>CM060906.1:417809198-427809198 GCA_030737815.1 Allium fistulosum
ACGAGTCTTAAATGATCATTCTTTTTGCTAGGGCATTGTTTAACGGTTTTGGGTTTCGGCTGAAAACTGGGCTGGGCCTGGAATTCGCGTTTTTTGGCGAACAGACGCACGCGAGCGGGTGCGGCTTATGACAACAACAAATGCGAACACATAAACCAGTAGCGAACGGATGCGACCCGTTAAACGAACAACAGCAATGAAAAGCAACGGGTGCAACCTTTCAGGCAGACGCGACTGTTCGAAGGGGTGCGGACGAAATTATAAATAGAAGAGAATACTGATCACATTCTCATTCCATTCCAATTCTAATTTCTTCTGCTTCTTCTTTCTCTACTGCTCTATACAATATATCACAGAGTTGACATATTCATTACAATCTCGTGCAGATTTCGTCTGTTGTATCTTGGGAGAATTTGGAAATAAAATTCTTAAAGAAATTGTTACGACAAGCCTCAGACGCTATACGGTTAGATTTATAGTTATTTGTATATACATATACTATATTCTACAGTCTTTCCGTTTTTTAGTTGTGCTATTTCTTGAAATAGTATAACGTTGTTGTTGTAAATTAATTACAACATACTTATGTTCAAATAATCTAATACAGAATTCTAAAGTAGTGGAAATTTGATTTATAAACATGTGAGACGAATTTATAATTATTTATTCTCTGTTTTGGTATACTAGACGTATAAAAGTTGATAAGTACAATCAATTCTAATATGCACGTGATTTATATAGTCGGTAAGCATGGAAAAGGCTAAGATCATAATGTAGTGGGAAATTAGGTAGAAGGCAGTGTGCTGCAGAAGCAGACAACTGACATGTGAAGATCTATCAAGATGAGCAAGATTTCGTCAAACTAAAATAAAAGGATAATACATAAAAAATTATGCAGATATTAAAAGTACAAGCTGGAACCAACCGGGTTCAAACACTACCATATAACAGCGAACTAAACAACAACTCAAAACCCAAAACATCAACGATGTCACACACAAATTTCATACTCTTCCTTGTCCTAACATGTGCATCAACACTGTGCCCAACAACAGTAGCCTACCACTGCCTAAAAATAGAAGCAATGGCGCTTCTGAACGTAAAACTAGCTTTCGGCAATCCACCATCGCTAGTCACGTGGAACAGCTCGAACTTAGACTGCTGCTCCTGGACCGGCGTATGGTGCGACTCCCAAAACAGGATGACCGACGTAGTCATCGCCAACAACGACATCATGGGCCCGATTGCACCTGCCATTAGCCACCTCTCTTCTCTTCAGAACTTCATGATCATATTCTCCAACCTCACTTCTTCAGTCTCCACCACCATCCCTGAATCCATAGGCGAACTCGCCAACCTCACTTCTTTCAGACTGTACAATAATTACAGGTTGACTGGCCCTGTACCAGACGCACTGTGCAAGTTGGAGAAGCTGAAGACGCTTGTACTGTCTGGGAATGGCTTGACTGGACCTGTTCCCGATTGTACGGGGAAGGATATGGAAACTATGGATTTGTCTGGGAATAAGATTAGGGTTGACATGTCGAAGATGAAGTTTCCGGCTGGGTTGAAGAAGCTTGATCTGAGTCGGAACAGGATTTATGGGAGCATACCTAAACAAGTTGCGCAGATGAAAAGTCTGAAGTCTTTCAATGTGAGTTATAATGAGTTGTGTGGGCCGGTGCCTGATGGAGATGTTATGAAGCAGTTTGGTCGAACGAGCTATGATCATAATAAGTGTTTGTGTGGAAAGCCACTTCAGCCCTGCCATTAGTTTTTACCATTACAAGTTTTATTGTTATTTCTGTGTGGTTACTTGGTGTATTAGGAATGTATTGTTTTTGAGTTCAATAAAGTAGCTTTATGTTTATGGTGATTTGATTAAAACATCACTTGTGTTTCATTTCACCCATAGGCTGCATTACGCACAGAAGTCAAGCAGGAATTATTGGCACATGGTTTGCCTTCTCAGTAGTTAGCCAGAAAGAAATCTGTTTTTCCTTTTCCTTTATCCTGCTGCTACTACTTTAAAGGAAAATAAATCAATGTAATCAGTACCGAATTGACAAAGGAAAAAAAAAAAAAAAAAAACTCTTTTAGGAAACATTATTTACAAACCACTATTTAATCTAATAACATACAAAAAAAATTATAAGTTATTTTTACCAGCTAAATATATAAAATAATTCATGACCTTGTTTGATTTTAGATCTTAAGCGTTTACACCCAGTAGGCAGTATAACACAATGAATTTCCAATTTGGAAATCAAACAATGCGGCAAGTCAATGTCTGTATTAGCAATTTAATTATGCAATACAGCAGTATAAGAGTTTTCAGTGTACTAGCACTAGACATTATATAATATGTCAAAAGCACTGGACTCCATTAAATACAAGAGCAAATTTCTGTATCCATTTAGTTTCTCTTCAGCCCGAGTGCTTGAAATATAATTATGTATTTTACAAAGATGGCATTGAAGTAGAAAAACACCTATTTGCAGAATTATGGAATTTTTTTTAACATGGTTAATTATCAAGACTTCAATTCATGGTACCTCAATTTTCACTCATAAAAACAAAACCAACAGACCAAATAACTCGCTTGGTTTATAAACCAATAACTTGGATTTCAGTGTAATCAATTTTCATGATTCGTTAACTGGGGCCTATGAAGTGAGTTATGAGGTCATGCATACAGCAGCCCTCTAATTTCAAGGGTCTGGAATAATAGAAACAACTCTTGATTAGTTAAGTTTATAACGTATCTGTGGACTAACCAGCAGTAGTGCTCAATTGGATGCATATAATACTCAAATCCAAGTACAAATATATCCACAGAGTTTGAAACCACGTTATCATCTAGCTGCTAAAATCTATATAAATTGTCCACTGATTACTCACAAAACCAAATAACTCTAGTTTTCACTTCATCCCCTACAACACAAAGATACACATGTCTTCCTTCATTTCCCTACATTTATTTACCACGCTTCCTTTTCTTCTTCTATTATCGACAACTCCAGCATATGCCATTACGTTAGGCCACAAAAAGGAAGGGGCAGCACTTCTCCATATAAAACAAACATTTGGCAACCCAACTTCCTTAGACTCATGGAAAAGTTCAGGCCTCGACTGTTGCACGTGGGCATTCGTATGGTGTGATTCCAAAACACATAGAGTAACGGACCTTCTTCTCATGGCATCTGACATATCTGGCACCATCTCACCATTCATTGGTCAGCTCGCTTCACTGCAAAACCTAATGATCATATTCGCCAATCTAACAGGCAACATCCCTCCATCTATAGGGAAGCTTACCAGCCTCACTTCTCTTCGCTTATACACCAATGGAAAGCTTACAGGCACAATACCTAAGTCCATATGCAATTTACACAGGCTTAATCATCTAGACTTATCCAGTAATAGTTTGCATGGAACCATTCCTAATTGCTTATGGAAAAACTTATCAGTAATTGACCTAAGTCGCAATAACCTATCTGGAAATATACCAAGTTCTTTATCTTATTCTGAACCGCTTAAAAGCGTTAACTGTGGACAGAATCGATTGATTGGAGATCCATCGTTTTTGTTTAATGAGAAATCGAAACTGGAAGTGATGGATTTGTCTGGAAATGAGATAGAATTTGACATGTCGAAGATTAAATTTCCACTGAGGTTGAATACACTTGACTTGAATCATAACAGGATATATGGGGCCATCCCGACACAGATAAAGAAACTGGGAAGTTTGAAGACATTAAATGTGAGCTACAATGACTTGTGTGGCACTATACCAGCAGGAGGAATCATGAAACAATTTGATGGAAGTTCGTTTGTGCATAACAAATGTCTGTGTGGAAAGCCTCTCGGTGCATGTTAATAATTAACCTGTTTTGTGATATGTTTTTATATATGTTTTGAAGGGATAATCTGATATTTTATGCACCAGTGTGCACCAGTATGTTGTAATATAAATAAAATACGACTATGAAGTAAATTGTACGTTTTATTTGTTATGTTTTTTTTTAAGGATATCTACATGGTTGATTTAAGAAAACCAATAACCAAAAATAACCTAAAGATATATTTGAGAATGTATCTTTAACAAATTAATCAAATAAATTTGACCATTCATTTGTTTCTTAAAAATAATTGTATCAAAGATATTATTTTCTTTAACATAATCCCTTACTAAATATCTCAAATTAGTACAATTGTACAAAATCAAACTAGGATCCATGAACAACCTAAAAATATTTGAATATTTTCCTTAATTGATTAATCAATCAATCAATAAATTAATTAGCTTCCTTCAGATTCATTGTTTTGAACACAACATCCACATAATTTTGAAATCTTTAAGAAACACAAGTTCAAACTGTAAACTTCAGCTAGCATTACCATGATTGCTAATGCCGAGTTAGAAAAGTAGTAACAAGTAAAAGCTATATATTAGTGATGGGTTACCAGTCAAATTCAAGTTTATTGAAGAACAATTACTTAACTAACAGGTATAAAGTTTGTTGAATCTACATGTCAAATTTTTAAGCAACTTAGGAATATGATAGTAAAACTCAGAAAGTATCAACAAAAGGCACAGAATGTTTGACTGTCAACATTTGTAGCTAGTAAGTATTGAAATATAAGCAAGTGGTAATGCATTTTGTAATCTCTAATCAAATGAAGGATAAAGTACATTCTCCATTGCAAATAATTGAATTTACAGTTTACTTTCATAAAACGAAAACACAAAAGCATCTATTTTGTAAGAGAAATAGATTTAAAGAAGAAAGTAATGCCTTTATTATTTGCTTTATTTCTCAATACAATGTAATGTAACACTAGTACTGTATTTATATAGAATATAACGGTACTGGGTATTGGGCTTTTTGTATATGGCCCAAACCATTACTCTCGAGACATAATACATAGTTTGCTGAGTATCTCTCGTTACATCATAACTCGCCCCTTCAATTAGATCTAGGGTTTTCTTTCTTCATCCTTCTCTGCACCGCCACTTCTAACTTTAAGCTCCTCTCTTAATCTGCTGAAATTCGTTGTAGATAATGGCTTCGTGAGAATGTCCGCTCTTTGATAGAAGGCTGGAATGTGACGAACTTCCAGTCTCTTGCTTATAACCTTCTCACGAACGAAGTAGAGATCGATTTCGATATGCTTCGTTCGTGAGTGTAAAATAGGGTTTGCAGTTAGGGAGACAGAGCTGAGATTGTCGCACCAGATAATTGGTGTGCTGTTGAGATCAAATTTGATTTCTTGAAGTAGCGATTCAATCCATGTAATCTCTGCAGCGGTGCTGGCTATGGATCTGTACTCGGACTCCGTGCTAGAGCGAGATACAGTGACTTGCTTCTTTGAGCTCCAGGAAATCGGGTTGTCGCCTAGGTAAATGCAGTATCCTGCGATCTTCGATCATCAGGATCGGAGGCCCAGTCTGCATCTGAGTAAGCCTGTATCCTTAGTTGTTTTTTGCTGTTGAACGTTAGACCATGATTCAAAGTTCCTTTCAGGTATCTCAATATACGTTTAACTGCTTTCCAGTGTTCATTGAGAGGTTTGTGCATAAATTGGCATACTTTATTTACAATGTAGCTTATATTTGGTCTGGTTATGGTAATATATTGCAATGCTCCTACGATGCTTCTGTATTGTTTTTCGTTTTCAATAACTTCACCCTTGTGTTTTGAGAGTCGTAGATTACTGGTCATAGGAGTAGGCAGTATTTCATCTGCAAAGGGAAAATTTTCCTCATTAAATACAACATGTCTTGAAACAAATATCCTACCATCAGTACTTAAGCATCTATATCCCTTTTGATTATTTCCATATCCAAGAAATGTACAGGGGGTGGATCTTAGACTTAGTTTATGACTGTTATATGGTCTAAGACATGGGAAGCATAAGCACCCAAATGTCTTCAGTCTTTGATAGTCTGGTTTAACCCCAAACAATGTTTCAATGAGATTTAGATGTTTTAGTACCTTGGTAGGTAGTCTGTTGATTAGATAGACTGCAGCGTTGAATGCCTCTGGCCAAAATTTTATTGGCATAGAGGCTTGAGCTAGTAATGTTAGCCCTGTTTCAACTATATGTCTATGTTTTCTTTCAACAAGACCATTTTGCTCTGAAGTATATGGGCAAGTTGTTCTTTGAACAATTCCCCTTTTTTGAAAATATTCCTTTAGTGGTTTATACTCACTGCCTCCATCCGTCTGTATTATTTTGAGTTCATTATTTGTTTGCTTTTCAGCCTGTGTTATGAACTGTATCACCACATTGCTTGTGTCTGCTTTTGATTTCAAAAAATATATCCATGTATATCTAGAATAAGCATCAACGAAAGATATGTAGTAACTGTATCCATAGTCAGAACTTACTGGTGCAGGTCCCCATAGATCTGTGGCTACTAATTCAAGTGGTCTACTGATTACTGTGTTTGAATCTGCAAATGGTAGCTTGTGGCTTTTGCCTAATTGACAGTAGGTACATATATATGGTATAGATACATCAAAAGTGATATTATTATTACTGAGTACTTGTTTTACAACATTTACACTAGGATGTCCTAGTTTACAGTGCCACAAATCAAAAGTTTCTTTGTCTTTCTTAATTTTTGACACAGAACTGTTGCACCACATATTCTTATTTTTGCCATTTTCCATATTTCCAAGATTGAACTTGTATAGACCCTTGTCCAGTTCACCCTGTAGTAATATTTCCTGATTTAGTAAATCTTTAACAACACAAAATTTTGGGTGAAACTCAAAGTACACATTGTTGTCATTAGCAAACTGAGATACACTCATTAAGTTTTTCTTAATCTGGGGAACTCTTAGCAAATTGTTGAGGTAAAGATATCTTTTACCTTTGATACTGCTAGTTCCAACATGTGTGATTTTTATAGCTTCACCATTACCCATATGTATATTATGCATACCTGTGTATTCTTTGTTGCCAAGATTGAGGTTTTGAAGATTACTCGTAAGATGATTGGTAGCACCTGAGCCTGGATACCAATCTTCATTTGTTGTATCTTCTGTTCTGGTGAGTCTTTCTGAATTTGCTTGTTGCATTCTTGCATCTTCTGGTTGATTGGTTGCTCTTTGATTAATATGAGCTGTGTTTGCACTTGGTTCACCACTTTTCTGATGACTTGGATAATAACCAGTGTTGAGTCTGAAGTAGCATTGCCTTGCTGTATGATCTGGTTTTTCACAAATCTGACATTTTGCTCTGTTATTATTCCATCTGTTATTTCTTCCTCTTCCTCTCTGACTACCACCACCTCTCTGGTTGTATGAGGTTTGTCTGACATTTTGATTTTCCTGTGCTTTATTTGTTGATCTTGATGCATAGTTGATTGACAATTCCTTTTCTTTCCTTTGTTCAACCCTTCCTTCATGTGATAATAGAACTGAGATGACTGCAATAACTGATGCTGTATGTTGGGTAGATTCTGTTGAGATGAGATGACTGCAATAACTGATTCATATTCTGTATCTAGACCATTTAGTATGGATAGAATCTGCTCTGTTTTAGATATTTTGTGTCCTGCAGTATCAAAAAGATCACAATATGACTTTATCTTTGTCAAGTATTCTTGCATTGTCATATTTTCTTTCTTTAAATTCTGCAACTGTCTTTTGTAGTACATGATTCTTGCAGCTGATTGTGTGCTGAATATCTGTTGTATTGCAGTCCATATCTCATATGATATTTTGCATCCCACAAGTTGAGTGAGTAGAGATGGACTGACTGATGATATTAGCCATGCTGCTAGAAGATTATCTTGTCTCTGGTAACTGACAAATTGCTTGTTGATGATTCTTTCTCCTTTGTTGTTGGTGACCATTCTTGCTGGAATCTCTGCAGTTCCATATAGGTAATCTTCTAAACCATATCCTCTGATGCTGATTTCAACCTGATACTTCCACAGTATGAAATTGTTTTCATCGAGAGCAGTGGTCACCAGATTGTTCTTTGGTTTGATGATATTGCAGGAATTTATGTCGATGGTCATAGTTTCTTGATTATCTGGTCTTGACCCTTCCTGATTCTTAATTCCGCTTGAAGCAGATGATGAAACATCATCACTTTCTGCCATGGTGGATTCTCTGGAAGAGATGTTGAGATTCTTGATGTCAGATTTATTACTGTGCAGCCAGAATTATGAATCTTGAAGTCAGATTCTTGGCGAGGCACAACCTTTGTGAGTTCTTGATTGAAGAACACGAATCAGAAAAGATGCAACACTCTCAGATGATGAGAATGCCTATAACTGAGAGCAACCGAGTAGTGGATGATGAGATCTCTTTGACACTATCTCTGGATGGCTCAGTGATGAGGCTGACAGAGATTCTCTGATGAGGATCTATGAGAAAACAGGAGTTGATTGTAGTCGTTTGACTGTGAGCTCTGATACCATGTAAGAGAAATAGATTTAAAGAAGAAAGTAATGCCTTTATTATTTGCTTTATTTATCAATACAATGTAATGTAACACTAGTACTGTATTTATATAGAATATAACAGTACTGGGTATTTGGCTTTTTGTATATGGCCCAAACTATTACTCTCGAGACATAATACATAGTTTGCTGAGTATCTCTCGTTACATCATAACTTATTTTCAATGTAACGTTAACTTTAGGTTCACAATATACCCTTAAGGCACATGTTATAATTATAAAAATACCAACTTAACGTATGATGTATTAACTCATTACCCATTACTTATAGTGAGGATATTAACAATATTATTATTTTTTGGTTTGGGATGTGTTTTTCACTTAACTAATATGTGTTTTCCAGAGGTATCTTAATTAAGCCAGTGTTTCGTCATATATTTCAATAAATTAATTGAGCAAAAACCATTTCCACGCATGAAATAGCTGGTAGTAACAGAACGATAAATGCATATTAGAAAATTTTAATGCAAGGTACCAAGTGATATGATGGTTACCAAATGACAGGCTTGCGAGGATGTTCCCTCAATCTGGATAATTCCAAATTTGCATCCAGCTACTCAATTAACTCCGCAACTACACAGCTACTTCGATTTGGAACAAATAATGAATTAGATAGAAAGATATAAAGTGTTGATTCCAAACTAAAAGATTACACTTATTAAAAGAACATACATGATATCACCCATTATAATGCAGTCCAAGAACTAGTTACTGATCAGTGAAATCCTTTCTCCAAAAGAGGAAAATGACAGTCAGGTTTATTGAGTTTCTAGAGCACTGTATTTTTTACTTTTTTTTTTCTTACCTAGCATTAGTCAGAGTAATGCTATAAACAAATTCGACTTCATGATTTCACATTTGTTATTTTCGTTTCGTTGTATGAGAACATATTGCCCAGCTTCGGGGACAAGGGGCGGAACGACCTCTCAATCTACTTACAGCTGCCCAGAGGCATCGTCGTCTAGGAGTTCCCTATTGCTCTGATATCCCCTACTCCTAGGATGTTGTCTGGGCCAAGAGCCATAGTTAGTTGTTTCCATTTGGTTGTTTTTTCTAGTTGTTGATAATGGCAAGACCCAGCCAGATGATGATGATGATGATGTCTGCTGGTTGGTCGTGAGAGGACTCTAAGTACCCAGGCGCTGGTGAAAAAATAATCAAATTATTAAGTAAAAAAACTGGGGAAAAACCCTTAAATATGGCTTGCCAAGAAAAAGGGAACCATCCATTTATAAATATAATTGCAAATAAAATAAGCAAAATTATTAACCTTGTCGTTGATACGTGATTAATTATTCTTGAGTTTACAAGATAAACAAGTAAAAGTGTAAATAACCAATGATGGATTGATAGGTATATAGCATTTTATTCTCTTATCAACCTGAAAGAACATGAGGATCTTTTCTGCTATGCTACAAATATGTAAAAAGGCACTTGTACTTGGGTGAGTTTAGCGTTCAGGAATAACATCTTAAGCTTATAACTAATCACTTTAGAGGATCCATTACCTTCGCATTATTATTTCATCACATTTATATGATTACAAAATAAAATTGTATTTTGAGCTAAAACTCATTGTATATCCACCATTCATATACATCACTGCTAAATAAAGAATAATTACTAAAAAGTGTTGGAAATAATGAATGAGAAAGAGACATTTATTGAAGAAAGAGAAATGCAATTATTATGCATTGGAAAGTGTGACTATGAATAGTCCCACATCTTAAAATATAATAAACATTTGGTGTTTATATACTAAGATGTGGACACTATTATAGTTACAATGAGACAAGAAAGACTTGAAAGCTTAGCCATCTTAGCGGGTGGTGCAACGCGCCCGACCCCGCGCGCGCGCGCCCGACCCCGCGCGCGCCCGACCAAGCCCGCGCGCGCGCGCCCGAGCCCGCACCCGCGGCGTGGGCGAATGGGCGTTTGAGGCGTATTAGAGGGAACTAAAAATAAACTAAAAATAAGCGAGGATGGTTCCCTCAATAACAAAAAGCTCATCCCTTGGCCAAATACTTCATAAATAAACTAAAAATAAAATTATTTGACTCCTCCATTGACAAAAAATACATCAAAGAAAACAAATAACCTTGGTTGAGTAAACCCTTTCATGTGATCCATCGGGAATTTTACTGGTAGCTTGATCAAAACCATCAATTGTTTCACTAAACAGAATAAAAGATTTA
This sequence comes from Allium fistulosum, assembly GCA_030737815.1. Taxonomy (NCBI): domain Eukaryota; kingdom Viridiplantae; phylum Streptophyta; class Magnoliopsida; order Asparagales; family Amaryllidaceae; genus Allium; species Allium fistulosum. Next base: position 417,819,879 of record CM060906.1, read on the forward strand.
GTTAGTGATCAATCTATAATTTTCTTTCTTGAATATTTGTTCTTAGTAAATGCCTAGGGGATCAAACCACATAACTCTAGTAACAATTTAGATAGAAGCCTTACCACTTGAGATAAGTGATCTGTATAGTCCATAATTGAACAAACATAAGTTATTTATACTTCATGATTTTAAAATCACAAATCACTACAAAATATCTGAAAACACTTCTTAGTGGAAACTGGGAAGTCAGAATTCAGTTAAGGAATTTAACATATCATTGAACAGTTGAAAAGGACCATACACTTCTTCAGTTAATAACTCGATTTTATAAAGAAGAATAGATCGAGCTCAAGTAATCATGGATCGTTTGAAGCCATTGTGTGATAAAGATTCTTCATTAACGAAAAATCAAATTGAAAATATTCCTGAAATCAGTTGTCTGAATAATATTAGAACGGTTATACGAGAGCACATAGGATCAACTAGTGCTGGAAGCCCGAACCAGTTGACATTATATAAGCCCAGAGACTAACATAAATTACATGAAAGATACAAAACACTGTGCCATAAGTGGTAAATCAGCGAAACTGGGAATTCAGAATTCAGTTAAGGAATTTAACATATCATTGAGAAATTGAAAAGGACCAAACACTTCTTCAGTTAATAACTCGATTTTATAAAGAAGAATAGATCGAGCTCAAGTAATCATGGATCATTTGAAGCCATTGTGTGATAAAGATTCTTCATTAACGAAAAATCAAAATGAAAATATTCCTGAAATCAGTTGTCTGAATAATATTAGAACAGTTATACGAGAGCACGTAGGATCAACTAGTGCTGGAAGCCCGAACCAGTTGACATTATGTAAGCCCAGAGACTAACATAAATTACATGAAAGATACAAAACACTGTGCCATAAGTGGTAAATCAGCGGAGACAGAAGACAGTTCAAGTCCGTAGTTTCAAAGAATGCAGCAAAGTGGTAGCAAATGGCATAATATTTACTGAAAACTAACATATCCATGTGTAGTAAGCAAATATTATCTTCATGATTACATTCAAATTACACAATTCTGCTCATTGCCATCCCCAGATGTGATCTGATTATAAAAAATAAGAGGGTAAATCGATTTTATAAGTTTCCAATTAAGTAGTTGCTTTTTTCTTTTTTTTTACCTTTATAAAGCAGCACTTAAGTTTACATCATTTAACTCATGATTAAATATGACATAAAAAGCATGTATAACAAATTTTATTAGCCTACCAACTGAGCGACCAACCCTCCACTGTACCGCTTCAAATAAGGTTAGTTCACTGCTTCTATCTACACTGCATACATAGAGAACCATTTGAGAGTATAGCTCTCACTATATATATAACCTTTCAGAAAGTGGAAATTAGCCACAAGGGCCTCTTTAGCAAGTGGAATTAGTTTCTAGGACACACAACTGAAATAATTACTTTCAAGGACAAAACGCAAAATAATTAGTTTCTAGAGCCTAAAAATCTATGAAATTATGTCCTTGAAAGTAATTGGACTGCTGACTTTGTCCTAGAAAGTAATTATTTTGTTGACTTTGCCCTTTTTTATCTTCTAGTGAAATGCCCCTTTCAGAAATCCCTATGGCCATCATACTTATCATAAATTAAGTTTAACCTTACATGTATAGTAACAAGATTTAGCAAGGAAATAAGCAGGTGTAACAAAAAACGTAACAGACATAAAGAAAGATAGTTTAAGTTTTGAGATCACTGAGTGCTCAGTTTGCTTAAACAGTATGAGCACCTTCACTCTTCAGGAGAATAATTGAATGGCCTAATCCTCCCCATTATCAGAAGAAAATTTGCAGTAGGAAGATAAAAAAGGTAGACCTGAAATTTATTTAAAAAACGAAAACAGAAATAAAAAATCCGACCTGCCGGATTCGAACCAGCGACCTAAGGATTCATCTGCTATATAACTACAGTCCTCCGCTCTGCCAACTGAGCTAAGGTCGGTTTTGGTACCTTGCTACTTTACCAAATATCTAATCAACTAATATCACCTAAGATATCAAGGTATGCAGAAATGCCAGAAATTTCACTCATACTATATAAAAAAGAGTCATGCTAGCCTCTACAGTGTGGATGTAAATGTCAAAATATACTTTTTTTCAGCACTGGAATGCTAAAAAAGAGAGGCGACATTGAACCTTTCTCATTGAAACATAACAAATGTAAATGTCACTGCTAGTACAACCGCACAACGATAAAAAATCCATTATTCGGTTGTATACTTTGAAAAAAACAATTGTTGCAATTTTTCCTTAATTTGATTAAATGTTTAACGATAATTCGTTGGATAAAAAAGTATTTGCATTACTAAAAACATAAAACGAAAGTAGTAAAAATATGTACGGAGTAGAACAATCGACATATGAGCATTATAACGAAATGTGGATAAGAATAAGGTCAAATGACAAATTAGTCCAAATATTGTATATTTTTAAAATGGATGTTGATGGATATAATCGGAAACGGCTTCAGTTTTACCATTTTGACTCAAGTTTTGCTTTATAATATAAGAATGTGTGTGTATGTATATGTGTTTTTCTGTGTGTGCGCACGCATATAGCGTGTGATTATTTAAAATAAGTAACAATAGGACTATTTCACTACGGTCAATTTGATAATAGATTTGATCTTTTTTTGAATTTTTAATTATTGTAAAATTGAAGCACCGATCAAAGGATGAAGAAAATGGCCATTTTAGTGTCCTTAATTCAAAAAAGGTTTTTTTTTTTTTGCTATTTTCCATTTTGTACAACACGTATTGATATATATAAAAGACAAAAGGTTATTCACATTATATGGAATTTCATCAAATTAAGAAGCAATCTGTAATTATGTGAGACTGCCTGACATGAATAATAGTTTATTTCTTTTCCACTATCCAGCTGTTAGTACGAGTTCTTTGACCTCTACATGGAAAACTTGAGTCATGTGTGGTTTCTATGTAGCATCTTATAGTTTCAACTTCTCGAAGGTTTGAGGTTCAAAAACCGAGATTCCAATCGTCCGTTTAGGTTTCAATGGAGACGGAAACAAAAAAAACTATCGAACTTCAATTTTTGCATTAAAAACTCAAAATATAGAAATGGAATAACTAAAAAAAATTGAAAATGAAGTAACGTATAACCATTTTTTTAATGCTATAAATATTTATAATTAATCATTTGAATAAAAGGCCACCAAAAGCATCACAATGGCCGCAAACTGTTCGAAAAAAAGACAATGTTCATATCACCAGCATCATTTTAAACATATGACAGAGATTTCAATTTACTAGTCACCTACTTGATCTAAAGATACCCTCCTTTAAGCTTAAGATGCTGCTGCAGATGCTTGCAGTTTTCCCTTTTCAGTGGATAGTCAAATATCAAAAGCCAGGCTACAATTTATTTCATCTATAACAAACTGCTTTTCAAGCATGACATAATATATAATAAGATATATAATATGCACGGTAGAAACAATCGTCGCAAAAAAAGTTAAATTTCCTTCACAAGTTTTGAGTTCAAGAAGTTGCATATTTGAGCTTACTCAGAGAGCTGCAGACCAAATGTGATCTAGAAAATATAATTTAATATTTAAGTTCATTTTCTCACCAAAATTCAAATTAAATCATAATCGATTCATGAAAGGATCAACAGTATGAGTGTAAAAAAACACACATAAGAAATTAATGTTCCAAATACACGCATTTAGTTTGTCAAGTAAACAATTAACTAGAATCTTACTTGACCAAAAAATACATCAATTTGTCGTTAAAAATAACACACAAAACCTTGAACAATCAAAATCTCGCAAATTAAAAGGAAAAACAACTTAAACATGAAATTTTGATACACATAGAAAATTACCTGTATGAGAAAAACAAAATTTCTTTAAAGCTTTAAGTATAAGAAAATCCAAGCATTAAAATCAAGTTCAAAATAACTTTTTCTGCTGTACAATTACAGTTGAAAGCAAACTTTTACAAAGAAGTGAAAGCTCTACTTTTTATTAGCTTTCCATTGATATGAGTATTAACTTCCAAGCATTAACCGTAAAATAAACTAACTTCTCGATGATGACATGGATAAGGTGATTTTTTTTTACAATCCTATGGTGAAAAATTAATTAATAATTTGTAATAATAAATTATTCCAATAGATAAATGGGATAACAATATTATGTAAATCAATGTATTCATAACAAAATAAAGAACGTAAATTGAGTAAACATCAAAACGATTAGAGTACAACCCTGCACTCACAAAATTATTTTGAATTTTATATTCAATCCAATTTATTAATATATTCAACATGTCAAATTAAACTAAAAAGGATAAATGGGACATAACTTTTCATAAAACCAGTGCAAACCTCTTTTGTAATTGAATATGAATCCCTAAAACATAAAAGACAGATCACCGTTTACTTCATATATAACAAATTGCATTCCATGAAGGACATAATGTCTGCTAGGAAATAGAATATGCACAATAGAATCTATCGACAGAATCCCAAAATTTTGAGATTTCATTTACTGGATTCAAGTTTAAGAAGATGCATGTTTGAGCTTATTCAAAAGCTATGGATTAAAGTAACTATAACGTAATATTTAAGTTCATTTTCTCACAAAAATGCAACTTTTTTTACTGTAATTTAATATGAATCCCTCAAATCTCATTTTGTGTAATAAGTAGACGAAAATCCATACCGTGATTAAAATTTCAAGGGTAAGTGGAAGATGGCTTCTGGCATGTAGAGATTGCTTACGACAATGAAGAAGAAGGCTTTTGGCAGCGATGCTGACATCGATGGGCTTAGCAGCAATTCTTTTCTGCACGATTTTTGGCGATGATAGCTCTAAGGACGATAGAAAATAACAGTAAGGCGATGGTTGGCGGCAGTTGTAGGCAGGCTGGCAAATAAGATGTCAAGTGGTGGCGATGCGGCAGGACAACAATGATTTCCGAGGAAATGAATGAACTAGGGAAAGAAATGGGGTAGAGAGGGTAATCTGGGCAGAAATTAGAAGTGACAGGAGTAGGAAATCTGGGAATTCTCGATACTTGAGTAGAGACAATGTTAGTATGAGTAATCGGAGAAGGAAAATTGGATTAGCAAAGGCGAAAAAGATAAAGTAAAACAAGTAGCGAGAGATGAATAGTCAGGAAGGAAAATTGGGGATTTGGTAAAGGCGGGAAAGATGGACGGAGAGAAGAAAAAAAAAGTGGTTTTGCAAGTCCATAATTCTGATCTTTTACCAGCAAAGTCCTAAAGAAATAAGTATATAAATTAGGTCCCTGATTTTTCTAAATCAGTAAGTGCAAATTAGCTTGCGTTTTTTGAAAATTTCAAAATCAGAAAGCGCAAACTAGCTTGCGCTTTATTGATAGAAAGCGCAAGGTACCTTGCGCTTTTCAAAAATTTCAAAATTTTCAAAAACTTCAAAAAAAATAATTCAAAATCAGAAAGCGCAAACTAGCTTTCGCTTTCCTGATAGAAAGTGCAAGATAACTTGCGCTTTTCAAATTTTCAAAAAAGATTTCAAAAACAGAAAAGTGCAAGTTACCTTGCATTTTCTGTCTGATAAGTGCAAGGTACCTTGTGGTTTTTATTTTTCAAAAAATAGGGACCAAATTTACATATTCATTTCTACAGGAACTTTTCCTATAACAACATCAAAAACAGGGACTTGTGACTCTTTTCTTGAAGAAAAAAAGCGAGAGTTTTGTGGCGGGAAACATTGTTAGATTTTGAGGCTAAAAGAGCGGCTTAAGTAGTCTTATTTCGGCTTGTTTAGTGCTATGCTTAAAAAAATTGGGGCCAATGTCGTAGTAAGAAAATGGCATAATTTACATATGCTATGGGATTATTCTTATAAAAATATCAAAAGCATATGCCTTTTACTATAAGAAAATTGTGTATTACTTTCAGACTCATTTTATTTGTAAGAAAACAAACTTGGTGTCCATTGTAAATGAACGAATACTACTATATTCAACCGCAAAAGAAAACACTTACACTTATGTTCTTAGAGTTTGTTTGGACACTTATATCTTTCTACTTGTAAGTAATCTTGAAAAGCGACTTTAAAGTAGCTTCAAGTGAATGATAATATGAAACGATGTTTCGGTTAACAATTTGATGTGGTTATAAAATTAGTTCGGAAATTTTGGATAAGTCGTAAGCAAGTAATTATTATTTATTGTAACGATTCGCTTTTTCGACCTCCAAATGTCAAAACTAATACATTCACGGTATTGACATACCGAACATTCAAGTATCGAAAAGTCAAATTGTTAGGGTATTAAAAGAAAGATAAAAAGAAAATGAACAAAGAAGAAAGAACACAATATCAGAATCTTACAACGGAACGATGACATATAAGATTAAAAGGCGGTACAAACCGCCACTCTAAGATACATGTCATTTCAGAGTTATAGTCATAAGTACTATCATTAACCTGAATAGTTATAACAGTTCGTCCTCACAAATGTTGATGCATATAATGTAGTGTAGCGGAAATCATAATACTACAGTAAGTGAATGCTTCCAGCTCATCTCCTCGAGCTTCAAAGGATATCGATGAAAACATGCTTTTCTCGTACTACTCGAAAGAGCACCTATAGGATTAAGGGAAAGATAAAATCATCAGTCAGACATAAGTCTGGTATGAAAAACCAAAGAAACATGGGGCCACATACAACGGTAGCTGTTGAGACCGTTTGAATCACTGTAACGGTTTTTTTCCTCAAAAGACCATTTAATAAGTACATAAGATGAAATAATAGATAAAGTCTAGAGTGTAGAATATAAATAAGAAAATAGCTGCGCTGCTTGCATCTCAAAACACGACAATATTAGAAGTACAACTAAAACCGCTAAAGTTTGTTCGCATATGGATTTTCCATGGAGGTGCCCTCAGTAAACCGAGGCAGGCTTCCATGGTAAGGGTTAGAAACTACCTTACGAGCATCGTATATTTCTAGATAAATAAATCAATTAGGATAAACATAGTCGGTCCACGCCCGAACATATGGAACCGAATACCATCAACTCCCATTAGCCGAAGGAAATCCGCCCATAGCGGAAGAAATAGGTGAATTTTAATTTATTTATTTTACCATTTTGGATCTTTAATGGGCGTACGAAGTTTAAATTTCATTTAGAACTTTTCTAGATTTGGTTTAAATAAAATCTTGTATTTTACTTAAATAGTTAAAGGGAAGTTTAAATAAATTTAATTTCAAATGTATAGTGTATCAAATACACCTAACATTTATTTATAAGTGTTAATGTATATGGAATGAAACCTTTCATTTCTTTCCTTAAAACAAGAATTAATTGAGAGTGTTAATTGATTGATTCACTAAACGTCATTATAATAATTTATTCATTGCAATATCTATTAGTATGTCCATATATATTCTAACTGTACAATTTGTAGTTTGAGATTTATTTAATTTAATTTAATTTATTTATACAAGTATACGTGTGTGTGTGTGTCTCTCTCTCTCTCACACACACACATCACACACACGCACACATAGATATGTGTGTGTGCATGTGTGACATCATAATTCATGAATGATATAATGTGCCCGTATATAGATGTTGAGATTTACATTACAATGGACATATTAGCTCATTTTATGTGTGTTGTAATTTTTCCAAATATGTGCTTGTATAACATGTTAAAACAAAATACTAATATGTGTGTGTATATGATTTATTGAATAAAACATTTTCTACCATAATAAATTAATGTAAAATAATTATATGATAATAATATTAGTTTTTAAAATTTTAGAAAATTTGGAAACGCATTTTCGGCTTAAGATTAATTTATGGAATTTGTAAAGTTAAAATAATATTTAATATTGAATAATTGATAATAGCCCGCAATCAAATTAATTCTTAAAAATAATAAATCAAGTTGAAAATTTCTAAAAAAAATTCTGAAGGTACCTGAGACATTTTAGGGTTAAGAAACATTTATGGAATTTTCTCAACAGAAGTTATATTTTTTATTAAATAATTAATTCCATTTCGAAAACAAACTAACTCAAAAAATTGATAAATTAAGTTACAAAAATTTGAAACTTTTTATGAAGGTTCAAGATACATATTCAAGCCTTAAGAATTTTTTTTTAGAGTTTTTTCAATTGAAATTATTTTTTAATTAAATAATTAGGTTATAGGTCAAAAGTAAATTAATTTTTAAAAATAATAAATTAAGTTTAAAAAATGTGAAAATTTTACTGTAATCTTATTATATGGTGCAACAAATATAAAAAATATAAAATTGAAATTTTGAACCATTAATTATTTTATTCATCATAAACAATTCACAAAATCATTAAATAATAATAAAATATGTATATACATATTTAATAAAATATATTTATATTTTATGATTCATAATTGGTACAAATCATCATAAGAAAATTTTAAGATTAAATATATATGATATATAAACACGTATACAATTATACATATTCATAATTTGTAGATCTTTACACATTCAATATATATATATATATATATATATATGAGTATTTCAGCACGCGCGATGCACGTGCGCAGATGTAACTAGTATTAAAAACCACCATTTGTAAGTTTTCTTGGATTTTATAAATGAATTTGAAGTATACAAAATTTTGTATATTTTTATATGTATACATTCACAAATCAATTGTTTGTCGAAACACTAAGAAGACTAAGTTATTTTAGGAAATAATAAAACACTAACCATTTGTCGAATTTTCCTTTAGATTAATATCATTGTGACAATTTATAAGACCTAAATTGATTTAATTTTTGTTCTCTTTGCTTTTTTCAAGGTAGATATAAATAGCTTTAGCTTATTAAAAAATCTGTAAAAACTAAAGTATGGTTGTACTAATCATTTTCTCTCCTCCTTTTTCCGGGCTTGAGACCGACATATGTAATATCTAGATGACGGAGTTAAAAACGTTGTATAAGGGATAATTTTATATAACCACAATATTATGCGAGTAGTATACTTGGAAAGTTTTTTCATATGTTTATAATATAATTAACTTAATGGTGTAATTTATATAAGCATTGCTTGAAAATGTAGGAATATAACATCTAAATGTAGAAAACAATGTTAAGTGCAAGTTTTACCCACTTATGGTTATATTAAAAATCCATTATATAAATGGAGAAATATATGTGTAAAGAGGAGAAATATATGTGTAATTTTATCATTCTAGAAATAAATTAATCATCAGCTGCATTACAATGATTGTACACTCAAAACAAAAAGTATTGTTCCATGGTACATAATTTATCAGTTTGCACCTATTGATTGTATATTTCCACATATTTTTGCAAGTAAATATTAATATGTATAACTAAAAATATATATAGTACTAAATAGTTACAATATTATATCATACAATCAAAGTTGGATTAATTAGAGAAAATCAGTTTACATTTGCCACTCTGTACATTTAAGTTTATATTGCTGCTCTATACAGTGACATTCATGGAAAGTACAAACTGCTACTTTGAATCCCTTGATACATCCCTACACTACCAACTACTTTGATGGTTTCAATGTGCTTTCATTTACATGTCTTATGAGTTAGTTCACCTCTTACCTTTCTGCAGCACTATATGGGGGTTGCATGTTTTCATAGCCATTTGTCTGATATTACAATGTTGATTGGCGCTTAGGTTGCTTCAGTCTTGTCCTTTTGGCACCGCATGTTTCAATCACCAACCTCCAGCAATGTCATACCTAATAATACAGTATTGTACAATGAATAACACATAAATACAACAAATACCACGTAATATTGAAGGAAATTAAAGAATTTGCATCTGGTCATTATTATGTGTATTTGTTCATACTGTTTCATAATAATAAAAAATTAACTCACATGGGTGGTGGAGGGGTGGTGTAGAATAATAATAATAATAATGGAAGTCTTTTAAGAAATTAATTTTATATCTTAACCCAAGACATAAGTCAGGGGTCAGTAATAGGCCTACTACCCTCATATGCAAGAGGAAGAGATGGGCCAGGAGGAGGTATGGTAGCCTCGTTAGTGGCACCAATCTCGCTGATGTCATCATTACAGGTACATTCAACATTCATTAATATAACGTATATATGCACGCATAATAAAAAAAATCTAAGTTGATACCAAGCTAATGGCAATATAAGGTAACAACGATACAATATTAAAAGTAATACTTTAACTGATATAAGTGTACTTCAATATTGAGTTTAATTTGGATATAAAATAAAAGTTAATCACTATTACTTGGTCAGGCCTGCAAAATGACACGTAAAATGTCATTAGTTTGCTGAAATAATAAGTATATATATATATATATATGCAGGTAACTGTTTATAATATTTTCATATAGTATATTTCCAATTTTTGGTTCCCTAGAGCTAGTTACTCACATATAACAGAAAAATTGGTACTTGTTCCAACATACAAACACCTTTTTAAGTTTTTTTATTCGTATTTTTTTCATGAAATTCTCTATGTAGTCTATCATCTTTAATTCTCTAGGTTACTCAATCTCAACGTTTTCTTTTCAAAGCTACTAATTCTCACATTTTTACATTATTAGTTATGCAATTAATTAACCTTCAATGCACAGTTAATAGTGTGGTGTGTCTACATTTGGAATTCAAAGAATTCAGCAACAAAACAAATGAATCAAGGATGTAAAAACCATTGATAATGTTAGTTTGGAAAAAAAACGTGGATTACTTTTTTTAAGCATGTAAAAGCCATGCTTAAATATATAAGCACATGTTTGTCTAAACCATAAATATCAAATTCACAGTTCAAATAGAGTAAGCAGTTATTGAAACTTTGCAATGGATCCTTTTTTTAATACTACTATATACAAAAATCAAGATTAAATGTAGTAATATGTTTTCAACAAATTATAAGGAGTGTATAAGATATGTTTCTCGCATTTGTGATAGTGTTGTCTACATGTTATATATAAAATTATCCAAATTTTTAATGATGATAAAAACTAATTTAGGTAAAATAATTAATCATGGACCAACGTATAGGCACACAAACAACCGTGCGGTAGTATAATATAGGCAACCATAAACATGAAAACAAACAAAAAAGCAGTTTGTATTTTGTATGATGCACGTCTAAAATGCTTTAGCAGAACCTTTTTGAAATATATAATTTTCGATCATATTGGTATTCGTTACATTGCATATATTCAAGCATTGCGTCAGTGAAAAACTGTAAGCGTAAAATACTTTGAAGATCGAATCTATTGAATCATACCAATGCATTCTTAATTAATTATTAATCATTTCTAATGTACACATACAAAATTAAGTGCATTTACAGTCATAAAAAAATGTTCTAACAAAGTCATAAAACTATAGTCAAATTAATTATTTTCTGGTGTTTAGCTTTAGATTCATAGTTTTCTAGATGTGGATAACTCAAAGTGTCATCAAATGTATTTTATGCTCATGTTGTTTGGAATTTCGCATTGCAAGGAATTACTCATGACATTTAATGTTTCACTTAGGAGATTCAACTTAAACACCAATAAACTTATATTGGGCAACTGAATGTAACGTCAGGACTAAAAATTAACCATAAGCAAGATAAATTATCGATTTCACAAATGTAAAAATAGATACTGTAAATATTTGTTGTAGTTTTAAAATAAATTTGCATATGATCAAGGATATCTATTAATTCATTACTGAACAATACAACCATGGCAAGAAGGAATAAGTCTATAATATTATACGGAAAAATAATTAAAATCAAAATGATATTCTTAATTCAAATTACCTTTTTCCAGATGAAGTAAGTCTTCAGATGCCACAACTATAGTCCCACAATTGATAAATACACAACAACCGAGATAAAATGCTAGCAAACCATCTTCACTCCTGTTAGTACAAACACCTAGCTGTACATTACTGTAAAAGAAATGAAAGTATGGTCATGTTTAACTTAGGTGATTCAACTTAAAACACCAATAAAATTATATAGGACAATTGAATGTAATATTAATACTGAAATAGAAGCTAAAAGTTAACCATAAGCATGATAAACTATCAATTTCACAAATGTAAAAATCGATACTATAAATAATTGTTGTAACTTGTTAAAGAAATGAATCATTTACTTTTTATTACTGTTGAAAGAAAAGTAACAATATAATTTCGATATACATTCTTTTGTACAAGCCTCAGTATATATATTGTACAATGAATATATGGGCTTGGCCCATTTAATGCTTTACACAACTGGTTTGCTTTGCAATAGCTATTCTCTCGATACCCCCCCCCCTCAAACCAATTAGAGGGTTAGGGTTTACATAATTTTAACAATGGCCGCCACGAATAAAGATTCCTACCAGATTCTTCGAAATTCTTTCTTCGGATCTGGTAAATCTTCGCTCCAGTGATGTTTTATCAGATCGAAGAGACTCGATTCAGTCGTTAATCACAAGAAGCATGAGTTTTGTAAATAGAATTAGTATGGTTGATAGATCTGGAAAGGTTGAGGCTTCGTTTTGATGAGCAAACCTCAGATCTAATCATCAACCACATGAAGTACGAGTTTTGCAATGAAATCAGTATGGTTGATAGATCTGGAATGGTTGAGGCTTCATTTTGATGAGCAGGCCTTAGATCTCTTCGTTGCTAGCAAATAATTCGAAGCTCTGCATTCTGAATCTGGGTTTACTTCATCAATGTTCAGTTCACTTCTGGATCTGGTAAAGTTGATCTTTGATAGTGCTTTAGTAAAAACGTCTGCCTTTTGGTAAGAGGAAGGTATGTGATTAACCCTTAGTTTTCCCTTTATAACTTGCTCTCGAACGAAATACAAGTCCAGTTCCATGTGCTTCGTTCTGGAATGTAATACTGGATTTGCGGTAAGGGATATAGTACTGAGGTTGTCACACCAAATAGTTGTTGTAGTGTCAGTTTTGATTTGTAATTCCTTTAACAGTGATTCCACCCACATAATTTCAGCAGTTGCGCTAGCCATACTTCTGTACTCTGCTTCTGTACTAGATCTAGATACTATAGGTTGTTTCTTAGCACACCAAGATATTGGATTTTTTCCTAAGAAGATACAATACCCAGTTTTTGATTTTCTATCATCACTGTCAGTGGCCCAGTCTGCATCTGCGTAGCCATTGATGTTGAGTGTCTCGCTTGCATGTAGAATAAGTCCCTGATTTATGGTGCCTTTAAGGTATCTCAGTATTCTTTTAACTGCTTTCCAGTGATTATCTAGTGGTTTTTTCATGAATTGACTGACTATATTGACACTGAATAATATGTCTGGCCTTGTTATTGTTGCATATTGTAATGCTCCAACAATGCTTCTGTATAGTTTCTCATTTTCAATTAGCTCTCCTTTGTTCTTTGATAAGTGCAAACTGCTAGTCATTGGTGTCGGGAGAGGGTTTGCCTTGTCCATTTTTGCCTTTATCAGAATTTCTGAGATGTATTTCTTTTGGCATAGATGTAACTTGTTGTCAGATGTTCTTTTAACTTCTATGCCAAGGAAGTAGTTTAACTCTCCCAAATCTTTAATTGAAAATTCTTTGTTCAATTGTTGTGTGACTTTATTGATTTCTGTCTCACTGTTACCTATAATTATAAAGTCGTCAACATAAATAAGTATGTAAGTAACAGTTGCATCAGAGAATTTAACAAAGAGAGAATTGTCAGATTTTGTTGAGATATAGCTGAGACTAGCTAGTGTCTGTTTCAGCTTGTCAAACCACACTCTTGGTGCTTGCTTGGGTCCATAGATTTCTTTGTTTAGTTTGCACACCAATCTTTCATTTCCTTGTTGTTTGAATCCAGGTGGTTGCTCCATGTATACCTCCTCCTGCAATACACCATTTAAAAAGGAACTATTTACATCTAGTTTTTTAATGGTCCAATTCTTATACAAGGCTATAGTTAATACAATTCTGATGGTGGATGGTTTCACAACTGGTGAAAAAGTTTCGGTAAAATCAAAACCTCTTTGTTGTGAATACCCTTTTGCCACCAATCTAGCCTTGTATTTTAGAATTGTACCATCAGGATTTTTCTTCAGCCTATAAGTCCATTTACAGCCTATGATATTTTTATGTTCAGGTAACTGAACAAGGTTCCAGGATTTATTTCTTGTAAGTACATTATATTCTTCCTTCATGGCTATCCTCCACTTCTCATGTTGTATTGCTTGATAATAAGTACTGGGTACCTCATTGAATAATTCTGCATTGTATATTTTTGGTTTAAATATACCACTTTTTGATCTTGTTACCATATGATGACCACTATTTGTAGGATTAGTCTGTTGAGCTCTATCCTTCATTGTGCTTTCCTGCTGAGTATTGGATGGTTGAGGATCATTCAATACTTGGTAGTGATCTGCATGACTGATGCTGTCTTGTTGTGGAAACTGATATGAGCCTTCAGATTCTTCATTCGGCTCATGACTTGAAACACTTCTGATTATTTGTTGCTGTTGAACAACATTGTTCTCATTCTGAGACATCTGTCTTTCGACTGGTATGATTATCTCAGGTATTGGAGGTATCGAGGTTTTTGGGTTGTATAGTTTTTTGGTAGTATTGTGTTCAGACTTGCTAAAAGGGAATTCAAACTCATTAAAGGTCACATGTCTTTATATATATATTCTACCTTTATTGTCAAGACATTTGTAACCTTTTTGATTGTTTGCATATCCTAAAAAGGTACAAGGAGCAGACCTGAACTCTAACTTATGTGTATTATAGGGTCTCAGACAGGGGAAGCACGTGCATCCAAATACTTTTAGACTCTGATAGTCTGGCTTGATCTTTGTCAGTGTCTCAATTGGACTTTTAAATTCTAGAACTTTGGTTGGCAATCTGTTGATAAGATACACAGCTGTGGAGAAAGCATCAGGCCAGAACTTCAGAGGTACAGATGCCTGTGCAAGAAGAGTCAGGCCAGTTTCTACAATGTGCTTGTGCTTCCTCTCAATGAGACCATTCTGTTCAGAGGTATGTGGACAAGTTGTCCTATGATTTATTCCTTTCTTTTGAAAGAATTCTTTGAGTGGTAGGAACTCCTTGCCACCATCAGTTTGAATAATTTTTACTTGGCAATTTGTTTGCTTTTCAGCACTTGCTATGAACTGCATTACTGCATTGCAAGTCTCAGATTTTGCCTTTAAGAAATAAATCCACACATGTCTAGAAAAAGCATCAATGATTGAAATATAATACTTGTAGCCATAACCAGTAGATATTGGGACTGGTCCCACAAATCTGTAGCAACAAGTTCTAGTGGCTTATCATATTCAGTATTTGAGTCTGGAAATGCAAGTTTATGGCTTTTGCCCATTGGGCAATAAGTGCAGGTGTAAAATGAGGGAATGTTTTCAACATGAATTTTATTATTATTACTCAAAACATGTCTTCCAATTTTTATGCTGGGGCGACCCAGTCTAGCATGCCAAACATCATAGTTATTACAACTTTCTATAAGTTTTGTTTCTGACATGTTACACCAGTTTTTCATACTTTCATATTTTCTTGATTTTGCAACATCAAATTTGTATAATCCCCTACATTCTCTACCCTGCAAAAGAATTTCATCTGTTAGTGCATCTTTCACAAAGCAAAACTTTGGGTGAAATTCAAAATATACATTATTATCTTTTGAGAATTGTGAGACACTCATCAGGTTTTTCCTGATAACTGGTACTCTCAGAAGATTATTAAGATATAGTTGCCTTGCACCTATGATACTTGCATTTCCAGTGTGTGTTATGTGAGTTGCTTTACCATTACCCATATATAATAAATGTTTACCTTTGTATTCCTGGTTTCCAAGATTCAAGTTGTTGAGATTGTTTGTAACATGATTAGTTGCTCCAGAGTCTGGATACCAACTGTCATCTTGAATGTCTTCTGCCTTTGCTAAGTGACAGGTTGTGTTTTCTGATTGCTCCTTGCATCCTTGTTGAATATTCACCATGTTTGCACTGGGATCATTCTGTCTTGAGTTGCCAGTACTTTGTTGAGATGGTGTGTAGTTAGCATCAAATCTAAAGTAGCATCTGTTTGTTGTATGACCATATTTTTCATAGATCTGACATCTTGTCCTGTTATTGTTGTTAGTATTGTTCCATCTACCACCTCTTCCTCTTGATCTGTAATTCTAGCCACCTCTTTGACTACTGTTGGACTGATTCTTGTTGTTGTAGTTTCTTTCTTAATTTCTTCCTCTGTTGCTAGCAATGTAGTTTGCAGAGTATTCAAGATTTGTTGGTCTTTTTTGTTCTAATCTCCCTTCATGTGCTAGTAGTATAGAATGCACATATTATAAAGTTGGTAATCTTTCTGTTGATGATATCACAGCCACAACTGATTCACACTCTTCATCTAATCCACTTAGTAGATATAATATTTGCTCTGTGTCACTTACATTATGCCCTGCAGAGGCTAACTGATCACATATAGTTTTAGTTTTGGACAAGTACTCTCTCATAGTCTGATTACCTTTCTTCAAGTTATGCAATTGTCTTTTGTACTGCATAATTCTTGCAGCAGATTTAGAACTAAAAACTTGCTCTATTGTATGCCAAATTTCATAGGCAGTTTTGCAGCCAATTAGTTGTGGCAGGAGACTTGCACTGATTGAAGATAATAGCCAAGAACTAACCAAACTATCTTGCCTTTCATGTATAATATATTCTTGATTATCAACTAACTTTCCTTGTGCATCTGCAGTGAATCTTGGAGGTTTAATGATGGTTCCAAGAACATATTCCTGAAGACCATAAGCTTTTATTGAAGTCTCCACTTGAAATTTCCAGAGCAAATAGTTGGTTTCATCAAGTGGGGTAGTTATAACCTGGCTATGTGGTTTAATGATGGTTTTGAGGAGTTCTTGGGTGATACTGGATTGGTTTTGGGTGGATTTGGATACAGAAGTGGGTGAGACAGTACTATTATCATTTTCTTCAGCCATCGATGAAGAGATTACAACAAGAAATGATGATGAGGGTAAAAATTACCAGAAAATGGAAATGCAGCCAGAGACTGATTGGATGATGTTCAACACTGACATGCAGTTTCTTGGCACGGCACTTCAGGTTAGGCAAACTGAATCTTTAAATCTCTGATAACACTGATGCAGCCGAAAAGATGATATATGATGAGATCTTTCTGATATTGTCTTTTCTTGGCACGACACAATGCTAGATGATGGATTTTCTTTACAGATTTATATACAGTTGTTAAACTGTATGATTGAATCCCAGATGATGAGAATGCTCTGATGAGAAAGATGATTTCTGATCATGAAAAGGTAAAGCATATGCTATTAAGCATTTGAATGCTCTGATACCATGTTAAAGAAATGAATCATTTACTTTTTATTACTGTTGAAAGAAAAGTAATAGTATATTTTCGATATACATTCTTTTGTACAAGCCTCAGTATATATACTGTACAATGAATATACGGGCTTGGCCTATTTAATGCTTTACACAACTGGTTTGCTTTGCAATAGCTATTCTCTCGATATAACTTTAAAATCAAATTGCAGACTATCCATATATTGTATACTGAGTCCACTATTATTGCAACCTATAACAAACAACATCCATTTGTTTCAATACTGTCGTATATTTGTTTGGTGGTTAAAAAGTTCAGCATTAAGAATAAGCTTTGCAGTAATAATCTTATATTATCAATATTCTTGATTTGAAGGAAAAATAATGTTGTTAGTTTAATTAAAGCCACGGCAAACAACCCAATAAAGCAAAGTTCAAAAAAATATATCCCTCGGCTAATTGAAAATATCAATAAACACTAAGCTAACATTGGACTGAATAAACGCATAAAAATATATGGCATATGAAATATACTATTTAAGTTGTGCGGGTGACCTTCAAAAAATAAACACCGTCAGCTCAACTTTACATGATCATCCTAGCAGATATACAGGAATCATATACCTATAAAGATACTAAGTGAACTGTAACTTACGTACAACATATGATTCTGTAGTGAACTTAGTGACACAAAATACATGAATACACACTGCTTCTAGTTTGAACATATGAACTAATAGGTTCCAATCCTCAGAATACTATTCAGCTATTGCACTGTGAATGCATAGTTAGTTCACTAATAGATACCAATGCTCCTACTAAGATTAAGTATAATGCTTTGCGGTTTGACAATATCTTCGTTCTATTTAAATGACTGTGTAATAATTGATTTAGTATAAACTTCATTTGTTAATAATATACTGCAAACAATTTAACGTTGTACCATTGATTTCAAATAAAAAGTATATGTTTCATGAATTTACAAAACTTAATTTATTATCATGTTCAAATTTTAAAGTACTATGCTTCAAATTGGTTCTCAGCTTTTCATATATGGAAGATTTAGATTGTTTATTTTGGCTATGAAGTACTTCGAAGTTAGCAGGTGGCTGAGTATCAACAACCAACATGTTAAAACATGAACGACGGTACTTCAAATAACCTATCAAACAATTTAAGATTATGCCATTACTTCAAATGTTAAGTAGTAATATATACTTACAGTAGGAGATGGACTCCAAATTGGATATGGCAGTATGGGAACCTTAGCTTCCCGAACAGGAACTAGATCCATATTCATGACATCCTTAGCAACACCACCATTCCTTTCCTTACCACTGCTTTTTACACTGTCGGCGACGCCACCATCAATTCTGAGCAAATCCACATTGCCATCAATGTCGGCGTGACTTTTGTTTCGTAGTCTATAATCTTTCTAATCTTTGACAAACCGACAGAATAGTAAGGCATTACGTCCCCACTCTTGTGCTTCCATTCTCTAAACGCTAGCACTGACAACTACTGCTTTCATCCATGCACCCAAAAAATTCAATGTTCGCATCAAGTACTATAACTGCTAAATTGCAGAAGTATGCCAAATTGTAAATTATCAGAAATCAATAGGAGAGTGTCGAATATCGCTGGAGATCATTAAAATCGATGAAATTGACAATTAGAGTTTCTAATTTGGTAAATATGTTGGTTTGTTTGATTTTTGCTGCTCTAGGGATTTTAGGGTCCTGAAAGTGACGGGAAGTTGAAAGCGAAATGGGGTTGAGGAACGACTTAAGAAAGAAATGGGCCAAGAGAAGCGGAATGTATTGGATCAAACGATGGAAAGACAAATATGCACATACTGAAATGTTATAAAATAGATTACATCACTCATATAAAACATGGGCATTTTTGGCAATACAAAAAACTTCACTTCTCAAGTATTTGCTTTATATATAAGATATATATATATATATATATGAGTATGTGTGTGTGTATTAATATAAATCAAAATTAACACCTTTTTTCATAAAATTAATTCAATAGTAAATCAATAACCAAAATATTATAACAAGCACATAACCAATCTAACTTTAACAAACACGTGTACCCACAAAAATCTCACACAATCTAAACAATAAAAAAAATATGAATACGAACGGAGGATTTGGATATAAATCAACTTTTATATGATAAACTTAAAATAAAAACAATGATAATAAATAAAAGTGCACCTCCTAATGAAGCCTTTGAGTCCATGTTGAACAGTAATTTCTCTTCTAAGAACAATTCACAATCCGTCAAATTGCTTATCCGGGATTGGACACCTTATACTACAAATTAGTATTTTTGATTTTGAATTGGATTTGAGAATTTAGGGATGATTTTAGAGGAAATTTTCTGCCATTAAAATGAGGAAGAGGAAGAAGAAAGTAGTGGCTCAAAAAATGAACTAGCTTGTAATCATGGTTTTGAGATTGGCTTTTATATGGATAGGACAAGAGAGCAAACAATGATCTCAACCACACATCCCAAAACCTAATCACACATGTTATAGTCACCTCCTATCTTTCTCCAAACCAACGCCTATCCTCTCCAAATCTCATGGGTTGTTAGCCCATTTAACCCGAATTAAATATGTACAATCATATTTAACATATTTTGTTATCGATATCTCATATTCATCAATATATTCATAACTTTTATAAATATATGCAACAATTTTATTTCTTAAATCACATTCAAAATTCATAATTAATATTTCATAAATATTTATTTATTTAATTAATTTATAATAGTTTTAAACTAATTAAATTGTTTGGTCCAAAGAGAATTCTTCGTTTCGGTTGTGTGACTCTTGGGTGTAAATTCGGTTAACGATTAATGTTGAACTATTCGAGCGTTAACGTTCACACTTCACTTAGCAGATGGTGTGGTATTATGGCCAAATTTATTGCTTACTCATTTTCAGAAAAATCTCATTTTAATTTAATAAGCTTACTCGATTGTGACATTATTTACCCCAATTCTCTTCGTCAAAACTATATCACTTTGAACTTGCTGAATTTGGTAATGGTCAAAATTACAACATCATCCACATTCTACTCTATAATTCAAACACAAAGTCCTTGGTTTATAATAACAAATATTATCAACCGAACTACTCTGGCTAGAGATTTTGACTTTGGGTTGATTTGAGTTGAAAATGATACTAACCCCATATAACCGAGGAGACGAATCTTCTCTTGAATAGTGCATCACTTCCAGTACTTCCACTCAACCCAACTATAGTCACTCGATTGACGCTATACCATGATTTGACTATAATCGAAGCGGAGCTTTCATATTGAAGATTCACATTATTTTCAAGTCGAAAGAACTGTGTAAATTAGTCACATCAATATTTTCTGTTTGATCTTAGTTATATTAACCAATAGAAAACTATTGAGTGAGTTGTTCCATAGTTATCTAATAACTATTAGTACGTAACCCCTAGGTGCCCCCAGCAGTCATGAGTAATACACTGCCCAACATTTGGTGAGCGCTACGTACTCTAGTCTCAACGGGTACATCAATATCCAGTCTCAATGCATCTTGATTAGGAACATTTAAAATGATATGTTTGTTTCATCATGATAAATTACTCACGATTACAACACTTTTTAACTACTATCACAAAACATACTATTTATGGATTATCTATTAAATATACTTTTAGTTAAATTAATGTATTAATATAACCACATTATATCAAGTATATAATAGAAAGAAAACACCTTTATTTCGAACAAGATTGATCAACGAGTTAGATGCATGTAACAAATTATATAATTGCCCCCCAGGGCATACCCCTAACTCTATCAATCTCTCACTTACACTTGGGGTCAATTATGGAATCTTATTCCAACATCTCTAATCGGTTTTCTCAAAACCAATTGGGTCAGCCCCTTTGTGAATGGGTATGCTATTTTGTTTCAATTATCTACTCTAATCAATCAAATCTCTTCGACGGTGATAAATTGTTTTATAATGCGGAACAATTTGGAGTATGTCTCTCGACTTCCAGTAAGCTTTAAGTTCGGTTACGAACTATATTGGGACACTGTTATCATATAACAATGTTATAAGATTCTCAACATTTGGAATCAGCTTAGTTATAAATTTGTGCAGCTATATTTTTATATACATTGTTTTTATTGCGGCGCCATTCAAAACGATGTACTTAGCCTTTTTCATTGAACCAGCCACGATCTTTCATTTGGAACATTTCCAACTTAAAGATTCTTAACTTGAATTTATGATTTACATATTATACTCAATACCATTTATGATGTTTGAGTCCGAACACTCCTTCATAAGGAGTTTTTGTTTCTATAAACAATTCCCTATTATTTCATAAATACACGAGAAAACTTCAAACAACCATTTAGTGATATCAATTTGGATTTGATTCTTGCTTCATGTATCAAATACATAAACAAATCATGATATCGTAACCAACATAACATGTATGATAATTCCTATTGCAAATGCATAAGGAACTCACATGTGCCGTATTAAACAGGTTAATAAGGTATATTTACATATCAATTTGGGACATTCCCAATATCTTTTATACTCACCATAAAAGACATCATTTACAATCCAAAGTTGAGTAAACAACTAACGTTGATTTCAACACAAGTACACCATTAAAATCAACAATGTATTGTTTACTTATAGTTTAAAAATATCAATGTATCTTTTAACGTTCATTCTTATGAACATATGGTTCCTCTGCACTTTGATTGAAAATCAAACTATATGATTTCTATCAAAATACTTATTCAATCTTGATTCTTATAAAATGATACTTTCGTATCATTTTTTGGATCATATCCAAAGGCTTACAAACTCAATATCGCTCCTACCGACTTTGAGACATTTTTGGTTAATATGTTAAACAACTTATTCTAAATTGTTATTTAAATTTTCTATTTCAATACATATGTACCAAAACACTAAATCTTATAAAGCGATAATTTTACGATTGAATCCGAATAAACTTGAGCATGTTGAATACCGAATCTATTATGCTGATTTCA
Organism: Allium fistulosum; assembly: GCA_030737815.1. Taxonomy (NCBI): domain Eukaryota; kingdom Viridiplantae; phylum Streptophyta; class Magnoliopsida; order Asparagales; family Amaryllidaceae; genus Allium; species Allium fistulosum. Next base: position 417,842,358 of record CM060906.1, read on the forward strand.
ATAATTGAGATTTGTGATATTATTCTTATCAACATTGCTCATTTAATTCCAATTGCATTAGTCCTTATCATGAAGACACAATCTCGGCCGATGGATCACATCTCTTCGGTTACGGCCACCAAAATCATATTTTGATAGCATACTTGGAATTCTTTCGGATTTGCGCATCATACCATATAGAGTCAACGCTCTTAATAGTTTATATAATTTCGACATTAATAAGAAAACTCATAGTTTCTCTTCGATGTACGAGAATACTTATTAGACATTCTAATGCTATGTGTTCATTTAGGTTAGTTAATTTCATTTCATCTCATATAATCAGTTCTATCTATGGATCATATCCAATTCATTTAACTAGTAATAATTCCTCAAAGAAATTCCTTCACAATGAAGTTGGTATCTCTTGAAACAATAATTGTTTCTCAGTGTAAATAGAATAGGGATCCATAAACGCTTTATGAATTTCTTTATTTATAAAACTGATTTGGTTTTAGTTTACAAAAATTATGTTCAAAACATAAATATGTCATTCAATGACAGTCCTTTCCAAAATCCTTTTGGGGAGATTCATATAAGATCCCTCGTAAACAATTATTACGTGCAATCTTTCGACTCGCATAACCTGCCAAATCCTTGGCCTAGGATATGTTGGAGTTTCTAATAAACCCTTATCTTGTAAGATTTTGTAAACTGTTATTCAGATGAAATAATATTAACCTTGTGTACTACTCTTAAGTACATTACCTTATAAAAGAAACTAACTCAACTTTACTCATAATTAATCGTACATTGTCCAACAAAGTTCGATTACTCCATATCGACGCATCATTATGTATTCAATGAAGGAGTTAGTTTGAGATTGAATGTTTATTCATTTTAGGTACCTTTGGAACCTTTTCTAAAATACTGACCCGTTCGATCAAATCGAATCATTTCTATCGCATGTTATTTTTACTTCTGTTTTATATTCAATGAGTTTACATAGACATACTACATGTGTATCAAATACACACGTCCATGTCGATGATGATTCGTCGGTGAATATGACGAAGTACGTGGAACCGTTTTGATATTTATAGAACTACGATTGCATACATCTATATGTATCAATCTGAAGAGTTCATCAACCCTTATGATGCTCCCACCAAATGGGTGCATAGCCTTTTATTATTTGAAATATAATTAACAAGTACCATATGATTCAAAATCATATAATAAAATTATTTTCTCATAACTATGGCTTAGTTTATGATTCCAGAATAAATGTAAATATTTTGAAAAGATTATTTGAAAACAGAATATTTGAAAAACAATTTAAAACGAAATTACAGAAGATGGGAGAGATCAGGAAAGTGCTATCAAGGTTTAACATAAATTCTATGATTCTATAACTTATATGGGATATGTTGAAATCTTGAACTCTTCAATACTCATGAGTCTTCATTCTTTAACCGCTCTTGAAACTTTATATCAACATCTTGAATCTACTCTTGATATCAGCATCTTGATACCGTACAGTCTTCTTAATCAATATCTGTCTAATATCCTGCACTATATACTATATATATCTTGATAAAACATTAGTATCTATATTTTATATAGTATCCTATAGTTGTTATCATCAAAACCAATACCTAAGGTACTAACAATCACCCTCTTTTGATGATGACAACTCTGTATATAAAATATAATATAACTCCCCCTGAGTTACGAAACTCCCCTTTAATTTATTCCTAGATTTTATATATTTCTCCCCTTTTGTCATCAACAAAAAATAACCTTCTAAATTGATAACTCTAACACTAACTCTTTCTATAATCCTAACTCTAACTTCCCTAAATAAAATACTAATCAATATGTATAAGAATTATATATAATGATCATGGGAAAGATTATAAAAACAATAAGTGATATGTAAAATTAGATAATCATGAATAATCAATCCAAATATTCATCTAATCAAACAAAGTTTATGTCATACAACACTCAAACAAATCCATACAAATCAAAACCAATCAAATCCAAACCGAATCCAGCATTATTATTTATATACAATCAAACCTATTTAAACTAGACATTTTGAGGAACTTCAACCCATCCATTAGCACCAAAGATTGGATCTGCATAAATAACATCCCAATCTTCATCATCTTTATTGATGGTACATTCTGGATTGGTGGTTGGTTCTTCTTTGTTCAAGGCAGAAATCATCCACCGAATTATGTTGAAATGCCTTTCTTGCTCCTTGATCATCTGCATTTGACTCAATTCTAAGTGCCTCATGTTTCTTATGATGAAAGTAAGAATGTTCTTGAATGAGTCAAGAGTTTGTTCGAGGTTTTCGGTTAGTTTTTGGATAGGAGAAGCCATTAGTTTAGTTTTAGAGTTTAGGAATGCAAAGGAAAAAAAGAGCAGAAAAAATGATTCTTTGATCTTAACAGATATTTAAAGGGGTGGAAATTCATTGAAAATGAATGAACATTTGCTGTCTATTCAATTTTCAAAATTAAAAATTGTTGAAAAACTACCGTTGTATGTCGACATACATACCTAGGACATGTCGACATATATGCAGAAATTTTCAAAACAACTTTGTTTTACTTTTCCATTGTATTTGGCTTATACTATTATATTTGTATGACTTTCCAAAGATAGTGGACAATATATAACAGAAAGAAATAGAATTTTCATTGATAATAATGATGAGTACAAGAAATAAAAGAAAAATACATGAGATTCAACATAAACTGAAACAAGAAAATCCAAATACAAGGATAGTTTAAACAAACAACTAGAAAGATACGGATGAAGATGAAGAAAAACCTCCAAGCTTGTGGATGATCTTTCTAAAGAATTTATCCATTTTGTTGAAAATTGAAGTAAATCTCTTTGAAAATGATTTCTTAAGCTTCCTTTGGTTATGGATGATCTTATCTTGATTTTTGAGAAGATCTTAGTTGGATGGATTTGGTGGCATGTTGATACTTTCCAAAGAAGTATCCACCTCTTCTTATTCTTCCTCCTCGACTTCCATTTCCACTCCTTCCTCTTCTTCCTCTTCTCTTATTTCATGCTCTTCTTCCCAGGCCAACCTTTGTTCCTTTTTTGCAAGTATTTCATAAGGCTCGAAAAAGGATGAAATATGCATAAGTGAAATGTTGGCCTTGTCAAATATTTTTCAAGGAATTGTTTCCTCTCTTTTAAGGTCAACACTGTAACGACCCGAAAATTTATCACTTTGTTAAATTATATTTATTTTTAAAATATTCAAATATAAGTTTTTTTAACATAGATTATGATGTTGTAAATAATAAATAATAATGGTAATCTTATTCTGAATGTATTTACGAAAAAATATACTTTGGAAAAATAGCGAAAAAAAATAACCAAAAACCGTTTTATCGATAAACAACTCTATAATCATCAAACGTCGCGCACGGAGCTGGACACATACACTCATTTTCATAATTGAACAAGAATATAAAATAAAATTATTTATTTTATTTTTGAAAATTAAATGTATTTATGACATCATTAGTGATGCCATTATATTTAATAATTGATTTATGATTTTAATTGAGATTTAAGGATTTAATAATTATTTTAATAATTGTTTTAAATGATAATGATTCATTTTAAATAGTTATAAAGTGATAATAAATCATTTATAAGAGTTTTATAAAGATATATATTTGAACTGAAATTATAAGGAAAGTTGATAGCGCTTTATCGATATAATAACACTTTTTGTAAATAGTTGTCTAATATTGATTTACGTGATTTTATAATTCAAATGAGATCATTTTAATCAATTAATAATGATGAGAAATTAGTTTTCAAAATTTTATTTGCATTTATATGTAATATAATAAATAAGTGAAAATATGACCGAAAATCGACTTTTTGATTTTCAACGGTCTAGCGAACGGAAGTTCTTCAAAGTCATTGAAATGTTGTTTATTGTTGTGCACATCATGAACATGTATATATGTCACATGCACACATATACATACATATAACACACATAAAATATAACACACATAACATATGTATTCATTTATATATACATATATGTTAAAAATATCTAAGACATTTTGGTTTTCTTACTCTTTAAGCATTCTAAGGTCAACCTTCTTAGACACAAAGGACATACACATGTTCACACACAATAGGGGAGGGGGAGGGGGTCATTTCAGCCGTGTATGATGACATAATGGAGGGGTGGGGTGGTGATGAAGTGGTGATGCATGATAAACAAATATCATAATATTTTGGGAGGTAAACTTTGGCTATAAATACCTACTCATTTTCAATCTTCTTCATTCTTCCATAACTTCCTTAAACCTAAATCAAATGGAGAAATTCTTTTTTTCAGACCAAAATAATTCTAGAGGCTACAACTTTCATGTGTACCTCTTCTTCTTATTTGGAGATTAGGTATGCCAAAATCTCCATTTTTGTAGAGTGTTTTCAGATTCATTATTTCATGTCCGAAAATGCCTCTCCTTCTTTTGATCATATCTTCCAAGAAGCAAATCAGAATTAAGTGTTTCTTTTTTTCAAATTGTAGAGAAAAGAATTTAAAAGACTTTCCCTTTGACAACGTTTTAAAATTTCTTGAGCAACATGTCCACAAATTAGTTAGAAGATGACCCATTTTCGGGTTTGATATTTGTGAATCCGACAATACCTCTTCTACTTTTGATCATATCTACCTCAAAATAACTTGAAATTGAATAGTTATTTTTCTTTTAAATTCAAGAGGAGAGAATTTGGAAGAACTTTCCTTTTGACAATATTTCCAAATTTAGAAAGCAACATGGTCAAAAAGCCGAGAGAAAATGACTTATTTTCGGGTCTAGTTTTGTGAATTCAAGGTCGAAGCTCCACCACTTCTCTTCTATACTTTCAGCCACCACCTCCATCACCATTGACCATGAGCTCCACCATCTCCAAAGCAAAGTCGTGAGCATTAGGGGTGAAGGAAGTCTAGGGCCGAGAGAACCAACCAAGAGGAAGTTGTTTAAGTGGTGTATCAGTGAAGTGTCGAATCGAACTGAATGTTGGTAGGAAGTTTGGTTTGAAATGGTGATTACATTAATGTATTTTTTAAGTATTTAAAATTTAAAATGATAATATGCAAGTTTAATCAGTTAATTAATAAGCTTGGTTGAATAATCCACTGAATGATTGGTTGGATATTTGGTTGATAACTTAGTTGTGATAAATTATGAGAAATAATAATTAGAAATGGTTAAATAATTAACCATGGCTAATTAACAGAAAATAAATCAATATTAATGTATATACGAACTTTAATTATCCTTTTTGTGAATTTGTATATGAAAAAGGTTGAAATAAATATTATAATAATATAATATTATAATATGGAATAAAAATGAATATGAATTATAAAAGTGTTATGAGATTATTAAACGTCTTAAAAATGGTTTGAAATGGCTTTTATATGTTTTATAAGAAAACTAAAACTCTATAGAAGTTTTAACAAGTTATGAAAATTAAGCCAAAAGTAGGCATGTCGCGTAAGGGCAATTCGTGATTTCACGCCACAGAAAGTTAAATCCATTTATATGATGGATTTGCAGTCGGAATTCTTTGAAATAAGAATTTTTTGAACTCTTCTAACTATAGTTTTCAAAAAAAAGAAAAAGATTGAGATTTCATTTAGTAGATTTTGAAATATGAGCAAATCAAGCTTTCAAAATAGTCGTGGTATGGTAGTTCGGAAACTGAAGCGATAAATTCTATAAAATGAATATTTTTTCTTTAAAAATATAGAACAAATCCTGTAAATATATTAAAATGTTTAAAAAGGGATTTAAGTTATAAAAATGAATTTCTAAGTGATAGAAAAGCCGTTTTGATTGAATAAACTATAAAGCACTATTCGTAGCACTTTTTGTAGTAGTTTTTAATAATTTTTGAAATATGAATTTAAACTTAACCATTCTTTTCCAAATCTTTTATAAATGTTTTCAAATGAATAATTAAGTGTTTTAATAATTATTTTAAGGTTTTATAGTTTATATAAAAGAGTTTAAATAAATGATTTGAAAAAAAGCTGTTATAGATAAAGTGATTTAATCTTGGCTTGAAAAGCCGATAAGTAGAATGGATTTTTCTATTCGTGAGATCCGTATATGGGGTGCCTAAATTAAGAAGATGTTATGGAGCAACCAGTGCCCTGGCTCACCTAGCCTCTTTCATGGACGAGGGATAGATAAGGTCGAAATATCGAAAACAAGACAAGTATAAAAGATTCAAAATCTATAAATTTAATTTGATACGACTTGGATTGTATGGAGATAATCTACTTATATTTGGTGTTAAATTCCGAGGAGGGAAATCGTAATAACTGTATGAATTTAAAAGGTGATTTCACCATTATTCGATGGATAGTACTTGTTGAATACGGAAATTGATATTGAGTGAAATTAGTATAATTTCCATGGATCCCATTTTACTCAATAATGTTTTCTAATATGACTTAGGAGAAACGATTTGGTATTTCCAAAGTTAAAAGAGAGGTTTAATGATTTTGTATATACTGGAAAAGAAAAGTTGAAAGTTATATATCTTTAAAGGATATTTTTGATAAAAAGAATGAATTAATAAAATAATAATCACCTATACACCTGACATCATTTTATTGGTAATTGGTTCGGAGAAACTGGAATTGGACTTGCTATCCGAAAACCACTTCGAACTAATATACACATTTGAAAGTGAAGACATGTTGAAGATAATGATCTTGAAGACATGAGATCTTCATTTTAGAAGGACTGCTTGTTGATAATCTCTTGTTAGCTCCCAGAATAAAATTGCTATCAGTGGTCCTTTTGTTCTGAAAATCTTCGAAATGCAAGGACTATTCGCTACTAATCCTAGGAGTAATTCCCGACACGATGTGGTAGGAAAGTGCCTTCGGTTTGTCCTTTTCCTGGACAAATTGTATGGATAAGTGTCTTACATTGCATTTCCAAGACCACATATATTGATCTCTACAAACGTACATCTGTTTGGTGGTGTAGGAGGTAACTCTCTTACACTTAACACCCTTCTCTGAGACGTACGAGCTCAGAGGTTGTACATTTATGGAAATCAATAATGTATTGTTAGAAATGGCAATGTGGCATTCAAAGTAGAACCTGTTAAGAGAAAGGCAAAGCGTGACTTTCTGTGAAATAAAGCGTGGCCTTGTAAAAGTTGAGTGTAGCCTCACGTACAAGCTCACACCACAAAGATGATGCTGGTAATGATGTGGTTTGACCTATATTTCGGGCTATTGGTTTTATGAGTATGTAGGTGACTTGTGGAATCTGGTCCTCAAGGCATTTATGCCTTATGGACAGGTATTGGAGGCTTGATGGAGAACGAGTATAGCCATCGAGTAATACACTATTCCATAGTAGTGTATCCAACATAGTTCGGAGGTTTGCTTGAGATAGGTGAATAACCACTGAGGTGCTAGTTGTTTTTGCGTGGATTTTGGAGGAAATGGCCACTAGTTCCCTATCATGTTGGAAACCTAATTCCAATAAGTGCTTTCGGTTTTGATTGTAGAACCTAGTATGTTGGAACTTATGTAACAATTTCAGGTATTTTATATATTTTTACTTGGAAAGGATTTTCAAAGCAATGTTAATAGAAATAATATCAAAATGTTTTAATTACAAAATGTTTTGGTTATCATAAGGTAAAAACACATCCGTGTTTATGTGCGGTGTGGTCTTATGAGATACTCTTCTTTTTCAAAAAGGGTTTTGTTCGACAACAAGGTCAATCTATAACACTATCATATATATTTATAAATTGTGTGTCACACTGGTTTATCAAGCTTGATCTAGGTATTTTTTATACTCGGGTCAGATCCGAGTAGTTTCAGGATTAGCTGAAGGCGCTTGGAGTTTCTAGAGGAGAGCTGGAGATCTTCGTCAAGGAAGTATTAGTGAAGTGTTGATTCGATTGAATGTTGGTAGGAAGTTTGGTTTGAAATGGTAATCACAATAATCTATTTTTAAGTATTTAAAACTTAAAATGACTATATGCAAGTTTAATCAGTTAATTAATAAGCTTGGTTGAATAATTGGTTGGATATTTGGTTGATAACTTGGTTGTGATATGTTATGAGAAATCATAATAAGAAATAGTTAATGTGACAAGTTGTCTTTCCTACACCTAAAGATGACACTTAATACATCCTTGGTATTCGTGTGCTGATCATTTAAGTGTCCAAAAGATAGGTCGTTTGGGATGAAGAAAGAAGAAGATAGAATAGAATCTCACAAAAATGTGACGAGTAGCATACAATATATAAATCAAGTCTTTACAAAAGAGAGAACTTTGTTATAAACAATCATCGAGTACACTATCCTATTATCAGCCTGGACAGTTATAACAACCTATCCTTACAAATGCTAATAAATTCGACAATCAATACAGCGGAAAAATAAAGATATACGTAGATACGTCTTGGGCATCCAGCTCGTTTCATGAACTCCAGCGCATCTGAAGTTTATCTGAAAAATATACTCGGTCTGATCTGAGTGTTAAAATAAAATAACACCCGGATCAATCTGGCAATGCCAACGTGAGAAAACTCTTGTAATGGAGTGAACATATCATAATTCTATGAGTCCATGCCACTAACGCGGAATGGGTTTTTACCTCACAAGATCATCATTCATAGATTAAGAAATGGGAAAAAAATTAGAACATCAATCCAAACAAGAATAAATGAGCATAAACAAGGTAAAAATCCAAACTTAAAGAATGAAAACAAAAAATTAAACATCAAGAAGAACTTTTAGTCACTTCTCGGTATAATTAAGAAAACCATTCAATGATTTGAAATAACAATAACAGAAATGAATTTTTCCACAATGTATATGGGACCATGCCGCCAACTACAGAACGATTTTCTTTCACAACAACAATATCCAGTCTTAATCATGGATGCGAATAGTTAAACACCGTGAAGTGCTCTTAACACTTCCCGATGTAATTAAGAAAGATGTTAATTTAAAAACTTGGAATCAAAGAAAGAATAGGGAAAATTTCCAACAAATGACTAGGAGGGTGCGCCCCCCTTACAGAAAGTATACCTATAGAAATATAATTGAAAACTCCGATGGCTCTCGGAAACCTCCAAGTTGGACCTAGCCAATTGTTACTGAGAATCCGAGTACTTCACAACTCAATATGCAACACCGAATCCAATCTAGAGTGGATGTGAAAATACCATAATGGGAGCAGCCCGACATAGCTTGGCCCCAACTCACTCTTTGGGTTTAGTCATTTCCGACAAAGGATAACAAAGCTCAAAAGAGCAACAAATCATTTTTAAGGTGATGATACACCATGAAGAAAGTTGAACTGGTAGTTAATAAATCAACTTACGGGGATAATTAAAAATGATTGTATATGGAAATTAAATTTCATATTCTTACTACTATTCATCAATTCCAAACAAGTGCTAACCCTTGATTGAAGATGAAGCTGAATAAGTTGAGGTAGTGTTACCTCTATGCATTGGCTTGACTACATTTTTAACTTTCGAGATAGAAACAAGTCTAAGCCTCAACGTTTAGTGTTAAAAATATGACTAAATCTTTTCCATATAAGCGATATCGGATTATGGAAACTACTTTTCCATTATCGAATCAAACTTTACTTTTAAAACCAATCTTGTGCTAAGGTTTCACATTAAAAGTATTAACTTTAAACAACGTTATCAAAATGATTGATTAACTTTAAACCAAAATTTATTACTTCAATATTATTATTTAAAATGATCAATTAACTTTTAAAACAACAGTTAATTATTTCTATAGCTTTATTTAAAATAATTAACCAGCATTAATCCCAATTCATTGCTTTACAACAACACTATTTAAAAAGATTAATTGACTTTAATCATCCTTCTTTAAATGATTGATTAACTTTAAAATTTTATAATTAAAATAATTAGTTAACCTTTAAAACCTCATTATTAAAATGGTTAATTACTTTTAATCTCATTACTATTTAAATAATTGATTATCTTTAAAGCATCATTATTAAAATGAATGATCAGTTTTGAAACATCATTATTCAAATAATTAATCGATTTTAAATCATTATTACTAAAATAACCAATTACTTTTTAAACATTCTTATTGAAAGAATTTATTTATTTTAAACCATCTTTATTTAAATAATTAATTATCATTGTAAAACCCATGCACAAGATTTAACAAAATACTTCAAAGGGGATACCATTTCCATTCAAACATCACATAACTTAAATATAGGTGTTAACCCGCCTTTCGGCAAGGAAACATACATGCGGATCTAACCCAATCGACTGTACAATTATAGAAGCTGAATTTTCATGGACTTGGTTCTGGTTTGAACGAATGGACGATCAATCACGGGTGATAAACATGATATGAGGCCGGGATTCGGCATAGTCGATGGACTAACTACGCAGGATACTTTAGTATGGGCTTTTGACAAAGGTCGAGCTGCTCCGGAATCACAATGGGTTTGCTTCGGGTTTTAAGGAGGATTACTTCGAGTCAAAGAGGTGTTTTCTTCAGGTCACGATAGGGCATTCTTTGAAGGGGTAGCATTGGACCTCCTTGGATCAACATTGTCTTGCTTCGGGTCATCTCAGCATCCACTTCGAGTCATCGGAGGGGTCACTTCGAGTCAAGGAAGTAGCTATTTTGGGCTAAAGCCATGGATCGATCAATGTCCATAGGATCCACGTCAATTTCATATCCATCAAACTTCATCTATCACTTCGTATCCATCCCAATCCATTTCGTATCCATCGGCCCACAAGCATCAATTCGTATCCATCCATTAAGGCCCTTCGGTTCGTATCCATCAAGCAATAGCGGAATGCTTCTTATCGATCACTCACTGGTCGATATGAAGAAAAGAGCCAGGTATCGATATGAAGGAAGGACTTTGGCATCGATACGAAATCATATGAGAAGCATCGGTACGAAGGAAAAAGGCAGGGTCGATACGAAGAGCTTGGCAACCGATGGATATGAAGGAACAGGTCTAATCAAAAAGGCGGTCTACGAGCATGAAACATGGATCTCCACGGAATTCTCGCTCCATGTCATCGCTGCACAACTAATCGATACGCAGCCTATCAATACGAAGGAGCATCGATACGAAGGCATCGACACACAGTCATCAGCCTACTGCAAAATCAATCTTGGATCGATCTTAACTCAAAACTATAAGTCCTAATGCTATGAAATTTTCACAGAAGCTTTCTTATCCACTGAAAAACCACCATGATCGATCACACCTTCATTGGATCAAATCTTGATCGATACGAAGAGAGTATGGATCGATCCCAAATAACCCTAGATCGATCTGGTGGGCTCCCACGTGTGAGAGGAAGTATTCCGAGCTTTGAGGGAGATATTTCCAGATCTACACCTATAAATAGCACCCCTATGCCTACAGAAATGGGATTTTTTGGCTCTTCTACGCCATTACTCTGCAGAAACTCCATTGTAACTTGAGTGCCATTGATTGTACTATTGTAAATCAGTTGAGAATCATCAATAAACAACAAACTCTTCAAAGTGGATGTAGGCTACAACGCCGAACCACTATAAATCTCATCTTTTTACTGCTTTCTTTTCAATTTTTTTTCTTTATATTTATATCCTCTTCACATATTCTATTTGTGATCTGTACTGTGAATTGGTGCTTTCATCTGTAATTGGGTGTTTGTGATCAATTTTGGTGCAAATATTTTGGTGCTTTCCCTGAGAAAGCTAACGCTCAGAGATTCTGAAGCTTGGATTTTGAATTTGAAGGCTTAGGAACTTGGATCTAGGAAGCTGTTGCTAGGCAATCAACAAGGAGACAGAGAACAGAGAGGAGCCATCATGAAGGAAGTCGAGAGGCTTCCTCAGGAGCTAATCAGACCTCAATTTTCATCACCAAAGATGATATGGAGATGATGATGGGTGCTATGCAGGAAGGGATGCTGAAAAGGCAGGAGGAAATGATGTAGAACCTACTCCGATAGGGTGGACAAGCTGGAGTGCCAAATCAAGAGAACGTAGCTACAGGGAATGCTGGAAATATGGATCGCGAAGACGGAGCAGTAAGAGTAGAGGAAGTCCAGAACCAGAGTCATAGGAACGGAGAAACTAGGATATGGGATAGAGTGGGGCCATTGGGAACAGCCCCTGAACGGGGGGCATGCCCCCGGATTGTGTTGGCTCAATTCCAAGCAGGATACCAGGCGGTGCTGTGCAATTTGGTGTCGATAGAGAAATGAATGCTCGTCCAGGAGAGCAGATTTCTGGATTCCCTCGAGAACTCGGGGGGCAAGTCGGAGGCAACAAACAATGACCACCGCTTGGTGACAATGATAGATTGGCAGAAATGGTCAGACGAGCCATGAGAGGAGGATTAGTGAATAAAGATTTGGAGGATATGAACAGGAGCCCCTTCGCTCCCACAATTAGGTAGGCTAGGAATCCACCTGAATTCAAGATACCAACACTAGAGACGTATGATGGAAGGACGGATCTTGCCCTTTATCTGACTAGGTATTTGAGGCACATGGAAGTACTAGGGGCATCGGAGGAGGTCATGGCCTGGTGTTTCCCTTTGTATTTGACGGATATAGCAACATTATGGTTTAGGCAACTGGAAAGCGGCTCTGTTAGAATGTGGACCGAATTGATTGAAAGGCTTATGAGGCAGTTCAGAGTTCACATCTCGAGACCCAAAAATGTGATGAGTTTAAGGATACCGAAACAGAAGACCGCAGAGTCTCTGAGGAATTTTTTAACGTGATCTAACGTAGCGGCAACATCGGTGGATCGTCCAGATTCGTCCATTGTTTTGATGGCAGCTATATCTGGCATAGCTGATGGCACAGAATTCAAGGATTCATTGACAAGGGATCCACCAATGGATCTAAGAGAGTTTTACCATGAGGTAGAAAGGTTTCTATGACAGGAAGACGTGTAAACTGAAAGAGAGGAAGGCGAGGAAGTTGATGTTTATGCGGTCAAAGGTGTGGATCTGCCAGGGAAAGATTCAACCAAGGATAAAGGGAATCGAAAAGCAGAGACTGGCTCTGATGAATCGAAGCGGCCACGAAAGGAACCGAGATTCACCTCTTATACGAAGTTGAGTGAGACTTTAGAACGAATATACCAAGACACTAGGGGGCAGGTTCCTTACCGAAGGCCAATCAGGAGGGAGCCAACCAATAATGAAAGGAAATCAGACAAATACTGCATATTCCATGAGCTAGGCGGACATAGTACAAACGATTGCAGGCACTTGAGGGATGAGATCGAAGGACATATCTGGAATGACATGCTGTTACAATACATGAAGAGGTGAACAATGACAGTGGAATAGAAGCGACCACCATCCACATCAAATGAAGACGACCCCGGATCAAGGCGTCAGCTTATCATCAACTGATCAGGATAATGAAGAATAAGTAATAAACTCCACAATAAAACGGTTAAGTCACTTACACATGTACGGGATCATGAATGGTCCTCAGGCATGCTCTGAGATGACTATAAACCGCTATAGTGGAGATACTTGCTCTTCGATGTTTTAGTTTTTCTTTTGTTTCTCTTCTTTGTATCCGGACTTGCTTTTATTAGTTGGATATTTCAATTATAAGACTCATCTGAATGTAAAATATGATATTTATAATTCCAAAACCTGACCTCGAACGGTCACAATTTGCCTCGAACGGCACCCGACCTCGAACGGTCACAATTCGCCTCGAACGGCACCCGACCTTGAATGGTCATAATTCGACTCGAACGGCCCCCGACCTCGAACGGTCGCAATTCGCCTCGAACGGCACTCGTCCACGAACGGTCACATATCGCCCCAAACGGCATACGATCTCGTATCGATCACTACTCACGATCAGGTAAGATCATCGACCTCGTCACAGGTCATCAACAGGCTCCGAACGTCAGGTTTATGGCATTACAAAACACACCTTCCTATCGCAAGGCATATTTTGGGGGGCAAAGCGCTAACCTGCCTTTCTGCAAGGCAACATACATGCAGATTTAACCCAATCGACTGTACAATTATCGTAGATGAACTTTCACAGACTTAGTTCTGGTTTGAATGAATGGACGATCAATCACGGGTGATAAACATTATTACAAGGTCGGGATTCGACATAGTCGATGGACTAACTGTGCAGGATACTTGAGTATGAGCTTTTGACAAAGGTCAAGCTGCTCCGAGATCACAATGGGTTTGCTTCGGGTTTTCAGAAGGATTACTTCGAGTCAAAGAGGTGTTTGCTTCGGGTCATAATAGGGCATTCTTTGAAAGGGGTGGCATTGGACCTCCTTGGATCAGCATTGTCTTGCTCCGGGTCATCTCAGCATCCACTTCAAGTCACTGGAGGGGTCACTCGAGTCAAGGAAGCAGCTACTTCGGGTCAGAGTCATGGATCGATCATTGTCTACATGATCCACGTTAATTTCGTATCCATCAAACTTCATCTATCACTTCGTATCCATCCCCATCCATTTCGTATCCATCGACCCACAAACACCAATTCGTATTCATCCATTAAGGCCTTTCGGTTCGTATCCATCAAGCAATAGTGGCATGCTTCGCATCGATCACTCACCAATTGATACGAAGAAAAGAGCCAGGTATCGATATGAAGGGAGGACTTTGGCATCGATATGAAATCATATAAGAAGCATCGGTATGAAGGAAGAAGGCAAGGATCGATACGAAGAGCTTGGCAATCGATGGATACGAAGGAATCGGTCTAATCAAAAGAGGCGGTCTACAAGCATGAAACATGGATCTCCATGGAATTATCACTCCACATCATCGCTGCACAACTGATCGATACGCAGCCCATCGATACGAAGGCATCGATATGCAGCCATCAGCCTACCTGCAAAATCAATCTTGGATCGATGATAACTCAAAAACTATAAGTCCAAATACTATGAAATTTTCACAGAAGCTTTCTTATCCACTGAAGAACCACCATGATCGATCGACCTTCATTGGATCAAATCTTGATCGATACGAAGAGAGTAGGGATCGATGGGATCGATCCCAAACAACCCTAGATCGATCTGGTGGGCCCACCCACGTGTGAGAGGAAGTATTCCGAGCTTTGAGGGAGATATTTCCAAATCTACACCTATAAATAGCACCCCTACACCTATAGAAAGGGGATTTTTGGCTCTTCTACATTGTTACTCTGCTGAAACTCCATTGTAACTTGAGTGACATTGATTGTACTATTGTAAATCAGTTAAGAATCATCAATAAAAAGCAAACTCTTCAAAGTGGACATAGGCTACAACGCCGAACCACTATAAATCTCGTCTTTTTACTTCTTTCTTTTTAATTTTTGTTGTTCTTCATATTTATATCCTCTTCACATATTCTATCTATGATCTGTGACTGTGAATTGGTGCTTTCATCTGCAATTGGGTGTTTGTGACCAATTATGGCGCAAACAATAGGGTTATGTATACAAAAGCAAATAACAACTATGCATATAAAAAAAGACATCACTTATCAAATATTAATCTTCTGGTATACAATTCAATGTCCAAGTAATATAATAGCAGAAGGGACAGTTTGGCACAGGTCCCTAATAAGTTTCAAAAATCACAAAAACCCCAGTAAAAAATAGTTTGTAAATTAGGTCCCTAGAATTAAGTTACCGAATAATGACATACACTTATGCAATTATTCAGTGAATAATTGCAGACATTTATGCAATTATATCAAAAAATTGCAGACATTTCCACAATTATTCACTGAAAAATTGTGGAAAATTCCGCAATTTTTTCAAAAATTTGCAGAAAATTCCGCAATTATTCACCAAAAAATTGCGGAAATTTCTGCAATTTTTTCAAAAATTTGTGGAAAATTCTGCAATTATTCACTAAAAAAATTGCGAAAATTTCCGCAATTATTCACCAAAAAAATTGCATAAATTTATGCAACTTTTGGATATAATTGCATAACTATATGCAATTACTTAGTAACTTAATTCTAGGGACCTAATTTACATACTTTTTTTTACTGGGGTTTTTGTGTATTTTGAAACTTATTAGGAACCTGAGCCTAATATTCACATAGCAGAATAGGGACTTATTCTACTAAATAGATGTCATTAGGTGTTATCCCGCCTTTTAGCAAGGCCGTGATACCATAAAATCGACCGAGAAGCCAAAGACAATTCGTCTCAAAGAATGGTCAATTCAACATCTCAACAGAGCAAGTCCTGCTGATTGTTTTTTTTTTCAAATAAGATCCCCTACGGAAGGGGGGTCCAGGGGGGTGGCAACCCCCTAGGTAGGGGTGTGGGGGCAACACCCCTGAAATGGTACGTTTTATTTACTACTGAAGAGCGACCTACTACTTTGAAACCTATCGACCTAAAGGTCCCGGCGACCTACGACCTAAAGGTCCTAGCGACCTACGACCTAAAGGTTCCAACGACCTACCAGGAGAAGATATCCAACGATCTAGCACATCGGCAAGCCTAAGCGACCTAACCTCCTACGACCTAGTGGTCAACGACCTAACGACTTAGTAATAGACAGCGACCTAGCGACCTAACACTTTCCGACCCAACGACCTAACATCCTAGCGACCTAGCGACCTAACGACCTATGCATACTCAAAGCCATTTGTTGCCTCTTCCAGTAGGTCGCTCACGACCTAAGCTTGACATTCCCTCTTCTACTAGGTCGCTCACGACCTATCCAAACGAAGACAATTCTAATATTGTAACTTCTTAGGTCGCTAACGACCTATCACTCCCTGCACCATAGCTCCTTAGGTCGCCGCTCTCTCTCCTGCTACCCCTTAGGTCGCTCACGACCTACGACCTATCCCTTAGGTTGCTCACGACCTACGACCTAGACCCAGTTTCTTCCCTATAAATGCCTCGCCAATTCCACATTGAAGGGGGGATTTTCCGGATTTCAAAAGCGTCGATACTCTGCTATTTTTTGGACTCCTCCAACACTTCAATCATCGAAGATTCCTCATCAACAGTTCTACTTCATTCAACATGGATCCAAAGAGCAATCCGTCATCAAAGTTCTAATCTCTTGCTTCGATTGTGTTATAATCGTTGAAAAGTGTTGTAAAGGTGTTGTAACCGAGAAATCGTGTTGTAATCTTGTAAAAGTGTGCTCAAAGAACATAATGAAGGATGTAAAGTGGATGTAGGCTTAACCTTAGGCCGAACCACTATAAAAATTGCTGTCTCTTTTACTGTTTTTTCCTTTTTCTGTTTACTTTTAGTTCCCGTGTAGACGGGTGGTGCTTTCACTAGATTACTCCAAACACAAGGGTGTTAGCGTTATACTTTTTAGCGTTAACATTAGGTTTCATATTCAAATGGGGTTACTTAAGTGTAATCGACAAAGAAAATCCCTTGGATAATATATTCTTTAAAATAGAGTTTGCTTTCAAAACAAAACCGATCTTTTAGAAATAAAGTAGGTTTAAACTTTAAAACTTTTACTTAGTAATTAAATAACATTAAACTCTTTATTTAATAACAATTAAACCTTTGATTAATAATTAAATAATAATTAAATATTATTTAAAATAGTAAATCTTTAAACTTCATTAATTTATTTGATTAATTAACTTTAAATACCTTTAATTAAAAGGTTAATCACTTTTTTAAAACATCATTAATTAAATTAATTAATAAATTTTAAATATAGTTCATTAAATAACATTAAACATCATTAGATAAAATAATTAATTAATTTTAAATATCATTAACAAAGTAATTAATTAAATTTAAACTCATCACTATTAAGTTAATTAATTAACCTTAATCCTTGTTAATTAAAATGATTAATTAAATTTAAAAATCATTATTAAAATTGTTAGTTAATTGTAAACTCATCATTATACAAAAAATTAACTAACATTGTAAAACGAAACCTAAGCTCGATAATAAATCAAAAGGTTTCGAAAAGGTGGTATTTTCCAAAGTGCCGATATAGCGATAGTCGCTATACGGACACTTCGATAGCTACTATAATGTCATATTGGTTTTCATCCAAGCATCACGTCACATAACTTAAGTATGACATATATACAAGAACAAATAATATTCATAACATGAAGGGAACATAACTTATATCACTAACTTAAAACCTTTTCAACTAGTTTTCAAATCGCTTACAAACTGTCAAATGTGCCATCTTTTCAAAGCATAAACCAAACCAACAACCATTACATTTCAATACATATACAACAAGCAATTATCGACTACTAAAAATGAGTAATGTTAAAGTTAAAAACTTTTAGTTTTGAAGGTGAGATTTTACTCACAAATATGCTTCCAATTTTTATTCAAAGCAACCCTATATGCTTTCGATTAACAACAACACTACGACACCCTACTTCTCCTCCTTTCCTTGCCCAAAGGCTCGGCCCAAGGTATGGTGCACACGGCCAAGGGTGGTGGAGCTTGGCCTTGAAAGGTAGAAGAATTTCAGAAATCAATGAATTCACAAAATCAAACCCAAAAATGGGTCATTTTCAAAATGATTTTTCGATAATTTACTCATGGAATTTGGAAAATTTGTAAACAGAAAAATTATTGGAAATTCTCTTCTCTACAATTTTGAAAAGTTAATCACTCAATTTGGATACTTTTTGAGGGAGATATGGTCAAAAGAAGAAGAGGTATTTTCGGACTTGATAATATAGGTCTTAAAATGTGTTAGAAAGAAATATATTTTTGACCCACAAATGTTCGAAATTTGAAAAAGTGGTGTAAATAAAACTTGTTGCCATTTCAATTCTGAATCTAAAAAAAAGAATTTCTTGATTTAGTATATTTTAGAGGAAGTTATAGTCTAATGAAGTGCGAGTAAAAATGGAGGAAGTGGAGTATTGAAATGGAAGAAGGAGATATTCAATGGTTTTTAACACTTGGAAAATAGTTAGGAAGCCATAATAGAGCTTATGGAGCTTGGAAACATGAATGAGGAAGTTTTGAAATGATAAAATGGAAAAGAGAAAATGTAGAAAAGGTTTTATATAAAATGAAAAAGCACAATTACCAATCTTCCCTTAGTACTTTGCCCTCCACTCCTTGAATGCCACCTCACCATGTCTCCTCCCCTTCATGTACCACATGCCACCCTAAGCTCCCCCCTTTCATGTCATAGCCAACACGAAATAATGACTACATACTAATGTATTTAAGAGATAAGATATTTACTTTTTAAGTTGCCAAAATGTCACATCAAGATTTTATCTTAAGTTAATTAAATCTAATCATCCTATATTATATACTAATCATGTTTTTATTAGTAGTAAATCTGTGCATATATATATACACCAATGTGCATACAACATTTCAAACAACTTTTATATGATGAAATGTCGAAAAGTCGGAAAATGGGTTCCAGTCACATTTTCTATTTTTCTATGAACTATATATTTTCGTAAATCAATTTTAAAAACTATTTCACCATAAATATTTATTATTAAAAAGAGTTTTATTTTGGTCATAAAACCTATTATTTGAATATTTAAAATTAATTAAATGTTCGTAAATTAAAGCGGCGAAATTCCAGGTGGTTACAGTTAAGTAATTAACCAGTTAATTAATAGAAAGTAAATCAATGTTGATGTATATATGAAGTTAAATGATCCTCTTTGTGAATTTGTATACGAAAAAGGTTGAAATAAATATTATAATAATATAATATTTTAATATGGAATAAAAATGAATATGAATTATAAAGGTGTTATTGGATGATTAAACCTCTCAAAAATGGTTTAAAATGGTTTATAAATGTTTTATAAAAAAACTAAAACTCAATTTGGAGAAGATTTGACAAGTTATGAAAATTAAGTCAAAAATAAGCACGTCGCGTAAGGGCAATTCGCGATTTCGCACCACAGAAAGTTAAATCCATTAATATGATGGATTCGAAGTTGAAATTCTTTGGAATAAATTTTTTTCGAACTCTTATAACTATAGTTTTCAAACAAAAGAAAATGATTGAGATTTCATTCAGTAGATTTTGAAATATGAGCAAATCAAGTTTTCAAAATAGTTGCGTTTGGTAGTTCAAAAACCGAAGCGATAAATTCTTTAAAATTGCTATTTTTTATTTATAAATATGGAATAAATCCTATAAATATATTAAAATGTTAAAAATGGATTTAAGTTATAAAAATGAATTTATAAATGATAGAAATGTCATTTTGATTAAATAAGCTTTAAAGCACTATTCGCAACATTTTATGCAGCATTTTTCAATAACTTTTGAAATATGGATTTAAACTTAACACTTCTTTGCCAAATCTTTTATAAAGGTTTTTAAATGAATAATTAAGTGTTTTAATAATGATTTGGTTGTTTTATAGTTTATTTGAAAGAGTTTAAATAGATGATTTGAAGAAAGCTGTTATAAATAAAGTGATTTAATCTTGGTTCCAAAAGCCGATGAGTAGACTAGATTTTCTATTTGTGAGATCCAGATGTAAGGTGCTTAAACTGAGGAGATGTTTAGGAGCAACCAGTGTCCTGGCTTACCTGGCCTCTTTCCTG
Source organism: Allium fistulosum (assembly GCA_030737815.1). Classification (NCBI taxonomy): domain Eukaryota; kingdom Viridiplantae; phylum Streptophyta; class Magnoliopsida; order Asparagales; family Amaryllidaceae; genus Allium; species Allium fistulosum. The sequence continues at coordinate 417,862,993 of CM060906.1, forward strand.
GGCGAGGGATAGGTAAGGTCGAAATATCGAAAATGAGAGAAGTATAAAAGATTCAAAATTTATAAATTTAATTTGATACAACTTGGATTGTATGGAGATAATCTTCTTATACTTGGTGTTAAATCCGAGGAGAGAACTCGTACTAACTGTATGAATTTAAAAGGTGATTTCACCGTTATTCGACGGATAGTACTTGTTGAATATAGAAATTGATATTGAGTAAAATTAGTGTAATTTCCAAGGATCCCTTTTTACTCAATAATGTTTTTTAATATGACTTAAGAGAAGCGATATGGTATATCCAATGTTAAAAGATAGGTTTAATGATTCTGTATATATCGAAAAAGAAAAGTTTGGAATTTATATATCTTAAAAGGATATTTTTGATAAAAGAAATGAATTAATCAAATAATAATCACCTACCTAACATCTTCTTATCGATAATAGGTTCGGAGAAACCGGAATCGGACTTGCTATTCAAAAACTACTTCGAACTAATACACCGGTTCGAAAGTGAAGACATGTTGAAGACAATGATCTTGAAGATAAGAGATATTCATTTCGAAAGGACTGCTTGTTGATAAACTCTGGTTAGCTCCCATAATAAAATAAATAGAAGTGGTCCTTTCGTTTTGAAAATCTTCGAAATGCAAGGACTATTCGCTACGAATCTTATGGGTAATTCCCGATGGGATGTAGTAGGATAGTGCCTTCGGTTTGACCTTTTCCTAGATAACTTTTATGGATGAGTGTCCAACATTGCATTTCCAAGACCACGTATATTGATCTTTACAAACGTACATCTGTTTGGTGGTGTAGAATGTAACTCTCTTACACTTAACACCCTTCTTTGAGACATACGAGCTCAGATGTTGTACATTTGTGGAAATCAATAGTGTGTTGTTAGAAATGGTAGTGTGGCATTCAAAGTGAAACCTGTTATGAGAAAGGAAAAGTGTGGCTTTATAAGAAATAAAGCATGGCTGTGTAGAAGTTGAACATAGCCTCACGTATGAGCCTCGCACCCCGAAGATGATACGGATAATGATGCGGTCTGATCTATATTTTGGGCTATCGGTTTTATGAGTATGGAGGTGACCAGTGGAATTCGAGCCTCAAGGAATTTATGCCTTATGGATGGGTATTGGAGGCTTGATGGAGAACAGGTATAGCCACCGAGTAATACACTGTTCCATAGTAGTGTATCCAACATAGTTCGGAGGCTTGCTTGAGATACGTGAATTGCCACCGAGGTGCTAGTTGTTTTTGCTTGGATTTATGAGGAAATGGCCACTAGTTCCCTATCATGTTGGAAACCCAATTCCAATAAGTGCTTTTGGTTTTAATTTTATAACCTAGTATGCTGGAATTTATGTAACAATTTCAGGTATTTTATATATATTTACTTGGAAAGGATTTTCAAAGCAATGTTAATAGAAATAATATCAAAATGTTTTAGGTACAAATTTTTTTGGTTATCATAAGGTAAAAACGCATCCATGTTTATGTGCGGTGTGGTCTTATGAGATACTCTTCTTTTTCAAAAAGGGTTTTGTTCGCCAACAAAGTCAATCTATAACACTATCATATATATTTATAAATTTTATCTCACACTGGTTTATCAAGCTTGATCCAGGTATTTTTTATACTCGGGTCAGATCCGAGTAGTTTCAGAATTAGCTTAAGACGCTTGGAGTTTACAGAGGAGAGCTGGAGATCTTCTTCAACGTATGAATGTATTCTATTTTTCCGCTGCATTTGTATTGTTGTTTTTCAACAATTGTAAGGACAGAGATTTATAGCTGTCCAGGCTGAATATATGTTAGACTCTGATATGGTGTTTAATTTTCCGCTGTAAAGATTATATATTGAAATAATATATGTTATTCCATTCGTGTGAGATTCTATTCTATCTTTATTTTCTTTTTCCCCTAACAATCAGTTTTTTTGGAGCTTGAATTTGCGGAATGTGAATACCAAGGATGTATTAGTGTCAATTTTCGAGGGTTGAAAATACCGGTCGTTACAAACACCAAAATAATTGAAAACATGAGTAAGATACAAACCATGAAATAGTGTGTTTTCATGTTTAGAAAGATTCTTAGAAAAAGTTCATCCAAAATGACTTGAGACCAAGTTATGTCGTATTGACCATAAATTGTGAAAGAGCTTTGAAAACTTTTTGAGTCGGGTTATTATAATTACCTGTTCTAGGAGTGATACTTTGTTGCAAAAGAAGGCTTAAAATTCTTGCTTTCGAACGCATGTTTTTTTTTAAATTCAAAATTATCATCATTTTCGAAAATATCATGAATTACTTCATGATTTTGAAAATCAATTTGAAAAGATGAAAGGTCCATTCCACTAGATTTGCTTCCAAGAATGTGACCCAAAAATTCACAACTTAAAACAATTTGTGTCCCTTTGACACTACTCTAAACTTCTACTTCTCTACCATCATAAAAATTTCCTTCTAAATTTGCATAAAACATCTTTACTAATTTTGGATAACAAACAAAATCATTTTGTGAAGCATTAATTAAACCAAGAATATCATTTTGCAAATAAAGATTGAAAAGATCATAAGTAGGAAAATCTTCAAAAATAGCAAATCTTCCGAGAAAGAGTTTTCTGAAAGTAAATACTCAATATAGGCTTAAATGGCTTCTTGATCATTGAAAAGATATTATTTTATTTTCTTAGAAAGCCTCATGGTTGCTTTAGTATTGCTTGAGGATGCCACTGAAGAATAGTTTGAAGAGATAAGAGAGTTTATGATTTTTGAATTGAAAATGAAATTGAGAAATGAATGGATGGGGATGGAGTAAGTAAATAGAGAATCAAAGGACATATTCTCTAATCAAAAGGCAACTTTTCAAAACATAGGAGTTGGTGAAAAGGTGAAGAGAAATTCAAATTTTGAATTTGAAATTCAAAATCTGTCTGTATATGTCGACATATGCTCGTGGGTATGCCGACATATAGGTCGAAATTTTCAAAAATAATTTTTGTTTAACTATATCCTATTTTATTATATACATCTATTTATAGTTATTTTATTTTAAAAAAAAATATTTTAAATATATTTTATATTATTAATTTATTATTATAATATATAAAATATTTATATTTAAAATATAATCACACAATATTTAACCAATATTATTGTTAATCTATAGGATATTCCTTACAAACAATAAAGCGATCAAAAGAAAATAAAAATTCATTCAAGAAATTTAAAAAATACTTTTGATATGTTAAAAGCGTACCTTTTTCTGATCCATTTCACCATATTGTTCTGAGTTATATATTGCTGTGAAGCGCATGTTAGCAATTTCTATATCTAATTCATTATCACTCGAGGATATATCTGAAACGTCTAATATTACAGTATATGCTCTCTTTCATTTTCTGGATGAATCAGTATTTGGTGTAGTTTTCGGTTTATCGGGATGTGGACGGTCTCGTTTTAAATAACCAGGGTCATTAGAGTTATAACATCTAGAGCCATTATGGTTTCCACTTCTGCTTCCTGGATTTTTGCTATCATTTATTTTGAAATTGTTCATCTTCCTATATTTTAGAATTTTTTTGAAATTCCTTGTCATGGAAGCAAGTTCTTCATCGTCATTGCTATATGAATCTAGGTTATCCGTCATTGCATTTAAAGTTATAGATATCTTCTCTATTGCTTTGCTTTTTGTCCTGCCTGCATTTGTGCTTCAAAAGACATTAAATTGCCAATTAACTCTTCAATTTTTAGAGTGCTAATGTTCTTAGCCTCTTCGATAGTAAGAGTCTTTTGATCCCATTTAGGAGTAAGTGACTGAGGATTTCTAACTTGATCCTCATCAAAAATTTTTTTACCTAGTGCAATAAGTGAGTGTACTATATCTTGAAATCTACTATACATATCAGGTATGGACTCATTCGGACTCATTTGAATAATTGAAACTGGTTTGTCAACATGGAAATTTTTGTCTGTTTGACCTTACTTGTCCCTTCATGTGTAACTTACAAAGTTCTTCAATTTCAAATGCAGACTTACATATAGATACTCTATTAAATTCATTTTTATCTCGTGAACAAATAATATATTCATAGCCATAGAGTTACTTTGTGCAACTACTTTTTAGTCAGCAGTCCACTGTGCAAAATTTATCTCGGGTTCAGTGTACCCAGTTTGTGTGATATTCCAAGTGTCTAAACCAATTGACTGTAGATAAATTTTCATTCTACATGACCAATATGTGTAGTTACTGCCATTAAAAAATGAAGGTCTAGCAGTAGATTGTCCTTCGACAAATGAGTTACTAACAAGTTTATTTACAATGTTACTAACAGTATTATTACCAATGTTGGTAGCCATTTAAACTTTTTCAAAAATCAGATGATTAATACTTTGAAAACCAATGCTCTGATACCAAATGTGAGTTAGCAGAATAGGGATCCTAAGGCTAAGTTAACACTAGGGGGGATGAATAGTGTTTAATGGATTATATGAATATTTTTCAACTTATTTAAGAATATACTTTGAATGACATAATTAACAATTACAGAATCAAAGTACAGATAAAAGTAAACGCAGTAAAAGTATGAAAGAACACATAAGGATTTTATATTGGTTCTGAGTTACCCTACATCCAGTCCCGCACAATTTCTTGTATGGATTTTTTCAACTAGTAAATGCAAATACAATCTCGATTTCAAGGCTACAAGACACACTCTCCATAATTCCAACCTCTAGATAGAGTCACTTGAGTTCCAGGCTACAAGTTCACCTACTAGATTTACAAGCTACTAAGCACACCCAATTAATTCTAACAGGATACAATCACACTTACTAGGATTTTAGGGATACCAACCACACCAAAAAGTATAAGAGTATTATTTGATAGAGTTTATAGACTCGGATCTTCGATCTTGATTACAATCTATCCTGTAACTCTTGAATAACACTTTGATCTTGAGAGAGATGAGAGAAATCGAAGAGTATATGAAAGAAATTAAACTAGTACTGATTGAATTTGATTATGGTTGAATTTCGTAGAGTATTGATAGGAATTAATTTAGAAATCAAGAGAGTGAAAAAGGAGAGAAAAATAAGAAACTAGTTAATAAAAGTTCGTTTGGAAATCTGATATATATAGGAAAACAACGTCATGCCCATTTGCAAAGAGATACGGCGAAAAGACAGTTCCTTTCAAATTTTGAATTTTGAAATATACGACTAATATGTCGACATATAGGGAATTGGATATGTCGACTTATTCTTTATAAAATTGAAAAACACTTTATAAAAATTATTTTGAAAATCCGTTGTTTTGTAAAATAATTTGATACTTTGTAGAATCATTTAAATATAGTTTATACACATTTTAATCAAAATATAACTTAATAAAACTTTATAAAATAATTTGAAATATTTAATAAGAAAATTCAATATAATGTAAATAATATATATAAAATTATTAAAGTATAAACAAAAATTCAATATATATATATATAAACTTAAAACATTAAAATGATATCTTTATTATCATTTTGGGAAATATTTTAAAAAGATTATTTAAAAATAGAATATTTGAAAATCAAATTAAAATGAAAATAGAGAAGACGAGAGAAATCAAGAAAGTGCCATCAAGGTTTTAACATAAATTCTATGACTTTATAACTTATCTCGAATATCTTGAAATCTTGAACTCTTCAATACCCATGAGTCTTCATTCTTTAGCTACTCTTGAAACTTCAGCATCTTGAATCTACTCTTGATATCAGCATTTTAATACTGTACAGTCTTCTTAATTAATATTTGTCTTATATCATGCACTATATACTATATATATCTTGATAATACATTAGTATCTATATATTATACAATGTCCTATAGTTGTTATCATCAAAACCAATACCTAATGTAATGACCCGAAAATTTTAACGATTTTAAATAACGTAATTAACTAAATTTTTCTTGAAATTAAACAATAGAATTTTTGAAATGAAAATTTGACATTTGGTATGCGTCAATTGAAGCATAGCAAGTGGCAAATTTTTATCAGAAAATATTTAAATTTATTCAGTTGTGAAATTTCAATTTTAAATTTAAATCAATTAATTTGATGAAAATAAAATATTTTTGAAATCTGAATATATTTCTATAAGAAGAATGTAAATCATATTTTGAGTGAGATGTCATAATTCGTTTTGCCAAATTTGGATTGCTCTAGCCCCATTTATCTTATTTTCGACGTTTTAGCAGCAGTTCTGGCAGCAAATATGGAATTTCGATATGTGGGTTGTATCACTCGTACCTATGTACCATTCTGTCGTCTCATCATGCCAATCTTCGCAGTATATTATTGTGCATTTCGGTGTCCGGTATGCGGCGAAATCTGCGAAATGATTAGCCGTATCGGTTCCACATTTGGGCTTCTGGGTTCTATGTCCTTTCGTTTGTCCCCTGGGACAACCAATAGCCATTGCTTTTAATATTTTTCAAAATTCAATACTGACTTTTATTATTCCAAACTGTTCAATACATTTATATCGGTTCATTTTCTCATCTACCCTCTTCTTCGTTCTGTGCATTTCATCTAAATAATAGTAACAATAATATATATAATAAAGCTTCAATCTTGTTTATTCGAAACTTATGCCTTCTTACCTCCTTTCTTCATGGACGACATCCTTCAATCTCGAACGCCGCTTCACCACCGTAACCCCTAGCTTCAGCCCGACCACCAACTAGCCTTCTGCCTTACCCCTGGCCGCTCTGCTCACCCCTCTAGTAGCCGCAACACCCACTGCACAGCAGCTTAGCCATGCTTCTCCTCCCTCAACCCGCCATTGACGCTAGAACAACAGCCTCGCCCTGTTCTCTTCCACCATCAACCCTACAACCTCCGACCCACACCCCTAGGCGCGGCAACCTCATAAGTTAGCAACCGAACCACACTCCTACCCTAGCACCGAACACACATCCCCAGTCACCCACATCGCCACCAATCCATCCCCTCCAGCCTGACAGCACGCAACAGCCCGCAGCGACCAGATCCGATCCTCCACCACTCTCCCTCTGACCTAGCAGCGAGCACAGTCCACCTTAGTTTCCATCCAAACCCCTGCAAATCCTCTACCGATCCATCGCAGCCTTATCACCAGATCCGCCTAATCCATATTCCTTTGATCTACCGCTACTTCTCTCATACTCGAGTTTTGCACCACACCCGAATAGTTCACCTTAGTCGAGCCACATACTCCACACGCAAGAAGCCTTTTTCTCCATCATTCCGATCATCCAACGGCTCACCGAACTCCAGCTCATCTTAGATAAGTTATATGTCTACTTATATGTTTACTGATATATGTGCAAAAAAATAATATGAAAGTTATATATATGTTGTATATATATTTGTTTCTTTTGATCTAAGCCTATATATATAAGTCTACTTATATATATTTTGATTTTTGAATCTAGTCACTTAGGTTTGCTTTTGTGCTTGTCGTAGTTCTTCGCGTGTCGTGTCCGTATCCGTGTGCGTATCCGTGTTCGTTGCTTTTCAATCCCGTTGTTTTCTCTAGCCTCGAAAGGTGAGCGATCACCTACGATTAATGTTCTTATGTTTAGTAAATTGATTTCACGGGAAATGACGATTGAAATGTGTTGCTAAAATTTAATTTGTTAGTAATTTAATTGTTGAATATGATATGTTATTATTTAAATTGTTCACCTATGATTGATATATGACACCATAACATGTTGTATATATATTATATTTATATTTGTTAATTATGATATATGCTCATCATTGATATGTCATGTTATTTTACTCTATTCGTCTCACTCTGCAAGTTCCCTGTTAGTTATAAAAATCCCTATGGGTTGAAATGTTACATAACGGAACGATATTAGATTAGGGGAAATCGTTATGGGTTGAAATGATAAACCCAAGCGATTTTATTGATTCTGAAAATTTTGGATTGCGGGTTGAAATGCTGTATACCCGTAAATATTAAATTATTGTGTATTGAAATGATAAATATACGTATCACTTGACCATAGGATAGCTAATTATATACAGACACTGTTGGTCTATTTTTGAATGATTTTCAAAAATTTTGAGAAAAGAAAATATATGTGTTTGGATTTTTAAAATAAATTATAGAGATTTTATTTTAATATATGTGCAAAATTTAGATTTTTAAATTATATGTTTGGAAATTTTAAAAATTTATATATGTTTTGAAAGGGTAATTTTTAAGATTTTACTTATATTTTTATTATTATTTATTTATATATAAAATAAGATTTAACTTTATAAAATTTAATATACTAAAATTTAATAAAAATTTAATTTAATTATTTATATATAATATGTTTTGAAATATTTATTTAAATTTATTTTAATATTTTAAATAGATTTTTGTATTAACTTTAATAAATAAAACTAGGAAAGGTAAATTAAAGTTGATTTGAAATTTTATTTGTTTAAGAATATAATTTAAAATAAATTGATTTGAAAACTTATTAATTTGAGATTTTAAAGGTATGATTTTATAACTTGATAACTTGATTTTCATTTAAAGGTGATTAAATAAATATTTTCAAATTTAAATAAAATTTAACAATTAATTTTGATTTAAATTTGTAATTTGAGATTTTATTTAAATGCTTATAAAAAGTAATTAGCTGAATATTTTAGAATTAAATATAATTGACTTTAGATATTTAATTATTGATTTTATTTAAATTTGTAATTTGAGATTTTATTTGAATGGTTATTAAAAATGATTAGGTGAATGTTTTCAAATTTAAATAAAATTATAGTTGAATTTTGAAATAGAAATGAGATTTATCAAATTGAGTTATTGTAAATTATTTGAATATTTAAAACATTGAAACCTATTAAATTGGAAATGGTTTTAAATTTGTAGTTCAAACCTGGATTTTGAAATCAATATTAAGTAAAAATGGTTTTAATGAATTGAATATTGGAACTAAAGTTGATTGAATTGATTTGTGAAATTGGAAGAAATAATTCTAATTTAAAACTATTTTCGATGTAAGATCTTTTTAATATATAAACTATTTTTAATATATAAACTATTTTAATATATAAACTATTTTTAAGTATAAACTATTTTTAATGTATAGTTATTCCAAAAATATAAACTACTTTCAATATTCAAACTATTAAGTTGGAACTGTTATGATTTATATTTAATGGATTTAAATGCGAATACTTTGATATGATGGTTTAACCTATTTTGTGGTTATGATTTTTGGAAGTGTATTATAATTTAAAGTGAATTATAATTTAAAGTGAATATGATTTCGAAAGTGATATCATTTCGAAAGTGAATAAGATTTCGAAAGTGGTATGATTTTGAAATAAATATGATATTTAAATATGAAGTACGAACTGTTTGAAATGAAAATGACCACGGTGTGAAATAAGCATTTGGTTGTTAAAGAGACCGGGATTGGATATTGTCATACTCTCTGCCAATACCGAAAACCACTTTAACAACTATGTACGTGGTAGAGATTCCAGAATGAAGTAGGATGGTTTGGCGATGTCTGTATGTGGTATGAACGCAGCCCTGACTCCCGTGAGTCAGCTTGATGTGACTAATACATGAGCTATACCTGGGCCAAGTGAGGTCGCACCTCCGATCGAGTATGCTTCTTCGATACCATTTTATTACTTTGTGATTTGATTGGGTGCACCTTTGATTTTGGGAGTGTATCTCGAGGTGGGCGGTAGTAGCTGCTATGCGTTACCACCAGCCCGGTTCTGCAAAACGGTAGAATCCTACTGTAGGCATTGCCTCACGTGCCTTGTCACATGCCTTATCGTGCCTTCTACTAGTTTGGTTTGTGTCATACCTATGGAGTGCTCCGTGATAGCCCACCGGTTTGGTGGAGTTACAGTACTGTATAGACTACGACATTTATATAAAAATGTGTTAAGGGGGATATGTGTAACGCCTTAACGCTATTTTAATATTTTACTTTAATGTAGACATTATATATGTAGCATATTGTACTATGTATGTAGATAGTTTAACGGCTCCTTAAAGGATGGGAATCCCAAACATCGTTTAAGTTATATTGCATTTCACTTGGACATTTCATTTGAGTTGATTTACTTGCATAAGAATGTTAATCCTGACTCGAGTGTTTTGTGTTTTGCTTTATGCTCGGGTCAGACTGAATGTCACAGCATTGGAGACTCACCTTTGGAGCTTGGAACTTTGCTTGAAGATCCATCTTTATCTATTCAGCTTCAGTTATTAGTTACTTCCAGTTGTTTATGTTCAGAATTATCAGTTGCTTTTGTATTAGTGACTTCTATGTGCTTGGGATTTTCTATTGTATTTATTCAAACTCTGATGTTCTGTAGTAGCTTCATGAACTACTATTTATCTATTTCCACTACATATTGTTGTATTACTCCGTGTCTGTGATTCTGTGATTGTTTTATTTACTGTATATGCTAAGTTTTACCAAATATAAAAATTAACAATCTGTTGTTTTGAGTAATTCAAGTCCGACATGTGTGGATGATAGTCGATTTGAAGGGTTCGAAATAGCAGGTCGTTACATGTGGTATCAGAGCTTTGGTTTAGGAAAAACTTAGCATATGGAGTAAAAACTCATTAGAGATAGGGTAGTAACACCCTAGAATGAGTGGAATTGATTATAGAATCATATTCGTTCGAGCTTGAAATTCTTCGTTAGGATCCTCCTGGATTAGGATTTCTTTTGAATTTTGGAACTTTACCTTCGTTCTAAATCTATTCTTGTCTTTTCCTATCCGCGTTCTTCTTGATACTGGAGCATCCCATAGCTCTATTTCTGTTGATCTTTGTAATAAATTTGAGCACATTTTGCAACCTCAATTGGCAACTCCATCCGTATGTGTGACTAATCCCATCGGCGGTCCTGCCAACCTTTATATGATTTGTAAAGGGGTGAAACTCCTTTACAACAGACATCGATTCACTGGAGATTTCTACTTCCTCGATTTTGATGCTGTTATTTCTTGCAAAGCCTGAATCGTCTCTCTAGTTGACGACCAGGGTAATTGTCTTATGATCGAATGCCTTAGGATTTTGCAGGCAGTTTTATCTTTTCGCTAGATGCTCAGCCTACTGATCTTGACTCCACCCCTATTGTCTAACCATTTCCGGATGTCCTTGGTGAAGTCACTTCTCTTCCTCCCAAGCGAGAAATTGAATTCCACATCGATCTTTTTACTGGAGCTCGATCTTGCTACCGGTTTTCACCAGCTTTGTGTAGCCGAGGAGAGCATTCCAAAGACAGCTTTTCGAACAGAGAATGGTTAATCATGCCCTTTGGATTAACCAATGCTCATGCCTTCTTCGTCGATCTCATGAATCGCGTTTTCCGCCATGTTCTCAACAAGTTTGTCCTAGTTTTCATTGATGATATTCTCGTCTTTTCTAAGACAGAGAAGGAACATGAATCTCACTGGGCTATGTGCTGGAAACTCTTAGGAGTCATTAATTGAAAGCCAAATTTTCTAAATGCCATTTCTGGAGGGATGAAGTCTGATTCCTTGGGCACATTGTTTTTGAAAATGGAGTCTCGGTTGACCTACTTGAGGTCGCCGCGATTAATATAAGTCTATCCATCTTTCCGCTTTTGTAATTTATTATCTTATCTTCCTTTCGAGCCTATCTTCTTAGTTAGAATTCTCTTTGATTTGGGTTTCTCTAAATTTGAATCTCTATATCCTTGTTCTAAATCCATTCTTGAATCATCCTGTTAGGGAGTGTATTTGTAATTGATATAAAAATGTTTTATATTATGTTGTTTGAGTTGTTAAGTTTGAATTTTGGGTTTCGGTCGATTCGTCTGGCCAACGCTATCGATAGGAATTCCAAAACACTTGAACAGAGCAAACTGACATAATATTGTTTTCGAAATTGGTAAATGAAATAATTTTACGTATGATTATATTTTATATATAAAGTATAATTTTCTGAAATTTGATAGTTAAATGAATTGGTAGTTGGAAATGATAATACTACATTACTATTTATTGTTTTGTCAACATTCCTAAACCATTAACTATTGTATATGTTTATAAATCTGATTTGCAAATGAAATAAAATCAAATTAAGGATTTGAGAATTTAATTTTTTGTGCTTTTCAAATTTGGTTTTTAAAGTTTTGAAAGAAATTATATTATTAGAAAGTATTTTTGAATGGAAATTGTTTTCCAAAGAATTTTAAGGGAAGTAAGTCAGTACTCTCCTCTTTTGTCGTTGGAAAATAATTTCGGTGATGACTGCAGCATCATCGACATTCATTTTCGAGTCTTAAAGTGGAGAGACCACTTAGTAGCTTTGCTGCACTTTTGTTTTGGAAAATAGATTTGATTTGAATTTCTTGAGTATGATTTGATGTACAATATATATATATATGTATATATTTATTTCAAAATGGTTTGAAGTGAAACTGAAAATTTAATTCTTAAATTCTGTGTTAAGTGATGGTTTTCAATTATTGATATGAAGCAAAATTTTGATTAATTGGAGTTTCTAAAATGAGAAATGGAATTGAAACAATTTGAAACAGTTGAACTAGGATAAAATTTATTTGTATGACACTCAATTGCATTCCAAAACATATATAATTTACCTGAAATATTCAAAAATTTAAAAATGTAGTGCGAATATGTAATTGAAGGATATACAAGAGAAAATTAAGTAATAAAAGTGTTCAAACTAAATTTTAGTTAATATGAATGTTGTAAATGAACGGTAAATTTGTATAGTACTCAATTACATTCGGAACATTAATAAAACTTACCTGGAAAAGTTTGAATGTAATGAGAACATGTAATTGAATAGTATACAATATAAATATAAGTAATAAGATGTCCAAAATGCAATTTTGTTAAGGGAATTTATAAATACAAATTGAGTGGTTATAATAATGTTTATACACTTAATATATGATTGCAAAATATGTTAAGTGAAAAAAAGGGAAGAATGCTATTTAAGTAAATAAATATGAACTTAAGAATAGTTGAAATTGAATTATAAGTGGAATTAACTTAAGTGAAGTCAAATGGATTAAATAAATAAATAAAATTTGCTTTGAAAGAAAAAAAATGAATTTAAGCTAAAAGGAAAATATGGAATATTAATATTAAACTTAAATAAATTTGTTGAAGGGTTAATTAAGTGATATTGTCATTTAAAGAAATATACTATGTGAATGAAATAAACTAAACGAAATTTATATGGTTTTGAATTAATGGTTGTATCTGGTACTATGTATTTCGAATCTACCTTTCCTTTCTATTATTTCTATTCTCCTATCTCATTCCTTTTCGGAGACGAAAAGTTTTGAGTGGGGGAGAGTGTAACGACCCAGAAATTTTAACGATTATAAATAACGTAATTAACTAAATTTTTCTTAAAATTAAACAATGGAAATTTTGAAATGAAAATTTGATATTTGGTTTGCGTCTATTAAAGCATAGTAAGTGGCAAATTTTTATCAGAAAATATTTAAGTTTGTTCAGTTGTGAAATTTCAATTTTAAGTGAATATTTTTATATAAGAAAAATGTAAATCATTTTCTGAGTGAGACGTCATAATTCGTTTCGCCAAATTTAGACTGCTCTAGCCCCGTTTATCTTATTTTCGGCGTTTTAGCAGCAGTTTTGGCAGCGAATATGGAGTTTTGATAGGTGGGTCATATCACTCGTATCTGTGTACCATTCTGTTCATCTCATCGTGCTGATCTCCGTAGTATATTCATTTGTGCATTTCGGTGTCCGGTACGCGGCGAAATCTGCGAAATGATTAGCCATATTGGTTCCACATTTGGGCTTTTGGGTTCTATGTCCTTTCGTTTGTTCCTCGGGACAACCAATAGCCATTACTTTTAATATTTTTCAGAATTCAATCCTGACTATTATTATTCCAACTTGTTCAATACATTTATATTGGTTCATTTTCCCATCTACCCTCTTCTTCGTTCTATGCATTTCATCAATATATATATAATAAAGCTTCAATGATGTTTATTCGAAACTTATGCCTGCTCACCTCCTTTCTTCGTGGCCGACATCCTTCAATCTCGAACATCGCTTCACCACCGCAACCCTTAGCTTCAGCCCGACCACCAACTTGCCTTCCGCCTTATCCCTGGCCGCTCCGCTTTCTCCTCCAGCGGCCGTAACACCCACTGCACAGCAGCTCAGCCAAGCTTCTCCTCCCTCAACCTGCCACTGATGCCAGAACAGCAGCCTCGCCCTAATCTCTTCCACTATCAACTCTACAACCTCCGACCCATATCCCTAAGCGCGACAACCCCATCAACCAACAACTGAACAACACCCCTACTTCAGTGCCGAACACACGTCCCCAGTCACCCACATCGCCACCAAACCATCCCCTCCAGCCTGACAGCACACAACAGCTCGCAGCGACCAGATCCGGTCCTCCACCACTCTCCTTCTAACCTCGCAGCGAGCACAGTCCGCCTCAGTTTCCACCCAAACCCCCTACACATCCTCTACCGATCCATCACAGCCTTATCACCAGATCCGCCTAACCCATATTCCTTTGATCTGCCGCTACTTCTCTCATCCCCGAGTTTTGCACCGCACCCGCATAGTTCACCTCAGCCGAGCCACAAACTCCAAACTCAAGCAGCCCTTTGCTCCACCACTCCGATCATCCAACTCCTCACCGAACTCCAGCCCATCGTGGCAATGCCTTTTCCTAGACCACCTTTCTCCGCTTCCTTCGCCGCCCGTATTTATCACCGTAACAGATAAGTTATATGTCTACTTATATGTTTACTAATATATGTGCAAAAATATATACATAAAAGTTATATATATGTTGTATATATATTTGTTTCCTTTGATCTAAGCCTATATATATAAGTCTACTTATATATATATTTTGATTTTTGAATCCAATAGCTTAGGTTTGCTTTTGTTCTTGTCGTAGCTCTTCGCGTGTCGTGTCTGTATCCGTGTGCGTATCTGTGTCTGTTGCTTCTCAATCCCGTTGTTTTCTCTAGCATCGAAAGGTGAGCGATCACTCACGATTAATATTCTTATGTTTAGTGAATTGATTTCACATGAAATGACGATTGAAATGTGTTGCTAAAATTTAATTTGTTAGTAATTTAATTGTTGAATATGATATGTTATTATTAAATTGTTCACCTATGATTGATATATGACACCATAACATGTTGTCTATATATTATATTTAAATTTGTTAATTATGATATATGCTCATCATTGATATGTCATGTTATTTTATTCTATTGTTCTCACTCTACAAGTTCCCTAATAGTTAGGAAAATCCCTATGGGTTGAAATGATACATATCTGAACGATATTATAAATTAGGGAAAATCGGTATGGGTTGAAATGATAAACCCAATCGATTTTGTTGATTTTTAAATTTTGGGATTGCGGGTTGAAATGATATATACCCATAAATATTAAATTATTGCAGATTGAGATGATAAATATCCATATCACTTGACCATAGGATAGAAAATTATATACGGACACCGTTGGTCTATTTTTGAATGATTTTCAAAAATTTTGAGAAAAGAAAATATATGTGTTTGGATTTTTAAAATAAATTATAGATATTTTATTTTAATATATATGTAAAATTTAGAGTTTTAAATTATATGTTTATAAATTTCAAAAATTTATAATTTATGTTTTGAAAGTGTAATTTTTAGGATTTTACTTATATTATTATTACTTTTATATATAAAATAAGATTTAACTTAATAAAATTTAATATACTAAAATTTAATAAAAATTTAATTTAACTATATATATAATTTGTTTTAAAGTATTTATTTAAATTTATTTTAATATTTGAAATAGATTTTTGTATTAACTTTAATAAATAAAAGTGGGAAAGGTAAATTAAAGTTGATTTGAAATTTTATTTGTTTAAGAATTTAATTTAAAATAAATTAATTTGAAAACTTATTGATTTGAGATTTTAAAGGTATGATTTTATAACTTGATAACTTAATTTTCATTTAAAGGTGATTAAATGAATATTTTCAAATTTAAATAAAATTTTACGATTAATTTTGATTTAAATTTGTAATTTGAGATTTTATTTAAATGCTTATAAAAGTAATTAGGTGAATATTTTAGAATTAAATATAATTAACATTAGATATTTAATTGTTGATTTTATTTAAATTTGTAATTTGAGATTTTATTCGAATGGTTATTAAAAATGATTAGGTGAATGTTTTCAAATTTAAATAAAATTATAGTCGAATTTTGAAATATAAATGAGATTTATCAAACTGAGTTATTTTAAATTGTTTGAATATTTAAAACTTTGAAACCTATTGAATTGGAAGTGGTTTTAAATTTGTAGTTCAAACCTGGATTTTGAAATCAATATAAATTAAAAAAGGTTTTAATGAATTGAATGTTGGAACTAAAGTTTAGTTGAATTGATTTGTGAAATTGGAAGAGACAATTCTAATTTAAAACTATTTTTGATGTAAGCTCTTTTTAATATATAAACTATTTTTAATATATAAACTATTTTAAATATATAAACTATTTTAATCTATAACCTATTTTTAAATATAAACTATTTTTAATGTATAACTATTCCAAAAATATAAACTACTTTCAAAATTCAAACTGTTAAGTTGGAACTGTTATGATTTATATTTAATGGATTTAAATGCGAATACTTTGATATGATGGTTTAACCTATTTTGTGGTTATGATTTTTGGATGTGTATTATAATTTAAAATGAATTATAATTTAAAGTGAATATGATTTCGAAAGTGATATGATTTCGAAAGTGAATAAGATTTCGAAAGCGATATGATTTTGAAATGAGTATGATATTTTGATATGAAGTATGAACTGTTTGAAATGAAAATAACCACAGTGTGAAATAAGCGTTTGGTTGTTAAAGAGACCGGGATCGGATATTGTCATACTCTCTGCAAATACCGAAAACCACTTTAACAACTGTGTACGTGGTGGAGATTCCAGAACGAAGTAGGATGGTTTGGCGACGTCTGTATGAGGTATGAACGCAGCCCAGACTCCCACGAGTCAGCTTGATGTGACTAAAATAGGAGCTATACCTTGGCCAAGTGAGGTCACACCTTCGATCGAGCATGCTTCTTCGATACCATTATATTACTTTGTGATTTGATTGGGTGCACCTTTTGTTGAATATGCAAGTATATGATTTTTGTTTGATGATAATAAACATATATATATTCATTTAAATGTATTTGTTAATTGTACTATTTTATTTTCACATAATTAAATAAATATTTGCTGAATAAAATAAATAACACAGAATTTAAATTCAAACAATATTTATTCAAACAAATATTTTATTACAATTTTTGAATAGTACAAAATTTGAGCTCTCACTATATATACAAAATTTGAATTGCAATACAATTTCAAATCACAACACAATTTTCATTTAAATTTGCACCTCACTACATATCACTCATTCACCTATGTTTGTTCTTCAACTATATTCCAATTTGTATGCAGCATTTGAATTATCTGCAAAATAAACACTAACGCAGTAAAATTGAAAAAGAAATATTTTTGCAGTATAAAATAAAATGTGTTTTGAAATTATTATTTGCCTTAGTTATTTGGGTTGTTCGTCATCATTTTCTTTTTTGAATTCATCAAACACGAACAACCTATGACATGCACAGTGTATCATTGTACATGCCACAAGGCCGTGCACACCGATATACACTTGATAAAACTGTACGGACAGGTGAGCACAAGGTCAAACCCGAGCCGAGGCTGGATTCAACTCAGGTGCACGCACTATACAACATACAACATCTCAAATATACACATGAGAGCAAACATGTATGAAACTCGAGCAATGCAAACAAGGTAACTCAGTCATGAACCAAAGATCACAAAACTTCAGACTGCAACTCAAAAGGAGCAACAAAAAGACCAGCCCAAAATCAACAATGAACTGTACTCGAAGCAACCAGACTCAAGGAAATGTGCAACAGTAAAATGGTTAGACCATCAAATGAATTCAAATATCAAATGGCACTAGTGTCACCAACAGGTCAACTGAGCAAAGCCTCAACATTAAATAGCAACAAAACTGCAAACAGTTTTTTAAACACAATGAGGCATGGATTCACAAACAACAAAGACTGGAAGAAACTGCACAAGCTAATATACATATGTAGTGCACACCAATCAAATATGCAGTTCAATATGCAAGCAAGGCTACAATTTCAAGCAAACTACATGGTGCAACTGACCCAAACACACACACACACACATATGCATACACACATGTATACATATATATGCTATGCACATGAATCAAATGGCCAAGACCAGACATAAGAAAGAAGGCTGCAGAGAAAGGTACACAAGTGAATGGCAATCAGCCAAGAGACATAAACAATAAAGACTTCATATGGAACCAGACCTGGCAACAATGGAAACAAGTACAACATAGCAGAAAAATGGCATATATCAAGACAATAGTGGTGACACACACATACATCAGTGTCAACCAGAATTCAAGTTCAGAGGCATATACCAGACAGTGATATGTATGAAACAGTGGATAGAGCACAACAAATGTGAACATGGGTGAGTGTGAAGACCAACAGTGAAATAGAAGGTCAACAACTCAATGTAAACATTTCAAGTGTTCAGATTCAAGAAATCAGAGCAAATGAACATAACCAGAACACAAATGAACCTGGCAACATGAATGCAATGAACTGGTCAGAGCAACCCAACCTGTCAATAAGCTCCAAGCAGACTACGTGATGACACAAGTGCACCACACCGGGTCAGTGCACATGAAAACAAGTGAATGGCAACTAAACAAATGAATACAACAACCACATGCAAGTTAAGCTTCAACATAGACAAGACTGCAAACATGAAGACACAAATGCACAAGAACAAAAATGACTACAGTTCAAAGTTTCAAATGCAACAGACCAGTGAACAAGGAAATAGGTCAGGCAATATCAAGTGCATGACAGAATCGAGGCAATGCTCAAAGCCACACAACAGAAAATGAATCAAGCAGGTCAATTTACTCTACATACATCAGTGCACATGTATACGAATGGAATGCAAGGCTACCAAGTTCAACATCGGTTTTAAACTTATAAACCAGATAATGTAATAGCAGTCAACAAAAATTCAAAATGCCAAAGAATCAAAGCCGTGATGACCAAGGTAGAGTTCGAACAAGTCAGAGTCAAAACCGGGTGATAACAAAAATTGAAAGAGTCCATATTATCACAATTTCAAATGGCCGAAGTCAAATCCCAAAAAAGAATGGAACAAAATCCAAAGCAAACGCAAGCCGTGATAATCAAGCAAAGAAATATACAAATTGAACCAGTCTAAACAAATCACACGTATTCAAGTAAAATCGAACGACCGTGCTAAAATATCAGACGAATTCAAGTGAACGATAATTTAGTGTTTTATTCCCTATAAATACCATCAACATCATCGACAATTAAGATCATCAAGTTTAAGCATATCAGAAGAGTAAATAAAAGAAATCGCATACCAGTATCAGTCAATTTGAACTCGATCAAGAAGCAGCCGCGAAGGAACGAAAGCAACATACGATTCGAGCCTCATTTCTTACAAGCGAGAAGCATTCAATTCAATCAACTTCAACGTAGCTATTTGAATTTCCAGAACCCTAATTTTCATGAAGAAGAGGAACAAACGAGGCAGCCATTTTCACAAAGCAAAGGGAACGACCGAAGATTACACGAATATAAAAAGAAAAAGGACTTCTCTTTTATTTTATATTGGGCCGGTTCCTTTATTAATATTTTGGGCTTTAATTTAATATAAGGTTTTGTATTTGTGTTTTAATTTGTATTTTTCTTTTAAACTTCTATAAAATCCTAGTCGTGTGACTTGGGGACGAACACGGTGGTGTAGTTTAAGAATTCGCAACTCAGTGGCTGAGTTGTGGTTGGGTTTTGTGCGTAGAGTTAGGTTAGTTGATAGCGGGTGTCGCAAGTTTACGTATGTAAGCGTCTGACTACTTAATTTCTAGTAGAAACCTTGGGAGCAACACGTAGGCATGGTTTTTCCGAAGCTGGGTAAATCTGTGTTGTTCTATTTCTGCTTTTATTATTCTGCTATTATCTGTGCTGCAATTATTATATATATTTCCGCATTAATTTTTATTTTCATTAGTATCACCCTATTCACCCACCTCTAGGGTGAAATCGATCCTACAAGTGGTATCAAAGCTAGGAACAAAAGCCAATTTTTGTTTTAAAAAATTGATTTAAAAAAAAACAAATCTTTGTTTTAAAATTTTGATTTTTAAATGGCTTCTTTTAACAATGCTTTTGCTGAGGGACAGTCCATAGTTCGATCACCCATGTTCAATGGTGAATATGCTTACTGGAAAAATATAATGAAATTTTTTCTGAAAACCATTGATGCTTGGAATATTGTTGATACAAGATATAGGACACCAACTATAATGGTAGACAATTAGGAAATTGAAAAACCTATGGATCAATGGACAGATATTGAAAATAAACTACAGAATGCTAATGCTAAAGCTATGAATTCTATTATTTGTTCATTAGATCAAACTGAATTTAATCGTGTCTCACATTGTCTAATAGCGCAGGAAATTTGGCACACATGTGAAGTGACCCATGACGGAACTTCCCAAGTCAAAGAATCTCGCCTTGCCATGCTTAGTAGCGAATACGAAAACTTCACAAAGGAAAAGGATGAAAGTGTCAAAGAAATGTATGGACGACTTTCTAATCTAGTATACAAATCAAAATCACTTGGAAAGCTATACGCAGAGTTGGAAATAGTCCAAAAAATCCTCAGAGTCCTTCCATGAAACTTTGAAGCGAAAGTTATTGCCATTCAAGAATCAAAAGATCTGAAGCAAATCAAAGTTGAAGAACTCATCGGAAATCTCACCACTTATGAGCTAGAGATGAAATTCAAGGAAGAACGTGAAGGAGGTGATACTCGAAAGAAATCAATAGCTCTCAAAGGAACAACTGAAAGTGAAGATGACGACGACGATGGAGCAGCTGAGTTGGCACTGATAATAAAGAGATTCAAAAAGTGGAATCACAAATACGGAAATCCAGCTCTAAATCAACAATTGAAAAGCAGAATAGTCAAAGTACTAGACAACTCATAAGCACAGGAGATCATATGTCACAAGTGCAACAAACCCGGTCATATCAAGCCCAATTGTCCTCAGAATCGACTCGGCCAAGGAAAGAAACCGAAAAGGAGAAGTTTTACAGCTACTTGGGATGAAACTGATGAAAGTGATGAAAGCACTGGCAGTGAAAATGAAAAAGCAAAACTGTGTCTTCAAGGAGAAATAACTGACAGTGATGATGACGAACCAAGCGAGGTATCAAAACTTACTCATTTGGAATTACTTATATATTTTCATGAAGTAAATGGCTGTTTTGAACGACTTAGGGAGAAGTACGCTAAAATTGAATCACAAAAGGATAGGTTGATAGAATTAAATAAACAGCTTGATCAATTGGTTAAAAACTATCGAAATAAGAGCCCTAAGTGTGATAAGTGTCCATCATTAGAAGAAGAGATTAAAAAATCAGAAATTAAAATTAAATCACTTGAAAATGAAATTCTGATTTTGAAAGAAATTGAAAACACCTGGAGAGAAAATTCTATTAAAAAGTGCAATTTGTTATTGAATGAAAATTAATCTCTCAAAACACAAATCCAACAATTTTCTACAACTTTAGGAAAATTTTCCAAAGGAGAAAGATCGTTAAATATGCTACTAGGGAAACAAACTGTTAATACTGTTAGACAAGGACTTGGGTATAATCAATCTGAACGTATTAGAGACGTAATTAATCAAGTCAATTCAAAGTGCACGATTTGTGGAAAAACTGGACACAATCACAATAATTGCTGGTATAGACCCAAACACGTGAAAACCATTCCAATTTGGGTTCCATAAGACACAAATGTAAAATCCCTTAAAGTCAAACAAATCTGGGTGCCAAAAGGAACAAATATAAATTGTCTTGGGTCTACTCAAACGTATTTTTCAAAATCATTTGCCACTAACAACCATGGACCTATAAAAACAAATAGGTCGCAAAAATATTTTCTCGTGTAGGTGTGGTGGCAGGTTAAGGAACAACAAAAGTGTTACCTGGATTCTGGCTATTCCAAGCACACGACGAGCGACAAATCAAGTTCCTTGGCCTAGTATAAAGTTGGCAAAATCACAATGGGCAACAACGAAAAATTATCGGTAAAGGTAAAATAGGTAACGGTACATTTACCTTGAACGATGTATTAAATGTGAAAATTTGCACCATAATCTGATTTAATTCAGCCAATTATGCGATAAAGAAATAATTGTTGATTTTTGATTCTGATTTGTGAAAAAAGTTGACCAATCATCTTTTCATCTTTGAACTAGTTTATATAAATTTGTTTGGACCAACTACATTGCAAGTTTAGATGATAAGAGATGTTGTCTTGTATTGATTGATGATTACTCTAGGTACACATGGATATATTTGTTCTAAATCTGACACTATGTTCGCTGTTTGTTTATTAGCACTGTTTCAACTCAAATTCAAAAGAATTTCTTTTAACAGCTACAAAAAGATTTTAAGGAATTTTTTGCAACTTCACGATCTGGTCTATGATATTCAACTAATGATAATCTTGAGTCTAAGAGAAATTCAGATGCAGATTACACTGGTAATCTAATTGATAGAAAAATTACTAGTGGAACGTATTTTATGTAGAGACATTCATTAGTTGCATCACATTTTCAAAGAAAATATCCGCATATTTTTCATTTCAACTGATTTTAAATTAGCAGACATTTTTTATATAAAACCTCTTCCAGAAGATAGTTTTTGTTGACTTCGTTTCAGATTAGACATTTCAGAAGTTTGATTTTATATTTATTTTTGGATTTGATCTTAAATGAATATATTAACTAATCTGACTCCATACTGATTATCAAAAAGATAAATAGTGATTGAAAAAATGACGAGTGTTGATATTAATCATATATTATGACTTGAGACAGTATATTTAGTAAATTTCTTTAAAAATTTAAACAAGATTTATAATAACTTTGTTGGTAAAAATTTCATGACCATCTCTATTTCTATCATATTTCTAACGACCACCACTCATTAAAATTCAATATAGTATGTCAAAATGTGGTATTTTAAACGGGAAATTATTCGTTTTTATTTTATTTTTACCTTTTTAAAACATCTAAAGTATTCACTCTCATTTAAAAGTCCTCACGGTTATGTATAAGTGAATTACTTGGAATATTTGTTTATGTGCTTTCATGCTCATTTAAAAGTCCTCACGGTCATGCATGTATGGAACACATATCAAAATTGGTTATTAAATAGACGAGTTGATTCTAATCCCATTTAAAAGTCCTAACGGTTATGCGTGGTTAGAAGATACTTGAAATTTGTTTTTTATTTTTTAAAAATTGGGAATACTACTAATCTCATTTAAAAGTCCTAACGGTTATGCATGGTTAGTAAGTATTCAAATTCCTGATATAAATATACCACAAATAGACACAACTATATGGTTTTATATACCGACATCACCCCTATCATTCTAAAGTGGAATATGCGCCTAACAGAGTATTTATGATTTTTGTTTGATTTTTTATTGAAATTTAATATTTTACTCGATTGGGTATTAATAGTGTATTAATGTCTATCACTTTATCTCTATTTTTTCTAACACTATTACTCTTTTGCTGTTTGCACAAAAAATGGGCAAACACCTCCAAGTCGTATGATTTAGTTGATTTTATGTTGTTTTTAGTGATCTGGGTGATTTATGCAAATATATAAAAAGCAGGGACTAAACTGTAAAAGACGCACAAATTTATAGTGGTTCGGCCAGAATGTGCCTACGTCCACTTTATATGTTATTCTCCTTTACTGTTCAGATTACAAGTACAAAGCTTTGATACAAGTATATGAAAGTTGTTTGAAAGTTCTATCCGTGCTTGAGCTCTCAAACTTGTCTGCCATTGTTGTACCCCTACCCCTCTATTTATAGAGTGAAGCTGGGGGTAGGGGTCTTGGACGTATGTAGCTGCTAGTGGGCCTGGGCTGATGTAATCTGGCCTGGCAATGCTGGTTTGGTAACGCCTTGGTTCAGTAGTGAGTGGAGCGTTAATTGGACCGGTAGTAGGTGGAGCGTGGATTGGACCGGTGGTTCTGGTCCGGTGGTGAGTGGGAGTGGTTTTGGTTCGGTAGTGTTTTAGTCCGGTGGTTCTGGTCCGGTGGTGAGTGGGAGTGGTTTTGGTTCGGTAGTGAGTGGGTTGGTTGGTAGTGTTTTGGTCCGGTGGCTCTGGTTCGGTGGTGGTAGGGATGCCGAATAAAACTTAGGCAAGCCTGGACGAAACTGGTGCTTCTTGTTCTTGAGATCTCCTAGGTGAGAACACGCCTAACATTTGCCCCCCAAAGTGGGGCATATGCCATGCTTTGTTTTAAAATTAAGGACGTTAGCTTGGATGCTCCCATTCGGCCCAAACGTCGAACCATCTAGTCCGGTCGTCTATGTTTGCCTATAAGTATGGGCCTTACGCTTTTGCTATTCCTTACTATCTGAAATAGCCGAACCAGATTCTTGCCTGCCGAATCAATCATATCACCGAACCAGCCTTGACTGCCGGACCAGGTGAGGTTTTTTTTTCTACCAAATATTCTCCATTCTTGAATTACTGAATGAACTTCTAAGGAGTATGAGTGTCGAATGAACTTCTAAGATTCGAATCACCGAATGGCACTTAGGGATTAGAGTGCCGAATGAACTCCAAGACTAGAATTGCCGAACGACACTTAGGGGGTATGATTGCCGAATGAACTCCAAGGCTTGAATCACCGAATGACACTTAGGGAGTAGAGTGCCGAATGAACTCCAAGACTAGAATTGCCGAACGACACTTAGGGGGTATGAGTGCCGAATGAACTCCAAGGCTTGAATCACCGAATGGAACTTTTATGTTTTGAATTATGAATGAGATTCCAGACTGTAGGTACTTGCTTGTTTATATCTCTACACTCCTTGTTCTAACAATATGTTTTCTCGTGTTGCAGATAATGTCTCATAAAGTAGAAACTCGTTCTGACAAGAAGAAATCCAAGGACAAAGGAGAGTCCTCCATAGTGCCCCCAGTTCGGGTAGAACCAGGACGACATGTACCAACCCCGAGATCGTTAGTAGACGGGTACGGTTCTCAAGAGCTCTTGAACTCACCGCCTGACTGCTTTCCCAGCTCCCTCAAAGATGAGAAGCTTGACGCTATATCTAGATCCTTTGGGATTGACAGAGCGCATATGAGGTTGCCGGGGAACGGAGTGATGCCGTATAACCCCCCAGAAGGATATTTTGCTTACAGCAGGTATCATTGCATGTGCGGTGCTATCCCTCCGATCAACACTTGGATAGTCAGCTTCATCACGTACTTGAAGGTGGCTCCTTTGCAGCTTCAGCCCAACTCCTATGCCATCTTGGTAAGTTTGTTCATCATCTTCCAGAGGAGATACGGGCGTCCTCCTTCCAACCGGGAGATCCGATACCTGTACAACTTGAGAGGCTACAAGAAGGGGTCTCCATATATTAGCTTAGAATCGGCCGTGTCTTTCAAGCCAGTCCTGGACTTATATTCAAAATTTAGCATGTTCAAGAAGGAATGGTTCTTTGTCAAGGATGACTCTGTTTCTTTCCACCGCTTCACCTCTGGCTGTAAGTTGAATCTTATTTATAATTTCCGTTCTGACTGCAATGCTCCTCCTTATGTGCTTTATTTCTTGCTAGCGACAGGTGGATTTGCGGTTGTAGAGAATGATCGTCTGGTTCAGATGGCTGCGGAAATAGAAGCCATTCCGGAAGGCGAGAGGGCGGCTTCTTATTTGATCAGGAATGCTACTCTTTTGGGGCTCAACTTAATCCTGCCACGCCAGTCTATGGTCAAGCAAAGAGACACAGCTGAGGAGAGGGCCGCCAAAGCTAAAGGAGGGGCTACGGCGAAGAGCGGTAAAAGGAAACCCTTCTCAAAGCATCCAATTTCCAGGGGGAAGAAACTTAAGAAGTCCGATGGACCCTCCCCCAGCACATGTCCAGATGTCCCGGAGGAGGAAGATGTGGAGGAGGAAAGAGGCGAGGATGAAGGAGGTGAGGCGGAGAGTGGAAGTGGTGGAGAAGGTGATGGTGATGGTCATAGCGATGATGGTGGCGACGGACAAAGCGGTGGTGGTACTGGGGCTTTGTCTTCTAAGCAAGCAGGTGTGATCCAGGAGTGGACAGATGATGCTTTCCGCCTAGCTTTTGAAGGGTCGGAGGAAGGATCGGCTTTAGTGGAGAAGCCTAAGAAAGCTGACAAGGCCGAGATCGGTGCTGATTCTTCTAAGAGCGCTTCAGCTAAGGCAATTCCTGCGATTCAAGGTGAATTTTTGACTCCTGCCGACTCCATTTATGATAAGGATTTAGGAATATTTTATGGCCTGCTCCCGTCCTGGAATGAGATTCAGGACTTATTGCAGTATCCTACTCCTCCCTAGGGTTTGTATAACAAAAGCGTCTCTTTACTCTTCTTAACTTGATGTATTTCTTGAATTATAGCTCAATGTATGCTTGTAACACTGGGTTTTTATCACAGAAGCAGGTAAGGTGGCCAAGACATCGGATGTTCGGCACCGTCTTGAACAATACAAACTCCTCAAGGCTTCTACTAAACCAAAGCCTCCGACTAACCGCCCTGGAGACGTAGTCGGCTACCGTCCTCTTCTTGGAGTTATCGAAGAGGATATCCAAAAGAAGAAGAGGAGTCGCTCCTTGTTTGAATCTTCACCTGGTCCTCAGCCCCCAACTCAGCCTCTTCAGGATACCACGGAGGAGAATACCGAGTTTATACCTTCTCCGCACCCATCTGAAAATCCTACCGTTACCCCGATAGATCATCCCGGCTTGGCTCGTAACCCGTTTGCGGGTCATTCGGATCTGGATCCTGGTTCTCATGATATTACCTTTGATGAGGCTACCGGTGAGCACCTTCTCCCTCGCAATCCTATGGTAAGAGTACTAGATGAAGCTAAGTCCCTGGACCTTGATTTGCTTAGCACTCGAGTTGTAACTTTGGGGGATGAAGCTAAGGCAAACATTGACTGGGTTGCTGAGGAAACCAGGAAGCTGATGGGGCATCATGCTCCACTGGTCAAGGCAGGAGAAGAAATCAGCAGTGCTAACATTCGACTGCGGTTAATGGTTTCCGACCAGGCCAAACAACTCGCTGATCAGGCCATCCAGATCTCTCAACATGAGGCCGCCTCTAGGCAATTAAAGAAGACCATGGAAGAGGCCAGCAGGGCAGAGTTACGGAAAATGGAGGCTGTCTGTAAGGAACGGATTGATATGGCTATTGCAACGGTGGATGAGGTTCGGCAAGCAGATCTCGAGCGGGTACATGAGTTATCCGAGAAACTTGAGGCCGCGGAGCTTGCTCAAACCAAGCTGAAGGAGGAGATGGAGGCGATGAGGAAATCCTTTCAGGCCGACTACTCGCGATACCAATCAGACAGGGATGCTGCCATTGCAAAGCTGTTGGCTTCTGAGGACCGAATAAGGGAGTTCGAGGAGAATGAGGGGATAATGGATGAGATGCTTCAGGATATATACTTTCGCACTTGGAAATAGGGCAACTTATCTTGGATGGATGATTACCCCCGAGTCATGGCCAGGATTTATCTCAGGGCCTTGGAGGAGGCTAAGGCCGATGCAGATAAGGAAGGTGGCGTGGCCTTTAGAATGGATGTGGTTACGGCTCAATTCTCCAAGGAGGAGAAAGCGGCGGTGAAGGAGGGTATGCGGCTGCTTACTGCTGAGGAGGTAGGTGTGCAGTTAGAGGATGATGATCAAGGAGCAGATGCTGGTAAGTCTTCCCTTTTAGCTTTCCGTAACTTGGTTGCTTATTATTAATGAATTCTTTCCTTGATCGGACAGGCGGGACCTCCGAAGTACCAACTTCCTCTGGTCAACATGCTGAGAGTTCCCACTCCACAGTTAAAGAGATCCCGGAGGGCCAGCAGGACAAGGGTACAGCTCCGATGCAGCCGACTCCATGACTTGGCCTGGATATTTTTTGTTTACTTGACATTGCTGTCTATGTTAGTCTCAAATCAGCAACGTAACTTTTAGGCTGTAATTATGTTACTTGTAACAAACGACTTTATTCGTGGCGTGTAATTTTTAACTTAGACTGATTCTGTCGTATTTGAATGCTTTAGTTATTTTGATGTGTTGCATAAGAAATATAGCTGTGCATATGCCTGTGATTCGATCGTGTTTGATGTCAAATTCTGGCTTAAAATGTAATTTCATACCTTGCAATGTTAATGTGATGTGCGAATGAATTATAGCTACATATTTATACACCAAAGGAGAAAGTACCGCCCTTCATGTTTTAGTTGTAGACGGTTGCTTTGAATGTCTTATATGACTGAGTATGGCATGTGGCTGAGTGGCCTGTCATTCAGTTGCGAATTCCTATTCCCATTAGCGAGCGCTTCCTATTCTGTGTCATGTACTTTAGGGATCGTTATAGAGGATAGAAGGAAAGTTCTTTAAATAAAATTGAAATATGAGAAACAGTAAAAATTCCAATCACGGAAGGCCTTCGATGTGCTTAAGTTCGTGGCAAACGGGTTTTGCAGTCACTTTCCCTAGCTGTGGGTCTTGGTGACATTTGTCACCCATCTTACGCCTCCGCGGTGAGTTTATCTTTTTTTACCACAGCCGTACTTAAGACACATCGGAGCCGAGATCGCGCACAGTAACTACCCGGGCCATTATGGCCCATAATCGTGGGTATTATTCGATTTACCGTAGCCGGCTAGCGTGGGTGCCGATCGTCAACTGTGAACTACTCCTGGCTGGCCACACCTTATATTGGGGCTTAAAGTAGGTTCACGGCTGCCGGCGAGCCGAACGCCGTAATGAGCTGCCTCGGCTATAATCGGCCTTCTCGGTGGCTTATAATCGGCTCATTACAGTTGGCTTTAAGGGCCGTCGCGAGCAATGAGTTAACCTGCAGCAGAGGGATGCCGGAGCAAAAGTGTCTCATTGGCGAGGGCATAGATTTGCATAGTACCTGTTAGGTCTTGTCTAGGTGAAGTCGCGCTGTGGAGTGCCTTGAATGGAAATGCTATATGCACAGGATTTTGTTCAACAGAAAAGGATAAAGTTAACAAGTAGCCAAGGTACAAAGGGACAAGTAAAAAAAGAGACAAGTTTTTAAAGTGGTTCGGCACGAAAATGCCTACGTCCACTGATTCTCTTTGTTAATTCACTTCATATGGGCAGTACAAGTTAAGAAAAGTATCGACGAAGGTGTTGGATGTTCCATGCCCTTTGGAACACCTCTCCATCCACTGTTGACAAAATATAAGCCCCGTTGTGGAGATCTTTATGGATTACATACGGCCCATCCCAGATTGGATCTAGTGCTCCAGGGCGCGGGAAGATTCGCTTGAGGACAAGATCTCCTTCTTGTAAGCTACGATGCTTGACTTTGGAGTTGTATTGCGCTGCCACTTTTTGCTTGTGAGCTGCTGCTTTGAGGGCTGCATCATTTCTTCTTTCCTCAATTAGATCCAAAGACATGTGAAGGAGTTCCTTGTTCTCTTCTGGGTTATAGTGGATCCTATGGTGGGAAGGCACTATAGTTTCAACTGGGAGCATAGCCTCCGATCCGTATGCCAAAGAGAAAGGAGTATGACCCATTGATGTTCTGAAAGATGCGCGATAGGCCCAAAGTGCCGTCGGAAGTTCATCCACCCAAGCGCCTTTTGACTTTTCAAGTTTCTTTTTGATTAGAGTTTTGAGAATTTTGTTGACAGCTTCGACTTGTCCGTTTGCCTGGGGATAAGCTACAGATGAGAAGCTTCTGTGAATTCCGTGCTCTTGGCACCAGTTGGCGAACTCCTCGCTGTCAAACTGAAGTCCGTTGTCCGATATGATTTTAAGTGGGACCCCGTACCTGCATAGAACATTTTTGATCAAGAAGTTAATAACGTTTGCTGAAGATACTTTATTTAGGGGTTCTGCTTCCACCCATTTGGTGAAATAGTCGACTGCCACTATAGCATATTTGGCTCCGCCTCGGCTCATTGGCAGTTCGCCAATCAGGTCAATTCCCCATACTGCAAAGGGCCAAGGGCTGGTCATTTGGGTAATCTCAGTTGTGGGTAGCCGCGGAATCTTCGCAAATTTCTGACATCTGTCACATTTTTTGACGAAATCTAAGGCGTCTTTGTTTAAGGTGGGCCAGAAGTATCCATATCGGAGTATTTTCTTTGCTAGAGCCTGCCCTCCAGTGTGATCTCCGCAGCTTCCTTGATGGATACTGGATAAGATTTCCTTTGCTTCCCTTTCAGTGACACACCTTAATAAGGGGTTAGAGAAGCAGCGCCGATAAAGGGTGCCTTCTTGTATTGTGTAGCGGGAAGCTCTCCTCAAGATTTTCTTGACTTCGTTACGCTTGTCGGGTAGTGTGCCGTCTTGTAAGTATTTTTGGATGGGAGTCATCCAAGTTTCCTCTTTGATTGTAGCTATCAGATTCACCTGCTCGAAACTTGGGGTCGGTTGCTTTGAGATGGCCACTGCTCCGGAAATAGTGTCGTCTCTCATGCTAGCTTGCTTCGCCAATTTGTCGGCCTCTTGGTTCTCTTCCCGAGGGATGTGTTTTATTAAATAGCGATCCAATTGATCGAGAAGCAACTTGGTCTTCTTCAGATATGCTATGAGTCGTTCTTCTCGAGCCTGAAATTCTCCTAGTATTTGATTTACAATAAGTTGAGAATCACTATGAAGACACAAAGAATTGGCTCCGATTTCTAGGGCAAGTTCTAATCCAGCTATCACTGCTTCATACTCTGCATCGTTGTTGGTGGCAGCGAATTCCAACCTTAGAGCATAGTGTAGCTTATTTCCCCTGGGAGTGATTATTACCACACCTGCCCCCGAGCCTTGTTCGTTTGACGCACCATCCACAAAGAGATTCCACTTGATGTCTTCTGCTATTTCCGATTGCTCCTTACCTTCGTTGGTAGTGAATTCGGCAATGAAATCGGCCATGGCTTGTCCCTTGATGGCGGTGCGAGGATGATAGGTGATATCATATTGACTTAGTTCAATGCACCATTTAAGTAGTCGCCCAGAAGTGTCGGGACGATGGAGTACCTGCCTTAGTGGTTGATCGGTCAGAACTCTGATGGAATGAGATTGGAAATAGTGACGCAGTTTCTGTGACGTGATTAGTAAACAATATGCTAGTTTCTCAAGTTTAGGATATCTGGCTTCCGCCCCTGTAAACCTCTTGCTCACAAAGTATACTGGCCGCTGCGTGCGTTTGTCTTCTCTCACCAAGGCGGCGCTTAGAGCATGAGATGACACAACAAGGTATAGGTATAGCTCTTCGCCTTTGTTCGGAGTTGAGAGTTCTGGTGGTCTCTGGAGGTGTTCGATTAAGTTAAGGAAAGCTGTTAAGCATTCGTCAGTCCATTCGAACTTTCTTTTGTCTTTCTTTAGAGCTTCGAAGAAGGGGATTCATTTGTCAGTTGCTTTAGAGATGAATCTGCCCAGGGCGGCCACCTTCCCATTTAGGCTTTGCATTTCTTTTCGGGTAGAAGGTATCTTGATATCTTTCAGAGCTCGGACTTGTTCAGGGTTTGCTTCAATTCCTCTGGCATGGACGATGAATCCCAGGAACTTCCCTGATGATACTCCGAAGGAGCACTTTAGAGGATTCAGCTTCATTCCATATTGGCGAAGTACTTGAAACATCTCGCCCAGGTGGCTTACGTGATCGTTAGCTTTTCTTGACTTTACCAGCATGTCATCCACATAAACTTCCATAGTTTGTCCTATTAGCCCCGCAAACATCTTGTTGACGAGGCGCTGATAGGTGGCTCCTGCATTTTTAAGTCCAAAAGGCATTACTTTGTAGCAGTACAATCCCCGGTCAGTGATGAAACTAGTGTGGTCTTGATCGGGAGCATGCATAGGAATTTGGTTATATCCTTAGTATGCGTCTATAAAAGATAAGAGTTCGTGCCCGACCGTGCTGTCCACGAGCTGATCGATTCGAGGAAGTGGGAAGTAATCCTTCGGGCAGGCGTCATTTAAGTTGGAGAAGTCAATGCACGTTCGCCACTTCCCATTAGCCTTCTTTACTAGTACCGGATTAGCGATCCACTCTGGGTAGATGGCTTCTCATATGAAGTCATTGGCAAGTAGGTTTTTTACTTCTTCATCGAGGGTTGCTGATCGTTCTGCCCCCATACTTCTCTTTTTCTGTTTTACTGGCGCCTTGGTAGGATCGATGTTTAGTACGTGGCATGCTATGTCTGGGGAGATTCCAGCCATGTCAGCGTGTGACCATGCAAATACATCCAAGTTGTGGCGGAGAAAATCAATGAGCTGTTCCTTCAATTCTGCTTTTAGTTGGGACCCGACTTTCAATAGTCTACTCGAGTCGTGTTTGTCCACAGATACAAATTCCATAGCCTATGCAGGCTCGGCGGTGGCCTCCTCCTCTTTGTCCCTGGGGTCTAATTCATTGAAAGGGTCACTGGTATATCGAAGAGGAAGGGCTTTCTTTAGCTTCTATGCTTCCAAACTTTTCGTGCAGAGGGCAGCCTCTGCACTCTTCCCTATATCCTTCCTGCGGTTATTGTGAAGTTCAGTTACATAGCAATCTCGAGCGATGTCCTGGTCTCCCTCTACTTCCCCTATTCCATTGTTCGTTGGAAATTTCATCTTCAGGCACCATGGGGCCAGGACAATTTGGAAGTCAGACAAGGCGGGTCTTCCTAAGAAGGCGTTGTAGGCCGAGTGGTTTTCTATCAACACAAATGTTTGTTTCCGCACAACGGAGCGGGGATGACTTCCAATTTCAACAAAGAGGTCCAGTCGCTCGAGGGGCATCTTCGCATTTCCAATGAAACCGTGTAGTGGTTTATTGCAGGGGAAAACATCCTTTAATGACAGCTTCATTTTGTCAAATGCATGCTTGAATAGGATATTCACTGAGCTTCCAGTGTCTACTAGAATTCGGAAAACTTCGGCTAGACCGAGTTGGGCAGAGATAACCATGGGATCTGCGTGAGGGTACTGCCTTCCCTCCAGGTCACGCCTACTGAATGTGATGTCATCATTCTCTATCCGCTTCGGGTGGCGTTCTTCTATAATAGAGTTAACGCATTCTTCATCGTTCCTAAGTGACTTTCCGTACCTTTCCATCTCTGCCCAGCTTCCGTCGGCGATGTGTGGCCCTCCCGAGATGGTATGGACCACTATCTTCACTTGACTAGAACCGCTGGTGTTGCGATTTCCTCTGCCAATTTCTAGGGAGGGTAACCTTGGGTTCTCATTGGCAGGAGTTGGAGTCCTGTTTTGACCTTTTACATAGCGTTCTAGTCTCCTTCTTCTGATGTGTTCTTCAATCAAGTCCCGAAGATGATGGCATTCATTGGTATCATGCCCATGGGATTCGTGGAAGCGGCAGAATTTTCCAGACTTAATTGGGTTATCTGATTCCTTCTTATTCGGGGGGCGTTTGTATTTAACTTCGTCTTGAGTGGCGAGGAAGATGCTTTCGATCGTTTCATTCAAAGGGGTGTAAGCGTCAAATCTCGGTCCCGGCCGATATAGACGCTTTTCTCCCTTCTTGCCCCCAACATTGTCTCTAGAATCATTTCTTTGAACGTCCTTTGCTACAGCGAGCGTGTTGCCGTGAGCTGCCTTATTTTGTTGCCCTGACTGCTCCTCAGTGGCAGCGTCTTCAAGCCTCATATATTTCCCGGCTTTATGGAAGAAATCGGGTAAAGTAGCTGGTTTTTCTTTTGTCAATCTTCTAGCAAATTTAGTATCCGGATGCACACCACTACAGAGGGCCATTAAGATAAGCTTCTCATCGGCATCTTGGACTGCGGCCGCTGCGGCATTGAATCGGGTTAGATATTGCTGCACCTTCTCTCTAGGTTTTTGTTTGATACTGGATAAGGAATAAGCGTCCTTGAGTTGCTCCACATGAATGCGGAACTGGCTGATGAACTTTTCTTTCAACATCTCCCATGAGCTGATGGATCCTTGGGGTAGATGGCAGAACCAGGAGGTAGCTAGATCTGATAAGAATAGTGGAAAGCATTTGCACAGCACTCCTTCTATTGCTCCGCTCATGAGCATATGCTGTGTGTATCTCTGTAAGTGTACAACGGGGTTAGAGGTTCCCTTGTAAGGTTCCATTGTAGGCATTTTCCATTCTCGGGGGGTGATGGCAATTTCAATATTGCGGGCGAAAGGGCTGGTTACCCTAGCGCCTATCCCTCGATCTCTTTGATCCCGTTGGACGCACTCTCTGAACAAGCATGCCATCCTTTCATTAGAATTTGGAGCAGATAGAAATGAGTTCGGTTCTGCTCTGTGGGATTGATTTCGTCCAGATGACCTGTAGGGATGGTATCATCTATCATTCCTAATATTTTCCAGTGGCTGTCTTTGGTCTTCTGGGAGCATGCTAGGGTCAGCTACAGTTGGCCCTTGCCTTGATCTTCCCCTGCTGGGTTCTGTTCTAAGCACTTCCTCGGGTCCACCTTCGGGTTGGACTCTAGCTCGGCCCCTTTCATTGGTGTTTCCATGGTTAGGCAGCATGACAGGCTCAGCTATAGTTGACCTCCGCCCGGTACCTCCCCCGTTGGGTTCGGTTCCAAGCGTTTCCTCAGGTCCAACTTCGGGCTGAGCTCGGTCTCGGCTCCTACCATGGCCGCTTCTGTTGTTGGCTTCTTTGAAGAAGGAAGATCTTTGTCGCCTCTGAGATCCTCCAGACTGGGACTCACCCCATGATTCAGTGTTGCGGTTGGACTCTTCAGCATCCCTTAAGCGTGACATGAGTTGGTTCACCAAGGCTTCTTGTTGGGATGTGAAGCGGTTAGTCACTTCAGCCATAACCCTGTCTAGATCTGCCCTAGTAATTGCTGCCGGCTGTTCCGTGGCAGGGGTTGTCGGATTTGCCTGACCTTCATTTGGTACTGCTGTTGGAATGGGACGATTTACTTGATCTGTGACACTGGATCTAGAACACTGCTGGTTGCGATGTTTTTTCCTTTGTTAGCATCTTTCTTCTGCTTGGGAGGCATGTCTTCCAAGCAATGAGCGATGATGTTAGGAAGAAGGTTAAGTGGGAGAAGCTAAAGTCTTGAGTTCACCCTCTCAATGAAAGCACAAAAAATGTTTGCACAAAAAATAGGCAAACACCTCCAAGTCGTATGATTTAGTTGATTTTATGTTGTTTTAGTGATCTAGGTGATTTATGCAAATATATAAAAAGCAGGGACTAAACTGTAAAAGACACACAAATTTATAGTGGTTCGGCCAGAATGTGCCTACGTCCACTTTATATGTTATTCTCCTTTACTGTTCAGATTACAAGTACAAAGCTTTGATACAAGTATATGAAAGTTGTTTGAAAGTTCTATCCGTGCTTGAGCTCTCAAACTTGTCTACCATTGTTGTACCCCTACCCCTCTATTTATAGAGTGAGGCTGGGGGTAGGGGTCTTGGATGTATGTAGCTGTTGGTGGGCCTGGGCTGATGTAATCTGGCCTGGCAATGCTGGTTTGGTAACGCCTTGGTTCGGTAGTGAGTGGAGCATTAATTGGACCGGTAGTAGGTGGAGCGTGGATTGGACCGGTAGTAGGTGGAGCGTGGATTGGACCGGTGGTTCTGGTCCGGTGGTGAGTGGGAGTGGTTTTGGTTCGGTAGTGTTTTAGTCCAGTGGTTCTGGTCCGGTGGTGAGTGGGAGTGGTTTTGGTTCGGTAGTGAGTGGGTTGGTTGGTAGTGTTTTGGTCTAGTGGCTCTGGTTCGGTGGTGGTAGGGATGCCGAATAAAACTTAGGCAAGCCTGGACGAAACTGGTGCTTCTTGTTCTTGAGATCTCCTGGGTGAGAACACGCCCAACATTTGCTGATAACAAAAGGGGAAGAGAAAAGTTAAGATTTTGGCAAATAAAGTTCAAATATTTTATTTTTTATTTGCATATTCCCATCTAGGTTTATTTGCATATTTTTATTTATTTTCATGCATATATGAAGGGAGAGCTTTGGTGTAGGGGGAGCATTCAAATAGGGGGAGCAAATAGAATGATCAAATACATTTAATGAATTCAAAATCTTAAATATATGTTTGTTATCATCAAAAGGGGGAGATTGTTGAATATGCAAGTATATGATTTTTGATTGATGATAATAAACATATATATTCATTTAAATGCATTTGTTAATTGTACTATTTTATTTTTCACATAATTAAATAAATATTTGCTGAATAAAATAAATAACACAGAATTTAAATTCAAATAGATATTTTATTCAAATAGATATTTTATTCAAACAAATATTTTATTACAAATTTTGAATATTACAAAATTTGAGCTCTCACTATATATACAAAATTTCAATTACAATACAATTTCAAATCACAACACAATTTTCATTTACATTTGCACTTCACTACATATCACTCATTCACTCATGTTTGTTCTTTAACTATATTCCAATTTGTATCCAACATCTGAATTATCTGCAAAATAAACACTGACGCAGTAAAATTGAAAAAGAAATATTTTTTTGCAGTGTAAAATAAAATGTGTTTTGAAAATATTTTTTTGCCTCAGTTATTTGGGTTGTTCGTCATCATTTTTGTTTTTGAATTCATCAAACACGAACAACCTATGACATGCATAGTGTATCACTGTACATGAATAAGGCCATGCACACCGATATACACTTGATAAAACTGCAGGGACAGGTGAGCACAAGGTCAAACCCGAGCCAAGGCTAGATTCAACTCAGGTGCATGCAATACAACATACAACATCTCAAATATACACATGAGAGCAAACAGGTATGAAACTCGAAGCAATGCAAACAGGGTAACTCAGTCATGAACCAAAGATCACAAAACTTCAGACTGCAACTCAAAAGGAGCAATAAAAAGACCAGTCCAAAATCAACAATGAACTATACTCGAAGCAACCAGACTCAAGGAAATGTGCAACAAAAAAATGGTTAGACCATCAAATGAATTCAAATATCAAATGGCACCAGTGTCACCAACAAGTCAACTGACCAAAGCCTCAACATTAAATAGCAACAAAACTGCAAACAGTTTTTTAAACACAATAAGGCATGGATTCACAAACAACAAAGACAGGAAGAAACTGCATAAGCTAATATACATATGTAGTGTACAACAATCAAATATGCAGTTCAATATGCAAGCAAGGCTACAACTTCAAGCAAACTACATGGTGCAACAGACCCAAACATACACACACACACACACACACATATGCATACACACATGTATACATATATATGCTATGCACATGAATCAAATGGTCAAGACCAGACACAAGAATGAAGGCAGCAGAGAAAGGTACACAAGTGAATGGCAATCGCCCTAGAGACATAAACAATAAAGACTTCATATGGAATCAGACCTGGCAACAATGGAAACAAGTACAACATAGCAGAAAAATGGCATGTATTAAGACAACAGTGGTGACACACACATACATCAGTGTCAACCAGAATTCAAGTTCAGAGGCATACACCAGACAGTGATATGTATGAAACAGTGGATAGAGCACAACAAATGTGAACATGGGTGAGTGTGAAGACCAACAGTGAAATAGAAGGTCAACAACTCAATGTAAACATTTCAAGTGTTCAGATTCAAGAAATCAGAGCAAATGAACATAACCAGAACACAAATGAACCTGGCAACATGAATGCAATGAACTGGTCAGAGCAACCCAACCTGTCAATAAGCTCCAAGCAGACTACGTGATGACACAAGTGCACCACACCGGGTCAGTGCACATGAAAACAAGTGAATGGCAACTAAACAAATGAATACAACAACCACATGCAAGTTAAGCTTCAACATAGACAAGACTGCAAACATGAAGACACAAATGCACAAGAACAAAGATGACTACAGTTCAAAGTTTCAAATGTAACAGACCAGTGAACAAGGAAATAGGTCAGGCAACATCAAGTGCATAACAGAACCGAGGCAATGCTCAAAGCCACACAACAGAAAATGAATCAAGCAGGTCAATTTACTCAACATACATCAGTGCACATGTACATGAATGGAATGCAAGGCTACCAAGTTCAATAGCATTTTTAAACTTATAAACCAGATAATGTAATATCAGTCAACAAAAATTCAAAATGCCAAAGAATCAAAGCCGTGATGACCAAGGTAGAGTTCGAACAAGTCAGAGTCAAAACCGGGTGATAACAAAAATCGAAAGAGTCCATATTATCACAATTTCAAATGTCCAAAGTCAAATCCCAGAAAAGAACGGAACAAAATCCAAAGCTAACGCAAGCCGTGATAATCAAACAAAGAAATATACGAATTGAACCAGTCTAAACAAATCACATGTATTCAAGTAAAATCGAACGACTGTGCTAAAATATCCGAATTCAAGTGAATGACAATTTAGTGTTTTATTCCCTATAAATACCATCAACATCATCGGCAATTAAGATCATCGAGTTCAAGCATATCCAAAGAGTAAATAAAGGAAATCGCATACCAGTATCAGTCAATTCGAACTCGATCAAGAAGCAGCCGCGAAGGAACGAAAGCAATATACGATTCGAGCCTCATTTCTTACAAGCGAGAAGCATTCAATTCAATCAACTTCAAGGCGGCTATTTGAATTTCCAAAACCCTAATTTTCATAAAGAAAGAGGAACGAACAAGGCTACCATTTTCACAAAGCAAAGGGAACGACCGAAGATTACACGAATATAAAAAGAAAAAGGACTTCTCTTTTATTTTATATTGGGCCGGTTCCTTTATAATATTTTGGGCTTTAATTTAATATAGGGTTTTGTATTTGTGTTTTAATTTGTATTTTTCTTTTAAACTTCTATAAAATTCTAGTCGTGTGACCAGGGGATGAACTACTGTGGTGTAGTTCGAGATTCGCAACTCAGTGGATAGGTTGTGGCAGGGTTTTGAGCATAGAGTTAGGTTAGTCGATAGCAGGTGTCGCAAGTTTACGTGTGTAAGCGTCTGACTACTTAATTTTTAGTAGAAACCTTGGGGGCAGCACGTAGGCAGGGTTTTTCCGAAGCTGGGTAAATCTGTGTTGTTCTATTTCTACTTTTATTATTATGCTATTATCTGTGCTGCAATTATTTTATATATTTCCGCATTAATTTTTATTTTCATTAGTATCACCCTATTCACCCCCCCCCTCTAGGGTGAAATCGATCCTACACCTTTGATTTTGGGAGTGTGTCTCGAGGTGGATAGTAGTAGCTGCAATGCATTACCACAAGCCCGGTTCTGCAAAACAGTAGAATCCTACTCTAGGCATTGCCTCGTGTGCCTTGCCATATGCCTTATCGTGCCTTCTACAAGTTTGGTTTGTGTCTTACCTATGGAGTGCTCCTTGATAGCCCACCGGTTTGGTGGAGTTTACAGTACTGTATAGACTACGACATTTATATAAAAATGTGTTAAGACGGATATGGGTAACGCCTTAACGCTACTTTAATATTTTACTTTACTGTAGACATTATCTGTGTAGCGTATTATACTATGTATGTAGATAGTTTAACGGATCCTTAAAGGATGGGAATCCCAAACATCATTTAAGTTATATTGCATTTCACTTAGACATTTCACTTGAGTTGAATTACTTGCATAAGAATGTTAATCCTAACTCGAGTGTTTTGTGTTTTGCTTTATGCTCGGGTCAGTCTGAGTGTCACCGCATTTGAGACTCACCTTTGAGCTTGGAGCTTTGCTTGAAAATCCATCTTTAATTATTCAGCTTCAGTTATTAGTTACTGCCAGTGGTTTATGTTCAGACTTGTCAGATGCTTTTGTATTAGTGACTTCTATGTACTTGGGATTTTCTGTTGTATTTATTCAGACTCTAATGTTCTGTGGTAGCTTCATGAACTACTATTTATCAATTTCCGTTGCATATTGTTGTATTACTCTGTGTCTGTGATTCTGTGATTGATTTATTTAGTGTATATGCTAAGTTTTTCCAAATATAAAAATTAACAATCTGTTGCTTTGAGCAATTCATGTCCGACATGTGTGGATGATTGTCGGTTTGAAGGGTTCAAAATAGTAGGTCGTTACACCTAAGGTACTAACACATTTTGCCCTCGAAATTCCAACACGACTAATTAACAAAAGAAACAAGCACACATCCATACTTAACAATATTCAAAATCACTAGCAAATAAAGCTCACGATTTTCTTAGGTTCAAAAACTCTCTCATCACACAAAGATAATAAATGATCTACTAAGCACACCTTGCCCATAACAACCTAAGGTTATTACGTAGATGATTATTCATGCCACCGAGAATAAATTGAAGAATCATTCCCCAAACTCTCTATAAGTCAACAAAACATAGTATACATATACTTAAGCCCGTACGATGTGCATGGATCATCTATATGCAATTTCTGATTAATTACTTGCTCGATCACACAAATTTCACTTTTAAATAGTATAGACCACTTGACCTCTCTAGTGCGGATTCCGATTATGTCCCTTGATTAGAAACTTCTGTTCTCCTTACATAGCCATATACTATGGTAGAAAACCTTAGGATCATATTAAGAATCTTTTCAACTATTCGTTGTCGAGAATTAAGTAAAAAATCCTTATTCGGACCGGTGTAAATCACCTAGAAATTATGTACTCGAATCCTGGATCAAGAGCAATCATGCAAATAAAATGATCTATGTACAACATACATATTGTATCCTATTGGTTTCTTAACTACACCAATTTCATTTTAATCGCATTCATTTACACAAATAGTATGTCATTTAATACTAAATCCATTTATGAAGTATTTCATAAAAACATAACTTCAAGTTTATAAACATTTTATAATGACATAACTTTATTTATAAAACACTTCACAAAAACTTCAAGTTATTTCTCGTATAATACTATACTACATCCTAAGAGTATATACAAAACATCAAATTCTTTTTTACTTACTAAAATTTAGATGAAAACCTGAAATAAATTTAGATCTTATAACTGAGTCAATCTTTTAGACTTCTTTAACCTTCGAGTTGGGAAAGTAGCTAAGACGAGCAGGACATTAAGTGGTCAATAACTATGCACTACTAAGAAGAGACTATGCTAGGCATGGAGGGAAGCTATTTATCGAGACTGAAGATGCAATTGAAGTGGAGAATTGGTTGCGTTATTACGAAAGAATTTTTGTTGATTTGGGACTTAGTGATGAGCAAGAGAGAAGATTGGCATCCAGATAGTAACAAGGAGCCACATTGTACTAGTGGAACAGTGTTACTATAGAAGTAAATGAGGATACCATGACTTGGGCAGAATTCAGAAGGAGGTTTGTGGAAAGATTCATGTTGGAGATCGCCAATTCAACTCTGCTTAAGAAGTTTG
The DNA here is from genome assembly GCA_030737815.1 of Allium fistulosum. NCBI lineage: Eukaryota > Viridiplantae > Streptophyta > Magnoliopsida > Asparagales > Amaryllidaceae > Allium > Allium fistulosum. Next base: position 417,904,651 of record CM060906.1, read on the forward strand.
CTGAGTTGGTGCAGGGTGACATAACAGTGCTAGAATATGCAACCAGATTTGAGGAATTGTCAAGATTCGAATATGCTATGTCTGATACCGTTATTAAAATGAATGGGAAATTCATTTGTCGATTGAGACCCGCGCTTGCTAAAGAAACTTTACCATAAATTTTGGATCTGTGCGATGTAGGTGTTGAGATGGCTTTGAGGAATGAAGAGATGCTCGCTTTCTTTAATAGTAAAGTAGCAGAAACTCAAGGTGGGCAAAACTAAAAGTGATAGTTTTTCCATAAGAAGGGAGCCCAGAAGAGTTTGAGTTGTTAGGTCATATATTTTCTTGCAGTTTGCAAGTATTTGATTTCATAGGGTTTAGAATTATTTTGGGTATGGATTGGTTAAGTAAGTATTATTCTAGGATATTTTGCCATGATAGGAAAATATCACTTAGACATCCTAGTTGTAGTGATCGGATTATATACTCCGTAGAATACCCTAGTTTTGAGGTTAATGTTTTATTGGGTGTTATGGAGATAGAAGAAGAGTTGAATCAAGTTTTCATTGTTAGAGAATTCGCAGATGTCTTTGCGCCCTGATAGGACTATCGTCGAAATGAGCCATTGAGTTTCAGATAGAGTTAGTACCAGGAGCAGAACCGGTGAGTTGACCACCAAGTAGAATGACTGCTACCGAGATGAAGGAATTAAAGGTGCAGTTGGTGGATTTAGAAGGTAAGAATTTTATCAGACCAAGTAGTTCACCTTGTGGAGCAGCCGTAGTGTTTGCAAAGAAACCAAACGGATCGTTGAGGTTGTGCATCGATTATCGTAAGCTGAATGAGAAGACGATAAAGAATCGATATCCATTACCTAGGATTGACAATTTGTTCGATTAGTTAAGTGAAGCAAAAGTATTTTCTCAGTTGGATTTGGCAACAAGGTTTTATCAACTTAGAGTAGCAGAGGATAGTATTCTTTTGATGGCATTTAGGACCAGATACAGATCGTACGAATGGTTGATGATGCCATTCGGACTAACTAATGTACCAACATTCTTCGTGGACTTAATGAATAGAATCTTCCGAGAACATTTTGACAGATTCGTTTTAGTATTCATAGATGGAATTTTGGTTTACTCTAAAGATGAAAGAGAGCATCAAGTTCATCTTAGAGTAGTGCTTGAGACGCTAAAGCAACATTAGCTGAAAGCAAAATTTTCGAAGTGTCATTTGTGGAAAAAGGAAGTAAATTTTCTTGGTCATGTAGTCTCATAGAAAGGGTTGTCAGTAGATCTGGCTAGGATTGAGGCAGTGAATAGTTGGAAGAGACCTGAGACAGTGACTAAGATAAAGAGTTTTCTTTGATTAGCTGGTTATTATCGGAGGTTCATTATGGATTTTTCATGGATAGTGGCGCCGATGACTAAGCTAACTCGAAAAGATGTGAAGTTTGTCTTGACTGATGAGTGTGAGGAGGCATTCCAGAAACTGAACACTTATTGACTAATGTACCTATGTTAGTTGTTCCAAAGAGGAATTGGGACTTAGTGGTGTACACGGATGTAAGTGGGATAGGGTCAAGAGCTGTGTTAATGCAAAGAGGTAAATTGATTGCCTATGCTTCTCGACAGCTCAGACCGCATGAAGTTAGATATCCAACTCATGATATGGAATTAGCTACGGTAATTTTTGCATTGAAGGTGTGGAGACATTACCTTTTGGGAGAAAGATTCGAGTTGTTTACGGGTCATAAGTCACCAAGATATTTATTTTCTCAAAAGGAGTTAAATATGAGACAACATAGATGGTTAGAGTTCATAGTTGCATACGACTTTGGTATTGAGTACACACTGGGAAAAAGCAATAAGGTTGAGATGTTCTTAGCCAAAGTATCATAATGCGGTATTGGCAATGATAGCTGAGTGGGAAGACTTAGAAGCATTGATGGAACACAATGGAGATCTAGGAATAGTTCTAGTCAAGAAATAGCCGTGTTGTTGTGTTTAGAATTTCGACTGATGATGATCGAAAGGATTGCTTCTAAATAAGGAGAGGATCCATTATTAGATGAACGGATTAGAAAGTTAAGGAATGGAACAACGAGCGATGGCTTAAAAGATTTCATTCTTGAACAGAATAGGTGGTTGAGGAAGAAAAAAAGGCTATGTTTTTCGAATGTGGGGAACGTTAGGAAGGAAGTTCTTAGAGAATGCCATCGATCGAAGTTCACCATTCATCCGGGAGGAACAAAGATGTACCAGGATATGAAAAGGAGTTTCTTCTGGGAAGGTACGAAGAGAGACATAGGCTTATGGGTGAGGCAGTGTTTAAACTGTCAACGGGTAAAAGCCAAACACCATAAACTGAGTGGGTCACTTTAGCCTTTGGATGTTCCAGTCTGAAAATGGGATTCCATCTCAATGGATTTCATAGATGGGTTGCCAAGGTCGAATAGAGGTAATGAGAGTATATGGGTTATAATGGATAGATTGACTAAGAGTGCACACTTTGTACCCGTTAAGTCGACCAGGACAGCACTAGATTTAGCTAAGTTATTCATGAGGAATATAGTTAGACTACATGGAATTCCTAGTATTATAGTAAGTGATACAGATTCCTTAATTACTAGCGAGTTCTGGAAGAGTCTACAGGAGACTTTAGGTACCAAACTCAAGATGAGTACCGCTTACCATCCGCAGAGAGATGGGCAAATGGAGAGAGTTAACTAAAGGATTTGTTAAGAGCCTGTGTGCTAGATTTTGGAGGATCATGGGAAGACCACCAACATTTAGTCGAGTTTCATATAACAACAATTATTAGAATAGTATCGGGATGGCACTGTTTGAAACTTTGTATGGAAGACCATGCAAATCTCCCGTTTGTTGGTTAGAATCGGGGATAGGTTATTTCTTGGTCCAGATTTGCTTAGAGAAGCTGCAGAGAAGATCGAGTTAATTCCAACTAGGATGAGGGAAACTCAGTCTAAGAAGAAGAGTTATGCTGATAAAAAACGGAAAGATTCAGAATTTTCAGTTAGAGATTATGTTTTCGTTAAAGTGTCACCGATGAAAGGTGTGATTTGATTTGGAAAATCAAGAAAATTGGCACCATGATCCGTCGGACCATTTCCTATTACAGAAATGATCAGGAAACTCGCATATAGAGTAGAGTTACCGAATAGTTTTGCAAGAGTCCACAATGTTGTTCATATTTCTCATCTAAGGAAGTGTATTCGAGATCCAGAGACTACTATTACACTGACTGGGTTAGATGATCTAGTAGTGTAACCGAATATGACTATAGTTAGAAAACCAGCCCATATAGTTGCAAGAGATGAGAAGAGACTAAGGAATAAGATAGTCAGATTAGTCAAATTCCAGTAGAGTGACGACGAGAGAGACTGTACTTGGGAAACCAAGAGCTGGATTAGAGACACTTATCCTAACTTTTTTCATGGTATGTTTTACTTTTATGTTTGATTGTTGTGAGTACCTTATCATAATTTTGAGGACGAAATTCTTTAAGGAGGGGAGTCTGTAATGATCCTAATTTTGGCTAACATTATTTAGAATATTCAATTGGATAAATTAAATAAAATAATATAGAAAGTTAAGGGATTGAGATTTGTTAATTTAGAAGGAGCCGGGCTTAATGAATATATTAGTCAATGAGAATAAAAATAAGTAAGTAGGAGGAATATGGTAAGTGTTAAATAGGAATAGCCCTTGTTCTTATACCCTAAACCCTTCCATCCTTCATTCTATTCATTTTAACATTCACAAACAAAACTAAAACCCTAAGAAAACTCGGTCGTCCACCATTAAAAAGATTCAAGGAGAAGAAAAGCTAGAATTCAAGTAGAAAGCTTAAGCAAATCAATCTAAGGGCAAATCTCAACTTTCTTAACACAAACCTAAGGTGAATAATTAACTTACATCCACTACAACAAAATCTATTATTTATTGTAGCAAAAGACAGCCGCATACTAGTACTTACAGTAATTTTATTCAGCAGCGTATTACTATCGCTTCCTACAGCGTTTGCATTTTAACCATCAAAAGTTTAGCGGTTAATTTTCATGCTCCCGTTTTTGTTTCTTAATTTCATTTCTTCCCCCTTTACTCTCTCCCGTAACACATCAGCCTGTTTCTTCTTCCACAAATCTTGTAATCTCCAAAAAAACCTAAATTAACAAACGAAGCATTCAAATTATAGATGAAGGAAAAAGGTGAGCTATTTATCATGCCAATCTTTTATATAGTCAAATATATTGGAAGCAGCTATTTTTGTTGACAAATTATGTTCGAGTACTGACTGTATGCGCTTATTTAACAACTATTTGTGCAAATTATGGTTTTATGCTATCAAATTATCGGTGTTGCATGAGTATATAATTGTTTGTTCAAGAGTTCTGAGCAGGATAGTTTGATATCGACTGTCAATAGAAGTTCGAGTACTGGTTATCAATGTGTTTGACTATATGAATGTTTATTGTGCCGCTCTATATAGTTTTGTTGGTTTTGTTTCTATATATCTGAAGTTCATTGGACTTATCTGTTACTGTTTTTAATTTTGTAGCCAGAGTATTCAGTTTGAAAGCATTGTTCAATATATCCGGTCTCTTATGTGCTGCCTCTATAATGTTATGTCAGATAAATGAAACTAGCAACCTAGGAATGAAACAAAATTAGGTGATAATGGGTAAAACCGCAGACCACAAACCTCGGTTATGATTTTGTAAACTTGTAAACAGTTCTGTATTATAAGTACCTGAAATATAGTGTTTGAAATTATAAACTCAGTATTATATGTTACGTAGTATTACACAGAAGATGATCAAGTATGAGAGTTTCCCATTGTATCTTAACTTAAAAGAATAATCAACTAAGATTGAACTCAAACATCACAAAATAGATTACAACTATTAGTTACATAATAATTAAAAGGAAACGTAAACAACTGTTCCTAGGATGAACTTTGAAATTTATCTGAAAACAAGCATTATAAAGCGTGCAACACAGAAAGAAGAAATCAATGAATATAAACAGTTTAGAAAGGTTAGGCCAAAGAAAAGAGAATAGAAGGATTTATAGATGTTCCACTATTTCTCTTTAGAGCATTTTTGTTTGTAAACAAAATTCAAATTGGTAGAGTATAAGGAAAATAACGATAACAAATACCTGGATATTTTCACAGTTAATTTTGCGGACTTCTTTTCTTCAATACGTTTCCAAATTTCTTAAGCAAAGGCTTCTTCTTCTTTTGCTCCAATAGAAGTTCGAGTACAATATGAAATGTTATCCTACTTGCATAATTTTACATATATAATTGATTAATATAGGAGTATGGAAATAAACAAGAGCAAATATCTTAAGTAATATTGAGATTTATATACTCCATTTTTAAGTCTGCATACGATGAATTTGAGTATGGAACTAGTGGTTACCTTGAAAAAGAGATTAAATCTTGGCTACTTGCTTTTTCTCCACTTAAATGTGGAACATAAATAAAACTAAAAACATGCGGCCCTGTAATCGGATATTTTACATTTATTAAACTTAAAAATTATTAGGAACTTTGCTGAAATTGAATTTGTAGTAAGTAAATTCTCTTTTATGTATTTTTTAACTATTCAATGGTTATTGTTGGGCTAAAAACTTGAGAAAATAAAGCTCTAAAACTTCATTTTATTTTATATAGACCTAACTTAAACCCTTTTCCATTGAGCTTATAGCCATAACAGCACCTAGAAAGAAGTAACACATAAGATGTTCTTTTTTTTGGAAAACAAAGTTCTACACACAATCAAGTGGCGACGAGTCTCAAAAAATGGAATTATGTTTTTTCAATCATTCTTGTATTTAACCATAGGTTGGTCACATTGAATGAGAAAAATGTAATATATAATGATAGCATGATAATATGCGCTCATTTTTTATTTAAAATCAAAGACAAAAACTTCCCTTATTAAAGGTTGGTTGCATATATTGACTTATCAACTAATCTTTAGTATCAATGCATTACAATGAATATAGGAAGAGGCTATAAAAACATATAGTATATACTAGAATAAATAATAATTATGATTGTTGTAAATCTGGCTCTGACAAACACAAAAAGGGATTGCCATTTTTAAAAATCAAGCATGGCACGTGTAAGGTTATACGATACAAATCCTTTAGCAGACTTCATGAGCCCAAACTAATTCATATGATAAGAAGGTTTATTTCTATAAAAGATCTAGATTGATGTAGATAGTTGCACATTCATATGAACTGTAATTCATATGTATTATTGATAGAGATTATTAATGTATAGTGCTATGCTTTTTATTATATAACGATTATTCTGCTTTCATACACCTGCATTCTAAAGCTTTCATCTTTTGCTATTTTGAATGATGGGGCTGTGTGCAATTGTAGTAAAACCAAAAGTAAACTAGCATTATTTGTAATAGAATCCTTAAAATTCAGGGTGTGCGGTCATTAAACCGAGTCAAAATAACTATCTTGTTGAATTATAAGTGGGTTGAATATCCACTATAAATTGAATAACAAATTTAATGTACATGCCTAAGAAAAAGCTTATTAGTATCACAATTGTTTTGATGGAAATTTTATATATTTGCATTATTTCGCTGCATGAGTTCAGAGTCATCGATATTGTTTTAATTAGCGTCCCTCTGTAAATTTACTTCAGCCTGTATTCTATTATAACAAGCACCACAAGAAAATTCAGCAGTGGATTTCAAAGATTAGCAAAGTGCAGTTGGAACACTTTCAGGTTATTACCTGAATCTCTATTTTGAATAGTCAATCAAAAGTCCTCTTAGTTTTTGTACATTTTATTATCGTTTACTTTATCAAACCTCAATATTTATGAACCAATGCATATTCCAGATGGTTATATAAGGAAAATTATTTATACATGTGGTTAATGGTTGGTGAGAAGATTGGTATAAAGTACAAACACTAAAATATTATGATGAGTAAAATGCAGTCTTTGAATACTGCCTGAATTACTCTTCCCAACAGCAACGTCAAATCCTCTTAGTAAGTATATTTATACATAAACTCTTCCCATCCTAATAAGCTAATATCTATTAGACACCCACTTCATATACGCTTTATATATGAGTATGAAATTAATATGCATAATGTTCAGGCATTGCTTCTATCAAATGTAAGAATGTCAAATGTGGCTGCATGGGTAACCATGATATAACATCTTATACAAGTCTTGCTGCACTACAATTCTATGATTTCGTGAAGCAGGTATTGGTGTTGTTATACCGATGCACATTTCAAAGTATTGGATTAAAGTTACAAAGATAAAAAAACCTTGATTTCATTTTAAACCATACCTTTTTAGTCAAATCTAGTTCCCCGCTTATTATTGTTGTCTCGTCGTGAGCGAGCTCCATACCCTTACCTTCCTAAAATTTAAAAATGACTGTTGTATTTAGATTAGTGAACGTCGCAACTATTTTCGTTGGTAATTATTACGAATTTGAACTTGATAGTCTACTTTCATTTACTCCTTTATATCACTTCATTTGAACCCGATGGTGATCATTAGGAATTTTAAAAGCTCAATAGCATCTATATCTAAATCAGATTCGCAATTAGTTGTATTCTATACAGAACATGTATCTATTACTTTAAGCATTCTGCTCTAATAAGAATCTGCAATTTAGTTATACACAAATATTGGAATACAACAATAATCAATACTCTTTTGTTCATTTTGTTTGAGATGTGTAATATCGATAGGGAATGAATGAAATATTTTCATCTTATTTTGTGATTTTATTTCCATTGTTATATGCGTTGATTCAAATTATATGAATGATTCAATTTTTCATGATCCAAATATATGTATGCTGGTAATTAAGTTCTAAATAGCATAACTGTAGAAAAACATTTGTATCCATGCTTTATTTCATGTAGAAAATCTTTAGTTTTCCAAGTTAATGCTAGCATGCAATTATAATGTCGACCAATCTTCAATCTTCCGTTCTTTTTGTGGTTTCTAAGTATACCGATGAGTATTAAATTATCATGTTTTTTTAGAAATTTTCTTGTTGCAATATCGTATATATGGCGATGGAAAAAGATTGGGTGAATTTACACAGGTAAGAGTACAATTTTAGCTTAAAATTTAACTTGGAAATTAAAATAATGATTTTTTTGTCGATTATTTTTATACCGTAGAACCAATAGGGAGTACGAGCAAGGAGCAAGGAATTTTGTGCATGCAGCAAAGAGAAATTTAGGAAATATGAAAAAAAATTGTGCCTTTGCTTAGATTGTCGAAATCTTACTCGCCACTATGATGATATTATTGTTGAGCATCTGATTATAAGAGGAATGGATCCTTTACACAAGTGCAATAAGTGGTATAGTCACGGTGAGCAAGTAAATGTAGCTAAAAAAGTGAAGTTGGATGACACATACGAATTACTTCAAGCCATTCACTTTGAAGACGAAGAGTTTCTCAACCATACTTTTTTCTCCGGTGATAAAAATAATGATGATGCACAAAAGCGAACGGATGATTTCCATAAAAATTTGGAAGATGCAGAAACTCCATTATACCCTAACTGCATAGATCAAACAAAATTATCTACTATCACTGCATTGTATAATCTTAAATGTGAAACTGGATTATCTGATAATGGTTTTGATAAGCTTCTAAGTGTGCAACAAATGTTATTACCCAGAAATAATGTCCTTCCAAATACATAATATGAACTGAAAAAGTTTCTCAAAGTATTTGACATGGGATTTGAGAAGATTCATGCCTGCAAGAATGATTGTTGTCTTTTCAAGAAGGAGTACAAGGATTTGAATAGATGTTTGAAATGTGGTTCTTCGAGATGGAAGATAAACGAGCGGACGAAAGAGATAATGCAAGGTATTCCGTCCAAAGTTTTTAGATATTTTCCAATTATTCCAAGATTCAGAAGAATGTTTAGATTCCAATGGATGGCAGAAGATCTAAGGTGGCATTTTAGTAATAAAAGCAATGATGATAAAATGCGTCATCCTATGGATTCTTTGACATGGAGTATGGTGGATGATAAATGGAAATCATTTTCAAGTGATCCGCGTAACCTTCGACTTGGTCTTACTACCGATGGTTTCAACCCATTTGACATTAAGAATTCCAAGTATATTTGTTGGCCAGTGATGCTTGTGACATACAATCTCTCGCCTATGTTGTGTATGAAAAAGGAGAATATTATGTTAACATTATTGATCCCTGGTCCAAAGCAACCTGGGAATGATATTGATATATATTTAGCTCCTTTGGTAGAAGATTTGCAGCATTTATGGAGTAACGGGGTGGATATTTACGATGCATATAGCAAGACACTTTTTAACTTAAAAGCAATTTTGTTATGGACTATAAACGACTTTCCAGCTTACGAAAATCTGGCTGGATGTTGTGTAAAAGGCAAAAAAGGTTGTCCATTGTGCGGTGTTAATACTCATCATCGGTGGCTAAATTATAGTCGGAAAAATGTCTATATGGGACATAGAAGATTCTTACCTCTATCAGATCCATTAAGAAAACAAAAGGCTTGGTTTGATAACACTGTGGAGAAAGGTAGCAAACCCAAAATTCTTACAAGGAGAGATATTTCTGTTATTTTGAAAGATTTTCCAAATGATTTTGGAAAAATTGAAAATGAAGAAATAGAAAAGGACAAGAAGACAAAGAAAAGAAAGTGTACTGCCTACAAAGATGATAAAAATGATCCTACAAAAATAGAACTATCAAGGTGGAAAAAAAGATCAATTTTCTTTAAATTACCATATTGGGAGGTTAGTGTTCAAAATTTATTTTATTTATAATAATCTAACTATAAAATTATATATGTTAAACTGTCGTATTAATGATGTTTATAGGAACTTCCGCTCCGCTACAATTTAGATGTGATGCATGTTGAGAAAAACATTGGCGATAGTTTAATCAGCACAATGTTGCATGATAGAAAATCAAAAGATGGTATTAATTCTAGAAAGGATTTATAAGATTAGGGATTCGACATGCTTTATATGCACAACCTCATGGGAAGAAAACATATCTTCCACCGGCTCCGTATACTTTGTCTAGTTCTAAAAAAAATTTGCAAAAGATTGTAGGACTTTAAGGGACCTGATGGTTACTGTTCGAATTTCAAAAGATGTGTGTCGTTGGAGGATTACAAAGTTAGTGGATTGAAGTCGCATGATTATCATGTTTTAATGCAACAAATGCTATCGGTTCCAATGAGAGGATTGCTCCCAAAAAAACAAGGAAAGCAATAAATTGTTTGTGTACATTTTTTAATAAAATATGTCAGTGTGTTCTTGATAGAGAGAAGTTGCAACAAATGGATGATGAGATTGTTATAATTTTATGCGATTTTGAAAGATATTTTTCACCTTCATTTTTCGACATAATGATACATCTAACAATTCATCTTAGTAAAGAAGCTCGATTATGTGGACCAGTTCATTTTCGCTGGATGTACCCCTTCGAAAGGTATATGAAAACACTTGAAGACTATGTAAGGAACTATGCACGACCCAAATGATGCATTGCAGAAAACTATCTCGCGAAGGAATCTATGATATTCTTTAGTGATTTTCTACAGAAATCATCAGAATTAAGGGAGAAAGAAGGTAGAAACGAAGATTATGAGAATGCCGATGCAATACTCGAAGGATGTCCAATATCAACATGCAAGACAATTACATTAACGACTAATAAGAAGGAAGTTGCTCATTTGGCCGTGCTAATGAATATGGCTATAACGGAGCCATATTTAGAGTAAGCACATATTTATTTTATTTTTATTGTCTTAACATATGTGTAATTATAAATGTAACTTAGCATCTTTTATATTATGCTAGTATGCACTTGGAAGAGCTACAAAGTTCGGACAAGCGAATGGAAAGAAATGATACATTGCTATGGAAAATCCACACAAAAAACTTCGCCGATTGGATTAAAAAGAAGGTTAATTATATGTTTTAAATTTCATTTTTTGGTTTGAAAATATTATTTTTGATTACATTGAACGAATTGAGTTTTTTTACATATATCTATTAACTCAAATGAACATGATGAATTATTAAAATGGATTGCGTATGGTCCAAGTAGCACTGCTTTGTCCTGCAAAGGATATATAATTAATGGATTACGTTTTCACACAAAAGTTGTTGAGAGAGAAACCCAAAATTCTGGAGTGACTTATGATGCTACTACAATGTGTAGAGCAAGTGCGAAAGATGTCTCTCAAGTAGTAGATGTGGTCACCTATTATGGGATGTTGACTGACATAATCATGTCAGACTATCATAAAATTTATATTCCAATTTTTAAGTGTCATTGGGAAATCATTGGAAATGGAGTGAAGGTTGAAGATGGATTTACTATTGTTAATTTACATCAAAATCAAGCTTCATTTTCGAGGGATCCGTATATCCTTGCATCTCAAGAGAAACAAAATTTTTATTCAAGAGAGAATGACTCTTCTAATTGGTATGTTGTAATGAAGGCACCACTAAGAGGTTATCATGAATTAGAGACAATCGATTCTATTGAAAGCACAAACGGTGTTGTTCAAGATTGTGAAGAAAACGAGATGGATGTTGATTTTTTGGACGATGCTACTTATGTTAGGGAGGATTGTGAAGGCATACTTGAGAAAAGTTTTAAAAACCATCATTGATTACGCTTGAAAATACATGAGAAGAAAAAGTAGACTCTATCATGTAAGTTTTAGTTAAAAGCACATGCAAAGTACTTGGTAGTTCTTATATGTTAGCTGAAAGAAAAAGCAGACCCTACTTTGCTCTTACTTATGTTAGCAAAGTACTTGGTAGTAACAAATCTTAAGGCAGCTTACTTTGCTCGTACTTGAATTTCAGATTTACTGTACTGTCCTACTTTGCTCTTACTTATCTGTTTTACAAGTTGATCATTTAGAATTTCAGATTGTTTTACAAGTTGCTCTTACGAAGTGGTAAAAATATACTTCATATCAGCAATGGCTAACAATCCATATCAACAATAATATGGTGGAAAGTCCAGTCAAATAGTTAGCTCAGTATCTATGATATTCCAACTTTCAGGCTAAATGCTAATGCAAATGTAGTTATCAGAACTTTTCTCAAGCCTAAAATTCTAAATTCAAATGCCGACAAACTAAGTTTTGGCTAATAATGCGTATAACAATCAAGACTCATCACTACTTATTCACTATGGAAACCCTTGCCCTTCACTACATTGACTAATGTTTTCACGAAAATACATTTTTACTAGAAAAGGCTATTCTAGTGATATTTAAAAACATCTGAAATCTAAAATGATATCTTTTAACTTAACTTAACAAGTGCAACATAAATTAAATTAAGAACCCAGATACTAACGTCATAGGAGTAATAAGTTATATCACTTAAACGCATGTTCCTGTAGTTTACACTCTATATGTATCATCACTTTCTTTCATACAATATCATACCAAAACACGAAATTATTTACATTTTTACTAGAAAAGGTTGACACAACATACTGCTCGCATTTCAGATGTTGCAAATAATATCGTTAACATGTGGATCAACTACCCAGTTCATCAATAACGTGTGAGATACCATATATATAATGGGAAAGACTATTCGTGGGCAAGATTCTCTGTTGCCATAAAATTGCAACATTGAGAAGTAGTGATGTATAATGCTCCAATTATTTGCTGAACTGAAATACAAAGTTTATGGTTTTTTACAGCTAAGATTTGCAGCCACCATATATTCTAAAAACATCATGTAAAAGGAGTTGTAATGAATTACTAACTTGCATTAAGGAGCTAGCAGTTTATAATATTGAAAACAGTTTCACATATTAAGGTTATCTATTACATTATCTACAACTGAATCCATATGGTGATTAAATTGCTACTTTAAAGAACGTCTTGCTGCACAAAGAAAAGAGAGTGAAAAGGAGACTGCATAACTCGGGTTGAAAAAGCAATTAAGCAAAGCGGAAAGATACAGAAAGAAGAAGCAAAGGCTTGCTGCTTTAGGCATATATTGAAGCTTCATTTTTTAACTTCTTTTGGTAAACGATCATAATGTCTATCCGAATGTCAATGATTAGACGTTGGGGCCATAACTATCTCTAATGTTGAGTGCCAAAATATGGAACATCGAACCAAAATCAAAGCATATATGATGAGCATGTTAAACTAAGCTACTGTTAAAAATTGGCCATGAGGCGTTTGCTTTGTATTCGACTAGCAGTTAATTTTACTAAGAGAGAACTTTGATACCTATCATTTCTACTGTTAATAATTTAACTTTTTTTTTGAGCAAGACGGTTGTGTAGCGTGACACTACACGACCGATTAAATATCATAATAATAGGTAAATAGCGCGATCAACAAGCCTGATCGCTGGCCAAAAATAGGAGGATACTGCAAAACAGTCGCTACAAGGCAGAGTTATATATACAAAAAGAGCATGGTACAAGCGTTAGAAAATAAAAAGGCAAGTTCTGCAGAGTGGTTACTGGTGCCCATGTTTCCATCTAGAAGGAGCTGCCGTTGTGCTGCCTGTTGATTCAGCCGGTGGAGAACTGGGGAATGGCAATCTCAGCCTGAACGGCGCCGAGAAGCTGTGTCCTGATACAGATGAGAAATAGTAAATAATATGCCGGCAAGTTCCGTCGAAGTTGGATTTGGGCTTGCGGAACACATGTGCATTTCGCTCGGCCCAAATGCACCAACTGAATATAGCTACAAAGAGATCTAAGTGGTAGTTAGGGGGGTTATTCTGCCAGTGGTCGAAAAACGAGGTGATTGTGGGGATGTATCCGAGTATGTGAACAGTCGTTGCAGCCCAAACCCTGACAGAAAAATCGCATTCAAAGAATAGATGCTGCAAACTTTCTGTTGTGGTGGAGCATAAGGCACCGCTTGGGTCAACTACGATATTGTAACGAAGGAGCCTGTCTCTGGTGTTGATGCGCCCGTGGATGAGGCACCATTGAAGGAAAGCGAAGCGGGGATGGAGCTGGCATTTCCAAAGTCTGGGGAAGTTGAAGAGGCGTCCGGGGTTGTTCAGGTGAGCATAGCAGGAGGCAACGGAGAAGCCGGCTGAGGGATTTGGGGCCCAGGTGAACATATCTGGCCGGGGGTTGAAACGAATGCTACGGAGGATGGAGGCAGCATGGTGAATCTCGGCTAGGGTGGCAAGGTCGAAGTAGGAAGTTGGGAGTAGATGGTCTGGGCCCGAGATTGTAGAGTCCAATGTGGTAGCGATTAGAAACTGCATAACGTTAAAGGTAAATGAAACGTTCTATTTATGACCAAATTAATAGGGTCACATTAAGATTAGAAACTGCATAACGTTAAAGGTAAATGAAAAGATTGCAGTTTCTAATAGCAGATTTCTAACATTCTCCCACTTGACCCGATTATTCATAATATCAAGTGTTGAACATCATACTATGATAAATTGCCGAGAGTTATGGCGGTTGTGCATTATTAATTCAATGCATTCCCTTCCATATACTACAATACCAGCAATCCATCATTTTATACTCATAATTTATATAAAACAACATAATGGTCCACATAATGTCTTATATCATAATGATTAAACATAATATCTTTATAAGACTCTTTCTTGTTTAAAATTACATAAAGTACGTACTACCATATTAAAACAAGAGACACATAATTGTATATCAGAAACACACAAAGGAGCTCAGAATGTCACACATCAATTATTATTAATACAACCAAGACCCATTCTTTGAACATGTTCCTTAAATTATCTTGGCTGTAACCCTTTCGTCAAAGGGTCTGCAATCAGAAGTTCTGTCCTGATGTGCATGATTGACACTCTTTGTTTCTGAACCTCATCTTTCACAACAAGATACTTCAGTTCCATATGTTTGGCACCTTTAGAGTACTTGTCGTTTTTTGAGAAAAACACTGCTGCAGAGTTATCACAATAAATTTTCAGCGGCTTGCTAATGGTGTCGACAACCGCAAGTCCTGAAATAAAGTTCCGAAACCATAATACATGAATTGTGGCTTCATAACTTGCCACAAATTCTGCATCCATAGTAGATGAAGCAACGATAGTTTATTTCGCACTTTTCCATGATATGGCTCCTTGAGCAAAAATAAATAGGTAACCAAAAGTCGATTTTCTAGTATTGATGCATCCAGCAAAATCTGAATCGCTATATCCAATCACCTCCAATTCATTGGATCTACTATACATGAGCATGTAATCTTTCGTGCCTTGTAAGTACCTCAATACTTTCTTTGCAGCTTGCCAATGTTCCCTTCCTAGATTACTTTGATACCTCCCTAACATACCAACCGCAAAACTGATATCTGGTCTAGTACAGGTTTGAGCATACATTAGGCTACCAACTACAGATGCATATGGAATTGATTCCATTTCCTTTCGTTCAACATTATTCTTAGGACATTGCATGAGATTGAATTTATCACCTTTATGTACAGGAACTTTCCCAGGTGAATACTTACTCATTCCAAATCTCTCTAGAATCCTTTCGATATATCCTTTCTGAGACAATCCCAATATTCCTTGTGATCGATCATGAAATATTTCTATTCCAATCACATAGGATGCCTCTCTCATATCTTTCATTTCAAAGTTCGTTGAGAGAAATTCCTTAGTCTCATGCAATATGCTTAAATTATTTGCAGCAAGCAAGATGTCATCAACATAAAGGACTAGATAAATAAACTTGCTCCCACTGATCTTTTGGTATAAACAGTGATCAACCGTTTTTTCCTTAAAACCAAAAGATGTAATAATGGTATTGAACTTAATATACCATTGCCGGGATGCTTGTTTAAGCCCATATATTGACTTCTTAAGTTTACACACTAATTGTTCTTTACCTTTTACAGAAAAACCCTCAGGTTGATCCATATAAACATCCTCATCAAGATCTCCATTCAGAAAGGCTGTTTTCACATCCATTTGATGCAATTCCAAATCATAATGTGCTACTAATGCCATTATTATTCTTAGTGAGTCCTTTTTCGAAACAGGAGAAAATGTCTCCTTGTAATCAACACCATCTTTCTGAGTGTAACCCTTAGCAACAAGTCTAGCTTTATACAGTTCGATATTACCACTAGAGTCGTGTTTGGTTTTAAAAACCCATTTGCATCCGACACTTTTACAGCCATGTGGTAACTCAATGAGATCCCAAACTTCATTCTGTTGCATGGATTTTAGTTCTTCTTTCATGGCATTAATCCATTCCTTTGACTCTTTACTTTCTACAGCATGTGAAAATGAAACTGGGTCCTTATTAATTCCTATACATAATCTGATTCTTGCATATAAACCATATAATCATTAGAAATAGCTGACCTACGATCTCTTTGAGATCTTCTTAATGCTACTTGTTGTGGTTCATGCATATCAACATTATGTAAGTCATTTCCTTCAGGAAGTACTTCTTCATTTATATGTTGTTCATCATCATGCTGTTCTCCAACAGCTGGAACAACATTTGGAGTAATAGTAGATGGAGGAACTATTCTAGGCAATGTAACATTTACCCTTGTTTCCTTTATTTCCACTATTTCTCTTTTAGTACTCCCACTGACTTCACCAATCTCAATGAATCTTGCATTACCAGTTTCTACAATTCTTGGACTATGATTAGGACAGTAAAACACATATCCTTTAGATTTTTCAGGGTGACCTAAAAAATACCCAATAATCGTTGGAGAATCTAATTTCTTTTCATGTGGATTATAAATTCTCGCTTTCGTTGGACAACCCCAAACATGCAGGTGTCTTAAGCTAGGTTTCCTGTTAGTCCATAATTCAAAAGGAGTCTTTTGAACAGCTTTACAAGGAACCCTATTCAACAAATAATTAGCGGTTTTGAGAGCATACGACCACAAATTCTTAGGTAGTGTAGAATCTGACATCATACTCCTAGTCATATCTATTAACGTCCTATTGCACCTTTCTGCTACACCATTTTGCTGTGGTGTACCTGGCATTGTGTATTGCGCACATATGCCATGACTTTCGAGGAATTTTGCAAATGGACCTGGACACTGGCCTGACTCATTATATTTGCCATAATATTCACCACCTCTATCAGGCCTTATGATTTTCACCTTTTTATCTAATTGCCTCTCAACTTCCTTCACAAACGTCTCAAGGACATTCACAGATTGAGATTTTTCATGAAGCAAATAGACATAACCATAGCGGGAAAAATCGTCAATAAAAGTGATGAAATACTTTTCTCCATTAAAGGCTGGAGTGTCCATAGGTCAGCAAATATCAGTGTGTTTTATTTCAAGAAGCTGGCTGCTTCTAGTGGCTCCTTTCTTATTATGTTTTGTTTGTTTACCTTTAATACAATCCACACATAATTCTAGATCACTAAAGTTCAAATTTGATAAAATTTCATTACTTACTAATCTCATCATTCTTTCTTTGGATATGTGACCTAGCCTTTTATGCCATAAGAAAGCAGAATTTTCATTCAACATGCTACGTTTGCATCCAACATTATTTATTACATTCAGCAAGGAATTCGCGTAAGTGTCATTCAGTTTCAATTTATATAAACCATCAATTAGAATACCAGAACCAACATTATCAGTATTCTTATATAAATCAAAACAACCAGATCCAAAGGTACATCTAAAACCAGAAATATCCAACTTACTTACGGAAATAAGGTTTCTAGATAATGAAGGTACATAAAGGGTACTATATAAGTCTAATACATATCCACTTTCTAGAATTAGACGATAAGTCCCAATGCCTTCTATTGTGGATTTCATTCCGTTTCCCATAATGAGAAAACGATCTTCATTTGGACTTATGGTTCAGATCATAAGAAATCCCTGCATATTATTGGAGACATGAGTTTTAGCACTAGTATCAAGCCACCATGTATTAATAGGAACTTCAACTAAATTTGATTCAAAACATACGAAAGATAGTTGATTACCTTTCTTTTCGAACCAAGCTATCCTTTTCGGACAGTCATTTTGATAATGTCCTTTCCTTTTATAGAAATGACATCGAACATCCTTTAGTTCCTTCTTTTCCTTATCCTGCCCATTCTTAGCAGGTGCCTTTTTCTTCTTGAAATGACTTGATTTTCCATTCTTTTCTTTACCGGCTTTATTACTTACAAAAATTACTGAGTGATTCACTTGATTTTTCAAACGTCCTTCTTCCTGAACAAGTCTAATGGCCAATTCATTAACATTCCACTTATCCTTTATAGTGTTATAGTTAATTTGAAAAGGTCCATATTCAGAAGGTAGCGAGTTCAGGATAAACTGGACAAGAAAAGAATCCTCTATTGTAAGTCCAAGGGAGTTTAACCTTGCTGCAAGATTAGTCATCTCTATAATGTGCTCTTGCATAGTTCGCGACCCATCAAACTTCATGGTCGTGAGTTATGCCATAAGAGTACCAGCGAGTGACTTATCAGCCGAACGAAAATGCTCTTCCACAAACTGCATATATTCCTTAGCACTTTCTGTTTGCGGAATTGTTGACTTGATGTTGTTAGCAACAGTCATCTTAATAAACATAAGGCTCAATCTGTTACTGCGTTCCCATGCTTTATGGTGTGATTTTTCTGTCTCAGTACTAGCTGTTGTAAGAGCAACAGGTTTATCCTCAAGGAGTGCCAAGTCAAGATCCTGAACACCTAAATGGAAATTGACTTGTTCTCTCCATTCAGAAAAATTAACACCAGTGGACAATGTAACAGATGAAGCATGTGTATTCATGGGAACTACTGCAAATTAAATAAAAAAAATTGAAATAACTATAAGCTCATAGCTAAGGCGATTCAGATATGTACATAATAGTATAATATAGCACTCCTTTGGGTAGATACTATCTTATACTTAACATAATTAAATACCAAAACATAAGTAAGTAATAAATATATTTACTTAAATAGAACTGACATCTTTGGATGATCAATATTTATTTAATCAAGATATCTATTAAACATCATCATGTCAACTAGTTATAGAACAAGACTTTCCTTTGGGTAAGTTCTCAGGTTCTATCATTAGTGATGCCAGTTTTTAATTGGTATTATCATAACTGGCAATTTCTATCAATAATCATTATGTCACTTATGCACTAAATGATTATTCTGATTTTGACCACTTTGGTGATTAACAAAATCATAAATCTCATGTGCATAAATGACTTATAACACATACTTGATTAAACATCATGAGTAAAGCATTACACAGATCAATTGCAATCATAGGAAATATTCAGTTATTGATTGGTTGCTCCGATACCAAATGTTAGAAATTCTTTACTGTTCGATCTTTCATGATTAATGATGAATAATTCAAGTAATAGCCCAAGGATCACCAATACCGAATATTTCACAAACAAAACTTAATATGATTTATTGTTTAAGGTGACGTACCTTGATTAACAGCGGAAGATGTAATTGCTGTCATCTTCTTCTTGTGACTTCTAATAATTACTCTTCTTCTTAGAATTCGGCTTCTCTCTCTAACCCTATTTCTTTATGTGTTTCTTGATGGAGAAGAATACATCTGTTCACTGGGGGAGAGAGAGGATCCAATCCTTTATATAACATTTAACTCTAAATCTGGTACGTCCATCATATACCAATTCAACGCTTAAGATTAATCACAGACCTAATGGTCTAATTATAGAACGGTCTATTTATGACTTAATTAATCAGGTCACATTAAGATTAGAAACTGCATAACGTTAAAGGTAAATGAAACGTTCTATTTATGACCTAATTAATAGGGCCACATTAAGATTAGAAACTGCATAACGTGAAAGGTAAATGAAATGTTCTATTTATAACTTAATTAATAGGGTCACATTAAGATTAGAAACTGCATAACGTTAAAAGTAAATGAAACGATTACAGTTTCTAATAGCAGATTTCTAACACCGATTGTCTATAAGGATGTAAAATACATTCGTCTCAAAGAAGGTCATATGAGTTTGTACTGTCAATGATTTGAAAGATGTGTTTAACATATATCAAACTAATAAATTCAAACATTGTCTAACTGTGTTTTAACTTCAATATAGCTTATGTGGGCCTTAAAAAACCAACTTTAAACTGAAATTCTTTCAATGGCATATAAAGATATAACGAAAATGTACTGAATGCTAAATTAGCATCCTGATCAATCCATGAAGCTACATCAAATATAACATATTTAATTCTGATGTAAATATGAGTACGCTGTTAGAATGAGTCAAGATGGAATAGAAAAACTAATCCAATATGGACGATGAGTCAAGATAAAAAATGTGAATAAATATTCGTGATAAGCTATCAACTGTAAGAATATTAATGGAGTTTGTATTAGATTTATTTTCTCATTAACGTCATCATTTATAAAGCATCATTGACCTTAGTGGAGAAAGGTTGATTTTCTATAGGCTGTGTAAATTTAGAGGTCAGTGATACTACCTGATATCGTCATATACTATTACATTGTTATGCTTTTGATATTATTTCCTACCTGATATACATTGTTATGCAGTCTCATATAGTTTGAATCTTTTTTTTATGTGCAGAAAATGAGTAAGAGAAAGAGAGCTGCTCAAAATGGTTAAAAGCAATCGAAGAATCCACCACATCCAATGATAATGCAAAAGATAAGGACAACATGGTGGATAGCAACATTCGTATTGAAGACAACTTGCAAGAAACGGGAAACCAAGTCAACTAATTGGAAGTAAACGTTGAGAATAACGTTGCTCGAATTCAAGACAATGCTGAAGCAGTTGACAAAGATACAATGCAACTTTTAGAAAATTTTGAAGTTGATGTGAATGAGGGAACTACTCGAGCTGCCATTGAAAATCTATTTGTGAAGCGCAAAGGCAGAGGTCCAACCAAAGTGAAAAGACTTCCATAGAATCCTTTTAGTCGTATTGAAGTTGAATTCGATGCAGATGGCAAACCAATAGGAGATGGGTCTATCATACTATCTTCATATCTAGGTCCGCTAGTAAGGGAACATATTTCGGTTACACTTGATATGTGGAAGAATCTAAGTGACGAAATACAAGTTGCTTTGTAGGAATGCATTCAGGTATATACTGTATTTTTATACCATATATCATTTTTGACTCTAGGCATTTTTGACTCTAGGCATTTGTGAGAAAATAGCTGCAGTACAACTTACAAGTACCCAAAACTCCCTTAAACTTTGAAGACTTTGATTCCCTCTAAACATATACACAACAAAGGCATGTACTGAAAGAAAATAAATAAAAACGACACAAGAAATTTAATAAATAGGCACTACTCTTGATTACAGTATTTTAATCGTGTGTGTAGTTTAAAAATATAAAAAATTTAGTGAGTATATTACACATGTGGGCTATTATACTATCAGGCTAAGGTTCTGCTTTCTTCTACTAAGTATTGCTGTTCTTTTTTGATTCAACATTGCCTAAATATGCCATTTGAACTATACTAATTTGGGAGTCTCATGATTGAGTTTGTTAATTGATAAACTTTTATTCAACCTCTTATTAATATGTAAGCTGAGGGTCCACTCACAATCGACCTGCAAACCCATAAAAATATCCACAATGAAAAGTGTATTTTTAATTCATCCTTATAGCAAGTTTTACTATTTTATAAACTCAAGGCATAAACTAAGTGCACAATATACTCATTCAAATGCACGGAGTGTATCTTTAATTCATCCTAATAGTAATTTTTATTATTTTATAAACTCGAAATGATAATAAAAAAGACATGCATCTTGCAGGTTGTGATTTTGTAGTATACTTGCCTAACTCTGACCTCAAGTTTGAATGATGCAATGAACTTGTGCATGTTTGTATTTCATAAGTATCTTAATTTTTAGTGATAAAAGTGATGTCATGAAGCTTACTCAGTAATGAAGTAGTATTGAAAATTCAAGTGATGCAGTTAGCTAGAAACCCACTCCTTGCGGGTAAATGGATAGTTACAAATCAATCTAACTTATATAATATATTTTACTGATATTTTTGTATGGTA
Organism: Allium fistulosum; assembly: GCA_030737815.1. Taxonomy (NCBI): domain Eukaryota; kingdom Viridiplantae; phylum Streptophyta; class Magnoliopsida; order Asparagales; family Amaryllidaceae; genus Allium; species Allium fistulosum. The sequence continues at coordinate 417,926,734 of CM060906.1, forward strand.
TAATTTTATAAACGTAGCAAGTTGTATTTGTTTATTCTGTAACCTATTATTTATGTGCATTGATTTACGCACATGAGAAAAACAACTAGATGCTATTACATCTCCGTAGTCTTTCAGTTTAACCCTGAACTGATGATTTGTTAAATTCCTTCTATAAAGCTAGGTACATAGCACTCAAATGTAGAGACAAATTGTATTTCTTGTCATTCAGTAATTCGCAAATTCTCTGCAGTCTTTCAGTTTAACCCTGAACCTGTTATTTATGTGTATTGCATTTCTTGTCATTGCACTCATAAATGTTGTTTCTTGCAAGTCCGATATATTTCAATGGTAGGCAGCAACTCTTTTCTAAACCACAAAACATGTATAAATCAGAATCTTTAAATATTGTAGGTTAGATTTAAATTGGATGAGGAATGATAAAAAGCGTGCATATTTCGGCAAATGGGGTGCATTTTTAGAAGTTAAAAATCTTAATTAGTTCGCAAAATAGCAAATGCAAGGAACGAAGAAAAAAGAAATCGGTTGAAACCCGACAACCTGAGTATGAATGAGTGGAAGAAGTTTGTCAAGTCCAAAACGACTATAGAGTTTAAGGTAATAGTTACACATTTAATGTGGATGAGATGCGACAACCAAGCTTAATTCTTTAATGCATGATTTCATTTTATTCTTAGGAATTGAGTCAGAAATATTAAGCTATTAGAGACAATCAGATACCACACAAATATAGTCGTAAAGGAATGGCTTGGGTGGCCGATGACTTGGAAAGAGTTACTAATTTATATATCATAATATTTATCAACTAGTTAGTCATTCTAACATGTTATAAAAAATATTCTTTAAAAATAGAAAAAGACGAGTCATCAACCATCTTCTGTCTGTCGAGCTCAAGTTTGGATCAAATCCCACACACGAAAAAATGGTGAACCGGTAAATTCGACTGCCGCAGATGCTATTGTAAGTACTTTAAAATTTTAATACATAACAATTTGTTTGATATTGTGATAGTTCGATTGTGTATAATTTGAATGTATGAAAACATGTGTAGGAAAAAAATTAAACAAATACAGAATGAATCAAATTATAGCTCAACAATTAATTACAAAGATGATGCGCTGGAAAAAGTATTTGGATTGGATAGACCGGGACGATTGAGAGCAATGGGAATGGGTATGACCTACACCAAGGCAATATGGTCACACGTAAGGGATAAACAAACGGTCGACATGCAAACTAAAATTTCAGAATTAGACGCGATGGTTCGCATGCTGGTGAAAAATCAGGTATGAACTAACCACTGCTGTTAGTAACCAAAGAAGCATCTTCAGTACCTACACTTAACTCAAACAACTACACAATATCACATATAAGTTTATAACCACTTCAGAAATAAAGATAATATGCAGGCCCTCCTAACTAAGCGACAGTTTCCAAACAGAAATAATCTGGATGTATAAATTATTTTATTTCTAGAAATCGAGTCATTAATGTACACACCAGTTTAACTAAGCACATTTTAGAGTTTCTGAATATAGTTGCATCTCTTACGATTAAATTTAAGCTTTGGAACATAACAATAATCCCCTACATTGATAAGCGTTGGCTTTTCTAAATATCCAATTTTATCATTTACTGTTTTGTTATAGTACATGGATAGACGTTGGGCGTTCTCAATTTATTTGGACCATAACCATAGTACATAAATGAAGACATAAATGAGTAATACATAGATTCATATTTTTCATTATTACAGGTATACAGTATTCAGTAACTATAATGAGTTCCTCTTCAAATTACTACTTTCTAAAATATTCATTAGTTCATTTGTTTACATTCACATTGTCACTTATGTAGAAAAAAGAAATATGTCCCTGCTCTAACAATCTAGCTAATGGTTAAAAATATTGCGAACCTAATATGGCTGATATCATATTGTGCTGCCAAAAGTAACTAATTTCAAAACAAAAACAAGATGACAACAAATAATTGTCTTTTTCCTTTACATTATGGATACATTTTGTATTTCTGAACAAAATATACTTAATTTCCTTTATTATGACTCCTTTATATATATTTGTACATAATTATAGATTTACTGCTTTATTAGGGAAATGATGAAAATTATGTACATGGTATATTTGGGTTTGAAGAAGTAGGGGTTGTATGCAAAAAATTCTATTAGAGTTGTAATTGGAAAATTTCTCATCCCTAAGATAACTGGGTCACTGGAATTGGTAGATCATGTTGATCAATAATGGTACTTTTTCTGAAGTACCATTTTATATTCATACCTACTGCAGCAATAAGTGAGTGAATTTTATCATATCAGATCACTACAGTGAAAATGCAACTTATATGTGAGATTATTTATTTCCGTTTAGGGTAAATTCGCTATTGAAAAGAATTATGATATTTTTTCTAAGTTGATGACAAGTGTAAGGGTTGATATGTGTTTTACTGAGATAAGATGAATGGCATTACGACATCCAAGATTTCATGAGAAGATTTAGCAAGTTATATGTTTATCATGGCTGAGTTTATATTTCAACGGTTGAGTTTGAATATTCTCCATAGTTGACCATAAATGTGTCCGCATCTTATCATAAATTCTGTAGAATATATATGGTATTCAATTAAATTAAATTTAATGTAGGGGATTACTGTTATCAATATAAACATCAGTTGGTCCCTTTTTTGCATGAAATATAAGTTCAGACACTATTTTCTTCAAGAAATTGCCAGGGGTTGTGAAAATACAATGATTTGCAATTTGTCACTAAAGTTGTTTTTAATTTTTTGTTTGATAGAGAAAAGAAAGCTGGGATGAAGCTAATGTGCATCAAGTGGTAAAATTTATTTATAGTACTAGTGTGATATCATTATATTTAACATTTAATTTCGTTGTTAATGTAATTTTCTTTTGATTAATTATAGAACAAAGATGGTAAACAATACGACAAATGTGATTTATTGGATTGGAGTGAGACAGATGAAATTGTTGCGGAAGGAAGAGTTGTGCCAAGTGACCTAAAGAAGCTTGTCCAACAAATCCCTTTAGGGTCTGATGCTAGGAAAATCATAATAGACACCGTGAGGAAACCAGATGCTTTCTTGCGGAGACCTTCACTTTATTCGACACGCATTGGAGATGTTGAAGGTGAAATAGTAGCATGGCCAGCTACTAGAGTTGTTTTGCGCAATTTCGATAACTTCGATAAAGAAGATAATGGGGTAATCTTTCATCTTTATACTGATTAATTTTTTAATTTCAATGTACAAATATGATAATATGTATCTTTTTATTAGAGTAAAAGTAACATCGTAGATCATAAATGCAAATTAATCGATTGGAGTGGGAGTGAAGAATTAGTCGCCGAAGGATGACTACATTCGAGTGATCCAAAAGAACTTGTGAATGATGTCCCTCTTGGTCTGACTGCCATTGCAGTTTGGATAGATAATCCAAAAATTGAAGATGCTTTTCTATGGAGGCCCATTAAAGGGTTGACATGAGTTGGAGAAGCCATTGGTATCAAAGTTGCATGGCCAGAATCAAAAGTAGTTATCGAAACAGTTAACACCGCATCATCAAATAATCATACGAGTAATCTCGGAGTTGTCGAGAAGGTAGGTATCAAACTTATTTATATTTGATTCAATCATTTTTTCATCTTATAAATTATTGAATCACATAATAAAATAAACTCTTTGTTTAATTGATAGAGTACAAATTCTATGGAAAATAGTAAATGCAAGCTGATCGATTGGTCGGGAAAGAGAGAAATAGTTGCGTTAGGCCGCGTGTCTTCAATCGATCCAACTCCAATGGTTCATTGTGTTCCTTTGGGGAAAAATGCAATCAAGGTTTGGGTAGATATTGTAAAAATTCCAAAAGCACGTCTATGGAGAACAACGTCCGATTTAGAGGTCATTGAAGATGCTCTTGGTACTACGATAGCTTGGCCCGATGCGAACGTTATAATGGAATCAACTTCTGGTAAGTATAATTCAAACTTTGTTTAGATATGAGACTTTTTCTATTTAGTTAAATACTGTCTTAAATTCATATATATTCATCACCGTAGTTAAATTAGTTTTAGAACCGAAATGGAAATATCACAAAATTAAAAAATTGCAGTCAAAGCCGCTTTATCGTATTACAGTTGATAACGTATATTACAAAGAAACATATTGAAAAATCTCTGTTTTAATATTTTCATGAAAAGATAAAACATATTTTGTTTTCCTTAATAAATACACTTCAGTTTCTTAGAGAAGGATAAATGTTTTCTTAATAAATACACAGCTAAACGTTTTTTCTTAATTAAATTTAGCACTATCCGATTTGGATAAAACCTTCTCGATAGCTAAATGGTTTTGGAAAAATGTTAGCAAGCTAACCATTTGAATCAAAGCATCAGCCTCTTGGATGATTGTTAAACTAATTCAGTCTAATGTTTCTTAACTTTAAAAAAGAAGCTCTAATTTAGTTACAGTAAATGATAACAATTCAAGAAATAAAAGAAAAGAATTACAAATTACAGCATGAAGTTTTAGCTTCTTTTAAGCTATAAATTTGAGCTTTAGCTTCAGACAACAATTCTTTTCTTACAGTAATTCTGTTTCAGTTATAATTCGCTGCATGTTACAGTAAATGATAACAATTAAAGAAAATAAACATTGTACATGAAATTATATAATAACAAACTGTTGGTTCAGTATATATTCACTTGCACTGGTTTTCTACTATAATGTATATATATCTTATTATTTCAGTTTTCTTTGAATAAACTGTTTTATGTTTAAAGTAATATATATGTCTGATTTTTCCTCGGGTAAACAAAGTTGATAGTCAGTGTAAATGATGGTGGGAGGCACATATTTGGTATGAAATGTTATAAATACTGTAAAATACTTCAACATAAAATGCTTACGCATATGTTAATACTGATTAGTTCATTAACATAGGCAAAGAGATGCTGGAATTGTGAAGTCAGCATGAGTGGCATATCTTACCATTGAGGAAAACACACGTCCCTGAATTTAAAGGTACACTTGATGCTAACCTATGCAGCAGAGTTGAATTTGTGTCTACTAGAGTTCATTTGACATTCATGTCCATAGTTGATATAACATTTGTTTTAGTATTTACCATTTTTAAGACTAAATTTTGAAAATTGTGTTTTCTATTTGAAAACGTGACTGGATTTTTTTCTCTCCCTGTTTTCCTAAAACCATCATTTACCTAATAATTATATATCTTTACCAATTGTGCAACTCATAGCCTCATATCTTTGCTAAATTTGGATAGATACAATCACCAAGTTGTTCAACTCTACCCCAAATTTTGATACAAATTGATACCATATTCGTAATGTTATGGTCGCAACATACATTTTTAACCAAAAATGGAAACGTTAGTACCCAATAAATGAATATGGACCCCATGCATTATTTTGAGCTAAATTAGGTCCGATTAGGGCAACTAGTCACGTGAAATCACATGGTCTATTGCCTCTAACTGAAGTTGTTAAGGGGCAATGTACTCATCGCTAAGAATCATGTTTCGTTTGAAAATGTCATTAGCTCTAGCTTTATAAACCAATGTCAACTAAGCAACAGTCTGCCACTACTTATTTAGAACTTTTCCAAACATAATACTCTAATTATTTTAGCATTCACGGTCTCTGAATTAGTTATAAGACAACCTTTTTTAGTACATAGATGTCTAATCAGTAGATCTCTTACATCTACAATATTATTAATTAAAGTAAATTAGGTAAGAATATCTCGATAATTATTGAATCCGTATGGATATAATAGTATACAACAGATTCCTTGAGAATAGCAAAAGCAAAGAGAAAAATAAACGCAGTATTGCATATCTTGAATGCATGCTATGTTTGGGAAGGATCAAAATTTTATGGGTTATGCTTTGCACACGGAATCATGAAAAAATGAAATCCAATTCATATATTTGTATATGTATGGACTTCAAAAATTTAGACAAAAAATATCCAATAAAACAGTTAGAAATCTCAATGGTAAGTACAAGCAGTTTATGTCTACTAGAGTTCAAGGCATTTTTCGAGGAGTTTATTAGGATGTAAGTTACTGTCCTTTTGTTTAAGGGAAATAAAATAGTTGCAACCTACAAATATCTAAACAAATATGCAACAGGACCGTGTCAAACCCTGAAACATGCAAATTAACAGAAGAAACATTCAGACAAAAAATTCTTAGATCAACATTCCCAGCAAAGTATCTACATCTATATCTACATGTGCAATATGAAAGTCAAGGATTACCTGCCTTTGACAGTATTATATGACAATAGTACTAACAAACCATATGAAAACTCAAAACAGTAATGGAGTATTGCGTGGGCTAGGGTCTGTCAAGTACGGTTCTGGTTGAACTTATTCTATGAAGAAAAAAACTTAAGCAAGCGAATCAAAACGAGTGTAGTTGGGTATTCATTTTTCCCATGCACTGCATTATAGAGAAACAGCCAGCTACCCCTTAACATTGATTCATAAAGTTTCTTATCATTTGTGACTAACATACACATGTATGTGCTTCTTTTTGACAGGTGTTATATGATGCTTTTGAGGTTGCTACATGATGTCGCACTCTTTCTCCTTCAAGTCGGTCAATTTGTGTATGTATCATTTTGGTTAGCTACATGATGCCGCACTCTTGTTTTTAGTATGTATCATTTTGATTAGCTATAGTTGTATGTATTGTTACTTTTTGTCACAAATATTTATACGTTTAATGCTCCGTGTATGAAATATTATGGATATATATATTTTGTGGTTTGGCTTATGACTCCATTTGATTACGTACATTACAATGTGATACGTACGGTTTTTTGAATTATTATAATATATTAGTTGAAATAAGCTTGGTAACTGAAAATTGTAAGCTTGAATTTATATGGCAATAAAAAAATGCCATGAATTTTTTTATAGCGTTTTAACTAGGCCATGAAAAGAAAAATCGTTATAGCTTTTAACTTTTTTCTAGCGTTTTAGTTAGGCTATTAAAAGAATTTTTTTAAAGCTTTTAAACTTTTTAAACTTTTTATAGCGTTTTAACTAGGCTATGAAAACTTTAGCGTTTTAACTAGGCTATGAAAAGAAAATTTTTATAATTTTTAAAGTGTTTCAAATGCGTCATAAAAGATTTTCTACAGCAAGCTTCAAACGCTATAGCAAAGTAGTTGTACCAATACAACCTGTCTAAGATGGCAACAAAAACGTTGTTAAAGGTCCATTTCCATGGCAATTTTGAAACGCTATTGTATCTCTCAGACTTATTACAACATATTGATATATGGCGTTTATAGAAATGCTATAGAAAGTTTTAATAGCGGTTTTTAAATGCTATAAAAGGGCCCATTTGTTGTAGTGATCTCACTTTGATATTGATTTCGGTTTCAAGTTGGATTTGAATTAATTTTGCAAGTTACATGCCATGTTGTGTTTGTTTAAATGAATATGCATGCTTGTTGAGAACTTGTATTGTTTCATATAGATTTTATGATAAGTTTAGATTGGAAACCTATTAAATGACATCCATATGATTTGCACTTTGATATACGATCAAAAACATTATTTTAGAAGTGGGTTTCAAGTTTAATAATTTTCTAAGTAATTGTGGATTTATTATGAATTTTCTATGAGAGAAAATAGTTAATATTGGGTTTAAATTATTTAAGGCAGTTATATAGTGATTCAGGTCTGAAATTTATATATGTTAGAAAACATATTAAAAGTGAATTATTGTGATTTTTAGGGAATTTTTCCTAAGTATTTTACTATGGTTATAAAATTATTTAAGTTGAGGGAATTAAATGTTTTACATGTTTTGTTAAAGAGGAGGGCTTATTTGTTAAAATGTTTTTAATTGTAAATTTTGAATTCGACGGCCTTAAAAAGACTATGATAAAGAATTGGCAACCAATCATATTTTGACAAATTGGGCCCGTTAGGTAAAAAGGAATTACTTTGAAAGGCAATAAACCAGTTTTGTTTCGAATTACCACTTTCTTGGCTTGCTTCCATCACCATGCCCAGTCAGACCTTTCGCACCTATTTGAAACCAATGCACATGATATCAAGCAATTGGAATGTAGTGTACTGGAGAAAGGCATAAGGAATGATGGTGTTGAAGGCATGTTTCGAAAGGGTTGAAGCCATTCTAATTAGCTTTCGAATCAATCAACCTACCTTTGTTTAAAAAGAGGCTTTCGAACAAGTTGCCGCTTGCCTTTATTTTTAGAAAGGAGTTTTCGAAAGAGTTGCTGCCTACTTTTTTTTTTAAAAAAGATTTTGAATGGATAGCTGCTTTTGAACCTATTCGATACCCTTGGTGCCGCATTCATACCTTTCGAATTACAATGTATTCGAAAGTGATGCTTTCGCCTTTTAACTTTGAACTCGTCTTCTCAATGCTCTCGAAAGGGTCATATAGCTATGTTTAAATGGTTTCGAATCTATCCTCTTCCCCAACTCTTTTACTAGGATTAAAGCTTTCGAAAGGGATACTTTCGCTTCTATTTCTTTGACCCTTAGGTTATATTAAAGGTTAAACCCAATGGTTTCGAAAGGAATAATTTTAAATGGATTTGAAGAAATGTTTCCACAAACCCTTACTTGAATCCAACGCTTTCGAAAGGTATATTTTAATTGTTCCGAAAGGTTGTTTAAATGTTTTGAAAGGAAGGTTTCCAATGCTTTCAAAAGACAAGTTTAAATGGTTTCGAAAGGGGATGTCTAAGGTTTTATATAATAGTTTCAAAAGGGATACTTTCAATTATTTTGAAATGGATTGTTTAAGGTTTTAAATAAGGGTTTCGAAGGTATTGCTTTAGCTTTAAGGCCTAAAGTTTTCTATGTTAGAAAGAGGTTTTAACTTATTTTGATGGGATAGAAAACCCCCTTGAATTTAGATTTCATCAACATTGTTTTGTGTAAAGCATATATCATGGCATAAGTATTTTGAGTAAAGCAAAGACCATATTTTCCTTATTTAGGTATGATTTAAAATGGGTTAAATCATTTTGAAAGAAATGTTTTCAAGGAAAATCGGAAGGGGTAGTTAACCCTAAGTTTATAACTTAGATATTTGAAGACCAGATGGGACTGATATGGGGTCGTGCCCTGTACTTTAGCCAGTAGCCCCCAGCTAATATAAGTCCAAAATTCCAGTATGTAGAGCTTCGTCAAAGGTAAGACTAAAATGATGTTACACACAAAACAGAATACACAAAGTAGAGGTAGGTTATTGGTGAGCCCGCAAAACCATTAGGATCAGTTGACCCTTAGAAAAGTATGTTAAGGACAGACCGTCCAGTATTGTGTCTTGTAGAAGTTGGATTATGTATTATGTTTGGTAGGCCCGAGTCAGCCAGTAGTTAATCGTCGGCCTGATAAAACATATTGTTCAGACAGACAGTCCATTGATTACTTGATTTATATGAATATATGTTATTGCTATTTTTGTTATAGTCAGTTTGATTGCAGGTTTTTGATTTGCAAAAGATATGATTTTAAAAGAATATTATTGAAGGGAAACCCATTCCGCTAAGCGACATGGTCTCACTTAATATCAATAAATCGAGATGTAATAGAATTATTCACACCGGGCTTTATGTCCGACTCGACGTTTACGTTTTCCCCTTAAACCCTCGGGTGCTCAAAATTAAATTTGAGTAGATTGAGAGTTAAGGACTTTTCAGATTTAGTTGGTTGGACGAATAAGCTTCCAAAGACGTGAAGGAGGAAAATCTAGCTATGTAGGAGTTATTTAGTATTGTTTCGGTTGTGATGTATTTATGACTGATATTTCTATCTAGTACTCTGATCATCCAATGGGGCATCTTCATATGTCGCTCTTGGCGTAATTTGTAATAATTATATTTAATCAAAACCCATGAATCATTTTGGGATTATGTAATTGAATATGAAATAATGATTTGAAATGTAATCAAAAATGTTGTTTTTGAAATTTGTATTGATTTTATTTCATATCCACGTGCTTTTGATATTATGGATACCATTAACGTTACTGTATTTTGTCATCGGAAGTTAATACTATGGATGACTACAACATCTGTACGCTTAGCTTCGGGCCTCAAGATAGGGGATGTTACAACTTGTGCCTTGTTTTAATGATGATTTGCTTACGTTTGAGATTTTGTTTATTTGCTATTTGATTTCTCCGCTTTGTTTCCATTTTCCTTGGTTTGATATCACTTGTTTCCACTATATATATTTACCTGATTTAATTTTTAACGCCAACAATTTAGAGTCTAAGTTTCCATTAATGTTACTAATCAGTGCTAATTAGAATTTCATTTCCATATTTACATGTATAATTATTATCGACACTAAAACTTCAAATGTTAACAACTTTTCCGTTTGAACTCCGATCCAAAAACATTATATTTGAAAATTGATTAGAAAATTGCCACGAACATAATGATTCAAGTTTCGTAGCCAAATTCTGACATTTGCAAAAAGTCTATTTTTCACTTTTTACTATTTATTATTAATTTCTTTTTTATTTAATTAACGTAAAAAAGCAGGGTGTTACATTCTCCCCTCTCTTTAAAAGAATTTCGTCCCAAAATTCCACAAGGTCGATCATGTAAATCCATCGTGCATCCATTCTAAACTAAAAATCATAAGTATGCAAACAATTTTGCAATCAATCGTGTACGGTGCATGATGTATCACAATATACGTGATATGCTACTAAGCAATTCTAATTAGGCGCCTCTTATATGAATGCTTTCTTTTAAACTAGTTTTCAAAAATATGATGCAAACATTCTAAATATACTAGCAGTTCTACATGAATGCAACCTTCAAAAACTTAAAACTTGTTTTTCCATCCAAGTTTCCCACATTTCTACGAATAGAAGTATAGTTCAACTAATTTTTCATCCAATTCCTACCATCCAAAATCTTAGCACTCCATTGCTAACATCCAAGTTTTTAGAAAAATCCAGTTTTCTAAACCTATTTTCTTATGCTAGGAAAGGGTCTTGATGGAAAGTTCCATATTTACATCCTTCTCATATGCTACCCTTTTCCCTATATCTCGAAATCTTCTCTTTTGCCCCCGTTCCTTTCCTATTCCAAGTACAATTTGCATAAGTCAGTTTCTTTTTAAAGTTTTTTTAAATAGGGTTTATTTAAAAAATCGACTTTTTGTCACTAGTAAGATATGGAGAAAGTGATTCCCAAACTATAACAACTTTCTTCCTTGTCTCCAATCATGTTTTATTTTACTACCACTTCTACTACATAGTAAAATCTGTACTAATCAACTCGTCAACTACTTCCTGATGTCAAGTATGTGGCATTTTAAAATTTTGTAATTTTTTTCTTTTTTGATTTAAAAATCCTTTTATATTACTTTCTAAAAATACCTATAAAATTTTACATTTCAAAATTTCCCCAAAACATTTTTGCGTGGATATTTTTATTTTTCAAAAGTGTACATAGATATGGATTTTTCAAAATGAATTTTTCCACATCCCAAGAAATCGAGGTTTTGTCAACAATCCAATGTCCATAGTGGACTGCTCTTAATTTCACGGTAAATTGAAGTTTCAAAAAACTTTTATTTTATTTATCATAGCAAGCAACAACCAAGTTAAATCATAAATATCAGTTTTTAAGGAATAGGAACCTTGATTAGTGGCTCATCTAATCTCTTCCTATCCTCCGCCCGTTGAAATTTATTTCCTGAAAACTCCTTATTCTTTTCGGAACTTACCATTTCATTTTACTTTAATTTTAGTAGTTAGTTAGATAAATTATCTTAATTTATTACTTAACTTCCAGTGTCAACTATTTTCTTTTTCCCCTGCATTACTTAAGTGACTCTCAGAAACTTTCTTATTTTTTATTTTTTTCTCAAATCATAGAGGTCCGCATAGAAAACACATAAAAACAACATTTTCATTTCAACATACATGATTCTCATAGCGACAACTAATGCTTACAACTAGCTACTACCACTACTGACTAGAATTGACCTTCCTAACATAACAACCTACAACAATCTTCATATCTTAACTTTCCTTTATTTCTGATAAATAAGGTCTATTCATTTCTTCCATTACCTTACCCATTTATGTAATAAATTATGCATCCTTTCACTGTAAGAAACACCATGTATTGTAATCTCCTTTTAACCAAATCTTTTGATGGTTTTCTCAAAACTTGGTATTTACTTCCTTTACAGGTTCTTCATATGGCCTACACACATTTCTAAAATATTCCTAGGTTCTTATCATTATTCTTAATATTCTACGGGGGTTCCTTGTTATTATTCTTGAGTAATTATTGCGATCTTCTTCATAGCCTTACCTTTCACCCGGTCTTACCTAGGCACTCATTCTTATCTACTTCATATTTAAAATTTTGATAGGACTTTGCCATTTTTTTCAAAAATTCAAAAATTAATTTTTTAAAAATATTTAATCCAAAATCCGTCTCTAAAAGTATGACTTAGAAACATTTTATTAAATCAAAGTACCTGGTGTCTTTAACCTTTCTAAAACGTCAAACATTAATAACTTTTTTGTTCAAAATTCGATCGATAATCATTATATATGAAAATTAATTAGAATATCGCCATGAAAAAAATGATGCAAGTTTCGTAGCCAAATTATGACATTTTCAAAAATTCTATTTTTCACCGTTTACTATTTATTAACTAATTTCTTTTTTAATTAATTAATGTAAAAACGTGGGGTATTACAAATGACATCCTAGGGGTATCTTTGCTATTTTAATAAGTACCATAAGTTTGCTTATTACAGGAAACATATTAAAGTTTAAGTCATTCATTAACTTGTGAAACAAAGTTGTGAAAAGTTATAATGAGAAGAAGGTTGTTATATGAGCAGTTGAAATGCCTTTCTTTTAGAAATTTTTAATATGATTTTCAAAGACATCCTAGAGGTTTCTTTGATATCTTAATAATTATTATATATGTACTTATTACTACAAAAAAATTAGAGTTTAAAAGGTTTTATAACTAGTTGAACAAAGTAGCTAAAGTTTGGAATAAAAAACGGTCGATATATGAACACTGTAGTAAATAGCTAGTTTTCAGGGATTTTTATAATTAAATTGGAAGATATCCATAGGGGTTTCTTTTCAAGGTTAAGCACCCTTAGTGTAGTACTTAGTGTAAAATTTTCATGTCTTAATCATTAATTTAAGTAGTTAAAAATGCAAAAAGATCAAGCATTTTCATGTTGATTCTCTTTTCATAACTTTAGATAGCATTATAAATGTTGACTTTGGTCTAAAACAACATTTCTGGACATATTGCATTATTTTGTGATAACACGACATTTTGGCTTGTTTTTCGTGATTTAAATAGTGTATAATCTATTTTCTATATGGAACCATTTTATGGAAGTTCTAATAATATGGATTTGAGTATGAAAAAAAGTAGAAGTTTAAATATATATTTTTTATAATTATTTATGAATTCTTATAGTAAAGTGCTGTAAAATATAAAACATGTTTTTTATTGATTTTCATCAAATTATAAATTAGCTATTTTAAATAAATTTTTACATAGATATCTAAAAACCTACTTATAAGTGTTTTTAAATTATTTTTATATATAAGTTTGGAAAAGCAAGTTAAGTATTTTATAAAAGATTAAAGGATAAGTGGTTTGATTATAACACTTATGCTATAATAAATGGTTTAGTGAAATTATATAAAAGTATATTACCTATTTAATAAGTGTAGATATGCTTAGATCTTTGAAAAGAATGTCTTTAGATAATGTTAAGTATAAATTTTTTGGATTTATAGTAAACGATGTTTGAATAACAATTGTCTTTAACCCTTTTGATTATATTTGTAACAACCCACCCTTTAAGCACAAATATTCGCTTAAATGATAGATAGTTATTTAGGGTAAAATAGGATCAATCACAGAACACAGAATAAAACAACTCAGAGTCTCACAGCGGAAAATAAATAAGTACATAAATAAGTCATGAACTCAAAAGTTACATTATTCTCTCTCTAATTACTGAAAGGAAATAACTGGAATAAAATGAGTCTAACTGACATAATGAACTAACTGATAAAAAAACTGAAATAGAATGGAATCTCCTGAAATGCCTTTGTCTTCACACAAGCTCCTCAAACTGGAAATGCTCAGGCTGACCCGAGCAAAATGAAAACAAATACTCGAGTCAGAACTAATATTCTCATGCAGTCAATAAATCAATGCAAAATAACTTAGGAGATGTTACGGGTTTTTCCATCTCCTAAGGATCCGTCAACTATCTATATAAAATAGGGTACGCTATAAGATAAAATGTCTACCAGTAAAATAAATATCAAAATAGCGTTAAGGCTTTACATTGATCCACCTTAACACATTACAGTTTAAACCAAAATCGTAATGGGCTCGTATAGGGGTAAATATGACAAGGCACGTGAGGTAATACCCAAGGTAGGATTCTACCAGTTTACCCTTTCTGGCTGGTTGTAACCCATCCGTGGCCGACCGCGACAATCAATCCAAACAAAAGGGTGCACCCATCGAGTTCAAATCACGATAGTAAAATACGAAAGATCAACGTCGCTAGAGGTAGCTAACCTCAATGGCCAGACATAGGCTCCTGTTTTAGTCATTTTAATTATGACACGAATGTCAAAGCTATCCATCATCGTTCTCTTACTTCATTCCAGTAAACGTCGCCAATTCAACCACTACATTCTGGGTAACATCCACCGCGTGTATAGTTATCAAAGTGGTTCCGGGATTGACAGAGAGTATGCCAATGTCCGGCCCCGGTCTCTTTGACAACCAACGTATATTTTACACACCAATTGGCCAATTAATGTTCAAAATGATTCATAAAACAAAATTTATTAATTTTCCCAAAATTTCTCAAATTCAATTCTTGTTTCAAAATCCCATTATAAACTATTCTGATTCCAAACTCCATTTTAATTTTTTCTGACAATTTCTAATAAATTTCCAAATTTATAAAACCATTTAAATTTCATATAAATTTGATTTACTCCAATTACAAAATGTGGAACAAATTTCTGATTTAACTTAAACACTTAACTTAAATACCTTTAAATCTCAAATTTTCAAATTTTTATTTAAATCAAATTTTTATAAAGCTTAAATCGAATATTCAATATATTTAAATAAAACATTTCCTAAGTTCCCTTTTTCTTAACAAAATTTCTTATCTTTCCCAAATTCCATTTCAATGATAAATCCCGAATTTAAACAAAATTTAAAGAATTCTAAATCATTCATATATAAATTTCCATACAATCGCCCATTTAAAATAAATCTTTTCCTTTTAAGGCCAACGGTGTTAAATTTAATTTTCTACCTAAGCCAAGTGGTAAAAATAAATTTAAATAATGGGTATATATCATTTCAACCCTTCAACAATAAACTTCAATATACAGTCGTATCTACTATCAAATGAGAAAAATCCAACAAATCATAACATACTTGTTATCAATAACATAATGAAGGCAGCGAATCAATGTCAATTTTCTTATACTAATGTACATACATGGGTCGTGTGTATCGTCAATATGTGCACTTAAGAATATGACCATCAATCCATTCAGTAAATTTAATACAAAATCGCGATATAAATCGACAACGAACAAACATATATAGGCGACCATTTTATTTTATTTCATTAACTTGCATTAGATATTAGTTAGTGTGAATGTAAACACTCACCTCAACTACGCTAGCCTGAGGCGATCACAAATGCAATACGACCGGATTTCAGTACCGACGATCCGAGCGTCCACTACACAGCTAATACGCAGCACAGTCAGATCCAACAGCTCGTACGAAAACTACTGGTTGGTTAACACTCTTCTCTACAGCAAGCTCTTATCTTACTTTTCCTCTTTATTTTATTCCAGCAATACAATATCTCGGCCAGACCAAAAACAAACAAAGCAGCAACGATACGGCTTCAGCTACTAGATGGAAATCAACAGCAGTGGATCGATTTTTCTTTTGGAGTCTCGTCTTATATATATTCTTTTTTTTTATTTACCCTACTCGCTGCAGAGGAGGTGGGAACTGATGAGGCCAACCTAGGCGCAGCTACACGCGGTCTCGGTGGCGGCAACTGTGGGCGTCGAAAGGCGAGGCAGGCGATGGGCTAGGTCAGCTCAGTGCAGGCAACGAAATTTTTATAAATTTTTTTTTTCTGGGTTGGTGGCGGCTGGAACCTAGGCCGGAGGTGGTGTGGTTGTGGTCGGAAGGAGCGGTTGTGAAGGTGAGGTGGTAGGCTCGATGTAGGCAATGGGCACGGCTGCTTAGTTTTTTTTATAATGAATCAAACTATGGTTTCGTTCATCAGGTAACAAATATAAAGAAGAAGAGGAATGTGTTCAAGGCCACGTGTCATTTGCATGTAGGCT
This sequence comes from Allium fistulosum, assembly GCA_030737815.1. Classification (NCBI taxonomy): domain Eukaryota; kingdom Viridiplantae; phylum Streptophyta; class Magnoliopsida; order Asparagales; family Amaryllidaceae; genus Allium; species Allium fistulosum. The sequence goes on from CM060906.1 coordinate 417,943,214, forward strand.
GAGTGAAACAAATATCTCCTAAATAACAGTTCAACCTTCACCATTTCAAAACAAAAGCAATGAACTGTTTATTATCTATTTTACACCGGTGACACTAAGTTACGCGCTTACTATATAATATTTTTTTCTTTTTTTTTGAGTAACGCATTAGACTACACTATCTAACGTGACGAAATTCATATAAATATATATCCATATTAACAAATAAAATTTGCTAAATTAGCACTTTAGTGAGGATTTAATAATTAGGCAATTGCCGGTTGTCGCATCCAAAATCAATCGTATAAATCAATTTAGACAGAACTAGCGACAACGAAAAACGGCGAAACGGACGTCGACGTTTCTATTATAAAATTTTCTACCAAATTTCTGTATAAAAAAAATATTTAAATTTCTGCAACCAAAATTTTACCGTTTCTTACATTGATTTTTTTTTCGTTGAATCCTAAATCGTTCGAAATTTTCGTAAAAATTTAAATTAAATTTTTTTATTTTTCACACCACAAGGTTACTCAACTCAAATCAATCTTAAATTAAATCGATTTTATTATTCAAAATAATGGTAAATTTCAGAATCGTTACAATATTTATGAATATACTTAGATCTTTGAAAAGAATGTTTTAAAGATAATTATAAGTGAATGGTTTTGGGTTTGTAGCGATAATGTTTAAGTAACATTTTTCTTAAACCTTTTGAAATAGATTTGTGAACATACATATACCATTCGAGATAGGTATATGAATACTCTTTGAAGTTTGAAAAGAGTGCAAATAAATAGTGAAATTGTAGTAACTAATAGATGAAGTTTTATTAGATAAAAGAAGTTTTACTAATAAAATAGGTTTTAATTAATATTTACTAAATAAAAAGGGGACTAAAAGTCACTTATGTGACTTAATCATGCTTTGTGTGACTTAATCGTGTGTTGAGTAACTTATTTGCGCTTTGTGTGTTTGCTCATTTATGGAAAGTATTTAGTCTTATACTTAGTACTAAAAGTCGACGAAGTAGGCTTGTTCTATCTGTGAGAGTTAAGATTGATGTTCGAGTAGGGTGTAGAAGTAATAATGCTCTAACCTATCGGCTTCACCATTGACCGAGGGATAGTGTGAGTTGAGAAAGTCGGAGACGTGATCACTATTCGATACTTAGTTTTCATATGCGATCGTTCTCATTATTATTGAATTTGACCAAAATTAACTTAGGAAATATCTAGAAGAAACACGAGGGTTATATGGTACAGTTATCTTCGGCGATGCTATACTGTATGTATAAACTCAGCTTGCTCTTCTAGGATAAATGGTAAGGAAATTTTTTCGTATAGGAGATGATCTCCACCCTTATGTATTGTTTTCTCATTTCTGAAAGAACTGGGGTTTAGTTAACCGAAAATATATCAATTGGTTTTGGAGCATCCGACAAGTGGAGAAGTGTACTTATATGAGATGACTCGAAACCGTAACCACTTCAAAACCATATATGTGATCTATGTTCTAAAAGCAGTTGTGAAGCGAAATGTTATAGAGTTGCACTGTCTATCCTAAGGTTAAGTTCAAATGAGAGGTCACCATTAACATTTTGAATAATGCTATCATATGGGACTATTTATCTTGAGGATGATCCTAAGAGAGAGGACAACATTAACATTCATCATTGGACTTATGATAGAATCCATTTGGGTATTCATGGACTATTCAAGATGCTGGAATCCAAAATGAGATTCGAGATCTGTTGGAATCCAGAAAGAGATTCGAGATCTGTTTAAGTGATGATGACTCTTCTGATGAGTTGTTAAACGCGAATTTACCATCGGTAATAACAAAAACCAGAGTAGGGGCATAGCCAAAGAGTTTAGAAAACCTAAGGTTATATTATTCTATTTCTAGTGACGCTTTCAGATATGCATGCTAGGACGATGATACTCGGTGCCACATGATCGCTTATAGACTAGTTGTGTTTTTTCTATTGTATATTTTGTCTAGAGATATGCGATGCTCAAAAGGATATCTCTGGTCCTTTTGCAGGAGGTCGGATTCGGCTTGATCTGAAGAGACCTCCACGAAAATCCACACATATACGACCGTGCCTTAGTTGTATTGATTGTATACCTAATATTATTGTGGTGTACGAGCGGAACAACTATTTTCTTATTTATATGCTACACCCTAGACACTATCTATTATATCATCATATGTAGTTATTAAATGGTTTGGCTCTTTTGAGGGGAAAACCACCATGGTGATTCAAAAGTGTCAAAAGGTGTTGTTACAATATGCACATGTTTCTTAAGTTTCTCATACCAAACTTTTGTCTGACTCATGGTTTTATTTTTTCCTTAATCTCTCGAGTGCTCTTTCGAGTGGTTAGAGAAAGGCAAGTTTTAGTTAGATATTCTTTGGAGCTCAAGGAGAGGAGATGGATATTTCATCTACCATGGTATTCTTATTTCCGTTGCATTACTATTATGTATATATCAGCATTTATGAGGACAGACTATTATAACTGTCTAAGCCGACGATAGTATTTAGAATTGTAACTCTGAAATGTTGTGGATCCTAGAGTAACAATTTTGTATTGTCTTTTGATATTATATTTTATCGTTCCACTTTAAGATTGTAATACCGTCTTTCTTGTTCTGTTTTCATTTTCATTTTATGTTCTCCTAACAATCTATCTTTCCAGCACTTGGATGCTCGATACAAGAATACTATGGATGTATTAATGTCGACATTTGAGGGTCAAAAAAGCGGGTCATTACATAGAAATTCCAAGACAGATGAATCCCAACACCCACTAGTTAAGTCGAAAGGCTTCTATGTTTCGACTTAGGATTTGGTAATACATAAACGACTAGTGTGAGCCGTATTAGAAAAATGAAATGATAACATTTAACTTTTCTGATATTGTAAGAACATATGTTATATAATGTTATAATAATCTACATTGATAAATTTGTGCATTTTATATGATTGATAAAATGTTTATCAATTAAGATATACAATTGAACTTAACTGAAGATTGACAAATAGAAATAATATATATTTACTAACAAATGCCTATTGCACATGAACGTTTCAACACTTATGCAAGCATTTGATATTACAACTACTGAATACGTTCATAACTTGGTCGCTTACGTGTTTATTTGGTTGAGACCATGTATTGCATTATACGAGTTCCAAAATTAAAAACCATACAAGATTATGGAAATTTTATCCATATAAAACCACATATAAATGTAATAATAAACAAACACAGTTTGTAATGTACGATATTTTGATGAAATTAGTTTAACCAAAATAAGAAAATAAATCGTACTATGAGATCGAGTATTCAATTTAATTGATTACAATAAAGATCGTATTGTGTTAAATGTAACATTAGACCAAAACTACAAAATAGATCTAAGAACTCGATTGTTGAAATGTCAATTTGATCAGTTTACGCAAAGTGCAACATATTTGATGTCCTTAAATGTTAAGGATGATTGAATGCGCTTTTGTGAAGAGTTTGTTATGAAGTTATTGTAAGGGATTTCTTTTGAATGGTTTGGCCTTTTAGAAAGAAAAACGAATGTACAAGAGTAAATATGATTTAAGGTACAGTTGGGATGAAGAGAGTGAATGGTCACTTCTGCATCATAATGAAACATTAAAAATAAGAACTGTAATAATAATAAATAATACTTAATATTGGAATAAGAAATATGATTTCTATTCTGAAATGTATTTTCATATAGAAAATTGTTTTCTATGAGATTATATCCTTATATTTAAGATATTTGATTAAAAATTCTCCGCAATAAACTAGTTGTGGTATATGAAATAAAAAATCTATATTAAGTGAATGATGGACCTCCAAATTCAGTATGCTATTATATAATGGTGGAAATAGTGGGAGTATGCCATATAAAACTTATTCATTGCATCAAGTTACTAAAATTGTTGTCATAAAATGAACTGCACATTATTTATGAAATAATATATGTTCTTCAGTGATGACTAAAGAACGGACATAGTTTTATTTCATTGAGAATATTATGAATACACGTGAAATAAAACTATAGTAGAGGTATTTGATGCATTGGAAAATACAGAAGTATCGAAAATTATTTATAGTTATTTCGGAATTATACACTAAGAAGTAGTTTTGAGAATTAATTTTTATTCTATGATTATGAATCCTATGATAATGGTTAATTATATCTCAAATAATTATGGGATATGCACCCATTTAGTGGGAGCATCATAAGAGTTGATGAACTCTTTGGATTAATACATATAGATGTATGTTATAAGTCTATTAATATCGAAATGGTTCCACGTACTTTGTCATATTCATCGATGAGTTATCACAGACATAGACATGTGTATTTTATACACATGTATAAGTCTATGATAAGCTCATACAATATAAAACGGAAGTACATAATATAACAAGTTATAGAAATGGTACAATTTGATTGAATGAGTGAGTATATTGGAAAGAGTTTCCTATGTACCTAATATTAATAAAGATTCAGTCTCAAAGGTAACTGATCATTCCCATAATACATAATGATGTATTGATAAGGAGTAATCAAACTTTGTTGGACAAAGCACGATTATTGATGAGTGAAGTTAAGTTAAATTCTTTCTATAAGCTATGTACTTAAGAGTAGTGAATAAGGTTAAAATAAATATCATCTAATGAATAGGTTACAAAACCTCAAGATAAGGGTTTGTAAGAAACCCCTACATATCCTAGGCCAAGGAGTTAGCAGGTTGTGTGAGTTGAAAGACTGCATGCAATAATTGTACATAAAGAATCTTGTATGAGTCATCCTAATAGAATTTTGGGAATGATAATCATTAGACGACTAATTTATGTTATGAACATAAATATTATAAACTAATCCAAAATCAATTTTATATAAGGCAATTCATAAAATGTTTATGAATGCCCGTTCCAGCACTAAGAAACAACTATTGTTTCAAGAAATACCGACTTCATAGTGAAAGAATTTCTTTTGGAAATTATAGGTAGTAACATGTATTTGGATACGATCCAATGATTACGAGGGATGAAATGAAGTTAATCAGACCTAAATAAACAAAATGCATTAGAATGTCTAATAAGTATTCTTATATTGTAAAGAGTAACTATGAGTTTCTTGCCAATGTCAAGAATAAATAATCCTCGGTTGTTTAATTAAACCATTACGAGTATGACTCCATGATATGGTATGATGTGCATATTCGAAATAAATTCCAGGTACATTATCAAAAATTATTTTGATAGTTGTACCCAAAGGGATATGATCCATTAGCTGCAAATGTGACTTTAAGAGAGAAGCCAAATTCAGTTGGAATATAGTGAGCGACATTGATAAGTATAATACTGTGAATTTTTATTATTGAAATTAACATAACAGATTCACCATTCGATGTGCTCAAGTTAGTTCAGATTTTACCACAAAATTATCGCATGGTGTGACTTTATGTTTTAGTACGTATGCGTTGAAACATAAAATTCTAAATACCGATTTAGAATAAACTGTTTACACATGATAACCAAAGTGTTTAGAAGTTAGTGGGAGCAATATTGAGTTTGTGTGTTTTTTGGATATAATTCAAGAACACATATGGAAGTGTTGTTCAACAAGCTTCAAAATTGAACATGTATTTGATAGGAATATCAAATAGTTTGATTGTCGATCAAAATGTAGAGGAAGAGTGGGCTTATTAGAAAGAAAGTTAAAAAGTACATAAATATTTCTAAACCATAAATAAAAAACACACTGCAAATTATTAACGATGTATTTGTATTAAAATTAGTTTTAGTTGTTTTATACTCGATATTGGATTTATAAATAATTTCTTTTTTGAGTAAGTATAAAAGATACTGGAATGCCCCAAACAATACGCATGGACACCTTATTAAGATGTTAATAAGGAACATGTAAGATGGATTCCTTATGCATTGGCAATAGGAATTATCATACATGTTATATTATCTACGATATTATGATTTGTTTATGTATTTGATACAAAAAGTAAACATCAAATCCAAAATTGATATCACTAAATGATTATTTGAGGTGTTCTCATGTACTTATGAAATGATAGAGAATTGTTTTTAGAAATAATGAATTCCTTATGAAGGAATATTCAGACTCAAACTTCATAAATGATATTGAGTGTAATATATCAATAATAAATTAAGTTAAGAATCTTTAATTTGGAAATGTTCCAAATGATAGACTGTGGCTGATTCAATGAAAAAGGCTAAGAAAGTCGCTTTGAATAGCAACATGATAAAAGAAATGTATATATAACAAATGCAAAAAATTTATAATTGAGCCGAGGTGATTCCAAATGTTGAGAATCTCATAACATTGTTATCGGATAACAATGTCATGATATAGTTCGTAACGAAACTTAGAGCTCTGTAGAAGTCGAGAAAAGTACTCTGAATTGTTCCACATAATAAAGGTAGTTTATTAGCGTTGAAGAAAGTTGTTTGACAAAGTAGATTAGTGAAACATAATATCATACCAGTTCACTAAGGGACTGACCCGATTGGTTTAGAGGAAATCGATTAGTGAAATTGGAATAAGATTTCATAACAAACCTAAAGGAAAGTGGGAGATTGATCGAGTAAGGTTATGCCCTAGGGGAAATTATTTAATTTGTTACATATATCTAACTCGATAACCAATCTTGTTCGAAATAAGTGGTATTTTCTTTCTATTATATACTTGATATAATGTGTTACATTAATTAATTTAATTAAAAGTTTGTTTAATAGAAAATCCATAAATGGTATTTTTGTGATATTAGTTACAAAGTGTTGTAACCATGAGTAATTTATCACAATAAAAATAAATGTACCATTTTGAATATTTCTAATCAAGATGTATCGAGATTGGATATCAATACATCATTTTAGACTAGAGCACATAATGCTCTTTAAATGTTAGGCAGTGTATTCTCATGGCCATTTGGGGGCATGAAGGGGTTACGTACGAAGAGTTATTGGATAACTATGGAATGACTCACTCGATAGTTTTCTATTGGTTAATATAACCAAGGTCGAACAGAAAATATCGATGTGACATAATTGCACAGTTCTCTTGACTTAAGAATACAATTGATCTTCAATGTTAAAGCTCCACTTTTATTATAATTAAATCGTGGCATGGTGTCCATCAAAAGACTATCGAGTGGAAGCATTGAAAGTGAAACACTATTCAAGAAAGGATTCGTCTCCTCTATTATATGAGGTTAGCATCATGGTCAACCGAAGTTAACTCAAAGTCAAAGTCTCTGGCCAGAGCATTTCGGTCAATAATAATTGTTATTATTGAACCAAGAACTTTCTGTTTAGATAACTGTGTTGAATATGAACGATATTAGAATTTTAACCATTACCAAATTCTATGAGTCGAAAGTGATATAGTTTTGACGAAGAGAATTGGTGTTAAATAATAGCCTCAATCGGGTAACGCTTAACAAAGTAAAATTGGATTTTAATGTAACCAAGTAAGCTATAAATTTGGCCAAATGTCAGACCACCTGCTAAGTGACGTGCGAAAGTTAATATTTTAGTAGTTCAATATTAATCGCTGACCAAATTTACACCTAATGGGTCACACAGTCGAAACGTTAAATACTCCTTTGACCAAACGATTTAATTAATTTGTATTTGTTATAAATTAATTTATATTTGTGAAATATTAATTATAAAATTTTATTTTGATCTGTTGAAAATTATTATTAAATATATTTATAATAGTTATAAATATATTAATTGCTATACGATATCGATACTCGTTTAAATTGGATTTAAATGCAGTATAGTTTATTTGGGCCTTAAATGGGTTTGAAGCCCATAGACGGGCATGTGATTTTCAACCACTATAGACCAGCAAAAGGGGTGACTATAACATGACTAAAGGGGCTAGGGTTGAGTAGATAAGAGGAAAGAAAAAGCCAGAGAGAAAGTGGATGTTGATCATAACTTCTCTCTCCATTCCTCCTCTATAAAAGCATCACAACCCACTCTCATTTCTAACCTTTTGGAACCTTAATCTACATTCCCTCTGCTAAAAAATAATCCATATCCATCCTTACATTTCCAAACACAAATCAAATAAAAACAAACACTATTCAATGGATGATGGTTATCGGTTCAGGGGCTAGCACCTTGCTGGATTGGAAAATGGTTTAAGGAGTAGATTTCATCGTTTCAAGGTGTACTAATAAGCTTTGGAGATAAGGTAATTTTTGATCTATAATTATAATTTAATGTCTAAATAGTTCATATATTATATATTGCTCTGTTAGTTAGGTGACGATTCTAATATATCAATATATAGTCACATTTAGAATGGTTGTATGATTATACATGTGTATATATATAATTATATTGTGATACACACTAGTGCTCATGGCACAAAATAAATAAAAGATTATTTTTTAGTTATTAATTAATTTAATATTCATTATTTTCTAATTATTATTATTTAAATATTATAATTTAAATACAACATCTATGAAAAACATGATTTTATAATTTTACATATTCGGTTTCCTACTTAAAATATTTTCGGCATTAGTAAAATAATTTTTATATATTTATTTAAATCAACTAATTACATAAAATAATTATATCATAAGAATTATATAAAATATGTTTTATATTTTATAAAATTATTTAATATATGATATAATTTCGGCATATTTTTTTTATACATATATATAATTTAAATATTTAATATTAGCCGAAACTAAAAACTAAATTTAAAATTGATTCTAAATTATAATATATATATAATAGTTAAATATTGAATTTTACTTGGATTTTTACTACAAAATTTAAATTTGAAATTTTCTTTCAATTTTTTTTTTAAATTTATATCAATTTCTGTACGAAATTATTATTTATATATATTTAATAATTAGAAAAACCAACTTTTGCTGTGTGCAATATAATAGGCATATATTTTAGCAAAGCTAGCCGGCTTTATAGTGGGCCGTGCCACTGTATATAAATAAAAAAGGTATTCTGCACATGCATAGAATAACTAACATGGTTTTAAAGTGGTTATACCACTATACATACAAAACTTTAGAAGTCCTCTTGAGAGGAGGAACCACTGACGTCATCAACTGGACAAGGCCCCATGACATGGATAAATCCTGAGAAGTTAGCCGCAATATCAGGATCAAAAACTGCAGACTCACTGGAGTAAATAAATTTTCTATCCCAAGTGACATCCTCCAAAACAAGTCTATTGTCATCCCCATCGTCTCCATCATAGGAAAGAACAAGACCATCACCATCAACATGATAAAATAACCGCCTTATCTCACCATCTCCACCTACGAACATATAATAACAATCAAACTCTGGACTATATCGCATCTCAGATTTCACATGAACCCAAGTCTTCTCACTGAAGTTCCACTCTATCAATGGAGATGGAATGACAGCATCCATAGATGGGACATCAGAAACAACGGGAAGCGAAGACACAACGATAATAGGAGAAGGAGCAACAACATCAACTTCAGAAGCAGGGATCTCAAAGTTATAATAAGGGGCTATACAGATCTCGGTAGGGGCAGTAGCAGAAGGGCCAGAGAGAGGGATAACTGGGTCAACCGTAGGGCGAGGCTTCGTGTAACAATCCGCATATTTTACGATTGTATAATTAAATGTTTTATTTAAATATAGCATCGTTAATCGGATTAAAGTTCGAAATGTTACTTTTTGTAAACAGTCGAATTGGGACTCGAGACCACTTCCATTGAGTCCAAAATGGCATTTACAACTTTTTTGAGTATAAACATTGATATGTTTAGAGTTGAGTAGAAATTTGCTATTTTCTATTTTGGGCTTTGGGTTTGAGTTTCAGCCCACTAACCCAACATAATACCCTAACTCCACTCAACTCCTCTTCATTTATTCATTCCATTTCCTAACACTTTCAAGCTAAAGTAAAAATAGGGAAAATAATGGGAAATAGAAATTCCTAAACCCTAGTTTGTTTAGGAAATCCAAATTCAAGTCCAAATCAAAGAGAAGCTTAGGTAAGCATCCTCTTCATCTTCTCCATCTCAATCTCTCTTCAATTTCAGAAATTCCTAAACCCTAACTTAGGAAATATTTGCTTATTATCTTAAATTGGAGTTTCTTGAGTTGAAGAGGAATTGGACTTTCCTTTGTTTTAGAGCTTCTCGTTCATTGTTTTTGGGTTTAAAGGTGAGTTTTTGAACTCATATCTACGTCTATAACTTTTATTGTTGTTAGGTATGCATTCCTAACATTTGTGCATGTTCATTGGCTTTTGATTTGAATTGATTTGGTGAATTTTCCAAATTTTGGTGTTTTGGTCCAATTGTATGAAAATATTACTATGGATGTTTGGACGTGGTATTTGGGGGTGTATCGAAGAGCCTATAAGGCTGGGTTGTCGCTTGGCATAAATCCCTAGTCGTCGTTGCTCGTCCGATCGCTCCCGAAACGTTTTGGCCACCTTGGCCTAGGCAAACTGTTGCCCAGGCCAGGTGACCAGACATCTGGTTATAGACCTGGAGGAAAAAAATATACACGACAGAAAAAAATAAAAATGGCAGAGACTAATTCCAGACGTCTGAAATATAGGTTCAGACGTCTGATTAGGGCTCAGACGTCTGCTTCGAAATTTCAGACGTCTGGGAGGTTTTCTGAAAATTTCCAGAAAACAAATCCAGACGTCTGGATTCTAAACCAGATGTCTGGAACTGTTCAGTTTTGCCTATTTGCCTATTTTTTGAGTGAACTTCCAATTTTAATCGATTTTTATTGATCCGGTTAGTTGTTATCACTTATTCTCGACTTTGATGACTTCTTTCTTTGGATTTTTAGGAATATCCATTTGATGGATTTGATATCGATTTTTATGGATTTAATTCACATTCTCGTATGTGAATTTTTGGTGATTGATTGTTTCTACAATCATTTTTGTGGTTTGTCACTTTAAAATACAAAGGTTTCTATACTAGTAGTAAATACTCAAACTCTTTCACAAAAACAATTTCAACACTACTTTTAAATACAAAGTTCGTTTTTAAAACCGTTTTCCAAATCTATTAGTATATACAAACCTTTACCTCATTCGTATGAGAAATCTAATTAAACGGCTTAGCAAAACAAGTGGTATGAAATGCTTGCGTTTAATTCGTCGGTTAATTCTTGGACTTGTTCGATTGAACTCTTGTGACAATTTTCGACTAGAAATCTACAATCTGTTCGTAAATATTTAAGTTAAGCCAGTGGTTATGGGACATGAAGCTAAACTCATCTATTTACTAGCTTAGTGTAATTTACACTTATCGATCATTAACGATCATTTTGTCATTTAGACTAGCGATGTGCGATGTCTCTTTGTTTGTGTGGGGGACTAAAAACCCCATTTGTGGAACTTCGGTTCAATTTGGTGGGGTAGCGACCCATGGTCTTCGGGCCATTTGTGGAGCTTCGGCTCAAAATTGATGGTTAGCGACCATGGAATAGCGTTCCGTTTGTGACACACGTGTTGGTGAGTTTTCTTGCTCACGTTTGTGATAGGCCTCCCCCTTTATGTTTTCTGGATTTCTGGTGGTTGATTTCTAGAATTTGTGTTTCACCAATTTTGATGATATGCATTGATAAACTCTATCAATATTTGTGTTTTGGTGAATAATTCAAAGAATATGACATTCTTTTTGGTGTTTGAGAATATTTGAGATATTGTATGATTTTTGTTGTTATCTGATGTATACTTGTCACAGTATGGCATTATTGTTATCATACATTTTTGTGATATCTCTTATCCTACCTCATTTTATCTGATATTTATGTTAGTCCATGAGTAGATGGTTTTGATGACAACAACCTTAGAATAAGATTATAAAATATAAATACTAACATTATAGTTTAGATATATATGTATATGCAGGATTTAACCATGTAGGTACCAAAAATGAAGACTATACAGTATAGAGATTCAAGATATCAAGATTGAAGACTCATGAGTATCAAGATTATCAAGAGTTCAAGATTTCAAGATAAGTATCGAGTCTAGAATTATGTGAAAACTTCACGATAGCATTGAAATCTTCACTCCATTTTTCTTTTGGAATGGAACCTATTTCTACCTTTTAGTGGCTTACAAACCCACGACAAGTAGCTTACAAACCTACGACAAGTGGCTTACAAACCCACGAACATCCTGGTTTTGTACAAGTTCTCGTGTCCTGACATGATGAGATATTCTGCAGGAAGAAGCTTGCAAAACTACTTCAAAATGATTTTCAAAACTACTTCAAAATGATTTTCAAAATTGTTTTTCAAAATGTTTTAGCCTTAAAAATTATCTTTTCAAATGATTTTCAAAAAGATGTTTTAGCCTTAAATATTCTTGTTTTTAAACTTCGGTTGTTTTAAACTATCCTTCAATTATAATATATTTATACTTAGATTTAGATATAAAATTATAGTAAAATTATATATATATTATTCTTTATATTCATCTATGTATTTTATCTATAGTCAAGTATATTTATAAAGTTTAAAATAGTTTTAATATAAGATAAAGATTATTTTCAAAGAAAAACAAAACTTCAAAAATTGCTTTGGGATGTCGACATACCCATGGTGACCATGTCGACATAGTGTCAGTTAAAATTCAAAATTCAAATTTCAAAAGAAGTGTCTATTTGTCATAACCTTTCACGAATGGACATGACTGTTGTTCTTCTATAAATAGGGGTTAGTTTTAATAAATTTAACATCAGTTTTTCTGGTTTTTCACTTCTCTTCTTCTTCCACATTTTCTTATTCAAAATCCTATCATTACTCTGCCGAAATCAACATTGAATCTAACTAGATCATCTCTGGTTTGATTCTCTATCACTATCTCAACAAGATCCAAGTGCTATTCAAAGTTATAGGCTTCTTTGTAATCTATCCAGCGAGAAAAGGTGTGATTGTAGCCTTGGAAATCAATCAAGCGAGAAAAGGTGTGATTGTAGCCTTGGAAATCAATTGGGTGAACTTGTTGCCCCGGAAATCAAGTATCTCTACCCAGAGGATTGTGATTCTGGAGGGTGTACCTCATAGCCTTGAAACCGAGGGTTGTAATTGTTGAATTGCTTTTAAAAGGAAATCCGTACTTAGTTGTGCGGGACTGGATGTAGGGTAACCCCGAACCAGTATAAAATCCGGTGTGTTCTTTCCTTTACTGCATTTACTTTATTTCTGCATCTGTGTTTGTTTCTGTGATCATATCTGTGTCTGAATATTGCATACATTTGTGTACAAATCAACAATAACTCAAAAAGATTTAGTAATTTCTTAAAAACACTATTCACCCCCCTCTAGTGTTATTCCTAGCCTTAAGATCCGTAATCCGCATTCCTCACATTTGGTATCAGAGCAAGGTTTTCAAAAGTTTCATAATCTGATTTTTGAAAAGTTTTCAAAATGGCTATCAACACTGGTACTGTTATTAACACTAGTATCCCTATCACTAGTTCATTTGTAGAAGGTCAGTCTACTGCCAGACCACCACTTTTTAATGGCAGTAACTATGCATATTGGGCATGTAGGATGAAAATATATTTACAATCTGTAGGATTAGACACTTGGAATATCACACAAATTGAATATTCTGAACCTACAACTAATTTTGCATAGTGGACCACTAGGCAAAAGACTGTTGCACAAAATAATTCTAAAGCAATGAATATTCCGTTTTGTTCACATGAAAGAAATGAATTTAATAGAGTGTCAGTTTGTAAGTCTGCATATGAAATCTGGAAAACTTTGCAAGTGACTCACGAAGGAACAAGCACAGTTAAACAGACCAAAAATTTCCATGCTCACAAATCAGTTTCAGTTATTTAAAATGAATACTAATGAGTCTATTTCAGATATGTATAGTCGATTTCAAGATATTGTGCATTCTTTAATATCCTTGGGAAAGGAATTTTCGAAAGAAGATCAAGTCAGGAAAATTTTAAATTCTCTCACTCCAGAATGGTATCAAAAGACACTTGCAATTGAAGAGGCAAATGACATCAGTACTTTAAAGATAGAAGAATTGATTGAAAATCTAATGTCGTTTGAAGTTCAAATGATTGGGAGAAGAGAAAGCAAAGCATCTGAAAAGAAATCAATGGCATTCAATGCATTAACCGACGGATCAGACTCAAACATTGATAATGATGAAGAGATAGCATTTATGACCAGGAATTTTCGGAAATTTCTGAAATACAGAAAGATGAATAATCTCAAGAGAAACAACTATAAGAATTCTGGAAATCAGAATGCAGTGCCAAATAATGTCAAATGTTTCAACTGTGATGAACCAGGCCATATCAAAAGAGACTGTCCGTATCCAGAAAGGCAAAATCCTTTTATAAACAATGATTCAGTAAAGAAACGGAAGCGTGCATTTACTGCTACTCTATATGACTCAGACTCGTCCTCAAGTGATGATGATCAGAAGACTAATAACTCAAATTTGTGTTTCACGGCAGTTCACGACCTCAACAAATTCAAGGAAACGGACTCAGAAAAAGGTACACATTTACAATACAATTGATTGAAATTGCATGCTTAGAATTAGATGATTGATTGCTTGATTGGTTGATTTTGAATTGGTGTGTTGATTGAATTTTAAATTTATTTTTTATTTTATTATTATTATAATTTTATTATTATAATTTTTATTATTTTAATAATATAATAATATTTTCTGGAATATACTATAATAATACTCCAGATATATATATATATATAGACATTAAAATAATAAGTATATGTATATATTAGAATACTTAGGAAAAATAAATCATAGAAATTCATAGGCATATGTTGACATGGTCCCTACCCTGATGTCGATATAGGTAGCAGAATTTGAAATTCAAAAGGTTGAATTTCCCTCCATCTTTTCACTTCATTCAATACTCTGAAAAGGCATCTTTTGACCAGAGAACATGTCTTTCAGAAATCTATTTAGTCACTATCTTTTATCACAACTTTTCACTTTCATTTTCAAATTCAAACTCTCTCTTCAAAACTTCAAGCTCTCTACTCTCTACATTAATGGCTTCTTCAAGCAACCCCTCCACCATGAGACTTTCCAGAAACTTGAAAGAGCAACTCCTCAATAATCTGGAGGCAATAAAAGCATACATCAATTATGCTAATTATGGAAAAGTCCATCCCGGAAAGTTTGCTATTTTTCAAGCTCTTGCTTCTTATGAAGTTGATACTCTTTTTGCAAACAATCAAATTCTTAGTCTTGTTGATACTTCTCAAAATGATTTTGTTTGTTACCCAAATCTTGTTAAAATTTTCTATGCAAATCTCAATCGAGAATTTTATGAAGGAAATGATAATGATATTTGGAGTAGTGTCAAAGGCACTAGAATTTTTTTAAATTGTGATCTTTTGGGTACTATTCTCAATTGCAAAAGCACGGGAATGGATCTTTCTAGTTTTCAAATCGATGAACATGATCGTGAGACATTTCATCATATTTTTGAAGGAGATGAAAACTTTGAATTTAAAAACCGAAACTTTCGTCCTAAAGCAAGGATTGTCAATCTTCTTTTACAACATACTTTGACCCCAAGATCGGGAAATTTTAACAATACTACTTCAAAAGTGTGCAAAGCACTTTTTGCTATTTTCGGAAATTATGATATCAATTGGGCGCAAGTTTTTTTGGATGAACTTCGTCCTAAAAATTTTGAAATGGGAGAAAACACTTTATATCATGGAATTTACCTTACTCGGATTTTCAACTATTTTGGAGTAAATTTCAAAGGAGAAGAATTTATTTCAAGAAAAGTTTTTAATATCTCAAACATTTCTCTCATGAAAATCCCATATGTTTTTCAACCTTAAGAGACTCTTGCCGAAAAGGAAGAGCGTTTGGCTCATGAAGAAATGGAAGAGGAAGAAGAAGAAGAAAGGGATAAAATGGAAATAGAAGAAGAGGAAGAAGGAGAAACATCCCTAGAAAGTATTGAATATCCCTCCAATCCTTCCAACAAAACCCTTCTCAAAAACCAAAAGATTATTGTTGAGAATCAACGGGTTTTTAAAGATCCGTTAGTAAGAAGTTGGACAAAATGTCATCCAAGATGAACAAGGTTTTCTCCAAAGTCAGCAAGAAACTTGAATTATCTTCATCTTCATCATCCTCTAACTAGTTCTATATCTTCATATCTTATCGAATTAGTTTAAGTTTGTTTTAGTTTAAGTGTTATGCAGTTCTTTATGTTTAATCATTGTATTATCCAATTATGCAATGAAATTGAATTTCCTTTCTGGTATCTAGCTTATCTTATCTCTTGAATAAATGTTAGTATATTATATAAATATATATATATATACACAATTATTCACAAAGTCAAAATTACCATCAAAATTCACTGTAGTATGTCGACATATCCCCCTTGACCATGTCGACATATACTGGTCAGAAATGACAATTCATTTTGAATTTGAAATTTGAATAACTTCTATATGTCTATTCATTTCAAACGAATTTCTACACCTATAAATACCCATTTCTTCCAGAAATCATTACTGAATATTATTTCTTATCTATTCTATCTCTCAATCTTCTCTCAACTTCAAAAATGGCTAATCCAATTCATAACTTATCCGAGAATCTTGAAGAAACTCTTAATTCATTCAAGAATATTCTCTCGTTCATCCTTCGTAACCAGCGACACTTAGAGTTGAGTCAAATGCAGATGATCAAGGAGCAAGAAAGGCATTTCGATGCAATTCGATGGATGATTTCTTCCCTGCACAAGGATGATAACGAAGCACATCCTCCTGTCTCTCTCACAAATGACAATGAAAATTGGGATGCCATCAAAGCAGACCCTATTTTTGGAGAAGAAGGATGGGTGGAAGTTCCCCGTAACGTTTAATTTGTTTGCTTTATTACTTTGTTTGAATTGTTTGATTTGATTGAAATTGGTTGTTTTGATTGACTTGATTTATACATTGGTGTGGTTTGATGATTGTATAAATATACATTAATATATTTATAATCGTTGTTTGAATATCATGTCTATAAGTATAGTTATCTCTTTATTATATAGTTTATTAATACAGGTACTTCAGTACAAGAATGAGGGGGGGTTGTATAGTTTAGAATTTGTTTGTTTTTGTTGATGACAAAGGGGGAGAAATATAAAATAGGAGAGTTAGGCATAGATTAAGGGGGAGTTATTAGATTTAGGGGGAGTAAATAGGATAGAAGTAATATTTTCTAAACAAAGGTTGTCATCATCAAAAAGGGGGAGATTGTTAGTCCATGAGTAGATGGTTTTGATGACAACAACCTTAGAATAAGATTATAAAATATATATACTAACAATATAGTTTAGATATATATGTATATGCAGGATTTAACCATGCAGGTACCAAGAATGAAGACTATACAGTATAGAGATTCAAGATATCAAGATTGAAGACTCATGAGTATCAAGATTATCAAGAGTTTAAGATTTCAAGATAAGTATTGAGTCTAGAATTATGTTAAAACTTCACAATAGCACTGAAATCTTCACACCATTTTTCTTTTGGGATGGAACCCATTTCTACCTTTTAGTGGCTTACAAACCCACGACAAGTAGCTTACAAACCTACGACAAATGGTTTACAAACCCACGAACATCCTGGTTTTGTACAAGTTCTCGAGTCCTGACATGATGAGATATTCTGCAGGAAGAAGCTTGCAAAACTACTTCAAAATGATTTTCAAAACTACTTCAGAATGATTTTCAAAATTGTTTTAGCCTTAAAAATTATCTTTTCAAATGATTTTCAAAAAGATGTTTTAGCCTTAAATATTCTTGTTTTTAAACTTCGGTTGTTTTAAACTATCCTTCAATTATAATATATTTATACTTAGATTTAAATATAAAATTATAGTAAAATTATATATATTATTATTTATATTCATCTATGTATTTTATCTATAGTCAAGTATATTTATAAAGTTTAAAATAGTTTTAATATAAGATAAAGATTATTTTCAAAGAAAAACAAAACTTCAAAAATTATTTTGGGATGTCGACATACCCATGGTGACCATGTCGACAAAGTGTCAGTTAAAATTCAAAATTCAAATTTCAAAAGAAGTGTCTATTCGCCATAACCTTTCACGAATGGACATGACTGTTGTTCTTCTATAAATAGGGGTTAGTTTCAACGAATTTAACATCAGTTTTTCTGGTTTTTCACTTCTCTTCTTCTTCCACATTTTCTTATTCAAAATCCTATCATTACTCTACCGAAATCAACACTGAATCTAACTAGATCATCTCTGGTTTGATTCTCTATCACTATCTCAACAAGATCCAAGTGCTATTCAGAGTTATAGGCTTCTTTGTAATCTATCTAGCGAGAAAAGGTGTGATTGTAGCCTTGGAAATCAATCAAGCGAGAAAAGTTGTGATTGTAGCTTTGGAAATCAATTGGGTGAACTTGTTGCCCCGGAAATCAAGTATCTCTGCCCAGAGGATTGTGATTCTGGAGGGTGTACCTCGTAGCCTTGAAACCGAAGGTTGTAATTGTTGAATTGCTTTTGAAAGGAAATCCGTACTTAGTTGTGCGGGACTGGATGTAGAGTAACCCCGAACCAGTATAAAATCTGGTGAGTTCTTTCCTTTACTGCATTTACTTTATTTCTGCATCTGTGTTTGTTTCTGTGATCATATCTGTGTCTGAATATTGCATACATTTGTGTACAAATCAACAATAACTCAAAAAGATTTAGTAATTTCTTAAAAACACTATTCACCCCCCTCTAGTGTTATTCCTAGCCTTAAGATCCGTAATCCGCATTCCTCACAATTTATAGCTAGACTGATCCATTTATTATTTTCTTCTTAAATAATACTCGGGTCAGACCAAGGTATTTCAGGTGCTTCTACTTGACTTCTGTTCAGGGTCCATTACCTGACTTTTGGCTAACTACTTTAGCTTAGTAGTTTTTGTTATTATATATTTGAGATAGAGACTACTTGATGTATACATATTCTTTTGTCTAGCACTTTTACCTATTCTTTTGGGATGTAGTGGATCTTGTATGACCCTACTTTGATATACACTTCTATGTGATATATTCATATCTGTTTCCGCCTTTGTGATATGAATATCTGTGACTGATTTGGGTTATGCTCATTTCTATATTTGTTTCTGAAGGCCACATAGCCACTGTATGGTAGCCTTTAGTTTGTATTTGATATGTCGGATTTCCTCTTGAAATGAAATGCAGTTCATATTATCTGACATATCGGTACTCGCACAAAGCAATTACACAGACGGTCGCTCCTCAACAGCCTTATTCTTCGTGCTAGTCGACGGCATTACTCCGTAGGGTCCTTGCTAGCGTGAGTATAGAGGTGGGGCGTCACAACTTGGTATCAAAGCCAAACTTTGGAACAATGTAGAATAATCTAGCAAGGATCATTGTCCTAAGTCTTTCTTAGGAATCGTGCCATAGGATTTAATTCGAGTCTTCGTACTGTTCTATCCTATTTCTTTTTATGATGCCTTGTTTTATCAATCAAGTTTGTTTGATATTCATTCTGAGAATAACCTTTTCCTCTTCTTTCTTTCTTTTTTTCTTAAAGAAGAGAAATGGTTAGACCAGTCCGTCCCAACGTCAGTCAATCCAGTGCTACTCCTCAGGATGGAGTATTTATGTCTGCCCAGTAGCTTTTAGATCTTGTGAAGAATTCTGAAGCTATCAGACCCATTCCAGAGCCTACTCATCCTAAATCTGGGTTTGCACGCTTGTGCAGTGATTACACCAACTTGGGTGGAAGGCCTTTCAAGGGTTCCGAAAGCGTCATAGAAGTCCAAGCTTGGCTTAGAACATGCGATCGCATCTTTTCCCGCATGAATCTTATTGATCTACATCGAGTCCAAGTGGCTTCTAGCATGCTCCGGGAGAGAGCATTAGATTGGTATGAGCTTTTGATTTTTGAAATTATTGAAGCAGATCTTACTTGGGAGAAATTCTGGTAGAGGTTCGAGTTAAAGTTTGTGCCGAAAGCTGAAAAAGTATCTTTAGCTCGATGCTTTATCGACCTTATTCAAGGTGAATCTTCTATGACAGACTATGTCGCATCTTTTGAATCTCTTTCTAAATATGGGGTCGAGTATATTAATACCCCATTGAAGAAAAATAAGAGATTTGTCTACGGGTTGAATAAGAACCTCAAAAAGCCATTACTTCTGAAACTAGAAGTTTCTTTCGATCAGCTTGTTGATATCGCTCTTCGACTCGAAGAGGCCGATAAAGAAGGTGATGTTGAAGTTGTGGGGGCCAAACAAAACATCAATAAGAAGAGGCCTTTTAAGTTCAAGCCTTATCCCAACAAGAAAGGGAAGCAAGCAACTTCGGTAGCAAAGACTCCTACCTCTAGTCGCGGAGAATGTTACAATTGTGGTTCTAAGGACCATTATGCAAACAGGTGTCTGAATCCCCTTATTTGCCGCTATTGCAAAAGTTCTGTAACAACCCTGAGATTGCAATTACCGAATGATGGAGTAAAATTACGATTTTAAGTTAAAAAGGGGCTAAACAAATTTTTGGAGAAGTTAAATTTACAATTGTTTGCAAATTAAAATATTTTGGGTTGAAATGAGGAATTTTAAATAAAAAGTGATTATAGGCTAATGGGCTAAATAAGACAATTATAAGGTTTTAATCAAAAATAGAATGCTTCTTAGGATTTTGGTTCACATGATAACATTAGAAAATAAAACTAAGTCCTAATGGGTTTCTAAAACCCCTTACCATTACCCATTAGCCTAACCCACTCCTTTATAATATCTCAAACCCATCCAAACCCTAACCCTCCTCTTCATAACTTCAAAACCTAGATCTAAACAAAATTAATGGCCTCCATTTAGAAGCTCCATCTCCTTCTCTTCATAAATTAGTTTAATCCTAGAAAAAAAAGAAAGGTAATGCAATCTCTTATATTATCTAATCCTCCTTCTTAATCCATATTTATCTCAACCTTCATGTTGTAATTATTGTTTTATTTTTTTGTTGATTTTGGGTCCTTGAAGTCTCTTGATCTTTGCTTGGAGGTTAAGGCTTTTGGCTTGCTTGATTGTGCACAAATACTATTTGTTCTTTTGCCTCATTAAGGTAATTACTATTGATTAGTAATTAATGCTAGTTGTAATATTGGTAATTACTATTGATTAGTAATATATGCTAGCTGAAATTATAATTAGTTTATTGCTGTTAGTAAATTAGGCATATCTCATTCATCTTAAATCGGAATTAAGATTTTCTTGAAGTTCTGGAAAACTTATTCTGTAGCATATAACTTTCATGTTTTGAGCTTTGCCTAATTTTGTGGTTTCAATGGTCGAAATCACGTTTGTTTGTCGCTGACCTGACAACAAACTACAAGGTTGATAAAATAAAACCCTGAAATTGATTTGGCCATAAGTTACTCGTTTTTGATCCGAATTAGATAATTTTGGATGTTCCGGAAAGCTTAAAACATATGCTACAATTTTTGTTCAGTGAGTTTTCTGTAATATTGCCATTTAGATGACCTGAAATGCGTTCAAAGACAGAAGACCAATTCTGTCTTTAACAAGTTATCTTGAGTTTCAATCTGATATTGTTTTGCATGTATCTCTCTCGTTTCTTATCCAAATCTAATAATTTTGGATGTTCTGGAAAGCTTAGATTTAGTGCTAAAACTTTCATGTTTTGAGTTTCATGAAATTTCGAAGTTATTTTGGTCAAAATTGTACATTCTTACCACTGTCCCGAGAAAAAAAAGAAAAAAAATAATAAATAATTTTTTTTTAAACCCTGTTCCAGATTTTTTTCTCCACTTCGCGATGCCGCCACGATCGCATCCGAAGTCGGAATTTGACGTTTTTGGTCTCGTTGGAAAGGTGGAGTTTCGAACTCCATCTCTGTAAAATTTAGGCATCATCGGCATTCTTTTGGTACTTCGAATTTCGTGTCGAAGTTGAACTCTTGTCGCTGTTTGTAAACAGTGTGAATCTTGTTCTGGGTCCAACTTTGAGACGTCGCTGCTACTTTGTCTCAACTCGGATTCCAGAAATTCTTTTTGCATCTTATAGTAGGGATGTTGGACTATATTCCTACCAGTTTTCATGTCATTTGGATTCAGTTTGCTAGTCCAAATAAATTGCCGAACTTGGGTTCGTAGCAGTTTTTGAATGGTCAAACACTTAGAATGAAAATCAAATATCCCTTCTGTTTCCAGCTTTTGAGCGCCACTCCGCGATGCCTCCACGTTCGCATCGGAAGTCGGAATTCAACGTTTTTGGTCTCGTTAGAAAGGTGGAGTTCCGAACTCCATCTCAGGAAAATTTGGACAACATTGGAGTTCGTTTGGTACTTCGAATTTCGTGTCGAAGTTGAACTCTAGTCGCTGTTTGTAAACAGTGTAAATCTTGTTCTGGGTCCAACTTTGAGACGTCGCTGCCACTTCCTCTCAACTCGGAATCCAGAAATTCTTTTTTCATATTAAAGTAGAGATGTTGGACTACATGCCTGCAAATTTTCATGACATTTGGACACAGTTTGCTGGTCCAAAAAATTATCGAACTTGAGTTCACAGCTGTTTTTGAATGTTTACAAACACTTAGAATATTTTTGATGATTTTCTGGTTTTCATTGATTTCTTTGAGATTTGTCTCTAGATTTCGTACACGGGTTTTATGAATCATTTTCAAAAGATTTTTCACTCCTAAATGGATTTTGAAAATTATTATATAATATTATTTTAATTATTAAATTAATTACTCCATAATAGGAGACCTTTCAAAAGACCGTTTTAAAAGTGATTCCGAAAATCAATTATAAATCCGTTTTACACCATTATTTTCTATAATAAAAATCTCACACTCACTTTTAGCACGTCGAGCGAAGTGGAAAGGTGCTTAAACGGTTAGGAAATCTCCGGCCTATGGAAACCGTGTGTATTTTCTTCCGGTTAATCCCCGACCTATTCGATTGATCGTTTTGACCTTTGGGTCTAGTTTACCGATGATATGAGGTAGACTTTTTATTGTTTGGAGTGTGAGCTTGCTATTGGTTAGGAAACCGTTTAGTGCGAATGTGGGGTATGGGACTCATTGTTAACACTTTGCGGGTTCCTCTCCAAGAAGTTAGTGACACATTAGCCTCTGGGCGGCCAGTACTGGACCTCTGGGTCACCACGCCTCTGGGCAACCGTCTCTGGACACCTGCTCTATGGAGCAGTTTATTTTTCGGCATGTGCCTCTGGGCCTTTATCCTTCTGGGAAGGATCTTGCCGTCTCGCGCGTTTCGCATCGGTGCGAATGATCGATCACAACTCTACAGTACTTGGAAACAACGACTCTGGTCGGTGCACGTGCAAAACTTGTATTATCTGATGATTTTTATATCCATTCGAGTACCGCCATTCGGCGTTGGTTCTATGGAACCATACGATGTAAGTGCGATTACCTTGTGGATTCACAGTGTCTCTGGACACTGCTTTTCAGTGTTTGATTTCATTGATTTTTCAGTATATCCCCATTGCTCTTTGGAGCATCGATCTTTGCTTGGGCATTGATTACAGACTCTGGTCACTCTTGGGATTATTGCCTATGGGCATCTTTTTATAGCTTTGGCTACGCCGATGATATGAGGCGATTTTATTTATTCTACACTTTGGTGTTGATTTCTCTTTGGAGATTTTTATTGTTTATTGATGATTAGGGATCGTCATTATATTCATGTGGTTCATAATATACTTCTCTTTGGATAAGTACTGTTTTACTTATGTACCGCATTATTATATATCTCAGTTATTACTGATTGTTTAGCTAGCCTGACCCGAGTGTTTTCGCTCGGGTCAGACCGAGTTGTTTCATGTTAGGTCTCTGGACTTAGCTTCTGTGCTTCCGCTTGGACATTATCTGCTATGCTGATAGATAACGCTTTTATTTGTCCACTATTCCGCTACTCTCTTATTATTCAGAATTTGATATGTACATATTTTTGACTCACATGTGTGATCAGTGGCTTTGTACCCACTTATGGTATTTGGATCTGTATTGATGATGTATTGTTCTGGGATTTTATATCTGTGATGTGATTCTGTTCTGTGATGTTTTATCATTTATTACTATGCTTATTCTGATAGATCTTTAGCCATTTGTAATTTCGTTATAAGTATTTACCGAATATGTCGAACCACCTGATTGAGAAAAATTTAAATAGATTCCACCTTTCGACGTATTCGGTAGATAGTTATAGCTTGATTACAAATGGTCGCTCCCACTATACTCTATTCTCCGCTTTAACAGACGGTATTACTCCCGTAATACTCTTTGTTACAGTGGGTCTCAGAGTGGGGCGTTACAGCTTGGTATCAGAGCTTGGTTTCAGGAATAAGCATAATAAACACAGAACAGATACACTTAGTACAATACATCTTAATTAGATCCGAATTAAATCAAATCCCTTCCTTATGTTTATTGATAGATAAGTTAGGAATATGTTTAGGAATCCGTTATATTCCGTAGTATTCCTTAATTAATTATCTATCATTGAATCATGTCTAACTCTAATTCCCGTTTGACCAATTGAGCGGTGCGAAGGTCTTCTCTCAACTTGACCTTGCCACCGGATTCCATCATCTACGAGTCGCAGAAGACAGCATTCCTCTTACAGCATTTCACACTCGTTATGGTTCTTTTGAGTGGTTGGTCATGCCGTTCGGCTTGACGAACGCTCCGGCTTTCTTCGTCGATCTCATGAATCGAGTATTCCGGAAATACATCGATAGATTCGTTTTGATTTTCATCGACGATATTCTTGCTTATTCTAGATCCGAGGCAGCAGCGATGGCTTGAGTTTCTCGCCTCATACGATTTAGATATTCAGTATACCCTGACAAGGGGTTGTGCGTTTCAGCTCTACAGGGAAGTTGGCTCCTCGTTATGTCGGACCATTTCCTATTACGGAACGCATCGGCCCCGTTGCTTATCGTGTGGCTCTACCTGCTCATTTCTCTGGAATACATGATGTGTTCCATGTCTCTCAGCTTCGCAAGTGTGTGCGCGATCCTGATTCTATTATCGAGCCTCATATTGTGCCTGATTTGGAGATCTCACCCAATCTATCTATAGAGCAGCAACCTCTTTGTGTGCTTGTTTCGGAGATCAGACGTCTTCGAAACAAAGAGGTTCCGCTTGTGAAGATTCAATGGTCGTCTAATCCTAAGGACTGCACTTGGGAGACCAGAGAATTTATCGAGCGTACTTATCCTGGTTTTCTTTCATCTTCCGGCACGGGTGAGCATCTATATTTTATCTTCTGAATTCCTTTTGTGGATTAGATGTTATAGACGACTCCTATATTTAAGGAATTGCGAGGACGCAATTTCCTTAAGGGGGGGAGTCTGTAACAACCCTGAGATTGCAATTACCGAATGATGGAGTAAAATTACGATTTTAAGTTAAAAAGGGGCTAAACAAATTTTTGGAGAAGTTAAATTTACAATTGTTTGCAAATTAAAATATTTTGGGTTGAAATGAGGAATTTTAAATAAAAAGTGATTATAGGCTAATGGGCTAAATAAGACAATTATAAGGTTTTAATCAAAAATAGAATGCTTCTTAGGATTTTGGTTCACATGATAACATTAGAAAATAAAACTAAGTCCTAATGGGTTTCTAAAACCCCTTACCATTACCCATTAGCCTAACCCACTCCTTTATAATATCTCAAACCCATCCAAACCCTAACCCTCCTCTTCATAACTTCAAAACCTAGATCTAAACAAAATTAATGGCCTCCATTTAGAAGCTCCATCTCCTTCTCTTCATAAATTAGTTTAATCCTAGAAAAAAAAGAAAGGTAATGCAATCTCTTATATTATCTAATCCTCCTTCTTAATCCATATTTATCTCAACCTTCATGTTGTAATTATTGTTTTATTTTTTTGTTGATTTTGGGTCCTTGAAGTCTCTTGATCTTTGCTTGGAGGTTAAGGCTTTTGGCTTGCTTGATTGTGCACAAATACTATTTGTTCTTTTGCCTCATTAAGGTAATTACTATTGATTAGTAATTAATGCTAGTTGTAATATTGGTAATTACTATTGATTAGTAATATATGCTAGCTGAAATTATAATTAGTTTATTGCTGTTAGTAAATTAGGCATATCTCATTCATCTTAAATCGGAATTAAGATTTTCTTGAAGTTCTGGAAAACTTATTCTGTAGCCTATAACTTTCATGTTTTGAGCTTTGCCTAATTTTGTGGTTTCAATGGTCGAAATCACGTTTGTTTGTCGCTGACCTGACAACAAACTACAAGGTTGATAAAATAAAACCCTGAAATTGATTTGGCCATAAGTTACTCGTTTTTGATCCGAATTAGATAATTTTGGATGTTCCGGAAAGCTTAAAACATATGCTACAATTTTTGTTCAGTGAGTTTTCTGTAATATTGCCATTTAGATGACCTGAAATGCGTTCAAAGACAGAAGACCAATTCTGTCTTTAACAAGTTATCTTGAGTTTCAATCTGATATTGTTTTGCATGTATCTCTCTCGTTTCTTATCCAAATCTAATAATTTTGGATGTTCTGGAAAGCTTAGATTTAGTGCTAAAACTTTCATGTTTTGAGTTTCATGAAATTTCGAAGTTATTTTGGTCAAAATTGTACATTCTTACCACTGTCCCGAGAAAAAAAAGAAAAAAAATAATAAATAATTTTTTTTTAAACCCTGTTCCAGATTTTTTTCTCCACTTCGCGATGCCGCCACGATCGCATCCGAAGTCGGAATTTGACGTTTTTGGTCTCGTTGGAAAGGTGGAGTTTCGAACTCCATCTCTGTAAAATTTAGGCATCATCGGCATTCTTTTGGTACTTCGAATTTCGTGTCGAAGTTGAACTCTTGTCGCTGTTTGTAAACAGTGTGAATCTTGTTCTGGGTCCAACTTTGAGACGTCGCTGCTACTTTGTCTCAACTCGGATTCCAGAAATTCTTTTTGCATCTTATAGTAGGGATGTTGGACTATATTCCTACCAGTTTTCATGTCATTTGGATTCAGTTTGCTAGTCCAAATAAATTGCCGAACTTGGGTTCGTAGCAGTTTTTGAATGGTCAAACACTTAGAATGAAAATCAAATATCCCTTCTGTTTCCAGCTTTTGAGCGCCACTCCGCGATGCCTCCACGTTCGCATCGGAAGTCGGAATTCAACGTTTTTGGTCTCGTTAGAAAGGTGGAGTTCCGAACTCCATCTCAGGAAAATTTGGACAACATTGGAGTTCGTTTGGTACTTCGAATTTCGTGTCGAAGTTGAACTCTAGTCGCTGTTTGTAAACAGTGTAAATCTTGTTCTGGGTCCAACTTTGAGACGTCGCTGCCACTTCCTCTCAACTCGGAATCCAGAAATTCTTTTTGCATATTAAAGTAGAGATGTTGGACTACATGCCTGCAAATTTTCATGACATTTGGACACAGTTTGCTGGTCCAAAAAATTATCGAACTTGAGTTCACAGCTGTTTTTGAATGTTTACAAACACTTAGAATATTTTTGATGATTTTCTGGTTTTCATTGATTTCTTTGAGATTTGTCTCTAGATTTCGTACACGGGTTTTATGAATCATTTTCAAAAGATTTTTCACTCCTAAATGGATTTTGAAAATTATTATATAATATTATTTTAATTATTAAATTAATTACTCCATAATTGGAGACCTTTCAAAAGACCGTTTTAAAAGTGATTCCGAAAATCAATTATAAATCCGTTTTACACCATTATTTTCTATAATAAAAATCTCACACTCACTTTTAGCACGTCGAGCGAAGTGGAAAGGTGCTTAAACGGTTAGGAAATCTCCGGCCTATGGAAACCGTGTGTATTTTCTTCCGGTTAATCCCCGACCTATTCGATTGATCGTTTTGACCTTTGGGTCTAGTTTACCGATGATATGAGGTAGACTTTTTATTGTTTGGAGTGTGAGCTTGCTATTGGTTAGGAAACCGTTTAGTGCGAACGTGGGGTATGGGACTCATTGTTAACACTTTGCGGGTTCCTCTCCAAGAAGTTAGTGACACATTAGCCTCTGGGCGGCCAGTACTGGACCTCTGGGTCACCACGCCTCTGGGCAACCGTCTCTGGACACCTGCTCTATGGAGCAGTTTATTTTTCGGCGTGTGCCTCTGGGCCTTTATCCTTCTGGGAAGGATCTCGCCGTCTCGCGCGTTTCGCATCGGTGCGAGTGATCGATCACAACTCTACAGTACTTGGCAACAATGACTCTGGTCGGTGCACGTGCAAAACTTGTATTATCTGATGATTTTTATATCCATTCGAGTACCGCCATTCGGCGTTGGTTCTATGGAACCATACGATGTAAGTGCGATTACCTTGTGGATTCACAGTGTCTCTGGACACTGCTTTTCAGTGTTTGATTTCATTGATTTTTCAGTATATCCCCATTGCTCTTTGGAGCATCGATCTTTGCTTGGGCATTGATTACAGACTCTGGTCACTCTTGGGATTATTGCCTATGGGCATCTTTTTATAGCTTTGGCTACGCCGATGATATGAGGCGATTTTATTTATTCTACACTTTGGTGTTGATTTCTCTTTGGAGATTTTTATTGTTTATTGATGATTAGGGATCGTCATTATATTCATGTGGTTCATAATATACTTCTCTTTGGATAAGTACTGTTTTACTTATGTACCGCATTATTATATATCTCAGTTATTACTGATTGTTTAGCTAGCCTGACCCGAGTGTTTTCGCTCGGGTCAGACCGAGTTGTTTCATGTTAGGTCTCTGGACTTAGCTTCTGTGCTTCCGCTTGGACATTATCTGCTATGCTGATAGATAACGCTTTTATTTGTCCACTATTCCGCTACTCTCTTATTATTCAGAATTTGATATGTACATATTTTTGACTCACATGTGTGATCAGTGGCTTTGTACCCACTTATGGTATTTGGATCTGTATTGATGATGTATTGTTCTGGGATTTTATATCTGTGATGTGATTCTGTTCTGTGATGTTTTATCATTTATTACTATGCTTATTCTGATAGATCTTTAGCCATTTGTAATTTCGTTATAAGTATTTACCGAATATGTCGAACCACCTGATTGAGAAAAATTTAAATAGATTCCACCTTTCGACGTATTCGGTAGATAGTTATAGCTTGATTACAAATGGTCGCTCCCACTATACTCTATTCTCCGCTTTAACAGACGGTATTACTCCCGTAATACTCTTTGTTACAGTGGGTCTCAGAGTGGGGCGTTACAAGTTCGGGTCATACTATATCTTCATGTCCCAAACTTCAAAGCAAGAAGAAAGGGAGGCTAAATGTGGTGCAAGCCCCTAGTAACACTTCTCTTGGTCAAGGTATTTCTCATTCTATCCTTGATGGCATTATTATATTTTGTGATCTCCCTATTTGAGTTCTTTTTGATATGGGTGCATCTCACTCTTTTATATCAAAAGAACTTTTTGATGCTTTGTCTTTGAATGTTATTGGCTTGATGACTTCATTGAGAATTGCGAATCCGGTTGGTGGATTTGCAACACTCAGTTTACTGTGTAAAGATGTCGAAATTATTTTTTGTGATTATGCCTTCCGAGCCGATTTGCATGTTATGAGTTACCTAGGTTTCAGAATAATTTTGGGGATGGATTGGCTTAACCGTTATGTAGCCCATATCCTATGTCCCGAGAGGACTATTTATCTTTGACATCCTCAATCTGTTAAGAAGATTTCTGCTATTCTTAAAGATTCAGATTCCAGTTCGATAGCATCCTTGTATTCTCTAAATCCTTATGATGATGATGATAATGGTGATGAGGAAGATGTCATTTCCCTCATTCACATTGTTTGTGAATTTCCCGACATATTTGAGCCCGTTTTAGGATTACCAACTAAGCGAGCAATTGAGTTCAGAATTAATCTAATCCCTGGAGCTCTACCTATTACTTGTCCTCCTTATCGTATGTCCAATAAGGAAAATGAGGAGATGCATGATCAATTATCCGAATTGGAAGTAAAACAGTTTATTCGTTCTAGTTCCTCTCCATGGGGAGCTTTGGCTATTTTTGTGAAGAAATCTGATGGTACACTTAGGCTTTGCGTTGACTACCGCAAGCTTAATGATCTCACCATCAAGAATAAATATCCCTTACCTCGGATTGATGATTTATTCGATCAACTTAGTGGTGCTAGAGTCTTTTCACAGTTAGACTTAGCAACCGGTTTTCATCAGCTCCGTATTGCAGAGGATAGCATTCCTTTGACATCGTTCCGTACTCGTTATGGATCTTATGAATGGCTTGTTATGCCATTTGGTTTGACGAATGCTCCAGCATATTTCGTTGATCTTATGAATCGAGTTTTCAAAGACTTCCTCGATCGATTTGTTCTCATCTTTATCGATGATATTCTTGTTTATTCTAAAACCGAGGAAGAGCATGAAAAACAGCTTCGGATTGTGTTGGAAACTCTTAGGAGCAACCAATTGAAAGCAAATATTTCTAAATGCCACTTTTGGCAATCTCGTGTGAAAATTTTGGGGCACCTTATTTCTAAATTCGTAATTTCCGTGGATCCTTCAAAGATTGAAGCGATTCAAAATTTGAAGAGACCGAAGAGTGTGACGAAAATCCGTAGTTTTCTTGGATTGGCGGGCTATTACCGTCGGTTCATAAAAGACTTTTCTAAAATTTCCGTACCTCTTACTAGTTTAACAAAGAAGGGAGTTAAATACATTTGCTCAGACAAATGTGAAGCTGCTTTTCAAAAATTAAAAGAACTCCTTTCCGATGCTCCTATTCTTGTGATTCCCAAAGCGAACCAAGATTTTATTGTTTATACCGACGCTAGTCGTGTTGGTTTGGGAGTCATTCTCATGCAAAGGGAACGTGTTATCACTTATGCTTCTAGGCAATTAAAGCCTGCTGAGACTAGATATGCCACTCATGATTTAGAGCTTGCAGCTATTGTTTTCGCCCTTAGAATTTGGCGTCATTATCTTTTGGGAGAGAAATTTGTTCTCTACACCGATCATAAATCTTTGAAGCATTTATTTTCTCAAAAGGAACTTAATTTGCATCAACAACGTTGGCTCGAGTTCCTTGCATCTTATGATCTAGATATTCTCTATACTCCCGGAAAGGGAAATCGTGTTGCCGATGCCCTTAGTCGTAAGCAACAAGCAGTTGTTTCAATGATGATATCCAAATGGAATGATCTTGAGACTTTATCCACTTGTGAGATTCGAGATCGTGAATCCAATTCATGTTCATCTCTTGTTTTGTGTAGCCTTGAGGCTCATCCTTCTCTTTTGGACCGCATCCTTGAAGCTCAAAAGCATGATCCCGAATTGGTTCTTCTTAGCCAAAGTTGTAGGGATAAAATTTATATTGAAGGTCTGAAAGACTTTGATATTGATGCTCGTAGCGGTATTTGAAAATTTGGAAGACTTATCGAGCCAAATATTAGTGATCTCCGAAATGATATTTTAGAAGATTCTCATCATTCTAAATTTACCATTCATCTCGGTAGTAGTAAAATGTATGCGGATATGAAGCGACTTTATTATTGGGATGGAATGAAATCTGATATTGCTAACTTTATTAAGCGTTGCATGACTTGCCAACTCATAAAGGCCGAGCATCAAAGGCCCGGCGGGTTATTGCAACCTTTAGACATTCCCGTTTGAAAGTGGGATCAAGTCTCCATGGACTTTATTGACGGTCTTCCCCGTTCTCGTTCGGGTCATGATAGCCTATGGGTGATAGTAGATAGACTTACAAAATCCGCCCATTTTATTCCCGTTCGGTCCAATCGGACCGTACCTCTTTTGGCCAAACTCTATGTTAAAGAAATCGTTAAATTTCATGGAGTTCCTACTTCCATTATTAGCGATCGTGATCCATTATTTACTAGTGGATTTTGGAAAGGTCTTCAAAAAGCTTTGGGAATAAAGCTTAATTTTAGCACCGCTTATCATCCTCGGTCCGATGGACAAACCGAGCGTGTGAATCAAACTCTTGAAGATCTTCTTCGTGCATGTGTTCTTGATTTTGGTGGAAGTTAGGAAGATCATATTTCTCTTGTTGAGTTTTCCTATAATAGTAGCTTCGAATCTAGTATTGGTATGGCTCCTTTTGAGGCACTATACAGAAGGCCATGCCGATCTCCTTCGTGTTGGGTTGAAGCCGGTGAGAAGCTGGTTTTAGGTCCAGATTTTATTCGTGATGCCATAGAAAAGATTGACCTTATTCGTCACGAAGAAGGAAACTAAAATTTTCTGTGGGAGATTTGGTGTTCATTCGTGTTTCACCTATGAAGGGTGTTGTGTGTTTCAGTCGATCGGGAAAATTAGCACCTCGATACATTGGTCCATTTCCCATCACCGAACGTATTGGTTCCGTGGCTTATCACCTTTTATTACCGGCTCAGTTTTCTGCTATTCATGACGTATTCCTTGTTTTTCAACTACGAAAATGCCTTAGAGATTCTGATTCTATTCTTGAGCCTGGTGTAATTAAAGAAATTGAAGTTTCACCAAATTTGACTTATGAGCAACATCCTATTCGTATCACTGCTACAGAGGTTAAATGCCTTCGAAATAAAGATGTTCCGCTTGTGAAAGTTCAATGGTCCTCAAATCCTAAGGATTGCTCTTGGGAATCCAGAGAATTCATCGAGCGAACACATCCGGACTTACTCTCTCGTGCTCCTTAAGGTGAACTTCTCATTTCAAAATTTCTTCTTTTGTGTTGTTATGCCTTTGTATGGTTGTTACTTTTAATTTTCTTCTTAAGTATTGCGAGGACGCGATTTCTTTAAGGAGGAGAGTCTGTAACAACCCACATATTTTACGATTGTATATTTAAATGTTTTATTTAAATATAGCATCGTTAATCGGATTAAAGTCTGAAATGTTACTTTTTGTAAATAGTCGAATTGGGACTCGAGACCACTTCTATTGAGTCCAAAATGGCGTTTACAACTTTTTTGAGTATAAACATCGATATGTTTGGAGTTGAGTAGAATTTTGCTACTTTCTATTTTGGGTTTTGGGTTTGAGTTTCAGCCCACTAACCCAACATAATACTCTAACTCCACTCAACTCCTCTTCATTTATTCTTTCCATTTCCTAACACTTTCAAACTAAAGTAAAAATGGGGAAAGGAATGGGAAATATAAATTCCTAAACCCTAGTTTGTTTAGGAAATTCAAATTCAAGTCCAAAATCAAAGAGAAGCTTAGGTAAGCATCCTCTTCATCTTCTCCATCTCAATCTCTCTTCAATTTCAGAAATTCCTAAACCCTAACTTAGGAAATATTTGCTTATTAGCTTAGATTGGAGCTTCTTGAGTTGAAGTTGAAGTGGAATTGGCCTTTCCTTTGTTTCAGAGCTTCTCGTTCGTTGTTTTTGGGTTTAAAGGTGAGTTTTTGAACTCACATCTACGTCTATAACTTTCATTGTTGTTAGGTATGAATTCCTAACATTTGTGCATGTTCATTGGCTTTTGATTTGAATTGCTTTGGTGAATTTTCCAAATTTTGGTGTTTTGGTCCAATTGTATGAAAATCTTACTATGGATGTTTGGACGTGGTATTTGGGGGTGTATCGAAGAGCCTATAAGGCTGGGTGGTCGCTTGGCATAAATCCATAGTCGTCGTTGCTCGTCCGATCGCTCCCGAAACGTTTTGGCCATCTTGGCCTAGGCAAACGGTTGCCCAGGCCAGGTGACCAGATGTCTGGATATCAAGTCCAGACGTCTGGTTATAGACCTAGAGGAAAAAAATATACACGGTAGGAAAAAATAAAAATGGCAGAGATTAATTCCAGACGTATTAAATATAGGTTCAGACGTCTGATTATGGCTCAAAAGTCTGCTTCGAAATTTCAGATGTCTGGGAGGTTTTCTGAAAATTTCCAAAAAACAAATCCAGACGTCTGGATTCTAAACCAGACGTCTGGAACTGTTCAGTTTTGCCTATTTGCCTATTTTTTGAGTGAACTTCCAATTTTAATCGATTTTTGTTGATCCGGTTAGTTGTTATCACTTATTATCGACTTTGATGACTTATTTCTTTGGATTTTTGGGAATATCCATTTGATGGATTTGATATCGATTTTTATGGATTTAATTCACATTCTCGTATGTGAATTTTTGGTGATTGATTGTTTCTACAATCATTTTTGTGGTTTGTCACTTTAAAATACAAAGGTTTCTATACTAGTAGTAAATACTCAAACTCTTTCATAGAAACGATTTCAACACTACTTTTAAATACAAAGCTCGTTTTTAAAACCGTTTTCCAAATCTATCAGTATATACAGACCTTTACCTGATTCGTATGAGAAATCTAATTAAACGGCTTAGCAAAACAAGTGGTATGAAACGCTTGCGTTTACTTCGTCGGTTAATTCTTGGACTTGTTCGATTGAACTCTTGTGACAATTTTCGAGTGGAAATCTACAATCTGTACGTAAATATTCAAGTTAAGCCAGTGGTTATGGGACATGAAGCTAAACTCATCTATTTACTAGCTTAGTGTAATTTACACTTATCGATCATTGATGATCATTTTGTGATTTAGACTAGCGATGTGCGATGTCTCTTTATTTGTGTGGGGGACTAGAAACCCCGTTTGTGGAACTTCGGTTCAATTTGGTGGGGTAGCGACCCATGGTCTTCGGGCTTCGGCTCAAAATTGATGGTTAGCGACCATGGAATAGCGTTCCGTTTGTGACACACGTGTTGGTGAGTTTTCATGCTCCCGTTTGTGATAGGCCTCCCTCTTTGTATTTTCTGGATTTCTGGTGGTTGATTTCTAGAATTTGTGTTTCACCAATTTTGATGATATGCATTGATAAGCTCTATCAATATTTGTGTTTTTATAAATAATTTAAAGAATATGACATTCTTTTTGGTGTTTGAGAATATTTGAGATATTGTATGATTTTTGTTGTTATTTGATGTATACTTGTCACAGTATGGCATTATTGTTATCATACGTTTTTGTGATATCTCTTATCCTACCTCATTTTATCCGATATTTATAGCTAGACTGATTCGTTTATTATTTTCTTCTTAAATAATACTCGGGTCAAACCGAGGTATTTCAGGTGCTTCTGCTTGACTTATGATCAGGGTCCGTCACCTAACTTTTGGCTAACTACTTTAGCTTAGTACTTTTTGTTATTATATATTTGAGATAGAGACTCCTTGATGTATACATATTCTTTTGTCTAGCACTTGTACCTATTCTTTTGGGATGTAGTGGATCTTGTATGACCCTACTTTGATATACACTTCTATGTGATATATACATATCTGTTTCCGCCTTTGTGATGTGAATATCTGTGACTGATTTGTGTTATGCTTATTTCTATATTTGTTTCCGAAGGCCACATAGCCACTATGTGGTAGCCTTGAGTTTGTATTTGATATGTTGGATTTCCTCTTGAAATGAAATGCAGTTCATATTATCTGACATATCGGTACTCGCACAAAGCAATTACACAAATGGTCGCTCCTCAACAGCATTATTCTTCATGCTAGTCGACGGCATTACTCCGTAGTGTCCTTGGCTAGTGAGAGTATAGAGGTGGGGCATCACACTTCGAAACCCACTAACTTGCAAGAGACCGAGGAAGGGGGATCTTTTCCGGAATAGGAAAAGGAGGGGCACCTGATGGATCGGACGGAGGGAGATGCTTGCATGAAGTAGCCATATGACCAAAGGAGTGACATATCTCATGGATATCAGGTTTCCATCCATAGTGAACATCAATTTCCATCCATAATAGGCATATATTGATTATACATACATTTTATATATTGTTTTTTAAATATATTTATATATTTATTATATATATTATTTTTTAAATATATATATATACATATAATTTTATTATTAGATTTATCATAAGAAACACACACATGTTTAATTTTTTTAAAATTGATTTTCATTTCTAATTTCCAATAAATTAAATAAATTTTTAATATAATTTTTAATAATTTCAAATATGTACATATGCATATACATATGTTTATTTATATATTTAAATAAATAATTTCAAAATAAAATATGGATTTATACATACATACGTAGATAGATACACACACACATATATATATATATATGTGCAATATTTTAAATACATAAACTAAATATATAAACATACATTTGGATGATATACTTTTGTACTAGACGAGCTAAAATATCCGTTGCGGTGTAAATCCCAGCACTTAAATGCGGCTTGCTAAATCTTGCACAGATTGTTTTGTGACAGATGCATACACATATATGTGTATATGATACATGTGCATACATATTATAAAATAAATTACATAACATAAAACCATATTATAAATCTAAATAAAATAATGATTTTTTTAAAAGGAAATATGGAATTGTTCAAAATAAACTAAATTTCATAGGCCCAATAAGGATTCTAAATGGTAAAACAAATTTAAAATTCACTCATTACTTCTGCTGCAGGCTAGCTCAGTTCCAACATGGATGATATTGGAAATTTGACCGTTATCAAATTCCACAAGTCCAAAGTGATATAGTTTGGACGAAGAGAATTGATGTAAATAATTGTCACTACCGGGTAACGCTTAATAAAGTAAAATTGGACTTTACTGAAACCAAATCAGCGATAAATTTGGTCATAATATCACACCACCTGCTATGTAATGTGTGAACGTTAATTTTTGAATTATTTGATATTAATCGCTGGCGAATTTACACCTAAGAGTCATACAATTGAAACGTTTAATACTCATATTACCATCCGATTTATTAAATTATTACTATTATAAATTAATTAATATTTATGAAATATTAATTATAAAATTTTATTTGATGTTTATTAATAAATATTAAATGTGTGTGTGTATAATAATCATAAATACACTAATCGATGTACGATATCGATACACGTTTAAATTGGATTTAAATGTGCTAATTATTGATCGGGCTTAAATTGAATTTGAGACCTATGAAGAGGGCTGTTATAGCCGGCTATAGAGGTATGGTGAGGGCGGCCATATGACAGCCATAGAGAGGCTTGGTTTTGAATTAAAAAATAGGGATCCAGGTCCACATTATTCTCCTTGGTATTTCCTATATTTAAGGCTCTCTAAACCCTCACTTTAGTTTTCAACTTTTTCACTCCTTAAGACCAGATAAGGCTAGCCTCTCCCTCTCTCCATACCTCAAATATTCAAGCTTTAAAACATCAAACAAAATTCAATTCAATTGTTGGTGGTAACTGCATTTGGAAGGTGGTAATTTTTGGATTTAGGATTTAATTCAAGGAGTGTGCAGATTCAACATTCATAGGTGTATCAATCAGGCTTTGGTGAAATGTAATACTCTATTTTATACCATTTATATTTATTATTCATTATGTAATTATTCTTTCATTATTTGTATGCTCAATATCACTAATCTGCATATATAAGTGTTTTCACCGTTAAATGGATTATATGCATTTGTATGGAAAATTAAATAAATCTTTTTATATATGTTACTACATGCATGTGACCAAAAATAAACAAAAAAACATTTTTTTATATTTAGAAGTGTATATATATATTATGTATTAAATTGATTTTAATACATCAAAATAATATGTTGTGTATATATATATAATAAACATATTTAATTAATTAATTAATTATATATACATATAGTATTTGAATCAAAAAAGAATAATGGTTCTTTTATATGTAAAAATTAAAATCTATGTGTGTATATATATATCTTTTGATTTATAATTAAATTTATATCTATGTAAAATAAATTCATATAAAATTATATAATTATTTTGCAAAACATGCAATATGGTACGTAATGTTTTAAAATTATTCTTGGATTTTTTAATTATATATTTATTTTATTTAATTATTTACATATAAAAATTAGTAATTAATTAAAAAAATTAGAAACAAGAAAGCCTATATGGTTGAAAGCATTTTCACACAGATATATTAATATATTTTATTAATATTTAATTACATATATATATTTCTATGTTTTATTTATGTTATATATAATTATACAAAAAATTTAAACATTATTTAGTATTTAAAAAAAATTATACACAGAGTTTTTATAAGTCACTTTATAGTTTTAAAATATTCCATGAATATGTGTACATATTTAAATTAATTTATTGTAGTAAATTTGAAATTATTTTAATATATATATATATATATAAATACTTAAATTAATTAAAAATATTATAATAATGTTAATTTGAAAAAATATATATATTTATATACCATGATATAGTTATTATTTTATAATATATAAAATTATATACATACACATATATTTTCATACATACATATATGTATACGTATATATTAACAACACTCATATATATACATAGGGGCTTATAAGTCTGTTGCATGTAAATCCCAACATCAATAAACGGGCATGTCAAACCACGTACACCTTATTATGTTGCAAGTGCATGTACACACATATGTGTATATGATACACATATACATTATAACATACAAAATAATATATTATTTATAAAATAAATAAAATATTGATTTTATCTAAAACAAAATTTAAGTTCTAAATAAATTTAGACTATGTAGTCCTAATAAAGATCCAAAGTGATAAAAAATTGAAATTTACCCAATTACTCCATTGTGGGGTGGCCCAGTTACAACATGTATACCCTGTATTTTTCATCTCTGTTTAAGTGATATTTACATATGAAAATAATTGAGCAAATATCAACTTAGATATCCCATCCTACCTGGAGTTTCTCGCTCGTTTACTCAATGTCCATAAACTACACTCACATCACATAATTATTCTATACAATGAATCAAAGGAGCAACAGAAAAATGTTAATAAATATCTCATACCGCTTGGTATTACTAATCCATTTACTTAGAATTCTCACAATATATAATTCAACACATTTCACGCACTTTTACTAGTTATTGACTTAAAAGGGGTTTTACTACAAAATACACTTTTTTCCAAAACCTTCGATTAGATTTCAAATGACATAAATATTGAAAGAGGTTTAAATAACAAAATCCACATTTCCACCAAAATCTTCCGTTTAACTTCACAAATCAATATTAGTTTCAAAGGGGTTTATAATGTAAAATTCTCAGTCATTCCCAAAATCTATATTTTGAAATTAACCTCATATTAAATATCAAAGCAATAAACGTTTTAATCTTCTATCAAATTTTATACCCGATAAATTTATTTTTGAAAGTAACTTACATAATTCAAAATTGTCCTTTAATATGTTAAAAATACTAACAAAGGAGCTTTGTAATTTAATAATTTCCTTTCAATAAGTAAGTTGAAAATACTATTCTCAAAAAGAATTTTCAATTCAAAATATTTTTTGAAGCCTTTTTATATAGAATTCTCCAAATATTCTACACTAGAATATCGATTTATTAAATTTATTTTTATAAAAAATTTCCAAAATTTTCCCTTCCATAGTAATTCAATTCAAGCACTTATATATATATTTTTCCAAAGGCTTTCAAAATAACTTCCCTTTTATTTAAAACTAATCGAATACTAAACATAATACTCCCAAAATTGTTCTTCATAAGACACATTGTAACGACCCACCTTTTTGGATGGTTTAAATCGACGATAAACCACACACGTCAGACTCAAACCATTCAAAAGGGAGGATTGTTATGGGGTAAATAAGAAAAAAAAGAGAAAGAAAGAAAAACAAACACAAAATCTCACAGTGGAATGGTAAAATATAATAATCAAATAAACAGTTCATGAAGTTGTTTACAAATAACATTTGATTAAACTTTTACAATACAGAATCAGAGTTACATACAACAGAATTAAAAAACAATGCAATGGAATAACATGATGTAGTAGTATGAATATAATAAATAGCAATGGTACTAATTCTTCGTCTTCATCCTCCAGAAAAGCAGTCTTCGATACATTACAAAGCTCAAACTGACCCGAGCAAATTGAAAAGACAATCCACTCGGGTCAGAACTAAAAGATCTTATGTAAGTTAAATCAACAATAAATAAATATGAGTGTAATGGCATCAGAGATGTTTACGGGGTTTGACATCTCCTATCTAGTATCTATCGTGAGTGCAATAACTTAAGAGATGTTCGGGATTCCATCTCCTAAGGATCCGTTAAACTATCTACATACACAATACAATACGCTATTATAATAGTGTCTACAGTAAAGTAAAGTATTAAAATAGCGTTAAGGCGTTACCCATATCCCCCTTAACACATTTTATATAATGTCGTAGTCTATACCGTACTGTAAACTCCACCGTAAACTGGTGGGCTGTCAGGGAGCACTCCATAGGTACGACACAAACCAAACTCGTAGAAGGCGCGAAAAGGCATGTGACATGGCACGCGAGGCAATGCCAGGGTAGGATTCTACCATTTGCACTCCCGGACTGGTGGTAACGCATAGCAGCTACTACCGCCCACCTCGGAACACACTCCCATAATCAAAATCGAGGGGTGGCCACCAAATCAATCACAAAGTCATAATATGGTATCGAAGAAATGTGCCCGATCGGAGGTGCGACCTCACTTGGCCCTGTATAGCTCCTGTTTTAGCCACATAAGCTGACTCACGGGAGTCAGGTCTACGTAAATACCTCATACAGAATTGTTCGCCAAACCATCCTACTTCATTTTGGAATCTCCACCACGTACACAGTTGTTAAAGTGGTTTTCGGTATTGGCAGAGAGTATGACAATATCCGGCCCCGGTCTCTAACCAAACGCTTATTTCACACCGGATGGTTCTTTTACATTTCCAAAACCGATTCATAATTGATATCAAAATATAATGTTCTCAAAATCACTTCTGAAATCATATTCACTTTCGAAAACATATTCACTTTCGAAAATATATCACATTTGAAATCATATCAGTTCCGAAATAATATTTACTTTCGAAATCATACTTCCAAAATAGGTTAAATCCTAAATTTAAAATCATCGTATTCCTCAAATATGTCATTTAAATCCTAACTTAGGTTATAACAACATTTTACCGTATTCGCTATTAAATCAAGGATTTAAATATAACCATTTCCACTCTATACAGTTTGAAATTTATAAAGTAGTTTTGGATAGTTATAAATAGTTTAAATAGTATAGCATAGTTTGCATAGATTTAAAATAGTTTAAATAGATTTGAAATAGTTTAAATGGATTTAAAATAGCTTTAATAGATTTAAAATAGATTAAATAGATTTAAAAAAAGATTAAAATAAATTAAAATAGATTAAAATAAATTAAATATTTTAAATTGATTAAAATATTTAAAATATTTTAAGTAGATTAAAATAGTTAATAGTTTGAAAATTAGAATTTTAAGATAATATGTATAAAACAATTTATTTTAAAATAATAAATTTGAAATTTATATCAAATTAAACTATTTCTTTCATTTCAACATATCTGGACCATGTCCAGCTTTCAAATCAGCAAACTCAAATTTGTCTTTCAATTCAGATTATCATTTAAAACTATTTAATCAATATCAACATCAAATCCATGTTGAATTATCAATTTAAACCGCTTCAAAAAAAATAGATTTCAAAGTTATATTAACATTTTCAGTAACTCGAGTTCGATAAATTTCATTTATCCTTCAAAATTCAACTTTGAAATTTCCATTTTAATTCTTTAAACAATCCATTCAATCAATTCCAATTTCAAAATTTAACGCTTGGATTTTTGAAAATAATTCAGTTTGTATAAATCCAATTCTATTTCAAAATATCATTTAACTGAATTCAAAATTTAATGATTTAAAAAATCATTTAATTTAACCAATCCGGTGTCCGTATATAATTTTCTACCCTATGGTCAAGTGATATGGATATATATCATTTCAACCCGCAATAATTTAAAATTTACGGGTATATGTCATTTCAACCCGTAATCCCAAATTTAACTTCAAATCCATGAAATCACACGAGTCTATCATTTCTACCCATAACGATTTCTCCCTAATCTATTAGATCGTT
This sequence comes from Allium fistulosum, assembly GCA_030737815.1. Classification (NCBI taxonomy): domain Eukaryota; kingdom Viridiplantae; phylum Streptophyta; class Magnoliopsida; order Asparagales; family Amaryllidaceae; genus Allium; species Allium fistulosum. The sequence goes on from CM060906.1 coordinate 417,985,372, forward strand.
CGGGTATGTATCATTTCAACCCATAGGGGACTTGCAGTGTTATAACAATATAGAAATATAACATCCAGTCATCCAATATCAACAATCAAACATTCATCACAGTCACCATTCAATCAACCAATAAGTAACATTAATTAACTGATTATCATCAACAGGTATTCAATTTACAATTAAATTCAATATTAAATTAAATGACGAATAAATGCAATAAAAGTCATATTTAACTGGAATGACAATTTAAATATACCAAACATCAACCAATCAATTCCTAATCACATCATAGGTTTAATTAACTAACATAAGACAATTTAGTAGTTGTGAGTGGGTTAAAACACTCACCTTTTGATTTCAAATCGATTTGAAATCCAAAATACGGCTCAAATTTGAACAGTCTCAGAATTCATCCAAACTAGTTCTAAAATGTCCGAAATTTTGATACGATCGCAGCAGAGCAAACCGCGCGTAAATCCGACCTCGTACGTAAAAGATATGCTAGTTAGAACATTATACGATTATATTATAAATAAATAAATAATGAAATCAAACTTTACACGTCACCTACATCATCACTGTTCAAACGCGAGAAGCCCTAACCCACTGCCTTCATTCAATCATCTGAACACACGCACACTGCTTTAGCTAGTCGACCACGCAACCCCCCCTACAGCCATCCGCGACCAAGCCAGACATCCCCCACGCGGTCTCCAATCTCCCTAGCCTCCTCGACCAACATGCGATCACCCATCATGCGAGCAACGGGGAGCAGCCGCCGCCTAAATGTTAAACCCTAGTTGATTTTTTCCCATCAATCACGCCACTAAAACGACAGACAACCCACCTAGATGAACTCCACTCGACACTCTCCACAACCCGGTATCCTCCAATCAACAATCCATCGACGATGATCATCCTCCAAACAAACGGCCGAGAATGATTTGGAAAATTCTGGACAAACCAAAACTCGATTGCAAAAACGAACAACAGATTTGAGTTGCGCTCGTCGAGAGCTTCGAATCGGTATATAATATGATAGGGTTTCGAGAAGTTTGATTTTGAAGTTGATTTTGATTTGGATTTGGGAATTTAGGTTTTCAGCCATTGAGGAGAGAGGAATGACAGAAATTTCTATACGTATAGTAATGAGAAATTAAAAGGATGCTAGGGTTTAGAAAGATTTATTTATATGAACAAAGCCGAATAAGAATGAATAACACCCGAATTGATTTGAATTGACAATAACGACCTGAAAAGCCCGTTTTGCCTCCGAAACGAAATTGGATCATCCCATATATTGAAATAGATGTTTTCGATATTTTTAAACTCAATGGAACAAGATTCAAGTCATAATTCCATTGTATAAAGAAGTTAGCTTTTAAAATCAGCATATTTCAAATTGATTTCAATAAATTGATTTCTGCGCGTTTCGAGCCGGCACGATCCAACGACAAGTCCGATCGCTACGAAACTTGAAATCTTACAATAATTCACCGTTACGGATCCGATGAAACTTGTTTCATCAAAATCCAAGACAGTGGCCAAAATGGCTATTTTCACGTTAATTAAATAAATTTTTATTAAATTAATTAAATCACGTTTTCAATTCAAATTTAATAACTAACAAATTTTATCATTTTTTGATTACCTAATAATTTATAATCTTTTAAAACAAATTTCTATATCAATTCCATGTTAAATATTGTACTAATGACGGTGTTCAATTTCAATAGCAATAAATTCAATTAATTATTAATTTAAATTCCAATAATTCCATTTATTTTGATTTTTCATCTTATTATTCAATCCATTGTTACTTTATGGACATAATTACATTGGTTTACGTTTTATTTCATCAATAGTCTACAATTATCCTCTTAATTTGCATTAACTGCAATATTTAATTACACTTATTGCAATTTATTTCCAATTGATTTTCAATGAATTAAATAGTGAATTCATAATTAAACTATTGCTATAACTTACCGATTCAAACACATTTTTATGTTTATTGTTAACAAACAAAACAGATGAATTCACATACTGATTTATTATTCTATATTAACCAATCCCAATTAACTACGTGCAATTTTACCATTTAAATACAACATTTGATTTATTTACTCATTTACAATTTGTACCCAATTTTAACTTTACAATCATTTCAATTAATTGAGATTGCATTAAAATAGTTATCAATTGCCTCAAATTAACATTATTACATCTCCTTCTAGTTATTTTCTCATTAGTAAATCACAAATTTTAATTTCTTCTAGTATTAGATTATAAAATCTTATTAAATTAATATTTTTAATTGTCGAAAATTACAAGTCGTTACACTCTTCCCCACTCAAAACTTTTCATCCTCGAAAAGGAAAGACGGAATTAAGAAATTAATATATCTTATTCAAAATATTCGATTTATAAACAATTAATTCACATAATTAAGTATTTTAAATAAAATATACTAGTTAATAACAATTAAATCTTCATATTCAAGTTTGCTAAAGTTTGAAAATATTTTCGCTTTTCACAAATTTTTCTAAGTTTTAAATTCACGAATTTTTTTGGCAGAGTCTCCTTTATACGGAGAGTTCCGGGAGAAATAATAATATCAATAATAAAATATATATCATATTTCAAAATAAGATATCCCAAACCACGGGAAAAACAATATAATATCGCTAGAAAACCGTAATCCGAAAACGTACCTATTTGTCGGGCAAACAACGCTTATTTACGAAACTAAAAGCAGTAGCTATTGCTTCCATAACCTGTATTTCACTTATATAATCCAAAGAAGTTAATGATTATGTAAAAAGAGAAATATTTAAGTTGTTTCAATAATAACAAAACAAATCAATACAACATAACAACAATCACTTGCAAACAAAACCATACAACTATTACAAGCAATCAAAGTAATCAACCATCCATCCATAACAACCAATACAAATGGTTTGTTCGGGTTCAGAAACTTTTAACCAGTAAGTATACCATACACTTAACAGTCTTAGATAAAACTGAACAGATTATTTATACATCTTTATACAGTTAGAAGTATCTTTTCCCAACCATCTCATAAGTCAAAACAAACAATAATTCCAATGTTATTTAAGTTTGTTCTTTTTAATCTCATTTCACAACATTTATTGTTCATTTTTTTTCTCATTCATACAATTCTATTTTCCCATTAATTTGCATTCATTACTTACAAAATTTTATTTATCATTTATTCATACAATGCCTTTTTTTTTCTTTACATTCATTGCTTACATAAGTTATTTTCGTTCAATTGTTTAAAATAATCAATGAATTCATTATTTAAGTTTTGCGTACATTTTATTTCAGTTTACTTCACATTTATTATTTACTTTGATTTCCTTTTTCATCAATATTCATTGGTGAAGCAACTCATACTTATATATTTTCCTTTTTTTCCATGTTTATTTCTTCTATATATAGTATTCATCTTTACTATTTACTTCGATTATAATTGGCTTCAAACATCATTTAAGTTTATAATCATTTACTTACAGTATTCACTTTTTCTATTTTATTTAATTAGTAGCATTTCAAATTATTAACTTAAGTTTATAACATTTTATAACATCAAAATTCTTATTTATAGAAGTAATTCCATTGAACACTTTCATTTCTAAGTTTTACTTGCATAATATTCTATTACATATTCTTATTAACATTTCAACTTTTAAATATTTTGGTAAGTTATATATATATGTCTTTTAGAATGAAATTGAATGTTACACAAGTTTATTTTATTCATTTTAGTTAACAAATATTCAATAGTTACATCTTCTAAATTTACATATCTATAAGTTACATATTTTCAATTTCTTATATATTCATTAATCACTTAACCACTAATTCTTCTTTTCCATTTTAGAAATTTCCAATTATTAAAATAGTTAAAATTTCATTCTATCACAATAATTGAAACTACTAATTATTAGAAAGCTTTAAGAACTAAATCCCGGATTCATTTCAGTCATTTTGAAAATAATAAATATATTTATATCCTTCATAGATCAAATCATATTTAGGAATTCAAAATTAATATTTACTCATCAAAATAGATGTGTAGTAAAACTACTACAGTGGCCTTCCCACTTTGAAACTCGAAAATGAATGTCGATGATGCGTGTACTCGTCACCGAAATTATTTTCTAGCGATAGAGAGGGGAGTACAGAACTTATTTCCTTTAAAAGTCCTTTTAAAACATTTCTTTCAAATCATATTGAAATATTTCTATCTGAAAATACTTCCAAACATTACTAATATTATATTCAAAATCCTTTGAAAACAAATTTCAAACCCGGAACCTATGTTCTCAAATTCCAATTTATATCCATTTTATTTATAATCTCATTTTGCAACCAATATTTATAAATTTCACTTCTTAACAAACAAATATATCACAACCAACTATATCATTTATAAAAATTATTCTTTTATATACAAAATATAATACTAGGTAAAATTATTTCATTTACCTATATTTCAAAACAATATTGTGTTGGTCTGCCCTATTAAGTGTTTAGAAATCCCTATCGGTACCATAGCGTCCCATGTACTGACTAGAATTTATAAATACTAAACAGAATAAATTAACACAATACAAAAACTTTTCATAATACAAACAAATATGCTTTCTCATATATATACACTCAACGACGCATTCTAGGGTATTACGACCCTATTTCTAATGAGTCAGACCCTACAAAGCTAAGGTTGTCGCTAAACCTCGCTCTGATACCAAATGTAACGACCCACCTTTTTGGATGGTTTAAATCGACGATAAACCACACACGTCAGACTCAAACCATTCAAAAGGGAGGATTGTTATGGGGTAAATAAGAAAAAGAAGAGAAAGAAAGAAAACCAAACACAGAATCTCACAGCGGAATGGCAAAATATAATAATCAAATAAACAGTTCATGAAGCTGTTTTATAAATAACATTTGATTAAACTTTTACAATACAAAATCAGAGTTACATACAACAGAATTAAATAAATATGCAGCGAAAAAACATGATGCAGTAGTATGAATAAAATAAATAGTAATGGTACTAAATCTTCATCTTCGTCCTCCAGAAAACAGTCTTCGATACATTGAAAATCTCAAACCGACCCGAGCGAATTGAAAAGACAAAACACTCGAGTCAGAACTAAAAGATCTTATGTAAGTTAAATCAACAGTAAATTAATATGATTGTAACGGCGTCAGAGATGTTTACGGGGTTTGACATCTCCTATCCCATGTATATCGTGAGTGCAATAACTTAAGAGATGTCCGGGATTCCATCTCCTAGGGATCCGTTAAACTATCTATATACAAAGTACAATACGCTATTATAATAGTGTCTACAGTAAAGTAAAGCATTAAAATAGCATTAAGGCGTGACACATATCCCCCTTAACACATTTATATAATGTCGTAGTGTATACAGTACTGTAAATTCCACCGTAAACTGGTGGGCTGTCAGGGAGCACTCCATAGGTACGACACAAACCAAACTCTTAGAAGGCGCGACAAGGCATGTGACAAGGCACGCGAGGCAATGCCAGTGTAGGATTCTACCATTTGCACTCCCAGACTGGTGGAAACGCATAGCAGCTACTACCGCCCACCTCAGAACACACTCCCATAATCAAAATCGAGGGGTGGCCACCAAATCAATCACAAAGTCATAATATGATATCGAAGAAATGTGCCCGATCGGAGGTGCGGCCTCACTTGACCCGGTATAGCTCCTGTTTTAGCCACATCAAGCTGACTCACGGGAGTCAGGGCTACGTAAATACCTCATACAGAATCGTTCGCCAAACCATCCTACTTCATTCTGGAATCTCCACCACATACACAGTTGTTAAAGTGGTTTTCTTTATTAGCAGAGAGTATGACAATATCCGATCCCGATCTCTTTAACAACCAAAGGCTTATTTCACACCGTGTGGTTCTTTTACATTTCCAAAACCGATTCATAATTGATACCAAAATATCATATTCTCAAAATCACTTCGAAATCATATTCACTTTCGAAAACATATTCACTTTCGAAAACATATCACATTTGAAATCATATCACTTCCGAAATCATATTTACTTTCGAAATCATACTTCCAAATAGGTTAAACCCTCAATTTAAAATCATCGTATTCCTTAAATATGTCATTTAAATCCCAACTTAGGTTATAACATCTTTTAACCGTATTCGCTTTTAAATCAAGGATTTAAATATAACCACTTCCACTCTATACAGTCTGAAATTTAGAAAATAGTTTTGGATAGTTATAAATAGTTTAAATAGTTTAGCATAGTTTGCATAGATTTAAAATAGTTTAAATAGATTTAAAAAAGTTTAAATGGATTTAAAATAGCTTTAATAGATTTAAAATAGATTAAATAGATTTAAAATAGATTAAATAGATTTAGAATAGTTTAAATAGATTTAAAAAAAGATTAAAATAAATTAAAATAGATTAAAATAAATTAAATATTTTAAATTGATTAAAATAGTTTAAATAGATTAAAATAGTTAATAGTTTGAAAATCAGGATTTTAAGATAATATGTTTAAAAAGGTTTATTTCAAAATAATAAATTTGAAATTTATATCAAATTAAACTATTTCTTTCATTTCAACACATCTGGACCATGTCCAGCTTTCAAATCAGCAAACTCAAATTTGTCTTTCAATTCAGATTCTCATTTAAAACCATTTAATCAATATCAACATCAAATCCATGTTGAATTATCAATTTAAACCACTTCAAAATAAATATATTTCAAAGTTATATTCAACATTTTCAATAACTCAGTTTCGATAAATTTCATTTATCCTTCAAAATTCAACTTTGAAATTTCCATTTTAATTCTTTAAACGATCCATTAAATCAATTCCAATTTCAACATTTAAAGCTTGGATTTTTGAAATAATTCAGTTTATATAAATCCAATTCTATTTCAAAATATCATTTAACTGAATTCAAAATTTAATGATTTAAAAAATCATTTAATTTAACCAATTCGGTGTCCGTATATAATTTTCTACCCTATGGTCAAGTGATACAGATATATATCATTTCAACCCGCAATAATTTAAAATTTACGGGTATATGTCATTTCAACCCACAATCTCAAACTTAACTTCAAATCCATGAAATCGCTCGAATCTATCATTTCAACCCATAACGATTTCTCTCTAATCTATCAAATCATTCGGGTATGTATCTGTTGGGCGTATTCTCACCCAGGCGATCTCAAGACCAAGAAGCACCAGTTTCGCCCAGGCTTGCCTAAGCTTCATTCGGCATCCCTACCACTGCCGAACCAGACTCACAACCACAGAACCACCGAACCAACTCCAAAGCAGCCTTCTCCGAATCAACTCTACCTCCCATGCTTGCCAAACCAACCTACTTCCCATACCACCGAACCAACTTACTCCACTACTATCCAACCATCTACCACCGGACCGGCTGCCTCCATCCACTGCCGAACCAGAGGCAGGGGAAGCCACCACCGGACCAAAGCCACCACCGGACAAAAATCCCACCGGACCATCTCCCATCTACTACTGGACCGGAGCACTACCGAACCAAGGCGTTGCTGAGCCAACATTGCCAGGCCAGATCGCATCAGCCCAGGCCCACCAGCAGCTACATACATCCAGGATCCCTACCCCCAGCCTCACTCTATAAATAGAAGGGTAGGGGTACAGCAATGGGGACAAGTTTGAGAGCTCAAGCACGGAGAGAACTTTCAAACAACTTTCTTTTACTTGTATCAAAGCTTTGTACTTGTAATCTAAACAAGAGAAGAGAAATAACATATGAAGTGGACGTAGGCACATTCTGGCTGAACCACTATAAATCTGCGTGTCTTTTTACAGTTTAGCCCCTGCTTTTTATATATTTTCATAAATCACCCAAATCGCTAAGAACCACATAAGATCTACTAAATCATACGACTTTGAGGTGTTTGTCCATTTTTTGTGCAAACATTTTTGGTGCTTTCACTGAGAACTAGAAGCTCGAAGCTTCAGCTTCTTCCACTTAACCTTTTTCCTAACAGCATCGTTCATCGCTTGGAAAACATGCCTCCCAAGCAGAAGAAAGATGTTAACGAAGGAAAAAACATCGCAACCAGTAGTCTTCCAGATCCAGTGGACACAGATCAAGTAAATCGTCCCCCTCCAGCAGCAGTACCAAATGAAGGACAGGCTAATCCGACCACTCCTGCCACAGAACAGCCTGCAGCAATTACTAGGGCAGATCTAGACAGGGTTGTGGCTGAAGTAGCTAACCGCTTCACGTCCCAACAGTAAGCCTTGGTGGACCATCTCATGTCACGCTTAAGGGATGCTGAAGAGTCCAACCACAACACTGAGTCATGGGGTGAATCCCAGTCTGGAGGATCTCAGAGACAACAAAGATCTTCCTTCTTCGAAGGAGCTAACGGCAGAAGCAGCCATGGTAGGAGCCGAGATCGAGCACAGTCCGAAGTTAGGCCTGAGGAAATGCTTGGAACCGAACCCAACGGGGGAGGTACCGGGCGGAGGTCAACTGTAGCTGAGCCGGTCGTACTGCCTAACCACGGAAACGCCAATGAACGGGGCCGAGCTAGAATCCAGCCCGAAGTTGGACCCGAGGAAGCGCTTAGATCAGAACCCAGCAGGGGAAGATCAAGGCAAGGGCCAACTGTAGCTGACCCTAGCATGCTCCCAGAACACCAAAGGCAGCCATTGGAAAATATGAGGAATGATAGACGGTACCATCCCTACAGGTCATCTGGACGGAATCAATCCCACAGAACAGAACCGAACTCGTTTCTATCTGCTCCAAATTCTGATGAAAGGATGGCACGCTTGTTCAGAGAGTGCGTCCAACGGGATCAAAGAGATCGACGGATAGGCGCTAGGGTAACCAGCCCTTTCACCTGCAATATCGAAATTGCTATCACCCCCCGAGAATGGAAGATGCCAACAATGGAACCTTACAAAGGAACCTCCGACCCCGTTGTACACTTACAGAGATACACACAGCATATGCTCATGAGGGGAGCAATAGAGGGAGTACTATGCAAATGCTTTCCACTATTCTTAGCAGATTTAGCTACCTCCTGGTTCTGCCATCTACCCCAAGGATCCATCAGCTCGTGGGAGATGTTGAAAGAAATGTTTATCAGCCAGTTCCGCATTCATGTGGAACAACCCAAGGACGCTTATTCCTTATCCAATATCAAACAGAAACCTGGAGAGAAGCTGCAGCAATATTTAACCCGATTCAATGCCGCAGCGGCCGCAGTCCAAGATGCCAATGAGAAACTTGTCTTAAAGGCCCTTTGTAGTGGTGTGCATCCGGATACTAAATTCGCTAGAAGACTAACAAAAGAAAAACCAGCTACTCTACCCGATTTCTTCCATGAAGCCGGGAAATATATGAGGCTTGAAGACGCTGCCACTGAGGGGCAGTCAGGGCAACAAAATAAGGCAACTCACAGCAACGCGCCCGCTGTAGCAAAGGACGTTCGAAGAAATGATTCTAGAGACAATGCTGGGGGCAAGAAGGGAGAAAAGCACCTATATCGGCCAGGACCGAGATTCGACACTTACACTCCTTTGAATGAAACCGTCGAAAAACATCTTCATTGCCACCCAAGGCGAAGTTAGATACGAACGCCCACCGTACGAGAAGGAATCAGATAACGCACAGAAGTCTGGAAAGTTCTGCCGCTTCCACGAATCTCATGGGCATGATACCAATGAATGCCATCATCTCCGGGACTTGATTGAAGAACACATCAGAAGGAAGAAACTACAACGCTTTCTTGGGAAGGCCAGCCCTGTCTGGCTTCCAAATTGTCCTGGCCCCATAGTGCCTAAAGATGAAATTTCCAACGGACAATGGAGTAGGGGAAGTAGAGGGAGACCAGGACGTTGCTCGAGACTGCTATGTAACTGAACTTCGCAACAACCACAGGAAGGATAAAGGGAAGAGTGTAGAGGTTGCCCTCTGCACAAAAAGTTTGGAAGCATAGCAACTAAAGAAAGCCCCTCCTCTTCGATATACCAGCGATCCCTTCAATGAATTAGGCCCCAGGGACAGGGAGGAGGAGGCCACCGCCGAGCCTGCAGAGGCTATGGAATTTGTATCTATGGACAAACATGACTCGAGTAGACTATTGAAAATCGGGTCCCAACTAAAAACAGAGTTAAAGGAACAACTCATTGACTTTCTCCGCCACAACTTGGATGTATTTGCATGGTCACATGCTGACATGACCGGAATCTCCCCTGACATAGCATGCCACATACTAAACTTGAGAAGCTAGCATATTGTTTACTAATCACATCACGGAAACTACGTCACTATTTCTAGTCCGATTCCATCAGAGTTCGGACCGATCAACCACTAAGGTAGGTACTCCATCGTCCCGACACTTCTGGGCGACTACTTAAATGGTGCATTGAACTAAGTCAATATGATATCACCTACCATCCTCGCACCGCCATCAAGGGACAAGCCTTGGCCGATTTCATTGCCGAATTCACTACCAACGAAGGTAAGGAACAATCGGAAATAGCAGAAGACATCAAGTGGAATCTCTTTGTGGATGGTGCGTCAAACGAACAAGGCTCAGGGGCAGGTGTGGTAATAATCACTCCTAGGGGAAATAAGCTGCACTATGCTATAAGGTTGGAGTTCGCTGCCACCAACAACGATGCAGAGTATGAAACAGTGATAGCTGGATTAGAACTAGCCTTGGAAATCGGAGCCAATTCTTTGTGTCTTCATAGCGATTCTCAACTTATTGTTAATCAAATACTAGGAGAATTCCAGGCTCGAGAAGAAGGACTCATAGCATATTTAAAGAAGACCAAGCTACTTCTCAGTCGATTGGACCACTACTTAGTCAAACACATCCCTCGGGAAGAGAACCGAGATGCCGACGAATTGGCGAAGCAAGCAAGCGTGAGAGACGGCGATATTTCTGGGGCAGTAGCCATCTCGAAGCAACTGACCCCAAGTTTTGAGCAAGTGAATCTGATAGCTGCAACCGAAGAAGCAACTTGGATGACTCCCATCCGAGACTACTTACAAAGTGGCACACTACCCAACGGGCGTAACGAAGTCAATAAAATCTTGAGTAAAGCTTCCCGCTACACAATACAAGAGGACACCCTCTATCGACGCGGATTCTCTACCCCCTATTAAGGTGTGTCACTGGAAGGGAAGCCAAGGAAATCTTATCCAACATTCATCAAGGAAGCTGCGGAGATCACACCGGAGGGCAAACATTGGCAAAAAAGATACTCCGATATGGATATTTCTAGCCCACCTTAAGCAAGGACGCCTTGGATTTCGTCAAAAAGTGTGACAGATGCCAGAAGTTTGCTAAGATTCCGCGGCTACCAACAACTGAGGTTACTCAAATGACCAGCCCATGACCCTTTGCAGTATGGGGAATTGACTTAATCGGCAAACTACCAATGGGCCGAGGCGGGGCCAAATATGCTATAGTGGCAGCCGGCTATTTCACCAAATGGGTGGAAGCAGAATCCCTGAATAAATTATCTTCTGCAAAAGTTATTAATTTCTTGATAAAAAATGTTCTGTGTAGGTACGGAGTCCCATTCAAAATCATATCAGACAATGGACTTCAATTTGACAGCGAGGAATTCGCCAACTGGTGCCAAGAGCACGGAATTCACAAAAGCTTCTCATCCGTAGCGTATCCCCAGGAAAACGGACAAGTCGAAGCCGTCAACAAAATTCTGAAAACTCTAATCAAAAAGAAACTCGAAAAGTCAAAGGGCGCTTGGGTGGATGAACTCCCTACGGCACTGTGGGCTTATCGCACATCTTTCAGAACATCAATAGGGCATACTCCTTTCTCTTTGGCATACGGATCGGAGGCTATGCTCCCAGTTGAAACCATCGTGCCTTCCCACCGTAGGATCCACTATAACCCAGAAGAGAACGAAGAATTCCTTCACGTGTCTTTGGATCTAATTGAGGAGAGAAGAAATGATGCAGTCCTCAAAGCAGCAGCCCACAAGCAAAAAGTGGCAGCACAATACAACTCCAAAGTCAAGCATCGTACCTTACAAGAAGGGGATCTTGTCCTCAAGCGAATCTTCCCTCGCCCCGGAGCACTAGATCCAATCTGGGATGGACCATATGTAATTCATAAAGATCTCCACAATGGAGCTTATATTTTGTCAACAGTGGACGGGGAGGTGTTCCAGAGGGCATGGAACATCCAACACCTTCGTCGATACTTTACTTAACTTGCACTGCCCATATAAAGCGAATTAACAAAGAGAATCAGTGGACGTAGGCATTTTCGTGCCGAACCACTTTAAAAAAAACCTTGTCTCTTTTTTAACTTGTTCCTTTATATCTTGGCTGCTTGTTAACTTTATCCTTTTCTGTTGAACAAAATCCTGTGCAAATAGCATTTCCATTCAAGGCGCTCCACAGCGCGACTTCTCCTGGACAAGACCTAACAGGTACTATACGAATCTATGCCCTCGCCAATGAGACACTTTTGCTCCGGCATCCCTCTGCTGCGGGTTAACTCATTGCTCGCGACGGCCCTCAAAGCCAACTGTAATGAGCCGATTATAAGCCACCGAGAAGGCCGACTATAGCCGAGGCAGCTCATTACGGCGTTCGGCTCGCCGGCAACTGTGAACCGACTATAAGCCCCAACATAAGGTGTGGCCAGCCAGGGGCAGTTCACGGTTGACGATCGGCACCCACACTAGCCGGCCACAGTAAATCGAATAATACCCACGATTACGGGCCATAATGGCCCGGGTAGTTACTGTGCACGATCTCGGCTCCGATGTGTCTTAAGTGCGGCTGTGGTAAAAAAGAATTAGCTCCCCACGGAGGCGTAAGATGGGTGACAAATGTCTCCAAGACCCACAGCTAGGGAAAGTGACTACAAAGCCCGGTTGCCACGAACTTAAGCACATCGAAGGCCTTCCATGATTGGAAGTTTTACTATTTCACATATTTCAATTTTATTTAAGAAACTTTTCTCCTATCCTCTGTAACAATCCCTGAAGTGCAGGACACAGGACAAGAAACATTCACTAATGGAAGCAGGTACTCGCAACGAGACACTGGACTGCATTCCATACTCGGTCACACTAGACAATCAAAGCTGCCATCTACAAGCAAAATATAAAGGGCGGTATTTCCTTCTTTCATGTGTAAACACGTGACTATAATTTATTCACACATCACGCTAACATTGCAAGTCATGAAATTATGTTTTAAACAAGAACCTGATGTCAAACACAATTTAATTACAAGAATATGCATAGCTATATTTCTCATACAACATGTCAAATTAGCAAAAACATTCAAAAGACGACAGAATCAGCTTAAGTTAAAGAATTACACGTCAAGAATAGTGTTGTTTATTACAAGTAGCATAATTACAACCTAAGAGTTACGTTACTGTTTTGAGACTAACATATACAACAATGTCAAGTCCACAAAAAGATATCCAGGCCAAATCAAGGAGCTGGCTGCGTCGGAGTTTCATCCTTGTCCTGTTGCCCACCTGTCCGGTCAAACAAAGAATTCATTAGTGATAAGAAACCAAGTTAACGGAAAGACTAGAAAGGAAGACTTACCAGCATCTGCTCCTCGATCATCTTGATCATCATCCTCTACTTGCACACCTGCCTCCTCAGCTGCAAGCAACCGCATGCCCTCCTTCACTGCCACCTTCTCCTCCTTGGTAAACTGGGCAGTAACCACATCCATCCTGAGGGCCGTACCCATCTACTAGTGACCTCGGGGTGGGCCCATGACGTCTCGGTTCTGACTGAGCTGGGGGCACTGCGGAAGGATCTTCTCTGTCCTGGGATTTCTTCTTTTCTGATCGGGTTTCAACTCTATGAGACATTATCTGCAACACAAAAGAATACATCGTTAAAAAGGATGTAGAGATATAAACAAGCAAATGCGTACAATCTAGAATTTCATTTTGTAGTTCAAAACATAAAAGGTTCAAGGTTCGATTGGGCATTCAAACTCTGGGTCTCATTCGGTATCACGAGTCATAAAAAGTCATCCAGCAGTTCAAGGCAAAAGCTCATTCGACATTCGAGCTCCCCATATACCGTTCGGTAATCCGGGCCCCAAGGTTCATTCGGCTATCCCACTCCCTAAAAACCCATTCGGCAGAAGGAAGGCTCACCTCATTCGGCAGGCGTAGGCTTGGTCCGGCTCTTTCTAATAGGTGTGGATAACAGGAGCTTGAAGCCCATACTTATAGGCAAACATAGACGACCGGACCGGTTGGTTCGGCGTTTGGGCCGAATAGGAGCATCCAAGCTAACGTCATTAATTTCAAAACAAAGCACGGCATATACCGGCATATGCCCTACTTTGGGGGGCAAATGTTGGGCGTATTCTCACCCAGGCGATCTCAAGACCAAGAAGCACCAGTTTCGCCTAGGCTTGCCTAAGCTTCATTCGGCATCCCTACCACTGCCGAACTAGACTCACAACCACAGAACCACCGAACCAACTCCAAAGCAGCCTTCGCCGAATCAACTCTACCTCCCATGCTTGCCGAACCAACCTACTTCCCATACCACCGAACCAACTTACTCCACTACTATCCAACCATCTACCACCGGACCGGCTGCCTCCATCCACTGCCGAACCAGAGGCAGGGGAAGCCACCACCGGACCAAAGCCACCACCGGACAAAAATCCCACCGGACCATCTCCCATCTACTACCGGACCGGAGCACTACCGAACCAAGGCGTTGCTGAGCCAACATTGCCAGGCCAGATCGCATCAGCCCAGGCCCACCAGCAGCTACATACATCCAGGACCCCTACCCCCAGCCTCACTCTATAAATAGAGGGGTAGGGGTACAACAATGGGGACAAGTTTGAGAGCTCAAGCACGGAGAGAACTTTCAAACAACTTTCTTTTACTTGTATCAAAGCTTTGTACTTGTAATCTAAACAAGAGAAGAGAAATAACATATAAAGTGGACGTAGGAACATTCTGGCTGAACCACTATAAATCTGCGTGTCTTTTTACAGTTTAGCCCCTGCTTTTTATATATTTGCATAAATCACCCAAATCACTAAGAACCACATAAGATCTACTAAATCATACGACTTTGAGGTGTTTGTCCATTTTTTGTGCAAACAGTATCATTTCAACCCATAGGGGACTTGCAGTGTTATAACAATATAGAAATATAACATCGAGTCATCCAATATCAACAATCAAACATACATCACAATCACCATTCAATCAACAATAAGTAACATCAATTAACTGATTATCATCAACATGTATTCAATTGACAACTAAATTCAATATTAAATTAAATGACGATTAAATGAAATAAAAGTAATATTTAATTGGAATAACAATTTAAATATACCAAACATCAACCAATCAATTTCTAATCACATCATAGGTTTAATTTAACTAGCATAAGACAATTTAGTAGTTGTGAGTGGGTTAAAACACTCACCTTTTGATTTCAAATCGATTTGAAATCCAAAATAAGACCCAAATTTGAATAGTCTTAGAATTCATCCAAACTAGTACTAAAATGTCCGAAATTTTGATAAGATCGCAGTAGAGTAAACCGCACGTAAATCCGACCTCGTACATAAAAGATATGCTAGTTAGAACATTATACGATTATATTATAAATAAATAAATAATGAAATCAAACTTTACACGTCACCTACATCATCACTGTTCAAACGTGAGAAGCCCTAACCTGCTGCCTTCGTTCGATCACCTGAACACACGGACGTCGCTGTAGCTAGTTGACCACGCAGCCCCACCCATGGCCATCCGCGGCCAAGCCAGACATTCCCCACGCGGTCGCCAATCTCCCCAGCCTCCTCGACCAACGTGCGATCACCCATCACGCGAGCAACCAGGAGCAGCCGCCGCCTAAATGTTAAACCCTAGTTGAATTTTTCCCATCAATCAGCAACTAAAACGATAGGCGGACCCACCTAGATGAACTCCACTCGACACTCTCCACAACCCGGTATCCTCCAATCAACAATCCATCAACGATAATCAACCTCTAAATGAACGACCGAGAATGATTTGGAAAATTTGAACAAATCAAAACCCGATTGCAAAAACAAACAGTAGATTTGAGTTGCGCTTATCGAGAGCTTCGAATCGGTATATAATATGATAGGATTTCGAGAAGGTTGATTTTGAAATTGATTTTGATTTGGATTTGGAAATTTAGGTTTTCAGCCATTGAGGATAGAGGAACGACAGGAATTTATCTACATACAGTAATGAGAAATAAAAAGGCTACAAGGGTTTAGAAAGATTTATTTATACAAACAAAGTCCGATAAGAATGAATAACACCCGAATTGATTTGAATTGACAACAACGACCCGAAAAGCCCATTCTGCCTCCGAAACGAAAGTGGTCATCCCATATATCGAAATATAGATGTTTTCGATATTTTTAAACTCAAGGGAACAGGTTTCAAGTCCTAATTCCATTGTATGAAGAAGTTAGCTTTTAAAATCAGCTTATTTCAAATTGATTTCAATAAATTGATTTTTGCGCGTGTCGAGCCCGCACGATCCAACGACAAGTCCGATCGCTATGAAACTTGAAATCTTACAATAATTCACCATTACGGATCCGATGAAACTAGTTTCGTCGAAATTCGAGACAGTGGCCAAAATGGCTATTTTCACGTTAATTAAATAAATTATTATTAAATCACTTTTTCAATTCAAATTTAATGACTAATAAGTTTTATCATTTTTTGATTACCTAATAATTTATAATCTTTAAAACAAATTTCCATATCAATTCCATGTTAAATATTGTACTAATGACGGTGTTCAATTTCAATACCAATAAATTCAATTAATTATTAATTTAAATTCCAATAATTCCATTTATTTTGATTTTTCATCTTATTATTCAATCCATTGTTACTTTATGGACATAATTACATTGGTTTACATTTTATTTCATCAATAGTCTACAATTATCCTCTTAATTTGCATTAACTTCAATATTTAATTACACTTATTGTTATTTATTTCCAATTGATTTTTAGTGAATTAAATAGTGAATTCATAATTAAACCATTGGTATAACTTACCAATACAAACACATTTCCATGTTTATTGTTAACAAACAAAACAAATGAATTCACATACTGATTTATTATTCTATATTAACCAATCCCAATTAACTTCGTGCAATTTTACCATTTAAATACAATATTTGATTTATTTACTCATTTAAAATTTATACCCAATTTTAACTTTACAATCATTCCAATTAATTGAGATTGCATTAAAATAGTTATCAATTGCCTCAAATTAACATTATTACATCTCCTTCTTGTTATTTTCTCACTGATAATCACAAATTTTAATTTCTTCCAATATTAGAGTACAAAATCTTATTAAATTAATATTTTTAATTGTTGAAAATTACGGGTCGTTACAGACATAATAATTTTTATCTATAATAATTTCCACATAATAAATAAATCACTTTCATCTTATTACAATTCCAAAATATTATTTGTATAAAACTTCACATTTATTCAAATCCCACAAAAATAAACTCATCACTTTAACATATAAAATTTACACCCCTTTAGAAAAATCCTTCAAATATTTTTATAATCATAGATAAATAAAACTCTATATATTCAAAAGTCCACTTATTTAAACAAATCCTGAAAATCACCACTTCTCAAATAATTTTTATTCTCAAAACTATTCCACCTTCATATTTTCTACCTGTAGTAAAAAATTTCAATATTTTACAAAAACTCATCCCAAAAATTCACCACCTATATCCAATTTTTTTTATTTCTGTCAAAGCTTCGCATTTCAATTCATTTATTCCATTCCACTATATTTCAAGTGTTATGTCCAGCAATTACAATCATCTATTTATTGTTCACAACATATAATGTTTGTATGTTCAATAGGCAATTAATATTTCATCACAACAATTAGTAAACTAGGACATGAAACTCAATTTCAATCAATTTAATCCATGTCAACCAAAACTCATCAACCAACAATCAAAGAAAGTCATTGAATAAAGGATCTTGACCGTTGTTGTGAGTTACAAAATTAACTCACCTTATTGACACTTTCTTTTCTCTCAAATAAGCACCAAAAAATCCCTAAACCAACAGTGCCTAAGTCCAAGCTACCATCTTCTCCCATTCGCCAATTCGCATCTTCCATCCTTCAAATGCACACAGCCAAACCCCAACCGCCATTGTGACCTATCCTGCCTTTACATTGCCAGTTCCACACTTAGCCTTCCTGACCATGCCCAACTAGAATGAGGCCACTCCATCGTCTCTGCTCACCCATCGTACGTGCAACCCTTGGCTTCGTCGTCGGTCTCTACCCATCTCCCTCCCATTGCAAATTGCCAACCAAGGTCACTCCTCCTGATAAACGCAACAACATCACTTTACGCTTGCGTGATACACACATACGCACATACATACATACATACATACATACATATATCCTAACTGCTTTAATTTCATCGATTTCATTTTTACTTACTTACAAGGCAATTTTAAGCATGGATTAGGGTTGAGGGAGATAAAAGAGGAAGAACGGGTTTTGTTAGTTACAGACAAAAAGAAGGATCTAGAAGAGACTATTAGAGGAACATTTTAGTTCAATTACTTAGAAATAGGTCCCTATGCAAATAAAATTCTAATGTATCTCTTTTATTTACATTTACATATATTTGAATACTGTATTTAATATTTATGACTAAATTTTCAAATTTAAATGAAATCGGTACAAAAATATATTTTGATGGATTCCACAAAATATTTAAATTCACTAACTATTTGTCTTCATTGATTTATTCATTTTGTTAATTCAATATAAAATATCTTTTCATATATTCCAACCATATGAAAAATATTTATATTCGTTGTAAATATCTTATTCGAGTTTAATATATTTTCTTAAAAGAATTTATTAATCAATTCAATTTATTAAAAACAAAATTCAATAATGAATAATTTTTAATTCAATAAAATATATATTAAAAAATAAAGATTATCCAAAATTAAATTCGAGCATTTTATTTTAGTAAAAATTATATATTACAATGGCATAGAAAGTAAGCTTAGAGAAGAAGCGGGTTGGATCGTGTTAAAAGCGTGGTGCTAAGTTGATAGAAGTTTTTGTGCAACTTAGAAGCAGAGTATATTATGGTTATATGGTCTGGCTTTGTATTCTCTAAAATGGTTGGCTCCATAGGGATGGAAGTTTGAGCATGTCCGATGTTATAGAGTTAGGGGTAGCTCTAGGGGAAATTTTGTAATTTATTAAAAATTATTAACTCTATAATCAATTCTCATTCATAATAAAGGTATTTTCTTTATGTTATATATTTGTTATAATATGTTATAAATAATAAATATTTAATTAAAATATATTTGACAGAAAATCCATAAATGGTGTGATTGTCGTAGTAATTACAAATAGTTGTAATCATGAGTATTATATCACAATATAATAAATACATCATTTTAAATATTACTTGTCAAGATGTATCGAGATTGGGTATCGATGCATCCGCTGAGACTAAAGTACGTAACACTCTCCAAATGTTGTATAGTGTATTACTCATGACTGCTAAGGGCACCGAGGGGTTACGTACTGATGGTTATTGGATAACTGTAGAATGACCCACTCGATAATTTCTTTTTAGTTAAATAACCATAGTCAAATAAAAAAATATCGATGTGACTAATTTACATAGTTCTCTTAACTTGAGAATACTGTTGATCTTCAGTATGAGAGCTTCGCTTTGATTATAGTTAAATCGTGGTATGACGTCCATCGAATGACTATAGTTGGATCAAGTGAAAGTATTGGAAGTAAAACACTATTCAAAAGAGAATTCATCTCCTCAGTTATATGAGTTTAGTTTCGCACTCGGTTGAAGTAAACTCGGAGTCAAAATCTCTGGCAAGAGTAGTTCGGTTAATAATAATTGTTATTATTGAATCAAAGACTTTGTGATTAGACTATACCGTTGAATATGGATGATATTGGAATTTTGACCATTACCAAATTCCACAAGTCCAAAGTGATATAGTTGTGACGAAGCGAATTGATGTAGATAATTGTCACTACTGGGTAACGCTTACTAAAGTAAAATTAGATTTTACCCATACTGAGTAAGCGCTAATTTTGCCAAAATGTCACATCACCTGCTAAGTGAATCTGAACATTTGTAACGACCGGGCGATTTTCGACCCCCGAAAATCAACACTAATACTTTCACTTTATAGAGTGCCGAGCAATCAAGTGCCGGAAATACCAGGTTGTTAGGGTTTAAGAAGAAAAAGAGATAGAAGAAGCAACTAGAAAATAACAACACAGATACTCACATACGCAGCGGAACAAAATATAATATACAATAACAGCGTTTATATAAAAGAAAGCTATATCTGTTATTATACATACAGGTTATCAGAGTACAATCCCCAATATAAAAATCTGGATAGTTATAATAACTTGTCCCTAACTGCTGAATATACAGCCTATAATACACAACAAAATATAAACAAATACGCCCCTGCCATCCATCTCGTCTCCTGAACTCCAAGCGTCCTAACCTGAAAACTGTAATACTCGGTCTGACCCGAGCATTACAATAAAGTAACACCCAAGTCAGGCTACAAACCATCGTGAGTAAACCCACTTAATTTGAAATACTTAAGTTATAAAAATCTTTGGAAATCCAAGGTAACGCGTACAAACCGACGAGCTTTTATTTGATTACAACAAAGGCAGTTTTGCAGAAATCCATCGATTTAAAAATAATGTCTGGATACAATACTTATTTAAAATGGTCAAATTTATTAATTTTATTCAATTCCAGCCTATTAGACTCTTTAGTCAAAATTGTAGAGGTTCGTAGTTATTATCAAATCGAAGTGGTTCCGGATAACACTGATATCCGATTTCGGTCTCTTCGAACTGAAAACAGTAAATTTTAAATGTCCAAATCGCTTTAAATAAACAATTCATATTTAGGGTGACTACATTCATATACAAGATTATGTTTATTTTCAATAAAACGTGTCAACGTTTTATTCAAATTATTTAAATTCATTTGGTTACTTAGTGGCATAAATAAGAATGCTTTAGATAAATATTCAAGGCAAATAAGCCAACCTATATCGTTACTTAATTTAACGATAAATAACTAATATTAACAAATTCGCAATTTACGATTTTATTAACTTTAATTACTGAACTCATTCATATTATTAAACCAAATAATTATAAATTAAAGAAATTGTAAAAAAACAATTTATTTCTAGTTAATAAAAATTAAGCAATCCAATTAATAGCTAATTTTATTTTATTAACCTAAGATTTTACTAAATTAAGAATTTAAATTAATTACTTACTTTAATTATTATGAAATAATTAACTTTTACTTTCCACAAAATAAGTCAACTTAAAGTATTAGGAGGTAGAATTTTGATGTAAGAATTCATGTTGATTAAATTTTTAATGCTAATCGAAATTGAGTTTTAATAATTTAAGTTATTATAAAAATATATAAGTTCCACTTTCCTCTTTCCCTTTCTTTTTCTTCCTTTTCTCTTTTCCTTTCTTTCCCTTTTTCCTTTTTCTTTCTTTTTCCTTTCCTTTTTCCTTTTCTTTTTTCCTTTTCTTTTTCCTTTTTTTTCCTTTTCTTTTCTTCTTTTCTATTTCCTTGGCCCAAGGTCTCCTGGCCCAACTCTTTTTCTCCTCTTCCAGTTCTTTCCTCTGCTCTTCTCTTTATTTTCTTTCAAACTCAACTATGCACGTACGAGTGCATGTGCACGTCGCCTTCGGTCGCGATTGCTCGTCGTCCTTTATCCAACCACATTGCCCTCGACCCCGACCCTCCGTTCCACCACCTGAAACCGTGTTCGACAACTTGGTCCGAAATTGAACCCCTCAACAAAAAACACTGGAACAATGATCAACCCAAATCACCTCGCCTCGCCGTTCCCATCCACCATCAATCACCAGAACATGCCCTCGGCATTGTCATTGCCACCTCTTCCCTTTCCCCTCCATGCGCACGCACCCGGGCACCTCTCGACGTCACTAGTGCCACAAACTCGAGGCCGAAAAACAAACCACCCAAACTCTAACGCTGCCTTGTTAAGCCACCCCGATCATCAAAAAAACCCTTATATTTTTCTTGAGCTCCCCGTCCCATACTCCTCCTCTATGGCCAACAGCTTGACCTGAAATCGCTTCGATCGCCGGAAACAGCATTAACACCCAACTTCGACCATCTCCACTCTTCTACCTCCATCCGCCATTAAAAATTCTCAAACAAGTTCTAAAAATCCTATTTTTCCACCCCGAACACGATCGTATAACCTGTTGGTGGAATTACGATGGCCAAAATTTGACCAAAAATAACCCACTCTTTGTTACCCGGAGTTCTCTCCCTCTCGGCTAGATAAAATCGAATGAAATAATTTTTAAAATGTTCCTTACTCAAAAACATACAACTTTTGTTTTGATATCATGCCTAAAAGCTTAGTAGATGAGGAGTTACAGATTTTTAAAGTTAATGTTTTAACTAATTTTTTTCTTTCCAAAATGAGGAACTAAGAGCTTTTACAGGCTTTGGGCAGTTAACTGTATACACATACCTTCATATATAATTTATAATACAGAACATACTAGATACTTACATCCATGATCTACCTGTAGCTCAATTACACACACACGCACACACACACACACACATATATATATATATATTCATATAAGTGAAGTCCTGTAATTAAAATACAAGTTTGTTATACTCACTGTCTTTAGGTAATGATGAACTGCTGTTATGTTTCTTACTCTTTGGTTCAAGCTTTTGATCCCATGGCAGTTTTTTTCTTTCTTTTATGAACTCATGAACAATCTGAGGCTATGCATATATATATAGAGGAACGGGAAACTGTACAGTACAAGCCAAAAAAAGAAGCCGAGATGAATACCTATACAACCCCTTCTTCCTATATTTTCTTTTTATTTTCTTTTGCTTTTATCTTGATTTGATTTCATATGAAGGCTGATTTGATTTGTAAGTTGATTTGCCATTTTATATACTTGATTTGAAGTTTTATAGTCTTGAATTTAATGTTTGTCATGATGATGCCTCCTCTATGTATATTTATAAACATATATATATAGAGGTTTACAATACTCTATTTTATATTAACATACATATTTACCTATTTGCAATTTTTTTATGTAACCTATGTCCCTATACATTTACTTATATTTATTTTGTTTAAATATCATAAGTTTTGCATATATATTTGTATATATACTTTCATACACATTATTCTTTAAGCATCTATACATACACTTACATATATATTGTCATCCCATATATATATTTACATTTATACAAATTTCATATACATTACTTCATATGGCATATATATATACACTCTTATATGCTTATATATATATAAACATCATTAACTTGTATATATTTATATTTATGTACAAATATATGGATATTCTACCTTGATTTTTAATGGTGGAGTTTATTTATATTTCTATAATATTTATCATATCTAGAAATTTATAATTCAATATTAAACATAGTTTTTAACCAATATATATATATATATATATATTTAGCCATTTTAAACATCAGAAAATTTATTTATTCGACTAATAAAAGTTAATATCCCAATAATTAAAATTAATTAATTTCCCCTAAAATCAAGTGGCTAAAAATCCGGGTCGTTATATTCCTCCCCCCTTAGAACTTTTCGTCCTCGAAAAGGAATGAAACGAGAATTTGAATTTTTCGATGTATATTATTATTTAAATCATCTTTAAACATTTAACTCCTTACTCTTTTATTTTACATTTTAATACACTTTAAATTACATAGTATTACCAAACTAGTTTGGATAAAAATACTTTTTGATAACTCGATGTCTTAACAAGTCCATCCTTGTTCTTACAGAATTCAATCATACGTTGATCAAGCATAGGACTGAAAATCTATAAGTACTTAGTATACCCATTTTCGACACTCAGTGAAAATACTTGAAAAAATTCTTTTCAAAAATGCTATGGAAAGTATCACCCCCCTTCACCACCATGGATCGCAGTTAACCCAATGGTTGCATCGCCATCCCGGCGAAATCATAATAAAACCGTAGGCATCCGCACCTCTCGACTTTCGCCATAGGAACACCCCAGATTGCAGCTACAATAAGGTTGTGTTGCTATCTTAGCAAAACCATAAGTAGTCTGTAGGCAATCACTACCCCTCGAATTACACTGTCAAACGAAACTATACCACATAGATCGCATGCTACACAAAGTTATGTCACTGTTCCAGTGGAACCTAGTGCAGACTGTAGGCACTCGCTACCACTTGAATTACGCTATGGAACCAAACCACATAGATCGCAATCTACCGATGTTACATCGCTCTCCCAGCGAAATCAAACGTAGATTGTAGGTAATCACTGCCACCTGACTTACGCTATGGAACTGCGATAGATCGCAGTAACACAAAGGTTACGTTGCCATCATAGCAAAACCCAATGTAACAGTAGGCATCAACACCACTCGACTTACGCTACCCAACAAATGATCATCAGGAACTCATTGAGTTTTGTCCTGACGATCTCTAGGATCCCAATTCTCATTGAACCCACCCTTTAGAATCCTAGGCAGAACCACCCAGGGGATCTCCTACTATAAGTTTCGACTCTCATAGGGGTGCCCTTCCATACTCTTGTCTCAAAACATATCATACTATATACATATATAGTACCTTTCAAATCATACTCTTTATATGTATCACATATAAATTTTGTCTATACAAAATCGATAGTTTTCAAATTTGGTTTACCAAATTTCCAAAATTGACTATTTGCCAAAATCAAAAGTCTCTTAAAAATAATAATCAATGGGTTTGTGACGACCCGGAGTTTTCGAACCCGAAAATTCCAGATAGTTAGGAGAAAAAGAAAAGAGGTAGAAGAAAGAAACAGAAAGAAGAAAGAAAAACAGAAAACACAACATCTCACATTCGCAGCGGATAAAATATAATATCAAATAATAATATCAGTTATACAAAGAAAACTGTATTTGTTAATTTACATTCAATACATCAGAGTTACAACCATTTACAAATAGACTAGACAGTTATCCACCTGTCCCAGACTACTATCAATAAGCTCTCAAATACACAGCGGAAAACACTCCATACGTTCCTGCCATCCAGCTCGCCTCCTGAGCTCTAGAACGTCCTAACCTGAAAAGCTGTAATACTCGGTCTGACCCGAGCATTACATCAAAGTAACACCCGGGTCAGGCTGGAAACCAGCGTGAGTAAACCCATAACATAAAATACCAAGCTATATAACTTAAGTGAATTACCAGGGTAACTCGTACTTTTTACGAGTTCTAATCTTATTTAAGTCAATTACTTATCTCAAAACAATATCCAAGAATCGTTATCCAGTTTTAAATATTCATGATACTTAACTTATTTCATTCCAGCCCGTTTGCTTCCAAACTCATATTTATAAAGAATCGAAGTGGTTTCGGGTATTTACTGATACCCGACCCCGGTCTCTTCGAATTCAATGTCATCTCTAATCCAAGTTGTTAAGTTTTAAACAACACAATTTAAATCCAGGATATCATACAACAATTTAACTCAGATAGGTAATCTACATTATCACAGTTTAACCCATTCATATCACAGAGCATCACACATCAGAGATATCAATCAATTCAAGGCATTCAATACAATTCAATCATCTAAGATCAACTAATCCCTTGATTATAATTAATTTAAACCAGATTAATTTCTTATGAATGAATTACTAATCCTGGTTAATTAATATTAATTAATTACAAACCATAATTAATATCCTTTAATCATTTATTAATTAACCTTTAATAATAAATTAATTAATTTTTAATTATTAATTAATCGATCTTACTTAACAAATCAATCAACCTTTAATCATTAAATAATTAACCTTTAATTATTTAATTATCCTTAATAAATTACATTAATTAATCAACACTTAATTAATAAATCATCCTTAATCACTTTCATTAATTAATTAACCTTTATTTAATTAATTATTCTCAAATTAATTACCTTAATTAATTAATCACATTAATTAATTCTCCTTAAATAAGACCTTAATTGACTTAAGATAAACCACTTATCTTTATTAATTACTTAACTACATCCTTAAATTTTTTATTGAAATAAATACTTGAAATTAATTAACAAACAAAATCAATTGAGATTTTTTCTTGATTAATTAAAATTTAACACTCTTAACTCAAATCACCTCTTAATTATATCTTTAAAATTTCATTTAGAAATTTATCTATTATTACCCCATTATATAATTATCTTTAAACAAAATTTTAAAATATTGTAAATCTTTGAAACTGATTTGAACTTGTAATATTTTGTTTTGAAAACTTGGCAACACTTCTTTGAAAACTTAATCCCTCAAATAACTTAAAACTATTTAATAATTTTATTTTATTTTTCCTTTAAAAATCTGTTTTATTTTAAAACTTAAAAACCTGTTCCCAACAAAACACTCTCAAATGACTCGATCAAAAACCCGAGCCAACACATCTTTTTCCCGAGCTCTTTCCCGAGACCACCATATTTTTTCATTGTTTTGATTTTAAATTTTAAACCCGTTAAACTCACACGAACGAACCCGGGCCAAAATCGAAAATCCCCGAGATCCACTTCGAGATCCCACCTTCTTCTCCAACCCAAAAAAACATCAGACACCATTGATATATCGTGCACATGCACGATCAACTCGATCACTTCCGACCATCACCACGACCTTCAGCAAATTGCCGGTCACCTCGCTGATGAATCCGACCACCCAGATAATCGATCATCTCTGCCAAACTAAATCAAGCTACACGAGCACCTGGAACCCCAAATCTTGATCATCGAAAACGCCTCACGTCGTCGATCCCGATCACCAGAATTCATGCCGGCCTACCTCCAGACTCATCTCGATCCTACGCTTCAATCCCCCTTCCTCTGGTCAAGCTCGATGCGACCACGTCGCCAAAATCGACTCTAAAACATCATCGACCAAACCTGGTCATTAAACCCTACATCTCCACTTTCCGGCCACCACGACCTATGAGAAACTCAGCGATCATTTTTCCCTTAACCACCGACCTACGACCTTCCTCCAGCCACCATCCCAAGATTACTGAACTTCGCGATCGCCTAAAATTGAAATAAAACCCAATTCCGACCAACTCACAACTTCTCACAATTCCCAAGCTTAAAAATCATAATATTGTTATCAAAATTTATCAATTTCGAAAACGAATTCGATGATGTAAACCAAACATGGAAATTGAACAAATCAAATTTCTGACTTTAATTTATTTTCACTGTTCTTTCCCCATTTCCAGTTAATCTACTTTCCAATAATACTTATGAATATTTTTAAAAACTAAATTTAGTTAATACAAACATTTTTCACAACTTTATTCCAAGTATTTATCACATGCATCAAGATAGAATATAGATTAAGGTTTTTAAAAGTGATGTATACTCACTGGTTTTGAAATAACAGAGACAAGATATATATACACAGTCATATACAGCTATATATACAGGTAGTTTCAATCATATCCCAGAAAATAATCATTTAGGCAACATATTACATCCTATCCATATAAATTATCACTTGCAAATAGATTCGAACTGATTTTAAAGTAAAGTTTACTCACCTTAAATGGAACAGAGACCAGATTTCTTGTTCCAGGCTTTTGTTTTGTAAATTTTTACATTTGATTTGAATTCTTTGCTGTTGAATCTGGAACTGATGTTGATCTTGTTTTGATTTAGCTTGATGATTCAGGTTGAAAAAGTGGTTGCTTGATTCCAGTTGTATCTTTGTTTTACATTTGAGTTGAACATGAATTGCTTGAATCAGGTTGCAAACTTGAAAGAAGTTGTTGCTCAGATTTTCTTTAGTTTGATCTTTTTTTTTTTTAGAGAAGAAAGAGAAGGAAATGTCTGGTTTGTTAAAAATGAATATCCCTACAACCTTGTTCTCCAATATGTTAATTATATTTTCTTTCCAATTAAAAGAAACAAATGCCACTTGTCTTTGCATGTAATCTTTAGCTTACAAATGTTTAATGCATATTATCCTTAGCTTCCACTTGTATTTTACATGCTTTATATATTTACAAATATTAAAAATTTATTTTAAATATTTCTTATGTGTATTAATATTAATATGTTATGTTAGGTTTATACAAATTTGTTATGAAATATCTTCAAAGAAAGAATATTTTAAACCTTTTATTAAATTCTATTTAAACTTAGACTATTATATTTTAACCTAATAAATATTTATTTTAAGTGTTTTATGTTTATATATTTTCATTAACACGTTTCCTCTTCACTTATAATTATATCTTTAAAGATTAAATTTAAGACAGTACTTTGAGTTTCAAACCCGAGTTCTATTTACAATCATCTTATAATAACACAAAATCAAATACATATTTTATATTATTTTTGAAAAGATGAATTTTACCAATTTAAATAATTATACCAGGAGATTATCAAATAGATATTTATTCACATATTTATAATTCAGCATTTATTATAATTCAAATTCATCTATATACATATCCAAAAATATTTTAATTATCAAAGTTTTATCTGTTCAATTGATTAAAACAGTTAATTATCCAATTATCAAATGTCTCAAAAATCCGGGTTATCACATTCCTTCCCCCTTAGAATCTTTTCGTCCTCGAAAAGGAACGAAGCCAAAATTTATTAAAATTCTTAATATCTGTTAAATTTTCTCTTTGGACCATTTTTAAAACACCTTAAAAATCTTTATAATATTACTAAATTAGTTTTTATAAAAATATTTTTATAACTCGATGTCTTAACAAGTCAATCCTTGTCCTTACAGAAATTCGGTCATACGTTGATCAGGCGTAGAACTGAAAATCTATAAGATCTTAGCAGACCCGTTTTCAACACCCAGTGAAAATACTTGGAAAATAATTTATGAAAATATAGAAACAGTTTTGAAAATAGAGGAAATATTTTTGGTGAGAATGCTCTGGAAATCATCACCCCCATCCATGGTCACAGTTACATCACGGGTTACGTTGCCATCGCAGCAAAAGTCCATGTAACTGATTACACCATGGAACCCACAACAGATCGCAGTTACATCCAGGGTTACGTTGCCGTCGCAGCAAAAGTCCATGTAACTGTTGGCTCTCAGCGGCACACACGATTTCGCTGTCAAAATGAAACTTCTCCCACATAGGTCGCAGTCTACCGATATAAAATCAAACGTAGACAGTTGGCTCTCAGCGGCACAAACGACTTTCGCTATGTTACCATAGTGTCACAGTCTACCGATATAAAATCAAACGTAGACAGTTGGCTCTCAGCGGCACACATGACTTTCGCTATGGTCTGCAGTAGATCGCAGTGACATCGAGTTAAACTGTCGTCACAGCATAACCCAAATGCCTCTGTGGGCACCAGCCCCTCGACTTTCGCTACAAAAATAATCCTCAGGAACTAGTTTATTCCGGACTCCTCACAGGATTAACTTTAGAATCCCCCCTTGGGGTTCAAGGCAGTACCACCCAGTGGCACTCCTGAGAAGTTCATTTCAAGGAAGCGCCTTTTTCCCCAGAGCTATACTCAAAACATTTTTATACTATACATTTATAGTATCTTCAAATCATACCCTTTATGATTTATCAAAATCTACTTTACACAAAATCGATTACCAAAATCGATAATTCTCAAACCAGGCTTTCCAAAATCCAAAATTGATTTTCCCAAAAATCAAAAGCCTTTTCCAATTTATATAGGTTCCCAAAACCTTTTCCAAAATCATTCTCATAATATCCTTTATATATATATATATAACTTTGAAAATCTTTGGATCATTTCAAACTTGTATAAAACCTCTTTTATACTTCAAATATTTTCAAAACCCTTTTCTTTTAACAATAGATTCAACAGGGGAAGATTTATCTTATATAACAAGGATATATAACTTTATTTTATTCTAAATCAAATATTCACATTTGATAAATCTTTTATAAAGTTATTAACCATATTTCTTTTCATTTTACATTTCTTATCCACAAATCTTCAATATCAATTTCATTCAAATCCGTACGATGTACACATATCATCCGTACACAATATCAATCTGATCGCTCAATCGATCACACAATTTCACTTCCGAACTAGTATCGTCCACCCGACTTCCTAGTGCGGACTCAGATATGGTTTCTTGATCAGAAACCGTCATTCTCCTTGCATAGTCACAACTATGATAGAGAATATCCAGAACCAATCAAAAATCCATATCCAGGTTCGCCGTCGAAATTCGAGTGAAAAATCCCAACTCGGATCGATAATACTATCTCGAAATTCTGTGTTCGAATCTGGATCAAATCACTATGCGAATAGAATAATATACGTATATCCTACGTATTTATCTTTATTGGTTATTAGCCATATCAATTCTCTTTTCTATTCACATTTCCTTTAATTCCATTCACTTATTCTCAATTGCTTCCATTTCCAATTGAGTTATTACTTCAATTACAAACAGTTTGAACTTTGACCTATTTAAATTTAAAAATAGCTTGAAAAAGTTTAAAATAGATAAGTAGTTGAAAAATAGTTGTTAGTTTGTAAAATAGCTGTAAAATAGTTAAGTAGATATAAAATAGTTAAATAATTGCAAAATAGTTTTTAAAATATTGATTAGATGTAGGTAACTGAAAAATAGTAATGAGTTTATAAGACAGTTTCAAAATAGTTAAATAGTTCCAAAATAATTGTAAAATAAGTATAAGATAGTTTGGGGTTTAAGAAGAAAGATTGTATAGTAAATAGTTTGGAAAAATATATTTGTATTAAAACAATTTATTTTGAAAATAATCCAAAGCCAAACTGTTTAATTTCTCAATTTCCATTTCCAATTAATTTTCCATCAATTCAATTTAAATTTCCACTTCCATTTAAATTGATTCAATACTTCAATTTTCATTGAAATTGATTTAATCCCAATTCAAGTTGAATTAACCTTAATTCCTTTCCAAATTCAAATCAAATTCCATTTGATTTTTAAACTTATTCAACTTTAATCACAATTCCAAATTATTTCAAATCAATTCCAATTTGAACAAATTTTATTCAAATCTCAACTTAAAACCATCTCGAATTATATAAATTCGAGTTAAGTATTTTAAATGTTGATTTAATCAAATTAACCCTTACTTTTAAATCAAATTAACCTTTATTTTTAATTTAACAACTTAAATCTTTAAACCATTTATTTCTGAATCCAAATTCCAAAATTCCATTTTAAAATTATCTTTACTTAACTGATTACAAAGTTCAAATAAGAATTTAAAAAAACAATTTAATCTTCAGATTCTAATTTATTATCCATTTTCAATTTCCAGATCTCAACCCCATTTTGAGATCACTCATAATTCCCATTTAAAATCAACCATTTAACTTCCCAAGTTAAATTTTAATTTCATCTTGAAATTTCCAATTCAAGTTGTTCATTCTAAACTCATTTAACTTTCCTTAAGTTATATTCAATTTAATCCAGTCAACTTTACCGAATTTGAATTCCCATTTCAAATTTTAAACTTTATATTTAATAATCTTCCCACTTATAAGTTCAAAAACTTATCACTTTGGGTTTTCATATCATATACCAAGGAAAAATTTAAAACTCAACACTTAGAGTTTATTTCAAATCATCTTTGATATTATGTATATTCCTCATATATACATTTTCTTTATACACCAAGTTATACTTTAAATTTTTAAACCACCTTTGGTTTTAATTCAAAACAAACTTCTTTAAAACAATTTCAAGTTTTCTGGATTTAGATTTAAAATTTCATAATTTTAAATTATCTTCAATTCCAATTTATAAGTTATACTCACTTAAATGTTTACTTCCCTAAAACATTTCTTTTTTCTTAATCATTAACAACATTCATTATTAAACACAACTACCATTTATGATAATAACCAAGGTTATCATATCTGGAAACCAATTTATTATTATCTTTATTTCTACAAATTCAAGATTTTAATTTCAGTTTGGATTCAATTCAAACTTAACTTTATTCAATTTTAATTTGGTTGTATTACTATTACCACTTAATTTAATTCCAATATTTTAACAACCAATTTCTTTATATTTATTAGAAAGAAATATCATTTTATATATCAAAATATATTCTTATATAAAATCATTTAAAATCTTTATATATAAAAATAACAAGTACGCTCTCATATATATATACACTCAACTCGTTCTAGGGTACCATTGACCCTATCCTTAACGAGTAATCCCAACAGAGCCAAGGTTCTCGCTTAACCTTTTGCTCTGATACCAACTGTGACGACCCGGAGTTTTCGAACCCGAAAATTCCAGATAGTTAGGAGAAAAAGAAAAGAGGTAGAAGAAAGAAACAGAAAGAAGAAAGAAAAACAGAAAACACAACATCTCACATTCGCAGCGGATAAAATATAATATCAAATAATAATATCAGTTATACAAAGAAAACTGTATTTGTTAATTTACATTCAATACATCAGAGTTACAACCATTTACAAATAGACTAGACAGTTATCCACCTGTCCCAGACTACTATCAATAAGCTCTCAAATACACAGCGGAAAACACTCCATACGTTCCTGCCATCCAGCTCGCCTCCTGAGCTCTAGAACGTCCTAACCTGAAAAGCTGTAATACTCGGTCTGACCCGAGCATTACATCAAAGTAACACCCGGGTCAGGCTGGAAACCAGCGTGAGTAAACCCATAACATAAAATACCAAGCTATATAACTTAAGTGAATTACCAGGGTAACTCGTACTTTTTACGAGTTCTAATCTTATTTAAGTCAATTACTTATCTCAAAACAATATCCAAGAATCGTTATCCAGTTTTAAATATTCATGATACTTAACTTATTTCATTCCAGCCCGTTTGCTTCCAAACTCATATTTATAAAGAATCGAAGTGGTTTCGGGTATTTACTGATACCCGACCCCGGTCTCTTCGAATTCAATGTCATCTCTAATCCAAGTTGTTAAGTTTTAAACAACACAATTTAAATCCAGGATATCATACAACAATTTAACTCAGATAGGTAATCTACATTATCACAGTTTAACCCATTCATATCACAGAGCATCACACATCAGAGATATCAATCAATTCAAGGCATTCAATACAATTCAATCATCTAAGATCAACTAATCCCTTGATTATAATTAATTTAAACCAGATTAATTTCTTATGAATGAATTACTAATCCTGGTTAATTAATATTAATTAATTACAAACCATAATTAATATCCTTTAATCATTTATTAATTAACCTTTAATAATAAATTAATTAATTTTTAATTATTAATTAATCGATCTTACTTAACAAATCAATCAACCTTTAATCATTAAATAATTAACCTTTAATTATTTAATTATCCTTAATAAATTACATTAATTAATCAACACTTAATTAATAAATCATCCTTAATCACTTTCATTAATTAATTAACCTTTATTTAATTAATTATTCTCAAATTAATTACCTTAATTAATTAATCACATTAATTAATTCTCCTTAAATAAGACCTTAATTGACTTAAGATAAACCACTTATCTTTATTAATTACTTAACTACATCCTTAAATTTTTTATTGAAATAAATACTTGAAATTAATTAACAAACAAAATCAATTGAGATTTTTTCTTGATTAATTAAAATTTAACACTCTTAACTCAAATCACCTCTTAATTATATCTTTAAAATTTCATTTAGAAATTTATCTATTATTACCCCATTATATAATTATCTTTAAACAAAATTTTAAAATATTGTAAATCTTTGAAACTGATTTGAACTTGTAATATTTTGTTTTGAAAACTTGGCAACACTTCTTTGAAAACTTAATCCCTCAAATAACTTAAAACTATTTAATAATTTTATTTTATTTTTCCTTTAAAAATCTGTTTTATTTTAAAACTTAAAAACCTGTTCCCAACAAAACACTCTCAAATGACTCGATCAAAAACCCGAGCCAACACATCTTTTTCCCGAGCTCTTTCCCGAGACCACCATATTTTTTCATTGTTTTGATTTTAAATTTTAAACCCGTTAAACTCACACGAACGAACCCGGGCCAAAATCGAAAATCCCCGAGATCCACTTCGAGATCCCACCTTCTTCTCCAACCCAAAAAAACATCAGACACCATTGATATATCGTGCACATGCACGATCAACTCGATCACTTCCGACCATCACCACGACCTTCAGCAAATTGCCGGTCACCTCGCTGATGAATCCGACCACCCAGATAATCGATCATCTCTGCCAAACTAAATCAAGCTACACGAGCACCTGGAACCCCAAATCTTGATCATCGAAAACGCCTCACGTCGTCGATCCCGATCACCAGAATTCATGCCGGCCTACCTCCAGACTCATCTCGATCCTACGCTTCAATCCCCCTTCCTCTGGTCAAGCTCGATGCGACCACGTCGCCAAAATCGACTCTAAAACATCATCGACCAAACCTGGTCATTAAACCCTACATCTCCACTTTCCGGCCACCACGACCTATGAGAAACTCAGCGATCATTTTTCCCTTAACCACCGACCTACGACCTTCCTCCAGCCACCATCCCAAGATTACTGAACTTCGCGATCGCCTAAAATTGAAATAAAACCCAATTCCGACCAACTCACAACTTCTCACAATTCCCAAGCTTAAAAATCATAATATTGTTATCAAAATTTATCAATTTCGAAAACGAATTCGATGATGTAAACCAAACATGGAAATTGAACAAATCAAATTTCTGACTTTAATTTATTTTCACTGTTCTTTCCCCATTTCCAGTTAATCTACTTTCCAATAATACTTATGAATATTTTTAAAAACTAAATTTAGTTAATACAAACATTTTTCACAACTTTATTCCAAGTATTTATCACATGCATCAAGATAGAATATAGATTAAGGTTTTTAAAAGTGATGTATACTCACTGGTTTTGAAATAACAGAGACAAGATATATATACACAGTCATATACAGCTATATATACAGGTAGTTTCAATCATATCCCAGAAAATAATCATTTAGGCAACATATTACATCCTATCCATATAAATTATCACTTGCAAATAGATTCGAACTGATTTTAAAGTAAAGTTTACTCACCTTAAATGGAACAGAGACCAGATTTCTTGTTCCAGGCTTTTGTTTTGTAAATTTTTACATTTGATTTGAATTCTTTGCTGTTGAATCTGGAACTGATGTTGATCTTGTTTTGATTTAGCTTGATGATTCAGGTTGAAAAAGTGGTTGCTTGATTCCAGTTGTATCTTTGTTTTACATTTGAGTTGAACATGAATTGCTTGAATCAGGTTGCAAACTTGAAAGAAGTTGTTGCTCAGATTTTCTTTAGTTTGATCTTTTTTTTTTTTAGAGAAGAAAGAGAAGGAAATGTCTGGTTTGTTAAAAATGAATATCCCTACAACCTTGTTCTCCAATATGTTAATTATATTTTCTTTCCAATTAAAAGAAACAAATGCCACTTGTCTTTGCATGTAATCTTTAGCTTACAAATGTTTAATGCATATTATCCTTAGCTTCCACTTGTATTTTACATGCTTTATATATTTACAAATATTAAAAATTTATTTTAAATATTTCTTATGTGTATTAATATTAATATGTTATGTTAGGTTTATACAAATTTGTTATGAAATATCTTCAAAGAAAGAATATTTTAAACCTTTTATTAAATTCTATTTAAACTTAGACTATTATATTTTAACCTAATAAATATTTATTTTAAGTGTTTTATGTTTATATATTTTCATTAACACGTTTCCTCTTCACTTATAATTATATCTTTAAAGATTAAATTTAAGACAGTACTTTGAGTTTCAAACCCGAGTTCTATTTACAATCATCTTATAATAACACAAAATCAAATACATATTTTATATTATTTTTGAAAAGATGAATTTTACCAATTTAAATAATTATACCAGGAGATTATCAAATAGATATTTATTCACATATTTATAATTCAGCATTTATTATAATTCAAATTCATCTATATACATATCCAAAAATATTTTAATTATCAAAGTTTTATCTGTTCAATTGATTAAAACAGTTAATTATCCAATTATCAAATGTCTCAAAAATCCGGGTTATCACAGGGTTCCAAAACTTTTTCAGTTTCATATGCATATAAGATCCTTCCTTTCAACTCGAATAATTTTCGGATCAAAATTTTCTTAGTCCACTGCATACTTATATATTGTTCCATTTGGTACCTTTAAATATCTTTCAAAGATTCATTTCTTTCTGGTTATAATTTCAATAAGGGAAGCTTGAATATATAACTAACATTTATATTCTTATTAATGCCAAATCAAATTTTCCAGTTCGATTACCTTTTCAAAGTTATTTGTCACAATTCTTACCTCTTATAAGGGAAGTTTCAATTATAGTAACTATTACACCTTCATCTTTAAGTCATCACATTTACTCAAAATGTACTATTTCACCTCGAAATCATTTGTTTGCCTTATATGTTGATTTCGGTTCCAATTCAAAATTTGCTTCGAGTTTCATTTTCAATTATAACTTCAATTTATCCCAATTCGTATTTAAATCTACGATTCAAATATAAATATTTTCCACTCTGACCAGTTTGAATTTAGAAAATAGCTTGAATAGTTTTAAAATAGTTAAATAGTTAATATAAGATAGTTTGGGTATTGAAAAGAATGGTCTGTATAGTAAATAGCTTGGAAAATCAAAATAATTTGAATATTTAAGAAGATAGATTTAAACAGTTTATATCAAAATAATTTGTTCGAAAATAGTTTCAAGGTCAAACTAATTCAAATTTCAATCTTCCAATTCAAATCAATTTCAATTTCCATTTCCATTTAAATTGATTCAATCCCAATTCCAATTCGAATTAACTTCGAATCCCCTTTTAATTAAAATCAATTCCTATTTCAATTTCAAATTAATTCAATTCAATTTCAATTTGAATTAATTTCAATTCCATTCTCAATTTTTAAACCATCTTGATTTATATAATATTTGAGTTCGATTTTCAAAATATCGATTTAATCACTTAAATCAAATTAACCCTCAATATTTAATTTAACAATCTAAATCTTTAGTAGTTCAATTCCAAGCCCAATTGTCGAAATATCCACTTAAATTACTTTTTACTTGGATTTATTCCAAGGTTCGAGTAAGAGTTCAAATCTTTTTAAGACAAATCAATTCTCGGAATTCAATTGATTTCCCAACCATAACTTCAAAATTTTAAACCCAATTCTTTAAACAATTCCGGTTGACAAGTTTGTTTTAACATTTCAAACTTAAGTTCAAAATGATTCCATTTTCATAATTTTATTTCTATTCAATTTCAGGGTTGGATATATATCATTTCAACCTACTTCTTAATTTAATATAAATAATTCGATTTACAGTTCTTCATACTATAAATAACATAGAGAATGATAACATGATATATCAAATAAATAAACATCCAAATTATCTAAGACATCAATCAATAACAAATTTCCAAAATTCGAAACCCGTTTTATTTCAAAAATATTTGAAATTATTCATACATAACTTCTTTTTTAACTTTTCTCAAATTTTATACCCTTCCTTTTACAATTTAATTTACCTAACTTCCATAAGTTAAACCTTAATTTCACCTTGAAATTTTCAACTCCAGGTTATAAGTTCGAACTTTATTCAACTTGGCCCGAGTTAAATTCCAATTCATTTAATCCATTTAAACTTCTTAATTTAAATGTTTACCTCCCGAATTTAAATTCTTATAAGTTCAAAAACTTACTTTTCTTTGGGTTATACTC
The DNA here is from genome assembly GCA_030737815.1 of Allium fistulosum. Classification (NCBI taxonomy): domain Eukaryota; kingdom Viridiplantae; phylum Streptophyta; class Magnoliopsida; order Asparagales; family Amaryllidaceae; genus Allium; species Allium fistulosum. Next base: position 418,023,503 of record CM060906.1, read on the forward strand.
CTCATTTCAAGGGAGATTTCAGAATTCAAACACCCAGTTTTTTGTTTCCAATCAACTTTGGAGACATATATATATATATATATATATATACATACATATATATATATCCATTTACATATCAACTCACACTTCAAATTTTAAACCACCCTTGGTTTCTACCCAAAACAAATAACTCTTGTTTTAAAACAAAAGTTTCCATATTCAAAAATATTCTAAATAACATTATTAATTTATTATTTCCTTAAACATTTTGAAACACATTTCAAATTTTTTGGGACTTAGATTCAAAACCCACAATTTAGATCCATTTTAATCTATAAGGCATATTTATAAATTAAGCTTATATAATTTCACTCTCTTAAAACATTTCACACTGTTTTATCATTGTTTACTCTGTAATAAACATCCTTTATTAAGGCATAACAACCAATTTATGATAATAATCAATATTATCATACCTAGAAACCATATATTCCATAATAATTTTCTAGAAAATTATTTCTATATATAAAATATAATCAGGGTAAACTTATTTCATTTCAAAACACTTTGAAAAAAACACTTCTGCAATTTCCGAAATTTTAAATTCTGGTTTGATTCTACTTTTAGCTTAACTTATTTGTATAATTCATTCTTATCAAATTTCTATTTGGTTATATACATATTTAACCACTTAAATCTAATAATCTTATTTGATTATAATAATCAGAGCTAATCACCTTAATACACTATATTAATTCAGAAAAATTATTTCTTTTTATATCAAAATATAATCTTATATAAAAATTATTTTAAAATCGTTTTTAAAATCATTATATAAGAAAATAACAAGTACGCCCTCATATACAATACTCTCAACTCATTCTAGGGTACTACTGACCTTATCTTTAATGAGTAATCCCCACCAGAGCCAAGGTTCTCGCTTAACCTTCAGCTCTGATATCATGTGTAACGACCAGGCGATTTTCGACCCTCGAAAATCGACACTAATAATTTCACTGTATAGAGTGCCGAGCAATCGAGTGCCGAAAATACCAGGTTGTTAGGGTTTAAGAAGAAAAAGAGATAGAAGAAGCAACCAGAAAATAACAACACAGAATCTCACATACGCAGCGGAACAAAATATAATATACAATAACAACATTTATACAAAAGAAAGCTATAACTGTTATTATACATACAAGTTATCATAGTACAATCACCATTATAAAAATCTGGACAGTTATAATAACTTGTCCCTAATTGTTGAATATACAACCTATAATACACAGCGGAACAAATATGCCCCGGCCATCCATCTCGTCTCCTGAACTCCAAAGCGTCCTAACCTGAAAACTGTAATACTCGGTCTGACCCGAGCATTACAATAAAGTAACACCCGAGTCAGGCTGGAAACCAGCATGAGTAAACCCACTTAATTTGAAATACTTAAGTTATAAAAATCTTTGGAAATCCAAGGTAACTCGTACAAACCGACGAGTTTTTATCTGTTTATAACAAAGACAGTTTTTGTAACAACCCTGGGTTTGTGATTACCTGTGAAGATAAATTATAATGATGGTTATAATTTAAAATGGAGGAATAAAATAAATTTGTAGATGTAAAATTTGTTAAAATTGTTTATTTTAAAATAAACAATGGGTTCTGGTGTAATAAAATGGAGATTAAGATGTTTGGTTGTAATTAAAGTGAGAATAATAGAATTATGTTGATTTGGTGGTAATTTAATTTAAATAGGGATAAATGAAATTAATTCAACATTTATTTGTTTTAAATAAATATAAAATGAAGAAAATAAAGTTTTGAAAACTTTAGTATGTTATTTTGGGGTAATAATGAGCATTGAATGGTTTTACTTTGATAAAATGCAGTTATTGCGGAAATAATAGTCAAATGGTATTTTTTTTAATTTTAATGACGTGTCAAAAATTAAATATGGTTAATACTGTGAATAAAAAATGTGTAATATTGATTAAAAACAATATTTGGATGTAAAAATATTTTTAATATGGTTTGTGATGTTTAATTAAATAAGAAAATACGATTTTTGGGGTTTAATTGATTTAATTATCATGTCGTCACATTTCTTTTTATAAGTTAAAAGTGTCATTTTCAATAATAAAAATGAAGGGTCAAATGATTGTGAAATCTATGTTTTATCGTTTGGTTGAAAAGATTAGTTAATGAACTTATTTTTAGTGTACTCACATTAATTTTTAGGTGTCTTAACCTATGAGATAACAGTGTTTTAAAATGGTATAAAATGTGATTAGAGAATGGTTAATTTACAAGTTGGTTTATTTAAATTGAGGGTTTTGGATTTAAGTTTATAGCAGCCCATTTAGACACTTAATGAATTTGCTAAGTAGGAGAAACAACTCCTTCTCATGTACGTTCAGAAACTATCACAAATAGAGGTAAACTTCCCAATGCAACCCTAGTTGAGAGCAAAGATTATGGTTTTAAAATCAAATAAATTGAAATAAAATCTAGTAAAATCCAGGTAAACTTCTCAACCATATCCTCATCTTATTTTGAATTTGTAGGTTTGATTGTTGAGGGAAATTACATTTTTGTGTTTTGGGTAAATTAAGTTTTAGGGTAAAAATTGAGGAAGGAGAAGAGCAATAGCAAGGCTATAAGGTTTTTAGCACCAAATCAAGGCCAAAGCTCCTTACTTTACTTGCTAAATCTACTAGTTTTGCTGCCAATAAATGTTATGCCTAAAAAACAAGCACTGACATAGTACAAGCTAAAGTAGCAGCAGTTTGTGATTCCAGCCTAAGTTCACCGGAGGTTGTGGCAGAGTTCATCAGAGAGGATGGCAATGGTGTAGGCATGGAAGAGGGTAAAGTCGAAGCAATGGCATAAGGCTGGGGTTTAAAGAATTATGAGTATCGGCTGTGCATGTGTGCACAGGCACAGTGTGTATGTATGGATGCTATAGGTTATGAAGCTGATGTGTACATTGTATTTTAACTAGGGTTAATTTTGATGTTATGGGTTAGTTTAGTACCATTCGTGTACTATAAATAACTCTGGTGATATTGAATTAAATCATCAGTTATATGAATTATTAATAAAAGGTGCTGTTCTTATTTCTTTCTTCTTAATTCTGTTTTCTTGCATGCATGCTTCCTTCTTATTATTCACATCAGCGCTGAGACCTGCTTCGGTATCAATCCTCCCTTACTTCGAGTCTTCTACCTCACTGCTTCCTAAAAAGTTCATACATTCTATTCTCCTTCTTCTTCCAGTCTTGTTCTTTAGTATTGTCAATCAAGAAACATCACATATCTCTCTATTTCTTTGATCCATACCTTACTCTCAGAACAGAATTCTGCCATGACTACGACCAAAAAGCAATCAAAGGAACATGGGCCTATCAAAGTGGTATTAGAGCCAGACTCGCAAGATGATTTGAATGATCACCCTTAATCGCCAAAACCTGATGACAACAGCAACGTCACCATGCCTCCACTTGATGATGTACATGATCTATGGGCAAGACAAGAACATTTCAATGATAAAACTAACAATACACTCGACCAACTTTCTGAAGCCCAACAAGAACTCTACCAAACCACCCAATAAATGAATGGAAAGATTGATATGCTCTCAGCAACATTAGAGTCTTTTATGCATGAAATGAGGCAAAATAAGAAACAGTCTATCAATGGTCATCAAGAATCATCCAAAAGCACTCCATACGTGCCACCATACCAGAGAATCAACCACAGAAATGATAACACTCCAATTCATTTCAATGATCCAATTCCACATGGTCCTACAAGACTACCCAGCATTTTACCATCCCCCTCCTTACTGCAGCACACAACCATTAAGTTGGAATTCCCAGTATACTCCGGAGATGAAACTGTTATAGAATGGATTGATTAAGTTGAACAACTATTTAGATATCATCACACTCCTGAAGTTGAGTGGGTTCTAACTTGCTCATTTCACTTGAAGGATGATTCTCAAAAATGGTACAAATGGCTGTCGCATAATGTCAAGAATCATGATGTTTGGAAAATCTTTAAGGAAGAAATCATCATCAGATTTGCTCCACCCGAATTAAAGAGACCTTTTGGGGCCTTTGCCAATTTAAAGCAACTCTCTTCAGTCCATACCTACCTCACCAAATTTGAACAGCTGTAAGGACTCCTACCACATCTTCATCCAGATTATGTTCTTGATAAATTTATGGATGGCCTGAAGGAAGATATTAGAATTGATGTTGAAGCTGCTAGACCCGCAATCTTCAAGGAAGCAGTTTCTTTAGCCAATATTTATGAGCAGAGATGGTCCCTTTCAAGAAAGTTGTATAAACCACCTCCATCTTCACAAGCAACTACATCCAGGAACCTTCCATCTAAGAATTTCAGGAACAACTATTCAGGCCCATCCTCTGTTAGAAACTCCACCAATACTTATGTTAATAAATTCAAAAGTCTAACTCCAGAAGAAATCTTAGATAAGAAAAGAAAGAATCTTTGTTACGGCTGCAATGAGAAATGGCACCCAAATCATCACTGCAAGACCAAGCAAGTTTACATTCTTGAAGGAATTATGAATTTAGGCAGTGATGAAAATGATGAAGATAATAGTGAACCATGCAGTGAAGAAATTCAAGAAGTTGAGGAAAGAGAGGAGCCAATCCCAGCAATTACATTTCATGCCATGTGTGGTATTCCTGCTTTACATACAATTAAGGTGTGTGGATCAATTAAAGGTAAATCAGTTCAAGTGCTTATTGATTCGAGCTCTACTCATAACTTTATAGACAGCAACTTGGCAAAGAAAATTCCATTGGCAATAGATGACTCAAAAAAGTTTGAAGTTCTTATAGCTAATGGAGAGAAACTACAGGGAACATGACTATGTAATCAAATCATGCTAAGTTGTTAGAATTGTTCCATGCCTGTGGATCTTTTGTTACTTCCTCTAGAAGGTTGTCAGGTTGTACTTGGAGTCCAGTGGATGAAGGCCTTGGGGAGTGTGAACTTAAACTTCTCTAAATTACAAGTTGGATTTACTTATCAAGACAAACCCTTTATATGGCAAGGAATTCGACCAGATGGAGTAAAGTATGTTGACAAATAAACCATACAAAAAGACTGTGTACAGGGTCAACTGACCATGATGTTATGCACACACTATTTGGATGAGTAACCCCAAGTGATTCCCGAAGCAGTAAGGCATCTTCTAAAGGAATTCCCGCAAGTGCATACTCCACTCACTTCCCTTCCTCCTCAAAGGTCCCATGATCATCAAATACCTTTATTACCTGGGTCGAAGCCTATATGCCTCAAGCCTTACCGACACTCTCATTATATAAAGAATGAACTAGAGAAAATTATCCAGGATATGCTAAATTCAGGAATCATCAGACCGAGCCATAGTGCATACTCATCACCAGTAGTCATGGTAAGGAAAAAAGACAGGAACTGGAGGTTGTGCATTGATTACAGGGGGCTTAACAACATCACCATCAAAGATAAGTTCCCTATTCCTTTAATAGATGATTTATTCGATGAATTATTTGTTGCTAAATATTTTACTAAATTAGATCTAATGTCGGGTTACCATCAGATAAGGGTGCATGATGCAGACATACACAAGACTGCATTTAAAACACATGATGGACACTATGAATTTCTAGTGATGCCCTTTTGTCTTGTTAATGCACCCTCCACATTTCAATCATTAATGAATACAATCTTTAAACCCTACCTCCGAAGATTTATATTGGTATTTTTTGATGATATACTAATCTATGCCAAGCTATGCTTGAGCATTTAGAACATATTAAAGTTGTTTTTCAGGTCTTGCAGAAGCATCGGCTGGTAATTACACTATCAAAATGCTCCTTTGTCAAAGAAACTGTTGACTATCTTGGCCATGTGATATCATCAGAAGGCATAGCCGTGGACCCTGGTAAGGTACAAGCTATTAAGGAGTGGCCCCTTCCAACATTAGTCAAGGCTTTAAGAGGATTCCTAGGTCTCACTGGCTACTATAGAAAGTTCATCAAACATTATGGTCTAATAGCTAAACCTCTGACAAATTTATTAAAGAAAGACTCATTCATATGGAACGAACAAGCTACTATAGCTTTTGAGAAATTAAAGCAGTGCCTCATGACCCCACCTGTCCTAGCTATGCCCAATTTCAATGAACCCTTTGTTGTAGAATGTGGTGCTAGCAGCATAGGTATAGGAGCTGTCATATTGCAAAATAGTAAGCCTATTGCCTACTTGAGTAAGGCACTACAGGGCAGGCATTTAAATCTTTCCACATATGAAAAGGAGCTTCTGGCATTAATGTTGGCAACCAAGAAGTGATCACAGTACCTATTAGGTAGACATTTTATTATAAGGATAGATCATCAGAGTTTGAAGCATCTTTTGACTCAAAGGTTACACACCGGAATTCAAGGAAAATGGGTAGCACAGTTACATGGCTTTGACTATAAAGTAGAATACAAATGTGGAAAAGAAAATATAGTGGCCGATTCTTTATCCAGGAGAGATGAAAACAAACATCAATGCATGCATATATCTCGAGTACAAGCTAGTTGGTTGGCAGAACTCAAAAACACCCTGATGAACTCACCACTATACTTAGAGATAATCAAAAAAATCACAACAGAAGGTAATGCAAATATCAAATACAAGCTAGTGGATGGCCTCCTCTTCTACAAAGGGAAAATATTGATTGATCATCTCAACACTAAACTACTTGATATCATCATCAATGAGTTTCACTCTACTCTACTCAGTGGCCACTCCGGCATTAAGGCTACCATTAAAAGAATAAGAACAGTGTTCTATTGGAAGAAAATGAAGAGGCATGTGGAGAAATTTGTAAGGGAATGTGAAGTTTGTCAAAGAAGTAAGTATGAAAATATACACATTCCTGGTTTACTACAACCTCTACCTGTTCCAGAAAGAATTTGGTCAGACATTACTATGGATTTCATAACTTGCCTACCAAAGAGCCAAAAATATACTATAATTTATGTTGTAGTAGATAGGCTATCAAAATACGCACATTTCTTTCCTCTATCTCACCTATATACAGCCCAAGGAGTTGCACGGATATTTTTTGATGGGGTTTTTAAGTTGCATGGAATGCCTACTACTATTATTAGTGATAGAGACTCTCTTTTTACTAGCCCTTTTTGGAAAGAACTATTTAAACTCCAAGGCAGCACTCTCAAACTCAACACCATGTATCACCCTCAAACCGATGGACAAACCGAAGTCACTAACAGGATTTTAGAGGGCTACTTGAGGTGTTTCGTAAGTCATAAGCCCTTTGAATGGTCGAGGTGGCTGACATTAGCCGAATTTTGGTACAATACAACATGGAAGACAACCACTAATATGACTACTTTTCAGGCTATGTATGGAATATCACCCCCAACTCTACTTACTTATGTTCCAAACACTGCCAAGGTGCCGCAAGTAGAAGAGATTTTATTTTCCAGAGATATTATTCTTCAATTTTTAAAAGATAGTTTGAATCTTTCTCGGGACAGAATGAAGAAATACGCTGATAAAAAGAGGACAGAAAGAAGCTTTGACATAGGTGATTGGGTTTATTTGAGATTGCAACCCTATAGACAAATGACAGCTAGAACTCAAATGACACACAAACTATCACCGAAATTTTATGGCCCCTACCAAGTTGAGAGGAAAATTGGTGAAGTGGCTTATCAGCTACAATTGCCACCTGAGGAAAAAATACATCATGTGTTTCATGTATCACAGTTAAAGAAAAAACTGGGCACAGAAGTGATTATACAGGAAAATATGCCTAGTTTCAGCGAAGAGATGGTAAGGGAACCTGAAAGAATTCTGGACAGGAGGATAGTTCCAATAAATAACAAGCCTGTTGTTCAAATCTTAGTTAAATGGAAGGAGTTTCCCGAATCAGAAGCCACCTGGGAAGAATATTGGGAAATTATTAAGAAATTCCCTACATTGGACCTTGGGGCAAGGTCCATTCTTCAAGAGAGAAGGAGTTGTTATGCCTCAAAAACAAGCACTGACATAGTACAAGCTAAAGTAGCAGCAGTTTGTGATTCCAGCCTAAGTTCACCGGAGGTTGTGGCAGAGTTCATCAGAGATGATGGCAATGGTGAAGGCATGGAAGAGGGCAAAGTCGAAGAAATGGCATAAGGCTGGGGTTTAAAGAATTATGAGTATCGGTTGTGCATGTGTGCACAGGCACAGTGTGTATGTATGGATGCTATGGGTTATGAAGCTGATGTGTACATTGTATTTTAACTAGGGTTAATTTTGATGTTATGGGTTAGTTTACTACCGTTCAGATTGTACTATAAATAACTCTGGTGATATTGAATTAAATCATCAGTTATATGAATTATTAATAAAAGGCGATGTTCTTATTTCTTTCTTCTTAATTCTGTTTTATTGCATGCATGCTTCCTTCTTGTTATTCACATCAGCGCTGAGACCTGCTTCGGTATCAATCCTCCCTTACTTCGAGTCTTCTACCTCACTGCTTCCTAAAAAGTTCATACATTCTATTCTCCTTCTTCTTCCAGTCTTGTTCTTTAGTATTGTCAATCAAGAAACATCACATATCTCTCTATTTCTTTGATCCATACCTTACTCTCAGAACAGAATTCTGCCATGACTACGACCAGAAAGCAATCAACGGAACATGGGCCTATCAATAAATCCTAAGGTGAGTTGAAAACTCACATTTCTAGCTTAGATTGAGATTTCAAGGTAAGAAATCTCAATTGTGTTTGTTGCATGTTCATTTTCGATTTATTGTTAGTAAATTGCACATATCTCTTTCATTTTAAATCGGAATAAGGATTTTTTTGAAGTTCCGAAAATCATAAAAATAGTGTGACAACTTTCATTTTAAACACTTTCGAAAATACTGAACAAAGAGGGACGAAAAACCTGATGTAAACTTGCTGCCCTGTCATTGTAAAACCGTAATTTTTTGTGCTAAATGTCATAGGTAATTTCAGCATATCTTTCTCGTTTGATGTCCAAATTTGACGATTCTTAATGTTCTGGAAAGCATAGATTGTCTACTATTGTTTTGGGTTTTGTTAAATTTTGAAGTTTACATGGTCAAAAGTTCATTCTAGTTTCGCTATCCCGAGACTAAAATGACAGCCGTAGTGAACTTCAGATCTGAAAATTGTTTTGGTCATAACCTTTTCATTTTTTATCGAAATTCGATAATTTTGGATGTTCTAGAAAGCATAGAATATCCTCTATAACTTTTATGTTTCGTGCTTTCTCAAATTTTGGGTGGAATAGGGGCGAACTGGCTAAACAAGCCGCTGTCTTTTGTTTTTCCTGTGTATTCACTTCCTGGCATGAGTCCGACTTTGAGACGTCGCAGTTTCATTGTCTCATATCGGAACTCAGCGATTCTTCTTGCAGTTTAAAGTATAAATGTTGAACTTTATTTCTACAAATTTTTAGGTCATTCCGACCATGTTAACTTGTATATATCTGCTGTTGAACTTGCACTCACAGCTTGTTTTTATCGGAATTTTATAAGTTTAAACATCCGATATTTTTCTGTATTTCTTGATGATTCTTTCTGGATTTTGTACACGGGTTTTATAAATGAGTTTTGAAATGTTTTTCAAGTAAATTGGTTTTTGGAATAATTATTATATATTATTTTTAAGTATAAAGTTTTAGTATCTCTATAATAAGATAGATTGCAAAAGCGGCTTATAAAGTTATTTTAAATTGTTTTAAAAGCTCGTTTTCTCCAACTTATAATTTCTATACAAAATACACATTTTTGCACTGTCGAGCGAATAAGAAGGAGAGTTAAATGATTGGGTAAAATGCATAGTATGGGATACGTGCGTTTATCCTTTCGGTTAATTCCTAACTTGTCTATTTGATCGTTTTGGCCTACGGGTCTAGTTTACCGATGATATGAGGTTAACCTTTTACTGCTTTGAGTGTGAAATTTACTAGCGGTTAGTAAACCATCTAGTGTGAAAGGGTGGTATGGGACACACGTTAACACTTTTCGGGTTCCTTTCCGAGAGTTTGTGACACATTTGCCTGTTGGCGTGCCAGTACTGGACCATCGGGTCATTTGCCATTGCGGCGTATTTGTCTTCGGACGTTTGCCATTGCAGCGTATTTGTCTTCGGACGTTTGCCATTGCGGCATATTTGTCTTTTGATGTTTGCCTTTGGGCGAGGTACCTATTATGTGAAACAGTACTCGACAAAAATAGTACGTGCAAAACCTCTTTGAGATGATTTTTACCCTTATGTGTCGTCATTTTGGAATCGGTCCTTTGAACCATTCGGTGTCGATTACTTGGGTATTTATGGACTCTTGGAAGTTCTTTTGAGATTTTCATTACCTACACTGGCGTGTTGAGATTTGCCTTTTGGCGTATATATATATTGAGATTGCCTATTGGCGCTATTTATGGGATTTTCCTTTTGGCATTGTTTGAGATTTTTATCCCTTGTTGACATTTGCCTTATGGCTTATGTCGAGATGGCTTTTGCTTATGTTTTCCTTGGAGTTGCCGATATGGCGGGTTTGGGAATTACTCTTTTAGGAGTTTACATTATACTATTGCCTGGCCCATTCTTATTTGATTTATGATTGCTGATGATATGAGGCAGGCTACAATTTAGCGATTCATGAGGTTTTTCGTCTCCTTTGTGTTTTATGCTTATTGAAGCAATAGTGTTCTATCACCTAGTGGAACCATATATGCCATACATGATGCGTATCCTCCATATGTCTATGGTTAGCTTTCTTATTGTTTCTTCTTGTTGAAGAAGAACATCACTATGCTTTTATGCTCTATTATTATGCTATCACCTTTTACTGATTTGTTTAGCTAGACTGACCCATGTATTTTATACTCGAGTCAGACCGAGGTGTTTCAGGTTAGGTACATTTGGACTTAGTCTATTCTGCTTCTACATGGACTATTCTGCTATCTCCTTTTGTTATAGCTTTTTTGTGTAGTCCTTTTTGGTTTGCTACTCTGATATGTATATTCTTTTGACCCATGTTTGGGTTGTGGTCGTCATACCACTTTGATGTATCATTTTGGATTGTACTAGTGATTGTATCTGTAGTTATGCATATGTATGCATTTCTGCTGTTCTGTGATGTTATTTACATTTGAGTTGTTATGTTTTGTTCTGATAGATCCATTAGCCATTATTGTTTTGTATTAAATATTTATTGGATATGTCGATCCACTTGAGAAGGAAAAAAAATAGATAGCACTTATCGATGTATTCAGTAGATAGTTAAGACAAGGCTATAGATGGTCGCTCCTATCCAGCTCTATTCTCTGCATTAGCAGGCGGTATTACCTCGTAATACTCTTTGTTAATATTGGTCTCAGAGTGGGGCGTCACAGCTTGGTATCAGAGCTGAGCTCAGAATAAATATGATAAACAAAGAACAGAAACACATATTACAGTACATCCAAGTATAATACAAGTGGTAACATAGTTTCCCACTATCGTATTCCTCAATCGTGCCTTTAGTCTTTTCATTTTCTTAGAATGGATAATAAGTTTGAAAACATTATAAGGGTTTTAAATATAACTATTATTTTTAAAATAGTAGAAATTAGACCTCAGATGGCTTAGATTTAAATTATGTGTTTTGATCCTTAGTGATTAGAGTTGCGCAGCGGAAATGGTGTGGCCGTTTTCATTGGGCACATTTAATGCTTTGTTTTTTGTAAATGCTTGTTTGGTTGATAATTGCATGAATGTGTGTTAGCATAGTAATTGTTGAAATAATATTGAGTAGGTGATATAATTGAGAGTTAGAAACCAACTCAATGCAAATGATAAGAACTTGCGGTGTCTTCAAGTTGTAGCTACCGCAAGAGTTATTAGAAAGATTAAATTTTGAAAATGAAATTTAATTCATAAGTGGTATTTAACCAAAGGTTAAAATGAAATAAAAATTTAATGTTTAAGAATTTCATGGATGCATTTTAAAGAAGTAAAATTACTAAAAGAATTTTTGGGAAGAAAGCATCCATGTGAATGGAAAATCTTTCTAACAAGAGATATACTTATGTATATAACTTGATTGTTTTATGAACTGATTGTATGGTTGTATAATTAGAAAATGTTTTATGTTTTGAAAATAAACATTGTTACAACCAAGTTTAAGATTCCTTAAGAAATCAAAACAGGTCTTATAATTTCTTGTGTCAATTGGCTAATAAGTATTTTAAAAACTCTAGTCGATGCTTCTGATCAGCATTATCGATAGTGATTCCTAAACGCTTACGGGGCGATGTGATACATGCTTTTGAAATGGCAATAAATAGTATTTACTAGTATGGATGTTGAATGCAAAAATATACAGATGCAAAGATTTTGAAAATTCTAAATTGCCATTTGAGATAAGTATTTTATATATACCTAAGGACTTATGAAGATAGTGTGACATAGAGGGCAATGGAGAGGCAATGTTGATCTTGGTCAACTTTGCAGTCCTTGATAATGTCATTCACTATAAATGTATTAGTTAGATGTTATCATTTTATAAATTGATAATTGGAAAATTTGAATATGGTTTCATTTAAATAAATTGTATTCATTATTGGTTATATTACATGTTTGTGAAAGTTTACATACATGGAAAATTTAAAATGGTTAACTAAGCTTTTGGGTAAAGTATTTTGGAAAATATTACCTTATGATAATTCATTTATATGGCAAATAATTTTAATTAAGGAAATACCTTAATTGGATGAAACTATCATGTGACAGTGATTAATAAAACAAAGTATTCAAATTAAGAATATGAATTGTTTAGAAAACTAAAATATTGATTAGAATGAGGTTTAGTAAAAGTAAAAGGATAGTTATGAAGATTAGTTTAAACATTTAATCATTTGATTAATAAAAAGTGAAAAAAGAAGAAGTATGCCTTTGGGAAAATTTAAGAAAATGCTAATTTGGTGCTTTTGAATTAGCATGAAATTTAATAAGGAGCAAAACCATTAGAGTAAGTTTGGTTATGAATTTAAATAGTGTTAAAAACTTGTTAATTATGTATTTGTGAAGTTCAATTGAAATCAAGTTTGAATTAGTATCAACCTTGGCTAGTTCTAAATGATAATAAAATAAATGTTTAGCTTTGTGGATTAAGAGAAAATTGAATATAAAAGATTCATTTATTATAAAATGCAAATTTTTGTGAAAATCTAGAAATAATAATAAATAGAGCAACAAGATAAGATTTTTAATTGTGAAAGCAATTTAAAAAAAATCAATATGTAATTCCAAAGTCTAGTTTGGATGGATAATTGTTTCTTACTAATATAAGAAAGTAATTATCTTAATTAAAATATGAATCTTCTTTTAAAAGACTTGTTTGTTAATTGGGAAAAAGTTTTCTTTGTAAACCATTTTAAAAGTTTGTTGTATGTATTATAGTGTAATTCTAGATGTCTTGGCTTTTCGGAGAAAAGGATCATGTAATAAATGTTCTAGAGAAAAGATTTTTGATCTAAAATTATGTAGTTGGATTTAATAATGGGTAGAAAATTTTGACAATAAAAGGCCTTGTGTCGGAAAATTTTGATTCAAAAGTGCTGTTTTAAAACAGCGATAACTTGTGATTTACAAATCCAAATGAGTCCATTCTTTTTGGAAAAGAGAGTGCTTTCAGTAAGCTAGAAATCATCTTTGTATCATTTTCGAAAAATTTGCAGTTTGTTTATTCAAAACTGAGTTTGAGAACTGATGGACATCTCTGTCCTCTTTTATAATTTCCGAGTTTAAAGCTAAAAGTAAATTGGGCATAACTTTCAAAACGTAAATCCGATTTTGATGATCTTTATATCACTGGAAAGCTTGGACTGAGTAGAATAATTTTTATTTTATGAGTATTTTCAGATTATGAGTTTACTATGTCAAAAGCCTGAGTCTTTGTAGCAGGCCTGAATTTGAAAGTTTTGAAGTTTTGAGTTGTTGTCTTATTTAAACTATGATTTTAATGCTTCATATGTTTTTAGGTGCATGCTAATATGTTTCAATAAGTTAAGTGCAGGTGCAAGAGGATATTTGAATGATTAATTAGCAAAATAGTAAGTATAAAAGTAAGCATGCTCACATTTTAAACGCTAAAAATGAAAGGTATGAATTGCTAAGTGTTTATGTGTTGAGAATTATATATATATATATATATATATATATATATATATATATATTGCATTCCGACCTTTTGGTCGATGTATATCTATAATTCATATTTATGAAATTGTAAAGGGCTCTCCATGCAAAGGAGACTGCCGAATTTTTCGAAAAATTAAACACTTAGAAAAATTTTGAGAAAATTTAATTAGTGAATATTTAGAGCCATCGATGAAGGGTCTAATAAGTGTCCTTTTAAATCATAAAGTAAAATGGTTTAAAATTTGATAAATTTAGTGGAAAAATATATATTACTTATTGTAGTATATTTATTTTTGGAATTAGAGTATGGAACAACTCTAATTTAATTTACTTTAAATTTAAAGTAAAGATGATTGAATTGAAAATTTAAGTAAGAGACTTTAAATTTTTTCAAGTATTGAAGTTTGAGTTTTGTGTATAAAAGAAAATGGATTTGAGTGAAAACTCTTATAACAAATTTTTGAGAAAATTTCTTGTAATCCATTCTTGTGTGCCTTGCCTTAGTGCGATTCTTGTGATGCCTTGCATTCATGCAATCATGTGTTATGGTGGTAGCTTGAAATACCACCTATCTTTTGTTGAATCCTCTTTTGATGATTGTGCTTATTTGTGTTACTCCTTTAAAGGAGCTAAGTGCGTTTCAATATATTTGGAAAGTTGGCTCCTAGTTATATAGGACCATCTACTATTACGCCTTGGTTCGATTGCTTTCATGCATCGTTTTCTGTTCAGTTTTGGGTATTCATGATATGTTCCAGGTAACCCAATTTCGTTGTATCTTCGAGATTTAATATCGATCGTTAATTCTCTTGTGTTGCATGATCACGAGTCTCACCGACTTGTGTATTGTGCTGAATTCTATTCGTGTAGTTGTTTCAAAGATTAAACACCTTTGAAATAAGAATTTTCTGCTTATGAAAATTTAATGGTCCACAAATCCCCATGATTGTACTTGAGAAACCAGAAAAATTATCGAGCAATCTTATCCTGGCTTTCTATCTTCCACAGTTAAGGGTGAGAATTCTAACTCAAGCTTGTATATTTTCCTTTGCTAGATGGAATAAATTGTGTTGAATACAGCTCTTCTCTAGGAAATTGCGAGGACGCAATTTTTATAAGAAGAGGAGTCTGTAACAACCATGGTTTTATGATTACCTGTGAAGATAAATTATAACGATGGTTATAATTTAAAATGGAGGAATAAAATAAATTTGTAGATGTAAAATTTGTTAAAATTGTTCATTTTAAATAAACAATGGGTTTTGGTGCAATAAAATGGAGATTAAGATGTTTGGTTGTAAATAAAGTGAGAATAATAGAATTATGCTGATTTGGTGGTAATTTAATTTAAATAGGGATAAATGAAATTAATTCAACATTTATTTGTTTTAAATAAATATAAAATGAAGAAAATAAAGTTTTGAAAACTTTAGTATGTTATTTTGGGGTAATAATGAGCATTGAATGGTTTTACTTTGACAAAATGCAATTATTGCAGAAATAATGGTCAAATGGTAATTTTTGTTAATTTTAATGATGTGTTATAAATTAAATATGGTTAATACTATGAATAAAAAATGTGTAATATTAATTAAAAACAATATTTGGATGTAAAAATATTTTTAATATGGTTTGTGATGTTTAATTAAATAAGAAAATACGATTTTTGGGGTTTAATTGATTTAATTATCATGTCGTCACATTTCTTTTTATAAGTTAAAAAGTGTCATTTTCAATAATAAAAATGAAGGGTCAAATGATTGTGAAATCTATGTTTTATCGTTTGGTTGAAAAGATTAGTTAACGAACTTATTTTTAGTGTACTCACATTAATTTTTAGGTGTCTTAACCTATGAGATAAAGGTGTTTTAAAATGGTATAAAATGCGATTAGAGAATGGTTAATTTATAAGTTGGTTTATTTAAATTGAGGGTTTTGGGATTTATGTTTATAGCAGCCCATTTAGACACTTAGTGAATTTGCTAAATAAGAGAAACAACTCTTCTCTTATACGTTGAGAAACTATCACAAACAGAGGTAAACTTCCCAATGCAACCCTAACCGAGGGAAAAGATTATGGTTTTAAAATCAAATAAATTGAAATAAAATCCAGTAAAATCCTGGTAAACTTCTCAACCATATCCTCATCTTATTCTGAATTTGTAGGTTTGATTGTTAAGGGAAATTTCATTTTTGTGTTTTGGGTAAATTAAGTTTTAGGGTAAAAATTGAGGAAGGAGAAGAGCAATAGCAAGGCTATAAGGTTTCTAGCACCAAATCAAGGCCAAAGCTCCTTACTTTACTTGCTAAATCTACTAGTTTGCTGCCAATAAATCCTAAGGTGAGTTGAAAACTCACATTTCTAGCTTAGATTGAGATTTCAAGGTAAGTAATCTCAATTGTGTTTGTTGCATGTTCCTTTGCGATTTGCTGTTAGTAAATTGCACATATCTCTTTCGTTTTAAATCAGAATTAGGATTTTTTTGAAGTTCTAAAAAGATTAGAAATAGTGTGACAACTTTCATGTCAAACACTTTCGAAAATACTATGAATAGAGGGTCGAAAAACCTGATGTAAACTTGCTGCCCTGTCACTGTAAAACCGTAATTTTCTATGCTAAATGTCATTGGTAATTTAAGCATATCCTTCTAGTTTGATGTCCAAATTTGACGATTCTTGATGTTCTGGAAAGCATAGATTGTCTACTATAACTTTTGTGTTTTGGGTTTTGTTAAATTTTGAAGTTTACATGGTCAAAAGTTCATTCTAGTGTCAATGTCCCGAGACTAAAACGACAGCCGTAGTGAACTTCAGATCTAAAAATTGTTTTGGTCATAACCTTTTCATTTCTTATTGGAATTCGATAATTTTTGATGTTCTAGAAAGCATAGAATATCATCTATAACTTTCATGTTTCGTGCTTTCTCAATTTTTGGGTAGAATAGGGGCGAACTGGCTAAACAAGCCGCTGGTTTTTATTTTTCCTGTGTATTCACTTCCTGGCATGAGTCCGACTTTGAGACGTCGCAGTTTCTTCGTCTCTTATCGAAACTCAGCGATTCTTTTTGCAGTTTAAAGTACAGATGTTGAAATTTATTTCTACGAATTTTTAGGTCATTCCGACCATGTTAACTTGTATATATCTACTGTTGAACTTGCACTCACAGCTTGCTTTTATCGGAATTTTATAAGTTTAAACTTCCGATATTTTTCTGTATTTCTTGATGATTCTTTTTGGATTTCATGCACATGTTTTATAAATGAGTTTTGAAATGTTTTTCACGTAAATTGGTTTTTGTAATAATTATTATATATTATTTTCAAGTATAAAATTTTAGTATCTCTATAATAAGATAGATTGCAAAAGCGGTTTATAAAGCGATTTTAAATTGTTTTAAAAGCTCGTTTTCTCCAACTTATAATTTCTATACAAAATAAACATTATTGCACTGTCGAGCGAATGAGAAGAAGAGTTAAACGATTGGGTAAAACGCGTAGTATGGGATACGTGCGTTTATCCTTTCGGTTAATTCCTAACTTGTCTGTTTGATCGTTTTGGCCTACGGGTCTAGTTTACCGATGATATGAGGTGAACCTTTTACTGCTTTGAGTGTGAAATTTACTAGCGGTTAGTAAACCATCTAGTGTGAACGGGTGGTATGGGACACACGTTAACACTTTTCGGGTTCCTTTCCGAGAGTTTGTGACACATTTGCCTGTTGGCGTGCCAGTACTGGACCATCGGGTAATTTGCCATTGCGGCGTATTTTCCATTGCGGTGTATTTGTCTTTTGACGTTTGCCTTTGGGCGAGGTACCTATTATGTGAAACAGTACTCGGCAAAAATAGCACGTGCAAAAGATTTTTGAGATGATTTTTACCCTTGTGTGTCGTTATTTTGGAATCGGTCCTTTGAACCATTTGTTGGCAATTACTTCGGGATTTATGGACTCTTGGAAGTTCTTTTGAGATTTTCATTGCCTACACTGGCGTATTGAGATTTGCCTTTTGGTGTATATATATATTGAGATTGCCTATTGGCGCTATTTATGAGATTTACCTTTTAGCGTTGTATGAGATTTTTATCCCTTGTTGACATTTGCCTTATGGCTTATGTCGAGATGTCTTTTGCTTATGTTTTCCTTGGAGTTGCCGATATGGCGGGTTTGGGAATTACTCTTTTAGGAGTTTACATTATACTATTCCCTACCCCATTCTTATTTGATTTATGATTGCCGATAATATGAGGCAGGCTACATTTTAGCGATTCATGAGGTTTTTCGTCTCCTTTATGTTTTATGCTTATTGAAGCAATAGTGTTCTTTCACTTAGTGGAACCATATATGCCATACATGATGCGTATCCTCCATATGCCTATGGTTAGCTTTCTTATTGTTTCTTCTTGTTGAAGAAGAACATCACTATGCTCTTATGCTCTATTGTTATTCTATCACCTTTTACTGATTTGTTTAGCTAGACTGACCCGTGTATTTTATACTCGGGTCAGACTGAGGTGTTTCAGGTGAGGTACATTTGGACTTAGCCTATTCTGCTTCTGCATGGACTATTCTGCTAGCTCTTTTTGTTATAGCTTTTTTGTGTAGTCCTTTTTAGTTTGCTACTTTGGTATGTATATTCTTTTGACCCATGTTTGGGTTGTGGTCGTCATACCACTTTGATGTATCATTTTGGATTGTACTAGTGATTGTATCTGTACTTATGCATATGTATGCATTTCTGATGTTCTGTGATGTTATTTACATTTGAGTTGTTATGTTTTGTTCTGATAGATTCGTTAGCCATTATAGTTTTGTATTAAATATTTATTGGATATGTCGATCCACTTGAGAAGGGAAAAAAAGATAGCACTTATCGATGTATTCAGTAGATAGTTAAGACAAGGCTATAGATGGTCGCTCCTATCCAGCTCTATTCTCCGCATTAGCAGACGATATTACCTTGTAATACTCTTTGTTAATATGTGTCTCAGAGTGGGGCGTCATAACTTTGCAGAAACCCATCGATTTAAAAATAATGTCTGGATATAATACTTATTTAAAATGGTCAAATTTATTAATTTTATTCAATTCCAGCCTATTAGACTCTTTAGTCAAAATTGTAGAGGTTCGTAGTTATTATCAAATCGAAGTGGTTCCGGATAACACTGATATCCGATTTCGGCCTCTTCGAACTGAAAACAATAAATTTCAAATGTCCAAATTTCTTTAAATAAACAATTCATATTTAGGGTGACTACATTCACATATGGGAATATTTTTATTTTCAATAAAACGTGTCAACATTTTATTCAAATTATTTAAATTCATTTGGTTACTTAGTGGCACAAATAAGGATGCTTGAGATAAATATTCAAGGCAAATAAGGCAACCTATATCGTTACTTAATTCAACGATAAATAACTAATATTAACAAATTCGCAATTTCCGATTTTATTAACTTTAATTACTGAACCCATTCATATTATTAAACCAAATAATTATAAATTAAAGAAATTGTAAAAAAAATTATTTCTAGTTAACTAAAATTAAGCAATCCAAATAATAGTTAATCTTATTTTATTAACCTAAGATTTTATTAAATTAAGAATTTAAATTAATTACTTACTTTAATTATTATGAAATAATTAAATTTTACTTTCCACAAAATAAGTCAACTTAAAATATTAGGAGGTAGAATTTCGATGTAAGAAATCATGTTGATTAAATTTTTAATGCTAATTGAAATTGAGTTTTAATAATTTAAGTTATTATAAATATATATACGTTCCACTTTCCTCTTTCCTTTTCTTTTTCTTCCTTTTCTCTTTTCCTTTCTTTCCCTTTTTCCTTTTCCTTTCTTTTTCCTTTCCTTTTTCCTTTTCTTTTTTCCTTTCCTTTTTCCTTTTCTTTTTTCCTTTTCTTTTTCCTTTTCTTTTTTTTCTTTTCTTTTTTCTTTTCTATTTCCTTGGCCCAAGCTCTCTTAGCCCAACTCTTTTTCTCCTCTTCCAGTTCTTTCCTCTGCTATTCTCTTTATTTTATTTCAAACTTAACCGTGCACGTATGCATGCACGTTGCCTTCGGTCGCAATTGCTCGTTGTCGTCTATCCAACCACGTCTCTCTCGACCCTGACCCTTCGTTCCACCACCTGAAACCGTGTTCGACAACCTTGTTCGAAATTGAACCCCTCAACCAAAAACACTGGAACAACGATCAACCCAAATCGCCTCGCCTCGCCGTTCCCATCCACCACCAGAACACGCCCTCGGCATTGTCATTGCCACCTCTTCCCTTTCCCCTCCATGCGCACGCACCCAAGCTCCTCTCGACGTCAATAGTGCCACAAACTCGAGGTCGAAAAACAAACCACCCAAACCCTAACGATGCCTTGTCAAGCCACCCTGATCATAAAAAAAACCCTACTATTTTTCTCGAGTTCCTTGTCCCATACTCCTCCTTCATGGCCAACGGCTTGACCTGAAATCGCTTCAGTCGCCGAAAATCGCCAAAACACCCAACTTCGACCATCTCCACTTTTCTACCTCCATCCGCCATTAAAATTCTTAAACAAGTTCTAAAAATCCTATTTTTCCACCCCGAACATGATCGTATAGCCTGTTGATGGAATTACGATGGCCGAAATTTGACCAAAAACAACCCACTCTCTATTACCCTGAGTTCTCTACCTCTCGGCTAGATAAAATCGAATGAAACAATTTTTAAAATGTTCCTTACTCAAAAACATACGACTTTTGTTTTGATATCATGCCTAAAAGCTTAGTAGATGAGGAGTTACATATTTTTGAAGTTAATGTTTTAACTAATTTTTTCTTTCCAAAATGAGGAACATAGAGCTTTTACAGGCTTTGGGTAGTTAACCGTATACACGTACCTTCATATATAATTTATAATATAGCACATACTAGATACTTACAACCATGATCTACCTATAGCTCAATTATACATACATACATACATACATACATACATACATACATACATACATACATATATATATATATACATATAAGTGAAGTCCTGTAATTAAAATACAGGTTTGTTATACTCACTGTCTTTAGGAAATGATGAGCTGTTGTTATGTTTCTTGCTCTTTTGTTCAAGCTTTTGATCCCATGGCAATTTTCTTCTTTTTTTCTTTCTTTTATGAACCCATGAACAATCTGAGGCTATGGATATATATATATATATATATATAGGAATGGGAAACTGTATAGTGCAAGACAAAAAAAGAAGCCAGATGAATACCTGTATAGCCCATTCTTCCTATATTTTATTTTTTATTTTCTTTTCTTTTATCTTGATTTGATTTCATATGAAGGCTGATTTGATTTGTAAGTTGATTTTCCATTTTATATGCTTGATTTGAAGTTTTATAGTCTTGAATTTAATGTTTGTCATGATGATGCCTCCTCTATGTATATTTATAAACATATATATATATATATAGGTTTTCATATACACTATTTTATATTAACATACATATTTACCTATTTGCTATTTTTTATGTAACCCATGTCCCTATACATTTACTTATATTTATTTTGTTTAAATATCATAAGTTTTGCATGTATATATGTATATATACTTTCATACACACTATTCTTTAAGCATCTATACATATACTTACATATATATTGTCATCCCATATATATATATATTTACATTTATACAAATTTCATATACATTACTTCATATGGCATATATATATATAAACACACACTCTTATATGCTTATATATATATATATTTAAACATCATTAACTTGTGTATATTTATATTTATGTACAAATATATGGATATTCTACCTTGAATTTTAATGGTGGAGTTTATTTATATTTCTATAAAATTTATCATATCTAGAAATTTATAATTCAATATTAAACATAGTTTTTAACCAATATATATATATATATTCAACCATTTTAAACATCAGAAAATTTATTTATTCGACTAATAAAAGTTAATATCCTAATAATTAAAATTAATTAATTTCCCCCAAAATCAAGTGGCTAAAAATCTAGGTTGTTACAACATTAATATTCAATTTTTCGATATTAATCGTTGACCAAATTTACACCTAAGTGTCATACAACCGAAACATTGAATACTCCTATTGCCACCCGATTTAATTAATTTTTAATTATTGTAAATTAATTAATATTTATGAAATATTAATTATAAAATTTTATTTGATGTGAATTAAACAATATTAAATAGTGTGCATATAATAATTTTATCAACGCTAATTGATATACTATATTGATACGCGTTTAAATTGGATTTAAATGCAACAATTATTGTTCGGGTTTGAAGTATTTTGAGGCTCAAGAGAGGCTTGTCAAATTTAGCTAGAACATGCATGGGTAGGCCAACCATTTTTGGCAGCTGAGGTGGGTTAGAATTTTAACCAAAGAGAGGAGAATTGGTGTAAGAAAAATAAGGATCTAGATCATTGTTTTACTACTTAGGATCTCCTTATTTAATTATCTCTAATCCACACTTTTCTAACACTTTCTTAAGTCTCCATTCCTTCCATTTACTAGCTGAATTCACCCCCTCCCTCCCCTTAAATTTTCAATCATTTAAAACATGAAATATAGTACAATTCGATCTTCGGTAGTAAAGCTGTTCGGGAGCTAACAGTTTTTGGACTTGGAATTGGATTTAAGGAGCTCATTTCTTAGTTTCAATGTTTGAGCTTTGGGCTTAGGTGAAAGGCATCTGCTATTTTACTATCATATATAAATGTTTATATGATCATTATTCCATACATTGTTTAGTTTGAATATCATGAATCGGTATATCGATGAATTGTCACATGTTGTTGGTTGTGTATATAAGTTTATACATATTTAAAAAGTAAATTTGTGCATGTTTGCTTATACATGCTCTCGCCTAGAATAAATACTTATTTTGAAATTAAAAATAATAATATTAAATGATTTTATACTAAATCCAATTTAAAAGGTTTAACACTACATAAAATATGTTTTAATACTTTAAAAAAAATTAATTTGTTAAAAAGGCTTCCTACAATAATAAAAAATTATTTATTTTTTAGATATAATATATATATGCACATGATCATTGAATTTAAAATACATTATATAAATAAAATGTACGTATGTGTGTGTATATTTATAAATAATAAAAATTATGTACAAAATTTTATACAACATGTTTAGTTAATTTATTTTTGAATATAAATTTTTTATTTATTTTATTATTAACTTTCTACATGGTTTTATAATCAATAAATGTCTAATAATAAAGTGCGTTAAAACCGAAAAGAAAAATAAAAAGAATTACTTGGACCTCGATCTATGCGGCAAATATACATACATACATACATATATATAATAATGTACAATTTTTATTTTATATATATATTTATTTTAATTAAACAACTAATTCTGTGTTTATATATATTTCGTGTATATAAATTAATATAAAAAATTATATTCAGTTTTAATGTTATAATACATATATATATATTCTCAAAATTAATTTTTTAAATAAGATTTAAAATAACTTTATCATTTAATTAATTTTTTTACATATGTATATATGTGTGTGTGTATGTATTATAAATGCTTTAAATAAATAATTTACAACTACCATTTCAAAGTTTGTGTGTATATATAATAACATTTTACATAATATTAATTTTCCTAATAATTTGATTCACATATATATAAACATTTAAATAATCCATTTGTATACATAGGGGGCTAACATATCTGTTGCGGTGCAAATCTCAACATCTACATACGGGTAGAACAAATCATGTACACATTATCCTCTTACACGTGCACATATACTCACATGTGTATATGATACACAGATATATAATGTAATTAAAATTATATAAAATAAAATTTTATTTATAAATTTAATAAAATATTGATTTTATTTAAAAGAAATTTAGAAAAATTCTAAATGAATTTAAACTACATAGACCCAGATCCAAACGGGTAAATTTTTTTTGAAATTTACCCAATTACTCCATACAGGCTGGCCCAGTTCCAACACGATGTTGATGTGCTTGAAGAAGAAGTGCTTCGTGAATGTCATTGTTGAATTTATTGAAAAATGCATACTTGTCCAATATTTAAGGCAAAGTGGAAATGGGAGTAAATTTCCATGGATTTTATTGATGGAATGCCAAGAATTAAAAGAGGTAATCAGAGCATTTGGATCATTATTGATTGACCGACTAAAAGTGTTCACTACTAGTTAAATCTACAAGAACCGATTAAACTTCTATATTTAAAACATTCTAGAACAATATATAAAACAGTGTATAAAACAACATACACAATATATTTAAAAGTGTTCACTACTTTCATTTTCTCAACTTCTTATCTAAAATAAATCATTTTCTATTTCAGCTATTCAGAAATATTTCATGCTCATTTTCTCTTCTTACTTTCATTTTCTCAACTTCTTATCTAAAATAAATTTTTAAATCCATAAATATTATCATATCCTATGTTTTTTCCCTTTGTATCCAAGTGGATAATTTGCTCCTCTTGCTGTAATCATAGAATTTTCTCTTTCATGTTTTATGATATGCTTCATGTTTTAGGTATGTAATATATTTTTTATTTGATTATATGTTGATTAATATGAATTAGAGTGGCTTGGTGTTAGCATTAAAGGAAATTAATATGTTAAATAAAATATCGCTTAATCTTCAAGAAATGGTTTTTTTATAGATCGAAAAATCAGGTTAACATAAATTATTCTTCCAAAAAGTTGCTACAATCATCTTTCTTTAGTTGTAGGCAAGAGATTTTCATTTTATTTCCATGGTAACTCCACTACATAAGTTTTGATCGGTCTTTAGAACTTTTTTATTCTAACTAGAATATTATTTAATTCACAAACAATTCTTAACTTTGTAATCATCATAAATTATTTATGATTTTATTGAAGAATCGCATTATATTTCTACCTTGCTTTCAATATTACTAATCGAAAGTGCCCCCAACAAATATTGGTTGACTGGATCGATCAAGCTCGATTTAAATGTTTGAATTGTATTCTATTATTTTTCTTTTCAGTTAATTCGATATTGAATTTATTATTTTTGTTCAAAATTATTGATATTTTCTTTGAGTTTTATGCCTAAAGTTATGTCTTCTTATGATATTTTTTCGATTTGTAGGATTATGAGTTTGGTTATTTATTTGTAGAATGTTATTGGATTTATAAATGCTATTTTGGGAATAAAATATAGCATATAGCTCTTTATTTCATATGTTTCCCTTTGCAATATTCTTATTTCCATGTGAAATAATTGTACTTGTTTTCCTTTTTATTCTTACAATAGTTCTTTTCCTCTTCTCTTCATTTTCAACACAAGAATTTTTGTATTTCCTCGGTTATTTTCCATGTTCAATAGTTTCAAAAAACTTTGATCGATTTTATTTTTTCTATTTTGATTTGAATTCGATTTAATTCAATAATACTTCTTCACATTGCCTATATCTTAAATTATTTGTGAATATATACATATTTTATAGTGATTGTGTTTTAACTTTACTTTCAATGTTACTGTTTTTATGGAAACATTATTTAAAGACCTCCAAAAAACCTCCAATTCAATTGAGATCGATTAATATGTTTAATTTTATTTGTCTTTTCATTTAATTCAGTGTTCAATTTGTGTTTTGATTGATTCCATTGAGATCGATCTATAATTTTTACTTTTATTTCGCTGTATATCTTTTCATTTAATTCGATACTTTTATTGCTTTTGCTCTATATTAATAATTTCATATCTTTGCTTACGGTTTTTGCCTCAACTCGTGTTTCCTGATTTGTTTTATTTTGTAAGATTATGAGTTTGCTTCCTTCATTTATTTTATAGGAGATTACTTGATTTTTTATTAAGTGGACACCATAACATCTTTGTTATTTTCAAAATCTATTATAGGTAAAGTTGAAATATTTTGTACTATCAAAATTTATACTTAAATCAAATTTCATTTTATTTTTATTTGTTGAGTAAGAATACGAACTTTGTTTCTATATTTTTTTTGTATGTTAGAAATGATTTATTACTACATAGACATAAATAATCTTCAGATCTGTATAATCTATTGGATATAAGGTTGATCTTTATTCAATTCTTAATGATCTCAACGGTGAGGTAATTATCTATCATTTTTTATAGAATTAGTTAGAAGTTATGCTATTTTAAATTTTGCTCTGGATTATTAGAGATAATATTGGATTGAAGATGTAGATAAGATCAATGTTTATAAGTAAACTGACTTCAGTGAAAGGTTCATATCGAGTGATATTACCATGCAACTGACAAAAAGAATTACTTGTTATCAATCATTTAACTTGAATTTAAACTAACTAAAGAACTAATTACAATTAAATTACTTTCATTGAAATCCAATTTAGTGGGAAAATCAACCACGTAAGTTCTAATAACTTTTGATATTTGTGATACACTAAGACTGCTTTTTAATTTTACTTAATTACTTACTTTATGCACCTTTACTATTCCATGTTGTGTATTTCATACTCATATTATTTGCACATACTTGAATATGCAGCTGGAAACATTAAAGCTGTACAATGCGTAGTTGATGTTTGATTTTCCATAACTCCAGGAGATTTTGTCGATAAGACATTAATGTATCAAGGGATACGAGGATAGAGAGGAAGTCAACTGATAATATGATATTGTGCACAAAGGTGAATATCTAACAACTCGATCTTATTGGTTTGTTATTAGATGATATTATTACTTTCGTTTGTAACCATTATATCTCATTTTCTTAGAAAATTCATTGCAATTGATAATAGGAATGTCCATGTTCAATGGAATAGTACATTAGAACACTGTCTATTTTGAAAGAAACTATGAAATTTTTGGTTATTATGATTGTTAATATCAATCAAATATAATGTATGACATATTATATATGTACCCATCAAATATATGTTTTTTTGTTATAATATCTAACCATCCATTCTATAATATAAGTAACTTTAATGTTTAACCATTCTTCTTCTTTTTTCCTCATAAGTTAAGAGAGTTAAATCCTTTTTTCGACAACTAAAATTTTTGTTTTATAAATTTCCCATCCTTACATTAACTACCATATTCATAATTATTTTATTGTGAAAATTAGGCTGACGTCCCTAAAATCAAATTTAATAGCCCAAAACTCCTTCCGTTTTAAACTGGTAAATCCAGTCCCTATTTTTTTACAATATTTTGTTTCCCTAATTACCCTTGTTTATTTCATGTCGACTATTTTTGTGTGATTGTATTAGCGATCAAGATTTGAAATCTTCGTAGGGAAATCAGATTTAATTCGATCTACTATTCGATTTTTTTTGCAATTCATTATGGCTTCATCATCTTGCAGGTAAACGCTTGATTTAATTTTCAATCGACTTTGTATTATTGTTTTTAAATAATTGCATATAAAGATGAAAAAACTTAAGTATGTTCATACAAATATGCAATTATTTGAAACTAATACTGTTGTAATTAAAAACTATATTTTAGTACAGATTTTAACTACATTTTTTCATTAATTTTTAACTATGTAATACATATGTAGTCTTAAAATGCAGCAGTTCAGTACCAAGATTTTTTAAGGATCTTTTTGGTTATTAACTTCATATGTAAAATGCAGTTAAAATTTGCATTTAACAGCTGTATTTATTAACTGCATATCAAGTATGCAGTTAAAAAACACATTTAACAGCTGCAATTTTTAACAGCATATGATATATGCAGTTAAAAATAATACAATTCATAACTTTATATTAGATATGTATGCAAGTATAATAAGAATCTTATGAATTTTTAACTACATAAGTGAAATGCACTTCAAAATTTTCATGATTCAAGTGTATGTTTTAACTGCATATGTTATATGCAGTTAAAAATTGCATTTAACAGGTGCTATTTGTAACAACCCGCATATTTTACGATTGTATATTTAAATGTTTTATTTAAATATAGCATCGTTAATCGGATTAAAGTCCGAAATGTTACTTTTTGTAAACAGTCGAATTGGGACTCGAGACCACCTCCATTGAGTCCAAAATGGCGTTTACAACTTTTTTGAGTATAAACATCGATATGTTTGGAGTTGAGTAGAATTTTGTTATTTTTCTATTTGGGCATTGGGTTTAGGTTTCAGCCCACTAACCCAACATAATACCATAACTCCTCTACTCTTCATCCATTCACTCATTTTATTTCCTAACACTCAAGCTAAAGAAAAATGGGGGAAATAATGGGAAATGGAAATTCCTATACCCTAGTTTTGATTAGGAAACTCAAATTCAAGTCCAAAATCAAGGAGAAGCTTAGGTAAGCATCCTCTTCATCTTCTCCATCTCTATCTCTATTCAATTACAGAAATTCCTATAACCTAACTTAGGAAAAAAATTCATCTTTGATAATAGATTGAAGATTCTAGAGGTATATTGAAGAGGAATTGGTCTTGCTTTGTTTTAGAGCTTCTCGTTCGTGGTTTTTGGGTTTAAAGGTGAGTTTTTGAAATCACATCTACATCTATAACTTTCATTGTTGTTAGGTATGAATTCCTAACATTTGTGCATGTTCATTGGCTTTTGATTTGAATTGATTTGGTGAATTTTCCAATTTTTGGTTTGTGAAGTCCAATTTTTATGAAAATCCTACTATGGATGTTTGGACATGATATTTGGGGTGTATTGAAGAGCCTATAAGGCTGGGTTGTCGCTTGGCATAAATCCCTAGTCGTCGTTGCTCGTCCGATCGCTCCCGAAACGTTTTGGCCATCTTGGCCTAGGCAAACTTTTGCCCAGGCTAGGTGACCAGACGTCTGGATATCAAGTCCAGACTTCTGGTTATAGACCTAGAGGAAAAAATAATAAGCACACAGAAAATAAATTGGCAGAAACATATTCCAGACATCTGATTTATAGGTTCAGACGTCTGGATTGGGTCTTAGACGTCTACCTTGAAATTTCAGACGTCTGGGAGGTTTTCTGAAAATTTCCAGAAAACAAATCCAGACGTCTGGATTCTAAACCAGATGTCTGGAACTGTTCAGTTTTGCCTATTTGCCTATTTTTTTAGTGAACTTCCAATTTTAATCGATTTTTATTGATCCGGTTAGTTGTTATCACTTATTATCGACTTTGATGACTTCTTTCTTTGGATTTTTTGGAATATCCATTGATGGATTTGATATCGATTTTTATGGTTTTGATTCACGTCGTCGAATGTGAATTTTTGGTTGATCAATTGTTTCTACAATCGTTTTCTGTGATTTGTCACTTTAAAATACAAAGGTTTCTGTACTAGTACGTAGTAAATACTCAAACTCTTTCGCAAAAACGATTTCAACGTTATTTTTAATACAAAGCTTGCTTTTAAAATGGTCTTCCAATCTATTAGTATATAGAAACCTTTACCTCATTCGTAAGAGAAATCTAATTAAACGGTTTAGCAAAGCAAGTGGTATGAAACGCTTGCGTTTACTTCGTCGGTTAATTCTTGGACTTGTTCGATTGAACTCTTGTGACAATTTTCGAGTGGAAATCTACAATCTGTTCGTAAATATTTAAGTTAAGCTAGTGGTTATGGGACATGAAGCTAAACTCATTTATTTACTAGCTTAGTGTAATTGACACTTCTTATTGATCAATGATGATCATTTTACGGTTTAGACTAGCGATATGCGATGTCTCTTTGTCCGCGTGGGGGAGTGTACCCCGTTCTATTGAGCTTCATCTCATTTTTATAGGCTAGCGACCTACGGGATTTATGGAATTCGGTTCATCGGGTGTACCGTTATTGCACTGCATCATTGTTCCGGAATATTTGAGTTTTAGGTTCATCGGGCGTACCGTTACTGCACTACGTCGTTGTTCCAACTCATTTGAGTTTCAGGTTCCTCGGGCGTACCGTTATTGCACTACGCCGTTGCATCGGCTCTAAGGTTAGCGACCATGGAATAGCGTTCCATTTGTGATACATGTGTTGGGGAGTTTTTATGCTCCCGTTTGTGATAGGCCTTCCCCATTTTGTGATTTATGGATTTCTAGTTGATGATTTCTAGAATTTGTGATTTTTGGATTTCTATTGTATGATTTTTGTTGTTATCTGATGTATACTAGTCACAGTATGGCATTATTGTTAGCATATGTTTTCTTCATATCTCTTATCCTATCTAATTTTATATGATATTTATAGCTAGACTGATCCGTTTATTATTTTCTTCTTAAATAATACTCGGGTCAGACCAAGGTATTTCAGGTGCTTCTACTTGACTTCTTATCAAGGTCCGTCATCTGACTTTTGGCTAACTACTTTAGCTTAGTAGTTTTTGTTATTATACATTCGAGATAGAGACTCCTTGATGTATACATATTCTTTTGTCTAGCACTTGTATCTATTCTTTTGTGATGTAGTGGATCTAGTTTGACCACTATTTTTATGTACACTTTTATGTGTTATATTCATATCTGTTTCCGCCTTTGTGATATGAATATCTGTGACTGATTTATGTTATGCTTATTTCTATATTTGTTTCCGAAGGCCACATAGCCACCGCGTGTTCTTGGCTTATAAAATCCTATGAAAATTGCTAAATTTTCATTTATATAGTCTAATTTTCTCTTTCTTCATAGTTTCCAATTCATGTACATTCACCATAAAATTTGTCTTTTCATCTCCAATCCTAAACCCTAAATATTTAATTATGACTATGGAGGAAAACTTACCTCAATCTTAACCTTAATCTTCTCAATCTTCATCAAAATCTAAAATAGACAAAATAACATGGGTATTAATTTCTTTCCTTCAATTCAATTGAAAAACCATTTTGAAGTAGTTTTGCAATCTTCTTCCTACAAAATATCTCATCACATCAGGACTCGAGAACTTGTACAAAACCAGGATGTTCGTGGGTTTGTAAGCCACTTGTCGTAGGTTTGTAAGCTACTTGTCGTGGGTTTGTAAGCCACTAAGAAGATAGAAATGGGTTCCATCCCAAATGAAATTTGGAATGAAGATTTCCGTGCTATTATGAAGTTTTAACAATAAACTAGACACATATCTTGAAATCTTGATCTTGATACTCTTGAGTCTTCAATCTTGAATCTTGAGTCTTGAGTCTTTATACTGATCGGTCTTCAGTAATCAATACCTGCATATATCTATATATCCTGCATATACATATCTATCTAGACAATAGTGTTAGTATATATTTTATAATAAGATAAGTTAAAAAGGTTATTGTTATCAAAACCAACATCTCAGTTCCTAATAATCTCCCCTTTTTTGATGATGACAACCTGTATTTATAAAATATACTTACCATACCATAATTCCTATCATAACTCCCTCTTACTCCATGACTCCCCCTTACTCCAATCATAACTCCCCCTTACTCCAAGCCAACTACTATTTTATAACTTCTCCCCCTTTGTCATCAACAAAAACTTCTTACTAATAAATTCTCTGAACTTGATATAAGATGATCAACCGTAATACAAACTAGAGTAATCCATATATAAGTGTAATAAATGCTAAGTGTGATCATAAGTATGAAAATTTGATTATAAATGTGAAATGTGATCATGAGTGTGATCATAAGTGTAATCCAACAGTAAATCAATCATCATCCAATCATATTTACAGTAATTATTCAATCAATCATATATACAAACCACACCAAATGTTTTTAAATAAGTCAAGTCAATTAAGTTTAAAACACACTAATAACATACAGAATGACTAGACATTCCTTGGTACTTCCACTCATCCATCTTCTCCAAAGATAGGGTCTGCTTTGATGGCATCCCATTCTTCTTTATCTTTATCGAGAGTGACTGGTGGATTTCCTTCGAGATCGTCCTTGTTAAGGGCTGAGATCATCCAACGAAGGGCGTCGAAATGTCTCTCTTCCTCCTTGATCATCTGTATTTGACTCAATTCTAAGTGACGCTGATTACGAAGTATGAATGTAAGGATATTCTTGAATGAAGTGAGAGTTTCCTCAAGATTATCACTTATATTCTTAATCAGAGAGGCCATAATTCAAGAAGTAGGAAGAAATATGAAAGAGAGTGATTAGAAATGAGGTTTGATAAATTATTCTGGAAGAAACAGGTATAAATAGGGATAGAAATTCGTTTAAAATGAATAGACAAAAGTTAGTTACATGAAATAAAAATTTGAAAGTGTAACTACTTTCTGCCCGTTGTATGTCGACATGGGGGGATGGGGGATGTCGACATGCCTCTGTCTAAAGTGACAATTTGCTTTGTTTTGAATATTATAAACAAATCTATGCAACTATAATTTGTATAATATAAAAACAAGCAATTACAGAGACAAGTGAAGTTGAATAAAAGATTTCATTAATGATTCTAGTCAACTTTACATAAAGTAATATAATATTAACTAAAATAAAGGAAAATACATGGATAGAACTTGAAACAAACAAGATAACATGAACTAAAACTAATTAAATGAAGATGAAGAAGATGATAGTCCAAGCTTTCTACTAACTTTCCCGAAGAATTTGTCGATTTTAGTGGAAATCTTATCCATTTTCTTACTCATTGATCTTTTAAGTGTCTTTTGATTTTCCACTATAATTCTTTTATT
The DNA here is from genome assembly GCA_030737815.1 of Allium fistulosum. Classification (NCBI taxonomy): domain Eukaryota; kingdom Viridiplantae; phylum Streptophyta; class Magnoliopsida; order Asparagales; family Amaryllidaceae; genus Allium; species Allium fistulosum. Next base: position 418,056,381 of record CM060906.1, read on the forward strand.
ATTGAGAATGGTCTAATTGGATGGATTAGCGAGATTAGTAGGATATTCAATACTTTCTAAGGAAGTTTCTTGATCTTCCTCTTCAATTTCCATTCCTTCCTCTTCCTCTTCTTCTTCTTCCTTCATTTCTTCCATCTCTTCGTGAGCAAGCCTTTCTTCCTTTTCCGTAAGTGTTTCACATGGTTGAAACACTAATGGAATTTGCAAAAGGGAAATGTTTGCATGGTCGAACACTTTTCTAGTTATCAATTCTTCCCTTTTGAAATCAACTCCAAAGTAATTAAAAATTCGAGTGAGATAAATTCCATGATATAATGTGTTTTCACCCATAGTAAAAATTTTGGGTCTTAGCTCATCCAAAATAACTTGAGCCCAATTGATATCATAATTTCCAAAAATTGCAAAAAGAGCTTTACAAACTTTCAAAGTAGGGTTGTTGTAGTTTCCCGATCTTGGTATAAGGGTGTGTTGAATAAGAAGGTTAATAATTCTTGCTTTTGGACGAAAATAACAATTTTTGTATTCAAGATTGTCATCCCCTTCAAAGATGTGATGAAATATCTCTCGATCATTTTCATTTATTTGAAATTTCGAGCGATTCATTCCGGTATACTTGCATCCCAAAATATTTCCTAAAATTTCACAATCCAAACTATTTGTGTTCCTTTAACACTACTCCAAATTTGTCCATCTTGCCCATCATAAAAACCATGATTTAATTCGCATAAAACATCTTAACAAGGTTTGGATAACATACAAAATCATTTTGTTTGTTATCTACTACACTAAGAATAGAACATTGTTGAAAAAGATTTTCAATTTCATAAGAAGGAAAATCTTCAAAAATAGCAAATTTCCCCGCATGTATTTTACCAAAGTTTACATAGTTGATGTAAGCTTTAATAGCTTTCGGGTCATTAAAGAGAAAGTTTTTGATAGATTTTGGAAGTCTAATGGTGTTAGGAGTTCTTGAAGAGGCCATTGAAGAAGTTTGAGAGGAGTTGAAGATAATGAAGATAAATTTGAAATTTGAAATAAAAGTGAAAAGTGATGATAAAGAGAGTAAATTAAATAGAGATTCTATAGACATGTTCTCTGGTCAAGAGGCATCTTTCCAGAGCATTGAAGTTGGTGAAAAGGTGGAGGGAAATTCAAAAGTTTGAATTCAAATTTCTGAGAGGCATGTCGACATGGGGTATCCTGGTATGTCGACATGTGCCTATTGAATCAAAGGACAAGTGACTATTCCTAATTTCTAATAAATGTATATATTATTTCCCATATTCTACTTATATAATTTCCGTGATAACATTAAATATAATAATACTTAAATATTAATAATTTAATATTTAAAATATTATCAAAATAATATTATTTTTGAATTTAAAATTCAAATTTTAAGGGATAAATTTGAATTTAAAATTCAAATTTTAAGGGATAAATTTGAATTTAAAATTCAAGGAAATTAAAATATCAAGCAAACAAACAAGCATCCATTCAAAAAGGAAAATTAAAAATAATGTAAATACGTACCTATTTTGATCTATACTCCCATCGTCGTCTGATTCATGAATAGCAGTAAAACACAGATTTGAATTATCCATCTTCTTTTCATCGTCACTGGATGATGAGTCTGAGTCATCAAGAGTTGTTGTATATGCTTTCTTTCTTTTCCTTGATGAATCATTGGTTGGAGAGAACAACTGTTTATCTAGATATGGACAATCATTCCTATGATGCTCGACTTTATTGCAATTGTAGCATCTATCATTGTTGACGTTCTCCGTATTATTTCTGGAATTCCTTTGATCATTTCTTTTGTAATTATTCATTTTTCTAAATTTAAGGAATTTCCGGAAGTTTCTTATCATGAATGAAATCTCCTCATCACTGTCTGGTTCCGAATCTTCAACTGTTGCATTGAATGCTAATGACTTCTTTTATGTAACCTTGTTTTCTCTTCTTCCTTGCAGTTGAACTTCATAAGACATCAGATTCCCAATCAATTCTTCTATTTTCATTAGACTGATATCATTTGCTTCTTCGATTGCAAGTGTCTTTTGATCCCATTCTGGAGTGAGTGAATTTAGAATTTTTCTGACTTGGTCTTCCTCCGAAAAGCTTTTTCCTAGTGCAATTAATGAATGGACAATATCTTGAAATCAACAATACATGTCGGAAATGGACTCATTTGCATGCATTTTAAACAATTGAAACTGATTAGTTAATATGGAAATTTTAGTCTGTTTAACTTTGCTTGTTCCTTCATGAGTAACTTGCAAAGTTTTCCAGATTTCAAATGCAGACTTACAAACAGACACTCTATTAAACTCATTCCGATCTAGTGAACAAAATAATATATTCATGGCCTTTGAGTTATTTTGTGCAACATTCTTTTGCTCAGTAGTCCACTGGGCAAAATCGGTAGTTGGTTCAACATACTCAGTTTGTGTGATATTCCAAGTGTCTAATCCTACTGATTGTAAATAAATTTTCATTCTACAAGCCCAATATGCATAATTACTACCATTGAAAAATGGTGGTCTAACGGTAGACTGGCCTTCTACTAATGAACTAGTGTTAGTGTTAATAGAACTAGTGCCAGAGTTGACATTACCAGTGTTGGTAGCCATTAAAACAATTTTCAAGTTTCAGATTATGAAAACTATGAAAACCTATACTCTAATACCAATTGAAAGGGAGTGCAGATTAAGGATTTTAAGGCTAATTTAACACTAGAGGGGGGGGTGAATAGTGTTTAATGAATTCTAAGACTTATATGGACTAAATTAAAATTATGGCACAAACAAATGAAGAACTTAATCACAGAACAATCACATAATCAAACACAGATGCAAAAAGTAAATAAAAAGCAGTAAAAGGAAAGAACACACCGAATTTTATACTGGTTCGGAGTTACCCTACATCCAGTCCTGTACCAAGGTAGAACACCTCATACAGATTTTTGTTATACCAAAGTCGAGATTACAATCCTCGATTTCTAAAGGCCTTGAGGTACCCTCCTGTCTCACGAGTCCGGGGCAAACTCTCTTGATTTACGGGTCACAAGATTACCCAATTAATTTCCAGGCACAACCACACCTTATAGAGAGACTCGATAAACTTTTGATTACAAATTGATCTTATAACTTTGAATAGCACTTTGATCTTCGAGAGAGGGCAGAGAATCAAACAAGAATGAGATTCTAATTTGATTCACTTGAGAATTCGGTAGAATTTCGGCACGATCTTAAAAATATGAATATTTTAGAATATGGATTTGTGGAGAAGAAAGAGTGAAGAAAATATGAAAATAGTTAGTTAAAAAATTCGTTTGTGAAGGCTATTTATAGACCAGTAACGGTCATAACCATTCGTGAAAAGATTTAAACGAATAGACACTTCTTTTGAAAATTGAAACTTTTGAACTTTAACGGCCACCATGTCGACATGGGGTATCCCATGATGTCGACATCCCTAAGTAAAAAATAATGTAAAATTTGTTTTGAAAATGGTATTGAACGGAAAACAAGATGAAATGATTCTGGAGTAAAATAAACTAATTTTCCTATGTTTTAAAATAAAGAAAAGTAGAAAAATATATTTTTAGAATGTATATATAAATTTGATTTTAAATCTCAAGTATATATATATATAGATATATATATATATAGATATATATATATATATATATATATTATAAAAGAATATTTTAAGGCTAAAACATCCTTTTGACAATCATTTGAAATAATAATTTTTAAGGCTAAAACATCCTTTTGAAAATCATTTGAAATAATAATTTTTAAGGCTAAAACATTTTGAAAAGCAATTTTGAAAATCATTTTGAAAAACCATTTTGAAGTAGTTTTGCAAGCTTCTTCCTGCAAAATATCTCATCACATCAGGACTCGAGAACTTGTACAAAACCAGGATGTTCGTGGGTTTGTAAGCCACTTGTCGTAGGTTTGTAAGCTACTTGTCGTGGGTTTGTAAGCCACTAAGAAGATAGAAATGGGTTCCATCCCAAATGAAATTTGGAATGAAGATTTCCGTGCTATTATGAAGTTTTAACAATAAACTAGACACATATCTTGAAATCTTGATCTTGATACTTTAGAGTCTTCAATCTTGAATCTTGAGTCTTGAGTCTTTATACTGATCAGTCTTCAGTAATCAATACCTGCATATATCTATATATCCTGCATATACATATCTATCTAGACAATAGTGTTAGTATATATTTTATAATAAGATAAGTCAAAAAGGTTGTTGTCATCAAAACCACCATCTCATTTCCTAACAAGTTTAACGGATCCTTAGGAGATGTAATCCCGAACATCTCTTAAGTTATTGCACTCACGTTAGAACTGGATAGGAGATGTCAAACCCCGTAAACATCTCCTACGCCGTTATACTCATATTTATTTACTGTTGATTTAACTTACATAAGATCTTTTAGTTCCGACTTGAGTGTTTTGTCTTTTCAATTCGCTCGAGTCAGTCTGAGATTTTCAGTATATCGAAGACTGCTCTCTGAAGGACGAAGACGAGGATCTAGTACTATTATTATTTCTTATATTGTTTCCATTGCATCATGTTGTTCCGCTGCATTTTTTATCCTTGTTGTATGTAACTCTGATTCTGCATTGTAAAAGTGTAATCAAATGTTATTTGTAAACAGCTTTCTGAACTGTTTATTTGATTATTATATTTTATCATTCCGCTGTGAGATTTTGTGTCTTGTTTTTCGTTTTCTTTCTTCCTCTATTTTTTCTTATTTACTCTATAACAATCCTCCCTTTTGAATGGTTTGAGTCTGACATGTGTGGTTTATTATCGATTTGAACCATCCAAAAAGGTGGGTCGTTGCAATATACATGTTGTACTTCTTTTTTATGTTTTTTATATATGCATATAGTTACTTGAATTAAGCCATTATGTATGAGTTATTTATAAACAATGATCCCTCAAATCAATATTTTAGCCTTATAGCTTAAAATTTGATGTGTGCACCGGCATAATTATTTATAGGTGTATTACGTAATTTTTGACGACCCACCTCCTCGATCCCTAAAAATCGACATTAATACATTCTTCGTATTCACGTGTCGCAAATTCAAGTGTCGGAGAGGTAGATAATCATAGGGTAAAAGAAGATAAAGATAGAAGATAGAACAAACAGAATCTCACATCGCATTAAAACACCTTATAATTTTACATATGGAAGATACATACAATCAATCTAAGTGATTTATTAGAGTCACGGCATTTACTAACCCAGCCAAGATAGTTATAACAGTCTATCCTTACAAGTGCTGGTAGATACATAATACAGATATAGCGAAATATAGATAACTTCTTCAGAAGGCCCAAATGCTCCATGATCCATTTCGAAATACTTCAAGCTTTCTTAACTACTTGGCTGCTCGGGGAAATTAGGGCACCTAGAGTTTAAGGGAAGGAAAAATAAACTCCGACTCAGTCATGGGACTAGTGTGAGAAACTCAAAATACACATTTTGAAAATAAAGGTATCTCATAAGATCACGCCACACATAAACATGGAACGGGTTTTAACCTTATGATAACCAAAAACATGTGCTATGTAAAATCATTTGATATTATTTTTAATGACATTCTTTGAAAACATTTGTAAATAAAATTATTAACCATAGCCGAAATTGTTAACATTATTAAATTTCGGATATGTTAGGCTCTACAAACAAAACTCTTACAAGGCTAGTTTGGAGAATGGATTCCATATAATGCAACGTGAGGGACTGCCTTTCGTACAGTATACCTCTAGAAGGATATATATACCTAGGGTCCAGATACTGAATGCCTATACCAACATAAAATCGGCCTACCCCTTCGTTGGATAGTACCAAATATCACATCACCCCGGTCGTTACTGACCTTTAACGAGACCCCCAAGCATACACCATATAGAGAGAAATCTAGAAAGGTGATGACCATCTCCTAATGGGCGCGACCCACATAGCTCTGTCCATCTACCCTTATTTAGCCATTTCTCCGGTTGATGAGGCCTGAGGTAATGTTTTACCTTTCACATAGCACATTCCACTTTGAATGCCACACTGTCATTCCATGATCACACAACTGATTTCTACAAACGTATAACTCCTAAGCTCACACGTCTCAGGAAAGAGTGTTAAGCTAAGAGAAGTTTCCTTCTCCGCCACCAAACAGATGATACGTTCATACAGATCAATTAATGTAATTAGAAATGCAAAGTCAGACATTCGTCCAAATAAGTTGTCCAGGAATAGGACATACCGAAGGTACTCTCCTACCACATCCCGTTAGTGATTACCCCTAGGATTAGTAGTGAGAAGTCCTTGCATCGAAGATCTCAAATAAAGAACCACTGCCACAAAATATGATATGGGACCCTCGAGGGTCAGTGGCAACCAGCCCTACATTTCATCTTCCAGATCATTTCCATGTCTTCACTTCGAATACGTAAATTGATTTGAAGTAATTTCCAGATAAGAATTACTCAAATTTGAACCCCATTCCTTCGAACCAATCATCGATAAAAAGATGTTAGGTGAATAAGGAATTAATCTTTGATAATATGAATTTCTTTCTATCAAAATATCTTCTAGAGATATAAATCTTTAAAACATTATTTTCGGTATATACGGAATAATTACACTTCTCTTTGGAAAATTATTTATTTAAATCTTAACAAAGAGTATTCAAAATCAAAATTTTGATTGAGTTGAAACCATGTTATTTAGGATGTTAATCCAAAACCAGTAAATATTAAGTGAGCATAAGCTATAGAAATCATCTAATGCTACTCAATATCAATTCCCATATTCAACAAGTACTATGGGCAGAATAATGATGAAATCACCTTTCAAATTCCACTAATAGTACAAGTTCCCTCTTAGGGATTTAACACCAAGTATAAGAAGATTATCTCCATAAAATCTAAGTTATTTATATTTAAAAAATTATATCCTTTATAATTTGGAAAATTTTGATCTGAGTAAATAAAATTTACTATCATCTCTGTCGGGCCAGTTCGGGTAGCTAGAAAGGGCAGCAACTGGTTTCCCAAACCCAAGCCCAGAGACTACCTCTTAGTCACCCATAGGGTGGTCAAGTTATTTGATCGACTCTAAATCTTTTAACACATTTAATTAACTTTTAATTATTTATTTAACCACTTTAAAATAATTCATAAATGCTTCAAATCACCTTTAAATACTTTATTATTCGTTTAAAAACATTTACAAAAGATTTGGAAAAGAATTGTTGCGTTTAGAACTATATTTCAGAAGTTATAAGAAAGTGCTGCGAAAAGTGCCGTGAATGGTGCTTTTTAAGCTGTATTGATCAAAACAACATTTCTATCATTTGGAAATTCATTTTTACAACTTAAATAACTTATAAAACATTTTAAAAGATTTTTACAGTTTATTTCATATTTTTAAAGAATTAAAAATATCTATTTTAAAACATATAGTACTTTGGCCTCCGAAGTGCCAAAGCGCGATTTTATTTAAAACTTGATTTGCTCATATTTTAAAATCTACTAAACAAAATCACGATTTTCTTTCTTTGTTTGAAAGCTAAGGATATAATAGTTTGAAAAATTCTTATCACGAAGAATTCCGAGCTATATTCCATTATATATATTCGTTTGACTTTTACGGCGCGAAATCGCGAATTACCGTTACTCGACGTGCCTATTTTTGACTCAATTTTCAAAATTCATTTAAACTTTGCCAAAACACTTTTAATGTTTATAAAACATTTCTAAATCATATTAAACCATTTTTAAGAGTTTAAACATTCCGTATACACCATTTCATTCAATAAAGAAAAGTGATTTTCTTTGTGCTTATCAACGTGTATTAACGTGACTTGTATATATATAATCAACAACCATATTAAAGGATCATCATTAACAATCATATCCAAACATACATATCTTTCAATATATAACTATAGTTTAGGATTTTCTCACCTCGGATTAAACGATTAACCTAAAAATGGCTATGGCTTCACTGCTTGGATTTTAAAGCTCACAATCCCTTAGACTTAAGCTCCTAGGTGGCTCAGCCTTGCTTGGGGATGGGATAGAGTGCTCACGGCCTAGGGTTGGAGAAGAGGAGGGTTCGGGCTATGGTGGAGGAAGTGGAGGCCGTGGATGGTAGAGAGGAAGAGTGGAGTTTTGGAATAGTTTTGAGGTACTTAAGTGTATGTATATGTATGTATGTATGTATGAATGTATTATAATTAAATTTCTCTTGAGAAATATTTTGGCATTATTTTGTTAACATGAAAAGCCATGAAAGAGGAGAGAAAAGAGCTTAGAAATTAAGAAGAAGATGTGTAGAAATGAAGTGGAGAGTGTGCGGTATTTATAGGCAAGGAAGAGGAGAAAAATATCTACATATACATCATCATCATCATCACCTTCACATGCACCACCATCATCACCTCCCTCCTTGTAATGCATGGCCCAAGTCCCTTCCATCATGGACAAGGCTATATGCTTGTACTTTGATGGTTAGTGTTGACTTTGGGTTAGCTTAACAATTAAGGAATTTAGGAAATATCTTAGAAATTTTTAGTAATATTTATATATTTAATTACATGTGTATATGTGTGTTCATGTGCATGTGGATATGTCTTCATGTATGTACATGTATATGTGCATATGTATGTTACGTATTATCCACAACGTTGCATAACTAATTCACGTTGAATTGTTACGAATTTTGATTTCGATTTTCGGTCATATTTTCTCTTCTTAGTTAATATACACATATTTGTAAACAAAGTTTAAAAATAATATTTCCATCGTTATATAATAATTAAAAGAGCTTACTTAATAATTAAAATAATTATTAAATCATTTAAATTAAATTTAAATTCAAAAATCAATTATTTCAAAATAATGATATTTATAATAGTGTTATAAAGGCAATTCAAATTTCAAAATAAAATAGATAATTTTATTACATATTAATACTCATATATATAAATGCGTGTATGTATCCAGCTCTGTGCACGAGTTTGGATGGCTAAAAAGCTCTTTACTAATAAAACGATTTTCGATCATTTTATCGATATTTACCAAGTGTATATTTTTATTTTATATACATTTCTTCAAAATAAGATTATCAATATTATTTATTATTTAAAACATCATCATTTATGTTTTAAAAATCTTATTTTTGAATATTTTGAAATTTTTCTGAAGCGATGAATTTACGGGTCGTTACATAATTATTTTAATCTTCTTTTGTATGGTGCATAACTATGGTTGTACAGACGTACATAATGACACACAAACATGTTTTCTGGATAAATAATTTTGAATATTCAAATTATAAAGAATATTTAAATATAAAATATATATTGGAAAGAATGGTTTTACATGAATTAATCATAAAAAGTATACTCAACCTGATTTGCTAAAAACATAGTTGCAATCCATGTGCGTAGCACGAGTTCGCACTAGTTAATGTATAAACAGTCAGTGCACAACTTGTGAAATTTTGAATTAAGAAATAGATGTTTTCATGTTTACATAGAACAAACATACACTATTAACAACTTCAATTATAATGTTAACATTTAACAACTTCTTTACTACTGGCTGCCATGAAAATAAGAACAAATCCAATCTTCATCGATGAGAGAATAGGGGATCATGTCCACTCCCGATTCCTCCTCCTCTATCCAATCTCAATCCACCTTCGTGAAAAAACCCAAAAGAAAAGCCCGTAGACTTTAATGATTAAGGTTTCCAAACTGTGAGAACCAGGAAACTCAATTATCAATCAAATCGATATCATGCCACCCAGATGAAGCAGAGCACCCAGCCAAAAACTACTATAAGAAAGCAAGTATATAAACTTGTTTCTATCTTAATAAATAGCCTTTCTTCAAGAAATGAACCAAGAAATGTATAGGAAGACCTGGAAATGCAGCAGCAAGGTAATCACAATCAAAATAAAGCATCAACTTAGGCTGACATGATCAAAAGAGGAACGATTAAGTTCAGAATTTGATCTAAGTTTCGTTGAACGATTAAATATCAGCTACAAGAAGATTGTTTTCGTGAAGGAGGAGGTCAGTAGAAGAACATAAATCAAGTGGGGATTCTCAGTTGTTGCTTATGTCTTAGGCAACAGGCCTGCATATCATCATTTCAAGGCCTTTATCACAAGATCATGGAACCCAAGGGGCAGGTTTGAAATCTACATGAGAAATAATGGTTTTTTTATTATTAGATTCTCAAATGCTGTAGATTATGAGAAAGCAATAAATAGGGGTCCTTATTTTATAAATGGAAAACTCATAGTATTATAAAATGGAGCAAGAAACTTAACTTTGATAAAGATTTTCTCACAACTATGCTAATACGGTTCTGTTTACCAAAATTGAATCTACAATTGTGGGATAAGCATGCATTTAGTGCTATCGCAAGTGTAGTGGGTATCCCATTGAAATTGGATGAACCCAATGTAAAAGAAATAAGATTACGTTATGAAAGAATATTAGTAGAGATCAAAGCAAGTGATTATCTCCTTGAAGAAGCATACATCTCTTTGCATGATGGAGAAAACTTGGTGCAGAAAATAGAATATGAATGGGTCCCCTCACGTTGCAAAACTTGTGCATGTCTTGGGCATAAATATGAAAACTGTGTCTACAAAAAAATTTGGAAAGAAAAGACTAACTCAAAAGAAAATACAATGAATGGAAAACAATTTGAGAATAACAATAGCATGCAAGTAGACAAGAATGCAAATCTTAGAAATTGATAATTTGGAAAATCATGAAAACATAAATTCATCTATAACCGAGAGAGAAACAAGGGAAAGGAAGGAATCAGAGAAAAATGATAGCATGGTGGTGGATAAAAATCTAAATTCTGAAAATGAAATCTTGGAAATTTTAGTTAATGCAAATCACCAAACAATTGGGGATAAAACTAGGGAAAAGAAATCATTACAGAAAGCTTTAAAAATCAATTTGCCAAAAGGATCAAAAAATGTAAGCATTCATGAAAATGAGGCTCATATCAATCACAGTAAACAAAAGACTAACAATAGAAAGGCAGATCAAACACAAATCAATGAGCCTATTGCAGATAATGAATACATGAACCTGGATGATAACACAAGCCTTTACTTACCACTGGTTAAGGAATCTGTAGCAGGCATCATAGATGATTTAAATACATTAATGCTATCTGGCAATTTAAATCCTTACTTAAGGAAAACAATATCAAATCAAGCAATTGTAAGCGCAATAAGTCATATAGCAACTGTCTCTGGATCAGCAAGTAGAAGGAAAAAAATATAGAATAAAAGGCATAAATGACATTTATATTGTTGGATTTTTGTGATAATATATTTCCAAATCAAAATAGATTTTGGAGGTATTTTAGTCGAGGTGGATTTATGGCTACAATACATTGCCTCTTTTATGAATTGTGTAAATTTTAAAGATAATCAATTGCCTCTTTTATTGAACTAAAAAAGGAAAAGAATTATCTACATGGAAAGGATTTATTTTGGGAGATGGAAATAAAAAATGGTTGATTAAAGAATGAATTTAATCAAAACTATTATAAATAGATATACATATGGTTCATTAATTAGATGTGTGGGAAAAGTGTATTTTGTTGGGTGTTCTGGATTGAGATTTCTTCTCAATTTTAGGACTCTTTTTTATTTTCTTGGTTGAATCAATAAAAGTTTTTGTTTTTGGTGGAATCATTTTTGTTTACTTTCTTCACCACTTTCTCTTCTAAACCTAATTGTGTAGTAAAAAGGTGGAATCCAATGCACGAGGCTACCGCACAATAACGGGCTCTGGGAAGGTCGATAATGTATACAGCATTTCTCTCGCATTGTGGAGAGGCTGTTTCCGGACTCGAACCTGGGTGTCCAGATTACCATGCGGGTGACCTAACCATTGCGCCAAGGCTCTACCTCTATATCTAATTGTGTAATAATCTTGGAAAATTCCTAACAGTTGGTATCAGAGCCAGCTACATAAATTTTTGGAAGATTCTTTGGCTATGGAGAAGATAAGTGTTGAAAAGCTTAATAGAAGGAACTGGGGGTTGTGGAAGGGGAAGATGGAAGATTATCTCTACCTTAATGATCTTTACCAACCCTTGGAAATCAAAGGGGAAAAGCAAAATGACATAACTAAGGCAAAGTGGGAAATTTTGGATAGAAAGGCAGCGGTGGCAATCCGGTGTTTTATGGAGAATTCTGCGTTTCATATCGTTGCTTGTGAAATGTCTGCTTTTGGAATATGGAAGAAATTGGAAGGGATTTATGTAAAAAATTCTGCGACGAATAAGGAAATTTTGGAAATTACTTTTGTATATGCATCAAATAGTGAGAATGAAAGAATGGTTTTATGGAATCATCTTGAGTAGTTAAATAAAAATATAGGAAATCCCTGGGTAATTATTGGAGATTTTAATACAGCCTTACATTCTTTTGAAAAGAAGGGGGGTAATCCAATTTATTTCAAAAATTAGAAAAGGTTTACAATTTTATTTTAAAGAATGGATTAATTGAACCAGTTATTTTTGGCAATAAATTCACTTGGAAGTCTGGGGATTATAGAAACATTCACTGCAAATTGGATAGAATTTAATAAATCGGAATTTTGTAAATATATTTCCTTATTTTAAACGCTATACTTTGCCACAAGCTTTAAGTGATCACACACCAATTCAATTTTACCTTTCTCAAAATTCTTTATATACGATAAATTCCCCTTTAGATTTGTGGATAGGTAGATTTATAAAGAAAATTATAGAGAAATGGTTAATAAAAGTTTGACAACAAAAGTACAGGGCACCGCCCAATATAATTTTAATAAAATGCTTTAAATCACTAAACATAATCTGAAAAATTGGAATAAACATAGAAATAAAAGTGATTTGAAACAAATTAGAGAGGAATGTGAGATGTTGCAAGATGAATTATACAATGATTACTCAGACTTAAATAAGATCAACAATTTTTTGCAAGCTCAAGATAAACTGATTAGATCATTACATGTGCATTCTATCAATCTAAGGCAGAAGGCAAAAGTGGATTGGCTTATTAATCGGGATGGAGCTAGCAAATTCTTTTATGCTAAAATGTCTAATAGAAAATATAAAAATGATATAGGAAAATTACTTGATGCAAAGGAGAGTATTATAAATGATGCTACATTTATTTAAAAGGAGGCATTGAAGTATTTTACATAATTACACAACACTGACTCTTATAGAAATAATTTTCCAAAAATTAATACAAAGTATATGCTTCATGATAATAGTCAAGAATTATTACTTGCCCCTATTAGAATGGAAGAGATCTAAAGCATAGTTTTAAATGCAAATGTACATAAAAGCCCTGGCCCTGATGGGTTTGGAGCTAAGTTTTATAAAACTCATTGGGAAGAAATAAATAAAAAATTGTTTGCTGCAATCAATGTATTTTATGGGGTTGGAAAAATTTTAAAAGGTTTAAATCATACTTTTATAACCTTAGTACCAAAAGTAAAGATCCCCAATGGTTTAGAGGATTATAGGCTAATAGCCTGTTGTAATTTTGTGTATAAAATTATTTCTAACTTATTATGTAATAGAATGAAAGTTTTTCTAAAATATTTAATCTTAGAGAATCAAAGTGCTTTTATATCTGATACACTTATATCAGAAAATACTTTACTTGCACATGAGCTGCTCAGGAACTTTAATTATAAAAATAAAAAATTAATGTGTATAAAAAATGATTTACATAAAGCTTTTGATAAAATAAATAGGTAATTTATAATACACATTATGATACAATTGGGGTTTTAAGAAAAATTCTGTACTTTGGTAAATGAATTTTTAAACAATGTTACTTATTCGATAAACATTAGTGGGTCTCCCAAAGGTTTTATTAATAGCAAAATAGGTATTAGGAAAGGGGACCCGCTTTTCCTATACTTGTACTATTGTTATGGAATTATTTTCTGTTCTAATTGGGGTTGAACAGATAAATGAAAATATTAAACCTATAAATAGAGTTAAACCAAACATTTCTCATTTCCTGTATGTTGATGATTTACTTCTATTTTTAAATGCAAACCCACAAAGTGCAGAAGCTATTGGCAGGGTGTTTGGTAAATTAAAAGAATTTGCTGGCTTGCAAGTCAATGAATATAAAAGAAAAAATATACTTCACTAAGCATGTGATATAACAGAGGAAATTCTGAATACTCTAAAACTCAAAGAGGGATCTCTGCCTGCAAAGTATTTAGGACTGCCTCTAAGTATGAATCAATTAAATGACAGAGACTGCACAAGATTGTATAATATAATTCAGAATAGACTTGAGAGATGATCTAGTAAGTTGTTATCATTAGCTAGGAAAATAGAGCTAACTCATACTATCATCACAACAATTATAATGTACTGGATTCAATCGCACAATATCCCAACAAAAGCAATACATAAAATTAAAAGAACATGTGCAAACTTTATTTGGAGAGGAAAGCATCATAAAGTGGCATGGGAAACAGTTTGCAAATCAAAAAATCAGGTGGGTTGGAGCTGAGAAACATAAGTGTTTTAAGAGAAGTTTGCAATCTCAAGCTAATTTGGAATTTTTTGGAAGGAAAATCATTATGGGCAAAATGGATGAAGGAGAAGTATCTTAAAAATAAAAAATTTTGGACTATGAGTATTGAAACCACATGGAAATATACTTAACCGTAGAAAAACAACCATTAAACTACTGGAAAGAGGGTTCAAGGATGGTAAGCAAACCGGTTTATGGTTTGATTCATGAATTCATGAAAAAACATTAGTCAGTCTACTGGGTTGGAAAACATTTACATGTTTGGAGGAGCTAACGAAAAAGTTCAAAGCATTATTCAAAATCAACAACGGAATACATACAACCACCCGACAACTTCAATATTTAATACAGTAATTAGGAAAATATCAATAGATCCAAATCCGCAAAAGGATACTTGGTATTTGAAGTTATTATTAAGAGACAGATTTTCATTTAAAATAACATGGGAGTATATAAGAGGAAATGAAGCAGAAGTAGAGTGGTGCAAAATCATTTGGAATAAATCAAATTGCCCAAAAATGTCTCACTGTAAATACTTTGCCATTTTAAAGAGACTACCAAATTGGGACAAATGTTTCAAATGGAATAAAACAGGAAATATCATCTGTCTCCTCTGTAAAATAGAATCAGAAAATATTGGATATTTGTTCTTTGATTGTGAATACTCAAGACACATTTGGTTCATAGCCAAATCAAATTTGAAATTCAATTTGCATCAACCAGTGCAAAGCATCAAAGAAAGCATACAATACATCCAACAGAATTACAAAGCAAAATCAAAAGAGTTCAAGAAAGCATGTATACTACTAACAATAGTTAACTTTCATATATAAAGAGAGAAACTTAAGATTGCGCATACAAAAAGAAATAGAATGTACTCAATAATTATGACGCCCCACCTTTATGCTCACAATAACAAAGAGTATTAAAAGAAATACTGTCTGTTATTGCGAAGAATAAGGCTGGATAGGAGCGGTCATCCGTAGTTGGCCTTACACTAGTACTGGTTACCTCGATAGGAGTGGTATATATTTTCCATTTTTCATCTCTTATTTATTCACTCCCATCGACATACCCAATTCCAGTATAAAACGAACTATGACGGTTCATAATAGTTTAGGACAATATATATAATACTAACACAGATACAAAAAGATGCGGAACACAGATAACAAAAGTCTCATATATATATATAACTGATATCAGTTACAATACATTTGACACAATACATATGATACAACTACAACTGTCGACTCTGGAAGTTATATATACAAGTACATTATCGACTAATATACATGAATACATATCAACCTAAAAGAGACACACTAACTACTACAACAAGACGAAGACCACTTTAAAAGATGTGAAAAGTCTTCATAGCTCAAACAACAACTCAAAGCAGGAAATCTACAACCTGAAATAACTCGGGTCTGACCCGAGTATTAAATTTAAAAGAAAATAATACACGGGTCAATCTAATTCAAACTCAGTTATTAATGCATAGAAGCAATAATAATCAATATCAAATAGACGACAGTCACAGAAATCTCGTATATCCAACTCCTCGATAAGAGAATCGGATAACGACAGATATAACACTAAACTGTGTTAAACAACAAATTAGCAGATTTAAATCATCAACAAAGATAAGTGAAAAGAATATCAATGAAGATAATTTAGAAAACATCAGAATTGTCTAAACGACAATTAACGACAAAATCTAATTATTAAATAAATAATTAGAAACCCATAATCTAATTATCTAGAAGATAATTAGACAACACAAAATAATCAATTTAAAACATCAACTCTGGTAGGGCTGCAGTATACGCACGCGTATACTGCCTCGCCACTACAACCTGAAATGCACAAAAGATCAACGAACCAAAATCAGATGAAGATTCAAATCTCAACACCACGGCCTCAAATGTCAAAGCAGGCAGACATGGACAATGTGCACACATGTACACATTGAAAATTCACAAATGATCACAAGGTCAAACCCAAAATACTGGGTTCAACACAAGGGAATTCGGAAACAAGTCCAAATGTATTAATGCAATGCAAACCAACAAGGGCAAGACTGCAACCAAAAACTGCAGCCACCACGAGATATAAAGATAGTGTAATCAAGGTAACATGAAGTGCTACTAAAGCACAGAATCAAGTAAAGAGTGACAATAATGCATCAGTGAACTAACTCAAATGTACAGTCCCCAATATATGCAGTAAAATGACTGTGACAAAAATCAAAGTAGTAAAGAATGAAGTCCCCAATATATGCAGAATATGACAAGGTCCAATATGCAAATAAATCAAGTGCATAATGACCAAAGCCAATACACATAGGAAATGCGAAGTCGAAGACCAGATACCACACAAAACAACATAGCAACGTGGGAGTGCATACTTGATGATCAAAATGCAAGAAACAACTGTGAATATAAATGCATCACTGAGACATGAGAAGACCAATAATGCAACTGAATGCAACTGTCTCGAAGCAAATAGCATGTTTAGAATTATGCAATTGCACTACTGGAAACATGAATAAAGATATAACGTGTATGTACTGTGAAACCGGATAGTATAAATATCATACTCAAGACCAAAGGTCAGAGGAGCAAATGTAGTTCACATGTGTATCCAGGCCTCAAACTTAAATAACAATAAGTATGTATCAAAAGAAAGTACACAAGTGCACACAGGCTAGCTTGAACATCAATTGTTCAAAAACCCAAAACAGTGACATTGTAAAAACAGGTGCCACATAAGGTTTTAGTACAAATAAAGTATACCACTACCAAACCCAAAGAGGCAAATCCAAATCAAGCAAGAGCAAAACTTCAACCAAAGCCAACACTACTACAAAAATCAAGTCAGGATGCAAGTTCGAACAAATCAATAACAAAGCCAGCAGGTGAAATCGACAGTGATACTAGAGACAGTATACTGTATGGCCAAGATCACACACAAGTCATTTTCGAACAAAGCAACAAGCTACACAACACAAGGAAATGAACCCAGAGCTCAAAGGCATCCAGTTCTAAGTCGAGCAAGTGTAATAATAGAATACATTGTTTTTTTTTTTCAAAACAAATTATTTGAATTCAAACGACTGCAGTTCAAAGAAAAATGTCACCTGCAGTTCAAATTTAAAACGACCCAATAATACCATCGCATAAACAAAGTCGTGATGGTCACGAGGTAAACCAGTAAGTAAAATCGAACAAGGTTAAAAATCGAACAAATTCAATCATCGAAAAATCAAGTGAAAGCCGAGGCCAACAAGTAATCTGACCAAGTCAAAATTCATCAATCATCGAAACAAAGTAGACTGGCCAATGCACATAGTTAACAACTACACCCAAATATACACGAACGCAAATATAGGAGGTCGAATAGATCCAAAAATCATCAAGCTACGGTTAACAGAAAGCGAACCGTGCCAGAAAACATCAATCATCAAAACAAAAATCGAACGACTTAAGCACAATATTGAGAATGGATTAGATGTGAGTGATAGTTCACTCACCTTTGCATTCGATAGAGAATTAGAAGCCGTGGCATCACGCAGTGCTTGGCGTCGACGAGGCTCTCGATCGAGAAAACCCTAAACATGGCTTAAAATCTCGGGCCCTAATTTTCGAACGAACAAATGAAGAAAAGAAATCATGGCCGCCATTTTTATTTCTCTCTCGTTTCGATTTAGGGTTGTGAAAATGATAAAGGGGGAACGGGTTCGAATGAATGCCAGAAAAAAGAAACGGTACTGGGTATAATCTCTTCATCAAAACAAATGGGCCAATATAAAATAGAAAGGTATATTTATTATAGCCCGAATAACTTTTAACCATTTCTCAAAAGGATTTTCAACCGATTAAAAACTCAATCGAGCAATTAACTAGCATTCTAATCGTTTAATGACGATATTAAATCGATGCAAAAACCCCGGGTTGTTACAGACTCCCCTCCTTATAAAAATTGCGTCCCCGCAATTTTCATAAATAAAGTCGTCAATAACAATTATTTTTCTAACATAAACTGGTTATGCTAGAAAAATAAAGTCGGGAATACAAACGCCAAAGAATCTTTTAATTTCAATAAAAGAAATTTACAAATTTTCAACAAAATCTAACTATCACATAGATAATCAGAAAACAACAAAACTGAATAAATGCAATCATCAGCAATATTCAATTACCAATTAGATATTCAAAAATACAGAAATCTCAAAACAGCAATATCCAATTGTCGATACGATAGTTAGAAAACAGCAAAATCTAATTATCAACAAAGATAATTAGAAAACACAAATCACGAATCATAAAACTGCAAATATCAAGTTATCCAACAAATAACTAGAAAACACAAACTTCATAATTAGCAAACTCTAACCATCAACAGCGATAGATAGAAAATAGTAATTCAATAAAATCAACATAATCTAGAATCAATTAGAGACTAGAAAATTTCATAATCAACAAAATCAACAAACATCCAATTATCCAAATGATAGTCAGAAAACAAAAATCAACAAACATCCAATTATCAAAAACAATAATTGAATCTCAAATCAACAAATATTCAATTATCAAAACGATAATTAAATCTCAAATCAAGAAATATTTAATTATCCAAAGCGATAATTAAATCTCAAATCAGCAAATATTTAATTATCAAAATGATAATTAAATCTCAAATCGGCAAATATTTAATTATCAAAAGCGATAATTAAATCTCAAATCAACAAATATTTAATTATCACAAATGATAATCAAATCTCGAATCAACAAATATTCAATTATCAAAAACGATAATTAAATTTCAAATCAACAAATATTCAATTATCAAAACGATAATCAAATTTCAAATCAACAAATATTCGATTATCAAAAACAATAATCAAATTTCAAATCAACAAATATTCGATTATCAAAAACGATAATCAAATTTCAAATCAATAAATATTCGATTATCAAAAACGATAATCAAATTTCAAATCAACAAATATTCGATTATCAAAAACGATAATCAAATTTCAAATCAACAAATATTCGATTATCAAAAACAATCATCAAATTTCAAATCAACAAATATTCGATTATCAAAAACGATAATCAAATTTCAAATCAACAAATATTCGATTATCAAAAACGATAATCAAATTTCAAATCAACAAATATTCGATTATCAAAAACGATAATCAAATTTCAAATCAACAAATATTCGATTATCAAAAATGATAATCAAATTTCAAATCAACAAATATTCGATTATCAAAAACGATAATCAAATTTCAAATCAACAAATATTCGATTATCAAAAACGATAATCAGATTTCAAATCAATAAATATTCGATTATCAAAAACGATAATCAAATTTCAAATCAACAAATATTCGATTATCAAAACGATCATCAAATCTCAAATCAACAAATATTCGATTATAAAAAACGATCATCAAATTTCAAATAAACAAATATTCGATTATCAAAAACGATAATCAAATTTCAAATCAACAAATATTCGATTATCAAAAACGATCATCAAATTTCAAATCAACAAATATTCGATTATCAAAAACGATCATCAAATTTCAAATCAACAAATATTCGATTATCAAAAACGATAATCAAATTTCAAATCAACAAATATTCGATTATCAAAAACGATAATCAAATTTCAAATCAACAAATATTCGATTATCAAAAACGATAATCAAATCTCAAATCAACAAATATTCGATTATCAAAACGATAATCAAATCTCAAATCAACAAATATTCGATTATCAAAAACGATAATCAGAATCAACAAATATCTAATTATCACAAGCGATAATTAGAAACAACAAATATCCGATTATCAAAAACGATAATCAGAACTCATATCAACAAATATTTAATTACCGATACGATAATTAAATCTCATAACATCAGATATCTAATTACCTGCAGATAATTAGAAACAACAAATATCTAGAAATCAATTAAGAAGACTAGAAAATCAACATAAAAGCTTGGATCGATCCCATCAGATGGCGAGTTTTTAGTTCGCCACACGTGCATCAACAAATGGCCGAAGCCTACCAAGTACTCAACATAATTTTGGCGCCCAACAAATGACCCAAAGGTCCAACAAATGATCTGAAGGTCTAGTACTGGTATTGACCCGGAGGTCCAACAAATGACCCGAAGGTCCAACAAAGTGGCTCGAAAGCACACGAAATCATCAAATATTTCAATTAACGAGTCCGGAATTAACCGAAATAGCAAACGCACATGTCCCATACCACGTGTTTTACTAAATCGTTTGATTCTCTTCATCGTTTCCTTGAAAGTGCAAAATTGTGTATTTTGTAAAAATACACTTTACATTTTCAAATGGACAAGTCCGGAATTAAGCGAATCAGTAAAAGAAAGGGGTCATAATCCTCGATTTTGCTGAAACGTTTAAATCGCTTCCTCATTCTTTTAAAATTGCAAACTGTAAAATTCCTGAAAACAATTTTATTTATTTTATAAAAATAACAATTCACGTTCTCAACTGGACAAGTCCGGAGTTAAGTGAATCAGTAAAAGAAAGGGATCATAGTCCTCGATTTTGCTGAAACGTTTAAGTCGCTTCCTCATTCTTTTGAAATCGCAAACGGTTAAAAAATTTATAAAACAATTTTTCATTTTAAAACGATTTTCCAATCACGTTATTAAAGCAACAACATCAGTAGCAATTTTGAAAAGGGAATTGCACTTCTTAAAACATCGTAAAACGAATCTCAAAATCAGCATTGCGGAATAACCGCTTGAAAATCCACTTTTAAAATTTAACGGTTATTGAAGCCAAAGCGACAGTAATTTTTAAACGTCAAAATCTCATCAAAATAATTTACATCAAAATGTAATATCAGTGAATTTTCATTCATCAAAAATGCCACAAAACACCGTGCTTCAAAAATTTAGCATTGGTGTAAAATCCCGTTATAAAATAACGGCAACAAAATACGTTTCATAACCAAGCATCAGTTCAACGTAAAATTAATGCAGTAACGCGCAATTCATATTTGCACGCACACTACAATATACACAAAGAAATTACTCTATTATCTTCAATGAAGATAATTTAAAACATCAAAAATCTAATCAACATGTGATTAGCATAAAAGAAAATCAGCAAAAATCTCAACAAGAATCACATAACTGCAATCGTTTCGAATCCTCAATTCGGATTCGAAATTCTCAAAGAAACAAAATAAACACAGCTATGTAAACAGCAAATGAAATTTATTTCAATTTCATACTTTGATTTTTAAATCAAAAAGATTATCAGTTGTACTCAGCGAAGACAGTTTCACTGTTTCCGCTGCGCACTCTGATAAACAGTCACAAATCAGTCAACCAACAAAACACAGTTTCACTATTGATTTTAAATAAAGATATTTAAAAATTTCTTCATAATTTCAAAACTTTAGTTTTGACTCAAAGCACCAATAAAACATCGACCAATAGTTGTAACATATGTTCCATCTAAGTTATGTTTTATATTATGTCCATAAACCCCAAGCTCTGATACCAACTATGACGCCCCACCTCTATGCTCACAATAACAAAGAGTATTAAAAGAAATATTGTCTGTTATTGCGAAGAATAAGGCTGGATAGGAGCGGCCATCCGTAGTTGGCCTTACACTAGTATTGGTTACCTCGATAGGAGTGGTAAATATTTTCCATTTTTCATCTCTTATTTATTCACTCCCATCGACATACCCAATTCCAGTATAAAACGAACTACGACAGTTCATAATAGTTTAGGACAATATATATAATACTAACACAGATACAAAAAGATGCGGAACACAGATAACAAAAGTCTCATATATATATAACTGATGTCAGTTACAATACATTTGACACAATACATATGATACAACTACAACTGTCGACTCTGGAAGTTATATATACAAGTACATTATCGACTAATATACATGAATACATATCAACCTAAAAGAGACACACTGACTACTACAACAAGACTAAGACCACTTCAAAAGATGTGAAAAGTCTTCATAGCTCAAACAACAACTCAAAGCAGGAAATCTACAACCTGAAATAACTCGGGTCTGACCCGAGTATTAAATTCAAAAGAAAATAATACACGGGTCAGTCTAATTCAAACTCAGTTATTAATGCACAGAAGCAATAATAATCAATATCAAATAGACGACAGTCACAGAAATATCGTATATCCAACTCCTCGATAAGAGAATCGGATAACGGCAGATATAACACTATACTGTGTTAAACAACAAATCAGCAGATTTAAATCATCAACAAAGATAAGTGAAAAGAATATCAATGAAGATAATTTAGAAAACATCAGAATTGTCTAAACGACAATTAACGACAAAATCTAATTATTAAATAAATAATTAGAAACCCATAATCTAATTATCTAGAAGATAATTAGACAACACAAAATAATCAATTTAAAACATCAACTCTGGTAAGGCTGCAGTATACGCATGCGTATACTACCTCGCCACTACAACCTGAAATGCACAAAAGATCAACGAACCAAAATCAGATGAAGATTCAAATCTCAACGCCACAGCCTCAAATGTCAAAGCAGGCAGACATGGACAATGTGCACACATGTACACATTGAAAATTCACAAATGATCACAAGGTCAAACCCAAAATACTGGGTTCAACACAAGGGAATTCGGAAACAAGTCCAAATGTATTAATGCAATGCAAACCAACAAGGGCAAGACTGCAACCAAAAACTGCAGCCACCATGAGATATAAAGATAGTGTAATCAAGGTAACATGAAGTGCTACTAAACCACAGAATCAAGTAAAGAGTGACGGTAATGCATCAGTGAACTAACTCAAATGTACAGTCCCCAATATATGCAGTAAAATGACTGCGACAAAAATCAAAGTAGTAAAGAATGAAGTCCCCAATATATGCAGAATATGACAAGGTCCAATATGCAAATAAATCAAGTGCATAATGACCGAAGCCAATACACATAGGAAATGCGAAGTCGAAGACCAGATACCACACAAAACAACATAGCAACGTGGGAGTGCATACTTGATGATCAAAATGCAAGAAACAGCTGTGAATATAAATGCATCACTGAGACACGAGAAGACCAACAATGCAACTGTCTCGAAGCAAATAGCATGTTTAGAATTATGCAATTGCACTACTGGAAACATGAATAAAGATATAACGTGTATGTACTGTGAAACCGGATAGTATAAATATCATACTCAAGACCAAAGGCCAGAGGAGCAAATGAAGTTCACATGTGTATCCAGGCCTCAAACTTAAATAACAATAAGTATGTATCAAAAGAAAGTACACAAGTGCACACAGGCTAGCTTGAACATCAATTGTTCAAAAACCCAAAACAGTGACATTGTAAAAACAGGTGCAACATAAGGTTTTAGTACAAATAAAGTATACCACTGCCAAACCCAAAGAGGCAAATCCAAACCAAGAAAGAGTAAAACTTCAACCAAAGCCAACACTACTACAAAAATCAAGTCAGGATGCAAGTTCGAACAAATCAATAACAAAGCCAGCAGGTGAAATCGACAGTGATACCAGAGACAGTATACTGTATGGCCATGATCACACACAAGTCATTTTCGAACAAAGCAACAAGCTACACAGCACAAGGAAATGAACCCAGAGCTCAAAGGCATCCAGTTCTAAGTCGAGCAAGTGTAATAATAGAATACATTGTGTTTTTTTTCAAAACAAATTATTTGAATTCAAACGACTGCAGTTCAAAGAAAAATGTCACCTGCAGTTCAAATTTAAAACGACCCAATAATACCATCGCATAAACAAAGTCATGATAGTCACGAGGTAAACCAGTAAGTAAAATCGAACAAGGTTAAAAATCGAACAAATTCAATCATCGAAAAATCAAGTGAAAGCCGAGGCCAACAAGTAATCTGACCAAGTCAAAATTCATCAATCATCGAAACAAAGTAGACTGGCCAACGGACATAGTTAACAACTACACCCAAATATACACGAACGCAAATATAGGAGGTCGAACAGACCCAAAAATCATCAAGCTACGGTTAACAGAAAGCGAACCGTGCCAGAAAACATCAATCATCAAAACAAAAATCGAACGACTTAAGCACAGTATTGAGAATGGATTAGATGTGAGTGATAGTTCACTCACCTTTGCATTCGATAGAGAATTAGAAGCCGTGGCATCACGCAGTGCTTGGCGTTGACGAGGCTCTCGATCGAGATAACCCTAAACGTGGCTTAAAATCTCGGGCCCTAATTTTCGAACGAACGAAGAAAAGAAATCGTGGCCGCCATTTTTATTTCTCTCTCGTTTCGATTTAGGGTTGTGAAAATGATAAGGGGGAACGGGTTCGAATGAATGCCAGAAAAAAAGAAACGGTACTGGGTATCATCTCTTCATCAAAACAAATGGGCCAATATAAAATAGAAAGGTATATTTATTTAAAGCCCGAATAACTTTTAACCATTTCTCAAAAGGATTTTCAACCGATTAATAACTCCATCGAGCAATTAACTAGCATTCTAATCGTTTAATGACGATATTAAATCGATGCAAAAATCCCGAGTTGTTACAATAATGGAAAGTAATTGAATCAGAAAGTCAAATACTACTCAAAAAATCAAATTATCAATCCAAACTATCAGATGATGCAAATCAAGAAATATGCAAACTGGACAACTATGAAGAAAGGTCGGAAGCTTTATTACAAAGCGGGAAAGTCAATTTTGACATTTTCCGTGGCAAACTTTTCCATCACACTAATAATCATCGGATGCAAAAGGCAAGAGGTTGGAGCAAAATCAATCTCGAGAGCATGACTACTAGAGACGGTCGATCCTTAGCTCAAACCAAAATGGACTCCTGCAAAGAAAGTAGACATATTATTAATAATCATAATGTAAATTATAAATCAGTGATAGATGCTAATAAGAACTTTTATTTACCTGATTTGAGTAGGGACAACCGCTCACACAATTACATACATGAGGAGACCAAATTCCTACAACGATGAATTTCGCAACTTGATATCAGAAATTAGGGATCAAGGGATAGCGTTTACAAAAGCAAGTATTAACTACTTATCTGATGGGGACAAGGGAGATTGCGGCAAGTTTCAAGGTAAAGAAAAGCTCACCATAATTGATCATGAATTATTTACATAAGCTTCCCAACTCAACATGGACCAGTCAGGACCGGATGCTACAATTTTAGAGAAAGTGCAAACTACAGGCGACCGAAACACCCACCCCTCCCCCGCGAACTAGAAAATATTCCTGTAAATAAGAAAATGAGGAAGTTAGAGCATGAAAACACATCAAAAATTTAAGTAAAGGAGAAAATATTCATATACCTGATTTGGAGAAGCTCTACTACTCTAGTTAATCACCTACGAATTTGGAATCGAAGTGGACCTGAAGATGCGAAATTAAGGCGGATCATTAACAATAAAATCGTTAATGAAGAGTATTACAGAAGTGAAATAGACAATAAAATATATCACTTATCTGTCTGACAAAGAGGAGAATGTAGTTTTTCGTATCTAATTGCTCAAAAGTCAGATTGGAAGCTAAAGCGATCTGCTTTAATAGATAAACCAACTCAGATTCGAGATAAAGGGGAAGAAGAAGAATGTTGGAGCTGGAAGCCCCCTGATTTAGCTAATTAATTAAGATCAAAGCTAAGAGAGTTTTCTCTTTTAATTTGGGACCGTCACTGTTCACAAAATTAAAGCTAGGATTATGAATGATAGCGGCTGGGGTTGAAATGAGATAAAGATTATATAACGGTGTATTAACGTGGGTATAACCAGATTTGGATTTTCCAAATGTTTTTGTAGGCCTTGGGCCGTTTATCTTATTTTTTCTTTAAAGAAAAAACTTCAACTATAATAACACAAAATCAATATTATTTCAGCACAAACTATTATCATACAGACAATTAGGGCATCATAATTAGCCAATTAACAAGCATGTAAGACATGGGATGATAGTTACACTTAAGTAAATGCGCTTAGTTTCACAGATTCCTGCACTATTTCTCACAAAAGTACTATTTTGTACTGACCTGAAATGAAACAAGATAAATTCGCCTATTTTAATGCAAACAGATGGTTAATAACTTAATATACTGTTAGGAATTGATTAGGAGTTATATCCTTTTGATTGACACCTTTTTGCACTAGAATTTTCCTTGAAAATGATATTTTTAGATTTGGAATTTACTTGCCATGAAATTTTGTTTAGAGTTTAAGGAGATGAAAATGAGGAATAAGTTTTCTTTGCTGAAACAAGGAGGTAGTACGTTTACTTTTTTTCGCTCGGTTAACCAAGTCAAATGAATTTCTTCCTTATGCGTTATGTTATTAATTCATTTTGACTTATTTCATTTAATTTTAATTCATACAATTGAATTCAAATTCACCAAAGTTTATTCTTACTTAATGTTTACGTCAAATAATTTTTTTAATCTATTTTATAAATTTTAAAATAATAAAAAGTATTTACATTTCACTACTTGTTTATAAATCAATAAAAATTTGCACACTTACATTTCATCAAACTCAGCACCAAAATTCCAATTAAACTTCATTTTTTTTTTATTTGTAAAAAAATGTTAATAAAGCAAAATACAACATTACAATTGTTGTAGAAAAAAATTGCATTAATGTTTAAAACGCATCGTAAAAACTATATTTTGCAATATTGGAAAACAATTATGTGTAGCATTTTAAATCAATACATAACAAATACACCAGTTTAGAAAGTATTACGAATAAATCATCTGTCTACCCAACGTTAAGTAGATTTAGTAAAAATTGCTTATATTTTGCAACAGCGGATATGATTATGATCAAATAATTGTC
This sequence comes from Allium fistulosum, assembly GCA_030737815.1. NCBI lineage: Eukaryota > Viridiplantae > Streptophyta > Magnoliopsida > Asparagales > Amaryllidaceae > Allium > Allium fistulosum. The sequence continues at coordinate 418,083,946 of CM060906.1, forward strand.
GTTAAAATGTTTTAACAACGTTAGTTTGACATTGTTGGTGAAGCTGATTGATGATCCAGACCGCAAGGTCAAAGATCATTAGTTCCAACTTCGAAGTTGACAATCCCGCAACTATGGCTTTAGCAAATGCATACTTCCTGAAATTTTATGAACAAAGCTTCTCTAAAAAATATTATTTTCTATATAAAAAAATCAATGATATATGGAGGAAAAAATTATTGAACGGGATGGACAAGGCCAGCGAAAGGACAGTTCTTCATTGTTGTGTGTTCTTATTAGTATTTTTATTGACTGTAATCTAACAACAATCGTAATCAGGAAATTAGATAAATTAAGGTAGTGATTAATTCAAATAATAAGTTAACTAACATTTAAATCTCACACAGTGGCGGAGCTACCTCCCAAACTTAGGTAGGGTTAAACTAAAAAAAATTTTGTCCCACATCGCCGAAGTAACTTAAATTCTGATGTGTATATATCAATATGAGATTAACCGCTACAAAGTAGTTAGTTGCAATGCTGTGTAGGCCAATGATGGCTGTGCTTATCCCTTCTAGGGCGAAGAACTAGATAGGGCGGTGGCCCCCCAGCCTGACCACACAGTGGCTCCGCCCCTGATCTCACAGATTTAAAATAATAGGTTGTAATTATCTGCAACAGTTTAATAGATTAAGAAGTGTATACAGTACTAAGCGAAGTATATACGGGTATCTAAGCCAATAATATCTGTGAATAGGTCAACGTTTAACAGAGGACTGCAGCTACAAATATTGCTATTTCCTCGAATGGGAACATCAAGTTCAAGTACATTTCCAGTTCTGATACCTTCCGATTCAACGGTCCCAGTTATGGGGAGTTTCTTGTGAACAGTAACTTGAAAGAGAATCAGTTTATGGATATTTGAGGTTTGCCCATATACAAAGGAGATGGAGATGATCATGGAGAGATATGGTTGGCCTTCGTCAATTATTCCCAGCATGAAACAACATACGGGGATTAGTTTTAGGGTTGTTGCTTGCTTTTTGCTTTTAATAGTTTGACTGTGAAAACGTATAGTCTTCTATGTATTATTTTAGAGGGAGTTGAGATGGACTTGCAAATTAAAGAGTTCATCAATTCTCTGGATAGTATTATTAAACTATGTATAATTTCCTTAATTCTTGTCTGAATCATTTGGTCTCTTTTAACCATTTTTATCAGTTTATTTCTTTGTTAGCTAACGTCGATGTACATTACATACTATTTTGTGTACACGAGTGCAAAGTTGCTGATGGTATTATTAATAATTACTCGGTGGATGAAATTATATATTGGCTGTTGTGTATTGAAAGGTGGAGAAATGTAGTTGCCTTTTGCTTTGAATGGTAAGGCTGGGAAATTGTAGCATGTTATATTTTCTGTTCATCATCTTATATGTAAGGATTTTATATGTTATATATTTGATCAATAGCAGAGTACTTAGATGGATTGCAAAAGAGTTAATTGTATTAATTAAGGATTTTATACGTTATCTCAGCAGGGGAGTTAAGATTGACATGCAAAAGAGTTCATCAATTTTGTATTAAATACTCTCTGCCGGTGTAATTAACCATATAGTTTGCTTTCTTGTATTAACAACTTTTACCAGGTTATTTGTTTCTTGACTAACGTTGATGTTCATACAATTTTTATCAGGTTAAATTATATGTAGTTCACCATAGTCAGCCTACTAAAGAAAATTGAGCACTTCGTGAACATTTTCACATGTAGCCGAGTCTAATATTTTTACAAGGCCATTAACTAAACTATCATCCTGAACATTTTTGCACGACCATCAACCATCGAACTACAAAAGTTCAATGGTTGATAGCCATGTAAAGATGTTCGAAAATGTGGTTGATGACGATGCAAAAAAAGATGTGATTTACAGTTTCAGATATGCCTTTGTTAGCCCTTTGAAGGGTATCATTTAGGAAGAGAAGGAATTAAAGTTGTCTACTATTTTTTAGCAACGATGTTAGTAACTTTTTTTGTGGTGCCTTAGCACCACACTAATTGTATTAAGGTGAGAATCACATCATCTACTTTGAAAAGATTCACAGTAGGGATCATAAAAGGTAGAAATACAAGAAGAGGTGTGTATGTGGCTGAATAATATAGAGAGGATAGAATTAAAATAGTGTTTGACATTTATAAAGTATGTTTAGTTAAATGGTTATTTAAATGTACATTTATAATACAGCAGTTTAGATCTGATGACTGTTCTTTTAGAGGACTTGTATTATAGATTCTTGGTAAGGTGAGCTATGATGATATAGTTGTGGGATCTGCGTCATGAATCCATCTAAGTTCGTCCACATTCCTAAGTTAATTTTCACTCTGTTGTTTTTTGTTTGTGATGTTCCAGAGTTCCGTTACGATTTCATTTGTTATCCAGAGGTGACCAATCTTTTGTGACCAAAAGAGCATTTCAAATCGTGCTTTTTGTACTTAAAATCCTTAGTTAAAGTAGCATCGGTAAAGGCACTTGAAAAGTAGACCATGAGAACTGCGTTGATCGTCAATTTTTATTTTATTGATTTAAATTTAAATTATTTTAATTAATATTAAAATTTAACCAATTATAATTAATGTATTGAAATTTAAACAATTAGTTTTAAATATTTCACAACAAATATTAATTGAAATAATTCTAGAACACTTTTTTTAGTGTAAAATTATAAATTTGCTTATATTTTAAGATGGAAAAGGTTTATACTACAAGAAAACTGCGTTTTACATACGCCAATATGGCATAAGCGGGGCATAGATAAATACAGCAACTACGTAGCCCCTACACCAATTCTGGCGTGGGTAAAACCTGCGTAGGTAATAAAATACCCACATCTTACCTACGCTATCCGTGGAGTTGTTTTCTACGCCTTCCCTACGTCCAGTTTTCCTACGCTTTCCCTACGCCATTCTTACATATTACGTTTCCTACGTCTTTTCTACGCCATTCATTTATTCACGGTTTACCTACGCCTGTGTTTTTAATGTTTTTCCTACGCCATGCACACGACTTTTTGCTGCATCAGTATTCCATTTACCTACGCCTTGCCTACGCCTTTTTTGAAGCAATTTTGAGATATTACTATTGTATTTCATTTCACCACATTAAATAGAAACTAAAATCAACTTATTTTATATATATACACATTCTAACAAAAAGATTAACATCAAACCATTCATCTTTAATTCAAAAAACAAATATTTCATTCATATTACAAAGTCAAACAATATTAATCAAGTTTCTATATGTCAAAATAATACGATAATATGTTCATGAAACATGACATCATACAGCACTACAACAAAAATACTCTATTACAACGCTCTTTTTACAACGGGCATTGGCTGCCCGTTATAATAGAAGGCTATTACAACGGTCTATTTGGGCCAGTTGTAAAAGATGTCATATACAACGTCTTTTTTACAATGGGCAATGGCTGCCCGTTGTAATAGAATGCTATTACAATGGTCGTTTCATGCCCGTTGTAATAGAGGCCAATTTTACAACGGTCACAAAATGCCCGTTGTAAGAGGTGCCAATTTTACAACGCTCATAACGCCCGTTGTAATAGATGCCAATTTTACAATAGGCTAAAAATGCCCATTGTAATAGGTGCCAATTTTAGAACGGTCATAAAATGCCCGTTGTAATAAATGTCTGTTGCCAATTTTCGACGATCAATAATTAATAATTACAATGCTTTCTTAAAATTAATATTTATTATTTATTAATATTTAATAATTAATCATTAATAATATTATCTTAATCATATGTTACTAATTACTAATTATAATATTATATTACTAATTACTAATCATTAATAATATTATATTATTTATTAATATTTCATAATTAATCATTGATAATATTATATTAATCATTTATAACTTATAATAATTAATGATTATTAATAAATAATCACTAATTACTAATTATTCACTACAACAAAAATACCATATTACTAATTATTATCTATAATCAATATTTATTTTTTATATTACAAAAATACCATATTACAATTAATGATTACTAATAAATAATTTATAATTACTAATTATTATTTATAATCAATTTTATTTTTTATATTAATAATTTATTATAGTTAATTATTAATAATTAGTAAATTATAACTAATATTTATGACTTATTAATAAATATTATTAGTACTTAGTAAAATAATTAATATTAAATATTTCCTTTACTTTTCCATAATATATATATATATAATTTTAGCAAACAACGTTACATAGTTTTCAAATTATACTTGAGCATTTAGTTAAACAACTCCGTTTATCAATGGTCGGATTTCAATTTTTTTTAATGTAGACGGTTTTATTGGTTCAAACTTGTAACGACCCGTATTTTTAACTATTTTAAATTATAGAATTTGATATGATTATTGAATGAAAATGGTTAGAGATAAAATTTAACGACTTATTATTGTAATTTATCAAATAATTAAATTGTTTAAATTTAATATTGGAATTATTTAAATAGTGGAATCTTTAATTTATGTGAATGAAAATGGTAGCGGAAATTGATTTAAATTTTATTTAAATATGAATGAAGATCGTTTACTTTTAAAATTTAATTTAAAAGTGAATAACTAGAGATTGGAAATTTTATATTATAATTGACAAGTAAAAATAGCCATTTTGGCAACTGTCTCAGATTTCGACGAAACCAGTTTTATCAGATCCGTAATAGTGAATTATTGTAGGATTTTAAGTTTCGTAGCGATCGGACTTGTCGTTTGGTCGTGCGAACTTGAAACACGTAGAAATTTATTTTTGAATTTAATTAAAATAATTCGATTTGAAAAGCTATCTTCTGCATATGATCGATTTGGCTTCCGAAACTAGTTCCATTGAATTCGGAATGGGGATAAAATGTTATAAACGCCAAGCGGCACGCTTCGTTTGGAGTTCGGATTTGCACGGGCCAATCGGACGAGAATTTTCTTATTTATATAATATAATAAAAATCGAACTCCTTTTATCTCGTACAAGCCGCCTCCAAAATCCTTCATATCGACCCGTACCCCCTTTTTATTTCTTCCATCTCAGATTTGAATCGATCTATAAAAAAACCAAACGAATGAAAAAAAAAAGAATCGACATTCGATTCGAGCACATCGCGATGTCAGGCAAGCGAGAGAGAGGGGAGACGTTGGAGGATTTGTAGGCGTTCGAGGCTAGGGTTTTTCGCGTTCTTTTCCACGCGCACGCGACCATTGGAGGCGGTCGAGAGAGAGGGGAGACGTTGGAGGATTTACGTTTCATAGGTATGTGGATTATGTTCTATAATAGTTCAAAACTGACAGGGGTTCAGTCGTCATATTCTGAAATCAATGGCATAGAATTGATATTAATTTTTTTTTCTTTGATTGGTTTAAGTATGATAATTCATTCTGGATTTTAAATCGAAGCGTATTAATACTGAAGTGTTATTTGCTTATGTGTTCCATTATTTGAATCCAATCTCTAAAACAAATCACACCCTTTGAAGAAAAGAAACGTTTTTATCATCTCCCCTGTGCGTGTTTTGAAGGAGCTTATTTGCATTTAAGTGGTGTCAGATTGTTTATATTAGTGTTTTGCCTGAGTTCCAAAGTATTAAATATGTGAATAATTTGTGCTTTTGGAGATATAGGCATTCCTGTGCATGCGCCTTTGTGAAAATAGGTAATAGTGCATTCAAGACATGGCTTATTAAAAATAACAATAACCAAGTACACGCGCAATTGTTCAAGCTACAAACTTGTATCCAATGACCCAATTTGCTCATGCAAAAGAGAAGAGCAATGCAAATTTATGTATGTATGAGCGATTCTATTGCAGATTTTTGGACCATAAATATGTATGTTTACTTTGTTCTAAATATAAATCTATTTATTTACAATTGCAGGAGGAAACTCTCCCTAATGCTCAAACATGAATTATTATATAAGATGTAAAGTTGTACATGATATTTTACTGTTAATTCAACTCATCAACTCTGTTTTCAGTTTCAGTTCCCATGAGTTATTTTTAAACACAACGCATATACCTCTCTATATTTACTAACATTATATTCGATACTATCCTTTTGTTATTCTTCACGTAAAAGATTTTAAGAAGAAATCTGCATATTTTCAAACACTGACATGTGTTCTAGTTAACATTCTTATTCTCTACTATTATGAAACCATAGAATATATATATACATATACATATACATATATATATATATATATATATATATATACAAACATATATATATACAAACATATATGTGTGATGAAACAGTGTAATTTTGCAAATATACATACCACGCATAACTCTAACATGTGCAATTATATAAATTAAAAATATTTTTCATTTGTTAGAGTTTCCTTCAGTAAAGCTAAGGTGCGTTGCTTTTCTTGTTTGAATATATGAACTAATTCACTAAACATCATTAACTAATTGTAAGAGTATTGCAGGAAGAATGGGCCAGACGATGTGAGCATAAAAATATTGTACTGTGGAATGTGCCACACCGATCTTCATTATCTTAGAGATGATTGGGGCATCTCTATATTTTCTCTAGTACCAGGGTATGTATAATAATTTTTTCTCTGATATTACTTTATATAATTGCTGATAGAGTTTGTGAATATCGCGAACATGCTAATATTGATCCTCGCTGCACTCTACTTTTTTAAGCTATAAGCAATTATTGAGCATTTTACCCTCGAGCGCTCTGCTTTTACAAAAACCTCACTCACCTATTTGAACAAGTGTTATTGTTGCTGCTTATTTTCTTTATAGACATGTTATTTTGTTACTTGATACAGACTTTTTTTTTCTTGTTGAAATTATTGAATAAAAGAAAATAAAATAAAAAATAAGAAGAGGGGGAGAGAGAGGAATAAAGCAAGGCCACAAAAAAGCTACATTTTTATTGATTACTTGATTAATAATTCAACAATACATGACTCATATTTATATCTAAATGACTTGAAATCCAAGTAATTATATAATTAGAAATATTATAACTAGGAGAAACTATAAAATATAAGCAATGAGATATTACTTTCTGGTTTTATTATTGTTTTGTTTTTGTTTTCCAATGCTACTCTTTGTTATTAATGTAGTATTTAAATTAATATGAATGGTTAATAAATTGATTAAGTAATAATATACCCTTATTAGAGTTTCACAGGTATTGTAATAATGTATTGATTGAAATAATAATAGTAGTCCCTTACATTATTTATTGCAGCCATGAAATAACTGGTGTAGTTATAGAGGCTGGGAGCAATGTGAGTGAATTTAATGTAGGGGACAAAGTAGGAGTTGGATGCTTAGCTGCTTCATGCCTCAATTGTGAATTCTGCGACAAATCTGAAGAGAATTATTGCGAGCAGGTGCAATTTACATACAGTGGCATCTTTTGGGATGGTAGCATTACTTATGGTGGTTATTCAAAAATGCTTGTTGCAAATAAAAGGTACCTACATGTAATAAAATCACCAACTCTAACAAGAATCATTGCAAAAAAACATATTTTATCCAAAATACAATTGCACGTAGTTTAATACACATCATGAGTTCAATAATTTATTACAATGAAACTATAATTCATAGGTAATTCATGGATTCAAAAAAAATATATCGAAAAAAGTATATATTTTTTTAAGTTTCATAATATTAAGAAACATAAACCATTAACTAACTATAATCCAAGCAGTGGACCTGCTATTCCCTTCTATAATAACAGAACTTATATGCATAATTTATTCTTTATTTTTCATGATATTAATAGTTTAATACCACAAGATTAATATCACTGTTTAATTATTCCATTAGTTATTTTGGTTTTCTTGAATAAATTTCATTCAAAACATAGAGAAACGTGTGAACATTAATTCTGTGTATTAAAAGATTCCCCCACTTTATATATTATTCAAGCCATGTATATTACGTTTATCAGAGTGTTGCTAACTGTATGAGTATACTAGTTAATAAAAGGTTGTGCATCTAGTTAAACGCAATCAAGCAGTTAACAATATGCAACATGATATCTCACTGCTAAAAAAAAGACCATTCTGCAAAATACATATTCAAACACAAAACATACCATATAGAAAGTAAGTAGAATTTAAAGTTATACATCACTCGAAATAACATTTTGAATGTTGATTAAATTCTATCTTTATGAAACCCGTACCTGAAATTTGATTTTTAAGCAAAATCATGGTGGTTTGAAGTCATATTTTAATCATAATAAGAAGTATATTGGTTGCTATGACAGTTTAGGTAAAAGTTGGCTTGAGTCGAGGCAAAAAAGAAACTCTTGTGATCAACCGAAGTTCACCAAAGAACTGCTGCTCCAAAAATTGTCCGGAGCACAAGGTACAAATATATACATCATAAATAAGCTGAAAAGGAAGCACAAGGTACAAATATATACATCATAAATGTTCATGTCTACTTCTATACAAGGTGATTTTTTGTTTGTTGTCGCCTCATCATTCATCAGATTTCCTAATTTCTATTGATTTGCCAATTGAACTCTTGTAATGATGTAATATCTACTGCTAAATTGAAATAATTAGGTGTAAATTAGTCTGTGGATTGTTTGATGTTTTTCAATTTTTTTTGTTATTTGAACAAGTACGATTGGAGTTATCTCCGATTTAATATTGAACAGTCTTTGACTTTTTCTGCTCCAATTTTGGTTTGAGATCGTTTTGCGTTTGAAGAAATTTCACGGATGATTGATACGAGGAATTGAGTTGTTTTGCTGTGGATGATTGATACGAGGAAAAGAGAAAGAGAGCCTGAAAAGAGAAAGCGACAATCAAAAAAAGATGAGTTCGTTGACAAAAGCTTTATGCTTATGTGTTAATGCTTTATGTATTTGGCTGTTATGAAACTAGTTGTCGTGTGTATGTTGGAACTATGTCAATGTAAACTTATCTAATCTTTTGGAATGTGTTGGAATTTTATGACTCTAGCTTTTAGTCTTTTCGTATGTGATTTTGGTTGTTTTATGATAATATTTATTACTCGTTAAATTATTCATTATTGGTATGGATGTACTGTATGGATGCAGCTCTGATTTTTTTTTAAATTTGCATTTATTTTGCAACAGTCAGAAATCGTTGCAATATCGTGTATTACAACGGGCTATGTCACTTGTATTATAGGCTATTACAACGGTCAGAACCCGTTGCAAGTTTAACGTTTTACAACGTTTATTGCCCGTTGTAAAATACGGTCGACCTATTACAACGAGGTTTAATACAACGGGCGTATGCCCGTTGCGAAACCCATATTACAACGGGCATTGCCCGTTGTAAAAAGGCTGTTTTGTTGTAGTGCAGATATCATTAAGAAAGTTTTTAATACCCTCATCCCTCACGACGATCATTCGGCTCTCCATCAAATCGCTGTCGAAGCATCTCGGTGAGTTGTTCATACTGCATCTTCAACATTTGAATCTCCCATTCTTGACGCTCCACATTTTCCTCTAGTTTGGCTCTAGTCTGTGCTTCTCCCTTATTGATGCTATAAGTGGCATCTTTGTATTTCTGCATTCTATCAAATATTGCATCAATTTCTACATTTTAAACTAATTAAAATAATGTTTTGTTGAAAGTTTAAATACTTACTCCAGGGATATTGCCATAATATGGCCTACGATCCTTTCTTTTAGCTATAGCACCGGTAAGCATGTCGAATACTTCTTCCTCGACTTCATATGAAATTACTTTGCCTTGACTTTTCAATTCTTCGATTCTAGCTTGATACTGTGCCTATATTTGTAATTTTCCAAATAAATTTTATTAGATATATGTATAAGTCAAGATGTGGTGTAGGACAGCTAAGTGCATACTTTAAATCTACATACTCTGTTTTGCATAGTATCTTAGATGTCAATGATAACTTAACATGGGAATACGTCCGATTAGATAGGTAATCAAATCAATTTTGGTAGATCCATCCACTTACTGCAAATTCCATCGATGCTTCATCAATCCATCCACTAGTGGTAGATCCGCTGTCTGAAGTGACCTTGTGAGTCCTACAATACACTTCCCAAGTAGTTGGCTCTAAGTTCATCGGTCTAGAAAATAAAGACAAAAATAGAGGAAAAATGTGATAAGCTGATGTAAATTAACGTTAAAACAAGATTTTAGAGATCAAACTAAATCGTTTCGATAAGGATCTCGAACCACCACAATGTCGCTTTTGGTTTTGAGCCCTAGAGTTTGAAGCTTTTTCTGCCTGAGCTTTTACTTCAGGAAGCTCCCAATATGCCAAAAACTGCTCATATATCTCCTGGGGTAGGTTCGGATGCTTCTTCCCTGACTCTTTCATACTGTGAATCCAGTCCCGATACTTCAAACTTGCTTTCCTATTCCATATCTGCTTCACAATTGCTGGTGAAACATCATCTGTCCATTGAAATGACTCTTGTACATGTAGTGGAAAATATTATGACAAAAAAAATAGATGTAACACAAATACACTAATATTATTCTATCAGAAACTCCTGAAACATCACTTTCTTAACATCATCGGGGATACTTTTAAAATTGGGCCAAAAATCGTTAACCCGTGCTAACAAACCGACTCGTATAGCATAAGATCTAGCCCTGGAAGTGAACTCATATCTGAAACATATAAATGTAAAGCATGAATATACATTACTCAAACTGTTTGTATGAGATATATCATTCTAGCACGATAGTGGTTTTTGACAATGGATGTTCCATGTATGAGATATATCAAAAGGGTACATCCATTCATATTGTACTAGTCCTCGCATTAAAGCTTCAGTTGGTAGATGTACAGGTAGATGTTCCATGCTATTAAAAACTCCAGGAGGAAATATTTTTTCCAATTTACACAATAACTTCAGTACATCCTTCTCTAGTTTCTCCAAATGAGCTTTAATAAGAGTAGTCGAACATAAATCTTTGTACATTAAGCTAAGCTCAATTATGGACATCCAAACCTTCTGTGGTAATAGCTCCTTGAAAACTATCGGAAATAGAGTCTCAAGAAATACATGACAATCGTGACTCTTCATTCCCGATAGTTGAAGGTACTTCATGTCAACACATCGTTTCATATTAGAAGCAATTCCATCTGGTAACTTCAAATTTTCTACCCACTCTAATACTTTTTTACGACGAATATTCTCCAACTCATAACAAGCGAAATGTTTGAAATTTGGATGTTCACTATCAAATTTTAGTTCAGGACGATTACAGTAGAATGCAATATCCTTCCTTGACTTCAAATCATCTTTTGTTTTTCCCTTAATGTTCATAATTGTGTTAAAGTAGTTCTCAAACACATTTTTCTCATTATGCATTACGTCCAGATTGTGCCGAAGTTTCAGATTCTTCCAATATGGTAACTCCCAAAATATACTTTGTTTGCACCAATTATGAATTTGTCCTTTACCAGGGATTTTTGGCTCTCTTCCTATCTCATGTATTTTAGGATAATCTTGCACGATCTCATACACTTGTTCACTACTTAGAATGTCAGGTGGCTCTAAAGTAATAGTTGTATTTGCCCTGAAGTTTTTCTTATCAAATCTAAAACGATCGTTTGAATGCAAAAAATGACGATGACGATCCCACCAACTTTGTTTTCCGCCATATTTTAATCGAAAGGATTCTGTCGAATCCATACAGATAGGACAAGCGAACTTGCCGCTAGTACTCCAGCTAGAAAGCATCCCATATGTTGGAAAATCACTTATTGTCCATAATAAAGAAGCAAACATTCTAAAAAAATTTTTCCTTGACACGTCGTAAGTAACAACGCCATCTATCCATAGATTTTTCAGCTCATTAACTAAAGGTTGCAAATATACATCTATTCTGTTTTTGGGATTCTTTGGTCCAGGAACAATCACAGTTAAAAACATGTATGAATTCTTCATACACATCCATGGAGTTAAATTATAAGGTGTTACAATAACTGGCCATGTCGAATAAGGTTTTCCAAACGAAGTAAAAGGGCGAAACCATCCATACACAAACCAAGTCGGACATTTCGTGATTCTCTAGAAAAATCAGGATAAACTTTATCAAAATGTTTCCACGCCTCGCCATTAGAAGGATGACATAAAATCCCTTCCTCTTATTGTCGTTCATTGTGCCATCACATGTGTTTCGCGGTAGCACAAAATGCATATAACCTTTGTAATCTGGGTGTAAGCGGAAAACAATGCATACGAGTGAAAGGTACACCTTTTCCATTGGTTTTTGTAGACTTATATCTTTTTTTATTGTAGAATTTACAATTCGTAAGGTTTTTATCTCCCTTCCAATATATCATGCATCCACTTGGGCATGTGTCAATTTTTTCATGCGGCAAACCAAATGCAGATACTTCCTTTTTTAATGAATACCAATTACATGCCAACACATTGTCAGGTGGAAGCATTTCTTTACACAGACTTAAAATCGCATTCATCATGTTTTCCGACGCATTGTATTCAGATTTTATAGTGATTAACCTAGATGTAGCCGACAAGTGTGTCATTGTACAACATTTATAAAGCGGTCGTTTCGATGCTTCTAACAAATCAAAAAACTTTTTAGCTTCCGAGTCAAGTTCTTCTGCATCAGGTTCATCAGTCCACATACTTGGACCAGCAGCATCATGGATCATTTCTGTCATTCTATCTCCCATACTATAGTCATCAAAATCATCATCGATGGTTTCAGTTGCATCTTCAACTACGACTGTCAAATCATGCTTTGTCCCCGATTCACCGTGATATCTCCACACGTAATAATTTGGTATAAAACCATAATTATGCAAATGAAAAGTTATAGTTTCGTAATCTTGAAGTTTCATGCAATGACATTTCTTACACGGACATCGAATTTCTTTCATCTTTGTTTTATTACAAGACGCCACTTTTAGAAATGCTTCCACGCCGTTTCTAAAATGCAATGATATTGATCCTCTTTTCCATCCAGGCTCATACATCCAAGTTTGAACTTTCATATAATCCATCTTTTACTGTATAACTAGAAATAAATTAAATTATATTTAATTTTATACAGTAAATTAAATTAATGTTAATACAGTGTATCCAGTTGATTTTTGATGGGCGATGGGAGGTCGTGGTTGGGTCATTTAATGATGCAAAGACCTCCTATAAACGAAGTTGCAGTAGTTATTAATTTGTATCCGCAGTTCGGTTCTGGTTTTAATTTTTCTAAACTTATTATCATGCACAAAGAAGCCCTTTGAGTGCAAATCTCCATCATTCATATATATGAAATCATTATGCATTGAAAATTTATAAAGATGAATAATTTAATTAAGTAATGAGAAAAATTAGGTGATGGAAATGTTCCATATAAAGTAAATATTCATAAGGAACATGTTATAATTATAAATCACGCTAATATTTGGTATATATGAAATTCGTTTATTCATTTGAGAGATATTTAATTAAGGTATTCATTATGGTATTCTTATTTTGCTACATTAGAGACCGGATTCAACTTAGTTGATTTTAAATGCATTTCACATACATAATATTTAAATATATAAGTGCATGGATATAAAAATATAAAATAAATTAATATGAAGTTATGTATTGAATACAATTAATGCACGTGGGCTTATATATATTGCAGTAACTATATTACAATTATTAAAGAATCAAACTAACCGAAACAAGACCACTCACATATATATTTAAATAATTAGAGCTCATGCATGCACCTATATAAGTTTGCACACAGCACACCCAACATTCAAATACAAACCCAAGGATACACCAAAGAGGTAGCTCAGTTAATTAGCAAAAAAAATATACAGAGTAACTAAAAGAGAGAGAGAAAGTAACATACACATAAATGTACAGATACATACAAATACACGCATGCCTACCAAAGCAGCAGCATAAATACTCACCTAAAAACACACATGTAAAACTCACTCATAGATTCACAACTGGAACACACACAAGATCCAGACATTCTCAAACACCGCCAAGAACGCACGCGCGCACACTGACCCTGCACACAACACACAATATACACTCACACATAAATATACATGCATTTCATGAGTTTGGGAAGGTAATGAACAGCTTTTTATATGGCTTTAGCTCTATAAGAGACAGGGATGCTATATGTATTTCTCTCATGTACATTTTTCACACTTGCAATGAAATGAACGGTAGTAGATGAACATTAGTGCATTAAATATGATGGTCAGATGTTGCTTATCCTTTATTCAAAAGCCTGTTCAATAAATTATAATAAAATGATAATGTCATCCTATTACCTAGGTGCAGAGGTAGAATCATGAGTTCATGTATTAAATGGTCATCGCCATCAATCGTACTTAATAAAGTGTTATTGTACCAGAATACTTATCCTTTTCATTAAATATTTTGCAGGGAGACAAGGTAGAGATTGTCACCATCAATGCAGCAGGCATTCGCCGTGAATATATTGAACTCGGGAGAGACTAGTTCTTGTTCATTTTACCGATGTGGGGTTTCCCTATTTCCCTCTATCAGATTATTAAGAGTCTTATTCATGAATCACATAGCCTTACTCTCATACTATATGGTTGTTAAATTAGGTTACATTAGACCATGTAATTCCTTTGTTGCTTCTACTAATTGATTGCCAGATTCAGTTTTCTCTGAAATTAACCAATGTTTGGAATCCAGCTTCTAGGGGGATGAAAGATTGTTTTGGTTCAAACCGAAACAAACTTATCAAAACCAATTAAAATCAAGTATAATGAAAAATGATTTCATAGTAACATAGAATATTTTCAATTCAAAATTCTACACTGTTACAAAGCCAATCATTCAACGATCGTGTTTCATGCCAAATGCAATTGAAAACTGATATATCATCATAAATCTCATTAAGCGTCTGAAATCTATTCAAAACCCTAAATTGTTAGGGAAAAAAGTAGAAGAAACAGCAGAATAAGAGAGGAAAGGAGAAGATGATTATAACTTTAATCCAATCAAAACAAATAAAAGGATGGGAAGATAATTTACCTAAAATTTCAGAGAATGAATTTCAGAGACGAAAACGATCGACAATTGTAGAATTAGGTTTTTTTTCGTTCTTGAATGGGTGAAAAACTGGGGTTAGGAGAATACGAAGAAAGGTTTGGAAATATACGGTCATTAAAGTAAAAATAAAAAAAACTATTTTTGTCCTACTACAGGTGTAGGGATGGCGTGAGAAATTTTCTACGCCTTCCTTACGCTAGTTTGGATTCGTAGAAAATTAACAAAGACGTGAAAATGACGTAAGAGATTATTTACATATTTTTTACAGCATAATTTTGGCGTAGAGAATTTCATACGTCTTTCCTACACCGATCTGGAATTGTAGAAAATTAACAGAGGCATGGAAATGACGTAGGAGATTATCTACGTTTTTTCTACGGTACAATTTTGGTGTACTGGATTTTCTACACCTTTCCTACGCCTCGATTTTTTTTCTACGTATTGAAGTTGACGTAGGAAAGGCGTAGAAAATTTCCTTACGTCTTCCCTACGTCTTTACCTCTTTCTACCTGTTTTCTACGTCTTTCCTATGCCCCGCCTTTTGGGGTAGGAAAGACATCGAAAACTTTACGTAGGAAATTGAAGTATTTTCTAGTAGTGTTAGTTTAACGATAATTCGTAAAATGTACACTAATAATATATTATATTGTTCAAAATTGATAAGATAATTCAATAATTTAATGCTAAGATTATGAAATAATTTGTCAAATTAGTTATGTGAAAAAATGAAGAATGAAGCGATAATTTTTTCTCAAATTTGAAGAACCGTGAGGTTAAAAAGAGGTCGGTATAGAGGTTTTTTCAAGGTTTTGAGGTTAAACAGCGGGTTTATGTACACGCCAGGTTTTTTCATTTTCAGAACCGTAGCGTTTCAAGATTGAAGGTTAATCTTTTTCGAACCGAGGTTGGGTTGGGTCTTTAAAACACTGCATAATAGTATAAGGTGGACCAAACGAATGTGTATAGTATCTATAGCAAAATATTTATATTTTTATACAAATAGCATTTATTTTGTACGTGGAAACAAAGTTAGCGCAAGAAAGACGTGTGCACGCACTAGTCGTAATGATTTAACAAATATAAATGTAACGTTTGAATGAGATCTTGTCTATAAATTAAAAGCATACCTCTTATGTATGATCTGATGAGATTTGTGTTTTGAACCTTGTAACGACCCAGGATTTCAGTCATTTGAATTTGAAATATTTAATTGATTTTAAATATTGAAAAGTTAATTTTATAAGTCAAACAACTTAAATTTCAAATATAACGATTTATTTGATCATGTGAATTGTTAAATTTAATAATTGAAATTGTTTAAATAATTAAATCTTCAATTTAATTTGAATAAATAGATATCAGTAATTTCAAATTTAAAATAATAAATGGTTAGTGTAAACTTTAATTTATAATTTAAAGTGATTAGAATGGTTTTAATAATAACCTGTTTTAAATAACGTGTGAAATTATCATTTCAGAGCACTATCTCGGATTTTGATGAAACCAGTGTCATTGGATCCGTAATAGTGAATTATTGTATGTTAACGAATTTTGTGGCGGTCGGACGTATCGTTCAGTTGAGCGAGCTCGAATCGCGTAGAAATTAATTAAAGGAATTTAAATTAATATGATTTGATTTCGAAAGTTAACTTCTGTATACGATAGAATTGGTTTCCGATACTAGTTTTATCGAGTTCGGAATAGGGGTATTACATATAGAACACCAGGCGGCACGCCTCGTTTGGAGTTCGACATTATTAGGGATGAATAGTGCTTTGAAAATTTTCTATAAAAGGACCATCACTTATCTCATTTGTTCTAAACCCTAACCCTAGCCGTCTCCATCCAAGGGCCGAGATTTCGCACGATGATCAGAGCCGTTTTAGGCGAACTCTGCAACATGAAAGTTGTGCGCGTGGGCTAGGGGAACACATCGGTGGTGTTGGATCATCGATCGAAGGCGTGTGGCAGCGTAGATCGTGAGTTGAATGGAGTTTGGTTTTTGGGTTCGTTCGTGGCTATAGGCGATGGCGAGGGAAGTGGTCGGTGGCATTGGGGTATCCTTAGCCAGGTGCGTCAATGGTTTGAGCATGGCGGCGGCGATTTTTAGATGAACGGATTCATCGAAGTTCGGCCTGGATTATGAAATGGGAACGAGGTAATTAAGCTAATAACCTATCTTAATTTAAGTTAATTAAAATTTAAATAATCTCAAATGTTCACAAATTCGTATCGTGTCCATACGAGGTCGGATTTGAATGCGGTTAGTCGTGTTGCGCTCGTTACAATGAATACTATGTTATGGAGTTTGATTGGACTAGTTTGGAGCTTATGAGAATTTGTGTTAAAATCGAACGTCCATTCGATTTTAATTCAAATCAGAACGGCTTGGCGATAACTGAAATTTCGGTGTGTTAAACTCACCTCTCCGACCCACTTATATTTTATATAAGTGTGGATATTTTTATTTATGCTTGTTGTTGATTGTTTGGATGATTTACTGTTTTATCGGTTGGTTTGGATTTATTTCCGCCCTTGGAGCGGATGACCTTTTATATATACCGCCTAGTTGCGGATGACCCATATTATATTATATGATTATATATTGTATGTGATGCCGGGGGACATGTTGGAGGGATCCAACAGGATTTCTCACCACTGTTGATTTTACTTTTCATATATATTATGATATATGATTTGTTGGATGCCATATTTGATGACATTGACATGATTTTGCTTATTGAGTGCTATACTAGCACTTGGCCTTATTTTTGGTATTTAGAAATACTATAAAGTGAAGATTTTGATTTAAAAGGATTTTAAACTGATTTTGAAATAATATGTGTTTTTAATAATTATTCTTGAATTATTAAATGAAGGAGTTTATTATAAATAAAATAAAAAGTATGATTTTTGGTATTATAAACTGATAGTTTGTGTAATATGTTAAATAGAGATTTTTTTAACTATATTATAAAGGTTTTAAAAAACATAATAAATAAGTCCATCTTTTATTTTAAAGGAAATACAGTTTTAAAGAAGATAGAAATAGCTTGAAACAAATATTTCTGAAATGGTTTATATAAAAGAACTATAAAAGTAATATTTTATAAATATAGTAATAGATATATAAACAGAGTTCTATAAATATTAAAAATGGATTTGTAATTGATATTTGATAAATAGATCTATATATGGGATTTTATAAATAAATTAGTTTTATAAAAAATTGGATTTATAAATAGAATTTTATAAATAAAGAGATTTTATAAAGAGAAGTTTTATAAAATAGGGTTGAGATTTATAAACATAGTTTTATAAATATAGATTTGATTTATGTTGAGATTTGAATATGGATTTTTATAAAGGGAATACATTCACGTTTTACAAGTTAAAATAATCTTTTAAAGGAATGTTTTGAAAGCGATATTTTTTGATGGAGTTAAATGGTTTTAAAAGGTGATTTAAATTGTACTAATGGATGAAGACATAGATTCCAACATTTATCGTTGTGATAGATGTTTTCGAGAAAGTAAGGAAGGCATAGAATATAACACTGTTGTTATAGTAAGTGATTTCCGAAAGGAAATGTTTTATATAGTATACGGTATTTATATAAATGTAAATGGTCGAATCCCTATACTATTGTTTTGGGTTGTGTAATGATGTTTTACGCAACATTCGTTTGACCCAATAAAGCGTGTTTTAGAAAATATGAAGCTTTCCTCAAAAGATTTGTAAATATACTTATTACAGATTTAAGAATATAGAGATATTTTCTAAGTGTTGAAAACAAAATGGTTTGTGAATATACTTATACCGTAGAGATAAGTATATAGAAATTTTTTCCAAATATTGAAAGATTAAAATGGTTTTGAGAACATATCTTTTTAAAGATATTTTAAGATAAATATTTGAAAAGTAATTTAATTAATAAAGGATTAATTAAACAGACCTAGTGACTGCTTGTGGGTAGATTGTACTTTTGGCCATTTTTGATTCCTTGACTTGATGTGGGAATTGATTAGTCGTGCACTTAGTACGAGGCTAATTGAGTAGGCTCGATTACCGTTTGATGTCAAGAATGTTGATTCAAGTAGTGCGGAGTGACTATGGTACTCCAATCTACTGAGCTTCCTTCTTAGCTGAAGGATATCAAGTTAAGAGTTGGAAACGTGATAAGTCTATGAGACTTAGTTTCTTTATGAGGTTGAGGGCCTCTTATCGATTGTTGGTCCAGAGAGATCGAGATCGAATTTATCCAAAAACCACTTTGGACCAATGTATGCATTCGAAAGTGCAGATTGGTTGAAGATGGTGTTTTTTAGAAGACGAAAATCTTCATGATGTTGACCTACTTGCCCCTAGCCCCACGATTCCATATTATATATATATATAGTGGCAATAGTGCTCTATTATGAAAGTCTTCGATGCAAGGACTGCTCGCTATAAATCCTAGGGTTGATTCCCGACAGGATGTAGCAGGAGAGTGCCTTTGGTTTGTCCTATTCCTGGACAACTTGTACGGACGAATATCTGACATTGCATTTCTAAGAACTAAGTACATTGGCTTTTACAAATGTACATCTATTTTGTGGTGTGGGAGGTAACCCCTCTTGCACTTAACACCCTTCTTTGAGGCGTATGAACTCGAGGGTTTTACTTTTGTGGAAATCAATTAGTGTGTTGTTGGAGATGAAAATGTGGCATTCAAGGTAGAATATGTGCTATGTGAAAGGTAAACGTTACCTTAAGCCTCACACCCAGAAATAGCATAAACAGGGTATGTCGTAAGGCTAAGTGGGTCACTCCCATTAGGGTATGGTCATCACCTTTCTAGATTATCCTCTATATTTCGGGTATGTTGTGTATGCTTGTGGCCACAGATAGGTCGGGAATGACTGGGGTGATGTCATATTCGGTTCTATCTGCCACCAGATGGGTTTCTTGGTAGGCCGATCTTGCTAGATGCAGATTTCAAAGTTGTTGATATTGGTACATTCCTCTAGAAATGTACTATACGAAAGGTAGTTCCTTACTTGCCATTGTATGAAATCCATTCTCCAATATGAACCTTTCGGTTTTAGTTGTAAATCTATTATGTTGGAATTCAATAATGTAACAATTTCGGCTATGATTAATATATATTTGTATCTTAGACACTATTATGATATTAGAAGATTTGATATGAAATGTTTGGTTATCGTAAGGTAAAAATCCGTCCGCATTTATGTGCAGCGTGGTCTTACGAGATACCTTTGTTTTGAAAAGTTTTGATAACTTTAAAATCCAATTGAGATGAGTTTTCTCATGCTGATTTACCAGACTGATCCAGGCATTCTTCCCGTTTAATGCTCGGGTCAGACCGAGTATATTTATAGATTCAGTCTGGAAGCTTTGGAGCTTCCAAAGATGAGCTGGAGGTCTTCAAGTCGTATTCACATGTATGTTTGTTTTCTACAGCATTGGTTGTTTAAAATTATCAGAATTTGCGAGGATAGGTTGTTATAACTATCCATGCTGATGATTAGTGATTTGTTGTTGTACATAAATGCAGACGTTATAGTTTCTCTTTTGTAAAGATCATTGATATTATATTATATGTTGTTCGGCTGCGTTGTGAGATTCTGTGTTGTTTAGTTTTCTTTCTCTCTTCTCCCTTCTCTTCTTTCTTCTTTCTTTTCCCTAACTATTCACCTTTCCATTAAATTGGAGTTGGACATGTGTGGTTTATTATCAGCTTAAAATGTGTGGAGTTGTGGGTCATTACAAACCTTTGACAACGAATATAAGCAAATTAGAATTGAAAACCCTCTTTATCCATTTTCGAAGTCCTTTTAACAATAACATAATAGTATTAGGTGGACTAAACAAATGTGCATAGTATGTGCAGCAAAATATTTATATTTTGATAAAAATAACATTTATTTTGTATGTGGAAACAAAGTTAGCACAAAAAACACGTGCACACACACAAGTCATAATGATTTAACAAATATAAATGTAATGTTTGAATAAGTTCTTATTTATAAATTAAAAGCATATATCTTTTGTATGGTTTGATGAGATTGTGTTTAAAATTTTTGATAACGAAATGAAGTAGGATGAAAAATATGGTTTATGAAATTATTCATTTATCAAACACATAAAAAATAATGAGTGTATGCATTTATACGAAATTGAACAAAATATCTAGAATTTTTTTGCTTTATTGTTATATAGTTTTTCTTTCTTTTGATTTACTCTTTCTATTTTTGAGTTGAGATGATTATTGTTTTATTCTTTTCGATATGCTATTTCTGATTTTGAACTAAGATATTCAAATGTTTTTTTTTCTATATTTGATAATTTTTGATCGGTTTTTTTTACTAACTCTATGTATTTGTTTATTTATCTATATTATACTATTAATACTCAATTTGGATCCATAGCTTAGAAGCCCCTCCAATTTCTCATAGAAGATGCACTCTCCGCTCGATACATGTATTTTAAACTCAAACGTTGCACCTTTTATTTCTTCTTTTTTTAAACGGCTCTCCCCTTCCTACCTTCACATCCAAACCCTAAGTATTCATGTTCCCCCTAATTTGACCTTTTACCCGTCGACATTAACCTCTCCTCCGACCAGTGTGTAACAACCCTAATTTTGATTAACATTATCTAAGACTTTTAATTAGAAAAATTAAATAAAATAATGTAAAAGGATAAGAGGATTGAGATTGATAATTAATAGGGGTTGTGCCTTAATGAATGAGTTAATAAGAATGCTTTAAAACTTAGATAAGAAGGAGGAATATATGCTAAGAGGAAAATGGGAATAGACTATAATTCCTAAACATAAACTCTTATTTTCTTATTTCCTTCTTAAACTCAGGACGCATACCAGTTATAAACATTTCATTCTTCTTCAACGGCGTATCGATCATTCCTTGCCTAAAACGAGACAATTCGTTAAACTTGTTCTCATATTCTGCCACAGTCATAGTGCCTTGCTTTAAGTCCAAGAAACTTCGAAACAACAAGGTCTTTCCCGCCTCCGGTATGAACTTCCTTTCGAATTCCTCCTTAAACCAGGCCCAAGTAAAGTCATTCTCTGGGACATCCGCAGTAATAGAACTCCACCAATCCATGGCAGCATCAGAAAGATGATGAGAAGCCAAACGACGCTTCACAGCATCACCCAACTCCAAGTCTCCAAAAATCCTCTCACACAACCTCAACCAAGTCTGAACTCCCACAATTGTTTCAGTTCCATTGAACCTCTGACCACCAAGCCTCTCAAAATCCCTACAGAGTGAAGCAAAGTTCATTGGGGGTTGGACTTGCATTATTTCTTCAACCACATTCTCCACAGGTTCGACTACGGAAGCAACATTCCTTGGAACTCGAGCCGCGCCATTGGTGATGGTACTAGCTCTACCACCATGACCACTACCACCTCTGGCAGTTACAGCACGAGTACTCATAGTTTGCTACCTGAATTTAGCAAAACACCTTTAGAATACTTCAAGATAGAGTTGTGTCAAAGAAAGGATATACTAAGAACGAACTACTACGAATGGATACTAAGAAAGGATTAATTCAAAGAAGGAGTAGATTTTCAATAAAAAGGGTTTATTAGGAAGAGGATGGTTTTAGGAAAACATTTTGGAAATCTATTTTTCAATAACAAATACACCCTTATATGTATAATACTATCGACTCATTCTAGGGCATCACTTACCCTATCTCTAATGAGCCATACCCAACCAAAGCCAAGGTGTTCGCTCAACCTTGTGCTCTGATACCAAAATGTAGCGTCCGGCCTTCTCGATCCCAGATGTCGACACTAATACATCCGCGGTATTCGTGTGCCGAGCACCCAAGTGTAGGGAAGACCAAAAGTTAGGGTATAATAAAAGGAAATAGAAATGGGACAAGAAAGAACACAATATCAAAATCTCACATACAGAACGATAACACATAATACCAAAAGTGTAGTGCAAAGAGTTACTCCAACATATTTGAAATTAGAGTTACAAAAGTGACTAAGTACTACTATCAGCCTGGACAGTTATAACTACCCGTCCTCGCAATGTTGAATACATACATAATAGTGAACGGAAATGAAGATAGGTAGATAGATAGGTGGAAAGCATCTATCTTGTCTCCATAAGCTTGAAAACATCCAACCCTGAAACCTGCATTACTCAACCTACTCGAAAGAGCACATGGGGAGTTTTGGGAAAAGAAACACCACGTGTCGGACATAAGTTTGGTATGAGAAACTCAGAAATACGTATAAACACATAATAGTTCTTCTGAGACCAACTGAATTACCGAACCGGTTTCCCCTCGAAAGAACCAACTCAATTAATATTTACATTAGGTGATATTATAGATAATGTCTAAGGTGTGTAATATAAATATGAAAATATCTGGAATGGTTACATTGGTTACATTCAACAGCATATTAGAGTACATTTGAAAACCGCTTGGGTATGTTCGTCTAGTTGGATTTTCCACGAAGACCTCCTCAATGAGACCGATCTCCTATAACAAGGATTAAAAAATACTTTCCGAGCGCCGTATATCTATAGATAAAATATACCATAAGGTAAACACAACCGGGCAATCATCGGAACACTCACGTGAACAATGTGTACCAAGTATCATCAATTCCCTATGCACAACATATCGATAAGCATACTCTAGATACGAAGTTGATGTACTCCTCATGGGTTAGCTAAACCCCAGGATCATGCATGATACTCTGTCATTAGTCATTTTCTAAATGTCGAGGCTACATTCGGCATCTTCACACAAGTCTCCAATACCTGATCAAATAATGAATCCCACATGGATTCCATTATCTTAACAGATTTCGGAACACGCATTGTTTCCATCGTTCACTTCCAAAACATGGAACCTGTATAATAGTTTTGAAGTGGTATTCGACAAGTAAAACACTTACCGATCTCGGACTCCCCAGAACCAATCGATGAATTCCCAGTGAATTCAATTCCGGTTCTTTTAGAAGTAACCGAAAGCTAGAGGCATTTCGTACCAATACTCCTCCCCGGGGGTTCTTATTGGTATAAGTTCACAAAGCATTCGTATACTTCCTAAGTTAAGTTTGGCCAAGATCGGTAGCCGACTAGTCGACTATCGAGTCTTGAGCACTTGCTTATGGGAATCAAGGTTTGTACACTTAACTCGTTTTTGACATTTCTACTTAACTATTCTTTGGCCTAGAAGGATGCCGATAGGTTAGAGCTCTATTTCTCCGTCCCTACCTAAATATCGGTCTTGACTCTCACAAATAGAAAAGCTTACTCGTATGGCTTTTAGTGTTAAGTATAGTAATACTACCATTCCATAAACAATCAAATTGAGGTCATTACATAGTATATCATTCAAGTATAATCAAGTCACATAAATGACTTTTAATCCCTTTTTAATTTATTTATCTTTTATTAATTAAAACTTTTCTTTAAATACTTCTCTTATTAGATTTATAATCATATTTCGAACTTATAGAAATATCTTTAAAACACTTATTAATATGTTAAAACGCTTTAAAACTATTTAAAATATATGTTGATTATTTATATAGAATGTTATGTAAGAATAAAGAATTTTGAAATAGAAAAACAAGTTTTATTTTAAAAGCTTTTAAGTTTAGAAATTCATAATTAATTGTTAAAAATACATTTAAACTTGAACCAATTTTAAAAAACTTTATTATAAGTTAGAAAAAATTCTAAAAAGATTAGAGAAAAATATTAAATTTAAATATCATTTTAAACAATTTATAGTTTAAAAATAGAAAAGGTAGCATTTCTAGAAATGCTATCTAAATTTTGTTACCATTGTCAATATTATTTTGCTACAACTTTGGGCCTAGATTTCAACACTTAAACAAATGATTTTGATTCACCCTTTTTACATTAGTTAGTATACTTAGGGTACTTGGAAACCATGAAGAAAAATACCAAAGAATAACTTCCAATTATTTTAGAGAATTTACCGAAAATAGGGTATTTTACAGAACTACACTTATAGCGACTATTTCGCTATAATTGTTTGCATTTCGTTCAACTAGCTATCGAATGAATTAGCCTTCAAAAATTTTCTAACAATAATAATATATTATTTACTTCTTAAACATGAAAAGAAACCTCCAAGGAAGTTTATAGAAAAATATCGTTATTTCGCTAAATAAGAAGTGTCGTTATAACGCCCTTTTTTACTTCAATATTTTGTTACTTTGATTTACTTCTTCTATAACTTTCGAAAACATATTCTTTGCATTTCTAAACACTTATAGAAGTGTAAATAATAACCAAATAAGTTATCATTAAGACATGTCATTAAATCACCATTTTCATAAGTTATAGTCTAAGGGATTCAAAGTGCGTTTATAGCGACTATCGCTATACAGACAATTCCATTTTCAATTCAATATCTAATATTTAGTGTCATTCACATTTATACACAAATTTGATTCCATATTCAATCCATATTACTACTAAACGTGTCTCAACATACAAGCAAGTTAACATGTCCATTTTTATGCATTCAAATGCACTTATTTTAAACTATACTTCTCAATGATTTAAAGGCAAATACTTTAGCAGTTTATATACTTTTTAAAGTATATAATCAATGGTTTAACTTTAATTAGTTAGCGCCTAATATTACTAACATATATCAAGCAATATCTTCATGTCAAAGTTAACACATATATTTTCACATATATAACATGTTATTGGATTTTGATTAATGAGTGAGATAGCTCGCCTTTTTACTTAAATCGAATTCCATTATCTTCCTACCAACATTCAAATAGATCCCACTACACTTCCTCCCTACTACACAAGACTTGAATCAAGCAAAACAAGAGAGAATGGAGGCTAGAAAGTGGCTCGGCCAAGGCAAAATCTTGCCTTTAGCTCACGACTTAGAAGGGTTTTAGGAGAATGGCTTAACTTACTTTGGTTTTGAGATGATGGGGTGTTGTTATATGGTATATTAGAATGATGGAATGAATTTGAAGAAGTTTGGAAAGTATTTGATTAAGTTGCTCTTTATTTAGAGAAGTTAGAGAAGAGAAGAGAGTGATATGAAGTGATTCCTTTCAAGTGAGTTTGTGAGAATGTAAGGAGGCTAAGGGCGCTTATTTATAAGCTTTAGGAAGTGGGTAAATGACCTCTCTTACCCCCAAATGGGCTGCTAAATAGTGATGGGCAAACATGCTCTTTTAACACATTACTTCCCTTAAATCACTCCTTTCAAATCTACTTAAATCAAGGGTCCACTTATCCTTCTTCTAGAAACCTTTTTGCTAATTAATTACCATTAGTTTTAAGTGTATTTACGTACTTATTAATTTGTTCTAATGATTTATTACTAGTGCACAATTATTATAACAACTTATTTTGAACAGAGTATTGATTTTTCACAAAAAGTTTTTCAGTCATATTTTCAGTATTTTATCAAAGAATGTATTTTTGTAAACTTATTTCATAAATTAGTTTTCTAACATTAGTTATTAATTAAAAAGTGTTTATGAAGGTTATATAATCATATTTTTAATATTTAAAATTTTTCCAAAAGTTGAGATATACGAAGATGAAGTGTTCGAATTTCCGGGTGATTACAAATCGTATTTTATAAATTAGTATTAAATTAGAAGACTAACTTAGAGATCTAAAGAAATTATATAAAGAGAATATAGGTAAGTTAAGTAGAGTTGAACTAGAAATTGGCTTATTAAAAGACGAGAAAATTATTCTAGAGAAGGAACTATAAATTTCACAAAAATCTTATGAAAGCTTATCTTCTCAAAATTATGCTCTAATCGATGAACTTAAGGCTAGCAAAACTGTGAACAATATGCTTAACAAAGAGAATTGTGAATTAAAATCTAGTCTAGACTTAGCTAGAGATAAAAAAAATTGAAAAAAGGAAAAAATTGGGACAAATTACTAACGATGTTTAGAAATTTAATAAAGGAAGGTAGGGTTTAGAAAATTCAATTAAAATTTCAAAACCTTTTGGTAACAGAAATGGATTTGGTTCCAAAGCTAAACAGAGTAACGAGAACTATAATATTTCGTATACTAAGTTCAAGAAATCCAAAGAAAATGTTAAAAGGTAATTCAAATTCAAAAATTATGAAAATTTGGATTCCAAAAACTAATAATAAATTGATTAGGCAAAAAAATATATATGACTATCTTGTAAATGTCGTTAATAAAAGTAATTAATTTCTAAATGCCCCAAACTGTAGCATCCTCCATTTTGAGGCCCAGAAATAAGCAATACTAATGCTATAGTCATCAATAGTGTTATATTCCGGTGATAAAATGCGGTAATGTTAGTCATATCAATAACATCAGAAGCACACGAATATGAAAATTTTCAAACACATTTCAATAATAAACTCTCACATTTCATTTCATAATTAAAACTTCATATTCATTACATAATCCCACTTGATCTCACATTCAGAGAAAATATAAAAATCATAAAATACTTTAAGAGCGACATATGAAGATGCCTCCTTAGTAGATCAGAGTCTAACACTTGACAGTTACAACTTCTGTCATCACATCCATTCAGATAATAAACAACACAGCGGAAAATAAAGCTCCTAATAATAGCTAGCTTGTCTCATGTACGTCTTTAGTATTTATTCATCTAATATGTAAATCCATACTCTCGACCTACTCAAATGAGTGCCTGAGAGTTTAGGGGGAAAACAAAAAC
Source organism: Allium fistulosum (assembly GCA_030737815.1). Classification (NCBI taxonomy): domain Eukaryota; kingdom Viridiplantae; phylum Streptophyta; class Magnoliopsida; order Asparagales; family Amaryllidaceae; genus Allium; species Allium fistulosum. Next base: position 418,111,787 of record CM060906.1, read on the forward strand.
TTTGGGTAGACAAAAAGTCTGGTGTGAATAATAATATTCCATCTCGAACCAAATATACTTCTAGTGAGACCACGCCATTGAGCGGAATGGGTTTTCCCCTCCCTAGTATCTTTTCAAAATATATCAACTATAAATCTTGCACCTGTAACCACAATGGTTAGAATAATCATGACATGATCATATGTATGTATGCAACATGGGTAAGTCTGACTACTCTGACCCCCTAGGGATATGCGCACCCAAGGTTTACCCTTCCTCAAAATTAGACTATATGTCTCAACTTATATGGACTATCTGTCTCAACTCAAATGGATTATCTGTCTCTACTCTAATGCACAATCTGTCTCAGCTCAAATGAACTTTCTGTCTCAAATCATAGTTTTTATGGGACCACTATGAACCTATTAGTTTTCGCTAATAACGTCTCTCCAATCATAGTTCTCATGGGATCACTATGAACCTATTAATTGTCATTAATAACATACCTCCAATCATAGTTTTCATGGAATCACTATGAACCTACTAATTCCTCTAATAACATGTCACAAATCATAGTTTTCATGGGATCACGATGAACCTATTAGTTGTCACTAATAACATCTTTCAAATCATAGTTTAGTCTCTGTGACATCCCGGAATTTCGAGCAATATCAATTTAATAATCTGTGATAAATATTAAATTGATTTGATATATTATTGAGTTATAAGATCTGAATTAATATTTTTCTTCTGATAAATATTAAATTGTCTTGAAATATCTTTGGATTATAATATTTGAATTGATATTTTTCTTCAAATAAATATCGTATTGTGAATTATATCTTTTAAAACTAATAAATTATTTTCTATTTATTTTATATATATTGGTACATATCATAGATAGGGAAGTTCTGTTTTAAATTCAATCGATAAATTTTGTTTTAAATTTCTAATATATATATATATATTCTAGTGATTTGGAAATTATTATTTATTTAAAAATGAGTTTTTCAAAGCTATTAAATTCATAAATATATTGTTTTAAATATTGTAGATAAATGTTTAAATTGTTTTGAGCTATTTTTAACTTTGGTTTAGATTTATAATTATTAACAAAAGAATTTGATTTTCTTTTCTTTTAAAGTATTGCTTGTTAAAATTATAGTTTAAAATGTATATATGTTATAAATTCAATTTTGGTCAAATGATATTCTAGTATGTATTATAAAATAAGAAATGTGAATAAAAGAGTAATTTCTTTGTTTACATTATTTTTAAATTTGATAAGTGAACTTTTATAATATAAATAAAATATTCAATAGAAATACAATACGATAATACGCATAGCAAATACGCAGATTTGAAATAACGAGTGAAATAAATATACGTGAGTGGATTTTATCGTTTGTAAGTAATAAAACAAATACATTTTTATAATCAACAACATATTAAAACCGATAGTACAAATGAAATGAAAACAAGAGATAAACTTTGTCGTTTTGTAATGATAAAGACAAACACTATTTAATCTAACAACTTAATCAAAAACATCCCTCACTTTTTAAATTAAACAAAAACATTACAATAACATTTCAATCACATTTCAAATTAGAAATATGAAGGTATAAAATATAAGAATGATTTTTCCAGCCCAAATTAATTGATCTGCAAATTCAAGCAAGGCTTGTATAGGGAAGCTGGTATAGGTGAGCATGGAGATCTGTTCGAATATACATGCCTGCAATACTTAAGGAGACAAAAGCAAAATATAGTGTAAAAAATGAAACACACTAGTAGCTTGCAAATGAAGTCACAGGCAAGTATATAAAATATAAGATAAGTATAAAAATGAAACAACCAAGTACAAGAAGCATTAAATACTAGTCATGCAAACATCTGCTCTAGCTCACAAAGATGAAAATCTCGACCACCAAACCAGGGAAAAATCTCTGAAGAATTTGTACAACTTGTACACTATTTTATATAAAAATTATACCCTGTAAATGTTTTAAAACACTACCAGTAAGCTATCTTTCTTTTATCATTTATTTTCTAGTCGAGCTAGATACAAACTGCAAAACTACTTCATTTAAAAACTTAAACCAGACTCCATTTAAAATCAAAACCAGATTCTACAACTTAATTCAACAGAGAAGTAGAGATGCAAAATAGCAAGGAGATCAAAGGATAAAGACATGTTTCCAGCTTTCAAAGAATTCAACAACTGTTTGCAAATATGGTGCTCTGTCTTTTGCAAATTTTGGTGAGTAACATCTTTATTTTAAAAATATAACTGGTTAGTATAGGACATGTTTCTCTGTGATGGACATGTATATGATTTTTTTTGCAATCCTGGCTATATCTGTTCTTTGCTCTATTACTTATCTGTTGATTTTTTTTAGTAAATGAGTATACAAACCTTCTTCTCATGATCTATTAATTAGTCGAGCATAAGGTATAAACAATAATTGTTCATTAAAGTCCAACTTAAGTGTTAAAAATTTATACAAGTGGGATCAACTTGAAAACTACTCTGAGATTAAGAAAAACTGAGTTTAACTCTAAATGATGTTTAAAACAAATTTCCGGTTTCAAGGTATCAAGAGTATAAATCGAAACAACATACTAAATTATGATTTTTAGAACAAGAATTTCGATTTTAAAAACTAGGAATGAAGAGCAGCTTTGATTTCGCTGTTTTGAGCTTTGTGGGTTGTAGCTCATGATCTACGACTTCGGAAAGGTCGGAGTTGAACCTAGGGTAAGGTGGTTGATCAATGATGCTAGGGAAAATACTATATCAACGATCTATACATTGGGGGATTAGAAATCGAGGGTTTAAATTTATAAACCTAATTTTCTGGGTAACAGAAGTTCGATCACCACGACCGGCATGGTTGATCGAGTGCGACGAAACGCTGAGGAAAGGTGGCGGGGAAGTTCGTCGAGGTGTGGACAAGTTTTCGCGTCGTCTGATGGTGGGGGTCGCCTGGACGAGGAGGTTTGGTCAGAGTTGCTTTATCAGGTGGAGTTCGAGAATGCTCGAATTCGACTGAGGGTTCGTGGCGCAGTTTCGTGGGCCGGATTCATTCTGGTGGTGGTTCGCTGAGGTGTCTGGAGGGTCGCCGGAGGTAGCGGCGGTGTGGAGGAACTGTGCATGTGCACGGTGGTGAGTCTGGTGTCAGTTCGTATATCTGGAAGAAGAGGAAGTTTGTCTCGAAGTGTGCTCGAGAAAATTGGGCGATGGCTCGAGTGGATGTCGGGTTCGTACGCGAGTAAAATGTTCCAGCATTTAAAACGAAGCAAGTTTTAAATGGAAGGAGGAAGAAAAGATACAGGGGTTGCTCGAGTTTTCCCTGAGTGTTTTTGTGATTTACCCGGAGCAAACTAGGTTAGGACTCGAAGTAAAATTGTGGGTTGCTCGAACAATGTTTTGAGCTACAGGGTTGGATAAAGCTTATCTTGTTTTTATTCTTTTAATAAACTTTGGATTATAAAGTAAGTCTGATTTCAAAACAAATAAATAAACTTGATTTTGATAAATTCTTTATAAAGGAGTTTGAAGCGAAAGTTAAATGATTTCATAACTAAATTTGCAAGTTGATTTGCGATGTATTTTGAAAGGCTAAATTTTGAATAAATTAATTAAATTTGTTAAAAGTTTTTCCTTATAGATGTTCTCTTTGTAAATATTCTTTACACTCATAATAAAAATATTTAAATTGGTTAATGTTTTAAAGGTGATTAAAGAATGTTATTGGAATAATTAATTAAACATTTATTAAGTATTAGTTAAGAGATTATTAATAATGTAATTACCAAAGAGCTAATATCTGAATGAATCTGATTAAGTATAAGCTTTTAAGGTCAATTACTTAATGAAAGAAGTATGATTGATAAGTATAATTAATTTAAATGAGATTTATGAAAGGGTAGTGAATGGGTTAACCAATGATGGGTTAAAGGTTAAATAAATGAATATGATTGGATTTAATTAGATTAATTAATTAAATATTCAACATTGTATTTGTTTAAGTGAAATTGATTAGTGGGAATTAATTCAGGAATAACTTACTCATTTTGATTTTTGAGTAATTTGATTTATTCAGGTTAATTAACTTATTTTAATAAATCTGAGTAATAAATTTGTGATGTGATAAGTATAATTACTCAGAGAAGTAATTGGTAGATAATTATAAGACGTAGTTAATGGGATGAGTTTGTTAATAAAGTAATTAGAGTATAATTACTTTTTATAATTAATCAAGGGATTAATTGGAGATAAATATATTATAAAGTAATTAAAGGAGTTAATTACTGATTTGATTAATCAAGGGTGATTTATATTGTGGGTTAAATTTAGGATTAATTACTTTGATTTAATCAAATTGTAAATTTAATTCGAGATCATTAATTATTATAATTAATGTTGGAATTTGGAATAAATGTATTTGGATAAATTAATAAATGAAGAAATTTATTAATATAATTAATTATGTAATGTAATTAACTTTAGTTAATTAATAAATGAAATTATGTAAAGGTTAATTTCTATAATTGGTTAAGTAATTAATCTGAGAAGTAACTCAAAGAATTTACTTAAATGTAATTAAAGAAATTTATCAGGGATGATTAATAAAAAGGAATAATGGGACGATGATTAATTAATTAATAATAAATCATTTCTTATGAATGATATTGATATCCCATTGATTGATTGTGATCTCAGATATGAGACGAGTGATATCTGTTGTGATTTGGATTCTTGTTTGAGATGATATTGATTATCTGTTTATGATGATGTTGTGAATATCCATTGTTATATTGTGATTTATCTATCTGTGTATATAGATAATTGAATTGGATTGTTTTAACCTTTAAAACAACTTGGCCTTAAAAGACACGGTTTGGATTTTGATGAGACCGGGATCGGGTTTCCGTATACCGGGATTCCAGGTCTGGAGACCCGAATACCACATCGATCCAAATTAATGTTAGGTCGTGAAATCCAAATGGAGCAAGTGAAGACTCGAGGTATAAGAACTATTCGTCAGTATAACTCTGTGGGTGATTCCGTAATGAGTTTGACGGAAATAGTACTTATAGATTCGAGATGAAGATTCAGAGTGCAAGGGTTATCGTCGTTAACTCTGAGGGTGATTCCAATACGAGTGTAACGAGATAATGCCTTCGGTTTCGTTCGAACCCGGAACGAACTTGTAAGGATTGAATGCTTTCAGCACATCGTCAGGTGGACGATGAGCATTCTAAGTGATGAGTCCTATTCAGGTAATCGTGACCTCAAGCCTCATCAACCGGGAATGGCTAAAACAGGGGAGGTGCAGCAAGGCTTCGTGGGTAGCACCCACTTGAGAGCGAGATTTTCCCCTGTCTAGATGTCCCTTTTTATTTCGGTGTGTGGGCAGTTGTTGACGTCCTACTGTCGGGGTTGTCTCGTTTGGAACTGTTCAGTAAGGAACGGGTCCGGCTTTGTGTTGTAGGGGAGCGGGCGTACTCCTCGGTACGGTGATCTAGGCCACGTACTGTGACGGGCGGTACCCCAGTAGCCCAGCCATTGTATGGAATCCAATCTCCAATAAGCGCCGTACGTTTTGATTGTGCCCAACTATGTTGGAATGTGAGATGTAAGCATTTCAGCTATTTCTGTATTTTACTTGAAAACCCTAGACACTATTATAATATCACTGGATTTCCTATGAAATGTTTTGGTTAGCGTAAGGTAAAAACTTACCCATGTTTATGTGTGGGAAGTCTTACGTGATACCTTTGTTTCAAATGATTTTCAAAGTTAAACAACTTTAACCTGTTACTCATACCAGACCCATGTCTGACCCGAAGTTTATTTCTGTTTTTCATAAACTCTCGGGTACCCAAATTTTTACGGGTAGTCAAGGGATTCTAGTTTAGCTTTGACGAATTCTGGAGGAGCATTGGAGCAGGAGGCTTCAGCGTGTAGATATATATATTGGTTCCGCTGTGTCAGTGTTATTCTGTATATTCCGCTGTGTTGTATCTCTGTGATGTTGAGTTGTATTAACTAGACAGGTGTTTATAACTGTCTAGTATGTGATGTATTATCTGTGTACTCTGATGTATATGATATTTATGTGATATATTATATTTTATTCGTTTCGCTGTTGAGATTCTGATGTTGTTTCTTCTTCTTTCTATCTTTTCTATTTTCTCACCTCTTTCTTTTCTTCAAAACGATGTGATTTCCTGGGCGTAGGAAGTCGGGTCGTGACAGTTGGTATCAGAGCCAGGTTGAGCGAATACCTAGGCTCTGGAGTTATGTCTATCTTGAGAGAGCGTATTTGTATTTTTGATATATATATATATTTATTTAATTCTACCTATCGGTTGGATTACCTGTTCGGGTATTCCAATATAAGTATAAAGGTAAATAGGGTGGTAGTGGTATGTAACACGACTACCAATGGTTGAACTTGTTGAGGTTGGAAGTGTATCGACCGAGACGATATTGGGTCTACAGTTCGTCTCGAATGAAATTGTGGTGTAAGAATTTCTTTGAGTTTCTAAAGGAAATCTGTTAAGGATTCGAAGTCCAGCCTTTAAGTGTAAGATGATCGCGCTCGTGTGAGCGGATTTTCGGGAATTGGGCTGAGTATAGTTTGATCTGTCGTTTGGGCAGAAGCGAGATATGATATCTTGATACCTCAGGATGTAGTAGTTGTGTGATGAGACGCAATGACTCTGGATGTCTCCGAAGATATTTCTTTGGAACGAGTTAGAGAAGTGAGTCTGTTTCGGTGTTGTGGCTGTTTTCAGCAGAATGTATCTGTTTGATTCGAAGTTCGAGTTCTCGAAGAGCTTTGAATTAGGAATTCCTTAGCATTGATGTCAGCAGTGTAGCTCGGCGTTTTCTGTGTTGGTAAAGAAGTTTTCTAGCTTCGCAGTGAGTTCAGAATCAGCAGTGTGGATCCATTTCTTCGATGAGTTGATTAGTGAACGTATGCTGTTCTGATTTGTAGAGAGGAAGCAGTAATTTTGGAATTAGGCTGGATGGATTGCAAAAGTGACTTGCGATAGCTTGAGTGTTCTCTGGTGTTGTGGATTTCTGGATGTCTTCAGAAAGTCAGTACTTTATCAGCATTTGGAGATTTAGTTTGGTATCGACTGTATTCCAGGAGGGATACCGGTGGTTCAGCTTAGTAGTAGGATGTTTTTGAAGGAACTTCTGAGTTTTATTTTAGATCTGTTGAACCATATTTTCGGATAGTTGAGAAGCTTACCAGTTGTGGCTACTGACTGATGGTTGCAAAGCCTAGGTCTGTCACAATTGATATCAGTGGGAAGCCTGTGTTCAGCATTTTATCTACCCATATCAGAGTTGTGCAGCGGAAGCAGTTGGAGTGTGTCTGCTTTTCTTTGCTGGAGAAGAGAAGTTGTTCTACGGATGATGCTAAGGAATTGTGTTCGTGACCTTAGCTGACCGTGAGAAGATCATTCTACTGGATTGTTTTGGATCTAGATTGTTCTGGAAGGGATCAGCGGAGATTTAGCTGATTGGTAGTGGTGAAAGCAGCTTTGGATCGTCTGAAGAATTTGATGGATAAGAGACGGAGGAATTTAGAATTCGAAGCTAGAGACTTCATTGTTGTTGAAGTTTTCTCTGATCGAAGGAGCCGTATAGTTGGTGAGTCTAGGAAATTAGTTCCGAGGTGTTCTAGATTTTCTCTGTAGTCTGGAGAAGTTAAGTGGTTATTCTTCGGGAGTGAATTATCAGTTTGGATATCTGTGATTCGTTGTGTTTCACGTGTCTCTGAGGGAGTACGTGTAAGATTCTGTTTCAGATTTTGGAACCAGCAGTTCAGGGTGTTTTGATTTCGAGTCTGACTCGTCTGTAGTCTGATATCCTGTCTTGTATTGTAGATCTAGAGGAGTAGAAGCTTGGTAGCTTAGTGGTATTGGCTGTTTGGATACTATAGAGTGAGTAACCCGATACTTATACTCGGGGAAACTCGAGAGAATCCTTTTCGGAATTTTGTCTGGATAGTTAGTTTTGTTTGATTGGATGAATTGGATGCTATGATTGTTTAATGATATATGCTTGTGTTTATAATTAAATTTTTAAATAGATTATTAAATTACCTTTGTTTTAATTTCGGGGCCGAAATTCTTTTAAGGGGGGAGGAATGTGACATCCCGGAATTTCGAGCAATATCAATTTAATAATCTGTGATAAATATTAAATTGATTTGATATATTATTGAGTTATAAGATCTGAATTAATATTTTTCTTCTGATAAATATTAAATTGTCTTGAAATATCTTTGGATTATAATATTTGAATTGATATTTTTCTTCAAATAAATGTCGTATTGTGAATTATATCTTTTAAAACTAATAAATTATTTTCTATTTATTTTATATATATTGGTACATATCATAGATAGGGAAGTTCTGTTTTAAATTCAATCGATAAATTTTGTTTTAAATTTCTAATATATATATATATATATATATTCTAGTGATTTGGAAATTATTATTTATTTAAAAATGAGTTTTTCAAAGCTATTAAATTCATAAATATATTGTTTTAAATATTGTAGATAAATGTTTAAATTGTTTTGAGCTATTTTTAACTTTGGTTTAGATTTATAATTATTAACAAAAGAATTTGATTTTCTTTTCTTTTAAAGTATTGCTTGTTAAAATTATAGTTTAAAATGTATATATGTTATAAATTCAATTTTGGTCAAATGATATTCTAGTATGTATTATAAAATAAGAAATGTGAATAAAAGAGTAATTTCTTTGTTTACATTATTTTTAAATTTGATAAGTGAACTTTTATAATATAAATAAAATATTCAATAGAAATACAATACGATAATACGCATAGCAAATACGCAGATTTGAAATAACGAGTGAAATAAATATACGTGAGTGGATTTTATCGTTTGTAAGTAATAAAACAAATACATTTTTATAATCAACAACATATTAAAACCGATAGTACAAATGAAATGAAAACAAGAGATAAACTTTGTCGTTTTGTAATGATAAAGACAAACACTATTTAATCTAACAACTTAATCAAAAACATCCCTCACTTTTTAAATTAAACAAAAACATTACAATAACATTTCAATCACATTTCAAATTAGAAATATGAAGGTATAAAATATAAGAATGATTTTTCCAGCCCAAATTAATTGATCTGCAAATTCAAGCAAGGCTTGTATAGGGAAGCTGGTATAGGTGAGCATGGAGATCTGTTCGAATATACATGCCTGCAATACTTAAGGAGACAAAAGCAAAATATAGTGTAAAAAATGAAACACACTAGTAGCTTGCAAATGAAGTCACAGGCAAGTATATAAAATATAAGATAAGTATAAAAATGAAACAACCAAGTACAAGAAGCATTAAATACTAGTCATGCAAACATCTGCTCTAGCTCACAAAGATGAAAATCTCGGCCACCAAACCAGGGAAAAATCTCTGAAAAATTTGTACAACTTGTACACTATTTTATATAAAAATTATACCCTGTAAATGTTTTAAAACACCACCAGTAAGCTATCTTTCTTTTATCATTTATTTTCCAGTCGAGCTAGATACAAACTGCAAAACTACTTCATTTAAAAACTTAAACCAGACTCCATTTAAAATCAAAACCAGATTCTACAACTTAATTCAACAGAGAAGTAGAGATGCAAAATAGCAAGGAGATCAAAGGATAAAGACATGTTTCCAGCTTTCAAAGAATTCAACAACTGTTTGCAAATATGGTGCTCTGTCTTTTGCAAATTTTGGTGAGTAACATCTTTATTTTAAAAATATAACTGGTTAGTATAGGACATGTTTCTCTGTGATGGACATGTATATGATTTTTTTTGCAATCCTGGCTATATCTGTTCTTTGCTCTGTTACTTATCTGTTGATTTTTTTTAGTAAATGAGTATACAAACCTTCTTCTCATGATCTATTAATTAGTCGAGCATAAGGTATAAACAATAATTGTTCATTAAAGTCCAACTTAAGTGTTAAAAATTTATACAAGTGGGATCAACTTGAAAACTACTCTGGGATTAAGAAAAACTGAGTTTAACTCTAAATGATGTTTAAAACAAATTTCCGGTTTCAAGGTATCAAGAGTATAAATCAAAACAACATACTAAATTATGATTTTTAGAACAAGAATTTCGATTTTAAAAACTAGGAATGAAGAGCAGCTTTGATTTCGCTGTTTTGAGCTTTGTGGGTTGTAGCTCATGATCTACGACTTCGGAAAGGTCGGAGTTGAACCTAGGGTAAGGTGGTTGATCAATGATGCTAGGGAAAATACTATATCAACGATCTATACATTGGGGGATTAGAAATCGAGGGTTTAAATTTATAAACCTAATTTTCTGGGTAACAGAAGTTCGATCACCACGACCGGCATGGTTGATCGAGTGCGACGAAACGCTGAGGAAAGGTGGCGGGGAAGTTCGTCGAGGTGTGGACAAGTTTTCGCGTCGTCTGATGGTGGGGGTCGCCTGGACGAGGAGGTTTGGTCAGAGTTGCTTTATCAGGTGGAGTTCGAGAATGCTCGAATTCGACTGAGGGTTCGTGGCGCAGTTTCGTGGGCCGGATTCATTCTGGTGGTGGTTCGCTGAGGTGTCTGGAGGGTCGCCGGAGGTAGCGGCGGTGTGGAGGAACTGTGCATGTGCACGGTGGTGAGTCTGGTGTCAGTTCGTATATCTGGAAGAAGAGGAAGTTTGTCTCGAAGTGTGCTCGAGAAAATTGGGCGATGGCTCGAGTGGATGTCGGGTTCGTACGCGAGTAAAATGTTCCAGCATTTAAAACGAAGCAAGTTTTAAATGGAAGGAGGAAGAAAAGATACAGGGGTTGCTCGAGTTGTCCCTGAGTGTTTTTGTGATTTACCCGGAGCAAACTAGGTTAGGACTCGAAGTAAAATTGTGGGTTGCTCGAACAATGTTTTGAGCTACAGGGTTGGATAAAGCTTATCTTGTTTTTATTCTTTTAATAAACTTTGGATTATAAAGTAAGTCTGATTTCAAAACAAATAAATAAACTTGATTTTGATAAATTCTTTATAAAGGAGTTTGAAGCGAAAGTTAAATGATTTCATAACTAAATTTGCAAGTTGATTTGCGATGTATTTTGAAAGGCTAAATTTTGAATAAATTAATTAAATTTGTTAAAAGTTTTTCCTTATAGATGTTCTCTTTGTAAATATTCTTTACACTCATAATAAAAATATTTAAATTGGTTAATGTTTTAAAGGTGATTAAAGAATGTTATTGGAATAATTAATTAAAGATTTATTAAGTATTAGTTAAGAGATGATTAATAATGTAATTACCAAAGAGCTAATATCTGAATGAATCTGATTAAGTATAAGCTTTTAAGGTCAATTACTTAATGAAAGAAGTATGATTGATAAGTATAATTAATTTAAATGAGATTTATGAAAGGGTAGTGAATGGGTTAACCAATGATGGGTTAAAGGTTAAATAAATGAATATGATTGGATTTAATTAGATTAATTAATTAAATATTCAACATTGTATTTGTTTAAGTGAAATTGATTAGTGGGAATTAATTCAGGAATAACTTACTCATTTTGATTTTTGAGTAATTTGATTTATTCAGGTTAATTAACTTATTTTAATAAATCTGAGTAATAAATTTGTGATGTGATAAGTATAATTACTCAGAGAAGTAATTGGTAGATAATTACAAGACGTAGTTAATGGGATGAGTTTGTTAATAAAGTAATTAGAGTATAATTACTTTTTATAATTAATCAAGGGATTAATTGGAGATAAATATATTATAAAGTAATTAAAGGAGTTAATTACTGATTTGATTAATCAAGGGTGATTTATATTGTGGGTTAAATTTAGGATTAATTACTTTGATTTAATCAAATTGTAAATTTAATTCGAGATCATTAATTATTATAATTAATGTTGGAATTTGGAATAAATGTATTTGGATAAATTAATAAATGAAGAAATTTATTAATATAATTAATTATGTAATGTAATTAACTTTAGTTAATTAATAAATGAAATTATGTAAAGGTTAATTTCTATAATTGGTTAAGTAATTAATCTGAGAAGTAACTCAAAGAATTTACTTAAATGTAATTAAAGAAATTTATCAGGGATGATTAATAAAAAGGAATAATGGGACGATGATTAATTAATTAATAATAAATCATTTCATATGAATGATATTGATATCCCATTGATTGATTGTGATCTCAGATATGAGACGAGTGATATCTGTTGTGATTTGGATGCTTGTTTGAGATGATATTGATTATCTGTTTATGATGATGTTGTGAATATCCATTGTTATATTGTGATTTATCTATCTGTGTATATAGATAATTGAATTGGATTGTTTTAACCTTTAAAACAACTTGGCCTTAAAAGACACGGTTTGGATTTTGATGAGACCGGGATCGGGTTTCCGTATACCGGGATTCCAGGTCTGGAGACCCGAATACCACATCGATCCAAATTAACGTTAGGTCGTGAAATCCAAATGGAGCAAGTGAAGACTCGAGGTATAAGAACTATTCGTCAGTATAACTCTGTGGGTGATTCCGTAATGAGTTTGACGGAAATAGTACTTATAGATTCGAGATGAAGATTCAGAGTGCAAGGGTTATCGTCGTTAACTCTGAGGGTGATTCCAATACGAGTGTAACGAGATAATGCCTTCGGTTTCGTTCGAACCCGGAACGAACTTGTATGGATTGAATGCTTTCAGCACATCGTCAGGTGGACGATGAGCATTCTAAGTGATGAGTCCTATTCAGGTAATCGTGACCTCAAGCCTCATCAACCGGGAATGGCTAAAACAGGGGAGGTGCAGCAAGGCTTCGTGGGTAGCACCCACTTGAGAGCGAGATTTTCCCCTGTCTAGATGTCCCTTTTTATTTCGGTGTGTGGGCAGTTGTTGACGTCCTACTGCCGGGGTTGTCTCGTTTGGAACTGTTCAGTAAGGAACGGGTCCGGCTTTGTGTTGCAGGGGAGCGGGCGTACTCCTCGGTACGGTGATCTAGGCCACGTACTGTGACGGGCGGTACCCCAGTAGCCCAGCCATTGTATGGAATCCAATCTCCAATAAGCGCCGTACGTTTTGATTGTGCCCAACTATGTTGGAATGTGAGATGTAAGCATTTCAGCTATTTCTGTATTTTACTTGAAAACCCTAGACACTATTATAATATCACTGGATTTCCTATGAAATGTTTTGGTTAGCGTAAGGTAAAAACTTACCCATGTTTATGTGTGGGAAGTCTTACGTGATACCTTTGTTTCAAATGATTTTCAAAGTTAAACAACTTTAACCTGTTACTCATACCAGACCCATGTCTGACCCGAAGTTTATTTCTGTTTTTCATAAACTCTCGGGTACCCAAATTTTTACGGGTAGTCAAGGGATTCTAGTTTAGCTTTGACGAATTCTGGAGGAGCATTGGAGCAGGAGGCTTCAGCGTGTAGATATATATATTGGTTCCGCTGTGTCAGTGTTATTCTGTATATTCCGCTGTGTTGTATCTCTGTGATGTTGAGTTGTATTAACTAGACAGGTGTTTATAACTGTCTAGTATGTGATGTATTATCTGTGTACTCTGATGTATATGATATTTATGTGATATATTATATTTTATTCGTTCCGCTGTTGAGATTCTGATGTTGTTTCTTCTTCTTTCTATCTTTTCTATTTTCTCACCTCTTTCTTTTCTTCAAAACGATGCGATTTCCTGGGCGTAGGAAGTCGGGTCGTGACAGTCTCGGCCACTTGATTATGATTGAATGCTGTGATTTGTATTTACTTTTTCAATTCGTATAATTTGCTGTTTACTTGATTAACACGGCTTTGATTTTGAACCTGCTCGATTCCTTGATTTCCATGGCTCTGACTTTGCTGATAATCTGGATTTGGCTTTTGATTCCGTTCTTTATGCTGTTGACTTCGGCCATGTCTATTCATGCCTGTAGCATACTTGACTTGTACCTTATTTTGTTCGAACTGTACACTGGTTTTGATTTTCTGGCATTTTAAACTTGACTTTGTTATAATTGTAAACTCGAGTGCTTGCTGGTATAGTGCACTTCAGTTTAGTTCACGTATATACATACATACATGTGTGTATATATCTGTGTGCCTATGCACTTGGTTAATAGCACTGTCCACTTTGTTAAAAACCGTTGAATGTTTTGTAGTGTTTTCGACCTGATGCTTGATCACTTGTAGTTGCATATATATGTTCAGGTTGGTATTTGCAGTCTTTTGTTTAGTTGCCAGGTTTAGTTGCTTCACTTGCATATTGAACTGGTTGCCTCGAGTACATATGTATATATGATGTTTGTTTCACTGGTGACATTGTAATCTGGTCTGTTTGCCTCCATGCCTTCATGAGTCTGTTCATTTGAACTAAACTGGGTTGTGGTCTTGCTTGCATCATCTGTTGGTACATCACTTGGTAGAGATGTTGTATGTTCGAGTCTGGTTTCAATGTGTATGCACATTGATCTAGTTGAAATTTGAACTCTGTAGCTTGTATTCATTATGTATTCATCTGGAAGTTTTGCGTTGCTTTGTCTTTGACATTGCCTGACTATATGCATGTATATGTATACATACATTTTGTGGCTGAAGTTTGCATTAAAAAAACATTATGTTGCTTTGAGTTTGAAATGCTTGCAGGCTTGGAGTCTTTGTACATTTACATTGTATTTGACTTGAGTTTCATTGATATTGAGTTCATTTGTTTTGATGCATTTGAGCTGCACTGATGGGCATGTATATTGATATCACCTCTGTTTGTACTGGTTCATTGTGTCTTCACATGTACTTGTCTGGTTCATCTTTGTAGCATTGACTCATGTGTTCATTGGTTTTGAGCTGGTTCGATTTGATTTCACTGCACTGGTTTAATACAGTTGTGATTGCACTTGATCCTCTGGCCCGATTTCTTTGCTTCGAGTCATGTAAACTTGTTGTATACTTGAATATTTGTGTGCTTCATGGTTGATTTGGGTCTGGTCTTGTTTCTCTTGATCATTTTATTGAACTTGCACCTATGTTGAATCCAGCTTATAGCTCGGGTTTGACCTTGTGCTCGTGTTGTGACTTTATTTGTATTGCACCTGAATTGAACCCGACTTTTGATTGGGTTTGATTGTGTGCTCACTTGTCCTTGTAATTTTATCAAGTGTACATTGGTGTGCACGGCCTTGTGGCATATACGGTGATACACTGTGCATGTCACAAGTTGTTCGTGTTTGATGAATTCAAAATTAAATGATGACGAACAACCCAAATAACTGAGGCAAATAAAATTTTCAAAAATACATTTTATTTTACACTGCAAAAATATTTCTTTTTCAATTTTACTGCTTCAGTGTTTATTTTGCAGATCGCGCAGATGCTGGATTCAATTTGGAATAAAGTTGAAGATAAATACGAGTGAATGAGTGATATGTAGTGAGGTGCAGATGTAAATTAAAAATTGTGATGTAATCGAAATTGTAATGTAATTGAAAATTATATATATATAGTGAGAGCTCAAATTTGTACTATTCAAAATGGTAATAAATATTTGTTTGAATAAAATATAAGTTTGAATTTAAATTCTGTGTTATTTATTTTATTCAGCAAATATTTATTTAATTATGTCACTACACCAGAAACAGCTTTTGACAGCATTTCAAAAACGCAGTTATACGATACGACAGCGTTATTATAAACGCTGTATAACGACATGCTGTCGTAGATGCAAAAGTTTTAACAGCAAAATAGAAAACGCTGTAAAAAATTTGATACCACAGCGTTTATTAAACGCTGTTATATGACACAACAGCATTAGAACAAACGCTGTATAATGACAAGCTATCGTATAAAGAGAACTTGCAACAGCTTAATTTTAAACGCTGTGGAAATTATTCTTTTGACAGCGTTTTATTTAGGCTGTTAATATTTTTATTACAGCGTTTAATGCGTGCTGTGTTATGTTTTTACAGTTGGGATGATGTTTTACTACAGTTTACAACAGCGTTTAATAAACGCTGTTACTCACTATTTAATGATAATTACAACACGAATTAAACGCTGTTGTTTCTTCATTGACAGCATTAAAATAGATGTTGTCTTCTATTTATATGATTTTTACAGCATTAACATTCTACTATATTTGCATATTCCAGAACTACATTTTGAGTATAATCAAGCAACCAATATATATAACATGTTCTAATGAATAATAATCTGTTAAATAAACTAGCTAAAACAATATTAATATACAAAAAACATCTATAAATCAAGTTTCAATAATATCCATAAACAAAAATAACACAGTAGACCAAGTTATCATAATATTGTTAAACAAAGATAAGGTATATGTTAAACAAAAATATAATATCAATAAAGTAAGTCCGCACCAAATGCCAACAACAAAACGTGCATCTAAAAAGTTTCATATGCTTGCTACTTGCTACGGAAGAAGAATGTGTCATCGCCATCTTTAATTACCTGCGATGAAAAAATTTAAAGTCAGTGAGTAAACATAAATTTTATATGCTTAATTGCAGTAACTCTAACAATAGGGCTCCCAAACAGTTTTTGCTTTACAGTTTCATATGCTTTATCCCAGTTATGGATCTGTTCTGATAAATACAAATAAGTATATGTGTTACAAGTACAAATTGACAGTACCTTCTTGTACATCAGATTTAGGTATATGATTTAGGTATAAATACAAATAGGTATATGTGTTACAAGTACAAATTGCCAATACAAATAGGTATATGCTTTATCCCAGTTGGCATTGGATTTAGATGGCACGTTCTTGTAAAAATTAGGAATCCATCTGTAGTTTGGTGTAGACTTACAAGTACAAAGTGTGACAACAATTTTAAACCCTATATGTGCACAACATGATATTATTGAACAGTGATTTGGTTCTCAGGCATTCGTTAAAGATGGTTATAAAATGGAATGATCTAATGAACTCAGGTTAGACTATTGGATTATATCTCTAAATACCTTTAATAAAGAAAATAAGAAAGACAACAGTTTTGTTTTATCAACACGTAGCTTTGAAAATTCTAAATACCCAGATTATGTGGTCAATCTAGAACCTCATTGGAATTAAAAAGCAATATTTGTACATCGGGAATATTACAAAAATAATGCTTCTAAATTGTAAATCACAATACAATTGACAGTGTTAGTTTGCATATTTTACTTTTGTAAGCTAACCACATAGTAACTTGTAAAGAGGAATTTATGTATTATAAACTCTAAATGTAACATATTACCCCTGATAAAAATTTGCATATTGTTTGTATTGGGTACCTTTAACTTTATCAGAAGCTATGCAGTTTTTTTCTTTCTAACAATCTTCACCTTCCTTCTGCAGCATCTACAACCAGTCACTGCCTTCCTCGACCACTACCAAGTTCAAGCAACAAAACCTCCATCCGAACACCCTCCTTATCCTTATGACAATTCAGTAATCACACACGCTCTCATTTGGGACAACAGTCGCAGTTGAAAAATTACCTTATGACCAAAACAAAAACACAATAATCCAAATATTACCTTATGACCAAAGGTTTAACACAAAATTCAATACGGACATAACATGCACATAAAAATGCTTCAATTATTAACTAAACTGCACTATTGTGTGTTCGGATATTGCTAAATAGTTGTTAATTTTTCAACTGCGAACAAGAATGCATATAAACAAGATGTTGTGAAACTTACATGGCAGTTGAGCCCATTCTAACATTCGCAACAGGCCATGCTACAGCAAAAGGCTGATTTGATCACCATAAATACATCTGATGTTATATTGGATTATCCAATGTAAAATAATTAATATGCTAAAAGCTGATTTCAGATCATTGTAATTTGGTAATTCTATCAATTAGTTATAACAACAATTCACAATTCAATTTTTTGTACATGTAAAAGAAGCATAAAAGGCAATCAAACTCTTGAAATACTTGTTTGATACTAAGTTGTTTTTTTAAAGGAAAAAGGCATACACTTTGCATACGTTTGATCAACATAAAAAACAATATTGTTTAGTTGGACTCACTTGATTTGAAAACAAGCATTTCAGGAATGACCAGTAACCGACTAATATTTATATATTATTACAGTTCATGCACCCAAAGCTACCAAAATTAGAAAACTAGAGATACTTGATCCCACCATCATCTAATCTTGGGTGCATATTTTTGTTTTATTAAGTTGATTAAATATCAAGTCCATATCATTTTCATGAGTAGTGATGTAACAATATGAGATACAACATAAATTAATTTTTAGGTCCATATAATACCAGTAGTTAAATTTTGCTATTAATATTGTGCTACATCATGTATTGTTGTTTGAAGGAATTTTTACACAACTATGCTCTTGATTATTTCTATTCTTTCAAAATACAGTAGATCAATGCCTACTGTTAGAGCATCTCCATTAGAATGCCTATTTGAAGTGTGGGAAATCCTTAAATAAATGGGAATTCCTCCAACTTCTGCTTAAAAAAATACATGGAATTTTAGTGTACACCTTCCAAGCTTTTTTATATAATTTATGCTTAAAAAATTAATTTTTAGTGTACACCTTCCAAGATTATATTCTTGGTTTAACATTATAATACAGTACCAAGCTATCGTAGTACCAAGCTTGCTATCAAGGTTAGTTTTAGAGCTATTGTATTACCAAGCTGACAGTTTAACATTATAATACAAGTTTAACAACTGTCATATTATAATACAGTGACAACAACTGATAGCTCTAAGACAGTGTAATACCATCTATGAACTTTTCTTCAGTTGGGAGATAATATCCACTATATGGCCATATTGCCTGAAATTTTCAGATTGGTGAATTTGGATAATGTCATTTTGCATGATGTGTTATGTGTTTAATAAAACAATGATGTTATCTTCAAAATGCCTTCATTGACTACCATTCGTCTTGCAGCAGTTGTTGCTGCTCCAGATAAGAAGCTTGAATGTTGAAATAATCCCTTTATCTTCTGCTCAAGTCAAGAATTTGGATCAATGAAATGCAATCTAGTTTGAATAATATAGCATTTTAGAGGCTTTATTTTACCTTTCCAACATACAAAGACCTTGATGTGTTGAGAACGAACATCAATTTAGAACCTTCTACAGTGTTAACAGGGATTTGATGTTGTTTATATACTAGCTTCCCATCTGCCACTATGACTTCATATTCTTCACTTTCTTTCTGATAATTAGTATATTATGGAAGGCACATAGGCTAACACATTGGTAATCATTGAATATTTTACTTGCAAAATGATAGAAGTTCATACCGGTCCAAGATATTTAATGCATTATTTCTGAAGTTTACTTCTTGGGCAGTTTCCCAGTTTCACTTCTCTGCCGTCTCCTACATCTAGCCTTCATTGTGGACAAAAAGTCGGTCAATTGTAAATTATATTTCCTATGATCAAGGTCCATCTTTTGATTTTTCCAGAAATTATAATTTTGCAGCATCCACTGTCTACTTAGATTAATGATGCACAATGAATGTAAATGATCAAAATGCCTTAACCCAAAATTCATGCAATATTTCTTCAAGGCCGACTACAATGGTCAAGAATCAAGCAACAAATCATTTAACACGATTTAGTTGACAGCACTGTCAACAAACCAATAGTTATATTAGTTACATGGGTGTAGCCACATGAAGAAATATAATATTTTATTCCTTTGTTCAACACAAACAAATGTTGTTTTGACATGATGTCAATAAACTTGTACTCTCAAATCAATCGAAGATTGCACGCATATTCACTCAAAGATCAATCATGTTGACACAATTGACACAATATCAAGCATAAAATCAAGGTTTGGGTTATACATAAGCCGACCTAACCAATCTTTCCTAGCTTATTAGATACTTGAATTAGACCATAAAAAAAGTTGAAAATAACACAATCAATCTAGAAAAAGAGAACTATTAAATGTATTAACATAATATCAAGGAGGGAACTTACTTCATTATCATTCAGAAGTTTCAGTACAGCAAGACAATTCTTGATGTAGGATTGTTTGATGTTCTTCTGATGTAGGATTGTCTGAGTCATTTGTAGGCGACTGCATTTCAATCTCAAACTGTGTGACCAGTTCTTGAGCATTTACCACAAAGAAGGAAGAAGAAAGCAAATGGGCAATGATAATGGTATGATATTTCTTAGCAATGATAGTGGTCAATAAATTAATCGCTAACTTTTATTTTCTATATTAAAATTCAGTCATCAATCACTTGTAGGGTAGGTATGATATTTCAGTTTCCAAGTAAAATATTCAAATGCAAAATTAATAGTAAAGAAATGCTATTTTATACTACAAAATGACTTCATAAAATATGAAAAATGGTTCTTTTGCACTTCTCACTATCAATCCCATTTAACAATGGTTTGATCCATTGAAGGCTTTTCCTTCTCAAACTATCAAAGTGTAACTCATCTAATTGGATTTTTATTTTTTGTTAAATTGGTAGTGGAGCTAGCTTTCAAGGTTAGATAGATTAACAATTTTCACCTTAATTTTGGTGTTTCATGTAAATACAAATAAGATATTATGCAGCATAAGGAAGTAATTTTAAATAGGGAAACAACATAATTTGATATAGTTTGACATAATAGAAAATTATCGTAAACCATGGGAATCTGGTTATGATATCAGCCCTCCCTGCCATATATGTGGCCTTGCTTCTGTTAAATTGAAAACTAATTATGGATATTCAATATATGAGTTTTAATTTGTTTTAGATGTATGCAATATTGAGTTATATATATCTAATAAAAGGTGTAGACAAAAATATTTATTTTTGGAAACCAAAAGCTGAAAGGAAGAATTTCAATATGCACAAAAAATGATGAATTAGGAAGTCAACAACCTATTTTGTTAAACTCACGTCAATAAATAGGTGGTACATTTCATGCATTTGATTAGAAACATAATGCTGATAAACAAGACATAAGAAAACAATTATCACTGTCTGTGCTTATAAAATACAAATAAATATATTTCTTTAATAAAAAATGATGAGTGAAATGCAAACAATAGTTGAATAATGAGTATAGAATTTCTTTATTAACAATGGTAAAGATATTAAGCCCATCCTTATGTCACTACACACGTACACAAAGGAGCTAAATAATATTCATCATATTTTTTATTTTGAAAATAGAAATGAAGGTTTTATATTTGATTTTGATCAACACCTAATGAAAACAGTGAGGCACTAACTTAATATGTATTTATAATAGGCTATGATCATAATTAACTACAAATTAGATATTTATTGAATATAATTTACATTATTTATTTATTTATTTATAGATGTAACTTCTATTAATATATACTAAACTATTTTTCTAACAATATACACATTTTGATTTTCAGCCAGAATGGTAGGAGATGACAAAGGAGTTTCAACATTTTAAGGTATTGATCATTCTTACTTATTTATTTCAAAGGAAACAAATTGATAAATAATGATTTTCCAAATATGTTTGAAAAAAAATTAGTTTAATAATCTGTCTTAGGTTCGAATTTCAAAGCATCAATTGCTATTCTAATGTGGACCACAAAATCAAATATTGATATTTGGCAGACAAAAATATTGATTTATATTGATAGTCATCTCTGTAAAGTGAATATGACTAGATCTATAGCATATTTTGGCTAGTATTTGCAAAATATTATTTGATAAACTTGGAATCTTAGATGTTTAAATAGATGTATAATCATACTTCAATAGCAAATTCAAGCAGTGCTAATATTCATTAATCAACAGTTAGAAAAACAGGCTTCAGATGCTTACTGAAAATAAATCAGTAGTTCTCTCGCAGCCCGTTCTCTAAGTCTTGCCTCATGCCTCATGCATGTTCTCTAAGTCATTCCTTCCTTGCTTATGTATCATGTTGTGGCCTTCTCATGTAGCAGTTACCATTCGGCATTACTTGCAGCAGTGTACATTTTTTCTGGCTTTTTAATCAAAACTCTTAAATATATTGATAGCTTCAGGGACAAATGACTTTTTAATCAAAACTCTTATATATATTTTTGCATTTAAACGGATAGAAAATAGCTTAAGGGACAAATGAATTTTTAATCTTGAGGCTGCTAGTATTTATATCTATGCGAATATTTATCTGGAAGCTGGCTTTAAAACATAGATCATGGAAATTTAGGTAGTAATGGAAAGTCATACCAGCTATTGGAATGATATGTGATGTACCAGATTCAACATTTGTCTATGGACGGACCGTTCTACTGAATTTTTGGTAAACATGCTGATTTTAGGATCCATATACTGAACTTGACGATATAAAAAGTCAGAATAATAAAAAAGTTAACCTATTCTCTTCATCTTATAATCTCCCTGCAAATCCTTATGAACTTTTAAAAAATTTAATCACTCCTAATCTTTGACTTGACTTTCAAAAAATTGAAATGAATTGTAGTGTTCAATAAGGTGCATAACTAGGATTTATACCTTTTAAAAGACATATGGTAAATGCATTTAATAAAATGGTCAAACCAGGTATGCTTTATGATTTAATTTTTGACTCTTAATAGTCTTTGTTCACATAACTCGTTGTTACAACTTATCTTTAGTGAAACAAAAATCCAATATTATTTGTTATTATATCAGCACCGAAGATGCAATCCCACTCAACAGGAAAAAATGCATCTCCCCCTCAGTAAGAAGAAGTCATAAACAACGCACAAAGCAAAAATGGAAATATAAAAGACATGATAGTGTTTTATATTGAATGACAACATATGCATGCATGTTTAAAAATTGAATATTATGCTCTTAAACATCAATTGTAAGTAAAGAAAAACTTCGAATATTATACCAAAGTTTATGTTCATTATATTTGAAATAATTAAATTTAGATTTCATATATGACAGACAAATAAATTATGAAAATAAGCCATGACATTAAAATAAGTAAAATTGTGATGACCTAGGTTCATTATTTTCAAATCTTGAAAATAAAACCTCTGCAAATAAATATACAATTAATTTAGAGTAGTGTGCTAAATCTACAACTAAATCCAACAAAAACATAATGAATTTTGATTCTTACTTTTAGAGGATATGCCATACTGAATTTAAATCTACAGCTTGTTAGGTAACTTTGGACTTTATTGAGTATGACAAACTTATATTAGCATCAAGTAGTTCAAACTTCAAATCTACATCAATATTTCGAGTTATTTTTCTTCAGCACACAACCACATGTAAATTTAGTTTTTTAAGATTTTCGGTGAAATACCCTATGGATCACATCACCGGATTATCACTCTCTTAGATCACTAGGCCGCTAAGGTATGGAGTGAAGTGTGCAATTTTATTCAATTTTTATAAAATTTAGTTAATTTTTAGAAATAAATTAATTTATATTAAACTTGGTTAACTTAATTAAATTGATATAAAATTTAATTATTTTTTATAAACTTAGTTAATTCTTAGAAAATTTAATGAACATAGTTAAAAATTTGTAAAACATAGTTAATTTTTATAAATATGTTTAATTTTTATAAATGTGTTTAATTGTTATCAAACTTGCTTAATATAGTTATTTTTTGTAAAAATTAGTCAATTTTTGTAAACTTAGTTAATTTTTATATAAAAGTTTTATAAATTAGGTTATTAGCTGAATTTACGAATACATGTCTAGAAAACTACTAAGAACATAATCAGAATTTAGAAAAAGGTTTGTTACGGATCCCTTATAAAAAATCAATATGGGGATAGAAGGTTATTAGGTGAATTTAAAGGAACCATCAGGCTATTTGAAATTTTAGACTTACCATTCAACATCCATTTTATTAGGCTTACCATATTTTTCTAACATTGGCAATGAATATTCTAGGCAGGTTTGATTAGGTTTGGTTCTCTGTAAATTTTGTATTGAGATATAAGGATGTAAATCTTATAAAATGAACATCATGGGTGAAAATTTGAACTGCTATGCAGCTAGTGCACTCAAAATACAGTCCAACTGATCAATAAGCAAATGGCCATATATGCCTGTCTTTATATGAAATTTGGAATAAACATGGCCATTTTTCTCATTATTCAACTCTTTCTTTCATGTTGACCACTGGTTGAATTGTTGATTTTAAAAATTAATCCCCACAATTAGTTATTTATTTTTAATACTGCTTTCAAAGCTAGCATTGCAGTACAGACATTTAACATAAATTTACTCATTTATTAGTTAGGTCTATTATTCAGACATTGGGAATAAATCAAGAAATAGTTATTAAATTTTGGACAGTTTGTTTTGTGGAGCCTTATACAGCACAATACTAGTAAATGTTTTGATGCCCATACAATTACCTGAACTATATTATAAGATTGGTTTTACATATTTGAATCTGACTGTTACCTACATTTATAATCGTTGTAGAATGTGTTTACTAATTTAATTTCAAATGTTATTGTTATTTTTTTATCATTTAAAAAATGAATAGGATACAACTATGATAATACTATAAGTCAACTCAAGTTTTACACTAAATAAGGGAAAAGTAATATAATGTTATTTTGTTAGTGAATTCAAAAGAATCAAAACATTGGAACTAAAAAACATCAGAATATGGTGACATAGTCAGTAATTAGACATCAAGGTTACACATCCGAATATTTTGTAACTATGTGGCAGCATTATCAAAAAGGTTTACTACTTAAGATTTCATTTTATTACACTGAGCGCTTACAAATAGAAAATAGTGACCAGAATAAATATCTGCAACAGAAGACACCAATTGAGATTAAGATACTATACATACATTATGTAACCTGATAACATATATTGCATTGTTCATATCATTTGGGTTCTAAGAAAAATGGAGAATCAATGTGAAGCTGTGCTACAGAAGAAAAATATTATAAGCATATCATAGTCTAATACTATCATGAATGCTTCCATTGAATATTATTTTTTAATGTAAATAGGTGGCGATGGATATAGATAGAGAATACATCAATTCACCAATACGAGATCATAGAGAAGAAATAACTAGGCTTATGCTGTCTCCAGCTCGACAAACTGAATTTAACTCTACCACTACCGATTTACTTAACTTAGAAATTTCACTAGGAAGACAAAGCTGGCAAATGGAAAGTGTGAAGTCTTCAAACGACTTAACTCTACTAAAATGTTTGTGAATTATAAACTAATGGAAAGCCAGTGTGATTTACTCTCTAGAAATTCAATATAGATATTTTCTGTGGGAGTCCTAGTGTAAAATTTTGATCTGCGTCTCTGTGAGAACTTCAAAAGAAAAGTATCAAGATGGATTTGCTTCTACATACACATGGCTACTATTAGTGTACCCTTTCAAATCTTGTAAAATTTACTAGAAATTGATTCTAACTTGTGTTTTAATCAGTACACTCCTCGTTTAGTTGAACAGTTAAGCAATAGCTTTACTAGCATAATTAAATACCACAGTAGCATACTCTTGCTTCAATTAATAAAATATAGACAGAAATATTGCTCCAGCTCAATATGGTATGTTCAAACAAGTTCTAAAACATAGTGTGGATAAGAAGGACAGATTGGAAGAAGGAAAACGATACATTGAAAAGAATTCAACTCTATGCATTGTGCTATACTGCTATCTAAGGCTTTGACCCACAGAGACAAGAGAAAAATCAACAGGTTAATAAAATATCTTCAAAAGTTTAAATAAACCAAAAATGAACTCACTATCACTCAATTCTTAGTACATGGACAAACGTTACATATGATAAGATGTCAAGAAAATTTACAAGTGGGATCATAATAAAATGCTTTACAAAGTATGCAAAAATATACCTCATTCAGTAATCAAACTCGCCGACAGCCAGAGAGGAATTGGCACATCACAATCATATTAGCTGCTGGAATCGACTAGTCTGTAGGTGCAAAGTCTGAAGGAGCACCGCGAGAGCTAGCGTGGCGTCATCGCCTGCCGCGTCGTGCGATTTATAATTAGTGGGTTTTTTCTGTCGATATTGTCCTTGGGGTTGCTCTATTTGGTAGTGCATAGGGCCTTGCCAAAAATCCAGCTCTGGCAATGATGTAAATGGAACCCGAGGTGGAGGTGAAGATGGAGGTGGAGGAGGATGTTGTTACGTGAATAGAGATGATGAAAACTAAAGTTAGGGCATCGAAGAGGGAAATGGAAAAATTGGGGAAGAGTAAATTAAGAAAAAGGCGGCCAATAAAAATTTAAGAGCGCGTATTTGTCAACTGAGTAAAAATAATTATCTCAGCGTTTGCGGTAGGAAAGTGAAAAGGAAAAAAAATTATCAACAGCACGTAAACAATAAACGCTGTACTATTTTGCTGTGTATATGTAATTTTCTTGTAGTGTGTGAAAAATAAAATAGTATATTAACAAATACATTTAAATGAATATATATATATATATATATATATATGTTTATTATCATCAAACAAAAATCATATACTTGCATATTTAACAATTAGAACTTGAAGCCTATTCCATTCTATTGAAAACATCTATTTTGATATATGCGATTACCCTGTTTCGTTTCGAAAGCGGAATGGGCTTTTCGGGTCATTATTGGCATTTCGATTTTCGAACCAATTCGATATGATCATTCTTTCTTATCAGGCCTTGTCTATATAAATAGATTTCCTAAACCCTAGCAGCATTTTTTATTTCTTATGTCTGTATGCATCTGTCTATTCCATCTGTCTACTGCTTCTTCTTTCTAATGGCTGCAGATACAAACCCTAATTCAATTTCAAATCCAATTTCAAAAATCAAACTCCTCAAACTATATCGAATTATATATCGTTGGAAAGCTCTCGACAAGCATAATCCACTACAGTGATTCATTTTTCAATTGGATGTATCATTTGATCAGAAATCGAGGATGAACCTCGGCCGTCGTTTGGTTTTCGCGATCCAACGGTGGATTTCCATCTGATCGATGATCAGGAAGCGGCGTTGGGAAGAGGGAGTCGAGTAGGCCTTGGATCTGTGTTCGCTCATGCTATTGGCTTTCGAAATTGCCAGAATTGGTCATAGAAGATCATCGGCGGTGGCTCGTGTAGGGACGACCGGAGGAGGTCGTTTTCTGGTCGTGGGTGCGACCTGGAGGGAGGAGTCGAGCGGCATACTCTGATCTGGTCGTAGATCATCTGAGTGGCGGCGATTATTGATGGAATGTGGTGGCAGCGTGTACTGTAGGGTTGTGTACTCAAGATTATCGGCTAGGGTTTCAACAAGCTTCAGGTGACGTGGCAAGTATCCTTCTTCTTTTTTATTTAAATTTTAGTTTTTTTAAAATGTTCTAACTACCATACCTTTTACGTACGAGGTCGGATTTACACGCGGTTTATTCCGCTGCGATCATATTGAAATTCCGAACATTATGAAACTAGTCTGGATGAATTTTGAGACTGTTGAATTTGGGGCCTTATTTTGGATTTTAAATTGATTTGAAATCAAAGGTGAGTGTTTTAACCCACTCACAACTACTAAATTGTCTTATGTTATTTAATTTAAATTTATGATGTGAATAGAAATTGATTGGTTGATGTTTGGTATATTTAAATTGTCGTTCCAGTTAAATATGACTTTTATTGCATTTAATCGTCATTAAATTAAATATTGAATTTAATTGTCAATTGAATATCTGTTGATGAGAATTAGTTAATTGATGTATTTATTTGTTGATCTGAATGGTGATTATGATGGATGTTTGATTGTTGATATTGGATAAATGGATGTTATATTTTTATATTGTTATAGCACTATAAGTTCCCTTAGTTATTGCTAGAAAAATCACTATGAGTTGAAATGATAAATACCCGAATGTTCTATAGATTAGGGAAAGATCGTTATGGGTTGAAATGATAAACCTAAGCGATTTTATGGATTTTGAATGTTAATTCGGGATTGCGGGTTGAAATGATATATACCCCTAAATTTTATATTTATTGCGGATTGAAATGATATATGTCTGTATCACTTGACCGTAAGGTAGAAAATTATATACGGACACCGGATTGGTTAAATCAAATGATTTAAATCTTTAAATTTTTGAATTCAGTTAAATGATATTTTGAAATAAAATTTGATTTATATAAACTGAATTATTTTCGAAATCCAAGCTTTAAATGTTGAAGTTGGAATTGGTTTTAAAGGAATTGTTAAAGAAATTTAATTGAAATTTCAAAGTTGAATTGTGAAATATAAATGAAATTTATCAAAATTAAGTTATTGAAATGATTGAACATTTAAACTTTGAAATCTATGAAATTGAAGTGTTTTAAAATTTTGATTCAAACATGGATTTGAAATCGATATTGATTAAATGGTTTTAAATGAGGATTTGAATTGAAAGACAAAAATTTAGTTTGTTGATTTGAAAGTTGGACATGGTCCAGATGTGTTCAAATGAAAGAAATAGTTTAATTTGATATTGATTTCAAATTTATTATTTTAATATAAACTATCTAAAAATATATTATTCTTAAATCTTGGTTATTAAGATTGTCAAACTATTAAACTAATTTAATCTATTTTAAACTATTTTAATCTATTTTAATCAATTTAAACTATTTTAAATTATTTTAATCTATTTTATCTATTTAATCCAATTTAATCTATTTTAACCTATCTTAAACTAATTAACCCATTTTAACCTATTTTAAATCTATTTTAAATCTATTTAATTTATTTTAAATCTATTTAATCTAATTTAAATCTATTTAATCTATTTTTAAATCTATTTAAATCATTTTAAATCTATTTAAACTATCTTAAATCTATTTAAACTATCTTAATCCACTTTTAACTATTCTAAAGTATTTCAAACTATTTAATTTTTTTGAGAAAAAATGTGTGATCCTCTACGAATAGAGAAGAGCACACATGCTAATATATATATCATGGACATAAGGTGCTGCCAACATGCCTGGCAGGTAACAAAAACTAAATACATATATCAAATCTCAGGTACTCCAAGGATGAGTTCCGGCAAGGCCACCACCCATCACACCCCGATATCGAGCTCTAGCATGGCCACCGCCCGATATTAAGGTGTTAGGAGTACCTAAAAAACAAAAGAAAAAAAATCAAAACTACTGGATGACGTCAAAAACTAATAAGGAAGCTCCAAACATCTGGATCAGAAGGGGTGAATAAGCATCTACTCTGAAGTGGATCTGCTGAATAGAGAAACCACTCTGAAGGCTCTGAACAAGAGGAAGGAGTGCCAAACTGAAGAATAGATCCTCCTGGAAAAAGTACTCCATAATGAAGATAGCAGTATCATATATCTGAGGAGAAACTACTAGAAGTCCTGGATGAAGAAACTCTGCTCTGATAACCTCTCTATAATCTGATATCCTGCAATCTGAAGACATGAGTACCTGCAAAATGAACCTGATATCCTATCGCCCATACTTGTATCTAAAAAATGACTAAGGAAAAAATTAGAATGATACATATATATGTATATTTATAAAATTAATATACATATATATATGTATTTATAAGGTAGGAAATAAAAACCTAAATAAGACTAACTGGACAATAATAAAAGAATTGAATTACCTGTAACTAATATCAAACAGAGACTAGTACAAAAATTGAGACAGATCTATCTTATGAACCTTTAATCATAATTAAGTTATGATTAAAAGTGAAATCATCATATAAATTTGAGAAAATATTAATAATACTATTATTAATGTTAAAAAAATTATTGTTGTGTTTTAAAAAGTTAATATTATGACCAACCTTATTAAGATACCGTTTGAAAAGGATATTTTTAGCTAATTTATATTTGGGGTTAGAAATCCAATTAAAACAAAATGAAGAAATTGTAAAAATAAATTTGTTAAACTGACTACTATTATTATTAAAAAAATTCTTTGATTTCTTTCTAACCAAATAAACCAACTAATAATAATGAATAAAGTGTCTAGTAAAAATCTAATATTCTTTTTGAACTTGAACCTGTAATTATTCCAGTAGAATTCACAATCCGAAATTTTAGTTATTATATTAAAGTTAAAAATTTTAAGAGTATTAATTAGGATGTAATTAGAATCAAACAATCATAGTATATATGATTAATGTCCTCAAGATGCAGATTACAAAAATAACATTTATTATCATTTTGAATGTTTTTTCTCTTTAAAAATTCTATCGTATTAAGTTTTCCATGAAGTATTAACCACATGTGAATTTTGGATTTAGGAGGAGCATTAGATTTCCACATATATTTAAATGATTGTTTATTGTACCCGAAAAATTAATAAATCTGTAGAAAGAATTAGAAGTATATTTCTTACTCTTATCCCATTCCCAACTAATAAAATCATTATCATTATCAATATTATAAATATTTAATCTGGCATAAAGCAAAGAACGTTGCCTAAGGGTTGAATCAACTAAAATTCTGTTAAAACTGAAATTCCAAGGAGGATCATTTTCAGGAGAATAAACTTCATTGATTAAAGCATACTTAAAGTTACAAATTTTGATACAGCTCCTTAAATTCTAACTTTAGAGGCAAGATCAAAATCCAACGGTCGTGCCAAAAAGAAGTACAATTACCTGAATGTACTATCGTATTAATTCCTAAGTTAAAAATTTCATGACATTTTAAAATGTTTTTCCAAAAATTAGATAAATTTTGGGTGTATGGATAAGCAATTTGGTATAAATTGCTATTACCGTTATAGTAATATTTAGAAATGATCTCTTTCCAAATAGCGTTATCATTTATATCTTTAAACTTCCAAAGCCATTTACCTAATAGAGACAAATTCATATCACGCAAATTAATAACTCCTAAACCACCTTTCTTTTTGGCCTTACAAACGGTTTCC
This sequence comes from Allium fistulosum, assembly GCA_030737815.1. Lineage (NCBI taxonomy): Eukaryota > Viridiplantae > Streptophyta > Magnoliopsida > Asparagales > Amaryllidaceae > Allium > Allium fistulosum. The sequence continues at coordinate 418,142,727 of CM060906.1, forward strand.
CAATTTACTAGACATTTTATATTATTATTAGAGTTTTCCCCACTCCATAAGAAATCTCTTCTAATTTATCAATTTTATCAATAACCCAATCTGGAAACAGATGCATGGACATCCATTAAATCGGAAGGGCTGATAATACCGAATTTATTAAAACTAGTCTTCCTGCTCTAGATAAAAAGCTCCCATTCTAGTTAGAAATCTTATTATTAATTTTATCAGTGATAATATTCCAATCGTCATGTTTGAGATTGGTGGGTCTAATCACAAAACCAAGGTAGTCAAAAGGAAAGTTCATAGTTTTGCAATTTAGAGTATTAGCAACTAAGTTTTCAACGTTTTCAAAATCATTTAAAACTAACACGGAACTTTTGTCAAAATTTATTTTCAAACCAGATAAAAGTTCAAAACTGTAAAGGATAAACTTAAGGGTAATAACGTGTCTAGGAAGATGGGAAGAAAAAAGTAAGGTATCATCAGCAAATTGAAGAACCGATATACCATTACGCGATATGTCATTGCCTACACATCCAAGAGATCCATTATCCACTGCTCTTTTAATAATTTTAGCAAAAACATCAGCAGCTAAGTTAAATAATAAAGGTGATAAGGGATCCCCTTGCCTTAAACCTCTCTTAGATTGAATTCTATAACCTAATATACCGTTAACCATAATACTAGAGTTTCCAGTTCTAAGCAAAGTCAAAATCCAACTGATCGATCTATGACCAAAACCTCTAGCATGAAAAATATCTACAAGAAAATCCCAATCCACCGAATCAAAAGCTTTAGCAAAATCAAGTTTTAAAATCGCATAGGTTATGTTATTCTTACAAAAGTAATTAATACATTCTTGAACAACTGCCACTCCATCAGTGATATTTCTCCCTTTAATAAAAGCCGACTGTGAACAATCTATTAATTCGTTCATTCTTTTACTAAGTCTATTAGCTAGAATTTTAGAAATGATTTTAACTGAACAGTTAATCAAAGAAATAGGTCTAAAATCTTTTAAGTTTTTAGCTCCTACTTTTTTGTGTAACAAAATAAAATTTGCGAAATTAAATCTCCCTAATTGCAAATTACCATTATAAAAATCATTAAACATATTAACTAAGTCAAATTTTAAAACGTCCCAAAAAGTATTATAAAATAAAATTGGAAACCCATCAGGTCCCGGGAATTATCAATTGGCATGTCATTAATTGCTTTTCTAATTTCTTCTTCAGTAAAAGGATTATCTAACTCTGATAAATCAACAATAGAATCAAATGGATACAGATCTATCCATCTAACATTGATTCTATGTTTGATTTTAGAACCAAAAATATCCTTATAATAGTCTGTAAAAGCCTTTCTAAGATCTCTTTGATCAACTAACTCTATATTATTAACAAATATAGAGTTAATTGTATTACTACATTTTCTACCATTAGCTATATTATGAAAAAAATTAGTATTATTATCACCTTCATTGATCCATTGAATTCTGGATCGCTGTTTCCACATAACCTCCTCCTTTTCTAAAATAGAATTTAATTCATCTTTTAAATTAGCAAGAACATTACGTTCACCTAGATTTAGAGATCTAGATTCTTCTATCTTATTAATTTTAAGAATTTCATTAAGAATATTATCTTTTTTTATTTTTAAATTGCCAAAAACATTTTTGTTCCAATTTTTAAGAAAAATCCTAAGATCCCTAAGTTTAGAAACAAAAGCTTTTACAGAATTTTCCTTATTTCTGATATTATGGAAACTCAAAGAAACCCATTTACCTTTAACTAGGTTCATGAAGTTAGATTCCAAAAGCCACATCTTTCAAATTTAAAATTGTTTATAATAACTCTATGATACTCACAGGTAAGAATAATTGGACAATGATCAGAGTAGGTATAAGGTAAACCAGTGACTCTACAGATTGGGAATATGTCTTCAATTACATCACTAACAAAAAATCTATCGAGAAGAGCCATGGATGGAGACTCTCTAGCGTTACTCCAAGTAAACTCCCTATTAGGAAGGGGAATTTCAATCAAATTAGAATTAATAATAAATTGATCGAATTCCTCCATAGCAGAGTAATTCCCTTCCCTAGGATAATGCTCACCTATGAAACGTATAACATTAAAATTACCCCCCAAAATCCAAGAACCCGGGGCAAATGATCTAAATTCTAAGCACTCATTCCATAAAATTCTCCGATTAATTTTAGAATTAGGCCCGTAAACATTAGAAATATTTAAAAAAGAGTTATCAGAAAGATTAATAAGAATAACATGAAGAGAATGCTGTTTAACAATACATTGAAGTAATTTAAAATAATTATCTCGCCATCCTATAATTAATCCCCCTGAAGAACCCACAGAAGGTAAAAAAACCCATTTTCTAAAGTGATAACCGCCTAATCTTCTAAAAAAACGAATGTCGGGACAATTAATTTTAGTCCCCTGAAGTAAAGCAATGTCAATAGAATAGTCTTTAAAGAACACTATTTAATAATTTATTTATAAACTGTGCTAAACTATTTAAACTATTTATAACTATCTAAACTATTTTCTAAATTCCAGACTGTGTAAAGTGAAAGTGTTTATATTTAAATCCTTGATTTAAAGGCAAATATGGTTAAATGATGTTATAATCTAAGTTAGGATTTGAAATAATATTTTCTAGTAAAATGACATATTTTGAGTAAATATGATGATTTGAAAATATAATTTCAAAGGTGATATGATTTCGAAAGTGAATATGATTTCGAAAGTAAATATGATTTCGAAAGTGATATGGTTTTGAGAATATGATATTTTGATATCAATTATGAATCGGTTTTGGAAATGTAAAAGAACCATCCGGTGTGAAATAAGCGGTTGGTTGTTAAAGAGACCAGGATCAGATATTGTCATACTGTCTGCCAATACCGAAAACCACTTTAACAACTGTGTACGTGGTGGAGATTCCAGAATGAAGTAGGTTGGTTTGGCGAATGATTCTGTATGAGGTATTTACGTAGCCCTGACTCCCGTGAGTCAGCTTGATATGGCTAAAACAGGAGCCACGTCGGGCCAAGTGAGGTTGCTCCTCCTATCAGACACATTTCTTCGATACCATATTATGACTTTATGATTGATTTGGTGGCCACCCCTCGATTTTGATTATGGGAGTGTGTTCCAAGGTGGGTGGTAGTAGCTGCTATGCGTTACCACCAGTCCGGATCCGCAAAACGGTAGTATCCTACCCTGGGCAATGCCTCGCGTGCCTTGTCACATGCGTTATCGTGCCTTCTACGAGTTTGGTTTGTACCGTACCTATGGAGTGCCCGCTGATAGCCCTCCAGTTTATGGATGAATTACGGTACCGTTTAGGCTACGGGAATATATAAAAATGTGTTAAGGGGGATATGGGTAACGCCTTAACGCTATTTTAATACTTTACTTTAGTGTAGACACTATTATAATAGCGTATTGTACTATGTATGTAGATAGTTTAACGGATCCTTAGGAGATGCAATCCCAAACATCTCTTAAGTTATTGCACTCACGTTAGACACTGGATAGGAGATGTCAAACCCCGTAAACATCTTTGATGCCATTACACTCATATTTATTTACTGTTGATTTAACTTACATAAGATCTTTTAGTTTTGACTTGAGTGTTTTGCCTTTTCAATTCGCTCGGGTCAGTCTGAGCTTTTCAGTATATCGAAGACTGCTTTCTAGAGGACGAAGACGAGGATCTAGTACTATTATTATTTCTTATATTATTTCCATTGCATCAACTTGTTCCGCTGCATTTATTTATTCCTGTTGTATGTAACTCTAATTCTGTATTGTAAAAGTGTAATCAAATGTTATTTGTAAACAGCTCCATGAACTGTTTATTTGATTATTATATTTTGTCATTCCACTATGAGATTTTATGTCTTGTTTTTTTCTTTCTTCCTCTGTTTTTTCTTATTTACCCCATAACAATCCTCCCTTTTGAATGGTTTGAGTCTAACATGTGTGGTTTATTATCGATTTAAACCGTCCAAAAAGGTGGGTCGTTGCAATATGCATGTTGTAATTCTTTTTTATGTTTTTTATATATGCACATAGTTACTTGAATTAAGCCATTATGTATGAGTTATTTATAAACAATGATCCCTCAAATCAATATTTTAGCCTTATAGCTTAAAATTTGATGTGTGCATCAGCATAATTATTTATAGGTGTATTATGTAATTTTTGATGACCTACCTCCTCGATCCTCAGAAATCGACACTAATACATACTTCGTATTCACGTGCCGCAAATTCAAGTGTCGGAGAGGTAGATAATCATAGGGTAAAAGAAAATAAAGATAGAAGACAGAACAAACAAAATCTCACATCATATTAAAACACCTTATAATTTTACATATGGAAGATACATACAATCAATCAAAGTGATTTATCAGAGTTACAGCATGTACTAACCCAACCAAGATAGTTATAACAGTCTATCCTTACAAATGCTGGTAGATACATAATACAGATATAGCGAAATATAGATAACTTCTTCAGAAGTCCCAAAATGCTCCATTTCAAAATACTTCAAGCTTTCTTAACTACATGGCTGCCTTGGGAAATTAGGGCACCCAGTGTTTAAGGGAAGGAAAAATAAACTCTGAGTTAGTCAGGGGACTAGTGTGAGAAACTCAAAATACACATTTTGAAAATAAAGGTATCTCATAAGATCACGCCGCACATAAACATGGAACGGATTTTTACCTTATGAAAACCAAAAACATATGCTACGTAAAATCATTTGATGTATTTTTAATGACATTCTTTGAAAACATTTGCAAATAAACCTATTAACCTTAGCCGAAATTGTTACCATTATTAAATTCTGGATATGTTAGGCTCTACAAACAATACTCTTACAAGGCTAGCTCGGAGAACGGATTCCATATAATGGCAACGTGAGGGACTGCCTTCCGTACAGTATACCTCTAGAGGGATATATGTATACCTAGGGTCTAGATACCGAATGCCTATACCAACATAGAACCGGCCTACCCCTTCATTGGATTGTACCGAATATGGCATCATCCCGGTCGTTACTGACCTTTAACGAGACCCCCAAGCATACAATATATACTCGACATATAGAGAGCAATCTAGAAAGGTGATGACCATCTCCTAATGGGCGCGACCCACATAGCTCTGCCGCATCTACCCTTATTTAGCCATTTCTCCGGTTGATGAGGCCTGAGGTAATGTTTCACCTTTCACATTGCACATTCCACTTTGAATGCCACACTGCCATTCCATGATCACACAACTGATTTCTACAAACGTATAACTCCTAAGTTCATACGTCTCAGGAAAGGTTGTTAAGCTAAGAGAAGTTGCCTTCTCTGCCACCAAACAGTTGATACGTTCATAAAGATCAATTAATGTAACTAGAAATGCAATGTCAGACATTCGTCCATACAAGTTGTTCAGGAATAGGACATACCGAGGTACTCTCCTACCACATCCCGTTAGGGATTACCCCTAGGATTAGTAGTGAGAAGTCCTTGCATCGAAGATCTCAAATGAAAAACCACTATCACATAATATGATATGGGACCCTCGAGGGTCAGTGACAAGCAGCCCTACATTCCATCTTCCAGATCATTTCCATGTCTTCACTTCGAATACGTAATTTGATTTGAAGTGGTTTCCATATAAGAATTACTCAAATTTGACTCATGTTTCTTCGAACCAATCATCGATAAAAAATGTTAGGTGAATAAGGAATTAATCTTTGATCGTTTAATTTCTTTCTATCAAAATATCTTCTAGAGATTTATATCTTTAATACATTCTTTTCAGTATATACAGAATAATTAAACCTCTCTTTGGAAATTATTTATTTAAATCTTAACAAAGAGTATTCAAAATCAAAATTTTGATTGAGTTGAAACCATGTTATTTAGGATGTTAATCCAAAACCAGAAAATATTAAGTGAGTAGAAGCTATAGAAATCATCTAATGCTACTCAATATCAATTCCCATATTCAAAAAGTACCATGGGTAGAATAATGATGAAATCACCTTTTAAATTCCATGAATAATATGAGTTCCCTCTTAGGAATTTAACACCAAGTATAAGAAGATTATCTCCATAAAATCCAAGTTATTTATATTTGAAAAATTATATCCTTTATACTTTGGAAATTATGATCTGAGTAAATAAAATTTACTATCATCTCTGTCGGGCCAGTTCGGGTAGCTAGAAAGGGCAGGCAACTAGTTTCCCAAACCCAAGCCTGGAGACTATCTCTCAGTCACCCATAGGGTGGTCAAGTTATTTGATCGCCTCTAAGTCTTTTAACACATTTAATTAACTTTTAATTATTTATTTAACCACTTTGAAATAATTCATAAATGCTTCAAATCACCTTTAAAAACTTTTTTATTCATTTAAAAACATTTACAAAAGATCTGGAAAAGAATTGTTGCATTTAGAACTATATTTCAGAAGTTATAGGAAAGTGCTACGAAAAGTGCTCTGAACGGTGCTTTTTAAGCTGTATTGATCAAAACAACCTTTCTATCATTTGGAAATTCATTTTTACAACTCAAATCACTTTTAAAACATTTTAAAAGATTTTTAGAATTTATTTCATATTTTTAAAGAATTAAATATATCTATTTTAAAACATTTAGTACTTTGGCCTCCGAATTGCCAAAGCGCGATTATATTTAAAACTTGATTTGCTCATATTTTAAAATCTACTAAACAAAAACGCGATTTTCTTTCTTTGTTTGAAAACTAAGGATATAATTGTTTGGAAAATTCTTATCACGAAGAATTCCGAGCTATATTCCATTATATATATTCGTTTGACTTTTACGGCGCGAAATCGCGAACTACCGTTACTCGACGCACCATTTTTAAGAGGTTTAAACATTCCATATACACCATTTCATTCAATAAAGGAAAGTGATTTCCTTTGTGCTTATCGACGTGTATTAATGTGACTTATATATATATATATATTCAATAACATATATATATATATATATATATATATATATTCAACAACCATATTAAATAAACATCATTAACAATCATATCCAAACATATATATCTTCCAATATATAACTATAGTTTAGGAGTTTCTCACCTCAGATTAAACGATTAACCTAAAAATGGCTATGGCTTCACTACATGGATTTTAAAACTCACGATCCCTTAGACTTAAGCTCCTAGGTGGCTCGACCTTGCTTGGGGATGGGATAGAGTGCTCATGGCCTAGGGTTGGAGAAGAGGAGGGCTCGGGCTATGGTGGAGGAAGTGGAGGCCGTGGATGGTAGAGAGGAAGAGTGGAGTTTTGGAATAGTTTTGAGGTACTTAAGTGTGTGTGTGTGTGTGTGTGTGCATTATAATTAAATTTCTCTTGAGAAATATTTTGGCATTATTTTATTAACATGAGAAGCCATGAAAGAGGAGAGAAAAGAGCTTAGAAATGAAGAAGAAGATGTATAGAAATGAAGTGGAGAGTGTGTGGTATTTATAGGCAAGGAAGAGGAGAAAAATATCCACATGTACATCATCATCTTCATCACCTTCACATGCACCACCGTCATCACCTTCTTCCTTGTAATGCATGGCCCAAGTCCCTTCCATCATGGACAAGGCCATATGCTTGTACTTTGATGGTTAGTGTTGACTTTGGGTAAGCTTAACAATTAAGGAATTTAGGAAATATCCTAGAAACTTTTAGTAATATTTATATATTTAATTACATGTGTATATGTGTGTTCATGTGCATGTGCATATGTCTTCATGTATGTACATGTATATGTGCATATGTATGTTACGTATTATCCACAACGTTGCACAACTTATTCATGTTGAATTGTTATGAATTTCGATTTCGATTTTTGGTCATATTTTCTCTTCCTAGCTAATATACATATATTTCTAAATAAAGTTTAAAAATAATATTTCCATCATTATATAATAATTAAAAGAGCTTACTTAATAATTAAAATAATTATTAAATCATTTAAATTAAATTTAAATTCAAAAATTAATTATTCTAAAATAGTGATATTTATAATAGTGTTATAAAGGCAATTTAAATTTCAAAATAAAATAGATAATTTTATCACATATTAATACTCATATATAAAAATGAGTGTATGTTCCAGCTCTGTGCACGAGTTTGGATGGCTAAATAGCTCTTTACTAATAAAACGATTTTCGATCATTTTATCGATATATACCAAGTGTATATTTTTCTTTTATATACATTTCTTCAAAATAAGATTACCAATATTATTAATTATTTAAAATATTATCATTCATGTTTTAAAAATCTTATTTTTGAATATTTTGAAAATTTTCTGAAGTGATGAATTTATGGGTCGTTACATAATTATTTTAATCTTCTTTTGTATGGTGCATAACTGTGGTTGTACAGACGTACATAATGACACACAAACATGTTTTCTGGATAAATAATTTTGAATATTCAAATTATAAAGCATATTTAAATGTAAAATATATATTGAAAATAATAGTTTTACATGAATTAATCATAAAAAGTATACTCAAACTGATTTGCTAAAAACATAGTTGCAATCCGTGTGCGTAGCATGAGTTCGCACTAGTTAATGTATAAACAGTCAGTGCACAACTTGTGAAATTTTGAATTAAGAAATAGATGTTCTCATGTTTACATAGAACAAATATACACTATTAACAACTTCAATTATAATGTTAACATTTAATAACTTTTTGACTACTAAAAAACAATGGCTGCCATGAAAATAAGAACAAATCCAATCTTCATCAATGAGTGCCAAGATGAGAATAGGGGATCATGTCCACTCCTGATTCCTCCTTTGCCCAATCTCAATCCACCTTCGTGACAAAACCCAAAAGAAAAGCCCGCAGAATTTAATGATTAAGGTTTCCAAACTGTGAGAACTAGGAAACTCAACTATCAATCAAATCGATATCATGCCACCCAGATGAAGCAGAGCACCCGGCCGAAAACTACTGTAAGAAAGCAAGTATATAAACTTGTTTCTATCTTAATAAATAGCCTTACTTCAAGAAATGAACCAAGAAATGTATAGGAAGACCTGGAAATGCAGCAGCAAGATAATCACAATCAAAATAAAGCATCAACTTGGGCTGACGATCAAAAGAGGAGGGGTTAAATTCAGAATTTGATCCGAGTTTCATTGAACCATTAAATATCAGCAACAAGAAGATTGTTTTCGTAAAGGAGGAGGTCAGTAGAAGAACATAAATCAAGTGGGGATTCTCAGTTGTTGCTTATGTCTTTGGCAACAGGCCTGCATATAATCATTTCAAGACCTTTATCACAAGATCATGGAACCCAACGGGCTGGTTTGAAATCAACATGAGAAATAATGGTTTTTTTATTATTAGATTCTCAAATGCTGCAAATTAGGAGAAAGCAATAAATAGGGGTCCTTATTTATAAACGGAAAACTCATAGTATTAAAAAATGGAGCAAGAAACTTCACTTTGATAAAGATTTTCTCACAACTATGCCAATACGGTTTTGTTTACTAGAATTGGATCTACAATTGTGGGATAAGAATGCATTTAGTGCTATCGCAAGTGTATATCCCATTGAAATTGGATGAACCGAATGCAAAAGAAACAAGATTATGTTATGCAAGAATATTAGTAGAGATCAAAGCATGTGCTTATCTCCTTGAAGAAGCATACATCTCTTTACATGATGGAGAAAACTTGGTGTAGAAAATAGAATATGAATGGGTCCCCTCACGTTGCAAAAATTGTGCATGTATTGGGCATAATGATGAAAACCGTATCTCTAGAAAAATTTGGAAAGAAAATACTAACTTAGAAGCAAATACAATGAATGGAAAACAATCTGGGAATAACAATAGCATGCAAGTAGACAAGAATGCAAATCCTAGAAATTGATAATCTGGAAAATCAAGAAAACACAAATTCATCTATAACCGAGAGAGAAACAAGGGAAAGGAAGGAATAAGAGAAAAATGATAGCATGGTGGTGGATAAAAACCTAAATTCTAGAAATGAAATCTTGGAAATTTTAGTTAATGCAAATCACCAAACAATTGGGGATAAAACTAGGGAAAAGGAATCATTACAGAAAGCTTCAAAAATCAATTTTCCAAAAGGATCCAAAAATGTAAGCATTCATGAAAATGAGGCTCATATCAATCAGAGTAAAGAAAAGACTGACAATAGAAAGGCAGAACAAACACAAATCAATGAGCCTATTGCAGATAATAAATACATGAACCTAGATGATAACACAAGCCTTTACTCACCACTCGTTAAGAAATCTGTAGCAGGCATCATAGATGATTTAAATACATTAATGCTATCTAGCAATTTAAATCCTTACTCAAGGAAAACAATATCAAATCAAGCAATTGAAAGTGCAATAAGTCAGATAAAAACTGTCTCTGGATCAGCAAGTAGAAGGAAAAAAATTATTGAATAAAAGGCATAAATGACATTTATATTGTTGGATTTTGTGATAATATATTTCCAAATCAAAATAGATTTTGAAGATAATTTAGTCGAGGTGGATTTGTGGCTACAATACATTGCCTCTTTTATGGATTGTGTAAATTTTGAAGATAATTAGTTGCCTCTTTTATTGCACTAAAAAGGGAAAAGAATTATCTACATGGGAAGGATTTATTTTGGAAGATGGAAATAAAAAATGGTTGATTAAAGAATGAATTTAATCAAAACTATTATAAATAAATATACATATGGTTCATTAATTAGATGTGTGGGAAAAGTGTATTTTGTTGGGTGTTCTGGATTGAGATTTCTTCTCAATCTTAGGTCTCTTTTGTATTTTCTTGGTTGAATCAATAAAAGTTTTTGTTTTTGGTGGAAACATTTTTGTTTGCTTTCTTCACCACTTTCTCTTCTAAATCTAATTGTGTAGTAAAAGGTGGAATCTAGTGCACGAGGCTACCGCACAATAATGGGCTCTGGGAATGTCGATAATGTACACAGCCTTTCCCTCGCATTGCGGAGAGACTGTTTCTGGACTCGAACCTGGACGTCCAGATTACCATGCGGGTGACCTAACCATTGCGCCAAGGCTCCACCTCTAAATCTAATTGTGTAATGATCCTGGAAAATTCCTAACAGTTGGTATCAGAGCCAGCTACATAAATTTTTGGAAGAGTCTTTGGCTATGGAGAAGATAAGTGTTGAAAAGCTTAATGGAAGGAACTGGGGGTTGTGGAAGGGGAAGATGGAAGATTATCTCTACCTTAATGATCTTCAGCAACCCTTGGAAATCAAAGGGGAAACGCAAAACGACATAACTGAGGAAAAATGGGAAATTTTGGATAGAAAGGCAGCGGTGGCAATTCGGTGTTTTATGGAGAATTCTGCATTTCATATCATTTCTTGTGAAATGTCTGTTTTTGGAATATGGAAGAAATTGGAAGGGATTTATGTAAAAAATTCTGCGACGAATAAGGAAATTTTGGAAATTACTTTTGTATATGCATTAAATAGTGAGAATGAAAGAACGGTTTTATGGAATCATCTTGAGCAGTTAAATAAAAATATAGGAAATCCCTGGGTAATTATTGGAGATTTTAATACAATCTTACATTCTTTTGAAAGAGAGGGGTAATCCAATTTCTTTCAAAAATTAGAAAAGATTTACAATTTTATTTTAAAGAAGGGATTAATTGAACCAATTATTTTTGGTAGTAAATTCACTTGGAAGTTTGGGGACTATAGAAACATTCACTGCAAATTGGATAGAATTTAATAACTCGGAATTTTGTAAATATATTTCCTTATTTTAAATGTTATACTTTGCCACAAGCTTCAAGTGATCACACACCAATTCAATTTTACCTTTCTCAAAATTATTTATATACGATAAATCCCCCTTTTAGATTTGTGGATAGGTGGATTTATAAAGAAAATTATAGAGAAATGGTTAATAAAAGTTTGACAACAAAAGTACAGGGCACCGCCCAATATCATTTTAATAAAATGCTTCAAATCACTAAACATAATATGAAAAATCGGAATAAACATAGAAATACATATGATTTGAAACAAATTAGAGAGGAATGTGAGATGTTGCAAGATGAATTATACAATGATTGCTCAGACTTAAATAAGATCAATATTTTTTTGCAAGCTCAAGATAAATTGATTAGATCATTACATGTGCATTCTGTCAATCTAAGGCAGAAGGCAAAAGTGGATTGGCTTATTAATCGGGATGAAGCTAGCAAATTCTTTTATGCTAAAATGTCCAATAGAAAATCTAAAAATGATATAGGAAAATTACTTGATGCAAAGGAGAGTATTATAAATGATGCTACATTTATTTAAAAGGAGACATTAAAGTATTTTACATAATTACACAACACTGACTCTTATAGAAATAATTTTCCAAAAATTAATACAAAGTATATGCTTCATGATAATAGTCAAGAATTATTACTTGCCCCTTATTAGAATGGAAGAGATCTAAAGCATAGTTTTTAATGCAAATGTACATAAAAGCCCTAGCCCTGATGGGTTTGGAGCTAAGTTTTATAAAACTCATTTGAAAGAAATAAATATAAAATTATTTGATGCAATCAATGAATTTTACAAGGCTGGAAAAATTCTAAAAAGTTTAAATCATACTTTTATAACCTTAGTACCAAAAGTAAAGATCCCCAATGGTTTAGAGGATTATAGGCTAATAGCTTGTTGTAATTTTGTGTATAAAATTATTTCTAACTTATTATACAATAGAATGAAAGTTTTCTAAAATATTTAATCTTAGAGAATCAAAGTGCTTTTATACCTGATAGACTTATATCAGAAAATACTTCACTTGCACATGAGCTGATCAGGAACTTTAATTATAAAAATAAAAAATTAATGTGTATAAAAATTGATTTACATAAATCTTTTGATAAAATTAATAGGTAATTTATAATACACATTATGATACAATTGGGGTTTCAAGAAAAATTCTGTACTTTGGTAAATGAATTTTTAAACAATGTTACTTATTCAATAAACAATAATGGGTCTCCCAAAGGTTTTATTAATAGAAAAATAGGTATTAGGAAAGGGGACCCGCTTTTCCCATACTTTTACTATTGTTATAGAATTCTTTTCAGTTCTAATTGGGGCTGAACAGATAAATGGAAATATTAAACCTATAAATAGAGTTAAACCAAAAATTTCTCATTTACTGTATGTTGATGATTTACTTCTATTTTTAAATGTAGACCCACAAAGTGCAGAAGCTATTGGTAGGGTGTTTGGTAAATTAAAAGAATTTGCTGGCTTGGAAGTTAATGAATATAAAAGCAAAATATACTTCACTAAGCATGTGATAAAATGGAGGAAATTATGAATACTCTAAAACTCAAAGAGGGATCTCTGCTTGTAAAGTATTTAGGACTGCCTCTAAGTATGAATCAATTAAATGATAGAGACTGCACAAGATTGTATGATATAATTCAGAATAGACTTGATAGATGATCTAGTAAGTTGTTATCATTAGCTAAGAGAATGGAGCGAACTCATACTATCATCACAGCAATTATAATGTAGTGGATTTAATCGCACAATATCCCAACAAAAGCAATAAAATAAAATAAAAAGAACATGTGCAAACTTTATTTGGAGAGGAAAGCATCATAAAGTGGCATGGGAAACAGTTTGCAAATCAAAAAATCAGGTGGGTTGGGGCTGAGAAACATAAGTGTTTTAAGAGAAGTTTGCAATCTCAAGCTAATTAGGAATTTTTTGGAAGGAAAATCATTATGGGCAAAATAGATGAAGGAGAAGTATCTTTAAAACAAAAACTTTTGGACTATGAGTATTGAAAGCCACATGGAAATATAATCAACTGTAGAAAAACAGCTATTAAACTACTAGAAAGAGGGTTCAAGGATGGTACGCAAACCGGTTTATGGTTTGATTCATGAATCCATGAAAAAACATTAGTCAGTCTACTGGGTTGGCAAACATTTACATGTTTAGAGGAGCTAATGAAAAAGTTCAAAGCATTATTCAAAATCAACAACAGAATACATACAACCACCCGACAACTTCAATATTTAATACAACAATTAGGAACAACTGTTATTGAGCTAATAAGAACTTTTATTTACCTGATTTGAGCAGGGACAACCGCTCACATAGTTACATACATGAGGAGACCGAATTCCTACAACGAGGAATTTCACAACTTGATATCAGAAATTAGGGATCAAGAGATAGCTTTTACAAAAGCAAGATAATCAATCGTATTAACTACTTATCTGATGGGGACAAGGGCGATTGCGGCAAGCTTCGAGGTAAATAGAAGCTAGCCACAATTGATCACGAATTATTTACAGAAGCTTCCCAACTCAACTTGGACCAATCAGGACCGGATGCTACGATTTCAGAGAAAGTGCGAACTACAGGCGACCGAAGCGCTCCACCCCCCCAAACTGGAAAAGATTCCTGTAAATAAGAAAATGAGGAAGTTAGAACATGAAAACACATCAAAAATTCAAGTAAAGGAGAAAAAATTCATATACCTGATTTGGAGAAGCACTACTGCTCTAGTTAATCACTTACGAAATTGGAATCAAAGTGGACCTGAAGATGCGAAATTAAGGCGGATCATTAACAATAAAATCGTTAATGGAGAGTATTACAGAAGTGAAACAGACAATAAAATCTATCACTTATCTGTCTGACAAAGGGGGGAACGTAGTTTTTGTTAGAATTCTCAAAAATAGTGAATGACATATATCCCACATCGCCAAAAATAAGTCCATTTTCTTATTTATATAGTGTACTCTCAATCCCTATAGTGGCCCTTAGGGTCAGGTAATTTTGTGCGAGGGGGAGGACCTATATAGCCATGGACTAACACACGCGCGCGCCGTCTCCCGCCCGTCCGATCGACCGAACCGGGTCGGGTGCTGGTGCGGGTCCAATAAGATTAGGTCGTGTCATATATTTTTGCTACCTTGCAAACTGATGAAGAGACACAACTGTTGCAAACCGCAACAGTTTTTGGCCGTTGAAAATGAAGAGACGCGATTGTTGCAAACAGCAACAGTTCTGAGCCGTTGCAAATGAAGAGACGCGACTGTTGCAAACCGCGACAGTTTTTGGCCGTTGCAAATGAAGAGACGCGACTGTTGCAAACCACGACAGTTCTGAACCGTTGCAAACGAACGGACGCGGCTGTTGCGAACAGTAACACTTTTTGGCGTTGCAAATGAAGGGATGCTGCTTTTTGAAATGACCCACCTTCTGTTCCTAAAGTTTTTTTTACATATATATATGTAGTGGTCATTTAATCAAGAAAATATTACACTCTAATTTTCTTCTATCTAGGATCTTTATGCCAATATAAAAATATTGGTTTGCTCAAATCATCATAAACTTACATATGTGAAGATATATAAGTTACTTTCTACTTGAATCAGAGTACAAAAGTTTGGAAGTAGAAATCTGTTTGGGAATCATTAAAAGAAATAATTCCTACATAGCAATAGTGTTTCTAAAAACCAGGTTTTCCAAGCATACTTTGATTATTGCATAACTATTGGTTTCATGTCTCAAGACTTAGCATTTTGCATGTATTTCCATAATTTTGTTACTGTATGAACTGTGCTCTTGCATGTGCATGTGTGTGCATGTTCCTGTGCATGTGTGTGTCAGTGGAAGATTTAAGTGCCTAATTTTACCTCTTCTTGTTAGCAAAAATGACTGAGTCTACCCTATATTTGGGTTGTAAAACTTTACTGAAAATTGAGCTTAAAACTCTTTAGTGCTGGCTTAACCCAAGCTCAATAAAATGGTCATGTTAGCCATATTCAACTTGCACTTATTCTTAAGCAAAATACATGTCATTTTGTTTTCTTTTCAAAGCAACTCAAAACCTTTATTCTGCCATATTTTATATCAACTTAAACATGGATTTTCCTATGTCAAATACTTGATTGTACATTCAATCCATAAATCCTTTCAATCTCAGATTTTCTACCATTGTAAACTAACTGTTCTTAAAGCTTAAAAATTCCATTTCTTAGCAAAACATTTGCAAAACAAAGCACATAAGTTTCAGCTGATACACATATAGGTTCAACACTTGCAAAACAGTAGTTCTAACAATACATTAGTTTTCTAAGCAAATTTAAACAAAATAGATTAACATAATTCAGCATAAACATCTATTTTAACTTCAGCAAATCTTTAAATATAGCATCCAATTCCTTAAGCAGCTAAACATCCAACGCCTGATCAAAGAAATTCCTACTTTCCTTCAAAATCACCATGAATTGCCCCATATAAACATGAGACACCCAATGGTGCATAAAACACACAAGGGTCAGACTAAAGTCTGGTATGAGTAATCTAACTGAAAACATGATTTTATATGACACTTATTCATATTCAAATAACTTCAAAATGGATAAAGGAACTCAATACCACTCTTGTGCATGTTCCTGTGATACATGTGCATATACATTAGTGCACAACAAATTATACATGATTCAATGGTTTAGTTCAGTGATAACAATCATAGGATCCATCCATAAAACATCATAAACCAATCAACCCATTCATCAATTCAATCATCAAGCCTTTTCTACCAGATTACTGGCCATCAGGGATTTTACCCAAGCCCTCTCATGAACCTATTTCTATTGTTCACTATCAAGTATATTATGGTCTTTAGCTACTTTCTCTTGTTAAACCACACACTGCCTGGGACATATCAC
Source organism: Allium fistulosum (assembly GCA_030737815.1). Classification (NCBI taxonomy): domain Eukaryota; kingdom Viridiplantae; phylum Streptophyta; class Magnoliopsida; order Asparagales; family Amaryllidaceae; genus Allium; species Allium fistulosum. The sequence goes on from CM060906.1 coordinate 418,159,508, forward strand.
TGTTAACCCAGCACACTCAGGCCCCTGGGTATAAGCATACCATGTGTGAGCTTGCAATGTTCACCTTGCCAAGCCATATTTTGTAGCCCTAAGATCCAAAAGTCCTTAGTTAAATTACTAAGTGTTACTTTCCCTTTATCATTCCTATGCTAATCCCTTCTGCATATCATATTTCACTCAGAGAAATAAACATTCAGCCAACATGTATTCATCCAGAGATTGGTAAGTCATGTTCTCATAAGCAAGAATTTAATCATGCAAACAGATGTGATTTCTAAGCATATTATTTTGTCTATGGGTTTCAATGGATCAAGTTACAAACATATGGTCATAGATAGTTTTCTGGTTGTCTCCTTTTACCTCTGGTTCAATATGACCTTTGTTAATCTTTATGATCTGGCTAAACCACAAGTATATGCTTTGATTTGGAGAGTTCATAAAACATAGAAGCTCAGCACATGTATAACATTGCACCTCTACATTTATCTTTATTTTAGTTGATATGAGACATAAGCAACAACACAATGTTGCAGCCCCACATTTTCTTTCATTTTTAGACCATATATCTACAACATAAATCCTGGGTTTTTAAGTAAATAAATGTATAAAGAAAACCCATAAAAAAATCTACTTCATCTCAAAGTTAAACCACAACACAGATAACCATATTTAAACATGAAATCCATGACTCTTTTATACTGGATAAGTCACTATAAAGGGTTTTACACTTGAGCAGATCATTGACAAAGCCAAAGTTATCAAATCATAAAAATGAACATAGCTTGCAAAAGTGAAATATAAATTTATTTAGGCTGCCTCAATATTAAGGACTTATTGCCAAAGTTTCCAGTGAGGTTACTCACTTTAATCCCTCTTTTTCCTAAGCCTTTTGAACCCTTTTGGTCTTCTGCCTTCTTCTAATTCTAATGGCCGGTGCTCCTTATTTTTCTCTGGCTTATGTTTTATTTTTCTTTAAATGATGAAGAGAAATTGTGAAAGGTATCACTACACTAAGCCTCCTTATACAAAACCCTGGCTGCTACTAGGGTTTAGTGAAATTACCCAATGTCATTTTTACCCTATAAAACATGATCTGCCTCTCATTTTGATTCAAGAGAGAAAAGGGTATGTGGTCCTTGTTTTTATTTTCAGAAATAAGCCTTATCTCTTTAATCTCACCCCGGTCATGTTATATGCATGGCTCTTATTTTCCAAAGTAAAAGGATTGCTGGAAATGGATAAAGTGCTTGCTTAAGGGTTCATGCCATTTCCATGCAATTTTTGTTTTCTTCCAGCAAGTGTTTGCTTGTGCACATATATAATATATGTATGCCTATTTTGCCTAAGTCCTTATTTTCTTTCTTTAAATAATTTTAAGTACCTAAATATTTTTCTTGCATGTATTTATTCCTGCCTAACATTTATTTTCTTTGTGCCAAACTTATTAAAGACATAATCATATCTTCGTACATATGTATTTCTAAATTATTTATTCTAATTTATATATTGATTTCTGCCTATTTCATTATACAGAAAAATGTGTGCATGTGTGTGCACTATCTTGTGCACATGTACATGTTTAAACCATACATTTGCAATCAGTTTCCATTCCTATCTTTCTCAATGCAATTTTTAAACAAACATAAACTAATTTAAATCATGAAATTGCTCACAAAAATCAGGGTTATCACACTTTTCTCAACGGGCGTAGCCATTGGCAATTCGTCTATAAATAAGGTGGAAACCCGATCACTTTTCTCTCTCAATTTTCAAACCGAATTATCTCTTCTTTATCTTCATTTCTTGAAATCATAATCAGTCCTATCACACAGAAGATCATACACATCACGATCTCGAGCAGCTTACGTCTGTTGTATCTTGGGAGACTTTGAATAAAGTCTTAAGGAAATTGTTACGACAAGCCTCAGACGAAATTTCCTTCTTCAACCGGTTAGATTTCTAGTTGATTTATATATTTATATATATATCATTTTCGTTTCTACGTTGTACTATTTCTTTTAAATAGTATAACGTTTGATTTATCACTATAGTTATTATTACTATAGTTGTTAGTTTGTTGTTGTAATTAATTACAACATACTTATTGTTAAAAATAGCTAATACAGAATTCCAAAGTAGTTGAAATCTGATTTGTAAACTTGTGAGATGAGTTTATTATTGATTAGTCTCTATTTTGGTATACTAGACGTATAACATCTTAAGACTTTCCTATTTTCACTCAAACAGAGATGACAACAATTGAACTATCAACAAAGGCTACTACTCACAACAGGCCTGATCCATTCAAAGGAGATGGTGATGACTTCATAACATGGAACAATCAAATGCTGTTTTATCTCACCACGCTAGGGCTGCAGAAGTGCATCGAGGAGGATGAACCAAAGCCTAAAGAAGGACAAACTAGAGAAAAAGATGCAGCTGTTTTTCTCGGAATTGACTCATGGAAGCATTCAGACTTCCTGTCCCGAAACTACATTCTGAATTGTCTGGATAAAGTACTATATAAAGTATATCAGCCACACCAGACAGTAAAATCCTTATGGGCTGCAATTGCACATAAATACAAAACGTAGAATGTCAGTTTGAAGAAGTTCATCGTAGATAAGTTTATGGAATACAAAATGGTTGACTCCAAATCCGTAACTAGTCAAGTGCAAGAACTCCAACTCATAATTCATGAACTTGAAGCAGAAGGACATAAAGTTGGAGAATCCTTCCTTGTTGAAGCGATAACAGGGAAATTACCACCATCCTGGAAAGACTACCGCAATTATCTAAAACATAAGAAAAAGGAGATTTCCTTAGAAGATCTTATTGTCAGACTAAAAATTGAGGTTGATAACCGCGGAGTGACAAAACAAAGCGAAGAGGCATTTGTGGCAGAAGAGTCAAAGAACAAAGGGCATTTCAAGAAAAACAAGAATAAGAAATTCCCGCAGAAGAGAAAAGCGCCTGAAAACAAACCCAAAGACAACAAACGAACCAAGAAGTTTAATGGCGAGTGTTGAGTTTGTGTAAAAGCAGGATACGCCGCTAGAGATTGCAGACACAAGAAGGAACGCAACTCAGAGGCAAATATGGTGGATAACATGGAAGTAGACGAGTCTAATTTTTCAATAGTTATATCTGAATGCAATTTGGTTCAGAACCCTAACCAATGGTGGGTGGACACAGGCGCTACTCGTCATGTTTGCTCTGAAAAATCCATGTTTTTTACATACCAGAAATTCGATCAGGAAGAAAAAATCTACATGGGTAATTATGCAGTTTCCATGATCGAAGGCAGTGGCAAGTTTACTTCTGGAAGAACTGTCAAGTTGAATGACGTGCTCCACGTTCCAGACATACGCAAGAATCTCATCTCTGGTCCAGTGCTATCAAAGAAAGGATTCAAAATGGTCTTCGAGTCAGACAAGATGGTTCTATCCAAAGATGGAATGTATATAGGAAGGGGATATTTATGTAATGGCCTATTTAAGGCAAATGTAGCCGTTGTCGGAAATAAAACTATGTATTCTGATTATGCTATTAATAAAATTGAAGCTTCTTATTTGCTTGAGCACGAAATTTTACTATGGCATGATAGATTAGGACACATAAATTTCCGAAAAATGAAAAAACTATCACACTTGGGATTAATTTCGAAATTCCAAGTAGATAAAAACTACAAATGTGAGACATGCATAGAAGCAAAAATGGTCAAAAAACCATTTCATATCGTTGATAGAAGCACCGAACCACTAGGTTTGGTTTATACTGATTTATGTGATTTCAAATCATTACCTACAAGAGGTGGGAAGAGATACTTTATTACCTTTATTGATGATTATACACGATATTGCTATGTATATCTTTTAAATAGCAAGGATGAAGCAATTACATCGTTTATGAAGTACAAAGCTGAGGTAGAAAATCAGTTAAATAAAAAGATCAAGATATTGAGATCTGATCGAGGTGGAGAATATGAATCACCATTTGAACAATTCTGTGCCGAAAATGGTATAATTCATCAAACAACAGCACCATATTCACCACAACAAAATGGTATAGCCGAGAGAAAGAATAGAACATTAAAAGATATGATTAATGCGATGCTCTTAACTTCTGGCTTACCGACGAACTTGTGGGGGGAAGCCTTAAATATGTCTAATCACATATTAAACAAGGTTCCTCACAATAAAACAGGAACAATTCCATATGAGTTATGGAAAGGACACATACCAAGTTTTAAATACCTCAAAGTGTGGGGGTGCTTGGCAAAAGTTTCAGTTCCGCCTTCCAAGAAAGTCAAACTTGGACCAAAAACAGTAGATTGTTACTATTTAGGGCCAACCCAAAATAGTAGTGCCTACAGATTTTTGGTATTCAAGTCTGATATAACCGATATTCATGTAAATACAATCATGGAATCAAGAGACGCCTCATTCTTTGAAGATGTATTTCTGCACAAAAGAAATGAAGGAAATAATGTCCCCAAAAGGACAAGAGAAGAATTGAGTAAATCACATGAAGATGAAACTCGTCGTGAAACTGAGAAAGTTGAACCAAGAAGAAGCGTAAGGGCAAGAACTTCCAAGACATTTGGTTCGGAATTTTTAACATATATGTTAGAACACGAACCTCAAACGTACAAGGTAGCAATGTCATCTTCTGAATCCTCATATTGGAAAGAAGCAATCCAAAGTGAAATTGATTCAATTCTGAGTAATAAAACTTAGGAAATAGTTGATCTTCCACCTGGAATATAACCAATTGGTTTTAAATGGATCTTCAAAAAGAAGATGAAACCAGATGGCTCCATCGACAAATACAAAGCAAGATTGGTAGCCAAAGGATATCGTCAAAAAGAAGGTGTAGACTTCTTCGATACTTATTCACCAGTAACTCGAATAACCTCTATAAGAATGTTAATAGAAATTGCATCCATCTATAATCTACAGATTCATCAAATGGATGTAAAGACGGCATTCTTAATGGAAATCTCGATGAGGAGATTTACATGGAGCAACCTGAGGGTTTTATATCCAAAGGGAATGAAAACAAAGTATGTAGATTAGTCAAATCATTATACGGACTAAAACAAGCTCCAAAACAATGGCATGCAAAATTTGATAGTGTCATGATGAAAAATGGTTTTCGTATAAATGAATGTGATAAATGTGTTTATTACAAACAAATTGGACAATCATACGTGATGATTTGTCTATACGTAGACGATATGCTAATCTTCGGTCCAAATACTAAGGTAATAGAGACCACTAAGGAGATGTTAATCAACAATTTCGATATGAAAGACTTAGAAGTTGCAGATGTTATTTTGGAAATCAAAATAATAAGAACACCTAATGGAATTGAATTATCTCAGTCACATTATGTAGAAAAAGTGATTGAAAAATTTCAAAATTTTGGAATTAAAGGAGTACGAACGCCGTATAATCCATCGGAAGTACTGCGCAAAAATACTAATGAGAGTGTAATGCAACTGGAATATTCTCATGTAATAGGATGTCTCATGTATCTCATGAATTGCACAAGACCAGATATAGCTTATGCAGTAAGCCAATTAAGCAGGTATACAAGCAACCTAGGGAAGGAACACTGGAAAGCACTAATGAGAGTGCTTGGATATTTAAAAAATACCACAAACTATTCCTTACATTATGGAAAATATCCTGCCATCTTAGAAGGATGTAGTGATGCAAACTGGATTGCTGATTCAGAGGAATCAAAATCAACGAGTGGTTATGTATTTACCTTAGCAAGGGCAGCAGTGTCATGGAAATCTACTAAACAAACATGCATAGCTCGATCCACTATGGAATCGGAGTTCATCGCTTTAGATAAAGCAGGCGAAGAAGCAGAATGGCTTCGTCACTTTTTAGAAGATATTCTGTTTTGACCTAAACCTGTACCGGCCATATGCATACACTGTGATAACCAAGCAGCATTAAGCAGAGCACAAAACTTTGTGTATAATGGAAAGTCACGACACATTCGTCGACACCATAACACAGTTAGACAGTTACTCTCAAATGGAACTATTTCCATAGATTATGTGCGAACAAATGATAACCTAGTGGATTCATTTACTAAAGGTTTATCAAGAGAGAAAATTAACTGCGCATCGAGGGGAATGGGTTTAAAAGCCTAAACCAACAAGAGTTATCTTATACGGAAACCTATCCTAGGAACTGGAGATCCCACGGACTAGGATCAATAGGCAAACCAGTTCTGAATAACTCAAGATGTAATGCATTTGTTTGGACTTAGTCCTACTCCATTCCTATGGTGCATAATATAAATGCATGCCTAAAGAAGTATTAAAAGGATAAAACTATGTTCTTTTAATGATGACCATATCTTGAAAATAACAAGTAGGGTATATGTAGGATACTCTTAATGGTTGTGATCACCTATGTTAGTGTGAGCTGGGTCAGCTCTATGAGAATATTAAAGGCTTTTATTCTCTATAAACACTCGCAGAATCAAAAATTATTCAGGACCAAAATGAACACAACCAAGAGATTGGATGTGAAGGGAAATAATGCTTTGTAAAGCTTATTGTCTGGTTATACAATAACGGCTGATGGTTCAAGATGAAATAATTCAACGATTAGCCAAGTATATCCGATAAGTTTTAACTAGGGAAAGTTCAAAGTGAAATATCTATTTATCCTCGATATAGCATTATTTTCATATGAACTGTGTGATATTACACTTTGTGTGGGGGAGACATATATCGTCATTCATGTGAGGGATTGTTAGAATTCTCAAAAATAGTGAATGACATATATCCCACATTGCCAAAAATAAGTCCATTTTCTTATTAATATAGTGTACTCTTAATCCCTATATTGACTGTTAGGGTCAGGTAATTTTGTGCGAGGGGGAGGACCTATATGGCCATGGACTAACACACGCGTGCGCGCCGCCGCCCGTCCGTCCGACCGACCGAACCGGGCCGGGTGTGGGTGCAATAAGATTGGGCAGTGTCATATATTTTTGCTACCTAAAAAATGGACTGATTTTAAAACAGAAGTGTGTTTAAATAGATACGGATTTTCCAACGGTTGTGACCGTTGCAAACTGATGAAGAGACACAACTGTTGCAAACCGCAACAGTTTTTGGCCGTTGCAAATGAAGAGACGCGACTGTTGTAAACAGCAACAGTTCTGAGCCGTTGCAAATGAAGAGACGCGACTGTTGCAAACCGCGACAGTTTTTTTCCGTTGCAAATGAAGAGACGTGACTGTTGCAAACAACAACAGTTCTGAACCGTTGCAAACGAACGGACGATGCTGTTGCGAACAGTAACACTTTTTGGCGTTGCAAATGAAGGGATGCTGCTTTTCTCAACGGGTGTAGCCATTGGGAATTCGGCTATAAATAAGGAGGAAACCTGATCACTTTTCTCACTCAATTTTCAAACCGAATCATCTCTTCTTTATCTTCATTTCTTGAAATCATAATCAGTCCTATCACATAGAAGATCATACACATCACGATCTCGAGCAGCTTACGTCTGTTGTATCTTGGGAGACTTTGAATAAAGTCTTAAGGAAATTGTTACGACAAACCTCAGACGAAATTTCCTTCTTCAACCGGTTAGATTTCTAGTTGATTTATATATATATATATATATATATATATATATATATATCATTTTCCTTTCTACGTTGTACTATTTCTTTAAATAGTATAATGTTTGATTTATCGCTATAGTTATTATAACTATATTTGTTAGTTTGTTGTTGTAATTAATTACAACATACTTATTGTTAAAAATAGCTAATACAGAATTTCAAAATAGTGGAAATCTTATTTGTAAACTTGTGAGACGAGTTTATTATTGATTAGTCTCTGTTTTGGTATACTAGACTTATAACAGTTTTTCGCATCTAGTCGCTCAAAAGTCAGATTGGAAGCTAAAGCGATCTGCTTTAATAGAGAAACCAACTCGGATTCGAGATAAAGAGGAAGAAGAAGAACGTTGGAGCTGGAAGCCACCTGATTTAGCTAATTAATTAAGATCAAAGCTAAAGAGAGTTTTCTCTTTTAATTTGGGACGGCCACTGTTCACAAAATTGAAACTAGGGTCATGAATGATGGCGGCTGGGGTTGAAATGAGATAAAGATTGTAACGGTGTATTAACGTGGGTATAACCTGATTTGGGTTACCAGATGTTTTTTTATTTTTGTAGGCCTTGGGCCGTTTATCTTATTTTAAAAAAAAAAAAAAACTTCAACTATAATAACACAAAATCAATATTATTTCAGCAGAAACTATTATCAGACAGACAATTAGTGCATCATAAATTAGCCAATTAACAAGCATGTAAGACATGGGATGATAGTTACACTTGAGTAAATGAGCTTAGTTTCACAGATCCCTGCACTATTTCTCACAAAAGTACTATTTTGTACTGACCTGAAATGAAACAAGATAAATTCGCCTATTTTAATGCAAACAGATGGTTAATAACTTAATATAGTGTTAGGAATTGATTATGAGTTGTATTTGACACCTTTTTGCACTAGAATTGGCCTTGAAAATGAGATTTTAGATTTGGAATTTAGTTGCCATGAAATTTTGTTTAGAGTTTAAGGAGATGAAAATGAGAAATAAGTTTTCTTTGCTGAAACAAGGAGGTAGTACGTTTACTTTTTTTCGCTCGGTTAACCAAGTCAAATGAATTTCTTCCTTGTGCGTTATGTTATTAATTCATTTTGACTTATTTCATTTAATTTTAATTCATACAATTGAATTCAAATTCACCAAAGTTTATTCTTACTTAATGTTTACGTCAAATAAATTTTTTAATTTATTTTATAAATTTTAAAATAATAAAAAGTATTTACATTCACTACTTGTTTATAAATCAATAAAAATTTGCACACTTACATTTCATCAAACTCAGCACCAAAATTCCAATTAAACTTCATTTTTTTTATTTGTAAAAAAATGTTAATAAAGCAAAATACAACATTACAACTGTTGTAAAAAAAATTGCATTAATGTTTAAAATGCACCGTAAGAACTATATTTTGCAATATTGGAAAACAATTATGTGTAGCATTTTAAATCAATACATAACAAATACACCAGTTTAGAAAGTATTACGAATAAATCATCCGTCTACCCAACGTTAAGTAAATTTAGTAAAAATTGCTTATATTTTGCAACAGCGGATATGATTATGATCAAATAATCGTCGTTAAAGTGTTTTAACAACATTTGTTTGACATTCTTGGTGAAGCTGATTGATGATCCAGACCGCAAGATCAAAGATCATTAGTTCCAACTTCGAAGTTGACAATCCCGCAACTATGGCTTTAGCAGAATGCATACTTCCCGAAATTTTACGAACAAAGCTTCTCTAAAAAATATTATTTTCTATATAAAAAAATCAATGATATTTGGAGGGAAATATTATTGAACGGGATGGACAAGGGCAGCGAAAGGACAGTTCTTCATTGTTGTGTGTTGTTATTAGTATTTTTACTGACTGTAATCTAACATCAATCGTAATCAGGAAATTAGATAAATTAGGTAGTGATTAATTCAAATAATAAGCTAACTAACATTTAAATCTCACAGATTTAAAATAATCTGTTGTAATTATCTGCAACAGTTTAATAGATTAAGAAGTATACACGGTACTATGCGAAGTAATAGCCAACTTAAGCGAAGTATACGGTATCTAAGCCAATAATATCTGTGAATAGGTCAACGTTTAACAGAGGACTGCAGCTACAAATATTGCTATTCTCCTCTTCTTTTACAAAGCCAATCTAACTACGAATATGTTCGGCAGGCTTGAGCACATGAAGAGCAGTCATAGAGATGGAAAAAAAGAAGAAAAGCGTGTGATGAAAGGAAAAGCTCCACTGCATTATAACCGCCCATACAAGAAGTTATCATCTCCTGGATCAAAACTCATTAAAAGAGGGTGGATTGAAACGTCAATCAGAATGGGAGTGAGAGGACCGGTGCTGCATTTGAGCAGGAAGAGGGTCACTCTGACCGACACCAAACCTGATCAGCATCGATTCCAGTTGACCACCTCCGACGTCTATTCACATGCTTCACAGGAATTTCAGGATTTAGCAGAGAAGGCATGCCATCTCCACGACGTTGGTGGTCTCGATGTGAACATAATGGACCGGCACGGTAACAAGTACCATAACATCAAGTTCAAGTACATTTCCAGTTCTGATACCTTCCGATTCAACGGTCCCAGTTATGGCGAGTTTCTTGTGAACAGTAACTTGAAAGAGAATCAGTTTATGGATATCTGGGGTTTGCCCATATACAAAGGAGATGGAGATGATCATGGAGAGATATGGTTGGCCTTCGTCAATTATTCCCAGCATGAAACTACATACGGGGATTAGTTTTAGGGTTGTTGCTTGCTTTTTGCTTTTAATAGTTTGACTGTGAAAACGTATAGTCTTCTATGTATTATTTTAGAGGGAGTTGAGATGGACTTGCAAATTAAAGAGTTCATCAATTCTCTGGATAGTATTATTAAACTATGTATAATTTCCTTAATTCTTGTCTGAATCATTTGGTCTCTTTTAACCATTTTTATCAGTTTATTTCTTTGTTAGCTAACGTCGATGTACATTACATACTATTTTGTGTACACGAGTGCAAAGTTGCTGATGGTATTATTAATAATTACTCGGTGGATCAAATTATATATTGGCTGTTGTGTATTGAACGGTGGAGAAGTGTAGTTGCCTTTTGCTTTGAATGGTAGGGCTGGGAAATTGTAGCATGTTATATTTTCTGTTCATCATCTTATATGTAAGGATTTTATATGTTATATATTTGATCAATAGCAGAGCACTTAGATGGATTGCAAAAGAGTTAATTGTATTAATTAAGGATTTAATACGTTATCTCAGCAGGGGAGGTAAGATTTACATGCAAAAGAGTTCATCAATTTTGTATTAAATACTCTCTGCTGGTGTAATTAACCATATAGTTTGCTTTCTTGTATTAACAACCTTTACCAGGTTATTTGTTTCTTGACTAACGTTGATGTTCATACAATTTTTATCAGGTTAAATTATGTAGTTCACCATAGTCAGTCTACTAAAGAAAATTGAGCACTTTGTGAACTTTTTCACATGTAGCCGAGTCAAATATTATTACAAGGCCATTAACTATCATCTTGAACATTTTTGCACGACCATCAACCATCGAACTACAAAAGTTCAATGGTTGATAGCCATGTAAAGATGTTCGAAAATGTGGTTGATGACGATGCAAAAAAAAGATGTGATTTACCGTTTCAGACACACCCTTTGAAAGGTATCATTTAGAAAGAGAAGGAACTAAAGTTTTCTACTATTTTTTAGCAACGATATTAGTAACTTTTTTTGTGGTGCCTTAGCACCACACTAATTATATTAAGGTGAGAACCACGTCATCTACTTTGAAAAGATTCACAGTAGGATCATAAAAGGTAGAAATACAAGAAGAGGTGTGTATGTGGCTGAATAATATAGAGAGGATAGAATTAAATTAGTGTTTGACATTTATAAAGTATGTTTAGTTAGATGGTTATTTAAATGTACATTTGTAATACAGCAGTTTTGTTGGTATATTAGCCATTTTATTTTCTGTGGTTGTTCTTTTGCCACGTGTATTTTCTTTTGTTTAGCTGTGTTTGTAAGTAGGCTATAAATACACTTTGTACAGGTTACTTTGGGAGGGAATTAGGCACAAGGACAAACTTTGAAAAAAATTTAGGTTGAAGGACACAAAGTTTCATTTTTTGGCTGAAGGACAAACTTGAAAGAAAATTAGGTTGAAGGACAATGCTAAATATAGTTAGCATTTTGTACAGTGCAAACATTGTACAAAATGCTAATTATAACTAGCATTATATCCAGTTTTACATTGTACAAAATGCTAGTTGTATTAGCATTGTCCTTCAGTCTAATTATCTTTTAAAGTTTGTCCTTCAGCCTAAAAATAAAACTTGTCGTCCTTCAGCCAAAAATTTTATGAAAATTTGTCCTTGTGCCTATTTTCCACTTACTTTGGTCTGTTACGAATAATGAAAACTTACTTTCTTCTTCATTTTTTCATGCCAGTTTTTTTAGTTTAACATGGTATCAGAGCACAAATTCATCTGCTCTTGATTTTTCTTTTTTCCTTTTCTTTATTTTTTTCTTTTATCCCGTCCTAGCATCTATGGGAGATTCCGATTCCGCTCAAAGTAATGTTCTCCGATCTGGATCTGGAGCCTCAATTACTGATACTAGCAATCCGCTATATGTGCATCCATCAGATCATCCAGGTTCTCCTCTTATTTCTCAAGTTTTTGATGGAAAATTTTATAGCGAATGGCGTAGATCTATTAAGATTGCGCTGTCTGCAAAGAATAAGCTTTGTTTCATTGATGGATCTCTCGTGAAACCTAGTTCAGAATCAGATCTAGTGAAAAATTGGGAGAGATGTAATGATCTTGTTATTTCGTGGTTGTTGAATGCTCTTAGCCAAGAAATTCGTAGTAGTGTGATTTATTTTGAAACGGCTAAAGAGATCTGGGATGAGTTAGAAGCTAGGTTTGGAGTATCTAGTGGAGCTCAATTATATTCTATTCAGAGAGAATTAGGAAGGATCTCACAAAATTCTGCTTCCATTTCCACTTATTTTACCAAGATCAAATCATATTGGGATGAATTGGCAAGTCTGAAACAAAAAGTCTGTTGTCATAAATGTGGTGATGTCCAAGATGTGAGTAAACAAGATGATGAGCAACGCCTAATTCAATTTCTTATGGGATTAGATGATACTTATGCAACGGCTAGAGCGAATTTACTAATGATGCGACCTCTACCAAAAGTTTCATATGCTTATTCTATTCTTGCTGCAGAAGAAGAGCAAAGAGGAGCAAGTGCTAATTCTAAACTCTTGCCTGAGACCTCATCTTTTAGTGTTAATACACATAAGAATGACATAGTTGCAGCTGTAGCACAAGCAGGAAATCAGAAATCTAAAGATACTAAGATTTGCAACTATTGTAAGAAAGCAGGTCACCTAATAGACAAATGTTTCAAGCTCCATGGATTTCCACCATATTTCAAATTCACCAAATCTAAAAGCAAGACAGCAGCTGCAGCCCAAGGAGAAGCAGCGCCTGTTACTATTCCAGGTCTTACAAGTGCTCAATATGCCCAACTTTTGAATGTTCTGAATTCATCAAATAATCAAGCAGTTTCTGGATCAGCTGATGTTGTCAAATCTGATTCTCAATTCACTATAGCTGGTATAACTTATTCTACTTTTGCTAGCATTGGATCCTGGCTTATAGATAGTGGAGCTAGTAATCATATGTGTTGTGATATGAATTTATTCTCATCTACCACTAAACTTCGAATTCCATATTTTGTTATTCTGCCGAATGGAAATAAATTAGTGGTAGAATATAAAGGAAAAGTTAACCTGTCTGATCAAATTGTGCTCGAAAATGTTCTCTATGTTCCATTCTTCAAGTTTAATCTATTATCAGTTGCAAGGTTTGTTGAGCAAAATGATTGTAGCTTGTTGTTCACAAAAAATGGCTGCGTTGTACAGGGCCTTTCAGTGAGGAAGCAACTGGAAATTGGTAAAGCAATCAAAGGATTATACATTCTACACCCTGGATCGTTGTCTGCACAGGTTTCAGGTTCTACTAATATGTCTACTATACATAACCCATTAAATAATTGCTCGTTATGGCATATTAGACTTGGTCATCTTCCAGCCTATAAGCTGAAGCATTTTACTTTTATTAATAATTTTGATATGGATTCTATTATAGCTTGTGAAGTTTGTGCAAAAGCAAGACAACATAGACTTCCTTTTTCTTCGAGTAGAATAGATACTACACATATTTTCCAGCTTATTCATATAGATGTATGGGGACCTTATCACACAGCTACATATAATGGATATAAATATTTTTTAACTATTGTTGATGATTTTAGCCGTGCAACTTGGACATTTCTTCTAAGTACTAAGGGTGGTGCTTTTGATATTGTCAAAAAATTTGTTGCAATGACTGAAAGGCAATTTGGACAACAAGTCAAAATTATAAGATCTGACAATGCTTTAGAACTTGGTTCTAGCTTTGCATCTTCCGAATTTTTGAAGCAGAAAGGCATTTTACATCAAACTTCTTGTGTAGCTATGCCACAGCAAAACGGTGTTGTAGAGAGAAAACATAGACATCTGTTAGAGACATCTCGAGCGCTTTTGCATCAGTCAGCTATTCCTTTGTCTTAGTGGGGAGAATGTGTTTTGACTGCCACACATCTTATTAACAGATTTCCTTCCAAACTCCTAAAGAATCGTTCTCCATATGAGATACTTTATGGAGCCAAACCAGATTATAATTCAATTAAATCTTTTGGTTGTCTATGTTATGCTTCTACTTTAAAGCATGGAAGAGACAATGTAACGACCCTGAAATTTAAATTTATTTAAATTAATAATTAAATGAATTTTTGAATTAAATTGAGTAATAAATAAATTTTTGAATAAAAATAGTAAAATCAATTGATAAATTGGAGCGAGTTTCCCCGACTCAAATGTGAGTGAATTTGAAAATAATAAATATATAGATAGATTTGACTTGATTTTAAATAGTAAATAAATAATTGATAATAATATTAAATATTAAAAATTGATTGTTAATAATAATTTGAGATTACAAATTTAAAATAAGATAATAAATATTAGAGTAAAATAAATAGATAAATTGATAAAAAAAAATTTAGAAATAATAATAATAATAATAAGCATTAGCTTATAATACAAGACAACAACAACATTTAATTCATTTATATTGCATTGAAGAGATAACAAATAAATAAACATACAAAACAAAGTATAGAAACAAAATCTAAAACAAACCATAAACAACAAGTTAAGTAAAATATAGAATAACAAACATTAACAAATAAAGCAAGTGTAGCCTGTAGAACTTGGAAATGCAAAGTATAATAATAAGTAGGAAAGCATAAACAAAGTAAAGTAAAACATATAGCACTAGGCAAATAAATGCAAATATCCTAAGTACACCAAAACAAAGATATTCAATTGTATAATGTAAATTTATGAAGCCACCAAACATCATCATCTTTGTACAGCCGAGACAAGCAAGAGGGAAGACATTGCATTTAATACCACCTTTCCTCAACACAAACATGTACAGCCGAAGGAAATAAAAAAATTGATATTGTACAAACTCATAAATGCAAGCCATCATGTTCAAGCATATCAGCCTCCAATTTGAGATAAAAATCTCTGGCCAAAGTATAAACAAAGGATTGCCAGTACATAACAAAAATATATCAACTTGTACTCATCTCCTACGTATCAATTCTTCTCATATCAGTTTGTTCCATTTTAAACTGTAAAAAAAAACTAAAGTATATCTTCTCCTCTAAAACAAAACATCAGATAAATCAAAACAATTCAGTTTTCAAAGTCTTCCAGTTCAAAACCAATCAAGGCTTCAGCAATTTAAAGTTTCCAGATTCAAGCATTCATCAATTTTCCAGTTTCAATCTGTTTTCAAAAACAAGGTGTTCTGTTCTTCTCTGTTTCCAAATATTGGCAAAGGTGAGCAACTTTAATCTTTTAAACCATTCTTTGAATCCAATGTTGAGAATCTGTGAGTAACATTTTACTTAAACTTATAACCTAAGCTAATATGATATGTTTCCATCAGAGATGTTATGTATTTGTATATCCATAACTGTGCAAATCTATGTGTGTTTGTTTCCTCTGTTACCTGTATCTGTGTTCATGGGTTGGTAAATACAGAAACTCACCTCCATCTCATGATCCAACACTTAATTGTCTTTGAGTTGTGAATAAAAACTGTTGGACAATTGTAGTTTAAGTATTTAAATATGTTAAGATTAAACAAAACTGCAATTTCCTCTGGTAATTTAAGGAAAACAGTATAACTTTTAAATGTGTTGAAAACAAACTTTCTTATTTTAAGAAATCAGGTATATAAATTGAAACTACATACCAATTCATGATTTTTAGAACAAGAACTACAATTTTTAAACAAGGGTGGGAAGAGCAGTTCTTATTTCACTGATTTGAACGTTTTGAGTTGCCGGAGACGTTCGAATCGACTGGAGTCGATGTAGTTGGTCGAGGGGGTAGAGGAGTGATGAGGGAAGCTAGGAAAAATGGAGTCGAGGTCGTCAGATCAACATGGAGCAGGCGGCAACGTTTTCTTACTTGTAAACCTAGTTTTGTTCGAGGCTGAGAAGTTTGTTTCGTTCGTTCCCTGTGATGGATCGAGCGTGACCGGACTTTGGGAGAGGGTGGAGGAAGTATTGACGCGTGAGTGACCGGAAGTTCGAGCGCCTCCAGTGGTGTGTGCGGCGGTGGCGAAACGTTTTGTTGAGGGATCGTTTTGCAGTTTTTCGAGCAGAAGACCAATTTTCGATTCGAAATTCTTTGAGGCAATAGGAGTTTGATTTTCGATTATTCGTGTGATTTGGGACTTGCCTGCGATATTGGGGTTCGCCGGAGATCAGAGTTGCCGCCGTGCACGTGTACGGCATGGCGATGATGTCAGTATCGTGGTGGTAATTTTACTCGAGTCATACTCGAGTAAAAATGGTGGAAGCTTCGGGTTGTATTCGAGTTCCAGGGACTAGCCTGATGCGTGAGTTTATAGGAAGTTAAACTTAAAAGTGAAGAAGAAAAAGAGGGGGAGAAGAAGAGGGAGTGGCACGGGAAGATGGTTGAAGCACTCGAAGTGTTTCTCGAGTTAAACAGGGGAAGTCTCGGGTTTGTTTGCCTGGGTTAACTGGGTAACACTTTTTAGCTTTTAAACATGATAAAGTTTTAAACAGGAAGGGTGCCTCAGGGTGGTCTCGAGTATGTTAGCTAATAAGTTTTAAAGTTTCTTTTTAAACAAAAGAAGATGTTCAAGTTTTCAAATAAATTACTTAACAAAGTTTGGAATTCAATTAATACTTTAATTTAGTAATTAACGTAAAATAAAGTGTTGAAATTTAATTTATATTAAAGTTTAAATTTAGTGACAATTTGATTTCAAAGTTTTTTTTTAAAAAAAATGTCAATTAAGATAATAATTATTTAATTATTTAAAAAGAGTAATTAAGAATAGTTAATAAATTTTAAAATTGTAATTAACTAAGTGATTAGAGATTGATTGATTAATTAAGACTGATTTATAAATATGATTTATTAAATAAATGTGATAAATTTATAGATAATAAAATTTATGTAATTCATTAAAGGTTAATTTCCTAATATAAGCAATTAAGGGAAAATCAATTAATGAAAGTAGTTAATGGATAATTACTCAATGAAATTCAATTAAAGGATAATCAATTAAGGGATAATTGATTTAAATAAGTAATTTAAAGGTAATCAATTACTTGAAAATAACTACTTGATAAAAGGTAATTAAATGATTAAAATTGATCAATTTAATGATTAAAGAATAATTAATCAAAATAATTTGTAATTTATTAATAATTGATTAACCAGGATTAGAAATTTATTCATAAGAAATTAATTTGATTTGAATTAATCAGACAATTAACTGACCCTACCTACGGATGTTTGGATTCTATTGAATGTGAATTGTTTGATATCCCTGATATATGATGCTTTGTGATACACCCTGATTTATGTTGTGATCTGTAGTTTACTTACCTATGATATATATATCTGTGATCTATGAATGAACGATAAGCGTATAGTTTATATCGCTTATCAACTATATCATGTATTTTGTTATGTGATGATTGATGTTGCACTATTGTGTGTAAAACCCCTAGACTACACTGTTACACACACAAATATGGATTTCACGTGGAAATCGGTTAAGTCACAGATAATTTAAATTTGATGTTTTTGAAATTGAAATTTTAATTTCAATTGATTTTGAAATTTGAAATTTGGGGTTTAAAGTGAAAAGCTTTTGAAATAGAATTTCAAAGATAAAAGTTATTTTAAATAACTTAACCGAGTTTTGAAAATTTAAATAGTTAGATTTAAATTTGGATTCAAGTTTGAAATTAAGCTATGATTTGGAAACTAGGGAGTAAAGATGATATAAATGTGTTTATATGAATTTAAACCATTTTAAAAGTATAAGTTGGGAATTTGGATTTAACCCAAGGATTTCAACTAGTATGAATGAATCAGATTTCCAGAATGAAAACTGTTCGTTTTCAAATAATAAAAGCTTTCAGATAAGAAAAGAAATTCCAGTTTAAATTAAAGGAATTTCAAGTGAATTGAAAAATGGTTTTCCAAGTTATAAATGAATTCTTTTTGAAAGCTATGAATCAAATCTGTTATTTTTAACAGATTTAAAATGATGTTTTGTTTAAACCATTTGAAATGGAATTGTTTTGAAAGCTATTTGTTAAATCTTTGATTTAAAGATTCAACGAATTAATCAAATTGAAAGGGAAATTGATTTGGAAAATCTATGAATGAATCTTTGTGAAATTAAGTGAACTTTATGAATTGAATCTTTTTTGTTTAAAAAGATTAAAATGGTAATTTGATAAACCATTTGTAAAGAAAGTTTGGGTTTAAGTTGTGACTTAATTGAAATCCCAGTATCCATATGATTTTTAATTGCGCTTGTTATTCGGTTTAGCCGGGAGAGGACCTTTGTGTCATATAACCCATTCCGAATAATGATACGACGTATATGGATAGCATTTGAAGACCGGTGTTGAAGACCGGATATTTTTCGAAAATGAAAGGACAACCTGTCGAATGTCTCTGCACTGAGTCGCGCCGGTATAGAGATTTATATCACTCTTTTGTGATGGGAAGTCCGGACGTGATTGGAAATTATCCGGAATTGCAAGGGCTTCGTGAGAAGTGCCTTCGGTTCTGTTCGAACCCGGAACAGACTTATATGGATACATGTCTGACATTACACTTTGAGATATAAAGCCGATTTCTTTCAAATACATTTCTGTTTGGTGGCGGAGAATTTATTCTCTTAGCTTAACACCCTTCTTTGAGACGTACGAGCTCAGAGGTTATGTAGTTGAAATTTATCAGCGATATATCCCAATTTGGTAATGTGGCATGCTGAGTGTTGCTGTGTGATGATCAATGTTTGATCATTTGTGATATGATCTTTTGTTTGATCATTTATCTTTGTGATCATAGGTTGATCATCTGTTGACCCAAAGCGTGGCTTTTTGAAAAAGCGTAGCTTTGTGGACGAGACTTCGTCAGGGCCTCACAACCCGGAAATGGTCGAAACAGGAATGTTGCGGCAAGGTTATGAGGGTCGCGCCCTTTAGGGTATGTCATTTCCTTCTGGAAAGGGGTGGTATTATGGTATGGAGCCCTGATACTTACTCATGTGGATACACTTTCTTTATGATGTGTGATGTTGGATACCGAGCTCGGATAAAGGTCCCAAAGGACCGGGTGATGGCATATTCGTGAGTTACCTGTTACAGGGGTAACCCGGCCTTGTTTGGCAGAGAGCAGTTTGTCTCTCGGGACGTCCCGCCAGAGGCGATCCCATGCGGCGGAAGGAAGTTCCTTAGCCTGACCATTTGTTGGAAATCCATTTCTCCAATACGGAACTTGTACGGTTTTAGTTGTAGAACCTGCCATCTACTTATGGTGGCGCCCCACTGTTTGGATGGTAGCTATAGTAGGCATAGTTCGGAATGTCTATGCTGGCTAAGATTGATACTATACTTTTGAAATGTTTTCTGCACTATGCACTAATAATAATATCAAGATGATTTTACGTAGTAAGCATCTTTGACTATCATAAGAAGAAATCTCCTCCAATTCTGCGTTTGCATTGTGTGTGTGGCGGGAGGTCTTATGGTAGTTTCATTTTCCAAAAGCATTGCGAATTGACTTTAAAATTCTGTTGTTGTTTGTTTTAAAGATAAACTGTTTTTGTTGCTCACACCAGTCCCATGACTGATCCGGAGTTTATTGTTCCCTTCCTAAACTCTGGGTGCTCATAATTTTCCACACGAGCAGTCTAGAGTTGGGTTTTTCAGATAGTCAGGTTCAGTAGATTTCCTGGAGCTAGTTTAGTCTTTGGATCGGACTGCACTTGCTTATTCTTGGTGTATCGTTATTGGGAGTTCGAGCTACTGTTGGAGTTCTCTCTTGAAGACTATCTTAGAGTTATTTGTTCCGCTGCTGGTGTTATCGTTTTCTTTTCCGCTGCTATTTGTTGTATCATATCTCTGATGTATATAGATATTCATTGTATCATCATTGTATCTGGATATTGTATCAGATGTTGTATATCTATATTCCTTTTATTCCGCTGTGATATTTACTTAACTGTGTTATAAGCTCCGGCGACTCGGATTTGAACGCTCGAATCTACGACATTCGAGTACGATGTAAAGTATGGATGTCGATTTTCGAACGCGAAAAATCTGGGACGTTACATTTGGTATCAGAGCTAAGGTTGAACTTTAGCTCAGGAGTATAACACGTTAAGTAGCTCATTAGAGATAGGGTGAAGTATACCCTAGAATGAGTAATCTCTAAGATATCCGTCTGAACGTCTCAGTAAATTCTCTTACTATCCACTGATAGTAAGTATGAGTGCAAGAAGAGGACGAGATAGGAGACAGGGAAATACGACTACGAATGGTTAATACCCTGCAATAGTGGAAGCAATCTTTTCTCTATCAATCTCTTTTGTTCGTCATCTTTTCTCAATTCTTCGATAGTTTCTGGTAGATCCAGAAAGAAGATCTGATATATTTGTATGGGACATAAACTCCAACTGAGCCAAAATTGTTTGTTTGGATGAATTGTTTTCTTTGGTTGCTATGGTTGCTATGGTTGATAGGTATAATTTAGTTTCTAAACTAAAAGTTTTGAAATCGTATTCATCTATCTATCTATTCTTTGGGTCCGGATATATTCTACGAATGGTTAGTTATTCTTTTGAACTGACCGATGCCACTGCATATTTCGTGGATCTGGATAACCCGAGTATCTTGTGAAGTGTTAAACAGATTCGTTCTTGTATCTGTTATCGATACTCTGATTTGGTAAGCCAAATGCAGAATGGGTGTTTAGTTGATTAGATGAAATATTCTTCATCTATCTTTTTGTCTCCTTGGTAATTTCGAGGACGAAATTCTTTTAAGGGGGGAAGTTTGTAACGACCCTGAAATTTAAATTTATTTAAATTAATAATTAAATGAATTTTTGAATTAAATTGAGTAATAAATAAATTTTTGAATAAAAATAGTAAAATCAATTGATAAATTGGAGCGAGTTTCCCCGACTCAAATGTGAGTGAATTTGAAAATAATAAATATATAGATAGATTTGACTTGATTTTAAATAGTAAATAAATAATTGATAATAATATTGAATATTAAAAATTGATTGTTAATAATAATTTGAGATTACAAATTTAAAATAAGATAATAAATATTAGAGTAAAATAAATAGATAAATTGATAAAAAAAAATTTAGAAATAATAATAATAATAAGCATTAGCTTATAATACAAGACAACAACAACATTTAATTCATTTATATTGCATTGAAGAGATAACAAATAAATAAACATACAAAACAAAGTATAGAAACAAAATCTAAAACAAACCATAAACAACAAGTTAAGTAAAATATAGAATAACAAACATTAACAAATAAAGCAAGTGTAGCCTGTAGAACTTGGAAATGCAAAGTATAATAATAAGTAGGAAAGCATAAACAAAGTAAAGTAAAACATATAGCACTAGGCAAATAAATGCAAATATCCTAAGTACACCAAAACAAAGATATTCAATTGTATAATGTAAATTTATGAAGCCACCAAACATCATCATCTTTGTACAGCCGAGACAAGCAAGAGGGAAGACATTGCATTTAATACCACCTTTCCTCAACACAAACATGTACAGCCGAAGGAAATAAAAAAATTGATATTGTACAAACTCATAAATGCAAGCCATCATGTTCAAGCATATCAGCCTCCAATTTGAGATAAAAATCTCTGGCCAAAGTATAAACAAAGGATTGCCAGTACATAACAAAAATATATCAACTTGTACTCATCTCCTACGTATCAATTCTTCTCATATCAGTTTGTTCCATTTTAAACTGTAAAAAAAAAACTAAAGTATATCTTCTCCTCTAAAACAAAACATCAGATAAATCAAAACAATTCAGTTTTCAAAGTCTTCCAGTTCAAAACCAATCAAGGCTTCAGCAATTTAAAGTTTCCAGATTCAAGCATTCATCAATTTTCCAGTTTCAATCTGTTTTCAAAAACAAGGTGTTCTGTTCTTCTCTGTTTCCAAATATTGGCAAAGGTGAGCAACTTTAATCTTTTAAACCATTCTTTGAATCCAATGTTGAGAATCTGTGAGTAACATTTTACTTAAACTTATAACCTAAGCTAATATGATATGTTTCCATCAGAGATGTTATGTATTTGTATATCCATAACTGTGCAAATCTATGTGTGTTTGTTTCCTCTGTTACCTGTATCTGTGTTCATGGGTTGGTAAATACAGAAACTCACCTCCATCTCATGATCCAACACTTAATTGTCTTTGAGTTGTGAATAAAAACTGTTGGACAATTGTAGTTTAAGTATTTAAATATGTTAAGATTAAACAAAACTGCAATTTCCTCTGGTAATTTAAGGAAAACAGTATAACTTTTAAATGTGTTGAAAACAAACTTTCTTATTTTAAGAAATCAGGTATATAAATTGAAACTACATACCAATTCATGATTTTTAGAACAAGAACTACAATTTTTAAACAAGGGTGGGAAGAGCAGTTCTTATTTCACTGATTTGAACGTTTTGAGTTGCCGGAGACGTTCGAATCGACTGGAGTCGACGTAGTTGGTCGAGGGGGTAGAGGAGTGATGAGGGAAGCTAGGAAAAATGGAGTCGAGGTCGTCAGATCAACATGGAGCAGGCGGCAACGTTTTCTTACTTGTAAACCTAGTTTTGTTCGAGGCTGAGAAGTTTGTTTCGTTCGTTCCCTGTGATGGATCGAGCGTGACCGGACTTTGGGAGAGGGTGGAGGAAGTATTGACGCGTGAGTGACCGGAAGTTCGAGCGCCTCCAGTGGTGTGTGCGGCGGTGGCGAAACGTTTTGTTGAGGGATCGTTTTGCAGTTTTTCGAGCAGAAGACCAATTTTCGATTCGAAATTCTTTGAGGCAATAGGAGTTTGATTTTCGATTATTCGTGTGATTTGGGACTTGCCTGCGATATTGGGGTTCGCCGGAGATCAGAGTTGCCGCCGTGCACGTGTACGGCATGGCGATGATGTCAGTATCGTGGTGGTAATTTTACTCGAGTCATACTCGAGTAAAAATGGTGGAAGCTTCGGGTTGTATTCGAGTTCCAGGGACTAGCCTGATGCGTGAGTTTATAGGAAGTTAAACTTAAAAGTGAAGAAGAAAAAGAGGGGGAGAAGAAGAGGGACTGGCACGGGAAGATGGTTGAAGCACTCGAAGTGTTTCTCGAGTTAAACAGGGGAAGTCTCGGGTTTGTTTGCCTGGGTTAACTGGGTAACACTTTTTAGCTTTTAAACATGATAAAGTTTTAAACAGGAAGGGTGCCTCAGGGTGGTCTCGAGTATGTTAGCTAATAAGTTTTAAAGTTTCTTTTTAAACAAAAGAAGATGTTCAAGTTTTCAAATAAATTACTTAACAAAGTTCGGAATTCAATTAATACTTTAATTTAGTAATTAACGTAAAATAAAGTGTTGAAATTTAATTTATATTAAAGTTTAAATTTAGTGACAATTTGATTTCAAAGTTTTTTTTTAAAAAAAAATGTCAATTAAGATAATAATTATTTAATTATTTAAAAAGAGTAATTAAGAATAGTTAATAAATTTTAAAATTGTAATTAACTAAGTGATTAGAGATTGATTGATTAATTAAGACTGATTTATAAATATGATTTATTAAATAAATGTGATAAATTTATAGATAATAAAATTTATGTAATTCATTAAAGGTTAATTTCCTAATATAAGCAATTAAGGGAAAATCAATTAATGAAAGTAGTTAATGGATAATTACTCAATGAAATTCAATTAAAGGATAATCAATTAAGGGATAATTGATTTAAATAAGTAATTTAAAGGTAATCAATTACTTGAAAATAACTACTTGATAAAAGGTAATTAAATGATTAAAATTGATCAATTTAATGATTAAAGAATAATTAATCAAAATAATTTGTAATTTATTAATAATTGATTAACCAGGATTAGAAATTTATTCATAAGAAATTAATTTGATTTGAATTAATCAGACAATTAACTGACCCTACCTACGGATGTTTGGATTCTATTGAATGTGAATTGTTTGATATCCCTGATATATGATGCTTTGTGATACACCCTGATTTATGTTGTGATCTGTAGTTTACTTACCTATGATATATATATCTGTGATCTATGAATGAACGATAAGCGTATAGTTTATATCGCTTATCAACTATATCCTGTATTTTGTTATGTGATGATTGATGTTGCACTATTGTGTGTAAAACCGCTAGACTACACTGTTACACACACAAATATGGATTTCACGTGGAAATCGGTTAAGTCACAGATAATTTAAATTTGATGTTTTTGAAATTGAAATTTTAATTTCAATTGATTTTGAAATTTGAAATTTGGGGTTTAAAGTGAAAAGCTTTTGAAATAGAATTTCAAAGATAAAAGTTATTTTAAATAACTTAACCGAGTTTTGAAAATTTAAATAGTTAGATTTAAATTTGGATTCAAGTTTGAAATTAAGCTATGATTTGGAAACTAGGGAGTAAAGATGATATAAATGTGTTTATATGAATTTAAACCATTTTAAAAGTATAAGTTGGGAATTTGGATTTAACCCAAGGATTTCAACTAGTATGAATGAATTAGATTTCCAGAATGAAAACTGTTCGTTTTCAAATAATAAAAGCTTTCAGATAAGAAAAGAAATTCCAGTTTAAATTAAAGGAATTTCAAGTGAATTGAAAAATGGTTTTCCAAGTTATAAATGAATTCTTTTTGAAAGCTATGAATCAAATCTGTTATTTTTAACAGATTTAAAATGATGTTTTGTTTAAACCATTTGAAATGGAATTGTTTTGAAAGCTATTTGTTAAATCTTTGATTTAAAGATTCAACGAATTAATCAAATTGAAAGGGAAATTGATTTGGAAAATCTATGAATGAATCTTTGTGAAATTAAGTGAACTTTATGAATTGAATCTTTTTTGTTTAAAAAGATTAAAATGGTAATTTGATAAACCATTTGTAAAGAAAGTTTGGGTTTAAGTTGTGACTTAATTGAAATCCCAGTATCCATATGATTTTTAATTGCGCTTGTTATTCGGTTTAGCCGGGAGAGGACCTTTGTGTCATATAACCCATTCCGAATAATGATACGACGTATATGGATAGCATTTGAAGACCGGTGTTGAAGATCGGATATTTTTCGAAAATGAAAGGACAACCTGTCGAATGTCTCTGCACTGAGTCGCGCCGGTATAGAGATTTATATCACTCTTTTGTGACGGGAAGTCCGAACGTGATTGGAAATTATCCGGAATTGCAAGGGCTTCGTGAGAAGTGCCTTCGGTTCTGTTCGAACCCGGAATAGACTTATATGGATACATGTCTGACATTACACTTTGAGATATAAAGCCGATTTCTTTCAAATACATTTCTGTTTGGTGGCGGAGAATTTATTCTCTTAGCTTAACACCCTTCTCTGAGACGTACGAGCTCAGAGGTTATGTAGTTGAAATTTATCAGCGATATATCCCAATTTGGTAATGTGGCATGCTGAGTGTTGCTGTGTGATGATCAATGTTTGATCATTTGTGATATGATCTTTTGTTTGATCATTTATCTTTGTGATCATAGGTTGATCATCTGTTGACCCAAAGCGTGGCTTTTTGAAAAAGCGTAGCTTTGTGGACGAGACTTCGTCAGGGCCTCGCAACCCGAAAATGGTCGAAACAGGAATGTTGCGGCAAGGTTATGAGGGTCGCGCCCTTTAGGGTATGTCATTTCCTTCTGGAAAGGGGTGGTATTATGGTATGGAGCCCTGATACTTACTCATGTGGATACACTTTCTTTATGATGTGTGATGTTGGATACCGAGCTCGGATAAAGGTCCCAAAGGACCGGGTGATGGCATATTCGTGAGTTACCTGTTACAGGGGTAACCCGGCCTTGTTTGGCAGAGAGCAGTTTGTCTCTCGGGACGTCCCGCCAGAGGCGATCCCATGCGGCGGAAGGAAGTTCCTTAGCCTGACCATTTGTTGGAAATCCATTTCTCCAATACGGAACTTGTACGGTTTTAGTTGTAGAACCTGCCATCTACTTATGGTGGCGCCCCACTGTTTGGATGGTAGCTATAGTAGGCATAGTTCGGAATGTCTATGCTGGCTAAGATTGATACTATACTTTCGAAATGTTTTCTGCACTATGCACTAATAATAATATCAAGATGATTTTACGTAGTAAGCATCTTTGACTATCATAAGAAGAAATCTCCTCCAATTCTGCGTTTGCATTGTGTGTGTGGCGGGAGGTCTTATGGTAGTTTCATTTTCCAAAAGCATTGCGAATTGACTTTAAAATTCTGTTGTTGTTTGTTTTAAAGATAAACTGTTTTTGTTGCTCACACCAGTCCCATGACTGATCCGGAGTTTATTGTTCCCTTCCTAAACTCTGGGTGCTCATAATTTTCCACACGAGCAGTCTAGAGTTGGGTTTTTCAGATAGTCAGGTTCAGTAGATTTCCTGGAGCTAGTTTAGTCTTTGGATCGGACTGCACTTGCTTATTCTTGGTGTATCGTTATTGGGAGTTCGAGCTACTGCTGGAGTTCTCTCTTGAAGACTATCTTAGAGTTATTTGTTCCGCTGCTGGTGTTATCGTTTTCTTTTCCGCTGCTATTTGTTGTATCATATCTCTGATGTATATAGATATTCATTGTATCATCATTGTATCTGGATATTGTATCAGATGTTGTATATCTATATTCCTTTTATTCCGCTGTGATATTTACTTAACTGTGTTATAAGCTCCGGCGACTCGGATTTGAACGCTCGAATCTACGACATTCGAGTACGATGTAAAGTATGGATGTCGATTTTCGAACGCGAAAAATCTGGGACGTTACAGACAAGTTTGAACCTAGAGCAGTGAAATGTGTCTTCTTAGGCTATCCTTTTGGAAAGAAAGGATATAAACTTCTCAATTTGGTTTCCAAACAGGTCTTTGTTTCCAGAGATGTGATATTTCATGAATCCATTTATCCTTTCCTTGCAAACAAGTCTTCATGTTCTACACCACTTTTCCCACATCAGCCTTCTACTGTAAAAGAACTCTCATCACCTTCCACATTTGAACCTCCCACTTCACCTACTTCCCCAGTTAAACATACCACTTCATCCACCTCCCCAGCTGAGCCACCCACTTTGCCTGTTGTTAATCCCACTCTTAGAAGAACTACAAGAGTCATTCATCCACCTTCATATCTAGATAATTATGTTTGCAGTTCCACTACTATTTCACAATCATCACCTTCCTTTTGTCCTCATACGCTACTCAACATTTATCCTCAATGCTTTGCTTTTCATACCATTGCACTTGATCCTATTTCTTTAGAAAAGGAACCTGCCTGTTATGAAGAAGCTGCTCTTGATTCAAGATGGATTTCTGCAATGTCGCAAGAATTTGAAGCCTTACAGCTCAATCAAACTTGGGACTTAGTGCCGTTACCTAAGGGCAAGAAGCCTATTGGTTGTCGATGGGTTTATAAAATAAAGAAAAGGGCAGATGGTAGCATAGAAAGATTAAAAGCTCGTTTAGTGGTTAAGGGATATACACAAAGAGAAGGAGTGGATTATACAGAAACTTTTTCCCCGGTTGTGAAAATGACAATGGTGCGCAGCCTAGTTGCTTTAGCAGCTAAAAGGAAGTGGAACGTGTTTCAACTTGATGTGAATAATGCATTCCTACATGGGGAATTGCATGAAGAAGTTTACATGAAGCTTCCACAAGGCTTGTCGGTTTCGAATCAAAATTTGGTGTGTAGATTGAAAAAATCACTTTATGGTTTAAAGCAAGCTTCAAGACAGTGGTATGCTCGTTTATCTTTGGCATTAAAATCACGTGGATATCAACAGTCACTAAATGATTATTCCTTATTTCATAAAAGGACATCTTCTTCCTCTGTTTTTCTAGTGATCTATGTTGATGATATATTGATCACTGGTGACAACTTATCAGAAATTATTGCTTTGAAGGCTTTCTTGGATTCTGAATTCAGGATAAAAGATTTAGGTCTACTTCATTTTTTCTTGGGAATTGAGTTTGTTGCTCATTCACATGGAATAATCATGTCACAAAGAAAGTACATAGCAGAGCTATTGGATGAATTTAATTGTGTTGCTGCATCACCACTGGTTACACCTCTAGAATTGAATTGCAAATTATCACATGATGAAGGAGATCTTTTGTCTAAACCATCAGTTTATAGACGGCTCATTGGTAAACTTAATTTTTTGATTCACACAAGGCCAGACATTGTTTTCGCTGTTCAGTTTCTTAGTCAATATCTTCAAGCTCCACGACAGCCTCATTTTGATGAAGCTATTCATACACTAAGATATTTGAAAGGAACTTTAGAAATGGGTATCTTGCTTAATGATTCACCCTCTCTCAAGTTACAAGCTTTTTGTGATGCAGATTGGGCTGCTTGTCCACATACAAGGAGGTCAGTTAGTGGATTTATTGTTTTCTTGGGTCAAAGTCCTATATCTTGGAAATCAAAAAAGCAGCAAACTGTGTCTCTGTCATCAGCTGAAGCTGAGTACAGATCTATGAGAAGAGTATGTGCTGAATTGGCTTGGTTGAGTAGGCTTTTGCATGAATTGGGGATAGAAGATGTTACTCCTATAGATCTGAAATGTGACAATCAGGCGTCGATCTATATTGCAAAAAATCCAGTTTACCATGAAAGAACAAAGCACATTGATCTGGATTGTCACTTTGTTCGGGAAAAGCTCTTAGAAGGCTTAATTTTTTTAACACATGTGCCAACAAATGAGCAATTGGCTGATATTCTAACAAAGTCATTGACTGGTTTACAGCATTATAATATCTTGTCCAAGTTGGGGATAACATCATGATATCCTCCAACTTGAGGCGGGGTGTTGGTATATTAGCCATTTTATTTTCTATGGTTGTTCTTTTGCCACGTGTATTTTCTTTTGTTTAGCTGTGTTTGTAAGTAGGCTATAAATACACTTTGTAAAGGTTACTTTGGTCTGTTACGAATAATGAAAACTTACTTTCTTCTTCATTTTTTCATGCCAGTTTTTTTAGTTTAACAAGTTTAGATCTGATGACTGTTCTTTTAGAGGACTTGTATTATAGATTCTTGGTAAGGTGAGCTATGAAGATATAATTGTGGGATCTGCGTCATGAATCCATCTAAGTTCGTCCACATTCCTAAGTTAATTTTCACTCTGTTGTTTTTTGTTTGTGATGTTCCAGAGTTCCGTTACGATTTCATTTGTTATCCAGAGGTGACCAATTTTTTTGTGACCAAAAGAGCATTTCAAATAGTGCTTTTGTACTTAAAATCCGTAGTTAAAGAAGCATTGGTGAAGGCACTCGGAAAGTGGACGCGTGTTTCGATGGAAGGAGGGGAGGGGGGGGTGGTCGGTGGTTTGGTTGAGAGTGGGGTTGATTGGTCGTTGGGTGGTGTGGGTGGATTGGGGGTGTGTGTTGGGGGCGGGGGGATGAAGCAAAAATGTTCAGTACACACCCATCGCACAACAATTTTATACCACTTCGATGGCTTTTGGTCGAAAAACTCACTGGATTAGCATTGAAAATCCTCTTCATCCATTTTTGGAGTCCTTTTAACATTGACATAATAACGTAGTTTCGAAGACCGAACCGTGAGTCAAACCGTGTTGGTGCAAGGTCAAAGATTCTAGTGGTTCAACCGTTTAGATCATGAGAACCACGTTGATCATTAATTTAATTTTTATTTTATTGATTTAAATGTAAATTATTTTAATTTATATTAAAATTTAACCAATTATAATTAATATATTGAAATTTAAAACAATTATTTTTAAATATTTCACAACAAATATTAATCGAAATAATTCTATAACACTTTTTTTAGTGTAAAATTGTAGATTTTCATATTTTTAAGATAGAAAAGATTTAGTTTAACGATAATTCGTAAAATGTACACTAATAATATATTATATCGTTCAAAATTGATAAGATAATTCAATAATTTAGTGGCTAAGATTGTGAAATAATTTGTCAAATTACACTACAAGAGAAACCGGCTATTCCAACGGCTTCAAGCCGTTGGTGGCCGTTGAGAGCCATTGGAAAAGCCGTTGGAATAGCATTCACGCTTTCCAACGGCTTCCAACGGAAGCAACGGGGCTATTCCAATGGCTTTTCCAACGGCTTCAAACGGCGTCTAGCCGATGGAGGCCGTTGGAAGCCGTTGGTTTAAAATGACCAAAGAGCCATTGGTAGCCGTTGCTAATCTGGGTGAAATTTTTTTTAACAGCAAGTCATTCACCTTCCAGCCACACATAATCAATATATATCCATTTACATTCCATTTCCATTCCATTTCCACTCCATTTCACATATATATCACATATCCAACACATTATACCACAAACAATATAAACAACCAAAAAATAACATCAAACATTACATTTTCTTGTGCAGTTAAAGCGCCCTGCCGCTTCATAGCGTTTGAGGTACGAAAAGTTGTAGCGTAGATATATCGGGGATATAACAGGATATAGCGGACGACTTTAAAAAGAGGAATGATGAACATTCTACATTAAAAAGAGGAAAAAGTATTACTTATTATTCCCCACCAAGCAAAACAAGTTATAATAAAGTAAAGATAAACAAAGTTGACACTTAAAAAGTTAGAACTAGTTATAATAACCAACAGCATATATCATTGCTACATCAACTTTGAAGTTACCATAAAATTTAAAGGCAAGACATCAAGCAAAATGCTTATTTATAGGAAATGGGGATATAGCGGGGCAACAAAATCGGGGATATAGCGGATTACTGCCCTAATATCGGGGATAATAGCGGATCCGCTATATAGGGCCGCTTTATTGGAATATCGTTGCCCCAAAAGTCTGCTATGGGATATATCGGGGCAATATCGGGGAATTGACTGCACAGACATTTTCAAACCAAACTCCAAGTCAATATGTACATAAACAACAAAACCCTCACCAACACCAACTCCAACTCCATATTCAAGTCAATATATACAATGCAAACACTTAAACCTCACCACCTCAAAGTCAATATATACACAATAACCATCAAACACAATCATCACCACCTCAAAGTCAATATATACAATAACCAACCACAAAGACAATAATCATCATACCTCTCAAGCATCATCATCACCTCCGGAAGCACCATACGACGAAGGGAAGGAACCATGCCTCTGCGCGTACTCCGCTAAACGTTGATTCGGCTGCTCCATTTGTATAGCGCGAAGATGGTCATGCTCTTGCAGCTGCTCAACCATGGCTCTAAGCTCTTTTATTTCAGCTTTATCACACGCCTTTTGAGCTGCCCGAACCTACAAATAGAATGTGAGATGTTCACATTTGTATTATAATCATTTTCTTAAGCAATGCATATTTTAAAATATAGAAACGTAAATGACGTGATCTTAAGCAATGCATATACCACAAGGAAATGTATATTTTATTAAATGATAATGGTGCAGGATGATAATGGTGCATATATTTTTTTTGGTTCATGTTTTTGGTTCCTAATGTAAAATAGCGAACCCTTTTCTTGGAATATATACCACAAAGAAATGGATTCTTTTTAATACAATATATAAGTGTTAAAAGTATTCTTATATTTTTTTGGTTCATCCATTTTCATCACATATCTTTGTATATTTTTCCTTTTTTACTTATCTAATATTTATAAATCACGTATATGTTAGATTTAACTCAGGTAGAAATCATCATATGCATAGTGTATCTATAGGTTAATTTATTAAATATAATATTGCAATGTTTATAAAATTACCGCTTGGTTTCCATAGCAATAGCGCCTATTCCGCTGCGTCGGATCCATAATAACATCGAAAATATTATCTTGCTCCTCTACCGTCAACTCATCGCAATTCGATTCTAAAAGCAGCTCTGTCCGTGCCTCCTGAAACTTTGCCTAAAATAAAAAACAATTACAGGTTAAAATTAGTAGAATAGGATTTAAACTTATCGCTATTAATAAAATAAGATTTAAAATATGCATACATATGCAGCCGTCGCCTTATCATCATCATCCCACTGATATGTAATACTGCCAGCATTGTCTGCTTGTCTTGATGCGTGGGTGCGGGTAAATACCTCCATCATAGACACGGGACGTCCAAGCGATCTTTCCTGCAATAAATAATTTATATATTTTAATTTTTCATAGCTAATTACTGAACTGATTAATATACAAAATGTAATAACGGTTTAGATTCGTAATTGATAAATTTACCAAGTCCTCACGGTGATGCTGAAAAGTCTTGGATCCACCACGATGCGTTACAGGATTCCTACTTCTATTGGCAGAGTTCCTCTCTGACTCCACCTGCAATTTAAATTGAATATTATATTTACTAATTGCGAAATAATTAACTATATATTTGGTAGATTTACCTTGAACTCATCGGTCTCCCACCAACTCATCCAAGAATCCTATACGGAAGCGCCCATCCAGTTCGGTTTCTTCCCCGATTTTTTAAGAGCTGACATTACCCCCTGTAATTTTTGGCGACCTACGAATTCCAGTGGCGCTGAACCATGGCGACATCGAGCTCCGCCAAGTCCACTTGCCCCTGTACAAAGAGAAAATATTACTAATTGTTCATTTATACTTATTCATATAGTAAAGTGGTATAAACTCACCAGAAAATCCTGTCAGATGGCCTCCCTGACTTGGTCAGGGATCTTACTCCACTTAGGCCAGCAATCTGTCATCCTGCTCATATATGATTGCTTGGAAATGCCAAGCACAACTCCTGTGGGCTCCAAATCAAATCCCCTGTGTTAAATATAAAACAAAGCTTTCGACAAGTATATATATGTATGAAAAAATTTATATTGTTATCATTTTAATTTTGATACATACGCTCCATCAGCCTTAGGCTACAAATATACAAGTGGTCGAGCCGGAGGCTCACCACTACTCTCGTCGGCTGAGCGAGAAGAGCTACGACGTCTGGAGCCTGACATAGTACCTGTTGAAAGTTTCATTTTTAATTATAGACATAGATAAAATGATGATGATATGTGGTGCATGTAATAAAGTCATTTTTAATTGGTAGTGCATGTAATGATGATGATGGTATGTGATGCGTGTGCGTGAATAATTGTAAACATCGATACCCTTTGATTAGCGGTTGTAAGTAAACATCGATACCATGTGTCGGATCATCAGGGCCAGGGACGACAATTGTGAGAAACATATATGGAGTTTTCATACACATCCACGGGGGTAGATTGTAAGGTGAAATGATTATATGCCAAGATGAATATTTAGAACCAAACTGAGAAAACGGTGAAAATCCATTAGTACACAAACCTAGCCTAACGTTACGGCTTTCCGCTGCGAAATCGGGATATTTCTTATCAAAATACTTCCATGCTTCTCCATCAGATGGATGTGTTAACGTACCTTCTTCAGGTGTTCTCACACTGTGCCATCTCATATGATGCGCTGTTACAGATGATGCATATAACCTCTGAAGTCTAGGAGTGATAGGTAAATAATGCATACGCTTGTATGGAACTTCTTTTCCCTTTTTTTCCTTGGTTTGTATCTTTCTTTATTACATATTTTACAATTCCGAAGACTGCCATCATCTTTCCAAAACAACATGCAACCATTTAGACATGTATCAATTTTTTGATACGGCAAACCGAAAGATGACATAAGTTTTTTCACTTCATAATAATTTTTGCACATTAAATTATCTGATGGCATATGGCGTTTAGCAGCTTGTACAACAGCCGTATATCCGGCTTCTGTGAGATTGTACTTTGATTTCATTGCAATGTACTCTGCAGTTGCCGATAATTGACCATTTTTCCTACTGTAAAACCTATGATCAATAGTAAAAAAATTATTAATCAAATTCGATAAACACATTTAGATTTTACTGTTTTTTATAATCCATTTTCGTTTATATACAAAGTTATATTTCTTGCTATTCTGTTTACATTTTTGTACCTTTTGTGATGGTCGGTCATCCTACTTCCCATTACAAACACAATAGTAATTACATTTCTTAAATCATATCCTTATAAACGATCTCCCAAAATTTTGGCAGCACTTCCCCCATGTTCCTTGTATCGTACACATATGCATGTACACAAGGAACGAAAAGGAAATGCCATCGAAATTTTGTGAACCGTTTATAACGATATGATTTGCGAAACATAATTACTTTATAGTGTTTATAACTTGTCCAATACAGGGACAGATCCAACAAATATTCACTACTAGAAAATGCTGCAGTTTCCTACGCAAAATTTCCGACGTCTTTCCTACGCCAAAAGGCGGGGCGTAGGGTAGGCGTAGGAAAATGGTAGAAAGAGGTAAAGGCGTAGGGAAGACGTAAGGAAATTTCCTACGCTTCTCCTACGCCAAATTCAACACGTAGAAAAAAAATCGAGGGCGTAAGTAAGGTATAGGAAATCGTCTACACTAAAATGATACTGTAAAACAGACGTAAATAATCTCCTATGCCATTTCCACGTCTGTGTTAATTTTATACAATTCTACATTGACGTAGGAAAGACGTAGGAAATTTCCTACGCCATCTCTACGCATCGAAAAAAAAGTTTTTTATTTTTACATTCGTCACCGTATACTTCCATTCTTTAATCTCAGTTTTTCACGAAAAAAAAACCCGATTCTACAAAAATTATCTTCTCCTCCTTTTATTTTTGTTTTGATTGAATTTCGATTCAGGTGATTGTTTTGGGTTTTCAATTCAGGTGCAATCTCCATGTTGGCGATGCTTGAACCCAAAAAAACTAGGGTTTCAAAAATCAACGCCTTCTAAATAATCATCGCTGCATACTCGGCTATTCCATCAGCCATCGTCGGCTCATCCTTGCCTCCTACGCGATATTTTCTACTGTTGGTTTGAAGTCCTGCTACAGTCTCTTTATACTGCCACTGCTAATTAGGTATGCGAATTTCTTGTTCTGAGTTGTCTAATTTTCTAAAATTGAGTCGCCCTTTTACTGCTTTAGATTTCATTAACATTGAAAACGCACCTTTCCATTTGGTTTAGGGTTGGACTGTGGAAGTTGTTTCGTTAGATTGTAATTAACATGTTTGTTTGTATGCTGATGTAATATGTTTTTACCCAATTTAATTTTAATGTATACCATAACTTATTTAGTTCAAAGTTCCAAATTTCATACCTCTATTACAATAAGTCTGAGTGGTTTTTTTTTCCTATTTTGGAATACGAAGTAGAAAAGATATGCTTGGCTTGTGGAGATGCAAAAATGAAGAATTCAATACAAATTTTAAACTGTTACTTTGTTGCATTCAG
Organism: Allium fistulosum; assembly: GCA_030737815.1. Taxonomy (NCBI): domain Eukaryota; kingdom Viridiplantae; phylum Streptophyta; class Magnoliopsida; order Asparagales; family Amaryllidaceae; genus Allium; species Allium fistulosum. The sequence goes on from CM060906.1 coordinate 418,195,221, forward strand.
CAAAACAAGGTCGTAGTTTGTATTGAAAGTATTTGATTGATATGTTACAAGAACTATGAATATGCCATATATCTGAAACTTTTGCATTCATGTGCTTTTGCGCTATTTCAGCTTATGTCATATATAATGCAATCAGTATGAATATAAATCTTATATGTAGATATGCATTAAGTGTATTTACCGAGCATGAAATATCCGAGAGATATACATATGTTCTCTTAAAATTCAAAAATTATACATGTTTTTTATTTGATGTTTTGCTTATTTTAAATCTATAACAGACAGCAAACTGTGATTGGTCAGCATGAGGTCCGTGTGTTTTCTGGTAACAGTTTGTTTAGTCTGAGCGGCTATGAACTTGGATTTATTTCCTTAGTGCAATTTAACTTAATTTCTTTGGACATATTTATGCCTATATACCATAATTATGTGGTATATGTTTACTCAGATTGTGGTATCTAGATTGTAATATTACTAGCACTTGCATATGAGGCTTAGCCATTATGTGCACGACATGCTTCCTTATTTGGTCAGGTCACATGGCAATATACTTTTAATCTCATCAACATAATTTTATTTTATTTTTTACATTTCGCTCTTCCTGATATTAGAAGCCAGTACATTTTCAGTAAGCATTGCCTGTTCAGAGCATCAGAGATTAGCGCAGACACCATCATCAAATGTTTATGTATAAACAGCCGTGTTTCAAATGTTCATACGTACAACCATCTTTTGTATTTTGGAGAATGTCCAGGAAGCTACATACGCGTCTATCTAGGTTTTTTTTCCTTGCATATGTGTCTACCTCTACCTACTTTTTTACAGTCCATTTTGTTTCTGAAGCCAGTCTTCCACAGAATTTATTCATGAATTTGATTACCATGATCTCATCTGAACTGCGTTGATGACATTTGGCAGATATTACATCCCATTACTTGTACTGTCTTTGGAAGACAAGAATTGGATTCACAGTATGAAAGAGTCAGGCAAGAAGCATCCGAACCTACCCCAGGAGATATATGAGCAGTTTTTGGCATATTGGGAGCTTCCTGAAGTAAAAGCTCATGCAGAAAAAGCTGCAAACTCTAGGGCTCAAAACCAAAAGCGACATTGTGGTGGTTCGAGATCCTTTGCGGATTATCGAAACGATTTGGTTTGATCTCTAAAATCTTGTTTTAACGTTAATTTACACCAGCTTTCACATTTTTACTCTATTTTTACTAGACCGATGAACTTAATAGGGAGCCAACTACTTGGGAAGTGTATTGTAGGACTCACAAGGTCACTTCGGACAGCGGATCTACCACTAGTAGATGGATTGATGAAGCATCGATGGAATTTGCAGTAAGTGATTCTTATATCTTGGTTTTAATAACTGATTAATAGTTTAATATGTGCAAGATTAGTTAAATTTTGTTAAAATATCTCTTCGACAGTTAAAATTTGGGAACATTTTTAGGTATTTTTATTTCATTGAGATTAAAGATGAATCTATGAAGCATAACACATATATATAACTTGACATTATGTTTATGCATTAATGTTTACTGTTGAGAAGAGGAACAATGAGTGGTTAAAGCGAAGCAAGCAATTCCTCATTTTTGATTTCCTACAACCTGAAAATTCTAATAAGATATATTTTAAGGAGATAAAACAAAATCAACAAAGGCAAAAAAAATACAAAGAAGAGAAAAAAGGCAAATGATTTATTTTAGGGATAAGACAAAACACGAACAACTTGTAACTTATTTCTCTGTAAAAAAAGGCGAAATCAAAATTAAAAAGGAAATCACAATGTAAAAAAATGATTGAATTGAGATTTGGGTAGGATGAGGGCGATTGGTTTGGGGTTGATTTCATCTTCTGAGTAATCGCGATTGGGTAATCAGCGATTATGATTAGGCGGTTTTGGTTATTAGGTTGGAGGTGGGTGGTGAAGTTGTGGGTTTTGGGTGATTGCGGTTGTTCATTTGGCAGGCTAGGTGGTGCAGGGAGGTAGCGGTTGCGATAATGGATTCGGCAGTTTGATCGATTCTAGGTTGTTTGAGTAAGGTAAGGGTGGATGAAACATGGTAGGTTGCGGTGGATTTTTAGGTTGTAGAGGTCATAGGTGGTAGAAGTTTTATGGTTTCAATGAAGTGTGGTTCAATTGGTGTTAAAGCGGTAGTGAGTTTGGGTGAGTTACGGCAGAGGTAGCAGTCTATTAGCAGTTGATGGTTAGTGGATTTGTTCGGCAGAGAAAGCAAGCAAGGAGATGGTTGATTTTGAGAGTGGATGGTGATGAAGTTTTGATGGCAGTGAGAAGTTCAGGCAACGGTGACTGATAATAATAGTGGTTGGAGTGTATGATGGAATTGTGGTTGTAGAGGTGATTTGGGCAGTGGGAAGTTTAGGCAATGGTGACTGGTAATAAGTTGTGCTGTAATGGTGCTGCAGTGATGAGGTTAAAGGTGGTCTGAATGTTGATGGCAGTTATGGAGCAATTTGTGGTTGTCACTAGTGGTGTGGTGATTAGTTGAAGATGTAGAGCAGAGCAGTGATTATAGATGTTGGAGATTATAGATGTTGGAAATTAAAGTGTGTACAGGCAATTGATAATGTGTACAGGCAAGTTGTAGGCTTGATAGCAGTTGAACTGTGGCAAGAAGGATGCAGTTTGAAGTTGTACGTAATGGCAGTGGGGAGGTGTAGTTTGTTGATGGAAGATGTAAAGGTGTTTGCAATATGGAAGGTTTATGGAAGTGAAGTTAAGACAGTACAAAGCAATGAGGTGGAGGTTGTAATTGATGCAGTTGAGTGGTGAATGAGAATGTGCACTTTTGTGCAAGTTTTTGACAAGAGGAGATGTAGTTGATGGACTATTGTAGAAGAAGTGTGGGACAGGTAGAGGTGTTAGGCAGAGGAAGAGGGAAGGTTGCTCTGTGTATTATGTTGAAGGGAGAATTGCAAGCAAAAAACAAAGCTTAAAACATAATTGACAATGTAGATTGCACAGTGTAATTGCAATGTATTATAATGAAATACAACAGAGAAATTTACAAATGCACAGTGAAATGTTAATGAAAATGCAATGTTGAATTTTTCTTCTCTCTTTTTTTTATGAAAACAACAAATGCAATGTATAGGAGTGAAAATAGGAATGAGGAACAAAATGAAATGCAACAGAACTGATTTGTATTTAGATAAAGCTGTAAAGATAAAGCGTAATTTTGCACCAAATGTTTATCCACATGTCTAATAGAGCATCTCGGTTTACAGAGAACACATCTCTAGTAGCATCCCTTGTATCTTTCTTTAGCTTCTCCCTAGCTATTTGCATGAAAACAAATTTATTATTGTTCGGTTTTCTGTTCTACAGAAGTTTACTGAATGATAATGGGCAAGCAAGTGGATCCATGTTAGCTATTCACATTTGCTACACATTACCGTACTGATTAAATTTAACTCTTTAAACCGGTATCGTGTTTATTAGTCATGCTAGTCTTTCTATGACGAACATAAGTTGGACAGAGCAATAATACCATAGTAGGCCCCATGCAAATAACAAACTCATTTTCTTAATCTTCATTAAGCCGAACTGCTTTTAGCTTGAATTACATGTACTAATAGATAAGTGAAACATCATCATGCTCAACAATACAAACTCTAAGATGAAGTCACAAATGACATCAAAATTTATGTACTTTTTTAGAGTACATGAGTTGAGCAAGGAAGATGAAATTGATGGGTTGGATAATCTAAAAAAACATGACTAAAGCATGTATTTATAGTAACTACAATAAACAAGTAATAGATCTTATGTCTCAGGAAACCCATCAGTCAGTTATAAAGTAAACAAGAAAAATGTGACAGGTATAAAAAAATTAGAGAAAAATAGACTTTTCATTTACTGTTGCATCCAACCGAGCTTGATGCAATTTGACAATGGTGGTAGAACTTTTAATTTTTGACTTTCTTGAAATGAACTTATCGACATTTTTTCTGGTTGTCTGAACTATTGGTTACCGACTAGACCTATCTTATAACGCTTCTAAATCCTAATGCTTATGATGTAAATTGCTCAGCTTAACCCAAATTGGCATTTCTTGCAGTTTGTCTTTTACAAGGTCCATGCTTAGAGACCATTTCTTTGTAATAATGTATCTAGATTCATGTGTATGTTTCATTATTAGTGATATTTGTAACTGCAGCAGATGTAGGTATATGTAACAAGAACAAACCCTGAACTATGAATTTCTAGTTTGAAGTTTTTTCGATTCTCCATGATTTTTCAACATAATTCCTGAACTGATAGTAAACAGGTCTTGTTTCGTAGACATAACAAATCAGCGTATTTTCCATTTTATTACTAGATTAAAATACTATTTCATTAGGAAAATAAGCATATACTGATTATTGTCTTCGATATTTTGGTTCTATATACTTCAAATTCATAACAGCATGTATTTATGTTTTTGTTCTTGTATTTGGAAAATCACAAATATAGGCACAATATCAAGCTAGAATTGAAGAATTGAAAAGTCAAGGCACAGTAATTTCGTATGATGTCGAGGAAGAAGTATTCGACAAGCTTACCGGTGCTATAGCTAAAAGAAAGGATCGTAGGCCATATTATGGCAATATCCCTGGAGTAAGTATTTAAACTTTCAACAAAGCATTATTTTAATTAGTTTAAAATGCAGAAATTGATGCAATATTTGATAAAATGCAGAAATACAAAGACGCTACTTATAGCATCAATAAGGGAGAAGCACAGACTAGAGCCAAACTAGAGGAAAAGGTGGAGCGTCAAGAAGGGGAGATTCAAATGCTGAAGATGCAGTATGAACAACTCACCGAGATGCTTCGACAACGATTTGATGAAGAGCCGAACGATCGTCATGAGGAATGAGGGTATTGAAAACTTTTTAATGGTATCTGTATGATGTCGTGTATCATGAACATATTATCATATTATTTTAACATATAGGAACTTGATTAATATTGTTTGACTTTGTAATATGAATGAGATATTTGTTTTTTGAATTAAAGATGAATGGTTTGACGTTAATCTTTTTGTTGGAATGTGTATATATATAAAATAAGTCGATTTTAGTTTCTATTTAATGTGGTGAAATGAAATAGAATAGTAATATATCAAAATTACTTCAGACAAGACGTAGGGAAGGCGTAGGGAAGACATAGGTAAATGAAATATTAATGCAGCAAAAAGTCGTATGCATGGCGTAGAAAAAACATTAAAAACACAGGTGTAGGGAAAGCGTAGGAAAACTGGACGTAGGGAAGACGTAGGTAAACAAATGACGTAGGAAAGCCGTGAGCACTTAAAAAAGTAAAAATGTCGTAACAAAACCGTAGGTACAACATGGCGTGGGGAAGGCGTAAGAAAATTATGGCGTAGGAAAGGCGTAGAAAACAACCCAACGGATGGCGTAGGTAAAGCGTAGGTATTTTATTAGCTACGCAAGTTTTACCCACGCCAAAATTGACGTAGGTGTTACGTAGTTAATGCATTTACCTACGCCCCGCCTACGCCAATTTGGCGTAGGTAAACCGCAGTTTTCTTGTAGTGATTGTATCAGATGAATATGAATATCCGTTTTGCAATAAAAACGAATATTCATACAACGATCATATACAACACTTGTCAGACGGGGCCAAAAATTCACTATGGGATTTAAATTTTGTTTATATGTCACCGTTTTATTAAATATATAAAATAAAGCATATTATGCATTATTTTATTTATATTCTACTATTTTATTAAATATATAGTAAATTCTATGATTTTTACTATTTCGCAAAATATATAATTCATGTGTATATATATACTAAATTATATACTTATCTAATGCTAATATATTTTGTAAAAGATATAATTCATGTTCGTAAAATATTCGACTAATTCATGTTTGCCTAATAGTTTACAAAATATACACAAAATAATTTAAATCAATCCTAACTAATCTAACGCTAACTCAAATGCGCATTTACACTAAATTATCAACATATGTATATATGTGCATAATATACACACACAAACAATTTGGACATTTGGATGGTAATAATTGTAATTAGCACTTAGTTTGGTATAATAAACAATCAATAGGCCATTAGATACAACTATAACAACAAATTAAACACAAAATTAGCAAAATTTAAAATTTTAGGGTTTTAGGCAAAACCTGATTTTGGAGTGTATTTGGATGGAGAGAGGCCGCTGGTGTTGATTGATGGCGTCGGAGTGGCCACCGGTTGCGTGGGGAGGTTGGAAGCAAGAAAAGAGGAGGAGTGGAGGAAGATGGTGAAGGATTTGGGTTTTTTTGTGGTAGGAGGAGAGAATTAGGTTTGCTCTCGGCTTGTTGTAGGTTTACACAAATAATTCCAACGGCCGCAAACGGCATTTTTAAAACGGTTACCAACGGCTTGTTAAAAAATAACTAGCCGTTGGAAATTCCCGTTGCCGGCCGTTGGAACCCTGTCGTGGCTATATACTGTAGTTCTAGTAGTGTTAGTTATGTGAAAAAATGAAGAATGAAGCAATAATTTTTTCTCAAATTTGAAGAACCGTGGGGTTAAAAGAGGTCGGTATAGAGGTTTTTCAAGGTTTTGAGGTTAAACCGTGGGTGGGTTCATGCACACGCAAGGTTATTTCATTTTCAGAACCGTAGCATTTCAAGATTGAAGGTTAACCGTCTTCGAACCTAGGTTGGGTTGGGTCTTTAAAACACTGCATAATAGTATTAGGTGGATCAAACGAATGTGTATAGTATCTATAGCAAAATATTTATATTTTTATACAAATAACATTTATTTTGTACGTGAAAACAAAGTTAGCGCAAAAAAGACGTGGGCACGCACTAGTCGTAATGATTTAACAAATATAAATGTAACGTTTGAATGAGATCTTGTCTATAAATTAAAAGCATATCTCTTATATATGATCTGATGAGATTTGCGAACCTTGTAACGACCCAGAATTTCAGCCATTTGAATTTGAAATATTTAATTGATTTTAAATATTGAAAAGTTAATTTATAAGTCAAACAACTTAAATTTCAAATATAGCGATTTATTTGATAATGTGAATTGTTAAATTTAATAATTGAAATTGTTTAAATAATTGAATCTTGAATTTAATTTGAATAAATAGATTTCAGAAGATTGTTTAATTTCAAATTTAAAATAATAAATTGTTAGTGTAAACTTTAATTTATAATTTAAAGTGATTAGAATGGTTTTAATAATAATTCGTTTTAATTAACGTGTGAAATTATCATTCCGAGGCACTATCTTGGATTTTGATGAAACCAGTGCCATTGGATCCGTAATAGTGAATTATTATATGTTAACGAATTTCATAGCGATTAGACATATCGTTCGGTTGAGCGAGCTCGAAACGCATAGAAATTAATTAAAGAAATTTAAATTAATATGATTTGATTTTGAAAGTTAACTTCTGTATACGATGGAATTGGTTTTCGATACTAGTTCCATCAAGTTAGGAATAGGGGTATTGCATATAGAACGTCAGGTGGCACGCCTCGTTTGGAGTTCGACATTATTAGAGATGAATAGCGCTTTGAAAATTTTCTATAAAAGGACCATCACTTCTCTCATTTGTTCTAAACCCTAACCCTAGCCGTCTCCGTCCAAGGGCCGAGATTTTGCACGATGATCGGAGCCGTTTCAAGTGAACTCTGCAACACGAAAGTTGTGTGCGCGGGCTAGGGGAACACATCGGTAGTGGTGGATCATCGATCGGAGGTGTGAGGCAGTGTAGATCGTGAGTTGAATGGAGTTTGGTTTTTGGGTTCGTTCGTGGCTATAGGCGATGCAAGGGAAGTGGTCGGTGGCATTGGGGTATCCTTAGCCAGGCGCGTCGGTAGTGTGAGCATAGCGGCGTGCGATCGACCGTGGCGACGACGATTTTTAGATGAAAGGATTCGTCGAAGTTTGGCCTGGATTATAAAAAGGGAACGAGGTAATTAAGCTAATAGCCTATCTTAATTTAAGTTAATTAAAATTTAAATAATCTCAAATGTTCACAAATTTGTATCTTGTCCATACAAGGTCGGATTTGAACGCGATCAGTCGCGTTGTACTCATTACAACAAGTGTTATGTTATGGAGTTGGATTGTAGTAGTTTGGAGCTTATGGGAATTTTTGTTAAAATCGAACGTCTGTTCGATTTTATTTCAAACCGGAACGGCTTGGCGATAACTGAAATTTCGGTGTGTTAAATTCACTTCTCTGACCCACTTATATTTTGTATAAGTATGGATATTTTTATTTATGCTTGTTGTTGATTGTTTGGATGATTACTGTTTTATCGGTTGGCTTGGATTTATTCCCACCCTTGAAGCGGATGACCTTTTATATATACCCGCCTAGTTGCGAATGACCCATATTATATGATTATATACTATATGTGATGTTGGGGGACATGTTGGAGGGATCCAATAGTATTCTCACCACTGTTGATTTTACTTTTCATATATATTGTGATATATGATTTGTTGGATGCCATATTTGATGACATGGACATGATTTTGCTTATTGAGTGCTATAGTAGCACTTGGCCTTATTTTTGGTATTTCGAAATACTATAAAGTGAAGATTTTGATTTAAAAGGATTTTAAACTGATTTTCAAATAATATATGTTTTTAATAATTATTCTTGAATTATTAAATGAAGGAGTTTATTATAAATAAAATAAAAAGTATGATTTTTGGTATTATAAACTGATAGTTTGCGAATATTTTAAATAGAGATTTTTTAACTATATTATAAAGGTTTTAAAAAACATAATAAATAAGTCCATCTTTTATTTTAAAGGAAATACAGTTTTAAAGAAGATAGAAATGGCTTGAAACAAATATTTCTGAAATGGTTTATATAAAAGATTTGTAAAAGTAATATTTTATAAATAAAGTAATAGATATATAAACGGAGTTTTATAAATAATAAAAATGGATTTGTAATTGATATTTGATAAATAGATCTATAGGTAGGATTTTATAAATAATAAGATTTATAAAGAAATGGATTTATAAATAGAATTTTATAAATAAAGAGATTTTATAAAGGGAAGTTTTATAAAATAGAATGGAGATTTATAAACATAGTTTTATAAATATAGATTTGTTTTATGTTGAGATTTGAATATGGGTTTTTATAAAGGGAAAACATTCACGTTTTACAAGTTAAAATAATCTTTTAAAGGAATGTTTGGAAAGCGATATTTTCTGATGGAGTTAAATGGTTTTAAAAGGTGATTTAAATTGTACTAAGGGATGAAGACACAGATTTCAACATTTATCGTTGTGATAGATGTTTTCGAGAAAGTAAAGAAGGCATAGAATATAACACTGTTGTTATATTAAGTGATTTCAGAAAGGAAATGTTTTATATAGTATATGGGATTTATATAAATATAAATAGTCGAATCCATATACTATTGGTTTGGGTTGTGTAATGATGTTTTACGCAACATTCGTTTTGACCCAATAAAGCGTGTTTTAGAAAATATGAAGCTTTCCTCAAAAGATTTGTAAATACACTTATTACAGATTTAAGTATATAGAGATATTTTCTAAGTGTTGAAAACAAAATGGTTTGTGAATATACTTGTACCGTTGAAATAAGCATATGGAAATGTTTTCCAAATATTGAAAAAATTAAAATGGTTTTGAGAACATATCTTTTTAAAGACATTTTGAGATAAATATTTGAAAATTGATTTAATTAATAAAGATTAATTAAACGGACCTAGTGACTGCTTGTGGGTAGATTGTACTTTTGGCCATTTTTGATTCCTTGACTTTATGTGGAAATTGATTAGTCGTGCACTTAGTACGGGGCTAATTGAGTAGGCTTGATTACCGTTTGATGTTAAGAATGTTGATTCGAGTAGTGCGGAGTGACTATAGTACTCCAATCTACTGAGCTTCCTACTTAGCCGAAGGATAACAAGTTGAGAGTTGGAAACATGATAAGTCTACGAGACTTGATTTCCTAATGAGGTTGAGGGCATCTTATCGATTGTTGGTCCAGAGAGATCAGGATCGGATTTATCTGAAAACCACTTTGGACCAAGTATGCATTTGAAAGTGCAGATTGGTTGAAGATGGTGATTTTTGAAGACGGAAATCTTCATGATGTTGGCCTGCTTGCCACTACCCCCACGATTCCATATTATATTATATATATATATATATATATATATATATATATAGTGGCAATAGTGCTCTGTTATGAAAGTCTTCGATGCAAGGACTGCTCGCTATTAATCCTAGGGTTGATTCCCGACAGGATGTAGTAGGAGAGTGCCTTCGGTTTGTCCTATTCATGGACAACTTGTACGGACGAATATCTAACATTGCATTTCTAAGAACTACGTACATTGGCTTTTACAAACGTACATCTATTTGGTGGTGTGGAAGGTAACCCCTTTTGCACTTAACACCATTCTCTTAGGCATATGAACTCGAGGGTTGTACTTTTGTGGAAATCAATTAGTATGTTGTTGGAGATGAAAATGTGGCATTCAAGGTAGAATATGTGCTATGTGAAAGGTAAACGTTACCTTAAGCCTCACACCTGGAAATAGCTTAAACATGGTATGTCGTAAGGCTAAGTGGGTCGCTTCCATTAGGGTATGGTCATCACCTTTCTAGATTACCCTCTATATTTCAGGTATGTTGTGTATGCTTGTGGCCACAGATAGGTTGGGAATGACCGGGGTGATGTCATATTCGGTTCTATCAGCCACTAGATGGGTCTCCGAGTAGGCCGGTCTTGCCAAATGAAGATTTCAAAGATCGTTGGTACATTCCTCTAGAAATGTACTATACGAAAGGTAGTTCCTTACCTGCCATTGTATGGAATCCATTCTCCAATATGAGCCTTTCGGTTTTAGTTGTAAACCTATTATGTTGAAATTCAATAATGTAACAATTTCGGCTATGATTAATATATATTTGTATTTTAGACACTATTATGATATTAGAAGATTTGATATGAAATGTTTTGGTTATCGTAAGGTAAAAACCCATCGGCATTTATGTGCAGCATGGTCTTACGAGATGCCTTTGTTTTGAAAAGTTTTGATAACTTTAAAATCCAATTAGATGTGTTTTCTCATACTGATTTACCAGACTGATCCGGATGTTCTTCCCTTTTAATGCTCGGGTCAGACCGAATATATTTACGGATTCAGTTTGGAAGCTTTGGAGCTTCCAAAGATGAGCTGGAGGTCTTCAAGTCGTATTCACGTATATGTTTATTTTCTACTGCATTGGTTGTTTAAAATTGTAAGCATTTGTGAGGATAGGTTGTTATAACCGTCCAGGTTAATGATTAGTGATTTGTTATTATACTCTGATTGATGTATGTATATTACAGTTTCTCTTTTGTAAAGATCGTTGATATTATATTATATGTTGTTCGGCTGCGTTGTGAAATTCTATCTTGTTTAGTTTTCTTTCTCTCTTCTCCCTTCTCTTCTTTCTTCTTTCTTTTCCCTAACCATTCACATTTCCATTAAATTCGAGTTGGACATGTGCGGTTTATTGTCAGCTTGAAATGTGTGGAATTGTGGGTCATTACAAACCTTTGACAACGAATATAAGCAAATTAGCATTGAAAACCCCCTTTATCCGATTTCGAAGTCCTTTTAACAATAACATAATAGTATTAGGTGGACCAAACAAATGTGCATAGTATCTGCAGTAAAATATTTATATTTTTATACAAATAACATTTATTTTGTATATGGAAACAAAGTTAGCACAAAAAACACGTGTGTACACACAAGTCATAATGATTTAACAAATATAAATGTAATGTTTGAATAAGTTCTTATTTATAAATTAAAAGCATATATCTTTTGTATGATCTAATGAGATTTGTGTTTAAAAATTTTGATAATGAAATGAAGCAGGATGAAAAAAAGATGGTTTATGAAATTATTCAATGAACAAACACATAAAAAATAATGAGTGTATGCATTTATATGAAATTGAACAAAAGATCTAGAATTTTCTTTTTTTTTGCTTTGTTGTTATATAGTTTTTCTTTCTTTTGATTTAATCTTTCTATTTTTGAATTGAGATGATTATTGTTTTATTCTTTTTGATATGCTATTTCTAATTTTGAACTAAGATATTCAAATGTTTGTTTTGCTATAATTTGATAATTTTTTTACTAACTCTATGTATTTGTTTATTTATTTATATTATACTATTAATACTCAATTTGGTTCCATAGCTTAGAAGCCCCCTCTAATTTCTCATAGAAGATGCACTCTCCGCTCGATATGTGTATTTTAAACTCAAACGTTGCACCTTTTTATTTCTTCTTTTGTTAAACTGCTCTCCCCTTCCTACCTTCAATCCAATTCCTAAGTATTAGTGTTCCCTTTAATTTGACCTTTTACCCGTCGACATTAACCTCTCCTCCGACCAGCGTGTAATAACCCTAATTTTGATTAACATTATCTAGGACTTTTAATTAGAAAAATTAAATAAAATAATGTAAAAGGTTAAGAAGATTGAGATTTGATAATTAATAGGGGTTGTGCCTTAATGAATGAGTTAATAAGAATGCTTTAAAATTTAGATAAGAAGGAGGAATATATTGTAAAAGAAAATTGGGAATATACTATAATTCCTAAACATAAACCCTTATTTTCTTATTTCCTTCTTAAACTCGAGATGCATACCAGTTATAAACATTTCATTCTTCTTCAAAGGTGTATCGATCATTCCTTGCCCAAAACGAGACAATTCGTTAAACTTGTTCTCATATTCTTCCACAGTCATAGTGCCTTGCTTTAAGTCCAAGAAACTTCGAAACAACAAGGTCTTTCCCACCTCCGATATGAACTTCCTTTCAAATTCCTCCTTAAATTGGGCCTAAGTAAAGTCATTCTCTGGGACATCCACAGTAATAGAACTCAACCAATCCATGGCAGCATCAAAAAGATGATGAGAAGCCAAACGACACTTCACGGCATCACCCAACTCCAAGTCTCCAAAAATCCTCTCACACAACCTCAACCAAGTCTGAATCCCACAATTGATTTGGTTCCATTGAACCTCTGACCACCAAGCCTCTCAAAATCCCTACAGAGTGAAGCAAAGTTCATTGGGGGTTGGACTTGCAATATTTCTTCAACCACATTCTCCACAGGTTTGAATATGGGAGCAACATTCCTTGGAACTCGAGCCACGCCATTGGTGACGGTACTAGCTCTACCACCACGACCACTACCACCTCTGGCAGTTGCAGCATGAGTACTCATAGTTTGCTATCTGAATTTAACAAAACACCTTTTGAATACTTCAAGATAGAGTTGTGTCAAAGAAAGGATATACTAAGAACGAACTACTACGAATTGATACTAAGAAAGGATTAATTCAAAGAAGGAGTTGATTTTCAATAAAAAGGGTTTATTAGGAAGAGGATGATTTTAGGAAAACATTTTGGAAATCTAGTTTTCAATAACAAATACACCCTCATATGTATAATACTCTCGACTCATTCTAGGGCATCACTTACCCTATCTCTAATGAGCCATACGCAACCAAAGCCATGGTGTTCGCTCAACCTTGTGCTCTGATACCAAAATGTAACATCCGGACTTCTCTATCCCCATATGTCGACACTAATACATTCACGGTATTCGTGTGCCAAGCACCCAAGTGTCGAGAAGACAGAAAGTTAGGGTATAATAAAAGAAAATAGAAATGGGACAAGAAAGAACAAAATATCAGAATCTCACATGCGGAACGATAACACATAATACCAAAAGTGTAGTACAAAGAGTTACTCCAACATATTTGAAATTAGAGTTACAAAAGTGACTAAGTACTACTATCAGCCTAGACAGTTATAACTACCCGTCCTCATAATGCTGAATACATACATAATAGTGAACGAAAATGAATATAGGTAGATAGATAGATAAGTGGAAAGCATCTAGCTTGTCTCCATAAGCTTGAAAACATCCAACCCTGAAACCTGCATTACTTAACCTACTCGAAAGAGCACATAGGGAGTTTTGGGGGAAAAAAACACCACGTGTCAGACATAAGTCTGGTATGAGAAACTCAAAAATGCGTATAAACACATAACAATACTTCTGAGACCAACCGAATTACCGGACTAGTTTCCCCTCGAAAGAACCAACTCAATTGATATTTACATTAGGTGATATTATAGATAATGTCTAAGGAGTGTAATATAAATATGAAAATAGCTGGAATGGTTACACTGGTTACATTCAACAGCATATTAGAGTACATTTTAAAACTGCTAGGATCTGTTCATCTAGTTGGATTTTCCACGAAGACCTCCTTAATGAGACCGATCTCCTATAACAAGGATAAAAAATACCTTCCGAGCGCCGTATATCTCAAGATAAAATATACCATAAGGTAAACACAACTGGGCCATCATCAGAACTCTCGCGTGAACAATGTGTACTAAGTATCATTAATTCCCTATGCACAACATATCGATAAGCATACTCTAGATATGAAGTTTATGTACTCCTTATGGGTCAGCTAAACCCCAGGATCATGCATCCTACTCTGTCTTTAGTCATTTTCCCAATGTCGAGGCTACGTTTGGCATCTTCACATAAGTCTCCAATACCCGATCAAATCATGAATCCCACATGGATTCCATTATCTCAACAGATTTTGAAACACACATGGTTTCCATCATTCACTTCCAAAACATAGAACCTGCATAATAGTTTTGAAGTGGTATTCGGCAAGTAAAACACTTACCGATCCCGGACTCCCCAGAACCAATCGATGAATTTCCAGTGAATTTATTTCCGGTTCTTTTAGAAGTAATTGAAAGCTAGAGGCATTTCGTACCAATACTCCTCCCCGAGGGTTCTTATTGGTATAAATCCGCGAAGCATTTCGTATACTTCCTAAGTTAAGTTTGGCTGAGATCGGTAGCCGACTAGTCGACTATCGAGTCTCGAGCACTTGCTTATAGGAATTAAGGTTCGTACACTTAACTCGTTTTTGACATTTCTACTTAACTATTCTTCGGCCTAGAAGGATGCCGATAGGTTAGAGCTCTATTGCTCCATCCCTACCTAAACATCAGTTTTGACTCTCAGAAATAGAAAAGCTTACTCGTACGGCTTTTAGTGTTAAGTATAGTAATACTAACATTCCATAAACAATCAAATTGAGGTCATTACATAGTTATTACTTATCATTCAAGTATAACCAAGTCACATAAATGACTTTCAATCCCTTTTTAATTAATTTATCTTTTATTAATTAAAAACTTTTCTTTAAAGACTTCTCTTATTAGATTTATAATCATATTTCGAACTTATAGAAATATCTTTAAAATATTTATTAATATGTTGAAATGCTTTAAAACTATTTAAAATATATGTTGATTATTTATATAGAATGTTATGTAAGAATAAAGAATTTTGAAATAGTAAAACAAGTTTTATTTTAAAAGCTTTTAAGTTTAGAAATTCATAATTAATTGTTAAAAATACATTTAAACTTAAACCAATTTTAAAACACTTTATTATAAGTTAGAAAAAATCCTAAAAAGATTAGAGAAAAATATTAAATTTATATCATTTTAAACAATTTATAGTTCAAAAATAGAAAAGGTAGCATTTCTAGAAATGCTATCTAAAGTTTTGTTACCATTGTCAATATTATTTTGCTGCAACTTTGGGCCTAGATTACTACACTTAAACAAATGATTTTGATTCACTCTTTTTGCATTAGTTAGTATACTTATGATACTTGGAAACCATGAAGAAAAATCCCAAAGTATAACTTCCAATTATTTTAGAGAATTTACCGAAAACAGGGTATTTTACAGAACTACACTTATAGCGACTATTTCGCTTTAACTTTTTGCATTTCGTTCAACTAGCTATCGAATGGATTAGCCTTCAAAAATTTCCCAACAATAATAATATATTGTTTACTTCTTAAACATGAAAAGAAACCTCCAAGGAAGTTCGTAAAAAAATATCGTTATTTCGTTAAATAAAAAGTGTCGTTATAGCGACCTTTTTTACTTCAATATTTTGTTACTTTGATTTACTTCTTCTATAGATTTTCAAAACATATTCTGTGCGTTTCTAAACACTTATAGAAGTGTAAATAATAACCAAACAAGTTATCATTAAGATATGTCATTAAATCATCATTTTCATAAGTTATAGTCTAAGGGATTCAAAGTGCGTTTATAACGAATATCGCTATACGGACAATTCCATTTTCAATTCAATATCCAATATTTAGTGTCATTCACATTTATACACAAATTTGATTCCATATTCAATCCATATTACTACAAAACATGTTTCAACATACAAGCAAGTTAACATGTCCATTTTTAAGCATTCAATTGCACTTATTTAAACTATACTTCTCAATGATTTAACGGCAAATACTTTAGCAGTTTATATACTTTTTAAAATATATAATCAAGGGTTTAAATTTAATTTAGTGTCTAATATTACTAACATATATCAAGCAACATCTTCATGTTTAAGTTAACACATATATTTTCACATATATGACATGTTATTGGATTTTGATTAATGAGTGAGATAGCTCACCTTTTTACTTAAATCAAATTCCACTATTTTCCTACCAACATTTAAATAGATCCCACTACACTTCCTCCCTACTACACAAGACTTGAATCAAGAAAAACAAGAGAGAATGGAGGCTAGAAAGTGGCCCGGCCAAGGCAAAATCTCGCCTTTAGCTCACAGCTTAGAAAGGTTTTAGGAGAATGGATTAACTTCCTTTGGTTTTGAGATGATGGGGTGTTGTTATATGGTATATTAGAATAATGGCATGAATTTGAAGAAGTTTGGAAATTATTTGATTGAGTTGCTCTTTATTTAGAGAAGTTAGAGAAGAGAAGAGAGTGATATGAAGTGATTCCTTTCAAGTGAGTTTGTGAGAATGTAAGGAGGCTAAGGGTGCTTATTTATAAGCTTTAGGAAGTGGGTAAATGACATCTCTTACCCCCAAATGGGGTGCCAAAGAGTGATGGGAAAACATGCTCTTTTAACACCTTACTTCCCTTAAATCACTCCCTTCAAATCTCCTTAAATCAAGGGTCCACTTGTCCTTCTTCTAGAATCCTTTTTGCTAATTAATTACCATTATTTTTAAGTGTATTTAAGTACTTATTAGTTTGTTCTAATGATTTCTTACTTGTGCACAATTATTCTAACAACTTATTTTGAACAAAGTATTGATTTTTCACAAAAAAAAATTCGGTCATATTTTCAGTATTTTATCAAAGAATATATTCTTGTAAACTTATTTCATAAATTAGTTTTCTAACATTAGTTATTAATTAAAAAAGTGTTTATGAAGGTTATATAATCATATTTTTAATATTTAAACATTTTCCAAAAGTTAATATATACGAAGATGAAGTGTTCGAATTTCCGGGTCATTACAAATCATCTTCTTTGGACAGTGATAGTGATAGTGACACGAAATAAGCAAATGTTTATTTCATGGCTACTACTAAGGTAAATCCCAAACTTTCTTATAATGATATTTTAGAAATTAGTATTAAATTAGAAGACTAACTTAGAGATCTAAAGAAATTATATAAAGTGAATATAGGTAAGTTAAGTAGAGAAGAACTAGAAATTGGCTTATTAAAAGACGAGAAAATTATTCTAGAGGAGGAAATAGAAATTTCATAAAAATCTTGTGAAAGCTTATCTTCTCAAAATGCTGCTCTAACAGATGAACTTAAGGCTAGCAAAATTGAGAACAATATGCTTAGCAAAGCGAATTGTGAATTAAAATCTAGTCTAGAATTAGCTAGAGATAAACAAAATTGAACAAAAGAAAAAATTGGGACAAATTGCTAACGATGTTTAGAAATTTAATAAAGGAAGTAAGGTTTAGAAAATTCAATTAAAATTTCAAAACCGTTTGGTAACAGAGATGGATTTGGTTCCAAAGCTAAACAAAGTAACAAGAATTATAATACTTTGTATACTAAGTTCAAGAAGTCCAAAGAAAATGTTAAAACAGGTAATTCAAATTCAAAAATTATGAAAATTTGGATTCCAAAAACTAATAATAAATTGATTTGGCAAAATATATATATGAATATCTTGTAAATTTCGTTAATAATAGGAATTATATTTCTAAATGCCCCAAACTGTAACATCCTCCATTTTGAGACCCAAAAATAAGCAATACCGATGATATACTCATCAATAGTATTATATTTCGGTGACAAAATACGGTAATGTTAATCATATCAATAACATCAGAAGCACACGAATATGAAATTTTTCAAACACGTTTCAATAATAAACTCTCACATTTCATTTCATAATTAAAACTTCATATTCATTACATAATCCCACTTGATCTCACGTTCAGAGAAAATATAAAAATCATAAAATACTTTAAGGACGACATATGAAGATGCCTCCTTAGTAGATCAGAGTCTAACACTTGACAGATATAACTTCTGTCATCACATCCATTCAGATAGGAAACAAGATAGCGGAAAATTAAAGCTCCTAATAATAGCTAGCTTATCTCCTGTACGTCTTCGGAAGTTTATTCGTCTAATCTGAAAATCCATACTCTCGACCTACTCAAATGAGTGCCTGAGAGTTTAGGGGGAAAACAAAAACTTTGGGCAGACAAAAAGTCTGGCGTGAATAATAATATTCCATCTTGAACTAAATATACATCTAGAGAGACCACACCATTGAGCGGAATGAGTTTTCCCTCACTAGTATCTTTTCAAAATATGTCAACTATAAATCTTGTACCTGTAACCACAATGGTTAGAATAATCATGACATGATCATATGTATGTATGCAACATGGGTAAGTCTAACTACTCTGTCCCCCTAGGGATATGGACACCCAAAGTTTACCCTTCCTCAAAATTAGACTATATGTCTCAACTTATATGGACTATCTGTCTCAACTCAAATGGATTATCTGTCTCTGCTCCAATGCACAATCTGTCTCAGCTCAAATGAACTGTCTATCTCAAATCATAGTTTTCATGGGACCACTATGAACCTATTAGTTTTCACTAATAACATCTCTCCAATCATAGTTTTCATGGGATCACTATGAACCTATTAATTTTCATTAATAACATACCTCCAATCATAGTTTTCATGGGATCACTATATACCTATTAATTCCTCTAATAACATGTCACAAATCATAGTTTTCATGGGATCACGGTGAACCTATTAGTTGTCACTAATAACATCATTCAAATTATAGTTTTTATGGGATCACTATAAACCTATTAGTTCTTCTAATAACATGTTCTTTTATTCAGTTATGGGCATCCTAACATATTAGATCTATCTGATCTCCTGTATGCAATTCTACTAACATAGAAGTTAAGTCTGACCATACTCACTACTGGGAATACCTTGGCTCTAGTGGGGAATAACTCATTGAAATAGGGTTAAACCTTATGAATGAGTTTGAGTGTATATGAGAGAGCGTATTTGTAATTTTGATATAAAAATAATTTTATATTGTGTTAATTTGTTCCGTTGAGTATTTATGAATTCTGGTTGGTACTTGGGACGCCAAGGCATCGATAGGAATTTCTAAACACTCGAATAGGACAGATTGACATAATATTGTTTTAGATTATATTTTATATATAAAAGAATTATCTTGAAAAATTATAAATTTTGATTGTATTGGTTGTTAGGAGATGATAATATTAGATTATCATCGTTTATTGTTGATTAGTCAATATTTCTAACTATTGACTATTGGATGATTTTAAGAAATAAACTTGTAAATATGATTGACAATGAATATAAATGGTAAATAAAATAAAATAAAAATGAATTTAAATTAAGATGGAGAATTTAAATTCCGGTGTTTTGAAAATTTATTAACAAAAATTTGAAATGTATAATATAAGTAATATATGATAGTATATTCGATTAGAAATTGTTTTCAAAGGATTTTCAAATGAAGTAAGTGTTATACTCCCCACTTGACACTAGAGAATGATTTCGGTGATGAGTGCACGCATCATCGACGTTTATTTTCGAGAGTCCAAGTGGGGGAGATCACTTAATAGTTTTTCTAAACCCTGTTTTGATTAAAAATTGTAAATTTCTAAAGTATGAAATGAAAATAAGTATATATATATATATATTTCAATGCTGATTAAAATTCTTCTAAAAAGTATGATTTGAGATATAAAGATATTAGCATATATATATATATATATATATATATTAAAAAAAATGGTTTAAATCGAATCCGGAGTTGAAATTCTTAAGTTCTCTAATAAGGAATGATTTTAATTATTAAACTAAAGTTAATCTTGAATTGTTAGAAACTTATGAATTGAAAAGGTGAAATTGAATTTAAATAAAAAAAAATTAATTAAATATAAAATTGTAGGAGTAACCCTTAATTTGAAAAATAATAAATTGGAAATTTATTTAATAGGTATAACACTCAAATTGAATGAAAAGAAGTTGTATATTGTTTAACTACATTCTATTTGCATAGCTATAACTTACCAAATACTTAAAAAGTTTAAAATGCTAATAAGGATAAGTAAATGAATAATATACAAGCGTGATTGCAAATAATAAAATGTGAAGATCTATTGATAGTTGTAAATATAAAGGAAATTTAAGTTGTAAAATGAATTAAATTTAATATTAATTAAATATAAAATTAGTAAATGGAAACTAATTAAATTTGAATAAAACTAAATGTCAATAAACTTGGAAGTGTATGAAATTAAAATTTTGACTTGGAAATGTATAATTGATTTAGTGTAGATTTTGGATGGATGTTAATATTTGATATGCATTGGTTGTTAGATGGATGGTAATTGATTAAATAGAATTCATTAGTGTAAATGGAATCGAATAAATGGAATAAAAAATTTTAAATAATTAAATTCAAATTTGAAGCAAAGTGAAATTAAATATAATTGAATTCAAATTAAATTGAAGCAAATTGACTTGAATTTAAATTATGAATGAAACAAACTTGAATAAATCGGAAACAAATCGAATGTAAACTTATTTCATGGATAAATAAGAAAATAAACGACTTTGTGTATATAATTGTTTCTTTAGAAAATTTGAAGTTTGATGGTTTGTACTTTGAAATAATAAAAGCAAATTTTGGAAAAATCCAAAATTGTCCAATATATGCTGAAACGAAAACGACCATAACTTTTAAATGGTTGAACTAAATTCGACGATCTTAGACTTTTCGGAAAGCATAGAAACTGTAGCACCACTTTTGTTTAGAGTGTCTTGAGAAATTCCTTCATTTACTTAGTTAAAAAATTGAATCTTCTCGCTGGCCTGTGTAAAAAGGAATCAAAATCAGTAGCATATACCCTTAGTATTTTCACCATAACTTTTTACTGGTTTATCGGATTTTGACGATCTTGCTATTTATGAAAAGCTAAGAACTTAAGTTAAAACTTTTGCTTTAAGTGTTTTGTGTTTTTCGGTCATTTAGAGGGTCGAAAACGTGAGTGAACGTCGCTGACCTGCGCTACTCATTGCCCAGGCTGAGACGTATTCTTTTAGTAAAACGGTCGTAACTTTTGAACGGATGGTCCGAATTTGATGATTTTGGACATTCCGGAAAACCTAAAACGAATGAAATAACTTTTGTTTAGGTTCCATTGCCAAATTTTATCGTTTAGGTGACCAAAAACTGAGATTCGTTTGCTGTCCTGGAATTTGAATTTCAGTTTTGAAGCTAAACATGTTATATGTATGTTGTTTATGCTAAGTATATCGATCTATCTTTATATGCATGGTTCTAACTTGGTTATTGAGCATTTTAGTAGGTAGCAAAGGGGTTGCGCTTCGTTGTGGAGCTCGCTTTTGCGCTAAATGCAAAATGTAAGTTAAAATGCTAATAAACGCTTAATAAAAGGTACGTTCTCGGATTATGGTTTATGTTGTGGTATATTATTGTGTTTCCCATGTTTTGGGATGCCTCATTCTTGTAATGAGATGTATATCATGCAATTATTACCACTGTGAAATTTTTCGGTCCTAGCCGCGCAAAGGAGGTGCTGCCGAAATTTTTCAAAAAAATCCGGGAGTTAGAAAATTTTGAGATTCCAAAAATCCTATAACTAAATTTTGCAAATAAGTCGAATATTTTGAATGAATTATATCTAAGTGATGGTTTCCCCTTCTCCGTTCCTTTTCGAGGACGAAAAGTTTTAAGTGGGGGAGAATGTAACGACTCGTATTTTTAACACTTTAAAAATACGAATTAAAATAAAAAAAATTAAAAATTTGGATAAAAATCCGAAGGAAATAATATTTTGTGTTGTTAAATGTGAATTACAAGTTAAAATACAAAACTGAATTTTGAAATAACTTATTTGTAAAATTAAATAAAGATATTAACTTGTAATTGAACGTAAGTAAAGATTTAAATTTGAGTGTAACAAGTAATTGAAACGAATTGAATTTGATTGTAAACAACGAAATAAATAACATGTTACATTTAATATTGAAGTTATAATATTGAAATCAACGTAAATGAATGTAATTTAATATTACTGTGAATTTAAATAAGATGATAGCTGAAGAAAATGAAAGTAAATGAATTATAAACTATTGATAATAATGTATAAGTAAATGGTTGATTCAATAATGAAAGTGTAAATCGAAATAAAAGAATTCAATTGGAATTAAATAACTTGAATTTGAATTACAATATAATTGAACGTTGAATCTAATGTAATCTTTTATACTGGATTTATAAGGGAAAAACTGCATTGTAAAAGATTGTTAATTACTGTGAAATTAAAAATGAAATTTGTGAACAATTGAAATTTGATTTAAAAGTTAATAATTTAAAATTGGAAATTTTATATTGAAATTAAACAGTAGAATTAGCTATTTTTACAACTGTCTCGGATTTCGACGAAACTAGTTTCATCGGATCCGTAACAGTGAATTATTGTAAGGTTTCAATTTTCGTAGCAATCGGACTTGTCGTTTGGCCGTGCGAGCTTGAAACGCGTAGAAATTTAATGTCGAATTTAATTAAAATAATCGACTTCAAAAGCTATCTTCCACATACGATTGAATTAGGCCTTGGGACTAGTTCCATTGCGTTCGGAATATGGGTAAAACCTTATAAACGCCTGGCGGCACGTCTCGATTGGAGTTCGGATGATTTTGGACCTACCTATATAAATACGCTTGCAAACCGAGACAGTTTTATCATTATTTCATTTCAGAAAACCTAATTTCAAACCATGGCCGCCACCTATTCCATGGCCAGAAATTGCCGATCTTTTTTCCTTAATATCTCTCAATCTGTTCAACGAAATCGAAAAATTCCAAAAGAAAAAGTGTAGATCTCGACGAGCTCTTCAAATCCATACAGTTGATTCATGCTAATTCGTCACAGATTGGTCCAGATCTGGCTTTGAATGTCGTGCGTATTTTCACGTTTTTCGAGAAAACAGCGGCGACTGGTGATGCACAACTTCTGACGTTGGTGGCTCTCAAGGTGGCGCGCGTGATGGAGTATCCCGATCGTTTTCCGGTTGCTTCCTTTTGCCGTGTGTTGAAACCCTTGTTCTAGATGTTGGGTTCGGCTATATTAGTTTGAACGTGAAGGAGAAGCTGTAGGTACACGTGATTTAACTATTTTATTATTTATTTAATTTATATTAAATCGTACAACTTCTAATTAGCATATCTTTTGCATACGAGCTTGGATTCACGCGCGGTTTTCTCCGTTGCGTTCGTATCGAAATTCCAGACAACATGGAGCTAGTTTGGTTGGATTCCGAGACCGTTCAAATTTGGGCCTTTATTTGTGTTTTAAATCATCGATAAATCAAAGGTGAGTGTTTATACGCTCACAATTGACTAAAATAATTTTTTGTTAGTTAAATTTATATTCTGAAGTGATATGAAATTTATTGGCTGTTGTTTGGTAGGTTTAATTATCATCTATATTGATATATGAATTAATTGATAGAATTTAAATTGACCGTTAAAATAAATTTAAATTTAAATTGGCAGTATATTACTCGATATTGATAATTATAAAATTTTGTGAATGTTATTGGCTTTATGGTTGATTGGTTGTGATGGATACTATTGGTCGATATTGGTTGTTTATTTATTTTGATATATCATGTTATCATCATGTATATTGTTTGTTGCATATAAAACTGTAAACTGAATCATTTCGAATAAATTAAGGAATAGGTTGAAATGATATACCTATGACATCTATTTGGATTGAAATGATATATATCCATCCTTGAATTTAAAATTGAAATAATCATCCACTTGGCCATAGGTTAGAAAATTATATACGGACACCGAGTTGGTTAAATTAAATGATTTTAAAAGTTGTTTTGAAATTATTTAAATGAATTGATTTTAAGAAAAAATTTCAATTTATGGAAATTGAATTATTTTGAATTAAAGCTCGAGATGTTGGAATTTAAACTTGGTAAATGAAATTGTTTAATTATTTGAAGTTTAGATTTTTAAGAAAAAAAATTGAAATACGGCGTAAATTTTCGAAAGTTGATTTGTTTAAAAGATTGGACTTTTAATCGAACTCTGAATATTTCTAAGAAAATTTATATGAAATGATATTTCAAGTTTGAGTTTGGAATTGAAATTTAATTTGAAATTGAGATTTAATTAATTTGGTTTTGAATTGAAATTAAATTGAGATATAAATGGAATTATCAAATTTAGTTTTGAAATGTGAATATTTGAAGCTTTGAGATATATGGAAATTGAAATGGCTTATTTTGTGGTTCAAATATGTATTTGAAATTGATAATTTAAAATGGTTTATTGAGAAGCTGAATCGAGTTGAAATTGATGATTTGAGATTTGATTAAATTTTAATTTTGGAATTCGAGTTTATGTGAATCGATTTGTGAAATTTGAGGAAGCTATTGTTATATAAAGTATTTTAAACTATATCTAAAACTATTTATATTTTACTTTATAAATTTTAATATAAATTATTTTAATATAAATCATTTTCAATATAAATTATTTTATTATAAACTATTTTAACTTATAACTATTTTATATAAACCATTTTATTGTATAAACTATTTTTCTATATATACAAATTTTAATATCTAAACTGTTTAAGAGGAAAATGTTAGGATTCCGAAATGTTATGATTTCAAGCTATGATTTCAAAGTGTTATGAATTTCAAGGTTTTGATTTCCAAAGTGTTTTGATTTTTAAAGACTTATGATTTCGAAAGCGGTATAACTTCGGAATGTGATATGATTTTGGAAATGGATTTATTTGAAGTGAAAGTGACATCGTATTGATATGGTTTGAAATGGAAATGATATGTCGGTTTTGAAATATAACTATTTTCCAAAATTTCAAGCTGGTCAATAAGGTGAAATGTTTATATTTAAATCTTGGATTTAAATACGAATTGGGTTAAATGAAGTTGCAACCTAAACTGAAATGAGATATTGAGGCGAAAATGATTTTGAAATGAAATCGTATATTTTGAGTAGATATGATGATATTTGAAATGGATTTGATTTTGAAGCGAATATGATATTTTGATATCAATTATGAATCGATTTGAAATGTAAAAGAGCCATCAGTGTAATAATACGTAGTTATTAAAGAGACCGGGATCGGATATGAACATACTCTCTGTCGATACCGAAAACCACTTTAATAACTAATATACGCGGAGTGTTGATCCAGAATGAAGTGGATGGTTTGATGAACGCGTTGACTGAAGAAAGAGAACGATATTGGATGACCCCTGACATGACTAAAATAGGAGCCGTGTCGGGCCATTGAGGTTCGCCACCTCTAGCGGACACACTTCTTCGTTACCATGTCTATTACTTTTGTGATTCGATTTGGGTGCACCCCTCGATTTTGGGAGTGTTGTTTCGCGGTGTTGGGGTAGTAGCTGCTATGCCCAACATCAGTCCGGATCACGCAACTACTAGTATCCTAGTTGGTATTGCCTCATGTACCTTGTCATACTGATTATCCTATTCGCGACCACTACGATTTTGGTTTGTACCTTTAGTATATGGATTGCCCTTTGGTGACTTCCGGTTTTGGGGAAACTACGGTCTTGTATATGCTTTTGGGAATAAAAATGTGTTAAGGGTGGAATGGGCCATGGCTTAACGCTAGTTTGATATTTTACTTTATGATAGACATTATTGTATATAGCGTATTCTATTATATAGTAGATAGTTTAACGGATCCTTAGGAGATGGAAATCCCGAACATCTCTTAAGTTAATGCACGCACATTAAACACTGGATAGGAGGTGTCTAAAACCCGTAAACATCTCCGACGCCGTCACACTCATATTTACTTATTCGATTTAACTTACATGAGATATTTTAGTCCTGACTCGAGTGTTTTGTCTTTTCATTACGCTCGGGTCAGCCTGAGCATTTCAGATAAGGTTGAAGATCTATTCTGGAGGACGAAGACGGAGTTTGGTATTACATCATTTGTATTCTACCACTGTATTATTTTTCCGCTGCATTATTGTATTATCTTTGATATGTATGTAACTCTGATTTATGATGTATAATAATAATCAAATTTATTTATTTAACAGCTTCATGAACTGTTATTTTATTATTATATCTTGTTCCTTCCGCTGCGAGATTCTGAGTTTGTTTCTGTTCTTTCCTTTCTTTTCTTATTTAACCCCAATAACTATCTGTATTTTGGATTGTTTGAGTCGGCGGGTGTGTATGTTTTGTCGACTTGAACGGTCAAAAATTCAGGTCGTTACATTTTCGGCATTATTGCCTCAAAAATAGTTGACGTCGAAAATAAGGGCTTGTGTATAGCTATCAAAATTGAAACACACGGCATCATTGCCGCTATAAAATAGATATCGTAAACTATAACTTACAGCTTCCATGCCGCCTATCATGAATGTCGAAATCAATGGATAACAAGGGATGTTGAGTTTAAAGCCAACATAGGACGCTGACGGTTTGATGTCGAACCTCAAAACACTTAAAATCTAAATGCCATTCTTTATATAAAAGGGATGTCGCAATAACGTTTTGTTGAGTAATGAAACCATTGATGTCGAAATCCTTTACATCTATATGAACAGATTTATTTCATACCCACCTAAGTAGATATCGTATGCATCCTTTTATGTTGATGTCAAAGATTACGGCTGCGACATGGTTGGGCAAACAACATGGCAATTTCATAATTAAACCAAAAACTGTTTTATTTCCACATAAAACCATTTCTTTTCACCTACTATTGTCCCTTGTCAATTTTCTATTGGCTAATATTATACTTAACAAATTTCTTTTCAGAAAAACTGCTACAAAGTTAGTTTACCTTTCCCAAAATAATTTGCTTGCCATTCAAATTATATTATTATTTTAATATAATTTATTAGCCTTTCTAACTCAATAAAATCATAGAAAATCATAACCACTTCGGAAAAATCATCAAAAATCAGAATTACCATATTCTTTCTCATAAAAATTTTGGAGCTAAAATAATTATTTAACTATTTTTAATAATTAAAACCCAAAAGAAACCCCTTTTCCTCCTTAGGAAATTCATAAAATATTCTTGTAAGCTTAGAAAATTATGAAATTGAAAACCTATCTCCAAAACAATGTTTTACTCAACATATCAAAATTTTGAATTATAGGAGATCATAAACTTTGGTTATACCATTAAAACCTACTAAATAAATTCCATAAAAATTCCAATAATCATCATTAATCCCATAATGATATATCCAATCCATACATGACATATTAACATAATCAATTTGACAATATGTCATAGATCAAAAAATACACAAAAACTTAAGATGAATATTATTATTTACCTTAAATTGGATAAAGAGATTGAGATTTGAGATTGTTTGATTTTCTTAAGCTTTTCCTTTGAACTTCTTTAGATTTCCCCCTTTTTCTTCTCTTGTTAATGGTTGGTCTTGCTTGTGTATATCTTTTAATTGTTTTGTGAGTATAAAATGAGAATGAGTGAGGGAGGGCTTAAGGGAAGAAATAAGGTTCTATTCCTAATTTGCTCCTCTCATTTATTCCCTTCTATGTTAAGCTTTAAAACAATCTTATTATTTAATTAGTTAAGGCATGACCTATATTAAATTAATAAATCTCAATTTTCTTATAACACCATACATTATTATATTTAATTTATCTAATTAAATCTCCTAAATGATGTTATACAAAAATTAGGGGTGTTGCAGACTCTCTCCTTAAAGAATTTCATCCTCGAAATTACGATAAGGATAATAACAAGCATATCAATCTTGCAAACATCTGTAACAGACACCTAACAATAATACTAGCCTATATGACTAGCAAAAATTATATATATAGCTAATATAGAACATACCATCAAAGTAATGCAGGATAAGT
This sequence comes from Allium fistulosum, assembly GCA_030737815.1. Lineage (NCBI taxonomy): Eukaryota > Viridiplantae > Streptophyta > Magnoliopsida > Asparagales > Amaryllidaceae > Allium > Allium fistulosum. Next base: position 418,223,715 of record CM060906.1, read on the forward strand.
CTCTTTAATCCTTTCTTCTGTCTCCCAAGTACAGTCTTTCATGTCGTCACTCCCCTTGACTTTCAATAACTTGACTGTCTTGTTCCTTAACTTCTTTTCATCTCTTGCTATAACTCGAACTAGTTGTCTAACAAAGTCATATCTGGTTCCACTACTATAGCTTCCAATGCAGTCGGAGTAATAGCAGTTTCTGGATCATGCACATATTTTCTAAGATGAGATACATAAAAAATATTATGGACTCCCACCAGACTATTCGGTAACTCTGTCCGATAAGTGAGTTTCCCGATCCTTTCTACGATTGGAAATGGATCTACATATCTTGGTGCCAATTTTTCTATCTTTTCAAACTGTACCACACCCTTCATCGTTGATAATTTAAAAAAACATGATCTCCAACCCCGAACTCCAAATCCTTATGCCTCTTATCTACGTAACTCTTCTGCCTAGATTGAGCTTCCTTCGTTCATGCTCGGATCAACTTAATATTTTCCATGGCTTCTCTCACCATATCCGGACCAAGAACCAATCCGTCTTTGGTCTCCAACCAACATGCTGGTGGTTCGCACGACCTTCCATACAAAGTTTCAAAAGGCGTCATTCCTATACTAGTTTGATAACTGTTATTATAAGAAAAATCAAATAAGTGCAAATGGTCCTCCCATGAACCTCCAAAATTTAGTACAAAAACCCTCAACAAGCCTTCAACTACCTTATTGTCTCTCTCTATCTGCCCATCCGAATGTGGGTGGTAAGCGGTACTCATCTTTAGCTTGGTACCTAACACTTCTTGCAAACTCTTCCAGAATTCAGTAGTGAACAAAGTATCGATGTCGCTAACTATACTACAAGGAATCCCATATAGTCCAACAATATTCTTCAAAAATAACTTTGCCAAAGTAGGTTCTGTCCTTATCGACTTAACAGGAATAAAATGTGCACTCTTGGTCAATCTATCTACCATGACCCGAATACTTTCATTTCCCCTATTCGACCTTGGTAACCCATCGATAAAATCCATGGATATAGAATCCCATTTCTAAAGTGGTACTTCTAAAGGTTGAAGAAATCCACTTGGCTTCTAATGCTCGATTTTTATTTACTGGCAATTTAAACATTGCTTTACCTATAAGCCTACATCTCTTTTCATCCCTTCCTAGAAGAAACTTCTCCTCATATTTTGATAAATCTTAGTACCTCTAGGATGAATAGTAAACTTCAATCGATGACACTCCCTAAGAAATTCCTTCCTTAGGTCACAAACATCTGGAACACATAACTATCTCTTCTTCCTCAACTATCCATGCTGATCAAGACTTAAACCTTTTAAATCATCAATCTGAGTTCCTTCTTTAAGCCTTCTGATTCGATCAGGTAGTACTAGGTCATCTCTCATCTTACAAGCAATTCTTTCGGTCGTTACTGGTCGAACTTCCAAGCACGGCAATATTTCGGTATTCCGACTAGAACTAGCCGTTGATCTTAACTGTACACCATAGGCAGTCAATGCCTCTGAGTCTTTCCATTTTGCTAACATAGCTAACATAACATTCTGATGTTTCCTGCTAAGTGCATCTGCAACTTTATATGCTTTCACTGGTGTATTCTCCAAAATCATAAGCTGTGAAAAACTCTAGCCACCTTTTATGTCTTATATTCAACTCCTTTTGAGAGAATAAATACTTACTAGACTAATAATCCATAAAGAACTCAAATCGCATTCCTAAAAGATAGTGTCTCTACACTTTCAAAGCAAAGATCACCGCTGCCGACTCTAAATCATGAGTTGGATATCTAACTTCATGTGGTCGAAGCTGTCGAGAATCGTAGACAACCACTTTACCTCTTTGCGTTAACATAGCTCCTAATCCTACTCCACATGCATTAGTGTACACCACTAAATCTCGATTCCCATCTGGAACAACTAACACGAACGCATTGGTCAATAAATGTTTTAGTTAAGAATGCCTCTTCACATTTATCGGTACATACATACTTTATATCCTTTCTGATTAGTTTAGTCATAGGTATTCCTAACTGTATACGAGAGAATCCTTGATGAATCTCTGATATTAGCCAGCTAACCCTAGAAAACTCCTTATCTCGGTCGCAATCTCGGGTCTCTTCCGACTATTAACAACCTCAATCTTAGCTGGATCTACTGATAACCTTCTACATGACCATGAAACTTCACTTCTCTTTTCCAAAAATGACATTTTAAAAACTTTTCCTTTAGTTGATGCTATATCAACGTTTCTAGCACTATTCTTAGATGAATTTCATGGTCTTGTTCATTCTTAGAATATATCGGAATATCATCTATAAACACTAATACGAATCTGTCAAAATGCTCTCGAAAGATCCGATTCATCAAATCCACAAAGAAAGCAGGCGTATTGGTCAGTCCAAAGGGCATGACTAACCATTCGTATGAACCATATCTTGTTCGAAACACCGTTAATGGAATACTATCCTCCGCCACCCTCAATTGATGGAACCCTATAGCTAAATCCAACCGGGAAAGAACTTTGGCTCCACTCAACTGATCAAAGAAATCATGCATTCTCGGTAAAGGATATCGATTCTTTATCATCTTCTCATTCAACTTATGATAATTAATACACATCCTCAACGATCCATCCAGTTTCTTTATGAACACTGTGGACGCTCCCTAAGATGAGCTGCTTGATCTAATAAAATTCTTTCATTCTAAGTCCACCAGCTGCACCTTTAACTCTTTCATCTTAGTTGGTATCATTCTGCTAGGCAGTCTACTTACGGATTTAGCTCTAGGTACAAGATCTATTCGAAACTCAATAGCTCGTCTCGATGGTAGTCCTATAACTGGCTCGAAAACATCTGCAAACTCTCTTACAACAAAAACTCGATTCACTTTGTCCTCCACTTTCATTGCACCCAATAAAGCACAAACATCGAAATTTGTATTCTCTACTGACTATATAATTCGATCACTACTATTAGGGTGTCTAAATGATATCTTCCTATCCAGGAAAAATATCATAACATCATATATACTTAACTAATGCATACCCAGAATGATCCCAAAACCCATAAAATCAAAGACATACAGATTGCAGGTAAAAGCATGACCTAATAACTCAAATTCTAAATGGTCACATCTCATCCCAGGAGTTGCATAACCTTCTATTGGATTAGCAACCCTTAAGGGAGTAGGTATTATGGACCTAGACTTAACCTACCTACCAATAATGCGAAATAAAAGAATGTGATGTGTCGGTATCAAATGATACTTTAACTGGTATGCCACGAATCAAAAGCGTACCTCCCAACATAGACTTTCCTTTCTCCTCCGCAGTTATTCTAGAAGCTAACGACTCCAAAGCAAGCACTTTCCCTTTATCAGCTGTGGCCAGTTCTAGAACCTGAATCTTGTAATGCCCCACCCGGTCGTAGTTGAAACACTTCACATTTTTCTTTTCCACAACCTCCTTTCCCTTTCCAGATTAACACTCATGAGCAAAGTGCCCTTTCTTGTCACACTTGAAGCAAACAAGATCAGCTTTCCTTTTCTTGGCAGCTCCACCTTTCTGAGCTTCCTTCTTCTTAAAGAACTTCCTCTTCTTACCCTGAGAACTTTGGGTCTCCACTGACTTCTCCTTCCCAAAAGTTGATAACATCTCCTCATTCCTTATCGCCATCTCCACCAATACATTACTCGGATCTTGAAGATGTGGCATTGTTGCTCTAGCAATCTTCGTCTTCAAACCCCGGATGAACTTTTCATTCCTCTTGATCACTATATCTATGGTAGCATATCCGTACCTAGATAGCTCATCAAACCTAGTCACATACTCCAACATCGACGTTTCTCCTTGCTCCAAATCAGCGAACTTTCTAAGCAATGTTGACTTGGATACTTTAGATAAGAATCTCTCCTTAAACCTCCTTCTAAACTCATCCCAAGTCAATTCTTCCTAGGGTACTCCTATGGTCACACCGTTCCACCAATATAATGCAGCTCCTTGCGACTGCCTCGATGCCAACCTCCCCTTCTGCCCATCATTCAATCCTAACTCAGCAAAGATTCTCTTGCAGTGCAATAGCCAATTTTAAACTTCAATAGCATCTTCATTCCTAGAAAAAGCTTCCCTCCAAGATTTGTATAATCACGGTTCAGCTTGGCATAGTTATTGCCAACTGGTACCACGGGATTAGCTCATCCAGCATTAGCAACATTCCCTCCAACCAAACCGGCAGCTTCACCGGCTTGTATTATGCTGACAAAGAACTAATACATGGTCCCTATATCTACTGGTAGGGTTCCAACACTCATGTTAGCATTTGCATTTGGATTAGCCTTTGCTTGTCGACTCGGATTCCTTCTGGTACTAGACCGAGCATTTCGATTAGTTGTGGTACTTCCTCCACCTAGATCCACTCTTCCATTTCCTACTTCCATAGCTTGCTTTCTCGTAATCTGCATACGAGTCTTAATAAGATATAGAAGAATAGTCTAAAAGGGAGGGAAGAATACATACTTATATATAGCAAATACAAGAACATTACTATAGCATTGTCCCATACCCCAATCTTATTCTCTAATTTATTTAGATTATGTTTTCAAAAATCTTTTAATCTTTTAAATTTTACGTAAACCTATGCTTTGATACCAAGTTGTAGCATCTTCCATTTTGAGGTCCGAAAATAAGCACTACTGATGTTGCAGTCATCAATAGTATTATTCTTTGATGACAAAATACGGTAATGTTAATCATATTAATAATATCAAAAGCACACGAATATGAAAATTTTCAAACACATTTCAATAATAAATTTTACATTTCATAAATAAATAAAACTTCATATTCATTACATAATCCCACTCGATCTTACGTTTAGAGAAAATATAAGAATTAAAAAATACTCTGAGAGCAACATATGAAGATGCCCCTTTGGTTGATCAGAGTCTAATACTTGACAGTTACAACTTCTGTCATTACATCCATTCAGATAAGAAACAGTGGAAAATAAAAGCTCCTAATAACAGCAATTTTGCCTCCTACACATCTCTGGAAGCTTATTTGTCTAACCTGGAAATCCCTACTCTCGACCTACTCAAATAAGTACCCGAGAGTTTAGGGAGAAAGAAAAAATTTGGATCAGACAAGAATTCTGGTGTAAATAATAATATTCCATCTTGAACCAAAGAGATATCTAGTGAGACCACGTCGCTGAGCGGAATGGGCTTCCCCCTCATTATTATCTTATCAAAATATGTTAACCATAAATTTTGCACCTGCAACCATAGTGGATAGAGTAATCATGACATGATCATATGCATGTACGCGACATGAGTAAATCCATTATTCTGCCCCCTATGGACGTGCATACCGAAGGTTTACCCTTCCCTAATATAGACTATCTGTCTTAACTCATATGGACCATCTGTATCAACTTAAGTGGGCTATCTATCTCAGCTCAAATGAACTATTTGTCTAAGCTCAAATGGACTATCTGTCTCAAATCATAGTTTCTATGAGATCACTATGAACCTATCGGTTTTCATTAATAACATCTCTTCAATCATAGTTTTTCATGGGACCACTATGAATCTATTAGTTGTCACTAATAACATACCTCCAAACATAGTTTTCATAAGATCGGTATGAACCTATTAGTTCCTCTATTAACATATCTCAAATCATTGTTTTCATGGGATCACTATGAACCGATTAGTTGTCACTAATAACATCCTTTAAATCATTGTATTCATGGGATCACTATGAATCTATTTGTTCCTTTAATAACATATCCTTTCGATCAGTTCTGGGTATCCTAAACATTAGATCTATCTGATCTTCTGGATGCAATTCTACTAACACATGAGTTAAGTCTGACCATACTCACTACTGGGACTACCTAACTAGTAACTCTACCCTAGGGCTGTCAATGGATACCCAAAAAATCCGAAATCTGTCTGCATCCGCATCCAAAAAGCGGATAAATATCCGATATCCAAAAAAATGGATGCGGATGCGAATATAAAGACATCATCCGAAAATTATTCGTTCGGTATTTTTCAAGATTATAGTTTAAATTATGTGTATTTTAGCATAGTGAAAGATATTTATTTATGGTTTTATTAAGTTAGAAGTTTATATTATATGCATTAAATGCATATTAACTACTTAAAACTATTTATCATCATTATATTTATTTATTTTGACATTTTAATAATCAATGGGATTGAAAAAAGTTTATGTTAAACTAAAATTTTACATTTATATTTTTTGATTTATCAATCGTTAGCGGATAGGATAATTATCCGATATCCGTCCATATCCACGGATGCAGATATCCGATATCCGAAAATGATTTCGGATGCGAATGCAGATATGGCACTATCCACATCTGAAAGTATCCGTTGATAGACCTACTCTACCCCCAAATCTTAAATGCAATGTTGGGTCATAATAATGTGAGCATGACAATTATAAATATGAAAATTAACTGATCAAATAATAATAAGAACATATAACATCATTCATCAAAATATGTACAATCAACAAACATTGGCATCACAAAATTACTTAACCTTAAGTAATAATTTCCTTTGGCAAATTCATATAAAACTTGGGCTAAATACCAATTTATTTCTTTGAAAATATTTATCTCTATCAATGATTAATCCTTTAAAATTATTCTTTAAAATAAGGAAAACATAGCCCATTACTTAGCCAAAAACTTATGCCAAACTACAATCCTTTTTGAAACAGCTTTCTTTATTTACAAAATCAAAAGGAGGTTGTCGAACCCCTAAAACTTATGGCTATCAAGCCTTTAAAGAAAACTAATTAATTTAATAACCTACGACATCAATATGGCTGAAATGGGATATCGCGCCTCTCAATATCGAAGCTCCAACAAAGTATTCTAATTTATAAAACATAAGGCTGGTATCATGCTTGTCGTATTACAAAGCTATATAGGTTGTTAAAGCTATAAAACCTTACTTTGCATAATACATATAGCTTATGTCGAATTTAGTTGTTTTCAGCATCATTGCCTCAAAAATAGTTGATGTTGAAAATAGAGGCTTGCGGCATTATTGCCTTACAACTATAGTTATCGAAATTGAAACATACGGCATCATTGTCGCTATAAAATAGACATCGTACACTATAACTTATGGTATCCATGTCGCCTATCATGAACGTCGAAATCAATGGGTGACAAAGGATGTTAAGTTTTAAAACTAATAAAGAATGTCAACGGTTTGATGATGAACCCCAAAAACACTTAAAATCTAAATGCCATTCTTTATATAAAAAGGATGTCGCATTCATGTTTTGTTGAGCAACGTGATCATTGATGTCGAAAGTAATGTCAAAATCCTTTATATCTATATGAACAGATTCATTTCATACCTCCTTAAGTGGATATCATATGCATCCCTTTATGTCAATGTCGAAGATTATGGCTGTGACATGGCTGGGAAAATGACATGACAATTTTGTAATTAAACCAAAAACTGTTTTTATTTCCACATAAAACCATTTCTTTTCACCTACTTTTGTCCCTTGTCAAATTCTATTGGTTAATAATGTATTTTACCAATTTCTTTTCAGAAAAACTGCTGCAAAGTTAGTTTATCTTCCCCAAAATAATTTGCAAACCATTCAAATTATATTATTATTTAATATAATTTATTATCCCTTCTAGCTTAATAAAATCATAGTAAATCATAATCACTTAGGAAAAATCCCAAAAAATCACCAAAAATCAAAATTACCATATTCTTTCTCTATAAAAATTTTGAGGCTAAAATAATTATTTAATTATTTTAATAATTAAAACCCAAAATAAACCCCTTTTCCTGCTTAGTAAATTCACAAAATATTCTTGTAAGCTTAGAAAATTATGAAACTGAAAACTCATCTACAAAATAATATTTTACTCAACATATCAAAATTTTAAATTAATTGCAGATCATAAACTTAGGTTTTACCCTTAAAATCTACTAAATAAATTCCATAAAAATTCCAATAATCATCATTTAATCCCATAATGATATAATCAATCCATACATGACATATTAACATATTCAATTCAGAAATAGGACATAGATCCAAAAATACACATAAAAACTTGAGATGAATATTATTATTTACCTTAGATTGGATAAAGAGATTGAGATTTGTGATTGTTTGATTTTCTTAAGCTTTTCCTTTGAATTGCTTTAGATTTTCCCCCTTTTCTTCTCTTGTTAATGGTCGACCTTGCTTGTGTATATATTTTGATTGTTTTATGAGTGTAAAATGAGAACGAATAAGGGAGGAAGGGCTTAAGGGAAGAAATAAGGTTCTATTCCTAACAGGCCCCTCTCATTTATTCCCTTTTATGTTTAAGTTGTAAAACTATCTTATTATTTAATTAGTTAAGGCACGACCTAGATTAAATTAATACATCTCATTCTTCTTATCACTCGACACATTATTCTATTTAATTTGTCTAATTAAATTTCTTAAATAATGTTTCCCAAAATATAGGGGTGTTACAGAACCCACTTGGGTATGGCTACCTTCTACTAACACATAGAACCTTCACTTAGGAAGTGGGTACCAATGAAACTTCTACCCTTTTTTTGCAAGTATCCACAAAAACCAAATAGTCTATGTGTTTACTATATCCCTATGTTATCTACCTTGTTGGAATTTTATAGAGATATTAACATTTAAATAAATTATTTTCATAATGGTACCACTAATGTGATTCTAAATATTTTTAAGTATAATGCAATTTTTAAGCAATTTTTTAATAAGCAAACAAAGCTTTATATAAGTTTTTATATAAATAGATATGAATGTACTTTTCAAACATATGTAATACAATGCATATATATATATTTAAAATAAGAATATGTAAGCAAATAAAATATTCAAAGTATATAAGTTATAAAATATAACAACGGGTTCAAAAATTGCAAAGAAAAATATTCAAAATCCGTTTTTCCATTCATTCAGTCGACTAATGATGTTTCCCAGTCGACTAAAACGCTATGCCATCTATAAATATGTATACCTAGTCGAATACCAGTTATTATTATAAATGACTATACTTAATCTTTGGAACCAAAAATGCCCATTTTAGTCGATTGAAATGAATGCTCAGTCGATTGGACTAGGGTAGTTCAGATGACTAATCCTATATTTTTTAGTTGACTAAAATTAGCATCTTACTCTCGATAAACCACTGTGTATAGATTCAATCGACTGATTGGTTTAACCAGTCAACTGAACTGGTAGTTGCTTGTTTTTTTCTAAAAACAAAAAGAAAAGTCGTGCCTAGTACTCATAAACTTTTGTTTTAAACAAGGTGGTCTTGTAATATTCTTATGTACTTTGATGTGAATTCATGCTTATGTTATGGATTGTTATTATGTTCTTCTAGTTTGTCAGGTATATGTTTGTGAATTTGCTTATGAGCTTTGCATTAACATCCAATAAATGTTTGAATTTCATCCCCTACGATATATCTTTGTATACTATAATTTCCGTTGTATTCTCTCCTTTTTTGTTAATGCCAAAGGGGGAGACAATATTGACAGGGAGAGCATGTATTAAGGGGGAGAGATACATATGCTTTTAATCAATAATTCATATAGTTGTCATCATCAAAAAAGGGGAGATATATAATATTGAAAGGGGTAGCATGTATTAAGGGGGAGAGATACATATGCTTTTAATTAATAATTCATATAGTTGTCATCATAAAAAAGAGGAAGATTGTTAGAACTCTGGTTATATGTTTTAATGATGACAACTATATCTTTGTGTATGTCTAGTATACAATATTATGTTGGTAGAAGGAGCTCTTGAATCGGATAATCAAGGAAAGAGCAATGCAGATCATCTACATATCAAAAGCTATTAAAATACGGTTTATCAAGTCAAATATATGTATTTGGTCTTAGATATACTTGTAAATTCTCCTTGGTAATTCATATGCACACGCACGCACCTGTATACAAATGCTTTTAATTATCAAAGAGTTTTAACAAGTTTTAAAAAGCAAAATTTTATTAAAAACAATTTTTACACTGTTTAGTCGACTGAATATTATTCTAAGTCGACTGGGACAAGGCTGTCGTTGGAATTAGACAGGAAAGAAAGCTGCTGTTGAAGAAGTGGAGCTAGTTGGAGCAAAAAGTGACGAAGAGATGTGCTACTAAAAACAGGTTGCTACTACTGCTGTACAGTGTGATGCGGGCTAAGAACCAAAGAGTTTGTGCAGGTGTGTTGGCTTTAGTTTCTATATGTGAAGAGATGAGAATGTATATTGTTTTGATACATAAAAACTGGAATAGTGCATGTTGGAGTAGTTCAGCAGGCTAGAAGGTGTTGGAGTGGAGCTGCTTGCTCTGAGAATATCAAACTGCCCAATACATTTAATTAATTAATAGTGTTGTAGTGGTGACGGTGAAGTACAGGAGCCTCTAGACAGCAGGAGGTGCATGCTGAAGTGGAGACAATGAAGTATAAGCTACAATGAAGTATTTTCATTTAACTAATTAATAGTGTTGAACAGTGACCAAGAGTAGGCAGGGTATGCCTTAACTATACCAAAAGATAGCAATAATGCCATGCATGATGTAGCTTGTGCCAACTGAATTAAGTTTAGTGAGGAAGCTTGTTATAAGTTATGCATGGTGACTAAAAATCTCTTGCTGGTAGATAGCAGTGGTGGGTGCTCCTGCTAGAAGGTGGTGACGCTACTACGGGCAAAATGTTGCTATGGGATGAAGTTGCAAGTGAAGAGCTATGCCATGCTCTCCCTAGGGTATTGTACATGCTGACCATGCAAATAGATGTACATGTATACTATGTAAGCTGATGGGGACAGGTTGCTAAGAAATATTGATGATGATGAATTAGCATGAACTTGGCTAGTAGGTGAGAAGGAGTTGCGCCATGTCATTAGAAGTGTGTTCAGATCCTGCAATCCTTTCGAGAAGAGTTTGCAATTCCAAGTGGCTACGAGTAGTTCCTATCCATAAAGATATAAACCAAGTAGTAGTAAAAATAAACGAATAGGGGTTTTTATATGTAGTCTTGTTAGAACATCTCTTGTTAGATTTTAATGATGACAACTATACAATCATATTATAGAATCTGTAAACTAATTTACATGCATATAAGCATCAACTCTTGAGCACAATGGGAGTCACAAAGGAATCATAAAATGGTTAAGATGAAGTAGAATACTATCAAAGAGCTCGACATAAAGGCAAATCATTGTAAGGGTCATATACTTGTGTTAGTGTCTTAGATAAATCTATACAATCTCCCTTGAGTGATATGAGCTAAAAAACATTGAAAACTTCTCATTCACTTAAAACAAGATTTCAAATCAGTTTTAAAAGTTTTAGAAACTCAAATGTTTGGAAGCAATATTTAGATGTCTGAGATCATGCCTTTTTGAATTAAATTTTCTTTGATTTGTTTCCTTCAAAATACAAACGTCTAGATCTGAAGTCAGACGTCTGATAACATGTCTTTTTAAACTATAACTTCTTTGGTATATTTTTCATCAAAAATCAAACGTCAGGTATGAAGTCGGATGTCTGAAAAAATGCATTTGAATTACTTATTCTCTGGAGCAAATTCGTTCAAAACCAAACATCTGAATCTTTCCAACAACTATATTTTGAAAAGACACATCTCTTCTTCTTCACGGGATGCAACCCTGTTTTCTATGGCTTTCTCTGAAATGTTGCAACTCTTAGAAGAGATCTTTTTCACAACTATAAATATGACCATAGCTAGAGTTTTAGACTAACTTCTAACTTTCTAATTCTTGCTCTCAATGTATTTCTATTGTTCTCTAAAACTCTATTGCTTTCTTGCTTTCAACATCATTAACAACTATTCTATAGCTCTTGGTGATATACTTCTATAAACTCATGTGCTTTCACTCATTCAACTCAAAAAGGAGATTATAGGAAGTTTTGTACTACAAGTCAAAATCCGTGTTGATAGAACACAACATTGTCAAAGACCGCAAACTCGTGTATATGCCCATTCCTTTAGGCAACTGAGGGTGTTTCGTTAGTGAATTCTGAAAGAGAGCTTTAGGACTAGATGTAGGACGGGAGGTTCGAACCAGTATAAAAGCTCTAGTGTGATCATTTTTATTTCACTTTATTATTTCTTAATCATATAGCCTGATATTACATATGCACTCATATATACATAAGTTAGCCATATTAGAGACCTTGTGCACTTTCATTGTTAAATATACGTTGATTACGTTCATACTAAAAGGTTCAACATGTGATTGAATAGATTGAGTCTAGTGTTTTCATAGCTGCTTGTGTAAAGTTTAACCTAAAATAATTCCAATATTCCTGTAGAGGGGGCATTGAGGTAGTGATATCCATGTTAAAATATCGAGAATAACTTGCCGATAACGTAATGAGAGAAAGTGCAAACGAAAAAAAGTAATGTGGTCTCAGGCATCGAGTTGTAGAAATAGCAAGGATTAATATTAATATTAATATTAATATTTATGGTTTTCCTCGAATTTAGATAGGTTATGGTGTTTAGTTTATTGTGTAGAGCGATCTACAAATGAATTTTAACCTTAGGGGGGCTTTGATTTTCTAAATAGGATTAAAGTAACCAAAAACATATGTACCATAACAAGTTAAGAATTTATACTTCGACTTGGAGGTGTAGCTTTCTTTTCTATCCCAACACCATGTCAAATGATCCGGGATGTTGTTGATATCATAGTTTTCAATCATATTAATTAATCTTTGAAATTAGCCTAGCACAATACCAGTTAAGTTTTGATTAGTCGAGATATCCCACCAAAAGAACGATTGGGATCTGTAGACATCATCGATTAGATCATTTTAATTGTTAGAGGCCAGGAACAGGTCGGGAAACTCATGTTCCAAGGCGATGGAGGAGACCCACAGCTCATTCCAAAGGAGGTCTTATCTTCGAAGTTAATATTGTATTTAAGTCCTATTTTGAAAAGTGTGAGATTTTTTTCCAAAAGAAAGAAAATTTCTGGCTAGTGCTAAATATTTGGATTTTTGAACCATTGTAGTAGTAGTTATAAATTATTTCTTTCCAAGTTGTAGGTTTATCATCTAAGAATTTCCAAATCCATTTACACAGTAAGGAGGTGTTTAATACCTTTAAGATGATAATACCCAAGCTCCCTTGGGTTTTGGATTTGTAGAAAAGGTTCCAGTTAACGAGATAGCTGAGATTAGAGCTCTTTGTCCCTCCTTTCCATAAAAAGGTTCTTTTGATGTTATCAATTTTGTTAATTACCCAGTTACTAAATTTATGATAAGACATCCTATAAATCGGTATTGCTGACAATACCGAGTTAATAAGGATTGCCATGCCTGCCCTGGAAAGGCGGTTAGCTTTCCAAGAGGGCGGTCTACTATTAATATTGTCGATGATAGTGTTCCAGTCTTCCTTTTTAGGTTTCGTCTGTCTTATTGTTATGCCTAAGTATTTAGAAGGGAAATTCATAGTTCTATAGTTTAGGGTGTTGGCCACTTCGACCGTGTAGTTTGAAGTGTCATTAAGAACTAAAGTTGAACTTTTATTGAAGTTAATTTTATGCCCCGAAAGGAGCTCAAAGTCATATAAAATTAGTTTAAGCGAAGCAATATGATATATAAGAGGGGAGTAGAATAAAAGGGTGTCATCTCCATATTACAGTGTGGACACACTGGTCGAAGTAATTTTACTCCCAATTCTGGGAAGGACATTGTTTCTTACAGCTAGGGAAATAATTCTATGAAAAACATCAGTCGCAAGGTTGAACAGAAGCGGGGACAAAGGGTCACCTTATCGAAGACTTCTCTTTGACTGAATTCTATTACCCTTGGTAGCATTTACCAGAATGGACAACATACTAGTTTTCAAGATTAGGTTGATCCAAGAGATCCATTTGTCTGTGTATTCCCTAGCTCTAAGGACATTGGTCAAGAAATTTTAGTTGATTGAATCAAAAGCTTTTGCAAAGTCTAATTTTAGTAGGGTGCAAGAGATTTCCTCTTTGTGGCAATAGTTTATGGATTCTTGTGCTATAGAAACTCTGTCCATGATACCTTCTATAAAAGCTGTTTGCGATCTGTCTATTAGGTTACTCATTTTATGTTTTAGTTTATTTGCTAAGACTTCGGTGATTATTTTGACCGAGCAGTTAATCAAGGAAATGGGTCTGAAATTAGAAATTTCTTCAAGATTCTCCATTTTGAGGATTAAAATAACATCAGCCTGATTGAATTTTCCTAGCTGTAGGGAACCGTTGTGAAGTTTTTCAAAAAGATGCAAAATATCCTATTTAACAAGATTCTAGAATTTTGGATAGAAAAGCATTAAGAAGCCATGGGGTTCTAGGGCTTTGACTCGCTAGGCTCTATACAGCTGACCAGACCTCATTTCCATAAATGGATAATCTAATCTAATTTGAGAATAATCCGTTCTCGGATAAAGGTCATGCCAGTTAGCTTGAATTCTATGTAGCCATCCATCACCATAGATTTCCGCATAATAACCAGTAAAATTGTTGTTTAAGTCGTTATGTTCATTATATTTAATTTCGTTAACTTAGATTGATTTTATATTGTTCTGACGTCTTCTGTCATTAGCTATACGGTGAAATTTTGAATTTTTATCCCCTCTGACATCCATTGTACAACGCGAACGTTGTTTCCACATAATTTCTTCTTAGTCTGATAGTTTGTTTAGTTCAGTTTTTAAGACATTTTGCTTGAATTTCTCTTCTATGGTTAGATTTCTCAGCTCGTTTGTTTTGTCTAAATCTAGAATCTCGTTATGGATATGTTGTCTTTTGATGTTTATTTTTCCCAAAAACATTTGTATTCCATTTTTTATAAAAGATCTTATCTCTCTTAGTTTGAATACAAGATTTTTTTTCCAGCGTTGTTCGTAATTTTGTTATGCAAAAGAATTCCATTTCGTTATTATAAGGTTTTCAAAGATATCTTCTTTGAGCCACATTTTCTCAAGTTTAAAGGGTATGTTAATGGATAAGTGGTTCGAAGTGTTAAGGATGATGCGACTGTGATCAGAGATAATCCCTGTAAGGCCAAAGGCTTTGGTCAGGGGGAAGGAGTCCTAACATGTTTTGATGGGGGCCCACTTCTAAGTAGTAGGAGAACTACTCCTGTACTCTGCAGAAAAAAGACGAGTCTCGCATAGGATAAATCATATCGGTACTAACATGATTTGAAAGAGGAATTTTGACAGCGAATCCTGGAAACTTGAAAACTTGAATAGTATGAGGAAAAAGTGAAGTAGCAACGTATAAAATCATGTCGGTATTGACATGATTTGATCGTTATCGAAATGATTTGTGCTAGGAGTTTTACTCGTTCTTCCTTCCTAATAGCATGAATTTGATCTCTTACCTAGTCTTTTGTGGGATAGCGACCTTAGTGGATGAAGTCACCTATAAATATCCATGCTCTCCCTCTCCGAAATCAACCGCCATCTGCCCCTCCTCCAGCCCAACCGTACACATCCCCCTATCCACCTAAGTTTGTGCGAGATGCCGATGGCTTCACCCCTGTCTCATCATGCAAATATCAAAGAAGAATATGTATAGCATCTCAAGCATACGCTCCAACTTTCGTGGTTTCCAAACCTTGCTCATGTACTCAACGTTCCACCACGCGAATAAATGGACAAAATTCATTTTCTTAAGCAGATTTCCCATCGTTATTCCCAAGCCATAACCCCTCCCAGTCTACCTCCTTAGCAGCTGCGCCTACCAGGCCTCAAGCAAGTACAACGAGCCACTACAATCCCGTGTCTGAGCCTTGGAAGCTAGTGATAGTAAAAGATGATATTTTGGTCTATCCCCACTTAAAATTCCATAATCCTATCGATTTCAGCCAACAAAAGATGTGCTAGAATGATGAATATGGCGGTCAACTCTGTAAAAAGTTAATTGTTATCTACGTGGTAGTTTCTCATCCATATTATTATTATTATTATAAAGCGTATATAGAAAGGGTTTGGAAACTGATAGAAGATTTTCACATCCACACCAAATAAAATGGTTTTACGTGATTAAATTTCAAAATTAAGATGATTGTAAGAGAATTCTAGGAGGACCTTATTTTTACGATAAAAAATTAATAATGATGAAGCGTTGGGTACTGGATCTCAACAACCAAAGAAATTTTGCAAACGATTTTAGTTTGAGTTCGGTTCCCTGGATTAAAACTTGATTTTTTTCCAAATAAGGGATCAGTAGAATAACGTCTGTCTAAGGAAAACCCAAAAAGATGGATCGGTTCATGAAGGGAATGATTAAAATCTCGTTCCCCAAGGTGGTAGTTGAAACAAACAATGACTTTAAATTTCCAAAAGATGTAGCCATAGTCATGGGAAAAAAATGAAATTATCCTTGTACATAGCAAATACGGGCTGTTTTATATTGGGCCAACCCGCAGCCCATTACAATCTTTTCTGTATTTGCCTATTTATAAAGGCTTGTAACTACTGATCATATTATTATCAAATCATAGCAATAAAACAATATTTTCTCATTTATTCTATCTTGGTATCAGAGCAAGTTATTGGCTTAACAGCAAATTGCTCTCATCAGAGAATAATCATCATTTGAGAGTGTTTCATCATCTGAATCAAGTGTCGTGCCAAGAAGAAGGTGTCTCAGAGAAAACCTCATCATCGAACACCCCATCGGCTGCACTTGGCTCATCAAAAGTTCCAAGATTCTGATCAAATCTCAAGATTCTGATCATCCTACCTTTCATGCCATACCAAGAAACAAGTATCAGAGAATTCTCATCACTCACCTGATTCTGGTTGCATTTCTTGACCCTTCCAGACTTCTTTTATCTGATCATCGATCATCTCAAAACTTCTGCATCCAAAACGACAGAAGAAAACAACAATGTTGCTGCATCATCCAGTTCTATTTCAAGAACTGCTCAAGATCAGCCAAATGACACTCAAGACTTAATCAAATCCATCATCAAGCCCCAGAGTCAGATCATCACCATTCAGTTAGATGAATCCAATTATCTGCTATGGAAGTTTCAGATTGAAACTGCTATAAAGGGCTATGGGCTGCAGGAATATGTTCATGGCACATCAATTACTCCACCAAGATTCACTACGACAATGACGGAAAGCTAGTCAGTAATAAAGAATATATTACTCATGAAAGACAAGATAGCCTGATTAGTTCTTGGCTTCTATCCTCTATAGGTGCAAATCTAATGCCATAATTAGTTGGATGCAAAACAGCATATGAAATATGGCACACAATTGAGCAAGTATTCAGTTCTCAATCTGCAGCAAGGATAATGCAATATAAAAGATAGTTGCAGAACTTAAGAAAGGATAATGCCAGTATGAGAGACTATCTGTCAAAAGAAAAAACTATATGTGATCAATTGGCTTGTGCTGGACACAAAGTAGCAGACACTGAACAGATATTGTGTATACTAAGTGGTCTGGATGATGAGTATGAAGCTGTGGTAGCTATAATATCATCTAATGAAAAACTACCTTCACTTCAGTCTGTTCAGTCAATGCTAATTGCTCATGAGGGCAGATTAGAACAAAAGAAACCAATAAATTTGGAATGTAATGTCAATTATGCATCTATGAGCAGAAATATAAATCAAGAAAGAAATCAGAACATCAAAAATCAATCAAGTAATTACAGAGGTGGCCAATCCAACAGAGGTAGAGGAAGAAGTGGTAGATCTAATTATAATAACAACAACAAACCAAGATGTCAAATATGCGAGAGGTATGGCCATACCGCAAACAAGTGCTATTTCAGATTCGATGCAAACTTTACTCCAGCACAACAAAGCAACAACAATGCAAGATCACAAAACCCTATTGCCAATTTGGTAAATATGTAGCAAGAAACCAAGTCAGAAAGTTCAGACAACAACATAGCAAAGATTGAAGATATTCATGATGACAGCTGGTTTCCAGATTCTGGTGCAACCAACCATGTGACAAACAATTTGAGTCAACTAAATCTTGGCAACAGGGAATACAAAGGTAAACAGTTACTGTATATGGGTAATGGCAAGCCTGTACATATATCTCATACTGGAAATGCAAGTATTAATGGTACTAGACAACTCTACCTTAAAAATCTACTTAGAGTACCATTAATCAGGAAAAATTTGATGAGTGTTTCACAATTTGCTAAAGACAATAATGTCTATTTTGAATTTCACTCAAAGTACTGTGTTGTTAAGGATAATCTAACTAATGAAGTTCTTTTGCAGGGTAGAGAACATAATGGGTTATACAAATTTGATGTCACAAGCTCAAGAAAATCTGAACCCGAAAGAAAATGGTGTCATGTAACTGAAACAAGAAATGCTGAAAAACACAGTGAAAAATTTGATGTATGGCATTGTAGACTGGGACATCCCAGTATAATTGTTGTTAAACATGTATTGAGTGAATGTGATAATACTCTTGTTGATAAAATTCCTAATTCCTATATATGCACATACTGTCAATTAGGCAAAAGTCACAAGCTTGCATTTTCAGACTCTGAGACTATATATAACAATACACTAGAACTAATTGCTGCAGATCTCTGGGGACCTGCTCCAATTAGTACTGATTATGGCTATAAATATTATATCTCATTTATTGATGCTCACTCCAGATTTGTATGGATTTATTTCTCAAAATCAAAATCTGAGACTAACAATGCAGTGATACAATTTATTACAAATGTTGAAAGACACACAAACAATCAGGTAAAAATCATGCAGACAGATGGAGGTAAGGAGTTTCTACCACTAAGAAGGTATTTTCAAAATAAAGGAATTACACATAGGATCACATGTCCTTATACATCTGAGCAAAATGGTCTTATTGAGAGAAAACACAGACACATCGTTGAAATTGGTCTAACTCTACTAGCACAAGCATCTATGCTACTTAAATTCTGGCCAGATGCCTTCTCTACAGCAGTCTATTTGATCAATAGACTGCCCATAAAAGTACTCAAATATAAGAGTCCTATGGAAGTGATAACCAAAGTTAGACCAGACTATCAAAACTTAAAAATGTTTGGATGTCAGTGCTTTCCCTATCTAAGACCATATAACTCACACAAACTCAACTACAGGTCCACATCATGCACATTTTTGGGTTACCCTACAAATCAAAAAGGCTACAAGTGTTTAGATAGTAATGGGAGGGTGTATATATCCAGGCATGTGATATTTAATGAACATGAATTCCCCTTTAGCAATGCAGAAATCAAAACATCTCAGAAAGTATACAATACAAAATTTTCTGTACCTCCTATAGTACCTTCACCAGAGATAGTCATACCAGTTCAAAGTGAAGATAGCCATGGCAGGAGAGATATCAGCCCACAACACACCATGCTCACAAGTGAACCAGGTCATGGCAGGAGAGATATCAGCCCACAACACACCATGCTCACAAGTGAACCAGGTCATGGCAGGAGAGATATCAGCCCACAACACACCATGCTCATAAGTGAACCAGGTCATGAGCACAATGAAGCATCCCCAAGAGCTACTGAAACAGACAGCATCAATCCATGTGATCCTTGTCAAGTATTGAGTGATCAACAATCACCCAATACTCAACAAAGGACCACTAATGCTGAAGGAAGTCATTCCACTATTCCTGCAAGTACTGGTCACCATATGATAACTAGAGCAAAAAGTGGCATATTCAAGCCAAAAGTGAAAGGGACGCGGAAGATGATCTTAAGGCTATTTAACACTAGAGGGGGGGGTGAATAGTGTTTTAAGAATTTCTTTAAAACTTCTTTGATTTAAATTGAATTAACTAACTTAATGCAAATACACAATCACAGATCAAATCACAGAATCACAAACAAATGCAAATATAAATAAAAAGCAAGTAAAGGAAAGAACACACCAGGAATTTTATACTGGTTCGGTGTTACCCTACATCCAGTCCCGCACAACCCGTACGGCTTTCTATTCAACAATAATCTAGATTACAATCCCTCGATTCCAAGGCAATGAGGTACACCCTCCAGATTCTCAGGTCTCTGGGTAGAACCACTTGATTCACAGGACACAAGTTCACCCGATCGATTTCCAAGGACACGATCACACCTTTATAACCCCACATAAGTTTCTTTGAGTACAAATGTATCTATAACTCTGATAAGCACTGAGATTCTTTGAAGAGAGTGGCAGAGAATCAAACTAGAGATATTCTGGTTTGATTCACTTAAGATTTCGGCAGAATATGGATAGGATGATTAGAAAATAAGATAAGTGAGTAAAGAGGAGAGAAAAATGAAGAAGTAGTTTTTTTGAAAACGTCCATAACAGTCTCTATTTATAGAGAATGAATGGATGTGTCCATTCGAAGAGGTTTAAACGAATAGACACTTCTTTTGAAAACAACCTTTGCTGTAACGGGAAGTATGTCGACATGACAGGTAAATAGGATGTCGACATGGTCTAGTAAAAAGTGATGATTTGCTTTACTTTGAAAATGATGATTTAAAACATATGCAACTTTATTCAAATGGACTCTATGTATTTGTAGAAGGTATTTAGAAGTAGAAATACTTATGAATGTATATATGTATATATACTAAAATATATTTAAAATCAAAGTAAATAAACTAAAGTAAATATAATATTAAAATAGATTTTGAGGCTAAAATATCAAGGACAATTTTGAAATCAAAATATAACAAAATGATAAATATGATTTTGAGGCTAAAACATTTTTGGAAATGTGAACGAAGGTTTTTCTTTTGAAAAGGAATATTTGAAAATCATTTTATAAAACAAGAGATAATTTTGAAAATCATTTTGAATCAAAATTAGTGGATAACAAAATAGGGCTACTATCCGTTCCACTAGATATTTCGTGAGTTCCATCTCACTAGGGTTCCATCCCTTTAACAAGAACGAAGTGGATTCCATTCCACGAGTAAATTGGATAAAAAAGAATGATAGTGCTTTCAAGGAGTTTTAACAAATATCTAACCTAACTATATTATTTGTCTTGAACTCTTGAATATCTTGAATCTCATGAGTCTTCAATCTTGAACTCTTGATCTTTGTCTTCATCAATTTTGTTTTCTTTACTGTACATTCTTCTTTTGTTGATACCTGCATATAGATTTCCTGCACATATATATTTTATAACACTTCTATAGTTGTTGTCATCAAAACCACTATCCTATGGACTAAAATTCTCCCCCTTTTTGATGATGACAACCTTTGTTTATAAAATATTTATATTCTCCTTATAACTCCCCCTAAATCTAATAACTCCCCCTTAATCTATGCCTAACTAACCTATTTTATACTTCTCCCCCTTTGTCATCAACAAAAAAATGACACTAACTCCCCCTAAATCTATGATATTAATGATAGTGTTATCATTAATAATACTGAAACTAGATATAACAGTGCACTAAACATCGTATACTTAGAATGTTATATATGAGCAATATAAGAATAAGAATAATAAGTGTAACCACAGATTATTTTATTCATTTCAATATTACTATATACATGACTATTTAAACTTATAAACACATAAATAACTAAAACAAGAAAATAAACAACTCAACGGTTGTTTTTGATGATGGGAGATTTGTGGACAGGATAATTTGGGTAATGGAAACAGAAGTTTCCATGTTGTTCCACAATGTTCCCATAAGCATCAAAACAAACTTCCCCTACACATACTGCTTCATCATCAGTTTCTTCCTCCATTGGTTCTTCCTCTTCTTCTTCGTCTTCGTCTTCTTCTCCTTCTTCATTTGCTTCTATGTTAGAAGAATCTTCAATTACAATTGGATTGGCATGATTATCCATGAGGAATTTTTGAAGATTCCTCAGAATTTTCCCTTGTTTCTCTTGCTCTCTTGCCATTCTCAATTGTTGAACTTGCATTTCAGTTAACATCTGCAGCGAATCATTAACTTTCTCCTCTATTTTGATGACACGAGCGAGTATGGAGTTTTGGAAAGGGCCTTGTGAAGGAGAAGGGAAAGAAACCGGTGATATTTGATTAGGATTGGATGTGGAAGCCATGGATTTGATGTTTCCAGAAAGTAGAATGAAGAAATAATAATTGGAGGGAAGAGAAACTCGGAATGGGTGAGTTAAATAACCACCCATTCAAAAATTAGAGGGAAAAAAACGAACTGTCATTTTTACCGTTGCATGTCGACATGACGCATGAATACCATGTCGACATGGTGTTGCAAAATGCTATGGTTAAGAAAACATTCATATATACCCTATGTATACTACTATACTATATACTATATTTCAGAAAGAGAACATATACCTAATTCTCTTCTTAACTTGGTGAAGACAGGTTCTCCTAAAGGTTTGGTTAAAATATCAGCTATTTGATTTTCAGAATTAACGAAATCAAGAGAAATTTTCTCTTTATTTACGTTATCTCTTAGAAAATGGTGTCTAATGTCAATATGTTTAGTTCGGGCATGGAGAGTTGGGTTTTTGGACAAACTAATGGCACTAGTGTTATCACAGAAAATTGGAGATTTCGTGATAGATATACCAAAATCATTCAAGGTTTGTTGCATATACAAAACTTGAGAACAAGCTAAAGCAGCAGAAACATACTCTGCTTCAGTTGTTGATAGGGAAACAGTATTCTGCTTTTTACTGAACCAGGAAATTAAGGAATGACCTAGAAAGTGACAAGTTCCACTTGTACTCTTTCGGTCTGACTTACACCCAGCATAGTCAGCATCACAGTAGGAAACTAATTCAAATGAATCATTCTTAGGGTAGAACAATCCATAATCAAAGGTGTGTTTAACATATCGAATGATACGTTTCACAGCTTTTAGATGAGTTTCCTTGGGTTGAGATTGATATCTTGCACAGAGACAGACACTGTTCATGATATCTGGTCTACTAGCAGTTATATAGAGAAGTGATCCAATCATTCCTCTATACAAGGTTTGATCTACGTCTTTGGATAGATCATCCTTACTTAACGCTATATTGGTTGCCATGGGAGTTGGTTTTCCACTCACATTGGTCAAGCCAAACTTACTAACTAACTCTCTCGCATACTTCTCTTGACTGATAAAGATACCATTATCTAATTGTTTGATTTGTAATCCTAGGAAAAAGTTAAGTTCACCCATATGACTCATCTCAAACTCTTTTGTCATAATGTCAGAAAATTCTTTGTTCATGTCAGAATTGGTTGATCCAAAAATAATATCATCTACGTACACTTGTACAAGTTGAATATCATTTTTGTTTCTTTTAATAAAAAGTGTGTTATCTACTTTACCTATTTCAAAATTAGATTGCAAAAGATAAGACCTAAGTCTATCATACCAAGCTCTAGGAGCTTGTTTTAGACCATACAGGGCTTTCTTTAATTTAAAAACATGATTTGGAAATTTTGTATCTTCAAAGAGTGGAGGTTGTTCAACATAAACTTCCTCTTTTACAAAACCATTTAGAAAGGCACTCTTGACATCCATTTAAAAAAGTTTGAAATTATTGAAATTAGCGAAAGCAAGTAGAATTCTAATAGCTTCTAATCTTGCTACGGGTGCAAAGGTTTCGTCATAATCTATACCTTCTTCTTGACAATAACCTTGTGCAACGAGTCGAGCCTTATTTCTAACGACCTCACCTAATTCATTTAATTTATTTTTATATACCCATTTAGTGCCTATAATGGATTTATCCTCAGGTCTAGGAACAAGTTCCCAAACATCATTTCTGGTGAATTGATTCAATTCTTCTTGCATAGCAAGAATCCATGAATCATCAGTTGATGCTTCCTTTGGATTTTTAGGTTCTATTGAGGATATAAAAGCAACATGACTCATACTGTTTAATTGATTCCTAGTTTTAACAACAGATTGCATATCTCCTAGAATATTTTCTACAGGGTGATCTTTTAAAAGCCTAATCTTTTTATTTGGATGAAAAGTTTCATTTGTAGCATCTACAGATTTATGATTAGAAATAACTAAGTCATCCTCATCATTAGTCTGATCAACTTCTTTGAAATTTTCATCAAAGGAAACATGTAAAGTTTCTTCACTAGTGTTTGTTCTTAGATTAAAAACTCTATAAGCTTTACTCCTGTTAGAATATCCGATAAAGATTCCTTTGTCGGATTTAGGATCAAACTTATCTAAATTATCTTTTGTATTTAAGATAAAACATTTACTTCCAAAAATTCTGAAATAAGATACCTTAGGTTTCTTATTGAAAAGAAGTTCATAAGGTGTTTTATTGGTTAGAGGTCTAATTAGAATCCTATTCAAAATATAACAGGCTGTTGCAACTGCTTCAGCCCAAAAATGTTTTGGTAATTTACTATCAGAAAGTAGAGTTCTAGCACACTCTTGAATCGTCCTATTCTTACGCTCAACTACTCCGTTTTGTTGTGGAGTTCTTGGAAACGAAAAATTGTGAGTAATTCCCTTCTGATTACAGAATTCCTCAAACTTCTCATTTTCAAATTCACCACCGTGATCACTACGAATAGTGATGATCTTGGAAGAAAGTTGGTTTTGAACTCTTTTTGAAAAACTTTTAAAATAATCAAAAGTATCACTTTTATGTTTCAGAAAGATTGTCCATGTATATCTGGAATAATCATCCACAATTACAAAGACATATTTACTATGGTTGATTGACTGAATCTGAGATGGACCAAATAAATCTAGGTGAAGTAACTCAAGAGGTTTTGAAGTAGAAATCATATCTTTAAGTTTAAAGGAACTTTTTCTAAGTTTTCCTAATTGACATGCATCACATATACTATCTACTTTAAATTGCATCTTAGGGAGGCCTCTTACTAGATCAAGTTTGGATAGTCTACATAAGAGTTTAAAATTCAAATGTCCAAATCTCTTATGCCAAGTCCAAGGGTCACTTGTATTGGCCAAAAGACATAGATTATCATTTGAAATTTTCATACTAAGAATATAGATATTCTTTTTCCTAACTCCCTCAAAGATAATATTAGATTTATTATCTTCGATGTGACA
The DNA here is from genome assembly GCA_030737815.1 of Allium fistulosum. Classification (NCBI taxonomy): domain Eukaryota; kingdom Viridiplantae; phylum Streptophyta; class Magnoliopsida; order Asparagales; family Amaryllidaceae; genus Allium; species Allium fistulosum. Next base: position 418,248,813 of record CM060906.1, read on the forward strand.
CTTGTCTTTTTCAAATTTAATCCTATATCCTTTATCACATAACTGACTAATACTAAGTAGATTATGTTGTAGATTTTTAACTAACAAAACATTTGAAATAATAGGAGTTTCAGAATTACCTACATTGCCGATGCCAACCACATAACCTTTTGAATTATCCCTAAAATTAACCAATCCTCCATCCTTGTAAATAATGTCATTGAGTATCTCTGGATTTCCTGTCATATGTCTTGAACATCCACTATCAAGTATCCACTTGTTTTTCCTTATTTGCACAGCTTGTCCATTGTGAATAGATTCATTTGTCGCCATGAAGCAAGATTCCTGCACAGTGAGCAACTTTTGTAGATTACCTGATTCTATATAACTATCATGCATCAATTTATGAGACCATAATGATTTGATCATTAAAGAAATATTTTTAGGAAACATTTCAAACTTAGCCATGAACTTTTCAAAAATCAGATTATGAATACTTTGAAAAACCTGGCTCTGATACCAAATGAAAGGGACGCGGAAGATGATCTTAAGGCTATTTAACACTAGAGGGGGGGTGAATAGTGTTTTAAGAATTTCTTTAAAACTTCTTTGATTTAAATTGAATTAACTAACTTAATGCAAATACACAATCACAGATCAAATCACAGAATCACAAACAAATGCAAATATAAATAAAAAGCAAGTAAAGGAAAGAACACACCAGGAATTTTATACTGGTTCGGTGTTACCCTACATCCAGTCCCGCACAACCCGTACGGCTTTCTATTCAACAATAATCTAGATTACAATCCCTCGATTCCAAGGCAACGAGGTACACCCTCCAGATTCTCAGGTCTCTGGGTAGAACCACTTGATTCACAGGACACAAGTTCACCCGATCGATTTCCAAGGACACGATCACACCTTTATAACCCCACATAAGTTTATTTGAGTACAAATGTATCTATAACTCTGATAAGCACTGAGATTCTTTGAAGAGAGTGGCAGAGAATCAAACTAGAGATATTCTGGTTTGATTCACCTAAGATTTCGGCAGAATATGGATAGGATGATTAGAAAATAAGATAAGAGAGTAAAGAGGAGAGAAAAATGAAGAAGTAGTTTTTTGAAAACGTCCATAACAGTCTCTATTTATAGAGAATGAATGGATGTGTCCATTCGAAGAGGTTTAAACGAATAGACACTTCTTTTGAAAACAACCTTTGTTGTAACGGGAAGTATGTCGACATGACAGGTAAATAGGATGTCGACATGGTCTAGTAAAAAGTGATGATTTGCTTTACTTTGAAAATGATGATTTATAACATATGCAACTTTATTCAAATGGACTCTATGTATTTGTAGAAGGTATTTAGAAGTAGAAATACTTATGAATGTATATATGATTATATACTAAAATATATTTAAAATCAAAGTAAATAAACTAAAGTAAATATAATATTAAAATAGATTTTGAGGCTAAAATATCAAGGACAATTTTGAAATCAAAATATAACAAAATGATAAATATGATTTTGAGGCTAAAACATTTTTGGAAATGTGAACGAAGGTTTTTCTTTTGAAAAGGAATATTTGAAAATCATTTTATAAAACAAGAGATAATTTTGAAAATCATTTTGAATCAAAATTAATGGATAACAAAATAGGGCTACTATCCGTTCCACTAGATATTTCGTGAGTTCCATCTCACTAGGGTTCCATCCCTTTAACAAGAACGAAGTGGATTCCATTCCACGAGTAAATTGGATAAAAAAGAATGATAGTGCTTTCAAGGAGTTTTAACAAATATCTAACCTAACTATATTATTTGTCTTGAACTCTTGAATATCTTGAATCTCATGAGTCTTCAATCTTGAACTCTTGATCTTTGTCTTCATCAATTTTGTTTTCTTTACTGTACATTCTTCTTTTGTTGATACCTGCATATAGATTTCCTGCACATATATATTTTATAACACTTCTATAGTTGTTGTCATCAAAACCACTATCCTATGGACTAACAAAAAGTATACAGTGTTGAATCAGATATAAGTGAGCCTAACACGTATCAACAGGCAATAGCAGATGACCACCGGAAAGTGGCCATGAAAGAAGAATACAATGCATTAATAATAAATAACACTTGGAATCTTGTGCCACGACCTATGAACAAGAATATCATAGGGTGCAAGTGGACATACAAGCTAAAGAAAAATCCTGATGGCTCAATTCTTAGGCACAAAGCAAGATTGGTGGAAAAAGGGTTTGCACAACAAAATGAGTTTGACTTTAATGAGACTTTCTCCCCTGTTGTGAAACCCACATCAATAAGAATAATTTTAACAATTGCTTTGCATAAGAACTGGGTCATCCAACAATTAGATGTAAATAATGCTTTTCTCAATGGTGAATTGCAGGAAGAAGTGTATATGGAGCAACCATATGGATTCACAAAGAATGGCAGTGAACAACTTGTGTGCAAACTCAACAAAGCACTTTATGGTCTCAAACAAGCACCTAGAGTCTGGTTTGAAAAACTAAAGGCCACACTATCCAGACATGGCTACAATCAAACAAAATCTGACAACTCCTTGTTTATCAAATTTCTTAATCATACAGTTACATATGTACTAATTTATGTCGATGATTTTATTATTACAGGAAATAGCAAGCCTGAGATTGATAACCTTACACAATGTCTAAAGAAAGAGTTCTCCATTAAGGATCTGGGGGAACTGAGCTACTTCCTAGGCATTGAGGTTAAAAGAGTGTCAAATTCAGAAATTCATCTAAACCAGAAAAAATACATCAATGAAATCCTAGTGAAAGCCAAGATGGACAAGGCAAATCCACTTCCCACTCCAATGACAAGCAATCTACATCTTTCTAAAAACAAAGGCGATCACATATTAAATGACAAACAATACAGGAGTATAGTGGGGGCATTACAGTATGTTACTATAACCAGACCAGACATATCATATAGTGTCAATAAAGTTAGTCAATTCATGCAAAGACCATTGTACGAACACTGGAAGGCAGTAAAAAGAATTTTGAGATATCTTAAAGGGTCTATTAATCAAGGACTAATTCTGCAATCATGCTCATCCTTATATATTACTGGCTATTCAGATTCAGACTGGGCAACATACTATGATGATAGAAAATCAACTACTAGTTACTGTGTGTTCTTAGGCAATAATCTCATATCCTGGTGCGCAAAAAAACAACAAACAGTGTCAAGATCTAGCACTGAAGCCGAATACTGAAGTATAGCCAGCACTACTGCTGAGATTATGTGGATAAAATCTCTTCTAAGTGAATTACATGTCGAATTTAATAGCAGAGCTACTACATGGTGCGACAATCAAAGTGTCATTTCTATCACTGCTAATCCAGTTCTACATTCTCGTATGAAACATATAGAACTGGATCTATACTTCGTACGAGAGCAAGTTATCAAAGGAGAATTGAGAGTTAACTACGTACCTTCCACTTACCAGAAGGCAGACATACTAACCAAACCCCTGTCGAGGCAGCGTTTCATCCGCTTTAGACACGAGCTCAACGTCGATGAAATTGACAGCAATCTAAGATCTAAAACTCAGATCTATATTCCCAAGGCTCCACAAGTGACAATTGAAGCATTCGACAAAAGTACCGAAGCATTCGACAAAAAGGCAACACAACTTAACCCTCTGAAAATCGTTGCTACCTAAGTTCATGATGGTGAGTGAAGACAATTGAAGCTAGTAATCTAACTCAATTTCCTCAAATCTTCAAGTCAGCGGCAGGATCTACAAATCGCTCGCAAACCCTAAACCTAATTTGGGTTTGAAGGAGGTGAGTAAGTGAAGCAAATAATACGGAAGAAGAATATATGGTATTATCCCTATACATAGCCAATACGGGCTGTTTTATATTGGGCCAACCCGCAGCTCATTACAATCTTTTCTGCATTTGCCTATTTATAAAGACTTGTAACTACTGATCATATTATTATCAAATCATAGCAATAAAACAATATTTTCTAATTTATTCTATCTCATGCAACTGGGTAAGTATGAGTGAAGACCAATGGTTTGTCAAAATTGTAATTGTTTTGGGCACCAGATGAGATACTGTGCATTTGAGAAAATTTGGGTGCCCCAAACTACAGAAAATGATGCCTCAACTGATTGCATGGATGCAGATGATCCAGCTAACTCCAAACAGGTGCTAAATACTCAAAACTGGAATGGAGACAGTCGACACAGCAATCATACAAGACTTGAAACTAGCAGACAAAATAGAGATAAAGCCTAGAAAATAATGCACCTGACCATTCACTGAAACAAAATCGCCCTGGAAATGATATAACAAACATGCAGATGATGAGATAGAAATGATGTAATAGATGTAGAATGCCACGAAGTCTCATCTAACCCAAATGACACAAGCCAACTGCCCGCAAAAGCAACTAAAATGAATACAGCACAGCAGTAGACAAATGCAAATTTTCAACATTTTCCTGGTTTTAACAACAAGATTCGGCCTACAAAAGTAACTCAAAATATAGAGTAGAGCCAGTATTAAATCTTTCGACAGTTGACGAGAACAAGAATATGATTCCAGAGGACCAAATTCATGGCATTGCATTGAAACAAATAAGTTCAGACAATCAAAACAGTCCCAGTTTATTATATACTACACAATCGAATACACTGCCTATCATTAACAAGTAGCAATTGGAAAATAGCACTATCTCATTTGGACATGAGTCTAGCAGTGCAGATTCAATCAAAAAGTGGGAATGCTGTCAACTCAAACACTCAGACAAACAGCACTCCAAATTCGTCACAGCACACATTCAGACTCAACCAATGGGCCTTGAACGAGATCCACACAGTAAAGAAAATAGCGCCAGGAGGAAGCCCCGTTCAGATTCTCAGCAAAAAATCAGTAGAGGTGATCGATAATCCTGCATGGCAAAATTTGGTAACATAATTACAAACTAAAGAAAAAAAGATGAAATGCACAAAGTTAGTTGTGTGCGCTCCTTCCCATATAGAGATAGGGAGCGATATCTCTCATAATTCTCAGTGAATGTAATTGTATGGAATGTAAGGGGTCTTAATTCCCCTTCCAAACAACTAGACGTTGCTCAAACATTAAAATAAAAACAGACATCCGTTGCTGGCTTATTGGAAATCAAACTTTCAGAAAATAAAATCAAGCAAGTTGCTACATATATCGCAAATGATTGGGACTACATGTATAATAATGAACATTAAGATAAAGGTAGAATTATGGTGTTATGGGACAAAAAACTATGGGATATGGATGTGGATGTGATTCATAAAAGCGAGCAATACATAATAGGTTTCTTCCCGAAAAATTAGGAATGGCATTTGTGTGCATGTTTGTGTGTGTATGCCCATAATCAACCAGAAAAGCACATTCAACTGTGGAACTACTTATAGGAACAATCAAAGACCATCAACTTTCTTTAGGTAATAGAATGAGACATTAATGCTATTCTATACTTTCATGACAAAAACAACAACGATTGTTGCACGTCACATGGGTTTCCCAAAAAAATTTGCACGCGCGCACACACACAGTGATAGATATTATATATATATATATATATATATATATATATATATATATATATATATATATCCACTCCTACTTTCACTTTACTATTAAATGGCTGCCCTCTGGGCTACTTTGATAGTAATGGGGGTATAAGACAAGAGATCCACTATCTCCTTTTCTTTTTTCGATTGCAATGGAATATTTTACAATACTACTTGACATGGAATTTTATAAAGGCAATATAGTCCCAATTTTTTCTATTGAACCAACTCTCACACATTTATTATGACAATATTTTAGTGTTATAGAAAGCCAAATTAAAAGTGCTAAAAGCATTGCTAAGGTCATTAACATCATTAAGGAATCTGTAGGTCTAGAAATGAATGAACTGAAGACCACCGTGTTTTTTAGCAAATGGGCCAAAGACAGGGAACACATCAAAAACATTCTACATGTCCAATCAGGGAACCTTCAAATCACCTATTTCGGAATTCCCTTATCTCATAGTAAATTAAGATCTAGAGATTTTAGTATACTATTAGATAAAATTAACAAAAAATTCAACCATTGGAAAAACAGAATGTTGAATATACCTAGCAGAGTTAAACTAATCAAAACAGTGATCTATCCAATGATCATGTTTTGGGCTCAATTCTGTCAACTACCAACATTAACGATCCATAAAATCAATTCATTGTGCTCAAACTTTGTTTGGAAAAACCAACGTCACAATATGAGATGGCAAGATCTAAGTCTTACTAAGCATGAAGGAGGAGTGGGATTAAGAAAGATAGAGGATAGTGTGGAGGGGGTCTCTTTAAAATTTATATGGAGATACCTGTAGAGTGACAGTTTATGGGTGTAGTGGATGGGAAATAGGTACTGTAAAAATAATTTTTTCTAGATAGTAGTTGAAGATAGCAATGCATCATACACATGAAAACTACTCCTTACGGCCAGGCAGCATTCAAAGACGTGTTTGGAAGGAAAATTATTAATGGACATAACACAAATCTTTGGTTTGATCCTTCAATCAACAGACAATGCCTAAATAATATGATGGGATAGCAAGCTATTTCTATCGTTGGAGGCCTCAATAGGAAAGTATCTACTCTTATGTCCAATGGATAATAGTGAGAAGATATCTCTATTTTTCCTCCTCAAATTACACAAAAAAATCCAAGGCATCTCGATAGAGCAACAACATAATAGGGATTATTGGGCTTGGAAGTTACATGCCAATGGTAAGTTTTCTTTTAAATCAGCATGGAATTGGTTAGGGAGAAACACAATGTACTCGATTGGAGTAAACATGTATAGAATTTTGGATGCCCACCTAAGATGTCTATGTGTGTGCTAATGGTGAAATTAAACAAATTAAACACGAGAGACAATAATTTTAAATGCAATCCAGAGATAGACAAGAACTACATATGCTACGTTTGTTTTTAATAAAAAGTTCTGAATCCAAGTTCTGATTTAAAAATCAGAACTTTCTACGTTGTTTGTTTCTTACAGTGTTCTGAATGAAGTCTATTCAGACAAAATAATTCAGAACTTTTTTAGTGCCTATTTTTTTTCTGGATGCTTAATGTTGTTTTTTGTTCTGAATGCTCGATGCAAACAAACAAGTAAATGATTATTCAGAATTCAGCAATCAGCATTCAGACTTCAGCAATCAAAATTCAACATTTTAAACAAACTGAGCCATTTGCAACCAATAGGAAGAGTCAAGAACACATGTTTTCCAATGCAACTACTCAAGTATCCTACTGCAACATATTCTCAGCAGAATACAAATTCCTTTCAGAGGGAAAAATGAAGTCGATGACGTATTTACAGAGATTCTATGTTCCAATTATAGCAATAGAGCATATCAAAAACTAAAAGATATAGTTTTTACTGTGTTAATTTGGCACATTTGGACTGAAAGAAATAGTAGAATTTTCATGAGTGTTGAAACCCCTCCACAGATTCGATTAGAACTTATTACAGCAGATTGTAAACAACTTATAAAGCAAATAAAGTTCAAACCAGAAGAAGCAACAGATCTGGAACTTATATTGCATAATTTTGGCTTCGCTGCCCCTATACAAACTAGACAGTGCTCAACAACTGAGTCCACCACATACGTCATGGAAGAGAAAGAGAGACGTAGTAATGTTGAACCCGATGAAAGCTTCGTAGTCGATTGTTGGAGCGAATGGCTGGCAAGTAGACATGGCGTTGACCGTCATATTTTTAGCCCGGAGTTGGAAATGAATTTGTTGAAGTTTAATAAAGTTGAGATCGCATGGAACAAAGATTATTTACTTCATTGGTCATGTGGCAAAAACAATGCGTAAGTAGTGTTTTTATCTTTATCCAATAGTATTACGTTCTATTGCAAAAAAGCCCACAATGACCTAGGTCGGGGCCCTTTTATTACCTAGGGGCCTTCGGACTATGTACCCAATTCACCTAACCAGGTAGATAGGTAGGTGAAATTTAGGGTTTTCTTCCAGTCATGGAGAAAAACAAAATCCAACCAATTTTTCCTCAAAAATTCTCGAAACATCAAATTTTGTTAGAGCATCTGATCATCAAATCAGTAAACTGTCAGGGGGTGTCATCATAGATGAAAGGTTTTCAGTTAGTCCAAAGCAAAATCAGCAGGAAGAGAGATATCAAGAAACAAAATCAGGAGGTGCCGATGACTCAACCAAACAAAAACCTCTTAGAGGTCAGAAATAATTATCCGTACAATGAAACACGAAAGTATGGAAATGTTGTCAAGAAGAGTGCACCGATCATTTCACTGAATCGTACGCAAGGTAAGAAAGCATGGGCTGACATAGTTGTAGAGGAGCTAACTGAAGATGATTGCAATCTTGAATACACTACACCGATCAAGGTTAATAGCACAAAATATGGCATTGTCAAAGAGGTGGTTTGTAAAAGAACTAAAAAATACTGGAACAATTTTGTTCTGGCTTATGTGGTGGGGGCAAAGCCATACTTTGTGTATTTCAAAGCATATATCCAAAGAGTATGGAAACCAATCGGTGATTTTGAAATGTATTCAAGAGAGAATGGTTTCTTTGTCATCGTTTCAAAGAGTCCAAAGATATTGACAGCATTATCAAAAATGGACCATACTTCTATGACGGTAGGCTCATCATCTTGAGGATGTGCTCTAGTGATTTAAAGATGTACAGAGACTTATTAACAATAATGCTAATATTGGTCAGATTTCCTAGTGTAAATCTAATGTTATGGGACAAGGAGGCATTTACGTCATGGCTAGTATAATCGGAAAACCTATGAAACTTGATGCAGCCACAGCCTCGAAGACGAGATTGAATTATGCTCGCATTCTAGTGGAGGTGACTGTAGAATCAGAATTGTCAAATGAAATATTCTTAACAATGTACAATGGTAAAGGTATAGCCCAAAAGGTTGAGTACGAATGGATCCCTCCAAAGTGTGATGTTTGTGTGTGTTTTGGACACACAAAAGAGCAATGCAGCACAAAAAAAGCCTGGGTTCCAAAAAATGGTATTCAAACTAATCAAGAAACTACAAATAGTAGTAAAGAATCTCGTGAGAAGGATCCACCCACACCGCAAAGTAATCAAGAAACAAATGGAAGTGCTCAGTTCAATCAAGAAGATATCATCACTGATAGCACAATATCTCAGGATGGTACTAAAAATCAAGGCGACTTTGAAAACCAACTCCTTGAAACTAACGTTCAGATCGTTGTTGAAGAAAGTAATCAAGAAAATCATCAAGAAACTAGGTAGAAGGTAAATCAAGGCAGATAAAAAGGGGTTAAAAAAATAATACATGTCTTTGAATCTAGAAAACTCCAAATTCCATATCCATGTTTAGATACAGATTATACAAATAATAATGTTACAAATGTAAATGGCAGTGCTGATGAAGTAGTAAACATGGAGATCGCTCCTCAATCTAAAATGCTACAAGATCTAAGGACAGTGTAGGCATCAACTCAGAACTGCCTCGCCATTCAGATCAAAGAGTGGATAATGTTGATGAAGCAGAAACCATGGGCATTGTGCCTCAAATTGAAAATGCTACAAGATTTGAGGATAGGGCAGACATCAACTCAGAACTGCCTCGCAATTCAGATCAAAGGGGAGATAATTCACTGTAGAACATAGGAAGTAGAGAGGTTAGAGAAAAAGCAAAAGAGAAAGCAAATTTTAAGCAAAAATATACAACAACAACCCAGAATGGGTAGATCTTACAACTAAGCTTAAAGATAAAGGGGGACATGCAAAAGGAGAGGTAAGAATACTTCAGGGTCAGGTATGAGCAAAAGGTCATCTATTTAATTCATCATTTTTAGATTATGTCGATTATTGCATGGAATGTTAGGGGAATGAATTCCCCATCTTGATAATCAGAGATATTAGATTTACCAAGAGAATATAAACCTACTATAGTAGCTCTAATTGAAAATAAAATGAATGATTTGAATATTGAAATGTTTTGTTATAAATTACCTAAGAACTGGAAATATACACACAATAATGAGTGCGAGGTTAAGGGAAGAATATTACTGTTATGAGATTCAAATATACAAATGGTTAATAATATAGATAAAAACATGTAATTCATTGATAGTAAGTTCAATAATGCAGGTGGATTATCTATACAAAAAACTAGTCTATATGATAGTAATTTTGAAAAGGAAAGAGAAGATCTATGGAATAAACTTAAAGTTATGAATAGAAAGCATAATATACCATGGTTATTAATGGAAGATTTTAATACTGTAATGCAGTTCAATGAAAAGAGTGGGGATAAGAGAATTCAACAAAGTAAGTTAGATAAAGTAAATAATTTTTCACTAGAATCAGGTCTAGTAGAACTAGTTATTAATGGAAATAAATTCACTTGGAGATCAAGGTTGGGTAAAAAAATACACTGTAAATTAGATAGGATTTTAACAAATACACAATTTAATAATAAATTTCCTCGTTTTATATGCAAAACTCTATAATAGAATACAAGTGACCATACCCTTATTTTAATAAATCTTTTCAAAATGAAAAAACAGAAGAGGAAAATATTAGTATACCCTTCAGATTTAAACATGGTTGGGTTAACGACAAAGAATACAAAGAAATTTTTGAAGTTGTTTGACTTTTTCATGTAAAGGCACTGAACAATTTCAATTAAATAAATTTTTGAAAAACACAAAGCAGTGTCTCAAAATCTGGAATAAAGATAAAAGCACAAATAAAGGGTATATAGACGAATCAAGAAAAGAAAGAAAATATCTACAAGACTTAATCGGTAGTAATTCAAATTATATTGATAATGTTAAAAAATTTGTTAATAATCAAAATGAATTATTAAAAGAATTACACATAAATACAATGAATCTTAATCAGAAAGCAAAAGTAGATTGGTTAACGTAGGGGGATGGTTGCAACGTAGGGGGATGATTGTACAAAAAATTTCTACGCGAGAATGAATCGTAGAAAGCATATTAATAATATTGGTAATATATTTGGTAAAGATGGTAAATCTACATATAGTTATAAAGAAATAGCTATAGAGGAAATAAGTTACTTCATAAAGTTATATAATGTTGAAGAAGATGAAATTAAATTGCCTAAAATCACATGTAAGACTATATTAAAGCCAAATGTGGAAGAAGTGTTACTTGCCCCCATAGAAGAAATGAAACTAAATTTTTAGTTTTTGATTCTGGGGATAATAAAAGCCCAGGATCGGATGGTTTCGATGCCAAATTTTAGAAAACACATCGAGGGAAATTAAAAGACAATTTTAAAAGTAGTGAATGAATTCATGAAGGAAGGGAAAATCCTTAAAAGTTTAAATCATACGTTCGTTACATTAATTCCAAAGAAAAGGAATCCTTCAAAATTAGGGGATTACATACCTATATCATGCTACAATTTCATTTATAAAATAATTGCAGCAGTTTTGAGTAATAGAATGAAAGATTTTTTTACCATTTTTAATTTCAAAAAACCAAAGTGCCTTTATACCTGGTAGATTAATTTACGAGAATTCATTACTAGCTCATGAAATGGTGAGAAACTTTAATAGTAAATCAGGGAACAATGTGTGTTTAAAAATAAATTTACAAAAAGCATATGAAAGGGTAAATAGAAAATTTATACATCATACGATGATTAGTATGGGATTACCAAAAAAATTCTATGATCTAATATACGAATGCATTAATACACCAACTTTCTCTATATTAATACAAGCGAAACCAGTGGGGTTTCATTCAATGTAGTAGGGGTTTAAAGCAAGGTGATCCATTATCACCTTATTTGTTTACAATGGTGATGGAATATTTTACTATCTTATTTGACATAGAGATGTTAAAAGGCAATATAAATCCAATAAGTAAAATACAACCAACTATTACTCATCTAATATATGATGATGACTTGATGCTATTTATTAAGTCGGATTATTCTAATGCCTATGCTACTAAAGGTGTTTAAATAGGTATGCAGGTTTGGAGATAAATGAATTCAAGCAAACCAGGGATAAAGAAGTAATACTACAAACATTAAGCATATTAGAAGGAATATTACTAATCAAATATCTAGGGCTACCACTATTAGTGAATCAAATAAAAGACAGTGACTGTGCAGTGCTGATAGAAAAAATACAAGAGAAAATGAAAACATGATCAAGCAAGTTACTCTCTGTAGCAGGAAGGGCGGAATTATTAAAGACTGCCATATATGCAATTATTCTATATTGGTTTCAGACCTACCATATTCCTGTAGCTTCGGTTAGAAAGTTAGAGGGAGGTGTGCATAATTTTTATGGAGGGGAAATTATCATAAGATGTCATGGATAAAAATATGTAGATCCAAAAAAGGAGGAATTGGATTAGGGAACATTGCAGATTTAAGCCAAACATGTCATATAAAACTATTCTGGAGATTCTTAGATAGTGAGTCTTTGTGGGCGAGATGGATGAAAAATAAGCACCTTAAAAAGACCAATTTTTGGAATTCCATGTCAAATAGTAATCAGTCTAATGCATGGAAGCAAATTCTGAACTTTAGAAATATTGGAAAGCAGTTTTTAGAAAGACATTTCAAAAATAGAAGAGAAACAAGCTTATGGTTTGACCCATGGTATAATCATCAATCTTTTATAAATAAAGTGAGTTGGAATAATTTAATTATTTTGGGAAATACTGATGCTACAGTGTCAATAATTATCAACAATGAAGAATGGCAACCATGGCTACATCTAGTTACCAATCCACATAAAGATGAGATTGGTAATATACCATTAGAAAGCAATGCAGACAAGGATTATTGGGAATGGTTAGCTAGAAGCAATGATAAGTTCTCTTCTGAAAAACATGGGAATTTATCAGAGACAAGCATCAAATAGCAGAATGGCATGAATGTAATTGGAAAAAATCAAATTTTCTTAAGATGACATCCTGCACTTTTTTCGCAATTAACAACAAACTACCAACAAGGGATAGAACAAGTAAATGGGAAAAATAGATATCACTACATGCCATTTATGTGAAATATCTCCAGAATCTAGTGAGCATCTATTTTTTGAATGTTTATATTCTCGGTATATATGGAAGCAGCAAAGATTAAGTTGGGGTTACAGCAAAACAACATCATATCACTGAAGAAAGCAGTAAATCACATCATTAAAACTTTCAGTTCAAAATCAGAAGAAAGAGAGTATGCAAGCATTATCATAACAACAATAACCTATCATATATGGAAAGAGCGTAATAGCAGGGTTCATAATAGCAAACCAACTACCAAAGAGAAAAAGTGGATACTGGCAGAAATAGAAAGTAACATTATACTTGGCAGATCGAGAAAGAGGAAAAAAGAGAAAACCAGAGCTGTTCACTTATCCGAACAGTGGGCTATTGAAGCCGGCAATAAGCATGTTGAAAGATATCTTCAACAACCAAGAGCAGCGTATCATACAACAAGTAAAGTTAGCAGCATGATTGTTGAAGAGCTTGCAACAGACAATAACTGTAATGACTTGGGTCGACTTGCAACAACCGCAAGTGTTGAAACTCCAGTGACAACGAACAATCATCTTGGAGAAGATCAATACGAGATAAGATTATCAGATCTAGGTCACAATGACTCTAGATCTGATAATTTTCTTAGATCTGGAAAGATAGTTGAAGGTGGAGTAAACCCTAATCCTCAACTCAGGAGTTTAGGTGGAGGATTCAATAATTACCTCTCATATTAAGAAAGACAGGAGACGAGCGAAAGTCGAAAAGAGGCGAGTTAAAGATTGGCAGAATTATCGTCTGCCATTTTTATGTTTTGGTAGAAATAGATGTGTGCGACGGTAATGAGAAACCCTAAGGGTTGGTAATGTTTTGTTGTAATTAGAAATGGGTATGTAACCGTTTGAGAGTTGGGCTTGGGCCTTGTAATCTTAAACCATTTTCAAAAAAAAAAAATCTTTATCCAATTGTAATTTTTTTGTCTTCCTTTATTTGGTCTCTTTTATTTAGACTTCGGGATTAACACGGAACGTACTATAGTTTTTAATTGCAAGTATTGATTAATACTCTTACCATTATTTATTCCCTCATCCCACCAATTTGTAATCCTTCTCGATGAGTAAATAAAGTGCCTGGTTCGAAAAAAAATTGAAGCTAAATCTTATTCTCTTATGTACTCAATTTTGCTACAAAATGCTGTCAAATCTGAGTTTACTTAGTTCTCTAGATCTAAAACTTTGTAATCCGTTTGTAATTGTGCAAAATCTTCTGAAATAAAATTAAAGTGGACGTAAGTAGTGATTTGGGGCCAAACCACTATAAAATTGTGTGTGTTTAAGCATTTTACTTTAGTTATTCCCATTTGTGATTGATTGTGGTGTTATGTCATTTTTTGACGCAACATATTTGATGCTTTCACTGAGAATGAGATTCTTATGCGTAGATCTAACTTAAAACTTTAGAATCTAGAAGGTGGATCTAAAAGTTATTTGTTGTAGATCTTAAGTTACTTAGATTTAAAAGATGAATCTACTACCTATCTGATAAGAAATGGCCCCAAGGAAAGCTGCTTCTTAATTTGGAGTTGCTGCTAGAGGTGATGAAGAAGACTCTTAACATAATGAAGAGACTATGTAACAACTCGCACTTCAGCGGGCCTGAATTTTTGCTTGATCGAAAACCCAAGTCCACCAAAGTACAGATCATTGGTTTTGGTATCTTGCAAATAACAAATTCATATCAAAGCACTATTGATATAAACTCACAGTGGAATAGTAAAGTATAATAAACATATATTTACTGACCAAGATTAACATTTTCGATGTCTAGTGTCCTTGTCAGTGCCGAGCATGAAATAGGAAACCTGTCCTTCCATGATTTCTACCTTGTATCAGTATCTGTCCCTTTAAAGCTATCATGTGGATCATAATGAGGAGAGGGTCAGAACAACGTTCTGGTGATTGGTAAAATTATACACTTTGTACATAATAATAGTTTATACCGATTGTCTTCTATCTCTTGTTATGTCTTTTGTTTTCAATTAGTCGTCTCGACTTTACGTACATGTACGACACATCCCATCTACCCGTAGTAGACTATAGCCATGTACATATATGTATATATATATAAGTACTATGGTCCCCTATTGGACCGAGATACTATCCCTGTGAGTATCTCTTAACTCAACACCCCGTCAGGATCGATCACCTTCGTCGTATCATGCTCTCATCGCCACGCGTACTGAGGGACTTGCGTAGTGCTTAAAAATGGCTTTACAGTAATTTATCCATTCTCTATGTTGCATTTTTTGGAGATTTTCTTGTCTGCTTCCCAGTTGTAGACTCAACTCTGCGGACTACAAATATGATTGATTCAGCCCCACCGGTTGTGGACTCAACTCCACGGACTACCTCATGCATGTTTGAAAGACTTCCCTAATAGGGTTAACTAGCCTTGCCTCCTAACAAACTAGCAAACAATGTGGTGATGCACGGCCCAACATGGACCGTACACTAATAGGAAGTGTAGCCCATTAGGAGAAACCTTGTCTTTCATGTCAACAGCTAAGGATTGATGACGTTCTAGACCTATGCATACTCCTTTGTTTGGTATCAATTCAGCAGACATGTTGTCATAGTGCCGATCTTCGCTCATCATCGATTTAGATTGCCTATTGCAATCAAGGTAATACCCCACTTTCCTATTTTGTTGAAGAAGACTACAATTTCTATTGGGGTATTCTATTATCTATACGCAAGCATATACTCTCCACGGGTTGACAAGATTCTAATGTATATGCTGCCATGTTTCGATATGCCTCACATCAGTATAATGTATACGCAACTACTGATAGACCTTTGCGGTGGGCAGGCTTCTATTGTGTAACACTATAGACCTCGCATTCCAACCTATTGTAATGATTATGTCATTCTACTCATTTAATCATATGTTAACTTTAAAATTTCTCACCTATCAAAAATGCATACTTGAGGCTACATACATATATTATTTTTATATACCTTTGTTCATTCTTTTTTACTATGTCCCTATTGTCCACTGTTAATAGCATTCCTTTACTTTTCTTTGCGTTTACTTCTTACTTAACTTAAAGTCATTTACTGCTTTATTTTTAACATCTTATCTTATTTCCTTTCCCTTTCATTTAGCATTATTAGGTGAAATTTTGGTTTTCCTTTTTAACTAATATCTCTCTTTAGTTTCCTATTTAGACTTATTACTTCTTTATCCGTTTAATTATATCTTCTTTGTTTACTGTTTGTTTTCTACACCATCTTAAATTACATACTTTAGGTTTTACATTTAAATTGTTGTTAGTATTTCCACTCATATTACATTAGTTATACATAAATATTTTTATACCTTAATACATCGGAATTACTTTTTTCCCTAAAGGAAATTGTTAACACTATAATTCTCTATAAATTACTTAAAAGACCACTTGTGTTACGTGTGAAATAACAAGGAATTATCTTTTATTTTTTATTGGAGTAGACAGTACAATATACGATGATTCCCTTATTTTGTGCATCTCTTCCTTTCCATTAACATTCCTTGTTATTTCAAATACTGCACTTTTATTTGTATTTTAGACAATTTATAAAGATTCATATTGTTACAACATATTAAAATATTGTCTAATCCCAATTTAATTTATCATCAATTCTAATTTATATTCAACAATATATATGAACTAAACAAATCTGAAATTCCAATATGTATACAATATTTACCAAGTTTAGAGTTTTCATAACATATAGGAATATTTTCCATAATCATTACATGTGTACAATTAAATATCCAAATCGTGATTTATATCAATTCATTACGCGTATAAAATTAAATATCCAAATTGTGATTTATATCTAGGCATATATGAAATAGATCTACAACAATATAAAACCAATATTATTACAAAATATGTAATTTCCCACTAACCCCTTTTTAGCATTCCAAATCTCCGGATCTATTCCGTGTTGTTCCTGTTTGACTCCATTTTTCCTATTTGAATATATACCGCATGTGTATACAGATCTTATTAGGAATCTTAGATTAGAAAAGAGATTTGGATTTGATTTGTATTTAAATATCCATATTTTTGGTTTACCTTGGCTTTGACGATGTGATTTGACCATATTCCCCTTCTCTATCATCTTCTACAATTCTCAAGTTGTTTGTATACATAAGACTAGAACTAATTTAAAATTTTAGAAGTTTGTGGAAAAGAGAAAGTAGCAGAGCTTCCACGTCCATTAGAAAACATGAGTTTGGAAATGAGGGTCTAGGTCTATATTTATAGGGGTTCAAATCAATGCAAGCCATTCGATTAAACTAGTTTAAATCCAGGCCGTTTAGGCCAACGTTATTGTAATTATTCACATGCAATGGTCAACTACCTTAGGTCCCAGGTCAACCGCTATCGCTCGACCACCATATATGTTAGGTCGACCGTTCCCTCTGTTAAACGTCGATTCATTAGCATGTTTTGTTAGTTTTATTCTTGTTTTTGAATGATTGCATTTATTACATTCCTTTTAAATCTGATTGCAATAGTTTGTTTCTACTTATATATATTCACTTAGATTTAATTCTAACGTTAACAATTCTTCGATTCTATGTTTCTGTTAACGTTACTAATTAGCATTAATCAACTTTTATGACTATAATTATATATATAATTATTTCGGACGCTAAAACTTCAAATGTTAATAACGTTTTCATTTAAACTCCATTCGAGAAAACTTTATATATGAAAGTTGATTAGAAAATCACCATGAACCAATGATGCAAGTTTCGTAGCCCAATTCTAATGTTTGTGAAAATTCTATTTTTCAGCGTTATTATTTATTACTTAATTTCCTTTAAATTAATTAGTTTTAAAAATTACGAGTGTTACATTCTTTCCCCCCTAAAAGAATTTCGTCCTCGAAATTCCTCAAGGATCAAACAACGTAACATATCGTACAACCATTCTAAGCTATCAAATCAATTAGTGTGCAAACAATTTTGTAGCCAATCGTATACAAGTGCATGCTGTATCACAACATACATGATATGTATGTAGAATAATTCTAATTGGCGCCTTCTATATGAATGCTTCTTTTTAAATCAATTTCGAAAATATGATGCAAACATCCTGAATATACTGGCAGATCTATATGTATGCAACTTTTGAAAATCAAAACTTGCTTTTACATCCAATTTTTCCTACACTTCTACGAGTAGAAGTATAGTTCAACCAATTTTGCATCGAATCCCTACCATCCGAAACCCTAGCACACTATTGCTAACATTCAAATTTGAAAATTTCAATTTTCTAAACCTATTTTCTTTATGCTGGAAAAAAGGTTCAGATGGAAAGTTCTATATTTCCATCCTTTTCCTGTCGGGTACCCAACTTTCCACCGAAATTTGGAACCTTATCTTTTGCCCTGATTTTTTTTTCAATTTTTCCAAGCACGGTTTGCATAGTTAGTTTTTATTTTAAAGTTTTAAAACAGGGTTTATATCAAAAGCCAACTTTTTGTTCACCTATTGATAAAGCATAATGGAAAAGGTTCCATAGCTAAAACAGCTTTCTTGTCTCTAATCGTAATTTATTTTACTACAACTTCTATTGCATGGTAAAATCCATACTAATCAACCTATCAACTATTCCCCCGTATCAAGTATGTGGCATTTCTTTCTTCTTTTTTACCTAAAAATATTTTTATATTATTTTTAAAAATTTCGGTAAAAATTTTCATCACAAAATTTTCAAAAGCTGATCACAAAGGTATTTTTTTCAAAACCAAGAATTTTGAACAAAAATTCTCAAAAGTATACATCTATTTTTTTAAAACCAATTTATGCCACATCTCCTGAAACCGGGGTTTAGTCAATAGTCTGACGTCTATAGTGGACTTCACCTATTTATGCGGTAAATTTTTAGTTTTAAAACTTTTATTTTATTTATAATAGCAACCAGCACATAAATTAATTAATTATAAATTCCAGCCTTTAAGGTATAGGGCATTGACTAGTGGCTACGCAATATCTTTTCCCTTTCCTCCGCTCGCTGAAATTTTATTTCAGATTTTTTGGGACTTATAGTCTTATTTCATTTCTGTTTTAGTAGTCGATTAAATAAATTTTCTTAATTTATTTCTTAACTGTCTCTACTATTTTTTTTCTTTTGCATTAAGTTGACCGTCTTTCTTGAAATTTTCTTATCTTATTATTTTCCTATAAAATTATGGTCCACACCAAAAATATACATGAAAAGGAAAATTTCCTATAATATTGTATGTGCTTTTACACCCTAGTAAAGACAACAAATGCTTATAACCCAATCTAAAAAGAACAACTGTTGGAAGCTGCCCTTCAACATCAACTAACACTAAACGATGTTGTAGCTCTATCACTTTTGACTTGAATGGACTTTTCCAATATGTCATCCTTCTGCAATCCTCATATCTTAATTTTCCTTTATGGCTTCTAATGAATAAGGTCCATTCATTACTTCCATCAAATGTAACAACCAGCACTCTAATAGGCCTGAATTTTCGCTAAATCGAAAATCCAAGTCCACCAAAGTACGGATCGTTGGTTTTAATATCCTGCAAATAAATAATGTATATCAGAGCACCATCGATATAAGCTCATAGCGGAATATAATAAACATATAGTTTCTGACCAAGATTGAGACTTCCAATGTCTAGTATCCTTGCCAGTTCCGAGCATGAAATAGGAAACCTGTCCTTCAACGGTTCCCACCTTATACCAGTACTTGTCCCTCTAAAGCTATCCTATGGGTTATAGTGAGGAGGGGGTGGTCAGAACAACGTTATGGTGATTGATAAAATTATACATTTTTGTACATAATACTAGTTTATGCCGATTATCTTCTATCTCTTGTTATGTCTTTTATTTTCAATTAGTCATCTCGACTTTAGATACACGTACGATATGTCCCATCTACCCGTAGTAGACTATAGCCATGTGTGTGTGTATGTACCATGGACTCCCATTGGACCGAGATACTATGCTCGCTAGTATCCCTTAACTCAGCACCCCGTCAGGATCCATCACCCTCGTCGTATCACACTCTCATCGTCGAGCGTACCGAGGAACTCCCATAGTGCCTAATAACAGCCTTACAATAACTTAGCTGTTCTTTATATAGCATTTTTTGGGGATTTTCTTGTTTGCTTCCCGGTTGTAGACTCAGCTCCACGGACTACAAATTTGGTGGATTCAGCCCCATTAGTTGTGGACTCAGCTTCACGGACTACATCATGCACGTTTGAAAGCCTTCCATAATAGGGTTAACTAGCCTTGCCTCAAACAAACAAACTCACAAACAATGTGGCAATGCATGACCCAAACGTGGACCGTACGCTAGTAGGCAGTGTAGCCTGTTAGGTGTAACCTCTATCTTTCTCGTTGATCGCTAAGGATAGATGACGTCCTCAAACTATGCACAACCATACTTCTTTATTTGGTACTAATTCAGCTAACATGCTGTCATAGTGTCGTTCTTCGCTCATCATCTAATTTGGATTGCCAATTGCCCCCACTTTCCTATTTTGTTGAAGTAGACTACCTTTTCTATTGGGGTATTCCTTTATTTATATGTAAATATATACTCTCCATGGGTCCTATGGTTAGACATGTCTCACATTAGTATAATGTATACACAACTGCCGGTAGTCCCTTGCAGTGGGCATGCTTCTATTGTGTAACAATACTGACCTCGCATTTCAACATATTCTAATGATTATGTCATTCTATTCATTTAGTCATATATTAACTTTCAAAGTACACACCCATCAAAACCCATACTTAAGGCTGTGTATACATATTATTTTTATATATGTCTTTATTCATTCTTTTTTATTTACCGTGCCTCTACTTTTCACTATTGACAACATTCCTTTACTTTTCTATGAGTTTACTTCTTACTTACTTAACTTAAAGTCATTTACCGCTTTCTTTTAAATATCATTTCTTATTTCCTTTCCCTTTCATTTAACATTATTGGGTGAAATGTCTGGTTTTCCTTTTTGACTAATATCACTTTTCAATTTCCTATTTAGACTTATTACTTCCCTATCCGTTTAATTGTATCTTCTTTGTTTATTATTTATTTCTACACCATTTTAAATTACATACTTTAGGTTACCTATTTAAATTGTTGTTCTTATTTCTACTCACATTACTTTAGTTATACTTAAGGATTTTTATACCTTAATACATTAGAATTACTTCTTTCCCCAAAGAAAATTGTTAATGCTATAATTCTCTTTTATTTTCTATTGGAATAGACAGTATGAAATATGATGACTCCTTTATTTTGTACATCTCTTCCTTTTTGTTTATATTCCTTATTATTTCAAACACTACACTTTTATTTGTATTTCAGATAATTTATAAAGATTCACATTGTTACATAATTCATTCCAACATATTAAAATATTGTCCAGTCCCAATTTAATTTATCATCAATTTTAATTTATATTTAACAATATATATGAACCAATCAAATTTAGAATCCCAATGTGTATACAATATTTATCAAGTTTAAAGTTTTCATAGAATATAGGCATATTTTAGATAATCACTACTAAATAGCCAAATTGTGATTTATATCAATTCATCAGGCGTATAAAATTAAATACCCAAACCATGATTTATATCTAGGCGTATATGAAATAGATCCACAATGATATAAATCCAATATTATTACGAAATATGTAATTTCTCACTCACCCCTTTTTAGCATTCCAAATCTTCAGATCTAATCCATGTTATTCCAATTTGACTCCCTTTTTCCTATTTGAATTTATACCGCAAGCATATACAAATCATATTAGAAATCTTAGACTAGAAAAGAGATATGGATTTGATTTGTATTTAAAAATCCAAATTTATAGTTTACCTCAACTTTGACGATCTAATTTGACCCTATTCCCCTTCTCTATTATCTTCTACAATTCTCCAATTTTTTGTATACATAAAGCTAGAACCTATTTAAGAATTTAGAAATTTGTGGAGAAGAGAAAGTGGAAGAGCTTTCGTGTCCATTAGAAAATATGAGTTTGGAAGTGGGGGTCTAGGTCTATATTTATAGGGGTTTAAATTGATGCAAGCCATTCGATTAAACTGGTTTAAATCCGGGCCATATAGGCCAACGTTCACTATAATTATTCACATGCAATGGTCGACCGTCTTGGGTCTTAGGTCGACCGCTATCGGTCGACCACTATGCATGTTGGGTCGACCATCCCCCTTGTTAAACGTCGATTAATTAGCATGCTGAGATTTTGTTAATTTTATTCTTGTTTTTGAATGATTGCGTTTGTTTCGTTTCTTTTAAATCCGATTGCAATAGTTTGTTTCCACTTATATATATTCACTTAGACTTAATTTAAAGTTAATATTTCTTAGAGTCTAAGTTTCTATTAATGTTACTAATTAGCGTTTAATTATTACCTTAATTACATATATAAATATTTCCGACTCTAAAACTTCAAATGTTAATAACTTTTTCATTTAAACTTCGATCATAAAACTTGATATATAAAAGTTGATCAGAAAATCATCATGTCATGAGCCCAATGGTGAAAGTTTCATAGCCAAATTTTGACTTTATGAAAATTCTATTTCTCAACGTTATTATTTATTACTTGATTTCTTTTAAATTAATCAGCGTTAAAAATTACGGGGTGTTACAGACTACTCGACCTATGATTGTTGTACTAAGACCTTCATCTCAATAGGAGATGGTGACAAAGGACGAGTTGGATAAATTGATGGTTGAAGTGAATAGGAAAATGCATGAGAGTCCGAATGCTATTTTGGAAAGAATGGAAAAGAACTATGTTATGATGTCCGAGCTACCTCAAAGGCGTATGAGAAGCCATAAGGATTCATCCTCTTCGGATTTTGTGGAAGAAAGTGTTGGAACTAGGGCAGCACACATTCGGTTAAATGGGTGAATTTCAATTTTTATTTACCATTTTGGGTCTTGTTGGACTTATGAAGTCTAAATTAATTTACATATAATCTAAATAAATTTTAAATAAACTCATTATTTTAATGAAGATTTTATTTGTTTATATAATTGATATGTATTGTGGATATGTATATCAAATACACATATACATGTATGTGCACATGCAACATATAATATGTATATGATTTAATATGCATGTATCTATGTGCTTGGATTTACACCGCAACGGACATATTTGCCTATTTATATATGTGTTTGTTGTCTAATATTATTTTTAAAATTAATATATAATAATGTATACTAAAAAATATACATATAAATAATTATACACACATATATACTAATTATATATATAAATATATTTCAAACATAATACTAATTCCAAATACAATATTTAAAATAGCTAAAATGTTCAAAATTTAGAAGCATCTCTACATTCATAATATCTTATTTTAATTTTAATTTTAATATTTATGTATTTATTTTTAGCAAAGCTAGCCAGCTTTTATAGTGGGTTATCCACATGTATAAATGAAATAGGAATAGGTGTCCGGCACATACGCTATAACAACTTTAATGAAATAAAAGCACAGGAAATTGGCCAGAATGCCAACTTACTATAGACAAAACCTAGTTCCCCTCCATAGAGGAAGAACCGCTTCCCTCACTACCATTATCCGAAGAGTCTGGCATAATAACATGAAGATATCCTGAAAAAAGAGTCGCTAAAGAAGGATAGAAGTCCTAAAACTTCAAGCAGTAAAGAAATTTCCTTTCCTATGTTTCATCCGATAATAAAATGCGATTCTTATCCCCAATATGCCTAAGAATATATGTATATAAATATATGTACGTATTTATATATTTAAAATATAAATATCCATATAAACACAAAGCTTTTTAGTTCGAAAAGCCACTCAAGTTTTGTATATAATATATATCAAGATTTCTAAAATGCTAAATATAAATATGAAATTATATATATATATATATATGAAATAAAATAAAATAAATTCTTTTTTTATTTTTTGTCCTAATATGTTTTAACAAAATCAAAATTAATTAAAT
Source organism: Allium fistulosum (assembly GCA_030737815.1). Lineage (NCBI taxonomy): Eukaryota > Viridiplantae > Streptophyta > Magnoliopsida > Asparagales > Amaryllidaceae > Allium > Allium fistulosum. The sequence goes on from CM060906.1 coordinate 418,272,977, forward strand.
AATTTTATGCGGGTTTAATATTTAGATTTTTTAATTTCCATATGGAAATTATATAAATATTATATAATTTTTTCAAATGTTGTTGTATCATATATATATATAAATGTTTGTGTGTGTGTGTGCATATTCATATATTTATTTATCTACATATGTTATGTAGATATACATATAAATATATATAAGTATAAATATATATATATATATATAATATCCACTTTCAAAAAATATAATGTTTTGGTTTTAATATTTATATGTAATTGTTTTTTAGAACATATGTACAAATGATTTTATTAAATAAATTATACGTAAAGTTATAATTAATATAAAACCGATTTAAAATTCAAATTAAGTTTAATTTTTTAAATATTATTACTTTAAAAATATTGTTTTTTCTAACATCATGGTCGAAAGCAAAACATGCAAAGTTATATAAAAAAATTATTTTAATATCATATACAAGCAATCATATAAGTTTGACAACAACCACATATACAAATTCGTGATATTGGAAATTCTTATCTACCTACATACAACGATATAAATTAACATATAAATGATTAATTAAATAATTAGATATTACCTGATTGTTGCCTTGATAATGCACCTTGAATATTGAACCAGACTCCATGTATAGGTAAGATCTAAGTGACTCCAGAATATGCAACAAACTGCACGGCTACACCACATTTTAAGCTAGATTTATTTGATTTAATTGTTTGGAAATAAGGTGAATGTCTCCTTTAATTTTTGGCTGGAAATGACATTAGAGGAGACTTCAAAAGATTAGTCCAAGTGAAGGGTAAGTGATGTTCAAATAGGCATCAGAGAGGAGGGACAAGTGGATATCTAAATCTCCTAGTATACATCTTCCTTTTTACTAATTCAATATCTCATTTTGCTTTTAAAATCATCTCACCCCTACCATCATATAGCCAGCCAAAAGAGAGGACTTGATGGGCCCTTAAAACTTCTAAACCCGATTAGTATTAGTATAATTTAAATCCAATTTAAACTTTTATCGATATCGTATATCGATACGTACATATATAACTTTTATATACACACTTTATTACTAATTTAAATAAAAAAAATAAAATTCTTTAATTAATATTTCATAAATATTAATTAATTTAATATATTCATAAAAATTACGATGTAATTAAATCATATGGTATTTAAGAGTATTCAACATTTTGGTTGTGCAACTCATAGGTGTAAATTTAGTCAGCGATTAATATCAACAATTCGAATATTAACGTTCAAATGTCACCTTAGTTACTCATGTGATGGTTTTGTCGAATTTATCGCTTGTACAATTTTGGTAAATTCTAATTTTTACTGTTTTAAGCAATCCTTGTAGTGACAATTATTTACATCGATTCTCTTCATCAAAACTATATTCGATTAGGACTTATGGAATTTGGTATTGGTCAAAATTCCAATATTTTCCACATTCAACTTGTATAATCTAAATACATACTCCATGGTTTGATAGCAATAATTATTATCAATCGAACTGCTCTGACCAAGAACTTTGACTTTGAGTTGACTATAGTTGACCATGATACTAACCTCATATAACCGAGAAGACGAATTCTCTACTAAATAGTGTTTCACTAGCAATGCTTCAACTCATACCAACTATAGTCGTTTAATGGACGTCATGTCGTGATTTAACTATAATCAAAATGGAGTGTCCACATTGAAGTTAAATAGTAACCTCAAGCAGGGAACCGCGTAATATTACCATTTCTATATTATTTTTGTTTGACCTTAGTTATATTAACCAACAGAAAATTATCAAGTGAGTCATTTTATTGTTATCAAATAACTATCATTATGTAACCCCTTGGTGCATCCAATAGCCATGAGTAATACATTACCTAAATTTTGAAGAGCGTTAACTAGTCTAAACGGATGTATCGATATCTTGTCTCGATACATCTTGACCGGTAATATTTAAAAAAAATATGTTTATTTTCATTATCATAAAAAAATTGAACAGAACACATTGTAATTACTATAAAAACATATCATTTATGTAACTAAATTAAATAAATTATTAATGTAACACATTATATCAAGTATATAATAAATTGAAAAACACCGTTTATTTTGAATGAGATCTTATCACACAGTTAATAATTTACAATAAATTACAGAATTGCCCCTTGGGTATACCCCAAATTCTATAAATCTCCCACTTGCACTTGGGGCCAATTATGGAATCTCTATACCATCCCTTCGATCAGTTCGATGAGAATTGATCGAGCCATTCCCTTCGTGAATGGATCTGCCATGTTGTTTTAATTATCTACTTTGTCAATCAACTATCTTCAATGTTGATAAACTGCATTATCATGTGGAACTATTCAGAGTATGTTTCTCGACTTCTTGTGTGCTCTTATCACTACATTATTATCATATAACAATGATGTAGTTTTTTTAATACTTGGAATCACCCTTAACTCGGTTATAAATTTGAGCATTTACATTTATTTATTGCTTTTATTGTGGTGCTATTTAAGGTGATGTACTTCGCCTCTTTATTGAATCAGTTATAATATTTGTTTGGAACATTTCCAACTTCAAGCACCTTAATTAAGGTCTAAACATGAATTTAATATTGAAATATTATACTCGATATCACTTATGAAGTTTGAGTCTGAATACTTCTTCATAAGGAGCTTGTTGTTTTCTATAAATAATTCTCTAGTATTTTGCAAATACTTAATAAAATTCTTAACTACCATTTAGGGATATTAGTTTGGATTTTATATTTATTTCATGCATTAAATACATCAGCTAAATACTATACCATTGACAATACTTTTGGAACCGAGCCAACATGCAACGGGGTAAATGGGTAAATTTCAAAATAATTATTCCATTTGGATCTTTATTGGGCCTTTGAAGTCTAAATTTATTTAGATCTTATATAAATTTTGTATTAAATGAAATTAATATTTTATTTATTTTATGAAAAAGGTTTTATTTATTGTATAATTTGTATTATATAATATATATTTATGTGCGTGTATCATATACACATAAGTGTCATGCACATGCAACATAAATAGCGTACATGGTTTAACATGTCTACATGTACACTACAAAAAAATGGATTATTAAAGACTCTTATATTTTGTCTCTAAATACAAGATTTTGTCTCTAATTTCGTATTTGTAACCCACTTAAGACAGATAAGTAGTGTCTCTAAAATCAGGTCTCTAAATAAACAGAGACTACAAACATTCGTCTCTAAAATATTAGTAACTACACCAATGGTCTCAAATACATGCCTACATTAAAAACTAGTTAGAGACAATTTTATGGGTCTCTTGCACAACTATAGAGACCATATTCAAGGTTTCAAATCAGTCATAAATACAATGGTTATTATAAACCAGGGACGACAGGAATAAAACAAAATTTTAGTACTTTTTCATCATAAATCAATTATTAGAAAACATACAATAGCTAACAGAACATATAGAGCTCATGTACAAAAGTAACCAATTGTTCATTGCAAGCAAAGCAAATTACATAATATCCATAGCACAGAATTCAAAACCAAAAAACAGCATATCCAGTTTCAATCCTACAAACTACAGTCCTAAAACAAGATCCAAAAAAAAACAAAAACTAATAAAACAAGATCCAAAAAAACAAAAACTAACATAGAAGTTTAAAAGAAAAGACAAGTTTTCCAACGGTGCCTACTTGATACTTTCAGAAGCTAACAAGCAATTCATGCATCATCTTCATTACCCGGTCGAACGTTTCCTCGAGTGGTTGATGCTTGATTATTTCCAAGTTGACAATGATCGGGTTGATCTTGTGTTATAGGTCTCAATAGTTGCATAAAAGATCCAACTTGTTCTGAAATGTTTCCAAAAGTTGGTTGAAAAGGCACATGCGTTGTTTGATATTGTTCGGGTGTTTGTTGACAAGCAACTGATGGTTGTATCATATGATAAAGCTGCTGAGAAGACTGACCTGATGGCTGCGGGATATGATTAGGAATTTGTGGAAACGGTTGATCACATGGATGTAGGACTTGACATGATGGCTGCGCGAGAAAACTTGAAGGTTGTAGAAATGGTTGAGGAGGATGCTGCAACACTTGATTTGATGGCTGTGGTAACGATTGAGCGGATGGTGGCGCAAATGGCTGAGCAAGCTGTTGTGGGATTTGACTAGGCGGCTGTACAAAGAACTGACCCAAGTGTTGTGTTTGACCGGATGGTTGGTTGAACGACCATGATTGTTGGTTTATGCTTTGAAGATTGGTCGGATTAATTGAACCAAGCAAGCTAGTTACTCTCAATTGCACTTCTCTTTCTATTACTGATTTAAGCTCCGATGTTAATAACATGCTACTGGACATTACAGGTTGTTCTTGATTTGCACGATCTGCAAGACAGTTGGATTGAGAACTGTTACGCAGTATAGTATTTGTATCAACATAAGGTGCTCCGTAAACCCTTCCTCTTGTAAGGCCTCCGGATGACTCAACCCAAAGTCTTGGATTCCATACATTTTCATCTTCTTGTAGCTCGGCTTTTTTCTTCATATATGTTTCCTGAAAATGTTAAAAGGGTAACAGCATATAGACTTGTTGGATAGCAACATCTAAGCTTTTATTTTGACAGAGAGTAATAAATGAGATAAATTAAAATTTTGGCAAACAAAAGTTAAAAGTGTGGACGAGCTACTGTGCTAGCTGTACTTACAAATGCCAACCAAATTGATGTGACTTATTGTGATCAAAGTTTAAAATTAGTTTTTAAATTGAGTTTACACTCAGATCGGAGTTTAAAATCAGTTTTCATACTGAGCCTAAACTCAGTTTATAAACTGGGTTTGTAAGCTGGGTTGTTGAATTCGATTTGTAAACTGGTTTAATATTGCCTAATTACTCATTAAACATTGATATCTGGTGCTTTCCTCCAAATATGTGAAGCTTATGTATAATTCAAGAAGTCATGTATATGACTTGATTCCACAATCAGTAGACTTAGGCAAGTGACAGCCTACGTTTTGAAATATGTAGCATAATCAGTAATAGGAACACACAATAATAGGAACAAGTACAATAAAAATATCATCTGCCACATGACTTCAAACATATGTCAGGATTACCCAACTGCTTGTAGGATCCCATTCCATAAGACGAAAGCTACAAGGTCATAATATTCATAACAAAATCAAATTTTTATTCACTTTTAATTGGTAGAAAGTATGAGCCGAGCAGTAGTGATCGATACTCCACTCTGTCTAAAATTCGTTATTAGTACGAAGTCCATTTTAATTCACTTTTAATTGGTAGAAAGTATGAGCCGAGACGTGTGTGTGTTCCTTCTTTTGGTGTCAAACGATTGGCTCTCATCTTCTGACATTTATCATCATATGCGCTTTTGTGCCATTCAATATCAATCATTTTATTCCATACATCTGCCTGTATCCATGCAGGAGGGGTGTCTCGACAGTCAGTCATCTTTGTGGTTTGCTTTAATCTTTTGGCTCTCTGTCGTGCACGATTTAGTTTTTTTTTCAAGATAGAAGCTGCTTTCTTTTTCCACATCTCATAAACTTTGTGCTCATAAATAACGTCATAAGTGTATGCCCTCTGCAAAAAAAAGCAATATGATTGAAATTAAAATTTAAGATGCTGCAAATTGCTTTGCTGGTGGTATAGCTGCAACCTGGTAATTGTATATTCATACACGCACACATGTTGCAGCTAACTTGAGATTAAATTAAACTTATCGTTATCAAGATCAACAAATTGTTACAATAGAAGGTAATTACGGAGGTTCTGACAAATAGCTTCAAGTGGCTACGCAAAAAGGGAATCTACTCATGAATAGTCATTGGGCAATCCGTTGCTAAGAAAATTTGCTTTCAAACAGTCATTGGTAAATCGCACAATGCATTATGTATAATGTAATGGTAGTGTGCAAAGTGAAATTATAAGTGCACTTAAGAAACAAAATGAAAATGTAGAAAGACATGCACAACTTGAATGTCATGAGTTGCATAAAGGGGTGAGTAGTTTGAAAAATGAGGATTGTAGTTTTTAAAAATGAATATAGGGAAATGTTACAAATTGAATATTTATTTAATAAAGAGTCCAAAATATTGAAATACCTTAAACTCATTAAATAGCAGCTGTCTTTTCTCCTGGGGAACTTTCGAAAATGCATACCATGGTTCAGTAAATCGCATATCCCAGATAGATCCAATAAGACGTGCAGCGGATTTATTCTTGAATCTATAATAATCAAAAGAAATATAAACTATTCAATATACATTATTTTTAATGTAAATGTAAAATTATGTAAAACTTACTGAGTTCCTTTCCATTCAAGTGGCCTTTTTTGCGTAATAGGATCAATTGGAGTATCATATCCTCTTATCGGAATATACTCCCTTTCATCAACTATATCTTCTGTCTCTGCTCCATCCGCCTCATGTTCTCCAATTTCTAATGCATCGTTTCCTTCTTGGACACCTATTTCTGCTTCAAAAGCTTGATCTCCTTCAACTTCCACAATATTTGCTACTCTATCCTCATAAGTCGATGAGCGTGCTCTTTCTTCTCTTTCAACGCATTGCTCTCCTCCAATTCCCACCATGGGTTCCATTCCACCCTCATATATGTTTGATAGATTTACATCGATGGTGGATAAACTATCATTTCGTTCGGATCTTTCGGAGATTTGTCTACCTCCTGTACTAACTACCTTTCTCATGAGGCCTCGAAACTTTGTACCTACCATTACGCCTTTACAAAATCCCATTAGTACAAAATCTCATCATTATAATTGCAAAGCAAAGGATAAAAACTCTTACCAAGCACGTCGAAGAAGTATGCACTATAATGAAGTTTTAAGCTTTGTCGTTGGTGTTGTCAGCAACATTATGGTGTATGCCTGTATGCTAAAAAATCCATATTGTATGTTAGAAGATAGAACAATATCCAATATATTTATTAACTAAAGTTCTAATTTTTATGTCATGTGCATACTAAAAATAAATGTATGCTAAATCCAAACGAAAATCTATATCAACCTGAATAGAGATAAAATAGTAGCGAAATATATGATTAAGTAAATGAGTTAATCTTCACTAGCATATGATATTGTCAAAAGTTTCTAGATAAAGGAAAAAAGATTTGTGTAGGGTACTATTACTATTTTACTTGTCGAATTTACCTTTGAGTGCGGTTTGAAATATTGATTTACGTAATTGGAAGTAACCAATTAGGTTTACCATGATACTTAAAAATCAATCACTGATATAGCACATAGAGTAGTGGGCTGAATAAAATATACGTTCATTAAAAAATCATCAAAAATGTAAAATATATTACTCACATATGCATGCAATCTAGATTGGAAGAAATAATAGTAAGTAATCTAGAAACATTTTCCAACTTGCAATGTACCATGTTTCAAACAAAAGATGATAACAGAATTATTCGTGGACAATAAGAAATTAAAAAACAATAATCATAACATCTAATAGTAGTTTAATGCTGCTAGGGAGAGTATTCATCCTCAATAGCTACTTCACCATCGCTCTCTTCATCATCACTTGCATCAACATCATCGTCATCGCTATCAACTTCTATATCCTCTTCTGAATCATCACTATTGCTCTCGGGCGTTTCCATTTCATGAACCAGTTCTTCATTATCAATGATGTCATATTGTTCAATTGTTAATGGTTGATCAAGACTATCATCCGAAATAACAGTAGGGGGTCGAGATATCTCGTCTGCTTGATCCACATCTGTATTCTCCTCTGAGTTGAATACATTAAGTGAAAACCGATTTCTTGCATTGGTTTTAATCACAGTTAACCATTCGTTTGATGTATTTCCAGGTTGGCATGTGAAATAAACTTGCTGACATTGATGTGCAAAGACAAACACATCTTCTATTTGAAGTCGAGAATTATTTTTTACTTCAATCAATCCATTTGTATGGTGCACTCTTATCCCATCTCTTGACAGTGTGTCAAACCAATCACAATTGAACATAAAAATTTCGTTCTCCTCTCCAAGGTATGTCAACTTAATAACTTCTTTAATCATCCCATAATAATCACTTTCTAGATCATCATAACAACTTCCTTTCACACATACGCCACTATTCATTGTTTTTTTGTGCTTTCCATACTGCATTGTATGGAACTTATAACCATTTACAAAGTAACCGTTGTAACACTCCACTAAATAACTTGGCCCTTGTGCAAGTAAATATAGTTGATGCATAATACCATTTGGATGGAATGAAATCTATTAAGTAAATACACATGGTTAGTGAACAATTTATACTTCACAAGCTGTATGTAAAAAAATTAATTTTACAACCAATTAAAAAACTTACATTTGATTTTAACCAATCAGGAAATATAGATTCCAACGTCGTATCAATGAAATTCTCATCCATTTGTGAATATTGACCTCTTAATTCATCTTTGCATTTTCTAAGCACAAAATTATATTTTTGTTGGTAAGTTATATTATGTATATCTAATTATAATAATATTCGATATTACTTACATCATCAAATCTTCCAATTCAGGGCAATTGAAAACTACGTATTTATGCATAGCATGATGCTCTATTGGGGTCAGTCTCCTCTTAATGAATGCATTGGATAACACCCTACCCGAATGACAAAAAATAGATAGTTTTGCATCAGCCATAATCTCTCCTCCATCATCATTTCTCGGAGCTTGATTCCATATAGTTTCAACATTCTGACCAAAATAACAGGATGTAAAATTTGATATCTCATCAATAAGATATGCTTCGGCTATGGACCCTTCAACATGCGCCTTGTTACCCACTTTCTTTTTCAGATAATATAAATACCTAGACCATACATGAAAATTAGAAAATAATCCATAAGATTATTGCAAAAATAACGAACGTACCTCTCAAAAGGATACATCCATCGATATTGAACGGGACCACCTACTTTTGCTTCATACGGAATATGAATGGGCAGATGCTCCATGGAATCAAAAAAGGAAGGAGGAAATATTTTCTCAAGCTTACAAACTATTTCAACGATATTTTTTTCCATCAACCTCATGTATTCAACATTTATAGTTTTCGCGCAAATATCACGAAAGAAATTACTAAGTTCCACTAAAGTTTCCCATATATTTTTTGGCAAAAACGACCGAAAAGCAGTAGGAAGAAGTCTTTGCATGAATACATGACAATCGTGACTTTTAAATCCAGTAATTTTAGTTTCAGACTCATTCACACATCTTTGAATGTTAGAGGCATATCCATCTGGAAAACTTATGCGTTTAACCCACTGACAAACAGCTTTTTGATCTTTTTTTGGAAGACAAAAAGGAGCCTTTGGCTTGTAATAATTACCATTAGAATGTTGAATTAAGCTCATCCACCTTTGTTTGCTACAAATTGTTTCAAGATCAAGTCTAGTCTTCAAATTGTCTTTTGTTTTATCGGTGTCCATCAACGTGTTGAATATGTTGTCAAAAAAGTTCTTTTCAATATGCATCACATCTAAATTATGACGAATCAAATTTGATTCCCAATAAGGAAGATCCCAAAATATACTCCTACGTACCCAATTATGTGATTCACCAAATCTTGCTATTTTTTGATTACCTGATTTAAATCCAAATACAACATTAGGCAAAGTAGACACTATATCTCTCATCTCAACACCAGAACGTCGAGAAGGTGGTATATCACGTTCAATGGTATTTCTTTTAAACTTGTCCTTTTGCCTTCTGAATGGATGATTTAATGGCAAGAATTGTCGGTGGCAATCAAAAAAACAAGCCTTTCCTCCATGTTGAAGAGTAAAAGACTTTGTTTTTTCCATACAATAAGGACATGACAATCTTCCATGTGTACTCCAACCGGACAACATACCATACGCAGGAAAATCACTAATTGTCCATATCAAAGCTGCTCTCAAGAAAAAATTATCTTTTTTGTGCACATCATAAACAAGAACACCTTCCCATAGCTCTAAAAGTTCATCAATCAAAGGTCGTAAGAAAATATCTAAATTCCTACCAGGACCTTTAGGCCCTGGTATGATCATGTTTAGGAACAAAAATGGTTGTTTCATGCACTTCCATGGTGGTAAATTGTAAACTGTCAAAATCACCGGCCAACACGAATAAGCTTTTGCGGAAGTTCCAAATGTACTAAAACCGTCGGTACATAAACCCAATCGGACATTTCGATCAGAAGATGCAAAATCCGGATGTCGACGATCAAATTCTTTCCATGCTTCACCATCAGTTGGATGAGCCATTGAACCATCACTTGATTTATTATAATAATGCCATGTCATATCTTTAGCATGATTTGGTGACATGAATAACCTTTTCAATCTCGGAATGATTGGAAAGTATCGAAGTTGTTTTACAGCGATGTTTTTGCAATTATTTCCTATATCTCCGATCTTGTAACGAGGACTTTTACAAATATTGCATTCAACCTTCATATCATTTTCTTTGTAATACAACAAGCAAAAATTCTGACAAACATCAATTTTGTCATAGCCAAGTCCAAGTGGTTTCAACATTTTTTTAGCTTCATAAAAATTTTGAATTAGCTTATGCCCTTCAGGTAGCATGTTGTCAATTAGTGCACTCATGTCCTTAAAACACGCCTCTGTCATACGTCGTCGAGATTTAAGAGCCATCATTTTCGCACACGCGGATAACTTTGTTTCTTTTCTGCATCCATCCCAAAGTGGTTCATCGGCTGCTTTTAACATATGTAAGAACTTTTGAGCTTCAACATTTGGTGGTTGCTCTTCGATATCATAACCAACACCCATGGCATCTAACACCATATCTTTATATGGGTTGTCATAATTTGGATTATTTGTATCTGACTCTGACATTGTTGGTTCATCAACTTCTTCCTCTCCATGGAAAATCCATTTAGAATAAAGCGGAACAAAACCATTTAGTAATAAATGCTTTGAAATTTCTTCCTTTGACTGAAATTTTTTGTTTTTGCACATGGTGCATGGACACCTAACAGTTCCTCCATAATTTACTTGTAAAAATGCATTATCAATAAATTTGTTGACACCATTAACAAATTCTAGATTTATATATCCATCTTTAAGCCGACGATACATCCATGAACGGTCACTCATTTTGAGATTAATCCTACATACAAAAAAAAACTTACAATTGTGACAATATAATTGTATAACGGAATAACCCAAAATAATTGCATGCCTTCTTTCTAATTCATGCTTGAGTTCCGGTAATGATAGTACCATTTTTTGGTTGAAAATTATTTGACGTAGCAAGTGGGTAGTTTATGAACTTAAAAGAAATTATGTACACCATCAATTAAGCCACTGCATGCAGTAGTTAATATTATATCATGTCATTTTCAACCATTCTATCGACCAAAATAACTTCACCTAACACATCTATCATGGTGGCACTTTCTTGTAAAGTTAATCAAATGTGAGGAGAAAGAGTGTATACCTTTCTGCGTTAGGTGCCAGATTAGATTGCCTTGTCACTAAGCTATCAAGGATTTGGTTTTTAACTTGTTTTATACTATTATTCATAGGATTTGGACTAGTCAAAAAATTTACAACTTGTATATCGTAATACATACATCTGGTTATATTATGAGAATCTTGAAGCTTCTTTAAATTCATTGGAGCATCCAATACTGAATAAAACTTCAACTAAGTCTGTACTCCCAGCTAAATACAAGTTTTGATCATTGTGCCAGACTACAAAAGGCTACAAATGTTTTTGAAACTCAAATACGAAAACCAATATATAAATATATGACAGCTGACATATTTTAGGGCCTACATGTGTATAAAACTTTACATACATTTGCAAACCAAATATAGGAAACTTTATATCTATAAAGCCTGATATGTGCCCAAGACTTATACATTAACAATCTGTTCCAGTGAAACTTGGACGCATCATCTATACTTCATGTAAAAATGCAAAAACCCAAAACTTAAATTTTACTTCTATTTATCATACTCATATATTTCTTTGCAAACCTGATACATATGTAAAACTATATATATATTTCCTCAAGTTCATACTTTCAAAAACCTACATGCTTATTATCCAAAAACTTTTATTATGGAATCCCATTACATCAGCACAAAGTTCCATTTAGGAAAAATCAGATGCATATGAAACCTTGTATATTTGAAGTTATATATATACATGAAACTATACATATCAAAGTCTGATACATCTGAAGTTCTTATACATTCAACATCACATTTTGTTGTAATATCCAAAAGCTTTGTCCATTGATTTTTTAAACTAACATCTGACATCAATTTACATTCAACTTTCATGTATAGAAGTTTTGTATCCATAATACCCAAAACATTCTCGGAACTTGTATTTATGAAATCAATACATATTTAAAGCTACATACACGAAATGGTATGCATCTTAAAGCTGCATTCTTTTATAAAACTATCGTATATTCCAGATCAAATATCATCAGTAAAAATCAAAAATAATAATTATCATCAGTAAAAATCTGAAAGCTGCATTCTATTAATTAACTTAAAATTCGACCAAAAATAATAATTATCATCAGTAAATCATTTAACTTTTTTTTCTGTTGGCACGTAATAAAATCAAATATCCTCTTTCAGATTAACATGATATGGGAATGATTCTTGAACACAAAATGATGAAAAAGAAAAGTAAAAATCAGAAACTTAATCATAATATCGACTTGTAGTCATCAAAGAAATCCGCATAAAACAAGTAGCAGATCAATTAGAAATTGAAACACAAACCTATATGTTCTTCATATATACAAATCGACAGCTCATCTATGTTGAGTCGTGATTAGAGCGATAGAGATTCGGCTGAACGAGGATCGAGTTCTAATTTTTTGGGGAAGAAAATTTCTGGAGGCGGCTAGTTTCTTTCTGCGTTTTTGAGCGGAGGAAATTAGCGAGGGTTTCTTCCTTTTTTTTTGCGCGTGAGTGGGGTGGAGCAGTAATTAATTGAACGTTTTTACCGGGTTCCCCTATAATTTTGGGTAGGGTGGAACCGGTTACATAATCTATTTATTAATTAGACTATTTTTATGTTGAGACTAACTTAAAGATTATGATTTAATTTTTTTATCAATTAATTAAAAGCATTTCACGTTGAGACCCACTAAAGACCATAATTTCAATCTTTTAGTAATAATTAGTGACACAATTATTTTGTCTTTAATTAGACCTTATTTAAAGACCAAAAAGTTTTGGGTCCCTAAAATTTGTCTTAAAATTAATATTTTGTTGTAGTGGTAGGTGCGGGGATTTACAACGCAATGCACATGTTAGCCCCTCTATATATGTGTGTGCTATCTGGTGTGTGTGTGTGTGTGTGTATATATATATATATATCTGTGTGTTTGTATGATAATATATACATTGTAAAATAAGATATATATGTATATATATATGTATATATATACATATATCTTATTTTACAATGTATATATATATAATATATTATAAGAAGAATGGCTTCATTTTTATAAAATTCTATAATTCAGAGGACTGTGCTAAAATTATTAGATCTGGTCCGTACGCTATTGGATCCCGTATACTAGTTATAAAGAAGTGGAAACTGGGTATTGATATAAGTAAGGAATCGTTCTCTACAATACCAATTTGGGCAAGATTTATTGATTTGAAATTGGAGTATTGGAGTAATGAGAGGATTAGTCATATTGCGAGCGTTCTTGGACATCATATTCGAATGGATTCCAATACGGCATTGGAAAACAGACTAAACTAGGCTCGTGTACTAGTAGAAGTAGATGTTAAGTTCTCCTACCCAACTACAATTCAGTTACAGTTGCATAATGGCGATATAGATGAAGTAACAGTGGAGTATGAACAAAAAATTGTTCCCTGTACAATATGCAATTCTTATGGACATTCAGAGTATAACTGCAGCAATCAAATCAGAAAAGAATGGCGACCAAAACAAAATGTTACGTCTACAAATGTTACAGAGTCCAGTGTTAATATTACATCATATTCATGTAGTAGTATAGAAGGCTTAAATGTGAATAAACATGATTCATCAATGGAACAGTCCGCCGGCTTCTCTGCATCAATCTCTCTACACAATCCATATTCCATTCTCGCTGATTCCGAAAGCATTCCTGATCAGACTACCAACACCTTGCCTGACCTCGACACAGATTATATTGCACTTGCAAATCAGCCCACATTCCCATGTTCTCCTGCCAAAAACACAGAAGGAAAAATAGAAATGGCTAAAAGGAAATCTACGGGTCTTATTGAAAATAATGAGAATACAAATGAATTAATATTGGATGGTGCATCACATTTTCAAGCTCCTGCTCAGCACATAATACAAAGAGAAAACAATGATAATCAATCACAAGTAGAAAAGAATGTACATTTCACAGTGGCCAACACAGAGGATAAGGATGGCATAGATGAAAACTATAATAATGCAGATAATTTGATACATGATGTTGCATTACACATACAAGAACTTGGGGAACAAAGTAATGCACAAATTGATGTCTCCTCTATGGTTGTGAAGAATCCTAAATATATGAAGAAGCGTGAAACGTCCGTAAATCCCAAATTACAAAAAATTGCTCCCCCTAAAAGATCAACAAGGAGCTCTTCAACCGATAAATGAATTTGATGACTTGGAACATTAGAGGCCTGAATACTGACGATAAACTCAGTCAAGTATTCAAGCTTCTTACTGCTCACAAGCTTAGTATATTAAGCTTAGTTGAGACAAAATTATCTACTTCTGCTATTCATAATTTGCAAGTTAAGCTGCCTGCCTGAGACATTGTTCATAATAATGACACTGGTAGTAAGGGGCGAATTGTAGTCCTCCTTGACAAGGCAGTTTGGATATATGTTGTTGTGACTTGTTCACAACAACACATATCCTTATTAGTAACAAACAAGGATGGACTACAATATTATTATACTTGTGTATATGCTAGCAACTCTTTTTCCGAACGATAAAATTTATGGGATTTACTACGCATGGACACTACTACAATAAGATCTCCGTGGATAGCTATGGGGGATTTTAATAATGCTCTCAATGTTAAAGACAAGAAAGGAGGATTACCAATTCCTTTCTCATATATGAATTCGTTCAAAAATTGTTTATTTAATTACGGTCTGGTTGAGTCTCATTTACAGGGCTGTAAATATACTTGGCGACGAAGGGGAATTGCAACGAACATAGATAAAGTATTAGTCAACTATGAATTTTTATCTATGTTCTCACAATTGAGCACTATTGTGCTGTCGACAGCATAAGTGATCATACACCCATACTGATCAGCTTCAGCCAACAACGCTAACAATGGAAATAAGCTCCATTTAGATATGTAAATAATTGGTGTTATGCACGGGGTTATGATCTCTGTATTAAACAGGGACTGGCTATAAATATTTGGGGTTCGTGTTTCGAACAACTCATTTATAAATTGAAGGCTGTCAAAAATGAATTGAAAAAATGGAACAAATTGAGAGCAAATGACAATCAGATTTCCAAACTGTAATCAGATTTTGATACCATATTCTATCAAGCAGATCAGGATCCTGAAAATTCTAATTTATATGACAGTATGGCTCAAGTGGGCCAGTTATTGAACGACCAAATTCAACAACATATTCAATTCTTGAGGCAGCAAAGTAAAGTGTTGTGGCTACAACAGGGTGATACCAATACAAAAATTTTCTACGCTAAGATGTCCATGAGAAAACATAGGAATAAAATTCATGCTCTGTTAGATTCTCATGGCCAATTTATTTATGACTCCAACAATATCAAGCATGCGGCCATTGATTACTATCAACAATTATTTAATGGAAATGTAAAGACTGAATTTCCTCATATCAACACAAGAATGCAAATTAATGAAGCGGGGAGGGAATTCTTATCTGCTCCCGTAACCAGGGAAGAAGTCAAAACAACTCTATATTCGATCAACGACTCCAGGAGTCCAGGACCCGACGGTTTCTCATCAAAGTTTTTTAAACTGCACTGGGACAGCATGCATACAAATATTTTTAATGCAGTGTCAGAAGTTTTCACGCTGAAAAAACTGCCAAAGGGGATTAATCATAATTTTATTACACTAATCCCGAAGAAAGATAAGCCTCAATCTATATCGGACTACCGACCTATTGCATGTGAAAATATTTTATACAAAATTATTTCTAAAATCATATGTGATAGAATTAAGTGGTTTCTTCCATCATTAATTGCAGAAAATCAATCCGCATTTATTCTAGGAAGAAACATTGGAGAAAATGTTTTGTTGGCCCATAAACAAGTCCAGGACTTCGCCAAAAAAGGAAAATCAAAGATGTGCATTAAAATTGATTTACAAAAGGCGTATGACATGGTTAATCGTCATTTTGTTTGTCGTATGCTCAACAGTTATGGGTTTCCTACATCTCTCATTCGGGTAATTTATGAGTGTATATCGACTCCAACTTTTTCTATTTTGATAGATGGAAGACCTGTAGAGTTTATTACATCGAACAGAGGGTTGCGTCATGGAGACCCTCTGCCTCCATATTTATTTTGTATTGCAATGGAGTTTTTCACTCTACTTATGGAGGAAGGTGTGCATAGCAAGCTATTAGAGCCTATAAATAGATTCCAACCTGCTATCTCTCACCTATTATACGCGGATGACGTTATGATTTTTCTAGCAGCCACTATACAAAATGTTGTGTACATAAACCACATATTTACACAAATGGAGGATACTATTGGTTTACGAACTAATCAAACTAAATCCCAGATTTTCTTTAGCAAAGGAGCTGTTTGGAAAAATTAAATTATTAATGTTCTACATATATCAGAGAAGGAGTTACCTGTCAAGTATCTCGGAGTCCCACTGTCTTCAGATTATATGCATGTTTCTCATTGTTCTCCCCTACTACATAACATCAATGCAAGATTAGAGGGTTGGGACAGTAATCTATTATCAATTGCAGGCCGAGCAGAGCCGATACAAGGCATTATTACACCTATGGTTATGCATTGGTTACTTATATATCATTTGCCTTCCTCAGTATTGAGGAAAATTGACCATATATGCGCTGATTTCTTTTGGAAAGGCAAATTACATAAAATATCATGGGATATTTTATGCAAGCCGAAATTGGAAGGGGGCATAGGGCTTTGCAAATTCACTGACTTGAACACAACAGCCAGACTAAAACTGTTATGGAAGTTATTAACATCAGAATGTCTATGGTCTTCCTGGATGCGAGCTAAATACATTAAAACAAATTTTTGGAGCATCCCTATTGATAACAATTTTTCAGGTACGATGAAATCTATATTACGACAACGAGACGTGGCAGTTAAAATTATGTCCAGACTAATTGTGAGTGGGGAGCAGACAGATTTATGGTACGATCCATGGATCAACCATAAATGTAACAGCCCGCAAATCCATACCCCTTTGAGCCGACAATATTCTCCATCAGTTCAACTCAAAGTGGATAGAAATACAAACCATTAGGGTTAAAGAAGAAAGATGTAGAAGAAGAAATAGAAAACAACGTCAGAATCTCACAATCGCAGCGGAACATAATATATAACAACAGATTTATATACAAAAGAATCTGTAACTGTTTAATACTTACAATCATCAGAGTACACAATCATCACATCAAATCTAGACAGTTAGTAACTTGTCCTTACACAGCGGAATATACAAATCTACATAAATACGCCTTGTCATCCAGCTCGTCTCCTGAGCTCCACAACATCCTAACCTGTATCTGTAATACTCGGTCTGACCCGAGCATTATAATAAAATAACACCCGAGTCAGTCTGGAAAACCGGCGTGAGAAAACACACTCAATTGAATTATTAAAGTTTTCAAAATCCTTTGAAACCAAAGGTATCTCGTAAGACCACGCCACAAATAAACATGCTGAGTTTTTACCTTACGATAACCAAAACATTTTTATTAAAACCGTCTGATATTATAATATTGTCTATAGAAAGTAATATAGGATCTAGCTGAAATGCTTGCATCTCACGTTCCAGCAATTGTTGGACACAATCAAAACCGTACAGACGCTTAATGGAGATTGGATTCCATACAATGGCAGGGCTACTGGGGTACCGCCTGTCATAGTACCTGACCTAGATCAGAGTACCGAGGATCACGTCCCATCCCCTGCAACACAAGACCGGAGCTACCCCTTACTGGATAGTCCGAATAAGATCTCCCCACGGTTGGGATCAGCAACCGCCACTAAGTCGAAATCAAATAGGAACATCTAGACATGGATGACCTTACCCTAGTTGGTTGCTAGCCACTTAACCTTGTTGCACCTCCCCTATTTTAGCCATTCCCGGTTGATGAGGCTTGAGGCTATGATTTACCTTTTTAGAACACATTTCACTTAGAATGCTCATCGTCCTCCTGACGATGGTCTGATAGCATTCGTTCATACAAGTTGCCCTGGGTCTGGACAAACCGAATCACCGTCGGCATCATCTTCACGGTATTCATTCGCTACGTTCAAAACCGGATCAATGTGGTTTTCGGATAATTAAATCTGATCCCGGTCTCTTCGAAACGATCAGCGCATTGGCCAATATTGATAGTCGGTTATTTAACTATCAAATTAAACACTCATTCAACCAATTTCTTTATTTCCACTGAAAAGTGCCAAGTCTTAATAATTTAGATTTTAAATAATTTAAATTACTTTATCCAAAAATATATACTTAAAACATTTAACATAAAACTACTTAAATCATTTTATTCAAAACAAAAGTTACGAAATTCTATAATAATTATCCAAGTTAAACTTAAGCCAAAAACTATCTTTAAATAAGAGTCATTTTTATAAAATACTAATATTAGGGAATTTACCTTCAAATCATAATACTAGTTAACCTTTAAAAATAATTAACTACTATAATTAACCTAATAAATATTTACTTCAAATTTTTAAAACAATTAAATAATAATTTCCTAAAACATTCTTTTAAAAACACTTTAAACCCTTTGATTTATACTTAGAAATCTTTCTTTGAAAATACACTTGGTTTTTCATGAAAACACACTTTCCATTCCAATATAGCCCATTTAACCATTTATAAATCCTTCTCGATTTATCCCAATTTAATTTACGTCCCATCCCGTAAATTTTCTTTTCCACTCCTTTTTAAAAATAAACCACTATTTATTTTTAAAACAAATTACCATCTCCTTATAAATTCCCACCTTGAATTTATACTTTCAAATTTATCCACTGATAAATATTTCACTTTATTTATAAACCCAGTTTATAATTTCCATACCCTCATTTCCCTTTAAATCACAGTTTCAAACACTTGATTGATTTTCAAATCGGTTTTCAAAGTTAACTCCATTTTAAAATAAATTCCTTTACTTACCCGAATTTATTCCAAAACCCATTAATTTCAGATTCATTCCTTTGTTACGATTTTAAAATCTTATTTAAATCTGAAGTATCAATTTCATACTTTATTTCAAAATTCTCTTTTCATTTCTCCCGAACCATTCAATTCCTGAATTTAAAAATAATTCCTTCAGTTATTTAAAAATATTGCTTAAGTCCTCAAAACACCTTTATTTTCCATTTATTTAAAATCTCTATTTTCCCTACCCAGAATTTATTTATTAGAATTTAAATCAAACTTCTATTTCTTCCAAATTCATTATTTTAATTTTACCCAAAATCACTATATTTATTTGACTGAAAATTCTCTCTTTTATTTCTCTTCCAAAATCAAATCTTTATATTTATGATATCTTCAAATATCGAAATATATTCAACAAAACCCATAGCATTCAATATTTCACTTTTCCAATATAATCTATCCCAAATATAATTAATCATATCACAGACTATGAAAATAAATTTAAGTATTTTGAGAAATCTAGTTGGATCCCTCCAACCTGTTTTCCCTGCATCCACAGATGTTAGCACAATATAAAATACCCATCCCACTTCGAGGGGGATATCGTGGTATAAAGGGTCATCCGCTATTGTGCGGGGCGCATAGGGTCTCATCCGCTATATAATGCGGGAAAATCAATCACTCCAATATATATATATACATACTACTATATATAATATCACATCCAGACTGATAATAAGTTATCATTTCAATCAATCAACCAATAATTTAAATTTAACAACTTAAATTCACTAGTAAATCCAATTTGAGTGAGATTAACTCACCTTTGATTTTTTTTGTTTTGCAATCCAACCCAAACCGGCTATTTCCTTCGCGATTTTGGACCTTGTACAAACATTGTATGGTTTATTAATATTTGAACTAATCGAAAAATCAATTACCATTTAATAAAATTTAAATTAACTAATATTTTAATTTAAACTAATTTCCTATAATGAATAAATTTTAAGTTACAAAAATAATTAAATAAGTTAATCTCCATAATACATTATTTTAAAATAATCTAGTAAGTAAATATGTGTATATATATATGTATATTTTTTTTTTGAAACTACATATATACTTATAAAATATCTATGTAGATTTAAAAATTTATTTTTATATAAACTCCTCACATTTAAAATTCATGCCCCTTTTTTTCAAAACCTTATCTATGAATATATTTTTTTCTCCAACTTATTAATTTCATACTAGGGTATATATCTTAATTACTCAAATAAATATACTAGTTAGCAATAAAGTTAACTGATTTCCATACATATATTATAAAAAAAATTACCTTACTGTTAATTTTTTATATATTTTTTTTGCATATATTTAAACATTTATTTATTCAATTTTAAATTAATAAAAGGGATCGTTACCTCACTGGACCCAACTATTTCCCCGACCTCCCACCAGCTTCACCGTGCCGACGCCACAACACGACCCCCAAGCCCTAGCCCCGATCGACCACCATCGCACCTACTGAAACTTCCCCTTCTCCTCGCGCTCGCGCCTCGCAACCCCGCGATCGATCACGATTCACCAGGAGTGTCGTGCCTTCCCATAAACACACACGAGATCGCCTTGCCCCCATAACCTAACCGCCCCCTTGCAAGCTCGAAAACCTTAGCTTGATTTGAATTCACCGATATCAATCGGCATTTCGATCGCGTCAATTTGAGAGGAGGGAAATAGGGTTCGATTTTGATTCATATAAACTGATTTGATTTGAGAAAGATAAAAAAAGAGGGAGGGGAACGACTTCGTTCGAACGAGAAGGTAGTTCCAGTTTTTTTTAGTTGTTCGGCCATGGATAAAATTTTAACTGGAAAGGAAGAAATGAAGAAGGCCGAAGATTTCTTTTGCAGGCGTAGACCATATATATTCGAACGTTTATATTTCTTTTCATTTTGAAAGGAACGACGTGAATTGGAAAGAGGGGAAAGAAAGAGATGTTGGCGTGTGAAAAGGATGCTACAGTGATTTCGAAATGAAAGGGAAAAAGCTACGATGTGAAATACTCCGACTGGTCAACAAAAGTAAATATATATTAATTTAAATTTAAATTTAAATTCAAATCGTCTTGAATTCATAGCTTAAAAACTTGACATCCCATCGAGGCGTGCCGCTAGGCGTTCATAATATTATACCCCTATTCCGAACACAATGGAAAAGGTTTCGAGTCCTAATTCGATCGTATGGAGAAGATAGATTTTTGGACCCAGTTATTATATTGAACTAGATATAAATTTCGATACATTTATATACCGTACGATCACACGATAACTCCAAACACTACGAAATTTGAAATCCAATAATAATACAATATTACGGATCCAATGGAACTGGTTTCATCGAATTCTGAGACTATGCCTCGAAAGGCTATTCTTTTAATGTCAATTTAAACTATATATTTTTAAAACTGAACAAACCACTTTTAAATTCAATTTTAAAAGTTCTATTACCTTCAGTATTATCAATATAAATTTTATAGGCCTTCCAATTATTTTTAACTGGCTTAAAACCCCAGATTTAATATTTTACCCAATTCCCAAATTATTAAATTCAATATTTAAATTATCTAATAAATAGTGATATTTGAAATTCAAGTTAAAAACTAACTTTTAAATATTTCAATTTCAAATATCCAAAAATTCCGGATCGTTACAATAAATCTCTGGTTGACCTTATTGGGTGGAGCAGAATTTTTATTAGTAACGCTGCGAATAATAAGGTCAGCTGTACCGTCAGAAATGGACAGTTACAACCGAATCTGTTACCAGAGTCCAGGGAGGTGGCTTCACATATTATGCAAATTAAATTATCTTCTCAACAGCCAAAAGACTACTGGACAATTGCCAACAAGGAAGAATTTATTTTTTCCACTGTGTGGAACGAAATTAGAGTGCAAGAACAAAAGGATGATACATATAAACTTATATGGTATAACAAGACTGCGAGAAGGTTCTGCTATAAAACATATATGGCATACAAGTATCGACTGCCAACATCTGATCGGCTTCTTGTGTGGGGAATGGATGTCGACTCAAATTGTAACTTATGCAGCAAACAAATTGAAACACATAACCATTTATTTATAGAATGTGAGTATATTGCTTATCTTTGGAAAGCTTTGCTGACCAAAATGGATCTACCTCCCATAGTGGAACGCTCACTACAACATCAGCTACGAGTTATTCGAACTACCTTTGCGACTAAATCGGCGGCTCAGCAATTGGCTTACATCGCGGCGGCCACCACTACCCACCACATCTGGATGGAATGAGTAAGACGGTGATTTGAAGGGAAGCAGTGCTCGGTGGAGCAACGACGCAAGTTAATTGAACTAAATGTTAGATTGCAGATTCACAAAAGAGTTTGTTATCGACATGTATCGATGATTGAGAGAAGTAAATTTCTGAGATGGGGTATTGAGCTGGGAGACCCGGGGTGATATGGCGGCATCAAAATAGGGTTCTTTATGGTGGATCGCGTTTGTTATAATGGGCTGGGTCAGTTTGTTCTAAAAGGAAGCGGTGGAGTTTGGCTACCCTGTTGGGTCGGGCTTTTATTATTTTAGGTCTTGTATTTACTATTTGTTTTGTTTTATCTCTTCTGTATTAGAGACGCTAAATACAGGATGTCGTGCTCTTTTTCCTTACCACAATGGTAAGGTTTTTTAAGGAGGCAAATCCTGGTATTGTTTGATTCTTTCAGTTATTAATAATAGAACATTTTACTTCAAAATATATATATAATGTAAGTGATTATACTATTTATTTATATATAAACATACATACATATACTTTATTATAATATAAAATAATTGTAAATGGTAATATAAACAATTACAAGATTAAATTCAAATTTAAAATTCAATTTTATATTTAGATCTAGATGGACTTGATAAAATCTAGTAACCATAAATTTCAAATTTAATATATTAAAATTTGAATAATTATCTATATAATGCCTATGTACATTTTGATATCAATTATATATATATACATATTAAAATATTATCTATAAAAACTTTACACACACACACAATTCATACATATAAATATGTCTAATGTAGATTAATTATTAAATATATATGAATGTATACTTTATTATACACGATAATAAAAAAATAATTTTATTCGATTTAAAATTGTTTTGGTTAAAAAAGTTGTTTTTTAAATTATAGATTTTCAACGAAAATCAATAACAATTTTTTTAATTTTCGAAAACAATACAGACAAGTACATTTTATAAAATATTTTCAAAATATTTTCACGTATGTATTTTATAATTTTATACCTGTACTTATTTGTATTTAAAACATATAATGTTTAGATTAAGTATATATATATTCGGTTTAAAATAAAATTTTTAAAATTCCATGAACTTTAAATTATATTTATAAATTAATGAAACGATAAACTTATACTTTATACTTGTGTGTTTGAATTTAAAAATCTAGTTTAATAAATAATCATTTTATTATGTTATTATACACAAAAAATCTTTAATTTTAAACTATAGCTATGAGCTTTATATATATAAATATATATAAAAAATTATTATTATACACATATATACATTATCATTAAATGACGACAATACCAAAATATATGCATTCTAATTTCTAACTAACTGCCATATTATTTGATAATTAAGGAAGCATTTATATCTGTTAATAAATAAGGGGTAAACGATGGATAAACTCCTTGAATCCAATTCCAAGTCCAGAAATTGCTAGGTCCCGAATGGCTTTACCACCGACGATTGTATTTGATTTGGTTTTGTGTTTAATATGCTTGAAATTTTGAGGAGAGTGGAAGGATGATCTCGGCCAGCAATAAGATGGTATAGAGGCTCTTAAAAGTTAGTAGAAAATTATGGGCTGGAGTTAATTAATTAAGGAGATCCTAAGGAATAAAACAAGGATCTAGATCCTTCTTTTTATCACACTAATTCTCCTCTCTTTTAATTCAAATTCCAACTCACCTTAGCCATCAATATGGCCGACCCATCCTTGCTTCTACCATGGTCAAAACTAGTAAGCCACATGTAGGCCTCTAATCCATTTCAAGCTCAAACAATATTCGTCATATTTAAGTCCAATTTAAATGCATATCGATATTGTATATTAATTAGTATATTTATAACTTTTATAAACACACTGTTTAATCTTGTTCAACATACATCAAATTAAATTTTATAATTAATATTTCATAAATATTAAATAATTTATAATAATTGCAAATTAATTAAATCGGGTGGTAAAAGGAGTATTCAACGTTTCGGTTGTGTGACTCTTAGATGTAAATTTGGTCAGTGATTAATAATCGAACAATTCGAATATTAACATTCATACTTCACTTAGAAGTTTGTGTGACATTATGGCCAAATTTATCGCTTACTTAGTGTAACGACACGCCTTTTCGACCCTCAAAAGTTGACACTAATACATCCATGGTATTCACGTTCCGAGCATCCATGTGCCGAAAAGACAGATTGTTGGGGTGAAAGGAAGAAAAGATAGAACATAATCTCTCATCATGACGAGTGATATATAATATATAACAAATCTTTACGAAAGAAAACTGTAATGTACATACATAAATCAGGATAGACTAACATATCATCAGCCTGGATAGTTATAACAACATGTCCCTACAAATGCTGATTTTGAAATAATTTTTAAAATAATTTGGCAGTATTAAGATGTATGCCGATATGATAAACACAGAATAGAAACACATATTATGGTATCAAAGTGTAATGCAAAATGATACATCACATATGTGGTATGACGACCACAATACAAACACGAGTCAAAAGAATATACATATCAGAGTAGCAAACCAAAAAGGACTACATAAAAAGCTATAACAAAAAGAGCTAGCAGAATAGAGTCCATGTGGAAGCGGAATAGGCTAAGTCCAAATGTACCTAACCTGAAACACCTTAGACCGACCCGTGTATTTTATACTCGGATCAAACCGAGGTGTTTCAGGTTAGGTACATTTGGACTTAGCCTATTCTGCTTCCACATGGACTCTATTCTGCTAGCTCTTTTTGTTATAGCTTTTTATGTAGTCCTTTTTGGTTTGCTACTCATATATGTATATTCTTTTGACTCGTGTTTGTATTGTGGTCGTCATACCACATATGCGATGTATCATACAAAACAACCAATGCAGCAGAAATAAAATATACGTGAATACATCTTGGAGGCATCCAGTGAAAGTGTACGTGTAGTACTAAGGATCGTGTAATATGGTATATAAATGCGGAAACTGGTAATAACAGTAAAATAAAAATTAAAGTAAGCACACCAGGAATTTTTATACTGGTTCGAACTTCCCGTTCTACGTCCAGTCCCAGAATACCCTCTGGATTTAAACTAACCCCTCACTTAACCCGGAGGAATAGGTATACGACACCTGAGCAGCCGAACAGGAATTTTTCCGCCTCAACAACCGAAGAGGACTTCAACCTAATACAAATTGTTTGTTGACGAATGTGTTCTAAATAACACTGATAGTCTTTTGATAGTACAACTTTCCTATAATCAAATCCTCAAGAGTATATATGTGTGAGAAGATTTAGAAGGAAGATAATCACGTAGAATCGAAGTATATAAATTAAATCAAGGATTCTAGTGATATTAAATAAGAATGAATGCTTTTATTTACAGAAATGAATAGAGATTAGATTTCAGAAATATAAACAAGAATCGGTGATTGTAGAAGTGAATTGAATATGTTTATATAGTTGTAGAAGAGTTATAATCTTTCATGAAGAGTTTCAGTTAACAGTTGTGTCCATATCTCTTGAAATAGAGGACATTCCTCTTCATGAAATGATCGCATCTCTTTAGTAAACTAGCCGTTATTCTCTGGTCGGTCGACCGGAAAATCTGGCCGGTCAGCTGAGTTCGAAATCGTACACAAAACAGAGAGTACCTGTGCACATAACACAGGGTCGGTCGACCGAGGATCCTGGTCGGTCAGCCGACCTGATGTTATTTGCACAGTGTACACTTATATATGTATAAATTAACATGGATCAATTTGTGTGTGTGTGACTACTTGAGGAATGATTTTAACAATATTCTAAGACTCAATAAAATAAAATATTCATACTAGTCTCTGGATTGTAGTCTTGTCTCCTTTGTAGTTCACAATATACGTTTATTTTCTTTTTGTCGCTTTCATATAGTATTCTCTTTGTATTTCGTCGTATGATCTCTGAAGCTTGTGTCATGAATCAAAACTCATGAATCAACATTCTCCCCCTTTTTGATTGATGACAATACTTATGTGACGAAGTAAAACTTATCTATATTATAATTCTCCCCCTGAATATATGGCGACTTTTCTGCAAAAAATATGTTAGCTTTCATACATTTTTCTCCCCCTTTGTCATCGACAAAAAGGAATACTTACCAGAAGTAATATGTTAAAGTAATGCGAATCATTGAAATTTAAATATTAAATATTCAAACCAAAATAGGAGCAATTAAGGATGTTTGCTTAGTACATAACAATAATGAAGGAAAAATATATTGTGCTCATAAAGAAATTCTTGAAATTAAATTGTAAAATACTACAATTACTCCTCATCGTCATCAGAATCCCAGAATTCTGGACGAGTATTATCATCCAGTGGAGCTGGTTCCTTACCCCGTCTTTGTGTGTGAGGAACGTGAGTTGCCGATGTGCTGGAACTTGTGTTATCGGATGTAGACCAAGAGAAATTTGGCGCTGGTCTTTTTCCAGGAGCAACAAATGAAGCACCGGCTTCGGAAGTACATGATAAGGCATCCCATAAATTTACGAAGAAGCCTTTGATCTTCTTGAACCGCCCATCAATTTTTCGAAGTCGAGAATCCAAAGCTAGTTGATTTCGAGCCAAAATATCAATGGCAGCCTCCGTACTAGTACCGGGAGTTGGTCGTTGAATTGAGGTTTGACGAGTTATACGTTCCGTAGAATGAGTAGATGGTTGAGGTGTAGAATAGCTGCGACGTAGTTGTTCTCGAGGAGTAGTACGCCATTGCTGAAAAGTTGTAATTTGGGACAGTGCATCGGGTATCTTCATTAGTTTTATGGTTCGTGAGTCAAAAGTACAAACTTTGGATGTTTTGGATTCCGGAGCATGGGTGACAAAGTTATTAATCAACCTCATTATGTATTCTCTATAATAAATATGGAGCATCTTTCCTTGGTTGAAAGAGAGAAATTCATCCATAAGAAGTTGTGTCCAATTTACTCGAATATTTCTGCACATAGCATACAATGCTTTGAAGTTTTCGGGATATATTAAGTGGTATGATCCTCCTCTTGGAACAATAGACTTCATCATGAATCGATGAAAGAGTCGGGCTTTAGGTCGAAGGGATGAAGTTTGCCTTAAATCAGTAGCGTCATCTTCAAAAAATAGATGACTTAGACGGTCACGAGTCGATGTATTACAATCTACATCATGTAACGAAATTCCACCCGGTCGAGCATTAAAAATGTGGTTAATTCGATCAATGGAAAGAAAAATCGAAGTGCCACAAACCAATGTCCAAACACAATTTTCAGTGTTTCTTGGTGGATTTACAAGGTTGAGATTTGCTAGAAATAACTTGACCATTATATGATTAATTTTCAAGTTATTTTTCCTATGGTCAAGAAATGTATCAAGACCACTTTCAAGGGCGGCATTTTCAATACCGTAGGAGGTAAAATCAGGATAACTTACAAATGACTCCTCAAAGATTTTGGCATCTTGAAGCCTTATCCATCTTTCTAAAGCTTTGTCACTTACTAGCCAAGAAGAAATTTGAGAGTCTACAGGAGTTGATGAAGATGAGCCAGCATTAGTCTTAGATTTCTTCTTAGGGGCCATGTTTTGTTTGAAGAGTTTGAAGAAGTTTGGGGAGGTTGTAATGGGGGCTAGGGTTAAAATCTATTTTGGGAGAGTAAAAGTGAAGAGGTGAGATAGAAAAGGTGAGTGGATGGGTTAAAATATGTAGACTATTGCAACAGAAAGCACGCTCGGTCGGCTGAGTTACCTGGGTCGGTCGATTGACTTGAGTTTCAGGTTAGTGCTTATTCTTTCGGGAAGAGCTTCGATCGACCGGTGCAGGGTACTCGGTTGACCGACTCAAAAAAAATGTTATAGTTGCTTTTCGGGATACAGGTTCGGCTGACCGACTCAGGGGGTTCGGTCGACCGACCTGGCAGAAATATGTTTTTTAAAAACTTCTCGGGATAGCTTCGACTGACCGACTCAGGCTCTCCGGTCGACCGAGGCATGTGAACAAACAAATTTATGTTGTTTTTCAACAAAAAATTATAGAAATATAAATTATATTATTACATCATTTATATCTATACATCTTATTGAAAATAATAACATATATATATATTAAATTATAGCCATGGTTCATCAGCATCTACGTTCCCATGAGTTTGGAGACGGAACATTTTCTATTGGTGACCATCTTGGAGCTATTGGAGTTTGAACGGGGTTTGAAGGTGATGGAGATCTGTAAGAAGGTTCAGCAACATCATCCTTCTTAGATGAACAAATTTTCATGGCAATCTTTTCAAGAAAACTTAAACGTCTTGCCGTGACTTTTTGTTCGTAGTAGAGTTCCCGTTGCATATTCATCTGCTGTTGTTGGTAGTGATGTATTTCATCAATTTTTTGTTTGGTTGATGGAGATACTACCATTGTATTCTTCCCTTTCTTCTTTTTAGGTGTATAGCCTGTATGGGAGTCTTCCCATGGTTTCCACCCGTGTCGGGGGTCTTTATCTGGAGAGGAGAAGTCTAGAACACGGTTAGGCATTGGAAAAGTAGGATAGGGACCATTTTCGGGGATGCGATCAGAACAATCATCGTCCGGAGATGTGTATGAAAGATGAGAATTTTCAGAGTTATAGTAATCATTGTTAGAAGACATTTTTTCAAGTCTTGTTTTGTAAAAATTTTGTAGTATATGTTCTTAATCAATAAACATAGTACATATATATAACCATCTATTTTCTGAAAAATTAGTGGTTTAAAACAAATTTTAACTATAATCACAGAACTTTATAGCAAAAATTGTTCGTTATTGTATGATATATAAGCTTTAGAGCTAAAAATAGTTTGTTTCTGAAATTAAAGTTAATGGTACAGATTGTAAATAGAACTGAAATAAGAAACACCCATAGCTCAAGTAGCTATAATACAACATCTAACAAATAAGTCAAAGGTCATGAGTTCGAGTTCCGCTTTGGTCAGAAATAAAATAATTTTTGTTTTTCGATATTTTTGCATATTTTTATTCATAAATCTTTAAACGACATTATACCTAAATCACGTCTTAGTTTTATAAAAATATTTTCATTTAGCGGTTTAGTAAAAATGTCAGCTATTTGATTTTCAGTGTTGATAAATTCTAAATTTATTAATCCTTTTTCCAAATAATCACGAAGAAAGTGATGACGAATATCAATGTGTTTTGTTCGTGAGTGATTGACCGGATTTTTAGAAAGATTTATTGCACTAGTATTATCACAATAAATTATTGATTTTTCAAGATGACAATTAAAATCTTGTAGTGTTTGTTGCATATATACGACTTGTGCACATGCCAAAGCAGTAGATATATATTCTGCTTCACACGTTGATAAAGAAACACAGTTTTGTTTCTTACTAAACCAAGAAACTAAGGAACGTCCAATGAAATGACACGTTCCGCTCGTACTTTTTCGATCCGTTCGACTTCCTCCAAAATCAGCATCACTATAGGAAACTAATTCGAAAGGACATTCTTTTGGATAAAATAGTCCGAAATCTTTGGTTTTAGTTAGATAACGAATAATGCGTTTAACTGCTCTCATATGTGATTCTTTGGGATTTGCTTGAAATCGAGCACATAAACAAACACTCATCATAATATCGGGTCGACTTGCTGTTAAATAAAGTAAAGAACCTATCATACTACGATATAGCTTCTGATCAACACTTTTGCCATCTTCATCTCTATCGAGATGAATTGTTGTGCTCATAGGAGTTGGTTTGGCAGCAGTGTTTTCCAGACCGAAACGTTTGATTAAATTATAACAATATTTTTCTTGATTAATAAAAATTCCATTTTCAATTTGTTTAATTTGTAACCCAAGAAAATATGACAATTCTCCCATATGAGACATTTCAAATTCATTCGTCATTATAGTTGAAAATTCTTGACATAGTTTTTCATTTGTCGAGCCGAAAATAATATCGTCAACATATATTTGAATTATTAAAATATCTTTATTAGTTTTCTTAATAAAAAGCGTTTGATCTACTTTACCGATTTCAAAACCAGATTCTAATAAATAGCCTTTAAGACGATCATACCAAGCACGTGGTGCTTGTTTTAAACCGTATAACGCCTTTTTGAGTTTATATACATGATCCAGAAATTTTTCATGATTAAACAAAGGTGGTTGTTCAAAAAAAACATTTTCTTTTATGAATCCATTTAAAAATGCACTTTTAACATCCATTTGATACAGTTTAAAATTATGAAAACACGCGTAAGCTAATAATATTCGTATTGCTTCAAGTCGGGCGACCGGAGCAAACGTCTCTTCGTAATCAATTCCTTCTTCTTGATTATATCCTTGTGCAACTAATCTAGCTTTATTCCTCGTTATATTTCCTAGTTCATCTGCTTTATTTTTGAAAACCCATTTAGTACCGATGACTGATTGATCACTGGGTCTAGGAACGAGTTCCCAAACTTCGTTTCGTTCGAATTGATTTAGTTCTTCTTGCATGGCAAGAATCCAGTAGTCATCAGTTGAAGCTTCTTTTATATTCTTAGGTTCTATGTTAGAGAGAAAAGCTACATGACCAACTTGATTTAGTTGATGTCTGGTTTTAACATTCGTATTAACTTCTCCAATTATATTTTGCACAGGATGATCTCTTAAAATTCTAGGTGGAGATTTTATTATATTAGGAGTAACGTTTTTATTGGTTTCATGAATATCAAAATTTTCATTTGTATTACTATTTTCATCTTGAGTAGTTTCATCATCAGAATAAATAGTAGTAATTGGATTTATATTTTTAAAATTTTCGTTGAAAGAAACATGTAAGCTTTCTTCAATAATTTGAGTTCGTTTATTATAGATTCGATAAGCCTTGCTTCGTTCCGAATATCCAACGAATATTCCTTCATCGGATTTTGGATCGAATTTGCCTAGTTGATCTTTAGTATTTAAAATAAAACATTTAGAACCAAAAACTTTAAGATATGAAATATTTGGTTTTCTTCCATTTAGAAGTTCATATGGGGTATTCTTAGTTAATGGTCGAATAGAAACGCGATTCAATACATAACAAGCAGTAGCTACAGCTTCTGCCCAAAAGTGTTTCGATAAAGTGGTTCCATTTAGTAAAGTTCTTGCACATTCTTGTAACGTTCTATTTTTCCTTTCTACAACTCCATTTTGTTGTGGTGTTCTAGGAAATGAAAAATTATGGTTAATACCTTTCTTGTTACAAAATTGTTCAAAAACTTCATTTTCAAATTCGCCTCCATGATCACTTCTTATATTTTTAATTTTCAATGTTTTAATATTTTGAATTCTTTTAACAAAAACTTTAAAATTATCAAAAGTATCACTTTTATTTTTCAAAAAGAAAATCCAAGTATATCTAGAGAAATCATCTACAATAACAAAAACATATCTATTATGATTAATAGACTGCACTTGAGTTGGACCAAAAAGATCCATGTGTAAAAGTTCAAGTGGTTGTTCTGTAGATATTACTTTCTTTGATTTAAAAGAAGATTTTGTTAATTTTCCTAATTTACATGCATCACAAAATATGTTAGTTTCGAATTTTATATTGGGTAAACCTTTAACTAATTTATTTTTAGCTAGTTTGTTGATGATATTAAAATTGATGTGACAAAATCTCTTATGCCAAAGACAAGAATCGTTTTCTTTAGCCACTAGACACAAATTTGAATCATTATTAACGTTCATATTTAAGATGTAAATATTTTTATCTCTTTTTCCTTCGAAAATAATGTTATGATTTTTATCAAAAATGTTACATTTATTTTATGAAAAAGTTATATTAAAACCTTTATCGCATAGTTGACTAATACTTAATAAATTATGTTTTAAATTTTTAACTAATAAAACATCAGTAATGAGAGGTAAATTAGATGTACCGTTGCTATTGACATTGCCTTTGCCGATGATATATCCTTTTGAGTTATCTCCAAAAGTGACTGCTCCTCCATTTGAGTATATAATGTTTGACAACATTTCTTTGTTTCCAGTCATGTGTTTTGAGCAACCGCTATCTAAAATCCATTTTCCTCTCTTCTTATGTGGTACCTGCAAAAAGTTTATAAAAAGTTGGTACCCAATCTTTTTAGGGTCCTAAGAGTTAGATCTTAGGAAGCCAAACCCATACGGGTTCAGAATTCCCTTTATAAACATAATTTTTGTTATTATGAACAGTTTCCATAAACATTTCGATATGTTTATTCCTTATCAATACATTATTTGTTTTTGGAATCCATATCTTAATGGTTTTAGTATTTGAATAAACTGTTTTCTTAATATCTTTCTTAATTTTATTATTAATCCTACTTTTAGCAAAATTATTTTGTTTCTTAAATCCTAGTCCAGATTTATTGTTAGAGGATTGAGAGTTTTCTAGTATACTAGAAAGATTTTCTCTTCCTTTATTGAAATTAGAAACATTTTTAGAGATATCATCAAATTTTATTTTAAGACTAGATTTTTCTAACTCTAAATCCTTAATCTTAGATTTTAAACTATTATTTTCGAAAAGTAAAACATCATTTTATTTTTATGAATTTCTAGTTCTTCAGATATTGACGTAATTTGAGAAGATAAGTTAGAATTCGATTGTAGAGAAATTTCAAGTTCTTCTTCCAATATTATCTTCTCATCTTTCAACATATCTACTTCTAAAACTGTTCTATCTAACTTTCTTTGCAACTCCTTATTTTTCTTTTTAAGTTGTTTTGTTAAATTTACTAATTCAGAATTTATTTCAATTAAATCTTCAAAAGTAAAATCACTTACTTCGTCTGACGAATCCATGAAGCATCATTATCACTTTCACTCTCTGATGAGGATGATGAGTCAGTGTCATCCCAAGTGACTGAAAAAGCTTTTCGTTTGGTTTTATCCTTCTTGAAGTTATTCTTTTTACGATCTGGACAATCCTTCTTCATGTGTCCTTTCTTATGACATTCATAACATTCCATTGTTGAAGATGATGGTTTGCTGCTATTGGAATTGTTGTTGGAATTATTTTTGTTTCCCTTGAATTTGTTTCTGTTGAATTTCAAAAACTTTTTGAAATTTTTAGCGATCATTGCCATATCTTCATTATCTGAGTCGGAATCATCTTTTTCTGCTTGGAATGCCACATTTTTCTTTTCTTGTGCTCCATTTCGTTTTGCCTGCAAATTTACTTCGTAGGACATTAAATTACCTATCAATTCTTCTGGTTTTAATGTTGACAAATCAGTTGCTTCTTCAATAGCTAGGACTTTTCGTTCCCATTCGTCCGTTAAAGAATTTAAGATTTTTGTAACAACATCAAAATCAGTAAACTTTTGTTCTAATGATAATAAAGCATGATAAATATCCTGAAATCTAGAGTACATGTCATTTATAGATTCATTTGGCCTCATTTTAAAATTTTCAAATTGATGTTTCAACATAGAAATTTTGCTTAATTTAACTTTGTTCGTTCCTTCATGTGAAACTTTAAGAGTTCTCCAAATTTCATAACCGGAAGTGCACATGCTAACTCTATTGAATTCATTTCTATCTAATGCACAAAACAAAATATTCATAGCCTTAGCATTTGGTGTAGCATCTAGTTTTTGTGTGTTACTCCAAGTTGAGTATTCTCCGGTAGGAGTTGTGTACTCACTTTGTATAATATTCCAGATATCAAATCCACTTGATTGCATATAGATTCTCATTCTAGTTGACCAATAATTGTAATTTATACCATTGAAAAGTGGAGGTCGTGAAGTCGATTGACCTTCTGTGAAACTAGAATTAGTGTGAGTGTTAAAATCGTTAATTTGTGTGGTTGCCATATTACTAGAAATAAATATCAAATAACTTTGTGATGGTTATAGGATAACCTTGCTCTGATACCAAATGAAAGTGTACGTGTAGTACTAAGGATCGTGTAATATGGTATATAAATGCGGAAACTGGTAATAACAGTAAAATAAAAATTAAAGTAAGCACACCAGGAATTTTTATACTGGTTCGAACTTCCCGTTCTACGTCCAGTCCCAGAATACCCTCTGGATTTAAACTAACCCCTCACTTAACCCGGAGGAATAGGTATACGACACCTGAGCAGCCGAACAGGAATTTTTCCGCCTCAACAACCGAAGAGGACTTCAACCTAATACAAATTGTTTGTTGATGAATGTGTTCTAAATAACACTGATAGTCTTTTGATAGTACAACTTTCCTATAATCAAATCCTCAAGAGTATATATGTGTGAGAAGATTTAGAAGGAAGATAATCACGTAGAATCGAAGTATATAAATTAAATCAAGGATTCTAGTGATATTAAATAAGAATGAATGCTTTTATTTGCAGAAATGAATAGAGATTAGATTTCAGAAATATAAACAAGAATCGGTGATTGTAGAAGTGAATTGAATATGTTTATATAGTTGTAGAAGAGTTATAATCTTTCATGAAGAGTTTCAGTCAACAGTTGTGTCCATATCTCTTGAAATAGAGGACATTCCTCTTCATGAAATGATCGCATCTCTTCAGTAAACTAGCCGTTATTCTCTGGTCGGTCGACCGGAAAATCTGGCCGGTCAGCTGAGTTCGAAATCGTACACAAAACAGAGAGTACCTGTGCACATAACACAGGGTCGGTCGACCGAGGATCCTAGTCGGTCAGCCGACCTGATGTTATTTGCACAGTGTACACTTATTTATGTATAAATTAACATGGATCAATTTGTGTGTGTGTGACTACTTGAGGAATGATTTTAACAATATTCTAAGACTCAATAAAATAAAATATTCATACTAATCTCTGGATTGTAGTCTTGTCTCCTTTGTAGTTCACAATATACGTTTATTCTCTTTTTGTCGCTTTCATATAGTATTCTCTTTGTATTTCGTCGTATGATCTCTGAAGCTTGTGTCATGAATCAAAACTCATGAATCAACATCCAGCTCGTCTCCTGAAGCTCTAAAGAATCCAAAGCCAAATCTAGAAATATACTCGGTTTGACCCAAGCAGTAAAAGAAAATAACATCTGGATCATTCTGATAAACCAGCGTAAGAAACACAAATGGAATGGATTTTGTATGTTATAAACTTTTCATAAAGATATCTCGTAAAACCACGTAATTCATAAACATGGAGGAGTTTTTATCTTACGATAACCAAACCATTTCAAATAGAAAATCCAATGATATTATAATAATGTCTAGAGTTTAAGGTAAATATATAACATAGTTTGAATGCTTGCATCTCACGTAACAAAATATTTGGGCACAACTAAGTCCGTAAGGAATTTATTGGAGAATGGATTCCATACAATGATAAAGCTACCGGGGTACTGCCTACACAGTACACCTTTAGAAAAAATGTATCAAGTGCCAACCTATGACCCCTACAAATCAAGACCGACCTACCCCTTACTGGATAGTACCGAATATGTCATTACCTCGGTTGTCGGCTAACGACTGTACCGAGTCACAAGCATATGTAAATAGGTCAATATCAATCTAAATTGGGTGATGACCATACCCTAATGATAGGGAACCACATAGCCTTGAAGCATATCCCCTGTTTTAGTCATTACCGGATGTGAGGCTAGAGGCTACATTTTACCTTTTCTTTAACAAATCCCACTTGGATTGCTAATAGTGTCCTCTAGGCAACAATGCAATGTCAACATTCATCCATACAAGTTATTTGGGATGTGGACAAACCGAAGGCACTACTTCTACTACATCCTTTTTGAAATCACCTCCAGTATTAGTAGCAATTATCCCTTACACTTCAAAGAACTTCTTCTTAGATTCCATCATGTTCAAGATGTCTTCAATTTGAATGCTTATGCCGGTTCGAAATGGTTTTTGGATTATATATTCGAGGTCTCTCCGAATCGACAAATGATAGTTTTCAAAACTGGCCAAGATTCAATTGTCGATTATTTAACTACTAAATAAACAAACAATTAGATCAGAGATTTAACCAAGCATGTTTAAGCACATAGCAACCATTAAGCCTCCTTAATTAATCCTTTCATTAATTAAAATCACTTTTCAAATATTTGTATTAAAATTTCTTTTACAAAAGATATATTCACAAACCTTTCTCTACTCTTTCCAATAATTTGAAAAATATTGATATATTTATCTCAAATATATAAGTATACTCACAAAACATTTCACTTTCAAAACTTAGAAAAACTTTTCTATATACTTATATCAACAGTATAAGTATATTCACAAAACACTGCATTTTCCAATACTTAGAAAATGTACCCATATACTTATCTCAACGGTATAAGCATATTCACAAATCTTAAGAAAGATTAAATTTCCAAAACCATACTTAATTGGGTTTAAAACAAATGCAACTTAAACCATTGATAAAATAAATCCAAAATACTTTTGGTGTAAGTAAATGGATCGTATAGAAATTAGACCAAATATACTTACCACCACTCTCCGATTTCAAACAGTATTATCCCTCGATTAGCAATGAAATCGAAAAATTTAGGAAACTATCCTTGTCTCGGCATACATTCTTAATTGTCAAGATAGAGAAGAGTTTCCATATCTCAGAATTTGGTATTAGGTATGAAAAAAATACTTTCCATACCACGATGATTTAAAAAGATCATTTATGGAAATCAAATCTCATTCCTTTTATAAATTTCTTTTATATTTACAAACTCCATTTATGAATCCCTTTATAAAATATCATTTTTAAATCTTCTTTTATAACATATTATAAAATATCATTTGTAAATCTCTTTTTATAAATCTCAAAGTATACTTATAAAATTCCTTTCATAAATCTCTAAATATAATTGTAAAATCTTTCCATAAATCTCCAAATATAATTATAAAACTCTTTCCACAAATCTCTAAATATAATTATAAAACTCATTATATATATATATTTAAATATATTTCATATATTTACATAAAACGATCATTCCAAATATAATAAATTCACAAATGTGATTTATTTTACAATTTATCAAATGATATTAATTTCTCTTTTATAAAATATCATTTAATAATCAATTTTTTTATTTATAAAATACCATTTATAAATCTATTCTTTTATACAACATTTTTATGCAAAGTATTTCATAAATATTTATACCAAAATATTCCTATCTTCTTTTAAAACAAAATCACTTTATTATAAACAGATAAATTTCCCTTTGTTTTCCTTTAAAATAAACCTTCCTTATTATAATAACTTTTCCATAAAAATAAATGCTTCTCAAAATAATTTTAAAACATTTTCAAAAAGGGTGGAGTAAAATAGGAAAGTTCAAGAACCATTTCCAAATAAAATATCACAGAACATCTAAAGTCACATTTAACAATCATTCTCTGAATCAAAACTATTTTCAAATCCAAACAGTAATTAATAGTATTTCAAAATACTTTAACGAGGTTAATAGTTACCATAGCACTTGACTAATGCTATTGTTGGCTCGGTTTTCTAGCAAGCGAAAAAAGAAGGAAGCAAAGGTAGACAAAGGTATAGAGAACACAATTATCGGACATGATGCTTGGTTTGGCATTTTATAGTATGCCGGACCAAGTATCTGGTCCGGCATCCTCAAATATGTCGGACCAAACATTTGGTCCGACATCTTCCAGTATGCCGGACAAAATATTTGGTCCGGCACAGCACATCCATCACCGGACCAAAGATTTGGTCCGGTATACAAGCATGCATGATCAAATGTTTGGTCCGGCAAGTAAGGTACTCCAGGACAGAGACATCGAACCAAGGCAAGGGAGGACAACCAGGCCAGGCAAGCTTTCTGACCCAAATGCCGATCCAACTGCTCCTGCTCAAATGACGAACCAAACTCAAAAAGTTATAACTTCATTCTCCGCACTTCACAACTCCACTCTATAAATACTAGAGCTTCACAATAACAACGGGGATAGATTTTTGGAGAAAAAAGAGAGAAAACTCTGCTGAAAATCCATCACTTCGGCTACTTAAAGTTTTTACTCTTTTCGAATAACCTTGTACTTGTAATCAAATCAAAGATAGAACAATAAGATGGAAAGTGGACGTAGGCACATTCGGGCTGAACCACTATAAAACTCTGTGTTATTTACTTTCCTTATATGCTTTCTGAACTTTGAACTTGTGAACTGTCTCTGCACTTGCTGAAATTCATTCCATTATGTGTTGGAACATTTAAAACCACAAATCAATCAAATCAAACGAGACTTAACTAAAAATCAAATTTAGAGGTGTTTGTCCAATTTTTGAGCAAACATTTTTGGTGCTTTCACTGAGAACGAGACGCGTGGAGAGCCGAACTCTTCTGTCCACCATCCTTCCAAACCTTAACTCAACATTAGAACATGGCTCCCTCTAGGTGCAACATCGATAAGGGTAAGACGCGGCCATTGCCAATACACTCAACCCCATCTAAGAAGATCAAGAAAACCCGCCTACCAACTCTCAACCTCTAGACTCAGCTGTCACTTGAGAAGACTTAGATAGGGTTGTGAATGAGATGACTGACCGCTTCGCTGCCCAGCAAAAAGCTTTAGTGGACCAACTCATGACACGCTTGAGAGGCGTGGAGGAATCCACTCACAACACTGAATCTCGAGGTGAGTCTCAATCTGAAGAGTCGCGTAGACGGAATAGATCCCCTGCAAATGAATAACTCAATCAAGAAGATACAAGAACTCAAAGCCGACCCAGGACTCAGCCCGAAGCCGGTCCTGAAAGAGGCACCATGCAAGGACCGACTATGGCTGACCCTGTCATGCTTCGAGCCAATCATCGCCAATCCATCCTCAACCAAGGTTCCAGACGCCATCAAAGGGAAGTCCCCACCTCTCCTAGGACTGCCCCATAATCCGAGAAGAGGATGACACGCCTCTTCAAGGAATATCTCAGACGCGAACAACTCGAAAGAAGGATAGGGGCAAGGGTGTCCAGCCCCTTCACCAGGGACATAAAAGCGATAGCCACTCCTCGAGAATGGAAGATGCCCACTATGGATCCCTACAAAGGCACATCCAACCCAATCATCCACTTGCAGCACTACACCCAACACATGACATGAATGGAGCAACAGAGGGTGTGCTGTGTAAATGTTTTCCACTATTCCTGTCAAACTTAGCAACCACATGGTTTTGTCGCCTGCCTCATGGCTCCATTAGCTCTTGGGAAATGTTGAAGGAAAAATTCATAAGTCAATTCCGGATCCATGTGGAACAGCCCAGAGAAGCTTATTCCTTGTCAGACATAAAACAGAAAGCTGGAGAACCGCTATAGCAATATCTTACCCATTTCAACGCTGTTGCAGCAGCAGTACAAAACACGTATGAAAGGCTTACACTGATGGCGCTATGCGGAGGTGTCCACCCTGATTCAAAGCTTGCAAGAAGGTTGACGAAGGAAAAGCCTTTAACTCTTTAAGAATTCTTTCATGAAGCCGGAAATTACATAAGATTGGAAGACGCGGTGGCTCACCGACATGGCGAGCAACCCAAAGGGGGTTCTATCGTCCAGGGAAACAAGCGATAGTTATAATTTAATATCATGAGTAATCTCCAATACCAGGGTTGTTACAGACTCCCCCTCTTATAAAAATTGCGTCCTCGCAATTTCTAGAGGAAATATGTATTCAACACACTTTATTTCATCAAACAAAAATTTGAATATATTAAAATGGAAGATTCTTATCTTCTCATGACGAAGGTAAGAATTTTCCATTTTAATATATTCAAATTTCCTTTGTTTGATGAAATAAAGTGTGTTGAATACATATTTCCTCTAGAAATTGCGAGGACGCAATTTTTATAAGAGGGGGAGTCTGTAACAACCCTGGTATTGGAGATTACTCATGATATTGTGACGCCCCACTAGTAAAACATCATAAACATCATGAAAATATACTCCGCCTCATCTCATCGGCGAGTAAATACAATACCCTACTCGTCTCATCTCATTGACGAGTACTAGTGGCATCGTGACTTGTCTCATCTCATCGACAAGTAAAAACCATCATAATACATCTTAACATTGTAAAAATTATCATAAACAAGCTTTCTAAAACATCTAAAATTAGTGAATTTGGTTAAGAAACGAAAGAGTTATGGTTAATTTCGTTTCAGATTCAAACACAGAGCAATAATAGTTTTGCTTTCGGGATTGCAATAGAAACACTCAATTTTGAAATAGATAACTTCAGAATTTTGAAAAACACAAAACATGAAACTTGTAGCTCTATATCAGGGCTTTCCAGAACATCTGAAATCATCAAATTTGGTTAATGAATGCAAAAGTTATGCTTAAAACGGTTCAGATGTCTAAATTCAACACTGTTGTAATTTTGGTCTCGGGATAGCAATAATAAAATGCAGTTTTGATCAATATGACTTCAGAATTTTAAAAACATCAAAACATAAAACTTTTAGAGAAAATTCTTAGCTTTCCGGAACATCTAATATTATTGAATTTGGATAAAAATTGAAAATGTTATGCTTAAAACGGTTCAGATGTCTAAATTCAACACTGTTGTAATTTTGGTCTCGGGATAGCAATAATAAAATGCAGTTTTGATCAATATAACTCTAGAAGCCTCAGGAAAGAAGAAAAATAACCAAGAGAGTTTTTCCTTATCTCTCTCTACCATTCTATGTTGAGAGAATGAATGGTTTGAGGTTCGAGCTTGTCTATCACCTTTGTTGATTGAATTTTTATGTTGTTTACAGCCTTTTCCCCTAGAAATTGCGAGGACGCAATTTTTATAAGAGGGGGAGTCTGTAACAACCCTAGTATTAGAGATTACTGATGATATTAAATAATAATGACAGTTATAATTTAATATGGTGAATAGAATGTAATGGAGAAATAATTTTGGTTTAAATTGTGTATTTCAAATAAACAATATGTGTGGAGTTAAATATTGGGTTTACAATTCATTGTTTGGTGTTTTGGTTAATTAAAGTGGAAAATATTGGAATTTAGGCAAATTTGAGTTAATAAATTTCTATGAAGTTTTCTATGTTCGATTTCACCTTTTTATGATGCGTTATTTGAATATGACCTTTAGTATGATATAGGCAGCTGTGACGCCCTACCCCGAGACCCACCTTAGTAAAGAGAATTAACGAGTAATTCCGTCTACTAAAACGGAGAATAGGGCTGGTTAAGGGCGACCATCTATAACTTTGTCTTAAACATCTACTGAATGCGTCGATAATTGCAATATGATTTTTCTTTTCTATCTCAATGGATCGACATACCCAGTAAATGCTTAATCCAAAACTATAGGTGGCTAACGGATCTATCAGAACAAAATACAATAACTAAATGTAAAGCACATCACAGAACAGTAATCAACGTCATATATATATACATATACACTGATACATGTGACATGTTTAGTACAATACAATATGAATACAATAAATGTGGTACTCGACCACACCATATACATTGAATCAAATATAAATACATCAGAGTATGCGGAAGAAATCAACTACTCAAGCGATAGATAAGCTAATGTCCAACATCAACTTCAAGCTAAGTCCAATAGATGATACCTAAAACAACTCGGTCTGACCCGAGTGAAAAACACACGGGTCAGGCAGGCTAGAACTTATTAGTAGTAAGGATCTCAGTAATAAGCGAAAGGGGTGAGAATCACTCCGTTGTTACCAACGGAACGACATGTTATTCATCATATCATTTATAAGACAGGGGACATCGGGGATTTATCTATCTATTTCAAA
Organism: Allium fistulosum; assembly: GCA_030737815.1. Taxonomy (NCBI): domain Eukaryota; kingdom Viridiplantae; phylum Streptophyta; class Magnoliopsida; order Asparagales; family Amaryllidaceae; genus Allium; species Allium fistulosum. The sequence continues at coordinate 418,315,562 of CM060906.1, forward strand.
GGAATTCAATAAGTAACATGTATATGGTTTCTCTTAAGGACATCTCTAAGTAAAGTGGATAAGGGATGAGAACCATATAATAACTTCATAAAGAAACATCAAATCATCATAATCTATCATAAGAACTCATTAAGAGTTAAAGGAAATCATAATCGAAATCACCATATAGAATAATATGAATGTAGCCTATATCATACTCAAGGCCATATTCGAACAACAACATCACAAAAAGGTGAAATCGAACATAGAAAACTTCATAGAAATTGCACGTGCTTTTCATCTTGACTAGTACTACTATTATTTGGTACCATACGTCATGATGACTTGGGGTCATTAACATCTTAGCATTGTGATCATCTTGATTGACTATAGTCGAATATCGCGATGACACCCAAATCATAAAATCCGAGCAAAAAATCATGATGATTGGAATCTAGTAGTGACATCAAGAACATCGTAATGATTCCAATCTTATACTCGGTTTGTAGTACTAATAACATCTTTAATGTGTTACAACATCTCGAATAGGAACCCAATGGGTGTTAATATACGTCCCATACCATATATTCGCACATATTAGTTTACTAATCGTCAGTCGATGCCACATTAGAAAACAGTCATAAAAATCCAAATCAAACATACACCGCCTCGTCTCATTGGCGAGTGTAAAACACCCAACTCATCGTGTCTCATACTTTGATGAGTTTAAAGTGACATAAAAACTTGTCTCATTTCATCGACAAGTAAAAGTCCATCTTAAACATCACAACCATCATCAATTCATCATAACAATCCCGCCTCATGTCCTTGGCAGGTAAAATATCATAAGACAGTACTTCAAAGCCGATTCACTGTTAGATAAAAATACTTAAACATTCATCATCAAACTTATTTAGCAATATTTAAAATCAGCGAAATTTGCAGTGAAACAGCTAACGAAAGCGCAAATAGAAGCAAAAGAACAATCTACCAAACAACTTAGTTTTTGGCTAACTTTGGACAGTAATTTGGGGTGCCAAAACAACCCAGATTTCCGCCAAATTTTGCTATATTATACTATGATATGAGGACTATAACATATCAAAAATTTAGAGCTATTCACTACAAAATGAAAGAGTTATGATTTTTCTAATTTGATGTATTTTCGGCCAGTAATCAGAGATCAGTTTTTGGCCATTTTCAAGCATAAATTTTAAAGAACAAAACAACTCCAAATTCATTGAAAATTTTTAGTAACATTGAACAATCCAAGTACTGAAACATATCAAAAATTCAGGTTCATTGAATGTAAATTGAAGAAGATATAATTTTTCTAAAGTGATGTATTTTCGGCCAATACACAGAGATCAGTTTTTGACCAATTTCAAGCATTAATTTTTCAGGTCAAAACAATTGCAAATTCATTGAAAATTTTCAGAAGCAATGAACCATCCAAGTGTTACAACATATCAAAAATTGAGGTTCATTGATTATAAATTGAGGAAGATATAATTTTTCAAAGTTGATGTATTTTCGGCTAGTAATCAGAGATCAGTTTTTTTGGCCGACTTCAACCAATAATTTCCTATAGCAAAATAACTCAAAATTCAATGAAAATTTCCAGAAAGATACTGCTGCCCGACTACAACAACATATCAAAATCTGATATTAATTCGCTTAAAATTATAGAAGAGAGTCTTCAAACTAGAGTATATAAAAGGCTCTTGAAGGCCATTTCCCTTCAAAATCCATCATATTGTTGTTGAAACCATTGCTAAATCAAGTGGAAAGCAAGGTAAGAGTTTCTTACAGCAAGCTAAAGCTAAAAAATCAAATTTTGCTATCAATTGTTGATGGAATTGCTCAATTTATCGGCTTCGTTTTCTGTTTTGCTGGCTGAAAAAGCCCCATATTGAAAAAATCTTATGTTTAATTGCCTCATCATAGCATTTAGGAGATTCCTATCGATAATGTTGATCAGGCGTATCGACCAGAACTCTTAACTACTCGATGGACAACCCAACACTCTCAAATTATTTCTATAAAAGAAATACTACTCATGCAAATATATTCTCAAAATATTCTTTTGATTTTTTTTTCTTTAATCTCAAAGCTCAAATTTCTCTATAAAACTCATATTTATATAGCTTCAAAACTCAAAATGCTCACAACAAGCCAATCATTGTGTATCCCCTCAATACGATTCACAACTCTCAAAGGAACACAACAAGAATACTTGAAGGAATCAATAAGCTTCATCGATACGAACTCACTCGCATCGACAAAATAAGAATAGAACAATCCCAAATAAGATTATTCATAAGATAAGATAACATCAAACTCAATTATGGAATGCTATGGAATACAATTTATATTCCTAGACATATTCCATCTCAACATATCCAGTAGCAACTTCAAGCTAAGTCCAATAGACGATACCTGAAACAACTCGGTCTGATTTGTTAAAGACAGAATCGGGCTTCTGTTTCAAACTCATTTCAGGTCAGGTAAATTGAAGAATTTCGAACAGTAACCAAAAGAGAAATTGTATCTCATTGAATCTATTTTCTAACCTAAAAAGAATGAGCCATTTCTGATCGTTTTGCACCAATATATCGCTGTTTTACTACAGCGATTTTCATATAAAATTTTCAGCAAACAATCATTGGATTTATTTAATACATACAATCAATTCACAATCAAATTGAAAGAAATTCAATAAACAACCATCTAATTCAATCCAAATAACAACTAAAAATCACACATATGGATTAGAGATAGCAAGTGTGAGTTGTAAATAACTCACCTTTTATTTTCCTATAGCTTGCTAAATCCTCTTTTAAGCCTTGCTAACCTCTTAGATTCTCCAAAATCACTCTACATTATTGGACAAAATCCCTTTGATTTGAGCTTTGAATTTGGAAATTAGGAACTAGGGTTCTTACTGGTTCTGTCCTTATTTGCTTTGTAGCCTTGAAATTGGTTACACCTTCCATAGCTTGCTGCTTTGGCTTGTACGAACTTTGCATGCTTATGTCTTTGAATTGTTCTTGCATCACCGTTTATATCTTAATTTTGTTCATCCTTGATGCTTTGGTCTGTTGCCACTTTATTTCTCTTGTTAGCTTTTGTTTTGGTTCATTGCTTTATGAAGTTTACTTCTGCTCTTTTCGATCTTCTGTGAATTAGTATTTCATATATTTATATAAAGTCTCTCCCTTATGTAAATTTCAATGCAAGTAGTTTACCAAAGGAAAATTAATCAAAATTTATTATTTTCGAATCATGTTTGTAAAAAAAAAAATTTTTTTTTTAGACTTAATCTGTTTCAATTAAGAATTTAATCTACACGTACGTATTCATATGAAATAAATAAAAGTATGAGACCAAAATGCTTTTTGAATTAAATAATTTTTTTATATAAATTAACATGTGTTATGGATTATAGAAGAGGTTATGTGCATATTAGTTTGGAGCTAAATGCAAATCCACCCGTTGTAAGAAATAACAAGCGCTACTGGTGTGGTTCTTCATGCATGTGCCTGTTATCTTAGAGAATGATGACTACACCTTATTATTTCATTATGCACATCTCTGCTTATGGCCCTGTACTTGCTCATTACTGAACTAAAAGATGTAATTGTTTCAGCCTTACTTATTGCACATCCTATATTGTTATTTGCACGTCCTGTACATATACTTCGCCTTGAGAAATGGTCACCCACGCAAGCATTTTTGCTTGAATTATTTCGTCCCCGATGCCATAATTTGTTTCCTTGAATTTATTTATTTTTCTTTCTACTTGTCTTAGTGCTAGATGGGTCATGTCACTGTCACTTTATCTAGTTACTTTGAATTTTCAAGTCCCTATCCTTACGTGTAATTGTACAGTTAATATAGACTTGGGGTTGAGCTGGTCGACCCCTAGGTCGACCAGGGAACCCTGTTTTGTGTGCCTATTCTTTTGGTGCCCTCGTTTGTTTTATGTTGATTTTCAAATGAATTTTGCTCGCTTTCTTGTCTCTTTGCAATTTGATTTCGTAGTGCTATTGAGATATTTGCTGGCCATGAAGCCTATCAATAGGCGAGTCAGAGTTTTGAGAACTTTTGGGTTCAAATTTGAATTGAATTCGAATTAAATTCGAGTGCTGTTTTTATTAAGTTTTGATGGATTTCTGAGTTATCGAGCATGGATTTTTATAAACAATTTCAAATAAATTTTCAAAATATCTTGGTTTCCAAAATTATTATTATTAGATATTTTTTTAAATTATATTTTAATATAATATCTAATTAATCTCTATAATAAGGGAATTTTCAAATACCATCTTCAAAAGTGATTTCTAAAATGGTTTTAAAAGCTTGTTTTCTCAGATATATTATTTTATATATATAAAATATACAATTCTACACTATTCGAACATTTGAGAAAGAGAATTAAACGATTTAGTAAAACACGTGGTATGGGACATGTGCGTTTACTATTTCGGTTAATTCCGGACTTGTACGATCGAAGCTATTTGAGATTATTGATTCTGAGATGTTTTGCCATTTTATGGCGTATTTTGAGTTTTATAATTCTTATTTATTGGAATTATTTAAGATGGCCAATATTTGGTAAGTATTATGGTTTGAGATCTCCTACGTAGGAGTATGGTCGATGAGAACCATCACGATGTTTTATTTACTTGCCAATGATATAAGGCAAGTCTTGAGTATATGATTTCATATTTTGAGATTTATGGTTTATGAGGAACCATCACGATGTTTTCACTTGTCGATGAGATGAGACAAGTTATGATGCCATTTAATACTTGTCGATGAGATGAGACCAGTATGGTGTCTCTTTATCACTCGCCAATGAGACGAGGCGAGATATGATTTCCTGAGTTTTATGATGTTCTTAGTGTGGCATCGACTAGCGGCTAGTAAACCGCTAAGTGCGAGCGTGTGGTATGGGACACATGTTAACACTTTTCGGGTTCCTATCCGTGAGTTTGTGATACATTCACGATGTGTACCTAGCAGAACTGCTTTGAGAGGTGTTAGCGACCGTGTCATGAGGACGAACTGCTTTGGGAGGTGTTAGCGACCTTGTTAGGGCTGACAAAATGGCTTGGAAAGGTGTCAACAACCTTGTCATGAGGACGAACTGCTTTAGGAGGTGTCAGCGACCTTGTCTAAGGCTTCAGCCGTCTGAGTTTAGCACGTGCAGTATTGCTTTGGCATTCTAATCAGGGATCTGGCCAATCCGGGTTTTCTAAGTTTTGAGTTCGCCGTTTTTGGCGCATTAGAGTTAAGATTTTTCTGAATTTTGAACTCGCATCGAATTCTTTGTTGAGTTTGAGATTTTATGAGTTTGAATTCTTATCGAGTTCCATGAGCTTTTAAGATTGAGATGCATGTGTGAGATTTGGCCGTCTTGGCTTACCTCTTAGATTGAGATCTCACATTCTTATGGAGTTATCTTGTGTTGCTTTCATGGCTTCTATTTGTGATTGAGATGAGTTTTCTCCTTTTTGGAGTAATGGTTCATCGAACCATTTCGGTTTTACTTAAGCTTTATATGAGTTGATCTGAGTTCTTTATGGTTTATCGCCGATGATATGAGGCACTTGTGTTTTATTTGAGTATTGAGTTTGGGTTACCTCTTTCGAGGTATTTAGTCACTTAGGTAGCGTTTGTTACTTAAGTATTGAGCTATGAGTTTTCTAATCCTTCTCCTCATTCGAGAAGAAGTATCACTATATCCATTCTGCTTCATATTATCGATATTGACTGATTTGTGTAGCTAGACTGACCCGTGTATTTATACTCGGGTCAGACCGAGTTGTTTCAGGTATCATCTATTGGACTTAGCTTGAAGTTGGTGTTGGGCATTAGCTTATCTATCGCTTGAGTAGTTGATTTCTTCCGCATACTCTGATGTATTTATATTTGATTCAATGTATGTGGTGTGGTCGAGTACCACATTTATTGTATTCATATTGTATTGTACTAAACATGTATCAGTGTATACGTATATATATGATGTTGATTACTGTTCTGTGATGTGCTTTACATTTAGTTATTGTATTTTGTTCTGATAGATCCGTTAGCCACCTATAGTTTTGGATTAAGCATTTACTGGGTATGTCGATCCATTGAGATAGAAAAGAAAAAAATCATATTGCATTTATCGACGTATTCAGTAGATGTTTAAGACAAAGTTATAGATGGTCGCCCTTAACCAGCCCTATTCTCCGCTTTAGTAGACGGAATTACTTAGTAATTCTCTTTACTAAGGTGGGTCTCGGGGTGGGGCGTTACCAAGCTGTGACGCCCCACTACAACAACATATCAAAATCTGAGATCAATTCGCTTAAAATTGAAGAAGATAAGATTTTTTCAATATGGGGCTTTTTCAGCCAGCAAAACAGAAAACGAAGCCGATAAATTGAGCAATTCCATCAACAATTGATAGCAAAATTTGATTTTTTAGCTTTAGCTTGCTGTAAGAACCCCAACACGAGGAGAGGGGAGAAAGCCAAACAACGAGGGAAAAAGTAACCATCAAGGTAACTCGGGAACTGAAAAGGGCAATAAGCAACGATACAGACCTGGACCGAGATTCGATTTATACACTCCTTTGAATGGCACCGTGGAGAACATTTACCTGGCTATTCAACACGATTAAAATACAAACGCCCTCTATAAAAAGAGAGTTAGAAGTCACAATTAGAACATGAAAATATTGTCGCTTCCACGAGTCTCATGGGCATAACACCGAAGAATGTCAGCATTTGCGGGATCTTATTGAGGAGTACATCCGAAAAAAGAAACTGGAACAATACGTGCAGCAAAGACACAGCTCTCCCACTCCAGTCCACGAGGGACCTAGGCTACACCCGCAAGGAAACAACAAAGAAGGAGCAGGAACAAGCCGCTCCAACCAGGAGAAGATAGTTGTCCATACCATATCTGGAGGCCCGCATGTGGCCGACGGAAGTTGGACCGAGATGGAGAGGTATGGAAAGTCTTTGAAAGATAGGGAAGGATATGTTCATTCCATTACTGAGGGACGCATCGCAAAATGGAGAGAAAGGGCCAACATAACCTTCAGCGATGAAGATTTGGTTGGAAAGTAGTATCCACATACCGATCCCATGGTTATCTCCGCCTGGATCGGCTCGGCAGAGGTGTTCCGCATCTTAGTTGATACAGGAAGCTCAGTGAATATTTTGTTTAAACATGCCTTCAACAAAATGAAGTTATCGATAAAAGATGTACCCCCATGAAATAAGCCCTTACACGGGTTCACGGGAGAGGCCACGATGCCACCTGAACAGTTAGACTTGTTTGTTGAGCTGGAAAGTCACCCCCGATCCATCGTCCGAAAGCAAACATTCGTGTTGTTAGATGGACACTCTGCTTACAACACATTTTTAGGAAGGCCTACGTTGTAAGATTTCCAGATAGTCTTGGCCCCATAGTGCCTGAAGATGAAATTCCCAACTGATGATGGAATATGAGAGGTAGAAGGCAACCAAGACACAGCTCGCGATTGCTACGTGACAGAACTCTGCCAAAACAAAAATAAGGAAAAAGGTAAGAGCGTAGGGGTCGTCCTCTGCGCCAAAACTACAGAAGCATAGCAATCAAAGAAGGCTCCTCCTCTCAAATATACTAGTGACCCTTTTAATGAGTTGGACCCCAGAGATAGAGAGGAGGAGGTCATAGCTGAGCCCGTGGAGGCTATGGAACATGTGATGGTAGACGAACACGACAAAACAAGGCTTTTAAAGATAGGTTCTCAATTGAACCAGAACCTAAAAATCCAGCTGATAGGATTACTATGCAAAAACTTGGATGTATTCGCATGGACCCACGAAGACATAGTGGGAATATCCCCAAAGGTAGCTTTGTCATTCCCTCAATATCGACCCATCCAAGATCCCGATCAAACAAAAGAAAAGAAGCATGGGAATAGAATGGTCGACCGCTCTTAACGAAGAGGTGAAGAATCTGCTCGCCGACGGTTTTATCCGCGAAGCCATTTACCCGAAATGGATCTCCAACCCGATTTTAGTGAAAAAGCCTAATGGGAAATGGCGGACCTGCATTGACTTCTCCAACCTCAATGATGCTTGCCCGAAAGACTATTTCCTTTGCCCCAAATTGATCGACTGGTAGATGGAACCATAGGACATGGGTTATTGTCATTCATGGATACATATTCAGGATATAACCAGATCCCCATGCATGTGCCGGATCAAGAACATACTAGCTTCATTACAGATCTAGGCCTATATTGCTACAAGATCATGCCCTTCGGGCTTAAGAACGTCAGCGCTACCTATCAACATCTAGTTAATAAGATTTTTGAGCAGCAAATTGATCACTCCATGGAAGTCTATGTCGACGACATGCTTGTCAAATCAAGAAGAGTAACGGATCGTTTGAGCCAACTAGACGAGATGTTCCAAATATTAGGCAATTACCAAATAAAGCTGAATCCTATGAAATGCCCGTTTGGGGTGTCTTCGGGTAAATTCTTCGGTTTCATTGTGCATGCTAGAGGAATAGAGGCGAATCCTGAAAAGGTACAAGCTTTAAAAGACGTCAAAATTCCAGCCATGCGGAGGGAAATGCAGAGCCTAAATGGGAAGGTAGCTGCTCTGAGCAAGTTTATATTCAAGGCCACAGACAAGTGCGTCCCGTTCTTTGAAGCCCTCAAAAAGGACCAAGGAAAATTTGAATGGACCGATGAATGCTACTCAGCCTTTCGGAGTCTGCTAGAACACCTACAGAAGCCTCCAGTGCTCTCCACTCCGATAAATGGAGAAAGCCTCTACCTATATCTAGTTGTATACTCACACGCACTAAGTGCCGCATTAGTACGAGAAGATGATCGTATCCAAAAACCGGTATACTTCATTAGCAAAAGATTCACGGGGGCAGAAGCTAGATACCCAAAGATCGAAAAATTGGCTTACTGTCTGCTGATAGCATCCAGGAAATTACGACACTACTTTCAATCGCACTCCATTAGAGTTCTAACAGATCAACCTTTGAGGAAAGTCCTACATAAACTGGGCATGTCAGGGCGACTATAAAATGGTGCATTGAGTTAAGCCAGTATGAAATTACCTACCACCCATGCGTCGCAATTAAGGGACAAGCCTTGGTTGATTTCATAGCTGAGTTCACAATACGAGATGAGGAGGCTGTGACAAGGATTGAGGAAACTGTCCAATGGAATATGTTCGTTGATGGAGCATCGAACGAGCTCGGCTCGGGGGCAGGTGTCATAATAGTCACACCCAGAGGAAGGAAATTAAGCTATGCACTAAGACTAGAGTTCGCTGCAACCAATAACGAAGCTGAATACGAGGCAATAATAGCCGGCTTAGAAATCATTAAAGAAATAGGAGTTAAATCAATATGTGTGCACAATGATTCACAACTAATTGTTAACCAGATCCTTGGAGAATTCCAGACTCGCGGGCAAAAGCTTGCGTCCTACCTTAAAAAGTATAAAACCTTCCTTGATGAGCTAGACTACTATGCAATAAAACACATCCCTCGAGGGGAAAATCAAGAGGCGAATGCCCTTGCCAAAGGGGCTAGCATAAGAACCGAACCAATGCTAGGGGCAACCCCCATCATGAGACAATTCGCACTGAGTTTCGAGTGTCTACAAATCACAACGATCACATACAAGGAGGAGACATGGATGACCCCCATCGTCAGGTACTTACAAGAAGGAACCTTACCAGCAGATCGAAACGAACTCAGGAGAATCTTGAGGAGGGAATCCCACTACACCATCCAGAATGGCATGTTGTACCATCACAGCTTTTCCAATCCGCTACTAAGGTGTGTCACCGGGAACGAAGCAAAAGATATCCTTAACAACATACATCAAGGAAGTTGCGGCGACCACACCGGAGGGCAAACTCTAGCCAGAAAGATCCTGCATTATGGATACTTTTGGCCCACATTGAACAAGGACGCGGCCGATTTTACTAGGAAATGTGACAAATGCCAAAGATTTGCCAAAATCCTGAGATTGTCACCTACCGGTTTAATCTAGATGGTCAGCCCCTTGCCCTTTGCCATATGGGGAATTGATCTAATCGGGGAACTCACCATGGGTCAAGGAGGAGAAAAGCACGCTATAGTGGCAGTGGATTATTTCACCAAATGGGTGGAAGCGGAGCCTTTAAACAAAATTTCATTTACCAAAGTGATAAACTTTCTAATACGTAACATCCTGTGCAAGTATGGGGTGCCGCAGAAAATCATATCGGAAAATAGACTTTAATTCGAAAGTGAAGAATTCTCCAATTGGTGCCATGAACATAGGATTGCCCAAAGCTTTTCAACTGTAGCATAACCCTAGGCAAATGGACAAGTCGAAGCAGTGAACAAGGTGTTGAAGACACTAATCAAGAAGAAGCTAGAAAAGTCCAAGGGGGCATGGGTCGACCAACTTCCTACTGCTTTATGGGCCTACCGAACTTCTTATAAGACCGCTACAGGGCACACGCCATTCGTATTGGCATACGGAACCGAGGCCATGCTCCCCGTCGAAACAGTCGTCCCCTCGCACCGCAGGATACATTACAATCCGGAAGAAAACGAGGAGCTCTTGAACATGTCACTTGATCTAATCGAGGAAAAAAGAAATGACGCCACCCTCAAAGCCATCTCCCATAGGCAGAAGGTGGCAAGGCAATACAACTCTAAGGTGAAGCCTCGAATGCTGCAAGAAGGAGACTTGGTACTCAAACGAGTCTTTCCACGACCCGGAGCATTAGATCCAATTTGGGAGGGGCCGTTTGTAATTCATAAGGATCTTCATAATGGAGCTTACATCTTGTCAATGGTAGATGGAGAGGTGTTTGGGAAAGCATGGAATCTCCAACATCTCCGCCGTTACTTCTCTTGAGTTGTAAAGAAACATGTACTAAAGCAATAAAAGAAAGACAGTGGACGTAGGCATATTTCAGCCGAACCAGTATAAAAATCTGGTGTCTCGCATTACTTATCTTATTTAAATGTTCTTTCATTTAATTATTTTATCTGATGACTATTCCTACTGCGAGCAATCGCAGACACTTGCCGACAGCAGTGAAAGTAAGATAGACATGATAAAGGGCACGAAACAAGCCTTGGAAATTCACTACTGACGATCGGCACCCCCAAACCGGCAATGATGAACCGATCATAAGCCATGAATTAGGCACAATTTATAGCCTAGGCAGTTCATCATTGGCGTTCGGCTTGCCAGCAGGCGTGGCTGCAACCAGAGGTAGTTCGCGCTTGATGATCGGCATTACACACGCCGACAACGATAAATCGAATAATACTCACGACACGGGCATTAGCCCGAGTAGTTATCATTCGTGTTCGGCCTTGAATATAATAGTCTTTTATGGTTCTCTGCATCTCTAAACACTATAATGATTAACTAAGTCATAAACAGTTCACAAATAGACAGAGCAGACTATAAAAGGCACACATCACAAAAGTCATCTCAGATAAACATACAAAAAAACAGAAATTGAACAGTACAACGTTAATTTTTTTCTCATACAGAGCTTATCGCTTATATTTATATACATATGCAGAACGTCCATACATCCTCCAAAAATACATGTAGAAAAGGGAAAAGGAAATATCCTCGACTAAGAAGGGGGGACATCCTTGCCGCTCGGCTCGCTCCCTCCAACCATGTTCTGGGACCCGCCTTCCTTTTGCGAAGGCCTAACTTGCCCCGAAGACATCCCTACACAATGCAAGCACAAATAATCATAAGTTTTGCAATCCAGAATAGGTAATGGCAGAGCTAAAGTAAAAAAGATGAGATTCCTACGGTGACGTGACGTGGATCACCAAGCCCCTCGAGATCCAAGCCATCCTCATCATCCTCGTCCTCAACCAGCAGCTCATACCCCTTGGCAATGGCTTTGGTCTCCTCCACTGTGAACTGGCTGTTCACCATCCCAACGTCGTACACAGCCCCTTCTTCCTGCGCGACTACGGTCTTGGTCTCCTCGATAAGTCGAGCATGGATTCGTGCCATCACCGGAGGGTAGTCATCCATCCACTGAAGGTTCCTGCGTTTCCAGAACATGTCATAAGTATCCTTCAGCATCTGGTTGACTGTGTCACAAAAATTTCTGGATTTATCGACTTTGGTTGGAGGGCCACCACCTTATTCATGTATTGCTCCTTATCTCTTCTCAACTGAGCACGCTCCACCTTCAACTTGTCGATCTTAGCCTGATATGAATCCTTCTCCTTTTTCCACTTGCCCCGGGACTCCTTCAGCTCAACTAAGGCCTCTTCCGATTTCTGTACTTTACCCTGAAGGGAGCGGATTCGCTCCAGATCCTTCTGCCGAGCCTCATCCACTGAACCGATAGCCATGTCAATATGTGTCTTGCATAGGTCGACAACCTCTTTCCTTGCCTCTTCTTTGGCCTTCGTTATCTTGGAGGTGCGGGATGCTTCAACTTCCTCTAACTTAGCCTCTTTCTTCCTGAGCGCCTTGCGAAGATCCTGCATCTCTAGACGCAACCGCACATTGGCGCTCAAACTTCTTCACTAGCTTTGGCCAAACGGGACTGATAATCAACAATGTTTCTGGTCTCATCTATAATCTGGACCATCCTCATTGTCAAGTTAGCAAAACCAAGAGTCTTCGCCTCATCTAGGATCCGGACCAAGGGATTTCGACGTAAAAGGAACTCGGTGTCAGGATCCGTTGCACGACAACCCACATAGTCTGGATTTATATCAGGATGACTTTCAAAGGGATTTTGCATCGGCTATTGATAATCCAAGAAAAAAGGATCAACACTGCCCTCTCCCAACTCATCTGGCACTTCGTGCACTTCAGAACCCATCGGATAGTGACGGCGATAGCAGGAGGAAGTTTGGGAACCAGGGGAGGTGGTTTACTTATCCGGGGACCTCGCAAGTTTCTAGGACGACCCACGGCTCTCTCCATTATCTGGGCCTGACGGGGTCTCCCTAATATTATCTTGCATAGTTTTTTCCTCCTGAAAAGTCATCTTGGAAGAAACGGAAGCCATTTTCATCCGTTTGTACTGCTCAAGCCGCCTGGATACTTCGTTCCTCCTTGGATTTCTCATTTTCCCAAGAATACGGTCAACAACATTAGATCTAAGAAAGCGAGAAAGCATAAAAAAACAAAATGCTTAAGACACTAGGACACTACAAGCTACTACAAACCCTTAGGGTAGACTGGATCATATGGCCGGGGAGGGGTCTCCCTCAAGTAAGGAATACACTTGGACGAGACTCCACTCGAAGGAAGGAGAAGATACGACGATCGGACTTCATTGGATTGAGGAGTAGGAGGAGGCTGGGACCCATTGAAAAACAAAAAAATTTCAATAAGTATCTCAAAATCCATGCAGTAACCGAAAGTACCTGGAGAAAGCCCTAATTCCTCGCCAATTCCCACTCCACCTTGTACTGGAAGAGGCGGTATTCCACCCAAATCACCCGAAACCATGTTATCCTCGGAAAGATCGACAGCGGGAGTCGGCCTTGTGACCGGCTCGGGTTGTTCCAACTGCTTGGGCCACTCTCGCACAGCCTCAACATTCTTTAAAGGATCCACGCCTAATCCCTCGCTGCTTATAATATCCATGTCTGGAGATACGTGAACATCCCCTTCCGTTGCTTCAAAGTCTCTCTCCGATCCTTCCTCCTCCCAAATGAGAACCTCCTTCGTCGCCAGGAGAAGGAGCATCTCGAATATGCAGAAATTTCCCCGAGTGGGGAGGACGAACTGGCTCTTCTTGTGTCTCAGTTTCTTCGGGGCTTCAGCCACACCACCCTCCTCATCAGGGCCCTTGCCTTTGTCTCCGTCACCCCCATCTCCTCCAGCTCCTGCTGCTCCCTCAGCAGAACTTGGCCTAATCTTGTACACGGACTGTCTGGGGGCGATCAAGTTGTAGAATCGGAGGGCTGCATCACGGAGTAGGAATGACGCTTCCCGCTCAGCCTCTGGGATAGCCAATATTTCCTTGGCCATCTTTTTCAAGCCATCATCCTCCGGCGCCTTTACACAACCTAAAAATTATGGAGAAATAAGAAGCCAAGTCGACAGAAAGCTTAGAAAAGATAATACAATAACTTACAGCTAGAAGTAAAAGCATGTTGGGCCATTGTATCATCGCGTATAAAGAAATATTCCCTTTTGAACATACTAAACTTTGAATATAGATCCAGGATGGGTTTGAATTTGTGGGCGGACTCTAAACTGATAAAAGGACTCCCCTTTCGATAACACCTCACGTTATACAGATATCTGATCTCTCTATGGGTGGGGGGTCTTTGATACTGCTTCATGAATATCAGGTATAAACATGTCAGGATAGCATAAGAATTCGGCTGAAGTTGCATGGGAGCGACCTTCAAATAGATCACGAAGCTAGCAATCCAGTTGGTAAGCGAAGGAATCGCGCCGCACATACAATGATACTTGATATATGTCATATACCCGCCTGAAGGAAAGCATGCTCTATCATCTGAACCAGGTAATATCATGTCCCGACGATCTATCCCAAATGTAGTAGCTATAGAGTTCAGCTTCTCTATCGTCAACATGCTGGGATAACACTCCGAAGGCCTAACCAGTGGTTGATTAGGAGCATAGCCTTCGACTAAAGAGTAAGAAGAACTGGGTTGCCTGGGAGGATTGACTACAGCATCAGAAGAAGAGGGACCAGCCCCGGCAGGCTATTAAGCCGCAAACTTGGAACGAAGCTCGCAACCAGAAGACATATTCCTATGCAAGAAAATAAAAGTCAAGCGAAGATCCAAATCATAAATGGAAGTTAAAACATGCACGGGAACCTCCTATCATCTAGCCCAGTTGAATCCTTACCCCTAACCTCACCACCTCATGGAAAACCCGCTTTTGGCTCGGCATACCCACAGACCATGTGCTCGGCCTATCTGGTCCGGCAATACCCTATGTCGAATGCCGAACCAAACTCACCACACACCAAATACTGACCCGAAGCATACCCTCCTACGACCTTACTTAGACAGTATTTATTCTCTAGGCCCATGCTAGCTTATCCTGATGACTTAAGGAAAAAAGAAGACTCCTCAGTTCTAACACTATACCAGAAAATAAGAATACCATGACTTGAGCCTCTACCAATAGCAAACTCAAGTACCATGAACAACAAAATTAGTGCAACAAGGCTAAATCCTTATCCCCTCTTTGAAACTTGCACCAAAACCCATGCTCGTAAGCTCCGGTTCACCTTATACTCGACCATCTCCTATTTACAAAGAAGATGTGCATATGGAAAATGGACTCAAGTCCTCTATGTTAGATGGAATTCGTAAGGAAAATAGACTTGATTCTTCTAAGTCGTACAAAACAAAAAATCTAAACCCTAAAACCCTAGGTCGAGCAATCGATTGAAATAGGCTTACCTCGAGCGGCGAAGACACGAAGATGTTCGAATTCGAGCGATATAAGCAAGCTATAATCTGACCTCAATTGATCGAAGTTGAATTAGAAGAATTTGATTAAGGAAATAGAAAGAAAAATAGAAAGGGGGAAGGCGGTATTTAAAGAAGAAGAAGGAAGGAAGATGAATGGTCGCAAGTTGTCACTTAATGGTAGGAGCTCGATACCGGACCAAAACAAAGCATGTCATGTAGTTACACGACATACTTTGGGGGGAAAGTGTTGGCTCAGTTTTCTGGCAAGCAGAGAAAGAAGCAAGCAAAGGTAGACAAAGGTATAGAGAACAAATTTGTCGGACCAGATGCTTGGTTCGGCATTTGCTAAAATGCCAAACCAAACATATGGTCCAACATGCCGGACCAAGTATCTGGTCCGGTATCCTCAGATATGCCAGACCAAACATTTGGTCTGGCATCTTCTGGTATGCTGGACCAAATATTTGGTCCGGCACGACACATCCATCACCGGACCAAACATTTGGTCCGGTACACAGGCATGCCGGATCAAATGTTTGGTCCGGCAAGTAAGGGACTCCAGGACAGAGACATCAAACCAAGGCAAGGGAGGACAACCAGGCCAGGCAAGCTTTCTGACCCAAATGCCAATCCAACTACTCCCGCTCAAATGCCGAACCAAACTTAGAAAGTTATAACTTCCTTCTCCACACTTCACAACTCTACTCTATAAATACCAGAGCTTCACAACAACAACGGGGACAGATTTTTGGAGAAAAAAGAGAGAACTCTGTTGAAAATCCATCACTTCGGCTACTTAAAGTTTTCTCTTTTCGAATAATCTTTGTACTTGTAATCAAATCAAAGAGAGAGTAATAAGATGGAAAGTGGACGTGGCACATTCGGGCTGAACCACTATAAAACTCTGTGTTATTTACTTTCCTTATCTGCTTTCCGAAATTTGAACTTGTGAACTATCTTTGCACTTGCTGAAATTCATTCCATTACGTGTCGGAACATTTAGAAACCCCAAATCAATCAAATCAAACGAGACTTAACTAAAAATCAAATTTAGAGGCGTTTGTCCAATTTTTGAGCAAACAACTATTACTACCTTTATCGCTAAAAAGGTTCAACTTTTAACATATATCAATGTCACATCCTATATGGTCAACTACCACTTTTAGCATTCAATATTTTATATAACAGGTATACAACTGATATTAAAATCCACAGGTATATAACTGAAATTTAAAATCACAACAACGAGCCGTATTTCTCTACAAAATTCCCTGTATTTCATTTTAAATGCATTCACTTTTTATATCGAAAATTCAACCAAAGTAGTAAATCATTCAAACACAAAAAAAATAATTTATATCTATTATATATCATATAGTATTCATCCAAAGGTGAGTCAACTTATTGAAATTCCAGCGGATGCTTAAGCATTTCAGTTTGATCTAAAATCAAATTCAAAATTCCACTTGCTTTAAATTCGACAAATCAGTTCTAGCGCATAGATAATGCTCCTACGAGTGCAACGCAAAAGATCCCATCTCGATTGGACCTCGTATGAGAAAGTTCATTTTATAAGTTTTTGAATTAATTAAATTACACTAATCACTTAATTATAAATTAATTACCCTCAAAACCATCTTCTTCCGCAAACCTAATCACCACCTATACACGCACACGAATAACCCCATGCATGCATGGCCTAACTCCCTCTTCGGTCCACCAATCGACGAACAGACTTCGCCATCCACTTTCCCTTCGCCTAAGCTTTGCATCGGACCCCACGATCTTGAGCTCGACACAGCCAATCACATCACGACCAAAACCTCCTTCCTCGTCCAGGATAAAGTCACATTCTCCAAACATCGATCGAGCTCCACTAAATCACCACCACCACTTCGTCTCGACATGGGAAACATGAATCCATCCTTGCCTCGGCCTAATTCACTGTAAATTGAAGGAAAAGTGGAACCCTAGATCGGAATATTCATGTCGATCATCTCCAATTGAAGCCCCACCCAACAAAACTCATATTGATTCGAAGTTCTCCTCAAAACAAACCCAATGGAACCAAAGTTATGATTTTTAGTTAAGTATTTTTTTTATTTTGATTTTTCGATGGAAGAGGCTATTTTCCTTTTATTATAAATGGTTGATGAGGAGAGAGAGGGGGGAAAAGTAAGAGTTGTAGAATTTTGTAAGTGTTAGGTTAGTTTGTAATATGATTTATGCATCTTGCTACATAGAATTTCATTCGCGTACGAACTGCGAACGACAAAACAAAAATGCGATACGATCTTAAAACAACAATAAAATACACTGGCTATCTCATTCTATAAAATTTCGAAAAAACCAACGTTTCCCGTAAAATACGTCAAACGATAATTTAAATATTTTCCAAATTAAAAGCTATGGAAAAAATCCGATAAGTTAAAATTAAAATACGTCATTAAAAATCGAGTCGTTCTATTAACAATTGATTTTATTATTATTTATTAAATTCGAATAAAATCTGAATATTTAGCTAAATTAAATATTCTCAGTCGAAACATTAAAATTTTCGGGTCGTTACACTTAGCATCGATAAAATCCAATTTTGTTTTATTAAGCGTTACCCGGTTGTGACAATTATTTGTACTAATTCTCTCCGTCAAAACTATATCACTTTGGATTTATAAAATTTAGTAATGATCTAATTCCAATATCATTTAACTCTGTAGTCCAAATACATAGTCTTTAGTTCAATAATAACAATTATATTAAGCGAATTGCTTTGGCCAGAGACTTTGACTTGAAGTTGACTTCAGTTGACCTGATTCTAACCTCATATAACCGGGGAGGCGAATCCTTTTGAATAGTGTTTTATTTCCAATTCTTCCACTCGACCCAACTGATGTGCACGTAAATGTACCTATTTTTACCACCATATTTAATCTAATTAAATTAAATAAATGATCATATTGAGTATTTTAACTTGTTTAAACCAAAATTCAAATTATTTTCAAATCGTCATATATTCATCTCCATATAAAGGCAAAATGGTCATTTTTGTGCATATATTAATTTGAGAAAATTTAATTGGAAATTTCTATATTATTTTGTAGGAATTTGGCTTCATATACAAGTGGTTTCATGAAGATATATGCAAGCACAAGAGTGAATACAAAGGAATGGAGATGGAAATAATTCATTTCATGGATCATGGAGGTCCCCAACTACCCACATACCTTCATGTACAAATTAGAGGCTAATGCACATGCTAATAGAGTTTAAAGCTTCATGCACACTTAATGGATGATTATTTCATGCTAATGATTACTTGGCCACCACACTTCCTAAGGGGTAGTTTGGGTAGTTCCCAAAAAATGTATTTGGGTTTTACAACATGTATAAATACCCCATATGTTCATATAACCCTCCTCTCTTCTTTAGTCTCTTCTTTTAGGCTCTCTTCCTCTTAGTTAGTTTTAACTTAGACTAAAAATAAAAGAAAGCTCTATTTCTTTTTCCATGGCTACTTAGCCATTTTATTTCATGTAATTTTCCTTTCTTTTATGCAATGTTAATTAGTACTCTCTTTTATTTACATGCTTCTCCTCTTCTTATGTTAGTAGTGTAGTTTACTTTTCATGCAAGTAGATTAGTGTTATTTCTTTTTTATTTGCCTTTTCTTTTCATTTTTCTCTCATTTTCCTCCTCTTCTTTTTTCATGTTGCAAGCTATATTTGTTGATTTGATAACAAACATGAGAGGCTAAACCCTTCAATATAGGGGTAATGAAGCTCTCTAATTATGTAGCTTCAACATTTTGATGTTTATGTTCACTTTTTGTGCTTAATGAGACATTTGAAGTGGTTTAACTTGTTGTTTTTGATTTGAATTTGATAGCCTATATTGTTGACACCAAATAGGCTATGCTTAAACAATCACAAACAATAATTACCTCTTCATCTACATATGATGATGGTAATGAAGTGATTGTTGAAATTAAAATTTGATGGCCTATATTTCTAAACAATAGTTAATAGGCCATGCTTAAAATAGATTTTACTTTCAACTTTGTTTTCATATTTCATGAGAGTTAAATATGTATTAGTGGTTGTGTTATAGTTTGATGGTTTATATTGGGCTAATTAATAGCACAAATATACCATACTTATGATAAGCACATCAACTAATTTCACTAATGACCAAAAGAGAGATCATCACTTCATTTTGTTGATTTATGTGATCTAGAGAGTGGAAATTACCTCTAAATTGTCTTAACACTCTCATATTTTTATCAATTTTCTTTTGTTAGTTTTCTACATTTTTAGCTAATCACACTTTCAACTTTGGTTTAATTTGATTGAATAGAGATTTAAAATCTAGCATTTCCCTGTGGATCGACCCTTACTCGCCACATACTAGGATAGTACGCCGTGCGCTTGCGGTTAATTTTAATTTTAAATTTATCGACGATTTTCTAAACTCATAGAAAAACCGTCTTTAAACAAGTTTTTGGCATCGTTGCTGGGGAATAGTCTTGATTTTATTTTCTATTCTTCGAATTATTTTTTTTCGATTTTTGCGTGTTTTCATTTTGTGTGTGTCTTGCATTAAAAAAATTGTGTGTGTGTTTGTTTTTTTATTTTTGTTTTCAATTTGTTGTGTGCTTGTTCTCTATTTTTATTTGGCATTTGCATTTTCTATTTAAAAAAAAGTTTTCATTTCATTTTTCATTTTTTTTACATCACTGTTACAATTTTCACTTTACTTTTCCAATTTTCATTTACAATTTCTAAAAAAACAAAAAAAATCTGCATTACTTTCTCTATGCAACAGTACACACAATACTTTTGTGCACATCAGAATTGCTTCAAAGTGTTCTCTGTTCATTACAGGCCACAACACTTCTTCAATCTCACACAACACCACAACCATCTACACTACATCTACTCTACTGATCAACATCACTTACCACTTCCCCTCAAACAACATACTCACTGCCAAATCCACTCGGTGCACATAATTATACATCGACTACTGTGCTTCCCCAAACCACAGTGCAACTGCTCCTCCTCCACCATCCTCAACCACCAACAATCACAGTAATTACAAACAAAACCATTCCTGCTTCATCATCCACTCACATCCTCATTTACAAGCAACATCCACATGTATACAACTTAAACCACCTCCCTGCATATTCATTTCAACAGTGCATGTCCATCCCCTATTCAAAGCAAAGCACAACTCAAAAGCTACAACTTCAACAGCCACTTGCCAAAACCTCCATCACAGTTGCACCACTTCAACTACCATACACACTACCAACATTCATCTGCTGCTTCAACTGTGCCAATGCAAATCACCTAACTGCAACCACATCATAGAGCAATAATTCATCTACCATACTCTGCATTCCATCTCCTTTGACATACTTAGAAAACAGCAGCCACATCCTGAAATACTCCATCTATTTTGTGCTTCATATCATTGCTGACAAACTTCCTACTACCCACTGTCCATACTTCATTCACTACTACACAAACAAAGCCATCCTTTCTTGCCTTGACAGTTTGCTCTATCACTCTGCCAATACAAATTCCTCCACTCTCCATTGCATCAAATACCACCACATCTGCAACTTCATATTGCACCTCAACCAATCAACATTCATCAACTTGCCCTGTTTCATATCAAAGAACCACACTTCCTCTACCACTGACCACCATCTACATTCGCATCCAGACAGCAACATCTAATGCTTGCTCAAATTTCCCATACCCCCAAACTTCCTGCATATTTCCACTTCATCACAACAACACTGTCATAACATCACACTTCCAATATTCACACAACAAACGATCACTGCCTTGCCTGAACATCTTCACCGACCATACATCCCTGCCACCTACAACACTTCCCTGACCATCAAAACTTCCCATGAGCCAAGACCAGAAACTGTCAACCGCTGCTACATCAATCTGCCCTCCTTTCTGAACACTCCAGTTCCACTGCAGACCCATACAAACTGCCTTAAACAACACAGCAGTTTCTGACAACAGCAGAGACAACCCATTCAACAACAATTCAATTGTTCTCAACCGTTCTCATCAATTCAACTTTGACAACCACAAGAGCACATCTTCCCAATCGACCACCAAAACAACAAACTGCCGCAAGTTCAAACCCCATCGAAACTGCACTTCCCACTCACTTCGCGAAAATCGCTGAACTAGAAACCATGGTAAGTCGATTAATTTTGGTTTTGAAATTTTTGGGGACAAGCTATTGGATTTTGTTGCTTCAAAGATACGTTCATTTTGAACAGAGGGGGAGAAAATTTGGGATAGCAGGGGTCTTTGTTTGATTTAAAAATTTCTTTCTTTTGGGCCAAGTTAGAAGTTTAGTGCGTGAATTTTTTTTATTTCTTTTCTTTGTTTAAACTTTGTTTTATTTTAATTTTCTAAGTCCATCCTTATTTTAAAAAAGAGTGTTGCTTTCTTTTAATTTTGTTTTGTTTTATCATAAAAAAGGGGTTTTCGTTCTCACTAAAATAAAAAAAATTGCTTTTGTTTTCGTTTTAACCTAAAAAAATGTTGTTTTAGTCTTCCCAAAAAAAAAATTCTTTGTTTTCCTTTTCCATTTATGTATTTTTATCTTTGAAATAAAAAATTCATTTGCCTATTGTTGCAAAAAAAAATATCAATTTGTTTTATTTTAATTTGTTCTATTTTGCTTATTTTGTTTGGTCTTATTTTGATATTAAAAAAAACCGTATATATCTTGTTTTTATTTTCAAGTTGCCAAAGCAGATTGGAAGAATTGCTTGCTTCACTCTGCTGCCAAAAAAAATCTGCTAGCTTGCTTATAATTTTTTTTGCTTCTTTTAGCCCCTCGTCTCTTGTTTATATTCGCTTTATAATGTTGGTTGCTTGCATTTAAAAAAAATTCAAAAACCAAAAAACAAAAACAAAATCCATTCGTAGTTGCATTGTTAATACACGTTTAATTTTTGCTTTGCATTTCATTCTAGAATTTTGTTTAGTAATAATGGTTAGACATCGATAACACTTAATTGTATATTGACAATTTGTCCTTTTTCGACAATTTAATTTCTTGGTGTCTAGGCTACGGCAGAGCAATAATCAGTTATAAATATTACGGTGATTCATAGATATTATACTGAATTGTTTCTCTGAAGATACTTAAACCTTCGGCTGCATTGCTACGGTGATTCGTGGTGCACCAGTAAATCATGTCCGTTACTTGGCTAAGAACTATCTTATTGATTTAAGACAGAGTGTGATTATACAATTTTGGGTTAACTTAGGATAAATCATTTGTAATTAACCCTTGCATTCATTTAGTTGCATTAGTTCATGCATATTTAAAAAAAATTTCAAAATCCAAAACTAAAAAAAAATTGTAAATATTTCTTAACTTAGTTTTAAATCCTTTTCATTTGAATCAAAATCAAAATCCAAAAAAAAATTTACTTAGTTTTTTTTTAGAAAAAAATATAAATCTTTTCAAAAACAAAAAAAAAATTTGAAAAATCATAAAACAAAACAAAAATCAATTTTCCATTTTGAAAAATAAATTCTATCTGTAAATATTTTTCCTTTATAAAAAAAACATTCTTGAAAATGTCCGAGTTTCCCCTTTCACATGAATTTTACGATAGTTGTGAAAATCAATATAATCCATATAATTTCACTCAAAATTCTTATGGATATTTTAATAACGACTATTGTACAAACTATTCGAATTTTGCACTACAGGAGTTTCAAAATAATGGTCAACCCTCAACTCTTGAAAGGTGTATTGCAAAAGTTGAATCTTTACTTGAACAACAACTTCAATTTAATGATTTGTTGAATTCATATCTATGCAACAATTCAAGTCAAAGTTTTCAAAATAATCAAAATTTGAATTCACTTCCAAATTCAAATGATTTTGATTATAACCCATGCCAATCCAATTTCGAACTCCAAAATGAATTTCAAACTAAAAAAGGAAATGTGAACCACTTTTTAAATGAATTTGGCAATGGGAATAGTTTCAATAATGGTGTGATTGACAATTTTTGTTCTCAACAAATTCAAATTGAAAATTCTCAAATTAATAATCATGAATTTGATTTAGTTGAGCAAACAGAAAATGATTGAGGATTTGTTACGTGGAACGTACAAAAAATTTCGTGAACAACAAAATCAAATCCCAACTTGTGAAGAATCAAATGATAATCCACCGCTTATCGAATTTGACGATTCTTGTTCTCAACAAGTCCAAATCGAAAATCCTCAAGTTAATAATTAAAAATTGGATTTTTTTGAACAAATGAATGAAGTTTACGATGATCACACGAATTTGTTGCGTGAAACCTACAAAAAATTACGTGAACAACAAAATCAAATCCTAACGTGTCAAAAGTCGAGTGATAATCCATCTTTTACCCAATTTGACGATTTTCAAACAACAACTTTTGAAATTGAAAATGATGATCTTAATGAAGTTGTTGAAAAGATGGTAATTGAGTTGGATTTCAATTCTTATGAGGGCGAGACACTCGATTTGAAATTCGATCTTCCTTTTTTCGATTTTAAAAATTTAAATACAACAACTTTGGATTTTGAAAATGATATACACAATGAAGTTGTTGATAATCCAACAAAGGAAGACGAATTTAATGAACACGAATTTTTTGGACTTTTCAATGACGAGTTGTCGAATTATGAAGAGGATGATTTAAATCACCATTTTGATTTTGAAGTCGATAATTCTGAAAATATTTTCAATGATAAATTTGGATTTCAATTTGGTGAAAATAAACTCGAACTTAAATCGATCGTTTTATCAACCCCGAAAATCATTGAAAAGGAAACAACTCATACGCTTTTTAATAAAACGACATTCATTTTTCAAATCCACATTCAACTCCGAAATCTTTTATGGTTTGGTTTTTTGAGCTTAAGTTGTGTCTCGTATGCTTAACGAGACAAATGAGTCTGAAATGACCCTCAATATTTTGCTTAAATTTTTTTTAATATTCCTATAATTAATATTCTCAGAGTCATTTTCTTTTCAAACAATTCATCTAGGATCCAATATTTTCCACCAATATAAATATATCAGTTTATTCCTAAAGATATACACATACATATGAGGATGTATGTGTTCCTCTTGTTTAAAATTAGAGTATGTTTTTAATTCCATTTCTTAAACAAGAGCAGGCTGTTTAGTTTGGATTAGTTTGGGATTTGAAGAAATCTGCCTATAGTTAATCACCTCGTTCTTTTGAATATGTTAATAAATCATGTCCATCTTTGGTCAAAGTATTTGGGATATTTTTTCCATAGTTCAGATATATTGATATTTGACAAAGACCAGAAAATGATATATTCTTTTATCATTTTCCACTTATGTATTTTCTAGAAACTTTCTTATTTTGATTCAATCTATATGTCTAGTTTATTTCAATCTTAGCCTATACAACACATTGTAAGTTGAGTATTTGCATAAGATTTGCTGTGACAAGAATTTTGAACTTAAATATATTTAAAATAATAATGTGTGTGTTTCCAGGTTTTGAAAGTGCAAACCTGTCCGGATTGCATATCTGGTATAGCTTTGAAAAGTAGATTGTGGTGAAACAATTTCTAAATAATCTAAAGTTTTTGAAATGTATTTTTCATTCAAAACACCATCAAATATGGTCGACCAAAACCTCACTCATTTGAAGCTGGTTAACCCATAAGTCTTGTGTCTAACAGACACTTGTTCAAGGCAATGGCATTATATCCGAAGCCTTGCAAAATATTTACTTATCTTAAAACAATTCAAAAAGTGGTATTAAACTGGTTTACAAAGTTTCACAGTAAAAATGATTTAAATCTTTATAAGTTTACCTCTAGATAAATCCAGATTTTATTCTAAAATCTTAGTGCATTGCTATATCACAAGAATTTGACTAATACATAATATAAATTATGCAAAACATTTGTTCACATACATATATGTATATTTCATTTCCCAGGCTTTCATATCTAAAACTTAAGCATATTTTTCTGATTCTCAACCCAGATATTTCTTTTAATTTTTAAACCTTAATGCATAGCAATATTCAATAGATAAACAACCAGTTCAATCAAGCATAGCAAGTTCATTACATAACATCAAGTTCAAACACAACTGTCTCATGAATACATGCAGATAAAATCATATTAGGCTCTTATTAAAACTGGCAAGCATTTTCATTCAATCCCTTTTCATTTGCCATAACTTCACTTTCTACTTAGCTCCTGCATTTCCTGAAAGAGCATTGGTGGCTACCTCATTTTAAAATGAGACACCCCCATATGCCATGAGCAAATAAGGGTCAGATCCATGATCTGGTATGAGCAACATCAGTATATTCATGATATTAAACAACAGGGAATATGAGTGTAATAACTTGTTATTTGAATGAATTTCTGCAATCACTTATTATATCATTGTGTAAATAAAGTGACTCAGGTATGATAACTCCATCTATCATTCCTAGACCTGCATTCATAATCAAGCAAACAAAATCATCTATTTGCAACATGGGTATCCACTGGAACAATCATGGTTCCATACCAACCAACCTAAGAAATATTCATATTCCTATCTCTTCATATACAGGTTGTATAAATTCAGTTTAAATTCCTGCCTCATCTGCCATCAAGGAATCACAGGGACACATTGCAATGAACTAATTCACATCATTGCACAAAGATCTCAGGGCTTAAACAAACCATGTGCCAACTTGCATACATCAAATATGACAAGCATTCCAACAGCCTTCTTGGCCTTCCCTTCCCTAGTTTATTTACTAGTGCATTGATTTAAATATTATCATCAGATAGCTAAGTGAACTTGTCACTGCAAACATGGTAACACCCATAAATTTTCTAGCATAATTTACTCAGAAATTTAGTAGACAATTATTTCCAAAAATGTGGACATTATGTCTTGATCTCAGTAAAATATAAGAATATTTTCATCTGTAAAAGAGGCATGGCATGTCTTGTTATATTGATCTGCAAGCCTTTATGATTGAATCAGATTCATGATCTGGCTCAATCATAGTTTTAGCTTGTGAGTTCTCTCTTTTTTTATTTGATTAAGGGCTCAGCACTTAGAAAATTTCTATTGCACCCTTAATTTCTTTCTTCTCAAGCCTCAGCACTTATACCAAGTATAATGCAGCTCCCAACATTTTTTTTTCTTTAGTAAACTTTCCATGCCATGGATCTATAACAGTTGAGAGTATTCTCTATATAATTCTAAGATTCTGGACCTTAACATTTCTGAGTAAAATAAAACAGTAAGATGCACATCCAAAGGTAATTATCTCAACAAGTCAAAGATCACCAAAAACATCTATAATAAAGTCATATCAGATTCAGAAGAAAGCATCCAAAAGGCATTAATAAAATCATATACATCAAAACCAGCAATATGTAAATGACAATATAAAAAGTGGCTGCCTCATCTCAGGTCTTAATGCCATGAATTTAGTGAGGTTACTCACCTAAGTTCTTCCTTCTCTTGTTTCAGAATATCCTTATGTGTGTGTTTTCTTCTTCCTTTCAATATTTTCCTTCCTTTCTTATTATTTTTGAGTAACTCTGGGTAAAATGTTTTCCTGGCCAAAACTGCCTATTTATACCAGTGTTTTCTCTTAGGGCTTTGTTACAACAAAATTCCATTTCTATCCTAACCATCTTCATGCATTTTGCATTTTCACATTTTCTCCTTAATGCCCCGGCCACTTTAGTCCATTATAGTTAGTACCTCTTTTCTTTTTCCTTTTACTTTTTCAGAAAAATGGCTATCTTTAATTACTTACCCAAGTCATGCTAAATGTGTGATTCAGTTTTTATTTATGTTTTTATTCTTTTCTGGAAATCTCCTTTTCTATTTTTACCTACATAAGCATATTGACTTGTATTACATTTCATGTCATTTTGATGTTTTTAACACTTTCTGCTCACAGAAAATATACGTGCACATGGGTGTATATATTTTTATTTGATCTCTCTTGCCTTTCAGATAATATACATATATATATATATATATTTCCTAATTAAATGAATTAGATCCGGTAAAAGAAAATCCTATGCTAAGTAAGAATTACTTCTTTGCTCTCATAAAATCTTTCTGCCTCTTTATTATTTTATTTAATTCCTTATGCTTTACAGAAAAATGTATATAGGCATATCTCCCATATTTAACTTGGTTAGGCCTAAGTTAAATTCCAATGTTTTAAATAAGAATTTTACTTCCTTATTTCAACTAAAAATTTTCTGTTGTTTTTTTTCCCAAATTCTTGGATTTCCCTTGTGCCATTTCCAGTGTGCACGTGCACACATATCCTTGCACACTATTTAATCCCAAGAATTTCACTATATTTAAATCTAAATATTTCAAAATTAAATCATTTTTATCAAAATGATTTTTCACAAAATTTTGGGGTATTACATTCACCCCTCCTTTTAGGAATTGTGTCCTCACAATTTTTCTAATACTTATAACAAGCATCATCTTATTTTCTGAAAATCTATCAAACATATGCATAAACAAGCAAATTCAATCATATCAACCATGCATATTAAATTTTCCAGAAATTAAAAATTACCTTTAATTTGAAAAAAGCTTAGGGTAATCCATCCTAATCTTATCTTCTAGCTCCCATGTACAATCATTAGGATCAAGACTCCACTGGGTCTTTACCAGTTTCAAAGCTTTGCTCCTCAATTTCTTTTCTTCTTTAGCTAAAATCCCCACTGGTTCCTTTTCATAAACCAAGTTAGGATTTATTTGAATTTGGGTAGGTTTTTCCAGAATTTCTTCTCTATCATGTACCCATCTTCTAAGTTGTGACACATGAAAAACATTATGCATTGCTTTCATTTCCTCTGGCAGTTCCAGTTTGTATGCTAATGAACCAATTCTTTCCAAAATTTTATAGGGTCCAACATACCTTGGTGTGAGCTTACCTTGCTTGCCAAATCTCAAGACCTTTTTCATAGGTGAAACTTTGATAAAAACAAAGTCTCCCACTTCCTATTCCACCTGCTTTCTCTTCCTGTCTGCAAATTTCTTTTGTCTATCTTGAGCTGCTGCTATTCTTTTTCTTATTAACCCAATTTTCTCTGTAGCTTCTTTTACATAATCAGGTCCTAGAACAGCTCTTTCTCCAGTCTCTACCCAGCATATAGGTGATAAACATGGCTTGCCATATAAGGCTTCAAATGGTGCCATCCCTATGGTGCTTTGATAACTGTTATTGTATGTGAACTCAGCTAAATGGAGGTGGTCTTCCCAGTTGCCTCCAAAGTCCAGTGCACATACTCTCAACAAGTCCTCTAAGACTTTGTTTACCACCTCAGTTTGTCCATCTGATTGTGGATGGTAGGCAGTGCTTAAGCACAATTCACTCCCCATGGCCTCTTGAAAACTTTTATAAAACCTTGAGGTGAAGATGGTATCCCTATCACTCACAATGGTTTTGGGTATGCCATGCAATCTTACCACCTCTTTCATGAATATTTGAGCCAATTTTGGGGCATTTCTTTCTGATTTTACTGGGATAAAATATGCTACTTTAGTTAGCCTATCCACTATTACCCATATACTTGTGTTTCCTCTCTTAGATCTAGGCAGACCATCTATGAAATCCATAGATATATCCTCCCACTTCCACTGTGGTATGCTAAGGGGTTGCAACAGTCCTGATGGCCTTTGTGTTTCTGCCTTGACTTGTTGGCAAGTCATACACTTTGCAACATGTTTGGCCACATCTGACTTCATTCCCTTCCACCAAATATTTCTTTTCAAATTTTGATACATCTTGGTACTGCCTGGGTGTATGAAGTACTTACTCCTATGGTATTCATTTAATATTTCTTCCTTCAGTTTTATGTTTTCTGGAACACATATCCTATTCTTGTTCCTTAAATAACCATCTTTATCAACTTGATAATTTACTACTTCTTCCCCTTTTGATAAGAGTATTTTCTTTTCCAATAGGTTTAGGTCTTGTTCCTACATTTTCCCAACCTTTAGAAGTAAATCTGATTGCAGAGATACCATACTCAATTTCCCTTTACTTTCATCTTCTTCAATTGGTACTATCTGTACCTCACTGTTTGCTTCAATCTCCAAATCAGTAAGTATAGACAAATCCTTAAACTCTTCCATCATCAACATGGCTACTTTAGCATGTTGTCTACTCAAGGCATCTGCAACTTTATTTGCCTTACCTAGTGTATAGAGTATATCTAGATCATAGGCAGCTAGGAATTCCACCCATCTATGTTGCCTCATATTCAAATCTTTTTGTGAGAATAAATATTTCAGTGCCTTATGATCAGTGTACAAAATAAACTTGGCACCTAACAAATAATGTCTCCAGAGTTTCAAGGCATACACAACTGCTGCTAGTTCAAGATCATGGGTTGCATATCTTGTTTCATGTGGCTTTAATTGCCTAGATGCATAGGCTACCACCTAGTCTTGCTGCATCAACACAGCTCCTAGCCCAGAGCCACTTGCATCAGTATACACAATTAAGTTTTCATTCCCCTCTGGCACCCTCAATATTGGTGCATTAATTAGAGCTTCTTTTATTTTGATAAAAGCTTGCTCACATTTTTCTGTCCATACAAAGGCTTGGTTCTTTCTAGTTAAATTGGTAAGTGGTGATGATGTTTTCGAAAAATCTTTTATAAATCTCCTATAATATCCTGCCATCCCCATAAATGATCTAATCTCACTTATTGTGCTAGGCCTTTTCCATGCTTGGATAGCTACTACCTTATTGGGGTTTACTGATATTCCTTTGGCAGAGATAACATGCCCAAGAAAATGTACTTCTTCTTTCCAAAATGCACATTTTAAAATTTTTGCCTTTAGATCATTTTCTCTCAATCTTGACAAAACTAAATGCAAATGATTTTTATGCTCTTCCACTGTTTTGGAATAAATCAAAATGTCATCAATAAAAATCAGTACAAACTTGTCTAAATAATCTCTTAATATTCTATTCATTAAATCTACAAAATATGAAGGAGCATTTGTCAAGCCAAATGGCATAACCATAAATTCATATAAGCCATATCTAGTGTTAAATGCAGTATACTTAACACTTGAGTCTTCAACCTTCATTTGATGAAATCCTGATGCTAAGTCTAATCTAGAAAATATTTTAGCTTCACTGAGTTGATCAAAGAGATCATCTATTCTAGGCAATGGGTATTTATTTTTGATGGTTACTTTATTTAGTTCTCTGTAATCTATGCACATTCTCAAAGTACCATCATGTTTTCTTACAAACACTACTGGAGCACCCCAACATGAATTACTTGGCCTTATAAATCCTTTGCCTTCTAATTCTTCCAACTGATTTTTCAATTCTTTCAGTTCACTTGGCCCCATTCTATAAGGTTTCTTGATTATTGGACTTGCTCCTGGAATGAGATTAATTTGAAACTCAACTGGTCTATGATGTGGAACACCCTTAACTTCCCCAAATACATCAAAGTATTCATTGACTATGGGAATTTCTTCAATGGTTAGTTCACTGAAATCTTTTTCTGAGTCAACTAAATGATATAATTTTCCTTCCTTAGCTACTTCACATAAAACTGTGATCCTCTGGCCTCTAGAATTTTGCAATGATATGGTGGATGAGTCTAAATTAATTATGGCTTTAAATTGCCTTAACCAGTCTACCCCCAATATAACACCTATATTTGGGTAATTCAAAACATATAAATTGGAAATAAAAATATTTCCTCCTATGTTTAACTCCACATCCACACAATTCATGTTCAAAACACTAGAACTCCCTAGTGGACTTTGTATAAGCAGTGGGGTTTCAACCAATTTGCAATTTAATTTTAGCATTTTAACTAATTCATAGGAAATAAAGGAGTGACACTACACCATAAACGATGTTTTGATATGGCTAAAAGTCATATCTAGTCGAATTAGATACGGCTTTTAGCCGTATCAAAATATGGCGAGCTTATTATTTTGATACGGCTATTAGCCGTATCTAATGGGACAATTAGATACGGCTTAAGGCCGTATCTAAGTGGATAATTTGATACGGCTATTAGCCGTATCTAATTGTCCAATTAGATAAGGCTAATAGCCGTATCTAATGTATTAATTAGATATGCCATTTTAGCTGTATCTAATTGACACATTAGATACGGCCAGAAGCCGTATCTAAGTACTCAATTACACATACATATATAAAATTCCGCACTCAAATGATATTAGAAAACAAATAATATTATAGGCAGTGCACATTCAAATGATTCAATAATCCGCATTGCAGTACATAATAACTTAACAATATCATTACATAACACAAAAAATAGTACATACTAGCATTTAGTACAAATATGAAGTTAAGCTCAAAACAAGAGCTACACAAGTCACAATATCAATACAAGACCTTAAGATGTTCAATAGAACCCAGAGTATAACATTTATAGCAGTGTCTCTGGCTAAACCTTTTGCAAATGAATTACTCCAAGTCTCTTGCTACACTTCTTGCTAAACCAAATAAAATTAGCTAGCACCAAAGATTGCATAAAGATCATTCCTGATTCAACCTGCAAACATAAAAATGGGTATAAATTATAGTAGTACAAAAGACAGTTTGTGAAGTTTGTGTCGTACCAAAAAAATAAACGCTAATGACAGTTTGAGAAGTATATTTGCTGATACCATGAGTATATTTGCTGACAGTTTGAGAAGTTTGTGTTATACTCTTCATGTCTGATACCATGAGTGAACACATTTGCATATCATGTTGGGAAAAGAAGAAATATGATTCAATTGTCAAAAATATTCAAAATATTAAAATGTATTAAAAAAGAAAGACAATTTCATTTCTTTTCAATTTAAAACCAGGCTTCTTCATTTTTCAACTAAGTCTCCTTTTTTTTCTTTCTTCATCAAATCTGAAAAAACAGAACTACAGATCAACAAACCAGATGAAAAGAGAACAAAAATCAAAACTGAGAATTAAAATATAAAGGAGAATCAAAAGTTCAAAACAAAATCACCTCAAAATTTTCAAACTGGAAACCAACCTGAAAACAAATCAAGCTTCCTTTCAAATCTGTTTCAAGCAAGTTTAAAATCAAAACCTGGAAAGTAAACTAAAGGCTACAAACATGATTCTAAGATGCAATTCAAATTCAAAACAGCAGTTTGAGTTCCAGTCTGGAAATCAAGGCATGCAGTAAATTCAAGAAGTAAATTCAAGTTCAAAGGCAACTCAACATCAAGATCAACCCAGTTACAAACCAAAATCAAAGTAAATCAGAAAACCAAGTTTTCCCAATTTTTCAAAAATCATTTATAGGCAAAACTTCAATGTTCTTCTCTATTTCATGATTTCAGGTGAGCAAACTACCTTTATAAACCCTTAAACTTGTTATATCTGAGTAGCATGCGATCATCTATGATGTTGTGGTGTGAAATGTGTTGTATGATTGAGAATGTGCCTGCATGTTTATGAGAATATATGAGTATGCCTCGGGTTAGTTTATTGGCTTCATTAAGATAATGTAGATGGTGTTAGCTGTGGCTACATTTTCCTACGAACTACCATATTTAGAACCATTAATTAAGATAATGTAAGGTCAATTAATCCTAAACGATGTTTTGATACGGCTGACAATGTTACATGTCATAACTACCTACATCAAACTTTCAAACTACCTAATCTGCTTCCTCGAACTATTTCATATTTATAAGTTGTTAGCTCCAGGATTACACGATTCATGTTACTCGTATCATTTGAAACTGAATATTATTATTTTTCATCCTATATTAGTTGCAATGGATGTGCGAAATAATGGTGTTGTTGTTGGAGTACCAATTACAAATGTTTCATATGCCACTGAATACTAACAACAGGAACCTGAATCTTTCTATGATTTATGTCATGACTGCAAACAACATATTAATTGGTTCATAAATTCATTTTATGGAAATATCTTTGTTCTAATCTGGGTATATTTAATCTGCAGGGCAATTAAATTGGTAAATATTAATCAAAACAGATGAGTTTTTCTTTCAAGTTAAAGCAGTCAGTAATTATTTGATGTTTAAATTAGTAGCTGATATATTTTTAGTTCAGTGCAATAAATTGCAAGAATTCTTATCAACTTTTGTATGGAATTTGTAGATAGGACACAGTTGGTAAGTAATTGGCTTTTCATGTTTAGACTCAAAGCAAACAACCATCTCCGAGACATCATGAATTATGGTATTTAATTTTCAAACTTAACTTATAAAATTACTACAGTCCTAATATAAATTATCTAATGCTGATTTTTATATGTTAACAGCGAATCTGAGAAAGAAAATATCTCTAGCTAGTCTGGAAATCCGTTTAGGAGGGGAGAAGAAGATATGCTGATTTTTACAAGGTGCACATGAGTTACAGCAACATCAACAAGGCCACGACCATCGTAAGAGTATGCTTACTTCAAAAAAGAAGCTAGTCTGGAAATCCGTTTGCGAGGGGAGAAGAAGATGGCGACTCGGGAATGGTATCGAGCAGAATCGATTTTGGCTCGTGTATTTTTCAGGGGCGTTGTTGTGGGTTAAACTGTTGAAAAGTTGACAAAGTAAAAAGAAAGAAAAGAGGGGAAAGATGACTCGGGTATTGCACGAGGATTCCCAGATTTTAGCTCGGGTTTCACTCGAGTTTTTCTAGGGTATTTGTTCAATTAGTTTTAAAAATATAAGTCAAGTTTTCCTTTAAGTTTTAAACTATTTTCTCTATATAATAAATGTTGTTTAACTTAAAGTTATCAAGTTGATTTTTAAGATTTTTTAAAAGCCAAATTTAGATGATGATAAAATGTTTAAAATAATTTGTTAATAACAAATTATTAAACAAGTTCCTAAAAATATATGTATGGAACAAGCTTTCAAGTAATTTCAAAGGTTGAAATTTTAAAAGGTATAATGTTTTCAAAATTTGTTTGATTTAAAATAATTTTTATATTAATTATTTAGATCTCTGAGTGGTTCGAAATATAATGACGTAATTAAAAATAATAATTAAGATAAATGGTTTATCTTAAGTTAATTGAGATCTTAATTTAATTAAGAGGTTAGGATTAATTTATTAAGGATTAATTAATTAATATAATTAATTTAGAATAATTACCCAATGTAATTTAAAAAGAATTAATTATAAAATTACTTAAAACTTAATTTATATTTTGTTCTTAAAAAAGTCAATATGAGATTTTGTTTTTTAAGATACTCTTTAAAATCTAAATTGTTATTTAATTTATAACTAGTGTTTGAAAACTAATTAAAATTAATTAAAGAAATTGCATATATAAAATTATTCAATCCTAAAATAATATTATTAAAATCTCGTTGGTTCCTTTCAAGCTAAATATACCAATATGTAATTATATAAATAGTATCTAGTAAATATCTATTGAGACCCTTATAGTAAAATCAAATATTATTCCACTATAGCTCACAATTATTATGTGTAAAATTTATATTAAAATCAACTAAATTATTCTTATTTTCTCTAATTTACTCCTGCCATATGATTCATGAACCATTTTTTATTTCTCAAAATTACTCCTGCCAAATATACCTGCTCCATCATCTAGAGATATCGAATAAGACACTTCGGATGGTACACATATCCACCCACTCCAACATCAGCAAAGGTCTCTGCAAATTGATGATTCATTTTGCCGGTTCTCTCATCTGGTAGCAGTATACTGTCCAACACCACTTTTTCGTGTGTGGATGGTACAGATTTCCCATGGATGTTGGACAATGTAGAATCTCGGCATATAGTACCTGTTGCAATAAAAGGGAATATTTATTATTATTTAAGTTTTCTACTTATTATGTCATAAATGTTTAAATGTTAAAAATACCTGTTCCTATTAATTCTAAATCAGAGTTGAGGATTTCACATTTTTGATTGTTCGTAACATTGGTCGAATCCTGGAACTGCGAAGCAATGAATTCAGGAGCATTGAATTGTGTGGCGCGTCCTCCATCAGAAGAATTGACCGGTGCACGAATTCCCTATTCAATATTTCCCACCATGTTGATCAAAACCTCCATTTGCCCAGACAAATTTCCCACCGTACTCTCCAAACTTCCCACCCTCATTTTCAACTCATCCTGCTCGCCATGAACATGTCGGAGTCGTTTCTGTGCAATGGCACAAGCCTTAACTTTAGTCTTTGGTATAACGGTCCCAACACCGCGGCTCCTACCCCTTGCATCCTTACCAAGCACTTGTGATAAGATGTCTTCATCCACTGTCAATTTTTCTTCATCACTATCAGTGATCTTTTCCTTCGCTTTCGCAATTTGATCCTGTAATATGATAATACTTACATGAATAAGGAATTTTAAAGAATATGCAAGTTAATATTTGTTTAACTTACAAAGTATGAAGAAGTGGCATCTGATATGCTACCATCTTTTTTCCTGTGTGTCTTCTCCTATACTTGACGACGATTGATATTTGTTGATGGACTAGCAACGATCTGCAATACAAGTTGATGCAACGACATGAATATCCAATCACAATGTGTAAATCATTTGAATGAAAATGAATATAATTTACCATTTCTTGTTCTATTTTAGCGTGACTTTTACGTCCTGCATGATGAGCATAACTGAGCAATGCTCTGTTCTTTTTGCCTACCTTCCTTCTTCCGCTCGCTTCAGGCGTTGTTTCATTTTTTACGAACTCTGTCCAATCTTCTTGAGCAACTGTAGGTGGGCAATTTTTCAACCGTTCTTCGTCATTGTTGAAAGGGTCATAATAAACTACTCTCAAGTTTTTCTTGTATCTCCTAAAAGCCTCGGCCATTCTCTTTAAAAACATTTCCTTTGAAAGCGGATCGAGCTCATAAATTTTCTGCAAAAAATATATTAAATTAAATGTTGTGCAAAGAGTTGAAACCATAAGGCTATTGAATGAAATAGTTGTTGTCAAACAGATAAGGATACTTACCACCAATTCGTTCCAAACGTTGTCCTTGTATATTGCAGGTACTTTATTTCAACTTATATATGATATCGGCACATGAGCTCTTACTAGTTTAACGAGCATAGTAGCGATTTTTCTAGCGTTATCTGAGACCGGAATACGAAGTAAGTTTTGATCAACTTTCTTCGCCTCTGAACATGACGAATGTGAAGATGGTGGATTTTCTGACATAGTTTTCTGCAAAATATAATATTACTAATTATTTTAATAAGTCACGATAATAATTATAGATGTATCAATGTATTAATGTCAACACTCCATAATATAACACACTTGCACATACAAAATTATTAAGTGACAACACCTGAAATTGCATTGGAATGTATAAAATATTCAAAACATACATACACATAATCGTGCAATTAAAAATATACAGACACACAATCATGTGATGTACGAATACTAATAAGTTAACATATGGATTTGGTAAGGTCTTCTAATTTTTCATTGTCTTCAAAAGCTGATTGATAGACGGTAGGGAACTCAATGTCATCCACATTTGTAGTCAACCGTTTTGGTGTATGCAAGACCACAGACCATCCGTTATTTTTTAAATCTTTTGAGAAGAAAACTTGACTCGCTTCTGATGCAAGAATAAATGGCTCGTCATTCACGTTATTTTTGTTCTTCAATTTCTCTAAATTTACCATGATGAGGTTTGAAATAGGATCTATTTTGCAACCATTGACCTTATCCTCGACTTTTACCCAATCACAATAAAAAACTGTTTGTTTGATGTCAATGTAATCCAACTCAAGTATCTGTTGAATGACTCCGTAATACGTTGTTTCTGCTTCCTTATAATTTTTATCCTTGCCACTCGCTCTAAATTTTGTAATTGCTCTCATACATACACCTATTTTGTGTTACCATACGGTCTTCGTACTTTTTCGTGGAAAATGAAAATCCATTCACTTGGTACTTCATATAACTACGCGTTATGAACTTCGGTCCGTGCACTAACCGCCACAGAGTTGGATCAACATCGATGGTCTTTAACAGCTCATTACGTAACCATAGATTAAAACTTTGAACTACTTCCACGGTGGTAGCTCTGCCTCTAGGTTGAAATCTAGTACTTTTCACATAGGAGTTATACCTCCTACGAAAAACACATATCAAAATGTATATATAAATTGAATTAAAAAAATTAAAATTCCAAACAAGTTCGTGAACTTACTTCTTCCATTCATCCAATCCATCGTACTTATTAAGGACCCATCTACGCACCTGTTCAAACTGCACTTGGGTTAACGTTATGTCTTTACCATTATCCAGAGGTATCTCACCAGCAAACTCGTCGTCCTCGTCTAAAAATGCTTCGTGGGTATGTTTATGATTGCCATCACCTCCGTTTGGCATATATTCCATGCAGTAAAGACTAGCTTCTTGTACGATATATCCTTCTGCAATACACCCTTCAATGTATCTTTTGTTGCGCACATATCCTTTATATGTTTTCATCAACCTATAAATGTGATCAATTATATACTGTAGACGGTAGCTATTTATATGAAATAATGATGTGCATAACTGAAATTAGAAATTTACTGTTCAAATGGATACATCCATCTATATCTGACAGGGCCACAAATCAACGCTTCATCGGCTAAATGAACCATAAGGTGGACACTGATATCAAAAAATGCAGGTGGAAAATGTTTTTCGAATACACACATTGCTTCTACTAAGCTAGCCTTTGCTTTTAAAAGATGTTCCCTATTGATCACCTTTGAACACAAAATGTTAAAGAATAAACTAATACGATGAACAGCAGTTCGTAGATCCTTATGTTGTGGATAAGAATGTTGAAGCAATACCGGAAGCAAATGCTGCATTATGACATGGTAATCATGTGACTTCATATTTCTTAGTTCAGGAGGATTGATGCTCACATTGTTGTGAAAGTTAGAAGAAAATTTGTTAGGCACTTTCAGATTTTTCAAAATGGTGCAAAACCATATCTTTTCTTCTTTGCTCAAAGCGAAAGTTGTCTTTGGTATGATTGTTTTATTTGTTTCAGGATCTTCCATCACCCACAACTTTTGTTTTATACCCATGATTTTCAAATCCTTGCGTGCATTGATGCCATCTTTTGACTTATCTTTATGGTCCATAATGGTGCTGATGAGATGCTCCGTGACATTCTTCTCCGTATGCATAACATCAATATTATGTCGGACCAAATTTGCTTTCCAATATGGTAAATCAAAAAAGATAGACCTCCTATACCATCCAGAAACATTGTCAACATCTTCATTGGTTGACTTTTTCCGTTTTCGACCAATTTCTTCTTTTTGTTTACCAACTTTCATTTTGATATTCGCTACTTTCTTTTCAACTTGAAAACCAGTCAATGGCCATTTAGGGCGACGAAGTTCTTGTTCGTTGTTGAAATTTGTCTTATCGTATCGAAACTTATGTTCGTTAGGAAGAAACATTCGATGTCCCATGTAACACATCTTCTTACTTTTAGGAAGATAATAAGAACAAGTGTTTTCCCCACAAACAGGACATGCAAAGTAACCGTGAGTTGTACATCCCGATAAAGTCCCAAAAGCAAGGTGATCATGGATTGCCCACAGCACCCTAGCTCTCATTGTGAACTCAGATTTATTTAGCGAGTCAAATGTAACTACTCCTTCCCATAACTGCTTTAACTCGTCTATCAACGGCTGTAAATAAACATCAATATCCTTTCCTGGTTGTTTTGGCCCAGAAATCAACAATGTTAACATTGAGAACTCCCTTTTCATGCACATAGACGGAGGAAGATTATATGGTACTACAATTACTGGCCAACAACTGTAAGGGTTAGAGAGAGAAGCATGTGGACAGAAACCATCTGTTGCTATTCCAAGTGTGACATTTCGTGGCTCGGCAGCAAAAGTTTGGTCAAATGAATCTGCGCCTTTCCATTGAGAAGTGTCACATGGATGACGCATTACGGTTGGATCAGACTTGGCACGACCATGCCAGGTCATCGCATC
Source organism: Allium fistulosum (assembly GCA_030737815.1). Taxonomy (NCBI): domain Eukaryota; kingdom Viridiplantae; phylum Streptophyta; class Magnoliopsida; order Asparagales; family Amaryllidaceae; genus Allium; species Allium fistulosum. The sequence continues at coordinate 418,355,111 of CM060906.1, forward strand.
TGCCATCCATGGTACAGTATACAGTCTCTTCAATCTATAAATTAAAGGAAAATGTCTTAATGTCTTTCGAGGTACTTTGGTGCATTTTCTCTCTTCGTTTAATGATGTCCTATATCTTGGTTCATTGAAATTTGTACAAGAAACTTTGTTCGCATCTTCTTTCCAGTACAATATGCAATCATTGATGCATGCATCATAAGTTTTGTAATTCATCCCAACTTGCTTAATGATCTTCTTCACGTCGGAGTACGTTGTTGGCAGCGTGTTACCTTCGGGGAGTAACTCCTTTATTAGTTCGAGAAGTGCAGCCATACCATTATCTGAAAAGCTGTATTGGGTCTTCAAGCTATTCAGTTTCACAATGGCATACAGCTTCGTAATCCCTTTTGAACATGAAGGATACAGCGGCTCTTTTACGCTACCAAAAAGCGATTTATACTTATTACTTTCATTGGCCTGCCAATCTGGATAATCAGTAGACTGCTCTCCAACATTAGCATGATCAGGCAACGAATTTGTAGGTTGAAAATGATGAAATCTATCTGCATCATTGACCAGATCTTCCATCCTAATATGTTCAGACTCAGCAGTAGTTCTGCCATGAGTAACTGGTTGTTGTTTTTCCATCTCCGCCCTTTTTTCCCCATGAAAATACCACGCTGTATACGATTGGATAATACCCCATCTAAGCAAATGAAAATGAATGTCATCTAATTTGATCGTCTTCATATTTTTTCACCGGGTGCAAGGGCATAAATACAATCCTTTCTTACCACCGTTTTCTTCAACAAAACTAATGAACTTCTGCACCCCGTCTATATAGTATGTAGATCTTAGATCTGATTCATTTATCCATTCTTTGTCTATGCTGAAAGACATACTGCCCTCCTATATCATATTTAACAGAACATGAGACTTGCCCTTCAATGGGTCCTATATCATAACCTCTATTTTCAAGATGTCCCAAGCATAATGTCTTTAAAGTGAACATCAATATCAACAACCATTTCATTTCTACAGTTTGAGATTTTAGGGTGAAACCTAAGATATTATTCAGGTTCATTCATTATACTTATTAGAGTTTATGTGAATGAAACAATAAGTGAACCGTGAACGCAAATAATTGATGAAAATTAATTGCATTGACCGATTACCATTGGTTGGGTTGTAGCGGAGTGTAACTTGTTTGGGTAGTTGGATGATCATGTTTCAGTTGGTTATTTATAAATATATGGATATATCAATTCTTTTTTAGTCAATAACAGTTTGATATTATTTTTTATCTTAGTATATTATTATTTTATATATTATATAATGCTAAACATATTACATATGTGATAGTCTCAAGTAATTCCAGAATAGCTAATCTTTACTTCTAACATTCTTTTAGCTTTATTAGATATTACTCTCCACATCCTAAACCAGGTAAACATAGTGCATATCTTTAAAGAACAAATTCTTTTCCTTCTGTTTCTTTCAAGATCTTTTGGTTGCATTGGATTTGTAAAAATGATTTTTGAAGGCCTCATTGTTATAAACAATTATGCTTGTTTTTATAAAATGAGCTTACAAGTTAATCGAGAGCACAAATCTAAAAATGATCAATTGAAATCATGCTTGTTTTTTGTTGGATGTTTTGATTTCTTGATGCCAGAACTATAATTTATCTTGAACTTTTACCATTCTTTTCAACTATGATACTCTAAATGTAAGACAAACAAGTAGACAATAACCCTAGAATTAATTTTGTGGTATGATTTTAAATATTTAATTAATTTTAAATAGTTAAAATATATAGACTATTTAAATTTCAATAAATGGAACTCAAAATATATGGTTTATTTTAAACATTAGCACCAAACTGTTTTCAAAAAATTTGCCATTACAACGGCGCTATTTTGTAGCACCGGAGTAATGTCTATGCATTACCCCTCTCCTGATACTTGGCTTGCGCCATTAACAACAATTTTATCCACTTATACAACAATGTCAGAACAATATACAACATTAGCACCAAACTGTTTCTAAAAAAATTGCCATTACAACGGCGCTATTTTGTAGCACCGGAGTAATGTCTATGCATTACCCCTCTCCTGATACTTGGCTTGCGCCATTAACAATAATTTTATCCACTTATACAACAATGTCAAAACCATATACAATGTCAGAACCATATACAACATTAGCACCAAGCTGTAAATTATGCAAGGAGATCAAAATAATACAAAATAACATAAGATTGACTATTGTATTAGACATGGTATACTTGCAACATTAATTAGTCGATGCAGCATATGACCAAAATCATATCACAATTTATCCACAACGCATCATAATTACATAATGATGGTTGCAGTGACTCAGGTTAGGGGCACAGACTTGTTGGACCATGGAATTTTCAGATACATGCCGAGCAGTTTGCAAGCATTTCAGCCACTGTCAAATAATGTTACATCTAGCCAGTAAGCAGGTAGAAGATCTACTTCATATATTACTGCTATATTACTCTTTGAGTGCTTTAGTTTGAGGTTTATGCTTTCAAGTTTATATCAGCGCAATGATTTTCCATTCATATATTTGTATATAAATGAGATAATACATGCTTGTGTACATCATGTCATTTTTGTGTACATTTGAATTGTTAGTACTGGACCTTTCTTCTTTTCAATAAATCTATGGTAAGTAAGAATATGTGCATCTTGTATACATGAACTAAAAATACCACCCTAAAAAAGATTGTTCTGCCCTTCGGTTTTAAGCAGAACATTGACCTTTCTCTAATGTAGGGCGTAGATTAGGTGCCATTGGATGAGGATTCCACTATCAGCTCGACCATGAAGGTCGACTCAATCATTCTTCAATCCGCTATGAAACACTCTTCTAAACACAATTTAGGCTCTTAGTCTTTACTTTCAAATCATACAATGAATCAAGTAACAAATATTCATTTGAACCCATTATTTTCTGTTAGGTATCTAGTAATTTTTCACTATTTTAATAATACCTTCATGAATAAAAATACCCATAAATCATGTGTAAAACCAATGGATAACAGTATATGGCAAAGTGTTCATAACTTCGTATTCGCATAAATCTTTCATCAATCCAAGCCACAACCAGTGTAACAAAAAGTTGAAACTCAAAATTCAAATTCTTCAAAATTACTAAATAAGCAAGGTAATAGAATTAGGTACGGTGTTGTTAAAGAGGCACTAACAAATACAAAGCGAGGTTACCTGAGAGCAGTGATCGAATTCAAGAAGACGCGGAACTTTCGATCGATCGAGGTTACTGAGAGCAGTGTTAGAATTCGAGAAGATCCTCAACCCTAAATAAGCATGGGAAAAAAAATAAAGCTGGAAATAAAAAAAAGGAGGGAGGGGGTGTGCGTTTTGGGGAAAATTTTCCCACGAAAAGAGGCACAGATTTTGATACGGCTATAAGCCGTATCAAATTTTAATACGGCTTACAGCCGTATTATATAATGTAGATACGGCTTTAAGCCGTATTAAAATTTGATACGGCTTATAGCCGTATCAAATGTGCTGCGCCAAAATCCTATCTGTGGTGTAGTGTGAGTTGCTCCAGTGTCATATACTACTGCTATGGGCATGGTGCAAATAAGTAGTGTACCTTCCACTTGACCATGATTCTCAGCTCCACTCTCCACTGTGGATTTGCCTTTGCCTTCCAAACTTGCTATTTTTCCTTGCTGTTTGTACTCAGGACAATTCCTTTTCATATGCCCCTCTTTCCCACATAGGTAGCACTTGAAAGCTCCTCCTTTTAATTCTGGGCACCTTGGTTTGATGTGTCCTTCTTTTCCACATTGATGGCAAACCAACTTCTTTTTAGCATCATTAGCTTTGGTGTCTCTGTCCTTCTTGTTGTCTGCCTCCTCCTTCTTTTTATCATAAGGGTGATATCTTCCCTTATTCTTCTTGTTGTTGTTGCTCTTAAAATTCCTATACTTCTCTCTTTCCTTGTCATGTTGTTCCAATTTCAATGCCAGATCAATTACTTGATCAAAAGTTCTATCTGCGTATGGTAGCATGGCTCTGCTAAGTCCTGGGTTCAGACCTTTTATATACCTATCATTTTTGGATGCTTCATCTGCCACTAGCATTGCTCCATATTTGGATAATCCCTCAAATTTTTGTGTATACTCAGTAACATTTAAAGTTCCCTGCCTAAGTCTGATAAATTCTTCAAGCAAAATGGTCTTGGCTGATGCTGGTACAAATCTTGCCTCCAACATCTCCTTGAATTGATTCCAAGTGATTTCATTTTCAATTCTCCTAGCTATGATCACCTCCCACCAGCCTAATGCTACTCCTTTCAGCTGTCTCGAAGCTACTTGCCTCCTCCTCTGATCATCAAGCTGCATGTCATTGAAAATTCTATCCAGTGTTCTCAACTATGCTTGAATTTCCATCACATTCTCAGTCCCTTCAAAACTTTTGCCTCCCAAATTGGTGTAAGCCTTCAGTAGTTTTGGAAGTTCCTCATGTGGGTTCTCAGGCCTATGCCCAATTCCATCCCTTAAAACCCGTACAAATTCTTGCATATCAAGAATTTGTGGTGCACTTGTCCCTGCATGATGTGATCCCCTTCCTACCATAGTTTACTAACCAAATTATGGGCAAATAGTATTAGTGTACTATAAGTATTTTCTATGGTTAATATTTTCCTATCTAAATTATTTCATCCAAAACAACCAGATATAATACATTTCTATAGTATTCAACAATCAATGCAACCATTTGCTCTGATACCAACTGAAATGACCCTCCTAATTTTGCTTAATTTTTTTAACATTCCTATAATTAATATTCTCAGAGTCATTTTCTTTTCAAACAATTCATCCAGGATCCAATATTTTCCACCAATATAAATATATCAGTTTATTCCTAAAGATATACACAAACATATGAGGATGTATGTGTTCCTCTTGTTTAAAATCAGAGTATGTTTTTAATTCCATTTGTTAAACAAGAGCAGGCTGTTTAGTTTGGATTAGTTTGGGATTTGAAGAAATCTGCCTATAGTTAATCACCTTGTTCTTTTGAATATGTTAATAAATCATGTCCATCTTTGGTCAAAGTATTTGGGATTTTTTTCCCATAGTTCAGATATATTGATATTTGACTAAGACCAGAAAATGATATATTCTTTTATCATTTTCCACTTATGTATTTTCTAGAAACTTTCTTATTTTGATTCAATCTATATGTCTAGTTTATTTCAATCTTAGCCTATACAACACATTGTAAGTTGAGTATTTGCATAAGATTTGCTGTGACAAGAATTTTGAACTTAAATATATTTAAAAGAATAATGTGTGTGTTTCCAGGTTTTGAAAGTGCAAACCTGTTCGGATTGCATATCTGGTATAGCTTTGAAAAGTTGATTGTGGTGAAACAATTTCTAAATAATCTAAAGTTTTTGAAATGTATTTTTCATTCAAAACACCATCAAATATGGTCGACCAAAACCTCACTCATTTGAAGCTGGTTAACCCATAAGTCTTGTGTCTAACAGACACTTGTTCAAGGCAATGGCATTATATCCGAAGCCTTGCAAAATATTTACTTATCTTAAAACAATTCAAAAAGTGGTATTAAACTGGTTTACAAAGTTTCACAGTAAAAATGATTTAAATCTTTATAAGTTTACCTCTAGATAAATCCAGATTTTATTCTAAAAACTTAGTGCATTGCTATATCACAAGAATTTGACTAATACATAATATAAATTATGCAAAACATTTGTTCACATACATATATGTATATTTCATTTCCCAGGCTTTCATATCTAAAACTTAAGCATATTTTTCTGATTCTCAACCCAGATATTTCTTTTAATTTTTAAACCTTAATGCATAGCAATATTCAACAGATAAACAACCAGTTCAATCAAGCATAGCAAGTTCATTACATAACATCAAGTTCAAACACAACTGTCTCATGAATACATGCAGATAAAATCATATTAGGCTCTTATTAAAACTGGCAAGCATGTTCATTCAATCCCTTTTCATTTTCCATAACTTCACTTTCTACTTAGCTCCTGCATTTCCTGAAAGAGCATTGGTGGCTGCCTCATTTTAAAATGAGACACCCCCATATGCCATGAGCAAATAAGGGTCAGATCCATGATCTGGTATGAGCAACATCAGTATATTCATGATATTAAACAACAGAGAATATGAGTGTAATAACTTGTTATTTGAATGAATTTCTGCAATCCCTTATTATATCATTGTGTAAATAAAGTGACTCAAGTATGATAACTCCATCTATCATTCCTAGACCTGCATTCATAATCAAGCAAACAAAATCATCTATTTGCAACATGGGTATCCACTGGAACAATCATGGTTCCATACCAACCAACCTAAGAAATATTCATATTCCTATCTCTTCATATACAGGTTGTATAAATTCAGTTTAAATTCCTGCCTCATCTGCCATCAAGGAATCACAGGGACACATTGCAATGAACTAATTCACATCATTGCACAAAGATCTCAGGGCTTAAACAAACCATGTGCCAACTTGCATACATCAAATATGACAAGCATTCCAGCAGCCTTCTTGGCCTTCCCTTCCCTAGTTTATTTACTAGTGCATTGATTTAAATATTATCATCAGATAGCTAAGTGAACTTGTCACTGCAAACATGGTAAGACCCATAAATTTTCTAGCATAATTTACTCAGAAATTTAGTAGACAGTTATTTCCAAAAATGTGGACATTATGTCTTGATCTCAGTAAAATATAAGAATATTTTCATCTGTAAAAGAGGCATGGCATGTCTTATTATATTGATCTGCAAGCCTTTATGATTGAATCAGGTTCATGATCTGGCTCAATCATAGTTTTAGCTTGTGAGTTCTCTCTTTTTTTTATTTGATTAAGGGCTCAACACCTAGAAAATTTCTATTTCACCCTTAATTTCTTTCTTCTCAAGCCTCAGCACTTATACCAAGTATAATGCAGCTCCCAACATTTTTTTTTCTTTAGTAAACTTTCCATGCCATGGATCTATAACAGTTGAGAGTATTCTCTATATAATTCTAAGATTCTGGACCTTAACATTTCTGAGTAAAATAAAACAGTAAGATGCACATCCAAAGGAAATTATCTCAACAAGTCAAAGATCACCAAAAACATCCATAATAAAGTCATATCAGATTCAAAAGAAAGCATCCAAAAGGCATTAATAAAATCATATCATCAAAACCAGCAATATGTAAATGACAATATAAAAAGTGGCTGCCTCATCTCAGGTCTTAATGCCATGAATTTAGTGAGGTTACTCACCTAAGTTCTTCCTTCTCTTGTTTCAGAAAATCCTTATGTGTGTGTTTTCTTCTTCCTTTCAATATTTTCCTTCCTTTCTTATTATTTTTGAGCAACTCTGGGTAAAATGTTTTCCTGGCCAAAACTGCCTATTTATACCAGTGTTTTCTCTTAGGGTTTTGTTACAACAAAATTCCATTTCTATCCTAACCATCTTTATGCATTTTGCATTTTCACATTTTCCTCCTTAATGCCCCGGCCACCTTAGTCCATTATAGTTAGTACCTCTTTTCTTTTTTCCTTTTACCTTTTCAGAAAAATGGCTATCTTTAATTACTTATCCAAGTCATGCTAAATGTGTGATTCAGTTTTTATTTATGTTTTTATTCTTTTCTGGAAATCTCCTTTTCTATTTTTACCTACACAAGCATATTGACTTGTATTACATTTCATGTCATTTTGATGTTTTTTTAACACTTTCTGCTCACAGAAAATATACATGCACATGGGTGTATATATTTTTATTTGATCTCTCTTGCCTTTCAGAAAATATACACACATATATATATATATATATATATATATATATATATATATATTTCCTAATTAAATGAATTAGATCCGGTAAAAGAAAATCCTATGCTAAGTAAGAATTACTTCTTTGCTCTCATAAAATCTTTCTACCTCTTTATTATTTTATTTAATTCCTTATGCTTTACAGAAAATGTATATAGGCATATCTCCCATATTTAACTTGGTTAGGCCTAAGTTAAATTCCAATGTTTTAAATAAGAATTTTACTTCCTTATTTCAACTAAAAATTTTCTGTTTTTTTCCCAAATTCTTGGATTTCCCCTGTGCCATTTTCCAGTGTGCACGTGCACACATATCCTTGCACACTATTTAATCCCAAGAATTTCACCATATATAAATCTAAATATTTCAAAATTAAATCATTTTTATCAAAATGATTTTTCACAAAATTTTGGGGTATTACAGAGTCGGTCTTTGGAAAACTGTTTCATTTACTTTTTGACGATATACTTTCTGATCTCGTGTAAATACCGCTTATTTTCATGTAAATATAGGTCATTTTTTTCTCCTTTCACTTGGGTTGACTATGGGGACACAGTCAAAATCAAGTGTGGGGAAGGGAGACTCATCATCATTTTCGATTTTTCATGGTTTATTTATTTTTATTTTTTTTCTTCCCAAAATTTTAAAAAAAATCTCAGAAACAAAAAAACAAAAAAAAATTATTTTAAAGCATTTTGATCTATTTTTAAAGAAACGCTATAGGATAAATATATGGTTTTGGTTAATTAAATTGAAATTTTTGAAAAATTTATTTGTCTCAACAAGAATAAAAATGAAGTTTGATTACAAATAACGATGGTTTAACAAGTATATAGGAAGGTTCATACGTGTTAATTATGAAATATCCTAATTGAAAATCTTTGTTTTAAAAAGTGGTGAATTCAAATAAAAGGATATAACATTTTTTGTCTTCTAAGTTAAATGGTGCTAAGATGATTTTGCAAAACTCTCTCTTAAAAAAATAAAAAAAAAACAAAAAAAATTCTTGTATATATGTATATATTTTCTTAATAAACCCCTAGATTCATGTTTTCACACTCGTGTGTTTACTCGCCATGCTCTATACCCTTCTCATGTAAGCCCGAAAGGCAGTGCACGATCGGTATATCTAGCCTAAGTTTATCTGAGTTAGGTGTGCGTGTATAAAAATTCTTTTTAATAACGTTTACAGTCGATAGGTGTTCACATTCGTGTGTTCACTCGCCACGCTCTGTATTCCCCTCACATAAGCTCGCAAGATAGTGCATGGGTAATATATCTGGACTCAGTTTACCTTATTTAGGCATATAAATACTGTAAATATCAATAAAATTTTCAAAAATATAAGAGAGAGTAAGCAATTGAAATCCTAGCACTATTTTTAACTTATTTGATTTGACTTGTTATTGAAAAGAAATGAATATACAACTTTGATAAACTTTGATAATCAACTAAGAATCCTTTTCATAGTTACACTTTGTTATCGACCGAAACAACAAGTTAAACTATAGTCTATTTGTTATGATAACTTCGTTTTTATTGGAAACTTTGACGAGTAAATGACTAAAATTTTCAAGATAATAATCAAAACCTATATTTAACTTATGTGTGTCGATCTATAAGTGAATCCTTCATTGTAAATATTTTCAAAAACTCGCATTCATCTCTTTGTTAAAAAAATCTTGTATTTTGTAAATATTTTCACTTCGCATTTGGATGTTGTGGGTAGTATCCGCTGAAAAAGCTCATGAGACAACACTCGTCCTACTGGGGACACCCAGAGGTTTAACGGCTTGTTGCATATGCTCAGTGCAATCGTGCTCCCTACGAAATCAGATTTTTCTTAGTTTTTCTTTATTCGAGGACGAATAAAAAGATAAGTGTGGGGGTATTTGATGTGCACGTAAATGTGCATATTTTTACCACCATATTTAATCTAAATAAATTAAATAAATGATCATATTGGGTATTTTAACTTGTTTAAACCAAAATTCAAATTATTTTCAAATCATCATATATTCATCTCCATATAAGGGCAAAATGGTCATTTTTGTGCATATATTAATTTGAGAAAATTTAATTGGAAATTTCCATATTATTTTGTAGGAATTTGGCTTCATATACAAGTGGTTTCATGAAGATATATGCATGCACAAGAGTGAATACAAAGGAGTGGAGACGGAAATAATTCATTTCATGGATTATAGAGGACCCCACCTACCCACATACCTTCATGTACAAATTAGAGGCTAATGCACATGCTAATAGATTTTAAAGCTTTATGCACACTTAATGGAAGATTATTTGATGCTAACGATTACTTGGCCACCACACTTTCTAAGGGGTAGTTTGGGTGGTTCCCAAAAAATGTATTAGGGTTTTAAAACATGTATAAATACCCCATATGCTCATGTAACACTCCTCTCTTCTTTAGTCTCTTCTTTTAGGCTCTCTTCCTCTTAGTTAGTTTTAGCTTAGATGAAAGTTCTCTTTCTTTTTCCATGGCTACTTAGCTATTTTATTTCATGTAATTTTCCTTTCTTTTATGCAATGTTAATTAGTATTCTCTTTTATTTACATGCTTCTTCTCTTCTTATGTTAGTAGTGTAGTTTACTTTTCATGCAAGTAGATTAGTGTTATTTCTTTTTACTTAGCTTTTCTTTTAATTTTTTCTCTCTTTTTCCTCTTTGTTTTGTTTCATGTTGCAAGCTACATTTGTTGATTTGATAACAAACATGAGATGCTAAACCTCTTCAATTTAGGGGTAATGAACTAATTATGTAGCTTCAACATTTTGATGTTTATGTTCTCTTTTTGTGCTTAATGAGACATTTGAAGTGGTTTAACTTGTTTTTTTTATTTGAATTTGATAGCCTATATTGTTGACACCAAATAGGCTATGCTTAAACAATCACAAACAATAATTACCTCTTCATCTACATATGATGATGATAATGAAGTGATTGTTGAAATTAAATTTGATGGCCTATATTTCTAAACAATAGTTAATATGCCATGCTTAAAATAGATTTTGCTTTCAACTTTGTTTTCATATTTCATGAGAGTTAAATGTGTATTACTGGTTTTTTTTATAGTTTGATGGTTTATATTGGGCTAATTAATAGCACAAATATACCATACTTATGATAAGCACATCAACTAATTTCACTAATGACCAAAAGAGAGATCATAACTTCATTTTGTTGATTTATGTGATCTAGAGAGTGGAAATTACCTCTAAATTGTCTTAACACTCTCATATTTTTATCAATTTTCTTTTGCTAGTTTTCTACATTTTTAGCTAATCACACTTTCAACTTTGGTTTAATTTAATTGAATAGAGATTTAAAATCTAGCATTTCCTTATGGATCGACCCGTACTCGCCACGTACTACGATAGTACGCCGGTCGCTTGCGGTTAATTTTAATTTTAAATTTATCAGCGATTTTCTAAACTCATAGAAAAACCATCGTTAAACACCAACTATAGTTATTTAATGGACACCATGCCATGATTTAACTATAATCAAAAGGGAGCTTCAACATTGAAGATCAATAGTATTCTCAAGTCGAGAGAACTGTGTAATTTTGTTATATCGATATTTTCTATTTGACCATAGTTATATTAACCAACAGAAAATTATCGAGTGAGTCATTCCATAATTATTCAATAACTATCAATACGTAAACCCTTAGTGCCCCTAGCCGTCATAAATATTGTTATCCCGCCTTTTGGCAAGGCCGTGATACCAGGGACTTAACCGGAAGCCAAGGACAGTCTGTCCCGAAGATCGGTTGTACGCAGGCTCACTATGGATATCGATGAATTTTTTTTGAGTCCATATTGAGCTATAATTGACAAGACATGACAAGCAAAGCTATGGAAGCCAACGTCTCAAATTTCAAGTCAATCGGAGTTTGTATGCTCAAGATATGATCGATGCAAGTCAGGGAAATCAATACAACCACGCAGTCATCTGTTCGTATCCATCAAAGGTTCGGCATGTTCGAATCCATCGGCATGTGTCTATTCGTATCAATTAAAAAACACTACTTCGTATCCACCAAAGGAAGAGGCTTTATTCGTATCGATCTATTCGACTCCATCAGCAAACGACTCCGCTTCGTATCGATCAGTAGCTGCCTTGTTCGCATCCATCGGAAATGGCCTTCTTCGTATCCATCAGAAGGCAGGCCCACTTCGAATCGATCGACTATCGCCCATTTCGTATCCATCGACTATAGTACAAGTGTACAGTTCGTATCAATCAAACACTTTGCAAGCTTCGTATCGATCAACCACAGATCGATACGAAATAGACACTTCCGATCGATACGAACAAAACCGAACAATTGATCGATACGAATAATGTAATACGATCGATACGAACAGAACCAGATGATCGATCGATACGAATATGGCAGGACAATCGATCGATACGAATTAAGCAATGCGATCGACACGAACAAAGCAAGGATGATCGATACGAATAAGGCACATGCGTAGGGAAGACTCGGTCGTTCGGCATGAAAAGTGGATATATCCGAGGAGTTAGCACCACGTCAATTTGCAGGCACGTGCTCAAGTGCGATTCGAACCGATCGTTACGAAGGCATCGATTCGAACGCGACAGCCTACATAAAACCCAAGTTTGCATCGATCATAACTCACAATCTACAAGTCCAAATGCTACGAAATTTTCACAGGAGCTTACGTGCAACCTATAGAATGTTCATGCCAAGTTTTGACTCGATTGGGTCGAATCTTGATCGATACGAAATCCGTTCGTATCGATCCCAGATCGCATGCGATTCACGTGGGATCGATCGCGTGGGCCCACCCACATGCCATAAGAGGTCTCCCGAGATCTGAGCGAGATATTTGCATCCTACGCCTATAAATAGCACCCCAAAGTCTATAGAAAAAGGGATCTTTTGGCTCTCTGACGTCCAGACTCGGCCGAAAACATTTTTGCGCTACAAGGCTGCTGTTGTACTTGAATTTCATCACTGTAATTCGCTATAATATGTTGTAATCAGTTGTAATCATCAAGAAAACTTCAATAAAATCATCAATTTCATAGTGGACGTAGGCTATGCGCCGAACCACTCTAAATTTCTATGTTTCTGCGTACTTTTTTTTTTGAAGTGTTTATTAGATAATCCTCCTTTTCCATTTAATTTCTTCATTTTTATCTCTTCAAACCCTTCCGAAGAGTGTTGTGCCCAATTTTGGTACAAACACTTTGGTGCTTTCACCGAGAAAAAACCCAGTTTTTTCCTTCTGCTCGTTGGTTCTACTATCGTTACCGGATTGCAAACATCCAAGGTGAAGGTCCAGATCTCAATTTCAGAAGTTCTTCCATCCTATTCAGATTTGCTACCATTCTGGGAGAGAGCTTCATCATCCACCATGGTTAACACAAGGACCACTTCCACAACTGTAGATCCTGAAGGATGGGACAGACAGAATCCCGTACAACTGCCTCCAACTGAATAGAATGCTACCGGACCATCAGATCCGCAAGGACCTGTCACCAGAGAAGAATTTCAGATGTTGATGGAAGAATTGACTCAGAGCCGCCAATAGCTCACTCAACAGCTCCGTGCTAACGCGGAACTAACTAACCAACTGAACCGTCAGCGACGAAGGAGATCCAAGAGGGATCAAGCTTCCTATTCTTCCACCGAGAGTTCAGCCTCTTCTGACTATCATCACAGGTCTACACGCCCAAGGCTAGACGGAAGTTACACACAGGCCACTGGGCATCAATACACCCTGAATGTTGGGCAACTGAGAGTTGGCCCGTCAACCAGCCATCAAACTGGACCCTCCTCCCGAGGAGGCGCTACCCCACATCATGTTACTGATAACCGTACCACAACAGCCACTGATTTAGATGCCGAGATCCGAAATCGGATAGATCCAAACCATCGCCATCGTGAATACCACCCTGAGCCTTACGTCCCCGAGGACATGGAGCCAAGGAGGCGAGACACGGACCGTCGACCACGACCGGCCCCTCCTCGCATTGTGGAACCCGACCACACCTTGGCCCAGCCTGCTCAAAATGCCCAGATGCCCAATCTGTCAGCAATGATCAGTTAGATGATCCGTGAAAGTCAAGGGCTTAGCAATGATGACTGGGGAATCTCCCGAAGTCATACTCCTTTTACTGATGAGATACTTTATGCTGAACCACCTCGGCGATTCAGGATGCTGACTTTACCCGTTTATGAAGGGAACTATGACCCTAATCAGCATATTCTGAAGTACGAATAGTTGATGAACGCTACACGATCTGATGATGCAGTCAAGTGCCGAAGCTTCCCGATTTCACTGGGGGGCATAGCGACTATGTGGTTTACTCGACTGCCACCTCAATCTATCTCATGCTTTGATCAGTTAGCAACAAAATTTATTGAGCAATTTCGTATGCATGTCGCGAGACCGAAGGATGTTAACACTTTATCTAGTGTCACTCAAGCTCCTGGAGAAACGCTCAGGCGTTATTTAGAGAGATTTCATGCTGCATGTGCTGAGATCAGCAACCCTAACGATAACTCTATTCTTATGGCACTGACTAAAGGGATTGAGCCTGATTTTGATTTCGATAACTGGTTGGCCGGAAAACCCCCCCACATCATTGGACCGTTTCTATTCCAAGGCAGCCCAATTCTTGAGAAGGGAGGATGCGAAACAGTCTAGGAAGAAGGATGATGCGGGGCCTAGTGTGGAGGGAGTTCAGAGTAATATTGCTGTTAAACAATCCGGGGAGAGTTCCGGAAAAGTGCAATTAAATATTCAGAACAAACAAGATCAGCAAAAAGGCAATGGTAACCAAGATAGAAAACGAGATCAGAACCGTGGACCACGACGTAGAGCTCCAATGTTTGATAACTATACTCCTATGAATACGTCGCTGGAGAACGTATATCTACAAACCTGCAATACTATTCAATACAAGAAGCCTGCTCCGAAACAGTCATCGGAGGAACAAATTCAGATGGGAAAATTTTGTAGATTCCATGAAAGTTACGGCCATAACACAAATGAATGCCATCACTTGCAGGATCTCATCGAAAAGTTGATAAGAGAAAGGAAGTTAGAACAGTTTGTTCGGGCACCGCAGTCTGAAGGTGCAGGCCCATCGAATCAAAATCATGTGCCGAATCTGGCTAGACAGGAGGAACCCGCTCATACTGGCGGGAGGTTGGTGATAAACACTGTTTGTGGTGGTCCTCATCCAACAGACCGAATCTGGAAGGAAATGGAGTTGTATGCCAGCTCTATCAGGAATGCAGACTTTGAATGTTGTAGTAATTCGGAAGATGAGGCTCCGGCCAAACAACAAAGAACGATGGCGGATGACATCCTATTTTGAGGTCGGGATGCCGACAAGGTCGAAGCCCCCACTATTGATCCGCTAGTCATATCAGCTCAAGTAGGTCCTGCTTGGATGAAGAGGATCTTGGTAGACAGCGGAAGCTATGTGAATATTCTGTTTAAACGAGCTTACGACCAGATGAGGATGAAGACTAAAGACTTGAAGCCATGTCTGTCTCGCATTCACGGTTTCAACTGAAGTGCAACTATACCCACTGGAGTGGTGGAATTGCCAGTGGAATTGGGAATTGGTGAGCGCCGGAGAGTTCGGATACTATAGTTTGTTGTTTTGGATATAAATTCCCCATACAATGCTTTTTTGGGACGACCAGCCATAGCTGAATTCAGGGCTGCCATCGCCCCATGGAGTTTGACTTTGAAATTCCCTACCGACAATGGTGTCAGAGTTATTCAAGGGGATCAGGCCACAGAGGCGAGCCTGTTAAGTTGTTGAGTTGCGCGAGGCGCAGCGGAAGGAAAAAGGAAAGGGCGTAGAGGAATCTCTCTACGTCCGCTTTACGGATAATTGACAATTAGTGCCTGGGCCTAGGCCCGGGCACCCCAACCAATTCCAAAGAGATCTTGACCCGAGAGATACCGAAAGTGAAGATGAAAGTAAAGACAGTCAAGCTTCTCCGGCCGAACTGACGATCGATGTTCCAATCGACGATAATGATGACTCGAAGATGATAAAGATTGGATCTTAGCTAAGCCAACAAATGCAAGGGGAATTGGTTGAATTTCTCCGGGTAAACCTTGATGTGTTTGCCTGGACGCACTCTGATATGTGTGGGATCTCGCCGGACATCGCGAGCCACACGCTGAATATTGATCCGCGGTACGTCCCGGTCAAGCAAAAAAGGCGTGATATGGATCCAGAGAGATCTGCCGCCCTTAAAGAAGAGGTATATAAGCTTAAGACGAATGGATTCATTCAAGATGCATTATACCCGGAATGGGTATCCAATCCTGTACTTGTCCGAAAGCCAAATGGGAAATGGAGAACATGTGTTGACAACTCAGACTTGAATAAAGCTTGCCCCAAAGACAGTTTTTCACTTCCACGAATTGATCAACTTGTAGACTCAACGGTTGGACACGAACTTTTATCCTTCATGGATGCATACTCTGGCTATAATCAAATACCCATACCCTTGCCCGACCAGGAACATACCAGTTTCGAAACCAATATGGGACTCTATTGCTATAAAGTTATGCCTTTCGGACTCAAGAATGCTGGGGCAACTTATCAACGGTTAGTTAATCGAATGTTCGCTGACCAGATCGAAAAGACCATGGAGGTATATGTTGACGACATGCTAGTCAAGTCGCGATTTTCTACCGATCACATCATAGACCTGGAGTCAATGTTTAATATCCTCCGAGAATACAAAATGAAGCTCAACCCATTGAAATGTCACTTTGGGGTAGCATCCGAAAAATTCCTCGGATTTATCCTCAACGCTCGAGGAATCAAAGCCAATCCCGAAAAGATCTGGGCGATCAGAAATCTTGAAAATCCAAAAACTATAAAGCAAGTCCAGAGTCTCAACGGGAAAGTAGCAGCACTGAGCAGGTTCATTTCAAAGTCCACTGACAAATGCATTCCCTTCTTCGATCTGATCCGAAAAGGAAAACAAAACTTTGAATGGACTACGGAATGTGAGATCGCATTTCGAGCACTAATTCAACATCTCTCCACACCGCCAATTTTGTCGAAACCTATCGATCACGAGAAATTGTGCATTTACTTGACGGTATCAGAAAACGCAATTAGTGATGCCCTAGTTCGGGAGGAGGACTGAATACAAAAGCCGGTCTACTACATAAGCAAGCGGCTTACCGGAGCTAAGAGAAATTATTCGAGGCTAGAAAAATTGGCTTATTGTCTCGTTATTGCCTCGAGGAAGCTCCGTCCATACTTCCAGGCTCACCCAATCACCGTTTATACCGACCAGCCGTTACGACAGGCCCTTACGCATCCTGAGACGTTTGGCAGGTTACTCAAATGCAATATTGAGTTAAGTCAGTTTGACCTTACTTACACTCCAAGGCGAGCCATTCAAGGACAAGTCCTAGCAAATTTCATTGCTGAATTTACCATCCCAGAAGACTTTCCCGAAACCAGTAAATCTCCCAAATATATATGGAAACTGCATACATACGGTGCGTCAAATGATCGTTACTCAAGTGTCGGGGTTGTTCTTGAAACTCCTGAAGGTAGATCTATATGTTACGCTCTAAAGTTAAACTTCCGTGCGACTAATAACGAAGCTGGATATGAGGCCCTATTGGCTGGATTGAAATTTGCCAGAGATTTAAGAATCATTGCGGTGGAAATTTACTGTGATTCGCAATTGATCGTGTGTCAAGTTCGAGGGGAATACCAAGCCAGAGATCGAAGATTGGTCGCGTACCTTACTCGGGTTCAGGAGACATTGAATCAGTTCGACTATTATGCTATGTATTATGTATCGCGAGAACACAACCAGAAAGCTGATTCATTGGCAAAGTTAGCCAGTACAGGTGAAGCACAGCAAATGGGACTTGTTCCCATAGAGGTATTATCTTCGCCAAGCATTGGTCAAATGGAAACCGATTGGGTATTTGATGTCTTTCTGAAAAGGAGTCGTGGATGACTCCATTCAGAAATTATCTCGAACACGGAATCCTGCCAGGGCGTAGGAGTGAAAAGAGACAAATTCTTCGAAAAGCTTCTTAGTTCACCATTCAAAACGAAGTTATGTATAGAAGAGGGTACTCTGTTCCTATACTTCGGTGTATCGCTCACGACGAAATCAAATGAGTATTACATGATGTACATGAAGGAGAATGTGGCGATCACACCGGGGGGCAAGCACTAGCCAAGAAAGTACTCCATTATGGATACTATTGGCCGACTCTAAACTGTGATACTGCAGATTATGCCCAGAAATGTGATAAATGTCAAAAGCATGCTCGGTTTCCTAGAGCCCCGCCTACCGAGATAACTCAAATGGTCAGCTCATGGCCGTTTGCAGTATGGGGAATTGATATTATTGGCACTTTACCTCTAGCCAAAGGTGGTGCGAAGTACGCCATCGTAGCAGTTGATTACTTTACCAAGTGGGCAGAAGCTGAACCCCTTGCTACAATCACAACGAAGAAGGTGATCAACTTTGTAGTGCGCAACATCATCTGCCGATTTGGTCTCCCACGTATTATCATAACTGACAATGGGACCCAATTCGATATTGCTAAATTTTTAGGACTTCTGTCAATGATTCCACATTCAGAAGAAATTTTCTGCAGTCGCACATCCTCAAGCGAATGGACAGGTTGAAGCTGTTAATAAAGTTAAAAAATCCATTCTGAAGAAACGACTGGAAAAAGCCGGGGGCAAATGGGTCGATGAACTTCCTATGGCCTTATGGGCCTACCGTATTGTACCCACAAGTACACAACCGGTCATACTCCATTCTCTCTTTCTTATGGTTCAAAAGCTGTTATTCCAGTCGAATTGGAAGTACCTTCTCATTGTGTGATATACTACGATCCGAAAACAAATGTTATATTACTTGCTGAATCTCTCGATTTATTGGATGAGAAGCGTGAAGAGGATGATTTGAGGGCAGCCGCATAACGGAGTCGAGTCGCCCGATTATACAATGCCAAGGTCCGACCCCGAACCTTTGAACTTGGTAATCTCGTACTCAAAAGAATTTATCTGGTCCCTTCGCATATGAAGCCAACTTGGGAAGGACCATATGTTATTGAACGAAAGCTCGGAGATGGCACATTCAAATTATCGACCGTTGACGGTCTCACTCTTCTGAGAGCCTGGAAAAGCGAGAGTCTTCGTCACTACTACACATAAGAGGCTCTGTTTATTTATTCAGTCTATTTTTCATTTGCAACTTGTTTCTGCATTTTGAAATTAGAATTTGTAATAAGGCAACTGACTTTGCCTTATTTTCTTATTTCAGCAATAAAGTGCAATCTCTTCGAGCTAGAGCTGTGATTTACTTGAAATACTTCATATGACCATCACTATGCACGGAGAGCTAAGTTCCATTGTTATGGTGGAATTTATTCAAATATGGAGTGACTGTGATACGACCAGTCACTCGCTAAGTGAAACCCGAGCTCGGGGACAAGCCATCACACTAAGGTCAAAAAAGGATTGATACACGACAATCCTTCGCCTAACTCCAGATACCCAGAGTGCGAACTGGAGTATAAACTTACAAATACGGTTTCGAAGAGGGAGGATCCGTCCACCTAACGACTTTGCCCGTATTCGAATCAAGTTTGAGGAGGATGGACCCGTCCATCTAACGACCTCACTTATTAACTCAGGGTGGATGTGATCCGACCATCCACGATCCTGATACAACTTTCGTTCCCAGAGTGCGAGCGAAATTCAAAAACATACAACATATATGATTGACCGTCTGTTTACCAACTAATTGCGGATTCCCAGAGTGCGAACCAGAATATAAACATCAAATAACTCTAAGTCCCCAGAGCGCGGACCAGAGTACAAACTCAAGTCGTGTGTAATTGAGCGTCCGCGAATTTATTTAAGTCCCCAGAGTGCGGACGAAATGATAAGTGTCAAACAAACGTAGCTGATCGCCCGTGAAAATAACTTAAGTCCTCGGAGCATGGATACAATCATCAATAAAGAGCGAGTGTGATTCAACCACTCAAAATCCCCTTGTTTCAACATCAAACCAACAATGCTAAGCATGCTGCATTGAAAGCGAAATACGACCGCTAGCCGATTTTTAAACTTCATTCCTGAAACTGGGGGCAGAACTTAAGTGTCAATCGCTAACTGAAGCAGTACAATATCGGAGTTCAACTTAATGTCCAGTCGTGACTTGTGGTCGTGATTTTAGGACTTGATGGATGAACTCAAGCGGGGTTCAAGCGTTGAAACTTCACAAGTGTACTGATCAAGGAATTCGAATGCTGGAACACTTAAGCAAATAAACACACATCGAGTTCAAAGCAAAATAAAATTTCATTTCAGCTATCTGCGAAAAGTAATTATGTACAAGTTGGTCCCAAAAAAAAAATTCCTACTAGCGGGGGCCAAACCCGCATCTATACACGGCCTACCAAAGAAAAATTCCTATCTATCTACCAAAACTAAACCGAAGAAGCACATATACTCTTTTTTCTTTTTCGGCTTCCTTTTCGGTGTTGACTCACTGGAGCTACCACTTATCTTTCTTTTTTATCCTTTGCCTTTCGACGGCTGATCTCTAGGAGGGGGCATGATATCAACTTCCTCATCCGAGCTCAAGTGCACGGGAATGTTCCCTAAAGACAGAGTCGGAGGAACCAGATCGACTATAGGAGGCGGGATAGGCACGCTGGTGTCAATAACTGTACCACCAGGCGATATCATCCTTAACGAAGCTGGACCAGGTGCCGCCATCCCATCTCCAAAACTACCACCATGGGCCGCTGCATCCATTTCAGCGTCAATTTCGGCTAAAATTTCTTCTTCACAAATGGCTTGGGCCACGCTGGAAGCATCACTGGTTGGCATTGAAGAGCCAGTAGCAGGTGCGTTTCCACCCATAACAAATGGCAGGTCCGCAAAAGGATCGCTGTGATGACCGAGGAGTTCCTCCATCATCTGTTCATTGAAAACCAGAGTGCACCCTTGCGTTCCGTCAGTCGATGCCATGGTCGTTGTGGTGGTTGCTTTAGTTATTATTGCCTCCTGCATATGATGTGATTCTTGAGTGGCAGGAGGCACGACCGGTGCAGCATCAATCACTGGACAAAAACAAAAGAAGAACTGTTAGTACTTAATTCGGATGACGACTCCGACTTCGGATAAGCATATAGGATGTTCAGAATACCTTCCTCAGTTTGGTTTGTGGACGGTTGAACAGCCTCAGAAACTTGCTCTCTGGCCGGAGATAACTGCGGCTGATCCGGATTATAGGCAGGAATGGGCTGAGGATCAACCACAGGTGCGGATTCAGGCTAAGTTGGCACAGGAACTTCAGCACTCACGTCATGATGCTCGACACCTGAACCTTCTCCGACCTCCAAGTGTTGGGTGTCGAGCCTTTCCTTTTCATGTAAAATCATCGACTCGTGGAGAATCTTTCATTCATCTTCGTTTAGCATACGATTCTCAAGCTCAAACTCGTCGATTGATTCACCCAGATGGACCGCCTTTTCCTCCTCAACCAATCGGCCCTAAGCGTTACGTAAATGAGTCGGGTAGTTGTCGAGCCAGGCTAGATCTCTGTGCCTTAAAACATTGGCATTGTAAACAATAAGGAGATCTTTAATATCAGCTTCTAGCATAGACTCAGCCATTTGGACTTTCTCCTCGACCTCAGTCTCCACCGCTTGGACCTTAGCAGTGGCCGCATCCCGTTCACCCCGAATCACAACAGCCTGTTCACAAGCTTCCTGGGCAGCTTTATTTGCGTCATCTTTTTCCTTGATGATTTTGGAAAATTTAGCTTTAAGTTCGGCAAGTTCTTTCAGAGCGGCGTCCCTTTCAGCTGTAACAGTGGTGTTGCGATGACCCATCTGCTCCACCAAGGCATAGTGAGTCTGCCTCATCCTCTCCATGGCCAAGTTCGCCTCATCGGCCTTTTTGGTGGCCTCTATCTCTGATTTTCGAGAGGACTCGGATTCATCAGTAAGCACTTGGACGATACGGTCCTTCTAGGCAAGGTCAGATTCTAACTTTTCGATTAGTTTAGCATGCTCGAAGGCCACCTTCGATGCTTTCTCTACAGCCTTCGCCCACTCTTTATATTGGGAATAAATGTCATGAATGTAATAATGCATTGTGTTCTCCGCCTCCGATGGAATTCTCTTTAAATGAGGGGGAAAAACGTAGCGGTCGAAGCATATATTTGGGAACTCTTTCCTCAGCTGAGCGATTATAATAGCCCCTTCCCCAGTGGGCTCAGTGATAGCTTGCTCGACGATGACGGGAGGCTCAACTTCAGTTCTATGACGTTGCGAATCAGACTGAGAGGCATGCGAGGATGGTTTGTGACGAGGGGGCTCTACTGGCTGTCTCCCTTGACCCGAAGGTTGTGTAGGGAGTCTGGCAGGAGGAGAGCGGGATCGGGATCGGTGTCGGTACTCCCTGTCCCTATCTCTCTCTTGACGTTCCTGGTTAGAGTACCCGCGATCGCGGTCTCTATCTTCTTCCCCATCTCTCTCTTGACGTTCCTGGTTAGAGTACTCCCTGTCCCTATCTCTCTCTTGACGTTCCTAACATCGACCCTCGTCCAGACATTGTACCTGTAAAGAGAAAGAAAAACAGACTTAGTAATCTCTTGAATTGAACAATTTATGATTAGAAATTGTGTAGTGTCGTGAAGTGTGTATGTATGTGCAACCCCCTCGACCAACCGGTAATGTCGGCCGCACTCATAGGAAGGGACTCGCTAAGGTCAAGAGCACTATCAAGCTCCTCCAACCCGGTGTCGTGTTGAAGTGACACGTAATCCAGAATCGGGATGTCGGCAAGCCCTTCGAAAGGACTCTCTGTGGGCGAAGAAGGAGCCTCCGAGATTCTAATGCCGGGAACCGGCAAGGAAACCACAACCGATTTCCACCTCGAAGACTTAGGACGTTTGTAGGCAGCGACCTTGCCTTTTCTTCTTCTTTCTTTCGCTTGAAATCCGGCTGAAGGCCCAGCCACAAGTTCATTATCCATGGGTGTTCTCTCTTCGTCGACCCCTTCGGTTATTACGACCCCGGGTGTTTTGCATTTCAATCGCTTCTTCGGGGCCGCCCTCATTGTTCCTTCAAGCCTTATGCTTTGATTCCGTTCAATCAGTCCGACGATTCTCAAATTTCTGTCGGTTAGAATCGAATCAATGTCCCTCATTTCACTCAGAACTTCTTGAAGGACCCTTACTATTTCTTTGAAATACCCGCCTTCAAGTCATGAAATTACAGTTGTAAAGAAAAGGAGATATTAGTTTTACGTTAACTACAATTATCTTGGTAACTCTTGGAGATGACTGTAACACTTATGTTTGACTAACCACCGATTTGCAAATCCTAGGAGGCACCGGACGTAAAACCATTATGTTTTAAAGTAACTCAGCCTTGTCCAGGATCCGGTTACTACTTGACAATTTCTGACCGCCTCCAGGAATGTAAAAGATGGGCTGTCTCCCCTGCTCTTGATGTTAAAGAGATATCTAATCTCTGTAGGAGCCGGTGGCCGAAAAAGATGCTCCATGAATACAATAAATAAACTTTTTAGCAGAGCATATCCATTGGGATGTAGTTGCAATGGGGAAATTCCGAGGAAAGACAACACTTCCCTGATGTATTGGTTGAACAGAGGAAGTGTTCCTGCTGCGCACGGATGGCGGTTGAAGACAGTAAACCCCTCTGGGGGAGCATGCGGTCTATCGTTTGACCCCGGTAATAGAACATCGTCCAATGGCAAACCGTGCCTTAGGCATATACGTCCCAACATGTCTTCCAAGACATTGGACTGTACTAAATCTTACGGGTTTTCAATGAGAGTTGCTCCTGGAAGCTCATCCGGAGCTGGGTCTATAACTTCGGCCACGATGGCCGGGATCTCTAGAACAAAAGGAGATGAATCCCGAAGCTCTGGCTGTTGTGAACTTGTGGATTCCATAGCTAATCAACTTATTAGAAACCATCATTAGACAATAAAAACCCAAGTGTTCCCCAGTGTGGAGTGCATGAATTTGTTGTGCAGTGCAATGCTACATATTACTTGAAGAATTTCTACAAATTTAAAGAAAACATTCGAACGACAAGACTTCAAAATTCAATTGGAGTGACCGTCATCGCTAACCGTCACAATCGTGCCATCCAGATGTTAGAGACCGACCCAAGTAAAAGTTTATTAAGTGCTTCAAGTTACAGTTCCATCGACGAGCTTTGAAAGGCAGTCAGATATGCGGCGAAACGGATAAGTCCAACTATGCAAGGCAGAAGCTCGTCGGAATCAAATGTTCAAGTGTGTAGAGATTTCGTATCCATCAAAGTCTAGACTTGGATCGGTCACCAAAACATCATTCGTATCGATCACCAAGAGCACTGTTCGCACCCATCAAAGGAAGCATAATTTGTATCGGTCGTGGAATGATATTTCGTATCGATTGTCAGGAAGTCATTTCGTATCGGTATGAAATCACCTTTGCTTCGTATCGATCCTAGACAAGCAATTTCGTACCCATCATCCTGAATCAATACGAACTTCTATGACCCTAGATCGATACAAAACTACCTTGCCATCCTCCGTCTACACAAGTCACTTCACAACATTCATGATCGATACGAAGCTCCTTCCTCCATCCACAATCGATACGAGTTACCCCATCGTCTCAATCGACAACACCTCTTCTCTTCCGAGCGGCCTGAACGCCATTGTTCTCTCCTCAACCCTGTCTAGACCCCACTCCAGCATCGCCAACACCGGAACTGGCGACGATCGTGGATAGAGCGGCGTTAAAATTCAAGTCTTATCGTTTTGGGACAGTATTGATTTGTTAATTACCTAGTAAGAACAATCGGTTTGAAAGATCGATGGATTGCTTGGTTTGGAGATGAGGTCAGTTCTCTTCCTTTTTGTCCTGATCGATGCGAAGACAGAAATAAAACGAGCAAGTGAGAAAAAAAATGTTAAGTACAAAACGTTTTTATATTGGCGCTAGGAGTGAAGGAAAATGATTCACCTTCCAGTCATTACGATCGGTTCCAACCAGTTTCTCCCCGGATCGATACGAATTAGATATTCGTATCCCCAGACTCGAGCTTTATCGATATGAAAGTTGCAACGAAGATTTTTCTGAATCACTAGATTCCATTGATACGAAAAGTTTTTTCATATCCATTGTTCTTGACTCCATCTAAGGCGCATCGATGCGAACTGTTCTGTTCATATCCATCAACATACAACCCATAAAGTCCCGTATTCATCGATACAAATAGTGCACAACGGACAAGTCGCTTTGTTCGCATCCTTTATTAGTCTATCGATATGAACTACAACTTCGTATCCATCATTTAGAAAATTGCAGGAAGTTCACAGCCATCGATGCGAGGATCATCGTAGAATAATGTTTGGATAATTCAACTCTATCGATACAAAATTCATGCTTATTCATCCCAAATCGATCCAGGAGTGGATCGATACGAAGGGATACTCCAAAATGACCACCAAGTGTCATTACAACTCGAATTCCACATCGATTCAGGAGAGGATTGATACAGAATTCGATAAAAAAAACTGAAAACCAGACAACGACTCGTGAGCGTACGAACGTTAACGGGAGTCAGGCTAACATACATTCATGTATAATGGACTAACATCCAATCTTTAAGATTCACAGGAATTGAATGCTTGTCCGGTGACAATTACAACAACAAACGACAAATTACTATCCTACATCGATCAATTACAACAGTACACAGTACAACAATGGGCAGTCTACGGTTCATAATTTATGTTTCAATGGATCAATCAAATATTACAACTTTCGACGAGAAAACAACAACCGTTTAACAAGTCAGTTGGAACTTTTCAGAATGAAGATTGTAGCTTTTCAAAGCACATCGTGTTCTCACAAGACGTACTTTTGGGGGCAAATGTTATCCTGCCTTTTGGCAAGGTCGTGATACCAGGGACTTAACCGGAAGCCAAGGACAGTCCGTCCCGAAGATCGGTTGTACGTAGGCTCACTATGGATATCGATGAATTTTTTCCGAGTCCGGATCGAGCTATAATTGACAAGACATGACAATCAAAGCTATGGAGGCCAACATCTCAAATTTCAAGTCAATCCGAGTTCGTATGCTCAAGATATGATTGATGCAAGTCAGGGAAATCAATACAACAACGCAGTCATCTGTTCATATCCATCAAAGGTTCGACATGTTCGAATCCATCAGTGTGTGTCTGTTTGTATCAATTAAAAAACACTACTTCGTATCCACCAAAGGAAGAGGCTTTATTCGTATCGATCTATTCGACTCCATCAGCAAACGACTCTGCTTCGTATCGATCAACAGCTGCCTTGTTCGCATCCATCGGAAATGGCCTTCTTCGTATCCATCAGAAGGCGGGCACACTTCGAATCGAGCGACTATCGCCCATTTCGTATCCATCGACTGTAGTACAAGTGTCTAGTTCGTATCGATCAAACACCTTGCAAGCTTCGTATCGATCAACCATAGATCGATACGAAATAGACACTTCCCATCGATACGAACAGAACCGAACAATCGATCGATACGAATAATGCAATACGATCGATACGAACAGAACCAGATGATCGGTCGATACGAATATGGCAGGGCAATCGATCGATACGAATTAAGCAATGCGATCAACATAAACAAAGCAAGGATGATTGATACGAATAAGGCACATGCGTAGGGAAGACTCGGTCGTTCGACATGAAAAGTGGATCGATCCGAGGAGTTAGCACCACGTTAATTTGCAGGCACGTGCTCAAGTGCGATTCGAACCGATCGTTACGAAGGCAACGATTCGAACCCGACAGCCTACATAAAACCCAAGTTTGCATCGATCATAACTCACAATCTACAAGTCCAAATGCTATGAAATTTTCACAGGAGCTTACGTGCAACCTATAGAATGTTCATGCCAAGTTTCGACTCGATTGGGTCGAATCTTGATCGATACGAAATTCATTTGTATCGATCCCAGATCGCGTGCGATTCATGTGGGATCAATCACGTATGCCCACCCACGTGCCAGAAGAGGTCTCTCGAGATCTGAGCGAGATATTTGCATCCTACGCCTATAAATAGCACCCCAGAGTATACAGAAAAAGGATCTTTTGGCTCTTTGACGTCCATACTCTGCCGAAAACATTTTTGCGCTACAAGGCTGCTGTTGTACTCGAATTTCATCACTGTAATTCGCCGTAATCTGCTGTAATCAGTTGTAATCATCATGAAAACATCAATAAAATCATCAATTTCATAGTGGACGTAGGCATGCGCCGAACCACTCTAAATTTCTATGTTTCTGCGTACTTTCTTATTTGTTTTTGAAGTGTTTGTTAGATAATCCTCCTTTTCCATTTAATTTCTTCAATTTTATCTCTTCAAACCCTTCCAAAGAGTGTTATGCCCAATTTTGGTGCAAACAAGTATCCCAAGGCCCAACATTTGGATACATACTTTAGTCTCAATGGATGTATAGATATCCAACCTCGATACATCTTGACTATGAATATTAAAAACAATATGTTTACAACACCTTGTAACTACTATCACAAAACATACCATTTATGAATATTATATTAAATATACTTTTAATTTAATTAATTAATTAATATAACACATTATATCAAATATACAATAGAAAGAAAACACCTTTTATTTTGAACAAGGTTGGTTATCGAGTCAGATATATGTAACAAATTATATAATTGCCCTTGTTGGAACTGGACAAGCCCACAACGAAGAAAAAAGGTAAATATAAAAAATAAATTCCTATTTCAGATCTTTAGGGCCTATGAAGTCTAAAGATTTGATTAGATCTAAATGTAATATTGTTTTCAACAAAATCGTATTTTATTGATTATGACATTGTTTTATAATTTAGTTAAATGTGGAATGTGAAAGGGTATGAATATATCAAATATATTCATTTTAATTATATGTCAGAATAATTAATTAATGACAAGGAGTAATCAACTGATGACAGGATATGTATGTATGTAGGTAAGAATAATTTGAATGGTCTTCACATATGAGTTTAAAACGGAAATAAATAAAGGGCGACAAGGATGATTGATATAATTTCTCTTTTGATAGATTTAATTAATGCAACATATAAATAACAATTAATAGGTATCATAATATAAGGATATAAACAATCAATAATAAATTGTTTGTATATACATATGTCAAAATAATAATTAAATAATGACAAGGCATAATCAATAGATGATAAGATATGTTTACATGTAGGTAAGAATAATTTGAATCGTCATCACATAGGAGTTTAAAAGGGAAATAAATAAAGGGTGACATGGATATTTGATATACTTTCCCGTTTGATAGACTAAATTAATGCAACAAATAAATGACAATAAATGTATGTATATATAATTGCCTCATTAAAATTAAAATAAAAGAAACTAATTCATATTATGACATTTTGAAATAGATATAAATTTTATATGAACACATTCATGTAGATTTAATTTTATACACACACACGAGATTCAATCAAAACTTTCTAATAACACAAATTAGATAGTTATTCCAATCAATTTTAAAACTTTGATTTGTTGTCAAAATCCGTGTATTCATATGTAAATATCTAATGCAATACAAGTGCAAATATTTATACATACACACATTTATATATATAGATAAACATTCAAATCTAAAATTACACATAGTTATGAAAGATTAAAACAGAGATCTACAATCAAATCATTGAACTAATTCCATATAAATTTCAGTTTTAACTTTGAAATTTAATTTAGTCAATCAACATGAACAAACAAAAATTTTAAATCTAAAAATTGAACTTTAAATTGAATGTTAAAAATATAGATTTAAAATAAATCATTGTATTTTAACTTATATAGATTTAGTTCTAATTTAACAAAATGAAGAAAATAATTAGTTAATTTGAACATACAAACTTTTAGATCGAAAGGGTTACACTTTCATTTGAATGTTTAAAACATAGATCTACACTTAAGCATTGTTTAAATCACAAACAAATTTCAATTTTGATTTATCAAAATAAAAACCAAGTTGAATAGTGTTTCACTTCCAATACTTCTACTCAACCCAAATATATGCACTGGATGGACGCCGTGCAATGATTTGACTATAATCAAAGTGGAGCTTTCATATTGAAGTTCAATAGTATTCTCAAGTCAAGAGTGTAAATCAGTCACGTCGATATTTTCTGTTTGACCGTTGTTATATCGACCAATATAAAACTATTGAGTGAGTCATTCCATAGTCATCGAATAACTATTACGTAACCCCTAGTGCCTCCAACAGTCATGAGTAATACATTGCCCAACCTTTGAGAGCATTACGTACTCTAGTCTCAATGGATACATCGATATCCAGTCTTGATGCATCTTGACTAGGAACATTTAAAATGATATATTTATTTCCATTGTGATAAATCAGTCATGGTTACAACGCTTTGTAACTACTATCACAAGATATACCATATATGGATTTTCTATTAAATATACTTTTAATTGATTAATTAATAATAACACATTATATCAAGTATATAATTGAAAGAGAAAACACCATTATTACAAACGTGAATTGAGTATAAGAGTTAATAATTTACAATAAATTATAGAATTTTCCCTAGGAAATACCCCTAACTTTATCAACCTCCCACTTGCTCTTGGTGTCAATTATGGAATCACAATCCCATCCCTTCATTCAATTTAATAAGAACTGATTGAGTTAGACCCTCCGTGCATGGATCTGCCATGTTGTTCTAATTATCTACTATGTCAATCAACTCCCTCCGATGCTGATAAACTTCCTTTACCATATGGAACTAATCAGAGTATGTTTCTCGATTTCTAGTGAGCTCTTATTATTACATTAATATCGTATAACAATGGTGTAGTATTCTTAATACTTGGAATCACCTCTAGCTCAGTTATAAATTTGTGCGTTTATATTTATGCACACTGTTTTTATTTTGGCGCTATTCAAGGCAACATACTTAGCCTTTTCATTGAATTAGCCATAATATTTCATTTGGAACATTTTCAACTTAAAGCTTCTTAACTAAGATTTGAATGTGAATTTAATATTAACATATTATACTCGATGATAGTTATGAAGTTCGAGTCATAACACTCCTTCATAAGGATTTCATTGTTTCTATAAACAATTCTATAAGATTTCATAAATACTTGAGAATACTCCAAACTACCATTTAGTGATCTTAATTTGGACTTCATATTTTCTTTTTGTATCAAATACTTAAGCAAATTACGATATTGTAGACAATACAACGTATATGATAATTCCTATTGCTAAAGCATAAGGAATCCATCTTACATGTTCCTTATTAAACATTTTAATAAGTTGTCTTTTCATATCGTTTGGGACATTCCCAACATCCTTTATACTTAATATAGAAGATATAATTTACGATTCCAATATCGAGTATTAAACAACTAAAATATTATAGATTTTAACATAAGTATATCATAAACATTCGGCAATATGTTGTTTACTTATATTTCAGAAATATCAATGTACCTTCAATGTTCTTTTTCATGGACACACGCTTCCTCTGCATTTTTATTAAAAATCAAACTATTTGATATTTCTATCAAAACACTTGTTCAACTTTGATGCTTGTCGAATGAAATTTTTGTATCCAATCTTGGATATATCCCAAAAACCCATAAACTCAATTTCGCTCCCACTAATTTCGAGACACTTTGGTTGTTATGTGTAAATAATCTATTCTAAATCATTATTTAGGATTTTCCATTTCAACATATATGTACTAAACACAAAGTCATACCAAGTGATAATTTTGTAAGTAAATCTGAATTAACTTGAGCCCATTGAATAACATATATGTTATGATAATTCCGCCAACTTGAAATTTATGATGTTATTCTTATTCACATTGCTCATTATATTTCAACTGCATTTGCCTTGCTCTTGAAGATACATCGTGGTTGATGGATCATATCCCTTAGGGTACAACTACCAAAATCATATTTTGATAAAGTACTTGGAATCCTTTTCGGATTTGTGCATCATACCATATCATAGATTCAATACTCTTAATTAATGGCTTAATCGACAACAAAGGATTAATTCTAGACATTGATAAGAAACTCCTAGTTTTCTTCAATGCGTGAGAATACATATTAAACACTCTACTACTATGTGTTCGTTTAGGTTGGTAAATTTCATTTCATCCCATGTAATTAGTTTTATCTTTGGATGGTTTCCAAATCCATTTTCACTACCAATAGTTTCTAAAGGAAATTCCTTCACAACAAAGTTGGCATTTCTTGAAACAACAATGGTTTTTCAATGTGACAGAATATGTATTCATAAACACTTTATGAGTTGCCTCATATATAAAACAGATTTGGTTTTAGTTTACAAGACATATGTTCAAAACATAAATTGTTTATCCAATGACAATCATTCCCTAAGTTCTTTTGGGGTGATTCATACAAGATCCTTCACGTATAATTCTTACGTGTAGTCTTTCGACTCACACAACCTATCAACTCCTTGGTTTAGGAAACGTTGGGCTTTCTTATAAACCATTATCTTGTTTGATTTCGTAAACTATTATTTAGATAAAATTAATTTTAACCTTATGTACTACTTTAACGACCTGAAAATTTTAGTGGTTTTAATAACGTAATTAACTAATTTTTCTTGGAATTTAAAAAATAAAAATTTGAAATGAAAATTTGATATTTGAAATACGTCTAGTTAAATATAGCAGATGGCAAAATTTTATGAAAAAAATATGAAAGTTAGTTTATTTGTGAAATTTAAAAATTTAAATATAATCAGTTTATTTGTTGAAAATTTAAAATGTTTGAAAACTAAATATTTTTATAAAATAAAAATGTAAATCATTTTCTAAGGGAGACGACGTATGTCTTTGTTCCAAATGTGGACTGCTATAGCCCTGTTTATCTTATCTTCAGTGTTTTAGCAGCATTTTCAGCAACGAAAAATTGAGTTTTATAACTTTATTGTATTGCTGATATCTATGTACCATTCTGTTCTTCTTGTCGTGCTGATCTCCGTAGTATATTCATTAATGTATTTTGACGTCCGATATGCGACGAAAATGACAAAATAGTTCGTCGTATCGATACCGTATTTGTGCCTTTTTGTCTTTCTTGACTTTTCAATTTGTTAGTCGTACTATCAAAAGCTACTTTGCTTTAATAAATTCCTGAAAATCAACTGGTGTCTTTTGCTATTTTCTTGTTTTGACATATATTTTCTTATGCCTTTTCATTGGCTTCATTTGTTCATTCAGAAAGAAAAAAACAAAGAAAGGTAAGTTTTTCTTTTGTCACCTTCCTGTAGCATGTCATGTTACTGCTCCTTCCAATCTTGCCCGTGCCTCCCACATTTTTTTCCAAAGCCCCTACCCGCATCGCCTCTTTCCCTCTTCCTCCGCTCGTGTTGCCTCCCCTCCGACCCTAAGCTGGCCGTGACCACCACCCTCCACATCCCAGATCCAAACACCGCCTTGATCCATCGCCCCACCCAAACACCCACCGCCTGAGGCTGCTCGACCTACCAAGCATACCCACCGCCTGCCTCGCCTCAACCCGTGCCAACCCAAGCCTGACTTGGAGACAACCTCGACCGCCCAAGCCCAAACCCGAAGCACCAAAACCCCACCTTGACTTGTGTTTTTCCCTGCTTTGCTCAGAGCCTGACCGCAAGTGTCACTCCTCCCTGTAGCCTCCTCTTCTTGTTTATATATATGTGTTATATATATATGGTCTGAAGCTTCATATTGTTGTTTCCATGTTTTGCACTCCAATTTACTGCTGCATACATATATATATATATTATATGTTGGCTGTAGCTTGAAGTTCTTTTTGCTCTTACATGAAACATATATACATTATATATATATATATATGCTAAGTGTATATATTTTGATGTCACTTTGTCTTTATACGTTATATATATTGACTAATATATATGTGATGGGCACAGACTTGTTTTCCAGTGCGCAGGCCTTCTGTTTATAACAAGTATAATAACTATTTAGCATTTTGACCAAAATATATTGCATGCACACGTGTTGTTCAACTGAATGTATATATATGCTGCACATATATATATTGGCAGAAGTGTATGTGCTTTGTAGTCTAAACCTATATACATTATATATAACACATATACATATTAACGACAAAAATTATATATGTCACGTTCATATTTGTCGATGGGAATTATGTATTGTATATATACAAGTGTTCTTTCAAATATCTGTAAAAACAAATGTATGTATATATCACACATATA
The DNA here is from genome assembly GCA_030737815.1 of Allium fistulosum. Classification (NCBI taxonomy): domain Eukaryota; kingdom Viridiplantae; phylum Streptophyta; class Magnoliopsida; order Asparagales; family Amaryllidaceae; genus Allium; species Allium fistulosum. Next base: position 418,388,433 of record CM060906.1, read on the forward strand.
TATACATATATTTGTTTTCGTTTAATTCTTGTGGTAAAATCTATTTTTGCTTGTCGCAGCTATTTGAAGTGTCTTGCCAGTGTTAGTTTCTTTTCAAATTCCATCGTTCTCTAGCCACGAAAGGTGAGAAATCACTCACGATTAATGTTCTTATGCTTGGTAAATTGATTTCGTATGAAATGACAATTTAAATATGCTGTTAAATTAGAATTGTTAGTTATTAACTGTTAAATATGATATGTAATATTTCAAATTAATCACTTATATAATGGACACCATTACATGTCGACTGACTATTTTATTTGAATTGTTGTTGATCATATATGTTAGTAATCGATATGTTATGCTATTTCATTTTATTGTTCTCACTCTGCTAGTTCCCTTAGTTTAGGAATCAACATGGGTTGAAATGATACATACCCGAACGAACTTTAGATTAAGGAAAATCGTTATGGGTTGAATGATAAACCCAAGCGATTTTCATTGATTTTTGAAGTTTTGGGATTGCGGGATTAAATGATATAAACCCATAAATCTAAATTATTGTGGATTAAAATGATAAATATCCGTATCACTTTACCATAGGATAGAAAATTATATACGGACACCATTTGTCTATTTTGAAAAAAAAAATGATTTCCAATGTTCTAAAATGAAATATATGAGTTTTGATTTTTGAAATATAATAAATATTTTATTTTAATATGTGTAAATTTAGAATTTTAAAATTTTATGTTTAGGGAATTTTAAAATTTTAAGTTAAGTTTAAAAGGTTAATTATATTTTTATATATATAAAATAAGATTTAAAATAGATTTAAACATAAGGTTTAATTTAATTCAATTTTATAAATTTTATTTTAATTAATATATATAATAGTTTTGAAAATGTTATTTAAAATTTATATACATAATAGATTTTTATAACTTTAATAAATTAAGAAGGTTGGAAAGGTAAATTGGAATTTATTTGTAACTTAAATTGGTTAATAATTGAGTCTAAATAAGGATTTATTTGGAACTTAATGATTTTAGAAATTTAAAGTATGATTTATAGCTTGATTTAATTAAAGATGATTAGATGAATATTTTTGGATTTAAAATAAAAATTGAATATTTAACGTTGATTTAAACTTGTAATTTGAGATTTATTTAAATATTTATAAAGTGATTTATAAAATGACTACGGTGTGAAATAAGCGTTTGGTTATTAAAGAGACCGGGATCAGATATTGTCATACTCTCTACCAATACCGAAAACCACTTTAACAACAATGTCCGTGGTGGAGATTCCAGAATAAAGTAGGATGGTTTGGCGAACGATTCTGTATGAGGTATTTACGTAGCCCTGACTCCCGCGAGTCAGCTTGATGTGGATAAAACAGGAGCCATGCCAGGCCATGTGAGGTCGCACCTCATATCGGGCACATTTCTTCGAAACCATATATATTGCTTTTGTGATTTGATTTTGGTGTGCAATCTTTGATTGGGAGTGTGTCTCGAGGTGGGCGGTAGTAGCTGCTATGCGTTACCACCAGTCTGGATCCGCAAAACGGTAGTATCCTAACCTGGGCATTGCCTCGCATGCCTTGTCACATGCCTTATCGCGCCCTTTACGAGTTTGTTTTGTACCATACCAATGGAGTGCTCCCTGAGTATCCCATCAGTTTAGTGGGGCTTACAGTATTTGTATAGACTACGGGAATATATGAAATGTGTTAAGGGGATATGGGTAACGCCTTAATGCTATTTTAATATTTTACTTTACTGTAGACATTATATATATGTAGCGTATTGTACTATGTATGTAGATAGTTTACCTGGATCCTTAAAGGATGGAATCCCAACATCCTTTGAGTTATATTGCATTTCACTTGACATTTCACTTGAATTTGATTTACTGGCATAAGAATGTTAACTCTGACTCGAGTGTTTTGTGTTTTTCTTTATGCTCGGGTCAGCCTGAGTGTCACAACTTTTGAAACTCATCTTTTGGAGCTTGGAGTTCGCTTGGATGACCTATCTTATATATTTAAGCTTTCAGTTTATTTTTGTTGTTTTCAGTTGTATGTTTCAGACTTGTCATTTGCTTTTGTGTTAGAGACTTTTGTATATTGGGATTTCTGATGTACTCTGTTTTGGACTGTGTTATTAGTGTAGTAGCTTCATGAACTACTATTTATCTTTTCCGTTGCTTATTGTTGTAAAAATCTATGTCTATGATTCCGTGACTGGTTTATTTACTGTATATGCTAAGTTTTGCCAATTATAAATTAACAATATGTTATTTGGAGCAATTCAAGTCCGACATGTGTGGATTATTGTCGATTTGAATGGTTCGAAATAGTGGGTCATTACAGTTGGTATCAGAGCCAGGTTTACGAAAACTTAGCATCTGGAGTGAAACTCATTAGAGATAGGGTAGTAATGCCCTAGAATGAGTTGAATTGATTACCGAATCATATTCGTTCGTACTTGAAATTCTAAGTTAGAATTCTCTTTAATTAGGATTTCCTTTGAATTTTTGGAACTTTATTCTTGTTCCAAAATCAATTCTTGTCTTTTCCAGATGAGAAACCGAAGGAATGTCCGTGGTATGGGTAGTGGAAATGCCCCTGCACCACCTGTTGTTGATCCTGTTCCACCTGTCCAGCCTGTTAGGTTCACCTTGCTTTGTAAGGAGTACTCTCAGCTTGGAGGTACCAAATTCACTGGAGCAGAGAGTATTATCGAGGCTCATCAATGGATGAAGAGTCTTGAGAGGATTTTTACTGGACTTGAGGTGACTGATGCTCAGATGCGTCATCTAGCTACTTGGCAATTACAGGAGTCCGCCTAGGATTGGTGGGAATCTGTTACCGCTCAGACTGTCGAGGCTAATATCACTTGGTAGCAGTTCAAGTGAGAACCTAGTTATCCTTTTCTAGCTTATCCCTGTTGAATCTATCACTTTGAAATTTATCTCTTTTATCATTGTTTGATCTTGGATCCATCTTTTCAGGGATGCTTTTGTGGCCAAGTGGATACCTGAAGCCGGGAAATCCCAGTTATATAGGGCATTCATGGATCTTGAGCAGGGAGACATGACTTTTGCTGAGTATGAGAGGAAGTTCAATGAGCTTTCCAAGTTTGGTCCCAGTTTGATTGATACCCCGCTCAAGAAGAACGAGAAGTTTATTCATAGTGCTCATCCAAAGTATTATGATCGCTTAATTAGTCATGTTCATGGCACCTTCACTTCTCTTATGGATATGGCCACCAGATTCGAGAACCCTAGTTCCAAGGGCAAGCAGGCAGTTTCTGCACCTCAGGGTAGTTCCAGCAATTCTAAGAAGAGGAAACCCAACTTCCAGCAGCAGAAGAAGAAGTGGTAGGATATTCATGGTATTGGATATGCTCCTCAGAAGCGATCTCTTGACCTATCTTCCATCACTTGTTTCAAGTGCGACCAGCAGGGTCACTATGCCAACAGCTGTCCATCTTCCGCCGGAGCCGCTATTCCTCCACCTCAGGCAACCAGGAACAACCTTTGCCACATTTGTTTGTAGCCTGGCCATTTTAAGAACGATTGTCCCTTATGTCAGAGAAGCAAGACATCTGGAGTCTTTGTCATGACTTCTTCCACTCCTCCTCCTCCTACTCCTGCCAGTGATAACCAAGGTACCCTTCAGAGTTCTTTTACTTTGCAGGACTATCCTGTTCGTGTTCTATTTGACACTGGTGCATCCCATAGCTTTATATTTGTTGATCTTTGTAATAAATTCGAGCATATTTTGCAACCACAATTGGCGACTTCATCATTATGTGTGACTAATCCCATCGGCGGTCCCGCCAATCTTAGTATGATTTGTAAAGGGGTGACACTCCTTTATAGGAAGCGTCGATTCACTGGAGATTTCTATGTTTTGGGTTTCGATGCATTTGATATTTTACTTGGAGGTGATTGGTTAAAGCATTATGATGCTATCATTTCTTTTACGACTCGAACTGTTTCCTTAAGTAGTGAGCGGGGCGAGCCTTTGGTTATTGAATGTCGAATGCCTTAAGATTTTGCATGCAACTTTATCTCATCTCTTGATGCTCAGCCTAGTGATCTGGACTCCACCTCGATAGTTAGGGATTATCCTGATGTTTTTGGTAAAGTCACTTCTCTTCCTCCCAAGCGGGAACTTCAATTCTGCATTGATCTTATTCCTGGAGCCCAACCAGTTGTTCTCCCACCCAGACGGATGGCACCCAAAGAGAAAGTTGAGTTGAAGAAGTAGATTGAGGATTTGTTCTCTAAGGGTTTGATTATACAGGGTTTTTCTGAATGGGGTGCAGGTGTGGTCTTTGTTACCAAATCTGATGGTTCTTTGAGGATGTGTGTTGATTTTAGAGAGCTGAACAAGCTTACTCTCACGAACCGATATCTGATGCCTCGCATCAATGATATGTTCGATCAGCTCTATGGAGCTAAAGTATTCTCTCAGCTTGATCTTGCTACCGGTTTCCACCAGCTTCGTGTTGCGGAGGAGAGCATTCCCAAGACTGCTTTTCGAACAGAGAATGGTTTCTATGAATGGTTAGTCATGCCTTTCAGATTAACCAATGCTCCTGCCTTCTTTGTCGATCTTATGAATCGAGTTTTCCGCGATGTTCTCAACAAGTTTGTTTTGGTTTTCGTTGATGATATTCTTGTCTTTTCTAAGTCAGAGAAGGAGCATGAATCACATTTGAGCTATGTTCTCCAAACTCTCAGAAGTCATCAATTGAAAGCCAAATTTTCTAAATGCCATTTCTAGAGAGATGAAGTCCGATTTCTTGGGCATATTGTTTCTGAGAATGGAGTCTCCGTTGACCCAGTCTAGGTCGCCGTGATTAATGTAAGTCTATCCACCTTCTCTCTTGTGAATTCAATTATCTTATCTATTTTTGAACTTATCTACCTTATTCCATTTTCAGGATTAGGAGACACCTAAGACTCCGTCCGATATTCGTAGCTTTCTGGGCCTTGACGGTTATTATCGGAGATTTATTGAGAATTTTGCCCGCATAGCTGCACCTCTCACTGCTTTGACCCATAAGAATGCCAAATTTGTTTGGAGTGATAAGTGTGAAGCTGCATTTAATGAGTTGAAGCAAAAGCTTACTTCTGCTCCTGTTCTCACCGTTCCGAATGGGAGTGAAGAATTATCGATTTATACCGATGTTAGTCGAGAAGGTTTGGGTGCTGTGTTAATGCAGAATGGGAAGGTCATTGCTTACGCTAGTCGTCAGTTGAAGCCCTATGAAGAAAATTATGCCACCCATGATTTAGAATTGCTTGCTGTTGTGTTTGCTTTGAAGTTGTGGAGGCATCACCTTTTGGGAACCAAGTTTGAGCTTTTCACCGATCATCATTCTATTAAGTATATCTTCACCTAAAAGGATTTGAACCAAAGGCAGGTTCAATAGCTTGAGTTCTTAGCATCTTATGACCTCGACATCAACTATACTCCTGGGAAAGCCAATGTTGTGGCCGATTCTTTGAGTCGTAAGAAAGCCTTGTGTCATATTGTAGCTTCTCTATCTCTTTTGGATCGAATTGCAGCTAAGCAGAATGAGGATGCGACGCTTAAGCTTATAAAGGAGAACATTCGAAGTAGGGAAGGTGATAATCAGAATGAGTTAGGAGCACAGATTGATTAGAATGGAGTTTTGAGGATTAATGGATGGATTTGTGTTTCGAATGACGATGGTTTGAGGCAAGAAGTTCTTAGAGAGAATCATCAGTCCAGACTCTCCATCCATCCAGGTGTCACGAAGATGTTTCAGGATATGAAGAAGTTGTATTGGTGGAATGGTATGAAGCAGGCATCTCTATCTTTGTCAGTAGATGTGCCACTTGTCAGCAGGTTAAGGCTGATCACCAGAAGACCTTTGGATTGCTGCAACCCCTTGAGATTCCCATTTGAAAGTGGGATCTGGTTTCTATTGATTTTATTGATGGTTTACCGAGGAATAGAAGGGGTAATGAGAGTATTTGGGTAGTTGTCAATTGATTGACCAAATCTGCCCATTTTATTCCGGTCAAGTCAAATCGAACAGCTTCGAGCTTAGTTGAGACCTATTTGAGGGAGATTGTCCGTCTCCATGGTGTTCCTTCTAGCATTGTTTGTGATCGTGATCCTATCTTTACCAGCAAGTTCTGGAAAGCTTTTTAGGAAGCCCTTGGTACTCGTTCGAACCTTAGTACGGCTTATCATCCTCAGGCTGATGGTCAGACGGAAAGGGTGAATCAGATTTTGGAAGATCTCCTTCGTGCTTGTGTTCTTGATTATGGAGGATCTTGGGAAGATCATCTCCATCTCGTTGAATTCACCTATAATAACAGTTATCTGGTATAACTCTATCTTTGAATTTGAATCATCTTAAGCTTAATCAATCTGTTAATCCCATTCTTTTGAAATCAGGCAAGTATCAAGATGTCTCCATTTGCCGCTCTTTATGGACGATCTTGCAAATCTAAATCTTGCTGGATTGAATCCGAGGATCGCTTAGTTCTTGGGCCTGATATGATTCTGGAAGCATCCTAGATGGTTGATGAGATTAGGAGGAAGATGAGGATTGCTCAGGATAGGTAGAAGAAGTATGTTGATCGGCGTAGAAGGGATTTGGAGTTTTCTGTGGGTGAACAAGTCTTTCTTAAGATCTCACCACTGAAGAATCTGGTTCGATTTGGTCGGAAAGGGAAGCTTGCTCCCAGATTCATTGGTCCTTTTTGCATTCTGGAAAGAGTTGGTCCTTTGGCTTATAGAGTTGATTTGCTGGAGAAGCTGGCGGGTGTGCACAACGTGTTTCACGTATCTCACCTTCGCAAGTGTCTCCATGATCCATCCTTGATTGTTCAGCCTGCATTGTTGGAGAATTTGGACGTCGTTCCAAATCTCACTATCGAAAGGAAGCCACTTCGTATTGTCGATAGAGATACGAAGCAGCTTCGGAGGATATCTGTCAGTCTAGTCAAGGTACAGTGGAGTACGGATGATCGGGATTGCACTTGGGAAACTGAGAAATCCATGCTTGCTTCGAATCCTGAATTATTTGACTCAGGTACTATTCATTTGATTTATTTTATCTTTCTGTTTGTTTCTGTCCTCCTATCTCGTTCCTTTTCGGGGACGAAAAGTTTTGAGTGGGGGAGAGTGTAACGACTTGAAAATTTTAGTGGTTTTAATAATATAATTAACTAATTTTTCTTGGAATTTAAACAATAAAATTTTGAAATGAAAATTTGATATTTCAAATACGTCTAGTTAAATATAGCAGATGGTAAAATTTTATGGAAAAATATGAAATTTAGTTTATTTGTGAAATTTCAAAATTTAAATTTAATCAGTTTATTTGTTGAAAATTTAATATGTTCAAAAACTAAATATTTTTATATAAAAATGTGAATCATTTTCTGAGTGAGACGTCGTATTTCGTTTTCCCAAATGTGGACTGCTATAGCCCCGTTTATCTTATTTTCGGTGTTTCAATAGCATTTTCAGCAGTGAAAAATCGAGTTTTTATAACTTGATTGTATCGCTGATATCTGTGTACCATTCTATTTGTCTCATCGTGCTGATCTTCGCAATATATTCATTTCTATATTTTGACATCCGATACGCGGTGAAAATGGCAAAATAGTTCTTCGTATCAGTACCGTATTTGTGCCTTTTTGTCTTTCTTGACTTTTCAATTTCTCAACCGTACTATCAAAAGCTACTTTTCTTTAATAAATTCCTGAAAATCACTGATGTCTTTTGCTATTTCCTTGTTTTGATATATATTTACTTGTACCTTTTCATTGGCTTCATTCGTTCATTCAGAAGAAAAAAAATGAAAGGTAAGTTTTGCTTTTGTCTCCTTCTTGTAACATGTCATGTTACTGCTCCTTCCAATTTTGCCCGTGCCTCCCACATTTTTCCCCGAAGCCCCTCCCCGCATCGCCTCTTCCCCTCTTCCTCCGCTCATGTTGCCTCCCCTCCGACCCTAAGCTGGCCGTGACCACCACCCTCCACATCCCAGATCCAAACATCGCCTTGAACCATCGCCCCACCCAAACACACACCGCCTAAGGCTACTCGGCCTACTAAGCACACCCACCGCCTGCCTCACCTTGACCCGTGCCAACCCAAGCCTGACTCGGAGACAACCCCGACCGCCCAAACCCAAAGCACCAAAACCCCACCCTGAACCGAGTTTTCCCCCGCTTTGCTCAGAGCCTGAGCGCAAGTGCCACTCCACCCTGTAGCAGCCTCCTCTTTTATATATATATATATATCTGTGTGTGTGTGTTATATATATATATATACATGGTCTGAAGCTTCATATTGTTGTTTCCATGTTTTGCACTCAAATTTACTGCCGCATACATATATGTATTATATGTTGGCTGCAGCTTGAAGTTCTTTTTGCTTATACATGAAACATATATATATATATATATGCGTAGTGTATATATTTTGATGTCACTTTGTCTCTATACGTTATATATATATATTGACTTATATATATGTGATGTGCACAGACTTGTTTTCCAGTGCGCAAGCCTTCTGTTTATAACAAGTATAATAACTCATTAGCATTTTGACTGAAATATATTGCATGCACACATGTTGTTCGACTGAATGTATATATATGCTGTACACATATATATTGGCAGAAGTGTATGTGCTTTGTAGTCTGAACCTATATACGTTATATATATAGCACATATGCATATTAACGTTAAAAGTTATATATGTCACGTTCATATCTGTCGACGGGAATTATGTGTTGTATATATACAAGTGTTCTTTCAAATATCTGTAAAAACAAATGTATGTATATATCGCATATATATATATATGTTTACGTCAAAATCTCGTGCTAAAATCTATTTTTGCTTGTCGTGGCTATTTGAAATGTCGTGCCAGTGTCCGTGTCCGTATCTGTGTCAATTGCTTTTCAAATTCCACCGTTCTCTAGCCACAAAAGGTAAGAAATCACTCACGATTAATGTTCTTATGCTTGGTAAATTGATTTCGTATGAAATGACAATTTAAATATACTGTTAAATTAGAATTGTTAGTTATTAACTATTAAATATGATATGTGATATTTCAAATTGATCACTTATATACTGGACACCATTGCATGTTGACTGACTATTTTATTTGAATTGTTATTGATCATATATGTTAGTAATCGGTATGTTATGCTATTTCATTTTATTGTTCTCACTCTGCAAGTTCCCTTAGTTTAGGAATTACTATGGGTTGAAATGATACATACCCGAACAGACTTTAGATTAAGGAAAATCGTTATGGGTTGAAATGATAAACCTCAGCGATTTTCATTGATTTTCGAAGTTTTGGGATTGCGGGTTTAAATGATATAAACCTGTAAATCTAAATTATTGCGGATTGAAATGATAAATATCTGTATCACTTGACCATAGGATAGAAAATTATATACGGACACCGTTGGTCTATTTTGAAAAAAAAATGATTTCCAATGTTCTGAAGGGAAATATATGAGTTTTGATTTTTGAAATATAATAAATATTTTATTTTAATATGTGTAAATTTAGAATTTTAAAATTTTATGTTTTGGGAATTTTAAAATTTTAAGTTTAGTTTAAAATGTTAATTATAAAATTTTACTTATATTTATTATTATTTTTATATATATAATAAGATTTAAAATAGATTTAAATAAAAGGCTTAATTTAATTCAATTTTATAAATTTTATTTTAATTAATATATATAATATTTTTGAAAATGTTTATTTAAAATTTATATATATATATAATAGATTTTTATTACTTTAATAAATTAAGAAGGTTGGAAAGGTAAATTGGAATTTATTTGTAACTTAAATTAGTTAGTAATTGAATCTAAATAAGGATTTATTTGGAACTTAATGATTTTAGAAATTTAAAGTATGATTTATAGCTTGATTTAATTAAAGATGATTAGATGAATATTTTCGGATTTGAATAAAATAAAAATTGAATATTTAACGTGGATTTAAACTTATAATTTGAGATTTATTTAAATATATATAAAGTGATTTATAAAATGACTATGGTGTGAAATAAGTGTTTGGTTGTTAAAGAGACCGGGATCAGATATTGTCATACTCTCTACCAATACCGAAAACCACTTTAACAATTGTGTACGTGGTGGAGATTCCAGAATGAAGTGGGATGGTTTGGCGAATGATTCTGTATGAGGTATTTACGTAGCCCTGACTCCCGCGAGTCAACTTGATGTGGCTAAAACAGGAGCCATGTCTGGCCAAGTGAGGTCGCACCTCCTATCAGGCACATTTCGTTGAAACCATATCTATTGCTTTTGTGATTTGATTTTGGTGTGCACACCTTTGATTGGGAGTGTGTCTCGAGGTGGGCGGTAGTAGCTGCTATGCGTTACCACCAGTCCGGATCTGCAAAATGGTTGTATCCTACCTTGGGCATTGCCGCGCGTGCCTTGTCACATGCCTTATCGCGCCCTCTATGAGTTTGTTTTGTACCAAACCTATGGAGTGCTCCTTGAGTATCCCATCAGTTTAGTGGGGCTTATAGTATTTGTATAGACTACAGGAATATATAAAATGTGTTAAGGGGGATATGGGTAATGCCTTAACGCTATTTTAATATTTTACTTTACTGTAGACATTATATATGTAGCGTATTGTACTATGTATGTAGATAGTTTACCGGATCCTTAAAGGATGGAATCCCAACATCCTTTGAGTTATATTGCATTTCACTTGACATTTCACTTGAGTTTGATTTACTGGCATAAGAATGTTAATTCTGACTCGAGTGTTTTGTGTTTTTCTTTATGCTCGGGTCAGCCTGAGTGTTACAGCTTTTGAAACTCATCTTTTGGAGCTTGGAGTTCGCTTGGAAGACCTGTCTTATCTATTTCAACTTTCAGTTTATTTCTGTTGTTTTCAGTTGTATGTTTCAGACTTGTCATTTGCTTTTGTGTTAGAGACTTCTGTATATTGGGATTTCTCATATACTCTGTTTTGGACTGTGTTATTACCGTAGTAGCTTCACGAACTACTATTTATCTTTTCCGCTGTTTATTGTTCTAAAACTCTGTGTCTGTGATTCTGTGACTGATTGATTTACTATATATTCTAAGTTTTGCCAATTATAAATTAACAATATGTTATTTGGAGCAATTCAAGTCCGACATGTGTGGATTATTGTCGATTTGAATGGTTCGAAATAGAGGGTCATTACAACTACTCTTAACTATATGACTATACAGAAAGGAGTTAACACAACTTCACTTATAATTATCGTACTTTGTCCAACAAAGTTCGTTTACTTTTTATCGATACATTATTATGCATCATACGGAGGAGTGACTTTTGAGATTGAATCTTTATTCATTTTTAGGCACGTTCGGAACTCTTTCTAATATACTCACCTATTTAATTAAATTGAATCAATTTTATTTTCTATTGCACGTTTGTTTATTTACTTTCGTTTTATACTCTATCGGGTTATCACAGACATACTACATGTGTATCAAATACATATGTCTGTGTCGGTGATAACTCATTTATGAGTATAACGAAGTATATGGAACCGTTTTGGTATTGATAGACTTGCAATTGCATACATCTATATGCATCAACCAGAAGAGTTCATCAACTCTTATGATACTCCCACTGAATGAGTGTGTTGCCCTTAATTGTTTGATATACAATTCTCTAATACCATATGATTCATAATAATATAATCAAATAATTATTTTTTAGAACTACGGCTTTGCCTATAATTCAAAATAATTGCAAATAACTTCAACTACTTCTATATTTTCCAATGCATCATTTTGTTATCTAAATAAATACCATTATATAGATTTATTTCATAACGGGTACTCGCAATATTCATATTGAAATAAAACCATGTCTATTTTTCAATCAACATTAAAAAATAGCTATTATTTCATAAATAATGTTTGGAATGTTTTACGAATTTTTTTTTAGTAATTTGATGCGACTAATAAGATCTATATGGCATGCTCCCTCTATTTCGACCATTATTATAATAGGATATGAAATACAAAGCTCCATTCAACCATTTAATATATGCTATTTATTTAATTTATTGTAAGTGGTTTATAGTCGAGAATTTTTTGATCAAATACCATAAATTCAAAGAAATAAATCTCATAGAAAACAATTTTCTATGTGAAAATACATTTTCGAATAAAATCATATTTCTCATTCCAATTTTAAGTATTAATTATTATTTGCAAAACTCGATTCTAAATTTCTTTATGAAGTAGAAATGATCATTCATTCTCTTCATCCCAACCGCACCATAGGTTACATCCACTCTTATACATTCGATTTCCTTTCTAAACGGTTGACTATTCAAAGGAAATCCTTACTACAATATCATAATGAATATTTAAAAAAGTTCATTTCATAATCCTTAACTTTTAAGGATATCAAATAAATTGCACTTTACATTAACCGATCAAACTGACATTTCAGTAATCAAATTCTTAGATCTATGTTATAGCCTTTGGTTCAGTGTTACATTTAACATAACAAGATCATTATTGTAATCAACCATATTGAATATATGATCTCACACCATAGTTTACTTGCTTATTTCAATGAACTAATCTCATCGAGGTTTCATACATTATGAATTGTGACCATTCACCACATAACATTTATAAGTGATCATATATGGATCAAATATCCATATTCTTGTATTCCTTTTAGAGTTCGAAACTCACTGAAGACAATACACAACGTCGAGCAAGTAAACACATAAGTGACAATGTTATGAATGTATTTAGTGGTTGTATAAAAAGGTGCTTGCATGGGTCAATATGCAAAAATTTATTGGTAAGTATATTTTATATTTCTATTCGTTGATATTAATTCAGTTCATTTGTATATTTTAATTAGTAAACATTTTAACAATTAGATTAATTGCACAAATTTATCAATGTAGATTGTTATAATATTATAAAGCAGATGTTCTTACAATATTAGAAATCTTAATATTGCCATTTCATTTTTCTAATAAGGCTCCCACTAGTCTTTTATGTTTCTTAGAACCCTAAGATGAAACATATAAGTCTTTCGACTTCACTAGTGGTTGTTAGGACTTATCTGTCTTGGGATTCTTACCTTGAGTTTGCTTAATAATCATAGCCCAACAAACAATGGATAACTCCTTATCGGTTGTATCATATACAAATCATAACTCACCATTCATTGTTCTAATCTCATTTCGACCTTGAGTTTGCTCAATAAATCGAAAGAAATTATTTGCTCGTACCTACTATTTCACGACGGCCTAAGTATAGTTTATATACCTTGAGTTTGCTCAACAAATACATATAGTTATCTTACCTCGTCTAGTCTATATATTAATAATACTACAAATAACATCTCTAGCTTGAGTTTGCTCAACAACCAAAGAGTATGCAAGTAATTTATTAATATATAAATGGTAGAGGACAACACTTATATAAAGATTCATAATCTTCAATATGTATTAATTGAGTGATACCGACTTATGGAATAATGTATTCCTTATGAGATATCCTTGTGATTCAAGTGTCGGACACATCATAAATCACGGTATACATACTTTTACACATGTATTTACTCTATAAGTCTATTTAGGGTTTCTTTAATGTTCTACCTTTAATTAATACATTCATATTATATAAGTTTTAATTATTATATACCTTTTATAATTTAATCAACTTATATAATAGTCTTATGTATAATATTTTATCGATTAAATCTTATTTAATTAATTTAATTAATTTAATTAATTTAATTAATTAACATTCTAATTAATTTTATTTTATTCATTTTAAACATTTTAAATTGAATATGTGCACTATAACATTTATATTAACACACATATATCTTATATGTATGTTGTAATGACCCGCCACTCATTCTATAGAATGACGTATCATTAATAAGAAAGAAAGGGGTAGAAAAGAGAAAGAAGAGAAGAAAGAAAGAAACAACAACAACGATCTCACAGCGGAATGAATAAATTATATTAATAACATAAACTATTACATAGTATACAACAATTATCAGAGTTACACAGATACACATCACATACTAGACAGTTATAAACATCTGTCTAGTTATTACAACTCAATACACACACTATCACAGATATCAACACAGCGGAATACTATATCTACGAACGCCGAAGCCTCCTGCTCCATTGCTCCTCCAGAATATTCGTCAAAGCTAAACCTGAATCCCTTGGCTACTCGTAAAAATTTGAGTACCCAAGAGTTTATAAAACAGAAATAAACACTTGGGTCAGACATGGGTCTGGTGTGAGTAACAGGTTAAACTTGCTTAACTTCAAAACCTTTAGAAAGAAAAGGTATCACGTAAGACTCCCCACAAATAAACATGGGTAAGTTTTTACCTTACGCTAACCAAAACATTTGATAGGAAATCCAGTTATATTATAATAGGGTCTAGGGTTTTCAAATAAATATGAAATAGCTGAAATTGTTACATTATTAAATTCCAGCATACTAGCCACAAAGTGGGTTATACAATCAAAACCGTAAGGGCACGTAGGAAGAATGGGTTTCCATACAATGGCAGGGCTACTGGGGTACCGCCCGTCACAGTACGTGGCCTAGATCACCGTACCGAGGAGTACGCCCGCTCCCCTGCAACACAAAGCCGGAACCATCCCTTACTGGATAATTCCGAACAAGATAACCCCGTAGTTGGCGCGACCAACCACACACTAAGCCGAATAAAAAGAAAAGGGACCTCTAGACAGGGATCTATCTTGCTCTCAGTGGGTGCTACCCACGAAGCCTTGCTGCACCTCCCCTGTTTTAGCCATTCCCGGTTGATGAGGCTTGAGGTTACGATTACCTTTAATCAGAACATATCACTTAGAATGCTCATCGTCCACCTGACGATGTTCTGAAAGCATTCAATCCATACAAGTTCGTTCCGGGTTCGAACGAAACCGAAGGCATTATTTCGTTACACTCGTTTTGGAATCACCCTCAGAGTTAACGACAATAACCCTTGCACTCTGAAACTTCATCTTCACTTGAGATTCACGACCTATCGTTAATTTGGATCGATGTGGTATTCGGGTCTCCAAACCTGGAATCCCGGTATACGGAAACCCGATCCCGGTCTCATCGAAATCCAAAACGTATCTTTTAAGGGCCAAGTTGTTTTAAGGTTAAAACAATTCAATTCTTATCTATATACACAAAGATAGATAATTCAATAGATAATCTACATTATCATCCCAAACAGATAATTCACATTATCATTATAATTCAACCAAACATCCATATCATATATCAATCATATCTCATCAGAGATATCAAACAATGAAATACATTCAATCTCATTCATCCATCCTTAAGCAATGATTTATATCATCTAATTAATTTAAAGTGAATTAAACTAATTACTTCATTCTATAAATCCTGCTTACTTAATTATTAATTAAACCAATTAATTAATCATTACTCTAAGTATCCATCTTAATTAATCATTCCTGATTAATAATCCTTTAATTACTTTAAGTAATTAATACTTAATTAATTTCACAAATTAATTATCTTAAACCATTTAGTAATTAATCTTTAATTACTTCATTAATTAATTAATTATACTTAATTATCTTAATCCTTAATTAATTACAATTAATTAATTACTTTAATCAATTATTATTTATTAATTAATCTTAATTAATCAATTCTTAATTACATCATTAATTTTATTAATTAATGATCCTTAATTACCCTTAATTAATTATCTTATTTAAATTAATTACATTTAATAATTAATTAGTCACATTTATTAATCACCTTTGATTAATCTCATTTAGTAATTAACTTCCCTTAATTACTCCACTTCATAAATTAATTACTCCTTAATTAATTATCCTTTAATTAATCCCTTGATTAATTCACAAGTAATTAAACTTAATTACTTTCCTTAATACATAACCAATCAATTAATTACTTCCAGTAATTATCTTATTATTTACTTCCCTAAATAATCATACCTTAATAATTACATTAAGTAATTATTATCAAATCATCTCTTGATTATTCTAAATTAATTAAACTTAATTAATTAACTTAAACTAAATCAAATTAACTTCAATTAATTACAATAAGTAATTAATTCTTAATTACTTCCATTAAGTAATTCATTTCAAACAAATTCTATAATTGATTATCTTTAAATTAATTAATCTAATTAATTATTAAAATAATCACATTAATTAATTATTTAATAATCCATAGTTAATGACCTTCATTAACAATTATTTAATTACTTTTCTTAAGTAATTAACTTAGATTAATTATTATTAATTCCAAATTAATAAATCTTAATAACCAATTAATTAATCTCTAATTATTTAATTAATTAAGTGTTAACCATAACTTAATTAATATTTAATTACTCTATTAATTAATTCTTTACCATTAATTAATATTCTAATTTATAAATCTTAATTACAATTTAATTATTCTAATTAATAAATCTTAATCATTAATTAATTAGTATAAACCTTTAATTACCTATTTAATTAATCCAAATGATTAATTAATCAAATTAAATTAATTATCCATTAAAATTCCTAATAAATTAAATAAACACAAATCTCTAATTACTTTAAGATAAAACTTTGTTCTTATTAAGTTATCATTTACAAAGTATTTTAAATCAATTTACTTAAATTTTATCTTCAATATTTCATTTTAAATTTAAAGATTTAAAATGAATACACATTATCTTTAATAATGTTTAAACAACATTTCTAAAACTCTTTTATTTACAAGTTAAAGAAATACTCATCTTATAAAAGAACCTAAAGAACTTAAATTAAATCTACTTTTAAGTTCTAACCATTTAATATACATTTTGACAATTAAAGTTATTAAACAATTTAAATTTTAAAAACCTTCTTTTATTTAAAACTGAAATACAGATTTAATTCTAATTCCAGATAAAACTCAGATTAAAATTTACCGGCAAATTTAAAACTTCATCTTTTTAAATTCAACAACCTAATCATTTTAAAGTTGCTAAAATATTTTAAATATTTTAAAAACTTTATTTTATTTTTGAACTGAGATTCAAACTTAAACTTGAATCAGTTTTAAATTTAAATTTTATACTGGTTTAAAACCCTTAGTTAATCATTTAAACTCAGTTTTAAAATTTTAAAACAGTTTAGTCTTTTAAATCTGAAACCCAGACTTTTACCCGAGACCCCTCAAAAATACTTCGAGTCGATAACCATATTAACCCGAGCAAAAATTCAAATGCCACGAGAAACCCCTGGTACCCCTCCTCTGTTTAAAACCAGACTTCACTCAGGCGTATCACAATCTCGTGCACGTGCACCGGAGATACAATCAACTCCGACCATCCACGACTTCTTCACCACTTCGACGATCAACCATCATCCAAACTACGATCACTCGATCACCCAAAATGCCAGAGAAACAAAATCGAGCATCCAAAACTAACTCGAACCCAAAACTGGAACATCTTCAATCCCTGGAACTGCCTCGTCTTCAAAATCTCGACCATCAAAACTTCTGCAACTCCGACCATATCTTCATCATCGACCAAACTTCACTCCCTCAAAAACCTGAAGCACTCGATCCACTTGAGAAAGCGTGAAGATCATTTTCCCTAACCTAGTTAAAACTAGGGTTAAAAATTTAAATCCTAAATCATATTTGCCTCTATGCTTTAATCACCTTCCTGGCAATTTTTCAACCATCACCGATCATTCCCCTATCCTTACTGAAGAATACAACACTTCAACCCATAGAGATCAACAGAGCTACCCAAAAATTCATATTTAGCTTAAACCAGAACTATACTTTTATTACTAAACTATAAATTATGATTTAGGTGTTAAAAATCACGTTATAGTTTATGTTTCCAATTTATAAACCTGAATTTATATATTACAAGGTTTGAGTTTCTCTTTTATATAACATGCACTGTGGTTTTTATTTACAGAGACATTCAAACTTTAGATTTGACTTAATTAAAGTTTTTTAAACATTCCTCTATAATAAATCAACAACTTTTGTTTGTAAGTTAAATACTAACAAGAACTAATCAAGTAGTAAGAGATTTAAAAGAAAATTCTGGAGTCTGGCAACAAAACAGAACAGGGAACAATATCATACAGGCATATAATACATCCATAATTCTCACAACAAATTTAACTTGCACATATAAACAATACATATTTATCACAAGAATTTAACATGAAATCTTATTCACAACCTAAACTTTTAGAAATGGTAATGTTACTCACCTAATTTGATAATGAAGAACAGAGCATACAAATCTGAAGAGCTTTTGCTTTTGAAAACTGGTTTTAAGACTTGCACTTGAATGCTTTTTGCTTTTAACTTTGAATTTCTTGTTTCTGAATCTTGCATGCAGGCTTGATTCCAGATTAAAGAAAATCAGACTGAAGACTTTGATTTTTGAAATGTGTTACAGATTTGAAGAATAGTTACAGGCTTTCAATTTGATTTATTTTGGTTTGAGGAAGGTTTAGTTACAGATTATTTTTGAGAATTTTGTTTGAGAATTTGTTGGAGCTACAGTTTTAGTTTTTGAGTATACTTCAGGCTGAAAGTTTCTTAGTTTTTGAAAAAGAATAGAAAAGGAAATGTAGATGAGAACATATGTTTATATAAGTGAAAATGATTTATTCAAAAAGAAAAACAAAAATACAAAACTTTGACATTTGTCATTCTCATATCTTAACCTTAGAACACATGTTATAATGATTCCTTAGGAATTTACACATGTCCTTTTAATTAATTAATATTTATTTTAAATGTAAAAACCTTATTATTAATTTAAAACCATATAGTTATTTGGTTAAATAGCTTTGAAAAGCTAATATTAAATAAATCCAAATCTCCAAACTATCAATATATATATATTAGAAATTTAAAACAAGATTTTATTTATTATTTAAATTTCAAACCCAAAGCTTATCTATTTACAATATACACACATATATATACATTGTAAATAGAAATCATTTTATTAATTTCTAAAAGATAAATTCACTAATTAAATATCCATTTAATTAGATTATTAAACCAATTCAAATTTTATTATCAAAGATTATCAAATCAATTTAATTATTTAAACAGATTATTAAATTGATATTGCCCCAAATTTCCGGGATATTACATATGTATTATACTATTTATTAATTACCATTTAATTAATATATCTAGTTAAAATAATTATAATTAGTTTCAATAATTATACATATATATTACCTTAACATCTTAAGATAATGTTACATATATCAATATATATTATTTAATTTTTAGTTAATTACTCAATTTAATTGATCCAAATAATTAATAATAATTTTCGAAAATAATTATTTTTATTTTGAAAAAAATATGAAATCATTTTATAACATTTATAAAATAATTATTTATTTTAAATTTAACCTTATAAATTTAAAATATTATTTTTTATTTATTTTAAACTTAACTTTTAAAATTAAAATTTTATTCTAGTTTCAATAGATATTAAAAGCTAGCCCAAAGCCCAAATTAATTTGGGCCTTTATACTGGGGATATCCTTAGGCATACCTCATCATTTCTAGCTAGACTAATGGCCAGGTAGGCCAGGTAGGATAGAGTACTTCGTTACCAGAACCCAACCTTAGACACTACTTTTCTAGATACCCTACTATATGGGTAGACTTTAATAAGTTAGCCCTAATACTGCTAATTTGGACCGCATAGGCCATTTGGCTCTGATACCATTGTTGGAACTAGGCCAACAAGGTAGATTTTAAAAAGATTATTCCATTTGGATCTTTATTGGGCCTATGAAGTCTAAATCTATTTAGATCTTATCTAAATTTGTATTAAATAAAATCAATATTTTATTTATTTTATAAATAAGGTTTTATTTATTGTATAATTTGTATTATACACTACAACAAAACTTACCATTGACAGCATCCTTTCTCAGCGTTTAAGTAGCAGGTGCGGTAAAAGTAAATTACGAAGAAAATTATACACGTAAGAACGCTGACGATATTCATTAGGTTTAAGTCTTTTCTGTTTGCCGCCTCTCATTCACGTCATTCCCTCCAAAAGAAATTTTTCCCCCTTATCTCCTAATATCGCTCTTCTTTTCGTAAATCTAGAAAGAAGCCAAATATTTCTTTATTGATTTCATCCTTCCTTCTTTAGGTTATCCCCTTTTCCCTTAAAACCTTATCTCAAAGATGCCCTAATTCGATTCCTTTTGGGTTTTACAGTTCATATATTGATCTAGTCGAAAAGAATCAATTACAAGTTGAGTCGAATACTTTGATTTCAAGTTCAGACGAAAACAATTAAGCTTTTCCATTCATTGATTTCCCTAGCCTGGTTAAGGAGAGCTTTCTAAGAAGCAGGTATAAACTTAGTAATTTTTTCCATACTCTAGTTTTGGTTCTGTCACAAAGTTTCAATGCCTTAGTATTAAGAAAAATTCTTACTCTTTTATAATGTTGAACACTTAAAATAAACGTGAAAGGAAGAGGCAAGATGTTTTGATTATTTATTTAGGAATTTGGTTTAGTAGATATAATTAGGGTATGTATAATAAAAATTAGGGAACCCAATTTTGATTGCTGTATTTTAGGCTTATAATGTACACGTATTTAAGTAGACATTTGTTTGCTGCATTTTTAGGCTGCTCTATGAAAAATAATTTTGGTGTTTATATAATATTTTAAAAGTGAGATCTATTTACATTTGTAGTGACTAGGCACAATGCAGCACAATGCAGTTTCCATATTTTTATGCAAGACTTGGTAAATATTGATCAGTTCACTTAAATTCAACCTTTATGCGAATAGTTTACTGAATTATGTGTGGTTTTCATCATAATTTTTTTTTCGTCTCTGTTTTGGGTTTGTAATGTAGTATTAAACCGATATTTTTTTTCATTGTTTTCATTATTTTTGATGTTTTGGTAGTTCCGAGTTTGACATTTTTTAATGGCAACTGCACTGCTTTCTTGACCGTGTGCAGAATCAGGCCCGGTCCCGTTGTTTGAGTTTATATCCCTTTGTTTTGTAATTGGAAATTTGAGTTATGCAACTTGCATATGTGGTCACATGACTGCAGTCCTCACTTAAAGATTTGTTATCTGACTAAAGCTATAAAGTGTAAATGCAGTCTTTTAAGGATCACAATACATTATTATGTCTGTAAGGATCACATATTATGGTACCTAACCATGTGCATTTTATTCTCAGATATATGAGTGTATTATTTGTTTATTTGTCTGCACTACCATGTTTTAATCCTTGATGTATGGGTTATGATTAAATTGGTCGACTGAAGTGTAAGCAGCCCAAATATGACATGCACTTGTTACAGTGTTATAGAACCAGTAAAAAAATCATCACGTTTAAGTATTAGATTACCATATTTAGCGGCAATTTAGGCTTTTTATGACAACAATGGTGGGTTACATTTGTTGGGTTCTCTTACTGAAGGATTGGTAGAAAGCAACACTCATGAAGAATGATCAACTAGCTAGCACATAATCTGAGGAATGAACTGTTATATTCTGTATTTAATATGTCTAAATTCCTTAAATCTTTTTTTTGAATTTCTATTGGAATGAAACCAAAAATCTTAATTCAGTAATTTTTTTATACAATATATCTCTAATAAATGACCTAACTAATTTTTAAAAAAAATCATGGATTTCTTTAAAACATTTCCTCTATTCAATAATAGTTTTCTGAATCCTAGAAACTCATTTTTCTTCATATGCAGTTCAATGGAACTTTTTTATTTTTGTACTGATAGTTCAATTTAGTATAAACCACTATTCAATGAGACCAGTCCAATATATGCAGTTCAATGGAACTTTTTTATTTTTGTACTGATAGTTCAATTTAGTATAAACCACTATTCAATGAGACCAGTCCAAAGAAATATGCACGAAGAAATACCCAACTAGCAGGAATATTTTAGAAGACTGATAGATATGTTTTTGTCAGTACTGTAGTGATGAAAGTTGATCACATATAGTAGTGTATTGTTGCTATACTTTGATAGTTTTTTGTATTTATACACACCGGCGTTGTGTATGATAACCCAAATGCAGTGCTCTACATCTGCAGTGGATAGATAAAACCTGAAAATTATTAGCAAAGAAAGGAGGTTATGATTTTATGGAGCGAGCTATGAGATATTTTATCGCATGCCAGCTAGAACGTTCAGATATCAAAAGGATGAATTAAAAAGATCATTTTCACAACTTTATGGCAAGTTAAAACAAAGATAATGGATAAGACAGGCAAATTGTTTCATACAGTGCTATGCCACTGTTGTATCTCTCTTTTTTCTATGATACCATCCGAAATAGATTTAAACGAAAATTTTCCATTATTTGAATTCCATTGCCAATAGTCTTCATGGTTGTTGTTGAATGTTTTGATTTCCTTTATGTTGCTACGTATGTGTTTGTACAAAAAATGGGCACAACACTCTTCGGAAGTTTTTGAAGAGATAAAAGTGAAGAATGAAAATTGAAACTGTGGATTATCTAACAAAAACTCCAAATAACAGAAAGTAAATTGCACAGGAGACAGTGATTTAGAGTGGTTCAGCATTTCGCCTACGTCCACTATGAAGTTTGATGATTTTATTGCTCGATGCTTAGAGATTACACTACAAGAAAAATTAATATTAACAGCAACCCCTAACAGCGTTGTAAGTGAGCATGCTGTTATTGTCTTATTAAATAATAAAAAACTTAATAAAACGCTGTAAAGTTAGCTAAAAACTTTGGCGGCTCAGCAAAACTTAAGCGCGAAATTAATTCTAAATTGATGGCCACAAAATACTTTTCCATCTCTCTCATGTCCACAGTTCTCTCTTGTCGACCACATTTCTCCAGTTCTTCACTGGTTTTTCAATCTAGAATAAAAAATAAAAAAAAATTCTCTTCACAAAATACCGCTTTCAATACCTCATCAAAGCTGAAGCAGTAATTTCTTCTTGGTGCAGTCTTCACAGTAAGTACCAAACCCTAGAAGACTTAAATATGTACTTTAGGTTTTTTTTTTCTCAAATTAAAGTGAATATTTCTTGTAATCCAATATTAAAATCTAAGTCATTATTCTGACTAAATTTTTTTCTTCCTGAACTTGTGATTTAGAGAATATTTACTTCCATTTTGCTAAAATGGTAGTTATATGCATTAGTTGAAATGGTTTTTTCAGATATGGGCACTATTCATTAATTTAATTGCATTATTATCTTTCTATTTCCAGATAATGGAATAACTAGATATGCTTTTGAAGTGTGATCTGGTGCAGAGATAACCTTTTGTATTTAATTTTTATACATAAAATCAATGTTGTTATTCAGGCTTGTGCTATCCTGAAGTAAAATGTTTTGTTTGGAACAAGATTTCTATGTAAAGTTGCATAACTAAATTTTATTGAAATTCTTTTCAATGCAATGTCACTAATGCAAAAAAGAAAAGGGGGAAAACACAAATTTCTTTCACTTCCAAGCCATTATTCACTTATGATGTTTGGTAGGGTTAGTTGAATTTAATGTTTGTAGAGAATCATATTGTGCAGTATATAATGCTATTTTACGTTAATATGATCTTAATAATAGATTTGATTAAAAACCGTTAGCTTAAAATTTCATTGTTTGTATACAATAAAAGATATGTTTACATTGTTAAGCTTAGATAAAATATAATTAAGTCTAATTATAATAATGACAATGAATGTTATTCATAGGATGCTCAGTAAATTCTTTTACCTGGCACGATAAAGATGCAAGTTTAGCAATGTACACAGGAAAACAGTTCACGTCCTCTAGACCTATTCATTGAACATAAAATTTAGCCAAGTAACTAGTTCCCTAACAAATCACTCTCAACCATTAAGTAAATATCAAACATAGTTATTACAATCTTTTTATGAATAAGTTGCAGCTTCTTTTATTTGAAAATGTTATAAAGTTAAACGTTGTCCAAAGCATTAGCTACTAAAATATTATGTCTTTAAATATTAATACCTTTCTTGCCCATTTATATGCACATGCTACTTTGTTGTAACTTTTCCTTCCCAATCCCACCTTAATTTTTTATTGCCTCCCATAACATAGCACCATTATTCCATATACATCATGCTTCGATAGAACACAATTATTCCATATGGATTATGATTTGATGGTACATTGGTCCATAAGTTTTTGCTGATGTTTCCAAAAATCACTAATGTCATCTTTATCAATCTTGCAAACTAAAGAGTATGGTATGTTTATGCATTGTGCCAATAAATATTGGCTAACAATATCATACAAATGAATGCATCATATAGATTATGCCAAGTTTTTTCACATAATTCTTGAAGTTAAAAAGATACAGATTCTTGGTTGAGGGGAAAAACACTACAAGCCTTCATTTCAAAATGTGTAATGAATATTCAAGACAGTTTAGGGAATCATTCTATACAAGTTAGTGATGATAATTTTTGGTTTGGCTTTGTACTGTCTCTCATCCACTTCGCTTAATTTTGGTTTGAAGCATACATCATTATTTTTCTAATTGGAAATATTATTCATTTCTAAAGATTTTGTTGCTAAGGCTTATGCAATATACATAATGCATTTAAAATAACACACTTTATGCTTGCTGAAGGAGTGTTGCCACATGGAACAATTTAGTGCATTGTAGTATAACATTGGTATTATAGAACTTCCATCTATACAGGTGTTGGAATGTGTTGAAAAATATTTTGCGATGATGCACCGATGAAGAAACTAAGTTAACAATGACTATTGTTTTTTTTTGGGTACTTGGAAGAGAAGCAAGTGTTGGAGCATTTGCGAAGAGAGGAGAAAAAAAAGGATATGTAAAAATATCACTTAGAGGGTTTACAACAGATGAGAAGATTACAATTCAGAGGAAAATTGATGTTCATAACAAATCTGATTGGACACTCAATGGTAATTTTGTAATGTTTATATTTTAATTTTGTAATGTTCATAACAAATTTGCATAAACTATTCAAAAGGTGTGGCTTTGATACTTTACCTCCCAATATGGCCATTACTATACTTAGGGCTGGGTTTTTTTTTCCATTTTTCCGCTTTTGTCGAATTTGGTTCAATTGCTTGATCCGAATCCTCAGAACACCACTAAAAAGTATGCGATTTGTTGTCCTTTGTATTTGGGGTCAAGCAAGAAGTGTAGGAAGATAATGATATCTTATATGGCCATCGGGTATTTGAAAAAGTTATCAAAAACAGATGTGCCTGGTAGAACTAAGTTGTTGGAGAGTTTAGAGAAAGGGAATTTGAGGAGCTTGTTTGGTAGAAAATAGATTATAGATACAAGGTAAATTCTTCATGTGTCAGAAATGTATTGCTTTTATTTCACTGCATTGGTGAAACATAAGATGTGAAATGTAAATTGATCTTGTAAGAAACTCACATCATTTTTCTTTTCTTTTGCAGCTTTAAATGTCAGATGATAACATATTGGGAGGTAAAGTAAAAGGTTCTAGCTTTTTTTTCTCTTCTTTTGCAGCAAAATGTCACCAAATCAGTTGTACCAGATGAACCTGGTGGTAAGAGAAAGGAGGAAATTTGTGCTAACTTCAGATAAAATAAGTGTAAGTTTTATTATTTTTAATGCATATTCTTTTCCTACAACTTAACTAATCCGTCCAAATATTATACTGCATATATTTTTCTCAATACTTAACTAACATGTCTAAACTTAAACTCAGCTATCGTTTAAGTTTTATTATGCGAAGTATAAATAGAGAATATAAGATCAAATGAATAATTATGAGGGGAAAAATTAACAAGTTAAGGTCAAAACTATGGAAGAAAGTAACTTTGTGATTGACTTAATATACCTAGCAGTAAGAACTGAAAGCATTCAAGTTTACATCTCTTTCAACTTGACATTGCAGTTCCAAAATTGACATAAAATTGATGATTTTCTTTACTATGCTACAAACAGCGGCCTCGCTGCTTCTTGTTGCAACAGCTTAGTTGTTGCTGCTTGCAGAGTGAAGTATTTGGTTCAGGTTGAGCGAAGCATTTGGTTAAAGCTTTTGATACCTTACTCTTAATTGGGGATTATAGTAACAACAATGAAGGAAAGAGACTGCAGAAAATACTCAGTTAGAACAGTATGTCCATTAACCTGCTAAGCAAGAATATAGTTAAAACTTAGGATAAACATCATGACAAAATCATGTATATATCAATGCAAACCAAATACTACAAAATGCATGATAGTCCACTGAAGTATAGTTAAAAACTGAGTATTACTCAATTAAAAAACTGGGTGATACTCCATTAAAAACTGAGTAAAAAACTTCACATAGTTTTAAAAAACTAAACAAAATCATATATTTTTTATAATTTCATTTGAAATTCATGAGTAATTTTGGTATAGTTTCTGATTACATTTGATGTCAGTTTTATGATTTTTCTTCTTCTCATTTGGATTTTCAGCACCTGACACAATAATCTTCATCCTTTTTATTTTTTGTAATGTGCATGCTGCTATATAATGCATATGCTTTTATTTCAAAAGACTTCACTGCAGCAGTCACTATCTTCTTTGCAATTTTCTTTCTTCTTCAACTTGAGTTTTTTTTAGATAATAGAAGAGTACATTATTGAAGAAAATGTTACTTTATGTACAGAGAGTAGCATAATGCAAATAAATATTTGCAATGATGAAAAATATGTTGGTACTTTAGTATTCTTGTTTTTTACTTTAATTTTGCAAGTCGTAGACAAGCCTCTAGAGATATTTGAGTTTAAAATTCGTAATCCATTAA
This sequence comes from Allium fistulosum, assembly GCA_030737815.1. Taxonomy (NCBI): domain Eukaryota; kingdom Viridiplantae; phylum Streptophyta; class Magnoliopsida; order Asparagales; family Amaryllidaceae; genus Allium; species Allium fistulosum. The sequence continues at coordinate 418,415,363 of CM060906.1, forward strand.
AATTTCTTTTTATGACTTCTGTCACTTTTTCATATTTGATTGTTGCGACCATTTCTTGCGGGTACTTGGTAGAAAGGTCGGTATAGTTGCAATAATCAAAATACATCATAGTGTTCTAACCATTTGCCGAGGAATAAATAAACCACTGAACTAGTGCAGATAAGAGATGACCTCACTGCAGTAATAAAGGGCATTTCAATCGATTCTACACTGAAAAAGAATGACAAACTGGTTGTTAATATGCAGTAAAATCTTGAGCTATATTATTTTGGTCTGTAATGCAAGATTTTGCAATGCTGCTTCAAAATATATACCAGCATAAGGGCTATACTTCTGCATCACTTGAGGAAAGGTAAGGATAAGGAAGTCAATACTTTACATCACATGCATGTTTATTGTCACTTCATAATCTCCCTATACAACAGTTTTGAAACTACTTTTCATCGCAGGTAATTAAAGATGGCGATGGCACATTCTTCTTCCGTAGCAAGTAGCAAGCATATGAAACTTTTTAGATGCACGTTTTGTTGTTGGCATTTGGTGCGGACTTACTTTATTGATATTATATTTTTGTTTAACATATACCTTATCTTTGTTTAACAATATTATGATAACTTGGTCTACTGTGTTATTTTTGTTTATGGATATTATTGAAACTTGATTTATAGATGTTTTTTGTATATTAATATTGTTTTAGCTAGTTTATTTAACAGATTATTATTCATTAGAACATATTATATATATTGGTTGCTTGATTATACTCAAAATGTAGTTTTGGAATATGCAAATATAGTGGAATGTTAATGCTGTAAAAATCATATAAATAGAAGACAGCATCTATTTTAATGCTGTCAATGAAGAAACAACAGCGTTTAATTCGTGTTGTAATTATCATTAAATAGTGGGTAACAGCGTTTATTAAACGCTGTTGTAAACTGTAGTAAAACATCATCCCAACTGTAAAAACTAACACAGCACGCATTAAACGCTGTAATAAAAATATTAACAGTCTAAATAAAACGCTACCAAAAGAATAATTTCCAAAGCGTTTAAAATTAAGCTGTTGTAAGTTCTCTTTATACAATAGCTTGTCGTTATACATCGTTTGTTCTAACGCTGTTGTGTCATATAACAGCGTTTAATAAACGCTGTGGTATCAATTTTTTTACAGCGTTTTCTATTTTGCTGTTAAAACTTTTGCATCTACGACAGCATGTCCTTATACAGCGTTTATAATAACGCTGTCGTATCATATAACAGCGTTTTTGAAACGCTATCAAAAGCTGTTTCTGGTGTAGTGATATAATATATGTATGTGTATCATATATACATAAGTGTTTATGTGCACGGCAACATAAATAGTGTACATGGTTTAACATGCCCGTGTGTAAGTGCTGAGATTTACATCGCAATGGACATGTTAGCCCCTCTAAGTGTGTATGAGTATCATATGCATATATTGTAGAATTTGTATTATATAGTATATGTATGTGTATCGTATACACATCAATGTGTATTTGCATGTGCAACATAAATAGTCCACATGGTTTAACATGCCCGTGTATAAATGCTAGGATTTTCACCGCAATGGACATGTTAGTCCCTCTATATACATTGTGTTATCTAGTGTGTGTGTATGTACATTGTGTTATCTAGTGTCCCGCAATAGACATGTTAGTCCCTCTATGTACATTGTGTTATCTAGTTTGTGTGTGTATGTACATTGTGTTATCTAGTGTCCCGCAATGGACATGTTAGTCCCTCTATGTACATTATAAAATAAGAAAATAAGAGATATATATATACATATATATATATGTATATATATAATGTAAGCTATTTATTTATTTATATATAAATACACACACACACACTTTATTATAATATAAATAATTGTAAATGATAATATAAACAATTACAAGATTAAATTCAAATTTAAGATTCAATTTTATATTTCGATCTAGATAGACTTAATAAATCTCATAACTATTAAATTCAAATTTAATATATTAAAATTTGAATAAATATCTATATAATGTATATATATTTTTCAAAATCAATATATATATATATATATACGTATTAAAATATTATCTATAAAAACTATATTTATAGATAATTCATACATATAAATATATCTAATGTAAATTAATTATTAAATATATGAATATATACTTTAGCATGCACGATAATACAAAAATTTAGATTTAAAATTGTTTTGGTTAAACAAATTTTTTTCTTCTTCTAATATTGATTTCCATATAGAAATTAAAGATTTTTTTTAATTTTCTAAAACAATATAAACAGGTATATACTTTATAAAATAGTTTCTGTATATCTATTTTATAATCTTATATCTACTTATCTGTATTTAAAACATACGATGTTTAAATTAAAAATATATATATATATATATATTATTCAGTTTAACTTTTTTTAATTCCATGAACTTTAAATTATATTTATACATTAATAAAATGATAAACATATACTTTATATTATTATGTTTGGATTTAAAAACTAGTTTATTATATAATCATTCTATTATATTATTTTATACAAAAAAACTTTTTTCATCAAACTATAGACATGAGCTTTATAAATATAAATATATAAAAAATATATTATTATACACATATATACATTATCATCAAATGACGACAGCACCAACATATACAGATTCATGATAATTTCTATCTAACTAGCATATTATTTGATAATTAAATAAGAATTTGTATATGTTAATAAACAAGAGATGTACCTTTCACCAAAGCCTAGAATTCACACCTTGAAACGATGAACTAAACTCCTTGAATCCATTCTAAGTCCAAAAATTGCTAGATCCCGAATGGGTTTACCACCGACGATTGTATTTGGTTTGATTTCTTTTTAATAAGCTTGAAAATTTAAGGGGAGAGGAAGGATGATTTCAGCCAGTAAGAGAATGGTATGGAGGCTCCCAAAAGGTAGTAGAAAAGTGTGGGCTAGGGAAAATTAATTAAGGAGATCCTAAGGAGTAAAATAAGGATCTAGATCCTTATTTTTCTCACACTAATTCTCCTCTCTTTCAATTCAAATTCCAACCCACCTTAGCCATCAATATAGCTGGCCTATCCATGCTTCTATCATGGCCGAAATTAGCAAGCCACATATGGGTCTCAAATCCATTTCAAGCCCAAACAATATTTGTTGTATTTAAATCAGATTTAAACGCGTATTGATATCGTATATTGATCGGTATATTTATAACTATTATAAACACGCTGTTTAATATTGTTCAACCTAGATGGAATAAAATTTTATAATTAATATTCTTAATTAATTTATAACAATTACAAATTAATTAAATCGAGTGGTAAAAAGAGTATTCAACGTTTCGGTTGTATGACTCTTAGGTGTAAATTTGGTCAGTGAATAATATCAAAAAATTCAAATATTAACGTTCACACTTCACTTAGCAGGTAGTGTAACATTATGGCCAAATTTATTGTAACAGCCCGTAACTTTCAATGTTTTAAATTTGTTAATTTGAGAAAGTTTTGATAATTTAATATTGAAGGAATGCAAAAATTTGTTAATTAATAAGGAGATAATAACTTAAATGAAAAGTAACAAGGTTAACCAAAGTTAATTATTAACTATTTGAATGAAATTACAATTTATGGGATTAGTGTAAATGGTATACTTGGCTATAAATTGATGTAAGAAAATTAATGCAAACATTTAAATTTATAAATGGAATAATATTGAAACAAATAAAATTTGTAAATGAATAATGAAATAATAACTAGGATGAAATGTAACAACGAAGTTAATAAAAGCTGAATTTGTATAAATTGAATAAAATTGCAATAAATGAAATAATGTAAAATGGTATAACTTGGTTATAAGTTGAATGTAAGTAACAAATGTAAATGTTGATTTATTAATATAAATCTGTGTAATAAATGGGAATTGAATAGGATTAGTGTGATATGAGTTGGTATAATCATTGGTGACTAATAATGAACATTTCTTTAATGACAATTAATATAATAACGGAAAGTGTGAATGTATAAGTTACATAGAAACGTAATGTATGTATAAAGTAATAAACTGGTATAAGAATGGAATTAAGGTAAATTCATTAATTGGTTTTTAACCTTAATTAATGTGTACAATTGATAGAAGTACACATTTAGAAATGTAATATTTATTCAAATTAAGATGTAAATAGGCGTATATTAGTGTAATAGGATAAAACTAATGTAATTAGGTATGAATGTAAGTGTTGTATAAATAAAAGAAATTTGTAATTTGTTAATAAATTTATAACGGGAATGAAATGTAAGAATGTTGATGTAAGCTAATAAATAATTAATTCAATGCAATCTCAATTAATTAAAACAATTGCAGGGTTATAATTGATTGTAAATAGTAATATTTGGTAATAAATTTAATACAAGAAAAACAAAGGTAAATTTTGAATTAAACAATCAATTAATAATAATAAATAGTAATTGAATAAAATAAACTTTCTATAGTAATTGTTTGGAAATGATAACTTATATAAATGTGATTAAGAGTTAGTGGCCACAATTATTATAAAGTAATCATTTATTTAGTGCATTTAATCAAAATTTGTAATCAATTGCAATGAATCTTAATTTAATGTTATATTAGTATAAATTAAGGAAATAATTGGAAATAATATTAATCCCATTTATAATATGACGATTTATGTGATTGGAATCTTTTAATTAAAAAGTAGGAAGACGTTAATTGTAAACATATATATATACTGAAATAAATTTAGATTGGGTGATTTATTTCCAATTAAATCAGTTCACGTTTCAAAATTTAATTCTAGTTTATTGCATATATGTTTATACCTAAATTTTAGACTTATGTTTTAGATCCAATTAGATCATTAAAAAGAAAGGATTAATTAGGTTTGAAATCTCACATTAAATTAAATGTTAATAGGAGATGATAAAAGGGGTAAAATAGATTTACACTTGACTATTTCCTTTTCAATTAGACTTTATTAGATTTTAATTGCAACATAACTTACCTTTCCATCTTTACTTTTCTAATTTACTCTTACATTCATTGCCTCCTTATGTGGATTATTTTCATACCTTTTATTTATGAATGTAAACTATAAGTGGCGATAAAGATGTACATATATACATTATACACCTGTTTATATTACCTTGCTTATGCTATCATATTTTTTTGAATGTATGTTAATGCATTCCTAGTACAACATTCAATCGAAATGTTAACATATTTGTTTAATTCCCAATCTAATCCAAAGAGGGAGAAATGAAAAGTTCTTAATGTTGTATATTCTTTTAATTTGTGACACAAATTTGTGTAGAGAATTTATTTTCCTTTATTGTGTGTTGATTAAATCTTTAAAGGATGTTAATTTTGGTATGTTTAGGGTTAACAAAATTAATTAAGTGAACGATTGTTTTGAAATTTGAATTCTAAAAGTTTGTTTACAGTATAGAGTTGGTCCATTCATTTCCTTTCTAATTAATAATTACCTCTTTTAATACCAGCTACTTTTAAAAAGGCTGTTCATATTTACTATATTTCAATACCAAGTTTGTTCATATTTACTTTATTTTTTTCATTCATTTTCCAACTTCATTTTCTAAAACATCATTTCATTTATTTCTAATTAATAGCGGCCTCTCTTTTCAAATCTCTTTGGCCCTAAACCTAACTCTAACCTTATAAATGAGATATGACGCAATGAAACCCCAGCCTCCATTCTAATCTTCTTCTTTTGTTTTTCTTCAAATCTCCTTATTATCTCTCATTTTAATTTTTCCTTCCTCTTCAAATATTCTTCTTATTCAAATTTTCTTCTCTTTCAAACTTTCTTCTTTCTTTTCAAATCTATATCTTCTCTTCCATTTTCAGTTCTTATTTTAAATCCTTTTCTTTTTCAATTCTTCTTTTTCAAATCTTCTTTTTTTCAAACCTTTTAAAAATACATACATACATATATATATATTAATATAATAAGGAGGAAAATTAAAGTAAATCAAAATAAAAGAAATTTTTTTTGGAACAAAGCTAGTAATCAAGAAGGAGACTAAGGAAACATAGAGCGGAGCTATTAATTTGAAGTCTATTTTTTTTAGAAATTCAAAAAGTCAGTGATTTAACCCACTCACAACTTCTAAAATTTCTTATGTTTGTTAAATTGATCTATGGTGTGATTAGAAGTTTATTTATGACTGTTTGGCATATTTTTAATCATCATCTCAGTTAAATTGAAATTATTGAATTAAATTGTTATTTAATTTATTATTGCATATAAACTACCAGTTAAACAGTTATTTAATTTATTATTGAATATAAACTGCTAGTTGATACCTGTTATTTAATATCTGTTATATATTGATGCTATTGATTGAATTGGATGATGATTGTGATAAATGGTAGGTGGTTGATATTGGATGAATGGATGTTGTATTTTATATTGTTATAAACTGCAAGTTGTTATGTGTTTTATTTCATTCGGGATTGCGGTTTGAAATGATATATAACCGTATTTTTTATTTTAAATTACGGATTGAAATGATAAATATCCGTATCACTTCACCATAGGACAAAAAGTTTTATACAGACACCGCGGTCTATATATATATATAAATATTTTTGAAATGATTTCTATGGTTTTGTAAAGAAATATATGGTTTTATGAGATATTGATTTGGATATTTTATAAATGTTATTTTATATATAGTTAAATTCTTGGTTTTAAGCTATAAATAAAATTGTTTAAAGTATAAAATAAGTTTAATAATAAAGCTTGATTTTATTTAAAATATAATATGGATAAGTATTTACTTAAATTATATTTTAATATAGAGTTTATATTGATTTTTATTAAGTCAAGGATGAGAAGATAGTTTTGAAATTGATTTGAGATTTTATTTAATTAAGAATTTTATTTAATAAGAATCCATTTGGAACTTATTGAAATTGAGATTTTAAAAGAATATGGTTTTATAACTTAATTCGGGTTTAAGGTGATTTAAGTGAATATATCAAATCTAAATATATTGAGGAATATTCAGTTATTGAAATTTGAAGTTTTATTTAAAGGATATTGGATTTATAAAGCAAATATTTCAAAACTAAATAATAGTAAAGTGAATTTGGTATATATGAATTACAAAGTTTAGTTTGAAATATTGAATATTTAAGCTTTGAAATATATTGAAATTTAAATGGTTATTTTGTAGATCAAATCTGTTTTGAAATCGATATAATTTGGAATGGTCTATTTGAAAATCGAATTGAATTGAAATATATGATTTGGGGATTTGGTTAAATTTAATTTAGAAATTCGGGTTGTTTTGGAATTGATTTGTGAAATTTAAAAAGCTAGTTTATTTTATAAAATATTTTAATATTTAAACCATGTAAGGGGTGGAAGTTATGTTTCAAAGTTATTAATTTTAAAGTATTGTGTTTTGGAAGTGTTATAGTTTTAAATCTTTAGTTTCGAAATTTTATAACTTTGAAATACTATGATTTTAAAAATGATATCATATTGCTTTGGTTTTAAAGCGGAAATGATATCGTATTTATATGGTTTTGAAATGGATATTATATTTTAGGTTTTGAAGTATAAACTATTTTAAATGACCGCGGCGTTATAATAACGTTTGGTTGTTAAAGAGACCGGGATCAGATATGGACATACTCTCTGTCGATACCGAAAACTACTTTGACAACTATGTACGCGGTGGAGTTTCCGGAATGAAGTAGGATGGTGGCGACGATCCTAAGGTATATACGTGGACCCTACTCCCGTGAGTTGGCATAAGGTGGCTAAAACATAAGCGATTGACGGACCAATGAGGTAGCACCTCTGATCGGACACACTTCTTCGATACCATTCTATTACTTGTGATTGATTTGGTGCGCACCCTTGATTTGGGAGTGTTGTTCGAGGTGGGCTGTAGTGGCTGCTATGCGCCACCACCAGTCCGGATGCGTAATTGGTATATCTACCCTGGCATTGCCTAGTTGTGCTGTGTCACCTACCATATCGAGCTTTACTACGAGTTCCTATTTGTGTCGTACCTATGGAGTATCTTCTCATAGCCTTTCGAGGTATGCAGGTACTGTGTAGACTATTGGCATTTTACGTGTTAAGGTGGAAAATGTAAAGCCTTAACGCTATTTAAAAGTATGTTTATTTTATGATTAGATATTATTATAATAGCGAATATTACTACATAATAAATAGTTTAACGGATCCTTAAAAGATGTGAATCCAGAACATTTCTTAAGTTACTGCACTCACGTTAGATACTGGATAGGAGATGCCAAACCCTGTAAACATCTCTGATGCCGTTTACACTCATATTTATTTCATTGGTTTAACTTACATAAGATCTTTTAGTTCTGACTCGAGTGTTTTGTCTTTTCAATTTGCTCGGGTCAGCCTGAGCATTTCAGGATTTGAAGGCCCTATTTCTGGAGGACGAAGACGAAGATTTTATTACTACTATTTATTATATTCCACTACACCATTGTAATCCGCTGCATTATTAATATTCTCGGGTATGTGTTACTCTGATATGTATTGTAAAAGTATAATCAAATGTTTGTAAAACAGCTTCATGAACTGTTATTTGATTATTATATTTTATCATTCCGCTGCAAGATTCTATTTTGTTTCTTTTATTTCTCCACTTTTTCTTATTTACACTACAACAAATATACTCTATTACAACACCCTTTTTACAACGGGCATTGGATGCCCGTTGTAATAGTAGGCTATTACAACGGTCCATTTAGGCCCGTTGTAATAGATGTCATATACAATGTCTTTTTTACAATGGGCAATGACTGCCCGTTGTAATAGAATGCTATTACAACGGTCCTTTCATGCCCGTTGTAATAGTGGTGCCAATTTTACAACGGGCTAAAAATGCCCGTTGTAATAGGTGATAATTTTACAACGGGCTAAATATGCCCGTTGTAATAGATGAAAATTTCTAAGCCCGCCCTTTGTTCCCCAAAAATTTCACAGCACGCCTTTTTTTCCCCCGAAAATTAAAATAACAAATTACTCCTTGCCTCTCACGCTCCCAAATCTACCAAAAACCCTATTTCTTAAATCTACAAAGCCAAGACCGCTTCTGTAAGTTCCTCCGCTGCAAGCTCCTCCACCTACAAGCTCTGTCGCTGTAAAATTAGATCTCAAATCGAAATCGAAATCAAACTCTCACAACTCAATATAAGTAATTGTGGCTTCAAGGGGATTGGGGGTGTGGAATGTTCGCGAGGCGAGTTTGGGGTTGTTCGAAGTTGGAGAGGCAGTTGAACTTGCTCGAGAGTGGGTGCTAGCGGTTGTTCAGGTGATTTGGTTTGAAGGTTGTGATTGTTGTTTGGTGGGTTGAGAAGTTGTAGAGGTGAAGAGGTGGCGGTAATGGTGGGGAGTTGCTGGAGTGGATGTGGGTTCATCTGGAGTTCTGGATGGTCGCGGGTGATGTTGGAATAGAATTGCAGTTGGGTTCCAGGCGATCCGTGGTGGCGATTGCTGTTATGTGAGGTTGTGGTGAAGTGATGCTCGATTCAAGCGTTTGAGTTTGATGAAGTGGGCAGCGGAGGTGCTGAGGCTGTTGAATTTAGATGATGGTGTCTGTAGGTTGTGGTATTGCTGGAATTGGAGTTCGCGGGTGATTTTGGTGGCATATTGGGTGTTCTTGATGTCAGTGATGCACAGGGTGAAGGCTGCGGCAAGTAGTGGGTGATGTTGGCAGTGGAGTGGGTGGTGATGCAGTGAAGGACAGAGAGAATGGGTGATGTTGGCAGTAGCAGAGGGGAGTTGATGGTGTATTTGTAAGTAGAAGGTGGATATGTAGTGATTTTGTTGTATGTGAGTCTAGCGAGTAAGTTATTCAAACAAATTTTATATAAGTATTTTTGAAATAATAACAAATTTGGCACTCCAAAGAGACAATGTTTTATTGATCGGATTTTTATTTTTATGTTTCCAGTCTAGTTAAAACTACTTATAATGTATATGTTGCATTATTTGCTAGAATCTCACTTTCCTAGTAGTATAAATATGTTATAACATGCTTAAATATAGTTGCATAGTTGAAGAATTAAGGATACGAGGTTGTCTGTTCACATAATATTCATCAACCAATTAGGTGACCAATATTGCTGAACAAAATTTTGATATGCAGAATACTAAGTAATGGATAAAATATTATTTCATCGTCTTTGAAATTAGTGAGTGAGCTAATTTTTAAGTATATGCCAACAGATTCATGAATACATGCTAAGCAAATAACCAGTAGTGCCTCAACTAACTGAACCGCCTAATAACAAAGCGCCTTCAAACGCCGCAACTGAAGAACACAAGTCAAATGCTTCGATTAATGAAGCACCATATGTAGAATCTGAGCAGATGCCAGCTGTAGATAGTGTGGATGAAGCACGTGCCAATGTTGAAGCAGCTCCTCAAGAGCAAGGTATTGTCTTTTGGTCTCATTTAATTATGCTGTCTTTTTTCTGTATTCGTATCCAAGCACTTGAAATTGCATAGTCTTTATTTGAAGGATATGTGCTGGATGCAAAAGAGAAATCAAACTCTCTTCCAGCATTCAAATGTTGTATCCTGTCATTGATGCATAATACAAATTTGCTTAATTATGTTGAATGATAGGAGCATAAAATTACAGGGGCACTGTTATTGCCTTTTCCTTTTGCTTAATATTGTCATTTATGTCACACAGGTGTACTGTTGTAATAACGATAGTAATAGTAATCTTAAAAACTTAAACTTAAACTATGAACTAATCTTGCTCAAATTTTCATTATTTCATGCATTGTTTGAACAAGTGCAGCCTTCAACACTAGCAGTTTCTGATTCCAAGGACATATCCAAAGACAAGAGGGGTGGTCAAAAGGTATTTTTAGTTTTCATTATTTTCATGTTCTTCTTCTTGGTGCCTGAATTGAAATGCTGTAGAAATTTCACGACTGTCTGCGCTATAAGCTTGTGTTTACTGATATGCACCACTATGTGTATTTGTTTTGGTTTCATGTGTGCAACTCTTGATGATAATCATTTACAAGTAATTTATTTGTTATGGTTTAATATGTGCAACTCTTGATGAAATCTTCTAAATTTTCCCTGTCAATTTTAAACATAAAAGTTTTACTTAGAAACATCATAGACTCGCATATTTGGTAATTTGTTTGTTTTGTATTATTTTCTTCTTTTCTGCGCTTAGTTAGTTCATGAACCGTGAATGTCACGTACCGAAATTTTCGACTTTCGAAAATTCGACATCGATACTCACTTTATCGACTGCCGAACAATCGAGTGCCGGAAACTCCAGTAGTGAGGGTTTTAGAAAGAAGAAAAAGGTAGAAGAAGAAGAAAAGAAGGAACAGAAAGAAAAAGAACAACAGAACAGAAAACAATATCAGAATCTTATACATCGCAGTGGAATAACATATAATAGATAATCAATAGTCTTTTAAAACAAAGAACTATATCAGTTTATACATACATCAATCAGAGTCAATATACAACACTGGACAGTTATATAAACTTGTCCTCATACAGAATACACAGCGGAATAAATAATATCAGATACAAATACTACGTCTCGTCATCCAGCTTATCTCCAAGCTCCAGAATACCCAGAATATCCTGATAATCTAACTCTAGACTGCCCGTGTGGAAATTGGTGGGCACCCAGAGTTTAGAAGGGAAACAATAAACTCCGAGTCAGTCATGGTGACTGGTGTGAGATCGTAAAACAGTTATTTTTCACAAAGAAAATAAAACAAATTCGCAATGCTTTTGGAAAATGAAACTACCATAAGACCTCCCACCACACACACAATGCAAACGCAGAATTGGAGGAGATTTCTTCTTATGATAGTCAAAGATGCTTACTACGCAAAAATCAAATTCTTTTTGATATTATTATTAGTGCATAGTGTAGAAAACATTTCGAAAGTATAATATTAATCTTAGCCAACATACGACCAGTATCGTATGCCTACTATAGCTACCATCTAAACAGTGGTGACCACCGTACGTAAATGGCAGGTTCTACAACTAATACCGTACAAAGTTCGTATTGGAGTTTGGATTTCCAACAAATGGTCAGGCTAAGGAACTTCCTATCCACGATGGGTACGTCCCTGGAATAGACGACCCGAGAACCTAACCGGATCTCTGCCAACACAAGGCCGGGTTACCTCTGCAAAAATAGGTAACTACTGACACGCGTATGTCATCCCCCGATCGTAACCGATCTTCCCGAGGATCCCCGATTTCCAACAACCACAAAGAAATAAATTTGCAGCAACCACATAGGTTAAGTATCTGGGCTCCATACCATGATACCACCTCTATCCAGAAGGAATGACATACACTAAGGGGCGCTACTCCCTAGAACCTTGCTGCATCCTTCCTGTTTCGACCATTTCCGGGGTGTGAGGCTCGACGAAGTCTCGTCCACAAAGCTACGCTTTCTACAAAGCCCTGCTTCGGGTCAAACAAAAATGATCAACCTATGATCACAAAGATATAAGATCAAACAAATGATCATATCACAAATGATCAAACACTGATCATTTCACAGCAACACTCAGTATGCCACGTTACCAAATTGGGATATATCGCTGATAAATTTCAACTACATAACCTCTGAGCTCGTGCGTCTCAGAGAAGGGTGTTAAGCTAAGAGAATAAATTCTCCGCCACCAACAGAAATGTATTTGAAAGAAATCAGCTTTATATCTCAAATTGTAACGTCAGACACACAATCCATACAAGTCTGTTTCGGGATCGAACAGAACCGAAGGCACTTCTCACGAAGCCCTTGCACTTCCGGATAATTTTCAATCACGTCAGAACTTCCCGTCACTAAGGGTGATAAAACCTCTAAATCGGAGATCAGCCGATGTAGAGTAACTCGACGGTAATCCTTCCGTTTTCAAAAATATCCGGTCTTCAACACCGGTCTTCAAATGCGATTCATAACGACGTATCACATATTCGGAATGGGTTATACGACCCCATGGTCCTTTCCCGGCTAACCCGAATAGTGAGCGATTATTCAAAAATAAGTGTGGCATTCAAATTCATCCAATTCACAACAAATACCTATCTAAAGGTAATTATTGATAGTCGGTTATTTAACTATCAATAAAGATGCGCAACATCATCAGATTCCAAATAATTTTCCAAATTATTTCATCTTCAAAAAAATATCTTTACTAGATATAAAATTTCCACACTTTAAAAATAAATCAACGTTTATTTTTAAAACGAATTTCCATTTCCTTTATAAATTCCATAGTGAATTCATATTTTCAAAATATCCCCTGATATACGATTTTCAAATCGATTTCAAATATTCAATTTCAATTTATCTTTAAGAAGATAAATTCTCAAAACGTTCGTTTCATATTGGAAAAGCAATTCCATACTTATTTAAAAATAAATGTTTCACAAATCTATTTATTTTCAACACTTGGAAAATATTCGATATACTTAAATCAATATTAAGTATATATATTTCTTTCTTTAAGGAAACCATTTACTATAACACATTTATTTGAGTCAAAATGAATGTTACGTAAAACATCGTTACGACGACTCAAAATCACTAGTATAGGGATTCGGATTTAGATAGATATATATAAATCCCAATATTACATAAAAATATTTCCTTTCGGAAACCATTTACTATAACAACAGTGTTATAGTCCACCATTTCCTTCTTCCTCGAAAACGTCTATTTCAACAATAAATGTTGAAATCTATGTTTTCGATATTTAACACATTTTTAAAACATCGTTAGAAACAATTTAACTTCATTTTAAATGTCACTTCTTCAAAAATGAATCCATTTTATTCAATAACATATTCACTGTCCAAAATCGTGAATATAATTCACTTAACCCAATTTCAATTTATTTCTACACATTTTTTCAAGAATGTATCCACTATCCAAAATCGTGGATAAAATTTCCTTAATAACTTCTATATTCGATTCATCAAATTTGATTGATTTTCGAATTTATAAAACACCGTTTATAAATTCTATTTCTATTTTCTAACAACTTTGATTTATAAATCTCCTTTATAAATCAATTCGATAAATATTCGATTTAAAGGCAAAAACTCAATTTATAAGTAAATTTCTTATAATCATTCATTCTACAACTTCATACTTTATAAATCTATAAAATTCATATCTTTACAATTTATAATTCTATACATTTCATATCTTCACATTTTATAATTATAAATTTCATATCTTCACATTTTATAATTATAAATTTCATATCTTCACATTTTATAATTCCAATAACTTTAATTGATAAATATCAATTTGATACATCTTTTATATACCTCGTTTTTAATAATTCAAAAATTCAAATTTTAAACTATTTTATAAATTACTTAACTGTTTATTTCAAAAATCACCTCTCGGTTATATTTCACCAAAATCTTAACCTTTATAACTTTAATAATTTTAACGTTTGTAAATTAGTTCAAAAATTTAATAACGTATATTTACAAATAATCACTTTAAAAATCTCTTTTAAAGTTAAAATCGTTATTTTAAAACTTCAAAAATTGAATCCAATGATGCAACGCATCAATTAGTCAATCACAACATCAACATCATATATCAACATATGATAACAGAATATACATCAATCCTGTAAATAAATAACTACTGGTGAGGAATCCAGTTGGATCCCTCCAACATGTTTCCCTGCATCCAAAGACGTTAGCACAATACCATTCCACTTCGAGGTGGAATATCGCGGTATATGGGTTTTTATAAAAATCCGCTTACTAACGGCGCAATAGGGTCTCATCCGCTATACGAGGCGGGAAATCATCAATCCAATATATACATATGCCAATATGTATATATTGCTATATATATAGATATATCCTATTATATCTAATACCACATCCAATATCAATCAATCAAATCAATAATAACTGCAATTCATTTTTGAGTGAGAAAAATCTCACCTTTGCTTTTTATTTTGCAATCCAATCCAATTCTTCTTTCGTTTTCTCGACTTTAACCTTGTATAAATAATTTATACAATTCTATTAATACTCGAATTAAATCCAACAATTAAATTATCGTTTAATCTATTTACTTAACCAAAAGTTTTTATCTTATCTGATTTAATTCTCAAACCAATAAAATATTTTCCATTTGAAACTAACATTTTAATTCAACTAAAAATTTAGTTTTTTAAACAAATTTTCTTAATCGTAACTGCATACATTTACAATTGTTCTATATATATTTATATATATATATATAACCGATTAAATTTAAAACAACTGTTTTATAACTTGCAGTTAATTCCTGATAAGTTAAATAATAATTACTTCACAGGTCCAAACTTAAGTGACGAAAAGTTTTAAAATGTTAAAGATTTAAATTACCTTAACTCGTTCGCGAAAATCAAACCAAAGAGTTCTGCTCAAAGCCCTACGCGAGATTCGACTTCGTGATAATGAACTCGCCGAGCCATTCCCCAACACTAGCCGCCGATAGCTCCTCCTCCAAGCACCGCTCTACCCTTTTCTGCCGTTGTCGCTTCACGAACTACCCTCCAGCCATTGCCTCGAGCCCCATGAATCGCCTGCACGCCTCCACGATTTGAACGCCGCCGCGCCCTCGAGTCCATCTACTCGTCGCGCGACTCAACTCGCGAACCCAGTACCTCTCGAGTCCCCCTGGTTGCAGCCATCACTCAGACGAGCTCGCGAAACCCTAGGCACGCCGCAAACATCACGCGAATCCCCATCGAGTCGCCGCTGTCCATCCATTGCCGTGCTCGCGAATTCGAGCTTTGCCAGACCCTAGTCGCGATGAACCCTAAATCCCCCTATCGCCTCGCGAACTCGAATTTGAGACTGTAGCAAGACTTCAAATCGGTAGTAGAAATATCGCATGGGGGCAAGGATGAGTCGCAATGACTGATGGAATAGCTGAGTATATAGCGATGATTAAAATGAAGGCGTTGATTTTCGAACGAGAATGAAAGGTTTCAATCGATTATATTTTCCTTTGTCTCGGCTGTTCGAAATGAAAGAGGAAAGGGATTTTAAAAGAAAGGAAGAGAGTGGGAGAGGGGTACGAAGGTATGGGGGAGGTAAGGTCATGAACGTGGTGAGGTTAACCAATATAAATAAAATAAAATAAAATTTCTTTTAATAATTTGAATTCGTTTTAAAATCTGAATGTGTTTATACTTCGTACGCTCCCAGATTAACTCCAAAAAATACGAAATTGGAAATCCAACAATAATACAATATTACGGACCCAATGGGACTGGTTTCGTCGAATTCCGAGACTGTTTGAAAATTGACTATTTTTAAATATCGATTCGAACAATTAAATTTCAAAACCGAACAAAACAGTTTAAATTTAAATTCTGAAGCTTTTATTATCTTCAGTGTTGTCAATACGAATTTTAAAAGCTTTTGAAATATTTTTCTTCAGCTTATGATCGAAGATTTAAATTTTTATTCAACATTCAATAGATTAAATTTTAAAGTTAATCGCAAATTTCAAGGTTGAATCGGGGATTTCAAATTAAATCATCGTTCAAATATTTAAAATAAATTAAATATTCCCAATTTAATTCGTTCAAAATTCTGGGTCGTTACAGTGAACCAAACTTTCATATTTGGTACATGTTTGTTTTACAGTTGCCTTACTGTAGTTAATAAATAAAGATATGATACTAGTAGTTGAATATTTCAAGAAGTCTTCTACTAAATTGATATCATATTCATGCCTGAGACAATCACATGGTTTTTGTCTTATTTTCACATGTCACAATATTTCATTCTTTTTCTCCATCATCTCCTGTCAGTAATCGTCTGTCTCCATCTATAAAATAATTAAGCTTTCATTAAACTTGAAGCTAATTAGTTTAAAATTTCATTAAACATACAGCTAATTATTTGGTATAAAATATCAAAGAAACTCATGTTGCTGATGGAAACGGAAGTCTTATGTATATCTTGAATTATAATAGTTGGTTATATTATATTGTGATAGAATACAAAAAATTGTTCCCAACATGCTTGTGAATGTAGACAAACAATCCTTTTCTAGCTTGTCCCTTGGTTCAAGTTTTAAACCTTGCTTCTATTCCTTGTGCTTTCCATCTGAAAATCGATCGAATATATATTTATTTTGTATCTGTTAAAAGATTAGAGTATTTGACTTAAAGCTACAAATGTCGAAGTAATAAAAACCAAACACAACCTATTAAAACTGACGAGTACACGATGCTCATATAATATTTTTGATAAGTAACTAGGAATGAGACTAATTTCCTTAATGAATGCTAATGTGTGCCAAATTGGCACATTTGTTCAAATCGTGTAAAATTTTAGGAAATGAATTGTTAGATTACTGTCAGTTTTAGATAAGCACAACCATAGTCCTGCATTACCTTTTCGGTCCTTGTCTTCTTATTTACTTATTATATTTCTAAGTTTAGCGAATTTGATGGTTGAAGTCATTGGAAACTTGTAAAAGAATGGAACTGGAGTTATAAAATTGAACTGCCATTGATGTCAATTTCTTTTCCTTATTTACGAAATTTGCTTTGATCTAGTTCTGTTGCCATTTTGAGTTAAAAATGCATGCTTGGTGCAGTATCATGGTGAAGATGGAAGGTGTGTAACGATAAGGAGTTGAATGGTTGAATGTTTGTTGTAGGGTATGTATGCAAGGGAGGTTGGGGTGAAATTGCTGCAGAGGGGTTTGAAATGCATGGTAGTGTTTGGTCGTAGGGATGGCAGTGATGGGAGTTGTAGTGGAAATGTTGAAGTTTGTGGACAGGAGTTAGTGGTGGAGAAGGGTGGTACTGTGTGCAGGTTGATGAAGCATGTATTAGTATGTTTTCTTTTATGGAGTTTATGGGGCAGAGAGAAGAAGGGAAGTCGGTAGTTGTTGAAGTTGTTTGTAGTGGGTTGATATGTGGTTGTCAGGTGGTTCAACTGTGGTTGAATAGTGGTTCTGTGATGGTTCTATACTTTGTGATGGATGATTTGGTTGTAGTTGGTATGCTTTGTGAATGTGCACTTGCACAACGGAGAGATGAAGGCAGTTTGTTCAAATAGAAGTGTGGAGGAGGAATGACGGTTGTCGTAGAGGGGACTGCTGCTGTTGATGGTCGGGTTGTAGTTTGAAGAGGTGCACACTGAAGACAGTATGAAGTATTAGTATGAAATTGTTGTATATAACTCTGAGAAGGTATGTTCTATATAACAGTTGTAAGGTGCATGAAAATGATGTTTGTAATGTTGTGGTTTGTATGAAATTGTGGTTTGTATGAAATGTGAAGTATTGGTATGGAGGTATGCTGCTATAATTTTTTTTTAAATTTGCATTTATTTTGCAACGATCGGAAACCGTTGTAATATTATGTATTACAACGGACATTGCCCGTTGTAAAAATGTGTATTACAACAGGCATTGCCCGTTGTAACAAGGTGTATTACAACGGGCATTGCCCGTTGTAAAATATGGGTGACCTATTACAACATCGCCTATTACAACGGTCCGCTGCCCGTTGTGGAACACATATTACAACGGGCATTGCCCGTTGTAAAAAGCCTGTTTTGTTGTAGTGTTACCCCATAACAATCCGCCCTTCTGTATGGTTTAAGTTGGCACGTGTGTCTGCTTAAGCGTACAAATAGGTGGGATGTTACATCTGGTATCAGAGCTTTGGTTTAGGATAAACCTTAGTTTTGTGGGGTCTGACTCTTTATTAATAGGGTAGTAATACCCTATGATGAGTCATTGAGAGTATATATATATGAGAGAGCGTATTTGTTAGTGTTATAAAAAGGTTTTGATATTGTGTTAATTTGTTCCGTTTTGTATTTATAAATTATGGTTGGTGCATAGGACGCTATGACATCAATAGAGATTTCTAAACACTTAATAGGACAGACCGACATAATATTTGTTTTAAAATATAGATGAATGAAATAATTTTTCATATTGTATATTTTATATATAAAATAATATATTTTATAAGTGATATATATTTGGTTGTAATATATTGGTTGTTAGGTAGTGAAATTTAAAAATATTGGTTGGAAATAAGATTTAAAATAAAAGTAAATGAAAACTGGAAATTTTAGAACTTAAGTTTCGGGGTTTTTGAAAATTTCTTTTGAATGATTTTGAAATATAATAATAATATTATTAGAAGTATTTTCTGATATAAATATTTCAATACAATTTGAAAGAATTGTTTTAAAGAAACTCTGGAAAGAAATAAGTTATGTACTCCCCTCTCTGTCGCTGGAAAATAATTTCGGTGATGAGTGCATGCATCATCGACATTCATTTTCGAGTTTTGAAGTGGGAAGGCCACTATAGTGGTTTTACTGCAAAAATATTTTGATAAACAAATATAAATTTTAATTGTTTTAAATATAATTGGATATATAAGTTGTAAGTATATATTTATCTATTATTCTATAATGATTTGAAATTTTACCCGGTATTTAAATTCTTAAGTTTCCGTTAATTAATAGTTTCAATTGCCTTAGTGAAATGGAATTTAACTAATAATTGAAACCTCTAAGTGGAATAATGGATTTAATGCCAAGTTATAAATGAAATTTCAAGAAATTTGAAATTTGTGATCTATAAAAAGCAAAAGATGATCATTGAACATTAAATTAATTTAAACAAATGAGAAAGACTTGTATAACTTTCAATTACACCCTTAAAAACAGATATATAACTTACCAAATATTAAAAGTTCTAATGTTTAATAAGAAACAGTAATGGATATTATACAAGTAATAAACTTGAGGTAATCAAAGTATTCAATGAAATTCTTTTATAAATAAGAATTGATGTTGTAATTGTTGTGAACTTAAGTTATAACTGAAATTTACTATAATAAAATATGGTAGAAAGTAAGTATTGTAAGTAAGCAATTAGAAACTTAAGTAAATGAATATAAATGCAAGCCATTGAATGGAACATGAATCCTATTAATAGATGACAAGAAGTTAGTAAGTAATGAATGAAAAAAATGAAGATAAGTATTGATTGAATAAAAGGGAAATCAAACAATAAATGCTATGAAATGAAATTAAAAAGAATAAACTTGATCTATTGTTTGAAATTGTTGTTTGCTTGGGTTTATGAGTTGTTTGGGTAAAAGATACTCTTAATTGCTTAAATGTATGAATAATCTATTGAGTTTATCTAAGGCTGTTGAGTAAGTGAAATACTTCATAGTTATTTGTCATTCTATGTGATTTAAAGTGTCTTAACCCGAACAAACCAATTGTTTGGCTTGCTTGAATGGTTGATTTGTATTTGATGTGTATGTTGTTGGGTGCGAATGATTGTTGTTTATATTGATTGGTTGTTAGTAGTTGAAAAAACTTTAAGTATTTCATTCTATATAATTATTTACTCTTTTTAGATTATATAAGTGAAATACAGGTTATGGAAGCAATTGATACTGCTTTTGATTTCATATATAAGCGTTATTTGCCCGACAAATAGGTACGTTCTCAGATTACGGTTTTATAGCGTTATTATAGTGTTTTCCCGTGTTGGGATATATATTATTTTGGAAAATATATGTTGTATATTGTTATATTTGATATTATAATTTCTCCCGAGCCTCTCCGTACAAAGGAGACTCTGCCGAAATTTTTCCGTAAATTTTGGACTTAGAGAATTTTTGAAAATGTTTTCCAAACTTTATTAATTTGAGTATAAAAAGATTTAATGGTTATAAATTGGTATATTTTATTTAAAGTAATTAATTTTGTAAATTTAATTGTTTATAAAGTTTATATTTTGATAAGATGTATTGTTTATTTAATTCTTCTTTTCCCTTTTTTTTCCTTTTCGGGGACGAAGTTTTGAGTGGTGGAGAGTGTAACAACCCGTAATTTTCAATGTTTTAAATTTGTTAATTTGAGAAAGTTTTGATAATTTAATATTGAAGGAATGAAAAAATTTGTTAATTAATAAGGAGATAATAACTTAAATGAAAAGTAACAAGGTTAACCAAAGTTAATTATTAACTATTTGAATGAAATTACAATTTATGGGATTAGTGTAAATGGTATACTTGGCTATAAATTGATGTAAGAAAACTAATGCAAACATTTAAATTTATAAATGGAATAATATTGAAACAAATAAAATTTGTAAATGAATAATGAAATAATAACTAGGATGAAATGTAACAACGAAGTTAATTAAAGCTGAATTTGTATAAATTGAATGAAATTGCAATAAATGAAATAATGTAAAATGGTATAACTTGGTTATAAGTTGAATGTAAGTAACAAATGTAAATGTTGATTTATTAATATAAATCTGTGTAATAAATGGGAATTGAATAGGATTAGTGTGATATGAGTTGGTATAATCATTGGTGACTAATAATGAACATTTCTTTAATGACAATTAATATAATAACGGAAAGTGTGAATGTATAAGTTACATAGAAACGTAATGTACGTATAAAGTAATAAACTGGTATAAGAATGAAATTAAGGTAAATTCATTAATTGGTTTTTAACCTTAATTAATGTGTACAATTGATAGAAGTACACATTTAGAAATGTAATATTTATTCAAATTAAGATGTAAATAGGCGTATATTAGTGTAATGGGATAAAACTAATGTAATTAGGTATGAATGTAAGTGTTGTATAAATAAAAGAAATTTGTAATTTGTTAATAAATTTATAACGGGAATGAAATGTAAGAATGTTGATGTAAGCTAATAAATAATTAATTCAATGCAATCCCAATTAATTGAAACAATTGCAGGGTTATAATTGATTGTAAATAGTAATATTTGGTAATAAATTTAATACAAGAAAAACAAAGGTAAATTTTGAATTAAACAATGAATTAATAATAATAAATAGTAATTGAATAAAATCAACTTTCTGTAGTAATTGTTTGGAAATGATAACTTATATAAATGTGATTAAGAGTTAGTTGCCACAATTATTATAAAGTAATCATTTATTTAGTCCATTTAATCAAAATTTGTAATCAATTGCAATGAATCTTAATTTAATGTTATATTAGTATAAATTAAGGAAATAATTGGAAATACTATTAATCCCATTTATAATATGACGATTAATGTGATTGGAATCTTTTAATTACAAAGTAGGAAGACGTTAATTGTAAACATATATATATTGAAATAAATTTAGATTGGGTGATTTATTTCCAATTAAATCAGTTCACGTTTCAAAATTTAATGCTAGTTTATTGCATATATGTTTATACCTAAATTTTAGACTTATGTTTTTGATCCAATTAGATCATTAAAAAGAAAGGATTATTTAGGTTTGAAATCTCACATTAAATTAAATGTTAATAGAAGATGATAAAAGGGGTAAAATAGATTTACACTTGACTATTTCCTTTTCAATTAGACTTTATTAGATTTTAATTGCAACATAACTTACCTTTCCATCTTCACTTTTCTAATTTACTCTTACATTCATTGCCTCCTTATGTGGATTATTTTCATACCTTTTATTTATGAATGTAAACTATAAGTGGTGATAAAGATGTACATATATACATTATACACCTGTTTATATTACCTTGCTTATGCTATCATATTTTTTTGAATATATGCTAATGCATTCCTAGTAAAACATTCAATCGAAATGTTAACATATTTATTTAATTCCCAATGTAACGACCCCGAAATTTAATTTAATTTAAATTAATAATTTATTGGATTTTTGAATTAAATTGAGTAATTAAATAAATTTTTGGATAAAAATTTGTAAATTTAATTAGAAAATTGGAGCGGGTTTCCCCGATCCAAATATGAGTGAATTTGAAAATAATAAATATATAGATATATATTTTGACTTGAGTTTAAATTGTAAATAAATGGTTTAATAATAATAAATAATAATAATAAATAATTTTGAATTTTGAATTTATTATGGGTGGTTTAATAAAAATTTAAACTAGAAATACAAGACAATAAATGTAAGTTAAACAAATAAATTAAAATAGAAATCTACTTATATTATTAAGCCATAAGCAAAGAAACAACACTTACAATATAAAACAATAAAGTAAATAAACAAAAGATAAACAAAACAAAGTACAAACAAATACAAAACAAAGTTGAAAACAATCAACACTTAAATACAAAACAGAAGCAAAACAAGTATGAACAACATTATAATAAGTAAAAATAAAACAAAACCAATACACAATCATCTTCCAGCCACCATAACATCATAACAGCCGAGCAAAACAAAATAGACTAAGCAAAGTAAGTAAAAATATTTGTCAACAAAAGAAATACAACATATCCTGTCAGCCGAAGTAAAGGAAGAAAGGAATATGTAAAGTTGTACAAAATCCTCCCTATATCACCTCAGCCATACCTCCAACAATACCCTGTACAAACATTATCTTCACCCATGCTATAAGCAAGATCATTTCACCCCATACCCAAGAGAACCATCAACCACCCAATACAAGAAAAGGAAACATCTCCCTGTAATCTCATTCCCATTTATACATCATTTCTTTTTCCATTCATTCGTTTATTTGAAACTGAGAAACAAAGAAAAAAAAAAGAATAGAAACAAATGAATCAAGGCAACCAGAAAGATAAATATCATTTTCATTCTAAACTAAAACAAATTCAAGTTCTCAAGCAAGTTCAACCAGAGAATCAAAACTGGAAATTGCAAAAAGCCTGGGAAGGAAAATGGAAGCAAACATCATCTATAAAACTCAAAAACAACATTCAAATACAAAACATGATTCAAGAAGAAAATCAATCTGAAGTTTCAAAACAGGAGCAGTTCTCTGTTCTTCAAATTCAAGTGAGTAACCTTCTTTTTAAAATATTTCCAGTGAGCAAACTATTTCTTTTAAACCTTTAACATGTTTTAATATTTTCATTGCTTGTATCTTTAGAAAAATGTGATGAAGTATCCACTGATATATACTATTATGTGATGTTTGTAAATTACTGGATGCTCTGTCTTATGATGTTCTTCAAGCTTTCCATGTTTCTGAGGGAAAAGAAGCAAAGAATGGTTTATACTCTTCATATAAAAACATTTTACTTAGAAATTAAATTAAATAAATTTGTTTAAAACTAAAAATCAGAGCATGGAAACTGTTTGATGGTTGGCAGTGGAGTATAAGTCCTGTAATTCAAATTTACAGTAGAAAGCAAATAAATATGTAAAATTCGAATATCATAAATTGTTGATTTGATTTCATTTCTTGAATATACATATAAAGGTAGGAATTTTAAACCAAAAATGATGATTTTTAAAGGAGTATTCAAGGTGCAGTTCAAAAATGAAGCTAAAAAGCATTTTTGCCAATTTCAATGGATTCAACAAATTTTAATTGCTGATATTGGATGAGAAGTTAGAGTGATGATGTAGTAATACGGCAAAAATGCTAAAATAATTTTCGAATGCATAGATATTGGGTTTGGATCGAAAGTAGGGTTTAGGGATATGATCGGTTGGCTGTCGTTCTAGAGCAACTTTCATCGTGGGCGTCGAATTCGGGTCGATCGCACCTGGGGGAAGAATCGCATGGGGCGGTGACGAAGTTGTATTCGCGGTGGCAAGGCGTAAGATGGTCGGAATCGGGGTGGCCATGGGGTTTTTGGTGGTTCGAGTTCTGCAGTAATTCAAGCTGATGATCGAAATTTTTATTCGATTAAGTGTTGTTGAATCTGGGAGGTCAGGGGGCTCGGGAGGGTGATCGTCGACGTGTGGGTATCGGCGACGATGATCGAAACTGGCGGCGGCGTGTGTGCACGTACACGTGCACTCGCGTGTATACCTGGCATTGTGGAGTTTGGGGAAGACGAAGAAGAGGAAGGAGACTCGGAGTGTTATGCGGGGAAACAGGCGTTCGACTCGAAGTCGAACTCGAGTAAAATTGAAAGGCTACCAGGTCGAAAACACTTAAACAAAATTTCGAAAAAAATACTCACTCGGGTCGATTTCTGGAAAAACACGAAGCAGAGTCTAGTTTGGCTCGGGTATGACTCGAAGCAGGGGAACATTTGTCTCGAAGTAAAATCTGGGTTGGTCGAGACAGTGTTTGGTTCAGGCATTAATACTTGTCTGTTCCCAGGTTTAAACATTTAGTTCAAAAATTTAAAACAGTGTTTAAAATTGTGTTTAAAAATTTTAAAGTTTAAAGTATAGTTTCAAATGGAATTTTTAAATCTTAGAGTTTTAAATTAATTTGGATTTTTAATCAAGAATTAAAAATCAAGTTTTTAAAGGTAAGTTAATACCAAAGTTTTTAAATCAAATAGTTTTAACAGTAATTGGTTTCAAATAAATAAATTGAGCTTTAAATTGGATAAATGTTTAAAGAATAACCATTTTGAACTTAAATTCAAAATGTAATTTAAAATTTAAATTCAAATGTGAAATGTTTTATACTTTAATGATAATGAAATCATTTTTGTTTAAGAAAGGGATTATCTTATAGATAATTAAGACATTGAACTGAATTAATTAATAAGATAATTAAGGAATGACTTATGTAATTAATTTATAAATTAATAATTCAGATTAATTTATGATTAGAGATTAATGAAGAGAGTAATTAAAGAATTGGTTTAGTTAATGAAGATAATTAACTAAGGATTATTTAAATAATCAATTAAGGTTGATTAATTTATAACCAAAGGTTAATTAATTTATTTTCAAAGGTTAATTAATAAATGACTAAAGAATAAATTAATCAAGATAATTTGTAATTGATTAATATTAATTAACCAGGATTTGTAAATTATTCATAGAAATTGAATCTAGTTTAAATTTATCAGATAATAAATTGACCTTATCTATGGATATTTGGATTCTATCGGATGATTTGATTGTTTGATATCCCTGATATGTGATGTTTTGTGATATACCCTGATTTATGCTGTGATCTGTAATCTACTTAGCTGTGATTTCTATTTCTGCGATATATTACTATGTGAATATGAAACCCTTGGCCCGTAAAACGGCACCTGAATTTCGATGCGACAGGGAGTCGGATTCCAGTTGGTTATCCGAAACCCACATCGAATTGTAATTGTGAATCTTTGTGATGACTGATAAATTTATTTTATCTATGAATCTGTGAATGAAGATAAGCGTTATCGATTTTACCGCTTATCAATATATCTGTGATGATTGATGTTGCACTATTGTGTGTAAAACCCCTGGACTACACCATACACACACAAATATGGATTTCACGTGGAAATCGGTTAAGTCACAGATAATTAAAATTTGATGTTTTGAAATTGGAATTTTAATTTCAATTGATTTTGGAAATTGGAAATTTCGGTTTAAAGTAAAATGCTTTTGAAATGGAATTTCAGAGATAAAAGTTATTTTGAATAACTTGATGAAGTTTTGGAAGTTTAAATAATTTGATTTAAAACTTAAAGTCAAGTTTAAAATTGAATTCTAAAATTTGAAACTAGGGATTAAAGATGTTTATATATGGGTTAAACTATTTTAAAAAGTATTGATTTTGGAATGTGAATATAATTCAAGGACTTTAACCCGAGCAAATAAAATTGGATTTTTCTTAGACGAAAACTGTTTGTTTTCAAATGATAAAAGCTTTCGTATATATAACAAATGAAATTCCAATTTAAAGGAATTTCAAGTATGAATTGAAAGATGGTTTTCCAAGTTATGAATGAATTCTTTTTGAAAGCTATGAATTGAATCTGTTTATTTTTAACAGATTTGAAAATGATAATTTGTTTAAACCATTCGAAATGAAATTGTTTTGAAAGCTATAAGTTAAATCTTGATTTAAAGATTTAACGAGTTAATCCAATTGGAAATTGAAGTGTTTTGAAACCTATGAATAGATCTTTATGAAAACGAGGTGAACGGTGTGAAATAAATCTTTTTATTTAAAGATTTGAAATGATGATTGGTTTAAACTATTTTGGAAGAAGGGTTTGAATTATTAAGTTGTGACTTAATTGAAATCCCAATATCCATATGTTTTTAAAGATTGCGCTCGTTATTCGGGTTAGCCGGGAAAAGACATTTGTGTCATATAACCCATTCCGAATAGTGATACGTCGTATATGGATAGCATTTGAAGACCGGTGTTGAAGACCGGATATTTACGAAAACGAAAGGACAACTCGTCGAATGTCTCTGCACCGACTGGTCCCCGGTATAGAGATTTTATCACCCTTTGTGATGGGAAGTCCGGACGGGATTGTGAATACCCGGAATTGCAAGGGCTTCGTAAGAAGTGCCTTCGGTTCTGTTCGAACCCGGAACAGACTTGTATGGTTACATGTCTGACATTACACTTTGAGATATAAAGCCGATTTCTTTCAAATACATTTCTGTTGGTGGCGGAGAATTTATTCTCTTAGCTTAACACCCTTCTCTGAGACGTACGAGCTCAGAGGTTATGTAGTTGAAGGTTATCAGCGATATATCCCAATTTGGTAATGTGGCATGCTGAGTGTTGCTGTGTGATGATCAGTGTTTGATCATTTGTGATATGATCATTTGTTTGATCTTATATCTTTGTGATCATAGGTTGATCATTTGTTGACCCGAAGCATGGCTTTGTGTACAAAGCGTAGCTTTGAGGACGAGACTTCGTCGAGCCTCACACCCCGGAATGGTCAAAACAGGAAAGATGCGTTAAGGTTCTAGGGAGTAGCGCCCCTTAGTGTATGTCATTTCTTTCTGGATAGAGGTGGTATCATGGTATGGAGCCCAGATACTTAACATATGTGGTTACTGCATTATTATTCTGATGTGGTTGTTGGAAATTGAGGATCCTCGGGAAGATCGGTTACGATCGGGGGATGGCATACGCGTGTCAGTAGTTACCTATTTTTGCAGAGGTAACCCGGCCTTGTGTTGGCAGAGATCCGGTTAGGTTCTCGGGACGTCATTCCAGAGGCGTTTCCATGTGGCAATGGGAAGTTCCTTGGCCTGACCATTTGTTGGAAATCCAAAGAAACAATACGAGCCTTTACGATTGCAAATTGTAGAACCTGTCTCCTCAGGAGGCAGCTATAGCAGGCATAATATAATGGTACCTATGCTGGCTAAGATTTATATTCTACTTTCGAAATGTTTTACACTATGCACTAATAATAATATCAAAAATGATTTGATTTTGCGTAGTAAGCATCTTTGACTAACATAAGAAGAAATCTCCTCCAAGTCTGCGTTTGCATTGTGTGTGTGGTGGGAGGTCTTATGGTAGTTTCATTTTCCAAAAGCATTGCGGTTTTCAATGTTTAAATTCTTTTGTGTTGTTTAAAGATAAACTGTTTTTGTTGCTCACACCAGTCCCACGACTGACTCGGAGTTTATTGTTCATTCCTAAACTCTGGGTGCTCATAATTTTCTACACGAGCAGTCTAGAGTTGGGTTTTTCAGATAGTCAGGTTCAGTAGATTTTCTGGAGCTAGTTCAGTCTTTGGATCGGACTGCACTTGCTTATTCTTGGTGTATCGTTATTGGGAGTTCGAGCTACTGCTGGAGTTCTCTCTTGAAGACTATCTTAGAGTTATTTGTTCCGCTGCTGATATTAGTTGTCTATTTTTCTTTTCCGCTGCTATTTGTTGTATCATATCTCTAATGTATATTGATATTCATTGTGTCACTCTGTTATATCAGATATTGTATATCAATGTATTATTTTTTTCTTCCGCTGTGTTATTTACTTAATTGTGTTATAAGCTCCGGAGAACCAGATTTGGCATTTGAATCTACGGCATTTTGAGTACAAGTGAAGTACGGGTGCCGATTTTCGAAGGCCAACTTTTGGGTCTTCACATTTGGTATCAGAGCTAAGGTTGAACTTTAGCTCAGGAGTATAACACGTTAAGTAGCTCATTAGAGATAGAGTGAAGTAAACTCTAGAATGAGTGTATCCCTAAGATATCCGTTTAAATGTCTCAGTAAATTCTCTTACTATCCACTGATAGTGAGTATGAGTACAAGAAGAGGACGAGATAGGGGATAGGAAAATACGACTATAGATGGTCAATATCCTGTAACAGTGGAAACAACTCTCTCTATCAAATTTCTTTGATTCGTTTCCAAAATTCTTTTCATTTCTTCGTACCAGCTACAAGAAGAAGTTTCGGTGTGATGATGGCTCTACGAATCGTTGTAGAAAATTCTTACTTAGTATTTTCATCGGTTTCTTATCAGCTTTTCGATTTAAACCTTAATGAATTTGAAATTGAAAATTTTAAATTGAATATAATTGATTAATAGAATATGAAGCTAAAATTGAATTAAAACAATATAACGATTTCGTTTGAAAACAAATTTTGAAATTCTATTCTAATTTCTTGTGAATACCAAAGTCCGAAGATGGACAAATTGGTATGTATTCTGAAATATTTCGATTTGAATTCGGAATCCGTATCTTGTGTTTGAGGAATTATAGGAGCTCGAATCTGTCTATCTTTGTCTTTGTTTCGTGCCTGCGAATTTCGAGGACGAAATTCTTTTAAGGAGGGAAGTTTGTAACGACCCCGAAATTTAATTTAATTTAAATTAATAATTTATTGGATTTTTGAATTAAATTGAGTAATTAAATAAATTTTTGGATAAAAATTTGTAAATTTAATTAGAAAATTGGAGCGGGTTTCCCCGATCCAAATATGAGTGAATTTGAAAATAATAAATATATAGATATATATTTTGACTTGAGTTTAAATTGTAAATAAATGGTTTAATAATAATAAATAATAATAATAAATAATTTTGAATTTTGAATTTATTATGGGTGGTTTAATAAAAATTTAAACTAGAAATACAAGACAATAAATGTAAGTTAAACAAATAAATTAAAATAGAAATCTACTTATATTATTAAGCCATAAGCAAAGAAACAACACTTACAATATAAAACAATAAAGTAAATAAACAAAAGATAAACAAAACAAAGTACAAACAAATACAAAACAAAGTTGAAAACAATCAACACTTAAATACAAAACAGAAGCAAAACAAGTATGAACAACATTATAATAAGTAAAAATAAAACAAAACCAATACACAATCATCTTCCAGCCACCATAACATCATAACAGCCGAGCAAAACAAAATAGACTAAGCAAAGTAAGTAAAAATATTTGTCAACAAAAGAAATACAACATATCCTGTCAGCCGAAGTAAAGGAAGAAAGGAATATGTAAAGTTGTACAAAATCCTCCCTATATCACCTCAGCCATACCTCCAACAATACCCTGTACAAACATTATCTTCACCCATGCTATAAGCAAGATCATTTCACCCCATACCCAAGAGAACCATCAGCCACCCAGTACAAGAAAAGGAAACATCTCCCTGTAATCTCATTCCCATTTATACATCATTTCTTTTTCCATTCATTCGTTTATTTGAAACTGAGAAACAAAGAAAAAAAAAGAATAGAAACAAATGAATCAAGGCAACCAGAAAGATAAATATCATTTTCATTCTAAACTAAAACAAATTCAAGTTCTCAAGCAAGTTCAACCAGAGAATCAAAACTGGAAATTGCAAAAAGCCTGGGAAGGAAAATGGAAGCAAACATCATCTATAAAACTCAAAAACAACATTCAAATACAAAACATGATTCAAGAAGAAAATCAATCTGAAGTTTCAAAACAGGAGCAGTTCTCTGTT
The DNA here is from genome assembly GCA_030737815.1 of Allium fistulosum. Lineage (NCBI taxonomy): Eukaryota > Viridiplantae > Streptophyta > Magnoliopsida > Asparagales > Amaryllidaceae > Allium > Allium fistulosum. The sequence continues at coordinate 418,446,144 of CM060906.1, forward strand.
CTTCAAATTCAAGTGAGTAACCTTCTTTTTAAAATATTTCCAGTGATCAAACTATTTCTTTTAAACCTTTAACATGTTTTAATATTTTCATTGCTTGTATCTTTAGAAAAATGTGATGAAGTATCCACTGATATATACTATTATGTGATGTTTGTAAATTACTGGATGCTCTGTCTTATGATGTTCTTCAAGCTTTCCATGTTTCTGAGGGAAAAGAAGCAAAGAATGGTTTATACTCTTCATATAAAAACATTTTACTTAGAAATTAAATTAAATAAATTTGTTTAAAACTAAAAATCAGAGCTTGGAAACTGTTTGATGGTGGGCAGTGGAGTATAAGTCCTGTAATTCAAATTTACAGTAGAAAGCAAATAAATATGTAAAATTCGAATATCATAAATTGTTGATTTGATTTCATTTCTTGAATATACATATAAAGGTAGGAATTTTAAACCAAAAATGATGATTTTTAAAGGAGTATTCAAGGTGCAGTTCAAAAATGAAGCTAAAAAGCATTTTTGCCAATTTCAATGGATTCAACAAATTTTAATTGCTGATATTGGATGAGAAGTTAGAGTGATGATGTAGTAATACGGCAAAAATGCTAAAATAATTTTCGAATGCATAGATATTGGGTTTGGATCGAAAGTAGGGTTTAGGGATATGATCGGTTGGCTGTCGTTCTAGAGCAACTTTCATCGTGGGCGTCGAATTCGGGTCGATCGCACCTGGGGGAAGAATCGCATGGGGCGGTGACGAAGTTGTATTCGCGGTGGCAAGGCGTAAGATGGTCGGAATCGGGGTGGCCATGGGGTTTTTGGTGGTTCGAGTTCTGCAGTAATTCAAGCTGATGATCGAAATTTTTATTCGATTAAGTGTTGTTGAATCTGGGAGGTCAGGGGGCTCGGGAGGGTGATCGTCGACGTGTGGGTATCGGCGACGATGATCGAAACTGGCGGCGGCGTGTGTGCACGTACACGTGCACTCGCGTGTATACCTGGCATTGTGGAGTTTGGGGAAGACGAAGAAGAGGAAGGAGACTCGGAGTGTTATGCGGGGAAACAGGCGTTCGACTCGAAGTCGAACTCGAGTAAAATTGAAAGGCTACCAGGTCGAAAACACTTAAACAAAATTTCGAAAAAAATACTCACTCGGGTCGATTTCTGGAAAAACACGAAGCAGAGTCTAGTTTGGCTCGGGTATGACTCGAAGCAGGGGAACATTTGTCTCGAAGTAAAATCTGGGTTGGTCGAGACAGTGTTTGGTTCAGGCATTAATACTTGTCTGTTCCCAGGTTTAAACATTTAGTTCAAAAATTTAAAACAGTGTTTAAAATTGTGTTTAAAAATTTTAAAGTTTAAAGTATAGTTTCAAATGGAATTTTTAAATCTTAGAGTTTTAAATTAATTTGGATTTTTAATCAAGAATTAAAAATCAAGTTTTTAAAGGTAAGTTAATACCAAAGTTTTTAAATCAAATAGTTTTAACAGTAATTGGTTTCAAATAAATAAATTGAGCTTTAAATTGGATAAATGTTTAAAGAATAACCATTTTGAACTTAAATTCAAAATGTAATTTAAAATTTAAATTCAAATGTGAAATGTTTTATACTTTAATGATAATGAAATCATTTTTGTTTAAGAAAGGGATTATCTTATAGATAATTAAGACATTGAACTGAATTAATTAATAAGATAATTAAGGAATGACTTATGTAATTAATTTATAAATTAATAATTCAGATTAATTTATGATTAGAGATTAATGAAGAGTGTAATTAAAGAATTGGTTTAGTTAATGAAGATAATTAACTAAGGATTATTTAAATAATTAATTAAGGTTGATTAATTTATAACCAAAGGTTAATTAATTTATTTTCAAAGGTTAATTAATAAATGACTAAAGAATAAATTAATCAAGATAATTTGTAATTGATTAATATTAATTAACCAGGATTTGTAAATTATTCATAGAAATTGAATCTAGTTTAAATTTATCAGATAATAAATTGACCTTATCTATGGATATTTGGATTCTATCGGATGATTTGATTGTTTGATATCCCTGATATGTGATGTTTTGTGATATACCCTGATTTATGCTGTGATCTGTAATCTACTTAGCTGTGATTTCTATTTCTGCGATATATTACTATGTGAATATGAAACCCTTGGCCCGTAAAACGGCACCTGAATTTCGATGCGACAGGGAGTCGGATTCCAGTTGGTTATCCGAAACCCACATCGAATTGTAATTGTGAATCTTTGTGATGACTGATAAATTTATTTTATCTATGAATCTGTGAATGAAGATAAGCGTTATCGATTTTACCGCTTATCAATATATCTGTGATGATTGATGTTGCACTATTGTGTGTAAAACCCCTGGACTACACCATACACACACAAATATGGATTTCACATGGAAATCGGTTAAGTCACAGATAATTAAAATTTGATGTTTTGAAATTGGAATTTTAATTTCAATTGATTTTGGAAATTGGAAATTTCGGTTTAAAGTAAAAAGCTTTTGAAATGGAATTTCAGAGATAAAAGTTATTTTGAATAACTTGATGAAGTTTTGGAAGTTTAAATAATTTGATTTAAAACTTAAAGTCAAGTTTAAAATTGAATTCTAAAATTTGAAACTAGGGATTAAAGATGTTTATATATGGGTTAAACTATTTTAAAAAGTATTGATTTTGGAATGTGAATATAATTCAAGGACTTTAACCCGAGCAAATAAAGTTGGATTTTTCTTAGACGAAAACTGTTTGTTTTCAAATGATAAAAGCTTTCGTATATATAACAAATGAAATTCCAATTTAAAGGAATTTCAAGTATGAATTGAAAGATGGTTTTCCAAGTTATGAATGAATTCTTTTTGAAAGCTATGAATTGAATCTGTTTATTTTTAACAGATTTGAAAATGATAATTTGTTTAAACCATTCGAAATGAAATTGTTTTGAAAGCTATAAGTTAAATCTTGATTTAAAGATTTAACGAGTTAATCCAATTGGAAATTGAAGTGTTTTGAAACCTATGAATAGATCTTTATGAAAACGAGGTGAACGGTGTGAAATAAATCTTTTTATTTAAAGATTTGAAATGATGATTGGTTTAAACTATTTTGGAAGAAGGGTTTGAATTATTAAGTTGTGACTTAATTGAAATCCCAATATCCATATGTTTTTAAAGATTGCGCTCGTTATTCGGGTTAGCCGGGAAAAGACATTTGTGTCATATAACCCATTCCGAATAGTGATACGTCGTATATGGATAGCATTTGAAGACCGGTGTTGAAGACCGGATATTTACGAAAATGAAAGGACAACTCGTCGAATGTCTCTGCACCGACTGGTCCCCGGTATAGAAATTTTATCACCCTTTGTGATGGGAAGTCCGGACGGGATTGTGAATACCCGGAATTGCAAGGGCTTCGTAAGAAGTGCCTTCGGTTCTGTTCGAACCCGGAACAGACTTGTATGGTTACATGTCTGACATTACACTTTGAGATATAAAGCCGATTTCTTTCAAATACATTTCTGTTGGTGGCGGAGAATTTATTCTCTTAGCTTAACACCCTTCTCTGAGACGTACGAGCTCAGAGGTTATGTAGTTGAAGGTTATCAGCGATATATCCCAATTTGGTAATGTGGCATGCTGAGTGTTGCTGTGTGATGATCAGTGTTTGATCATTTGTGATATGATCATTTGTTTGATCTTATATCTTTGTGATCATAGGTTGATCATTTGTTGACCCGAAGCATGGCTTTGTGTACAAAGCGTAGCTTTGAGGACGAGACTTCGTCGAGCCTCACACCCCGGAATGGTCAAAACAGGAAAGATGCGGCAAGGTTTTAGGGAGTAGCGCCCCTTAGTGTATGTCATTTCTTTCTAGATAGAGGTGGTATCATGGTATGGAGCCCAGATACTTAACCTATGTGGTTACTGCATTATTATTCTGATGTGGTTGTTGGAAATCGAGGATCCTCGGGAAGATCGGTTACGATCGGGGGATGGCATACGCGTGTCAGTAGTTACCTATTTTTGCAGAGGTAACCCGGCCTTGTGTTGGCAGAGATCCGGTTAGGTTCTCGGGACGTCATTCCAGAGGCGTTTCCATGTGGCAATGGGAAGTTCCTTGGCCTGACCATTTGTTGGAAATCCAAAGAAACAATACGAGCCTTTACGATTGCAAATTGTAGAACCTGTCTCCTCAGGAGGCAGCTATAGCAGGCATAATATAATGGTACCTATGCTGGCTAAGATTTATATTCTACTTTCGAAATGTTTTCCACTATGCACTAATAATAATATCAAAAATGATTTGATTTTGCGTAGTAAGCATCTTTGACTAACATAAGAAGAAATCTCCTCCAAGTCTGCGTTTGCATTGTGTGTGTGGTGGGAGGTCTTATGGTAGTTTCATTTTCCAAAAGCATTGCGGTTTTCAATGTTTAAATTCTTTTGTGTTGTTTAAAGATAAACTGTTTTTGTTGCTCACACCAGTCCCACGACTGACTCGGAGTTTATTGTTCATTCCTAAACTCTGGGTGCTCATAATTTTCTACACGAGCAGTCTAGAGTTGGGTTTTTCAGATAGTCAGGTTCAGTAGATTTTCTGGAGCTAGTTCAGTCTTTGGATCGGACTGCACTTGCTTATTCTTGGTGTATCGTTATTGGGAGTTCGAGCTACTGCTGGAGTTCTCTCTTGAAGACTATCTTAGAGTTATTTGTTCCGCTGCTGATATTAGTTATCTATTTTTCTTTTCCGCTGCTATTTGTTGTATCATATCTCTGATGTATATTGATATTCATTGTGTCACTCTGTTATATCAAATATTGTATATCAATGTATTATTTTTTTCTTCCGCTGTGTTATTTACTTAATTGTGTTATAAGCTCCGGAGAACCAGATTTGGCATTTGAATCTACGGCATTTTGAGTACAAGTGAAGTACGGGTGCCGATTTTCGAAGGCCAACTTTTGGGTCTTCACACCCAATCTAATCACAAAGAGGGAGAAATGAAAAGTTCTTAATGTTGTATATTCTTTTAATTTATGACACAAATTTGTGTAGAGAATTTATTTTCCTTTATTGTGTGTTGTGTAACGACCCGTAAATTTCAACTGTTTTAAATAACGTAATTAGTTGAAATTTTGTGAAATTTTAAACGATAAAATTTTGATATATAAATTTGATATTTGGAATGCGTTTAGTTAAGCATAGCAACTGGTAAATTTTCGTCCGAAAATATGAAAGTTTATTTCGCGCGTAAATTAACTTCAATTTAATCAGTTAAAAAGCGATGAAAATAAAATGTTTCCGAAACTCAAATATTTTTACATAGAAAAATTCTAAACCATCTTCTGAGCAAAATGTCAGTTTGTCGTTTTTCCAAATTCAGACATCTTTGGCTCCGTCGATCTTATTTTCTTGCGTTTTTCTTGCATTTTCCGCCAGTTGGGAAATTCGAATTTTTATAATTTAATCGTACCACTAATATTTTTATACCGTTTTGATCGTCCCGTCGTGCTGATCTCGGCATTATATTTAATTTTATGTTTTGAAGTTGGTACGAAACGGAATACATGTAAAGGGTAACCGTATCGATAATCGGTCTGTGCCTTTGATTTCTTTAGCCATTCATAAACTAATAGCCGTTGCTTTAATATTTCTAGAGTTTACATTACCAATGATCACTGTACCCTATGCATGACTCTTACTATTTCCCATCTCTAGTATTATAGTTGCTTTTGGCTGTTCAATTACTTTCTGTTCACTATTCTCGGCTCTATTTTTTTTCTCTCTGCTTTTCCTCTTCCCACTTTTAACTTTACAGATTATATTTTTTTCCAAACCTTCACCTACCTGTAGAGAAGACTTTGCTCCTTCCCACTTCATCTCCATCTCTCCTCGCCAGTTAACCCCACGCCATCCACCTAACTCCACGTCAGCCCCTTCACGCCTCCGTGCACCGCACCACCGCCATGCTACAGCATGTGAGCCACCTCCTAACCCCTCCACATATTTTTCACATCCGCATACAACCCCGCTCACCATCGTCTCGACCGGCTCAGGCAACTCGGGGCCTTCCTCCGCGTCCGCCTTCATCTCCACCCTTGCTCCTTCCCGCCATGACAATCCACCGTCTCCACCATGACAACAATCTCAACTGCCGACTTGCTTTGTTGTCTCTCCTTCCAGGCTCGGCCTTGGTTGAAGTCATATGCATACCATATATATAGGTGAGTTATGTGTATGCATTTGTGAAGTCTATATAGGTTGCTGTGATTTTTTTTTTACGGACAATAACGTGTATATATATAGTATTTAAAGTGAAACAAGTTGTCAGTCTATATTTTTCTTATTATGTATGAACGCTTTGATTATTTTTTTTTGTTGTTTTAAAATCCATTGTTTTGATTGAAGGGCATGCATATATGTTTCAGTTCAATATAAGGGTATTTATACTTTATATTATATTAGTTAGTAGTATATACGGGTTTGCGTGGGCTGTTTGTATACCTATTTATATTTGTGTTTAGATTTTTATATCATGGGTTGCAGTTCAAAAAAAAAAATCTCACCGTGATGATGAGTTATACATCCATATAGGTTGTGATATATATACACAGTACTAGTCCACATGTCGGTTACATTAACGGATGTTGGTTTAAATAAATTATTTATGTAGACAAGCCGCAGACTTCTTTTATAAACAGTTAGTTGTATATATATTGCTGTTTTGTAACCGCTACAATGTAAAGGGTATATATATAATATGTTTTAAAGTATTATATGTTTATAAATATTTGTTTATATATATAACAGTAGTATGTAGATATGTGTAAGTCTTATTATATATCTTTATGTATATATTAGTATATATATACATGTTATAATATTAAGTGTCGGCATGTAGATTTGATTTAGTAGCATATATATACTATTTTGGGTTTTAAAGTTGGTTTTTTTTATATACTAATTTTATAATAAATATTGTTAAATTTAACATATAGGGTTATATTTTTATTTTATTTTTTTGTCTTAGATTGTTGGGGTTTGATAGTTGATTACATAAGTTATATAAAGAAATCTTATATGTTAAACCGTTAAGTTTTAAAAGGTATTGATTCAAAATTTATTAATGTTTGATTTTAATATATAGGTTTTAATTTAAAAACAATGATTTTGAAACCTTTATATTATTTTATTATTTTTCGTAAACTAAAATACCGAATTATATATATAGTAGAATAATGCATGTATTCTCGATTTATATCCAAACTGATTATCTTGTTTTCATCGGTTCTTATCTATCAGTTTTGACGTCAATTCGTGCCAATCTAGCTTTACTCTGGGATTCGTGCTTGCATTTCGTAACTCAATCTCAGTGACCGTTCCTTTGTGCGTATCTGTGTCATATCTTGTTCTCTCTAGCCTCGAAAGGTGAGCACTCACTCACGATTAACGTTCTTTTATTTTATTAAATTTGATTTCAATTGAAACGACAATTGAAATATGCTGCTGTTAGTTAATTACACTGTTTTATCTGCTATTACCCGTATCAGTTCACCTGTGACATCTGACACCATTATTTGTTAATTATTTATGCGATGATAATACAGTTTGGCTGATAATTGATTGATTGTTGATGTTTATATTGGATGTTAAATTGTTAATGTTAAAATGATAAATAGTATGCAATTGAAATTGATATAGAATAGTTAAATGTTAAATTTGATTAAATGACATTTGTACAATATAACCCATTTAACTGTCAAAATTTATTGACACGTAGGATTTGTTTAATTACATCTTGAACCACTGAATGTATGTTGTTAAATTGATGATGAATGAAATTGTAAATAAATGACAAGTGAAAACCGTAATGTAATAATCTTTAATCTACATGAAATGATAATGTAGATTCTAGAGATAATTATATTAATTCGTACAAATAACAATGCGAATTTATATGGTTATTTCGGGATTATTTGAATTGATTATTGGATTGATATTGATTGTTGTTATTGCTTGTTTATTTACTTTGACACTATCCCTGTTATCACACTGCAAGTTCCCTTTGTTATGTTTTGATTTTGAATTAAATTGGAATCGGGTTTGTGATAACCCGAATTTTTGAACACTTGTTAATTGATAATTAACTATATTAATTAATAGGAATACGGATCTATAGATTGAATAAATAATTCTGATAATAAATATTTATATCTGGATAAATATTTATTTGATAATCTCCTGATATAATTATTTAAAATGGGCAAAATTTATCTTTTCAAAGTCAAATAATATATATATATATATATATATAAGTAGATTGTAAATAGAACTTGGGTTTGAAATTTAAAGTAATATCTTAAAAATAAATTTTACAACTAGTATATATACATATATATATATGGTTATTAATTAGTGAGCAATTAGGTTTTATATCATTTTTCTTTAAAGTTATATAAATATAAGCAAAAAGAAAATTTATTAATAAAAATAAAATAAATAAATTGTTTTGACATTTGTAGCTAAGATTACTTGCATAGTTAACAAGTGGCATTGTTTCTTATAACTTGAAATGTAAATAAAAATTTAGAAACCAGGTTGAGATTATTTTCTCAATCTTCCTTTACTAATCTTCTAAACTAAAAACTAATAAGAAATCAAACTAAAGAAATCGAAACCACCACTTCAGATTCAAGCTGAGCTAAAGCAAGTATAAGTTCAAAGATTCAACTTAACATAAATCAACATCAGCTTCAATTTCAAGCATCCTCCAGATTTCAAAAACACTGTCCAAAGTTCTCTGTTCCAGGATACAAGGTGAGTAACACTTTTCTAAAACTTAAGTATATGATATCTGTTTGCATGCTATAAATTCTTGAATTTATGATGTAATATGCCTGCTTGTTGTTTAATATGAATTGTATGTATATAAGTTGGTATTGTTGTATGCATGTCTGATATCAACCCTGTATAGCTTCCAGTTTTGAAACTTCTCAAGTTTTCTTTATCTAAAATTAGCAAACCCTTAACCTTATACACATTTTGGTTTGCATGCAATTAGTATTAATGAATGTTTGTGAATAAGTTTGCATATGTTATAAATAGTGTCTGAATATTGATAGGAATGTATTGTGCATGTCTAGGAAATAGATACAAGTATCTCTGCTTCAAAGATTTACAGGATGCAAACCTGTTTAAAAAGCATATCCTTATCTTACAATCAATTATAGACTTTTAAGTCTAAACAAAACCTATTCGAAATTGCAAGATCAAAATTTTAAAAATAGTTTCAAGCAAAAACATTAAGTGTAACAACCCAGTATTTCGTACCAATTAAATTTCGTCTCTAGACGATTGAAATCGATTGTTTTGGCCCATGCTTTTTCTTTTTTTGCCGTGATAATCATCTAGACCAGCCCGGCCCTTTTAGTTTATTTGTGCTAGTGTTGTTTCAATCAATCCCTTTTGCTCTGGCCCGATCCTTTTGAGAAATAGAAGTGTTGATTAGGGTTTCGGTGATCTCTGGCGAATCTGACTTGCTCGACTGAATTAGGGCTTTGTCCTTGATCGTTTTGCTGGCGATTTGAAGCTTTGGCTTCTTCGATTCTTTGTAACTCTGGCTTGTGGTTTTCTTTGTGGTGACTCTGGCTTCGGCTTCGCTGTTGCCTTTGGCGATTCTTAATCTGACTTGCTCTGATGATTTGCGCCTTTCTCTTAGCTCTGAGGTCTAGGGCTATTTCGAAGCTCCGATGCAGGTTCGATCGTGGTTGATTGTGCGCGATTTAGCCTGGCTCGATCGATTTCTTCTTCGTCTTGCTCACGGCTGCCTCCTCGAGTATTCGTCGTTGTAAGGTGAGTACTTCTCGTACTCACACTTCTAAATCCTATTCCAGTATTTCGTGCATCACTTATTTATAGTGAGTCTGGTTTCTTATTTAATTGATGAATTTGGGAGGGGAATTTCAGTTTGCTGCCTTTATCGAATATATGATTTTGGGGTATTTATTCATGATTAGTGGCGATTTTGAGCTGCTACTTGTTTGGGTTCCACAGTTTGGGTTGTGAATTTCTGGTGACTTCGGTCACTAGATGTTTTTGCTTTGGTCTCGTTGCAGTGTTGTTATATGTTGCAAACTTGCATTTCAATGTGCTTCAAATCAAGTTCATGTATATACATACATACATGTGTGTATATATGTGCTTGCCCGTGCATTTGATTGATTGATTGTAGTCTTCTTCACTTGATATTTGTTATGCAATTGTAATTGCACTTGTTACTTCTGATATGTTCATTTCAAGTTTGCATACTGAATTCTTGGTCATTTCTATTCTGAGTTCTCTGGCATGTTCCTTGATAACTTTCTGAAGCTTGCTTGCATTCATTCCAGTCTGGTCTCTGTCCTGTAGCATCCAGTTTGCCTCTGTTGGTTCGATAGTGCACTTTGATTTGAGCTACAGTTGCATAGCTTGAACTTGGATCTAGTTTGTATTGAGTTGTAGCTGATCATCTTGAACTTGTTGCACTCCATTTTCATGTGTACATCTCTCTGACCTTTACATGCAGTCTGATTTGACCTGTAGTTTCAAGTGTACATGCTGCAGTGTTATTTTTGTATGAAGTTTTGAACTTAGTTGATGTCCTAGCATTACTAAGGTGCATTCATATTTGCCTTGGGGTTTCATGCATTTTGTTTGCATATTTCTACTAGTATACTTCACATGCACAATTCAGATTTTATCTTGCAGTCTATTTGACAGACTTCAAGTGGTCTTCATACATATGTATGTAGTCACGTATGTATATACATCATCTGATATGTATACATGTATGTTTGAATTGCATTATTTTTACTTATGAAGTTATTGACTTGGTCTGGTTTCTTCCTCACTTCATCCTAGGCTACTATGTTGCACCGTAACATATGACTATATGTTGAGTGTCACTGCATTTATACTTACAGTAGTTGTAATTGAGTCTTTTGTGCTTTGCATTCCATTGACTTATATACTTCCGGTTTCAATGTGATCCATTATACCACTGTTGTAGCCCTCTCTTAACCATTTTGGCATTTCTCTGCCTTGTTCGAACTTGTTTGGTTTCCGTTGCTTGAGATAGCCAATCACTTAAATTCACTTGGTTGAAACTCTTCTCTACTGTCACTTGTTTATTGCATTTGTTGGCACTGGGAATTCTTGAGCCTTGTCTCTACACACTATTTTTATGATACTTTGACCTGTTGCACTCAGTTGACCGTTTGGTGCCTTCTATAATTTCCAGTCTTGTTCAATAACCTTGTGTTGAACCTATCTGTAAATCGGGTTTGACCTTGTTTTTGATTTCTGTACATTTTCTCCGGCTTGACGTCTGTTTGTAGCCTTGCTCATCTACTTGAGGCCTGGCATTTTATACCATCCCTGTCCAGGTTGATTTATTGTGCTGTATATATGATTTGCCCATTTGTGCATTCTTGTAGTCACTTGGGCTTATTCTGTGGATTGCTTTGACAATTGTGTTAAGTTGTCATGTAACTCTTCTTGGCTTTGACATAGCTGAGTCTTTACCTTCGATATTATTATGTGGTCTTTGTTTTAGTTCACTGTCATCTGAACTGTTGCCACTGTCTTCTTTGTAGTCCCAGTCTGCCCTTGTCTTTGCAATTGTTTGCCACTGCAGTTTCATCGTGGTGGTTGCTTTGAATTCGTTTATGTCTGCAGTTTGCATGTGTTTTGCAGTTTTCCCCCTGTTGGGACTTGTTTCTGAATTCACTTGCGTTGAACCCGTTTTCGGGGTTTGACCTTGCGATCATTGTGATTTTCACTGAGCTTTTGTGTATCTCCTGCGATAGTGGCGAGGCAGTACATGCGTGCGTGTACTGCAGCCCTATCAGATTTGACAGTTTTAAATTGACATTTCAATTGTTTAAACTGCTTTGGGTTTCTGTTTTGTGGATTAACACTGTTTAGTGTTATATCTGCCGTTATCCAATTCTCGTATCGAGAGTTGGATATACGAGATTTCTGTGACTGTCATCTATGTTGAGATTGATTATTATTGCTTCTATGCTCTAATAACTGATTTTGAATTAGACTGATCCGAGTATTATTTTCTTTTGAATGTAATACTCGGGTCAGACCGAGTATTTACAGGTTGCAGATTTTTAGCTTTGGGTTGCTGCTAGAGCTATGAAGACTTTTTATATCATTTGAAGTAGTCTGTGTGTCTGTTTTAAGATGATAATGTATTCATGTATATTAGTCGATAATGTACTTGTATATATAACTTCTTGAGTCGACAATTGTAGTTGTATCATTTGTATTGTGTCAAATGTATTGTAACTGATATCAGTTATTGTATATATGAGACTTTTCGTTCCATCTTTATTCCGCATTTATGTTATCTGTGTTATTTTTATATCTATTGTCCTAAACTATTATAGCCACTGTGTAGTAGCTTTGAGTTTGTATCGGTATGTCGGTATTCCTCTAAAAATGAAATGCAATGTTTTATTATCTGACATATCGGTGCTCGCACAAGGCAATTACATAGATGGTTGCTCCTCAACAGCCTTATTCTCCGTGCTAGTTGACAGCACTACACCGTAGTGTTCTTGGCTAGTGTGGGTATAGAGGTGGGGCGTCACAGCTTGGTATCAGAGCCTGGGGTTTAGGACAATTATAAAACATAACTTAGATGGAGCATGTGTTACAACTATTTGTCGATGTTTTATCTCTCATCTTTACATATGATTATTTTTGACTGTTAGGTATGAATTCCTAACGCTTAATCTTGTGTTTTCGGCTCTGAATTGATTTAGCCGATGTTGATTTTGTTCGAATCTCTGCAATTTTGAACTTGTTCTTTTGTGTTTTCCTCATCTGGATTTCCCTTCGACTTCGGTCACTTTGTTTTTGAGAAATTGCTAATTTCTTGATTCTCAAGACTCTGATTTTGTTTGCCGTTGGTTTCTTTGGTAATGATGATTGATTCATTTTGTACTCGACTGCGGGTATTAATTATTGACTTCGATGTTGACTTGATTCTTACTTTTGTTGAAGTCATTTATGCATTTCTGCTCGATTTGCTTTGTTTTTCCAGTTGATAATCGATTCTTCTTTTCTAATTAGTTGTTATCACCTTTGTCGATTTTGATAACTTCTATTTCTAGAATTTTTGGGTATCCCTACTTTGATGAATTTGGAATCGAATTCTTTGGATTTTATTCACGTCTTCGAATGTGAAATATTAGTGAACTGACTTGGTTTCCTAATTTAATCGATTCTTGATCATTTCCCCGATTTGTTGCTATCATTTATTAGCAACTTTGATGACATTTTCTTCGGGATTTTTGTGAACATACTTTCTGATGGATTCCGTATCGATTTCTCTGAATTCCATTCACATCTTCGTATGTGAATTCTTGTGATTGATTGTTTCTACAATCATTTTTGTGATTTGTCACTTTAAAAATATAAAGGTTTTCTATACTAGTAGTAAATATTAAAATCCCTTTTTCCAAACGATTTCAAAACTATTTTACTACAAAGTTCTTTTTCTTGAACCGTTTTCCAATCTATTAGTATATACAAGCCTTTATTTCACTCGTATGAGAAATTGAATTAAACGGCCTAGTAAAACAAGTGGTATGAAACGCTTGCGTTTACTTCGTCGGTTAGCTCCTGGACTTGCTCGATTGAACCCTTTTTGTGACAATTTCCTAGTGGAGATTTACAATCTGTTCGTAAATATTTGAGTTAAGCAAGTGGTTATGGGACATGAAGCTAAACTCTTATATTTACTAGCTTAGTGTAATTGACACTTTCTTTATGATCATGACGATCATTTTTATGATTTAGACTGGACCTCATCGGTGTGATTTCGTCTCACACATATCTCTTGGGCTTTGAGGATTGTCTAGACACCAGTGTGTGATTTCGTCTCACACATATTGCACGGTTAGACTAGGCCTCATCGGTGTGATTTCGTCTCACACATATCTCTTGGGCTTTGAGGGTTGTCTGAATACTCTTTGTGTGATCTCGTCTCACACATATTTCTTCGTCTACGGGGAGACTATACCCCGATTATGTGATGTTTCGCCATCACATATTTCTTCGTCTATGGGGAGACTATACCCCGATTATGTGATGTTTCGCCATCACATATTATGATTTAGACTGGACCTCATCGGTGTGATTTCGTCTCACACATATCTCTTGGGCTTTGAGGATTGTCTAGACACCAGTGTGTGATTTCGTCTCACACATATTGCACGGTTAGACTAGGCCTCATCGGTGTGATTTCGTCTCACACATATCTCTTGGGCTTTGAGGGTTGTCTGGATACTCTTTGTGTGATTTCGTCTCACACATATTTCTTCGTCTACGGGGAGACTATACCCCGATTATGTGATGTTTCGCCATCGCATATCTCTTTGTCTACGTGGGAGACTATACCCCGATCATGTGATGTTTCGCCATCACATTTCTAGGGTAGCACCCTACGGTCTTCGGGCCATTCCTGTGTGAAAATTTAATGGATAGCTTCCATGAGATAGCTTCTCGTCATGTGTTTACGCGTAGGTGAGTTTTCATGCTCCCATTCATGTGTTAGGCCTCCCCCTTTATTTATGTGTTTTCTGGATTTCTTGTGATGATTTCTGGAATTTTGTGCTTCACCAATTTTCGTGATTTCTATTGATATGATTATCAATTTTTGTGCATTGGTGAATTCATGTGTTATTGACTTGTTATGAATACAAGTTTAGGATATGATATCCCTTTCTATCTTTGAGAAGATTCTTGTGACATTTTGATGAATGAAAATTCATTTGGCATTATATTTTGATGCCAGTTATTTTGATGAGATTTTGACGTGTTAACTTCAGTACTCGTCAATTTTGAAATGGATTTACAAGCGGTTCTCCCGCAATACTGATATTGCTAATTTAATCACGTGTTTTCAAAATTCTTTATTTTTAAAAGTTGTTTCAAAAATATAAATTAAAATTGTTTTCAAAATTTTTACAGCTTACATTTTCAAAAGAACGAGGAAGCGATTTAAACCTTTCAGAAAAATCGAGGACTATGACCCCTTCCTTTTACTGATTCGCTTAATTCCGGACTTGTCCGTTTGAGAATGTGAAATGTTATTTTTAAAACACACAATTCTGCACTTTCAAGAAAACGATAAAGAGATTTAAACGATTTAGCAAAAGTAAGGAGTATGGAACCATACTTTTACTACTTCGGTTAAGTCCGGACTCGTTAATTGAATATTTATGACTTCTGATTATCGTTTTTGATAATTAGATGTTTGTGCTTCTGATTATCGTTTTTGATAATCAGATATTTATGAAATTTGATTATCGTTTGAGATAATTAAATATTTTTCGATTTGATAATCGAATCTTTGTGTTTCTGATTATCGTTTTTGATAATCAGATATTTGTGAAATTTGATTATCATTTGTGATAATTAAATATTTTCCAATTTAATTATCGTCTGAGATAATTAAATATTTTTCGATTTGATTAATCGAATATTTGTGCTTCTGATTATCGTTTTTGATAATCAGATATTTGTGAAATTTGATTATCATTTGTGATAATTAAATATTTTCCAATTTAATTATCGTCTGAGATAATTAAATATTTTTTCGATTTGATTAATCGAATATTTGTGTTTCTGATTATCGTTTTTGATAATCAGATATTTGTGAAATTTGATTATCATTTGTGATAATTAAATATTTTCCAATTTAATTATCATCTGAGATAATTAAATATTTTTCGAATTGATCAATCGAATATTTGTGTTTCTGATTATCGTTTTTGATAATCAGATATTTGTGAAATTTGGTTATCGTTTGAGATAATTAAATATTTTTCGATTTGATAATCGAATCTTTGTGATTTCTGATTATCGTTTTTGATAATCAGATATTTTTGAAAATTCAATTATCGTTTTTGGTGATTGAATGTTTGCGATTTTGAGATTTTAGCTTCGTCTTTTTCTTTGACGATTCAGGTGAGTAATTTGATTTACTCACATTCAATTCGTGCAGTACGTGATTTCTGCTCTAATTCCTTTTCTTTTAAATGCTGGAACTCGATTGATTCTTGCTTTTTGATAGTCGTCTGATTTTGATTCCTTGATCCCCACGATGTTGATCCTTTTGACTTGAAACAGTCGAACCTTTTTGATTCTATGTCTGACACTTCCTTGATTTCAATACCTTCCTGTTGACCTTTGCTTTGCTTATGCATCCGACATTGCCATGCTCTTATGGTTGTTACCATTTTATCTATTTATTCCTTATGATTGCGAGGACGCAATTTCTTTAAGGAGGGGAGTCTGTAACAACCCAGTATTTCGTACCAATTAAATTTCGTCTCTAGACGATTGAAATCGATTGTTTTGGCCCATGCTTTTTCTTTTTTTGCCGTGATAATCATCTAGACCAGCCCGGCCCTTTTAGTTTATTTGTGCTAGTGTTGTTTCAATCAATCCCTTTTGCTCTGGCCCGATCCTTTTGAGAAATAGAAGTGTTGATTAGGGTTTCGGTGATCTCTGGCGAATCTGACTTGCTCGACTGAATTAGGGCTTTGTCCTTGATCGTTTTGCTGGCGATTTGAAGCTTTGGCTTCTTCGATTCTTTGTAACTCTGGCTTGTGGTTTTCTTTGTGGTGACTCTGGCTTCGGCTTCGCTGTTGCCTTTGGCGATTCTTAATCTGACTTGCTCTGATGATTTGCGCCTTTCTCTTAGCTCTGAGGTCTAGGGCTATTTCGAAGCTCCGATGCAGGTTCGATCGTGGTTGATTGTGCGCGATTTAGCCTGGCTCGATCGATTTCTTCTTCGTCTTGCTCACGGCTGCCTCCTCGAGTATTCGTCGTTGTAAGGTGAGTACTTCTCGTACTCACACTTCTAAATCCTATTCCAGTATTTCGTGCATCACTTATTTATAGTGAGTCTGGTTTCTTATTTAATTGATGAATTTGGGAGGGGAATTTCAGTTTGCTGCCTTTATCGAATATATGATTTTGGGGTATTTATTCATGATTAGTGGCGATTTTGAGCTGCTACTTGTTTGGGTTCCACAGTTTGGGTTGTGAATTTCTGGTGACTTCGGTCACTAGATGTTTTTGCTTTGGTCTCGTTGCAGTGTTGTTATATGTTGCAAACTTGCATTTCAGTGTGCTTCAAATCAAGTTCATGTATATACATACATACATGTGTGTATATATGTGCTTGCCCGTGCATTTGATTGATTGATTGTAGTCTTCTTCACTTGATATTTGTTATGCAATTGTAATTGCACTTGTTACTTCTGATATGTTCATTTCAAGTTTGCATACTGAATTCTTGGTCATTTCTATTCTGAGTTCTCTGGCATGTTCCTTGATAACTTTCTGAAGCTTGCTTGCATTCATTCCAGTCTGGTCTCTGTCCTGTAGCATCCAGTTTGCCTCTGTTGGTTCGATAGTGCACTTTGATTTGAGCTACAGTTGCATAGCTTGAACTTGGATCTAGTTTGTATTGAGTTGTAGCTGATCATCTTGAACTTGTTGCACTCCATTTTCATGTGTACATCTCTCTGACCTTTACATGCAGTCTGATTTGACCTGTAGTTTCAAGTGTACATGCTGCAGTGTTATTTTTGTATGAAGTTTTGAACTTAGTTGATGTCCTAGCATTACTAAGGTGCATTCATATTTGCCTTGGGGTTTCATGCATTTTGTTTGCATATTTCTACTAGTATACTTCACATGCACAATTCAGATTTTATCTTGCAGTCTATTTGACAGACTTCAAGTGGTCTTCATACATATGTATGTAGTCACGTATGTATATACATCATCTGATATGTATACATGTATGTTTGAATTGCATTATTTTTACTTATGAAGTTATTGACTTGGTCTGGTTTCTTCCTCACTTCATCCTAGGCTACTATGTTGCACCGTAACATATGACTATATGTTGAGTGTCACTGCATTTATACTTACAGTAGTTGTAATTGAGTCTTTTGTGCTTTGCATTCCATTGACTTATATACTTCCGGTTTCAATGTGATCCATTATACCACTGTTGTAGCCCTCTCTTAACCATTTTGGCATTTCTCTGCCTTGTTCGAACTTGTTTGGTTTCCGTTGCTTGAGATAGCCAATCACTTCAATTCACTTGGTTGAAACTCTTCTCTACTGTCACTTGTTTATTGCATTTGTTGGCACTGGGAATTCTTGAGCCTTGTCTCTACACACTATTTTTATGATACTTTGACCTGTTGCACTCAGTTGACCGTTTGGTGCCTTCTATAATTTCCAGTCTTGTTCAATAACCTTGTGTTGAACCTATCTGTAAA
This sequence comes from Allium fistulosum, assembly GCA_030737815.1. Lineage (NCBI taxonomy): Eukaryota > Viridiplantae > Streptophyta > Magnoliopsida > Asparagales > Amaryllidaceae > Allium > Allium fistulosum. The sequence continues at coordinate 418,464,534 of CM060906.1, forward strand.
TCGGGTTTGACCTTGTTTTTGATTTCTGTACATTTTCTCCGGCTTGACGTCTGTTTGTAGCCTTGCTCATCTACTTGAGGCCTGGCATTTTATACCATCCCTGTCCAGGTTGATTTATTGTGCTGTATATATGATTTGCCCATTTGTGCATTCTTGTAGTCACTTGGGCTTATTCTGTGGATTGCTTTGACAATTGTGTTAAGTTGTCATGTAACTCTTCTTGGCTTTGACATAGCTGAGTCTTTACCTTCGATATTATTATGTGGTCTTTGTTTTAGTTCACTGTCATCTGAACTGTTGCCACTGTCTTCTTTGTAGTCCCAGTCTGCCCTTGTCTTTGCAATTGTTTGCCACTGCAGTTTCATCGTGGTGGTTGCTTTGAATTCGTTTATGTCTGCAGTTTGCATGTGTTTTGCAGTTTTCCCCCTGTTGGGACTTGTTTCTGAATTCACTTGCGTTGAACCCGTTTTCGGGGTTTGACCTTGCGATCATTGTGATTTTCACTGAGCTTTTGTGTATCTCCTGCGATAGTGGCGAGGCAGTACACGCGTGCGTGTACTGCAGCCCTATCAGATTTGACAGTTTTAAATTGACATTTCAATTGTTTAAACTGCTTTGGGTTTCTGTTTTGTGGATTAACACTGTTTAGTGTTATATCTGCCGTTATCCAATTCTCGTATCGAGAGTTGGATATACGAGATTTTTGTGACTGTCATCTATGTTGAGATTGATTATTATTGCTTCTATGCTCTAATAACTGATTTTGAATTAGACTGATCCGAGTATTATTTTCTTTTGAATGTAATACTCGGGTCAGACCGAGTATTTACAGGTTGCAGATTTTTAGCTTTGGGTTGCTGCTAGAGCTATGAAGACTTTTTATATCATTTGAAGTAGTCTGTGTGTCTGTTTTAAGATGATAATGTATTCATGTATATTAGTCGATAATGTACTTGTATATATAACTTCTTGAGTCGACAATTGTAGTTGTATCATTTGTATTGTGTCAAATGTATTGTAACTGATATCAGTTATTGTATATATGAGACTTTTCGTTCCATCTTTATTCCGCATTTATGTTATCTGTGTTATTTTTATATCTATTGTCCTAAACTATTATAGTCACTGTGTAGTAGCTTTGAGTTTGTATCGGTATGTCGGTATTCCTCTAAAAATGAAATGCAATGTTTTATTATCTGACATATCGGTGCTCGCACAAGGCAATTACATAGATGGTTGCTCCTCAACAGCCTTATTCTCCGTGCTAGTTGACAGCACTACACCGTAGTGTTCTTGGCTAGTGTGGGTATAGAGGTGGGGCGTCACATTAAGTGAATATTTGAAAATGGAAAATTACAGTAAAAGCTTTGAAAACTATAAAATTCAAATATCATAATTGTTAGATTCACTGATATAATTTTGATACCCATTACAAATCATGATTTTTAAAGGTAAAATCAAAATTTTTAATCAAGTGATTTGTGAGATTTCTCGAGGTGAACAGAATATGGATTTCTGTTGATTTCTGGTGATCGCGAGATGAATTGAGGGCGTGGTTAAGGTTGGAGGATGGTAAATGGTCAGACATCATTGGGAAAATGATGAGGCATTTTTCAATTAGCCGTGGTAGGTTGGCGAAGGTGATTTAGGGTTTAAGGCACAGTTTTGTTGAGGTTGTGCTCGAGACAAAATTCATAATCTATGGTGAATCGGTCAAGACCGGGGTAGGTGGAATCGAAGCAGGGATCGTTGATGGAGAACTGATCGTGATGGTGAGGCTTCCGATGGTCTCGATCGACGAGGCGAATTGAAATTGTGATCGTAGTCTGGTTCCAGGTGAGGATCGTGATGCTCGATTTCGATGGTGATGCTTGTTCATGGTTCTGGTGATTGGGATCGTGGATGGTGGTCGTAGACGATATGTCGGCAATATCATCGATGGTCAGAGGCGATCGTTTCGCCTGTGCACGTGCACAAGTATCAGCAGTGGCTTTTGTTTTGAGTTAGAGAAGAACAGGCGTTCTCGAAGTAGATGGTGGGATGACTCGAAGTCATACTCGAGGAAATGGGGACTTGGCTCGGGAATTCGAAGGGAGACTCGTATGGGATAAACGGTTTTTAAAAATCAAACATAACAAAGTTTTAAGTAAAGGGGAAGGGAAACTCGAAGGAGTACTCGGGAATATTGGGGTTTTACTCGGGAATTTTGATATTTAGCTCGAGTAGATTACAAGGTTTATTAAATAAAGTCTAAGTTAATTTATTTGTTATGATAATTAATTATAAGGTTTATTAAATAAAGATTTTTGTTTTTAATGATAATTAGATAAATGATTTATCTTTTAATTAATTAAGTTTTAAGTAATTAAAGAGTTAATTAATTAATGTAAGTAATTAAAGGATTAAGCTGTTGAGGGTTAATTAATCTAATTAATAATTAAAGGTTAAATTAATTAAAAATCAAGGTGAATTAATAGAGGTAAATTATTTAAAGTAATTAAAGATTAATTACTTAGTGTAATTAATAAAAGGATTAATTAATTAAAGAAATTAATTAAGGGTTAGTTAATTAATGAGTGTGATTAATTAAAGGATAAATAAATCAACGTAAGTAATTATAAGATAATTAATTTGAGCAGTTAATTAAGGTTAATGAAATTATTAAGGATGAGTAAAGGATTTGTGTAATTAATTTAGAGTTAATTACTTAATATAATTAAAGAATAATTAATCAAAGGTGATTAATTAAGATGAAATTAATCGGTTTGTAATTAATAAATGTTAAGTAAAGGTAATCTAAGTGATTAAAGATTAGTAATTAATTTAATTAGGGATGAATTAAATTAATTTTGGAAGTGATCAATCTTGCTTATGAATGATTGAATGATGTAAATGCCTTGAATTGGTTGATATGTCTGATATGCAATGTTTGTGATATGATATAGGTGGACAATGAAAATGTAGTTATTTATCAATGATAAATTGCTATGTATAAGTGACATCCTATTTAATGTTGAATTGTATTTCACTTGAATAACTTGGTTTAGATATGACATTGGATTCGAAGAGACAGGAGTTGGGTATTAGTTAATACCCGAAACCACTTCAATTCTTTATAAATCGATATGTGAAGTAAGTATTGAACATAACAAGTAATGAACTCGTACTAAAGTATGAGTTACCCCGGGTTTTTCTTTATGGTTTGCACTTAGTATTTAATTTGTATGGGTTTACTCACGCTGGTTTCCAGCCTGACCCGGGTGTTACTTTGTTGTAATGCTCGGGTCAGACCGAGTATTATAGATTTCCAGGTAAGGACGTTCTGGAGCTCAGGAGGCGAGCTGGATGGCAGGAACGTATGGAGTGTGATATATTGTTATTTATTGGGACGAGTTATTTTAACTGTCCAGTGATTAAGAAATGTTGTAACTCTGGTATATAAAAATGTAATTAACTGATACAGTTTTTCTTTGTATAACTGATATTATTATTTACTATTGTAATTTGATCCGCTGAATGTGAGAATCTGTGTCTTGTTCTGTTTCTTTCTTCTATCTCTTTCCTTTTTCTTCTAACTATCTGGAATTTTCGGGTTCGAAATTTCCGGGTCGTTATAGGGTTGAAATGATAAATACCCAAATTAAACCTTGACCTAGGATAGAGAATTAAATAAAACCGATTGGTCAATAATTTGATTTAAAATAAAATGAAGATTTATTTGAATAAATAATACGGTTTTGAAACGAAGTTGGAAATTGAATTTAATGAAATTTAAATGTGAATATTTAATAATCTGAAATGAAATATTAATAAAGAAATTGATGAAAGAATGTTGTTTAATTTGAGAAATGATTGAATTAAGTTTGAAATTATAATTAAGTTTGAAATTATTAAACTTTGAAATGATTTAATAATTAAGTTTGAAATTATAATTAAGTTTGAAATTATTAAACTTTGAAATTATTTAATAATTAAGTTTTGAATTATTTAATAATTAAATGAGATTGAATGATTTAATGATCAAATTGAATTGAATCCTTTAATAAGTAAAATTGAACTTTTGGATAAGTGAATTTGAACTTCGTTGATAAGTGAAATTGAGATTCTTTATTAATTAAGTTTTGGAAAATTATTTAAGTAAGTAAATAAGTGAAATTGAATTTCTTTAACAAGAAATAAAATGTGATATTTTTGAAGTTAATGTGAGACTTGTAATTTAAAGAATTTGATTTGACGAATTTAACTTAATTAAATTTGTAAGTTTTGATATAATGACATTGAACTTAAGTAATTGTTTTAATGAATTGGAAATTAATAGAAATTGTTTTGAATGATAAATTAACTTAACGAATATTGAATGAAATCGATAAATGAAGTTAAATTGATTTGAATGTTAAATTTAATTAATTTAAATGATTTCGAAGTGAAACTTATATTCGAACTTGAATCAATATTCGTATTTTTTTAAATAAAATTGAATTTGAATTATAAGATTTTGAAATTATGAATTTGAAAGTTTTGAAACGTAAATTTTGGAAATTGTTTGGAAAGACAAATGAAATGATGATTTACAAATTCTAATTGAAATTGTAATTGATCTGGTTTTGAAATATATTAAACGACCAATCGGTGTAATAATCACGGAAGTTATTAAAGAGACCGGAATCGGTTATGGATATACTCTCTATCTAAACCGAAAACCACTTTAATAACTATACGCGGGGTGATGATCCAGAATGAAGTGGTTGGAATGATGTACGTGATGACTGAAGAAAGAGAACGATAATGGATAGCTTTGACACTTGTGTCAAATTGGAAATGACTAAAACAGGAGCCGTGCCGGGCCAATGGAGGATTAGCTACCTCAAGTGAACACACTTCTTCGAACTACTCATTACTTGTTGTCGATTGGTGCACCCTTGATTTTGGGAGTGTTGTTTCACGATGTTGCGGGCGCTGCGGCGTTGCGTTCTCACCAGTCCGGATCAGGCAAACGGTAGTATCACTACCTTGGGTATTGCCTCATGTGCCTTGTCATACTTGTATTCCTGTATACGCGACCACTACGAATTTGTTTTGTACCTTTAGTATATGGATTGCCCTCTGGTGACTTCCGGTTTTGGGGAAACTACGGTCTTGTATATGCTTTTGGGAATAAAAATGTGTTAAGGGTGGAATGGGCCATGACTTAACACTATTTTGATACCTTATATTACTGATAGACATTATCTACTTAGCGTATATTACTACCTAGTAGATAGTTTAACGGATCCTTAAAGGATGGTTATTCCAAACATCCTTTGAGTTACTTGTATTTCAATTGCTATTTCACTTGAGTTGGATTTATTAATATAAGAATGTTAATCCTGACTCGAGTGTCTTGTGTTTTGCTTTACGCTCGGGTCAGACTGAGTGTACAGTATTCGAGACACACCTTTGAAGTTGGAGCTTTGCTTGAAGATCCAGCCATCTATTCTGCTTTCAGTATTCGATGATTCCAGTGATGTATTCTGATTTGTATCTGATGTATCATATTACTCTTCCGTTGTATCTGGTTTAACTCTGATGTATCTTATACATTTATATAGTAGCTTCATGAACTACTATCTCTTTTATTTCCGCTGCACTTATTACTCTGTGTCTGTGATCTGTGATTATATTTATTTACTGTATATGTTCAGTTTTGCCAAATTTAAATTAACAACGTGGTATTTTGAGCAATTCAACTCCGGCATGAGTGTCTACCTATACACTTATAATGGATGCGAATGGTCCAAAATATTGAGTCGTTACAGTTGGTATCAGAGCTTTGGTAGCTCTAGGCAAAACTCAACATATAGGGTAAATGTATTTACAAAATCACTCTCATTCAAGTTTCAATCTCTTCCTTTGACTCAATTCCTTTGAATTTTGGAACGTTCCCCTCGGTTCCGAAATTCGTTCGTGTCCTTCACTATTCGTCTTCTTTCAATCATGGAGCACCCCATAACTCCATTCTGAATGTTATCTATAATAGATCGGCGGTCTCGCCAATCTTATAATGATTCGTAAAGGAGTAAACTCATTTACAATAGGCATCGATTTACCAGAGATTTTTGTATCTTCGGTTTACGATGCTATCTATTACCTGCTATACCTGAATTCCATCTCTTGAGATCGAGTGTTGATTTACCTCGGAATTCAGCATCGATCTTATTCTTGAAGTAACGGACGACCCGGTTAAGGTTTCCCGTGAATTAAATAAACTCATCCATCTCTCGATTGTGGTAATTGAATTATCTTATCTTCTGTTTCAAACTTATTTTCGAATCAAAATTCTCTTTGATTTGAGTCCATCAAATTTGAATCTCTATCCTTGCTTTGAAATCCATTCTTGTATAGTCGAGCGAGGAAGTGTATTTGTAAATTAATATTAAAATGTTTTATATATTGTGTTGTTTGAGTTGTTGATGTTGATTTGGATTTCCGATCGATACGTCTGATCAACGCAATCGATAGGATTTCCAACACACTTGAACAGAGCAAACTGACACAATATTATTTTCAAATTTGGTAAATGAAATAAATTTGTTTGATTATATTGTGAAAATATAAGTAAAATTTTCTAGAATTTAATAGGTTAATTAAATTGTTTGTTTGAAATGATAATATTTGATTATCATTTATTGTTCTAAATAAATTTATAAATACGGTTTATAAATTGATTTGGAATCTGAAATGAATTTAATTTAGAAATTTGAGAATTTAGTTTCCGGTGATTTCGAACTTTGGTTTTAAAATTTTAAAGTATATATTATTGAAAGTATTTTCGAATAGAAATCGTTTCCAAAGAATTTTAAAATGTTGAAATCAGTGCTCTTCTCTTTGTCGTTGGAAAATAATTTCGGTGATGGCGGCCGCATCATCGACGTTCATTTTCGAGTTTCGAAGTGGAGATACTATTCTGTAGCTTTGCTATGGTTTGTTTTGAAAAATATTTTGATTTGAATTTTTCAGTATATTTTGATATATATAAGTATCTTATTTTAAAATTTAATTTGATTGATATAAATATATTATATATAACTCTAAATTGTTAAAGTTAATCGGAAATCTAATTCTTAAATGTTGTTAAAGGATGATTTTAATTATAAATAAAACCAAAATTTGGAATAAATATTTAAAACTTGAATAGTTGAATTTGGAAAATTTTATTTGTATATTGTTCAACTGCATTCTAATACAACTTACCTAAATCATTCAGAAGTTGAATATGTATTTGGATAATATATAAGATAAATTGAATTTATAAATAAAATTTGAGTGTTTATAATAAATGTTATACACTAAATTTTGATTATAAAGATGTCAATAGAGTTAGATAGGATAATAAGTAAAACTCAGTTAATAATGAAATAAATTGTTTTGAAAGAATTAATTAATTTGTTTTGAAAGAATTAATAAATTTGTTTTGAAAGAATTAATAAATTGAAATTTGATCAACTTATGAAAATACCTTGAATTTGAAAGCAATTAGTAAATATAAATTAATTTAAATCGAAACTTTTATGGTTTAAATTAATTTATATGGGTTAAATATATGTGAGTAGATATATTAAGTAGAATAAATTTAACAGTAATTGGAATAAAGAAGAATTTAAATTTGTTGAAGAAAATATGATTATAATAAAAGACTATTCAAAATTTATGGTTTTAGAAATTGTAAATTGAAGATAATTGGATAATAAGATAATGAATTTAGAAATAGTTGAGATTGATTTTGGTGAAATCAAATTGATTAAATCAATTATTTAATATCAATTAATTTAAATTTGAATTTATATGGTTTAAATTAATTGTTATTTTGTATTTCAAATATGTTTTTCTTTCTAGTTGTTTCTATTCTCCTACCTCGTTCCTTTTCGGGGACGAAAAGTTTTGAGTGGGGGAGAGTGTAACGACCCGTAAATTTCAACTGTTTTAAATAACGTAATTAGTTGAAATTTTGTGAAATTTTAAACGATAAAATTTTGAAATATAAATTTGATATTTGGAATGCGTTTAGTTAAGCATAGCAACTGGTAAATTTTCGTCCGAAAATATGAAAGTTTATTTCGCGCGTAAATTAACTTCAATTTAATCAGTTAAAAAGCGATGAAAATAAAATGTTTCCGAAACTCAAATATTTTTACATAGGAAAATTCTAAATCATCTTCTGAGAAAAATGTCAGTTTGTCGTTTTTCCAAATTCAGACATCTTTGGCTCCGTCGATCTTATTTTCTTGCATTTTCCGCCAGTTGGGAAATTCGAATTTTTATAATTTAATCGTACCACTGATATTTTTATACCGTTTTGATCGTCCCGGCGTGCTGATCTCGGCATTATATTTAATTTTATGTTTTGAAGTTGGTACGAAACGGAATACATGTAAAGGGTAACTGTATCGGTAATCGGTCTGTGCCTTTGATTTCTTTAGCCATTCATAAACTAATAGCCGTTGCTTTAATATTTCTAGAGTTTACATTACCAATGATCACTGTCCCCTATGCATGACTCTTACTATTTCCCATCTCTAGTATTATAGTTGCTTTTGGCTGTTCAATTACTTTCTGTTCACTATTCTCGGCTCTATTTTTTTTCTCTCTGCTTTTCCTCTTCCCACTTTTAACTTTACAGATTATATTTTTTTCCAAACCTTCACCTACCTGTAGAGAAGACTTTGCTCCTTCCCACTTCATCTCCATCTCTCCTCGCCAGTTAACCCCACGCCATCCACCTAACTCCACGTCAGCCCCTTCACGCCTCCGTGCACCGCACCACCGCCATGCTATAGCACGTGAGCCACCTCCTAACCCCTCCACATATTTCTTCACGTCCGCATACAACCCCGCTCACCATCGTCTCGACCGGCTCAGGCAACTCGGGGCCTTCCTCCGCGTCCGCCTTCATCTCCACCCTTGCTCCTTCCCGCCATGACAATCCGCCGTCTCCACCATGACAACAATCTCAACTGCCGACTTGCTTTGTTGTCTCTCCTTCCAGGCTCGGCCTTGGTTGAAGTCATATGTATACCATATATATAGGTGAGTTATGTGTATGCATTTGTGAAGTCTATATAGGTTGCTGTGATTTTTTTTTACGGACAGTAACGTGTATATATATAGTATTTAAAGTGAAACAAGTTGTCAGTCTATATTTTTCTTATTATGTAAGAACGCTTTGATTATTATTTTTTTGTTGTTTTAAAATCCATTGTTTTGATTGAAGGGCACGCATATATGTTTCAGTTCAATATAAGGGTATTTATACTTTATATTATATTAGTTAGTAGTATATACGGGTTTGCGTGGGCTGTTTGTATACCTATTTATATTTGTGTTTAGATTTTTATATCATGGGTTGCAGATCAAAAAAAAAATCTCACCGTGATGATGATTTATACATCCATATAGGTTGTGCTGTTTTATTTACAATAATATATATACACAGTACTAGTCCACATGTCGGTTACATTAACGGATGTTGGTTTAAATAAATTATTTATGTAGACAAGCCGCGGACTTCTTTTATAAACAGTTAGTTGTATATATATTGCTGTTTTGTAACCGCTACAATGTAAAGGGTATATATATAATATGTTTTAAAGTATTATATGTTTATAAATATTTGTTTATATATAACAGTAGTATGTAGATATGTGTAAGTCTTATTATATATCTTTATGTATATATTAGTATATATATACATGTTATAATATTAAGTGTCGGCATGTAGATTTGATTTAGTAGCATATATATACTATTTTGGGTTTTAAAGTTGGTTTTTTTTATATACTAATTTTATAATAAATATTGTTAAATTTAACATATAGGGTTATATTTTTATTTTATTTTTTTGTCTTAGATTGTTGGGGTTTGATGGTTGATTACATAAGTTATATAAAGAAATCTTATATGTTAAACCGTTAAGTTTTAAAAGGTATTGATTCAAAATTTATTAATGTTTGATTTTAATATATAAGTTTTAATTTAAAAACAATGATTTTGAAACCTTTATATTATTTTATTATTTGTCGTAAACTAAAATACTGAATTATATATATATAGTAGAATAATGCATGTATTCTCGATTTATATCCAAACTGATTATCTTGTTTTCATCGGTTCTTATCTATCAGTTTTGACGTCAATTCGTGCCAATCTAGCTTTACTCTGGGATTCGTGCTTGCATTTCGTGACTCAATCTCAGTGACCGTTCCTTTGTGCGTATCTGTGTCATATCTTGTTCTCTCTAGCCTCGAAAGGTGAGCACTCACTCACGATTAACGTTCTTTTATTTTATTAAATTTGATTTCAATTGAAACGACAATTGAAATATGCTGCTGTTAGTTAATTACACTGTTTTATCTGCTATTACCTGTATCAGTTCACCTGTGACATCTGACACCATTATTTGTTAATTATTTATGCGATGATAATACAGTTTGGCTGATAATTGATTGATTGTTGATGTTTATATTGGATGTTAAATTGTTAATGTTAAAATGATAAATAGTATGCAATTGAAATTGATATAGAATAGTTAAATGTTAAATTTGATTAAATGACATTTGTACAATATAACCCATTTAACTGTCAAAATTTATCGACACGTAGGATTTATTTAATTACATCTTGAACCACTGAATGTATGTTGTTAAATTGATGATGAATGAAATTGTAAATAAATGACAAGTGAAAACCGTAATGTAATAATCTTTAATCTACATGAAATGATAATGTAGATTCTAGAGATAATTATATTAATTCGTACAAATAACAATGCTTTTATATGGTTATTTCGGGATTATTTGAATTGATTATTGGATTGATATTGATTGTTGTTATTGCTTGTTTATTTACTTTGACACTATCCCTGTTATCACACTGCAAGTTCCCTTTGTTATGTTTTGATTTTGAATTAAATTGGAATCGGGTTGAAATGATAAATACCCAAATTAAACCTTGACCTAGGATAGAGAATTAAATAAAACCGATTGGTCAATAATTTGATTTAAAATAAAATGAAGATTTATTTGAATAAATAATACGGTTTTGAAACGAAGTTGGAAATTGAATTTAATGAAATTTAAATGTGAATATTTAATAATCTGAAATGAAATATTAATAAAGAAATTGATGAAAGAATGTTGTTTAATTTGAGAAATGATTGAATTAAGTTTGAAATTATAATTAAGTTTGAAATTATTAAACTTTGAAATGATTTAAAAATTAAGTTTGAAACTATAATTAAGTTTGAAATTATTAAACTTTGAAATTATTTAATAATTAAGTTTTGAATTATTTAATAATTAAATGAGATTGAATGATTTAATGATCAAATTGAATTGAATCCTTTAATAAGTAAAATTGAACTTTTGGATAAGTGAATTTGAACTTCGTTAATAAGTGAAATTGAGATTCTTTATTAATTAAGTTTTGGAAAATTATTTAAGTAAGTAAATAAGTGAAATTGAATTTCTTTAACAAGAAATAAAATGTGATATTTTTGAAGTTAATGTGAGACTTGTAATTTAAAGAATTTGATTTGACGAATTTAACTTAATTAAATTTGTAAGTTTTGATATAATGGCATTGAACTTAAGTAATTGTTTTAATGAATTGGAAATTAATAGAAATTGTTTTGAATGATAAATTAACTTAACGAATATTGAATGAAATCGATAAATGAAGTTAAATTGATTTGAATGTTAAATTTAATTAATTTAAATGATTTCGAAGTGAAACTTATATTCGAACTTGAATCAATATTCGTATTTTTTTAAATAAAATTGAATTTGAATTATAAGATTTTGAAATTATGAATTTGAAAGTTTTGAAACGTAAATTTTGGAAATTGTTTGGAAAGACAAATGAAATGATGATTTACAAATTCTAATTGAAATTGTAATTGATCTGGTTTTGAAATATATTAAATGACCAATCGGTGTAATAATCACGAAAGTTATTAAAGAGACCGGAATCGGTTATGGATATACTCTCTATCTAAACCGAAAACCACTTTAATAACTATACGCGGGGTGATGATCCAGAATGAAGTGGTTGGAATGATGTACGTGATGACTGAAGAAAGAGAACGATAATGGATAGCTTTGACACTTGTGTCAAATTGGAAATGACTAAAACAGGAGCCGTGCCGGGCCAATGGAGGATTAGCTACCTCAAGTGAACACACTTCTTCGAACTACTCATTACTTGTTGTCGATTGGTGCACCCTTGATTTTGGGAGTGTTGTTTCACGGTGTTGCGGGCGCTGCGGCGTTGCGGCGTTGCGTTCTCACCAGTCCGGATCAAGCAAACGGTAGTATCACTACCTTGGGTATTGCCTCATGTGCCTTGTCATACTTGTATTCCTGTATACGCGACCACTACGAATTTGTTTTGTACCTTTAGTATATGGATTGCCCTCTGGTGACTTCCGGTTTTGGGAAAACTACGGTCTTATATATGCTTTTGGGAATAAAAATGTGTTAAGGATGGAATGGGCCATGACTTAACACTATTTTGATACCTTATATTACTGATAGACATTATCTACTTAGCGTATATTACTACCTAGTAGATAGTTTAACGGATCCTTAAAGGATGGTTATTCCAAACATCCTTTGAGTTACTTGTATTTCAATTGCTATTTCACTTGAGTTGGATTTATTAATATAAGAATGTTAATCCTGACTCGAGTGTCTTGTGTTTTGCTTTACGCTCGGGTTAGACTGAGTGTACCAGTATTCGAGACTCACCTTTGAAGTTGGAGCTTTGCTTGAAGATCCAGCCATATATTCTGCTTTCAGTATTCGATGATTCCAGTGATGTATTCAGATTTGTATCTGATGTATCATATTACTCTTCTGTTGTATCTGGTTTAACTCTGATGTATCTTATACATTTATATAGTAGCTTCATGAACTACTATCTCTTTTATTTCCGCTGCACTTATTACTCTGTGTCTGTGATCTGTGATTATATTTATTTACTGTATATGTTCAGTTTTGCCAAATTTAAATTAACAACGCGGTATTTTGAGCAATTCAACTCCGGCATGAGTGTCTACCTATACACTTATAATGGATGCGAATGGTCCAAAATATCGGGTCGTTACATGTTGATTAAATCTTTAAAGGATGTTAATTTTGGTATGTTTAGGGTTAACAAAATTAATTAAGTGAACGATTGTTTTGAAATTTGAATTCTAAAAGTTTGTTTACAGTATAGAGTTGGTCCATTCATTTCCTTTCTAATTAATAATTACCTCTTTTAATACCAGCTACTTTTAAAAAGGCTGTTCATATTTACTATATTTCAATACCAAGTTTGTTCATATTTACTTTATTTTTTTCATTCATTTTCCAACTTCATTTTCTGAAACATCATTTCATTTATTTCTAATTAATAGCGGCCTCTCTTTTCAAATCTCTTTGGCCCTAAACCTAACTCTAACCTTATAAATGAGATATGACGCAAATGAAACCCCAGCCTCCATTCTAATCTTCTTCTTTTGTTTTTCTTCAAATCTCCTTATTATCTCTCATTTTAATTTTTCCTTCCTCTTCAAATATTCTTCTTATTCAAATTTTCTTCTATTTCAAACTTTTTTCTATTTCAAACTTTCTTCTTTGTTTTCAAATCTATATCTTCTCTTCCATTTTCAGTTCTTATTTTAAATCCTTTTCTTTTTCAATTCTTCTTTTTCAAATCTTCTTTTTTTCAAACCTTTTAAAAATACATACATACATATATATATATATTAATATAATAAGGAGGAAAATTAAAGTAAATCAAAATAAAAGAAATTTTTTTTGGAACAAAGCTAGTAATCAAGAAGGAGACTAAGGAAACATAGAGCGGAGCTATTAATTTGAAGTCAATTTTTTTTCAGAAATTCAAAAGGTCAGTGTTTTAACCCACTCACAACTTCTAAAATTTCTTATGTTTGTTAAATTGATCTATGATGTGATTAGAAGTTTATTTATGACTATTTGGCATATTTTTAATCATCATCTCAGTTATTGAAATTATTGAATTAAATTGTTATTTAATTTATTATTGCATATAAACTACCAGTTAAACAGTTATTTAATTTATTATTGAATATAATCTGCTAGTTGATACCTGTTATTTATTATCTGTTATATATTGATGCTATTGATTGAATTGGATGATGATTGTGATAAATGGTTGGTGGTTGATATTGGATGAATGGATGTTGTATTTTATATTGTTATAAACTGCAAGTTGTTATGTGTTTTATTTCATTCGGGATTGCGGTTTGAAATGATATATAACTGTATTTTCTATTTTAAATTACGGATAGAAATGATAAATATCTGTATCACTTGACCATAGGATAGAAAATTTTATACAGACACCGTGGTTTATATATATATAAATATTTTTGAAATGATTTCTATGGTTTTGTAAAGAAATATATGGTTTTTAGAGATATTGATTTGGATATTTTATAAATGTTATTTTATATATAATTAAATTCTTGGTTTTAAGCTATAAATAAAATTGTTTAAAGTATAAAATAAGTTTAATAATAAATCTTGATTTTATTTAAAATATAATATGGATAAGTATTTACTTAAATTATATTTTAATATAGAGTTTATATTGATTTTTATTAAGTCAAGGATGAGAAGATAGTTCTGAAATTGATTTGAGATTTTATTTAATTAAGAATTTTATTTAATAAGAATCCATTTGGAACTTATTGAAATTGAGATTTTAAAAGAATATGGTTTTATAACTTAATTCAGGTTTAAGGTGATTTAAGTGAATATATCAAATCTAAATAAATTGAGGAATATTCAGTTATTGAAATTTGAAGTTTTATTTAAAGGATATTGGATTTATAAAGCAAATATTTCAAAACTAAATAATAGTAAAGTGAATTTGGTATATATGAATTATAAAGTTTAGTTTGAAATATTGAATATTTAAGCTTTGAAATATATTGAAATTGAAATGGTTATTTTGTGGATCAAATCTGTTTTGAAATCGATATAATTTGGAATGGTCTATTTGAAAACCGAATTGAATTGAAATATATGATTTGGGGATTTGGTTAAATTTAAATTTAGAAATTCGGGTTGTTTTGGAATTGATTTGTGAAATTTAAAAAGCTAGTTTATTTTATAAAATATTTTAATATTTAAACCATGTAAGGGGTGGAAGTTATGTTTCAAAGTTATTAATTTTAAAGTATTGCGTTTTGGAAGTGTTATAGTTTTAAATCTTTAGTTTCGAAATTTTATAACTTTGAAATACTATAATTTTAAAAATGATATCATATTGCTTTGGTTTTAAAGCGGAAATGATATCGTATTTATATGGTTTTGAAATGGATATTATATTTTAGGTTTTGAAGTATAAACTATTTTAAATGACCGCGACGTTATAATAACGTTTGGTTGTTAAAGAGACCGGGATCGGATATGGACAAACTCTCTGTCGATACCGAAAACCACTTTGATAACTGTGTACGCAGTGGAGTTTCCAAAATGAAGTAGGATGGTGGCGACGATCCTAAGGTGTATACGTGGACCGAACTCCCGTGAGTTGGCATAAGGTGGCTAAAACAGGAGCGATTGACGGACCAATAAGGTAGCACCTCTGATCGGACACACTTCTTCGATACCATTCTATTACTTGTGATTGATTTGGTGCGCACCCTTGATTTGGGAGTGTTGTTCGAGGTGGGCGGTAGAGGCTGCTATGCGTCACCACCAGTTCGGATGCGTAATTGTTATATCTACCCTGGCATTGCCTAGTTGTGCCGTGTCACCTACCATATCGAGCTTTACTATGAGTTTCTATTTGTGTCGTACCTATGGAGTATCTTCTTATAGCCTTTCGAGGTATGCAGGTACTGTGTAGACTATTGGCATTTTACGTGTTAAGGTGGAAAATGTAAAGCCTTAACGCTATTTAAAAGTATGTTTATTTTATGATTAGACATTATTATAATAGCGAATATTACTACATAGTAAATAGTTTAACGGATCCTTAAGAGATGTGAATCCAGAACATTTCTTAAGTTACTGCACTCACGTTAGACACTGGATAGGAGATGTCAAACCCCGTAAACATCTTTGACGCCGTTTACACTCATATTTATTTCATTGATTTAACTTACATAAGATCTTTTAGTTCTGACTCGAGTGTTTTGTCTTTTCAATTCGCTCGGGTCAGCCTGAGCATTTCAGGATTTGAAGGCCCTATTTCTGGAGGACGAAGACGAAGATTTTATTACTACTATTTATTATATTCCACTACACCATTGTATTCCGCTGCATTATTAATATTCTCGGGTATGTGTAACTCTGATATGTATTGTATAAATATAATCAAATGTTTGTAAAACAGCTTCATGAACTGTTATTTGATTATTATATTTTATCGTTCCGCTGCAAGATTCTATTTTGTTTCTTTTATTTCTCCACTTTTTCTTATTTACCCCATAACAATCCGCCCTTCTGTATGGTTTAAGTTGGCACGTGTGTCTGCTTAAGCGTACAAAAAGGTAGGATGTTACATTTATAGCTTACTTGATATCAGTAAAATCCAATTTTACTTTATCAAGTGTTACCCTGTTGTGACAATTATTTACACCAATTCTCTTCATCAAAACTATATCACTTTGGACTTATGGAATTGGTAACGGTCAAAATTCCAATATCATCCATATTCAACTTTATAGTCAAAACACAACGTACTTGGTTCAATAATAACATTAATATTAACCGAACTACTCCGGCCAGAGACTTTGACTTTGAATTGACTTCAGTTGACTGTGATACTAACCTCATATAACTGAGGAGACGGGTCCTCTCTTGAATAGTATTTCACTTCCAATGCTTCCACTCAGCCCAATTATAGTCGTTTAATGGATGTCGTGCCATGATTTAACTATAATCAAAGCACAGCTTCCACATTGAAGATCAATAGTATTCTCAAGTCAAAAGAACTGTGTAATTTTGTCACATTGATATTTTATGTTTGACCTTAGTTATATTTACCAACAGAAAATTATCGCGTGAGTAATTCCATAATCACCCAATAACTATTAGTATGTAACCCTTGGGTGCCTCTAACAGATATAAGTAATACACTGGCTAACATTTAGAGAGCATTACATACTCTAGACTCAACAGTTGTATCTCTATCAGTCTCGATACAACTTGACTATGAATATTTAAAACAGTGTGTTTATTTCATTATGATAAATTACTCATTGTTACAACACTTTATAACTACTATCACAAAACATACCATTTATGGATTTTTTATTAAATATACTTTTAATTAAATTGATTAATTAATATAACATGTTATATCAAGTATACAATAAAAAGAAAACACCTTTTATTTTGAACAAGATTGGTTATCGAGTTATATATGCATAACAAATTACATAATTGCCTCAAGGGCATACCTTTAACTCTATCAAATATAAGATGTATGATAATTCCGCATAAGGAATGTAACGATTCATCTTTTCGACCCTTAAAAGTCGACACTAACATATCCACGATTTTCATGTGTCGAGCATCCAAGTGCTGGAAAGACAGATTGTTGGAGTGAAAGAATATAAAAGACAGAACAGACTCCCACATCATAACTAGTAATCTATAATATACACAATGATCTTTACAAAATAAAAACCGTAATATACATACATCAACCATAGTAGACCAATCCTATCATCAGCCTAGACAGTTATAACAACATGTCCTAACAATTGTCGATAAATACAACAACAACAAAAATTGTAGCGAAAATAAAAGGATACACGAATATAACTTGGAGGCATCTGGCTCGTCTCCTGAAGCTCCAAAGCATCCGGAACTAAATCTAAAAAACTCTCAGGCTGACCCAAGCATTAAGAAAATAACATCCAGATCAGTCTGGAACATAGCATGATAAAACTCAAATCATATGGATTTTTAATGTTGTAAAACCTTTCAAGGATAAAAGGTATCTCGTAAGGCCACGCCGCACATAAACGTGGACGGGGTTTTAACTTACAATAACTAAACCATTACATAGGAAAATCCAGTGATATTATAGTAATGTAAAGGGTTAAAGTAAATATTGAATCATAGACGAAATTGTTACATTATTTAAATTCTAGCATAATAGATATACAAGTTCGAAGGCTCGTATTGGAAAATGGATCCCAACTATGAAAAAGTAAGGGTCTACCTTCAAATCTATTGGATCACCGTGTTTATGTGTGGCATGGTCTTACAAGATACCTTTTATTCTAGAAAGGTTTTACAACATTAAAAATCCATATGATTTGAGTTTTCTCATGCTGGTTTACCAGACTGAACCGGGCATTATTTTGTTATAATGCTTGGGTCAGCCCAAGTATGTTTCAGATTTAGTTTTGGAAGGTTTGGATGTTCAAAAGATGAGTTGGATGCCTCCAACACGTATTCACATATCTTTTTATTTCTGCTACATTATTAGGACATGCTGCTATAACTGTCCAGGATGATGATAGGACTGGTCTACTCTGGTTGATGTATGTATATTATGGTTTTTCTTTTGTAAATATCATTGTGTATACTATAGAATACTAGTTACGATGTGAGATTATGTTCTGTTTTTTATATTTTTTCACCGCAACAATCTTTCTTTCTGGCACTTGGATGTTCGGTACGTGAATACCGTGGATGTATCAGTGTCGACTTTTAAGGGTCTAAAAGGCAGATCATTACAGTTGGTATCAAAACTTAGGTTGAGCGAATACCTAGGCCTTAGTGAGGTAAACTTATTAGAGATAGGGTTAATAATGCCCTAGAATGAGTAACTCATCAGAGATAAGAATGTGTTGAGAGTGTGTGTGTGTGTGTGTATGTGTGTATATGCATGCATATTTGTTAATGTTGTAAAAATGTTTTATATTGTGTTGTTTGATCTGTTAACTTTGAATTTGGATTCCGATCAATACGTGTAGCTAACGTTATTGATAAGAATCTCAAAACACTTGAACAAGGCCAACTGAAACGGTATTGTTTTAAATTGGTAAATTAAATAATTTTACCCAGGAATATGTTTTATATATAAAGAAATGGTTTTCAAAAAGCAATATAGTTATTATTGATGTGTTTGTTTGTTAGGAAATGATAATATTTAATTATGTTAATTAATTAGTCATGCTCACCAAGTTAGGAGCATTGACTATTGTTTGTTGATTAAGTAGTTATGCCCGACCAGTTTATGGGCATTGACTATTGTGGTTGATTAGGAGCAGTTTTATCCTTTTCACTGCATGGATTGGGTAAATAGTAACCGTGGGAACATTGAAACGAATACCTTATGAATTCAGTTTCATAATTTGACTATAAAGCATTCAGTGATAATGTTGGGTTAATATTTAACTTAAATAAAAGTTGTTTATTATAATCTAAACAAAGATATACATTTGTGAAATGGTTTATATAAGGAAGTGAAAATTATATAAATATGATTTATAAATGTAGTTTATAAGTAAAAAGATTCAAGTTGAGAATTAGAAAATTTAAATCCCGGTGTTTTTGGAAATGGTTTTTCAAAATTTTGAAAGAAATAATAATAATATTATTTGGAAATATATTGGGAATAAGAATAATTTTAAAAGGATTTTGATGGAGATAGAAAGCACTTAACTCACTTCAGTTGCTAAAAATAATTTCGGTGATTACTTCATCATCATCGGTATTCATTTTCGAGTTTCTAAGTGAGGGATTGCTACCATAGTATTTTTCCATATAATTATGTGGATAAAAAAATTTATTTTTGAATTCCAAAAGTATGATCAGATATAAAAACAAAGATATGTATATATTATTTATTTTAAAATAGAGTTGAAATAAAACTAGGTGTTTAAGTTTGTAGTTTTCAGTCAAGTTATTATAAGGATGCATGTATCCTATACATTAGGATAGTTTGGTTTGCATCTCATTTTTATATGTTGGTTGGAGTTTTCATCTATTGAAATAAAATGGAATTTCCGACGATTTTGGACAGTCGCGACTTCCAAATTTGTATAGAAATTTGAGGCTAGGTGTTTTTGGTGGAATTATAAGGAAATAAGTGTAATTTACAAATTTGAGAAGGTAGTAAGTTAAAACACATTTAAAAATTATTGAACATTCTGGTTAAGTAAAACAAATCTGATATTGTATATGTACTCTTAGGATGTAGAAGAGTATTATATGAATATAAACTTAAGTTATGAATATCGGTACACTTAAGTAATGGTTTTATGAAATGAAATCTTGTTTAATGAAATTGAATGTGATTTAAAATGTAAGGCAATTGGTATAGTTAAGAAACCAATTGTAATAAATACATAGGATGTACGTAGATCATTTTATTCTAAGTGTTTTAGGTGTTTTACACCTATTCGAACAAGGATTTTTCACTCGATTTTTGACGGCGAACACTTGATATAGATTCTTGAGATGATCCAAAAGTTCTCTATCATAGTATATGGCTATGCAAAGAGAACAATGGTTTCTAAACAAGGAACCGGATCGGTGTCCATACTAAAGAAGTCGAGCGAGCAATACTAGTTCAAAAGTGAAATTTGTGTGATCGAGTGAGTGATCAAATTTGATATTGTGTACGGACGACTTATGTACATCGTACGGGCTTTAATGTAATTATATACTTTTGACAATAGAAATGCAAGTTACATGATTTGATATGACATGTTGGTTTGAGATGATTGTTATATATGGTTTGGCATGCTTAGCTTCATGTTATATGTTGTTGAGTTGTTGTACTATTTCATTATCATGTTTAACTCTCTTTTGGATTATATAATTAAGTTTCAAGTACATGAAAGCAAAGGCTAGCTTGCTGCTTTTTGTTATATGAGTAGAGTTTGTTGCCCGACAAATTGGTATGTAATAGATTTAGAGTTTAGGATTTGGTTTGTGATGTTATACCCCAGATATGGGAGGCTACTTTTGGGCTTTGTTTTCTTTTGTTGGTTTGGGCCATATGTAGCAAGTTGTAGTTTTTTTGATCTAGCCGTGTAAGGGAGGTGCTGCCAAAATTTTTCGAAAACTTAGGCTAATAAGAAGTTAAAGCAAGGATGTTTAGATATGACCGATAGTCGTAAGAATCGATGTCAAAGATTATTGGAATAGCCCTGAGTGACATGGGAATTTTAGTGAAATATGGGAAGTTGTCAATATTGATGCAATTGTTGTTATTTATTCATTTCGAGAGTTTATATCTCGATTCGGGTGAGATTGCTATGTTGGCTGACATGTGGCTGAGTAGGTAGGATAGTATCCAGGATAGATTAGTGTGGAGTTTGCTGATTTAGCATAAGCTGAAGATGATTTTTATATCATCAAATATGCTTGGGTGTTGGGGTTTGTTTCTTAGTCCTTCAGATTTTGAGGACGAATCTTTTTAAGGGGGGAAACTGTAACAACCTTGCCGTAAGTAGCCCCACCTTCCATGAACACAATGACACCAGCTTGGCCTCCCCATCACCTGATGCTAGCGAACGAACCCATAAACTCCACCACGTTCATAGCCAGATTCTTCCCACTTCCAGCTACCCCACGACGATCCAACCGGTCATCATGCCCAACTCACCTAGCTGAACAACTTCCTAGTTGGAACCTTCGCCTGAAACTGCCTCTGGTGGTCGGAGAAATATTGGCCTTTGGATGGAGGGTTTTCGAATTCGGTGGCTAGGGTTTCATTTAGGATTTGGGGAATAAAATGAGGGGTGTGGGTCCTATATATAGGCAAATATCCGGCACCATTCACCCCGAAATTTCATGCACTCAAATCGAGCGTGTTTAGTGGTGTTCCTAGCCAAATACCCCTATTTCAAACTCAATGGAACTATTTTCGGGACATAATTCCGGCATATCCAAAAGTTAACCCTTTTGGTCGCATGATATAACTAATTGAACTCGACCTTCTAACTCGAAACCAAACAGTCGGAATATATCGATGCTTATACTCATTCTGGCTCGCTCGGACCACTCGGACCCAATGGAAATAATCCAGATTCCTAAATAGTCTGTCTGCAGAAGTCGAGTTTCCCAGCTCTTCTATAAAATAAATCAATAAAATATTTAAATATCCAAAACATAAATATTCAAAGCAGCATAAAGAAAATACGGGTTATTACAAGGAATCCGTCATACATGCTCCATATTGAACACTTTAATATGGTATCTGTGCATATGATTTAGGACGTTCCAAACAGTCTTTTATACTGATTATAAAATATGTTTTTCAAATCCTATGTTGAGAATCTAAAGAACTAAACTAGAATTGATTTTAACATGAGTATATTGTTAACAATTAGTAGCATGTTGTTTACTTACAATTTAGATTTAGAAATATTTATGTACCTATTTAATGTTCTTTCTTATGATACACAGTTCCTCTGCATTTTGATTGAAAATCAAACTATTGATATTTCTATCAAAATATTTGGTCAACCCTGATGCTTGTCGAATGGTCTTTCGTATCCATTTTCAAATCATCTTTGAAAACCCACAAACTCAATATCGCTCCCACTGACTTCGAGACACTTTGGTTGTTATGTGTAAATAGTTTATTCTAAATTGTTATTTAGAATTTTCTGTTTTAATATATATATATATAAACACACACACACACACCCCAAAACACAAAGTCATACCAGGCGATAATTTTGTGAGTAAAATCTGAATTAACTTGAGTTATTGAATGACAAATCTGTTACGCTAATTTCAACAACTGAAATTTACAATGTTATCCTTATTAACGTTGCTCACTATATTCCAACTGCATTAGTATTTCTCTTGAAGACACAATTGTTGCCGATGGATCTTATCCTTTCGGGTACAACTATCAAAATCATATTTTTATAATAAACTTGGAATCCATTTAGGATTTGTAGATCAACCATATTGCAGAGTTGATACTCCTAGTAGTTTTATTGACAACTGAAGTATATCTATTATCAACGTTGATAAGAAACTCATAGTTTCTCTTTAATGTGCAAGAACGCGTATTAGACATTTTAATGTGTTGTGTTTATTTAGGTTTGGCTAATTTTATTTCATCCTTCATAATCAGTTTTATCTTTGTCTCACATCCAAATCCATTTTACTACCAATAATTTTTAAAAGAAATTCCCTTGTCGCGAAGCTAGCATTTCTTGGTGCAATAATTATTTCATAGTGCAATGGTATAGATTTTCATAAACATTTTATGAATTGCCTTATATATATATAACTGATTTGGTTTTAGTTTATGAAACTTATGTTCAAATATAAATTTATCAATCAATATTGATCGATCTCAAACTCCTTGGGGGTCGTTCACACAAGATCCCTCATAAATAATTATTACGTATAGTCTTTGGACTTGCATG
Source organism: Allium fistulosum (assembly GCA_030737815.1). Classification (NCBI taxonomy): domain Eukaryota; kingdom Viridiplantae; phylum Streptophyta; class Magnoliopsida; order Asparagales; family Amaryllidaceae; genus Allium; species Allium fistulosum. The sequence continues at coordinate 418,487,965 of CM060906.1, forward strand.
ACCTACCAACTCCATGACCTAAGATATGATGGGTTTTCTTAAAATCCTTATCTTGTATGATTTTGCAAACTATGCTTTAGACTAAATTAAGTTTAACCTTATGTACTACATTTAAGTATATGACTTTATAGAAAGAAATTAATTCAACTTCACTCATTATAAATCATACTTTGTACAACAATGTTTGATTTCCCCATATCGATGCATCATTATGTATAATAGGGAGGTGCGACTTTTGAGATTGAATCTTTATTCATTTTTATATACATTTGAAACTCTATCCATCAATTTATTTTCTTTTACACATTACATTACTTGCTTCTATTATATATTCTATGAGATTACCATCGACATACGTCATGTGTATCAAATACGCATTTCATGTCGGTGATAATTCTTCATGTTGGAATTGGGCTAGCCCATAGTGGAGTAATTGGGTAAATTTCAATTTTTTTTATCTTTTTGGATCTTTAGTGGGCCTATGTTGTCTAAATTTATTTAGAACTTTTCTAAACTTTCTTTTTAAATAAAATTAATATTTATTTATTTCATAAATAATGTTTTATTTTGTATAGTTTATATTATATATTACGAGTATATATGCACGTCCAGGTAGGCCTGCATTTAATCACAATGTGCATGCATTTTTAGTTGTACCTATGGAAGTAGATTTGACCGTAGCATTGCCAGCATAAACTGAACATGAGGCAACGACCAAGAAGGCTGAGACAACTGAAGAACATTCATAGAACAATTAACTTGAAAGTATTCGTAGTTTTATCATTTCTTTCTTTTCTTTTAGTCTACGAATGTATAACGTAGTTCTTCATGGTGATTAACAGTTGTACTTAGAAAATAACAGGCCACATCCCCATATTTGAACTCCACCTAGGCAAAAGCCAGTATTTTTTTTGTTCAAACTGCAATAACTTCTTCATACTAACTCGAAATTAGGCGAAACTTCGACCGATGAACTCCCACCTAAATTACGGACAATACTCGGATACTTCAGCTTATAAACGCACACTATAGTTCTTCATGGTGATTAATAGTTGTACTTAGAAAATAATAGGCAACATCCCCATATTTGAACTCTGCCTAGGCAGAAGCCGCTATTTTTTGTTCATACTGCAGTAGCTTCTTCATACTAACTCGGAATCAGACGAGACTGCGACCGATGAACTCCTACCTAAAGTACGGACAATATGGAACACTTGTATGCTTCATCTCTTAAATGCACACTGTAGTTCTCCATAGTGACTAACAGTTGTACTTAGAAAATAATAGGTTACATCCTCATATTTGAGCTCCGCCTAGGCAGAAGCCGCTATTTTTTTGTTCGGACTACAATAACTTCTTCATACTAACTCGAAATCTAGCGAGACTTCGACCGATGAACTCCCACCTAAATTACCGACAATATGGAACACTCGGATACTTCTTATGAACGCACACTGTAGTTTTCCATGGTGACTAACAGTTGTACTTAGAAAATAACAGGCTACATCCTTATATATGAACTCCGCCAAGGCAGAACCTGCTATTTGTTTTGTTCATACTGCAATAACCTTTTCATACTAACTCGGAATCAGGCGAGACTTCGACCGATAAACTCCCACCTAAATTACAGACAATATTGAACACTCGGATGCTTCATCTCTTGAAGGCACACTATAGTTCTCCATGGTGACTAACAGTTGTACTTAGAAAATAATATGCTACATCCTCATATTTCAACTCCACCTAGGTAGAAGCCGCTAATTTTTTTGTTCAAACGGCAATAACTTTTTAGTACTAACTCGGAATCAGGCGAGACTTCGACCGATGAACTCCCACCTAAGTTACGCACAATATGGAACATTATGATACTTCATCTTCTGAACGCACACCGTAGTTCTCCATGGTGACTAATAGTTGTACTTAGAAAATAACAGGCTCAATCCTTATTTTTTAGCTAGGCAGAAGCTGCTACTTTTTTGTTCAGACTGCAATAACTTCTTCATACTAACTCGGAATCTGGCGAGACTTCGACCGATGAACTCTCACCTAAATTACGGACAATATGGAACACTCAGATGCTTTATCTTGTGATCGCACACTGTAGTTCTTCTTGGTGACTAACAGTTGTACTTAGAAAATAACATACTACATCCCCATATTTGAACTTCGCCTAGGCAGAAGCCGCTATATTTTTTGTTCATACTGCAATAACTTCTTCATACTAACTTGGAATCATTCGAAACTTCGACCGATGAACTATCACCTAAATTATGGACAATATGGAACACTCGGATGCTTCATCCCTTGAACGCACACTGTAGTTCTACATGGTGACAAACAGTTATACTTAGAAAATGCATCTTACATTCCCATATTTGAACTTCGCCTAAGCAGAAGCAGTTATATTTTTTGTTTATACTGCAATAACTTCTTCATAATAACTCGGAATCAGTCGACACTTCGACCGATGAACTCCTACCTAAATTACGGACAATATGGAACACTTGGATGCTTCATCTCTTGAATGCACACTGTAGTTCTCTATGGTGACAAACAATTATACTTAGAAAATGACATACTACATATACTACATATAAACATGTAACTAGTTAAAATTATGTACATATACATACAAACATACATATAGATATTTGCTCCTACTTTTGGCCTAGTAAAAATTATTTTTAATTTAATTTTTGTTTTATAATTATTATTAAATAACAAACCATACGAAATTAATAAAAAAACATAAATATTATTTTCAAAATCATAAAGTTTATTTTATATTATAAAAAAAATTTCCAGAATTTTATATTATTTATAAATATATACATGTATATGTTTTATTTATATAATCAATTTTGAATTAAATAAATTTACTTATATAAATACAAAAAATATTCAATTTTTTTATATTATTGCCGAAAGTCATACTAACAAAATTAAATTTTGCAATATTATAGAATATATATATATACATATATTATATGGTATTAAGCTTTAAATTAGATTTACTATTTAAATTAATATAATATTTTATTATTTTAAATTTCAAAATTCAAAGAAAAAAATTATGCTAATAGCATGTATAAACAAATACGCATTATTATTTTCAGGCAAAACAAAGTATTATTATTTTGCATGGGCAAGCTAGTTTTATAGTGGTCATACCACTTTACAAATTTTACAGGTGTGCAGCTAAGATGTTCTAGTAGCTAAAACCGGATTAAAGTGGTTGTACCACTTGTTTAAGGAAAACTCAAGTGCAAGGCACAGACGCCTTAACAACTATATAAACACTACAACATTGGAGTGAGAAAACAAGTGTCTCGACTATAAATAAAAAAAATAAAAACTAGTCATCCTCAGAAGTGGAGGAACTATTACCATCAGTAGAAGAGACATGTCCAAGAACATGTAGATACCCAAACAAAATGCTTGGATCAAGGACCATCGTGCCACTGAAAAAAATGTATTACCTTTCCCATGTGTCATCTGTAAACATTTTGTGGTTCCATTCCCCAATGTCATCCTTATCGGCAAGTGAGAGCCTATCCCTAGAAGCAATGTAATAGAGGCATTTGTTATCCCCAGGATCACAAATGAACTTAAAGAATCTGCCAAGTTTCGAGTCATATCTCATAAGTGTCCTATCATGGCGCCAATCGCGTTCGCTAGAATGCCAAGTAATATGGTCAAAAGAAGGAGCAACCTCGGATGGAACAAAAACCGATGGAGGTAAAGGAGGAGAAGTGTCAATAATAGAATCATCTATAATGGGAATAAACTTGGGGAACCATCGTCTGATCGGTAGTACAGGAAGAGGGATTCTGTCGAAGACCGGGATAGGGGTTTCAAGAGTGTCACGTTAGTAGGCGTTGACGGCGTGTCCAAAGGAGTGGCAGGTAGAGCATATATTAGAGGCCCAAGTATAGCTAACATCTACAATTACCACATGTCCTTTTATGAACTTTACTTTGAGTTTCGAAAGGAGAGGTTTGTTTGGGGTAATTTCAATCAAGGCCTTCGCATAAACTAACCGCTTCATAGCAACAGTATTTGTGTCAAAGTACTTTAACTTTCCAACCAGGAGTGCAAGCCAATCTAGGCCGATCATGGATTGCAGGATAGAGGCTATGTGAGTGAAATGTGCCCATAAGGGGATAAATAGAACTTGATACCTAGTGTTGTCCACAAACGTGCCAAGTAGTAATAATAATTGGCTTTCCTTCAATGAAGGTTAGCTCCGCTTTAAGAATGCGTTGTCTCTCTTTCGAAATAGAGAATTTGAATTAAAACATAGTGTCATCATAGTGTACTTAAAATCTATCCTTCAGCTTCCCTACTTTGCGACAACGCTCTCTAACCAAGTTGTATGGTGGATTAGCATTAAGGAAAATATCGACTAAATAGTCCGACGAATATTCTATTCCCACTTGTAACACTTCAGGAGGAACCATGATTCCATCTAAATCAAGCATTTCAAATGTTTTGGGAGAGTACACACCTGCATTATGAGGTAAGGATCTAAAGAGTGATGTACATTTTTTACAGCTGTGGGAGCTTTTGCAAGTGCATTAGGATTCAGTGGATCAATAGTAATAGGGAGATCGTTAACAACAGCCAACTGTAAAGGATGGAGGGAAGAGTGTGGACTGCATGGAGAAGACAATGCACAAATATAGGCATGTACATTACAAACATGATGAGTGCATTTAGGTAGGTGATCCAAACTAGAACAATTTGTACAACAATGATTTCCAGCAACAGTCCCGACCAATTCACGACAAAATTCACAAGCTATCGTAACAAAAGTGGACCGTGAACCAGATTCAAATGAATCGTTTCCAATATTGACTGCAGAAATGATAGGAATTTTAACGATAGGTACCTATTGAGATGGAGAACAAAAACCAGTGATTTAAATTGCACTGTCAGATCCAACAACAGCTGACAAAAGTGCATCGGAGGCAGAAACCAAAAGGGCAGGCGACCTAGAAACAATGGGTTGCAAGAGGGCTGAAAGCAGGTCAGAAACGCTGGTGGTAGAGATAGGTATTTTTGATGAGAAACGACAACCGAAGCACGTCAGTGAGGATTCCAAGAAAAGTGGATCTGGATCCAGAGTGTTAGAGAACCTACATGAGGCCTTCTTCTTCTTAGGCATGTGGTAGACAATGTCGATGCGGGAGGATTGAGGGGAGAGACGAAGCAAAAAGGGAAGAGGTTAGGTGTGAGAGACAATTAATGATGGGAAACAAGCACGAAGTAGGAAGTCGCCCATTTATAATTGCATTGATGATATTTTGTTTATTTATTTATTATATATAAATACACACACCCATCTATATGCAACAATCCATCGATATACCAATCCATGATATTTTTAACTTAATAACACATGATACAATAATTAATTAAACATCAATACAAGTTTGTAGATCAGAAATATACCTTTGACCAAAGCCTATTTTGTAGATGTTGAAATGAAGAAATGAACTCTTTGAATCCAATTCCAACTCTGAAGTTGCTAGCTCTCGAATCATCAAAAACTCTGATAATTGTATTTGGTTTAATTGTATTTAAATGCTTGAAAGTTTAAGGAGAGGAAGAGGGTGAATTTATATTTATACATTGCTAAATTTGTGCATTTATATTTATACATTGCTTTTATTGTGGCATTATTCAAGACGATGTACTTAGTCTTTTCGTTGAATCAACTAAAACCTATTGTTTGGAACCTTTGTAACTTAAAGTTTCTTATTATGGTCTGAATATGAATTTGCTATTGACATGTTATCCTCGATAGCACTTATGAAGTTCGAGCATGAACACTCCTTCATAAGTAATTTGTTGTTTTTGTGAACAATTCTCTATTATTTTGTATACACTCGAGAATACTCTAAACTACCATTTAGTGATCTTAATTTGGATTTGATATTTTCTTTATGCTTCAAATACATAAGAAAATTACGATATTGTAGACAACATATCATGTATGATAATTCCTATTGCCAATGCATAAAGAATCCATCTTATATGTTCCATATTAAACATTTTAATAAGGTGTGTTTGCATATCATTTTGGGAAATTTACAACATCCTTTATAGTCAGTATAAAAGTATAATTTACAAATCCAATATCGAGTATTAAACAACCAAACTATTGCTAAATTTAACATAAGTACATCGTTAACAATCAGCAGTGTGTTGTTTACTTATAGTCTAGAAATATCTATATACCTCTTAGCGTTCTTTCTTATGGACACACACTTCCTCTGCATTTTGACTGAAAATCAAACTATTCAATATTTCTATCAAAATACTTATTCAATTTTGATGCTTAGAGAATGATACTTTTGTACAAAATTTTAAAATATACATTATTCATTTTGTTTTTTTAAATCAAAAAAGTTGTTTAATAAATTCCCGAGAGCTGAATTGCTCTCCTCTCACTGTTACCCATCCAGTCTTGGTCAGGAACTTCAACATCAGATATTTTGATGAGACAAAAACATCAACCTCATCCAAAGCTGGCCTCCAAAAGAAGGCGTTGTGTTAACAAATTTCTTCGCTAACCCCAAAAAGCATGAGGAAAGTGAAACTTGGTTGAGTAGAGACTTTAGTAATCCTAGGCTAGTTTGCTAGCGAGGCGCATGCTCCATCCCGAATTCATTTTAATCTTGAAAGCATGAGTGTTTGGGTATTCAAAGCAAGTTATGATTGAGATCATAAGTGCTTGAGAATTAGAAACAAGTCATAATCCAAGAAATCTTTATTGATATGCTCTATAATTGTTGAATGTACAAAACCTTATTTACAAATGTCACAAGAGTACAATTGGCATTAAAAATTCCAAATTGATTTACAATTACAAAATGTAAAAAGTAAGAAAATGAGAGAAGAATTAATCGCCGCTTCTTCTATGCCCCTAGGTCCGTATTTATAGGGGTTGAGAGACATGACCTGCCACGTGTCACTTCCAGCATGCTTGGCTTTCAGCATCATCAGCTATATCGATGGCGTCCAGCATCATGCTTATTCTGATGTTCCTTTGGATATTGATGACTTACGACATTCTTTGCTGCATTGATGGGTAGCGACATCCATTAGGGGTAAGCATTCGACATCCTACAACTTTGTTATTCATGCAGCTATCCTTATACTAATGGGTGAAATTCGATATCATGATTGCACTGTTGATTACGACGTCAATGTCATATTGCCACTATTTGTCATTCCATATGCTCTTGAGGTGTTAACGCATAGCAGCTTTCAAGTGAAATGCAACAACCTTGCTGCAATGTTGGTTTGCAACATGCTGCCTTGCTTCAGCTCTTCGATATTACTAACTCAATTAACAGCATGCGATATCAAAGGAAGGTGGCATTGAAGAGAGGCGGCATCTCCTAGAATTCGACAACAATCCTTATTTTGATGAAGTGTAACACTGACTTCATATGACATCATTCACTGGTGATATGGGATATGGATGGGATGCAATATTCTTTATTACATTGGTGAAGTGCAGAGTGGATGGTATGTGACATCATTGTAGGATTTCATACCGATGAAGTGCGACATCCTATATCGCATTGATGATGTGCGATATCATTTATGGCACATTTGGAATGTGATGTTCTCTGTTGTAAGCTTTGCTTTACTCTGACATCAACTATTTTCTCTTATATGCTTTCTTCCAACATCCTTAATATCAACATGCTTGATTTCAATATGCTCTCATATCTTCGGCATCAATGTTTGTAGTAACATTTTCTCCTTAGTATGAAGGGAATAGTGACTTTTCAAGTCATTGCCTTGATATAGGAGCTTGCCGCCTATTGGTATCCTTTTTAGACCTAACCGTTCATTTGAATTTGATCCAACGATGACTGTATTTCTTCATCTTTTCCTATAAATACTTAAGCTTATTCATCCTTTCTTCTTTTACCTGTAACTCAAAGCTCAAGCAAGAATTTTAAGATTCTTAAAATTACTTAAACCCCTTTAATCTTTCGATATTAAAGCTTAAATCAAGGTATGATTCTCGTTTTAACCAATCAAATCGACAAATTAGCTTTCTAAATATTTACATTCAGATTATCGCTAGGGTTCTATTTAGGGATTTTTGATTCTGACTTGATATTTGGGTTTAAATATTAGGTTTTGATTGTTAATCTTCAAATTATTAGTTAAACCAATAATCTGTTATGGAATTAACTTCAAGTCACCATGTCGCTGGGGGGTTAATGGGTTAATTAAAGATAAGCAGTGTTATTTAGAAATATGGGGCTTCTGGTTAATTTCGAAGTGAATTATTTATAACAAACCCAAAACCTATTATAGAATTCGTTAACTCATTTGATTTTGAAGTTGGTGAACTACGAAATCAACCTGATGTTCGACATTAAATAATTTTACCTTTTCATTATTGTTTCGACAACCAATCCAAAGTCTAGAAGTTATTTAATGTGAATCCTTACCATGTTGACAACCAACTAGGGGTGCGTCATCCGTTCATGTGTTGACATCAATTTAAATGGTTGTCATATAAATTTGATATCCCTACCGTGTTATTATTCTTTTTGAATAACTATTTTCAATGTAATGGTTTAAATTTTATGTGACATCACTAATTTGTGTTGTAGTTATCGTAGCAGATTCATGAACAACTTATAAACTCAATGTTCTTATAAAAATAAATTTTAGACCATTTCAGCATCATTCATTGATTTTATTATTTATTATTTCAATATCGGATCATTGCTACGACGTCATATTATAGTTTTTGATAATGGCCTCTAATACAACATTCTATAAATTCGACATCAGTTTAATGATTTCGACATTCTATTTAAGATATATTTAGGATAATTTTTCAATCAGATTTCTTTTGTATAAATCAGTTTAAAGAAGCAGAACAAGGCATTGAAAGAGATTACTACCCCAAGGATGAGAAGGGAGATGCAGAGCTTGAACGGGAAATCCACCGCACCGATTCTCTTTATTTTGAAAGTGATGGACAAGTGCATACTATTCTTTGATGCCATCAAGAAGGAGAAAAAAAGTTTCTGGATGAGTCCAAAATTGTGTCGAAGCCTTTGGAAGGAGAAGATCTATTTGTTTACTTAGCGGTATCTACTCATGCACTGAGTGCATCCTTGGTGCGTAAGGAGTCTAGAATCCAAAGGTCGGTGTATTATATCAGCAAACAATTCACTAGAGCAAAGAAGAACTATCCAAGGCTAGAAAAGCCGGCATACTATTTTTTAATTGGTTCGAGGAAGTTGTGGCCATGCTTCCAATGTCACCCAATAAAAGTTCATATTGATCAACCATTGAGGCAAGTACTACACCAACCCGAGACTTAGGGAAGATAAAGTGGAATATCGAGATGAGCCAATATGATATAACAGACCATTATTGGAAGGTGATCCAAAGACAAGCATTGACATACTTCATTGTCGTGTTCAACGTTCGGATGGAGAAGTGGAAGAAGGTTTGGTCCAACTAACTCGATGGAAATTATATCTAGATGGAGCTTCCAATGAACACGATTCTGGGGCAAGAGTGGTTCTTGTAGCCCTAAAGGGTCGAAGTATATGCTATGCTTTAAGTCTAGAGTCCCCGACGACCTATAATGAAGCTGAATATAAAGCGTTGATTGTTTGGCTCAAGATAGCTAGAAAACCGCGAGTAAATACATTTCATATATTCAACGACTTCCAATTGGTGGTATGTCAGGTGAAACAGGAGTTCCACACTATAGGAGCGAGACTTTCCCCTCACCTGACCAAAGTTTTGGAACTATTGAACAATATTGAGCACTATACAATAATGTACATTCCTAGAGAAGAGAATATGAAAGCTGATTCTGTAGCGAACCGGAATTTCAAACACTTCGTATTTAAATATCTGAATTATTTAAATATTCGAATCCAAGAATTAATGTGATTAAATTTGATTTTATAACCTTATTAAACACTTTTTAATTAATAACTAATGTTAGAAAAATTATTTTTGAAATGTGGTTACAAAAATATACACTTTGGATAAATACTGAAAATGTGACCGGAAAACGTTTTGTTAAAATTCAACTTTGTATCCAATACAATTTGTGTAAATATATTGCAACTTGAATAGTTATCATGTGTAAACATATGATATGAATAAAATACATCTTTTCCTAAGCTAAAGATGAATTAAACTAAAGAGTTAATTAGAAAAAGTAAGTATGGACATTTAGTACAAAAGGAGCCCTAAATCAAGGCTTAATTTAAGAAAGTATGGTTGTGCAAGAGGTCTGGATATGTAAGGGTATGGTGTGCATGTTCTCATGCATGGAAGAGGAGGGGGTTTTATAATTTTCCACAAAATTCCTAACTCTTTAAATAAAAACACCTATGCACTTCATTTCTACACAAATCCATATCTTCAATTCTTTTTCTTCTCTTCTATATGCCTTCTTCTTAATGGCCTTTTGCCGTGTGTGCTTTGGGTGGGGTAAATGGCTTAGGCCGTGTGTTCTAGGGAGGAGGTGGATAGCTTAGGTCATGGATATGGTGGTGGAGGTAAGGTTGGCCGTGAGCAAGAGAGAGGGTGGTGATGTTGTGCGTGTGCTAGGAAGGTGGAGAAAAGCCTTGGGCTGTGAGCTAGAGGGGAGAATAGGTTGTTATGGTGATCTTTAGTTTGAAGTAGAAGATGCTAGTGAAGTATAGTTGTGATTGAATGTTGGTAGGAAGAGATTTGGATTGATAAAAGTGAGTTAATCTCACTTTGAATCAAGTTATTAACTTGAAATATTGCTTGATATTTGCTTGCTTAATCTCTTGATAATTGTTGTTAAATCGCATGTTAATATGCTTGCTCTATATTAATAATAATATACATTAAATACCTAAAGTTAAACCCTTGATTACATACTTTAAAAAGTATATAAATTGTTAAAGTAGTTGCTTACTAAACCATTGAGTAGTGATACCAAGCTGTGACGCCCCACCCCGAGATCCACATTAACAAAGAGAATTACTGGGTAATTCCATCTGCTAATGCGGAGAATAGGGCTGGTTAAGAGAGACCATCTATAATCTTGTCTTAAACATCTACTGCATACGTCGATAAATGCTGTATATTTTTTTTCTATTTCAAGTGGATCGACATATCCAATAAATGCTTAATACAAAACTATAGGTGGCTAATGGATCTATCAGAACAAAATACAATAGCATAATGCATATCACATCACAGAATAATAATCATCATATATATAAAATAGTTTACTAGAGAAATCAATGCTTTAAAATTATAAGTTCATTTGAACATTTAAAATGGATATATTGATGTGTATATATGTTAATACATGTCTAGTAGTAGTATGGTTGGAACTTGGAATCAAATATGTGTATAAAATAACATGAAACCAATATTGGATGGAATACGGAATTGTCCGTATAATGATAGTCGCTATAAATGCACTTTAAATCCCTTAAACTATAACGTGTGAAAAAGGAGATTTAATGACATATTTTAATAATAACTTATTTGGTTATTATCTACACTTCTATAAGTGTTTTGAAAAGCAAAGAATATGTTTTGGAAAGTTATAGAAGAAGTAAATCAAAGTAACAAAAGATTGAAGTAAAAAGGTCACTATAGTGACAATTTTAAAAATAGTCCGTCTTTGAAACTAACACGCATTTTTGTTGAAAGTTTCTAAGGGGTTTCTTCAGCAATTAATCAAGTAAATAATATATTATTCTTATTGGGAAAATTTTGAAGCCTAATTCATTTGATAGCTAGTTAAATGAAGTGTAAAAAGTTATAGCGAAATAGTCGCTATAAGTGCAGTTCGATAAAATTCCCTGTTTTTGTGAAACTCTCTAAAATGATTGAAAAATATTCTTTAGGATTTTTCTTCATGGTTTTCAAGTACCCAAAGTATACTAACTAATGTAAAAATAATTGATTAAAAATAATTGGTTAAGATGTCGAAATCTAGGCGCAAAGTTGTAGCAAATTCACCTTAACGAAAGCCCAACACTTTTGTAGTACTTCTATAGTGCTGTCTTTGCTTCTGAGACACATTTGAGCTATTGTGAATTATTTTTGACGCACTCGCAGAAATGCTATGTTTTCTGTTTGAAACTATAATTTGTGTAAAAATGATATTTAAATTAAGTATTTTCTCTAATCGTTTTAGTGTGGTTTTCTAACTTATAATAGAATGTTTTAAATTTGGTTTCAAGTTTAAATATATTTTTAACAATTAATTATGAATTTCTAAACTAAGTGGATTTTAAAAATAAAACTTGTTTAGTCACGATCCAAATTTCAGCGTTCGAAAATCAACACCCGTACTTCACTTGTACTCATATGCCACAGATTCAATCGTTGAAATTCGACTCGTGCCGGAGCTTATAACACATTAAGTATAACAACACAGCGGAAGAAAGAAATGGATGATATCATATACAACTCCCATGAATACAATATCCAGAATGATATACAACAATGATATCTATATGATACAAGAATATCAGAGACAAATAATAATGTTACAGCGGAAACAACAGAAGTGATAACTCCAAATGATCTTTAAAAGAGATTGAGTCCAACAATTTCAACATCAAGCTCAAACCACCATCACGTTTCACAAAGATAAGCAAGGTCAGTCGTCCACGAACTCCAAAAAATGAACTAGCTCCAAATCATTTATTAAACCTGACTATCTGAAAGACCCAACTCTAGACTGCCTGTGTGGAAAATTGTGGGCACCCATAGTTTAGGAAGGGAACAATAAACTCCGAGTCAGTCATGGGACTGGTATGAGTAAACAAAAACAGTTGTTTGAAATAAAAACAGTTCATAAGAGAAATCTGATATGCTTTTTGGAAAATGAAACTACCATAAGGCCTCCCGCCACACACACAATGCAAACGCAGAATTAGAGGAGATTTCTCCTTATGATAGTCAAACATGCTTAATACGCAAAATCTTTTTAATATTATCATTAGTGCCTAGTGTGGAAAACATTTCGAAAATATAATATAAATCTTAGCCAGCATACAACCATTATTGTATGCCTACTATAACTACTACGTTCAATAGCAGGTTACCGCCACATTCCATAGCAGGTTATACAACTAAAACCGTACAAGGCTCGTATTGTTTCTTTGGATTTTCCAACAAATGGTCAGGCTAAGGAACTTCCTATGCCACATGGGTACGCCTCTGGAGGGACGTCCCGAGAACTTAACCAGCTCTCTGCCAACACAAGGCCGAGTTACCTCTTACTATGTAACTACTACACGAGTATGCCACCCCCCGGTCGTTTGCGACCTTTATCCGAGGGCCCTCGATCACAAAGCAACAACCACACAGTAAATGAGATTGATGCAACCACACAGGTAAAGCATATGGCTCCATACCATTATACCACCTTTTTCCAGAAGGAAATGACATACCCTAAAGGGTGCGACCCTCATAACCTTGCCGCGTCTTTCCTGTTTCGACCATTTCCGGGGTGTGAGGTCCAATGAGGTCTCGTCCACAAAGCTATGCTTTACACGAAAGCCATGCTTTGATCAACAAATGATCAGCAACACACAGCAACACTCAGCATGCCACACTACCAAATTGGGAGTATATCACCGATAACCTTCAACTACATAACCTCTGAGCTCGTACGTTTCAGAGAAGGGTGTTAAGCTAAGAGAATAAATTCTCCGCCACCAAACAGAAATGTATTTGAAAGAAATCTTCTTTATATCTCAAAGTGTAGTGTCAGACATACGTCCATACAAATTTGTTCCGGATTCGAACAGAATCGAAGGCACTTCCAAAGAAGCCCTTACAAATCCGGGTATTCACAATCCCGATCGGACTTCCCACCACATATCGAGGTCTCTATACCGGAGCCACTCAGTGCAGAGACAATCGATAGGTTATCCTATCGTTCTCGCAAACACCCGGTCTTCAACACCGGTCTTCAAATGCTATCCATTTACGTCGTATCACTATTCGGAATGGGTTATATGACACAAAGGTCCTCTTTCGGCTAAACCGAATAGTGAGTGCGATATTTTAAAACATATGGATATTGGGATTTTAGTTAAGTCACAACTTATTACCCAAAACTTTTCTTTCAAATGGTTTAAACAAATTACCATTTTCAATCTTTTACATAAAAAGATTCATCTCACAAAGTTTACCCAGTTTCACAAAGATCTATTCATAAATTTTCAAATCGATTTCCATTTCAATTGGATTAACTCATTAAATCTTTAAAATCAAAGATTTAACTTATAGCTTTCAAAACACGTTTCCAAAGATTTACTCGTAACTTGGAAAACCATTTTCAATTCAAACTTGAAATTCCTTTAAATTGGAATTTCATTTCTTATATGAAAGCTTTTATCATTTGAATACAAACAGTTTTATTTTGGAAAAATCCGATATCATTTACACAAGTTAAAATCTTTGAGTTAATTCAAATTCCCAAACAATACTTAAAAAAATGGTCTAAAACCCATATAAACTTGTATACCCTTTTTACATCATAATTTCTCAACATAGAATTCAATTTCAAATTTTGAATGCAAATTTAAATAAATTTTCAAAACTAAATCAAGTTATTCAAAAATAACTTTAATCTTTGAAATCCCCTTTCAAAAGCTTTCCACTTTAAATCCGATCTATTTTCAAAACCATTTGGATTCAAAATTCAATTTTAAAACTATTTCAAAGATCTGTGACTTAACCAACTTCCACGTGCAATCCATATTTGTGTGTGTATAGTGTAGTCCAGGGGTTTCACACACAATAGTGCAACAGCATTCAATCATCATAGATTCAAATACAACAATATAGTTGATAAGCGGTATAAACTATAACGCTTATCGTTCATTCACAGATTCACAGATAATATACAAATGTATCACAAATAAATGAATAAATTATACATAGCTCAATCCACAGAACAAAATATCACAGATCAGATAGGACAATCAATTCAAGGCATCTCATACAATACAATCATTCATAAGTAAGGTCAAGCATTCAATAATCATTTATAAGCAGAATTAATTAATTGTTTAATCCTAATTAATTCAATTTATTTCCAGTTACATTAATTACTTATGAATTAATTATCCAATCCTGATTTATTAATTACAAATCATTTGATATAAATTAATTTACCAAACACCTTAATTAATTATTCTTAATTAATAAATTATTCTTAATTAATCACATTAATTAAATTAACCTCTAAACCAATTACATAATTAATTATCCCCTTAATTAATTATTTTAAGAAATTAAAACTTTAATTACTTACCATTAAGCAATCATCTCATAACAATTAATCATTAATTACCAATTAATCTTTATCATTGAATTAATTTACTTTAATTAATCGTTAATTAATCTTAATAAATCTCATTTATTAATTAATCAGTTAATCAATCCTTAATTAATCTTTATAGATTAATTATTTCTTAATTATTAATTAATAAAACCTAATTATTAATTAATAACTTAATTAAGTATTTCTTAATTACAAATTAATTACAAATTACAAATTAATTAATTTGACATCATTGATTTAATCAATCTTAATTATTGAGTTAATTAAATTAATTAATTACTATTAATTAATTTCTTAACTAATACATTATCCTTAATTAATTAAATAAATTAATTATACTTAAATTTCTTAATTAACTTAATTAATCTCAAAACATTAAAACTTTAATTATCTTTTTAATGCTTTAATTAAAATTAACATATTTAAAACATTTTATCTTTAATAATTAACTTTACTTAATTAAATCATTAATTAAGTTTTAAAATAAAATAATCATTTATCTTAACAAATTAAAGTTACCAAATCATAACTTCCTTTAAATACTTAAAACATTATCAAGTAATAGTTTAAAACTAGTTTCAATTTAAATTTTTAAAAACCTTGTTAAAATAAAAATCCTTTTTTTTAAACATGTTTAAAAAAAACTTGCTTAATCTCTTACTTCGGGTTAAACCCGATACTCACTCGAGTCCTTGCCCCAGGTAAACTCACCTTTCTTTTTAAATTAGTTTTAAAAAATTTAAATTTAAAACCTGGAATAACTTTAACAGTTAACACAAAAATCACTCACGCGAACACGAGTCCCTCCTCGAGTCCTTCTTCCAAAATCCCGAGATGTCCTTCGAGTCAACATCCAAACCCAAACAACTGACACTCGAACCTTCACCGTACACATGCACCGTTGCAAGAATCACCTTCGACCTCCGACGAACCTTCCATCACATCACTCATTATCGTTGCAACAAGAATCGACCATCAAAACACTCGCACACGCCCCTGATCAAAAACGAGCAATCCAGTTGAAAACTGGAACCAGAACCCTCACCAGAAAACGCCTCAAACAGCCGACGCTGATCACCGGAACACCTGAAACTCTGGCCACACCTCCCCAAACCTTCCATGCTGCCTTCCACCAAGTCTCGTGCCGCTCGATCACCTGGAGACGATGCAGTGACCTCAAATCTGACCTCAACAAAAACTAGGTTTAAAACCTAGTTCGACCTACCGCCGCTGCCACGGCGAACAGTTGCCACTCTCTCCATTTTTCCCAACATCCCTGATCGCCACACTAGCCTTGACAGAAACCCAGACTTCCTAGATCACTTAGATCATCAGAAAATACTAAAAACCCATTTCTGGTCATATCCAAAATGCACGTTCATTTTAACACTTAAAATTGTGATTTTAGTTTTAAAAATCTTAACTTTCAAAGTGGATTCGAGTTATAATCCTGAAACAACAAATTACAATGATCGATTTTAACATGATTTTAAGAATTCCACTGTCTTCCCATTTTTTTTCCAGTTAAATATCCAAATATTTTTCTTAACTTCATTTTTAAGTTTTAATCTATGACTAAACAAACATTTCTTGTTTGAAAACTAAGTCATAATAGAGATCAAAGGGAGAGAGAATGGATTTCGAACTAAATTTAAAATCTGTAATATGAAAACAGAGAAGATGAATACAACGAGACATACACACATGAATACATTCATATATGCAGAATTCCACACTTATATATACACATGTAGGGCATCGTCATCACAAAGATTTCACAAGCAACAACCATTAACTTACTTAAACTTTTAATAAAAATAATGTTTACTCACCTGAAATCTATTTGAAACAGAAAACGCTTCTGTTTTGGAAAAGTGCAGTTTTGATCTTCCTGGATCCTCTTTTCTGTTTTGTTTTTGTTTAGTTGAATGGATTTGAGTTAAAAAAATGATGATACTTATTTTCTTTTTCTGGTTTGCTAAGTTATGTTTGAACGAACTGAAATGGGGAAGTGATACATAAAGGAAGTATACAGGGATATGTTTTGTACAGGGTGATTGTATTTGTACAATATAGGGTGGTATTAATGTCTTTGTACCATATATTAGAGATTTTCTTGCTTTGGGTGACTGAGATGATTATTTATGGTGGCTTGCATTAATTTCCATTGCCTTCTTTTGCAAGCTAATAGCTATTTTTTTTCTTTTTCTTTTGTTCATACTTATTTTTATATGTTCACTTGTTTCATATTTAAGTATATATATATATTTCTTTCTTCCTTTGCTTTGTCTTATTACTTTATAAACTAAATGAATTTAATATGTTGGTTAAATTTATCTAATGTGTTTACTTTATATTTTTATAATTTATCTTATATATTTGTATTCCTATTTTTAACTCAAATATTTATTTCTAACTTTAATACTAATTGTCTTGTATGTCTACATATGTATTTTTATATTTATTTTGTAAGTACCTTTGTATGTATTTTATTTTACTTCGTATACTTATAACATATGTTTATTTTACACTTATGTTTACATATTGGTAAGATATATTTTAGAAATTCAAATTATTTAACACATATTTTGTTTGAATTTGGAGAAACTCAAATCGATTTACCCATTAATTTCACAATTTTTATTAAAAAATTAAATTAATTATCAATTTAAACTTAGTAAAAATCCGGGATCGTTACAGGTTCCCCCCCTAAGAAATTTCGTCCTCGAAATTTGAAAGTGGGGAGACAACAAAAAAATAAATGAAGAATGTTTCATCAAATCAAACTGAGCATCTATTCTGCATTTGGCTTACCAAATCAGAATATCAATAATAGATACGAGAACGAATCTTTTTAATTTTTCTTTCACAAGATACTCGGGTTATCCAGATCTACGAAATATGCAGGGGCATTGGTTAGTCCGAAGGGATAACTAACCATTCGTAGAACATATCCGGACCCAAAAATAGACAGATATATGGATACAATTTCAAAACTTTTAGTTTAGAAACCAAATTATACCTATCAACCATAACAACCAAAGTAACTAATTCATCCAAACAAACAATTCTGACCTATTTGGAGTTTATGTCCCATGCAAATATATCAAATCTTCTTCCTGGATCTACCAGGAACTATCAAAGAATTGAGAAAAGATGACGAACAAAAGAGATTGATAGAGAAAAGATTGTTTCCTTGTTGTTACAGGGTATTGACCATTTATAATCGTATTCCCCTGTCCCCTATCTCATCCTCTTCTTGCACTCATACTTACTATCAGTGGATAGTAAGAGAATTTACTGAGGTATACAGACAGATATCTTAGGGATTACTCATTCTAGGATATACTTCACCCTATCTCTAATGAGCTACCTAATGTGTTATACTCCTGAGCTAAAGTTCAACCTTAGCTCTGATACCAAATTGTCACGATCCAAATTTCAGCGTTCGAAAATCGACACCCGTACTTCACTTGTACTTGTATGCCGCAGATTCAATCGTTGAAATTCGACTCGTGCCGGAGCTTATAACACATTAAGTATAACAACACAACGGAAGAAAGAAATGGATGATATCATATACAACTCCCATGAATACAATATCCAGAATGATATACAACAATGATATCTATATGATACAAGAATATCAGAGACAAATAATAATGTTACAGCTGAAACAACAGAAGTGATAACTCCAAATGATCTTTAAAAGAGATTGAGTCCAACAATTTGAACATCAAGCTCAAACCACCATCACGTTTCACAAAGATAAGCAAGGTCAGTCGTCCATGAACTCCAAAAACTGAACTAGCTCCAAATCATTTATTAAACCTGACTATCTGAAAAACCCAACTCTAGACTGCCCGTGTGGAAAATTATGGGCACCCAGAGTTTAGGAAGGGAACAATAAACTCCGAGTCAGTCATGAGACTGGTATGAGTAAACAAAAACGGTTGTTTGAAATAAAAACAGTTCATAAGAGAAATCCGATATGCTTTTTGGAAAATGAAACTACCATAAGGCCTCCCGCCACACACACAATGCAAACGCAGAATTGGAGGAGATTTCTCCTTATGATAGTCAAACATGCTTGATATACAAAATCTTTTTAATATTATCATTAGTGCCTAGTGTGGAAAATATTTCGAAAATATAATATAAATCTTAGCCAGCATACAACCATTATTGTATGCCTACTATAGCTACTATGTTCAATAGCAGGTTACCGCCACATTCCATAGCAGGTTATACAACTAAAACCGTACAAGGCTCGTATTGTTTCTTTGGATTTTCCAACAAATGGTCAGGCTAAGGAACTTCCTATGCCACATGGGTACGCCTCTGGAGGGACGTCCCAAGAACTTAACCAGCTCTCTGCCAACACAAGGCCGGGTTACCTCTTACTAGGTAACTACTACACGAGTATGCCACCCCCCGGTCGTTTGCGACCTTTATCCGAGGGCCCTCGATCACAAAGCAAAAACCACATAGTAAATGAGATTGATGCAACCACACAGGTAAAGCATCTGGGCTCCATACCATGATACCACCTTTTTCCAGAAGGAAATGACATACCCTAAAGGGTGCGACCCTCATAACCTTGCCGCATCTTTCCTGTTTCGACCATTTCCGGGGTGTGAGGTCCGATGAGGTCTCGTCCACAAAGCTACGCTTTACACGAAAGCCATGCTTTGATCAACAAATGATCAGCAACACACAACAACACTCAGCATGCCACACTACCAAATTGGGAGTATATCACTGATAACCTTCAACTACATAACCTCTGAGCTCATACGTATCAGAGAAGGGTGTTAAGCTAAGATGAAAAAATTCTCCGCCACCAAACAGAAATGTATTTGAAAGAAATCTGCTTTATATCTCAAAGTGTAGTGTCAGACATACGTCCATACAAATCTGTTCCGGGTTCGAACAGAATCGAAGGCACTTCCAAAGAAGCCCTTGCAAATCCGGGGATTCACAATCCCGATCGGACTTCCCATCACATATGGAGTTCTCTATACCGGAGCCACTCAATGCAGAGACAATCGATAGGTTATCCTATCATTCTCGTAAACACCCGGTCTTCAACACCGGTCTTCAAATGCTATCCATTTACGTCGTATCACTATTCGGAATGGGTTATATGACACAAAGGTCCTCTCCCGGCTAAACCGAATAGTGAGCGCGATATTTTAAAACATATGGATATTGGGATTTTATTTAAGTCACAACTTATTACCCAAAACTTTTCTTTCAAATGGTTTAAATAAATTACCATTTTTAATCTTTTACACAAAAAGATTCATCTCACAAAGTTCACCCAGTTTCACAAAGATCTATTCATAGATTTTCAAATCGATTTCCATTTCAATTGGATTAACTCATTAAATCTTTAAAATCAAAGATTTAACTTCTAGCTTTCAAAACACGTTTCCAAAGATTTACTCGTAACTTGGAAAACCATTTTCAATTCAAACTTGAAATTCCTTTAAATTGGAATTTCATTTCTTATATGAAAGCTTTTATCATTTGAAAACAAACAGTTTTATTTCGGAAAAATCCAATCTCATTTATACAAGTTAAAATCTTTGAGTTAATTCAAATTCCCAAACAATACTTAAAAAAATGGTCTAAAACCCATATAAACTTGTATACCCTTTTTACATCATAAATTCTCAACATATAATTCAATTTCAAATTTTGAATGCAAATTTAAATAAAATTTCAAAACTAAATCAAGTTATTCAAAAATAACTTTAATCTTTGAAATTCCCTTTCAAAAGCTTTCCACTTTAAATCCGATCTATTTTCAAAACCATTTGGATTCAAAATTCAATTTTAAAACTATTTCAAAGATCTGTGACTTAACTAACTTCCACGTGCAATCCATATTTGTGTGTGTATGGTGTAGTCCAGGGGTTTCACACACAATAGTGCAACAACATTCAGTCATCACAGATTCAAATACAACAATATAGTTGATAAGCTGTATAAACTATAACGCTTATCGTTCATTCACAGATTCACAGATAATATACAAATGTATCACAAATAAATGAATAAATTATACACAGCTCAATCCATAGAACAAAATATCACTGATCAAATAGGACAATCAATTCAAGGCATCTCATACAATATAATCATTCATAAGTAAGGTCAAGCATTCAATAATCATTTATAAGCAGGATTAATTAATTATTTAATCCTAATTAATTCAATTTATTTCCAATTACATTAATTATTTATGAATTAATTATCCAATCCTGATTTATTAATTACAAATCATTTGATATAAATTAATTTACCAAACACCTTAATTAATTATTCTTAATTAATAAATTATTCTTAATTAATCACATTAATTAAATTAACCTCTAAACCAATTACATAATTAATTAACCCTTTAATTAATTATTTTAAGAAATTAAACCTTTAATTACTTACCATTAAGCAATCATCTCATAACAATTAATCATTAATTACCAATTAATCTTTATCATGGAATTAATTTACTTTAATTAATCTTTAATTAATCTTAATAAATCTCATTTATTAATTAATCAGTTAATCAATCCTTAATTAATCTTTATAGATTAATTATTTCTTAATTATTAATTAATAAAACCTAATTATTAATTAATAACTTAATTAAGTATTTCTTAATTAAAAATTAATCAACCTCTAATTACTTAATTAATTAATTACAAATTAATTAATTTGTCATCATTGTTTTAATCAATCTTAATTATTGAGTTAATTAAATTAATTAATTACTATTAATTAATTTCTTAATTAATAATTTATCCTTAATTAATTAAATAAATTAATTATACTTAAATTTCTTAATTAACTTAATTAATCTCAAAACATTAAAACTTTAATTATCTTATAACAAGACATTATCTTTTTAATGCTTTAATTAAAATTAACATATTTAAAACATTTTATCTTTAATAATTAACTTTACTTAATTAAATCATTAATTAAATTTTAAAATAAAATAATCATTTATCTTAACAAATTAAAGTTACCAAATCATAACTTCCTTTAAATACTTAAAACATTATCAAGTAATAGTTTAAAACTAGTTTCAATTTAAATTTTTAAAAACCTTGTTAAAAAAAATCTTTTTTTTTAAAACATGCTTAAAAAAACTTGCTTAATCTCTTACTTCGGGTTAAACCCGATACTCACTCGAGTCCTTGCCCCAGGTAAACTCACCTTTCTTTTTAAATTAGTTTTAAAAATTTTAAATTTAAAACCTGGAATAACTTTAACAGTTAACACAAAAATCACTCACGCGAACACGAGTCCCTCCTCGAGTCCTTCTTCCAAAATCCCGAGATGTCCTTCGAGTCAACATCCAAACCCAAACAACTGACACTCGAACCTTCACCGTACACATGCATCGTTGCAAGAATCACCTTCGACCTCCGACGAACCTTCCGGCACATCACTCATCATCATTGCAACAAGAATCGGCCATAAAAACACTCGCACACACCCTTGATCGAAAACGAGCAATCCAGTTGAAAACTGGAACCAGAACCCTCACCAGAAAACACCTCGAACAGCCGACGCTGGTCACCGGAACACCAAAAACTCTGGCCACACCTCCCCAAACCTTCCATATTGCCTTCCACCAAGTCTCGTGCCGCTCGATCACCTGGAGACGATGCAGTGACCTCAAATCTGACCTCAACAAAAACTAGGTTTAAAACCTAGTTCGACCTACGGCCGCTGGCACGGCGAACAGTTGCCACTCTCTCCATTTTTTCCAACATCCCTGATCGCCACCCTAGCCTTGACAGAAACCCAGACTTCCCAGATCACTTAGATCATCAGAAAATACTAAAAACCCATTTCTGGTCATATCCAAAATGCACGTTCATTTTAACACTTAAAATTGTGATTTTAGTTTTAAAAATCTTAACTTTCAAAGTGGATTCGAGTTATAATCCTGAAACAACAAATTACAATGATTGATTTTAACATGATTTTAAGAATTCCACTGTCTTTCCATTTTTTTTCCGGTTAAATATCCAAATATTTTACTTAACTTCATTTTTAAGTTTTAATCTATGACTAAACAAACATTTCTTGTTTGAAAACTAAGTCATAATAGAGATCAGAGGGAGAGAGAATGGATTTCGAACTAAATTTAAAATCTGTAATATGAAAACAGAGAAGATGAATACAACCAGACATACATACATGAATACATTCATATATGCAGAATTCCACACTTATATATACACATGTAGGGCATCATCATCACAAAGATTTCACAAGCAACAACCATTAACTTACTTAAACTTTTAATAAAAATAATGTTTACTCACCTGAAATCTATTTGAAACAGAAAACGCTTCTGTTTTGGAAAAGTGCAGTTTTGATCTTCCTGGATCCTCTTTTCTGTTTTATTTTTGTTTAGTTGAATGGAATTGAGTTAAAAAAATGATGATACTTATTTTCTTTTTCTGGTTTGCTAAGTTATGTTTGAATGAACTGAAATGGGGAAGTGATACATAAAGCAAGTATACAGGGATATGTTTTGTACAGGGTGATTGTATTTGTACAATACAGGGTGGTATTAATGTCTTTGTACCATATATCAGAGATTTTCTTGCTTTGGGTGTCTGAGATGATTATTTATGGTGGCTTGCATTAATTGCCATTGCCTTCTTTTGCAAGCTAATAGATTTTTTTTCTTTTGTTCATACTTATTTTTATATGTTCACTTGTTTCATATTTAAGTATATATATATTTCTTTCTTCCTTTGCTTTGTCTTATTACTTTATAAACTAAATGAATTTAATATGTTGGTAAAATTTATCTAATGTGTTTACTTTATATTTTTATAATTTATCTGATATATTTGTATTCCTATTTTTAACTCAAATATTTATTTCTAACTTTAATACTAATTGTCTTGTATGTCTACATATGTATTTTTATATTTATTTTGTAAGTACCTTTGTATGTATTTTATTTTACTTCGTATACTTATAACATATGTTTATTTTACACTTATGTTTACATATTGGTATGATATATTTTAGAAATTCAAATTATTTAACACATATTTTATTTGAATTTGGAGAAACTCAAATCAATTTACCCATTAATTTCACAATTTTTATTAAAAAATTAAATTAATTATCAATTTAAACTTAGTAAAAATCCGGGATCGTTACATGTTTATTTTGGTTTTTCTATTTATTTCAAAATTCCTAATTTTTACATAATATTCTATATAAATAATTATCATAGTGGAAATTAGCCACAAGGGCCTCTTTAACAAGTGGAATTAGTTTGTAGGACACGCAACTGAAATAATTACTTTCAAGGACAAAATGTAAAATAATTAGTTTCTAGGGCCTAAAAACCTATGAAATTATGTCCTTGAAAGTAATTGGACTACTGACTTTGTCCTTGAAAGTAATTATTCTGTTGATTTTGTCCTTGAAAGTAATTATTTTGAATGTGTGTCCTAGAAACTAATTGGACTGCAAAGTTTGTTCTTCTGGTGAAATGCCCCTATATTTTAAGTACTTTTAAAAGTATTTTAACATATTAATAAGTATTTTAAAGATTATTCTATATATATAAGTTTTAAATATTAAATTAAGTATTTTATAAATATAATAAAGGGAGTTTGGATTTTAACACTTAAGTTAAAATAAAGTGGAAATTAGGGAAGCATCCCTATCATACTTTCATATTGTAAAGCGGGTCCCTGTCAAAGTTTCATTGTAAAGCGGGTCCCTGTTTTCTGAAAACGAAGAAAAATTATTGCTGAAATGTCAGCAACTTTTATAAATAAGTGCTGATATTTCAGCAACTATTTGTGTCAAAGTTTTACTGTAAAAACAAAGAAAAATTATTGCTGAAATGTCAGCAACTTTTATAAATAAGTGCTGATATTTCAGCAACTTTCATAAACTGTGTTCACAGTGTACATAAATGTTGCTGAAATATCAGCAACTTTTATAAATAAGTGTTGATATTTCAGCAACTTTCATACACTATGTTCACAGTGTAGAGAAATGTTGCGGAAATATCAGCAATTTTTATGAAATGTTGCACCATGCTCTGCAATAATCGTGAATAAAAAACAGGGACCTAATTTACACTGAAATTTAGTGAAGGACTTTTCGTGAATTTTGAAACTTAATAAGGACCTGTGCCAAAAGTACCCTAAAATAAATTGTTTTATGGAATCAACTAAAAGTATATTGCCTTAAGTAATAAGTGTGGATATGCTTTGATCTTTAAATAAATGTTCAAAGTTATTAATGGATAAGTAAATAGTTTTGGGTTGTTGTAAACAGTGTTTCTAACAACACTTGTTTTCAACCTTTATTATTAATTATACTTGGGAATATAATTAGATATTTACTAATGGATATTTAGTAGAAAAATACAAGTAAATGGTTCGGTTTGTTGTGACAATTGTTTTAGCAACCCTTGTCTTTAACCCTTAAATATAAATAAATCTTTAGAAAGGAAGTTTTAAAGAGGAATGTTTTCAAAGTATAGCAACACTTGTCTTTAACCCTTAGATATAAATAAATCTTTAAAAATATAGTTTCAAAAAGGAATGTTTTCAAAGTACAAAATGTTTGGGTTTGTTGTGACAATTGTTTTTAGCAACACTTGTATTTAACCCTTAAATGTAATTTAACCTTTAAAAGGAGAGTTTTAAAGATAATGATTAAATGGAATGGTTTTGGGTTTGTAGTAAACAATGTTTTAGCAACAATTGTTTTTAAACTCTTGAATTATATTTTGGAGGAAATATTATGAATCTTTAATAATGTAATTTTAAAGATAATAACAAGTATTAAAATCTTTTATAGAAAATGTTGTATGTTTAATTTATAAAAGAAAAGGAGTTTATTATAACAATGTTTTGGTAGTAATTGTTTTAATCTCTTTGATTATATTTCAAGTGAGTAAAACTTGTTAAATGATTTGTGAATACACTTATACCATTGGAATAAGTATATGAATACTTTTTAAGTATTTAAATAATAAATAAATAGTTAACTTTATAAAGACAAGTATATATCTTTTATAAAGTGAAATCAATATATTTATACAAGTATATAAAGGAAGTTTTAATTAATAAAAGAGTATTAATTAATAAAGGAAGTCTAGATTTATAAAATAAGTTTTATTAGATAAAAAGATTTTTTACTGATAAAAAGGGTTTTAATTAATAAAGGATAAATTAATTATAAAGGGATTAAAAGTCATTTATATGACTTGATTTTACTTGGATGATAAGTAACAACTATGTAATGACCTTAGTTTGATTGTTTATGGGATGTTAGTATTAATATACTTAATACTAAAAGTAAAACGAGTAAGCTCCCCTATTTGTGAGAGTCGTGACTAATGGTTAGGTAGGGACGGAGCAATAGAGCTCTAACCCGTCGGCATTCTTTTAGGCCGAGGAATAGATAAGAAGAAAGGTCGAAAACGTGTAAAGTGTGGAACCTTGATTCCCATTAGCAAGCATTCAAGACTCGATAATCGATTGGTCGACTACCGAACTTGACCAAACTTAACTTAGGAAGTAAACGGAATACTTTATGGATTTATACTAATGAGAACCCCCAGGGAGGAGTATTGGTACGAAATGCCTCTAGCTTTCGATTACATCTAAAAGAACCGGAATTGAGTTAACCAAAAATTCATCGATTGGTTTTGAAGAGTCTGTGATCTGTAAGTGTTTTACTTACTGAATACCACTTCAAAACTATTATATGGGTTCTATGATTTTGAAGTGGATTAATGATGGAAATCATGTGTAGTTTCAAAATCTGTTAAGATAATGGGATCCATGTGGGATTCATTATTTGATCGAGTTTTGTTGAAAACTCGTGTGAAGATGCTGAACGTAGCCTCAACATCGGAAAATGACTAAGGACAGAGTAGGATGCATGATTCTGGATTCAGCTAACCCAAATAGAGAGTATATCAACTCCATTATCTAGAGCATGCTTATCGATATGTTGTGCATGGGGAGTTGATGATACTCGGCTCACGTGTTAGGGTGTGGGCTGGTTGTGTTTACCTTATGGTATATTTTATCTAGAGATATACGACGCTCGGAAGGTAGTTTCTGACCCTTGTCATAGGTGATCGGTCTTAGTATGGCTTACGAGTATACTGGGGAGGTCTCCATGGAAATCCATTTATACGAACGTTCCTTAGCGGTTTTGTTTGCATACCTGAATATGCTATCAAATGTAATCAATGTAACCATTTTAGCTATGTTATATTTATATTAAACACCTTAGACATTATTATAATATCACAGAATTTTATATATAAATGTTTTGGTTATCATAAGGTAAAAACCCATTCGTTTTTATTCACGGTGTGGTCTTACAAGATACCTTTATTTATAAAGGTTTTATAAGTATTAAATAATTCAAATTACTTGAGTTTTCTCACGCTGGTTTGCCAGACTGATCTGGATGTTATTTTCTTATAATGCTCAGGTCAGCCCCATGTATATTTGCATATCTCATTGATGATCATTGGAGCTCTTGGAGAGAAGAGCTAGATGGTTTCCTATCATAGATTTTATTTCCGTTGCATTACTTTGTTTATTTTTATATCAGCAATTGTGAGGACAGGTTGTTATAACTGT
Source organism: Allium fistulosum (assembly GCA_030737815.1). NCBI lineage: Eukaryota > Viridiplantae > Streptophyta > Magnoliopsida > Asparagales > Amaryllidaceae > Allium > Allium fistulosum. The sequence goes on from CM060906.1 coordinate 418,516,006, forward strand.
CCATGCTGATGATAGGTTAGTTTACTCTGATTATTGTATCTATACAGTTTTCCTTTATAAAAGTATCATTTTGATATTATATGTTATCGTTCCGTTGTGAGATTCTGATATTGTGTTCACTTCTTTCATGTTCCTTTTCTTTTCTTCTTTTCCTTTACCCTAACGTTCTGCCTTTTCGGCACTTGGGTGCTCGGCACATGAATACCATGGATGTATTAGTGTTGACATTTGGGGGTCGAAAAGGCGTATCGTTACAGATTCACTAGCTAAACTGGCTAGTTTCGAGGATGTAAAGCTCTTGGGGATCTTTCCAAAGGAAGTTTTGTCGGCTTCAAGCTTCGACAAGATGGATGTTGGTTGGATTTTTGAAGCTAAGGAGGAAAAGGATTTATGATGGCTCCAATAAAAGGATATTTACGAAAGGTAACTCTTGGAAGAAATGAACGATGAAAACTCATGCGCAAAGTACCACGATTCATTATACAAGTAGCATGGTATAGGAGAGGATTCTCAACCCCCTTGCCATGGTGTGTCACCAAAGATGAAGTTAAGAAAATCCTTGTTGATGTACATAAAGGAAGTTGTGGTGATCACATCGAGGGGTAGACATTGGCAAAGGAGGTTCTTCACAATGGATACTTTTAGCCAATGATCAACTGAGATGCGGTTGATTATTCTAGACAATGTGATAGATGCCAAAAGGTTTGTGAAGATACCAAGAGCCCCATCCACTGAGCTTACGCAAATGGTTAGCCCATGACCATTTGCGGTTTGGGAAATTAATATAATCGGTGCGCTACCGATGTCCAAAGATAGAGAAAAGTACGCAATTATAGTTGTGGAATACTTTACAAAGTGGGCTAAACCAAATCCGCTTGCAACGATCATTACGAAGAAAGTGACTAACTTTGTGGCGATGAATTTCCTACGTTGATTTGGAGTTCCATAGAAAATCACTACTGATAATGGAACTCAATTCGAGAGTGCCGAGTTCAATGACTTCTTTAATGGGTACCGAATTGAGAAGAGCATTTCGACAGTAGCACACCCATAAGCAAATGGACATGTGGAGGCGGTGAACAAGATCACCAAATCCATCATTAAGAAAAGATTGATGAGAGCCAAGGGAAACTGGATTGATAAGTTTTCACTAGAATTGTAGGCTTATAGGATGACCCACAAGTTTGCGGCTGGCCATACTCTATTCGCTTTGGCCTACGAAGCTAAGGCCATGATTTCGATTTAGTTGGAAATCCTTACTCACCAAATATTACACTATGATCCCAAGATAAATGAGGAACTCTTGCTTGAGTCCTTCGACTTGATTAAAGAGAAATGAGAAGAGGCTGATTTGAGGGTAGTTGTTCACTAGAAAAGGGTAGCAAAGCAATTTAATGCCAAGGTCAGAAACTGTACCTTCAAAATAGGTGACCTCGTTTTGAAACGGATCTTTCCTGGTACGGGGCCACTTGGCCTAAATCAGGAAGGTCCCTTCATGATTGAATAAAAGCTTGGAGAGGGAACTTTCACTTAGATTTATTTTTGAAAATAAGCCGTCTTGATTGATGGTATGGGATCTAATAAGGAAAAGTCCATCATTCTTTCATTTTTGTAATAAAGTTGGATTTTAGAATCAATGCAACAGTATTCGTGAAAGTTTGACTTTGTGCCATATGATTAGCGGTAGAATCAGACATTCTGTATTTTGAAAATCCAAATGTTTAAGTACCTGAGGTAAGTACCGATGAACTCCATTACTCCATGATTTGGCCGTTGGAGTATAGTTGTATTGGGGTAAATCAAATGATTTATCCTTACACATCTAATTTTTGACTAGTGCTGGAGATAGGCAAGGTCAAAGATTGATGCCCGGAGATAAGCATATGAGACATCAAATCCAAAGACAGGAACTGGCGTGAAATTGTATCTTTTTGCAGGTATGACCACGCTTATAACCTGGCGAGACACTCTCGACCAAAGGTAAGCAAAGATAGTCGGTGAGTATTTTTATCAATGCCTCGAGATAGGCGAGTTTAAAGTTGGATATCCAGGGACAGAAACCCAAGACATTGATTCCCGAAGAGAAGAGTTGGTGCAAAGTTGAAACCTTTATGCATACAACTTTGTTTATGGTTAAACGGAATACGTCCGGTTAAAGATAAAAGGAGTTAGCCACCGAGTTGGCTAGAAAGAAGTATGGATTCATTTAGCCAAATAAGAAGTATATTGGTAATGATACATAATGCTAAGTAATGAAATGATACCGATCAATTGCAGAAACTTATTTATATGTACAGAGTTATAGTAAATAATGGCATTGCACAAATCATAGACACAGGCATGAATAATAAATAAGTAATTGAATCACAAGCGATTATATTATACATGAAGGTGAGTATATAGGCAGATGAAATAGAAGATGCAATAAAGTTATAAGAAAAAGGTTGAACTAAAACAATCTTTTATTTATGTATCTTTAGTACAAAAGATGTGGGGGCCGCTCCCACATAAAGACGGCATATATACATGAGCTGCCATAAATAAAAAATACCAAAAAGGCAAAAGGAAAATGACTTTAAGAAATCCAATAGTCATATACCTCTCCCTTCCTCGCTTACCACCCCATGTAATCTCTTTGGTAGAACGCTTCCTTTTAATGGCCTTCTCTTGTTCCTTCTCCTTCTCTTTTTTCGAGGAGCTTTCCTCTGAAGCGGAAAGTTCCTCCTTGGTTGTCTGGTTAAAGGGATCATCGAACGACTCCAAGGCATGGGCATAAGCTTTGGAAACATCAGTACTGCAACTTGGGGGTAACTTGATTTTGACAGGAGGGATCTTGGGGGTAGAAGATGACTTTCCAAAATCAATATAGGGCTTCTTTTGGCCCCGTCTTGTTTAATCTTGACCTTGGTCATATCAATTTTTAGCCTCTTCACCATTGATGTATAATTAGGCTCCTTCTTACTGACTATCATCATTTCTTCATCGAGAGACACATCAACAACCTCTAGTCCCTTCAGTGCCTATATTTTCTCTTAGTCAGTTATGGGGCCAGAGCTAGAAATAAGGACTGGGAGAATGGACGGTGGTAGATGTGGTCGAGATAGAACTAGGCTTGAAGCCTGAATAGCAAACTACAGAGGAGGCAATGATGGTTGACCTGTAAGTTTACAGACATAAAGGTAGATATTGGTGACGTCCTCAGGCGAGAAGTAAAGTTTCTCGAATACCGAGAAGACTAAAGATATACCTTGATTGGTTGGAGTTTCTTTTGGTGGAGAGTTGGCAATTTCTCCCTTCTCTAGGTAGGTTGAGTTGGAGGAATAGCTGAAGGAGTGGAAAATGGAATGTCAGTGCCAGGTGCAGCGGAGATGGGAGTTTCACTTATGGCGGCCTCAAAAGTGGTATAGTAGAAGTAATGATATCTATCGAGGGCTTATTAAGAATTAGAGTGGAGTTTTCTACATGAACCAATGAGCTGGGAACAGCATGAGCCTCAGTAGGCGCTTTCTTTCCGACTATAGCTACCAAGATTTTCTCTCCCTATTATAGGGCCACCAAATCGTCTTCATCCATAAATTTACATTTTAAAAACTCTTCATTGACGTCGTGCTCGGTGCTTCTGGCCCTTCCTAAGATTTCATCCCAGTCCTTGGCTAACATTTCGGGATAGCTACCTCCTAGCTACATTAGATTCCTCATCTTTACAACATTGGTAAAAAAATTAAAGAAGAGTGGCTTCCGTTTCTTCCTCACTTTGAACAGCTTTGGCCTTAAGGTCTTTGTTTTCTTTCTCGACTTCAGCCAGCTTGACTTTTAGATTGGCAGACTCACCTTAAGCCTACTCGTTTGATTTTTTCCAGCTTTCAAGTCGGTCTTGAGCTTCTCGACTTTGGCCTAAAGTGTTGCATACTTGGCTTCTTTCCCTTTGAATTTTATTTGAGCTCAACGTTAGCAGCATGCACATTCCTCGGCTATGAATTTATAATCAGGGTCTCTTTTCTGTGATCCCTTCCCAACTTGGTTAATCTTTCCTAGGAATCCTTGGTCGATTTTTCCATATTTTCTCTTTCTTTTGTAATCCACGGCTAACTCTTATTTATAGCCCTCACATATTCGATTATGATCGATGCTCTTTGTGTTGAAAGTACAGATGATCAGTTGGTTAGCACGGTTGACATTGGAGAGACATTTAACAAGTTTCTTCCATTCGAATAGTTGCTCCATGACCTCCTCATGTCTAACAAGGCCTTCATTGGCATAACTACAGGGGAAGTCCTTGACGTTATAACCAAACATAACTCTCTCAAGGCAGTAGCTAAGAAGAGTTTCTTGCATCTTATTTGTAACAACGTTAGATTTGCCTTTAAGGGGTGGAAGAGGAGCAGCATGGCATGAAGAAGTTTTTTACCAACCCAGTGCAATTGTTAGAACTGCGAAGGGCTGACAGTTTTGGATTAATGGGGAGCAGGAGTAGTAGTTTTGAAGGGTCGACATGGCGAAGGAAGCTCATGATAAGAAGATTGTTGTTGTTGGGAAGTCTGAGAATGCATATGCTGTTGATAGCGGGGATCGAAGTCACGTCAAGAGCGGTCGTGCGGTTCCTTTTGTTTATCACAATGGAGTTATGCCTCCTTAGCATCAAACATTCCCAATTCTTTCCTTCTTAACCTCCAAACATTAGCCATAGTGTTGATAATAGGCTTCTAGAGTGGTGGAGTGGTGTTGTTTTATGACTTCATGGAGTCTTCTCATACATTTACTTCTCCCCATTGTACCTGAAAAAAAGAAGAATTGTGTTAGAATTGAAGCACTAGATTAAGAACGAGTGCCAAATGTTTATGCTCGTGATCCTAGAATTGTGTGAAGTGTTAACGTTCCCTAAGTAATCTACGGACCGTATTCGAGGGGTTTTAAAGATGGAGTCTCATCACCCTCCGTGGTCCTAAGAATGTCTCCCGATGGAAAACTGAAGTCACGCGAGCTAGTGTTGAGAATATCTTCAAACTTTGAACCTCTGGCGCATAAGGTGGCAAGATTCTCAAGGCCACTCAAAGAATCGAAGATATTATCAAAAGCACTCACCGATGGAGTTAACTCCCCGACAGGTTCAAGCACAAGCTGAGAGGATTTGATAACTCCTCATTGCAACCGATGAGGTGCTATAATCATGGTACCTTCGGGAGATATCTCCCTATAAGATTCATCTCCATCGACACTATCATCTTCATCTTCCTTGTCGTCTTCCTCATCCTCTGCTTTGTATATCCCATCATCTCCATCTACATCTACATCTACATCTATATTCTCTTCTCCATTTCTTTCTTACTTTCTAAGATTTGCTTTATTTTATCGACCTTCTTCATCCTTGTGATCATTGTCATGGAGCCATGAGCCAGGGCAAAATGACTTGCGGTGGCTTGGGATGCTCCTATTGGTACTAGATTAGGGATGACGCTCCTGCCATTGCATAGAAAATGGAACTAGGGCACACGAACGTTTGTAAGAAGATAAGACTTGCACATACTTGAATCAATCCCTTTCATGAATGCCAAAGTGTAGGCAAGATCATCAGTTGGGTTTCGTTCATGGAGATCTATTAAGGACATGTTAAGGATGTTAAATGCTTGGGTGAAGAATGACAAATATGGCAGGGGTATTGACGAAGAAACTTACGACCCGACAACCAGAAGCGGTTGAAGCCTTCCGGACAACGAACGAAGAAATATTCACTCTTGAAGTAGCTGCTTTTGTTGTGGAGCCCTACAATAACCAAGTAATGATTAAAGGATTCGATGGTTAGTAAGGAGGCCATTTCTTTTCTCTTTTTTGAAGCTTATGTCAACTCTTCAAAGAAGGGTCGATGAGCCAGATGCATCATGAATATGATATAGAGTGTACTCAACAAGGCATAGTCGTTTGGATGCACTTGGATAAGAGTCATCCCGAGCTCTTGAAGAAATAATTTTAGAAATTCATTAAAGAGAGCCATGGCTCTAGATAGATACATATATCCATTGCATGTAATGTAACCTATTGGCAGAAGATGATCCCTTTGATTTGGTATAGGTAGAAGGACCTCATCCTTGGGAATCTTATGCTTGATGCAGATCATTTTTAGTTCCTTGGGAGTCTGTTTAGAAGGTGTTTGATCTAGAGGATTGTCCAAGATCATAATAATATGTCGGTCTTCCCTTGTAGGAGTAGGACCGCGAGGCTGAACGGTTATGATAGCTTGGAGTTGAAGCTTGTGTGTAATAGAACATCTTATTCCAGATAGAGTAGACATAGAAGCCTAGGCAGTTGATGAGCCCACTTCCAGAGGAGTAGAAGGGCTGGTGCTGGTTCAAAGGTGGGGATATCATCTGGTGCCGATCGTTTTGAATTGAAGAACTTGATGAAGAACGTAGTCAGGCATGTTTTATTTTAATTCTATACTTTGATTAAAACCCATGTAGCTGATATACAGATTCTAATAGATGTCGACATGTGTTGACCAATCGAATTCTTCACATTGATCTGGGGAAGTGCAAAGTGTCAATCTATGCTGCGTGAGTCCTGTGTCCAGAGCATGGTGTATGTAAAGGCCTAAATTTCCATACCCTTTGAGTCGACAATAAACCACACATGTCCAATCCAAAATGAAAAGATGGATCTTTAAAGGTAAGAAAGCAAAATAAATAGAACAGAATCTCACTCGAATGGTATAACATATATTATTGAACAATAATCTTTATAGTGGAAGATTTTAAAATACATATATCAGAATCTAACCTAGATTCAGCCTGGACAGTTATAAACACATGTCCTTACAATTGCTAAAAAAACATCAAACAAATGTAGTGGAAATAGAGTATGTTCATACTTTGATGAAGATCTCCAGCTCTCCTCTGGAAACTCCAAGCGTCTTCAGCTAATTCTGAAACTACTCGGATCTGACCCAAATATAAATATACCCAGATCAGTCTGGAAAACCAGCATGAGAAACACGAATCTTAAATGATAGTGTCATAGATCAGAGATTGGTGACAAAAAAATTTCGAAAAGAAAGACTATCTCATAAGACCGTGCAACACATAAACACAGATGAGTTTTTACCTTATGATAACTAAAACATTTTTATCAAATCATTTGATATTATTTTAATTCTATTCTTTGAAAACACTTTGCAAGTAAACTTATTAATCTTAGCCAAAATTGTTACATCGATTAAATTCCGACATACTAGCTACAAAGTAGGTTCTACAATAAAAATCACAAAGGCACTTATTGGAGAATGGATTTCTATACAAATGACTAGGTGAAGGGACTACCTTCCAGCAGTACATCTCTAGAGGAATATACCGAGGCCCAACTGATGGTCCTCTACCAACACAAGGTCGACCTACCTCTAACTAAATAGTACCGAATATGTCATCACCCCGGTCGTTACCGACCTATTCGAGATGTCTCTTAGCATACCTCCACAATAATTAATACCCGAACATTATAGCGGGTAGAGATATATATAGAAGGGGATGATCATACACTAATGGTTGCGAACCACATAGCATTGCTGCATCTACCCTGTTTTGGTCATTTCCGGATGTGAGGCATGAGGTAACGATTATCTTTCACATAGCACATCATCTTTCTTCTTTGAATGTCACATTGCCATTCCATAATCACACAATTTATTTCTACAAATGTATAACTCCTGGGCTCGTACGTCTTAGGAAAATGTGTTAAGCTAAGAGAAGTTGTCTTCTCCACCACCAGATGATACGTTTATAGAGATCAATCAATGTGATTTTAAAATGCAACGTCAGACATTTGTCCATACAAGTTGTCCTGGAACATGACAAACCGAAGGCACTCCTCATACCGCATCCTATTTGGGAATCACCCCTAGGATCAGTAGCGAGCAGTCCTTACAAATCGAAGATTTTTATAACGGAGCACTACTGCAAAATATGGTAAATTTCCTTAAGGGTCTAGTGGCAAGTAGCCCTATATCATGAAGATCTTCGTCTTCAATTATCTTCGTCTTCAACATGTTTTACTTCGAAAGCGTAAATTGGTTCAAAATGGTTTTCGGATAGGAATTACCCAGATCTGATCTCGTTCTCTTCAAAATCCAATCATCAATAAAAAAATTATATGGATAAATAGGATTTGTTATGCCTCTTTTTATTTTAACCTTTTTACCGATTAATCAAAATCCTTTTAACTTTGGAAATCTTACATTCATTTAATTTCTAATCAAATAAAAATTCCATCTTTCAAAAACAATTCTTAACTGGGTCAAAAACAATGTTATTTAAGACAGCGTTTACTGTAAACCCAAATCATTTAATATTGAGTAGAAAAAGGACATTATTTAAGGCATCTTATTTCCTAAATGTTTATTTAAATTTTTAACAAAGATTTCTTATTTTCCAAATCATATCATTTTTAATAAGTTGAAACCATGTTATCTAACATGGTAAATTCAAATTAGTTAGCATCCAAGTTAAATGGATTTGCAAAAACTATATCAATTTATACTCAATACAAATTTCTATATTCAACAAGTAATATGAATAGAATAACGGTAAAATCACATTTTAAATTTACGCGAATAGTACAATTTTCCTCCTTATAATTTAATATAGAGTTTGGGCAGAACATTCCTTAAATTACTAAAAACCTTGTTCAACCATTTTTATTTCGAAAAAACTTAAATATGATTTTTTCATTTAGAGCATCCGGGCTTTCCCTTCGATCTGTTCCACCCCTCGCCCAGAAAGAGAAAACAAAGACTAGGTAAGTTCAGGGCAGTGGTTGCTCCATCCCTAACCTTAGTTACAAACCTTGTTTTATCTTTCCAAATCTCACAGGTAGGACATGTGACGACCCGGAATTTTTGTATATTTGAAATTGGAATATTTAATTAATTTTAAATATTCAGAGGTTAATTATTAACTTAAATTTCAAATATCGCTGTTTTGTGAGTAATTTAATTATTAAATTAAATGATGTGGAGTTGGGTAAAATGTTAAATCTGGTATTCTAAGCTAATTAAAAATATTTTGGAAGCTCGTAAAATTCATATTAATAATACTGAAGATGATGGAACTTTTAAAATTGAATTTAAAAATGTTTTGTTCGGTTTTTTAAAATTTATTGTTTAAATTGAATTTAAAAATAGCCTTCTGAGGCACAGTCTCAGAATTCGACGAAACCAGTTCCATTGGATCCGTAATATTGTATTATTATTGGATTTCAAATTTCGTAGTAATTGAAGTTGTTGTGTGAGCGTACGTTATAAAAACGCATTGAAAATTTTATCGTGAAGGTTTGTAATTTTAAATTTATATATCAATTTGATGTGACCATATCTGCCTACTTCCCTCCCTATCAGCCGCCTACCGTTCCTTTCTTCACACGCAAAAATCACATCGTGTCCCCCCTTTCTCCTTAAATCACGATTCCTTTCAAAATATCAGAGAAAAAAAATAGATAGAATAATGGCCGAGCATTAAACATTTCTATCTCGATACTTCACCCATTTCAAAGCTTGCGCCTACCCAATTGCATCTGAGCGAAAATAAAAGAGGGAACGGGAGTGGGAATCACATTTTATCGACCGAGCCTTCTTCAAATTCAAAAAAAAAATCGAATTCCTGAATGAGGAATAAATCGCAAACAGTCTTCTTCCTTAATCATCACGAGTTCGTTCGAAATCAAAAGGGGGGAAAACTTTGCCGAGCTCTGTATCTCGAACTCATCGCGTGACGCTTGAGGTCGCGACGCGATGCAGGGGAAGGTCGCGATCGAAGATTTGGGAGCGCCGTTAGAGTCACGACTTGGAGGGGTTAACGGCGGCGACGAGGAGATGATGGCGTGAGAGGCTAGGGTTTCTATTAGCGTGAGCTTCGAGATGGAGTGCCGTGAATTCAAGCGATCGGTGGTCGTTCGAAGGGGTTTCTCAACCTGGAGTTAGTCGGAGCAGGGTCGAACTTCGATGAAGGGGAGGTTTGCGATGGAGGCAGTCACGATCAACTTTTGGGGATTTGCGGGGACGCATGCGAATCAGGTCGCGGTGGGGTGGCATGTTGTCGCCGGTGGCTGGGCTTCTCAGTTGCGATTGAGGGTAGTAGACCGATGAACAGTAGAGGCTGTGAGGTATTCTTTTGTTTTTGAAATTTAATTTTGAATTTAATAAATTCCTGTTGCAATTTAAATTATATACAGAGAGATATCTACAATAGGATATATATATAGAAACCCATTTTGTTTAATCATTCATTAAATTTATTTCAGTCACCAAATTATTTATAAAAGGAAAATGAATATATACATACCTGTTTTAATTTGCTAGTTATTGTAATAATGGATTTGGTAGAAAAATAGTTTAACTAACCTATTTAAATTAGTTACTAAGAGATATGAAAAGGAAAATTAGTTTAAAGGTTTAAATCATTTGTTTAAATTGAATCATGAGTTAAAATTAAAACTGTTAACGGTAATTGGTTGTTCGACTTGTTCGAATATTAATAAAATCATCTAATATTTTACAAGGTCTAAAATCAAGGAAAATCAAGTCGGGTTGGATGGATTGCAAAACAAAAATAACAGGTGAGTTAATCTCACTCAGTTAAATTTAAATTTAAATGGTTAAATTTAAATAATTTATTGAATGGTTGATTTGATTAATGTGATATATATAGTAGTATATAGCAATATATACATATTGGCATATGTATATATTTGAGTTGTTGATATTCCCGCATTATATAGCGGATGAGACCCTATGCGCCGCATAATAGCGGATGATATTTTATAAAACCCATATACCACGATATTCCACCTTGAAGTGGAATTGGTATTGTGCTAACGTTTGTGGATGCAGGGAAACAGGTTGGAGGGATCCAACTGGATTCCTCAAAATATTTAATTTTGTTTAAATATTCTGTGATATGGTTGTTGATATCCTGTGATGCTTTATATTGGATAATCTGGTTGGATTGAATTTCCCAGTATAATGAGTTATCAAAAGTAATTGAATTGGATTTTTGGAAAGTAATAAAAGAGTAAAATTCAAGTTAAATAATTCTAGTGAATTCGAATAAATTAAATAAGGAATTGTAAAAGAAATAAAGAAATTTCTTAATTCGAACAAATATGGGAAAAGAGGATTTTGGATTTAACATTGAAGAAATAAATCTTTAACTAAAGTGATATTATTTAAAAATATAAAAGAATTGATTTTATTGAAATTTAAAGATTTAATTTAATTAAAATATTAATTGAAGAAGTTTGGAAATCCGAAATTGGTATTTTAGTTAAAAAGGTTTTAACGCATAAATAAGAAATAAAAGATAAAAGTTAATGTATTTGAAATAATTAAAGTAAATAGGGAAATTTATTTCAAAGTGAAGTAAAATGGAAATCAATTGGAAATTGATTTAAGTGTTTAAAAACTTGGATTTTTAAAAGAGAAATGAGATTTTGGAGATATAAACTGGGTTTATAAAGTAAAATAAAATATCATTGGATATTTGAAGATATAAATTCAAGGTGGGAATTTATAAAAGAATATGAATTGGTTTAAAAATAAATGTTGATTTATTTTTAAAAGATGGGAATGAGAAGTGTATTTCTCTGGATAGCCAAGTACGTTTTCAAAGCAAATTTGAAATATAAGTTAAAGGTTTTAAGTATGTTTTAAAAAGCATGTTTTAGGAAATTTGTCTTTTTAAATGTTAATTTCCTAAGTAAGTATTTTCAAAAAAATCTATTATTGTAGTAATTATATAAAAGTGATTTGGTATTATGTTTTAAAGAGGAAATTTAGTTTATATTTATAAAGTGGTTTATTTTAAAGTATATATTTTTAATAAAGTATTAAAGTAGTTTTCCAAATTTAAAGGTTAAAGTATATTTAAAATAAAGTGTTTTAAAATTATTTTAAAATTAAAAGTATTTTGTACTTGGTGATTCAGTGGAAATAATTATTTGGAAATGTATTCCGTAAGCGGAAACTGTTTGAAATGGTTTTCAAATGAGCTTTGAAAATTTGTAAATATATCTTGGAAAGATATTTGAGCAAATAAATAATGTGGGAAATTATTTATTGTGTGATGGTTGCTTGTGGATGTTAATTGATAGTTAAATAACCGACTATCAATATTGGCCAAATGCGTTGATCGTTTCGAAGAGACCGGGATCGAGTTTCCGTATACCGGGATTCTAGGTCTGGAGACTCGAATACCACTTCGATCCGGTTTGTACGTTTCGTGTAACGTGTTCAGAGTCGAAGATGGAGCAGTGAAGTGCAAGGGCTAGTCGCTACTAATCCTGAGGATATTCCCAAAATGGATGTAGTAGGAATAGTGCCTTCGGTTCCGTTCGGACCCGGGACGGACTTGTATGGACGAATGCTTTCGTGACATCGTCAGGTGGACGATGGGCATTCTAAGGGATATGTGCTATAAAGGTATCGTTTAGCCTCGAACCTCATCAACCGGGAATGACTGAAAATCAGGGGTTATGCAGCAAGGCTTCGTGGGTAGCCCCCACTTGAGAGTAAGGTCATCCCTGTCTAGATGTCCCTTTATTTCGGCTTAGTGTTGCGGTTGTTGATCCCAACCGTGGGGTGATTTTATTTGGAATTATCCAGTAAGGGATGATTCCGGCCTTGTGTTGCAGGGGAGCGGGCGTACTCCTCGGTACTGTGATCTAGGCCACGTACTGTGACAGGTGGTACCCCAGTGCCTAGTCATTCGTTGGAAATCCATTCTCCCTACGTGCCTTGTACGGTATTTGTTTGTATACCTAGTATGCTGGAATTTAATCATGTAACAATTTCAGCTATTTTAATAAGTATTTGTGAATAGACACTATTATAATATCAGAGGATTTTTATAAAAAGCGTTTTAGCTATCGTACGGTAAAAACCCGACATGTTTATTTGTGGCGTGGTCTTACGAGATGCTTTTATTTTCAAAAGGATTTTTGAAACTTTAATAATCAATTGAGTGTGATTTTCTCACGCTGGTATTCCAGACTGACTCGGGTATTGTTTTATATGATGCTCGGGTCAGACCGAGTATTATAGGTTACAGGATATGATGCTGTGGAGCTCAGGAGATGAGCTGGATGGCGAGACGTATCTCCCGTACTTGTTTATATATATATATATATTCCGCTGTGTTGATTGTTGTACTCTGTTGTATTGAGAACATGATATGGTTATTGTCCAGTTGTATGTTATGTGTTCTCTGGTGTATACTCTGATGCTATATTATATAAAACTGATATAGTTTTGATTTGTGTAAAGATCTGTTAATATATATTATATTTTATTCCGCTGCGATGGTTAGATTCTGATGTTGTTTTCTATTTTTCTTCTTCTACCTCTTCTTCTTAACTAAAATGGTTCGATTTTCCGGGTCTGGAAAGTCGGGTCGATACAGGACAAATGTACTATTCGTTTCTGCATGCTCGGTTTGTTATTATATTCAATGAAATGATTTCAATTATATTGTTTTAGTGTTATAAACAATTTCACTTAACCATTTATTTAAACTTTTAATACAACTTCCAAATCATCTTTAAAATAATAAATTATTTATTTATAAGCATTTATAAATGATTTAGGAAAGAATCGCTAAGTTTAAATCTTCATTTCTAAAGTTATTAAAACTGCTGCAAGAAAAGTGCTGCGAAAAATGCATTTACAAGCTTATTAGATTAAAAAAACTTTTTCTATCATTTGGAAATCCATATTTATAACTCAAATGTAACGACCAGAAAATTTTAACGGTTTTATAACGTAATTAAATAAAAATTTTGCCTGAAATTTAATTATAAAATTTAGAATGAAAATTTGATATTTGATATGCGTCTATTTAAACGTAGCAAATGTCAGATTTTCATCAGATAATATGGAAGTTTATTTTGTTGGGTAATCTTATTTCAATTTAAAATCAGTTAAATTGATGAAAATAAAATATTTTCAAAATATGAATATTTTTATATAAGAAAAATGTTTAATATTTTCTGAGTGACACGTCATCTTTCGTTTCATCAAAACTGGACTTCTCCAGCCCTATTTATCTTATTTTCAGCGAATTTGCAGCCGGTTGGCAGCGAATATCTACTTTTGATAGGATGGTCATATCGTTGATATCTGTATACCATTTTGTTCATCTCGTCGTACTGATCTCCGCAGTATATTCATTCGTGCGTTTCGGTGTCCGGTACGCGGTGAAAACTGCGGAACGGTTCACCGTATCGGTCCACGTTCGTGTTCTTTTGTTTCCCTGTGTCTTTTCGTTGTCCCTGAGATAACCAAATAGCTGTTTGCTTTTAATAATTACAGAATTCAACTCTTGCCCTTTGATATTCACGTCGTTTAATATATATATATATATATATATATATATATATATATGTATACGATGTGAAGAGACACGTCTCTTTCGGTTGCAAGCTGTCATACATATATTTGTTTGAAACTGTTGCTTTACTTTTGCCTCAAACCTATTCATTTTGTAGTGAAGCTCTGTGCACAACCAAACATTTTCGTTCTCCTTCCTCTTTTTTTCGTCTTGTTCTAAGTGAAAGAAAAAAATATAGATGGGAAGGTTTATATATATATATAACAATATATATTGTGAGCCTACTACCTTCTTCCTTATCCATTGCCGCTCCCCACTCTCTCCCATCGCCATGCTCTCGGAAAACCCTCCCTCTCCATCAACCACGCATGCCCAGTAAGCACCCATCACCAAAGCATGGCTGAGACTCCATTGGCAACCTTCCATATCGCCTCCTTGCTTTCCCCTCCACCTCCTCCGGCCGTTCTTCTCCAACCCAGAGATCCGCTTGTAGCCTATTCCCTTTTCTCGAACACATCGCCATCTTCTTCTCGACCATGTCCCCCTCCTTTCCACCTCCATGTTTTGGGTAGCTACGTGCCACCTTCCCTCCACCGAGCAAAGCAACCAAACCCGTACCACCCCCTCTACCTTCCAGCCCACTGCCTTGCACCATAGCTGCTCCTCCGCCTGTCTCCAACCTTCGACCGATCCTCCCCTCCTCACGTGACAGCTTAGCCAAACCTCCACCAGGCCCTTCCTCTTCCCGCTAGCTCACCGACAAAACTCACCACTGAAACTCCATCCGCCGCCTGCTTGCAGCCACTGCCATGCCAAAAACCATGCGCATGCGCGTGTTTATATTTGCTGATATATATATATAGATATATGTTGCGATTATTTTGGTATATATATATATCTTTCAAAATTTATTTGCATAGTGTTCATATATGTGTTGATAATAATACCGATTTAAAGTATATAGGTATATATATGTTTATGAGTATGTTTAATTTTATTGATTTTAAAGTATGAGAAGAGATATTATATGTATATACTATAAAGTTTATTCTTTGATGCTTTTATGTATAACCGAGTTGTACATATGCTTTTATACAAGACCGGTTTTCAATTTACTCAATATATATATATATATCTTATAAGTTGTATTGTATTATATATATATATATAAATTATATAGATCGTATACCATCTGTTGTTCTACATCTAGGTTATACAAGTTACATATAACCTGCTTGGTTGTATATAAGTCTATATATGATTCGTTTAAGTTATATGTATATATATTATAATAAGGTGAGTTTATATTGACTTTATAATAAATATTGTTTTAAAATATAGTATGTATGTAATTATGTATATGTTTATATATTAGTTTGTATATATCCAAATGCACATGAGTTTAGTTTCAAATATATGTATATATATAGATTTTATCTTTTAGGTGTTTAAGTTTAACATTGATTTGAGAAAAAATTAATATAAATCACATTTTCCATTTGTATCAAGCTTGTTTTGATTTGTTTTCATCGATTTCAAACTATCAGCTTTGCTCGTCGAATTCGTGTTCATCGTGCCGTGCTTTGAAATCCGTGCTTGGAATTCGTAGCTCATTTCATCGTCAAACTCTCTAGCCTTGAAAGGTGAGCAGTCATTCACGATTAACATTCTTATATTTAGTAAATTCAATTCACATGAAACGATGATTGAAATATGTTGTTAAATATTGAATCGTTAGTTATTTAATTGTTAAATCAGATATGCTATTATCTACAATTGTTCACCTATGACATATGACATTATAATCCTGTTGTATATATTTTATTTAAATTTGTTACTGATGATATATGCTTGTTGTTGATATGTTATATTTTATCATATTTGTTCTCACTCTGCAAGTTCCTTGTTAGTTTAGAAATCCCTATGGGTTGAAATGATACATACCTCAACGATCTTGTAGATTAAGGGAAATCGTTATGGGTTGAAATGATAAACCCAAGCGATTTTCAATGACTTTGAATTTTGGATTGCGGGTTGAAATGATATATACCCGTAGATATTTAAATTGCGGATTGAAATGATAAATATCCGTATCACTTGACCATAGGATTGAAAATTATATACGGACACAGTTGGTCTATATTTTGAAAATGATTTCCAAAGTTTGAAAGGAAATATATGGGTTTTAATAAATATTGATTTTTAAAATATAATATGTATAAATGTTATTTTTATATATGTCTAAATTCTTGATTTTTAAAATTATATGTTTAGGAAATTTTAAATTTATAAGTTAGTTTTGAAAAATATAATTTTTAAGATTTTACTTATAATTTTTATTATTAAAAAATAAAAATAAAATAATATTTAATATAAAATAAATTTAATAATAAGATTTAATTTAATAAAATTTAATTTAATTAGTATATAATATGTTTAAGTATTTATTCAAATCTATATTAATATTTTTGAAATAGATTTATTTATAACTTTAATAATAAATGTTGGGAAGAAAAATTAATGTTGACTTGGAATTTAAATTGGTTAACAATTGAATTTAAACAAGAATTGATTGGAACTTATTGATTTTGAGATTCTGAAAGATATGATTGATAACTTGATTTGATAAAAAGTGATTAAATGAATATTCTCAATTTTAAATAAAAGTGAGACTGAATATTTAATATTGATTTAAATTTATAAATTGAGATTTTATTTAATTGTTATTAAAATGATTAAGTGAATATTTTCCGATTTGAATAAAATTAAAGTTAAATGGTGAAATATAAATGAAACTTATATTGAAATTGTTTGAATATTTAAACCTTGAATCTTATTGGAATTGAAATGATAGTTCAAACTTAAATTTGAAATCGATATAAATTGAAATGGTTTATTAAGAATTTGAATTGAATCTTTGACCTTTAAATGGAAATGGTTAAACTAGAATTGATTTAAATTGAATTTTAGAATTTAAGTTGATATGAATCGATTTGCGAAATTGGAGGAAACTAATTTTGTTATATAAAGTATTTTTAATATATATAAACTATTCTAATTTATAACTATTTTAATATATATACTATTTTCAACATCTAAACTATTTAGGTGGAAACTGCTATGATTTCAAAAGTGTTATGATTTCCAAAGTGTTATGATTTCAAAAGTGTTATGATTTCGAAAGTATTATGATTTTGAAAGTGTTACGATTCTGGAAATGAATATTATTCAAAGTGAATAATGATATCGAATTGATATGGTTTTGAAATGAATATGATATTTTGATATAAAGCATGAACTATTTGAAATGAAATGACCATGGTGTGAAATAAGCGTTTGGTTGTTAAAGAGACCGGGATTGGATATTGTCATACTCTCTGCCAATACCAAAAACCACTTTAACAACTATGTACGTGGTGGAGATTCCAAAACGAAGTAGGATGGTTTGGCGACGATTCTATATGAGGTATTAGCGCAACCCTGACTCCCGTGAGTCAGCTTGATGTGGTTAAAACAGGAGCTACGCCGGGCCAAGTGAGGTCATTCCTCCTATCGGACACATTTCTTCGATACCATTCTATTACTTTGTGATTTGATTTGGTGCACCTTTCATTTGGAGGTGTGTCTCTGTAACGACCCACTATTTTGGACCATTCAAATCGACAATAATCCACGCATGTCTGACTTGAATAATTCAAAATAACAGATTGTAATAAAATTTGGAGCAATTAAAATCAAATACACAGAATCACAGACACAGAACATATCAGAATAACTCGCAGCGGAATATAAAAACCATAGTAGTTCATGAAGCTACTATAACAAACTCTCAAAACAAAATACATAATATCTGTTTGAAAACATATACAATAGAAATCTCAAATACATAGAAGTTTATAAATACCAGATCTGAAATAGAACAACTGAACTGGAAGGAAATAGATAACTAGACAAGCAGAATCTCCAGCGATTCCTAGCTCCAGAACAAAATCCAAAGCTAAGCTGTAAATACTCAGGCTGACCCGAGCGTAAAGTAAAACACAAAACACTCGAGTCAGGACAATATATACTTATATAATGTAAACCAACTCAAGTGAACTGTAGTAGAAATGCACAATAACTCAAAGGATGCTTGGGACCGCCCATCCTTTAAGGATCAGTTAAACTATAAATTAAATACATCCCGTGGTTAAAATTTCAAAATGGTATTTTATACTTCGAAATAAAATATCATTTCAAAATTCAATATCATTCAAAAATCCATTTCAAAATATCAAAATATCATATTTCAAAATAGTTTATATTTCAAAACAAATTACTTCATTTTAAATCATAAAATGAAGTTATTATATTTAATAATTAAATTATTAAATTTCCAAAATTTTAACTTTTCAAAGTTCATTCGTTCACTTAAATTAATTAAAACAATGAAAATTCAACTTTCGCAGCATTTAGAAAATGCTACGAAAAGTCACATTTAAAACAGTTCAATTTAACAAAAGACAGCATTTAAAATGCTGTAATAGGGTTACATTAGTTTCAAATAAACTTAGTTAAATTCAACCATTATAACATTTACAAAAATGCTATAATAGCCTTTAATTAAATTTAGCCATTTGGTTCATTATTATCAACTACAGCATTTACAAATGTTGTATTACCATTTACATTAGAATTAATAACATTTCAGAAATGCAGTTAATTAATTTCAAATATTCAGTATAATTTCACAAACAATTATATTTTTATATAAATCATTTTTAACTTATAAAATCATATAATTTCACTTTTAAAACAATCATTCAAATACCCTTATATTCATGATTTTATAAAGTTAAACCTCCATTCAAAAATCAAAATTTAATAATAATTCACTTATTAAATTCCAATATTAAATTATAAATTCATTAAATTAAATTAACTTAACACTTAAGTTTAAATTTTCAAATATAACTTAATTCCATTTTTATTTACTTAACTTAAATTTCACTTTTAAGCCAAATTCACAAATTTCCAATTTTAGTTATATTTCAAAATTTCAACTTAAATATTCATTCATTTCACATTTTTACTTTATTCAAAAATCATTAATATATTATAAAATCATTTAAATTAACTTTAATCCAAATTATCATGAATTTATCATATTTCATATTTAATTTAAATTCCAATTATCACCAAATTAAAATTTCCCAAAATAACTTACATTTCAGATTTTCTAACTTTACCATTAATTTATTTCACTTATAAATTTTCAAAAAAAATCAATAATGCTTTACAAAAATCATTTAAATAAAATTTAAATCAAAATATTATAACGTTTACATTTCTAAAATATTTTAAAATTTTTAGAAAAACATATTTTAACTACAGGTCTGTATTTCATTTTTAGCCTAGGTAAAGTGATACGGGTAATATATCATTTCAACCCGTAATTTACAAAGAAAACCCGGGTTTGATCATTTCAAACCCGCAATCCCAAGTAAATGAAAATAATTGAAAATCATTCAGGCCTATCATTTCAGCCCATAACGATTTTCTCCTATTCTAAAGTCCGTTCGGGTATGTATCATTTCAACCCATAGTGATTCTAATCTAAAGGGAACTTGCAGTGTGATAAACTGATAAAAATAATAGAACAGCATAATATAACAGTAACATATAATATAATAGGTGTTTAAGCATGGGTGAACATCATAAAATCATAACATAGCAGGTGTAACATGATAATGCATTTTACAGATTCAAAAGGGGTCAATTCACTAGTTATATATGTACATATTGTCTGGTGAGAATAACTCACCTGTATAAGCTGGAGATGACAACCAAATGCACAAATAAGGAACTTCAAAAGCACGATAACACAACAATTATTTGAGAGTGGGAGAGCCAAGGCTAATTGCCTTGTTAAATATCAAACAAAACAAAAACAAACATGAATTACAAACCAAAATATTACAAACAATGCTAGGAATAACTATACAATTCAAAGCTAGAGCTTTTGCACTTGCATTCAACCACTTATACTTCAGCTATGGCCTGGAAAGACACTGTAATGGGATTGTTTTGGATCAGGTTTGGATCAAGTTCAGGTCATATAGGGGTCGCCATAGCAATATAAAGAGGAGATGAAGGATATGTGCTTGAATTTCAAAACAAGGCAACACAACTACAAGCAACAACAAGATTTCAAGGCCTAAATGGGTTCGACCAAGGGACTATTGGGCATGGCCTGATCTGGAAGGATAAACTACAGGTGCTACAGAGGTCCAAGGCTCAGGTTATGGCTGGTGGTGGTGGTGTTTGGCCGGCCAAAGTGGAGGAGAGAGGTGGTGGAACAAGTTAGGCTAGGCTATGAACATTAAGGTGGAGTTTTGTTTATTTTTAGGTGGATCTTCTTCATCAAGGGGCATGGCCATGGCTTGGGGCTGGGCTGGAGGAGGTGTTTACCAGATGTGGTGGTGGTGGAGGAGGCCAAGGTGGAGGAGGAAGGAGGAGCTGAGCATAGAAGGTGAGAAAACAAGTGCAAAATCATAAGAAAACAAGTAGAAATTGCATAGAAAAGAAGAAATTTTTTACCAAGATTTACTTCAGGTTAATGGCCGAATTTTTTGGTGATTGAGAAGTTTAATTTTCGTGAAAATGAAGTGAGGAAGTGGCTGAAAGAATGAGAAAAGAATCGGCCAAAATTGATTACAAGTGGAGGTTGAGAAAATGAAAAGGTGGAAGGTAAAAGGACTTGGAATTTAAAAAGTTTAAAACCTTTCAAATTTCTATATTTTCTTTTCATAAGTTTAATTATCTAAAAATACATATAATTTCAGTTAAAATTCGAATATATAACAAATATACAAAATGTAAATAAATAAATATTAATTATATATGATTAAAATAAGAAAATAGTATAAAATGAAAACTAGTCTAGAAAATTTGAAAATAAACAGAATAAACTTTGGAAGATTTATATGGACTTAGAAAATATTTATAAATAAATATAATAACACAAAAAAAATGCATTCACAAAAATAAATAAATAAATTTTAATTAAATATAATTTAAATGAAGAAAATAGCAGAAAAATGGAAACTAGCCTTTAAAAATAGAAAATAAATGCAATATATTTTGGAAAATTTTTATTATCACTTTAAAAATATTAAAAGATAAAAATATACATAAAATAAAATATTAACACATATTAAAATAAAATATAACAAAGAAAATATGATTTATATAATTTAAAATAGGCAAAATAAAACAAATTATACTCAAAATTGAAATGTACGTAACTTTTACAATTTAACTCCGTTTTCAATGAAAAGAAAAGTAGTATTCAAGTTATTACATCTATTTTCATAATAAAAGATAAAATTTAAGAATTTAAATAATTTAAATTTGAAGTTTAAAAGTCAAAGTTTGAACAGTTTGACCAGAAATTCATTTTACAGTAAAATATTCAAATTATACTAGTTTGAACTATAAATCACTTAATAATCAACATTTATATTTAAAAATGAAATATTTGAAATAAACCATTTTAAAAATAATTTAAATAAAAGAAAGTCAAATTTAAAATATATACAAAAATCTAGGGCTGTTACACTCTCCCCCACTCAAATCTTTTCGTCCTCGAAAAGGAAGGGAGCGGAGAAACAACTAGAAAGAACAATAGGTTGGAAGACATCCCGAAAGAAGGTAGGGAAGAAAAGTAGCTAGGAGGGAAAGTAGGTTGAAAGAGAAGGATGAACCATTATTTTAAATTGTTGGTTAAAGAGGTAAAATATTTAAAACACTTTAAAATCCTTTAGGAAGGAAACTAACTGATCAAAATATCCTTTATATAATATTTTATCAAAATACTTTTATAACTCGATGTTTCAACAAGTTTATCCTTGTTCCTGTAGACTCTGGTAGTGCGTTGATCAGGCGCAAAACTGAAATTCTCCAGGTACTTAGTAGACCTGTTTCAACACCTAGTGAAAATACTGGGAAAACCTTTAAAAACAGATATGGAAAGTACAATCCAAACAAAAACGAATCAAATCATGGATCGCAGATACACAATGGTTACGCCTGGGTCCCCCAGGAAACATCCGTACCTTTTAAGCATTCACTGCCTTGCGAATTTCGCCATGCAACAAAACGGTGGACCGCGGGATACATAAAAATGGTTACGCCTGGATCCCCCAGGAAACATCCATACCCCTTAAGCAATCTCTGCCTTGCGGATTACGCCACTAACACGACCATAGATCGCAGATACACAATGGTTACGCCTGGATCCCCCAGGAAACATCCGTACCTTTTAAGCAATCACTGCCTTACGAATTACGCTATGCAGTCGAGTTCGTAAGACCATGGGTAACGCCATGGAATTCGAAGGACACTCGAGTATCATATCCGGAAAACCAAAATCAGAGAGAATAATATCGATAGAATGAATCTAAGATGTGGCCACAAATCGGATATCAAGCAGAAGGCACTTTCCATATCTTTACTTCGAAAATATGTATCATATAGTATCTTTTCAAATCACTTTCAAATATCGTACTTATATAATATCCATTATATATAAGATTTCACTTTCAAATTGAGTACCTTTTCAAATCTATAGTTTTCGAATCAATTTCATACTCATACAAATCAATTTTATATAAGTTCGACAACTCCCAAATCAAGTGTTTAGTAACATAAGGTTCTCAAATTTCAATTTGTTTCAATATCAGTTCAATTTCAAAATCATATACAATTTCACCGAATTATTTCTTCTCAAATTAATTATCTTTAGTTTCAACGTTTCCAGAATAATAGATTTAGAAAATAAATCCAAATTTCCAAATCAATAATTTAAGTCAACCAATTCATTTCCAAAATCAAATGTTTTCAAAATCATCTTATACTTATGTAAGGTCCATCTTATATAAGGATCAAAATTTTCAAAATAAATTTCGCTGTATGAAGAGCCATATGGGATTTGAATATCTTTGCTTTTATGGGTTATATATCTTTGTAATTTAAATTGGAATTTTCTTTTAGTAAGCAAAGATATTCTAACTCGACAGCTTTCAATTTCAGCGTCAAAATATATAAATGATATTAGGATATAAGATGTACATACGTCATCATTTCGCAAAACTACATTTGATCGCTCGCTCGATCACACAAGTTCGCTTTCGAACTAGTATTGTCCATTCGACTTCCCTAATGCGGATTTCGATATGGTTTCTCGACTAGAAGCCATCAGTCTCCTTGCATAGCCATATACTACGATAGAGAATTCTAGAATCAAGCCCAAAATCCATATCAGATATTTGCCATCAAGAATCGAATGAAAATCCTAACACGAAATGGTGTAATCCACCTCGAACTTGTGTACTCAAACTTGGATCAAATTAATTATGCGAATAAAACACCATACGTACAACTTATATATTTATTCCAACTTGTTAAATATATAGTTTCATAAAGATGTTACTAAGTTAAAACATTTAAACTAAATTTTATTCAAAATATTTTGAAGACCAAATTCTTTTCAAAGCATTTCGAATCTAAATTTCATATTAGAAAATTTTAAAATTGCCTTATTCATTTACTTAACAAAACAGTTTCAACTTATTTAAATCATATTACTTCATACTTAAACATTCGAAACAAATTTATATACTTTATCAAATAATTCATACCTTTCAAAATTTCTTAGCTTTGAAAAGTTAACCTTGATTTGGAAGTGCTCGAACCTTCAAAATAGTTGAAGAAATCATTTTCAAATTCAGGAGTTGGAAATCGGCAACAAATCAGTAAATCAATTTTAATAGATAGGGTTATATCAAATCCGAAACTCGAGGACTGAACACCGGCTTACTTCAAATCATTTCAAATATATATATATATACATATATCTTTCGAATATCAAATCATACTTCAAAATTTTGAAATCAAAATTGGTTTCGCAAAATAACTCGCGTAGCAATGCTACTGAAGTGGCCTATCCCCCACTCTGAAACTCGAAAACCAATGTCGATGATGCATGCACTCATCACCGAAATTATTTTCCAGCGACACAAGTGAGTTCTGGACTTCCATTTACTTTGAAAACTTCTTTGAAATTCCTTCAAAATCATTAAAACCCATTAAAATCATTGAAACATTACTTATTCGGAAAAATAATTTCAATAATATTATTTATTATTTCAAAATCTTAAAACCAGTTCCAAAATGCCGGAGTTCAATCACTTAAATTCAGATTCAAAACCTTCAGTTATAAATCATTTTATATGAAAACATTTCTTATAAAATTTTCAAAATTTCAAATCCTTTCAAAACTTCAAATTCTCATTTTTTTTTAAAAGGTACATAATCCTTATCAAAAACATTTCATCTTTATATAAAAATATGGCCATCCTTATCAAAATAAAAACTACGATGAATACACAATTTTTAAAAGACAATCAACCACAAACTTTCCAAGGGACGATTCAAGGATGGATTTCAAAGCAAAACAGAGATTCAAATTTAGAAGGACTCTAATCAAATAGAATTCTAATTCAAAGATAGGCTCAAACGAAGATAAGATAATTAAATTACCAAATAGAAGATGGATAAGCCTATATGAATCGCGGGCGACCTTAACTGGTCAACCGTGACTTCAGGAATATAATCGATGCGAAAATCTAAGGCAAATCGACCTTCGATTGCCAGAGATAGAATCTAAATATAGCAGAAGATAGAAAACATCGTAAACCGAGGATACAGAAATCTCCGATGAATCAATGCCAATTATAATCATTCAAAGATTTGCGGAATCGCCACCCTATAAAGGTCATACAAAGTGGAGTGATGCAATGCTCCAAAATCAAAAGAATACAATTAGGGGAGACAGGAATGGATTTCAGAACAAGTGGGAGCGTTCCAAAATTCAAAGGAATCTTATTCGATAAGAATCCAAACGAAGATTAGAGATATATAACCTATATCGATACAGAAAAATTCCCATTCAAAATTTGGAAAGACTCGAATTCATAACATACGAAAACAGAAGCATAAATATCTTTAGTTGGACAACTTTAGCTAAGCAAAAGATACAACAGAGTTTACTCAAAGCATCCTAACAAACTACTGATTTTGCCATACCCAAAATAGATCCCTATCAACAATGGATCTAGATCAATCAAGAGAGAAGTTCAAAATTTTAGAGGATCCTAATCAAAGAAATTACTAACAAGGTGGATACGAAAGGAATGTAGTTTAAGAAATATTTTACTTTTAAAGCAAGGAAATTTATATCAAAATAATCTTTCAAAATTCTTTAAAAATCATTTGAAAATCATTTTATACTTCGAAAATACGTTCTCTCACAAAGAAATGATTCTGAGATTGATTTCACTCATTCTAGGGTATTTCTACCCTATCTCTAATGAGTTTTTGCTCCGCAGGCTAAGGTTTGCCTAAAACCTGGCTCTGATACCAACTGTAACGACCCACTATTTTGGACCATTCAAATCGACAATAATCCACGCATGTCTGACTTGAATAATTCAAAATAACAGATTGTAATAAAATTTGGAGCAATTAAAATCAAATACACAGAATCACAGACACAGAACATATCAGAATAACTCGCAGCGGAATATAAAAACCATAGTAGTTCATGAAGCTACTATAACAAACTCTCAAAACAAAATACATAATATCTGTTTGAAAACATATACAATAGAAATCTCAAATACATAGAAGTTTATAAATACCAGATCTGAAATAGAACAACTGAACTGGAAGGAAATAGATAACTAGACAAGCAGAATCTCCAGCGATTCCTAGCTCCAGAACAAAATCCAAAGCTAAGCTGTAAATACTCAGGCTGACCCGAGCGTAAAGTAAAACACAAAACACTCGAGTCAGGACAATATATACTTATATAATGTAAACCAACTCAAGTGAACTGTAGTAGAAATGCACAATAACTCAAAGGATGCTTGGGACCGCCCATCCTTTAAGGATCAGTTAAACTATAAATTAAATACATCCCGTGGTTAAAATTTCAAAATGGTATTTTATACTTCGAAATAAAATATCATTTCAAAATTCAATATCATTCAAAAATCCATTTCAAAATATCAAAATATCATATTTCAAAATAGTTTATATTTCAAAACAAATTACTTCATTTTAAATCATAAAATGAAGTTATTATATTTAATAATTAAATTATTAAATTTCCAAAATTTTAACTTTTCAAAGTTCATTCGTTCACTTAAATTAATTAAAACAATGAAAATTCAACTTTCGCAGCATTTAGAAAATGCTACGAAAAGTCACATTTAAAACAGTTCAATTTAACAAAAGACAGCATTTAAAATGCTGTAATAGGGTTACATTAGTTTCAAATAAACTTAGTTAAATTCAACCATTATAACATTTACAAAAATGCTATAATAGCCTTTAATTAAATTTAGCCATTTGGTTCATTATTATCAACTACAGCATTTACAAATGTTGTATTACCATTTACATTAGAATTAATAACATTTCAGAAATGCAGTTAATTAATTTCAAATATTCAGTATAATTTCACAAACAATTATATTTTTATATAAATCATTTTTAACTTATAAAATCATATAATTTCACTTTTAAAACAATCATTCAAATACCCTTATATTCATGATTTTATAAAGTTAAACCTCCATTCAAAAATCAAAATTTAATAATAATTCACTTATTAAATTCCAATATTAAATTATAAATTCATTAAATTAAATTAACTTAACACTTAAGTTTAAATTTTCAAATATAACTTAATTCCATTTTTATTTACTTAACTTAAATTTCACTTTTAAGCCAAATTCACAAATTTCCAATTTTAGTTATATTTCAAAATTTCAACTTAAATATTCATTCATTTCACATTTTTACTTTATTCAAAAATCATTAATATATTATAAAATCATTTAAATTAACTTTAATCCAAATTATCATGAATTTATCATATTTCATATTTAATTTAAATTCCAATTATCACCAAATTAAAATTTCCCAAAATAACTTACATTTCAGATTTTCTAACTTTACCATTAATTTATTTCACTTATAAATTTTCAAAAAAAATCAATAATGCTTTACAAAAATCATTTAAATAAAATTTAAATCAAAATATTATAACGTTTACATTTCTAAAATATTTTAAAATTTTTAGAAAAACATATTTTAACTACAGGTCTGTATTTCATTTTTAGCCTAGGTAAAGTGATACGGGTAATATATCATTTCAACCCGTAATTTACAAAGAAAACCCGGGTTTGATCATTTCAAACCCGCAATCCCAAGTAAATGAAAATAATTGAAAATCATTCAGGCCTATCATTTCAGCCCATAACGATTTTCTCCTATTCTAAAGTCCGTTCGGGTATGTATCATTTCAACCCATAGTGATTCTAATCTAAAGGGAACTTGCAGTGTGATAAACTGATAAAAATAATAGAACAGCATAATATAACAGTAACATATAATATAATAGGTGTTTAAGCATGGGTGAACATCATAAAATCATAACATAGCAGGTGTAACATGATAATGCATTTTACAGATTCAAAAGGGGTCAATTCACTAGTTATATATGTACATATTGTCTGGTGAGAATAACTCACCTGTATAAGCTGGAGATGACAACCAAATGCACAAATAAGGAACTTCAAAAGCACGATAACACAACAATGATTTGAGAGTGGGAGAGCCAAGGCTAATTGCCTTGTTAAATATCAAACAAAACAAAAACAAACATGAATTACAAACCAAAATATTACAAACAATGCTAGGAATAACTATACAATTCAAAGCTAGAGCTTTTGCACTTGCATTCAACCACTTATACTTCAGCTATGGCCTGGAAAGACACTGTAATGGGATTGTTTTGGATCAGGTTTGGATCAAGTTCAGGTCATATAGGGGTCGCCATAGCAATATAAAGAGGAGATGAAGGATATGTGCTTGAATTTCAAAACAAGGCAACACAACTACAAGCAACAACAAGATTTCAAGGCCTAAATGGGTTCGACCAAGGGACTATTGGGCATGGCCTGATCTGGAAGGATAAACTACAGGTGCTACAGAGGTCCAAGGCTCAGGTTATGGCTGGTGGTGGTGGTGTTTGGCCGGCCAAAGTGGAGGAGAGAGGTGGTGGAACAAGTTAGGCTAGGCTATGAACATTAAGGTGGAGTTTTGTTTATTTTTAGGTGGATCTTCTTCATCAAGGGGCATGGCCATGGCTTGGGGCTGGGCTGGAGGAGGTGTTTACCAGATGTGGTGGTGGTGGAGGAGGCCAAGGTGGAGGAGGAAGGAGGAGCTGAGCATAGAAGGTGAGAAAACAAGTGCAAAATCATAAGAAAACAAGTAGAAATTGCATAGAAAAGAAGAAATTTTTTACCAAGATTTACTTCAGGTTAATGGCCGAATTTTTTGGTGATTGAGAAGTTTAATTTTCGTGAAAATGAAGTGAGGAAGTGGCTGAAAGAATGAGAAAAGAATCGGCCAAAATTGATTACAAGTGGAGGTTGAGAAAATGAAAAGGTGGAAGGTAAAAGGACTTGGAATTTAAAAAGTTTAAAACCTTTCAAATTTCTATATTTTCTTTTCATAAGTTTAATTATCTAAAAATACATATAATTTCAGTTAAAATTCGAATATATAACAAATATACAAAATGTAAATAAATAAATATTAATTATATATGATTAAAATAAGAAAATAGTATAAAATGAAAACTAGTCTAGAAAATTTGAAAATAAACAGAATAAACTTTGGAAGATTTATATGGACTTAGAAAATATTTATAAATAAATATAATAACACAAAAAAAAATGCATTCACAAAAATAAATAAATAAATTTTAATTAAATATAATTTAAATGAAGAAAATAGCAGAAAAATGGAAACTAGCCTTTAAAAATAGAAAATAAATGCAATATATTTTGGAAAATTTTTATTATCACTTTAAAAATATTAAAAGATAAAAATATACATAAAATAAAATATTAACACATATTAAAATAAAATATAACAAAGAAAATATGATTTATATAATTTAAAATAGGCAAAATAAAACAAATTATACTCAAAATTGAAATGTACGTAACTTTTACAATTTAACTCCATTTTCAATGAAAAGAAAAGTAGTATTCAAGTTATTACATCTATTTTCATAATAAAAGATAAAATTTAAGAATTTAAATAATTTAAATTTGAAGTTTAAAAGTCAAAGTTTGAACAGTTTGACCAGAAATTCATTTTACAGTAAAATATTCAAATTATACTAGTTTGAACTATAAATCACTTAATAATCAACATTTATATTTAAAAATGAAATATTTGAAATAAACCATTTTAAAAATAATTTAAATAAAAGAAAGTCAAATTTAAAATATATACAAAAATCTAGGGCTGTTACAGTCTCTAGGTGGGCGGTAGTAGCAGCTATGCATTACCACCAGTCCGGATCCGCAAACGGTATATCTACCCTGGCATTGCCTCGCGTGCCTTGTCACTTGCCCTATCGCGCCTTCTACGAGTTTGTTTTATATCGTACCTATGGAGTGCTCCTTGAGTATCCCATCGGTTTGGTAGGGCTTACAGTATCTGTATAGACTACGGGAATGTATAAAAATGTGTTAATGGGGATATGGGTAACGCCTTAATGCTACTTTAATAGTTTACTTTGCTATAGACATATTATAATAGCGTATATTACTACATAGTAGATAGTTCCACGGATCCTTAGAGGACGGGTATCCCAAACATCCTTTAAGTTACTTGTATTTCAGTTGACATTTAACTTGAGTTGAATTTATTAATATAAGAATTTTAATCCTGACTCGAGTGTTTTGTGTTTTGCTTTATGCTCGGGTCAGACTGAGTATCACAGCATTTGAGACTCACCTTTGGAGATTTGAGCTCGTTTGAAGATCTATCTATCCAGCTTTCAGTTATTTCGGTTTATTCCAGTCATTTATGTTCAAACTCCTCAGTTGCTTATGTATTAGAGATTCATTTGTATTTGAGATTCTGTTTTATTTTGTTCCAGACTGATGTTTTATAGTAGCTTCATGAACTACTATTTATCTATTCCGCTGCTTATGGTTAAATTACTCCGTGTCTGCGATTATGTGATTTATTTATTTAATGTATATGCTGAGTTTTGCCAAATATAAATTAACAATATGACATTTTGAGCAATTCAAGTCCGACATGTGCAGATGCGAATGGTTCGAAATAGCGGGTCGTTATAGTTGGTATCAGAGCCAGGTTTAGACAAAACTTAGCATATGGAGTAAAATTAATTACATAATCATATTCGTTCGAGCTTAAGATTTCTTTGTTAGGATCCTTCTAGATTAGAATTTCTTTTGAATTTTGGAACTTTCCCTTTTGTTCTGAAATCCATTTTTGTCTTCCCTGTTCGTGCTCTTTTGATATTAGAGCATCCCATAACTCCAACCTCAACTGTCAACTTCATCCTTTGTGTGACTAATCCCATCGGCGGTCCCGCCAACCTAAATATGATTTGTAAAGGGGTGAAACTCCTTTACAACAGGCATTAATTCACCAGAGATTTCTACGTCATCGGTTTTGATGCTCTTATCTCTTGCTTAGCCCGAACCATCCTTAGCAGACGACCAGGGAAAGTCTCTTGTAATTGTTTGGCAATTGCCTCAGGATTATGCAGGCAGTTTTATCTTTCGCTTGATCCTCAGCCTAATGACCTTGACTTCCCCGATAGTCAGGGATTATCCTGATGTTTTGGTGAAGTCACTTCTCCTCCTCCTATGCGGGAAATTGAATTCCGCATTGATCTTACT
The DNA here is from genome assembly GCA_030737815.1 of Allium fistulosum. NCBI lineage: Eukaryota > Viridiplantae > Streptophyta > Magnoliopsida > Asparagales > Amaryllidaceae > Allium > Allium fistulosum. Next base: position 418,547,213 of record CM060906.1, read on the forward strand.
CTTGGAATCTCGGTTGACCCGATTAAGGCCACCCACGATTAATATTAGTCTATCCATTCTTTCCTCTTTGTAATTTAATTATCTTATCTTCTTTTCGAGCCTATCATCGATGTTAGAAAACTCTCATTGACTAGGGTCCATCTAAATTGAATCTTTATCCCTACCCTAAGATCCATTTTGAATCATCCTGTAAGGGAGTGTATTTGTAATTAATATAAAAATGTTTATATGGTGTTGTTTGAGTTGTTAAATTTGAATTTTGGGTTTCAATCGATTCGTTTGGCCAACGCTATCGATAAAAAAAATTCTAAAACACTTGAACATAGCAAACTGGCACAATATTGTTTTCAAAAATTTGTAAATGAAATGATTTTGTGTATGATTATATTATATATAAAAAGGTAAAATTTTCTGAAATTGGATAGTTAAATGAATTGGTTGTTAGAAATGATAATATTAGATTATCATTTATTACTGTTTTAACATTACTAAACCTTTTAATTATGGTTACTTGTAATAAGGAGATGAAAATTTAAATATGGTTTATGAAGCTATTTTGCAAATGAAATGAATTTAAGTTAAGGATTTGAGAATTTAATTTCAGGTGCTTTTCAAAATTTGGTTTTAAAGGTTTAGAAAAATATTATTATTTGAAAATATTTTTGAATGGTAATTGTTTCCAGAGAATTTTAAAAGATGTAAGTCAATACTCTCCTCTTTTGTCGTTGGAAAATAATTTCGGTGGTGACTGCAGCATTATCGACATTCATTTTCGAGTCTCAAAGTGGAGAGACCAGTTATCAGCTTTGCTGCACTGTTGTTTTGAAGATGGATTTGATTGGAATTTCTTGAGTGTGATTTGATTTATAAAATATATAGGTATATGTATATATTTATTTCAAAATAGTTTGAAGTGAAACATGAAATTTGAATCTTAAGTTTTATATTAAGAAATGGTTTCAATTGTTGAAATAAAGTGAAATTTTGAATAATTAGAGTATCTAAAATGATAAATGAAATTAAACCAACTTGAAATAGTTGAGTTTGAATAAAATTTAATTAGTATAATACTCAATTGCATTCTAATAAACATAGATAACTTACCTAAATATTCAAAAGTTAAAATGTTATGTAAATATGTAATTGAAGGTTATACAAGAGAAATTTAAGTAATGAAATTGTTCATACTAAATTTGCTTAATAGAAATGTTGTAAATAAAAGGTGAATTTGTATAGTGCTCATTTTCACTCAGAACATTAATAAAACTTACCTAAAAAGAAAAAGGAGTTTGAATGCAATGAGAACTTGTACTTGAATATTATACAATATAAATATAAGTAATAAGATGTTTAAAAATGAAATTTTATTAAGGGAATTTATAAATAAAAAGTGAGTAGTTATAATAAAAGTTATACACTTAAAATATGTTACAGATTTTGTTAAGTGGAATAAATTGAATAATAGGGAAGATTATTTAAATAAATAAATATGAACTTAGAATAGTTAAATTTAATATTGAGGAGGAATTGACTTAAGTAAAGTCAAATGGATTAAATAAATGAGTTAAATAAAATAAATTTTGTTTTAAAGGAAATTTTTGTAACAAATGGTGATAAATTAAATCAAATCAACTATATGAAATTACCTTGAATTGAAATCAACTAAATGTGAGTATAATGAATATTTATTGATTTAATAGAAAATTTGAAACCAGAAATTAATTGAACATAAATCAATTCAAAAACGATGGAATTTATATGGTTTTGAATTTGTTGTGTATCTGATAATATGTATTTCGATCTATCTTTTCTTTCTGGTTGTTCATATTCTCCTACCTCGTTCCTTTTCGAGAACGAAAAGTTTTGAGTGGAGGAGAGTGTAACGAAACGAAAATTTTAATGGTTTTATAACGTAATTAACTCAAATTTTTGCTTGAAATTTAATTATAAAATTTAGCAATGAAAATTTGATATTTGGTATGCGTCTATTTAAACGTAGCAAATGTCAGATTTTCATCAGATAATATGGAAGTTTATTTTGTTGTGTAATCTTATTTCAATTTAAAATCAGTTAAATTGATGAAAATAAAATATTTTCAAAATCTGAATATTTTTATATAAGAAAAATGTTTAATATTTTCTGAGTGACACGTCATCTTTCGTTTCATCAAAACTGGACTTCTCCAGCCCTGTTTATCTTATTTTCAGCGAATTTGCAGCCGTTTGGCAGCGAATATCGACTTTTGATAGGATGGTCATATTGCTGAGATCTGTATACCATTCTGTTCATATCGTCGTACCAATCTCCACAATATATTCATTCGTGCGTTTCGGTGTCCGGTACGTGGCGAAAACTACGGAACGGTTCACCGTATCGGTACCCATTCGTGTTCTTTTGTTTCCCCGTGTCTTTTCGTTGTCCCTGAGACAACCAAATAGCTATCTGCTTTTAATAATTACTGAATTCAACTCTTGCCCTTTGATATTCACATCGTTTAATATATATATAAATATGTATAAGATGTGAAGAGACACGTCTCTTTCGGTTGCAAGCTGTCATACATATATTTGTTTGAAACTGTTGCTTTACTTTTGCCTCAAACCTATTCATTTTGCAGTGAAGCTCTGTGCACAACCAAACATTTTCGTTCTCCTTCCTTTTTTTCATCTTGTTCTAAGTAAAAAAAATAGATGGAAAGGCAAGTTTATATATATATATAACGATATATATTATGAGCCTGCTACCTTCTTCCCTGGCCATTGTCGCTCCCCACTTTCTCCCATCGCCATGCTCTCGGCAAACCTTCCCTCTCCATCAACCACGCATGCCCAGTCAGCACCCATCACCAAAGCATGGCCGAGACTCCATTGGCAACCTTCCACATCGCCTCCTTGCTTTGCCCTCCGCCTTCTCCGGCCGTTCTTCTTCAACCTAGAGATCTCCTGTAGCATATTCCCTTTTCTCGAACCCATCACCATCTTCTTCTCGGCCATGTCCTCCTCCTTTCCACCTCCATGTTTTGGGTAGCCACATGTCACCTTTCCTCCACCGAGCAACGCAACCAAACCCGTACCACCCCCTCTACCTTCCAGCCCACTGCCTTGCACCATAGCTGCTCCTCCGCCTGTCTCCAGCCTTCGACCGCTCCTCCCCTCCTCCCCTCCTCACGTGATAGCTTAGCCAAACCTCCACCAGGCCCTTCCTCTTCCCGCTAGCTCACCGAAAAAACTCGCCACTGAACCTCCATCCGCCGCCTGCTTGCTGCCACTGTCAAGTCGAAAACCTTGCACATGCACGTGTATATATTTGCTTGTGTGTGTATATATATATGTTGCGTTTATTTTGGTATATATATATCTTTCAAAATTTATTTGCATAGTTTTCATATATGTGTTGATAATAATATTGATTTAAAGTATATAGGTATATATATATTTATGAGTATGTTTAATTTTATTGATTTTAAAGTATGAAAAGAGATATTATATGTATATATTATAAAGTTTATTCTTTTATGCTTTTATGTATAATCGAGTTGTACATATGCTTTCATACAGGACCGGTTTTCAATTTACTCAATATATATATATATATGTCCTATAAGTTGTATGGTATTATATATATAAATTATATAGATCGTATACCATCTATTGTTCTGCATCTAGGTTATACAAGTCATATATAACCTGCTTGGTTGTATATAAGTCTATATATGATTCGTTTAAGTTATATGTATATATATTACAAGAAGGTGAGTTTATATTGACTTTATAATAAATATTGATTTTAAAATATAGTATGTATGTAATTATATATATGTTCATATATTAGTTTATATATATCCAAATGTCCATGAGTTTAGTTTCAAATATATATATATATATATATAGATTTTACCATTTAGGTGTTTAAGTTTAACATTGATTTTAGAAAAAATGAATATAAATCACATTTTCCATTTGTATCAAGCTTGTTTTGATTTGTTTTCATCGATTTCAAACTATCATCTTTGCTTGTCGAATTCATGTTCATCGTGCCATGCTTTGAAATCCTTGCTTGGAATTCGTAGCTCATTTCATCGTCAAATCTCTCTAGCCTCGAAAGGTGAGCAATCACTCATGATTAACATTCTTACATTTAGTAGATTCAATTCATATGAAATGACGATTGAAATATGTTGTTAAATATTGAATCGTTAGTTATTTAATTGTTAAATCAGATATGCTATTATCTACAATTGTTCACCTATGACATATGAGACTATAATCCTGTTGTATGTATTTTATTTAAATTATTACTGATGATATATGTATGTTGTTGATATGTTATATTTTATCATATTTGTTCTCACTCTGTAAGTTTCCTGTTAGTTTAGAAATCCCTATGGGTTGAAATGATACATACCTGAACGATCTTGTAGATTAAGGGAAAATTGTTATGGGTTGAAATGATAAACCCAAGCGATTTTCATTGACTTTGAATTTGGGATTGCGGGTTGAAATGATATATACCCGTAGATATTTAAATTGCAGATTGAAATGATAAATATCTGTATCACTTGACCATAGGATAGAAAATTATATACGGACACTGTTGGTCTATATTTTGAAAATGATTTCCGAAGTTTGAAAGGAAATATATGGGTTTTAATAAATATTGATTTTTAAAATATAATATGTATAAATGTTATTTTTATATATGTATAAATTCTTGATTTTTAAAATTATATGTTTAGGAAATTTTAAATTTATAAGTTAGTTTTGAAAAATATAATTTTTAAGTTTTTACTTATAATTTTTATTACTTTAAAAAAATATATAAAAAAATATTTAATATAAAATAAATTTAATAATAAGATTTAATTTAATAAAATTTAATTTAATTAGTATATAATATGTTTAAGTATTTATTCAAATATATATTAATATTTTTGAAATAGATTTATTTATAACTTTAATAATAAATGTTGGGAAGAAAAATTAATGTTGACTTGGAATTTAAATTGGTTAACAATTGAATTTAAACAAGAATTGATTTGAACTTATTGATTTTGAGATTCTGAAAGATATGATTGATAACTTGATTTGATAAAAAGTGATTAAATAAATATTCTCAATTTTAAATAAAAGTGAGACTGAATATTTAATATTGATTTAAATTTATAAATTGAGATTTTATTAATTGTTATTAAAATGATTAAGTGAATATTTTCCGATTTGAATAAAATTAAAGTTAAATGGTGAAATATAAATGAAACTTATATTGAAATTGTTTGAATATTTAAACCATGAATCTTATTGGAATTGAAATGATAGTTCAAACTTGGATTTGAAATCGATATAAATTGAAATGGTTTATTAAGAATTTGAATTGAATCTTTGACCTTTAAATAGAAATGGTTAAACTGGAATTGATTTAAATTGAATTTTAGAATTTAAGTTGATTTGAATCGATTTGCGAAATTGGAGGAAACTAATTTTATTATATAAAGTATTTTTAAAATATATAAACTATTCTAATTTATAACTATTTTAATATATATACTATTTTCAACATCTAAACTGTTTATGTGGAAACTACTACGATTTCAAAAGTGTTATGATTTCCAAAGTGTTATGATTTCAAAAGTGTTATGATTTCGAAAGTGTTATAATTTTGGAAGTGTTACGATTCTGGAAATGAATATTATTAAAGTGAATAATGATATCGAATTGATATGGTTTTGAAATGAATATGATATTTTGATATAAAGCATGAACTATTTGAAATGAAATGACCACGATGTGAAATAAGTGTTTGGTTGTTAAAGAGACCAGGATCGGATATTGTCATACTCTCTGCGAATACCGAAAACCACTTTAATAACTATGTACGTGGTGGAGATTCCAAAACGAAGTAGGATGGTTTGGCGACGATTCTATATGAGGTATTAGCGTAGCCCTAACTCCCCTGAGTCAGCTTTATGTGGCTAAAACAGGAGCCACGCTGGGCCAAGTGAGGTCATTCCTTCTATCGGACACGTTTCTTCAATACCATTCTACTACTTTGTGATTTGATTGGGTGCACCTTTGATTTGGGAGTGTGTCTCGAGGTGGGCGGTAGTAGCTGCTATGTGTTACCACCAGTCCGGATCCGCAAACGGTATATCTACCCTGGCATTGCCTCGCGTGCCTTGTCACATGCCCTATTGCACCTTCTATGAGTTTGTTTTGTACCATACCTATGGAGTGCTCGCTGAGTAACCCACCGGTTTGATGGGGCTTACAGTATCTGTATAGACTACGGGAATATATAAAAATGTGTTAAGGGGGATATGGGTAACGCCTTAACGCTACTTTAATAGTTTACTTTACTATAGACATATTATAATAGCGTATATTACTACTAGTAGATAGTTCCACGGATCCTTAGGAGATGGGTATCTCAAACATCCTTTAAGTTACTAGTATTTCAGTTGACATTTCACTTGAGTTGAATTTATTAATATAAGAATGTTAATCCTGACTCGAGTGTTTTGTGTTTTGCTTTATGCTCGGGTCAGACTGAGTATCACAACATTTGAGACTCGCCTTTAGAGATTTGAGCTTGTTTGAAGATCTATCTATCTAGCTTTCAGTTATTTTGGTTTATTCCAGTCATTTATGTTCAGACTCGTCAGTTGCTTATGTATTGGAGATTCATTTGTATTTGAGATTCTGTTGTATTTTGTTCCAGACTCTGATGTTTTATAGTAACTTCATGAACTACTATTTATCTATTCACTGCTTATTGTTATATTACTTTGTGTCTGTGATTTTGTGATTTATTTATTTACTGTATATGCCGAGTTTTGCCAAATATAAATTAACAATATGATATTTTGAGCAATTCAAGTCCGACATGTGCAGATGCGAATGGTTCGAAATAGTGGGTCGTTACTCTCTTCTAAAACATTTTAACATATTTTTCAAATTTATTTCATATTTTAAAACATTTAAAAATATTCACTTTAAAGAATTTTACATTTTGGTCACTTAACTGCAAAAGCGCGATTTTCCTGAAAAATTGATTTGGACGTAACTTAAAATCTACAAGATGAAATCTTGGTGTTTCTTTTCCATTTGAAAACTATGGTTATAAGGATCCGAAAAATTCTTATTCCAAAGATTTTAGACTTAATTTTCACCCTACACACTGATTTAAAGTTACGGGTCGAAAATTATGAACTATCGCTACGCGAGAGGTTTGATTTTGACCATTTTGGTGAATTATTCCAGAACTTGTTCGAAACACTTCAAATTTGTTTTGAAACCATATTAAAACTATTTTAACTCATTTAAAACAATATTCTATCATTAAATCATAATTGTTTTTATCTCTTTATCACATATTTGAATATTATATTATTATAATATTCACTTTAAACCTTTTCAAAATCATTAAGTTATTTACTTTTCCAAATTTACAAATTAAGAATATTTTTAAAGTTATTAACTTTAAAATCCAAAACATTACTTCCATTTTTCAAAATACTTCCAACATTTAACTTTAACCTTTTGTTTTCAAATCGATTTCTAACTTTTCCGAAACAAATTCTTTTTTTTGTAGTTAATTCGAAAAGAGACTTCACTAAGCCAAGTATATCGCATATAATCTTAAACAAATGTGGTCTCAAATCAACTATTATATATCATGACTAATAACGTAGTCAAAACTAACTGTATTTAAAGTGTTGATAAAATCAACATTAACAAATCATCCATTCATCCAATATTCATCCATATAACCATATCTATTACAACATCCATAATCTGAACCAGTAGTGTCAAATCAACATATTATCATTGGATATAAGTATGGGTATCATAACAACAATCAAATAGAATTTCAAAAATAAAAGAGCTTACTCACCTTTATTTTTCACTACGAACTAAAGTATATTTCCTTTGCTCTATCACTATGCAACGTCACATACAAATGGAGATGTAGCTTGCTTAAAGAGGTAGAGTGCTTGGACTAGGGGGTTCGGCCTTTGGTGCTTGGGTTTGTGGAAGTGTACGGCTTTAGTGGAGTGGGTGCGTGGGTTTGGTACTTGGGTGGAGGTGGGTATGGCTCGGGTGGTGGTGTTTGGGTGCTCGGTCGAAGGTAGAGGGGGAGGGTGGGGGCATGAACGTGGTATGTGGGTGCGTGTGTGGTGGTTGTGGGCTCGAGTGGAGAATGTAGGTGATTTTGTGTAACGACCCCGGATTTTATATATATTTAAATTGATAATTAATTTAGTTTTTGAATAAAAATTTGTGAAATTAATCGATAAATGGATGCGAGTTTCCCCGAGTTCAAATAAATTCTATGTTAAATCATTTAAAATTTAAATATTGTATATATATGTATGTATATATATATATATATGTCTGTGACTATATGAATAGATTTGAAATGATATATATATATATATATATTGATAATTGAATTTAAATCTTAATATAAATGGTTTAAAGATAAATATAAAAATATAGATAATTGATACAAGTTTAAAAATAAATATTAAAGTAAAATTTATAATAAAAAATTTAAGCTAGAAATAAATATGTAAAAGGTAAATTATGAAATATAAGGTAAATACAATTGCTAAAATTTCAACAACAAGTTAAAATAGAAATTATTCATATTACAAAATAATAAGACTAAATAAAAATAAAATAAATAAAAGTAAAATACCAATATATAAGGTAAATTATATAAAATATAAAAATGAAGTAACACTTAAATAAAATCTAACAACAAAATTAAAATAGAAATTTATTTAGAAATATTACTAAAGAAAAAGGAAAGAAAGAAATACATTCAAATATGAACAAATAAAAGAAAACAAAAATGTATATGAAAACCTAGTATATAGATAAGTATACAAGCTTGCAAAAGAAGATACTATTATAAAAAAAATCTATGTACAAAATCAAATAAGATAAGTATGTTTGTACAAGATAATAAATGCATGAAACCTTAGTACACTACAACAAATCACTTCAGCCTCCATTTGCTAATCAAAAGCTCTGATCAAATAAAAAAAAATCTTGTACAAAAATATCACCGCCTGTAATCTTCATTTCCATATATCATTCTCCTTTTTCTTTTCGTTCATTTCAGTTCGTCCATAAAAGCAAAGAAAAATCTATAGTAAACAACATCTCAAATTTAAACACCATTCAACTTGAACAACAATCCAACGATACAAACAAGAAGATTGAAGAAAATGATTTCAGCTAGCAAACTCAACACAGAAGCTCTGTTCTTCTTCCTAAAAACAAGGTGAGTAAACTGATACATCCAAAATCTTGAAACTGCATATGTATCTGATATTTATGATATATATTTGTATGTTTGTTGTGAAAAGCATTTGTATAGAAGATCATTGAGCCTGCATGTGATATATATGTGTGAAAATGGGTGTGCATGTTTGGTTACAGGTATACAGGTCTCTGATTATAGTTTTACAGACTTAAGATGTATTCAAAAATTTAAAATATTTTCACCTAATTTCTTTTAAGTCATGGTGTATGAAAAAGATGTGTTTAGATTGGCAAGGTCTTAATTTTAAAAATAGATTTAAGTAGAAATATTTGGTAAACATTTAAGAATTGTAAAATAACAGTAAAAGCTTTTCATAACAGAAAAATCAATGAATAAAATTTCAAGTTTGGGTCTTATAATCTGATTCGTATGTGTAAATGATGAATTTTGGTATTAAAATCTTGATTTTTAATCTTGGGTGTGCTGAGAATTGTGGGGTTGAACGGAATTGACAGTTTTGTCAAATTCCAATGATTGGCGATGATCTGGGTGTCGTGGTTGATACTGGAGTTGGCTGGAGGATCGGAGATCATTAGAAAAATGCTCGCTTGAATTTTAGGCTGCTGTGGTGGCTGGTCGACGTGATAGTAGGGTTTAAGGTATGGGTTGGGTTGCTGTCATTTTCGAACTGTTTTCGTCGTCGTCGAAACATTAGGGTCGATCGCTCCGAGGGGGATAGGAGCGATACGTCATGGCAAAGCTATGGACGAAGTGCCGATGATTCAGATGGCCGGAGGTGGTGTGGCATGGAGTTTTCCGGTGGTTAGGTTGTTCCAGGTGGTTGGCTATCATTCTCAAATTCAAATTCGTCGTAGTTGAGGGGATCTGGGTGGTCCTAGTGATCGGGAAGGTTATCGGGGATGTGTCGGAGGCCACGGTGTTGGTCGAAAGTCGTTCGGGTGATTGTGCACGTGCACGCGTGATGATGTATATCTGGTGTTGTTTGTAAGGGTGAGGAAGATGTAGTTTCATCGGGGCGAACTAAAAGTAATTCGCAAGATAACTCGGGGAAATGTATGATTTGGGAACACTCGAAGTTAGGCTCGGGTAAACAGGTGTATGGCTCGGGTTTGAGTAATCAAGTATAAAACAGTTTTTAACTTTTTAAAACAAATCAAGTTTTATTTGAAACAATTTTATTAATACCAACTCTTTTGTAAATGATAATTGTTATCCAGGTTTTGAATTGATTAAAAGGTTTTTTAGATAAAATTGTTTTAAATAAATGAAGTTTAAAAATGTTTAAGATACATATAACCTTTATTTTAAATAAACTTAATAATTAATGTGATTAATTAAGAGTTAATTAAGGAAAAGGATAATTACTTAATGTAAGTAATTAAAGGATTAATTAAGTAATGATTATGATTGATTAACTAATGATTAGAGATTAATGAATCAGAAATTTATTAATTAAAAATAATTAATGGTTAATTACTGTGAATGGTTAAGGATAATTAATTTGTGTAATTAATTTAAGGCTAATTACTCTATGTTATTTGATGAAAGGATAATTAATATAAGTAATTAAAGGTAATTAATTACTTAAAGATAATTACTTAATTAAAAGTAATTAAATAAATGATTAAAAATTGATTAATTAAATGATAAAAGGATAATTTCTCAATGTAATTAATTTGTGATTAGGGATAATCATTTTTGTAAATAATTAAGGGTTAATTACTTTAAAGAATAATTAATTAATGTGGTTAATTAATTAGGGTGATTAATTTAAGAATAATTAATTAAAGGTTAATGAGTTAAAGTTATTATGAAATATTAACTAAAAGGGTAATTAATGATCAATTAAAGAATAATTGATTAAATGTTTGTAATTAATTAATTATTAATTAACCCTGACTAGGAATTATCCATAGGCAAATGATCTGGTTTAGCTAATCAGATATCTTAATTGGTTTCACTTATGGATGACTGTATTCTATTGAATGCTGTGAATTGTTCGATATCCCTATTATGTGATGCTGTGTGATATGAATTGTTTTAATTCAATCTGTGATGAATGAAATTTATTTTATCTGTGATTTATCTGTGAATGAACGATAAGCGTTATAGTTTATACCGCTTATCAACTATATTTCTGTATTTGAATCTGTGATGATTGAATGATGTTGCACTATTGTATGTGAAACCCCTGGACTACACCATACACACACAAATATGGATTTCACGAGGAAATCGGTTAAGTCACAGATGATTTAAATTTAATATTTCTGAAATTGAAATTTTATTTTCAATTGATTTTGGAAATGAATTTGGGTTAAATGTTAAAGCTTTTGAAAAGGAGTTTTTAAGATAAAAGTTATTTTGAATAACTTGGTAAAGTTTCCAATTTAAATAATTTAATTTGAATTGAATTCCATGTTTGGAAATTATGGTTAAAGATGTTATAAATGTGTTTATATGAATTTAAACCATTTTAAAAGTATGGTTCTGAGAATTTGAATTTAACCCAAGGACTTTAACTCGTATAAATGAATCAGATTTTCCGAAATGAAAACTATTTGTTTTCATATAATAGAAGCTTTCATATAAGGAATAAATTTCCAGTTTGTGTCAAAAGAATTTCAAATTGAAATGAAAATGGTTTTCCGAGTTATGAATAAACCTTTGTGAAAGATTGTTGAACTTTGTTTTGAAATTGGAAAGGTGTACTTTTTGTATAAAAGATTAAAGGATATGGAAATGGAAATTGATTTGGAAAATCTATGTTTTGAAATTGGGAAGCTATCAATTAAATCTTTGTTTTAAAGATTTAATGAGTTAATCCAATTGAAATGGAAATTGATTTGGAAAATCTATGAATGGATCTTTGTGAAACTGGGTGAACTTTGTGAAATGAATCTTTTTGTGTTAAAGATTAAAATGGTAATGTGTTTAAACCATTTGAAGAAAAGTTTTGGATAATAAGTTGCGACTTAATTGAAATCCTAATATCCATATGTTTTAAATATTGCGCTCATTATTCGGTTTAGCCGGGAGAGGACTTTGTGTCATATAACCCATTCCGAATAATGATACGACGTTATGGATAGCATTTTAAGACCGGTGGTGAAGACCGGATATTTTCGAAAACGAAAGGAGATCTCGTCGAATGTCTCTACATCGAATGGTCCCGGGTATAGAGACTCCATATGTGGTGGGAAGTCCGGACGTGATTAGGGATTATCCGGATTGCAAGGGCTTCTTTGGAAGTGCCTTCGGTTCTGTTCGAACCCGTAACAGACTTGTATGGTTGTATGTCTGACACTACACTTTGAGATATAAAGCTGATTTCTTTCAAATACATTTTTGTTTGGTGGCGGAGATTTATTCTCTTAGCTTAACACCCTTCTCTGAGACGTACGAGCTCAGAGGTTATGTAGTTAAAGGTTATTAGTGATATACTCCCAATTGGTAGTGTGGCATGCTGAGTGCTGCTGTGTGTTGGTGATCATTTGTTGATCAAAGCATGGCTTTCGTGTAAAACGTAGCTTTGTGGACGAGACCTCATCGGACCTCACACCCCGGAAATGGTCAAAACAGGAAAGATGCGGCAAGGTTTCAGGGGTAGCTCCCCTAGGGTATGTCCATTCCTTCTGGAAAAAGGTGGTATCATGGTATGGAGCCTAGATATTTACCTGTGTGGTTTCTCCAATCTCATTTACCGTGTGATTGTTGCTTTGTGATCGAGGCGCCTCAAATAAAGGTCGCAAACGACCGGGGGTGGCATATCTCAGGTTTACTACCCGGGAAGGGGGGTAACCGGCCTTGTTTTGGCAGAGAGTAGTTGTCTCTCGGGGCGTCCCTCCAGAGGCGTTCCCACGTGGCATAGGAAGTTCCTTAGCCTGACCATTTGTTGGAAAATCCAAAGAAACAATACGAGCTTTGTATGGTTTTAGTTGTATAACCTGCCATGGAATGTGGCGGTAACCTGCTGTTGAACATAGTAGCTATAGTAGCTATACAATAATGGTTGTATGCTGGCTAAGATTAATATTATACTTTCAAAATGTTTTCTACACTATGCACTAGTAATAATATCAAAAAAGTGATTTTTCTCGTATCAAGCATATTTGACTATCATAAGGAGAAATCTCCTCCAATTCTGCGTTTGCATTGTGTGTGTGGTGGGAGGCCTTATGGTAGTTTCATTTTCCAAAAAGCATTGCGGATTTCAATGTTTAAAATTCTTTTGTTGTTTGTTTTAAAGATAAACTGTTTTTGTTTACTCATACCAGTCCCATGACTGACCCGGAGTTTATTGTTCCTTTCCTAAACTCTGGGTGCCCACAATTTTCCACACCGGCAGTCTAGAGTTAGGTTTTTCAGATAGTCAGGTTTAGTAGACTAGTTGGAGCTAGTTCAGTGTTTGGAGATCACGACTGACGTTGCTTATCTTTGTGAAACATGATGGGGATTCGAGCTTGATATTGTTTGTTGGACTCATGCTCTTTTTCAGATCATTGGAGTTATCAATTCCGTTGTTTCCGCTGTAACATTATTATTTGTCTCTGATATTCTTGTATCATATAGATATCATTGTTGTACATCATTCTGGATATTGTATCATTTGTGATGTATATGATATCATTCATTTCTTTCTTCCGCTGTGTTTTTATACTTACTGTGTTATAAGCTCCAGCGGGCCAGATTCGGCGTTTGAATCTGCGGCATTCGAGTACAAGTGAAGTACGTGTGCCGATTTTCGAAGGCCGAGTCAGGATCGTTTCAATTGGTATCAGAGCTAAGGTTGAACTTTAGCTATGGAGTATAACACAGTAAGTAACTCATTAGAGATAGGGTGAAGTATACCCTAGAATGAGTAATCCCTAAGATATCCGTTCGTGTGCCTCAGTAAATTCTCTTGCTATCCACTGATGGTGAGTATGAGTGCAAGAAGAGGATGAGATAGGGGACAGGGGAATACCACCATGAAATGGTCAATACCCTATAACAACAAGGAAGCAATCTTTTCTCTATCAATCTCTTTTGTTCAGCATCTTTTTCTCGATTCTTTGATAATTCCTGGTAGATCCAGGAAGGAGATTCGATATATTAATATGGGACATAAACTCCGGATGGACCAAAATTGTTTGTTTGGATGAATTGTTTGCTTTGATTGATAGGTATACTTTAGTTCGAAACTGAAAGTTTTGGAATTGTATCCATATATCTGTCTATTTTTGGGTCCGGATATAATCTACGAATGGTTAGTTATCCCTTCGAACTAACCGATACCACTGCATATTTCGTAGATCTGGATAACCCGAGTATCTTGTGGAAAATTAAACAGATTCGTTCTTGTATCTATTATTGATATTCTGATTTGGTAAGCCAAATGCAGAATAGATGTTCAGTTAATTTGATGAAATATTTTTCATCTATCCTTGTGTCTCCCTGGCAAATTTCGAGGACGAAATTTTTTAAGGGGGGAAGGTTGTAACGACCCCGGATTTTATATATATTTAAATTGATAATTAATTTAGTTTTTGAATAAAAATTTGTGAAATTAATCGATAAATGGATGCGAGTTTCCCCAAGTTCAAATAAATTCTATGTTAAATCATTTAAAATTTAAATATTGTATATATATGTATATATATATATATATGTGTGTGTGACTATATGAATAGATTTGAAATGATATATATATATATATATATTGATAATTGAATTTAAATCTTAATATAAATGGTTTAAAGATAAATATAAAAATATAGATAATTGATACAAGTTTAAAAATAAATATTAAAGTAAAATTTATAGTAAAAAATTTAAGCTAGAAATAAATATGTAAAAGGTAAATTATGAAATATAAGGTAATTACAATTGCTAAAATTTTAACAACAAGTTAAAATAGAAATTATTCATATTACAAAATAATAAGACTAAAGAAAAATAAAATAAAAAAATGGAAATAAATAAAAGTAAAATACCAATATATAAGGTAAATTATATAAAATATTAAAATGAGGTAACACTTAAATAAAATCTAACAACAAAATTAAAATAGAAATTTATTTAGCAATATTACTAAAGAAAAAGGAAAGAAAGAAATACATTCAAATATGAACAAATAAAAGAAAACAAAATATATATGAAGACCCTAGTATATAGATAAGTATACAAGCTTGCAAAAGAAGATACTATTATAAAAAAAATCTATGTACAAAATCAAATAAGATAAGTATGTTTGTACAAGATAATAAATGCATGAAACCTTAGTACACTACAACAAATCACTTCAGCCTCCATTTGCTAATAAAAATCTCTGATCCAATATAAAAAAAATTCAACCTGTACAAAAATATCACCACCTGTAAACTTCATTTCCATATATCAATCTCCATTTTCTTTTCGTTGATTTCAGTTCATCCATAAAAGCAAAGAAAAATCTGTAGTAAACAACATCTCAAATTTAAACACCATTCAACTTGAACTACAATCCAACGATACAAACAAGAAGACTGAAGAAAATGATTTCAGCTAGCAAACTCAAAACAGAAGCTCTGTTCTTCTTCTTAAAAACAAGGTGAGTAAACTGATACATCCAAAATCTTGAAACTGCCTATGTATCTGATATTTATGATATATATATATTTGTATGTTTGTTATGAAAAGCATTTGTATAGAAGATCATTGAGCCTGCATGTGATATATATGTGTGAAAATGGGTGTGCATGTTTGGTTACAGGTATACAAGTCTCTAATTATAGTTTTACAGACTTAAGATGTATTCAAAAATTTAAAATCTTTTCACCTAATTTCTTTTAAGTCATAGTGTGTGAACAAGATGTGTTTAGATTAGCAAGGTCTTAATTTTAAAAATAGATTTAAGTAGAAATATTTGGTAAACATTTAAGAATTGTAAAATAACAGTAAAAGCTTTTCATAACAGAAAAATCAATGAATAAAATTTCAAGTTTGGGTCTTATAATCTGATTCATATGTGTAAATGATGAATTTTGGTATTAAAATCTTGATTTTTAATCTTGGGTGTGCTGAGAATTGTGGGGTTGAACGGAATTGACAGTTCTGTCAAATTTCGGTGATTGGCGATGATCTGGGTGTCGTGGTTGATACTGGAGTTGGCTGGAGGATCGGAGATCATCAGAAAAATGCTCGCTTGAATTTTAGGCTGCTGTGGTGGCTGGTCGATGTGATAGTAGGGTTTAAGGTATGGGTTGGGTTGCTGTCGTTTTCGAACTAATTTCGTCGTCGTCGAAACATTAGGGTCGATCGCATCGAGGGGGATAAGAGCGAGACGTCATGGCGAAGCTATGGACGAAGTGTCGATGATTCAGATGGCCGGAGGTGGTGTTGCGTGGAGTTTTCCGGTGGTTGGGTTGTTCCAGGTGGTTGGCTATCTTGCTCAAATTCAGTTTCGTCGTAGTTGAGGGGATCTGGGTGGTCTTAGTGATCGGGGAGGTCATCGGGGATGTGTCGGAGGCCACGGCGTTGGTCGAAAATCGTTCGGGTGATCGTGCACGTGCACGCGTGATGATGTATATCTGGTGTTGTTTGTAAGGGTGAGGAAGACGTAGTTTCATCGGGGCGAACTCGAAGTAATTCGCAAGATAACTCGGGGAAATGTATGATTGGGAACACTCGAAGTTAGGCTCGGGTAAACAGGTGTATGGCTTGGGTTTGAGTAATCAAGTATAAAACAGTTTTTAACTTTTTAAAACAAATCAAGTTTTATTTGAAACAATTTTATTAAAACCAACTCTTTTTGTAAATGATAATTGTTATCCAGGTTTTGAATTGATTAAAAGGTTTTTTAGGTAAAATTGTTTTAAATAAATGAAGTTTAAAAATGTTTAAGATACATATAACCTTTATTTTAAATAAACATAATAATTAATGTGATTAATTAAGAGTTAATTAAGGAAAAGGATAACTACTTAATGTAAGTAATTAAAGGATTAATTAAGTAATTAATTAAGAATAATTAATTAATTTAATTAAGTAATGATTATGATTGATTAACTAATGATTAGAGATTAATGAATCAGAAATTTATTAATTAAAAGTAATTAATGGTTAATTACTGTGAATGGTTAAGGATAATTAATTTGTGTAATTAATTTAAGGCTAATTACTCTGTGTTATTTGATGAAAGGATAATTAATATAAGTAATTAAAGGTAATTAATTACTTAAAGATAATTACTTAATTAAAAGTAATTAAATAAATGATTAAAAATTGATTAATTAAATGATTAAAGGATAATTGCTCAATGTAATTAATTTGTGATTAGGGATAATCATTTTTGTAAATAATTAAGGGTTAATTACTTTAAAGAATAATTAATTAATGTGGTTAATTAATTAGGGTGATTAATTTAAGAATAATTAATTAAAGGTTAATGAGTTAAAGTTATTATGAAATATTAAATAAAAGGGTAATTAATGATCAATTAAAGAATAATTGATTAAATGTTTGTAATTAATTAATTATTAATTAACCCAGACTAGGAATTATCCATAGGCAAATGATCTGGTTTAGCTAATCAGATATCTTAATTGGTTTCACTTATGGATGACTGTATTCTATTGAATGCTGTGAATTGTTCGATATCCCTATTATGTGATGCTGTGTGATATGAATTGTTTTAATTCAATCCGTGATGAATGAAATTTATTTTATCTGTGATTTATCTGTGAATGAACGATAAGCGTTATAGTTTATACCGCTTATCAACTATATTTCTGTATTTGAATCTGTGATGATTGAATGATGTTGCACTATTGTATGTGAAACCCCTGGACTACACCATACACACACAAATATGGATTTCACGAGGAAATCGATTAAGTCACACATGATTGAAATTTAATATTTTTGAAATTGAAATTTTAATTTCAATTGATTTTGGAAATGAATTTGGGTTAAATGTTAAAGCTTTAGAAAAGGAGTTTTTAAGATAAAAGTTATTTTGAATAACTTGGTAAAGTTTCCAATTTAAATAATTTAATTTGAATTGAATTCCATGTTTGGAAATTATGGTTAAAGATGTTATAAATGTGTTTATATGAATTTAAACCATTTTAAAAGTATGGTTCTGAGAATTTGAATTTAACCCAAGGACTTTAACTCGTATAAATGAATCAGATTTTCCGAAATGAAAACTATTTGTTTTCATATAATAGAAGCTTTCATATAAGGAATAAATTTCCAGTTTGTGTCAAAAGAATTTCAAATTGAAATGAAAATGGTTTTCCGAGTTATGAATAAACCTTTGTGAAAGATTGTTGAACTTTGTTTTGAAATTGGAAAGGTGTACTTTTTGTATAAAAGATCAAAATGGAATTGTTTTGAAAGCTATCAATTAAATCTTTGTTTTAAAGATTTAATGAGTTAATCCAATTGAAATGGAAATTGATTTGGAAAATCTATGAATGGATCTTTGTGAAACTGGGTGAACTTTGTGAAATGAATCTTTTTGTGTTAAAGATTAAAATGGTAATGTGTTTAAACCATTTGAAGAAAAGTTTTGGATAATAAGTTGTGACTTAATTGAAATCCCAATATCCATATGTTTTAAATATTGCGCTCATTATTCGGTTTAGCCGGGAGAGGACTTTGTGTCATATAACCCATTCCGAATAATGATACGACGTTATGGATAGCATTTGAAGACCGGTGGTGAAGACCGGATATTTTCGAAAACGAAAGGACAACTCGTCGAATGTCTCTGCATCGACTGGTCCCCAGTATAGAGACTCCATATGTGGTGGGAAGTCCGGACGTGATTAGGGATTATCCGGATTGCGTGGGATTCTTTGGAAGTGCCTTCGGTTCTGTTCGAACCCGGAACAGACTTGTATGGTTGTATGTCTGACACTACACTTTGAGATATAAAGCTGATTTCTTTCAAATACATTTCTGTTTGGTGGCAGAGATTTATTCTCTTAGCTTAACACCCTTCTCTGAGACGTACGAGCTCAGAGGTTATGTAGTTGAAGGTTATCAGTGATATAATCCAAATTTGGTAGTGTGGCATGCTGAGTGCTGCTGTGTGTTGGTGATTATTTGTTGATCAAAGCATGGCTTTCGTGTAAAGCGTAGCTTTGTAGACGAGACCTCATCGGACCTCACACCCCGGAAATGGTCGAAACAGGAAAGATGCGGCAAGGTTTCAGGGGTAGCTCCCCTAGGGTATGTCCATTCCTTCTGGAAAAAGGTGGTATCATGGTATGGAGCCCAAATATTTACCTGTGTGGTTGCTCCAATCTCATTTACTGTGTGATTGTTGCTTTGTGATCGAGGCGCCTTGGATAAAGGTCGCAAACGACCGGGTGTGGCATATCTCAGGTTTACTACCCGGGAAGGGGGTAACCGGGCTTGTTTTGGCAGAGAGCAGTTGTCTCTCGGGGCGTCCCTCCAGAGGCGTTCCCACGTGGCATAGGAAGTTCCTTAGCCTGACCATTTGTTGTAAAATCCAAAGAAACAATACGAGCTTTGTACGGTTTTAGTTGTATAACCTGCTATGGAATGTGGCGGTAACCTGCTATTGAACATAGTAGCTATAGTAGGCATACAATAATGGTTGTATGCTGGCTAAGATTAATATTATACTTTCGAAATGTTTTCCACACTATGCACTAGTAATAATATCAAAAAAAGAGATTTTTCTCATATCAAGCATATTTGACTATCACAAGGAGAAATCTCCTCCAATTCAGCGTTTGCATTGTGTGTGTGGTGGGAGGCCTTATGGTAGTTTCATTTTCCAAAAAGCATTGCGGATTTCAATGTTTAAAATTCTTTTGTTGTTTGTTTTAAAGATAAACTGTTTTTGTTTACTCATACCAGTCCCATGACTGACCCAGAGTTTATTGTTCCTTTCCTAAACTTTGGGTGCCCACAATTTTCCACACGGGCAATCTAGAGTTGGGTTTTTCAGATAGTCAGGTTTAGTAGACTAGTTGGAGCTAGTTCAGTGTTTGGAGATCACGACTGACGTTGCTTATCTTTGTGAAACGTGATGGGGATTCGAGCTTGATATTGTTTGGTGGACTCATGCTCTTTTTCAGATCATTGGAGTTATCAATTCCGTTGTTTCCGCTGTAACATTATTATTCGTCTTTGATATTCTTGTATCATATAGATATCATTGTTGTACATCATTCTGGATATTGTATCATTTGTGATGTATATGATATCATTCATTTCTTTCTTCCGTTGTGTTGTTATACTTACTGTGTTATAAGCTCCGGCGAGCCAGATTCGGCGTTTGAATCTGCGGCATTCGAGTATAAGTGAAGTACGGGTGCCGATTTTCGAAGGCCGAGTCGGGATCATTTCATTTTGAAGTGAGGTTTTGTTTTTTTAAAGAAGAGAAGAGTGGTGACTTTAAGGGAAGTGAATGGCCATGGTGATGATGGAAAGAAGATGAAGAAAGTGAGAAAGAAGTAAAGAATGAGATGAAATGTGGTGATATTTTTACATGAAGTTCTATCTCTAAAATGACATTTCTTCCCTTATTAGTCATGTCGTTTATTTCCTTTTTTAGGAACACTTAAGTCATTTTATAAACATGCTTTAACTCTTAGGTACAAAGCATTAAATGTGGAAGAGATGTACGGATTTAAGTTTTGTACTAAGTGTAATGATTATGCATTTTTCATTAAATTAACAAAATTCATAAAACCAATATAATTCTTTTCCATGCATGATTTTGACAACTAAGTACTAAAGCATTTATGGAGAAAGGATGTTTGAGTACCTTTTGAAATGATTATGTTTATTTACATTTCTTTATAAAATCAAAATAGTTTCCTTTTTTTATTTTAACAAAAGTAAACTCCATTTATCTTTTAGTGCTAAATGTTAAATTTTGCAAAAATGTGTTAATATCTAAGTATATATGTTTAAAAGAAACCATGTTGCAAAGCGTAGAAACAACTTATATTGAACCAACGTTGATTTTCGACAAAATGTTTGATGGTCACTTTTTGACGTTTTTGTTAAACTATTTATTTATGTAAATGAAACTTGAAAATAAGTTTCTTATCATCTTTAAATAATTAAAACAAGTTCATTTGAGTTATAAAACCTTATTTAATAATATTAAAATCCAATTAAAAAATACGACATCGATCTGCAAAAATGCGACGAAGTTTGTCAATCATCATAAAACAAGTCTATATATTTATAAAACCATTATAAATCAAATTACTATCACTATATAAAAATTTAAAAAATAATTTATCATTAAAAACAAAAATACAATGTATATCTGATTTTATTGAAAACTGACTTTTGTCACTTTTCGAAGAAAATCCAAGCTTCTTGATTTTGTAATCAAATTCTAAAACTAAGTTTATCATTCTTATTTATTACATAAAACATGATTATTTAAGTTTGAAAATCCTATATTTGAATATTTAAAATAAATTAAATATATCATTTTCGGAGTGGTAAAATTACGGGTCGTTACAGTATACATGAACACACTTTGTAGATAGCTCAATTATGTTGACAAACGAGCTCCATCATGCTATGGAATAATATGCTGATTTTACCTGTTACCATAGAATATGCTATAGCGAAACCAATGTTTGGAGCGACACATAACTTTGTTTATAGGAAATAGAATTGTCATTTTTGGCATAAAATGTCGACATGAGTTTTAGACAGATGCCGAAATGCATTCGATGTGGTCATTTCTTGAAACTATCTCATCCAAATTGAGTTGTCAATCACATTCGATCAAAATTCAACAAAAGTACATTGCTCCTCTTTAGTATGTGAAAGCTTGTCACATATAAAGAATTCAAGCTCGATCTTGAGAAAACTCATAGCAGAGATTGCGGGGACTCGAAGTAAACACCAAGCAGACTAAAAAGGAAAAAAAAACTCAAGGTCAAGTTCAAGGAAGCTTGCGGCCAACTTCGAGTATTTTAAGGTCATGAGTTTGATTTCAAATCAGCCATAGCAATAAACAGGGCCATAAAATTGAGGTCGGATATGAATCAACAATTGTGGCATAATGACGGTGATGATGGGATGACGACGGCAAGAAGCGAAGGCATAAGTAGCGCCCAAACAATGATCAAAGATGCACCTAGTTTAATGTCAAGATCTGGTGAGATTGGCTTTGTTTGATCGATTACAAATTAATAACTTGATGTCAATGGCAGTGCCAAGATAGGCGCGGCAGTACTGAAATCTAATGGAGGTGATAACGATGAAAGCAAGGAAATGGCAACGATGGATAAAATCATAGTAGCAAAATGTAAGGATGCTAAAATATGGGAATGGGATGATAAAAATCCACTAAATATTATGTACTTATGTAGCACTAAGGAATCAGGTTTGTATTGACATGTTTTGCCCCTCATATGTAAAAAGAGAGAAAAGAAAAAGAAAATAAAGGAGAAGAGAAGGAAGTATACATGATCGGGACACGATGTAACTTCGAAAAAGTTGAAGGCTCTAACTTTGCTGTAGAAAAAGAATGGTACGATAATTATTTGAAGTGATGAACGAGCATTCTTGGAACAAACGTGATGCTTTAAAATGATAATTAATCAATTGGTGAATCTTATGCAGTTGATATTTGATCGCTTGTCTTGATCTAAAGCATGCTTTTTTTCACAAAAGCATACTTTGGGAGGCAAGTGTTATTCAACATTTGGACCAGGTTGCTTCGTGATGGATTTTAAATTCAGGATGATGAAGAAATGGATTGAGAATCTAAGGGGCTGTCTAGAATGATGAAATGATGGAGCATAAGAGATTAGAGAAAAATGGTGTAAGTCAATCATGTCGGTACCGACGTGATCGATCATGTTGGCACCGACATGAAAGAACAAGTTGGCATCGACATATTTTGATGAGGGACCACTTCTAAGAAGTAGGTAAACTATTCTCATACTTTGTAGAAAAGACAAGTTGTAACGACCCACCATTTTAGACAGTTCAAATCGACAATAAACCACACATGTCAGACTCAAACCATTCAAAAGGGAGGATTGTTAATGGGGTAAATAAGAAAAAAAACAAAAAAAAAAACTAAACACAGAATCTCGCAGCAGAACGACAAAATATAATAATCAAATAAACAGTTCATGAAGCTGTTTTATAAATAACAATTGATTACACATTTACAATTCAAATCAGAGTTATACATACATCAGAAACAAACAAATAATGCAGCGGAACGCAAAATGCAGTGGAATAATAAATAGCAATAATATGCTGAATCTTCGTCGTCGTCCTCTAGAAAATAGTCTTCAATACACTGAAAAGCTCAGACTGACCCAAGCGTAATGAAAAGACAAAACACTCGAGTCAGAACTAAAAGATCTTATATAATCCAAATCAAAACAAGTAAAATAGAAATATTAGTGCCTTGGTTTCATAGAAGTTACGGGATTTCATCTCCTATCAAGTGTACAACGTGAATATAATCTTAAAGGGTTTCAAATAATTTGAAATATCAATCTTAATCATCTAATTAAAACAAATCCGAAGTTTGAATTAACTTAAACCCTTCAAATAATTCAATTCCAAATAAAATTACAAATTCAAGAAAATATATAGGTATATGTCATTTCAACCAGTATCAAAATCAACATTTCCAAATCAATGAAAACCGATCGGGTTTATCATTTCAACCCATAACGATTTTCCCTTAATCTATAAAATCGTTCGGGTATGTATCATTTCAACCCATAGGGATAACAGAGATATAGACATAAATAACATCCAATCATCCAAAATGAAAACTAATAACATCAATCCAATCACCCAAATATCAACAATTGAACATACATCACAATCATCATTAAAATCAACAAATAATAATCGACAATTTACTGGTAATCATTAACCGATATTTAACTGGAAAATTAAATTTTAATTTTAAATTAAAAGGCAATTAAATTCAATAAAAGTTAGATTTTACTTGAATGACAATTTAAAATGTACTAAACAACAACCAATTAATTTCTAATCACATCATAAATTTAATTTAACTAACATAAGAAAATCTAGTAGTTGTGAGTATTTGCTCAGCTTTCATGGCTACGAATGTGATGATAAAAATGGATCAATATGAAGATTCCTACCAAAGATCCAAATATAAAGTAAATCCAACAAAGCTTAGACACGAACACGAATCAATAAACAAGTTTCAACTACTTCCAACTTCCAAACAACCCAAGATCCAAACTACAAACAAATCTGAAACTAGGTCATCTTTAAGAAAATATTCAAACTAGAATATTACCGAATCTGTAAAAGTGACTTACTAGAAAGTTGTTGCAAATTCTTTTTTCTCCACTTTTAAAAAAAGAATCACTTAAAAAGCTTCGGTCTTGAGGAATTTATGGTCAAAACAAACAGAGGTGTTTTCTGAGTTGAAAATCCAAGTTCGAAAATACTTCGAAAATATTTGAGATTTTGGCATAGCAAATTAAGGAATTTTAAGAACTGACCTAAAAGAAAGTTGAAGCCACTGGAAAAAAAAATATTTGAAAAAAAGAATCATATAATTTGATTCAATCCTAAAGGAGATATGATTGATACAATATGGGGTATTTTCAGCCAAAACTGGACCCGAGAAAGGACTTGGGAAATAGAGTTTTTGATATAGAAATATTCGGAAGGGAAGAAGGGTTCAACAATAAAGTTGTTCCCATTGAAATTATACACGGTTTAAAAAAAAGTATTTGATTTGGAGTAGTTTAGTAGAATATAGAAGCCATGGAAAAAAGGGGAAGAAAGAGGGAAAAAGGGAAGGAAAAAGAAGGGAAAAAGGAGAAAGAAGAGGAGAGAGAAGGTGGGGCTTTGGCCATGGTTGTTTATACAGAGTAATAAATAACTTACTTATATAAATTATTTTTCTACTCTTGTAATCCATCTGTACGCTAAAACACAATTCAAATATGCATATGTTTCTTCCTTTAAATCAATCATTCTATTCTTTATTTTAATGAAATTAACCCTACATTCACAAATGAAACATTCATTTTATTTGATATAAATGTTCTTTTCATTAAATCTACTTTCCTTATATTTTCACAAAACATAAGCTACGTTTAATTACACCTATTAATTAACAATTTGGTGTACTCTCTACCATTAATTGAAATTATTCAATTACATTAATTTCAATTGTTTACAAAGGTGAATTTAAAAATGAAAAAAATAAATGTAATGAAAAATAGAACAATTATTTCATATCTAATAGTAATTTAAACATATTTATACACTGTTGGATACAAATAGGAATTATACATTTCTTACCAAATAATAGTTTTTCGTCTCTGCAATCAATTTTTAAGCTACCAAACATTTCAAGTAAATAAACATATGATTTCTTCTTTACTAAAGAAACATTTATTAGTCTTTATTAACATTTATTATTCCAATCAATTGGAAATTTACATTCAGAAAATTGTTAATTTCACTCAAACCAATGTTATTAAAATACACACTAGCAATTGTTATCATCCTTACATTATTGCAAACATGCTTCATTAATAATTTTTTTTACTTAAGCTCATTAGTTATATTATAATTTAATTTGTATCAGTAAAATCTTAATTTTTTTTATTCCTAACAATTTTATGCGAAAATTTTATTTAATTTAGTACTTTTAAATGTTTAAAAATACGGGTCGTTCAATCTCTCCCACTCAAAGCTTTTCGTCCCCCGAAAGAAAAAAAAGGAATCCAAAAATTTGTTATATTTTATTTAAAACAGTCAATTTATAAACAATTAAACCTACATATTTAAGTTTAATAAAATTTGAAAATAACTCATATTCTACAAAAAAATTCTAAGTCTTAAATTTTCGAAATATTTCGGCAGAGTCTCCTTTGCACGGATATTTCTGGAACATAATGTTATCAATAATTTCAATATATATATATATATCATATTTCAAAATAAAAAATCCCAAACCATGGGAAAACAATATAATATCGCTATAAAACCGTAATCCGAAAACGTACCTATTTGTCGGGCAAATAGACTTTATTTATGAAACCAAAAGCAGTAGTTATTGCTTCCATAACCTGTATTTCACTTATATAATCCAAAGAGTTAAAATTATGTGAAAGAATAATATTTCAATTGTTTCAAATCAATAGCACAAACAACATAAAATATATCACAATCATATGCAAACAAAACTATACAACCATCATAGGCAACAAAGACTCCATCACACATCCATTGCAACCAAAACTAATGGTTTGTTCAGGTTCAGAACTTTTAATCATACAAGGGTGATAAATAAACTAATAAGTGTACCTTATGCTCAACAGCCTTAGATAATTACTCAATAGATTATTCATACAACATCAAACAGTTAGAAGTATTCTTTCCCAAACTTCCCATCAGCCAAACAACAAGAAATTTAAATTTACTTAAGTTTATTCTACTAGTTTTTTTTCATTATTTACCTTTTCATTCATTTATTTATATAAAGATCAATCACTTACATAATTTTTTTTCCATTAAAGATTTAAATCATTAATGAATCATTTCATAAAATATTACTTAAGCTCCTACTGCCTTACCTAAGTTTATAACTTAATTCTTTTATAGAATAAAATTTTAAGTTTTTGGTATTCGCTCTTGAAGAGAAAAGAAATATTTCAATATATCTAAAAATTCAATTAAAACATTTAACCTCATTCACTTAGTAAGAATATAAGATATATTTAAAACATCCTCATAGCATTTTGCAAGGATTTTCCAAAAAGTTTAAACAACGTTAGAAGTTTATATCAAAACATTATGATAAGCTTTAAAAAAAAGTTCCTTAAATTCATTAATTTATTAGACTCATTACTTTAAAATAAGTATAAAATCTAGTTATTAAACTGAAACTAATAGTATACTCAAATCTTACATTAAATATCCAAATCAAAGTATAAAATTTCATATCTTCATAATTAATTTTACACACTTGTTTTAAAATGAATATTCAAATCATGGAAAAACATTTATTATAGTTTAATACAAAATTCAAATAGTAAATAAACCTATAAATTTACTGTTAGTACTTCGAAATCAAGTAAATATTTCAAACCATACTTCCAAAATAGAGATTCAAATTTATTTGTCAAGTATATTACTATAAATAAACTTCGCAAATCATTTTTTCCATTTATATAATATCTTTAAATTATACATTCAAAGAAACTTATATAAATTTTACTTGAAATATTCATTTGAAAACTTCATTTGCAAATCAATCATCTTTAATACTTTAATACTTTTCGGAAAAATTCATTTGTAAAATTTCTTACTTCATTTATAAATACCATTTAAAAAAATTAAATAACATCTTTACAAATAAATGTTAACTATTTGAAAACAATCATTTACATCATTACTTATATTTAAAAAGAAGTTATTGAAAACCTTACATTATTTATAAATTTTAAATCTCAAAATACTTTTAAACATCATTAATAATCAATAATCATTAACTTTAAATATGTTTTATTTAATTAATAACTTCTCACAATATTTACAACACTAATAATTTACTACTAAACCATGTTGTACATAAATAAACAATATTTTAAACATTTTAAAGTATTTAGAAAGGAAAATTGATCAAAATATCTTTTATATAATACTTTATCAAAATACTTTTATAACTCGATGTTTTAACAGGTTTATCCTTGTTCTTGCAGACTCTGGTCGTACGTTGATTAGGCGTAAGACTAGAAATCTCCAAGTATTTAGTAGACCTGTTTCAACACCTAGTGAAAAATACTTAAAACCGGGTATGAGAAGTACCACTCAAAATCTGATGTCAAATAATGATGATGTTACGATAGCAGTGGCCCACTGCTGATCCAGTATTTACGCAATGGACACAAAACTTTCCAGAAGATCCTTCCACCTTTCGGATTCCAGAAAAATATCGTAGCCATTTCGTAAACAAGGGACCATCGACCAGTGTTGCAAGGGTAACTGCTGATTCAATGATTTACGCAATGGATGCACTTCCTTCCCAGAAGATCCATAAACAACAGATCCCAAGATCGAAAGCGCCTCCATTGGGTAAACTAACGAACCATCTACCCTGGAAAAAAAATCGAGGAAATCATGAGTTTAAGTTCGGACAACCATATCGGTTCGAATCCATTTCCGAATTCACCCAAGTATATTAGGGTTTATCGGTCGAATCCATTCTTGGATTCCCCGAGTCCATCTGGGTCGAAGCATATCATACTATACTTATTCACGGAGGGTACTTTCCCATACCTCTTACTTCAAAATATAACATACCATATATAGTACCCTTTCAAAATTATAGCTTCAAATATCGCACTTATATAAATTCCATTATATATAAGATTTCATTTTCAGATAAAGTACTTTCCAAAATCAATAATCTCGAATATACCAAATCATTCTTATATAAATTCTGTTATATATAAGATTTATCTCTTCAGATCGAATACCTTCCAATATCAACAGTTTCCAAAATCACCTTATACTTATATAAAGTCCGTCTTATACAAGAATCAAAATTTTCCAAAATCAATTTCGTTGTATGAAAAGCCATATGGGATTGAACATCTTTGCTTTATAAAAGATTTTGAATTTAGAATAGTTTTGTATATAAAATTGTTTTGTGAAATAGTTTTGTAAATAAATAGTTTGTAAAACAGTTTTGTAAATAAAATAGTTTGTAAAATAGTTTTGTAAGTAAAATAGTTTGTAAAATAGTTTTGTAAATAAAATAGAATAAGATAGTCTGTATAAGAAAAATAAAAGAAAATAGTTTTGTAAAATGGTTTTAAATTAATAGTAGTTTTGCATACAAGAAAAATTCCAATTTAAATTACAAAAATATCCTATCCAATAACTTTCAATTTCAGCGTCAAAGCATATCAATAATATTAGAACATAAGATGTACATATGTCATCATTTTGCAAAATCACATTCGATCGCTCGCTCAATTTCACAAGTTCGCTTTCGAACTAGTATTTTTCATTCGACTTCCCTAATGCAGACTTCGATAAGGTTTCTTGACTAAAAACAATCATTCCCCTTGCATAGCCATATGCTATGATAGAGAATGCTAGAATCAAACCAAAAATCCATATCAAATATTCGCCATCAAGAATCGAATGAAAAATCCTAACACGAAGTGGTGTAATTCACATAGAACTTGTGTACTCAAATCCGGATCAAATTAGTTTTGCAAATAAAATAATATACATACAACTTATGTAATTATTCCAATTTGTTTCATCACAATTACAATTTAATTAAATTGATTTTTAATCTCATTGACTAGCACAAATATCACTTTATACTTTAATATTTGTTTCACAGAATTTCTCCATTTAATTTAAAACATTAATATATTCATTCTCATAATATTGCTTATATTTCTCTTCAATTTAAATTACATTCATTTCACATGTAATATTTCTCATTTAATACTACATTTATTTTCAAATCATTTCATAAGGAATTTTCTTAAGTTCATAACCAATTTATAAAAGCTTAATTCCTTTTTATAAGACATTGTTCGAGTTTAAAGTTATCACAACTTTATTTATATCCATTTATTGCAACATCCATTTATTTCATAATAATTTACAATCCATGGCTTTATTTATAATCATTTCACTTTTAATTCATATTTGCTTATCCCATTTAGTTTCACCTTTACCTTTCAATTTATTTATGACACATTTCATAAATGTTAATTAAGTTTATAAGCATATTTTTTTCCAATTTAATCTCAATTACAACATTTACAACATTTCCTTAATCACAATTTAATTTAAACATCCCAAGGCTTAAAGTTCACAGTTGTATATTATTACATTACATGCCAAGAATGTATGCAACAATTCTATTCATTTACTAGACATAGATATAACAAATTAAACCTTGTTTCACTTGCTTTCAATTTAAGGTTACCAAATTTAACTACATAATCCAACAAAATTTCTACATTTCAACTCATATACTAATTCAGAAGTTTCGACTATCCAAAATATTCAGATATTCCATTTTATTTCAATAGTTGAAACTACCAATTAACAAACAACAATATTCACAACCAAACTTTTCAAATTCGTAAACAAATATCCTAATAATTCATTTTATTCTCTTTAATACACCATTATTAAACTAGTGTTTAATCCATTAATTAAATCAACAATAATTAGCTAATGCTTATAAACTGAAAAAAACTCAACTAATCAACAATAAATGATATTAACTAAATATTACCATTTCATAAATCAAACACATTACAAATAACTATATTAGTTATAATATTTTATTCCTTTATATATATCATATAATATTAGGAAAAATAATTTCATTTCAAAACTTATATAAAACATTTTTATAACACTAACAAATACGTGCTCTCGTATATACACCCAGACAACTCATTCTAGGGTATTACTACCATATCTCTAATGGGTTAACCCCAACAGGCTTAGGTATGTCTAAACCAAAGCTCTGATACCAACTGTAACGACCCGCCATTTTGGATGGTTCAAATCGACAATAAACCACACATGTCAGACTCAAACCATTCAAAATGGAGGATTGTTAATGGGGTAAATAAGAAAAAAAGAAAAAAAAACAAAACACAGAATCTCGCAACGGAACGACAAAATATAATAATCAAATAAACAGTTCATGAAGCTGTTTTATAAATAACAATTGATTATACTATTACAATTCAAATCAGAGTTATACATACATCAGAAATAAACAAATAATGCAGCGGAACGCAAAATGCAGTGGAATAATAAATAGCAATAATATACTGAATCTTTGTCTTCGTCCTCTAGAAAATAGTCTTCAATACACTGAAAAGCTCAGATTGACCCGAGCGTAATAAAAAGACAAAATACTCGAGCCAGAACTAAAAGATCTTATAAAAGTCAAATCAAGTAAAATAGAAATATAAGTGCCATGGTTTCATAGAAGTTACGGGATTTCATCTCCTATCAAGTGTACAACGTGAATATAATCTTAAAGGGTTTCAAATAATTTGAAATATCAATCTTAATCATCTAATTAAAACAAATCCGAAGTTTGAATTAACTTAAACCCTTCAAATAATTCAATTCCAAATAAAATTCCAAATTCAAGAAAATATATAGGTATATGTCATTTCAACCAGTATCAAAATCAACATTTCCAAATCAATGAAAACCGCTCGGGTTTATCATTTTAACCCATATCGATTTTCCATTTCCATTATCTCAAGTTTGAATCATTTATTCAAAAATTTTAATTTTTCTTTTTATAACTGAAATTATTCTTTAAGATGAAATTTAAGAATTAATTTTCCGGTTTCCTTCAAACCAGTTAGAGATAAATAAATATATGTACATAATATGTCAAATCAATTTAAATCATATATATATATATTATAAATCAAATCATATTTAGAAATTCAAATAAATTAAATCTTTCAAAACAAAGCTGTAGTAAGACTACAGAACGGTCTCTTCAGTTCAAAACTCGAAAATGAACGTCGATGATGCTGCAGTCATCACCGAAATTATTTTCCAGCGACAGAGAAGAGCACTTAATTTTTAAACTTTAAAATCCTTTAGAGACAAATTTTTATTCAAAAATACTTTAAATAATATCCTTTTAAAAATTTTAAACACAAGGGTTGAAATCCATCGGAAATTAAATTCTTTAAATTTCTTGTTTTAAATTCATTTCAGTTCCCAAATAAATTTATAAACAACTATTTATAAATTCATTTGTAGAACAATAAATGATAAGTTTCATAAATTTACTTATATCTCAAAATTTTATTTCATTAACCAAATTTAAAATAATATGGTGTCAGTTTGTTCTGTCAAAGTATTTTAGAAATCCTATCGATAGTGTTGATCAGACGAATTGATCGGAAATCCAAATCAACATCAACAACTCAAACAACACCATATATAAAACAAAACATAGATTTACAAGTACAATTCAAAATGTTTGGAGATAGTTTAGAAACAAAAGACAAGATGGTTAAACAGAGATGAGAGATGGGTAAGCTTAGATAAATCGCGGACAACCTTAACCGAGTCAACCGTGACTTAAAGAATAAGATCGATGTGGATTTTTCTGGGATAAATCTATGTTCGATCTCAAGAGATAGAGTTTGGAATAATAAAAGATATTAGCATCTAAACCAAGGATAAATACAAATCTCTGGTGAATCGATGCTGACTGTAAAGGATTTTCACCCTTTTACAAGAAAATTAGAATATTGGCGAGACCGCCAATTCACTATAAAGATATTGGAAGTGGAGTCATGGGATACTCCAGAATCAAAAGATGATGAATAGTGAGGGACACGAATGAATTTCGGAACCGCAGGAAACGTTCCAAATTTCAAAGGAAATCGAATCAAAAGGAAGAGATTCAAACTCGAACGAAAGTGATTCTGTAAATAAATCTACTCCATATGCTGAGTTTTGCCTCAAAGCCAAAGCTCTGATACCAACTGTAACGACCCGATATTTTCAACCATTTGCATCCATTATAAGTGCATAGGCAGACACACATGCCGGAGTTGAATTGCTCAAAATATCGCGTTGTAAATAAAATTTGGCAAATCTCAGAATATACAGTAAATAAATATAATCATAGATCACAGACACAGAGTAAAATAATGCAGCGGAAGTAAAAGAAATAGTAGTTCATGAAGCTACTATCTAAATATGTCAGAGTTACATAAGATACAACAGAATAAATAGAGTACAACAAAAGTCTCAATAAAATAACCAAGTACAAGCTGAGTAGAACAACAGAATTGAAATAGATAGGACATGACAAGCAGATAATCTCCAGCGATTCAAATCTCCAAGAGAGTGGAAATCCAAATCTATGAATAACTCAGGCTGACCCGAGCGTAAAGCAAAACACAAAACACTCGAGTCAGGACAATATATACTTATATAATGTAAACCAACTCAAGTGAACTGTAATAAAGGTACAAGTAACTTAGAAGATGCTTGGGACCACCCATCCTCTAAGGATCCGTTAAACTATCTACTATGTAGTAATATTCGATATTATAATAGTGTCTAAATAAGTAAAGTATAATCATATAGAAAATAGCGTTAAGGGGATGGAGAACCTTAACGCGGTCGGATCTTAAAATCATAATCGTAGTAAAGCTCGATATGGTAGGTGACACGGCACAACTAGGCAATGCCAGGGTAGATATACCAATTACGCACACGGACTGATGGATACGCATAGCAGCCACTACCGTTCCACCTCGAACAACACTCCCAAATCGGAGGATGGCCATCTAATCAATCACAAGTAAGAGTATAATATCGAAGAAATGTGTCCGAGAAGAGGTGCTACCTCACTGGTCCGAGATCGCTCCTGTTTTAGCCACCTTATGCCAACTCACGGGAGTTGGGTCCACGTAACATACCTTAAGAACGTCGCCACCATCCTACTTCATTCTGGAATCTCCACCGCGTACACGGTTGTCAAAGTGGTTTTCGGTATCGACAGAGAGTATGTCCATATCCGATCCCGGTCTCTTTGCCAACCAATCGTTATTATAACCCGTGTTTATAACTTTTAAAAACAATACTTTACTAAAAAAATAAAATATTATTTCAAACCATATCTTTATCAAAATAAAGATTAAATCAATTCCAAACCATTTCCATATATTTAAATTTTCATATCATTTCAAAACTTCATTTCAAATCATTTTAATATAATAAAATATCATATCCTTACAAAACTTCATTTCAAATCATTTTAATAAAATAAAATATCCTATCAATTCAAATCCAAATATTCAACTTTAAATACCTTTTAAATTCAAAGATATCGTTCATTTACTATCATTTCAAATCACCTTTAAATAGTTTATATTCCAATCAAAATAATTCATTTAAACCTTTTAAAAGTGTAATTATTATATTTTCAAATCAAGTATTCAATTTCCAAAGTTTCAAACCATTCTGAGTTCGTTTACTAAGTCAAAAACTCTAATTATTAAAATTTCAGCATTTCACAGCATTTAAAAACAACTGTTATAGGTTATATTTGAAAACATTTTTAATTCAGTAAAGACAGCACTTAAAACTGCTGTTAAAACTCAGTTTTAGTTGAATTATAGTTCAAAACAGAAAAGACAGCATTTCAGAAGTGCTGCGGTAGTTCAGATTTCAAAACAAGGGTTAAATTTGGTTTCAGCAAAGACTGCAGACCATTATAGCATTTCCAGAGAATGCTATAATAGACCTGAGTTCAATATTAGCCTATAAGTTCAATTACAGCAACTACAACATTTCAGAAATGCTGTAATAGCTCTTTTTACACAATTTTAGTTCAAAACAGAATCTATAGCATTTCTGAATGCTATTAAAAGTTAATTTCAGGTGTTAGTGTATTTCCAGCAATTAAATAACTTTAATTTAAAACACATAAACATTTTAAAAATCATATTTTAACATTTAAAATGTTCATTTACATATCGTTTAACATATATCTTTTCATAATAAATTTCTTATAATAAAATCCAATTTTCAACAATTTACTTAATAAATTTAAGTGTAAAAGTTTCCAATTCTTCACATTTCAACAAATAACTTAACACTTCAAATTTAAATTACCATTTCACAAATTTAACTAAATTTCCAATTTTATTTAATTAACTTAACCCTTTAATTAAAACCAAATTTCACATTTCCTAGTCAAGTTATATTTTAAAAGATCACTTTTAAACATTCACTTATTTAACCACTTAAATTCATAGAAAAATCAATAATACTTTAATAAATAACTTAAATTCAAATTTAATCAAATTATCATATTTACCATTTCCAAATAAAATTTAATATCCATTTTATTTATATAACTTAAATATCATTTTTAACCCAAATTCCAAATTTCCAACTTAAGTTATATTTCAAAATCTAGTTAAACCATTCATTAATTACATTTTTAACACATGGAAAAAAATCATAATTTCTTTATTTTAAAACATTTCAAAATCTATTTAAAACAAATTTCATAAATTTATAATTTTTTTAAAATACTTAAAAATATCCAAAACACTTAATAAAATAACCACGGGCCTGTATATAATTTTCTAACCTAGGTCAAGTGATACGGATATGTATCATTTCAATCCGCAGTTAAAAAAAAGAAAAATCCGGGTTCTATCATTTCAAACCCGCATTCCCAAGTTAAAATAAATAAATAAAAATCGTTCAGGCCTATCATTTCAGCCCATAATGATTTTTTCCTATTCTAAAGTCCGTTCGGGTATGTATCATTTCAACCCATAGTGATTCTAGTCTACAGGGAACTTGCAGTGTGATAAACTGATATAAATAAACAGAATAACATAAAACAACAGCAACATATGATATAACAGGTGTAATAACAGGTGTGAACATCATATGATAATAATATAAGCATATATAACATGATAATATACATTACAGATTCAAATGGTGTCGGTTTATCAGTTATATAGGTACATATTGTCTGGTGAGAATAACTCACCTGTTTAAGCTGGAGATTACGACCAAACACACAACACAGAATCTTTGAAGGCACGACAACATGAATATGATTTGAGAGTGGAGAGCCAAATATAATTGCCTTGTATACATATAAACAAAACAAGACAATGTATACATAAATATGTAACACAAAACAATATCGAAATGACTTGAAATAAAAAGCAACAGAGGGCAAAGTGATTCGACCTTTCTTTAACCATTCAAGAGGTTGACCAAGGGGATCTTTTGCTCAGCCATAGCTGGACATAATCTCAGGTTATGGTATCAAAATAGCATGGCAACAAGGAGATGATGATGGTAGGAGTTACATATGAATAAGACAAAGGGTCAAGGCAAAATAAGTGGAGTTTTGGTGCATTTTTGGCTCATCCAAAGGCAAGTGGGGTTCGGCCCTTGCATGGTTCAGGTCTGGACAGTAGATGGAGGGGTGTGGGGAGGTCCGGAAAAGGTGGTGGTGGTGGTCTATAGTGGTGGCCAAGGTGGTGGATGAAGGTGGTGAAGTAATAGTGGTGACTAGTGCATTGTTTTGGAGTTCTTTTGACATTGTTTTGGGGTGTAGGCTCATCTAGATGGCCATGGCCTGATCTGGTCAGAGGGGATTGGAGGAGAAGCTGCTGCAGATGATGGTGGAAAAGGTGTTGGAGGTGGTGGCCGTGGCTATGGAGAAGAGGCCATGCAAATAGAAGAGAGAAACAAGGCAAAATAGCATAGAAAAAGTAAGAAAAAGTAGAAAGAAGAGAGGGATTTACCAAATTTTTTTGCAAGATGGAGGCCATGATTTTTTTTAGGGTTTAGGAGCTTTGAAAATTCGTGAATAACATGAGGAAGTCGGCTGAAAAAGATTGGGGGCATAGAACAGCAAAATAATATAAAAGATGTATTGATTGAAAAAGAAACGGTAGAATTCAAAAGGACTAAGCACACAAAAGGTATCAAACTCTTCATATATCTTTAATTCCTTTTTATAACTTTATATTTCTGGAAATGATAATAATCCCAGATAAAATTTCGAAATTTTATCAAAATATAATAATTTATATAAATATTTATCAATCATATAAAGTTAAATTAAGAAAATAGCTAAAAATAGTAAACTAGTCTAGAAAATTTGAAATTGAATAGAATAAATTTTAGAAAAATTCATATGAGCTTGTAATATATTTCTAAACATAAATAATAACATAAAATAAAAATATATTCACAAAATAAATATTTAAAATTTAATTTACATATAATTTTTAATGAAGAAAATAGCAGAAAATAGGGAAACAGCCTTTAAAAATAGGAAATAATCATAGTAAATTTTGGAAAAATTCTATTATTATTTTTGAAAATATTTAGAGATGAAAATATACATAAATTAACATATTGAAACATATTAAAATAAAATATAACAAAGAAAAAGTAATTTATACAATTTAAAATAGACAAAATTGTTAAATAAACAGTTTATACAAAAAAAATTGAAATGTACATAACTTTTACATTTTAACTCCGTTTTCAACGAAACAAAAAGTAGTGTTCAAGTTATTAAATCTATTTTCATAATAAAAGATAAAATTTATAATTTCAAACTATTTAAAATTTAAATTTAAAAGTCAAAGTTTGACTATTTGACCAAAATTCACATTTTCTGGAAATATTTAATTTAGTCATATTTGGAATTCAAATCCACATCAAAATCAAAGTTTATACTTAAAATAACAAAATATATTCTTTTTCATAAATAAAGCTTTTGAATCTGGAAAAATCAATTTAAAAATATTTGAAAAATACAGGGTTGTTACACTCTCCCCCACTCAAAGCTTTTCGTCCTCGAAAAGGAATGAGGTACGGGAAAGCATAGAAAAGATAGAGTGAAATAAGATTAAAATAAGATGACAAGGAGATTTAAATTACGCCTGATAACTATTATTATAGGTAAGTTTAACAAGATGGAGGTGATCAAATCAAGAACACAAACACGAAAAAGAACCTCTAGAGTCTGAATCTCCCTTTTCACTTGACCGACGGTCTATAAATGGAAAAACAGTGTTCAGATCTAGATGAGTAACAAAGATTATCAAATATTACAGAAAGATTTCTAAACAGACTGGTATAAGCAATAGCCTTTCCATTCTGTAACAAGATAAGAGAAATAAGGACAACCAAAAGATAGTTTGAAAAACAAAATAAGATAATAGATTTGTAACCATAATGTTTTGAAATCATAACAATTTTGAGATGTTTATCATTTGGAAATCATACTACTAAAATCATAACACTTTGGAAATGTTATTCTTTAAAAAAAACATAATACTTAGAAAATCATAACACCTTTTAAAAATAATCTTTATTTAAACCATTTTAATTCAAGGTCAAATAATATTTATTTTAAAGTTGTAACATTTCTAAGTTCATTCAATTATAAAACTTCCAAAACATTGTATTTTCAAAATAGTAGCACTTATAAAATGCTACAGTAGGTATATTAGTATTTCAAATCAGTTCAATTTCAGAAATATTCATTTGGATATCATTTAACTTATGACTTATTAAAACAAACTTTTATGAATGGAATATTCAAATCAAACTATACTTCATTTATTAAGTCAAAAGCTCCCTATTTTAGTTAGCTCTTAATTTAACACATAACCTAACACTTTATTTAAAATACCCATTTCATAAATAGATATTCCTTCAATAAGTTACACTTAAAATTTCCATTTGAAAACCAAATTCTCAATTATCAAATTTAGTGATGTTAAAATACATTTTAACTATCATAATTATTCATTTTTCAAGACATATCAATTTCATACATAAAATATTTATCATAGCAAATATAACAATCAAATTTCTTTACACATTTATTCATTTAGACATCAATTAAACTATGAATTCGAGTTAAATAAACTTTATTACAAAATGTCCAATTCCAATGTATTTTATTTTATCTATTCAAAGATACATTATTTATTATACAACATATTCATTTCAAGAAATAACCATTATTAAAATTCCTAGGTTAGACTTAAGGTTCCATATTAAATCAAATTTGATTATTAAGTTATTTAAATAAAATATCTTTAAATTCCTTTTTCACTATTTACCTCTGTTAATCTTTTATAACTAAAATTTAAGTGTATAAAATTTATTATAACCACTCAAATTTTATTTATAAAATCCTTTTTATATTGATATTATCCAATTACATTGTTAACTTCTAAAAAAATTTAAGGTAAGTTATATTTGAATGTAATTGTATTATACAAATAAAACTTTCCATTTCCATTATCTCAAGTTTGAATCATTTATTCAAAAAATTTAATTTTTCTTTTTATAACTGAAATTATTCTTTAAGATGAAATTTAAGAATTAATTTTCCGGTTTCCTTCAAACCAGTTAGAGATAAATAAATATATGTACATAATATGTCAAATCAATTTAAATCATATATCTATATATATTATAAATCAAATCATATTTAGAAATTCAAATAAATTAAATCTTTCAAAACAAAGCTTTAGTAAGATTACAGAACGGTCTCTTCAGTTCAAAACTCGAAAATGAACGTCGATGATGCTGCAGTCATCACCGAAATTATTTTCCAGCGACAAAGAGAAGAGCACTTAATTTTTAAAATTTAAAATCCTTTAGAGACAAATTTTTATTCAAAAATACTTTAAATAATATCCTTTTAAAAAATTTAAACACAAGGGTTGAAATCCATCGGAAATTAAATTCTTTAAATTTCTTGTTTTAAATTCATTTCAGTTCCCAAATAAATTTATAAACAACTATTTATAAATTCATTTGTAGAACAATAAATGATAAGTTCCATAAATTTACTTATATATCAAAATTTTATTTCATTAACCAAATTTAAAATAATATGGTGTCAGTTTGTTCTGTCAAAGTGTTTTAGAAATCCTATCGATAGCGTTGATCAGACGAATTGATCGGAAATCCAAATCAACATCAACAACTCAAACAACACCATATATAAAACAAAACATAGATTTACAAGTACAATTCAAAATGTTTGGAGATAGTTTAGAAACAAAAGACAAGATGGTTAAACAGAGATGAGAGATGGGTAAGCTTAGATAAATCACGGACAACCTTAACCGGGTCAACCGTGACTTAAAGAATAAGATCGATGTGGATTTTTCTGGGATAAATCTACGTTCGATCTCAAGAGATAGAGTTTGGAATAATAAAAGATATTAGCATCTAAACCAAGGATAAATACAAATCTCTGGTGAATCGATGCTGACTGTAAAGGATTTGCACCCTTTTACAAGAAAATTAGAATATTGGCGAGACCGCCAATTCACTATAAAGATATTGGAAGTGGAGTCATGGGATACTCCAGAATCAAAAGATGATGAATAGTGAGGGACACGAATGAATTTCGGAACCGCAGGAAACGTTCCAAATTTCAAAGGAAATCGAATCAAAAGGAAGAGATTCAAACTCGAACGAAAGTGATTCTGTAAATAAATCTACTCCATATGCTGAGTTTTGCCTCAAAGCCAAAGCTCTGATACCAACTGTAATGACCCGATATTTTCAACCATTCGCATCCATTATAAGTGCATAGGCAGACACACATGCCGGAGTTGAATTGCTCAAAATATCGCGTTGTAAATAAAATTTGGCAAATCTTAGAATATACAGTAAATAAATATAATCACAGATCACAGACACAGAGTAAAATAATGCAGCGGAAGTAAAAGAAATAGTAGTTCATGAAGCTACTATCTAAATATGTCAGAGTTACATAAGATACAACAGAATAAATAGAGTACAACAAAAGTCTCAATAAAATAACCAAGTACAAGCTGAGTAGAACAACGGAATTGAAATATATAGGACATGACAAGCAGATAATCTCCAGCGATTCAAATCTCCAAGAGAGTGGAAATCCAAATCTGTGAATAACTCAGGCTGACCCGAGCGTAAAGCAAAACACAAAACACTCGAGTCAGGACAATATATACTTATATAATGTAAACCAACTCAAGTGAACTGTAATAAAGGTACAAGTAACTTAGAAGATGCTTGGGACCGCCCATCCTCTAAGGATCCGTTAAACTATCTACTATGTAGTAATATTCGATATTATAATAGTGTCTAAATAAGTAAAGTATAATCATATAGAAAATAGCGTTAAGGGGATGGAGAACCTTAACGCGGTCGGATCTTAAAATCATAATCGTAGTAAAGCTCGATATGGTAGGTGACACGGCACAACTAGGCAATGCCAGGGTAGATATACCAATTACGCACACGGACTGATGGATACGCATAGCAGCCACTACCGTTCCACCTCGAACAACACTCCCAAATCGGAGGATGGCCATCTAATCAATCACAAGTAAGAGTATAATATCGAAGAAATGTGTCCGAGAAGAGGTGCTACCTCACTGGTCCGAGATCGCTCCTGTTTTAGCCACCTTATGCCAACTCACGGGAGTTGGGTCCACGTAACATACCTTAAGAACGTCGCCACCATCCTACTTCATTCTGGAATCTCCACCGCGTACACGGTTGTCAAAGTGGTTTTCGGTATCGACAGAGAGTATGTCCATATCCGATCTCGGTCTCTTTGCCAACCAATCGTTATTATAACCCGTGGTTATAACTTTTAAAAACAATACTTTACTAAAAAAATAAAATATCATTTCAAACCATATCTTTATCAAAATAAAGATTAAATCAATTCCAAACCATTTCCATATATTTAAATTTTCATATCATTTCAAAACTTCATTTCAAATCATTTTAATATAATAAAATATCATATCCTTACAAAACTTCATTTCAAATCATTTTAATAAAATAAAATATCCTATCAGTTCAAATCCAAATATTCAACTTTAAATACCTTTTAAATTCAAAGATATCGTTCATTTACTATCATTTCAAATCACCTTTAAATAGTTTATATTCCAATCAAAATAATTCATTTAAACCTTTTAAAAGTGTAATTATTATATTTTCAAATGAAGTATTCAATTTCCAAAGTTTCAAACCATTCTGAGTTCGTTTACTAAGTCAAAACCCCTAATTATTAAAATTTCAGCATTTCACAGCATTTAAAAACAACTGCTATAGGTTATATTTGAAAACATTTTTAATTCAGTAAAGACAGCACTTAAAACTGCTGTTAAAACTCAGTTTTAGATGAATTATAGTTCAAAACAGAAAAGACAGCATTTCAGAAGTGCTGCGGTAGTTCAGATTTCAAAACAAGGGTTGAATTTGGTTTCAGCAAAGACTGCAGACCATTATAGCATTTCCAGAGAATGCTATAATAGACCTGAGTTCAATATTAGCCTATAAGTTCAATTACAGCAACTACAGCATTTCAGAAATGCTGTGATAGCTCTTTTTACACAATTTTAGTTCAAAACAGAATCTATAGCATTTCTGAATGCTATTAAAAGTTAATTTCAGGTGTTAGTGTATTTCCAGCAATTAAATAACTTTAATTTAAAACACATAAACATTTTAAAAATCATATTTTAACATTTAAAATGTTCATTTACATATCGTTTAACATATATCTTTTCATAATAAATTTCTTATAATAAAATCCAATTTTCAACAATTTACTTAATAAATTTAAGTGTAAAAGTTTCCAATTCTTCACATTTCAACAAATAACTTAACACTTCAAATTTAAATTACCATTTCACAAATTTAACTAAATTTCCAATTTTATTTAATTAACTTAACCCTTTAATTAAAACCAAATTTCACATTTCCTAGTCAAGTTATATTTTAAAAGATCACTTTTAAACATTCACTTATTTAACCACTTAAATTCATAGAAAAATCAATAATACTTTAATAAATCACTTAAATTCAAATTTAATCAAATTATCATATTTACCATTTCCAAATAAAATTTAATATCCATTTTATTTATATAACTTAAATATCATTTTTAACCAAAAATCCAAATTTCCAACTTAAGTTATATTTCAAAATCTAGTTAAACCATTCATTAGTTACATTTTTAACACATGGAAAAAAATCATAATTTCCTTATTTTAAAACATTTCAAAATCTATTTAAAACAAATTTCATAATTTCATAAATTTTTTAAAATACTTAAAAATATCCAAAACACTTTATAAAATAACCACAGGCCTGTATATAATTTTCTAACCTAGGTCAAGTGATACGGATATGTATCATTTCAATCCGCAGTTAAAAAAAAGAAAAATCCGGGTTCTATCATTTCAAACCCGCAATCCCAAGTTAAAATAAATAAATAAAAATTGTTCAGGCCTATCATTTCAGCCCATAACGATTTTTTCCTATTCTAAAGTCCATTCGGGTATGTATCATTTCAACCCATAGTGATTCTAGTCTACAGGGAACTTGCAGTGTGATAAACTGATATAAATAAACAGAATAACATAAAACAACAGCAACATATGATATAACAGGTGTAATAACAGGTGTGAACATCATATGATAATAATATAAGCATATATAACATGATAATATACATTACAGATTCAAATGGTGTCGGTTTATCAGTTATATAGGTACATATTGTCTGGTGAGAATAACTCACCTGTTTAAGCTGGAGATGACAACCAAACACACAACACAGAATCTTTGAAGGCACGACAACATGAATATGATTTGAGAGTGGAGAGCCAAATATAATTGCCTTGTATACATATAAACAAAACAAGACAATGTATACATAAATATGTAACACAAAACAATATCGAAATGACTTGAAATAAAAAGCAATAGAGGGCAAAGTGATTCGACCTTTCTTTAACCATTCAAGAGCTTGACCAAGGGGATCTTTTGCTCAGCCATAGTTGGACATAATCTCAGGTTATGGCATCGAAATAGCATGGTAACAAGGAGATGATGATGGTAGGAGTTACATATGAATAAGACAAAGGGTCAAGGCAAAATAAGTGGAGTTTTGGTGCATTTTTGGCTCATCCAAAGGCAAGTGGGGCTCGGCCCTTACATGGTTCAGGTCTGGACAGTAGATGGAGGGGTGTGGGGAGGTCCGGAAAAGGTGGTGGTGGCGGCCTATAGTGGTGGCCAAGGTGGTGGATGAAGGTGGTGAAGTAATAGTGGTGACTAGTGCATTGTTTTGGAGTTTTTTTGACATTGTTTTGGGGTGTAGGCTCATCTAGATGGCCATGGCCTGATCTGGTCAGAGGGGATTGGAGGAGGAGCTGCTGCAGATGATGGTGGAAAAGGTGTTGGAGGTGGTGGCCGTGGCTATGGAGAAGAGGCCATGCAAATAGAAGAGAGAAACAAGGCAAAATAGCATAGAAAAAGTAAGAAAAAGTAAGAAAAAGTAGAAAGAAGAGAGGGATTTACCAAATTTTTTTGCAAGATGGAGGCCATGATTTTTTTTAGGGTTTAGGAGCTTTGAAAATTCGTCAATAACATGAGGAAGTCGGCTGAAAAAGATTGGGGGCATAGAACAGCAAAATAAAATAAAAGATGTATTGATTGAAAAAGAAACGGTAGAATTCAAAAGGACTAAGCACACAAAAGGTATCAAACTCTTCATATATCTTTAATTACTTTTTATAACTTTATATTTCTGGAAATGATAATAATCCCAGATAAAATTTCGAAATTTTATCAAAATATAATAATTTATATAAATATTTATCAATCATATAAAGTTAAATTAAGAAAATAGCTAAAAATAGTAAACTAGTCTAGAAAATTTGAAATTGAATAGAATAAATTTTAGAAAAATTCATATGAGCTTGTAATATATTTCTAAACATAAATAATAACATAAAATAAAAATATATTCACAAAATAAATATTTAAAATTTAATTTACATATAATTTTTAATGAAGAAAATAGCAGAAAATAGGGAAACAGCCTTTAAAAATAGGAAATCATCATAGTAAATTTTGGAAAAATTCTGTTATTATTTTTGAAAATATTCAGAGATGAAAATATACATAAATTAACATATTGACACATATTAAAATAAAATATAACAAAGAAAAAGTAATTTATACAATTTAAAATAGACAAAATTGTTAAATAAACAGTTTATACAAAAAAATTGAAATGTACATAA
Organism: Allium fistulosum; assembly: GCA_030737815.1. Taxonomy (NCBI): domain Eukaryota; kingdom Viridiplantae; phylum Streptophyta; class Magnoliopsida; order Asparagales; family Amaryllidaceae; genus Allium; species Allium fistulosum. Next base: position 418,592,171 of record CM060906.1, read on the forward strand.
CTTTTACATTTTAACTCCGTTTTCAACGAAACGAAAAGTAGTGTTCAAGTTATTAAATCTATTTTCATAATAAAAGATAAAATTTATAATTTCAAACTATTTAAAATTTAAATTTAAAAGTCAAAGTTTGACTATTTGACCAAAATTCACATTTTCTGGAAATATTAAATTTAGTCATATTTGGAATTCAAATCCACATCAAAATCAGTTTATACTTAAAATAACAAAATTTATTCTTTTTCATAAATAAAGCTTTTGAATCTGGAAAAATCAATTTAAAAATATTTGAAAAATACAGGGTTGTTACAGAATCTGTAAAAGTGACTTACTAGAAAGTTGGTACAAATTCTTTTTTCTCCACTTTCAAAAAAAGAATCACATAAAAAGCTTCGGTCTTGAGGAATTTATGGTCAAAACAAACAGAGGTGTTTTCTGAGTTGAAAATCCGAGTTCAAAAATACTTCGAAAATATTTGATATTTTGGCATAGCAAATTAAGGAATTTTAAGAACTGACCTAAAAGAAAGTTGAAGCCACTGGAAAAAAAATTATTTGAAAAAAGAATCATATAATTTGATTCAATCCTAAAGGAGATATGATTGATACAATATGGGGTATTTTCAGCCAAAACTGGACCCGAGAAAGGACTTGGAAAATAGAGTTTTTGATATAGAAATATTCGGAAGGAAGAAGGGTTCAACAATAAAGTTGTTTCCTTTGAAATTATACACGGTTTCAAAAAAAATTATTTGATTTGGAGTAGTTTAGTAGAATATAGAAGCCATGGAAATAAGGGGAAGAAAGAGGGGAAAAAGGAAGGAAAAAGAAGGGAAAAAGGAGAAAGAAGAGGAGAGGGAAGGTGGGGCTTTGGCCATGGTTACTGCCATGGGTTGTTGGTGGTGATGGAGGTGGGTGGCAGCAAGAGGAGAGAGGTAGGCTAGGGTTTTGAAGGAGGAAGGAGGGAATTTGATTTGGAGATTTAGGAGTTTTGGGGTTTAGAGTTTTCTGTAGATTTATGCAAGAAGAAGAAGAGTACGCAGAAAATTTCTCAAATGAGTAATTCCTGTACGTACTTGGTTTTAGTCAGATATGAAATAGAAGATCAATGAGTGGGAAAAGAAAAGGACCAAAGTCTCTTAGGGTTCCTAGGGTCTCTAGGTTTACTAAGGAGCCCACTAGTCTAAAACAAATCCAATAAGACTTAGCCAAAAAAAAACCCAAATATACACTGCATATGAAAAAAATAAGCTGCAGGTTATTTAATAATTAGGAAATAAAGGTGGAGTGACAAAAATAAATGCTACGTTTTAATTTGAAAGCTTCAGATATTAATAATGCATAAAGAAATATACGTAGGAATGGAAAAGTTTGAAAAACAAATGAAAGTGAAATTTTGTTTACGCGAAAATGAGGTGAAAAGAATTAAATACAACTTAAAAGTCTAGGCTCAATATTAAACAGAAGGAGGAATGAATGAATCAAGTGTTAATAATGAGATAACTATTTTAAAACGTACATGCAACAATTAATAACAAAAGAAATGAAGGGACCATGTACATCGCACCACCTTTTTGAAATTCAATTTGTGAAACATAATCAAATTAACTTCATTAACTCAAATAATATTCAAATTTAAACGCATTTAGTTTTTTTTATCTATGCATAATAAATAAAATTATTTACCTTAAAAATGAAAACATTCAATTTAGTTTACCCAAAATGATCTTTTATTTCCATTAAAACATCCTTTCTATTTAACACAAAAGGTGCATTTCTTTTATTAAACCTATTAATTGCAATCAACATTTTCTTCCCTTCTAATTGAAATATTTCAATAACATTAATTACAATTACTTACAAAGTTAAATTTCAAAACAGACAACTCAAATGGATTAAAAAAAAGAATAATTGTTTCCTTTAGTCATTTAAACACCTTTATAAATTTGTTGTTTATACAGAGTAATAAATAACTTACTTATATAAATTATTTTCCTACTCTTGTAATCCATCTGTACGCTAAAACACAATTCAAATATTCATATGGTTCTTCCTTTAAATCAATCATTATATTCTTTATTTTAACGAAATTAACCCTACATTCACAAATGAAACATTCATTTTATTTGATATAAATGTTCTTTTCATTAAATCTACTTTCCTTATATTTTCACAAAACATAAGCTACGTTTAATTACACATATTAATTAACAATTTGGTGTACTCTCTACCAGTAATTGAAATTATTCAATTACATTAATTTCAATTGTTTACAAAGGTGAATTTCAAAATGGAAAAAATAAATGTAATGAAAAATAGAACAATTATTTCATATCTAATAGTAATTTAAACATATTTATACACTGTTGGATACAAATAGGAATTATACATTTCTTACCAAATACTAGTTTTTCGTCTCTGCAATCAATTTTTAAGCTACCAAACATTTCAAGTAAATAAACATATGATTTCTTCTTTACTAAAGAAACATTTATTAGTCTTTATTAACATTTATTATTCCAATCAATTGGAAATTTACATTCAGAAAATTGTTAATTTCACTCAAACCAATGTTATTAAAATACACACTAGCATTTTTTATCATCCTTACATTATTGCAAACATGTTTCATTAATATTTTTTTTTACTTAAGCTCATAACTTGTATTATAATTTAATTTGTATCAGTAAAATCTTAATTTTTTTATTCCTAACAATTTTATTCGAAAATTTTATTTAATTTAGTACTTTTAAATGTTTAAAAATACGGGTCGTTACACAAATCTTGCATATGATAAATCATGTTAGTATCAACATGATTTGTAGGAGCAATTTTGGCATCGAAGTCTAGAAACTTGAAGGCTTGAACAAGTATGTGGAAAAAGTGAAGTAGCAACATACAAAGTCATGTCGCCACCAACATGATTTAGTTGGTACCGACATGATTTATATCACGAGTTCTACACGTTCTTCCTTCTTGATAGCATGGATCTTATCTCTTTTCCTGTCTTTCATGGGCTAGTGACTATGGTGGATGAATTCACCTGTAAATATCCATGTTAGAGCAACGAAAGAGAGGATCTTGAACCATATTCTCTTCTTTACTCTATTTTTCCACGAAGTGCTATCATCCCGAGTTTACATAGTTTTCTAGATCTAAAACCTTGCAATCCATTTGTATTTGTGTAAAATTTTCTGAATAAAGTGGACATAGGCAGTGATTTGAGCCCGAACCACTATAAAATTCCATGTGTTTAAGCATTTTACTTTCGATTTTACTTTAGTTATTCTCATTTGTGATTGATTAGGGGCGTTGTGTCATTTTTTGGTGCATCAATAATAATAAACAACCTTTAATCAATTAAGGGGAGAGGGTTGATAAAAACTTATTAATTAAGTAAGTGAATAAATAAATTTTTATTACACCAAAAATATATATGATATTACATGCAATCGAGTGATATGTTAAAAATTTATGGTTTGAAATTTAATGTAGAAAATGGTATTATAGTGAAGGGGGAATGAAATATTGAGTTAAAAAGTGTTGTTTATGTATAAATGGTAGGGTTTACTGTAGGTAAACTAAATTTATTCAGAGTCAAAAACTTCGAGGAACAAGCAATATATCTTTGCTGATTGAAAATATGTTGAATAAGTAATTATTTCCAAATGGTTTTCTCCTTCAAACAACTTTAACTGCTCAAAACACTATTTTTTCCAATTTAGACCTTTATTCGGCCCTTCTTTCACAGACCAAACACTACCCAATTGAAAAGTGAAGTATTACTGAGTAAAGCTCAAGGATGTGATCTCCAATAATACATAAAGGAAATGGTATGATTACAATTACATATCAAATTTGTATTTATTTTCGAGATGCTTTTAATCTTTTTTATGACATAATTATGTCTTCATGAGAAAAGGATCTTATTGCTAAATTCATATATATGTACGTGTTTGATTTCGATGAAATAATATTTCCATATTAAAGAAGATTAGGAAGATATCTGAGCAAAGGTAGAATTGTGACTCAAATTTATTTTCTCTTTTAATACATTAAGGTAAGAAACTATCTAAATGAGAAGGATTTATTTTAAGAGATTGATGTAATCAATCAAGTCTCTAATCAGTTGATTAAAGAAGGAATATTATCAAATGCATGCAAATTGAGAAAACCGAAAAAGCTAAATGGAAAATCGTTTCCCATATGATTAAGAGAATTGATAAGGCATTGATTTATTACCATAAATCAATTACTTCAACCCTAAGTAATAATCTCTATATAAAGATATTTATCCTTTAGAGATTAGAATAATCATCTCAAGTTGTCTTTCTTCATATTTCTCTCCATAACCTTCATCATCTATCTTGTAATTTTCTTCCCATAAAATAATAAAATCTCATCTCCTTAAGTGGATGTACATTGTCTCAAGATAGAAACCACTATAAAGTTTGTATGTGATTTTCTTTTATGTTTGTGCATCTTTGATATATGATTGCTTATTTTGGGAATTTAGTTTTCTATTTGTCCTACCCCACCTGCAACATCTTCCACTTCGAGACTCGAAAATGACGTCGATGATGCTGAAGTCATCACTGAAATTATTTTCCAGTGACAAAGTGAGTTCAGTATGACAATATTGCAAAACATAATTACACAGAGCAACTAAATATTTTTCATTATTTCAAAATGTTTTAAATCTATTACATTATTAAACCCAAAGCATTTTCCATGCAGGGGTAAATATATAATAAGAAAATCTGAGTAGTATTATTCGACATATGAAGATGAAAACACCACACCTAACTAGTTATAAATCCTGGTTTACACAATGGAATTACGAAATACTTTTATTTAAATAGCAAGCCTCCTACTTTGTCTCTGGAATCTTTATTTGTCTTTTCAAAAGAGGTACCTATCTAATCCATAAACCCAGTCGGCTCAAATAAGTATTCGTGAGTTTATGAAAATGATAAAAACGCGGGTCAGACAATAAGTCTGGTATGAGTAAAATCTTTACCATAGTCATCCATAACAAGACCATGCCGCTAATTCAGAACAGGTTTTCCCCTCACTCCATCATCATGGCATAATAAACATCAATATATATAACAACATCAATATATATATATATATAAATATATATATATATATATCACGAAAAGCAACCATGTGCATATATTCAGTTAATAAGTGTACCTTACACTTGTCATCCAATTGCGAACCATGTCATATATATATATATATATCAATTCAAGTCAAGTATAACCTATACTTATCATCCAAATATGAACCAAGTCATAAAATCATTCGTTATTTTTTCATTCATCACCTAATCTATTATTTTAGGCTTTCTTCATTAAGTTATCATTAACTTATTTTAGTGATCAACTCCTTAGTCCTTCCAGTCACTAATCTAATCTTTTGTTCGAACAACGTCACCGAATGAAAAGGTCGAATCATTTTCCCATGGGACCCACCCAGACTAGAGTCACCCTAACTCTTCTAAGAAGCTGAATGTAAGCACCGTGAATACATTCTAGTAAGCTTCCTTATTAAGCGTCAATATCCCTCTAAGTCCTTGAACCACTACCGTTCACGTTGTTGAATTAATTTATAACACCGCCCTGATGTTTGGCACTCTACCAGTGATTTTTAATTATAATATTACCCTAATATTTTGGCACCCTACCTACCTTAACTCCTCTATAGAGTTTAAAATGTTCTAAGGTGGAACCCTATTGGGGCACCCTGCCATATGCTATTAGATTTTAGACCGATATTCATGGCATCCTACCATCCAATAACTCTATGAGTCGGTACACTACAAAACAGGCTTGGTTTGGTGACGTTGCCTAGCGACGGCTAGTGACGGCTAAAGAAAGGTGGTCGTCGCCGGCCGTCACCAAACGTGGGTTATACCACGAAGCCGAGACCAGTTTTCTTCATTTTTTCACCCAGCTTCCCCCAAATTTTCGGCCTCCTACTCCATCCCCCGCCTCCAACCACCTCCTACCGATGCCAACCGCCTCCAGAAGCCGTCGCCGCCCTCCGGTGCTGCTGCGTTTCCTCCGTCTTCTTCAATTTCTCAATTTCTATGTATAATCTCTAAACCTAAATTTCTGAAAATAATTTGATTATGTGTTTGAATTTGTTATAATAATTGATATTAGATGATGGTAATAGTTTATTAGTTGATTTGGGGATAAAATTAAAACCCTTATGTAGAAAATTAGTTGATTATGGATTTGAAATTGATGATTATTATGTATTAGTTGATGATAATGGTATGTTAGTTGATTTAGGGAAGTTAATAAGTGGTTTGATTATTTAATTTGCAAATAAAAATTAGGGTTGATTAAAAACTCAAAAATTAGTTTGTAATCGTTGATTAATATATGCTTATTAATAAGTGTACAATGTTTGATAAGTGTGTGTTAATTATAAGTTTTAGTGGTTAGTATAAAATAGCAAGTTAAAATTTTAGTTTACAAAATAGTTAAGTTAACATTTAAAATAGTTAACTGAATGCTGAAATAAGTTTTAAATTTTCAAATTTATTAAATAAAATATTTAAATAGTTGAACGAATTATTAAATTTTGAAAAGAACATAACAACAACAAATATTCTAGTGAAATGGATTTTGTAAAAAAATTAAGCAATGAATATAACAACAATAAATAATTCTAATGAAATCGATTTTGTAAAAAAATTAAGAAATGAATATAACAACAACAAATATTCTTCTAAATTGATTTTATAAAATGTTAAGAAATTAATATAACAAGAACAAATATTGTATTGTAAAGAAATTTAGAAATGAAAATAACAACAACAAATATTCCGCTAAAATCGAAGTTATAAAAAAAATTAGGAAATGAATATAACAACAACGAATATTCTGCTAAAATCGATTTTGTAAAGAAATTAAGAAATGAATATAAGAACAAATATTGTACTAAAACCGATTTTTCAAAAAATTGAGAAATAAATATAACAAGAATAAATATTTTACCCAAATCGATTTAAAAAAAATTGAAATGAATATAATGTTGATTTGAAAATAAGCATTAAATATTATTTCAACAAATAATTGACGCTGAAAAATCAAAGCCTTTAGTCCCAAAAGGTTTTAATTTAATTTAGAAAATACAACGACAAAAATACACCCCTTGGATGCAAAGTTATGCGTAGAAGAGAAGTGAAGTGAAATGCTGTCGAAATTAGACAGAAGTGTGGTGTGTGAAGCCTTTAGTCCTAAATGGCTTTACTTTATTTTAGAAAATACAACAACAATATACCATTTGAGTGCATGTTATGCGTAGAAGAGAAGTGAACTGAAGTGCTGTCGAAATTACTAACATATATTTTCAAATCAGGAAAATTGTTCAATTATTTCCTCGACCGTACTTGGATGTATGAAGACAGAACTAGTAGGAAAGGTTTAATAAAGGAACATTTCTATAACGGTGTGCACGAATTTATTAGATTCGCTAAATCTAATAATCAAAATAACGAAGAAATTCATTGCCCGTGTAGTAAGTGCCAACATTTGAAGCATTGGAAACCAGATATAGTTGAAGTGCATTTGTATAAATATGGTTTCATGCTGAATTATTATTTCTGGGATCGTCATGGAGAACTTGTTGAACCTACACATAATCCTGTAGTGTTATAGGATGATAATATTATGACGAATCCGATAGAAAATATGGTGGAAGATGCAGCACGATCAATGTTTCCTACCATTCAAGGCGACGATGAAGACGTAAATGTCGAAGAAGAACCGACTGCGGGAGCTAAAAGAATATATGATTTATTGGATTCTGCTAAGAGGCCATTGTGGGACGGTTGTAAAAGCGGAACCGAACCATCAGTAACCGCCGAATACATTACTATGAAATCAAAATTCAACCTTACAGAAGCTGCATTTATAGCAGTTGTACAAGCTGCAAAACGACACATACCACCTAATAATCTGATGTGCGATAGTCAGTATAAAGTGAAAAAACTTATGTCCGCTTTCGGTCTGTCGTAGGAAAAGATAGATACATGTGTAAAAGGTTGCATGTTGTATTGGAAAGATGACGTTGACCATAGAAAATGCAGAATATGTAACGAGGAAAGATACAAACCAAGAAAGAAGAAAGGAAAAGAAGTTCCGTACAAGAGAATGCATTATTTACCCATCACTCCCAGAGTTCAAAGGTTATATGCATCTTCTGCTACGGCATGTCATATGCGATGGCACAGTGTGAGAACACCGAAAGAAGGAACTTTGATACATACATCTAACGGAGAAGCATGGGACGTTGCCTGGAGAGGGCGGGTCGGGCGATGACGATGAGTAGGTATGCTTGTGTTTCTGCCTAATTTTCATTATCTTGTTTTCCAGTCAAGTGACATTTGTGTATATATTTGATACATGTTGGTTGGTTGTTGTGTTTGATGGGTTAGTGGACATTTGTGTATATATGTGATTGATGGATAGTATTTGGTTGTATGGTTACATTGTTTGATGGATTTGGATGGTTCCGTTTGATTGATATTGGGTGTTTGATGGATAGAATTTGGATTTGGATAGTATATATATATATATATATATATATATATATATGATTATTTGTGATATGTGTGAGATTATATGATGGATGGAGTGGTATTGGTTGTGAAATTGAATGTATATGTGTTGGAAAGTGATTTGAATTTGATTGTGTGGTTGGATTGATTGAAAAGCAGAATTGGAGCTGGAAATTTATTCCAAGTTAGCGACGACTAGCGACGACTTATTTACAACGGCTAGCGATGGCTAAATTGTTTTAGCTTAGCGATGGCTAGAGAGGGCGTGTGGCGTCATACCTATTTTAACTAATTTTCCACGTGTCCACCTAGGCGTCGTCAACCGTCGCTATTTTGGTGACGGAGCAGCCGCTTTACTGTTTGGTGGCGACCTAAATAGCGACGGGTATTAGCGACGGCTGGCGACGGCCTACGACGCCTTTTAGCCGTCGCTAAAGCCGCCTTGTTTTGTAGTGGTATACGTTTATGGTCATGGTTCAATTATTTTCTTTCACCCATTAATTATGTACCCTACACATTCTTTAGATAATACATTTTTATTCTTTATTTAAATGATACCCTGTCATTTATTAGCTTCTCTACGCTTTCTTCATTTCAAAAATAAGTTAATACAATTTTAACTTTAAAATATTTCCTTTTATTTTATTCCTGTGAAATAGTTCAATAATAGTTGGAAACTTTCTTCCAAATTGCTCTAAGTATCAGTTATTTTACTTAGAAAAATATAGCTTTCCAAGCTATTACAAGTTGCATTTTACTTGTTGTATATCGGCAATCTCATAGTCGTCACACTCAATTAAAATTGCTACTATTGGTCGCTTGCAAATCCCAAGCTAACAAGTACTACTACCACATTTTAATCCAAGCCATTGCATGTCATCTTTCTGGAGTTATCGTGTGTAATTTGCTTTCATTATTTTCCATCCCGCTATTATAATTCCCTTGGAGCCATCACGATATATTTTTCTCCATGCATTCGTGTCCTGTTTAATTACGTATGATATTTCTATATATGTGGAGCCTTCGTGTCCCCTTGTATTTGCTGCCTTTCATGCTCAATGCATTTGTTGTCCCATTTTCATTCTTTATTTAATAAACTTTCCATGCTTAGTCATCACTATTAGTTCATGTATAGACCGCGTAGCTTTCTAGTGTTTCATTTCGTATAACAAAGATTTGCATGCAGAGTAATCGAGAAAAATTTATTTAACCATCGCCAGTTATAATGAGATGTTATCATGCTTAATTCTCACGGTATAACTCTTATCGATAAAAATATATTTCGTATAATTAAAGTTTAATGACTAACATGGTTAATTCCCCACAGTTGTCATGAACTTCCGTGAGCTATGAACGTGTTCCATTTTCGAACGTGCTAAGTCATCACGTTATGTATAGGCCTTGTTAGCCTTCGCATGCAATAGTAAGCCTTCACATTTAATTTATTCATGCTGTCATGAACTTTCGTGAGTGAAATACATTCATGTAGGCCTTCGTAAGGAATATACATGTGTGTGTATGTGTGTGGGTGTGTGTATGTGTGTGTGTTTCATGAGCTGTTCGTGGCCATATGCATGCATTTGTTATTTAACTATTTTAGCTTTTAATTCGAATTGTACAAATTTTGTTACTATGAAGTCTTCGCGGGTTATCAAAGCTATCGCGAATTAGTGGGTTTGCTTCATTATTTGTTTTTGGCTTTATGAATTAAAATGCTAGGTCCCTGTGTGGTGTCCACTTTTCTATTCTAACTTATGTGCATAGTTTTTCTTTGCTCAATGCAAAGTTTAGCCTTGTGGGTTAAATTTTACCTAGTCAACAATGGTTCAGTGGAAATATTGTAATTAGATTAAAAACTTATTTATTACCCACTTAAGAAAAACCTTTTTACCATACCCCATTTGGTATCAACTTCTTATTGATTAATTTTCTAATCTTTTCAGTTTCATTTTATAAAATGTTAAACACCCAAATTAATTAATTAATTTCTCATTAAGTAAATAATTCTTTCCTTCACTAAATAATTCATATAAAATGGAAAATTAATGAGAAAAAACTCAAACATTCACTAAAAAAATCTTTTATCATATTTACCTCATATAAAAAATTTAGGTTGAAATAATTAATTAACCCGAAACTGACCATTTTTCTTGCTTTAGGAAATTCATATTAATTTCAAAAATTATGAAATCAAAAAACCATCTCTATTTCATCATTAAGTATATCATATCAAAATTTTGTGGCATTTGGATGTGATTAGGCCATGTTCTACCCTAAAACATGAACTAATTCACCTTAATTAAATTTAAACCATTGAAATGATATTCAAATGTCCAAACATGTTTAACATCCTCAAAACATTCATATGAAAGTCAAATCCGAACCTAATATGTTAGGATTAGTTTTTAGAGAATGATTTTACTAACCTTGATTTAATTTCATCTCTTCTTTAATTTGAAAGCTTGATCTCTTCTAGTTTGAAATCATCTTCTTCTTTGGAAAATGTTGGCCTTGCTAAGAGTTCTTAGGAACTTTTGTTTTGTGAATGGAAATGAAATGAAGATAGAATGAGGGGTTGGGGCTAGGAATATGGTTTAGTGGTTTTAGGCCCTAATTTATTACCCTTAACCAAATCCTTCTCATTAAAATTTAAATTGTTTTCTTTCATTAATCAAGACCAACCAAAAATTTCTTTAATTGCCTTTGGTCCATCCAATTAACTTTTTAAAGTGACCATCATTTAAGTAATTAAATTTCTCTTAGGCAATTCTTGCAATTAAATCACTTAGATAATTTGATTAATAACGTCTCCATATTATTAATTCAATTCAGTTCAATTTAATTTAATTTAAATAATTTCCTATATTATGGACCCTTCAAAATATGGGGTGTTACAGTCTTCCCTCCATATAAAAATTTCGTCTTTGAAATTTTGATAAGGAAAATAAAATTTACACTGACACCCTAAAAATGTGAAGTCATCATCATATAAGTACATATAAGTACAAAACATTACACTTGTACCCTACTTTGTAAACCATAAATCATCAAGCCTAAATTTATCAGTGCAACTACTAACACGCAATCATATCACACATGAATATACTAGTACCCTACTAGTCCATACAATAGACAAACTAAGAACACTTCTATATACATGAATGTCTAAAACAACTCAGGATTGATATTCCTAATCTTATCCTCTACCTCCCAAGGTACAATCATCCTATTATCACTCCATTGGATGCGAATAAGTCTAACAACTTTGTTCTTTAATTCCTTCATTTCACGACCTACTATTCCTTTCAGTATCACATATGTCAAACTGGCTCTAAAGTTAAAGCCTCTATCAGTTCAGTTCCACTACCGAACTTATGTCGTGCGCACATTTCTTCAAATGTGATATGTAAATAAAATTATGCACACCTGTCAAACTTCTTGGCAACTTGACTCTATAGACAAGTTTACCGATCCTCTCGGTCGTTAGAAATGGTCCAACATATCTAGGTGCCAACTTCTTTACTTTCCTGAAGCGCATAACTCCTCCCAATCGGGAAACCTTCACGAACACGTGTTCAGCCACTGCGAACTCAAGCTCTTTTCTTCGCTTATCGGCATAACTCTTCTACCTTAATTGCACTGCCTTCATCCTGGCGTGAATCAACTCTACCTTCTCAATAGCATCTGTTACCAAATTGGGTCCTAACAGAGTCTATCTCCCATGTCCAACCAACAAGCTGGCGACTTACACGGTCTACCATACAATGCCCAAAAGGGTGCCATCTTGATATTCGTTTAGGAATTATTATTATAAGCAAACTCTACCAGATGTAAATGATCTTCCCATGATCCTCCAAAATCCAAGACACATGTTCTTAGCAAATCTTCCAATACACGTTTCACCCTTTCCGCCTGACCATCTATTGTGGCAGGTAAGTCATGCTCAAGTTCAACTCTATACCCAATGCACATTGCAAACTTCTCCAGAGCTTATAGGTGAACAATGGGTCTCTATCGCTAACGATACTACTCGATATTCCATGCAGTATTACTATATTCTTCATATATAGCTTCGCTAAGCTAGTTGTCATCCTTGTCGACTTTACTGGGATAAAGTGGGCACTCTTAGTCAATCTATCGACTATCACCCAAATGCTATCATTACCCGTCCTCGACCTACGCAGTCCTTCAATAAAATCCATAGATATCGAATCCCACTTCCAAATCGGTACTTCTAAGGGTTGAAGTAAACCGCTCGGCTTTTGGTACTTAGCTTTCACTTGCTGATATTTGAAACAAATCTTCATTCATTCCCCTATATCCCTCTTCACCCTTTCCAAAAGAAGACTCTTTTCATATTACGATACATCTTCGTACCACTTGGATGCATAGTAAACTTTGATCAATGACTTTCTTCTAAGACTTCCTTCCGAAGATCTCCTATATCTGGAACGCAAAATCTCCCTTTCTTTCTAAGCCATCCCTTCAAGTCTATTTTGAATCCATTCAAATCCTCAACTCCCACACCCATCTCCAATCGCCTAATCCTTTCGGCAATCAATGGACCTTCCTAAGCCATCTCTTCATATCACGATACATTTTCGTACCATTAGGATGAATAGTAAACTTCGATCAATGACTTTCCTTAAGGCTTCATTCCGAAGATCTCTATATCTAGAACGTAAAGTCTCCTTTTTTCCTAAGCTATCCCTTCGAGTATATCTCGAATCCTTTCAAATCCTCAAATTCCACACCCATCTCCAATTGCCTAATCCTTTTGGCAATCAATGGATCTTCCCTTTGCCCTGTAGCTATTCTTTCAACAAGTGCTGGATGTACCTCCAAACTCGCTAACCAGTCCGGATCTCTACTTGATCCAGTAATTTGCCAATAATGCACTCCACAAGAGGCTAACATCTCTAAAGTCTTCTATTCATCAGTCATAGCCAACACTGCATTACGATGCTTCCTACTCAGAGCATCTACAACCCCATTCCCCTTTCCTAGCATATATTCTATTTCAAAATCATATGATGCTAAGAACTCCAGCCATCTCTACTACCCTGTGCAGTTAAAGCGCTCGGCAGATTTAATGCGGCAGAGGTGCAAAAAGTCGTAGCAGGGATACAGCAAGGATATAGTGGGATATAGCGGATGGCTCTAAAATAACATATAAAACTCGTACTTGATGTTTTTACAAATATATAAATGGTAATTAAATGAAAATTTAACATTCAATTGAATTATAATTGATACATAAATAATTTTGAATAAAAACATGTGTGAATATACTATAAATAAATGTAAAACTGCTATATAACATAATTGAATTTAGTAGAATATTTGAGTATTTTCATTTCTAAAAATATATTAAAAATTCAATTAAATAAATTAATTTCATAATTTTTATAATGTATAAATGTCAATTTTCGATTCATTTCTTTTAAAGAAGATATAGCGGAGATAGCGGAATATAGCGAGAATAACGAGATATAGCGGAAATAGGGGGCTTAAAGTCACTACGCCATAGATGACCTTCTGCAACATTTTTGCAATCTGTTGCCAGCTAAAATGTTGCGACAGCTATAAAATTTTGGTCCTACTGCAACGTTGTATTTTTTGTGTTACCTTACCCATAAAAATGTGTTGCTCTAGCTAAACAAGTGTAACACGATGCAACATTTTTATATAGTGTTACTATAGATATATTCTAATTAAAAAAATTAAAAAAAAATTACACCTCAGCGATCCACACCATTAGTTAAAACAAAATCTCAAACATTCATCCACTATCTACTACGCTTCCTCTATTTCCGCTAACATTTTCATTCACGCGCTTCCTTTTCATTTCGTTCTCCCCAAATCGCACAAACAAAAAATTAGGGCTTCTCCCCCAAATTCGTTTTTGCTCTAGCCTGACCTATTTTGTGCCCTAGCTCTGTGTTGATTAAAGGTCCCTCCGATAGATTCGATCTATGATACAAGAGATGATGTTTACATTCAATACATGGGTTCTGCTACGTGAGATAGATTATCGTGCTCAACTCGGTTCCATGGTGATGAATTAACGCGACGACGACAACTTAATCATCAGTGCATTGGCAGACTTAAGTGGCGAAACTGGGGTTCTACAAGAAATCAAACGCACTGTATATTTCTGCAACCGATTTTGATTGGATCTCTAAGCGATCTGGTAATCAAGGCATGTATGAGTGGCGGTATGCCAATTTGAAGACTGTTTCGGTCTAATACATGAATTGAGTAAGATTCCTCAATAATTCAAAGGATCAGCAAATAAAATAAAGATCTTTCGTATCCTTACATTTACAAGTTTAAGGCGATTCCGTGATTTCACTTCAAATCTTATGTTGTTTATTTTCAAAACAAGTGTAAGCTATTCCTGAAAAGATTGACTTTTGAATTTGGTGATTATTTATGCCCATAAAGATTCAGATCTAAATTTGGGAGGATGTGATTTTGGTTGGCACAACAACGTTTTTATTTTTTAGTGCCTAGTGATTTCTGATTTCCAAGTCTATTTTGGAATATGGCATGTTTTTGGTTCGTAATATATGCGATGAAGCCAGAAATTTGTATCCATGATTGTTTCGGTAAAGGGTGGAACATTCTTCATGATTCTGTTGTTTAATTGCAAGCAGAACCGAAAATTAAAGGCGGTTTCCAATCAGATAAGGCATCATCAACTATTGTCCTCAAGTGCCAAGATGGAAATTCTTGTGGTGAGAAGGATACGTGATGACATATTAAATTTGGAGCCAATCATCTAGAAGCAACGATACAGTGGTGGAGAACTTCCAACGACGATGGAATACTCCTTGAGATGCGATGCAATTACGTGCAATCGTGGACACATGAGAAGTTGGTTAGAGAAGAAGGAAAGCACGTGAGGCATTTCTCAGTGCAAAATTATGGTCAAGCGTTGGAGTCACATGACAATGGCTGAGTTTTGACTGCTAATTCAAACCAGTATGTCTGTGACATACTATTTTATTTTAGGTTTATATGTTTTATGTTTAGCAATTGGGCTGGTTTGGGTAGGTTGGTGAATAAAAGTGATTGTGATTGTAAGAGTAGTGCATTGGGGGGTGCAGTATCAGTGTATTATTCCGTCCGCTCAGTCTTCCTTGGTGGCGAGGTTTGATCTTTTATCTGTTTTACTTACTTTTTTATTTTATTTACACAAATTGAGTACAGATTTTTACAAGTAAAGAGGATCTATAACAATAGATGGGCTTGGAAGTAGTTTTGCTTGATTCTTTAAATCCCTATAAGAAAGTTATGCTATTACTAGTCATCATCATATAATTTCTAAAGTATTTGGGTGAAGATTTGGAACTGTGAAGTTTGCGGGTTTGCTAAGTTCAGTCTTCATTTGTGCATCATTTTACGTCGTTTCAAAGAAGGCTCGATCTTTCGAAATCGATCCCCGCCGGGACTGTGGGGCCTCGGACCCCCGCCGGCGCTGCGTCCGGACCCGCTATTCGGCTCGCCTTCGGCTCGTCATATATTTGTCAGTATCGGTGTCTGTATAAATTGAAACTGCATATGTAATGAGTGAACTGAGTGATGTAGTGAGGAATATCTGTATATGTGAATATCAGTGTTATATATCATTGAATTGTAAAATAGTGGAGTCAGGAATTTGTATTATTTCAAATGTTGAAATAAAATATTTATTTAAATAAAATACTATTTTAATATCAAATTCTGTCCAATAGCATTTTATTAAATAAATATTTCTATTAAAAAATCAAATATGCTCTACATTGTGGGCCCTACAAATTCAAAAAATTAATATCTATAGCAACATTTTTGAATGTTTCTACAGGCACCTATGGGTATTGCTATAGACCCAAATTAGGTTCTATTGCAACAATATTACTTATGTTGCCTTAGATAGTCAAAATGTTGCCTTTGAGGTCTAAGGCAACGGCAAAAATTGCATTACCCGAAAAGTGTTGCCTTAGACCTATGGCAACATTTTTTGGGCCTGACCCAACATTTTTTTGTGTTGCAGAAGGCCATTTATGGCGTAGTGAGTGGAAAGGCTATATTTGGGGCTATATGGAAAAATCGTAGCAGTAGAAATTCGCTATGAGATATAGCGGGGTTATAGTGGGGTAATAGCGGGGAATTAACTGCACAGCTACTGCCTTATATTCAACTACTTCTGAGAGAATAGGTACTTAGGGGATTTGTGGTTCGTATACAACTCGAACTGTTCTCCCAACAAGTAGTGTCTCCAAACCTTTAGCGCATACACCACCATTGCCAACTTTAAGTCATGAGTCGGATATCTAACTTCATGCGGTCTCAACTTCCTTGATGCATAAGCTATCACTCACCCTCTTTGCATCAACACCGCTCCTAAGCCTGTTCCACAAGCATCGATATACACTACTAAATCCTGGTTCCCGTCAGGCATGATTAAAAGAGGAGCATTCATCAATAACTTCTTCAACTCCTTAAATGACCCTTCATACTTATCAGTCCATACGAACTTCTTGTTTTTCCAGGTCAACTTAGTCAAGGGTGGTGCTATACGCAAGAAATCTTTGATGAATCTGCGGTAATTGCCATCTAATCCCTAGAAACTTCTCATCTCTGTAACCGTCTCTAGCCTCTTCCAACCATTAATAATTTCTATCTTCGATGGATCCACAGCTAATCCAATCTCCGAAACAACATACCTAAGAAACTTCACTTCCTGTTTCTAAAAGTGGCATTTCAAAATTTTCGCCTTTAACTTATGTTGTCTCAACGTCTCCAACACCAATCTCAGATGGACTTCATAATCTCTCTTCCCTAGAGTATACCAGAATTGTTAGAACTGGGCCAGCCCGCAGCGGAAGAAATGGGTGAATTTCAAAAAAATTACCATTTTGGATCATTAACGGGCCTATGAAGTCTAAATGCATTTAGATCTTATCTAAAATTTCTTTTAAATAAAATCAATATGTTATTCAATATGGTAATTTAAGGAACTTTAAATATATAAATGTATGTGATATGATGAATGTATCAAATACATTCATTTATGTCAAGTGTAAGTGCGGTGTATAAGTGGTGTATGTATGTATAAATGAAACATGTAAAAATAAATTAAGATAAGGAAATTATCTGTTTCCCGTTGTTACTATTTTCAATTAATAAAGAGAAGATATGACAGAACATGAAAGGAGAGAAACATATCATTTCTTTCTAACATTTAACTATGATAATTAATACATTAAATGACATTTATTACTTATTATTCAAATCTACACATGGATATGATAAAATATGAAAAGAGGGAAACCAATTCTTTCTTTCACCAATTAACTATGACATTTAATACATTAAATGACATTTATTACTTATCAATCAAATCTACAAATGGATATGATAGAATATGAAAAGAGGAAAACTTTCATATCTGTAACACCCCACTCCGAGAGCCTCATTAACAAAGAGTATTATATGGATATTACCGTCTGCTAATGCGGACAATGGAGTATAATGGAAGCGACCATGTGTAATCTTACTTTAACTATCTATTGAACACGTTGAAAAGTAGAATCTATAATTTTTTTCATCTCATGTGGTTCGACATATTCAATAAATACTTAAAGCAAAACTACAATGGCTAAAAGATCTATCAGAACAAAGCATAATAGCAAAATGAACATCATCATAGACCAGCATCAGATAATAAGCAAATAGTCTCAGCACAATACAACATCAAGTACAGATCCAAATATAAAAGTGGGTACAAAGCCACTACTCACACATCCGTGAGTCAAAAGAATATACACAAGATAGTCATAATATCAGAGTATCATAAAGGATGGATAAAAAGTAAAGCTATCTATAGTATAACGGATATATCCAAAGCGGAAGCACCGAAGCAAGCTAAGTCAAAAGCGACCTAACCTGAAACAACTCGATCTGACCCGAGCATAAAATACTCGGGTCAGGCTAGCTAAACAAATCAGTTAGATAAACTGAACAATAATCATGATACGATAATGAGGCAACATATAACATAATAATCTCCAAAAGAGAAACATATGTCATGGTAATAAAGACCAAAATCTCTCACATAGAGAAGAAACAAACATCTAAGTAGAGATGTATAACAAGCCTTATATCATCGGCATAACATAAGCACAAGTGCCAGTGTAGGCATAAAACAAGTTCCACAAGGTAGTCGTGCTTATATCGTGTGGTTGCATAAAACCATCACCGAATGGCGCTACACGAGGGAATATAAATCACACGGGAAAACATTAGCGCGCTAGTACTGTACTCAATCACATAGGAAATATACCCTAGTGACACACCCTTCACTTTAGCTAAGGGGCAACACCTAAAGGAGACAGTCCGAAGACACTATCCCAAAGGCAATAAACCCAAGGGAGACAGTCCGAAGACACTATCCCCAAAGGTATCACTCAGGAAACACGCCGTAGTGGTAAAGGCTCGTAGGCCCAGTACTCATTTACCACTAACGGTAGGAATGTGTCACGAACTCTTAGCAAGGAACCCGTAAAGTAGTAACGTGAGTCACATACCCCAACGTTCGCACTAAACGGTTTACTAACCAATCGTAAGCTTCCACACTCAAAGCAGTAAAAAGTTTACCTCATGTCATCGGTAAACTAGGCCAAAAGGCCAAAACGATCAATCGAATAGGTCGGGGATTAATCGGAAAGATAAACGCGCAGATTCATGGTCCGTGTTTTACCTAACCATTTAATCACCTTTCCACTTCGCTCGAAGTGTAAAAGAGTGTATATTTTACATAGAATATAGTTGAAGAAAATGGATTTTTAATCGTTTGAAAACCTCTATAGAAATAGTCTTTGAAATTCTCCTATTATGGAGTAATTAATTTAATATTTAAAATAATACTAAATAATAGTTTCAAAAGCCAATTTGATGGAAAATCACTTTAAAATGATTTATAAAATCCGTGCATGAAATATAGAGACAAATCTCAAAGAAATCGGAAAAACTCAGAAAAATAGTCGAAATTATACCAAGTATAAAATCGCTGAAAATAGGTCGAAGTCACTAGTTCGACGGTAGATTTGAATCTGCAAACCGATTCCAAATAGCATGAAAATTGGCAGGCATGTAGACCAACATCCCTGCTTCAAACTACAAAAAAAAATCGGGCAATTCCGACTTGAAACGAAGAAACGGCGTCGTCTCAAAGTCGAATAAAAATCACAAAACTCTGCTGTGTCAAAACAGTGCAAAGGTCACAATTCAACGACATGGTCGAAGGGTCATATGAACCCAGATCTTGATGAAAATTTGCAGGATCATAGTACAGTACTCCTACTTTGATATGCAATAAGAATCGTTCGGTTCCGACTTGAAACGAAGAAATGGCAATGTTTCAAAGTTGGTCCGACGATAATTGAAAATGATCACTACTGTAAAACAGTTTCTGGGTGCTACTTCGGCAATAGAAAAGAAGTAACTAATGCACCTAGATCTAAACCAAACTTTTCAGGATTGAAGATCTCGACTTCATCTTTCCAACGAGACTGAAATTGATGAAATCCGACATCGGACCCGCTCGTAGCGAGGTCGCGAAGTTGGACGTTCGAACTACAATTAATCAATGTTTTTCAAAACAGTTTCTAGGTGCTACTTCGGCAATAAAAACGAAGTATCAAACGCACCTAGATCTTAACCAAATTTTGGCATCAGACGAGCTCGGGATGGCGTCGCAAAGTCGGGGTTCTGCGCAGAAAGCAACGGGAGAAAAGAGACAGGCCTGTAGCTATGCACTAATAGGCCAGAGATGAAAACCCACAATTTTGGCATAGTAAACTTCAAATTCTGGCAAAATGAATAGAATAAAAGTTGTATCTTAGTTTCTAAGCTTTCCGGAATGACCAAGACCGTCAAATTTCGATCAGGGATGAAAATTCTATGACTAAAACAATTCTCAGATCTAAATTCTATATCAGTGTCGTTTTGCTCTCGGGATAGTAGTAATAATGCACAGTTTTGACCAAATTAACTTCGAAATTTCATGAAACTCAAAACATGAAACTTTTAGCCCTATATCTAAGCTTTCCAGAACATCCAAAATTATTATATTTGGATAAGAAACGAGTAACTTATGGCCAAAACAATTTCAGGTTTTTATTTTATCAACCCTGTAGTTTGTTGTCAGGTCAGCAACAAACAAACGTAATTTCGACTATTCAAACCTCAAAATCATGCAAATCTCAAAACATAGAAGTTATAGACTACAAAATAAGCTTTCCAAAACATCAAGAAAATCTTAATTCCGTTTTAAGATGAATGAGATATGCTTAATTTACTAACAGCAGTATACTAATTTTAATTTCAGCTAGCATGTATTACCTCTTTCCCCAGTAATGAAATAAAGATCAAAGAGCTTCAACAATCTAAATGCACAAAAAAAAGAGGATCACAAAATAATTTCAAAAATTAAACAATGGATTAGAGATGGGTTTTATGATTGCTATTACCTTTCAATGATTAGATTAAAACCTCTTTGACTTTGATGAAGATTAATGAAGTTTTGCTCTAGGTTTGGAGGCCATTATTTAGTGTTTTGCTCTTAGGGTTTAAGGGTTTATGGAATGAGATGTTGGCTGAAACAAATGGGTAGAAGATGGTTTATAGGCTAATGGAAGTGGGTTAGTGGGCCTAATACCCATTAGGATCTGGAATATGTTCTATATCTCAAGTTAGCTAATTTCTCTAAGTACAAACTACACATTATTTACCCATAAAATTTTAAAATATGTTACCAAAATAATTTAGCTATAGTTATAAAATTTTACATCTCAATATTTGCCAACTTACAATTTAACCCCCCTAATTATTCCAAAACACCTTTTAGTCAAAATTGCCCAAAAGTCACCGTTTTGCAATTAAATTGTAAATTAAATTCCCTATTCAAATATTGCACTATTTTACACATATAAAATTTTGCAATATTATAAATTTCTATTTACCCTAATTAATTTCCATTAAATTCTCTATTTTACACTTAAGTCCAAAATATTAATTTATTCAAAATAACTAATTTTCAAACAAATTAGTCACATAAAAAAATCATTAATAGCTCCAATTAAATTAAAATCCCAATTTTAATTTATTATTTGGTAATCGCAATCACGGGTTGTTACAGACTCCCCCCTTAAGAAAATTGCATCCCCGCAATTCCCTATCATGGAAGTTATCTATAACATCTAATACTCAAAATAAATCAAACGAAGGTGAAGTAAAAATACTCACCAACAACGGATGAAGATAGAAAACCAGGATAAGTATGCTCGATAAACTCTCTGGTCTCCCAAGTGCAGTCCTTAGGATTAGACGACCATTGAATCTTCACGAGCGGGACCTCTTTGTTTCGAAGGCGTCTAACCTCCAAATCAAGCACACGAAGAGGTTGCTGCTCAATAGATAAATCAGGAAAAATCTCTAAATCCGGCGCAAAAAGCGGATCAATAACTGAATCAGGGTCGCGAACACATTTGCGAAGCTGAGAAACATGGATTACGTCATGCATTCCAGAAAAATGAGCAGGCAGAGCTATACGATAAGCAACGGAACCAATGCGTTCCTTAATAGGAAATGGTCCGACATAGCAAGGAGCCAATTTCCCGGTGGAGCTGAAACGCACAATCCCCTTCATAGGAGATATCTAAATGAATACTAGATCACCAATGGAGAACTCAAGAGGCCTCCTATGGTTGTCCGTGTAGGATTTCTGACGGTTCTACGCCTCTTTTATTCTCTGACGAATAAGAATAATCTTCTCAGAAGATTCTCGAACCGAATCTGGACCAAGAATAAGCTTCTCGCCAGATTCTAACCAACACGAAGGAGAACGACATGGCCTTCCGTAAAGAGCCTCGAAAGGAGCCATGCCAATACTAGACTGAAAGCTGTTGTTGTAGGAGAACTCTACAAGGGGTAGATGATCCTCCCAACTACGTCCAAAATCAAGAATACAAATACGGAGGAGATCCTCTAAGATACGATTCACCCATTCAGTCTGTCCATCAGACTGCGGATGATAAGCTGTGCTGAAATTAAGCTTTGTTTCCAAAGCTTGCTGAAGACTCTTCCAGAAATGACTTGTGAATAAAGGATCACGGTCACTCACAATTGAACTAGGAACACCGTGAAGTCTCACGATTTCCTTGATATATAACTTAGCCAAAAGAGAAGCGGTCCTATTAGATTCAATAGGAACAAAATGAGCTGACTTGGTGAGGCGATCAATAATAACCCAAATGCTAGAATGGCCCGATCTCGTACGAGGTAGGCCATCAATGAAATCCATCGAAATCTGATCCCATTTCCACAATGGAATCTCTAGAGGCTGAAGGAGAACAGAAGGACGCTGATGTTCGGCTTTAATACGTTGACAAGTCATGCAATTACTCACATAACTTGCCACATCGCGCTTCATGCCTTCCCAATAATAAAGGCGATGCATATCGGCATACATCTTACTACTGCCAGGATGAATGGTATACTTAGTTAGATGACAGTCATTAAGAATGTCATGCCTAAGTGCAGAATCAGAAGGCACAACAAGACGGTTCTTCTTGCGAATACATTCATGAAAATCAATGCTGAAATCCCACAATGCCTCATCACGGGGTTCAGTCTCACAAAGCTGAATAAGATGCACAAGATCAGGATCACGCCGCTGAGCTTCAACGATACAATCCAATAGGGAGGGTCGAGCTTCCAAACTGAATAATACTATCGGAGAATCATAGGTTGGAGCTCGATCACGAATATCACAAAAAGATAGAGTCTCAAGAATATCCCATTCGGCAAGCATCATAGAAACGACAGCCGAATGGCTGCGACTAAGCGCATCGGCAACACGATTACCCTTACCATGGGTATATTGGATATCAAAGTCATAGGAGGCAAGAAACTCGAACCAACGTTGTTGCCTCATATTGAGTTCCTTCTGAGTGAACAAATACTTCAAGGATTTATGATCGGTATAGAGAATGAAACGCTCGCCTAATAAATAGTGTCGCCAAATCTTCAAGGCGAAGACAATGGCGGCTAACTCAAGATCATGAGTGGCATAGCGAACCTCATTCGGACGCAGTTGCCTAGAAGCATAAGCAACTACCCGATCCTTCTGCATAAGCACGGCACCGAGACCACTACCACAAGCATCGGTGTAGACAACAAGATCATGATTCCCCTCGGGAACCACAAGAATAGGAGCATTAGTGAGAAGTTCCTTTAATGTCTGAAAGGAAGATTCACACTTATCGGACAAAATATAACGAATGCCTTTCCGAGTAAGGCTGGTGAGAGGAAGCACAACACGGGAAAAATCCTTAATGAACCGATGGTAATAACCCGCCAATCCAAGGAAACTATGAATCTCATGAACATTCTCAGGCCTCTTCCAATTCTGGATAGCTTCGATCTTTGAGGGATCGACCGAAATACCGTCGGAAGATACAACATGGCCTAAGAACTTAACCTTATTCTCCCAAAAATGGCACTTGGAGAATTTGGCTTTAAGCTGAAGGTGACGAAGAGTACTCAAGGCAATTCTCAAGTGATTAGCATGCTCGGCTTCAGACTTAGAATAAACAAGAATGTCGCCAATGAACACAAGGAAGAACTTATCGAGATATTCCCGGAATACTCGATTCATAAGATCAACAAAGAAAGCAGGAGTAGTAGGGCAGGTGGAAACACGGTGACCTTCCTTCTTGCAATAATGGCAGAAGAGAGGCTTAGGACAAGCTCGAATCATATGATCAGGAGAACCACAATTGAAACACTTCCGAATGGAAGGTGTTCCAGCAGACTGAGAGTTAGAACCAGATTCAACGGGCTTCTTCTTCTTAGAAGGGAGAAATTCCTGCTTATGAAATGGAAACCTCTTCTTATTGGTGTTCTTGCGAACCTCAACATCATCACCACTATCACACTCCTTCTCGATGGCCTCGAGATGAAGTGCCGAATCAACTAACTCCTCAAAAGAAAGCTTAAGCTGGAGCATTAAAGACTTCTTAAGATATTTCTTAAGACCAGAGACAAACTTCATATTCTTCTTATAAGAAGTGCTAATGAATTCAAGACCATACTTAGATAAGGCCTCGAACGATGCAACATATTCCTAACTTATCTATCCAACGTCATGAGGAAAGGGCTTTGTAATATTTGAAGCATACTGGGATGTATTGTACTAAGTGTTACTGTTCTGTGTTTATTATACTTAGTTCTGAACCTCGCTTCGATACCAAGCTGTAACGCCCCACTTCGAGAGCCTCATTAACAAAGAGTATTATATGGATATTACCGTCTGCTAATGCGGACAATGGAGTATAATGGAAGCGACCATGTGTAATCTTACTTTAACTATCTATTGAACACGTCGAAAAGTGGAATCTATAATTTTTTTCATCTCATGTGGTTCGACATATTCAATAAATACTTAAAGAAAAACTACAATGGCTAAAAGATCTATCAGAACAAAGCATAATAGCAAAATGAACATCATCATAGACTAGCATAAGATAATAAGCAAATAGTCTCAGCATAATATAACATCAAGTACAGATCCAAATATAAAAGTGGGTACAAAGCCACTACTCACACATCCGTGAGTCAAAAGAATATACACAAGATAGTCATAATATCAGAGTATCATAAAGGATGGATAACAAGTAAAGCTATCTATAGTATAGCGGATATATCCAAAGCGGAAGCACCGAAGCAAGCTAAGTCCAAAGCGACCTAACCTGAAACAACTCGGTCTGACCCGAGCATAAAATACTCGGGTCAGGCTAGCTAAACAAATCAGTTAGATAAACTGAACAATAATCATGATACGATAATGAGGCAACATATAACATAATAATCCCCAAAAGAGAAACATATATCATGGTAATAAAGACCAAAATCTCTCACATAGAGAAGAAACAAACATCTAAGTAGAGATGTATAACAAGCCTCATATCATCGGCCTAACATAAGCACAAGTGCCAGTGTAGGCATAAAACAAGTTCCACAAGGTAGTCGTGCTTATATCGTGTGGTTGCATAAAACCATCACCGAATGGCGCTACACGAGGGAATATAAATCACACAAGAAAACATTAGCGCGCTAGTAATGTACTCAATCACACAGGAAATATACCCCAGTGACACACCCTTCACTTTAGCTAAAGAGCAACACCTAAAGGAGACAGTCCGAAGACACTATCCAGAAGGTGATGAGCCAGAAGGAGACAGTCCGAAGACACTATCCCAAAGGCAATAAACCCAAGGGAGACAGTCCGAAGACACTATCCCCAAAGGTATCACTCAGGAAACACGCCGTAGTGGTAAAGGCTCGTAGGCCCAGTACTCATTTACCACTAACGGTAGGAATGTGTCACGAACTCTTAGCAAGGAATCCGTAAAGTAGTAACGTGAGTCACATACCCCAACGTTCGCACTAAACGGTTTACTAACCAATCGTAAGCTTCCACACTCAAAGCAGTAAAAAGTTTACCTCATGTCATCGGTAAACTAGGCCAAAAGGCCAAAACGATCAATCGAATAGGTCGGGGATTAATCGGAAAGATAAACGCGCAGATTCATGGTCCGTGTTTTACCTAACCATTTAATCACCTTTCCACTTCGCTCGAAGTGTAAAAGAGTGTATATTTTACTTAGAAAATAGTTGAAGAAAACGGATTTTTAATCGTTTGAAAACCTCTATAGAAATAGTCTTTGAAATTCTCCTATTATGGAGTAATTAATTTAATATTTAAAATAATACTAAATAATAGTTTCAAAAGCCAATTTGATGGAAAATCACTTTAAAATGATTTATAAAATCCGTGCATGAAATATAGAGACAAATCTCAAAGAAATCGGAAAAACTCAAAAAAATAGTCGAAATTATACCAAGTATAAAATCATTGAAAATAGGTCGAAGTCATTAGTTTGACGGCAGATTTGAATCAGCAAACCGGGTCCAAATGGCATGAAAATTGACAAGCAAGTAGACCAACATCCCTGCTTCAAACTTCAAAAAGAATCGGGCAATTCTGACTGGAAACGAAGAAACGGAGTCGTCTCAAAGTCGGACAAAAATCACAAAACTCTGCTGTGTCAAAACAGTGCAAAGGTCACACTTCGACGACATGGTCGAAGGGTCATATGAACCCAGATCTTGATGAAAATTTGCAGGAGCATAGTACAGTACTCCTACTTTGATATGCAATAAGAACCGTTCGGTTCCGACTTGAAACGAAGAAATGGCAATGTTTCAAAGTTGGTCCGACGATAACTGAAAATGATCACTATTGTAAAACAGTTTATGGGTGCTACTTTGGAAATAGAAAAGAAGTATCTAACGCACCCAGATCTAAACTTAACTTTGCAGGATTTAAGATCTCGACCTCATCTTTCCAACGAGACCAAAATCGATGAAATTCGACATCGGACCCGCTCGCAGCGAGGTCGCGAAGTTGGACGTTTGAACTACAATTAATCAATGTTTTTCAAAACAGTTTCTGGGTGCTACTTCGGCAATAAAAACGAAGTATCAAACGCACCTAGATCTTAACCAAATTTTACAAGGTTGAAGATCTCGACCTCATCTTTCCAACGAGACCGAAAACGATGAAATCCGACATCGGACGAGCTCGGGATGGCGTCGTAAAGTCGGGGTTCTGCGCTGAAAGCAACGGGAGAAAAGAGACTAAGGCCTGTGATGCAGCCCAGAATGACACCCTGAATGTTGAAGTGTTAGGTCGCGAACGACCTAACGAGGCCTTTAAGTCGTTCCAGGATGATGCAGCTCAAGTTGGTAAAGTGTTAGGTCGTGAACGACCTAACGAGGCCTTTAAGTCGCTCCAGCGACCTAGTGAAGCTCGCAAACGACCTAGTGGAGAATCGCGAGCTAACGAGCTAAAAGGAAAGGCGCTCAAACGAGTTAACGAGTTACGACCTACTTTAGGTCGCGGAGATATGTTTCGATCTATGCTAGGTCGCGCAAACGAGTTACGACCTAAGATAGGTCGCTCCGATGCTTCGAGTGAAGACTTTCATGAGCTACGACCTACGATAGGTCGCGTGAACGACCTACGACCTAAGTTAGGTCGCGGGAAGCTTTAGGTCGCCAACTGTTATAAGTCGCTTAAGCTCATGCCGCCTGGATTTCTTGAGTCGCTGCCTTACATTTTAGGTCGCTCATATGTTAGGTCGTAAGTCGTGATGGTTTGTAATGTGTTGAGTTGTAAATACTGTTAATCAACTACTTGTTGTAATCTACTTGTTTTAGGTCGTGAAGATGTTGTCATTGTGTTGTAATCTGTTAGGTCGTGAACGACCTATAGTAAGTCGTAAGTCATCTGTTTTTAAGTCGTCTACTTTTAGGTCATGATGTTTTAGGTCGTGGACGACCTATGGGTTGTACAGTTTTCTGTGGCGTGTGTTGTAAAGCTATAAATAGCGGGGTGGCATCATTTGTAATAGTTTTTTTAAAGTTGATTTGAATAAAAACTTTTGTTTGTTAGCTTTGTGCTTTCATTATATTGGTAGTTGAGTGTGATCTCCTATCTCCTCTTTCGGCATTCGAGGGCGCTCGGATCAAAGATCGTAGAAGCCAATTCACGGTATCAAGTGTGCTTGATCAACGTCTGAAGAATTGCAGATCTTCTTTCACGGTATCGTGCACGATCAACGTGACGAAGATAGCTAGAATTCGGTATCTTCGGATCAACGAATTTGGGCCATTCAGTATTCTTCATTCCATCGATTGCTACTTTCACTGAATCATCATTTTGTTATTCCGCTGCTGCATCATTTGGTATCAGAGCTAGACTTAGCCAATCATAGCTAAGCCGAGTCTTGGAGCCAATTTTATTCGAAGTGTTGAAGATTGGATTTGCATTTTTACGAAGTTAGTTGTTCATCGTGTTCATCGCAAAGTTACAACAAGTTGAAGAATTCGATCCATTTCATTTCGGATCAAAGATTGAAAGGTGTTTGAATTTGGCCGTGGGAGTTGCGCGCCAAAATTTGAAATTTGGAGTTAGAACCGAGAGTTTGAAGTGAAGGCCGTGCATCATATTGTTCATACCGAAAGCTGAAGTTTGTTTCATTCAACAATGCCGCCGAGGAGAGCTAATCGTCATCGGAATGTTGAAGCTTTATATAGAAGAGAAGAAGCTGATGAGATGGAGCAAAGAATAAACGAAAACTTTAGTGAGAAGCTTAATGAAGGGATTGGTCGATTAGAGAAGATGATGTTGGAGATGAATCAGAATCGGAGAAGAGTTTCACCTGAATCTAACCATGGGGGAAGTAGAGTTTCACCACATTCCAATTGGGAGAGAAGTGCTGATAATGATCATAGAAGTGTGAGTCGAGATTGTTATAGAGATGATGATGATCGAAGACGTGATAGGAATGTGAATGATCGTGATCGGAGGAATGTAGATAGAAAGGATGTTGGTGGAAGACGAGATGGTAGTAGAGATGTTGGTGGTCAGGATCGACATCGCTATACATCAGATTTCGAGGAGGAGTTTGATGGTGGTAGTGTTCATGGACGAGGACGAGGACAAGGAAGGAATCAGTCGGAGTATGATCACAAGTGGGAGTCTGGGATGAAAACTGAAATACCGAAATTCAAGGGAGGTATGCAAGCCGAAGAATTTCTTGATTGGTTAGCTTATGTTGAAGAAATATTTGACTTCAAGGAGGTTCCGGAGGATCGTAAAGTGAAGTTGGTTGCTACTAGGTTGAGGGGGAGAGCTATGGCATGGTGGCAGCAAACCAAACTTACTAGAGAATGGATGGGGAAGTCAAGGATTGTAGCTTGGGAAAAGATGAAGGCTACTTTCTTACCTTACAATTACCAATCATTAATGTATCAAAGATTACAAAACTTGAGGCAAGGGACGAAGGCTTTTACTGATTATGCAGATGAATTCTACCAGTTGATTGCTCGAAATGACATCATGGAGACCGAAGAACAATTGACCGCTAGATTTGTTGGTTGACTTAGAACACAGATCCAGGATATGGTGAACATGTTCGACCCTAGATCTGTGGCAGAAGCACATCAAAAGGCGTTGGCTTGGGAGAAACAAGGAAGACGTGCGGGAGGTGTGTTTCCAAGTTTTACGGGGCAAAACAAAGGAGCGGGTAGTAGTTAAAATGTTCCTAAAGCATTGAATAAGCCGATTGTTCATGAAGTGGCTAAGCCAAAGGTCAACACTAATTTCAAATGCTATAATCGTCAAGAAGTGGGACACAAGAGCAGCGAATGTCCGAAACCGAAGAAGAGAACTATGATTGTTGAGGCAGAGGAAGATGAGGTAGAGGCTGACTGTTCTAATTCACTACATGATGAGGAGGAAGAGAATGTGTCGGGAGATGAAGGGTATTCATTGATGATGAAGAGGTCGTGTTTAACACCAAAACAGGAGGAGGAAACTAGCTGGCTGAGGAGTAACATCTTTCAGTCAACTTGTACTATCTTGGGAAGGGTTTGCAAATTTGTCATTGATGCGGGAAGCTGTGATAACATTACCTCTACAGAAGCTATGAAGAAGCTAGCATTGAAAACAGAGAAGCATCCTAAACCGTACAAGTTAGCTTGGTTGAGGAAAGGTGGGGAGGTGAAAGTTGGATGAAGAGCTTGTGTTAATTTTTCAATTGGGAAGAAATACAAGGATGAAATTTGGTGTGATGTTGTGGACATGGACGTATGTCATCTGTTGCTGGGAAGACCGTGGCAGTATGATAGGGCTGTGCAACATGATGGTCGTACTAACAGTTATAGTTTTATGTTTGAAGGAACTAAAATCACTTTGATTCCTAAGAAGCGACAACAAGAAGAAAACAAGTTGGAGGAGATTGAAGAGTTGAAAACTTTGTTATCATTGAAGGAGTTTGTTAAGGAGGTAGAAGAGGAGCCTGAAGTATTCTTGTTGATTGGACGTGAGAGTCATGAAGTGGTTGAGATTCCTGAAGAAGTAAAACCAGTGCTGGAAGAATTTGACGATGTGTTTCCTGAGGAATTACCAACGGAGTTACCGCCGTTGAGGGACATTCAACATCAGATTGATCTTGTTCCAGGAGCTGTGTTACCTCATAGACCACACTACAGAATGAGTCCAAAAGAACATGAGGAGTTGAGAAGGCAAGTGGAAGAATTACTTGAACAGGGGCGTGTGTAGGAAAGTTTAAGTCCATGTGCTGTGCCAGCATTGTTAGTACCGAAGAAGGATGGGATGTGGAGGATGTGCACTGATAGTCGGGCACTGAACAAGATTACTGTGAGATATAGATTTCCTATGCCTAGATTGGATGACTTGTTGGATCAGCTTAACGGGGCTACTATCTTTTCGAAAATTGATTTGAAAAGTGGTTATCATCAAATTCGAATTAGACCAGGGGACGAATGGAAGACAGCATTCAAGACAAGAGAAGGGTTGTATGAATGGCTGGTTATGCCGTTTGGTCTTTCGAATGCACCGAGTACATTTATGCGGGTGATGAATCAAATCTTTAGACCTTTTATTGGGAAGTTTGTGGTGGTGTATTTTGATGATATACTGATATATAGTGGAAGTCCAGAAGAACACTTGCAACATCTGAGAGAAGTGTTGATGGTCATGCGACAGGAACAATTTTATGCTGCAACGAAGAAATGCGTGTTCATGACGCATAGTGTTTTATTTTTGGGATATGTTATATCGGGAGGAGGTATACAGGTAGATCAAAATAAAGTTGAAGCAATCAGAAATTGGCCACAACCCAAGACGATTACAGAAGTTAGAAGCTTTCATGGTTTGGCATCATTCTACCGAAGGTTTATTCCACACTTCAGTAGCGTGATGGCTCCAGTTACTGATTGTATGAAAGGGAAACAATTTTCATGGTCGGAGGAAGCAGGATTTGCTTTTGAAAGAATCAAAGGACTGTTGACGACAGCACCGATTCTAGTGTTGCCGGATTTTCAGTTGTTGTTTGAATTGCACACTGATGCATCGAAGGTTGGAATTGGAGGAGTGTTGAGTCAGAAGGGACGTCCTATTGCATATTTCAATGAGAAGTTATCAGGAGCAAAGATGAGATATAATACTTACGATGTGGAATTTTATGCTATTGTGCAAGCTGTGAAGCATTGGAGGCATTATTTGTTTCATAAAGAATTTGTTTTATATACTGATCATGAGGCGTTGAAGCATATGCAGGGACAAGACAAGATTGCAGCAAGGCATGCTTCGTGGATTGCGTACTTACAACAATTTACATTTGTGGTGAAGCATAAATCAGGAATTACGAATAGAGTGGCAGATGCATTGAGTCGAAGGAATCATTTGCTGACTACAATGAAGGTTGAAGTAACGGGGTTTGATGTGTTACCAGAACTATTTGTTGATGATCCTTACTTTGCAAAGTATGTAGATAAAGTCAAGGAGGGGAAGACAGATGAGTTTGTAATGGTGGATGGTTTTCTTTTTAAGGGAAATCGATTATGTATACCGAAGTGCAGCTTACGTATGAAAATTGTAAAGGAGTTGCATGAGGAAGGTCATGTGGGCCGAGATCGTACTTTGCAATTGATTTCTCAATCTTATTATTGGCCTTCGATGAAGCGGGAAGTTGGAAAGTTTGTGGAGAGATGTCATATTTGCCAAGTTTCCAAGGGAACATCGACGAATGCGGGATTGTATATGCCGTTACCCGTGCCGATTAGACCATGGGTTGATATCAGTATGGATTTTGTTTTGGGATTATCGAGAACTCAGAGGGGAAATGATTCGATATGTGTTGTAGTAGACAGGTTTTCGAAGATGGCACATTTCATCGCTTGTAAGAAGACAGCTGATGTCGTCCGTGTTGCTGAGTTATTCTTTAAAGAAGTATATCGCTTACATGGTTTACCAGAATCCATTGTTTCCGATCGGGATACTAGATTTCTAAGTCATTTTTGGCTGAGTTTGTGGAAGATGGTGGGAACAAAGCTAAATTTCAGTAGTGCTTACCATCCGCAGTCCGATGGACAGACTGAAGTTGTTAACAGATCTTTGGGAAATTTATTACGGTGTCTGGTGAAGGATAATCTGAAGAGTTGGGATGTGAATTTATGTCAAGCAGAGTTTGCACATAATCATGCTGTGAACCGTAGCACGGGTTTCAGTCCATTTCAGATCATATATTCAAAATTACCAAAGGGGCCGTTGGATTTAACGGTAGTACCACAACCGAAGGGGACAGTTAAGAAAGCTACTGATTTTGTTGAAGGGCTAATAGAATGTCATAAAATCGTTCAGGAACGATTGGAGAAAGCGAATGAAAAGTATAAACGATCTGCGGATTTGAAACGAAGAAGCGTTGAATTTAATGAAGGAGATTTAGTATATGCTGTACTAACGAAAGATCGTTTTCCAGTAGGAGCATACAATAAACTTAAAGCTCGAAAGATTGGTCCTGTAACGATTGTGAAACGGATCAATGAAAACGCTTATAGGTTAAAGCTGCCAGAGGATGTGTACACTTCTGATGTTTTTAATGTTAAACATCTTATACCGTATCATGGGAATGAATTTGTTGTGGAAGACGAGGGCGCAAATTCGAGGACGAATTTTTCCCAACCAGGGGAGGATGATGCAGCCCAGAATGACACCCAGAATGTTGAAGTGTTAGGTCGCGAACGACCTAACGAGGCCTTTAAGTCGTTCTAGGATGATGCAGCTCAAGTTGGTAAAGTGTTAGGTCGTGAACGACCTAACGAGGCCTTTAAGTCGCTCCAGCGACTTAGTGAAGCTCGCAAACGACCTAGTGGAGAATCACGAGCTAACGAGCTAAAAGGAAAGGCGCTCAAATGAGTTAACGAGTTACGACCTACTTTAGGTCGTGGAGATATGTTTCGATCTATGCTAGGTCGCGCAAACGAGTTACGACCTAAGATAGGTCGCTCTAATGCTTCGAGTGAAGACTTTCATGAGCTACGACCTACGATAGGTCGCGTGAACGACCTACGACCTAAGTTAGGTCGCGGGAAGCTTTAGGTCGCCAACAGTTATAAGTCGCTG
This sequence comes from Allium fistulosum, assembly GCA_030737815.1. Lineage (NCBI taxonomy): Eukaryota > Viridiplantae > Streptophyta > Magnoliopsida > Asparagales > Amaryllidaceae > Allium > Allium fistulosum. The sequence goes on from CM060906.1 coordinate 418,625,853, forward strand.
AAGCTCATGCCGCCTGGATTTCTTGAGTCGCTGCCTTACATTTTAGGTCGCTCATATGTTAGGTCGTAAGTCGTGATGGTTTGTAATGTGTTGAGTTGTAAATACTGTTAATCGACTACTTGTTGTAATCTACTTGTTTTAGGTCGTGAAGATGTTGTCATTGTGTTGTAATCTGTTAGGTCGTGAACGACTTATAGTAAGTCATAAGTCGTCTGTTTTTAAGTCGTCTACTTTTAGGTCGTGATGTTTTTGGTCGTGGACGACCTATGGGTTGTATAGTTTTCTGTGGCGTGTGTTGTAAAGCTATAAATAGCGGGGTGGCATCATTTGTAATAGTTTTTTTTAAGTTGATTTGAATAAAAACTTTTATTTGTTAGCTTTGTGCTTTCATTAAATTGGTAGTTGAGTGTGATATCCTATCTCCTCTTTCGGCATTCGAGTGCTCTCGGATAACCGATTGTAGAAGCCAATTCACGGTATCAAGTGCGCTTGATCAACGTCTGAAGAATTGCAGATCTTCTTTCACGGTATCGTGCGCGATCAACGTGACAAAGATAGCTAGAATTCGGTATCTTCGGATCAACGAATTTGGGACATTCAGTATTCTTCATTCCATCGATTGCTACTTTCACTGAATCATCATTTTGTTATTCCGCTGCTGCATCAGCCTGTAGCTATGCACTAACAGGCCAGAGACGAAAAGCCACAATTTTGGCATAGTAAACTTCAAATTCTGACAAAATGAATAGAATAAAAGTTGTAGATTTGTTTCTAAGCTTTCCGGAATGAGCAAGACCGTCAAATTCCGATCAGGGATGAAAATTCTATGACTAAAACAATTCTCAGATCTAAATTCTATATCACTGTCATTTTGCCCTCGGGATAGTAGTAAGAATGCACAGTTTTGACCAAATTAACTTCGAAATTTCATGAAACTCAAAACATGAAACTTTTAGCCCTATATCTAAGTTTTCCAGAACATCCAAAATTATTAGATTTGGATAAGAAACGAGTAATTTATGGCGAAAACAATTTCAGGTTTTTATTTTATCAACCCTGTAGTTTGTTGTTAGGTCAGCAACAAACAAACATGATTTCGACCATTCAAACCTCAAAATCATGAAAATTTCAAAACATAGAAGTTATAAACTACAAAATAAGCTTTCCAAAACATCAAGAAAATCTAAATTCCGATTTAAGATGAATGAGATATGCTTAATTTATTAACAGCAATATACTAATTTTAATTTCAGCTAGCATGTATTACCTCTTTCCCCAGTATTGAAATAAAGATCAAAGAGCTTCAACCAATACGAAATATCACGAAATCCTTCTAAATGCACAAAAAAAAGAGGATCACAAAATAATTTCAGAAATTAAACAATGGATCAGAGATGGGTTTTGTGATTGCTATTACCTTTCAATGATTAGATTAAAACCCCTTTGACTTTGATGAAGATTAATGAAGCTTTGCTCTAGGTTTGGAGGCCATTATTTAGTGTTTTGCTCTTAGGGTTTAAGGGTTTATTGAATGAGATGTTGGCTGAAACAAATGGGTAGAAGATGGTTTATAGGCTAATGGAAGTGGGTTAGTGGGCCTAATACCCATTAGGACTTGGAATATGTTCTATATCTCAAGTTAGCTAATTTCTCTAAGTACAAACTACACATTATTTACCCATAAAATTTTAAAATATGTTACCAAAATGTAACGACCCAGAATTTTGAACAAATTAAATTGAGAATATTTAATTAATTTTAAATATTTGAACGATGATTTAATTTGAATCCCCGATTGAACTTTGAATTTGCCGATTAAATTATAAAATTTAATCTATTGAAACTGGATAAAAATTAAAATCTTCAATTTAAAGTTGAAGAAAAATATTTCAAAAGCTTTTAAAATTCGTATTGATAATACCGAAGATAATCGAACTTTCAGAATTTAGTTTTAAACTATTCCGTTCAGTTTTGAATTTTATCGTTCGAACCGATATTTAAAAATAGTCAATTTTCAAACAGTCTCGGAATTCGACGAAACCGGTTCCATTGGATCCGGAATATTGAACTGATATCGGATTTCGAATTTCGTATTTTTCGGACTTGCTATGTGTGCACACGATAGATAAAAGCATTGAAGATTTCATCAAATTCAATTTAAATTTTTACAATTTAAATTCTTGTCGACATCAGAAGAAAAGCTGGCACGATACTCTTCCATGAATCTCGCCTAAAATCACGAGACTAAACGTGCACCCCATCACGCAATCCATCACGTAACCCATCCCTCCATCTCAGTTTTAAAAATCAATCGAAAAAAAACAGAGAATGATAATGGCAGCTTCAAAAAGGAAAGTTGCCGAAATCACTCGTTCCTCAAATCGTGAAGACTAGTCGCGATCGAGCATCGCGCTCGCGTGGAGGCAGTGGGGTCGAGCTGGTCTTTGATGGTGTCGCGTACGAGGGCGACGAAGTGAAGGCGGCGCACTGTGAAGGCATCGATGAGGAGGCACGTACTGGAGCCGGAGGCGAAGCTAGGGTTTATCGCAATTGGATTTTGGGGTTTCGCGATAGACGTCGCGATACAGTGAAGGAAGAGGGGGACTCGGCGTGGCAGCGCAAGTGAATTCGCGAATTAGGGCATGGCCGCGGTGGCGTCGCTCAGCAGCGTGGAGGCTCGCGCTCGCGACTGGGGCAGCAGCATCGCGACGAAGGAGATGGTGGCCAAGTGGTCTCGAACTCGATTCGAATGGGGGATGGTGGACGAGGAGGTTCACGCGAGTTCGACGAGGCGACGTAGTCGCGATGGTGAGCTGAGAATGCCGCAGTGAGGTATTCGAATTTTCTTCCTGAATTTAAATTTGAATTCAACATATATATGTATAGTTTAAATTTGGGAAAATGGGAAGTTTAAATGGTTATGAGGTTATTTATAAAAGAAAATAATAATAATTCAATTTGTTGTTATAGTAAAATAATTTACTGAAGAATATATATATAGGAAATTTAGTTTAAAAATAAACTTTTGAGTTAAAATGAATTTAGTTTTAGTTTTAAAAAATTTTGTTAAATAAATTGTTAAAAAGGATTAATTTAAAATCAATTGTATTAAATTTGTTAAAAGAAAATTTGTTTAATTTAATTGTTTTAGAAATGGTTAGAGAATGTTAGTTTGAAACTGAAATGTTGGTTAAATAAATTTATTTAAAGGAGAATTGGTTTAAATAAAACTATCAGTTAATTCGACTATTAAACAGAAATTAATTTTTCAGTTGATTCAAATATTAATAAATGGTGTAAATATTTATACTAGGTCAAAAGATCGTGAAAAACAAACTGGAGTTGAAATTGGATTGCAAATATAAAAAGCTAAGGTGAGATCTTCTCACTCAGATTTATAATTGAAGTGCAGTTATTGATTGGTTTGTTTGAATGTGCTATTAGATATGATAGGATATATCTATATATATATAGCAGTATATACATATTGGCATATGTATATATTGGATTGATGATTTCCCGCCTCGTATAGCGGATGAGACCCTATTGCGCCGTTAGTAAGCGGATTTTTATAAAACCTATATACCGCGATAATTCCGTACTGGAGCGGAATTGGTATTGTGCTAACGTCTTTAGATGCAGGGAAACAGGTTGGAGGGATCCAACTGGACCCCTCACATTGATTGAATTTATTTCTATTGTGATATGAATCTGGGAATGATTATAGTGATGCTATTAATCATATTGATATCTGGGAATTGTTTGAAAGCTAAAATTTAGCTGAATGGATGTTTGACATCATTGGATTCCAAAGATAAACGAAATCGAATTTTTGAAATTCAAGTAGAAAATTTCTAAGTGAATCAATTTTTGAAATTGAAGAAATTTTGAAGAAAGGAATTTTAAAGTATAAAAAGTTAATTTTTATCATCTTATCGAACTTATTTCCAGAATAAAGTGAAAATGTTAAATAAATGAATTTCGTATAATAGTGATTTTAAATTGAGGAAATTAATTTAAAATCTGGATTTTTAAATAGATTGAAAGAGACAAAGAAATTTATTTTCTTTAAAAAGGGATTTATTTAAAAAGAAATAAGTGAGAAGTCCAATTTGAAATTTAATTGGCAAATTGAAACGAAATTGGAAAAGTGATATGAAATTTATAGCTTTATAAATTGTGAAGTTATAAAATGGATGAAACTGTAGAATAAAAAGGTTATAAGAGATTAACTTATAAAGGGGATTTTTGCCTTTAAATGGAATATTTATCGAATTATTAATAAAGGAGATTTGTTAAATTGAAGTCGTTAGAAAATAGAAATGGAATTTATAAACGTTGTTTTATAAATAAGTATGGAAATCAATCAAATTTGATGAATTTAATATGGAAGATTATTAAAGAAGATATATTCGCGATTTTGGATAGCGAATTTTTATTGAGATAAAAATGTGTAGAAATGATTGAAATTGGGTTAAGTGAATTATATTCACGATTTTGGACAGTGAATATATTATTAAATAAAATAGATTTATTTTTGAAGAAGTGATATTAAAAATGAAGTTAAACATTTTAAAGATGGTTTAAAATGTATTATGAATCGAAAGCATAGATTTCCGCAGTTCTTGTTGAAATAGACGTTTTCGAGAAATTTAAGGAAATGATGGACTATAACACCGTTGTTATAGTAAATGATTTCCGAAAGGAAATGTTTTATGTAGTATTGGGATTTTCATATATCTACCTTAAAATTTCGAATCCCTATACTAGTGATTTCGAGTCGTCGTAACGATGTTTTACGTAACATTCGTTTTGACTCAAATAAAGGTGTTAAAAGAATGTTTTCCTTAAAGAATGAATATATACTTAATTTGATTTAAGTATATCGAATATTTTCAAATGTTGAAAATAAATAGTTGTGTGAATTACTTATAATTAAATAAGTATGGAAATGGTTTTCCCATATGAAACGAAGGGTTTGAAATTTTATCTTTTAAAGATAAATTGAAAAGTGAATTTATTTGAAATTGTTTTCAAACGGTTAAGTGTGGAAATTTTATATCTAGTAAAGATATTTTGGAAGATTAAATAATTTGGAAAATTATTTGGAATCTGATGATGTTGCGCATCTTTATTGATAGTTAAATAACCGACTATCAATAATTACCTTGAACGACATTTGTTGTGAATTGGATGAATTTGAATGCCACACTTATTTTCAAATAATCGCTCACTATTCGGGTTAGCCGGGAAAGGACCATGGGGTCGTATAACCCATTCCGAATATGTGATACGTCGTTATGAATCGCATTTGAAGACCGGTGTTGAAGTCCGGATATTTTTGAAAACAGAAGGATTACCGTCGAGTTACTCTACATCGGCTGATCTCCGATTTAGAGGTTTTATCACCCTTAGTGACGGGAAGTCCCGACGTGATTAGAAATTATCCGGATATGCAAGGGCTTCGTGAGAAGTGCCTTCGGTTCTGTTCGATCCCGGAACAGACTTGTATGGATTGTGTGTCTGACGTTACAATTTGAGATATAAAGCTGATTTCTTTCAAATACATTTCTGTTGGTGGCGGAGAATTTATTCTTTTAGCTTAACACCCTTCTCTGAGACGTACGAGCTCAGAGGTTATGTAGTTGAAATTTATCAGCGATATATCCCAATTTGGTAACGTGGCATACTGAGTGTTGCTGTGAAATGATCAGTGTTTGATCATTTGTGATATGATCATTTATTTGATCTTATATCTTTGTGATCATAGGTTGATCATTTTGTTTGACCCGAAGCAGGGCTTTTTGAGAAAGCGTAGCTTTGTGGACGAGACTTCGTCGAGCCTCACACCCCGGAAATGGTCGAAATAGGAAGGATGCAGCAAGGTTCTAGGGAGTAGCGCCCCTTAGTGTATGTCATTCCTTCTGGATAAAGGTGGTATCATGGTATGGAGCCCAGATACTTAACCTCTGTGGTTACTGCATTATTTTTTCTATGTGGTTTGTTGCGAATCGGGGATCCTCGGGAAGATCGGTGACGATCGGGGGATGGCATACGCGTGTCAGTAGTTACCTACTTTTGCAGAGGTAACCCGGCCTTGTGTTGGCAGAGATCTAACCGTAATGTTAGGTTATTTCTCGGGTCGTCTATTCCAGGGACGTACCCATCGTGGATAGGAAGTTCCTTAGCCTGACCATTTGTTGGAAATCCAAAGAAACAATACGAGCCTTTACGATTTCAATTGTATAACCTGTCTCCTCAGGAGGCAGCGATAGCAGGCATAATATAATGGTACCTATGCTGGCTAAGATTTATATTCTACTTTCGAAATGTTTTCCACTATGCACTAATAATAATATCAAAAAGAATTTGATTTTTTTTGCGTAGTAAGCATCTTTGACTATCATAAGAAGAAATCTCCTCCAAGTCTGCGTTTGCATTGTGTGTGTGGTGGGAGGTCTTATGGTAGTTTCATTTTCCAAAAGCATTGCGAATTGACTTTAAAATTTTCTGTTGTTTATTTTAAAGATAAATAACTGTTTTACGATCTCACACCAGTCACCATGACTGACTCGGAGTTTATTGTTCCCTTCTAAACTCTGGGTGCCCACCAATTTCCACACGGGCAGTCTAGAGTTATGTTATCAGGGTATTCTGGATATTCTGGAGCTTTGGAGATAAGCTGGATGACGAGACGTAGTATTTGTATCTGATAGTATTTATTCCGCTGTGTATTCTGTATGAGGACAAGTTTATATAACTGTCCATTGTCGTTTATTGACTCTGATGATATGATGTGATGTAATGTAATAACATATATAATTCTTTTGTTTTAAAAAAATATTCATTTATCTATTATATATTGTTCCGCTGCGATGTGTAAGATTCTGATATTGTTTTCTGTTCTGATGTGTTCTGTTGTTCTTCTTTCTTCTTTTTCTTCTTCTTCTACTTTTTCTTTTTCTTAAAAACCCTCACTATTGGAGTTCCCGGCACTCGATTGCTCGGCAGTCGATAAAGTGAGTATCGATGTCGAATTTTCGAAAGTCGAAAATTTCGGTATGTGACAAGTGGTATCAGAGCATATGGTTAAGCGACAACCCTGCTCTGTTGGGTGTTACTCATTAGAGATAGAGTCAGTAGTACTCTAGAATGAGTTGAGTGTAATAATAGATATGAGCGCGTATTTGTTATTGAATATATAAAATTGTTTTATATTGTGATGATTGATTTATTGAGTGGTATATGGATTCTGGTCAATACGAGTAATTAACGATCATTGATAGGGATCTCTAAACACTCGAATAGAACAGTTCGGCACAGTATTGTTTTAAATTGGGTAAATGAAATAATTTTGCCCAAAACTATTTTGTATAGAAAAGAAATGATTTTCTATTAATTATCATAATATATGGATGTTTGGTTGTTAGGAAAGTGATGATATTGAAATGTTATCATTACTATTGAAACTGAATTGAAATCGTAACTCCAAAGTTAAAGAAATAAATTCACATGCAAATGAAATTTGAGAATGTAAATTATAAATGTAATTTGTAATTTAAAATGAGATTCCAGAGAAGTTTTTGGAAATGTTTGAAAGGAATTTGTAAATTTTGGAGATTCGAAAAGTTTAAATCTTTTTGGATTTGAAAATGGATTTCAAGGGTTTTGAAAAATGTTCTGAAGGAATGAAAAGCTCTAAACTCTTTTCGGTCGCTGGAAAATAACTTCGGTAATGACTGCAGCATCACTGATGTTCATTTTCGGGTTTCCAAAAGAGGAATTGCTGCCAAATTATTTTAAATGGAAAGTTGTTTGAAATTTGGGTTTTGTTTGGAAATTCAAAAGGATAATTTGAATTGTTTTCAAAATGGTTTTGAAAAGGTTGAAAAGACTCTGGAATTGAGTACTGAATTATGAAAATAAATGAAAATTGTGAATGAACGAATAAATTTGCAAGTGAATCAATTAAATAAAATGAGATTGAAAATTGAAATTCGTTTCAAATTTGTAAGAAATGAATTGAATTGAATAATTATAAATGAAAGATGAATAAAAGATAAAATTCATAATGGAATGTAAATAAGTTAATAACTTATAGAATATTTGGTAATTTGATAGAAATGAGATTCAAATTGAAAATGAATGAATAATTTGCAATTGTAAATGAAATTGAAGACAAATTTGAAATTGTAAGTGAATTGGAATTTGTAATGAGTTAGTAATTGAAACTAAGCTAAAAGAGCAATTATGAATGAAAGTTGTTTGGTTAATAGAATAAACCGAATGAAAATATGAAATGCAAATTAAATTGAATGGAATCAATTGCAAATGAAGTAGAATTAAAAATAAATTGAATTTGTATCAATTTGAATTGGTTATAAACTAGAATGGATATGAATTCATTTTGTTTAAAAACGAATGTAACTTCAACCGTAAATATATAAGCATATACTGAAAATTTTGTAATAGAATTTGCAAATTGGATGGAATGCTGTAACTAGATATAATGGCTAGTAGATATACAGGTGTAAAGGAATTGGGATTTTAATTTTGAAGAGAATTTGAATTGCTCAACAAAAGGTAAGTATTTGAATTATAATATGAGTTTTTGATGATTTCTCTCTAGCCGCTTGGCTTTTTCTTTTTCTTTTTGAAATCTGAGAGTCCGTAGGGACGTTTTGTAGTCGTGCCGTATTAGCCGCGCAAAGGAGACGCTGGCGAAATTTTTCGGAAATTTAGGGCGTTAGAAAATTTTTGAGAAATTTTGAAAGTTTGAAATTTGAATTTAAGTTTAAATTTGAATTTTGAAGTAAACGATATTGTTTGAAAATTATGAAAGTGTTAGGAAAGTTAGTAGAAATGATAACGAGTCTCTAGCAGAGAGATTTGTTTAGAAAATTTGATAAAACTATTAGATATTGGAAAAATAGTAGACGAGTTAAGGACCATTTTTCCTAACTTGTAATTTCGAGGACGAAATTCTTTTAAGGGGGGAAGTCTGTAACGACCCAGAATTTTGAACAAATTAAATTGAGAATATTTAATTAATTTTAAATATTTGAACGATGATTTAATTTGAATCCCCGATTGAACTTTGAATTTGCCGATTAAATTATAAAATTTAATCTATTGAAACTGGATAAAAATTTAAATCTTCAATTTAAAGTTGAAGAAAAATATTTCAAAAGCTTTTAAAATTCGTATTGATAATACCGAAGATAATCGAACTTTCAGAATTTAGTTTTAAACTATTCTGTTCAGTTTTGAATTTTATCGTTCGAACCGATATTTAAAAATAGTCAATTTTCAAACAGTCTCGGAATTCGACGAAACCGGTTCCATTGGATCCGGAATATTGAACTGATATCGGATTTCGAATTTCGTATTTTTCGGACTTGCTATGTGTGCACACGATAGATAAACGCATTGAAGATTTCATCAAATTCAATTTAAATTTTTACAATTTAAATTCTTGTCGACATCAGAAGAAAAGCTGGCACGATACTCTTCCGTGAATCTCGCCTAAAATCACAAGACTAAACGTGCACCCCATCACGCAATCCATCACGTAACCCATCCCTCCATCTCAGTTTTAAAAATCAATCGAAAAAAAACAGAGAATGATAATGGCAGCTTCAAAAAGGAAAGTTGCCGAAATCACTCGTTCCTCAAATCGTGAAGACTAGTCGCGATCGAGCATCGCGCTCGCGTGGAGGCAATGGGGTCGAGCTGGTCTTTGATGGTGTCGCGTACGAGGGCGACGAAGTGAAGGCGGCGCACTGTGAAGGCATCGATGAGGAGGCACGTACTGGAGCCGGAGGCGAAGCTAGGGTTTATCGCAATTGGATTTTGGGGTTTCGCGATAGACGTCGCGATACAGTGAAGGAAGAGGGGGACTCGGCGTGGCAGCGCAAGTGAATTCGCGAATTAGGGCATGGCCGCGGTGGCGTCGCTCAGCAGCGTGGAGGCTCGCGCTCGCGACTGAGGTAGCAGCATCGCGACGAAGGAGATGGTGGCCAAGTGGTCTCGAACTCGATTCGAATGGGGGATGGTGGACGAGGAGGTTCACGCGAGTTCGACGAGGCGACGTAGTCGCGATGGTGAGCTGAGAATGCCGCAGTGAGGTATTCGAATTTTCTTCCTGAATTTAAATTTGAATTCAACATATATATGTATAGTTTAAATTTGGGAAAATGGGAAGTTTAAATGGTTATGAGGTTATTTATAAAAGAAAATAATAATAATTCAATTTGTTGTTATAGTAAAATAATTTACTGAAGAATATATATATAGGAAATTTAGTTTAAAAATAAACTTTTGAGTTAAAATGAATTTAGTTTTAGTTTTAAAAAATTTTGTTAAATAAATTGTTAAAAAGGATTAATTTAAAATCAATTGTATTAAATTTGTTAAAAGAAAATTTGTTTAATTTAATTGTTTTAGAAATGGTTAGAGAATGTTAGTTTGAAACTGAAATGTTGGTTAAATAAATTTATTTAAAGGAGAATTGGTTTAAATAAAACTATCAGTTAATTCGACTATTAAACAGAAATTAATTTTTTAGTTGATTCAAATATTAATAAATGGTGTAAATATTTATACTAGGTCAAAAGATCGTGAAAAACAAACTGGAGTTGAAATTGGATTGCAAATATAAAAAGCTAAGGTGAGATCTTCTCACTCAGATTTATAATTGAAGTGCAGTTATTGATTGGTTTGTTTGAATGTGCTATTAGATATGATAGGATATATCTATATATATATAGCAGTATATACATATTGGCATATGTATATATTGGATTGATGATTTCCCGCCTCGTATAGCGGATGAGACCCTATTGCGCCGTTAGTAAGCGGATTTTTATAAAACCTATATACCGCGATAATTCCGTACTGGAGCGGAATTGGTATTGTGCTAACGTCTTTGGATGCAGGGAAACAGGTTGGAGGGATCCAACTGGACCCCTCACATTGATTGAATTTATTTCTATAGTGATATGAATCTGGGAATGATTATAGTGATGCTATTAATCATATTGATATCTGGGAATTGTTTGAAAGCTAAAATTTAGCTGAATGGATGTTTAACATCATTGGATTCCAAAGATAAACGAAATCGAATTTTTGAAATTCAAGTAGAAAATTTCTAAGTGAATCAATTTTTGAAATTGAAGAAATTTTGAAGAAAGGAATTTTAAAGTATAAAAAGTTAATTTTTATAATCTTATCGAACTTATTTCCAGAATAAAGTGAAAATGTTAAATAAATGAATTTCGTATAATAGTGATTTTAAATTGAGGAAATTAATTTAAAATCTGGATTTTTAAATAGATTGAAAGAGACAAAGAAATTTATTTTCTTTAAAAAGGGATTTATTTAAAAAGAAATAAGTGAGAAGTCCAATTTGAAATTTAATTGGCAAATTGAAACGAAATTGGAAAAGTGATATGAAATTTATAGCTTTATAAATTGTGAAGTTATAAAATGGATGAAACTGTAGAATAAAAAGGTTATAAGAGATTAACTTATAAAGGGGATTTTTGCCTTTAAATGGAATATTTATCGAATTATTAATAAAGGAGATTTGTTAAATTGAAGTCGTTAGAAAATAGAAATGGAATTTATAAACGTTGTTTTATAAATAAGTATGGAAATCAATCAAATTTGATGAATTTAATATGGAAGATTATTAAAGAAGATATATTCGCGATTTTGGATAGTGTTTGCACCAAAAATGGTCACAAACCCCAAGAATAGTGAAAGCACCAGCATATGAATACGAATCAACAGTATTCACACACAAATCACAGATCTAAACAAGTAACAATCAGCGATCAAGAAATAATGAACAGTGACACACAATTTATAGTGGTTCGGCTATCTCCGGCCTACGTCCACTTCAAGGTTTTTATGATTTTATTGCTCGATGCTTGAAGATTACAATTTCGTATGTTGTATTACAACTGATTTGCTGAACTAAGTCTGAATCTATGGCAGCAATGGTGATTTGGAGTAAATCTGGCAGAATCTGGGCGCTCCTTAGCTCTCAAAATTGTCCGACCCCTTTTCTGAATGACCTGGGGGTCTATTTATAGGTGTAGGAGGCTGATATTTCGCCTAAACTGAAGGGAGACCAGTTCTGGTACGTCAGGGGGCCCACATGGCCGAGATCTGGAGATCTAGGCCCACTTTGGGATCGATTCGACCCTTGGTTCGAATCGATCAAGAAATTGTCCAATCAAGCTGAAATTTGGTGTGGACATTCTTCAACATGTGCTCAAGCTTCTGTGAAAATTTCATAGCATTTGGATGTGTAGATCTCAAGTTATGATCGATTCAAGTTGAAGGTTTTCGCTTCCTGGAGTCGTTCGAATCGATACCTTCGAATCCATAGGGTCGACTCCATCTTCTTGCACGTGAAGGCAATGACGTGGTGCGCGTGCTTCGGGTCAACCCTCCTTTTTCTCCGAGTTTTACTGAGTCGAACCCGTGGTTTCAGCTAGGTGGACTTGGTAGGTTCAGGACAATCGATTCGAAGACACGTTACTTCGAATCGATGGAATTTGTGCTTGGTCGAATCGATCCAGATATGCCATTGCGGATCGATTCGAAGTTACCTCAATGTGGGGGTTCGAAGTTGCTGGAGTCGAAGTAAAGATGCCTTCAATCGATTCGAAGCAACGTAGGCCTGATGGATTCGAACTTGACAGAGGCGAAGCTTTGCTCCTTCTGATCGATGCGGAGGTAATGGATTCGAACACGAGCTTCACCAATGGATTCGAAGTGACACATGTTTGATCGATTCAACCTTATACCACCTTATCCATCTTCTTTTGGCGATATCTTGAGCATACGAACTCGGATTGACTCGAAACTTGGAACGTTGCTTCATCTGGCCTTGCTTGACATGTCTTATCAATTGCAGCCCGATCCGGACTCGGACGAAATTCATCGATATCCATGGTGAACCTGCGATGCACAATCGATGTTCATGACTAATAATCATTGATTTTCAGTCAATCTTTGGGTATCTCGACTTTGCTAAAAGTTGGGATAACATTTTGCCCCCCAAAACATGCCTTTTTGGTAAAAGGCGTGTTTTGACCAGTCTTAAGTTGGATGCAGTGAGTTCATGTTTTACTCATAGGTTATAGCATTTTCAATCAAGTCCATGGCTGTTCGAAGCCGAATTGTTATCAATTTTTTCCAGTGGAAGTTAAGAATGAAATTCTACGGTCTCTCCGTACTATTGAGGGTCACTCCGGACCCTTGTCAAACCCATTCTAGATTTAGCGATTGAATAGAAAGATCCTATTGCACTCCGGCGTTGCTTTCTATCCCTTGCACTCTGGCCCCAGCTAGGGCGTATAGCGATGTCTTGGTCGTTCTCGACCGATCATAGCCTCTCCGGGCTCATGCTGGATCCCATCCTGTCACTCTATGGTGAAGGGGAAACAACGTTAAGTGAGTCAATCCTGTCGCTCTCCGGCGAAGCGACTCACTTCCTGCACTCCGGTTCAGTGTATCTGAACATTAAGCGATGTCATGGCCTAAATCGTGGGCCGATCATAGCCTCTCCGGGCTCTTATCGAATCCTGACCCAATCACTCTCCGGTGAATAGGAAACGATGCTTAAGTGAGTTGATCCTGTTTATATTGATATTTAATGTTTATCCTTTAACTCTCCGGTCAAAGGTTTATTTTAATAAGTTTCTTTATTAAATTCAAATCCTAGATGTTCAATCTCAAACACCAGGAAAAACAAGATAATGCCTCTCCGGGCGGAGCGGTCTATTTCCATCTCAGAGCATGCCTAGGGATCTCTCCGGTTCCCGTACATGAGTAAGTGGGATAGCCTTTTTATTTTGGAAATCAAATCTAAGAAAACTAATCGACCAAAGTCCAAATCTTGAACTTGGCCCTTGCCATCACAATCAGTTGATGACGAGTCGTGATCCCGATCCAGGATCATTCCTGTTTGGTTGAGGTGGTAGTTGTTCGGGTCTAACTGCCGTCGTGCGTTCTCTGACATACTGCGGCAATCTACCACTCCTGGCATGTTCTTCCACCTCATCCTTCAGGTGGCGGCATTCATCGGTAGTGTGCCCATCCAGCTCATGGAATAGGCAGTACTTTCCAGTCCTACGTTCCCGCTCCGTGGGATCTCTCCTAGGTGGTTTTCGATAGGGGAGTTGCCCCCGAGTTTCGGTGTAAATTCGTTCCAGCCCTGCCACCAAGTCTGTGTACTGCCTGAATCTAGGCTCTCGGAATTTCTTCCGTTTGTCAGGACCATCAGGTGCGTCATCCTGCTTTCTCTTTCCTTTGTCTGCCCTGGACTGTTCCCTGGCGGTTCCTTCGCCTTGTGCAACATTTATTTCCTGCCTCTTGGCTCGTGATTCCTCTAATCGAATGAATTTTTTTGCTTCATGGAAAAACTCTCCAAGATCTTGCGGTGGATCTTTAGTCAAAGAGTCTTTGAATTCGGTGCCTTCTCCAACTCCTGCCACTGCCGCCATCAAAATCATCGATGGGTCCGGGCGATCTACAGAAGTCACCGTCGCATTAAATCGTAACAAAAAATCTTTTATGGACTCTCCGGTCCTTTGTTTTATTGACGCCAAAGTCATCACGCTCTTAGGTCGCGTCACGTGAACCCTAAACTGCTTCATGAAGCAATCCACAAGCTCGCCCCATGTCCTGATTGATCCGGTTTCTAGCTGCCTAAACCAAAGCGCAGCCAAATCTGATAAGAATAAGGGGAAACATCGTGCCATCACTTCCTCGGATGCTCCCAGCACTTCCATGTGTCTGATATATCTGGTGATATGCATGGTCGGGTCTGATTTTCCGTCATAAGGATTCAGCGTTGGTAGTTTGAACTTCGGAGGGTTCCTTGCATTCCTGATATTCGGAGCGAACGGACTCCGACTAACTCCTTCCAATCCTCCTCCTGAAAACCCTCCTCTCATGAGTCGTCTCACTAGGCCGATCATTCTGTCATCTCCATCTAGGGGTTGCCCCCTTGTCATGTCTCTGTCTTGCCCTCCGAGTCTTGTAGGGAATTCTGGTACGTACTCTTCGGGTGGCTCGTTAGCATTTGTGTTGGCCCTAGCCGGCTGAGCTCCTTCCAAAGGTACTTCTGCGTTGGATCCTACGGGCCTGCCCCCAAGCCCTTGTTGATTGCCTTCTGGTTCTGCATTCTGTCCTCCGTTGGGTTCCATAGCCCTAGCTCCTTGTTCCATATTCACAGCCGCTGTAGCTGGTCCAAGGTTCTGCGTCCCTGCAGCTCTCATCTGCTCGAAGAAATTCTGCAGCATCTCTTGTTGGCTCTTCATCATTCGCTCGTGCATCTGATTGGCCATGGTCTCCATTTCGTCTCTAGTGATGTAGATCGAGGCTGGCTCCTCTCCAGCTCCTGAGGATGCCTCTTGACTTCCTCCTTGTTGGTTTCTTTCAGCTCTTTGTCTTGTTGATCGAGTCATTGTAGAGTCAGATCTGAATCCTTAAAATTCCAAATCTAAAATTTGAATTTGGTGTAGCGGGTGCTAGTCGTTCTCAGTGAAAGCACCAAAGTGTTTGCACCAAAAATGGTCACAAACCCCAAGAATAGTGAAAGCACCAGCGTATGAATACGAATCAACAGTATTCACACACAAATCACAGATCTAAACAAGTAACAATCAGCGATCAAGAAATAATGAACAGTGACACACAATTTATAGTGGTTCGGCTATCTCCGGCCTACGTCCACTTCAAGGTTTTTATGATTTTATTGCTCGATGCTTGAAGATTACAATTTCATATGTTGTATTACAACTGATTTGCTGAACTAAGTCTGAATCTATGGCAGCAATGGTGATTTGGAGTAAATCTGGCAGAATCTGGGCGCTCCTTAGCTCTCAAAATTGTCCGACCCCTTTTCTGAATGACCTGGGGGTCTATTTATAGGTGTAGGAGGCTGATATTTCGCCTAAACTGAAGGGAGACCAGTTCTGGTACGTCAGGGGGCCCACATGGCCGAGATCTGGAGATCTGGGCCCACTTTGGGATCGATTCGACCCTTGGTTCGAATCGATCAAGAAATTGTCCAATCAAGCTGAAATTTGGTGTGGACATTCTTCAACATGTGCTCAAGCTTCTGTGAAAATTTCATAGCATTTGGATGTGTAGATCTCAAGTTATGATCGATTCAAGTTGAAGGTTTTCGCTTCCTGGAGTCGTTCGAATCGATACCTTCGAATCCATAGGGTCGACTCCATCTTCTTGCACGTGAAGGCAATGACGTGGTGCGCGTGCTTCGGGTCAACCCTCCTTTTTCTCCGAGTTTTACTGAGTCGAACCCGTGGTTTCAGCTAGGTGGACTTGGTAGGTTCAGGACAATCGATTCGAAGACACGTTACTTTGAATCGATGGAATTTGTGCTTGGTCGAATCGATCCAGATATGCCATTGCGGATCGATTCGAAGTTACCTCAATGTGGGGGTTCGAAGTTGCTGGAGTCGAAGTAAAGATGCCTTCAATCGATTCGAAGCAACGTAGGCCTGATGGATTCGAACTTGACAGAGGCGAAGCTTTGCTCCTTCTGATCGATGCGGAGGTAATGGATTCGAACACGAGCTTCACCAATGGATTCGAAGTGACACATGTTTGATCGATTCAACCTTATACCACCTTATCCATCTTCTTTTGGCGATATCTTGAGCATACGAACTCGGATTGACTCGAAACTTGGAACGTTGCTTCATCTGGCCTTGCTTGACATGTCTTATCAATTGCAGCCCGATCCGGACTCGGACGAAATTCATCGATATCCATGGTGAACCTGCGATGCACAATCGATGTTCATGACTAATAATCATTGATTTTCAGTCAATCTTTGGGTATCTCGACTTTGCTAAAAGTTGGGATAACAGATAGCGAATTTTTATTGAGATAAAAATGTGTAGAAATGATTGAAATTGGGTTAAGTGAATTATATTCATGATTTTGGACAGTGAATATATTATTAAATAAAATAGATTTATTTTTGAAGAAGTGATATTAAAAATGAAGTTAAACATTTTAAAGATGGTTTAAAATGTATTATGAATCGAAAGCATAGATTTCCGCAGTTCTTGTTGAAATAGACGTTTTCGAGAAATTTAAGGAAATGGTGGACTATAACACCGTTGTTATAGTAAATGATTTCCGAAAGGAAATGTTTTATATAGTATTGGGATTTTCATATATCTACCTTAAAATTTCGAATCCCTATACTAGTGATTTCGAGTCGTCGTAACGATGTTTTACGTAACATTCGTTTTGACTCAAATAAAGGTGTTAAAAGAATGTTTTCCTTAAAGAATGAATATATACTTAATTTGATTTAAGTATATCGAATATTTTCAAATGTTGAAAATAAATAGTTGTGTGAATTACTTATAATTAAATAAGTATGGAAATGGTTTTCCCATATGAAACGAAGGGTTTGAAATTTTATCTTTTAAAGATAAATTGAAAAGTGAATTTATTTGAAATTGTTTTCAAACGGTTAAGTGTGGAAATTTTATATCTAGTAAAGATATTTTGGAAGATTAAATAATTTGGAAAATTATTTGGAATCTGATGATGTTGCGCATCTTTATTGATAGTTAAATAACCGACTATCAATAATTACCTTGAACGACATTTGTTGTGAATTGGATGAATTTGAATGCCACACTTATTTTTAAATAATCGCTCACTATTCGGGTTAGCCGGGAAAGGACCATGGGGTCGTATAACCCATTCCGAATATGTGATACGTCGTTATGAATCGCATTTGAAGACCGGTGTTGAAGACCGGATATTTTTGAAAACAGAAGGATTACCGTCGAGTTACTCTACATCGGCTGATCTCCGATTTAGAGGTTTTATCACCCTTAGTGACGGGAAGTCCCGACGTGATTAGAAATTATCCGGATATGCAAGGGCTTCGTGAGAAGTGCCTTCGGTTCTGTTCGATCCCGGAACAGACTTGTATGGATTGTGTGTCTGACGTTACAATTTGAGATATAAAGCTGATTTCTTTCAAATACATTTCTGTTGGTGGCGGAGAATTTATTTTTTTAGCTTAACACCCTTCTCTGAGACGTACGAGCTCAGAGGTTATGTAGTTGAAATTTATCAGCGATATATCCCAATTTGGTAACGTGGCATACTGAGTGTTGCTGTGAAATGATCAGTGTTTGATCATTTGTGATATGATCATTTATTTGATCTTATATCTTTGTGATCATAGGTTGATCATTTTGTTTGACCCGAAGCAGGGCTTTTTGAGAAAGCGTAGCTTTGTGGACGAGACTTCGTCGAGCCTCACACCCCGGAAATGGTCGAAACAGGAAGGATGCAGCAAGGTTCTAGGGAGTAGCGCCCCTTAGTGTATGTCATTCCTTCTGGATAAAGGTGGTATCATGGTATGGAGCCCAGATACTTAACCTCTGTGGTTACTGCATTATTTTTTCTATGTGGTTTGTTGCGAATCGGGGATCCTCGGGAAGATCGGTGACGATCGGGGGATGGCATACGCGTGTCAGTAGTTACCTACTTTTGCAGAGGTAACCCGGCCTTGTGTTGGCAGAGATCTAACCGTAATGTTAGGTTATTTCTCGGGTCGTCTATTCCAGGGACGTACCCATCGTGGATAGGAAGTTCCTTAGCCTGACCATTTGTTGGAAATCCAAAGAAACAATACGAGCCTTTACGATTTCAATTGTATAACCTGTCTCCTCAGGAGGCAGCTATAGCAGGCATAATATAATGGTACCTATGCTGGCTAAGATTTATATTCTACTTTCGAAATGTTTCCACTATGCACTAATAATAATATCAAAAAGAATTTGATTTTTTTTGCGTAGTAAGCATCTTTGACTATCATAAGAAGAAATCTCCTCCAAGTCTGCGTTTGCATTGTGTGTGTGGTGGGAGGTCTTATGGTAGTTTCATTTTCCAAAAGCATTGCGAATTGACTTTAAAATTTTCTGTTGTTTATTTTAAAGATAAATAACTGTTTTACGATCTCACACCAGTCACCATGACTGACTCGGAGTTTATTGTTCCCTTCTAAACTCTGGGTGCCCACCAATTTCCACACGGGCAGTCTAGAGTTATGTTATCAGGGTATTCTGGATATTCTGGAGCTTTGGAGATAAGCTGGATGACTAGGCGTAGTATTTGTATCTGATAGTATTTATTCCGCTGTGTATTCTGTATGAGGACAAGTTTATATAACTGTCCATTGTCGTTTATTGACTCTGATGATATGATGTGATGTAATGTAATAACATATATAATTCTTTTGTTTTAAAAAAATATTCATTTATCTATTATATATTGTTCCGCTGCGATGTGTAAGATTCTGATATTGTTTTCTGTTCTGATGTGTTCTGTTGTTCTTCTTTCTTCTTTTTCTTCTTCTTCTACTTTTTCTTTTTCTTAAAAACCCTCACTATTGGAGTTCCCGGCACTCGATTGCTCGGCAGTCGATAAAGTGAGTATCGATGTCGAATTTTCGAAAGTCGAAAATTTTGGTATGTGACACAAAATAATTTAGCTATAGTTATAAAATTTTACATCTCAATATTTGCCAACTTACAATTTAACCCCCCTAATTATTCCAAAACACCTTTTAGTCAAAATTGCCCAAAAATCACCGTTTTGCAATTAAATTGTAATTAAATTCCCAATTCAAATATTTCACTATTTTACACATATAAAATTTTGCAATATTATAAATTTCCATTTACCCTAATTAATTTCCATTAAATTCTCCATTTTACACTTAAGCCCAAAATATTAGTTTATTTTAAATAACTAACTTTCGAACAAATTAGTCACATAAAAAAATCATTAATAGCTCCAATTAAATTAAAATCCTAATTTTAATTTATTATTTGGTAATCGCAATCACGGGTTGTTACAATATCTTTCACCATTTAGCTGTAACAATTAAAAATTAAATGACATTGATTACTTATCAACCAAATCTACACATGCCTCCGTTGTCTAAATTTTGTTAATGAAATATATGCATACATTCATAACAATTATGGATGCATATATTCATAATAATTATGGATACATACATACATACAAAGTGAAAACCTATTAGTTGTTTTAAATAAATTGAAACCCTAAATTAACATTAATGGAAAAATTCCAATTGAGAAAATGTTTAACAAAAAAAAGGTTACATTATTGCTTATTATCTTTGTACAAATTTGATTTAAACAAAGCATTTATATTACATATAACTGATAATTAAAATTTAATAATTTGGATCTGAAAGCTTATATTTGCAAACAATGTATCATATGGTATATTTTTTTATACAGTTGTACAAAAGGTTTTTGGTTTTAAAGTTAAAAGCTTTCATTAAATTTTTTAATTTAGGAATGAAAAAATACATCAAACTGTACACAAAACTTTAAATATAGAAAACAACAAATAATTAAAAGTTGCACTAAAGTCCATTCATTAATATTAAATCAAGGTATCCACTTTTGTTTTAATAAGGATTGTTACAATTGTACAAAAATTTAACATATGTAATTAAAATCAAATTCATGGAATGGTAAATAACTTAACACACACACACACACATATATATATATATATATAAAATCCATTAGCATTTGAATAAGTAAATATTATCTCATAGTATACATAAATCTCATTCAAAGTCAAATTTTTAATTTCATAACTATCTACAATAAAATAAAATAAATTTAAACAAGGTAGGCATGCGTAAATTTGTGATAAGAAATTACAAATCCAAACAAAATAGAGAATGATGACAATTTATCAGAAGTAATATGAGATCCAAGACATGTCGATTTATCATAAACATACATTAATAGGAAATGATAAACAAACATAGATCAAAATAATAATACAATAAACATGTAAATATCGAATGATATGCACATATAATTACCTTAGGATGAAGCATATAGAAACACCTTGAATGATAGAAGAATACCTAGGTCTGATTGATCACTCTCTAGATAGGATAAATCTTGCCCTTCATCACACCTTAATTTGTGGCTTCTCCTCAGATTTCAAAATCACCATCCAACTTTGCAAGAGAAGAATGAACCACCCATTTTAATTTAGTTTGATGTTGATTTGAATTTGTTTGATGTTTTTTTTTGGATGAAGTTTTAGCCATGGATGAATGATAGAGAAGAGGAAGAAAAAGATAACAAAAAAAAAAAAGTCACGTTCTGTTCTCTGTACTTCCAAAAATGAGGAGGTTTTGTTTTAATAGAATTAAAGGAACCTTTTCCTATTCTCCTATTAGAAGTTCCTCCTTTATTTCCTCTTTTAAATTTCAATTAATCTCAGTAATTGATTTCCTCCTCTTACCATTATATGGCTAATCCAAGCACATTCCAAATATGCAACTTTTCCAAATAAAACAAAACAATTTTTATGCAATTATTTTATTATTTAAAACATGTTTAAAAGTTTACCGATATCGCATATCGATATATGCAAATATAAATTTTATATATGCATTAAAATAATAACCAACAACATTCAAAACATCAAATAAATTAACAATAATTAATATTTCATAAATATTAATTAATTTAAACAGTTTGCAACATTTTACCAACTAATTAAATTGTGTGGTTTTCAGAGAAATCACAAATGCGGTTGTGTCGTGTGACTTAGAGGTGTGAATTCAGTTAGCGATTAATATTAAACAATTCAACTATTAATGTTCACACATCACTTAGCAGGTGGTATGACAGTTTGGCTGAATTCATTGCTTACAGGTCTTTTCGGTAAAATCAAAATTTACCTATTATAAGCGGTACTTGATAGTGACAATTATTTACACCAATTCTCTTCGTCAAAACTATATCATATTAGGACTTATGGAATTTGGTAATGGTCAAAATTCCAATATCGTCCACATTCAACTTTATAGTCCAAACATAAAGTCCTTGGTTCAATAATAAAAATTATTATTAACCAAAATGCTCTGGCCAAAGATTTTGACTTTGATTTGACTTGAGTTGACCATGATACTAAGCCTATATAACTGAGGAGACGAATCCTCTCTTGAATAGTACTTCAATTCCAATACTTCCACTCGACCCAACTATAGTCACTCGATGGAACACCATGCCATTATTTGATTATAATCAAAGTGGAGCTTTCATATTAAAGATCCACAGTATTCTCAAGTCGAGAGAACTGTGTAAATCAGTCACATCAATATTCTCTGTTTGACCTTAGTTATATTAACCAATAGAAAACTATCGAGCGAGTCGTTCCATAGTTATCCAATAACTATCAGTACGTAACCCCAAGGTGCCCCCAATAGTCATGAGCAATACACTTCCCAACATTTAGAGAGCGTTACATACTCTAGTCTCAATGGATACATCTATATCCAGTCTCGATGCATCTTGACTAGGAACATTTAAAATGGTATATTTGTTTTATTGTGATAAATTACTCATGGTTACAACACTTTGTAACTACTATCACAAAATATGCCATTTATGGATTTTCTATTAAATAAACTTTTAATTAAATCAATTAATTAATATAACCACATTATATCAAGTATATAATAGAAAGAAACACCTTTATTATGAACAAGATTGTTCAACGAGTTAAATATATGTAACAAATTACATAAATGCACCTAGGGCTTACCCCTAACTCTATCAATCTCCCATTTGCAGTTGGGGTCGATTATGGAACCTTATTTCAACTTCTCCAATCAGTTTCTCAAAACCAGTTGGGTCAGTCCCTTTGTGAACGGGTATGCTATTATGTTTCAATTATCTACTCTGTCAATCAACTCTCTTCGACGATGAAAAACTGCTTTATCACGTGGAACAATTCGAAGTATGTCTCTCGACCTCTAATGAGCTCTAAGTTTTATTACGAACCATATCGCGTCATTGTTATCATATAATAATGTTATGAGATTCTCAACATTTGGAATCGGCTCAGTTATAAATTCGTGCACTTATAATTTTATATACCTTATTTTTATTGCGGTAATATTCAAGGCAATGTACGTAGCCTTTTTTCATTGAATAATCCATAGTCTTTTATTTGGAACATTTCCAACTTAAAGATCCTTAACTTGAATTTATTATTGACATACTTCACTCAATATGACTTATGAAGTATGCGTTCGAACACTCCTTCATAAGGAGTTTTTGTTTCTGTAAACAATTCTCTAGTATTTCATAAATACCCGAGAACACTTCAAACAACCATTTAGTGATATCAATTTGGATTTGATATTTGCTTCATGTATCAAATACATAAACAAATCATAATATCGTACACAACACAACATGTATGATAATTCCTTTTGCCAATGCAAAGGAATCAATCTTACATGTTCCATATTAAACATTTTAATAAGGTGTCCTTGCATATCATTTGGGACATTCCCGACATCATTTATACTTACTATAAAAGACATCATTTATTAATCCAATGTTGAGTATTAA
Source organism: Allium fistulosum (assembly GCA_030737815.1). Lineage (NCBI taxonomy): Eukaryota > Viridiplantae > Streptophyta > Magnoliopsida > Asparagales > Amaryllidaceae > Allium > Allium fistulosum. Next base: position 418,649,363 of record CM060906.1, read on the forward strand.
AACAAATAAGGCTAATTTTAACACAAGTACATCGTTAAAATCAACAACGTGTTGTTTACTTATAGTTTAGAAATATCAATGTACCTTTTAACGTTCTTTCTTATGAACACACGCTTCCTCTGCACTTTGATTGAAAATCAAACTATTTGATATTTCTATCAAAATACTTATCAATCTTGATGCTTATAAAATGATACTTTCGTATCATTTCTTGGATCATATCCAAAGACTCGCAAATTCAATATCGCCCTCATTGGCTTTGAGACATTTTTGGTTAATATGTGTGAACAACATACTCTAAATCATTATTTAGAATATTTTGTTTCAATACATATGTACTAAAACACTAGGACTTACCAAGCGATAATTTTGTGAGTAAATCTGAATTGACCTGAACATGTTGAATATCGAATCTATTACGCTAATTTCAAAATTTGAAATTTGCGATATTATTCTTATCAACATTTCCCATTTAATTCCAACTCATTAGCCTTACTCATAAAGACACAGTCATGGTCGATGGATCATATCCCTTCAGTTACAACCACCAAAATATATATTTTGATAGCGTACTTGGAATTCTTTCAGATTTGCGTACCATACCATATAGAGTCAACACTCTCAATGGTTTAATTAAACAATCTAGGATTATATATTTTCAACATTAATAAGAAACTTATAGTTTCTCTTAGATGTGTGAGAATACTTATTAGACATTCTAATGCTATGTGTTCATTTAGGTTAGTTAATTTCATATCATCTCATATAATTAGTTCTATCTATGGATCGTATCCAATTCCATTTTACTACCAATAATTCCTCAAAGAAATTTCTTCACACTGAAGTTGGTATATTTTGAAACAAATATTGTTTCTCAGTGTAATAGAATAGGTATTCATAAACGCTTTATGAATTTCTTTATTTATAAAACTAATTTGGTTTTAATTTACAAAAATTATGTTCTAAACATAAATATGTCATCCAATGATAGTCTTTTCAAAATCCTTTTGGGGAGATTCATACAAAATCCCTCATGAACAATTATTACGTGCAATTTTTTGACTCGCACAACCTGCCAACTCCTTGGCCTATAATATGTTGGATTTTCTTATAAAACCTTATCTTGTAAAATTTTGTAAACTGTTATTCAGATGAAATAATATTAACCTTGTGTACTACCCTTAAGTACATTACTTCATAGAAAGAAACTAACTCAACTTCACTCACAATTAATCGTACATTGTCCAACAAAGTTCGATTACTCCATATCGATGCATCATTATGTATCACATGGAGGAGTAATTATGAGATTGAATCTTTATTCATTTTAGGTACGTTCGGAACATTTTCCAATATACTCACTCATTCGATCAAATCAAATCATTTCTATCGCATGTTATTTTATTTACTTCTGTTTTATATTCTATAAGTTTACCATAGACTACACATGCATCAAATACACATATCCATGTCGACGATAACTCATCGGTGAATATAATGAAGAATGTGGAACCATTTTGGTATTTATAGAATTACGATTGCATACATCTATATGTATCAATCTGAAAAGTTCATCAACTCTTATGATACTTCCACTAAATGGGTGCATAGTCCTTTATTGTTTGAGATATAATTAACGAATATCATATGATTCAAAATCATACAATAAAATTATTTCTCGAAACTACGGCTTAGTCTATAATTCGAAAACAACTATAAATAATATTAGATACTTTTGTATTTTCCAATGCATCACTTTTGTTATAAAAAAATTACCACATAATAGTTATTTCACAAAGAATATTCATAATATTCATATTGAAATATAGCTATGTCTATTATTATTTTCAGTCGATACCGAAAAATAATCATTATTTCATAAATATTGTGAAAGTGCTACTAAGGATCGTAATATGGAATATTATATAAGTTATCTACTAGTGCAGAATATAAATATAAAAAGTAAATAGTAAAGTAAATGACATCATGGAGTTTTATACTGGTTCGAACTTCCCATTTTACGTCCAGTCATAGACTCCTTTTGGAATTTAAGTATCAACCCTCTCTTAACCCGGAGGAATAGGTATTACACCCCATGAGCAACCGAATAGGACTTCTACCGCATAGACAACTGAATAGGACTTCTACCGCCTAAGCAACCGAACAGGTTTTCAATAATACAGAGAATTATCTTGACTGATTGTGCTCTTTTAATAGCATGGATAAGTCTTTTAGAGTACACCCTTCCTATAATCTTCTCCTTTGTGGTATATAGTGTAGTTCGTGAATATTGGAAGTTAATTTAATCACAAATGAATTTGTGCTTGAATGTGCAAGTAATTAGAACAAGAATTTGAGCGCAAATGGCAGAATGATTAGATAATAAGTATAAGAGAATAGAATTAGAAATTAGGTGATTAAAACTAATGAATTGAAGGCTATATATAGTGTTTAAGTGTTACAACTCATCGTGAAAAGTTACGATCAAAAGATATGGAAACAACTCTTGAATCATGGGTTGTTTCTGTTAGTTAAATGGAAGTGACCGTTCAGAAAATAGCCGTTATGCAATTTCAGTCGACTGAACAAAAGATTTCAGTCTACTGAAAATTTTAAAATTTTCGAATTTAAAAGAGATGTATATAAGAATCTTACATTTCAGTCAACTGAATAGGGAAGTTCAGCCGACTGAACATTCAAATGCACTGTGCATGTTGATGCAGCGCAATCTGATCATTTCAGAATTTTAGGTCGCTCACGACCTAGTGAGATTTTAGGTCGCTCACGACCTAGTGGAACTTCACGACCTAGTGACACTTTGGATCGCTCCGACTCTTTCGAGCTACGACCTAACCAGAGACAAGAGGATGAGGCTGCAACACGCTGTGATAAGTCGCTTGCTTTAGGTCGCGAATGACCTAGCGACTTACGAGCTAACGAGTCAAAGAATAAGGCGCTCGAACGACCTAACAAGTTACTCGACCGCTCCGGGTTATTCAAACGACCTAACGAGTTACGACCTAAGTTAGGTCGCGGGAAGATATAGGAAGATAGGTCGCTCACTTTAGGTCGTTCCAAACTTTCGAATACCAGCTTTGACGAGATACGACCTACATTAGGTCGCGGGACGAGACACGACCTATGATAAGTCGCGGAAGCCTATGCCGCCTGGATTTCTTGAGTCGCTGCTGCCTTGAATCATGTTGTATAAAAGTTGTTGTACTTTGTATGAGTATTTGTTATGTCGTTGTATTGAAATATGTTGTGTGTTGTATATATTAAGTCATTTGATATATGTTGTAAAGTGTTTTCTTATGTCGCATTATACTTAGGTCGTAGGTCGTGTTTGTTAGGTCGCGTGTGATGTTTAGGTCGTAAGTCGCTGGTTTGTTAGGTCGTAAACGACCTAAGTGTTGTACAGTTTTGTGTTGTGAATTGTAAGCCTATAAATAGGCAGGTGGTCTCATTTGTAATAGTAAGTTGACTTGAATAAAAACTTTTGTTTGTTAACTTTGTGCTTTCATTAAATTGGTAGTTGAGTGTGAACTCCTATCTCCTCTTTCGGCATTCGAGTGCGCTCGAATCAATGATCGTAGAAGCCAATTCACGGTATCAAGTGTGCTTGATCAACGTCTGAAGAATTGCAGATCTTCTTTCACGGTATCGTGCGCGATCAACGTGACGAAGATAGCTAGAATCCATCATCTTTTGATCAACAAATTTGGGCCATTTGGTATTCTTCAATTCACCGATTGCTACTTTCATCGAATCATCAATTTTGTTATCCGTTGCTGCATCATTTGGTATCAGAGCTAGACTTAGCCAATCATAGCTAAGCCGAGTCTTGGAGCCAATTTTATTCGAAGTGTTGAAGATTGGATTTGCATTTTTTACGAAGACTAATGTTCATCATAAGTCGCAACAAGAGTGAAGATTTTGATCCATATCATTTTGTATTGAAAGAAGAAAGGTGTTTGAGAGTACGCGGGAAGTTGTTTGCGCACCAAAGGGTATATTGAATTGTGGGTGCCGAGCTTGAGTTAGGTCGTTTCTAGGCCAAACCGAGCTAGAATTGAAATTTTTGAAGTTGTGTGTTGAATTTGTGAAGTTTTCGACAATGCCGCCAAGAAGAGCTAATTGCCATCAGAATGTTGAAGCTTTGTATAGAAGAGAAGAAGCTGATGAGATGGAGCAAAGAATTAATGAAAACTTTAGTGAGAAGCTTAATGAAGGGATTGGTCGATTAGAGAAGATGATGTTGGAGATGAATCAAAATCGAAGAAGGGTTTCACCTGAATCTAACCATGGGGGAAGTAGAGTTTCACCACATTCCAATAGGGAGAGAAGTGTTGATAATGATCATAGAAGTGTGATTCGAGATTGTTATAGAAATAATGATGATCGAAGTTGTGATAGGAATGTGAATGATCGTGATCGGAGGAATGTAGGTAGAAGGGATGTTGGTGGAAGACAAGATGGTAGTGGAGATGTTGGTGGTCAGGATCGACATCGATATACATCAGATTTCGAGGAGGAGTTTGATGGTGGTAGTGTTCATGGACGAGGACGAGGACAAGGAAGGAATCAGTCGGAGTATGATCACAAGTGGGAGTCTGGGATGAAAACTGAAATACCAGAATTCAAGGGAGGTATGCAGGCCGAGGAATTTCTTGATTGGTTAGCTTATGTTGAGGAAATATTTGACTTCAAGGAGGTTCCGGAGGATCGTAAAGTGAAGTTGGTTGTTACTAGGTTAAGGGGGAGAGCTATGGCATGGTGGCAGCAAACCAAACTTACTAGAGAGCGGATGGGGAAGTCAAGGATTGTAGCTTGGGAAAAGATGAAGAAATTGATGAAGGCTACTTTCTTACCTTACAATTACCAATCACTAATGTATCAGAGACTACAAAACCTGAGGCAAGGGACGTAGACTGTTACTGATTATGCAGATGAGTTCTACCAGTTGATTGCTCGAAATGACATTATGGAAACAGAAGAACAATTGACCGCTAGATTTGTGGGTGGACTTAGAACACAGATCCAGGATATGGTGAACATGTTTGACCCTAGATCTGTGGCAGAAGCACATCAAAAGGCGTTGGCTTGGGAGAAACAAGGAAGACGTGGGGGAGGAGTGTTTCCAAGTTTTACAGGGTAGAACAAAGGAGCGGGTAGTAGTTCTAATATTCCTAAAGCATCGAGTAAGCCAGTTGTTCATGAAGTGGCTAAACCAAAAGTCAACACCAATTTCAAATGCTATAATTGTCAAGAAGTGGGACACAAGAGCAGCGAATGTCCAAAACCAAAGAAGAGAACTATGATTGCTGAAATAGAAGATAAGGATGTAGAGGCTGAATGTTCTAATTCACTACATGATGAGGAGGAAGAAAATGTGTCGGGAGATGAAGGGTATTCATTTATGATGAAGAGGTCGTGCTTGACACCAAAACAGGAGGAGGAAACTAGCTGGTTGAGGAGTAACATCTTTCAATCAACATGTACTATCTTGGGAAGGGTTTGCAAGTTCGTTATTGATGCAGGAAGTTGCGACAATATTATCTCTACAGAAGCTGTGAAGAAGTTATCATTGAAGACAGAAAAACATCTGAAACCGTACACGTTAGCTTGGTTGAGGAAAGGTGGGGAGGTGAAAGTTGGACGAAGAGCTTGTGTTAATTTTTCAATTGGGAAGAAATACAAGGATGAAATTTGGTGTGATATTGTGGACATGGACGTATGTCATCTGTTGCTGGGGAGACCGTGGCAGTATGATAGGGCTGTGCAACATGATGGTCGTACTAACAGTTATAGTTTCATGTTTGAGGGTACTAAAATCACTTTAATTCCTAAGAAACGACAACACGAAGAAAGCAAGTCGGAAGAGATTGAAGAACTTAAAACTTTGCTATCTTTGAAGGAATTTGTTAAGGAAGTAGAAGAGGAACCTGAAATGTTTTTGTTGATTGGACGTGAGAGTCATGAAGTGGTTGAGATTCCTGAAGAAGTTAAACCAGTACTGGAAGAATTTGAAGATGTATTTCCTGAGGAGCTACCAACGGAGTTACCGCCGTTGAGAGACATTCAACATCAAATTGACCTTGTTCCAGGAGCTGTGTTACCTCATAGACCACATTATAGAATGAGTCCAAAAGAACATGAGGAGTTGAGAAGGCAAGTGGAAGAGTTGCTTGAGCAGGGGCGTGTGCAGGAAAGTTTAAGTCCTTGTGCGGTGCCAGCTTTGTTAGTACCAAAGAAGGATGGAACGTGGAGGATGTGCACTGATAGTCGAGCACTGAATAAGATTACTGTGAGATACAGATTTCCAATGCCGAGACTTGATGATTTGTTGGATCAGTTGAGCGGGGCTATTATCTTTTCGAAGATTGATTTGAAAAGTGGTTATCATCAAATTCGTATAAGACCAAGGGGTGAGTGGAAGACAGCGTTCAAGACGAGAGAAGGATTATATGAATGGCTGGTCATGCCATTTGGTCTTTCGAATGCACCGAGTACATTTATGCGGGTGATGAATCAAATCTTTAGACCATTCATTGGGAAGTTCGTGGTGGTGTATTTTGATGATATATTGATATATAGTAGAAGCTCAGAAGAACACTTGCAACATCTGAGAGAAGTATTGATGATACTGCAACAGGAACAATTTTATGCTGCAACGAAGAAATGCGTGTTCATGACGCATAGTGTTTTATTTTTGGGATATGTTATTTCAGATGGAGGTATACAGGTGGATCAGAATAAAGTTAAAGCAATCAGAAATTGGCCACAACCCAGGACGATTACAGAAGTTAGAAGCTTTCATGGTTTGGCGTCATTCTACCGAAGGTTCATTCCACACTTCAGTAGCGTGATGGCACCAGTTACTGATTGTATGAAAGGGAAGCAATTTTCATGGTTGGAGGAAGCAGGATTTGCCTTTGAGAGAATCAAGGAACTATTGACGACAGCACTGATTCTAGTGTTGCCGGATTTTCAGTTGTTGTTTGAATTACATACTGTTGCATCGAAGGTTGGAATTGGAGGGGTGTTAAGTCAAAAGGGACGTCCTATTGCATATTTCAGTGAGAAGTTATCAGGAGCAAAGATGAGATATAATACTTACGATGTGGAATTTTATGCTATTGTGCAAGCTGTGAAACATTGGAGGCATTACTTGTTTCATAAAGAATTTATTTTATATACTGATCATGAGGCATTGAAGCATATGCAGGGACAGGACAAGATTGAAGCAAGGCATGCTTCGTGGATTGCGTACTTACAACAATTTACATTTGTGGTGAAGCATAAATCAGGAATTACGAATAGAGTGGCAGATGCATTGAGTCGAAGGAATCATTTGCTGACTACAATGAAGGTTGAAGTAACGGGGTTTGATGTGTTACCATAACTGTTTGTTGATGATCCTTACTTTGCAAAGTATGTAGATAAAGTCAAGGAGGGGAAGACGGATGAGTTTGTAATGGTGGATGGTTTTCTTTTTAAGGGAAATCGATTATGTATACCAGAGTGCAACTTACGAATGAAGATTGTGAAGGAGTTGCATGAGGAAGGTCATGTGGGGAGAGACCGTACATTACAGTTGATTTCGCAATCATATTTTTGGCCTACTATAAGAAGAGAAGTAGAGAGGTTCGTGGAGAGATGTCATATTTGTCAAGTTTCCAAAGGGACAGCGACGAATGCGGGATTGTATATGCCATTACCTGTGCCTATTAAACCGTGGGTTGATATCAGCATGGATTTTGTTTTGGCTTTTCCTAGAACTCAAAGGGAAAATGATTCTATATTCGTTGTGGTGGATAGATTTTCCAAAATGGCACATTTTATCGCTTGTAAGAAGACAGCTGATGCCGTCCGTGTTGCACAATTATTCTTTAAAGAGGTGTATCGATTACATGGGCTACCTGAGTCTATTGTTTCAGATCGGGATACTAGACTTCTAAGCCATTTTTGGTTGAGTTTGTGGAAGACGGTTGGAACGAAGTTGAACTTTAGCAGCGCCTATCATCCGCAAACAGATGGGCAAACGGAAGTGGTAAACAGATCATTGGGAAATTTGTTGCGATGTCTTGTGCAGGATAACTTGAAGAGTTGGGATATGAAATTATGTCAAACAGAGTTTGCACATAATCACGCTATTAACCGTAGTACGGGTTTCAGTCCGTTTCAAGTTGTATACTCAGCAAGTCCAAAGGGTCCATTGGATTTGACGACAGTGCCAGATCAGAAGGGAGTTGTTAAGCGGGCTAGTGATTTTGTGACTGAGTTGCAGTAGTGCCACAGAGCTGTTCATGAACGATTGCTTGCATCAAACAAAAAGTATAAACAACTGGCGGATAAGAAGCGAAGGAATGTGAATTTCAGAGAAGGTGATTTGGTTTACGCCGTGTTGACAAAAGATCGTTTTCCAGTGGGAACGTACAATAAGTTGAAAGCTCGAAAAATCGGTCCAGTGGAAATTTTGAAGAAAATCAATGAGAATGCATATCAATTGAGATTGCCGGATGATGTTCATACTTCTGATGTTTTCAATGTCAAATATTTGATTCCGTATCATGGAGATGAGCTTGTTGTGGAAGAGGAAGATGCAAATTCGAGGTCGAATTTTTGTCAACCAGGGGAGGATGATGCAGCGCAATCTGATCATTTCAGAATTTTAGGTCGCTCACGACCTAGTGAGATTTTAGGTCGCTCACGACATAGTGACACTTTGGATCGCTCCGACTCTTTCGAGCTACGACCTAACCAGAGACAAGAGGATGAGGCTGCAACACGCTGTGATAAGTCGCTTGCTTTAGGTCACGAACGACCTAGCGACTTACGAGCTAACGAGTCAAAGAATAAGGCGCTCGAACGACCTAACAAGTTACTCGACCGCTCCGGGTTATTCAAACGACCTAACGAGTTACGACCTAAGTTAGGTCGCGGGAAGATATGGGAAGATAGGTCGCTCACTTTAGGTCGTTCCGAACTTTCGAATACCAGCTTTGACGAGATACGACCTACGTTAGGTCGCAGGACGAGACACGACCTTTGATAAGTCGCGGAAGCCTATGCCGCCTGGATTTCTTGAGTCACTGCTGCCTTGAATCATGTTGTATAAAATTTGTTGTACTTTGTATGAGTATTTGTTATGTCGTTGTATTGAAATATGTTGTGTGTTGTATATATTAAGTCATTTGATATATGTTGTAAAGTGTTTTCTTATGTCGCATTATACTTAGGTCGTAGGTCGCGTCTGTAAGGTCGCGTGTGATGTTTAGGTCGTAAGTCGCTGGTTTGTTAGGTCGTAAACGACCTAAGTGTTGTACAGTTTTGTGTTGTGAATTGTAAGCCTATAAATAGGCAGGTGGTCTCATTTGTAATAGTAAGTTGATTTGAATAAAAACTTTTGTTTGTTAGCTTTGTGCTTTCATTAAATTGGTAGTTGAGTGTGAACTCCTATCTCCTCTTTCGGCATTCGAGTGCGCTCGAATCAACGATCGTAGAAGCCAATTCACGGTATCAAGTGCGCTTGATCAACATCTGAAGAATTGCAGATCTTCTTTCACGGTATCGTGCGCGATCAACGTGACGAAGATAGCTAGAATCCGGCATCTTTTGATCAACGGATTTGGGCCATTTGGTATTCTTCAATTCACCGATTGCTACTTTCATCGAATCATCAATTTTGTTATCCACTGCTGCATCACATGTGCACAGATATTCAGTCGACTGAACTGGCTGTTTTAGAAGGCTGAATACCCTTATTTCTGCCAATTTGAGTTTCTTGAAAAGCTTTTGTATGTGAACTTTGTGTAGTGCAATACTTGGTATATGTAGCATGATTTGAAAATAATTTTAAGTACTTGTGTGTGTGCATATACCACCTTGGAGAGATTTTAACAAAAATCAACTTCTAGACTAGACTATAGAGAAACCATAAATAATATTGAAGCTTCTATCTGAATTCTTGGTCTGCAATCTATTGTCGAGTAGAATAGCATATTCTTCTGCATATATGGTTAGTTCACATAATATTTACTTATATAGTTGTCATGGTCAAAACATCAAAATACAAGGTTCTAACATCTTCCCTTTTTATGATGACAACTGTGTAAGTGTTAAAAATTTATAAGAATGATTTACTCCCCCGATGAATATTCCCCTTATTAAACAATTTCTCCCCCTTTGTCATCGACAAAAAGGAATAAATAGTCAGCATGAGAAATATATATAAGCATAGAAACACACATATGTCATAGGGAAAATAAAATGAGCATCATAGATAATCATGAACAATGAATTTTAAGAGTAATGTCACAGAATAACATCAAAAAGAACATAAACACAAAATAATGTCTTAAAAGATAAAATGGGCTTAAGCAAACATAAAATTTAGACCTCCTCACTTTCTGAACCTTCTTCTTCCTCTTCTTCGTCGGAGGTAGACCATGTTAAGGGAGCGGAATTCTCGACGATATGTAACGTTCTAGAATTTTCAACTTCCGAAAGTCGATATTAATACATTCACTGTATCAACTGCCGAGCAATCGAATGCCGGAAAACCGAATTGTTATGGAGAAAAAGAAAAGGTAGAAGAAGACGGAAGAAAAAGAGAACAGAAAAACACAGAAACAGAAATAATATCAGAATCTCACATTCGCAGCGGAACAACATATAATAGATAAATGAATAATCTTTAAATCAAAGAACTATATCAGTTTATACATTACATCATCAGAGTCAATATACACACAATACATCAATGGACAGTTATACAAAATTGTCCTCATACAGAATACACAGCGGAATAAATAATATCATATACAAGTGATACGTCTCGCCATCCAGCTCGCCACTGAGCTCCACAGCATCTCCTGAATCCAGAATGACCTGATAACCTGACTCTAGACTGTCCGTGTGGAAATTGGTGGGCACCCAAAGTTTAGGAAAGAAACAATAAACTCCAGGTCAGTCATGGTGACTGGTGTGAGGACTAAAACAGTTATTTATCTTTAAAACAATAACAACAAAGGAAGTAAAAGACATCCGCAATGCTTTTGGAAAATGAAACTACCATAAGACCTCCCGCCACACACACAATGTAAACGCAGAATTGGAGGAGATTTCTTCTTATGATAGTCAAACATGCTTACTATGCAAAACAATTCATTTTTGATATTATTACTAGTGCATAGTGTGCAAAATCATTTCGAAAGTATAATATTAATCTTAGCTAGCATAGGCATTTCACACTATGCCTACTATAGCTACTATGTTCAATAGCAGGTTACCGCCACATTCCATAGCAGGTTATACAAATAAAACCGTACAAGGTTCGTATTGTTTCTTTAGATTTCCAACAAATGGTCAGGCTAAGGAACTTCCTATTGCCACATGGGATTGCCTCTGGCGGGACGTCCCAAGAACTAACTAGCTCTCTGCCAACACAAGGCCGGGTTACCTCTGACACCAGGTAACTACTACACGAATATGCCACCCCCCGGTCCTTTGGGACCTTTATCCGAGGCGCCTCGATCAAAACAACAATCACACAGTAAATGAGATTGGAGTATCCACATAGGTTAAATACCAGGGCTCCATACCTTATACCACCCTTTTCCAGAAGGAAATGACATACCCTAAAGGGAGCGACCCTCATAACCTTGCCGCATCATTACTGTTTCGACCATTTACGGGTTGAGAGGTCCGAAGAGGTCTCGTCCACAAAGCTATGCTTTTTCACAAAGCCACGCTTTGATCACAAATGATCAATAAATGATCATCACACAACAACACTCAGCATGCCACACTACCAAATTGGGAGTATATCACTGATAAATTTCAACTACATAACCTCTAAGCTCGTACGTCTCAGAGAAGGGTGTTAAGCTAAGAGAATAAATTCTCCGCCACCAAACAGAAATGTAGTTGAAAGAAATCAGCTTTATATCTCAAAATGTAATGTCAGACATGTAACCATACAAGTCTGTTCCGGGTTCGAATCGAACCAAAGGCACTTCCAAAGAAGCCCTTGCAATCTGGGTATTCACAATCCCGATCGAACTTCCCATCACAAAGGAAATCTCTATACCGTAGCTAATGGTGCAGAGACAATCGATAGGTCATCCTATTATTTTCACAAATACTCGGTCTTCACCACCGGTCTTCAATACGATCCATATCGTCGTATCACTAATTCGGAATGGGTTATATGACACAAAGGTCTTTTCCCGGCTAACCCGAATAGTGAGAACAATATTTAAAACATATGGATATAGGGATTTCAATTAAGTCACAACTTATTACCCAAATCCTTTCCTTTAAATGGTTTAAACAAATTACCATTTCAAATCTTTAACAAAAAGGTTTACTTCACAAAGTTTACCCAGTTTCATAAAGGTTCATTCACAGATTTCCAAATCAATTTCCATTTCAATTTGATTAACCCATTAAATCTTTAAATCAAGATTTAAATTAGCTTTCAAACTATTCATAATTCAAGTCTTGTATAATATAAAAGATACACCTTTTAAAATCTTCTTTGATTTCATAATAAAGCTTAATCATCTTCACAAAGGTTAATTCATAGTTTTCCAAAACTATTTACAATTTCATTTCAACTTGAATTGTTTCGATACAAATTGGAAATCTTTTCACTTTATGAAAGCTATTATCATTTGAAAACAGATAGTTTTCGTTTTGGGAAAAACTGGTTACAATTACACAGTTTAAAGCCATCCAAGTATAAAACTTGAATTTAAATTTAAATCTCCAAAAACCATATTTTAAATGGTTAAAAACCCATATAAACACCCTTTACACTGATAAAATCCTTTAGACCATAATTCCCAATTCATTGAATTCAATTTCAAAATATTGAATTTAAACTTAAATCAAATGATTTAAATTTCAATTTTATTACGTTATTTAAAATAACATTTATTTTTGAAACTCATTTTCAAAAACTTTCAATTCCAATTTCAAAACTATTTTGGATTCAAAAATTCAATCTTTAGAATTTGTCAAAAATCTGTGACTTAACCGATTTCCATGTGAAATCCACATTTGTGTGTGTATTGTGTAGTCCACGAGTTTAACACAATAGTGCAACAACATCCAACCATCACAGATCAAATATAACAATATAATTGATAAGCGGTATAAACGATAACGCTTATCTTTCATTCACAGATCACAGATATATATATCATAGATAAACAATTCACAGATCACAACACACATCAGGATATATCACAAAGCATCACATATCAGAGATGTCAAACAATTCAACATCCAATATAATCCAAACATCCATAAGTAGGATTAATTAAATTATCTGATTAATTTAAATCAGATAAATTTCTATAAATCAATTTGGCTAGTTATGGTAAATTAATAATCAATTAATTTCAAATTGATTTTCAAATTTATTTCAAACACCAAATAAATTTCCAAACATTTCCAAAAGATTTATTTTCAATCACCAAAAATCAATTACCAAATGGATTTCTAAATTTATTTCCTTTTTAAAATAAATTCCTTTTTAAGCGGATAAATTCCTTTACTTTCCAAACTATTCAAAATCCAAATTTTAAATAAATTCTCAACTTATAAATAATAATTTCGAAATCCATTTATTAATCCCTTTTTCACAAATTTGAAATTTAATTCAACACAGTTCAAAAATAAATCTTTATCTTTTAAAACTCCTTTTAAATTTATCCAATTATCAAAAATAAATTTTTCCAATAAATTTCCAACTTAAATTTTCAAAAATCCAATTTTATTTATTTTCTGGTATCCAACGATACCAAAAATATATTCGGCTAAATTATAGCCGTCAACGATTCCAATCCACAAATATATCACATACGGATTATAAATAAATCAACATACAACATTGAAATAAATTCAAATATTTGAGGAATCCAGTTGGATCCCTCCAACCCGTTTCCCTACATCCACAGATGTTAGCACAATACCAATTCCACATCGAGGTGGAATATCGCGGTATATAGGATTTATCAAATACTATCCGCTATTATGCGGCGCAATAGGGTCTCATCCGCTATATAATGCGGGAAATCAACTCCAAATACATATATAATACCAATTCCACTTCACGGTGGAATTATCGCGGTATATGTTTTTAATAAATAACCTCTGCTTAATATACGGCGTATAGGGTCTATTCAACACAATAGATAACAATTTATCATCCAATTCACACAATCAATACTATCAACAATTTTAAATCTCAACTATTTAAAATTTAAATCGAAACAAAATTCGATTGAGTGAGGAGTTCTCACCTTGCTTTTAAAATGTCGAGCGTTCAAATTTTTTTTACATTAAATCGAACACGTTCGATTTAACGCAAAATTTTCACTTGCTCGAAATGATCCCACGACTGCACCACAGCGAGCTGCTCGTCGCTGTGATTCCGGCGCCGCCAGTTTCGTCGATTTTCGACCACGTATGAACAAGTTACAGCATTTCAAAGTTAATACGATTTTATATATAATTTATTTTCAGTTTCCTTTTAAATTTCAAAACCATACTATCATCACCTTCCATTTTCTTGCATTCACATCTGGCCACGCGATGCTTTCTTCCTCCCAGGTCAAAACGCACACGTTCAAACCCATTGCCGCCTACGTTTTGAATTTTTCGTGACCACCATCGCTCGACTATATGTCGATCAACCACCCTCATTTCGTGTGCCATCATCCACTCCACCACCACCACGAACAGCTCGAAGCTCGGTTGCCTATTCCTCTCGAATTTCGTGCGTGATCGGTAGGCGAACGCGCCCCCCTAGCGACCACCATACAGCTCCGATTTCGATCTCCGCCGTTGGATGGGTAGATGTCGAGGTGCTCTCCATCTTTCCAGTTGAAGACTTCGTCTGAAAGTTGACAGATTGAGAGAGATTTGAGGGAGAAGGAACAAAAATTCTGGCCATTGAAATGAAAAATGGCGGCCACAACCCTAGCTAGGGCTTTGAGTGCAAAACAGAAATTCTGAGGCCTTTTATAGAAAATTGACGAAACACTGTTCATCGAAAATTTTCCAAACTCCAAATCAAACGTGCCGACAGACATTCATAAGGTTTTACCCGCGTTCCGAACACAATGGAACGTATTTCGAAAGCTAATTCGATCATATGTGCGAGTTACGGAAATAAACGTCAAATTTAAATTAAACCGATTTAAAACGATTTCGATGCGTTTGGGCTTGCCCCGGACACACCGTAAATCAAATTGACACGAAATTTAAAACCATACAATAATATAACATTACGGATCCGATGAAACTGGTTTCGTCAAAATCCGAGACTGTTTGAAAATTGACTATTTTCACTCGTTAATTAAATATTAAAATAATCAATTTTCACAATTTAACTTTTAATTCAATTTTAAAAGTTTACAAACATCATTCTAACTCCAATATGATTTAATATAACTTTATAAATCATTTTATACACATTAAACCCGATTATCAATTATTTCTGCAATTTCAAATATTAAATTGTCGATTTAATTATCCAATTAAATCACTATATTCGAAATTAAATTTATTCGACTTACAAATCTTACTTGTTAATATTTAAAATCAATTAAATATACGAATTTCAAATGACAGAAATTCTGGGTCATTACAATCTTCCCCCCTTAAAAGAATTTCGTCCTCGAAATTGCAAAGTAAGGAAAAAATGCCCAAATCCATTAACTTTTCAAACAATTCGTTCAAATTAGATTTCAAAATCACTTAAGTGTACAACTTCCCCAACATCCAATAGTTAAACTCTTTCAAAACTTTACTAAGTTTTCAAATCCATATATAGTTATACCTTTCAAAACAAACTATATCGTTTAACTTTTAACTCCAAATCCAAAATTTAGTTTTCACAAATTTCCCGAAAATTTTCTAACGCCTTAAATTTCCAGAAAAATTCGCCATAGCCTCCTTTGCGCGGTTCAATCGTAGTAGGATCACAATAGACAGAAATATGTATACATCGACCCACACGGTCGGAAAAGCAGAAAAACAGTTCATATTTCCTATTTTTATTACGTAGGCGTACCTTTTTAGCATTTTTAAGTAAAGCAGTTATTTATTTAGCATTTTAGCGCGACCAAATTCCGCCAAACGGCAGCCACGACACTTGTACTTACTCAATTCAAACACGTAAGTGACATATATATAAAGTTATTAACAATTTACTCTTTTAAACAACTACAACATATGCATATTAAAAGAAATGCATACTAAACAAGATTTATAAGCAACTTATAAAATTTCAACATCACTTGTAATCGTTTACAACCAATTCATATACAACGACATTCATTTATTCATTTTCAATTAGTTTACATTCACTAATTTAAATTCAAGTTGGTTCACTTCCAATTCAAATCAATTTCTATTTAAATTTACTTCACTTTCAATTTAAATTCAATTACTATAGCTTTCAATTTCACTAATTCAATTTCATTAACACTTAATGAATTTACTATATACAATCAACCAACAATCATCTAGTAACCAATGCATAACCAACACAACCAAATTTATTCACTTTGTTTATCTTCAATTTGGTTCAACACTTTCAATTAGCTTTAATGAATTAATACTTACATCCATTATTCTATATCAATTTATTTACATTCGATTGATTAATATTCAATCCATTTATTAATTCAATTGCTAATTCATTTTACAAATAAAATTGAATTTCATTTATAACTCAAGTTCACATCTATTTAATAAATTCACTTTATTATTTCACTTTTATATCAAAATCAAATTCATTTAACATCACTTAAGTTATATTCCACTTCGAACATCATTTGTTTAACTTAACTTAAATTTTCACTTATAAATCCAATTCAATTTATTTAACTTCCTTTAGTTAAATTCCAAATCATATATTTATTATACTAACCCAAATTTTTTTCCAACTTTACCAAAGCTAAATTTACTATCTCATATCATAAGTTCAAAACTCAGTTTACTTATATTCATCAATTTCAATTTGGATTTTTAATTTAAAATTTGGTTATCACAACAAAACTTCAATTTTTCAATTTATTATGGTAGCAAATCCATCACAAAGAAACTCGAAAATGATACTGATGATGCTGCAGTCATCACCCTTATTATTTTCCAGTAACAATAGTGAATTCATTGCTTAATATTCTTTCAAAAATTTCCTTTTATTTATAAATCACATTTATAAATCTTTTCTCATATAATTTCACTATTTAACTTTACTTATACAAGATTATTTCACAATTGTAAATCATATTAATTATAATTCCATACTTAATAATTCATTTGCTTATATACTTCATTCTTTTACAATTGTTTTTATTTAGATTATTCAAACAACTTTTATTAATTTATATATATTCACACATTATCAACAACCAAACTAACAAATATGCACTCGTATCTATTATTACGCTCACATTCATTCTAGAGTACTAATGACTCTATCTCTAATGAGTAACACACAACAGAACCAAGGTTATCACTTAACCATATACTCTGATACCACATGTAACGTTCTGGAATTTTCGACTTCTGAAAGTCGACATTAATACATTCACTGTATTAACTGCCGAGCAATCGAATGTCGGAAAACCGAATTTTTATGGAGAAAAAAAAGAGGTAGAAGAAGACGGAAGAAAAAGAGAACAGAAAAACACAGAAACAGAAACAATATCAGAATCTCACATTCGCAACGGAACAACATATAATAGATAAATGAATAATCTTTAAATCAAAGAACTATATCAGTTTATACATTACATCATTAGAGTCAATATACACACAATACATCAATGGACAGTTATACAAAATTGTCCTCATACAGAATACACAGCGGAATAAATAATATCATATACAAGTGATACGTCTCGCCATCCAGCTCGCCACTGAGCTCCACAACATCTGCTGAATCCAGAATGACCTGATAACCTGACTCTAGACTGCCCGTGTGGAAATTGGTGGGCACCCAGAGTTTAGGAAAGAAACAATAAACTCCAGGTCAATCATGGTGACTGGTTTGAGGACTAAAACAGTTATTTATCTTTAAAACAATAACAACAAAGGAAGTAAAAGACATCCGCAATGCTTTTGGAAAATGAAACTACCATAAGACCTCCCGCCACACACACAATGCAAACGCAGAATTGGAGGAGATATCTTCTTATGATAGTCAAACATGCTTACTACGCAAAACAAATCATTTTTGATATTATTACTAGTGCATAGTGTGCAAAATCATTTCGAAAGTATAATATTAATCTTAGCCAGCATAGGCATTTCACACTATGCCTACTATAGCTACTATGTTCAATAGCAGGTTACCGCCACATTCCATAGTAGGTTATACAACTAAAACCGTACAAGGTTCGTATTGTTTCTTTGGATTTCCAACAAATGGTCAGGCTAAGGAACTTCCTATTGCCACATGGGATCGCCTCTGGCGGGACGTCCCGAGAACTAACTAGCTCTCTGCCAACACAAGGCTGGGTTACCTCTGACACCAGGTAACTACTACACGAATATGACACCCCCCGGTCCTTTAGGACCTTTATCTGAGGCGCCTCGATCAAAACAACAATCACACAGTAAATGAGATTGGAGTATCCACATAGGTTAAATACCAGGGCTCCATACCTGATACCACCCTTTTCCAGAAGGAAATGACATACCCTAAAGGGAGCGACCCTCATAACCTTGCCGCATCATTCCTGTTTCGACCATTTCCGGGTTGTGAGGTCCGAAGAGGTCTCGTCCACAAAGCTACGCTTTTTCACAAAGCCATGCTTTGATCACAAATGATCAATAGATGATCATCACACAGCAACACTCAGCATGCCACACTACCAAATTGGGAGTATATCACTGATAAATTTCAACTACATAACCTCTGAGCTCGTACGTCTCAGAGAAGGGTGTTAAGCTAAGAGAATAAATTCTCCACCACCAAACTGAAATGTATTTGAAAGAAATCAGCTTTATATCTCAAAATGTAATGTCAAACATGTAACCATACAAGTCTGTTCCAGGTTCGAACAGGACCGAAGGCACTTCCAAAGAAGCCCTTGCAATCCGGGTATTCACAATCCTGATCGAACTTTCCATCACAAAGGAAATCTCTATACCATACCTAACGGTGCAGAGACAATCGATAGGTCATCCTATCATTTTCACAAATACCCAGTCTTCACCACCGGTCTTCAATACGATCCATATCGTCGTATCACTAATTCGGAATGGGTTATATGACACAAAGGTCTTTTCCCGGCTAACCCGAATAGTGAGCACAATATTTAAAACATATGGATATAGGGATTTCAATTAAGTCACAACTTATTACCCAAATCCTTTCCTTTAAATGGTTTAAACAAATTACCATTTTAAATCTTTAACAAAAAGGTTTACTTCACAAAGTTTACCCAGTTTCACAAAGGTTCATTCACGGATTTCCAAATCAATTTCCATTTCAATTTGATTAACCCATTAAATCTTTAAATCAAGATTTAACTTATAGCTTTCAAACTATTCATAATTCAAGTCTTGTATAATATAAAAGATATACCTTTTAAAATCTTCTTTGATTTCAAAATAAAGCTTAATCATCTTCATAAAGGTTAATTCATAGTTTTTCCAAACTATTTAGAATTTCATTTCAACTTGAATTGTTTCGATACAAATTGGAAATCTTTTCACTTTATGAAAGCTATTATCATTTGGAAACAAATAGTTTTCGTTTTGGGAAAAACTGGTTACAATTACACAGTTTAAAGCCATCCAAGTATAAAACTTGAAATTAAATTTAAATTTCCAAAAACCATATTTTAAATGGTTAAAAACCCATATAAACACCCTTTACACTGATAAAATCCTTTAGACCATAATTCCAAATTCATTGAATTCAATTTCAAAATATTGAATTCAAACTTAAATCAAATGATTTAAATTTCAATTTTATTTAGTTATTTAAAATAACTTTTATTTTTGAAACTCATTTTCAAAAACTTTCAATTCCAATTTCAAAACTATTTTGGATTCAAAAATTCAATCTTTAGAATTTGTCAAAAATCTGTGACTTAACCGATTTCCACGTGAAATCCACATTTGTGTGTGTATTGTGTAGTCCACGGGTTTAACACAATAGTGCAACAACATCCAACCATCACAGATCAAATATAACAATATAATTGATAAGCGGTATAAACGATAACGCTTATCTTTTATTCACAGATCACAGATATATATATCATAGATAAACAATTCACAGATCACAACACACATCAGGATATATCACAAAGCATCACATATCAGAGATGTCAAACAATTCAACATCCAATATAATCCAAACATCCATAAGTAGGATTAATTAAATTATCTGATTAATTTAAATCAGATAAATTTCTATAAATCAATTTGGCTAGTTATGGTAAATTAATAATCAATTAATTTCAAATTGATTTTCAAATTTATTTCAAAACACCAAATAAATTTCCAAACATTTCCAAAAGATTTATTTTCAATCACCAAAAATCAATTACCAAATAGATTTCTAAATTTATTTCCTTTTTAAAATAAATTCCTTTTTAAGCAGATAAATTCCTTTACTTTCCAGACTATTCAAAAATCCAAATTTTTAATAAATTCTCAACTTATAAATAATAATTTCAAAATCCATTTATTAAGCCCTTTTTCCCAAATTTGAAATTTAATTCAACACAGTTCAAAAATAAATCTTTATCTTTTAAAACTCCTTTTAAATTTATCCAATTATCAAAAATAAATTTTCCGATAAATTTCCAACTTAAATATTCAAAAATCCAATTTTATTTATTTTCTGGTATCCAACGAAACCAAAAATATATTCGGCTAAATTATAGCCATCAACGATTCCAATCCACAAATATAATCACACACAGATTATAAATAAATCAACACACAACATTGAAATAAATTCAAATGTTTGAGGAATCCAGTTGGATCCCTCCAACCTGTTTCCCAGCATCCACAGATGTTAGCACAATACCAATTCCACATCGTGGTGGAATATCGTGGTATATAGGATTTATCAAATACTATCCGCTATTATGCGGCGCAATTGGGTCTCATCCGCTATATAATGCGGGAAATCAACTCCAATATATAATATCAATTCCACTTCACGGTGGAATTATCGCGGTATATGTTTTTAATAAATAACCTCCGGTTAATATATGGCGTATAGGGTCTATTCAACACAATAGATAACAATTTATCATCCAATTCACACAATTAACACTATCAACAATTTTAAATCTCAACTATTTAAAATTGAAATCGAAACAAAATTTGATTGAGTGAGGAGTTCTCACCTTGCTTTTAAAATGTCGAGCGTTCAATTTTTTTTTACATTAAATCGAACACGTTCGATTTAACGCAAAATTTTCACTTGCTCGAAATAACCCCACGACTGCACCACAGCGAGCTACTCGTCGCTGCGATTCCGGCGCCGCCAGTTTCGTCGATTTTCGACCTCGTATGAACAAGTTACAGCATTTCAAAGTTAATACGATTTTATATATAATTTATTTTCAATTTCCTTTTAGATTTCAAAACCATACTATCATCACCGTTCATTTTCTTGCATTCACATCTGGCCACGCGATGCTTTCTTCCTCCCAGGTCAAAACGCACGCGTTCAAACCCATTGCCGCCTACGTTTTGAATTTTTCGTGACCACCATCGCTCGACTATACGTTGATCAACCACCATCATTTCGTGCGCCATCATCCACTCCACCACCACCACGAACAGCTCGAAGCTCGGTTGCCTATTCCTCTCGAATTTCGTGCGCGACTGGTAGGCGAACGCGTCCCCCTAGCGACCACCACACATCTCCGATTTCGATCTCCGCCGTTGGATGGGTAGATGTCGAGGTGCTCTCCATCTTTCCAGTTGAAAACTTCGTCTGAAAGTTGACAGATTGAGAGAGATTTGAGGGAGAAGGAATGAAAATTCTAGCCATTGAAATGAAAAATGGCGGCCACAACCCTAGCTAGGGCTTTGAGTACAAAACAGAAATTCTGAGGCCTTTTATAGAAAGTCGACGAAACACTATTCATCGAAAATTTTCCGAACTCCAAATCAAACATGCCGGCAGACGTTCATAAGATTTTACCCATGTTCCAAACACAATGGAACGTGTTTCGGAAGCTAATTCGGTCATATGTGCGAGTTACGGAAATAAACGATCAAATTTAAATTAAACCGATTTAAAACGATTTCGATGCGTTTTGGCTTGCCCCGGACAAACCGTAAATCCAATTGACACGAAATTTGAAACCATTCAATAATATAACATTACGGATCCGATGAAATTGGTTTCGTCGAAATCCGAGACTGTTTGAAAAATGACTATTTTCACTCGTCAATTAAATATTAAAATAATCAATTTTCACAATTTAACTTTTAATTCAGTTTTAAAAGTTTACAAACATCATTCTGACTCTAATATGATTTAAAATAACTTTATAAATCATTTTTATACACATTAAACCCGATTATCAATTATTTCTGCAATTTCAAATATTAAATTGTCGATTTAATTATCCAATTAAATCACTATATTCGAAATTAAATTTATTCGACTTACAAATCTTACTTGTTAATATTTAAAATCAATTAAATATACGAATTTCAAATGACAGAAATTCTGGGTCGTTAAACGATACCTGTAGAAGTAGAGCCGGTACATGATATTTTGTCCCAAATCTTGTTCAAGAATCCTTTGGTGGAATTAAGCTTCTTATTGGTTTTGACGACATTTTTCTTGACGTTGGCCAATCGTCATCCAAGCTTGCTTTGGTTGCGGGAGAGCGTGACAAGTGCTTGTTTCGGAGTAATGTCAATGTGAAGCTCATGGATCTCGTCGTCTTCTTCTCCTTCATCTACTTGATGAGGAGGTTGTGTTGAGGAAGAGGCAATGTTCGTATCCCGGGGTTGTGGAATCCCTTAATCTCTATTGGCCGCCCATTGTTGAAAGCTTATGATTTCTTGAGCTTGCGGGCATTTAGGAAGATTCATAAAACTTAGAGTCTTGGAATTGAGTTTGCTAATAGTTATGAAATCGGCATCGGGTAAGGAGACTCCAAAATTTTGAAGAATATGCATTATATAAGCCCCATAGTGAATGGTCTTGTAGTTCCGCTTATGGTTGATGGTGAGGAACTCGTCCAAGATAACTTTAGCCCAATTTCCCCTTTGAGAAGAGTAAATAGCATAGAGAGCTTGGAAATTTCTCTTGTAAACTTTCTCGTAACTACCGGTACGAGGTTGTAGAGACCGAACAAGATCACGATGAAGAATGCGTGCCTTTGGACGTAAGGCAACGGACTTTAAGATTTTTAAGTCGTCGGAAAGAAATCGATGAGAGACCTCATCTCGGTTATACATATCGACTTCAACATCATCGATATCTACTCCTTCGGATGGACGAAAAAGGATATGGCCAAGTCTTTGAAGTGGAAGATAGATTTTGACGCTGCAAACTAAGGTCCATATACAATCATCTTTATTCCTTGGATCTTGGTGATCTAAGTTCATATTTGTGAAGAACAATTTAATTAGGAGAGGACAAATTTTAACATTGTTTGAGTCATACCCAATTAAGTTTTCGATGCCACTAGCTTCAGCGATTTCTTAAATGGCATATCCATTAAAATCACGGAATTTGAAAAAGAGCCTCCAAAGATTCGGGAGCTTTTCATAGAATTGAATCTTGTAACAGCCGTTTCATTATGGAGCCAAGATCGGATTTAGCTTTCTGAAGGTCCAGTAGTGGATTCGCGAGCTCTTTTGCTTCGGGGAGCCATTGATTTAATTGGAGTTGGAGGAAAATTTTGATTTTGGAAATAGGGGCTAAGGTTTTTTTTGCTGAAAGGAGGTTGTATGGGTAATGGGTAAATGAAAATGAAGAGAGAGTTATGTAGTAGGTTGGTGAAAAGGTGCTTGGGGAATTGTGCAGAGGCATTTTAAAAAACAGAGATAATACGAATCAGTCGACTGAATTGAAGTTACCAGTTGACTGATATGCAGGTTTTTCAAACCCGCAACTTTTCAGTGCAAAATGAGGCAATTCAGTCGACTAACTATATGGGTTCAGTCGATGGACTGCTGAAGCAAATTCAAAAATATTTTGGATTCTTTTAGCAAATATTTTAAAATTTTCAAAAGTATCACTTTTACTTTTTCAAAAATATTGTCCAAAGTAAATCTTGAAAAATCATCTACTATTACAACTATTATGGTTTACTGAACTTGAGTTGGTCCAAAAGGATCCAAATGTAATAACTCAAGTTGTTATAATGTAGAAATTATTTTCTTTGATTTAAAAGAAGATCTTGTTAATTTTCATAATTGACAAGCATCCCAAATACTTTTGACTTTAAAATTCATTTTTGGTAAACCTTTAACTAAATTATTCTTAGATAATTTGGTTATTGCTTTAAAATTTATATGGAATAATCTTTTGTGCCATTACCAAGGATCATTCTTTTTTGCTGCTAGACACATATTTGTATTATGATTAACTTTCATATTTAATATGTAAATATTTCTTTCTCTGGTTCCTTCAAATATAAGATTATTATTTTGATCAAATATGTTGCGTTTATTTTCTGAAAAAGTTATATTAAAACCTTTATCACATAGTTGACTTATACTAAGCAAATTATGTTTTAAATTCTTAACTAGGAAAACATTTGTAATAAGAGGTAAGTTAGATGTACCGTCATTGCTCACATCGCCTTTGCCGATGATATAGCCTTTGGAATTATCTCCAAATGTGATAGATCCTCCATCTGAGTAGATAATGTTAGTCAGCATATCTTTGTTTCCTATCATATGTTTTGAGAAACCACTGTTTAGTATCCACTTTCTTCTTTTCTTAGTTGGTACGTGCAAAAAATATAGGAATGACGTTGGTACCCACTTTTTATTAGGGTCCTAAGAGTTAGAGCTTAGGAAGTCAAACCCAAGAGGGTTTAGAATTC
Organism: Allium fistulosum; assembly: GCA_030737815.1. Lineage (NCBI taxonomy): Eukaryota > Viridiplantae > Streptophyta > Magnoliopsida > Asparagales > Amaryllidaceae > Allium > Allium fistulosum. The sequence continues at coordinate 418,674,442 of CM060906.1, forward strand.
CCTTTATAAGTAAAATCTTTATTTTTATGAACTGAATTTATAAAAGATTTAATATACTTATTTCTGATTAAATTATTATTAGTTTTTGGTACCCAAATCTTTATAGTATTTGTGTTGCTAATTTCTTTCTTTTGAGTGAAAATCTTTGGTTTTGGTTTTTCTTTTACAAAATTCTTATGTAAAATGAATTTTTTTATAATGATTTATTCCTTTTTAAACTAGTTTTTGAAGAATTTGTGTATCTTAACCCCTTTTTATTAGAAGTAGTTTGAGAATTGCTGATAATTTTAGAAAAAATTTCTCCTCCTTTATTAAAATTAGATATATTTTTAGTATGTTCTCTAACTCAGTTTTGAGACTGGTATTTTTCAATGCAAGAATTTTGACATTTAATTTTAAATCATGATTTTCTGAAACTAATGTCATATTCTTTTCTTTTTGTACTTCTATTTCATTTGATAGCATAGTGAGTTGAGAAGAAATGTTAGAACAAGATTCTTGTGTTTTAACAAGTTCTTCTTCTAAGATTTTCTTTTCATCTCTTAGCATATCAACTTCTGTTTCATTTCTATTTAATTTTTCTAGAGCATCTTTATACTTTCTTTTAACTTCTTTTAGTTTATCCAATAGCTTTGAGTTTATTTCTATTTCATCAAAAGTAAGATCACTTACATCGTTAGTTGAAGCCATAAAGCTGACATTGGCTTGTTCAGAATCATTGTCAGTGTCACTATCTGATGGTGAAGATGATTCTGAATCATCCCATGTAACAGAGAATGCTTGCTTCTTTTTGTACTTGTCCTTTTTACTCTTGTATCTGTCTTTCTTTCTGTTAGGACAGTCTTTCTTCATGTGACCCTTCTTATGACATTCATAACACTCGAGATTAGAAACTGACGATTTATTGGAATTGTCTCTCTTGTTGTTTCCGAATTTCTTGTTCTTTCTAAATTTTAAATTTTTTTGAAGTTCTTTGCTACTAGTGCCATGTCATCTTCATCTGTAATGACCTGCTATTTCAAACCATTCAAATCGATAATCATCCACACATGTCAGACTTGAATTGCTCAAAACAACATATTGTTAATTTATATTTGGAAAAACTTAGCATATATAGTAAATAAAATCAATCATAGAATCACAGACACAAAGTATTACAACAATAAGCAGCGGAATAGATAAATAGTAGTTCATGAAGCTACTATATAAACATCAGAGTTTAAAAAAAATACAACAGAAATCTCAAATACAGAGAAGTTACTAATACAAATGCCAATGACAAATCTGAATAAAACAATTGGAATAAACTGAAGTAACTGGAAGGCTGAATAGACAAAGACAGATCTTCAAGTAAAGCTCCAAACTCCAAAGGTGAGTCTCAAATGCTGTGACACTCAATCTGACCCGAGCATAAAGAAAAACAAAAAACACTCGAGTCAGGATTAACATTCTTATATTAGTAAATTCAACTCATGTGAAATGTCAACTGAAATACAAAATAACTTAAAAGATGTTTGGGATTCAGATCCTCTAAGGATCCATTAAACTATCAACATACATAGTACAATACACTACATATATAATGTCTATAGTAAAGTAAACTATTAAAATAGTGTTAAGGCGTTACCCATATCCCCCTTAACACATTTTATATAATATCGTAGTCGATACAGTACTGTAAACTCCACCAAACCGGTGAGCTATCAGGGAGCACTCCATAGGTACAACACAAACCAAACTCGTAGAAGGCACGATAAGGCATGTGACAAGGCATGCGAGGCAATGCCCAGGGTAGGATACTACCGTTTTGCGGATCCGGACTGGTGGTAATGCATAGCAGCTACTACCGCCCACCTCGAGACACACTCCCAAATCAAAGGTGCACCCAATCAAATCACAAAGTAATAGAATGGTATCGAAGAAGCATGCTCGATCGGAGGTGTGACCTCACTTGGCCTGGCGTGGTTCCTGTTTTAGTCACATTTAGCTGACTCGCGGGAGTCAGGGCTGCGTTCATACCTCATATAGACATCGCCAAACCATCCTACTTCGTTTTGGAATCTCCACCACGTGCACAGTTGTTAAAGTGGTTTTCAGTATTGGCAGAGAGCGACAATATCTGATCCCGGTCTCTTTAACAACCAAATGCTTATTTCACACCGTGGTCATTTTATATTTCAAACAGTTCATAATTCATATCAAAATATCATATTCATTTCAAATCACGTCACTTTCAAAATCGTTAATCACTTCCAAAATCATATCCATAAATAGTTAAAACCATCATATCAAACTATTTGCATTTAAATCCATTAAATCTAAATCATAACAGTTCCAACCTAAGCGGTTTAAATATTGATAATGGTTTATATGTTGAAATAGTTATAAGTTAAAAATAATTTATGTATTTAAAATAGGTTATAGTTTAAATAATTTATTTATTAAAAATAGTTTATAGTTATAAACATATATCTGACCCGAGCATAAAGCAAAACACAAAACACTCGAGTCAGGATTCACATTCTTATATCAATAAATTCAACTCAAGTAAAATGTCAACTGAAATACAAAATAACTTAAAAGATGTTTGGGATTCACATCCTCTAAGGATCCGTTAAACTATCTATATACATAGCACAATACGCTACATATATAATGTCTATAGTAAAGTAAAGTATTAAAATTGCGTTAAGGCGTTACCCATATCCCCCTTAACACATTTTATATAATGTCATAGCCTATACAGTACTGTAAACTCCACCAAACCGGTGGGCTCTCAGGGAGCACTCCATAGGTACGACACAAACCAAACTCGTAGAAGGCACAATAAGGCATGTGATAAGGCACGCGAGGCAATGCCCAGGGTAGGATACTATCGTTCTGCAGATCCGGACTGGTGGTAATGCATAGCAGCTACTACCGCCCACCTCGAGACATACTTCCAAATCAAAGGTGCACCCAATCAAATCACAAAGTAATAGAATGGTATCGAAGAAGCATGCTCGGTCGGAGGTGCGACCTCACTTAGCCCGGCCTGGCTCTTGTTTTAGTCACATCAAGCTGACTCGGAGAAGTCAGGGATGCGTTCGTACCTCATATAGACGTCGCCAAACCATCCTACTTCATTTAGGAATCTCCACTACGTGCACAGTTGTTAAAGTGGTTTTCGGTATTGCTAGAAAGTATGACAATATCTGATCCCGGTTTCTTTAACAAACAAACGCTTATTTCACACCGTGGTCATTTTATATTTCAAACAGTTCATAATTCATATCAAAATATCATATTCATTTCAAATCACATCACTTTCGAAATCGTTAATCACTTCCAAAATCATATCCATAAATAGTTAAAACCATCATATCAAACTATTCGCATTTAAATCCATTAAATCTAAATCATAACAGTTCCAACCTATGGAGTTTAAATATTGATAATAGTTTATATGTTGAAATAGTTATCAGTTAAAAATAGTTTATGTATTTAAAATAGTTATAGTTTAAATAATTTATTTATTAAAAATAGTTTATATATATTAAAAATAGTTTATAATTAGAATTGTTTCTTCCAATTCCACAAATCAATTTAAATCAGCTTAGGTTTCAAAATTCAAATTAAATCCATCTTAGTTCGACCATTTCAATTAGAACGGTTAAAGGTTCAATTCAAATTCTCATTAGCACCATTTAAATTTATATCGATTTCAAATCCAAGTTTGAACAATAAATTTAAATCACTTTCAAATTCAATAGGTTTCAAAGTTTAAATATTCAAACATTTATAATAACTCAATTTGACAAATTTCATTTATATTTCAAAAATTTTAATTTTAATTTTATTTAAAACTTTAAATATCCACTTAATCATATCAATATCCTTTTAAATAGAATCCCAGGTTACAAATTTAAATCAAAATTAAATATTCAACTTCAATTTATTTTAAATTTGAAAATATTCATTTAATTACCTTTAAATCAAAATCAAGTTATCAAGTTATAAATTCCATATTTATAAAATCTCAAATTCAACAAGTTTCAAATCAACTTTTATTTAAATTAAATTACAAGTCAATTCTTATTTTAATTCAATTATTCACCAATTTAAATGTCAAGGCAACTTTAATTTATTTTTCCAACCTTTATTTATTAAATTTATTACAAAATCTATTTTAAAATATTAATATAAATTTAAAATAAATATCTCAACATATTATATATATATATAATTATAAATCAAATTCTTAATAGATTTTATTATATTAAACATTATTAAATTAAATCTTATTATTATTAAATCTATTTTAAATCTTATTTATATATTTAAAAATAATAAAGTTATAAGTAAAATTTTATAATTTACATTTAAAACTTAACTTATAAATTTAAAATTTCCAAATCGTATAATTTAAAAAAATAAATTTTCACATATTTTAAAATTAAAATATCTTTTTATTATATTTAAAAGTCAATACTTTTTTAAAATCCATATATTTCCTTTCAAAACTTTGGAGATCGTTTTTCAAATGGCCCAACGGTGTCATTATATTTTTCTATCCTATGGTCAAGTGATACAGATATTTATCATTTCAATCCGCAATTTAAATTTAATATTTAGGGGTATATATCATTTCAACCCGCAATACCAAAATTTCAAAAATCAATGAAAATCACTTGGGTTTATCATTTTAACCCATAATGATTTTTCCCTAATCTATAAAATCGTTCGGGTATGTATCATTTCAACCCATAGGGAATTCTAACTAACAGAAACTGTAGTGAGAATATACAATAACATAAAATCACATATATCAATGACAGGCATATATACTTCTAATTAACCAATTAAATGAAATATAGATAACAAGTTATGGTGTCATATGTCAATTTATATAGGTGAACAATTGCATACAATGGCATATCATATTTAACAATTAAATAACTAACAGTTCAAATTTAAGGTTGAAGACCAGGGAGATGAGGGAATGGAGAGAGAAGCTGTAGCCGGTTCTGTTGAGACTTAAGTCCCCTTACCGGAGCTCCCCAAACCTGAAGTGGAAGTCGAGGAGCTGCTCAGTGAGAAGAAGCGTCAAATTATTTGGATAGTTGTCGCGCTGGCGGAGCATGCTAACACCAACTCCAACTGGTACCATAGAGAATAGGCCATAAACTGGAGAGTCTTGACCAATTCGAATGATCATTCGATGTAGTTGAAATAACGGAATTCGAGGGACGGAAAATCAATCAAATTAATAACTGTGTCAATAGTTTCGCTACGCTCCTTCCTTTTTCTTTTTTTTGTTGTATCATCTAAGTATATTTCAATTGTCATTTCATGTGAATTAAATTTACTAAATATAAGAATGTTAATCGTGAGTGATTGCTCACCTTTCGTGGCTATGGAAACAATGATAACAAGATGTAGACGGACATAGATAAGCACGGATCGACAAACGGGACAGCGAAACAAAAGATAAACTACTATGACACGGACAGCGACAAGCAAGATCTAGAATTCAATGGAAAACAAATGTATTTTATATTTTCTTAAAAATCAATATTCCATTAAAACACATATAAAAATAAAATTTATATATCAAAATCATTATTGTTATAAACATATATATAACCAAGGCAACCACTACGCAAAAAAATAATTTTGAATATATATATATATATATATATATATATATATATATAAAACTTGCTTTATTATTATTATTATAAACACACACACACACACACATATATATATATATAAAACCAGGAATCAATAGACACAAGATAGTATAATATATATAATACAAACTTAATATATATATATATGTGTGTGTGTGTTCTAAAATCCAAACATAACATATTATACATACTTTTTTCATAGAACAAAACACAAAATAGTATAATATATATAATACCTCTTTATATAAACTCTCTTATATAATATATATTGTAAACATATATACAATATATACCTTTATACAGAAGTGAAGGAGGTTGGCATGTGGATAGGTGAAGGCTGCGTTTGGTAGCTGTCATGGAGGAAGAGACTGGTGGTTCGGGCAAGGAACGAATAAGGTCTTCGAGGAAAGGAAGACAGCAGGCTCTGAACAAAACATATATATATAAATGCAAACTTTGTATATATATGAACATGTTTTTTTATAAAAGAGATGGATGCTGGTCGAAGAGGGTGATGGCTGCTTGAGTGGTGGCAAAGGGAGAGTTAGGTGGAAGTGGAGATGGACAAGCAGGCTTGTGTGATGAGGCAAGGGAGGGATGATGCGGGTTTTCGGGAGATCGGTGGTCACGGTTGAGAAATGGGTAGCTGTTGGTGGAGGAATTGTCGGTGATAGGCAGTGGGGCCGAGGGGTTTGATGTGTGGGTTTTAGGCGTGTGTGGGTGGGCTGCGGCACAATCTGGCGGTTGGCTCTGGTCGTTGATAGGTAAGGCGGGTCAGGCTGCTAATGCTTGGGTTCGAAGTTTAGTGTGGTGGTGATGTGGAGCGAATCTGAGGCCGGTGAAGTGGGATGGTGAGAGGAGGGTTTGGGAATGACGAGTTGTTGTGGTGGAAGTTGATGGGCATGGCGAAGAGATGGTAGGAAGCAGCAGTGAGCCAAAACCAACGAACGTGAGCAGGTTGGAGAAAATAACAGAGGAGAGAGGACGTGCAAGCTTCAGCCATGAAGGAAAGGAATGACATGCTACAGGAAAAATTTAAGCTTTGCATATTATATTATATATTTTTTCTTCTAAAACATGAAAGGAAACCAACGAAGAGAAAAGGAAGATAAAACCAACCAAGAGAATATAAATTGAAACCATGGAATAGTGACGGTCAACAATAAATTTCTAAGAATATCAAAAGTAGTGGTCATTTATTTCAGCCGTTTGACAAATGAATGGACATAGAATATGAAAAGCTCCAAAATGGGTACCGATATGGCTAATCATTTTCACGGATTCGCCGCGTACCAGACACCGAATAGCACAAATGAATATACTACGGTGATCAACACGACGAGAGGAATAGAATGATACACAGATATCAGCGATATGATCATCCTATCAAAAGTCGATATTCGTTGCCAAAAATGCTGCTAATTCGCCGAAAATAAGATAAACGGAGGTAGAGCAATCCAAATTCGGCGAAACGAAATACGACGTCTCAGTCAGAAAATGATTTACATTTTTATTACATAAAAATATTCGGATTCTGAAAAAGTTTTATTTTCATCACTTTTAACTGATTTAGATTGAAATTGAAAATTACACAACAGAACTAACTTTCATATTTACCAATGAAAATCTGATATTTGCTACGTCTAAATGGACGTATTCCAAATATCAAATTTTCATCGCGAAATTTTTAATTATTTATTTTCATGAAAATTTCAATTAATTACGTTATAAAAATCATTAAAATTTCCGGGTTGTTACATCATCTGAATCTGAATCTTCTTCTTTGGCTTGGAAAGCAATATTCTTCTTATCTTGAGCTTGATCTCACTTTGCCTGCAAATTAACTTCATACGACATGATATTTCCTATTAACTCTTCAGTTTTGATGGTAGAAATGTCATTAGATTCTTCAATAGCTAAGACTTTTCGTTCCCATTCATCCGTTAAAGAGTTTAGAATTTTTGAGACAATACAAAATATGAATATTTTTCTCCTAGTGCTAATAGTGATTGATATATGTCTTGGAATGTAGAATACATGTCATTTATAGTTTCTTCTGGTCTCATTCTAAAATTTTGGAACTAATTTTTGAGCATACAAATCTTGCTTTGCTTAACTTTGTTAGTTCTTTCATGTGTGACTTTAAGAGTTCTCCAAATTTCATAAGCAGTTGTACACATACTAACTCTATTAAATTCATTTAGTCCCAGACTTCTTCTGGAATTTAACTATCAACCCTCTTTTAACCCGGAGGAATAGGTATTACACCACCTGAGCAATCAAACAGGACTTCTACCGCCTAGATAACTGAATATGACTTCTACCGCTTGAGCTACCGAACAGGTCTTCAACAATACAGAGAATTTTCTTGACTGATTGTGCTCTTTTAATAGCACGGATAAGTATTTTAGAGTACACCCTTCCTATAATCTTCTCATTTGTGGTATATAGTGTAGTTCATGAAGATTGGAAATTAATTTAATCACAAATGTATTTGTGCTTGAATGTGCAAGTAATTAGAACGAAAATTTGAGCGCAAATGGCGGAATGAATAGATAATAAGTATAAGAGAATAGAATCAGAATTTAGGTGATTAAAACTAATGAATTGAAGGCTGTATATAGTGTTTAAGTGTTGCAACTCATCATGAAAAGTTATGGTCAAAAGATACGGAAAAAAACTCTTGAATCAAGGGTTGTTTCTGTTGGTTGAATGGAAGTGGCCGTTCAGAAAATAGCCGTTATGCAATTTCAGTCGACCGAACAAAAGATTTCAGTCTACTGAAAATTTTAAAATTTTCAAATTCAAAAGAGATGTATACAAGAACTTATAATTCAGTCGAATGAATAAGGCAATTCAGTCGACTGAACATTCAAATGCACTGTGCATGTGCACAGATATTCAGTCGACTGTACTGCCTATTTCAGTCGGCTGAATACCCTTATTTCTGCCAGTTTGAGGTTTTTGAAAAGCTTTTGTGTGTGAACTTTGTGTGGTGCAATACTTGGTATATGTAGCATGATTTGAAAATAATTTTAAGTACTTGTGTTTATGCATATACCACCTTGGAGAGATTTTAACAAAAATCAACTTCTGGACTAGACTATATACAAACCATAAATAATATTGAAGCTTCTATCTGAATTCTTGGTTTGCAATCTATTGTCGAGTAGAGTAGCATCTTCTCCTGCAAATATGGTTAGTTCACATAATATTTACTTATATAGTTGCCATGATCAAAACATCAAAATACAAGGTTCTAATATAATGTACGGTAAGTTTTACGAAAATAATTTTTGTACTATGATGAAATTAATAAGTGCTATATGGCATGCTCCCATTATTTCCACCATTACTATAATATTGTACTAAGTTAGGAGGTCCATCATTTACTTAATACAATTTGTTTATTTCATACACTGCAACTATTTACAGTGGAGAGTTCATTGATCAAATATCTTGAGCTCAAAGTAATAAATCTCATAGAAAACAATTTTCTATATGAAAGTACTTTTCGGAATAGAAATCATATTTCTTATTCCAATATTAAGTATCAATTATTATTATAATTCTCATTTCCAATGTTTCTCTATGAAGTAGAAGTGACTATTCATTGTCTTCATCCTAACCGTACCTTAAATTACATCTATTCTTATACATTCGTTTTCCTTTCAAATGGTCAAACTATTCAAAAGAAAACCTTACTACAATATCATAACAAAATCTTTACAAAAGCGCATTCGATTATCCTTAACATTTAAGGACACCAAATATGTTGCACTTTACGTAAACCGATCAAAATGACATTTCAGCGATCGAGTTCTTAGATCTATCTTGTAGTTTTTGGTCTTGTGTTACATTAACACAATATAATCCCTTTTGTAATCAATCAAGTTGAATGCATGATCTCAAAAATACTTTTTATTGGCTTATTTCCAACGAACTATATTCATTGAGGTATCGTACATTACGAACTATGACCGTTCACCATATAACATTTAGAAATGATAGTATATGGATCAAATATCCATAGTCTTGTATTGCTTTTAGAGTTCGAAACTCATAGAGTGTAATTCACGGTCTCAACCAAATAAGCACGTAAGTGACCATTTTATGAATGTATTAAGTAGTTGTAAAAATTAGACCCTTGCATGTGTATAGAAAACATTAACATCCAATAGGCATTTAATAAAGAGTATTATATTTCCAATTATCAGCATTCAATTTAGTTTGTTTGTATATGTTAATTTGATAAACATTTTATTAATCATATTAAATGCACAAATTTATTATTGTAGATAATTATAACATTATCTAGCATATGTTCTTACAATATTAGAAAGATTAAATGTTACCATTTCATTTTTCTAATAGGGCTCCTACTAGTCTTTTATGTTTCTCCAAACCCTAAGATGAAACATAGAAATCTTTCGACTTTACTAGTGGGTATTAGGACTCGTTTGTCATGGTATTCTGACCTTGAGTTTGCTCAACAAATCATAGCCCCACAAATGATGGGTAACTCCTTATTGGTTGTATCACATACAACTCCTAACCTATTTTTCCTTGTCCTAATCTCATTTCGACCTTGAGTTTGCTCAACAAATCGAAAGAGATTATTCACTCATACCTACCACATCGCGACGACCTAAGTATAGTATATGTATCTTGAGTTTGCTCAACAAATACATATAGTTATCTTACCTCATCTATTCAATATATTAATAATACTACACATAACATCCCTAGCTTGAGCTTGCTCAACAACTAAGGAGTATGTAAGTAATTTATTAATATATATATGGTAGAGGACAACATTATATTGAAGATTCATAATTTTCAGTATATTATATTGAGTGATATCGACTTATGGAATAATGTTTTTCATATGAAATACCCTCGTGATTCAAGTGTCAAACATATCAGAAATTACAGTATACGTACATTTACATATGTATTTATTCCAAAAGTCTATTTGGGTTTCTTTAATGTTCCACCTTTAGTTTATACACTCATATCATATAAGTTTCATTATTATATAACTTTTATATTTTAATTACCTTATACAATAATCTTATGTATATCATTTTATTAATTAAAACTTATTTAATTAATTTTAATTAATTAACTCTTTAATTAATTTTAAATTAGTATTCCAATACAACTTTTATATTGGACATGTCTACTATAACTGTTATAGTAAGACACATATATCTTATATATATACATATTTTTAGTTAATAAACAACCTTTAATTTTTTTATTAATTAAACAATTTTAATTAAATTATATTAATTTTGAAAATTTATCTTATATACATACATGTATGCTTATGTTATCTTAAACACTTTAAAATAACATAACATATATCAACATACATAATACATGCATATAAATATTAATTAACTAACTCATTTAATTAATTTATATTATTAATCTTATTAATATTTTTAAATTTCAAAATTAATATTTACATAGTTTCAAACATTTTGAACTTTTTGATACATTTTCAAACATTTTGAAAATTTATGTTATATTATAACCTTTTATAATAAACATGTTTTATTTTAAATTTAACTTTTAAATTTAAAATCTTGTCTTAATTTTCAAAACTATTTTGAAAATTAGCCCAAGGCCCGATTAAGTTGGGCCTTTTCTATTAGGGGTAACCTTTGGGCTTACTCCACCTTTCAGGTCAGGTTGGTAACCAGGTAGGACAGGGTACTTGATTACCCAATTCCAATCCTAGACATTACCTTTCTAGAAACTGTACTTAGTGGGCAAGCTTAGTTAGCTAGCTCTAACATGACTAATTTAGACTACATAGGCAATTACTTCGATACCATTGTTAGAACCGGGACAGCCCGCAATGGAAGAAATAGGTGAATTTTAAAATTTTTACCATTTTGGATAATTAACTGGCCCATGAAGTCTAAATGCATTTAGATCTTATCTAAATTTTCTTTTAAACAAAATCAATATTTTATTCAATATGGTAATTTAAGGAACTTTAAATATACAAATGTGTGTAATATGATGAATGTATCAAATACATTCATTTATGTCAAGTGTAAGTGCAATGTATAAGTGGTGTATATATGTATAAATGAAACATGTAAAAATAAATTAAGAGAAGGAAATTATTTATTTCCCTCTGTTACTATATTCAATTAATAAAGGGAAGATATGACAGAATATGAAAGGAGAGAAACATATCATTTCTTTCAACATTTAACTATGACAATTAATACATTAAATGACATTTATTACCAATCAATCAAATCTACACATGGATATGATAGAATATGAAAAGAGGGAAACCTATTGTTTCTTTCACCATTTAACTGTGACAATCAATACATTAGATGACATTTATTACTTATCAATCAAATCTACACATGGATATGATAGAATATGGAAAGAGGAAAAACTTTCATTTCTTTCACTATTTAGCTGTAACATTTAATACATTAAATGACATTGGTTACTTATCAACCAAATCTACACATGTCACCATTGTCTAAATTTTGTTAATGAAATATATGTATACATTCATAATAATTATGGATGCATACAATCATAATAATTATGGATACATATACATACATACAAAGTGAAAACCTATTGGTTGTTTTAAATAGTTTGAAATCCTAAATTAACATTAATAGAAAAAATTCCAATTGAGAAAATGTTTAACAAAAAAAAAGGTTACATTATTGCTCATAATCTTTGTACAAATTTGATTTAAACAAAATATTTATATTACACGTAACCGATAATTAAAATTTAATAATTCGGATCTGAAAGCATATTCGCAAACAATGTAACATATGGTATATGTGTATATACATTTGTACAAAAGGTTTTTGGTTTTAAAGTTAAAAGTTTTCATTAAATTTTTTAATTTAGGAATGAAACAATACATCAAACTTTACACAAAACTTTAAATATAGAAAACAACAATAATTAAAATTTGCACTAAAGTCCATTCATTAATATTAAATCAAGGCATCCACTTTTGTTTTAACAAGGATTGTAACAATTGTATAAAAATTTAACATATGTAATTAAAATCAGATTCAAGGAATGGCAAATAACTTAACACACGTACACACAACACACACACATAGATATATATATATATATATATATATATACATGCATACATACATGATTAGCATTTGAATAAGTAAAGATTATCTCATAGTATACATAAATCTCATTCAAAGTCAATTTTTAATTTCATAACTATCTACAATAAAATAAAATAAATTTGAACAAGGTAGGCATGCATAAATTTGTGATAAGAAACTACAAATGCAAACAACACAGAGACTGATGAGAATTTATCAGAAGTAATATGAGATCCAAGACATGTCAATTTATTATAAACATACATTGAAAGGAAATGATAAACAAACATAGATCAAAATAATAATACAATAAACATGTAAATATCGAATGATACGCACATATAATTACCTTAGGATGAAGCAGTAGAAACACCTTGAATGATAGAAGAATACCTAGATCTGATTGATCACTCTCTAGATCCGGTAAACATTTCCCTTCATCACACCTTAATTTGTGGCTTCTCCTAAGATTTCAAAATCACCATCCCACTTTGCAAGAGAAGAATGAACCACTCTTTTTAATTTAGTTTGATGTTGATTTGAATTTGTTTTGAAGTTTTCTTCATTTGGACGAAGTTTTAGCCATAGATGAATGATAGAGAAGAGGAAGAAAAAGAGAACAAAAAATGAAAGTCATGTTTTGTTCTCCGTACTTTCAAAAATGTAACGACCCGTAAATTTTCGATAATTTTATTTTGTTTTATTAATTATATTTAATCGAAATTTAGTAAAAATTTAAACAATAAAATTTGAAAAAAAAAATTATATTTGAAATGTGTCTAGTTAAACATAGCAACTGGTAAAATTTCATCCGAAAATATGAAAGTTTATTTTCGTGTGTAATCTATATTCAATTTAATCAGTTAGGAATTGATGAAAATAAAATGTTTTTGTAACCTGAATATTTTTACATAGAAAAATTCTAAAACATCTTTTGTGTAAGACGTCATTTTTCGATTTTCCAAATTCGGACTTCTTTAGCTCCGTCGATCTTATTTTTCTGCGTTTTTCTTGCATTTTCCGCTAGTGGAAAATTCGGATTTTTATAATTCAATCATACCACTAATATCAGTATACCGTTTTGATCGTCTCGTCGTGCTGATCTCTGCGGTATATTTATTTCCGTACTTTGAGTCCGGTACGCGACGGAGCCGTGCACTGGTTCATCGTAACGGTACGTTTGGAGCCTTTTGAAATTGTTTGTGTCCATTTAAATTCAACCGTGTATAAACCAACGGTCATTTGCTTTTATTACTTGTTAGATTTCCGTGCTGCACAATTCCATCTGATAAACATTTCATTGGTTCACTTCGGTATCCGTTGCTCTAAAATAAAGTGTGAATTTATTTTGCCTGGAAACTTGCTCCACTACTCCTCTTTCCTTACCTGCAAACCCTTTACATCATTCTTTCAAAATTCTATGCATTACTTTTTTTCTATTCCTATTTAATAATATATGGAAGTGTGAGAACATGTTGCTCATATTCTCATTTTCCCTGAAAAGTGCATCACTCTCCATGCCTCCATGCACACTCACCCTTTCATTTTAATTCTTTTCTTCTTCCTATTATTTAACTTCTCCTTTGCAATAAAAATGAAGGCAAATGCATGAAACCCACTCACACTTTCGAACGCAACATCCTCCCACCCCAAAGCCATGTCCCGCCTCGTCAACCGCTGCCGCCACTTCTCCAACCCGCGACCGACCACCTCCACGTCTAACGTCACTGACCACAACCTACAGCTGACATGGCCTCAACTGGAATCCATCCTTCTCCTCTTGCTCGGCCACCCATGCCACACTCCCTCCACCGCAACAACCACCATCACGCCTCAGCCCTCCTTCCCCTGGCTGCTCGAAGATCCACCATCTTCCCGAGTGTAGCAGCCACGTCAAAACCCGACCCGTAATAGCCTGGCCGTGCTCGACCACTTCACCAATAGCCTGATCGCCGACTTCATCTCTCCTTGCTTGCCACATCAACTCGCCGAACACCCGCCTACTACACCTGACAGCACGCTAGCCACATCTCGGCCCCTCCACGCTCTGTCACCATCACTGAAGGCCAGGCATGCATCACCACTCCAGTCTCGAAGTCCGTGCTTTGACTCTTCCCACCGCCTACCGCTAGCCTTCAGCCCGAGCTCCTCTCCTTCACCTTCCCTTCCACTTTCACCCGGGCGTGGCTGCCGTTCACCGAGCCTCTGATGTAGCCAACCCCACCTATGCATCTTTAGCCTCAGCTGTGCCCCCTCGTCTCCATCCACTATTATACGCGTGTGGTATAAAGGTTAGTTTTTGCATATAATTTGTGTATCAGTTTTTTTATATAAAAAAGTTTATTTATACATATAGTTGCGACAGAACTAAGTTTTGTTAAATGTTTATATGAATCGTATTATATTTTATAAATATTCTATGAAAATATATAATATACTGTTGAGCAGCACTTTACAATCTTTTGTACTAAAACAGACTTTTAATATTCGGGCTTAAAACAAGTTATATGATCTGTTCCCTTTTTATAAAGTTGTGTGAGTTTCAAAATATGTGTCAGGTTGCAAAACAGTGAGTGGACCACAGGCACAGATATTTCGTGTTATTATATATTACTCGATATATGTGTTTTTATATATCACATTGGTATTTTGTTGTTTATACATTAGCTTATAGATATATATGGACGTATCTGACTTATACATTAACTTGTAGATTTTGAGGGTAACATTCAAAATGTATACATAATATGGTTATTTGAGTTAAGATTTATATTATAAAATATAGATATTTGATATATATTGTTGATTTCAAAGTAAATGTATATAAACAGTTATATATAGTTATATATGGGTTCACTTATACCAATTATCTTCATCGACCCCGTTCTAATGTGTTCCATCTGTTCTTATTATCAGCTTGATCGTTGATTCGTGTCGATTTTACTTTGCTACAATTCGTCATTCAGATTTCAGTGTGCGTATCCGTGTCATCTTCTGTATTCTCTAGCTTCGAAAGGTGAGCAATCACTCACGATTAATGTTCTTTTATTTTATTAAATTTAATATCAATTGAATCGACAATTGAAATATGCTGTTGGTGGCTATTTACACTGTTATATATGTTATTACCTGTATCAGTTCACCTGTGACATCCGACACCACTATCTATTATTTATACAATGATAATTCAGTTTGGTTGATAATGATTGATTGTTTGATGTTGACATTGGACGTTAAATTGTAATGTATGAAGTGATAAATAATTTACAATTGAAATTGACGTAGCAGTTAAAAATTGGAAATTGATATATGTGTTGAATTCGATTTAATAAAATTTGTATAATATGACCCCTTTAATGTTTAATTACTTGACGTAGAAATATGGTTAATTACACCTTGAACCGTTTAATGTATGTTGATTAAATCGATGTAATATGAATTTGAATAATAGATACCAAGTGAAGAACCGTATAAAGATTAGTGTAATAATCTTTAATCTACATGAAATGATAGTGTAGATTCTAGAAATAATTATATGAATTTGCATAAACAACAAATGTAAATTAATACGATTATTTCGGGATTATTTGAATTGATTATTGGATTGATATTGATTGTTGTTATTGCTTGTTTATTTACTTTGACACCATCCCAGTTATCACACTGCAAGTTCCCTTTGCTATGTTTTGATTTTGAATTGAATTGGAATCGGGTTGAAATGATAAATACCCAAATGAACTTGACTTAGGATAGAGAATTAAATAAACCTGATTGGTCAATAATTTGATTGAAAAATAAAATAAAGATTTTATTTGAATAAATAATATGGTTTTGAAATGAGGTTGAAATTTGAATTTTAGTCAAAGGAAAATGTTAATATTTAATAATCTGAAGAAAAAATATTAACATAGTAGTTGATGAAAGAACGTTGTTTGAATTTAATTAATAATTAGGTTTGGAATTATTTAATAATTAAGTTTTGAAATTATTTAATAACTAAAGTTTTGAAATTATTTAATAATTAAATAAGATTGAATCATTTAAAAATTAAATAAAATTGAACTCTTTGATAAGTGAAATTGAACTTCTTGAATAAGTGAAATTGAATTTCTTAAACAAGAAATAAAATGTGATTTATTGAATGAATGTAAGACTTGTAATTTAAAGAACTTGATTTGACGAATTTAATTTAATTCAATTTGTAAGTTTTGATATAATGGAGTTGAATTTAAGTAATTGATTTAATGAATTGGAAATTAAATAGAAATTGTTTTTAATGACAAATTCACTTAATGAATATTGAATGAATCGATCAATGAATTTAAATTGATTTGAATAATAAATTAGATTAATTTAAATGATTTCGGAACAAAACTTATATACGAATTTAAATGAATACTTGAATTGTCTTAAATCAAATATTTAATTTGAATTATAAGATTTTGAAATGGTAATTTGGAAGTTTTGAAACGTAAATTATGGAAATTGTTTTAGAAAGACAAATGGAATGTTGGTTTACAAATTCTAATTTAAATTGAAATTGATTTGGTTTTGAAAATTTATTAAACGACCAATCAGTGTAATAATTACGAAAGTTATTAAAGAAACCGGTATCGGTTAGGGACATGCTCACTGTCTAAACCGAAAACCACTTTAATAACCATACGCGGAGTGTGATCCAGAATAAAGTGGTTGGAATGATGTACGTGATGACTGAAGAAAGAGAACGATAATGGATGACCTTGACACTTGTGTCAAATTGGAAATGACTAAAACAGGAGTCGTGCCGGGCCAAATGGGGTTAGCTACCTCGAGCGAACACACTTCTTCGTAAACTACTCATTATTTGTTATCGAATGGCGCACCCTCGAATTTTGGGAGCGTTGTTTCGCGGTGTTGCAGCGATGCGTTCTCACCAGTCCGGATCAGGCAAACGGTAGTTTCACTACCTTGGCTATTGCCTCGTGTGCCTTGTCATACTTGTATCCCTATATACGCGACCACTACGATTTGTTTTGTGTTATACCTATGGAGTACTCCCTGATATCCCACTAGTTTACGGTGGAGTTTACAGTGCTGTATAGATTATAATGCTTATATAAAATGTGTTAAGGGGGATAATGGTAACGCCTTAACACTATTTTGATACTTTATATTACTGATAGGCATTATCTATTTACCGTACACTACTACATAGTAGATAGTTTAACGGATCCTTAAAGGATGGTTATTCCAAACATCCTTTGAGTTACTTGTATTTCAGTTGCTATTTCACTTGAGTTGGATTTATTGATATAAGAATGTTAATCCTGACTTGAGTGTTTTGTGTTTTGCTTTATGCTCAGGTTAGACTAAGTGTACCAGTATTCGAGACTCACCTTTGGAGTTGGAGCTTCGCTTGGGGATCCAACTATCTATCCAACTTTCAGATATTCAGTTGATTCCAGTGATGTATTCTGATATTGTATTTGACTATTGTATGCGAGACTTCTATTGTATCTTATTTTACTCTGATATGTATATAGTAGCTTCATGAACTACTATCTTTTGTTTCCGCTGCATTTATTACTCTGTGTCTGTGATTATTTATTTACTATATATCTTAGTTTTGCCAAATTTATATTAACAATTCGGTATTTTGAATTATTCAAGTTCGACATGTGCGGATGCGAATAGTACAAAATAGCGGGTCGTTACAGTTGGTATCAGAGCTTTGGTAACTCTAGGCAAAACTTAGCATATAGGGTAAATGTATTTACAGAATCACTTTCATTCGAGTTTGAATCTCTTCCTTTTCGACTCGATTCCTTTGAATTTGGAACGTTCCCTCGGTTCCGAAATTCATTCTTTTTCCTCACTATTCGTATTCGTCTGAATTCTAGAGTATCCAATAACTCCACTTCGAATGATCTCTATAATAACTTGGCGGTCTCGCCAATCTTCGAAATTTTGTAAATAGGTGAAACTCCTTTACAATAGGCATTGATTTACCGGAGATTTCTGTATCCTCGGTTTACGATGCTATCTATTTCCTGCTATGCCTGAATTCTATTTCTTGAGATCAAATGTAGATTTTCCTCGAAATTCTACATCGATCTTATTCTTGAAGTCACGGTCGACCTGGTTAAGGTTGCCCGCGATTTATATAAACCTATCAATCTTCCTACTTTGTTATTTAATCATCATATCTTTGTTTCGAACTTATCTTCGAATCAAAATTCTCTTTGATTTGAGTCCATCAAATTTGAATCTCTATACTTATTTTGAAATCCATCCTTGTATCATCGAGCGAGGAAGTGCATTTGTTATTAATATAAAATGTTTTATATATTGTGTTATTTGAGTTGTTGATGTTGATTTGGGTTTTCGATCGATTCGTCTGATCAACGCTATCGATAGGATTTCCAAAACACTTGAACAGAGCAAACTGACACAATAGTATTTTCAAAATTTGGTAAATAAAATAATCTTGTATGATTATATTATATATGTATAAATTTTTCTGAAATTGAATTGTTAACTGAATTGGTTGTCAGAAAGGTATTATTTGATTTTCACTATTTGTTTTGTAAATCATTGATTATTCCAACATAAAAATAAATGGAATTATAAAAGTTGGTTTATAGATTTATTTAGAAATTTAAATGGATTTAAAGTAAGAATTTGAGAATTTAATTTCCTAAAATTTCTAGCTTTGGTTTTAAAGTTTTAAATGTATTATCTAAAGTATTTTCGAATAGAAATTGTTTCCAAAGAATTTTGAAATGTTTAAAATAGTGCTCTTCTCTTTGTTGCTGGAAAATAATTTCGGCGATGGCGGCCGCATCATCGACATTCATTTTCGAGTTTTGAAGTGGAGAGACCATTCAGTAGCTTTGCTACTCTTTTGTTGGGAAAATAAATTTGATTTGAACTTCTTAAGAATGACTTGATTTATAATATATTATATATATAAGTATATGTTTATAGAATTGATTTGATATATATGGTATATATACATTTATCTATAAAATGGTTTGAAGTTAATCAAAATTTTAATTCTTAAACTTTCGGTTAAAGGATGATTTTCAATTATAAATGAAACCAAAATTTTGAATTGATATTTAAACTTAAGAGAATTGAATTAGAAATTTACTTGTATAATACCTGATTTCATTCAATATAACTCACCTAAATTGCTCAAAAAGTTAACTATGTAATTGGGTAGTATATAATATAAAATGTCTTTATAAATAAAATTTGAGTACGTATAAAAATGTTATACACTTAAATTTTAATTATAAAAATGTAAATTGAGATAATTAGAATAATAAGTTAATAGAATAATAAATGAGATAAATAAAATAAAACATTTTTTTGAGGAAATTAATAAATTGAAATAAAATCAACTTAATGAGATATCCTGATATTAATTGAATTTTAATTGAAATTTTGTTTAAAGAAACCATTTTGTATCTAACATTAATAAATGTGAAATTAAATCAATTTAATGAAAACCTTGAATTTAAAAACCAATGGTTGAATATAAAAATTTAAATTTATATTGTTTAAATTAATTGCTTATTTTGTAATTCGAGTCTATTTTCTTTTGGTTGTTTCTATTCTCCTACCTCCTTCCTTTTCGGGGACGAAAAGTTTTGAGTGGGGGAGAGTGTAACGACCCGTAAATTTTCGATAATTTTATTTTGTTTTATTAATTATATTTAATCGAAATTTAGTAAAAATTTAAACAATAAAATTTGAAAAAAAAATTATATTTGAAATGTGTCTAGTTAAACATAGCAACTGGTAAAATTTCATCCGAAAATATGAAAGTTTATTTTCGTGTGTAATCTATATTCAATTTAATCAGTTAGGAATTGATGAAAATAAAATGTTTTCATAACCTGAATATTTTTACATAGAAAAATTCTAAACCATCTTCTATGTAAGACATCATTTTTCGTTTTTCCAAATTCGGACTTCTTTAGCTCCGTCGATCTTATTTTTCTACGTTTTTCTTGCATTTTCCGCTAGTGGAAAATTCGGATTTTTATAACTCAATCATACCACTAATATCAATACCGTTTTGATCGTCTCGTCGTGCTGATCTCTCCGGTATATTTATTTCCGTACATTGAGTCCGGTACGCGACGGAGCCGTGCACTGGTTCATCGTAACGGTATGTTTGGAGCCTTTTGAAGTTGTTTGTGTCCATTTAAATTCAATCGTGTATAAACCAACGGTCATTTGCTTTTATTACTTGTTAGATTTCCATGCTGCACAATTCCATCTGTTAAACATTTCATTAGTTCACTTCGGTATCCGTTGCTCTAAAATAAAGTGTGAATTTATTTTGCCTGGAAACTTGCTCCACTGCTCCTCTTTCCTTGCCTGCAAACCCTTCACATCATTCTTTCAAAATTCTATGCATTACTTTTTTTTCTATTCCTATGTAATAATATATGGAAGTGTGAGAACATGTTGCTCATATTCTCATTTTTCCTGAAACGTGCATCACTCTCCATGCCTCCATGCACACCCACCCTTTCATTTTAATTCTTTTCTTCTTCCTATTATTTAACTTCTCCTCTGCAATAAAAATGAAGGCAAACGCATGAAACCCGCTCACACTTTCGAACGCAACATCCTCCCACCCCCAAAGCCATGTCCCGCCTCGTCAACCGCTGCCGCCACTTCTCCTACCCGCGACCGACCACCTCCACGTCTCACGTCACTGACCACAATCTACAACTGACATGATCTCAACTGAAATCCATTCTTCTCCTCTTGCTCGGCCACCTATGCCACACTCCCTCCACCGCAACAACCACCATCACGCCTCAGCCCTCCTTCCCCTGGCTGCTCGAAGATCCACCATCTTCCCGAGTGTAGCAGCCACGTCAAAACGCGACCCCTAATAGCCTGGCCGTGCTCGACCACTTCACCAACAGCCTGATCGCCGACTTCATCTCTCCTTGCTTGCCACATCAACTCGCCGAACACCCGCCTACTACACCTGACAGCACGCTGGCCACATCTCGGCCCCTCCACGCTCTGTCACCATCACCGAAGGCCAGGCATGCATCACCACTCCAGTCTCAAAGTCCGTGCTTTGACTCTTCCCCACCGCCTACCACTAGCCTTCAGCCCGAGCTCCTCTCCTTCACCTTCCCTTCCACTTTCACCCGGGTGTGGCTGCCGTTCACCGAGCCTCTGATGTAGCCGACCCCACCTATGCATCTTTAGCCTCAGCTGTGCCCCCTCGTCTCCATCCACTATTATATGTGTGTGGTATAAAGGTTAGTTTTTGCATATAATTTGTGTATCATTTTTTATATATAAAAGTTTATTTATACATATAGTTGCGACAGAACTAAGTTTTGTTAAATGTTTATATGAGTCGTATTATATTTTATAAATATTCTATGAAAATATATAATATACTGTTGTGCATCACTTTACAATCTTTTGTATTAAAACGGACTTTTAATATTCAGGTTTAAAACAAGTTATATGATCTGTTCCCTTTTTATAAAGTTGTGTGAGTTTCAAAATATGTGTCAGGTTGCAAAACAGTGAGTGGACCACAAGCATAGATATTTCATGTTATTATATATTACTCGATATATGTGTTTTTATATATCACATTGGTATTTTGTTGTTTATACATTAGCTTATAGATATATATGGACGTATCTAACTTATACATTAACTTGTAGATTTTGAGGGTAACATTCAAAGTGTATACATAATATGGTTATTTGAGTTAAGATTTATATTATAAAATATAGATATTTGATATATATTGTTGATTTCAAAGTAAATGTATATAAACAGTTATATATAGTTATATATGGGTTCACTTATACCAATTATCTTCATCGACCCCATTCTAATGTGTTCCATCTGTTCTTATTATCCGCTTGATCGTTGATTCGTGTCGATTTTACTTTGCTTCAATTCGTCATTCAGATTTCAGTGTGCGTATCCGTGTCATCTTCTGTATTCTCTAGCTTTGAAAGGTGAGCAATCACTCATAATTAATGTTCTTTTATTTTATTAAATTTAATATCAATTGAAACGACAATTGAAATATGTTGTTGGTGTCTATTTACACTGTTATATATGTTATTACCTGTATCAGTTCACCTGTGACATCCGACACCACTATCTGTTATTTATACAATGATAATTCGGTTTGGTTGATAATGATTGATTGTTTGATGTTGACATTGGACGTTAAATTGTAATGTATGAAGTGATAAATAATTTACAATTGAAATTGACGTAGCAGTTAAAAATTGGAAATTGATATATGTGTTGAATTCGATTTAATAAAATTTGTATAATATGACCCCTTTAATGTTTAATTACTTGACGTAGAAATATGGTTAATTACACCTTGAACCGTTTAATGTATGTTGTTTAAATCGATGTAATATGAATTTGAATAATAGATACCAAGTGAAGAACCGTATAAAGATTAGTGTAATAATCTTTAATCTACATGAAATGATAGTGTAGATTCTAGAAATAATTATATGAATTTGCATAAACAACAAATGTAAATTAATACGATTATTTCGGGATTATTTGAATTGATTATTGAATTGATATTGATTGTTGTTATTGCTTGTTTATTTACTTTGACACCATCCCAGTTATCACACTGCAAGTTCCCTTTGCTATGTTTTGATTTTGAATTGAATTGGAATCAGGTTGAAATGATAAATACCCAAATGAACTTGACTTAGGATAGAGAATTAAATAAACCCGATTGGTCAATAATTTGATTGAAAAATAAAATAAAGATTTTATTTGAATAAATAATATGGTTTTGAAATGAGGTTGAAATTTGAATTTTAGTCAAAGGAAAATGTTAATATTTAATAATCTGAAAAAAAATATTAACATAGTAGTTGATGAAAGAACGTTGTTTGAATTTAATTAATAATTAGGTTTGGAATTATTTAATAATTAAGTTTTGAAATTATTTAATAATTAAATAAGATTGAATTATTTAATAATTAAATAAAATTGAACTCTTTGATAAATGAAATTGAACTTCTTGAATAAGTGAAATTGAATTTCTTTAACAAGAAATAAAATGTGATTTATTGAATGAATGTAAGACTTGTAATTTAAAGAACTTGATTTGACGAATTTAATATAATTCAGTTTGTAAGTTTTGATATAATGGAGTTGAATTTAAGTAATTGATTTAATGAATTGGAAATTAAACAGAAATTGTTTTGAATGACAAATTCACTTAATGAATATTGAATGAATCGATCAATGAATTTAAATTGATTTGAATGATAAATTAGATTAATTTAAATGATTTCGGAACAAAACTTATATACGAATTTAAATGAATACTTGAATTGTCTTAAATCAAATATTTAATTTGAATTATAAGATTTTGAAATGGTAATTTGGAAGTTTTGAAACGTAAATTATGGAAATTGTTTTAGAAAGACAAATGGAATGTTGGTTTACAAGTTCTAATTTAAATTGAAATTGATTTGGTTTTGAAAATTTATTAAACGACCAATCGGTGTAATAATTACGAAAGTTATTAAAGAAACCGGAATCAGTTAGGGACATACTCACTGTCTAAATCGAAAACCACTTTAATAACCATACGCAGAGTGTTATCCAGAATGAAGTGGTTGGAATGATGTACGTGATGACTGAAGAAAGAGAACGATAATGGATGACCTTTACACTTGTGTCAAATTGGAAATGACTAAAACAGGAGCCGTGCCGGGCCAAATGGGGTTAGCTACCTCGAGCGAACACACTTCTTCGTAAACTACTCATTATTTGTTAACGATTGGTGCACCCTCAAATTTTGGGAGTGTTGTTTCGCGGTGTTGCGATCGCTGCGGCGATGTGTTCTCACCAGTCCGGATTAGGCAAACGGTAGTTTCACTACCTTGGGTATTGCCTCATGTGCCTTGTCATACTTGTATCCCTATATACACGACCACTACGATTTGTTTTGTGTTATACCTATGGAGTACTCCCTGATATCCCACTAGTTTATGGTGGAGTTTACCATGATGTATAGATTATAATGCTTATATAAAATGTGTAATGGTAACGCCTTAACACTATTTTGATACTTTATATTAGTGATAGGCATTATCTATTTACCATACACTACTACATAGTAGATAGTTTAACGGATCCTTAAAGGATGGTTATTCCAAACATCCTTTGAGTTACTTGTATTTCAGTTGCTATTTCACTTGAGTTGGATTTATTGATATAAGAATGTTAATCCTGACTCGAGTGTTTTGTGTTTTGCTTTACGCTCGGGTCAAACTGAGTGTACCAGTATTCGAGACTCACCTTTGGAGTTGGAGCTTCGCTTGGGAATCCAGCTATCTATCCAACTTTCAGATATTCAGTTGATTCTAGTGATGTATTCTGATATTGTATTTGACTATTGTATTCGAGACTTCTATTGTATCTTATTTTACTCTGATATGTATATAGTAGCTTCATGAACTACTATCTTTTGTTTCTGCTGCATTTATTACTCTGTGTCTGTGATTATTTATTTACTATATATCTGAGTTTTGCCAAATTTATATTAACAATTCGGTATTTTGAATTATTCAAGTCCGACATGTGCGGATGCGAATAGTACAAAATAGCGGTTATTACAAAAAATGAGGAGGTTTTGTTTTTATTAGAATTAAATGAACCTTTTCCTATTCTCCTATTAGAACTTCCTCCTTTATTTACTCTTTTTAAATTTCAATTAATCTCATTGATTTCCTCCTTTTACCATTATATGGCTGATCCAAGCATATTCCAAATATGCAACTTTTCCAAATAAAAGAAAACAACTTTTATGTAATTATTTTATTATTTAAAACATGTTTAAAAGTTTACCGATATCGCATATCGATATATGCAAATATAACTTTTATATATGCATTAAAATAATTAACAAAAAAATTCAAAATATCAAATTAATTTAACAATAATTAGTATTTCATAAATATTAATTAATTTAAACAGTTTGCAACATTTTACAAACTAATTAAATTGTGTGGTTTTTGGAGAAATCACAAATGCGGTTGTGCGACTCAGAGGTGTGAATTCAATCTGCGATTAATATTGAACAATTCAAATATTAATGTTCACACATCACTTAGCAGGTGATATGACAGTTTGGTTGAATTCATCGCTTACAGGTCTTTTCGGTAAAAAAAATTTACTTACTATAAGCGATACCTGATAGTGACAATTATTTACACCAATTCTCTTCATCAAAACTATATCATATTAGGACTTATGGAATTTGGTAATGATCAAAATTCCAATATCGTCCACATTCAACTGTATAATCCAAACACAAAGTCCTTGGTTCAATAATAACAATTATTATTAACCAAAATGCTCTGGCCAGAGACTTTGACTTTGAGTTGACTTGAGTTGACCATGATACTAACCCCATATAGCCGAGGAGACGAATCCTCTCTTGAATAGTGCTTCACTTCCAATACTTCCACTTGACCCTACTATAGTCTCTCGATGGAACGCCATACCATGATTTGACTATAATCAAAGCGGAGTTTTCATATTGAAGATCCACGGTATTCTCAAGTCGAGAGAACTGTGTAAATCAGTCACATCGATATTTTCTGTTTGACCTTAGTTATATTAACCAATAGAAAACTATTGAGTGAGTCGTTCCATAGTTATCCAATAACTATCAGTACGTAATCCCTAGGTGCACTTAGCGGTCATGTGTAATACACTGCCCAACATTTGGAGAGCGTTACATACTCTAGTCTCAACGGATACATCGATATCCAGTCTCGATGCATCTTGACTAGGAATATTTAAAATGGTATATTTGTTTTATTATGATAAATTACTCACGGTTACAACACTTTGTAACTACTATCATAAAATAGGCGATTTATGGATTTCTATTAAATATACTTTTAATTAAATTAATTAATTAATATAAGCACATTATATCAAATATATAATAGAAAGAAACACCTTTATTATGAACAAGATTGTTCAACGGGTTAGATATATGTAACAAATTACATAATTGCCCATAGGGCATACTCCTAACTCTATCAAGAATATCATCGATGAAAACCAATACAAATCGATCCAACTTATCGCGAAGATTCTGTTCATAAGGTCTACAAAGAACGCTGGGGCATTGGTTAGTCCAAATGACATCACTAACCAGTCATATGAACCATACCTTGTTCGAAATGCAGTCAATGGAACACTATCTTCAGCTACCCTCAGTTGATGGAATCCCATTGCCAAATCTGGCTGCAAGAATACTCAAGCTCCACTCAACTGGTCAAATAAGTCGTTTATCCTGGAAAAGAGATAACGATTCTCCACCGTCAACTCATTTAGTTTTCGATAATCAATACACATTTGTAAAGTTCCATCCGACTTCTTTATGTATACCACGAATGCTCCCTACGACGAACTACTCCGTCTGATGAAACTCTTATCCTCAAGTTCCACTAGCTGCTTCTTCAATTCTTCCATCTCCTTGGATGGCATTCTGCTAGATGGTCTACTAATAGGTTATGCCCATGGCATTAAATCTATCTGAATTTCGATTGCCCTTCTCTGCGGTAATCCCATCACATGGTTGAAAGCGTAGCAAATTCTCGGATTACTCATACGCTACTAATCTCATCTTCTTAATCCTCCATAGCATATAACACCAAGTCCGACTTTTCCTTCATTATGTCCAACGCTATCATAATTCTTTCTCCTCCCTTAGGATTCTGTATAGAAATAATCCCATCTACACAATAGATCCTCTCTTCATTCCGCATCAACCAATCCATATCCAGAATCACCACATACCCTACGAAGTCAAACACACATGGCTCGTAAACAAACAAGTGTCCACACAAGTAAAATTTAAGGTCAGTGCACCTTAATCTGAGAGTGGCATACCCAACGATCGGATTAACCACACGCAAGGATGCAATCAAATAGGTAGTGTTAGCTTATTAACCAAACCTCTTGAAAATACCCTCACTCACTTTCAACCAGTTCAATACTTCTAAAGAAGACTCCTTCCATGTGAATTCCTTTTCTCCACGACTCTTGAAATCTTTGTTCATACTAGAAAAGTCTGTTTTTCTCACTACCTCTTGTCTTGGCTCAATAGCTCCAATTAGTTGTTGCCTCATTATTTCCGTTATAAACTGGCGGAATAAAGCATTCACAACCATTCCTCCTTCAACCGGGACAAGCACTTGAGCACCGGCTTCGGTACGAACTTCTGGGTTCTCCTTCCCTCCTTGGTCGTTAGTTCGCGTACTGTCATCTCCTCTAATAGCAGTTGCTCTCGTACTTCCTATGGTCAAACGTTGGTTACATATATCCATTCTAGCTCATAAGAAACAGAAGTAAAGAGAGTGGAAACAATCATAGAAGGAAGATATATTCTACTGTATATCTATATTAAAATACAAATACGTTATATATTTAGCATATACCCTTCCCTAAGGTATTCATTTCTCTATTTAACTCTTATTTAGCCCTGTTTTACGTAGGTATTTTCGTAACCTAAGCTTTGATACCAAGTTGTAACATCTCCCATTTCGAGATTCGAAAATAGACGTCGATGTTGCAGTCATCACCAAAATCAATTTCCAACGACAAAGTAAGTTCAGTATTAATTTTGCATAACATATGTAAACAAAGCAGCTAAATATATTTTTTCATTACATCAAAATGTTTTACATGATCTATTACATCATTAAATGTAAGCTGTTTCCCACGCAGAGGTAAATATATAACAAGAAAATCAGAGTAGTGTGTGTCCGACCTATGAAGATGCAAACATCACTCCTAAGTAGTTATAAATCCTGATTTATACAGCAAAATTAAAAAATACATTTATTTAAATAGCAAGACTCATGCTTCGTCTTCGGAATCTTTATTTGTCTTTCCAAAAGAGGTACATGTTTAATCCATAAACTCAGCCTACTCGAATGAGTACTCGTGAGTTTATGAGAAATAATATAAACATGGGTTAGATAATAAGTTTGGTATGAGTAATACCTTTACCACAGTCATCCATAGTGAGACCACATCGTTAATGCAGAATGGGTTTTCCCTTACTTCATCATCACAGCATAATAAACATCAATATATATAACAACCACAATATATATATATATATATCACGAAATGCAACCATGTGCATATATTCAATCAATAAGTGTACCTTACACTTTTCATCCAATTATGAACCATGTCATACACACACAGACACACGTGCACGCGCGCACACACACAGACATATATATATTCAAGTCAAGTATACCCTATACTTTTCATCCAAATATGAACCAAGTCATATAATTATTCATTATTCATTCATCCATCACCTAATCTCTTGTTTTAAGTTTTCTTCTTTAAGTTATCATTAACTTATTTTAGTGATCGCCTTCCTAAGCCTTTATGTCACTAATTTAAACTTTTGTTCGAACAACGTCACCTGGTGAAAACGTCGACTCGTTTTCCCATGGGAACCACCGTGACTAGAGTCACCCTGACTCTCCTAAGAGACCAAATGTAAGCACTTTGTAGTAAGCGTCAATAACTCCTCTTGGTCCTCGAACTGCTATCGTTCACGTTGTTGAATTAATTTATAACACCACCCTGATTTTTGGCACCATGCTAGTTATTTTTAAATATAACATCATCCTAATGTTTTGGCATCCTACCTTAACTCCTTTGTAGAGTTTTAAAATGTTCTTAAGTCGAACCCTATCGTGGCACTCTGCCATATACCGTTGGATTATAGAACGATAGTCATGGCACCATGTCATCCAATAACTCTATGAGTCAGTATACGTTTATGATCATGGTTCAATTCCTTTCTTTTATTCAATAATTGTGTATGCTACACATCCTCTAGATAAAACATTTTTATCCTTTATCTAAATAACACTCTATCATTTATTAGCTTCTTTAAGCTTTCTTCATTTCAAAAATAAGTTAACACAATTTTAACTTATAAATATTTCCTTTTATTGTATCCCTATTAAATAGTTTAATAACATTTGAAAACCGTCTTTCAAAGTGTCCTAAGTGTCCATTATTTTACTTAGAAAACATAGCTTTCCAAGCTATTACAAATTGCAGTTTACTTGTTGTATATTGGCTATCCTATGGTCATCGCGTTTAATTATAAACATTACTAATGGTTGCTTGCAAACCTTAATCTCACACATACTGCTACCATGTTTTAATCCAAGTCATTACACGTCATCTATGTGGAGTCATTGCGAGTAACTTGCTTTTATTATTTTCCATCGTGCAATTATAATTAGCATGGAGCCATCGCGGTATATTTTTCTCCATACATTCATGTCTTGTTTAATTATATATGATATATCTATATATGTGGAGCCAGGGGTGAATCTAGCCATCAATTCAAGAGGGATAAAAAAATGGGAGGGGGTAGAAGGTTGTGCATAATGTAGATAAAACTTGCTTCACTAAGCAAAATTTCACCGATTAGACACTCATACTATCGGTGTATTATTATTTGAGGGGGGTCAGCTACTTCATGTACCCATACTATAGATTCGCCCCTGTGTGGAGCCTTCATGTCCCATTCTATTTGCTGCCTTTCGTGTTTAATGCATTTGATGCCCCATTTTCTATCTTTATTTAATAAACTTTCCATGCTTAGTCATCGTTATTAGCTTATGTATAGACCGCCTAAGCTATCTTGTGTTTCAACTGGCTTTTATATAACATAGATTTGAATGCAAAGTTATCGAGAAAATTTTATTTAGTCATCACCAGTTATCATGAGCTGTTATCATGCTTAGTTATCGAAGTATAACTGTTATCGAGAAAAATATATTTCGTATAATTAAAGTTTAATGACTAACATTGTTAATGCTTACAGTTATCATAAACTGTCGTGAGCTATCAACATGTTCCATTTTTGAACAGGCTAAGTCATTGCGTTATGTATGGGCCTTGTTAGCCTTCGCATGCAATAGTAATTCTTCGCGTTTAATTTATTCATGCTGTCATGAACTTTCTTGTGTGAAATATATTCATGCAGGCCTTCGTGAGTAACTTACCTGTACATATGTTTCGTGAGTTGTTCGTGGCCATATGCATGCATTGGTTATTTAAGTCATTTGTGAGTTAGGCATTGCGAGTTGTCAAAGCCATCGCGAGTTAGCAAAGCTATCGCGATTATATTGGTTTACCTTCGTTTTTTGTTTTTGGATTTATGAATTAAAATGTTGTCCCCATATGATACCCACTTTTCTATTCTAACTTTTGTGCACTGTTTTTTAGCTCAATGCAAATTTTAGCCTTGTGGATTAAGTTTTACTTGGTCAACAATGGTCCAGTGGCAATATTACAATTAGATTAAAAAGTGATTTATTGGTCATTTAAGCAATATCTTTTTACATAACCTCATTTGGTGCCAACTTCTTATTGATTAAGTTTTTTATCTTTTCAATTTCATTTCAAAAAACTGTTGATTCATGAGTTTTGATTCATGACACAAGCTTCAGAGATCATACGCCGAAATACAAAGAGAATACGATATGAAAGCGATAAAAAGAGAATAAACGTATATTGTGAACTACAAAGGAGACAAGACTACAATCCAGAGATTAGTATGAATATTTTATTTTATTGAGTCTTAGAATATTGTTAAAATCATTCCTCAAGTAGTCACACACACAAATTGATCCATGTTAATTTATACATATATAAGTGTACACTGTGCAAATAACATCAGGTCGGCTGACCGACCAGGATCCTCGGTCGACCGACCCTATGTTATGTGCACAGGTACTATCTGTTTTGTGTACGATTTCGAACTCAGCTGACCGACCAGATTTTCCGGTCGACCGACCAGAGAATAACGGCTAGTTTACTGAAGAGATGCGATCATTTCATGAAGAGGAATGTCCTCTATTTCAAGAGATATGGACACAACTGTTGTCTGAAACTCTTCATGAAAGATTATAACTCTTCTACAACTATATAAACATATTCAATTCACTTCTACAATCACCGATTCTTGTTTATATTTCTGAAATCTAATCTCTATTCATTTCTGCAAATAAAAGCATTCATTCTTATTTAATATCACTAGAATCCTTGATTTAATTTATATACTTCGATTCTACGTGATTATCTTCCTTCTAAATCTTCTCACACATATATACTCTTGAGGATTTGATTATAGGAAAGTTGTACTATCAAAAGACTATCAGTGTTATTTAGAACACATTCGTCAACAAACAATTTGTATTAGGTTGAAGTCCTCTTCGGTTGTTGAGGCGGAAAAATTCCTGTTCGGCTGCTCAGGTGTCATATACCTATTCCTCCAGGTTAAGTGAGGGGTTAGTTTAAATCCAGAGGGTATTCTGGGACTGGACGTAGAACGGGAAGTTCAAACCAGTATAAAAATTCCTGGTGTGCTTACTTTAATTTTTATTTTACTGTTATTACCAGTTTCCGCATTTATATACCATATTACACGATCCTTAGTACTACACGTATACTTTGATTTGGTATCGGAGCAAGGTCATCCTATAACCATCATAAAGTTATTTGATATTTATTTCTAGTAATATGGCAACCACACAAATTAACGATGTTAACACTCACACTAATTCTAGTTTCACAGAAGGTCAATCGACTTCACGACCTCCACTTTTCAATGGTATAAATTACAATTATTGGTCAACTAGAATAAGAATCTATATGCAATCAAGTGGATTTGATATCTGGAATATTATACAAATTGAGTACACAACTCTTACTGGAGAATACTCAACTTGGAGTAACACACAAAAACTAGATGCTACATCAAATGCTAAGGCTATGAATATTTTGTTTTGTGCATTAGATAGAAATGAATTCAATAGAGTTAGCATGTGCACTTCCGGTTATGAAATTTGGAGAACTCTTAAAGTTTCACATGAAAGAACGAACAAAGTTAAATTAAGCAAAATTTCTATGTTGAAACATCAATTTGAAAATTTTAAAATGAGGCCAAATGAATCTATAAATGACATGTACTCTAGATTTCAGGATATTTCTCATGCTTTATTATCATTAGAACAAAAGTTTACTGATTTTGATGTTGTTACAAAAATCTTAAATTCTTTAACGGACGAATGGGAACGAAAAGTCCTAGCTATTGAAGAAGCAACTGATTTGTCAACATTAAAACCAGAAGAATTGATAGGTAATTTAATGTCCTACGAAGTAAATTTGCAGGCAAAACGAAATGGAGCACAAGAAAAGAAAAATGCGGCATTCCAAGCAGAAAAGGATGATTCCGACTCAGATAATGAAGATATGGCAATGATCGCTAAAAATTTCAAAAAGTTTTTGAAATTCAACAGAAACAAATTCAAGGGAAACAAAAATAATTCCAACAACAATTCCAATAGCAGCAAACCATCATCTTCAACAATGGAATGTTATGAATGTCATTAGAAAGGACACATGAAGAAGGATTGTCCAGATCGTAAAAAGAATAACTTCAAGAAGGATAAAACCAAACGAAAAGCTTTTTCAGTCACTTGGGACGACACTGACTCATCATCCTCATCAGAGAGTGAAAGTGATAATGAACAAGCAAATGTATGCTTCATGGCTTCGTCAGACGAAGTAAGTGATTTTACTTTTGAAGATAATTGAAATAAATTCTGAATTAGTAAATTTAACAAAACAACTTAAAAAGAAAAATAAGGAGTTGCAAAGAAAGTTAGATAGAACAGTTTTAGAAGTAGATATGTTGAAAGATGAGAAGATAATATTGGAAGAAGAACTTGAAATTTCTCAACAATCGAATTCTAACTTATCTTCTCAAATTACGTCAATATCTGAAGAACTAGAAATTCAGAAAAATAAAAATGATGTTTTACTTTTCGAAAATAATAGTTTAAAATCTAAGATTAAGGATTTAGAGTTAGAAAAATCTAGTCTTAAAATAAAATTTGATGATATCTCTAAAAATGTTTCTAATTTCAATAAAGGAAGAGAAAATCTTTCTAGTATACTAGAAAACTCTCAATCCTCTAACAATAAATCTGGACTAGGATTTAAGAAACAAAATAATTTTGCTAAAAGTAGGATTAATAATAAAATTAAGAAAGATATTAAGAAAACAGTTTATTCAAATACTAAAACCATTAAGATATGGATTCCAAAAACAAATAATGTATTGATACGGAATAAACATATCAAAATGTTTATGGAAACTGTTCATAATAACAAAAATTATGTTTATAAAGGGAATTCTGAACCCGTATGGGTTTGGCTTCCTAAGATCTAACTCTTAGGACCCTAAAAAGATTGGGTACCAACTTTTTATAAACTTTTTGCAGGTACCACATAAGAAGAGAGGAAAATGGATTTTAGATAGCGGTTGCTCAAAACACATGACTGGAAACAAAGAAATGTTGTCAAACATTATATACTCAAATGGAGGAGCAGTCACTTTTGGAGATAACTCAAAAGGATATATCATCGGCAAAGGCAATGTCAATAGCAACGGTACATCTAATTTACCTCTCATTACCGATGTTTTATTAGTTAAAAATTTAAAACATAATTTATTAAGTATTAGTCAACTATGCGATAAAGGTTTTAATATAACTTTTTCAGAAAATAAATGTAACATTTTTGATAAAAATCATAACATTATTTTCGAAGGAAAAAGAGATAAAAATATTTACATCTTAAATATGAACGTTAATAATGATTCAAATTTGTGTCTAGTGGCTAAAGAAAACGATTCTTGTCTTTGGCACAAAAGATTTTGTCACATCAATTTTAATACCATCAACAAACTAGCTAAAAATAAATTAGTTAAAGGTTTACCCAATATAAAATTCGAAACTAACATATTTTGTGATGCATGTAAATTAGGAAAATTAACAAAATCTTCTTTTAAATCAAAGAAAGTAATATCTACAGAACAACCACTTGAACTTTTACACATGGATCTTTTTGGTCCAACTCAAGTGCAGTCTATTAATCATAATAGATATGTTTTTGTTATTGTAGATGATTTCTCTAGATATACTTGGATTTTCTTTTTGAAAAATAAAAGTGATACTTTTGATAATTTTAAAGTTTTTGTTAAAAGAATTCAAAATATTAAAACATTGAAAATTAAAAATATAAGAAGTGATCATGGAGGCGAATTTGAAAATGAAGTTTTTGAACAATTTTGTAACAAGAAAGGTATTAACCATAATTTTTCATTTCCTAGAACACCACAACAAAATGGAGTTGTAGAAAGGAAAAATAGAACGTTACAAGAATGTGCAAGAACTTTACTAAATTGAACCACTTTATCGAAACACTTTTGGGCAGAAGCTGTAGCTACTGCTTGTTATGTATTGAATCGCGTTTCTATTCGACCATTAACTAAGAATACCCCATATGAACCTCTAAATGGAAGAAAACCAAATATTTCATATCTTAAAGTTTTTGGTTCTAAATGTTTTATTTTAAATACTAAAGATCAACTAGGCAAATTCGATCCAAAATCCGATGAAGGAATATTCGTTGGATATTCGGAACGAAGCAAGGCTTATCGAATCTATAATAAACGAACTCAAATTATTGAAGAAAGCTTACATGTTTCTTTCAACGAAAATTTTAAAAATATAAATCCAATTTCTACTATTGATTCTGATGATGAAACTACTCAGAATGAAAATAGTAATACAAATGAAAATTTTGATATTCATGAAACCAATAAAAACGTTACTCCTAATATAATAAAATCTCCACCTAGAATTTTAAGAGATCATCCTGTGCAAAATATAATTGGAGAAGTTAATACGAATGTTAAAACCAGACATCAACTAAATCAAGTTGGTCATGTAGCTTTTCTCTCTAACATAGAACCTAAGAATATAAAAGAAGCTTCAACTGATGACTACTAGATTCTTTCCATGCAAGAAGAACTAAATCAATTCGAACGAAACGAAGTTTGGGAACTCGTTCCTAGACCCAGTGATCAATCAGTCATCGGTACTAAATGGGTTTTCAAAAATAAAGCAGATGAACTAGGAAATTTAACGAGGAATAAAGCTAGATTAGTTGCACAAGGATATAATCAAGAAGAAGGAATTGATTACGAAGAGACGTTTGCTCCGGTCGCCCAACTTGAAGCAATACGAATATTATTAGCTTACGCGTGTTTTCATAATTTTAAACTGTATCAAATGGATGTTAAAAGTGCATTTTTAAATGGATTCATAAAAGAAAATGTTTTTGTTGAACAACCACCTTTGTTTAATCATGAAAAATTTCCGGATCATGTATATAAACTCAAAAAGGCGTTATACGGTTTAAAACAAGGACCACGTGCTTGGTATGATCGTCTTAAAGGCTATTTATTAGAATCTGGTTTTGAAATCGGTAAAGTAGATCAAACGCTTTTTATTAAGAAAACTAATAAAGATATTTTAATAATTCAAATATATGTTGACGATATTATTTTCGGCTCGACAAATGAAAAACTATGTCAAGAATTTTCAACTATAATGACGAATGAATTTGAAATGTCTCATATGGGAGAATTGTCATATTTTCTTGGATTACAAATTAAACAAATTGAAAATGGAATTTTTATTAATCAAGAAAAATATTGTTATAATTTAATCAAACGTTTCGGTCTGGAAAACACTGCTGCCAAACCAACTCCTATGAGCACAACAATTCATCTCGATAGAGATGAAGATGGCAAAAGTGTTGATCAGAAGCTATATCGTAGTATGATAGGTTCTTTACTTTATTTAATAGCAAGTCGAACCGATATTATGATGAGTGTTTGTTTATGTGCTCGATTTCAAGCAAATCCCAAAGAATCACATATGAGAGCAGTTAAACGCATTATTCGTTATCTAACTAAATCCAAACATTTTGGACTATTTTATCCAAAAGAATGTCCTTTCGAATTAGTTTCCTATAGTGATGCTGATTTTGGAGGAAGTCGGACGGATCGAAAAAGTACGAGCGGAACGTGTCATTTCATTGGACGTTCCTTAGTTTCTTGGTTTAGTAAGAAACAAAACTGTGTTTCTTTATCAACGTGTGAAGCAGAATATATATCTGCTGCTTTGGCATGTGCACAAGTCGTATATATGCAACAAACACTACAAGATTTTAATTGTCATCTTGAAAAATCAATAATTTATTGTGATAATACTAGTGCAATAAATCTTTCTAAAAATCCGGTCAATCACTCACGAACAAAACACATTGATATTCGTCATCACTTTCTTCGTGATTGTTTGGAAAAAGGATTAATAAATTTAGAATTTATCAACACTGAAAATCAAATAGCTGACATTTTTACTAAACCGCTAAATGAAAATATTTTTATAAAACTAAGACGTGATTTAGGTATAATGTCGTTTAAAGATTTATGAATAAAAATATGCAAAAATATCGAAAAACAAAAATTATTTTATTTCTGACCAAAGCGGAACTCAAACTCATGACCTCTGACTTATTTGTTAGATGTTGTATTATAGCTACTTGAGCTATGGGTGTTTCCTGTTTCAGTTCTATTTACAATCTGTACCATTAATTTTAATTTCAGAAACAAACTATTTTTAGCTCTAAAGCTTATATATCATACAATAACGAACAGTTTTTGCTATAAAGTTCTGTGATTGTAGTTAAAATTTGTTTTAAACCACTAATTTTTCAGAAAATAGATGGTTATATATATGTACTATGTTTATTGATTAAGAACATATACTACAAAATTTTTACAAAACAAAACTTGAAAAAATGTCTTCTAACAATGATTACTATAACTCTGAAAATTCTCATCTTTCATACACATCTCCGGACGACGATTGTTCTGATTGCATCCCCGAAAATGGTCCATATCCTACTTTTCCAATGCCTAACCGTGTTCTAGACTTCTCCTCTCCAGATAAAGACCCCCGACACGGGTGGAAACCATGGGAAGACTCCCATACAGGCTATACACCTGAAAAGAAGAAAGGGAAGAATACAATGGTAGTATCTCCATCAACCAAACAAAAAATTGATGAAATACATCACTACCAACAACAACAAATGAATATGCAACGGGAACTCTACTACGAACAAAAAGTCACGGCAAGACGTTTAAGTTTTCTTGAAAAGATTGCCATGAAAATTTGTTCATCTAAGAAGAATGATGTTGCTGAACCTTCTTACAGATCTCCATCACCTTCAAACCCCGTTCAAACTTCAATAGCTCCAAGATGGTCACCAATAGAAAATGTTCCGTCTCCAAACTCATGGGAACGTAGATGCTGATGAACCATGACTATAATTTAATATATATATATGTTATTATTTTCAATAAGATGTATTGAATATAAATGATGTAATAATATAATTTATATTTATATAATTTTTTGTTGAAAAACAAAAGAAATTTGTTTGTTCACATGCCTCGGTCGACCGGAGAGCCTGAGTCGGTCAGCCGAAGCTATCCCGAGAAGTTTTTAAAAACATATTTCTGCCAGGTCGGTCGACCGAACCCCCTGAGTCGGTCAGCCGAACCTGTATCCCGAAAAGCAACTATAACATTTTTTTGAGTCGGTCAACCGAGTACCCTGCACCGGTCGATCGAAGCTCTTCCCGAAAGATTAAGCACTAACCTGAAACTCAAGTCTATTGTTCCAAGAGGAGGATCATACCACTTAGTATATCCCAAAAACTTCAAAGCATTGTATGCTATGTGCGGAAATATTCGAGTAAATTGGACACAACTTCTTATGGATGAATTTCTCTCTTTCAACCAAGGAAAGATGCTCCATATTTATTATGGAGAATACATAATGAGGTTGATTAATAACTTTGTCACCCATGCTCCAGAATCCGAAACATCCAAAGTTCGTACTTTTGACTCACGAACCATAAAACTAATGAAGATACCCGATGCACCGTCCCAAATTACAACTTTTCAGCAATGGCGTACTACTCCTCGAGAACAACTACGTCGCAGCTATTCTACACCTCAACCATCTACTCATTCTATGGAACGTATAACTCGTCAAACCTCAATTCAACGACCAACTCCCGGTACTAGTACGGAGGTTGCCATTGATATTTTGGCTCGAAATCAACTAGCTTTGGATTCTCGACTTCGAAAAATTGATGGGCGGTTCAAGAAGATCAAAGGCATCTTCGTAAATTTATGGGATGCCTTATCATGTACTTCCGAAGCCGGTGCTTCATTTGTTGCTCCTGGAAAAAGACCAGCGCCAAATTTCTCTTGGTCTACATCCGATAACACAAGTTCCAGCACATCGGCAACTCACGTTCCTCACACACAAAGACGGGGTAAGGAACCAGCTCCACTGGATGATAATACTCGTCCAGAATTCTGGGATTCTGATGATGATGAGGAGTAATTGTAGTATTTTACAATTTAATTTCAAGAATTTCTTTATGAGCACAATATATTTTTCCTTCATTATTGTTATGTACTAAGCAAACATCCTTAATTGCTCCTATTTTGGTTTGAATATTTAATATTTAAATTTCAATGATTCGTATTACTTTAACATATTACTTTTGGTATGTATTCCTTTTTGTCGATGACAAAGGGGGAGAAAAATGTATGAAAGCTAACATATTTTTTGCAGAAAAGTCGCCATATATTTAGGGGGGGAATTATAATATAGATAAGTTTTACTTCGTCACATAAGTATTGTCATCAATCAAAAAGGGGGAGAATGTTGATTCATGAGTTTTGATTCATGACACAAGCTTCAGAGATCATACGACGAAATACAAAGAGAATACTATATGAAAGCGACAAAAAGAGAATAAACGTATATTGTGAACTACAAAGGAGACAAGACTACAATCCAGAGATTAGTATGAATATTTTATTTTATTGAGTCTTAGAATATTGTTAAAATCATTCCTCAAGTAGTCACACACACACAAATTGATCCATGTTAATTTATACATATATAAGTGTACACTGTGCAAATAACATCAGGTCGGCTGGCCGACCAGGATCCACGGTCGATCGACCCTGTGTTATGTGCACAGGTACTCTCTGTTTTGTGTATGATTTCGAACTCAGCTGACCGGCCAGATTTTCCGGTCGACCGACCAGAGAATAACGGCTAGTTTACTGAAGAGATGCGATCATTTCATGAAGAGGAATGTCCTCTATTTCAAGAGATATGGACACAACTGTTGACTGAAACTCTTCATGAAAGATTATAACTCTTCTACAACTATATAAACATATTCAATTCACTTCTACAATCACCGATTCTTGTTTATATTTCTGAAATCTAATCTCTATTCATTTCTGCAAATAAAAGCATTCATTCTTATTTAATATCACTAGAATCCTTGATTTAATTTATATACTTCGATTCTACGTGATTATCTTCCTTCTAAATCTTCTCACACATATATACTCTTGAGGATTTGATTATAGGAAAGTTGTACTATCAAAATACTATCAGTGTTATTTAGAACACATTCGTCAACAAACAATTTGTATTAGGTTGAAGTCCTCTTCGGTTGTTGAGGCTGAAAAATTCCTATTCGGCTGCTCAGGTGTCGTATACCAATTCCTCCGGGTTAAGTGAGGGGTTAGTTTAAATCCAGAGGGTATTCTGGGACTGGACGTAGAACGGGAAGTTCGAACCAGTATAAAAATTCCTGGTGTGCTTACTTTAATTTTTATTTTCTGTTATTACCAATTTCCACATTTATATACCATATTACACGATCCTTAGTACTACACGTATACTTTCAAAAACGTCTTAATTAATTAGTGTTTTCATTCACTAAATAATTCATATAAAATGGAAAATTAATAGAAAAATCTAAAAAATTCACCAAAAATCTCTTTTATCATATTCTACCTCAAATAAAAAATTTAGATCGAAATAATTAATTTTATTATTTTTAATAATTAATTAACCCAAATTAACCATTTTTCCCAACTTAGAAAATTCATAAAATATTTATATTAACTCCAAAAATTATGAAATCAAAAAATAATTTTTATTTCATCATTAAGCATATTATATCAAAATTTAATGGCATTTGGATATGATTTGTCCATGTTTTACCCTAAAACATGAACTGATTCACCTTAATTATATTTTAAACCATCATTAAAATAATATTTAAACATCCAAACATGTTTAACATCATCAAAACATTTATATAAAAGTCAAATCCAAACCCAATAGGTTAGGATTGATTTTTAGAGAAAGATTTTACTCACCTTGATCAATTAAACTTTATTTAATCTCTTCTCTTCTTTAATTTGAAAGTTTGATTTCTTCTAGCTTGAAATCCTCTTCTTCTTCTTTGGAAATTATTGGCAGAGTTCTTAGGAAATTTTGTTTTGTGAACGGAAATGAAATGAAGATAGAATGAGGGGCTGGGGCTAAGGAATATGGTTTAGTGGTTTTAGGCCTTACTAACTTATTCCCGTTAACCAAATCATTCCCATTAACCAAATCATTCCTATTAAAATTTAAATTATTTTCTTTCAGTAATCAAAGCAAACAAAAAATACTCTAATTGTCTTTGGCCATCCAATTAACTTTTTAAACTGCCCCTTGTTTATTTAATTAAATTTCTCTTAGGCAATTCTTGCAATTAAATCATTTTAATAATTTGATTAATAATGTCTTCATACTATTAATTCGATTTAATTAATTTAATTTAAATTAATTTCCCATATTATGGACCCTTCAAATATGGAATGTTGCACCACCATCAACATGATCATATTATTTCTGCTGCTTTTGGAGGTGTTAATCCAAATTTTCTCTAACAGTCTGGAATCGGAGCTATTTGGTTGTTGAAAGAAAGTGTTAGGCAATATGAGAAGATATGAAGGTACTCCAATTGAAGCAAGACCCTACGTTAGATGATCTTATGTGGCGTCAGGATATTAATTGGCAATAGAGAAGTGGAAAGGAGATAATGACTTCGAGTTGTGGCAATGAAAGATGAAGGCTATTCTAAGAAGAAATAGACTTCATCATGTAGTATTTGACATTAAGAAATTTCCACTGATATTTCGACCGTGAAGTAGGAGGTATTGAAAGAATAGGCTTTTACTACTGCAATTGACCATGGAAGAGAATGTTATCTCGGAGATTAGCGGTGAAACCACTGCTAGAGGAATTTGAACCAAACTGGAGAATCACTGCTTGAAGAAATCACTTACTAACCATCTGATTTTGCTGAAGAAAACTTCCACCATGAAGATGAGAGAGGCTACTTCAATGAAGGCAAATCTTAGTTTCTTCGATGGTCTTTTGATGAAGATGAAGACTATATATTTGAAGGTGGATGAAGAGCAGAAGACAATGGTTCTTTTGTGTTTCCTTTCTGAGTGTTACATAGGTTTCTCTAACAGTCTGATATATGGGAGAGATACTTTAACAGTAGAAGATATAAAGTCAGATCTTCTATCTGAAGACTTGAGGGATCAGATGAAGGATGAGTGAAAGTAGAGGAGGAAGTAGTAGTCATTGTCTATTTGTTAAGAAAGGAAGAGATTATAAGATTAATTGTAATCCTAGGAGGCATTCCAAGTCTAGAAACTCCGAAAATGGTTGGAGAGGAAAGTCGAGAGATAGAAAGTGCCACCACTGTAAGAAACCAGTCCATTGGAATACAGATTTCCGGATTTTAAGAGGAAGACTAAGGATAGATCTTCATCGATTATGGAGGAGAAGGCTGTATCTGATGATGTGTTGACTACAACAGTTTCAGATGTATCATACCATTGGATGCTTGACTCAAGGGCATCAATCCATATGATGCCAAATACAGATTAATTCGGTTCTTTTGTTGGAAATGAGGGAAGTACAATTTTTATGGGGAAAAATGCTTATTGTAGAGCCATTGGTGATGGTACAGTATGGTTCGCATGTTTAACGGAGTGATTCGCACTTTGACAGGTGTCCTCTATGTTCCAAATCTTCGGAAGTCATTGATCTTTTTGGAACAATTTTCATCCATGGGATGTAAGATGACTATAGAGAATGATAGTTTGAAGGTTTCCACGGGCGCTAGTTCTGATGAAAGGAGACATGTTTCAGAATTTGTATCTACTGAAGGGAACCATG
Organism: Allium fistulosum; assembly: GCA_030737815.1. NCBI lineage: Eukaryota > Viridiplantae > Streptophyta > Magnoliopsida > Asparagales > Amaryllidaceae > Allium > Allium fistulosum. The sequence goes on from CM060906.1 coordinate 418,717,411, forward strand.
GTGCTTGGCGAGTCTTATGTTATAGTAGATAGTTCTCGTTCTTTGGATATCACCGTACTTTAGCATTTTAGATTGGGTCATATTTCAATGAATGGCTTGGAGTTTTCCACAGAAAGAAGATGATCAAAGGAGAAAGCTTCGACAAATAAGATTTTTTCCAAAAGTGTGCTTTGGAAAAGTAAAAGAATGTATCTTTTAGAGTTGGACTTCATATATCAAAGAAAGTACTTGACTATGTACATGCGGATGTTTGGGACATGTAGCTGGCGGTTCCGTGGGGGTGCGAAGTATTTTTTCCTTCATTGATGACTTTTCTTGGAAGGTTTGAGTGTATGTGATGAAGACCAAATTGGAAAGTTTTGAGAAATTTAAAGCTTGGAATGCGCTAGTTAAGAACCAGTCTGGTGCAAGTTGAAGATTCTTAGGTCTGATAATGATAATGAATTTATCTCTAGGGTGTTCTTTGATTTTTGTAAGTAGCATGGTATTCACTGACATTTCACTATACTATGTGATTCACTATCTGACGGGATTACTAAGAGGATGAACAAGAATCTACATAAGAAGACCTGTTGCTTGAGATTGACGGTGGACTTATCCAGAGGCTTTTGGGTTGAAGCTTTATTGAATGCAGTGCATAATATAAATCGAGTTCCATGCTCATCCATAGAAGGGAAGATTTCAGAAGAAAAGTAGAGAGGTAAAGCAGTGTATCTTGATTATTTTCGTATTTTTGGTTGTTCTGTTTATGTGCACCATACATGTGATGATAAGTTGGATGCTAGAACATACGAGAACATATTTATGGATACATAGATGGAGTCAAGGGGTATCACATTTGGAACCCTGTTGATAGAAAATTGTGCATTCCAGACATATTACATTTGATGAGTCTGCAATGTTCAAATCTAAGAAAGAGTTGCCTACCACATCGGCTGATTCTGATATTCTTAAGGAGGTTGAAGTAGTTTCCACATTTCAATCTAGTAGTAGAGTTGTAGCCATTATTGATAGAAGTGAAGATGTAGTTGATGAGACATCATAAAATAGTCCACATGCGTCTTCTAGTTGTGTTGCTAATATGTATGAAGCAAGAGGAAGTTTAGTTCAAGGTGGAGCTGAAATGACTTTAGACGATGTTATACCTACTTGAGCCAGTCGTAGGACTATTAGGCCGTCCGAGAGGCATGGAAATTAGCGGTATGCAAACCTCTATCTTGATGATTAGTTTGGCAATGCCCTACATGTGGTTCATGATGAGTCATTTCACCTTGAAGAAGCCATATGAAGTCGAGTAATAGCTTGAAGTAGATTTGTGCTATGGAGGAGGTGTTGCAATCTCTAAAGAAGAACAAGGCTTGGGATTCAGTACCACCTCCTTAGGGAAGCCAAGCCATAACTTGTAAGTGAGTGTTCAAGGTGAAGGATGATGGAAGATAAAAGACTAGATTTGTTGCAAAAGGGTTTTCACAGAGGAAGGGAATAAAGTATAATAAGATATTGTTTCTGTTGTGAGACATACATCTATCTAGATTTTACTTACCATAGTTTTTACTCATGACTTGGAGTTAGAGAAACTTGATGTGAAGATCACTTTCTTTCATGGTGACTTAGAGGAGGCCATTTACATAAAGCAACCAAAAGGATTTGTTGTAAGTGGAAAAGAAGATTGAGTTTGTAAATTGAAGAAGTTTCTTTATGGACTCAAGTAGTCACCTAGAAAGTGGTACAAAAGGTTTGATTTTTTTACGCTTTCACTTGGTTTTGATCGTAGTATTAAAGATGCATGTGTTTATTTTAAGCATTAAAGAATGGTAACTGTGTGTATTTGCTCTTGTATGTATATGATATATTAATTGTTTCTAACAATAAAGATGAAATTGATGGATTGAAGTTGAAGCTAAAAGTGGAATTCGAGATGAAAGCCCTTGGGAAGGAAAGAAGATTTTGGTATGTAAATCCAAAGAGATAAAGAGATTGGACTTTTGATACTCACTCAAAATGAATATATTCAAAAGGTACTTGCTCGGTTTAGTATGGAGGGAGCAAAGACAATTAGTACACTCATCCTTTATATATAAAACTTTCTATTAAAGGCACTTCGATCTTAGAAAAGGACAAAGCCTATATAAAGAAGGTACCCTATGTAGGTGTAGTTAGTAGCTTGATGTATGTTATGATTTGCACTAAGTCTGACATCCCACGGGCCGTTGGATTGGTTTGTAGATATATGGAAAATCCAAGAAAAATGCATTGGGAGGCAATGAAGTGTATTTTCAATTATCTTTGAGGAACTTTAGATCATAAGCTTGTTTTTGGCAGCAGAGATAGAGATTTCAGCATGATTGAATATTGTGATTCTGACTATGCCGGTATAGCGACTGAAGGAAGTCAACATGTTATGTGTTTACACTTGGAGGGAGGGTTATTAGTTTGAAAGTGAGGTTGCTGATGATAATTGCTTTGTTTACTATAAAGGAAGAGCTAATAGCTGATGTTGAAGTAGCTAAGAAGGCACTTTGCTTGAAGTGGTTGATGTGTGATTTGAGCTTCGTATATGATGAAGTTGTCGTGAGTTGTGATAGACAAAGTGCAATTCATTTAAATCCGAATTTAGCTCGAGGATGAAGCATACAGAGGTGAGAGAGTCCTTTCTTGTCTCGACAAATGAAGAGAAACTAGTTTATCTTCGGAAGGTTCACACGGAGGAAAATGCAACATAAATGTTTATCTGCTGCAAAGTTCGAGCATTACTTGAGCTTGATCTGCTTATTGAGGTTTTAGGTACTAAGTTCCACATGGTGGCGCATATGGAGAGAGTTGGTAGATGGAGGCATTTGTTTTCATTGTGGAGATTGACATGTCTTACATGGAGAGAGATCTTTCAACACTTTGTTAATAGGCTGTGGCCCTACCATAGTTCGTCGATAAAGTGTAATAGGTAATGGTCATACCGAAGCTTGTTAGAAAAGTGTTCATGATGTTTTGTCCGAGAGTTGCTTGGAGTATGAGGATGTAGATGGATTTGATAGACTTGCATGGAAATATAGTATCAAGGTGAAGATTGTTAGATTTCGATGATAGAATATTTCCATATTAAAGATGACTTGGAGGATATTTTAGTTAAGGTGAAATTGTGACTTAAATTTATTGTGTCTTTTAATATCATTAAAGAAGACAAGAAATTATCTAAATGCGGATTTATTTTGAGAGATTGAAGTAATCAATCAATTTTCGAATCAGCTTATTAAAGAATGCATTTTATTAGGTGCATGCAAAGTGAATGGAACTGAAAAAGTCAAATAGATAAACGTTTCATGTATGAATACGAGAATTTATGAGACATTAATTTATTACCCTAAATTAATTACCTCTACCCTAAGTAATAATCTCTATATAAAGATAGTCATTCTTTGAGGATTAGAATAATGGATCTTTTGGCTCACATCCCTCTCTTTAAATAAAATTAGGTCCACATCTCTCCATACTTTGAAATACGAATTACATCTCTGAAATTATTTACCCTATTTAATGCTCTTTCGCAAAGGCAATTACGTGAAGTTAAATTGTAATATTAAAAACGTGATATCTTTTAGTAGATTTATCGGATTGCAATTTCGTGTCTACCATCAAATCGCAAATTTTATTATCTTTCTATTAAGATCCATATATCATATATTTTGATCTTTTTTATACATGGGCAATATATTTGCCCCTAGATAGGCAAATATTTGCTTGGGGGAATTCAGATTGCCTCCCAGGTATATATTTGCTTGAGGAAGTTCGGACAAATATTTGCCGTCCAAGCAAATATTTGTCCAAAAAATATTTGTCTGACATATTCAAGCAAATATTTGCTGGGGGCATGTATTTATCGGGTAAATATTTGCTGCTCATTCAAATATTTGTTTGACATATTAAGGAAAATATTTGTTGAGCGCAAATATTTAGCACCGTACATATTTAAAAAAAATTCGTCAAGACATATCATATATGGATCACAATAAAAGATAATAAAATTTGTAATTTAATGGTGCAAACGAATTTGAAATCCGATAAATCTAGTGAAAGATATCACGTTTTTAATATTGCAAATATTTATATAAGCATGATGTCCTGTTATGAAAATCCAGCGGTGACTAGGCTAAATAATTACAGTAACGTAATTTGTATTTCAAAGTGTAGAGGGATATGAGTCTAATAAAGTTTAAAAATAAGGATGTTTCCTTAATTTCTACTTAGAATAATCCTCTGAAGTTGTATTTCTTCATAATCTTCTCTTAACCTCCATTGTTAATCTTGTAATTTTCTTTTCTCGTAAAGGATAAAATCTCCTCTTCCTAAGTAGAACTATCTTGCGATAGTGGAACAATTATAAATCTGATGTGTGATTTTCTTTTATGTTTGTGCATATGTAATTTATGATTGCTTATTTTAAAATACTAGTTTTCTGTTTTTCTACCTCACCATCAACATCCTATTACTTCCGTCACGTTTGGGCTGTTAATCCAAATTTTCCCCAATAGCATGCATATGTGTTTTTATATATATGAGGTATGATAAATAGTTCTCTTTATTTAGCACCATTTGTAGTCCTCTGATGTCAGTCACAAGTTTATATCTATATATTTTGTACATGTGACTGTTTGCGCCAAAAGTGGTCACAAACCCCAGAAGTAGTGAAAGCACCAGTATATAAACACAGATTCACAACATTCCAACACAGATCTAAGATCCAGATAAGGTAGAGAGTAAAAATGAAGCAATAGTAAAATTAAGATGAAAGAAAGTAAGAAAGAACACCGGGTTTATAGTGGTTCGGCAATCCGGCCTACGTCCACTTTGAATTAATCCTTTTTATTTCTTTTTTTATACTGAAATTACGGTTACAAACCTTTGAAAGTTGATAACAAAAATGGCAGAGCTTCGCCTAGGAGAGAATAAGAAGACCCCCATTTTAGTTGCCATAGGACTCTTATTTATAGGTGTAGATCCGAAAATATCCGCCTCAAAACTTGGAATACCTCTTCTCTTGCGCAAGTGGGTCCTCCCGATCGATCCAGAGCGATTTGGGATCGATGCGTGTTCCATTCATATCGATCCAAAGGTGGTCCAATCGGGATGAGATCGATCATGGAGGTTCTCGAGTGCATCAGGAAGCCCCTCTGAAAATTTCATAGCATTTGGAGTTGTAGACTGTGAGATATGATCGATGCAAGTTTGTGGTTCGCGTGAAGGCTGCCGTATTCGTATCGATCTCCAGCTCCACGTTCTCCTCTCTTCGCATCGATATAGTTCGCATCGATGACGTGTCTCGAAGATCCAAGAAAGGTCAACCTTTCGTGCCGTGTTGACTGCTTCCTTCGTATCGATCGATACGAACACGATCGATACGAACATGGCTCCTGAATCCTTTGTATCCATATGCTACTATCCACCTGATAACACCTTCGGTCTTCTTCGTGTCGATGCATGAGTGTGTCCTTTGTGTCGATCAATAATCGATCGATACGAAATGCTCATCCAAGTCCCTATGACCATTACTTCATTCTTCGTATCGATCCCAGCCCTGATCGATACGAAGTGCATTGACATACTTCACCATCCAATCGATACGTATGTATCGATACGAAATCCACAGCCCGAGTTCGTCCTGATCGATACGAACGTGTCGATCCAAAGTAAATAGCCGAATCCACTTTTATCGATACGAACTTGTATCGATACGAACTATATCGATACAAAACCAGTTCCTTCCAATATTGATCCATCCATATTTCGAGCATACAAACTCCGATTGACCTGAAATTTGAAACGTAGCCTTTCCTAGCCTTGTCCATCATTCCCAATTGATCCCGTCTTGATTGGAGCTCGGGAAAATTTTTACGACATCGATCATAGCCTTGTTTCCAATCGATCTCCAATCCTGATATCCATCCTTTCCAGCCAATTTGTTGATATCCCGGCCTTGACCAAAAGGTGGGATAACATTTGCCCCCCAAAACATGCCTTGTGGTAAGAAGGTGTGTTTTGAAAAGCTCTGATTCCAACATTCGAAGTCCATATTCCATCCGTAGCCATACCATCCGATTCATAATCCAATCCATTACCAAGCCATCCTATCCGAGTGCCATAGCCATAACCTGATCCAAATTCACGACTGCTCCGAGTCGATGTCCGATTCCGAATTCAGTAATCAAATCCTCAGCCAATTTCATATCCATCTGAACCCGACAACCGAGTTCTAATCCATCCGTATCCAATAATCAATAATCTAATTCAGGACCTCTCTGGGTCGATATCCAAATACTTAGCCGATATCTGAATCCATAACCTCTCCGGGCTCTTGCCAAGCGCAATCCACACTCGTCGACCTATACTAAGAAATGCCTTGGTGTTTGTGGTCCAGTGTCCCTGAACGCCGAGTAATGCCATAGATTAAATCCTAAGCCGAATCGTGGTCTCTCCGGACCCTTGCCGAGCATAGTCCATACTCGGCGACCTGAAATAGTAACCGATAATATAGGGCCCAAGTCCTAGGCCGAATCCTGATCTCTTCGGACCCTTGCCGAGTATAGTCCATACTCGACGACCTGAATAAGTCGATTCGCCACACTCGGACGAAGCGACTTATCCCTTGCCAGGCATAATCCATACCCGACGGCCATTTACTAAAAGCCAGATAAAAAATCCAATCGAAATGCAATCCAAAATCCAGATCAAATCAGAAAATCAGAAATCCATACCAGAAAACAAGCATCCAAACTAAAGTCCAAATCAAAAAACAAACAAAACCAAGAGTTCAAACCAAACTCGAAAACCAAACCAGGAAAAAGCAAATGTCCAAACCAAAAAAGAAAAAAACAAATTTCACAAACCATAGCGTCGCGGTTTATCATCATCTCAGAGCATGCCTAGGGGCCATCTCCGTCCCCGTACATGAGTAAGTGACTTGGTCGTTTGCCGGTAGTTTGCTACTTATTCCATATCCCTGTCAGTCGATAACTAATCGACCATCATTCCTGGGCCTCGCGCCATCATCGTTTGAGGTAGACGGTGGCTGCTCCTGTTCCACCACCGCATTTCGAGTTCCGACGTATTGTCGCAACTGGCCACTCCTTATATGCTCCTCGATTATATCCTTTAGATGTCTGCAGCTATTGGTATCATGTCCGTCCAGATCATGAAAGAGACAGCGCCTTCCTGATGCCTTTTCACGTTCTGATGGTTCTCTCCTTACTGTCCTTCGGTAGGGAAGACGATCCCGAGTTTCCATGAATATCCACTCCAACGTTTCATTCAACCCGGTGTAAGTGGAGAATTTTGGCTCTCCCCAACGTTTCCTTGCCCTGCCAAAGTTGTCATCCGACTTCCGTTTTCCTTTATCCTTATCCTTGCCCGAGCTTTCGCCGAATGGCTCTCCATCCTCGGCTATGTTCACTTCCTTTAACTTCATATCCGAACATGCATCCTCCTGTCGAAGGAATCTCTCGGCCTCGTGAAAGAATTCCCCGAGATCCATTGGTGGGTCCCGTATCAATGACACTTTGAAATCCGAGTTATCCCTGACTCCTGACACTGCTGCCATTAAAACCATTGATGGGTCCGGCCGATCCACCGAAGCAACCGCTGCATTGAACCGAGTTAAGAAAGTTCTGAGTGATTCTCTTGTCCTTTGCTTCACCGATGTTAGCGTCATTATGTCCTTTGGCCTTTTGATATGAACCCGAAACTGCTTTAAAAACTTATCCACCAATTCCATCCATGTCCTAATAGATCCCTCTTCCAACTGCCTCAACCACATAACAGCTATATCCGTCAAGTACATGGGGAAACATCGGACCATACCCTCCTCCGATGCCCCCAGCACTTCCATGTGTCTCGTGTACCTCATCAAGTGATCGGTAGGATCAGCCTTGCCATTGTATACCTCCAGCATGGGTAGCTTGAACTCTGGTGGGTTCCGAGCCATCCTGATGTCACGGGTAAACGGACTCATGTTTACTCCTTCCAGATCTCTGTTTGTTAAACCCCCGCGCATAGTTCGCCTTATAATCTCAGCCAACCCAGCGTTGTCCATCAAGGGTTGCCCCCCGAGTCCCCGAGGGAATTCTGGTACGTACTCTTCATTACGCGCTCCTACATCCCTGCCAGCATCTTGTTGTGTGGTGTCACCTGGAATTCCTCCATGAATTGGTCCATTGTTGCCAGGTGGTGTGCCCCCATGCCTGGATCCATCCTGATTAACAGTCGTGTGCTAATTAGGGGATGTGCCCTATTGAGCTGCTTCGTTTGATTGCCTGTTGGGTCCTTCCGTTCCAACTCCGTGGATATGAACTCCAGCTGTTCCTGCCTGTCCAAACTGTCTGAGAAGGTTTTGCATCATTTTCTCTCGTCTCTTTAGAAACTCTTCATGCATTGCTCCCATCATCATCTCCATTTCATCTCTGGTAATTAAAGTCGAAGTCTGATTAGCTCCTGAAGATGCCTCCTGGCTTCCTTCATGCTGACTTCTCTCCGCTCTTTGTCTCCTTGTCGATTGCCTTGTCATGGTACCTTTTAGATCTGATCCTTTAGCCTTTCAAATCTGAACTTCAAATCCGGTCTAGCGGGCGCTAGTCGTTCTCAATGAAAGCACCAAAGTGTTTGCACCAAAAGTGGTTACAAACCCCAGAAGTAGTGAAAGCACCAGTATATAAACACAGATTCACAACATTCCAACACAGATCTCAGATCCAGATAAGGTAGAGAGTAAAAATGAAGCAACAGTAAAATTAAGATGAAAGAAAGCAAGAAAGAACACCAGGTTTATAGTGGTTCGGCAATCCGGCCTACGTCCACTTTGAATTAATCCTTTTTATTCCTTTTTTTATACTAAAATTACGGTTACAAGCCTTTGAAAGTTGATAACAAAAATGGCAGAGCTTCGCCAAGGAGAGAAGAAGAAGACCCCCTTTTTAGTTGCCATAGGACTCCTATTTATAGGTGTAGATCTAAAAATATCCGCCTCAAAACTTGGAATACCTCTTCTCTTGCGCAAGTAGGCCCTCCCGATCGATCCAGAGCGATTTTGGATCGATGCGTGTTCCATTCGTATCGATCCAAAGGTGGTCCAATCGGGCTGAGATCGATCATGGAGGTTCTCGAGTGCATCAGGAAGCCCCTCTGAAAATTTCATAGCATTTAAAGTTATAGAATGTGAGATATGATCGATGCAAGTTTGTGGTTCGCGTGAAGGCTGCCGTGTTCGCATCGATCTCCAGCTCCATGTTCTCCTCTCTTCGCATCGATACAGTTCGGATTGATGACATGTCTCGAAGATCCAGGAAAGATCCACCTTTCGTGCCGCGTTGAATGCTTCATTCATATCGATCGATACGAACACGATCGATACGAACATGGCTCCTGAATCCTTCGTATCCATATGCTACTATCCACTTGTTAACGCCTTCGGTCTTCTTCGTATCGATGCATGAGTGTTTCCTTCGTGTCGATCAATAATCGATCGATACGAAATGCTCATCCAAGTCACTGTGACCATTGCTTCATTCTTCGTATCGATCCCAGCCCCGATCGATACGAAGTGCATTGACATACTTCTCCATCCAATCGATACGTATGTATCGATACGAAATCCACAGCCCGAGTTCTTCCTGATAGATACGAACGTGTCGATACAAAGTAAATAGCCGAATCCACTTTTATCGATACGAACTTGTATCGATATGAACTGTATCGATACGAAAATATCGATACGAAACCAGTTCCTTCCAATATTGATCCATCCATATCCCGAGCATACCACTACAAGAGAAACGGCTCTTTCCAATGGCGGTAAGCCGTTGGAGGCCGTTGGAAAGCCGTTGGAGACCGTTGAAAATCCCGTTGGTATACGTTTCAACGGCTTCCAACGACTTCCAACGGCACCAACGGGGTTATACCAACGGCAAGTTTGCCAACATGGCAAATCCTATTGACCAAACTACCATTGGAAATCCGTTGGAATGCGTTGGAATTTGCCGTTGGAAGCCGGTTGAAGCCGTTGGACGTAAATGACCAATGTGCCGTTGGTCGCCGTTGGAAGCCGTTGGAAATCTGGGTATATTTTTTTAAATAAAACCAGCAGTGCTTGCTTCCAGCCACACACAACCACAATTATATCAAAACAGCTCCATTTCGAGCATATATATATAACAACTATATCAAAACATATCCAAACATATAGATATAACCAAATCATGCATATATTTCAACATAAACCAATATCCAAACATAACCAACATCAAAAAATCCAAACCAACATCAAAAAATCCAAACCAACATCCACAACCAAACCATCAGAATGTATCAAATCCAAATATACTCAGAAACCATCAGAATGTATCAAATTCTCACCAACTCCAAAATATACATGCCAATAACAAAACATACCTAAATCACTCCGCACCAGAACCACCAGATGAAGGAGGCTGTCCATACTGTGCGATGAACTCCGCCATACGCCGGTTCATCTCCTCCGTCCTTGCTTCATGCAGCAAATTGCGTTCCCGCATCTCGGCAAGCTCAGCTCGTAGTTGCGCAATCTCTTCCTTATCTTAAGCCTTTTGATATTCTCTTTGGGCTGTCTGAGCCTGTAAACAAATTTAAATTATCAACTACACTAAAAAAATTAGTATTAAAATAATTTCAAATTAACTAACCTATATATATTCACTAACAAATTCATAAGCGTCTGCCGATGACAAAGCGCGTCCTGGAACTTTTGCTGTCATGCAAAATATAATTGAATTTAGTTAACGTTATTTCAATTAACTTGTAAGTTTTAGTTACTTATGTTATACTTACATAGGCAGCACGCGCTTTGTCATCGTGGTCCCAAGAGTAAGAAACTGCGCCGGAATCATCGACCTGAGTCAAGGCATGTGTATGGGTAAACACATCCCAATAACTAACAGCCCCCCCCCCTCCGCGTTGTCTCTCCTGAAATATGCACATATAAATATACATTATTTATATTTTAACAAATTAAAACTTAAAATAATTAACTACTTATCTTATTTAATAATTATACCAAATCTTCCCGGTGATGCTGGAAAGACTTGGAACCACCGCGATGTGTAACGGGGTTCCTGCTCCTGTTTGTAGAATTCCTCTCGGACTGCCTCTGCAAATTTAAATTGAAAACAAAAATTGTTTTGATATTTTTAATTATTTATATATTATTTGCCTCAAACAATTTAAATTAAATATATGACAGATTTACCACAAAATCCTCGTTGCTCCACCAGGTGGCAAACTCATCAAAGACAGCTTCACTCATCCAATGAGGCCTCTTTCCTGATGTTTTGATGCTGTTTATTGTTTTGCGATAGTTTTTTGCAATTTTGCTGCTCCAATGGCGCCGGAGAACAGAAACATCAGAATCGGCCAAGTCCACTTCCCCCTGCACGTTTGAAAAAATATGAGTTATACAGTTGCTACAAATAGTGCAAACATGAATGGACATAATGTACATGATTACATAATGCAATAATTGATATACCACACATACCAAAAAGTCCTGCCAGATAGCCTCCCGCACCCCCTGGTATCGCAGTCCATCTCGGCCAACACGAGGTCATACGAGCCATATACGCCCGTCGCGAGATCGTGAGCACTATGTTGGAAGGCTCCAACGTAAACCCACCGCTGTGTAAAACAGGAAAAAAACATTTAATATTCCGTTACTACTATATATATTTGATAAAAGATTGTATGGAATAAAATTTAATTTTGAAACTTTATACTTACCTGCCATCGGCTTTGGGTTTCAGCCATACCATAGGCCGAACACCCGGCTGTGATGGACCAGCATCATCACCTCTCTGTGAGCTTGAAGATCCGGAGTGTGAACGTCTGCGTCCCGACATACCTATATGAAATCATAGTATAAAGAAAAGCAAGAGTAAACTAAATATTTAGATGATTTCTGTCTCACTTTTTAGTCCCGACATACCTTCAACTCGAGCTTTCTGTCTCACTTTTTTCTTTAGATGATTTAAATACCTAGCAAAAATTATATTAAATTAATTTTTTATACATTTAATTAAACCAATATGTAATAAACTAAATATTAATATACCTTTCAAATGGATACATCCATCCATATTGCATAGGCCCTCGAAGACGTGCTTCAAATGGAAGATGAATAGGTAAATGCTCCATAACATTGAAAAAACCTAGAGGAAATATTTTTTCCAGTTTGCAAAGCAATATCGGGATTTCTTCCTCAAGTTTACGTAGACGATCAACTTTTAATGTAGTTGAACAAATCTCTTTATAAAACGGACTAAGTTCTGTTACAACAGTCTAAACTTTTACGGGCAACAGTTCTTTAAAAGCGACGGGTAACAAATTTTCCATCATAACATGACAATCATGACTTTTCATCCCGCTAAGTTTATTGTTCTTATAGTCAACACATCTACGAAGATTAGAAGATATGCCATCTGGTAAACTTAATCCTTCCACCCATTTTAAAAGTAATTTAACTTGATTATTGTCTAGCTCATAGCAAGCTTTTGGCTTTTTTTGTGTCATTTGGTTTTATATGAAGCTCAGGACGATTACATATTACTTCGATATCACGTCTTGATTTCAAATCATCTTTCGTCTTCCCTTTAACATTCAAAATTGTATTAAACAGATTATCAAATACGTTTTTCTCATTATGCATCACGTCAATATTATGACGAATCAAGAGATTTTTCCAATAAGGCAATTTCCAAAATATGCTCTGTTTGCACCAGTTATGAATCGATGATTTACCTTGAATTTCAATTTGTTCTCCGGTTTCATGTATCTTTGGATAATCCTTTACAAGTTCATAAATTTCTTCGCTTGACCAAACCGTAGGTGGTCTCAAAGTTTCATGTCTATTAGCTGTAAAGTTTTTTTTATCTCTTCGAAAAGGATGATTAATATGAAGAAAACATCGATGACAGTCAAACCACGAAACTTTCTTTCCATGAGGTAAAAAAATTGCTCGTGTTTCTTCCATGCAATAAGGACAAGCTAGACGACCGGCCGTACTCCAACCTAAAAGCATTGCATATGCAGGAAAATCGCTGATTGTCCACAATAAAGAAGCATACATGCGAAAGTTCTTTTTTTGGAAAATATTATATGTCTCTACTCCCTCGTACCACAATTTTTTTAATTCATCAATCAATGGATGTAAATAAACATCGATTCCTTGTGTCGGATCATCGGGACCAGGGACGACAACTGTAAGAAACATATATGGAGTTTTCATACACATCCAAGGAGGTAAATTATAAGGTGTGACAATTATAGGCCATGACGAATATTTCGAACCAAATTGAGAGAATGGGGAAAATCCATCTGTACATAAACCAAGTCTAACATTACAAATTTCAGACGCAAAATCAGGATATTTCTGGTCAAAATGCTTTCATGCTTCCTCATCAGCTGGATGTGTTAACGTACCTTCTTCTTGTGTTCTCACACCGTGCCATCTCATATGTTGCGCAGTTACAGAAGATGCATATAACCTTTGAAGTCTAGGAGTAATTGGTAAATAATGCATACGCTTATACGGGACTTCCTTTCCCTTTTTCTTTCTTGGTTTGTATCTTTCCTGATTACATATTTTACAATTTCTAAGGTTGATATCTTCTTTCCAAAACAACATGCAAGCCTTTAGACATGTATCTATTTTTTGATACGGTAAACCGAAAGCCGACATCAGTTTTTTTACTTCGTAATGATTTTCGCACATTAGATTATTAGGAGGCATATGTCGTTTCGCAGCTTGTACAACAGCCGTAAATCCAGATTCTGTGAGGTTGTATTTGGATTTCATCGCAATGTATTCAGCAGTTACTGATAATTGGGTTCCGCTTGTGCAGCCTTCCCAAAGGGGTTTTTTCGCGGCATCTAACAAATCATATATTTTTTTGCCCCAATATTTGGTTCTTCTTCAGCATTACCATCGTCATCAGTTAATTGAGGAATAGGAAACATTGAACGTGCAGCATCTTCAACCATATGTTCTACAAGATTTGTCGTACCAATTTCATTACTCACCACCTCCTCATCTTGTACAGGATTAGATGCTAACTGTTCCCCATGACGATCCCAAATCAAATAGTTCGACACGAAACCGTACTAACGCAAATGAACTCTAACCATTTGTGGTATCAAATGTTTTAACAGTTTGCATTTACTACATGGACAACGGATTTCTTTGTAGTTTCCGTTATTACGTAAAGCAAAATCCATAAATACACTAACACCGTTATTAAAATGTTCACTTGTTGAGCCTTCAGTATCGACCCTTCGTTTTTTGTACATCCAGCCCTGATCAGTAAAATAATTGTCCATTTACCTACGTATATAATTAAAAAGTACGATATAAATTTGCATTGACATTTTTTATTAAAACAATTTTATAAACATTCTTCTTGTTTTTGTTATATCTGTTAAAATAATACTTAAAGCTTATTTTGAAATGAACATTATATTCTATTTAAATAATTTTATTAGCGAATTTGATATTAATTGATCATTGACACTTTGTTGATGGGTCATCCTACCTCCCATTACAAATACAATAACGTAATTAAATCGCAAAAATCATTTCAATTTAAACGATTCAGCAAAATTTCGACAGCACTTCGCTTTAGTTCCCTGAACAGTACACAATTGCGTGTACATAGGGAACATAAAGGGAAGCGCTGCCGAAATTTTGCGAACCGTTTAAACTGAAATGATTTACGAGATTTAGTTACGTTATTATTTTTGTAACTTGTCCAATACATGGACAAATCCAACAAATACTGTATACGATGAATATAGATGTCCGTTCTGTTAAAAAAACGAATATCCACACAACGATCATATACAATACTTATCAGACGGGGCCAAAAACACTCTAAGGGTTTAAATTTTAAAATTAGCGATACAAAAGTTTAAATTTTATTTTCATAAAATTTAAACTTTTATATCAATAAACAATATGTTGAATCAACGCATATATAATGATTTTTTCCTTAAACAAAAAAAATCCAGTGTGTGTGCGCAACGTATAAAATAAACAAACAATGTTATACATATAATCGCATCACAAATCACATCCAGTCATGCACAAAATGCATCACGTATATATCGTATCATAACATGTCAAAAGTGAACAATTTATAGGTCAATATTATCACTGTCTACGTACGATTTTACGCAATTCAATCACCAATATAATAACAAGTGAGGTTCATGCTTAGGTTAGTAACAATTATTAAGTTTGACACTAATTTAATAATAAACCTAATTTAACAAATTATAGTTAAACATGCAATAATTAGTTTAATAACAATAATTAAGGTCCAATACACTACACTACACAGACAATAGCACAATACATACACAAAAATTACTAATTTAACCTAAAATTAAAAATTTAACAAAATTAGGGTTTTAGCAAATAATACCTGATTTTGGAGGTTGTGAAGCTTGCAAACCAAGATGAAGATGCTAGAACGTGTAGAAGGGAATAAAATAGGATTGGAAATTTTTTAGGGTGGAAAAATTGGGGTTTTTGGATTGATTTTCATGTGTAAGATGAATGAGGAGGAAGAAGATTGATCTGCAGGCAAGTCGCGGATTTCCAATGGCGAGCAACGGCCGCCAACGGCATTATTCCAACGGCATGTGTTTTTTGTTATTAAAAAATTTCGGGAAAAGCTTGCCGTTGCTCGTCGTTGCTCGCCGTTGGTCAAAGGCCGTTGCCCCCTGCTATAAACAGTAATTCTTGTAGTGTACAAACTCCGATTGACCTAAAATTTAAAACGTAGCCTTTCCTAGCCTTGTCCATCATTCACAATCGATCCCGTCTTGATTGGAGTTCGGGAAAATTTTGACGACATCGATCATAGGCTTGTTTCCAATCGATCTCCAATCCTGATATCCATCCTTTCCAACCAATTTGTTGATATCACAGCCTTGACCAAAAGGTGGAGTAATAGTGACATGAGATAAAGGGGGCTATATATATATATATATATATATATATATATATATATATATATATATATATATATATATATTATGAGTTGTTTTTTCCCTTCGTTACCCAGTGATCTTATTTCTCACCTACTTCTCATGTTCAAATTTTAAATTTGCATATTGACTTATTATTCGTGCATATTGGAAGCATGTAATCGCAATGAATTTGTCTTTCTGACTAATCATGCATATTGGTGGGAAGGATTAATAGATGCCTTCAATAAAGATGTTGACTAAAAGCTCTTCAACTACTTTCCTTCCTTTGATGAATGCCTCAAACTTGGAATACTTACGTTCGATGCATTTGAAATTTGAATGCCTTTGGAGTACATCACTTGCAGAAGAGTAGATGCTTTCAAATTGACAACCGTTAGGGTTTACCAAGAACTTATGGATGATTGCATGGGTAATTGATTTTGGAAGTTTATTTTTGGTTAGTGCGTGACTTGCACTTTGGTTCAAGAGGGTATTAAGCAAGATGCTGGGGTTTTTTTTTTTTATTTACAATGTCAAATTTTTGTCGGGGCTGCTAAATATTTGACACCGTAGAAATAAAAATAAAAATAAAAATTCGTCAAAACATATCATAATCGAATCTTAATATGAAAATAATAAAATTTGTGATTTAATAGTGAAAACGAAATTGAAATCTCATATATCTGCTGAAAGATATCACGTTTTAAATATTGTTAATTACGTTTTAAATATTGTTAATTAACTGAAAATTTTTGTACTGAGAGAATTAAATTTGGGAGGTGAAAAAAATAGAGGCAAAACTGAAAACAATGGGAGGAAACTCAGTAAAATGTGTGTTTTTTTTGGAGGGGAACTCAGTGAGTTTAAATAGAATTAGGCTTAAATGTTTTGCTTCGTACTATATATGTACAATAAATTGATGCTATTATTTGTAGCAAAGATAAGCTATTTCTCTATTTGGATTTGTCAGACATAAAATATCACATTATCCAATTCAATTAGTTTATTTCACTATCTGTAGTTTTTCATGGCCATGCTATTACAATTAGAATCTGTTAATCTGCAGCTTGGAAATTCCATTTTTTCTTTGTACTAACACTTCGTTTGATCCGAGATGCTATTTTTTTTCTATTAGACTTTATTATTGCTGATTTTTTACTTGTGTGCCAGTTTGCAGCAAGAATTAGATATAAGTTGGGGGAAATTATATCCAACATTTGTTGGTAACCATGTAGGATAATTGACCAGCTCAACTGAGAAGATCAATAAAGCTGCTGTGCTTTTTGAAATAGTCTTCAGACCATGATGTAACAAATACAGTATCAGTGATCATTCAACGTCCATCCAAGATTAGTTATGAACTTCTTTTTATGGTGTTCGTAACTTAATGTATGTTTAATTTGGAGCATCAGTAGATTTCAACCTGAACAGAGTATTTGAGTTCCTCTGTACCTGTATGCTCCTTTTTTTTTAATGAACCAATGACATCCAGTTTATTTTTTAATCTTTCATTCAATTAAGAAATGAATGGTTTTCATGAGATGGACAAATGAAGATATTGTGATTTGGGTGCATGAGATTAGAAGATTATCGCTGGGAGTAAAATCTATATGTCTGGACAATGAAGCATGCCCTCTTATACTATCAAATGCTACATAATACTGTTGGGTATACTCTATAAGCTTTGTTTTACGGCGCGTATGTTATTTTTCCCTAAAACAGGAAGATATGTGAACAACACAGTTTTGATATATCTTCCTAAACCACAACTTTAGTTTACTTGAAAATTTAGAGTTGTGTGTCACTTAATATAACATTACCGGTTGTCGACTTTCTAGTGGTTATGATAATTCTTCAGTCCCCACAATTATTTTTCCCTAAACCATTGTGTGGCGAAATATCCTATGTGGAGAGCTACATTTTTACGAAGGAAATAAGAAACACCCACATTGTTACAAAATGTTTCAATCCTTTTGTTCTATCATGTGTCTGTTTTGTTGTGATATGTAACTAATTATTTTATCTTGGGATTTGGTACTTAAACAATGTTGTAGATCAGTGCCAAACCCAGACCTTGAGAAGACAGTACTGCATCCCGACGTTCCAATTTTTTGGGTCTTGTATACATTATGATGAACAATCTATATGTGTTAAAAACGTTCTATTTGTTGCGATTATAAAATGTGTTGTGCATTAGAGGGAAAGGCATACTTGGAATACATGACAATAATTTCACCACTCAACACCACCAATGCAGCACATTGTATTACAACTCGTATACCTTACAGGATTGTAATTAGTTGGTTCACATTTTGAATGTGAGAAAATTAATTCTGATGTAGGTTAATGCTTTGCAGTGTGACATATTTGTTTGTATCGGAATATATAGGATCATAAGTGCGTGCTATGGAAGCCCTTGGTTCCTATTAATCCTTAACATCTCATCACTGTTATCATTTACTCATCTAAAATACGACAAGTGAATTACTCTACAGGGAGAGAGATCAGTATTGAACTCGCCCTGATGATGCCAAAAAGATCTAAAGTTAGGAAGCATAGAAGATAGCACACAATTATCTATTATGTCTAATGTTTTCTTTCGCATCATCTTTCACTAATTTATACGCTACTAGCAGACAAACAGATTAGCTTTTTTTAAAATGTTATAGCTGTTACAATACTTTTCCTCCATGTACTTATAACATCATTTTATGTTCTTTTTTATTCTTGTGAAAACTTGCAATTGAAAAAATGGAGGAATCTATCGAAGATGTGAAGAAAGAAACTCATACTCCTAATAAAGGAGGGTTGAAGACCCTTCCATTTATCATGGGTAATATATTTCATATTACACAAGCTCTTACATATGTTTAGAAAACCTTCTGAATGTTTTTATTCTTGTATGTATGTAGCTAATGAAATATTTGAAAAGGTTGCAAGTCAAGGACTTCTTGCAAACATGATAATCTACCTCAAAAATGAGTATCATATGACATCTGCAACTGGAACAAACATTATTTTCTTATGGTCAGCATTAAGTAATTTTGTTCCTATATTTGGTGCTTTCCTTTCTGATTCTTACCTGGGTCGCTTCCGTGTTATTGCTCTTGGATCCACAATAAGCTTAATTGTATGTATTTCATATCGCTACAATACTAATCCACGACAAGTCACAAAATACTGACTTTATCTATTGACAAAATTACAGGGAATGCTTCTCTTATGGATGACTGCTGTGCTTCCAAGTGCACGTCCTGCACACTGCGATGGCATTATTAACAGATGCAATGGTGCAACTTTGTCTCAGTACTTACTTTTATTCTCCTCATTTGCTTTGATGTCTATTGGAGCTGGAGGCATCAGGCCCTGTTCCTTGACTTTTGGTGCTGATCAATTACACAACAAGAATGATCCAAAGAATGAGAGAAAGTTACAGTCTTTCTTCAACTTTTACTACGCATCAGTTGGGTTTTCCATTATCATTGCAGTTACCGTGATTGTTTACATTCAAGATCACAAGGGGTTCAACATCGGGTTTGGTATTCCTGTTGTTCTAATGACTTTGTCAGCATCTATATTCTTGTTGGGATCCAGATATTACAAGAAGGTGAAGGCGAATAAGAGTACTTTAGCAGGTTTGGTTCAAGTGATTGTGGTCAGTGTCAAGAATAGGCATCTTGCGTTACCACCTAAGGATGCTGATGGTTGGTATCACTACAAGAAGGGTTTTGGTTTATCAGTGCCTTCGGATAAATTGAGGTAACTTATTGTTTTTTTCTGATAAATTGAGGTATCACTACAAGAAGGGTTGGTATCACTACAAGAAGGGTTTTGGTTTTGGTTGGTATCAGGTTTGTTTTTTTCCTAGATCGAGACATAGTTTTTACCGATACTTTTTGTTTTTTGTAGATGGTCTAAAGCATTTTAGTTGTTGTTTTTCTTCAAGCTTATGGCATTTTATCTTGCGTATACACGTGTTTGTTATATTGTTGTAAAAGTAATTAAACTGACTGTAAAATAAATAAAACAGAGGTGCTATTATATCAACTGAGAAGAACAGTATTGACTGATATTTTGAATGCAAATAGTTTTTGACATTTTGTTTTCAAATTCCTCAATAGTTTCCAAATATTTAATCTGACTATCTGAGTATTATTCATGATAAAACCATTGAACTGATATACTGAGTGAGTTGTTCTAGTTACTTGCATGTACTATATAGTATACACCATATATGCTATGTTTCAAGTTTCAACGTTTAAAAACTATTAGCAAAGACATTACACTGAAACTGAGATATGCGTGCATAAAACCAGGTTTCTGAACAATGCATCCATCATCCGAAACCCATCAACCGATCCAACCCCAAACGGGTCCACCACCAACCCATGGACCGTTTGCACAGTCCAGCAAGTGGAAGACCTGAAACACGTCCTACGGGTCCTACCCATCTGGTCAACGGGCATCATGCCAGCAGTAGTCATCAGCCAGCACTCCTTCCCTGTCCTACAAGCCTCTCTCATGAACCGCCACCTCACCTCCTCCTTCCAAATCCCAGCAGGCTCCTTCATCGTCTTCTCCGTCCTCACCCTCACCTTCTGGGTCGCCATCTACGACCGCCTCATCGTCCCTCCCCTCTCCAACTTCACCCGCAGGCCTCGTGGGCTCAGCCTGCAGCAGCGCATGGGCATCGGCCTCGGCCTTTCTATCATCGCAACCGCTACCGCTGCTGCTGTAGAAGGTAAGAGAAGGGACGCAGCTGTTGATGAAGGGATTCGTGTGTCTGCTATGTGGTTGGTACTGCAGCATTGCTTCACTGGGTTGTCTGAAGCTTTCAATATTATTGGCCAGATCGAGTTTTATTACTCTGAGTTTCCAAAGAACATGGCTAGTGTGGGGATTTCACTGTTTGCACTGGGGTTGGGGGTGGGGAATTTGGTTGGTAGTGTCATTGTTTCTACGGTGGTCAAAGTTACTGGCAGAAATGGTGGAAGAAACTGGCTCAGCGATGATTTGAATCAGGGGAGGTATGACTGTTATTACTGGTTGCTTACTCTCATGAGTGGGATCAATTTGGTTTATTATTTGGTATGTAGTTGGATGTATGGGGAGGAAGGGAAGAATGCTGGTTACGAAGAAGAAGTTGAAGATGGTGGTGGTGATTACGGTGGTTGCAATGATGGAGATGGGATTCTGCTTAAGTCGCCACAACTTTTTAGTGTTATCTGAAAATATACTATATTGATCGGAAAAGTTATGCATGTTTTGTTAAGTGGTGAGAAGTTTGAGTTTAAATTTAGGGTCATGAAGTCTGTTTTTTAGGCTATTGGGGTTTTTAGGATGGGACAAAAAGTTAATAAAAATTTAGTTTTAGAGACAAGAAGTTTGTTTTTTAGACTAAATGACATTTTTAGTGTAAATCATATAATAATAATTGTAACTATCATTTTTTGTTTACACTAAAAAGTGTCATTCAGACTAAAAAGCAAACTTGTTGTCCATGAAAATAAAAAATTTCGCAATTTCTTCCTGTGCCTATTGTTCTGTTAAATAAATAAATTTAAATGTCTTTTGACTTCAAAATTTAAACCACTTAACCAGTGTCAGTAAGTTTATTTTCTAAGAAAATATAGATGTCAAAAGGGCTAATGGAATGCTGTACTATTTAGGGGTATGTGTAATTTTTTGTTTTTTCACTGTTACTTATAATGATATATTTTAATATAAGTAATGATTTGAATAAGTTTAAAATTTATGTTGCTTTGAGGGGGCAAAAATACTCTTCTTTCATGGCGTCCATGAGAAAAGTAAATAACCTAATTTTCATGGTTGAAAACAGAAATCAGAATAGGGGCTCTCCTCCAATTCCCCATCCTCCGCCAAATTACAACATCCTTTCACATCAAAATCCTAAAGAAAAACACCAATATATAGATGATGAAGGATTCCAGACAGTAAGAAACCGCCGAAGGAAGACCTATGACCGAATCGCCTACTTGAAATCCAAGATAAGCCATGATGTCAACTGTTCTTAAACAAGAATGGCCCGAGAGATTCAGGATACAAAACCATAGCGAATGCAAATAACGTGTCAAGAAGTGCGCAAGCAATTACTGAAACACGGTCTCAGACTAGAGATAGCATGAACAAAGCTTCATCTTGAATAGAGATGACTAAGAAGGGAGGTCTAAACTCAAATCTGATCTAAGCTATGTTGAACCAATCGCCATCAATGGGTCAGCAGAAGAACTAAAATCAAATGGAGCTATGCAGTTATTGTCTATGTATTTGGCTAGTGCCCCTTCTATCATCATTTCAAGGCATTGTTGCAAGAACATGGAATCCAACTAGTAATTTCGAAATCTTTACAAGAAGTAATGAGTATTTTATTATCAAATTTTCAAATGCAGCCGACTGTGATAAAGCAATCAACGAAGGATCATATTTTATCAATGGAAAACTTATTATTTTGAAAAATGGAGCAAGAAAGTAAATTTTGATAAAGATTTTCTTTCATTAATGTCAATATGGATTAGGCTACCTAAGCTAAATTTGAAACTATGGGACAAAGAAGCATTTAGTGCAATTACAAGTGTAGTTAGAATGAATCAACTGCAAATAAAACCAGATTATGTTATGTAAGAATATTGGTCGAAATTAAAGCTAATGTATAGCTGCCAGAGGAAGCTCTCATCCCAATGAATGACGGTGAAAATTTGGTGCAAAAACTTGAATATAAATGGATACTACCAAGATGCAAGACCTGTGCATGTTTTGGGCACACCGTTGAAAATTGTTTGTCCAAAAAAGTATGAGAAAAAAAAAGAAAAGTACGGATGCATTTTCCCATCTTGACAAACAAAGTAAAGAGTCTGAAAGCATGTTTATTGATAAGAATGCAAGATTAGAAAACATGTCTTATGGAACAAATGCAGACGCAGACCTCCCAATTGTTAAAGAAGCAAATTTGGGAAATAACAGTAATGAAGATGACGTGACAGTTATAAAGAATCAGTTTCAACAAAAGCAAAATCATGCTAGTGTTGCTCCCATAGTTTCAGACAGTGAAAATATGATTGAGTAGGGATGCAGCTCAAAGCATGAGCATACAAGAACCCATATTGCAGAAAAGTAATAAGAGTGGGGTAGTAGCTCAAAACAGGAGCATAAAGAACCATTATGCGTTCTGAAAATGAGACCAGTAAGAATAAGCAAGTAGCCGACATGCAAACAAATATAAAAGGGGACTATAATGTACAGGCCATTGAGTCTCCCCCTTAAAGGAGAACTCAAGTTTATATAAAGGCATAGACTATATGAATATGGATATTAGCACAAATATTGTTACTGGAATGAACTTGGAGTGAGATATTACTGAAAGAATAACCTCTCCACAGTTGTCAGAAACAACTTCAATGCAGAATGTAAAGAAAGTACCAAATCATGTTGTGCAAAATGCAGTT
Organism: Allium fistulosum; assembly: GCA_030737815.1. Lineage (NCBI taxonomy): Eukaryota > Viridiplantae > Streptophyta > Magnoliopsida > Asparagales > Amaryllidaceae > Allium > Allium fistulosum. Next base: position 418,740,912 of record CM060906.1, read on the forward strand.
AGGCATTATCAACCGCTTCTTCTTCTACAAACAAAAGCAAAAGGAAAAAAATAGACTGAAAATTATAATAGATATCATATATCTACTAATAGCCCAGTGGCAACAGATGATAATGATTTAAGGAAAAAATAAATAATTAAAAATGCAAGTGGGAGGAGCAATACAAGGCAAAAAATCTTGCAAAAGGAGTAGCAAAAGACTTACAGTGAAAGATGAGGATAAAAAATACAGTGCCTCATTGTAACTGCACATTGTATCCATTGAGTATCATTTATTAAATTTTTTATCTTTTTTTATCTTATGTCAATAATAGTTTGGAATGCAAGGTGATTGAACTCGCCAGAAAAAAAATAGACTTAACCAATTTGTTGCTAACAATAAAACCTAGTATTATAGGAATACTATAATATAAATTAGAACTATAAGATAGAGGATTATCAAGCTAAAACCTTAAAAAATTGGAATATAATAAATAACAATTTAAAGGGAGGCAATGGCAGAATTATGGTCCGTTGGGACTCTAACATTTGGGATATAAAATATTATTTTGTAAAATTTTAATATATTCATTGTAAATGCATAAATAAAGGAGGGTTTCAATTAGAAATAACATTTATTTATGCACCAAACGGTGAAAATGAAATATTATTATTATGGAATCACTTGGAACTCATAAATAAAAATATTAAACAACCTTGGTTAATACTTGAAGATTTTAACACCATTCTTCATGATTTTGAAAAAAAGGGGGAATTCCTATCACTTTTAAAAAGCTAGAAATAGATAATTTTATTTAAAAACTGGGTTTGTTGAACCCATTTTTTTTGGAATAAATTCACCTGGAATATGGGGAATTTAAAAATATACATTGTAAGCTAGATAGAATTCTAGTAAATCAAAATTTTATAAATATTTCTCCAGATTTTAAATGTTATACACTGCCTCAGCCATCTAGTGATCATGCCCTAGTTCAAATCTATCTTTCACAAACTAGTTCTAATGGAAAGAATTTTCCTTTTAGGTTTGTAAATGGGTGGGTTTATGAAGAAAATTATAAAAAATAGTCAAAAATAGCCTTTTTGTTAAAATACAGAGTACTACGTAATTTATTTTTAGTAAAATGCTCCAAAAAATGAAGGAAAATCTAAAAAATTAGAATAAAAATAGAAATAAATCATATCATAAAGGAGTGTGAAAACTGCAAAATGAAATTGATAATGATAGCTCATAAATTAATCGAGTCAACAATTTCTTCCAATTACAAAACAAACTTACCAAGTCACTCAATGTGCAAGCTATCAACATAAAATAGAAAGCAAAAGTAAATTAGTTAACTAATGGAGACAAAACAAGCAAACTTTTCTATGCCAAATTGTCTAATAGAAGATACAGAAATAACATAGGAAAATTGCTTAATGTAAATTGGGGTATAATAAATGAGGCTTCCCAAATAGAATATGAAGTAGTAAATTATTTTACTACATTGTATAATTCCGATTCATCTTGCTTAATTTTCCAAATATCCACCAAGTTTTTACTAATACGAACTGTCAAGACATATTGCTTGCCCCTATTTGTTTGGAAGAAATTAAAAATATTATTTTCAATGCAAACATAGATAAAAGCTCTGGGCCTGATGGATTTGGGACCAAATTCTATAAAACACATTGTAAGGAAATTAATAAAAATCTATTTGAAGTCATAAATGAATTTTTCATGACTAGATTTTTTTTGGAAAATATAAACCATACACTTATAATTATTGTTCCAAAAGTTAATCCCAAATGGGTTAGGGGACTACAGGACTATAGCTCGCTGTAACATTGTTTAAAAATTATTGCTAATATTTTATGTTATAGAATAAAAATCTTTTTAAAGTATCTAACTCTGAAAACCAAAGCGCTTTTACTCTGGGAAGACTTATAGTAGAAAATACCCTTTTAGCACATGAGATGATTAGAAATATTAATCAGAGTAGTAGAAACATTATCTATATCAAAATAGGTTTGCATAAGGCCTTTGATAAAATAAATAGACATTTTATAATACACATGATGAAATAGCTGGGATTTCATGAGAAATTCTATAATCTTGTGAAAGAATGTATAAACAATGTCAAATACTCAATACTTATTAATGATTCTTCCAATGGTTTCATACGTAGCAATAAGGGAATTAAATAAGGAGACCCACTTTCTCCTTATCTATTCGTAATTGCTATGAAAATTTTCTCTATACACATGGGGGTAGAGTAATTAAATGGAAATATAAAACCTACAAATAGAATTAAACCATGTATTACTCATTTGTTATATGTAGATGACTTATTACTGTTTTTCAATGCAGATGTCCAAAGTGCAAAAACCATTTTCAGAATTTTTTGGTAAACTAAATGAGTATGCTGGTTTTGCAAGTCAATGAATGCAAAAGCAAAGTATACTTTAACAAAGCATGTACAAGAAAGGAAGAAATTTTGAGTATACTAAAATTTAAAGTGGGCATCAGTAAAATACTTGGGACTACCTTTATGTTCCACTGACTGTTCCTGGACTGATGATGCTCTCGACCTATGTATGTAGCCATACTCCTCACATATATGGTATTGAACTTGCTGACATAAAGCCGGTTCTACACTCACCATACCATTTAGATTATCTATTTCAATCAAGGAAATGCTCATTGTTACATAATCCCCCTATAAGGATTGAAGCAGACCGTACTTGGCCCTTTGAAACTTCAAACCGAGACGAACTCACTTTAGTATATATTCTTCACCTACACGCAAACGTATAATCCCACTGGTCTTACAGTTGGAGATATCTCAAATCAGTACAATGTATATACAGTCACCGGTAGCCTCTTTCAGTGGGCAGACATATGTTATGCAACATTACTGACCTCGCATTCTAACCAATACTAATGGCTATGTCATTTTTTACTAACCTAAGTTATTGGCTAGATCCAATAATTGACACCCATCATAAATGCATACTTGAGGCTACGTAAATTTATTTAATTACTACGCCTCCTATGTTTAACTGTAGGTATTCAGTTATTTTTACAAAACTTGCTTCTTGTTTCATTAACACCATTTTAATGTCATTTACCGCTTACTTTTAATTTAATAGATTAACTAGTTTTTACCACTTAACTTTCACTTGATACTATTAGGTATATTCTATTGTTCCTTTTTAATTATTACCATCCTTATTTGATTACTATAACCTTCTTAATTACTCATTCCATTGCTTTATATACACTTCATCACTTATTGTTTATTTTCCATTTATTGGATTATTAGATTTACACTTATATTATTGTTATTATCTCTATTTACGCTACTTTGGTGTATACTTAGGGATTTCTGAATTTTAATGCGTTGGAATTACATCCTCCAAAAAAAATGCTAACACTATTAATTCCCATAACTTATCTAAAAGAGAACTTGTGTTACATTTGGAACTACAAGGAATTATGTTTTATGTTATTATTGAAATAGATAGTACAAAATATGGTAAACACTCATATTTTGTATATCATTTTCTTTTAGGTATATTCCTTGTTATTTCAAACGATATACTTTTATTCATATTTATAGAATTGCATAATTTATAGAAATTTACATTGCAACACGCTTCATTCTAATGAATTAAAATACTACTTAAATCCCAATCAAAATTATAATAACTTCCAATTCATGTTTACTAACATATGTCATTTAACCGATAAACCCGAAATTTCTAAACAATGTCATTTAATTAGGGACTGCTTTCACCTTTACTTTCCATATTCAAGCATATGTAATATTTTAATCAAATTTAACGATTCACAGAATATGTAGGCATCATTCTCAAATTCCTTACATGTATATATTTAAGCCTACAACTCCAAATTTACATTTAGGCGTACAAGGAATAGATTTACAACGATATCAATCAAAATTATATAAAAATATATAATATCTCACTCACCTCTAAACTTCCAAATCTCCAAATCTAAACCTTGTTATTCCTGTTTGACACCCTTCATCCTACCGAAATATGTACCAAAATCATATACATATCCACTAGAAATTTAGATCCGAGAAGTGATTTGAATTTAATTTGGATTTGGATTTAGAATTACAGTTTACCTTGGCCTTGGTGATTTGATTCGATCCTATTCTTTTTCTCTATTATTCTCTGTTATTCTCCACTTATATATTGTATATTTTATATATATTTTACAATTTGCGGAGAAAAGAAAGTGGTAGAGCTTCACCGTTATTTCAAAAAATATGAGAAGAAAAGTGAGGCATTAGGCCCGTATTCATAGAGGTTTGAATCAATGTCAGCCATTAGATTAGATTCTATTAAATCTAGGTCGTTCAGCCTAGGTTCAATTCACAGCCGCCAGCCTAGTGTCGATCGACCGCTATATTACTATCGGTTGACCGCTAGCAGTCAACCGGTCATAATAAAGGGTCGATTGGTTGCTTTGTTATGTTAAGCGACCAATTCATTCACTTTTTACGTTATTTTGTACAATTTTGACTGATCCGATTCAACGATAATTGTGCTTAGACATAAAGTAATTACTAAAGTTAGTTAATTACATATATTTCCTTAATTACACAGATAATTATTTCCGATCTGAAATCTTCAAACGTTAATTACTTTATCGTTTGAACTTCGATCGTAAAACTTTATATATGAAAATTGATCAGAAAATCGCCACGAACACCACAATGCAAGTTTCATAGTCAAATTATGGCATTTATGAAAATTCTATTTTTGGCTTCACTAATTATTTAGTTAATTTTTTCAATTAATTTTCATTAAAGCACAAGGTGTTACAACCCTTAAAAGAATTTCTTCCTCGAAATTCCTCGAAATTCCTCAAGGACTGAATCATGTAACATAACGTGCAACCATTCGAAGCTATGCAACTAATTAGTGTGACACCAATTTTGTAACCAATCGTGTACATGTCACAGTGTATCACAACACATATAATATGTATCAGAATAATACTAAATCGACGCCTCCTCTATGAATGCATTTTTTCAAATAATTTTGAAAATATAGTACAAACAACCTATATATCCTCGCAATTCTATTTGTATGCAAGTTTCGAAAAATCAGAACCTTTGCTTTTGCATCCAATTTTTTTTACACTTTTATGAATAAAAGTATGGTTCAACCAATTTTACATCCAATCCCTACCATCTGATTCTTAGCATACCTTTTCTAACATCCAAAATTTTAAAAATCTAGTTTTCTAAACATATATACTTATGCTGAAAAAAGAGTTTAGATGGAGAATTTCATACTCCCATCCTTCTTCTGGGCACCCTTTCCACTTCACTTTGGAACCTTCTCTTTTTCCCCCACATTCTTTTTCCAACTTTTCTAAGTACAGTCTGTGCAAGAAAATTTATTTTAAATCTTTAAATTCCAAAAAAGAATTAATTTAAAGCCAATTTTGTTCCCCTAATGATAAGGTATCGAAAAAGAAATCCCAAGCTTAAAGCAGCTTTTTTTCCTCATCGTTAACTATGTTTCATATTGTCATTTCTACCGAATAGTGAAATTTCATATTTGCTAACCCATCAACTTTTCCCACGCTAAGTGTTTAATGACAGAAATTTCATCGAGTTAAAAAACCGTCGATAAATTTCAAATTAAAATTAACCGCAAGCGCACGGTGTACGATTGTAGCACGTATGCGAGTACGGGTCGATCCACAGGGAATTGTTTAGATTTTGAAATTATATTCAATCAAATTAAACCAAAGTCGAGGGATTGTTAACTAACTAAAAGAAAGTAAAAACAAACCAAAACTAAGGAGAACAAAAAAATGAGATTAAAGAGCAATTTAGAGGCAATCCCCTTCCATGATCACATAAATCAACATAATGAAATTATGATATCTTTTTGGTCATTTGTGAGTTTAGTTGATGCATTTATCATAAGCATGGCCTAATTGTGTTATTAATTAACACACTTAAACCATCAAACTTTAATGCACCCTCTAACCCACTTACTAACTTTAATGAAAATGACATGAAATTAAAAGTAGAATCTATTTTAAGCATGGCTTATTAACTATTGAATTAGAAACATAAACCGTCAAAATTTGATTCTAAATCCACTTCCATTACCATGATCATATGTAGATGAAGAGGTAATTAGTGATTCATATGACTAAGCATAGCCTATTTGTTTTGAACAACATAAGCTATCAAACTCAATATTAAACATAAAATCACACAAACATCTAACTTTCCATTAAACACAAAAGAGACATAAATGAAAAATTATGTTGTATCTACATGATTCAAGAGAGCTTCATTACCCCTAAATTGTAGGGATTAGCCTCTCATATTTGTTATTAAATTAACAAATGTAGAAAGCAACATGAAATAAACAAGAGGAAAAGGAGAGCAAAATGATAAGAAAATCTAAGTAAAAAGAAATGACCACTAAGTTACTAACAAAATAAGAAAGAGAGCATGTAAATGTAAAAGAACATTAACTAACATTGCATAAAAAGAAAGATTACATGAAATAAAAAATGGCTAAGTAGCCATGAAAAAGAAAAGAGAAGAGCTTTGTTTATTTTTTTGTTTCCAAAATAAAACTAACTAAGAGTAAGAGGGTTACATGAAGCATAAGGGGTATTTATACAAGTTTAAAACCCTAATTCACTTTTTTTGGGGAATGCCCAAAATACTCACTTAGGAAGTGTGGTGGCCAAGTAATCATTAGCATCATATAATCATCCATTAAGTGTGCATGAAGATTTAATGGCCTTTTAGCATGTGCATTAGCTCCTAAGTGTACATTAAGGTAGGTGGGTAAGTGGGGTCCTCCATGATCTTGGTTTTGAATTATTTCCATCTTCATTTGTTCCCTTTACTCTTGTGCATGCATATATCCTCATGAAACCACTTGTAAAATTCACTAAAATTCCTACAAAGCAACATAGAAAATTCCAAGTAAATTTAAAAAATTAATAAATGCACAAAAATGACCATTTTGCCCCTATATGAAGATGAATATATGACAATTTAAAAATAATTTGAATTTGGTTTAAACAAGTTAAAATATCCAATATGATCATTTATTTAATTTAAATAGATTAAATATGGTGGTAAAAATATGCACATTTACGTGCACATCAAATACCCCCACACTTATCTTTATATTCGTCCTCGAATAAATAAAAACTAAGGTAAATCTGTTTTCGTAGAGATCACGATTGCATTGAGCATATGCAATAAGCCGTTAAATCTTTGGGTGTTCCCAGTAGGGCGAGTGTTGTCTTGTAAGAGTTTTCAGCGGATATTACCCATAAAATCTAAATGCAGGATGAAAATATTTACAAAATGCAAGATTTATTTACAAAGAGATGAATGCGAGTTTTTGAAAATATTTACAAATGAAGGATTTATTTTTAAGTTGACACAAATAAGTTAAATATAGATTTTGGTTATTATCGAGAAATTTAAGACCTTTTACTTGTCAAAATTTCCAACAAAAACCAAGTTATCAAAGCAAATATACTATAGTTTAACTCGTTGTTTCGGTTGATAACACAGTGTAACTATGAAATAGATCCTTAGTCGATTATCAAAGTTTATCAAAGTGGTATTTTCATTTCTTTTCAATAACAAGTCAAATAAAATAAATTAAAATAGTGCTTGGATTTCATTTGCTTACTCCCTCCAATTTTTTATTTGAAAATTTATTGATATTAACAATATTTACATATGCCTAACTCAGATAAACTGAGGCCGGATATATTACCCATGCACTGCCTTGCGGACTGATGTGAGGGGAATACAGAGCATGGTGAGTGAACACACAAGTGTGAACACTTATCGACTGTAGGCATTATTAATAAAAGAATTTTTATATGCATACACCTAACTCAGATAAACTGAGGCCAGATATACCGATCGTGCACTGCCTTTCAGGCTTACGTGAGAAAGGTACAGAGCATGGCGAGTGAACACAAGAGTGTGAACACATGACTCTAGGTGTTTATTAAGAAAAATACTCACACACATATATATATATATACAAGATTTTTTTGTTTTGTTTTTGTTTTTTTGTTTTTTAGAAGAGCGAGTTTCGCACTATCATCTTAGCACCATTTAACTTAGAAGACAAAAAATGTTATATCTTTACTTTAAATCAACCACTTTTTAAAGCAAAGATTTTCAATTAGGATGTATTTCATAATTAACACGTATGAATATTCCTATATACTAGTTAAACCATTGTTATTTGTAATCAAACTTCATTTTTATTTTTGGTAAGACAAATAAATTTTCAAAAATTTCAATTTAATAAACCAAAACCATATATTTATCCTATAGTGTTTCTTTAAAAATAAATCAAAATGCTTAAAAAAATTGATTTATTTTTTATTTTGAGATTTTTTTTAAAATTTTGGAAAGAAAATAAACCATAAAAAATCAAGAAGAAGATGAGATTCCCCCCCACACTTCATTTTGACTGTGTCCCCACAGTCAACCCAAGTGAAAGGAACGTTTATTATTATTTACATGAAAATGAAATGTATTTACCTAGCCTTAGAAAGTATATCGTTAAAAAGTAAATGAAACGGTCTTCCAAAGACCGATTCATTTATCTCGTCAAATATGCGAGACACAGCTTAAGCTCGAAAAACAAAACCATAGAAGATTTCAAAGTTGAATATTGATTTGGAAAAACGAATGTCTTTTTAAAAATCGAATGAGTTGTTTTATTTTCGATAATTTTGGGGGTAGATAAAAAAATTGATTGAAATTTAAGTTTATTTTCACCAAATTGAAATTCAAATTTACCATTGAAAACTTCTTTAAAATTATTGATTTCAAAATCAGAATGGTGATGTAACTCTTCCCCATCAGAATTTGACAACTCATTTTCAAAAAGTCCAAAGAAATCGTGTTCGTTAAATTCGTCTTCCTTTATTGGATTATCAACAACTTCATTGCGTATCTCAAGTTCAAAATCCAAAGTTGTTGTATTCAAATTTTCGAAATCGAGTAAAGGAAGATCGAATTTTAAATTTGATTCCACACCCTTGAAAGATTTGAAATCTAACTCAATTACCGAATTGTCAACAACTTCATTAAAATTCTCATTTTCAATTTCAAAAGTTGTTATTTAAAAATAGTTAACTTTGGTAAAAGATGGATTATTACTTGACTTGTCACACGTTGGAATTTGATTTTTTTTTTCACGTTGTTTCATATATGTTTCAAATAATGAATCCGTGTGATCATTGTAGATTTCGTCCATTTGTTCAAAAAAATCCAATTTATAGTTATTAACTTGAGAATTTTCGATTTGGATTTGTTGAGAACAAAAATATTCACTCGTATCGTAGTCGAGATTATTACCATTGCCAAAGTTATTTGAAAAGTGGATCACATTTTCGTTTTGATTTTGAAATTCATTTTGGAGTTCAAAATTGAATTGGCATGGGTTATACTCGAAATCGTTTGAATTTTGAAGTGAATTCAAACCTTGATTATTTTGAAAATTTGGGTTTGAGTTATCGCACAAATAAGAATTACACAAATCGTTTATCATTTGATTTTGCTGCGTAGAGATTTCAAGTAGAGATGAAATGCTATTTTCGAGATTCGAGGGTTGTTCGTCATTTTGAAAATTTTGTGGTCCAAAACTTGAATCGTTTAAACAATAGTTGTTGTTGAAATATCCATAAGAATTTGAAGTGAAATTATATGGATTATATTGAATTTCATAACTATTGTAAAATTCATGTGAATATGCAAATTCGGACATTTTCAAGAATGTTTTTTTTATAAAGGAAAAATATTTACAAAATGAATTTGTTTACAAAGAAAATTGATTTTGGTTTTCTGTTTTTTTTTTGTTTTTCAAATTTTTTTTGGTTTTGAAAAGATTTTATATTTTTTTGGATTTTTTATTTTGATTAAAAAAAATTCAAAGGAAAAGGATTTAAGAATTTCAAAAGTATATTTACAAATATTTTTTTTGTTTTTTTTTTAAATATGCATGAACTACTGCAACTAAATGAATGCAAGGGTTAATTACAAATGATTTATCCTAAGTTAACTCAAAATTATATAATCACACTTTGTCTTAAATCAACAAGATAGTTCTTAGCCAGTTAATGGGCAGGATTTATCGGTGCACCACGAATCACCGTAGCAATGCAGCCGAAGGTTTAAGTACCTTTAGAGAAACAACCACTATAATATTTATGAATCACCATGATATTTATAAATGGTTATTGCTCTGCCGTAGCCTAGACACCAAGAATTTATATTGTTCAAAGAAGACAACTTGTCAATATACAATTAAGTGTTATCGATGTCTAATCGTTATTATTAATCAAAATTCTAAGATGAAATGCAAAGTAAAAATTAAACGTGAATTAACAATGCAACTACGATGAAATTTTTTATTTTTGTTTTGTTTTTTTTTGAATTTTTTTTAAATGCAAGCAAAAAACAATGCACAGCAAATAAAAACAATAGATATGGATTAAAAGTGGTAAAAAATTTATAAGCGAGCAAGCAGTTTATTTATTTTGGCAAGCTAAGCGAAGCAATTCTTCTTTTCTGAAATTCTACTTTGGCAACCTGAAATTTCAAACAATATACATACAATTGTTTAATCATTATTATTTTTTAAATGAAGGAAATAACTAAAACAAAGGAAATTCAAAACAAATGAAATCCAAAGAAATAAAACAAAACCAAAAACAAAAACAATTTTTTTATTCCAACGAGAATGAAAGCCCTTTTTTTAATGATAAAACAAAACAAGATTAAAAAAACAAAAAACAAAAATTGGAGAGACAAAAAAAACCAGTTTCCTCTTTTTTTTAATATATAAGGATCAAATTTAAAACAAATGAAAACAAACAAGTGGAAACAAAACAAATGAAAACAAGAAAGATGAAAACAAATGAAAACAAAAACAAAACAAGAAATAAATTCAAACTTGTTTTTTTAGAAAGACATCAAGAAAAATAATAATAAAATAAAAGTAAACAAACTAAACTTTACAGAAGAAGAAAAAAATAGTTTTGGCCCAACTTAAACAAAGACCCACAAGACCACTCCTACCCACTTTACTAAGTATCAATCAGCAAACGTTTTCTGCTTAAAAAAAGAAAAAAATGGTAGTCTTCTCTTTAAATCCCCACGGCCATATCAAAAATAAAAATCCGATTTTTGCTTCAACAGTAAGTTCTTGGTCGCAGTTCGAGCCAAGTGAATTCACGAAATTGAATTTGAGTTTTGAATTTGGATTCAAGCAAGTTGGTTTCGATCGAGGGTAGTAGTTGTCTGCGATGGGTGATTGGGGTTTCAAATTGCCACTCTGGTCGTGAAGGCAATTTGCAGGCGACTGAAGGCGAGGATGTCAGGCGACTTGTATTTGGGTTGGGAATGAAATTGGGGTTCGGTCGATTACAGCGGGTTGCAGAAGCTTCTATTGGAAGTGGTTGAAGAAGGAAGAAGGCAGTTCGAGTTTGAGTTTGCTAGACAGAAACTTAAAAGGTAGCTGTTGTTGGTTTGATTATTGTATGAAGTTTGATGCTGCTGTGATGGTTTTGTGCCAAGAAGACAGTGGGTATTGAGGAAGGTCTGGAGCAGTTGTGAAGTGTGGTTTATGTTTGATGCAGGCTGAAGTAAGTGGCAATGAAGTAAGTGAAGATGGTGGAGGAACAGTTTGTATGGGAAGGCGGAGATGTAGTGGAGTATGTTTGTGGTAGTTGTCGGAGATAATGAAACAGCAGTGTTGTGACTGGTTTGATGGAGTTCAGGGTGAAATAGAGAAGTGGGTATGATGTAGAGCAATATGGTGAACCAGAGATTGTTGAAGGCAGAGGCGTGGCAATGCAGCAGCAGGCAGTGATGCGGTATTGAAGTGTTTGTAGTATTGATCGAGTGTAGTATGATGATGAAGGATATGCAGTTGGAAAGTTGACTTGTGTGGTGTATGTAGGAGTTTTATGAAGTGGCAGATCAGTGTATATGTATAGGTAGAATAGGTGTTGATGGCAGTTTGTAGTTTGGGGGTGGTGATGATGTTGATTTGGTGTTGCTGCTTGAATGTTGAATTGATGGTGAATGTTGTGGAGCAGCCAAATGATGGCAGTGGTGGTTGATGTATGGATGGAGTTATGGTGTTGGGTTACAGTGGTTGATGTGTGCTGTAACTAAGGTCAGTGAAATCTCAGCAGTGGGATGATTTGTGATAGGGGAGTATGAATGATGTGTTGTTGTTGCGGAAGTGGCTGTTGATGTAACTGTTGTACAAAGCAGTAAAGAATGTGAATGTGGTTGTAGAAGAATGTGAATGGTGGTTGAAGTAAGTGTTGACAGATTTGAAAGTATGGTGTGAAGTGGAATTTGCTGAAGGGGCGATTGAAGTAGTTTTGCTTGAAATTAGGGGGTTGTAGTGATGATGTTTGTGACAGTCAGTGGAATTTGAGTGTTGTGGAGGAAGAAGTATGAAATTGTAGCAAAGAAGTTGTCGAGGCAGTGGTTTGTGCAGGAAGTTTTGAATGGTGAAGAAAAATTGTAATTGTTTGTGATCATAGTGAGGATTTGGTTTGTGATCACAGTAAGGAATGAGTGCACTGGGTTATGTGATAGATGGGTGACAGGCAATTGTATTGTGAAGTGGGGAATGACTGGATGTGAGACAGTAAATGTAAATGTAAGAAAAACAGAGAAATATAAAATGCAAACTGTACAATGTAAACTGAGAATGCAAATTGTAAATGAAAATAATTTTTTTTTTGATATGAAATGCAAATGAAGAAACAACTAAAAAACAATAACAACACACAAACAAAAAAAATACAAACAAAAATCAAACAACACACAACATTTTTTTTAAATGCACACACATAAAACAAAAACACACAAAAATCAAACAACAATAATTCGAAGAATAGAAAATTAAAATCAAAACTATTCCCCGGTAACGGCGCCAAAAACTTGTTTAACAACGAAAATTCTATCAAGTTAGAAAACCATCGATAAATTTCAAATTAAAATTAACTACAAGCGCACGGTGTACGATTGTAGCACGTATGCGAGTACGGGTCGATCCACAGGGAATTTTTTAGATTTTGAAATTCTATTCAATCAAATTAAGCCAAAGTCGAGGGATTGTTAACTAACTAAAAGAAAGTAAAAACAAACCAAAACTAAGGAGAATAAAAATATGAGATTAAAGTGCAATTTAGAGGCAAATCCCCTTTCATTATCACATAAATCAACATAATGAAATTATGATCTCTTTTTGGTCATTTGTGAGTTTAGTTGATGCATTTATCATAAGCATGGCCTAATTGTGTTATTAATTAACAAACTTAAACCATCAAACTATAATGCACCATCTAACCCACTTACTAACTTTAATGAAAATGACATGAAATTAAAAGTAGAATCTATTTTAAGCATGACTTATTAACTATTGAATTAAACCATCAAATTTTGATTCTAAATCCACTTCCATTACCATAATCATATGTAGATGAAGAGGTAATTAGTGATTCATATGACTAAGCATAGCCTATTTGTTTTGAACAACATAAGCTATCAAACTCAATATTAAACATAAAATCACGCAAACATCTAACTTTCCATTAAACACAAAAGAGACATAAATGAAAAATTATGTTGTATCTACATGATTCAAGAGAGCTTCATTACCCCTAAATTGTAGGGATTAGCCTCTCATATTTGTTATTAAATTAACAAATGTAGAAAGCAACATGAAATAAACAAGAGGAAAAGGAGAGCAAAATGAAAAGAAAAGCTAAGTAAAAAAGAAATAAACACTAAGCTACTAACAAAATAAGAAAGAGAGCATGTAAATGTAAAAGAACATTAACTAGCATTGCATAAAAAGAAAGATTACATGAAATAAAAAATGTCTAAGTAGCCATGAAAAAGAAAAGAGAAGAGCTTTGTTTATTTTTTTGTTCCCAAAATAAAACTAACTAAGAGGAAGAGGGTTACATGAAGCATAAGGGGTATTTATACAAGTTTAAAACCCTAATTCATTTTTTTTGGGGAATGCCCAAAATACTCACTTAGGAAGTGTGGTGGCCAAGTAATCATTAGCATCATATAATCATCCATTAAGTGTGCATGAAGATTTAATGGCCTTTTAGCATGTGCATTAGCTCCTAAGTGTACATTAAGGTAGGTGGGTAAGTGGGGTCCTCCATGATCTTGGTTTTGAATTATTTCCATCTTCATTTGTTCCCTTTACTCTTGTGCATGCATATATCCTCATGAAACCACTTGTAAAATTCACTAAAATTCCTACAAAACAACATAGAAAATTCCAAGTAAATTTTAACAAATTAATAAATACACAAAAAGACCATTTTGCCCCTATATGAAGATGAATATGTAACAATTTGAAAATAATTTGAATTTGGTTTAAACAAGTTAAAATACCCAATATGATCATTTATTTAATTTAAATAGATTAAATATGGTGGTAAAAATATGCACAAACGTGCACATCACTAAGCTTATGGCATTTCAAAAATCTAAAATTTTTCTCTTTTCCGTTTAAAATCCTTTTTAATTAAATTTCAAAAATAGTTGGAAAATTTTAAATAGAAACTCTTGTTTTTTCAAAACTTCCACAAAAGTATTTCATTTTTAAAATAAAGATTTTTGAATAAAATTCTCAAAGGTGATTGCTTCCAATTTTCAAAAAAAAATTAGTCACATCCTATGCAGTCAGGATTCAGACAACGGGTTAACGGCCATGATTGACTCTTTTCTACTACATGGTAAAATTTTAAATTTCTAAAACCTTTTCTTTTATTTTAGAACAACAATCAGCAAACAAGTTTGTTTATAAATTTCAGCTTTTAAGGTGTAGAGATAGTGACCTATGGTTTCGCAACAACATTTCTCTATCCTTTGCTCACAGTTAACAAGAAATCTTATCAACACCCCAAAGCAGGGTTAGAAGAGTGACCAACCCCTTTGAAACCCTTTTCGAATTAGTTGGAGTAATATAAGGTCGTAACCTAGTGGGAAAAAAGGTATTAACTAAGTCGAAAGAATACTATTCCTTCGAAAGGAACCCCTTCGAAAGGTATAGATGTACGTGTTTCATAAATAAAATCACATATAAGCAGCGAATCAGACTCCATGCGTTCGAAAGTGCCATGTATTTACTTTATTGGTAATTTTTATGAATACAAGGGCTTATGTGTTACAATAAAGTGAAATACCCAATTTAATTTAGAAATTAGGATTTACAAGCTCAAGAAAAGTACAAGTGCGAAAGGAATCAAAATGGATCCCCCAAGCAGCAACCATAGGGTCTTATTTATAGGCGCGGGCTGGACCTTCCGAATCCGCCCTTTTGACTCAGTTGAAAGGATGCCTTCATGACCTTCCGCCGCTGTTAACTCCAAAGTGCTTTTCTAATGTTGCTTTCGCATAAGATCTGGAAGCCTTCGAGTCCATCAGAAGGTATAGAAGCTGTATTTATGTTGTTGTAGATGTCTTGGATAAGTACGAAAGGGCGTTCCAACATGTGCGGAAGGTATATGAATAATACTTGTGAAAGGTGATGTTGCTTTTGAAAGCTTTTATTCTGATGGTTGCGGAAGCTTTTATTGAGGATGGAATCTTAAATAATGATGTGAACCCCATGGAAGGGTCAAATGCTTCAGAAGTACCTACTTGGTTGGTTGCAGAAGGCATTCTTGTTGGCTCTTACAGAAGTATTGGACTCTTTCAATACTTATGGAAGGTAGCTTTTGCATAAGTAGTTGTCTCATGTGGAAGGTATCAAGCTTTGACTATTGCGGAAGCCTGCCTTCTGATGTCCGTGGAAGCCACAATTACATATGCGAAACCCCTTGACTCTTGCGGAAACTCTACTTAACATATGTGAAACCATTTGATGCCCACGGAAGGGTTCAATTGATGCAAAGACTATTCTAATGCCTTCTAAACCTCATCAATGCTTTCAGAAGCCATTTCGATTCTTTCGGTGGCTACTCCAATGCCTTCGGTAGCCCTCTTTAAATTCTATAGCTTCTTCTTCATATTTTTACTCTTAAGAAGATTTTATGGATAACAATACATTCGAAAGCATTTTCAATACATGCGAAACTCTGTAATGTGTGTGAAACCAACTATTGCGGAAGGAACCAACTGAAGCGGAAGGGTAGTCTTGACCCCTTTCGACCCCCTTTGGAAGCCCATAATTCATTTAATACTTGCAGAAGCATCCCTTTGACTCTTTCAAAAGGCCTTGCTATCACTATTGTTCTTCATGAAGCTCTCCTTCATAATCTTTTGGGCTTTGACTGGATTGAAGTGATTTTTGGTAGTAACATTTGCCCCCCCCCCTCCGACGAAGGGATTCTCTCGACTTTTCAAGTCAACTGTTTTGATACGACACCTTTCATTGCTTCAGCACAAAACTTTCCCGCCTATTGTTATTCCTGAGCTGATCTCGACCATTTATTTAAATCTGATTAGGTGGTCGTCCTCCCATCCATTCAGCTTATAAATTGCACTCATCTTTTTCCTCTCTCTTCACATGAAATTGAAAATTTCTAAAAGCAAGAATTATATTCTTCAAATTTCCATCAATCTCAAAATATAAAAGGCGAAACTCTCAGATTTGAGGTGAGAATTTACGATTTCAAATTAGAAACTATTTTTAAAAAAATTCAAATTTCTAGTGTGTAAGTCCATGTTACTGTTTTGAATTTTGAAAATGATTCGAGTTAATCAATCGTGTAAGATGATCCTTGACTCGAATTTCATGCTGATTTTGATTAATCCATGACATCAAATCGGGTTCGAACGTGAATTTGCCTAATTTGGGGTTATTTGCCACTGTTGGAAGCGATTTCAAACTAGAAACCCATTATGCCCAATTTTAACTTATCTTGAAGGATACTAAAAGTTAAAAATTAATGACCCTTGATGTAAATTAAGTTAAGAAACATATACTTTCCGTCATTGTTGAAACCATTAATTAATCTTTCGACTTAGTCAAAACTCTGAAACTGAGATAAGCATATCTGTTTATATTATCTCAATTTAGTGTTGACACTTTCGAAACACTATTATGCCTTTTTGACTTATTCGAAACCCACAACGGTCAATAGGAATGTAGTTATTATCACTTTTCCAACACAAACATTGTCGAAACGTTTCAATGTCCTTTCGTTAGTGCCAAAGCTACTTTGTTTCAAGTCTTTCAACTTAATTGGAGTGACATTTCGACAATGTATATTTTTAAATAGATATTATATGGATAGCCATGCTTATTATAAAATAGAGTAAAATTTGTGGGCTTCGACGTTGTCGAAGAGTAAGTCCAAGTGAATGTATGTCATAAAATGGGGGATGTTGATAATGGTTTCGACACTGTCGAAAGCTCAATGATTCACACTGTTCTAATTAGCTTTGACCCTTTCAAAGGCATGGAACCAAGTGCTATGATGGGTACTTGAGCCGTTTTAATAGGCTTCCGACACCTTCCAAAGGTATTAGTAGTTGAATAAATCATAACTTTGATGAAATTACATCACCTGGTAGGATCTGGGTATTAAAAGAACCTCTAAGAATCTGACAAGGATATTGTTCCAAAATTAGAATCTTCTCTAAAAAAGGTTGAGGCAGTTTCAAGGCACTCTTTCATAACTTCTCAAGATGAAGTAGATGCGATTCTCAACGATATTGGGATTACAGGGGTTGAAGCTATCCCTTTTGGTGATAGCGATACAATTCAAAATCCTTCTGAGGGATACTTTTCTTATACCGCAATTCATATTTAGGATGGGAGTTCCATCCCATTTCCAGAGTTCTTGTCTAGATTCTTAAGTCGTCTTGGCATTGCTCCTACCCAACTATCACCCAATGTATAAACATACCTTGTCTCTTTGGAGCTCATGGCCCTAGAGTCAGGAATTCCTTCTCTAAGTGCTGAAGTTCTTAACTACTTAGCATTCCTTATTAAACTCAGTAATTTCAACAACTAGATTTTCCAGACTAATCCTCCTAAAAAGTTGGTTTTAGAGGAAATAAACAAATTAAGGATTGGGAAACACAATTCTTCTGTCAAATGCTTTCCAAACAGTAGTGGAACCTTGTCATCTCCCCGTAAGTAGACCATTGCCCTTATTTCTATTAACTTGTTTTCTTTTGCTGAATAACGTTTTCTATTAGGCCTGCTCCTAAGGATCTTGATGAAGAAGGTAAGAGAATCATAGAGTTGATGACTGCTGCTTCAAACCGTATTGGGAATAGACTTACATTGCTTACTCCTACCAACCTCCAGAAACATTCCCTCGTACCAGAAGGCCAGAAGATTCTTAGACAACCTCCTCTTGTCCAACACACTTCGAAAAGTAAATGCTTCTTAGCTTTGCGTGACCCTAAAAAAATTTCATCTTTATTCCCAATTCGTCCAGATCTACCCGGTAAACTTAAGTGTATTGTTTGTAACTTGGTCTCATGTTATTCCTTAAATTGTTTTGCTAATCTATGCCTTTTGGTTTCAACAGCCGCTCCTCCGGCTGAATTAATTACAATTGATCCACCCTCTCAGTCTTCAAAAGCTGATGCTCTGGCTTTTACACAAGCTATCGCTAGGTCTAGAATGATTGAAAAAAGGAAATTAAGCGGAGTGACTATCGTAGGCTCTGCTCCCAGGAAAACCAAGACTATTGATATCCGGTTTTCTCCTACCCTAAAGAGGGTGAATTTGTTGGTGCTGGGGAGGCTTTAGAGGGTCCTAACCCTGATCTCACTTCTTCCATGGATGACTTACCTTCTATAACTACTGATTAAACTAGAATGGTTCCTTCGAAGGATGACTTTATATCTCATATTGTTGTATCTGATTCACCCAGCATTATTGATCAAATGCAGAAGGATCTAGGCACTTTAACTCCTTCCTAGGATTTGAATCCCTCAAGACCCTCATCACCAGCGCCTCCTACTAAATTTGAGAATGTTGTGCAGTCGATTATGCACTCTTCATCGTTTTCTGCTATTAAGCCACCCATCTCTGTATCGATTCATCAAGTCATTGTCGATCTCTTATCAAACAGCAACTTCTAATATATTCTATACTACTTGATTTTCTTTTTACTATTTTTATACTGAATGTTGACTCATGTCTTACTTTTCCTCTTAGATTACCAAAAGCCGGTACTCTCTTCAGGAAGATGTTTCTATGTCCTTTGATGAAACATCAAATCTCAGGGAAGAAGTCTCGACTTTAAGTAATCAGATCACTGCCCTGACTACTACCAAAGATAATGTAGTGAGGGAACAAGAAAGGTTGAGTGCTTCTCTTGCCCAAGTGGAGTCTACGATTTCTGATGAGAGGAAGGCTAAATAGATTTTAATTGATGAAGTTTTGGCTCTAAAAATGACTTTGAAAGAGTCCGAGGATGAAAAAGCCAGGGTTAATGCTATACATGTTTCAGTTAAGAAGGGATGTACTTCTCTTAAAAAGAGGTCAAGGAAGAAAACGGATTCTTTCTAAAGCTATCAACACTATTTCTTAGGCTAAGAAAAAGGTGTCTCTATTTCTGAGTACTTCTCTTAATGATATTATTATAAATTCTTATGTAGATGAGCTCATGATAGCCTATTCCGATAACATAGAAAAGTGCCCAAATTTAAGTTTTCCTTCTCCTGGCCCTACGCTAATCAAAAGATTCATGGCTAAGATCAAGAAAATGGAGCATGTGTAACCAACCGCCTTTCTTGTACCGAAAGGCGAGCCATTAAGGGTAGAAGAAAAATAAAGATAAGAAGAAACTACACAATCACATAATCTCACCATGAATCAGAACAACATGTAATAGATAACATAGGATATTACATTGTCATTTCCATAATAATAATACATCAGGGTCATTACATTACAACCTTCAACTGGACAGTTATAACTCTCATCCCATATAAAATACATAGATCATACATAAATACAGCAGATTAAGATAATAACTAACTAACGGTGAAGCCACCGGCTCCAGCTCCTTCAAAATGCTTCCGTAAGAAACCTGGATCACTTGGCTACTCTTACAAATTTGATTACCTAAGAGTTTTAGGAAAAGAAAAATCCAGGTCAGACATGGGTTTGGTGTGAGTAAACTCAAAAACTAAATTTTTACTTTATGAAACAATTTGAAAATCCATAGTGTCTGTAAGACCACGCCGCACATAAACATGGATGGGTTTTTACCTTACAATAACCAAAACACTTTATATAGAAATCAAGTGGTATTATGATAGTGTCTAGGGTTTTCATGTAAAATAGAACATAGCTGAAACGCTTGCATCTCACATTTCAACATATTTGGGTACAACTAAATACGTACGGTACTTATTAGGGAATGGATTCCATAAATGACCAGGTAAGGAACTACCTTCCAAAGGTGCACCTATAAATAAAATACATCTGGGGTTTAACAAGAACATCTTGTACCCCTGCTACACAGGACCGGCCAACCACTTGACTAGTAGTACCGAATACATCACCACCACGGTTGAGATTAGCAACCGTACCATAGCATACAAAAATGGGGTCAAATATCGATTCTAGATATGGTAATGACATACCCTAATGGGAGCGATCCACATAGCCCTACTGCATACCTAGTTTTGGTCATTTCCAATTGATGAGGCCTGAGCTACATTTACCTTTACTAAAGCATTGCCACTTAGAATGCTACATCGCCTTCCATATGTTGACAAAATGTCACCATTCATCCATACAAGTCGTTTTGAAGATGAACGAACTGAAGGCACTATTACCACTACACCCATTTTGGAATCACCCTTAGGGTTAGTAGCAAATGGCCCTTGCACTTCAAAGTCTTCATCTTGGACCTTGTCTTTACTATTTCTAATTCGAACGTTTACGTTAGTTCGAATGGATAACAACTAATATCCGATCCTAGTCTCTTCAAACCAACGTTCAATAATTTTAAAGGGTCAAGTTGTTTGTAGTGGACTATTCCATTATCAAATGTAAAGATTTACATACGAACATACGTTCCATACGTTTAGATTATCATGACCCACTTATCGAAATTAACCCCCTTGTATTCATCACATTCTCGAAGTGTGGTATTTGTGGTAAGTACAAGTCGACTTACTTTCAACAAAAATGCCAATGTTTTATTACAACTACTTTAATTCATTTGGCTACTTAATAGCATGGACAAGAGGTCCTTGGTTTTAAAACAATTTGCTTAACAAGAAAGGTGGTTAAAATAAATAACCATTAGAGTTTTAAAAGAAACTTTAAAATAAATAAACCTTGATTAATTCATAGTTTAAAACTCAATTAAACTTTAATTAATCTTAATTAAATCATTGATAACCTTAATTTATCTTTAATTAAACAACATTCATTTAAGAATTAAACCCAAATTAAGTAGATAATTAACCTTTAATTAAATAATAATTAATTAATATAACTTTAATTAAATAAAATAAACTTGATTAAATAAAATTAATTTCCTTTTATCTTAATTAATCATTATTTTAAACTTACTTAATTAAAAACATTTAACTTAGTTAATAATTTCTTAAACTCTAATTACTTAACCTAATTACTTAATTAATTAATTAGATAATAATTACCCTAATTAATAAATTAAATAAATAAATAATTAAATAAATAAAACTTATACCTTTTGACTTACTTAATTTATTTGAAATGAGTTTTCAAAAACAATCTAAAAGAAAACACTTTAAAACTTGAAATCGTGAAATTTTCCGAACTGCATCCATAGCGACTATCGCTATAAACGCAGTTCACTGGAATTGATTTCTAGGTGAAAACTTCACTTTAACTCTAGCTACTACATACTTGAAAACACAATCATAAGATTTTTGAAAACTTAAACAAAAGGTGAAAACTTGGAAAACGTTTACTAAATTCAAAAACTAGAAAACAAGCTTTTGTTTCTAAATCGGATTATAAGCCCTTTGCGACTTTTCAAGGTTCTACCTTCACAGCGTTTACATCACATACACTTGGTTTTGTTTTATAAACATACTACCATCATATCATAATCAACCATTCACATATCCATATCCAAACATATCATTTAACATCCAAATCACAAATCCAAGCTCAAATACAAATTTTAATCATATGTCATCAAAACAACATGATAATTCAACACAACAACCACTATATTTTCACAATATATAGTTCATAAAAATCAAGTATTTTTCTTTTCGAAAAACAAAAGGTTTACTTACCGAAACCGTTTTTAATTCAAGACAAACTTTTTCCAAAACTTGAAAACACTTTAGAAACTAGCAAAAATTGAAACTTTGGACCCTTGAACACTTGAAATGAGTTCAGCCAAGGGAAGTTTGGGCTTGACCTAATGTATTTAGGGCACAGCCATAGGGTTGTAGGGTGTTTGAGTGCTTGCTACTTGGAAGAGGAGTGTTTTAGAAGATGTAGAAGTGATTTTGTGAATTAATAATGAGATTTTTAACAAAATGAAGTGGATTTTCTCACTTTAAAATTTATGAAGAGGAAGCCATGGATGTTTGCTTAAGCTTCTTAGAAATTTTGAATGAAGAAGGAGGTTGTAATAATGAGAACATGAAGGTTAAGAGGTATATAAAGGCTTAAGGAAACTACTTAAAAATATGTAAGTGCTTAATTAAAATATATACATGCATGCACTCCCTCTCCCTCTCCCCCCCTCCACCTTCATTTCCGTCCACCATGTACTCGCCCACTCTCTTTGCACTATTTAAGCCATATCCCCTTGTACTTGTGTTGAAAAAGAGCATTAGTGTATATGTTATGTATATATATTTATTAAATTTTATTTTATTTTAACTTATATGTTTTTATATACATAAGTGAGTTAATATGTACATGCATATGTACATGCATACACCATATTTAAAATGGTTTGTAATGTGTGCATGTATGTTTACAATAGTGCTATAACATTTTAATTAACTTTTAACCAAAGAAAAGATGTTGGTTTGTGTTTCAGAGAAAAAGAGAAGAAGAAAACTTTACAGACCTCGATTCTAGTTTCTCAGGTATGGAATTCTTATCAAAATGGCTCTCATTTTCAAGATAACCCTAGCTAATATCTTACTGTTTTAGAAAAGGAAGAAAACTATATACCTTTATTAGACAAAGCTTAAAAAGAAATAGGCGGAAATAAATGGCCTATATAGGGAGCTAGATAAATACTTAAAATAAAACAATGCACTATCTGATAAGTACTATAAGCTTAATAAAAGTGTTGTAGTATTAATGTCTTTCAAAGATCAAGAAGCAGCCCCTCGACTAAAATGGGCACACCTTCGTTATGACAAGCTCTTGGAGGAAAATAAAGATTTGATGACACTCTTTTGGATGTTAATCAAAGACATAGATATCTTGGTAGAACTTTTGTATAAAGCTTATTGCAGACATCCAACTGTGGATTACTCATACTTGGGTAGGGGCCTGCTTGGATACCTACATAAGAGATACTTGGACGAACATGGTTCTGATCCCTACCCCGGGGCTTGCTGGAACTTACTACGAGTCCACTCAATTTCTCGTACATTTCCTCCAGAAAAACTCAAATATTATAAGGATAAGTTCATGTCTAAGATATTTAAAAGATCAATCTTGTATGAACCGGAAGAAAATTTACAATCATGTAATTATATTGATCTATGGACCTTACTGTGTTAGTCTTTTTATCCTTAGTTTTGTTTTCTTACGTTATTACAGAGTAAACATTTCTCAAGCAGCCCTATTACTTGAGATTACTTAGGAAAATTTGTTAAGCTAAGAAGAGATTACTTAGAAAAGTCCTCGCTCTTAAAATCCTCAAGATTGGCCAGATATTGCTTTCTTAGAAATCTACAAAAGCTTTACATGCAACGTCCCCGACTTCACTTAGATTTTCTAGGCAAGGAAAAGAAAAAGCTTCATAAGAAAATTCAGACATATTATACAAAATTAATTTGTGGTCATGATAGTCTACTAGCTGGAGAATGGGATTATAGCAAATGCCCTCCAATTGTTACCCCAAAGGATTTAATGCCACTTTTGAATCAACGACTACTTTTTCAGCTAACTCTTTAGAAAAAGTTAAAAATCTTGTTTCTAGACTTTAAATGTGATAGGGCAAGGAGAGAACTTGATTATAATAATGATGTTGTACCCTCTGTGTTATTTCTTCTTTAGTTGTAACTCTTACGATTGTAATAAAAGAAATTTGTTCTTTGGGTATTGATTTCTTTTCTGTTTGTTTGAATAGGAAACACAGTTAGTGACTATGTCACTTTCACCAGATCCTTCATCTATTTTTACTATTCTTAGGAATAGATTAATTGCAGATCTTAAAAAGAGGGGTTTCAGAATGTTTGCTCTGTTGAGAGGAGGTAAGTCATGCATAACCACATGCATGCGTCGTCGCCGCCGTCCATCCGATCGGGACGGGTCAAATGATAATATTTTTCAACCAAAATTTGCAGAGACTAAGATCAACATACAAACTACCAAATGAAAGAAATTCGGCAGCATTTCATTGCCAGAATCAAAAGTTACAGGCTTTCAAAGTAGCAATATAAACTGATTTCAAACAAAGAAAAACTACTACAGAAAAGCATGAACAGAAGTTAAATATTCACCGTTTTAGTAATTTTGAGCTTGGCTCGGCTAGATTTTGTGAGTAAAGATCCTTTTCCTACCAAACTCCAAAGTAATGCTCAAGCGCTAGAATGGCGTAGGAAATTTTTGCTTCAAAAGGCAATTATCAAAGGCCTTAACAATCAAATTACTAGTCTCGAAGCGGATATTAAAAAGAAAGATGAGATGGTTTCTCAATCAAAATGTCAAATTAAATCAAATCCTTCGATCGGCTTTGGTCATGAGATGTCCAAGCTTTACAACAGGTAAGTGATTTGGAAATAAAACTGAAGGATAATCATGCACGGTGTAAATCTGTGGAATTTATCATGGGAGGTGATATTCCAAATATTAATTTACCGATTTCTCTAATCACCCCAACTGTTGGGAAATCAACAAGGTCTTGTTCCTTAGCCATTCCAAAATTCCCTGCTACAGCAAACCCTCCTCCAGGTTTAGATGAAAAAGTGGTGGGTGAATGGTGTAGAAAAGTAAAATTTGAAATAATGAAATATTTCAACAATCAATAGAAAGAAAGATACTCACAATGTATCAATGAGTATGCAGCCAAAATTCAAAAGCTTGAATATGAAAGATATCTTCTTCAAAAACATATTACTGAATTGGAAAGACATAACAAGATCCTTAGAGGTGCAAACAATGCCTTCAATCACGCTCTGAAGACTCGTATCGAGTCTATCAATGATGTGGATGAGATTAGGAAGAACTCAAAAGAAACTCTTTGTGTGGCAATACACTACATTATTGATCCCTTAACTTCTAAGAATCTAGATAAGATTGCACAAGACCTTTGAGGCACACACTTTCTTGATCTTTTGGTATCAATATCTTAATGTATTGTATAATATACTTTGTAAATAAGTTTATAGATCATGTAAATATTACCTAACTTGTAGCCTTTATCTGTACTTGTACTGTTGTTTCTGAATCTGCTTCTTGATAACTTTGGTTGCGGTATTCTGTATTTGTTGAATCATTTGGTCTTCCTTATCAATCTTATTTTCCTATAAAGTACAATGTAGACAACATTTCTTATCGTTAATTTGAGATTTATGTAAGAATATGTTCAATAGTTTTTCCATATTATTGGTGATAGTATTAGAATTCTTGATAATAGAATTCCAGAAATCTAAATCTGGGAATAATGGAAAATAGATCTTCAACTGAAGATAATAAGTGATGAGAAATCCATGGTTACGAATTATTAAAGACTGGAAATTCTTGTCTGGCAATAATAGAAGTCCTGAGATCCAACTTTGGTAATGATGAGAGAAGACCAGAGATTCGACTCTGGTTATATTAATAGAAGACCAGAAATCTAATTGTGGAATTAATAATAGAGGGCCTAGAAACCAAATATGATATTAATAGTAGAAGTTTAGAAATCCTCTTCCGGAAATAACTGATAAAAGACTAAGAACAACTGTATGGTAATAATAAAAACCCAGATATCATCACTAGGAATCCTCGTTTGGAGTCAAATAATAGGAGTCCAGAAGCCCTTATCTAGAAATAATAGGAAACCTAAAACCTAGACTCGGGTATTAATAAGTGGAGTCCAGAAGTTAATAGTAGAAGTCCCTAGACACAGATTCGGGTATTAGTAAGAGAGAACTAGATATTATCATCTAGAAGTTAGTAGAAGACCAGAGATCCATAACAGAAGACCCGAAACCCTGATTTAGGAATTAATGAGTGTGGTCTATAAATCAATAGTAGAAGACCTAAGACCAGATTTAGGTATTAGTAAGTGAAGTCTAGAAATCATCTTCCGGGTATAGTGGAAGACCAAGAATTCCTAATAGAAGACCCAAAACCTAGATCCGGGTATTGATAAGTGAAGTCCAGAAATCGTCTTTTGGAAATTAGCCGAATGCCATGAATGTAATATGGGAATTATCATCCAAAAATAATAGAAGATTAGAAATCTGTTCCTAATTCATTCGTTATGCACCATCATGTAGGCTTCGTATATTGTTAATGCTTTGTGTGACACTCCTTGGGCTTGGATGTCTTAGTCTGTTGTTGTCTGGTACGCTTGGTTAGCTTATCCACAAGTAGGACCTAAGGACCTACCCAACCTCCCTCTAGGAGGTGGTCCAACCAAGCCTTTATAGGTGGGACTGAAGGCTTGTCTGATGCCTGGACCAGGCCATGGCATGGCGGGATCAAGAGCTTACTTCGTCCTCCCTCTAGGAGGTGCTCCAGCCAGGCCTTATAGGCAGGACTAAAGGCTGGTCGATGCCTTGAAGTAGCCATAGCATGGCACGTTCAAGGACTTACTCCATCTCCCCTCTAGGGGGTGCCTTGATCTAGCCATAACGTGGCATGATTAAGAGCTTGCAGATACTTTAACCTGGCCATAGCCTGACACGGATAAAGGATTACTCTGACCTCCCTCCAGGAGGCACTTTAACCTGGCCATAGCGTGGCGCGGATAAAGGATTACTCTAACCTCCCTCCAGGAGGCACTTTAACCTGGCCATCTTGGTGCGGACAAAGGCTTATGATCGTCTAAGGTAGTTTCCAATCTTAAGGAGAATCTTACTCCCAACCATGTAGATTTTCTTATTTGAATGGGTCTTTATTGAATTTATCTAGGACTGCTTTATAAATCTATTGATCTTTCCTTGTTTGAAAAAACTGACGATCATCCCTTCAAGAGCTCTGCATTGATTGGTTTCGTGTCCATTCATCATATGATAATGGCAGTATGGTCCTCTTAGATTTCTTTTGTACTTAGGCTCTTTCTTTTTGGATGGCTTGTAACTGAGTTCCTCCCTTGTTAGTAAGTAGATGTTCTCAATTGATGTAGTCAAGTCGCATTCTTTAGGGTGTAAATGTATAGGATCTTTATATATTGCAACTTATATACTAATGTGAGAGTATGTACTGATAATTATACTAAGTAGATTAAATTAAAAGAGTATGGATAAGATAGATAATAAAAGCGAGCACACCAGATATTTTATACTGGTTCGGATCTCCCATCCTACGTCCAGTCCCAAAGCTCCTCTTCAGTATTTTCTTTGAGCAAATAATCCTCACTTCGCCCGGATGAATAGGTTAACACAAAAGTAATTCTCTGACAATCGTCTGTTCCAAATAACATGGATTTTGACTGATAGTACAAATCTTCCTATGATCTCCTTTGAGTATGTGAATGTGAATACTTTAAGTTGTAGGAAGTAGTTTAATCAAAATGGTATTTTGATTATGATAGATTGAGATTATGTAAACAAGAGATGTACGAATTTGTAAATAGAAAGTTAATAAGAAATCAAAAGAATAGAATTGCCAGAATACTCAACCTTTGAAGTATATATAGGTTTGAATAGATGCATATGAGGAGTTGTTACTGTTAAACGAACTCTATTTGTTTTAATGGTTGCAACCGTTGAAGAAGAGATGTAATTATTCAGTATGAAATGAAGCATCCTTTTAGATTAGTGTAGTTGCTAGATGACAAACGTCTGTAGTTTAAGGGAATAATTTCTCGAAAATATTCATAGATGTCTATGGCTTTTTGATAGACGTCTGTGGATGGCCTTATTTGATTATCACGGTTTTCATTGCAATTGTTGAATGTTTTTAGTGCAAATTTTATGTATATGAATTCGTGTGTGTATATATACTCAAGGAGACCTTATAATGTTTATCTAAGACTCTTAATACACTAGTATAACCTTACTAATCATATCATGGTCCATAAGTCTTTGTTTGTCTTCGAGTCCCAATATCTTTGAGCATGATGATCTCTTGTAATATATACTTGTAATCTGGATAAGATATATAATATATGTGATTGTATAGTTGTTGTCATTGAAACCATAGAAAAGAGGTTCTAACACCCCCCCTTTTGATGATGACAACTATACAACCGTTAGTTATGATAAAAATAACTTGCCCTTAATTTTGTCTCCCCTTATGTATATGCGTATATTTCTTCCCCTTTGTCATTATCAAAACAAAAGAAAAGAAATTATGCACACATACAATAGATATATAATCATAGACATGTCAAAAAATAGAACATAAGATAAATTATAGAGAACAAACACGAGTTTTAACAAAAGACATAAGTAATACAAAACAAAATGAAGGTTAAATAACATAGTTTAAAAAATAAGAAGAAGAAATAAAATAAGCTAGTGATACTAGTTTGAAGAATGGGAAAATCCGCCATAATTTTCATAATACTCCCAGTATGTTGAAGGATCTTGCTCGTATGCTGCTGGCAGATTAGATTGATCGTTATATTCTTCATTTTCTTGAATGAAAGTACCTGGAAAGCCATGTAATGTTGATGGTGAAATTGGTGAGGGTCAAACAAGGACATATCAACACTATCTTTTTCCTCCTTTTTAGGTTGTTCTTGCTCAATAGTCTTCCCTTTGTCTTAAGAAGTTCCTTCATGAGAAATATGAGCATGGAAAATTGGTGTTTGAGTTCGAGGAGGTGGTGTAGGTGAAGAAGAAGATTATGATCGAGAAGATAATATGCCATGTACTTTTAACATCACTTTTTCTAAAGTGGAGACGACCTTTCCTAAAGTTTTTTCCATCTTTGTCATTCGTGTTGAAAAAGACCATTCCAAATCGGTCATTTTATTCTTCAAAGCCCACTGGTTAACTATGATTAACTTTTGATTTTTAAGTGTTAAATCATGGATCAATTTGTTTTGCATTGGTTCAATGCGATTTTCTTGAATCTCCGAATCAGAATAGTATTCGGTACTATGACTAGAGGAGTTAGGCTGCCGTGAAAGACGAGGTGAATGAGTTTGTTAAGGAGCAAAAGGAGGTTGAGGACACAGATACATTTGTTGTTGTTGTTGCATGGTCCATTGTGCCAGCGAGATGATTGGAGGCGGTCGTTGGGGAAGGTGTATTAAAGATAAAAATCTTATACCGCTCTCCTTGATAGAGATTTCTTCAAATGAGAAATATAAGAAGGTACCTCGAGACCATGTAAGAGACGCATAATATATGGTGCTTATATAATTGTGCGTTGGTGATGAGACCAAAAGCTTTTTATTTCGTCATGAATAAACTTAGCCCAATTTACTTGTATCCCACCAAATATAGCATAGAGGGCTTTGTGATCGTTTTCGTATATTTGTTCATGACTTCCTAAGTGGGGAATTATTGTATTGATTATCATAGGATTTAATAACCTAGCTTTTGAGAGTAAAACAGATTTCCACTATGACATTTTATCCTCCCAAATTTTATGTGTTATTTCATCACGTGGCAAATTTCTCTGATCGGGAATTTCTTCTAAATCGAGTCCGGACGAGGAACAATCTAGTATACGACTACTTGTGTTTATGCTAATTTTCAAAACGTGACCGTAAACACTTATCCATAAACAACCATCATCATTCTCAGGCATTCAAACATTGTTACTACATAAGTTGGTGTAAAAAATAAAGATTGCTAATTGATCAATCTGTATCTCGTTTTCATCAAAATTGATTAAATCCCGAAAGCCGGAGGCGATGGTGAGTTCTCGAATTCCATATTCACCAAACTTGCATGATCTGTAGAATGGGCCGGAATGAAGTTTTTTTGTTTTATCTCTTCAAATCTCTTGTTAGCAATCATGTTATTTCGAAGCCACTCTTGAATGTGGGCATCGGTGACTAAGGGGGTTTGAGAAGATGAAGATTGACCTTTCTTCGATCTTTTGTTAACGAGAATATTTGCATTGGGAGCCATTTTAAGCAATTAGAGCTTTATAAATTAGGGTTTTAGTGTAGATTTGAAGATAGTGTGGTAAATAGATGAAAGGGGGTAAAAATTGAACATATAGGGCTGCAGCAGATTGAACCCGGGCCTAATGACAGATGCCCATGGGGTTATCACAGACGTCTATGGTGTTAGGAAAAAATTTCCCGAAACCATTCACAGATGTCTGTGGTTTCAGGAAAAAATTTCTCGGAACCAGTGACTGACGTATGTGAGTTCGTCCACAAACATCTGTGGCCTTTGTTTGTAGAATATACTTGCTTTTCTAAATAAAAAATGTTCAACCTTTATTTAAAAATTTCATACAACAATATATATAAAAATATATTTATAATATCAAGTAAATAATTTAGATGGAATGCTATCATAATATTAGTTTTTGTTAGATGGGTCGGATTTTTTAATTTGTTGTAAATCCGATGAATCCAGCTCAATTTTTGTTTCTTCAACTAACAGCCTTGATGGAGATCAACTTGGAAGAGTTGGCGTACCAATCCAGTCTTGGTTTGATGGTCCTGCCTTGCATAAGTTTCTTGAAGTAATGTTATAAGCTTTTACATGAGTTTCTTTTAAACGAGGAGATTTTTTATGTATGCAATTTTTTGTTGGTGAATGTCCACAAATTGCTAGAATGCATTTTTCGAGAAAGTTAAGATGAGATCTTTGACGTTGTTGCTCATAATATATTTCTCATTGAATTCCCATCATTTCTTGTTGATTATGATATATTTCATCAACTTTGTTGTCTGAGAGATGTCGATTCTAGATCAATTGACCGTTTAGCTTTCTTTGCCTTAGGAGAAAAGCCAGTGTGATATGTAGGTGATGCAATAATGTTTACAAAGGCTGATCGAATTGATGAAGGTGTGGATTTAGTTGGTGATATGTAGGTGCTATTTGATGAAGGGGAGCTGAAGTCGATAGTCGAATAAGTGGAGTCGTGATCGGAAGGCATTTTGAATAGAAATGGTTTGCAAACGGAGGTTGGTTAAAAATATATGTATTTAGTTTGCAGAAAATTGGTTTATATAAAAGTTGTTTTACTATTTCTAGACGTTTATTTGTTAGAGTAGTGAAATTTTAACCATAGAAATTTAACAAAAGGTAGTTAGTTTTTATAAGGATAAAATTATTTGTAAACAATTTTACAAAATTATTTTATGCATCTTATATGAGTTAAATTATATATCTTAGTTTACCAATTCATTGTAAGAACAAATTTCTAAGTCTCATCTTAATTTTATAAAAGTTAGTTCGCTCAGTGGTTTGGTAAAAACATCTGCAATTTGATTTTCAGTATTTACAAATTCAAGTGATATAATTCCCTTTTCAAAATTATCTCTTAAGAAATGGTGAAGAATATCAATGTCTTTTGTTCGAGAATGATTACTAGGATTTTTTGGTAAATTTATACCATTAGTACTATAATAATATATAGGAGAATTTGTTAGGATTTTACTGAAATCTTGAAGAGTTTGTTGCATATATATTACTTGTGGATAGGCTAAGGCTGCTGATATATACTCGGCTTCACATGTTGAGAGAGAGAAACAATTTTGCTTTTTACTAAACCACGAAACCAGAGATTGACCAATGAAATGACATGTGCCACTCGTACTTTTTCTATCTGCCTTGCAACCACCAAAATCTGCTTCACTATATGATACGAGTTTGAAAGAGCTGCCTTTAGGATAGAAAAGTCTATATTCTTTGGTGTGGGTTAAGTATCGTAGAATTCTTTTAACCGCTCGATGATGTGACTCCTAAGGTTGTGCTTGAAATCTTGCACATAAACATATGCTAATCATAATATCCGATCTATTAGCCGTTAAGTATAACAGAGATCCTATCATACTTCAGTATAATTTTTAATCGAAATCTTTTCCATTTCATCTTTATCCAAATGTAGAGTAGTACTCATCGGAGTCGGTTTACTTATGATATTTTCCATTCCAAAGTGTTTTAATAAATCTCGACAGTATTTTTCTTGATTTATAAAAATTTCATATTCTAGTTATCTTATTTGCAAACCCAAAAAATAGTTCAATTCACCCATATTTCTCAAGAACAAATAGCGGAGGTTGTTCAACATAAACCTTTTCTTTTATAAACCCATTTAGAAAAGCACTTTTTACATCTATTTGAAAAAGTTTAAAATTATGATGACATGCAAAAGCAAGTAATGTTCGTATTGCTTCGAGATGTGCTACCGAAGCAAATGTCTCTTCATAGTTAATTCCTTCTTCTTGATTATATCCTTGAGCCACTAATCTTTCTTTATTTCGAACAATGTTTCCATTTTCATCTACTTTATTTTTAAAAACTCATTTTGTTCCAATTACAGATTGATCGTTTGGTCTCAGTACAAGTTCCCATACGTCATTTCTTTCAAATCGATTAAGTTCTTCTTGCATTGCAATTATTCAAAAATCATCTTTTGATGCCTCTTTATAACTTTTAGGTTCAAAATTTGATATAAATGCAACTTGACTCATTTGATTTAACTGTTTTTTGATTGATATTTTTGTATTTAATTTACCGATAATATTATTAATTGGATGGTCCTTTAATATCCTAGGTAGTGAAGTTATCACATTATCATTATTGTTATTGATATTATTGTTATTATTATTTTCATGTATAGGTATATTAGTTTTATTTATAGATTCTTCATCATTGTCATTTTTATTATTTTTAAAGTTTTCATCAAATGATACATGAAGACTTTCTTCTATAATGTTTGTTCGTTTATTAAAATATTCTATATGCTTTACTTCGATCCGAATTGCCAAAAAAAATTCCTTCATCAGCTTTAGAATCGAATTTTCCTACATAGCCTTTTGTGTTTAAAATAAGACATTTTGATCCAAATACTCAAAAATACGATACTGTAGGTTTCTTTTTGAAAAATATTTCATATCATGTGTTTTTAATCATTGGTCTAAGTGTTACACGATTCAATACATAACATGCGGTAGCAGCAGCATCAGCCCAAAAACTTTTTGGTAGGCTACCACTACTTAGTAAGGTTCGTGCACACTCTTATAAAGTTCAATTTTTCCGTTCTACAACACCATTTTGTTGTGGTGTACCTGAAAATGAAAAATTATGACTAATTCCCTTTTTGTTGCAAAAATTTGTAAGTAGTTCATTTTAAAATTCACCTCCATGATCGCTTCGTATACTTTTAATTTTTAAGTTCATCAAACTTTTAATTTGTTTAGCAAAAATTTTGAACATTTCAAAAGTGTCACTTTTATGTTTTAAAAATAATGTCCAAGTATATCTTGAAAAATCATCAACAATTACAGAAACATATTTGTTATGATTTATTGAGCATACTTGAGTCGGTCCGAATAAATCTAGATGAACTAGTTCGAGAGATTGCTTTGTGAATATTTCATTTTTAGATTTGAAAGAACTTTTCTTTAATTTACCAAATTGACAAGCGTCACATAGGTTTTAACCTTGTAGTTGATTTTTGATAATCCTCTAACTAATTCATTTTTAGCTAGTTTGTTAATATTCTTAAAATTTATGTGACAAAAACGTTTATGCCATAACCATGGATCATCATGATTTACGGCTAAGCATAAATTAGTGTTGTTTTTTATATTCATATTTAAAACATATATGTTTTAATTTCTAAATTCTTCAAAAATTAGATTTTTATTTTGGTCAAAGATATTGCATTCTTTTTTTCTCGAAATCAATTTTAAATCCTTTATCTCATAGTTAACTTATACTTAATAAGTTATGTTTCAAATTTTCTACCAATAAAACATTAGTAATAATAGGAGAATTAGAAATACCAATATTGATGACTTCTCCAATGCGGATGACAAATCCTTTTGAATTATCTTCGAATGTCACAATGCCACCATCGATATATGTTATATTGGATAACACATGTGCATTTCCAATCATGTGCTTGGATCAACCACTATTAAGTATCCCACTTTATTTTTTATTTTAATTTTAATTTTGGGTACCTGCAAAATAAGAAAAATTTAATCGGTACCCATATTCTTCGTTTAGGGTCCTACGTATTAGTGGAAGATGGTAGCCGTATCCATGAGGATTAGGTTCCTTTAGAAACGTAATTATTGTTATTGTTGACACCAAAAATGGATATCAACACCCAATAGAATCTCGTAAAGATTAAACGATGAATGAAATTAAAAACATAGCTGAAAAAGTAAATGAACACATAGAATTTTATAGTGGTTCGGCAATCTTAGCATACGTCCACTTTAAATTTTTATTGATCTTGCACTTGATTATGATTACAAGGATGTTTGGATTAGCTATGGTCCGTTAGTACAAGAGTGAAGAATAAAAATGGCAGAGCCTAGGCAACCGAAAGAAGGATCCTATTTATGGAGAATGGCCGCTGTATTTATAGGAGAAGACGTGCATGGATTGGGCTGTATTTATAGGAGAACTCGACATATTAGAACGATTGGCCAAAGTTTATCCGATCATTATTTTGGCCTCTGACTGATGTGCGATTGATAGTGTAGGCTCTTCATGATGTAAGATACTTGCTCTCCAAATTTCGTGCAATTCTAACATACCATTTGTGAGATATTGCATTTTCTGTGAAACTATGGATCGTTCTAGCTGATATTGTACAATCGTTATGGAACGATCAGTTGTCTTTCCAAGATTTGGGAGTTTTGTCATGCGATCATTTTTGTGGGCTTCACTCTTCAATATACTAATGCTCTAAAAGTTTCAAGTGCATTGGCTTTGTAAATTTTGAGATATTGATCGATCTTCGTCGATTTATGCTGTTTTATGAATCGTTTTAGATCGATCCATATAAATTCTTCATTTGTCCATAACTCGAGCATATGAACTCTGATTGACTTGAAATCCAAAACGTAGCCTCACAGGGACTTCCTTGTCACTTTATATTGATTGCACCTTGATTGGACTCGGTCTTAATCTGCTCGATCATCGTCCATAGTCTTGTATATCACTGATTCTCAAGGATGGTAACCACCCGTTTTTGCAAAACCTATGGTATCACGACCTTGCCAAAAGGTGGGATAATAGTTATGTACAACTTTCTTTATATATTCATCAACATACTTTTGTCTAATTAGTTTATTATTTGTTTTAGGAATTCATATTTTAACCATACTTGTGTATGAATTCTTAACCTTAGCTTCTAACTTTGGCTTTTTGAATTTGGTGTATAATGTGCTATAATTCTTTGACTTTTGTTTGCTTTTAAAACCCAATCCATTTCGGTTTCCAGATGGTTTAGATATTTTATTCAAATTTTATAAATTTTGTTTTCCTTTGTTGAATTTTCTCACATTATCTGTTATTTTATTTAACTTATTTTTAGGATCACAAATTTCAATACTGCGAGAATCTAAATTTGCTTGTAATTCTAGTTTTTCTTTTTCAAGATTAACTTTTTCTAACTTATAATTTGCTAAATCATGTAATAAGATGTCATTTTGAGATAATAATGTTACACAATTTTTTTGAGTAATTTCTAATTCTTCTTTTAAGATTATTTTTTCATCTTTTAATAATCCAATTTCTAATTCTGCTCTAGTTAACTTTCTTACATATTCCTTATTTAATTTTTTTGATTCTCTATTTATCATCTAATTCAATGCTAATTTCCATTATTACATCATAAGTAAGTTTAGGACATACCTCATTAGTGTTTGCCATAAAACACACATTCACTTGTTCCGAGCCACTTTCACTCTCACTGTCAGATGAAGAAGATGAATCTAAATCATCCCATATTACTTGAAAAGCTCTTTTCTTTTTCTTGAATTTTTCTAACTTGCTTTTGTTTTTATCATTATTGAGCTATGGATAATCCTTCTTCATGTGATCAAATTTGTCACACTCATAGCATTTAATTGATGTTTGATTTGAGGAGTTTGGTTTGCCACCATTTTTAAATCCGGCCATCTTCTTGAACTTCTTGAATTTGTTGTATTTTTTAGCAATAAAATCAATCTCATCTTTGTTTAAGTCCGAATATTCATTACTTGCTTGGAATGCTATGTTTTTCTTTTCATGATTTTGATCCTTTCTAGCCTGCAAGTTAGCTTCATATGACATCAGATATCCTATTAGCTCTTCGACTTTGAGTTGAGAAAGATCATTAGCTTTTTCTATGGCTAAAACTTTTCTTTCCCATTTATTTTTCAAAGAGTTTAAAATTCGTGTGACTAAATCAAAATCCATGACTTTGACTCCAAGTGTCATGAGATTGTGTTGAATGGTTTAAAATCTAGCATACATATCAATAACTGATTCATTTGCTTTCATTTTGAAAGATGAAAATTGGTTTTGTAAAATTAAGATTTTAGTTTGGTTGACTTTAGTTGTGCCTTCATGTGTGACTTGTAAAGTGTGACATGTATCATATACAGTGGTGCAAAGCATGACACGCGAAAATTCATTTTTGTCAAGTGAGTAAAACAATACATTCATAGCTTTGGCATTGTTAGATGCCGCTGCTTTTTGTGCATCGATCTAAGTGCTAATGTCCATGTTAGGTGCTTCATATTTGTTTTGAGTTGCTAGCCATATTTCTAACCCATTTGCTTCAATAAAAAATCTCATATGAGTTGACCAGTAAGCATAGTTAGAACCAGTAAATATTGAAGGAGGGGCAGTTGATTGACCTTATTGAAAAGTGCTTGCCGTATTAATGATTTTTCTACTATGTGTTACTGTAGATTGAAATAACGGTGCTCTGATACCTAATGTAAATGTAAAGGATCTTTATATATTGCAACTTATATACTAACGTGAGAGTATGTACTAATAATTATACTAAGTAGAGTAAATTAAAAGAGTATGGATAAGATAGATAATAAAAGTGAGCACACTAGATATTTTATACTGGTTTGGATCTCCCGTCCTATGTCCAGTCCCGAAGCTCCTCTTCAGTATTTTCTTTGAGCAAATAATCCTCACTTCGTTCGGAGGAATAGGCTAACACAAAAGTAATTCTTTGACAATCGTCTGTTCCAAATAACAGGATTTTGACTGATAGTACAAATCTTTCTATGATCTCCTTTGAGTATGTGAATGTGAATACTTTGAGTTGTAGGAAGTAGTTTAATCAAAATGGTATTTTGATTATGATAGATTGGGACTATGTAAGCAAGAGATGCACGAATTTGTAAATAGAAAGTTAATAAGAAATCAAGAGAATAGAATTGCTATAATACTCAATCTTTGAAGTATATATAGGTTTGAATAGATGCATATGAGGAGTTGTTACTGTTAAACAAACTCTATTTGTTTTAATGGCTGCAACCTTTGAAGAAGAGATGTTATTATTCAATATGAAATGAAGCATCCTTTCATATTAGAGTAGTAGCCAGATGACGAACGTCCGTGGATTTTCCACAGACGTCCGTGGCTTTTAGGAATAATTTCCCAAAAATATTCATAGACGTATGTGGCTTTTCCACAGACATCTTTGGATGGCCTTATTTGATTATCACATTTTTCAATGCCAATGTTGAATGTTTTTAGTGCTAATTTATGTATATGAATTTGTGTGTGTGTATATACCCAAGGAGACCTTATAATGTTTATCTAAGGCTCTTAATACACTAGTATAACCTTACTAATCATAGCATGGAGTCTTTGTTTGTCTTCGAGTCCCAATATCTTTGAGCATGATGATCTCTTGTAGTGTATACTTGTAATCTTGATAAGATATATAATATATGTGATTGTATAGTTTTTGTCATTGAAACAATAGAATGGAGGTTCTAACTAGGGAGTCTTGATTTGAAGTTTGTCTTTTAAGGTTGATTTCTAGATCTTTTGTTGCTTGATTCAGGAGCTTCACCCTCAATGACCAATTTCCTTTTTAAAATCTTTTGAAGCTCGTATGGAGGTAAAGGTCCACTTATTACTCGATGCCATTTCTGAGCAGTGGTGTATTAGTTGGCCATCATTCCTTCTTCAAAGATAGATCCTTTAGTGTGGGATTGAATTTCCTTCTTCATTTGAACAAACAAATTATCACCCCTACATCTTGTTTCTCCTAAAGCAAAGATGGGTGTAGGGCCAATGTGAAATGGGTTTAAGCTCCAATTGTCTGGATTATAAGATTCAACTATCTTCTTTGTCATGATCCTTAAAGCTTGCAATCTTAACATTTCTTCTTCATACAGCTTCGAATATTTAGCAATTTCATGAGAGAATCCGACTAAGTGTGGTTCTGAAGATCCTTGCTCGGACTTCTTGATTTTGTTGAGCACTGTGGTGTCTAGACTAAGGTTAGCTTGGAATGGAACAGGGATAGGGGAAAGTAATGTTGGGAACTCAACGAAGTCGGAGGTTTGGGCCCTCCTTCTAGCGCCAAAAATGTTAACAAGAAATCTTGTCAACACTCAATAGCAATGTTAGAAGAGTGACTGGCCCCTTCGAAACCCCTTTCGAATTAGTTAGAGTAATCTAAGGTCGTAACCTAGTGGGAACAAAAGGTATTAACTAAGTCGAAAGGATCCTATTCCTTCAAAAGGAACCCCTTCGAAAGGTATAGATGTGCGTGTACCATAAATGAAATCACATTTAAGCAGCGAATCGGATTCCATGCATTCAAAAGTGCCATGTATTTACTTTATTGGTAATTTTTATGATTACAAGGGTTTAGGTATTACAATGAAGTGAAATCCCCAATTTGATTTAGAAATTAGCGTTTACAAACTCAAGAAAAGTACAAGTGCAGAAGGAATCAAATCGGATCCCCCATGCAGCACCCCTAGGGTCTTATTTATAGGCACAGGCTGGACCCTTTCGAATCTACCCTTTTGACTCAGTCAAAAGGATGCCTTTATGACCATCTGTCGCTATTGACTCCAAAGTGCTTTCTAATGTTGCTTTCACATAAGATCCGGAAGCCTTCGACTCCATCATAAGGTATAAAAGCTATATTTATATTACCGTAGATGTCTTGGATAAGCACGAAAGGGTGTCCCAACATGTGCGGAAGGTATATAAACAATACTTGTGAAAGGTGATAATGCTTTCGAAAGCTTTTATTCCAATGGTTGAGGAAGCTTTTATTGAGGATGCAATGGTAAATGATGATGTGACCCCTACAGAAGGGTCAACTGCTTCGGAAGCATCTACTTGATTGGTTGCAGGATGCATTCTTGTTGGCCCTTGCAGAAGTAATGGACTCTTTCAATACTTACAGAAGGTAGCTTTCACTAAAGTAGTTGTCTCTTATGGAAGGTATCAAGTTTTGACTAATGTGGAAGCTTGTCTTATGATGTCCGCGGAAGCCACATTTACATATGCGAAACCCCTTGACTCTTGCGGAAGCTCTACTTAACATATGTGAAACCATTTAATGCCCGTGGAAGGGTTCAATTGATGCGGAGGCCATTCCAATGCATTCGATACTTCATTAATGCTTGCAAAAGCCATTTTGATTCTTTCAGTGGCTACTCCAATGCCTTTGATAGCCCTCTCTAAATTCTATAGCTCCTTCTTTGATACTTTTACTTTTAAGAGGATTTTATAGATAACAATGCCTTCGAAAGGCATTTTTAACACATGCGAAACTCTTTAATGTATGCGGAATTAACTATTGCGAAAAGGGATCAACTAAAGCGGAGGGTAGTCTAAACCCCTTTCGACCTCTTTGGAAGCCCATAATCATTTTATACTTGCAAAAGCATCCTTTTGACTTTTTCGATAGGCCTTGCTATCACTATTGCTCTTCATGAAGCTCTCCTTCATAATCTTTTGGGCTTCAATGGGGTT
Organism: Allium fistulosum; assembly: GCA_030737815.1. Lineage (NCBI taxonomy): Eukaryota > Viridiplantae > Streptophyta > Magnoliopsida > Asparagales > Amaryllidaceae > Allium > Allium fistulosum. The sequence goes on from CM060906.1 coordinate 418,781,167, forward strand.
GAAGTGATTTTTGGTAGTAACACTCACTAAAATTTATCTCCCACAATTTTTACACCTTTTAGGACTTTACTTTAACTTTAGTTTTTCTTTTAGTAGCTAATTAAATAAATTTTCTAATTTATTTTATAATCTTTCGGTCTTTTCTTATCTTATTTTCTTTTGCATTAGTTAAGTGTCTTCTATGAGATTTCCTTATTTATTCTATTTCCCAATAAATATAGCGGTCAATCCAGAAACAAATAAAAAGGAATATTTTCATTAACATCGTATGCTTTTAATATAAACAAAAACAACTAATGCTTACAAATCTTAACCTTAAAAAGAAAACAAATGCTGGAAGAACAACTGCTACTACTAATACTACTACCTATGGGCTGTGGGATTACCCTGCTCCTCCACGAGTGTCCAAAGCACTACCGCGACCTTTGAATGATCGGAGCATGACAGATATCCATCTAACCTCACGAACCTAGCGCTACTGCTTAGGCAATATCTCCTACAACTCGACTTCGATTCAAATCTGGGAATCTCATATCGTCCCATACTCGAGCCCTTATGGCTGCGGCTCTTCGGCCTCTTGCTCTGTCCATGGAGCCCACTCCATCTGCATCTATCATGCCTCCTGCTGCACTCCAAACTCTGCAGGTGCCTCTCTAATCCCATCCTCCTAAGAGAGAACCTATCCAACGATGCAAGTGCCTTCGTTTGCACCAGCCGTCTTTGGAAGCTAACTCCGTACTATCAGAAGATGAAAGTGAAAAGATGACAATATGGAAGATAGCTCTTCCACATCCCAACTCCTGGGCCTATATAATGCCACATGGTGGCCTTGGCCTAATTCACTTGAATACCACATATGATGGCGTAGGTGGCCTTCTACACCAGAGGGTAGATCTGGTCGAAGCTCCCCGTCTTAGGGACAATGTTATGCTGAATAAAGGTGACCAGACGGGCTTGGTCCTGCATGTTATCTGTTTTCCAGACGCCTATTCCCTTATGGAAGATTTACCGAAGAATAGCTGGATCATAGGTCTCGATATCCTCCAGATCCTCTCCTGTTGCGAAGATGTGTAGAATCCCTCCAAACTGCTCGTCTATCATCTGAATCTCTACTCCTTTTACTTCGAATGTGCAGCTGTTGACGTCCTCATCAAAAGAATACTCAAAATTAGTGTCAAATAGATGCATGCATCGTTGTAGCATTCTCGCTCGAACATATCATAGCTAAGGATTGGTAGTAATCCTGTAGCCACAAATAAACCCTCTAAATCATAAGCGGCGAAGTCCACAAACTTCACCGGTCACCCTTGAAGAAACGCCAAACTCGCCACCGCTTTATGTCCTTTAACCTATAGTTCGTCGTTCAGAAGCCACGTGATCTCTTACGGAGTCAGACTTGCATGGTCAGAGGAGAGACTACTACATGAAGGGGCCATGATTTGGTTTGGGTGGGGGTTTTAGATATGGTTCTGGGGGCTAAATTAGATGGAGCAATGTGGGTGCTGGAGTCCTTTGGAGTCGTCGCAATCGATGTGGAAGGTACTAGAGATGGGTCGCTCGATTTTTAAGGAGGAGAGACAAGGAGTCAAGGGTGATAAGAATGGAAGAAGCGAAAGAATGAAGGGGCAACTCGACCTAGACGCGACTTTATGTCGCATTCGAGGTATGGGTCACGTCGAAACCCATAACGGTTTGACCACTTATCTTAGGGCGGTCGACTACTACCGGTCGACCGGTTGATCCTGAGGGGTCGACCGCTCCTAGCCTATTTGAGCCAAGTTGAACCTGGATCCTTTTCGGGTCGGGTCGAATAATAATTACAAATTATAACTAACATTGTTTGTTTTGCCTCCGTCTTCTTTATCTTCGTACTAACTATTCTGAAAAATTCCTCTCTACCAATAGCGGTGCATCCACCTACCGCTTTGCTTTTGGTTCATTGTATTATTTCTCATTCTTTTTACCCCATTTAAAAATTTACCACTTCCTATTGTCCACCCCTATAAAGAATTTTAAAACTTAATTTTTTTTCAGATCGGAAATATCAACGAGCTATATATACACTGTACTTCATTTCGAAAGAAATATCTCTTTATTAAAACCCATTTTAACTGAATTTTCGGTCCAACGTATTTTAATTTCTACTAGAAACTTTTTATTTAAATGAAATAAAGATATTTTATTTTTCTGAGAATTTAAAATTCACTTGCTTTTTAAAAATATGGTTTCTCTACTTTCAAATAAATCTTTTGAATAGTCATTTCAATTATGTTATTTATATATTTTTCTCAAACTTAATATTAAATTCTTTCATATGGGATCAGACTCAGAGTGGATTTTACTTGTCCCTTGTTTTGGGCTTATCTTCTTTTCTACTTATTTTCGACTTATCTTCTCCCAGAGTATTAAAATTCAGTTATCTTGGAGTGATTTCTACACACTTTCCTTTGGGAACTTATTTAATTTTTACGTTCGAATATCTACAACATATAGATTATTACTTTCCACTTATCCAGATCTAATGTAAACATCGATCAGCAATATCGATATACAACCATAGGGAAATTTGGGCCTAATAAGGGAGTCAAGTGTCACCTAGTTTAAGTCAACGCCTTTCAGTACGACCTATCTCCTGTGGGGTGATCAGGATAGACGTATATATTTTCAACTCAATTTATTTTTCCAACTCATAGTTGATTTATCTATCTTTTCAGAATATGGTTGCAACTACTTTTATAGTCGGGAGGTGTAACGTTTGGCGTATTATATATTTATAAATAAAAATACAAATACATTCACTTAGCATATTTTAGTTTCTATGACCGATAAACCTAAGCTCTAATACCAAATGTAACAACTCACATCTCGGTGGGCCTGAATTTTCGCTCAATCGAAAACCCATTTCCACCAAAGTACGGATCGTTGGTGTTGGTATTCTATAAATAAAAAAAAGTATATTATAGCACCATCGATAAAAACTCATAGCGGAATAGAAGAGTATAGTAAAACATATAATTACCGACCAAGGTTAATACCTCTAGTATCTAGTACCCTTGTCAGTGCTGAGCATGCATAGTAAATTTGTCCTTTCTCTGTTCCTACCTTGTACCAGTATATATCCCACTAAATCTATCATGTGGGTTGTAATAAGTAGGCCTGTCAATGGGCAGGGTTCGGTCCGGGTATTATAAAACCCGGACCCGAGTCCAATTACAATAATTAAAACCCGAGCCCGGTCCGAACCCGCAGGGTATTTCAACCCAATATCCGAGCCCGGCCTGTCGGGCTTTTTAAGCCCGCTGAGTAATAACTATATACCTAATTCAAAATATTTATGTTAAAACCATATTTTAAAACTGCAACTTTGGTAAAATTTGTATACAAACAATGTTAACATATAAATTGGACGGTGATGTAGTCAAGCTCATAACAAAAGTATGCAAAAACATCTACATTTAAACAAACAAAATGGTAAATAAATAACATACGCATTCATGTTTTGATACGACGAAAAACTAATAGTCGGGTCGGGCCAACCGGGTCGGGTTTTGATAAAACCGTACCCGACCCGGATCGGGCCTGAGTCGGGCTTGGGTAGTAAAAGGCAAAACCCGTACCCGCATAAATAGGGCGGGTTCGGGCCGGGCCCGGGCCGAAGCCCGTACCATTGACAGGCCTAGTAATAAGGAGGGGGTCAGAACAACATTCGAGTGACTGGTAAATTACATTCTTTATAAATAATACTAGTTTATGCCGATTTCTTTCCATTACATGTTTTTTTGAAAGGGGATTCAAATTTCCTTTATAGACTAAAAATATGTACAAATATTTACACATAATAGCCCAAAAATATGTATAGTCCAAGAAGCTATGGAAAAGTTTAACAAATGGCATAATAAAACAAAATATAAAGTAGGCCTACAAACTTTATAGCCCATTAAACAAACTCCCAACGTAGCAAAAACAAGACATCCCGAACTAACATGTCTCCAATTTCAGATTTGTTTCCGTAAGAAAACCTAGTTGCTTTAATGGTAGCAACAAAATCCATCCCTCTCAAGCAAAGAAAGCTACTCCACTCTTCAACATGCGGAAGCCGGAATAGGAGAAAGAACTTTGATACAATCCACAACCACCACCAGCAAGCAAACAACATCGGTTCGCCTCTCAATCAGGTAAAAATTGGATTTATGGAAAATAACAATTCATCTTTATGTAAAATAAAATTATTCTCTCATATTTAAATAGGAACGAAAGAGAAAACAAGGACTGAAGCAGATCTACGCAGATCCAGAATTCTAAGATGTAACTAAGCAAACTATGTAATAAAAATTAGATTAAAAAAAACAATTGCAAGTAAAATAGGAAAAGAGTTTCCCTGAGTAGAAGGAAGCAACCAAAAGACCACAAGAGGAATCATATGCATAAAATGCGACTATACAATCTCAGTGGAGGATGGTGAGAAACTCAATACTCCATTCTTTACATATGTCGTGCTCAGAAATGCCGATTTTATATCTAAATTTCGACTTGCTTGATTCGATGTAAACTACTTGAAAAATGAGTTTACAAACTTCTCTCTTGTCTAAGTGTTGATTTCTAAAGATACGATTGTTTCTTTCCTGCCACAAGTACAAAACACAAGTAGAATTAGTGATTTGAGTGATATCATTGCGAAATTTTTGATGAGAAATTTTTTGAATAACACTTTTAACTTCTTCCTGTAATGATAGTAGACTAGCATGACTTGCCGGCCATTTTAATTTGATACGACACCATTTCCACATATAGGCTGAGTATCAACATTCAAAAAACAAGTGTAACAGTTTCCATACTATCATCACATAAGACACAATTAGGATCAATATTGATATGTCTTTGTATAAGCTTGATTTTGGTAAGAAGACAATCATTTAAGGCCCTAAAAAAACACACTGCTACCTTTGGCATATGAACACGATGTCACACCAACAATGCCTATTCTTTATGCTCAAAACTTGTATGAACCGATTGCCAAATGTGCTTAAACTAAGAGAGACCATCTGGACCACAAGACCATATCCAGTAATCATTATCTCTATAAGAGAAAAGTTGAGTGTTTTCAATCTCATTTCTCACATTCAATAAAAAAGAGACTCTGTCCCATCTCCAGCGATTTTGGTCTATAATATTTTCCACTAGCATATGTTCAGTTCTAGTCCTAATGGCTTTCCATTACTTGTTATGCCTACTTTGTAAACTTAGTCGTCTTGACTTCATATATGTGTGATACGCCCCACCTACTTGAGGTATACAATAACCACATACGTGTGTGTGTATACATACATATATTATATATATGTGTGTGTGTGTATCACAGTCCCCCTTATGGACCAGAATACTCTCCCCGCTAGTGTATGTAACTCTGCACTTGCACTAGGTATCCACCATATATGTCTAGACCGAATTGTCTATGTATACTGAGGATCTTCCCGTTAGTGCCTAATAAAGGCATTACATCTATTAGTCGTATTCTACTCATTTTGAAGACTCATCTAAGGTTGTCTAACCTTGCCTCCTAACTAAAAAAAACAACTTTGAGGCGGTGCATGTCCCATATGGAACTACACTATTAGGAGATGCAGCCCGTCTATACATAACCATGTTTTCCACAGACCACTCCAGGATAGATCATGCTCTCAACCTATGAGTACAACCCTACTCCTCACATATATGGTATCGAACTTTCTGACATAGAGCCGAGCCTATGCTCACTGTCCTATTTAGGTTGCTTATTACAGTTAAGGAAATGCCTACTATTACTTAATACATACTATAAGGATTGAAGTAGATCTTACTTGGCCTTTTGACACTTCAAACAAGGGCGAAGTCTCTTCGGTATATTCCCTTCACCTATACATGAATGTATAATCCCATCGGTCCTACACCTGGAGATGTCTCACATCAGTACAATGTATACACAACCGCTAGTAGCCTCTTTCGGAAAGCAGACTTCTGTTGTGCAACATTATTGACCTCGCATTCCAACCCATAACAATGACTGACATTTTTTTTATTAATCTAAGTTATTGGCTAGATCAAATTCACACCCGTCATATACGCATACTTAAGGCTAAATAAATTTATCTAATTACTACGCCTCCTATATTCAACCGTTGGTATTCAGTTATTTTTACACAACTTTCTTCTTGTTTCATTAATGTCATTTACTGCTTTCTTTTAATTTAATAGATTAACTATCTTTTACCACTTAACTTCCACTTGATACTATCAAGAATATTATACTGTTCCTTTTTAGTTATTACTATCCTTCTTTGATTACTGTAACCTTCTTAATTACTCATTTTGTTGCTTTACATACACTTCATCGCTTATTGTTTATTTTATATTTGTTGAATATATTAGATTTACACTTAGATTACTATTATTATCTTTACTTATAGTACTTGTGTGTATACTTAGCGATTTCTACATTTTAATGCACTGGAATTACATCCTCAAAAACGAAATGCTAACAATGTAAATTCCTATAACTTATCTAAAAGAGGACTTGTGTTAGTTTGGAATTACAAAGAATTATCTTTTTTGTTATTATTGAAATAGATGGTACAAAATGCGGTAAACATTTATATTTTGTCATCTCTTTCTTTTAGGCATATTCCTTGTTATTTCAAACAACACACTTTTACTAATATTTATAAAACTGGATAATTAACAGAAATTTACATTGCAACACAATTCATTTCAATGAATTAAAATACTACTTAAACCACAATCCAAATTATAATAACTTCCAATTCATTTTTATTAACATATGCCATTTAACCGACAAACTTGGAATTTCTAAACAACCTTATTTAATTAGGGACTACTTTAATCCTTACTTTCCAGATTCAATTATATGCAATATTTTAATCAAAGTTAACAATTCACGGATGTAAGCATGGTTCCCAAATTCCTTACATGTATATGTTTAAGCCTACAACTCCAAAATTACATTCACGTGTGCAAGGAACAGATTTACAATAATATAAATCCAGTATTATATAAAAATATATAATTTCTCACTCAACTCTAAGATTCCAAATCTCCTGATCTAAATTTTGTTATTCATGTTTGACTACCTTTTCTTCGTATCAAAATATGTATCAAAATCATATACATATCCATTAGAAATTTAAATTCGAGAAGAGATTTGAATTTAATTTGGATTTAGAATTACAGTTTACCTTAGCCTTGGCGATTTGATTTGATCCTATTCTTTTTTTCTATTAATCTCCACTTATATATAAAGATTATAGTTTGTATAGATTTTAGAATTTGTGACAAAAGAAATTGATAGAGCTTCACCGTTGTTTCAAAAAAATATGAGAAGAAAAGTGATGGTTAGACCTGTATTTATAGGAGTTTGAATCAATGCTAGCCATTAGACTCTATTCTATTAATTTGGGTTGTTTAGCCCAGGTTTAATTCATAGCCCCTAGCCTACTACTGGTCGATCGCTATATTACCACTGGTCGACCACTAGCGGTTGAACGCGTTGGGACTGGGTCAGTCCGCAGTTGAAGTTATGGGTAAATTTCAATTTTTTTATCATACTGGATCTTTATAGGGCCTATGAAGTCTAGTTTATTTAGAACATTTCTAAATTTTATTTAAATGAAATATTTTTTATTTAAATTTATTAATTGATATAGTCTTATTTAATTTATGTTATGATATATATATATATATATATATATATATATATGCGTGTGAGTATCATATACATGTATATATGTTTGTGCATATGTAATATATCAATCCGTGCAAGGTATAACATACTGTGAGAAATGCGGATTAAGGATCTTAAGGCTAGAATTAACACTAGAGAGGGGTGAATAGTGTTTTAAGAAATTTGTTAATCTTTTTGAGTTTATCTTACTTTGTTAATAATGTATACACTAATCAGACACAGATATGAACACAGAATTAAACACAGATGCAAATATAAAGTAAAAGCAGTAAAGGAAAGAACACACCGGATTATATACTGGTTCGGAGTTACCCTACATCCAGTCCCGCACAACTAAGTACGTATTTCCTTTCAAAACCAATTCAACAATTACAACCCTCGATTTCAAGGCTACGAGGTACACCCTCCAGAATAACAATCCTCTGGGTAGAGATGCTTGATTTCCGGGGCAATAAGTTCACCCAATTGATTTCCAGGGCTATAATCACACCTTCTCTCGCTCAATTGATTACAAAAAGTCTATAACTCAGATTAGCACTTGGATCTTGTAGAGATAGTGGAGAGAATCAAAACCAGAAATTATCTAGTTAGATTCGATATTGATTTCGGCAGAGTAATGGTGTAATTTGTAAATAAGAAAGTGGAGAAGAAGAAGAGAAGTTAAATCAGAGAAAAAGTGATTAAAAATTCGTTGAAACTGACCCATATTTATAGAAGAACAACAGCCATGACCATTCATGAAAAGTTATGGCGAATAGACACTTCTTTTGAATTTTAAATTTTGAATTAAACTGTCACCATGTCGACATGGTGCCTATGGGCATGTCGACATCCCTCAGCCAAATTTGATGTTTTGAATTTCTATAAAAATAATATTTATCTTATATTAAAACTTTATAAATATAGTTGAAATTCATAAGTAAATATAAAGAACAATATATATATATTATTTAACTAATTTAAATCAAAGTATAAATAATTTAAAAGTTAAATATATTATTTGAAAAGTAAGTTTAAAATCAGGAGAAATTTTGGCTCTGAAAATAAAGATGTTTTGAGGCTAAAATTATTTTAAAAACAGAATCGAGTGTTTTGAATCTTTTTAAAAGGAAAGTTTTGAAATCATTTCGAAAACAAGATAATTTTGAAAAATCATTTGAATTAAGCTTAGTGGATACAAAACAATGTCCCACTAGATTTTCGTAGGTTCCATCCTACTTAGGGTTCCATCCCTTTAACTGGCTCGAAGTGGATTCTATTCCACGAATAAATTGGATATTAAGATGCCAGTGCTTTTCTACGAGTTTTAACAAATATTTCTAATAAAACAAACTTAACCTTGAAATCTTGAACTCTTGATAATCTTGATACTCATGAGTCTTCTATCTCTATACCTTGAATCTCTATACTGTACAGTCTTCATTCTTGATACCTGCATGGTTAGATCCTGCATATACATATATATCTAAACTTGTAATGTTAGTATTTATATTTTATAATCTATTCTAAGGTTGTTGTCATCAAAACCATCATCTCATGGACTAACAATCTCCCCCTTTTTGATGATGACAACCTTTGTTTATAAAATATTCCTTCTATCCTAATAACTCCCCCTAAAACTAACAACTCCCCCTTAATCTATGCCTAACTACCCTATTTTATATTTCTCCCCCTTTGTCATCAACAAAAAACTTACTCCCCCTTATTCTTGGACTTCAGTACCTGCATTGATAAACTATACAACGGAATATATAATATATAGATTAAGAAATAATGATACTTATGAGCATAATAACTTAATTAAAGACTATATTCATTTCAGTGTATATATATATGTTTCACACACCAAACTTCAAACCAAATAAAATCAATCCACATAAAGTATCAATTCAAACCAAATTAAATCAAACAAATTAATTCAAACAAATCAAACAAAGAAAGAAAATTAAACGTTTCGAGGAACATCTACCCATCCATCTTCTCCAAATATAGGGTCTGCTTTAATTACATCCCAATTCTCATTGTCATTGGTGAGAGAGACAGAAGGATGTGCTTCATTATCATCCTTGTGTAGAGAAGAAATCATCCATCAAATTGCATCGAAATGCCTTTCTTGCTCCTTGATCATCTGCATTTGACTCAACTCTAAGTGACACTGGTTTCGTAGAATAAAAGAGAGAATATTCTTGAACGAATTGAGTGTTTCTTCAAGATTTTCAGATAGATTGTGAATAGGATTGGCCATAATTGAATTAGAGAAAGAAATGAAGGATATAGATAATGAGAAATAAATTTTAGTGAAGATTTCTGGAAGAAAATGGTATATATAGGTGTAGAAATTCGTTTGAAATGAATAGACATTTGGTGAATAATTGTGTATATATGTAAATTTATATAATATACTAACATTTATTCAGGAGATAAGATAAGCTAGATAACAGAAAGGAAGTTCAATTACATTGCATAATAGGATAATACAATGATTAAACATAAAGAACTACAAAAACACTCAAATTAAAACTAACTTAAACTAATTCGATATGATATAAATATATAGAACTAGTTAGAGGATGATGAAGATGAAGATAATCCAAGTTTCTTGCTGACTTTAGAGAAAAACTTGTTCATCTTGGATGACATTTTGTCCAATTTCTTACTAACGGTTCTTTTAAGAACCCATTGATTCTCAACAATAACCTTTTGGTTTTTGAGAAGGGTTTTGCTGGAAGGATTGGAGGGATATTCAATACTTTCTAGGGATGTTTCACCTTCTTCTTCTTCTTCTTCTATTTCCATTTCATCCATTTCTTCTTCTTCTTCTTCTTCCATATCTTCATGAGCCAAACGCTCTTCCTTTTCGACAAGAGTCTCATAAGATTGAAAAACATATGGGATTTTCATAAGAGAAATGTTTGAGATATTAAAAACTTTTCTTGAAATAAATTCTTCTTCTTTGAAATTTACTCCAAAATAGTTGAAAATCCGAGTAAGGTAAATTCCATGATATAAAGTGTTTTCTCCCATTTCAAAATTTTTAGGACGAAGTTCATCCAAAATAACTTGCGCCCAATTGATATCATAATTTCCGAAAATATCAAAAAGTGCTTTGCACACTTTTGAAGTAGGATTGTTAAAATTTCCCGATCTTGGGGTCAAAGTATGTTGTAAGAGAAGATTGACAATTCTTGCTTTAGGACGAAAGTTTTGGTTTTTAAATTCAAAGTTTTCATCTCCTTCAAAAATATGATGAAATGTCTCACGATCATGTTCATTGATTTGAAAACTAGAAAGATACATTCTCGTGCTTTTGCAATTGAGAATGGTACCCAAAAGATCACAATTCAAAACAATTTGAGTGCCTTTGACACTACTCCAAATTTCATTCTCATTTCCAATATAAAAACCACGGTTTAAATTAGCATAGAAGATTTTGACAAGATTAGGATAGCAAACAAAATCATTTTGAGAAGAGTCAATAAGACTTAAAACACCATTGTTTGCAAAAAGAGAATCAATTTCATAAAAAGAAAAATCTTGAAAAATAGCAAATTTTCCGGAATGGACTTTGGCATAATTAGCATAATTGATGTATGCTTTAATTTCCTCCGGATCATTGAATAATTGCACTTTGATTTTTCTGAAAATTCTCATGGTTGAGGGGTTGCTTGAAGAAGCCATTAGAGTAGAGAGTAGAGAGCTTGAAGATATGAAGAGAGAGTTTGAATTTGAAAATGAAAGTGAAAAGATATGATAAAAGATAGTGAATAAATAGACTTTCAAAGGACATATTCTTTGGTCAAAAGGTGTCTTTTCAGAGAAATAAATGAAGTGAAAAGGTGGAGGAAAATTCAAACATTTGAATTCAAAATTTGAAATTCAAATTCAAGTAGGCATGTCGACATCATGGTAGGGGCCATGTCGACATGTGGCTTTGAATTTTCATGACATGATTTTTCCTAAGTTATCTAATATACACATATATAAATATTATTATTAATGTCTATATTTCTGAAATATTATTGTACTTATAATATATTTCAGAATGTGTTAAAAATAATAAAAATAATAATAAAATAATAATAAAAAATAGAAAATAAAATTTAAAATTCAAACAACATATCAATTCAAAATCAATCAATCAATCAATTCAAAAACAACCAATGTATTGTAAACTTGTACCTTTTTCATAGTCCGTGTCTTTGGTATCGACTAAATCGAGAATTGCTGTGAAACACAGATTTGACTTATCTTTCTTCTATTCATCGTCGTTGGAGGATGAGTCAGAGTCATCTAGAGTAGCAGTGAATGCACGTTTCCGTTTATTTGCAGAATCATTGTTTGTATTAGGGCTTTGCTTATCTGGATGCGGATAGTCTCTTTTGATATGACCTGGTTCGTCACAATTGAAGCATTTGATAAAGTTTGGTATTGTAGTCTGATTACCGGAATTCTTAAAGTTGTTTCTCTTGGAACTATTCAGTTTTCTGTACTTCAGGAATTTCCGAAAATTCCTGGTCATAAATGCTATCTCTTCATCATTATCACTGTTTGAGTCTGATCTGTCGATTAATTCATTGAATGCCATTGATTTCTTTTCAGATGCTTTGCTTTCTCTTCTCCCGATCATTTGAACTTCAAATGACATTAGATTTCCAATCAATTCTTCTATCTTTAAAGTACTGATGTCATTTGCCTCTTCAATTGCAAGTGTCTTTTGATCCCATTCTGGAGTGAGAGAATTTAAAAAATTTCTGACTTGATCTTCTTCCAAAAATTCCTTTCCCAAAGATATTAAAGAATGCACAATATCTTGAAATCGACTATACATATCTGAAATAGACTCATTAGTATTCATTTTAAATAACTGAAACTGATTTGAGAGCATGGAAATTTTGGTCTGTTTAACTTTGCTTGTTTCTTCGTGAGTTACTTGCAAAGTTTTCCAGATTTCATATGCAGACTTACAAACTGACACTCTATTAAATTCATTTCTTTCAAGTGAACAAAACAGAATATTCATTGCTTTAGAATTATTTTGTGCAACAGTCTTTTGCTCAGTGGTCCACTGTGCAAAATTAGTTGTGGGTTCAGAATATTCAATTTGTATGATATTCCAAGTATCTAATCCTACAGATTGTAAATATATTTTCATCCTACATACCCAATATGCATAGTTACTGCCATTAAAAAGTGGTGGTCTGGAAGTAGACTGACCTTCTATAAATGAACTAGTGTTGGTGGTAATAGCAGTACTAGTGTTAGTAGCCATTTTGAAAATTTTCAAAATTCAGATAATGAAACTTTTGAAAACAAGGCTTTGATACCAAATATGAGAAATGCGGATTAAGGATCTTAAGGCTAGAATTAACAATAGAGGGGGGGTGAATAGTGTTTTAAGAAATTTGTTAATCTTTTTGAGTTTATCTTACTTTGTTAACAATGTATACACTAATCAGACACAGATATGAACACAGAATCAAACACAGATGCAAATATAAAGTAAAAGCAGTAAAGGAAAGAACACACCGGATTTTATACTGGTTCGGAGTTACCCTACATCCAGTCCCGCACAACTAAGTACGGATTTCCTTTCAAAACCAATTCAACAATTACAAACATCGGTTTCAAGGCTACGAGGTACACCCTCCAGAATAACAATCCTCTGGGTAGAGATACTTGATTTCCGGGGCAACAAGTTCATCCAATTGATTTCCAGGGCTACAATCACACCTTCTCTCGCTTAATTGATTACAGAAAGTCTATAACTCAGATTAGCACTTGGATCTTGTAGAGATAGTGGAGAGAATCAAAATCAGAAATTATCTAGTTAGATTCGATATTGATTTCGGCAGAGTAATGGTGTAATTTGTAAATAAGAAAGTGGAGAAGAAGAAGAGAAGTTAAATCAGAGAAAAAGTGATTAAAAATTCGTTGAAACTGACCTCTATTTATAGAAGAACAACAGCCATGACCATTCATGAAAAGTTATGGCGAATAGACACTTCTTTTGAAATTTGAATTTTGAATTAAACTGTCACCATGTCGACATGGTGCCTATGGGCATGTCGACATCCCTCAGCCAAATTTGATGTTTTGAATTTCTATAAAAATAATATTTACCTTATATTAAAACTTTATAAATATACTTGAATATAGTTAAAATTCATAAGTAAATATAAAGAACAATATATATATTATTTAGCTATAATTTAAATCAAAGTATAAATAATTTAAAAGTTAAATATATTATTTGAATAGATAGTTTAAAATCAGGAGAAATTTTGGCTCTGAAAATAAAGATGTTTTGAGGCTAAAATTATTTTAAAAACAGAATCGAGTGTTTTGAATCTTTTTAAAAGGAAAGTTTTGAAATCATTTCGAAAACAAGATAATTTTGAAAAATCATTTGAATTAAGCTTAGTGGATACAAAACAATGTCCCACTAGATTTTCGTAGGTTCCATCCTACTTGGGGTTCCATCCCTTTAACGGGCTCGAAGTGGATTACATTCCACGAATAAATTGGATATTAAGATGCCAGTGCTTTTCTACGAGTTTTAACAAATATTCCTAATAAAACAAACTTAACCTTGAAATCTTGAACTCTTGATAATCTTGATACTCATGAGTCTTCTATCTCTATACCTTGAATCTCTATACTGTACAGTCTTCATTCTTGATACCTGCATGGTTAGATCCTTCATATACATATATATCTAAACTTGTAATGTTAGTATTTATATTTTATAGTCTATTCTAAGGTTGTTGTCATCAAAACCATCATCTCATGGACTAACAATCTCCCCCTTTTTGATGATGACAACCTTTGTTTATAAAATATTCCTTCTATCCTAATAACTCCCCCTAAAACTAACAACTCCCCCTTAATCTATGCCTAACTACCCTATTTTATATTTCTCCCCCTTTGTCATCAACAAAAAACTTACTCCCCCTTATTCTTGGACTTCAGTACCTGCATTGATAAACTATACAACGGAATATATAATATATAGATTAAGAAATAATGATACTTATGAGCATAATAACTTAATTAAAGACTATATTCATTTCAGTGTATATATATATGTTTCACACACCAAACTTCAAACCAAATAAAATCAATCCACACAAAGTATCAATTCAAACCAAATTAAATCAAACAAATTAATTCAAACAAATCAAACAAAGAAAGAAAATTAAACGTTTCGAGGAACATCTACCCATCCATCTTCTCCAAATATAGGGTCTGCTTTAATTGCATCCCAATTCTCATTGTCATTGGTGAGAGAGACAGGAGGATGTGCTTCATTATCATCCTTGTGTAGAGAAGAAATCATCCATCGAAATGCCTTTCTTGCTCCTTGATCATCTGCATTTGACTCAACTCTAAGTGACGCTGATTTCGTAGAATAAAAGAGAGAATATTCTTGAATGAATTGAGTGTTTCTTCAAGATTTTCAGATAGATTGTGAATAGGATTGGCCATAACTGAATTGAGTGTATCAATCCGAAGAGTTCATCGACTCTTATGACGCTCCTACTGAATGGATGCATAGACCTTAACTGTTTAAGATATAATTAACTTGTATCATATGATTCATAATCCTAAAATAAAAATTATTTCTTAAAACTATGACTTAGTCTATAATTCCAAAATAATTAGATATAATTTTAGGTACTTCGGTATTTTCCAATGCATTGCTTTTGTTGTAAAAACAAATGCCACATTATAGTTTTATTTCGTAACGCATATACATAATATTCACATTGAAATATAATTAAGTCTATTTTTTAGTCGACGCTAAAAAATAGTCATTATTTCATAAAAAATGTTTGGTATGTTTTACGAAAATAATTTTCGTAATTTGATGCAATCAATAAGTTCTATATGGTATACTACCACTATTTTCGCCATTACTATAATAGCATACCAAATACGAAGGTCCATCATCCACTTAATATAGACTATTTATTTCATATACTGCAACTAATTTACACTGGAGAGTTCCTTAATTAAATATCTTGAATTCAAAGAAATAGGTCTTATAGAAAATAATTTTCTATACGAAACTACATTTCAAAATAGAAATCATATTTCTTATTCCAATGTTAGTATCAATCATTATCATTACAATACTCATTTCTGATGTTTCTTTTTGAAACAGAAGTGACCATTCACTCTCTTCATCCCAACTATTCCTTAAATCACATTTACTCTTATACATTCATTTTCCTTTCTAAATGGTTAAATCATTCAAAAAGAAAACCCTTACTACAATATCATAACGAACTCTTTACAAAAACGCATTCGATTATCCTTAATATTTAATGACATAAATATGTTGCACTTTGCGTAAACCGATCAAACTGATAGTTTAGTGAACAAATTCTTAGATCCTTCTTGTAGTTTTGGTCCAGTGTTACATTTAACATAATATGATCCTTTTGTGATCAACCAAATTGAATATTTGATCTCACAGAACTGTTCATTGGCTTATCTCGAATGAACTAACTTCATCGAAGTATCGTACATTACGAACTGTGATTGTTCTCTATACAACACTTATGTATGACAGTGTATTGATCAACTATCTATAATCTTGTATTGCTTTTAGAGTTCGAAACTCACAGAATGCAATACACGGTCTCACCAAATAAACGCGTCAACAACTAAAGTTACTAATATGTTAAGTAGTTGTAAAATTAGGCACTTGCATGGGTATAGAAAACATTAACATGCAAGAAGTATTTAATAGTAAGTATATATTATATTTCTGTTTATCAGTCTTCAATTCAATTCATTCATATATCTTAATTTATAAACGTTTTATCAATCGTATTAAATGCACAAATTTATCAGGTAGATTATTATAACATTATATAGCATATGTTCGTACAATATTAGAAAGATTAAATGCTATTATTTCATTTTCTAATAAGGCTTTCACTAGTCTTTTATGTTTCACCAAACCCTAAGCGAAACATAGAAGTCATTGGACATCACTAGCAATTGTTAGGAGTCACATGCCTTGGGATTCTGACATTGAGGAAAGCTCAACAAATCATAAGACCGCATACGATGGATAACTCCTTATCGATTGTATCATATACAACTCCTAGCCCATCATTCCTTGTCCCGATCCTGCCTTTACTTTGAGGAAAGCTCAACAAGTAAAGTGGTAATATTCACTCGGACCTATCATTGCATGACTGCCTAAATATAATGCACATACCTTAAGGATAGCTCAACAAATACGTGCAGTTATCTTACCTCATCCATGCAATATATTAATAGTACTACACATAACATCCTATCCTGAGGAAAGCTCAACAGCTAAATAGTATGCAAGTAATATATTAATATATAAATGATACACGACAACAGTATATTAAAGATTCATAATCTTTAATATATTATATTGAGTGATATCGACTTATGGAATAATGTATTTCTTATGAAATACCTTCGTGATTCAAGTGTCAGACACATCAGAAATCACGATATACATATATATACATATGTATTATTCCTTAAGTCTATTTAGGGTTTTTTTAATGCTCCACCTTTAGTTTATGCATTTACATTGTATAAGTTTTATTATTATATAACTTTTATATTTTAATTAACTTATATAATAGTCATATGTATAATATTATATTAATTAAATTTTATTTAATTAATTAACATTTTAAATAATTTTACATTAATTCAATATAACATTTATATTTAACAATTAATATATACTATAACCGTTATAATATAACACATATATCATATGTATATATACATATATATTTATTACGTAGTTAATTAACCTTATAATTGATTTATTTAATTAAACGATTTTAATTAAATTATATTAATTTCAAACTCCATTTATATACATACTCATATACTTATGTTATTTTAAACACTTTAAAACAATATAGCACATATCAAAATATATAATACATGTATATATTTTTCGTTAATTAAATCATTTAATTAATTTATCTATTTTATTAATCTTATTAATAAATTAAAAAAATTTGAAATTAATTTACATTACTTTTCAAACATTTTGAATTTTTTTATTATATTATAACTTTTATAATATATGTATATCTTATTTTAAATTTAACTTCTAAATTTAAAATCTTAATTTTTTAATTTCCAAACAATTTTAAAACTTAGCCCAAGGCTCAATTTGAATCGGACCTCTTCTATTAGGGGAAACCTTTTGGGCTCACATATCTATTCGGGCCAGGCTGGTAGCTAAATAGGGTAGAGTACTTGATTAACCAACCTAATCCTTCAACGCTGCCTTTTTTAGACACCCTACTAACTGGGTTATGAGCTTAATTGGTTAACCCTAACATGACTAATTTATGCCGCATAGGCTATTGGACATTGATATTATTGTTGGAACTAGACTAGCTCGCAATGGAAGTAATAGGTGAATTTCAATTTATTTTACCATATTAGATCTTTATAGGGCCTATGAAGTCTAGTTTATTTAGAATATTTCTAAATTTTATTTAAATAAAATCTTTTATTTTATTTAAATTTATGAACTGATATATTTTTATTTATTTTATATTATGATATATATATATAAATGTATCATATACACGTATATATGTGTGTGCATACGTAGCATATCAATCCATGCAAGGTATAACATGCCCGTGTATAGATGTTGGAATTTTGCATCGCAAAGGACACGTTAGCTCATCCAATATGCAAATATATTATCCGAATGTATGTAAATATATAGTTTTGTTTATATATATAAAATACTTTAAATATATATATAAACTTTAATCAATATTTTTTTATAAATATAAATGTATATAAATATATATATATATATATACTTATAAACATAATTATGAAATATTAACATATGAATGTATATACAATTATATAATTATATGAATATGTTTAAATAAATTATAAATATATGAAATAAAATAAATAATAAAATTATTATTTTTATTAGTTTTATAAAATAGAGAAGAATACATACATATGTAAATAAAATATTTTTTATTATATATATTACACTAATTACTTATTTAAATATATATATATATATATGTATACACAAAAATATAGATTAATATTTATAAATATATGAAATTTTTTTAAATAAATATTTACCTGGTCTAGTGCATGACTCGGAAATATATATTTTAAATATTATTCAATTAATATCATTATGTTTTTAATAAAAATATTAATATAAAATAGTTTCGAAGCATAATTTTAAAATTTAAATTTCTATTTAATTTTGAAATAATATTTTGTACTTTGAATTTTATTTCATAATTCTCTTTCTTAAAAATAATTTTTAAATAATTAATTATTGATTTTCAACTTATATTTAAAATATTTTTAAATAATAAAAAATGGTTTTTTATTTTGTGCCAAACATGTATTTTGAGATAATATAATTTTATAAATGTGAAACATAATTTTTATATATTATATATATTAATATATTTAATTTATGTAATAAATTATTTAAATAATATTTAAATAATAATAAATAAAAATATATAATTATTTTTATTACTAACGAATATATTATATGTACAATACTCTATATACAAATTTATATAACATATTTACATAAAGTATATTGTAGTAATCAAATTATAAACTACATTTATATGAATATATTTAAAAAATATATTTATATATTATTAAAATATACAAAAAAATTGCCTTGCCAAAAAAAATATACAAACAAAATGTTTTTTAAATTTCCGAGTTTTGCCATTATAGGTATGAACATAATAATTTTTTTATTTATATTTTATAAGTATATACATATATATAACAAAACAATTTGCATATCAAAATCATCACCTAATTAACAATATAATATATTATTTTTTTGAAATTAATTAACAATATAATGTATATGTAAATGTATATATATAAACATTATATCTAAATACAGATTATTATATTTTGATCAGAAATATACCTTACTTCTAGTGTCCTGAAGTACACCTTGAAATGATGATGTGTGCTCCTTAACAATTTCCGATCCAAAAAAGTGATGGTCTTTGAATATTTGACCACCGGCTATTAAATAGTAGTTGAATTAACTTGATTTGAACTTGAGAAATTGGAGAGATGATATGGGGGATTTCGACCAATAAATGTATGGGAATGGGGTTCTAAAAGATCAAAATCAAATGTAGGAAGATATGCTTAAATAGAGGAAGGAAATGAGAGAGTTTAGGATCTCATCTTTTACTCAATCTCCTTTAATCTTAGCATCTATTATCAAGCCCCTCCCGCCTAATCCTAGTCACCTATAACCTTATGTCATTGTCGAAATAATTAGCCCATATCATGGGCTTTGAACCCATTTAAAGCTCGAATAAATATTTTGCATTTGAATCCAATTTAAACGCGTATCGATATCGTATATCGATTAATATATTTATAACTCTTATAAATACATTTAATAATATTTATTCATCAAATCAAAATCAAAAATTCATAATTAATATTTCTAAATATTAATTAATTTACAACAATTTATAGATTAATTAAATCATTTGGTCAAAGGAGAATTCATCGTTTTGGCTGTGTGACTTGTCAGATGTAAATTTGGTTAACGATTAATATCGAACTATTCGAATATTAATGTTCACCCATCACTTAGCTGGTGGTATGATATTTTGGCCAAATTTATCGCTTACTTGGTTTCAGTAAATTCCAATTTTACTTTGTTAAGTGTTACCCGGTTGTCACTTTTACTTACCCCAATTCTCTTCGACAAAACTATATCACTTTGAACTTATGACATTTGGTAATGGTAAAAATCCCAATATCGTTCATATTCAACTTTATAATCTAAATACAAAATCTTTGGTTCAATAATAACAATTATTATTAATTGGAACGCTTGGCAAAAGACTTTGATTTTCAGTTGACTTGAGTTGACCGTGATACTAACCCCATATAACTAAGAAGATGGATCCTCTCTTGAATAGTGCTTCACTTCTAATACTTCCACTCGACCCAACTATAGTCATTCGATGGACGCCATGCCATGACTTGACTATAATCAAAGTGGAGCTTTCATCTTGAAGATCGACGGTATTCTCAAATCAAGATAACTGTGTAAATTAGTCACATCAATATTTTCTGTTTGAACATAGTTATATTAACTAACAGAAAACTATCGAGTGAGTCATTACATAGTTATCTAATAACTATCAGTATGTAACCCGTTAGTGCCCTCAGCATCCATGAGCAATACACTGCCCAACATTTGGAGAGTGTTATGTACTTTAGTCTCAACAAATGCATCGATATCCAGTCTTGACACATCTTGACTATGAATATTTAAACTGATATATTATTTTTATTGTGATGAATTACTAACGGTTACAACACTTTATAACTACTATCACAAAACATACCATTCATGGATTTTCAATTAAATATACTTTTAATTCGATTAATTAATTAATTAATATAACACATTATATCAAGTATATAATAGAAAGAAAACACCTTTTATTTTGAACAAGATTAGTTATCGAGTTAGATATATATAACAAACTACATAATTGCCGCTAGGGCATATCCTTAGCCCTATTAGACCGGTCACAATAAAGGGTCGACGGTTGCTTTGTTACGTTTAGCGACCATTTCTTTCCCCTTTTACGTTATTTTGTACAAATTTGATCGATCTGATTCAACGTTAATTGTGCTTGACATTAAGTAATTGCAAACGTTAATTAACATTAATTAATTACTTTTATTTCCTTAATTACATATATAATTGTTTCCCATCCGAAATCTACAAACGTTAATAACTTTTTCTTTTGAACTCCGGTCGTAAAACTTTATATATGAGAATTGATCAGAAAATCGCTATGAACATGATGGCGCAATTTTCATAGCCAAATTATGATGTTTTAAAATTTCTATTTTCGGCTTTACTAATTATTTAATTACTTTCATTTAAATTAATTATTGTTCAATTTACGGGGTGTTACATACTTTCAGTTATTTACAATATAAATAGAGTATTGAGCACCCTCGATCCATAAAATATTTATAGTGATGTTCATATTCTTCCTAGATTGATTTGAATATTTTATAACTTTATTGAGCACCCCATGAGTTACAAAATTACGCTTAAGCAATCGTGAAATGATGAGTCAAGAGTATCTAGTGTACTTATGATTTGTTGAGCATCTTCATGGTCATAAAAATAATTCAAAGCATATATATTGGAATTCCATATAAGATATAATTAGTAAAGTGTTACTTACCATTTAAAGGGACTACAATTTGTTAAGCACCCTCAAGGTTGTATAACATAATAAACGTATCCTAATACTAATTATTGAATTTTTATAAATTTCTACAATTCTATTTGGGTTTTCGAGAGATGTAGAATCTAGTGGGAGTCTTATTAGATGAATATAATGAACCAATCTAATAAGTATAGTGACATATTTGATGTCATCTAATTTACTTTGAATTATTTACGTAGAGTAAATGGCAAAAATGAAGCTATTTCCAATGAAAAACACATTGAACAAGGTAAACTACAAGGACTAGTTAAGAAATGTTAAGATTGCACTCACCTATGAAAATACCTTTCATGTAGTCGCTAATGAGCCTAAGGATGAATCCGATAAAAATGCAATGACCGAAGAAATATCGTAATATGAGTCATGATCATAACAATGGAAACTTTCTCTATGTTACATATTGTCTATAATGAGTATTGAGTTCCAAACACAACGAGAGGATATGGAAGTTCATTCCATATTTATGCACCTACAAAAGTTATATGGTGAACAATCTCATTTTGCAAGGTATGAGATCTCCTAGAAATTGTTTCGATCGAAAATGAGCAAGAAGACTCTCTTCCAGAATCACACACTCAATATGATTGGGCATATAGAGAGATGGCTGAGTTAGGAATGACTATTGATAAAGAGTTATAGATTGACTTAATTATTGGGTCATTGACTCCACAATTTGACCCGTTCATGGTGAACTTCATTAAGGACTCATTGAAGTGTAATGTAGTGGACCCCTTTAATATCTTAAGGAAGGCTGAAAGTACATTCACCAAGGAACCAAGTGCGGTGCTCATAGTCAGGGGAACATATTCTTTGAATAGTTCGAAGAAGAGAAAACATAGGCATAAGGGCAATAGAGGTAAAGCTAAGGCCAATGATGAGAAGGGTAAATATCACCATTTCTCTAAAAAAAGGACACTAGAAAAGGAACTGTCCATGTAATCTGAAGATGCTAAAAGGGATGGAACTTGATTTTGCTTCTAAAGATATTTCCCTTATAGAACAATCTGAAGATGCTAAAAGGGATGGAACTTGATTTTGCTTCTAAAGATATTTCCCTTATAGAACAATGTTCGTTTGTAAGTGATTCTTCTTGGTTTTGGATATTGGATTCATAACTCATGTCTGTAGTTTGTTACTTAGGATAAAAGGGCTCACAAAAAGATGGAACATTGAATTCTAAGTTGCACATAGAATTACTGTAGTTTCCATATCAGTAGGAGATAGCCTATGAAGACTACTAGTGGATATGATTGTTTTATATAAAGTGGAATAATCTCCATTTTTCGTTTGATGAAAAATGGTTGTAGTTTTATTTATAATGACAATGTTATGAATATTGAGATAATAAAACTGTGTGATGTTGTACTCTTAAAGATAGCATTTATATATTTAACCATAATTATGTATTTTTTATTGAAATTAATAATAAATCTGAAAAAAATGCCAACTACCTATGGCATTATAGATTAGGCCATATAAGCAAGAACGATCGAACAAGTTAAGAAACCAAAGCTTTTTACCATCTTTTGATTCTGCATTATTTATACTTGTAAATTGCATCTCAAAGGTAAAATAGTCAAGCACCCATTCAATAGAAACAACAAAGAGTTATCAAACTCTTATGACTAGTACATACAAATATATGTGTTCCTATATCTGTAGCAACCAAAAGTGGATCCTTATACTTCATTACACATTCATTGATGATTTACCTGGATATAGATATGTGTATCCTATGAAAGACAAATTAGAGGTCTATGATATATTTATAGAATCCAAGAACAAAGTTGCAAAATCAAACATGCAAGAAAATTTAAATGTTTTAATCTGATTGAAACAGTGAGTACACTGGATATGGACTTCAAAGGTATCTAAATGAAAGTGAGATTCTCTTTCCAGTCACTCCACCTTATACTCCTTAGCACAATAGATTTTCAAAAAGGAAAAACCAGACTTTTTTGAATATATTTTGAACGATAATGGGTGATATGGAATTGCCATTTCCTTTTGAGGATACGCACTTGAAATCATGGAATATATGTTGAATTTTGTATCATATAAACTTGTGCCTAAGACACCATAAAATTATGGATTGGTAAGGAACAATGCCTTAATTAATTTAAGGTATGGGATTGTTCGACTTACATTAAGAACGTAAACCCTAGTAAACTTGAGGCAAAATTAGTTTCAAGTAAGTTTATAGGTTATCTCAGAAATTCTCATGGATACATATTTATTTGCTTCAAGACATGTTTCCTTTTTTAAAGAGTAATTTTTATCTCAAGAAATTAGTGGAAGTATGATTGACTTGGATGAGATCCATTAAACTCACATAGAAACTGGATATTTAGATAGTAATTCGACACCCTTAGAAGACACACAACATATTAGAAGGTCTCGTAGGGAATCTCGAGCACTAGAGAGATACTATGGTTTTCTCATCGATATCAAGAAAGATGATTTCATCATGCATGATGATGATCATCTCATATTCCGACAAGTCTTGGGGAGTAAATACCATGATAAAGTTAAGGGTTTGCCTAAGGGGAAATTATGTAATTTGATTATATAAATTAACTATTATAATGAATCTTCTTCGAAATAAAGTAAGCTTTTGGTTTTATATTCTATTATACATATATTTATAATGGGATATAATTAATGTTTTGAAGACATTAAATATATTGCAACGACCTCCCTCCACCTCTGATTCCTAAGTCATCTATATAAACCAAAGTAGCGCACTGCAATACTACCCCGTCGATGGAGGGAAACTGTTAAGGGTTAATGATGAAATCAAATGATAACCTATAATATATGTCATAATGCATAGAATAAATATAATATCAAACATAAATATAAAAGAGGCATGAAAATAGCATAATAAATGAACTAAAATATCATCAAAGCACAACACAGGTTCATCAGATTATAGAAAATAGAATGTATGAGTTTATACATCTCCATTACATCATAAATTGCATATTTAACTGTAGTTATATAAAATAAAGTGCTATAGCTCCATCGCACTACATAACGAAAATAAGCGGTAGTAACACCATAATAATAGCATATTGTTGAGTACTCGTAAGCTTCTTATTCTTCATTCACACAGCTCCATATGCTATCCTATACCATGTCTCTCAATCTACTCATTTAAGAGTATTCTAGAATATAAGAAGTAATAAAAATAACTTCGGGTTAGATAATAGTCTGGTATGATTAGTCTATAAGCCTATAACAATAGATAAAAGTCGATATATCGTTAATAAGAGTACTACGGTATGGAAAGTCACACCTTGCTTTCTCATTCATTCAACGACTTAGCACATAATAACATCATATTGAACTATCATCAATGTAACACCCCAAAATTTCCAACGATAAATGAAATTTGAAACCAATGAAAGTTGATAATGTTAGAGCCATCGCAAGTTGATAGCAATGAGATATTGTAAGTTGAAGGAGCTGGGCTATTGAATTTATACTGTCAAGACCATCGCAAGTTGACACCATAAAGCTGTTGAAAGTTGATATGGTCAGGACTATCGCAAGTTGACATCATAAAGCTATCGAAAGTTGATATGAACAAAGCTATTGCAAAGTGATATCATAGAGCTATAGCCAAAGAGAATAAAGAAAGCTGTCATAGGTTGACATATGGAGGCTACGCAAGTAGAGGATAGATAAAGTTGATGTAAAGCCATCGTATACTAAAGGCTATCATAAGATAAAAACCATCGGAAGTTGATATTATATAGCTATCGCAAGTGGAAGCCCAGGATATTATATGTTAATAACATAAAGCTATCGTAAGTTAAAGACTATCACATAACAAAGAGCTGTCGCAAGTTGATAAAGAAGGAAGCTATCATGTCACGATCCACCTTTTCGATCCTCAGAAGTCGACACTAATACATCCACAATATTCACATGCTGAGCATCCGAGTGCCGGAAAGACAGATTGTTGGGGTGAAAGAAATAAAAGACATAACAGAATCTCACATCCTGATGAGTAATATATAATATGTAATAGGTCTTTATCAAGAAAAATTGTAATATACATACCATCAAATCAGAGTACACTAATCAGTAATCATCAGTCTAGATAGTTATAACAACCTATCCTTACAAATGTTGTTAAATAGAGACAACTAATGCAACGGAAAATAACATATACATGAATATGTCTCGTGGCCTCCATCACATCTCATGAAGCTCTAATGCATCCAAACTAGATCTGTATATATGCTTAGTCTGACCTGAGCATTATAAGAAAAACAACGCTCGGATCAGTCTGGTAAAACCAGCATGAGAACTGAAATCACAAGGAACTTTATTATTATAACTTGTAAAACTTTTTAAAATCAAAGGTATCTCGTAAGACCACGCCGCACATAAACACGAATGAGTTTTTACCTTACAATAACCAAAACATTTTCTATAGAAAATCTAGTGATATTATAATAGTTTCTAGGATACAAATACATATTAATCATAGCCGAAATTATTGTATTACTAAATTCCAGCCTAATAGGTATACAATTAAATCTGAAGGCTTGTATTGGAAAATGGATTCCAACTATGAAAGGGTAAGGGTTTACCCACCGGATCTGTACACCTCTAAATAAAATGTACGGGAGGCTACAACACGTTGCACCTCTGCTACTCAGGACCGGCCCTACCCCTTACTGGATAGTGCCGAATATGATCACCCATTGGTTGCGATCAAACAACCATAATGGGCCCCGAAGCATACATAGATATTGACTCTAGATATGGGGATAATCATACCCTAATGGGAGCGACCCACTTAGCCCTACAAAATGTCTCTGATTTATTCATTTTTCCAATTGATAAGGCTTGAGGCTACGATTACCTTTTTATAGCAAGCCACCTTGGAATGCTAACACTGTCCTCCAAGGAGAAATGTAATGCCAATATTCATCCATACAAGTTCGTTTTGGGACTGAATGAAACAGAAGGCACTACTTCTACTACATCCATTTTGGAATCACCCTCGGGATTAGTAGCAAGTAGCCCTTGCACTTCAAAACTCCGTCTTCGATTCCATACTCTTCAAGATGTCTTCAACACGATGGTTGAGTTGGATCGAAGTGGTTTTCAGATAATTTATTCTTATCTGATCCCGGTCTTTTCGAAATAACATTATATAGTTTCTGGTAAACTCAACCTCGGTTCTTTCGATAATAAACAAACAATAGATAGGAGCGAGGATCACCCCCTAACCATTTAAGTGGATGGATATCCCTATCATTTGTCCTAGGAGAACAAAACGAGATTTATACGCATAGTACAACATCATCGAAGATGATTATACCATATAACTCGCGTATTTCTCCTAGATATTTTCGGAGTTATATTTTGGTCCAGATTTGATAATTAGTTTTTTAACTATCAAATAAACACGCAATCCAAACATAGATTTAATTTCCCGTGGAAACCACTAAGCCTCATTTAATTAATCTCTTGCTAATTAGATCTCATTTAATTAATCTCTTGTTAATTAAATCTCTTTTAATTAATCTCTTGTTAATTAAATCTCTTTGATTATCTACCAAAAATAATTCATATAATTATCTTACTAGTATAAGTATATTCACAACCCAGTTGAGAAAGATTTCTTATTTCAAATTCATTTTAAACGGATCAACTCACAAGTCTTTGAAACATAGTTAATTACGAATCCCCAAACAACTAGTCCCTCGGTGTTAAGTAGAGAATTGCATCCCTACCACCAAAATTAAGAAGTACTAATTATTTATTTGATTCCTAACTTAATTAAAATAAATGATTCAATCAAAACTTATAAACCCAATCTTTCTTTCAGAAATCCAGGATTCTTTTTCAAAATATATCTCTATTACTTAGTTCTTTATACTAAGTAGAACTCTCTTTAGAAACAAAATTATTTGCTTAAACCCCTTTTTACAAAGCAAATTTATTACTGGAAAGCATATCCCTAAGTTAATTAAATTAACTTAATCACCATTAATTAATTAACCCAAAACACAATCATTAGATTAATTAATCAACTTAAACCACCAACTTAATAAATTGTTGATTAAGTTTAAACCTCGCTATTAAATAATTAATCTACTTAAATACTTTTATAAAGTAATTAATTAAGGTAAACCTTTATAAATAAAATAGTTAATTAACTTTTAAATACCTTATTTAAAATGATTAACTTATAAACATCATTAATTATAAGATTAATTAACTTAAGACAAATCATAAATTAAAAAGGACGATTACTTTAATCACTGTTAATTTAAAATAATAATTAACCTCTTTAAACATAATTAATTAACTAAAAAATTAATTTAGCATCGTTAATTAAATAATAATTAACTTAAAAAATTATTGATTAAATAATACTTACATAAACACTTTAATTAAACAATAATCAACTTTAAACCATTATTAATTTAATAATAATTAACCTTAAACATTTATAATTAAATAATAATTAACTTCAACAATTTATAATTAATTAAAACCATTTAATTAAATAAATAAAATAATTTTAATTAAATAAATAATCTATAACATTATTAAATTGAATTAAACTTCAATAATACTAATGAAATAACAATTTTATCATATCTACTAGTTTAAAATTTTATCTTAATTTGTCATAATACTAAAATTTATTTTCAAATACATAGCTTGTCTAATTTGTAAGAGACTTAGCGAATCCCCATGGTAATTAAACAAGCTACCATTATACTCAAAATGACATTTAAGTCGCAACACAAGTATTTACATAAACAACAGATATGTAAATAAAATCCATTCTATCAATCGATGGATAACACATCAATATATATCAAATGGCAGATAAATAAATATCCAAACTCACAAAATAGAAGAAGCAGATTTATTTTGCTAAATAAATGTCCAATATAATCTATTTAACTTAAATATAGCAGAACGGTGTTTTATTCTACTAACATGTTGTCAGAGATTAATTCTAACTATTAGACGACGTAATTAAAAACTACAAGTATTTATTTACCATTAAATTTAACTACAGCATACAGGTCAAGTGATTACGTGAGTGTGCTCTATATGCCATTGCTAATCCAACGTAGAAAACCGCGAGTAAATCGGGTTTTGGACGAAGGAGATATTTAGTTTCAAAGTTTAAGAGTTTTGAATTTTTTTTTTATTTAAACAAATACACACACTCCAACTACGAGGCCCAACATAAACACCCAAGCCCACATGCTACTCTTTCAGGAACGAAATCAATCTTGATTTCCAAGAACAAAACCTGGAGCACAATATCTTGTGCATGCACAAGCACTGTTGCACCATGCACACCACCAGAGCCCACCAATTGAAGCCGCGAAGCTGCCGACGAACGCCCCTCCGCCTGCACACCCCGACCAACCCGCCGCCGCCACCACCATCACCTATGATGCCCCAAAGCCCAAAAGACCTCCCATGTCGAGAGCTTCACGCCATTACAAAAGATACAAGACGCGACCAAAAATGCACCACTCCTCACGACTCTGATCATCTGAATGACCTGCCGCCGTCACTAACCTCCTCCCCTTCGACCCGTGAGCGCCTGACCCCACACGCATAAGGCTCGACGGCCTGAATCGACCAAGAAAGGTCAAAACCCGAACTTGAAAAGAAGATGACCCTAAACCCTAATTTTAGCTACTACTAAACCAGGCCACTACGACTCTCGCCCCTAACATGAAAAAGTTCCATCTCCCTTCGACCATCGTCCTTGTACCTATCGTCAAACCCCTTGACTACCAGTTCGTCGAAATTTCCCTTTTAACCTCATAACGAACATTTAACAAATTCGACATAACCACAACACTAAAAATCATGAAACCCACTCTAAAAATCATGATTTACTGAAACAACCATGATCATATACTTCATTCATCGATTTACGATCAACGAAAAACTGACATCTTATTGTATTTTTGAAAATTTACAAAATATACTTAACTAAAAATTCCCAAACTATTTTTACAATAATCTACACCTAAAAATACTCAACTTTTCTTTTAACGATATGTCGAAAGTGCTCACGGTTTATGAGATATTGGGATTTGAAGGTAAGGGGGAGCTTTTGTTTTATTTAAAATAGAGACATGTTTTGTTTACAGTAAACAACCCTAACAAATTTCCAGATCCAACAAACTAAATCCATGTATGTTTTAACTGATTTCATAAGCCATGTATATCACATCCAATTCATAAACAAATTAGCATACAAATTTCCACAATATTTATTTCACAAAATCATTAAACAAGTTAGAGTATCTCACATTTATAATTTCCATGCCTTTTGTAAATTGCTGTAAGCCCTAATTCTTTTGGGTGCTAACAAGCTTCTATCTTGGGAAGGAAGTATAAAATTTGAGTTTTTAAAATAAAAGATGAGACTTTTATATAGTAGACAAAGAAAAATGGAAACAATGAAAGAAGATGGAATGAAATAGAATGAGAAGTGTAGACATATGTATAAGGGGATTAGAAAAATAAAATATGTTTTTCAACACAAAAGTATTTTCAAACTTCCCAAAGTACTAAACACTTTAAAATCTGATGGATAAAAGGGTGTTTCCATATATTAAATCCATGTCCATTGGATAAAAGTAAATTTCCAATAACTTACCCCCTTTACTTAACACTTAAGCTTCACTTTATGTCACATCCACCTTTTATTTAAATTTTAAATAATATTTACTTTTTAAATACTTAATATTAATATATATACTCATTTGAAAATAAAGGATGTTATGTTTTTAAAGTTGAGGTAAATTAAAATATATTACAACTTTAAATAACTTATTATTCGACAAATGCCTGGAAATCCGAAAATTACAGTCACATTTCCAGTTTTCATCGAAATATTTATTTTTATAAACCAAATTTAAAAATAAATTTTCTGTTATCGGTTTTAAATTTAAAAGAGGGTTATTTAACTAATATATAAATTAAATTAAGTATTCACAAATTAAATTAACTAAATATATAAATTAAATTAAGTATTCACAAATTAAAACGATAAATTCCAGGCCGTTACATTCTCCCCCCCCCCCTCCTAAAAGAATTTCATCTCCGAAATTTCACCACTTGAATACCCAATATTATTCATAAGTCTGCATGCCATTCATAGATCATCCATATGCCAAATCTGATTTGATCTCTACTTGAATACACAACTTCACTTCTTAACTAGTATCGCTCACCCGATTCTCTAGTGCGAACTTCGATCAGGCTCCTTGATTAAGAATCTCCGTTCTCCTTGCATAGCCATATACTATGATAGAAGACTTTGGCTCCATATCAAGATCCCTCACCAAGTGTTCGCCGTCAAGAATCGATGATAGATTCTAATTTGGAATGGTGTGAAACATCTCAAAATAACATACTCGAATTTTGGATCAAACTATGTGAAAAAGGGAAATGATCTACATACAACCTATGTACTTATTCTATTGGTCCTCACTAACACTAATTCTTTTCTATTAAAATTATTTATGAAAACATTTCATAAAAATAACACTATCCGATTAAATCTTCCATTTGGATTTTTTCCTAACACCCGTTTTTATTTCAAGACTATTTTGAAATAATACAATATATTTTAAATCATAGAAGATATATATATGTATGTAGCTCGAGTAACCCCAACATGATACTCAGGAACTGGGTACTACCAAAAAGTATCATATATTCCCTTAGCAAGAAGGTAATACTCAAGTGAAGTGTTTACCATCCGAACACGTCTCCTCCCCATTTTTAAGATGTTTTTGAGCCACTCGAACTAGTTAACTTAAAATACTTCTCATATTAATGTTTATACCTATAAAAACCTTCTAGTTGTACCATTATTATTTTTCTCAAAATCATTGAAATCTTTCAAAATCACTAGGATTTAGATTATCAAACATCCTCTTTATTTTATAAGACACATCTTATAAATTAAATTTATATGGATCAACTTTATACAATAACTTCCTTAATGTAGAAATTAACTTTTTAACAGTTTGAACTTGTTAAACCTACATTATTTAATAAACGCCTTATAGTCGAATCGTGTAAGTGAATTCATAAGGTGTTCGTATCTAACATTAAATTAAATCAACCAATAAATACTCATAAACTAACTGAGCACAAGCAAACAAACAAATGGTGAAAATTAAATATTAACATTTCCTAACAAACAATCACAACCCAAAATAACTATAATTATTATACTGAAAATTATTTCTTTGTATATAAAATATGATCCTTGGTAAAATTATTTCAGTCCCCCATTTTCAAAACAATACCATGTCAATTTTCCTGGTTTAAGTGCTTAGAAACCCCTATCGACACCGTGGCGTCCCACACCTTGACCAGAATTCATATACTACTCGACCAATAAATCAACACAATATAAAACATTTTATAGCACTAACAGATTCACACTCATATATATAATGCACTCAAACTCATTCTAGGATATTACTAACTCTATCTTTGATGAGTCAACCTCACCAAACCCTAAGTGTTCGCTTAACCTAAGTTCTAATACCAATTGTAACGACCGGCGTTTTCGATCCTCGAAAGTCGACACTAGTACATCCACGGTATTCATGTGCCGAGCATCCGAGTGCCGTTGGGGTGAAAATAAAAGACAGAACCGAATCTCACACCGTGATGAGTAATATATAATATACAATATGTATTTACTGAGAAAAACCGAAATATACATACCATCAATTCAAAGTACAATAATCACTAATCATCAGCCTGGACAGTTATAACAACCTGTCCTTACAAATTCTGTTAAATAGAGACAACCAATGTAGTGGAAAATAACATATACGTGAATACGTCTCGAAGCCTCCATCATAGCTCCTGAAACTCTAAAGCATCCGAACTAGAACTACAAATATGCTCGGTCTGACTTGAGCATTTTAATAATAAAAACGCCCAGATCAGATTGGTAAAAACAGCGTGAGAACTCAAATCACAAGGAACTTTCTTATTATAACTTGTAAAACCTTTTAAAATCAAAGGTATCTCATAAGACCACGCCGCACGTAAACACGCACGGGTTTTTACCTTATGATAACCAAAACAATTTCTATAGAAAATCCAGTGATATTATAATAGTGTCTAGGATATTAATATATATTAATCATAGCCAAAATTGTTACATTATTAAATTCCAGCATAAAAGGTATAGAACTAAACCGAAGGCTTGTATTGGAAAATGGATGCCAACTATAAAAGTGTAAGGGTCTACCCACCGAATCCGTACAACTCTAGATAAAATGTATGAGAGGTGAGGATTGGCCCTACCCCTTACTGGATTGCGCCGAATATGATCACCCCTTGGTGGCGATCAAACAACCATAATGGGCCTCGAAGCATACATAGATATCGACTCTAGATATGGCGATGATCATACCCTAATGGGAGTAACTCACTTAGCCCTACCGCATGTCCCTGCTTTAGTTATTTTCCCGATTGATGAGGCTACGATTACCTTTCTATAGCAAACCATCTTGGAATGCTAACGATGCGCTATATGCAGAATTGCAATGCCAACATTCATCCATACAAGTTCGTTCTGGGACCGAACGTGTAACGACCCATAATTTAATCACTTTGAACTTGAATAGTTAATATGTTTTCAAATGATTAAATAATGGATTTTATATCTAGAATAAAAATTTGGATAAAACGTCTCAAATGGATTTTTTTTAAACTGATGTAAAATGTTAGTTTAAAGATGGTTTGAGTTATAAGGCGGTTAGGGGTACCAATTTATTTAAGAAATTTTGCCTAATAAAACAAGAAAGAATTATTAACCCTGTCTAATAAAATAGAATAGTATAATTACTTGCCTAATAAAACAAGAGAGAATTATTAACCTTGCCTAATAAAACAGAATAGTATAATTACTTGCCTAATAAAACAGAACAGTATAATTACTTGCCTAATAAAACAAGAGAGAATTATTAACCTTGCCTAATAAAACAGAACAGTATAATTACTTGCCTAATGAAACTAAATAACATAATGATTATTATATTCCATGCGGATGGTTGCCATTGCACCAAAATCTGGTCGAATCAGGTTCTGCCATGCGGATGGTTGCCATTGGACCAAAATCTGGTCGAATCATGTTATGCCATAGTTGATAAGGAGGATTCCTATTGGACCAAAATGTGGTCAAATCAAATTAAGCTATCAAGATGTTTTCTATTGGACCAAAATGTGGTCGAATCAAATTAGGCCATAAGGCTGGTTTCTATTGGACCAAAATCTGGTCGAATCTGGTTAGGCTATAGAAAATGACTAAAGTACCCTTCTCTTCACCTATAAATAGCCAAGTCCATATCTCATTTTAATTCATTCACAAACTAAAGAAAAGAACTAAAATTCATCATAAAAGGTGAAGTATTCCAAGTCTCCATCAAAGCAAATGGGACGTGAGTATATTCCTTGTTTTCATAGTTTAATGGGTATAACTTATTCTGTGAGTATATTTCTTGTATTCATAGTTTAGTGGGTATAACTTATTCTATGAGTATATTCCTTGTTTTCATAGTTTAGTGGGTATAACTTATTCTATGAGTATATTCCTCGTTTTCATAGTTTAGTGGGTATAACTTATTCTGTGAGTATAGTTTAATTAATTTACTGTGAGTGTAATCTTAATCTCTTTCCTTTGACTCATTCACATTTTGATAAATGTTGTGTTAACTGTTGATTGTAAATTATTAATAATAATGAGTCTGTTATTATTCTTTTTTGGTTGTTTGATTTGTGCTAGGCCAGTTTATGAGTAATAACTTTGATTTTTAGTTAAAGGGAACTTACACCACCTTTTAACTTAGGATTGACATTCAGTGACTTTTTGGTTAAAATTAAATAACACCCCTTTTAGCTATCTCATTTGATTAAGAGGGAGCTTTACCCCTCTTGGTCGTATTTTCCTTTAAAGATGATGGGTTTAAGTTATGATTTGAATGGAAGTTTTAAATCTTTGTTTAAAGTATTTTAAAGGAGCTTCAAAATTTATATAATGATTTAAATGGGTTATTTATGGAAAGTAAGTAGTCCTATACTTGGCACTAAAAACCGATGAGTAGATTGATCCTCTATTTGTGAGATCTGGAATCAAAGTGTCTAGGCAAGGCTAGGAGAAACCAGTGCCCTGACTTACCTGGCTTTGTTTCTGGGCGAGGGGTAGAGTAAGTCGAGAATATTGGAAATGTGACAAGTGTAGGAGATTTTATTTCCATAAATGATCTTATAATTATAATGGAAAACATTCGCATTTCTTATAGACAATTGTTTTTGACCCATCTAAGTATGCTTTTGAAATATGAAATCCTCCCAAATGTTTTATGAATATACTTATACCGATGAGATAAGTATATGGATATTTTCCAAGCATTGAAAAATTATAAGATTTAATTTCCATATACGATCATTTTGTTATCCCTGATAGTTGATATCTTGACTATCAATTTCAATACCCTTCTTCCTTTTGTTTTTGTTTCGTCAATCTAAGACGATTTATTGCTCATTTCGAGCATTGATATCCTTTATCGGAAATGACTAAATAAAGAGCGAGTGGGGGCCAAGCTATGTGGGGTTGCTCCCATTAGGGTATTTTCACATCTACTCTGGATTGATTTCAGTTGTATGTGCACGGAGATGTGAAATACTCGGATACTCGATAAGGTTGGCAGGGTCCGGCTTGGAGGTTTCCGAGAGCCATCGTAGTTCTCAAGTGTATTTTCTAGAGGTATACTTTCGATAAGGGGGGTGCACCCTCCTAGTCATTGTTGGAAAAAAAATCCTTTTCCTTATTTTTGATTCAAAGCTTTGGATTGATTCTTTCTTAATTGCATCGGAAAGCGTCTTGTGCTCTTCGCGATGTTTAATTATTTATGTCCATTCTTTTATGCTTGGATGTTGTCCTTGTGAGGGGAAATCCATTCTGCATTTTTGCGACGTGGTCTCACCGGTTATTCTGTGTGTTCTATTTTTTTTATTTGGAGTTTACTCATACCGGACTTATTGTCTGACCCGAATTGTTTGTTTCTCCTAAACTTTTGGGTACTCATTTATATTTGAGTAGTCCAAAAATGATAGGTTCCTTTAGGCTCTTTTGAAGATGGTGGACGAGTAGGAGGCTCCTTATCTATCTAGCTATTTATTTCCGCTGTTATGAGATGTTGGTTCTATGTATGTATATTTAGAAGAAGGTTGTTATAACTACCTAGACTGATAGTAGTACTTTTGTTGTAACTCTGATAACTCTATGCTAGGGAGTAACCTTATGTACTGTCTTAATTTTATGTTATATTTTACAGTTCCGCTGTGAGATTATTGTTCTGTTCTTATATTTTACCCCATGACAACTCGTCTTTCAGATACTTGGCAACAGTACATGAATACCATGGATGTATTAAGTGTCGTTCTCAGGGGTCAGAAAGGTGGGTCGTCACAGTTGGTATCAGAGCTTTGGTTAAGCGAACACCTTAGCCTGATTGGGGTACAACTCATTAGAGACATGGTAAGTGATGCCCTATAATGAGTTAATCTTGAGAGAGCGTATTTGTAATTTTTATAATAATAATATTTATCCTCTAAAGTCTAGTTTTAGATCTTTTGGTGTTATTTCCTTAAACCATTTTAATCCTATCTTTGTATTCTAAAGATACCTGTTATTTTTTCAGATAATAAAAAATGAATACAAGAAGGGGAGGAAGGAGAGGATCTGGAACTAGCACGGCTACTAATGGCAGGGTACCTAGAAATGCTACTATGTCAGCTGTAGATCATGTAGAGGAAATGTTAGTGCAAGTTCAGACCCATATGAACTTTGCAGCTTTGTGTAAGAATTTTACCACTTTGGGCGGAAAACCATTCTATGGGACTGAAGATATTCTTAGAGTACAGATGTGGCTTCAAACTTGTGAAAGAATATTTGGAGATCTTCGGTTGGAGGGTGCGGAGAAACGGCTGTTGGCATCGCGACAACTTCAAAAGTCGACGATGGATTGGTGGGATTCAGAAATAGCTAGTTCTCCGGAGGGGGATTGGGCCCAGTTCAAGGAAGTTTTTGAAGCACAGTTTATTCCAGAAGCCGGAAGAACTCAGTTATTTAGAAGTTTCATTGACTTAAAGCAGGGTGATATGACTGTGTCGCAGTATGAGCATAAGTTCAATGCTTTGTCCCGTTTTGGACTTGGATTGATAGACACACCGCTCAAGAAATATGAAATGTTTGTGAATGGAATGCGACCAGAGTTCCATCGTGAAATGACCAATCATCTTATGGGTACGTTCACAACATTATTAGCATGGCTTTGTGGTTTAAGGCTCTTGATATTAAGGAAGGAGTCCAGAAGGGTGTAGTACCAGCAGTAAGTGCCAAGCCTTTATCAGTTATACTAGTTGAAGGAAAGCCAAACTTCAAGCATAAGTTTAAGGGAAAGAAGCAAGGTGCAGGGAAGAAACCCGAAGATGGCACTCCAGCACAGAAGAAGTAGACCAACTTGGCCAACATTCTTTGTTTCAAGTGCAATAAGATGGGCCACTTTGCAAATCATTGCCCAATTGCCACATGTTTTAATTGCAGCCATCCAGGACATATGAAGAATGAGTCCCCTTTTCCTAAAAAGGGATCTCAAGGACAGACTTTTACCGTTGAAGAGATACCATCCACTTCTTCAGATCAAAAAAGGAAGCAAGTTTTGCAAGGTACATTATCCATCTATGATATTCCTATAAGGGTGCTATTTGATACATGAGCTTCCCATAGTTTTATTTCTTATGATCTAATGGACAAACTAAACCTTAAATATGTTATCATAAGTAATCCTCTTTGTGCGTCAAACCCAATTGGAGATCCGACAAATCTTGACACTGTGTGTCTAAATGTACCTATTTCTTATCGAAATCGTCTCTTTCCTTTTGACTTGTTTGTTCTTGGGTTTATGGGTTTTGGAGTGTTGCTGGGAATGGATTGGTTATCTAAATTTAAAGCTATCTTGGATTGTGGTAGAAGGCTTGTTAGAGTTAGTGATGCAGGAGATGTTGGTGTTGATATTAGTTGTGAAGAGCCTAAGAAATTAATGAGCAGTTTTATCTATTCACTCAAAGTGGCTAAAGCGGAGCTAGGAGATGTGGCAGTTGTTCGAGATTTCACAGATATTTTTGACGAGGTGCAAGGTTTACCTCCTCACCGTGAAGTCGAGTTCCGTATTGATTTGGTTCCAGGAACTAGACCTATTGTACAACCCTTACGAAGGATGGCTCCAAAAGAGAAGAGGGAGTTAGAAAGGCAGACTTATGATTTGTTGCAGAAGGGATTGATCCGACGTAGTACCTCAAGTTAGAGATCGCCAGTCATCTTTGTTACAAAGGCGGATGGTTTCTCTAAGGTTATGCGTAGACTATCGGGAGTTGAACAAAAGGACTATCAATAATAAATATCCTTTGCCAAGGATCGATGATATGTTTGACCAACTCCACAGTGCTCGGATATTTTCTCAATTAGATCTTGCCACTGGTTTCCACCAATTAAGAGTGGCAGAGGAGAGTGTTCCCTTAACATCTTTTCGAATTCCTGAAAATTTCTACGAGTGGTTAGTTATGCTGTTTGGATTGACTAACGCACCCGCTTATTTTGTGGACTTAATGAATCAAGTATTTCGAGACATTCTTAATAAAAAATTTCTCGTCTTTATTGATGACATTTTTATCTATTCCAAGACAGAGGAGGAACACAAATATCATCTCCATGTCGTACTTGATACCTTAAGAAGCCATGTGTTGAAGGCTAAGTTTTCCAAGTGCCATTTCTGGAAATCTGAAGTTAGGTTTCTAGGGCATGTTATTTCGGGAGAAGGCATATCGGTGGACCCAGCTAAAGTTGTGGCAGTTCAAGACTGGAAGAAGCCCGAAAGTGCGACGGAAGTTAGAAGTTTCTTGGGATTGGCTGGTTTTTACCGTAGGTTTATCAAGGACTTCTCGAAGATTTCTTCTCATCTGACGAAGTTAACAAAGAAAGATGTTAAGTTCGTTTGGACTTCTAAGTGTGATCAAGCATTCAACGAATTGAAAGAGAAGTTGACTAGTGCTCTTGTATTAACCATTCCAAATGAGAGCAAAGGTTTAACCGTGTATACATATGCTTGTGGAACTGGATTGGGAGCAGTTCTGATGTAGCATGGGAAAGTTATTGCATATGAGAGTCGACAACTAAAGCTGCATGAGAAAAATTATGCTACACACGATTTGGAGCTTTTAGCCGTTGTCTTCGCACTAAAGATGTGGAGGCATTATCTTTTGGGTCAAAGGTTTGAGTTATACACGGACCAAAAATCCTTAAAATACCTTTTTACCCAGAAAGATTTGAATTTGAGGCAGTAGAGATGGCTGGAGTTTCTCGCCTCTTATGATCTAGAGGTTCTTTATACCTCTGGAAAAGCAAATGTCGTTGCTAATGCATTGAGTAGGAATGTAGCAATGGTTGCAAATCTAGAAGTTAAGCCAGTATTGTTAGAGAGAACTGCATCCAGTCAAGAGGCAGATCCTATTTTAGCTCGACTTAAGAAGGCTGTTGAAGAAGGTGTTGTTTCTAGCTTTGAGATTGATCTCCGAGGCATATTGAAAATGAATGGGCGTATTTGTGTTCCAGACTTTGATGGACTTAGGCAAGAAGTGTTAGCCGAATGCCACCATTCAAAATTATCTTTTCATCCAGGAGTGACCAAGATGTTCAAAGATATGAAGAGGGTATTCTGGTGGAAGGGGATGCAGCGAGATATTTCAATCTTTGTGAGTTGTTGTGCAAACTGCCAGCAGATTAAGAGTGACCAGCAGAAGACAGCTAGATTGCTTCAGCCACTTGAGATCCCAAAGTGGAAGTGGGAGCAAATCTCTATGGACTTTATTGATGGGCTTCCTAGGTCAAGAAGCGGTAACGATGACATTTGGGTTATAGTCGATCGACTAACCAAGAGTTCCCATTTCATTCCTGT
Source organism: Allium fistulosum (assembly GCA_030737815.1). NCBI lineage: Eukaryota > Viridiplantae > Streptophyta > Magnoliopsida > Asparagales > Amaryllidaceae > Allium > Allium fistulosum. The sequence goes on from CM060906.1 coordinate 418,821,297, forward strand.
TAAGCTGACTAGGACTGCTACGAGTCTAGCAAGTTTGTATGTGAAGGAGATTGTGAGACTCCATGGGATTCCTCGTAGTATTGTAAGTGACCAAGACCCGATATTCACTAGTAGGTTCTGGGAGGGACTACAGACTGCTTTAGGGACTGACCTAAGTCTAAGTACAGCTTACCATCCCTAAACAGATGGGCAGACGAAGAGAGTGAACCGGATCTTGGAAGATTTATTGCGAGCATGCATTCTAGACTTCGAGGGTTCTTGGGAAGATCATTTACCCTTAGTCGAATTCATTTATAACAACAGCTATCAAGCAAGCATTGGTATGGCCCCTTTCGAAGCTCTTTATAGTCATCCATGTCGTTCTCCTTCGTGTTGGATTGAATCTGGAGATAGACTTGTTTTTGGAACCGATATAATCTTAGAAGCCAATGAGAAGGTAGCCGATATTAGAAGAAAGATGAAGGAAGCGCAAGATCGGCAAAAGTGTTATGCAGATCAAAGACGTAGGGATCTAGAGTTCTTAGTCGGGGACTTGGTATTTGTAAAAGTCGCTCCTCTGAGAAGTATCGTGAGGTTTGGGAAGACAGGGAACTTAGCCCCTCGATATATTGGCCCTTTTCCCATACTGGACCGGATTGGTAAACTTGCATATAAAGTGGAGTTACCAGATCGACTATCAAATGTGCACAACATACTTAATGTATCTCATTTACGTAAGTATGTACACGACCCTTCGATGATATTAGAACCGGGACAACAAGTTGATTTGGAGGTTCAGCCTAACCTAACCATTCTTAGGAGGCCTATTCGTATTGTCGCTCGAGATGTAAAGCGATTAAGGAAGAAGGTTGTGAATCTTGTTAAGGTTCGGTGGAGTGGAGATGTTAGAGATTGTACTTGGGAAACTAAAGACTATATTAGGGATTCTTATCCCGAGTTGATGTAGTTGTTGTTTGTATTTTGTTGTTTCTTTTTAGTGTACTCACCAGTTGTGTTGAGGTCACTTTCCTTATATCTTTGTGTGGTATATATGATATCATTTAGGTTTCTTTGATATCTAGAGTTTATCTGATTAATTTTGAGTACGAAATTTCCTTTAAGGATAACGACCCATAATTTAATCACTTTGAACTTGAATAGTTAATAAGTTTTCAAACGATTAAATAATGGATATTATATCTAGAATACAAATTTGGATAAAACGTCTCGAATGGATTTTTTTTAAACTGATGTAAAATGTTAGTTTAAAGATGGTTCGAGTTATAAGGCGGTTAGGGGTACCAATTTATTTAAGAACAAGTTTGCCTAATAAAACAAGAAAGAATTATTAACCCCGTCTAATAAAACAGAATAGTATAATTACTTGCCTAATAAAACAAGAGAGAATTATTAACCTTGCCTAATAAAACAGAATAGTATAATTACTTGCCTAATAAAACAGAACAGTATAATTACTTGGCTAATAAAACAAGAGAGAATTATTAACCTTGCCTAATAAAACAAAAACAGTATAATTACTTGCCTAATGAAACAAAATAGCATAATGATTATTATATTCCATGCGGATGATTGCCATTGGATCAAAATCTGGTCGAATCAGGTTCTGCCATGCGGATGGTTGCCATTGGACCAAAATCTGGTCGAATCATGTTATGCCATAGTTGATAAGGAGGATTTCTATTGGACCAAAATGTGGTCGAATCAAATTAAGCTATCAAGATGTTTTCTATTGGACCAAAATGTGGTCGAATCAAATTAGGCCATAAGGCTGGTTTCTATTGGACCAAAATCTGGTCGAATCTGGTTAGGCTATAGGAAATGACTAAAGTACCCTTCTCTTCACCTATAAATAGCCAAGTCCATATCTCATTTTAATTCATTCACAAACTAAAGAAAAGAACTAAAATTCATTATAAAAGGTGAAGTATTCCAAGTCTCCATCAAAACAAATGGGATGTGAGTATATTCCTTGTTTTCATAGTTTAGTGGGTATAACTTATTTTGTGAGTATATTCCTTGTTTTCATAGTTTAGTGGGTATAACTTATTCTGTGAGTATAGTTTAATTATTTTACAGTGAGTGTAATCTTAATCTCTTTCCTTTGACTCATTCACATTTTGATAAATGTTGTGTTAACTGTTGATTGTAAATTATTAATAATTATGAGTCTGTTATTATTCTTGTTTGGTTGTTTGATTTGTGCTAGGCCAGTTTATGAGTAATAAATTTGATTTTTAGTTAAAGGGAACTTACACCACCTTTTAACTTAGGATTGACATTTAGTGACTTTTTGGTTAAAAGGAAATAACACCCCTTTTAGCTGTCTCATTTGATTAAGAGGGAGCTTCACCCCTCTTGGTCGTATTCTCCTGTAAAGATGATGGGTTTAAGTTATGATTTGAATGGAAGTTTTAAATCTTTGTTTAAAGTATTTTAAAGGAGCTTCAAAATTTATATAATGATTTAAATGGGTTATTTATGGAAAGTAAGTAGTCATATACTTGGCACTAAAAGTCGATGAGTAGATTGATCCTCTATTTATGAGATCTGGAACCAAAGTGTCTAGTCAAGGCTAGGAGCAACCAGTGCCCTGACTTACCTGGCTTTGTTTCTGGGCGAGGGTTAGAGTAAGTCGAGAATATTGGAAATGTGACAAGTGTAGGAGATTTGATTTCCATAAATGATCTTATAATTATAATGGAAAACATTCACATTTCTTATAAACAATTGTTTTTGACCCATCTAAGTATGTTTTTGAAATATGAAATCCTCCCAAATGTTTTGTGAATATACTTATACCGATGAGATAAGTATATGGATATTTTCCAAGCATAAGATTTAATTTCCATATACGATCGTTTTTTTATCCCCGATAGTTGATATCTTGACTATCAATTTCGATAGCCTTTTTCCTTTTGTTTTTGTTTTGTCAATCTATGATGATTTGTTGCTCATTTAGAGCATTGATATCCTTTATCGGAAATGACTATATAAAGAATGAGTGGGGGCCAAGCTATGTGGGGTTGCATCTATTAGGGTATTTTCACATCTACTCTGGAGTGATTTCGGTTGTATGTGCACAGAGATGTGAAATACTCGGATACTCGGTAAGGTTGGCGGGGTCCGGCTTGGAGGTTTCCGAGAGCCATCGTAGTTCTCAAGTATATTTTCTAGAGGTATACTTTCGATAAGGGGGGCGCACCCTCCTAGTCATTGTTGGAAAAAATTCCTTTTCCTTATTTTTGATTCAAATCTTTGGATTGATTCTTTCTTAATTGCATCGGGAAGCGTCTTGCGCTCTTCGCGATGTTTAATTATTTATGTCCATTCTCTTATGCTTGGATGTTGTCCTTGTGAGGGGAAACCCATTCTGCATTTTTGCGATGTGGTCTCACCGGTTATTCTGTGTGTTCTATTTTTTTTATTTGGAGTTTACTCATACCGGACTTATTGTCTGACCCCAATTGTTTGTTTTTCGTAAACTTTCGGGTACTCATTTATATTTGAGTAGTCCGAAAATGACAGGTTCCTTTGGGCTCTTTTGAAGATGGTGGACGAGCAGGAGGCTCCTTATCTATCTAGCTATTTATTTCCACTGTTATAAGATGTTGGTTCTATGTATATATATTTAAAAGAAGGTTGTTATAACTACCTAGACTGATAGTAGTACTTTTGTTGTAACTCTGATAACTCTATGCTGGGGAGTAACCTTATGTACTGTCTTAATTTTATGTTATATTTAACCGTTCCACCATGAGATTTTTGTTCTGTTCTTATATTTTACTCCATGACAACTCGTCTTTCAGGTACTTGGCAACAACACATGAATACCATGGATGTATTAAGTGTCGTTCTCAGGGGTCAGAAAGGTGGGTCGTCACAGAACGAAACTGAAGGCACTACTTCTACTACATCCATTTTGGAATCACCCTCGGTATTAGTAGTAAGTAGCCCTTGTACTTCAAAACTCCATCTTTGATTCAATACTCTTCAAGATGTCTTCAACACGACGCTTGAGTTGGATCAAAGTGATTTTCGGATAATTTATTCTTATTTGATCCCGGTCTCTTCGAAACAACATTTGATGGTTTCCATTAAACTCAACCTCGGTTTGTTTTGGAAATAAACAGACAATAAATAGGAGCGGGGATCACCCTTTGGCCATTTAAGTGGATGGATCTCTCTATCATTGGTCCTAGGAGAACAAAATGAGATTTACACGCATAGTACAGCATCATCGAAGATGACTATGCCATATAACTTACGTGTTTCTCCTAGATATTTCCGGAGTTATATTTTGGTCCAGATTTGATAGTCGGTTATTTAGCTATCAAATAATCACGCAATCCAAACATAGATTTAATTTCCCATGGAAACCACTAAGCCTCATTTAATTAATCTCTTATTAATTAAATCTCTTTTAATTAATCTCTTATTAATTAAATCTCTTTTATTATCTACCTAAAATAATTCATATACTTATCTCATTGGTATAAGTATATTCACAAACCAGTTGAGAAAGATTTCTTATTCCAAATTCATTCTAAATGGATCAAATCATAAGTCTTTGAAACACAGTTAAATATGAATCCCCAAACAACTAGTCTCTCGGTGTTAAGTAGGGAATTGTTTCCCTACCACTAAAATTAAGAAGGACTAATCATTTATTTGATTCATAACTTACTTAAAATAAATGATCCAGTCAAAACTTATAAATCCAATCTTTCTTTCCAAATTAATCCAGATTTCTCATTTAAAATATACCTCTATTACTTAGTTTTTCATACAAAGTAGAACCCCCTTTAGAAACAAACTTATTTGCTTAAACCCCTTTATACAAAGCAATATTATTATTGGAAAGCATATCCCTAAGTTAATTAAATTAACATAATCACCATTAATTAATTAACCCAAAACACAATCATTAGATTAATTAACCAACTTAAAATACCAATTCAATAATTGGTTAATTAATTTTAAACCTCGTTATTAAATAATTAATCCACTTAAATACTTTTATAAAGTAATTAATTAAGGTAAAATTTTATAAATAAAATAGTTAATTAACTTTTAAATACCTTATTTAAAATGATTAACTTATAAACATCATTAATTATAAGATTAATTAACTTAAGACAAATCATAACTTAAAAAAATGATTAGTTTAATCACTATTAATTTAAACCATTTTAAACATAATTAATTAACTAAAAATTAATTTAATATCGTTAATTAAATAATATTTAACTTAAACAATTATTGATTAAATAATATTTGCTTAAATACTTTAATTAAACAATAATCAACTTTAAACCATTATTAATTGAATAATAATTAACCTTAGACATTTATAATTAAATAATAATTAACTTAAACCATTTATAATTAACTTAAACCATTTAATTAAATAAATAAAACCCTTTTAATAAAATAAATAAATTTTAATTTTATTAAATTGAATTAAACTTCAATAATACTAATGAAATAACAATTTAATAATATCAATTAGTTTAAAATTTTATCTTAATTTGTTATAATACTAAAATTTGATTTCAAACCCATAACATGTCCACTTTGTAAGAGGCTTAGCAAATCCCCATGGTACTTAAATAAGCTACCGTTATACTTAAAAGGACATTTAAGTCGCAACACAAATATTTACATAAACAATAGATATGTAAATAAAATCAATGGATAACACGTCAACATAAATCAACTAGCAGATAAATACAAATCCAAACTCACATAATAGCAGAAAGAGGATTTATTCTGCTAATTAAATGTCTAATATAATCTATTTAACTTAGATATAGCAGAATGAGGTTTTATTCCCCTAACAGGTTGTCAGAGATTAATCCTAATTATTAGATGACGTAATTAAAAACTACAAGTATTTATTTACCATTAAATTTAACTACAGCATATGGGTCAAGTGATTACATGAGTGTGTTCTATATGCCATTATGAATCCAACGCCAGAAACCGTAGGTAAATCGGGTTTTGGACAAAAATGATATTTAGTTTCAAAGTTTAAGAGTTTTAAATTCTTTTTATTTTTTTTACTTTTTATTTTAACAAATATACACACTCCAACTACTAGGCCCAACACAAACACCCAAGCCAGCATGCTTCTCTTCTCCAACTCCAGGACAATCTCCATTTCAGGAACAAAACCTGGAGCACAATATCTTGTGCACGCCCGTGCACTGGTGCACGATGCACACCACCCGAGCATACCGATTGATGCTACAACGCCGCCTATTAAGATCCCTCTGCCTGCACACCCTGACCGACCCGCCACCATCACTATCACCAACGACTCTCCACAGCCCAACAGACCTCCCATTCCAAGAGCTTCACATCATTATGAAGAATATAAGACACGACCAAAAATACACTACTGCCCAAGAGTTTAATCATCTGAACGACCTTCCACCGCGACCAACCTCCTCCCCTTCGACCCCCGAGCGCCTGACCCCACCCGCATAAGGCTCGATGGCCTGGGTCGACCAAGAAAGGTCAAAACCTGAACCCGAAAGGAAAATGACCCTAAACCCTAATTTTAGCTACAACCGCTAAACAGACCACTACGACTCTCGCCCAAACACGAAAATGTTCTGCCTCTCTTCGACCATCGTCCCAGTACCTACTGTCCAACCCCTCGACCATCGGTTCATCGAAATTTCATTTTTAACCCAAAATAAACATTTAACAAATTCGACACAACCATAACACTAAAAATCATGAAACCCACTCTAAAAATTATGATTTACTTAAACAACCATGATCATATACTTCATTCATCGATTTACGATCGATGAAAAACTGACATCTTAATCCACTTACTGTATTTTGGAAAATCCACAAAATATACATAACTAAAAATTCCAAAGACTATTTTTAAAATAATCTACACCTAAAAAATTACTCAACTTTGCTTTTGATGGTATGTTGAAAGTGCTCACGGTTTGTGAGATATTGGGATTTAAAGGTAAGAGGAGCTTCGTTAAAATTGAAGAAGAAAAAACGTTAAATTCAAATTCAAATCCTATAGAATTAGAATATAAAAAGACTGTTTGAATCTTTTTATTTAAAACAGTGACATGTTTTGTTTACAGTAAACAACCTTAACAAATTTCCAAATCTAACATACTTAATTCATGTAAGCTTTAACTGATTTCATAAGCCATGTATATCACATCCAATTCCCAAACAAATTAACAAACAAATTTCCATATTATTTATTTCACAAAGTCATTAAACAAGTTAGAGTATCTCACATTTATAATTTCCATGCTTTTTGTAAAGTGCTTTAAGCCCTAATTCTTTTAGATGCTAACAAGCTTCTATCTTGAGAAGAAAGTATAAAATTTGAGTTTTTAAAATGAAAAATGAGACTTTTCTAAAGTAGACAAAGAAAGAAAAATGGAAACAATGGAAGAAAATGGAATGAAATAGAATGAGAAGTGTAAACATATGTATAAGGGATTAGAAAACAAAATATGCTTTTCAACTCGATAATTTTTTCAAACTTCCCAAAGTACTAAACATTTTAAAATCTAATGGATAAAAGGGTGTTTCCATATACTAAATCCATGTCCATTGGATAAAAGGATATTTCTATGTACTTACCCCCTTTACTTAACACTTAAGCTTCACTTTATGTCACATCCACCTTTTATTTTAATTTTAAATAATATTATTTTTTAAATACTATATATATATATATACTCGTTTGAAAATAAAGTATGTTATATTTTAAAAGTTTTTTAAAGTAAATCAAAATATATTACAACTTTAAATAACTTGTTATTCGAAAAAAGGCTGGAAATCCGAAAATTGCGTTTCGGTCGCATTTCTAGTTTTCTTTTGAACTATTTGTTTATATAAACCAAATTTAAGAATAAATTTTCTATTATCGATTATAAATTTAAAAGAGGGTTATTTATTTAATAAAACCATTAACTAAATATTTAAATTATATTGAGTATTCATAAATTAAAACAATAAAATTCCGGGTTGTTACACATCACATGTTGATGGTTAAAGGAAGTTATTCTATGTTAATGATATAAAGAGTTGTCGCAAGTTGATAAAGAAAGAAACTATCGCCCATTGATAGTTAAAAGAAGCCACTGCAAGATGATACAGGCCGAAATTGTCATGTGTCATTGATTAGAAGGGCTTTCGCAAGTTGATGGCTACATGAATCTATCACATAATGACAACTAAGGGAAGTTATTGCATGTTGATAACCAAAGGAAGCTATCATATTTTGACATTTAGAGCTATCACATGTTGAAGAATATATCTGAAATCGACACCCCAACTGGCCATATGGCATTTCCTGATTGGATTAGCCATGCCATGTCATCATGGAGAAATTAGAGAAGGTTTATACCATGTCAGCAAATCACGACCGTTCATTTTTACAAGTGACACATGTTATGAATCTAAAGGTCCAAATTCTCTATAAATAAGCATGTACTCCATACTAGAAAGGGACGAATTTTGAATTATACTTCTCTCTCTTTTTTCATTTCTCTTGAGCATAATAAAAAAGGTTGAAGTTAGTACATTAATGTTCATTAGGTCAAATTGAAATCATGACTTTACAAACAAGGACTTGGACAAATCCCTATTTGCATAGATGACTTCATATGGATTTAAGTCAAGCATACTTGACTGTGTGACTTGCCTTACTCAAGTACAATTAATTCTTTTTGACTAGAGCACATAGATTGTAACTAAAATTTAACCTAATATTTAATGGTGCTTTCACCGAGAGTTGAACTCAAGGAAGAAAAAACTTATTGAGCCTCATATTCTTCCCAAATGGAAAGATCAATCAAGAAAGTTAATGTTCAAGAACGAAAGGAAGCCGTGAATCACCTGAACCCAGAAGAAAATGTGACCCCTCGATTCCATATGTAGAATTTTGAAATATTGGAAGCATCAACACCGATAAAGGCGTCGAATGAAGAGAATGACATTAAAACTATAATGAAAGGCTTTAAATCATGCATGAACTAATTGAAATGCTTATTTCTCAAAATTCTTCAAGAACGTCCATAAAAACAAAGGGAAATTATGAAGACAAAGTTGACTCCCCCAGAAAAAATGTTGAAGGTTTAAACTTGAAAAGTAAAAAACGATGGGAAAAGCATCCTAGAACCAAGGAAAAGAGATAATAATTACCCAACTCAAAAACAAAACAAGGAGTCAACATCGCTCCTCGTGCGATCTATTAGTTCAAATTCTCCAAAAGAATAAAAGTCGGAATAAAGAGACGATAGAGATTAGGACACACTTGAAGGATTTGGCTAAGAAAATGGTAAATGATATATCGGATTTGAAAGGGAAAAGGATGATGTTTATCCAAAGGCAAGTAACAAGTTTAGAGGCCTCATTTACTGAGGAAATTATGGCGTCCCATTACCATCATATGTCAAAACCACATCTATCAAATATGAGTGTACAACTCATCCAAATGACCACTAGATTACTTTTGAAAGCCAAATGGGCTTGTATGATTCCCCAAGAGCAGTTAGGTGCGTACTATTCCCAACCTCTTTCTTTGGAGTAGATACGAAGTGATACCGACGCTACTGTGGAAATACTCTTAGGAACAGTTTGCTTACGAATTCTCAGCATTATTCTGCACTTCTAAAGAACCAACCATTAACACAAGTGTGTTGGCCAACATAAAGCAAAGACCAGGAGAGTTGTTGAGAGGCTATTTGAAAATATTTAATGCTAAAGCTAATAGGGTAGAATGGGTAAGTGGTAGGGAGAAGTTAATGGCTATAAAATTCGGACTAATTAAGAATACTCCTTTTTGGAAGGAACTCCATGTTCATGGATGTAAGGATTTTCAAGGTTTCCACTTATGGCTCTAAATAAAAAGAGGAAATGGGATAAATTTTTGAAGGAAAATTCTATTGAGTTGAGCCAACATATTTCTTATCCCTATGCTATGACTAGAGGTGAAATCGAGTACCCCACATTACTCAAGCCAAAGATGAACCCAAACCAAATAAAGGGGGATATTACTATGCCTTCCACAAAGTAAATGGGCATAAGATGGATGACTGTCGTGTTCTTGCTAGAATTATACAAGGTATAATTAGAAGGGGAACACGCAAATAATTTTTCAAGAATGATCAGATATTTTCTCATAATGAGAAACCCATATTTCATAATTCTAATATCTTAGACAACGAACTCCAATAAGATCTGTGCAACCAATTAACTATATCGATGTTATCTATGGTGGACCCATATTGCGGGAATGAGGGCGAGTTATCGATATATATGAGAGGCAAAGGAAGGGATCTATTTAATAAGTGAAGAACCTCAAACAGAGGCTCACAAAAGTTCTATCCAACTTCTAGATCAAATTATAGCTCCAAAGGAATTGAAGGGAGTTAGACATCCACATAATGATACACTTATGATAACTGCACAAATAGGACTTTCACTGCTGTCCAAGATATTGGTTGATGCTGGAAGTACGATAAATTTCAATTTTAAAAGTGCTTTATATCAAATGGACATTATAAAGGAAAAACTCAAACCAAGTCTGGAGCCTATCATTGGATTCAATAACAAAGGTTCCATGTCGATTGGGAAAATCAAGCTAAATGTTCAAATTGTACCCCCACCTTATTCCAGAACTTTTGAAACTCTATTTGTGGTAATGGATCAACCATTTTATTACAATTCATTCTATGGACGACCTACTGTAGGTGAGTGTAACGCCCCACCTCTATACCCACGCTAACCAAGAACACTACGATGTAGTGCTGTCAATTAGCACGGAGAATAAGGCTGTTGAGGAGCGACCATCCATGTAACTTCTTTGCGCGAGCACCGATATGTCAGATAGAATATAATGCATATCTTTTAAAGAGGAAATCCAACATACCGATACAAACACAAAGCTATCACATGGTGGCGATATATAATCTTCGGAAACAAATATAGAAATAAACATAACACAAATCAGTCACAGACAATTCATATCACAAAGGCGGAAAGAGATATGAATACAACACATGAAAGTGTACATCAGAGTAGTGGTCATAAATAAGATCCACAATAACACAAGTTAATAGATACAAGTGCAAGATAATAGAATATGTATACATCAAGGAGTCTAATCTCAAATGTATACAAACAAAAACTACTAAACTAGAGTAGTTAGCCAAAAGTCAAAAGATGGCTCCAGATAAGAAGTCATGAGGAAGCACCTGTATAATCTCAGTCTGACCCGAGTATTATTTAAGAAGAAAATAATAAACGGATCAGTCTAGCTATAATTATCAGATAAAGTGATATAGAACAAGAGATATGGCATAAACATATAAGATATCCATAAAAGCATACTACTACAAGTATGAAAATGATAATCAACAAGAGATTAATCAATATCACAAGAATCTTCTCAAAGATTAAAAGAATGTCATATTCTTAATTTAATTCACCAAACTACAATAAAATGACATACTCATCAATGTCAATGGTAAAAGCTGGTGAAACATAAAATTCCAGAAATCAATAATTAGAAATCCAGAAATCACAAGAAAAGGATGGCCAATCCCAAACAGGAGCACGAAAGCCGGTACATTGACGCAGTGCAAACGGTACGTCCAATGAACCAGAAAGCCTAGACATCGATGTAGTACAAACGGTACATCAGATGAATCAAACATTGACGCAGTGCAAACGGTACGTCCAATGAATCGGAAAGACAGAGACATCGATGTAGTACAAACGGTACATCAGATGAATCGAACATTGACGCAGTGCAATCGGTACGTCCAATGAACCAGAAAGACAGAGTCATCGATGTAGTACAAACGGTACATCAGATGAATCGAACATTGACGCAGTGCAAACGGTACGTCCAATGAATCAGAAAGACAGAGTCATCGATGTAGTACAAACGGTACATCAGATGAATCGAACATTGACGCAGTGCAATCGGTACGTCCAATGAACCAGAAAGACAGAGTCATCGATGTAGTACAAACGGTACATCAGATGAATCGAACATTGACGCAGTGCAAACGGTACGTCCAATGAATCAGAAAGACAGAGTCATCGATGTAGTACAAACGGTACATCAGATGAATCGAACATTGACGCAGTGCAAACGGTACGTCCAATGAATCAGAAAGACAGGGACATCGATGTAGTACAAACGGTACATCAAATGAATCAAAACACATTAAAAGTACTTGGGTTGCCAGCCCACAAAGAAATGAGACGAAGCTCAATAAAATGAAGTACAGTCCTTCATACGGACAAAGAGACATCACACAATTGCTAGTCTAAATCATAAATTGATCATCATGATCAGCGAGAAGTGTCAATCACACCAAGCTAGTAAATATATGAGTTTAGCTTCATGTCCCATAACCACTTGCTTAACTTAAATATTTACGAACAAGCTGTAAATCTTCACTAGGAAATTGTCACGAAAAGGGTTCAATCGAACAAGTCCAAGAGCTAACCGACGAAGTGAACGCAAGCGTTTCATACCACTCGTTTTACTAAGTCGTTTAAGTCAATTTCTCATTCGAGTGAAGTAAAGGCTTGTATATACTAGTAGATTGAAAATCGGTTTGAGAAAACGAACTTTTGATATTTAAAATAGTGTTGAAATCGCTTTGATGAAAGAGTTTTGATATTTACTATTAGTATTGAAACCTTCATATATCTTTAAAGTGACAAGTCATAAAACGATTGTAGAAACAAATCAATTCACGTTCGAAGACGTGAGTAAAGTCCAAAGAAGTCAATCCCAAAACCATCAAAGTAGAAATTCTGATAAATGTTTTTCAGAAGAGATTGCCTACGCAGAGTAATACGGGGTTCGACCTGACGACCTAATGAGGACTTAATGATGCCGAGCGACCAAAGGATGCAGGACGACCTAATAGCCGAACGACTCAAGGACGCCGAACGATCGAAGGAGGCTGAATGACTTAAGGAGACCGAACGAAAAAAATGCCGAACGCTCTAAGTGTGCCGATCGACTCAAAAATGCCGAACACTCAAATATGCCAAACGGCTTAAAGATGCCGAACGCTCGAAAATGCCGAACGCTCGAAGATGCCGAACACTCAAAGATGCCGAACGCTCGAAAATGTCGAACACTCAAATATGCCGAACACTCAAAGATGCCGAACCGACCTAATATGCCGATCCGACCAGAAGATGCCGAACGACTCAACAGCCGAACGACTCGAAAATGCCGAGCGTTCAAGAGACCGAACGACCTGAAGATGCCGAACGCTCAGGAGGCCGAACGTTCAGGAGGTCGAACACTCAGGAGGCCGAACGTTCAAAGATACCGAACACTTAGGAGGCCGAACGTTCAAAGAAACACTTAGGAGGCCGAACGTTCAAAGATACCGAACACTTAGGAGGCCGAACGTTCAAAGAAACACTTAGGAGGCCGAACGTTCAAAGATACCGAACACTTAGGAGGCCGAACGTTCAAAGATGCCGAACACTTAAAGATGCCGGTCTACTAAATGATGCCGAACAGCTTAAATAGGCCGAACCGAACGACTCAACGATGCCGAACAGCTCAAGGGGGCTGGAAAATTCGTAAAAAACGCTCAAAAATGGTGTTTTTCGCCAATCCAATCCAAACCAAATGCAAATATTCGTACAAACGCAATAGGGGATCATTCCCAACAGCCCAATGACAATTTAAGCAAGATGTGAGACTAAAAATCTCACCTTTTCACGGAATTTGATGAAGATGAAGCTCGGGGGCAAAGCAAAGATCAACCACAAGCTTGAATCAATGTCTTCACTTTGAATTTGGAGTTAGATGTTGAATTTGCTAAAGAACTTGAGCTTGGAATTTTAATTTCCTACTCCCTCCACCATTGTTGTTAAAGCTTCAAAGTTGATGAAGTGATGAAGAGAAGGAAGGGGTTGGGCTGAGGTAGAAGAGGTGCAGCCCAAACCAAAAGCTCGACACAAAAAGTGACGAAAATTTCACTATCTCCAAACATATCGAAGTTTACACTCAAAAAGATCGCAAACGTCATTTTGAACTCAATGGGGGTGGTCTCGAGTCCTAATTTTGACCGTATGCAAAAAGTAGCTTTTCGGACTAACATCCGACTAACAATAAAATATTTAAATATAAAATCGATAAATATGCGGGTTGTTACAGTGAGATTGATGCATTTGTATCTCTACAGCATTTTCTTATGAAATTCCTTTCTAAGGTAGGATGGGGAACAGTGCGTGGGGAACAATTTAGCTTCCATGAAATGTACTTTGCTACCCTTGAACAATATAATGAAGGAGATGAATCTTATTATGGACCCACATTAAATAAACTAAGTGAAACTAAAACTCTTAAGCCCTTGCAGATCATCCCTCAAGAACTACTATCTAAGGAAAACAAACAAAGTCTTCTGATGAAGAAGCATCAATGCGAAACAAAAGGGTAAAATCAATAGATAGAAAAAGGAAGTATATGGAGTTAAATCAAGTTGGCCAAGTTGGAAACCCGAAGGAAGCTTTAATGGAGATGGTGCCAGATATTGGTTTTAGAGACAATCATGAGAACATACATTCTATGGAAGATTTGGAAGAAGTAAGCCTAGATTCCCTAGATTATACTAAGGTAGTATTAGAGAAAATGATGGATAAGGGCACGAGAGAGGAACTAATTTCATTTCTACAATCGAGTAAATATATTTTTGCTTGGACTCTCGCTAATATGATAAGAATCAATCCCGTAGTAATGTGTCATGCACTTAATATTGACCTAAAGTTTATTCCCATAAGATAAAAGAAAAGGCAATTTCACAATATCCATACCTTGGCACTACAAGAAAAAGTACAAAGGCTATTGGAAAACAGATTTATTAGAGAAGTATTCTATCCAAAATGGCCGACGAATCCGCATTGGTAAAAAATTCCCAATGGGAAGTGGAGAACGTGTGTTGACTATATAGATTTATATAAAGCATGTCCAAAATATTTCTATCCACTTCCTAGAATTATTCAACTAGTTGACACCATAAGTGTCAATAAGCTATTGTCGTTTATAGATGCATATTCAGGATACAGTCACATTCCTAGGTTCAAATCCAATGAAGCACAAAAAAGTTTAGTGATTTATTGGAGAATGTACTATTATAAAGTGATCTCATTCATAATAAATAATGCGGGTGCCACTTATCAAAGATTGGTTAATAGAATGTTCAAAATCCAAATTGGGAAAAGCATGGAAGTATATGTGGGCGATATGTTGGTAAAGTCTAGAAAGAAACCGATTATGTAGGAGATTATAATGAAATGTTTGAAGTATTAAGGACGTGATGGCTCATATAGCATCTCATTTTGAGTTGTAGTTGACATGATTAGAAGGTATAATGGGATGTACCAAGAGCATAGAAGGTTATAGGCGAGACCCCAAGCAGAGCAGAAGAAGAAGTTTACCCTATATACGAAAGCCAAGAAAAGGGCACAGAAGGGTAAGGGGGTGCAGTTGCTAACATAGAGGGTGTATGCTTTAACTACGGACAGAAGGGGCATTATGCTTCGAAGTGTCGTATGCCCAAAGAATATGAGAGGATGAAGTGCTTCAAGTGTGATAAAGTAGGACATTTGAAGAAGGACTGTCCCGAGCTTAAAGTGCAGGTTTATACTTTGGAGGGACCAAGGGAAGGACCATCTGTCGAGGAGAGAGGCAAGGGGAAAGTCTTGGAAGGTATGGATTTGATTTTTGGTATTTCAGTTAGGGTACTATTTATTGGAGCTATACAGTCATTTATAGTTAAAAAGTTGGTTGGTAGACTTAGGTTAGGAGCTACCTATTTAGTTTCCTTTATACGTGTAACAAATCCAATAGGAGGGTATACCACTCTCAGATTGAGATGCACTAACCTAGATATCGAGTTAGGTGGGTGTAATTTTTCTTGTGATCCCTACATGTTTGACTTCATAGGCTTCGAAGTCATTCTAGGGATGGATTGGTTGGAGAAGAATAGTGCACGAGTGCACTACACTGAAAGGATAATTACTCTAAGTCATTCGGACCGTAGAGATAGAGCATATGTGGTCTTGGAAGAATGTGGAGAGTTGCACAGGAATGTTTTATTTGCTTTAAATTTTTAACAAGAAGACTTGGAGCAGTACGTGTAGTAAAGTAGTTCCGAGATGTTTTTGAACAGCTTTCGTGGTTGCCACCCACGATAGGGGTAGAGTTTGAAATAGATTTATTACCAGGGACTGAACCGTTTAGTCGACCCCTAAGTAGAATGCCTCTGAAGGAGATGGTGGAGTAGAAGATACAATTGATAGAGTTAGAAGGAAAGAGCTTCATAAAGCCAAGCAGTTCACCTTGAGGAGCAATAGCGGTGTTCGTAAAGAAGTCTGATGGGTCTTTAAGACTGTGCATTGACTATCGAAAGCTGAATGAAAGGACGGTGTAGAATATGTATCCTTTGACAAGAATTGATGGTCTGTTTGATTGGTTAAGTGAAGCTAAGGTGTTTTTGCAGTTGGACTTGGATATAGGGTTCCATCAACTGATAGTTGCAGAACAAAGCATTCCTTTGACTGCATTCAAAACAAGGTATGGTTCATACGAGTGGTTGGTTATGTCGTTTGGGCTGACCAATGCGCCTACATTCTTTGTGGACTTGATGAACAAGATCTTCTGAGATAAGCTGGATAGATATGTTTTGGTGTTCGTAGATGACATCTTGGTGTACTCTAAGGATGAGGAGGAACACGTGTTCATCTAAGGCTTGTGCTGGAGACATTGAGACATCATAAGTTGAAGGCGAAATTTTGTAAATGTCATTTTTGGAGGAGAGCGGTGAAGTTCCTAGGCCATGTGATTTCGAAAGAAAGAGTAGTTGTAGATCCTTCGAAGGTAGAGGCAGTAAATAGGTGGAAAAGGCCTGAGACTGTGACCGAAGTACGAAGTTTCTTAGGACTGGCTAGCTATTATTGGAGATTTATTAAAAACTTCTCCCATATAGCTGCACCGATGACAGAGCTGAATGGGAAGGGTGAGCAATTTGTTTGGACACAGAAGTGTGAGTAGGCAAGTGTAGATTGACGAATGCACCTATGTTGGTAATAGCTAAAGGGAATAGTGATATGAACATATACACCAATGCGTCAGGTTTGGGGTTAGGCGTAGTGTTGATGCAGAAGGGTAGAGTAATTGCTTATGCATCTAGGTAGTTGCGACCCTATGAAGTTCGGTATCCAACACATGATTTGGGGTTGGCAGCAGTTGTCTTCGCATTGAAGATTTAGAGACATTATCTCTTAGGGGAGAGGTTTGAGTTGTACACTGACCAAAAGTCCTTGAGATATTTGTTCTCTTAAAAGGAGCTGAACATGAGACAATGGGGGTGGTTAGAGTTTCTAGCATCATATAATTTTAGGATAGAGTATACCCTAGGAAAATCTAACAAAGTAGCTGATGCCTTAAGCCGAAAACATCAAAGTTGTGTTTTGGCTATGATAGAGGAATGAGTTGCTTTAGAAATATTATCTACGTGTGATGTGTAGTTTCAGTTTACTACCGGTTTGAGTAGTACATCTAGAATGCTATTATGCTTATAAGTCAGGCCTGCACAGGTAGAAATAATAGTTGAATTGTAGAGGGAGATGAGTTCTGCGTAGACATAGTAAGGAATTTGGACTCTAGAGTCGGAGCAGTAGAGCTGAAGGGATCTGTATGGATAAAGAAGGCCCGCGGAAGAATGGTAGGTTGTATGTTCCGAGTACAGATGAATTGCGGAAGGAAGTATTGGACGAATGTCATCGTTCAAAGCTTACTATACACCCTGGAGGTACAAAGATGCACCGAGATATGAAGAGGAGTTTCTTCTGGGAAGGGATGAAGAAAGACGTGGGAGAGTACGTGAGAAGATGTCTTACATGCCAGCAGGTGAAGGCAGAACATCAGAATTCAAGTAGGCTCCTACAGCCTTTAGAGGTTCCAATATAAAAATGGGATTCGGTATCTATGGACTTCGTGGATGGGTTGCCAACGACAAGGGTAGGGAATGAAGGCCTATGGGTCATAGTTGACAGACTAACTAAGCGTGCCAATTTCGTTCCAGTGAAGGCTAAGAGGACTGCGCCAAAGTTAGCAGAAATGTATGTGAAGATAATAGTGAGACTACATGGGATGCCAGTACTATTATTAGTGACCAAGATTCGATGTTCACAAGCACGTTTTAGTGAAGTTTGCAGAAGGTTTTGGGTATGGAACTGTGCATGAGTACTGCATATCATCTACAAACAGATGGACAGACCGAGAGGATCAACAAGGTCCTGAAAGACTTGTTGAAAGCATGCATTTTAGACTTTGGTGGATCTTGAGAGGATTACTTACGTCTGGTAGAGTTCTCATATAATAAAAGCTATCAGAGCGGTATTGGGATTGCTCCATTTGATGCGTTATATGGAAGAATATGTAAGTCGCTTGCATGTTGGTTGGAAGCAGAGGATAGGATTTTGTTGGTACCAGATGTGATGAAGGATGCTACTGAGAAGGTGGAACTGATCCAAGTTAGAATGAGGGCGGAGAAATCTAGGCAAAAGAGTTATGCCGACAAAAGGAGAAAGGAACTGGAGTTTGTAGTAGGAGATCAAGTGTTCATGAAATTTTCTCCGATAAGTGGTATAATGTGCTTCGGAAAAGCTGGAAAGTTAGCACTCATATATGTAGGACCGTTTTCGACCATAGATAGGATTGGGAATGTGGCGTATAAGGTGGATTCGCCTAGTGTTTTTGCAGGGACTCATAATGTGTTTCACGTATCATGTTTGGAGAATACATTAGAGATCCGAGCGCAGTAGTTATCAGAGCGTAGTAGAAGAACTAACCATAAATCCAGATATGACATACGTGCGCAGACCAGTTCGAACAGTGGATCGGGATGAGAAGCATCATCAGAACAAGGTAGTGAAGATAGTGTGTGTCCAGTGGAGCACAGGTCGAGAGGACTATATGCGGAAAACAGAGCATAAGGTTAAGAAGACCTATCCAGGGTTATTCATTTCAGATTAGCGCATGAGCTATGCATTGAGTCATTTTGTCGTATATCATATATATGCTTAGGGTAAGCATGGAATAAAGAAAAAATCTCTATTGAACCTTAACTGAATTTTGTTGGCGAAATTTCTTTAAGGAGGGAACACTGTAACAACCCTAAAAACATAATTAATCAATAAATTAATTAAAAGGTCGAGGTGGGCTAAATAAGAGAAGTAAGAGGGAACGAGAAAGAGGTGTGAGGGCTCAAGCTCAAATTATTGTAGGATAATAAATATTACTCCCCTCTTTTCATTCATTTAATCCTACCTAAAATAAAATAAAAAGCTAAGAAAGAACTTTAATGGTGGTGGCTTAGAGAATGCAAATAGGAAGAAGATAAGGGAAACGCAAGCTAAAGGAGATTAAGAAGACTAAAGCTAGACATCTTAAAGATCTAGGTGAGTAATACTTAACTTTTCTACACCGATCCCTAATATATGGTCTCGGTTTATATTTGTACGTTTTCAAGTATGTTGGGGTTCATACGGATTTCCATAAATAAATATAAAGGTTTAATGAATGTTTTGGAGGAAGTATGGATAAACATGGGATGTTTAGATGAATTTCTCCCCCTTTAATAATATCGAAATATAATGAAAATTTTACACGATGTTTGAAATATGATTTTAGAGATGAGTTTTTAGTTTGAGAAATCTCTTAAGCTTATATGATTTGATATGATATTGAAGGTGCACAACTAGAAAATAAATAAGGAAAATACCTCTAAAAGTTCAAATAAAGATTAAGTATGTTAGAACAAGTGTTCACAATTTTTTGGGAATTTATTAGGATCTTCTATAAGGAAAATAAACCAAAATGGGCTAAGAACTGCGCTGGGGCAAGTGAGAACTATGGGGATGCATGAAAATAAAAATTTATGGAAAAAATATATTAATAAGTGTTAGGTAAATGGGAAACCATATCCAAATCATTCGCTGAAAAGAAAGAAAAAGGACATTGTAAATAACAGAAAGTAAAATAAGGACGAATGAGATAATGACACGTGTAAAGACGTTATCTGAGATATCAGGGTTTTTCTAAAACGATGTTGGGGTGACGGCTCTACATTTATAGGCAAGAACTGCACGTGGCATGAAGGGGTCATGCTGCGTCATAATTGAAAAGGGAACACTTAATATAAAAAATGGAAAACACTCAGTGTTGGGACAGGGTGGTATTGTGTCAAGAAAAGCAGTAAATGAAACCTAATAAAAAATAAGTATGTAGGACTTGGAGAGAGGCTAGGGTAGTATGGGGAAGGGATCTTGTGCTAGAAATAAGGTTGGAAGGTTTATTGACGCCGGGTATGAACGCTCGCTCGAATGCACATCTTGGGAATGTGGGGATAAGCATTCAACTTTCAAGGACTGTGGAGACAGTTCCATAAGTTAAATAAATGTTTAAAGTGGATGCACATATTGGGAAAGTGAGGAGATGCATTTATGAATGCACACATGGGAAAGGTGAAGAAAGGTATTCAACTACGCGGGGCGTAGCATTAAATACTTCAAAAGAAACAAACAAGTAAGAACTATGCAGGATGCAGTATCAAACACTTCAAAGAAGGTACTAATAATAAGTAAGAACTGGGCGGGATGTAGTATTAAATATTATAAAAGAAGAACAAATAAGACAAGTGCAGGGCGCCGAATTAAACAGCTAAAACATAAGTAAGACCTACGCGGGCGCAGAATTAAACAATTAAGGAATGAGCACGAAGATGCACGGGGCGTAATATCATGCAGAAGTAAGTCATACAATAGATTACAGAATAATCTAAGTTGGGAACCAAGTGGAGACTGTGCAGGATGCGCAATAATAAGTATTGTAATGAATTAAAATGGATGAACTAAATTGGGAATTGAGTGGGGACTGCGTTGAGGGTGCAGCAATAAAGGGAGATCGCTTAGGAAAGCGTAGGATATAGACGTAGTTAAGACCAATTGCATTAGTATTTTGAATGTTCCACTCTTGATGTTTAAATAGCGAGGGGAAACCCAACTATACAGTATGCTTTGGTCTCACTATACGATTGTTTTGGGTAAGTATTATTCATACTAGAATTTATTTCTAATCGTGTTTTTATTATTATTTTCTTCATAAACTCACGGGTGCTCTTTTGAGTAGGCTGAGTTTATAAGATTAGACAGATATGAAATAAGGGCCGCGGTACAAAAGTCGAAGATGCAGCAAGAGGCTTGTTGCTAATAAGGATTTTTGTTTCCGTTTTACTAAGGAGTGCGGACCGCATCACAATATACGGACCTCACTCTTTACTATGTTATATTCTATTATATTTGACCTCTACATGGACACATCTTTGGGTTTAAGTGTGACAGAAGTACACGTAAAGAATGATATGTCAAATTTTGATGTAACCAAAGCATTCAGACGCGCTCTGTGTTTAATAAATAAACTGAACCCGCTTTCATTATGGGAAGTCCCAAGCGGGGATGTTACACGTCAACTTCAGATTCAGCACATCGCGGTCTTTCTTCTATTGACGACATCGACGACGACACTACATCATGATGCGAATTCAGATTTCTTACGATTTCGATTCTCCACATCGCGACTTCATAATCCCTTCAATTTCGTATCAAGGTTCATTTTAAAATAAAATTCTGCGGCACCTCAAATTTGTTGACAGTGTAGAAACCGTTCAGTATGATTTCTAAGGTTTTAATATAATAGCAGACATCAATATTACAAACTGATTTGCATCTCCTAGATATTGTTTTCACTTGTTTGGACATATAAAATTGATTCGGTTTCACGTTTCTACGCCATTAGCCAAATATATATATATATATATATATATATATATATATATATATATATATATATATATATATATATTCAGAATAGTTTATACTTTTTTTTCTGTAGCTTGCTAATTCAGTCCATTACAGGATTTAAATATTGATGTCTCTCCACACGAACTAATTGTGTATTTATGTTGGTCTTCTTGAGGCATTTGTGTGGTATAAAATTGAGTTATGAAGTCTTTTTGGTTTCTTGCAATCCAATTTAGCAATTTCAAGGTTCTTATTACTGTTACAATGAATATACAATATGATTTAGATTTTAAGCCATCTGTTTTGGAGCTGCAACTTCAGTTTTATTTTCATCGTCTTTCCCTCAAAAAGCTTTTGCTAATTGAAACAATGATACATTGAAAGCTTTGAAATATATGAATTTTAGTATGTAGAGAGATATATTGTATTGGTCTTTTGTTGTTTTTACTGTTTTGTATTTTGTTTGTTTCGGTTGTATATATATACTCCTTTGTAATTGATGGTTCAACAGACAGAAAGTAAAAATTTCATTTTTCTTCACCATTTCTTTTCTCATGGTATCAGAGTCTAGGCAATTTTTCAAAACCCTAACTCTTTCCTCAAATTCCTAAAATGCCTAATTCAAGTGATATTTCGAGTCCTAATCCAGATAATCATGGAAATTCTGCGATTAACTACAACGATCCGTATTTTCTTTCTCATGGGGACAATCCTAATTCTCAATTAGGTCAAATTATCTTCAATGGAGATAACTATCTGAATTGGAGCCATAGTGTTCGTTTGGCACTTGGAGCGAAGAATAAGATTCGGTTTATCGATGATTCTCTTCTTCGACCATCTGATGAATCTCCAAATCTACAAAAATGGATTCGAAATGACTACATGGTTACTGCTTGGATTCTTTGTTCCATGGAGAAGAAGATCTCTGAGAGTTTTATCTTCAATTCTTCTGCAAGACAACTTTGGGATGAGATTCGAGAAAGGTATAGTCATTCGAATGCTCCTCAGATCTATGAAATTCATAAAAATTTGATGAGTATTCAACAAAATGATGATAACATAGCCACTTATTATACTAATCTGAAGCAAGTTTGGGATCAATTGCAAGTTATAGAACCAATTCCTGTTTGTACTTGTGGGGCAATCGATAAATGTTCATGTCGTTTGTTAGCTAAGGTTCTTGAGAGAGATCAGCTTACAAAACTTATCCAATTTATTTCTGGTTTGAATAAATCTTTTGATCAAGCTAAGATAAATCTACTCAGTATGGATCCACTACCAAATGTGAACAGAGCTTATCACATGCTTCAACAAATTGAAAAACAGAATGCTCTTAATGTAGCTTGTCAATCTACAGAGATGAGTGCTCTTTTTTCTGCTAAGAATAAAGAGTTACTTCACAATTTCAAGTCATCCTTCCAAAAAAAAGATTACAAGAAGGCTAAACAGGACAAATTTTGTGATCATTGCAAATATAAAGGGCATACTAAGGATCAATGTTTTAAAATTGTTGGTTATCCAGATTGGTGGAAGGGAAAAATTAATCAAACTTCTCAAAAATTAGTTGCAAATGCTTAAGAGAACTCTGCTGGTATTGGAATTCTTGGTGCATCTCCTACTGCTTCTATTTTGCAAAGTGATTCTAATGCAGCTAATTCTTCTATGTCATCGGCTGGTGTTGATCCACAAATGTTTTCTGCATTTTACAAGGAGTTTATGAAGATGATGCAACAAAGTCAAGGATGTTCTTCATCTGATCCTTATGATGCTGCAGTGAATTTTGTAGGTATTGTCTCTGCATTTAATGTGTTTTCCTCAATTCAACATGCAAATACATGGATAATTGATACAGGAGCTAGTGATCATATGGCATTCGATTTTAACATCTTTGATAAAACACATACTCTAAAACATCCCATTCAAATAGCTTTGCCAGATGGTACTTACAAAACTGTTACTATCATTGGAACCATCACTATCAATTCTCATATTGTCCTAAAAAATGTTTTCTATGTACCAGAATTTAAACATAACCTTTTATCTGTTGGAAGGTTATTAGATCATAATAATCTTGTTGCTAAATTTGAGCAACATTTTTGCTCTTTCCAGGACCTTTCAACTGAACAGGTGAAGGCCATTGGTTTGAGACAAGGAGGTTTGTATAAGTTTCTTAAAGACATTTCAAATAATCCGCATTTCACAAATAATGTTCCTTCTGGTCAAGGTATTGTTACCTTATCTTCTAATAAAATAAATTCCATTCATCTTTTTCATGCAAGACTTGGACATGCCTCTTTAGGCAAGTTGAAATATGTACCTTTCTTTTCTTCATTAATAAAGAATGATAGTAATTTTCATTGTGAATCTTGTATTTCTGCAAAACATCATAGATTACCTTTTCCTGTATCAAATTCTATTGCAAATGCATGTTTTGAATTAATTCACATTGATTTGTGGGGTCCATATCGAATACCTTCTCTATCTGGTGCTAGATATTTTTTAACTATTCTAGATGATCATTCTAGAACTACATGGACACATCTGGTTCATCATAAAGATCAAGTTCCTAAAATTATAACTGATTTTTTAGCATATGTTAAGAATCAGTTTCAAAAATCTGTTAAGATCATTAGATCTGATAATGGAACAGAGATTGTTCAAGAAAGTTGCTCAATCTTATTTGCATCAGAAGGGATAATTCATCAAAAAAGTATTGTAGGAGTCCCACAACAAAATGGAAGAGTAGAACGTAAACACAAACATTTAGCTGAGACTGCTAGAGCTCTTAAACTTCATGCAAGTTTACCTAACAGATTTTGGGGTGATTGTCTTCTCACTGCAACCTATTTAATAAATCTTATGCCTAGTTCAGTTCTTGCTTGGAAAACACCATATGAAATTTTGATGAACAAAATGCCAGATTACTCTCATTTAAGGGTTATAGGATGTTTATGTTATCCTGCTATCAAAACCAGTGACAAAATGGCCTCTAGAGCAAAGAAATGTATTCTGATTGGATATCCTTATGCTCAAAAAGGGTATAAACTTTATGATCTTGAAAATCACAAGGTTTTACTTAGCAGAGATGTAATTTTCAAGGAAGACATTTTTCCTTATCATTCTACTACTCCTCCTGTTTCGGATCCTCATGAACATGTTTCCTTTCCTCTTGTTAATCCAGTTTTATCACCTGATTCCTTCCTCACATCTCCAATAGAAAATGTTGTTCATTCACCTCAAAATAACATTCAAAATTTCCCTGAAGCACCTTCATCTCCAATCTTAACTTCACCACCAAATAATTTTCAACCAGATTTTGTACCTTCTTCTATTCCACAACAGTCCTCACCTTCAAACACTCTTATACCTATTAGAAAATCCACTTGGCCTACTCAACTGCCTAAAAAATTTGAAGAGTTTGTTCTAGATAAACATCATAAACCTCCTACAAATTGTTCTTTTGTTCAACAAATTCTTTCTAATTCTGAACTGGAGCATTTAAACTCAGAATACATTGCCAGTCTAGCAAATACTTTATCTATTCATGAACCTAATTCTTATGCTCAAGCTAAGAATGATCCTAAATGGATTGAGGCCATGCAAAAAGAACTACAAGCACTTGAAGATAATGATACTTGGGAAATGACTATTTTACCTCCTAATAAGACTGCCATTGGAAGTAAATGGGTGTATAAGGAAAAATTTAATCCAGATGGAAGTTCAAATAAATGCAAAGCAAGGGTTGTTGCAAGAGGTGATAAACATATCAAAGGTAAAGACTTCAAATACACTTTCAGTCCTGTTGCAAAATTCACTACTGTTAGGGTGCTTATTGCTTTAGCTGCTGCAAAAAATTGGGACCTTCATCAGCTTGACATAAATAATGCCTTCTTGCATGGTTATGTTGATGAAGAATTGTATATGCAACCTCCACCTGGATATATAAAAGCTAAACCAGGAGAAGTATGTAAATTGAAGAAATCCTTGTATGGGTTAAGACAAGCTGCAAGACAATGGAATGTTCAACTTAGTAAACAACTGATCAATTTGGGATATAAACAGTCAAAACAAGATTATTCTCTCTTCATTAAGTCTGGTAATGATTCTTTCACTGCTGTTATTTCCTATGTTGATGATTTACTAATTACTGGAAATTATTCAGTTGAGATTCAATCTGTTAAGAATGTTCTTAATTCTGCTTTTACAATTAAAGACTTGGGTCATCTGAAATATTTCTTAGGCATAGAGGTATTTAGAACAAAAGAAGGTATTTTGTTGAATCAAAGGAAATATATTTTGGACCTTTTAAAGGACACAAATATGGAACAGTGCAAACCAGTTTCTTTCCCTTTGCCCAGAAATTTGAAACTAAGCACAGTTGATACTCCTTTGCTTATGGATCCTGAGACATACAGAAGACTCATTGGTAAACTTCTATATCTTAACATGACTAGGCCAGATATTTCATATGCTGTTCAACAGCTTAGTCAATTTCTGAATACTCCTGCAAAGTCACATTTTGATGCTGCTTTACATGTTCTTAAGTATCTCAAAGGTACTATTGATGTTGGTCTGTTTTATTCCTCCACATCTGATTTGAATCTTACAGCATATTGTGATGCTGATTGGGGAAGTTGTCTTTTTTCTGTAAAATCTCTTTCTGGTTATACTATTTTCTTAGGTAATTCTTTAATATCTTGGAAAACAAAGAAACAGAAAACTACATCCAAAAGTACTTGTGAAGCTGAATATAGGAGTATGAGTTATACCACAAGTGAATTGATTTGGCTCGAAGGTTTACTTGAAGACTTGCAAGTGAAAGTATCTCTTCCTATTAATCTTTTCTGTGACAACATTGCAGCTAAATACATTGCAGAAAACAAGGTGTTTCAAGAAAGAACCAAGCATTTGAAAGTTGATTGTCATTTTATAAGAGACTATGTAGATGCACAATTTATCACCATTCTTCATGTTAAATCTGCTCTTCAGCTAGCAGATTTGCTTACGAAGCCATTGGGAGCTGATCAGCATGCTTTTCTTTCATCCAAGCTTGGCCTTGTTTCTAAACCACCAAGTCCAGCTTGAGGGGGGATGTAGAGAGATATATTGTATTGGTCTTTTGTTGTTTTCTGTTTTTTGTTGTTTTTAATGTTTTGTATTTTGTTTGTTTCAGTTGTATATATATACTCCTTTGTAATTGATGGTTCAACAGACAGAAAGTAAAAATTTCATTTTTCTTCACCATTTCTTTTCTCATGGTAAAAACTAAGTTACAAGATTTAGGATGATGAGTTGATGATTGTGACCTATAATTTACATTTTAATGGATAGTCCGGGAATAAAACCTACTTTAACCAAGTTGTTAGTTTGTACTATGCTCAGATTGTTGTTTGCTTCCTTATATTTAAACAAGACGGTCATGTTGCATTGCAATGTTAACCAGCTCCTTGCAATAACAGAGATAACTTTACCTTAATTTGAAGTAGAAATGATTTTTGTTCTACTTTTCATTTATTTGTCTAATTGTTTAAACAACTTCTATAATTGTTTAAACAACTTACTTGTATTAACTACTTGAAGTTTTGACTCATTATCTCTCATCATTTGTGTATTTTTTATTTTTAAATTACATTAAGATGTAAAAAATATGTTTAATTTAGCTTACCTCTTCATCATTGATATATTAACACAAGTTGAAGCTTTTAACTCTAATACTTGATTTTAAGCTTTTGACGTTCTTTTCATAAATCCACCACAGTTCTGTTCACCGTAGCTAAACAAATATTTTTACTGCATATCTTGATAATTTAAACTCAGTATAATGATGAGATAAATTTTGGAAACAAGGGGAACCTGCTTATTCTTTACAATTCAATTAGTTCGGATAAGAAAACTGTATCAAGCATAATTGAACTGATAAAAGCCATCGTATATCGTATATAATAGCATTGATATGGTTAAATTTGTAGCCGATAAATTGGCATCATGAGTTGATTGTGGCCTTGCCTTGTATTTCCATGGTTACCTTTATTCCTTTTTAACCATAACTTTCTTGCAATTTCTTCTGACAATATTATCACCGTTCTGCATATATATACCTTACCATTAATTTTAAGTTGAATTTGCTTTTACAGCACTGTCTTTCTTTCCTCTTTCCTGCTTCTTGAAACTTCCACAAATTTATTTGTTTCCAACGGCCGATGGTATAATTGACCATCTTTCTCTGCTTCTCACGTTCATAACAGTACATGGTAAAAAGAGAAAAAAAAATTGATAGACACGAGTTTAGGCAACACAAATTTTCGTTTGTTTTTTCTCCTTATAATTAGTTATCTCAGGTAAGTAATACAATATAGGACCATGCTCTTCCTTTGCGATCGTTTTCTTCACAATTTTACTCCTAGAATAACATAGTACAGGATAGTTATTGGTATAGCTATTGTTGTTCCAAGAATAACACTGCAAAAGCAAGTATAAATCAAAAGTAAAACGATAACAATGTTGTTCAAGAATTGCAATAGAGTTGGACGTACGATGGGCAAATAATTCCTTCATGGCATTCATACTCTTTTGCAAATACAAATGGAACAATTCCTTGAGGAAGAGCAGCCTACAAATTTCCATATATTAGTATTTGTATTTAATTTGTAAACAGGGAAAAAATCCATAAAAAAAAAAGAAAAAAAAAATATTGCTACAAGGTAAGGATAAAGAAATTACAATCATTTGTTTACATAATGTAGAACATTATAGGTTTTTGATAATAATGCGGACTATATGTTTATGGAAAATACATACATACCTGTACAATAGCGATACGAAAGAGGTTCCCTCTAAGACCTATGACATATGAAGTAACTGCAACTATGATAGGGCTCATCAAAAACCGAATTGTCATGGACATAAACAGCTCTCTCTTTCGACATGTTAGTATTTTTGGTTGCGAAGCAATAAAAAGACCTGCTCGAATAATCATGTAGCAACATATCATAAGTTTAACAATCATTAGGTTTAAACTCTGAAAATATCATGATTAATGAAGAAAATAGTTAAACTTACCCAAGCTGAACATAGACATCCCTAAACCCGTCCTAGACAATATAGTTATCGAGTCATCTACTATCTTTGGTATTGGAACATTCCATCTGTAACAAAAGCATTGACTACTATTAACATGATGTTCAAGAATGTAATAATACAAAATATTTCACCTGAAAGAAACGAGTGACCATGTAAGTCCAATTACACTTCCATATATGTTTGGATTACAAATAAGCTTTCTCCATGTGGTGGTGATTATAAGCTTGGCAACCACAGTAGCTGGAGGCATATCATGATCATCATTCATCTGCTCTTCTAATTTATTAGTTTGCACACTACTATTACCTGTTGCGTCAACATTTTCAATTTCATCTGTAACTGCATATATAAAATTTGATGATGAATTTATAGCTTCGTTCACAATGTCATCAGTCAAACTTCTTGTTTCTTCACCCTTTGAAGATATAAGGTACTCGTTATCTTTATGTATGTCTGAGCTCATTTTAGAAGGCATAGTGGAACATATATCATCCTTTAAACTTTGCCATTTTGGAGTTTCCTCTACTCTTGAGAAAGATCGAGAATATATTTCCACATCTTCCATGTCAGTCTGTCTCAACTCATTTGAACTAGACGACATTGAAATATTCTTTAACCCTTTAATGTGCATGCTATGTTTACCTTCTCTACATGTTTCTTTATCAGCATGCAAATTTTCTTCAACGCTGGTAGTTGCTCTAACTTCATCATGTGAAAACCTTTTAAAAATAAGCACTTTTACAGCTCGATACTCATACATGATTAGTAACAAAGAGGACCAGATCAGACCTTGTAGAACAATAATTTGAACCATAAGACTAGTAGAAAAATCACCATACATTGCCTTGAGTAGAGGAAGTCCTACCAAAAGAACATTTGGCAATGCAGAGATGGAATAAATTGTAATAGACCAGTCAAGATTACCGAACCTTGTGAAGTTGAATAAGAGAAGAACAAAAAGGATGATAGCTTTTTGAAGGGTATCTACGGCTAGAAAGCGTAAATTCATGTCATACACATTGTTTTTAGCTATGAAATGAAAACCAAGTAAAGGGACAGCAAATGTTGCAACAAATTTGTTGATTCCAGAGCATTGATCAGGAGTGAATATTTTCCACCATTTGACAGATGCATAGGCTAATATCATTGCCACATATAGCGGCACAACAGCAACAACCACTGCGTAAATGTCACGTCCGCTTATCATTGTCTTTGCACATAAAACAAAGGGTTCAATAATATGAATATGAAGAATTGGGGAAGATTTTGTTCCTGATATTGTAAGCTGTGAAAGAGTAGGTTTTGTTAAAAGAATGCAGCATTATGTAATGCTATATTAGATTATTAGTTGTTTGACTTCAAGTAGAAAGAGTTTTATAAAAATCAAGATTTTGATAAAGTTGCTGACCTTGCATTGCTTTTTGCAAGATATGATTGTATATCATATCAGATGTTCATGCAAGGAAGTTTGCTTGGATTGACCACTGCATTCTTTACAGTTTGACAGTAGATTGATGGTGCGTTCCCTGAGGAGCTTCTACCCGTGGAAACGCTCTTAGCTTTAGCCTTCGCTGGTGGTGACCAAGAAACCACCTGTTTAGCTTGGTGGGCCAGGAATGTGTACGCATCCGAACGGGCTATTCTAAACGTGGCACGAACAGAAAAGGCTCTACGAAAGAAAATTGCGTTTTTATGCCAAGAAAATATTGTGAAGTGTTATATAATAAAATAAGAACAAAAGTCATTAGAGAGAAGATATTTTTATTCACTTTTTAGATAACATTATAATACAAATGAGCTTTATATTTATAGACTCCAAATCTAATGAAAATTACAATACTGTCCTTGACCATTTAACATATTCACCCATATCATTTAAATATATTATAACACTACTTCTTGAATATGCGTTTGATAATAATAATTGCCTCATTAAAAACTTATGGCATTATCAGGGTTGATGCTTCTGGATCAATATAATGCCTCATTAAAACATTACTAACAAAAACCCAGTGGGAAAAATATTAGTGAAGGAAAAAGAGTACATTATAGCATACTTTTGAATGCTCCCCCTGATTTATAACGCATTATTCAGTTAGTTTGTGAATGCATCCGACGCATACCAATTTTATACACCATCTTCTAAAACGTTGATTTTGGAAGTGCTTTTGTGAATAGATCAGCCGAATTTTCTTGAGACTGGATTTGTTTCACCTCTATTTTGTTGTCCTTTTGTAGTTCGTGTGTGAAGAAAAACTTAGAAGAAATGTGTTTTGTCCTATCACCTTTGATGTAACCTGCCTGAATCTGGACTACGCAAGCTGCATTGTCTTCATAAATAATAGTTGATCCTTCTGTAGCTGAAGGGAGCTGACATGTATTTCGAATATGCTCAATTAATGATCTTAATCAAATACATTCTCGACTTACTTCATGTAGTGCTAGTATTTCAGAGTGATTGGATGATGTTGCTACCAACGTTTGCTTTGTAGAACGCCATGAAATAGCTGCATTATTGTTACTGAACACATATCCAGTTTGTGATCTTACTTTATGTGGATTGGAAAGATAACCTGCATCAGCATAGCCAACTAGATTTGGGTTATTACCTATGTCAGAATAAAATAAGCCTAAATTTGTCGTTCCACGAAGATATCTCATGATATGTTTTATACCATTCCAGTGTCTTTTTGTTGGTGCTGAACTGTATCTTGCTAGAAGATTCACTGAGATTGCAATATCTGGTCTCGTGCATTGGGCTAAATATAATAATGCACCAATGACACTGAGATATGGTACTTCTGGACCAAGCATATTTTCATTATCTTCTTTTGGACGGTAAGGGTCCTTTTTAATATCCAAAGATCTGACAACCATAGGTGTACTAAGTGGATATGCTTTATTCATTTGAAAACGCTTCAGAATTTTCTCAATATAGTTTGACTGATGAATCAGTATGCCATTAGTATTATGCTCGATTTGTAGACCGAGATAATATTTAGTTTTGTCAAGATCTTTCATTTCAAATTCTTTCTTTATGTAATTTATTGTTTCATCAATCTCTTCTGGAGTTCCAATCAAATTTATATCATCAACATAAACTGCTAAAATAGCAAACCCCTTTACCGATTTCTTTATAAAGACACAAGGACAAATGCGATTGTTTTTATATCCGGCTTTTATCAGTTGATAAGATGCATTCAAGTAATAGTGCTTATTTTCATTTACTGATCTAGCCACTTGGAGGAATTTAGTTATTATGTAGATCATTTGAATACAAACATGACTTCAGGTCATTCAACATTTATATTGATTGAATTTTAAACCACTGAATGACATCTATGCATAATCTATATGATAAGCTCATATCAATTTAGTCAAACAATCTTCTGGTTGTTAGTTAAATATTTACATATATGGATATATACGTGCGTCCACGTATCACATATTATAGACTTGCACATTCTTTATCATTTGAGTTAGTGATTTTAGAACAAACTAATACACGGATCCAGAATATTAAATTTTGTTTATCACTCGATTTAAATGTGAATCCTTAAAGATTAAATGATAGTTTCCAAAACGTCTGGTTTGAAAATACATATGTATCGAGTTTGACTTATCAGTAATAACTTTAGGTTATTTGATATGTTACAACTTTTATTTATAGAATATATTGTAACTTCTAGTTACTTTTGGCTATCGATAATAAGAATTTCAAGATCTAAATCTTAAATCAGTAATGGTTGATTTTTTATATTATGCTATAAATTCTGCCAAAAAAAAAAAACTGAGTTTATTATTCCCAAGTTACCGAAGACATTACATTGTCTACACCTCACATGTATATACATGATGTTGTTAATTTTACTAATGTCTTTGATATTGCTACTTTTCTCTTCTATATCATAAGATTGCCTTCCGAATGCATGATATTGCTATGATCGTTAACCTTCTCTGTAACTAGCTCTTAGATCCAAAGTTTGAGTTAATAATATAGTAACAAGTAATATTAAAGATATTGAAAACTGAATTTGATAACAAAGACTTTATAGTATAATATTGTAGTAAGGTAAATTAATATAAATAGAGAAATTCATTTACCTCGTTTTACGAAAAAACAGAACGATGGTAAGTAGAAGTAAGCAGGTTTTGTGTTTTTTTTTGGATAAGAAGAAGATACCTAAACTTTTTCGAATGAAGTAGATATATAATAGACCTGATTGTTGAGTTATGGCTATAGAATAGTTCCAAGCTAATTATTAGGTAGTACAAAAAAAATATCCATCGGTTTGACTAGGTAAAATGAAATGTACTATATATGTTATATTATATCTGAAACAATACATACAGTGTATTTAAAGTATTACTTTTAAAATAGAATACATACAAAGTCATGCTGATAACGTGTTATATAATAAAATAAGAACAAAAGTCATTAGAGAGAAGATATTTTTATTCACTTTTTAGATAACATTATAATACAAATGAGCTCTATATTTATAGACTTCAAATCTAATGAAAATTACAATACTGTCCTTGACCATTTAGCATATTCATCCATATTATTTAAATATATTATAACATGAAGGACAAACTTAAGGATTTTTTTGCCACCTAGGATAGTCAAGTAACTTTTTATTGCCAAGGACAAAATCGTTAAAATAATTTAAATAACCCTAACTGCCGCGCGCTTTCTCCTATCTCGTTCGTGTTCTTCTTCAATTCTTCGTTGCTTCTTCTTTTTTGTTCTCAAATTTGAATTTTCTTTTTCGTTCATCTTTATTTTGTTGCGCGGCTCCCTCATCTTATCATAATTTTCGGTCTCCTCTGTTTTAGTTCGATGCTGTCAATTCTCAGCTTAGGTATGATTCTATTTCTTTTTCTTCTGCTCACTACAAGGAAAACTGCATTTTTCGACGGCTGAAAACCGTCGGCGGTCGTCGGAAGCCGTCGGAAAATAAGGCGTCGGGGCGCAGTGTTTCCGACGGCTTCCGACACAGGGCGCCGAACATTTTTCCGATGGCCTTCGACGGCTTTCGACGGATTCCAACATCTGTCGGAAGCCGTCGGAAACCGTTGGAAAAAATGGTCTATAGGCTGTCGGAAGCCGTAGGAAAACTATTACCTGAAAGCAGTCGGAAGCCATCGGAAATCTGCTGTGTTTTTTTTTAATTCCTGCTGCAATATAGCCTTCCATCCACATTTCCCATCCAAACACTATTACACCAATACTGCAGAATCTAGTATACAATATTCCAACCAAATATCAAAACCCAGACTACACAAAATTCATCAAACACACAAATACATCAAATTACATCAAAATAAAATACATAATATACATAATCATTCCAACATTCACAACAACCTCAACAACAAGTGTTCTACCATGTCATACATACACAACATAATACAAAATCATCAACATCCACATTATCATACAACCACATAACCAAGTGTATCAAACATAATCATACAAAAATCAACAACTACCTCCACCGTCTACCAAATCATACAAAACTAAAAAAAACATACCAGAAAAAGCAAGCAATCAATCACTCTCCTCCAGATCCAGAGCCAGCAGAGAAAGGGAAGCGGCCACCATACTGCTGCATGTACTCGACGATACGTTGGTCTAGCAATTGTGTGGTCTGTATGGCCTGTCGGTGGTTCTGCTCCTCCAGTTGGGCCACTCTAGCCCGCAAATCTTCGATCTCTGCTAGATCGATCTGAGCTCTAGTCTGCCGATCCCGTCTCTGACTGCTGGTCTGCAATAAATATTCAATTTAGCTGTGTGATTTATGTAAGTGTATTTGCAGGTATGTGAATTTTAACTGTAATTCTAAACACACAATCATATGGCCTATTGATGGGCCATAGTGACATTATGGAAATAACTATCCTAATGAAAGTCAAATGACTTAAAACTAGTAAATTAAACATTTATTGGGAGAGGCGTAGGGTTTTGGGTACAAGGTGCTTGTATAAATCCCTACGATTTAATTAATTATGACTTAAATATCAAATTAGCAGTAAAATAAATTATTTACCACTTGATTGCCAAATCTGTATCATCTGCCATGCTCTGATGGATCTATAACGGACTCAAAAATAGCATCCTCCTCATCAGTCGTTCGGATGTTCACGTTCATAAACACTGTATATATAAAAAAATTATTACATTAGGTTATACACGTGCATGCATTATAGAAAAGAATAAAACACAAATTATTATTTCAGATTACCTAACAAATGGTGCAACCTCGGCACAATTTAGAAGAATATAAGTGTGTGCTACATGAAGATCTCTATCGTCTAGCCATATTTCTACACATTTTGCAGAAGGCCGACCATGTTGTCTAAAAATAGATAACATTGCTTGAGAGGACTCTTGTTCGTTGCCTTCGTCATTACGAGGAACACTTTCAAATGAAATATTCACATGGTCACTGAAATAGTGAAAGAAAAAGAACGAAGCTTCTTCTTCGATGTAAGATTTACATATCGAACCTTCAACTCGTGCTTTTTGCCTCACTTTTTTCTTCAGATGATTCAAATATCTATGCAAAATTAATTTATATTAACTTCATCTTTCAAATGCAATTAAATTACGTGATAACATATTACATACCTCTAAAATGGATACATCCATCCATATTAGACAGGACCTCGAAGTCGTGCTTCAGATGGGAGATGAACAGGTAAATGTTCCATTACATTAAAAACCTGGCAGAAATATTTTCTCTAATTTGCAAAGCAATATAGGAATATCCACTTCAAGTTTACGTAAACGTTGCAATTTTAAAGTAGTCGAACAAAGATCTTTGTAAAACATACTAAGCTCCGTTACTACCTTCCAAACTTTTAACGGCAGTAGTTCTTTGAACATAACGGGAAATAAATTTTCCATCATTATGTGACAGTCGTGACTTTTCATTCCGCTCAATATACCATTTTTAAAGTCAACACATCTACGATGATTTGATGATATCCCATTAGGAAATCTTAACCCTTCCACCATTTTAACACAGCTTTAACTTGATTATTATCTAATTTGTAACATGCTTTGGGTTTTTTACTGTCATTTGGTTTCATATGAAGCTCAGGACGTTTGCATAATTCTTCTATATCACGTCTTGATTTCAAATCATCCTTCGTCTTCCCTTTCACATTCAAAATTGTGTTAAAAACATTATCAAATATATTTTTCTCATTGTGCATCACA
This sequence comes from Allium fistulosum, assembly GCA_030737815.1. Taxonomy (NCBI): domain Eukaryota; kingdom Viridiplantae; phylum Streptophyta; class Magnoliopsida; order Asparagales; family Amaryllidaceae; genus Allium; species Allium fistulosum. Next base: position 418,857,511 of record CM060906.1, read on the forward strand.
TCTATATTATGATGAAGCAGAAGATGTTTCCAATACGGCAACTCCCAAAAAATAGTTTGTTTGCACCAGTTATGAACAACTGATTTGCCTTCAATTTCTGTTTGCTCTCCAGTTTCATATATCTTTGGATAGTCCCTAACAAGTTCATATATGTCTTCGCTTGACCATATCGTCGGTGGTTGTCTGGTTTCTACTCTATTAGCTAAAAAAATTTCTTGTCTCCTCTGAAGGGATGATTTACATGGAGAAAATATCGATGACAGTCAAACCATGAAATTTTCTTACCATGAGGTAAAGAAAACGCTCGTGTTTCATCCATGCAATATGGACATGCTAGACGACCGGCAGTACTCCATCCTGAAAGCATTGCATAGGCAGGAAAATCACTTATAGTCCACAACAAAGAAGCAAACATACAAAAAAATTTCTTCTTGGACACATCGTATGTTTCTACTCCTTCGTTCCACAGTATTTTTAACTCCTTAATCAACGGTTGTAAATATACATCGATTCCTTGTGTCGGATCATCGGGGCCAGGAATGACAACAGTAAGAAACATATATTGCGTTTTCATACACATCCATGAAGGTAAATTATACGGTGTGACGATAATGGACCAGGATGAATATTTAGAACCAAATTGAAAAAATGGAGAAAAACCGTCCGTATATAATCCTAATCTAATATTTTGACTCTCCGCTGCAAAATTTGGATACATTTTATCGAAATGCTTCCATGCTTCTCCATCGGCCGGATGTGTCAACGTACCCTCTTCCTCCGTTCTCACACTATGTCATCTCATATTAGATGCAATTACAGAAGATGCATATAATCTTTGAAGCCTTGGAGTTATGGGTAAGTAATGCATACGCTTGTACGGAACTTCCTTCCCCTTCTTTTTTCTTGGTTTGTATCTCTTCTGATTACAAATTTTACAATTTCTAAGGTTTGCGTCTTCTTTCCAAAACAACATGCAGCCTTTTAAACATGTATCTATTTCTGATAAGGTAAACCAGCCGACATAAGTTTTTTAACTTCATAGTGATTTTCACACATTAGATTATCGGGCGGCATATGTCTTTTTGCAGCTTGAACAACAGCCGTAAATCCAGCTTCAGTGATGTTGTATTTTGACTTCATCGCAATGTATTCTGCGATTACTGACAGCTGAGTGCCGCTTTTACAACCATCTCAAATAGGTTTCTTAGCAGCATCTAGTAAATCATAAAATTTTTTTGCTTCAATAGTTGGTTCTTCAACATTTCCATCATCGTCGTCAACTTCAACCATAGGAAACATTGATCGTGCTGCATCTTCGACCATATTTTCTATACGGGTCGTCGTAACTATTTCGTTAACGACACTTTCAGACTCTACAGAAGTATTTGCTACAACTTCTCCATGCCGATCTCAAACATAATACTCGGGTACGAAACCGTTTTGGCACAAATGAACTTTCACAATATCTGGTAACAAATACTTCAAATGTCTACACCTACTACACGGACAATGAATTTCTGGATCGTTTCCGTTATTACTTAAAGAGAATTCAACAAATACGTTTATACCATTATAAAAATCTTCTTTTATTGAGCCCCTCAGTCCTTTTCTTTGGTACATCCATCTCCTCCAATCAACAAAATAATCAATCATTTTTCCTATTTGAGAAAATGAGAAGTTCAAAATTTAATATTTATTTTCAAGAATACAAATTCGAAAAAGATTATTTTCATGGTCGTATAATATTTGAATTTAAAGAACTACTTCACAAATTTAAAAATATTTTCAAATAGGACACATTTTATTTTTTAACGTATCGATACAAAAAATTGTACAAAAATATTTTTTTTTCCATGGTCAGGCATCCTACTTTCCATTACAAACACAGTAAGCATTTACATTTCGTATATTACTTCGTCTCAAACGATTCAACAAAATTTCGGCAACATTTCCCTTTTGTTCCCTGCATTGTACACAATGCGTGTACGCAGGAAACAAAAAAGAAAAGTTAGGCCGAAATTTTATGAACCGTTTGAGACGAAGTAGTATACAAAATGTAAATGCTTACTATGTTCATAACTTGTCCAATACAGGGACAAATTCAACAAACATTGTACAAGATAAATATAAATGGTCGTTTTTTGAAAAAAACGACTATTTATATAACGATCATGTACAACACTCGTCAGACGGGGCCAAAAACTCTCTAAGGGACATTTGTCAATTAGATGTGCGCATTTTACGAAAAAATACAGTTTTACTAACTGTTCACATTTACAAAAATATATTTTAATTTAACACATTCGACGTATTACATCAACTTAAGGCTCGTTCGACATATTTTGTTGTTGTTGCATAAGTCAATACGTGCACAATATAATATTCCTAGCTCGTGCATTCATTTTATCTTATTCCAACTAACACAATACAATGATGGCAGCGCTACACACATATACAATCGTATAATCAAGGCATACACAACGATTTACATATACACGAACAACCACAAATTACATGTTTTTCACAATTTCACGATAAAAGATGAAATAGAAATACCATGGAATGCTAGAAACTATTATAACACTATTGGAAACAATTTCAATCACCAATTAGCACTAATTTAACAACTTATGCAAATCTGGATTTAGGGTAAAAATTAGATTTTTGGCGAAAATAAGAGATTATACCTGAGCTAGAGAGCAATAGACGTTGATTACGCAGCCGGGGAGGATCCGAAAGCTCGAAATTGATGATTGGAAGCTTGGGGAAGAGATTTGGGGATTTTGGGTTAAAAATTTTCGTATGGAAATGTGGAAGAAGAAGGCTCGGCTGAGCCCTGTAATTCGCGATTTTTCGACGGCTTCCGACGGCCCGTCGGAAGCCGTCGCCCCCTTCCCCCCCCCCCCCCACCCCGTCGCTATTAGTGGCTTTTTCTTCTATTAGAGTTTTAATTTGGTCGATTCTAACATTGTTTTTTTTATAATTGAAATTAGTTTTGTTACTATGTTTTCTTCTCTCAAATTCTATGGAAAATTTGGACAGTAGTAGCAGGTTCGTTCTTGTTCCTTTTACTCTATATGCAGCATTGTTTTTAAATTTGTTTTAAATCGACTGTCATTTTTTTGTTGAATTATGATTATGTTGGATTCGTGTTGATTTGGATGCATATTGTTGCTGTATTTAGTTCACTGTGGATCACTGGTTAGGTATCATTTTAAGTTTTTTTTTAGTATCATTTTGACAATACTCAATTTTTGAATCGTTTTGCTTTTTTCTTTGTGTATAGTTGATGATGTGCAGAAAATAATCGATGGGTTAAACTAGTGTTTTGTTAGTATCAAATATTTGTTGACATATGTTTTTGTATCAGTTTTAATATAAATTTGAGCTTCAGATTTTAGGTATCGGTTTTATTGTTAGTAGGTATCAGTTTTGTTAAAACTGTTTTATTTTCTTTTTGATTTCTTACTTTTGTTTTTTTTTGCTTTTGCAGTGGTGACAATAGCCTTCTTTGTTTGTTTGTCTTCGTTGATAATACTTTCAGCACTCGGTTGTCCATTGATTGTTGTTTTTATGATTTGAAGAATGACATTTGTCGATGTTGGTCTCAATTAGCTCCTTCATCTATTGAAATTCCTTATGTGATTGAGAATAAAGTTATAGTGGTTGATACCGATTCTGACCTTTAGAGTATAGTTTGTTTTCAATTGTATAAGAATTGTGTATTCTTTCCTTTTACCGTTAAGATCAAGGGTTCTCAATTGGAAAATGTTGGTGGTGGTTCTATTTCAATTTCATCTAATCTTCTTAGTTATTCATCTTCTAGTGGATCTTTGTGTTCAAATGTTGTTGTTCATAGTAAAAGTTATTTGAAGGATATGTTGAAGTGAGGTTCGAAATTATCCATTGATGATTTTATTGGTTTTTGTTTTGGAGGAGCCAATGATTTTAGGGAAGTTTTATGGCATGTCAAATTCAAAAGGATATGAATTATTGTTTTAGAAGAACTGCTCTAGAAGAATTACTGCTATTTGCTCTTCCTCTACGAATGGGTGTCTATTTAAAGTTCATGCTTCTTGTGGGGAAACTTAATAAGTTTTTCATTAGAAGTTTGAATAGTGATCATTCTTGTGGGGCTGGTCTTAGAAATTTGAATAATCCCCATCTTTCTAGTGCATTTGTTAAATCATTGATTATTGATGAGATTCGCGATTGTCTTTGTAAAAAGTCTAAAGATATAATAGATGATTTTAGAAGATAATACAATCTTGAGTTGTCTTATTCTTTTGCTTATTGTGGAAAACAACTTGCTTTGATGGAGTTGCATGGTAATGATGTTATGTCGTACAATGATTTGAGTTGGTATTTAGAAGCACTGAAGAAGTATAATCCAGGTAGTTGTGCTGATATGGAAGTTAATGCTTGTACAAATCAATTTGAAGAGTATTTGTTAGTTTTGGTGCTTGGTGGTTTCAAGCATTGTCGACCTATGATATTTTTAGATGCTACTCGTTTAAAGGAACAGTCATGAGTTTTGATGGGTGCTACTGCAAATAATGGCAATCAGGGTATGTTTTTATTTTAATATGCTTTAATGTATAGTATCGGAATTTTGTTATCTTTTTTTAGGAATAAGTTTTTAGTTATCATTAATAGTTGGTAGGTATCAGTTTTTAGTTAATTTTAGCAATTATTAGGTATCAGTTTTTAAGTTACATGTTGATTGAATTTTATTTTAATATTTGTTTAAAACTGTTATATGCAGGTTTTTTCCCTTTAGCTATGGGTATAGTTTCTTTAGAAAATGTGGATAATTGGAAATGGTTTTTGAGTCATTTAAAACAAATGCTTCAAGAAGATCGTGATTTGGTTTTTATGTCCGATCGCCATCAAGGTTTAATTTTAGGGGTTCATGAAGTTTTTCCTTTAGCATTTCACAGTTATTGCTATCTTCATATGGAGTAAAATTTACTTTAGGCAGTTAAGGCGAAGAATTCTAATATGTCTATCATTGATTTGTTCAAGATGTATTCTAGAGCTTCTAATTTGTATGAATTTGAAGAAGAACATTCTAAATTTTGCGAACTTGGTGGTGTTGCTGCTGTGAATTTCTTGGAGGATAAGCCTTTTGATAAATGGGCTAATTTGTTTTTCCCGGGTAAACGATATGGTGAATATAGTTCAAATGTTGCCGAAAGTTTTAATAGTTGGATTTTGGATGAACGTGCCTTGTCTATTACTGTATGCTTAGATGGAATTTGAATTAAGCTTATGGAATAAATGGCTAATAGGAGAGAGGAGTGTCGATTATGGAATACTACTCTTTGTCCTTCTATGAAATCTCGTTTAAGTGAATTGATTGAAGAAAGATTTGAATGGGATGTATACAAGTCTTCAGAGTTTGTTTTTGAAGTGAAATCGTCAAACTCTTATCCTGTTGATCTTAAAGAGTGGAATTGTAGTTGCAAACAATGGAAAGTTACAGGGTTTCCTTGTGCTCATGCTATTAAGTGCATGAACAAATCAAAGTTGTCCGTTTATGATCTTATTGAGTACTATTTTACCGTTGATGATTATCATTGTTCTTATGCTAATTTCATTAATCATATTCCTAATTTTGATAAGCCAATTGTTGATGCAAGTGTTGAAGATGTTATTAAGCCACCAAAGGAGAGAAGAGGTGCTGGCAGACCTTCTATAAAACGAAAAGGAGGATTTATATATTTTCAAAATAAACAAAATAGATGTGGTGTATGCAAGCAATATGGTCACAACAAGCGTAATTGTCAAGCTTCTAAGAATATGTAATTTGATTGTCAAGCTTCTAAGAAAATATTCTTGGTTTTATGTGTTGTTTGGCAATTTTATGTCAGTGAACATTTTTATATCATTGTATTGGTTTATCATATACTATATGTGACAGTGACTTGATATTTTTATTTGAACTTTGTTATATGGTATCATTTTTAGTTTACCATTGTTTTTTTCTGTAATATACATGTTGTGTGGAAAGTAATGTGCTATAATTTTTATATGTTGTTCAGTTTATTTATTTTTATTGGATGTTCAGTTTCAGTTTTTGGTTTTATTAGTTTCTGTTTTAGGTATGTAAAATATGTGGTATCAGTGGTTGTATGCTATTAGTATCAGTTGTAGATATCACATATTATAGTATTGGGTTTTCTGTGTTTTTAATCTGTGTCAGGTATAAACAACTATGATGTCATTCTTTGCATACTATTTGTATCATTTGTACATGATGATTTCTTCCTACTTTTGAAATGACTGTAAGTATTTGTTTGCTGAGTTGTGAAGTGCAAAACTTTATAAAGAAATATAACCTTAAAAGTTAATATATAAGGACTAGTATGTTATGGTGAACAGTTGTCAACTCTGTATATGATGTAGAAGTATAAAATTGCAGTTTGGTATATTGTTGTTGTCAGATTATTTCAAACAGCAACTAGGTATCAGTTTTGTATATACATAGATATCAGTTTTGCTATAATTTGTGGTGAAAATAATGTATAAAATGAACAAACATGAATTTTAATCAAACAGTTACTACGTATGAGTTTGCACTAATTTCGTACCTCTTTTGATATGCATGACAGTTAGCTAGATAATTAAATTTATAAAGCATCATATTATATCAAATAACTGCTGGGTATTATTTTTCATAAATGTAGGTATCAGTTTTAGTATATATAATGTTAAGAACAATTTATTAAATCTTGAAGCTTGAATTTTAATCATACAAGTACTAAGTATGAGTGCTGCATTATTTTTTAGTTTGCTTTTGTTATATATTACAATACAGTAAATTTAATTCGTAGGGGTTTATGTTATATGTAACAGCTAATGGGTATCATTTTGCATTAATATAGGTATCAGTTTCACTGTAAATAACATTTGAAATAAATAATTAACAAAATAATCAAGTATTAATTTCAATCATACATGCAGGTGGAAAAAAATAGTAACAGTCGCTGCACACTGCTGGTGTCAGTTTCCTTTGTAAGTAAAAATATATGTACTATCATAACAGAACATTAAGTATGACAGAAGTTAAACAAAGCTACTTTTTGCAATGTCTGACAGAAGTACGTAGTGTTTACAGCAAATTGACATAAAACCAACAATGTTTGCATCGGCATTCAAAAAAAATATCTAGTATCTAGTACTTTTAACACATTATCTCAAATGTATATTAGGGCAAATGAACATAACATCAGATTTTGCAAACGAATTCAGTTCTCTTGTTTTCTTTGTTCTTCTAGGCTTGACATGTACTTGGATAGACTCCAGCAGTGCTTATCGTCTGTTAGTATTGCATGCACAATTCTTGCTCTTATGGACAATATTTGCTTCTTTTCAATTTTGATTGGTATTCTGCTTTTGTTGAGCGAAATGATGAATATCATTACATATATTCCACAGTAAAGCCTGTTTGAATCAAAATATATTGTTAGTATCAGTTTGCATCAGTTGTATTATCAGGTTTATTACTAATACAAAACATTGAATTTCAGAGATAATGGTACAAGCATATAGTATGCTTTGAATTAAAATATTTAACAGTTTTACTAGCACACTTACTATTAGTTTCTGTATGAGTTTTTGTGTTTGTAGTTATCATTTTAAAAAAAATTGGTAAATATTTTGTTTTATTTTTGATTATGTAGTTATCGGTTTTGTTTCTATAGGTATCATTTTTGTTTCTATAGGTATAAGTTTTTTCCTATAGGTATCAGTTTTGTTCCTGTAGGTATCTGTTTGAACTAAATTTTTATTGAATTGAAAGATAATTTTTTTCAATATTTTTTGTATGAATCAAATTCCATTAAATATAAAAGGCAGATGTATAGAAGTATGTATGAAATATTATAATGCAAAAAGACAAATATTTTGAATAATGAGCAACTGTCAATTGATTATGACTACTAGTTTCAACTGTAGTGTTAATTTTGTTCTCAGTAGATATCCTTTTAAGCAAAAGAAAACTTGCTTGTCTTCTCCTTGTTGTGCACACTTGATTTGATATATATTGTCTGGTTTCACCTCCATGTCTTGTATGTTATTCTTTTTCCAAATGTCTTTAAGTATTTCTTCTATTTCTTGTCTTTATTAAAGACAAAATGATAAAAAAAGTTAGGTTATATTCACCTTTTTTAACTGTATTAAGTAATTTTTTTAAGAAACAAAAATCTCATACCAATTTGATAGCTTCTTTTAAACTGGAATTGTTTTTTTCACTGGATCTTCTAGGGCGTCTAGAATCAATGTGACACCATTGCATTGTTGGGTATGTTAAAGTGACTAAGGTCCAATGGTTTTCACAATGCAAAGGAAAATATATACTTTCTGCAAATTTGTCTTGTACACTTGATTCTAGCATAGGCAGGACCAGACTTTATATCACAAACAATTCCTTTCTGTTGAATATGAAAATAAGTTACGATTTAATAAATGAAGTAATTATTATGTACATGCATATAAAAGTTTTATTTACCATCATTGTGGTTGTGAAAACATAATTGTGTTCTGCTAGTCCACATTTAGAAACATACCAATCAATAATCTATATTAAAATCATGAAAGTATAAGTTTTTTTATTGGTGAAGCAATATTAAATAATAAATAGTATCACTAATGTTAATAGTGGATGTGTATGTTGATAAGTATAAATTAACAAAGCGTCAAGACAATTCAAACATCTTGTGGGTATCAGATTTTGCATTTATTTGTTATTAGTTTTGTTATACATGGTATTCAAAATATTTTTCTAAAATTAACTATTGTGATATTTTATGATCCAGGATCTAGGTATCATTTTTGCTTTTATTTTGGTATCAGTTTTGATGTAAATTACATTGAAACTAACTTAGAAATCAAACAAGTATCAATTTCAAACATATTGATATTAGGTATTGGTTTTTTTTATTATTTCAATTTTATTTTGGTCATATATGAAAGTTAAATAAATATTTAAAATTTTGGAGCATCAACTTTTATCAAAACAGAAATTAAGTATCGGTGTTTTTTTTCATACAGGTATCAGTTTTTTTACACAATAGTGAAAATAATTCATACAATAATGTAGCATTAATTTTAATGCAAAGAACTACTTGGTATCAGTTTTGCACTGCTTTGTTTTTTTCTTTTGCCATATGTAATGGTGAACTAAATAATTAAATTTTCAGAGCATTAAGTTATAACAGACAGAAACTATGTATCATTTTTGAATATATATGTAGTTATCTGTTATGTTATGAGTAACATAAAATAACCAAGCATGAATTCCAATCAAACAACTCTTAGGTATTGGTTTTTCAACTAATTTTGACTTATACTACTATGACTAAAGAAAAAAATTAAATTTATGTATCTGTCCATCTGTCTCATTTCCTTCCAGCACATGTTTTAGTGCTTTTTTGTCATGACACAACCTCCTTTGATTGTGTCCTTATCTTCCCATGCCACTATACTACTTTAACAGAAAAGATTTTTATAAGTTAGATAAACTTAATTTCATATTTAACATTAGTATGAATATTTGTATACTTACTTCTGTGATGATGTTGTCAAAGAAAAGAAAGTTCTGATCACATTTTGTTGTTCTACATTGATATAGATCAAACATTTGCAGTGTCCAAGCCCTATCTCTGAAAGCGTTGGCTCTATCACTGCAAATGGCTTTGGATAGTTCTCTTCTGCACTTTTATTTTCACCAGCTTTTTTTTCTCATGTTTTGGCTTATTTGCTACTTTTTTTTGTTTCTGACCATAGTCAAAGCCGTCGCTTTGTTTTTTCACTCTTGTTCTTGCTTTCACCCTTTGAATATAAGAAGCTGTCTTTCTTTACGTCGCTTTGATTTTTTGGCCAGTTGATTTTGCCACTATTTTTTTCCTTTTCTACCAGCAGGTTCTACTGGTTTTTCTGCATTAAGTTGTTCATTTTTTTGCTTTCAAACTCCTGTGTGTCGTATAGTTTAAAAGTTGGAGGAGTGAAGTCAAGCGCTGAAACATTGTAGGGTACATTTTGGCTTTTGATATTGATATCCTCTTCCAGATTTTGAGCATCTTTTGTTTCTTTTTGTTGCACTTGACTTTCATTTTTCACTTCCTCCCTTTAATGCATTTCAGTTGGAGCTGGGTTTTTTTCTTCATGTTCAGGACTTTTTTGTTCACATTGTGTTTCTTCATTTTCCAGTTTTTTGACCAATTCACTTTCTATTTCGATGTGCATATTTTTCTCCACTTCTGCTGATCTTTCTGTTGATCTCTATACATCTTGTTCAACTTTTCTTTCTTTATTTTCTTCATTTTTTTCTATTTCCATTTCTGTACATGTATCGGTATTCAGTTCAGTTGCTATACTGTCGTTTTGTACATTGGAACTTGCATTTTTCTCTTCAATTTTTTCTACACTGTCCTTCTTCACATCAGTTTCAAATTTCTCAATACTGTCTTCAGCATGTGACTTTTTTTCCTCATTTTCTTGCAATTTTAACTTAATTTCCCTCAACTCTTGTTTCAGTTTCAGAACTTCTTGCTCAGCTTTTATTCTCATTTTCTTTTCTGTTTCCAATTCTTTTTTTCTTTTTTTTGGCTTCATCTTCCAAATTTTTGATATGCATTTGGAAGATTCTAATACTTATGTCTTCCTTAAATGAACATGCACTTTTTTCAGTTTCTTCAAATTTTCTTTTTCTTCCTTGCTTTTCTTTTTGTTTGGTGGGCAATTCCGGTTTTACAGCTACTGTTTGAAGAAGTCTTTCTTCATGTGGACTAAAATTAGTAATTTCTTTCACCTATATAATTGGTATTGGAAAATTTGTTTTAGTCTTAAGCTATGAGTTAACTTACAATTTACAATGATAATTGAATTTTTATTATAAACAAAAGAGGTAATATACTGAGATAAAACTGATGCTGGTTAGTTTATTCAATATTAGTTATTTAGTATCGGTTTTTGATACATTTAGTATCGGTTTCAGGCATGTAAAAATGAGGTATCAGTTTTTGCATGCTACTAGTATCATTTTCAGGTATTAGAAAATATAATATCAGTTTTTGCATGTTATTAGTATTGGTTTTAGGTATAACAGAACATGGTATCTGTTTTTTGTTATATTATTATCAGTATCAGTTTCAAGTATGACAAAAGAAAGTATCATTTCATGCACATTGTAGTATCAATTTCAGATATAGATTATATTAAGTTTTAAAACAGGTACTATGCGTAGATAAAAAAAGATATCAAGTATTTGAACTGATACAATGTATGGTTTAATAATGTACAGTCTGTATGGTCATAAATTATAGAAGAAAAGATATACAGTTAAACTTTATTCTATATAAGAGTTAAAGTACTATTGATTAATAAAAATAAGATGGAATTTTAACTTACATCACTGTCTTTGACATTGTCAAAAAATTCTTTGACTACTATGTCTTTCAGTTTCCTCAAATCCCATTTTGCAAATCGGGGTAAAACTTCAGTATATTGTCGTCTTTATTGAATCAGTTGCAACTTCTCACATATGCAATACTATTAAGATGTAAAGAACTAATTAGATTTGATTATTAAAAATAATATACATTTCAAATAATAGTATTTTGATTAACTTATCTTACCGATGGAAGCATGGAGCATCTTGACATGTTTCTTGGCTTGTTGATGAACTTTTTGACAAATTTACTGAAATTCTTCTCTAGTGTTAGAGGCCAAGAAACTGATTGCATTGTTTCTAAATCAATTAAGAATGGTAGAATCCTCCATCTTAATTTTTTGTTGGTTGTTTGGGAAGAAAAATGTTAACAGTATTTCCATTACTATTGACAATGGGAAGTCTTCTTCATGCTGCTTTTTCTTCTTTGCTATTTCTTGCTTTATTCTTCTTTCAACAACATTTCTTGTGATGAAAGTGCAGTTGCCAAAATTTCTCTTTGCGAATTCTTTGCACTGTGTTGGAATTGTTTTACTTGTCATTTTTTGGGTTGGTTCAATGTTCACTCTTTTTAATGGTACCTAAAAAGCAAGCTTATGTCTCTTGCTGTTACTTTCATTTTTTTCTTTACCAAACAAGAACATATCATTTTCAACTGAGTAGCACTGGTATAAAACATCCAGATTGTGCTGATGCTTTTTGCATTCTTTCATCACAATTTTCTCTTCATAAAAAACTTTGAAGAAGCTGTAGAATGGAGTCTTCTTCAATGTCTCCATTTGGTTTTTGGATAGAGCATTTTTTGTTTTATCAGTTTTACCATTTTGAATACTCCTTGCAATCCACATCTATAAGCCGTGTCTTGCTTTCTATCTACAGATTTTGATATTTCTGCTCTTCTGCTTCAGATATGACTTTAATGGATGTTGGATGTGGATTTACAAAATCATCACCATCCTATTGCTTGAAATAAAGTCAATAAGTTATTTGTGAAACAAACTATGTTGAAACATAACAATAGGTTGGGTATCAGCTGCAATGAAATAACTTCAATCAAATATGTAAGGACTATTGTAATGACCTGGAATTTCGAACCATTCAAATCGACAAGCAGACAAACATGTCAGACTTGAATTACTCAAAAAAACATATTGTTAATTTATATTTGGAAAAACTCAGCATATACAATAAATAAATCAATCACAGACATAGAGTATTACAACAATAAGCAGCGGAATAGATAAATAGTAGTTCATGAAGCTACTATAAAACATCAGAGTCTGAAAAAAAATACAATAGAATCTCAAATACAAATGAATCTCTAATACATAAGCAATTGACAAGTCTGAACATAAATGACTGGAATAAACTGAAATAACTGAAAGCTGTATAGATAGACCTTCAAACAAAGCTCCAATCTCTAAAGGTGAGTCTCAGATGATGGGATACTCAGTCTGACCCAAGCATAAAGCAAAACACAAAACACTCGAGTCAGGATTAACATTCTTATACCAGTAAATTCAACTTAAGTGAAATGTCAACTGAAATACAAGTAACTTGAAGGATGCCTGGGATTTCCATCCTCTAAGGATCTGTGGAACTATCTACTATGTAGTAATATACGCTATTATAATATGTCTATCAGTAAAGTAAAGTATTAAAATAGCGTTAAGACGTTACCCATATCCCTATTAACACATTTTATATATTCTCGTAGTCTATATAGTACCGTAAGCTCCACTAAACCAGTGGTTTACCCAAAGGTCACTCCATATGTATGGTACAAAACAGACTCGTAGAGGGCGCGATAAGGCATGTGACAAGCCATGCAAGGCACTGCCCAGGGTAGGATTCTACCGTTTTGCGGATCCGTACTGGTGGTAACGCATAGCAGCTACTACCGCCCATGTCGAGACACACTCCCAAATAAAAGGTGCACCCAATCAAATCCCAAAGTAAAAGAATGGCATCGAAGAAATGTGCCCAATCGGAGGTGCGAGCTCACTTGGCCCGGCATGGCTCCTGTTTTAGCCACATCAAGCTGACTCGCGGGAGTCAGGGCTGCGTTAATACCTCATACAGAATCGTCGCCAAACAATCCTACTTCGTTCTGGAATCTCCACCACGTACAAAGTCGTTAAAGTGGTTTTCGGTATTGGCAAAGAGTATGACAATATCCGATCTCGGTCTCTTTAACAACAAATGCTTATTTCACACAGTGGTCATTTTTATAAAATCACTTCTATAATCATTTCAAACAGTTTATACTTCATATCAAAATATCATATTCATTTCAAGATCATATCACTTTCGAAATCATATTCACTTTCGAAATCATATCACTTCCAAAATCATAACTAGAAAATAGTTTAAACCATCATATCAAAGTATTCGAATTTAAATCCATCAAATCTAAATTATAACAGTTTGTATATTGAAAATAGTTTATATATATTGAAATAGTTATAATTTAAAATATTTTATATTTAAAATAGGTTATAGATAAAATAGTTTATATACTAAAATAGTTTATATTTAAAATAGATTATAAGTTAAAATAGTTTGTATATTAAAATAGTTTATATATACCGAAAATATTTATGTATTAAAGTAAATTTTCAAATTAGAATTGTTTCTTCCGATTTCAAAAATCAATTCAAATTCTCATTAAAATCATTTAATCTATATCGATTTCAAATCCAAGTTTGAACTACAATTTAATCCACTTCCAATTTCAATAGGTTTCAAGGTATAAATATTCAAATCATTTACAATAACTCAAATTGATAAATTTCATTTACATTCCCAAATTCAACATTTAATTTTATTTAAACTTAAAAAATATTCACTTAATCATTTTAATAACCATTTAAATAAAATCCCAAATTACAAATTTAAATCAAAATTAAATATTCAATTTCAATTTTATTTAAATTTAAAAAAAATTCATTTAACCACCTTTGGTTAAACATTTAAATAAATCTCAAATTACAAATTTGAATCAGACTTCAATATTCAAATTCAATTTTATTTAATTTAAATATTCATTCAATCATTTTAACCAAAATCAAGCAATCAAGTTAAAAATCATATCTTTAAATTCTCAAATCAATAAGTTTCAAATCAATTTATTTAAATTCAATTCTTAAATAAATCAAATTACATATCAGGTTTTAAATTATCTTTCCCACCTTTATTTATTAAAGTTAATACAAAAATCTATTTAAAATATAATTTTAAATAAATACTTAAACATAATATATATATATATATTAAATTAAATCTTATTATTAAATTTATTTTATATTAAATCTTAATTTATATATTTAACAATAATAAAATTATAAGTAAAATCTTAAAATTTATATTTTCAAAACTAACTTATAAATTTATAATCTCCAAATATATAATTTTAAAAACCTAAATTTTGCTCATATATTAAAATAAAATCTTTATATTATATTTTAAAATCAATATTTATTAAAACCCATATATTTCCTTTCAAAACCTTGGAAATCATTTTTCAAAATAGACCAACGATGTTCGTATATAATTTTCTATCCTATGGTCAAATGATACAGATATTTATCATTTCAATCTGCAATTTAAATTCTTACGGGTATATACCATTTCAACTCGCAATCCCAAAATTTCACAATCAATGAAAATCGCTTGGGTTTATCATTTCAATCCATAAAGATTTCTCATAATCTATAAGATCGTTCGGTTATGTATCATTTCAATCCATAGGGAATTTCTAAACTATAGGGAACTTGTAGAGTGAGAATCAATAAATAATAGCATAAAATGACATAGCATATCAACAACATGCATATCATCAGTAACAAATTTAAATATAATATATATAACAGGTTATGGTTGCATATGTCATAGGTAAACAATTGTAGATAATGGCATATCATATTTACTAATTAAATAACTTAACAATTCAAATTTAATTGCATATTTCAATCGTCATTTCATGTGAATTAAATTTACTAAATATAAGAATGTTAATCGTGAGTGATTGTTTACCTTTCGAGGCTAGAGAAATTTGACAACACGACAAGCTACGAATTGAATCACGAACTAGACAATCGACCAATCCAAACGACAAATCTCAAAGCAAAGCAAGGTGAACACGGATTCGACGAGCAAAGCTGATAATTAGGAATTGATGAAAACAAATCAAAAATCAGCTTGACGTAACTGAAACGAAATGTATATTATATATATTTTTTCTTAAAACCAATATTCAATTTTAAAAATACATATTTAAAATAAAATCGTTATATGCATTTTCAAATCAATCTTTAATTTAAACACATATAAAATAAAATATATATATATATATTCAAATCATTACTTCAGAAAATACATATTAAAATTTAAAATAAAACTTTTATATTATCTTAAAATCAATATTAAATTTTAAAACACATATATAAAATAAAATCTTTATATATAATTTAAAATCAATACTTAATTTAAAAACCTATTTAAAGATTCTACTTTTAAAACAATACTTAAAACCAATATACTCCAAAATCTATGAAACTGCACATATGAAAGACTTAGAAATCATAACTTTTATAATAGAAACCTAAATTTCCAAATACACATTAAGTTTATAAACTATTAATAGGAAAAATATAAAGTAAACAAATCATAAACTCACATTTAAAAAAAAAAAGAGAAAGGTACAGTCACTGGATGGATGATGGCGAGGCAAGCGACTGTTGATGCGGGGTTCGTGGAGGTGTGGAAGGGATCGGCTGCACGAGTGGTGAGGTGGCATCTTAAGGAGGAGATGCGGTGATGGGTTTGGAGCTGGAGAGGGGCCGAGTGCTGTCGGTTTTTTTTCTTCTTCGTGAGGGGCTTCGTGTGTGAAGTGGGCTGCTATGGAGTTTTTGGGTGGAAGGACGTGGCTGCATAGGAGAGGGAGAGGCGCGCGGTTGTGAAGTGGACTGGGTACGGTTGAAGGCTATGCGGGCGAGTTTTCCGGTGGGGTCGGGTTGCAGTGGTGATAGGCGGTGATAGAATGGGTGGTTTCTTTCGAGGGGAGGTGAAGGATCGGCCATGGTTGAACGCGAGAAAGGGCAAGGGCGGCGGTGTGGGAGTGAGGCCGAGAGAGGCGGAGGTTAGAGGAGGTCGGAGTGGTGGACTTGGTTGATGGACACGGAAATGAAGAAGGGGATGGCGGCGTTGAGGGTTGTAGAGGAGGGATGGGTTCAAGGAGGTGAAGGCGAAGAGTTTGAAACGGGAAGATGAGGCCAAGCAGAGAAAAAGAGGACGCACCCAAGTTTAAAATATCTATGCAACAGTTTATTATTGTATGTATTTTTTTCTTAGAACGATGAGAAGGTGGCATGAAGAATAGAGAGAGAGAGATGTGGGCGAGAGTATGAACAGTTCCAAGAATTATATATGTAACTGTTTTTTTTTCTTTTCTGAAGAATTGAACGGGACAAGAAGGGAATGAATGGACACAGTAATATATATCAAATCTAGAGAATAGCAACATTCAACAGATGAATTCTAGAAAATATAATGCTAATGGCTGTTGAGTTAATACACGGTGGAAATTGAATGGACACAAAACCCAAAAGGAACGAAATAGGTACCAATACGGCTAACAGTTTTGCTGATTTCGCCGCGTACCGGACACCGAAATGCACGTTCGAATATACTGCAGAGATCAACACGACGAGACGAAGAGAATGGTACACAAATACCAGCGATACAACCATCCTATCAAAAGTCGATATTCGCTACCAAACTGTTGTTAATTCGCCGAAAATAAGATAAACGGGGCTAGAGCAGTCCAAATTTGACGAAACGAATTATGACGTCTCACTCAGAAAATGATTTACGTTTTTATTATATAAAAATATTCAGGTTTTAATAAATATTTTATTTCGATCAAATTAACTGATTTAAATTGGAATTAAAATTTACACAACAAAATAAATATATTTTTCGATGAAAATTTGACATTTGCTATGTTTAGATAGACGCATACCAAATATCAAATTTTCATTGCTAAATTTTATTATTTATTTTTCATGAAAAATTTAGTTAATCACGTTATAACAATTGTTAAAAATTACGGGCCGTTACACTCTCCCCCACTCAAAACTTTTCGTCCCCGAAAAGTAGAAACAACCAGAAAGAAAAGATAGATTGAAATACAAAATATGACAATTAATTCAAAACCATATAAATTTCATTAGTTCTTTTATTTGATTTATATTCAACAAATTTGGTTTAAATCCATTTTATTTAATTGGTTTACATTCAATTTATTTATTTTTAATTTATCAAAGTAGCATTCTCTTTTATTATTCAATTTATTTCACTTACACTTCTTACAGTATCAATTAAATATATAAATATTCATTATAACAACTCAATTTTAATTTATAAATTCCATCAACAAAATCTAAATCTTGGACACCTAATTACTTAGATTTATATTGTTTATTATTCAACTACATTCAAACCTTTTAGGTAACTAAGCACTATACAAATTTACCTTTTTATTTACAACATTTCTATTGAGAAAATCTAGTTTGAACATTTTATTACTTAAATTTCTCTTGTATAATTTCAATTACATTTTAATTTTTTGAATATTTAGGTAAGTTATATATGTTATTGTTATCCCGCCTTTTGGCAAGGCCGTGACACCAAGAACTTGACCAAAAACCAGTGACGGTTCGTTTTGGAGATCGGCTATGCGTAGTCTCACTATGGATATCGACGAATTTTGTCCGAGTCGGATCAAGCTACAATTGACAAGATGCGACGAGCGAAGCCATGGATGTCAGCATTCCAAATTTCAAGTCAATCCGAGTTCATATGCTCAAGTTATGATCGATGCAAGTTGGATGAAAACAGCATCAGCTTCGCATCCATCATCGAGCCACTGTTCGAATCGATCGACTTTGCATCCATCGTCGAGCCACTATTCGAATCTATCAACTTCGCATCCACCGTCATCCACTGTTTGAATCGATCGACTTCAAATCCATCAACGAACCTTTGTTCGAATCCATCGACTCACACTGTTCATATCCATCAGAGGATCACTGTTCGTATCCATCAAGTTGGAGCGCTATTATCGATACGAACAAGCCAACTTATATCGATACGACAAGCCAACTTCCATCGATACGAACAAGCCAACTTCCATTGATACGAACAAGCCAACCTTCATCGATGCGAACTACGCCACTTTCATCGATGCGAGCTGGACCATCCCCATCGATTCGAACTACGCCACTCTCATCGATACGAACAAGGCGAAAATCCTGGAACGACTCGGTCAACTCGGAGAAGAAGGTGGATCGATCCGAAGAGTGCTCGCCACGTCACCACCTGATCGCACGCAACCATTGATTCGAAATGATCGAGTCGAACCAAACGGCCTACCGAAAGTCTCCATTTCGTATCGATCATATCTCGCGATCCACAAGTCCAAATGCTATGAAATTTTCACAAGAGCTTACGTACATGCTAAAGAATGTTCACACCCAGTTTTGACTCCATTGGAAGAAATCTTGATTGATACAAAATTTGTTTATATCGATCACGGATCGAGCCGAAACTTCACGGGCTTGATCGCGTGGGCCCACTCACATGCCAGAAGAAGTCTCCCGAGATCTGAGCGAAATATCAGCCTCCTACACCTATAAATAGGCCCCCAGGGCCTACAGAAAAAGGATCTTTCTTTGGACGCTCCAACGCCCAGACTCTGCCGGATCCGATTCCATACTCCATTACTACTGTTGTACTCGAATTTCATAGCTTTAACTCGCTGTAATCTGCTGCAATCGATTGTAATCATCAAAGAAACATCAATAAAGTGATCAATTTCATAGTGGACGTAGGCAATACGCCCAACCACTCTAAATTCTCGTGTTTCTGTGCGTTTTTATTATTTACATATCTGTTTCCTGGAGTTTTTGTTAGATAATCCTCTTTTTCCATTTAATTTCTTCATTTAATCTCTTCAAATCTTCCGAAGAGTGTTGTGCCCAATTTTGGTACAAACACTTTTGTGCTTTCATTGAGAAAAAACCCAATTTCTCTCCTGCTCCTTGGATCTCCTATCGATACAGGATTGCATAAATCCAAGAAGAAGATCCAGATCTCAAGCCTTGAAGCCCTTCCATCCTATTCAGATTTACATCAGATCTAGGAAAGGACTTCGTTAATTCATCATGGTAAGCACACGAACTGCTTCTACAGCTGCTGATCAAGAAGGACGGGATAAGCAGAATCCCGTGCAATTGCCTCCATCCAACCAAGATGCTACCGAACCTTCAGATCCATCAGGCTCGGCCACCAGACAAGAATTCCATATGCTACTTCAAGAGTTGACCCAGAGTCGGCAACAGCTTAATGAACAACTGCGCGCCAACACAGAGTTGACCAACAAGCTGAATCGACAAAGGCGCAGAAGATCCAGAAGAGACCAAGGTTCTTATTCTTCCACAGAGAGTTCAGCCTCATCTAATGATCATCACCAATCCACACGCCCGTGGCTGGATGTAAGCTACACCCAGGCCACAGGACATCCACCTGCCTTGAATCTTGGACCACCAAGGACTGGACCATCCACCAGTCATCATACCGGACCTTCATCCCGAAGGGTTGCCGCTCCTTACCATGTCACAGGTAACCTCGCCGCCACCACCACTACCGAACAAGGAGTTGATGCTAGAAATCAAGCCGATCCTCATCGTAACCAACGAGAGCACACTCCAGAACCTTATGTCCCAGAAAATGTTGAACCAAGGAGGCGAGGCACGGACCATCGACCGCGTCCGGTCCAGACTCGCGTTGTGGAACCCGACCACACCTTGGTAGCATGCTCCAAATATCCGGATGCCTGATATACCGACGATGATTCGTCAGATGATCCGTGAAAGTCAGGGTCTCACTAATGACGACTGGGGAATCTCCCGGAGTCATACCCCTTTCACTGATGACATATTATATGTTGAACCACCTCGGCGCTTCAGGATGCCAACTTTTCCAGTCTATGAAGGAAGTTCTGATCCCAATCAACACATCCTGAAGTATGAATGGCTAATGAATGCTGCGAGAGCTGATGATGCAGTCAAATGCCGTAGTTTCCCTACTTCCCTGGGGGGCATTGCAACTATGTGGTTTACTCGTTTACCACCGCGATCCATCTCTAATTTCGACCAGATGGCCACCAAGTTTATTGAACAATTCTGTATGCACGTAGCAAGACCTAAAGATGTTAATACTCTATCTAGCGTCACTCAAGCTCCCGAAGAGACACTTAGACGTTACTTGGAGCTATTTCATGCTGCGTGTGCAGAAATAAGCAATCCCAATGACAACTCTATCCTAATGGCATTGACTAAAGGGATTGATCCTGATTCCGAGTTCGGAAATTGGTTAGCTGGGAAGCCGCCTGCGTCATTGGACCATTTCTATTCCAAGACAGCCCAATTCTTGAGAAGGGAGGATGCGAAATAGTCTAGGAAGCAGGATGACGCAGGGCCCGACATTGAAGGAATTCAGAGTAATATTGCAGTTAAACAATCTGGGGAGAGTTCCGAAAAAGTTCGGTTGAATATACAAAATAAACAGAATCAGCAGAGGGACAGTGGAAATAAAGGTAAAAAGCGAGATCAAAGTCGCGGTCCACGACGTAGAGCTCCCATGTTTGACAATTATACTTCATTGAATACGTCACTGGAAAATGTGTATTTGCATACCTGTAATACCATGCAATACAAGAAACCTTCCACGAAGCCATTGACAGAAAGACAAGTCCAAACAGGGAAGTTCTGCAGATTCCGTGAAAGTTACTGCCATAATACAAATGAGGGTCATCATTTACAAGATCTCATTGAGAAACTGATACGTGAACGAAAGTTGGATCAGTATGTGCGGGCGCCGCAGTCAGGAGGTGCGGGCCCATCGAATCAGAATCGTGCACCAAATCAAGAAAGGCAAGAGGAACCCACTCGAACTGGCGGGAGGGTGGTTATTAATACAATAAGTGGTGGTCCTCATCTAGCAGATCAAAGCTGGAAGGAAATGGAGTCGTATGCCAGCTCTATTAGGCATTCGGACTTCGAATGTTGTAGTAATTTTGATGATGGGGCTCCAGCCAAACAACAAAAGACGATGACAGATGACATCGTATTCCGAAACAGAGATGCTGATAAAGTCGAAGCCCCCACTATCGATCCACTGGTCAAATCAGCTCAAGTAGGTCCTGCTTGGATGAAGAGGATCTTAGTTAACAGTGGAAGCTCTGTGAATATTTTGTTTAAACGAGCTTACGACCAAATGAAGATGGAAGCCAAAGATTTGAAACCTTGTTAGTCCTGAATCCACGGTTTTAATGGGAGCGCTACTATACCCATTGGAGTGGTGGAACTACCAGTGGAGTTGGGAGTTGGAGAACGCCGGAGAGTACGGATATTATAGTTTGTTGTGTTAGACATAGACTCCCCTTATAATGCTTTCTTGGGCCGACCGGCCCTCGTTGAATTCAGGGCAGCCATTGCCCCATGGTGTTTGACTTTAAAGTTTCCCATTGATCGTGGAGTGGGAATCATTCAAGGAGATCAGGCTGTTGGGAGAGCCTGTTATGTTGCCGAGCTGCAGGAGGCGCAGCGAAAGGAGAAAGGAAAGGGCGTAGAGGAATCTCTCTGCGTCCGTTTTGCTGATAATTGACAATTAATGCCTGGGCCTAGGCCTGGGCACCCCGGCCAATTCTAAAGGGATCTTGACCCAAGAGAAACTAAAGACGAAGGAGAATCTAAAGAAAGTCAAGCATCCCCGGCTGAACTGACGATCGATGTCCCAATTGACAATGATGATGATTCTAAAATGATAAAGATTGGGTCTCAGCTAAGCCAGCAAACTCAAGAGGAATTGGTTGAGTTTTTACGGGCGAATCTTGACGTATTCGCCTGGACGCATTCTGATATGTGTGGGATCTCGCCGGACATCGCGAGCCACACTCTGAATATTGACCCGCGGCATGTCCCAGTCAAACAGAAAAGGCATGGTATGGATCTAGAGAGATCTGCCGCCCTTAAAGAAGAGGTAGAAAAGCTTAAAGCAAACGGGTTCATTCGAGATGCGTTATACCCCGAAGGGGTGTCGAATCCCGTGCTCATCCGAAAGTCGAACGTAAAATGGAGAACATGTGTCGATTACTCCGATCTGAATAAAGCTTGTCCCAAAGACAGTTTCTCGCTTCCCAGAATTGATCAGCTAGTAGATTCAACAGTTGGGCATGAGCTCTTATCCTTCATGGATGCGTATTCTGGCTACAATCAGATACCAATGCATTTACCTGATCAAGAACATACCAGCTTCGTAACCAATCTGGGACTTTATTGTTACAAAGTTATGCCATTCGGACTCAAGAATGCCGGGGCTACTTATCAACGATTGGTCAATCGGATGTTTGTCAATCAGATCGGGAAAACCATGGAAGTTTATGTAGACAACATGCTTGTGAAGTCACGATTTTCCACTGACCATATTAAAGACCTGGAAACTATGTTTAACATACTTCGAGAATACAGAATGAAGCTCAATCCGCTGAAATGTCATTTTGGAGTTGCGTCCGGAAAATTCCTTGGGTTTATCGTCAATGCTAGAGGGATCGAAGCTAATCCTAAAAAGATCTGGGCTATCAGAAATCTTGAAAATCCGAAAACTATAAAGCAAGTGCAGAGTCTCAATGGAAAAGTAGCGGCACTGAGCAGGTTCATTTCAAAGTCCACCGACAAATGCATTCCCTTCTTCGATTTGATCCGAAAAGGAAAACGAAACTTTGAATGGACCACAGAGTGTGAGGGCGCTTTCCAGGCACTAATTCAGCATCTATCCACACCACCTATCATGTCAAAGCCTATTGATCATGAGAAGTTGTACGTATACTTGGCGATATCAGAAAACGCTATCAGCGCTGCCTTAATTCGAGAAGAAGATAAGATACAGAAGCCAGTGTATTACATCAGCAAACAATTGACTGGAGCTGAGAGGAATTATCTGAAACTAGAGAAGTTGGCTTATTGCCTTGTTATTGCATCAAGGAAGCTCCGACCATATTTCCAGGCACATCCTATTATTGTTTACACCGACCAGCCGTTACGACAGGTCCTTATGCGGCCTGAGACGTCTGGTAGGTTACTCAAGTGGAACATCGAACTGAGTCAGTTTGATATTACTTATACTCTATGGTGAGCCATTCAAGGACAAGTCCTAGCCGATTTCATAGTTGAATTTACCGTTCCAGAGAACTTGCCCGAAAAAAGTGAATCTCCCGAATACGTCTGGAAGCTGTACACTGATGGTGCATCAAACGACCGGTGTTCGGGCGCTGGTGTTGTACTTGAAACCCCCGATGGCCGATCTATATGTTATGCTTTAAAGTTCGATTTTCATGCAACCAATAATGAAGCTGAATATGAAGCCCTCTTAGCTGGACTAAAACTTGCCAGAGATTTGAGAATTATCGCTGTGGAAATTTATTGTGATTCACAGTTAGTTGTATGTCAAGTTTGGGGAGAATATCAAACGAGAGACCGAAAGCTGGCTGCTTACTTAGCTCGGGTATAGGAAATTCTGAATCAGTTTGATTATTATGCCATTTATTGTATACCTCGAGAACGCAACCAAAAAGCCGATTCATTGGCGAAGTTAGCCAGCACAGGTGAAGCTCAGAAAATGGGACTCGTTCCCGTAGAGACGTTAACTTCCCTAAGTATTGACCGTGCAGAAACGGACCGGGTATGTGAAACAGTTCCCGATAAGGAGTCATGGATGACTCCATTCAGAAATTACCTAGAGCACGGAATCCTGCCGGAGCGCAGGAGTGAAAAAAGACAAGTCCTTCGGAAGGCCTCACGATTCACCATCCAGAATGGAATCATGTACAGAAGAGGGTACTCTTTTCCTTTACTCCGGTGTATCGCTCATGATGAAATTAAACGAGTATTACACGATGTACACGAGGGAGAATGTGGCGATCACACCGGGGGGGCAAGCACTTGCTAAGAAGATACTTCAGTATGGATATTATTGGCCGACTGTGAACCGCGATGCGTCGGATTATGCAAAGAAATGTGATAAATGTCAAAAGCATGCTCGAATTCCTAGAGCCCCTCCTACCGAGATAACGCAAATGGTTAGCCCATGGTCGTTTGCAATATGGGGCATCGACATCATTGGTACTCTACCTCTGACAAAAGGTGGTGCGAAGTACGTCATCGTTGCAGTTGATTACTTTACAAAGTGGGCTGAAGCTGAACCTCTTGCTACCATAACGACGAAAAAAGTAATCAACTTTTTAGTCCGCAACATTATCTGTCGATTCGGTCTCCCACACACCATTATTACTGACAACGGGACCTAATTCGACAGTGTTGAATTTAAAGATTTCTGCAAACGGTTTCACATTCAAAAGAAATTCTCTGCAGTTGCACACCCTCAAGCGAACGAGCAGGTCGAAGCAGTCAATAAGGTTATAAAGTCCATTCTGAAAAAATGACTGGAAAAGGTCGGGGGCCAGTGGGTCGATGAACTTCCTATGGCTTTATGGGCTTATCGAACAACCCAAAAGCCCGCAACCGGTCACACTCCATTATCTCTCTCTTATGGTTCAGAAGCTGTTATTCCAATCGAGCTAGAAGTACCTTCTCATCGTGTGACATATTATGATCCGAAGACAAATGCTATATTACTTGTTGAATCTCTCGATTTACTAGATGAGAAGCGTGAAGAGGCTGATTTGAGGGCAGCCGCATATCGAAGTCGAGTCGCCCGATTGTACAACGCCAAGGTCCGCCCATGAACCTTTAAACTAGGCGATCTCGTCCTGAAAAGAATCTATCTGGTTCCTTCGCATATGAAGCCGACATGGGAAGGATCGTATGTCATTGAACGAAGGCTCGGAGATGGCACATTCAAATTATCGACCGTTGACGGTCTTACTTTGCCAAGAGCCTGGAATAGCGAGAGTCTTCGTCGCTACTACACATAACAGGCTATGTTATTTCATTTAGTTTATTTTCCATTTTACAATTTGATTCTGCATTTTGAAATTATAATTTGTAATAAGGCAACTGACTTTGCCATATTTTCTTATTTCAGCAATAAAATGCAATCTCTTCGAGCCAGAGCTATGATTTACTTGAAATACTTCATATGAACATCACCATGCACGGAGAGCTAAGTTTCACCATACGGTGGAATTTATTCAAATAGGGAGTGACTGTGATGAAACCGGTCACTCGCTAAGTGAAACCCGAGCTCGGGGACAAGCCATCACACCAAAGTCAAAAAAGGATAGGTACACGACAATCCTTCACTTAACTCCAGATTCCCAGAGTGCGAACTGGAGTATAAAAATACGTCTATGAAGAGGGTGGATCCGTCCGCCTAACGACTTCGTCCGTATCTGATCCAAGTTTGAGGAGGGTGGACCCGTCCATCTAACGACCTCACTTATTGACTCAGGGTGGATGTGATTCGACCATCCACGATCCTGATACGCCTTTCGTTCCCAGAGTGCGAGCGAAATCCAAAAACATACAGCAGATGTGACTGACCGTTTGTTTATCAACTCCGAACTCCCAAAGTGCGAGTCGGAGTATAAACATCAACTCCGGATTCCCAGAGTGAGAAACGGAGTATAAACATCAACTCTGAATTCTCAGAGCGCAAATTGGAGTATAAATACCAACTCCGAACTCCCAGAGTGCGAGTCGGAGTATAAACATCAACTCCGGATTTCCAGAGTGCGAAACGGAGTATAAGCATCAACTCTGAATTCCCAGAGTGCGAAACGGAGTATAAATACCAACTCCGAACTCCCAGAGTGCGAGTCGGAGTATAAATGTCGATTTCGAGTCCCCAGAGCGTGGACGTATAATTAAAACTTAAGCCGGCGTGACCAACCGCCAGTATGCAAATGAGAATCCCCGGAGTGCGGATATGATCATCGATAATTGAACAAGTATGGATGAACCACTCAATCTCCACTTGTCGTAGACATCCGTTCAGTGGCACTATATTCAACATGTTATAAGTGAGAAGTGATCACTAACTGATGTTCTACAACTCACCCCCAAGACTGGGGGGCAGGACTTAAGCATCGCTGTCACATACCGAAATTTTCGACTTTCGAAAATTCGACATCGATACTCCCTTTATCGACTGCCGAGAAATCGAATGCCGGAAACCCGAAATATGATGGTTTAAGAAAGAAGAAAAAGGTAGAAGAAGAAGAAAACAGAAGAAGAAAAAGAGAAGAAAGAAGAACAACAGAACAACATCAGAAACAGAAAACAATATCAGAATCTTACACATCGCAGCGGAACAATATATAATAGATAAATGAATAATCTTTAAACAAAGAACTATATCATTTTATACATACATCAATCAGAGTCAATAAACAACAATGGACAGTTATATAAACTTGTCCTCATACAGAATACACAGCGGAATAAATAAACAAATACGGATGATACCTCTCGCCATCCAGCTTATCTCCAAAGCTCCAGAATATCCAGAATATCCTGATAACATAACTCTAGGCTGCCCGTGTGGAAAATAGTGGGCACCCAGAGTTTAGAAGGGAACAATAAACTCCGAGTCAGTCATGGTGACTGGTGTGAGAACGTAAAACAGTTATTTTTCACAAATAATATAAAACAAATTCGCAATGCTTTTGGAAAATGAAACTACCATAAGGCCTCCTGCCACACACACAATGCAAACGCAGAATTGGAGAAGATTTCTCCTTATGATAGTCAAAGATGCTTACTACGCAAAAATCAAATTCTTTTTGATATTATTATTAGTGCATAGTGTAGAAAACATTTCGAAAGTAGAATATAAATCTTAGCCAGCATAGGTACCATTATAGTATGCTTGCTATAGCTGCCATATTAGATGACAGGTTCTACAACTAAAACCGTACAAGGCTCGTATTGTTTCTTTGAATTTCCAACAAATGGTCAGGCCAAGGAACTTCCTATGCCACGATGGGTACGTCCCTGGAATAGACGACCCGAGAACCTAACCGGATCTCTGCCAACACAAGGCCGGGTTACCTCTGCAAAAATAGGTAACTACTGACACGCGTATGCCATCCCCCGATCGTAACCGATCTTCCCGAGGATCCCCGATTTCCAACAAACCACATAATAAGCAGTATCCACATAGGTTAAGTATCTGGGCTCCATACCATGATACCACCTCTATCCAAAAGGAATGACATACACTAAGGGGCGCTACTCCCTAGAACCTTGCTGCATCCTTCCTGTTTCACAAATGCATTTCAAGTAATGGAACACTTAAGCAAATACACAATAACTGAGAAAAAGCCAAAAAAGAGAGTTTCATTTCTACTGTTTATGAAAGAAATTCATGTACAAGTTTGTTCCAAAAAATTCCTATTAGCAGTGGCCGAACCCGCATCTATACACGGCCAACAATATGAAAATCAAAATAAACCGAGGAAGCATGTCTACTCTTATTTCTTCCTCGGCTTCCTTTTCAGTGTAGACCCGATGGAGCCGCCACTACCTTTCCTCTTTGAGCCTTTACTTTTTGGTGGACGGTCTCCAAGCGGGGGCATGATCTCGACATCCTCCTTCGAGCTCAAATGTATAGGGATGCTTCCTGCGGGCGGGGTCGGAGGAACATGATCAACTGTAGGAGGCGGGATGGACACACTAGTGTCGAAACTGTACCGCCAGGCGATATCATTCTAAGCGGAGCTGGGCCAGGTGCCGCCATTCCACCTCCAAAACTGCCACCGCGACCCGCTGCTTCCATTTCAGCGTCGATTTCGGCCAATATCTCCTCTTCGGTAATCGCTCGAGCCTCGCTGGGAGTATCAGTAGTTGGCATCGAAGAACTTGTATCAGGAGCGCCTCCACCCATAACAAATGGCAGGTCGGCAAAAGGATCGCCATGATGGCGAAAGAGTTCCTCCATCAGCTGCTCATCAAAAACAAGTGAGCTTCCCTGCATTTCGTCAAGCGGCGCAGTTGTGGTTACAGTGGTCGCTTCAGTAACGATAGCCTCCTACGTCTGATATGATTCTTGAGTGACAGGAGGCACGACCGGTGCAGCATCAATCACTGGACAAAAAATAAGAGAACTGTTAGAACTTAATTCGAGTGAAGATTTCGACTTAAGACAGATATGTGGAATGTTCAGAGTACCTTCCTCAGTTTGGCTTGTAGACGGCTGAACGGCTTCAGCAACTCGCTCTGTAGCCGAAGACATCTGAAGCTGATCCGGATTGTAGGCAGGAACAGCTTGGGGATCGACCGCAGGCAAGGATTCAGGCTAGGTTGACGCTGGAAGTTCAAGACTTGCATCGTGGTGTTCAACCCCAGAGCCTTCTCCTACTTCCAGGTGCTGGGTGCCGAGTCTCTTCTTCTTATAAGAAATCATTGACTCGTGGAGAATCTTCCTTTCATCTTCGTTCAGCAGGCGATTCTTGAGCTCAAACTCATCAATAGACTCACCCAGATGCACCGCCTTCTCCTCCTCAACCAATCGGCCCCAGGCGTTGTATAAATGTGCCGGATAATCATCGAGCCAGGCTAGACCCCTGTGCCTCAGCACGTTAGCGTTGTAAACAACGAGAAGGTCTTCAATATAAGCTTCTAGCCTGGACTCGGCCGATTTCACCCTCTTCTCAACCTCAGTCTCCACCTTACGAACCTTAGCCATGGCCGCATCCCGTTCACCCCGGAGCAAGACAGCATGTTCGCACGCCTCCTGGGCTGCGTTATTCGCATCATCCTTTTCCTTGGCCATGTCAGAGAATTTGGCCTTAAGCTCGTTGAGTTCCTTGACCACTGCATCCGTTCGGCGGTGACTCTAGTATTTCGGTAGACCATCTCCTCCACCAAGGCAACGTGTGTCTGCCTCAACCTCTCCATCGCCACATTCGCTTCATCTGCTTTTTTGGTGGCCTCAATTTCATATTTCCGAGAAGACTCGGCCTCGGTATTGAGCACTTGTATGATTCGGTCCTTTTGAGCGAGTTCGAACTCCATTTTCTCAATCGCTTTGGCTCGCTCAAATGCCACCGTGGAAGCTTTCTCTGCAGCCTTTACCCACTCTCTATACTGGGTGTAGACGTCGTGAATGTAGTCATGCATCGTGTTTTCCACCCCCGATGGGATCCTCTTCAAGTGAGGTGGAAAGACGTTGCCGTCGAAGCATATGTTCGGGAACTCCTTCCTCAGCTGAGCAATCTTAATAGCCCCTTCCCCGTAGGCTCAGTTGTGACCTTCTCTACAATTATGGGGGCCATGGTTTCGACCCTTTGGAGACGAGACTCGGATCTAGAAGTGTGAGAAGACGGTCGGTGTCGCGGAGGCTCCGGTGGATATGAAGTCTGAACAGGAGGTGGAGAAGGGATTCTAGGAGGTGGAGAGCGAGACCTAGATCGGTGTCTATATTCTTTGTCCCTGCCCCGCTCATACCTCTCTTGATTAGAGTACCCGCGATCGCGGTCTCTATCCGAATCTCTCCTACAGGAATCATAATAATAAGAAGAAGACTTTCGAGCCGAGCAAAGGCTCCCGAGCATTGATCCTTTCTCAGACATCGTACCTGAAAGTGAGAAACGAAAGAAAAGTTAGTGATCTCTTGGACTGGACGATTTACGATTATGAATCATGTAGTGCAGTGAAGTGTATGTATGTGCGACCCCCCGACCAAGCGGAAATGTCGGCCGCACTCATAGCAAGCGACTCGCTCAGATCAAGAGCATTGTCAAGCTCCTCCATCTCGGTGTTGTGTTGAAACGACACATAATCCGGAATCGTAATATCAGCAAGCCCTTCGAAAGGATTCTCTAGTTGTGGGGGAGGAGCCTTCGAAATTCTAATCCCTGGAACGGGCAAAGACATAACCACGGATTTCAATCTCACGGATTTAGAATGCTTATGAGCAACTGCCTTGCCTTTTCTCCTTCCTCCTGAATCCTGAAAACTGGAAGAAGGCCCAGCTTGGAGTTCGCTATCAGTGGGCGTTCTCTCCGGATCAACCTCTTCAGCTATTACGACACCGGGCGCTTTGCGTTTCACCCGCTTCTTCGAGACCGCTCTAAGTGTCCCTTCCAGCCTTATGCTTTGCCTCCGTTCAATCAGCCCGACAATTCTCAAGTTTCTGTCGGTTAGAACCAAGTCAATGTTCCTCTCTTTACCCGGAATTGCTTGGAGGATCCGAACTAACTCTCTGAAATACCCACCATCAGGTCGTGAGATTGCGGCTGTAAAAGAAGAGGAATATGTTAGTTTTGAGAACGATTAATATTATCTCGATGATTCATGAGAAAGACTGCAACGCTTACGTCTATCCAACCATCGCCTAGCGAATCCAGGGGGGCATCGAACGTAGAACCATTCTGTTTTAAAGTAACTTAGCCTTCCCCAGGATCCCGTTACTATTTGACAGTTCCTAACTGCTTCCAAGAATGTAAAAGAAGGGCTATCTCCACGGCTCTTAATGTTGAAGAGATATCTAATCTCGATCGGCTTTGGTGGTCGAAAGAGAATTTCCATAAAAACGATGAAAGTGCTATTCAACAAGGCGTATCCGTTGGGGTGTAGCTGGGATGGAGCGATTCCAAGGAATGACAGCATTTCCCTTATGTACTGATTGAATGGAGGAAGTGTCCCCGCTGTGCAAGCATGATGATTGAAAGCAGTGAACCCCTCCGGGGGAGCATGCGGTCTATCATTTGGCCCTAGCAGTAATACGTCGTCGAGCGACAAGCCATGTCTTAAACAAATCCGTCCCAGCATATCTATGAAGATGCCGGACGACATAGAGTCTTGTGGACTGCAAATGAACCTGGCACCTGGAAACTCATTCGGGGTTGAATCTATAACTTCGGCTTAGATGGCCGGTATCTCGATGGTTGGAGGAATTAAACTTGGAAGCTCCTGTTGCTGTGAGCTTGAAGATTCCATAACTAACTAGCTTATGAGAAACCATCATTAGACGATAATAAGCCCGTGCATCCCCCAGTGTGAAGTGTGTGAATGTGTTGTGCAGTGTAGTGCTATATATTACTTGGAAAAAGTTCTACAGAGTTAGAGAAAGCATGTGAACGATAAGACTTCGAAATTCAGTCGAAATGACCGTCATCGCCGACCGTCACAACCATGCCATCCAGATATTAGTGATCAATCCAAGTTAAAGTTTGTTAAAAGTTTGTTAAGTTACAGTTCCATCGACGAGCTTCGATGGGCAGTTAGATATGCAGTGTAATGATCAAGTCCAACTATGCGAGGCAGAAGCTCGTCGAAGTCAAGTGTTCAAATATGCATGAAGTTCTGTATCCATCAAAGTCCAAACTTGGATCGTTCTTTGCAGAGGTCTGAACTTCGCATCGATTACGAAACCTTCATTTCGTATAGATCAAGGAAGTCTCGGCTTCGTATCGATCGGGTCATACGGTATTTCGTATCGATCGAAGATCGTTGGTTTCGAATCGATCCCCGGCCGTGAGGTTCGTATCGATCACTTACCACAAGTTTTGTATCGGTCATTGGCTTTTGAATTTCGTCTCGATCGTCTCGAATCGATACGAATAGTCACCACGCAAGATCGATACGAAATTCGTCGTATCACCATTCAGTTCTTCATCGATATAAACCCCTTGCCCTGGGTCGATACAAAGCCCAGTCTTCTCTTTCCCTTCGTCGATACGAAACGCTGGGCTATGCGACCTCCATCACTCCTCCTTCCCCAAATGGCCATCACTCGATTTCCTTCCTCCGTCCTTGACCTCGATCTGGCCCATCGCCGGCCACCACTTCATCAGAACTGGTCATGGAGGCAAATGGAATGGCAAAGGATTTCGAATCTCATTGTTTTCACACAAGTTTGTCGGCTAATTACCTGGATTAAGGTGTTGCTGTAAGGGGTTAGCAAATTGGGTCGATTTGGGGATGGAGGCGAGTTCTTTTTTTTGTTTCTTCTATCAATACGAAAGTCAGAAAAGAAGTAAGCAAGCAAAGGAAAAAGAATGCTAAGTCCAAAAGGGTATTTATATGGGTACGAGTGTGAAAGAAAAAATGTTCCGCCTCCCAGTCATCTTGACCGATTCCAACCGGTTCCACCCTGGAGCGATGCGAATTGGCTCTTCGAAACCAACGGCTCAGATTTCATCGATACGAAGTATGCAACGAAGGATCCCATGAGTCAACACATTTCATCGATGCGGAGTGCCTATCCATATGCATTGTTTACAACTCCATACAGGTGCATCGATACGAACTGCGCTGTTCATATCCATCATGATGCAACCCATGATGCCACGTAACGATCGATACGAATAGACCCTAAGAGGTCAGCTACTCTATTCGTATCCATCATGGGTCAATCGATACGAAATCATAATTTAAGACCCGCTACAATGGAGTCCACCAAAGCTCGTATCTATCGATACGAACACTTATTTCGTACCCATCGTTGCGAATCACATCGATATGAAAACCACCTTTCAACCTTTTACATCGATTCAAGAGAGGATCGACACGAAGGAACATTCAAAAACAACCATCAGTCATTGTTGTAGTTCGAATTTCACATCAGTTCAGGAGAGGATCGATATGGGATTCGATACAAAAGAACTGACAACGACTCGTGAACGTGCAACGTCAATGAGAGTCAGATTAACATATATGCATATATGTTAACTAATATTCAATTTTCAACATCCACAGGAATTGGATACTTATCTGATAACGGTTATGACGACAAACAGCCAATCTCAATCAAGCAGCAATCAGTTACAACAATACAGGGTACAACAGTTGACAATCAACGGTTCACATTACCAGGGAAATCAGTCAAAAATTACAACTTTCAGCGAAAAGACGATAACTGTTCAGAATAAAGGCTGCAGCTTTTCAAAGCACGTCATGTTTCCACAAGACGTACTTTAGGGGGCAAATGTTATCCCGCCTTTTGGCAAGGCCGTGACACCATGAACTTGACCAGAAACCAATGACGGTTCATTTTGGAGATCGGCTATGCGTAGTCTCACTATGGATATCGATGAATTTTGTCCAGTCCGGATCAAGCTACAATTGACAAGACGCGACGATCGAAGCCATAGAAGTCAGCATTCCAAATTTCAAGTCAATCTGAGTTCATATGCTCAAGTTATGATCGATGCAAGTTGGATGAAAACAGCCTCAGCTTCGCATCCATCGTCGAGCCACTGTTCGAATCGATCGACTTCGCATCCATCGTCAAGCCACTGTTCGAATCGATCGACTTCACATGCATCGTCGAGCCACTGTTCGTATCGATCGGCTTCGCATCCATCAACAAACCTTTGTCCGAATCCATCGACTCACACTGTTCGTATCCATCAGAGGATCACTGTTCGTATCCATCAAGTTGGAGCGCTTTTATCGATACGAACAAGCCAACTTATATCGATACGAACAAGCGAACTTCCATCGATACGAACAAGCCAACTTCCATCGATACGAACAAGCCAACCTCTATCAATGCGAACTACGCCACTTTCATCGATGCAAGCTGGACCATCCCCATCGATTCGAACTACGCCACTCCCATCGATACGAGCAAGGCGAAAATCCTGGAACGACTAGGTCAACTCGACGAAGAAGGTGGATCGATCCGAAGAGTGCTCGCCACGTCACCACCTGATCGCACACAACCATCGATTCGAAATGATCGAGTCGAACCAAACGGCCTACCGAAAGTCTCCATTTCGTATCGATCATATCTCGCGATCCACAAGTCCAAATGCTATGAAATTATCACAGGAGCTTACGTACATGCTAAAGAATATTCACACCAAGTTTCGACTCCATTGGAAGAAATCTTGATCGATACGAAATTCGTTCGTATCGATCACGGATCGAGCCGAAACTTCACGGGCTTGGTCGCATGGGCCCACTCACGTGCCAAAAGAAGTCTCCCGAGATCTGAGCGAAATATCAGCCTCCTACACCTATAAATAGGCCCCCAGGGCCTACAAAAAAAAGATCTTTCTTTGGACGCTCCAACGCCCAGACTCTGCCGGATCTGATTCCATACTCCATTACTGCTGTTGTACTCGAATTTCATAGCTTTAACTTGCTGTAATCTGCTTCAATCTATTGTAATCATCAAAGAAACATCAATAAAGTGATCAATTTCATAGTGGACGTAGGCAATACGCCGAACCACTCTAAATTCTCGTGTTTCTGTGCGTTTTTATTATTTACATATCTGTTTCTTGGAGTTTTTATTAGATAATCCTCCTTTTCCATTTAATTTCTTCATTTTATCTCTTCAAAAACTTCTGAAGAGTGTTGTGCCCAATTTTGGTACAAACACTTATAAAATGCAATTAAGTATTATACTAATAAATTTTATCCTAGTTCAACTGTTTAAAGTTATTCAATTTATTTCTTATTTTAGATACTCAAACTATTCAAAAATTTTGCTTCATCTCGATAATTGAGTACCATTGCTTAATATAACACTTAAGAATTAAGTTTTTGATTCCACTTCAAACCATTTTGAAATAAATATATACATAAATATTTTATACATCAAATCATACTCAAGAAATCAAATCAAACCCATTTCCCAAGACAAAAGTGTAGCAAAGCTACAGAATGGTCTCTCCAGTTTGAGACTCGAAAATGAACGTCGATGATGTTGCAGTCATCACCGAAATTATTTTCCAGCGACATAGGGGAGGGTACTGGCTTACTTCTTTTAAAATTCTTTGAAAACACTTTCCATTCAAAAAACTTCAAATAATTTATTCTCAACTTTGAAACCCAAATTTGAGAATAGTACCGGAAATTTAATTCTCAAATTCTTAATTTATGTTCATTTCATTTTAAAACCAAATTTATAAACCATATTCATAAAACTTCAACACCTTATAACACACAACAATAGTTAATGGTTTAGGATTGTTATCAAAACAATAAATGATAATCTAGTATTATCATTTCTAACTACCAATTCATTTAACTATCTAATTTCAAAAAATTATACTTTTATAGATAAAATATAATCATACAAAAATTACAAATTTTGAAAATATTATTGTGTCATTTTGCTTTGTTCAAGTGTTTTGGAATTTCTATCGATAGCATTGGCCAAACGAATCGATCGAAACCCCAAATCAAACTTAACAATTCAAACAACACAATATAAAACATTTTTTATATAAATTACAAATACACTACCTCACAGGATGATCCAAGAATGGATTCTATAACAAGGATAGAGATTTAAATTAAGGGGAACCCTAATCAAAGAGAATTCTAACCAAGATGATATACACGAAAGGATGATAATATAGTTAAATTACAAAAGAGGAAAGGTGGATAGACTAATATTAATCGCGGGTGACCTTAACCGGGTCAACCGAGATTTAGAAAAGACAAGAATATCACCAATGAAAACCAGGACAAACTAGTCGAGAACATCGCGGGAAAACGTGATTCATGAAATCGACGAAGAAGGCAGGAGCATTGGTTAATCCAAAGGGCATGACCAACCATTTATAGAAACCATTCTCAATATGGAAGGACAACAGGTCGAGCTCTAGGAATAAGATCGATCCGGAATTCAGTTTCCCGCTTGGGAAAGAAGAAGTGACTTCACCAAACATCAGGATAATCCCTGACTATCGGGGGAGTCAAGACTACTAGGCTAAAAAGATAAAACTGCTTGCAAAATCCAGAGGCAATTGATATTCGATCACAAGAGAATTTCCCAGGTCCTCTACTAGAGAAACGGTTCAGGCTTTGCAAGGAATAACAACATCTAAACCAAGGACGTAAAAATCTCTGGTGAATCGACGCCTGTTGTAAAGGAGTTTCTCCCCTTTACAAATCATACTAAGGTTGGTGGGACAAAAATGGAGCTATAGGATGCTCTAGTATCAAAAGAACACGAACAGAAAAGACTGGATTTCAGAACAAAGGGAAAGTTCCAAAATTCAAAAGAAATCCTAATTCATGAGGATCCTAACGAAGAATTTCAAGCTCGAACGAAGATGATTCTTTAATTAATTTTTACTCCATATGCTAAGTTTTCCTAAACCTCGCTCTGATACCAACTGTAACGACCTGGAATTTCGAACCATCTAAATCGACAAGCAGACACACATGTCAGACTTGAATTGCTCAAAACAACATATTGTAAATTTATATTTGGCAAAACTCAACATATACAATAAATAAATCAATCACAGACATAGAGTATTACAACAATAAGCAGCGGAATAGATAAATAATAGTTCATGAAGCTACTATAAAACATCAGAGTCTTAAAGAAAATGCAACATAATCTCAAATACATATGAATCTCTAATACATAAGCAACTGACTAGTCTGAACATAAATGACAAGAATAAACTGAAATAACTGAAAGCTGGATAGATAGATTTTCAAACAAAGCTCTAATCTCCAAAGGAGAGTCTCAAATGCTGGGACACTCAGTCTGACCCGAGCATAAAGCAAGACACAAAGCACTCGAGTCAGGATTAACATTCTTATATTAGTAAATTCAACTCAAGTGAAATGTCAATTGAAATACAAGTAACTTAAAGGATGTTTGGGATTTCCATCCTCTAAGGATCCATGGAACTATCTACTATGTAGTAATATACACTATTATAATATGTCTATCAGTAAAGTAAAGTATTATAATAGCATTAAGGCGTTACCCATATCCCCCTTAACACATTTTATATATTCCCGTAGTCTATACAGTACCGTAAGCTCCACCAACTGGTGGTTTACCCAGAGGGCACTCCATAGGTACGGTATAAAAAAACTCGTAGAGGGCACGATAAGGCATGTGACAAGGCACGCGAGGAAATGCCCAAGGTAGGATTCTACCGTTTTGCGGATCCGGACTGGTGGTAACGCATAGCAACTACTACCGCCCACCTTGAGACACACTCCCAAATCAAAGGTGCACCCAATCAAATCACAATGTAATAGAATGGTATCGAAGAAATGTACCCGAATCAAGGTGCAACCTCACTTGGCCCGGCATGGCTCCTGTTTTAGCCACATCAAGCTGACTCGCGGGAGTCAGGGCTGCGTTAATACCTCATATAGAATCGTCGCCAAACCATCATACTTCGTTCTGGAATCTACACCACGTACACAGTTGTTAAAGTAGTTTTCGGTATTGGCAGAGAGTATGACAATATCCGATCTCGGTCTCTTTAACAACCAAACGCTTATTTCACACAGTGGTCATTTTTATAAAATCATTTTTATAATCATTTCAAACAGTTTATACTTCATATCAAAATATCATATTCATTTTAAGATCATATCACTTTCGAAATCATATTCACTTTCGAAATCATATCACTTCCAAAATCATAACTAGAAAATAGTTTAAACCATCATATCAAAGTATTCGAATTTAAATCCATCAAATCTGAATTATAACAGTTCCAACTTCAATAGTTTGTATATTGAAAATAGTTTATATATATTGAAATAGTTATAATTTAGAATAGTTTATATTTAAAATAGGTTATAGATAAAGTAGTTTATATACTAAAATAGTTTATATTTAAAATAGATTATAGGTTAAAATAGTTTGTATATTAAAATAGTTTATATATATTGAAAATAATTTATGTATTAAAGTAAAATTGCAAATTAGAATTGTTTCTTCCAATTTCACAAATCAATTCAAATTCTTATTAAAATCATTTAATCTATATCGATTTCAAATCCAGGTTTGAACTACAATTTAATCCACTTCCAATTTCAATAGGTTTCAAGGTATACATATTCAGACCATTTACAATAACTCAAATTGATAAATTTCATTTACATTTCCAAATTCTACATTTAATTTTATTTAAACTTGAACGATATTCACTTAATCATTTTAATAACCATTTAAATAAAATCCCAGATTACAAATTTAAATCAAAATTTAATATTCAATTTCAATTTTATTTAAATTTGAAAAAATATTCATTTAACCACCTTTGGTTAAACATTTAAATAAATCTCAAATTACAAATTTAAATCAAACTTCAATATTCAAATTCAATTTTATTCAAATTTAAATATTCATTCAATCCTTTTAACCAAAATCAAGTTATCAAGTTATAAAATCATATCTTTAAATTCTCAAATCAATAAGTTTCAAATCAATTTTATTTAAATTCAATTCTTAAATAAATCAAATCACAAATCAGCTTTAACTTATCTTTCCAACCTTTATTTTTTAAAGTTAATACAAAAAACTATTTAAAATATAATTTTAAATAAATACTTAAACATAATATATATATATATATATATATATTAATCAAATTAAATCTTATTATTAAATTTATTTTATATTAAATCTTATTTTATATATTT
The DNA here is from genome assembly GCA_030737815.1 of Allium fistulosum. Classification (NCBI taxonomy): domain Eukaryota; kingdom Viridiplantae; phylum Streptophyta; class Magnoliopsida; order Asparagales; family Amaryllidaceae; genus Allium; species Allium fistulosum. The sequence goes on from CM060906.1 coordinate 418,896,412, forward strand.
AAAAATAATAAAATTATAAGTAATATCTTAAAATTTATATTTTCAAAACTAACTTATAAATTTAAAATCTCCAAATATATAATTTTAAAAATCTAAATTTTACTCATATATTAAAATAAAATCTTTATATTATATTTTAAAATCAATATTTATTAAAACCCATATATTTCCTCTCAAAACCTTGGAAATCATTTTTCAAAATAGACCAATGGTGTCCGTATATAATTTTCTATCATATTGTCAAGTGATATGGATATTTATCATTTCAATCCGCAATTTAAATTCTTACGGGTATATATCATTTCAACCCACAATCCTAAAATTTCACAATCAATGAAAATCGTTTGGGTTTATCATTTCAACCCATAACGATTTCTCCTAATCTATAAGATCGTTCGGGTATGTATCATTTCAACCTATAGGGAATTTTTGAACTATAGGAAACTTGTAGAGTGAGAATCAATAAATAATAGCATAAAATAACATAGCATATCAACAACACGCATATCATCAGTAACAAATTTAAATATAATATATACAATAGGTTATGGTGCCATATGTCAAAGGTAAACAATTGCAGATAATGGCATATCATATCTAATAATTAAATAACTTAACAATTCAAATTTAACAGCATATTTCAATCGTCATTTCATGTGAATTAAATTTACTAAATATTAGAATGTTAATCGTGAGTGATTGCTCACCTTTCGAGGCTATAGAAATTTGGCAACACGACAAGCTACGAATTGAATCACGAACTAGACAATCGACCAATCCAAATGACAAATCACAAAGCAAAGCAAGGTGAACAAGGATTCGACAAGCAAAGTTGATAATTAGGAATTGATGAAAACAAATCAAAAATCAGTTTGATATAACTGAAATGAAATGTATATTATTTTATTTTTCTTAAAACCAATATTCAATTTTAAAAATACATATTTAAAATAAAATCGTTATATGCATTTTCAAATCAATATTTAATTTAAACACATATAAAATAAAATCTATATATATATATATATATTCAAATCATTACTTCTTAAAATACATATTAAAATTCAAAATAAAACTTTTATATTATCTTAAAATCAATATTAAATTTTAAAACACGTATATAAAATAAAATATTTATATATAATTTAAAATCAATACTTAATTTAAACACCTATTTAAAGTTCTATGTGTATTCTATTTTTAAAACAATACTTAAAACCAATATACTCCAAAATCTATGAAACTGCACATATAAAAGACTTAGAAATCATAACTTTTATATAGAAACCTAAATTTCCAAACACACATTAAGTTTATAAACTACTAAAAGGAAAAATATAAAACAAACAAATCATAAACTCACATTTAAAAAAAAAGAATGGTGCGGCTACTAGATGGATGATGGCGAGGCAAGCGACTGTTGATGCGGGCTTCATGGAGGTATGGAAGGGATCGGTTGTATGAGTAGTGTGCTGGCATTGGACGGAGGAGATGCGATGATGGGTTTGGAGCTGGAGAGGGGCCGAGTGTCGTCAGTTTTTTTTCTTCGTGATGGGCTTCGTGTGTGAAGTGGGTTACTATGGAGTTTTTGGGTGCAAGGACGTGGCTGCATAGGAGAGGGTGAGGCGCGTGGTTGTGAAGTGGGCTGGGTACGGTTGAAGGCTGTGTGGGCGAGTTTTCTGGTGGGGTCGGGTTGTAGTGGTGACAGGCGGTGATAGAATTGGTGGTTGCTTTCGAGGGGAAGTGAAGGATTGGCCCTGGTTGAACGCGAGAAAGGACAAGGGCGGCGGTGTGGGAGTGAGACCGAGAGAGGCGGAGGTTAGAGGAGGTTGGAGTGGTGGACTTGTTTGATGGACGCTGAAATGAAGAAGGGGATGGCGGCATTGAGGGTTGAAGAGGAGGGATAGGTTCAAGGAGGTGAAGGCGGAGAGTTTGAAACGGGAAGATGAGGCCAAGCAGAGAAAAAAAGGATGCATCCAAGTTTAAAATATCTATGCAACAGTTTATTATTGTATGTATTTTTTTTCTTAGAACGACGAGCAGGTGGCATGAAGAATAGAGAGAGAGAGAAAGAGACGTGGGCGAGAGTATGAACAGTTCTAAGAATTATATATGTAACTGTTTTTATATTATTTTTTTCTTTTCTGATGAATTGAACGGGACAAGAAGGGAATGAAGGAACACAATAATATATATCAATTCTAGGGAATATCAATAGTTAACAGCTAAATTCTAGAAAATATAATGCTAATGGCTGTTGAGTTTAATACACGGTGGAAATTGAACGGACATAAAACCCAAAAGGAACGAAATGGGTACCGTTACGGCTAACCGTTTTGCAGATTTCGCCACATACCGGACACCGAAATGCACATTCAAATAAACTGCGGAGATCAGCACAACGAGACGAAGAGAATGGTACATAGATATCAGTGATACGACCATCCTATCAAAAGTCGATATTCACTGCCAAACTGTTGTTAATTCGCCGAAAATAAGATAAACGGGACTAGAGCAGTCCAAATTTGACGAAACGAATTATGACGTCTCACTCAAAAAATGATTTAAGTTTTTAATATACAAAAATATTCAGGTCTCAAAAATATTTTATTTCGATCAAATTAACTAATTTAAATTGGAATTAAAATTTACACAACAAAATAAATATATTTTCCGATGAAAATCTGACATTTGCTATGCTTAGATAGACGCATACCAAATATCAAATTTTCATTGCTAAATTTTATTATTTATTTTTCACGAAAAATTTAGTTAATTACGTTATAAAAATTACGGGTCGTTACAACTATCGTTTTTACAGTTAATAGGTATCAATTTGTTGTAAATAGGTTTCATTTTCACAAATATGTGTGTTGAAACAATTTTGAAAATTTAAAACTAATAACTTCAAGTGTATGAATTGTAGGTATCATATTTGATTCATAATGGTATTGATTTTTAATGTTGGTATCATTTCTGACTCATAACGGTATCAATTTTTGAATAAAATGCAAGGAAAATCATGTATACTAGTAAAAAGTACAAGCTTTTGATAAACATGTTTGTGGTATTTTTTTTGCTATTTATTGGTTTTTTTTTTGGTATAATTACATGGAAAATTTTCTATAAGATATCACAAAATTATGAACTTTATTCTAAACAGCTAGTGGGTATCAGTTTTGTTAAACATTGGTGTCAGTTTTCATAAAAATGTAATTTGAAACTATTTTGGACACTGCAAATCATTTAACATAAACATACAAAGTATGGGTGTCAGTTATTATTTATAATGATATAAGCTTTTAAACATAATGTAGTACCAACAATTCAAAAAGGTACAATTTTGAAACAAACATACTTCTGGTATCATATTTGCATTGTATTTGTACTTTTTTTTCTAAAAATATATTGAAAATTATTTACAAAATTATAAAGTTCTCAACACTAGTTGAAATAGTCAGCGAGTATCATTTTTTTGATATAGATATCAGTTTTTACGAACAAAATATTTCGAATAATTTTTAAAATTCTAAATTATTGCCTTTAAGCATAAAAACTGTAGGTATCATTTTGGTTTATATAGGTGTCAGTTTTTAGAAAAAAATATAATAAAAACAAATTATCAAAGCACAAGGTTAATACTTCACACAAAATGATTATTTGTTTCATTTTTTGAAGATATCAACGTCATCTTTGTTTACAATGATTTGTAAAACAATTTGTCAAACTATTAGTTTTCAACTATACTGAAAACATACAGTAATTATCATTTCTTTTAAATTTATTTTTCAGTTATTAAAAATTACAGCTGATATAATTTAAAATTTGAAAAATAATAATATCAAACTAACAAATTGGAGCTATCATTTTTGGATTATATTAGTATCAGTTTTTTAACAATTTACAGTGAAAACAATTTGCCAAACTAAAAGTATAATCTTCAGACAGATATATAGTGGGTATCATTTTTCTAAGTATTGGTATCAGTTTGCTACAAATAAGACTGAAAATTAATTTCTAAATTACAAGGTATTAATTCCACATAAACAAACGGTGGGTATCATTTTTGTAATCTGTTAGTATTAGTTTTATCATATATGTGTGAAAACAATTTCTTCAATCAGAAAGCACCAAATTAAATTAAACATTTAAAATTAAGCAAACAGATGGATTTTTTTTCTTGCAATATGTTAGTGTCAGTTTTCAAGTAAGTGATACTGACTATTATTTTTAAAGCTTCAAAGCCTTGTCTTTTACCAAACAATTTACAGGTATCATTTTTTCAATATGTATCATGTCATAAAGTTATAATGTTTGTAATTTTACCGAATTGATTTGTTCCTCTTCTAATTTTTCATCTGCAACTTTTTTTCCTTTTCCTTTCTGAGCTTTTTCCTGTTTAACATTTTTGATACTATTAGAATACATTTAACAACATTATATTATTAGTATCAGTTTCATAATTTTGTTGTATCATTTACCTGAGTTTCTGTTTGTATTTCCATCTGAATTGTTTTTTCATTTTTTCTTTTCGTTCTTTGTTCTTTTTTTGCAGATTTTCTTCAATTACTTTCTCAGCAGATGTATTTTGCTGCATGTTCTCTTCATTGTTCTATCAAATAAATTCAATATTACTATAATAAAACTATACTAAATTTTTTATACTTGATTTTATAGTATTAGTTACCTTTACTGGTATATTTTCTATTATTTTTGGCTGGTTTTCATTTGCTGTATTTTTTTCATTTCTTCTCTTTGTTCTTTTTTCTCGATTTTGCTTCTCTTCTTCTTCTACTGGAGGTTTTCTAAGTTTTAACTTGCTGGCTTTTCCTTTTATCGTCTCTACTATCGATTCAACTAGAGGTAGGTTTTCGTTTACTTCCATTGTGTTTTCCTGTTGAATATCTACTGTAGAAAGTATTTCGGTGTTTCGATTTTCAGTTTGTTGCTCCATTTCAGTTGAAGCTAGGTTTTCTACTTCTCAAATCTACGATTGTTATCTGATTTGTGGTGATTGTTCGTCGTTTGTCGATGGTTGTGGTTGTGTTGGAGATGACGACTTGATTCTAGTATGCAGCGCCATTTTTTGTTGTCGATTAAAGATTCTTCAATGTCTGAGTGAAAGAATGGAGGAGGAAGACGAACGAAATGATTCACTTGTTTTGTTTTAAATCGTAACTGGGCTTTGGGCTTTGTCCTTACGATAAAAACTTTGTGCGCGTTTCCTTATGATTAATTATATACATTAATTTGTCCTTTAAAAAAATTTCCCTTTCTATGCTGCGAACGGGACAACAAATAGAAATTTTTTGTTGTATGGATGTGAATATTTATTTATTTTTAATAGCTTTAAGCATTTTTGCATAAATTCAATAATGGGTATTAAATCACAAATTACCCATTAAAAAAAGAAATCTGTATGCTATGGAAACAAATAACTTAACGTTTGATTAAAGAAAGGTACGTTTGAACTTTTGATGTTAACAGTACATCAGATTTTTTTCCTTTAAGTTGGTGGACCATCCAGTTTAATATACTTATAAGTTTAATCTCATTGTCCAACATAGAACGAGCCAGCTTAAGATTTGTAGGCACATGCACAAATATAAAAGCAACCTCCCATCACTCATAACCGTCAAGCGTAGACCGAATTCCGATACTGTAACAACCCTGGTTTGGAGATTACCTTTCAATATTAAATTATAATGGTAATTTTAATTTAATATTGTAAATTAAAATAAAATTGGAGAAATTAAATTGTTTATTTGGAATAAACAATAAAATTAGAATTAAATTGTGAAAATAAAGCTTAGAACTCTATTTTATTTTGTTTGGAGTAATAATAAATGGAATATGGGCTTTAAATAAAGAAAATGACTTTATTTTAGAGAAAATGCAATAATTATATTAATTATTGCCCAATCACATCTTTTAATAGTTTTTAAAAGAAGTATTTGATTTTTAAGGTGTTTTATTTAAATAAAAAGGTGGAAATTGGTTTAAAAATATGTTTTGGCCATAAATTAAGTTTGGAAATGGTTTGAAATATTTTTCTAAGTGAGAAAAGTATTTTTGTTAAATTTTAAAAGTAAAAAATATAGACTTTTGCATTTTATTGCGAAAATAAGTGCATTTTTGTGAAATAAAGGATTTTAATAATAAAAATGTTTTAAAAATATAAATTTATCTTTTATATAGTGTAAATGTTTTACTTTATAAGTATACAAGTTTACATATTTTTCTTATGTAAAAATGTGGAGAAAAATGCAATTTTGTTGTGTAATTAGTGTAAATATGATGCCTTTATAATATAAGTGAGAATAATAAACTTAGACCGTTTATTTTCTTTTAATTTTTGGAACCCATTAGTGCTAAACCAGGTTTGAGAAATGAGAAAACAGAAGTCTGTGCGTTCATTTCCCTCATCGTCTCCTTTTTTCAGCCAGTAAACAAAATCCACCTTTCTCAAAATTAAAAATCCAAAATTTCTTCAAATCAATTCAACAAATTACAATCTTTTTCAGCCTAGAGTGTTAATACAAAGGTAATCTAACTCCAAACACCAAAATTTCATCAAAATTTCTGATTTGTGAAGTGATTTCTAATTTATTATATATTTTTGCTTGCATGTATTGTATCTTCCTTCTACAGGTTCCTAGAGGCCAATTTCTCCATCAAAGCTTCAATCATTTTTCTTAAATCCGGATATTTGCACAACTACAGCAAGGTGAGTTACAAAACTCACAAAAACTAGTCGAGTTAAGCTCAAAATCGCCAATAACGGTGAATTATTTACTTACTGTATCAATTTTTGTAGCAGTTTCTCTGCTTGAAATCTGTTTCATATTGCCTCTTTGAAAGCCTGTAACTTTTGATTCCGGCAATGAAATGCTGCCGGGTTTCTTGCATTTGGTAGCTTGCATGTTGAACTTTATTTCTGCAAATTTTGGTTGAAAAATATTGTCATTTGGATACTCAAAACTGTAGTAGAAAACCAACTAAAACACAGATTTTTGCCTGTAGAAATTGTGTGGTGTTGCTGCAAACATGGCCTGAGTACATGTTTGAGATAGCATAACTCTTTCATTTCTTACTGAAATTCATCGATTCTTTTTTTGTTTGAAAGATAAAGTTTTGTACTATATGCCTACCAATTTTTATCTCAATCATAGGTCGTTTGGCCCTCTGTTTCATGCCTGAAAGTTGAACCTGAAATGGTTTTCAGGCATGTACATTTGGTTTTTCTGAACTGTTGCAAACATTGCCTGAGTCCATGTTTGAGACAGTGTAACTTTTTCATTTCCATTCGTAATTCATTGATTCTTTTTTTTGAAAGATGGAGTTTTCTAGAATGCGCATACCAATTTTCAGCTCAATATGAGGTCGTTTGTTCCTCTGTTTTAGGCTTGTAAGTTGAACTCAAGATGGTTTTCAAGCCTGGGCACATATTTTTTGAACTATTGCAAATATAGCCTGAGTCTATGTTTGAGACAGCGTAACTTTTTCATTTCCAGTCGGAATTCATTGATTCTTTTTTGTTTGAATTTTGAAGTTTTCTACTGTGTACACTAATTTTTAGTTCAATCAGAGGTCTTTTAGCCACATGTTTCATGTCTGAAAGTTGAACCAAGAGAAGATTTCAGACCTGAGTATTATCTTGCCTATGCATTTTTAAGTTCTTTTTTCGTCCAAATTTTGACTTTTACTTCATGTTTTTGTGATATTTCTAGAATGTTTTTAGGGTTATGATGCCTATCAATAGGCTAGCCAAGTTTTGATGAATTTGAAATTCAAATTTGAATTGAATTTGAATGACGGTTTGAGTGATTTCTTTGATTTCGAGCACGGATTTTTCTGAACAATTTTGAAATAATTTTTAAAATAAATGGCATTTAAAATAATTATTATATAATATTTTTAAACTATTTTAAGCTATAAAATCTATTTATTCTCAATAGTAAGGGAATTTTCAAATATTGTCTTCAATATTGATTTCGAAAAATGGTTTTAAAAGCTTGTTTTCTCAAGAAAATTATTTTATATATAAAATACATTTTTTTGTTCTATTCGAGCAAATGAGAAGGAGAATTAAACAGTTTGGTAAAACACGAGGTATGGGACTCGTGCGTTTACCTTATCGTTTAATTCCCGACTTGTCTGTTTGATCGTTTTGACCTTTGGGTCGAGTTACCGATGAGATGAGATAAACTTTTTACTGCTTTGAGTGTGAAATTTATTAGTGGTTAGCAAACCGTTTAGTGCGAATGTGTGGTATGGGACACACGTTAACACTGTTCGGGTTCCTATCCGAGAGTTTGTGACACATTTGTCTAAGAGACGTATTTGCCAGTATTGGACATTCGGGTCATTTGTCCTTCAGGACGTTTGTCTAAGAGACGTTTGTCATTGCGACGTATTTGTCCTTCGGGATGTTTGTCTAAGAGACGTATTTATTTGTCCTTCGGGACGTTTGTTTAAGAGACGTGGCGCCTTATTTTGGGAGAACAGTACTTGGCGGGCTTCGGCCATAAGCACGTGCTATATCTTTGAGATGATTTCATCGATTTCCTTGTGATTTTCCAAGTGTATCGCCTTTTTACGTTATTGGCCATTTGAGCCGTTCGAGATATTATATATGGCGATTACATCTTTGGAAATTGAACCCCTTATCGAGTTCTATATTTGAGATTTGGGTTTGCCAACACTGACGTTATTTGAGATTTGCCTTTTGGCATTTATTTGGGATTACAGTCTCCTATGTTGGAGATTTATATTTAATTGCCTTATGGCGTATTTTGAGATGGTGGTTTCTTTGACGTTGTTTTGAGTTGCTGATATGGTGGGTTTGGAATTTCTCCTCTTTGGAGTTATGTTTTTCTCCTAAACTGTAACAACCCGGGTTTTGCCCAATTTATAATCGTCATTAAACGATTATTATGCTAGTTAATTGCTAATTGAAGTTTTCAATCGAGTTGAAAATTCTTTTGTAATTCGTTAAAGGATTACGGGCTTTAAAATATTGGGCCACGTTTTCTCGTTCGTGTTGTGTTATCGGAGTAATACCGTCCCCTTCTTATAAAAATTCAACCCGTTCCTTTTTAATTTTCACTCGTTCGAAAATCAAAAGCGAAACCCTACTTTAAAACACTAAGCCCAAACGAAATTTGAGACTGGCCCAAACTATACTCTTTCGTTATATTTGATCGGCCCGGTGCCTTCATTGTTGAAAACCCTAGAAACAAACGATCAAAAGAAAAAAAATGGTGGCTCTGTCTTCTCGTTCGTCCCTTTTAGCTCAGAAATTAGGTCTTCGAAGTCGCCGCTTGAATTGAGGGTTAGTGCTTCGATTGCCTGCTTCAATGGATTCGTACGCGGCTTCGTCTACTCAATCGAGTTCGACTTCGCCTTCTCGACCAGATGAAGGTGAGTTTCCTCACATCTATTTCATACTTCAGATGTTTGGTTTTCTTGGCTATTCGATTTCGTTTGAATATTGGGGTTGATTTCTGGTTTGTTCACTCGTTTCGATGTTGTTGATTTCGTTCTCTGTCTATTACTTACTGCTTTGATCTGATAATGTCTTCGACATTTTAAAAGTGGCTTCGGCTCTTGATATTGTTCGTTTTTGTTAAACTCGTTTTGATGTATGTTGTTACTTGAGATTTATCTGACATCTTCTGGTTTGTTTTTGCCTCTGGTTAACTTCGCTAATATACTTGTGGCCCCGGTCCCTCTGATTTGTTGGCCATTCGTTTTGGTTTGATGTTGATAAATTGCTTTGATATAGCATTGATTCCCTGGTTCACCTGGTTCGAAATTCTGGCAATTGATTTATGTTGGCTTCGGCATTTCTGACTGAGGCCATGGTGACTTGTGATGATATTTTGTTTTCTACTTGACTTTGATTTTGAACTTCGTAATTTGTTTTTGCTTTAGCTTTGAAACATTTTTCATTCCCCTGTCCACTTTGGGTTGAAACTGAAGTCCCATTACTTCGGTGGCATACCGTGGCATAGCTTCATATATATATATATATATATATATATATATATGCATTCATGTTGTATATATATGACTGTTTGTCACACTGTTTATATGTGCACATCAGTGTCATCTTTGTAGTGTTTGCAACCTGATGCTTGTAGTGGTTCATACTGTCACTATACTTGTGCTTTCATGTATGTTTGCAATGTCTGAATATTTCTGTCAGGTCTGGTTTCTTTATATACATTGAGTATTTATTCTAACTACCTATGCTTATGCTGTTGTATTGCAGTTTTTAATTTGTCGAGCACTTGAACTTGCAATGACCAGTCTAACCATTGACAGTTTCTTGCATTTTTGCTCATTATGTAGTTGCATTGGGTAGTACTTCGCTGTGTTCATCTTGCATTGTCCACTTTGACCACTGTCCAGTTTTACAAGTGCATCTCATATAGTTGCATTTGTGTTGTCTTTGAGTTTCAGACCATATATGGGTGTTCGTGAATGTGTGAATTGATGTACATGCATTTGCCACTGTCTATTTGATAGTGTACGGGCTGAAGCTCGAGTTGCATTCATTTGCTTGACCCTTGTATTTCATGCATACTATCGCTCCACTATTTTGTCTAGTATTTGAATTTAAAGTTTTCTTATTAAACTTGGTTCATGCCATGGTTCTTCTGATACATTTACTTATGGCTAGCACTTGAGTTGTTTGGATTTGTTCTACTAATTGCTGTTAGCTTTGACTTGTGGTCTTGCTTGTTAAGGCTGCTGCTCGTATGCTCTAACCTGATGCATATTGCCTGACCATTCAGTTTGCATACATATTCATCATGTTCACTGTGTATATGCACAGATTCATGCATGTGCCATTTTCTCTGGTCTGTTGGCACTGTTGTATTATGATTCGTACATTGAGTTGAATCCAGTCTCAAAGACTTGGGTTCGACCCTGTACTCGAATGTAAATTTTCATTGTGTTTCACTGGCATTATTGTAGTGGCGAGGCAGTACACGCGTGCGTGTACTGCAGCCCTAGCAGAATTGACAAATTTAACTGATATTTCGATTGTTTGAATTGTTTCGTTAGTTCAATCCAATATTTTGAGTTGTATTCTGATTTGGTTTAAGCTGATGATTTTGTTGATATCTAATTATCTTTTAGATAATTAGATTATATGTTTTCTAATTATCGTATCGATAATTAGATTTTTGTTGTTTACGCTGTTTTGTTGGCTTGGGTTTCACTTTGACCTCTACAATTTTGATTGCTGTTAGTACTCACTGTTGTGATGATTTCACGTACTGTGTGGCGAGGCAGTGCATGCGTGCGTGTACTGCAGCCACACAGAAATTTGATTTGATTGATCATTTTGAGATTGCTAATTTGTTGATTTACACTGTTTAGTGTTATATCTACCGTTATCCGATTCTCTTATCGAGAAGTTGGATATACGAGATTTCTGTGACTGTCGTCTATTTAATATTGATTATTATTGTTTCTGTACATTAATAACTGAGTTTGAATTAGACTGACCCGTGTATTATTTTCTTTTGAATGTAATACTCGGGTCAGACCCGAGTTATTTCAGGTTGTAGATTTACTACTTTGAGTTGCTGTTTGAGCTATGAAGACTTTTCACATCTTTTGAAGTGGTCTTCGTCTTGTTGTAATAGTCAGTGTGTCTCTTTAGGATTGATATGTATTCATGTATATTAGTCAATAATGTACTTGTATATATAACTTCCAGAGTCGACAGTTGTAGTTGTATCATATGTACTGTGTCAACTGTATTGTAACTGCCATCAGTTATATATATATGAGACTTTATTTATCTATGTTCCGCATTTTTTTGTATCTGTGTTATTATTATATATATTGTCCTAAACTATTATGAACCATCGTAGTTCGTTTTATACTGGAATTGGGTATGTCAATGGGAGTAAATAAATAAGAGATGTAAAATGAAAAATATATACCACTCCTATCGAGGTAACTAATACTAGTGTAAGGCCAACTACGGATGGTCGCTCCTATCCAGCCTTATTCTTCGTGATAACAGACCGTATTGCTTTTAATACTCTTTGTTATTGTGAGCATAGAGGTGGGGCGTCACAGTTGGTATCAGAGCTTGGGGTTTATGGACATAATATAAAACATAACTTAGATGGAACATATGTTACAACTATTGGTCGGTGTTTTATTTGTGCTTTAAGTCAAAACTAAAGTTTTGAAATTATGATGAAATTTTTAAATATCTTTATTTAAAAATAAAAGTGAAACTGTCTTTTGTTGATTTGATTAAATTGTGTTCTGTTTATCAGAGTGCGCAGCGGAAACAGTGAAACTGTCTTCGCTGAGTACAACTGATAATCTTTTTTATTTAAAAATCGAAATATGAAATTGAAATAAATTTCATTTGCTGTTTACATAGCTGTGTTTATTTTGTTTCTTTGAGAATTTCGAATCCGAATTGAGAATTCGAAACGATTGCAGTTATGTGATTCTTGTTGAGATTTTTGCTGATTTTCTTTTATGCTAATCACATGTTGATTAGATTTTTGCTGTTTTAAATTATCTTCATTGAAGATAATAGAGTAATTTCTTTGTGTATATTGTAGTGTGCATGCAAATATGAATTGCACGTTACTGCATTAATTTTACGTTGAACCGATGCTTGGTTATGAAACGTATTTTGCTGCCGTTATTTTTATAATGGGATTTTTACACCAATGCTATATTTTTGAAGCACAGTGTTTTGTGGCATTTTTGATGAATGAAAATTCACTGGTATTACATTTTGATGTGAATTATTTTGATGAGATTTTGACGTTTAAAAATTACTGTCGCTTTGACTTCAGTAACCGTCAAATTTTAAAAGTGGATTTTCAAGCGGTTATACCGCAATGCTGATTTGTGACCCGTTTTTACGGTATTTTGAGAAGTACAATTTTCTTATCGTAATTGTTACTGTTTTGCTGTTTTAATCACGTGATGGAAAAAAATCGTTTTAAAAGGAAAATTGTTTTATAAATTTTTAACGGTTTGCGCTTTCAAAAGAATGAGGAAGCGACTTAAACGATTCAGCAAAATCGAGGATTATGACCCCTTTCTTTTACTGTTTCTCTTAACTCCGGACTTGTCCAGTTGAGAATGTGAATTGTTAATTTTTTTTAATAAATAAAAATTGTTTTCAGAAATTTTACAGTTTGCGCTTTCAAAAGAATGAGAAAGCGATTTAAACGTTTCAGCAAAATCGAGGACTATGACCCCTTTCTTTTAATGATTCGCTTAATTCCGAACTTGTCCGTTTGAGAATGTAAAATGTGTTTTTACAAAATACACAGTTTTGCACTTTTAAGGAAACGATGAAGAGAATCAAACGATTTAGTAAAACACGTGGTATGGGACATGTGTGTTTGCTATTTCGGTTAATTCCGGACTCGTTAATTGAAATATTTGTTGTTTTGATGATTCTGATGATTTGTGTGCTTTCGAGCCACTATGTTGGACCTTCGGATCATTTGTTGGACCTTCGGGTCATTTGTTGGGCTTTCGGGCCACTCTGATGGACCTTCGGGTCAAATACCAGTACTAGACCTTCGGGTCACTCTGCGGACCTTCGGGTCAATATGATGGGCGCCAAAATTATGTTGAGTACTTGGTAGGCTTCGGCCATTTGTTGATGCACGTGCGGCGAATTAAAAACTCGCCATCTGATGGGATCGATCCAAGCTTTTATGTTGATTTTCTAGTCTTCTTAATTGATTTCTAGATATTTGTTGTTTCTAATTATCTGCAGGTAATTAGATATCTGATGTTATGAGGTTTAATTATCGTATCGATAATTAAATATTTGAGATTTCTGATTATCGTTTTTGATAATCGGATATTTGTTGTTTCTAATTATCGCTTGTGATAATTAGATATTTGTTGATTCTGATTATTGTTTTTGATAATCGGATATTTGTTGTTTCTAATTATCGCTTGTGATAATTAGATATTTGTTGATTCTGATTATTGTTTTTGATAATCGGATATTTGTTGTTTCTAATTATCGCTTGTGATAATTAGATATTTGTTGATTCTAATTATCGTTTTTGATAATCGGATATTTGCTGTTTCTAATTATCTCTTGTGATAATTAGATATTTGTTGATTCTGATTATCGTTTTTGATAATCGGATATTTGTTGTTTCTAATTATCGCTTGTGATAATTAGATATTTGTTGATTCTGATTATCGTTTTTGATAATCGAATATTTGTTGTTTCCAATTATCGCTTGTGATAATTAGATATTTGTTGATTCTGATTATCGTTTTTGATAATCGGATATTTGTTGATTTGAGGTTTGATTATCATTTTTGATAACTGAATAATTGCTGATTTGAGATTCGATTATCGTTTTTGATAATTGGATAATTGCTGATTTGAGATTCGATTATCGTTTTTGATAATTGAATAACTGCTATTTGAGATTCGATTATCGTTTTTTATAATTGAATAATTGCTGATTTGAGGTTCGATTATCCTTTTTGATAATTGAATAATTGCTGATTTGAGGTTCGATTATCGTTTTTGATAATTGAATAATTGCTGATTTGAGTTTCGATTATCGTTTTTGATAATTGAATAATTGCTGATTTGAGGTTCGATATCGTTTTTGATAATTGAATAATTGCTGATTTGAGATTCGATTATCGTTTTTGATAATTGAATAATTGCTGATTTGAGGTTCGATTATCGTTTTTGATAATTGAATAATTGCTGATTTGAGGTTGGATTATCGTTTTTGATAATTGAATAATTGCTGATTTGAGATTCGATTATCGTTTTTGATAATTGGATAATTGCTGATTTGAGATTCGATTATCGTTTTTGATAATTGGATAATTGCTGATTTGAGTTCAATTATCGTTTTTGATAATTGAATAATTGCTGATTTGAGGTTCGATTATCGTTTTTGATAATTGAATAATTGCTGATTTGAGGTTCGATTATCGTTTTTGATAATTGAATAATTGCTGATTTGAGGTTCGATTATCGTTTTTGATAATTGAATGATAATTGAATAATTGCTGATTTGAGATTCGATTATCGTTTTTGATAATTGTCGATTATCGTTTTTGATAATTGAATAATTGTTGATTTGAGATTTGATTATCGTTTTTGATAATTGAATAATTGCTGATTTGAGGTTCGATTATCGTTTTTGATAATTGAATAATTGTTGATTTGAGATTTGATTATCGTTTTTGATAATTGAATAATTGCTGATTTGAGGTTCGATTATCGTTTTTGATAATTGAATAATTGTTGATTTGAGATTTGATTATCGTTTTTGATAATTGAATAATTGCTGATTTGAGGTTCGATTATTGTTTTTGATAATTGAATAATTGTTGATTTGAGATTTGATTATCGTTTTTGACAATTGAATATTTGTTGATTTGAGAATTCTAATTATCGTTTTTGTTAATTAGGCCTTTGATGTTTTCTGATTACCGTTTTGGTAAATAGACAATTGCGGTTTTGCGAATTGTAATTTGTGTTTCCTGATTATCTACTTGATAATTAGATTTTGTTGAGAATTTATGAATTTCTTTTATGAAATTAAAAGATTTCTTTGGCGTTTGGGTTCTTGACCTTATTTTTCTAGCTTAACCAGTTTATGTTAGAAAAATAAGTGTTAGTGACGACCTTAATTATGAAAATTGCGGGGATGCAATTTTTATAAGGAGGGGAGTCTGTAACAACCCGGGTTTTGCCCAATTTATAATCGTCATTAAACGATTATTGTGCTAGTTAATTGCTAATTGAAGTTTTCAATCGAGTTGAAAATTCTATTGTAATTCGTTAAAGGATTACGGGCTTTAAAATATTGGGCCACGTTTTCTCGTTCGTGTTGTGTTATCGGAGTAAATACCGTCCCCTTCTTATAAAAATTCAACCCATTCCTTTTTCATTTTCACTCGTTCGAAAATCAAAAGCAAAACCCTACTTTAAAACACTAAGCCCAAACGAAATTTGAGACCGGCCCAAACTATACTCTTTCGTTATATTTGATCGGCCCGGTGCCTTCATTGTTGAAAACCCTAGAAACAAACGATCAAAAGAAAAAAAAATGGTGGCTCTGTCTTCTCGTTCGTCCCTTTTAGCTCAGAAATTAGGTCTTCGAAGTCGCCGCTTGAATTGAGGGTTAGTGCTTCGATTGCCTGCTTCAATGGATTCGTGCGCGGCTTCGTCTACTCAATCGAGTTCGACTTCGCCTTCTCGACCGGATGAAGGTGAGTTTACTCACATCTATTTCATACTTTAGATGTTTGGTTTTCTTGGCTATTCGATTTCGTTTGAATATTGGGGTTGATTTCTGGTTTGTTCACTCGTTTCGATGTTGTTGATTTCGTTCTCTGTCTATTACTTACTGCTTTGATCTGATAATGTCTTCGACATTTAAAAGTGGCTTCGGCTCTTGATATTGTTCGTTTTTGTTAAACTCGTTTCGATGTATGTTGTTACTTGAGATTTATTTGACATCTTCTGGTTTGTTTTTCCCTCTGGTTAACTTCGCTAATATACTTGTGGCCCCGGTCCCTCTGATTTGTTGGCCATTCGTTTTGGTTTGATGTTGATAAATTGCTTTGATATAGCATTGATTCCCTGGTTCACCTGGTTCGAAATTCTGGCAATTGATTTATGTTGGCTTCGGCATTTCTGACTGAGGCCATGGTGACTTGTGATGATATTTTGTTTTCTACTTGACTTTGATTTTGAACTGCGTAATTTGTTTTGGCTTTAGCTTTGAAACATTTTTCATTCCCCTGTCCACTTTGGGTTGAAACTGCAGTCCCATTACTTCGGTGGCATACCGTGGCATAGCTTCATATATATATATATATATGCATTCATGTTGTATATATATGACTGTTTGTCACACTGTTTATATGTGCACATCAGTGTCATCTTTGTAGTGTTTGCAACTTGATGCTTGTAGTGGTTCATACTGTCACTATACTTGTGCTTTCATGTATGTTTAAAATGTCTGAATATTTCTGTCAGGTCTGGTTTCTTTATATACATTGAGTATTTATTCTAACTACCTATGCTTATGCTGTTGTATTGCAGTTTTTAAATTGTCGAGCACTTGAACTTGCAATGACCAGTCTAACCATTGACTGTTTCTTGCATTTTTGCTCATCATGTAGTTGCATTGGGTAGTACTTCGCTGTGTTCATCTTGCATTGTCCACTTTGACCACTGTCCAGTTTTACAAGTGCATCTCATATAGTTGCATTTGTGTTGTCTTTGAGTTTCAGACCATATATGGGTGTTCATGAATGTGTGAATTGATGTACATGCATTTGCCACTGTCTATTTGATAGTGTACGGGCTGAAGCTCGAGTTGCATTCATTTGCTTGACCCTTGTATTTCATGCATACTATCGCTCCACTATTTTGTCTAGTATTTGAATTTAAAGTTTTCTTATTAAACTTGGTTCATGCCATGGTTCTTCTGATACATTTACTTATGGCTAGCACTTGAGTTGTTTGGATTTGTTCTACTAGTTGCTGTTAGCTTTGACTTGTGGTCTTGCTTGTTAAGGCTGCTGCTCGTATGCTCTAACCTGATGCATATTGCCTGACCATTCAGTTTGCATACATATTCATCATGTTCACTGTGTATATGCACAGATTCATGCATGTGCCATTTTCTCTGGTCTGTTGGCACTGTTGTATTATGATTCGTACATTGAGTTGAATCCAGTCTCAAAGACTTGGGTTCGACCCTGTACTCGAATGTAAATTTTCATTGTGTTTCACTGGCATTATTGTAGTGGCGAGGCAGTACACGCGTGCGTGTACTGCAGCCCTAGCAGAATTGACAAATTTAACTGATATTTCGATTGTTTGAATTGTTTCGTTAGTTCAATCCAATATTTTGAGTTGTATTCTGATTTGGTTTAAGCTGATGATTTTGTTGATATCTAATTATCTTTTAGATAATTAGATTATATGTTTTCTAATTATCGTATCGATAATTAGATTTTTGTTGTTTACGCTGTTTTGTTGGCTTGGGTTTCACTTTGACCTCTACAATTTTGATTGCTGTTAGTACTCACTGTTGTGATGATTTCACGTACTGTGTGGCGAGGCAGTGCATGCGTGCGTGTACTGCAGCCACACAGAAATTTGATTTGATTGATCATTTTGAGATTGCTAATTTGTTGATTTACACTGTTTAGTGTTATATCTGCCGTTATCCGATTCTCTTATCGAGAAGTTGGATATACGAGATTTCTGTGACTGTCGTCTATTTGATATTGATTATTATTGTTTCTGTGCATTAATAACTGAGTTTGAATTAGACTGGCCCGTGTATTATTTTCTTTTGAATGTAATACTCGGGTCAGACCCGAGTTATTTCAGGTTGTAGATTTACTGCTTTGAGTTGCTGTTTGAGCT
This sequence comes from Allium fistulosum, assembly GCA_030737815.1. NCBI lineage: Eukaryota > Viridiplantae > Streptophyta > Magnoliopsida > Asparagales > Amaryllidaceae > Allium > Allium fistulosum. The sequence continues at coordinate 418,914,863 of CM060906.1, forward strand.
ATGAAGACTTTTCACATCTTTTGAAGTGGTCTTCGTCTTGTTGTAATAGTCAGTGTGTCTCTTTAGGATTGATATGTATTCATGTATATTAGTCGATAATGTACTTGTATATATAACTTCCAAAGTCGACAGTTGTAGTTGTATCATATGTACTGTGTCAACTGTATTGTAACTGCCATCAGTTATATATATATGAGACTTTATTTATCTATGTTCCGCATTCTTTTTATCTGTGTTATTATTATATATATTGTCCTAAACTATTATGAACCATCGTAGTTCGTTTTATACTGGAATTGGGTATGTCGATGGGAGTAAATAAATAAGAGATGTAAAATGAAAAATATATACCACTCCTATCGAGGTAACCAATACTAGTATAAGACCAATTACGGATGGCCGCTCCTATCCAGCCTTATTCTTCATGATAACAGACAGTATTGCTTTTAATACTCTTTGTTATTGTGAGCATAGAGGTGGGGCATCACATAAACCATATTTGATGTTTTGTGATACGCCGATGAGATGAGGCGTGCTTTTATTGTGAGATTTGTTATAGAGTTTTATCGCCTTTGAGTTGCATTCATATTTAGTGATATCCTTATATCACTTGAAATTACTATACCTACTTAGTTATGCCATGTGAAGTAACCATATACCCTTGAATTATTCCTTCTCACTTGAGAAGATTATCACCTTGCCTTATGCTCATATTATCACTTATCCTTATAAACTGATTTGTTTAGCTAGACTGGCCCGTGTGTTTTATACTCGGGTCAGGCCGAGGTGTTTCAGGTTAGGTACCCTTATGGACTTAGCCTATTCTACTTCCGCATGGACTTACCTGTTAGCCCTTTTTGTTGTAGTCTTCTTGTCGCTACTCTGATATGTATATTGTTTTGACTCGTGTGTATATTACGGTCGTCATACCACTTATGATGTATTATTTGTGTTGTATTGGAAAGTATCAGTATATATGTATATATATATTTGTTTGTTGTTCTGTGATGTGTTATGCATTTGAGTTGTTGTATTTTGTTCTGATATATCCTATTGCCACTTGTAGTTTTGTATTAAGCATTTATTGGATATGTCGATCCACTTGAGATATCAAAGAAAAAAATATAAAGCACTAATCGACGTATTCAATAGATATTTAAGACCAGATTATAGATGGTCGCTCCTAACCAGCCCTATTCTCCGCATTAGCAGACAGTATTACCCAGTAATACTCTTTGTTAATGTGGGTCTCGGGGTGGGGCGTCACAGACACAATGTTCAATAGTTTATTTAAACACGTCGGAATTCAGTTTTCGTCTCTTAGAGTCGGGGATCTCACTTGCCTTGCATGAGACGATGAACCGGAAGAAGTAACGACTATGACACTAGAAGGTCATTTACGGTCCCATTAAGAATAACAAAGTAAAGTCGGTGTCAAAGTGGACTTGAGGTGATGGAGGAATATTGTAAACACGTCTACCTTTCTTTATTGTACCGACGTACATCTAGTCCAACTATATAAATTTTGAGAGCATGGTCTTTAAAGTGGCGAAATCATAAAGCGGTTGTCTGTCAACATTCATAGTCTCCTTGAATGTAGTCTTGTTCAACCACCAAACAACCTCTGGTGTTTGTAGTAGATCGTTCCACAATGACCAAAACCGCTTCATGGTATCTCATTTTTTCTTTATATGAGTGTCGATGAAATTTGTGCCTAACCAATAGTTGAACTCAAGTGCAACATTATTGTACCAGTTGCCAACAAAACCAGGATGAGTATCTATTAAAAATGAAAAGATATTTATGAAAATTAAAGTTTTCTTAGCATTCGAATCGACGATGTTTCTGACATAAGATCTGGTGGAGGTGGTCGAAATTTTGAAATTCAAAAAAAATCATAAAGAATATATGTCGTATAGAGATGTGAAATAAACATAGTTGTAAAAGAAATTATCTTGATTTAAGCTTGAAAAGTGTTGAAAAATGCTTGGGAAGTTTATATTTGGAGGATTTAAGCTTGGTTGAGGAAGAAGAAGGGGGGAAGTTATATAAGGTTAAAAATAGTCGTTTAGAATTGAAAGTTAGGAAATGGTGCACCTGGCACGTCGAACGGATCATGTCCTAATGGTTCAATATTTATTGCTTTAGCTGAATGGTGCAAATGGCATGATTGGTCAATTTCAACTTTAGATGCACCCGGCATGTCGAATATTAAAACTGAACAGTTTTTTATTATGAATGCAACCTAAGTATATGAGTTTACTCTCTTTTTTCTAGTTTTGCCTTAACCAAGTAAAATGACCTCTCTTAGATTGTTCCATTCATGTATAATGATGACATGTTTACGGTTATCTCACATATTCTTTGAGTTTTAAATAATTTAACTATTTTTATATTGATGGTTTTATAAGAAAACTTATAATAAACTTCAATCCATTTTATAATATTGTTTTGGCCAAAAACGACCCAAACACCCAATTAAATTATAAATATGTAAACAAAGAGATTCAAAGAAATAAAGAACAGACAATTTTTATAATGGTTCGACAAATTCTCCAACCTACGTCCACTTAATCCCTTTTTATTGATTATATTGTGCTCCTATATAGTTTTTACAACTCGCTCTCTTACCACCCGGGTATGAATTATACAGAGTTTAGTTGAGGATTAAATAGCTCAACTAGTATTGATTCAGAGTAGCCAAGAAAAGATCCCCTTTCCAATGCATCTCCTCCTCTATTTATAGACAAATGACATCACCAAAATCATCTGAAAACGCTTACCTACATTCTCCACGTCGGTCCGAAGTTGTAGCGATATCATGGTTAAAACCACTAATCACCAAACCTCGGTACCGAGTTTTGCTTACAACTCGGTGCCAAGTTGTAAGATTTATGTCAGTTTTCCTTTCTTTGTTTTCCATTCTTTCATTCTGCTTGCAGACTCATCATGTTTTACACTATAACTTGGCATCAAGTTGTGGGGTCGAGTTATAAATTTTTTTCCCCATTTTGTCTACTTCCTTTATAATTCTCCATCTTGCCATTTTATGATGTTTTCTGAGTCTCGGATCCGTTTCTTTATCATTCTTTAGTCCAGTTTATCCGCTTGAGCCTATTCTGAGACTGTGGAAAATCTGTCGGTAACATTGACCCCTTAAAGTAGGCCTTGTGAATATAAAATGTGCTTTGATCGAGAACAAATATCGAAACTGGCACATTATCAGCAGTTGAGCTCTCTGGTTATCGACTGGACCAATCGTAGTGAACCATCTGGTTCCTTCGGATTCGCCTGTAAATCAAAGGTTGTTCTAGACCTGTCATAGCTATGGACTTAAGCCCTTGCTTAAGCGTTTGTCAGAAATCATAATCACCCCATGTTCCCTCAGATCACATATCATAAGTCAAGGTCACCACACGTTCGCTCGAGATTAGATAATTATATATATCAGTATCAATATCGTTATATTTTCTCTTAGGATTTAACTATCTTGGGTAACTCATATATCATGCAATCAAACATCGTTAATCATAGTTGTGCATTGCCATCGAATGGAACGTTACTTATAAGTCGACTAGTATCGCCCAACATCCCATCACAAGTACAACCGAATCGAGGCAATGACATAATCCAGTAACCATTATCAAACCGTTTTGAAATCAGGAGGCATTTAAACCCCAATGTTTAGTTTCTGATCTCTCCAAATCACATGATCGCATATCTAGATTTAGCCCAATATGCTCACTCTTCGGTGAGGGAACCCAATTCCAAGCGTATCCATCCGCTCATTCTCTAGTGAAAGGACTAGTTATCATGTACATGTCCATCCATTCGCTCTCCGACAATGGAACCTGCACTTCACGGTTCATCACCCCGTCTCTCTAGTTAAGGGAAACATATCCTAGCAGTTTATATATCAGTTTAAGGAATAACCAAATTCCATTGTATCCCATAATAATATCAATATCAGTTATCATGTTCGAATGATTTTCAAGTTTAAATATCCATCACTTAATCATAGAGTTCAAATCGGATGCATCAAGCAAAAGTCAAAATGACTAATCTAATCAAGGACTACTTTTGGGCCTTAACTCCAAGCATGCCTATGGGACCATTCGGGATCCCATGCATGAGTAAGTGGTTCGATAATAATCCTTAGTATCTTATTCAAAGAAATTAAAGTGTAGAAACTAAACCTGACTTTATTCCATCATGATCATGGGATAATCATTCTCCACCCAAAACCATAGCCGCATCCAGATACATCCACTACAGATGGTTGTCGCTCCTACGGCACCACTACAGTTTTTGCTATGGTGATCTAATTTCAGACATATAGTTGTAATTGGTTATTCCGAACCTATTCTTTGATCAAATATCGTAGATGCCTCCATTCATTCGTTTCATGCCCATCCAGCTCATGGAATAGGCAAAACTTTCCAAACCTCCTGTGACGACCCACTATTCTTTTTTACATCTAAAATTAATAATAAACGACGTCAAAATACGCTTACAACTAATTTCAAATATTAAAAGTAGTGGCCCATGGGTCGATAAAAATTAAATAAATTCTAAAACAATAAATAAAAGGGAAACCTCACATCGAAATTTAGACATCGTTGTATACATTTATATACATACTACTTTAATAATCAAATATCACTCAAATAAAATATACCACATAGTTTATACATTTTATTACATCAATTATTGAATCTGTATTAATCAAATCAACATTAGTAACACATTTACATACTTTGAATCGAATGATATATAGTCAGTTTGTATAAATGTGTGTGTAAATCTTAGTGTTACCACAAATTTTTTAAATTGGTAACAGATAATATTAGTATTAAGCACATCAAATTTAAAAGAGATTTAATACATACATGTGTATATATGAGAATTTTAAAAGCATACTATAGGCAAAAGATTCATTATTTCTAAATGAGATTTAAGGCATACATATGGAAGTTTTAATCAATTGAGAAAACTTTAAATAATAATTTATACGAAAGATCTTATATGCACCATACTTGTATAGAATGTTTTAAATGCCAAGTTAATTTTGCAAGGTTTTAAAATATGTATAGAAACTTTAAATCATATGTTACATATGGAAAATTAAAGTTTAATGTTTATAATTAGAAACTTATAAAGCCAAAATTTCGATGCTCGATTTTTTTTAACTTATTGTATATTATATTTATATTAAATAAATTAACAAGGTAGTGAGTGTGCATGTGTGTGTGTGTTTATATATGCTTAGTATATGCGAAGTAGATATACATCACAATATTTACTCATGTATATGTTACATAATGTTATATTCGGTTGAATCATTATGTTATGCTTACATATCTTCTCTAATGATGTCATTCGTTTATTACACCCTATATGTTCATGTGTCCTTTCTCATACCCAAAGTAATAAATGTAACTCCTAATTAATTGCACAATTATCACATTTATGATCTATTTAGTTGTTTTCTTAATTAAAAATTTGATGCTTTCACATACCTAACTGATATAACACAAACACCCAACTAAATTAAACACAAGCACAAATACCTAACTGATATATATATAGTGTGCACGCGCACTAGAATCGAGTCAGTCGGAAGTGGGTTAAATGAGCGAATTTCAAAAAAAAATCTATATTGATTTTAGTTAAGTCTATGAAGCCTAAACAGATTTTTGATCAAATCTAAAATTTTAAATAAAATCTTCAGTTTATTTTATGTCTTTAAAATATTTTAATTTTAATTTAATCTGTTTGTATGTTGTAATGGCTTGTAACGACCCAGAATTTCGGACACTTCATATTTAAACATCTGAATTATTTAAACACTTGAATCTTGGATTAAATGTTATTAAAATGATTTAATAAGCTTTTTAACCTCCTTTTAAATCATAAGTAGTGATGGTAAACTTATTTTGGAAAATATTTATAAAAATAAATACTTTAAAAAATATCGATAATGTGACCGAAAATTGTTTTATCGATAAACAGCTTTTTAACCATCAGAAGTTGTTCAGATTTTTTTACATACACTAATTTGCTTGGAAAATAAAGAAAATAAAATAAAAATATTTTGCCATATATGGAATAAACTTTATGGATGATGTCATGAATGAGGTAAGGGAAGATCTTAGGAAAGGTGCATAAATGGAAAGTCTTAAAAGTTAAGTAAATGATAAAGGAGAAGTGATGTTTTTAGTTAATGTCATAGGGGTTTTGAGGGGTTTTTGGTCTTTTTCTATTACATTACTAAGCCTATATAATGAGAGGCATACCTAACGAAATAACCACACAAAACCAAATAAGCTTGAGATGAAATAGGAGGGTTGAAAATGGTGGAAGTGCTTAAGCACTAATCCACTTATCACTCTCTAACTTTTTCAAAAGTTAACCAAATCTTCTCAAATCTCTTCTAAACTTTGGTTTTAGGCCTAAGACATCATAGGAAGCTTGATTAGCAAGTAAGAAGTGGGAGGAGGTGAGAGGAAGAGGATCCAAGGAAGGCCGTAAGCATGGAGAAGGAGGAGGAAGGTGGTTGCTTTGGTTTGGAAATGCTAAAGGTTGGACCTTTAGGCTTGCGTTGATAAAAGGAGGTGGTTCTTTGATTCTTATAGCTTTCTGCTTGGGTTAGGCATGGATCTAAGTCAGTTATCTCACTATCTCTTAAGTATATATTGTGTGTGTATATATGTTGTGTTTGAATTATAAAGTTAAAATGATATTAACTAAGTAAAGTTATAAACTTTGGACTCATCTTGCTTTTGAAAGAAAATGACAACTTTATATTGTACAACCTCACTTATATTTCCCTCTTAAACATGTGGCGTGGCCTTGAATTGATGTTCAAACAGTTGTTTAACTTGTGTCTTAAATTGAAGCAAGTTTGGATGTGTTTGAAGCGAGAATGGTCGTTATAAGTGCACTTCGGAATCCCTTATATTCGGTAATTTTTATAAATAAATGAAAAGATATTCTTAGTTATTTCTTTTCATGGTTTTTAATTACCCTAATGAGAGTACTTGCTATAAGAATATCAAGTCTCGGATCATTTTTTAAGTGGTTAAAACTAGTCGCAAAGATGGTGCTTTTCAATGTTGTTTTAACAAGAACTTTTAACAACACTTATAAATGCTGTAATAAGTCGTTTATGTTTTTAAGTGATTAATATGTGATGTTTTGGCTAGTTTTTCATGATTTAAATGGTTTCTAAATTCTTTTCTTTATAAAATCATTTTTGGAAGTTTTTACAAAATGTATTTGAGTATGAAATATAGTTTTAATGATTATTTGCGAATTTTGAAAGTAAAATGCTGCAAATTGTAAAACATGTTTTTAATCAAACTTCTAAATTAGTTATCTTCAAGTAATATTTTGCATAGATATTTAAAACTATTTACAAGTATTTCTAAAGATTATTTTTATATATACAAGTTTTGACAAAGGTGATTGATTAGGCTTAACACTAAAAGCCGACAAGTAAACTTGTCTATTTGTAAGATTTAAGAATGAGGTGTCTAGAAAAGGCTTGGAGCAACCAGCGTCCAAACTTACTTGGCTTCACTCTTGAACGAGGAACAACATAAGTTGGAATGTCGAAAACATGTTGATCTTGTTGTTTACTTACTTGTCTAAAAAGGTAAATAACTTTGCTTAAACGCTAAAAGCCAACGAAGTAGGCTCGTTTATTTCTAAGAGTTAAAGATTGATGTCGAGTAGGGATGAAGCAATAGAGCTCTAACCTACCAAGCTTTCCACTTGAATGAGGAATAGTTAAGTCGGTTATGTTGGAAATGGAATAACAAGGTTGTTTGTTACTTGTTTATGACAATCATTAATATTACACTTAACACTAAAAGCCGACGCAGTAGGCTTCTCTATATCTGGGAGTTAAGATTGATGTTGAGTAGAGATGGAGCAACATAGCTCTAACCTAACAGGCTTCCCTCTTGAATGAGGAATATTTAAGTCGGGAATGTCCGAAACGAGTTAAGTGTACGAACATTGATTTGCATAAGCAATGGTTTTTGAATACGAACTTAGATCTCTAAACAAAGGCTTGTAAAGATAGTAATAAGTGAAATGGTTTAGGTTTGTTGCGACAATGTGTTAATTGCATTTATCTTTAACCTGTTTCGATATACTTAGGGATATAAATATAACTTTAAAAAAAAGAATGTTTTAAAGATAAGCATAAGTGAATTGGTTTTGGGTTAGTTGTGACAATGTGTTAATAACATTTGCCTTTAACCCTCTTTGATTGTACTTATAAATGTAAATAGATCTTTAAAAGAATGTTTTAAAGATAAAAAACAAAATGGTTTTGGGTTTGTTGTGACTATGTGTTAATCGCATTCGTCTTTAACCCTTTTGATTATACTTATGAATGTAAATAGATCTTTAAGAGAATGTTTTGAAGATAAGCATAAATGAAATGGCATTGGATTTGTTGTGAGAATGTTTAAGTAACATTAGTCTTCAACCTTTTGAATGGATTTGTGAAAGTACTTAGATCCTTAAAACGGATATTTTGATGGAAATTATAAGTAAGGAATCTTTTATGAAAAAGATAGAAAAAGCAATGGTTTAAAATAAGAAATCTTGTTAGTGACTTGTGAATACACTTATACCATTTGAGATAAGTATATAAATATTTTTGAGGTATAGGAAAAGCAAAGGTTTAAAGTAAGAAATCTTGTTAATGATTTGTGAATATACTTATACCGTTTGAGCTAAGTATATGAATACTTTTTGAAGTATTGAAAAAGTATAAATGAATAGTAGAAATTCATAAATGATGTTTTATTAAGTAAAAGAGTTTTACTAATAAAGAGGTTTTAATTAATAAAAGATTAATTAAACGAAAAGGGGATTAGAAGTTGCTTATGTGACTTAATCGTGCTTTGTTTAACTTGATCGTGCTTTGTTTGTTTCCTTGTTTATGGAAAACATTTATTCGTATATTTAGCACTAAAAGTTGATGAAGTAGGCTTATCTATCTATGGGAATTAAGACTAATGTTCATGTAGGGATACGAGCAATAGAGCTCTAACGTACCAGCATCACTCTTGATCAAGGGATAGTGTGATATGAAAATATATCAGAAATGCGATAAGTATACGAGACTTGATTTCCATATGTGATCGCTCTCATTGTCATTGAATGACCAAATTCGTTGATTCAATCTTGAAGAGACCGGGATTGGTACGTGTTTTACTTCCCGATACCCACTTCCAGGCTTAGATACAAGTTCTATCTCTTGGAAGTGGATCTATTCGATATGCAAGAATCTATGTGGAGATTCAAGATCTGTTTAAGATGATCGAACACATGTAGTTGTTCGTGATGATGTGGGAATCCATGTGTAATTCGGAGATCTGTGAGGTATGGGAATCATTGCGTGGTTTCAAAATCTTTTCGAGATGTGGGAATCCAATTGGGGATTCATGTTTTGTTTGTGTGATGAAGACTCGTGTGAAAGATGCCGAATGTGACCTTGACATTGGAAATAACTAAAAATAGAGTAGGAGCATAGCTTAGGGTTTTGCTAACCCACGACAGGATATTATCAATCCAGATCTAAAGTACGCTTATCGACAGGTTGGCCGGCGAGAGTGATGGTATTCGGGATTAAGTATTAGACGTGGACCGGTTACGTTTACCTTATGGTATATTCTATCAAGTGATATATGACGCTCGGAGGTAGTTTCTAACACTTGTGCATGAGATTGGATTTCGACTTGACTAAAGGGATCTCCATAGAAAAACCATTATGCGATCGTTCCTTATCAAATTTGGTTGTACTCCTAATATGTTGTGAATGTAATGATTGTAACCATTCCAGCTATGTTATAATATTTATATTCTATACCTTATACATTATCTACTATATCACCTTATGTACCTATTAGATGATGGTTCTTTTGAGGGGATAATCGTTATGGAATTCCATGCGGTCTCAAAAGTACTATTATATGCTGTACACATATTTCTTGAATTTCTCATACCAGACTTATGTTAGACACTTGGTTTTTATTTTCTCTAAATTCCTCACGTGCACTTTTGAGTAGTCTCAAAAAGGTATGTTTTTGTTTATGTTCATTGGAGCTTGAGAAGACGAGTTGGATGTTTCACCTACCATAGTATTCTTATTTCTGCTGCATTACTATAATATATATCAGCATTTATGAGAACAAGTTGTTATAACTATCAAGGCTAATGATGGTACTTAGGTTTTGTAACTCCGAAATTTTTATATTGGATAAACCCTTTGTACTGTTCTTTTAATATTAAATGTTAGCGTTCCATTGTGAGATTCTGATATTGTGTTCTCTTCTTTCTTGTTCTATTTTTTTCTTCTTATTTTGCCCTAACATTTCGTCTTTCCAGCACTTGGGTGCTCGGCACGTGAATACCGTAGATGTATTAGTATCAACATTTGGAGGTCGAAAAGTCGGGACATTACACTTGGTACCAAAGCTGAAGGTTAAGCAAGAACCTTGGCTTTGGTGAGTATGACTCATTAAGAGATAGGGTAATGGAATGCCCTAGCATGAGATGAGTGTATTATACATATGAGAGCGCATTTGTATTTGTTATAAACATATACCTTAGTGGTAATTATAACTGCGAAAATAAAGATCTTGTATAAAGTAACTTATATAAGTGAATTGTCAAAGTATATTTTAATTAATGTAGAGGTTAACGATGTTTATTTATTATCCCTCGTTAATTAGTTTAGTTATGCTCGGCCAGTCTATGGGAATTAACTATCATTTGTTGATTGTTGATTTGTGCTTGACCAGTTTATGGGCACTTTTACCTTTTTACTGCATGGGTTGGGTAAAATATATTTGTGGGTGCATTGAAATGAACACCTTAGAAATTTAGTTTCACAATTTGACTATAAGGCGTTCGGTGGCAATCATGGATTAAAAGCTAACCTTAGTAAAAAGATGTTTATTTTAATCTGAGGAAAGATAAGATATTGTAAGAATAAACATTTGTGAAAAGATTTTATATTTTATACAAGTATGGTTTATAAAACATGATTTATAAACAAAAAGGATTTAACAAATATTTTGAGAACTTAAACCCTGGTGTCTTTGAAAATGCTTTTCAAGATTATGAAGAAAATAATAGTAGTATTACTTAAAAGTATGTATTTGGGAAATTGGTTTATGAAATTGAGATCATGGTACTTAGTAATATTTACGAAGTATTTGATACCAATTTGAAATGATTTTGGTTAAGTCCTAAAGGCATGAATTGGATGTACTGAACTCACTCATGTCGTTTGAAAATAATTCTAGTGATGACTTCAACATGATCGGCATTCGTTTTCAGATCTCTAAGTGGGGGATGCTACAGGGTTGTTTTAGTAAGACGGATTTCGATTTGATTTCGAAAGTTTGGTTTGTTATACAAAAGATATATGTATGTATTATTATTTCACAATGATTTGAAAGAAAAACCCGGCTTTTAGTTCTAAAATTTTCTCTGGAAAGAAATTTGATATGAGTTTTTTAATGTAGAAAAGCTTTATATATGTAGAGTGCCCAAGTGGTAATGGCATAGCCCGAAATAAACGTTGGAACTTTATAGGTTTTCCCTTTTGGGTAAAGTGTGTTAAATAAATTATTGAAATTTGTTAAGCTATTTTATGGACACATGTAGCTTATGCATTAAGTTTCTATGATATGTGCATCATATTATGACATATTGTTTGGTAGTTTTCATTTGTTAAATGAAACGGGATTTTCGACGATTTTAAACTTCTGAATCGTATAGAATTTGAAACTAAGTGTTTTGTGAAAATATAAAGATGTGTTTATATAACACTTGAATTGAGAAGTTAGTAAGTTAAAACAAGTTTAAATTGTTGAACATCCTTGTAAAGTAAAACAAAAATTGATGTTTTTGTATATACTCTTAGGATATAATAGAGTATTATACGAGTATGAAATTAAGTTGTAAACTGTTTATAAACTTGAAGTTATGTTTTATGAAATGGTTCATAAACGATTTTAGTATTGAATGAAACATACTATTAGTGTAAATAAAAGTGATAAAAGATATTGGTGTAGTTAAGAAACCAATATGATAAATACGTAAGTTGTACGTAGATCGTTTTATTCGCAAGACTGTTCTTGATCCAGTATTTGAATACATGATTTGGAGGTGGTTTACACCGGTCCGGACAAGGATTTTTTACTCGATTCTTGACGGTGAATATTGATACAGATTCTTGATATGATCCCAAACTTTTCTATCATAATATATGGCTATGTAATGAGAATGAAGGTTTCTAATCAAGGAACATGATCGGAGTCTGCATTAGAGAGGTCAAGTGATCTATACTAGTTGGGAAGTGAAATTTATGTGATCGAACAAGTGATCGGATTTGATATTGCATATGGATGATCCATGTACATTATACGGGCTTTAGTATATTTGCATGCTAAGTTTTGTTGGCTTATGGGGGGTTTAGGTGATGACTTTTCGATTTGCTATGAGGTAGCATGAATTGTCTACTAAGTAATAACATGAGGCTGTTGAGCGTACGGTACGCTTAGTAGGTTATTTATCATCCTTATGCGAATAGAGGGTTTTGAAGTTGGGCAAACCGTGAGTTTTGTTTGCTAGTGATTTTGATTATTTTTTAATTATTTCTATGTGATTGTTTCCTTGGTTACTCGTGTTGGAATTTTAAGGACGAAATATTCTAAGCGGTGGAGAACTTAACGACCCAGAATTTCGGACTCTTCATATTTAAATATCTAAATTATTTAAATATTTAAATCTTGGATTAAATGTTATTAAAATGATTTAATAAGCTTTTTAACCCCCTTTTAAATCATAAGTAGTGATGGTAAATGTTATCCAGCCTTTTAGCACGGCTATATTCAGACCGACTTGACAAGTTAGACTAGACGATCATCAAGGAAGACAGCCCGGAGAGATGATTATTAGGCTCAGAGATCAACCGTAGGCAGTGAAATGAAGCGACGATCGACCGAGGCTAAGAGATAGACTCTACAGAATATTCTAAGTATGGAATAATGCCTCCCCTAGGCGGGGGATCAGTGCCTATCCCTTTCCCTAGGGGATCGGTACATATCCTCAATTTTTGTCCCAAACTTGGTAAGATCGGTATTGAGGGACAAGGAAGGCTCCATGGGACTACATTTCAAGTTTCAAGTCATTTGGAGCTCGTATGCTCAAGTTATGGGCAAATTATTTCACCTATTAAAAGGGATCGGTATAAAAGGGATCGTCCATATTCAGCTTTCACTACATATTGCAACAATGATCGGTCAATAACTCAAAATCTACATATGCTATCAACATGAAACTTGGAGTATAAGTTAATTAGAACATGTGGAACACCCCATAGGGATCGCATGACATTTGGAGCAAGTTGGAGGGATCGATACCTATACTTCTAGAGGGATCAGCAAAAATCAGAATTCAAGCAACGCTACTTCACAGAAAATACGGTATCTCACAAACCGTAGGTCGGAATTGCATGAAATTTGGGAAGCAAGTAGCTAACATCATGGGCATCCCTCATAGGGATCGCAGCCCATTTGGATGCATTAATAGGGACTGGTACCGATCCCTATTGTGGGCCCTGATGGGCCTGCAAATTTTTGGAAAGCCTCGTCTTGGTCTCCTGAACCTTCTGCCAAAATTTCAGTCCGATCCGTGCACGTCCTCCCCTATAAATACAACAGACATAGCATCAGAAAAGGGATCCTGCTTTCTCGGCCGAGGCTCTGCCATTTTTATTCTTCACTTTTGTACTAATGGACCCCAGCTGATCCAAACATTCTTGTAATCATAATCAAGTGGAAATCAATAAAAATACGAAGTGGATGTATGTCAAGATTGCCGAACCACTTTAAAAATTATGTGTGTTCCTTTATGATTTTTTCTCTGTTTTAATTTCATTCTTCATTTAATCTCTACTAGATTCTATTGGGTGTTGATGCGCATTTTTGGCGTCAACATTTTGGGTGGAGTGAATCGAAGATTGGGTGTAAGGTCGAAAGCTTAGAGAGTCTAGGTTCGAAAGGGAAGGTCTATGCAAAGGTAGGTAGAATAAAAAAGTGAAGGAAGGAAGGAAGGAAGAATTGGGTTATATACATGTGTGTGTATGGAAGAGGAATCGGCCAAAGAGTTGAATGAGTCATGGGTGGAGAGGGTTCGGCATTGGAACATGCTGATCCCTATTTGCGTAGCCTTAGCAATGGATCGGCATGTCAAATGGCGATCCCTACATATATAAAAAAAAAAGAAAATGATGAAATGAAATGAAAAATGAAAAAGAAGAAATGATGGATGAGTGAAAAGTGAATGACGATAGTGCTCATGAAGGTTTGACTGTAAACACGAATATACAAAATACTATAAAATTTGGCAACGACCTGCGAACGTTCGAACACGTCTGGGAGCCCATGACAGAAACGTGTATATGAATATGCACGGGAATGGTTTAAAAGTTTAACTTTTTGAAATCAACGGGAGTTGAAATCAAAACTGAAACCTTCAAGTTCGAGGCTGGACTGGATAATAAAAAGTTTGTAAGTCTCGCATGACCGGATTTGAATATGCTAACAGAATATGGCACTGGACTTAAAGTATTGCAAGTCAACCAAGCGTCTTAGCGATCAATGGAGAATTCAATGTCTTGGAAAACGATTCGACAGAGGAATAGCAATCAGTTAGGAAGCTTGATAGACTTCTTTCCGGCAATTCAGACTTGTTTCGATTCAAAGCACGTCATGTTACTTACAAGACGTACTTTGGAGGGCAAGTGTTACCCGGTATCTTGACCCGGCTATATTGGACTGATTGCGCAAGATAGATTCGACTGTTTTCAAGAAGGATGACCATGGAGCAATGGTTATAGGACCCAGAAGTAGAGTTCAGATGGTTATATGAAGTCAGGATTGAACGAAGTTGGTAGATAGACGATGTAGGATGCTAGAAATATGGAAAATAGCTTGGATAGGCAAGGGATTGACTTAGCTAGATAGTACCCTAGGGACCAACTTAGTCGGTTGGATGAAATAAAAAGGGAAAATCTAATAACTTAATTTGGAAGTTAGTGATAGATTAGTTGGCTGGTTTAGAAAAGGGAATACATTTTCATAGTTTAATATTGTAAGAAAAACGGTCGTAATTGCAAGAATAAAAGCAAGAAAAACGAAATTAGTGCAAAATAGAGACATTACTGTATTTTGCATTATCCAACAATTAAAGAAACAATAAAAGAAATATCTTGCAGTTACGAGTTATTGTTTATGGCATTATTTAGTATTAAAACATGAAAATGGTTTTAGTACAGTTTTTGTAACCAACCAAATAGAATAGAACTACTTCCTAGAATAAAAGAGAATAATGTGAAGCGTTAAAGAAATTAAAGAAGAGGAAATAATAAAGTTAAATATTTGACAAGACTAGAAATAATAAACAGAAAATGTGACTAAATCTGCATTTACTACGCAGATAGTAGAATAAAAAGTAAAGCAGTTATTATGATAAGTAATTTGTGACAGTTGGACGTAGTCCCAAGTTAAGACTGTCATATAATATCAGAGAACTAAAGAGAATTTAGTATTATAATAAAAGAAGACAGACTAGAATAGAAAAGAGACACTTGCAATTACATTTATAACATGTAGGTTATAAAAGAAAGAAATGAATATAAAAGTGACAATTGCAAGTATAATTGTAACACTTAGGTTATAATTAAAAAAAAAGGAATAGAAGAGGCTTATTTTATCAAACTTATATCTTGGTTAAGTTAATAAGAAAAAAAATAGCAGTGGCCCGTACCGGCAGCATTCCCTTTCAGGTCTAGGACTGATGGTCTCGCACGTAGGTGGGGCTGGGCATGCTGATTAGGGTAAATAAGTAGCTAACAGAATAAGAAAAGTAAACAAAACGCATAATAAAAGATTAGACGTAGGATCTAATAAAATGGTAAGGTGCATTTGGAGTAGCCCAAAGAGAATCTGGATAAAGAGCCTAACGAAGCAGTTTGTCGCAGATTTTTAGTACAGAAAGAGCACGTCCAACAGTTATTTTGGGCTAGAAGGAAGTACGAGACTTCAACGAGACGTGATGATACTCTAGGATGGCCCTCTAGGGTAGGCCTAACGAAGCTGTACCCCCGGAGGTAGGTCTGTAAGTGTTCCATCAAGAGAGTATGGCTTGACTGCTTTTGCATTGCAGGCCTAACGAAGCGGACCTTTGTAGGCAGTCAAAAGGTTGATGATGGAGTAGGATATTCGTATGACAACGTACTCTAGTTTGCGAGTAGGTTACAATGGGCAGGACCCATAAGGATAGTCGCATGCGGGTATCAGCCATCATCAGTTAGAGCGAGTTCAGGAAAGACTAGAGTTAAACCAACAGGCCAATGATTCTTTCACTATCGAGACATTGGATGAGGGGCACAGCCAATTGGATGTTTAGATTATTTGTAGTAGGGCACAACCACTTAGCTCTTGAAAGGTCTTTCGATTAGTTGAGGGGGTTGTGTGGGGCCATAGCCACGATGAGAAAAGAGACATACCAAGTAGAATATTTGTATTGTAGGCCTAACGAAGCGGACTTTTACAGATATAGAAAATCCCCGACTGAGTTCCGTACAAGGTAGACCTTGTTGGCAGAATTCGGAGAGTAGACAAAACAATTACGTGTAGTCCTCAAGGTACGCACTGAGTGGTACATTGTGGATGTCCGAGCACTAGTATAAGCTAGTGTGGATGCAGTCTCACGTTTTCATAGTAGACGACGAGACATCTGTATTGTAGGCCTCACGAAGCTGTCCTTTACAGATGTAGTTATAGTACGCTCTAGTAGCGAGACGATGGAGTCCTTTTCGAGGAGGATACAGAAGGTACTATGGGTAGCACCTAGGACCGATGCGGTCTTTGGGCATGTAGCTACATATATATTGGTTGTTAGGTCTTAATATAATAGGGAGTAGATGGATACGATTTATGCACAGAGGCGAGAGTATTATAAGCCTAATATAACAGAAAATGAAAATGGAACTGTATATGTAGAATTATGCTTAGAAGTGTATAATTTGTCCATTCACCAGAACTTTATTTCTGATCCTCTCCTCATATCATCTCATGGGTTAGATAGATGGCAGAGATTTTCCAGCTTTGAGACACTTGTTTAGAAAGTGTTATTACCTTGTTGAGTATTTACTTATTACTATATTTTACTCAGTTCCGCTGTGAGATATTTATTTGAGCTCTCATATATTTATCTTTGCCTATTTGCAGGATACCAAACACCCAACTCGGGCTTCAGTGGATTTGGATTTTAGCATTTTTGCGAAAAATCCGAACCCACTGGAACTTGGGTTGTTACAGAACACAGATTCAATCAACTGAATATGCCAAGTCAGTTGACTGAACTTTACTTAAAATCAAAAGTTGTCTTGGCTCAATTGGTTAGAGCACTTGCTTTCTAAACTAATGAGTGACCCGGATTTGAGTCTTGCTCTATGCATTTTTGAAAACTTGATTTTCATTTAAAATATGAGGTGTGTGTGTATACAACTTTGAAGTGATTTTAACATATGTATACTCTAGACATGACACTCTATAACTAATAGTACTTTGTTCGTCACCTTTGTCTTATCTTCGTCGTGTGTATCTCTTCTTGTATCCCCATATACATACTTTATCCTCTTTTGTACTGTGTATCTTCATGTTGAACTTATTTGTTTGTCTCTTTCTAATACTTATACACCTTCAAGTTAGCTTAGAGGTTTTTTGGCATAATCGTATAGTTGTCATTAAAATCCAACAGGAGAGGTTCTAACAGCAACCAACAAATCAGAATCATCCGAAGGAGAAAAACCCTCAGTATGGATTTTTGAATTGTAAATAAAATATTGACCCAAGAACCACATCAAGAAACAATCAAATTAGTATGGGGATGCAGCATCAAAATAAGGATAATCAGGAAAAACCTTCTACATGGGTAGAAATGATCAGAGAAGGAGGACTAAATTCAGATTTCGACCTTTATATTCATTCAAAATCATAGGTGGGTTATACATAATCATCGAGTTACCTCTATATTCAAAACAGCAATAGAAAAAAAAAATCAAAATTGATCCAAGTTTGCAAATGATACATGGAATTGGAAACTCTCATCAAAAGGCACATTCTCTTTCAAAAAAGCATGGGAGTATATAAGGGGAAATGAAACAGAAGTGGACCGGTACAAGGTTATTTGGAATAGGTTAATGGCTCCAAAACTGTCTCATTGTTCATACTTTACTTTATTATACATGCTTCCAATAAGAGATAAATGTCTCAAGTGGAAAAAAGATGGAGAAATCAAATGTTTGCTTTGCAAAAATGAAGATGAAAACATAGAACACTTGTTTTTTGACTATGTGCACTCAAGGCATATTTGGTTTTTTGTCAAAACAAGGTTAAAGATTAATTTATAACAAGCAGTGCAAAACATCAGAGAAAACATTTGATACATATAGCAGAACTTCAAAGTAAAATCAGAAGACTTCAAAAAAGCTTCAATACTATTAACAACAACAATATACCATATCTGAAGAGAAAGAAACATGAGATTGCATAAACATAAATAAATAGATTGTATGCAACACTAGAAAACTATCAATTCAGAAAGCCAAATCCTTTTCAAAAAAGCAAAAATACAAGCAGAACAGGTAGAAGCATATAACCAAAGAAGGTAGGAATATGATAATTTTGATGAAAGTGTTGAAGCATTCTTACATTGCGGGAAATATACCACTGAGATTCCCTGAACCAGATTATCACATCATCTATCAAACCCAACCAGTGAGTTAGTAGCAGGCAGCCGATCACTCCCTCAAACCAAAAGCTTCTCCTACAAAATTAATAGGCCGTTGGATGAAGATCATGAAAGAGGGACATCTTACAGAAATATGATACCTGATTTAGAGGAGGACTACCGCTATATTTTTTCTTATAATAAGCTGGATCAAATAGGGGAAGAAGATTCAGTTAGCAAACAAGCTTTCAATTTACAGACCAAACATTGAGATTATTAGGATAATAATTTGACTAGTGACGGCTACCTTAAAGTCCAAACCAGTGAAAATCACTGCAAGGGAGTCATCAAGCAACTAATTATACAAATCATTTATTTAATTTAAGAAATAATGTTAATAACTTCAACTTTGGCTTACTTAATTTGAACAGTGGTAGCAGCTCGTCCACCCACAAGCATAAAGAAAACAGCTTCCTACAGCAAGACATGATTTTGCAACTCAAAGTGAATAATCAGCGTATAGGAGAAAATCACTTTAGAAGCAACCTTAATAAGCAAGTATATCACTTATCTATATGGAGCAAAGGAGAGAGCAGCAAACTTCAAATGCAAGACAAACTGGCTACTCAAAAACTCGAGCAACAGCAACAAGGCTAAAGTTTCCACCACATATCTGAGAAGTAGAGGGGATAATAGCAGCAAAGAGAAGACATGAAAGCCTCCTTGAAGCAAAAAGATGAATAAAAAAAATAAGGAATCGACAGATCGCCCCAAAAATCATTTACCCTAATTTCTCTAGGGTTTGATGTTAGAAGATAGATGTGGAAATGAAGTGATAAAGTACGGCTAAGGTTAAGTGTTCAAGTTGTATATGTTGTATAAGCTGGGTGACTAAAAGGTACTATAATTACCTGGTTTTATTTGGGCCTATGTATTTACTTTTTCAAAAAAAGAAAACTGGCATAAAGATAAAACTAACATTTCAATGCTTACCTGAGGTAAGTGATGAAGCTTTTCCAACATAAAGACTACACACAACTAATTTGGCAAGAGTTTTTGCATCCTAAGACAAAAAAAATACATACTGTAACAACATAGAAAAGCATGACAGTTCCCCAAACTACTAGAAAATGTCAAAACAAGATTGATTAGTTATAATTAACCATAGACACGTTGTTTAAAGCTTCAATCGGTAAGGATAAAGCTTCATCAAAGCGTCCCATATGCATACAGCAAACAGCCTGTCCATTGAGAATCATCCTAGTCATCTGATACTTCTCAGCAATATCTTGGAATATAATATAAGCTTCTTGAATCTTCGAAGCACCCTAAAAAAATGCAGAGCAATATGTATAGTAAAAGAAAAGTTCTACAATAGAGAGCAAGAATGAATTTAAACTACAAAAACTTACGACTGCTAGATTCAACCATGCGTTAGCTAGTTGAGTTAAAGTATGGTCTTCATCGGTTTGTTGCATGATTTTTAGTTGTTTCTCTATATAATCTGATCTATGCATCTTTATAAATATTTGAACATTCAATGCAAGCCTGCACATACAAAAAGGAAAAAGGAAACTTATTCTTCCAAATGAAAGGAGAAAATTTGCAGTTAATTATAGATTATGTTATTTTCATGTGCTTATGTCCTGGTGAATTTAAATAGGTATATCATACATTGTATTTATATGCAAACATTATCATACTTAAGATATAAAACATCTAGAATTTGCTGTCAGCGGTGGGCAGGGAAGTTTTAGAAAAATATTATACCATAGCTAAGATGTTTGTTCTCTATGTGAACTTCCATCTAAAAGCAGCCATGATATGGGTAATCACATTTTGTCAATGGAAAATTACAACTAAAAATGTGGTTTTCCAACCAAAAAAAAGGTGCATGGGTCTACCGCACTAAACAAAATTCTTAAATGATTTGAGAAATGTCCGCTAGCAGAAATCTCAAATTCGGTCCATTTAAAATTAACAAATACCACATTTAATGTACTAAAATTAAATCTTAATATTCCTTCAAACAAAATTCAAAAAATGTGGTCAAAAAGGAATTTTAAATAATGGAAATTGGTTCCGTCTCTTATTTTCAAATTCGATAGTGAAAAACTCTTCCCAAAAACTTGTTATAAATTAGGAATTTTAAATAATGGAAATTGGTTCTGCCCCCTTACTTTCAAATTCGATAGTGAAAAACACTTCCAAAAAACATGTTATAAATTACTCTCTTATTTCTAGTTTTCGGTAAAAAAATCATTTTTTTTGGAAATTAAATCTGAACATTTATCAAAACAAATTTCTAGTATCATGTTTGTTTCAATTATGCAATCTAGCCTTTTTTTTCTCCACTAATTAACTATTGTAAGCACGTTTTTAGCAAGTTGATATTGTTTTAATCAAATTATTCCAAATGTGTTCGGATAGGCTTCTTTTCCAATATTGTAAGTAAAGGATTTTTATTTATGGTACATTCAGTTGAATATGATGTTTACTTTTTGCTATTTGCTTCGTAACAAAGCAAAACATAGCTAGCATTTTTAACTCTTATTTTTTATGCATTAAACCCTTGTTACCAAACATGTCTATGAAACTAAAAGGTCTTTGTGATCCAAAGTAACACCCAAGTTATCCCATGAATAAATGAACCAGGTAGACTATAAGCTACAAAATAGAAAAGAGCCTGTTGAGAGAAAAGGGTAAGGATGAATCAAGAGAGCAAAAATAAATGATAACGTGCATACAATGTTGCCTTGAATGATATTATGAAAAATGAAGTGAAAACAAAAAATACACAAGAGCATAATGGTGTCTAATCACGCTAAATAAGTACGTGATAATATGCTGGTAAATATCAAAATGAAATCCAATGTCAGAGTTACACGAAATGATCCAGTCCTCCAAAACAATATTTTTAAATGGAAAACGGAGTAGAAATAGGTGACATATCGAACAAATAAGCCAATAGCCACTTGTAATAGTGGTAAGATATATAGTTCTGTATTAAAAGATTAAGGGTTTAATACCCCCAAGGTACATGTTATAGCTTCTGAAAAATATACCCAGTAAATAAACACAAAATTCTTCATGATAAATAAAAGGTGAAACTATACAGAATAGTTAGTAAACGCAAGCTCTTATAATAATTGTGTTAATTATCTAGACACAAACTAAAGAAAAGACATACAAATCTATCCATTCCAAACCATACTAAGGAGTCTAATTTCATTTGTTGGTGCATATCGGTTTTATCAGTGTATACTACCACTTTGAAAAGCGCATATCAAAACAACATTCACTTTCTGAATTTTTGGATCTAATAAAATCAAGTTATATACCCACTTGATGTAAAAAGTCAAACGATCACACTAGTACTGACAAATAAAATGATTAGAGATACGGTATTCTCACAACATATACTATGTGTTGTAAGCTTCAGCAAGTATCAGCCCTTCATTCCATTCAGATGAAATCACAACCGTTCACACATTTCAAGTGTTTTATTGCTATTTGGGCTGCTGGCTAAAAGGCCCATATAATACATTATTTATATTACATCTGTATCTCTGTATTGCAACAGACTTTTCATAATTTGATAATTCAATTCAAGGCTTCATACATCTCTCTTGTATCTTTTCTGTAGAATCGAGTTCAATTCTCATATCATATTATCAAAAACTCTAATATGGTATCAGAGCCTACAGCTTAACAGCACAATCACAATCTCAAGAGGATTTCAATTGCTTCTCCATCGGAGTAATTTCATCATTTGGAGAGCATATAACCCATCAGATAATTTTTCATCGTTTGGGTTATAAGTTTGTATCCAGATTCATGTGCCTCGCCTAGTTATTGCACTGGCTGCACAAGATATCATTGAATTCAAACTCATTCGAGAGAGAGAGAGAAAACACCAGAAAACATATTCAAGAAATCAGAAATCGACTCATTAAATTGAAAATAAGGCTGTGCCGTGCCAAGGTCCATCAGAAAGTTATCATACTTAGATCTGGTTGCATCATACCTGGGTCCATTCATTTCTTGTTGATTGTACTTCTCAAGAATCTGTTTTGAAGCCTTTCTTTATCTTCTTTTTCAAGGATATGCATCATGACTGATGATCGATCAGCAACATCTGACAATACTAGCACTGATCAACAAACAGAGGCAACAGGGAAGCTAATCAAGACAGTTACAAGCCCACAAAGCCAGTTGATCACTGTGCATCTTGATGAAAACAATTATTTGCTATGGAAACTGCAGGTCGAAACTACGATTCAGGGATATGGGCTCGAAGGTTTCCTTCTTGGAACAATACCAACCCCACCAAAATGCATAACTAATCAAGAAAACAAAATCATCAGTAATGAAGAGTATGTCAAACATCACAGGCAAGACAGACTCATATGTTCATGGTTATTATCATCTATCAACACAAATCTGCTATCTCATGTCATTGGCTGTAAATCTGCAAGTGAAATATGGTCAACCATAGAGAAGGTTTTCAATACTCAATCTGCAGCCAAAGTTATGTATCACAAGAGACAACTGCAGAATATTAGAAAAGATAATTACTCTATGAGAGAATACTTGTACAAGATCAAGATAAATTGTGATCTGCTTGAAGCTGCAGGACACAAAGTGTCTGATTCTGAACAATTCGGACCATTTTAAATGGTTTAAGTGATGAATATAAAGCTGTGGTTGTAGTTATAGCCTCTCATAAAATCTTACCATATGTTGATGATGTTCATTCTATTCTACAGGCTCATGAGGCAAGAATAGACAATAAAAGGCCTCAAGAATCAGAGTTTGCTATTAATTACACTACGAATACCAAAAACAAGAATCAAAACAACAACAGAAGTGACCAATCATCACGGAGAGGAGGATCTCCTAACAGGTCAAGGGGAAGTGGTAGGTGGAATAACAACAATAGGCCAAAATTTCAAATATGTGAGAAAATTGGGCTCACTGCAGTAAAATGTTACTTCAGATATTCAAATCGGAACAATAACAATCAAAGAAGTGGCAACTACAGTGTCAACATGGCTCAGGCAAGTTCAAGCAACCAAACAGAGAACAACGATCACAGTTCAAGTGAAAAAGGTCAATCTGAACATGTACAAGATGACTGTTGGTATCTAGACTCAGGAGCAACAAATCATATAACTAATAATCTTGAAAATTTGAATCTAGGCAACAAGGAGTATAGAGGTAAACAGTCTATTTGCATGGGGAATGGTAAGTGCATCAAAATTTCTTATGTAGGAAGTGCTCTTATTAAGGGAAAGAAACAATTGTTTCTGCATAACTTATTAAGAGTACCAAAAATCAAGAAAAATATGATAAGTGTATCTCAATTTGCTAATGACAATAAAATGTTCTTTGAATTTTATCCTAAATATTTCCTTGTTAGAGACATACTGACTAGAGACATTTTGTTGCAGGGTGATGCAGAAAAGGGTCTGTATAGGTTTAAGTCTGTTAACTGTACAAGCTCTGCAAAAGAGCAAAGCTATTGTAATCAGTGTGAAAAATAAACAGCAGTGGTGTATTTGATCTGTGGCATTGCAAACTTGGTCACCCAAGTGTGAAAGTTGTTAAGCAAATTCTTTATGAAAATAGTATATCATATGATAATGTTTGTCTTCCTTATATATGCACATATCGTCAAATGGGTAAGAGTCATAAACTGCCTTTTAATGACTCACAAACCAAATATTCTAAACCCCTAGAACTTGTTGCCACTGATCTTTGGGGACCAGCACCAACATGTTTAGATTATGGATACAAATATTATATATCCTTTGTTAATGCACACACAAGATACACTTGGATATATTTTTAAAAAAATAAATCTGATATACATAAAGTTATGATAAATGTCATAACAATGGCTGAAAAGCAAATAGGTTCACAAGTTAAAATTTTGCAATCAGATGGGGGAACTGAATTTAAAGTCCTTAAAGATTATTTCAAAAAAAAGGAATAATTCTTAGAATCACATGTCCCTACACATCTGAACGAAATGGCCTAGTGGAAAGAAAACATAGGCACATAGTTGAATCTGGGCTTAGCTTATTAGCTCATGCAAATTTACCTCTAAAATTTTGGCTTGAGGCTTTTAACACTGCAGTCTACCTTATTAATAGATTGCCAACCAGAATTTTAGAAGGTATAAGCCCCTTTGAAAAGCTATAAGGGATTAAACCAGACTATCATAGCTTAAAAACTTTTGGGTGTCTATGCTTTCCATGCTTAAGACCATACAACAATAACTAGTTGAATTTTAGATCTAAGCCATGCACCTTTCTAGGGTATGCAACAAATCAAAAAGGATACAAATGTCTTGATGATAGTGAAAAACTTTTCATTAGTAGACATGTTGTTTTTAATGATAACATTTTTCCCTTTAGAAATTTTGAAATCAAGACAACTAGTAAAGTTCATAATCCATATGTTTCTATACCTGAATTACCCATATATCATGAGCATGATGATCCAGCAGAGGTGAGGAGGACTACTGATGATCATCAAACTCATCCCACAGTATCTGCTCAATAAAATTATGAGAGGACAGATGATCTCAGTCATGCTAGTCACTCACCTGCACATTCAACAAGAGAAGATACAGGTCATGGAGAAGAAAATCAACAAAGCAGTTCAAGAAACAACTCAAATGAAAGAATAGATGAATTACCTCACACTGGAACTCCAGCTAGACCAAGTCATCCCATGATTACTAGAGCTAAAAGTGGCATCTTCAAACCAAAGATATACATTGCCAACACAAGCTCAGAGGAACCAACTACTTATGAACAGGCTGCAAAAGACAGCAAATGTAAGGCAGCCATGGATGAAGAATTTAATGCTCTTATAAATAATAAAACTTGGGATCTTGTATGTCCACCTGCACATAAAAATGTAGTGGGGTTCAGATGGACATACAAGAAGAGAAATTCTGATGGTACCGTCAATAAATACAAGACAAGACTGGTTGCCAAAGGTTACACACAACAGTATGGTTTTGACTTCACTGAAACTTTTTCCCCAGTGGTCAAACCCTCTACTGTTAGACTTATTCTTACTATACCCCTTCACAAGGGTTGGAGCATAAGGCAGCTAGATGTCAACAATGCCTTTTTGAATGGCATATTAGAAGAAGAAATTTACATGAAACAACCACCTGGTTATGAACAGAATACAAATCTTGTGTGCAAACTAAACAAGGCAATATATAGCCTTAAACAAGCACCAAGAGTATGGTTTGATAGACTGAAATCAACTTTAGTGACAATGGGATATCAGTCTACCAAATCAGACTCTTCGTTATTTATTAAAATAGTCAGTCATCAACCATTTATATACTAATCTATGTTGATGATCTAATCATTACAGGTGACAATCAGAATGAAATTAATCAAATTGTTATCTGGACAAGCAATTTTCTATCAAGGACCTTGGGCATCTCAACTATTTCCTAGGAATTGAAGTATGCAAAGCAAAAAATTCTGAGATTATACTGTGTCGGAGAAAGTACATATCAGAACTTCTTGCAAAAACAAAAATGGAAGAGGCAAAGCCCATGTCAACACCAATGATAAGCAATCAGAATCTATCAAAAATACAAGGGAGAAGCCATAAATAATGTTAAAGAATATAGAAGTGTTATAGGAGCACTGTAGTATGCTACTATAACACGACCAGATATTGCATTCAGTGTTAACAAACTTTCTCAATTTATGCAGGACCCTCTGGATCGGCACTGGAAGGCAGTGAAGAGGGTACTCAGATACTTAAAAGGGACCCTAAATCATGGTTTGTCACTTAAAGCCAACAACAATCTCAACATAACTGGATATGCAGATGCTGACTGGGCTACAGATCCAGATGATAGAAAGTCTGTCACTGGATACTGTATTTTCATTGGAGGGAACTTGATATCTTGGTGCTCTAAGAAACAAACTACTATCTCAAGGTTTAGTATAGAAGCAGAATATAGGAGTGTAGCAAGTGCAGTGGCCGAAACAATGTGGTTGCAGTCAATCTTAAAAGAATTAAAGTTAGATTCAGGCATAAGGTCAACATTGTGGTGTGATAATCAAAGCACTGTATATATGACCGCAAACCCTATACTGCACTCCAGAACTAAACACATCGAGATAGATTTACATTTTGTTCGAGATCAAGTTCAAAAAGGAAATTTACAAATAAACCATACACTTGCTACCTACCAGAAAACAAATACTCTCACCAAACCACTATCCAGAAACAACTTCATCAAGTTCCGATCTGAACTTGGAGTTGTAGAAAATCAGACCTCTGCCGAGCTTGAACACTCAGATTCTCATCAAAGTAAAGAGCCGAAGAAGAAGCAACACCAAAGTTGCCACCTTGGCTTTAATTAAAATAATCAAAATATCATGAACGCTCAAGAGATACAAAGATACAACTCAAATCAGAAGAAGTAGAGGTTAAAGACTAAGGAAAGATCTAAATTTGTGGATCTCATTACGTAATTTCATCATTTGCCGAAGGATATTTGGATTCGCCGCTCAAACCCTAACCCTAGAAATCAGATTAGGGTTCGAAGGGGGGAAATAAAATGATTAGAGATACGGTATTCTCACAACATATACTATGTGTGGTAAGTGAAAGGGAGTGTGGATTGAGGATCCTAAGGCTAATTTAACACTAGAGGCGGGTGAATAGTGTTTAATGGATTCTAAGACTTATATGGACTAAATTAAAATTATGACACAAACAAATGCAGAACTTAATCACAGAACAATCACAGAATCAAACACAGATGCAGAAAGTAAATAAAAAGCAGTAAAAGGAAAGAACACACCGGATTTTATACTGGTTCGGAGTTACCCTATATCCAGTCCTGTACCAAGGCAGAACACCTCATACAGATTTTTATTATACCAAAGTCGAGATTACAATCCTCAGTTTCTAAAGGCCTTGAGATACCCTCCTGTCTCACGAGTCCGGGGTAAACTCTCTTGATTTACGGGCCACAAGATTACCCAATTGATTTCCAGGCACAACCACACCTTATAGAGAGACTCGATAAACTTTTGATTACAAATTGATCCTATTACTCTGAATAGCACTTTGATCTTCGAGAGAGGGCAGAGAATCAAACAAGAATGAGATTCTAATTTGATTCACTTGAGAATTCGGCAGAATTTCGGCACGATCTTAAAAATATGAAAATTTTAGAATATGGATTTGTGGAGAAGGAGTGAAGAAAATATGAAATTAGTTAGTTAAAAAATTCATTTGTGAAGACTATTTATAGACCAGTAACGGTCATAACCATTCGTGAAGAGATTTAAACGAATAGACACTTCTTTTGAAAATTGAAACTTTTGAATTTAACAGCCGCCATGTCGACATGGGGTATCCCATGATGTCGACATCCCTTAGTTAAAAACAATGTAAAATTTGTTTTGAAAACGGTATTGAAAGGAAAACAAGATGAAATGATTCTGGAGTAAAATAAACTAATTTTCCTATGTTTTAAAATAAAGAAGAGTAGAAAAATATATTTTTAGAATGTATATATAAATTTGATTTTAAATCTCAAGTATATATATTATAAAAGAATATTTAAAAATCAGAATATAGTTTTAAAAACAAACGAAGTTTAAAACAAGAGTTTGTTTAAAAACAAAGACAAAGAATATTTTAAGGCTAAAACATTTTGAAAAGTAGTTTTGAAAAACCATTTTGAAAAACCATTTTGAAGTAGTTTTGCAAGCTTCTTCCTGCAGAATATCTCATCACATCAGGACTCGAGAACTTGTACAAAACAAGGATGTTCGAGGGTTTATAAGCTACTTGTTGTAGGTTTGTAAGCTACTTGTCGTGGGTTTGTAAGCCACTAAGAAGATAGAAATGGGTTCATCCCAAATGAAATATGGAATGAAGATTTCTGTGCTATTATGAAGTTTTAACAATAAACTAGACACTTATCTTGAAATCTTGATCTTGATACTCATGAGTCTTCAAACTTGATTTCTTCATCCTTGATCTTTATACTGTACAGTCTTCAATAATCAGTACCTGCCTTATATATATCCTGTATAATAACATTCATATATATCTAGACAATAGTGTTAGTATATAAGTTATAATAAAATAAGTTACAAAGGTTGTTGTCATCAAAACCACTATCTCCAGTTCCTAACAATCTCCCCATTTTTGATGATGACAACCTTATAAAATATACTTACCACTTTGATCATTCCATAACTCCCCCTTACACCAACAACTCCCCCTTATTGCAAGCCTACTATTTTATATAACTTCTCCCCATTTGCCATCAACAAAACAATAACCTATAAACCTCTAACTTAATAGAAAATGAGATAAACAAACATATGATATAAGAATAATAACTATGTATGAGTGAAATATAGCATCCTAAGTTAAATGGAATTCAAGATTTTATACACCAAAGATTGTTTTTAGAAGAACATTAATTAAGATTACACTTTATATACAAACTAACAAACCAATATATAATCAAGAAAGAGAAAAACAAAAACGAAAAACACTTAACGAGGACCCTTAACTATTGGTGATTTATGGACCGAACAATTTGGATAATGGAGCCAAAAGTTTGCACGTTGTTCGACCAAGTTTCCATTAGCATCAAAAAGGACCTCTCCAACGCAAATCACGCCATCGTCTTCATCCATATGAACATCCGGATTCGGCAGAGGATGTTCTTCTTCTTGATCCTCTTGTGGTTCTTCCATAGGATCTTCTTCTTCAGAATCCATGGCTTGTGACGATTCTTCGATGACAATGGGACTGGCATGGTTATCCATAAGGAATTTTGTAAATTCCTAAGAATTCTGCCTTGCCTATCTTGTTTTCTAGCATTCGCAGTTGACTCACTTGAATTTCCATCATCATTTGAAGCAAATCTTTCATCTTCTCTTGTAATTTGATGACTCGTACGTGTGTGGAACGTTGAAAAGGGACAAAATGAGGAGAAGTGGGTGAAGAAGGTTCATTATTAGAAGAGGAAGCCATTAATTTACTGTTTTAGAAGTTTATTACAGAGAATAGAACGGAGAAAAGGAGTAAAAGTCGCAATATATAAATATATAACCAAATAACTAATTTTAGAGGGAAATTTAAATTTGAAAATCTCGGCATGTATGTCGACATAGGGGGATGGGTCATGTCGACATGCCCAGTTCAATTTTTGAGAAATTTTTATTTATATTAATTATTAACTATACTTGTATTATTTATAATTTATATTTCAGTTAATGAACATATACCTAATTCTCTTCTAAATTTAGTAAAGTTTTGTTCACTTAATGATTTGGTTAATATATCAGCAATTTGTTTTTCAGTATTAATATATTCAAGAGTTATGACTTCTTTACTTATATTATCTCTAAGAAAATGATGTCTAATATCAATATATTTTGTTCTAGCATGATGAGTTGGATTTTTAGATAAGTTTATTGCACTAGTATTATCACAATAAATTGGTGATTTAGTTATAGTTAATCCAAAATCTTTTAAAGTTTATTGCATATATATAACTTGAGAATAAGCCAAAGCAGCAGATATATATTCTACTTCAGTTGTTGACAAGGATACAGTGTTTTGCTTCTTACTAAACCAGGAAACTAGAGAATGTCCTAGAAAGTGACAAGTTCCACTTGTACTTTTTCGGTTTGATTTACAACTAGCGTAATCAGCATCACAATATGAAATTAAATCAAATACATCATTTTTAGGGTAAAATAAACCATAATCCAAAGTATGTTTTACATATCTTAAAATTCTTTTAACAGCTTTTAAGTGAGTTTCTTTAGGTTGAGATTGGTATCTAGCACAGAGACGGATACTATGCATGATGTTAGGATGACTTGCTGTTATATAAAGCAGCGAACCAATCATTCCCCTATATAATTTTTGATCAACATCTTTTGATTTATCTTCTTTACTTAAAGCTACATTAGTTGTCATTGGAGTTGGTTTCCCACTAGAAGTGGTCAATCCAAATTTATTAGTTAAATCCTTAGCATATTTTTCTTGACTAATGAAAATTCCTTTATCTAATTGTTTGATTTGAAGTCCTAAGAAGAAGCTTAGTTCTCCCATATGTCTCATTTCAAATTCTTTAGTCATAAAAATTCTTTATTCATTATGTTATTAGTTGACCCAAATATTATATCATCTACATATATTTGTACTAATTGAATATCATTTTTGTTTCTTTAAATAAAAAGAGTTGTATCTATTTTACCAATTTCTAAACCAGATTGTAGTAAATAAGATCTTAGTCTTTCATACCAGGCTCTAGGAGCTTGTTTCAGACCATATAAAGCTTTCTTTAATTTATATACATGATTTGGAAATTCATTATTTTCAAAAAGTGGAGGTTGTTCAACATAAACATCTTTTTTTTACAAAACCATTTAGAAAAGCACTTTTAACATCCATTTGATATAACTTGAAATTATTGTAATTTGCGAAAGCAAGTAGAATCCTGATAGCTTCTAGTCTTGCTACGGGTGCAAAGTTTTTGTCATAATCAATTCCTTCTTCTTAATAATAACCTTGCGCGACTAAACGAGCTTTATTTCTCACAACCTCACCGAGTTCATTCATTTTATTTTTATAAGCCCATTTTGTTCCAATTATACTTTTATCCTTAGGTCTAGGAACAAGTTTCCAAACATCATTTCTAGTGAACGGATTCAATTCTTCTTGCATAGCAAGAATCCATGAATCATCAGATGATGCTTCCTTCAGATTTTTAGGTTCAATAGTTGATATAAAAGCTACATTGCTCATACTATTTAGTTGATTTCTTGTTTTAACTATAGATTCAATATTTCCTAGTATATTTTCTACAGGATGATCTTTTAATAGTCTAATTCTTTTATTAGGTTGAATGATTTCACAATTAGTTTCATTAGGTTCATTATTTAAATTTACAAAATCTTCTTCATCTTCTATTTGTACAGTATCTTTAAAATTTTCATCTAAAGATACATGCATTGTTTCTTCAATAGTGTTAGTTCTTAAATTATAAACTCTAAATGCTTTACTTCTATTAGAATATCCGATAAAGATACCTTTGTCGGATTTAGGTTCAAATTTATCTAAATTATCTTTTGTATTAAGAATAAAACACTTACTACCAAAAACTTTAAAATAAGCTACTATGGGTTTCTTATTGTAAAGTAATTCATACGGTGTTTTATTAGTTAATGGTCTAATTAAAATCCTATTTAATATATAACAAGCTGTAGCGATTGCTTCAGCCCAAAAGATTTAGGTAAGTTACTATCAGAAAGTATTGTTCTAGCACACTCTTGAATCATTCTATTCTTACGTTCTACCATACCATTTTGTTGTGGATTTCTTGAAAAAGAGAAATTATGAGTGATTCCTTTTTTATTACAGAAATTCTCAAAATTTTCATTTTCAAATTCTCCACCGTGATCACTACGAATTGTTTTTATTTTTAAAGAAAATTGATTTTGAATTCTTTTAGCAAAATTCTTAAATAATTCAAAAGCATCACTTTTAAGTTTAAGAAAAATTGTCCAAGTATATCTAGAATAATCATCTACAATTACAAAAACATATTTATTATAATTAATTGATTGAACTTGAGATGGACCGAATAAATCTAAATGAAGTAATTCTAGAGGTTTAGAAGTAGAAATCATATCTTTTAATTTAAATGAACTTTTCTTAAGTTTTCCTAATTGGCAAGCATCACATATACTATCTACTTTAAAGTTTAACTTGGAAAGACCCCTAACTAAGTCAAGTTTTGATAACCTAGATAACAGTTTGAAATTTAAATGACCAAATCTTTTATGCCAAATCCAAGGGTCACTTGTATTAGCCAAAAGACATAAGTTATCATTTGAAACTTTTATACTAAGGATGTAAATGTTTTTCTTCCTAATTCCTTCAAACATAATATTTGACTTATTATCTTCGATGTGATCCTTTATCACATAGTTGACTTATACTAAGCAGATTATGTTTTAAATTCCTAACTAGCAAAATATCAGAAATAAGAGGAGTTTTAGAATTACCGACATTGCCGATGCCAATCACATATCCTTTTGAGTTGTCTCCAAAGTTGACCAATCCACCATCTTGATATATAATGTCATTGAGTATCTCGGGATTTCCAGTCATATGCCTTGAACAGCCACTATCAAGTATCCATTTATGTTTCTCAATTTGCACAGTTTGTCAATTAGTTGTTGATTCTTCAAAAGCCATGTAACATGTCTTTTCTTGCATAACAAACCAATTCGGTAGATAACATGATTTTTCATAAAAACTATATGCAGACCTATGATACTTTGATGAAATGCATAGATTCAAACTAGTATTAACAAAATGTTCTAAAAACGCCATTTTCAACTTTTCAAGTTTCAGATTATGAAAACTATGAAAACCTATGCTCTGATACCAATTGAAAGGGAGTGCGGATTAAGGATCTTAAGGCTAATTTAACACTAGAGGCGGGTGAATAGTGTTTAATGGATTCTAAGACTTATATGGACTAAATTAAAATTATGACACAAACAAATGCAGAACTTAATCACAGAACAATCACAGAATCAAACACGGATGTAGAAAGTAAATAAAAAGCAGTAAAAGGAAAGAACACACCGGATTTTATACTGGTTCGGAGTTACCCTACATCCAGTCCTGTACCAAGGCAGAACACCTCATAAAGATTTTTATTATACCAAAGTCGAGATTACAATCCTCAGTTCCTAAATTCCTTGAGGTACCCTCCTGTCTCACGAGTCCAGGGCAAACTCTCTTGATTTACGGGCCACAAGATTACCCAATTGATTTCCAAGCACAACCACACCTTACAGAGAGACTCGATAAAATTTTGATTACAAATTGATCCTATTACTCTGAATTTCACTTTGATCTTCGAGAGAGGGCAGAGAATCAAACAAGAATGAGATTCTAATTTGATTCACTTGAGAATTCGGTAGAATTTCGGCACGATCTTAAAAATATGAAAATTTTAGAATATGGATTTGTGGAGAAGGAGTGAAGAAAATATGAAATTAGTTAGTTAAAAAATTTGTTTGTGAAGGCTATTTATAAACCAGTAACGATCATAACCATTCGTGAAGAGATTTAAATGAATAGACACTTCTTTTAAAAATTGAAACTTTTGAATTTAACGGCCGCCATGTCGACATGGGGTATCCCATGATGTCGACATCCCTTAGTTAAAAACAATGTAAAATTTGTTTTGAAAATGGTATTGAAAGGAAAACAAGATGAAATGATTCTGGAGTAAAATAAACTAATTTTCCTATGTTTTAAAATAAAGAAGAGTAGAAAAATATATTTTTAGAATGTATATATAAATTTGATTTTAAATCTTAAGTATATATATATTATAAAAGAATATTTAAAAATCAGAAGATAGTTTTAAAAACAAACGAAGTTTAAAACAAGAGTTTATTTAAAAATAAAGACAAAGAATATTTTAAGGCTAAAACATTTTGAAAAGTAGTTTTGAAAAACCATTTTGAAGTAGTTTTGCAAGCTTCTTCCTACAGAATATATCATCACATCAGGACTCGAGAACTTGTACAAAACCAGGATGTTCGTGGGTTTGTAAGCCACTTGTCGTAGGTTTGTAAGCTACTTGTCGTGGGTTTGTAAGCCACTAAGAAGATAGAAATGGGTTCCATCCCAAATGAAATATGGAATGAAGATTTCCGTGCTATTATGAAGTTTTAACAATAAACTAGACACTTATCTTGAAATCTTAATCTTGATACTCATGAGTCATCAAACTTGATTTCTTCATCCTTGATCTTTATACTGTACAGTCTTCAATAATCAGTACCTGCCTTATATATATCATGTATAATAACATTCATATATATCTAGACAACAGTGTTAGTATATAAGTTATAATAAAATAAGTTACAAAGGTTGTTGTCATCAAAACCACTATCTCCAGTTCCTAACAATAAGCTTCATTCCATTCAGATGAAATCACAGTCGTTCATACATTTCAAGTGTTTTATTGCTATTTGGGCTGCTGGCTAAAAGGCCCATATAATACATTATTTATATTACATCGGTATCTCTGTATTGCAATAGACTTTTCATAATTTGATAATTCAATTCAAGGCTTCATACATCTCTCTTGTATCTTTTCTGTAGAATCGAATTCAATTCTCATGTCAGATTATCAAAAACTCTAATACTCACATGTAGTAATTTTACAATTATAATGGGTTTTCAAACTTAAGAAAAGTCGTATCATGATTAAAAGTACGATCTTACACCCTGATCAAAGCATAATAGGCGTAAGTTACTAAATCACTTGATTTAATTAATCTGCATACAAGAATCAACATAATAAATTGTAAAAATGCACCCAGTTTCTGATTTTGCTAACATCTTTATAAATCCAGTAATTGGAAACTAGAAAATCCCACTTTATCACCGAAAGATAGATTGCAGGTAGCTTGACAGCCTGCAATGCAGTTGACGTCGAAGAACATATCTTATTAATCACCGACTATGATCCATCAAATTCCATATCAGATCTTACCACCATCGAAACAATCCAATAACATTCAAATAGATCTAATAGAATCAGAAGTACTCTCATAAGACCCAAGAGCAATGTAAGATATATAGACGAGGGAGTCTCGTTCGATGATCTCTTTGCAGGTTTCCATTTAAGGTTGAATAAAAGTGAAAAACGGTAAAGTGTTACGGTTGGTTTGGTTTGGAGGGAGACGAAAAATTAAGGGGTGGGAGTGTTTTTGTTTTGGGACCACTTTTTGACAAAGTGGTAGGTACTATAAAACAAAAAAATTAAAACTAAAGTAACAAACAATTAAAATAAACAATAATGCTTTAGAATAATTATCTATCAGCATTATAAAAAACAACTTTTCTTCTAGTGACTTGATTTGGACGGGCTACAGGCACATTCACTCGGATTTTTGGTCTACCAAGCACATCTAATTGATTTAAACAGGCTACAATCACACCTAAGCAAATACAACTAGAGTTTGATAGTCTTCCCAAAGACAATTTTTTGATCTTTGGTAATAATGGATCCTATAGCCTCTTGAATATCACTTTAATCTTGAATTGAGAGAGGGAGAGATAATTGAAATCAGATAGCAAATAGTAGAGAATCAATACAATGAAGATTGAATTGATTCTGGTTGAATTCGAACAGATTTGAATATACTTTTTACTAGAAAATTTAGCAGAGTAAGAGGAGAGAAGAAACAAGAAATTTGTTGTTAAAAAATTCGTTTGAAACCGCTTATTTATAGAGAGTAAACAGACATTCCCATTTGCGAAGAGTTACGAAGAATTAACACTTCATTTCAAAATTTGAATTTCAAATTAGCGGCATGTTTGTCGACATACTCATAGGGTATATGTCGACGTATCCCTTTGAAAATTGAAAACTCTTTTGTTTTTAAATATTTTGAAAATCTTATGCTTTGTAAAAAAGTTTGATGCTTTGTAAAATAATTTAAACATAATTTATAAATATTTTAAACTTTGAAAAAGATTTCATAAAATATTTTTAGATATATTTTAAAATTATATTTTGTTTTTAAGATTAAAGGATAAGAAAATGTGAAATAGAGATCAAAGATTGCTACTAGGGACTTTAATAATATTCCATGACTCTATATACTATACTATAGTCTTGAGATCTTCGTATCTTGGTCTTTATACTCATGAGTCTTCATGTCCTTTTCTTGAGCCTTTATACTGTACAGTCTTCTATTCAATACCTATGTAATATCCTATGCTATATACTATATAACTTGACAAAACATTAGTATCTATATTTTATATAAATGTATTTTTTTAATTATGGTTGTTATCATCAAAATAATAACTGAGGTATTAACAACCTCCCCCTTTTTGACGATGATAACCATTAATACCTTATACATAATGTAATGACCCGTATTTTTAACGCTTTAAAAATACTAAATTAAATAAATTTTTAATTAAAAATCCGATAGAAATAAAATTTTAAGATTTATTAAATGGAAATCTCTTTGTATATAAGTTACAAATCCAAAACCAATTTCGATAAGACCGATAATGTAATACATATTAAAAACGTAATGTAATAATATGAAATAGTTGTAACCAATAACAGAAACCAAAATAATAATTTTAACGTAAGAAACGTGCGTTTTGCGTTAAATGAAATTTCCGTTAAATAAAAAGAAACAATAAAATTTCGCAACGAAAATTCGATATTTAAAATGCGTCTATTTAAACATAGAAAATTGTAAAGTTTCGTCAGAAAATATGAAAGTAAATTTCAGTCACGTCATTTCGGTTTAAATCAGTTAAAATGTAATGAAAATAAAATGTTTTCGAAACCTAAATATTTTTACATAGAAAAATTCTAAATCGTCTTTTGAGCATGACGTCATTTTTCGTTTTTCCGAATTCGGACTTCTTTAGCTCCGTCGATCTTATTTTTCTGCGTTTTTACTGCATTTTCCGCTAGTAGAAAATTCGAATTTTTATAATTCAATCATACCACTGATATCTGTATACCGTTTTGATCGTCTCGTCGCGCTGATCACCACGTTATATTTATTTTTATATTTTGAGATTCGGTACGCGACGGAAATAATAAACGGTTAATTGTATCGGTACCACTTTTTACACTTTTTGATAACTGTGCCCATTCGAATTTCAAACGTAAATTGACAGCAACTAGCATTTATTATAACTTATTATTTACTAGAATTCAGTCGTTGCCATCTCATACATCTCGAAAGGCTAAACGTGTGAAACTGATTCACGCTTTGAACGGTCTTTTTTTTTATTAATAACTTCGTTCTGTACCTCTTCCTTTCTCTATTATTTTCTTTCCTCCTCCTTTTTCTTTTTATCTTTCCTCTCCATTATCAGCCTTCAACCAAAACTCATCACCCAGCTTCAAAAAAAATCATCGTCACCTTTCCCTGGATTCCGGCCTTCACCCCTTGACAACCACTGGCAGCCTCCACCTGTCCCCGTCGAACGCCATCAACCACCATCCCACTTCCACTTAGCCTGACAAACCCTCACCTCCTTTCCGCAAAAATAAAATGATTGGAAAAAAAACGAACGTTATACCACTGATCCTAATTTCGGTAGTCAATGTCGAGTTCCAAAACCGTAGACTCGTCTCTATACTTTGATTCCTTCGTCACACTATTTGAAGTGTTGGACGGCGCTTCTCTCGATGAAGACCTCTCTGACCACCTGGTGAAGAGAGTAAGGAAAAACCATGGTTGGTTTCTGGATTCAGTTTCGAGATTTAGGAAACCGAGTGCGGAGTCGAAACTAGCTTTGGACAGTAAGGAGATCGTGATTGGAGATTGTAAATTGGAAGTGAGAAAAGAGATAAAAGAAGCTTCTTTTAGAGTTAGCCAGTGCTTGTACTTGGACGAGGTGCAGTCATACATTCTTGTGAGTAGGGTATGTGAGCTTGATGAATCAGCAGTAGATATTCAAAGCCAGGAGTTTCTGAATTTGGTAGCACTTCAATATTATCATGAGAGGCAATGCTTGTTGAAGTGAAATCAGACACGATTTTGTTCATGCTGTATATATGGGCAAGGGTTCAAGTTTTGGCGGTGATGCCACCACTGTGTCAGAGGCTATGTAATTAGTTCAAGAGATGGCTTAGAAATGAAGCTGTTGTCCACTCTTACCAAGCTACTGTCATCCCCAACTACTGAAAATTCTAAAGTTGATTTCACTATTCTTTGGATCGAGGAATCAGTCATTGAGGAAAATTTGGTTTTGGATATACTGTTCCTTCTTTATTATGACAATTTCTATTGCTGTAACTTTGAGCAGTGGTCTAGACTATGCTCAATTTTTAAGGACATATTAAACGGGTCATTCAACACCACAATATTTGCTGTTTCGTTGCAAATCAAAGCTTCATTTGATCACGCAAAATTTCAATTACTACTTATTCTTATTGAAACCTTGGATCTTGAAAATCTTTTGCAAATAATCCATGATGAAGTTTCATTCAGCAACCAAGATTGTTCTTTTTTATTTATCAAATGTACAAGAGATGGACGCACTTGTTTCAAATTTTTCTGGTTTGGCAACAAAGGAGTCTGGCCCTTTAATTCTTGCTTGGGCTATATTCACATGTCTTCTTTCATCACTCCCAGGATTTGATGGAAATAGTTCGGTTACGGAAATCAATCACATTGCATATCTCCGCCAAGCTTTTGAGGCTGGATCGTTTGATTATTTACTTGAAATTCTGCGCAGCGATGCATTGAGGGATTCAGATATTTGTCCGTCATATTCGTGCCAATCAAGCTGCGCTTTGGAAGTCGTGCTTACATTTCGTAACTCAATCATTGCTGAATCTTCTCTAGCCTCGAAAGGTGAGCAATAACTCACGATTAATGTTCTTTTATTAATTAAATTTGATTTCAATTGAAACGACAATTGAAATATGCTGCTGTTAGTTATCTACACCATTATATATATGTTTTACCTGTATCAGTTCACCTGTGACATCTGACACCATTATCTGTTATATATACAATGATAATCCAGTTTGGTTGCTAAATGATTGATTGTTTGATGTTTACATTGGACGTTAAATTGTTAATGTTGTAAGTGATAAATAATTTGAAATTGAAATTGACGTAGAATAGTTAGAATTGATATATGTGTTAATTTGATTGATGACATTTGCATAATATGACCCCTTTAAATGTTAAATAAATTGACACGTAGAAATAGTGTTAACCACACCTTGAACCATTTAAATGTATGTGTATAAATTGATGTAGTTTGAAATTGAACAATAGATATCAAGTGAAGAACCGTATAAATATTAGTGTAATAATCTTTAATCTACATGAAATGATAGTGTAGATTCTAGAAATAATTATATTAATTTGCACAAACAACAATGTAAATTAATACGATTATTTCAGGATTATTTGAAATAATTATTGGATTGTTATTGATTGTTGTTATTGCTTGTTTATTTACTTTGACACCATCCCAATTATCACACTGCAAGTTCCCTTTGCTATGCTTTGATTTTTGAATTGAAATGGAATCGGGTTGAAATGATAAATACCCAAATAAACTTTAACCTAGGATAGAGAATTAAATAAAAAACCGATTGGTCAATAATTTAATTTAAAAATAAAATAAAGATTTTATTTGGATAAATAATAAGGTTTTGAAATGAAGTTGAAATTTGAACTTTATGGAAGGAAAACGTTAATATTTAATAATCTGAATCAAAATATTAACATAGTAGTTGATGAAAGAATGTTGTTTTAAGTTTGAAATTATTTAATAATTAAGTTTTGAAATTATTTAATTATTAAGTTTTGAAATTATTTAATAATTAAATAAAATTGAATTCTTTGATAAATAAAATTGAACTTCTTGAATAAGTGAAATTATGTTTCTTTATTAATTGAGTTTTGAAATTTGTAACTAAGTAAATAAATAAGTGAAATTGAATTTCTTTAACAAGAAATAGAATGTGATTTATTGAAATCAATGTAAGACTTGTAATTGAAAGAATTGGTTTGACGAATTTAATTTAATTCAAATTTGTAAGTTTTGATATAATGGAGTTGAACTTAAGTAATTGATTTAATGAATTGGAAATTAAATATAAATTGTTTTGAAGGATAAATTTACTTAACGAAAATTTAATGAAATCGATCAATGAAGTTAAATTGATTTGAATGTTAAATTAAATTAATGATTTCGGAATGAAACTTATCTTCGAACTTGAATCAATATTTGAATTGTTTTAAATAGAAATTGAAATTGTATTATAAGTTTTGAAATGGTAATTTGGAAATTTTGAAACGTGAATTTGGAAATTGATGTAGAAAGACAAATGAAATGTTGGTTTACAAACTCTGATTGAAATCGTAATTGATTTGGTTTTGAAATTTATTAAACGACCAATTGGTGTAATAATCACGAAAGTTATTAAAGAGACCGGAATCGGTTAGGGACATACTCACTGTCTAAACCGAAAACCACTTTAATAACTATACGCGGAGTGTGATCCAGAATGAAGTGGTTGGAATGATGTACATGATGACTGAAGAAAGAGAACGATAATGGATAGCCTTGACACTTGTGTCAAATTGGAAATGACTAAAACAGGAGCCGTGCCGGGCCAAATGGGGTTAGCTGCCTCGAGCGAACACACTTCTTCGAAAACTACTTATTGCTTGTTGTCGATTGGTGCACCCTTGATTTGGGAGTGTTGTTTCGCGGTGTTGCGATCGCTGCGGCGATGCGTTCTCACCAGTCCGGATCAGGCAAATGGTAGTTTCACTACCTTGGGTATTGCCTCATGTGCCTTGTCATACTTGGATCCCTATATACGCGACCACTACGATTTGTTTTGTGTTATACCTATGGAGTACTCCCTGATATCCCACTAGTTTACGGTGGAGTTTACGGTGCTGTATAGACTATAACGCTTATATAAAATATGTTAAGGGGAATAATGGTGACGCCTTAACACTATCTTGATATTTTACTTCACTGATAGGCATTATCTACTTATCGTACACTACTACATAGTAGATAGTTTAACGGATCCTTAAAGGATGGTTATTCCAAACATCCTTTGAGTTACTTGTATTTCAGTTGCTATTTCACTTGAGTTGGATTTATTGATATAAGAATGTTAATCCTGACTCGAGTGTTTTTTGTTTTGCTTTACGCTCGGGTCAGACTGAGTGTACCAGTATTCGAGACTCACCTTTGGAGTTGGAGCTTCGCTTGGAGATCCAGCTGTCTATCCAGCTTTCAGATATTCGGTTGATTCCAGTGATGTATTCTGATAGTGTATTTGATTATTGTATCCGAGACATATGTTGTACCTTATTTAACTCTGATATGTATATAGTAGCTTCATGAACTACTATCTTTTGTTTCCGCTGCATTTATTACTCTGTGTCTATGATCTGTGTTCTATTTATTTACTGTATATGCTCAGTTTTGCCAAATTTAAATTAACAATTCGGTATTTTGAATCATTCAAGTTCGACGTGTGCGGATGCGAATGGTCCAAAACAGCGGGTCGTTACAGTTGGTATCAGAGCTTTGGTAGCTCTAGGCAAAACTCAGCATATAGGGTAAATGTATTTACAGAATCACTTCATTCGAGTTTGAATCTCTTCCTTTTGACTCGATTCCTTTGAATTTTGGAACGTCCCCTGCGGTTCCAAAATTCATTCGTGTCCCTCACAATTCGTCTTCTTTGAATTCCGGAGTATCCCATAACTCCACTTCGAATGATCTTTATAATGAATCGGCGGTCTCGCCAATCTTC
The DNA here is from genome assembly GCA_030737815.1 of Allium fistulosum. Lineage (NCBI taxonomy): Eukaryota > Viridiplantae > Streptophyta > Magnoliopsida > Asparagales > Amaryllidaceae > Allium > Allium fistulosum. The sequence continues at coordinate 418,957,116 of CM060906.1, forward strand.
GAATTATTTGTAAAAGTGGTGAAACTCCTTTGCAATAGACATTGATTTACCGGAGATTTCTGTATCCTCGGTTTACGATGCTATCTATCTCCCGCTATACCTGAATTCTGTTTCTTGAGATCGAATGTAGATTTGCCTCGAAATTCTGCATCGATCTTATTCTTGAAGTCACGGACGACCTAGTTAAGATTGCCCGCGATTTATATCCATCGCCCTATTTTGTTATTTAATCATCTTATCTTTGTTTCAAACTTATCTTCGAATAAAAATTCTCTTTGATTTGAGACCATCAAATTTAAATCTCTATCCTTGTTTTGAAATCCATTCTTGTATCGTCGAGCGAGGAATTGTATTTGTAAATTAATATTAAAATGTTTTAATATATGCTTTGTTGTTTGAGTTGTTGATGTTGATTTGGGTTTTCGATCGATTCGTCTGATCAACGCTATCGATAGGATTTCCAAAACACTTGAACAGAGCAAACTGACACAATAGTATTTTCGAAATTGGTGAATAAAATAGTTTTTTATGATTATATTACATATAAGTATAAATTTCTCTGAAATTAAATTGTTAATGAAGTTTGTTGTCATAAATGATAATATTTGATTTTCATTTATTGTTTTATAAACCATTGACTACTGCATAATATGAATAAATGAATTTATAAAACTTGGATATAATTTGATTTAGAATCTGAAATGAATTTAAATCAAGAATTTGAGAATTTAATTTTCGAAAATTTCAAACCTTGGTTTTAAAGGTTTTAAAATGTACATCTAAAGTATTTTCGAATAAAAATCATTTCATAGAAATTTTAAATGTTTAAATCAGTGATCTCCTCTTTTGTCGCTGGAAAATAATTTCGGTGATGACGGCCGCATCATCGACATTCATTTTCGAGTTTCAAAATAAAGAGACCATTCAGTAGCTTTGCTACACTTTGTTTGGAAATTTAATTTGATTTGAATTTCTGTGGTATGACCTGATTTATTATATATATAAAGATTTAATTTTGATCTGATATATACTATATATATTTATCTCAAAATTGTTTGAAGTAAATCAGAGATTTAAATTCTTAAGTTTATGATTTAAAGATGATTTCAATTATAAACTGAAGTCAAAAATTTTGGATAAATATTTAAACTTGAAATAATGGAATTTGAAACTTTTATTTGTATAGTACTAAATTGCATTTCAATATAACTTACCTAAACTATTCAGAAGTAAAAATGTAATTGGATAATATACAATATAAAATGATTTTGTAAATAAAATTTGAGTGTTTATAATAAATGTTATACACTTAGATTTTAATTATATAAAAAAATGCTAATAAAGATAATAGAATAATAAGTTAATTGAATAATAGATGAGACAGATAAATTTGTTTTGAAAGAATTAATAAATTAAAATTTGATTAACTTATAGAAATATCTTGAATTTAAAATCAATTATTGAATATAAATTAATTTAAATTGAAATTTATATGGTTTAAATTAATTTATATGGTTTAAATATATGTAAAAAGATATATTAAGTGGAATAAACTTAATGATAATTGGGAATAAAAGAATTAAATTTGTTGAATAAAATATGAGTACAATAAATGATTATACAAATTGATGATTTAAAAAAAAAAAAATTGAGGATGACTAGATAATAAGATAATGAATTTAGAAATAGATAGATTGATTTAACTTAAGTGAACTCAAAGGAATTTAACCAAATTGTTAAAAATTAATTAATTTAAATTGAAGTTTATATGGTTTAAATTAATTGTTTTACTTGTATTCCAATCTATTTTCTTTCTGATTGTTTCTGCTCTCCTACCTCCTTCCTTTTCGAGGACGAAAAGTTTTGAGTGGGGGAGATTGTAATGACCCGTATTTTTAACGCTTTAAAAATACTAAATTAAATAAAATTTTAATTAAAAATCCGATAGAAATAAAATTTTACGATTTATTAAATGGAAATCTCTTTGTATATAAGTTACAAATCCAAAACCAATTTCGATAAGACCGATAATGTAATACATATTAAAAACGTAATGTAATAATATGAAATAGTTGTAACCAATAACAGAAACCAAAATAATAATTTTAACGTAAGAAACGTGCGTTTTGCGTTAAATGAAATTTTCGTTAAATAAAAAGAAACAATAAAATTTTGCAACGAAAATTCGATATTTAAAATGCGTCTATTTAAACATAGAAAATTGTAAAGTTTCATCAAAAAATATGAAAGTAAATTTCAGTCACGTCATTTCGGTTTAAATCAGTTAAAATGTAATGAAAATAAAATGTTTTCGAAACCTAAATATTTTTACATAGAAAAATTCTAAATCGTCTTCTGAGCATGACGTCATTTTTCGTTTTTCCGAATTCGGACTTCTTTAGCTCCGTCGATCTTATTTTTCTGCGTTTTTGCTGCATTTTCCGCTAGTAGAAAATTCGAATTTTTATAATTCAATCATACCACTGATATCTGTATACCGTTTTGATCGTCTCGTCGCGCTGATCACCATGGTATATTTATTTCTATATTTTGAGATTCGGTACGCGACGGAAATAATAAACGGTTAATTGTATCGGTACCACTTTTTACACTTTTTGATAATTGTGCCCATTCGAATTTCAAACGTAAATTGACAGCAACTAGCATTTATTATAACTTATTATTTACTAGAATTCAGCCGTTGCCATCTCATACATCTCGAAAGGCTAAACGTGTGAAACTGATTCACGCTTTGAACGGTCTTTTTTTTATTAATAACTTCGTTCTGTACCTCTTCCTTTCTCTATTATTTTCTTTCCTCCTCCTTTTTCTTTTTATCTTTCCTCTCCATTATCAGCCTTCAACCAAAACTCATCACCCAACTTCAAAAAAAAAATCATCGTCACCTTCCCCTGGATTCCGGCCTACACCCCTTGACAACCACTGGCAGCCTCCACCTGTCCCCGCCGAACGCCATCAACCACCATCCCACTTCCAATTAGCCTGACAAACCCTCACCTCCTTTCCGCAAAAATAAAATGATTGAAAAATAAAACGAACGTTATACCACTGATCCTAATTTCGGTAGTCAATGTTGAGTTCCAAAACCATAGACTCGTCTCTATACTTTGATTCCTTCGTCACACTATTTGAAGTGTTGGACGGCGCTTCTCTCGATGAAGACCTCTCTGACCACCTGGTGAAGAGAGTAAGGAAAAACCATGGTTGGTTTCTGGATTCAGTTTCGAGATTTAGGAAACCGAGTGCGGAGTCGAAACTAGCTTTGGACAGTAAGGAGATCGTGATTGGAGATTGTTTCCTGGGGATTTGACCAGGCAACTAGTACTCGGCAATAAGTGCTCGGCATCAGAGAGTGGCCGGCATCAAGGAGTGTTCGGCGAAGCACTGGCCATCCAGGAGTGTTCGGCGAAGCAACTGACATCCATGAGTACTCGGCGTAGTACTCAGCATCCATTAGTGTCCGGCGTCCAGTAATGTTCGGCAAAATACTCAGCAGTGTTCGGTGTCAACTGGAACTCAACGTCAACCACTGCTCGGCATCAACACTGTTCGACATCAACACTGTTCGACATCAAGACTGCTCGGCATCGAGACTGCTCGGCATCAAGGCTGCTCGGCATACAAGAGCACTCGGCATCGAGACTGATCGGCATACAAGAGTACTCGGCGTCAAGGCTGCTCGGCATACAGGAGTACTCGGCCTCCCATGGTGTTCGGCGAGGCACTTGACATCCAGGAGTGTTCGGCGAGGCACCCAACATCCAACGAGTGCTCGGCAACAAGTGTGCTCGGCATCAAGACTGCTCGGCATACCAGAGTGCTCAGCAACGAGACTGCTCGGCATACGAGACTGTTCGGCATTAGGGAGAACTCGGCAGCATCTGTGGTTCGGCATACAGGAGTACTCGGCGTAGTACCCGGTGGGATTAGAAGTATTCGGCGTAAGGGCACTCGGCGTCTAGAAGAGCGTTTGGCTTCAACTGACTAACACCCTACACTTCCCAAACATCAACCACCTCGTTCGGCATAGAGGGGACCGTTCGGCGTCAGAGCGTTCGGCACATCTGTGGTTCGGCATACAGCGCTCACTATACTCGGGCTGGAGTGTTCGGCCAACAGCCCACTTGGGAAGTCCAGCCCATCTTTGCCTATAAATAGAGGGGCAGGGTCACAGTGAAATGGATCCTTTTTTGGAGAGAAAACACCGGGGAGACTCTGCCATTTTCAAGACTCATCTTCTCTACTTAACAACTTCATTCAAGCATTTGATTCATGAATTGTATTTGTAATCAACTATAAAGAAGATCAATAAAGTTTAACCTCAAAGTGGACGTAGGCAATTACGCTGAACCACTTTAAATTTGGTGTTCTTACTTTCTGTATTTAGATTAGCACTGTCTTCTCTGTTTAATTTGATTTCATCACTTATATCTCTTCACAATCTTCTTCTACGAGGTTAGTGACCTATTTTGGTGCTAACACTTTGGTGCTTTCACTGAGAATCGAATTCTCAGACCTCAAGGATCTGCTTTGAAGCTACTGGATTGAACAAATCCCCCAAAGAAGATCCGACTTACTGATAGGACATCCGTTGATTCTACTCAGAGTTCATACCAATAACTCTACAATGGCAAGACCACGTACCAGGTCAGCTTCTCTTAATGCGGATGCCCGAGAGACTGCTAGCGTGCAACAAGCAGGACCTAGCAATCAACCAGCGATCCCGAGTGCAGGGATTGCCGCTCAAGAACAGACTCCAGTTGTCACCAGAGTATAGTTCAATGACTTGATGAGAGAACTTAGGGAAAGCAGGAGACAACTGGGAGAACAGATGCAAGCTAATGCCAACCTGATGGCACAACTCACTCAACAGCAGCAACAGAATGCTGGGGGCAATCCAGCTGCTTATTCCTCATCTGACAGCTCTACTTCTTCTGATGAACCACCCAGGCGTAGACGCCGTAAGACTGAAGCTGCAAGGGTGGATGCTGCTGTTCGAACAGCTGGAGACCGCGACCAAGCCAGAACTGGAAGCTTCCGAACCGGAGTACAGATGGAGGATGGAGCTCCAGATCATCAAAATGCTAACAATGTTGAACCTCACGACGCACGATTGGCAGATCGCCAGGAAAGGAGGCATCAGCATGGACAGGCGCGTAGAACTGACTCCAACCTCCCAGCTTCCATACAGACACCCGATCTGACAGCCATGATCAGGCAACTGATGAAAGAAAATCAGGGCTTATCAAATGACGACTGGGGAGTGTCAAGAAGTCATACTCCGTTCACGGATGTTGTGCTGCAAGCGGCGTACCCCAAGAAGTTTAGCATGCCAACCATTCCTGCATACGAAGGAAAGACTGACCCCAAACAACATGTAATGAGGTATGAATGGATGATGGATTCAGCCAGAGCAAATGATGCCACCAAGTGTAGGTGCTTTCCGATTACTCTATCTGGGATCGCTACTATGTGGTTCACCCGACTTCCTCCGCGATCCGTATCAAACTTCGAGGAGTTGGCAAAGAAGTTTATTGAGCAGTTCAGGATACACACTACACGCCCGAAGGACGTGATGTCTCTGTCAAGTGTAATCCAAAATCCCGGAGAGTCGCTGAAGGAGTACTTACAAAGATTCCATGTTGCGGCAACTGAAGTCAGTAATCCCAATGACCATGCAATTCTAATGGCTGTAATGAGAGGTGTAGATCCGGATTCTGAGTTTGGAGACTGGCTGGCAGGAAAACCTCCGGCTACGCTAGAGCGTTTCTACTCCAAGGCACACCAGTTCATAAGAAGAGAGGAAGCTAGGTGGGTACGACGAGATAAGGCACCGGGACCTGCCCAAGAGTCAATCAAGAGCAACATTGCTGTGAAGCAATCTGGAGACAATTCGGGAAAGGTCCAAGTCAATGTCCAAAGTAAGCCTGTGCAGCCCAAAGAGTCCGGAGGAAGAAGTCAAGGAAAGAGGAAAGAAGCGGGAAAGTGGAAGTCGAGAATTCCCAGCTACAGCGAGTACACTCCGCTAAACGCCCCATTTGAGAACATTTACCTATCCACCTGCAATACTTTTCAGTACAGAAAACCACGTCCAAAAGAATCAACTGAAGAACAGAAGCGGACTGGGAAATATTGTCGTTTCCATGAGACTTATGGACACAATACGGAAGAATGTAGACACTTGCACGACGCTATCGAAAAGTTGATCAGGCAGAAGAAATTGCAGGAATTTGTGAAGGATCCACAAGAAGGAGGACAGGGGACGTCCAACCCAGGTCGTGCACCAGCTCCACGTCATCCCGAGGAGCCTGCCCGGACCGTGGGTAGACTGGTCATAAATACAATCATCGGCGGGCCTCACCCCGCGGATAAGAATTGGCAGGAGATGGAGCGATATGCAAGTTCTTTGAAGCATGCAGATTTTGAGTGTTGTTCGAACGTGGAGGACGGATCCCCTGCTAAGCAGCAGCGCGTAATGACAGACGATATTGTGTTCAGGAACAGAGACGCTGATCAGGTAGAGGCTCCGACCATCGATCCCATGGTCATATCTGCAACGATCGGACTAGCATATGTAAAAAGAATTTTGATTGATTGTGGAAGTTCAGTCAACATCATCTTCAAGAAGGACTACGATCAGATGAAGCTAGAGACAAAAGACTTGAAACCATCCAAAGCTCGTATCCACGGCTTTAACGGCGCTGCGACTGATGCAGTAGGACATGTCGAGTTACCAGTTGAACTGGGACAAGGCGAGCGTCGGAGGGTACGAATTCTACCCTTTGTAGTTTTGGATGTGGACTCTCCGTATAATGTTTTCTTGGGTCGGCCGGCCCTGGCTGAATTTAGGGCGGCATTAGCCCCGTGGTGCTTAACTTTGAAGTTTCCGACTGACAAAGGAGTAGGCATTGTTCACGGTGACCAAGCAGCTGGTCGTTCCTGTTATGTGGCCGAGCTCCGAGAGGCCCACCGGAGGGAGAAGGGAAAGGTTGCGGACAACCCCGTCCGCATCCTCAATGCGGATAATTGACAAGTAGCGCCCGAGCCCTGGCTCGGGCATAGTTCTCGGATCTACGGAGATATAGATCCGAGAGACGACGATGAGAAACCCAGGGAAGAGAAGGCGGCACCGGCTGAATTAACAATTGACATTTCAGTTAGCCGTGACGACCCTTCGCGAATACTGAAGATCGGATCACAGCTAGGCCCCGCAATGACTGAAGACCTTAGCGACTTCCTCCGGGCGAACCTTGATGTTTTCGCCTGGACGCATTCTGATATGTGTGGGATTTCTCCCGCCATCATGAGTCATATGTTGAACATAGACCCGAAATACGTCCCAGTCAAGCAAAAAAGGAGAGGAATGGATCCGGAGAGGTCCGCTGCTCTTGGAGAGGAGGTGGACAAACTCAAAGCAAATGGGTTCGTTCGCGACGCCCTCTACCCGGAATGGGTCTCCAACCCCGTGCTAGTAAAGAAGGCGAATGGGAAATGGAGGACTTGCGTAAATTATTCCGACTTGAACAAAGCATGCCCTAAGGACAGTTTCCCGTTGCCTAGGATCGATCAGTTGGTCGATTCCACCGCAGGACACAAGTTACTGTCATTCATGGATGCTTACTCATGATACAACCAAATCCCAATGCATATTCCGGACCAAGAACACACCAGCTTCTTTACAAATGTCGGGCTATATTGCTATATAGTGATGCCCTTCGGATTGAAGAATGCTGGAGCGACTTATCAACGTTTGGTGAATCGAATGTTCAAGGACCAGCTGGGAATAACCATGGAAGTCTATGTGGATGACATGCTCGTGAAGTCACGACGGTCAAACGACCACATTCAAGACTTAGCTGAAATGTTTAACATACTCAGGTTCTATGGAATGAAGATCAACCCACTGAAGTGTTCTTTCGGCGTTGCATCAGGGAAGTTTTTAGGATTCATCGTCAACGCTAGGGGAATCGAAGCCAACCCAGAAAAGATCCAAGCCATTCGAGATGTACAAGCGCCTAGGACTATAAAGCAGGTACAGAGCTTGAACGGAAAAGTAGCTGCGCTGAGTCGATTTATATCCAAGGCAACTGACAAGTGCATCCCGTTCTTTGACATAATAAAGAAAGGAAAGAGAAATTTTGAATGGACGTCTAGCTGCGAGGAAGCATTCTGGAATCTGGTAAGGCATCTGGAGAGCCCACCAATGCTATCTAAACCAGTTGACCATGAGATGCTGTACGTTTACTTGGCTATATCCCCTCATGCGATAAGCGCAGCTTTGGTTCGTGAGGAGGATCGAGTCCAGAAGCCAGTATATTATGTTAGCAAGCGTTTGACGGGGGCAGAGAAGAATTACCCTAAAATCGAGAAATTGGCTTATTGCTTGGTGATTGAATCACGCAAGCTGCGCCCATACTTTCAAGCGCATTCAATCGGTATTTATACCGATCAACCCCTGAGGCAGGTACTTCAACGACCGGAAAATTCTGGAAGATTGCTAAAATGGAACATCGAGTTCAGCCAATTCGATATCGCGTACTTACCACGGAGAGCCATCCGAGGGCAAGCGTTAGCAGACTTCATCGCTGAATTTACCATACCCATCAAACCGGATGATCACGACATCATTCCCCCCATTTGATGGAAATTATACACTGACGGTGCATCAAACGACCGTTGCTCCGGCGCGGGCGTAGTTCTTATAACTCCGGAAAACCGATCAATCTGTTATGCCCTGAAGCTCGATTTACCGGCTACGAACAACGAAGCTGAATATGAAGCACTGATCGCTGGCTTGAAGCTCATCAAAGAACTCGGGATCGAATCAGTCGAAATCTTTTGTGACTCGCAGTTGGTGGTTTACCAAGTACGAGGAGACTACCAAGCAAAAGGACGAAAGCTTGCTCCGTACCTCGTTCAGGTCCAAGAACTACTATCAAATCTTGAGCGTTATGACATTTCACATATCCCGCGAGAACAGAACAAAGAAGCCGACTTGTTGGCTAAGTTCGCAAGTACCGACGATGCTCAACAAATGGGATTGTATCCCATTGAAGTCTTGCATGCCCCGAGCATAAACGAGATGAAAATCGATCGCGTGTTGGAAACAGAAATCGAGAAGGACTCGTGGATAACCCCATTCAAACTGTACCTGACAACCGGGGCTTTACCAGAAAAAAGAAGCGAAAGACGACAGGTCCTTCGGAAGGCTGCGCGGTACGTAATGCAGGGTGGATCCATGTACCGAAAAGGATTCTCAGTCCCATTATTACGGTGCATCGCTCATGATGAAACAAAGCGAGTCTTGAGGGAAGTTCACGAAAAGGAATGTGGCGACCATACTGGGGGGCAAACGCTAGCAAAGAAGATCCTCCGCTATGGATATTACTGGCCCACCGTAAACCAGGATTCCGCGGACTACGCAAGAAAATGCGACAAGTGTCAAAGATATGCAAAAATCCCGAGGGCTCCATCAATGGAACTCACACAAATGATCAGTCCTTGGCCATTTGCGATCTGGGGAATCGACATAATCGGCTCTTTGCCTCTATCCAAAGGTGGTGCGAAATACGCAATAGTTGCAGTCGACTATTTCACGAAATGGGCTGAGGCAGAACCTTTGGCCACTATCACCTCTAAGAAGGTCATTAACTGCGTTGTACGAAACATTATATGCCGCTTTGGCCTTCCATGCACCATCATTACAGACAACGGAACGCAATTCGAAAGTAGAGAGTTCAAAGAGTTCTGTTTAAAGTACGGCATCGAGAAAAAGTTCGCCGCCGTTGCACACCCAAAAGCTAACGGACAAGTCGAGGCCGTTAACAAAATAATCAAGTCCATACTAAAGAAGCGTCTGGAGAAGGTTGGAGGCAAGTGGGTAGATGAACTCCCGACAGCATTATGGGCGTATAGAACTACCCACAAGTCCGCGACCGGCCACACTCCGTTCGCCTTGGCATACGGCTCTGAAGCCGTTATACCCGTGGAACTTGAAGTTCCATCGCACCGAATGACATACTATGATCCCAAGACGAACCAAAACCTCTTGCTGGAATCACTGGACTGCATCGACGAAAAGCGTGAAGAAGCTGAGTTAAGGGCGGCGGCGCACAGACATCGAGTCAAGCGTTACTACGACGGCAGAGTCCGCCCAAGAATCTTTGATGTGGGTGATCTCGTTCTGAAACGAGTCTTCCCAGTACCATCACGCATGAATCCCAGCTGGGAAGGTCCATACGCCATTGAACGGAAGCTTGGAGAAGGAACATTCAAGCTAGCGACCATTGATGGCGCGACAGTCCCCCGAGCATGGAACAGTGAACATCTGCGGCACTATTACATTTAGCATGTTTTCCTTTTTCTGTTGTAGGCAATGTTATTTCCTGCATGTTTCCATTCAATAATGACTTAGTTTCCTTTTGAAAGTTGTAATCAAGCAATTTAGTTGATCTTCGTTAATAAAGGCTTGAAGCCATATTTTCTATGAAGTTTCTATATCTCTTAATTGGATGATAAACTACATTATCATTCACGACATGCAGACTCGTACGAACGATTCCAAATCTCCGAATCCCTAGAGCGCGGATCGGAGTACTCTATGTCCCTAGAGCGTGGACTAGAGTATAAACGATTCCAAATCTCCGAATCCCCAGAGCGCGAATCGGAGTACTCTAAGTCCCCAGAGCGCGGACTAGAGTATAAACGATTCCAAATCTCCGAATCCCCAGAGCGCGGATCGGAGTACTCTAAGTCCCCAGAGCGCGGACTAGAGTATAAACGATTCCAAATCTCTGAATCCCCAGAGCGCGGATCGGAGTACTCTAAGTCCCCAGAGCGCGGACTAGAGCATAAACTATTTCAAGCCTCCAAGTCCCCGAGACACAGAGTCAGCAAGAAGTCCAAGTACTCGAAAGATGTGGGACGAGAGGTACGCCACGTCCAAAAATGTTTGAACAGCGCAAGAATGGACCGGGAGATAATGCAACTCATAAGAACTTGAGTTATGGTTACAATTAGTCAGCAAACCAAATAAAGACAAGAGAATCATTCAACAAAAAAGAAACTAAAACTTTATTCAATAAGTCCAAAATGGGGATACATGATCACTCCTACAAAATTCAGACCTCTCTATACAAACTACAAATCATGGGAGATAAAAACAATTACAAAACTTAATCAGGAAACTTGTTGAACAAGTGCATCGATTATTTCTTCGACTTCTTCTTCTTGTCTGCCTTTGGTGTTTCCGACGACTCCTCTCCCTCACGTTTTTTCTTGGACTTTTTGCTTGCTAGAGAGACGGAGTCAGGAGTAGGAGACGGAACATCTAGCGGTTTGGACCTGCCCGGGAGAATGATTTTCAAAGGTCTGTTCCGCGGGTCAGTGAGTTCCAGTACTTCAGATTCAACTTTGACTTTGACCTTTTTCTTCTCCTCGTCGGCGAGACGGTCCTTCATGCTCGTCTCTGAAGTATGTTCAGAGGCGCCAGTGATTTTAACTTCATCGCTTCCTTCGGCAGGAGACGAAGTATCAAGTTTGTCATCATCAAGCGCCCCGATCACTTGAGCGTCTGGACCGGGAGTTACCCCTGCATGAGCAACGTCGCTTGTTTTCCCAGCTTCCTCCTTGGCGTCATCGCTCCTCAGAGTTAGCTCGGCGTCAGAACAACCTGCATGAAAATATAAGAAGTGGGCATTAGAACGAATGACCATTGCTGAAAAATGACGGGATCTCTTCGACTTCTAGAGAAAGAAGAATTTCCTACCAGGATCCGGTTGGCTATCGGTGGCGCGCGGGGTTTCACCCTCCAGGATAGGTGACAGCACATGAACGCCGAGCCCGGGATCTTCGGGATCATAACTGGCATGCTGCTCGAATGGATCAAGCGTCGACCGACCGGCCGATTGAGCAGCATAAGGAGCGGCGATGTGAGGAGTAGTAGCGTCGGCCTCTGACGGGCCAGCCTCGTCGTTCTTCTCTTTTGAAGGGGAAGAGCCTTTGCCATAAAGAGCCAATGCTGCAGATAAATCCGATGGCTCATTCCCCCTCAGGAACTCCTTCACCAATGCATCCTCGGAGCCTGACTCGACTTTCTTGATCTTTATCAGAGTTTCCCATGCCTCAGCCAGGGATTCGTGGTAGCCGTCGCCCAAGAATGTTAGGTCGCGGTGCATAAGGACGCAAGCTCCGTACTCGGCAATCCGCGGGTCAAGCATACTCTTGACCTCTTCCCTGCCGGCCTCTGCGGCCGCCTCCAGGCGAGAATCAAGCTCCTCCACAGCCATTCTTTTGCCCTCCTCACGGGCCTCATCCTTCATTTTCTCGACCCCGGCAAGTTCGTTGTCGAGCTTTGTCTTCAGGAGTCGGGTAGCAACAATCTCATCACAATATCGCTGCGATTCTTCCTGAGCAGCTATTTTGTCTTCTTTCTCCTTGGAGAGTTGTTCTTTCAGCTCTTTGACTTGAGTAGCGAGCGCGTCCCTTTCTTTTTGGACAGAGTCTTTTTCTAGGGCAAGGGCGCCGCTGCGCTGAACTGCTTCGTTAAGCTCCTTTTTGTGAGCCACCTCTAAGCAAGCAACTGCCTCAGCAGTATCTTTCGCACCTTGTTCAGCGGCTTCTAGCTTTGACTTATACGAAGCGAGCTCTTCGTCTTGGAGTTTGATGATTTTCTTATCGCTGTCAGCCTCCAGATTCAGACGGTCAATCTCGTGTTGACGCTCGATAGATACTTCTGAGATCTTCTCCACCAAGTGCACGAATGCGTCATGTTGAACATAGACGTCATTGTTGCAGGCAATGGCACTTTGCTTCACGTGCCCAGGAATGTGATGGATGGCCGGGAGGAATTTCAAACCGTCAAAACAGATTTTCGGAAACTTGGCCTTAAGGTCGACCATCTTTTCCGCAACAGTTGGGTCCACGGCAGGAATAGGAGGAGGAGGCTTAGAGAATTCCGTTCTTTTACGTTGCTCTCGAACTTGCCTCGTACTCGATGAACTGGAATGTTGTTCTCGAGCAGCATCAGACTGATAACCCTTCTGCAAAGACTTCTCTTTATCCGACTCAGTTGTAGGAGGAAGATCGCGGGACTGGGAAGATTGATAGTGTGCTTTCTTGCGGTGAGACGACTCGCGCGGGCGATTGTCCCTATCTTCATAATCACCTCGGTCCCGGCATCTGCCTGAACCGGAATCCCGTCCGGATTGATGGAATATAGAAGACCCCTGAAGGCGATCAAGTCCGTGTGAGCGGCCCATATCACCTGCAAAGAAGGGAGATAACAACGAGTTAAGGAGAATTCACGAATTAAAAAGACTTGAAGTATATTATGGAATGCGCATGTGCGTGTGTGTCCTAGTGTTCCCCCCGACGGACCCGTTCGTTTATCTTTGCTAATCGGAGTATTGTCTCCTTGAGCCGGGAGTTGAACTCCTACATTGCCTCTAGCGGGCAAAGAGAATTTGAGAGCTTCAGGATCATCGAACCCGTAATTAAGTATGTCTTCGGGAATAGAAAGGTTCGATAGACCTCTCAAGGAACTTTCCAGATGCTGCGAAGAAGCCTCTTTCTCAGGAGGGGTAGGCGTAACTTTTGAGGTGCCACCAACTTTCTCCTTTTGAACCGTGTATTTCAACTTCTTCTTTCCCTTCGAAGGGGAGGATGATGTCTCAATATCCTGAACTTCGATTGCCGGATTCCAAGCGGGACCCACGTTCTCGCCCTGAGTTTCGGGGGCATCATCCTCTTTGCGCTCGCCTTCTTCGTTCGTGTCGGGAGCGCGACGCGATGACGGTCCGGCAAGTTTTTTCCCTTTACCAGATGGAGGTTTGGGAATTGTAACACCTTCTGGAAGGCTGATCCGACGACTAGGGGCTAGCAAGCCGAACCCCGACAGCGATTCATTTGAAATGATAGTCCGGATGTCTCGATCCTCAGCAGGAAGAGCTCTAATGGCTTCAACAGCCTCCGAATATCCCCGGCCTTCCGGACGCGGGTTGACACCTGAAAAGATGAAATGAAGAGTTAGGAAAAGCATGACTCCAATTAAATATGAATAACGATTCAGCAGAGAGACTTACTGCCTTCAACCCATCTCCTAGTGAAACCAGAAGGGCAGCGCACATAGAACCATTCCTGTTTGTACAGGGCAAATTTGCTACAGGCCCCTGTCAAGATCTGGCACTTGTGGTATGGCTCGAGGAACATAAAGGAAGGGCTATCTTTCCGTCTCTTGAACATATAAATATATCGGATATCACCGGGAGTTGGAGGTCTGGAGAAGACGGCCATGAAGAGTAAGTAAGTCCCATATAGAAACGCATGACCGTTCGGGTGCAGTTGCGATGGAGCCATGTCTATGTACTGCAGAACGTCCCGGAGAAATAAGTTGAAGGGAGGCACGCTGCCCATCCAACACATGAACTTGTTGCAGGTAGTGTACCCGACTGGGGGCAGATGAGGGCGATCGTGTCTCGAAGGGACTAACACGTCGGCAAAAGGAATCCCGTGAATAGAGCATATCCGCCTCAGAGCAGCTTCGTTGATCTTCGAAGCTTGAGAATCGATCGGATTGTCTAGTAAGATGGTTGCCTCCAGAGCGTCAGGCGCCAAGTTATGAGCAGGAGAAATTAACGGGTTAGAAGAATCAGCGGCTCCTTGCCTTGTTGACGGCCCAGGTCTGTCAGATATGGTGGCAGAACTAGATTTTCTCGACATCCCGAATAAATAATGAACCTGGCTAAATGCTTGAGAAAGCTATACTTGAAAAACGTTGAACGTTAGAATTAGCAACACGAGTTTTCCCCCCATGTGGTGTGTGAACTAGTGCAAGCAATTGTGTACAGACAATAAGAATGTTTTAAAAGATATAATAATTAGCTTCGAATCATCGCCTTCGAAGACCGTCATCGCTGACCGTCTCAAAAAGCCCGCCTTGAGGTGATTACAGTTCCAGATTCAAAAGACATATGATTTCTAAAGTAACCGGCCTAAGTGTAGTTTGACATTTATATTGATCGGCATTTAAGTAATGTTCGGCATTCAAGATTATTCGTCCTAAGTATAGTGTTCGGATGTGTTTGGCTCGGTTTAAAGAGTGTTCGGCAATTGTATTGTTCGGCATGTCAAGTGTTCGGCAATTGTATTGTTCGGCATGTCAAGTGTTCGGCAATTGTATTGTTCGGCATGCCAAGTGTTCGGCAATTGTATTGTTCGGCATGTCAAGTGTTCGGCAATTGTATTGTTCGGCATGTCAATTGATCAGCATTTAAGTAATGTTCGGCATGTCGACTGTTCGGTCTGGGTTATCATTCGGCTAAAAGTGGCTCTCCACCACGATGTCAACTTCACCCTACACCATCTCCGTCTGCGCCGAACGTCAGGGACAGATCGCTTGGCGAAGACTACACCGTTCAGCATCCCATCTTTCTTTTCCTTCCATTCTTGTTCGGCGCAAAGGAGCTAGCCCTAACTAGACAACTCCAAGCATGCGAGCCATTTCTGCTCGACGCTTATTATACGATCATGGAAAGGTCACGTTTCCCATGAAAACAACCTAAGTCTTGTGTTGAAGTAATCTAAATCACAGAAGGATTGATACCTAGTTCGGAAGTCGAAATTGAGGAAGGATCAATTAGGTCTCAAATCTGGTAGGATGGCAAGAATTGAAAGTCTCTAAAGAATGACTGAAAAGAAGGCGTAAAAGGAAAAGAGACGGTGAAGACCTGGTTATATAGAGGGAGGTAGAAGTTGAAGAGGCTATACCCGGTAGAACCGGTCAACACCGAAGGGTTCGGCATCGTAGCAGAGTGACGTTCGGCACACGAGGTACGTTCGGCTTCGAGCGTATCGTTCGGCATCTAAATCTCGTTCGTCTTGCACCTCCTTCGCTAGCATTCTCGAGAATGTACCTTCGAGGTAGATTGTACCAGATTCAAAGCGCATCACGTTCGGCCACGCAATACACTTTGGGGGGCAAGTGTTTCCTGGGGATTTGACCAGGCAACTAGTACTCGACAATAAGTGCTCGGCATCAGAGAGTGGCCGGCATCAAGGAGTGTTCGGCGAAGCACTAGCCATCCAGGAGTGTTCGGCGAAGCAACTGACATCCATGAGTACTCGGCGTAGTACTCGGCATCCATTAGTGTCCGGCGTCCAGTAATGTTCGGCGAAATACTCAGCAGTGTTCGGTGTCAACTGGCACTCAACGTCAACCACTGCTCGGCATCAACACTGTTCGACATCAACACTGTTCGACATCAAGACTGCTCGGCATCGAGACTGCTCGGCATCAAGGCTGCTCGGCATACAAGAGCACTCGGCATCGAGACTGATCGGCGTACAAAAGTACTCGGCGTCAAGGCTGCTCGGCATACAGGAGTACTCGGCCTCCCATGGTGTTCGGCGAGGCACTTGACATCCAGGAGTGTTCGGCGAGGCACCCAACATCCAACGAGTGCTCGGCAACAAGTGTGCTCGGCATCAAGACTGCTCGGCATACCAGAGTGCTCAGCAACGAGACTGCTCGGCATACGAGACTGTTCGGCATTAGGGAGAACTCGGCAGCATCTGTGGTTCGGCATACAGGAGTACTCGGCGTAGTACCCGGTGGGATTAGAAGTATTCGGCGTAAGGGCACTCGGCGTCTAGAAGAGCGTTCGGCTTCAACTGACTAACACCCTACACTTCCCAAACATCAACCACCTCGTTCGGCATAGAGGGGACCGTTCGGCGTCAGAGCGTTCGGCACATCTGTGGTTCGGCATACAGCGCTCACTATACTCGGGCTGGAGTGTTCGGCCAACAGCCCACTTGGGAAGTCCAGCCCATCTTTGCCTATAAATAGAGGGGCAGGGTCACAGTGAAATGGATCCTTTTTTGGAGAGAAAACACCGGGGAGACTCTGCCATTTTCAAGACTCATCTTCTCTACTTAACAACTTCATTCAAGCATTTGATTCACGAATTGTATTTGTAATCAACTATAAAGAAGATCAATAAAGTTTAACCTCAAAGTGGACGTAGGCAATTACGCTGAACCACTCTAAATTTGGTGTTCTTACTTTCTGTATTTAGATTAGCACTGTCTTCTCTGTTTAATTTGATTTCATCACTTATATCTCTTCACAATCTTCTTCTACGAGGTTAGTGACCAATTTTGGTGCTAACAGAGATTGTAAATTGGAAGTGAGAAAAGAGATAAAAGAAGCTTCTTTTAGAGTTAGCCAGTGCTTGTACTTGGACGAGGTGCAGTCATACATTCTTGTGAGTAGGGTATGTGAGCTTGATGAATCAGCAGTAGATATTCAAAGCCAGGAGTTTCTGAATTTGGTAGCACTTCAATATTATCATGAGAGGCAATGCTTGTTGAAGTGAAATCAGACACGTTTTTGTTCATGCTGTATATATGGGCAAGGGTTCAAGTTCTGGCGGTGATGCCACCACTGTGTCAGAGGCTATGTAATTAGTTCAAGAGATGGCTTAGAAATGAAGCTGTTGTCCACTCTTACCAAGCTACTGTCATCCCCAACTGCTGAAAATTCTAAAGTTGATTTCACTATTCTTTGGATCGAGGAATCAGTCATTGAGGAAAATTTGGTTTTGGATATATTGTTCCATCTTTATTATGACAATTTCTATTGCTGTAACTTTGAGCAGTGGTCTAGGCTATGCTCAATTTTTAAGGACATATTAAATGGGTCATTCAACACCACAATATTTGCTATTTCGTTGCAAATCAAAGCTTCATTTAATCACGCAAAATTTCAATTACTACTTATTCTTATTAAAACCTTGGATCTTGAAAATCTTTTGCAAATAATCCATGATGAAGTTTCATTCAGCAACCAAGATTGTTCTTTTTTCTTTATCAAATGTACAAGAGATGGACGCACTTGTTTCAAATTTTTCTGGTTTGGCAACAAAGGAGTCTGGCCCTTTAATTCTTGCTTGGGCTATATTCACATGTCTTCTTTCATCACTCCCAGGATTTGATGGAAATAGTTCGGTTACGGAAATCAATCACATTGCATATCTCCGCCAAGCTTTTGAGGCTGGATCGTTTGATTATTTACTTGAAATTCTGCGCAGCGATGCGTTGAGGGATTCAGATCTTTGTCCGTCATATTCGTGCCAATCTAGCTGCGCTTTGGAAGTCGTGCTTACATTTCGTAACTCAATCATTGCTGAATCTTCTCTAGCCTCGAAAGGTGAGCAATAACTCACGATTAATGTTCTTTTATTAATTAAATTTGATTTCAATTGAAACGACAATTGAAATATGCTGCTGTTAGTTATCTACACCGTTATATATATGTTTTACCTGTATCAGTTCACCTGTGACATCTGACACCATTATCTGTTATATATACAATGATAATCCAGTTTGGTTGCTAAATGATTGATTATTTGATGTTTACATTGGACGTTAAATTGTTAATGTTGTAAGTGATAAATAATTTGAAATTGAAATTGACGTAGAATAGTTAGATTTGACATATGTGTTAATTTGATTGATGACATTTGCATAATATGACCCTTTTAAATGTTAAATAAATTGACACGTAGAAATAGTGTTAACCACACCTTGAACCATTTAAATGTATGTGTATAAATTGATGTAGTTTGAAATTGAACAATAGATATCAAGTGAAGAACCGTATAAATATTAGTGTAATAATCTTTAATCTACATGAAATGATAGTGTAGATTCTAGAAATAATTATATTAATTTGCACAAACAACAATGTAAATTAATATGATTATTTCGGGATTATTTGAAATAATTATTGGATTGTTATTGATTGTTGTTATTGCTTGTTTATTTACTTTGACACCATCCCAATTATCACACTGCAAGTTCCCTTTGCTATGCTTTGATTTTTGAATTGAAATGGAATCGGGTTGAAATGATAAATACCCAAATAAACTTTGACCTAGGATAGAGAATTAAATAAAAAACCGATTGGTCAATAATTTGATTTAAAAATAAAATAAAGATTTTATTTGGATAAATAATAAGGTTTTGAAATGAAGTTGAAATTTGAACTTTATGGAAGGAAAACGTTAATATTTAATAATCTGAATCAAAATATTAACATAGTAGTTGATGAAAGAATGTTGTTTTAAGTTTGAAATTATTTAATAATTAAGTTTTGAAATTATTTAATTATTAAGTTTTGAAATTATTTAATAATTAAATAAAATTGAATTCTTTGATAAATAAAATTGAACTTCTTGAATAAGTGAAATTATGTTTCTTTATTAATTGAGTTTTGAAATTTGTAACTAAGTAAATAAATAAGTGAAATTGAATTTCTTTAACAAGAAATAGAATGTGATTTATTGAAATCAGTGTAAGACTTGTAATTGAAAAAATTGATCTGACGAATTTAATTTAATTCAAATTTGTAAGTTTTGATATAATGGAGTTGAACTTAAGTAATTGATTTAATGAATTGGAAATTAAATATAAATTGTTTTGAAGGATAAATTTACTTAACGAAAATTTAATGAAATCGATCAATGAAGTTAAATTGATTTTAATGTTAAATTAAATTAATGATTTCGGAATGAAGCTTATCTTCGAACTTGAATCAATATTTGAATTGTTTTAAATAGAAATTGAAATTGTATTATAAGTTTTGAAATGGTAATTTGGAAATTTTGAAACGTGAATTTGGAAATTGATATAGAAAGACAAATAAAATGTTGGTTTACAAACTCTGATTGAAATCGTAATTGATTTGGTTTTGAAATTTATTAAACGACCAATTGGTGTAATAATCATGAAAGTTATTAAAGAGACCGGAATCAATTAGGGACATACTCACTGTCTAAACCGAAAACCACTTTAATAACTATACGCGGAGTATGATCCAGAATGAAGTGGTTGGAATGATGTACGTGATGACTGAAGAAAGAGAACGATAATGGATAGCCTTGACACTTGTGTTAAATTGGAAATGACTAAAACAGGAGCCGTGTTGGGCCAAATGGGGTTAGCTGCCTCGAGCGAACACACTTCTTCGAAAACTACTCATTGCTTGTTGTCGATTGGTGCACCCTTGATTTGGGAGTGTTGTTTCGCGGTGTTGCGATCGCTGCGGCGATGCGTTCTCACCAGTCCGGATCAAGCAAACGGTAGTTTCACTACCTTGGGTATTGCCTCATGTGCCTTGTCATACTTGGATCCCTATATACGCGACCACTACGATTTGTTTTGTGTTATACCTATGGAGTACTCCCTGATATCCCACTAGTTTACGGTGGAGTTTACAGTGCTGTATAGACTATAACGCTTATATAAAATGTGTTAAGGGGAATAATGGTGACGCCTTAACACTATCTTGATATTTTACTTCACTGATAGGCATTATCTACTTATCGTACACTACTACATAGTAGATAGTTTAACGGATCCTTAAAGGATGGTTATTCCAAACATCCTTTGAGTTACTTGTATTTCAGTTGCTATTTCACTTGAGTTGGATTTATTGATATAAGAATGCTAATCCTGACTCGAGTGTTTTGTGTTTTGCTTTACGCTCGGGTCAGACTGAGTGTACCAGTATTCGAGACTCACCTTTGGAGTTGGAGCTTTGCTTGGAGATCCAGCTATCTATCCAGCTTTCAGATATTCAGTTGATTCCAGTGATGTATTCTGATATTGTATTTGATTATTGTATCCGAGACATATGTTGTACCTTATTTAACTCTGATATGTATATAGTAGCTTCATGAACTACTATCTTTTATTTCCGCTGCATTTATTACTCTGTGTCTGTGATCTATGTTCTATTTATTTACTGTATATGCCCAGTTTTGCCAAATTTAAATTAACAATTCGGTATTTTGAATCATTCAAGTTCGACGTGTGCGGATGCGAATGGTCCAAAATAGCGGGTCGTTACACATAAAGTATGATATAACTCCCCTGAGTTAGAAAACTCCCCTAAGTTAAATAACTCCCCCTGAATATATGCATATATATATATATATAATATTTTTCTCCCACTTTGTCATCAACAAAAATGGGTCAAAAAGCGAAAACTCCCCCTAAATGAAATACTTCAGAAACTATAGATTCAAAATCAATAACTTAAGTTAAAATGGTATATAATGATATATGATGAATATATGATAAACAATAGACTATTCTATATTAAACATGATATGTATGGTAATAAAGTAGATTTTATTTATGTAATTCAAACTATACATAAACAAATCCACTATGTACAAGCCAATCAAACACAAAAATTCAGACACTCCAAACTAATCAAATTCAATCCAAACTATTCAAACCAAATCAATCAAACTAAGTCCTAAGAGTATGTCTTTGTGTGTGTATATTTTAACATTTGTAAACCTAATAACTGGATGTTTCGTGGAACTTCAACCCAACCATCGGACCCATAGATCGGATCCTTTTTCATGGCATCCCAATCTTCATTATCCTTGTTAACAGTGTGCTTTGGCTTGTTGGATGGTTCATCTTTGATCAAGGAAGAGATCATCCATCGAATGGCATCAAAATGCTTTTCTTGTTCCTTGATCATCTGCATTTGACTCAACTCTAAATGCCTTTGATTTCGTAGGATAAAAGAGAGAATATTTTTGAAAGATTGAAGAGTTTGTTCAGGATTTTCACATAATTTTTGATGTGGAGAAGACTTATTTGTAAAAATATGTTTGAAAATGAAAAGATAATATATAATAAAATTATGAGTGAGTTTTCTGGAAGAAATAGGCTTATATAGGAGTAGAAAGTCGTTCGGAATGAATGGATGAATGGTAGTTGTTTATATTTTGAAATTAAAAAAATTTGCAATCTCCTGTTATATGTCGACATATAGGTATTATGTATGTTGACATAACATATTTAAATTTTCAAAACTAGTATATTTGTTGTAGTTTTTGTTTTTATCTTATATCATTATATATTTATAAATTCCAGAGACTAATAAACAATATAGAACAATAATAGATATATTTCATTACTAAAAATTGAAGGATACATGGATTTCAACGTTTAATAAAGAAAATACATAAAAAACAACATGAACTCAAACTAAAAACACACAATACAAACCAAGATATCATAAACACTAGATAGGCTTAGAAGGATGTAGATGATGATGATGAAGAGCCGCCAAGTTTACGAATGATCTTTCTAAAGTATTTATCCACTTTGCTGGAAAGAGAAGTGAACTTCGCACTGAATGAGCGCTTAAGCTTCTTTTGGTTTTTAAGAAGCTTTTCTTTATTCCTAAGGATCTCTCTGTTGGAGTTGTGGGATGGTTTTTCAAAAACTTCTAAAGAAGTTTCCATTTCTTCCTCCTCCTCCTCCTCTTCTTCTTCCATTTCCATCTCATCTCCTTCTTCTTTTGCTTCTTGTTGAATTTTTTATTCTTCTTCTGATGCTAATCTTTGCTCCTTTTCAAGAAGAGTCTAATATTATTCGAAAAATGGTGGAATGTGCATAAGAGAGATGTTGGCTTTGTCGAAATTTTATCAAAGAATGAAATTTTCTCCACTTAAACCGACACCAAAATATAAGAAAATTCTAGTAAGATACACACCATGGAATAGTATATTCTCATGTCTAGAAATGTTCTTTTGAACAAAGTCATCTAGAATGACTTGTGCCCAAATTGATGTTGTAATGATCATAAATAGCGAAAGGAACTTTAAAAACTTTTTGAGTGGGGTTATTATAATTACCGATCCTCGGAGTGATACTTTGTTGTAAAATGAGAATCATAAATCTCGATTTTGATTGAAGATTCTTGTGTTTAAATTTAAATTCTTCATCCCTTGCAAAAAAGATCATGAAAAACTTCAAGATTTTTTTCATCAATTTGAAAAGTGGAGAGGTCAATTCCACTAGATTTACAACCAAGAATATGACCCAAAAGTTCACAATTTTAAATAATTTGAGTACCATTAACACTGCTCCAAATTTTACCTTCTTCTCCCTGAAAATTTTCCATTTAAATTCGCATAAAACATTTTGACCAAATCCACATAACAAACAAAATTATTTTGAGAAGATTCAATTAAACTAAGAATTTCGTTTTCAAAACAAAGATCATGTTAACCATAAGAGGAAAAATCTTCGAATTTAGCAAATCTTCGGGAAGAAACTTCTCCGGAAGTAGCACACTCCATATAGGCTTCAATGACATCTTTCTCATTGAAGAGAAAGCTTTTAGTTTTCTTAGAGAGCCTCATGGTTTTAGGATTTTGACTGCAGAAAGCCATTTTTGAGTTTTTGAGGAGATAAGATAATGAAGAGATATTTGAATTTTGAAATAAAGTAAGTGAATGAATGGGTATAGCAAGATTAAATTAATAGTGAGTGAAGTGTCATGTTCTCTGGTCAAAAAGATGCCTTTTTAGAACATGGGAATAAGTGTAAAAGAGAGGTGAATTTGAATTTTGAATTTGTTAACTACGTTTTTAACCCAGAAAAATTCAATAAGAATTATAACATTCAGACTACACTAGAATAACTTAAGAATCAACCAAAAGGACCTGAAAAAGAAGAAGAGAAAGACCCAAGAGGAAAGATGCCAAAACAAACTAAGGTGATGGATCGCTAGCGATCCATAATGCTTGCTCAGGGACCCTCCAAACCTGTTGCATCATGATTCATTACCATTTCTAAGCACGCTTACCAAGTTTCATAGCATGCCAAACAATCTAACTCCAGAAGTGAAGACTCAACTGATTCAAGCTGTATGGCTAGAATTAGATAACTTTAAATGGACCTACAGAACTCATACGAAGTCAGATTGACTTGAAATTTTGGGAGAATATTTATAAAACATAGAATAATGCTCACAAAAAAATGAAGTCATTTAGAGTTGATTTGATGGATCGCTAGCGATCCATCTAGCTAGACTGGACCCTACTACCTCAAATTTTTATGGTGGGTCCCTAACACCCTCTAGAGTGTTCCTGCAAAGTTTTATTCTATTTCGTTAAGATTTGAGCGAGATATGGATGGTTCTTCTAGACTAGATGACCCATGAAGACGGATGATCAAACTAACTCCAAACGACTTGATATTTGGACAAGGCACTTAAAGGAAGATAGGAAGATAACCAAACAAAGGTCAATCAAAAATATGCTAAGTGGATGGATAGCTAGCGATCCATTCCTTATGGATAGCTAGTGATCCATCCTCTATGGATAGTTAGCGATCCATCAAGATAGGTCGGATCGCCCTTAAATTTTCTGAATTCCTTTGTAGCACTAAGTAAAAGCTTCTAGTAGAAAAATATGCTAAGTTGATGGATAGCTAGTGATCCATAGAAATGACTCAAATTGATTTGAGATTTTTGGTGATGACTTGGCATAATAACTCGACTCTTCTACACCTGGACTTTTGGCCCAATACTCACTGAACTTCTCTATAAATACTCACCTACCTGCAACTAGAGATGGATCTTTTCTGGAGAAAGAGCTGCCATTACTCGACTGGAATTCCTTCACTTCTTCAACTTTCTTCTCCCTCACAACAGTCATCAAGGGGGTTACTGTGATTCTCCAGTCAACCCTTGAACTTGTGACTTATTCTAACTCATTGTAACTTAGATCTAAGGACTAAGTAGTTGATATTAAGTGAGGTTCAACTAGTATAATCATAATAAAAATTGATTAAAGTGGACGTAGGCCAGAGTCAGCCGAACCACTATAAAAATTCTATGTCTCTTTTCTTACTTCTGCTCTTTATTTGTTGTTTATCAGAGATTTGTGCTGCTGATTATCTACACTGGTGCTTTCACGCTTGATCTAGGATGTTGATCCATTTTTTGGATTAACATTTTGGTGCTTTCACTGAGAAACTTGAACGATATCTAAAGAACTGAAGTTTGAATCTAAGACTTAGAGAAGATGAGTAGGCCTAATACTAGATCTAGAGCTGTAGCAAGTCAACTGAAGCCTGGGGGTAGCCAAGAGGTGTCCTTAATTTCTCATCAACCCATATATGTGATTAAAATAGAAATGGAAAGGACGATGAAGGAGATGCAAGATGGAATCTTCCCTAGGCAACAGAGATGATGGGTAGCTTCTTCCAGAGGATGGAGTAATAAGGAATAGCTAGATCTGTAGGGAATAGGAATCAAACTCTAGGGAACAAAACAGGAGCTGTCGGAGTTGGATTAAAACAAGGTAGAGTCTTGCCCACACACCCAGAGAAACCGATACTTGGGAGCAACGCTGGAATCAACAATAGGACCCAATGCAGGAGCATCTGGGTTTAGAGCAAAAAAAACTGAAATAATGCCTAGATGACTTGAGGGCACGACAGATTTGGATCTAGGATACGCTTTAACGCTTGGAATGGGTGATGTTGGAGCTAAAGTAGCAAATCAGAGTACGAATACATAACCTCATGAGCCGAAACCATAATCCCACAGTTGGAACAGGGGGCAGGTTCGTCCCTTACTCTCTGCCTTCTGCTTTTTCTGCCTTTAATAACCTCAGGATGCTTACACATATTCGGGATCCCGAACGGTCCCTAGGCACGCTCTAAGTTGAATGCCTGAGATGAATATTTAGGACAACAGTGACCCCAGATCGCTTAGACGTGTGCTAAACCTAGATTGGTTCGTAGTCGTGCTCTGAGTCGGATATCCAGGATAATTTCTTAGGATAATAATCTCAGGCCGCTTGGACGTGCACAAAACCTAGATTGGTCCCTTGCCATGCTCTGAGTCGGATGTCTGGGATAGACATTTAGGATTTTTACTTATTTAATTTCTGCATGTTTGCTTTGAGTTGAAATTTGAATTTTGTAAAATCCATATTAATGTGATAACTGATTTTGAATGCCATAGAGTCCCGACCAGAGAGACGGGACCGGAGTGCAAGGTGCAAGTCCCCTTGCCGAAGAGCGAGTGGATGGACTTGTACAATATCGAACGCCATAGAATCTCGACCGGAGAGACGGGACCGGAGTGCAAGAAGTAAGTCCCCTCACCGGAGAATGAGCGGATGGGCTTACTTAATCCTCCTTAACTTAACAAAAAACGATCCAGAGAGATTGTCCCCTTAACGTAAAACATTAAACGACCCGGAGAGATCGCGCATTAAACATAAACGATAAGGAGAGATCAAGCCTTAAACAAATTTGATTTAATGAAAGGATTTGAATGCCTTATAAAAAGAATAAAACTGATAAATCCTAGATGAACACAGGATGATCTCGATATATGATGTGATTTTTGATATATAATGTGATTTTGATATGTGATATGACAACTCTGAATGAGAAACAAAATGATAATGATGTAAATCCCGAATGAACATGGGACAATTAGAGATATGTGATGTAAATGGAGATATGTGATGTAATTGGAAATATGCGACGTAATTGGAAGCATGTGATTTAATTAGAGATATGTGATAACTCCAAATGAAAACAGAATGATTGTGATGTATAGATTACAATTAGGTAGAGTCTAGAGTCTTAGGATGTAACTGGTTTGGAATGACTTGTGATTAGCAAGAGAATTCGAAGGAACTAGATGATTCACCAAGGCTAAAGCAGCTAAAAAGCTCAATTATCAAAGATTGGAGACATGAACTTGTTCTTAAACAAGGCAAGCCTTTCTTTCAAAAGGCATACTTTAGGGGGCAAGTGTTAACTAGGTTTTTAACCCATTAAAATTCAATAAGAATTAGAACATTCAGACTATGGCAGAATAACTCAAGAATCAATCAAAAGGACCAGAAAAAGAAGAAGAGAAAGACCCAAGAGGAAAGTTGCAAAATTAAGCTAGCGATCCAAAATACTTGCTCAGGGACCCTCCAAACCTCTTTCATCATGATTGATTACCATTTCTAAGCACGCTTGCCGAGTTTCATAGCATGCCAAACAATCTAGCTCGAGAAGTGAAGACTCATCCGATTCAAGCTATATGGCCAGAATTAGCTAACTTAAAATGGACCTACATAACTCATACGAAATCGGATTGACTTGAAATTTTGGGAGAACGGTTATAAAACATAGATGGAGGCTCACAAAAAATGAAGTCATTTAAAGTTGATTTGATGGATCTCTAGTGATCCATCTAGATGGATCGCTAGTGACCCATCTAGGATAGGCCTCACCAACTCCAATTTTTATGATGGGTCCTTAACACCCTCCAGAGTGTTGCTGCAAAGTTTTGTTCGATTTCGTTAAGAATTGAGCAAGATATGGATGATGCTTCTGGACCAGATGACTCATGAAGACGGATGATCAAACTAACTCCAAACGACTTGATCTTTGGACAAGGCATTTAAATAGAAGATAAGAAGACAACCAAACAAAGATCAATCAAAAATATGCTAAGTGGATGGATAGCTAGCGATCCATGCCCTATGAATAGCGAGCGATCCATTCCCTATGGATAGCTAGCAATCCATCAAGATAGGTCGGATCGCCCTCAAACTTTCCGAGCTCCTTCGTAGCACTAAGTAAAAGGTTCTGGTAGAAAAATATGCTAAGTTCATGGATAGCGAGCAATCCATCCTCTATGGTTAGCCAGCGATCCATCCCCTATGGATAGTTAGTGATCCATAGAAATGACTTAGATTGATTTGCGATTTTTGGTGATGACTTGGCATAACAACTGGACTCTTCTGCACCTGGACTTCTGGCCCAATACTCACTAAACTTCCCTATAAATACTCACCTACCTACAACTAGAGATGGATCTTTTCCGGAGAAAGAGAGCTGTCATTACTCGACTGGAATTCCTTCACTTCTTCAACTTTCTTCTCCCTCACAACAATCATCAAGGGAGTTACTATGGTTCTCCAATCAACCCTTGAACTTGTGGCTTAATCTAACTCATTTAAAATTATATCTAAGGACTAACTGTTGATATCCAGATAGATTCAACTAGTATAATCATAATAAAGATTGATTAAAGTGGACGTAGGTCATATTCAGCCGAACTACTATAAAAATTTTGTGTCTCCTTTCTTACTTCTGCTCTTTATTTGTTGTTTATCTGAGATTTGTGCTGCTGATTATCTACATTGGTGCTTTCACACTTGATCCAGGGTGTTGATCCATTTTTTGGGTTAATAGAATTGAAATTTCAAATTTCAGTTTTCTGGCATGTATGCCGACATAGGCATGGGGGTATGTCGACATATAGCCCGTAATTTTCAAAAAATAAAATTATGCTAATATATTCCTATATATACTTATATTCATCTAATATTATTATTAATCTATATGTTATTCCTTAAAAACAAGATCCACCAAAAAATGAAATAAAAATATTAAATAAAAGTTATCGTATTTGCCACTTTTTGTTGGTCAGTTTTGACTAGTCAATTGTTGTAGTGAACTACATATTTACATTTTCAGTGTCAAATTCATTCTCGCTGGAGGAAGTGTTTGAATCATACAAATAACCCTTTTTATTTTTTTGGATGAATCATTTGCTGGTGAGATGTTTGATTTGTTCGGATGAGGGCAGTCTCTCTGAAAATGACTAGGTTCTTCACAGTTGAAACATCTAGTTGCATTTCTAGTTCCAGACGTCTTGTTTTCAGGTTTTCGAAAGTTATTCATCTTTCTATACCTTAGGAATTTTCTGAAATTTCTAGTCATGAAAGCAATTTCTTTGTCATTGTCATTGTTTGAATGCCGATCGTCCGTTATTGCATTGAAAATGATGGATTTTTTCTGTTGTCTTGCTTTCTCTTCTGTCCTATAATTGTGCTTCATTGGACATTAAATTGCCTATTAACTCTTCAGGTTTTTGAGTACTAATATCATTAACATCTTCAATTGTTAGTGTCTTTTGATCCCATTCTGAAGAGAGTGGATTGAAAAATTTCTAACTTGGCCCTCTTCGGCAAAGTTTTTATCTAATGCAACTAAAGAATGCACTATATCTTGAAATCTACAATACATGTTAGAAATAGACTCATTTGGATTCATTTTAAACAATTGAAACTGATTAGTTAACATGGAAATTTTAGTCTATTTCACTTTACTAGTGCCCTTATGTGTAACTTGCAGTGTTCTCCAAATTTCATATGCTGATTTACAAATAAAGACTCTATTTAGCTCATTTTTATCTAGTGAACAAAACAAAATATTCATGGCTTTAGAAATATTCTGTGCAAATGTCTTCTGGTTAGCAGTCCATTGTGCAAAATCAGTCTTGGGATCAGTTTACTCATTTTATGTGACATTCCAAATATCTAAACCATCAGATTGTAAATAGATCTTCATCCTATATCAAGTGTGGGTTGTAAAATTATGGATCTTAAGGCTAATTAAACATTAGAGGAGGATGAATAGTATTTTTTAATTTTTTTCAATCTTTTTAAAATTGTTTTATGATATTATTAAACAATATCGAATGAACAATCACATATGCAAACATAGATAAGTAAAAATGTAATAAAGTAAAAAATAGAGAATTAGAGAGATCACATTAGGGGCTTTTATACTGGTTTGGAGTTACCTTACATTCCGTCCCGTACAATTGTTTTTTTCAAAATTCCAATCTTTCAACGGGCATAAGGCAAACCCAATACAATCTTGATTTCAAGGCTATGAGACACCCTCCTTATTTTTCGAGCTCATGGTGTAAGAACCCGCCTTTTCGATCCTTAGAAGTCGACACTAATACATCACGGTCTTCACATGACGAACATCCAAGTGTCGAGAAGGCAGTCGTAGGGATGAAAGAAAGGAAAGACAGAATATAATCTCACAAAATCACGATGAGTAACATATAATATAAAGATGGTCTTTAAAAAAGAAAACATAAGTTTAATATACATACATCAATCAGAGTAGAGCACTAACATATCATTAGCCTAGACAATTATAATAACATGTCCTTACAACTTGCTGATAAATACAAAACAATAATAATGCAGTGGAAATAAAGAAATATGGAAATACGTCTTAGAGGATCTAGCTCGTCTCCTGAAGCTCCAAAGTGTCCAGCTAAATCTGGAAAATATGCTCAGGTTGACCCGATCATTATAAGAAAACAACGTCCGGGCCAGTCTGGTAAAACCAGCGTGAGAAACACAAATAAAACCTTTTGAAAGAAAGGTATCTCATAAGACCACTTCATACATAAACACAGATGGGATTTTACTTTATGATAACCAAAACATTTTTATTAAAACTCCAGTGATATTATAATAATGTCAATGGTAAAATAAATATTAATCATAGATGAAATCATTACATTAATTAAATTCCAACATAATAGGTATACAACTAACTTCGTAAGGCACGAATTGGTGATTGGATTCCAATCTGGCAAGGGACTATCTTCCGTACAGTACACCTTTAGATAATATGTACTCAAGGGCCAACCTATGGCCCTCAGTCAACACAGAGCCGGCTATCCCTTTAACCTGACAACCATATTACATCATTCCCTGAGACCAAAGCCCAAAACAATGTGCACCCTCCTTAGCCCACTCCTTGCATGCATACCAAATTCGAAAATTCCACTCTAGATCTAAGGAATGATGCTCCTAATGGTAGCGAACCACATAACTTTGCTGCATTTACCCTGGTTAAGCCATTTATGGATTGTGAGGCTTACGAGGCCACATTTTACTTTTTTCCTCTCTTGGAAATTCCACTTGGAATGCTAACATTGCCCTCCAAGCAGTAATGCAATGCTAGCATTCGTCCATACAAGTTGTTTAGGATATGAACAAACCGAAGGCACTACATATACTGCATCCTTTTTGGAATCACCCTCAGGATTAGTAGCAAGTAACTCTTGCACTTCAAAGAGATCCATCTTCGATTCCATCATCTCGAACCAGACTTGAACCTCTTCCAACACATCTAATACTTATATGGTTTTGGAGTGGTTAGGTTTTAAAACATCTCATATAAGTACACTCCCCCACTTACCGGTCACTCCAAGAACCATTCGACGATTCTCCAATAAACTCAACTCCGGTTCTTTTTGGAAATAATCGGATAATAAATAGGAGCGAGGATTACCTCCTAACAATTTGAGTGGATGGATCTCCACTACAAGAAAACAACTCAATAATAGCAATTACTATCAGCGTTTTGAGGTGAGTGCTGTTTGAAACAACTCAGAAGAAAATATTAATTATCCGAATGCTGTTTTATCATTACCACTAAAAATATAGAAAGGCGGGTTAACTCCATAAGTTGGCCAATTATTTTCACTTCATAGTCAGCTCTTCCGTCAAAATCAAAGAACCCTAAAAAATTTCTTCATCTCTAACTTGAATTTCTGATTCAGTTAGAGCTCCATCGGCAAATCCAAAGACTGGGCCACTCACTTAACAACATTAGGAAAACTATTATTTTACTTCACCAATTATGGAACCCTAGCTTCTACTGGTCGCAACAATACTTTCGTACACTAATCTTCAGCTCCCTCTTTTTCAAAACGGGTATTTTATTTATTTGCTATTTACTTCATTTTATATTTTTCCTTCTTCTTTGTTTTATATTCTTGTTGTACAAAATTGAAGAGGATTACGATTTGAATTTTAAGTTGGTTAGAGGTCGGACCTTTTGATTTCAAATCCTATTCTCAAAGAGAACTTGAAATTGAATTCAAAAGTTCACTCAAGGTTGAGTTCAAAACAAAACCGAAAACTGAATTATTTGGTATAAAATTATTCTGCTTAATGGATTAATTATACTCTACTTGATTGTATTATTATTTATAATTCAACAACTGTCTACTTTAGCTTATATTTCCTTATCACCTCACTGTGACAATTATAGGTTTATCTTTTGAATTTATTTGTTAAATGTTTGCATTTAAAAATTGATTGCAACAATAGAATCAATATTGTTTGTTCAATAGCAATTGATTAAAGAGTTGAGACTCTTTTGGAAGAACTTAATAAATTTGGGCTAAGCAAGGGTCATTTATTTTATTGAAAGTTTATTTTGTGTGTGGTAACGATAATTTATTCATAAATTGCTTTCATGATCCTGCAATAAATTCATTAGTTACACAATAACATATGAGGCAGTCTTGAATCAATGGAAGTGGAACTTAGTAGTTGATAAACATATTTACCAATATTATTTCTTATTTTTTCTATGAATATTTTCTTTTTGCAATGTATGTGTGGATAAGGATTAAATAATAGTTATAGTATATCTTTTTCCCAAGAGAATATTAATAACAAGATTAAAATTCTTTTTTATGTGCAGACTAATAATAGAATTAATAATAGACCTTCAAGGATCATTATTTAGTCAGCCTGTAAATTTCTTGTACGTGCTTGTAACATATGTTTAATCTACACAAACATCTTGATTCTTTGACACTCATTCTAGAGAGTATTTTAATACTAAGCATTAACGAACTATACACATTTTTCATGATACGAGGTGAGTACTATGTCTATAAATTTCTACAAATGGCGGTTTTCCTACAATAGACAGGAGGCAGTTTTCTTTGAGTTTTTGAGAAGGCCTAAGTGTGAGTATGCCTTTCACTGTTACTTTTTGTTGTCCAATGCCCACATTGAATTACTCCACGCCTAAAATATAACATATTCTTATATCATATTCAATAAAATATTGAATTCATATCCTTCATCATCTTCAACTAACCGTTTGTGTATATATTTGCCAATGTGCATGCGCGTGTCAGTGTATTATAAGCATTTGCTTAGGCTTTTGTAGCTTTTAAATTATTTGTCTATATATTAGATAAGTAAGAAATGTTCACTCTGAGAAAGCATCTACAACATTGGGACATTATTCTCAGGTTATCAAGGCTAACAAGTAACAATGTGCTTTTTGTATCTAGTTTTCCTGGCATTATTCCTGAGGTACTTTCTTGCTCAATTTAACTTTTTTATTCTGTCCCATACCGGCCAGTACTTTTGGTTATATGAAATGTTATGCATAAATAGGAAATTTTATTCTAGAGATTATGGAGGATCAAACTGAGTAGGTAACTGAAGATGCCAATGATATATATTTAGCAAAGTCTCATGTATTGGTTCTATTACATATATTTATGAAAAGGTACTAAATAACTTATTTAAAATTTATGATCTGTATCCGTTGACTCTCTTATTATAAGGTAAAATGTGGGACCATCATTGTCAAACACAAAATCTCTTTCTGGGTATTGGGCCTTGTTATAGGCATAATCAAAATTTTATAGAGAATAAAGTTTGCTTATATGAGTGCAATTATAGTCGTAGCTGTGAAACACCCAAAACTGAGCTTTCTAAATAAAGTATAAAAAGTTTCCTCTATATAATATCAGATGGCCATAAAACGTATATCTTTTAAGGCATAAATTATATAAAAAAAGCTTGGAAGGTGTACACTGAAATTTCATGTATTTTTTGAAGCAGAAGTGGGAGGAATTCCCATTTATTTAAGGGTTCCCTACACTTCAAATAGGCATTCTAATGGAGATGCACTAACAGCAAGAATTGCTCTATTGTGTTTTGAAAAAATAGAAATAACTGAGAGCATAGTTGCATATAAATTCCTTCAGACAATAATACATGATTTAGCACAATATTAATAGCAAAATTTAACTACCGGTGTTATATGGCTAAAAATTTATTTATTTTTTGTCTCATATTATTATATCACTACTCATGAAAATGGTCCAAACTTGATAATTAATCAACTTCCTAAAACAGAAATATGAACCCAAGATTAGATGATAGTGGGATCAGGTATCTCTAATTTTCTAATTTTGGTAGCTTGGGTGCATGAACTGTGATAATATATCACTGGATGAATATTATACATTCAACGATAGTAATTTATTTGTATTTTTTGTAAGATTTATCAATAAAAAATAGATGACAATGGCAAGAGGAATGATAATGTATAAATATTAGTCGGTTATTGGATATTCCTAAAATGCTTGTTTTCAAATCAAGTGAATCCAAACTAAATAATATTGTTTTTTATGTTGATCGAATACTAGTGCAAAGTGTATGCCTTTTTGCTCTAGAAAAACAACATAGTATCAAACAAGTATTTCAAGAGTTTGATTGCTTTCTATGCTTCTTCTACATGTACGAAAAATAGAATTGTGAATTGTTGTTGTAACTAATTGATAGAAATACCAAATTACAATGATCTAAAATCAGCTTTTAGCATATAATTATTTTACATTAGATAATGCAATATAACATCATATGTATTTGTGGTGATCTAAAATCTACTTTTTGCTTTTATTATTACTAATCCATTGTAGGGAAAAATCATATAATCGGAAACTTGATGTTAACTTTGAATCAAAAAAACAATATAACATCAGAGACAAGAACATATTGTGTTTTACCAATTTAAGGGATGGAAGGTGTTGCAACACCTTTCATCCTTCATGTATATTTATGTCGGGATTTTCTGCATTTTCTTATACTTTCTTTTCCTTGACTATTAGTTGGTTTTGGTTATTGCTGCGTTTCTGATTTCTTGTTTATACCCATTGCTACACTGGTTTTGCTGTGCATTTGGAATTAGAGTACACTAATATTTTGCAATGGATGTATCTGGATAGCACATAATTATCTTTTATTAGAATTTTAACTACTTCATTGCCTGTACTATTGTAACATATATTGGAATTAAGATAAATGTTATAAGTTTTGAGATGCTCTAATTTTTTGAACTGATCTAAGTTATCTATTGTAATTTAGTCAATAAATGTTCTAATTTTTGATGAAAAACCATATATATTGATGATTTAGTAATTATGCGTAGCTTGTCGTGCATAATTTTTAGATGTTGTTCTAGTTATGTGGGTATTGAACAAAAAATTATTTACTTTTGTAAGCAAGATTTAGTTTTTGAGGTTACTAAGGAAGCTTTACTCGGGATGATGCAGGAAACAAAGAGAATAAAATCAATTCACACGAGTCCACTAAGGAACAACACAACAACTCAAAACATCCAACTTATCATGCTTCTTGGAAATATAAGAGGGAACGGAGAGCACCAAAAGTACTTGAAATGCTAATTTTATTTCCTATAGGCATATGTTTGTTTACATATAAATGATATGAAGTTTATTTATATATTCATTTGATAGTTTAAGAAGAAAACTTAATTTTATCAACCAAAAAACCATGGTGAATGATTTTAATTATGATTCCTTATTGTTTTTTGATAATATTGTAGGAGCTTTTAAGTTATAATACTTTAGTTGTCATTTTTTATTGATCGTTTTTTCGTTTTTGTTCCTTCTTCACTTTTTCATCTATTTTTATAATTAGACTTCACGGCATTTGATTTTCTATCTACATTTCTTAGTTAAAATCCCAGTTTTTGTTTTTCAGGCTTTAGCTGCTTCTGGTTTAAGAGAAATTCAATATGCTTGAGAAATTGAAGGTATCCACCAAGTCGTAGCATTGTACAATGATAATGGTACATCTACAGTTCTGTAAAATTTGTTACTTTTTCATTATTTATTCATATTCACTTGTTGGGTAAGCATTTGTTACTTTATTCATAATTCACTGGTTGGATTTTTTCCAAAGTACGATAGAAAATAATCAATTTTTATAGAAAATCTAATTTTTATAAAATATAACTAAGTTCTATAAAATTTAAAGCTACTAAGTTTATAAAAATCAAACAAATTTATAAAAATTAACTAAATTTATATGAATTAACTAAGTTTATAAAAATTAACTAATTTAACTAAGCCATATAAAAATTAAGTAACTTTACAAAAATTAATTAGTTTTATAAAAGTTTAACAAAGTTGACTAAGTTTTATAAAGATTAAATAAATTTATAAAATTAATTAATTTTTTATAAAAACTAACTAAGTTAACGATGTTTTTATAAAAATTAAATAAGTTTATAAAAATAACTAAGTTTTTAAAAATTAATCAAGTCTTAAAAAAATCAACTAAATTTATAAAGATAACAAGTTCATAACATTTAACTAAGTTTTATAAACATTTAACTAAACTATAGAAGAAATCTTTTGAGAAGAAAAGTAAACATGATGTAACGAACCATAAATTTTAATGGTTTTATTTAATTTAATTAATTGAATTTTGTGAAATTTCAAATAATAAAATTTTGAAATAAAAATTTGATATTTGGAATTCGTCTACTTAAACATAGCAACTGGTAAATTTTCATCAGGAAATATGGAAGTTTATTTTCTTGTATAATTTTATTTAAATTCAAATCAGTTAATATTTGATGATAATAAAATGTTTTCCAAAACTGAATATTTTTATATAATAAATTTATAAATCATCTTCTGAGTGAGACGTCATATTTCGTTTCTTCAAGTTTGGACTGTTATTGCTCCGTTTATCTTATTTCTGGCAAATTAGCAGCATTTTAGGAACCGATTATCGACTTTTGATAGAATGATCGTACCACTGATATCTATATACCGTTTTGATCGTCTCGTCGTGCTGATCTCTATTGTATATTCGTTGGTGCGTTTCGGTGTCTGGTACGCGTCGGAAAAATCGGAAAACTTATTTCGTATCGGTACCGGTTTTAAAATCTTTTGGTTTCCATCCGTCCTTTCATTGCTCACCCTGTACGTTACCAACGGCTATTGCATTTATATTTCGTAAATCTTCGTGCTTGACTATTAGCATTCCCAACTGGTTGATATACTTCTGCTTCATATTTTTTCTGTTAAAGCTTTTCATTTGGCCTCCTGCAAACCTGCTCTTCATTTTTCCCATTTCCTTATCTTCTCCCTGGATTTGTCGAACGTGTAGCTCCTCTCCATCACAACCCTTTGCCTTCATCTCTCCACACCCGCTCATGCCACACGCCTTGGTCCCCCTCCAACCACGTAAGCCCGACTGCATCAACGTCATCCACTCCCCGACAGCGACGACCACCCTAGCCTTAGCCAGTGCGCCACGTCTAGACATCGGCCCATCCCCATGGCCAGGCACAACCGAACCCTCCGAGCAACCCCATCACCTAGCAGCCTTGCCTCCCATTCTTTTTACCTTCGGTCGAGGCTACTGTGTAAGTGAAACATTATATAAATTCTGTATGTACACTTGTTACATTATTTTATA
The DNA here is from genome assembly GCA_030737815.1 of Allium fistulosum. Taxonomy (NCBI): domain Eukaryota; kingdom Viridiplantae; phylum Streptophyta; class Magnoliopsida; order Asparagales; family Amaryllidaceae; genus Allium; species Allium fistulosum. The sequence goes on from CM060906.1 coordinate 418,994,189, forward strand.
TAAATATATTATATATACATTAGTTTATGAATTGTTGATCTGATAGTTTATATATGTTTTATTCTATTTTCTATAAGACTACTAGGTATTGGGGTTATAGTATATATATAGAGGCAGTATATATAAATCTTTAGTATTATATTCTATGCAATATAAATATGGATTGAAGCTATATTACTTTGATTTTGGTGGCATATAATTAGGAACGGGGGGTGGGGGTTGTTTTGAGAAAAAAAAGTGCATGCGCTCCACTTTTGTTGTATATATTTAGTTGCCATGCATACTTTGTTTGTTAAGGTTCTGCGCATAGGTTACAGTATTTGAATAATATGTTTATGTACCTTCTGTTTTATATAAGTGAGCTTTACCTATGATATGTTTAAATTGTATATATTTTATTTAATTGTTGTATATAAATATTTTGTTTTGCCGGTCCTATATATACATTGGTCGTGGTTTTATATATTAGTACATGCATTATGTTTATATATGTTTAGTTATAGAAATTTGCAACTTTATAATCAAACCGGTTATTGTATATTATGATAGTAAGTAATATTTGGTTTATATAAAATATCAGTTTGAATAAATATGTATGGGTCTGGAATATATATATATATATATATTGATTGTTGTTAAAGCTATTCGTACTTGTCTAGCGAATAGGTATGTTTCATATATTAAATATGAAGGTAAGCTTTTGTATTCATTTTGTGAAGTCTGCATATATAATGACACACGATTTGTATATATAGTTGAACTTTATATTTGTAGTGTCTACATATATTTTATTTTATAATAGTATTATATTTTATGCTTTGTTATATCTATATGTATGCACAAGTTTATACAAGTATATATATACATTGTTGCTGAAGCTTTTAATTTTCTTTGAGTACTAAAGTGTTATATATATATAGTATATAAGTGGTTATTGTGTGTTGGATATTAGATTATTAAGTATATTGATTTTATAGTTATTGATTTTAAATTATAATAAGTATGTAAGCTATACATACGTTTATATATTAGTATATATCTATCTGTTTATATATATATATATATATATATTGAATTTTTTTTGTATGTATGTATGTTGATTTTAATGTATGTTTTAAATTGAAACAATGGTTTCAATTTATAGATATATTTAATTTAATATGTGCTTAAATTTAGAATATGACTTTATAGATATAGAGTTATATATAGTTATATATTCAATGATACCACTTACCTTCATTGATCACTTACCTTCATCGATCTAGTTCTGATTTGATTTCGTCAATTCCTTATTATCAGCTTCGTTCGTCGATTCGAGTTCTATCTTGCCTTGTTTTGGGATTCGGGCTTGGATTCGTAACTTAATTTCAGTGTCCGTATCTGTGTTCGTATCCGTGTCATCTCATGTTCTCTCTAGCCTCGAAAGGTGAGCAATCACTCATGATTAACGTTCTTATATTTATTAAATTTGATTTCAATTGAAACGACAATTGGAATATGCTGCTGCTAGTTATTTACATTTATATATATGCCATATTTGTATCTGTTCACCTGTGACATCTGACACCATTATCTGTTATTTACATTGATGATATATGCCTGTTATATTATTATCATATCTGTTATCACTCTGCAAGTTTCATGTTAGTATAGAATTCACTATAGGTTGAAATGATACATACCCGAACGATCTGTAGAATAGGAGAAAAATCGTTATGGGTTGAAATGATAAACCCAAGCGATTTTCATTGAATTGAATTTGGGATTGCGGGTTGAAATGATATATACCCGTATATATATTTAAATTGCGGATTGAAATGATAAATATCCGTATCACTTGACCATAGGATAGAAAATTATATACAGACACCGTTGGTCTATATATAAATATTTTGGAAATGATTTCTATGGTTTTGAAAAGAAATATATGGTTTTAATAAATATTGAATTTTAAAGATTTATTAAAGTTGGTTTAATAAAGTTGATATATAATATGTTTAAGTATTTATTTAATATATTTATATTTTCAAATATAGAGTTATAATGATTCAGGTTCGAAAGATAAATTTGAAATTGATTTGAAATTATATTTATTTAAGAATTTTACTTAAATAAGTTTGATTTGAAATTTATTTCAATTTGAAGTTTTAAAGATACGTTTTATAACTTGAATTTGATTAAAAGTGACTTAAATGAATATTTCAAATTTACATAAATTGAAATGGGATATTTTGTTTATTTAAATTTGTAAATTGAAGTTGTATTTAGATGTTATTGAATATTTAAAGATTTAAATATATTGAAATTGAAATGGCTTATTTTATGGTTCAGATATGTATTTGAAATCGATGATTTGAAATGGTTTATTGAGAATCTGAATTGAATTGAAATTTGAGGATTTGAGATTGGATTAAATTTAAATTTTGGAATCAAAGTTGATTTTGAATCGATTTGTGAAATTTGAGGAAACTATTTTATTATATAAAGTATTTTAAATTATATTTAAAACTATTTTATATTATTGTATTTTATAAACTATTTTTAATATAAACTATTTTTAATATAACTATTTTTAATATAAACTATTTAAAATATACTAATTATTTTAATATAAATTGTTTTAACTTACAACTATTTTATATAAATTATTTTATTTTATAAACTATTTTATTTTATATACTATTATTAATATCTAAACTGTTTGAAGGAAAGTGTTATGATTTCCAAAGTTATGAATTTCAAAGTATTATGATTTCCAAAGTATTATTATTTCAAAATGTTTTGGTTTCGAAAGTATTATATCTTTGAAAGTACTATGATTTTGGAAGTGGATATTTTTGAAATGGAAATGATATTTTGGTTTTGAAGTATAAACTATTTTGAAATGACCACGGTGTTATAATAACGATTGGTTGTTAAAGAGACCGGGATCGGATATGGGCATACTCTCTATTGATACCGAAAACCACTTTAACAACTATGTACGCGGTGGAGATTCTAGAATGAAGTAGGATGGTGGCGACGATCCTATATGAGGTATATACGTGGACCCGACTCCCGTGAGTTGGCATAAAGTGGCTAAAACAGGAGCAATCGATGGGCTAATTAGGTAGCACCTCGGATCGGACACACTCCATCGTATGCCATTCTATTACTTGTGATTGATTTGGTGCGCACCCTTGATTCGGGAGTGTGGCTCAAGGTGGGCGATTGTTGCGGCTCTGCGTTACCACCGGCCCGAAAGTGTAATTGGTATATCTACCCTGGCATTGCCTAGTTGTGCCATGTCACCTACCATAGCGTGCTTTACTACGAGTTTGTTTTGTACCATACCTATGGAGTGCCCTCTGATGACGCCCATTACGGGGGAGATTACGGTACTGTATAGACTATGGGAATATATAAAATGTGTTAAGGGGGATATGGGTAACGCCTTAACGCTATTTTAATAGTTTACTTTACTATAAACATATTATAATAGCGTATATTACTACATAGTAGATAGTTTAACGGATCCTTAGAGGATGGCTATCCCAAACATCCTTTAAGTTACTTGTATTTCAGTTGATATTTCACTTGAGTTGGATTTATTAATATAAGAATGTTAATCCTGACTCGAGTGTTTTGTATTTTGTGTTCTGCTTTATGCTTGGGTCAGACTGAGTGGCCCAGTATTCGAGACTCACCTTTGGAGTTGGAGCTTCGCTTGGAGATCCATCTATCGATTCTGCTTTCAGTTATTCAGTTGATTCCAGTGATGTATTCTGATCTTGTATTCAGGCTTTGTATCGAGACTTCTGTATTTGAGGCTTCTATTGTATCTTGTTTAACTCTATTATATATATAGTAGCTTCATGAACTACTATTCTTTTGTTTCCGCTGCTTATTTTTATATTACTCTGTATCTGTGATTCTGTGATTATTTTATTTACTGTATATGCTGAGTTTTGCCAAATTTAAATTAACAATCTGATATTTTGAGCAATTCAAGTCCGACATGTTTGGATGCGAATGGTTGAAAATTTCAGGCTATTACATGTGGTATTAGAGCTTTGGTTTTAGGCAAAACTAAGCATATGTTGTAAATTTGATTACGGAATCACTTTCGTTCGAGCTTGAATTTCTTCCTTTTGACTCGGGTTCCTTTGAATATTAGAACATTTCCCTCGATTCCAAAATCTATCCTTGTCTCCCCTATTCGTGTTTCCTTGATTCCGGAGTAACACATAGCTCCACTGAATGATTTGTGAAAGAGTGAAACTCCTTTACAATCTTTATTGATTCATCGGAGATTTCTGTATCCTCGGTTTACGATGCTGCTATCTTTTGCAATACTCGAATTCTATCTCGGGAGATCGAATGTCGATTTGTTCCAGAATTCTACCTCAATCTTATTTCGAAGTCACGATTGGCCAGTTTAGGTCGCCCGCGATTAATATCTGTTTATCCATCTTCCTATTTTGTTATTTAATCATCTTATCTCCCATTCAAGCCTATCTCCTTAGTAAAATTCTATTTGATTAGAGTTCCTTTAATTTGAATCTCTATCCTTGTTTTGAAATCCATTCTGGAATCATCGAGTGAGGGAGTGTATTTGTATTAATATTAAAATTGTTTTATAGCGTGTTGTTTGAGTTGTTGATGTTGATTTGGGATTTCGATCGATTCGTCTGATCAACGTTATCGATAGGAATTCCAAAACACTTGAACATAACAAACTGACACAATATTATTTCCAATTTGGTAAATGAAATAAATTTGTATGAATATATATATTATAAATATATATAAGTAAAATGTTCTGGATAATTAAATTGGTTGTTTGAAATGGTAATATTTGATTATCATTTATTGTTCTATAAATGAATTTATAACATGGTTTATAAATTGATTTGGGATTTAAATCAGGAATTTGAGAATTTAATTTCCGATGATTTCAAACCTTGGTTTAAAGTTTTAAAATGCATATTATTGAAAGTATTTTTGAATAGAAATCGTTTCCAAGAATTTTAAAAGTTTAAATCTATACTCTCCTCTCTTGTCGCTGGAAAATAATTTCGGTGATGACTGCAGCATCATCGACATTCATTTTCGGGTTTCGAAGTGGAGAGACCGATTCGTGGCTTTGCTACATTTTTGTTTTGGCAAATAAATTTGATTTAAATTTCCTAAGTATGACTTGATTTATATTGAATATATAAGTATATGATTTTAAATTTGATCTGATATATAATATATATTTATCTCTAAATAGATTGGAATGAAATAGGAAATTTAACTCTTAAATTTTGAATAAATATTTAACTTGAAATAACTGAATTGTAAAATTTTATTTGTATAATACTCAATTGCATTCCATATAACTTACCTAAATCATTCAGAAGTTAACTATGTAATTGGATAATATACAATGTAAAATGATGTTAAGGGAATTTATAAATAAATTTGAGTAGTTATAATAAGTATAAATATACTTAATATATGTGATAAGACATATAAATTGGAATAAATTTAATAATAATTTGGAATAAAAAAGAATTGAATTTCTTGAATAAGATATGATTATAATAAATGACTATTCAAATTTATGATTTTAGAAAATTGTTAATTGAGGATAATTGGATAATGAGATAATGAATAAATGAGATAAATTAAATAAATGTTGACCAAATTAATTGAATAAACCAATTTTAAACAAATAAAATATAGATGGTTTGAATTAACGCTTTTATTCTGTTTTTCAAATTCTATTTTCTTTCTGGTTGTTTATATTATACTACCTCGTTCCTTTTCGGGGACGAAAAGTTTTGAGTGGGGGAGAGTGTAACGACCCATAAATTTTAATGGTTTAATTTAATTTAATTAATTGAATTTTTTGAAATTTCAAATAATAAAATTTTGAAATAAAAATTTGATATTTGGAATACGTCTACTTAAACATAGCAACTGGTAAATTTTCATCAAGAAATATGGAAGTTTATTTTCTTGTATAATTTTATTTAAATTCAAATCAGTTAATATTTGATGATAATAAAATGTTTTCCAAATCTGAATATTTTTATATAATAAATTTATTAATCATCTTCTGAGTGAGACGTCATATTTCGTTTCTTCAAGTTTGGACTGTTATTGCTCCGTTTATCTTATTTCTGGCAGATTAGCAGCACTTTCGGTACCGATTATCGACTTTTGATAGAATGATCGTACCACTGATATCTATATACCGTTTTGATCGTCTCGTCGTGCTGATCTCTATCGTATATTTGTTTGTGCGTTTTGGTGTCCGATACGCATCGGAAAAATCAGAAAACTGATTTCGTATCGGTAACGGTTTTAAAATCTTTTGGTTTCCATCCATCCTTTCATTGCTCACCCTGTACGTTACCAACGGCTGTTGCATTTATATTTCGTAAATCTTCGTGCTTGACTATTAGCATTCCCAACTGGTTGATATACTTTTGCTTCATATTTTTTTTGTTAAAGCTTTTCATTTGGCCTCCTGCAAACATGCTCTTCATTTTTCCCATTTCCTTATCTTCTCCTTGGATTTGCAGAACGTGTAGCTCCTCTCCATCACAGCCCTTTGCCCTCATCTCTCCACACCCGCTCATGCCACACGCCTTGGTCCCCCTCCAACCACCTAAGCCCGACCGCATCAACCTCATCCACTCCCCAACAGCGACGGCCACCCTAGCCTCAGCCAGTGCGCCACGTCTAGACATCGACCCATCCCCATGGCCAGGAACAACCGAACCCTCCGAGCAACCCCATCACCTAGCAGCCTTGCCTCCCATTCCTTTAACCTTCGGCCGAGGCTACTGTGCAAGTGAAACATTATATAAATTCTGTATGTACACTTGTTACATTATTTTATTTAAATATATTATATATACATTAGTTTATGAATTGTTGATCTGATAGTTTATATATGTTTTATTCTATTTTCTATAAGACTACTAGGTATAGGGGTTACAGTATATATAAAGAGGCAGTATATATAAGTCTTTAGTATTATATTCTATGAAATATAAATATGGATTGAAGCTATATTACTTTGATTTTGGAGGAATATAATTAGGAACGGGGGGTGGGGGGTTGTTTTGAAAAAAAAGTGCACGCGCTCCACTTTTGTTGTATATATTTAGTTGTCTTGCATACTTTGTTTGTTTAGGTGATGCGCATAGGTTACAGTATTTGAATAATATGTTTATGTACCTTCTGTTTTATATAAGTGAGATTTACCTATGATATGTTTAAATTGTATATATTTTATTTGTGTTGTATATAAATATTTTGTTTTGCCGGTCCTATATATACATTGGTCGCGGTTTTATACATTAGTACATGCATTGCGTTTATATAAGTTTAGTTATAGAAATTTGCAACTTTATAATCAAACCGGTTATTGTATATTATGATAGTAAGTAATATTTGGTTTATATAAAATATCAGTTTGAATAAATATGTATGGGTCTGGAATATATATATATATTGATTGTTGTTAAAGCTGTTCGTACTTGTCTAGCGAATAGGTATGTTTCATATATTAAATATGAAGGTAAGCTTTTGTATTCATTTTGTGAAGTCTGCATATATAATGACATGCGATTTGTATATATAAATGAACTTTATATTTGCAGTGTCTGCATATATTTTATTTTATAATAGTATTATATTGTATGCTTTGTTATATCAATATGTATGCACAAGTTTATACAATTATATATATATATTGTTGCTGAAGCTTTTAATTTTCTTTGAGTACTAAAGTGTTTTATATATAGTATATAAGTGGTTATTGTGTGTTGGATATTAGATTATTAAGTATATTGATTTTATAGTTATTGATTTTAAATTATAATAAGTATGTAAGCTATACATACGTTTATATATTTGTATATATCTATCTATTTATATATATATTGATTTTTTTTGTATGTATGTATGTTGATTTTAATGTATGTTTTAAATTGAAACAATGGTTTTAATTTATAGATATATTTAATTTAATATGTTCTTAAATTTAAAATATGACTTTATAGATATAGAGTTATATATAGTTATATATATATATTCAATGATACCACTTACCTTCATCGATCTAGTTCGGATTTGATTTCGTCAATTCCTTATTATCAGCTTCGTTCGTCGATTCGAGTTCTATCTTGCCTTGTTTTGGGATTTGGGCTTGGATTCGTAACTTAATTTTAGTGTCCGTATCTGTGTTTGTATCTGTGTCATCTCCTCTTCTCTCTAGCCTTGAAAGGTGAGCAATCACTCATGATTAACGTTATTATATTTATTAAATTTGATTTCAATTAAAACGACAATTGGAATATGCATCTGTTAGTTATTTACATTTATATATATGCCATATTTGTATCTATTCACCTGTGACATATGACACCATTATCTGTTATTTACATTGATGATATATGCCTGTTATATTGTTATCATATCTGTTATCACTCTGCAAGTTCCATGTTAGTATAGAATTCACTATGGGTTGAAATGATACATACCCGAACGATCTATAGAATTGGAGAAAAATCGTTATGGGTTGAAATGATAAACCCAAGCGATTTTCATTGAATTGAATTTGGGATTGCGGGTTGAAATGATATATACCCGTATATATATTTAAATTGCGGATTGAAATGATAAATATCCGTATCACTTGACCATATGATAGAAAATTATATACAGACACCGTTGGTCTATATATAAATATTTTGGAAATGATTTCTATGGTTTTGAAAAGAAATATATGGTTTTAATAAATATTGAATTTTAAAGATTTATTAAAGTTGGTTTAATAAAGTTGATATATAATATGTTTAAGTATTTATTTAATATATTTATATTTTCAAATATAGAGTTTATAATGATTCAGGTTCGAAAGATAAATTTGAAATTGATTTGAAATTATATTTATTTAAGAATTTTACTTAAATAAGTTTGATTTGAAATTTATTTCAATTTGAAGTTTTAAAGATACGTTTTATAACTTGAATTTGATTAAAAGTGACTTAAATGAATATTTCAAATTTACATAAATTGAAATGGGATATTTTGTTTATTTAAATTTGTAAATTGAAGTTGTATTTAGATGTAATTGAATATTTAAAGATTTAAATATATTGAAATTGAAACGGCTTATTTTATGGTTCAGATATGTATTTGAAATCGATGATTTGAAATAGTTTATTGAGAATCTGAATTGAATTGAAATTTGAGGATTTGAGATTGGATTAAATTTAAATTTTGGAATCAAAGTTTATTTTGAATCGATTTGTGAAATTTGAGGAAACTATTTTATTATATAAAGTATTTTAAATTATATTTAAAACTATTTTATATTATTGTATTTTATAAACTATTTTTAATATAAACTATTTTTAATATAACTATTTTTAATATAAACTATTTTAAATATACTAATTATTTTAATATAAATTGTTTTAACTTATAACTATTTTATATAAATTATTTTATTTTATAAACTATTTTATTTTATATACTATTATTAATATCTAAACTGTTTGAAGGAAAGTGTTATGATTTCAAAGTGTTATGATTTCCAAAGTTATGAATTTCAAAGTATTATGATTTCCAAAGTATTATTATTTCAAATTGTTTTGGTTTCGAAAGTATTATATCTTTGAAAGTACTATGATTTTGGAAGTGGATATTTTTGAAATGGAAATGATATTTTGGTTTTGAAGTATAAACTATTTTGAAATGACCACGGTGTTATAATAACGATTGGTTGTTAAAGAGACCGGGATCGGATATGGGCATACTCTCTATCGATACCGAAAAACACTTTAACAACTGTGTACGCGGTGGAGATTCCAGAATGAAGTAGGATGGTGGCGATGATCCTATATGAGGTATATACGTGGACCCGACTCCCGTGAGTTGGAATAAGGTGGCTAAAATAGGAGCAATCGACGGGCTAATTAGGTAGCACCTCTGATCGGACACACTCCATCGTATGCCATTCTATTACTTGTGATTGATTTGGTGCGCACCCTTGATTTGGGAGTGTGGCTCAAGGTGGGCGATTGCAGCGGCTCTGCGTTACCACCGGCCCGGAAGTGTAATTGGTATATCTACCCTGGCATTGCCTAGTTGTGCCATGTCACCTACCCTAGCATGCTTTACTACGAGTTTGTTTTGTACCATACCTAGGAGTGCCCTCTGATGACGCCCATTACGAGGGAGATTACGGTACTGTATAGACTATGGGAATATATAAAATGTGTTAAGGGGGATATGGGTAACGCCTTAACGCCATTTTAATAGTTTACTTTACTATAGACATATTATAATAGCGTATATTACTACATAGTAGATAGTTTAACGGATCCTTTGAGGATGGCTATCCCAAACATCCTTTAAGTTACTTGTATTTCAGTTGATATTTCACTTGAGTTGGATTTATTAATATAAGAATGTTAATCCTGACTCGAGTGTTTTGTGTTTTCCTTTATGCTCGGGTCAGACTGAGTGGCCCAGTATTCGAGACTCACCTTTGGAGTTGGAGCTTTGCTTGGAGATCCATCTATCGATTCTGCTTTCAGTTATTCAGTTGATTCTAGTGATGTATTCTGATCTTGTATTCAGGCTTTGTATTGAGACTTCTGTATTTGAGGCTTCTGTTGTATCTTGTTTAACTCTATTATATATATAGTAGCTTCATGAACTACTATTCTTTTGTTTCCGCTGCTTATTTTTATATTACCCTGTATCTGTGATTCTGTGATTATTTTATTTACTGTATATGCTGAGTTTTGCCAAATTTAAATTAACAATCTGATATTTTGAGCAATTCAAGTCCGACATGTTTGGATGCGAATGGTTGAAAATTTCAGGCTGTTACATGTGGTATCAGATCTTTGGTTTTAGGCAAAACTAAGCATATGTAATAAATTTGATTACGGAATCACTTTCGTTCGAGCTTGAATTTCTTCTTTTTGACTCGGGTTCCTTTGAATATTAGAACATTTCCCTCGATTCCAAAATCTATCCTTCTCTCCCCTATTCGTGTTTCCTTGATTCCGGAGTAACACATAGCTCCACCGAATGATTTGTGAAAGAGTGAAACTCCTTTACAATCTTTATTGATTCATCGGAGATTTCTGTATCCTCGGTTTACGATGCTGCTATCTTTTGCAATACTCGAATTCTATCTCGGGAGATCGAATGTCGATTTGTTCCAGAATTCTACCTCGATCTTATTTCGAAGTCACGATTGGCCAGTTTAGGTCGCCCGCGATTAATATCTGTTTATCCATCTTCCTAATTTGTTATTTAATCATCTTATCTCCCATTCAAGCCTATCTCCTTAGTAAAATTCTATTTGATTAGAGTTCCTTTAATTTGAATCTCTATCCTTGTTTTGAAATCCATTCTGGAATCATCGAGTGAGGGAGTGTATTTGTATTAATATTAAAATTGTTTTATAGCGTGTTGTTTGAGTTGTTGATGTTGATTTGGGATTTCGATCGATTCGTCTGATCAACGTTATCGATAGGAATTCCAAAACACTTGAACAGAACAAACTGACACAATATTATTTCCAATTTGGTAAATGAAATAAATTTGTATGAATATATTATTAATATATATAAGTAAAATGTTCTGGATAATTAAATTGGTTGTTTGAAATGGTAATATTTGATTATCATTTATTATTCTATAAATGAATTTATAACATGGTTTATAAATTGATTTGGGATTTAAATCAGGAATTTGAGAATTTAATTTCCGATGATTTCAAACCTTGGTTTAAAGTTTTAAAATGCATATTATTGAAAGTATTTTTGAATAGAAATCGTTTCCAAGAATTTTAAAAGTTTAAATCAAGACTCTCCTCTCTTGTCATTGGAAAATAATTTCGGTGATGACTGCAGCATCATCGACATTCATTTTCGAGTTTCAAAGTGGAGAGACCGATTCGTGGCTTTGCTACATTTTTGTTTTGGAAAATAAATTTGATTTAAATTTCCTAAGTATGACTTGATTTATATTGAATATATAAGTATATGATTTTAAATTTGATCTGATATATAATATATATTTATCTCTAAATAGTTTGGAATGAAATCGGAAATTTTACTCTTAAATTTTGGAATAAATATTTAACTTGAAATAACTAAATTGTAAAATTTTATTTGTATAATACTCAATTGCATTCCATATAACTTACCGAAATCATTCAGAAGTTAACTATGTAATTGGATAATATACAATGTAAAATGATGTTAAGGGAATTTATAAATAAATTTGAGTAGTTATAATAAGTATAAATATACTTAATATATGTGATAAGACGTATAAATTGGAATAAATTTAATAATAATTTGGAATAAAAAAGAATTAAATTTCTTGAATAAGGTATGATTATAATAAATGACTATTCAAATTTATGATTTTAGAAAATTGTTAATTGAGGATAATGGGATAATGAATAAATGAGATAAATTAAATAAATGTTGACCAAATTAATTGAATAAACCAATTTTAAACAAATAAAATATAGATGGTTTGAATTAACGCTTTTATTCTGTTTTTCAAATTCTATTTTCTTTCTGGTTGTTTATATTCTCCTACCTCGTTCCTTTTCGGGGACGAAATGTTTTGAGTGGGGGAGAGTGTAACGACCCATAAATTTTAATGGTTTAATTTAATTTAATTAATTGAATTTTGTGAAATTTCAAATAATAAAATTTTGAAATAAAAATTTGATATTTGGAATATGTCTACTTAAACATAGCAACTGGTAAATTTTCATTAGGAAATATGGAAATTTATTTTATTGTATAATTTTATTTAAATTCAAATCAGTTAATATTTGATGATAATAAAATGTTTTCCAAATCTGAATATTATTATATAATAAATTTATTAATCATCTTCTGAGTGAGACGTCATATTTCGTTTCTTCAAGTTTGGACTGTTATTGCTCCGTTTATCTTATTTCTGGCAGATTAGCAGCACTTTCGGTACCGATTATCGACTTTTGATAGAATGATCGTACCACTGATATCTATATACCGTTTTGATCGTCTCATCGTGCTGATCTCTATCGTATATTCATTTGTGCGTTTTGGTGTCTGATACACATCGGAAAAATCGAAAAACCGATTTCGTATCGGTACCGGTTTTAAAATCTTTTGGTTTCCATCCGTCCTTTCATTGCTCACCCTGTACGTTTCCAACAGCTGTTGCATTTATATTTCGTAAATCTTCGTGCTTGACTATTAGCATTCCCAACTGGTTGATATACTTTTGCTTCATATTTTTTCTGTTAAAGCTTTTCATTTGGCCTCCTGCAAACCTGCTCTTCATTTTTCCCATTTCCTTATCTTCTCCCTGGATTTGCAGAACGTGTAGCTCCTCTCCATCACAGCCCTTTGCCCTCATCTCTCCACACCCGCTCATGCCACACGCCTTGGTCCCCCTCCAACCACCTAAGCTCGACCGCATCAACCTCATCCACTCCCCGACAGCGACGGCCACCCTAGCCTCAGCCAGTGCGCCACGTCTAGACATCGGCCCATCCCCATGGCCAGGAACAACCGAACCCTCCGAGCAACCCCATCACCTAGCAGCCTTGCCTCCCATTCCTTTAACCTTCGGCCGAGGCTACTGTGCAAGTGAAACATTATATAAATTCTGTATGTACACTTGTTACATTATTTTATTTAAATATATTATATATACATTAGTTTATGAATTGTTGATCTGATAGTTTATATATGTTTTATTCTATTTTCTATAAGACTACTAGGTATAGGGGTTACAGTATATATATAGAGGTAGTATATATAAGTCTTTAGTATTATATTCTATGCAATATAAATATGGATTGAAGCTATATTACTTTGATTTTGGCGGCATATAATTAGGAACGGGGGGTGGGGGGGTTGTTTTGAAGAAAAAAGTGCACGCGCTCCACTTTTGTTGTATATATTTAGTTGCCCTGCATACTTTGTTTGTTTAGGTTCTGCGCATAGGTTACAGTATTTGAATAATATGTTTATGTACCTTCTGTTGTATATAAGTGAGCTTTACCTATGATATGTTTAAATTGTATATATTTTATTTAATTTTTGTATATAAATATTTTGTTTTGCCAGTCTTATATATACATTGGTCGCGGTTTTATATATTAGTACATGCATTACGTTTATATAAGTTTAGTTATAGAAATTTGCAACTTTATAATCAAACCGGTTATTGTATATTATGATAGTAAGTAATATTTGGTTTATATTAAATATTAGTTTGAATAAATATGTATGGGTCTTGGATATATATATATATATATTGATTGTTGTTAAAGCTGTTCGTACTTGTCTAGCGAATAGGTATGTTTCATATATTAAATATGAAGGTAAGCTTTTGTATTCATTTTGTAAAGTCTGCATATATAATGACATGCGATTTGTATATATAGTTGAACTTTATATTTGTAGTGTCTGCATATATTTTATTTTATAATAGTATTATATTGTATGCTTTGTTATATCTATATGTATGCACAAGTTTATACAAGTATATATATACATTGTTGCTGAAGCTTTTAATTTTCTTTGAGTACTAAAGTGTTTTATATATATAGTATATAAGTGGTTATTGTGTGTTGGATATTAGATTATTAAGTATATTGATTTTATAGTTATTGATTTTAAATTATAATAAGTATTTAAGCTATACATACATTTATATATTAGTATATATCTATCTGTTTATATATATATTGACTTTTTTTGTATGTATGTATGTATGTTGATTTTAATGTATGTTTTAAATTGAAACAATGGTTTTAATTTATAGATATATTTAATTTAATATGTGCTTAAATTTAGAATATGACTTTATAGATATAGAGTTATATATAGTTATATATATATATATATATTCACTGATACCACTTCCCTTCATCGATCTAGTTCTGATTTGATTTCGTCAATTCCTTTTTATCAGCTTCGTTCGTTGATTCGAGTTCTATCTTGCCTTGTTTTGGGATTCGGGCTTGGATTCGTAACTTAATTTCAGTGTCCATATCTATGTTCGTATCTATGTCATCTCATGTTCTCTCTAGCCTTGAAAGGTGAGCAATCACTCACGATTAACGTTCTTATATTTATTAAATTTGATTTTAATTGAAACGACAATTGGAATATGCTGCTGCTAGTTATTTACATTTATATATATGCCATATTTGTATCTGTTCACCTATGACATCTGACACCATTATCTGTTATTTACATTGATGATATATGCCTGTATATTATTATCATATCTATTATCACTCTGCAAGTTCCCTGTTTGTATAGAATTCACTATGGGTTGAAATGATACATACCCGAATGATCTGTAGAATGGGAGAAAATCATTATGGGTTGAAATGATAATCCCAAGCGATTTTCATTGAATTGAATTTGGGATTGCGGGTTGAAATGATATATACCCGTATATATATTTAAATTGCGGATTGAAATGATAAATATCTATATAACTTGACCATAGGATATAAAATTATATACAGATACCGTTGGTCTATATATAAATATTTTGGAAATGATTTCTATGGTTTTGAAAAGAAATATATGGTTTTAATAAATATTGATTTTTGAAGATTTATGAAAGTTGGTTTAATAAAGTTGGTATATAATATGTTTAAGTATTTATTTAATATATATATATATATTCAAATATAGAGTTTATAATGATTCAGGTTGGAAAGATATTTTTGAAATTGATTTGAAATTATATTTATTTAAGAATTTTACTTAAATAAGTTTGATTTGAAATTTATTTAAATTTGAAGTTTTAAAGATACGTTTTATAACTTGAATTTGATTAAAAGTGACTTAAATGAATATTTCAAATTTACATAAATTGAAATGGGATATTTTGTTTATTTAAATTTGTAAATTGAAGTTGTATTTAGATGTTATTGAATATTTAAAGATTTAAATATATTGAAATTGAAATGGCTTATTTTATGGTTCAAATATGTATTTGAAATCGATGATTTGAAATGGTTTATTGAGAAACTGAATTGAATTGAAATTTGAGGATTTGAGATTGGATTAAATTTAAATTTGGAATCCGAGTTGATTTTGAATCGATTTGTGAAATTTGAGGAAACTATTTTATTATATAAAGTATTTTAAATTATATTTAAAACTATTTTATATTATTTTATTTTATAAACTATTTTTTATAAAATTAACTATTTTTAATATAACTATTTTTAATATAAACTATTTTGAATATACTAATTATTTTAATATAAATTGTTTAAACTTATAACTATTTTATATAAATTATTTTATTTTATAAACTATTTTATTTTATATACTATTATTAATATCTAAACTGTTTAAAGGAAAGTGTTACGATTTCAAAGTGTTATGATTTCCAAAGTTATGAATTTCAAAGTATTATGATTTCCAAAGTATTATTATTTCAAATTGTTTTGGTTTCGAAAGTATTATATCTTTGAAAGTACTATGATTTTGGAAGTGAATATTTTTGAAATGGAAATGATATTTTGGTTTTGAAGTATAAACTATTTTGAAATGACCACAGTGTTATAATAACGATTGGTTGTTAAAGAGATCGGGATCGGATATGGGCATACTCTCTGTCGATACCGAAAACCACTTTAACAACTGTGTACGCGGTGGAGATTCTAGAATGAAGTAGGATGGTGGCGACGACCCTATATGAGGTATATACGTGGACCCGACTCCCATGAGTTGGCATAAGGTGGCTAAAATAGGAGCAATCGACGGACTAATGAGGTAGCACCTCTGATCGGACACACTCCATCGTATGCCATTCTATTACTTGTGATTGATTTGGTGCGCACCCTTGATTCGGGAGTGTGGCTCGAGGTGGGCGATTGCTGCGGCTCTGCGTTACCACCGGCCCGGAAGTGTAATTGGTATATCCACCTTGGCATTTCCTAGTTGTGCTGTGTCACCTACCCTAGCGTGCTTTACTACAAGTTTGTTTTGTACTATACCTATGGAGTGCCCTCTGACGACACCCATTACGGGGGAGATTACGTTACTATATAGACTATGGGAATATATAAAATGTGTTAAGGGGGATATGGGTAACGCCTTAACGCTATTTTAATAGTTTACTTTACTATAGACATATTATAATAGCGTATATTACTACATAGTAGATAGTTTAACGGATCCTTTGAGGATGGCTCTCCCAAACATCCTTTAAGTTACTTGTATTTCAGTTGATATTTCACTTGAGTTGGATTTATTAATATAAGAATGTTAATCCTGACTCGAGTGTTTTGTGTTTTGCTTTACGCTCGGGTTAGACTGAATGGCCCAGTATTCGAGACTCACCTTTGGAGTTGGAGCTTCGCTTGGAGATCCATCTATCGATTCTGCTTTCAGTTATTCAGTTGATTCTAGTGATGTATTCTGATCTTGTATTCAGGATTTGTATGGAGACTTCTGTATTTGAGGCTTCTGTTGTATCTTGTTTAACTCTGTTATATATATAGTAGCTTCATGAACTACTATTCTTTTGTTTCCGCTGCTTATTTTTATATTACTCTGTGTCTGTGATTCTGTGATTATTTTATTTACTATATATGCTGAGTTTTGCCAAGTTTAAATTAACAATCTGATATTTTGAGCAATTCAAGTCCGACATGTTTGGATGCGAATGGTTGAAAATTTCAGGCTTTTACACATGATTTTGTTTATTGGTTTGTAGTATTTTGTTGACACCATTTTGAGTTGAAAATAACCAGGAGAAAGAATAGGGACGAGTTAACATATAGTTGAATTATTCTAACAATTCCCTACCAACTCAACCTTCAAATATTGAAAATAATTTTGAAACATTTATTATAACATATTAGAGTTGTATAAACTACTCATTCAAGAATTGGGATAATAAATTTGTGTTCGTTTTTGAAAAGATGACTGGGTTATATAGATACGCTTTGGTAAGTTAAAAATTGAATTTATATAGACAAGTTTTTGGTAAGTTAAAAGTACAGATTTTAATTTAGTAAGCTAAAAATTGAATTTGACTTCTATTCAACGAGGTATTACATTGTATAGGTGTATAGAGATTAGTGTCGTAGTTGAATTTTCATTCGGTTCAAGACAAGAAGGCTTTGCTAAGAGGCTAAGAGCATCCATTTTAGATATTCAATTATGAATTTATATTAATTATCTAAGGCTTTACTCATGTTGTTTGAAGATATCACTCCCCTAACTGAAACAAATAAACAAAACTGAAATGGGATATTAGTCGCCCATCTGCGGACACATCATTCCATCCCTTGCTAATGCCCTAGTCACTCAATTTCTTTTTCAAATGAAAAAATGTTTTCCACTTGTTACCATCTCCACTATCATAATGCAATTGTTTCCCATCGTTCAATTTTGTCATGTCATCCTAATCACGGCCTTTAGCAACAACATCTGGATCCTCTATTTCTCCTTTACTACTAAGCTTCAACTCTTCTCTCCTCTTTAGAAGCATCTTGTTGCTTCTCAACCTAATCATGATACGCTTAAGGATATTTATGAATTTCCTCCTCTATATTCTTCTTCTCCAGGGCTAGTTGCCTCCATGTTCATATCCCTATTTCGGTGTTGCATCTGCATATCAAGAGGGTTTTATTTCTACCATGATTGAAGGTGCTATACTATATTTATTGAGATCTTGTAAATTATCTTGGTACCCAAAGCAACACTGAAAAGAGGTCTTGGTGGCTATTGAATTACCAAGTTAAAGATACACCTATCTCATGCTAAGAAATAGAGAAACATGTGAGTATCAAACCATGCTATTTTGGAGTTGTTTGGCTGATTTTCAGAAATGGACTTTTCTTTCCGTGCCATGACTAACCCAAATTCCATTAGAAAATGTTAGATAAAAGCTGCAACAGTCCCTTTCTCATGCTTTTTCTTCACCTATTGTAATCTCTTTTATATATACATTTAAAGTGCTTTTAAGCAGAAGCTTGCATTAATTTCCAATGTTGCCTAGTGTAGCATCGCTACTTTGAAACATGACAATATGTTCTCCCTAAAGTATATCTATCTTTCCCCTTTTTGTCCAATATGGTCAATGCCACTGCGTTGAACATCCAATTTGAAACTTTATCTTTTCTTTTATATTTGTTCATTTCGAACGATTCAAATGATTAATGATTTACAAGAAATATTCATATACAATTTTGTTCCCAAGCAGGCTATATAGCTCGTTAGTTTTATTAGTTGCCATTATTTATAGCTAATATATGTCATGGAATAATAAAGTATCCACCATTATGTAAAGAGTCGATTTGATCCACTAGCAGGGTTTCCAATCAAACAAAATCATTTTAGTCTTTCTGCTAGCCTTGAGCCTGAACTTGACTTAAAATGTATTCTTTTCGAAACACTTTGCTTCAATTCATTAACTGTAGAAACACCCATATTTTCTTCTTGTGTAGAAACTTTTTATCCTAGAAAAAGTATAAAGAGTGTTGCGTTAAGAATAGGAACAAATGCCTATTGTTCTAGAGATGATAAGGACAAAAATAGTTAAAAACACCTGGATGCATATATACTAATGATATTAACAGAGTTTTAGTATGAGTGTATTACATTAACTCAAGAAAATACATAATGGGCTAACTTTAAGTAGCTTGAATGCTAGCACTACCAACACTGTAACTGCTGAGAATGTGAGAGTATCAAATCCTAAATCAATGATGACTTCAACAAAATTAGAAATATTAAGCTCAGCGAAAATCTGAAGCGTTTTCCTTACTGAATTTCTGCAACTTTATATACGAACTTTGACACTAAAAAATTTGACAGCTAGTGGACTCTTGGAATTATGAAATTATATAAACATAGTAGACTATATGCATAATATTTTCTAGAATGTAATGATACATCGTTTACAGAAAGTTGAAATGTCATATAGTCACCTTGTCCAAAATGAAGTATAGTTAATGTAATAGGAGAAATTGTGCATTTTAGAATATCTCCCTTTAACTAAATGATCAAGTCAGCAAATTATGCTTCATGTCTTGAAAATAGTAGGTCTTATGTAATGTTAATTATCTGAAATGAAACATAATCCATCATTCATACTTTATTTTACACTGAGTTAAAGTACGTATAACGAAAGAACTTTTAGTTTACAGGTGGATAGATATCTCTGATGCAAAAAAGTAGTAACATGCTACAACAAGCTATGGATTTGAAGCTACTTTTGACTTTAAAACTACGTTTTGGGTTGTATGCTTGTATGTATTACTACTTTTGGTCACTGGCTGCAATGTTTTCTACATTATGAAATATTATGGACATTGTATATGTTTCGATATAAGGATATTACGTATGCTTATTATGTAATGTTACATGTTGATTACGAGATGTGTGGTTAATATATGAAATGTCATTAATATAATATGTTGATGATGAAATGTATAACAACGTTGTATATATATTGTGACAGTATATAGAACTGGAACCTCCATACGGGGAAATGTACAGACCCTAGACAACAGCGTTTTAAAAATGCTGTGAAAAAAATTCAACAGCGTTTTAAAAACGCTGTGGAAAATTGCAACAGGGTTTCAAAAATTCTATAAAAAGGGGTCTTACCTGTGAAAAAACGCTCATAGCAACACATAAAATCAGTATAAATAGCACTCATAATAACACAAAAACGCTATAAAAAATATCATGGCAAAGATAGAAATGCTATAAAAAGAACTCATAGCAATGACAATAACGTTGTTAAAAAGTTATTTTAGCAGGGGAAAACTGTTATTAAATATATTGATAGGACAAATTAAACGCTAAGAAAAGTGATTTAGCTCATCAACACAAACGCTATAAAATGTATTAACAACATCAGTCGAACGCTATTAAAATTTTACCTTTTACAGCGTTTACGCTATTGCTAGTATGTTTCTGATCTATAATGGCATGTCGTTACATAGCATAGTCAAAAACGCTGTTAAAAGATTTCACAGCGGTTTTTAAGCGCTGTTAAAGGTCCAGTTTGTTGTAGTTCCCTATCATTTGTCCTAGGAGAACAGAATGAGAATTGTATGCACAGTATAGCATCATCGAAGATGAGTGTGCCATATAATCCCTGTGTTTCTCCAAGATATTTCCAAAGTTATAATTTGGTCCAGATCTGATAGTCTGTTATTTACTATCAGATAAACAACAATCAAATAGATTTATTCCATATGGAATCCACTAAGCCTCTATTAATAAATCTTTTATTAATCAAATCATTTTTTCAAATCTTTGATTCAAAACACCTTTTAAAGATATTTTCACAAACCAATTATGCTCCTTTCAATACTAGGAAAAACATTTATATACTTATCTCACTGGTATAAGTATATTCACAAACCATTTTATTCCCAATACTTAGAAAAATTATCCATATACTTATCTCAACGGTATAAGTATATTAACGAAACTTTAAGAAAGATTTTCTCATTTCAAATTCATATTTAAATGGGCCAAACAAATATTATTTAAAATATATCTTACTGTAAATCAAACCACCTATCCTTCAGTGTTAAGTATGATGAATGTTTCTATAACACCATAATTAAGAAGACTGAAAGGTCTAAACAAAATCCCATCCCTTTTAAAAGATTCCCTTTTTATAAGCCTATTTCATGTTTATAAATCCATTTATAAATCTCCAAATTTATTTATATAACTCCTTTTATCAATATCTAAATGCTTTATAAAATCCCTTCTATTTATAAAACCTCTTTTCTAGTTATACGGCTGGTTTCTAATTATAAACTCTTTGTAAATCTCTCTTTATAAACCCCTTTATAAAAATTCTTTATAAAATATCACTTATAAATCTACTTTACGAAATATCATTTGTAAATATCCTTTTATATAAACAATTTATCGTTTATAAAACAACTTTTACAAATAAATTAGCTACCTTTAAACATCATAATTAAAATAATCAACTAACTTTAAACATCCTTAATAAAGTAATTAATTAACTTAACCCATCATTAATTAAATCGATTAATTAACTTAAACTACATTAAAAAATGTAACTAAATATCTTTAAGAAATATAATCAATATAATTAAATATATCTAAACATCTTTACTATATAATTAAATACCTTAAAACCTTTTTAACAATGTAATTAAATAACTTAATACATCTTTAATAAAATAATTAGTTAACTTAGTTTAAACATCCTAATATAAACAATTTACTCTAAACATCAATAACAAAATAATTAAACCCATTAAACATCATTAAATAAAATAATTGATAAACTTTAAGCACCTTTGATTATGATAATTAACAAACTTTAAACATTATTCAAAAGGAGGCTTAGCGACCACAATGGTACTTACAAAACTACCAATTAAATTAAATTAATTTTTCAAGTCACATAACTGGTATTTACATAAAAAACATATATGTAAATAAAATCGATTAACAATTACTAGCTAATCCATCATCATCCAATAACGATTGAATCCACATATTAATTCACTGACATATGAATAAATGTCCAATTTAATATAATAGCGGAAAGAGAATTTATTCTGCTAAACAGATGTCATCAAAAATCTACACAATTTACTTATCGTGGAATGGTGTTTTATTCTCCTAAACAGATGTCCAAAATAATTTATTAAATTTAATTTAATAGATTGATGTTTCATTTGGCCAAATAGATATCACCGATGAAAATATAATTTATTACCTACGTTATTATCTAAATAACGTAATCATAACCGTTCATTATTAACTTGCCATTAAATTACACTACACTAAAACTATCATTAACCTATATCAAAGCGTTGTACTCATCAACATCAGTACAACGCAAAAATCCATAGGTCAAATGGATTTAAAACGGAGAAGTTATCCCCTTTTAAAATTGTCAACATAGTTGGTTAAATTATAATTAAAAACCAAACATAGACTTTAATTCTCACCTAAAAGGCCAAGCCAACTCCACTTTCCACTAACCAAACTTGACTGCTTGCAAATGAAAGCCCTCCCGACAAGCGCAATTGTCCATAATGTTGTGGACTTAAATCCAAACTCCCTTGAATTGAATAGTAACATGTCATCCTCTCCCAATTATATTTGCATGCACGACAGATCCTTTGTATTCCACGCACGCCACATCTCTTCTCATGGCTCACGACCGTCGCCTCCACCACTTACAATCGTCACCACCATTCGCTCCGCCTCTGTCCTCTCGCCTCTGCCCTCTGTGATGTTCAACACCATACTCACAAATACCCTCAAGGATTACTCAAAAAGCACACACACTTGCTAGCAGCAAGTCATGAAATAAGTAAATGAGGTTATTTCAAAAATAATGTGGAAAATTGGAGAATGTTTGATTATTAAAGCAAAAATATGAAGAATGAAAAAAAAATGTGCTTAGCCATTCGTTTTCATGCGTGTCTAAAACCAAGGAAAAGTGTGAAAAATGAAAATGTGTCCCCTAAGCTTTCATGCATGAGAAATGAATGTATCTATTTTCTTTGTGTGTGTGTTCCTTTCTTTTTCATTTGAAGTGGAAAAAAAAGTTAAATGTAAAATGTAAAAGTGCTTGTGAATATCTATGCGTGAGGGTGCAATATAAAAAGAAAACATGTACCAGTGAATGAGTGTCCCCCTTTTATCTAGCGTGCACATATATGAACCAATATAATTAACAAGAAAAGAGTCACAGGTCCCTGTTTTTGATGTTGTTATAAGAAAGTTCCTGCAGAAATGAATATGTAAATTTGGTCCCTATTTTTGTAAAATAAAAAACGCAAGGTGCCTTGCATTTGTTTGATAAAAAATGCAAGGTAACTTGCACTTTTCTGTTTCTGAAATCTTTTTCAAAATTTTCAAAATTTTGAAAAGCGCAAGTTATCTTGCACTTTCTATCAGGAAAGCGCAAGCTAGTTTGCGTTTTCTAATTTTGAATTTTTTTTTGAAAATTTGAAAAGCGTAAGGTAACTTGCGCTTTCTAACAGGAAAGTGCAAGCTAGTTTGTGCTTTTTGATTTTGAATTTTTTCTAAAAATTACGAAATTTTTAAAAAGCGCAAGCTGATTTTCACTTTCTAATTTAGAAAAAATAGGGACCTAATTTACATACTTATTTTTACAGGGACTTTTCTTATAACAACATCAGAAATAGGGACCTTTCGTGAAAAATCCCTATAATTAATTCATGGCTAAGGAGTAAAAAAAGTCAATGCAAGGACAATCAGAAAAAGTAAGAAAAGATATCAAAACACATGAAATGGGTTTACGTGTAAATATTGTGTTGCGTGTGAATGTAGTTTTGATTTTGGATAAAGGCTAGTTTGTGGTACACCACCATACGATAACGCGTTCGCGTACGAGCCGTAAACAATAGCAATAAAGATAAGATCGTGCACAACCATGCGGCATGATCACAAAATAATAATAAAATACATTAGTTAACAAATTTTGTAAAGTTTCAAAAATGCCAAAATTTGCCGTAAAATACGTCAAACGAAAATTTAATTATTTTTCAAATTAAAAATTATGAAAAAATCCTATAAATTAAATTAAAAATACATCACCAGAATCGAACAATTATTTAAAAAACATATTTTTATTATACTTAATTTCAAATTCGAATATTTAAAATTGATTAAACATTCCCAAAATTATAGTGATAAAATTTTGGGCCGTTACACAGGGTATACCCACTTGATTTGGATGGGCTACAAGCACCCCCACTTGGATTTTCGGACTACCAAGCGCAACCAATTGATTTAAAAGGGCTATAATCACATCCAAGTAAATACAATTAGAGTTTGATGGTTTTTCCAAAGACAATTTCTTGATCTTGGGATATAATGGATCATATAGCCTCTTAAGTAGCACTTTGATCTTAAATTGAAAGAGAGAAAGAGAGATGATTGAAATCAGATAGTAAATAGTAGAGAATCAATACAATGAAGATTGAATTGGTTCTGGTTGAATTTGAATAGATTTGAAAAAAAATTCACTAAAATTTTTGGCAGAGTAAGAGGAGAGAAGAAATAAGAAATTAGTTATTAAAAAATTCATTTGAAACTCTCTATCTATATAGAATAAATAGGCATGTCTATTCGTGAAGATTTACGATGGACAGACACTTTATTTCAAAATTTGAATTTCAAATTAGCGGCATGTATGTCGACATATCCCTAAAAAAATTGAAAATTCTTTTGTTTTTAAATATTTTGAAAATCTTATGCTTTACAAAATATTTTGATACTTTGTAAAACAATTTAAACATAGTTTATAAAAAATTTAAATTTTAAAAAACTTTTATAAAATATTTTAGATATATACTAAAAAAAATTAAATTAAAGGATAAGAAAATGAGAAATAATGATCAAAGATTGCTACCAAGGACTTTAACTATATTTTATGACTCTATATACTATACTACAGTCTTGAGATCTTCATACCTTAATCTTTATACTCATGGGTCTTTGTACTGTACAGTCTTTAATTTAATACCTGTGTAATATCTTGCACAATATACTATATAACTTGACAAAACATTAGTATCTACATTTTATATAAATGTATTTTGTTATTAAGGTTGTTATCATCAAAGTCAATAACCGAGGTATTAACAGAATATGTATTCCTCACAGTTGTGATTTTAAATTTTAGTTATAAAATTGTTGTAGAAATTGTTGAATGCTAAAAGTTTGGTGGTTGGCCATATTGGATATGACATTGATATATGTTAAAAGTTGAACTCTTTTAGTGATAAAGATAGTGGTAGCATTGGTTAAGTGATATGGTAGCTATTGGCCTCATCATAGTATTTTGAAATACTATGGTTTGCTATTTTGATTTGAAAATGGTTTTGAATTGGATGACGATTTTAAAAGTGATTTTGGGAATTTTCTATGGCATTTTATTTAGAAATGGTTTTTGATTTTTTTTTATTTCAACCTTTTGTTAATCTTTTATAATTTATATGGAAATGTTTAAAAGTATTTTGGAAAGTATTTATTTTACAGAAAAGTTAACATAATAACAGATGATTAATTTTAAAGAAAAAAAAAGCTTATCGTTTATAATAAAGTGATACTGTTTTAAAACAAGATATAATACTTTGGAATAAATATTTGTGAAATGCTTTATATAAAATGTTGTATATAAAGAATAGATTTATAAATAATATTTTATAAAAGGGAAATGATATCTTTTTGATAAATTAGAAAATATATCATATTTGTAAAATTATAGTGATATATGGAATGACTGTTTAGGGGAAGTATTTAGTTCTATCTTGAAATTGAAGATTTGTGATAAGTATATGATATTTAAAATTAGGAGATTTATACAGGAGTTTTATAAATATATTTGGAGATTTATAAATGAAGATTTATAAATACAATAGAGATTTATAAAAGAAGTTTTAAAAATATAATGGAGATTTATAAAAGGAGTTTTATATAAAAATATGGAGATTTATAAAAGAAGTTTTATAAATATGATAGAGATTTATAAAAGAAGTTTTATAAATAGAAAGGAGATTTGTAAAAGGAGTTGTAAATATAAAAGAGATTATAAAAGCAATTTTATAAAAGGATATGAGATTTGATTTCTATGAATGATTATTTTAAATTGTGATGGTATGGAAAGTATTCTTTTCATATTTAACACCAAATTTCATGGTAGGGAAACTCGGCCCTATCCTGAGAATTAAGAATGTACGTCGAGGCGAGGATAGTACGCTAACTTGTCCAGCTTCATTTTTAATCGAGGGATAACGCAAATTTGAAATCGGGAAGTTGTGGTAAGTATATTTGGTCAAATTTACATACGATCCATTTACTCACACCAAAGGGAAAGAGTTTTGGGTTTATTGCTATCAATGATTTAAATGACATTTGTTTTAACTCAAACAAATATGGTTTTGAAAGTGAAATTTTTATTAAGGTTTTGTGAATATACTTGTACCATTGAGATAAGTATATGGTAACATTTTCTAAGTATTGAAAATGTAGTGTTTTGTGAATATACTTATACTGTTGATATAAGTATATGGAAAAGTTTTCTATGTATTGAAAGTAAGATGTTTTGTGAGTATAATCATACATTTGAGATGAGTATATCAATATTTTTCAAGTATTGAAAAGAGTAGAGAAGGTTTATGAATATATCTTTTGTAAAAGATTTTTTAATACAAGAATTTACAAAGTAGTTTCAATTAATGAAATGATTAATTAAAGAGGCTTAGTGGTTGCTTATGTGCTTAAACATGCTTGGTTTCCATATGAAATTAAAATATCTAATTTGATTGTTTGTTTATTTAATAGTTAAATAATCGACTATCAAATCTTGGCTAGTTTTGAAACTATTGTTTATCGGCTTGAAGAGGCTGGGATCAGATAAGCATGGATTATTCGAAAACCAATTTGAACCGGCATTATCGTTCGAATTGAAGACATCTTGAAGATGATGAAATTGCAGATGGAGTTCTTTGAAGTGCAAGGGCTACTTGCTACTAATCCTGAGGATGTAGTAGAAGCAGTGCCTTCGGTTTGTTCGGGCATAGAACAACCTGTACGGATGAATGATGTCCTAATATAAATGTTGTCATGTATTATTTATTAATAGATTACTTGCATACTCCTTAGTTTTTGATCTTTCCTCAAGGTAGAGATGTTATATGTGGTATTATTAAGAAATTGACTGGAGGAGGTAAGATGCATGCATGTATTTATTGAGATTTCCTCAAGGTACGTGCATTATACTTAGGTCATTGTGAAATGGTTGGCACCAGTGAATGATCTCTTTTTATTTTTGAGCTTTCCCATTGTCGAGATGGTATTAGGATGAGCACAAGTTAGGAGTTGTATAAGGTACAACTGATAAGATGTTATCCATAACATGCGGGCCTATGATTTGTTGAGCTTTCCTCAAGGTCGGAATCCAAAGGCATGCGAGTCCTAACACCTACTAAAGAATCAAAAGATTTCTATATTATTCGCAAGCTTTTGAGAAAAAAAATCTAATGGGAGCATTATTAAAAAATGAAATGGTAACATTTAACATATCTAATATTGTAAGAATATCTGCTATATAAAGTTAAAATAATCTACATTATTAAAATAAAGTTGATAAAATGTTTATTAGTTAAGATATACAATTGAACTACATTAAAGATTGACAAAGAAATATAAAATATACTCACCTTTAAATCCTATGGCATGTTGTCGATTCAAGACCCTAGTAAGAGCTAATTTTTACGACCACTAAAACATTGGTACCTCGGTCGCTTAAGTGTTTATTTGCTCAAGACTATGTACTATCTTTATGCGTTTTGAGGATATGATATTTGATCCATATTCAATCACATATAAATGTTATACAGTGAACGATTACAGTTCATAATGTACGAAACTTTAATGAAATTAATTTATTAGAAATAAGCAAATAAACCATAATGCAAAATCATGTATTTAATACGACTAATTACAATAAGGATCTCCTTTGAATGGTTTGACCATTTTGGAAAGGAACGCGAATGTACGAGAGAGGATGTAACTTAGGCACAGTTGGGATGAAGGGAGTAAATGGCCACCTTTACTTCACATAGGACATTAAAAACATGAATTGTATAAAATACTAGAGGATACTTAATACGGAATGAGAAATGTCATTTCTATTCCAATTTTTTTATAACATGGAAAATTGTTTTCTATAAAATTTATTTCTACGAGTTTAAGATATTTGATCAAAAACACTCGACTATAAACTAGTTATAATAAAAGAATTAAATAGCATGTAATAAGTATTTCAATGAAACTTCATATTTCATACAATATTATAGTAATGGCGAAAATAGTCGGAGCATGCCATATAATACTTATCGGTGTGTCAAGATACTAAAAAACGTTTTCGTAGATATACCAAATATTATTAATGAAATGATAATTATTTTTAGTATTGACCAAAAATAAATATAGTTTTATTTTGTTATTGATATTTCTATTCATTATGACATAAATCTATTAGAATAACGGTATGTGTTGCACTAGCAACATAACACAGAAGTATCTAAAATTTAACAATTATTTTTTCAGATTGTGGACTAAGCAATATCTTGGAGGAATAACTCTTTAAATCATATGATCGTGAATCATATAGTACTGATGAATTATATCTTGGAAGATTATGGGAAAATCACCAATTCAGTGGGAGTGGCAAAAAAGTTGGTGAACTATTCTAATTGATATATAAAGATGTATATAGTCAAAAGTCTAACAGTACCAAAATGGATCCACCTGCTTTGTTTAATTCATAAATGAATTATCATAGAAATGAACATATGTATTTGATACATAAGCAATGTATTTTAGATAAGTTCATTGAACATAGAACAGAAGTAGAAAACATAACATGCAAAAGAAATAAAATGATTTCAATTTGTTCGAATAAGTGAGTATATTGGAACGAGTTCCCAATGTACCAAAAATGAATAAGATTACATAGCTTGAATTTTTTGCAAGCAACTAGCAAGCCCAATTAAAGTCAATCTGGCCTAAGCCCATGGCCTCAAACCAGCCCTTCTACCCAGCAAGGCACCAAAGTAAAGCTCAGGCTCTTCAAGCAACCTTCACACAAACAAGACCAGGACCGGGCCCAGATCAATCTCGCCCGACTCCTTTACATTGGATTTTCACCGGTATTTAAAGACTATCGTGGTTCGCCCAGCCCCTATCTAAGCCCATCTCAACAAGCAGTACTTCTAGAAAGAATAGCCTGCCCTCGGCCATGGCTTCCGTAAAGCCAAGATTCAGCCGACACATGGCCTCCTTCCCGGATGCCCCCACGCTCGATCCATTGCTCACCTTCCCATGTGGTTCTTAGCTAAATTCCAAACCTCTTCTATGTTGCTGACATCCGGTTAACCAACTAGGCTACATGGGTACTCAAGTGAAATACAAAGCTGTTAGTCCATCCAATCAGAGCTCCATTGGTGGGGCGGCTGATCTGATGAGGCTTACCATCAGCATTAAATGCACATTTAATGCAAGCGCCACCTTGTACAAAGAGGCGATGAGTGCTTTCTCTTCCACCACCTATCTTCCGACCTACTTTGTAGTTGTCGATCATCTACCTCTACAGTCAGATCAGTGGTTGTAACACCACGTAAAATAAACCATAAATAAATAAAATAAAGTAAATTATATATGATAAGGGTTGGATATGGGAATTTTATAAAAGTTGTAATTTGACCACGAAAGTTATTCCGTTGCATTCATGGAGAAATTTCGATCTGTTTCCATATGTAATATGCTGAAAACGCAGCTCAAACAAAGAAGTAATGAGCATTTGAAGTTCTTAGATTTAAATTAATTTAGTTTGAATTAATATTCAAATAAGAAATCAAATTTAGAATTTAAATTTCAAAAATTAGCTTGGGGACTAAGTAAACGATTAAGTAAGGCTTAACGTTAAAAAGTTAATAAGGGAATAAAATGATTTGGCAACGGAAAGAAAAATAAACGCCCCTGAATAAGATAGCGGTCGGCATGAATAGGTCAACCGGTCGACCATAGTGGACGACCGATCATCCAAAGGCGGTCGACCGCTTGGCAACGAAAGTTAGCAGTGGTGGCTAGGGTTTTATGCTATGTTTTATTCGGTTATGCGCTCCAGATTTACCCGTTTCCTGCATACTTCCATCCTACGGTTCTGGTGCGTATCAACTCCTATAAATAGGACCCTATCCTCTTCACTTTTATTCATATTATTTTAGGAAATACAACGAAACTCTGCCATTTCTATCTCTCTCTAATAAGATTTAGAAATTCAATAGAAAATTCAGGTAAGGATTCAACTTATTTCCTATTTGTTTCTTCTTCCTCCAATCTATTCTTATCATATTCTTCTCCAATTATTCTGAATCTAATGAATATAGATACTCCTTCCTTATTTTTTGTGTGTATGTGTATCAAAAGAGAGGGATTCTAGAAGAGATCGGAAGGCTGCAAATCCATTTGAGTAAAGCTAAAGCTAATCTGTAAGTGGAAACCTTAATATTTCTTTTCAGCAATTGTTTAGTGTATTTCTTTGGATTTGAATATGCCTTAGGGATTTTAGGATTTCGAAAATATGATAGATAAAATCCCCATAATTCCTTTTTATTTCGATATGTCAATTCTATGTTGAGATTATCAATTCTTTACACTAATTTGATGGAATTTGTTTCGTTTAAGCAATTTTTGAGAATTTCATATTCTATTCCACTTCTCCTTCTTCTTTGGATCAAATTGTGATCCTTCAATAAAATAAAGGTTTTAGATTACGAATTCTATTCATAGTTTACACCACTTATTCATATCTATTTCTTTGTAAAAAGAGTGAATAGAATATGGGATTTAGATTGTAATTCTTGTTGTTTAAGATATTTCATTTAATTGGTGTAATAAATTGAAATTCTATTTTATTTACAAGTCTGTTATGCAGTTTTGATTATGAATATCTATTCCCTATTTTGGACATTTGAATTCCATGAAATCTTGGGAAATTAAAGAAAAAGGACTTGTAATAGTAATTGGTTAAGGAATTGACATTAAACGCCAGTTAGGGCGTAAAATCGATGCGGTTAGAAATTATTAAGCTCGAATATTTATTTAATTCTATCTACGTAATTAACATATAACTAATGCATATATGACGTAGTTAATTAGGCATTTATTTATATTTATTTTCCCTCATTAGGAAGGTAATTGATTTTGAGGCAAAAATAAGAGGAAACACTTATATAGCCTAATTACATTTTAAGGCATAATAGGGAAGATTCCTTATAAGGCCTTACTTATGAAATGGTGAGATGTGTGTGTGTGTTTGTTTGTGTGTGTGTGTGTGTATATATATATATAGAGTAATTAATTTTTAACTAAGTCATAGGGATGCGAGGTCAATAGAGTTGCATGACAGAAGTCTGCCCTTCACTTTGAGGCTACCAGCAGTTGTGTATACTTTATTGATGTGAGATATCCTTATGATAAATATTTGTAATGACGCGAGGTTAGTTCCAAATCCAGTAGAGGAAATCTGCCCAGCTAATTTTGTTACCAGTTCCTATGAATAGTAGAGTAATGTGAGACATCGTTATAGGTATGGGCCATAAGACAAAGGGCCTGCTTCAAGGTTTGAGGTATTAAGTGGTTGGACCCGCCTTTTTTCCCAAATGAAGTACCAAGGGGTTATGCTAGATGGTATCTCTATAAGGGTCCGCTTCTAGGATTAGGCCTTAAATGGTGGGATCGACCTATTTTCCACTTGGAAGTATTAAGTGGCATATGAGATTCCATATGATGTCAGCTAGATAGTGCCATTGAGAAGCACGCTTCTGGAATTAGGCCTTAAATGACGGGGTCTGCATATTTTCCACTGAGAAATATTAAGTGGCTTGGGTACCGTCTCTTGCATCATTAGCCGTTTATGACGTATAATTGGGATATGGGATATACTTCTGGAATGGAAGGTATTAAGTGATTGGACTCGCCTCCTTTCCTTATAAAGAAGTATTAAATGATTTTAATGATTTTATGTTCGTAGACATATTCTTATTTTTGGAATATACTGCCCAAGTACTGAAAAGGTAAGACTCGAGGTTTTTTTATTCACTAGAAACTTGTGGTTCTGACTCCCTACTCATTACAACACAAGTTAAGGATAGAATGATGGCGGTGACGATGCTTAAAGGTGAAAAAGCTTGGTAGGTGGTAGTATTTATTATTATTTTCTTTCATTTGTACCCATGAATTTAAAATATTGTTGTAACAAATATTATATTACGGTTTTTATGGGATTTTGTGTTATGACATTTTTATGGTTTTGAAATAAATGGGTACTTTGTGATTGGTGGATCAGTTAAAAATAAGAATTGCAGCTTGGCACCTTAGGAAAAAAGCTTTAAATTGGTGGAACTTTGTGATTGATGAGCACCCAGGCGATATTATCTTGGGATGAATTTAGGCCCGATTCGAGATGAGATTCATGTCTAGAGCAGAGGTTAGCTTGCAATTAGAAAAGTTCATTTAGCTGAGACAAGGAGATTCTACCCTTAAGGAGTACATAGCTAAGTTTACTGAATTGGCTAAATTTGGGATGAACCTGATAGACACACTTATGAAATAGGCCATGAAGTTTGTAAAGGGCTTAAATTCCCCGCTAAGTGTTGTTGACCCAAGTACCTATGGGGGCCACATATGAAATGTTGGTGGAAACGGCAATGCTACACATGGCCAATGAGGAAGATAAGAGAGAGAAAGAAAAGTCTGCATAGACCCAAAAGCAAGTAGGGTCTAAGAAGGGGAGCTTTTGGGCCAACAAGAAATCGAAGAGGATGTTTAAGAAGGAAGTAAAGGGGTGTAAGAGATGACAAAGGAGGGGTCACAAAGCCAAAGATTGTAGGGCGAGTGTTTGCGCCAAAAATGGTCACAAACCCCAAGTGTTGTGAAAGCACCAGTGTATGAATACAAATCAGCAATATTCAAACACAAATATCAGATCTAAGCAAGCAACAAACAGCAATTCAGAAATAAGGGACAGTGACACACGATTTATAGTGGTTCGGCTATCTCCGGCCTACGTCCACTTCAAGGTTTTTATGATTTTATTGCTTGATGCTTGAAGATTACAATTTCTTATTGCGTAGTACAATAGATTTTATGAGCTAAGTTGAATCCAAGGAAACAGTGGTGATCTGGAGTAAATCTGGCAGAGTCTGGGCGATCTTTAGCTCTCAAAATTGTCCGACCCCTTTTCTGAATGACCAGGGGCTCTATTTATAGGTGTAGGAGGCTGATATTTTGCCTAAACTGAAGGGAGACCAGTTCCAGTACGTCAGGGGGCCCACATGCCCGCTTTCTGGAAATCCGGGCCCACTTTGGGATCGATTCGAAGCTATGTTCGAATCGATCAAGAAATCGTCCAATCGAGCTGAAATTTGGTGAGAACATTCTTCAATGTGTATGTAAGCATCTGTGAAAATTTCATTGAATTTGGACGTATAGATCTCAATATATGATCGATACGAGTTGTAGTATTTCAGCAGGCACTCTGGTTCGAATCAATTGGTTCGAATCGATCTCTTCGAATTGATCAGAGCGCATGCCTGTGCGATGACGTGTCGCGAAATTCTTGGGTTGATCCACCTTCCTCGCCGTGTTGAACGCTTCTTTCCTGGATACGCGCTCGCATCCATACCTCGTGCCCAATCCACATCCATCTATATCCATAGTGTGCTTCGAATCCATTGCCTCGTGTCCATACAATCTGCTTCGTTCGTATCCTTCCCATCGATACGAAGTGTATCGATACGAAGAGCCATTGCACGACTCCATCCAGACCGATGCGAACAACATCGATTCGACCCAATATCGATCGATACGAAACCATTAATCCAAGTCCATGTCGATCGATACGAATGGTATCGATTCGAACAAATCTCCGTATGCTTGTTTTAACTACCTGGGTGTGTTGCCATCAAGTTGAAATTCACCTAGCCTTCCTATCCAATCGATACGAAGTCATCGAGTCGAACCAGAACACGACCGATGCGAACATCATCGATTCGAACCAATATCCATGGATACGAAATGTATCGAGTCGAACTTATCCTTATGCATTTCAAACCATTCATATCTTGTGCATACGAACTCCGATTGTTCTGAAAATTGAAACGTAGCCTCTTCTAGCATTGATCGTCATTTCCAATCGATTCCGTCCCGATCGGAACCCGGACGAATTTTGACAACGTCCATTACATCCTTGTTTCTAATTGATTCCCGATCCTGACATCCATCGTTCCTTGCCAATTTGTTGATATTCCAGCCTTGACCAAAAGGTGGGATAACATTTGCCCCCCAAAACATGCCTTGTGGTAATGAAGCGTGTTTTGAATAGTTCCGAATCCAATATCCGAAGTCCATAGCCAATTCCATGTCCATTCGAACTCGATGACCGATTTTTCAGTCCATCCTTGTCCAACAACCGAATCCAAGACCTCTCCGGGTCGATATCCAAATCCGTAACCTTTCTGGGCTCTTGCCAAGCGCAATCCACACCTGACGACCGTGGTCCAGTGTCCCTGGACGTTGAGCTGACCTCTCCAGGTTCTTGCCAAGCGCAATCCACACCTGACGACCGTGGTCCAGTGTCCCTGGACGTAAGTAATGCCATGGCTTAAGTCCTAAGCCGAATCCTGGTCGCTCCGGACCCTTGTTGAGCATAGTCCATACTCAACGACCTGAAACAAAAATCGATAGTAGGGGGCCTAAGTCTTAGGCCGAATCCTGGTCACTCCAGACCCTTGTCGAGCATAGTCCATACTCGACGACCTGAATGAGTCACTTTACCGCGTTCGGGCCGAACGACTCACCCCTTGCCAGGCATAATCCATACCTGACGACCGTTTATCAAAAACCAAAAAGAATCCAATCAAGATCCAATCCAAAATCCAAATCAAATCGGAAAACCAGAAATCCATATCAAAAATCAAAACCATCATCCAAAACGGAGAACAATCATCTGAATGAATGCCAAAACCAGAAAAACAAGCAAAATCAGGAGTTCAATCCAAACTCCAAAAACCAAAACCAAAAAACTAAGTGTCCAATCCAAAAACAAAAGACAGATTTCGCAAACCATGGCTTTGCGGTTTATCATCACTCAGTGCATGCCTAGGGGCTATCTCCGTCCCCATACATGTGTAAATGACTCGGTTGCTCGCCAATGGTTTGTTACTTATTTCGTATTATCCTGATCAATTGATGACCAATCGATCATTATTCCTGTGCCTCATATCCTCATGGTTTAAGGTAGGCGGTGGTTGCTCCTGCTCCACCGCGGCATTCCGAGCCCCAACATACTGCCTCAACTGTCCATTCCTCACATGCTCCTCAATTATGTCCTTTAGGTGCCTGCAGCTGTTGGTATCATGCCCGTCTAAATCGTGGAAGAGACAATGCTTTCCTGATGCCCTCTCCCGCTCGGATGGTTCTCTCCTAGCCGGCCTCCGGTAAGGAAGGCGATTCCGAGTTTCCATGTATATCCGCTCTAGTGTCTCGTTTAATTCTGTGTATGCGGAAAACTTTGGATCCTTCCATCGCTTCCCGGCTTTTCCTGAATCATCGTCTAGTGAAATGACCCTCCTATTTCCACCCTAATTTCATAAGGATTTTTTTTTTTTGCTAAGAGATGATATATAGATATATCATTCATTACAAATATGTTTTCCAAGGTCATTTTCTTTTTCCAACAAACAAAATATATCCAGGATCAAAATAACTTACCAATATAAATATATCAGTGTATATCTAATAACATACACATACATATGAAGATGTATGTGTTCTTCTTGTTTAAATTCAGAGTATATACTTTATTTTTTTTTTGTACAAGAACATTCTGTTTGATTTAGATTTTTAGCAATTCAGATTAAATTATTGTATCTTGATTTTTGGCCATAAAATCCACTGGTAACATGTACTTTAGTCTGTCATTATAATTAAGAAATGATCATGTAATAATCAGTAGTAAACAAGCTTTTAATATAGATGGTTGTGATAAAGTCTGGATAGTATCAAATTCAGTATAAAAGAAAGTGGATCCTAAGTGAACACAAGCAACATCTAGGCGTAATGGAAACGCGCCTAACTTATACACAAGAGGTCACTGGTTCGAGTACTATGCAGGTCGGTTCAAACACAATTTTTGTTTTTTTTTTCTTTTCTTTTTTTTTCCTGTATGGTTTGAAATCTGATACCTACTTATCTTTGTACATATATATATATAATGTTTGCCTATAACCTATCATACAAAACAATTCTTCTTACTTTACTATTTTTGAATCCCATTCCTATAGCTGTTCTAGGAATTATAATTATATTTTTTGCTCAAATATCAACATGTACACAGATATACATGTACATGTCAATATCTCTGCTTATTTTCCAGAAAACTGGGTGAAACAATTGCTAAATGTACTAAGCTTTGAAATGCATTTTTATTTTCAGAATACAATCTATCATGATCAACCAATACTTCATTCATTTGGAGCTGGTTAACTCATGAATCCTATATCTGCCACACTAGTTCAAAGCAATGGAGATACCTTTTTATTGCATTCTGTCTGAAGCTTTTTAGAAAAACAATTTACTTTTCTCAATACATTTCAGAAATGAATTCACACTTATTTACAAAGCATTTCAGTAAAAAGAAAATAAAATCCTTTTAAGTTTACTTTTTGCTAAATCCAGATTTTGTTCTAAAACTCAGTGCTCTGTTATGTCACAAGATTAGCTAATACATATATAAATTATGCTAAACAGTAGCTCACATAATTGTATATTTCTTACCAGATTTTTATAGCTGATACTTGAGCTATAAAAACAAATCAAACCTTAACACACAACCATTTCAACAGAACAACAAATTTTAATCTGACACTTTACAGATCATAAGGGCAACTTGATCACTAACCATAAAATATTCAATACATGACTGGAAATCTTAGAAACATAATATTTTTCCTGAATACATGCAGATATAAACAATTTAAGCTCTTATTGAAACTAGCTAGCATGTTCATTCACTCCTCCATAACAGCCATTACTTCATTTTACTTAGTGCCTGGGTTACCTGAAAGAGCATGAGTGGCTGCCTCATTTTAAAATGAGACACCCCATATGCCATGAGCAAACAAGGGTCAGATCTATGATCTGGTATGAGTAACATCAATTTGTTCATGATATTAAGCAATAGAGAATATAAGGGTACTGACTTGTTATTTAAGCAAATTTCTGCTATCAATTACTCTAACATAGTATAATTAAGTTGATTCAGGTATGATATATTCATCTATCATTCCTTCACTTGCATACATAATCATACAAACATAATTATCTACTAGCAACAATTTCATTCACTGGAATCATCTTGGTTCCATACCATTCAACCTAAGAAATATCCACATTCCTATTTCTTCATTTACAGGTTGTAATATTCAATTTAAATCCCTGCCTCATCTGCTATTAAGGAATCACTGGGACACATTGCAATGAACTAATTCACATCATTGCACAAAGATCTCAGGGCTTAAACAAACCATGTGCCAACTTGCATACTTCAAATATGACAAGCATTCCAGCAGCTTTCTTAGCCTTCCCTTCCCTAGTTTATTTACTAGTGTATTGTCTTAAATCCTATCATCAAATATGCTAAGTGAACATGTCACTGCAAACATGGAAACATCCATAATCTTTCCTAGCATAATTCTCCTCAGAAATAAGCAGACAGTTATTTCCTAAATGGGGTCAATATGTCTAGATCTTAGTAAAATATAAGAACATTTTCAACTGTAAAATAAAAGAGGCATGGCATGTTATATTGATCTGCAAGCCTTTATGATTGATTCAGATTCAAGATCTGGTTCAATCATAATTTTAGCTTGTGGGTTTCTTCTTTTTTTTTTGATTTGATTAAGGGCTCAGCACTTAGAAAATTTCTATTGCACCCTTAACATTTTTCTTTTCAAGCCTCAGCACTTATACCAAGTATAATGCAGCTCCAATCATTTTCATAAAGTTTCCATGCCATAGATCTATAACAGTTGAGAGTATTCTCTATATAATTATTAAGATCCTAAACTTTAACATTTATGAGTATAAATAAAACAGTATGATACTCATCCAAAGACAAATGTCTCAACCAACAAAGATCATCAAAATCATCCATATCAAATCATATCAGATTTAAAATAAGACATCCAAAAAGCATTGATGAAATCATATACATCAAAACCAAAAATACATAAATGGCAATATAAAAGTGGCTGCCTCAACTCAGGTCTTAATGCCATGAACTCAGTGAGATTACTCACCTAAATGTTTCTTCTTATTAATCCAGAAAATTCTTGTTTGAGTGTTTTCTCCTTCCTTCCAATATTTTTTTCTTCTTTTCTTATTTTTGTGCAGCCCGGGGTAAAGACAATTCTTCTGTCTATTTATATACATTTTTCCTCTAGGGTTTTGTTGAAACAGAATTCCATTTCTGTCCGGGCTAGCATCATGCATTTTGCATTCATAATACCCCGGCCATATTAACCAATTTAAAGGCTGCATTTTCTTTTACTTTTCAGAAAATGGCCACTCACCTAGTCATGTTAAAAGTGTGACTATTTTCTTTTATTTTTCAATTATTTCTGAAAATTCTCCTTTGCTATTTTTGCCTATACAAGCTTATTAACTTGTATCACATTTCATGTCATTTTAGTGTTATAGTTTTACCTGCTTATATATATATATATATACTTTTCAGTACTTAAAAATATATATATATTTGTACACATATCTTATCTAGGCTTATTTAATTTCTCTTTAATTTCAGAAGCATATGCACCTATATGTATACAGGTTTACCAATACACATAATTTTCTCTTCTGGATTTTAAATAAAATTTGTTTACTGATTTAAAGTAAAACTTACTTTTCTTATTTTCTAAGATGATCCATATAATTCCAGAAATCAAATATCCATGTTGCAAAATCATGTTTGTATTGCTTTTTAATTCTTGTTTTAAATCCAAGAAATCTGGAGTTCTTCCTTGTGCCATTTCAGTGTGCACGTGCACACATATACTTGCACACTATTTATTCCAGAAATTTCACCATATTTAAATCTAAATATTTCAAAAATTAAATCATTTTACAAAAAATGATTTTTCACAAAATTTTGGGGTATTACATTCACCCCTCCTTTTAGGAATTGTGTCCTCACAATTTTCTAACATTTATAGTGAGCATCATTCTCTTTTCTGAAAACTTATCAAACATATGCATAAGCAAACAAATTCAACCATATCAACCATGCATAACAAAATTTTTCCAGAGAAAAAAAAAATTACCTTTTAATTTGCAAAAAGCTTAGGATAATCCATTCTAATCTTATCCTCTAACTCCCATGTGCAGTCATTAGGATCATTACTCCACTGAATCTTAACTAGTTTCAAAGTTTTGCTCCTTAATTTCTTTTCTTCCTTGGCTACAATCCCCACTGGTTCTTTTTCATAAACCAAGTCAGGATTTATTTGAATTTTGGTAGGCTCTTCCAAAATGTCTTCTTTATCATGTACCCATCTTCTAAGTTGGGACACATGAAAAACATTATGCATTGCTTTCATTTCCTCTGGTAGTTCTAATTTGTAAGCCAATGAACCAATTCTTTCCAGAATTTTATAGGGTCCAACATACCTTGGTGTAAGCTTACCTTGCTTGCCAAACCTCATGACTTTCTTCATAGGTGAAATCTTGATGAAAACAAAGTCTCCCACTTCATATTCCACTTGCTTTCTCTTTCTATCTGCAAATTTCTTTTGCCTATCTTGAGCTGCTGCTATTCTTTTTCTTATTAACCCAATTTTCTCTGTAGTTTCTTTAACATAATCAGGTCCAAGAATAGCCCTTTCTCTAGCCTCTACCCAGCATATCGGTGATAAACATGGCTTGCCATATAAGGCTTCAAATGGTGCCATCCCTATGGTGCTTTGGTAACTGTTATTGTATGTGAATTCAGCTAGATGGAGGTGGTCTTCCCAGTTGCCTCCAAAGTCCAGTGTACATGCTCTCAACAAATCCTCTAAGACTTTGTTCACCACCTCAGTTTGACCATCTGATTGTGGATGGTAGGCAGTGCTTAAGCACAATTCACTCCCCATAGCCTCTTGAAAACTTTTCCAAAACCTTGAGGTGAAGATGGTATCCCTATCACTCACAATGGTTTTGGGTATGCCATGCAACCTTACTACCTCTTTCATGAATATTTGAGCCAATTTTGGAGCATTTCTTTCTGTTCTAACTGGGATAAAATGTGCTACTTTAGTTAGCCTATCCACTATCACCCATATACTTGTGTTTCCCTTCTTAGATCTAGGCAGACCATCTATGAAATCCATAGATATATCCTCCCATTTCCACTGTGGTATGCTAAGGGGTTGCAATAGTCCTGATGGCCTTTGTGTCTCTGCCTTGACTTGTTGGCAAGTCATGCACCTTGCAACATATCTGGCCACATCTGACTTCATCCCCTTCCACCAAAGATTTCTTTTCAAATTTTGATACATCTTGGTGCTACCTGGGTGTATGGAGTATTTACTCCTATGGTACTCATTTAATATTTCCTCCTTCAATTCTATATTTTCTGGAACACATATCCTATTTTTATTCCTTAAATAACCATTTTTGTCAACTTGATAATTTATTACTTCCTCTCCTTTTGATATGAGCATTTTCCTTTCCACCATGTTTGGGTCTTGTTCCTGCATTTTCCCAATCTTAAAAAGTAAATCTGATTGCAGAGATATCATACTTAATTTTCCTTTACCTTCACCTTCTTCAATGGGCATCATTTGTTCCTCACTGTTTTCCTCAATTTCCAAATCAGTAAGTATAGTCAAATCCCTAAACTCTTCCATCATCAACATGGCTACTTTGGCATGTTGTCTACTCAAGGCATCTGCAACTTTATTTGCCTTGCCTGGTGTATACAGTATATCTAGATCATAGGCAGCTAGGAACTCTACCCATCTATGTTGCCTCATGTTCAAATCTTTTTGTGAGAATAAATATTTCAGTGCCTTATGATCAGTGTACAAAATGAATTTGGCACCTAACAAATAATGTCTCCAAAGTTTCAAAGCATACACTACTGCTGCTAATTCAAGATCATGGGTTGCATACCTGGTTTCATGTGGCTTTAATTGCCTAGATGCATAGGCTACCACCTGGTCTTGCTGCATCAACACAGCCCCTAAACCAGAGCCACTTGCATCAGTGTACACAACCAAATTTTCATTTCCTTCTGGCACTCTCAATACTGGTGCATTAATCAGAGCTTCCTTTATTTTGATAAAAGCTTGCTCACATTTTTCTGTCCATACAAAGGCTTGGTTCTTTCTAGTTAAATTGGTAAGTGGTGATGATATTTTTGAGAAATCTTTTATGAATCTCCTATAATATCCTGCCATCCCCATAAATGATCTAATCTCACTGATGGTGCTAGGCCTTTTCCATGCTTGGATTGCCACTACCTTGTTAGGGTTTA
Source organism: Allium fistulosum (assembly GCA_030737815.1). Taxonomy (NCBI): domain Eukaryota; kingdom Viridiplantae; phylum Streptophyta; class Magnoliopsida; order Asparagales; family Amaryllidaceae; genus Allium; species Allium fistulosum. The sequence continues at coordinate 419,036,387 of CM060906.1, forward strand.
CTGATATTCCTTTGGCAGAGATAACATGCCCAAGGAAATGCACTTCTTCTTTCCAAAATGCACATTTTGAAAATTTTGCCTTTAAATCATTTTCCCTTAGTCTTGACAAAACTAAATGCAAATGATTTTTATGCTCTTCCACTGTCTTGGAATAAATCAAAATGTCATCAATAAAAATCAGTACAAACTTGTCTAAATAATCTCTAAATATTCTATTCATCAAATCAACAAAATATGAAGGAGCATTTGTCAAACCAAATGGCATAACCAAAAATTCATATAAGCCATATCTTGTGTTAAATGCAGTATACTTAACACTTGAGTCTTCAACCTTCATTTGATGGAATCCTGATGCTAAGTCTAGCCTAGAAAATATTTTAGCTTCACTGAGTTGGTCAAAGAGATCATCTATTCTAGGCAATGGGTATTTATTCTTGATGGTTACTTTATTTAGTTCCCTGTAATCTATGCACATTCTCAAGGTACCATCATGTTTTCTTACAAACACTACTGGAGAACCCCAGCAGGAATTGCTTGGCCTTATAAATCCCTTGCCTTCTAATTCTTCCAACTGATTTTTCAATTCTTTCAGTTCACTTGGCCCCATCCTATAGGGTTTCTTGATTATTGGACTTGCTCCTGGAATGAGATTAATTTGGAACTCAACTGGTCTGTGGTGTGGAACACCCTTAACTTCCCCAAACACATCCAAGTATTCATTAACTATGGGAATTTCTTCAATGGTTAGTTCACTCAGATCTTTTTCTAAGTCAACTAAATGATACAATTTCCCTTCCTTAGCTATTTCACATAGAACTGTGATCCTCTGGCCTCTAGAATTTTGCAATGATATGGTGGATGAGTCTAAATTAATTATGGCTTTAAATTGCCTTAACCAATCTACCCCCAATATAACTCCTATATTTGGGTAATTTAAAACATATAAATTGGAAATAAAAATATTTCCTCCTATGTTTAACTCCACATCCACACAATTCATGTTCAAAACACTAGAACTCCCTAGGGGACTTTGTACAAACAATGGGGTTTCGACCAATATGCAGTTTAATTTTAACACTTTAACTAATTCATAGGAAATCAAAGAGTGTGTTGCTCCAGTATCATATACTACTGGTATGGGTATGGCACAAATGAGTAATGTACCTTCCACTTGGCCATGATTTTCAGCATCAATTTTCACTGCAGATTTGCCTTTCCCATCCAAAGTTGCCAATTTCCCCTGCTGTTTATTCTCAGGACAGTTCCTCTTCATATGCCCCTCTTTCCCACATAGGTAGCATTTGAAGGCTCCTCCTTTTAACTCTGGGCACCTTGGTTTGATGTGTCCTTCTTTTCCACAATGATGGCAAACCAATTTCTTCTTAGTATCATTGGCTTTTGTGTCTTTACTCTTCCTGTTGTCTGCCTCCTCCTTCTTTTTATCATAAGGGTGATATCTTCCCTTATCCTTCTTATTGTTGCTCTTAAAATTCCTATATCTCTCTCTTTCTTTGTCATGTTGTTCCAATTTCAAAGCCAGATCAATTACTTGATCAAATGTCCTATCTGCATATGGTAGCATAGCTCTGCTAAGTCCTGGGTTCAGTCCTTTTATATACCTATCATTTTTGGATGCTTCATCTGCCACTAGCATTGCTCCATAGTTGGATAGCCCCTCAAACTTTTGAGTGTATTCAGTGACATTCAAAGTTCCCTGCCTAAGTTTGATAAATTCTTCAAGCAAAATGGTCTTGGCTGATGCTGGTACAAATCTTGCCTCCAACATCTCCTTGAACTGATTCCAAGTGATTTCATTTTCATTTCTTCCAGCTATGATCACCTCCCACCAGCTTAAAGCTACCCCTTTCAGTTGTCTAGAAGCTACTTGCCTCTTCCTTTGGTCATCCAACTGCATGTCATTGAAAATCCTATCAAGTGTTCTCAACCATGCTTGAATTTCCATCACACTCTCAGTTCCTTCAAAACTCTTGCCTCCCAAATTGGAATAAGTCTTCAGTAGTTTTGAAAGCTCTTCATGTGGGTTCTCAGGCCTATGCCCAATTCCATCTCTTAAAACCCTCACAAATTCTTGCATATCAAGCATTTGAGGTGCACTGGGTCCTGCATTGTGATGAGATCCTCTTCCTACCATGGTCTGCTAACTAAATTATGGGTAAATGGTATTAGTATATTATGAGTACTTCTATAATTTATAATTTCTTATCTAAATTATTTCATCCAAAACAAACAGACATTATACATTTCTATAATACTTAACAATCAATGCAACCAAGTGCTCTGATACCAAACTGAAATGACCCTCCTATTTCCACCCTAATTTCATAAGGATTTTTTTTTGTTGCTAAGAGATAATATATATAGATATATCATTCATTACAAATATGTTTTCCAAGGTCATTTTCTTTTTCCAACAAACAAAATATATCCAGGATCAAAATAACTTACCAATATAAATATATCAGTGTATATCTAATAACATACACATACATATGAAGATGTATGTGTTCTTCTTGTTTAAATTCAGAGTATATACTTTATTTTTTTTTGTACAAGAACATTCTGTTTGATTTAGATTTTTAGCAATTCAGATTAAATTATTGTATCTTGATTTTTGGCCATAAAATCCACTGGTAACATGTACTTTAGTCTGTCATTATAATTAAGAAATGATCATGTAATAATCAGTAGTAAACAAGCTTTTAATATAGATGGTTGTGATAAAGTCTGGATAGTATCAAATTCAGTATAAAAGAAAGTGGATCCTAAGTGAACACAAGCAACATCTAGGCGTAATGGAAACGCGCCTAACTTATACACAAGAGGTCACTGGTTCGAGTACTATGCAGGTCGGTTCAAACACAATTTTTGTTTTTTTTTTCTTTTCTTTTTTTTTCCTGTATGGTTTGAAATCTGATACCTACTTATCTTTGTACATATATATATAATGTTTGCCTATAACCTATCATACAAAACAATTCTTCTTACTTTACTATTTTTGAATCCCATTCCTATAGCTGTTCTAGGAATTATAATTATATTTTTTGCTCAAATATCAACATGTACACAGATATACATGTACATGTCAATATCTCTGCTTATTTTCCAGAAAACTGGGTGAAACAATTGCTAAATGTACTAAGCTTTGAAATGCATTTTTATTTTCAGAATACAATCTATCATGATCAACCAATACTTCATTCATTTGGAGCTGGTTAACTCATGAATCCTATATCTGCCACACTAGTTCAAAGCAATGGAGATACCTTTTTATTGCATTCTGTCTGAAGCTTTTTAGAAAAACAATTTACTTTTCTCAATACATTTCAGAAATGAATTCACACTTATTTACAAAGCATTTCAGTAAAAAGAAAATAAAATCCTTTTAAGTTTACTTTTTGCTAAATCCAGATTTTGTTCTAAAACTCAGTGCTCTGTTATGTCACAAGATTAGCTAATACATATATAAATTATGCTAAACAGTAGCTCACATAATTGTATATTTCTTACCAGATTTTTATAGCTGATACTTGAGCTATAAAAACAAATCAAACCTTAACACACAACCATTTCAACAGAACAACAAATTTTAATCTGACACTTTACAGATCATAAGGGCAACTTGATCACTAACCATAAAATATTCAATACATGACTGGAAATCTTAGAAACATAATATTTTTCCTGAATACATGCAGATATAAACAATTTAAGCTCTTATTGAAACTAGCTAGCATGTTCATTCACTCCTCCATAACAGCCATTACTTCATTTTACTTAGTGCCTGGGTTACCTGAAAGAGCATGAGTGGCTGCCTCATTTTAAAATGAGACACCCCAGATGCCATGAGCAAACAAGGGTCAGATCTATGATCTGGTATGAGTAACATCAATTTGTTCATGATATTAAGCAATAGAGAATATAAGGGTACTGACTTGTTATTTAAGCAAATTTCTGCTATCAATTACTCTAACATAGTATAATTAAGTTGATTCAGGTATGATATATTCATCTATCATTCCTTCACTTGCATACATAATCATACAAACATAAATATCTACTGGCAACAATTTCATTCACTGGAATCATCTTGGTTCCATACCATTCAACCTAAGAAATATCCACATTCCTATTTCTTCATTTACAGGTTGTAATATTCAATTTAAATCCCTGCCTCATCTGCTATTAAGGAATCACTGGGACACATTGCAATGAACTAATTCACATCATTGCACAAAGATCTCAGGGCTTAAACAAACCATGTGCCAACTTGCATACTTCAAATATGACAAGCATTCCAGCAGCTTTCTTGGCCTTCCCTTCCCTAGTTTATTTACTAGTGTATTGTCTTAAATCCTATCATCAAATATGCTAAGTGAACATGTCACTGCAAACATGGAAACATCCATAATCTTTCCTAGCATAATTCTCCTCAGAAATAAGCAGACAGTTATTTCCTAAATGGGGTCAATATGTCTAGATCTTAGTAAAATATAAGAACATTTTCAACTGTAAAATAAAAGAGGCATGGCATGTTATATTGATCTGCAAGCCTTTATGATTGATTCAGATTCAAGATCTGGTTCAATCATAATTTTAGCTTGTGGGTTTCTTTTTTTTTTTTTTGATTTGATTAAGGGCTCAGCACTTAGAAAATTTCTATTGCACCCTTAACATTTTTCTTTTCAAGCCTCAGCACTTATACCAAGTATAATGCAGCTCCAATCATTTTCATAAAGTTTCCATGCCATAGATCTATAACAGTTGAGAGTATTCTCTATATAATTATTAAGATCCTAAACTTTAACATTTATGAGTATAAATAAAACAGTATGATACTCATCCAAAGACAAATGTCTCAACCAACAAAGATCATCAAAATCATCCATATCAAATCATATCAGATTTAAAATAAGACATCCAAAAAGCATTGATGAAATCATATACATCAAAACCAAAAATACATAAATGGCAATATAAAAGTGGCTGCCTCAACTCAGGTCTTAATGCCATGAACTCAGTGAGATTACTCACCTAAATGTTTCTTCTTATTAATCCAGAAAATTCTTGTTTGAGTGTTTTCTCCTTCCTTCCAATATTTTTTTATTCTTTTCTTATTTTTGTGCAGCCCGGGGTAAAGACAATTCTTCTGTCTATTTATATACATTTTTCCTCTAGGGTTTTGTTGAAACAGAATTCCATTTCTGTCCTGGCTAGCATCATGCATTTTGCATTCATAATACCCCGGCCATATTAACCAATTTAAAGGCTGCATTTTCTTTTACTTTTCAGAAAATGGCCACTCACCTAGTCATGTTAAAAGTGTGACTATTTTCTTTTATTTTTCAATTCTTTCTGAAAATTCTCCTTTGCTATTTTTGCCTATACAAGCTTATTAACTTGTATCACATTTCATGTCATTTTAGTGTTATAGTTTTACCTGCTTATATATATATATATATACTTTTCAGTACTTAAAAATATATATATATTTGTACACATATCTTATCTAGGCTTATTTAATTTCTCTTTAATTTCAGAAGCATATGCACCTATATGTATACAGGTTTACCAATACACATAATTTTCTCTTCTGGGTTTTAAATAAAATTTGTTTACTGATTTAAAGTAAAACTTACTTTTCTTATTTTCTAAGATGATCCATATAATTCCAGAAATCAAATATCCATGTTGCAAAATCATGTTTGTATTGCTTTTTAATTCTTGTTTTAAATCCAAGAAATCTGGAGTTCTTCCTTGTGCCATTTCAGTGTGCACGTGCACACATATACTTGCACACTATTTATTCTAGAAATTTCACCATATTTAAATCTAAATATTTCAAAAATTAAATCATTTTACAAAAAATGATTTTTCACAAAATTTTGGGGTATTACATCTCGCTTCCTTTTTCCTTTGTCTTTATCCGAGCTTCTGTTGGATGGTCCTCCACCCCCAGTCACATTCACCTCCTTTAACTTTAAATCCATACATGCGTCTTCTTGCCGAAGGAACCTTTCAGCTTCATGAAAGAATTCCCCGAGATCCAGTGGTGGGTCTCGTACTAAAGATACCTTGAAATCTGAATCATCTCTGACTCCCGACACTGCTGCCATCAAAACCATTGATGGATCCGGCCGATCCACCGAAGCAACTGCCGCATTGAATCGAGTTAGAAAAGCCCTAAGTGATTCATCCGTCCTTTGTTTCACCGATGTCAGCGTCATCACGTTCTTCGGCCTCTTGATATGAACCCGAAACTGTCCCAAAAACTTATCCACCAATTCCCTCCAAGTCCTGATAGTTCCTTCTTCCAACTGCCTAAACCACATTGCAGCTATGTCCGTTAAATATAAAGGGAAACATCGAGCCATTACTTCATCCGATGCCCCCAGCACTTCCATGTGTCTGGTGTATCTCATTAAGTGATCAGTCGGGTCAGCCTTTCCATTATATACCTCCACGCTAGGTAACTTGAACTTAGGTGGATTCTGAGCCATCCTGATTTCCCGAGCGAACGGACTCCTGTTCACTCCTTCCAAGTCTCGGTTGGTCAAACCTCCACGCATAGTCTTCTTGATGATTTCCAATAATCCAGCATTGCCTGTTAGGTGTTGCCCCCCATGCTCCCGAGGGAACTCAGGCACATATTCTTCATGTGGCTCATTAGCCGCAACGTTGGTTCTAGCCTGCTGAACTCCTTCCAAAGGTCCTTCTGCGTTGGATCCTGTGGGCCTGCCCCCAAGCCCTTGTTGATTGCCTTCCGGTTCTGTATTCTGTCCTCCATTGGGTTCTGCAATCCTAGTCCCTTGTTCCACATTTGCAGTCGCTATAGTTGGTCCAAGGTTCTGAGTTCCTGCGGCTCTCATCTGCTCGAAGAAAGTCTGCATCATATCCTGTTGACTCTTCAGCAACCTCTCATGCAATGAATTTGCCATAGTTTCCATTTCGTCTCTGGTAATGTAAATTGGAGCTTGTCCTTCTCCAGCTCCGGAGGATGCCTCTTGACTTCCTCCCTGTTGGCTCCTCTCAGCTCTTTGTCTTGTTTGTCGAGTCATCGTAGAGCCAAACCTGAATCCTTAAAATTTCAAATCTAAACTTTGAATCTGGTGTAGCGGGTGCTAGTTCTTCTCGGTGAAAGCACCAAAGTGTTTGCGCCAAAAATGGTCACAAACCCCAAGTGTTGTGAAAGCACCAGTGTATGAATACAAATCAGCAATATTCAAACACAAATATCAGATCTAAGCAAGCAACAAACAGCAATTCAGAAATAAGGGACAGTGACACACGATTTATAGTGGTTCGGCTATCTCCGGCCTACGTCCACTTCAAGGTTTTTATGATTTTATTGCTTGATGCTTGAAGATTACAATTTCTTATTGCGTAGTACAACAGATTTTATGAGCTAAGTTGAATCCAAGGAAACAGTGGTGATCTGGAGTAAATCTGGCAGAGTCTGGGCGCTCTTTAGCTCTCAAAATTGTCCGACCCCTTTTCTGAATGACCAGGGGCTCTATTTATAGGTGTAGGAGGCTGATATTTCGCCTAAACTGAAGGGAGACCAGTTCCAGTACGTCAGGGGGCCCACATGCCCGCTTTCTGGAAATCCGGGCCCACTTTGGGATCGATTCGAAGCTATGTTCGAATCGATCAAGAAATCGTCCAATCGAGCTGAAATTTGGTGAGAACATTCTTCAATGTGTATGTAAGCATCTGTGAAAATTTCATTGAATTTGGACGTATAGATCTCAAGATATGATCGATACGAGTTGTAGTATTTCAGCAGGCACTCTGGTTCGAATCAATTGATTCGAATCGATCTATTCGAATTGATCAGAGCGCATGCCTGTGCGATGACGTGTTGCGAAATTCTTGGGTTGATCCACCTTCCTCGCCGTGTTGAACGCTTCTTTCCTGGATACGCGCTCGCATCCATACCTCGTTCCCAATCCACATCCATCTATAGCCATAGTGTGCTTCGAATCCATTGCCTCGTGTCCATACAATCTGCTTCGTTCGTATCCTTCCCATCGATACGAAGTGTATCGATACGAAGAGCCATTGCACGACTCCATCCAGACCGATGCGAACAACATCGATTCGACCCAATATCGATCGATACGAAACCATTAATCCAAGTCCATGTCGATCGATACGAACGGTATCGATTCGAACAAATCTCCGTATGCTTGTTTTAACTACCTGGGTGTGTTGCCATCGAGTCGAAATTCACCTAGCCTTCCTATCCAATCGATACGAAGTCATCGAGTCGAACCAGAACACGAATGATGCGAACATCATCGATTCGAACTAATATCCATGGATACGAAATGTATCGAGTCGAACTTATCCTTATGCATTTCAAACCATTCATATCTTGTGCATACGAACTCCGATTGTTCTGAAAATTGAAACGTAGCCTCTTCTAGCATTGATCGTCATTTCCAATCGATTCCGTCCCAATCGGAACCCGGACGAATTTTGACGACGTCCATTACATCCTTGTTTCTAATTGATTCCCGATCCTGACATCCATCGTTCCTTGCCAATTTGTTGATATTCCAGCCTTGACCAAAAGGTGGGATAACAGCGAGTCTGATGAAGGAAGCCTTTAAAGGAAAGTGCTTTAACTGCCATGAACAAGGGCATCGTAAGAATCAATGTCCCAAGATGGCTAAGGAATGACCAAGTGGACATGCCTATGCTATTGAAGTTGTCCCTATTGCCAGTAACCCACAAAGGGACCAAGGAAAATCAGCTCTAGAAGGTATAACTCTTTTTTTTGGGTTACTATTCATACCTTATTTAACTCGGGGGAATCATATTCCTTTATAGCTAGGGATGTAGTAAATTCCTCAAACCTTAAAACCTAGATGGTCAATAGCCCAATAGAGGTTTCCAATCCCATTAGGGGTTCAACCCATATTTCTCTTATTTGCAACGACCTAGTGTTAGACATATGCAATGTTGATTTCATATGTACTGCATACGTTCTAAATTTCATGGGGTATGGACTTATCTTGGGTATAGGTTGGTTGTCATATTACGGAGCCATTCTTGACTGTGACAAAAGGGTAGTACGATTAAGGAGAAGTCGAGGTCGTGACCTAGAATTTATTTGTACACCTAAAGCTTTAGTTGAGTTAAGCCATTTATACTCACTAAGTCTATCTGTTGATCGAGAACAATTATATGTACCCATAGTTTGTGAATTTGTTGATGTCTTTGAGGAGGTCTCGGGTCTCCCGTCCCAAAGGGAGATTGAGTTTCGAATCGATTTAGAGAAAGACGCAAGACCTGTCGCTATGCCTTTGAGACATATGGCCCCTAAAGAAAGAAGGGAATTTGACAAGCAAATCTCAGAGCTATTGAAGAAAGGATTCATTCGTAGGAGTACTTCTGAGTGGGGATCCCTTGTCGTTTTTGCTACTAAGGCAGATGGTTCTTTAAGACTTTGCATCGATTATAGGGAATTGAACAAGTTAACAAGGAAAAACAGGTACCCTCTACCTAGTAGAGATGACTTGTTCGACCAACTTGTAGGAGCTAAAGTCTTTTCCCAATTAGACTTAGCAACGGGATTCCATCAGTTAAGGATTGTAGAGGAAAGCAAGCTGAAAACCACATTCCGTATACCCGATGGACTCTTTGAGTAGGAAGTAATGTCTTTTGGACTGACAAATGCCACAGCATACTTTATGGATTTGATGAGTATAATATTTATAGGGCAACTTAATAAAATTATCATGGTGTTTGTTGATAACATCTTGGTCTTCTCCAAATGCAAGAAGGAGCATAAGGACCACCTTAGGGAGGTATTGGAGACCTTGAGAAGAAACCAATTCAAAGCTAAGTTTTCTAAATGCCACTTTTGGAAAAATGAAATTAGGTTCTTTGTGCACATTGTTTCGAAGAAAGGATTAGAAGTGGACCCTACTAAAATGGAAGCTATCCATGGATGGAAGGTTCCTAGTAATGCATTGGAGGTTAGAAGCTTTCTAGGGTTAGCAAGCTACTATAGGAAGTTCATCAAGAGCTTTGCACAAATAGCATCCCATTTAACCCGATTGACCAAGAAGAATCTAGTCTTTTTTTGGGATGATAAGTACACCAAGGCATTTGAAAAGCTTAAGGAGTTATTGACTAACGCACTTGTGCTCACCATTCTAGATGGAACCAAGCCATTTATGGTTTTCACGGATGCATGTGGCACAGGATTAGGAGAAGATTTTATGCAAGAGGGGAAGGTAGTTGCCTATGCTAGTAGACAGCTAAATGATCATGAGAAGAGATATCCAGTGCATGATTTAGAATTGGAAACCATTATTTTTGCCTTGAAGATGTGGAAACATTATCTCTTGGGGGGAAGGTTTGAGTTATTTACTGATCATAAATCACTCAAATACTTATTTTCCCAAAAAGATTTAAATCTTCGGCAACAGAGGTGGATGGAGTATATAGCATCCTTCGATTTTGGTATTCAATATACCCCTGGAAAAGGTAACGTAGTCCCCGATGCCCTTAGTCGGAGACATGCTACCCTAGGTGCTATATATAAATGGAGACAGTTGGAGTTTCTCTCGAACTTTAACCTCCAACCGTCAACAGAACCCATCCAAAGTTTTCTATCAGTCTTGGAGGTTAGACCGGCCTTGATGGATCGTATAGGGCGAGCAAGTAAAAGACAAGGAGTCAGTAGAGATTTGGGAAAAATTAGGGAAAGGACGGCTTGTTCCCCATGCTAAAAGGTACTCAATTGATGGGAAGGGGTATTTAAGAAGAGATGGACGTCTTTGCATCCCAATGATTGATGAATTGATGAGAGATGTGCTTATGGAGTGTCACCACTCAAGGATGACCATTCATCCCGGAGGAGATAAGATGTACATGGACATGAAGAGAATTTTCTTTTGGAATGGAATGAAGAGGAGCATATCTGAGTTTGTTGCTAAGTGTTTGACATACCAAAAGAAATAATCCGAGCAAGGGAAGCCCGGTGGATTATTATTACCTTTGGAAATTCCGACTTGGAAGTGAGAGCAATAGATTTTGTGGAAGGATTGCCAAAAAGTTAGAAGAGCAATGAGGTTGTTTGGGTTGTTGTTGATATACTCACCAAAAGTGCTCATTTTGTTCTGATTAGAAAAAATAGGACTAGCACATCTCTCGCTCGTATTTATATTAAAGAGGTAGTTCGTCTACATGGAATTCTAGTAAGCATAGTTAGTGATAGAGACTCCCCTTGCTCACTAGAGAATTTTGGAGGAGCTTACAGACAGCTTTGGGAACTTCTTTAAACCTTAGCATGACATATCACCGGAAAATCGATGGACAAACAAAGAGGGTAAATAGAATTTTGGAAGACTTGTTGAGAGCTTGTGTTTTGGATTTCGAAGGACACTGGGAGCGGCATCTACCTTCGGTTGAGTTTGCGTATAATAATAGCTATCAAACTACGATTGGTATGGCCCCTTTTGAAGCACTTTATGGGCAGCCATGCAAATCTCCTAGTTGTTGGTGGGAAACCACTGACAAAGTGTTGCCCGGATCCGATTTAATCTGTGATACCACGAAAAAAAGTAGAGTTGATCGGGCAAAGGATGAAGGTATCACAAGGTCATAAGAAATCTTATGCGGATAGAAGAAGGAAAGAACTTGAATTTGAGGTTGGGGATATGGTATTTGTAAAAATCTCCCCTCTTAAGAAGGTTTTTAGATTTGGCAAGTCTGGAAAATTGGCACCTAAATTTATTGAGCCATTCAACATTCTAGAAAGAATAAGAAAATTAGCACATCGCGTAGAGCTTCCTGACAAGTTGGCAAGATTCCACACTGTTTTCCACATTTCTAACCTTAGGAAATGCCTTCATGACACCGCTAGAAGAGTAGAGCCTCATAAGTTGGGGGATTTTGAGATGGATCCAACAGTGCCCACTGCTACCACATGCATTGTGGAGCACGATACTAGGAGACTTCGTAGTAAAATAATTAAGTTGGTCCGAGTACAATGGGGGGGACAATCCGCTGAAAAGCACATGGAAGACCAAGGAGAAGATGAAGAACACTCACTCAGAGCTTTTCACTGGTAGTTTTTCTATCCAAAATTTGGATTTTGGTCGCATCGCGGTTGCTAGATTGGATGGTAGGAGATGGTTGTTACACTTTTTCACAATCACTTTACACTCATATAGAAATTTTTATGCATGTCTAGGGTATTTGCATACATAGTTACATGACACGATTACACATCCACACCAGGATTGAGCTCATTTTAGCATGCCTGCAATACATAATCACATTGCACGAATGGTTGAGTAGGTGGTTGTGTAGAGAACTTGGTTGTAAAACATGGATGTACTGCGAGTTACGCTGTTCTCCCCTTGGAAGATTTCGGGATGAAATCCTTTTTAAGGGGGGGAGAATGTAACACCCTGTAAAATAAACCATAAATAAATAAAGTAAATTAAATTAAATTAAATATGATAAGGGTTGGATATGAGAATTTTATAAAGTTGCAATTTGACCACGAAAGTTATTCCATTGTGTTCATGGAGAAATTCCGATCTCTTTCCATATATAATATGCTGAAAATTGAGCTCGGGCAAAGAAGTTATGAGTATTTGAAGTTCTTAGATTAAAATTAATTTAGTTTGAATTCAAATTCAAATAAGAAATCAAATTTAGGATTTAAATTTCAAAAATTATCTTATAGGCTAAATAAACGATTAATTAAGGCTTAACGTTAAAAAGTTAATTAAAGAATAAAATAATTCGGCAACGGAAAGAAAAATAGATGCTACTAAATAAGATAATGGTTGACCTGGATAGGTCAATCGGTCCACCGTAGCGGTCGACCGGTCGCCTAAGGGTGGTTGACCGCTTGGCAACGAAAGTTGCCAGTGGCGGCTAGGGTTTTATGCTATGTTCTATTCGATTGTGCGCTCCAGATTTACCGATTTCCTACCTACTTCCATCCTACGGTTCTGGTGCGTTTCAATTCCTATAAATAGGACCATATCCTTTCCACTTTTATTCATATCATTTTGGGGAATATGACGAAACTCTGTCATTGCTATCTCTCAAATAAGATTCAGAAACTCCATAGAAAATTCAGGTAAGGATTCAACTTGTTTCCTATTTGTTTCTTCTTCCTCCAATCCGTTCTTATCCTATTCTTCTCCAATTATTCTGAATCTAATGAATATAGATACCCCTTCCTTATTGTGTGTGTATATATATATATCAAAAGAGAGGGATTCTGGAAGAGATCGGAAGGCTGCAAATCCATTTGAGTAAAGCTAAGGCTAATCTGTGAGTGGATACCTTAGTATTTATTTTCAGCAATTGTTTAATGTATTTCTTTGGATTTGAGTATGCCTTAGGGATTTTGGGATTTCGAAAATATGATAGATAAAATCCCCCAAAATTCCTTTTTATTTCGAAATGTTAATTCTATGTTGAGATTCTCAATTCTTTACATTAATTTGATTGAATTTGTTTCGTTTATACAATTTTTGATAATTTCATAGTCTATTTCACTTCTCCTTCTTCTTTGAGTCAAATTGTGATCCTCAATAAAAAAAGGGTTTAGATTATAAATTCTATTATTGGTTTACACCACTTATTCATGTCTATTTCTTTGTAAAAAGAGGAGTTGAATAGAATATGGGATTTAGATTGCAATTCTTATTGTTTAAGATATTCTATTTAATTGGTGCAATAAATTGAGTTTCTACTTTATTTATAAGTCCGTTATTGCAGTTTTGATTATGAATATCTATTCCCTGTTTTGGATATTTGAATTCCATGAAATCTTGGGAAATTGAAGAAAAAGGACTTGTAATAATAAATGATTAGTGAATTGACATTAAACGCTAGTTAGGGCGTAAAATCCATGCAGTTAGAAATTATTAAGCGCAAATACTTATTTATTTCTATCTACGTAATTAATGTATAACTATTGTGTATATCGCGTAGTTAATTAGGCATTTATTTATATTTATTTTACCCCATTAGGAAGGTAATTGATTTTGAGGCAAAAATAAGTGGAAAAAGTTATATAGCCTAATTATTATTTTAAGACGTAATAAGGAAGATTCCTTATAAGGCCTTATTTATGAAACGGTGAGATGTGTGTGTGTATATAGAGTGATTAATTTATGGCTAAGTCAAAGGGATGCGAGGTTAATAGAGTTGCATGACAGAAGTCTACCCTTCACTTTGAGGCCACCAGCAGTTGTGTATACTTTATTGATGTGAGATATCCTTATTATAAATATTTATAATGACGCGATGTTAGTTCCATATCCAGTAGAGGAAATCTACCCAGCTAATCTGGCTACCAGTACTACGAATAGTGGACTAATATGAGACGTCATTATAGATACGAGTCATAAGACGAAGGGCCTACTTCGGGGTTTGAAGTGTTAAGTGGTTGGATCCACCTTTTTCCCTAGATGAAGTATTAAATGGCCAAGGGGTTATGCTAGGTGGTATCTTTACAGGGGTCCGCTTCTGGAATTTGGCCTTAAATGATGGGGTCTGCATATTTTCCACTCAGAAGTATTAAGTGGCCTATGAGATTTCATATGATGTCATCTATATAGTAGCATCGAGGAGCACGCTTCTGGAATTAGGCCTTAAATGACGGGGTTTGCCTATTTTCCATTGGGAAGTATTAAGTGGCTTGGGTACCGTGTCTTGCATTATTAGCTATTTATGACGTATGATTGGGATATGGGATATACTTCTGGAATGGAAGGTATTAAGTGGTTGGACCCACCTCCTTTCCTTGTAAAGAAGTATTAAATGATTTCATGTTCGTAGATATATTCTTATTTTTGAACTATACTGCCCAAGTACTAAAATGTAAGACTCGAGATTTTTTATTCACCAGACACTTGTTGTTCCGGCTCCCTCCTCATTACAACACAGGTTAAGGACGGATGATGGCGGTGACAATGCTTGAAGGTGAAGAAGCTTGGAAAGTGGCAGTATTTATTATTATTTGCTTTCATGTGTACCTATGGATTTAAACAATTGTTGTAACGGATATTATATTACGGCTTTTATGGGATTTTGTGTTATGGCATTTTTGGGGTTTTGAAATAAATAGGTACACTTTACAATTATATTTTGTTCCATCCACTATGATTTTTTGAAAGTTTATTTATGGCTCTGCAATTTTATTTATTTTTCCTACCAACAGCTTACCTTGAAATGGATCTAAGTTTTGATGTGCCTTTTCTGGGTCGAAATTTAGGCATATTTCGGGGTGGGTTGTTACAGTGGTCCAGCTTGATTCTCATCTTTTCTCACAGCACAATCTCAGTCATATATTATCTATTCCGGCTACTGTAAATACCCATGTAATGATACTTCAAATAGTTTGGATTCTAGTTGAACTATCATCATTGTCTCAGCTCGGAAATCCTCTTACAGCAAAGACCAGCCCTAAGCCCTTGAGATCAGCTACTCTCATAGTCTTAAGTACTTTAATTCTTATTATTCTCTTGTAATTCACTATAGTTGTAAGAGAAATATATAGTACGAGAACTACATAGTGGATGAAGGCAGTTTGCTGACCCACTTAATATCATTTGTTATTTACCTTTTAATTGCGTGTTTAACTCCTCATTTTCCATTTAAGCCTAGAGATTATCAAGTAACATTTGCTTCTCATAATGCATTTCATTTCACTCTGAGGTTGGCGAGAAAACTTGTCAATATTTTGGCGCTTGAAGGAAAGCCTTCTCCTAAAAGCTTTCCTATAACGACCCATAATTTTATCACTTTAATTTGGGATATATAATTAATTTTAAATATTCAAATAATTGTTTTAAATGGTTAATAATTCCCTTTAATAATGATAATAAGTGATTTAAAATGGTTTTATAAATATATATATATATATACTTGTTTTATAAAAGTTTACAAACTTCGTTGCATTTTGGCATATCGACGTCATATTTTTACAATTGAATTTTAATACTATTTAATATTGGTTTATAGCTTAAATAACCTTGTTCTAATTATTTAAAGATGATAATAAATTTATTTTTAAGTTTTGTTTACATAAATAAATAGTTTGATTAAAAACTGAAAATATGAACGAAATTCGTTTTTGGGATTTTCAACTTTACGTCGAATAGAAGTTGTAACATTTTGAATGTACTATTTTACATATGAACATAAATATAACATTTACCTAATTGCTAGTAACAATTAAACAATCTTAATCATGATTAGTCTTTTCCAGAATATAATTAAGAAAAGATGATATTTTATTTTGATGTGACATGTGTCATGATTAAAGAAGATATTTTGATAGTTGGATTTGACATATGCATTTGAATTAAGATGATGTACATGTCATAATTACCCATTTCTAATCTCATTACATCTTATTAATGCATATAAATGGGTATGTTGGCTTGGATGTGATGTTGGGGGGTGTGGGTATATAGGATTTTGTGCTTCTAAGACATAACGATGATTTTGGTACTAAGTATAAGGATATTTTCATTCTTCCTTTCAATCACAATTAATAAGGCATATGGGTATGTTGGCATTGAGGGGATGAGATGGGTAAATATGTCCAAGGGTATAAGTGGAATTAGCCACTTTGCATGAGGTTATAAATAGAGACTCCAGCTCTTATTATACATCATCTTCCCAAAATTTATCTCCAATTCTCGTGGCTATAACTCCCTTTAAACAACTCCAAATAAAAAAAATTCAAATTCAAGAGAATTGAGTTGGCTATAATTTTCATTTACACCATTTCTTCAAAATCCAAGAGTTACTATGACAAAAAATTAATTCTTTCAGACTCATTTTTAGGTCTAGATTTTTAGATCCTAGAATACCTCTTCTTCTTTTTACCATATCTCCCTCAAACATTAGAATTGAGTAACTCTTTTTCTAAATTCAAGAGGAGAGAATTTCTAAGAACTTTTCCTTTGACAACTTTTCCAAATTTCAAGAGAAATATGGCCAAAAAGTTGAGAGAAGATGACCTATTTTCGGATCCAATTTTGTGAATTCAATGCCCCTTTATCTTTGAACGCCAAGAACCACTCCTCCTTCCCCAACCATGGCCGAGCCCAAGTGACTCCTAGGCCGCGCCCTCTAAGAGCAGAAGCTAGGTGTCGTAGTGTTGTTATTAGTCGGGAGCATCTCGGGTCACTTTGGATAAAAGTTGGAAGCTTAATGGTGAGTACTCGACATTCGTAATTATTAAATAACATCTATAATTATTTCAAGTATGATAATATGACCATTTAATATCTTGGATGTTTGAAAATGGTTGATTATATGCTTGATAACTTGGTTGTGATAAATATAACCAATAATGGGAAAATCATAATTATCCAAAATAGAAATGGTTAATTAATCAACCATAGTTAATTCATGGAAATCCTTATTAATATGTGTAATAGTAAGCCTCTTTATGCTTTTGAATATATAAAGATTGAAAAATGAATTTATAATGTTATAATATGGAATAAAGAGGAAAAAGAGTTTTTAATGTACTGAATAGTTTGAAATGATTTAAAATGGTTTATTATGGTATTTTAAACATTTTAACAAGTTTCGAAAAAGTTTAATGAAGTTTAAAAAATAGAGCCAAATTGAGCTCGTCGCGTAGCGACAGTTCGTAATTTTCTGACCTGAAAAGTTAAATCAATATGTAGGATTCAATATAAGTCAAAATTCTTTGGAATAAGAATTTTCCAGACCCATATGGGTATAGTTTTCAAACAAAAGAAGAAAATCAAGATTTCATATAGTAGAGTTTGAAATATGTCCAAATCAAATTTTCAAAAACATCACGTTTTGGCAGTTCGAAAATCAAAAGGATAAATTCTTCAAAATAAATATTTTTAAATCTTTAAAAAAATATAAAATAAATTCCATAAATATGATTAAATATTTTAAAAGAGTTTTGAATAGAAAAATTGGACATATATGAGGTGGATATATATTTAGAGTTGAAAAGCTCTAAAAACACTATTCACAGCAGTTCTTGTGACGGTTTTCAGTATCATTTAAAAATCACGATTTTAACTTAATTATTCTTCCCCGATCATTTTAATAATCTTCTCAAATGAATAATAGTATTTTGAAGAAGATTTGAAAGTTTTTATAATTATTTTAAAGGGTTTTAAAATAAATGGTTAAAGGAAAATTGTTTTAAACAATATTTGGAACAGAATTAAGTAAATGAAAATCATCTCTAAAAGGTCATATAAAGGATTTAGAGTTGGTCAAATAACTTGACTGCCTTATGGGTGGCGGAGAGATAGACTCTAGACCTAAGCTACGACAACCGGTGTATGGGTTTCGCTCTAGCAATCCATACTGGCCTGACGAAGGGGATAGTTAATTTAATCTACTCGGGCCGCATTTTTTTAAGTTAAAAGAAAAGAGATTTGGGTTAGCCTAATCTCTATGGATCCTTTTCTACTCAATACTAATTGATTTGGGTTTACAGTAAATGATGTCTTAAATAACATCGTTCTTGACCCATTTAAAAGTTATGATTTGAAAATAAGAAATCTTTGTTAAGGTTTAAATAAATGATTTGGAAATGTTTTCCTAAGAAAAAGGTGAAATGATTTGGAATCATTCCAAGATTAAAGAGGTTTAATCAACCAGAAAACTTGATAAATGAGGCTTGATGATTTCTATACTCTTGAAAGATAAAGGACTGGTTTAAAAGAATATATCTTTGAAAGATATCTGATTTGATAAATAATAAATTGATTAGATGTTGTTTGATAATCACTTATATACTTGACATATTTTTATCGATGATTGGTTCGGAGAAACCATGGTCGGATTTCGGTAATACCTATCCGAAACCCACTTCAAACCAATATACGTGTTCCAAAGTGAAGACATGTTGAAGACAATGATTTGAAGACGGAGATCTTCATGATCTAGGGCTGCTTGCCACTAGCCTCTGGGTTAATTCTCATATTATATATATGGTGTCGGTAATGCTTTCGTTTTGAAAACCTTCAATTAGTAAGGACTACATACTACTAATCCTAGGGGTGATTCTCTAACAGGAAGTAGTAGGAGGAGTGCCTTCACTTGGACAACTTGTATGGATGAGTGTCTGACATTGCATTTCTAAAACCACATACATTGATCTCTACAAACGTACATCTGTTTGGTGTTGTAGGAGGTAACCCCATCTATACTTAACAACCTTCTCTGAGACGTACAAGCTTAGAGGTTGTACTTTTGTGAAAATCAATAGTGTGTCTACTAGTCCAAGTATTGGTACTTTCTTTGTATATAAATTTATTTGGAAAGTGTTTTCAAACCAATGTCATTAAAGATAATGTCAAAATGTTTTGATATAAAGTATTTTGGTTATCGTAAGGTAAAAACCCGTCCGTGTTTATGTGCGGCGTGGTCTTATGTAATACCCTTTCTTTTCTAAAAGGTTTTGTTTTGGCATCAATCTGATTTATGACACGATCATAAATATTTACAATTTGTGTTTCTCACGTTGGTTTGCCAAGCCTGATCCGGGTATTTTTAATACTCGGGGTAGATCTGAGAAGTTTCAGGTTTAGTTTTTGGCACTTGGAGTTTCCAAAGGAGAGCTGGAGATCTTCATTAACGTATGGACGTATATTATATTCCCACTGCATTTGTTTCATTATTTGGTTTTTCAGCATTTGTAAGGGCAGATGTTTATAACTATCCAGATCGAGCTTAGATAAGATTTTGATATATGCATTTCAAAATTTTCACTATAAAGATTATTGGTATTATAAATTATTTCATTCGTGTGAGATTCTGTTTTCTACTATGTTCTTTGTTATTTTCATTTTACCCCTTAACTATCCGTCTTTTCGTTCATTTTGAGTTAAACATGTGTGGTTTATTGTCAACTTGAACTGTACAAAAAAGCGGGTCACTATAGTTGGTATCAAAGCTTAGGTTGAGCGAACACCTGATCCTGGTAGGGGTAAGACTCATCAGAGGTTGGGTTAGTAATGCCCTAGGATGAGTAACTCGTAAGAAATAGGGAAAGGGACATCCTAGAATAAGTTTGAGTGTATTATATATATAAGCGCGTATTTGTTAGTGACTAATAAAGTGTTTCGTGTTGATTGGTCTGTTAGGTGGTTTATGAATTCTAGTCGATGCATGGTGGCCACATGTATTCAATAGGGATTCCTAAATACTTAACAAGGCAAACTGACATATTATTTTTAAAAGGACTACATTTTATATAGAAAAGAATATCTTTCAAAAAGATATGGATATTTATGTGTGTTAGTTTGAGGTAAAGGAAGTAATAACATTTAGTTATTATCATTTGTTGATTGAATGAACACCTTGTGAATTAAGTTTCACGATTTGACTATAAGGTATTTGATACTAATGTTCTGTTAAGGATAATGAATTTATATAAGATAATAAATGAGCATGTTGTATAAAAGTGCGTTTTACAAAAATAAAATGATTCTGTAAAAGATTGATTTAGAAGATATGTTTTATAAAAGGGATTTTGAGAATTTAAATCCTCGTATTCTGGAAAAGCTTTGAAAATTTTAAAATGATTTAGTAGAAGTTATAATTTTAGGATTAGAGTTTATAAAATGGAAAGTTTATATTTGTAAAAGATTTTTTATAAAGTAAAAATATCTTTTAAGAAAAATGATTTGAAAGTGATATTTAAATTGATATTTAAACTACATTTTTAAAAGTGATTTAAAAAGGGCTTAAGTGGAAGAAGACATGGATTTCGACATCATTGTCGTAAATAAATGTTTTTGGGAAACTGAGGGAGATATAGACTATAACATTGTTATTATAGTAAGTGATTTTCGAGAGGAGATATTTTATATGGTATATGGGATTTATACATATCCTATATTTGATGTTAAGATTCGAGGTGAGTAATTTATATATGTTTTAAGTTAAGAATGTCGCCCGTTCAAGGTCTGAGAGGTAATGATACCCCAACTTGATCGGCTTTATTGTTAACTAATAAATAGTTTAAGTTCGACATCGAAAATTAACATCAAATATAATTAATTATATCCCTATACTAGTGTTTTCGGGTTGTCGTAACGATGTTTTACGCAACCTTCGTTTTGACCCAATAAAGTGTGTTCTGGAAAATATGAAGCTTTCCTCAAAGATTTTTGCGAATTTAAATATATAGAAGTATTTTCTAAGTGTTGAAATTGAAATGGTTTCTTTGGAAAGAAGATAGAAATTTTTGGTGAATAAATTTTTTGAAGTAATTATATATAAAGAAGAATCTCTATAAAAATGTTTGAATAAAAGTTTTATGAAATGTTTTCATAAAATTTTTGGGAAGGTTAATAAGTACTTATGAGATACATAGATCGTTTCGTTGCATGATTTTGATATAAGATTTGAGTACATAACTTTAAGGTGTTTACACTGGTCTGAAAAAGAATTTATTACTCGATTCTTGACGGGGAACATTGATGAAGGTTTGTGATTGGGTACCTGTGTTTTCTATCATAGCTGAGAGCCATGTAAGGAGAACGAAGGTTTCTGATCAAGAAGCCTTATCAGAGTCTGCACTAGAAGATCAAGGGATCGATACTAGTTCGGAAGTAAAGTTGTGTATTTGAATAGGAGATCGAATTAGATATTGCGTACGAATGATCTATATATATATCATACGAACTTATGTTTATAAAATAATGTTTTGAGCAAACTCTTTTGGGTTTTGGGTTGTGGTGAAATTTCAAGGATGAAATTCTTTTAAGGGGGGAAGAACTTAATGACCTGTAATTTTATCACTTTAATTTGGGATATATTGTTAATTTTAAATATTCAAATAATTGTTTTAAATGGTAAATAATTCTCTTTAATAGTGATAATAAGTGATTTATACTGGTTTTATAAATATATATACTTGTTTTATAATACAAACTTCGTCGCATTTTGGTAAATCGACGTCGTATTTTTACAATTGAATTTTAATATTATTTAATATTGGTTTATAGCATAAATAATCTTGTTTTAATTATTTCGAGATGATAATAAATTTATTTTCAAGTTTTGTTTAAATAAATAAATAGTTTGATTAAAAATTAAAATATGACCGAAATTTATTTTTGGGATTTTCGACTTTTCGTCGAACAGAAGTTGTTGTAACTTTTTGAATATACTATTTTACATATGAACATACATATAACATTTACCTAATTGCTAATAACAATTAATCTACCTTAATCATGTTTAGTATTTTCTAGAATATAATTAAGAAAAGATGATATTGTATTTTTATGTGACATGTGTCATGATTAAAAAAGATATTTTGATATTTGGATTTGACATATGCATATGGATTAAGATGGTGTGCATGTCATAATTACTTATTTATAATCACATTACATCTCATTAATGCATGTAAATGAGTATGTTGGCTTGGATGTGATGTCGGGGGGTGGGTATATAGGATTTTGTGCTTATAAGACATAATGATGATTTTGGTACTAAGTACAAAGATATTTTCATTCTCACTTTCAAACACCTTTAATAAGGCACATGGGTATTATGGCTTTGAGGGAAGGAGAGGGGTAAATATGTCCAAGGGTATAAGTGAAATTAGCCACTTTGCATGAGGTTATAAATAGAGACTTCATGCTCTCATTTTTCATCATCTTCCCAAATTTTACCTCCTCTTCTCATGGCCATAGCTACCTTTAAACTACTCTAAGTCAAGAAATTCATTTTTCAAATTCAAGATAATTGAGTTGGCTACAATTTTCATTTACATCATTTCTTCAAAATCCGAGAGTTACTATGACAAAAATGTAATTCTTTCAGACTCGTTTTCAGGCCCATATTTTTAGATCCTAGAATACCACTTCTTCTTTTGACCATATCTCCCTCAAACAACTCAAAATTGAGTAACTCCTTATTTAAATTCAAGAGGAGATAATTTCTAAGAACTTTTCCTTTGATAACTTTTACAAATTTTGAGAGAAACATAGCCAAAAATTCGAGAGAAGATGAACTATTTTCGGGTCCAGTTTTGTGAATTCAATATCCCTTTTATCTTTTAAGCCTAAAACCACTCCTCCTTATCCAACCATGGCCGACCCAAGTGACTCTTAGGCCGGGCCCTCTAAGTGCAGAAGCTAGGTTCGCATTATTGTTTTTAGTTGGGAGCATCTCGGGTCGCTTTATATAAAAAGTTGGAAGATTAATGGTGAGTACTCGACATTCGTAATTATTAAATAGCATCTATAATTATTTCAAGTATGATAATATGACCATTTAATATCTTGGATGATTTATATGGATGTTTGAAAATTGATTGATTATATGGTTGATTATATAATTGATAACCTGGTTGTGATAAATATAACCAATAATGGGAAAACCATAATTACCCAAAATAGAAATGGTCAATTAATTAAACATAGTAAGTTCATGGAAAAATAAATCTCTATTAATATGTGTATGTTAGTTAGTAAGCCTTTTATGGTTTTGAATATAGAAAGATTGAAAAATGAATATGTAATATTATAATATGGAATAAAGAGGAAAAGGAGTTTTTAAGTAGTAAAAATAGTTTGAAATGATTTTAAATGGTTTATTATGGTATGTTAAACATTTTTAACAAGTTTCGTCAATGTTTAATGGCGTTTGAAAACTAGAGCCAAATCGAGCTCGTCGCGTAGAGGCAGTTCGTAATTTTCCGACCTGAAAAGTTAACTCAATGTGTATGATTCAATATAAGTCGGAATTCTTTGAAATAAAATTTTCCGGACCCATTTGATTATAGTTTTCAAACAAAAGAAGAAAATCAAGATTTCATTTAGTAGAGTTTGAAATATTTTCAAATCAAGTTTTCAAAAACATCACGTTTTGGCAGTTCGAAAATCAAAGGGGTAAATTCTTCAAAATGAATATTTTTATATCTTTTAAAAAATATAAATTCCATAAATATGATAAAATATTTGTAAAGAGTTTTGAATAGAAAAAATGGACATATATGAGGTGGAATATATATTTAGAGTTGAGAGGCTCTAAAAACACTATTCGTAGGGGTTTTTGCGATGGTTTTCAGTAACTTTTGCAAATCATGATTTTAACTTAATTATTCTTTCCAAATATTTTTAGTAATCTTTTCAAATGAATAATTAAGTATTTTGAAGATGATTTGAAAGTTTTTATAATTATTTTAAAGGAGTTTAATATAAATGGTTGAAGGAAAATTATTTTAAACAATATTTGGAATATTATTAAGTAAATAAAAATAATCTCTAAAAGATCATATAAAGGATTTAGAGTTGATTAAATAACTTGACCGCCTTATGAATGACAAAGATATAGTCTCTAGACCCGAGCTTGGACAACCAGTGGTTAGAGTTGATATAGTCTCTATCACTTTATCTCTATTTTTCTAACACTGTTACTCTTCTGCTGATAACAAAAGGGGGAGAGAGAAGTTAAGATTTTGATTGGCAAATAATTCAAGTCATATTTTTTATTTGCATATTCTCATCTAAGTTTATTTTCATATTTTTATTTATTTTCATGCATATATGAAGGGGGAGCTTTGGTGTAGGGGGAGCATTCAAATAGGGGGAGTAATTAGAATGATCGAATATATTTAATAAATTCAAAATCTTAAATATATGTTTGTTATCATCAAAAGGGGGAGATTGTTGAATATGCCTGTATATGATTTTTGTTTGATGATAATAAACATATATATTCATTTAAATGTATTTTTTATTGTACTATTTTATTTTTCATATAATTAAATAAATATTTGCTGAATAAAATAAATAACACAAAATTTAAATTCAAACAGTAATTTTATTCAAACAAATATTTATTAATAGTACAAATTTGAGCTCTCACTATATACACAATTTTCAAACAATACAATTTCAAATTATAATACAATATTTCACTATACATTTGCACCTCACTACATATCGCACGTTCACTCGTTTTTATCTTTAACTCTATTCCAGATTGAATCTAGCATCCGAGTTATCTGCAAAATAAACACTGACGCAGTAAAATTGAAAAAGAAATATTTTTACAGGGTAAAATAAAATGTGTATTTTGAAAATGTTAGTTGCCTCAGTTATTTGGGTTGTCGTCATCATTTAATTTTGAATTCATCTTACACGAACAGCCTGTGACATGCACAGTGTATCACTATACATGCCACAAGGCCGTGCACACCGATATACACTTGATAAAATTGCAGGGACAGGTGAGCACAAGGTCAAATCCGAGCCGAAGCTAGGTTCAACTCAAGTGCAATACAAATAAAGTCACGATATGAGCACAAGGTCAAACCCGAGTCAAAGCTAGGTTCAAATCAAGTGGAATACAAAAAAAAAAATAGAATGGTCAAGTTTTAATGATTGGCATAAGCCTCGGTCAAAAATTCAATGTGTACACATGAAAACAACTCAACCATTCAAACTCAAGTATGAACCAAGACTGCAACAAGCTCCAGACCAAATTCAAGTATGAACACAGTTATGCCTAGACAACTGATTACAAAACCAGACTGCAAATATCAAAGTGAAGAATGAATGCAACAAAACCAAAATCAACATCAGCTAAAAGGACAACAAGACTACTACTCACACAACCAGATAAGCTCAAAGGCAAGTCCAGTTACAACATGAGCTGGCTCGAAGATCAGACTCAAGAAAATCACAACCAGAGGCAACAACAGATCAACAACACATACATACACACATACATATGTATGTATGTACATATATGGTGATACAGCCACCAGAGTTCATCAGTTTAGAAGCAATAGCAAAGTGGTAAACCAGAGAATACAACCAGCCTCACATGAATACAACCCAAAGTAAAACAACTACCAGTGAAACAGAGGCTCGAAGCATGCATATGATCAGGCAATGTCGAAGACAATGCAAGCATAAACTCAGAGGCACACATGCATACGCATACTATGTTCCACATATAAAATCAGAACAGTAAAGGCAAAATGAAGGAACACAATGGTCACAGAAAAATCAAGGCATGGTTAAGTAGCAGTTACGAATAATAAATGAAACCAAGTGGATAGGCAACAATCATACACATATATACATACATATATGTATGTATATACATGGAGACATCAATGCATTGGAACTGAACATTGAAACCAAACCTTAATACAGTGAACAAGTCAAGCAGCAGTTTACAGTTTTACAAAAATCAGGGGATTTCGAAATAACCAAGTCAAGTCGATCTCAAGTCAGCAAATTCAAACCAGAGAATGTAACAGCAGTTCAAAAAAATTCGAAATTTGCTAGCAAATAAATGGAACAGCAAAACCGTGGGTCAAAACAATGTTGCAGTGAACTTCAAATTGAACAAGTCGAAGTCAAAAGATTATCACAATTTTAACTACCAAAGTCAGAGCCGTGGTGACCAAGTTTTAGGGAAAAAGAAGAAACCGACTAAGCAAGTAAATAACGAACAAGTCAGAATCAAAGCCGTGGTAATCAAGCAGAGCACATCAGAAAATATACTAAATTGAACTGGTCAGGATTAATCACAAGAAACCAAGCAAAATCGAACGACAGAACAAAAGTAACAGACGAATTCAAATAAATATATTTGAACGATAATTTAGGGGTTTCAACCCTATAAAACCCAATCATCATCGGCATTATCCATCATCGAGTTCAAGCATATCAACGAAAGTAACAAAGTGAAATCACATACCAGATTTATTTAAAGTGAAATCGCATACCAGATTTATTTAAATCGAACTCGACGTAGTGGAGCAGCCGCAACCAACGATCAGTGAAGGGATCAATTGGCAAGCCATATCAAAGAATATTCATCACTGAAATCAAACAATATAAAGCGGCGCCTCAATTTACAAAAAGCCCTAATTTTTCAAAGAAAGAGGAACGAACGATCTTGAGCAAGAGAAAAGAAGCAGACATCATTTTCACAAGAGAAAGGATACGGGCCAAAATAAAAGGGAGTCCATTGTTATATATTGGGTCGGTTCCTTTATATTTCTTATTTGAGCTTAAATTTATATATAGGGTTTTGTAATTTGTTTTTAATTTGTAATTTTTTTTAATTTGTAATTTTCTTTTAAACTTTTGTAAATTCTAGTCGTGTGACTAGGGGACGAACTACGGTGGTGTAGTTCGAGAATTCGCAACTCAGTGGTTGAGTTGTGGCAGGATTTTGAGCGTAGAGTTAGGTTAGTCGATAGTGGGTGTCGCGAGTTTGCGTGTGTAAGTGTCTGGCTACTTAATTTCTAGTAGAAACCTTAGGGGAAGCACGTAGGCAGTGTTTTGCTGAAGCTGGGTAAATCTGTGTTGTTCTATTTCTACTTTTAATATTCTGTTATTATCTATGCTGCTATTATTCTGCTATTGTCAGTGCTGCGATTATTTTATATATTTTCGCATTAAATTTTTATTATTATTAGTATCACCTTATTCCCCCCCTCTCTAGGGTGAAATCGATCCTACAAGTGGTATTAGAGCTAGGAACAAAAATCAATTTTTGTTTTAAAATTTTGATTTTTCAAAAACAAATCCTTGTTTTAAAATTTTGATTTTTAAATGGCTTCGTTTAATAATGCTTTTGCTGAGGGACGGTCCATAGTTAGACCACCAATGTTCAATGGTGAATATGCTTACTAGAAAAATAGAATGAAATTTTTTCTGAAAACCATTGATGCTTGGAATATTTTGAGATAGGATATAGGACACCAACTATAATGGTAGATAATCAGGAAATAGAAAAGTCAATGGATCAATGGACAGATCTAGAAAATAAATTACAAAATGCCAATGCTAAAGCTATGAATTCTATTATTTGTTCATTAGATCAAATTGAATTTAATCATATCTCACATTGTCTAACCGCACAGGAAATTTGGCATACAGTTGAAGTGACTCACGAAGAAACTTCTCAAGTCAAAGAATCTCGCCTTGCTATGCTTAGTAGCGAATACGAGAACTCCACAATGGCCAAGGATGAGAATGTCAAAGAGATGTACGGAGGACTTTCTAATCTCATATACAAATCAAAAGCTCTAGGAAAACCATACACAGAATTGGAAATAGTCCGAAAAATCCTCAGAGTCCTTCCACGAAATTTCGAAGCAAAAGTGACTACCATTCAAGAATCCAAAGATTTGAAACAAATCAAAGTTGAAGAACTCATCGGAAATCTCACCACTTATGAGCTAGAAATGAAATTCAAGGAAGAACGTGAAGGAGGTGATACTCGAAAGAAATCAATAGCTCTCAAAGGAACAACCGAAAGTGAAGATGATGATGATAATGGTGCAGCAGAACTGGCGCTGATAATAAAGAAATTCAAAAGATGGAATCGCAAATACGGAAATCCAACTTTAAATCAACAATTGAAAAGCAGAATAGTCAAAGTACTAGAAACTCAGAAGAGTAGGAGATTATTTGTCACAAGTGCAACAAACCCAGTCATATCAAGCCCAATTGTCCTCAGAATCGACTCAGCCAAGGAAAGAAACCAAAAAGGAGAAGTTTTGCAGCTACTTGGGATGAAACTGATAAAATTGACGAAAGCACTGGCAGTGAAAATGAAAAAGCAAAACTGTGTCTTCAAGGAGAAATAACTGACAGTGATGATGACGAGCCAAGTGAGGTATCAAAACTTACTCATTTGGAATTACTTATATATTTTCATGAGGTAAATGGATGTTTCAAACGACTTAGGGAGAAGTATGCTAAAATTGAATCACAAAGAGATAGTTTAATAGAACTGAATAAACAGCTTGACCAATTGGTTAAAAACTATCAAAACAAGAGCTCTAAGTGTGATAAGTGTCCATCATTTGAAGAAGAGATTCAAAAATCAGAAATTAAAATTAAATCGCTTGAAAATGAAATTCTGATTTTGAAAGAAAGTGAAAATACTAGAAGAGAAAATTCTATTAAAAAGTGCACTCAATTATTGAATGAAAATGAATCACTCAAAACACAAGTCCAACAATTGTCTACAACCTTTGGAAAATTTTCAAAAGGAGAAAGATCGCTAAATATGTTATTAGGGAAACAAACTGTTAATACTGTTAGACAAGGACTTGGATTTAAACAATCTGAAAGTGTAAGAAGAGAAATTAATCAAGTCAAATCCGAGTGCACAATTTGTAGAAAAATTGGACACAATCAAAACAATTGTTGGTATAGGCCCAAACATGTGAAAACCATACCAATTTGGATTCCAAAAGGCATGAATATAAAATCCTTAAAAGTCAAACAAATCTGGGTGCCAAAAGGAACAAATATAAATAGTCTTGGGTCTACACAAACATATTTTTCAAAATCATTTGCCACTAACAACCATGGACCTATAAAAACAAATAGGTCACAAAATTTTTTTCTCGTGTAGGTGTGGTGGCAGGCTAAGGAACAACAACAGTGTTACCTGGATTCTGGCTGTTCCAGGCACACGACGGGCGACAAATCAAAGTTCCTTAGCCTAATATATAGGTGGCAGAATCACAATAGGCAAATTATCATAAAGGTAAAATAGGTAACGATACATCTATCTTGACAATATATCAAATGTGAAACTCTGCACCATAATCCGATTTAATTCAGCCAGTTATGTGATAAGAAAATAAATGTTGGTTTTGTTGGTTTTGATTCTGATTTGTGTAAAAATGTTGACCAAACGACTTTTCATCCTTGAACTATTTCATATAGATTTGCTTGGACTAACTATATTGCAAGTTTAGATGATAAGAGATATTGTTTTGTATTGATTGATGATTATTCTAGGTATAAGTGGATATATTTGTTTATCTTATTGCTTCTAGATCTGACAATATGTTCACTAGTTGTTAATGTGCACATTTTCAATCAAATCATTAAGGAATCACATTTTAAAAGCTGTAAAATGATTATAAGGTATTTGTTGCACATATCACGGTTTGGTCTTTGGTATCCATCAGATAACTTTAAGGTAAAACGGAATTCAGATGCAGATTACACTGGTAGCCAAGTTGATAGAAAAATTACTAGTGGAAAGTGTTTTATGTTGAGACATCCATAAGTTGCATCACATTTTCAAAGAAAATATCTGCATACTTTTCATTTCAGATAATTTTCAAATTAGCAGACATTTTTTAAAACCCCTTTCAGAAAATAGTTTTTTTTTACTTCGATTCAGATTAGTCATTTTAGGAAATTTGATTTTATAATTATTGTTGGATTTGATTTTAAGTGACTACATTAACTAATCTGACTCCCTACTGAATATAAAAACGATAAATAGTGATTGAAAAAGTGATGAGCGTTGATATTAATCTTATATTATAACTTGAGACAATATATTTAGTAAATTTGTTTAAAACTTTAAACAAGATCATAAGTCTTTGAAATATTTATTCTCTCAAAAGGAGTTCTTTTAATTTCTGAAAAGAAGTTTCACATTTGTCCGACCAAATGTATTTAACACCTTTCTTTGTTAAGCCAGTAAGAGGCACGGCAATTTTAGAAAAGTCCTTGATAAAACGACGGTAATAACCCGCCGATCCAAGGAAGCTATGGATTTCCGTGACACTCTCCGGTCTCTTCCAATTTTGAATCGCTTCAATCTTTGAAGGATCCACTGATATTTCGGATTCGGAAATAATATGACCGAGAAACTTCACACAAGATTTCCAAAAGTGGCATTTGGAAAATTTTGCTTTTAGTTGATTGCTCCTAAGAGTTTCCAATACAATTCGAAGATGCTTTTCATGTTCCTCCTCGGTTTTAGAATACACAAGAATATCATCAATAAAGATGAGAACAAACCGATCGAGGAAATCTTTGAAAACTCGATTCATAAGGTCAACGAAATAAGCCAGAGCATTCGTCAAACCAAATGGCATAACTAGCCATTCATAAGATCCATAACGCGTACGGAACGAAGTCAAAGGAATACTATCCTCTTCAATACGAAGCTGATGAAAACCGGTAGCCAAGTCCAATTGTGAAAAGACTCTAGCACCACTAAGTTGATCAAACAGATCATCAATCCGAGGCAATGGATATTTATTGTTAATAGTAAGATCATTAAGCTTGCGGTAGTCGACGCAAAGCCTAAGTGTACCATTGGACTTACTTACGAAAATAGCTGAAGCTCCCCAAGGCGAGGAACTGGAGCGAATAAGTTGCTTCGTCTCCAACTCGGATAATTGTTTGCGCATCTCTTCATTCTCCTTATTGGACATGCGATAAGGAGGACGAGTAATAGGTTGAGCTCCAGGTATAAGATTAATTTTGAACTCAATTTCTCGCTTAGGTGGTAGTCCTAAAACGGGCTCAAAGATGTCGGAAAATTCACGAACGCCGCGAATAAGAGAAATGACATCTTCCTCATCATCATTATCATTATCACGAGGATTTAAAGAATATAAAGATGCAACCAAAGCGGAATCTGAATCTTTAAGAACAATAGAAATCTGCTTAACAGATAGTGGATGTCGAAGACAAATAGTCCGCTCAGGACATAGGATATGAGCTTCATAACGATTAAGCCAATCCATACCCAAAATCATTCTGAAGCCTAAGTAACGCATGACATGCAAATCGGCTAGGAAAGAAAAATCACACAAAATAATCTCGACATCTTTACAAAGCAGACTAAGAGTTGCGGATCCACCAATCGGATTCGCAATTCTTAAAGAAGTCATTAAAGCAACAACACTTAAAGAAAAAGTATCGACAAGTTCCTTTGATATAAAAGAATGGGATGCTCCCGTATCAAAGAGAACTCTAATAGGTTGATCATGAAATATAATAATGCCATCAAGGAC
Source organism: Allium fistulosum (assembly GCA_030737815.1). NCBI lineage: Eukaryota > Viridiplantae > Streptophyta > Magnoliopsida > Asparagales > Amaryllidaceae > Allium > Allium fistulosum. The sequence goes on from CM060906.1 coordinate 419,068,239, forward strand.
AGAATGAGACATACCTTGACCGCGAGATGTGTTGCCAGGGGCTTGAGCAACGTTTAACTTTCCCTCCTTATCTTGAAGCTTAGGGCATTGGTGCATAAAATGATCTGGACTTTTACAATAGCGGCAAGAGCGGGGCTTTGAACACTTGTTCGAAAAATGGCCCTTAGCACCACAGTTGAAGCATTTCTTATCACTGGGGGAAAATGCCTTTGCAGCAGGAGTTGCTTGCTTACCCTTTTTGTTGGGATAAGGACCTTTGAACTTGTTAGGCCTTTTCTTATTGTTGAAGTTTGGTTTAGCAGCCACCACTTCAACATCACTGTCCTTATCTGCCTCTTCAAGACGAAGAGCGATATCAATGAGTTGATCGAAAGAAACTTCTAATTTTAGAAGTAATGGCTTCTTGAGTTCTTGTTTAAGCCATAGACGAACCTCTGGTTCTTCTTCAATGGGGTGTTGATGTATTCAACCCCATATTTGGACAGTGACTCGAAGGATGCGACATAATCTGTCACAGAGGATGCACCTTGAACAAGGTCTATGAAACGACGAGCCAATGTCACTTTCTCTGCTTCTGGTACGAATTTTAATTCGAAGCGTTCCCGGAATTGCTCCCAGGTGAGATCCGCTTCATTAATCTCAGAAATAAGAAGTTCGTACCAATCCAATGCTCTCTCTTGGAGCATACTGGAGGCCACCTGAACACGGTGAAGATCGACAAGATTCATGCGAGAAAAGATTCTATCGCATGTTCTTAACCAAACCTGGACTTCAATAATAGTTTCAGAACCTTTGAACGGTTTCCCACCTAAGTTGGTATAATCGTTGCACAAACGTGCAAATCCAGACTTAGGATGAGTAGGTTCCTGATTAGGACCAGCTGCTTGAGCATTCTTTACTAAATCAAGAAGCTGTTGAGCGGTCATAAAAACTCCATCCTAGGGAGTGACAGTAGATGGTCCAGCTCTGGGACGACCTGGTCTAGACATTCTCCTCTTTAAGGAAAGAGAAAAGAAGAAGAGTTATTCTCCAAATAAATATCAAGAAAGTCTTGATAGATAAAACAAGGATTCATAAGAGGAAATAGGATGAGTCGGTTCGAAGACTCGAATTAAATCCTAAGGCACGACTCCTAAGTTGGACTTAGGACGATGATCCTTGTTAAGTTATTCTACATTGTTCCGATGTTTGGCTCTGATACCAAGCTGTGATGCCCCACCTCTATACCCACGCTAACCAAGAACACTACGAGGTAGTGCTGTCAATTAGCACGGAGAATAAGGCTGTGAAGGAGCGACCATCCATGTAACTTCTTTGTGCGAGCACCGATATGTCAGATAGAATAGAATGCATATCTTTTAAGGAGGAAATCCGACATACCGATACAAACTCAAAACTATCACACGGTGGCTATATATATTCTTCGGAAACAAACATAGAAGTAATCATAACATAATCAGTCACAGACATCCATATCACAAAGGCGGAAAAAGATATGAATATATATATAACACATGAAAGTGTATATCAGAGTAGTGGTCGGAAAGATCCACAATAATACAAAAGAATAGCAACACGTGCTATACAAAAGAATAAGTACACAACATAGAGTCTATATCTCAAATGTGTACATCTAAAAACTACAATCTATATAGTTAGCCAAAAGTCAGAATAATCCTGAAGAGAAGTCAAGCAGAAGCACCTGTAACATCTCGGTCTGACCCGAGTATTATTTATAAGAAAATAATAAATGGATCAGTCTAGCTATAAATATCAGATGATATGGTATAAAGTAAAAGACATGGCATGAATATGTAATAACCATCGTAGCATACTACTATAAGTATGTAATTGAAAATCAACAAGAGATTAATCAATATCACAAGAATCTTCTCAAAGATAAAATAGGGTATCATCCCCTAAACTTGTATTCACAACAAGTCAATAACACATGAATTCACCAATGCACAAAAATTGATATCATATCAATGAAAATCACGAAAATTGGTGAAGCACAAAATTCCAGAAATCATCACAAGAAATCCAGAAAACACATAAAAAGGGGGAGGCCTAACACATGAACGGGAGCATGAAAACTCACCAACGCGTATAACACATGAACGAGAAGCTATCTCATGGAAGCTATCCATTAAATATTAACACATGAACGGCCCGAAGACCATGGGGTGCTACCCCATATATGTGATGGCGAAACATCACAAAAGCGGGGTCTAGTCTCCCTCGCAGACAAAGAGACATCGCTCAATCGCTAGTCTAATTCACAAAAATGATCGTCATGATCATAAGGAAGTGTCAATTACACTAAGCCAGTAAATATATGAATTTAGCTTCATGTCCCATAACCACTAGCTTAACTTAAATATTTACGAACAAACTGTAGATCTTCACTAGGAAATTGTCACAAAAGGGTTCAATCGAACAAGTCCAAGAGCTAACCGACGAAGTGAACGCAAGCGTTTCATACCACTCGTTTTACTAAGTCGTTTAATTCAATTTCTCATCCGAGTGAAGCAAAGGCTTGTATATACTAGTAGATTGAAAAACGGTTTGAGAGAACGTGTTTTATATTTAAAATAGTTGAAAACGTTTTGATGAAAGAGTTTTGATATTTACTACTAGTATTGAAACCTTCATATCTTTAGAGTGACAAGTCACAAAACGATTGCTGAAACAAATCGAATCACATAAATTCACATTCGATGACGTGAGAAAAGTCCAAAGGAATCAATCCCCAAAACCATCAAAGTAGGCATATACTTACGACCTAACGTGGTCGAATTAAAGTGCAAAAACTTTAAGTCAAATAGGTTGAACGACCTAATGGATGCGACCTAGGGGTCAAGCGACCTAGTGGTTGCGACCTAGGTCATCGAGGGTTAGCATTAAACAAGGCCAAACGACCTAGTAGGAAACAAGGTCTAACGACCTAACACCAAAGTGCTGAGCGACCTAGCGGCACAATGCCAAGCGACCTAGCGCGTGAATTGGCCGAGCGACCTAAGGGTCTTAACACGCGAGCGACCTAAGGGTTGAATGGTCGTGCGACCTAATGGAGTGCGCGAACTAAAGGGTGCACGACCTAACTGGTACGCGACCTAACGAAGTAATAAGGCGAGCGACTTAAGGGACTCGCGGCCTAACAATGTAATAAGGTCGAACGACCTACGACCTAACGAGGTAAAGGTCTAACGACCTAGTGAAACACGCGAGCGACCTAACGAGGTCAATGTTAAGCGACATAACGGGGTCCAGTGGAGAGCGACCTAAAAGAGACGCGGCCTAAAAGAGGCGCGACCTAACTCAAACAAACCGGGCGATATAGGGTCGGATACGACCTACGACTTAGCGACCTATCCCCGTGCGACCTAAGCCAGAACGAGCTAAATGCAGGCAGAGTCATTTCTACGCCAGAGCGACCTACGACCTAGCGACCTAATCTCGAACGACCTAAGCACGAACGAAAATCTGCAGGGCTAGTCTTCGAGGTAAAGCGACCTAAGGTCCAGGATTTGCTAACAACGCTGAAAATTAGGGTTTTTCACCCATTCAATCCAAACCAAAAGCAAATGTTCATACAAATGCGATAGGGAATCATTCCCAACAGTCCAATGACAGTCATAGGCAAGATGTGAGATTAAAAATCTCACCTTTTCACTAAAATGGATGAAGATGAAGCTTGAAAGCAAGGAGAAGCAATCCAAAGCTTGAATCCAATATCTTCTACTTGAATTTGGAGTTGAATGTTGGATTTGCAATAGAATTTGAGTTTGGAGTTTTAATTTCCCATTCCCTCCTCCATTTTTGACAAAGCTTGAAGTATTTGATAAAGTGAGGAAGAGGAGGTAGGTTGGGGCTGAGTTAGAAGGTGCATTCCAACCAAAGTCGAAGGCGGGAAAAAGTGATGAAAATTTCACTATCTCCAAACATATCGAAGTTTACACTCAAAAAGATCACAAACGTCATTTTGAACTCAATGGGGGTGGTCTCAAGTCCCAATTTGATTGTATGCAAAAAGTAGCTTTTTGGACTAACATCCGACTAACGATAAAATATTCAAATAAAATATTGACAAATATGCGGGTTGTTACAATACGAAATTGAACTGGTCAGGATTAATCACAAGCAACTAAGCAAAATCGAACGGCAGAACAAAAGTAACAGACGAATTCAAATAAATATATTTGAACGATAATTTAGGGTTTTCAACCCTATAAAACCCAATCATCATCGGCATTATCCGTCATCGAGTTTAAGCATATCAACAAAAGTAACAAAGTAAAATCGCATACCATATTTATTCAAATCAAACTCGATGTAGTGGTGCAGCCGCAACCAACGATCAGTGAAGGGATCAATTGGCAAGCTATATCAAAGAATATTCATCACTGCAATCAAACAATATTAAGCGACGCCTCAATTTACAAAAAGCCCTAATTTTTCAAAGAAAGAGGAACGAACGATCTTGAGCAAGAGAAAAGAAGCAGACATCATTTTCACAAGAGAAAGGATACGGGCCAAAATAAAAGGGATTCAATTGTTATATATTGGGCAGTTCCTTTATATTTATTATTTGAGTTTAAATTTATATATAGGGTTTTGTAATTTGTTTTTAATTTGCAATTTTCTTTTAAACTTTTGTAAATTCTAGTCGTGTGACTAGGGGACGAACTACGGTGGTGTAGTTCGAGAATTCGCAACTCAGTGGCTGAGTTGTGGCAGGGTTTTGAGCGTAGAGTTTGGTTAGTCGATAGCGGGTGTCGTGAGTTTATGTGTGTAAGCGTCTGGCTACTTAATTTCTATTAGAAATCTTAGGGGCAGCACGTAGGCAGGGTTTTGCTGAAGCTGGGTAAATCTGTGTTGTTCTATTTCTGCTTTTAATATTCTGCTATAATTTATGCTGCTATTATTCTGCTATTGTCAGTGCTGCGGTTATTTTTTTATTTCCGCATTAAATTTTTATTATTATTAGTATCACCCTATTCACCCCCCCCCCCTCTAGGGTGAAATCGATCCTACAAGTGGTATCAGAGCTAGGAACAAAAACCAATTTTTGTTTTAAAAATTTGATTTTTCAAAAACAAATTCTTGTTTCAAAATTTTGATTTTTAAATGGCTTCGTTTAATAATGCTTTTGCTGAGGGACAATCCATAGTTAGACCACCAATGTTCAATGGTGAATATGCTTACTGTAAAAATAGAATGAAATTTTTTCTGAAAACCATTGATGCTTGGAATATTGTTGAGACGGGATATAGGACACCAACTATAATGGTAGATAATCAGGAAATAGAAAAGCCAATGGATCAATGGACAGATTTAGAAAATAAATTACAAATACCAAATGCTAAAGCTATGAATTCTATTATTTGTTCATTAGATCAAATTTAATTTAATCGTGTCTCACATTGTCTAACTGCGCAAGAAATTTGGCATACACTTGAAGTGACCCACGAAGAAACATCTTAAGTCAAAGAATCTCGCCTTGCTATGCTTAGTAGCGAATACGAGAACTTCACAATGGCCAAGGATGAGAATGTCAAAGAGATGTACGGACGACTTTCTAATCTCGTATACAAATCAAAAGCTCTTGGAAAACCATACACAGAATTGGAAATAGTCTGAAAAATCCTCAGAGTCCATCCACAAAATTTCGAAGCAAAAGTGACTGCCATTCAAGTATCCAAAGATTTGAAACAAATCAAAGTTGAAGAACTTATTGGAAATCTCACCACTTATGAGCTTGAAATGAAATTCAAGGAAGAATGTAAAGGAGGTGATACTCGAAAGAAATTAATAGCTCTCAAAGGAACAACCGAAAGTGAAGATGATGATGATGATGACACAGCTATATATATTTATAATTCATGTTTCTTACGCTGGTTTGTCAAGCCTGATTAGGTTATTTTTAATACTCGGGTCAGGTCCGAGTAGTTTTAGGTTTAGCTTTAGACTCTTGGAGTTTCCAGAGGAGAGCTGAAGATCTTATCAACGTTTGGATGTAGATTATATTCCCTCTATATTTGTTTCATTGTTTGGTTTTTCAGCATTTATAAAGACAAATGTTTATAACTGTCCAGGCTGAGCTTAGGTTAGACTCTAATATGTATTTCAAATTTTCTGTTGTAAAGACTATTGATATTATAAATTATTCCATTAGAGTGAAATTCTTTTTTCTACTTTTTTCTATGTTATTTTCATTTTATCCCTTAACTATTCGACTTTAGGTTCAATTTGAGTTAGACATGTGTGGTTTATTGTTAACTTGAACTATACGGAAAAGTGGGTCATTACATTTTCCTTTTCCACACTTCCTTACTCTAAAATGGTATGGTCTGACTTGTTACCAAGGAAAATTTTCCACCTTTCTAATGTAACAACTCCAATGGGCATGGAACCAACGGAAACACTCTCGCTGGCATTGTCCAGCCCAACCTAGGCTCGGATGAAGAATGATGCTTGTTGTGGCTCTACAGCTGTCAAATGCGGGTCTATTGGCCCGTGAAGTCAATGGCTTGAGGATACAGTTGGACGTTCAAGCTACTGTCAACTTCGTCCCACCAACTCCTTCAGCAGTCAACCTGCATAACCTGCCTACTCCCAGGCCCATGCCCTTCAATGGCAAACCATCCTTGAGTATCGTCGAGTCCAACAATGCTCGAAATCATGCCAAGAGTTACGATCACACTAAAGTCTAGGATAGAAGAAACCCGGTGTTTTTAGCTACTCGTTAAAGAGCTAAAGAGCTCATTGTGGTTTGGGATGAACAATCTACACCGCATTGCAAGGCAGGATCGTCGAGCACAATAGCACTTACCCTCCCATCAATGGCTGACGCACTTGAGGAAACTAGGGATGTCATCATCCCTACCTTGACAAAGATATCCATCCTAACCGAAGACATGGTTGACAAAATGATATATGTGTTAAACTAGTATGACTTGGAAATGAGCTTGGATTCAGAGGATGACTTATTTGACCCCTTCATGGGTAACTCGGGCGCTGAAGGTGGGCCCGACACTCCCTTGGAACCTATCATCATAGATGACAACGATCGCAATAAGATAATCCAAATTGGCATCAAGCTTAGCCCAGAGATTAGTGAAGAATTAATCAAGTTCCTATGACAAAGCAAATATGACTTCATGTAGGGGGCATGCCGACATGACCGACATTGATTCTAGGATCCTTTTTCATGCGCTTAACATCAATCAAAAAGCCACTGCCATTTGCTAGAATTGCCAACTGCTCACCCTGGATGGTTTCAAGCTCTCAAATAAGAGGCACAAAAGTTGTTAGCCAATGGTTTCATCAGAGAGGCAAACTATTCGGTATGGGTGGCCAACCCAATATAGGTCAAAAAGCCAAATGGGACTTGGAGGACATGCATTGACTTCTCCAACCTTAATAAAGCATGCCCCCATGATAGTTTCCCATTGCCTCGCATCGATTAGCTTTTGGATGCCACTAGCGGACATAAGCTCTTCACCATGAGCTCCTCGGCTTCATGGATGCCTATTCTAGGTAAATCAAATTGTTATGCACGGCTCGTACCAAGAGCATACCTCCTTCATAACCAATGTTGGTTTATAATGTTATTATGCCATACCCTTTGGCTAGTCAACCGCATGTTCTTAGAACAGATCGGTCGCTCTATGGAAGTATATGTAGACAATATGCAAGTAAAGTTTAAGGAGAAAGGGGAAACGTATGGAGTTTGGCCAGAACTTTCGACATCCTTTGTCAATACAACATGAAGCTGAATCCAAAGAAATGCTCCTTTGCCTTTTGATCCAGAAAATTCCTCGGCTATGTCGTAAATGCCAAGGGGATTGAAGCCAGCCTTAACAAAGTTCAAGCCATCTATGGCATGCAAGTTCCCTAAACAATGAAGCAGGTGCAAAGTTTAAACGAGATTATTGCATCATTAAGTTGATTTGTACCAAAATCGACCGATCAGTGTCTACCTTTTTTCGATCTCATTAAAAAAGGAAATTCGTTCGCTTCGATCGAAGAATGCGCTCGGGCATTCAAAGAACTTGGAAACACCTCTAATACTATCTAAACCCATCAACGAGGGTGTTCTATATTTATACTTAGCCATGTATGATCATGCGATCAGAGCTACCTTAATCAAAAAGGACGAAAAGGTCTAATGTTTGATCTATTATATCAGCAAGAGGTTGACCGATCTATAAAAGAGACACTCCAGGTTATGTGTTCTGTCTACTTATGGCAGTACAAAATCTCAGACCACACTTTCATGCTCCCTATCAATTTCCTAACGAACCCGTCCCTGAAGCAAATCCTTAGCATGCTAGATACGGTAGGTGTAACAACCCGGATATTTTAACGGTTTTAATTAATTTAATTAACTGAATTTGTGTGAAATTTAAACAATAAAATTTTGAAATAAAAATTTAATATTTGGAATGCACCTAATTGAACATAGCAACTGGTAAATTTTCATCCGAAAATATGAAAGTTTATTTTCGTGTGTAATTTTATTTCAATTTAAATCAGTTAGTAATTGATGAAAATAAAATGTTTTCGAAACCTAAATATTTTATATGGAAAAATTCTAAACCATCTTCTGAGCAAGTCATCATTTTTCGTTTTTCAAAATTCGGACTTCTTTAGCTCCGTCGATCTTATTTTTCTGCATTTTTCCTGCATTTTTCGCTAGTAGAAAAATCGATTTTTTATAATTTAATCGTACCACTGATATCCATATATCATTTTGATCGTCTCGTCGAGCTGATTTTCATGATATATTTATATGTTCGTTTCGATGACCAGTTCACGGCAAAAGCTACGAAATGGTAATCGTATCGATACCCGTTCGAATCCATCTGCGTTCCGTGACTACTCAAATTTCCACTGGCTAAAAATCAACGGTCATCAGTTTTTACTTTTGCCTTGATTCCAGCGAATTATTCATTTCCAACATAACACCTTTGTCTTGATTCCAGCAAATTCTTCATTTCCAATGTAAATGCGTTTACTGGTTCATTTTACTTTTTAAATTGGCATTCGCTTTCTTCTCTTTTACTGTCTGTTCACTCTACCTCTTCTCCTTCTTTTATTTTAGTTCAGAAGAGAACATTTGAGCCTCCCTATGCCATCTCCATTTTTCCAGACCACCCTATTCACCACCCTCTTCTCCTGCATCACGTTGCCCGTCTGCTTCGACTTCCCGACCACCGCAAGTGCCGATCACCCGAGTTCGACCCTGACCGAACCACCGTTCCATCCTCCTTCTCACGCGGCCTCCTGCACTGCAGCGCCACTTCCCTTAGTCCACTGTTACAACTCACCTCCACCACTGCGCCGAGACATCCTTGCCTCCGCTCGACTCGAGCAACCAGCCTTCGTTCTCCTCTATTCCACCACTCTCGGCCATGGCTTGGCCCACGTCCTCACCAAAGCAACCGAGACCCTTCCCCGTTTTCCCGCCTCGGCCAAGCACACCTCCGCTCCGACCAGTTCGCCTCTTCCTCCTCTCTTGAAGCCAACCGAAGCCCACGTCCTCCCTTCCTCTTAACGCGTGACAGCAGCAACACCTCCTCCAACCCGAGTTCCTTCCTTCACTGCTGAGCCCGAACCACCCTTCTGTTGCGTACGTACATTCACATGTTTATTTATAGCAGAGATATAGTATAACTATAAGTATGTTTAAGTAGTTGTTATATATATAGTATAAACTTATATATGTTGTTTGAGTAGTCCACTGTATACACATAATACTTGTTATATACATTAGTTATATTATGTTATAAATTTTTATCCAGAACTGATATCTATTTATAGTCTACATAGGTGTGAAATGTTTGGGGTTTTTTATATAATTTTATAAGGATACATATATATTTGTTTACATATATACATGAGTTTGGATAATAATATTATACAATCTGTTTATACATTTGTGTGTACGAGATATATATGAGTTAGTTTATAATATATATAAGTTCTGTCATTTGTATTATATATGAAGGTTGTATATATTGTTGTTTATACATTAGTTTATAAATATATATATATATATATATGCGCATGTCAGCCACTTATGAAGTTTATATTTAAGTTATATAAATTTTGTATGTAGACCTCATTTATAGGTAGGTATGTATGTAGTACGTACAGTTATAGATTTAGCTGTTGAAACTTCTATATGTCACATATTTGTTTATATATTAGTTATAATATATTGGTTATATATATGTATAAGTGAACCTGGTTTTAAATATATAAATGTAACATGTTAGCTGCTGAAGTTATACTATTTTAACTAGTGTATATATGTATAGATATTTGCATATGGGGTTATCTTTGAAGAATACAGGTGTAAACTTCCTGTAGAGTCATTGCGTGTCAATAGTATATATTAGTATAATATATAATATATATGTTTATATATATATGGAGATGTGGATTTGGTTTTTCAGATATGTAAATAGTGATCTTAGGAATATGTGTTTAAATCAAAATTGGTTTGTAAATAAGTAAAGAATATATTTTAATATATGCGTTTTAATTTGAAACAAGAATTTTGAAAAATATATATATTTAATATGTGTTTGAATTTAGAATATGATATATATATATATAGTTATTTATAATTATATATATAAATATAATTTCACTTATATCAATTTTTCTTCATCAATCCAGTTCGATTTGATTTCGTGAATTTCAAGCTTTAGCTTCGTTCGTCGATTCGAGTTCAATCTTGCCCTGCTTTGAGATTCATGCCTGGATTCGTAGCTCAATTCTTTGTCAAATCCATCTAGCCTCGAAAGGTGAGCAATCACTCACGATTAATGTTCTTTTATTATTAAATTTGATTTTAATTGAAACGACAATTGAAATATGCTGCTGCTAGTTATTTACATTGCTATACATATGCCATCATCTGTATCTGTTCACCTACGACATCTAACACCATTATCTGTTATTTAAATTGCTATATATATGTCATTATCTGTATCTGTTCACCTGTGACACCTGACACCATTATCTGTTATCTATATTGATGATATATGTCTGTTATATTGTTATCATATCTGTTATCACTCTGCAAGTTCCCTGTTAGTATAGAATTCACTATGGGTTGAAATGATACATACCCGAACAATCTGTAGAATCGGAGAAAATCGTTATGGGTTGAAATGATAAACCCAAGCGATTTTCATTAAATTAAATTTGGGATTACGGGTTGAAAAGATATATACCTGTATATAATTTAAATTACGGATTGAAATGATAAATATCTGTATCACTTGACCATAGGATAGAAAATTTTATACAGACACCATTGGTCTATATATAAATATTTTGAAAATGATTCCTATGGTTTTGAAAAGGAATAAACGGGTTTTAATAAATATTTATTTTAAAGATTTATTAAAGTTGATTTAATAAAAGTTGATATATAATATGTTTGAGTATTTATTTAAGATATATATTTTCAAATATAGAATTTATATTGATTCAGGTTGGAAAGATAAATTTTAAAATTGATTTGAAATGTTATTTATTTAAGAATTTTACTTAAATAAGTTTGATTTGAAATTTATTAAATTTTAGATTTTAAAGATACATTTTATAACTTGAATTTGATTAAAAGTGACTTAAATGAATATTTCAAACTTATATAAATTTAAATGGGATATTTTGTTTATATAAATTTGTAAATTGAAGTTGTATTTGGATGTATTGAAATGATTAAATAAATATCTCAGAAACTAAATGAAATTAAATTAAATTGAGATATAAATGGAATTAACAAATTTAGTTTTGAAATGTGGAATAATTAAAGCTTTGAAATATATTGAAATTTAATGGTTTATTTTGCGTTTAAAATCTGTATTTGAGATCGTTATAATTCGAAATGATTTATTGAGAAATTGAATTGAGTTGAAATTGATGATTTGAGATTTGATTAAGTTTGAATTTGGAAGTCGAGTTAATTTGAATCGATTTGTGAATTTGTGGAAGCTATTTTATTTTATAAAGTATTTTTAAACTATATCTACAACTATTTATATTTTACTTTATAAATCATTTTAAGATAAACTATTTTATATAAATCATTTTCAATATATATTATTTTATTATAAACTATTTTAACTTATAACTATTGTATATAAACTATTTTTATTTTATAAACTATTTTATTATATACACTAATTTTAATATCTAAACTGTTTGAGAGGAAAGTGTTATGAATTCCAAAATGTTATGATTTCAAACTATAGTTTCAAAGTGTTATGAATTTCAAGGTTTTGATTTCTAAAGTGTTTTGATTTTAAAGACTTACGATTTCAAAAGCGATATAACTTTGGAAAGTGATATGATTTTGGAAATGGATTTATTTAGAGTGAAATTAATATCGTATGGATATGGTTTTGAAATGGCAATGATATTTCGGTTTGAAATATAAACTATTTTGAAAGTTTACTAAATGACCATCGGTGTAATTAATACGTAGTTATTAAAGAGACCGGGATCGGATATGGACATACTCTCTGTCGATACCGAAAACCACTTTAATAACTAATATACGCGGAGTGTTGATCCAGAACAAAGTGGATGGTTTTGATGAACGCGTTGACTAAAGAAAGAGAATGATTTTGGATGACCCCTGACATGACTAAAATAGGAGCCCTGCCGGGCCATTGAGGTTCGCCACCTCTAGCGGACACACTTCTTCGTTACCATATCTATTACTTTTGTGATTCGATTTGGGTGCACCCCTCGATTATGGGAATGTTGTTTCGCGGTGTTGGGGTAGTAGCTGCTATGCCCAACATCAGTCCGGATGACGCAACTACAAGTATCCTAGTTGGTATCGCCTCATGTACCTTGTCATACTGTTTATCCTATCGCGACCACTACGATTTGTTTTGTGTTATACCTATGGGGTACCTTGATAACCACTAGTTTACGGTGGGGCTTACGGTGCTGTATAGACTATGACATGGTAAAAATGTGTTAAGGGTGGAATGGGCCATGACTTAACTCTATTTTGATATCGTACTTTACTGATTAGACATTATCTACTTAGCGTACACTACTACATAGTAGATAGTTTAACGGATCCTTAGATGATGGTTATCCCAAACATCCTTTGAGTTACTTGTATTTCAGTCGTTATTTCACTTGAGTTGGATTTATTGATATAAGAATGTTAATCCTGACTCGAGTGTTTTGTGTTTTCTTTACGCTCGGGTCAGACTGAGTGTACCAGTATTCAAGACTCACCTTTGGAGTTGGAGCTTCGCTTGGAGATCCAGCTATCTATCGATTCTACTATCAGTTATTCAGTTGATTCCAGTGATGTATTCAGATCTTGTATTTGACTATTGTATTGAGATATCTATGTATTCGAGACTTCTGTTGTATCTTGTTTAACTCTGTTATATATATAGTAGCTTCATGAACTACTATTCTTTTGTTTCCACTGCATTATTGTTATATTACTCTGTGTCTGTGATCTGTGATTATTTTATTTACTGTATATGATGAGTTTTGCCAATTTAAATTAACAATCTATTGTTTTGAATTATTCAAGTCCGACATGTGTGGATTTATTGTCGATTTGAATGGTCCAAAATAGTGGGTCGTTATAGTAAGTCGGCTGTTGAAATAATATGTCGAGCTAGGGCAACATGACATCTCCTTCCAGCCTTGCACTTGCATCAAAAGTCAGGCGGTTGTTGATTTCATCGCTGAATTTTCAAGTTCGGACAATGAGGAAGAAGAGGTCTTTCCTAGCAGGATAGCATGGAGCCTATATGTAGATGGAGCCTCAAATGAAGAGATCTATGTTATGCGGCATGCCTCACCTTTAAGGCAACCAACAATGAAGCCGAATATGAAGCGGTCCTTGTTGATCTTAGGATAGCGAGGATGTTATTGGTAGATATTATGCATGTTTCGATGACTCGTCTTTGGTTATCAACTAGATCGGCAAATGCTTCCAGGTTAAAATAAAAACACTGGCCTTATATATTGACGAGATAAAGAGAATCATCGGTACTTTCACAGAATTCAAATTAGAACAGGTGCCTAGAGAGCAGAATACCAAGGCCGACCAACTGGCCAAAGTAGCAAGCAACCCTGAAGAAGATATCATTTTGGGTCCCGATAGAACTACGCAACACCCTTAGTCACGAACCAGGGGCAACAGGAATATAACTAGAGGCAACTTTCATATTTGGAGTTTCACAATCGGAGTTCAAACGAAAAAGTTATTTGCGTTTGAATTTTCGAGAGCAAAAATAATTAAATACAAAATAAGGAAATAAATAAACATTAATTTTGGGACCTCGCTGGTTGAACCCACCATGAGCTAGTTGACCGCTGGCGGTCGACCGCATATAGGGGAGTAGTTGACCAATTTGCACATGATGGCCAGGGTTTGAACCTTGGTCGACGGCACAGATTTAATTATTTTAATCTAGTGGTTATGATTAGTTCGTGCGCCTCTAAATATAGGCCTAACTGCTCACTTCTCTTCTTATATTTTCCAATCCAAGCAGCGAAGCTCTGCCGTTTTCTCTTCTCCACTACTTTTAAAAATGATAAATATTATATATATGCACGCAAATTGGAAAAGGGCGGAAAATAAAAAAGAAGAAGAGTAAAGGCGAATCAATACTGTGGAAAAAGGTAAATTTCAATATGTATTCCCCGTAACCTCTAATCTCTTCTCAAATCGGTAATTCTGTATACACTTATTATACATATTCTTTGGGATCAGATTTAAGTGATTTGGAAAGCTTAGAAGGTAAGTGGAAAATTATACAATTTATTTATAACATTTAAATTTATCTCATTGAATTCTTATTTAGTTATTATGCCTAAATAAGTATCTAATGAATTATAGACTTAAAATAAACGTATATGATTAATGGCTACATATTCAATAAAATAGGTAATTGGAATAGGAATAGTATGAACAACCTAATCTGGAAATTTAAATTCAATCCCAATATTCATTATTGCAAAAGGTTTGTGAAGTTTACTCCAGATCTACAATTGGATTATAAATTAGGTTGCCCTGGTTGAATTGGAATGTGAGTTTCTATGTTCTGATTTATTTAGAGCAGATTTCGTGTAATTTCCATAAATTATCCAATTGTAAAATATGTTTAAATGCATGTTGTTTGAATTAATAAGGGATATACCAAAAAGAGAAAGAGATGTGTAAGATATTGATATTTTTTTCCGTAGTATACATTATTTATTTCAATAAAAGAAAAAAGATAATGTTGGTTGAATTCTCACCACCGGTCCAGGCTTCGCCGAACCAACCATCTCAGGCTTCGCCGAACCAACCATCTCCAGGCTTCGCCGAACCAACCATCTCCAGGCTTCGCCGAACCAACCATCTCCCTCCCTACCACCGAACCAGCTCCTTAGACCAAAGGTGCCGGACCAACCCCTACCGAACCACCTCCTGCCGAACCAACATACACTCCACCCATTGCCGGTCCAACTCCTCTTCCATGCCTTGCCGGATCAACCACCAGTCCACCTACCACCGGACCAAGTATTACCGGACCAAGACTACAACCCAACCATCACCAGACCAAGTGCAACCGGACCAAAATGTGCCAGGCCAGATCACATCAGCCCAGGCCCACCAGCAACTATACACATCCAAGACCCCTACCCCCAGCCTCACTCTATAAATAGAGGGGCAGGGGTACAACAATGGGGGACAAGTTTGAGAGCTCAAGCACGGAGAGAACTTTCAAACAACTTTCTTTTACTTGTATTAAAGCATTGTACTTGTAATCAAAACAAGAAAAGAGAAATAACATATAAAGTGGACGTAGGCACATTCTGGCTGAACCACTATAAATTTGCATGTCTTTTTACAGTTTAGCCCCTGCTTTTCATATATTTGCATAAATCACTCAAATCGCTAAGAATAACATAAGATCTACTAAATCATACAACTTTGAGGTGTTTGTCCATTTTTTGTGCAAACATTTTTGGTGCTTTCACTGAGAACTAGAAGCTCGAAGCTTCAGCTTCATCCACTTAGCAGTTTTCCTAACAGCATCGTTCGCCACTTGGAAAACATGCCTCCCAAACAGAGAAAAGATGTTAACAAAGGAAAAAACATCGCATCCAGCAGTCTTCCAGATCCAGCTGTCACGGATCAAGTAAATCGTCCTCCTCCAGCAGCAGTAACAAATGAAGGACAGGCTAACCCAACCACTCCTGCCGCAGAACAGCCTGCAGCAATTACTAGGGCAGATTTGGACAGAGTTGTGGTTGAAGTAACTAACCGCTTCACGTCCCAGCAGGAAGCCTTGGTGGACCATCTCATGTCACGCTTAAGGGACGCTGAAGAATCCAACCGCAACACTGAATCATGGGGCGAGTCCCAGTCTGGAGGATCTCAGAGACAACAAAGATCTTCCTTCTTCGAAGGAGCTAATGGCAGAAGTAGCCATGGTAGGAGCCGAGACCGGGCACAGCCCGAAGTTAGGCCTGAGGAAACGTTTGATACCGAACCAAACGGGGGAGGTACCGGGCGAAGGTCAACTGTAGCTGAGCCTGTCATGCTGCCTAACCACAGAAACGCCAGTGAACGGGGCCGAGAGAGTCCAGCCCGAAGTTGGACCCGAGGAAGTGCTTAGATCAGAACCCAGCAGGGAGAGATCGAGGCAAGGGCCAACTGTAGCTGACCCTAGCATGCTCCCAGAAGATCAAAGGCAGCCACTGGAAAATATGAGGAATGATAGACGATACCATCACTACAGGTCATCTGGACGGAATCAATCCCACAGAACAGAACCAAACTCATTTCTATCTGCTCCAAGTTCTGATGAAAGGATGGCACGCTTATTCAGAGAGTGTGTCCAACGGGAGCAAAGAGATCGAGGGATAGGCGCTAGGGTAACCAGCCCTTTCGCCCGCAATATCGAAATTGCTATCACCCCCCGAGAATGGAAGATGCCAACAATGGAACCCTACAAAGGAACCTCTGATCCCGTTGTACACTTACAGAGGTACACGCAGCATATGCTCATGAGTGGAGCGACAGAGGGAGTACTGTGCAAAATCTTTCCGCTCTTCTTAGCAGATCTTGCTACCTCCTGGTTCTGTCATCTACCCCAGGGATCCATCAGCTCGTGGGAAATGTTGAAAGAAAAATTTATTAGTCGGTTCCGCATTCATGTGGAGCAACCTAAGGACGCCTATTCCTTATCCAGCGTCAAACAGAAACCTGGAGAAAAGCTGCAGCAATACCTAACCAGATTCAACGCCGCAGCAGCCGCAGTCCAAGATGCCGATGAGAAGCTTATCCTAATGGCCCTCTGCAGTGGTGTGCATCCGGACACTAAATTTGCTAGAAGGTTGACAAAAGAAAAACCAGCTACTTTACCCGATTTCTTCCATGAAGCCGGGAAATACATGAGGCTTGAGGATGCTGCCGTTGAGGGGCAGTCAGGACAGCAAAATAAGACAACCCATGGCAACGCCCCTGCTGTGGCAAGGGACGTTCGAAGAAATGATTCCAGAGACAATGCTGGGGGCAAGAAGGGAGAAAAGTGCCTATATCGGCCAGGACCTAGATTCGACACTTACACTCCTTTGAACGAGTCCGTCGAAAATATCTTCCTTGTCACCCAAGGCGAAGTTAGATACAAACGCCCACCATACAAGAAGGAATCAGATAACGCACAAAAGTCTGGAAAGTTCTGCCGCTTCCACGAATCTCACGGGCATGATACCAACGAATGCCATCATCTCCGAGATCTGATTGAGGAACACATCAGAAGAAAGAAACTGGAACGTTATGTAAAAGGTCAGGACAGGACCCCAGCTCCTGCCAATGAAGACCCAAGGCTACCCTCACCAGGGGCCGACAGAGGAAACCGCAACGCTAGCAGCTCTAGTCAAGAAAAGATAGTGGTCTATACCATCTCAGGAGGGCCACACATCGCAGACAGAAGCTGGAAAGAGATGGAAAGGTACGGAAAGTCGCTTAGAGACAATAAAGACTATGTCAATTCGGTTATAGAAGAACGCCACCCGAAGCGGAAAGAAAGTGATGACATCACATTCGGTAAGCATGACCTAGAAGGAAAGCAATACCCTCACATAGATCATGTTGGGCGTGTTCTCACCCAGAAGACCTCTAGGCCAAGAAGCTTGATTCATCCATCCAGGCTTGCCTAAACTCATCCGGCACTCTCGTTCTCCAGAGCCCATTCGGCAGGAACTCATTCGGCATCCATGTCTCACAGAACCCATTCGGCAGTCTCAAGCAACTGCCGAACCAACCTTCCTCCTATGACTGCCGAACCAATCTTCGTCCCTACCACCGGACCAAGTTTCTCCTACCACTGCCGAACCAAGCATCTACCGGATCAAGACATTCCGGACCAACCCCTACCGAACCAACTCCTACCGAACCAACATGACACCTACCACCGGACCAAGTATTACCGGACCAAGACGTGCCAGGCCAGATCACATCAGCCCAGGCCCACCAGCAACTATACACATCCAAGACCCCTACCCCCAGCCTCACTCTATAAATAGAGGGGCAGGGGTACAACAATGGGGGACAAGTTTGAGAGCTCAAGCACGGAGAGAACTTTCAAACAACTTTCTTTTACTTGTATCAAAGCTTTGTACTTGTAATCAAAACAAGAGAAGAGAAATAACATATAAAGTGGACGTAGGCACATTCTGGCTGAACCACTATAAATCTGCATGTCTTTTTACAGTTTAGCCCCTGCTTTTCATATATTTGCATAAATCACCCAAATCACTAAGAACAACATAAGATCTACTAAATCATACAACTTTGAGGTGTTTGTCCATTTTTTGTGCAAACATTTTTGGTGCTTTCACTGAGAAATAGAAGCTCGAAGCTTCAGCTTCATCCGCTTAACAAGTTTTCCTAACAGCATCGTCCGCCACTTGGAAAACATGCCTCCCAAACAGAGAAAAGATGTTAACAAAGGAAAAAACATCGCATCCAGCAGTCTTCCAGATCCAGCTGTCACGAATCAAGTAAATCGTCCTCCTCCAGCAACAGTAACAAATGAAGAACAGGCTAACCCAACCACTCCTGCCACAGAACAGCCTGCAGCAATTACTAGAGCAGATCTGGACAGAGTTGTGGTTGAAGTAACTAACCGCTTCACGTCCCAGCAGGAAGCCTTGGTGGACCATCTCATGTCACGCTTAAGGGACGCTGAAGAATCCAACCGCAACACTGAATCATAGGGCGAGTCCCAGTCTGGAGGATCTCAGAGACAACAAAGATCTTCCTTCTTCGAAGGAGCTAACGGCAGAAGTAGCCATGGTAGGAGCCGAGACCGAGCACAGCCCGAAGTTAGGCCTGAGGAAACGTTTGGTACCGAACCCAACAGGGGAGGTACCGGGCGAAGGTCAACTGTAGCTGAGCCTGTCATGCTGCCTAACCACAGAAACGCCAGTGAACGGGGCCGAGCTAGAGTCCAGCCCGAAGTTGGACCCGAGGAAGTGCTTAGATCAGAACCCAGTGGGGGAGATCAAGGCAAGGGCCAACTGTAGCTGACCCGAGCATGCTCCCAGAAGACCAAAGGCAGCCACTGGAAAATATGAGGAATGATAGACGATACCATCCCTACAGGTCATCTGGACGGAATCAATCCCACAGAACAGAACCAAACTCATTTCTATCTGCTCCAAGTTCTGATGAAAGGATGGCACGCTTATTCAGAGAGTGTGTCCAACGGGAGCAAAGAGATCGAGGGATAGGCACTAGGGTAACCAGCCCTTTCGCCCGCAATATCGAAATTGCTATCACCCCCCGAGAATGGAAGATGCCAACAATGGAACCCTACAAAGGAACCTCCGATCCCGTTGTACACTTACAGAGGTACACGCAGCATATGCTCATGAGTGGAGCGACAGAGGGAGTACTGTGCAAATGCTTTCCGCTCTTCTTAGCAGATCTTGCTACCTCCTGGTTCTGTCATCTACCCCAGGGATCCATCAGCTCGTGGGAAATGTTGAAAGAAAAATTTATCAGTCAGTTCCGCATTCATGTGGAGCAACCTAAGGACGCGTATTCCTTATCCAGCGTCAAACAGAAACCTGGAGAAAAGCTGCAGCAATACCTAACCAGATTCAACGCCGCAGCAGCCGCAGTCCAAGATGCCGATGAGAAGCTTATCCTAATGGCCCTCTGCAGTGGTGTGCATCCGGACACTAAATTTGCTAGAAGGTTGACAAAAGAAAAACCAGCTACTTTACCCGATTTCTTCCATGAAGCCAGGAAATACATGAGGCTTGAGGATGCTGCCGTTGAGGGGCAGTCAGGACAGCAAAATAAGACAACCCATGGCAACGCCCCTGCTGTGGCAAGGGACGTTCGAAGAAATGATTCCAGAGACAATGCTGGGGGCAAGAAGGGAGAAAAGCGCCTATATCGGTCAGGACCAAGATTCGACACTTACACTCCTTTGAACGAGACCGTCGAAAATATCTTCCTGGCCACTCAAGACGAAGTTGAATACAAACGCCCCCCGCACAAGAAGAAATCAGATAACGCACTTAAGTCTTGAAAATTCTACCGCTTCCACAAATCCCATGGGCATGATATCAATGAATGCCATCATCTCCGGGACTTGATTGAAGAACACATCAGAAGAAGAAGACTGGAACGCTATGTAAATAGTGCATTGAACTAAGTCAATATGATATTACCTACCATCCTCGCACCCCCATCAAGGGGCAGGCCATGGCCGATTTCATCACCAAATTCACTACCAACAACTGAGATTACTCAAATGACCAGCCCGTGGCCCTTGGCTGTATGGGGAATTGACTTAATCGGCGAACTACCAATGGGCCGAGGCGGGGCCAAATATGCTATAGTGGCAGTCAACTATTTCACCAAATGGGTGGAAGCGGAACCTTTGAATAAAGTATCTTCAGCAAAAGTTATTAATTTCTTGATCAAAAAATGTTCTGTGCAGGTACGGAGTCCCGTTCAAAATCATATCAGACAATGGACTTCAATTGGACAGCGAGGAATTCGCCAACTGGTGTCAAGAGCATGGAATTCACAAAAGCTTCTCATCCGTAGCGTGTCCCCAGGCAAACAGACAAGTCGAAACCGTCAACAAAAATCTGAAAACTCTGGTAAAAAAGAAGCTCGAAAAGTCAAAGGGCGCTTGGGTGGATGAACTCCCTATGGCACTATGGGCCTATCGCACACCTTTCAGAACATCAACAGGGCATACTCCTTTCTCTTGGGCATACGGATCGGAGGCTATGCTCCCAGTTGCAACCATCGTGCCTTCCCACCGTAGGATCCACTATAACCCAGAAGAGAACGAAGAACTCCCTCACATGTCTTTGGATCTAATTGAGGAGAGAAGAAATGATTCCGTCCTCGAAGCAGCAGCCCACAAGCAAAAAGTGGCAGCACAATACAACTCCGAAGTCAAGCATCACACCTTACAAGAAGGGGATCTTGTCCTCAAGCGAATCTTCCCTCACCCCGGAGCACTAGATCCAATCCGGGATGGACCATATAAAGATCTCCACAACGTAGCTTATATTTTGTCAACAGTGGACGGAGAGGTGTTCCAGAGGGCATGGAACATCCAACACCTCCGTCGATACTTTCCTTAACTTGTACTGCCCATATGAAGCGAATTAACAAAGAGAATCAGTGGACGTAGGCATTTTCATGCCGAACCACTTTAAAAAACCTTGTCTCTTTTTTAACTTGTTCCTTCATATCTTGGCTGCTTGTTAACTTTATCCTTTTCTGTTGAACGAAATCCTATGCAAGGCACTCCACAGTGCAACTTCACCTGGACAAGACCTAACAGGTACTATGCGAATCTATGCCCTCGCCAATGAGACACTTTCGCTCCGGCATCCCTCTGCTGCGAGTTAACTCATTGCTCGCGACGGCCCTTAAAGCCAACTGTAATGAGCCGATTATAAGCCACCGAGAAGGCCGACTATAGCCGAGGCAGCTCATTACGGCGTTCGGCTCGCCGGCAACTGTGAACCGATTATAAGCCCCAATATAAGGTGTGGCCAGCCAGGGGCAGTTCACAGTTGACGATCGGCACCCACGCTAGCCGGCCACAGTAAATCGAATAATACCCACGATTACGGGCCATAATGGCTCGGGTAGTTACTGTGCGCGATCTCGGCTTCGATGTGTCTTAAGTGCGGCTGTGGTAAAAAAGAATTAACTCCCCGCGGAGGCGTAAGATGGGTGACAAATGTCTCCAAGACCCACAGCTAGGGAAAGTGACTACAAAACCCGTTTGCCACGAACTTAAGCACATCGAAGGCCTTCTGTGATTGGAAGTTTAACTTTTTCACATATTCCAATTTTACTTGAGAAACTTTTCTCCTATCCTCTGTAACAATTCTTGAAGTACAGGACACAGGACAAAAGACACTCACTAATAGAAGCGGATATTCGCAACAAGATATTGGAACGCATCCTTTAACCAATCACACAGGATATTCAAAGCTGCCACCTACAAGCAAGATATAAAGGGCAGTACTTCTTTCTTTCATATGTAAACACGTGACTATAATTTATTCACACCTCACGCTAACATTGCAAGTCATAAAATTATGTTTCAAACCAGAACCTGACATCAAACACAATTTAATTACAAGAATAGGCATAGCTACATTGCTCATACGACATGCCAAAATAACAGCAAACACTCAAAAAACGACAAAATCAGCTTAAGTTAAAGAATTACACGTCAAAAATAAGACTATTTATTACAAATGGCAAAATATTACAACCTAAAGGCTACTTTACTATTTTTCGACTAACAAATACAACCCTGTCAAATCCACAAAAAGAGTTTTTCCAGGTATAATCAAGGGGCCGGCTGTAGTGGAGCTTTATCCTTGTCCTGTTGACCCCCTGTTCAGTCAGAAAAAGGATTCATTAGCAATAAGCAACCAAGTTGATGGAGAAACTAAAAAGGGAGACTTACCAGCGCCTGCTTCCTGACTATCCTGATCGTCATCCTCTACCTGCACGCCTACCTCCTCAGCGGCAAGCGACCGCATACCTTCCTTCACTGCCACCTTCTCCTCCTTGGCAAACTGAGAAGTGACCGCATCCATGTTGAAGACCACGCCACCATCTTTATCCGCATCAGCCTTAGCCTCCTCCAAAGCCCGAAGATAGATCTTAGCCATGACCCTAGGATAATCATCCATCCAGGATAGGTTGCCTTGCTTCCAAGTTCGGAAGTACATGTCCTGAAGCATTTCATCCATCATCCCCTCATTCTCCTCAAACTCCCTCATCCGGGCCTCGGAAGCCGACAACCTTCCAACAGCAGTCTCTCTCTCCAAACGGTATCTCGAGCAGTCAGCCTGAAGGGATTTCCGCATCGCCTCCATCTCCTCCTTCAGCCTAATCTGAGCAAGCTCGGCGGCTTCAAGCTTCCCCGACAGCTCCTCTACCCACTCAAGATCCGCCCTCCGAACCTCATCCACTGTCGAGATGGCCATATTTATCTGCTCCTTGCAGGCAGCCTCCATCTTCCGCAGTTCCGCCTTACTAGCCTCCTCCATAGCATTCCTCAACCGCCCGGAGGCAGCCTCATGCTGAGAAATCTGAATGGCCTGATCAGCGAGCTGTTTGGCCTGGTCCGAAACCATCAATCTTAGTCGGATGTTGGCGCTCCCAATCTCCTCTCCAGCCTTAACCAGCCGGGCATGATGCCCCATCAGCCTCCTAGTCTCCTCCGCCACCCGATCAATATTAGCCTTGGCCTCGTCCCCCATGGTAACTATCCGAGTGGTAAGTAGATCAAGATCTAAGGACTTAGCTTCATCAAGCACCCATACCATGGGATTGCGGGGAAGAAGGTGCTCACCAGTAACCTCGTCAAAGATAATGTCGTGGGAACTTGGATCCAGATCAGGATGACCCGCAAATGGATTACGAGCCAAGTCAGGACGGTCGATATGAGTAACGGAAGGGTTTCCGGACGGGTGCGGAGAGGGTGCAAACTCGCTGTCCTCCTCCGTGATATCATGAAGAGGCTGAGCCGGGAGCTGAGGACCGGGCGAAGGTCCGAATAAAGGACGACTTCTCTTTCTCTGCTGAATACCCTCTTCAATAACCCCGAGAAGAGGACGGTAGCCGACTACATCCCCGGAGCGGTGGGTCGAAGGCTTCGGCTTGACAGAAGTTTTGGAAAGCTTATATTGCTCAAGCCTGTGCCGAAGGTCTGAGGCCTTGGATGTCTTGCCTACTCCTGATATGAAGAACAAGTGTCACAAGCTTACATCACTATATGATTCGAGAAACGCGGTAAATTACAAGTTAAAAGAAGAAAGAAAGCACGTCTGTTATACAAACCCTGGGGAGAAGTAGGATACTGCAATGAGTCCTGGATTTCATTCCAGGACGGGAGCGGATCATAAAATATTCCTAAGTCCCTATCATTAATGAAGCATGCAGGAGTCAAGAGTTCACCTTGAGTCGTCGGAGCCACCTTGGTTGGAATGGTCTGAAAAGACTCGCTTGCACCGGTCCCGGCCTTGTCCGCTGTCCCGGTTTTCTTTACCAAAGCCGGATCTTCGTCCAGCCCCTCGAAAGCCTGGTGGAACGCATCATCCATCCACTCCTGAATCTCGCCCGCCTGCCCAGGAAGCAAGGCCCCGATGCCATCGCCACCTTTATCACCTTCCCGACCATCTCCACCCTCACCTCTTTCCTCCTCTATGTCTTCCTCCTCCTGGGTAAGTGGACAATTGCTGGGGGAGGGACCGTCCGACTTCTTGAGTTTCTTACCTCCGACGGCTGGAGGTTTTGTGAAAGGTTTCCTCTTGCTACTCTCTACCGTAACACCTCCCTTAGTCTGAACAGCCGCCCTCTCCTCCGCCGTTTCCCTCAGCTTGACTACTGACTGCTGTGGAAGGATTAAGTTATACTCCAGAAGGGTCACATTTCTGACCAGGAAGGCAGATGATCTATATTTCCCGAGAATAGCTTCTATCTCAGCCGCCGTCTGAACCAGGCGGTCAGTCTCCACAACCGCAAAGCCACCTGTCGCTAGCAAAAATGAAAAAGTATGAGAAGAAGCATCGCAATCATAATGGAAATTATAAGTAAAGCATCAACTTACATCCAGAAGTAAAACGCCGAATAGAGACAGAGCCGTCCCTGACGAAGAACCACTCCTTCTTGAACATGCTGAATTTGGAATACAGATCCAAGACCGGCTTGAAGGTTACAGCTGACTCCAAGCTGATGTATGGGGACCCCTTCTTATAGTCCCTCAGATTATATAAGTACCGGATCTCCCGGTTGGAAGGAGCACGACCATACTTCCTCTGGAAAATGATGAAGAGGCTCACCAGTATAGCATAGGAGTTGGGTTGGAGCTGGAATGGGGCCACCTTTAGATATGTGAGGAAGCTGGCTACCCAAGCGTTAAGAGGAGGAATGGCACCACACATACAGTGGTATCTGCTGTAGGCAAAGTAACCTTCAGGAGGGTCGTATGGCATAACTTCTCTCCCTGGCAACAGCAAATGCGCCCTATCAATTCTGAAAGAACGGAAGATGACATCAAGCTGCTCCTCCTTAAGGGAGCTAGGAAAGCAATCGGGCGGGGAGTTCAGAAGCTCCTGAGGGCCGTACCCGTCCACTAGTGATCTCGGGGCAGATCCGTGACGTTCTGGATTCGGCTGAGCTGGGGGCACGGTAGAGGAACCTCCTTCTCCCCCGGATTTCTTTTTGTCTGATCGAGTTTCCACTTTACGAGACATTATCTGCAACACCGGAAAAACACATTGTTAGAACAGAGGATGTAAACAAGTATGTGTGTAATATGAAATTTCACTCATAAAATCAAAATGCTCAAACTCCCGTTATCATTCGGTAAACTGAATGTAAAATTTCATTCGGCATTCACATCACTCAAGTTCATTCGGCATTCAAGTACGCAAGCCAATTCGGCATTCACTCAAGTTCATTCGGCGAATGGAAGTCAAATACCTGAAAT
Source organism: Allium fistulosum (assembly GCA_030737815.1). Lineage (NCBI taxonomy): Eukaryota > Viridiplantae > Streptophyta > Magnoliopsida > Asparagales > Amaryllidaceae > Allium > Allium fistulosum. Next base: position 419,094,305 of record CM060906.1, read on the forward strand.
GGTTCGGCAGAAGATTAGAATCTGATTCGGCTGTGTGACTGAATTGGTTCGGCTGTTTCGTTCGGTAGAAGGTAATAGAGGCCCTAGGCCCTTACTTATAGGCAACTATAGACGACCGGACCGGCTGATTCGGCGAAAGCATCCAAGCTAACGTCATTAGTTTTAAAACAAATCACGGCACATGCCGGCATATGCCCCACTTTGGGGGGCAAATGTTGGGCGTGTTCTCACCCAGAAGACCTCGAGGCCAAGAAGCTTGATTCATCCATCCAGGCTTGCCTAAACTCATCCGGCACTCTCGTTCTCCAGAGCCCATTCGGCAGGAACTCATTCGGCATCCATGTCTCACAGAACCCATTCGGCAGTCTCAAGCAACTGTCGAACCAACCTTCCTCCTATGACTGCCGAACCAATCTTCGTCCCTACCACCGAACCAAGTTTCTCCTACCACTGCCGAACCAAGCATCTACCGGATCAAGACATTCCGGACCAACCCCTACCGAACCACCTCCTACCGAACCAACATGACACCTACCACCGGACCAAGTATTACCGAACCAAGACGTGCCAGGCCAGATCACATCAGCCCAGGCCCACCAGCAACTATACACATCCAAGACCCCTACCCCCAGCCTCACTCTATAAATAGAGGGGCAGGGGTACAACAATGGGGGACAAGTTTGAGAGCTCAAGCACGGAGAGAACTTTCAAACAACTTTCTTTTACTTGTATCAAAGCTTTGTACTTGTAATCGAAACAAGAGAAGAGAAATAACATATAAAGTGGACGTAGGCACATTCTGGCTGAACCACTATAAATCTGCGTGTCTTTTTACAGTTTAGCCCCTGCTTTTCATATATTTGCATAAATCACCCAAATCACTAAGAACAACATAAGATCTACTAAATCATACAACTTTGAGGTATTTGTCCATTTTTTGTGCAAACAGATCCCATGGTTATCTCTGCCCGACTCGGTCCCGCCGAAGTTTACCGAATCCTGGTAGATACTGGAAGCTCAGTAAATATCCTGTTCAAACACGCATTCGACAAAATGAAGCTATCAATGAAGGATGTATCTCCCTGCGATAAACCACTACACGGTTTCACTGGAGATGCGAAGATGCCTCTCGGACAACTGGACCTCTTTATTGAGATTGGAAACCATCCCCGCTCCGTTGTACGGAAACAGACATTTGTGCTAATAGAAAACCGTTCGGCCTACAACGCCTTCTTAGGAAGGCCAGCTTTGTCTGATTTCCAAATTGTCCTAGCCCCATGGTGCCTAAAGATGAAATTTCCAACGGACAATGGAGTAGGGGAAGTAGAAGGAGACCAGGACGTTGCTCGAGACTGCTATGTGACTGAACTTCGCAACAACCACAGGAAGGATAAAGGGAAGGGTGTAGAGATTGCCCTCTGCACAAAAAGTCTGGAAGCATAGCAACTAAAGAAAGCCCCTCCTCTTCGATATACCAGCGACCCTTTCAATGAATTAGACCCTAGGGACAAAGAGGAGGAGGCCACCGCCGAGCCTGCAGAGGCTATGGAGTTTATATCTGTAGACAAGCACGACTCAAGTAGACTATTGAAAATTGGGTCCCAACTAAAAGCCGAATTGAAGGAACAACTCATCGATTTTCTCCGCCACAACCTGGATGTATTCGCTTGGTCACACGCTGACATGACCGGAATCTCCCTCGACACAGCATGCCACGTATTGAACATTGATCCTACCAAGGCGCCTGTAAAACAAAAAAAGAGAAGTATGGGGGCAGAGCGATCAGCAGCCCTCGATGAAGAAGTAAAGAATCTACTCGCCAATGACTTCATACGAGAAGATGTTTACCCGGAATGGATCGCCAACCCGGTACTGGTAAAGAAGGCTAATGGAAAGTGGCGGACCTGCATCGACTTCTCCAACCTAAACGACGCCTGCCCAAAGGATTGCTTCCCACTTCCCAGAATCGACCAACTTGTAGACAGCACAGCCGGGCACGAGCTCCTATCTTTTATGGACGCATACTCAGGATATAACCAAATTCCTATGCATGCTCCCGACCAAGACCACACTAGTTTCATCACCGACCGGGGTTTGTACTGCTATAAGGTAATGCCTTTCGGACTTAAAAATGCAGGAGCCACCTACCAGCGCCTCGTCAACAAGATGTTTGCGGGGCTAATAGGACAAACTATGGAAGTATATGTGGACGACATGCTGGTGAAATCACGGAAAGCCAAAGATCACGTAAGCCACCTAGGCGAAATGTTCCAGGTACTTCGACAGTATGGAATGAAGTTGAATCCACTAAAGTGCTCCTTCGGAGTATCATCGGGAAAATTCTTAGGGTTCATCGTCCATGCCCGAGGGATTGAAGCAAACCCTGAACAAGTCCGAGCGCTAAGGGATATCAAGATACCTTCCACCCGAAAGGAAATGCAAAGCCTAAATGGAAAAGTGGCCGCCCTAAGCCGATTCATCTCCAAGGCAACGGACAAGTGCGTCCCCTTTTTCGAAGCTCTAAAGAAAGATAAAGGAAAGTTCGAATGGACGAACGAATGCTTAACCACTTTCCTTAACCTAATCGAACACCTCCAGAAACCACCGGTACTCTCGACTCCAAGCGAAGGCGAAGAATTATACCTATACCTTGCTGTGTCATCTCACGCTCTAAGCGCTGCCTTGGTAAGGGAAGACAACTGCACGCAACGACCAGTTTACTTCGTCAGCAAAAGGTTTACTGGGGCAGAAGTCAGATATCCTAACCTTGAGAAGTTAGCATACTGTTTACTAATCACATCACAGAAATTGCGTCACTACTTCCAGTCCCATTCCATCAAAGTTCTGACCGATCAACCGCTGAGGCAGGTACTCCATCATCCCGACACTTCTGGGCGATTACTTAAATGGTGCATTGAACTGAGTCAGTATGATATCACCTATCACCCTCGCACCGCCATCAAGGGACAGGCCATGGCTGATTTCATTGCAGAGTTCACTACCAACGAAGATCAGGAGCAATTGGAAATAACAGAAGATATCAAGTGGAATCTCTTTGTGGATGGTGCATCAAACGAACAAGGCTCGGGGGCAGGTGTGGTAATAATCACCCCCAGGGGAAACAAACTGCACTATGCTATAAGGTTGAAGTTCGCTGCCACCAACAACGATGCAGAATATGAAGCAGTGATAGCTGGACTAGAAATCGCCATAGAAATCGGGGCCAATTCTTTATGTCTTCATAGCGATTCTCAACTTATTGTTAATCAAATACTAGGAGAATTCCAAGCTCGAGAAGAAAGACTCATAGCATATCTAAAGAAGACCAAGTTATTTCTCAGCCGATTGGACCACTACTTAGTCAAACACATCCCTCGGGAGGAGAACCGAGAGGCCGACGAATTAGCAAAGCAAGCAAGTGTGAGAGACATCACCATCTTCGGGGCAGTAACCATCTCAAAGCAACTGGCCCCAAGTTTTGAGCAAGTAAATCTGATAGCTGCAACCGAAGAAGCAACTTGGATGACTCCCATCCGAGACTACCTACAAAGTGGCACTCTACCCAACGGGCGTAACGAAGTCAAGAAAATCTTGAGGAAAGCATCCCGCTACACAATACAAGAAGACATCCTCTATCGGCGCGGATTCTCTAACCCGTTATTAAGGTGTGTCGCCGGGAGAGAAGCCAAGGAAATCTTATCCAACATCCATCAGGGGAGCTGCGGAGATCACACCGGAGGGCAAACATTGGCAAAAAAGATACTCCGATACGGATATTTTTGGCCCACCTTAAGCAAGGACGCCTTAGATTTCGTCAAGAAATGTGACAGATGCCAAAATTTTGCTAAGATTCCACGGCTACCAACAACCGAGATTACTCAAATGACCAGCCCTTGGCCCTTCGCAATATGGGGAATTGACTTAATCGGCAAGCTACTGATGGGCCGAGGCGGGGCCAAATATGCTATAGTGGCAGTTGATTATTTCACCAAATGGGTGGAAGCGGAACCTCTGAATAAAGTATCTTCAGCAAAAGTTATTAACTTCTTAATCAAAAATGTTCTATGCAGGTACGGAGTCCCACTCAAAATCATATCAGACAATGGACTTCAGTTTGACAGCGAGGAATTCGCCAACTGGTGCCAAGAACACGGAATTCATAAAAGCTTCTCATCCGTAGCATATCCCCAGGCAAACGGACAAGTCGAAGCAGTCAACAAAATTCTGAAAACTCTGATCAAAAAGAAGCTCGAAAAGTCAAAGGGCGCTTGGGTGGATGAACTCCCTACGACACTGTGGGCCTACCGCACATCTTTCAAAACATCAACGGGGCACACTCCTTTCTCTTTGGCATACGGATCGGAGGCTATGCTCCCAGTTGAAACCATTGTGCCTTCCCACCGTAGGATCCACTATAACCCGGAAGAGAATGAAGAGCTCCTCCACATGTCTTTGGATCTAGTTGAGGAGAGAAGAAATGATGCAGTCCTTAAAACAGCAGCCCACAAGCAGAAAGTGGCAGCGCAATACAACTCCAAAGTCAAGCATCGTACCTTACAAGAAGGGGATCTTGTCCTCAAGCGAATCTTCCCTCGCCCCGAAGCACTAGACCCAATCTGGGATGGACCATATGTAATTCATAAAGATCTCCACAACGGAGCCTATATTTTGTCAACAGTGGACGGAGAGGTGTTCCAGAGGGCATGGAACATCCAACACCTCCGTCGATACTTTTCTTAACTTATATTGCCCATATGAAGTGAATTAACAAAGAGAATCAGTGGACGTAGGCCTTTTTCATGCCGAACCACTTTAAAAAACTTTGTCTCTTTTTTAACTTGTTCCTTTATATCTTGGCTACTTGTTAACTTTATCCTTATCTGTTGAACAAAATCCTGTGAGTATAGCATTTCCACTCAAAGCACTCCATGGCGCAACTTCGCCTGGGCAAAACCTAACAGGTACTATGCGAATCTATGCCCTCGCCAATGAGACACATTTGCTCCAGCATCCCTCTGCTGTGGGTTAACTCATTGCTCGCGACGGCCCTTAAAGCCAACTGTAATGAGCCGATTATAAGCCACCGAGAAGGCCGACTATAGCCGAGGCAGCTCATTACGGCGTTAGGCTCACCAGCAACTGTGAACCGACTATAAGCCCCAACATAAGGTGTGGCTTGCCAGGGGCAGTTCCCAGTTGACGATCGGCACCCACGCTAGCCGGCCACAGTAAATCGAATAATACCCACGATTACGGGCCATAATGGCCCGGGAAGTTACTGTGCGCGATCTCGGCTCCGATGTGTCTTATGTGCGGCTGTGGTAAAAAAGAATTAACTCCCCGCGGAGGCGTAAGATGGGTGACAAATGTCTCCAAGACCCATAGCTAGGGAAAGTGACTACAAAACCCGTTTGCCACGAACTTAAGCACATCGAAGGCCTTCCGTGATTGGAAGTTTTACTATTTCACATATTTCAATTTTACTTAAAAAGCTTTCATCCTGTCCTCTATAACAATCCATAAAGTACAGGATACAGAGTAGGAGATACTCGCTAATGGATGCAGAGATTCACAATCGGATGGTAGGGCATTCAACTGCTTTCCATGCTCGGTCATACAAGATATTCGAAACTGCCATCTACAAACAGAACATTAAAGGCGGTATTTTCTTCCTTTATGTGCAAATGCATGACTATAATTTGTTCACACCACACACTAACATTGCAAGTCATGGAATTATGTCTTAAACCAGAACCCGACATCAAACACAATTTAATTACAAGAATATACATAGCTATATTTCTCATACGACATGCCAAAATAACAGCAAACATTCAAAAGACGACAAAATCAGCTTAAGTTAAAGAATTACACGTCAAAAATAAGACTATTTATTACAAGTGGCAAAATATTACAACCTAAAGGCTACATTACTATTTTTCGACTAACATATACAACCATGTCAAATCCACAAAAAGAGTTTTTCCAGGTATAATCAAGGGGTCGGCTGCAGTGGAGCTTTATCCTTGTCCTGTTGACCCCCTGTCCAGTCAGAGAAAGGATTCATTAGCAATAAGCAACCAAGTTGATGGAGAAACTAAAAAGGGAGACTTACCAGCGCCTGCTTCCTGACTATCCTGATCGTCATCCTCTACCTGCACGCCTACCTCCTCAGCGACAAGCAACCGCATACCTTCCTTCACCGCCACCTTCTCCTCCTTGGCAAACTGAGCAGTGACCGCATCCATGCTGAAGACCACGCCACCATCTTTATCCGCATCGGCCTTGGCCTCCTCCAAAGCCCGAAGATAGATCTTAGCCATGACCCTAGGATAATCATCCATCCAGGATAGGTTGCCCTGCTTCCAAGTTCGGAAGTACATGTCCTGAAGCATTTCATCCATCATCCCCTCATTCTCCTCAAACTCCCTCATCCGGGCCTCGGAAGCCGACAACCTTCCAACAGCAGCTTCTCTCTCCAAGCGGTATCTCGAGCAGTCAGCCTGAAGGGATTTCCGCATCACCTCCATCTCCTCCTTCAGCCTAACCTGAGCAAGCTCTGCGGCTTCAAGCTTCCCCGACAGCTCCTCTACCCGCTCAAGATCCGCCCTCCGAACCTCATCCACTGTCGAGATGGCCATATTTATCTGCTCCTTGCAGGCAGCTTCCATCTTCCGCAGTTCCGCCTTACTAGCCTCCTCCATAGCCTTCCTCAACCGCCCGGAGGCAGCCTCATGCTGAGAAATCTGAATGGCCTGATCAGCGAGCTGTTTGGCCTGGTCCGAAACCATCAATCTTAGTCGGATGTTGGCACTCCCAATCTCCTCTCCAGCCTTAACCAGCCGGGCATGATGCCCCATCAGCTTCCTAGTCTCCTCCGCCACCCGGTCGATATTAGCCTTGGCCTCGTCTCCCATGGTAACTATCCGAGTGGTAAGTAGGTCAAGATCTAAGGACTTAGCTTCATCAAGCACCCGTACCATGGGATTGCGGGGAAGAAGGTGCTCACCAGTAACCTCGTCAAAGGTAATGTCGTGGGAACTTGGATCCAGATCAGGATGACCCGCAAATGGATTACGAGCCAAGTCAGGACGGTCGATATGAGTAACGGAAGGGTTTCCGGACGGGTGCGGAGAGGGGGCAAACTCGCTGTCCTCCTCCGTGATATCATGAAGAGGCTGAGCCGGGAGCTGAGGACCGGGCGAAGGTTCGGATAAAGGATGACTCCTCCTTCTCTGCTGAATACCCTCTTCGATAACCCCGAGAAGAGGACGGTAGCCGACTACATCCCCGGAGCGGTGGGTCGAAGGCTTCGGCTTGACAGAAGTTTTGGAAAGCTTATATTGCTCAAGCCTGTGCCGAAGGTCTGAGGCCTTGGATGTCTTGCTTGCTCCTGATATAAAGAACAAGTGTCACAAGCTTACATCACTATATGATTCGAGAAACGCGGTAAATTACAAGTTAAAAGAAGAAAGAAAGCACGTCTGTTATACAAACCCTAGGGAGAAGTAGGATACTGCAAGGAGTCCTGGATTTCATTCCAGGACGGGAGCGGATCATAAAATATTCCTAAGTCCCTATCATTAATGAAGCATGCAGGAGTCAAGAGTTCACCTTGAGTCGTCGGAGCCACCTTGGCTGGAATGGTCTGAGAAGACTCGCTTGCACCGGTCTCGGCCTTGTCCACTTTCTCGGTTTTCTCTACCAAAGCCGGATCTTCGTCCAGCCCCTCGAAAGCCTGGTGGAACGCATCATCCGTCCACTCCTGAATCTCGCCCGCTTGCCCAGGAAGCAAGGCCCTGATGCCATCGCCACCTTTATCACCTTCCCGACCATCTCCACCCTCACCTCTTTCCTCCTCTATGTCTTCCTCCTCCTGGGTAAGTGGACAATTGCTAGGGGAGGGACCGTCCGACTTCTTGAGTTTCTTACCTCCGACGGCTAGAGGTTTTTTGAAAGGTTTCCTCTTGCTACTCTCTACCGTAACACCTCCCTTAGTCTGAACAGCCGCCCTCTCCTCCACCGTTTCCCTCAGCTTGACTACTGACTGCTGTGGAAGGATTAAGTTATACTCCAGAAGGGTCGCATTTCTGATCAGGAAGGCAGATGATCTATATTTACCGAGAATAGCTTCTATCTCAGCCGCCGTCTGAACCAGGCGGTCAGTCTCCACAATCGCAAAGCCACCTGTCGCTAGCAAAAATGAGAAAGTATAAGAAGAAGCATCGCAATCGGAATGGAAATTATAAGTAAAAGCATCAACTTACATCCAGAAGTAAAGCGCCGAATTGAGACGGAGTCGTCCCTGACAAAGAACCACTCCTTCTTGAACATGCTGAATTTAGAATATAGATCCAAGACCGGCTTGAAGGTCACGGCTGACTCCAAGCTAATGTATGGGGACCCCTTCTTATAGCCCCTCAGATTATATAGATATCGGATCTCCCGGTTGGAAGGAGCACGACCATACTTCCTCTGGAAAATGACGAAGAGACTCACCGATATAGCATAGGAGTTGGGTTGAAGCTGGAATGGGGCCACCTTTAGATATGTGAGGAAGCTGGCTATCCAAGCGTTAAGAGGAGGAATGGCACCACACATACAGTGGTATCTGCTATAGGCGAAGTACCCTTCAGGAGGATCGTACGGCATAACTTCTCTCCCTGGCAATAGCAAGTGCGCCCTATCAATTCTGAAAGAGCGGGAGATGACATCAAGCTGCTCTTCCTTAAGGGAGCTGGGAAAGCAATCGGGCGGGGAGTTCAGAAGCTCCTGAGGGTCGTACCCGTCCACTAGTGATCTCGGGGTAGATCCATGGCGTTCCGGACCTGGCTGAACAGGGGGCACTGAGGAAGATTCTCCTTCACCCTGGGACTTCTTTTTGTCTGATCGAGTTTCTGCTTTTCGAGACATTTATCTGCAACATAAAAAGCGTACTGTTAGAACGGAGGATGTAAACAAGCAAATGCAAAGGTTCATTCGGTGAGACAAATGCAAAGGTTCGTTAGGTGGGACAAATGCGAAGGTTCATTCGGCATTCCTCGTATGGGTTACATTCGGTGATCCAAATGAGAATATTCATTCGGTATTTAGAGTCTCGGGGTTCATTCGGCGATCCAAATGAGGATGCTGGTTCGACACTCAGGATCCACGAACTCATCCGGTAATCCAAGGACGATAGTTCATTCGGCACTCGAAATACACGGATTCGTTCGGTTGTCTAAAGGGGCCATTCGGCGAGAGAGGGATGTATCACCTGATTCGATTCGGTATGAATGACTGGTTCGGTTGTCTTGGGTTGGAAGGGAATAATGCACGTCTACAGCCCCTACTTATAGGCAACTATAGGATGCCGGACCAGTTGGATCGGCGCTCAGCGATCGAATGGAAGGAAACAAAGTAGGCCATAAGCCAGCATATACCCCACTTTGGGGGGCAAATGTTGGTTGAATTCTCACCACCGGTCCAGGCTTCGCCGAACCAACCATCTCAGGTTTCGCCGAACCAACCATCTCCAGGCTTCGCCGAACCAACCATCTCCAGGCTTCGCCGAACCAACCATCTCCCTCCTTACCACCGAACCAGCTCCTTAGACCAAAGGTGCCGGACCAACCCCTACCGAACCACCTCCTGCCGAACCAACATACACTCCACCCATTGCCGGTCCAACTCCTCTTCCATGCCTTGCCGGATCAACCACCAGTCCACCTACCATCGGACCAAGTATTACCGGACCAAGACTACAACCCAACCATCACCGGACTAAGTGCAACCGGACCAAAATGTGCCAGGCCAGATCACATCAGCCCAGGCCCACCAGCAACTATACACATCCAAGACTCCTACCCTCAGCCTCACTCTATAAATAGAGGGGCAGGGGTACAACAATGGGGGACAAGTTTGAGAGCTCAAGCACGGAGAGAACTTTCAAACAACTTTCTTTTACTTGTATTAAAGCTTCGTACTTGTAATCAAAACAAGAAAAGAGAAATAACATATAAAGTGGACGTAGGCACATTCTGGCTGAACCACTATAAATTTGCGTGTCTTTTTACAGTTTAGCCCCTGCTTTTCATATATTTGCATAAATCACTCAAATCGCTAAGAATAACATAAGATCTACTAAATCATACAACTTTGAGGTGTTTGTCCATTTTTTGTGCAAACAGATAATTTCCTGTAATTTCAAGCAAAGCGAAGATCTCACTTTTGGTTAATTTATGGAAAATTTTAATGGTAATCCTTTTTAGAAGGATACTTTAATAAATTAAAATGTGTAAAATAATGTTCTAGTTTAGAAATTAATAACTAAAAATAAAAAAAATATACACATGTATAATCACGCTTAACATTCAAAAATAAACAAATCAAATAGCGTAATTTATGACTATATAATATTAGTTATTAACAGCGTAATAATTAATGGACTAGGATTCATGGACATTAATTACAAATTTAACGTGCGATAAAATTGTGATTAATCAAAAGAAAGTAAATGGGGATTAATTATGGAATTTAATATGGCATTTATCGAAGAATTAAATAGACATAATATGTGGATTTTGAAATTGCTAAATAAAGTAAAGGGATTAAATGAGAATTGATTAGAGATTGTCTAATTTCGACATTAATGACTAACTATTACAAAAATTTATTAGACGTTACAAGGAAACCAAAGCCTAAGCGTATAAATTGAAATAATAACATAGCGAATACGTAAGTATTAATACTATTAATTATACGTAGAAAGCAATATAATTTTCATAGTAGGAAATTATATAGCTTAAATTAAGCGTTTACGACAAACGTGAATTAGTGGGCCCAGCTCGACACTTAGGCTTTGGGTGGTAGGTTTGGTTTAATGGGTTAGGATGCGAGGTCGGTGGAGTTACATAACAAAAGTCTGCCCCTTTACCTAGATGCTACCCGGAGTTGTGTAAATTTACTACTGATGTGGGACATCTTCAACCGTAGGACCCATGGGAAATGGATATGCATAGGATGTAGGACTTGCTTTTGGGTCGGAGGTATTAAGTAGCTATTGTAAGGTCCGCCTCCTTTCTACTTAAGAAGATTAAAATGGTTGTGGTTAGCGTTAGGCACAGTAGTGGGAAATCTTGGGAAGGGTCCGCTTCGGGGTCAAGGTAAGTGGCTATTATAGGGTTCGCCTCTCCCCACAAATAAGTATTAAGTTGCCCGACGAGATTCCATGCGATGTCAGCTAGGGAGTACCAAAGAAGGGGCCGGCTTGGGTTAGGTATCAAATAACAGGGACCTGCCTAGGATATAGTATTAAATGGTTAGAGTTTGACTAATTTCCATTAAAGAGGCATTAAGTGGCTTAGATACTCCCTCTTACATTATTAGGACATGAGTAACGGTAGTTGCGAGGGACTAGAAAGTGCCATTGGCCAACGGTTGAGGGTAAGTTGTAGAGTTGGGATGCATTAGTAATAGAACAATTATATTATAAAGCCTTATCTAAGTGTCATCGGTCTTTGTAGTTAGGAAATCATTGACTAGCAGTTATGTTGCGGATGGCATGCTATGGGAACTGAGGTATTAAATGGTCGTTGGGTCTGCCTCCTCCCTTTCAAGAAGTATTAAGTGGTTAGGGTTTTTGGGTAGTATAGGTTTATATGTGTGTGTGTGTGTAGGCTCATATATAATTATACCTTAGAGAAGGTTAGGTTATGCATATCGTACGTACTTAGGATTAAACAGATTAGTCATAAATAATAAAAATAACACTTAAATAGAAATCAATCAGCATAAATTGGGTAAAATATGTAATTTACTAATCACCGGAATGTTGTTCTGATCCTCTCCTCATAACAACCCATGGATTAGGATTAGAAGGATAGGCTATTGGTGCAAAATAGGAACATCAAACGATGAAGTCTTCTCTTTTATGCTACACGAACAAGGCAACTAAATATCCAAGGAATGATATTCCAAGGTAGTAGCCTTAGTCAATGCGTTTGTTCTATTATATTTTTCAATTCCGCTGTGATTTTATATTAATCATACTCTAATATACTTGTGTTTATTACAGGTTACCAAAACCAACGATCCATGCCTTAATGGACTTGGGTTTCGATTTAGTCAAAATTCGGGCCTACTAAGGTGTTGATTGTTACATTTGGTATCAGAGTTTAGGTTAATCGATCGTAGGAATTAGGATACGCCGAGAGAACATATTTGTATTTTTATTTATAACTATATATACATAAATTATACACATGGCTCTATAAATTCCGACTATAGAAGTTGTTGCGGCCATATTCCAAAAGGATAGATAAGGTGACTATGAGTTGGAAAAAATAGAGTTAAATTTTTTCTCCAATCCTTATTACCCCACGGGGCGGAGGTCGTATCATAAGGAGCGGACCAAAAAGAGAATGAGCACAACATATAGAGGAATCTCGGAGATTGGAGATACTTGATTCCTTTGTTTGGCTTAGACTACCTTAAGATTTATGATTTTGATGGATTGTCGTTGAAGACTTACATCTCATCCAGATTGATGGGAGATAAGACCTATATGTTGCAAAAACCTGAAAGTAAGAAATGATGGGAGTGGAGCAAGATGCGAAGGAGTGGAGCAAGTTCCCGTAAGAAGGTGTGCGCTAATTACCATAAGGAGATAAGCCGTATTTTTTATGGAGATGAGTTAAGGATGAATGGAAAAGAAGGAGAGTCCAAAATGAATGACAATTAAAGTCCATATCTAAGTCCTGTGAAAAAATTTGATATAAGTTTTTTGAAAATACCTTGATATGTATTGAATGAGTTTGTCAAAAGATTTATTGGGAAGTTGTTTTGAAAAAGCAAGGAAATTTGGAAATTCATAATTTGAAATTTTATTGAGTCAAAATTTCCGATTTAAAGGTTTACAGTAAAAGGAGTTTTTAAATTTTTTAAATTTTAAGTTTAAAATTGATTGAGTCAAAAGTTTAGATTTGAAGATCTTTGATAAAGATATTTTTCATTTTTGAAATGAATAAAAAATAGAGCATAGGTTTAGCTCAGTGATTTTTCCAATTTTTTTAAATTTGAATTTCCATTTTAAAATTCATTTAAGGAGTGGATAAATGGAGATGATACTTGATTCAAATGGGGTATAAGACCCAAATTGATTTAGGCTTTGAGCTAATTTTCAAAATCTGCTTTGAAATTTAAAAGGTAAAATTTAATATAAGAAATATTTTATAAATATTATAAATTATTTTCAAACTATTTATGAAAATTTATAAATTAAATTTCAAAAATTACTTAAATATTAATTAGATTAATAAATCAAATAATTATTTAAATAATTAATTAATTAAATGAAATAACATATATATTGATATTTGTTACATTATCTTGATGTGTTTAAGGTGATGTATGTATATACAATTTTCAAAATAATTTTATAATTAATTAAAATTGCTTGATTAAATAAATTAATTAAAAGTAATTAATAAATAATATAATAGATATATATGTGTGTGAATAACTATAAATGTTATAGTACACATATTCAATCTAAAATGTTTAAATGAATAAAACAAAAATTAATTGAAATGTTAATTATTTAATTAATTAAAATAATTAAATAAAATCTAATTAATAAAACTATTATAAGATTATACATAAGATTTTCATATAATTTAATTAATTTATAAAATATATTGTACAAGAATAAAACTAATAGAATATGAATGTATAATAAAAGGTGGAACAATAAGAAACCCTAATTAGATTTAAGGAATAAATAAATATGTATAGTATGTATACCATAATTTCAGATATGTCCAACACTTGAATCATGAGGGAATTTCATAAAAAATACATTATTCCATAAGTCGGTACCACTCAATTCAATATATTAAAGATTATGAATCTTTAATATAATTGTTGTCTTCTACCCCATTATGTATTAATAGATTACTTACATGCTCCTTAGTTATTGAACTTTCCTCAAGCTAAGGATGTTATGTGTAGTATTATCAATATATATAATAGATAAGGCAAGATACATGCATATATTTGTTGAGCTTTCCTTAAGGTATGTACATTATACTTAGGTCATCACAAAATAGGTACGAATGAATGATTTCTCTTTGTTTATTGAGCTTTTCTCAAGGTAAAGATGAGATTAGGACAAGGACCATAAGACTAGGAGTTGTATGTGATATAATCAATAAGGAGTTATCCATCGTATGCAGGCCTATGATTTATTGAGCTTTCCTCAATGTCAGAATCTCAAGGCATACATGTCCTAACACCCACTGGAGAAGTCAAAAGACTTTTATGTTTCGTCTTAGGATTTTGAGAAATATAAAAGTCTAGTGGGAGCATTATTAGAAAAATGAAATGGTAATATTTAACCTTCTAATATTTTAAGAACGTATGATATGTATAAATTAAACTAATCTACATCAATAAATTTTGTGCATTTAATATAATTGATAAAATTCTTATCAATTATAATATACAAATGAATTGAATTAATATTGACAAATAGAAATATAACATATATTTACTAAGAAATTTTTGCATGTTGTTAATTCAAGATCCATGCAAGAGCCTAATTATAAAGCTACTAAATACATTTGTAACTTGATCACTTACATGTTTATTTTCCTTAGACTATGTATTGTCTTTTATGAGTTTGGACTTTAAACAATACGGATTTATTGATATGTGATCCATATTCAATCACATATAAACGTTATATAGTGATTGGTCGCAGAAATATATGAAACCTTAATGAATATAGTTCATTCGAAGTGAGTAAGTAAACTACAGTGTCGAATCACATATTCAATACAGTTGATTATAGTAAGGATCATGTTGTGTTAGATGTAACACTAAACTAAGAGCTACAAGATGGACCTAAGAATTCAATTGCTGAAAAGTCAGTTTGTCCAGTTTATGTAAAATACAACTTATTTGACATCCTTAACATGTTAGGATGACTGAATGCATTTTTGTAAAGAGTTCATTATGATCTTGTAGTAAGGATTTCGTTTTGAATGGTTCGACTGGTTGGAAAGGAAAGAAAATGTACAAGAGTGGATGTAATTGAAGGAATAGTTGAGTTGAAGAGAGTGAATGGTCACTTCTGCTACATGAAGAGATATTGGAACCAAGAATTGTAAAATAATAATATGTACTTAACATGGAATAAGAAATACGATTTCTATTCCAAATGTATTTTCATATAGAAAATTATTTTCTATGAGATTTATTTTATTAAGTATAAGGTTTTCTGATCTGAAAACTCATGATTGTTAAATTGTTGGAACTAAGCCAGTTCGTAGCGAAAGAATTAAAAGTTTATAGGATCTTTACAAATAATGCAATTTATATGTATGCGTGTGAGGATGTATATTACTAACTATATTAAGTAGAGAACAATAATTAAATATAAATAAGATAAATAATAAAAACGACCACACCAGATATTTTATACTGGTTCGGACCTACCTTCCTACGTCCAGTCTCAAAGTTCCCCTTTAGTATTTCCTATAACTAGATAACCCTCACTTCGTTCGGAGGAATATGCTAATACAAATATATTTCTTTGACAGTCTTGTGTTCCAGATAACACGGATTTTGACTAATAGTACAATTCTTCCTATGATCTCCTTTAAGTATGTGAATGTGAATACTTTGAGTTGTAGGAAGTAGTTTAACTAAATTGATATTTTGGTTATGATAGATTGAGAATATGTAAGCAAGAGATGCACAGATATGTAAATAGTGAGAAAAGGAAATCAAGAGAATCACTTTCTTAATCTTTATCTTTGTAGTATTTATAGGATTAAAGAGATGCAGATGAGGAGTTGTTACTGTTAGATAAACTCTATTCAATTTAATGGCTACAACCTTTTGATGAAAAGATGGGTTTATTCAATTTAACAGAAGCATCCATTCAATATGAAACGAAGCAACCTTTCAGGTTATAGCAGTTTCTAGATGACAGACGTCTGTGGTTTTAAAACCACAAACGTTTGTTGCTTCAGGATAGAATTTCCTGAACCTACTCACATACGTCTGTGGATTTCCCATAGACGACTATGGCTGAAATTTTCATATTATAAATTTTTTTAATGCCAATATTGAATGTTTTCTAATGCCGATTTTGTGTATATGAATTCGTGTGTGCATATATACTCAAGGAGACCTTACAATATTTATCTAAGACTCTTAATACACTAGTATAACCTTACTAATCATAGCATGGTCCATAAATCTCTGTTTGTCTTCGAGTCCTAATATCATTGAGCATGACGATCTCTTGTAGTATATACCTTATAATCTTGATACGATATATAATATATGTGATGTATAGTTGATGTCATCGAAACTATAGAATGGAGGTTCTAACAAGAATTGGGTAAATTTCAAAAAAATACCTTTTAGGATCTTTGTTGGGCCTATTTAGTCTATATTTATTTAGAAATTTTCTAAATTTTCTTTTAAATGAAATCAATATTTTGTTTGAATTTATAAATAAAAATTATTTTTATAATTTTATGTTATATTACATATATGTATATCATATACACATACGTATATGCGTGCATGTGCAACAGTATAATGTGTACATAGTTTGACATGCCCGTGGCATAGATGTTGGGATTTACACCACAACGGACATGTTATCCCTTCATATGTACTATTGTATTATCTAAATATACATATATTTTCTTCAAGATTATTGTATAAATTTTACTAAATTGCCTCGAAATGCAGGGGTTTACTCTCCCCGTTTGTTTAATGATGTTGAGGTCGACGGAGTAATGGTTCCTCCAGTTGACGATTTACAGGTAGGAATAGATTATTTGTATGATTATTTGGTTGGTTTCTTCTTGGATTCCAACCAAGCATATAATGTGGTTAAAGAGCGTTGTAGTCAAGTATGGAAACCCAAATTTGGCCTTAGTGTTTATTTTGATAATGAATGTTCTATTTCAAATTCTCGAGAAGCAAAGAAAGACAACGTGTACTAAAAGCAGATCCGGTTCTCAAAGATGTAAAGCCTTTCATTATCACTTCCTGGAAACCGTCTATGAGCAAGGCTAAGGAACATATTTTATCTATTCCTATTTGGGTTCATTTCTCTCGCATCCCTTCTATTTTGCAACCAATGATTGGGCTTGACTGGCTTGCCGGTCTTGTTGGTAAGGTGATTTGTTTTGATTCTAATACTGTGGCTAGAAAGAGACTGGTGCATGCCAAGGCATTGATTGAAATCACTCCTAAGAAGCCTTTGCCTTCTATGTTTAAGGTTAGAATTGCTGAGGGACATGATGATGAGGTTATCATTCGGTACAGTTGGAAACCTGATATATGCTCGACTTGTTGTTCTTTTTTCCATCTAGTGGATGTGTGTTCTCGTTGGGCTATCGTTGATCCAGTACCATTTACTGATAGGATACCACTTCCTCGACCTCCAGTTATGACGTGGGTTCTGAAAGTTCACCCTGTTTATGTAGACTTCCTCCCCAGATTGTTCCTCTCATTCCTTCTCCTCTTGTGGTTCTAGAGGTGGTTGATGATCTTGTTGCTTCTTCAGTCATGGTGCCTCCTTCTGATACTATTATTTGGAACTCTGATTAGCAATCTTGGACACATGTTTCTTCTTATATGATATATTCTCCTGAGAGTGATATTTACAATAAGTTTGTGAGTGATGATGAAGGTGATAGTGTGCGTCTCTTCTATCACATTGAGGATGAGGGTCTGACCCTTACTTGGTAGGGTGATATTGGTGAAGTGAATAATAATTTGATTTGGGATACCACTTGGGATGGGAAATACATATACACCGATGCCTCAATCGGCTTTGTTCCTAACCTTGCTCATCTATTCTCTGGTTTTGAGCTTGTCATTGGTCTTGACTGGGCTGATGATTGTAGCAGTTCCTCCTCTTCTAAGCGGGGATAGTCATGGTCGTTAGTAGTTTAGGTGTGCTGCCTAAGTTCTATGCTATTTTTTAAATTTTCTCTTAGCTGCTGAGGTGTCTTTGCCTCTCACCTGTATTGCATCTGTTTAGTGGTGTGGCCACTATAAAACCATCATAGTTGTTCTATGCATGTGCAGAATACCTTTTTTCATTTTATTAATAAAGTGTAATGGCCCACTATAAACCCGGTTAGCCTTGCTAAAAAAAAGATTATTGCATAAATAAATATAAACATATATACATCTGTGTGTGTGTATAAATTTAATTATATATTTGTGATAAAATATTGGCTATAAATTATTTATATAAACCATTTATGAGATATATGTAAATATATATGTAATATAATTTAATTTCAAAATTATTTTAAATATTAATTTGTAAAATAAATTAAAACCTTTATCGTATTTTATGAAAACAAAATTAATAATTTTGTTTTAATCTATATATACACACATAGATATATATTATATATATATATATATATATAAACATGTAGCTATTTCATTAGTGTATATATGTATATATAATATTTTAATAATACATATATTTACTGTTGCTCAAGGTCTGGAAGTTTTATAATTTTATTTTCGGTTTAAATAATTTTCAAGTAAACTAAAATTTAAAAATAAAAATCCATGAAGATAAATAAAAATGTTTAAAAATCATATCTGAAGTCAAAATGCATATTTTATAATGTATCCAATTTTTTGGAGAATATTTATACATTTATTATAAATATATTTTTTTGTTTAGCTAATTTTAAATCAAACAATAATTTAAAATGTTTTTATATCAAAAATGTTTTTTTAATGTATTTACCAACAAATGGTTTCAGGTATGTATAAAAAAATAAGTTTTATTAAACACATATATCGTATGAGCTAATATTTTATAATTATGTTTAATTGATAAAATCATTTAATAATAATTTTTTATCATTATGGCATGAGCTACATGATGACTTCTATACAAAAGTTTTTTATTTTATTATTGTTACAAACATATATATAACCATCGACATGTGATAATACAATAATATACTGATTCATGATAAGGGCTATCTAACTAACATATTAATGATTGATTAACTAAGAAATTAATAACATTAATGAAATTGAAGCGTACCTTTCACCAAGGCCTAGAGATCACACTTTGAAATGATGAAATGGCCCATGGAATCGAATATTAAGTCCTATAGTTGTTGGCTCCCGAACGGCTTTACCACAGACGATCGAATCGAAAATTTTGATGTGATTTATGCTTGGATTTCTTTCGGGTTTAAATGGGGGTTTGTCGGTCGAAATTTAAAGAAGGGAGGAGAGCAAAAAGTCTCAAAATAAATAATGTAGAGAGTTGCATATAAATAGAAAGTCAAATAGAGAGAAAAGTGTATCACATCCTTATCTCTCTTACCAATTCCACTCATTTAAACCATTCAAAAGCCTCCCTCTTTTGCTAACATTTAGCAGGCCTATCCAATCTATTTTGGTCAAAATTTGCATGCCTTATATGGGCCTCAAAACAAATTCCAACCCGAACAACGTCTGTTACATTTAAGTCTTAATTTAAACGTGTACCGTTCGTATGTCGATTAATATATTTATAATTACTATAAATACATCGTTTTCCATTGTTCAACACATCAATACAAAATTCTGTAATTAATATTTCATAAATATTAATTAATTTAACTAATTTATAGTAATTACAAATTAATTAAATCAGGAGATGAAAGGAGTATTCATCGTTTCAATTGTGTGACTCTTAAGTGTAAATTTGGTCAGCAATTAATACCGAACAATTTGAATATTAACGTTCACACGTCACCTAATAGGTGGTGTGATATTATGACTAAATTTATCGCATATTTGGTTTCGGTAAAATCTAATTTTACTTTATTCAGCATTACCCGGTTGTGATAATTATTTACACCAATTCTCTTCGTCAAAACTATACCACTTCGGACTTACGGAATTTGTCAATGGTCAAAATTCCATTGTCATTCGTATTCAATTATGTAGTCTAAATACAAAGTCATTGGTTCAATAATAACCAATCTATTGATCGAACTGCTCTAGCCAGAGACTTTGACTTCGAGTTGACTTCAGTTGACCGTGACACTAACCTCATATTACTGACGAGACGGGTCCTCTCATGTAGGGTCGGCTCCACAGTTTTGGTTGCCCTAGGCAACCTATAGCTAAAGTTCAACGGTAGACAACCTATAGCTAAAGTTAAATGGTTTTGGTTGCCCTAGGCAACCTATAGGTAAAGTTCAAAAATATCATAGAACAAAAAAAATTTGTAGCCTCTGGGATTTGAACCCCCGATCTCATGCAAGACAGGCATGCATACAACTAATTATGCCACATAACCTTGTTGCAAATTATATATCAAAATCATTTGTTAATAAATTATTATTCATCATTGGCACATTTTTCCTTGGCGGTTGCCCCTGCCAAGCGGGGCTGCCCTAGGTGGCTGCCTGGCCAGCCTAGCCCTGGAGCCGGCCCTGCTCTCATGAATAGTGTTTCACTTCCAATGCTTTCACTCGACCCAACTATAGTCGTTCGATTATGGTCGTGCCATGATTTAACTACAATCAAAGCGCAATTTCAATAATGGAGCTCGACGGTACTCTCAAGTCGAGGGAATTGTGTAATTTGTCACATCAATATTTTTCTATTTGACCTTAGTTATATTGACCGATAGAAAATTATTGAATGAGTCATTCCATAGTTATCTAATAACCTTCAGTATGTAACCCTTGATTCCTTTGGCAGTCATGAGTAATACACTACCCAACATTTGGAGATTGTTACGTACTCTAGTCTCTATGGATGCATCAATATCCAATCTCAATACATCTTGATTGGAAATATTTAGAATGGTATGTTTATTTTATTGTAATAAATCACTCATGGGTACAACGCATTGTAACTACTATCAAAAAACATACCATTTATGGATTTTCTTTTATACACATTCAATTAAATTAACTAATTAATATGACATGTTATAGCAAGTATATAATATAAATAAAACACTTTTTATTTAGAACAAGATTGGGTGTCGAGTTATATATATATAACAAATTACATAATTTCCCCTAGGGCATACCTTTAACTCTATCAATCCCCCACTTGAACTTAGGGTCAATTATGGAATCTCTATCTCGTCCCTTCATTCGGTTTGATGAGAATTGATTGAGTTAGATCCTTCGTGAATGGATCTGCTATGTTGGTTTAATTAACTATTTTGTCGATCAACTCGTTCTACTGTTGATAGTCTACCTTTATCATATGGAACTATTCGGAGTATGTTTCTCGACTTCTAGTGAGCTCTTATTATTACATTATTATCATATAACAATGATTTAGTATTCTTTATATTTGGAATCACCCCTAGCTCGGTGACAAATTTATGCATTTATGTTTATATACATTGCTTTTATTGCAGCGCTATTCAAGGCGATGTACTTAGCTTTTCATCGAATCAGCCACACGTTTGGAACATTTCCAACTTAAAGCTTACTAATTAATTGAACGTGAATTTATTATCGACATATTATACTCAATAGCACTTATGAAGTTCGAGTCTGAACACCATTTTATAAAGAGTTCGTTGCTTCTGTAGACAATTATCTAGTATTTAGTAAATACCCGAGAACACTTTAAACTACTATTTAGTGATCTTAATTCAGATTTGATATTTTCTTCATGCATCAAATACATAAGCAAATTACATTATTGTAGACGATTCAACATGTATTATAGTTCCTATTGTTAATACATAAGGAATCCATCTTACATGTTCCATATTAAATATTTTAATATGGTGTCTTTGCATATCGTTTGGGACATTTCAAACATCCTTTATGCTTATTATAAAAGATATAATTACAAATCCAATATCGAGTATTAAACAACCAAACTATTTTTTTAACATTAGTACATCGTTAACAATCATTAATATGTTCTTTACTTATAGTCTAGAAATATCTATATATCTTTTAGTGGTACTTTCTTATGGACACATGATTCCTCTACATTTTGACTGAAAATCAAACTATTTGATATTTCTATCAAAATATTTATTCAATTCTGATGCTTGTAGAATGGTACCTTCGTATTAATTCTTGGACCATATCTAAAAACCCACAAACTCAATATCGCCCTCATTGACTTTGAGATACTTTGGTTGTTATGTGTAAATAGTCTATTCTAAATCATTATGTAGAATTTTCTATTTCAGCACATATGTACCAAAACACAAAGTCATACCAAGCAATAATTTTGTGAGTAAATCCGATATCACTTAAGCACGTTCAATGACGAATATATTACACAAACTTCAGCAATTGAAATTTACAGTGTAATTCTTATCAATATTGCTTATTATATTCCAACTAATTAGTCTTGCTCTTAAAGATACATTTACGGCCGATGGATCATATCCCTTCTGATATAACTATCAAAATCATATTTTTAATAACGTACTTGGAACCCTTTTCGGATTTGTACATCATACCATATCATAGAGTCAATATTCTTAATAGCTTAATTGACAACTAAGGACTATAAATTCTCTATGTTGATGAAAAAGTCAAAGTTTCACTTCAATGTGTGAGAATACTTATTAGAAATTCTAATGCATTGTGTTCAATTAAGTTTGGTTAATTTCATTTCATCCCTCGTAGTCAGTTTTACCCTTGGATCGTATCCAAATCCATTTCACTACCAATTATTTCTAAAAGAAATTCCTTTACTGTGAAGTTGGTATTTCTTGAAACAACAATTGTTTCTCAATTTAATGGAATGGGTATTCACAAATATTTTATGGATTGCCTTACATATAAAACTGATTCGGTTTTAGTTTATAATACTTATGTTCAAAACATAAACTGATCATTCAATGACAGTCGTTCCCAAACTACTTTTGTGGCGATTCATATCGGATATCTTATGGATAATTGTTACGTGCAGTCTTTCGACTAGCACAACCCGCCGACTCCTTGGCTAGGATATGTTAGGGTTTCTTATAAACCCTTATTTTGTATGATTTTGTAAACCGCTCTTTAGATGAAATTAATTTTATCCTTGTATACTACTCTTAAGTGTACAACCTTATAGAATGAAGTTAACTATACTTCACTCACAATTAATTGTACATTTTTAGCAAAGTTTGATTACTCCTTATTGATACATCATTATGTATCATAAGAAGATGTGATTTTTGAGATTGAATCTTCATTCATTTATAGGTACGTTGGGAACTCTTTTCCAATATACTCATATGTACGATCAAATCGAATCAATATTTTTTTCTATTGCACGTTATTTTATTTACTTCTATTTCATACTCATGAGCTTATTATAGACATACTACATGTGTACCAAATACATAGTGTCCATATCGGTGATAACTCATCGATGAATGTAATGAAGTACGCGGAAGCATTTTGGTATTAATTGACTTGCGATTGCATACATCTATATGTATCAATCTGAAGAGTTAATCAACTCCCATCACTCTCCCACTGAATGGGTTCTTTGCCCTTAATTGTTTGAGATATAAAGATTTATAATCATATAATCCAAGAATTATTCCTCCAAACAGTGGCTTAGTCTATAATTTCAAAATAATTGCAAAGAAATTTAGATAATTATGCATATTCCAATGCATCCCAAATACCACTATTATAGTTTTATATTATAACGAATATTCATAATACTCATATTGAAAGAAAACTATGTCTATTTTTCAATTAACACTGAAAGACGGTCATTACTTCATAAATAATGTTTGATATGTTATACAGAAAATATTTTCATAATTTGATGCGATCAACAAGTTCCTTATGGCATGCTCCTACTATTTCCACTGTTACTATAATAGAATATGAAATACAAAGCCTCGTTCAACCACTTAATATAGGCTATTTATTTCATTTACTGCAACTGGTTTACAGTCGAGAACTTTCAGATCAAATATCTTAAACTCAATAAAGTAAATCTCATAAAAACAATTTTCTAAATGAAAATGCACTTCGGAATAGAAATCATATTTCTCATTCCAATGTTAAGTATTAACTATTATTTTACAATTTTCATTTTCGATGTTTCTTTACGAAGCAGAAGTGATCATTCACTCTCTTCATCCTAACTATGTCTTACATTACATCCAGGATTATACATTCGATTTCCTTTCTAAATGGTCGAACTATGCAAAGGAAATCCTTATTACAATATCATCATGAACTCTTTATAAAAGTGCACTTGATCATCCTTAACATTTAAGGATATCAAATATGTTGCCCTTTACGTAAACTGATCAAACTAACATTTCAGCAATCAAATTCTTATATCTATCTTGTAGTCTTTGGTTTATTGTTACATTTAATATAATAAGATAATGATTGTAATCAATCATATTGAGTACACGATCTAACACTATGGTCAATTGGCTAATTTCGACTGAACCAATTTCATCGAGGTTGTGTGCATTACGAATTATGACTGTTCACCATATAACATTTATATGTGATCAAATACAGATCAGGCATCCATATTAAAGTATTGTTTCTAAAATTCGAAACTCATAGAAGATAATACACAGTCTTGGGCAAATAAACATGTAAATGACCAATTACCTATGTATTCAGTAGTTGTAAAATTTAGTACTTGCATGGATATTGAAACAATAATATGCAAAAATATTATTAGTAAGTATAGTTTATATTTCTATTTTTCAATATTAATTCAGTTCATTTATATATTTTAATTGATAAACATTTTATCAATTATATTAAATGCACAAATTGTTAATGTAGATTATTATAACTTTATATAGCTTACAATATTAGAAAGGTTAAATGTTACCATTTCTTTTTTTCTAATAAGTCTCTCACTAGTCTTTTATGTTTCTCAAAACCCTAAGACAAAACATAAAAGTCTTTGGACTTCAACAAAAAGTGTTAGAACTCGTATATCTTGGGAATTTGACCTTGTGGAAAGCTCAACAAATCATACTTCCATACACGATGGATAACACATTATCGGTTGTATCGTATACAACTTCTAACCCGTGGTTCCTATTTCTAACCTCATTTTTACCTTGAGGAAAGATTAACAAGTAAAAAAAGATAATTCACTCATATCCACCATTTCATGATGGCCTAAGTATATTGTACATACCTTCAGGAAAGCTCAACAAATATGTATGAATATCTTACCTCGTTTAGTCTATACATTAATAGTACTACACATAACATCTCTACCTTGAGGAAAGCTCAACAATTAGAGAGTATGTAATTAATTTATTAATGTATAAATGGTAGAGGGTGGGTCTATATTACAAATTCATAATCTTTAATATATATTATATTGAGTGATATCGAACTATGGAATAATGTATTTCTTATGAAATACCCTCGTGACTCAAGTGTCGGGCACATCAGAAATCATGATATACGTATTTTTACATATGTATTTATTCCTTAAGTCTATTTAGGGTTTCTTTAATGTTCCACCTTTAGTTTATACATTCATAATATATAAGTTTCATTATAATATAATTTTTATATTTTAGTTAGCTTATATAATAATTTATCTCTAAAATTTTATTAATTAAATCTTACTTAATTAATTAACAATTTAATTAATTATTATATTATTCAATTATTACATATTATATTGAATATATATAGACTATGACCTTTATAGTAACACACATATATCTTATATATATGTACTTTAATTTATTAATTAACTTTTAATTAATTTATTTAATTAAATAATTTTAATTAAATTTTATTAATTTCAAAAATTCTTTGTACATATATGTATACACATATTGTCTTAAACGATTTAACACAACATAACATATATATACATACATACATACATACGTGTATATATATATAATTAATTCGTTTATTTTGTTAATCCTATTAATAAAAAATATTTTTGAGATTAATTTTATAAAATTTTCAACATTTTGGAAAATTATATTATAACTTTTATAATATGTGTTTAATTTTAAATTTAAAACTTTTATTTTAATTTTCAAAATAATTTGAAAATCTATATTATGACATTTATAATAATTTTCTTATTTTAATTTAGCTCTTAAATTTAAAAAAATTATTTTAATTTCAAAACAGATTTGAAAACAAGCCCAAGACCGAAATCAGTTTAGGCCTTTATATTTGGGATAACGTTTGGGTTTACCTCATCCTTTCGGGCTGGGCCGGTAGCCAAGTAGGGCAAAGTACTAAATTACCCAAACTTAACCTTAGACACTACTTTTCTAGACATCCTATTATATGGGTAGGCTTTAATAAGTTAACCTAATGCTACTAATTTTAACTACATAGGCTATTGGCTCTGATATTATAGTTGGAATTAGGCCACCCAATAGTAGAAGAATTGGGTAAATTTTCTTAAAAAAATTATCTTTCAGGATTTTTGTTGGGCCCGTGCATCCTAAATTTATTTAGAACTATTCTAAATTTTCTTTTAAATATAATCAATATTTTTTTGAGTTTATAAATAAAATTTATGTTTATAATTTTATATTATATTTCATATATGTGTATCATATACACATACGTGTGTGCGTGCATGTGCAATAGTATAATGTGTACATGGTCTGACATACTCGTGTATAGATGCTGAGATTTACACCACAACAGACACGTTAGCTCCCACACATATATTATTGTATTGTCTAAATATACATATATGTGCATAAAGATTGTTGTATAAATAAATATACAAATATGTGTGTATACATGTATGTATGTATGTATGTATAAATTTAATTGTATATTTATTATAAAATATTGGTTATAAATTATTATATGAATCATTTATGAGATATATGTGTGTGTGAATATATATATATATATAATTAAATTTCAAAATTATTTTAAATATTAATTTGTCAAATAATTAAACCTTTATCATATATTATGAAAAAATTTAATAATTTTTTTTAATTTATACACACACAGAGATATATATATATATATAATATAAACAAATAGCTATTTAACTAATTAATATACATACATACATACATACATATATATAATATTAAATATATATATTTTTTCTACTACTCACGGCTTGGAAATTTTTTAAAATATTAATTTATATTTAAATAATTATTAAGTAAAATATACTTTAAAAATTAAAATCCATGCGAATTTAATAAATAAAAATGTTTAAAAATCATATTTGAAGTAAAAATCCATATTTTATAATGTAGATAAAATTTATAGAAAAAAATATTATTTATAAATGAATTATAAATATATTTTGTTTGTTTAGCTAATTTTAAATCAAATAAATAATTTAAAATTTTTATTATTTTTATTTACCGCCGAGTGGTTTTAGGTATTATAATTTTTTTAAATTTTTGAATACATATATCATATGAATTAATATTTTGTAATTTAGCTTAATTGATTAAACCATGTAATAATAATATTTTAATGATAAAAAATAATTTTTTGTATCATTAGGGCGTGAGCTACATGATGACTTCTATACATAAATATTTTAAGCTCTATCTACCTAACATATTAATGATTGATTAACTAAGAAATTAAAAACATTAATAAAACTAAAGCATACCTTTCACCAAGGCCTAGAGATCACACTTTGAAATGATGAAATGGCTCATTGAATCGAATTCCAAGTTCTAGAGTTGCTGGCTCCAGAACTGCTTTACCACCGACGATCGAATCAAAGTATTTTGATGTGATTTGAGCTTGGATTTCTTTTGGGTTTAAATGGGTGTTTGTTGGTAGGAATTTGTAGGAGAATAGAGAGCAAAAAGTCTCAAAATAAATGGTGAGAGAGTGTCATATAAATATGAAGTCAAATGGAGAGAAAAGTGGATCACATCCTTACTTCTCTCTTACCAATTCCACTCTTTTAAACCATTCAAAAGCTTCCCTCTTTTTCCAACATTTGGCTAGCCTATCAAAGCTATTTTAGCCAAAATTTGCATGCCCTATATCGTCATCAAAACCAATTCTAGTCTGAACAATTTCTACTGTGTGTAAATCTAAATTTAAACGTTTTACCGATATCGTATATCGATTAATATATTTATAACTTTTGTAAATACATTGCTTAACATGTTCAACACATTAAATACAAAAAAATTTAATTAATATTTCATAAATATTAATTAAATCAGGTGATAAAAGGAGTGGTCATCATTTCGGCTGTGTGACTCTTAGGTGTAAATTTGGTCAGCGATTGATACTGAACAATTCAAATATTAACATTCACACGTCATTTAGCAGGTGGTGTAACATTATGACTAAATTTATCACTTATTTAGTTTCGTTAAAATCCAATTTTACTTTAATAAGCATTACCAATTGTAATAATTATTTACATCAATTCTTCGTCAAAACTATATCACTTTGGACTTATGGAATTGGGTAATGGTCAGAATCCCAATATCATCCATATTCAACTCTATAATACAAAAACAAAGTCATTGGTTCAATAATAATAATTATTATTAACCAAACCGCTCTAGCCAAAGACTTTGAGTTGACTTCAATTGATCATAATGCTAACCTCAGATAACTGAGGGGATAAATCTTCTCTTGAATAGTGTTTTACGTCCAATGCTTCCACTAAATCCAATTATAGTCATTCGATGGATGTTGTGCCATGTTTTAACTATAATCAAAGCAAAATTTCCACATTGAAGCTCGATAATATTCTCGAGTCTAGGGAATTGTGAAATATTATCACATCCACATTTTCTGTTTGACCTTAGTTATATTAACTAATAGAAAATAATCGAGTGAGTCATTCCATAGTTTTCTAATAACTATTAGTATGTAACCCCATATCCAGTCATGAATAATACACTTTCCAACATTTAGAGAGCATTACATACTCTAGTCTCAATGGATGCATTAATATCCAGTCTCGATACATCTTCATGGGGAATATTTAAAACGGTATGTTTATTTTACTATAATAAATCACTCATGGTTACAATGCATTGTAATTACTATAAAAAACATACCATTTACGGATTTAATTTCTAGTAAATATACTTTTAATTAAATTAATTAACCAATATAATATATTATATCAAGTATATAATAGAAAGAAAACACCTTTTATTTCAAAAAAGATTGGTTATCGAGATAGATATAGGTAATAAATTACATAATTGCCCGTAGAGCATTCCCCTAACTCTATCATAAATAGGTTATAGTAGATGGAATAAATAACCCATATTAAGTGGTTGAATGGAGCTTTGTATTTCGTACACTATTATAGTAATGGTGGAAATAGTGGAAGCATGCCATATAACACTTATTGCTTGCATTAAAGCACGAAAATTGTTTATGTAAAACATACCAAACATTGTTTGTGATATAATAACCATTTTTCGGAATTAATGGAAAAATGGACATAGTTTTATTTCAATATGATTATAATGAATGTTCATTATAAAATAAAACTGTAATAGTGGTATTTTGTTTTCATAACAAAAGTGATGCAGTTGAAAATACAGAAGTACCTAAATTTATTTGAAATTATTTTAAAATAATGGACTAAGCAACGGTTTGATAAATAATTATTTGATCATATGATTATGAAACATATTATACTGATGAATGGTGTCTCAATCGATTAAGGGCAAAACACTCATTCAGTGTGAGTGACATAAGAGTTTATTAACTTTTCGGCTTGATACATATAGATGTATGCAACCATGAGTCTAATAGTTCCAAAATGATTCCATATACTTTGTTAAATTCAATGATGAAGTATCATAAACATGAATATTTGCATTTGATACTCATGTAATATGTCTATGATAAGTTCATATAATATAAAATGGAACTAATTAACATAACATGCAAATGAAAATAAAATAATTCAATTTGATCGAATAAGTGATTATATTGGAAAGAGTTCTAAACGTACCTAAATCTAAAAATTCAATCTCAAAAATTACTCCTTCCTATGGTACATAATGACGTGTCGATAAGGAGTAATCAGACTTTATTGAACAAAGCAGGCTTGATAATAAGTAAAGTTGAGTTAACTTCTTTATGTAAGGTCACGTACTTGAGAGTAGTACATAAGGTGAAAATTAATTTCATCTAAAGCATGGTTTACAAAATCATAAGAGATAAGTGTATATAAGAAACCCAACATATCCTAGGATAAGGAGTTGGTAGGTTGTGCGAGTCGAAAGACTGTACATAATGATTGTTTGTGAGGGATCTTGTGTAGTCCACTCCATAGGAGTCTAGGGTAGATCGATATTGATTGACCAATATATGTTTTGAACATAAGTTTTGTAAATTAAAACCAAATCAGTTTTATATATGTGCAAGGAAATTCATGAAATGTTTATAAATACCTATTCAGTTGCACTAATAAACAATTATTGTTTAAATAAACACCAACTTCATGGTAAAGGATTTTTTTAGAAATTATTAGTAGTAAAATGGATTTGTATATGATACATCGATAAAACTGATTATGAGGAATGAAATAAAACTAACCAAACCTAAACGGATACAACACATTAGAAAGACTAACACGTATTCACGAACATTAAAGAGAAACAATGAATTTCTTATCAATGTCAAGAATAGAATATCCTCAGCTGTTAATAATGCCATTAAGAGTATTGACTCCGCTATATGGTATGGTGTGCAAATCCGAAATGATTTCCAAGTACACTATCAAAATATGATTTTGGTAATTGTACCTAAAGAGATATGATCGATTGATCGCATATGTGCCTTCGAGAAGAAGACCAATGCAACTGAAATATAGTAAGCAATGTTGATAAGAATAACATCGTAAATTTCAATTGTTGAAATTAGCATAACATATTCGTCAATCAACATGCTTAAGTAAATTCGGATTTTACTAGCAAAATTATCGCCTGGTTTGACCTTTTGTTTTGGTAGATATATGTTAAACCGTAAAATTCTAAATAATGATTTAGAATAGACATTCTGCACATAAAAACCAAAGTGCTTCGAAGTCAGTGGGAATGCTATTGAGTTTGTAGGTTTTTGCATATGATCCAAGAACTGATATGAAATTATCATTCGATAAGCATCAGAGTCGAACAATTATGTTAACGGAAAAATAAAATGGTTTGTTTTCAGTCAAAATGCAGAGGAAGCGTGTGTCTGTAAGAAAGGACTATAACGTACTAGAATATTTCTAAAGGTAAATAGCAACATTATGATTATTAATGTCATACCCAAATTAAAATCATTATAGTTTGGTTGTTTAAGGATTTATAAATGATATCTTTTATAATCAGTATAGAAGGATATTGGGAATGTTCCAAATGATATACATTGACGACATATTAAACTGTTTAGTATGCAACATGTAAGAACGGATTTCTTATGCATTAGCAATAGGAATTATCATACATGTTTTATTGTATATAATATAATATTTGGATTGATTATGATACATAAAGCAAATAAAAAATCTGAATTATGACTACTTAAAGGTGGTTAAGAGTGTTTTCGAGTATATGCGCAATATTAGAGAATATAGAAGCAACGAACTCCTCAAGAATGAGTATTCAAACTTCATAAGTGATATCGAGTATAAAATATCAATATTAAATTCACGTTCAAATCTTAATTAAGGGGATATAAGTTGGAAATGCGCCAAATGAAAGATTGTGGCTAATCCAAAGAAAATGCTAAATACATCGCCTTGAATAGCGCTGTAACAATCTACCCAAGAACAGGCCTAAATTTCGATCCAAAAAAGGCCCATAACTAAACTTCCAGAACTCACAACAGATGGAGCAAAATATAATAGTAAAGTGTACCCAATTATTTCAAAACCATAAAAATGTCATAACACAAAACCCCATAAAACACATAACATAATATCTGCGATACCCGGATTTTGGAGTATCTGTTAAGTGATAATTAACTGAGTTAATTAATAGAAATATTGAATTATAGATTGAACAAATAAATATGATAATAAAGGATATCTGGATATGTAAATGAATTTGAATTTGGATTTAAATTTGAAATCTAAAAGATAATTATCTTAAATATTTTGGATCTAAAAATATATGTATAAGATTTTTATTAATATATGATTTGTTTTATTTTCTTTTCTTTAAAGAATTTTATTTATATAAATTAAGAAAAATATTTATTAATTAGGAAATTATATATATAAGCTTATAAACCATTTAAAAATTAATTAAACATGCATAATTACAAGTGTTAATTTAGAAATCTTCCTAATAACAAATGTAAGGTGATAAACATTTTTAAATGACAAATGTTAAGAAATCTAACAAGCGTCACTATTTTATTTTTATTTTCTTAAAATTTTAAAAACCATAATTAAAGTTTATATATACATATATCTCATCTCTTCCATTCTCTTTTTCCTATCTTAATTCAAAAGAAAAACCTGTACACATTTTTCAAACCTGAGAAATCAAAACTCAAAGCCTATAACAAAACTCAAACCAGAAAATTTATACAAGCAATCATCAAGCCAAGATCATCTCTATTTTCAAAGCTTGAATCTTCTGAATAACAAAAGTGGTTTCCAGTTCATAATCAAGTTTCAAGCTAGATCATTTCAACAACCAGTTTTCTAGTTTCAAAAATCATCTCAGTTTTCAAGCATTTGCAAGTTCCTGTTCCAAAAAGTCTTTCTGTTCATCTTTTAACATGTGGTAAACTACTTTTATAAAAGTTTAAATCTGTTTTTAACCTGATAAATTATAGATGTAATGATGTGAAATGCTTTTCATGTTTGTTTAAGTATGATTTCAGGTATATATGTATGATGTTTATATATGCATGTCTGTGTACAGGCATATATCCCTTGTTCAAAACAATTTAGAGGCTTAAACCCATTTAAAAATTCAAATTCTCTTTTCTCGATCTGTTTTTGGATATGATCTCTAAATGAAATATGTTTGTATGAGTGTAACATCATTTTTAAAAATGGTTTCAAGTGAAATTATTTTAGATTATTTGGGAAAAATGAAATATACAGTGAGAATTAAACATTTCATAAAAATTCGACTAATGATTTCTTGATTCACTTATATAATATTGTTCGATTTTGAAAACTATGATTTTTAATGATAAAATCAAGATTTTTAAGCTAGTAGTTTGAGAGAAATGATTGGATGATCAGAATTGGGATTTTAGTCGATTTCTGGTGATCGGCGAAGTGGTAGGTCTCGGGATCATTGCTGAAGCATGCTTGAGGATGGGGGACCTCGGCAAAAATGATCGGAGAATTTTCCGATCATCATGGTGGAGGCACGATGGCTTTGTAGGGTTTAAGGACTAGGATTGGTCGACGTTGATCCTTGAGTTTGTGCGACGTCGTGGGTGGACCGGAGACGATTGGACCAGGGGAGATCGGAGCGTGAGTCAACGACGAGGCTAGGGACGTGATCGCGAGGCCTCAGGTGATCGGAGGCGATGGCGAGGGGTGGTTTTGTCGATCGGGATGATTTCCAGAAATTGATCGAATAGCTAAATTTCGTTTCCACTCGAGTTCATCGGAGCTGGGTGGTCGGAGCATTAGTATAGATCATCGTTGACTTGTGGGTGTCTCGGCGAGGGTCGGAGTTGGTCAGATTTAGTGGTGCACGTGCACGCGTATCCTTTGGTATCTGATGGTAGCTATGTGATGAGAGCATCGGGAATGTTGGTGAGTTGCTCGAAGTCATTCTCGGGTTTTTCGAAGGTAGCAGATGCGAGTGTGGGCACGAGTGTTGGCTCGGGAAAATTGATTTTTGGGCCCGGGTTTTGTTAAGTTGTACAAGTCCAAAGTTTTCAAGCAAAGTAAATTTGTTAACAAGTTTTCAATAAGTTTCAAAGATTTAAAATGTTAATTTAGATGTTTTAAAAATTGTTTTGTTTAAAAATAATTATGTTAGGTTAATCAGTTAATGAAAGTAATTAAGGTTAATTAATTTATACTTAAAGGTTAATTAATTTATAATCAAAGGTTAATTACTTAATGGAAGTAATTAAGGATTAATTACTTAGTGTAATTAATTAATTAAAGGATTAATTAATTAATTAAAGGGTTGGTTAATTAATGTAATTAATTAAGGATCATTAATTAATAATGAGAGTGATTAAAGGTTAATTAATGTGAATGGTTAAAGGATAATTAATCTATGTAATTAATTAAAGGCTAAGTACTTAATGTAATTAAAGAATAATTAATCAAGGATGATTAATTAAGATGGGTAATTAAAGGATGATTAATTTATTTCATTTAATTAATTAAAATAATAACAAATGGTTTGTAATTTGTTAATGTGAATTAAGCAAGATTAGATAATGAATTCATAAGTAATTGATTCAATTTGAGTTAATTAAATTAACTATAATTATGGTACTAATTAATCTTGCTTATGGATTATTAAATTGTATTGAATGCTTGAGAATGATTAATATCTCTAGTCTGATAAATTATGATGTTTGTGATATGAAATGCTTTGGTTGAACTGTGATAATGTAAGTTATCTATCTGTGATGAATTGCTGTGAGAATATGATATTCTGAAGTTAAATTGAATTGTTTTAACTTAAACAATTTTGATTAAAAAGATGGTATTGAATTCGAAGAGACCGGGGTCGGATATCAGCGATATCCGGAACCACTTCGATTAGTAATCTATAATTCTTTATAGATTTGATTATGTAATCAAATAGGCTGGAATGGAATAAATTAAGTAAACTAGACCATTGAAACTAAGTAACGGTACTTAGACATTATTTTGTGAAATAAGTGTTTGGCTATAGAATGATTAGAACTCATAGTGAGATACGAGTTACCCTGGTTTCAAAGAAGCTTTATAACTTAGTATTTCAAGTTATATGGGTTTACTCACGCTGGTTTCCAGCCTGACCCGGGTGTTACTTTGTTGTGATACTCGGGTCAGACCGAGTATTACAAATTATCAGGTTAGGACGTTTTGGAGCTCAGGAGGCGAGTTGGATGGCAGGAACGTATGGAGTTTACCGCTGTGTATTTGAGAGTCTTATTGATTATAGTTTGGACAAGTTGTTATAACTGTCCAGTTGATGTATAAATGATTGTACTCTGATGTAATGATGTAAAGTAACAATTACAGCTTTTCTTTGTATTAATGCTATTATTTTGATATTGTATTTTGATCCGCTGCGAATGTGAGATTCTATGACTTGTTTTATGTTTCTTCTTCTACCTCTTTTCTTCTTTTCCCTAACTATCTGGAATTTTTGGGATCGAAAATTTCGGGTCGTTACATTTAGTATCAGAGCTGAAGGTTAAGCGAGAACCTTGGCTCTGGTGGGATTTACTCACTAAGGATAGGGTCAATAGTACCCTAAAATGAGTTGAGAGTATTATATATGAGAGCGTACTTGTTATTTTCTTATATAAAGATTTTTAAATGGTTTTAAAAATAAATGATTTTTATATAAGTTTATCTTTTGATATATATAAAGAAATAATTTTTCCTAATTATTAAATATATTAAAGAAATTGGTTGTTGAATCATTGGAATTAAATAAAATAATGAGAATTAAGTGGTAATGGTAATACAACCAAATTGAAATTGAATGAAGATAAGTTTGAAATGGATCCAAACTGAAATTAAAATCTTTAATTTGTAGAAGTGTTTTCAGAATAAAGATAATAATGAATTGGTTTCCAGATATGATAATCTTGGTTATTATCATAAATGGTTGTTGTGTTTAATAATGAAATGTTGTAAATGATTAAGCAAAATGAAATGTTTTAGGGAAGTAAACTTTTAGGTGAGTATGACTTATAAATTGGAATTGAAGATAATTTAAAATTGTGAAGTTTTAAATTTAAGTCTAGAAAACTTGAAATTGTTTTAAAGGAATTTGTTTTGAAATTAAAAACCAAGAAGGTTTAAAATTTAAAGTATGACTTGAAGTGCAAATGAAATAAATATGTATATATGTGGGATATACATAAGGTCAAAGTTGATTGGAAGTAAACATTAAGTGTTGAGTTTTGAATTTTCCCGGAAATGTGATAAGTTTTTAAACTTAAGTGGGAAGTTTATTAATAAGAAGTTTAAAATTTGAAATGGAGAATTCAAATTTGAGTAAGGTTGATTGGATTCTGAAGATTTAATCATTTAAAAAGTTTTGAACTCTAATTTGAACTTTGAAATAAGTTAAGTAAAGGTACTTTAAAATGGAGTTTTGAAATTTGGACTCAGAATTAAAAGGTTTAAAAATTTTAAGTTGTTAATTTAAAAGTAAAGGTTGATTTGATTTAAAGGATTATATCAACATTTAAAAATTTAACTCGAATTTATGAAATTCGAGATAGTTTTAAGTTGAGATTTGAATAAAATTTGTTCAAATTGAATTTGATTTGAATTAATTGAAATTGTGATTGAAGATGGATAACCATATAATTCAAATGGAAAATTTGAATTGAATTAATTTGAAGTGAAATTGAAGTTGTATAAGTTTGAAATTCAAATTGGGTAAGATTGACTGGATTAAGTGAATTAAATTTAACTTAGGGGAAGTTAAATAAGAACAACCTGAATTAGAAATTGGTTGGAATGGGGTTTGGGAAATTTAACAGTTTGGCTCTGGACTATTTTCAAAATAAATTGTTTTAACGTAAACCTATTTTTCCAAGTTATTTACTATATATAACCTTTCTTTTTAAAACCAAACTATCTTATACTTAGTTTACAACTATTTTGAAACTAATTACTATTTTACAACTACTTACAAACTAATTACTATTTTATAACTATTTTGCAACTATCCAACTATTTTACAATTATTTAACTACTTTACAACTATTTTAAAATTTACTTAACTATTTTACTACTATTTGCAACTAATAACTATTTTACAACTTCTTATCTATTTTAAAAAAATTCAAGCTATTTTCTTAATACAAGTTGGTCAGAGTGCAAACTGTCTATAATTTAATACCAATTGAAATAAGAATTGAAGTATTAACCCAAATTGAAATTTGGAGCAATTGTGAATGAGTGAATAGAAATCTAAATGAATGTGGAGTAAAAGAGAATTGATTTAGCTAATAATCAATGATGATAAATATATAGGCTGTACGTATATTATTCTATTCGCATAGTGATTTGATCCAGATTCGAGCACAAAATTTCGAGATAGTATATCGATCTAAGTTGGGATTTTTCACTCGATTTTCGACGGCGAACCTGGATATGGATTTTGATTGGTTCTGGAAATTCTCTATCATAGTTATGGCTGTGCAAGGAGAATGACGGTTTCTGATCAGGAAACCAGATCTGAGTCCGCACTAGGAAGTCGGGTGGATGATACTAGTTCGGAAGAGAAATTGTGTGATCGAGTGAGCGATCAGATTGATATTGCGTACGGATGATACGTGTACATCGTATGGGTTTGAATGAAATTGATATTGAAAATTTGTGGATAAAAACTGTAAAATGATTTTGAAATGGAAGGGTATATTTTG
Source organism: Allium fistulosum (assembly GCA_030737815.1). NCBI lineage: Eukaryota > Viridiplantae > Streptophyta > Magnoliopsida > Asparagales > Amaryllidaceae > Allium > Allium fistulosum. The sequence continues at coordinate 419,131,819 of CM060906.1, forward strand.
AGAAATAAATGATGAAATAAAATTGGAGTTGAATATTTCTGTGATTAGAACTCATTTTATAGAAAAGTGATATGGTTAATAACTTTATAAAAGAGTAATCAAATTTGAATATTTGATTTGGAATAAACAAAGTTATATATCTTTGTTTTATATGATAAATGTCCCTTGTTGAATCTATAGCCAGAAGAAAAGGGTTTTTGAAAGTATTTGAAGTATAAAAAGGGAATTTATACAAGTATGAAGTGATACAAAGATTTTCAAAGTTATATATATCTATATATATAAGGGATTTTCTGAGAATGATTTTGGAAAAGGTTTTTGAACCTAAGGATTTTGGAAAGGCTTTTGATTTTTGAGAAAACTCAGTTTTGGGAATTTGGAAAGCCAAGTTTGGAATTATCGATTTGGGATATTGATTTTGTGTAATGGAGATTTTGATATAAATCATAAAGGGTATGATTTGAAGATACTATAAGTGTATAGTATAAAGTGGTTTGAGAATGGCTTTGGGGAAAAAGGCGCTCCCTTGAAATGAACTTCTTAGGAGTGCCACAGGGTGGTACTTCCTTGAACCCTAAGGGGGGTTCTAAAGTTGATCCTGTGAGGAATCCGGACAAACTAGTTCCTGAGGATTATGTGTAGAAGGTAGCGAAAGTCGAGGGCGTTGATGCCTATAGAGACATTGGATTATGCTGTGACGACAATGTAGCTCGATGTCACTGCGATCTACTGCGGACCATAGCGGAAGTCGTGTGTGCTGCTGAGAGCCAACGGTCTACGTTTGATTTTGCCGAGATGGCAAAGTAACATCGGTAGACTGCGATCTATGAAGACATAGCGAAAGTTGAGAGGCCGTGAGAGCCTAAGGCTACATTAGGACTTGACTGATGTAGTCTGCGACCTATGTGGGAGTGGAGATGTTTCATTCTTTTGGCAGTGAAATTCGAGGGCGCTGATGCCTATAGTTACATGGACTTTTGCTGTGATGGCAACGTAACCCAGGATGTAACTGCGATCTGTAGCGGGTTCCATGGTGTAATCGAGGGGCGTGGAGTGCCTACAGTTATCTATGGATTTTGCCGGGATGGCAACGTAACCATCGGGTTAACTGCGACCATGGATGGGGGTGATGATTTCCAGAGCATTCTCCCCAAAGATGTTTCCTCTATTTTCAAAAATGTTTTCTATATTTTCAATAAATTATTTTCCAAGTGTTTTCACTAGGTGTTGAAAACGGGTCTGCTAAGTATTTATAGATTTCCAGTCCTACGCCTGATCAACGTATGATCGAATTTCTGTAAGAACGAGGATGGACTTGTTGAAACATCGAGTTATAAAAAGTATTTTTTTTAAAAAACTATTTTGATAATATTATGTAGATTTTTAAAGTGTTTTGAAAAATTTAAATAAAAAGAGTTAAGAGTTAAGATGTCTAAGGAATAATTTAACTGATAATCAACATTGTAATAAAATTCTTGCTTCATTCCTTTTCGAGGACGAAAAGATTCAAAGGGGGAAGGAATGTGATAACCCGGATTTTGGAGTATTTGTTAAGTGATAATTATGAAAGTTTGTATGGATCGACAGATATGGAATATATATTAAACTAAGTGCAGAAGCAGTTAATAGCAATAAAGTAAATAAGAGTAAGCACACCAGGAATTTTTATACTGGTTCGGAGCACCGTCCTACGTCCAGTCCCAGACTAACTTCTGGATTTAACTAACAATACCCTCACTTAACCCGGAGGAATAGGTCTGAGCAGCAGAACAGACACCTGAGCAACAGAACATGATTTTTGCCTCAGCAGCCGAAGAGGACTTTCCCTTGCTTGAGCAGCGGAATAGGACTTAACAGAATACAAAAGTAGTTGACTCAATGTGTTCTTGATAACACTGATTGGTCTTTAAGATTACAAACTTCCTATAATCAATTCCTCAAGTATATAAAGAGTATGTGAAGATTTGAAAGGAAGAATATTGCTAAGAATCAAAGTATATGAAATATAATTCAAAAATTCAAAGCAATGAAGAATATGAATGCACTAGAATAATCACAAGAGAGAATAGAAAGAATTAGAATCAGAATTAGTGATTATGAAGTATGTGAGAACTCCTATTTATAGTTTTCAGAGAGATGCAACTCTTAGTGAAGAGTTTCAGCCAAGAGAGGCATCTTTTCACGGAGTGCAACTCTTCATGGAAGAAGATGTCCATTCAAAATATGACAGTTGGGTTCAGGTCAGTCGACTGGTCGAAAATGGTCAGTCGACTGAAAAGTAAAATCATGTAAAAAATTCGTGTACAGATGTGCATGTATGTTAAAATACACAGATTCAGTCGACTGACTGACTGTATTCAGTCAACTGAATTCTGTTGTTAAACAAAAACTGCAGTAGCTCATTTGGTTAGAGTACTTGCCTTCCAAGCTAGTGACTTGGGTTCGAGCCCCGCTCCATGCATTTTTTGAAAACTTGATTTTGATTAAAATATGCATGCAAGTTTATTTGAATGTGAATGATGATTCTTGAGGAAAGATTTTAACAAAGCACTAAACTAGACTCTATATACATATTTCATGACTCTTGTTAAAATATATAACTATATGAACCATACTTTGAGTCGTTGGGTCCGGATGTTGTCGTAGTCGTAGATTCGTGAATTGTTGTGTCTTGTCAGCAATCAAAACCCATGATCCAACATTCTCCTCCTTTTTGATGATGACAACTCCATTTGCTACGGACGAATCTTCGACAAGCTTTGTTGACTTATCTCTCCCCTTGAATATATTCCTGTAATTGTGCTATAGATTTCTCCCCCTGAATCTACGCTATATATTCCTGTAAATAGTTAATCTTTTCTCCCCCTTAATCTGTGCTTGCATCGTTTATTCTTGCAAATAATGTTAGAGCAATATCTTTCTCCCCCTTTGTCATCGACAAAAAGGAGAGTTTATATGATGACATAAATTATATTCCACATAAGTGTTAACATAGAACAATATAAAACAAAATAACTACTACTTATAATGTAAGGTATCAAAAAAAAATTAACATTTAAAGCATGCGATACCCAAGGTTCTTATAATTTCCTAACTTTTAGGAAACCATACACATTTGGGTGTGGCTGAACCTTTAAAAATATAATTTTCATTATTAACTACCATATCAAATTAATCATCAATGTATTTTTCTCTATTTTTCCAATTAACAGGAACTCAAATACTTAGTTAATTTTTATTCATATTTCCCGTCAATGATTTTGTACTTCTAGAGATATTATAAACATTATTGGTCATAGAAGTATTTGAATTTCTATTAAAATTGGATTTAGACTTTACTCGAAATTTAGTACTAGCACTAAAATTTTCACTATACATGAAAGCGTATCTAGTGCTATTTCTACGATCAGTTTTATTATATCCTAAACCACTTTTATCATATAAAGGTCTAGAACTGGATAAAATCATGTTTAAATCATTTTGACCTTTATTAAATTTTGTGACTTCGGTGTTAAGTTTATCAAATTTAGCTTTAAAGTCACAATTATTATTTTCAAAAGAAATATCACTGTTTTTCAAAATATCAATTTGCTTGTTTAATTCAGAATTCTCCTTTTTTAACGTACAGTTCTCATTTTCGAGAAGAAAAATTCGAGATTCTGAATTATCTAAAGATGATTGTAATAAATCATTTTTATTAATATCTTCAAACTTAGTTTTGAGACTAGATTTTTCTAACTCTAATACTTTAGTGTTAGATTTTTAATCATTAATTTCTACTGATAAATCATCATTTTTATTCTTCTGAATTTCTAATTGCTGAGTGATCATAGATAGTTGAGATGTTAAATTAGAATTAGATTCTTGAGATATTTCAAGTTCTTCTTCTAGGATTTTCTTTTCATCTCTTAGCATACTAATTTCTAATTCAGATCTATTTAATTTTCCAAGTAACTCCTTTTTTTGCTTTTTAGTTTGTTTTACAAATTCCACTAGTTCTGAATTAATTTCAACCAAATCTTCAAAACTTAGTTCACTTACATCATCACTTGTAGCCATAAAGCATTTGCTTGTTTGCTCCTTTGATTCTTCTTTATTGTTCTTCCTCTTCCTATTGCCTTGACTAGATCTCTTTATAGCCATTTATTCTAGGATGTTGTTACGATCTCTAGAATCCCAAGCTCTGATACCAAATGAAATATTGTGTGGATCGACAAATATGGAATATATATTAAACTAAGTGCGGAAGCAGTTAATAGCAGTAAAGTAAATAAGAGTAAGCACACCAGGAATTTTTATACTGGTTCGGAGCACCGTCCTACATCCAGTCCCAGACTAACTTCTAGCTTTAACTAACAATACCCTCACTTAACCCGGAGGAATAGGTTTGAGCAGCAGAACAAACACCTGAGCAACAGAACAAGATTTTTGCCTCAGCAGCCGAAGAGGACTTTCCCTTGCTTGAGCAGTGGAACAGGACTTAACAGAATATAAAAGTAGTTGACTCAATGTGTTCTTGATAACACTGATTTGTCTTTAAGATTACAAACTTCCTATAATCAATTCCTCAAGTATATAAAGAGTATGTGAAGATTTGAAAGGAAGAATATTGCTAAGAATCAAAGTATATGAAATATAATTCAAAGATTCAAAGCAATGAAGAATATGAATGCACTAGAATAATCACAAGAGAGAATAGAAAGAATTAGAATCAGAATTAGTGATTATGAAGTAAGTGAGAACTCCTATTTATAGTTTTCAAAGAGATGCAACTCTTAGTGAAGAGTTTCAGCCAAGAGAGGCATCTTTTCACGGAGTGCAACTCTTCATGGAAGAAGATGTCCATTCAAAATATGACAGTTGGGTTCAGGCCAGTCGACTGGTCGAAAATGGTCAGTCGACTGAAAAGTAAAATCATGTAAAAAATTCGTGTACATATGTGCATGTATGTTAAAATGCACAGATTCAGTCGACTGGCTGACTGTATTCAGTCGACTGAATTCTGTTGTTAAACAAAAACTACAGTAGCTCATTTGGTTAGAGTACTTGCCTTCCAAGCTAGTGACTTGGGTTCGAGCCCTGCTCCATGCATTTTTTGAAAACTTGATTTTGATTAAAATATGCATGCAAGTTTATTTGAATGTGAATGACGATTCTTAAGGAAAGATTTTAACAAAGCACTAAACTAGACTCTATATACATATTTCATGACTCTTGTTAAAATATATAACTATATGAACCATACTTTGAGTCGTTGAGTCCGGATGTTGTCGTAGTCGTAGATTCGTGAATTGTTGTGTCTTGTCAGCAATCAAAACCCATGATCCAACAAATTAACTGAGTTAATTAATAGAAATACTGAATTATAGATTGAACAAATAAATATGATAATAAAGGATATCTGGATATGTAAATGAATTTGAATTTGGATTTAAATTTGAAATCTAAAAGATAATTATCTTAAATATTTTGGATCTAAAAATATATGTATAAGATTTTTATTAATATATGATTTGTTTTATTTTATTTTCTTTAAAGAATTTTATTTATATAAATTAAGAAAAATATTTATTAATTAGGAAATTATATATAAAGCTTATAAAACATTTAAAAATTAATTAAACATGCATAATTACAAGTGTTAGTTTATAAATCTTCCTAATAACAAATGTAAGGTGATAAACAATTGTAAATGACAAATGTTAATAAATCTAACAAGCGTCACTATTTTATTTTTATTTTCTTAAAATTTTAAAAACCATAATTAAAGTTTATATATACATATATCTCATCTCTTCCATTCTCTTTTTCCTATCTTAATTCAAAAGAAAAACCTGTACACATTTTTCAAACCTGAGAAATCAAAACTCAAAGCCTGTAACAAAACTCGAACCAGAAAATTTATACAAGCAATCATCAAGTCAAGATCATCTCTGTTTTCAAAGCTTGAATCTTCTCAACAACAAAAGTGGTTTCCAGTTCATAATCAAGTTTCAAGCTAGATCATTTCAACAACCAGTTTTCCAGTTTCAAAAATCATCTCAGTTTTCAAGCATTTGCAAGTTCCTGTTCCAAAAAGTTTTTCTGTTCATCTTTTAACATGTGAGTAAACTACTTTTATAAAAGTTTAGATCTGTTTTTTACCTGATAAATTATAGATGTAATGATGTGAAATGCTTTGCATGTTTGTTTAAGTATGATTTCAGGTATATATGTATGATGTTTATATATGCATGTATGTGTACAGGCATATATCCCTTGTTCAAAACAATTTAGAGGCTTAAACCCATGTAAAAATTCAAATTCTCTTTCCTCGATCTGTTTTTGGATATGATCTCTAAATGAAATATGTTTGTATGAGTGTAACATCATTTTTAAAAATGGTTTCAAGTGAAATTATTTTAGATTATTTGGGAAAAATGAAATATACAGTGAGAATTAAACATTTCATAAAAATTCGACTATCATGATTTCTTGATTCACTTATATAATATTGTTCGATTTTGAAAACTATGATTTTTAATGATAAAATCAAGATTTTTAAGCTAGTAGTTTGAAAGAAATGATGGGATGATCAGAATTGGGATTTTAGTCGATTTCTGGTGATCGGCGAAGTGGTAGGTCTCGGGATCATTGCTGAAGCATGCTTGAGGATAGGGGACCTCGACAAAAATGATCAGAGAATTTTCCGATCATCATGGTGGCAGCACGGTGGCTTTGTAGGGTTTAAGGACTAGGATTGGTCGACGTTGATCCTTGAGTTTGTGCGACGTCGTGGGTGGACCGGAGACGATCGGACCAGGGGAGATCGGAGCGTGAGTCAACGACGAGGCTAGGGACGTGCTCACGAGGCCTCAGGTGATCGGAGGCAATGACGAGGGGTGGTTTTGTCGATCGCGCTGATTTCTAGAAATTGATCAAACAGCTAAATTTCGATTCTAGTCGAGTTCGTCGGAGCTGCGTGGTCGGAGCATTAGTATAGATCATCGTCGACTTGTGGGTGTCTCAACGAGGGTCGGAGTTGGTCGGATTTGGTGGTGCACGTGCACGCGTATCCTCTGGTATCTAATGGTATCTACGTGATGAGATCATCGGGAATGTTGGTGAGTTGCTCGAAGTCGTTCTTGGGTTTTTAGAAGGTAGCAGATGCGAGTGTGGGCACGAGTGTTGGCTCGGGAAAATTGATTTTTGGGCCCGGGTTTTGTTAAGTTGTACAAGTCCAAAGTTTTCAAGCAAAGTAAATTTGTTAACAAGTTTTCAATAAGTTTCGAAGATTTAAAATGTTAATTTAGATATTTTAAAAATTGTTTTGTTTAAAAATAATTATGTTAGGTCAATTAGTTAATGAAAGTAATTAAGGTTAATTAATTTATACTTAAAGGTTAATTAATTTATAATCAAAGGTTAATTACTTAATGGAAGTAATTAAGGATTAATTACTTAGTGTAATTAATTAATTAAAGGATTAATTAATTAATTAAAGGGTTAGTTAATTAATGTAATTAATTAAGGATCATTAATTAATAATGAGAGTGATTAAAGGTTAATTAATGTGAATGGTTAAAGGATAATTAATCTATGTAATTAATTAAAGGCTAAGTACTTAATGTAATTAAAGAATAATTAATCAAGGATGATTAATTAAGATGGGTAATTAAAGGATGATTAATTTATTTCATTTAATTAATTAAAATGATAACAAATGGTTTGTAATTTGTTAATGTGAATTAAGCAAGATTAGATAATGAATTCATAAGTAATTGATTCAATTTGAGTTAATTAAATTAACTATAATTATAGGACTAATTAATCTTGCTTATGGATGATTAAATCGTATTGAATGCTTGAGAATGATTAATATCTCTAGTTTGATAAATTATGATGTTTGTGATATGAAATGCTTTGGTTGAACTGTGATAATGTAAGTTATCTATCTGTGATGAATTGCTGTGAGAATATGATATTCTGAAGTTAAATTGAATTGTTTTAACTTAAACAATTTGGATTAAAAAGATGGTATTGAATTCGAAGAGACCGGGATCGGATATCAGCGATATCCGAAACCACTTCGATTAGTAATCTATAATTCTTTGTAGATTTTATTATGTAATCAAATAGGCTGGAATGGAATAAATTAAGTAAATTAGACCATTGAAACTAAGTAACGGTACTTAGACATTATTTTGTGAAATAAGTGTTTGGCTATAGAATGATTAGAACTCGTAGTGAGGTACGAGTTACCTTGGTTTCAAAGAAGCTTTATAACTTAGTATTTCAAGTTATATGGGTTTACTCACGCTGGTTTCTAGCCTGACTCGCGTGTTACTTTGTTGTAATGCTCGGGTCAGACCGAGTATTACAGATTATCAGGTTAGGACGTTCTGGAGCTCAGGAGGCGAGTTGGATGGCAGGAACGTATGGAGTTTACCGCTATGTATTTGAGAGTCTTATTGATTATTGACTGGACAAGTTGTTATAACTGTCCAGTTGATGCATAAATGATTGTACTCTGATGTAATGATGTAAAGTAACAATTACAGCTTTTCTTTGTATTAATGCTATTATTTTGATATTATATTTTGATCCGCTGCGAATGTGAGATTCTGTGACTTGTTTTCTGTTTCTTCTTCTTCCTCTTTTCTTCTTTTCCCTAACTATCAGGAATTTTCGGGATCGAAAATTTTGGTTCGTTACAATATCCGTTACAACAATTGTCTAAATCGATAGGTACGCATAAAAGCGAATAGTAATAAATACCTCCACTAGCCAAGCTTCTCCATCTCTAAGTATTGTCACTGCCATCACTCTGTCATTAACCTATTTGTAATGAGGAAGGAGTCAGAACAATAAGTGTCTAGTGAATAAAAACCTCGAGTCTTGCCTTTTTAGTACGTGGGTAGTATATTTCAAAATAAGAATATGTCTACGAACATAAAACCATTAAAATCATCTGATACTTCTTTGTAAGGAAAGGAGACAGGTCCAACCACTTAACACCTTCCATTTTAGAAGTAGGTTTCTAGAATCCCATATCCCAATCATATGTCATAAATAGCTAATAATGTGAGAGACGGTACCCAAGCCATTTAATACTTCTTAGTGGAATATAGGCATACTTTGGTCATTTAAGACCTTATTAAGGTAGACCCATTATTTAAGATCTATTTCCAGAAGCGTGCTCCTTAATGGTACTATCTAGCTGACATCACATGGAATCTCATAGGCCACTTAATACTTCCAAGTGGAAAATATGCAGACTTTGATCATTTAACACGTTAAATAGGGTAGACCCCATCATTTAAGACCGATTTCCAGAAGCGGACTCCTGATAAATACCACCCAGTGTAACCCTTTGGCTATTTAATACTTTATACAAGAAAAAAGGTGGCTCCAACCACATAATACCTCAAACCCCGAAGTAGGACATTCGTTCTATGGCCCATACCCATAATGAGTCTCACATTAGTCTACTATTCGTAGGAACTAATAACCAGATTAGCCGGGAAGATTTCCCCTATAGAATTTGGAACTAACCTCACATAATTATAAATATTTACCATTAGAATATCTCACATCAATAATAGTGTACGCAATTGTTGGTAGCCTCAAAGTGAAGGGCGGACTTCCATCATGTAATTCTATTGACCTCGCATCTCTATGACTTGGCCATAAATCAATTACTCCCCATATTGTATATATACCCATCTCACTGTTTCATAAATAAGGCCTTATAAATAATCTTCCTTATTATGCATTAAAATAATAATTAAGCTATGTACGAGTTTCCTCTTAATTTCAACTCAAAATCAATTACCTTGGTAATGAGGAAAATAAATGTAAATAAATGCCTAATTACTACGCCATATACGCAATAGTTATACGTTAATTACGTAAATAGAGATAAATAATTATTCATGCCTAATAAGTTCTAAACACATGGATTTTACGCTCTAAACTAGCGTTAAATTCAATTCCTTAACCAACTATTGTTACAAGTCCACTTTTTCAATTTCTCACGATTTCATGGAATTTTAATGTCCAAAACAGGGAATAAATATTCATAACCAAAACTGCAATAATGGACTTATAAATAAAAGAGAAACTCAATTTATTACACCAATTCAATAGAATATCTTAAACAATAAGAATTGCAATCTAAACTCCATTCTATTCAACTCCTCTTTTTACAAAGAAATCGATAAGAATAAGTAGTGTAAACTATGAATAGAATTCATAAACTAAACCCCTTATTTTATTAAAGAACAAGAATTTAACCCAAAGAAGAAGGAGAAGTGGAATATACTATTAAATTATCAAATATTGCATAAACAAAACAAATCTCATCAAATTAATGAAAATAATTGGGAATCTCAGCATAGAATTAACATATTGAAATAAAAAGAAATTTTGATGGATTTTATCTATCATATTCTCGAAATCCCAAAATCCCTAAGGCGTATTCAAATCTAAAAGAAATACAATAAACGATTGCTAAAAAGAAATACTAAGGTTTCCACTCATAGATCAGCCTTAGCTTTACTCAAATGGATTTGTAGCTGTACCGACCCTAATTTTGATTCTTATTTAGGATATTTAGTTAGTTAAATTAAATAAAACAATGTGTGATTAAGGGGTTGGGATTTTTGTAATTGAAAGGTAGCCGCAACATATAACAAATGAACTTAAGGGGGACTAAAATAAAATAAATAAGGCAAATAGATAAGGGGTAAAATATGAATAAGTATATTCTTATACCCTAAACCCTTAGGCCATTTATTCTACACGTTCATTTGAAAAATTAAACATAAGGGGCCGGTCACCATTAAGGAAGAACAAGAGGAAGATAAAACAACCAAAGAAAGGAAACTTAATCAATTCAAAACCATTCTCAAATCTCAACTCCTTAATCACAAAGCTAAAGTGAATAATGACAACATCTCATGTTTTTAATTGTTTTCAGTTTTAGATTAAATCCGAACTATTTTGCAAGGTTTTGCCATGTTTTTTATTATTAAAATGTATATATATGCTTGTTCATGTTTTATGCTAATTCATATGAATTTTATGATATGTTTTAATGTTAAAACCCTATTAAATGACATCCAAATATTTTGCAATTTTAGAATAAGGTCAGAAATGACATTGTAGAGATGGGTTTCAATTTTCATAATTTTTTGAATTAATGTGGATTTAATATTAATTTTACAAAGGAGAAAATAATTATAAGAGTTTAAAATTAATTACGGCTAATATATGTATATTTTGGGTCAGAAATTAATATATGTTAGAAAACATATTAAGAATGATTTATGGGAATTTTTATAGATTTTTCCGAAGTGTTTTAATAAGTATATAAAATTATTTAAGGTATGGGACATAAATATTTTATATATTTATAAAAAGGAGAAGGGGCATTTTGTAAATAATTTAGTTTGTTTATTTCAGAAATTTCGATAGTACTTTTAGAAAAGAAATTAGCAACCAATCATGTTTTGACAAACAAGGCAGAATAATTGAAAAGAATTGCTTTAAAAAGTTAAAAATCAGTTTATACATGCTTTTTACATGTTTCGCCACTTTCGGCACCTAGCCTTCGACACTTTACTTCCACCTCCATCTCCATCGAAACCAAAGCACAGGGTACAAAGACTTGGTACGTAGTGAATTGGACATAGGCGAAAGGTACTGGGTTAAAACAAGGGGTTCCAAAGGGGTCGAAGCCTTACTTTGTTTTTAAATGAAAATGCACCTGCTTTGCTTTCGAATGAAATGCTTTCGACTTGGTTAGTTATCGACTGGGTCAAATTGTTTTACAGGAATGGTTTCGAAAGAGGCTGCGCCTTTTTGTTTTAAGTAAATGCTTTCGGAGGGGTCAAAACCCCTTGCTACCGCTTTCCACCTTTCGAAGCAAATGGTTTTGAAAGGGTTACTTTATTTTTAAAACTTAGCCACTTCTCCAATGCTTTCGAAGGGTTGGTTTCGACACCATCACTTCTTTACTTAGGAAATAGCTTTCGGAAGAGTGCTTTCGACTTAGTTGTTTTATGACCCTTTTGTTCTATTGAAAGTTAAAGCCAAAAGGTTTTGAAAGGAATAGTTCTAATTGGTTCGAAAGGGTATTCCACATGTTTTTCTTGAACCCAAATGCTTTCGAAAGTTTTGATTTTATGAAAAGGATTTAGTGCTTTTGAAAGGTTTAAGATAAGGGTTTCAAAGGGGTGGTTCCCCAATGGTTTCGAAAGGTTTTAAATGGAAGGTTCCAATGTTTTCGAAAGGCAATGTTTATAGCGTTTTGATAAAATGATGTCTAAGGTTTTAAATATTTCGAAAGAAAGGTCTTTCAATGTTTTCGAAAGGTTTATTAAGAATGGTTCAAAAGGTATGTTTTGGCCTTTCGGCCTAAGGTTATAAAGCAAAGTAGTTACTTGGTTTCGAAAGGGGTACTTTAAATGGTTTCGAAAGGGGTACTTTCAAAGGTTTAAATGTTTTCATCAATAAAGTTTTATGTAACATATATATAACATGGCAAGGTGATTTGAGTAAAGCATAGAGTATATTTTCCCTATTTAAAATGGGACTGGTATGGGGTCATACCCTATACTTTAGCTAGTAGCTCCTAGCTAATATAAGTCCAAAATTCCAATGTGTAGGGCTTTGTCACAGGTAAGGCTAAAATGATGTTACACACAGATAGGAATCTATAGAGGAGATATACGTTATTGGTGAGCCCGCAAAACCATTAGGATTTGTTGACCGTGGGAGAACTAAGTTAAGGACAGACCGTCCAAAAGAGGAGTATCTAACAGAAGTTAGATTATTTGTTTATTTTGTATGGTAGGCCCGAGTCAGCCAAAGGTTAGTGGTTAGCCAAACAAAACTATAGTGTTCGGACATATAGTCTATTTGTTACCTGATTTGTATACATACATGATATTGCTTTATTGTTTTAACCAGTTTTGGTTGTAGGATTAATATTTGCAAAAGATATGTTTTAAAAGGATATTAGTGAGAGGAAACACGTTCCCCTAAGCGGCGTGGTCTCACTTAATATTAAATAACCAAGATGTATAGTACTATTCACAACATGCTTTATGTCTGACTCAAATTTTATGTTTTTCCCATTAAACTCTTGAGTGCTCAAAATTAATTTGAGTAGGCTGAGGGTTGAGGATTTACAAGCTTTAGTAGGTTGACGAATAAAGCTTCCGAAGACAAACAGGAGGCTGACGGATAGCTATTTAGGAGTTTTTTTGTTTGTTTTATTCCACTGTGTTGTATTATGTCAGTTACGACTATCAAGTACTCTGGTCAACCAAGGGGGCATCTTCATATGTCGCTCTTGGCGTATTTATGTAATAATTATATTTGATCTGAACCTGGGAAACATTGAGATTATGTAATCTGGATATGAAACATGTTTTATGAAATGTAATCACGAATGTTGTTTTTCAAATTTGTGATTTTTTTTCATATTCATGTGCTTCTGATATTATGGATACCATTAGCATTACCGTATTTTGTCACCAGAAGTTAATACAATAGATGACTGCAGCATCTATAGCGCTTAGCTTTGGGCCTCAAAATAGGGGATGTTACAACTTGGTATCAGAGCATATGTTTATGAAAAACTTTAAACTAAAATGATTTTTGAAAACATAATCCTAAGGAATTAGAGATAAGATCGGGGTATGGGATAAGCTATAGTAACGTACTTATATTTGTTATATATAAGTATACGCTATATCTCTATTCTCATATCTCTCTTAGGGTATTCTTCAATATCTTATGAGGCTTGAATACATATATGGATGCTAGAAGTGGAAGAGTTAACCTTGGAGGGGGAAGCACCACTACAAATGAAAATGGCAGACCAAATACGAGAAGGAACTAAGGTCAGGCACAAGTTGGAAATGTGGATGCTGGAGTCCCGTAAGTTGACATGGGAGCAATGTATCAGTTCTTTGTCAACATGATGCAGGCGGGTGTTGCTTCTGGAGTAATTGGAGGAAATGCTGGAGGAGGAGTTCAGGGAGCTCCAGTAGTCAACAATTATGCTGTTTTGAGTAGGGATTACGCTCGGTTGGGAGGAAAGCCATTTATTGGTATTGAAGACGCAACCGAAGTAGAGAATTGGCTACTTCATTGCAAGAGGATTTTCGCCGATTTAGGGCTCAGTTATGAGCAGAAGAGAAGGTTTGCTTCTAGACAGCTTCTAGGAGCAGCGTTGTATTGGTGGAATAGTGTGACTATTGGAGTAAATGAAGAGACGATGGCATGGGCTGAGTTTAAGAGGAGGTTTGAGGAGATATTTATGTCTAAGATTGCGAAGTCCACTCTGCTTAGAAAGTTTGCTGAGTTAGAGCGGGGGAGATGACTATCTAAGTATGCTACAAGGTTTGAGGAGTTCGAGGTATGGGTATGCTACTATTGATACCGTGATTAAGAGAAATGAGAAGTTCATTAGGGGGTTGAAACCTGAATTGGCCAGTGCTACATTACCTCATATTAGGGGTTCTTGTGATGTTGTAGTAGAGATGGCTTTAAGACATGAGGAGATGCTTGCTTTTCTAGAGAGAAATAAGGAAAAGGAAGTCCAGGTGAGGCAGAGTCAGGAAAAAGTTCTTCCATAAGAAAGGAGCTCAGAAGGGTGGAGCTGCAAAGAAGGGGAAGTCGGAGGTTGTCTGTTTTTTGTGTGATAAGAATGGGCATTTTGCTAATAAATGTCGTTCTGGAGAGGGAAAGAAGGTGATCGAGAAGAAGAATATCAGGTGCTTCAACTGCAATCAAATTGGACATTACAAGAATAAATGCAAGGATCCTGCTAAGGATGGGAAGGGCAAAGTATATGCATTGGAGCCAACTACCTCGAGGCCAACAGCGGAGGAAAAAGGAAAAGCTATGTTGGGAGGTACACTTCTGATTCATGGTATGTCAGTTAGCATTCTGTTTGATACAGATGCATCATATTCTTTTGTATCTCGTTGTTTGGTAGATAAGCTTAACATAGAACCCTCATACCTAGTTACTTCCTTAAGGGTTGAAAACCCAATAGAAGGATATGCGACACTTGGGATGAAGTGTCACCACCTAAATTTTGATTTGTTAGGTCATACCTTTGTTTGCAGTTTGCATGTGTTTGATTTCATAGGATTTGGAATTATTTTTGGTATGGATTGGTTAAGTAAGTACGATGCTAGGTTATTTTTTCATGATAGGAAAATATCGCTTAGATACCCTAACTGTAGTGATCGGATTATATACTCCGTAGAAAACCCTAGTTTTGAGGTCAATGCATTATTGGGTGTTATGGAAGTAGAAAACGAGTTGAATCGTGTTTCTATTGTTAGAGAATTCGTAGATGTCTTTGAACCTGTAGTAGGATTGCCACTGAAATGAGCCATTGAGTTTCAGATAGATTTGGTACTAGGAGCAGAACCAGTGAGGACCACCAAGCAGAATGACACTTACTAAGACGAGGGAGTTAAAAGTGCAGTTGGTGGACTTGGAGGACAAGAATTTCATTAGACATAGCAGTTTGTCTTGGGGAGAAGCCGTAGTGTTTGCTAAGAAGCCAGATGGATTGTTAAGGTTATGTATCGATTATCGTAAGTTGAATGAGAAGATGATAAAGAATCGATATCCGGTGCCTAGAATTGACGATTCGTTCGACCAATTGAGTGAAGCCAAAGTATTTTCCCAGCTGGATTTAGCAACAGATTTCCATCAGCTTAGAGTAGCAGAGGATAGTATTCCTTTGACGGTGTTTAGAACTAGATATGGATCGTACAAATGGTTAGTGGTGCTGTTCAGACTAACTAATTCGCTAGCATTCTCTGTGGATTTGATGAACCGATTTTTCCGAGAGCATTTGGATAAGTTTGTGTTGGTTTTCATAGATGATATTTTGATATACTCTAAGGATGAAAGGGAGCATGAAGTTCATCTTAGAGTGGTGTTGGAAACGTTGAGGAAGCATCAGCTAAAGGCGAAGTTTTCAAAGTGTCATTTTTGGAAGAAGGAAGTGAAGTTTCTTGGTCATATAGTCTCAAAGAAAGAGTTGTCTGTAGATCCGACTAAAATTGAAGCGGTGAATAATTGGAAGAGACCCAAGACAGTGACTGAGATAAAGAGTTTTCTTGGATTAGCTAGGTATTATCGGAGGTTCATAAAGGATTTCTCACGAATAGCAACACCGATGACCAAGCTAACGCGAAAAGATGTGAAGTTTGTATGGATCGATAAGTGCGAGGAAGCATTCTAGAGCTTGAAACGCTTATTGACTAATGCACCTGTGTTAGTTGTTCTGGAAGGGAATCAAGACTTAGTAGTATATACAGATGCTTGTGGAACTGGGTCAGGAGCTGTGTTAATGCAAAGAGGTAAAGTGATTGCCTATGCTTCTCGACAGCTTAGACCGCATGAGGTGAGATACTCGACGCATGATTTGGAATTGGGTGCGGTGATTTTTGCGTTGAATGTGTGGAGGCATTACCTTCTGGGAGAAAGTTTTGATTTATATACTGATCATAAGTCATTGAAGTATTTATTCTCTCAGAAGGAGTTGAATATGAGACAACAGAGATGGTTGGAATTTATAGTTGTTTATGACTTTCGAATTGAGTGCACACTAGGAAAAGGCAACAAGGTTGCAGATGCACTTAGCAGAAAACATCGGAATGTAGTGTTGGCAATGATAGCTGAGTGGAGAGATTTGGAAGCGTTGACGGCATGTAGAGTAGAATGGAGATCTGAAGCTGGATCTAGTGGAGAAACTGTAGTGTTATCATGTTTAGAAGTTCGACCAGTTATGACCGAAAGGATTGCTACTAAGCAAGGAGAGGATGTGGTATTAGTTGAATGGATCATAAAGTTAAAGGATGGAACCGAGAGCGATGACCTGAAGGGTTTTAGTCTTGACCAGAATGGGTGGTTGAGAAAGAAAGGAAGATTGTGTGTTCCGTATGTGGGAGACATTAGGAAGGAAGTTTTGGAGGAATGCCATCATTCGTAGTTCACTATTCATCCCGGAGGAACTAAGATGTATCAGGACATGAAGAGGAGTTTCTTCTAGGAAAGAATGAAGAGAGACGTAGGCTTATGGGTAAAGCAGTGTCTGAACTGCCAACAAGTAAAGGCTGAACATCAGAAGCCAAGTGGGTTACTTCAGCCATTAACTATTCCAGTATGGAAATGGGATCCTATTTCTATGGATTTTATAGATGGGTTGCCAAGGTTTAATAAAGGAAATGAAAGTATATGGGTCAAAATGGACAGGTTAACTAAGGGTGCCCATTTCACTCCAGTTAAGTCAACTAGGATGACACTTGTTTTGGCTAAGTTATTAATGAAGAATGTAGCTAGATTGCATAAGATTCCTAATAGTATAGTAAGTGATAGAGATTCATTATTCACTAGTGAGTTCCGGAGAAGTCTACAAGAAATTTTAGGAACCAAGCTCAAGATTAGTACCGCTTACCATCCACAGACTGATAGGCAAACAGAAAGAGTTAACCAAGTCTTGGAAGATTTGTTACGAGCTTGTGTGTTAGATTTTGGGGGATCATGGGAAGAACATCCACACTTAGTCGGGTTTTCGTATAACAATGGTTATCAGGCTAGTATAGGGATGGCACCATTTGAAGCTTTGTATAGAAGGCCATGCAAATCTCCCTTTTGTTGGTTAGAGACCAGGAATAGGTTGGTTCTTGGCCCAGATTTAGTTAGAGAAGCTGCAGAGAAGATTGAGTTGATTCGAGCTAGAATGAAGAAAGCTCAGTCTATGCAGAAGAGTTAAGATGATAGAAAACGGAAGGACCTAGAGTTCTCAGTAAAAGATCATGTTTTCATCAAAGTATCATCGATGAAAGGTGTAATTTGATTCGGGAAGTCAGGGAAATTGGCACTGAGATTTGTAGGACCATTTCCTATTGTAGAGAGGATCGAGAAACTCGCATATAGAGTGGAGTTACCGAATAGTTTGGCAAGAGTCCACGATGTTTTTCATATTTCTCATCTAAGGAAGTGTATTCAAGATCCGGAGACTGCTATAGCACCGACTATGTTAGAGGACTTAGTAATAGAACCAAACTTGACTATAGTTAGAAAGCCAGTTCGTATAGTTGCCCAAGATGAGAAGAGGCTAAGGAACAAGATAGTCGGATTAGTTAAAGTCCAATGGAGCGACGATGAGAGAGACTGTTCTTGGGAGACTGAGAGTAGGATTAGAGACGCTTATCCTGATTTGTTTGATGGTATGTTTTACCTTTTTGATTAATTTGTTGAGTACCTTATCGTAATTTCAAGGACGAAACTCTTTAAGGAGGGGAGTCTGTAACGACCCTAATTTTGATTAACATTATTTAGGATATTTAATTAGTTAATTAAATAAAACAATGTGATGATTAGGGAATTGAGGTTTGTGTTAATAGAAAGGTAGTCGTGTCATATAACAAATGAACTAAAGGAGGACTAAAATAAAAGAGGTAAGACAAATAGATAATGGGTAAAACAGGAATAAGTATATTCTTATACCCTAAACCCTTAGGCCATTCATTCTACACATTCATTTGCAAAAATTAAACATAAGAGGCCGGTCACCATTAAGAAAGAACAAAAAGAAGATAAAGCAATCAAAGAAAGGAAGCTTAATCAATTCAAAACCATTTTCAAATCTCAACTCCTTAACCACAAAGCTAAGGTGAATAATGACTACATCTCATGTTTTTGATTGTTTTCAGTTTTAGACTAAATCTGAACTATTTTGCAAGGTTTTTCCATGTTTTTTATTGTTAAAATGGATATATATGCTTGTTCATGTTTATGCTAATTGATATGAATTTTATGATATGTTTTAATGCGAAAACCCCGATTAAATGACATCCAGATGCCTTGCGATTTTAGAATAAGGTCGGAAATGATATTTTAGAGATGAGTTTCAATTTTCATAATTTTTTGAATTAACGTGGATTTAATATTAATTTTCTAGTAAAGAAAATAGTTATTTTGGTTTAAAATTAATTACGGCTAATATATGTATATTTTGGGTCAGAAATTAATATATGTTAGAAAACATATTAAGAATGATTATGGGAATTTTTATAGAGTTTTCCTAAGTGTTTTAATAAGTATATTAAATTATTTAAGGTGTGAGACTTAAATGTTTTATATATTTATAAAAAGGAGAAGGGAATTTTGTAAATAAATTAATTTGTTTATTTCAGATTTCGGTAGTACTTTTAGAAAAGAAATTAGCAACAAATCATGTTTTGACAAACAAGGCAGGTTAGTTGAAAAGAATTGCTTTAAAAAGTTAAAAATCAGTTTATACATGCTTTTTACATGTTTCGCCACTTTCAGCACCTAGCCTTCGACACCGTATTTCCGCCTCCATCTCCATCGAAACCAAAGCATAGGGTATCAGAGACTTGGTACGTAGTGAATTGGACATAGACGAAAGGTACTGGGTCGAAACAAGGGGTTCCGAAGGGGTCGAAGCTTTACTTTGTTTTTAAATGAAAATGCATCTGCTTTGCTTTCGAGAGGAATACTTTTGACTTGGTTAGATTTCGACTGGGTTAGATTGTTTTAAAGGAATGGTTTCGAAAGAGGTCGCGCCTTTTTGTTTTAGGTAAATGATTTTGAAGGGGTCGAAACCCCTTGCTGCCACTTTCCACCTTTCGAAGCAAATGGTTTCAAAAGGGTTACTTTGTTTTTAAAACTTAGCCACTTCTCCAATGCTTTCAAAGAGTTGGTTTTGACACCATCACTTCTTTACTTAGGAAATAGCTTTCAGAAGAGTGCTTTCGACTTAGTTGTTTTATGACCCTTTTGTTCTATTGAATGTTAAACTCAAAAGTTTTTGAAAGGAATAGTTTTAATGGTTTCGAAAGGGTATTCCACATGTTTTGCTTGAACCCAAATGCTTTCGAAAGGTTTGATTTTATGAAAAGGATTTAGTGCTTTCGAAAGGTTTAAGATAAAGGTTTCGAAGGGGCGGTTCCCCATTAGTTTCGAAAGGTTCTAATGTTTTTGAAAGGCAATGTTTATAGCGTTTTGATAAAAGAATGTCTACGGTTTTAAAGCTTTTGGAAAAAAAGGTCTTTCATTGTTTTCGAAAGGTCTATTAAGAACGGTTTCGAAATGTATGTTTTGGCCTTTCGGCCTATGGTTATAAAGCAAAGTAGTTACTTGATTTCGAAAGGGGTACTTCCAAAGGTTTAAATGTTTTTATCAACAAAGTTTTATGTAAAGTATATATAACATGGCAAGGTGATTTGATTAAAGCATATAGTATATTTTCCTTATTTAAAGTACGATTTAAAGGTTTAAATCAATTTGAGAGAAAAAAATTTCAAGGAAAATCTTATGGGTCGACGACCCTAAGTAAAATGACTTGGATATTAGAACACCAGACGGGACTGGTATAGGGTCACGCCCTATACTTTAGCTAGTAGCCCCTAGCTAATATAAGTCTAAAATTCCAGTGTATAGGGCTTTGTCACAAGTAAGACTAAACGATGTTACACATAGAAAGGAATCTATAGAGGAGCGATAGGTTATTGGTGAGCCCGCAAAACCATTAGGATCAGTTGACCTAGGGAGAACTAAGTTAGGGATAGACCGTCTAGAAGAGGAGTATCTAACGGAAGTTAGATTATTTGTTTATTTTGTCTGGTAGGCCCGAGTCAGCCAAAGGTTAGTAGTTAGCCAAACAATACTATAGTGTTTGGACAGATAGTCCATTTGTTACCTAGTTTGTATGCATACATGATCTTGTTTTATTGATTTAACCAGTTTTGGTTGCAGGATTAAGATTTGCAAAAGATATGTTTTAAAAGGATATTAGTGAGGGGAAACCCGTTCCGCTAAGCGGCGTGGTCTCACTTAATATCAAATAAATTAGATGTGTAGTATTATTTGCACCAGGTTTTATGTCTAACTCGAAGTTTATGTTTTCCCCTTAAACTCTTGGGTGCTCAAAATTAATTTGAGTAGGCTGAGGGTTGAGGATTTGCATGTTTTAGTAGGTTGACGAATAAAGCTTCTAAAGACGAGCATGAGGCTGATGGATAGCTATTTAGGAGTTGTTTTGTTTGTTTTATTCCGCTGTGTTGTATTAAGTCAGTTATGACTATCTAGTACTCTAGTCAACCAAGGGGCATCTTCACATGCCACTCTTAGCATATTTATGTAATAATTATATTTGATCTGAACCTGGGGTAGGTTTGGGATTATGTAATCTGGATATGAAACATGTTTTATGAAATGTAATCAGGAATGTTGTTTTTGAAATCTGTGATTTTGTTTCATATTCATGTGCTTCTGATATTATAGATATCATTAGCATTACCGTATTTTATCGTCGGAAGTTAATACAATAGATGACTGCAGCATCTGTAGCGCTTAGCTTTGGACCTGAAGATATGGGATGTTATAGTAGCCTTTCGATCTCTTCCGGAATCCCTCTCTTTTGATGAATACACACACAACGGGGAAGATATATATATATATTCCTTAGATTTAGAATAATTGGAGAAGAATAAGATAATGATAGGTTGGAGGAAGAAGAAACAAATAAGAAATGAGTTAAATTCTTACCTGAATTCTCTACGAAGTTTCTGATCTTATTAGAGAGAGATAGCAATGGAAGAGTTTAGTCGTATTCCCTAAAATAGTATGAATAAAAGTGGAAAGAATAGGGTTCTATTTATAGGAGTTGAAACACACCAGAACCGTGTGATGGAAATAGGTAGGAAACAGGTAAATCTGGAGCATACAACCGAATAAAAAATAACTTAAAACCCTAGCCGCCGCTGGCAATTGTTGCTGCTAAGCGGTCGACCGCTCTTGGGCATCCGGTCGACCGCTTGGCCTATTCAGGTCGACTGCTCCTTTTATTCATGGGACGTTTGTTTATTTTCGTTGCTATATTATTTTATTTCCTAATTAACTTTTTAACGTTAAGCGTTAATTAGACGTTTACTTAGCCTCCAAGCTAATTTTTGAAATTTAAACCCTAAATTTGATTTCTCATTTGAATTTGAATTCAGACTAAATTAATTCAAATCTGAGAACTTTAAATGCTCTTGACTTCTAGCTCCGTTTTCAGCATATTATATATGGAAAAAGATCAGAATTTCACCCACGAATGAAACAAAATAACTTTCGTGGTCAAATTCCGACTACTATAAACTTTCCATATCCAACCCTTATCATATTTAATTTAATTTACTATTTATGTATGATTCATTTTACTGGGTGTTATAAGTGCTATAATAAAAGCAATGTATAAATATAAATGCAAAAATTTATAACTAAATGAGGATAGTTCCAAGTATTAAGAATACAACGTCATTGTTATATGATAATAATGTAATAATAAAATCTTACTAGAAGTCAAGAAACATACTTCGAATAGTTCTATATGATCGGTTCTCATCAAACAAACGGAAAGGATGGGATAGAGATTCTGTAATAGGCTCCAAGTGCAAGTGGGAGATTGATAGAGTTAGGGGTATGCTCTGGGGGTAATTACGTAATTTACTATAAATTGTTAACTTTGTAATAAAATCTCGTTTGAAATAAAAGATGTTTTCTTTCTATTATATACTTGATATAATGTGTTATATTAATTATTTATTTAATTTAAAGTATATTTAAAAAAATCTATAAATGATGTGTTTTGTGATAGTAACTATAATGTGTTGTAATTATGAGCAATTTGTCACAATAAAACAAACATATTGCTTTAAATATTCATAGTCAAGATGTGTCGAGACTGGATATCGATGTATCCGTTAAGATTAGAATACGTAACGCTCCCCAAACATTGGGCAGTGTATTACTCATGGCTTGTTGGGGGCACTAAGGGGTTATGTACTGATAGTTATTGGATAACAATGAAATGACTCACTCGATAGTTTTCTATTGGTTAATATAACTAAGGTCAAAAGGAGAACATTGAAGTGATAATTATACACATTTTGTTTCCTGGGGATTTGACCAGGCAACTAGTACTCGGCAATAAGTGCTCGGCATCAGAGAGCGACTGGCATCAAGGAGTGTTCGGCGAAGCACTGGCCATCCAGGAGTGTTCGGCGAAGCAACTGACATCCATGAGTGCTCGACGACAAGTGTGCTCGGCATAGTACTCGGCATCCATTAGTGTCCGGCATCGAGACTGTTCGGCGTACCAGAGTACTCGGCGTCAAGGCTGCTCGGCACACAGGAGTACTCGGCATCCCATGGTGTTCGGCGAGGCACTTGACAGCCAGGAGTGTTCGGCGAGGCACCCAACATCCAACGAGTGCTCGGCGACAAGTGTGCTCAGCGTCAAGACTGCTCGGCATACGAGACTATTCGGCGTACAGGAGTACTCGGCATCCCATGGTGTTCGGCGAGGCACTTGACAGCTAGGAGTGTTCGGCGAGGCACCCAACATCCAACGAGTGCTCGGCGACAAGTGTGCTCGGCGTCAAGACTGCTCGGCATACGAGACTGTTCGGCGTACAGGAGTACTCGGCATAAGGGCACTCGGCATCAAGAAGAGCGTTCGGCTTCAACTGACTAACATCCTACACTTCCCAAACATCAACCACCTCGTTCGGCATAGAAGGGATGGTTTGGCGCAGAGCGTTCGGCCTCAACAGACAACCATCCTACACTTCCCACAACACCAACATACCGTTCGGCATAGAAGGGATGGTTCGGCGCAGAGCGTTCGGCGAACCTTACTCGGCATACGACGACCACTGTACTCGGGCTGGAGCGTTCGGCAATCAGCCCACTTGGGAAGTCCAGCCCATCTTTGCCTATAAATAGAGGGGCAGGGTCACAGTGAAATGGATCCTTTTTTTTTGGAGAGAAAACGCCGGGGAGACTCTGCCATTTTCAAGACTCATCTTTTCTACTTAACAACTTCATTCAAGCATTTGATTCACGAATTGTATTTGTAATCAACTATAGAGAAGATCAATAAAGTTTAACCTCAAAGTGGACGTAGGCAATTACGCTGAACCACTATAAATTTGGTGTTCTTACTTTCTGTATTTAGATTAGCACTGTCTTCTCTGTTTAATTTGATTTCATCACTTATATCTCTTCACAATCTTCTTCTACGAGGTTAGTGACCAATTTTGGTGCTAACACTTTGGTGCTTTCACTGAGAATCGAATTCTCAGACCTCAAGGATCTGCTTTGAAGCTACTGGATTGAACAAATCCCCCAAAGAAGATCCGACTTACTGATAGGACATCCGTTGATTCTACTCAGAGTTCATACCAATAACTCTACAATGGCGAGACCACGTACTAGGTCAGCTTCTCTTAATGCGGATGCCCGAGAGACTACTAGCGTGCAACAAGCAGGACCTAGCAATCAACCTGCGATCCCGAGTGCAGGGATTGCCGCTCAAGAACAGACTCCAGTTGTCACCAGAGTAGAGTTCAATGACTTGATGAGAGAACTTAGGGAAAGCAGGAGACAACTGGGAGAACAGATGCAAGCTAATGCCAACCTGATGGCACAACTCACTCAACAGCAGCAACAGAATGCTGGGGGCAATCCAGCTGCTTATTCCTCATCTGACAGCTCTACTTCTTCTGATGAACCACCCAGGCGTAGACGCCGTAAGACTGAAGCTGCAAGGGCGGATGCTGCTGTTCGAACAGCTGGAGACCGCGACCAAGCCAGAACTGGAAGCTTCCGAACCGGAATACAGATGGAGGATGGAGCTCCAGATCATCAAAATGCTAACAATGTTGAACCTCACGACGCACGATTGGCAGATCGCCAGGAAAGGAGGCATCAGCATGGATAGGCGCGTAGAACTGACTCCAACCTCCCAGCTTCCATACAGACACCCGATCTGACAGCCATGATCAGGCAACTGATGAAAGAAAATCAGGGCTTATCAAATGACGACTGGGGAGTGTCAAGAAGTCATACTCCGTTCACGGATGTTGTGCTGCAAGCGGCGTACCCCAAGAAGTTTAGCATGCCAACCATTCCTGCATACGAAGGAAAGGCTGACCCCAGACAACATGTAATGAGGTAGGAATGGATGATGGATTCAGCCAGAGCAAATGATCCCACCAAGTGTAGGTGCTTTCCGATTACTCTATCTGGGATCGCTACTATGTGGTTCACCCGACTTCCTCCGCGATCCGTATCAAATTTCGAGGAGTTGGCAAAGAAGTTTATTGAGCAATTCAGGATACACACTACACGCCCGAAGGACGTGATGTCTCTGTCGAGTGTAATCCAGAATCCCGGAGAGTCGCTGAAGGAGTACTTACAAAGATTCCACGTTGCGGCAACTGAAGTCAGTAATCCCAACGACCATGCAATCCTAATGGCTGTAATGAGAGGTGTAGATCCGTATTCTGAATTTGGAGACTGGCTGGCAGGAAAACCTCCGGCTACGCTAGAGCGTTTCTACTCCAAGGCACACCAGTTCATAAGAAGAGAGGAAGCTAGGTGGGTACGACGAGATAAGGCACCGGGACCTGCCCAAGAGTCAATCAAGAGCAACATTGCTGTGAAGCAATCTGGAGACAATTCGGGAAAGGTCCAAGTCAATGTCCAGAGTAAGCATGTGCAGCCCAAAGAGTCCGGAGGAAGAAGTCAAGGAAAGAGGAAAGAAGCGGGAAAGTGGAAGTCGAGAATTCCAAGCTACAGCGAGTACACTCCGCTAAACGCCCCACTTAAGAACATTTACCTATCCACCTGCAATACTTTTCAGTACAGAAAACCACGTCCAAAAGAATCAACTGAAGAACAGAAGCGGACTGGGAAATATTGCCGCTTCCATGAAACTTATGGACACAACACGGAAGAATGCAGACACCTGCATGATGCTATCGAGAAATTGATCAGACAAAAGAAGTTGCAAGAATTCGTAAAGGATCCACAGGAAGGAGGACAGGCAACGTCCAACCCAGGTCGTGCACCAGCTCCACGTCATCCTGAGGAGCCTGCTCGGACTGTTGGAAGACTGGTCATAAATACAATTATCGGCGGACCTCATCCCGCAGATAAGAACTGGCAAGAGATGGAACGATATGCAAGCTCCTTGAAGCATGCAGATTTTGAGTGCTGTTCGAACGTAGAGGACGGGGCCCCTGCTAAGCAGCAGCGCGTGATGACAGACGATATTGTGTTCAAGAACAGAGACGCTGATCAGGTAGAGGCTCCGACCGTCGATCCCATGGTCATATCTGCAACGATCGGACCAGCATATGTGAAAAGAATTTTGATTGATTGTGGAAGTTCAATCAACATCATCTTCAAGAAGGCCTATGATCAGATGAAGCTAGAGACAAAAGACTTGAAACCATCCAAAGCTCGTATCCACGGCTTTAACGGCGCTGCGACTGATGCGGTAGGATATGTCGAGTTACCAGTTGAACTGGGACAAGGCGAGCGTCGGAGGGTACGAATTCTACCCTTTGTAGTTTTGGATGTGGACTCTCCGTATAATGTTTTCTTGGGTCGGCCGGCCCTGGCTGAATTTAGGACGGCACTAGCCCCGTGGTGTTTGACTTTGAAGTTTCTGACTGACAAAGGAGTAGGCATTGTTCACGGTGACCAAGCAGCTGGTCGTTCTTGTTATGTGGCCGAGCTCCGAGAGGCCCACCGGAGGGAGAAAGGAAAGGTTGCGGACAATCCCGTCCGCATCCTCAATACGAATAATTGACAAGTAGTGCCCGAGCCCTGGCTCGGGCATAGTTCTCGGATCTACGGAGATATAGATCCGAGAGACGACGATGAGAAACCCAGGGAAGAGAAGGTGGCACCGGCTGAATTAACAATTGACATCTCAGTTAGCCGTGACGACCCTTCGCGAATACTGAAGATCGGATCACAGTTTGGCCCCGCAATGACTGAAGACCTTAGCGACTTCCTCCGGGCAAACCTTGATGTTTTTGCCTGGACGCATTCTGATATGTGTGGGATTTCTCCCGCCATCACGAGTCATATGTTGAACATAGACCCGAAATACGTCCCAGTCAAGCAAAAAAGGAGAGGAATGGATCCGGAGAGATCCGCCGCTCTTGGAGAGGAGGTGGACAAACTCAAAGCAAATGGGTTCGTCCGCGACGCCCTCTACCCGGAGTGGGTCTCCAACCCCGTGCTAGTAAAGAAGGCGAATGGGAAATGGAGGACTTGCGTAGATTATTCCGACTTGAACAAAGCATGCCCTAAGGACAGTTTCCCGTTGCCTAGGATCGATCAGTTGGTCGATTCCACAGCAGGACACGAATTATTGTCATTTATGGATGCGTACTCAGGATACAACCAAATCCCAATGCATATTCCGGACCAAGAACACACCAGCTTCGTTACAAATGTCGGGCTGTATTGCTATGTAGTGATGCCCTTTGGATTGAAGAATGCTGGAGCAACTTACCAACGTCTGGTGAATCGAATGTTCAAGGACCAGCTGGGCAAAACCATGGAAGTCTATGTGGATGACATGCTCGTGAAGTCACGACGGTCAAACGACCACATTCAAGACTTAGCTGAAATGTTTAACATACTCAGGTTCTATGGAATGAAGATCAACCCGCTGAAGTGTTCTTTCGGCGTTGCATCAGGGAAATTTTTAGGATTCATCGTCAACGCTAGGGGAATCGAAGCCAACCCAGAAAAGATCCAAGCCATTCGAGATGTACAAGCGCCCAGGACTATAAAGCAGGTACAGAGCTTGAACGGAAAAGTAGCTGCGCTGAGTCGATTTATATCCAAGGCAACTGACAAGTGCATCCCGTTCTTTGACATAATAAAGAAAGGAAAGAGGAATTTTGAATGGACGTCTAGCTGCGAGGAAGCATTCCAGAACCTGGTAAGGCATCTGGAGAGCCCACCAATGCTATCTAAACCAGTCGACCATGAGATGCTGTACGTTTACTTGGCTATATCCCCTCATGCGATAAGCGCAGCTTTGGTTCGTGAGGAGGATCGAGTCCAGAAGCCGGTATATTATGTTAGCAAGCGTTTAACGGGGGCAGAGAAGAATTACCCTAAAATCGAGAAATTGGCTTATTGCTTGGTGATTGCGTCACGCAAGCTGCGCCCATACTTTCAAGCGCATTCAATCGGCGTTTATACCGATCAACCCCTGAGGCAGGTACTTCAACGACCGGAAACTTCTGGAAGATTGCTAAAATGGAACATCGAGTTGAGCCAATTCGATATCGCGTACTTACCACGGAGAGCCATCCGAGGGCAAGCGTTAGCAGACTTCATCGCTGAATTTACCATACCCATCAAACCGGACGATCACGACATCATTCCCCCCATTCGATGGAAATTATACACTGACGGTGCATCAAACGACCGTTGCTCCGGCGCGGGCGTAGTTCTTATAACTCCGGAAAACCGATCAATCTGTTATGCCCTGAAGCTCGATTTCCTGGCTACGAACAACGAAGCTGAATATGAAGCACTGATCGCTGGCTTGAAGCTCATCAAAGAACTCGGGATCGAATCAGTCGAAATCTTTTGTGACTCGCAGTTAGTGGTTTACCAAGTACGAGGAGACTACCAAGCAAAAGGACGAAAGCTTGCTCCGTACCTCGTTCAGGTCCAAGAACTACTATCAAATCTTGAGCGTTATGACATTTCACATATCCCACGAGAACAGAACAAAGAAGCCGACTTGTTGGCTAAGTTCGCAAGTACCGACGATGCTCAACAAATGGGATTGTATCCCGTTGAAGTCTTGCATGCCCCGAGCGTAGACGAGATGAAAATCGATCGCGTGTTGGAAACAGAGATCGAGAAGGACTCGTGGATAACCCCATTCAAACTGTACCTGACAACCGGGGCTTTACCAGAAAAAAGAAGCGAAAGACGACAGGTCCTCCAAAAGGCTGCGCGGTACGTAATGCAGGGTGGATCCATGTACCGGAAAGGATTCTCAGTCCCATTGTTACGGTGCATCGCTCATGATGAAACAAAGCGAGTCTTGAGGGAAGTTCACGAAGGGGAATGTGGCGACCATACTGGGGGGCAAACGCTAGCAAAGAAGATCCTCCGCTATGGATATTACTGGCCCACCGTAAACCGGGATGCCGCGGACTACGCAAGAAAATGCGACAAGTGTCAAAGATATGCAAAAATCCCGAGGGCTCCGTCAACGGAACTCACACAAATGATCAGTCCTTGGCCATTTGCGATCTGGGGAATCGACATAATCGGCTCTTTGCCTCTATCCAAAGGTGGTGCGAAATACGCAATAGTAGCAGTCGACTATTTCACGAAATGGGCTGAGGCAGAACCTTTGGCCACTATCACCTCTAAGAAGGTCATTAACTTCGTTGTACGAAACATTATATGCCGCTTTGGCCTTCCACGCACCATCATTACAGACAATGGAACGCAATTCGAAAGTAGAGAGTTCAAAGAGTTCTGTTTAAAGTACGGCATCGAGAAAAAGTTCGCCGCCGTTGCACACCCAAAAGCTAACGGACAAGTCGAGGCCGTTAACAAAATAATCAAGTCCATACTAAAGAAGAGTCTGGAGAAGGTTGGAGGCAAATGGGTAGATGAACTCCCGACAGCATTATAGGCATATAGAACTACCCACAAGTCCGCGACCGGCCACACTCCGTTCGCCTTGGCGTACGGCTCTGAAGCCGTTATACCCGTGGAACTTGAAGTTCCATCGCACCGAGTGACATACTACGATCCCAAGATGAACCAAAACCTCTTGCTGGAATCACTGGACTGCATCGATGAAAAACGGGAAGAAGCTGAATTAAGGGCGGCGGCGCACAAACATCGAGTCAAGCGTTACTATGACGGCAGAGTCCGCCCAAGAATCTTTGATGTGGGAGATCTCGTTCTGAAACGAGTCTTCCCGGTACCATCACGCATGAATCCCAGCTGGGAAGGTCCATACGCCATTGAACGGAAGCTTGGAGAAGGAACATTCAAGCTAGCGACCGTTGATGGCGCGACACTCCCCCGAGCATGGAACAATGAACATTTGCGGCACTATTACATTTAGCATGTTTCCCTTTCTTGTTATAGGCACTATTGTTTCCTGCATGTTTCCATTCAATAATGACTTAGTTTCCTTTTAAAGTTGTAATCGAGCAATTTAGTTGATTTTCATTAATAAAGGCTTGAAGCCACATTTTCTATGAAGTTTCTATATCTCTTAATTGGATGATAAATTACATTATTCTGCGCGACATACAGGCTCGTACGAACGATTCCAAATCTCCGAATCCCCAGAGTGCGGAGCGGAGTACTCTAAGTCCCCCGAGCGCGGACTAGAGTATAAACGATTCCAAATCTTCGAATCCCCAGAGCGCGGATCGGAGTACTCTAAGTCCCCGGAGCGCGGACTAGAGTATAAACGATTCCAATCTCTGAATCCCCAGAGCGCGGATCGGAGTACTCTAAGTCCCCAGAGCACGGACTAGAGTATAAACGATTTCCAATCTCCGAATCCCCAGAGCGCGGATCGGAGTACTCTAAGTCCCCGGAGCGCGGACTAGAGTATAAACGATTCCGATCTCCGAATCCCCAGAGCGCGGATCGGAGTACTCTAAGTCCCCAGAGCGCGGACTAGAGTATAAACGATTTCCAATCTCCGAATCCCCAGAGTGCGGAGCGGAGTACTCTAAGTCCCCAGAGCGCGGACTAGAGTATAAACGATTTCCAATCTCCGAATCCCCAGAGTGCGGAGCGGAGTACTCTAAGTCCCCAGAGCGCGGACTAGAGTATAAACGATTTCCAATCTCCGAATCCCCAGAGTGCGGAGCGGAGTACTCTAAGTCCCCAGAGCGCGGACTAGAGTATAAACGATTTCCAATCTCCGAATCCCCAGAGTGCGGAGCGGAGTACTCTAAGTCCCCGGAGCGCGGACTAGAGTATAAACGATTCCAATCTCCGAATCCCCAGAGCGCGGATCGGAGTACTCTAAGTCCCTAGAGCGCGGACTAGAGTATAAACGATTTCCAATCTCCGAATCCCCAGAGTGCGGAGCGGAGTACTCTAAGTCCCCAGAGCGCGGACTAGAGTATAAACGATTCCAAATCTCCGAATCCCCGGAGCGCGGATCGGAGTACTCTAAGTCCCCCGAGCGCGGACTAGAGTATAAACGATCCCAAATCTCCGAATCCCTAGAGCGCGGACTAGAGCATAAACTATTTCAAGCCTCCAAGTCCCCGGGACACAGAATCTGCAAGAAGTCCAAGTACTCGAAAGATGTGGGACGAGAGGTACGCCACGTCCAAAAAATGTTTGAACAGCGCAAGAATGGACTGGGAGATAATGCAACTCATAAGAACTTGAGTTATGGCTACAATTAGTCAGCAAACCAGATAAAGACAAGAGAAGCATTCAAACACAAAAGAAACTAAAACTTTATTCAATAATTCCAAAATGGGGATACATGACCACTCCTACAAAATTCAGACCTCTCTATACAAACTACAAATCATGGGAGATAAAAACAATTACAAAGCTTAGTCAGGAAACTTGTTGAACAAGTGCATCGATTATTTCTTCGACTTCTTCTTCTTGTCTGCCTTTGGTGTTTCCGACGACTCCTCTCCCTCATGTTTTTTCTTGGACTTTTTGCTTGCTAGAGAGACGGAGTCAGGAGTAGGAGACGGAACATCTAGTGGTTTGGACCTGCCCGGGAGAATGATTTTCAGAGGTCTGTTCCGCGGGTTAGTGAGTTCCAGGACTTCAGATTCAACTTTGACTTTAACCTTTCTCTTCTCCTCGTCGGCAAGACGGTCCTTCATGCTCATCTCTGAAGTATGTTCAGAGGCGCCAGTGATTTTAACTTCGTCGCTTCCTTCGGCAGGAGACGAAGTATCAAGTTTGTCATCATCAAGCGCCCCGATCACTTGAGCGTCTGGGCCGGGAGTTACCCCTGCGTGAGCAACGTCGCTTGTTTTCCCCGCTTCCTCCTTGGCGTCATCGCTCCTCGGAGTTAGCTCGGCGTCAGAACGACCTGCACGAAAGTATAAGAAGTGGGCATTAGAACGAATAACCACTGCTGAAAAATGACGGGATCTCTTCGACTTCTAGAGAAAGAAGAATTTCCTACCAGGATCAGGTTGGCTATCGGTGGCGCGCGGGGTTTCACCCTCCAGGATAGGTAACAGCACATGAACGCCGAGCCCGGGATCTTCGGGATCATAACTGGCATGCTGCTCGAATGGATCAAGCGTCGACCGACCGGCCGATTGAGCAGCATAAGGAGCGGCGATGTGAGGAGTAGTAGCGTCGGCCTCTGACGGGCCAGCCTCATCATTCTTCTCTTTCGAAGGGGAAGAGCCTTTACCATAAAGAGCCAATGCTGCGGATAAATCCGATGGCTCATTCCCCCTCAGGAACTCCTTCACCAATGCATCCTCGTCGATTTCTTCGGAGCCTGACTCGACTTTCTTGATCTTTATCAGAGTTTCCCATGCCTCAGCCAGGGATTCGTGGTAGCCGTCGCCCAAGAATGTTAGGTCGCGGTGCATAAGGACGCGGGCTCCGTACTCGGCGATCAACGGGTCAAACATACTTTTGACCTCTTCCCTGCCGGCCTCTACGGCCGCCTCAAGGCGAGAATCAAGCTCCTCCACAGCCATTCTTTTGCCCTCCTCACGGGCCTCATCCTTCATTTTCTCGACCCCGGCAAGTTCACCGTCGAGCTTTGCCTTCAGGAGTCGGGTAGCAACAATCTCATCACAATACCGCTGTGATTCTTCCTGAGCGGTTATTTTGTCTTCTTTCTCCTTGGAGAGTTGTTCTTTCAGCTCTTTGACTTGAGTAGCGAGCGCGTCCCTTTCTTTTTGGACAAAGTCTTTTTCTAGGGCAAGGGCGCCGCTGCACTGAACTGCTTCGTCAAGCTCCTTTTTGTGAGCCACCTCTAAGCGAGTAACTGCATCAGCAGTATCTTTTGCACCTTGTTCAGCGGCTTCTAGCTTTGACTTATAAGAGGCGAGTTCTTCGTCTTGGAGTTTGATGATTTTCTTATCGCTGTCAGCCTCCAGATTCAGACGGTCAATCTCGTGTTGACGCTCGACAGATACTTCTGAGATCTTCTCCACCAAGTGCACGAATGTGTCATGTTGAACATAGACGTCATTGTTGCAGGCAATGGCACTTTGCTTCACGTGCCCAGGAATGTGATGGATGGCCGGGAGGAATTTCAAACCGTCAAAACAGATTTTCGGAAACTTGGCCTTAAGGTCGACCATCTTTTCCGCAATAGTTGGGTCCACGGCAGGAGTAGGAGGAGGAGGCTTAGAGAATTCCGTTCTTTTACGCGGCTCTCGAACTTGCCTCGTACTCGATGAACTGGAATGTTGTTCTCGAGCAGCATCAGACTGATAACCCTTCTGCAAAGACTTCTCTTTATCCGGCTCAGTTGTAGGAGGAAGATCGCGGGACTGGGAAGATTGATAGTGTGCTTTCTTGCGGTGAGACGACTCGCGCGGACGATTGTCCCTATCTTCATAATCACCTCGGTCCCAGCGTCTGCCTGAACCGGAATCCCGTCCGGAGTGATGGAATATAGAAGACCCCTGAAGGCGATCAAGTCCGTGTGAGCGGCCCATATCACCTGCAAAGAAGGGAGATAACACCGAGTTAAGGAGAATTCACGAATTAAAAAGACTTGAAGTATATTATGGAATGCGCATGTGCGTGTGTGTCCTAAGTGTTCCCCCCGACGGACCCGTTCGTTTATCTTTGCTAATCGGAGTATTGTCTCTTTGAGCCGGGAGTTGAACTCCTACATTGCCTCTAGCGGGCGAAGAGAATTTGAGAGCTTCAGGATCATCGAACCCGTAATTAAGTATGTCTTCGGGAATAGAAAGGTTCGATAGACCTCTCAAGGAACTTTCCAGATGCTGCGAAGAAGCCTCTTTCTCAGGAGGGGTAGGCGTAACTTTTGAGGTGCCACCAACTTTCTCCTTTTGAACCGTGTATTTCAACTTCTTCTTTCCCTTCGAAGGGGAGGATGATGTCTCAATATCCTGAACTTCGATTGCCGGATTCCAAGCGGGACCCACGTTTTCGCCCTGAGTTTCGGGGGCATCATCCTCTTTGCGCTCGCCTTCTTCATGCGCGTCGGGAGCACGACGCGACGACGGTCCGGCAAGTTTTTTCCCTTTACCAGATGAAGGTTTGGGAATTGTAACACCTTCTGGAAGGCTGATCCGACGACCAGGAGCTAGCAAGCCGAACCCCGACAGCGATTCATTTGAAATGATAGCTCGGATATCTCGATCCTCGGCCGGAAGAGCTCTAATCACATCGACAGCATCAGAATATCCTCGGCCTTCCGGGCGTGGGCTGATACCTGAAAAGATGAAACGGAAAGTTAGGAAAGACATGCTCGGGTTAAATACGAATAGTAACTCGGCAGAGAGACTTACTGCCTTCAACCCATCTCCTAGCGAAACCGGAAGGGCAGCGCACATAGAACCATTCCTGTTTGTACAGGGCGAATTTGCTACAGGCCCCTGTCAAGATCTGGCACTTGTGGTATGGTTCGAGGAACATGAAGGAAGGGCTATCTTTCCGTCTCTTGAACATATAAATGTATCGGATATCGCCGGGGGTTGGAGGTCTGGAGAGAACGGCCATGAAAAGTAAATAAGTCCCATATAGAAACGCATGGCCGTTCGGGTGCAGCTGCGACGGAGCTATGTCTATATACTGCAGCACGTCCCGGAGAAATAAATTGAACGGAGGCACGCTGCCCATCCAACACATGAACTTGTTGCAGGCTGTGTACCCGACTGGGGGCAGATGAGGGCGGTCGTGTCTCGAAGGAACTAACACGTCAGCAAAGGGAATCCCGTGAATGGAACATATCCGTCGCAGAGCGGCCTCGTTGATCTTCGAGGCTTGAGAATCGATCGGATTGTCCAGTAAGATGGTTGACTCCAGAGCATCGGGCGCCAAGTTATGAGTGGGAGAGATTGACGGGTTGGAAGCATCTGCGGCTCCTTGCCTTGCTGACGGCCCAGGCCTGTCAGATATGGTGGCAGAACTAGATTTTCTTGACATCCCGAATAAATAATGAACCTGGCTAAATGCTTGAGAAGAGCTATACTTAAAAAACGTTGAACGTTAGAATTAGCAACACGATTTTTCCCCCCATGTGGTGTGTGAACTAGTGCAAGCAATTGTGTGCAGGCAATAAGAATCTAAAGGTTCTAAAGATGTAATATTTAGCTTCGAATCATCGCCTTCAAAGACCGTCATCGCTGACCGTCTCAGAAAGCTCGCCTCGAGGAGATTACAGTCCCAGATTCAGAGGACATATGATTTCTAAAGTGACCGGCTTAAAGTGTAGGTAGACACCTATCCTGTTCGGCATTTTTAATGTTGTTCGGCATTTGTATTGACCGGCTAAAGACATTATCCGGTCCAAGAATTGTCTGGCAATTGCTTTGTTTGACTAAGGTAATGGTTCGACCTAAGGGTTGTTCGGCTGAAGTCAGTGTTCGGCATGTCAGTTATACTGTTCGGCTAAAGTCATCGTTCGACATGTCAGTTATACTGTTCGGCTAAAGTCATCGTTCGGCGTGTCAGTTATACTGTTCGGCTAAAGTCATCGTTCGGCATGTCAGTTATACTGTTCGGCTAAAGTCATCGTTCGGCGTGTCAGTTATACTGTTCGGCTAAAGTCATCGTTCGGCATGTCAGTTATGTTGTTCGGCTAAAGTCATTGTTCGGCATGTCAATTGTATTGTTCGGCTAAAGTCAGTGTTCGGCGTATCAATCGTATTGGTCGGCTAATGTCATCGTTCGGCTAAAAGTGGTGCTCCGCCACAATTTCAACTCTACCCTACACCTTCTCCATCCACGCCGAACGACAGAGACGGATCGCCCGGCAAAGACTACGCCGTTCAACACCCCATCTACCCTTCTATCGTTCGGCACGGAGGAGCTATCCCCAATTAGACAACTCAAAACGAGCAAACCGCGATGAACCTAAAATGGAAGTAGTGCAATTGTTAGAGGAAGGATACCTAATTCGACGATCGAAGTTGAGAATGGATTATAAAGGCTTTATATCTGGTAGGATGGGAAGAGTTGAAAGTCTCTAAGGAATGGCTGAAGAGAAGGCGTAAAGGGAAGAGAGACGGTGAGGACCTGGTTATATAGAGGGAGGTAGAAGTTGAAGAGGCTATACCCGGTAGAACCGGTCAACACCGAAGGGTTCGGCATCGTAGCAGTGTGACGTTCGGCACACGAGGTACGTTCGGCTTCGAGCGTATCGTTCGGCATCTAAATCTCGTTCGTCTTGCACCTCCTTCGCTAGCATTCTCGAGAAGGTACCTCCGAGGTAGATTGTATCAGATTCAAAGCGCATCACGTTCGGCCACGCAATACACTTTGGGGGGCAAGTGTTTCCTGGGGATTTGACCAGGCAACTAGTACTCGGCAATAAGTGCTCGGCATCAGAGAGCGACTGGCATCAAGGAGTGTTCGGCGAAGCACTGGC
Source organism: Allium fistulosum (assembly GCA_030737815.1). NCBI lineage: Eukaryota > Viridiplantae > Streptophyta > Magnoliopsida > Asparagales > Amaryllidaceae > Allium > Allium fistulosum. The sequence goes on from CM060906.1 coordinate 419,168,300, forward strand.
CATCCAGGAGTGTTCGGCGAAGCAAGTGACATCCATGAGTGCTCGACGACAAGTGTGCTCGGCAAAGTACTCGACATCCATTAGTGTCAGGCATCGAGACTGTTCGGCGTACCAGAGTACTCGGCGTCAAGGCTGCTCGGCACACAGGAGTACTCGACATCCCATGGTGTTCGGCGAGGCACTTGACAGCCAAGAGTGTTCGGCGAGGCACCCAACATCCAACGAGTGCTCGGCGACAAGTGTGCTCGGCGTCAAGACTGCTCGGCATACGAGACTGTTCGGCGTACAGGAGTACTCGACATCCCATGGTGTTCGGCGAGGCACTTGACAGCCAGGAGTGTTCGGCGAGGCACCCAACATCCAACGAGTGCTCGGCGACAAGTGTGCTCGGCGTCAAGACTGCTCGGCATACGAGACTGTTCGGCGTACAGGAGTACTCGGCGTAAGGGCACTCGGCGTCAAGAAGAGCGTTCGGCTTCAACTGACTAACATCCTACACTTCCCAAACATCAACCACCTCGTTCGGCATAGAAGGGATGGTTCGGCGCAGAGCGTTCGGCCTCAACAGACAACCATCCTACACTTCCCACGACACCAACATACCGTTCGGCATAGAAGGGATGGTTCGGCGCAGAGCGTTCGGCGAACCTTGCTCGGCATACGACGACCACTGTACTCGGGCTGGAGCGTTCGGCAATCAGCCCACTTGGGAAGTCCAGCCCATCTTTGCCTATAAATAGAGGGGCAGGGTCACAGTGAAATGGATCCTTTTTTTTTGGGAGAGAAAACGCCGGGGAGACTCTGCCATTTTCAAGACTCATCTTTTCTACTTAACAACTTCATTCAAGCATTTGATTCACGAATTGTATTTGTAATCAACTATAGAGAAGATCAATAAAGTTTAACCTCAAAGTGGACGTAGGCAATTACACTGAACCACTATAAATTTGGTGTTCTTACTTTCTGTATTTAGATTAGCACTGTCTTCTCTATTTAATTTGATTTCATCACTTATATCTCTTCACAATCTTCTTCTACGAGGTTAGTGACCAATTTTGGTGCTAACACATTTCTCTCGACTTGAGAACACCATTAAACTTCATCGTGGACACTTCACTTTGATTATAGTTAAATCGTGGCATGGCATCCATCAAACGACTATTGTTTGGTCTGAGTTGAGGCATTGGAAATGAAATACTATTCAATAGATAATTCATCTTCTTCATTATATGAGGTTGGCATCACGGTCAATTGTAGTCGACTCAAAGTCAAAGTCTCTGGCTAGTGTAGTTCGATTAATAACATTTTTATTATTGAACCAAAGATTTTTTATTTAATTATACAAGTTGAATGCGGACTATATTGGAATTTTGACCAATATCAAATTCCATAAGTCCTAAGATATAGTTTTAACAAAGAGAATTTGTGTAAATATTGTCACTATCAGGAACCGCTTAAAATATTAAAATTGGATTTTTCCAAAGTCATGTAAGCGATAAATTCAGCCAAACTATCACACCACTAACTAAAGCGACGTGTAAACGTTAATATTTGAGTTGTCCGATATTAATCGCTAACTGAACTTACACCCAAGATTCACACAACCACATTGTTGAATACTCCAACTACCACCTTATTTAATTAAATTATAATTATAAATTAATTAAAATAATTATTATTTATGAAATGTTAAATATAAAATTTTATTTGATTTATTTGGATCAGTATTGAAAAATAGTGTATATATAAAACTTATATATACATGTATTGATACACGATATCGATGTGCATTTGAATTTGATTTAAAATGCAAATTTCCTAATACGGTTTGAAAGTTCAACTAGGCCCATTAGCTTAGTAATGACGGCCGACAATAGGAAGGGTAAAAGGGTGATATTTTTGTGTTTGAATTAGTGGAGAAAAGAAAGGGTCTAGATCCTCCTTTTCCTCTCTTTCCTTCCTTATTTAAACTCACCGCCCCTTTCTATTTTGAGGTTACTCTTGTTAGAACCCTGATTGTTTGATTGTTTTAATGGTGGCAACTATATATATATATATATATATATATATATCATGTAGCAGCTTTTATACACGACTTTGAAGGCATCGATGATTCAAAGAGACAAAAAGCAGAAGAAAGAAGAAATAGTCATCTACAAGTTAAAAAGCATGTTCTTTCGTCCTAAGAAATAATTTGTCAAATCTCCTAGATAATTCATTTGTATATACACATATCACTGGCACATAAGATTTTCAAAAAAAAGACCAAAATAATTACAATTAACTTTTTACAATGCTTTAAATAAAAAAATAAAAACACGAAGGAGTAGTTGATTGAAATTGCTCATGCGTCAACTGAGAGTGTCGACTGAAATTGCTAATGTGTTGATTAAGGGAGTCGACTGAATTCACTTTAAGTCGATTGAACCTTGCCTTGCTCTTGGGAAACTTTTTCCTTTGAATTCAGTCAACACCTCAACCTTCCTAATCAACTAAATGAACAATAATGGCTATATTAACTGAATTTCTAAAACAAAACTTTGAAAAGATATAACCCTTCACTGGTTCTTCTTCGATGGAGTGTGACTTTCTGAAATAAAACAACTTCTCAAAGTAACTATAGATTACTATAAATAAGCTAGCAATAAGAAGTTTTGAATTGAACTTACTTTCTTGCTTTCCAAAAACTTCATTATCACTATTCTTTTTCAAAAAGGTTGTCATTACTTATTCACTTAAAATACTCCTTCCACTTCCTTGATCGAATTGCATGCATTATTGAATCATCAAACAAGATTATATGAAGTCTGTAACTAAAGTCAAAATCCATGTTGATAGAACACAATATTGTCAAATCAACAAACTCTTGTAACACCTATTCCTACAAGCTAAGTGAGGTGGATTGATTAGTGAAAATCCGAAAGGGAGCTTCGGGACTGGACATAGGGCAGGAGGTCTGAACTAGTATAAAAATCTCAGTGTGATCGTTTTTACTTTACTTTGTTATTATTTAGCTTGGTGATATACATATTTGCTTTAGTTAGCAATATTAAAGATCCTTTTCGAGCCAAATACAAGATCAAATAAAATTATATCAAAAGGTACGTAAATTTCTTTGATTAGCAGCACTTTCTGAAAGAGACCAAGTAAGATTCAAGGTGCGGATTTGATTCATCATTCAAGCTGTTACAACTAGGATACAATTAAAATAATTTTATTCTATAATGATTTATATGCAGAATCACCATGCTATTGTGTTGGTATAGGTCAAATTTAAATCACGAGTTCTTATATGTATTTATTCTATATATATATAGTGTATGGGAGTTTTTGTGTGTGTGTTTAACGACTAATTTTCCATCGAATTAGAAAATAGCTGAAAATTTTAAATTAAAAATGGAGAGGAAGATGCAGTTTGGGTTGACGTATAGTGCGACTTGTCAGACATATTGGGTCAACAACTCTCTAAGTGGTTTGGGCACTAGGCAGTAATAACTGGTAACCGCAAGCGCACGGCGTACAATTTTAGTACGTGACGAGTATGAATCGATCCGCAGGGAATTGTATTAATTATAAAATCTTTATTCAATCAAATTAAACCAAGATTTGAAGTTGTGATTAGCTAAAAATGTAAAAACTAGCTACAACAAGTGAATGAAAATATGAGTTTAGAAAACAATTTAGAGGCAAATCCGTTCTCATATTTTTGTAAATCAACACACAAATAATCTGTGATCTCTTTATTTTGATCTTAAATGGAATTAGTGATGTATTTATCATAAGTATGGTTTATTTATGTTATTAATTAACATAACTTAAACCATCAAACTATAATACAACACATAAAACCACTTATCAATTTCAATGAAAATGAAGTCAAAGCAAAAGCTATTTTAAGTATGATCTGTTTACTATTGTATTTAGTAACATAGATCATCAAATTTTGTTTCTACTTTAATTCCATAATCAAAAATCACTTAGTAAAATGATGATGTAAATTGTGTATATGTGGAGTAAGCATAGAGCATTTGTAATTACAACATAGGCTATCAAATTCCATTTTATAAACTTACATCAACATTCACTTTCATGAAGCATTAAAAAGAGATCGTAACTGACAAGATATGTTGAATTTACATTCTTTTAGAGAACTTTATTACCCCTAAATTGAAGGGGTTTAGCTACTCATTTGTATTATCATATCAACACATGTAAATTTAAACATAGAAAGCAAGCAAAATGAAAACTAATTAGAAAAAAAGAACTAAACTACTTGCATAAAAATAAACTAAGCTACTAACATGAAATGAAAGAGCATGTAAATAAAAATGAGCAAGAAAATAAAATAAGAACAAGGAAGAAGTAAAAGAACAAGAGGCTTAGGAAGCCATTTTTATTTCATATAAATTTGAGGCTACAACTTTCATTCTAATATCCTAAGTGATTAAAGATCTATTACATGAACATAAGAGTAATACATGCACAAAATGACCATTTTGCCCCTATATGAAGATGAGTAAATGATGATTTGAAAATAGTTTGAATTTTGGTTTAAACATGTTAAAACACCATATATGCTCATTTATTTAATTAAATCAGATTAAATATGGAAGTAAAAATATGCACATTTATGTGCACATCAAATACCCCCACACTTATCTTTTTATTCGTCCTCGAATAAACTAAAACTAAAATAAGTCCATTTTCGTAGGAAACACGATTGCATTGAGCGTATGCAACAAGACGTTAAACCTCTTGGTGTCCCTAGTAGGACGAGTATTGTCTCGTGAGGGTTTTCAGCGGATACTACCCACAAAATTCAAATGCAACATGAAAAATGCAAGATTTATTTACAATGAGATGAATGCACGTATTTGAAAATATTTACAAATGAAGAATTTACTTTCAAATTGACATAAATAAGTTAATATAAGTTCTGGTTATTATCGGTAACTTTAAGTTATTTGCTTGTCAAAATTTCCAAAAAAACTAAGTTATCATAACAAATAGACTCTAATTTGGCTAGTTGTTTCGATTGGTAAAATAGTGCAACCATGAAATGGATCCTTATTTGATTTTCAAAGTTTATCAAAGTGGTATTTTCATCTATTTTGAATAATAAGTCAAATCAAATAAGTAAAAATAGTGCTTGAATTTCAGTTGCTTAGTCTCTCTTTATTTGAAAATTTTATTGATGTTAACAATATTTACATATGCCTAACTAAGTAAACTAAGGCCAGATATATCACACATGCACTGCCTTTTGGGTTTACGTGAGGGGAATACAGAGCGTGATGAGTGAACACACAAGTGTGTTCACCTATCAACTGTAGGCATTATTAATAAAATAATTTTTATATACATACACCTAACTCAGATAAACTAAGGCCAGATATACCGATCGTGCACTGTCTTTCGGGCTTACGTAAGAAGGATATAGAGCATGGAAAGTGTACACACTTGCGTGTGTATACCTAACTCTAGGTGTTAATAAAATATATACATATATACAAATATATTTTTTTCGTTTGTTTGTTTTTTTGAGAAAATGCAAAAATAAACAATGAAAAACCAAAAATGAGCATGAGACTCCCCCTACACTTGATTTTGACCGTGTCCCCACAGTCAACCTAAGTGAAAGGAGAAAAATGTTATATCCTTTTCTTTAAATTCACCACTTTTTTAAACAAAGATTTTCCATTAGGATATACTTCATAATTATCACCCATGAACCTTCCTATATACTAGTTAAACCATAGTTACTTGTAATCAAACTTCAGTTTTACTTTTGTTGAGACAAATAAATTTTCAAAAATTTCAATTTAATAACAAAAATCCTATACTTATCCTATAGTGGTTCTTTAAAAGCAAATCAAAATGTTTAAAAGAAAATTTGTTTTGGAATTTTTTTGTTGTTGTTTTTTAAAAGAAAATGCAAAAAATAAACCATGAAAAACCAAAAATGAGCATGCGACCCCCCCCCCCCACACTTGATTTTGACTGTGTCCCCACAGTCAACCCAAGTGAAAGGAGATAAATAAAATAAAATAAAACTATGACCTATATTTACATGAAACGATTATTATTCACATAACATCAGAAAATATATCATCAAAAAGTAAATGAAACGGTTTTTCAAAGACCAGTTCATTTGTCTCGTCAAGTATGAGAGACACAGCTTAAGCTCAGAATACCAAACTGTAAAATGATTTCAAAGTTGAATGTTGATTTGGAAAAACGGATGTCGTTTTATTAAAAATCGTATGAGTTTTTTTATTTTCGATGATTTTTGGGGTAGATAAAACAATTGGTTGAAGTTCAAGTTTATTTTCGCCAAATTGAAATACAAGCTTAATATTGAAAACTTCTTTAGAATTATCGATTTCAAAATCAAAACAGTGATATAAATTTACCCCTTTGGAATTCAACAACTCATATTCGAAAAGTCCAAAGAAATTATGTTCATTAAATTCGTCTTCCTTTGTTGAATTATTCACAACTTCATTGCATATATCATGTTCAAAATCCAAAGTTATTATATTCAATTTGTCAAAGTCGGAAAAAGGAAGATCGAATTTTAAATTTGGTTCTACACTCTCAAAAGAATTGAAATCCAACTCAATTATCGAATTTTCAACAACTTCATTAAGATTGTCGTTTTCAATTTCAAAGTTGTTATTTGAAAATCGTCAATTGGGGTAAAAGGTGGATTATCACTTGACTCGTCACACATTGGGATTTGATTTTGTTTCTCACATTGTTTCATATATGTTACAAACAATAAATCCGTGTGATCTCTGTGAATTTCGTCCATTTTCTTAACAAAATCAATTTATAATTATTAAGTTGAGAATTTTCAATTTGAAATTGTTGAGAACAAAAATTGTCCATTGAACCATAGTCGAAATTATTTCCAATGCCAAAATCATTTAAATAGTGATTCACATTTCCATTTTGATTTTGAAATTCATTTTGGAGTTCGAAGTTGTATTGGTATGAGTTATAATCGAAATCATTTGAATTTTGAAGTGAATTCAAAATTTTGATCATCTTGAAAACTTTTACTTGAGTTATTGCACAGAGTACTCAAATTATTTTTCATTTAATATTGTTATTCAAGTAAAGACCAAATCGTTTCAATGTTATTTTGAAGAGTTGAGGGTTGGTCGTCATTTTAAATTTTTGTGGTTCGAAATTCGAATTGTTTGTATAATAGTTATTATTGAAATATTCATAAGAATGTGACATAAAATTATATGGATTATATCGAATTTCGCAACTATCGTAAAATTCTGGCGAGTAAGAAAATTCGGACATTTTCAAAAGTTTTTTTTTGGACTTTTTTTGTAAAGGAAAACTATCTACCAAAATGAATTTTTTTTTTAAAAGGGAAATTTGATTTTTGTTTTGTTTTTGGATTTTCGAATTTTTTTATATGTTTTTTTCAAAAGATTTTATATTTTTTTGGATTTTTGTTTTTCTAAAAAAACTAACTTAATTTTTTATATTTTGGATTTTTGATTTTGATTGAAATTTTTTAAAAACTAACTTAAGGAATATATACAATTTTTTTAGTTTTGGATTTTGAAATTTTTTTAAGTATGCATGAACTAATGCAACTAAATGAATGCAATAACTTAATTACAAATTTTTTGTCCTTAGTAGCTCCTAAACCAAAATTGTATAATCATACTTTGTCTTAAATCAAGAAAATATTTCTTAGTCAGGTAACGAGCAGGAGTTATCGGTGCACCATGAATCACCATAGCAATGCAGCCGAAGGTTTAAGTACCTTCAGAAAAACAACCACTATAATATTTATAAATGGTTATTGCTCTATCGTAGCATAGACACCAAGAAATAAATTTGTTCAAAGAAGACAACTGTCAAGATACAATTAAGCCCTAGGTGAGCTCGCGACTCCCTTAAGTCAAATTTCTAACCATTATTATTAGTCAAAATTTTACTATGAGATGCAATTTGTGGGCCAAGGAAGGGGTGATGAAATCCCCCACATTATGTGGATTTGGGTATTGCCCTTAGAAAATAAAATAAGATTAGATGATTGCAAAACAAGAATTAAACGTGTATTAACAATGCAACTATAATGAAATTTGTTTTTGTTTTTGAATTTTTTGAAATTTTATATATATATAAATGCAAATGCAAGCAACCAACAATGCAATTAAAATAAAACTGGAGATAAAAGCACGATACCAGAGCGTGCATATTTATTTTTATTTTTTTAGCGGCGATTTTTTTATAAGCAAGCAAGTAGAGCAGTTTATTTAGCAAGCAGTTCCTCTTTTTGATTTTCTACTTTTGCAACCTAAAAATGAAAACAAAAACACACAACTGAAAGCAAACAAATTTCTTTTTTTTAATATGACTAATACCAAATGAAAGTGAAATTAACTTCTTCTTTTTTAAATTGAAAGTTAAAAGGAAGGTTTGGTTTAAAAGAAAACTTAACAACTAAATATACACATCAACTAGACCCAAAAATGATCAAGCCCATTAGCCTGCAGAAATTTTTTTTCTTTTTTTAATAGATAATCCCCAAACCTGATTTAAGAAACGAAATTAAAGTTCTCATTTTCTCAAAGAAATCAAACTCAACGTACGAAACAAAAGAAAACAAAAAAATAAAATTGCCAAAATCAAATTCGCTTCAGTTCGAAGTTGATCGGTGGTTGGCGATTTGATTCGGTGTGATGGATTGGTGATTCGAGTTGGCGATGTAGGAAGGGGCGCTGAAGTCTATGTAGCAGCGGGATGATGGAGTTTGCTTGGTCGAGGTTCGGGTTGATGAATTGGTGTTGGAGTGTTTGGTTGGAATGGTGGCAGGCGAGTTCGGTTATGGATTGAGATGCTCGCGGATGTAGGACGTGAAGTGTGGGGAAAGCAAGGCAGGGCAGTTAATGGTGATTGTGTCAGAGAAGTAGCAGTTTGTATGGCAGAAGCTAGGTAATGGGCAGAAGTTGTAGAAAGATTATTGAAATACAGAGGTAAGGAAGTTGCTGGAAATGTATGAAAACAGTGGCAGGGGTGTGATGAGCACTGGTGTATGTGAATGTGAAGTTTTGTTATGTGCGCAGTCAGGCAGGTAAGTTTGTGATGTTTGTGATAGTTTTGTGGGAGGCGTTACTTTCGAACTGAAGTGTGATGTCTGTGATGTTTGTGTGAGGTGAAGGCAGGTAAGTTTGTGATGTGGATTTTGTGTGATGTTTGTGATAATTTATCTGATAGGTAGTGAAGAGGTGTGTTTACTGAGAAGATGTGGTTTTGGTGTTGTTGTGGCTATGAAGTAGGAGGGATGTAAAGTGTTGTTGTGAACTGGAGATGGTTGTGGGCAGTATGGGATGGAACTGTGTGTGCACAGAAATTTTGTGCACCGAAGTTATTGTGCATTGGTAAGGGATTAAACTGAATACTGGGGGAACTGAATACTTGTTGATATGTCGATATGGTGATATGTTGCACTATTTGTGTATGGTGAATGGCAGAAGTTGATGAGGTTTTGTAGTAGAGTGAAGGGAAATTTGTTTTGGTTCGATAGGCAAGAAGTATGGTAGGGTGGAGATCAAGTGTTGCTGGATGTAAGGGAATGATGTGAATATATTGTATGGAGCGGTTATGATGACTGGTAGATGACAGTTGTAGGTAAATGGTGATGACTAGTGTTGTAAGTTGCTGTCAGATAGGTTGGGGTATTTGATCGTTGGATGTTGGGGTTGAATGTTTGTTGATGGATTGCAGAGTTGCAGTGAAGAGTAATGAAGCAGTGGTTGAAGCTTATGCACTGATATGCAGTAATGAAGTATGGTTGAGGGGATGTTTGATGTGGTCAGGCAGAGGGGAGTGGTGTAGTAGACAGTGTAATAGCAATTTGTGGGGAATGTGTATATGGAGATGATATGCAGGGGTTGTATGATATGTGGATATGTGAATGTGGAGGTTTGTAATGTAGTTGCAGGAATGTGGCCTAGCTGCAGGCAGAAGTATTGTCACTGATCAGGTGAATGGTAGGCAGAAAGCAAAGGAGGAAGTCAGGTGGAGGACTGGTGGGTTTCCGTTGCACTGTGAAACAGTGAAGTGGTGATTGCAAGGCAAGAGTGAACAGTGATATGAAGATGTAAATACAAATGAAATGTGATATGTAAGGCAAGATATGAAGATATGGGATGTGCTCTGTGAAACAATGAAGTGGTGATATGATGCAGCGCGATCTGCCAATTTAGGTCGCTCACGACCTAGTGGGTTTTTAGGTCGCTCACGACCTATGGAAGGTCGGCTACGACCTAACGGTATCAACGCTCAGGCATGCAGACGACCTAGCGAGGTAGCAGAGCTACGCAGTGATGAGGTGGTCCAATATGGTGAAGTGTTAGGTCACGAACGACCTAACGAATCTCTTAAGTCGCTCCAACGACTTAGTGAAGGCGTACGAGCTAACGAAGAAGGCGCGCAAAATTGTTCAGGAAGAGTTTTAGGTCGCTCACGACCTAAGTTAAGTCATTCAACGACCTACGACCTAGTTAGGTCGCACGAAGATACTGGGTCCTTAGGTCGCGTGGCCTTAGGTTGGTCAATATTAGGTCGTAGAGAGATGTGGGAGGATAAGTCGTGAAGGCTTAGGTCGCGAAGTTTCTGAAGCCGCTTATTTGTTTAGGTCGCTGATGGGGGATGCCGTTCATTCCTAGGTCGCGAAGCTCCGGATGCCGTTTATTTGTTAAGTCGTTTATCTGTTGTAACTGTTGGTTTAAGTCGGAGGTCTTGATAGGTCGTGTTCGACCTAAGTGTTGTAAAGACGTTATGTTTTGTAATCTGGTTGTGTTGTAATGAAGTCTGTTAGGTCGTTGACGACCTATACTAAGTCGCTGGGATTTAGGTCGTACTATGTTAGGTCGTAGGTCGTTCACGACCTAAGAGTTGTGTTGAAATTTTGATTCCATTTTGGCGTGTGAGTTGTAGCCTATAAATAGGCAAGTGTGGTCATTTGTAAGTTTAGTTGATTTGAAATAAAACTCTTGTTTTGTTAGCTTTGTGCTTTTGCCAAATTGGTAGTTGAGTGTAATCTCCTATCTCCTCTTTCGGATAATCGAGTGCGCTCGATTCAACGACTGCAGAAGCCAATTCACGGAATCTAGTGCGCTAGATCAACGTGTGAAGAATCGCAGATCTTTGAACCCGGTATCGTGCGCGATCAACGAGTTCGGGATAGCTAGAATTCGGTATCTTCGGATCAACGAATTCGGGCATTTCAGTATCTTCCAATCCATCGATTGCTACTCTCATCGATCGACATTGTTTTTGATTAATCCGCTGCGTCAGTTTTTGGTATCAGAGCTTGTTTAGCCAATCATAGCTAAATCGAGTCTTGGAGCCAATCATCTTGAAGAAGTTTGAATCGAAGTGAAGATTTGAGGTTATTAATCACGACAGAGAGCAAGAAGGGAAGTTGTTCGACTTTGTATTGAAGTTTGGAGGACGGATTTATCTTGTTTGGGAGTTCGGTTGTTCATCGTGTTCATCACAATTTGCAACACGTTTGAAGTTTCCGATCCATTTCATTTTGGATCTAAGTTCGAATTGTGTTTGAATTTTGAAGTGTTGAAGAGTTTTGTGAAGTTTTCAAGTATGCCGCCAAGAAGAGCTAATCGACATCAAAACGTTGAAGCATTGTATCGAAGAGAAGAAGCTGATGAGATGGAGCAAAGAATCAATGAAAACTTTAGTGAAAAGCTTAACGAAGGAATTGGTCGGTTAGAGAAGATGATGTTAGAGATGAATCAGAATCGTAGAAGGGTATCACCTGAATCTAATCATGGGGGAAGTAGAGTCTCGCCACATTCCAATCGAGACAGAAGTGTTGATGATGATCGAAGTCGAGATAGAAACGTGAATGATCGTAATCGGAGGAATGTAGATAGAAGGGATGTTGGAGGAAGACGCGAAGGGAGTGGAGATGTTGGTGGTCAGGATCGACATCGATATACATCGGATTTTGAAGAGGAATATGATGGTGGTAGTGTTCGAGGACAAGGACGAGGACAAGGAAGAAATCACTCTGAGTATGATCACAAGTGGGAGTCGGGGATGAAGACTGAAATTCCTGAATTCAAAGGTGGTATGCAAGCAGAGGAGTTTTTAGATTGGGTGGCTAATGTTGAAGAAAATTTTGATTTCAAAGAAGTTCCAGAACATCGTAGAGTGAAGTTGGTTGCTACAAGGTTGAGGGGTAGAGCTTTGGCATGGTGGCAGCAAACCAAACTTACACGTGAACGGATGGGAAAGTCAAAAGTTGAATCTTGGGATAAGATGAAGAAATTGATGAAAGCAACGTTCTTACCTTACAATTATCAATCTTTGATGTATCAAAGATTGCAAAACTTGAGACAAGGGACGAAATCTGTGAATGACTATGCTGACGAATTTTATCAACTGATTGCAAGGAATGATATTATGGAAACGGAAGAACAACTGACGTCTAGATTTGTTGGGGGGTTGCGAATGCAGATTCAGGATATGGTTAACATGTTTGATCCCAGATCTGTAGCGGAAGCACACCAGAAAGCGTTGGCTTGGGAGAAACAGGGAAGACGAGGAGGTGGTATGTTTACAAATTCCAATAATCAAGTGAAGGGTGTTAGTGGAAGTTCTAATGTTTCAAAAGTTGTTGCGAAACTAGTTGTGAATGAGGTTGGGAAGATGAAAGTCAATAATGGTTTCAAATGTTATAATTGCTAAGAAATGGGCCACAAAAGTAGCGAATGTCCAAAGCTGAAGAAGAGAGCTATGATAGCAGAGGTTGAGGATGAAGAAGCTGAATGTTCCAATTCACCACCTGATGAGGAGGAAGAAGAATTGTCGGGAGACGAAGGTTATAATCTAATGATGAAGAGGTCTTGTTTAACACCAAAGCAAGAGGAGGATTGTAGTTGGTTAAGGAGCAATATTTTTTAGTCAACATGTACCATTCTGGGGAAGGTTTGCAAATTTGTTATTGATGCTGGAAGCTGTGATAATATAATTTCTTCAGAAGCTGTGAGGAAGTTGGCATTGAAGACTGAGAAACATCCGAAACCGTACAAGCTAGCTTGGTTGAGGAAAGGCGGGGAGGTGAAGGTTGGACGAAGGGCTTGTGTGAAGTTTTCAATTGGAAAGAAATACAAGGATGAAATCTGGTGCGATGTGGTAGATATGGATGTCTGTCATTTGTTGCTGGGGAGACCGTGGCAGTATGATAGGGCGGTGCAACATGATGGGCGTACCAACAGTTACAGTTTCATGTTTGAAGGCACAAAGATTACTCTAGTTCCAAAGAAGCGACAACAGGAGGAAAACAAGTTGGAGGAGATTGAAGAGCTTAAAACTTTGTTATCTTTGAAGGAGTTTATGAAGGAAGTAGAGGAGGAGCCTGAAGTGTTTTTGTTGATTGGGCGAGAGAGCAGTGAAGAGGTTGAAATTCCGGAAGAAGCGAAGCCAGTTTTGAAAGAATTTGACGATGTATTTCCAGAGGAGTTACCAACGGAGTTGCCACCGTTGAGGGATATACAACATCAGATAGATCTTGTTCCAGGTGCTGTGTTGCCACACAGACCACATTATCGAATGAGTCCAAAGGAACATGAAGAACTAAGGAGGCAAGTGGAAGAATTGCTTGAACAAGGGCGTGTGCAGGAGAGTTTAAGTCCTTGTGCTGTACCAGCTTTATTGGTACCCAAAAGGGATGGAACATGGAGGATGTGCACAAATAGTAGAGCATTGAATAAGATCACAGTCAGATACAGATTTCCGATGCCGAGGCTTGATGATTTATTGGATCAAATCAGTGGGTCCGTAATCTTTTCAAAGATTGACTTGAAGAGCGGTTATCATCAGATTCGCATTAGACCAGGAGACGAATGGAAGACAACATTCAAGACGAGGGAAGGATTGTATGAATGGCTGGTAATGCCGTTTGGTCTATCGAATGCACCGAGTACCTTCATGAGGGTGATGAACCAAATTTTCAGACCATACATTGGGAAATTTGTGGTGGTTTACTTTGATGATATTCTGATCTACAGTGCTAGTACAGAAGAGCACGTTCAGCATTTGAAGAAAGTGTTAATTATTCTTCGTGAGGAACAATTCTATGCTGCTACAAAGAAGTGTGTTTTTATGGCGAGAAGTGTTTTATTTCTGGGGTATGTTGTGTCGGAAGAAGGAATACAGGTTGACCAAAGTAAAGTCGAAGCTATCAGAGATTGGCCGCAACCCAAGACGATAACGGGAGTTCGTAGTTTTCACGGGTTGGCTTCATTTTATCGAAGGTTCATTCCACACTTTAGTAGTGTGATGGCGCCTGTGACTGATTGTATGAAGGGTAAACAGTTTGCATGGACGGAGGAAGCCGGGGTTGCTTTTGATCGAATCAAAGGACTCTTGACGTCTGCACCAATTCTAATATTACCAGATTTTCAGCTAGTGTTTGAACTACATACTGATGCATCCAAGGTTGGGATTGGAGGAGTGTTGAGTCAGAGGGGACGACCGATTGCATACTTTAGCGAGAAGTTATCAGGAGCAAAGATGAGATACAATACATATGATGTGGAATTTTATGCTGTTGTGCAATCTATTAAACACTGGAGACACTATCTATTTCAGAAAGAGTTTGTTCTTTACACTGATCATGAGGCATTGAAGCATTTACAAGGGCAAGACAAGATTTCAGCGAGACATGCATCATGGATTGCATATCTACAACAGTTTACTTTTGTTGTTGAACACAAGTCAGGAGTGACGAATCGTGTGGCCGATGCTTTGAGCCGAAGGAATCACTTGTTAACTACGATGAAAGTTAAAGTAACAGGATTTGATATGTTGCCAGAATTATTTGTCGATGATCCTTACTTTGCAAAGTTTGTTGATAAAGTTAAGGAGGGGAAGACGGATGAGTTTATGATGGCAGACGGTTTTCTGTTCAAAAGAAATCGATTGTGCATACCTGATTGTAGTTTGAGAATGAAGATTGTAAAAGAGCTACATGAAGAAGGACATGTTGGGAGAGACCGTACATTACAGTTGATTTCACAATCTTACTTTTGGCCATCGACGAGGAAAGAAGTGGAGAGGTTTGTGGAGCGATGTCATATCTGTCAGGTTTCGAAAGGAACTGCAACTAATGTTGGGTTATATATGCCGTTACCTGTACCAACTAAACCATGGGTTGATGTGAGTATGGACTTTGTGTTGGGGTTGCCGAGAACACAGCGTGGTAATGATTCCATTTATGTGGTGGTTGATCGATTTTCGAAAATGGCACATTTTATTGCTTGTAAGAAGACGGCGGATGCTGTTCATGTTGCTCAGTTGTTTTTCAAAGAGATATATCGACTTCACGGATTGCCAGAATCGATTGTGTCGGATAGGGATACTCGTTTTCTAAGTCATTTTTGGCTAAGCTTGTGGAAGATGGTGGGAACGAAGTTAAACTTTAGCAGCGCTTATCATCCACAAACGGATGGACAAACTGAGGTTGTGAACAGATCGTTGGGAAATTTGTTGAGATGTCTTGTGAAAGATAATCTGAAGAGTTGGGATGTGAAGTTATGTCAAGCAGAGTTTGCTCATAATCATGCTTTGAACCGTAGTACGGGTTTCAGTCCATTTCAGATTGTATATTCGAGTTTACCGAAGGGGCCGTTAGAGTTAACAGTCATACCACAACCAAAGAAGACAGTCAAACGAGCTATAGATTTTGTTGAAGGATTAACAGAGTGTCATAGAATCGTTCAAGAACGACTGGAAAGGGCGAATGAAGTACAAACGTTCTGCAGATCTGAAGCGAAGGAGTGTTGAATTTAATGAAGGTGATTGGGTTTATGCAGTGTTAACAAAGGATCGTTTTCCGGTGGGAACATACAACAAATTGAAAGCATGGAAAATTGGACCAGTAGAAATTTTGAAGAAAATCAATGAGAACGCATATCGGTTGAAATTACCGGAGGATGTTCATACTTCCGATGTATTCAATGTCAAGTATTTGATTCCATATCATGGAGAGGAGCTTGTAGTGCAAGAGGAAGGTGCAAATTCGAGGTCGAATTTTTGTCAACCAGGAGAGGATGATGCAGCGCGATCTGCCAATTTAGGTCGCTTACGACCTAGTGGGTTTTTAGGTCGCTCACGACCTATGGAAGGTCGGCTACGACCTAACGGTATCAACGCTCAGGCATGCAGACGATCTAGCGAGGTAGCAGAGCTACGCAGTGATGAGGTGGTCCAATATGGTGAAGTGTTAGGTCGCGAACGACCTAACGAATCTCTTAAGTCGCTCCAATGACTTAGTGAAGGCGTACGAGCTAACGAAGAAGGCGCGCAAAATTGTTTAGGAAGAGTTTTAGGTCGCTCACGACCTAAGTTAAGTCATTCAACGACCTACGACCTAGTTAGGTCGCACGAAGATACTGGGTCCTTAGGTCGCGTGGCCTTAGGTTGGTCAATATTAGGTCGCAGAGAGATGTGGGAGGATAAGTCGTGAAGGCTTAGGTTGCGAAGTTTCTGAAGCCGCTTATTTGTTTAGGTCGCTGATGGGGGATGTCGTTCATTCTTAGGTCGCGAAGCTCCGGATGCCGTTCATTTGTTAAGTCGTTTATCTGTTGTAACTGTTGGTTTAAGTCGGAGGTCTTGATAGGTCGTGTTCGACCTAAGTGTTGTAAAGACGTTATGTTTTGTAATCTGGTTGTGTTGTAATGAAGTCTGTTAGGTCGTTGACGACCTATACTAAGTCGTTGGGATTTAGGTCGTACTATGTTAGGTCGTAGGTCGTTCACGACCTAAGAGTTGTGTTGAAATTTTGATTCCATTTTGGCGTGTGAGTTGTAGCCTATAAATAGGCAAGTGTGGTCATTTGTAAAAGTTTAGTTGATTTGAAATAAAACTCTTGTTTTGTTAGCTTTGTGCTTTCGCCAAATTGGTAGTTGAGTGTAATCTCCTATCTCCTCTTTCGGATAATCGAGTGCGCTCGATTCAACGACTGCAAAAGCCGATTCACGGAATCTAGTGCGCTAGATCAACGTGTGAAGAATCGCAGATCTTTGAACCCGGTATCGTGCGCGATCAACGAGTTCAGGATAGCTAGAATTCGGTATCTTTGGATCAACGAATTCAGGCATTTCAGTATCTTCCAATCCATCGATTGCTACTCTCATCGATCGACATTGTTTTTGATTAATCCGTTGCGTCATGATATAAAGAGGCTGATGGTTGAAATGTGCATGGAAGGGACTGTTCGATAGTTTTTTTTTGTAAATACAAATGAATTTTTTTTTGTGTAAATATAAATGTAATTGAAGATGTAAATACAAATGAAAGTAATAAAAAAAAATTGTAGAAATTGTGTATGTTTTTTTTTATATATAGAAATGCAAATGCAAAGGAAAAACAACAAGCACACAACAAAATGAAAACAAAGATCACACAAACACATAAAATATATTTTTTTAAATGAAAATTAACACACAATAAAAATCAAACAAAAATTATTCGAAGAATAGAAATTCAAATCAAATTAATTCCCCGGCAACGGCGCCAAAAACTTGTTTAATCGTTAAATCTCTATCGAATTAGAAAAATCGGTGTACAATTCTAGTACGGGTCGATCCGCAGGGAATTGTATTGATTTTGAAATTTCTATTCAATCAAATTAACCAAAGAGTTTGAAATTTGTTTTAAGCTAGAGCAAATGCAAAAACTAACAACTACAAAAGTGAATGAAAGCTATGAGATTAAAAGACAATTTAGAGATAAATCCACTCTCATTATCACATAAATCAATACAACATGAAATTATGATCTCTCTTTTGGTCATTAGTGAATTTAGTTGATATGTTTATCATAAGTATGGCCTATTTGTGCTATTAATTAGCCCAACATAAACCATCAAACTTTAACATACCCTCCAAACTCACTTAGCACCTCTCATGAAAATGACAATAAAATTAAAAATAAAATCTATTTTAAGCATGGCTTATTTACTATTGAATTAGTAACATAAACCATCAAGTTTTGATTCTAAATCCACTTCCATTACCAAAATCAATTAGTTAGACGATGATGTAAATTGTTTTTATTTGAGTAAGAATAGCCTATATGTGATTAACATCACAGACTATCAAATTCATTAATAAACTTACATCAACATGCAACTTTCCATTAAGCATAAAAGAGAACATCAATGAACAAATTATGTTGAATCCACATGATTAAGAGAGCTTCATTACCCCAAGATTGAAGGGGTTTAGCTTCTCATATTTGTTATCATTTCAACAAATGTAGAGTTCAACATGAAACAAAAACAAGAGGAAAAATAGAGCAAAGTAAGAAGAGAGCTAATTAAAATAAAATAAAAACTAATCTACTTGCATAAATAAAAAGATCTACACTACTAACATGGAAAGAAAGAGAGCATGTAAGTAAAAATGAGCACGATTTAAAATTGCATAAAAAAATTACATAAAAAATGGATAAGAAGCCATAAAAGAGAGAAGATAGTTTTTGTTTATTTTTTAGCCTAAAACTAAACTAACTAAAGAGGAGGCTCAGAGCTCATTACATGAAACATAATGGGTATTTATACAAGTTTTGAAACCCTAATCCATATTTTTTGGGACTACCCAGACTACCCTCTTAGGAAATGTAACCTCCAAGTAATCATTAGCATTAGCATAACCCTCCATTTAAATGTGCATGTAATTTTAATCATGTGTGTTAGCTCTTAATAGGGGATCATGGTAAGTGGGTAGGTGGGGTCCTCCATGATGCATGAAATGATTTATTTCCATCTTTATTTGCTTGTCTTCTCTTGTGCATGCATATTTTCCATGAAGCCTTCATCACATTTCCATTTAAATTCCTATAAATAAAAATTAAATGCACAGATAAATAATCTCAAAATTAATACATGCACAAAATGGCCATTTTGTCCCTATATGAAGACGAATAAATGATGATTTGAAAATAATTTAAATTTTGGTTTAAACATGTTAAAACACCCTATATGCTCATTTATTTAATTAAATTAGATTAAATATGGAAGTAAAAATATGCACATTTACGTGCACATCAAAGCCACTCTAATAACCCGCTAAAGCGCTTAACACAGTTTGAGCATTATGCTTTTTCAATTTAGTTCTATTAAATAGTTGATCCACTTAAAGCCCATATATTTTCCTCTACGCCTGCTAAATTGGCAGTTTTTAGCACTCGATTTAACAACTTTATTATAAAAAAGTTGATCTGACCACTTCTCTTATAAAACAAATCAATAATTTTAAGGTATATGTCTAAGTTAAAGTCCTAGCACTCAACATAAATTAGAACTCTGCTCTAGTCACTAAGTTTGAACTGCATGAATCATCATATTCTTCATTTTTGTAATATAGAAGTGAACAATGTTTCTTTTTTATACACAAATGACATGGGAATGAGAATAAACCAACTTTGAAAATTTGATTTTATCTCCAATAAAGTTTTTACACCTCTATTTTCGGATATTTCCCTTCTTTATCCCCGTCATAACATTTTACTCCTCCACCGTTATAAAACTGCTCAGCGCTTTAACTGCATATGTCTCACGTACATAATCAAGTAAGGAAAATGCATGTGGAGCGACTCAAGCCTCGTAAGTGTCAAAGTGCCCATAAATAGTGTAAGGATTGTCATATATCCGTCTATGTTATTGTAACACCTCTAATTTTGAGTAATATCATTTTGGATATTTAATTAGATAAAATAAAGTGTTAAGATAAGTGAAATGAGATTTAATAATTGAATAGGTCGTGCCTTGATTATGAGTTAATAGGATTGATTATAACTTAAACAAGGAGGAATAATGTGAGGGGAAAAATAGGAAAAAGCCTTATTTCCTAAACATAAACCCTTCCATTCTCACTTTCTCATTCACAATCTCATCATACAAACTAAAACAAAGACAAGTCTGGCCATTGCTGGGAGATTTAAGAGGAGAAAAAGCTAAAAAAATAATAAAGGATAAAGCTTAGGGGGATCAAATAACCACTTAAATTTCAATCTCTTTATCTAATCAAGGTGAATAATAGTTATCCATCTCACTATTGCTTGCTTGCTTCGGTTTCATGCTTAAACCCGAATTATATGTTGTTATTATGATATGTTATGGTTGATTGGTTGATTATATGCTTGAATGATGAATTATTGGGTTTAATATGGAATTATTTAATAGGTTTTAAGAGTGAAAACCTAGTTTACAACATCCAATTAACTTGAAGTTTGGATGTAATGTTCATAACAATATTTTAGATGTGGGTTTTTAATTTCATAATTTTTCAAGCAAGTATGAATATTTTATGAATTTCCTAAGTAAGGAAAAAGATTTATTTTATGTTTTAATTATTAAATATAATTAAACAATACTTTTGGTTCCAAATATTTTATATGCCAAATAATATGTTAATCCTGATTTATTATGATTTTTGTGGATTTTTCCCAAGTGTTTATGATTTTATATGAATTTACTAGGCTAGAAAGACTTAATAATTATATTAGAATAATAATATAAATATAATGAAACTATTTTGGGAATGACAATTCCGATCTAAAATAGTTTTCTAAAAAGGATTTGATAAAGAAATTTATTACCTAACAGCAATTTGACAAAGGATTGGAGTTGTTAAAAAGAAATTGTTTTTTAAAGAAATAAAACAATTTTTATGTTAATTATTATGAGATTGCAGCGTCGTTATTAATCAACGCTCGTCCATCCATGCTGCAGTTATCAATGTCGCTTACTTATGCCGCACTTATTTATATCGACATAAATATTTATAGCGGCAATGATGCCGCATATTTTATATCGGCCATAGTAATGCCGCAAGTTTTCACCATGGTTTTAAAAAATGCCACATTCTTCCTATTTGACGCCATTGCTTAAGGCAACAGTGTCGCAAGTGGTAATTCCAACATTAATTACTTTAGGCGGTAATGCCATTAGTATATAAATTGGCAATGATGCCGCCTATTATCAATTTCGGCATTATTATTATAGCGACATAGTAGCCTAGTTTTATAAGTTTAATGGCAACTGTTTTACAGCATGATGTCGGAAGTCATCGATATCGATCTTACTGGTTTAAAAGCACCCAATATTAATGGTTTTATGATATTTATGCTGAAGGTTATCAATGTCGACATTCATATATTTCCAAGTTAAAAAAGCTTTATACTATGCAAACTTTATAACTTATATTTTATATTAGGCGACATAGATGATATCGGCCTTATGGCCCCATGTTTTATTAAATTGAAACTGTTTATAGACAACGACATAGAAGGGATGAAATATCTATGTAGGCAATATTAATGCTGCACTTTATTTATACAATTTGTTTTATTTTATGGCTTTATCGCCTAATGCTTTAGAGGTGCGATAACCTCAAATTGATTATAAAGTTAATAAAAGCTATTTTATAAAAGCATATATCTTGGCATAATATTTTTGATAAAATAAGGATTACAATTTCCTTGTTCAAAATATGACTTTAAGGGTTAAATCATTAATAAAGAATTATGTATTCAAGGAAATAAAGAGGGTATTTAGCCTAGAATTTTAATAGTGAAATTATTGTTCTTATCACCTTTAGATTAATTGTGATAAGATAAATTGAATCGAGGATTAGAGAATAGAGAACCAAATAATGGGACTGGTGCGAGGAGCGCCCTATACTTCAACTGTTAGCTCCTAGTTGATCTCAGTCCACAATTCCAATGCGTAGGGCTTAGTTAAGGGTAAAAGTAAAAGCAGGTTTACACACCGAAAGGAATCTATAAATTAAATAGGTTATTGGTTGGCCTACAAAGCCATTAGGTTCACAGTAAGCTTAGCAAAACTATGAGATTAACAGACAATCATGTTAACACTAAGATGATTGTGTTTAGACTGACAGTCCAGTTTCCTCCTAATGGTAAGTTGGAAAATTTTGGTATATCTGGTGGGCCTGAGTCAGTCGTATAGGTTTGTAATAACCTTGAGAAACTATGAAGTAGAGATAGACAGTTAATTAAATGAGACAAATTAGTCAGGTTTACTCAGTTAGCATGC
The DNA here is from genome assembly GCA_030737815.1 of Allium fistulosum. NCBI lineage: Eukaryota > Viridiplantae > Streptophyta > Magnoliopsida > Asparagales > Amaryllidaceae > Allium > Allium fistulosum. The sequence goes on from CM060906.1 coordinate 419,190,426, forward strand.
ATGCATATGATTATTTATGTTTATTTAACCATTGTGAGTGCAGGAGCATGATTGCGATTGACATCTTTTCAGAAGATACTAGTGAGGGGAAAACCCGTTCCGCTCAGCAGCGTGGTCTCGCTAAATATTTATTACCGAGATGACATATTATTATTCACGCTAGACTTTTTTTTCGACCTGAAGTTTTGTTTTCCCCTTTAACTCTTGAGTGCTCATTTGATTAGCTCGAGAGTAAGGTTTCCAGGTTTTAGGTTTGACAAATAAAGCTTCCAAAGATGTGTAGGAGGCATAGCTAGCTATATAGAAGTCTATTTATTACTGTGTTGTTATCATTTTGTTTGAATGTAATGGAATAAATTATATTTGTCTGGTAGTAAACTCTGATCAACCAAGGTGGCATCTTCATATGTCGCTCTTGGAGTATATTGTAATAATTATATTTTATCCGAACCTGGGCAACTTTTAGGATTATACAATAAATATGGAAATTATTAATGAAATGTTTTTAAAAAAAGTTTCACATTCCTGTGCTTCAGATGTTAATAATACTATTAACCGATCTCATTTTGTCACCGAAGAATAATATTATTGATGACTGCAACATCAGTAGCGCTTATTTTCGAGCTTTAGAGTGAGGGATGGCACAACTTGGTATCAGAGCAAAGGTTTATGTAAAACCAAAATAATTTTGAACTTTAGAAGAGTTTTTGAAAATAGAATCCTAATGAATTAAAGAATGAGATTAAGATATAGGATAACGTAATAGTAACATGCTTGTATTTGCTATATATATAGGTATATATCATATCTCTATTCTTCCCTCTATCTTATATCGTTCTTCTGTACCTTATAAAGGTTCGAATGCAGATTTAAGGAAAATAGGACATAGAGGCAGGATGAAGAGTGAATCTCGGTGGAGGAAGCATCACGACCAATGGAAATATCAGGCCCAACACTAGGAAGAATTCGGGTCGACCGACAGCTGCTAATGTGGGTGCTGGAATACTAACGGTAGATATGGGAGCTATGTATCAATTCTTTATCAACATGATGCAAGATGGAGTTGCAGCTGGATTAGTTGATGGTAATGCTGAAGGAGCAAATCCTGAAGTTTCGGTTGTCAATAACTATGTATGCTGAGTTGGGATTATGCAAGACTCAGAGGAAAGCCATTTATTGGAATGAAGGATGTTATCGAAATTGAGAATTAGTTGTTGCATTGTAAAAGGATTTCTGCTTATTTAGGCTTAAACGATGAGTACAAGAGGAGATTGACATCCAGGTAATTGTAAGGAGCTGCATTGTACTGGTGGAATAGTGTAACTATGGAGATACCAAAGGGGAATTTGACTTGGGCAGAGTTCAAAAGGAGGTTTGAAGAGAGATTCATGTTTGAAATAGCCAACTCAACTTTTCTTAGAAAGTTTGCTGAGTTAGAACAAGGTGATATGTCAGTGCTTGAGTATGCAACTAGATTTGAGGAGCTTTCCATATATGGATATGCCACTGTGGATATGACAATCATAAGGAATGAAAATTTCATTAGAGGATTGAAACTAGAGCTTGCTAGAGCAACATTATTGCACCTTAGAGACCGTTGTGATGTAGTAGTGGAAATGGCACTGAGGAACGAAGAGATGCTTGCACTGTTTAGTAATAACAAATCGATAGAGGCTCGGGGTGGTCAAAGTCAAAAAAAAGTTCTTTCAGGAAAAAGGAGCCCAGAAGGGTAGAGCTGCCAAGAACGGAAAAGCTGACATTATCTGCTTCAAGTGTGACAAGAAAGGACATTTTGTTCATGCATGTGGAACCGGTCAGGGAAAGAAGGTCATTGGAAAGAATAACATCAAGTGCTTTAACTATGACCGGATAGGGCATTATAAGAATCAGTTCAGAGAACCAACTAAGGTTGAGAAAGGAAAAGTGTTTTTTTTGGAACCGTCTGCCTCGAGACCAATGGGGGAGGAAAAAGGAAAGGCTGTGATTGGAGGCGCTTTTGATTCATGGCATACTTGTTAGGATATTGTTTGATGTGGGTGCATCACATTCTTTTATCTCTCATTATTTGGTAGATAAGCTTGGTTTAGAACCATCATACCTTTCCTTAAGGGTTGTGAATCCGATAGAAGGGTCTACAACTTTTGGGATGAGATGTAACCATTTAGAGTTTGAGTTATTAGGTCATATATTCGCCTGCAGTTTACATGTGTTTTATTTTGTGGGCTTTAGAATTATATTGGGTATGGATTGGTTACGCAAATAAGATGCTAAGATATTTTGCCAAGATAGAAAAATATCACTATGACACCCTAATAATAGCAATCGAATTATATACTCAATAGAGAACTCGAATTTTGATATTTGTGCTTTATTGGGTGTAATGGAGGAGGAAGACAAGTTGAATCAAGTTTTTGTCGATTGAGAGTTTGCAGATGTTTTTGAGTCTGTTATAGGACTACCACCGAAATGAGCTATTGAGTTTCGAATAGATCTTGTACCTAGAGCTGAACCTGTAACTAGACCGCTAGCAGAATGACACCTACTAAGATGGAGGAGTTAAAGGTGCGGTTGGTGGACTTAGAAGGAAAGAGTTTCATTAGACCAAGTAGTTCGTCTTGGGGACCGGCCATGGTGTTCGTGAAGAAACCAGATGGGTCATTGTGGATATGTATCGATTATCATAAATTGAATGAGAAGACGATAAAGAATAGATATCCCTTGCCAAGAATTGATGATTTATTTGATCAATTGAGTGGAGCTAAAGTATTTTCCCAATTGAATCTGGCGACAGTGTTCCATCAATTAGGAGTGGTGGAGGACAATATTCCTTTGACGGCATTCTGAAAAATATATGGTTCCTACGAGTGGTTAGTAATGCCATTCGGGTTAATTAATGCGCCTACTTTCTTTGTTGATTTAAAGAACCGAATCTTCCCGAGGACATTTGAATAGGTTCATGTTTGTATTTATAGATGACATCTTGATATATTCTAGAAATAAATGAGATCATGAGGCTCACCTTAGAGTAGTGATTGAGAAGTTGAGACAACATCAATTAAAGCGAAGTTTTAGAATGCCATTTTTGGAAGAAGAAGAAGTGGAGTTTCTTGGTCATGTAGTTTTAAAAAAAAGGTTGTTAGTAGATCCAACTAAGATTGAGGCTGTTAATAATTGAAAGAGACTTGAGACAGTGATCGAGATAAAGAGTTTTCTTGGATTAGCCGACTATTATCAGAGATTCATGAAGGATTTCTCTCGTATAGCAGCACTGATGACTAAGCTAACAATGGAGGTCGTGAAGTATGTTTGGACTGATTAATGCGAGGAGGCATTCCTAAAGCTAAAACATTTAGTAACCAATATGCTCGTGTTAGTTGTTCTGGATGGGGTTCGAAATTCGGTGGTGTATACTGATGCGTGTCGAACAGAATTAGGAGTTGTATTGATGCAAAAGATAAATTGATTTCCTACGCTTCACGATAGCTTAGACCGCATGAAGTTAGATAATCGACTCGTGATTTGGAGTTGGCAGCTGTAATCTTTGCTTTGAAAGTGCAGAGGCATTACCTTTTGGAAGAAATATTCGAGTTGTTTATGGATTATAAGTCCTTGAGGTATTTATTCTCCCAGAAGGAGTTGAATATGAGACTGTAAAGGTGGCTAGAGTTTATAGCAGCTTATGATTTTGGTATTGAGTATATGCCAGGAAAAGGAATCAAAGTAGGTGATGCACTTAGCAGAAAACATCAGAATGCAGAATTAGCCATAACAGTGAGGTGGAAAGACTTAGAGCATTGACTACTTGTAGTGTGTAGTTAAGGTCAACAGCTAGTCCTAGTCGGCATACTGCTATATTGTCTTGTTTAGAAGTTTGACCAGCAATGATCAAAATGATTGCTTCTAAACAAAGAGACGATTCATTATTAGTTGAACGAATCAGAAGACTCGAAGGTGGAACTGAGATTGATGATTTGAAATATTTTTACCGTGGCCAAAATGGATGGTTGAGAAAGAAGGGACGATTATGTTTTCCAAGATGTGCGAGACCTAAAGAAGGAATTTCTTAGTGAGTGTCATCGATCGAAGTTTACCATTAATCCTGGAGGTACTAAGATGCACTAGGACATGAAGAGAAGTTTCTTCTGGGAAGCTATGAAAAGGAATGTAGGCTTATGGGTAAAGCAGTATCTAAACTGCTAACAAGTGAAACCCAAGCATTAAAAGCCAAGTGGTTTGCTTCAGCCTCTAGATACCAGTATGGAAATGAGACTCAATATCTATGGATTTTCATTGATTGGTTGCCTAGGTCGAATATGGGAAATAAGAGTACTTGGGTTATAGTGGAAAGGCATACTAAGTGTGCACATTTCATTTTCATTAAGTTGACAAGGAAGACACCTATTTTGGCCAAGTTACTCATGAAGAATATTATCAGACCGCGTGAAATTCCTAGCAGTATAGCCGGTGATAGAGATTCTTTATTCACTGGCGAATTCCGAAAGAGTCCGCAAGAGTTTTCGGGCACCAAGCTCAAAATGAGCACTGCTTACCTCTATAGACAAATGGGCAAACAGAAAGAGTTCACAAAATCTTTGAAGATTTGCTAAGAGCTCGCGTGTTTGATTTTAGAGGATCACGGGAAGACCATCTACACTTAGTCGAATTTTCCTATAACAATAGCTCTCAAACTAGTATAGGGATGACACCTTTAGAAGCTCTATATGGAAGGCCATGCAAATCACTCGTATGTTGGTTAGAGACCGGAGGTAGACTAGTTCTTGGTTCAGATATGGTGAGAGAAGCCACGTGAAAGATTGAGTTAATCCGAACAAGGATGAAGGAAGCTTAGTCTATGCAGAAAAGTTACGCCTATAAGAGGTATAAAGATTTAGAGTTCTCGGTTGGAACCATGTTTTTGTTAAAGTATCACCGATGGAGGATGTATTACAATTTGAAAAGTCAAGGAAATTAGCACCGAGATATGTTGGACCATTTTCTATTATAGAAAGAATCAAAAAACTCGCTTATCGGATAGAGTTACTGAATAGTTTGGCGGGAATCCACAATGTTTTTCGTGTTTCACATCTTAGGAAGTGTGTTCGATCCAGAGACTACTATTACTAGGACTACATCGAGACTTGGTGGTAGAACCGAACATGGCTGTTGTTAGGCAACCTGTTCGTATCGTGGCTAGGGATAAGAACAAGTTAAGAAACAAGACAGCCGGACTAGTGAAGGTCCAGTAGAGTGACGACGAGATAGATTGTACTTGGGAGACAGTGGACAGGATTAGAGACACATATCCTAATCTGTTTTGATGGTATGTTTTATACTTATGTTATATGTTTGCTATATACTTTATCAAGATCTCAAGGATGAAATTCTTTAAGAAGAGGAGTCTGTAACACCTTTAATTTTGAGTAACATTATTTTGGATATTTAACTAGATAAATTAGATAAAATAATGTATTGAGATAAGGGAAATGAGATTTGACAATTAAATAGGTCATGCCTTAATTAATGAGTTAATAAGATTGATTATAATTTAAATAAGAAGGAGGAATAATGTGAGGGGGAAAATAGGAAAAAAACTTATTTCCTAAACATAAATCCTTCTGTTCACTTCCTCATTCACAATCTCTTCATACAAATTAAAACAAAGACAATGCCGACCATTACTAAGAGATTTAAGAAGAGAAAAGGCTAGGAAATTAAAAGATAAAGCTTAGGGGAATCAAATCAACACTTAGATCTTAATCTCTTTATCTAATCAAGGTGAATAATAGTTATCCATCTAACATTTGCTTGCTTATTTCGGTTTTATGTTTAAACCTGAATTATATGTTGTTATTATGCCATGTTATGATTGTTTGGTTGATTATATGCTTGAATGATGAATTATTGGATTTATTATGGAGTTATTTAATAGGTTTTAAGAGTGAAAACCTAGTTTACAACATCCAGTTGACATGAAATTTGGATATGATTTTCATAACAGTACTTTATAAGTGGGTTTTTAATTTCTTAATTTTCCAAGCAAATATAAATATTTTATAAATTTCCTAAGTAAGAAAAGTATTTATTTTGGGTTTTAATTATTAAAAATAATTAAATAATGTTATTGCTCTCAAAAATTTTATATGTCAAAGAATATGCTAATCCTGATTTATTGTGATTTTTGGGAATTTTTCCTAAGTATTTATGATTTTATATGAATTTATTAGGCCAGAATGACTTAATAATTATATTAAAATAATAATATGAATTTAGTGGTTTGCAAATTATTTTGAGAATGGCAATTCTGATCTAAAGCAGTTTTTTAAAAAGGATTTGATAAAGATGTTTATTACTCAATAACAATTTAATAAAGAATTGAAGTTGTTGAAAAGAAATTGCTTTTGAAGAAGTAAAATAGTTTTTATGTTAATTACAAGATAGCCATGTCGTTATTAATCAATGTCGACGTCTATCCACGCTGCAGCTATCAATGCCGCTTACTTATGCCGCACTTATCTATACCGGCATTAATATTTATAGTAGTAATGATGCCACATATTTTATATTGGCTATAGTAATGCCGCTATTATTGCTTTCAACATAAAGGCATTATGGCAACAATGTCGCATATTTTATATTGGCTATAGTAATGCCGCTATTATTGCTTTCAACATAAAGGCATTATGGCAACAATGTCGCATATTTTATATTGGCTATAGTAATGCCGCAAGTTTTCACCATGGTCTTAAACAATGTCGCATGCTTCCTATTTGACGCCATAGCTTAAGGCAACAATGCCGCAAGTAGTAGTTCCGACATTAATTACTTTAAGCAGTGATGCTGCTAGTATATAAAATGACAATGGTGCCGCCTATTATCAATTTCGGCGTTCTTATTATAACAACATAGTAGCCCAATTTTATGAGTTCAATGGCAACTGTTTTACGGCATTGTTGTAGTCATCGATGTCGACCTTATTGTTTAAAAGCACCCAATATCAACGTTTTTTATGATATTGATGCTGAAGGTTATCAATATCGACATTCCTATATTTCCAATAAAAGCTTTATACTATGCAAATTTTGTAACTTATATTTTATACTAGGTGACATAGATGATATCGGCCTTATGGCCTTGTGTTTTATTAAATGAGAACTGTTTAAAAATAGCAACGTAGAAGGGATGCGATAATTTATCTAAGCAATATTAATGTCGCACTTTATTAATATAATCAGTTTTATTGTATGGCTTTATAGCCTAAGATTTTAGAGGTGCGATGACCTCAATCAGTTTCACAACATATATCCACCCCGACATCTCTAGAATCTCTAACTCTTACAATCCTTCGGTCACAATCCAAGATCGCTTTAAGCTTAGATAACCAATCCATTCCCAACAACACTCCAAAACCCATGAACCCAAAAACAAACAAATTAAAGGGAAATGAATAATTTTGAAAAGAAATGGGCACATGTAAACACATAGTGTCTACATTTGTTGTACCCCCAATAGGGTACGACACACAAAGGGGATTACTCAAAAGAAGGGTTTAAGGTTAAGTCTATCAACGAGATCAACTGAAATAAAACTATAGGAAGCACTCATATCGAATAATATCCAAATAGGAAGATCATGGACGGATAGTGTACCTTGCACTACCTGCTTTCCCTTCTGTCCTGAAGAAGCGGATGATATCTCCTCAATAACAAAAGCTTGTCCTTGCATCCCCTTCTTCGAAAAATGGCACTCATTCTTCATGTGTCCTTGCTTGTGACAATTGAAGCAGATTGGTCCACTAGTGGGGTCCGGGCAATGATTTTCAAAGTGTCCCATTTTGTTGAACTTGAAAAAAGAATATTGGTCAAGTCATGTTGCTGGAGCTCCACCTCCAAGTTTCTTTTCTGACCACTGCTTCTTTCCCTTGCGCTTGAAATTCAGCTTGCCTCTGACTGGTATCGCCGCTAAAGGCTTGGCATTGATTTTTGGCACTACTCCCTTCTGGACTCCTTCCTTAACATCTAGAGCTTCGAACCTCAAAGCCATACCGATAAGGTTAGTGAATGTACCCAAAAGATGATTAGTCATTTCTCTCTCGAACTCTGGTCGCATTCCATTCACAAACATTTCATTATTCTTGAGCGGTATGTCTATCAATCCAAGTTCAAAATGGGATAATGCATTAATCTTGTGCTCATACTACACCACTGTTATATCACCTTGCTTCAAATCTAGGAAACTCCTAAACAACTGCATCCTTTCAGCTTCAGGGACAAACTACGTGACTTTCCTAAAATGTGCCCAAGAAAACTCCTTCTTTAGAGTATTAGCCATTACAGAATCCCACCAGTCCATTGCCGACTTTTGAAGTTGTCGCGATGCCAATAGACGTTTCTCTGCATCTTCTAACCTAAGATCTTCGAATATTCTTTTATAAGATCTAAGCCAAGTCCGCACTCCAAGAATATCTTCAATACCAAGAAAGGTTTCCCGCCCAAAGCGGTGTAATTCTTGCACAAAGTCATAAAGTTCATAAGAGGCTGAACTTGCGCTACTACTTCCTCTACTGGACCTACAGCTAGCCCATTTCTAACTACTCTGCTATCAGTAGCCGTGCTAATTCCAGGTCCACCTCTTCCTTCTCTTATTGTATTCATCTTCTATTACTTGGACAAATAACATGAATCTTTATAATACAAGGATAGGATCAAAATATTTTAAGGAAAACAACACCAAAAGATCTAGAATGAGACTTTAGAGGATATATATTATTATAAAAATCACAAATACACTCTCTCTAGATTAACTCATTCTAGGGTACCGCTTACCATATCTCTAACAAGATGTACCCAAATCAGGCTAACGTGTTCACTCAACCAAAGCTCCGATACCAACTGTGACGACCCATCTTTTCGACCCTTCAAAACGATACTTAATAGTATTCATATGCCCTTGCCCAAGCATCCGAAAGACAAGTTGTCATGGGGTAAAATAAAAGAATAGAACATAACAGAAAAATCTCATAATGGAATGGTTACATATAATACAACAATAATATAGTACATATGGTTACTCCTTAATATGGAGTTATTAGAGTTACACAAAAGTTCTACTACATTCAGTCTAAGCAGTTATACACTCTGCCCTTACACTTGCTGATACAAAATACATACATACATCACCATATAGCGGAAATAGATAATTAGATAGATAAAGGAGCCTCCTAATCGTCCATCGTCTTCAAATAGCCCAAAGAAAAACCTGCTACTCTCGAACTACTCAAATATAATTGAGTACTCGAGAGTTTAGAAAAAACAAACAACTCTGGTCAGACAATAAGTCTGGTATAAGTAAATATCTAAACAAAAAGGTGGAAATAAACACAGTATGCAAGACCATGCCACCAACTGCAGAACGGGTTTCCCCTCATAATAATAACATCCAATCACAATAATGGATACAAATAATTAAACATTGCGAAGTGCTCACGCCATTTCTCGATGCAATTAAGAAAAAGGCGAATTTAAAAATTTGGAATCAAAGGAAAGGAAAGAGAAATTTTCCAACAAATGACTAGGAGGGTGCGCCCTCCTTATCGAAAGTATACCTCTAGAATATGTACTCGAGAGAGTCATATACTATGTGACTCTCTCGGGAACTCCAAGCCGGAGGCCGCCAACCTTACCAAAAATCGGAGTATTTCACACTCAGTGCGCATAGGTTCGAAACCTAATCTAGAAAGGATGTGTTAATATCTTAATGGGAGTAACCCCATATAGCTTGGCCCAACTCACTCTTTAGTTTTAGTCATTTATGATAAAGGATAACAATGCTCAAGTGAGCAACAAATCGTCTTAGATTGACGATACATAATAAAGAAAGATGAATCAATAGTCGATAAACCAACTATCGGGAATGATTAAAATGATCGTATATGGACTGCAAATCTCATATTCCTATCACTACTCATCGGTTTCAAACTTGTACTATTTCTTGGTTAAAAGTGAAGTCGGGCAAGTGAAGGTAGTGTTACTTCTAAGCAATGCCTTGATGGCATTTTAACTTTCGAGATAGTGACAGGTTTCCACACCTTGACGTTTAGTGCTAAGAGTATGACTAAATTCTTTCCATATAAATAATATTGGATTATGGAAAATTAATTTCTTACCCTTTCCGTAACTGAATCAAACTTTACTTTTAAAATCGATCTAGCGCTGGGATTTCACATTACAAATATTAACTTTGAGCAACTTTATCAAATGATTAATTAACTTTAAAGACAAATTAATTTCTTCAGTATCATTATTTAAAATGATTAATCAACTTTAATAAATGATTATTTACTTCGAACATCTTCATTTAAAATAATTAATTAACTTTAATCATGATTAATTACTTCAAACAACATTATTCAAAATGATTAGTTAACTTTAATCACCCTTGTTTAAATGATTAGTTAACTTTAAAACATTACTATTAAAATTATTACTTAACCCTTAGACATCATTATTAAAATGATTAATTAATTTTAAAAAATCATTATTAAAACGATTAATTAATTTTAAAAAATCGTTATTAAAATGATTAATTAATTTTAAAACATTATTATCTAAGTGATTAATTATCTTAAAACATCATTAAGTACGATTAATTAACTTTAATGCATCATTATTTGATAATTAATTAACCTTAATCATCATTAGTTAAAATGATTAATTAATTTTAAAGCATTGTTATTAAAGTGATTAATTAATTTTAAACATCTTTAATAATATGAATAATTGACTTTAATACATCATTAATTAACCTTAAACATCATTATTTAAAATGATTAATTAATTTTAAATATCATTATTAAAATGATTAATTAACTTTAAATCTATCATTAATTTGAATAATTAATTATTTTTGCAAAACCATGCACAAGATTTAACCAAAATATTTCAAAGGGGATAACATTTTTCAAAGTGCCGATATAGCGAGTCGCTATACGGACACTTCCATAAACACTTTCCCTATATCACTTATTCAATCAAACATCACATAACATAAGTGTGAACACAAATACAAAGACAAGTAACAACTATACATCATATAGAGAGTATCCTAATATTATTTACTTAAGCCATTTTCCGACTAATTTCAAGTTACTTTATTAAACACCAAGATGTCAACCTTTTAAAGTAGTCACCAAGCCAACAAATCCAACACTTTTAACACATAAAAACATAAGGAAATAACATATATTTTTGTCACAATAATAAAGGTCAAAACTTTAGTTATAAAGGTGAGATTTTGCTCACCAAAATGTAATCAAACCAAGTCGAACTAACTCCACACCTTGTATTAACGCCCGATCTTTGTTTTTCTTCTTAAAAGTTTGTATTTTTGGAGCCCAAATAGGCTAGATGGGTTCGACCATGGACTATATAGGCTCGACCATGGATGTTTTGAGGAGATATGGGTCTTTTTTTGGTTAGTTAGGAGATGTAGAGGAGAAAGAAGTGATTTTTAGTTATTTTGCTTAAGGAAGAACTAAAAAAGAACAGATTTTTAAATTTGAAAACCTAGAAAGCCATTAACAAGTTTTTAGAAATTTAAGGAAGGCGATGGAGCTTTTGAAAAGTAAGAAAATGAAATGATAAAAATGAGAAGGAAAATAAAAGAATCGTTTTATAAAAAGTGGAATAAGAGAATTACTATAATGTCTTTCCTTACATTCCCTCTACTCAAATTGCTCCACCTCATCACCACCCTCCTCCTTGCCCATTACACACGCAACCCATGAAAGCCCCCCTTTATCTATTATGTTTAACACTTCTTTGTACCATGATGTGTAAATGGTAATGTGACATTTCATTCTTAATTTATTTTTATTTAAATTTTTGAAAAGATGTCACGACTTCTTATATTTACTTAAGTAATTACATTTTCACCATATTATTTAACTTATCCATACTTATGTTAAGATAACTATATGTTGGTATATGTTTACTAAAGTTTACACAATGTTTCCAACAAACTTTAGACAATGAAAAATCGAAGGTTCAAAAAACGATTTCCGGTCACATTTTTTATTTTTCTTCAAACTATTATTTTTGTAAACCAAAATTTAAAACAACATCATCATCATTAGTTATTACTTAAAAGAGGTTTATTTGAGTTATAAAATACATTATTTAAATATTTAAAAATATTTTAAATATTTAAATTCAAAGTGATTAAGTTACGGGTCATTACATCAAAATGATTAAGGAATAATTCAGGTGATTAAATCAAATTGAAAGTGATTAAATATAGAAGCACACCTCAATTAGCGTGAGAAACACACCTCATGCACAACCAAATTCAAAGTGATTAAATATTTTAAACAAACTTAGATAACCAATCCATTCTCAATAACTCTCAAAAATCCATGAACCCAAGAATAAACAAATCAAAGGGAAATGGATAACTCAGGCACGAAGTCCTATTCGTCAACTCAAACGTTTTGTAAGATACTCGTTCCTCCGGATTAAGTGAGGGTTATAATTTAAATTCAAAAGGAGTCTGAGACTGGACATAGGACGGGAAGTCCGAACCAGTATAAAAATATCCGATGCACTCTACTTTTGTGTATTTTTATTTAAGATATTGTCATACAAGTTTTAATTTAGTAGAACAATTCACATTACTCGATCTATAACGACTTTCACAAACGACTCAAAACTAGCAACAAAGGAAACATGTATATGATCAGCTCGTCCCGTCTCAATATCGGTTAGCATATAAAAATCCAGAGAGGTGAATGCAAGCTCAAAACCAGTAATAGGCTATCATTGCTTTGTAAGTGCCTCTACTAAACAATGATCGATACATGTATAAGGTGGAATCCAAATAAACAAGCTGAAAGGTGTAGTTACCAATAAATCTCTAACCGGGCAAGGTAATGTGAAAATTAATCATCAATACACCTATGCTAGCCACTCCTCGTCGCCATGTTTGAGGCCAACATATTCAATATATAAAATAGTTATCACTATCCTATAATAATGTATTTGCATCAGAATGTAGATACGACAAAAATAAATAGAGGTATACCCGAGAACCTAAAGATCCATCACGACGGTGAGTGTAACCCTCTGGTAGCTGATGCAAAATACGAAGATCGTCACTGCACAATGTAGGATCTGATTTATTATGTGTCGGACCGACATCAAATTTTTGAATTTTAATACAATCAATATGAATAAAAATTGGAGTTGAATGCCATTTCAGGAATGCATGTTTAGTAGGGCTATCAATAGATACATGAAAAAAATCCGAAATCCGTCCGCATCCGTATCCGAAAAGCGGATAAGTATCCGATATCCAGAAAAATTGATACGGATGCAGATACAAATACATCCGCATCCGAAAATTATTCGTCCGGTTTTTGTCAAGATTATAGTTTAAATTGTGTGTAATTTAATACAATGAAAGATATTCATTTATTATTTTATTAAGTTATAGTTTATATTATATGCATTTAATGCTTATTAACTGCTCAAACTATTTATTATCATCATATTTGTTAATTTTTAATATTTTTATAATCAAAGGGATTGAAAAAAATTATATTAAATTAAAATTCTCTTTTTATAATTCTAGATTTATCGATCGTTAGCGGATATGATAATTAGCCAATATCCATCCGTATTCGCGGATGCGGATATCCGATATTCAAAAATAATTTCAGATACGAATGTGGATATGACACTATCCTAATTCGAAAGTATCGATTGATAGGTCTAACGTTTAGCATGCAGAACTTGTTGAAGATCTCTAAGGCTGAACCTAGGGGGAGATGCTCCTACGGTCGTACCAAAGTAAGGACCACAAAATTTTGATTACAAATAGAGTTCGCTCTGGCTAAGTCATCTTCTTCCAGCTTTTTAAACCCTAGGCTCGTCGGATCCTCAAATTCCCGGTATCATGAATTCGGTTTCCAGAATCAAAACCCTAGTTCCCAAATCTAACTTCGTCAGAAACCTCAGATTCTTTTCTCAAACTTTAGAACCAATCGATCCCAAAAAACTGCCGACAAACTACACATCTCCGTCCAATTTCGACCCCTCCAACCACCGTCCTCCCCCAACCCCCCGAGTTTGGTCTCTCGTCGATGATGTCGCTGCTTTGACGATTTCTGAAGTAGCGGAGCTCTCTCAGATCCTCATTACCAAAATGGGACTCAAAGATCCTCCCAACATTGCTATCATGGGCGCAGGTGGTGGTCCGGGAGGTAGTGCGGTAGGAAAGAGTGCGGAGAAGGAGGCAGTGGAGGAAAAGAAGGAGAAAACGGTGTTTGAGTTGAAGCTGGAAGAGTTTGATGCAGCAAGTAAGATAAAGGTGATTAAGGAGGTGAGAGGGTTTACGGAGTTGGGGTTGAAGGAGGCAAAGGAGTTGGTGGAAAAGGCACCGGTTGTTATTAAAGGTGGGGTGAGTAAAGAGGATGGAGAGAAGATTATTGAGAAAATGAAGGCGGTTGGTGCCAAGGTTGTGTTGGCATGATTGTTGACAACTACTACAATGGTATGCATATGGCTTGTATTTTAACAGTATGATAGCAATAATTGGAATGTTGAAGCCTAATTTTGAAACTGGATGTGTTGTAACATTCTCCCCTTTTAAAATTTAGTATATTTGTTGAATATATATAGAGACACACACACATGAATCCTTTACACACACACCTTTTGAGCAATAAGAACACATACTTTGACTTCATTTATTGTAGCGGCTATGCTACAATTCGATACACTGCTTATGATGTTTGCGCATGTGATGGTGTTTTAACTTTACAGTTTGTCATATGCCTTATAAATGGTATTTTGTTTTTCTGCATCATGTAACATGGGTTGTTATTTAGCAATCCATCCAAGTTTGGTCTATTTACACATGACATGAGGCTCACTTGAAACAAAATTTGAAAAAATTAGTTAATTAAATTAGAGAAGAAAATTAATAGAAGCAAAAAAGCAGGGAATATGATTTAGAGATGAGATCAGAAGGTCCACAATGCAAAAACTAAACCAACCTAGATATTAGTCTTCCTGAAAGACGACGAATAGAAAACAATTGTACTATGAGAACAAGGTAGGTGATGTAAAATTCAAAATTATTATAAATACATTTATGAATATGTTAGGTTTTCATATCCATAATTGAAATCAAGTTATTGCATAAATGCTTCAGAACTACATTCTTAGACGATAAAGGAATTTCAAATGAGAACATAAGTCATATTTTTATTGAAACAATTCATATTTCAAATTAGCGGCAAAAAATTATCTATAGTTTAGTACTCAAAATTAAAATGTATTTTTGTAAAGAATTTCAAATATTCTTAAGATAAAAACTAAAAAAAGCATGAAAAAAGTTATTGGTTTAAATGAGTGTCAAATTGGTGAAAAAAGGGATTATAGAAAAGTCAAAGTTTCTTTAGAAGTTCAAATAATGTAACCAAATTGAACTTTTATTACTAAGGTAATCATAATTCTTAAAAATAAAATAAAACTTATTTTTTAAAATAAAAAATTAATATATTTAAAGGTGAATAGAAATTCTGTATATTTAGACAACTGAACTTAAAAAATGTTGATTGGTTTTCATTGTTGTAAGCTGTAAGGTGGTACTAATGTATAAACTGTTAGGATAAATTTTGTGAAGAAATAGCCGCTGACGTATGGATTTGTAGGTCTGAGTGTAGTGCTTATCACCAATGATTACTTTACCTTCGAATGATGGTGACAATATATATAGACATTAAGAATGAACAAGTAGTTAATTGCTATAACAGTACGAACTACAAAGAAATAGTTGTTCATATTTTATGCAAATTATAAAATGGGGTTAGCAATGCTTTTCCCTAGTTGAAAGCATGAAGCAGTTTTAAGCATTAAATTTAAGAACTTTTTGGTATTATAACTTGTTATGAGTGGAAAAAAAACCAGCTTTTGAAATGTTTGTCGATTTTCAGCATCATTAGCAAATGGTAAATCATGAATTCCCTTTTCAGGCCCAACATCTGAAGTTGATTGAGACTTTGCCTTTTTACTTGGTTAATTTCAACTTTGGAAATTGAATTGAGTTCAGAATTGTTTGTTTTAGGATCCATTGAATGACTTTTTAAGCCATTGTTTATTGTTGATTTTTGATTATTTATTTATGGATATGAGAAGTTATGATAGTATAACATATTATGTATAAGCTAAGGTTGAAAAGTATGTGGTGCATGTGTCGGTCACTGTTGAAATATTGGATTTTGCATATGAGGAATGTAACTCTGGAAGCTCAAGCATGCCTAAAGATCTGCAAATTTAAAATCTAAATCATGTGAATATGTACTAACCTCTGTTAAAATACATAATCTAAATTTCCATCCCGAGTAGAAGAAAATGAAAACATTGTCGCTAAAATACATAATCAAAACTTGTTCGGTCAAAAAAGTCCAAATAACAGTTGAAATAATAGCAATTGATGCCTATACATATAAGTACATTCATAATCTTCTTAATCCTTAAAATAAAGAAAATGGTAGGCAGAGTCTCATGCAATTCCCTATACAAATATGGTAATGGATTCTTAAATGTTAAGCAGGCATGGAACAAACCTGAAAATTGACCAATACAAAACCTCCACTATTTTAAACGTATTTAAAAATAAAAATCATATTTTATTTTATTTTAATATTTTTAGTTTAATTTATAGGATTTTTCACGTTTCTTTTGCATTTACGGGTTACTCATTCCCTACCTTAGCCACCAGTCCATAATATCCTAATCTCATTGAGTGGATCCAACACGTTTGATCTACCTCAACACTATATTCAAACAACTTTCCATCCTTCTATTTCAATGTCAGTGCAGGCATCCATCACATTATACAGGCTATTTGCTTCTTGCCACTTCATTTATGACTTGATTCGGAACCACATTCCTCTCCCTAATCTTCAAGTTCTGTTCAAAACCACATTCCAGTCAGCATGCATAGTGCATTCCAGTATAGTCATTTCAGTTTGTATTAGCATCCCAGTCCAGCATTTATGTCCAGCATTGCAGCATTCCAGTTTCAGCACCCGTCGTAGTAACAACACTCCTGCTCAGCCTGCTACTGAACATTCCAGTCTCTGATGCAACATGTTTCTAGCTGATCGAGGGTAGAGGTTGCTTCAGCATGCTCCAACTTAATCAACATGAAATAAATATTTTAGGACTCAAAGAATATGCAGTAAAATTAGGAGAAGTTTTCAATAAGGCTGAATATAGCAACAAATTAATAAACAGGAAATAAAAAATAGAACAAACTGTATTCATTACATTTCAGACTTGGCATAAGTTAATTTATAAAGAAATATGAAAAAAAAATTGCTATTGAAAATTTTCATATGTCTCATGTATAATGTCTTCCTAAATCATGTATTTGTAAAGCGACAGTTTGTAGCAATAATCTTCGATTAAAATCATGAGATATTATATTTTGAATCAAGAATAAGCTTCAACTTAATATCTTAAACTATGGTAAATATTTAGCCTGTCATGTGGTTACCTAATAATTACTTTTGTAGATTGAAAAATTGCTTAAAAAAGACAAATAATTTTGGCTAAAGTCTCATAAAGGATAATTAATAGTTATAATAAATGAAAAGATATAGCATTTCATAAGATGACAGACATGTTTCGTGGTGGTGTTACCTTATTCACAAAGTGGCTTAATAAATATCTTATCTAGTCAAACCGCGCATTTGAATAGTTTAACGATGTTATAAAATTTTGAAAATGTTAACCACTGTATAGATTGCCTACCCAAATAAAACCAAACTGTAGTAATACGTGGGCCCTTCACCGATTTCCCTGTTTAGATCAAACGGATCATAAAGCATCACATTAGCAAAACATCTTTTGCATGCAACTACCTAATGATTGCCATATATCTTTCTTAGAATAAATATCATTTTAAGTGGACTTATAGTATGGTACCATAGCAGAAAAACAACGATTATAGTGACAATAAATAATATTTCTATAAATACCAACAACGTACCATTTTAGTAATATTTAGTTTAATTTTTGCATGCAACCATATGATGCGTGCAACATATCTTTATTCAGATTGTAATATCATTTTGAGTTGATACATATTATAGTGTCATAGCAAAAAAACAGATGTTAATAATATTTCCCATAAATAACAACTTATAAATACCAATAAATAGATGTGTTTTTCATCACTAAATACAATTTATAAAAACATCACTAAATGAAATTAATAAAAATACATTAAATATAGATAAACAAATTAAAAAAGCAACATTAAAACAAAACCTGCAAAGTCATTTATACATAATTTTTATATGCTTCTTGATATTTAAAAAATAAAGTTAACAATATTTCTATTTTATCTATGAATTGATATTATTTAGGGAATTTTACTGAAGCATAAAAAGAGGCGGAGCCTTGGTGAAACGGTTAGGTTACCCACATGGTAATCTAAGCGCTCGGGTTCAAGTCCGAAAACAGCCTCTTCGCAATGCGAAGGAAAGGCTGCATACATTGTTGACCTCCCCAGTGCCCGTTATCGTGCGAGAGCCTCATGCATTGGGTTCCACCTTTTATTAAATCAAATAAATTCATGACTTGAATAGCTTTAAATTGCATTTAAAATAATTAGCTACATTTTTTAATTACGAAAGCAGTTTCAATCACATAAATATAAGCACATTCATAATTGATACTTCAACTACGAAAAAGGTATAGTGTTATAACGTGTGTGCTAACATTTACAGCATATTTTTCTAAAATAGACTCAAACACACTTTCATAGTTACTTGAAACTCTCAATATTAAATCAGGTAGCCTTGGAAGCTTCTGCTCTTTAATCTAAGAAACTGTTAGTCTGTTAGGCTGGAAAACTTTCAATATGTCTCTGTTAGGCTGGAAAATTAAGGTGCCAAATGCTCCCAAAAAAAGCTAGATGTGAGAGAGCATAGGATAAACTTAAAGCTTCATTTGTTGGTTTATTAGAGCATAAACTTGATGGTACCGATATTCATAAATTTTCTAAGAGTTTCAATCTATAGCGGGCATGTGCGACCAATAAGACTGGAGTTGATAAAAAAAAGAATTATTATATTGTGGAATATTGAAATTTAGACAGCCAAATCTGTATCAAGTATAACTCAGGAAATTTTTTGTTTGCTAAGGGTGAATTGCAGCAAGATGTTACCAATGTATATGGAAGTAATGATAAATTTAAGAGAAGTCGGTTATGGAAGCTAAAATTGTTAAAATGCCATGGTTTATTCTTGATGATTTTAACACTGTTCTTTTTAATAATGTAAGGAAGGGACCTAATAACAATCTCAACAATGCAGATGAACATTTTTGGGATGCTATTACTGATCTTGGTAACCAAGAATTGGAAACTATCGGTGCTAAATTCATATAGAGGGGAAGTAAAAAATAGAAACTTTTAGCAAAAATTGATAGAATGATTGTGAACTTTGAGTTTCATAACAAATTTTCTAATTATCAAGCATATTGTCTAGATCACTCTTTTGGTGATCATGCTATTTTTTTCTTTTTTCAAATTGATTCCAAGTCACAATATGGGCAAAAGAACTCCTTTTAAATACAATAATGCTTGGACTTCTCTTAATGGATGCTTTGATGCGGTTAACTATGTTTTTAAAATTGAAGTTATGGTTAATGATCTTTACAGGTTATACAGTAGATAAAAAATGGTAAAAAACATCTTAAGATGTTAAGTGCAATAGAAGCTTAAAAGTGAGATAGGATAACATTAGAGGAAAAAAACAATACTTTACTATCTTAATTAATAGACGATTCATCAAATGAGCCCATAGTTCAAGAGTATAAAGAGAGTCTCGATGAACTTAATATTACTATGCACTCTCAAGAAGTTAAAAGTTCATCAAAAGGCCAAAATTAACTTGAGTTAATGTAGCATTGTTTCTTCCAAACCAGTGTTCCGTTCTGATATCTTAAATATACATTCACACATAAAGTCCTCTGTTATACTTGAATACACAACTTAACTAATACAAAAAGGGGTCCGTCTCATAAAAAAAGGCTGAGTTATTACACGGTACAAAACATAACCTTTTTACCTTAGTTCTGGTTTGCTATGTAAAAGCAGAACAACAGAAGAAAAGTAAAACGTACATAATAATTCTCACATAATGTGAATGAAAAACTAAATAGATTAGACCAAATCTCCTCGTGATTTTCTTACTTTTCAACCATTAAGATAGCTTTTTTATAGATGTAAAATATTATATGTGAATGTAATTATAGTCTTCAGTAAATATAAAACAATATGAATGATAACCATTCTATTATTTATCACTTATCAGATTTGATTTTATAATTAAATAAGAAGTATTATATATCCATCAACAGATTTCCGACCTCGCATTCTCTCCAACCTCGCATTCTTTCTAAAATTGAAGAAGCTCATTTCGTGGATCATAAATCAAATCAGAGAAATCAAATAAGCAAGAATGGAAAACAGTGGCATCGTGTAAAAACTGGCAGTAGTCGAAGCGTGTACAGAAGCATACCTCGTAAGGAAAACATGAGGCAAGAGAAGCGCGTAGAATATTATACCTGATGAATTGTCCGATAGAAGTATGATGGCGTAAATCTCCAATCGACGTCGACGGTATAAGAGGTGCGGATGATGATTTAGGGTTTGAATCGATAATGATTTAGGGTTCTAATAGTTCGATAGAAAGAATGCGAGGTTGGAAAGAATGCGGTGTGGAGAGAGGACACATAGGAGGATGATGTTTGATAATGATTTAGGGTTTCTTGGGATAAACTTGACAGGAGGGTATTTTCGGTAATCCAAGAAGACGCGGTTGAAATCAGTTCAAACTGTTTTCATTGTTAGCAGTAAAGATGCAATAATGTGACTTATGTATGTTGGAAGAATTTATTGTCAAATACATAGGTCTATCTTTTCATTTAAAAAATAATGATCAAAATGTTTTTTTGCATAAAATGATTTTTTTACAAAAATACCTTTTCCTTGAAATAATATTATACAAGAAAGATACGATACTTTAAGACGAAGCACATCTGATGAAAACCATAGCATAGTTACACAGACCTTTAAGAAAAGGCATGTATGAATACTATGAAAAAGGTTTGTGAACAAGTGCACACAAACAAATAAAAAAATAAAATTGAAAATTCCAAACTAGGATTATCTTATTGTACAAAGTATGCAGAAGATACCGATACACATTTTGGATTTCTATGTGAATTTGAAAGAAAAAGACCAAATTTTTCAAAAGAAAAACAAAGCCTAAATATCGAGTTACTCATAAAAAAGGGAAACCAGAGCATAAGAAAAATTTAGAGAGGAAAGCAAAATTTTCAAAAGGAAATATAATAAAAGAAAATTTGCTTAAAAGTTGCAAATGTTTTAAATGCAATAAAGAAGGACATTATGCAAATGAATGTCCTACACAAATGTACAAAATGTTAAATGACAAATATAGAAGAGTATGGTATTCATGTATGCACTATTGAAGATATATATATATATATATATATATATATAGTAATGATAATTCTTCAGGATATGGAATTGAATCCATTTATTCAAATACTTACGAAGAATTAGATGAAATAAATAATTCATTAGAAGGCTTTAAAATCAATATGATTACAATTAATCAAATAAAGATTATACTACTAACCATATATGCTATACTCCCTAAACGAGAAAGAATAAATTCTCCTGGATATACCTTATAAGGCTTATACGCAGGAAAAGGCTTTAAACTAGAAATACCCTACTACATAAGTACTTTTAGATCTAATAATAAAAATTCCATTAGGATATTATGAGATAATTCATAATATATCAAAACGTACAAAGGAAAATATTTTTATAACAAATGGATTAATTAAACCAATGTCGAAAACTAATACATCTATACTTTTCAAAAGCACTAGTTTAGAAGATAAAGAATACCCTACTGAACAACGAGATTCGCTCGGACTACTTATTGTACATAATACGAAGATCTTCCAATTATAAAAAGAAGAAATACACGATCATGATATATTTATCCCATTAGGTGGTTCTACGTCCTAAACTTCAAGGACTAAAGAGTCAGAAACTTACCATGAATATAGAATATATATGAATATACTGAAGAGCAGTTTATTGTCACTGACGAAGATTTTGAAAAACTAAAAGAGGCAATTCCTCGTTATGATAAAATGGATATTTATAAACCCTTGACATTCGAATCTAGATTTTTTAATCAACATATATACATATTTGAACGTATGCAAGAAAATGTAGAATCCGTAAGTCTTAATAAACGGAAAATAGAAAAATAAAAGCTAAGTATCCAAAAACTAGGTACATACATACAGGCTTAATACAACTAAAGATAATAGGTCCCTTTAGATCTGGAATTGATACTTCAATAATGATAGTTTGTATGGATGAAAAAAATCAATGATCCTTTAAATAGTATTATCAATGGAGCTAATTCCAATTTGGCAAACAGATCATTTGAAGTTAACATATGTCCTATTTTTGTACAAGTCTTGGAGATCAATATATAAAAAATACTTGTACTAAACTTACAAAATATTGAACTTTTACCAGGTTCTAAAGTTTTAGGTGTACAATGGGAACATCATATGGCTCTGAACGATACAACTACATTCAAATCAATTACGTCAAAATAATTTGTTAAACTATTTGAAGTAGGATTAGGAAAATTAATTCAACTCGGATTAGTTGATATGAGACATTTAAAGTTTGATAATAAAACACAAGTATATGTAAGACCACTTAGACCAATAATACAAATACATACACAATATTTATAGCATCAAGAAATATTGTTTCCACATATGAGCTTTAGACAGGAAAATCCAATCGAGAGAAGAACTATGAGAATACCTGAAAAACAAAAAGAACTGAAATCCAACCGAATGGTCATAAAGATTCCTACTGAAAATATAAAATATCATGATTAGATCCATAGATCTAAAAAAGATAGCACAATTACATATACATCTTCCAATAACGATATGTATCCCTGAATATTAAGAATTCATGATACATACTTTATTGGATTCTGGTGCAGAAGCTAGTTTACTACAAGAAATATTATACCCCAATAACTCTATGTATGTTTAGATAAAAAGGGAATACAAAATGATTTTATGGGAATGACAAGTTCTCGTAAATCATAAAAAGAAAAAGAATTGCAGGTACAAATACCCAATATATATGACAGTAAAAAAACCTACAATACTACCAAGAGAATTTGACCGTGATTGTATCATAGGAACAGACAATCTAAGGAATCTTTTTCCCTTTGATAAATATTATTTTAAACTAGATGGTGCTTTAGTACAAAGAGTAGCACTACTGGGTACGGTAGCATCGCATTACTAGGTACAATAGCATCGCATTATGCTCCAACAACACAGCGTGATGAAAAACCAATTACATTAATGAACATATAAGAGCACCAAAAAAGTACAATCGAAATTTTTTATCTATAACATACCAACTTCAAATGAGTTTGAAATATTAATACATTATATGCTTGAACCTCTTTATACAGACAATCCATTGAAATGGTTTGACAAAGCACCAAGGTATTGTAAAATTGAGTCAATGATTTTATTGCTTTTCTGACTTGGATGCAAAAGTTCTCAAAGATCGGTACGACTTTGACACTTAGATTTTCAGAATTACAAGAATATAGAGTAGAGTGGAACCAGAGCCAAAAGACGAGATAACAGTTACCCCTAAAGCACGTTTTGCGAATGAAATGTGTGCTTTGCTCAAGAACAAATGTGATGTCAATCTTCGATAGTTGAGCTCTCTGACTACTTTAAACTTGGTGAATCGTCCAATTTTTTCGGATTCTCTTGTCAATCACAGGTCATTCCAGACCTGTCATAGTCTAAGACTCTAGATTCTACTTGAGTGTTGTCTATACTATTAGAACATCCAAAGAACCTCTAAGCTAACTTGCAGATATATGCCAAAGTATATATATATATATATATATATATATATGGAAATACAAGAAGAGATATACACGACGGAGATAAGCCGAAGGAATATATACAAGAAGATACGACGATCGGCATCAAAATCGGGCTAAAACTGAAAAAAACAAATGAAGTTTGTATATTATTTTTATCGGTCTAGATTATATATAATCTCCAATTTGATGATCATACACACACAAAAATATATTTTGAAAACTGTTTTTACAATATGACTATTTTATAATATATATTCAAAAGAAAATAGTCAAAATATTATTTTATAAACACAATATAACATTTAAAAGGAAGAACATTTTAGTTCAAAAGCAGAAGTCTAATTTTCATCATAGACGTTTGAGGAACATTTTAGTTCAACATCAGATGTTTGATATTTCATCATAGACGTCTGAGGAACATTTTAGTTCAACATCAGACGTCTGAGGAACATTTTAGTTCAACATCAGACGTCTGACATTTTCATCATAGACGTCTGGTCATATTGAAATAAAAACATACTTTTTAGTTCAAATCTAGGCGTTTGGATTTTTTATAATAGACGTCTATATTGAATCTAGACGTTGGTATGAAATATCTAGACGTCTGGATGCCTGTTACCGGGTTTTTTATTTGAATTTCTGAAAAAACATGTCCTCTCTTCTTCGACAGTTGCATTTCCTGCTTTGAATAGTTTTCTCCAATGGTTACTACTGTTCAATTAGAATTTTTCAAATCTGCAAATAGAGTTGAGAATTCATTTTTTTAACAGAACCAAGAACTAATTCTTTCTATCTTTTTGATTTGTACTTGTGATTTACAAATATTCTCAACTATTTTACTTCCTACAGTTACACGTTCAAATCGTCTTTTCAATGAGACTATAGGAAGGGTGTACTTAATAGACTTATTCATGTTATCTAAAACACAATCAGTCAAGAAACTTACTACCATTCGTAGTCGAAGTCCTGCTGAAGTTTTTCAGGCACGAAGTACTATTCGGCAGCTTAGGCGGTTTGTAATATAGAAGTCATGTTCGACAGCTTAGACGGTTTGTAAAACCTATTCCTTCTGGTTAAGTGAGAGTATAGTCGTAAATTCAGAAGGAGGCTGAGACTGGACGTAGAACGGAAAGTTCGAACCAGTATAAAAATCTCCAGTGCACTTTACTTATTGCAATTTTCATACTGCCAGTTTGATATAAGTTTTTGTTTAGTAAATATAATCATATTTAGAAGTCCTGTTCGACAGCTAAGATGGTTTGTAAAACCTATTCCTTCTGGTTAAGTGAGGGTATAGTCGTAAATTCAGAAGGAGGCTGGGGCTGGACATAGAACGGAAAATTCGAATCAGTATAAAAATCTCCAATGCACTTTACTTGTTGCAATTTTTATACTGCCAGTTTGATATAATTTTTTGTTTAGTAAATATAATCATACTACACAATGCGCATCAACTTTCATTATATATTACCGCTGCTGTGATTACTGCGCTTCAATTCTGTATCTATATTTGGTTATCATCGATCAAGTGCACATCGACTATTAATCGACGCTAGCGACTTTCATATACATTATCACAATTTCGATTTCATTCGGAGTTATTACATCACATATCAAAACCATTCCGTGTTCATCCGGGATTTATATCATTATCATTTTGATTTTATTCAGAGTTATTACATATCAAAATCGTCCCGTGTTCATTCAGGATTTATCTATTTCGTTTTAATTTCAAGGCGTTCAAATCCTTTTATCAAAATCAATATATGTTCGAAGGTTCAATCTCTTCGGATTGTTTCAGATTCAGTTTAACGCACGATATCTCCGGATCGTTTAATGTTCAGTTTTCAACGGGCGGTCTCTCCGGATCGTTTTATAGCTAATTTAATATGCGATCTCTTCGGATCGTTTACCACTCAAGTTAAAGGGACGATCTCTCCGAATCATTAATTGAATTCATGGCCGTTCGGGGTCGATAGTTAAATCCGCGATATCTTTGGATCGTTGATTGAGGTCATTGTCATTTCAGACCAATAATCAAATCCGTAGTCTCACTAGACGGTTAATCAAATCCATGGCCGTTCGGGACCAATAATCAAATCTGTGGTCTCTCCGGACCGTTAATTAATTCCATGGCCGTTCGGGGCTGATAATCAAATCCGTGGTCTCTTCGGACCCTTACCGAGCCCAATCCACTCGTTCTCTGGCGAGGAGACTCAACGACAAGTAAGCCCATCCGCTCACGCTCCGGCGATGTGACTTCTTGCACTCCAGTCCCACCTTTCAGGACTTAAAGTGATCGATATCGTACAAGTTTATCCGCTCGCTCTCCAACGACAGGATTTGCACCTTTCACTCCGGTCCTGCCTTTTCAAACAAAACTTTAAAGCGATTATTATCGTACAAGTCCATCCACTCACTGTTTGACGATGGGACTGCACCTTGCACTCTGGTTCCGTCTTTCCAGACGGGACTTTAAAGCGATTAATATCTGTCATCATGTTCGAATGAGTTTCAATAATCAAGGGTTTGTCTAATGTATCAAATTCAAATACTAAGAAACAAAAAGTCAAACATTACGATATATGCCTCTTTGGATGTTACAATCTAGCATTCGCTCAGAGCGTGTCTAGGGACCGATCGAGATCCCATATGCGAGCAAGTGTTTAGACTGTATTATTGCATTGTTTATTGAAAGAGGAAGATAGAGTGTGAAGATCGAACCTGATCCCCTGCCATCTCGATCAAGGGACGACTATCCTTGACCTTAATCCAGGGACGTTTCCATTTGCCGCGACCAATGGATGCTCTTGTTCCATCGCCGCAGATCGATTTCTCGCACACTATTGTAATAGGTTATCTCTGACTTGTTCCTTGATCAGATCTCGTAGATGTTCGCGGTCATTCGTGTTATGCTCATCCAGCTCATAGAATATGCAATATTTTCCAGATGTCCTTTCACGATCAGTTGGCTCTCACTTTGTCGGCTTTCGATAAGGGATTTGCTCCCTGTTATCCAGATAAATATGCTATGGGGTTTCATTCAAGTCCGTGTAAGAAGAGAATTTTAATTTCCTCCTTTGCCGCTTTGATCCATCAAAGTCATTGTCCATTTTTTCTTTTTCCTTTGCCTTTGTTTTGGATCCTTCTTCGAGCGGTCCTCCGCCACCCACGGTATTGGTTTCTTCCTGATCAGCCTCAGCATCCTCTTGATGCAGGAATCTCTCAGCCTCGTGATAAAATTCTACGAGATCCCTCGGAGGATCCCGTTTCAGTGCAATCTCGATGTCCGTCTTAGCGGCCATTCCTGAAACCGTCGCCATGAGAACCATTGAAGGGTTTGGCTTATCAACCGTGGCAGCCGCCGCATTGAACCTCGTTAGAAAGCTCCTAAGGGTCTCTCCGGCCATCTGCTTCATACTTGCTAATGTCATTACATTTTTGGGTCGCGAAATATGAACCCGAAACTGCTTTACAAATCTATTTACTAACTCGGTCCATGTGCTGATGGAATTGCTCTCCAGCTATCTAAATCATAATGACGTCAAACTTATCAAATATAAAGCAAAACACCGTCTCATAACCTCTTCAGACGCATCTAGCACCTCTATGTGTCGGATGTACCTTGTCAAATGGACCGTTGGATCTTTCCATTATAGGTTTCCAACATAGGTAACTTGAAATTAGACGGATTCCTAATGTACCGAATATTCGGAGTGAATGGACTCTTGTTCACATTTTTCAAGCTCCCGTTAGACAATCCACCCCTCATAACTCGTCTCACCAACTCAGCAAGTCTATCATCGTCATTCAAAAGAACTCTAAGATTAGCATTCTCAACCCGCCCCCCGACTCTGCGAGGGAATTCTAGTACATACTCCTCCAGCTATGCTTCTGCATTCTGATCCAAGTTCATACGCTTCGCATCATTTCCAAAATGTACATCATTCCTTCCAAGGCCAGGACGATCCATGCCCCAGAGCCCTTGGGGGGTGGGTACCGACCCATGTCTGGGGGTCGATACCGACCCGTGTGTTTGGCTTGGGGTTTGTCCTGGGTCGTTTTGCTCCGCTTTTAGCTATCTGCGCTTTGGCTTTTGGTCTTTGATTCTTTTTTGCAGCGACTCCAGTTGTTCCCATTTATCCTATTCTTTTAAAGAAATTCTCCATCACCTTTTCCTGGCATTCCATCATCCTTTCTTGCAACCCATTCATCATAATTTCCATCTCACCTCTGGTTATGTAGATTGATGGTAGTTAGCTCCTGAAGACGCCTCCTAACTACTCCCTTATTGATTTCCTCCGGTTACGGTCTTTCTAGTTGATTGTTTCGTCATCTTGAATGTTTTCAAGTCAAAGCACCAAAATGCTTGAACCTAAAATGACACAAACACCCAGAAGTTATAATAGAAAATAAAAAGTGAAAAAATAAATTAAAGCGAGTAAGAAATGAACACACAAAGATTTACACTGGTTTAGCATATTCCGGTCTACGTCCACTTAATGATTTTGTTGCTTATCTTTTGACTTGGAGGCAGAAGTTCTTAGGGGTCGGTACAACTTCGACATTTAGATTTGCAGAATTACAAGAATATAGAGTAGATTGGAACCAGAATCAAAAAATCCTAAAAATGAGCCTTTCTTCTCTATGTATAGAGGTAGGGAATCTAAAATTTAGCACCAAAGATCTCTGGATCATTCTCCTTCCTATAAAACAGTTCTCCATGAAAATAGAGTGTCACATCATCAGATTGGATGAGTTGGTACAAATTCAAGAGTAGGGGTCGGTACCGATCCATAATATGCCAAAATGGCTGCCTTTACTCTTCGCTTCGACTCGTGGTTAGCTTTGTGATTCCATAGTTGTTTGTACCAATATTAGCTTGTTCCGGGGTCCAAATGGTGGAGTTGTAGAAGAACAAAGTTGAAAATTCAAGAGTTCATGGGGATCGATAGAGAATTGCGTTGAATCGACAAAACAACATTGAAAATTTGTTTCTAGTATCAAATATGGTAGGTGGGCAGAAGATGGACTCCAATGATGGAGTTTTTATGGTCGACCCCTAGGGTTGGGTTGATACCGACCCCATACTTGTGAAGTTTGGGCTTTTGAAATTTTTGTGGTGGATTTGTATTGGTGTTGTGATTTTGGTTGTACTTTAGTTTTTGGGCTTCGTGGTCATCTCTTCGGAGGTCTTGCATTGATAATTTTGAAGTTTGACTCATCGGATACGTTTGCATACTGCCTGGTCAGAAGGCGGGATAACAAATACAAAAAGGTTTAATACACATTCTTCTCCAGTCTTTTTAGTAAGAAATTATGCTGAAATTAAAAGAGGAAATGCTAAAATGCTAATAACTTACAGAAAACTTCATAGCTACACAAAGTTTAATGGATGTTTTATTCCTTTTATTGAGCATTTGGCTAAGAAAATACAAGACGCGAAATATTATAGCAAATTTGATGTCAAATACATTCCAGATTACACTAATTTTGCTGCTGATCTTACCAGGTTATGAAAAAAGATAATTCAGCAGAACAAAGCCATTTAAAAACACCCAAATGCAACGTCTGATCTTGTAAACTTAAGAATTCAAGACGTTTTTGAATTACTTAGAACATACAAAATCGATGACATGAAAACCAAAGAGATGGAAGCTGAAATGACGGTACAAAATATGATCTCTCCGTATCGCTAACATCTCATTGATGAAAAACAACTCCTGTTCTTTAAACAATTAGAAGATACCAAATTAATAACACTCTTAAAAATGAAGTGTTAATTCTTAATAATAATAGGTGACCACAACTTTTAGCTTATTTATCAGATATACAAAAATACAAGAAATATATTAGAAGGTTTGGTTCATGAAATTTACGTCAACACAAGCATCTCGAAGAATACGTGGATTGTATTCCAAACATTTGAAAATTACTTTTTTTTTAAAATATTCAAGTAGGTTCTTTTACTAGGTTCAAGTTCATAATATGGAGTGTTTGGGAGGAAAAAAAAAACATTCTTTTTTACCCTTCGATTCAATTATGAGAGCTGCACGGGGTAACTGAAAATTCCAAGCATGAATTTATTAAATTCAGCAGAAATGATTTTGATGAAAAAAAACAAACTCTTAGCAGCATATGATTCTTTTTACTGAAGTTATCAACAAATGTGAAATAGGAGCACACTCCGTAATCGAGAGTAAAACAATATTTTTGTTTAATTATCTATTAGAATTCAAATCCTTAACAGAATGAATAGCAAAAGTCCAACAATTCTTAAATGGTCTCAAAATTGGATTAGTTGGCACCAAGACACAACAAGAATACTTTGAAGAACAAGTAGAAAGAAAAATGACAAGACAAGGCTTCATAATGAGAGATTATGTGAACGGACCCTTTTGATGACGAGTCATTGGTTAATCTTGACATTCAAGACTAGCAAAAGGCATGATGGACCTTTATTTTTACAAGAAATTATTTGTCACAGCATACAAGGGTATCCAAACATCTAACATAATTTGTATTTAACACAGTAAACAACGAAAAAACAAATTCTTCTCAGAAACTTGTAGAAAAATAGACTTTTATTACAAACTTTATTATTACAAGAAAACTTATGAAATTTTCCGATAATCACAACTGAGGCAAGGCCGTCTTATTTATAGATAGCAATGGGTGAAGTGTCAGCCTAGATTTCCTAGGTTGTGTCACCCTGGAGCCCTAGGTTTGTGAGTCACCTTAGATTCCCTATGTATGCCACCCTATTGTAGAAGCTAGATGTTCTGGATATCATTTATGCCATGATAGGTAATTTCTTGCAAAACTAAGAGTTTACCATGTCTTTTGCTAGTCTTGGATGTCAAGGTTACCAGTGAGTCGTTATCGAAAGGGTCGGTCTCCATAGTGTCACACTATAAAGTCTTGTCCTTTTCCTTTCTACTTTTTCTTCAAAATATTCTTTTTGTGCCATTGTGCCAACTTGTCCAATTTTGAAACTATCTAAGAACCACTGGACCTTTGTTATTCAGTCTTTTGAGGGTTAGAATTTTGATAGATAGTCAAACAATAATATTGTTACCCTTAGTTACGGAGTATGCTTCTATTTCACATTTGCTGATAGTTTTAGTAAAAAATTCTTGTGCTGTTAAGAGTCTTTCTTTTTTCTTTATTAAAGTTCTTTTTGTTGAATTTAATAAATTTATGCTTGAGATTTTCAGTTATCCTGTGCAGTTTCCATAACGGAGTGAAAACTTATAGATGGATTTATCATTGGTTGGTAAATTTCAAAATGAACTTATCAATATCTAAAGAACTGTTTAATGGGTTCTTTTTCTTTGATTTCTACTTTGAATTCATGTCCAGTTCTATGTCAATGAATATATTCTTTCTATTGAAACCAAGGTTCGAGAACTCGGTTTTGGTCTCGGTTTCGGTCATTTGAAAATTTGTTTGTTTCGGTCAGTTTCGGTCATTTCGTTCGTTTCGGTTTTTGTTTCGGTTTCGGTCTTGATATTGAATTTTTGCATTTTTAAAGAAAACGTAACGATAAACGATTCAAATTCATATAGAAATATAGCATACAATAAAATAATAATGTTACATACAACACTACTACATCCAGAAACTATTTCTCGAAGCTACATATGGATTGATTTCATAATTTTCATAATAATGTTACATACAACACTACTGCTTGTTATATTTACCGTTTATGTTTAAAAAAGAGAAGAAGAAAAAAACACGCATGCAATTAAAAACATAGACAATTTAACGATGATAATAATTCACTGCCGGCCCAACAAAAATAAAACAGAGCTGTTTATTTTCTTTCCATCATCAAAGGCAGACGCAATTTAAAACGAAGACCAAAACAAACACACAGACGCATTAAAAAAAAGACGAATGAAAGTTAGGGCAGAAAAATTCACCTTCCGTTCGATTGGTGCCGCGACTGGAAAATTGAAGCCGACCACCTCCTGCAAACTCGATGAACAGTGCCGCGACTTGAAGCCAATCCCTGCTGTGCCGCGAATTGAAGTCGAAGCCGCGAATTGGGGGGATCAGTGATTTTTTTTGGTCGAACTGAGATGAGGTAATTTACATTTGCTCGAATGTGGATTATTTATAAGCAAATTTTTTTCGCTTTTTACTGTTGAAGCACGAGATGTTTTCGACTTTGGATTTTTTTTTCTTTTTGCTTTGTTGCAGTTGATTTTTTTCTTTATCGCACTTGATTTTTTCATCGCGTTTGATTTTTTTTTTCTCACTTCGACCGAGACGGGATTTTGACCTAATCCCGTCTCGGCGATGGCCGGAACCGATACGAGATGGTCGGAATCTCGTGGTTCCGGCCGAATCCTCAATCCATGATTGAAACCCATAAATGGATTTATCATTGTTTGGTAAATTTCAAAATGAACTTATCAATATCTAAACAACTGTTTAATGGGTTCTTTTTCTTTGATTTCTACTTTGAATTCATGTCCAGTTCTATGTCAATGAATATATTCTTTCTATTGAAACCCATAAATGGATTTATCATTGCTTGATAAATTTAAAAACAAACTTTATCATCGTTTAGACAACTGAATAATGGGTTCATTTCTTTAATTTCTTCATATTCAAATTTAATTATATTTCACTGGATTTTTCATGTTTCTAAAACTCGGATTTGTCATTGTTTGATAAATTTGAAGGTGGACTTAGCATAATTTAAATAACTGATAATTGGATTCATTTCTTTGATTTATATTTTGAAGTAAAACTCAGTTCTATTTATAACTTAAACAATCTGACCTAGAATTTGCTCTGGTTCAGCAAAAAATAAAATAAGAAATTCTAGGTACGTTTTACATGTTCAACCTCATCCATCTTCTTGCATAATACAGATGTCTAGCTTCTAATTTTGGCCTGCTCCTGATTCATCTTATGATTTATTTTGGTCCCCTACCTCAAAACAGAATAAAATGGTAAGTGGAAAAACTGATTTGATTCTCTCAACTTAAATTGAATCTTCTAAACAATCCAACTTATAGTTCAATTCAGACACAAAATAAATCATGATTTTTGTAAACTAGACCAGTTATGGTGGCCGTTTTGCAGTCCTGATTTTGGTGATGTACAAAAATAAGGAACTCGCCAATGTGAGAATGTGGATTTGCTTTGATTTTGTTGACAATATATAATTTCTTGATTTGATATGAAAATTAGGTTGTTATTTGAGTTCTTGTCGTAATTCGATTCAAATTTAATGCATCTTATTTCAGTGGATATTTTAACAGTATGGACATTTGATTCAAACAACAAAAAATAATAATAAGAGGACCTAAAACTGTATATTACAAAATGTGATCATATACATCATTTCCATTTTTTAATTTTCATGTGCTAGTAATGGATTGGCATGTTAAATTATATTTCAAAATTTGTCTACTTAAAGTTTGTAAGCTTTATAAGAGCTTGAATTTTTTTTTTTGACAATAATGGTCGTAAGTCGAATAGTTTAAAGCCGTGGGGAGA
Source organism: Allium fistulosum (assembly GCA_030737815.1). Classification (NCBI taxonomy): domain Eukaryota; kingdom Viridiplantae; phylum Streptophyta; class Magnoliopsida; order Asparagales; family Amaryllidaceae; genus Allium; species Allium fistulosum. The sequence goes on from CM060906.1 coordinate 419,224,015, forward strand.
GTGCAATCTTTGCATAAGTAACTTTTTATATATTTTTCACTCTCTTTTTCTTTCTTTTAATTGTCTGAACCAGCATCATGAATAAAAATTTACATATATGCATTTAGTTTGCAACATGACTTTTTTCTAAGTTCAGATCTTAAGAATAGAATGAACTATTAACATCACCTGATCTAATTTAAACATGTGCCTGGATACCCTTTCACTGGGTTCTTTTTTTTGTACATGTAAACCTACCTTGATGTTGTAATTCCTCTGTTTATTGGATTTCCAATTTCCCAGCTAGCATTAAGGAGGGAAGGTAAACATGTATAATAATTTATTTTCTGATTTATCTCAAGCAGGGATCTTTAAATATGAGATCACATAGTACATTTGATTTGTTGTTTAAAAAAAGTTATAATTGTTCTCTCTTTTTTTTCCCCTTTCAAATTGTATAATTAAGCGAAAAAGCTGCTTGATGTCCACACCCCAGCTGAAGCATATGGGATAAGTGGTTTCTTGAAAATGGTAAATTTTGTTTTTTATTGATGAATGCAACTGTACTTTTTATATTTACTATATAAAAGCTTAAATCTTGTGTATGTATGAGTTGATGGTGTGTTGAAATTTTTTTGGGTTAATTTCTGTGTCCACAGAGCAAAGTTCAATCTCATACCTTATTTAGTTGGCCATGTTATGAACTGTTATGAACGCACTTGATTTCCAGTATGTTAGTTTTGGTTTATATGACGTTTGTTTATTTTTGTCGGAATATGCATATTTCAGAAATTTATTACACACATTTTCAAACTAATTACAAGCATAGATCCCAGCTTACCCAGCAAGATGCTGACAAAAACATCCATACCCACTTTCAAAGTGCGTATGGGTGCGTATGTATGTTGAAAATCTTCTAGGTGAATTTTTGAGAATGCACTGTGTTGCTGTGCTAAATACATAAGTGCATACAGTCCTTCACCATGTTATATCACTCTTCTTCACATCTTTCCCTCTTCGAAATCAACTTTCACTGAGCTTAAAATCCATTTTTTTTCATCTCAAAGTTTACCACTTGAAACAACAATTATTGAGTTGTTGCTTTTAAGATTAAGAACTTAACGTGCTATTCCAAATTTTTTTACCACTCGTATTTGCCACTACAGATCTCTGTATTGATGTTGTGGCTTTCAAAAACAAGATAATTGTAGGATGTCAGTTTTATGGATGTTCTTGGGGCTGTTATGGTAACGGTAAATTTACCATTACCGTACCATTACTAGTCAATCGGTTTTCATTTTAAGGTAAAGTCGGTATACCAGCATTATCAGTAAGGTAACGGTAAATTTACCATTTTTTACGGTAAAATATCGGTAATATTTTTTTAAAACCAACTGCAACGGTAATTTACCAGTTCATTCATAATACTTTGATATTAATGTAAGACGTTGTATTATGGGCATTTAGAAACAAGAAAACAGTTCAATTTATATCAGTAATTCAACTCAAATGATGATAAATACACTTTTTTTTTATGTACTTTATTAAGCGACTAAATGAGATATATAATGAATCATCATTCAGTGTAAAAATATATCAAAGTATTATTTTTCTAGACAAATGGTAATTTACCATTACCAATGTAATGGTTACCAGTTTATCGGTAATATCAGTCATCGGTATACCAGTCAATCGGTAACGGTAACGGTAAACGATTTTAGTTTACCAGTAAAAATAGTACGATAACGGTATGTACAAAACGGTAACGGTAACCATAACAGCCCTAGATGTTTTTTGTATATGTTTCATCAAATACAAATCCATGTTTACACTTTGTAATCTCTATGAGCATATGGATCCTCCAATGTGTCACAGAGGATTTGAATTGGAGTCGTAGAGGATTTGAATTCATTCTTGAAATGCAGATTGAAATCGTTTGAACAATTACGATCGAAAGTTATACCAAAGGAAGTCATGCTCGTAACCAGAACTTCGTCATGACGTAGTATATGGTCTCTAACGATGTGCAAAATCACATTTACTTTTAATTAATTATCGATAGTAATTAAATATGTATTGGTAATTAAAGAAAAATCTGAATTGTCTTTCAAGACATTTTTACCATTTCATTGTGTTTGGAAAGACGGAATCGAGTATTTTTAGGCTTAGGATCGATTTAAGCCCAAAGACTTGATATTTTGCTATAAATATAGGTTAATGTAACCCTAGCATTCTCTGCTTCAGAAAAATCTCCTCAACCCAAAAATCGATCATCTCTCTAATGGATGTCAACCTTTTTAATTCAAAATGCATCGAAATATATGATGCTGTCCAAACCAAGTATATATCAAATCGTTTGTCTAGACCAGACGATGAGGTGGAAAGTGTTTGTTTGTTTTTGGAGACAACGCTCCAAGTGGTCGGAAAATGATGAAATAATCTAGAGTGTTTGACGGTGAAACGTCAACGGTAAGGGTGAGGGAGGGTACCAGGTTGTAATGGAGGACGAGGAGAGTTGATCGGTGGTGCTCCATCTGGCCATTGTGGAAGAAAACGATTAGGGTTTAGGGAAAAAAGGGCAGCGACTGGTTTCTACGATGACAGATGGCTAGAGGAGGGTTAGGGCGGCTAGGGAGGTTGTCCAGTGGTGAGCGATGGCGGCCCTGGGCCCTAAGGTGACGATGATAGGTGAGGGAGGTTTGCGCGATATGGGTTTGAGACGATGTTTGGTAATTTTAATTAGCAACAAATTAAGCTCTAAATCTTGTAATTGTTGTAACTTTTGCATACAGCATTCGTTTCACATGCAATTTGTTGTACTGGGACTGTGGCGAGATTATTGACGTTCTGGTCTATGCTTTTGCTAGATTTGAAGACTGTATGACAAACTGCATTTAGAGAGCTCGAATGTAGTAATTTATTATTTAGATAATTATATACTACGCTAAAAATAATTATGGCGGTTGGTAAAAGGACAGAGTGGATGGTTTTAACAAGTGCTTTAACTGTGCAGCCCATAGCCAACTCAGTGGTCTCATGTTACTAAGAGTAAATGCACGCATTTGTGCATATAAAGATATTTACTTTTTATTTAAGACATATTTAATGTGCAAAACAATTTTATTATAATAATGTTGTTTTTATTATGTGTGTTATAAGTAAAAATCTTTGATGTTAAAGATGCCTTTATTTTCAGTAGTCTTATTGGTGGAGGAGGTTGCAAATCGATTGTGAGATTTCATTGATGGATGATCATGAAGTGGACGGTGGCGCATGTTATAAATCGAGAGTAATATTCCGTTGATGAGCGATCAAAAATTGAATACTATTTATAATATTTTCGAAATTTCAAAAAGACACAATGTAAATCCTATTGATTAAACTTTCATTATTAACAGTAGAGATATATTGACATTAATACGATAGTAAACACGGACAACAAATGTATTTGATGCTAGATGATTATGTTTGATACTTGATGTTTATATTGTTGCTCGGTAATTGAAGTTGACATATTTGAGTTATGACACTGTTTGGATAAGATTGTTTATTTAGTTGTTATATAGCGAGTGGTGATATATTGAATTATTGAAATATTGTAGTAATGTTACTGAATTGTGATAGTTGTAATATGATTATATTTTATTTGATTGAATGTTATGTAAACCGTGTGATAATTATTATTTGTAGTTTATGGACAAACAATAGTCGGTAATTAATTTCATATAGGTATCGACTGTTAAAAAAGTCAAGGATCACTAGCTCTAGTGACAAGTTGTAAGACACTATAGGCTTAGGTTTTGGATATCATGTATTCGAATCCTGAGATATCAAAACGACTGCTCTACTTGAATTAAGTGTCATTGTTATAAAAAAAACTATCGAAAAAGTTGTTGTATGAGATATTTTATTTAGTGTAATATTCATAAATATGTACGCTATGATTTTTAAAAGAAAATAAAGATATTATTTATATATTTTTGAGAAAATCTATAAATAATAACAATAAATTTGTCTAGTAGGATATTATTATTATTATTCATAATGGGAAGGATTTTAATAAATAATAATAGGTTTTGGAAATATCAATTGTATATTAATTTTAAGATGAATAATTGTTAAAAAAATCCTTTGGAGAGATTTGTAGTATTTTATTTTTATTATTGAAGTAAGTAAATAAATAGTAAGATTGTTTTGATAAAGTAAAGGTCAAATTACTATTATTATAGAGATAAACACTGAAAAGGATAATTCGAAATTTTTTCACTTTAAATTATTGTTATTTAAGATAAATAATAGGGGTTTTTAGGCGTAGGAAAAAAGTTGAAGAAAAATTTAGTTTAAGCGACAAAAAATTTGTTTTTTAGGTTGAAAGACACTTTTTTAGCGTAAACCACAGAATGACAGTTGTAACTATCTTTTTCTGTTTACACTTAAAAGCGTCTTTGAAACTAAAAAACAAAGTTGTTATCCTTGAAACTAAAATTTTTCCAAAAAACTTACTGTAAAAAAATAATAATACAGTTTTAAGTAAGTAAAAAAAAAATTATGTTTTTGGAATAGTCGAGTTGTACTATCATTAGTACTGTCGGTTGAGAAATAGTAACTGAAAAAACGGGTGGATCAGGTAATATGTGCTAAGTGTATTCTAGGTAAAGTATTGTTTTGCATTAAATAACCAACTGGTAGGATAATTAGCAGAGATGTAAATGTAAAGTGAATTTAGTATAAAATGCAAGTACACGATAATTTTTTTATTGGTTCGGACCTTCTGTCACATGTCTAATCGCACAACTCCATGTACTATTTACATGGCCTGAGTTGTAGAATAAGATTTCCTTCATAACTTGAAACAAAGAACTAATGACAATCTAATCTTTGTATATTGAAATATTAATTTGTCAGTTTAAGTATATGTCTTATAACCTACAAGAATTTCTTCTGAATTGAAGAACAAAGTATATATGACATAATTGAATCAAAAAATGATTTGGACCTGATTGCTTAGAGAGCGGAAATGTTTATTTGGGCTTGAGAGTATGAATTAGGTCTGTCAACCGATACTTTCGGATATCCGCATCCGCATCCGAAATCATTTTCGATATCGGATATCCGCATCTGCGGATACAGACGTATATCAGATAATTATCATATCCGTAAGAAATATAAATGAAAATTTTTAATTTAACATAAACTTTTTTCAATCCCACCAATTATAAAACTATTTAAAATAAACAAATATAATGATAATATAGTTTTAAACAGTTAATGTGCATTTAGTGCGTATAGTATAAACTTCTAAATTAATAAAACCATAATAAATATTTTTCACCGTACTAAAATACACAAAATTTAAACTAAAATCTTGAAAAATATCGAACGGATAATTTTCGAATGCGGATGTCTTCATATCCGCATTCGTTTTTTCGAATATTGGATATTTATCCGCTTTTCAAATGCGAATGTGGACGGATTTTGAATTTTTCGCATATCCATTGACGACCCTAATATGAATTTGATAAGATATAAAATGGTGATGAAAACTGGAAGTAAGTTTTGATTAAGGAGAAGTATTAGTATATAGATGGAGATAGGTTCTGATGAATAGTGGTGACTACAGGGAAAAGATATCGGAAGAAAAATGTTGCAACCCTTGAACCTAAAAATACAGTTCTTACATTTTCAAAAAAGTCTCAGGGTTCGATACCACTGGTTGACCACTGGTACCATGTTCCAGTTCTTCCGGAACATAGAATTAATTTTTTTTTTCAAATATCTTTTTCTAGAAAATTGTAAATAAAATTTATAAGTATGGTGGAAGTGATGATATAAAGGAGTCATCTGGGTTTTAACAAAGTATACCTATTTATAAAAATAAAAATACCATCATCTTCTGAACTCCATCATCTGTTGACTCATTGTTTTCATCAAGCTTCTTGTTGCTATATGTGAAATAATGATGTTCCTCCAATGCTTGTGATCATTTGTTCCTCTTTGTCATCATCATAATTCAAGATCTAACATAACACTCCCCTTTTGATGATAACAACAACATCTATACATGTATGTAAAGTAAAGCTTGACTTAAATATACTCTTTTATTATTGTGGTCTCTAATAAAGTTAAGAGTATTTCCTAAGGGCAGTTATGTTTTGTAATATATATCTAACTCGACAACCAATCTTGTTCATAATAAAAGTGTTTGATTTCTATAATATATTTTTAATATTGCGATATAATTAATTAAGTAGTTAATTTAAAGCATATTAAATAGAAAAATCCTTAAATGATATGTTAGCGATAGAAATTAAAATGCATTATAACCATAAGAAATTTATCATATTAAAAAACATATTATTTTAAATATACCTAGTCAAAGTGTTTCAAGGTAGGATATTGATACGTTCAATGAGACTAGAGTACGTAATACTCTTCAAATGTTGGACAATGTATTACTCATGATCGTTGGAGGACCAAGATTATATGTACTAATAGTTATTGAATAACCGTAGAGTGACTCACTTGAAAGTTTTTTGTTGGTTGATATATCTAAGACCAAACCAAAAATCTTGAAGTGATGATGTTATACAATTCCCTCGTTTTGAGAATACTATGGAACTTCAATGCAGACAAACATTAATATGGTTGAATCATGACATGACGATCTATCGAGCGAGTATAATTGGGTCTGAATTGAAGCACTGGAAGTGAAACACTATTCAATAGAGAATTCGTCTCCTTGATATAAGAGGTTAGTATAACGTTCAACTAGTCAACTCAAAGTCAAAGTCTCCGACCAAAGCAATATGGTTAAAAATAATTGTTATTATTGAAACAAAGATTTTGTGTTTAGACTAATCAAGTTGAACGTGGACGATATATGAATTTTGATCAAAATCGAATTCCATAAGTTCTAAAGTGATATAGCTTTGACGAAGAGAATGCGTGTAAATAATCGTTGCTACCAGGTACCCTTTATAATAGTAAAAATGGAATTTACCAAACTTATGTGTAATGGTATATTCAACCAAACTATCATACCACTAGCTAAGATGACGTGTGAATGTTAATATTCGAATTTTTAAATATTAATTGCTGGTTGAATATTGAACTATCTTACCAAACTATCATACCAAATTATCTTTGAGTCGCACAACCGCAATAATGAATACTCTGAAAAATCACACGATTTAATTAATTTATAATTATTGTAAATTAATTAAATTAATAAATATTTATGAAATATTAATTATTATATTCTATTTGATTTTTGAATTCCATTAATATTTAATGAAATGTGTATATATAAAATATATGTACGCGCGTATCGATATACAATATTAATCAGATATTTAAATTTGGTTTAAATCGATTAATTTATCGATTAATTATCAAATAGGATTGGGATTTTTGAAAGCCTTTATAGGCACTTTCTTAGGTGGTCGTGCATGGATAAGGGGCTTGGTTTGATTGAGATTTGATGAGGAATTAAAGAGGGATGGTTTTAAGGAAGGAGTCAGAAAGGTTTCAATTATTCCTTTAAACAAAAAATTTCATTCATTAATTAATACTCTCACGATTCACTTTCCCGCATCCTCCTCTCTCTCCTAAAATTCCATGGCTTTATGGAAGAACAATTCTTGAAACAAAATCAAAACAAATAAAATAAATATAAAAGTTGTGCCTCGGATCGTTATGATTTCTAGATTCGATTCAATTATATTTAGAAGTTTTTCTTCATTCAAGGCGTGAGTTTCAGCTTCATCAAAGATAATTTTCAGTCCCTTTTAATATATGTTACAACATGTTTGAATGGTTTAGATCTCCTATCTTCACGTCTCATAATGATTGTATGTTAAACCTTTGTTAATTTACTTTAAATCTTATACCTAATTCGATGAATTTATATATGCTTATATTGTCCAATCTTTTGTTTGCTATTGTTTTAGAAATTAAAGTTTAATGGAAAAAATATTTTCAAATCTGGATCCAGTTGTAATTAGTTGAAATATTTTGTAACATATTTATATACAAATATAAGTGAAACACATACATAATCTATTTGAAAATTATTTTATGAAATTGAATGTAAGTTTCATATGCGTGTGTTGTGAGTCAGCGGAATAGGGATCTTAAGGCTAAATTAACACTAAAGAGAGGGGGGGGGGCGTGAATAGTGTTTAATTGATTATATGAGTATTTTTCAAATTCTTTAAGATTCTACTTGGAATGATTTTAAGATTCTAATTGGAATGATGTAATTAACAATCACAGACTCAAAGTGCAGATAAAAGTAAAAGGAAATAACACACCAGGATTTTATACTGGTTCGGAGTTACCCTACATCCAGTCCCGCACAATTCTTTGTACGGATTTCTTTTCAATTAGTAAATGCAAATACATTCTTGATTTCAAAGCTACGAGACACACCCTCCAGAATCCCGACCTCTAGGTAGAGTCACTTGATTTCCAGGCTACAAGAACACTCACTAGATTTACCGGCTATTAAGCACACCCAATTGATTTTACAGACTACAATCACACCTACTTGGATTTTAGGGATACCAAGCACACCACAAAGTATAAGAGTATGATTTGATAGAGTTTACAGACTCAAATCTTCGATCTTGATTACAATTGATTCTATAACTCTTGAATAGCACTTTGATCTTAGTTTGAGTGAGAGAGATGAGAGAAATCAGAGAGTAGATGAAGGAGAATCAAACTAGTAATGATTGAATCTGATTCTGGTTGAATTTCGACAGAGTTTGGATAAAAATTGATTTAGATGTAACGAACTCAGAATTTTCGACCCTCGAAAATTGATACTAATACGTCCACTGTATTGCTGCTGAGTAATTAAATGCCGAAAAACCCGATTGTTAGGGGAAAAGAAAGAAGAAAGAAGGAAGAAGAAAGAAGAGAGAGAGAAAACAAACAACACAAATCTCACAGCGGAACGAATAATCTATAATACACAACAAATCTTTAAACAAAGAAGAAATGTAATATACGTACATCAATTAGAGTATACTAACCTATTTCTGCTCGGATATTTATAACAACCTATCCTCACAATTGCTGATAAATACAACAGTGAATGCAACAGAGAGATAACCATATACGCGAATACGTCTTTGGGCTTCCATCTCGTCTCCTGAAACTCCAAAGCATCCAAACTAAATTTGTAATATGCTCGGTCTAACCCGAGCATTATAATAAAATAACACCCGAGTCAGTTTGGAAAACCAGCGTGGGAAAACACACCTCAAGTGAATTTTTAAAGTTATAAAAATCTTTGAAATCAAAGGTATCACGTAAGACCATGCCGCATATTAACACGGATGGGATTTTCCTTACAATAACCAAACCATTTCATATAAAATTCTTTGATATTATAATAGTGTCTAAGATACAAATACTTAATAATCATAGCCGAAATTGTTACATTAATTGAATTCTAGCATAATAGGTCTACAACTAAAATTGTAATGGTTCGTATTGGAGAATGGATTCCATACAATGACTAGGCTACTAGGGTACTGTCTGTCACGGTGCATCTCTAGATAAAATAACACTATTTACTGGATATCACCGAATATGATCACCCCTCCGTTAATGGGCCCCGAAGCATAAAAATGAGAAATAATATTGACTCTAGATAGGGATGATCATACCCTACTTGGGAGTGACCCACTTAGCACTGCTGCATCTCCCATATTTTAGTCATTTCCAGTTGATGAGGCTTAAAGCTACGTTTTACCTTTTATATAACACATCCCACTTGGAATGCTAACACTGCCCTCCATGTAACAATGCAATGCTAGCGTTCATGCATACAAGTTTGTTTTAGGACTGAACGAAATGCTTAAGAGCTCCATCTTCAATTCATCATCTTCAAGATGTCTTCACTTCAAAACGCCTAAGTTGGATTGAAGTGGTCATCAAATAATAGATTTGATCCCGGTCTCTTCGAAACAACTTCTGATAATTTCCGGTAAACTCAACCTCAGTTCTTTAGGAAATAAACAGCCAAAGATAAGAGCGGAGATTACCTCCTAACCGTTAGAGGACGGATTTCCTTATCATTGTCCTAAGAGAACGAAACGAGATTTATACGCACAGTACAACATCGTCGGAGATGGACTATACCACATATCTCATGTGTTTCTTCTATATATTTCCAAAGTTACGTTTTAGGTCCAAATTCGATAATCGATTATTTAACTATCGAATAACAAAAATTCAAATCAAGGCTTTATTCAAATGGGAAAAACAACATTGGTTAAGCATATAAGCAACCACTAGCCTCCTTAATAACTCTTTTCATCTATTAAATTCACCTTGTAAATACTTGTATCAATATACTTTTACAAAGAGATATTCACAAATTCCTATATTTTCAACACTTGGAAAGATATCCATATACTTATCTCAATGGTATAAATAAATTTACAAAACAGAGAAAGATTTCCTTTTTATACAATCCTCAAACCATTTATAAATTCCTTTATAAATTCTAAATCATTTATAAACTATTTATAAATCCCTAAAACCATTTATAACATACTTATAAATTTTATCTCAAGTCATTTATAAAACCCTTTATAAATCCGTACAACTATTTTTAAAATTCATCTTATAATTCTATAAACCCATTTCTAGAATTTGTTTATAAATATCTAACCATTTACACTTCACCTCATAAATAATCCCCCTTTAAGTCTTCAAACCATTTCATAAAACTTCCTTTATAAACCCCAAGTCTGTTTATAAACTCTATTTCTGAGTCTCGACATCATTTTAAATTAAATAAAATCATTTACTTTAAAACATTATTATATAATAATTATCATTAACAATAAACGTTATAAATAACAATTATTAACTTCAAAACATCTTAAAAATTATATTTAATTATTTCAAAACATTATTAAATAAACAATAAAAATTAATCTTTATCATAACTATAAATAATAATAATCAACTTCCAAAATATTATTAATAATCATTATTATTAATTTCATACCATATTAATTATTTGAAAAATTACCCTTTCAAAATAGTAAAATATTGATAAATATCTTCAAAAAAAATTAAATATAAATAAATAACTTTAAACAATATTAATTATAAATAAAAAACTTTAAAACAATATTAAGTAATTGAAACAATATTAAATAAAAAGAGATAATTTTCAAACAATATTAATTATAAATAAATAGCTTTAAAACAATATAAAATAGAAATAAATAACTTTAAAACAAATAGATAAAAAGGTTGGAATAAAATAGAAATTAAATCTTTTAAAACAAAATATTTCCGAAATCCAATTTCGGATTTAAAAATCATTTCCTGTGTTAAAAAAAATTTCAATTCAAATGGCAGTTTATAGTATTTTCAAAATACTAATTTTGAGGCCACTAGCCATCCAACGCTTAACCAATATTGATATGGATCTTCTATCACTACTGATTCTTAGTTGCCCATATAACAATGTCATAACCAATTGGGTTAAGAATCAGTTTTGATATTCCATAATCATTCAGCAAAAACATTATTAGAAAAACATTTCAACAAATGGCGAGGAATCCCGTTGGATTGCTCCAACCTATTCCCACCCGCATCATAACTCGTATATATCAACAAATATATATGTAAATAAAATCAACAGTGGCGAGGAATCCTGTTGGATCCCTCCAACTCGTCCTCTTGCATCACAAATATTATATATGTACACACACAGATATATATATATATATATATATATAACATGGGCCATCCGCTACTAGGTGGGTATATAAAAAGGGTCATCCGCTCCAGTGGCGGAAATAAATCCAAACCAACTGATAAAACAATAAAACATCCAAACATTCAACCATCGATTTTTATCGACTATATAACATTACTAGCTAACCAAAAATGTGAGTTTAACTCATCGGGATTTCTGTTGCCGCTGAGGCGTTCCGGTTTTGAACTAAAATCGAACGATGTCCCATTTTAGCCAAAATTTCAACAGCCTCCAAATCCAATAAAGCCAGTTCCAACACGAAGCTTATGTCATCACGAGCGCAACACAAAATCCATGCTCGATTCGACCTCGTATGAGAGAGTTATTAAAATTTTAAGTTATCGATATTTAAAATAATAAACTAATTACATTTTAATTAAACTAATTCCCACCACCTTATCTTCTTCTCCCTCAACATATGCCTATACATGACCCATCTCCACAGTGCACGGCCGTGCACTGACACGCTGCTTCAGCCCACAATCCAACGAACGGAATCTACCATCACACTCCTTGTCGCGATCTCCTTCCGACCATCCCTACGCCATCACGCCAGTTCCCTTCTGCTCGAACGCGACATCCAGCCTCCCATTCAGCCACCGTACGATTGCAACCCCTCAAACTTGACCGCACCACTCGAAATTCAACCATCGGGTGCTATTAGTCATGCTAAACTCAAATATGACCTCGAATCAAGCTAATTCTTCTCTGATTCCATGAATTTCCTAAACCTAGTTACTAATGGCTACTCAACTTCACTGTCGAACCCCACCAACCTGGTGACGAGCCCACCAAAGCTATGACCAATTGAAGATCTACCCTCTACTATCTTTCCATTTTTTTCTTGGTTCTCTAGTTTAAAAAAATGAAAAGAGGAGGGAAGACTGAAGTAATATAATTTAGAGATAGGTTATGGTCTTGTACGTGGAAGGTAAGGCTATGGTATGGGTAAAGTATGGGCTTAAAGTTGGTATATATCTCTACTATTAATAAAGAGAATTCAATGAATATAATTTCCACGGTGTCCTTTTGAAATTCCGAAAATACCCCCATCCATCAACAGAATCTCACCACCGGTTTGCAACTTCCACCACCATCTCCTTTTCGACTACCTATCAGCGGAATTCTACTACCAATTTATCACCGACGTTAGCAACATAACAACTTGAAATAAAAGTGGTATGACTACCAAAACTTCTACACTTACAACACGCACCCATCCACTCATTTTTTTATACTAAATACAATGTAAATATCTCTACTTATTAAATCTATGTACATGCAGTTTATACTAGTATATATTATTTTATTTACTAAAATATCTACTTTTACGTACCCAAAATTCTCGAACTCCAAGCGAGGCATACCATCTGACGTTCTATATGTAATACCCCTATTCCGAACACAATGGAACTAGTCTCGAGGCCTAATTTGATCATATACAGAAGATAGCTTTTCAAACTCAATTATATTATATTAATTTTTGAAATTAATTTATAAGCGTTTTGAGATCGCACGACCAAACGATACGCCCAATCGACATGAAATTCGTTGGCGCATAATAACTCACTATTACGGATCCAATAAAAATGGTTTCATCGAAATTCGAGACAGTGCCCCGGAAGGCTATTTTTACATGTTACTTAAAATGAATTATTATAAAAACCAAATAAATCACTTTTAAATCTAAATTACAAGTTTACTATCTTCATTCTTATTTAAATAGAATTTAAATCAACTTTCAAAATCATTTTTATTCATATTAAATTTAGGATTTAATTATTTAAGCAATTTCAAAAATTAAATTCAATAATTTAATTATCAAACAAATCGCTATATTTGAAATTCAAGTTATTCAACTTATAAATTTTACTTTTCAATATTTAAAATTAATTAAATATTCCAAATTCAATGACTAAAATTATGGGTCGTTACATTCTTTCCCTTTAAAAGAATTACGTCCTTGAAATTTCCAAGGTAAGAAAAATGTCACAAACCCTTTAACTTTTCAAAACCAATTAGTTGAAATAGATTACCAATTTCATTTAAGCCTTTAATTCTATTCATAATTACTAACTAATACCATTCCAAGTTATAACTTAAACATCAAATTTTAGTTATCAAAGTTTTCAAAATTCTCAAAAAAATTCTAACACCTTAAATTTACGGAAAATTTTGGTAGCGTCTCCTTTGCGCGGCTCGATCATAAAAATTTACAATATAGATAATCACAAATATACATCTCATCTTTGAGGATGAGGCATCCCATAGGGAAAATATAAAAATACGGTATGTAATCTGAGATGTGTATCTTTTTATTAGCATTAGCAAGCATATACAATCAATATAATGCGAAAGCAAGCTCCAAATGCGAAGCATACGCCATCCGCACCTACTAATTACTCAACAACCAATGAGAACATGTATATAGAAAGTAATATCAATATATAACATGCACAGATACGATAACTATATGCAAATGTAACCAGAGAACCATCAAACAAATAATCTCCATTTAATTAATTCATAACATTATTAATTTACATTTTCCAATGTCAACATTTAATTTATTTAAGCCCGTACGATGTACATATACCATCCATATGAAATATCAAATCGATCGCTCGCTCGATCACACAATTTCACTTCCGAACTAGTATCGTTCACACAACCACTCCAGTGTAGACTTAGATCTGGTTTCTTGATTAGAAACCATCATTCTCCTTGCATAGCCATATACTATGATAAAGAATTCCAGAATCCACCAAAATCCATATCCAGTTTTCTTCGTCGAGAATCGGGTGAAAAATTCCAACTCGGACCAATAATAATAATCTTGAAATCATATACTCGAATCTGGATCGAACCGTTATGCGATTAAAATAATATACATATAACTTATGTATTTATTTCAATTGGTTACTTAGTTATACCAAATTATTTTTATTCACATTCATTTCATTCTTATTTAATTCATTTATATTCAATTATTAATATTTAATTGATTTACTTAGTATATTCTTCGAATACTAATATCACTTAAGAACCATTCCATTAAATTTTACTTAAGTTTATTAAAAACATTTTATACAACGCCACTAATGTTTATTTTCACTTCACAACTTAAGTTCATATCCATTTTTAATCAAATCCAATTTCATTTAACTTAAGTTAAATTTCATTTCAATTTAGCTTTTCTTAACATTTATGTTCAACAAATTTATAAATTTGTTTAACTTACAAATTTTCGAAATTTATAAGTTATAAAGCTTATTTTCTCATATTTTCATAAAACACTTAAATGAATTTTTTTAGAGTTTAGACATCTTGTTCTTATTTTAAATTATTTGAAACAACACTATAAATAAATTCTTTGTATTTAAAATCATACTTTTGAATTTCAAAATCAAAACTAGTTTTACCAAACAAAACTCCAATGGTAGCAATTCCTCTCTTGTAAACCAGAAAATGAACGTCGATGATGCTGCAGTCATCATCAAAATTATTTTCCAGCGATCGAAGTGAGTTCGGTACTTTCTATTTCCTTTAAATCCTTTTAAAACATTTCTAATCAAAATATTTTCAAAATAATACTATTTTTTCTTCCAAAACCTTTGAAAAACAATTTCCAAAATCACGTGATTTAAAATTTCAAATTCTCAGCTTTTAAATCTTATTTGTCTATAATTCATATTTATATATAACTTTATTATGGTTATATAAAACCATTTCTTAATCGTTTATATTTGTTTACATTATAATTATAACAACTTTTATTAGAACACAAACAGCAAATGATAATAATCAAATATTATCATTCACTAACAACCAAACACACACTGTATACTATAATAATTTCTGAAAAATTATTCCTTTATATATAAAATATAATCAAGGCAAAACTATTTCATTTACCCAATTTCAAAATGATATTGTGTCGAATTGCTATGTTCAAATGTTTAGAGACCCCTATCAATAACATTAATTACTCGTATTGACCAGAATACATAAGCCACTCAACAAATCAATCAACACAATATAAAACATTTTTATATCACTAACAAATATGCGCTCATATACACACACACACACTCAAACGCATTATAGGGTGTTACTGACCCTATCTATAATGAGTACCCCACCAAAGCCAAGGTTCTCGTTTAATCTTGCGCTCTGATATCAAGCGTAATGAATGTATGCTTTTCAACCATCCGTCAGTGACGACTGGTAGGCTTTTCAACCATCCCAGCACCACCGTGACATCACACTAGTACCTTGAATCTGCTTTTACGGCCAGCCTTGCGACTGTAAGCACCTAGCAAACCAACCCATCAAGGCCTTATACTTCCTCTCAGGGATGTGTAGGGGTAAGAGTCTCTTGCTCGCCACCAAACAGAAAGCGAGGACCCCTATCACGTTAATCCAACCAATGGAAACAGATTCGATCTCGGTCTCTTCAAAACAACTTCCGATGATTTCTGATAAACTCAACCCGGTTCTTTAGGAAATAAACAGTCAAAGATAAGAGCGGAGATCACCTCCTAACCGTTAGTGGACAGATTTCCTTATCATTGTCCTAGGAGAATGAAACGAGATTTATATGCATAGTATAGCATCATCGAAGATGACTGTACCACATAACTCATGTGTTTCTCCTAGATATTTCCAAAATTACATTTTGGGTCCAAATTCGATAGTCGATTATTTAACTATCGAATAACAAACATTCAAATCAAGGATTTATTCAAACGGGAAAAACAACATTGGTTAAGCACATAAGCATCTATTAAATTCACCTTGTAAATACTTGTATCAATATACTTTTAAAAAGATATATTCACAAATTCCTATATTTTCAACACTTGGAAAGATATCCATATACTTATCTCAATGGTATAAATATATTTACAAAATAGAGAAAGATTTCCTTTTTATACAATCCTCAAACCATTTATAAATTCCTTTATAAATTCTAAATCATTTATAAACTATTTATAAATCCCTAAAACCATTTATAACATACTTATAAATTATTTCTCAAGTCATTTATAAAACCCTTTATAAATCCGTACAACTATTTATAAAATTCATCTTATAATTCTATAAACCCATTTCTAGAATTTGTTTATAAATATCTAACCATTTATAAAACTCCTTTACCTCATAAATAATCCCTCTTTAAGTCTTCAAACCATTTCATAAAACTTCCCTTATAAACCCCAAGTCTGTTTATAAACTCTATTTATGAGTCTCGACTACATTTAAAAATAAATAAAATCATTAACTTTAAAACACTATTATATAATAATTATTATTAACAATAAATGTTATAAATAAATAACAATTATTAACTTCAAAACATCTTAAAAATAATATTTAATTATTCAAAACATTATTAAATAAATAATAAAAATTAATCTTTATCATGAATATAAATAATAATAATCAACTTTCAAGATATTATTAATAATCATTATTATTAATTTCATACCATATTAATTATTTGAATAATTACCCTTTCAAAATAGTAAAATATTGATAAATATCTTTAAAACAACATTAAATATAAATAAACAACTTTAAACAATATTAATTATAAATAAATAACTTAAAACAATATTAAATAAAAAGAAATAAATTTAAAACAATATTAATTATAAATAACTTTAAAACAATATTAAATAAAAAGAAATAACTTTAAAACAATATTAATTATAAATAAATATCTTTGAAATAATATTAAATAGAAATAAATAACTTTAAAACAAATGGATAAAAAGGTTGGAATAAAATAGAAATTAAATCTTTTAAAATAAAATATTTTCGAAACCCAATTTCGTATTTAAAAATCATTTCTATTGTCAGAAACAATTCCAATTCAAATGGTAGCTTATAGTATTTTTAAAATTCTAGTTCTGAGGCCACTTGCCATCGGCATCCAACGCTTAACCAAAAATCGATATTGATTTTCTATCGTTACTTGTTTTTAGTTGCTCACATAATAATGTCATAACCAGTAAGGTTAACAATCAGGTTTGATTATCCATAATCATTCAACAAAAACATTATTAAAAAAACATTTCAACAAATGGCGAGAAATCCCGTTGGATTGCTCCAAACTATTTCCACCTGCATCATAACTCGTATATATATCAACACATATATATGTAAATAAAATCAACAGTGGTGAGGAATCCTGTTGGATCCCTCCAACTTGTCCCTTTACATTGCAAACATATACATATACATATACATATATAATGGGCCGTATGTTACTAGGCGGGTATATAAAATGGGTCACTCGCTCCAATGGTGGGAATAAATCCAAACCAACTGATAAAACAGTAAAACGTCAAAACATTCAACTAACGATTTTTATCGACTATACAACATTACTAGTTAACAAAAAAGGTGAGTTTAACTCACTGGGATTTCTGTTGCCCCTGAGGCGTTCCGGTTTGGAACTAAAATCGAAAGGCATCCGATTTTAACCCAAATTTTAGTAGTCTCCAAATCCAATCAAACCCGTTCCATCATAAAGCTTATGTCATCACGAGCGCAATGCAAAATTCCATGCCTCGGTTGGACCTTATATGAGAGAGTTATTAAATTTTCAAGTTATCGATATTTAAATTAATAATTAATAAACTAATTACATTTTAATTAAACTAACCCAACCTACCTTATCTTCTTCTCCCTTAACCTATGCCTGTAAACGATCCACCTCCACATTGCACGGCCATGCACTAGCATGCTGCTTTGGCCCATAATCGGACGAACAAAATTCACCATCACACTTCTCGTCTTGATCTCCTTCTGACCATCCCCACGCCATCACGTCTACGCTCTTCTGCTCGAAGGTGATACCCAGCCTTCCCTTCAGCCATCGTACAATCTAGACGTCCCAAACTTTACTGCACCACTTGAAATTTGACCATATGTGCTATTAGTCACGCTAAACTCAAATATGACCTCGAATCAAGCTAATTCTTCTTCAATTCCATGAATTTCCTGACCCTAGTTGCTAATAGCTACTCGACTTCACTGTCAAACCCCTCCAACCTGCTGCCGAGTGCACCAAAGCTATGACCAATTGAAGATCCACCCTCTACCAACCCAAAGATCACATCTTTCAATTTTTATTTATTTTTCTTGATTCTCTGGTCTTAAAAAAATGAAAAGAGGTGGAAAGACTGAAGTAAAATAATTAATAAATGGGTTATAGGATTGTACATGGAAGGTAAGGCTATGGTATGGATAAAGTATGGGCTTAAAGTAGGTATATATTATTTTATTTACTAAAATATCTTGTTTTACATACCCAAAATTCTGGAACTCCAAGCAAGGCACGCCGCGTGGTGTTTTATATGTAATACCCCTATTTCGAACATAATGGAGCTAGTCTTGAGGCCTAATTCGATCATATACAGAAGATAGCTTTTCAAATCTAATTATATTATATTAATTTTCGAAATTAATTTATAAGCATTTTGAGCTCGCATGACCAAACGATACATATTATCGCCAGGAAATTCATCGGCGTATAATAACTCACTATTACGGATCCAATGAAACTAGTTTCAGTGGAATCCGAGAGAGTGCCCCGGAAGGTTATTTTTACATGTTGATTAAAATGAATTATTATAAAAACCAAATAAATCACTTTTAAATCTAAATTACAAGTTTACTATCTTCATCCTTATATAAATATAATTTAAATCAACTTTCGAAATCATTTTCATTCATATTAAATTCAGAATTTAATTAAGCAATTCCAATAATTAAATTCAACAATTTAATTATCAAACAAATCTCTATGTTTGAAATTCAAGTTATTCAACTTATAAATTTAACGTTTCAATATTTAAAATCAATTAAATATTCCAAATTCAACGACTAAAATTCTGGATCATTACATTAGAACTCAAGAGAGTGAATAGTGGAGAGAAGAACAAGAAAGTAGTTATTAAAAATTTATTCGAAAGTCTGGTATATATAGGGAAATAATGGTCATGTCCATTCGCAAAGAGATACGACGAAAAGACACTTCTATTCAAATTTGAATTTTACGGCCACTATGTCGACAACATGGATAGAATATGTCGACATATTCCTTTGTATTTTGAAAAACACTTTAAAATATTTTTTTGAAAATCCGTTGTTTTGTAAAATAATTTAATACTTTGTAGAATCATTTAAATATCGCTTATACATATTTTAATCAAAATATAACTTAATATAACTTTTAATAAGAGTACTTAATAATATATAAAAAATCAATATAATTATAACTTATTAAAGTATAAAAAAATTATATATATATATAAACTTAAAAACACTAAAATAATATTTTTATAATTATAAGGATCGAAAATCATTTTGGGAAATATTTTGAAAAGATTAAATACATCAAAATCAATACCTAATGTATTTAAAATAATATAAAATAGATGATATGTGTGTGTATAATCAAAATTCAATTATGAGAGTAAGGAAGATGATTTAATATAAATGTTATTATTGCATAAACCTAAGCATCCAAATTTTACAAAGAAATTTGTATATTAGATTTATTATATAAATTCATATATTTACATAACAAACCATATTAATTACGAAATTTAGTCATATCCTAACCACAATGTTTGATAAGTGTAACTATGTATATGATCAAATATGATTTTATAAACTTATTAGCCTCTTGATTTAATTTACTTAAAATAATTCATCTTAACTTAAGTGTTAAAAATCTAAACTTCCATTACTACGTATACAAAATACCTAACTTACTAATTTTTTTTAAATACTTATAAATATGGTAAAAAACTTTTAACTTACTTAAAAATATGTCATAATAGAATGTGATAAAAAATAACAAAGATTGAAAAACTAAAAATAAAAATGTTTTGTATTAAAAGCCATTTTACTTTAAAATTTCATAATTAATCATTAAAAATGTATTTAAACATGAAATCAATTTTAGAACATTCTGATATAAGTTAGAAAACAACTCTAAAAATATTAAAGGAAAATTCTTAATTTAAATATCATTTTTACACAATTTAAAGTTTTAAATAGAAAAGATAGCATTTCAAGAATGTTGAGTTTTTATTGCAAAATTATTCAAAACTTTAATAACCAAGAACTGCAGCATTTATCAAGTGCTGCAAATCATCTCTGAAACACCTTTCAATGTTTCAAAGCATAGAAATGTTATCTAAACAATTCGCAATAGGTAGAAAGTGTTACAGAAGGAGAGATAACATTTCAAAAATGCATCTAAAGTTCTGGACCTTTTTTTACCATGATTTTGCACCAATTTTAAGACTAGTTTTTGACATTTAAACAATTTATTTTTGATCTCATTTTTCTATAGTGATTAGTATACTTAGATTACTTAAAAACCATGAACAAAAATAATGAAAAACATAATAAAAAAATGAGATACTCTACTAAACCTTTTATTTTTAAACACAAGGTGAGTTCTAAAAATTCATTCATGGTACTATTATATGTGATATAATGTGACATAATGCATTTTGTCATATTCATTGTTTTAATTAAGTGTATTAATGAATTACATGTGTAAAGACACTTGGTATCATGCATGTATACAATGATTTCCTAAATGACAAGTGTAATGACACATGTCATTTTGCATGTATGTTACTATTTATTAATGTGACAAGTGTCATATGATATGACACGTTCTTTTTGATAGAAGAAATCTATAAATAGAGCCTTATTTACATGTTCTAACTTCATTCAGTTAATTTCATGAAGCCATAAAGTTAATATTTCATTATAAAGTTAGCAAAAAAATACGAGTGAAAGAAGTAAATTCAACATTTAGTAAAGTTGAATCACGGATGAAGACATTCTTTTCTATTTAGTATATTCATGGTAAATGATTAGTGAGATGTCATTAGAAAGGAAACACTTTATAAAAGTCATTAAGGAAAAGATATAACCAATCACGAAGAGGCAAGACTATTTTAAAAAAAATTAAAAATTAAAAGCACAACTTGGCAGTTGAACTATTGACTAAATTTTACTAAAACAAAAAAATACGTTTCATTAATTTAAATTACTCAAATTATTTATTTATTTATTTTATGTAGTAATATATACTAATAGTTATCTCAAATATATTTTCATCATTGAAAAATTATTTAATTTTAAAAGATCGTAAAAATTCAAATTTTGGCTCAAAAAATATAGCAGTTGTATCTTACTAAGTGTATTCATTCAAAAATAATAAAATAGTTATAATTCAAATTTTGCTCCAAATTTTTTATAGAATCAAGTACATCTATCTTATATTTATATGAGAAATTTCATTATTAATTTATAATCTCTAAGATTTAAAACATACTATTATATTAAGTATTTTCTGCCCTATTTTCAAAGTATATAGTTAATTTTGCAAAAGTTTTACAAAATCTAAAAATTAGTATTTTTCTTTGAAATCATTTTCTAAACTTTTAATACAGAATATTAATTATAACAAAAGTATAATCCTATTAATAGATAAATAATTTAGGATATTCTATAGATAAAATCACAAGGAATTTCAAAAAATTAAAGTGTCTTTCCAATTTGAAAACTACCCGTTAATTTTTTTAGAGGTAAATTTGTTTTCTACTTATTTAAACCGTTTTGGTTATTTGAAACATAGAAGAATAACTAAAATGTCTTTCTACTTAAAGTAATATATAAAAGTTCCATTTCCTTCTATTTCTTAATACTTTCAAAGATAATGTTTGACTCATTATCTTCAACATGACATTTATCTTTACGAATTTAATTTTGAAACCCTTATCACACAATTGACTAACATTCAACAGATTATGCTTTAAATTCCTAACTAACAAAACATTAGACATAGTGGGATTTTTAGAATTACCGACAATGCCGATGCCACTCACATATCTCTTAGAGTTGTCTTCAACCAGATGATCAGACCAATGGTTCACAGCCTCCCAAAGCACCGCAGGAGGGAGCATGTTAGAACCATCAATGACCTGAGTGCTAAATTTCTATGGGAGTATGCACCATCATTTCGTGGCAATGTTTTTGAAGACCAAACTGGCTTATCAACTACAGGGATGTTTACTGCATCAACACAAAAACCACCAGAATTCTCACTGGAAATTGCAACATCGGTTGCAGGAATATCACTAATATATGGAATTGGCAAATTAGGTGCAGATACATTTCGCTGCCTAGAAGTATTATCACAATCAAGAGCATCGTTCAACTTACAATTATCAACTATATTCCTATCACCAGAACAATGGGCCACCGTATCATACAAAACTGACCCGATACCTCCATTCGCCACAACAGTGCAAGCGACCCCGTTCATAAAATTGCATTCATCACTAACCCAATTGCCAACAAAGTTAACCAAATTCGATAAAGGCGTTGATGGGGTTACGTTAGATATACCTGAGAGGGGGACAATAGTCGGTGATGACAAAGCCAAATCAGCAGCGAGATTCGACAAAGGGGCACGCGAGCTTAGGACTTCAACGACAACGGGTTAGGGAGATGACTGGATCTGAAGCGACTCAGGAATGAAGTCATTGACAGTTGCTGATGGAGAAGGCAGCGACTCAGAAAGGGAAAACATGCGGCCAGATCTAGTTTGCGAAGAAGAACCAAAAGATGCAGCGAAGCGTGGCTTAAACTTTCGATTCTTGGCCATCAGATTGGAGACGAAGCCACTAGATAGAAGCGGACGAGGCAAAAGGGGAAGGAGCGGACGTAAGGGAAAACATGAGATATGAGAATATTCGCCATTTAGAGGACGCCATTTTCATTTTCCTAAAAAAAATGCTACCAATATAGTTATAACTTATTAAAGTATAAATAAAAATTAAGGTCCGTCTATTAACCCCCGGTATTTTCTCTTCACCCCCAGGTAAAAATCTTAAAATTTTATTTCCAATTATACCCTTTAACAGTTGAATAGATATCTTATTCAATTTACTGTATCTATTCATCTTCATCTCTCTTCCGTCTGCTGAAATTGATATGGAGGATACGAGCACTACAGATGACTACGTACAACAAAATCAGGTATGCTTCCTTCATGGCTGCTACTATACTAGGAACTTATATAATCATAGTGCCATATACACTAGGAATTGCTCAAAACCTAGTTTATCATATACTAGGAAGTGATGAAAACATTGTTCGTTACATACTATACCTGTTTTTTATTTTCTAGATTGGATGGGTGGCCGAAGAAGATGAAGAAATTGTTATGGATTATAGTAATGAGTTCACAACATATGATGTATGCAATTTATTTTACTATTATGTAAATTAACTTATTTTCTAAATTGAAAATTTCTTCATTTTTTTTATTGTATGAAGGTATTTCCAAATAGATATAAAATGAAAGAATGGATTGATTTCACTGCTAGAAGGAATGCGATGGTAGTGGTAATCTTAAAATCGATATTAACAGTAGCGATAGAAATCCAAGAATTATATTTGGATGTGAGAGAAGTGGAGCATATAAAGAGTACAAAGGCAAGAAATCTAACAGTATTAGATTAACAAGTACAAAAAAGTGCAATTGCCCATTTCGTTTGAAAGGTGTGTTAAACTTCATAGTTCAGATAATTGGAGATTAGAAGTAATATGCGGTGTTCATAATCATTCTGCACTTTACAGTTCGGAAGGCCACTCTTTTCTTGGTCAACTAACGGAGGATGAAAAAAAATTAGCCGTTGAAATGTACACAAATATGGTGAAGCCAAAAGCCATTTTGCACACTATAAAACAAAACAATTCATCCAATAGTACAACAATTAAAACAGTATATAACGTTCTTTCTAGGCACAAGAAAATGGATAGAGCGGGTCGTTCTCAAATAAAATATCTCTTAAGCAAGCTTAAGGATAAAAATTACTTCGAATGGCATCGTAATACTTTAGATGGAAGTGATGTAATTACTGATATATTTTGGGCTCATCCTACGAGTATAGATTTGCTAAGAACATTTCCGCATCTCTTGTTATGGATTGTACTTACAAAACAAACAAATATAGAATGCCGTTGTTGGAGATTATAGGTGTCACATCAACTAATCAAACCTTTTGCGTTGCTATTGCATATCTCGTATCTGAACGTGAAAATTACTATCTTTGGGCTTTAAATCGTCTTCAATTGGTAATGATTGATTGTGATATAGAAATGCCAAGTGTCATTGTCACAGATAGAGAGATAGCATTGATTAATGCCATTAACATTGTTTTTCCCCAAGCAGCTCATATCCTATGCAAGTGGCATATCGAAAAAAATATTCTTGCTTTTATTCAAAGAAGAGTTACGGGTATGAAAAAAGAAGGAAAAAAACAATTTTTTCAAGATTGGACCAATTTATGCGAGTCTGGAAATATTGAGCAATATAATAATAATCTACAAGATTTGCAGTTCAAGTATGGCGAGTACCCAAAGTTAATAAAATATATTACTGAAAATTGGCTTGAGACATGGAAAGATCGATTTGTACGTGCTTGGATCGACAAGTTTATGCACTTTGGCAACTACACATCAAATAGGTAAGACACTTGCTTTTATATTTATTTAATTATATTAGAATTTTTTATAATAATAACTTAATATCTTTTTTTAGAGCCGAGGCCGCACATGCTAAATTGAAAAAACATTTGGCCACAAGTCAATGCAACTTCGAAAGAGCATGGGAGAGTATGCATTCACTGCTTGAACTATCTTTTACCAAACTAAAAGCTTCATTTGAAACAAGCCTATTAAAAGTAGCTCATGTTTATCATAAAAAAGAATTTAAAAATCTACGTGGTGTAGTTTCGCTTGCGGCTTTGGAGCTAATTCATTCCGAGCTTCTACAGGTAAATTCTTATGAAATTGTAGATGATGACTTATGCGGATGTGTCGTTCGTAAGACACACGGACTTCCATGCTTTCATGCATTAGCAAAAGTAGGTGGAAATGTTGAAATACCTTTGGATTTGATTCATGTTCATTGGACTAGATTGCATATTATAAAAATGGGAGAGAAAAGAGATTTTAATATGAAGAAAAAGCTTGAAGAAATGCTAAATGAAGTTATGAAATTGGAATTACCACATCAAATGCAAGTCTATAAGAAAATAAAAGAGATTATTTATCCGCAAACATCAACTCTTGCATCTCCGATTAGCAAAGTCAAAACCCGTGGAAGGTCTCATAAGAAAATTGATACTTCAACAAAAAGGTTACCTTCCGCATTTGAGCTTGGTGAATGTGCTTCAACCCAATGTAGCGTAGCTAAAAAACAAAAAGTTGATCCATGTATTTCGGTAAAAAAAGAAAAAGTGATTGTTCGTAGACCTAAAAATATAAATTTAGGTGTGTATGAAAATTGCATACCAAAAGAGTGGAAGGCATACATTGAAGGAATTGTAGACGTGGATATGGATGGTAATTGTGGATTTAGATGTGTTGCTTCTTTTTTAGGATTAGGAGAAGGTCGATGGTGGCAAGTTCGTAAGGAATTAATGGAAGAACTTGAAGAACATCAAGAGATATATGAACAAGTGTTCATTGAAAAAGGTAGAACCTCCTATTTGCTAAATGTGCTTAATCATGAATTTGGCGGTGCCGAACCAAGTAAATGGATGATTATGCCCGAGATTGGGTACATAGTAGCTATGAAATATAATATTGTCGTTTTTAGCATTAGTGAGAGTTTGAGTTTGACTATACCACCTTTAAGAGGAGAATTTCCATCTCAATTTCAACGTCATGAATTAGGGATTCTTCATGTGAACAATGACCATTTTGTTCAGGTATTATGCGGTATTCTTTTATTTTTAATGATTAGACGAAGGATGTGCACTTACAATGAAATGTTTTTATTTGTATAGGTCGTCTTACAAGCGAACCATCCGGTACCACCAGTATATATCAAGTGGTTTGCTAATCGTCATGTTGAAGCTGAAAAATGGGAGCATATATTACGAGATAGAAGAGAAGAATGGAAAAAGTTTGAAAATTGTGATAATATGGCTAGATGGGATTAGCTGAATATTATGTACTTGTTGAATTTTGTAGAAGTAATGTCAAATTTGATCTACTGTAGTGACAGTGTTATTTGAAACCCGATTGTAATTTGAAGTTGAAATTGTTGAATTCTTGTTTGAAATTGTTGAAACTCAACATTGAATCATTCAGTATTATTGCATGAAATTGTTGTTTTGAAATTGAATTTGTGTTTTGTATATGTTGTCTCTGTATCACTGCCAAGTATCACTGCCAATAGTTATCCAGTACTGTTATAAATTGGTGATTGCAATACAACAGACGTGGTGTACAAAAAAGTCGCGTTAATAGGCTACGTTGACGTTAACATAAATAACGCTAGGGTCGGACGAGGTCTTTGGAAAAATAAAGCCTGGGCAAAACGTTAATTACGTGCTACCTTCGTTGTATATAGGGTCTTCAAAATCAACAAAACTCGAGAGTTTTCCACATCGAAAAACACCACGTGAACGAGGTCAACATTAATATTACGTCAAATGGTAACGTTGTTACCATAGATATACCGTTAACATCTGACGTTGTGTTTAATACAGGCCACGTGTGGCTTTAACGAGGGTGTTTGGCAAACATCGTTCATGTTTAACGTTTTCTTTATGTAAATGCTTTCCCATACAGGGTATTGACAACAAATTTTTCCCAAGAGTTCCAACCAAAAGGAATCAAACCAATAACGAGGTGTACGTAAGAATAACGTTAATATTGGACGTGGTAGGTGTATTTCCCTCGTTCATAATTGACGTTTTCTTCCTTACCGACCTCGTTTGTATTGGACTATGTTGCCTTGGTAATCTCGTTTACAGACAATCAATTGTACACAGAATAACTCAAACTGAATCATTTTAATCGTAGACAGAATATCTCAAACTCTTACTGAATCATTGTAGACACAGTATCAGAAATAATCAAACTGCAGACAAAATTGTGGACAAAATTGTAGACACGGTATCAGAAATAAGCAAACGGCAGAAAAAATTGCAGACAGAAGCAACAACTGTTAACAAACATCCATGTGAACAAAATACCTTAACCATCCATCAAACTACAAATTAACCGTCCATAGACTACAAAATAACCATCCAATTTAACAACAAAAGGAGTCAAAATAGTTCCAGAACAAGAAGTACAGTAACTGAAAACCACTACCCAAAACCAATCATCCTTTTTAACAAAACGAGCACAAATCTTTTTAGCTTTAGTGAGGGCTTTGCGGATTCTACCAAGATGAGCCAAACGTGAAGTCTCCGATTGTGATGAAGCCAGTGTTATGCCTTCACTAATCACATCATTAAGCTCTTCATAGCTCTGCAGTGGAAATCGGTAATAAGTTATTATTGCAAAATCAGATATAAAAGAATAGTATATTGACTTTTACCGTGTATAAATGATCGTACGAAGGTCGATTGCTATGGTGAATAATTTGTTCATTAACCAGATGAACTTTTAACACGGTGCGCGGGTAATACCAATCAAAATAATCACTTGTCACCGTTTCAGTTGATTCACGCAGAGGAATGGAACGATATTGTGCACTAACAACATGATTTGGCCACTCATTCCAAATATTTTCCACAAACTCGTACAACACTTTATAAGTTGAAGCCGTAGCTCTGCGATGAGTGTTTTTACTAGTTGATTGCATAATAGGCCGTAGAATGTTTTGAAACCTTCCGAATTGCCGCAAAACACGGGTAGGGTGATATGGTTCTACCACATTTAAGCACAATAAACAACTAGAATACCAAGCAATTTGCGAAAAAGGATGGAATTGTCTTGCATGCATGTAAGGGTCAAAGACTACCTACAGAAATTGTAAAAATAATAATAATGCAGTTATTATAACTTGAATTAAAAATCAAATTCAAATGATTCAAGCCTAATAACACACCTCATGTTCTTGAATGTTATCAAGATACAGCCTTAGTTCCTTATGCGATGCACGATAATCGTTTGCTGGATCCCAACGGGCCGCTCTTGGTGAACTTTCATTATACATTTTGGTTAACGGATGCAGATGTAGGAAATGTTCATATATCCATGATTCCAACAATCCGAGAAAACCAGCAACTTGTTTCACTTCTATTCTACTCGCAAGACCTAGCTGCCTATATAGACAACATAGAGTTGCCGAACCCCAAGATAACTACGAACTTCATCCAAATTACCAATTTGGTTTAAATAATGTACGGACACATGAGACTTACTTTTATCCACGAATAATGTATTGCCCACTAAATACAGTAGATATGCACGAGCAGCTTGTTTAATTTTTTCTTCTTCCCAATCATCGTAGACTCCATCAAAAATTTCATACAATTTAGTATAATGCAATTTGTATCCAACACTGTCCTTCATGGTATTTTTTGCTTCAATATCACTTATCCCCAAATTATTGACAACCAAATTAGTAATATCATTTCGGGAATAATTATATGTTTGTATTGGTAATCCTTCAACCGGAATATGTAGTAGGGAGGCAACATCGTCTAGTGTTATAGTCATCTCACCGAATGGTAGGTGAAATGTGTTTGATTCCGGATGCCAACTCTCAACAAAAAAAGATATAAGCGCTTTATTTACCGAACTATAACATGTCTCTACTAGAGAAAATAATCCGAAAGATTCCAAATATCCTTTAAAAATTGTTGCATCACTTGGTATTTTCCAATTTAAAATCTTTGTACCATGGTTTACACATAAAAGTGTGTCTCGTTCCTAAAAGATAACTTAACATTATATTACGCTATTGTGATATATAATTTATTTAATAGAATATTGTCAGATATACCTTGCCATTTCGTATCAATGAAGCAACGTGGGTATCGTAGCTGCTAATCACATCGGTAATTCTCGGTCCACCGAAAGATGTATTTTGTGTTCCACTAGAACCACCGATATCTTCATGCGTAAGATGCTCTTCAACATGTTGTGGAGTTTGTTCTTGAACAGGCTGTGGAGGTAGCTCGTCAATATGCTCCTCTAAATTTTGCTCTTGAACAACATGCTCAACATTTCGCTCTTGAATAACATGCTCGTCTCGATTTTGTTCCTCTATTTGATTTGTAGTGTTCGGATTTCTCGCTTTCACGCGTCGATTTCTTTCGGAAGCCGTTAGGAGATAGCGTGTTGGTTTTTTTGAACTTTCTGCAACAACAAAACAAATTGTAAATCCATATGTAAACTATGATGCAAACTGTTTTATATACGACTTATAAATTCCAAACACTGTCAATAATTTCATATGTAAACTATGATGCAAACAAATGTAAATTGTTTAGAGGAGCATATGTAAATCCATATGTAAACTATGATGCAAACTGTCTATAAGAAACGATAGTACATTACAGCAATTGCATATGTATTTTTGAGTACATTTGTTGCTGGGAGATTTGGTACCAAATGCATTTCATTGCAGCAAAGAACGTTCAACACAAATGAGAATGTTTAACCAACCTCGTCCGGTCTAAACGTGGAGCTTTCTCACAACCACGTTCGTGGCGAACGAGGTTGGTTCAACAACCTCGTTCGTGTTGAATTTCGTAGATCGCATACTTCTCCACTCAGCCACATCGATTCATGCATAGATTAGGAATTCGAGTAAAGAAATCATACCGTGTCGATGCTTGCTCCTTCTTTCCTTCTCCATGGTGCGACAGCGATTGAAAGGGGTGACGGCGACTGAAGAGCACGACGACGACTGAAAAGCGAGCACGAATAATGGTTTTTGATCGGCAAGTTAGGTTTTGAGAGAGGATAGACAGGCTAGGGTTTGAGAGAGGATACGCATTTAACAAGGGTAGTAATGGAATTAGATGGAGTGCGAAGAGTAAATAACGGGGTGGATTTTTTTGTTGAAAACAACGGGGTGGGAAGAGAAATTGACGGGGTGAGAATAGACGTACCCTAAAAATTATAGTGGAAATTAGTCACAAGGGCCTCTTTAGCAAGTGTAATTATTTTCCAGGACACACAACTGAAATAATTACTTTTAAGGACAAAATGCAAAATAATTAGTTTCTTAGGCCTAAAAACCTATGAAATTATGTCCTTGAAAGTAATTGGACTACTGACTTTGTCCTTAAAAGTAATTATTCTGTTGACTTTGGTCTTGAAATTAATTTCTGTGGATGTGTGTCCTTGAAACTAATTGGACTGCAAAGTTTGTCCTTCTAGTGAAATGCGATATATAAACTTAAAGATACTAAAATAATATTTTTATAATTATAATAGATTGAAAATTATTTTGGGAAATATTTTGAAAAGATTATTTTAAAACCAGAATATTTGAAAAACAATGTAAAACAAAATTAGAGAAGGCGAGAGAGATCAAGAAAGTGCTATCAAAGTTTTAACATAAATTTTATGACTCTATAACTTATCTAGAATACCTTGAAATCTTGAACTCTTCAATACTTAAGAGTCTTCAATTATCTTCGTCTTGAATCTACTCTTGATATCACCATCTTGATATATTTGTATCTTGATAATGTACAGTCTTCTTAATCAATACATGTCTAATATCCTACACTATATACTAAATATATATATATATATATATCTTGATCAAACATTAGTATCTATATTTTATATAATGTCTATAGTTGTTATCATCAAAACCAATACCTAAGGTACTAACATATATACACACACACACACATGTGTGTGTATGTGTGTGTGTTATTTTGAACATCAAATACTATTGTTTGTTATATACATATGTTTATTTATATTATTTTATTTCTAAGACGACAGTTGTGCAAAATTGTAGATCTAATGTTGGATTTCTTCCTAATTCAAAACTAGATTTCAAATTGTTAATTTCAGATTTCAAAACATGTAAAATAGTTAAAATTAATATATACACACACACAATTGATATTTTATATATAATTAAAAAACCATAGACAACAAAGGCTTATATAAAGGGACAAATGTGTCATTGCAGTGTAAATTCCAACACATATAAACATACACATTAACCATATTCACTGTTTCTATATTGCACTATCACTATACACATTTTAGTGTATTTGATACACTCATTATAACATATTTTAATTAAATCAAACTTCTTTTAAAAAAAATTAAAAAAAATAAGATTTTATTTAAAACTATATTAGGATCTATTAAACTGTTTTCATAGGCCCAATGGGTCTAAAAATAGGATTTTTTATGTCTACCTCATTCACTCGCTTCTGATTAGGCGGACCATTGATGTTTTCAAAGCCCAATGGTAAATGTGGCCTAAATTAGCAATATTAGGGATAAATTATTAAGGCTTACCCATTTGGTTAGGTGTCTAAGGTCAGATTTGGGTAATCAAGTACTTTGTTCTACATGAATACTAGCTTGGCCCGAAGTACGATGTAAGACCAAAGGTAATCCCAGCTAGTATAAAGGCGCGAATTGATTTTTAGGCCTTGGGCTAATTTTCAAAATTCAGTTTGAAAATTTAAAATATATTTTAAATTTCAAAGGTTAAGTCTTAAATATAAAATGAAATTTATAAAAGTTAAAAACAATCTTTTAACAATCTTTTGCTGCATGTAATTTAGTTAGCTGTAATTACTTCGCAAGTTAACACTATACTCTTTATTATTACTACTTAATCACCAGGACTGTTAATTTAATACTGAATGTTCAATTCGCAAAAAGAGCAAGTAACAATAGGCAAATTATTCAAGTTTTGTTTACCTTCACCATGGTTTTTGAGGAATAAATGACCTTTTTTTGAATGAAGCAGTATTCAACTTTGCTCCATATATATAGATAGAGAACATAGAAAGAATGGTAGAAGGTCAAGGTTTAAAGTAAAGCGAATCAAATAATAACAATTCGAGACAAATTTAGTTACCGCCGAAATTAATTTAGTAGGGACACACCGTATGGAATAACTACATCTCAAAGAAAATGTCTACTTGAATATATAAATCAGTGATGAAGAGACTACCTATAGTAGATAGATTATCAAATTTGGGTATCCTAATTGACAACCGTTGTCAGTTGTGCCAAGCAGACCATGAATCACACGATCACATCTTCTTCAGATGTTCATACAGCTTATATCTTCTCAAGTATGTGAAACTAAAACCGGGGATGCCGCTTTTTTCGCACAACGCATGTAAAATTACCTTACTAGAATTACCGCACAACGCAAGTAAAATTCACCGGCTAAAAGAATTAAAAAAAGAAAGACAAAAATCACTAAATTACCTCACTAGAGGCGGCGCAGCCAGTACCTTTATATCATGATCACCAGATTTGCCATCAGACAGGGAGAAGATAACCGGGTGGTGAACGGACTCAGAGCAGAAAACCCAAACATAATGGAGGCCGCCACAAGCAGCGCCAGAGAAGCAGCCACCTAGCACTTCCATCCTCGAGAGTTGCAGCAATAGAACGCCAAATTTGAGAGGAATTTGTGGGTGTCGGATTGGATTTGAGAGGAATTCGAGGGTTGAAGTAGGGATTTAGAGGTAAAGCTGGGATTGATTTGAGAGGGCTTCGTGGGTTGAAGAAGGGATTTAGGGCTAAAGCGGGTTTTCAGATAAGTGTGAAGAGAAATTTAGGCGGGGAAGAATAAAGAGGAGAAATAGGGAACGAAATTTAGGCGGGCAGGAATTACAACGTTTATGACCGTTGTAAAATTGACATCTATTGCAACGGGCATTTTGTGAACGTTGTAAAATTGACATCTATTACAATGGGCCTGAAAGGACCGTTGCAATAACATTCTATGACAACGGGCAGTCATAGCCCGTTGTAAAATGGGCGTTGTATATGACATCTATTACAACGGGCCTGGAAGGACCGTTGTAATAGCATTCTATTACAACGCGCAGTCAATGCCCGTTGTAAAAAGGGAGTTGTAATATGGTGTTTTTGTTGTAGTGCAAATAATACAACTACTAAATACATTCGTACCTTGGCCATATAATAGTTTATTTGTCTGAAACTATGTATTGTCTTTTATGAGTTTTGACTCTTAATAAATATAACAATATGGATATTTGATTTATATTTGATCACATGTAAATGTTATATGGTGAATACTCACAATTCGTAATGTATGAAACTTCAATGAAATTAGTTCATTTGAAGTAAGTAAACATATGATGCCCCGGTCCAATACTATGTTATCGGAGAGAGGTTACCGTTCGAAAGCATGAAGAAAAGGACATGATTAGAGCAATCTCTTGTTTATACTCCCTTGGGCTAACATGAATACATGATATCATATACCTAAATCTCTGCCTATCATGTATATCATCTCGGTATAAAGCAATATACATGAGTTTCCCAGTGTGAATATTATAGAGATAGGATTACATAAAATAAAATATCAACAACACCACTTTGGTTAAAAAGTCACACACACACACACATATCATATTCTTATATACTCAAATGCCATCGTTCAATTAGAGTCACCATCAAAAAGATATACACATAATTGTGCATATGGTCACTATCTCCTTCTCAAATACAAGAGTACTATCATATAGTCTTGAATGGTCTGGTCAAAGGTTACCTCATCCTCTATGGCTAGTACGTAAAAATATGAGAAATGTAGTACTATATATAGACCATACACATTTGTCTTCAAAAAGAACAAGATAGAAACGATATCATGAAAGCACATCCTAAAATACAACCTCAGTCTAACCCAAGTTTGTTAAAGTAAATAACAACCCGGGCCAGACTAGAAACTATGTATGAGAAAAGTCAAATATCAAACAATAAAAGAGAATAGAACAAAAATATAACACATTATGATATTAATATGTTAATTGCCCAACCTCCCTATAGTTATCATGTGTAATCATATAACAGATTTTCTTTTTGTATTTAATGTGATCACAATCACAAATATACTCAATTGTGATTCTCCCTAATCACAATTTATTAACACCACATCATATAATCATATAATAGTGATAAATTGATCAACTATTCAAAATTGACTTGAAGCCTAATGATACCATTACCACCTATGACTCAAATGTACCAGAAACGAATCAACAACCAGTGATACCCAATATCACCTATGAATTAGCAATGTGGGTGTATCCACTGATCTACAATACTATACATGACCCACCCTGGTCTGTCCTAGTCTACATGATTACCCTCCCATATCCATTATATATGTAAATCATGTAGTCATAACAATAAACCTATACAAAAGATCGTCAGAATAATGATATTAGGGATTGGTTGCCATATTCAAGGTGCTACCCTGAGTCAATCCAGCTGGATGGATACTGGCTCTATTTGGTATAGCACTCATTGATCAATTTATAATATTTAACATGTTTCACAAGTGTCTATATGACAGTAATCCCAGGTAACCGTTGTTAACCTGATGTCACTAAGGGGTTTAATATATTCAAATTACAATATGACAGTAATCCCACCTGATCATCGTTAACCTGATGTCACTAAGGGGTTTCCTTAATTATATCACATTTTACATTTTTAGATACGATAGTAATTCCCACCTAACTATTGTCTACCCAGTGTCACTAAGGGTTACAAGTTTAATTCACAATATTTTTACTTTATTCGAATAACATACATAATCAACTATTCGTAACAATACGTGAGAATAATTAATCATTTCATAGAATATTTAAATACTCAATAAATCATAAAATGTTAATGTTACTATTTAATAAACATATTGCAACCTATTTTCAAAGAAAAAATTAAATACTATGGATAGACTACGTCCATCACCTTTGTAATTGAAAATAAAAATAATAACTGAATGCGATGGTGATAAAGCTTATCTTTGAAAAAATAAAATAACTAAATATGATGGTGGCAGATCCTACCTTTGCCAAAAAAAAAACTGAATGCGGCGATGGCAGAGCATACTTTTGCAATAAATTAAAATAATAGTAGAATGCAATAATAATAATAACAGAATGCGGTGGTGGTAGAGCCTACCTTTGCAAAAATAACAGAATGAAATAAATAATAGTAGGTCAAAACAAGAGGGGACACACTACCCTTGATTTCTACATGGTTCTATGGTTTATGCTTTAATTTTAATTATGTAGTAGTTTTTATACTTCAAGTTACGTAGAAAAAGAAATAAGTTTTTTAACTGAAGGAAGTAAACAGTAGATGTGGAAGAAGTTTATTGACCGAATGAAGCTTCTGCTTAATCTTTGGGCGGAGTGTTTTAATGGAGAAAAGGAAGATGATGAGGGAGAGGGAATGAATGAAATAATAGGATAAGGTTATAGGTTTATATATAAGCAAGGTATAATCATACTATTTCTTTTTATTACGTTAGGCACTATACTATTTTGTTTTATTAGGCTAGTAATTATACTTTTTCCATTAGGATAGTCATTAAACTGTTTTGTTTCATACTGTGTTTTATTAGGTTAGTCATTATCATATTTGTTTTATTAGGCCAGTTAATATACTACTTTGTCATATTAGGCTAGTCAGTATAATATTTTGTTTTATTTGACTAGTTATTATATTATTTTGTTTTATGAGGCTAGTTATTACATTATTTTGTTTTTATAGGAAAGTTCTTTACTTAATTTCTAAGAAGTTATCATTCTCATTTTTTTATTAGACAAAAAAATAATAGTCTTTTTAATTTATTTCTTAGTATTTAAACAAAAGTATAATATTTTGTTTTATTTGACTAGTTATTATATTATTTTGTTTTATGAGGCTAGTTATTACATTATTTTGTTTTATTAGGAAAGTTTTTTACTTAATTTCTAAGAAGTTATAATTCTCATTTTTTTATTAGACAAAAAAATAACAGTCTTTTTAATTTATTTCTTAGTATTTAAACAAACGTGAAATTAAAATAAATACTTGCATTTGTATTTACCTTTCTTTGCCATTTATCATTTCCAACACAATTTTCTATCTCAAACACAAAAATGCAATTGAATTCCATATAAACATTTCAAACCATATTTTAACTCAATTTCACTCTATTTTCTTGAATTAAATGATAATTATATAATTTATTTTATTAATATTTGAGGAAACAAAAATTTTCTTATCAAATCCTAAATCATCTTTTGTATTCATAATTACATTTTAAATTACCTCCAAAATATCTTTAAATGTCGATTTATAATATTACCAAATTTCATATTATTACAAAACCACTGTGCGAGATCGTATTCAAGATGATTGATTAAAGAAATGATCTTGTTGTATTAGATATATGTAACATCCCCCATTTAGAGGCCTAAAACTAACTGCTACAGATGCTGCAGCCGTCCATAGTTATTAATTTTCGATGACCAAATGCGGTAATGTTAAATACATTGTTATAACAAGAACACATGGATATGAAAATTTTTAAACTCAATTTAAGACAAATTTCTCATTTCATTACAAATGGTATTAGATTCATTACATAACCCCAATTCATAAATCGCGTTCAGAGAAATATAATTATTAAAAATACGCCAAGAGAGACATGTTACCCCGCCTTTTGGACAAAGCCGGGATATCAACAAATTGGCTAAAAAAGGATGGATATCAGGATTGGAGATCGATTGGAAACAAGGCTGTGATCGATACCGTCAAAATTGGACCAAGCTCCAATCAAATGGGATCGATAGGGAATGATAACCAAGGCTAGGTGAGGCTACAATTCAAATTTCAGGTCAATCGGAGTTCGTATGCTCAAGTTATGGATGGATCAATATTCATGGCGAATCTGTTCGTATCGATATGGTTCGTATCGATTGTAAGGACCCGATTCTTCGACTTCCGAAAATCGACATCGATACTCACTTTATCGACTGCCGAGCAACGAATGCCGGAAAACCGAATTCTTAGGGTTTTAGAAAGAAGAAAACAGAAGAAAAGAGAGAAGAGAAAGAACAACAGAACAACATCAGAAACAGAGACAATATCAGAATCTTACACATCGCAGCGGAACAATATAAAATAGATAAATGAATAATCTCTAAAACAAAGAACTATATCATTTTTTACATACATCAATCATCAGAGTCAATATACAACAATGGACAGTTATATAACTTGTCCTCATACAGAATACACAGCGGAATAAATACTATTAGATACGAATACTACGTCTCATCATCCAGCTTATCTCCAAGGCTCCAGAATATCCAGAATATCCTGATAACATAACTCTAGGCTGCCCGTGTGGAAATTAGTGGGCACTCAGAGTTTAGAAGGGAACAATAAACTCCGAGTCAGTCATGGTGACTGGTGTGAGATCGTAAAACAGTTATTCTTTATAACAACAAAATAATTTTAAAGTCAATTCGAAATGCTTTTGGAAAATGAAACTACCATAAGACCTCCCACCACACACACAATGCAAACGCAGAATTAGAGGAGATTTCTTCTTATGATAGTCAAAGATGCTTACTACGCAAAATCAAATTCTTTTTGATATTATTATTAGTGCATAGTGTAGAAAACATTTCGAAAGTATAATATTAATCTTAGCCGACATACGACCAGTATCGTATGCCTACTATAGCTACCATCCAAACAGTGGGGCGCCACCATAAGTGAATGATAGGTTCTACAACTA
Organism: Allium fistulosum; assembly: GCA_030737815.1. NCBI lineage: Eukaryota > Viridiplantae > Streptophyta > Magnoliopsida > Asparagales > Amaryllidaceae > Allium > Allium fistulosum. Next base: position 419,262,426 of record CM060906.1, read on the forward strand.
ATACCGTACAAGGCTCGTATTGTTTCTTTGGATTTCCAACAAATGGTCAGGCTAAGGAACTTCCTATCCACGATGGGTACGTCCCTGGAATAGACGACCCGAGAACCTAACCGGATCTCTGCCAACACAAGGCCGGGTTACCTCTGCAAAAATAGGTAACTACTGACACGCGTATGCCATCCCCCGATCGTCATCGATCTTCCCAAGGATCCCCGATTCGCAACAACCACAAAGTAATAAATTTGCAGCAACCACAGAGGTTAAGTATCTGGGCTCCATACCATGATACCACCTTTATCCAGAAGGAATGACATACACTAAGGGGCGCTACTCCCTAGAACCTTGCTGCATTCTTCCTGTTTCGACCATTTCCGGGGTGTGAGGCTCGACGAAGTCTCGTCCACAAAGCTACGCTTTCTACAAAGCCATGCTTCGGGTCAAACAAAATGATCAACCTATGATCACAAAGATATAAGATCAAACAAATGATCATATCGCAAATGATCAAACACTGATAATTTCACAGCAACACTCAGTATGCCACGTTACCAAATTGGGAGTATATCGCTGATAAATTTCAACTACATAACCTCTGAGCTCGTACGTCTCAGAGAAGGGTGTTAAGCTAAGAGAATAAATTCTCCGCCACCAACATAAATGTATTTGAAAGAAATCAGCTTTATATCTCAAATTGTAACGTCAGACACACAATCCATACAAGTCTGTTCCGGGATCGAACAGAACCGAAGGCACTTCTCACGAAGCCCTTGCAATTCCGGATAATTTTCAATCACGTCAGGACTTCCCGTCACTAAGGGTGATAAAACCTCTAAACCGGAGATCAGCCGATGTAGAGTAACTCGACGGTAATCCTTCCGTTTTCAAAAATATCCGGTCTTCAACACCGGTCTTCAAATGCAATTCATAACGACATATCACATATTCGGAATGGGTAATACGACCCCATGGTCCTTTCCCGGCTAACCCGAATAGTGAGCGCTTATTTAAAAATAAGTGTGGCATTCAAATTCATCCAATTCACAACAAATACCATTCAAGGTAATTATTGATAGTCGGTTATTTAACTATCAATAAAGATGCGCAACATCATCAGATTCCAAATAATTTTCCAAATTATTTATTCTTCAAAAATATCTTTACGAGATATAAAATTTCCACACTTCAAAAATAAATCAATATTTATTTTTAAACGAATTCCCGTTTCTTTTAATAAATTCCATAGTGAATTTATATTTATCGAATATCTACTGATATTCGATTTTTCAAATCGATTTCAATATTCACCTTCAATTTATCTTTAAGAAGATAAATTCTCAAAAACGTTTCATTTCGTTTTGGAAATGCATTTCCCTACTTATTTAATAATAAGTATTTCACAAATCGTTTATTTTCAACACTTCGAAAATATTCGATATACTTAAATCAAATTAAGTATATATTTCATTCTTTAAGGAAATCTATTTTCTATAACAACATCAATTTGAGTCAAAACGAATGTTACGTAAAACATTGTTACGACGACTCAAAAATCACTAGTATAGGGATTCGAAATTAAGATAGATATGTAAATCCCAATACTATATAAAAACATTTCCTTTCGAAAATCATTTACTATAACAACGGTGTTATAGTCCACCATTTCCTTATTTCTCGAAAACGTCTATTTCAACAATGAATGTTGAAATCTATGATTTTGATTCATAATACATTTTAAAACATCTTTAAAACGTTTAACTTTATTTTTAATATCCCTTCTTCAAAAATAAATCCATTTTATTTAATAATATATTCACTGTCCAAAATCGTGAATATAATTCACTTAACCCAATTTCAATCTTTTCTACACATTTATTTCAATAGAAATCCGCTATCCAAAATTGTGAATATATCTTCTTTAATAATCTTCTATATTTAATTTCTCAAATTCAACTGATTTCGAATTTATAAACACGTTTATAAATTCTATTTCTATTTTAATAACAACTTCGACTTATAAATTTTCTTTTATTTACTTCTATAATTTACTTATCAAAATAAGTGATTTCGGATTTATAAACAACGTTTATAAATCGCATTTATACTTTATAACAATTTCAACTTATAAAATCATTTCATTTAGCAATTTCTATTCATATCTCATCTAAGTGCAAAAGTCAAATTTATAAGTAAATTTCTTATAAATCCTTTATTCTACAGTATCTATTCACTTTATAACTTCACGTTATAAATCTATTTATTTCATTCACTTATACTTCCTTTTAACACTTATAAAAAATTCGTTTTATAAGTCCAATATTTTGATTTATAAATTATCAAATTTATAAACCTTTTTATACAAATTATTTATAGTTATTCAAAAAATCCCAACTTAAACCATTTTATAAATAAATCAACAATTTATTTCAAAAATCACACTTTGGTTAAATTTCACCAAAAATCTTAACTTTTATAACTTTAAAATTTTAGACGTTTATTTATTTGAAATAAATCAATTCAAAAATTCAATAAAACGTCTACTTTCAAAAATCACTTTAAAATCCTTTTAAAGTAAAAGTCGTTATTTTTAAACTTCAAAAACTGAATCCGATGATGCAACAGCACCAATTAGTCAATCACAACAACAAATATCATATATCAATATGATAACAGAATATACATCAATATCTGTAAATAAATAAATACTGGTGAGGAATCCAGTTGGATCCCTCCAACCTATTTCCCTGCATCCACAGACGTTAGCACAATACCAATTCCACTTCGAGGTGGAATATCACGGTATATGGGTTTTATAAAAATAATCCGCTTACTAACGGCGCAATAGGGTCTCATCCGCTATACGAGGCGGGAAAATCAATCAATCCAATATATACATATGCCAATATGTATATATTGCTATATATATATATAGATATATCCTACTATATCTAATATCATATCCAATAGCAATCAAACTGCAAACATCAAATTTATTTTGAGTGAGAAAAATCTCACCTTAGCTTTTAATTTGCCATCCATTTTCCAATCCAATTTGTTTTTCTCCACTTTAACCTTGTATAAATAATTTATACAATCTATCAATATTCGAGATAATCGAATAACCAATTTTCTAACTTGATAAGTTTTAATTATACAATGAATTTTTATTTCAACAAATTTCTTTTTAAATAAACTTATTTAACTAATTATTAAATTTCTCTTTTAATAAATTAAATTAACCAAAAATTATATTTTAAAACTGAAAATCTTGGTTTTAACTAATGCTTTTAATTTTTACAATTCATTTAGAGATTATAAATTAACTAATGATTTTTTTTTTCTGTTAAATATCAAACATAAATACTTCACTATAATATTTATCGAATTCAAATAGTTTTAAACTTATTTTACTAAAATAAAAATTTAAATTACCTTGCTGATCAAACGAATCCAAATCGAAACCCCCCTCTTCCTTACTGTCGCAATCCACCAGGCCAACCTAACCTCACCAGATTCGATGACAAGACCACCGCCTCGATCGCGACCACTGGCCTCCTCCCCATCCACGATTTCCGCAAACCACAACCTCATCGCCGAGTGCCAGGCTGTCGCCTCCCCTCGCATCGCATCGCGAATCCAATCGCGAAACCCATCCTCTTCCGGTGCCACCCAGACTCGAAGTGCCCCAGAACGCCTCGCGACCACGAATTCGCATGCCTCCTCAAGCCTCGTGCATTACCTGAGTCGCCGCCCCCCACGAAATCACGTCGCCGGTCACCTTTCACTGCCCTGCGCGCACGCCCTATCGCACTCGAGAACCCCAGCCCTACGCGATACAATCTCGCCTCGAGCTCGTGGTCCCCAATTCTCTCGACCGCGATTTGAATTGTATAGAGAAGAGGGATTTATTTTGTTTTCGAACAGACAAAAAAGAAGAAGAGCGGAACGAGATGCTTAAAAGTTGAACGAGGCATGGATTACACGATGTCTTTCGTGTTCTTCTGCGTGATTTTAGGCAGAGACAACGATGCGTGTTTAAAGGAAAATAACGTGGTGTGTTGACCGATGATTTAAACTTTAAATTTTAAATTGAATTTGATTTAAAATCAAATGCGTTCTCTCACCGTGTGCTTACGTATTAACACAGAAAAATACGAAAATTGAAATCCGGCAATAATACAATATTCCGGATCCAATGGAAATGGTTTCGTCGAATTCCGAGACTGTGCCTCGGACGGCTATTTTTAAATTCGATTCGAACGATATAATTCCAAAACTGAACAAAACAGTTTCAAATTCAATTCTGAAAGTTCTACTACCTTCAGTATCATCAATATAAATATTAAAAGCTTTTCAAAATATTTTTCTTCAGCTTAAAATTGAAGATTCAAATTTTTATTCAACTTTCAATCGATTAAATTTTAAAGTTTAATCGCAAATTTTCAAAGTCATATCGGGGATTCAAATTAAATCGTCGTTCAAATATTTAAAATTAATTAAATATTTTCAATTTAATTCGTTCAAAATTCTGGGTCGTTACAGACTTCCCTCCTTAAAAGAATTTCGTCCTCGAAATTACAAGTCAGGAAAAATGGTCCTTAACTCGTCTATTATTTTTCAACATCTAAATAGTTTTATAAATTTTCAAAACAAATCTTTCTACTAAAGATTCGTTATTAATTCAATTAAATTTCCAAACATTTTCATAATTTTCAAACAATATTGTTTAACTTCAAAATTCAAATTTAAATTCAAATTCAAATTTAAACTTTCAAAATTTTCTCAAAAATTTTCTAACGCCCTAAATTCTCAAAAAATTTCGCCATAGCCTCCTTTGCGCAGCTAATACGGTGCGACTACAAAATGTCCCTACGGACTCTCAGATTTCAAAAAGAAAAGAAAAAGCCAAGCGGCTAGAGAAGAAATCAGCAAATCTCATATTGAAATTCAAAATACATACCTTTTGTCGAGCAATTCAAATTATCTTTGAAATCAAAATTCCAATTCCTTTATACCTGTATATCCTACTAGCCATAATATCTAGTTACATATATTCAAACTATTTTGTAAATTTGATTACAAAAATTTCGATATAACTGCTTATATCATCTTTAAGTTCATTATTGAAGTTATATATCCATTAAGATTCAATTTTACATTTCAAATTTCATTTGAATTCAATTTTATCTTTAGTTACTTCATTTTCAATTGATTCCGTTCAATTTATTCATTCACTAATTCATTTACATTAGATTGATTCAACATTCAATTAGTTCAATAGCTTAATTCATTTATCAATCCAATTCAGATTCTCAATTTTATTTAACTTTACCAAGGTCAAATTTCATCACTTAATCAAAATCACATTTTATTTTGCTTAATGAAATTGTTTAACCACTTTTTAACAATTCGTTTCACTTCTATTTTCTCATTTTATAAGTTATATAACTTATATTCAAAAATTACCACTTGGATTTTTATTGATTCACTTATACTTACTTTAATTCAACTTAAAATTTCTTAAGTTAAATTTATTCAATCAAAATTCAAATTGTATAAGTTATCAACTCATTTATTATTCTCATAAATATTTTTATATAGCATTCCAGAGTCTTACCAACATTTCAAAATCATTTTGAAAACAATTCAAATTATCCTTTGAATTTTCAAAACAAAACCCAAATTTTCAAACAACTTTCATTTAAAACAATTTGGCAGCAATTCCTCTTTTGGAAACCCGAAAATGAACACCGGTGATGTCGCGATCATCATCGGAATTATTTTCCAGCGACCGAAAAGAGTTTAGAGCTTTCATCCCTTCAAAATACTTTCCAAAACCTTTGAAATTCATTTTCAAATCAAAAAGGATTTAAACTTTCCAAATTCCCAAAAATTTCAAATTCTTTCAAAACATATCCAAAAACTTCTCTGGGATTTCGTTTTAAATTACAATTCACATTTACAGTTTACATTCTCAAATTTCATTTGTATGTGAATTCATCTCTTAACTTTGGAGTTACGATTCCAATTTCTTATTCAATTTCAGTGATGATAATTCACTATTATTACTTCCTAACATCCATGCAACCATATACTATAGTACTTTATAGAGAAACATTTCTTTTCTATACAAAAATAGTTTTGGGCAAAATTATTTCATTCACCCTATTTAAAACAATACTGTGCCGAATTGTTCTATATAAGTGTTTAGAGATCCCTATCGATAGAGTTGTCCAGACCATACCGACCAGAATCCATATACCACTCAATAAACCAAACATCACAATATAAAACAATTTTTATATTCAATAACAAATACGCGCTCATATCTATTATTACACTCAGACTCATTCTAGAGTACTACTGACTCTATCTCTAATGAGTAACACCCAACAGAGCAGGGTTGTCACTTAACCATATGCTCTGATACCACGTTGTAAGGACCCAATTCTTCGACTTCCGAAAATCGACATCGATACTCACTTTATCGACTGCCGAGCAACGAATGCCGGAAAACCGAATTCTTAGGATTTTAGAAAGAAGAAAACAGAAGAAAAGAGAGAAGAGAAAGAACAACAGAACAACATCAGAAACAGAGACAATATCAGAATCTTACACATCGCAGCGGAACAATATATAATAGATAAATGAATAATCTCTAAAACAAAGAACTATATCATTTTATACATACATCAATCATCAGAGTCAATATACAACAATGGACAGTTATATAACTTGTCCTCATACAGAATACACAGCGGAATAAATACTATTAGATACGAATACTACGTCTCGTCATCCAGCTTATCTCCAAAGCTCCAGAATATCCAGAATATCCTGATAACATAACTCTAGGCTGCCCGTGTGGAAATTAGTGGGCACCCAGAGTTTAGAAGGGAACAATAAACTCCGAGTCAGTCATGGTGACTGGTGTGAGATCGTAAAACAGTTATTCTTTATAACAACAAAATAATTTTAAAGTTAATTCGAAATGCTTTTGGAAAATGAAACTACCATAAGACCTCCCACCACACACACAATGCAAACGCAGAATTGGAGGAGATTTCTTCTTATGATAGTCAAAGATGCTTACTACGCAAAATCAAATTCTTTATGATATTATTTTTAGTGCATAGTGTAGAAAACATTTCGAAAGTATAATATTAATCTTAGCCGACATACGACCAGTATCGTATGCCTACTATAGGTACCATCCAAACAGTGGGGCGCCACCATAAGTGAATGATAGGTTCTACAACTAATACCGTACAAGACTCGTATTGTTTCTTTGGATTTCCAACAAATGGTCAGGCTAAGGAACTTCCTATCCACGATGGGTACGTCCCTGGAATAGACGATCCGAGAACCTAACCGGATCTCTGCCAACACAAGGCCGGGTTACCTCTGCAAAAATAGGTAACTACTGACACGCGTATGCCATCCCCCGATCGTCACCGATCTTCCCGAGGATCCCCGATTCGCAACAACCACAAAGTAATAAATTTGCAGCAACCACAGAGGTTAAGTATCTGGGCTCCATACCATGATACCACCTTTATCCAGAAGGAATGACATACACTAAGGGGCGCTACTCCCTAGAAACCTTGCTGCATTCTTCCTGTTTCGACCATTTCCGGGGTGTGAGGCTCGATGAAGTCTCGTCCACAAAGCTACGCTTTCTACAAAGCCATGCTTCGGGTCAAACAAAATGATCAACCTATGATCACAAAGATATAAGATCAAACAAATGATCATATCGCAAATGATCAAACACTGATCATTTCACAGCAACACTCAGTATGCCACGTTACCAAATTGGGAGTATATCGCTGATAAATTTCAACTACATAACCTCTGAGCTCGTACGTCTCAGAGAAGGGTGTTAAGCTAAGAGAATAAATTCTCCGCCACCAACAGAAATGTATTTGAAAGAAATCAGCTTTATATCTCAAATTGTAACGTCAGACACACAATCCATACAAGTCTGTTCCGGGATCGAACAGAACCGAAGGCACTTCTCACGAAGCCCTTGCAATTCCGGATAATTTTCAATCACGTCAGGACTTCCCGTCACTAAGGGTGATAAAACCTCTAAACCGGAGATCAGCCGATGTAGAGTAACTCGACGGTAATCCTTCCGTTTTCAAAAATATCCGGTCTTCAACACCGGTCTTCAAATGCAATTCATAACGACATATCACATATTCGGAATGGGTAATACGACCCCATGGTCCTTTCCCGGCTAACCCGAATAGTGAGCGCTTATTTAAAAATAAGTGTGGCATTCAAATTCATCCAATTCACAACAAATACCATTCAAGGTAATTATTGATAGTCGGTTATTTAACTATCAATAAAGATGCGCAACATCATCAGATTCCAAATAATTTTCCAAATTATTTATTCTTCAAAAATATCTTTACGAGATATAAAATTTCCACACTTCAAAAATAAATCAATATTTATTTTTAAACGAATTCCCGTTTCTTTTAATAAATTCCATAGAGAATTTATATTTATCGAATATCTACTGATATTCGATTTTTCAAATCGATTTCAATATTCACCTTCAATTTATCTTTAAGAAGATAAATTCTCAAAAACGTTTCATTTCGTTTTGGAAATGCATTTCCCTACTTATTTAATAATAAGTATTTCACAAATCATTTATTTTCAACACTTGGAAAATATTCGATATACTTAAATCAAATTAAGTATATATTTCATTCTTTAAGGAAATCTATTTTCTATAACAACATCAATTTGAGTCAAAACGAATGTTACGTAAAACATCGTTACGACGACTCAAAAATCACTAGTATAGGGATTCGAAATTAAGATAGATATGTAAATCCCAATACTATATAAAAACATTTCCTTTCGAAAATCATTTACTATAACAACGGTGTTATAGTCCACCATTTCCTTATTTCTCGAAAACGTCTATTTCAACAATGAATGTTGAAATCTATGATTTCGATTCATAATACATTTTAAAACATCTTTAAAACGTTTAACTTTATTTTTAATATCCCTTCTTCAAAAATAAATCCATTTTATTTAATAATATATTCACTGTCCAAAATCGTGAATATAATTCACTTAACCCAATTTCAATCTTTTCTACACATTTATTTCAATAGAAATCCGCTATCCAAAATTGTGAATATATCTTCTTTAATAATCTTCTATATTTAATTTCTCAAATTCAACTGATTTCGAATTTATAAACACGTTTATAAATTCTATTTCTATTTTAATAACAACTTCGACTTATAAATTTTCTTTTATTTACTTCTATAATTTACTTATCAAAATAAGTGATTTCGGATTTATAAACAACGTTTATAAATCGCATTTATACTTTATAACAATTTCAACTTATAAAATCATTTCATTTAGCAATTTCTATTCATATCTCATCTAAGTGCAAAAGTCAAATTTATAAGTAAATTTCTTATAAATCCTTTATTCTACAGTATCTATTCACTTTATAACTTCACGTTATAAATCTATTTATTTCATTCACTTATACTTCCTTTTGACACTTATAAAAAATTCGTTTTATAAGTCCAATATTTTGATTTATAAATTATCAAATTTATAAACCTTTTTATACAAATTATTTATAGTTATTCAAAAAATCCCAACTTAAACCATTTTATAAATAAATCAACAATTTATTTCAAAAATCACACTTTGGTTAAATTTCACCAAAAATCTTAACTTTTATAACTTTAAAATTTTAGACGTTTATTTATTTGAAATAAATCAATTGAAAATTCAATAAAACGTCTACTTTCAAAAATCACTTTAAAATCCTTTTAAAGTAAAAGTCGTTATTTTTAAACTTCAAAAACTGAATCCGATGATGCAACAGCACCAATTAGTCAATCACAACAACAAATATCATATATCAATATGATAACAGAATATACATCAATATCTGTAAATAAATAAATACTGGTGAGGAATCCAGTTGGATCCCTCCAACCTGTTTCCCTGCATCCACAGACGTTAGCACAATACCAATTCCACTTCGAGGTGGAATATCGCGGTATATGGGTTTATAAAAATAATCCGCTTACTAACGGCGCAATAGGGTCTCATCCGCTATACGAGGCGGGAAAATCAATCAATCCAATATATACATATGCCAATATGTATATATTGCTATATATATATATATAGATATATCCTACTATATCTAATATCATATCCAATAGCAATCAAACTGCAAACATCAAATTTATTTTGAGTGAGAAAAATCTCACCTTAGCTTTTAATTTTCCATCCATTTTCCAATCCAATTTGTTTTTCTCCACTTTAACCTTGTATAAATAATTTATACAATCTATCAATATTCGAGATAATCGAATAACCAATTTTCTAACTTGATAAGTTTTAATTATACAATGAATTTTTATTTCAACAAATTTCTTTTTAAATAAACTTATTTAACTAATTATTAAATTTCTCTTTTAATAAATTAAATTAACCAAAAATTATATTTTAAAACTGAAAATCTTGGTTTTAACTAATGCTTTTAATTTTTACAATTCATTTAGAGATTTTAAATTAACTAATGATTTTTTTTTCTGTTAAATATCAAACATAAATACTTCACTATAATATTTATCGAATTCAAATAGTTTTAAACTTATTTTACTAAAATAAAAATTTAAATTACCTTGCTGATCAAACAAATCCAAATCGAAACCCCCCTCTTCCTTACTGTCGCAATCCACCAGGCCAACCTAACCTCACCAGATTCGATGACAAGACCACCGCCTCGATCGCGACCACTGGCCTCCTCCCCATCCACGATTTCCGCAAACCACAACCTCATCGCCGAGTGCCAGGCTGTCGCCTCCCCTCGCATCGCATCGCGAATCCAATCGCGAAACCCATCCTCTTCCGGTGCCACCCAGACTCGAAGTGCCCCAGAACGCCTCGCGACCACGAATTCGCATGCCTCCTCAAGCCTCGTGCATCACCTGAGTCGCCGCCCCTCACGAAATCACGTCGCCGGTCACCTTTCACTGCTCTGCGCGCACGCCCTATTGCACTCGAGAACCCCAGCCCTACGCGATACAATCTCGCCTCGAGCTCGTGGTCCCCAATTCTCTCGACCGCGATTTGAATTGTATAGAGAAGAGGGATTTATTTTGTTTTCGAACAGACAAAAAAGAAGAAGAGCGGAACGAGATGCTTAAAAGTTGAACGAGGCATGGATTACACGATGTCTTTCGTGTTCTTCTGCGCGATTTTAGGCAGAGACAACGATGCGTGTTTAAAGGAAAATAACGTGGTGTGTTGACCGATGATTTAAACTTTAAATTTTAAATTGAATTTGATTTAAAATCAAATGCGTTCTCTCACCGTGTGCTTACGTATTAACACAGAAAAATACGAAAATTGAAATCCGGCAATAATACAATATTCCGAATCCAATGGAACTGGTTTCGTCGAATTCCGAGACTGTGCCTCGGACGGCTATTTTTAAATTCGATTCGAACGATATAATTCCAAAACTGAACAAAACAGTTTCAAATTCAATTCTGAAAGTTCTACTACCTTCAGTATCATCAATATAAATATTAAAAGCTTTTCGAAATATTTTTCTTCAGCTTAAAATTGAAGATTCAAATTTTTATTCAACTTTCAATCGATTAAATTTTAAAGTTTAATCGCAAATTTTCAAAGTCATATCGGGGATTCAAATTAAATCGTCGTTCAAATATTTAAAATTAATTAAATATTTTCAATTTAATTCGTTCAAAATTCTGGGTCGTTACATCGATCGACATGGGTTCGGCAATCTACTTCGGGTCGATACTTCTGTATCGATCAAGGATATACTTTGGATCGATGCTTTCGTATCGATCAGCATGGATATGGATTGTTATCAGGATGGATATGGGTTTGGACAAACGCGTGCGCTTGGCATTTGGTTTGGATCGGTTAGTCTTCGTCTCGATGCTTTTCGTATCGATCGAAGCATGGGATCGATACGAAGAACATGACACTGGATCGAAATGAAAGAAGCGAGACTTGGATGAATGCAGACTTGATGGATATAGGTTCGTACCGATACTTACGTATCAATCGATGAAGGCGGTAGAACTTGTTGGCACATTTCGTATCGATCGGGGCTGGATCAATACGAAGGAAGGGGCAACCGATGGATACGAAAGCGTACATTTCCAGAGCGCTTGGATCGATACGAAAGGCAGGTATTCGGAGATCGATACGAACAGAGGCATGGATACAAAATGATGGACACGAGGCAACGGAATGTGATGGATATGAAGCATTGATGGATACGAAGGCTCTGCACTTCGTATCAGTGGATACCAAGGAAGCGGTCGAGATGGAGCGAAGGATATGGATCAGAGCGCGTGAAGTTCAGATCGATGCGAAGGCTACAGCTATGGATATGGGGACCGATGGATACTTGGATGATGGATACAAATTATGATGGATACGAAGGCGATTGATGTCAATCGATCGATACGAAGTAACCAGCCTACTTCAAAACCAGAACTTGGATCGATCATAACCCAAAATCTACAAGTCCAAATGCTATGAAATTTTCACAGGAGCTTCCTTATGATCTCAAGAATGTTCGTGATCGATTTTAGCTCGATTGGACCATTTTTGGATCGATACGAATTGTACATGGATCGATCCAAAATCACTCTGGATCGATCTGGCGGGCCCACCCGCGTAGGAGAAAAGGTATTCCAGGTTTTAAGGCGGATATTTTTGGATCTACACCTATAAATAGCCGTCCTATGGAAACTAAAAGGGGGATCTTCTTCTTATGGGCTAGGCGAAACTCTGTCATTTTTTTATTGATTTCAAAGGCTTGTATCTATAATCTCAATACAAAAAGGAAATAAAAAGGATCAATTCAAAGTGGACGTAGGTCGGAGATAGCCGAACCATTATAAACCTTGTGTTCTTTGTTTTCTTGCTCATTTTACATTTGCTATTTCTTCATTTTTATTCTCTACGTTATCTGGATTTGAGATCTGTACTTTGATATTGTGGATCTGTGTGTAAACAATGGTGCTTTCACTACTTCCGGGGTTTGTGACCAATTTTGGTGCAAACAAGGCATATGAAGATGCCCCTTTAGTTGATCAAAGTCTAAATATAGGCAAATAAAAAACTTTTCCATTACATCCAAAACATAGTGGAATCAAACAGAAAGAACTCCTACTAGCCAGCCAGCCTCCTGCATGTCTCTGAAAGCTTATTCATTGAAAGGAGAACCTGAAAACCTTAACTCTCAAAATCAATTGAGCACCCAAGAATTTAAGGGGAAAACATAAACTTCGAGTCAGACAAAAAGTCTGGTATGAATAATAACCTACCATCTTGAACTATATAGATATCCACTGAGACCACACCGCTTAACGGAACGGGTTTTCCCCTCACTAGTATCCAAACTCAATTTATGATAACCATATACTATACACATGCATCCACAATGGTTAAAACATAACATAATAAAATATATCATGATGATATGCAAACATGCATTATATTCTGGATTTTCCATCCCCATTCATTTGACTATCCATCTCAAGTAATAGTTTCTAGGGTCACTATTAACCTATTAGTTTTCATGGGCTAACTAATAACCTGTTCAAAGCTTATGGATTATCTGTTCGGTTTCATAGTTTTCATGGGTTTCCTAAGGACCTATTGGTATCTACCAATAACTTCATCCAATTATAGTTCTCATGGGCTCACTATGAACCTGGATTCTCCAATAACTTCTCTTATGTCATATTTTTCATGGGTTAACTATGAACCTATTGATCTCTGTTAATAACTTAATCCGGACATTGTTTTCGTGGGATCACTAAGAACCTATTGGCCCCTTCCAATAACTGTTTCCATACATAGTTTTCATGGGCTTACTATGAGCCTGTCTAAACTAATAGTTCTTGGATCAGTCATTGGGCATCCTGCATTCTGGTTTACCTGAACTCCTAGATGCAATTCTACTCACACAAGAGTTAACTCACTATATATTCACTACTAGGTCAACCTAGCTGGTTATTCTACCCTTAACATCCCTAAAATGCAGTTATGGGTTAACTATAAAGTGAATATGTTTACAGAAGAAGCACACATGATAATTGATCATAACATGATAATATAAATATCTATGGTTTAATTCCCTTGTAATCATTTTCCAGATGAAACATGGTTATTGTTCATTTAACCTATTTTCTTTAATAAGGAAAGCTTCTTCAAAACACCAAAGTTAAAAGCCATTTCAGAACTCTTTCATATTGCCATGGGTTTACTTTTTAAAATTAAGATTGGAAAGGCTTTTGAAACCTTAGGCCTTCTCTTTCGAAACCACTAAAACATACCTTTCAAAAGTATTCAAACCCTCCTTTCAAAAAACTTAAAAATATACCTTTCGGAACACTCAAAACATTCCTTTCGAAGGCATAGAAACCTTCCTTTTGAAACCATTAAAGATATACCTTTCGAAAGCATTAAAGATTATTTTAAAAAGCAGTTAGTTCAAAGAAAATTAATATAAGCATAGCTTCGAAGCCATTTGAAAGTATCTCTTTCGAAACCACTGGGTTTAGCATTAAATATAACTTCTGGGTCAAAGAAAACAATAGTGAATGTAACCCTTTCAAAATCATTAATCTTCAAATAAAAGAATGAGGAAAATGATAGCTTCGAAACGACCTTTCGAAACCATTGCCTTCGAAACCTTTAATATAAGTGGCTTTAGGGACTCTTTCGAAAGCATTGGGAAGTGGCTTCAATTATTAATAAAACAAAAGCTTCCCTTTCGAACTCATTGTTATAAGGCTACAAGGAAAAGCGATCTTTAACCAATTCGAAAGGTATGAAGATGACAGCTAGGTTTCGACTAGGTTCAAAAGCAACTGCCCTTTCGAAAGCTTCTTTTCAAAACTAAGTAAGCGACAACTCATTCGAAAGCTTTTCTTAAAACATATGGGCGTCAACCCATTCGAAAGCATCATTTATAAACAAAAGTAATTCAAAGTTAATAAAGATAGCTTCTACCCCTTCGAAAGCTTATAAGAATAACTTCAACCCCTTCGAAACTAAGCTTTCGACCTCATCCTTTCTGCCTTTCTCCAATAACTATGTACCAATTACTTGATACCCTGTGTATTGGTTTCGAATGGGTTCGAAAGGCCTACTGGGCATGGTTTCTGAAGCGAGCAAATGGAAGTGGAAAAATGATAAATTATATCAATACTGATTTTATGTCTTAGAAGTAACTTCTTTTCATCTAACATGCCTTATTTGTCAAAATATAATTGGTTGCCAAATTCTTTATCAAAATATTTTTCTAAAAAGATTGCCGAATTCATCAATTAATAATTGAAAATATTTTAGCAAAGGAGCCCTTCTCCTTAATAAAACAATTAAAATGTTTAAGTCCCTAAACTTAACCTATTTAATTTCCATAGTAAATCACTTAGGAAAAATCCCCAAAAATCAAGACAATTCATTTTTAATATATTTTCTAACACATTGAAATTTCAGACCCAAAATCAATATATAATTGCCGTAAATAATTTAAACCCAAATTTGTTTATTTCTTCCATTCGAAAATTCAAAATAAATTATCCATAACTTGGAATATTATGAAAATTTAAACCCATCTCCAAAATAATATTTTACATAACATATTAAATCCTCATGGCATTCGAAACCCCGTTTATATGATTTTAACCCTAAAATCGAATCAAAATATTTTCAAACATACTTGTTTAAATCAAACATGGCATATAATCAAAGCATATCATCACTCAAATCATCCAAATGGTTTTATAACCTTAAACCCGAAATTAAGATGTTCATTAAAACATATATGAGATGGTTTAGATTATTATTCACCTCGTTTGGATAAGGAACTTGAGATTTGATCTTGCTTAATTCTTCCTTGCTTGAATCCTTAACTTCCAATTGATTTTGATTCCCTTTTGTCCTAGGGTAATGGACGACCTTAGTTCTCCTTAGTTTTTGTTTTTGGTTTATGAACGTATGAATGAAAAATGAGGTAAAGGCTTAGGGGTTATGGGGTTAGACGGCTATTTATCCTATTACCTTTGCCTTACTTAACTTAGTTTTCATCTTATAAACCATTCTTATGAAGTTACTTATGGGCCATTTTATAAATGCATTTAATTAAGGCACAATCTTAATTAGTTTTCAAATCTCAATTCCCTTATCACTCTAGGCTCTACATTATTATATTTAATTTATCTAATTAAATATCCTAAATAGTGTTATTTAAAATTAGTGGTGTTACAATATAGTACTAAACTAGAGCTATGTATCTAGGAATTCAATCATTGAAATGTTAGTTTGATCAGTTTTCATAAAGTGTAACTTATTTGATATCCTTAAATGTTTAGGATGACAAAATGCATTTTTGTAAAGAGTTCATTATAGTTTTATAGTAAGGATCCCCCTTTAAATGGTTCAACCATTTGGAAACGAAAGAATTTGTACGAGAGTGGATGTAACTTAGGCACAGTTGAGATAAAAAGAGTGAATGATCACCTCTGCTTTATGAAGAGACAATGGAAATGTGAATTGTATAAATACTAAAAGATACTTAATATGGATTGAGAAATGTGATTCCTATCCCAAATGTATTTTCATATAGAAAATTGTATCTATGAAAGTTATTTCTTTGAGTTCAAGATAATTGATCAGAAACTCTTGACTGTAAGCTAGTTATAGCCTATGAAATAAAATTTTATTGTTAAGTGGTTGAATGGAGCTTCATATTTCGTAAGTTATTATAGTAGTGGTAGAAATAGTGGAAGCATACCATATAAAACTTTTTAATGGATACATCAAATTATGAAAAACTGTTTTCGTAAACATACCAAATAGTATTTATGAAATCATATCTAATTTCAGTATTGACTGAAAATAGACATAGTTTGATTTTAATGTGAATATTATGAATATTTTCTATATGATAAAATTAAAAGAAATGGTGTTTGGTTTCATAATAAGATGGTGCATTAGAAAATACAGAAGTATTTGAAATCTTACTAGTAATTTGGAATTATAGACTAAGCCATGGTTTTGAGGAATAATCCTTTTATCATATGATCGTGAATCATATGGTACGAGTGTTTCAAAAATTGGCACAAACACCTAATAGAGATTTTGTAGAGAAATAAATGAAGAATAGTAAATGTAAACAGAGAGAATATGTCAATAAAGCAATCCGAATTAAGAAAATAGCAATGACACAACAATTTACAGTAGTTCAGCGTTGTTTGCCTACGTCCACTTTGAACATATAACTTTACTAATCACTTTGTAAACTGAGCACAATAGGGATCATATGAAAATCTTTAGTTACAATAGAGTACAAAGCAACAAGCAGCGTAAAAGTCTCTAAAATGAATAATCAAGCCTATATTTATAGAGGAAGACGATGAAATATCTCCCTAAAATTTCGTCAACAAGATCTCCAGAGCCATAAGGGCCCACAAGAGGGATCCATGGCCCAAATCCCCAGAAATAGGGATCTGGGCCGATCCCTATTTTGGAGGAATTTGGAGGTGTAATCCCTATGGGAGCTTCTTCATGTTGTAATATGCTTAGCCTCCAAATTTTATGTCAATTGGATTAGTAGAACTCGAATTATTGATCAATCTTTTTTGCAACATGTGATGTTGGCTAATCTAGGCCGATCCCTATAGAGGAAAGAGGGCCAATCCCACTTGCTTAGGCCTTTTAAGGTGCAATCCCTAGGGTTGGCTCCCTAGGGTCCCCACATCTTGTTCCTAAAGTTTCATATGCATTGGACTTCTAGATCTTGAGATATCGATTGTTTTCCATTAAGTTGTTTGGCTGAAGTAGACCGATCCCTTTGGTTGAGAGGGATTATAGCCGATCCCTTCTCTAGACTAAACGATATCCCATACTTTGAACATCTTGCATTGCATATCTCTCAATTCCATTGGATCACAACTTCATATTAATTGATTTTTGGACCCCCACGATTATCGCTCTGGGCTTATTGGCCTTGATGACAGTTGAGTCTAACTTGTCCAATCAGTTCGGATATAGCCAGGCTAAAATGTAGGATAACACATACCCCCTAAAGTACGTCTTGTGTTTAACACGATGAGCTTTGAATCGAAGCAAGTTAGAGTTGTTGGAAAGAAACCATCCAGTTTTCTGAATAGTCGCTATCCTTTTGTCGACTTATTTTCCCAAAGTGTCTATCCCTCTTTGATCGTCATGACACTTGGTCGATTTCCAATAGTATAATTTTAGGATTATGATCTATCAGTTGCTATATATGTCTAGTTCTACGAGACTAGTAAGCTTTGGCTATCTGATCCAGCCTCGACCTTGAAAGCTTCAGGTTTGAATTCAATTTTTGTCGATTTAAAAAATTGAATGTCTAGAATATACACATGCACATTCAAGTACATGTTCTTGTCATTGGCTCCCGTATGCGTTTGCACATCCACGAGTCATTGCCAATTTTTATTGAGTTAGATGTAATTTCATTGCATTTTATATTTATTTACTTTATATAGTTTTTCATGTACATGTTTACATGCACATAGGGTTCGTACCCGATCCCTTTCCTCCCTTTTTTTATGTTTATACGGATCATAATTCTTTTAGCTGATCTTCCCCTCTTTTTTTTTCTTTTTTTGTTATAATAGGGATCAGATTTTTATAACCGACCCCCTTTTCCTCTTTCCTTCCTCTTTTTTTTTGTATATAGGGATCGGCTTGGACCCCCAAGTCGAGGGATCGTACCAGATCCCTTCATATGTAGGGGATTTAATCCTTTTGGGTTCGTGGAGAAGCTAAGGCAGCTGATCCCTCTATCCGCGTATATAAACTAACATTCTCCTCTCCATCTTTTACTTTGCTTCATTTCTTTCCTCGCCTTTATTTTCTTCAAACTCAGCTCCGAACCCACCCCTTCCAATTTTCCTTCGATCCCTCTCCTCGAATCAATCACTACTTCCATATTTAGATCCAACATCCTTTCTTGCTTTAGACCACCATTCCACCTCCAATTTGACTTGAAATCCAACATCCCCATTCGAGTAACTCTTATTCTATACACTTAGGTAGTTTTTCTTGCATTTAAACTTTAATTTGTGACAAGATGTTTGGTTCAGTTGAGTTTTTGGTATCGCGCATGGGTCGAGTTTGGAGGATACGAGATGATAATATTGGTGATGTTAGGTTTGGTGAAGTGGTAGGAGAGGAGATGGTAAAGGGTGAAGGGATTCGTGGAGACAAGGCATGGAAATTTGTTAAGTGGAGGGATCAGTATTACTTGAGTTAAGAGGAATCTATCTTGGTTAGGTGTGGAGAAGGGTCGCTATTTTCATAAATGGGATGGAGAAGTGTGAAAATGGAAAAGTAAAAGGATTAGTTTTGAAGTTTGAGGAGAAAGGGGTCGGTTGCATTGGTTGACAAGGGATCGGTTGTTTGTGAAGCATGAAGGGATCGGTCATACGATTTTCAAGTGGGATCGGTTGTATTAAGATAAAAGGATCGGCTATGGGGACTTAGCCGATTCTAAGCCTCTGAATTGAGCTTGAACACTTGAGTAAACCAATCCATATTAACTTGCATGGACAATCAAAACCAATCCCATCTTAATGAACTTGCACATATGACGATAACAGACAACTGGACTTGCCTATCCAACTTTGAATTTGAATAACTAAACTGCCAGGACTTGAACATGAATTATAACTTAACATATGGACTTCAATAATGAGCTTCACACTTCGAAATGTTAATGGTGGATCCCAAAGGTTACATAACCAATCAATCTACACGCTAGTTAAGACGGTTAACGATGACGGTCACTCTGGTCGGAATCCAAAGTCTCAACACTTACTTTTTCTTTTAATTTAGAACTGTTTACCTCTGTATTGCACAGTATGCACCACACTACATACACTAGTTTACACTTAGCATAGGAGGACATGTGAAATTTTCTAATCTCGATTATCTACTAAGTTTAGTTGATATGGGATCCATATGTTCAAGGCGTTTAGCCGCAATGCCTTTTGGACAACCTTCACAACCCAGCAATCAAGGCGCTTAGTCAAATTATGTGACTGTATCCCGTAGACTTTCCCCTGAAAATCAAATTGAGCAACCAGAAATTTCAGGTCCATTGGTTGACATTTTCTCTGATGTTCCCGTCCTTCCGGTGGAAGAGATAAACCTTGCCCCTGGCACTATAGAGGATGCTGTATTTCTAGACAACCCGATGGATTCCTAGGCCTCCAGAATTGGTGAGGCCACTCTACGTAGGCTATGCTCTAAACATGGGATCCCGTTTGGAGATGTTCTAGTCCCTTCAGTGAATGACATGGCTCATTTGCCCCCAAAGGGGCATACAACATGCAATAAATTTATGTGCTAGGCCAGTTGTGTGCTGACTTTTAATTCTTTTACCCAAGAGATGCTAAATTATCTAGCAATAGCTCTTGCTCAGCTGCATTCGAACAGTTATGGTTTTCTTCATAGCACTTTCTTGTTTTTTATGGATGTTCTGTTCCACCCGCCATCTCCTGAAGACAAAAGGTTCATCTACAATTTCAAATGATTGATATGAAGCCTTTCTTTTACTTTCCTCGAGCCTTCATCCAACTGTCAAGTTTTGACTGGTGTTTGGAACAAGCTTGGTGTTTTTAAACATGAATGGTTCTACGTTCGTTGTCCGCCTGACTTCACGAGGCGATGGTTGGAAGGACGTAGGTGTTGCCTTTACTTTATTCTCAAATTCATTAGCCTGAGCCGTATCCTGAACTAACAAATACTTTTAAAATTAACAGGTGTTCATCCACGACCTGGAGGTGATAATTTTTCAAGGGCGGTTTCTGCAATCCGCACCACCCCAGTTGAGGATAGGCACATTATATCCATTGTAGCCGATGAGTGGTTATCTCTTTTTGGGCTGTTAGAATAAGGTCATAGCATCGGTCTTCTAAGAAAAGTTTAACCACCAAGGAATATTGTGAAACAAGAAGGCAACACTGGTAGCCCTGTCGTGCCCCTAATCGAGGAGGCTCAGGATGATGCCGAAGAAGGTGAAATTAGAGGCGATGAAGCCAATAAGCCTGGAGATGCTGATGCAAGCCTGGGCAATGCGCCTGTGATCGAATTACCACAAAGCGTGCAATCTCATATGCAAACAAGGAAAGGAAAAAAGCTCGCTTATAAACTCCGTATAAAAAAACCGCCAAAGAGATCGAGTTCATCATTACCTTTGTTGAAGAAGAGTCTTCCTCTTAACTTTTAGAAAATTTGATGGAAGGGTTCTCTAGTCTCCCGATCCCTGACGATATCATGACCTACGACTTCCCCAACATTAGTGTTGGGGGGCTTAACTCTCCCACTAGGGCTGATGATGACATTCCTCTCACTAGCAAAGGGGAAATCACTCCCATGAGCAAGGCTGCAGTAACTGGTCCGTTGGAGGGATACTAGGACACTCACAATCACATGCATTGCACGATTTTTTTCTATCTTTTATTTGACGGTCACTTATACGCTCTTGTTTGGTTTGCAGGTGCTATGTCTCATTCCCGTGCCTTAGATCACTTGAGGGGCTCCTCGACATAGTATGGATCCTGTCATGGCTCAGTCTCGGGTAGGGTCGAGAAAGGGACGACAGTCGGGAAAGAAGTCATTGTTCAAGGAAGTCTTCATCCTCTAAGCACAAGTCCAAATGTCAATCATCTTATCAAGAAGTTCAGCCCAATCCTTTTATACACGGTGGTGATCGGATCTCTTCACACGTTCCCTAAACTATTGTGACACCCGAACATCATTCGAGTTTATCTGGCTCTCGACAACCCTACGATCGTTGGTTGAGTAAACATCCTATTGTTACTTCTGATCCAACTTTGACTACTACAACTCCTAAAGCCTCTACGGTAGAAAGATTGGCCGAACTTAAGGCCAATTTTCAAAAATTCTGCTTTAATGGGCTATAGTTTCTTCCTTCTATCCATAAAATTCCAAGGATTGCTAAAGTGATTTCACTTGCATGTGTCAATGGGATTTTTGTGCAGCATAAAGTATTCTAGCATTTAGCCGAGAAAATTTCTGAGGTGTCTACTAAAACGCAACATGAAATCGATTGACTCAAGCTGGAGGCAATCCATGATAAAGACATAATCAAACACCAAGATGATGAGATCGCGGAGTTAACCACAAAGCTTGCCGTGGCAGATAAGAGCGCTAAAGAAACATCTGAGGCGATTGGTCATCTAGAAATAGCTCATATAAATAAGCTGGACGATGCCCTCAACCGCAGCGGTGTGCTTGCTCTGAAGAAATACACACTACAAAAAGAGAAAAACACTCTAGCCTGCCATATTGAGGAAGTCGAAGAACTTCTTAAGAAAGAAAAGGAAGAAAAACTTGAGGCTCAGGAAGGGTCACAAAGGTATTGTGAAAAGGCCATCAAGGCTCGGGAGTTGAAAATTAAACTTGACGAGCAACTCACTCAATTTGAAGTCCTGAAGGAAGAGGCAAAGGAAGCTTGCTATAATGAAGTCAGAGAGCAGATCGAGGCCTAGTCGGAGAATGTTTAAGAGGCTGGTCGGACTGAGATTAAGGACATGTTCGATCCTTTAATTGTCGAATACAATGCTAAAGTCCTAATCCACAGTGACTTGAGTTTTCTTGGAGAGGGCTACCTCAAATCACCTGCCAAGGCTTGGAAATATATCATTGAGATTAAGAAGAAAGCCCTTGGCGAAGCTGATTTGGATGACGAGAAACTGGTATGGAAGATCCTTCACAGGAATGAACCTTTAGATCTTGCCGCTGCAAGGCTCCGATACTTTGATATTTTAGCAAACTCCGACAAAGGGAAAAACATTGTTGAAGTTTCGAAGTCTGATCCCAAAGGTACCCCTTCACTTCAAATAGCTGGAGCATCAGTTTCACTTGACCCGGGACAGGATCTGAGCTATGATCCGGACAGACCCAATTATCAACCAAAGGTGCTCACTCCTATTCAAGAAGGGAAAACTCCGACAACGATTGAAGTTGGCTGGACACAGGAATCCCGCTTTACTCTCCATTATTCAAGAGGTTTTGCTCCTCATGCCCAATAGTTATGGGCTTATTTTCTTGTTTCCGCGAATCTGCAGGTCTTCCGGTTCCGAGTTAAAATCCAGAAAGCGGTGCCGCTGTGGAGCAACAACCGACATTTACTGAAATTCCAATGGCTACCGACATTCCAGGGCCCAATGCTCAAGTTATTGGAGCACTTGATTATGAAAAGGCCGATGATCAGCCATTGCCAGATGAATATAATAATGTTGTGATCACGGGTACCTCCAAACACATTGATGTGATCAACTTGAAGGAGCGCATCGAGAGAGAGGAGTTATTAAAGAAAAAAAATCTAATGCTGAACCCATTAACATGGATGTCGATGATCCAAATCTTGTTCCACTGCAATTCATTCCACTCGGTGGGTCGGTTCCTAGAGAATTCCCTCCAACCTCAGAAAGCTCTCCTGCCAAGGGTGGTAAAGGATCAAAGAAAAGGACAGGCAGAGGCTCGGGTGGTGCCACTCCCAAGAAATCCTATAGAGAGAAGGGGCAAAACAAGTAGCCGTGTATTCGGCTTAGTTTGTATATCTGTTTTTCTTTTTGTTGGCCGTGATTGTGCGGGTATGGCCGCTGCTTGTGGATAATCTTGAACTACAATTTCCAAGTTTAATGCGTAAATAAAAATTCTTTATTTCCTATTGAACTCATACATGAACTTGCTTAAATAGTCGAGCTATTACTTTTTCATTTAATGTACTTGTAATTCATTGCTCGTTAATTCGGATAATCATCCGTTAATTATTACTTAAGGCCTCCATGTGGTCGTGGCCTCAAGTTGTACCTAACACTGGACTTGAGCCCTAGTGTTACGCCATTGGATTCAGCGGTTTTAGTGATTATACTCCTGCCCCCAGTCTCGGGTTAGTTGAGTTAGATAATGGATGATCAAACTCCATCCTTAGTGAGTTTATATTTCTTATGTCGGTTTCAGATATGAGTTTATGGAATAGTGAGCGGTCGAACCGCACTCATCTATTTGTTTATACTCATATCCGCACTTTAGTGATAAGAGTTAGTTGGCGGGTGATTGGATCACACCAAATTCATGTTTGTACTCCAGTCCACACTCTGGGGACTTAGAGTTATTTCGGAAAATAGTCGGACCATACTTTCCTTAATTGTTTGATTTTCCCCAAGTCCGAGGTTTAACTTAGAGAGCGATCATTCATATCATGATCGCTTTTGATTCATGTCTATACCATCGCTCGATGGGATTAATTTTGTTATCGGATGGTTAAGTCACATCCATTTCTCGTTAGGTATCCGTCAATCGGGTTGGGAGTGAGAATCATCAAATGAATGGTCGGACCACATTCATTTTGTTTTAGTTCAATCGTGAACTTATGTAATCGGCTAGCTCCAAACTCTGGGAACCTACTCGAACATGTCAATATTAGTTAGTCGTGTATCGCAACTAATATGTAATGCTACAACAATCACAAATATGAAGGAAATTTTAAATTTTATTTGCCAAATGGAAAGAAATGACATAATTTGTCTTATTACATATCTGAAAAATCAAATGATAAATAAAATTCGAAAATTAAATACATCTGAATGAAAAAGAATAGATTAAGTGAAATAGCATCGTAAATGCTCACTATTCCACGCCCTTGGGAGCGTGATGCCATCAACAATTGCTAGCTTGAAAGTTCCCTCTCCAAGTCTTTGTTCAATGACATACGGTCCTTCACAAAGTTGGATTCATGTGTGACAGGGTAGGAAAAACCCATTTCAAGACGAGATTGTTGATTTCAAAGGTTTTAGGTCAGACTTTAGTGTTGTAGTATCAAGCGACTCAGTGTCCGTGTGCGGTTGCCTCAAATCAGCTTCTACGCGCTCCTCATCTACAAAGTCTAGAGATTCTAAGAGGAGATCGCTATTCGTTTTGGGATCGTGGTAGGTTACTCGATGAGAAGGGACTTTGAGTTCAACAGGAACAACGTCTTTTAAGCTGTAAGCAAGGGCAATTGGAGTATGGCTAGTCGCGAACTTATGAGTGGTTATGTAAGCCCATAATGCTTTTGGGAGTTCATCCACCCACTTTCCTCTAGCCTTTTCCAAATGCTTCTTCAGAATGGACTTTATGATTTTGTTCACAGCTTCAACTTTCCCATTTGCTTGAAGGTGAGCAACTATTGCAAATCTCTTTTCAATATGATGCCTATAATAGAAGTCCTTGAATTTAGCACCGTCAAACCGAGTCTCATTATCCGTTACGATGGTTCATGGAAGGCCAAAATGACAGATAATGTTCTGGACAATGAAACCGATTACTTTCTTTTTCGTGATCATGGCTAAAGGTTCTGCTTCGGCCCATTTGGTGAAGTAATCAACTGCTACGATGGCTTACTTCGCACCACCTTTTGAGGTCAGTAATGAATCGATAATACTTATGCCCCATATGGAAAATGGCCATGGACCGACCATTTGTGTGATTTCAATTGGCAAAGCTCTCAGAACTTTTGCATACATCTAGCACTTGTCGCATCGCTTAGCGTAATCAGCAGCATCTCGATTAATAGTCTTCCAATAATACCCATAATAGAGTATTTGCTTTGCTAAAGTTTGCCCCTCAGTATGATTGCCACATTCCCCTCTATGAACTTCCTTTAGGACTCATTTTATTTCATTATGAGCGATACACCGGAGCAGGGGGAATGGAAAAAACCTTTCTATACATAACTCCTTCCTGAATGATATACCATGAAGCTTTGAGGAGGACTTATTGTATTTCATTCCTCCATTCATGAAGGACTCCCTATAGCAAATAGTCTTTAATCGGCGTCATCCATGACTCCTTCTCAGGTTCTATCTCTAGTACCCAATCGATTTCCATCTGGTTTATGCTTGGAGTGTCTACTACTTCGATTGGAACCAAGATTCCCGGTGCTAGCAAACCTTTCCAATGAGTTGGCCTCTTTGTTTTGATGACAGGGAATATATGTAATGTCATAATACTCAACGTTAGTCAATATCTTTTGGACTTGGATAAGATATGGACTGAGTCGTTGTCCTTTAGCCTGGTAATCTCCCCTGACTTGGTATACTACCAACTAGGAATCACAAAAGATTTCAAGAGATTTTATCCCCAATTCTTTGGCAAGTTTGAATCCAGCAATCAAAGCTTCAAAGTCAGCTTCGTTGTTCGTTGCAGGGAAGTCAAGCTTCAAAGCATAGCAAATTAATCGATCTTTCATGGTTACTAGCACGATTTCAGCTCTAGAACAACGATCATTGGATGCTCCATCCATATCAATTTCCACTGAATGGTAGGGGCTCCACCACTCTTTAGGAGATCATACTGTGTAGTGAATTCTGCTATAAAGTGCGCCCGTGCTTGTCCTTGGATGGCTCTTTGAGGGAGATAAGTAATGCCAAATTGGCTCAGTTTGATGTTCCACTTGAGTAACCTTCCAAACGTCTCAGGTTGTTGTAGGACCTGTCGTAACAGCCGATTGGTGTAAACATTGATGGGATGAGCCTAAAAATAGGGGCGAAGCTTTCATGAAGTAACCAACAAGTAGTACGCCAATTTTCTATCTTCGGATAGTTCCTTTAACCTCATGTTCATCACTTGCTAATATAATAGACCGGTCTTTGGATTTGATTCTCCTTGCGAAACAGTACGACACTTATAGCGTGTACCGACATGGCCAAGTAGATATACAAGTCTTCATGATCTACCAGCTTTTACAAGATGGGAGGCCTCTCTAAGTGGTTCACTAAAGCTTGGAATGCGTCTTCACAATCCTGCGTCCATTTAATGTTCCTTTTCCCTCTTCTAATTAAGTCGAAGAAAGGAAAGCATTTGTCGGTGGCTTTGGAAATAAATTGACTTAGGGTGGCAACCTTTTTTATTTAAGCTTTATGCTTGTTTGATAGTCTTTGGCACCTGGATGTTGCGAATTGCTCGAACCTTCTTGGGATTAGCTTCGATTCCGCAAGCACTAATAATGAAACCCAAGAATTTTCCTAATGCGATGCCAAAGGAACATTTTAGAGGATTGATCTTCAATTTGTAATATCGGAAGATATCGAACATATCTGCTAAATCTATAATGTGGTCACTTGATTGTTGTGACTTCATGAGCATATCATCTACATATACCTCCATCGTCTTTCCAACCTGATCTCTAAACATTCGGTTGACCAGGCGCTGATAAGATGCTCCAGCATTCTTCAATCCAAATGGCATTACCACATAGAAATACAATCCCACATTGGTAATAAAGCTAGTATACTCCTGGTCGGGGATGTGCATCGGGATTTGGTTATATCCAGTGTACTCATCCATGAAAGATAGCAATTCGTGTCCTACGGTTGAGTCTACCAACTAGTCGATCCTTTGAAGGGGAAAACTAACTTTTGGATACGCTTTGTTTAAGTCTGAGTAGTCAATGCATGTCCGCCACTTTTCATTCGCCTTTCTCACAAGTACAGGATTAGATACCCATTTAGGGCAGAGGACATCACAAATAAACCCATTGCTTTGGAGCCTATCCACCTCCTCTTTAAGGGCGGCAGATCTCTCTGGATCTATGCCACACCTTTTTCGTTTCACCGGGACATGCCTCGGGTCGATATTTAATGCATGGCTCACAATGGTAGGTGAGTTCCCACACATGTTAGAGTGAGTCCAAGTGAACATGTCAAGATTCGCTCAAAGAAAATCAACAAGTTATTTCATCATCGGGGGGCTGAGCTGTGATCCGATCTTTAGGACCCGTGACGGGTCATTGTAGCTGACCATGATGTCAATTGTTAGCTCAGCGGGTGTAGCCTTGGTCTCTTTGGGCTCCTCCTCGTCATCCTTTGGATCTATGTCTTTATAGAACCGACTATGGCGCTTGAGCCAAGGACCAGGTGCTGGTTCTTAATCTTCGGTGGTTTGGATGTGGTGAGACTTGTCCACACCCTTACCTTTCTCCTTCCGTTAAGCATCTCTCAATTCAGCTACATAGCAGGCACGCTCAGTCGCCTGATCACAATGCACAACTCCAACATTGTTATCAGTTAGGAACTTCAAAGTCAAACACCACGGGGCAAGAGCTGACCGGAATTCAGCTAGGGCTGGTCGGCCAAGAAAAACATTGCAAGGAGTCAATATCTAAGACAACAAATGGCAACATACGCACTCTCCTATGATCACCTTCTCCCAATTCCGTGGGCAATTCAACTTTACCGACAGCTTCGGTCGCAACATCATTAAAGCCATGAATTCAGGCTTTAGACGGTTTCACATCCTTAGCTTCCATCCTCATTTGATCG
Source organism: Allium fistulosum (assembly GCA_030737815.1). Classification (NCBI taxonomy): domain Eukaryota; kingdom Viridiplantae; phylum Streptophyta; class Magnoliopsida; order Asparagales; family Amaryllidaceae; genus Allium; species Allium fistulosum. The sequence continues at coordinate 419,290,871 of CM060906.1, forward strand.
TAAGCCTTTTTGAAAATTATATTTGCAGAACTTCCACAGTCAACCAAGATCCTGCTCACTAAGGCGGGACCGATCATGGATGAAATGACCATTGGGTCGATCGTTGGTGCCTCTACCTTATCTGCATCTTTGTTTCTGAATACAATGTTGTTTGCCATTGTATGCTACTTTTTGCTGGAGCCTCATATTCTATACTCGAACAACGCTCATAATTCATAGCTTAGCGCTCTATCTCGTGCCAGCTCTTGTCGGCTGGATGCGGTCCTTCAACTATTGTATTGATCACTAATCTTCCAATAGTCCGCATAGGCTCCTCAGCCCTGTGTGGCGCTTATCCTCGGTTAGGGTTAGATATCCCCTACCCGCCAACTTGTAGGTCTTTAACAAACTGTTGTAGTTTTCTTTTTTGAATCAGTTTCTCAATAACATCCTGGAAATGGCTACCTTCATTCGTGTTATGACCATAGCATTTATGGAACCGATAATATTTTCCAGTCTGCATTTGCTTCTCCGTCGACTCTTTCGGAGGTGGCTTCCTATACTTCATGGTGTTGCAAGTAGACAAGTAGACGTTCTCTAGGGATATATTCAGTGGTGTGTACGTATCAGATATTGAAATCCTATACTTTTCTATTCCAGATCCCTCTTTTGTTCACGGTTCTGATCACCACCTTTATTTTGCTGATTCGGTTTATTTTAGACATTTACTTGAACTTTCCAGAAATCTCCCCAGACTGTTTCATTGCAATGTTACTTTGCACTTCCTCTCCATTCGGTTCCAAAGAACTCCTCTTCATAGAGCATCTAGCTTCCTAGTTCCTTAAATATTGAGCTACTTTTGCATAGAAATGTTCCAACGTTGCAGGTGGTTTGCCAGCTAACCAATCGCCAAAGTCAAATTCTAGGTCAATCACTCTTATTACTGCCATCAATATTGAATGACCATTTGAATTACTGAATTCTATGATGGATGTATGAAATCTCTCCAAATAGTCTTTCAAGGATTCTCCTAGAGCCTGGATCACACTTGATAGGGACATTACATCTTTTGGGTGAATTGCATGCATATGGAACTGCTCCATAAATTTGTTGCCAAATCGTCAAATCTAGAGATTGACCGTGGGGTAATATCGTAAACCATATTGTTGCTATACCAGAGAGAGTAATAAGAAAACATCTGCATTTTGTTGCATCATCAGCTCATGCGGAATCCATCAGCCATTCATATCTCATGATTTGTTGCATGGGGTTTGTTTTCTCTCTTAGGCAGACATCGACAGCATGCTGAACCGCCTTGGATACTCCATATGTAGGATATTATCGATGAACGAGGTATGGCTTCTCGAGATCCCCCAATCATCAGTCGTCAAGCCTTGGCTTTTCCTTACCAGCTGTCTAACAATAGCCGACAAGTCCAACGCTTGGATAGTTGGAGCTAAGCGGTGTTGTGCTCCACCTCACGGGAATGGTCCGGTCGATGTCTACAGTCCATTCCACGCCTTCTTGGCTCAACATCCTCTCGATGTATATCATGTATGTTCACTTCATCCTCATTTTGAAGAGGTAACTGGTCTGCATCCACTTGAACTCCAGCATCCGAATCAATCGCAGTGGCTCCAGCTTGTGCTTTAACATGAAAAGGCTACATTACTCCTCAGGAGGAGGGATTGGCCCCTATCTCTCTAGAGGGACCGGGCCCGACCAGTCCTGGCAACCTAGGTTGGATTTCCTGTTGATGTCTGGATGCTTTGATATCCGTCATTTCTACGATTCCTGCATTTGTAATAGTCATCTGATGAACTATAATTCTCCGATATAAAATAAGGGGTTGGTTCTCTCCTAGTTTTTCCGCGTTGTTGATCTCTTGGTTGATTCATTAAATCGATATTGGCCTGAATTTGCTGGTTCAACTGTCGACGGCTATCCACTAGCTCTCTCATTAGATTCTGGAAATCAGCTCTTGTTATGGAATCAGCCTTGATTCTGGACATCAACTGGATTGGTAGCACTAACATCTACTAGTATATTTCTTTGGCCTCCTTGCAGGATGCTAACGTTCTTATTTCCTTCTGCATTTTGAGAGGTATACCTGGTGTTCCTAACCATTGTTGATAGTTTTCCTTAGACTTTTTCAAATCTAAATAGAATGGATAAACTACTTGAAGATAATTCTGGATCTCTTTCGGAGATTTATGCAATCCAGTAGCAGCAAAGCGATCCAAATAGAGCTAAGAATCTTTTTTTCTTGGTGAAAGCACCAAAAATTGGCACAAACACCCAATAGAGATTTTCTAGAGAAATAAATGAAGAACAGTAAATGTAAACAAAGAGAATATGACAATAAAGCAATCAGAATTAAGAAAATACCAAAGACACAACAATTTATAGTGGTTCGGCGTTGTTTGCCAACGTCCACTTTGAATAGATAGTATTATTTATCACTTTGGAAACTGAGTACAATAGGGATCAGGTGAAACTTCTTAGTTACAATAGAGTACAAAGTAACAAGCAACGTAAAAGTCACCAAAATGAACAATCAAGCCTGTATTTATGGAGGAAGACGATGAAATATCTCCCTAAAAATTCGGTAGCAAGATCTCCAAAGCCATAAGGACCCACAAGACGGACCGCATAACCCAAATCCCAAAAAATAGAGATTGGGGCCAATCTCTATTTTGGAGGAATTTGGGGGTGCGATCCCTATAGGAGCTTCTTCATGTTATAATATGCTTAGCCTCTAAGTTTCATGCCAATTGGACTAGTAGAACTCGAGTCTAGTAGAACTCGAGTTATTGATCAATCTTTGTTGCAACAGGTGATGTTGGCTGATTTAGGTCGATCCCTATAGAGGGAAGAGCAATGATCCCTCTTTCTTTTGAGGCACAATCCCTAGGGTAGGCTCCCTAGGGTCCCTACATCTTGTTCCCAAAGTTTCATTTGTATTGGACTTCTGGACCTTGAGATATTGATTATTTAAATGGCACTTGTTTGGATGAAGTAGACCGATCACTTTGGTTGAGATGGCTTATAGCCGATCCCTTTTCTAGACTAAACTATCACATAATTTGAACATCCTGCATTGCATATCTCTCAATTCCGTTCGATCATGGCTTCATATTATCATCTGTATGGACCCCCCCAATCATCGCTTTGGGATTACTGGCCTTGATGACGTCGAGTCTAACTTGTCTAATCAGTTCGGAAATAGTTGGGCCAAAATGCTGGATAATAATGAGTGAATTGTATCTTAAATGATTAAGGGCAAACCACACGTTCAATGGAGCGACAAAAGAGTTGACGAACTCTTAAGATTGATACATGTAGATGTATGTAATCGTAGGTCTAATGATAACAAAACGATTCCACATACTTCATTAAATTCACGAATGAATCATTGCATACATGAACATGTATATTTGACACACATGTGGTATGTCTATGATAAGTTCATAAAACATAAATGGAAGTAAAGAAGTGATAAAGTTAGAGGTATGTCCTAGGATAAATTATGTAATTTATTACATATATCTAACTCTTTGACCAGTCTTTTTCTAAATAAAAGGTGCTTTTCTCTCTATTATATACTAATTATATAGTGAAACAAGTAATAAATTTAAAGTATATATATGGAAAACCCTTAAATGGTATGTTATGAAATAGTAATTACAAAGTGTTGTAATCACAAGAATTATATTACAATGAAAATAACTTATTATTTGAAATATTCTTAGTCAAGTGTTTCGAGAAAGGATATCGATCCATTCGTTGAGACTAGAGACGTAACACTCTCCAAATGTTGGGTAGTGAATTTCTCATAGCGGTTGAGGGAACCAAGGGTTATGTACTGATAGTTATTGGATAATTATGGAATGACTCACTTGAGAGTTCTCTGTTGGTTAATATAACTAAGGTCAAACAAACAATCTCGAAGTGGCGATGTTACAAAATTCCCTCGGCTTGAGAATATTGTGAAACTTCAATGTGGATACTCCACTTTGATTATCGGCATCTATTGAATGATTATGGTTGGGTCTGAGCTGAAGCATTAGGAGTGAAACACTATTCAATAGAGAATTCGTCTCCTCAGTTATATGGGGTTGGCATCATGGTTAGTTGTAGTCAACTCAAAATCAAAGCCTCTGACTAGAGCAGTATGGTTAATAATAATTGTTATTATTGAACCAAGGATTTTGTGTTTGGAATTATGAAGTTGAACATGGACGATGTAGGAATATTGACCAAAACCAAATTTCATAAGTCCTAATATAATATAGTGTTGACGAAGAGAATTAGTGTAAATTATCGTTGCTACCAGGTAGGGGTTATAATAAATAAAATTGGATTTTACAGACATATATGTAGCCGATAAATTCAGCCAAAATATCACATAACTAGCTAAGGTGATGTGTGAACGTTAACATTCAAATTGTTACATAATTAGTCACTGACTGAACTTACACCTTTGAGTCGCACAACCGAAATAATAAATCCTCCGAATGAACCACGCGATTTAATTATTATTTAATTATTGTAAATTCATTAAATTAAATTATATTAATGAAAAATTAATTATTAAATTTCATTTTGATTTATTTAAATACCATTATTATTTAATAAAGTATGTATATAAATGTTATAAACATACGTATTGATATACATGTTGGTAGAATATTTAAATTGGGTTTAAATATAATAAATACTATATGTGTTTCTAAATTAATTAAATTAATTAATATTTATGAAATATTAATTCTTAAATTTTATTTTATTTTTTTGAATACCATTAATATTTAATAAAGTGCATAGATAAAAGTTATAAACGCGCCATCGATATACAATATTGTTAGAGTATTTAAATTAGATTCAAATGGATTAAAACACTGATCGGGTTTGGAAACTTTTTTAAGGCCCATTCCCTCCTTGATATGGCCAACCAAAATAGGGGAGAGGGAATTTTTTTATTTTTAAATGAATGGTAAAATAATAAATTAAAGAAATAAAAAGATACCCTATTTTTAATGACCTTTATTGCCTCCTTTATGTCATTCTTCCATTCAGACTTCTCCACCTCTCCTATCATATCATGGCAGAAATTTCATAGGGCAGAGGATAAAAAATTCCAAAAGCAAATACTAAATAAAATCAGAATAATATGTGGTTCTTATCTTTTGATTCTTGCATGATCTGGAGATTAATTCAAGGGATTCTAAGAATTTTTGATTCATCGTTTCAAGATGTGTTCCATAGGCAACTTCCGAGATATTCTTCAATTGATGTATCTATATACGTTTTATCATTCATATGCTTAAATTTTGTAAGATTTGTCATGCGTTCAATTGATTCTTTTGAAATTCTCGTTCATCTCAATTGATTATGTGTCAATCGTATTGTTTTATTTCAAATCCACTTTTGTTCTTCATCCCATTTTATATATGGTCATTTAAAATTGATTTGATTGGATTCTTCATCACTTTTACTTGTTTGTTATTGTTCTATGTAATATCTAGATCTATTTCCTCTTATAACGAATTTGTTCTTAATTCATCCAATTCTTTTCTTGGGTGTTCTTATTTCAAAAAAAGGTGAAATTTGAAAGTTAATTTTGATTTAGATCTATTTTATACTTTTATAAAAGTTATATATACAATCGTGAATGAATTTTTTACGCTAACTGTTTATTATTCCTAAATGATTAATTTCTATAATTATATGGTTAACTTTTTGATACAAACATTCAAATATTATTTATGTAAGAATGAAAGTTTTTGGGTTTAGAATTTACAAGTGGACTTTTATGCAAATTATAAATATATTTTTCTCTTTTAAGTTTATTGTTTAAAAATAATAATAAAATTTTCCTAAACTCTAGCTTCATTTCTAAATTAAAACTTGTCCTAAACAGTTTACTTTAGAATCTAACTTACTTACATATATATTTATATATGTGTATATATAGTATAAATACAGTATTCACAAATATATGCTATTTTAAATCTAATATGTTAAATTGAAATTTTGCATAAATACATGGAATTATACGTATGTTGTTTTATTTCAAATTTAGAAATAAGAGCTTTTTCAAATTTAGAAATAAGATCTTGTATAATTATGTGACCTTTATGTCAAACCTTTCTTTAATTGAAAACAAATTTATTAATATCAATTTTAGATTTTAATTGCATAAATTTGTTTAATGTGACTTTAATACACACACACATATTTTAAACCAAAATCATGGACAATAAAGGCATATGTAAAGGGAAAATGGGCCTGTTGCGGTGTAAATCCCAGCACCTACATAGTATCCATTAGCTTTGCACACTTCTTATATGTTGCACTTACACAATATATACTGTTATTATATTTGGATTTACTCATATTTCTTGCCATGTTTAAATTGATCATCAATGACATTTAATGAATCATTGATCTAATCAGAGATAGAGCAATGAAAGGTTTCTCTCCAATTAAAGCTATTTCCTCCCTTAATTGATTGCACAGCCTTTAAGAAGGAAACAAAAGGTTTCCTTCACAAATTAATTTTAATGAGTAACTGCTACATACATGGGTGTATTTGATGCACTCATACATTTAAATTTATATCAAATTCAAACTCTTTCAAACTAATAAAATAAAATAAAGGATTTTATTTAAAATACTTATTAGATTGGATCTGAAAATCTCTTTTGACTTCATAGGCCCAATAGATCCAAATAGGATTGTCTTTAAAATCTACCAATTTCACCCACTTTTGATTGGCATGTTTCCAACAATGGTATTAGAGCCATATATTCTATGCGATCTAAATTAGTTATGTTAGGGTTAACTAATTAAGCTTACCAATTTTGTAGAGTGTCTAGAAAAGTAGTGTAGGTTTTGGTTTTGGTAATCAAGTACTCTACCCTCTTTGGCTACCGGATGACCCGAAAAGTGAAGTGAGCCTAAAGGTTCCCCTAATAAAAAGGCCCAATTTGAATTGGGCCTTTGGCTAATTTTCAAAATATTTTTGAAAACTAAAAACGAAAATTTTAATTTAAAAGTTAATTTTAAAATAAGAAATACATTAGATATGTAATATTGTGATTTCAAAATTGCTTTTAAATTAAAATAAGATTTTAAATTTAAAAGTTAAATTTAAAATAAGAATTACATTATAAATTTTATAATATGATTTTCAAAGTTTGCTTTGAAAACAATGTATATTATATGTTATAATATAGTTTTTCAAAAGTGGTCTGAAAATATAATAAACATATTTCAAATTTTTTAATATTTTTTAATAAAATTAATAAATTAAATTATTTAATTAACTAGTTAGTTGATCAAAGTATATACATGTATAATATATATAGATATATGGTACATTATCTTGAATTGTTTAAGATGATGTAAATATATATGTATATGCATAAGAAATGTTCGAAATTAATATCTAATTAAAATTTCTAATTAAATAAGTTAATTAATAAATAATAAAATACATATATATTGGTATATTAATGTAACCATAATGTTATGGTATACATATTCAATTAAAATGCTTAATTGAATAACATAAAAATTGATTAAAATGTTTATTAATTAGATGTATTAAACAAGATTTAATTAATGTAATGTACATAAGACCATTATATAATTTTATTAAGTCATAAATTTATATAAAAATTAAACTTACATTATATGAATGTGTAAAATCAAGTGGACAAAAAAACCCCAATAGACTTAAGGGATAAATACATGCGTATAGTACGTATACCATAATTTCTAATGTGTCTTACACTTGAATCACGATAGTATTTTATAAATACATTATTCCATTAGACGATATCATTCGATATTAAAGATTATAAACCTTTAATATAAAGTTGTCCTCTACCATTTATATATTAATAGATTACTTGCGTACACCTTAGGTGTTGAGCATTTCTCAAACTAGTAATGTTGTATATAGTACTATTAATATATTGAATAAAAGATGTGACATCCCGGATTTTGGCAGTATTATTTTAAATAAATATTTAACTGAATTAATTAAAAATGCAGCCTATTATTTTAAATTATATATATATATAGGTATTTGGGGGAAACTATGATTTGGAAGGTAAAATAAAGAGTTTATTTTAAAAATGAAATCTATTTTAAAACAAATTAAGCTCTACTTATTGATATTTGATTTCAAGATATTTTTTTTTATCTAAATCATAGTTGTTAAATAAGATAAATCTTATCAATATTGAATCTAAGTATGAAACAAATATATGGACTTAAGAGACTTTAATTTTGACACAAGTATAAAAATTTATTTTAAATAAGAGTTGATAGTTATGGAAAAGAAAATATATATATAATACAAATTTAACTTACATAATAATAAAATAAATACATATGTAGACATACAAGGTAGTAAGTATTGAAGTAGAAAATAAGTATTAGGTTAGAAATATAAATAAATATATATAAGATAAATTATATAATATAAAGTCAATACATTAGACAAATTCTAATATCATGTTAAAGATAGAAATGTATTTCTATCACAAAGTATAAGACAAAGGAAATAAAAATGATGATAATAGTAGCTTATGAAACAAAATAAAGCTATGTATATATTTGAATGTAAAAATCAAGTTGTATAAAGAAAAGATAAGTATGACAATATAAAACAAGACAAGTGTAATAAATGTTAGCTCAAATTTATCATCTCAGCCACCATAGTACATATCATATCAGCCGAAACTTTAGATCAAAGAAAATGTAAAATATATGAATATCTGTACCACCTTGGCTTGCCCTGTAAGCCTCATCTTCCCAGCATATACATCCATCATGTCTTCATTTATCTTCGAACTAAGTTAAAAAAAAAAACCTGAGGTAAAAGTTCAAAGCTTAAGTCTTCTCTATAACAAGCACTTCAGTTTTAAAGATAGTATTTTCAAATTTCAAAAGATCTAACAATTCAATGCAAACCAAAGAATCGAGAAAAGAGCTTTCAGCTAGCAAGTGCAAACCTGTTTCCAAATGAATGAAGCTCTGTCCATTTTCAAACATACAACCAACTTAAACAACAATTCAACAAATCAAGCAGGAAGATTTAAAGGAAAATCAAGTTAGCAGCACCCAGAATTGTTCTCTGTTTCAACAGCAATATTAGGTGAGTAAACATCAAATTTTGAAGCTTTAAGTTGATTTAAAATAGTTCTGGATTTATTGATAATATGGTTTACATATATTATGTTATGGTATAAACAAAATGTTGTGGTGCTCTGTATATTGTTACAGGTTACATATTTCTTTCCAAAACTCAAATCTTTGTTCATCAAGTTAGTGTAAAACTTTCAGTTTCAACCAAAATAAGATTTTTAACACTTAAACAAAGTTTTTCAAGGCTGGCTAAACATGTTAGTGGGTTTTTTTTTACTGGAAGCCTTGTTTACAGAAAATCAAGTAATAGATTGATAAATCCAATTGTTATAAAAAGTTAATTCAAGGTTATATCTTGAATTCTTATTGAAATCTATGATTTTTAAAAACAAAACGAAGATTTTTAGTTCGTTATTATAGGAGCAGTTTGTATTTGAAATAAATTTGCATTTCTTTCGTTCTCAGGCTACTGAATCATTAGTAAATGTTGAAATTTGTTTTGGAACTAGTATGAACATCTATGATGTTAGGAAAATTACTGAATAATTTTTCAAATTCATGAATTTGTCGAACGAATCTATTTTAGGGTTTAAGGTCAGTTTTGTTAAGTGTTAAGAAAAGGGGTGTGCTCGACCTCAATACGTGATCGAGTTACATGGAACTCTGGTGGAGGGTTGCTTAACGTGTCGGCATGGTGTGGCCGAAGATGGGGCGCCTCTGGTGATCAGTGTCGACTGGACGAAGCGACAAGTGGTCGGAGAATTAGAGAAAAGCAGAAATATATGTTTTATTAATAATGCTTTTTCGATACAAAGAAATACATACATCACAGACTATTTATAAAAGAGAAGTGGGCTGAGTACTTAGGCCCAAAAGGGCTGGTAATCCAAGAGAGATCCCTTTGTTAAGTGGTGACCATTGATCTTAATCGATGGTTGATAATACTTGTACGCCGAGTCTTGGATCAGTGAAATGTGCTTTCCTGGTTTGGTTGTTATCACAATACGCCCCTTCAAACCAAACTAGGGTTTTAGCTTCTCTTCAATATTCATGTCGGCGGAGTAGATTTTGAGCTCGTCTCGAAATCGATTGAAATTAGTCGCCGATAAAGCTTTAGTTAGAAAGTCGCTCTTTGATGGAAGGATGGGATATGGTTGATGACCAGCTTTCCGCTTCCAGTTCTCTCGCGAACAAAGTGAAGGTCGATTTCCATGTGTTTTGTGCGAGCGTGTTGAACTGGGTTCATTGACAGTGATATGGCGCTGAGATTGTCACACCAAACAGTGGGTCTTTGACTTAATTCGAACCCTAATTCCCGAATTAGGGTCTCGATCCAAATAATCTCGGCAACGGTACTAGCGATGCATCTGTACTCTGCTTCAGTGCTACTTCTGGAGATAGTGGACTGCTTCTTCGTACACCAAGAAATTGGATTTTGCCCAAGGAAGATGCAGAATCCTGAGATGGATTTCCTGTCATCAATGTCATTAGCCCAGTCGGAATCACTGTAAGCATGAATTTTTATGTCTTTACTTCCCCTCAGATGCAAGCCATATGATATTGTCCCTTTAAGATATCTTAGAATGCGTTTTACAGCGCACCAATGCTCACTTAATGGGTTCTGCATGTATTGGCAGACCCTATTCACACTAAAACAAATGTCAGGTCGAGTGATTGTGGCATATTGAAATGCCCCAACGATACTTCGATACTGCTTAACATTTTCAATGGGTTCCCCCTTGTTTTTAGATAATTGTTTGTGACTTGTCATCGGGGTTGGTAAAGGTTTGGCTTTGTCCATGTTGGCTCTGACTAGAATATCACTGATGTACTGTTTTTGTGATAGGATGATCTCATTGTTGAATTTTCTTTGAATATTTATGCCAAGAAAAAATTTCAATTCACCCATGTCTTTAATGGCGAAGTGTTTGTCAAGAAGCCTAATAACCTGATTGATCTCCTGTTGATCATCCCCTGTGATAAGAATATCATCCACATACACCAGTATATATGTACTCACATGCTTTGCTTTCCTTAAGTAGAGTGAGTTATCTGATTTTGTTGCACTAAAACCTAACTGAGTAAGAGTGTCTTTTAGTTTTTCATGCCATGCTCTGGATGCTTGTTTTAGTCCATATATGGCCTTATGTAGCTTGCATACAAGACCTTTATCAGCACTAGTACTATACCCTTCTGGTTGTTGCATATAGACTTCTTCACATAACTCACCATTTAAAAAGGCATTATGAACATCTAATTGCTTTATACTCCAGTTTTTATGAAGTGCAAGTGTTAACATAATCCTTATGGTTGTGGGTTTGATTACTGGGGAGAAGGTCTCAGTGAAATCAAATCCATACTGTTGAGAATATCCTTTTGCGACAAGTCTGGCTTTATTTTTTATTATGTTGCCATCTGCATCTCTTTTGATCTTGTAAGTCCACCTACATCCCACAATGTTTTTGTGTTTTGGGGCTGTGACTAGAGTCCATGTTTTATTTTTGATTAAAGCATTGAATTCTTCATCCATAGCCTTTTTCCATGCTTCATATTTGATTGCTTGATCATATGATACTGGCTCTACTTCATTTGCTTATGCTGTGTAGACTTTGGGTTTAAAAATCCCACTTTTAGATCTTGTGATCATGGGGTGTCCTGTTTCAGTATGTTGTTGATGAACCTCCTCCTGTTGGTTATTGTTATCAGCTATAGTATTGTTTTCTGGACTATTGTTGGATGTATACTGATCATTGTTTTCATTGTTGTTGGGCATGCTGGCACATTCCTCACTACTCGAGTCCATTGGTAGACAACTTGTTGTTTCATTATCTGAATTGTGTGGTGATGTTGCTCTATTATCATTTCTTTGTGTATGATGATTATCACTTTTAGTATATTGAGATAGATCTGGAATAGCTGTTGCATGTATTGTTTCATCATTGATTTCCCTGCATTGCTTGCTTTTATCTGCAAAAGGAAATATGAGTTCGTTAAAAACAACATGTCTAGAAACATAAATCCTCCCTTTACTGTCCATACACTTATACCCTTTTTGATTATGAGCATATCCATGAAAAGTGCATGGACTAGATCTAAGGCTTAATTTATGTTTGTTGAATGGTCTAGTGTAGGGAAAACACAAACACCCAAAGGTTTTTAAATAGCCATAATTTGGTCTAACTCCATAAAGTTTCTCATGTGGACAAACATTGTTTATTACTTTTGTTGGCATCCTATTAATGAGAAATACTGCAGTGGCAAAAGCTTCACTCCAGTATTTCAATGGTAGTGATGCTTGAGATAAAAGGGTTAGACCAGTTTCAACAATGTGCCTGTGTTTTCTTTCTACTAAACCATTTTGCTCAGATGTGTGGGGGCAAGTAACTCTATGAAGTATTCCTTTTTGATTAAAGAATTCCTTTAATGGTTTAAATTCCCCCCCACCATTTGTTTGGAAAATTTTAACACATTTATTAATTTGTCTTTCAATGTGAGTGATGAAATGTATAACAGCATTACTAGCATCAGATTTAGCTTTGAGAAAGTATATCTAAGTGTGTCTGGTGTGTGCACATACAAGGGATAGATAATACCTGTATCCTTGCATTGAACTGAGTGGTGCAGGGCCCCATAAATCTGCTGCAATTAACTCAAGAGGATTTTCATATATGGTTTCAGAATTAGCAAAAGGTAATTTATGCATTTTCCCCATTTGACAGTGATCACATAGATGTAAATCAGAAATACTTGGAACAGAAATATTATTTTGTATTAAAATTTGTTTGACAACATTATAACTAGGATGGCCAAGTTTACAATGCCACTTGTAAAAAGTTTTTACATCATTATCATCTTTAGTACTAATATTATTAGCACTAATATTATTAGACCATTTTATCCCATTAACAGCATCACTATTTCCCAAATTGCTGAATTTGTACAGGCCATTCTCCAGTTTACCCTGTAATAATATGTGTTTATTCAATGAGTCTTTAACTAGACAGTATTTTGGGTGAAACTCAAAATACACCTTATTTTCACTGGCAAATTGTGAGACACTAATTAGATTTTTCTTGATACTTGGCACTCTTAATAATTTATTTAAGTAGAGTAGCCTTGTACCTTTTATGTAGCCAGTACCAACATGTGTTATGTTTGTAGCTTCACCATTTCCCATGAGTACAGTTTGGTTACCTGAGTATTCTTTGCTTCCCAAGTTTAAGTTCTGCAGATTGTTAGTGATGTGGTTTGTGGCCCCGGAGTCTGGAAACCATTCATCCATATTGTAATCATTGGTTTTTGCTGTGTCATCAGTAATGTTGTCTCCATTATTCTTGGATTGAGTTTGGATCATATTTGCACTGACTTGTTTATTTGTATGAGATGACTGGCCATTATTAGTGTCTTCCTTGTATCTGAAATAACATTTGTTTGCCATATGTCCAAATTTTTCACAGATCTGACATTTAACTCTGTTGTTATAATTGCTTCTCCCCCTTCCTCTGCCTCTTTGGGTATAGCCTCCTCTCTGATTGTGACTGTCTTGCTTGGATTGATTAGGTACACCTTTTTGATTCTTGCTCTTTGCTGCATAATTGACATTAAAGTCTTCTTGCATGGTCTTTCTTTGATCAATCCTTCCTTCATGAGCAAGAAGGGCTGTATGTATGAATTCTATATCTGGCAGATTTGGTTGTGTTGCTATGTATGTTATTAGAGATTCATAATCTTGATCTAATCCATTGGTAATCACTAGAATTTGCTCACTGGCTGAGATATGGTGACCAACACCTGCTAATTTGCCACATAGATTCTTGATTTTTGCAAGATACTCTCTCATAGGCATATCATTTTTCCTTGCATTTTGTAGTTCTCTTCTGTAATGCATGACCCTTGCTGCTGATTGTGAACTAAAAATGCGTTGGATTGCTGACCATATTTCGTGGGAACTGTTACAGCCCACAACTTGTGATAACAAACTCTGACTAATAGAAGATAACAACCATGATGATAGCAAATTGTCTTGCTTTTGGTACAGTTTGTATTCAGGATTACTTACGGTTTTTCCTTCTTTTTCAGTGATCATAACTGGTGGGATGATCTTGGTGCCCATGACATAATCATGTAAGTCATATCCTTTTAGTGCAATCTCGATTTGATATTTCCAAAGAATGTAGTTATCCTCATCTAATGGGGTAGAAATAATTTGATTCTTTGGTTTGATCAGGGCCAGATCTGAACTCTGGTGATCTCTTGATGGATTTGCAGAGGTCCCTGATGTTACATCTTCTTCTTCAAGTGCCATGGTGATTCAAGAATCTTGAAATGCCGGTTTCTTGGAGATGGAGAGTAATGATAAGGACAAATGGCGAGGCTAATCTTGAAATTAGCAGCCAAGAAATTGAAAACAGGAAGGTGGGAAATGCTATGATATATGTATATTACTGTTTCACAAAGAATCAGTAATATGCATGAGTAGCAGCGGAAAAGATGTGAAACTGATGGAATGAAAACTCCTTTGATCAGGAGAAAGGTATCTTCCCCGATGATGACACTTTTCTGAGGGGAGAGAATATAATAAAATCTCAGTTTTTGGATTTGTGATAAAATTGCCTTTAGGCTTTTGAGCTCTGATACCAAATTAGAGAAAAGCAGAAATATATGTTTTATTAATAATGCTTTTTCGATACAAAGAAATACATACATCACAGACTATTTATAAAAGAGAAGTGGGCTGAGTACTTAGGCCCAAAGGGGCTGGTAATCCAAGAGAGATCCCTTTGTTAAGTGGTGACCGTTGATCTTAATCGATGGTTGATAATACTTGTACACTGAGTCTTGGATCAGTGAAATGTGCTTTCCTGGTTTGGTTGTTATCACAATACGGAGCACTTTGTTCTGATGGTTTGAAATCACTCGATTTTGATTTCTAGATGGGTCGTGGAATCTGGGTAGAAGAATAGGACGTGATGATCATTAGCGACTCAGTGGGGAACGGGAGGTTGGTCGGAGGCGGTCGGTTTTGCTGTGCACGTGCACATGACCGGAATGTCAGGTGATTTCCGATGGGTGGTTTTTCAAGCTTGGCGTCGGGTTCGTGCTCGAGTTTCACTCGAGAATAACTCGAAGCAAGTGAAGTATGGGCAGCTGAAGTTTGGCTTGGGAAACTTAGAGATCGGCCTGGATTTGAGAGTTTTGTGTAAACAGTTTTTTTTGTTAAAAATTTTTGACCAAATTTTATAAATCTTAATTGAAACTTCAAAGCAAACAGCAAGGCTTCAAGTCCAATATTTGAACAAGTTTCAAGCCTAAGATTTTAAATCAAATGGTTTTGAAATTAAGTTGTTTGTTTGAAATTTTTATATAATGTTTTAATTATTTATTTATACTGCTAAGTGATTTTCAACAATGATTAATAATGATTAAGAAATCAATTAAGATGATGGATTATCCTAAGTTAATTAAAGTAATTAAGGATAAATAAATTACTGCATATGATAATCAAGGCAATTAATATGATTACTTGTTAAATATGGTTAAATTAAGAAGAAAAACTAAATTATGGAAATAATTAGAGGATCATTACTTTATGGAAGTAATTCAATGGAAGTAAGTAAGAATAGATAAATCAGAGTAATAAATCAAAGGATTAATTAATTAAGGAGTTAAATTAATTAAGGAAGGAAATCACAAGATGGTTAATTGCTATTTATGACTAATTAATGTTAATTAATAAGTGTGATTAATTAAAGATTGATTATTTAATTAACTTGAAAGATGATTAATTAATGAAGTAAGTAGAGGATCATTTAATAAATATAATTATAAGATAATTAATCAAGGAGGATTAATTAAGATGGATAATTAAAGGATGATTAATTAATTGGTTTGTAATTAATTAATGTTAAGTAAAGGTAATCTAAGTGATTTAAGTTAGTAATTAATTTAATTAGAGATAAATTAAATTCATTTTGGAAGTGATAAATCTTGCTTATGAATGATTGAATGATTCTAAATGCCTTGAATTGGTTGATATCTCTGATATGAAATGTTTTGTGATATGCTATGTTTGGTTTGAACTGTGATAATCTTTCGGTGATGAATGACTATGTAAAAGTTGGTATCCTATATTTAAAATTGAATTGTTTTCACTTGAATAACTTGGGTTAAGGTGTCATTGGATTCGAAGAGACCAGGGTCGGGTATTTGTAAATACCCGAAACCACTTCGATTTGGAATCTACAATACTTCTTTATAAATATGATATGTGAAATCAATAGGATAGGATGGAATAAAATGGACCTTTGAAACTAAGTAAGAATACTTAGAGTTTTATTTGTGAAAATAAGTGTTGACTATTACAAGTTATGATCTCGTTGTAAGGTACGAGTTACCCGGGGTTTTAATGAGTTCTATGCATTGGTATTTCATATTTTGGATTTACTCACGCTGGTTTCCAGCCTGACCCGGGTGTTACTTTGATGTAATGCTCGGGTCAGACCGAGTATTACAGATTTTCAGGTAAGGACGTTCTGGAGCTCAGGAGACGAGCTAGATGGCAGGAACGTATGGAGTGTATTCCGCTGTGATATATTGTAGTTTGTCTGGGACATGTTGATTGTATCTGTCCAGTGTTTGTGTATATGTTGTAACTCTGATGTATTTAAATGTAATCAACTGATACAGTATTCCTTTGTAAACTGTTATTATTTGATATTATATTTTGATCCGCTGCGATTGTGAGGTTCTGTGTTTTGTTTTCTGTTTCTTCTTCTTCTATCTCTTTCTTCTTTTCTTAACTATCTGGAATTTTTGGGTTCGGAAATTCCGGGTCGTTACATTTGGTATCAGAGCGAAGGTTAAGCGAGAACTTTGGCTCTGGTGGGGGATACTCATAAGGATAGGGTCAAAAGTACCCTAAAATGAGTTGAGCGTATATATATACAAGAGAGCGTACTTGTTATTTTCTTATATAAAAGATTTTAAATGATTTTATATAAGAATATATTTTGATATATAAAGCAATATTTCTTACTAATAAATGTTAAGTGATTGGTTGTTAAAAACTATTGGAATTAAATAAAATAATGAGAATTAAGTGGTAATAGTACTACAACCAAATTGAAATTGGATGAAGATAAATTTGAAATGAACCCAAACTGAAATTAAAATCCTAAATTTGTAGAAATATTTTCAAGATAAAGATAATAATAAATTGGTTTCTAGATATGATAATTTTGGTTATTATCATAAATGGTTGTTGTGTTTAATAATGAAATGTTGTTAATAAGTAATCAAGATGAAATGTTTGAGGGAAGTAAAACATTTAGGCAAGTATGACTTATAAATTGGAACTAAAGATGATATAAATTGTGAAGTCTTAAATCTAAGTCCAGAAAATTTGGAATTTGTTTCAAAGTATTAAAAGAAATTTATTTGAATTAAAACCAAAAATGGTTTAAATTTAAGGTATAACTTGGTGTGCAAAGGAAATGTGTATATATGAGGAATATACATAATATCAATGATGGTTTGAAATAAACTCTAAATGTGGAGTTTTAAATTTGGAATGGTATGTGAAACCCAAGGTGATAAGTTTTTGAACTTATAAGGTTATTAATGTGAAGTTTAAAATTTGAATGGGAATTCAAATGGGGTCAAGTTGACTGGATTAAGTTGAATTTAACTTAAAGAAAGTTAAATGAGTTTAGAATGAACAACTTGAATTGGAAATTTGGAAATGAAATTGAAATTTAACTTGGGAAGTTAAATGGTTAATTTGAATTGGAAGATCGCGTGATCTCAAGATGGGTTGAGATTGGATGGATGTTTTAAAATAAATTGGATAATATCATCCTATTGTTATTGATAATCTTTAGAGTGTGAATTGGATTTGTTTAAATGAATGAAGAAATGGATTGTGGTGATATATCCATTATTTAGCTAAAAGGGAAATTTAAATTTGGAATTTAGGAGATGAAACCACTTTGAATTTAAGGTTTAAATGTTTAAAAAGAATTGGAAATTTAAATTGTTAAGCATTGGTTTCAAAATTGAAATTGGGTAATAAATTGGATTTTTAAGGTAAAATTTATTTGAACTCTTATTTGAACTTTGAAATAAGTTAAGTAAAAATAACTTAAAATGGAATTTGGAGAATTGGACTCAGAATTAAATTGTTCAAAGATTTGGATTATTAATTTAAAAATAAAGATTAATTTGATTTAAGGGGTTAAATCAACTTTTGAAAATTTAACCCAAATTTATATAATTCGAGATGGTTTAAAATTGAGATTTAAATTGAATTAGTTCAAACTGAATTTGATTTGAATTAATGAGAATTGTGGTTTATGATGGATAAGTATAAAATTCAAATGGGAAATTTGAATTGGATTAATTTGAAATAAAATTGAAGTTATTCAGATTGGGATTGAGTCAATTTAAATGAAAGTGGAAATTTAAATTGAATTGATGGAAATGGAGGTGGGGTATTAAACAGTTTGACTCTGGACTATTTTCAAAATAAATTGTTTTAATATAAATCTATTTTTCCAAACTAATTACCATACAACCTTTCTTTTTACACCTAAAACTAACTTAAGCTTATTTTATAACTACTTTTGGAAACATTTAGCTATTTCACAACTGTTTTATAAACTAATTATTATTTTTCCAACTGCTTTATAACTAATTACTATTTTACAACTATTTTGCAATTATTTACTATTTTTCAATTATTTTACGATTACTTAACTGTTTTACAGCTATTTTATAAACTAATAATCATTTTTCAACTACTGTCTATTTTTAAAATTTTCAAGCTATTTTCTAAATATAAACTGGTCGGAGTTCAAACTGTTATTGAGTAAATACCCAACTGAGATAAGAATTGAAGTGATAATCCAAATGGGGGTTAAGGTAATTGTGGATAAGTGAATAAAATCAAAGTGAATGTGAATAGAGAGGGAAAATTGATTTGACTGATAATCAATGAAGATGAATACGTAGGATGTACGTATATTATTCTATTCGCATAGTGATTTGATCCAGATTCGAGCAAAGAATTTCGAGATAATATTGTCGATTCGAGTTGGGATTTTTCGCTCGATTTTCGACGGCGAACCTGGGTATGGATTTTATATTGGTTCTGGATATTCTCTATCATAGTTGTGACTATGCAAGGAGAATGACGGTTTCTGATCAAGAAACCAGATCTGAGTCCGCACTAGAAAGTCGGGTGGACAATACTAGTTCGGAAGTGAAATTGTGTGATCGAGTGAGCGATCAGATTGATACTGCGTACGGATGATATGTGGACATCATACGGGTTTGAATGCAATTGATGTCGGAAATTTGGAATAAGACATGTGCAATGTTTTTGGAATGGAAGAATATTCTGGGAAATATACAACGAATAAAGGTGGAAAATTTGATATTGAACTAGTAGATAAAAGTTATCGGATGATTTTTGAAATGGGAAAATATATTTTGTGAATATATGATGAACTAAAATAAAATAAATTAAAATTTGATATTTCTTTGGTAGAAATTAATTTTATGGAAATAAAGTGGAAACTGAATATCTTTCTGATTTAAAATTTTACTGTACAAAATAAGTAAGCAAATTGGCAAGTGACTTTATAAGTAAATTTATCATGGAATGTTTGTTTGGGAAGGAAAAGGAATTTAAATTATATATCTTTGTTAAATAAGATACAATCTGCCTTTGTTGAATCTATAGCCAGAAGAAAGGATTTTTGAAAATATTTGGAGTATAAAGTAAATTTATACGAGTATAAATTTGATTCAAAATTTTCCAAGATTATTATATATATTTATATTAAAAGGATTTTGCAAAATGATTTTGAAAAATGATTTTGAGGAAAGGTTTTGGAAACCTATGGATGTGGAAAGGCTTTTGATTCTTGGATAAAATCAATATTGAGATTTGGGAAAAGCCTATTTTGAAATTTATCGATTTTGGAAATCGATTTTGAGAAAGGAGCTTTATATGAGATTCATACTTGGTGTATGATTTGGAAAATACTATATGTGTATAGTATAAAGTGTTTTGAAAGTGGCTTTGGGGAAAAAGGCACTCCCTTGAATGAACTTCTCAGGAGTGCCACTGAGTGGTACTGCCTTGAGCCTCTAAAGGGGAGGTTCTAAAGTTGATCCTGTGAGGAGTCCGGACAAACTAGTTCCTGAGGATTATTTGGTAGCAAAAGTCGATGGCGCTGATGCCTACAGGGGCATTTGGGTTATGCTGTGACGACAGTGTAATTCGATGTCGCTGCGATCTACTCTGGGGACCATAGCGAAAATCGTGTGGAGGATGAGTGCCAACAGTCTACACTTGATTCTGTCGGGATGGCAGTGCAACATCGGTAGACTGCGGTCTATGGTCAAGTGGAGGAGTTTCATTCTTTTGGCAGCGAAATTCGGTGGCGCTGATGCCTACAGTTATATGGGTTTGTGCTGTGATAGCAACGTAAGGCCCGGGTATAACTGCGATCTGCCATGGCGTAATTGAGGGGCGCGGATGCCTACAGTTATCTGTGGATTTTGCCGGGACGGCAGCGTAACCATCGGGTTAACTGCGACCATGGATGGGGGTGATGATTTCCAGAGCATTTTTACCAAAGATATTTCCTCTATTTTCGGAAAACTGTTTTCTATATTTTCAATAAAAATTTATTTTCCAAAGTATTTTCACTGGGTGTTGGAAACGAGTTTACCAAGTATTTATAGATTTTCAGTCCTACGCCTGATCAACGTATGACCGAATTTCTATGAGAACAAGGATGGACTTGTCGAAACATCGAGTTATAAAAGTATTTTTATAAAAACTACTTTAAAATAATATTATATAGATATTTAAAAGTGTTTTAAAAGTGATTAAGGATATTTATCTGATTTTAAGCATTTTCATAAAATTCTGGCTTCGTTCCTTTTCGAGGACGAAAAGTTTTAAGGGGGGAGGGATGTGACATCCCGGATTTTGGCAGTATTATTTTAAATAAAT
The DNA here is from genome assembly GCA_030737815.1 of Allium fistulosum. Taxonomy (NCBI): domain Eukaryota; kingdom Viridiplantae; phylum Streptophyta; class Magnoliopsida; order Asparagales; family Amaryllidaceae; genus Allium; species Allium fistulosum. The sequence goes on from CM060906.1 coordinate 419,312,037, forward strand.
ATTTAACTGAATTAATTAAAAATGCAGCCTATTATTTTAAATTATATATATATAGGTATTTGGGGGAAACTATGATTTGGAAGGTAAAATAAAGAGTTTATTTTAAAAATGAAATCTATTTTAAAACAAATTAAGCTCTACTTATTGATATTTGATTTCAAGATATATTTTTTTTATCTAAATCATAGTTGTTAAATAAGATAAATCTTATCAATATTGAATCTAAGTATGAAACAAATATATGGACTTAAGAGACTTTAATTTTGACACAAGTATAAAAATTTATTTTAAATAAGAGTTGATAGTTATGGAAAAGAAAATATATATATAATACAAATTTAACTTACATAATAATAAAATAAATACATATGTAGACATACAAGGTAGTAAGTATTGAAGTAGAAAATAAGTATTAGGTTAGAAATATAAATAAATATATATAAGATAAATTATATAATATAAAGTCAATACATTAGACAAATTCTAATATCATGTTAAAGATAGAAATGTATTTCTATCACAAAGTATAAGACAAAGGAAATAAAAATAATGATAATAGTAGCTTATGAAACAAAATAAAGCTATGTATATATTTGAATGTAAAAATCAAGTTGTATAAAGAAAAGATAAGTATGACAATATAAAACAAGACAAGTGTAATAAATGTTAGCTCAAATTTATCATCTCAGCCACCATAGTACATATCATATCAGCCGAAACTTTAGATCAAAGAAAATGTAAAATATATGAATATCTGTACCACCTTGGCTTGCCCTGTAAGCCTCATCTTCCCAGCATATACATCCATCATGTCTTCATTTCTCTTCGAACTAAGTTAAAAAAAAAAAACAAAACCTGAGGTAAAAGTTCAAAGCTTAAGTCTTCTCTATAACAAGCACTTCAGTTTTAAAGATAGTATTTTCAAATTTCAAAAGATCTAACAATTCAATGCAAACCAAAGAATCGAGAAAAGAGCTTTCAGCTAGCAAGTGCAAACCTGTTTCCAAATGAATGAAGCTCTGTCCATTTTCAAACATACAACCAACTTAAACAACAATTCAACAAATCAAGCAGGAAGATTTAAAGGAAAATCAAGTTAGCAGCACCCAGAATTGTTCTCTGTTTCAACAGCAATATTAGGTGAGTAAACATCAAATTTTGAAGCTTTAAGTTGATTTAAAATAGTTCTGGATTTATTGATAATATGGTTTACATATATTATGTTATGGTATAAACAAAATGTTGTGGTGCTCTGTATATTGTTACAGGTTACATATTTCTTTCCAAAACTCAAATCTTTGTTCATCAAGTTAGTGTAAAACTTTCAGTTTCAACCAAAATAAGATTTTTAACACTTAAACAAAGTTTTTCAAGGCTGGCTAAACATGTTAGTGGGTTTTTTTTTTACTGGAAGCCTTGTTTACAGAAAATCAAGCAATAGATTGATAAATCCAATTGTTATAAAAAGTTAATTCAAGGTTATATCTTGAATTCTTATTGAAATCTATGATTTTTAAAAACAAAACGAAGATTTTTAGTTCGTTATTATAGGAGCAGTTTGTATTTGAAATAAATTTGCATTTCTTTCGTTCTCAGGCTACTGAATCATTAGTAAATGTTGAAATTTGTTTTGGAACTAGTATGAACATCTATGATGTTAGGAAAATTACTGAATAATTTTTCAAATTCATGAATTTGTCGAACGAATCTATTTTAGGGTTTAAGGTCAGTTTTGTTAAGTGTTAAGAAAAGGGGTGTGCTCGACCTCAATACGTGATCGAGTTACATGGAACTCTGGTGGAGGGTTGCTTAACGTGTCGGCATGGTGTGGCCGAAGATGGGGCGCCTCTGGTGATCGGTGTCGACTGGACGAAGCGACAAGTGGTCGGAGCACTTTGTTCTGATGGTTTGAAATCACTCGATTTTGATTTCTAGATGGGTCGTGGAATCTGGGTAGAAGAATAGGACGTGATGATCATTAGCGACTCAGTGGGGAACGGGAAGTTGGTCGGAGGCGGTCGGTTTTGCTGTGCACGTGCACATGACTGGAATGTCAGGTGATTTCCGATGGGTGGTTTTTCAAGCTTGGCGTCGGGTTCGTGCTCGAGTTTCACTCGAGAATAACTCGAAGCAAGTGAAGTATGGGCAACTGAAGTTTGGCTTGGGAAACTTAGAGATCGGCCTGGATTTGAGAGTTTTGTGTAAACAGTTTTTTTTGTTAAAAATTTTTGACCAAATTTTATAAATCTTAATTGAAACTTCAAAGCAAACAGCAAGGCTTCAAGTCCAATATTTGAACAAGTTTCAAGCCTAAGATTTTAAATCAAATGGTTTTGAAATTAAGTTGTTTGTTTGAAATTTTTATATAATGTTTTAATTATTTATTTATACTGCTAAGTGATTTTCAACAATGATTAATAATGATTAAGAAATCAATTAAGATGATGGATTATCCTAAGTTAATTAAAGTAATTAAGGATAAATAAATTACTGCATATGATAATCAAGGAAATTAATATGATTACTTGTTAAATATGGTTAAATTAAGAAGAAAAACTAAATTATGGAAATAATTAGAGGATCATTACTTTATGGAAGTAATTCAATGGAAGTAAGTAAGAATAGATAAATCAGAGTAATAAATCAAAGGATTAATTAATTAAGGAGTTAAATTAATTAAGGAAGGAAATCACAAGATGGTTAATTGCTATTTATGACTAATTAATGTTAATTAATAAGTGTGATTAATTAAAGATTGATTATTTAATTAACTTGAAAGATGATTAATTAATGAAGTAAGTAGAGGATCATTTAATAAATATAATTATAAGATAATTAATCAAGGAGGATTAATTAAGATGGATAATTAAAGGATGATTAATTAATTGGTTTGTAATTAATTAATGTTAAGTAAAGGTAATCTAAGTGATTTAAGTTAGTAATTAATTTAATTAGAGATAAATTAAATTCATTTTGGAAGTGATAAATCTTGCTTATGAATGATTGAATGATTCTAAATGCCTTGAATTGGTTGATATCTCTGATATGAAATGTTTTGTGATATGCTATGTTTGGTTTGAACTGTGATAATCTTTCGGTGATGAATGACTATGTAAAAGTTGGTATCCTATATTTAAAATTGAATTGTTTTCACTTGAATAACTTGGGTTAAGGTGTCATTGGATTCGAAGAGACCAGGGTCGGGTATTTGTAAATACTCGAAACCACTTCGATTTGGAATCTACAATACTTCTTTATAAATATGATATGTGAAATCAATAGGATAGGATGGAATAAAATGGACCTTTGAAACTAAGTAAGAATACTTAGAGTTTTATTTGTGAAAATAAGTGTTGACTATTACAAGTTATGATCTCGTTGTAAGGTACGAGTTACCCGGGGTTTTAATGAGTTCTATGCATTGGTATTTCATATTTTGGATTTACTCACGCTGGTTTCCAGCCTGACCCAGGTGTTACTTTGATGTAATGCTCGGGTCAGACCGAGTATTACAGATTTTCAGGTAAGGACGTTCTGGAGTTCAGGAGACGAGCTAGATGGTAGGAACGTATGGAGTGTATTCCGCTGTGATATATTGTAGTTTGTCTGGGACATGTTGATTGTATCTGTCCAGTGTTTGTGTATATGTTGTAACTCTGATGTATTTAAATGTAATCAACTGATACAGTATTCCTTTGTAAACTGTTATTATTTGATATTATATTTTGATCCGCTGCGATTGTGAGGTTCTGTGTTTTGTTTTCTGTTTCTTCTTCTTCTATCTCTTTCTTCTTTTCTTAACTATTTGGAATTTTCGGGTTCGGAAATTCCGGGTCGTTACAAAAGAGGTAAGATAACTGTACATATTTGTTAGGTTTTCCTTAAGGTATATGCACTATACTTGGGCCGTCTTGAAATGCTTGGTATGAATGAATAATCTCTCTTTATTTGTTGAGCTTTCCTCAAGGTAAAGATGAGATTGGGATAAGGAATCATGGGTTAGGAGTTGTATATGATATGACCAATAAGGAGTTATCCATCTTATGTGGGTCTATGATTTGTTGAGCTTTTCTCAAGGTAAAAATCTCAAGAAATCTGAGCTATAAATTTTTTTGAATGCCTATTCGATTACATTGAGAAGCAGTTGTTGCTTTAGAAATATCAACTTCATAGCAAATGAATTTCTTCTAGAATTATTAGTAGTAAAATGGATTTGGATATGATCCAAAGGTTAAATTGATTACAAGGGATGAAATGAAAATAACAAAACCTAAATAGACACGACATCATAAATCTCACCAATCAAAGAGAAATTATGAATTTTATTAATGTTGAGAAAAGAGTTTTATTGGTCTTAACTAAGCCATTAAGAGTATTGACTCTACCATGTGGCATGATGCATAAATCCAAAATGGATTCCAAGTACGTTATCAAAATATGATTTTGATATTAGTACCCAAAAGGACATGATCCTTCGGCTACAAAAGTGTCTGTAGGAAGAAGATCAATGCAGTTGGAATATAAGCCATATTGATAAGAATAATATCGTAAATTTCAATTGTTGAAACTAACATAATAGATTCATCATTCAACTTATATAGTTAATTTGGATTTTACTAACAAAGTTTATCGCTCGGTATAGCTTAAATTTTGGTATATATATGTTGAAACAAAAAATTCTAAATTATGATTTAGAATAGACTATTACACGTAAGAATCGAAATGTCTCGAAGTCATTAGAAGAAATAACCGAGTTTATGAGTATTAGATATGATCTAAGAAATGATACAAAAGTGTTATCCGATAAGCATCATAGTTAATAAGTATTTTGACCGAGAATCAAATAATTTGAACTGTAGTCAAAATGCAGAGGAAGTGTGTGTCAATATGAAAGAATTCTAATGGGTAAAATATATTTATGCAATATCACACTTTTCTTATGTACTTGATATATAGAACAAGTACCAAAGCCAAATTAAGATTGCTATATCTTTGAGTGTTCTCAAGTATTTATGAAATACTAGAGAATTGTTTATAAAAACGATGAACTCCTTATGAAGGATTGTGCAGACTCGAACTTCATTAGTGTTATCAAGTATAGTATGTCCATCCTAAATTCGTGTTCAAACTTAAGTTGAGAACTTTAAGTTGGAATTGTTCCAAATAATAAATAGTAGCAGATTCAACCGAAGGCCACTACAATAAAAGAAGTATAAATAAACTCACAAATTTATAACCGAGCTAAGGGTAATTCCAAATGTTGAAAATCCCAGGACATTTTTATATGATAGCAATGCCGCGGTACAATTCGTGACTAGAGATCATTAGAATTTGAGAGACATACTCCAAATATTTCTACATGATAAAGAAAGTTTATCAACGCCGAAGAGAGTTGATTGACAAAGTAAATAATTAAAAAAAAATAACATACTCGTTCACTAAGGGACTAAACCGGTTAGTTTTTTTGCGAAATCGATCGATGAAGTTGGAATAAGATTCCATAATTGAACCTAAGCTCAAGTAGGAGATTGACAGAGTTAGGTGTATGCCCTATGAGTAATTATGTAATTTGTTACATATATCTAACTTTGTGATTAATCTTATTCAAAATAAAAAGTGATTTTCTTTCTGTCATATACTTGTTATATAATGATATAAATAATAAAGTAATTAATTTAAGTATATTGATGGAAAATCCAAATGATATGTTATGTGATAGTAATTACAAAGTGTTGTAATCATGATCATTTTATTACAATGAAAATAACCAATTGTTTTAAATATTCCTCGTCAAGATGTTTTGAGAAAGGATATCGATTCATCATTGAGACTGGAGTACGTAACGCTGTTTAAATATTGGGTAGTGTATATCTCACGATTAGTGGAGGCACCAAAGGGTTACGTACTGATAGTTGTTGGATAAATACGGAATGACTCACTCCGGAGTTCTTCATTGGTTAATATAACTAGCTCAAATTGACAATCTCAAAGTGATGTTATTACATAATTCCCTCCACTTGAGAATAATATGAAACTTTAATATTGATACTCCACTTTGATTATAGTTAAATCGTGGCAAGACATCCACTGAATAACTATAGTTGGGTTTGAGTTGAAGCATTGGGAGTGAAACAAAATTTCGTAAGTCCTAATGTGATATAGTGTTGACAAACAAAATTAGTGTAAATAATTAATGCTACTAAGAATCGCTTATAATAAATAGAATTGGATTTTCCGATTGATATATAAGTGATAGATTCAGCCAAAATGTAACACTACTAGCTACGATGATGAGTGAACGTTAATATTCGAATTATTCGATAATTAATCGCAGATTGAATTTACACCTTTGAGTCACACAACCGAAATGATGTATACTCTGAATGAACCACACAATTTAATTCATTTATAATTATTATAAATTAATTAATATTTGTGAAATATTAATTGTTAATTTATATTAAATTTGTTTAAATACCATTAGTATTTTATAAAGTATATATATAAAAGTTATAAACGTACGTATCGACATATAATGTTAGTAAAATATTTAAATTGGATATAAATAGAAAAATACTAAGTGTATTTTTGAATTAATTAAAATTTATGAAATATAAATTATTAAAATTTTATTTGATTTGTTTGAACACTATTATTATTTAAGAAAGTGCATAAATAAAAGTTATAAACGCACGTACCGATATACGATATCAGTTGAGTATTTAAATGGATTCAATACTAAATGAGTTTGGAATTTTTTCTGAGGCCAATTCCTCCTTGATATGGCTATAAAAATCGGGGAGATGAGAAGCTTTCAGTTTTGAAATGAATGGAAAAATAAGAAATTAAAGAAATAAAAAGATACCCTATCTTTAATAACCTTTATTGCATCGTTTATGTCACTCTTGTTGTGGGAAATTCTAACTTGAGACCACTCAAATCAAAACCCCAATGCACAGCGGAAAAAACAAGATCATGGTAATAAGTGTAAAAAAAACCAATCAATAACTCAATCTAAATCTCAACCAATCCAAATCCGATTACAATCCCCAAACAAGTAATATAGAAATCAAAGCAATAACGAAAAATAAATCATACATTGATTTATAGTGGTTCCACTAACGTTGTGTTAGTGTACATCCACTTTAAGAGAGAGCTTTTATTAATATCGATGAGAAGAGTACAAGAGACTAATTAAAATGATCAAAACTTCTATTAGAATTGATTTGTGGAGAAGAGAATTGAAGAAAATTAGGTTTTGATAAACCCTAATTAGTGAAGGCTAAAACCTTTGCAGTCGCTTTTCTGTTGCATATAAATCTGGATGCAGAAAATAGCTTATATCGGAGAATAGGAGACCTAGGCAAGATTCCAAAATTGCCCCTTTAAATATCACAAATCTTCATGTCAAGACCAGGCCAAAAAACTGGAAGAAGTTGCCTCAAACGTATGTCATAATGTGACAGATGTCTGTTTCAAGGCTCGGGAAAATTTTCCCTGACGCCTCAAATGTCTGTCGAAAGTGACAGACGTCTGTCACAGCCCTCTAGAAAATCTGCTGAAGCCTCAGACGTCTATCGAAAGTAACAGACATCTGTTCCAACTCTCAAGTTCCAAACCCTGCGGCAACAAACATCCGTCACTTTCTCTCAGACGTCTATCGCCGTTGTTTCAGCACCACTCCACCTTCTTCGCCATATCTTCCTCCTCCGAGCTCCGACTTGCGAACCGTTTTCTCCGTCACCAAGCTACTTCCAACCAATTCAATTTCTCCATATAGTGTCGCCAAAATTTAACACTCCACCTCGACACTATATCCATCTCCAACTCCAATGGTACCATACCATCATCAACTACCGATAGCTCCAACTATCACTTCTTCTACCTTTAACCAAACGTGAATGCTTTCCCCATGAGATCTGGCAAAGCCACCGCCCATTGCAATCCATCAACGATCTCAGGCTAAGCCCCCGTCCGCTAATGAAGTGTTGAAAATCCAAATCATAAACCATCTCACCAAAGACTAAAAACTCACCGTGAAGATAGAACCACAATCTCTCACCGATACTCTTCCTCATCCATAACCAATCTTCTCCCTCAACCGTACCACCCCATGGAACATAGCACTTCTCCAAGCGAATCAAGTTCGAGAAATGCTCGAACTTCCCAACCGACAATGCCTTAGTGAACATATCTGCCGCGTTATCCATTGTGTGCACTTTCCGAAGATATACTTGCTTATCCTCATCCATGGCTACTAGAAATGACTCTCTCACTTCAATATGCTGTGAGCTAAATGCCAAATTCTCTACCAAGTGAATAGCACTATGGCTATAACATCGAACATCGTCACTATCATGCTTGAATCCTAAGTCACATAACAATAGCTTCAAATAAAGTGCCTCTTTTTCTGCCTCCACCGCGGCTATCAACTCCACCTCCGTAGTGGATATAGCAACTACGGTCTGCAATCTCGATCTCCAGCTTATGGTCGTACACCAAGTGTGAAGACATATTCGAAAGTTAATTTTATTCGATCCCTATCACCGGCGTAGTCCGAATCACAATAACCAACCAACTTGCAATTCATTCTATCACTACCGCCAAAAACAAGAGCATAAGATGTTGTACCTCTAAGGTATCTCAATATAAGCTTCACTGCTTCCCAATGCAATTTTCCCAGATTATCCATATACCGACTAACCATCCCGACGACATTTGCAATATCCGGCCCTGTACACACCATAGCATACATTAAACTTCCAACCGTACTAACATATGGCACCTTTGCCATATAAGCCTTGTCTTTCTCCAAGATAGGTGATCCCTTACTCGAAAGTTTCATATGCAAAGGTAAAGGTGTATTAGACACCTTTGCATTCTCCATGCTAAACCGGAAAAGCACTTTCTCTATATATTCCTTTTGGGTCAGTTTCAACTCAAAATGCTTTTAATCTCTTTCTATTTCCATGCCCGAAATCCTTCTTGCTTCTCCAAGATCCTTCATTTCGAACTCTGATTTTAAACTTAGTTTTAACTTGTTGATTTCATTCTTATCTTTAGAAGCAAAGAGCATGTCGTCCACATACAAGAATAAATACACCCAACAATCATTTTTCAACTTCTTGAAATATACACAAGCATCCTTGATGTTTCTATCAAAACCATTTTCAAGCATAAAATGATCAAATCTCTTGTACCATTGTCTAGGTGATTGCTTTAAACCATATAGTGATTTCTTTAGCTTGCAAACCAAATTTGACTTACCATCCACAACAAAACCTTTCGGTTGCTCCATGTAGATGTCTTCATTCAAGTCACCATGCAAGAAGGCGGTTTTCACATCAAGTTGCTCCAACTCCAAGTCGTGAATAGCAACTATGGCGAGTAATATCCAAATAGAAGTATGGTGCACAACCGGTGCGAATATCTCATCATACTCCTTTCCTTTCCTTTGTGCAAACCCCTTAACCACTAGCCTAACTTTGTATCTTCCATCGTCCTTCACCTTGTATATCCATTTGCACCCAATAGCACGGTTTCCTTTAGGAAGTGGAACCAAATACCAAGTTTGATTCTTCATCATTGATTGCATCTCTTCCTCCATGGTACAAATCCACTTTGAGTTATCACTCGACTCCATGACATCATCAAAGTCCATCGACTCATCTTGGACTACATGAAGAGCATAGTCCAAATTATCACAAAAGCTAAGATAGTTCCAATCGCCATATCTATCGGGTGGCCTTATTGCACGACGACCAAACCGAGTAGCAATACCATCACTCAAACCTCCTTCAGCTCCACCTTGAACCGAAACCTCTCTAGAATCATGCACATCACCAACACTACTAGAGGAACCCTATGGACTATGTGATGTTACATCAACCGCTACCTCCTGGGAAGCATCTCCAACTACTCTACTCTCTCTACTCCTTGGACAAAATGTGGGAATAACTTCCTTCTCCTTTGATTCATCATGAACCAAAATCAGAACATCCGATGAGCTCTCATTCTCCTTGAACAACGCCGACTCATCATAAGTAGCATGATGAGAATTCACTACCTTCTTCGTTTACGGATTCCAAATCCGATAGCCTTTTACCCCATCCGTAAAACCTAGCAAAATCCCCTTGAAAGCTCTAGGTTCAAGCTTATCATTTCCCGGATCATGCACATAAACCAGACTACCAAATACATGAAGATAACTCAAGTCAGTGCTCTTTCCCTTCTATACTTCCTTCGGATTTTTGTTACCAATAGCCGAGCAATGAATTTGATTAATAATATGCACCGCGGTTGACAAAGCTTCGGCCCAAAATCCCTTAGACAAACCCGATATCAATCTTAAGCATCGAGCTTTCTCAAGTAGAGTACGGTTCATCCTCTCCGCAACACTATTCGACTATGGATCTCCTAGTGTAGTAAAATGTCTCCGAATACCATGATGCTTGCAAAACTCCAAGAATTCTCCAGAAACATACTCCCCGCCATTGTCAGACCTTAGAACCTTCAAAGACTTGCACTCTCATTCTCAACAAGAGATTTCCATGCTTCGAACTTTGCAAATGCCTTCGACTTGGCCTTAATTACATACACCCATACCTTTCAAGAAAAGTCATCAACAAACGAAATACAATACCTTGCTCCTCCTAAAGAAGCTATAGGTGCCGGTCCCCAAAATTCCATGTGAACATACTCAAGAACCCTTCTCGAATCATGTTTTCCCTCACCGAATGATATTTTAGTTTGCTTCCCCATGGCACATTCTTCGCAAAACTCTAGTTTGTTGAAACACTCACCATCGATCATCTCCCACTTCTGAAGAATATCCAAACTCCTCTCTGAGACATGACCTAACCTCAAATGCCACAACCTAGTCGCATCCAAGCTACAAGAACTGTCAACTCCTACGCAAGTTTCACCGTCTATTGCCACTCCTTGAAGCAAATAAACACCATGAATCCTAGCACCCTTCATCACTACAAGTGCATCCTTCGAAACTCACAAGCTATCACTCTCAGTAGTGATCTTACAACCTAAAGAATCCAGCTGCCCCAAAGAGATAAGAGACTTCCGAAGTGCCAGAACATAGTGTACATTAGTGAGAGTACGAACCACTCCGTCAAATACTCGAATTTGCACAGAACCAATGCCTTTCGACCTACAAATAGCACCATTACCCATAATAATTGAATTTCTTTCTCTGTCGATATAAGAGGAAAACCAATTCCTATTCGGTGTCATATGATAAGACGCCCACAAATCGAGCACCCATTCGCTACCCGAAACATCCAATGCTACCGTCGACGACACATCTACGTCTCCCTCACCAACTCCACTCTCCACCGCTATGGATGAAGATGCTACTTCCTTCTTTGCCTTCTCCTTGTCCGGACACTCATTCTTCCAATGACCGGGCTTCTTATAAATATAGCACTTGCCTTTTCTTTCCTTTGACTTTACTCTCCAACCATGGTTCCTTGATCTAGAATGCCTTTGGTTCTCCTTCTTCACATATCCCTCCTTCTCCAAAAATAAACCATGACCACTACTTCCATCACCCAACTCCTTCATTTGGTTCCACAACTTCTTGCTAAGAAGACCTGTTTTGACATCAGCTAGAGTCAAAGTATCCCAGCTATAGATCAAATTATTTGAGAAACCTGTATAACAGTCTGACAACGAACACAACAATATCATCGCCTTTTGCTCTTTCTCAACCTTCAAATCTACCGCCTTCATCTTCATTAGAAAATCATCAAAAGTATTCAAGTGCACCTTTAGCGAAGTACCTTCCTTCAACTTATAGGTGAAGAATGTGCGCAACAAGATCAAACGATTAGTCAGTGACTTCTTCATATACAACTCCTCCAACTTGTCCCAAATACCCTTAGCAGTAGTCCCACCACTAATTTCAGAGATAACATTCTCCCCATAGCAAGTTGAAGTATAGTGAATGCCCACTCTTCCATTTCCTCTCTCTCAACATTCGAGATGTCTACCGGAAACAAATGTGTATCAAACACTACCCGATGCACTCGATTCCTTCTTAGAACCGCTTTCATCTTCCATTGCCAATTTTCAAATTCATTATCACCATTCTACTTGTCGATTACCAATTGTGATCCCGAAGCCGCATACAAACCACGTACATAATGGCACTACTCCACTTGGATTATCCATTGAGGAACTACCTGAGGTATTATTTGATTCCGGCATTCTACAACCACCTACCAAAATCAATGCTTCGATACCAAATTTTGTGGGAAATTCTAACTCGAGACCACTCAAATCAAAACCCCAATGCACAGCGGAAAAAATGAGATCGTGGTAAGAAGTTTGAAAACAACTAATCAATAACTCAATCTAAATCTCAACCAATCCAAATCCGATCACAATCCCCAAACAAACAATATATAAATCATAGAAATAACGAAAAATAAATCACACATCGATTTATAGTGGTTCCACTAACATTGTGTTAGTGTACATCCACTTTAAGAGAGAGCTTTTATTAATATCGATGAGAAGAGTACAAGAGATTGATTAAAATGATCAAAACTTCTGTTAGAATTGATTTGTTGAGAAGAGAATTGAAGAAAATTAGGTTTTGATAAACCCTAATTAGTGAAGGCTAAAACCTTTCCAGTCGCTTTTCTATTGCATACAAATCTGGATCCAAAAAATAGCTTATATTGGAGAATATATATTGGAGAATATGAGACCTAGGCAAGATTCCTAAATTGCCTCTTCAAATATCACAAATCTTCATGTCAAGCCCAGGCAAAAAAACCGGCTGAAGTCGCCTCAGATGTCTAATCCAAGGCTCAGGAAAATTTTCCCTGACGCCTCTGACGTCTGTCGAAAGAGATAGACGTCTATCATAGCCCTCTAGAAAATCCGCTAAAGCCTCAGACATCTATCGAAAGTGACTGAGATCTGTCGAAAGTGACTGACATCTGTTCCAACTCTCGGGTTCCAAACCCAACTGCGACAGACGTCTGTCGAAAGTGACAGACGTCTGTTCCAACTCTCGGGTTCCAAACCCTACAGCGACAGACGTCTTTCACTTTCTCACAAATGTCTGTCACTATTGTTTCAACACCACTCTACCTTCTTCGCCATATCTTCCTCCTCCGAGCACCGATTTGCGAACCATTTTCTCCATCACCAAGCTTCTTCTAATCACTTCAATTTCTCCATATAGTGTCGCTAAAATTTAACAATTCTTTCATTTAGACTTTTTCTCCACCTCTCATACCATGTCATGGCCGAAATTTCTTGGGGTAAAAGGATAAAAAAATTCCAAAATCTAATGCCAAATAAAATTATAACAATACGTGGTTCTTATCTCTTGATTCCTGCAAGATCTGAAGATTGATTCAACCAAGTCTCTTCAACCAAGTCTACGAATTTTTGATTCATCTTTTCAAGGTGTGTTTCATAGGCATAATCTATCGTAATTCTTCAGTTAATTTACTTATGTATGTTTTATCATTCATATGCTTAGATTTTTTAAGATTTGTCATATGTTCAATTGATCCTTTTGAAATTCTCCATCATCTAAAATTGAATAAGTGTCAATTGTATTGTTTTATTTCAAATCCACTTTTGTTCTTTATCCCTCTACTACATATATTTATTTAGTTTTTATTTGATCAAATTCTTTATCACCTTTGCTTATTTGTTTTTCTTCTATGTAATGTTTAGATCAGTTTGCTCTTATATGAATTTACATGTGCCTAATTCGTCCAATTCGTTTTCTTTTGTTTTGGTGTTTTTGTTTTAAAAAAAGAGAAATTTGAAAGTTAATTTAGATATAGATCTATTTTATACTTTTGTAAAAGTTTTATACACAACTGCAATTAAATTATTTATGCTAATTATTTATTATTCCTTGAAGATTCATTTCTGTGATCATATGGTTAACTTTTGGATATAAACATTCAAATGTTATTCATGTAAGAATGATAGTTTTTGTATATAGAATTTACAAGTGGACTTTGTGCAAATTCAAAATATATTATTCTCTCTTCTAACTTTATTGTTTAAAAATAAAATAAAAACTTTCCTAAACTCTAGCTTTATTTCTATATTAAAACTTATCCTAAACTGTTTACTTTTAATTCTAATTTACTTACATAGATGTTTGTATGTGTGCAGTATAAATACAATATTCTCAAATATATGTTATTTTAAATCTAATATGTTTAATAGAAATTTGCATAAATACATGGAACTATATATATGTTCCTTTGTTTAAAATTAAGAAATAAGATCTTGTATAATTATGCAACCTTTTATGTCAAACCTTTCTTTAATTGAAACCAAATTCATTAATGTCAATTTTAGATTTCAATTACATAAAGTTATTTAATGTGACTTTAATACACACACACACACACACATGCACGCATGTTCATGCATGCTCACACACATATATTTTAAACCAAAATCATGGATGATAAAGGCACATGTAAAGGGGAAATGTGTCCGTTGTGGTATAAATCCCAACATTTACATAGTATCCATTAACTATGCACACTTCTTATATGTTGCACTTACACAATATGTATTATTGGTGCATTTATATTTACTCACATTTCTTGTCATGTTTAAATTGATCATCAATGATAGTTAATGAATCATTAATCTAATCACAGAGAGAGACAGAGAGAAATGAAAGTTTTCTCTCTCCAATTAAAGCTATTTCTTCCCTTAGTTAATTGCATAGGTTTTAGAGAGAGAAAGGAAAGGGTTCCTTCTTAAATTAGTTTTAATGAGTAATCGGTACACACATGGGTCTATTTAATACACTCATACATTTAACTTTATATCAAATTCAATCTCTTTTAAATTTAATTAAATAAAATAAAGGACTTTATTTAAAACACTTTTTAGATTGGATCCAAAATCATTTTAGACTTCATATCCCCAATAGATCCAAATATAATTGTTTTTGAAATCTATCTATTTCACTAATTTTCGACTGGACTGGTCCCAACAATAACATGACTTGCAAAAGAGAATAAAATAATTTGATTTGATCGAGTAGGTGAGTATGCTGAAAGGAGTTTCGTATATACCTAAAACAAAGAAGATTAAATCTCAAAAGTTACTCCTCACTATGATACATAATGATATATCGATAAGGAGTAATCAGACTTTACTGGACAAAAATACAATTGATAATGGGTGAAGTTGAGTTAACTTCTTTCCATTAGGATGTATACTTAAGAGTAAGTACATAAGGTTAAACTACTTTCATCTAAAAAAAGTCGACAAAATCATACTAGATAAGAGCTAATGAAATAACCCTTGCATATCATTGGTCAAGGAGTTGATAGGTTATGTGAGTTTCTCGATTATACACAATACTTATTCGTGAGGGATCTTGTATAGGCTACCCCAAATGAGTTTAGGATTGATAAATATTGATTGACCAATTTATGTTATGAATATAAGTTTTGTAACTTAAAAACCAAATCAGTTTTATTCATATTTATGGGCAATACATAAATGTTTATGAATATCTACTCCATTGCACTAAGAAACAATTACCATTTCACGATGAATGAATTTCTTTCAAAAGTTATTGGTAGTATAAATTTGGATAGGATGCAAGGATAAAACCAATTACAAAGGATGAAATGAAATTGACCAAATCCAAACGGGCACAACTAATAAGGATGTTGAGAAAAGGATTTTCTTGGTTTTCAATAAGCCATTAAGAGCATTGACTCTACCATATGACATGATGCACAAATCTGGAACAGATTCCAAGTATATTATGAAAATATGATATTGATAGTTGTAACCGAAGGTATACGGTCCATCGGTCGTGAAAGTACCTTTGAGAAGAAGACCATGGAGTTGGAAACGTTAATAGAATAACATCATAAATTTCATTTATTAGAATTAACATAACATATTCGTAATTCAACGTATTTAAGTTAATTTGGATTTTACTTGTAAAAATTATCCCTCGATATGATTTTGAATTTTGGTATATGTATATTGAAACAAAAATTCTAAATGATGGTTTGGAATATGCTATCTGTGCTTAATAATCATAGTGCCTCAAAGTTGGTGGGAGCGATTATGAGTTTATGGGTTATTGGATAAGATCCAAGAATAGATACAAAAGTATTGTTCAACAAGCATCAGAGTTGAGCAAATGTTTTGGTAGAAAAATTAAATAGTATGAATTCTAGTCAAAATATAGAGGAAGCGTGTGTCTATAAGAAACCACTATAAAGATACTAAAATATTTTAAAAAATACAAGTAAACAACAAACAAACTTATGATTGTTCATGATGTACTCGTGTTAAAATCATTTTAGTTTGGTTGTTTAATCCTCGGTATTGGATTAGAAATTGAAAACTTTTATAATCTATTAGAAGAATGTTGGGGTAGTCCTAAATTGATAAACACAGACATCATATTAAAACATTCAACATGGAGTATGTAAGATGAATTTCTCATGCATTGGAAAAACAAATTATTGTACATGTTGTATTATCTACATTGTCACATTTCGCTTATGTATTTGATACGTATGGCAGGTATCAAATCCAAATTAAGATCACTAAAATGACAGTTTAGAGTGTTCCTAAGTATTTACAAAATATGAGAATTATTTATAAAAATAACAGATTCCTTATGGAGGAGTGCTTGGACTCGAACTTCATAAGTGATATCGAGTATAGAACGTCAATCCTAAATTCATGTTCAATCTTAAGTTAAGAACTTTAACTTGGAAATGTTCCAAATAATATGTAGTGGCTGATTTAACTAAAAGCTAAGTACATCGCCTTGAATACCGCTGCAACATAAGAAGTATGAATGTATAAATTTATAACTGAGTTAAGGGTAATTCAAAACATTGAGATCCCATGACGTTGTTATATGATAACAATGTTACGATATAGTTTGTAAAAGAACCTAAAGCTCCCAAGAAGTCGAAAACATACTCCAAAAGGTTCCACATGATAAAAGCAGTTTATCAGCATTGAAGAGAATTAATTAACAAGCAGATAATTAAAACAATATAGCGTACTTGTTCCTAAGGGACCTTCTCAATTAGTATTTGAGAAAACTGATTGAAGGCTTTGGAATAACATTCCATAATTGATTCCAAGCGCAAGTGAGTGGTTGATAGAGTTAGGACTATGCTCTGGGGCAATTATGAAATTTGTCACATATATCTAACTCGATAACCAATCTTGGTCATAATAAAGGTGTTTGATTACTGTATATACTTTATTATATTGTGATATAATTAATTAAGTAATTTGTTTAAATCAAATTAAATTGAAAATCCTTAAATGATGTGTTATGTAATAGTATTTACAATATGTTGTAATCATAAAAAAATTATCACATTAAATAACATATTATTTTAAATATTTCTAGTCAAGATGTTTCAAGATAGTATAGTTTCGAGACAATATATCGATACATCCATTGAGACGAACCTAGGGCATATATGCTTCTAGATATTAATTTTCCATCACTCGACATGGATGGTGTCAAGGTATCGACCATATATAGTTGGCACTGACCATGTTGGTCAGCCCAATACTTGGACAAAGTGGCCAATATCAAAGCACTTCATCTCTAATCCCATGTCAACCTAAAGCATCCTCTTCGAAAATCGAAGCAAGTGGCTCAAAAACATGAGGTGAACATGGTCGGTACCGACCATGTTCCCCATTATGAAATTTGGCCAAGTCCCCGACTTTGTTGCCCGCATCTCCGCAAGACTGACCCGAAGTACTTATGCTAAAATTCTGTGGTTTCCCTCTCCTAGACTTGAAGCTCCCTACTACCGAGATGATTTCACCCAACCATAAAATTTTCAAAGTACAAAGGCCTATGTCGATATGGTTCTCCTAGATGCAACCTAAAGCATAAGCTAGTAAAACCCGATGAAAAATGTTCTATGACTCGAAACACCCAATCATGACCATATTTTGATCACCATCAAAATGATTTTGATGACCATATTTTAAGCTACCAAATCAACTCCATTTTGCTTGCGACTTGTTTTGGGATCTCTTAGGATTTCAAACAACAGTATATCCAAGTCGTATCACGTTTCGAACATTTTGATGCCATCTGTACCAAACAACGTACTATAATCCTAACTGCACCAAACAACTAGAAAACACATTAAAACAATTTATACAAAATCAAACATCATCATAAAATATCCAAGCAATGCATACAAATCATCCAGACATAATTTATAAGCATAGATCATCCTAGGTCTAATTTACTAGAAATAGATAATATGGTTGTTAAATGGTGTAAGATGTATCAAAATCCAACTATATCTTTTTAAATATGGTTTTAAGAACATTAAATGTAAGTTTCAAAATGTTTTGGCTTTGAAAATCACTTTAAAAACCATAATTTGACCATATCTACATACATAACATAGTGAGAGAAGTAATATCACCCACATAGTACCAAATTTACCCAAATACCAATGCAAATTCGAGATTGAATAGTGATGGCACATATTCTAAACGAGTCTATCCAGTAATACTAAGATCCCTCCTGCTAATTAGCCCTTATTGATGCATTTAGGATATTTAAAGTAAAAAGAGGAGCCTTTTTGGTTGAAAATGAATTAATAAAGTTTTAGATATGTTTTGGGAAGTGAGAAAATGATTTAGATCTACCATCATCCCTAATTAGGCACAATTCTTGAAATGGCTTGGTGAGCATAATTTAGGCTTAGTTAGTTACCCACTAATCTGGCCAGCAACCCTAAACTTCAAATGATAATATCTCCTAAACGGTAAATCCAAATTTTTATTATGATCACTCTATGGAAAGAGAAACCACCATCCCGATTTAAAAAAGTGGTTTTAGATCCTAATTCAGATCATATCAATAGTTCTATGCTTAAAAGATTTTCAGGGTCAAAATTGTCCAGTAAAAATTCCGAGGGTAGAAAATGTCTCTAGTAGACACTTCCTAAAGTTATAGGTTCCTCCGATACTAAAATACAGGTCGTTACACTCTCCCTCCTTTAGGAATTTCGCTCCTAAAATCTCCAAACAAATCAAGGAAAAGTCAACCATAATTACCCTGCATGCCTAAAACCATAAGTAATCACTGGAAGCATCAAGCATATGACCATGCAATAATAATATAAATATACATATCCTAGCATACGAGATACTAAACTATCCTATATGGTATCATAAATAAAAGCAAAATGCGATAAATAGAAAGCTTTCCCAAGTGAAGAGCTTTGGATATGTGGTCCTCATGCTTTCCTCGGCTTCCCACAGGAAATTGCCTTTGCTTCACTCTATTGAACCTTCATTAACTCCGCTGTCTTTCTCCTAAGCTATTTTATATCACGTCCGACAATACGGATAAGCCTACAAGGTCTCGAAGCTTCTGGTTCAATTTTGATATCCTCAAGTTGATTCAGTGCAATAGACATGCCTGAGTCATGTAAAACTTTTGTAAATGAGAGATGTGGAATACATTGTGCATGCCCTCCATCTTCTGAGGTAAGTTGACTCTGTATGCCAGATTCCCAATCCTCTCTAATATTGGAAAAGGACTGGTAAATCTCTGTTCCAACTTCCCTTTATTATCGAATTGAACAACATTCTTCAATGGAGAGATCTTCACAAACATCATATCGCCGATGGAGAACTCCAAATCTCTACGTCTCTTACCAACGTAGATCTTATGTCTATCTTGAGCTACCTTCATCCGTTGTTGAATGATTTCAATCTTCTTTGAAGTTTCTATAATGATATCTGGTCCAAGTATTAGTTTTTTCCCACTTCCTACCAACAAAAAGGAGGGTTACATTGTTGGCTATACTATGCCTTAAATGGTGCCATGCCAATACTAGACTGATAATTATTGTTGTATGAACTCTACAAATGTAAGTGATCATTCCATTATCCTTCAGAGTCATGTATGCAGACCCATAAGAGATCCTCTTAGATACGATTCACCTCTTGATTTGCCCATCGGTTTGCGGGTGATAAGCTATATTGGGATGCAATTGTGTCCCTAATGCCTCCTGTAAGCTTTTACAAAACCCACTAGTGAATAAAGAGTCTCAATCACTCACAATGCTCTTCGGCACATCATGGAAGCACACCTTCCATTTCACATACAACTCGGCCAATATGTATGCCGTTCTATCAGAATTAACGGGTATGAATCAACCACTTTTTGCCAATCTATCAACTATGACCCAAATGTTATCGTACCCTCATCTGGTCATCGACAGTTCATTGACTTGTTCCTACTTCCACTCGGGAACTGCAAATGGTTATATCAATCCACTTGGCTTCTTCTGCTATGCCTTTACCAACTGGCAATTCATACACTTTGAGATGAATGTCCCAACATCCTTCTTTATCCCTTTCTAATAATACGTCTTCTTCATATCATGGTACATCTTATTACTGTCGAGTTGTATAGTCGGCCTCAGATGATGGCACTCCCATAGTACCTCATCTGACAACCCATCAACATGGGAACAAACAATCTCCTATTCTTATGGAACAAACCATCACGATCGAGTCCATACCGCCTCATCTTATTAGACTCCAAACCTTCTTCTATCTTTACTATGTTCTCTACTAGTCTATCATCTCACTTTTGACTAGTACCAATCCTCTCGATCAAGGTAAGTCTGATAGCCAAACTTTCCAACATCTCTGGGTCCAGCTCATAATGAGGTCTAAAATCATAGCCAACAATAAACTTGAGCCGTGTCCACTCTATGAACATAGTCCAAAAACTGGCATGTCTTCTACACTAAGCACCGATGACAACATTTCCTTTACTAGGTGTATAAGAAATGCTAAAGTCATAGGAGTCAAAATTTTCCAACCATCGCCATTGACGAAGGTTAAGGTCTTTCTAGGAGAAAGGTATTTCAATGATTTGTGATCCATAAATAACTCAAACCTTTTCCCCAAGCAAGAAATGCCTCCAAATATTCAAAGCAAACGCTATTGCTGCTAACTGCAAATTGAGGGTCGGGTACTTCCTCTCATGCTGCTTCAGCTGTCGATTAACATACGCGATAACCTTACCTTCTTGCATGAAGACCGCACCCAATTTGGTACCACAAACATCTGCGTATACCGTCATCTCCTCTTTCCCGCTTGGAATGGTTAACACTGGTGCACTCATCAACCTCTCATTTAGACTCACAAATTCATGCACATACCTTGCATCCCAAACAAAAGTTTGATTGTTCTCTATCAAATTAGTCAATAGTGCCACTACCTTTGAGAAATCCCTAATGAAAGTTCTATAGTAACCTATCTGTTCAAGGAAGATTCTCACATCCATAGTGTTCTTGGGTTGGTTCCAACCTTGAACCGCTACTACCTTCGTAGGACCTATAACAATGCCTTGTTCTGAAACAACATGACCTAATAATCTCACTTCCCTCCTCCAGAAGTGACACTTTGAAAACTTTGCTTTCAATCTGTGCTTCCTCAACACTTCCAGTGCAATCCTTAAATGTATCTTGTGTTCCTCTTCCGACTATGAGTAGACCAGAATATTATCCTTGAACACAAGTATGAACTTCTTTATCTGATCTTTGAAGACATGGTTCATAAGATTGACAAAGTATAATGGTGTATTGGATAGATTGAATGGCATAGCCAACCACTCAAAGAATCTAGATGACGTACGGAATGTTGTGATCGGCATACTCTTCCTTGCCACTCGCAGCTGATGAAATCCTATCGCTAGAGCCAACCGAGAGAATACCTTTGCACCATGGAGTTGATTGAACAATTCATCTATACGTGGGAGTGGATACTTGTTCTTTCTCGTCATCTTATTCAACTAATAGTAATCAACACATAACCTCAAAGAGCCATCCACCTTAGTGACGAATATTACATGTGCACCCCACTTTGATATTCTCCTACGAGTGAACCCTCACCTAACCAGGCCATTCAGTTTCACCTCCAACTCCTTCTGCTCTCTTAGTGCCATAGTCCTCAAAGGAATAACTATTGGTCTAGCGTCTTTCACTAAATCTATGTAGAACTCGATCTCTTAGTGTGTCGGTAATTCGGTCAGCTCCTCGAAGACATCTGGATACTCTGTAATGATAGGCACAAATGACAACTCATTATGTGGGACCTACAGTGAATATAGAAAGCTGACCATAACCTTGTCCTCGGGTAGGTAGCTAATCTCTACCTTCCAACCATCCTCAGCCCTAATTGTCACCAATAGCTTCTCACAATCCACCACTACCACATACTTTCTTACCCCATCCATTACCAAGATAATACCAAACCCAAAAAACTCAAAACAAAGCAATTACAAATAACAAAGCATCAATGACTTGATAAACCTAACTATAACAAGCCATACATAAGCTAGTGGGGCCTTCAATAGGGTTTGTCACTTCTAAAGGTTGGTCAATAGTTTTAGGTCTCAATCCCAGTCTATCTACCATATAACTAAATATAAAGGAATCAGATGCCCCAATATGGAACAAAACACGTATGGGAACACCATAAATAGAAAGCATACCTTGTGTGGTGACATCCTTCCCTTTCTCTTTTGCCGAGGGAGCACTTAACAAAGTCAAAATAGCAAATAAAGTCTACGCCTTCACTATATGCCTCTGCTTCACTAGTTTAGGGCAATTCTTCTACATGAGTCCTATCTTATTACAGTTATGACACTTCTTCCCATCAGCTTTGTAGTCCTTATTCAAATGACCTCGATCACCATAGCTATAGCAAGTAAGGTTGTATTTAGCCTTCTTCCGAGCATCGTTACTTTAGAACTGCTTCCTCTTATTATTCCATTTCTTCTTTCCTCCCCACTTTGCTACAGCTTTGGCTCTTCTTTTGTAACAATAACTGATTTGGACTTAGGGTGTAAACTTTCACGGTGAAGAGCTTTCTCAATGAGTTTCTCAAAAGGCTCTTCGATATGTCCCACTAACTTCTATTTTAGATAATCATCCAAACCCATAATTAATTTCTCATTCTTGTTTAACAGAGTGTCGATAAAGGACATCTTAAATTTTGATAAAACACTAAACTCAACTGCATATTCAGAGATCGACATATCTCCCTACATCATCTCCGCAAACTCCTGAATAACCCTGACATTTGGTTCGTTGGTATGAACTTCTTCTCAAATCTGATCTTAAAACGATCTCAGGTGAACTGGTCCTTAGGAGTAGCAATCTTTATAGTGTTCCACCGTTTCATAGCCTATTCTTGGAGCAGTCGAGAAGCCAACATCCTTATCATAGCATCATCCAGTTCCAAGTCATAGAAAATCCTTTCATAGATATCCAACCAATCCACACTCCCATAGTTGATTCTATTCTTTGGAATAGTTGCTACCAAGACTGAAAAAATTCGTATTCAGCTTTATGAAATCGGCTCTAGGCAGCTGCACTTGAGCATTACCACTAACAACAACATTCAGAGCACCTGATTGGGCATTTTGCAGCATGTTTATCATCATGGTATTGAACATCACTTGCAAGTCAGGGACAGCTGCCCTCGAGCTTGTTCCTTCCTCCTTGACTCCTGAGACGGAGTTCCTCGCATCATTTCTTGTATGACAAGTCATTCTTGATCTATGACAAGAATGATCAAACTCTCATAAAGAAAACTAAATCAGTAGTACTCGTTTGTGCAATACGCCTTATACACTATATATACATATTGCTATATAGTTCTGAAAACCGAAATATATAACAAGTACGCTATCTTGTATACTCTCGATCCATTCTAAGGGATAACTCCTTCTTATGTCTATAGGAGCACGATATCAACTTAGAATTAAGCGAGTATACCTAAGTTGAATTGCTTAACCTAAGAAATGATACCAAATATGATGACCGCCCTACACCTCTGGTACCCAATATACCTTTATAGTATGCTATGACCTTTTGTAAAGTAAATAAAACAATTGTAGAACCTATTATATATCTCAAAGCATATCGAATAAAATATAATAATCATCATGCATATAATACAAGCGAGATAATTATAACAGAATGAACCATAATATACATAGGCTCTAACAGTTAACTGCTGGTAGTAAAGTTTATATAATAGATGATAAAATCGAAAGATAAATTATCTCTAAATAAAATAAATGAACATTGTCTAGGCTCCATGGTGTCACATAACGAATAACTAATAATAAGTCGGCATATAAGTATGAGAAAGCATCACCTGCTGCTCGTCCATCTATATAGCACCACATGTCAACTAAACCTACTATCTACTCTACTTATTTAAGAGTGCTCGAGATAATAAAAAGTAAAACATAACCTCGAGTTAGACAATAGTCTAGTTAAATAGTCTCAAAATACTATAATATCGATATAGTAAGGAAAAGAAGTATGAGGAATCATACCTGATCCGTCCCTGCATCCAAAGAGTTAGCACATAATAATAATATGAAAATATACGAACATCATAAATTGTACAAATATCACAGTACACATCAAGTTCTAGGTATCAGTCTCCTGGATACCTATGTTTCGTGACATCCCTTGAGTTATAAAAAAAACATGGAAAATAAGCATCATCAAACAATCCTCACTATCAATTAATGTGCTTTGGATATAAGATAACTTGTATGACCATTCCTTTGTTAGGCATTGGTGGAAAAATCTCGGTTTGCTATCTACGCGAACACCAACGCAATGCCGACACTAGATGTCTTCCTCAATCTAAGGTATACGGATCCCTTTAATGATCCAAGGTGCCATATAAGTATCCAATGAGGGCTTACGATTACATTAGAAAACACTTTGAGTATCGACTATCTATTCGCACACATATCTAAATTCTTTCCCGCTTTATCTATTTCCATTCATCATAGCAGAACCCTTCAACGTTCCACTTTCCACAGTAGAACCCATCAACGTTTTATTCATGAGTTCCCTTCCTCAAAACCGTCCTGGTGGATCATTATCATGAATCCATTGATCGAGTCGCCATTATCGAAACACTTCTAGATGTCCATATCAGTCATAGAATCAAACATTAAAGTTTCAAACCCATCGCATTGAAGCATTACACCTTCACCTTGTTGTTTACCATCGTTCTTCATCGCTCTGTAACCATCGAATGTCAAATGATCAAACAAACACACATACATGACAGCCAAACTATCAGGCGCATGCCCCCATAACCTCGCTTCAATTTCCCACCACTTGACATGGTCGGTACCGACCATATATGGTCGGCATCGACCATATTGGTCAGCGCAAAATTTGGCCAAAGTGGCCAAGTATTAAAGCACTTCATCTTGCCTTACTCCTATGCCAACCCGAAGCATCTACTTCCCAAATTCAAAGCAAGCGGCTCAAAAAAATGAGGTGAACATGGTTAGTACCGACCATGTTCCCCATCTCGAAATTTGGATAAATCATAGACTTTGTTGCTCGCAACTCCCCAAGCCTAAACCAAAGTACTTATGCCGAAAACCCAAAGTTTCCCTGTCGTTGATTTGAAGCTTCCCACTACTGGATGATTTAACCGACCATAATTTTGTCTAAGTACAGATGCCTATGGGGACATGTTTCTGCCATGCTAACCCACAACATAAGCTACCAAAACCCAAAGAAAAATGCTCTTTGACTCGAAGCACCCAATCACGACCATATTTTGGTCACCATCGACATGATTTCGACAACCATATTTTAAGCTACCAAATCAAGTCCTATTTGCTTGGACTATTTTAGGGTCTCTTGGAACTTTGAACAATATCATATCCAAGTAGCATCATATATCAAACAATTTTAATGCCATTTGTATCAAACGACGTACCATAATCCTAACTACATAAAACAACTAGCAAACACTTCAAAACAATTCATACAAAAATCAAATATCATCACACAACATCCAATGCATACAAATCATCCAAACATAATTTATATGCATAGATCATCCTAGATCAAATTCTTTAGAAATTGACAATTATGGTTGGTAAATGGTGTAAAATGCATCAAAATCCAAATATATCCTTTTGAAAATGGTTTTAAGGTATTTTTAACATTAAATACAAGTTTTAAAATGCTTTAACTTTGAAAATCACTTTAAAAACCAAAATTTAACTATATCTGCATGCTTAGCATAATGACAGAAGCAATATCACTCATCTAGTACCAAATTTACCCAAATACCAATGCAAATTCAAGATTTAATAGTGATAGCATGGATTCCAAAACAATCCTAGCAGTAATCCTAAGATTCCCCTTACTAATCACCTTTTAATGATGCGTTTAGGCTAATTAAAGTATGAAAAAGAGGAGGTTTTGGTTGATAATGAATTAATTAATTAATAGAGGTTTAGATTAGTTTTGGGAAGTGGAAAAATGGTTTAGATCTGTCTCATCATCCCCAATTAGGCATGATTCCCGAAATGGGTTACTGGGCTCAATTTGGGCTTAATTAACTACCCACTAAGCCAGCCAACAGCTGTTTAAAATCCAAATGGTCATATGTTCCAAAAATTGATTCCAAATTCCTATAATGACTACTCTATGAAAAGTGAAACCACCATCTTGATCTAATGAAAGTTTTTTAGACCGTAATTCGGCTTCTATCAAAAGTTATAGGCCTTAAAATATTTTTAGGGTCAAAATCATCCAATAAAAATTCTAAGGATAGAAAATGTCCCTAGTAAATACTTCCTAAATTTATAGGGTCATATGACCTCAATTGGATTTAAAAAACAATATTTTATGATCATTTGATACATAAAATACGGGTGTCGCATCAAGCTTCGTTAACCGAGTATCTTAACAAAGAAAAAGTTAAGCGAGTTATAGCCAATATTGTTGTGTGGCATGAAATTGGCACCTTTAACCATTTTTGGCATGATCTAGACTTAGCATTTTTGTATAACCGTGATCACTATGTCCCAACAGCGCAAGCCACGAACGATCATTGGGTCGACGCTAACTACGACCCAAGAATCTTGTTTGGCCGCCTCTCATTGCTCCTTCATTGTAATTATGGAGTTGATCGACTCTCAAGCAGGCTTACAACTTGAGGGTGCGTCTGCCCCTATCCTGCATCAACAACCCAACCCTTTGGTAGAAGTAGAAAAGTTTTGGCTATAGAATCTTCTAATATATCTCTTAACTCGGTTTATGTTGTTATACTTGTTGATTGTGTATGAACATATATACCTATATTATTTCCTGAATTACCAAAGTGTGTAAGTAAATTAGGTAAAAATCAAAGTTTTGTTTTTACTTTGTCAGCTTTATGCTGACCTTTGATCTGCCTTTTTGCTAGAACTTTGTACCGAGTATGTTGTTTTCCTTTTCTTTGTCCCTGGTTCAGCCTTGAATGTAACATTTGTTGTGCTCAATTTGGTTTATTATATAATAACATGTTTCCTGAACCTTGTCTTTAGCACTTTCTTTTTTTGCATGCTCCTGGCATAGGACATTCCTTTTATGATGCAAATTATTCTGATTGTTTTTCACTAAGAAGTCAGGTCATGTATTTACAACATTTTTCCTTCATGTGCATGGTTTTTATAGAGTAATTCATGCCATTTAATAACCCCACATCCCATGCATTTTTGGTTGAAAAGCCAAGTTATGTGTTTTGTAACTCTGGTTTGTTGTGTAAGTAAATAGTATTGACACATGGATTTTTATACTAGTTCGGGCCATTTAACATCCCTAGTCCATCTTATCATATCATCATTTGTTGATTGTACAGCTTGGTACATTTCATTCTTCTGCAAAAGAAAAGGAAAAAAGAATATGCTATACAAAGTAAGGCCTAAGTTGTTCTAAATTCCACGCCTTTATGACAAGATTCCCATCTTGTTTGGATATATGGTATGCACCATTAGCTAGTGTTTCTGCGATTACTAGGTGTCCTTCCTAGGTAGGTCCTAATGCACCATCCATTGGGTTCTTTTTGCTGGCCATTACTTTCCTTAAGATTAGGCTTCTTTATAGAATTTTCTCCTTTTGAGTTATGAATTATAACTCTTAGCCATCCTTTACTAATATAATGCAGCTCTAACTATTACTTTATCTTTTCTTTCTATATGAAGTCCAATGCAGTTTCTTTAAGTTATCCGTTCTACTCTGTTACATAAGATAGGTTCCTATGTTAAGACACTGCAATCTCAATAGGGAGTATGGCTTGATAGCCATATGTCAAAGAGAACGGAATATGTCCTGTGGGGGATCTTGTTGAGGTTCTATAGGTCCATAGGACTAAGGGCATGTATTATTTATATTGTTGTATAAACTTTTGACTAGTAGTTATACTCACTACAAGAAAAGTTCCTTTTCTTAGCATAAACTAACGGCATTTTTTGAACGGTTGCCATCAAAAATAATAATTAGGCGGTAAATCTAAAACCTAACGTTATGTGCGCTGTCTACTAAATTTCTTTCCTTTCCCTCCATCTCTACGTACTCAAAAAAGATAACTTCCCCAAATTTTAGTTCCCTACTCCAAATTTAAGTACAGAATTTCCTCCTCCGAAATAAAATTTCAGCGCCAATAGCTTTCATAATCATTCGCTAATAGCTTTAATCGCCATTTGCAGTCGTCCCCATTGTAATCGTCCCCGTTGCAGGCTCGTAAGTGAAAATGAATCGGTGGCCTTCACGCTGTTAACCTTAGTTCTCGCTGCAGTCGATTGGCTCATCGATGGAGACGAAGTGGTAGCCATCATCGCCAGTAGCCAATTCCTTCGTCCTTCAAGTTTCAGAGTAAGTTGCAGCCTTGCCTTTATTTTTATAACTAGCTGATTCTCTACTACTGTTTTATCTCTATTGAATTTTCTATAGAATTAAACTATTTGATAAATGGTTGGACATAGTTTCTTGCAAAATTAAACTAGTTTTAATAGAGAAAATTTTCAAAATTAAAAACTATAGTTTTTTTATCAAGTTATACCTCATTTGGTGTCTTATAATAGCTGTGGGGGTTCTGCATCGTCTACCTCGTATCAAGTCCTCTTTACAATAATATGTATGTTATGGGTGATGAAGGTAGAATATACAGTTATGCCATAATATATACTTGTAATTTACTTTATGGATTTTTAAGTTAACGACTGATATATTTGAATTACAATCAAGCATGCTTTCTAGAAGTGTAAACCAAAGTTAGCATCTATCAAAAGCAGAATTATTAGCAATTTTTCTGTTAACTTTGGACTATAGTACTATTCCTAGATTTCAAATGAGGACTAATAAGCCATAAGATGATATAGTTGAGTGCATAATGCTGGGATGGTATAGTGTACTTGATCTCACTGCTTATTGGATATAAGGTACTCTAAAATTAAAAAAGAAAAAAGGGAAAAAAATCATGTTATTGAGTGATTAGAATTTACAATTTGATTTCAAAAGTAGGAAAAAATAAATTGCATATATTTCTTAAGCCAAAGGACAAACATCATTTACTATATTGGCTTATTGATTTCATATAGCAAGCACACTAAATAGCTCTACTAGCAGATGTAGGTGAGATTATACTGAATTTGGAAATATATGAAGTATGACCTCAACTTCAGATAATGCCGATTTGATTAGCATATAAATGATCTGAGAATATCTTTTCATTAGCATGCCGAGACATTTTTGACAAACAAGTACATTACTAGGTGTGAGCAAATAGTTATATAAACTATGTAACCCCAGACATAAATAATCATTTATAGGTCTGTAGGTACAATCTTTTGGACATAGAAGGATTAAATTACCAATTTGTTCGGATACTTTCACTATAATATGTTTCTGGCCTTGCGGTTGCTGTAAGATAATGTATATGTACGATAATAATAATTGTTATTAATTTAGTGTTCCACTATGATATTAATTACTGAACTATGCTATCATTATTCAAAGAAAATTTCTAACCCTCAATAACTTTGCATTTTCTTATGTTTACTATATGGATTGTTTGCAAAAGTTGCTGCCTTGATTTTAAATAACGCTTTAAATATTACTGTTAGTCTGTGAGCGGTTGAACATCTCTACCCGACTTGCCATTCTTTTTTTGTGACTTAGTGGAGTATTTGAAGTAAAGCTCATACTTGTTTTAGGATAGCCTTGGTAGTGATTTTACTGTTCTCATTATATGAAGTAGTTTAGAACTTATGACATTGGTTAAAACATGAACTCAGTCGCTGGAAAAAAAGAGAACCTTAGATCCTTCTAAACTATAAACTTTGAATTATGTCATTCTAATTTTATAGGACAATGGTTTGGTGATGAACGATTGGAACTAAATTTATTAGAAATTTAGAACATCCAATTCTAAGATATGTTTAACATGATAGTGTTAATTTATATAAGTAGTTTCAGACATCACACATGCTAATTAGATATTAGAAGCAACTCATTAATGTTAATTTACTATGCTTACTAATGTTATGTTTTTCTCAAAATTAATCTAATAAAACTTTTTTGGCCAAAAATTTGGGATAAGAATGATAAATTAAATTTTGCAGTTGAGTTTAATATTTTTATTATGGATAAGTTAAAATATACGAAAAAATATGTTTAATTTGTATAATGGAAATTTCGAAGGCATATAACAACCAGTTAAATTAGGTCCTTTTATACTTATATTACGATAAATGAACTTTCCCTTTTTGACAACAAACGGAAATCAGCAGCTTTTGTCAGTGAATCCATATGCCTGGGTTTGCTATTTGCAAAAAGGTTTGCATTCTTTGGCTATTGTATTTTTTGGGCAATTGATGATTATCTTTGTTTTGCTGGATTGCCCCAAACTCAGGTAATAACGGTAACAGTGGGACTGATCTAAGCAATAGTTATGTATATTGTACATTTTAAAAATAGTCCAAAATTGCTAACTTTTTGCTCCCTTGTGTCATTTTGAAAATGAACCTTCATAGAAGTACTACAGTATGGATTCGACTGTTTATGTTGTTAGATTAAAATTCATGCATGACAAGTGCTTCTACCTCAACCTGAAAGTCATTTAGTTCTTTATTGTTCAGTTTTTTTACTGCATACTTTCAACCAATTTTTTTAAACTTAGTAGTTATTGCTGTATATTTATTTGATGTAAATTGCTATGTTTGATTGTCATAGGTACTAGTTCATTTCATGTTGGTAAATATGACGACAGATTAAAATTCAACTAATTTTTAACCTTTTTTACTCAGGGTTGATCATATTTTTTATTATTGGGTTATGACCATTTGATGTGTTGCACAGACATTCCATGCTCTTAGCTGCCACCTTCATCACAAGTGGTACTAAGAGGCAGTTTATTGTGTTAGATCCCGTTAACTTTGAATTTTCTCCATAAGGACGTACCTAATTTGTGTCAATTGGTTTTGGATGATCCTAAACTAGAATTTCAGCCCTTACAAGTGTCTTTTTTCATGTTTTGATAATAGATAAGTCATATTAGGACCATAAGTGTCATGGTTTATGCATTGGTATCCACTGATAATAAAGCAATTCTTGGTGCAGGTGGTTTAAGCTGCAGGTTATTCAAGCAATGCAGTTAATGCCTAAAACAACAGCTGGCTACAACAGAAAAGAGAACCAGACTCCAGAGGTATTTAGAAAATAAAGTTGACTTTTCTTGTTGATTTATGTTTTTGTAGTCAAAATCAACCTGAAGATTTACTCACAGTGAACACCATTAACTTTTTAAATGATACATTTTGATGGTGCATCCCTATACGTGCATGTAACTTCATTTTAAGTCCATATAAGAATGACTTTGGTTTATTTTTTAAGTTTTAGTTCGGATTCATTTTTTTTCATCATTTTTTTGCTTGTATAACTACAAGCACGACAATGTGCACATCTCTCTTCTTGTTTTTTTTGGTTGGCAACTCATTTACATTTTTCTTTAAGAAAGTGTTATTCATTTTTTAGTTGTAGTTATCAAACACACGATTTTTCTTTGATAATATATTCATGCATACGATTGCACACATCACTCCCTATCACCATAGCTCGATTCTAACCTCACTCTTACTCTTTTCGCATCCTTCCTTTCCTCTCCAGTATATTTTTAAGTTGGCAAAGAATTAGAGATAGAGGAAGATTCAGTTGAGGTGGCTGTCCATTGCCAAAGGAAGAGAGGAGGGCCAAGTTTACAAAGTCATAGTTTTCTGTTGCATAAGTTTTTGTTAGTGTGCCTTCTTGACCGTTTTGGCCCCAGTATATTGCTATCTTTCATGCTTCTGAAATTATGCTAGTCGATGCTAGAACTATGGTAATTACAGCTACTACTCAAAGCTGCTTACTGGAGAATGCCATTGAATTTGCTGGCTGAGGATGGTTCAAGTAAGTGCATTGTATCCCCTTTATATAGTATTATTTGCTTCAATGCTACCCTGAGAAAATCCTAACTAGCACAAACGGAAGAACTTGTGGTTTACGCTGTTGTTCGTGCTTGAATTCTATTATAGTACCTTATATGCATCATTGCATGTATTGCATGATTATGTACGTAGCTCTGTTTGAACCTTAGTAAGTTACTGAGCTTCAATTATAATTTTATCTTTAATCTTGGTTGGATGCTGGTAATTTCTATAGACACGTCCTTGTATAATTTGATGGATTTACTAGTTTGGAGCTTTAAGTAACTGTGAAAATCAGGAGATGGACACTGTTTATTTACTTTGATTACTTTTATAATGATACTGAAAGATGCATCTTATTTGTAATTTACTGAGAATGTCTTTATGTTATCAAAGTGGTAATGACGTTAAGGGACCCTATATTCAAGATTAGTAGTCCATCATGTCTGCGACTGAATTGTTAAACTTCTCCTGGTAAGCGCCCTAGTGCTGTTATTTTTTTTCCGACTATAGACATGTGTTGCCTTTGTAATTTACAATGATTTCTATCATCTAAGTGTCTGTTCGGTTTGAAAATACTTCATATGTTTTGCATTCTCAGCCCGTATTCCATTTTTTTAAAATATGCGACAAGTAAAAAGAAACAATAGTAATTAAAGTATCATATAAGAATTCATACTTAAAATTAAAAATATTTGATGTATATGCCAAATCATCCTTGTCCATACCTATACAACAATATACTTTAAATAGATTTTAGAAATCTAAAACTTCAATTTCTTTTGAAGATATTTTACTTTGTATTGGTCAACGTACGATTAACTAATCCATGTTCATCTTCATGACTTGGTATTTTGTGCATCTAAATGTGATTATAATTTTTCCAGGCCTGTGACTGATTATAATGTAGTGCATCACCACTTCATTTAGTGCATTCATGTACATATGGTGAACACTGGTGGAATGGTACATTAGACTTAAATTTAGGGAAATTTAATGCATTAAAAAGCCCTCTTATACCTTTTCCAGGCTATTTTTTTTCTTTTTCCAAATGTGTAAATATATAGGAAAAAGAAAAAAATTTGACATGTCAATTATATGCAGGATGGAAGCCAGATTGAATAGCACAAAACCTCAGGAAATTTACTTGCTGCTTTGAATGTAGTAAAACAGAGCAACCTCCTATTCCTAGTCAAGTATATTAGTCTGAAACATTGATATTTATGACCAGGTCTTTCTAATATCTCTTTATATTTTGATATTTATAATAATATCCAACTTAAATTTTATAAAGTTGTAACTTGCACTCTTATGCTCTTGTTATCAAACAGTATTTTGATATTTTCATGTTTGAAATACTTGTGTCAAATTGTTAAAGATATAAAATTGACATTTGTATTGTATATAAAAGAGGATCATCTAAGTAGTATGCGGAGTTATATAAATCAGTGTAAATATTTTATCATGTGTATTTCATATTTTGATTTAAAAAAGAATAAACTTAATTTAAATAATATATATTTTTTACATATACACAACTGTGTGTTGGTTTACTAGTGCTTATCGAAACATTTCATTGGTGTTTGCAACCATCCTTTTTGCAAATTTTGAAAAATCTATACACACTCAATAATGCTTCTTACTAATATCTGTAACCTTATGCTGTTCTTCTAGAGTTTTACCTCTACAAGTAATGGTGGTTCTGCAGCTGATATCTACAAACTAGTCTTGGATGTCTTCCAGGAACCTGCAAGCCTGTAAGTATATAAAAGATGTGTATACAATTCTAAATTTCTCTATATTTGATTTGAGTAAAATTTATATCATCTAACTAGTTAGCCTACTATGACTACCTCCTCTTCATTTCACTCTGAGAATAATCTTTCTACATAATTGAATATCAGTCAATATTGAGGAGATATATGTCATTTTTTAAGCAAAATATCATGCCTAGATGTAGGAGCTTTTCTTTCAATTGGAAATTGATTAGTTGATGATAGTGGTATTTGATAATTGCATTTTAAGTATGAACTTACATTTTGATTATTTCTATGATTTGTGCTTAGTGCAAGTGATCATGGAGTACATGTTAATGAAGTTTTCAAACGCTTAGGACTACCAGAGAAAAAAAATCTAGTTTTCTTTCTATAATATATATGACTATCAAATGTTAGTATACAGTCTTTGTATCTATTTTAAACTTCTATTCTCTATAAACAGGGAAGCTATTGATTACCATGTTGATATTGGTCATATATATTCTACAATCGTTGATTATCACTACAAGGAAACTTGATCAGTTATTAGGGCACTATGCTAATAACAATTTTGTGAAGGGAAGATAATTGGTTAGTTATGGATTTAACTGTCTTGCACCTTACCCAACCCCTGCTCTTGTTTTACCTCCTAATGGTAATTCCTTATTTTTCCTTGTTTATGAACATCACAATAGTGTATATTTCATAGATATGAAAAAGAATACTAGGCATTCTTTCACTAGTCTGCAAACAACATCCATGTATTTTAGAAAAGAACTTAACCATGTAGGTCGTAAATACCATAATGTGCATAGTGATTTTCACTAAACAGATTTATAGAGCTCTGTGTTTCATGTCATTTAATTGATATGCATTTTTCAAAAATAATGTAGGTGCACAAAGTCAGCTTGTGTGTTCGGGTTGTAGAAATTTGCTTGTGCATCCTCAAGGTGCATCATCATTTAATTTATAAAGCTTTTTTTTTTCCTATTTTGGATCTTTTGATTCTATGAGCCCATGAAGTTTATCTTATATATATATATATTTCTAGTTAAAAGTTTTACTGGTTAAAATTTGACTGTTTGCATTGTTATCAGTCCATTAAACAAATAGTTAGTACTTACATTACAGTGTTAAAAGTTGACTGTTAGCACTGTTAAAACGATGATAGTGGATCACATTCTGGCTCTTTCATTAGTTATAAAGAAGATGCATTGTCACATGTATTGGGACTGGATATATTAGGACGATTGAGAGGAATGAGAGAGAAAATTAGCATATTGCTTGATAGGGGAGATTGCACTTTGCTCTTTGCGCTTTGTTCTTTGCACGTCGCTCTGCTTATTTCATAACAACCATCACTTATCATGTTGAATTGTTGGTTTGTTCATTTTTATAGTTGATGAAGTGGAGTACACAAATTCTCTTTGAATACCATAACCTGTAACTTTCAGGGTACATTTTGCAAGCTTTAATGAGGCAATTGCTTGCAATGTTCAAAGAACTGGATAGTATGAATATAATTTTACTGAAAAAACATGGTATCGTGTACCAACACCCAACATTGATAAAATGAAAGTGCCTACATGACATAATCTCACTTTTCTTCTTTCCTTTTTTTGTGTATCCAACAGTTAGTTTCAACTGCAAACCGACTGATGTCTCCATTTATACTGACTAGCCTAATAACAGAAACTGTATGAGTTAATGACTCTTAATTTATGCTACTAGTCATTGGCTAATTCGTATGTTTTCATTTGCAATGGCGAACTAGTGTAATTGTCAATCTTTGGTTGATCCTTATAACATGTTAATTATCCATGATTACAGCCACATGATGACTGTAACTTCCAATTTCTTCTAATTTAGTTACAATTCATGAACATAAGAGCTCACAATTATTTCTTAGTCTAGCAAAAACGGGCATATAATCCAATGAGTTGATGACTAGGCTTTGAATTGCTCATCTAATGTTATCTTATCTTATCCTGATAAGTAGATCCAATTTTTTCAACCACTTTCATGTAGGTTGGTAGTTTGGTGCAATCTTTGAATTACTATAATGTTGTAGTTACATTGTAGCATCTTCTACTTATACAGTTAACTGTCATTATAGCATCTTCAACCATTGAGTTGGAGAAGCTGTTGGTATGAAAGTGGCATGACCTGAATCGAGAGTCGTTGTGGAGCAGGTCAACCTTGAAGCATCTTCCCCTCATCCAGTTAATGCTGATGCTATCGGAACGGTTTACTTATTTATAATTAATTAATTCATTCATTTTATAAATTTTTTAAACATATAATAAAATAGTCCTTTTCTTACTTGATAGAGTGCACATTAAATGACAAATAATAAGTGCAAGCTGATCGATTTGGATCAAAATGGAGAAATTGTAGCTGAAGGATGTGTGTCTTCAATTGATCCAACCGCATTGGTTCATTTTGTTCCTCTAGGGAAAAATGCAGTTAAAGTTTAGGTTGATGTTGCAAATGCTTCAGAATCATAACTATGGCGACCCACATCTGATTTACAAAACATTTGAGCTGCTATTGGCACTGCAATTGCTTGGCCTGCTGAGAAAGTTATAACAGATGCAAGTTCCAGTAAGTATATTTAACTTAATATTATCATCTATGCAAGTTCAAATATCGCCCATGCCTGCACTTTGGTTTTCTATACACTACACATGCGCTGTCATTTTTCCAAGGCCGCCCTGTCATCTTGATCTTGTGCCTATAATTATACTGGCCACATATTACATACATTACACTACCCATGAACTGTCTCTGCTTACTGCAAAACAGTTTGAGAAATGAGAAGTGTCTCCAAGATTGGAAATATATGAAATATCATTCGTTGCTCTGTTTTTCTTCCCAGAGTATGTAGCAAATATATGAAAACATAAAGTGTCTCCATGGTTAAAAGACAAAAAATGTACAAGACTAAAGGCTCGTTTGGATCGACTTAAATAAGTCGCTTTTGGTGTTTGAAATCCAAAATGAATAGGTTTTGGCTTTCAAAAAAAAGCGACTTATTTAAGTCGATCCAAACGGGCCATAACTTACTCAGCTCAGTCCAAGATACATCTCAGTTGTTAGTAATTTTGAATCCCTTGGTGTTTGTAAAGGATTTAGTAAATATGTAGAAGAGCAAACTAAGCGGATGTTTCAAATATGACTAAGCCCTTTGTCCAGTTAAATGGCATGTAATTTTTGATGCATAATACACACAGTTACATATCTTGCTTGCCATCATTTTGAATCTTGTGCACATAAACTAACTCCTTGTGAAATAGAGGATTTAAATATTTGGAAATGTTGTGGTTTGCTCTTGGATTTCTTTTTCAGTCACCTAGTTATGATTGTAATTCCGTATGGTTAGGTGTTTGGAAAAATAAAATTAAGTAGTAAGTGAACATCAAATTTTAGTTGTTTTCAAGCGAGTTTGATTACTCTTTATGTTCGCTGCTTTCATACATCTATTTAATTACTTTCTTTAGTTTCTAGGTTTCACAGGTTTAGGGAATGAGTGCATACATCTATTTAATTACTTTATTTTGTTAACCTATGATTACTTACAACCATTAGTTTTCATTTCTAGCAGTATAGAATGCCTGAGGCTTATGATTAAGATGAAGGTGTAAATCAAGTGAAAATATTTTCTGCTTTTAACATCAAATCGATACAATATTATCGCTTTTAACATCATATATTTTTCCAACATTACAGTGCTATAATATTATGGCAATTTTGTTTGATTTTATTATGAATGTAGGAAAGGCCACTATGAAGTTTGGTTCAAAGAATAAAAAGCAAGAAGCTGATGATTTTTAGTAAGTAAAAGCTTCCTTTCTTAACTCGATGCCATGTAACTTTGTTTAATGACATTGTACATGTATTAGTACACTTTTAAACATATTATTTATTGCCTGTTCATCCAGTAGACTGCACCCTTAAGCTGTATCATCATCAGACACCATGTATATCATCTATCATATACTAGGAATCAAAATAACCTGCCATTGATTTTCATATGTAACCTAAGCTTATTCTATGCTTGCTATTTGTGATCTTAGGTACATATTCGATGATGGTATTGATTTTATTAAGGCATCTGTAACGACCCAAAATTTTAGTGATTTTATTTATTAAATTAATTGAAATTTTGTGAAATTTAAACAATAAAATTTGGAAATAAAAATTTATTATTTGGAATACGTCTATTTTAATATAGCAACTGGTAAATTTTCATCTGATAATATTGAAGTTTATTTTCCTGTGAAATTTTATTTCAAATCAAACCGGTTAATAACAGTGAATTTAAAAGTTTTCTGAAACCAAAATATGACAACAGGAGAAAATTTATTCAGATCATTCTGAATCAGACTGCGAAATTCGTTTCACGAAATTTGAACTTCTATTGCTCCGTTTATCTTAATTCTGGCAGAATAGCAGCATTTCTGGTACCGATTATCGACTTTTGATCGGGTGATCGTACCACTAATATCTGTATATCGTTTTGATCGTCTCGTCGTGCCGATCTCTACGGTATATTCATTGCTGTATTTTGAGATCCGGTACGCGACGGAAACAATAGAATGATATGTCGTACCGGTACCATATAGGATGACCGTTAGTTTTCCTTTTGCCTTTTTAAAACTTGAACGTGAATCCCAAGCCAAATAAATTGATTTATTGACTTACCAATCAGAGTACAGCTGTTGCAATCCCATGACCTTTCAGAAGTTATAACGTACAAAAACTAATGCATTTATTTCGCATTCATCTACCTTTATTCCTTTATACTTTACTCTACATAAAATAGCCGTATGATTTGAGATCTGAGAAACTGCTCCTCTTTTATTTATTCTTTCCTCCATTTAAGCCGGATCCAGATCATCCCT
Source organism: Allium fistulosum (assembly GCA_030737815.1). NCBI lineage: Eukaryota > Viridiplantae > Streptophyta > Magnoliopsida > Asparagales > Amaryllidaceae > Allium > Allium fistulosum. The sequence goes on from CM060906.1 coordinate 419,351,057, forward strand.
CCGCATAGTCTCCTCCGTTCTCTCTCACTTCCCACGCAAGCCACCGAAATGAGCAGCCAACCCACTTCATTTTTCACCTTACGACCGAGCCACCTTCATGTTGCCTGCTCACCATTTTTCTCGACCAAGTTTCACGTGCGGCCTCTTCCTCCTCCCCTTGTTCCATTCGACCCTCCGTCTTGCTCGCCGACCCATGCAAGCCTTTTTCCTTCATCCATCTCTAGTAAACGCGCCGACCACTTTCCATTCCTCCTTACCCTACCCAGATCCACGAACGTACAAGCCAACCCCCTCGACCTACTCTGACCTGCCTCATCTGAGCACAGCCTCTCCCTGAACCCGATCGAAACCCTAGCAGTTGCCGCAACCACCACTGACCGGACCCGAACACTCCGCCACAGCCTCCTTTGAACCCGGATTTGCCCGACCCAACCACATCATCCCACAGCGGCTGCTTCTTCCTTCCTCTCTTCTTCCACCACCTCACTCTCTCCTAGTGGCCGAACATCACCGACCTCACCCCTGACAGGTCGAGCCTCCCCACTTGCCATGCTAAAGTCTGTTCCTCCACTCCCCTCTACCGCCGGTGCCGACCTCCGCCACCTACGTCCTCCACTGCCTTCACACCCTGGTAGCCCTCTCTTCTTGATTTTTTATATATGTTATATGTATTGTCAGAAAGTACATATATTTATTTACTATACATTGATTTTTGTATATATGTTATAGATATGTCTCTCTATATATAATTCTATGTAAGTTATATATATATATATATATATAATCCGTTTGTTACTATACGTATGCAAGTTTATATAAGTTTATATTTGACCTGTTAAGTTGTATATATATTTTAATAAAGTAGGTTACTTGACTTTTTAATAAAGTTGGATCTGTAGACATAACAGGTAGATATATAAAGTTGTTTAAAATGTATAAGTTATATAAGCTGTAAATCATATGTTGTTGTATATATTAGTTTATATATTTGATATGTTGTGTTATAATGTGTAAGTCCTGTTCGTTATATATAAAAGTAAATAAACCTTAAGATCTTGTTATATATGAAAGTTATACAATTTAGTGTATATATAAAGTTATATAGTTTGTATGTAATCCGTCATTATGTAAATAAGTTATATAAGCCACATATAACCTATTTGTTTGTTTATAAGCTTATATATGATTAGCTGAGTTCATATATATTTAAGTTATATTGATTTTATAATTATTGATTTTTTTATATAGTAAGTATGTAAGTTTATACCTATGTTTATATATTGGTTTATGTAGACAAGTTCACATGAGTTTGGGTTCTAAATATATATATATATATATATATATATATAAATTTTATTTTATAGGTGTTAAAGTTAAAATATATATATCTTATTTTAAATATATGTTTTAAATATTGGTTTTAGAGAAAAATTATAACGTATATTTTGTTCAGCTTATATCAAGCTAATTTGATTTGTTCTCATCGATTCCTATTTATCAGCTTTGTTCGTCAAATTCGTGCCAATCTTGCTTTGCTTTGGAATTCGTGCTTGGATTCGTAACTCATTTCATTGTCGAATTTCTCTAGCCTCGAAAGGTGAGCAATCACTCACGATTAACGTTCTTTTATTATTTAAATTTGATTTCAATTGAAATAGCAATTGAAATATGCTGCTGTAGTTATTTAAATTGTTATTTATGCTATTATCTGTATTTGTTCACCTGTGACATCTGACACCAGTATCTAGTAATTTATATGCCTGTTATTATCATTATCTGTATATGTTCACCTATGACATCTGACACCAATATCTGTTATTTATATTGATGATATATGCCTGTTGTCATATTTTTATATTATCTGTGATCACTCTGCAAGTTCCCTGTTAGTATAGAATTCACTATGGGTTGAAATGATACATACCCGAACGGACTTTAGAATAGGAGAATTTCGTTATGGTTTGAAATGATAAACCCAAGCGATTTTCATTTGAATTGAAATTGGGATTTCGGGTCGAAATGATATCTACCCGTATATATTTAAATTTCGGATTGAAATGATAAATATCCGTACCACTTAACCATATGATAAATATATATACAGACACCGTTGGTCCATATATATATAAATATCTTAAAAATGAATTCTATGATTTTGGAAAGAAATATATGGTTTTGATAAATGTTGAGCCTTAAATTATTATATATATATGGGAATGATTGATTTAAATACATATAATATGTTGAGTATTTAAAATATATTTCAAAATAGATTTTTGTAAAAATTTGAATAAGTTAAGGTTAGAAAGATAATTTGAATTTAGTTGAAATTGTATTCAATAAAGAATTTTATTTAATTAAACCGATTTGAAACTTATTGAAATTGAGATGTAAGATATGATTTATAATTTGAGTTTGATTTATAAGTAATCTAATGAATATTTCTTGTTTTAAATAAAGTTTAAGGAAATATTTAGTAAAATGTAATTTAAGGCTAGTTAAATGATATTGAATTTATTAAGTGAATATTCCATGATTAAATAATAAATGAAGTTAAATCAAGAGCTATATGAAACTGTTAAATTTAACTTTGAAATTGTTGCATATTAAAGCTTTGAAATATATTGGAATTTAAATGGTTTATTTTGTGATTCGGATCTGTATTTGAAATCAATATAATTTGAATTTGTTATTAGAAACTGAATTGAATTAAAATGGAAAATTTAGATTGAATTAAAAATTTGAATTTGGAATTTGAAGTTGATTTGAATCGATTTGCTAGACTTGAGGAAATTAAATACTTTACTTTTTAAATCATTTAATATATATATATATATACTATTTTGGAAAATGGATATATTTGAAATGAAATGATATTTGGGTTTTGAAGTATAAATTTAATTGAAATGACCACGGTGTTATAAAGTATATCTCCACCTTGTAGATAGTTCTAAAGATCCTTAGAGGATGGTTATCCCAAACATCCTTTAAGTTACTCGTATTTCAATTGATATTTCACTTGAGTTGGATTTATTTATATAAGAATGTTAATCCTGACTCGAGTGTTTTGTGTTTTGCTTTACGCTCGGGTCAGACCGAGTGATACAGTATTTGAGACTCACCTTTGGAGTTTGGAGCTTCCTTTGGAGATCCAACTATCGCCTCAGCTTTCAGCTCTTCTAGTTGATTTGTTCAGAGAAGTCATCTGTTGTACTGAAGACTTCACTGCATTTGAGATATTCTGTTGTATTTTATTTCTAACTCTGATGTTTATATAGTAGCTTCATGAACTACTATTTTATCTATTCCGCTGCGTATTATTGTATTACTCTGTGTCTGTGATTCTGTGATTGATTTATTTACTGCATATGCTGAGTTTTGCCAAATTTAAATAACAATCTGATATTTTGAATTATTCAAGTCCGACATGTGTGGATTTATTGTCGATTTGAATGGTCCAAAATATCGGGTCGTTACAGTTGGTATCAGAGCTTTGGCTCTAGGCGAAACTTAGCATATATTGTAAATTTATTTACAGAATCACTTTCGTTTGAGTTTAAATCTCTTCCTTTTGACTCGATTTCCTTTGAACTTTGGAACGTTCCCTACGGTTCTAAAATTCATTCTTGTCTCTCTTAATTGGTATTCTTTTGATTCTGGAGTATCCCATAACTCCACTTCGAATAATCTCTATAAGAATAGGCGATCCCGCCGATCTTTGAAGGTTTTGTAAAGGGGTGGAACTCCTTTACAATTGGCATTGATTCACCGGAGATTTATATATCCCTTGGTTTTGATGTTGCCATCTCTTGTTATGCCGAATTCTATCTCTGGCGATCGAATTTCGGTTTGCCTTAGATTTCCGCATCGATTATATTCTTGAAGTCACGATTGACCCGGTTAAGGTCGCCCGCGTTTTATATAAGTGTGTCCATCTTCTGTTTTGTAATTAATTATCTCATCTTCGTTCAAGCTTATCTTCGAATCAGAATCCTATTTAATTAGAGTCTCTCTAAATTGAATCTCTATCTTTGTTTTGAAATCCGTCTGTGAATCGTCCTTTGAAAATCGGGTTTGTTTATATTTTAGAAATTGTTTTCTAAACCGAAATTATTATTTTGATAAATATGATTATATTCTATATATAAAAGTGAAATGTTTTCGATAAAGATTTAATACCCTTTCTAAAATGAGAATTTGAGGTTTCGAATGGATTTGAAATTTTGAAAATTATATAAGAAATTGGATTTATCTAAAAAATGATTTATAACTGAAGGATTTTAAATTTGAAATTAGAGAATTGAACTCCGGTGTTTTGAAATTGGTTTTAAGATTTTGAAATATATAATAATAGTATGATTTAAAATTATTTTCCGAATAAGAAATGTTTCCAATGATTTTAATGAGTTTCGAATGATTTCGAAGAAATTCCAAAAGAAGTTTGAGAAAATAGAAGTCCAGAACTCACTTATGTCGCTGGAAAATAATTTCGGTGATGAGTGCACGCATCATCGACATTGATTTTCGAGTTTCAAAGTGGGGGATAAGCCACTTCAATAGCTTTGCTATGCGAGTGATTTTGCGAAACCGATTTTGATTTTTAAATTCCGAAGTAAGATTTGATATTCGAAAGATATATGTATATATATATATGTTTGAAACGATTTGAAGTAAGCCGGTGTTCAGTCCTTAAGTTTCAGATTTGATATAACCCTATATATTAAATTTGATTTACTGTTTGTTGTTGATTTCCAACTCTTGGATTTGAAAATGATTTCTTCAACTATTTTGAAGGTTCGAGCACTTCCAAATCAAGGTTAACTTTTCAAAGCTGAGAAATTTTGGAAAGTAAAGTATATAAGTTTGGTATGTATGTCAAAGTATGTAGTAATATGGTTTAAATAAATTGAAACTGTTTTGTTAAGTAAATGAATAAAGAAATTTTAAAATTTTCTAATATGAAATTTAGATTCGAAATGCTTTGAAAAAGAATTTGGCCTTCAAAATATTTTGAATAAAATTTAGTTTAAATGTTTTAATTTAGTAACATCTTTATGAAACTATATATTTAACAAGTTGGAATAAATATATAAGTTGTACGTATGCTGTTTTATTCGCATAATTAATTTGATCCAAGTTTGAGTACACAAGTTCGAGGTGGATTACACCATTTCGTGTTAGGATTTTTCATTCAATTCTTGATGGCGAATATTTGATATGGATTTTGGGCTTGATTCTAGAATTCTCTATCGTAGTATATGGCTATGCAAGGAGACTGATGGCTTTTAGTCTAGAAACCATATCGAAATCCGCATTAGGTAAGTCGAATGGACAATACTAGTTCGAAAGCGAACTTGTGTGATCGAGCGAGCGATCAAATGTGATTCTGCGAAATGATGACGTATGTACATCTTATATTCTAATATCATTGATATATTTTGACGCTGAAATTGAAAGCTGTCATGTTATAATATCTTTGCTTACTAAAAGAAAATTTCCAATTTAAATTTCAAAGATATATAACCCATAAAAGCAAAGATATTCAACCCCATATAGCTCTTCGTACAGCGAAATTTATTTTGAAATTTGATCCTTATATAAGATGGACCTTACATAAGTATAAGATGATTTTGAAAACATTTGATTTTGGTAATGAATTGGTTGAATTAAATTATATTAATTTGGAAATTTGGATTTATTTTCTAAATATATTATTTTGGAAACTTTGAAACTAAAGATATTTAATTTGAGAAGAAATAATTTGGTGAAATTGTATATGATTTTGGAATTGAACTGATATTGAAACAAATTGAAATTTGAGAACCTTGTGTTACTAAATACTTGATTTGGGAGTTGTCGAACTTATATAAAATTGATTTGTATGAGTTTGATGTTGATTCGAAAACTATGAATTTGAAAAGGTACTCAATTTGGAAGTGAAATCTTATATAATTGAAGTCTATATAAGTATGATATGATATACTTTTGATTTTGGAAAAGTATTTGATTTGAAAATTTAATCTTATATATAATGGATTTTATATAAGTACGATATTTGAAAGTGATTTGAAAAGGTACTATATGATACATATTTTCGAAGTAAAGATATGGAAAGTGCCTTCTGCTTGATATCCGATTTGTGGCCACATCTTGGAATCATTCTATCGATATTATTCTCTCTGATTTTGGTTTTCCGGATATGATACTCGAGTGTCCTTCGAATTCCATGGCGTTACCCATGGTCTTATTGTTCTCTCGTGACTGCATAGCGCAACTGCCTGGCTGAGTCTTGCCTAGGGGTACGGATTGTTTCCTGGGGGATCCAGGCGTAACCATTGTGTATCCTGCAATCTGTGTAGGTCGCGAATAGTAGCGCAAATGCTTGGCTGAGTCTTGCCTGGGGGTACGGATTGTTTCCTGGGGGATCCAGGCGTAACCATTGTGTATCCTGCATTCTACTAGTCATCATGGCGTAACTCGCAGGGCTGAGAAAGCTTACGGATATGGATTGTTTCCTGGGGGACCCAGGCGTAACCATTGTGTATCTGCGAACCATGGTTAGACAAAGGTTTTGTTGTGTTTTTGATTGGATTGTACTTTCCATATCTGTTTTTAAAAAGTTTTTCCAGTATTTTCACTGGGTGTTGAAACAGGTCTACTAAGTACCTGGAGAATTCTAGTTTTGCGCCTGATCAACGCACTACCAGAGTCTACAGGAACAAGGATAAACTTGTTGAAACATCGAGTTATAAAAGTATTTTCGGAAGAAAAATTTGTTTCGTTATAAAGGTATTTTATAATAAAAGTATTTCCAACAAAGAAAATTTTGTATCAATATTTGGAATCAAAACCCTTATGGTTCTAAATTAACTATTCATGCCCGATACTATTCCTTGAATCTACCTTATCTGCTCAGCTTTATTTATTCACCTATATTCTGCTTTTCCAAATCCTCCTTCTTCTCCTTGTTGGCTATATCCTTTTAAATATTGTTTATTTATATACTATATGGTTTAATAGAAAAAAAACTTTAGTGTTATAAATATTTTAGAAGTTATTAATTAAATAAAACATATTTAAAGAAAATGATTATCAATTTATTAATAATGTTGAAAAGTATCTTGAGATAAATTGATAAATTTATGAATTATGGATTAATGTTTTCAGATAGCTTCTTTGTAAATATAAGTAATAATGTAAATAATTGTTTCAAATAGTTTTCATATAATTATAAAGGTGTTATAAACATATAAATGGTATTTATAAAGAAAGAAAGAAACTTTACAAATGAGTTTTGAAAGTATTAAAGTATTAAAATAATTGATCTGCAAACGAACTTTTCAAATGAATATCTCAAGTAAAATTTATATAATTTTAAATTAATTGTTTAATCTTTAACTTTCAATCTATTTTTCTTTCTGGTTGTTTCTATTCTTCTACCTCCTTTCTTTTCGGGGACGAAAAGTTTTGAGTGGGGGAGAGTGTAACGACCCAAAATTTTAGTGATTTTATTTATTAAATTAATTGAAATTTTGTGAAATTTAAACAATAAAATTTGGAAATAAAAATTTATTATTTGGAATACGTCTATTTTAATATAGCAACTGGTAAATTTTCATCTGATTATATTGAAGTTTATTTTCCTGTGAAATTTTATTTCAAATCAAACCGGTTAATAACAGTGAATTTAAAAGTTTTCCGAAACCAAAATATGACAACAGGAGAAAATTTATTCAGATCATTCTGAATCAGACTGCGAAATTCGTTTCACGAAATTTGAACTTCTATTGCTCCATTTATCTTAATTCTGGCAGAATAGCAGCATTTCTGGTACCGATTATCGACTTTTGATCGGGTGATCGTACCACTAATATCTGTATATCGTTTTGATCGTCTCGTCGTGCCGATCTCTACGGTATATTCATTGCTGTATTTTGAGATCCGGTACGCGACGGAAACAATAGAATGATATGTCGTACCGGTACCATATAGGATGACCGTTAGTTTTCCTTTTGCCTTTTTAAAACTTGAACGTGAATCCCAAGCCAAATAAATTGATTTATTGACTTACCAATCAGAGTACAGCTGTTGCAATCCCATGACCTTTCAAAAGTTATAACGTACAAAAACTAATGCGTTTATTTCGCATTCATCTACCTTTATTCCTTTATACTTTACTCTACATAAAATAGCCGTATGATTTGAGATCTGAGAAACTGCTCCTCTTTTATTTATTCTTTCCTCCATTTAAGCCGGATCCAGCTCATCCCTCCGCATAGTCTCCTCCGTCCTCTCTCACTTCCCACGCAAGCCACCGAAATGAGCAGCCAACCCACGTCTTCATTTTTCACCTTACGACCGAGCCACCTTCATGTTGCCTGCTCACCATTTTTCTCGACCAAGTTTCACGTGCGGCCTCTTCCTCCTCCCCTTGTTCCATTCGACCCTCCGTCTTGCTCGCCGACCCATGCAAGCCTTTTTCCTTCATCCATCTCTAGTAAACGCGCCGACCACTTTCCATTCCTCCTTACCCTACCCAGATCCACGAACGTACAAGCCAACCCCCTCGACCTACTCCGACCTGCCTCATCTGAGCACAGCCTCTCCCTGAACCCGATCGAAACCCTAGCAGTTGCCGCAACCACCACTGACCGGACCCGAACACTCCGCCACAACCTCCTTTGAACCCGGATTTGCCCGACCCAACCACATCATCCCACAGCGGCTGCTTCTTCCTTCCTCTCTTCTTCCACCACCTCACTCTCTCCTAGTGGCCGAACATCACCGACCTCACCCCTGACAGGTCGAGCCTCCCCACTTGCCATGCTAAAGCCTGTTCCTCCACTCCCCTCTACCGCCGGTGCCGACCTCCGCCACCTACGTCCTCCACTGCCTTCACACCCTGGTAGCCCTCTCTTCTTGATTTTTTATATATGTTATATGTATTGTCAGAAAGTACATATATTTATTTACTATACATTGATTTTTGTATATATGTTATAGATATGTCTCTCTATATATAATTCTATGTAAGTTATATATATATATAATCCGTTTGTTACTATACGTATGCAAGTTTATATAAGTTTATATTTGACCTGTTAAGTTGTATATATATTTTAATAAAGTAGGTTACTTGACTTTTTAATAAAGTTGGATCTGTAGACATAACAGGTAGATATATAAAGTTGTTTAAAATGTATAAGTTATATAAGCTGTAAATCATATGTTGTTGTATATATTAGTTTATATATTTGATATGTTGTGTTATAATGTGTAAGTCCTGTTCGTTATATATAAAAGTAAATAAACCTTAAGATCTTGTTATATATGAAAGTTATATAATTTAGTGTATATATAAAGTTATATAGTTTGTATGTAATCCGTCATTATGTAAATAAGTTATATAAGCCACATATAACCTATTTGTTTGTTTATAAGCTTATATATGATTTGCTGAGTTCATATATATTTAAGTTATATTGATTTTATAATTATTGATTTTTTTATATAGTAAGTATGTAAGTTTATACCTATGTTTATATATTGGTTTATGTAGACAAGTTCACATGAGTTTGGGTTCTAAATATATATATATATATATATATAAATTTTATTTTATAGGTGTTAAAGTTAAAATATATATATCTTATTTTAAATATATGTTTTAAATATTGGTTTTATAGAAAAATTATAACGTATATTTTGTTCAGCTTATATCAAGCTAATTTGATTTGTTCTCATCGATTCCTATTTATCAGCTTTGTTCGTCAAATTCGTGCCAATCTTGCTTTGCTTTGGAATTCGTGCTTGGATTCGTAACTCATTTCATTGTCGAATTTCTCTAGCCTCGAAAGGTGAGCAATCACTCACGATTAACGTTCTTTTATTATTTAAATTTGATTTCAATTGAAATAGCAATTGAAATATGCTGCTGTAGTTATTTAAATTGTTATTTATGCTATTATCTGTATTTGTTCACCTGTGACATCTGACACCAGTATCTAGTAATTTATATGCCTGTTATTATCATTATCTGTATATGTTCACCTATGACATCTGACACCAATATCTGTTATTTATATTGATGATATATGCCTGTTGTCATATTTTTATATTATCTGTGATCACTCTGCAAGTTCCCTGTTAGTATAGAATTCACTATGGGTTGAAATGATACATACCCGAACGGACTTTAGAATAGGAGAATTTCGTTATGGTTTGAAATGATAAACCCAAGCGATTTTCATTTGAATTGAAATTGGGATTTCGGGTCGAAATGATATCTACCCGTATATATTTAAATTTCGGATTGAAATGATAAATATCCGTACCACTTAACCATATGATAAATATATATACAGACACCGTTGGTCCATATATATATAAATATCTTAAAAATGAATTCTATGATTTTGGAAAGAAATATATGGTTTTGATAAATGTTGAGCCTTAAATTATTATATATATATGGGAATGATTGATTTAAATACATATAATATGTTTAGTATTTAAAATATATTTCAAAATAGATTTTTGTAAAAATTTGAATAAGTTAAGGTTAGAAAGATAATTTGAATTTAGTTGAAATTGTATTCAATAAAGAATTTTATTTAATTAAACCGATTTGAAACTTATTGAAATTGAGATGTAAGATATGATTTATAATTTGAGTTTGATTTATAAGTAATCTAATGAATATTTCTTGTTTTAAATAAAGTTTAAGGAAATATTTAGTAAAATGTAATTTAAGGCTAGTTAAATGATATTGAATTTATTAAGTGAATATTCCGTGATTAAATAATAAATGAAGTTAAATCAAGAGCTATATGAAACTGTTAAATTTAACTTTGAAATTGTTGCATATTAAAGCTTTGAAATATATTGGAATTTAAATGGTTTATTTTGTGATTCGGATCTGTATTTGAAATCAATATAATTTGAATTTGTTATTAGAAACTGAATTGAATTAAAATGGAAAATTTAGATTGAATTAAAAATTTGAATTTGGAATTTGAAGTTGATTTGAATCGATTTGCTAGACTTAAGGAAATTAAATACTTTACTTTTTAAATCATTTAATATATATATATAAACTATTTTGGAAAATGGATATATTTGAAATGAAATGATATTTGGGTTTTGAAGTATAAATTTAATTGAAATGACCACGGTGTTATAATGTATATCTCCACCTTGTAGATAGTTCTAAAGATCCTTAGAGGATGGTTATCCCAAACATCCTTTAAGTTACTCGTATTTCAATTGATATTTCACTTGAGTTGGATTTATTTATATAAGAATGTTAATCCTGACTCGAGTGTTTTGTGTTTTGCTTTACGCTCGGGTCAGACCGAGTGATACAGTATTTGAGACTCACCTTTGGAGTTTGGAGCTTCCTTTGGAGATCCAACTATCGCCTCAGCTTTCAGCTCTTCTAGTTGATTTGTTCAGAGAAGTCATCTGTTGTACTGAAGACTTCACTGCATTTGAGATATTCTGTTGTATTTTATTTCTAACTCTGATGTTTATATAGTAGCTTCATGAACTACTATTTTATCTATTCCGCTGCGTATTATTGTATTACTCTGTGTCTGTGATTCTGTGATTGATTTATTTACTGCATATGCTGAGTTTTGCCAAATTTAAATAACAATCTGATATTTTGAATTATTCAAGTCCGACATGTGTGGATTTATTGTCGATTTGAATGGTCCAAAATATCGGGTCGTTACAGCATCAGCGATGGACGACACCAAGGCAAGTTGAACGTTGACTTATCTTCAGTTGTAGTTTTATATGTATATGATACTAATATGCATATTGGAAACTCACTTGCCCTACTGTCACTGTAGCAGAATGAAGATGAGATGATGACCATTGAGCCATGAAGATTCTATTCAAAAATCTGAATTATAGAAAATACAAGTAAGATAAACTTGCTAGTTTTGGTAATAAATTCACATCTTTTAGATGTTTTCTGTTCTGTATATATATCTTCTAGTTATCTATTTGTTGATGATCAAACAAAGACCTCTGACAATTGTTGGATGTTTATTCAAGATGATAGAAAAACTTTACCTATTTAGTGTGATGAATATTTAGTGTTTGCATTATGAATCCGATTTAACTTTGTGTACACTTTTTTGATGAATTGATTCTCAAGCATTACTTTTACTTTACAGGTAGATAGATGACTGTGATGCAAAAAAGGTTGCAACGAGTTATGGATCGAAGTTATTTTTGCTGCTAGAACTACTTTTTGGTTTTAACGTATGTACCACTTGCTTTTGTTTTGCTATTGCTACTTGTTCTATATTTTGTTTTTGAACTATTGATGACAAACTATTTATGTTTGGTGTAAGAATATTGTGTATTTTGATTATGAAATTTCATACGTTGGTTATCAAATAAGTGTCCAAAATGTGGAATTGATATAATATGTTGATTTTGAAATGTGATATTGATATAATATGCTAATTTTGAAATGTGGTATATATGTACATTGTGGCGGATGTTCGTAGAAATGCAATTAAAACATTCCACAACGTTTTTAAAACGCTGTTAAAACATTCCACAGCGTTTTTTAAACGCAGTTAAAACATTCCACAGTTTTTTTAAAAGCAGTTAAAACATTTCACAGCGTTTTTAAAATGCTGTTGAAAGGTTTAACAGCATTTTAAAAATGCAGTTAAATTGTATCTAAAAACATAAAGCACGATCTATTGCAACAACGAAACGCTGTAAATAAATATCACAGCATTGAAAAAACGCTATAAAATCTTATCTTAGCACGAAACAAACGCTAAGAAAGATCCCTAACTGCACCCAACCAAACGTTGTTAAAAGATTTCATGACACCAGGGAAACGCTGTTAAAAAGGACATTTAACAGCGTTTATTTCTTGTCATTGTATATCCCTGACATATAACTGCATGTCGATATACAGCGTACGTAAAAACGCTGTTAAAAGCTTTTATAGCCTTTTTAAAACGCTGTTAAAGGTCCTGTTTGTTGTAGTGACTGGTATTGTTGATTTTATGTGCTTATGGCACATGTTTGCATGATTTAGATGTTTGATTTTTGTACCTTTTCTGGATGTTAAGGATGAAATTCTTTAATGAGGATAGCTAGTAACACCCCAAATTTTGGTTTCATATTATTTTAGATATTTAATTAGGAAATAATTATATAACTAATGTAGGAGAAATAAATGTATAAATAGTATGAATAATTTCCATATAAATATGATTTTGAATTTCAAACTTTAAATGGAGAATTTATTTCCCATTGAAAGAAATTAAAGGCCTTAATTATATGAGGAAGAGAAATAAAAAAAGAAAAATAACACATTAAATTATTTGCCTTAATGTACTTCCCCTCCCTCCTATATTTCTTCAGCTTATTATAAGAGGGTCACAGCACAGGACTGTTTAGAAATACCAAGGAGGAAGTTGTAGAGAGAAGAGGTGCCATTGGGCAAGGAGATGACGAAGCTGATCCCGTTGTGCCCTCGATCGAAGGGGCTCAGGATATCACCGAAGAAGGCAAGGTGAGGAGCGATGCTAATGAGCCCGGTTGTGACACTATGAGCCCAAGCCATGAGCCTGCACTTGGATACTCCCATGACCCACAGCTCCATGCCTCGGGAAAGGGAAAAGGAAAAAGGCTCATATATAAGCTTCGCAGAGGGCAGGTCTCCAAGAAACCCAAATCAACCTCTGCTGCTACATATCAGTCTAGCTCTTTGCCTCTAGAAAATCTATTTGAGGGGCTGTCTGACATCCCTCTTCTGAACGATGTCGAAATTATAATTTTGCCAACTTAAGCTTTGGGGGGGGGGGTTCCGAATCTCCTTTTCGATTTGGTGCCGACATTCCCCCTACCGACATAGGAGAGATTACTCCAACGAGCAAAACTCAAACAACTAGTCCGTGGGAGACACTAGGACACTCAGGATCATGTGCACCACACCGCACGACACTTATCCACCTTTAACTCCAGTGATTCTTGTACACATTCTTTTGTTTGTAGGCTTGATGGGATGCCTCCATAATGATGATCTCTTAAAGAGATCAGCGTACTCTCAACCATCTTATTTTTGGCCCAGTCGAGGTCCGGACTCTGGTTGAGATAGAGAAGGTCGTGAAGAGAGAAGACCGAGACCGAAGCTATCAGTCCAAGGACTCATCATCCAAGAATAAGTCAAAGTCTCAATCTTCTCATGACAAGGGTGTCGGTTAACGCCCCCTATACATAGCAGCAGCAAGTTGCTGCCTCATGCCCCTAGTCTGGCTACTACACCCAAGCAACATTCGAGGACTTCTAGCGCCCATCGATCTTTGGATCGACAGTCTGGCATAGAAGGCCTTGATATCTCATCCCACAAGCATGATAGACGGGCCCTTTCAGCCTCTAGTACTCCTGATGCCACTGCCGGTGAGAAGATGGCTAAGCTCAAGGCCACATTTCCTATTATGCTTTGACGAGTTCAAATTTTTTCCCACTTTACATTCAATTCCTCCAGAGGCGAAGGACACAATGCTCTTATACATTAATGATGTCTTTGTCCAGCATAGTACAACTCTCCGTGTTGCTAAGAGAATTTTTGAGGTGTCGATGGAGAGGAAACGCGAGATCGATCGCTTAACTCTTGAGGAAATCCATGACAAAGATATTATTAAGTTCTTGTATGAGGAGATCAAGCAGTTCAGTATGATGTTGTCCGATGTTAAGTAAAAAGCCATCGAATCTTTTGAAGCCGTCGAGTGCTTAATGAAAGTGCACCAAGCTGAATTGGACACTACCGTTCATCGCATTGATACTTTAGCCCTCGAAAAAGACGTGTTATAGAAAGATAAGGAGTTCTAAAAAAGGACAATGATGTTATGGCCCTTCGTATTAAACAGCTCGAGGGAGAGCTTAAGAAGGAAAAACAGGAGAAACTTGAGGCTCAGTTAGAGTCCCGGCGATAGTGTGAGGAGATTGTCGAAGATCGCGAAGCTAAAATAAAGGCCGACAGACAACTCGCATAGATAGAGGTCCTTAAGGAAGAGGCTAGGGAGGTGGGCCGAACAAAGATAAAGTACGAGTTTGATCCACTGTTGATATATTACATTGCATGCGTCCTGATGAACCGCATCCTCCGCTTCCTTTGAGTGGGGTATCCTGAATCGCTCATTGAAGCCTGGGACTATATTGTAGATTTGAAAAAGAAGTCCCTTGGTGGTGCTAAGATGGATGAAGAGCAGCTCATGTGTTCAATTTTGCATGATGAAGAACCCGATGAGCTTAGGGCTGCTCGGCTCAGTTTACTCAATGATCTAGTGATCACCAATAAGGGGAAAGATGTCGGTGAGGCCTTGGGATCTAGTTACCATGATCTCCCTTCTACTCAAGTGGCTGGTGCTTTGATCTCTCATGCCTTAGAGAAGGATGCAGGCTACGATCCAGATCATCCAGGGATAGATAAATCTTTTAGACTGTCTCCGATTTGGTAAAGGTATGTCTGTTACTTCTCCGACATTCGAGAAGGTTTAGATCTCACGCCCAATAGTCATTGGGTTACCCATTGGTATTCATGAAATTACTGGTCCATCTGCATCAATCCATGCTCCCTATGATGATGTTACCTTGGGACAGCAGGCACAAACCATGGGGTCCACTGCGGCAGTCACGGTATAGGTGGCTCCTACCGATCAACCCGCTGAGACTCTTGGCCTAGATACTGAAGTCATAGGGGCTCTGAATGAAGAAAAGACTGATGACTAGTAGGGCCAGGACGAAGCAGAGGATGTCGTAGTGACCCATGCCTCCAAACACACTGATAAGCTTAGCATGAAGGAGTGCATCAAAAAGAAGGAGCTATAGTTGCAAGCCAAGAAGGAGAGTATGACTTCCGAAGAGTTCCCGATCATCATCGGTCAAGCCCAGACTTTTTTTCACTAGCTGCCATCATAGTCAACTCTTCATTTAATGAGTTAGCAAAGAATTTCCTAGAGCAGTTCGCATGTGTACGACTCGCCGAAGTGCATATCAATCCGCTAAATCAAAGTAGGTCTGATGGCCAAACTAGCCATCACCTTTTTCCATAGCTCCCATTGAGTTCTGAAGTCATAACTAGTGATATGCTCAAGCAATTCCCACTCTTCTTAAAGAACGCATGTCTACACCTCACGTCTCAAACAAAAATTTGATCCTCTCTCATCAAATAGGTCAACGAAATTGCTACCTTGGGTTTATTCAAATTATGGACTACCATAATTTTAGGATCTACAGCGACATCCTACTCTGAAACTACACGACCCAAGCATCTCACTTCCTTCCTCCAGAAGTGATACTATAAAAATCTCATCATCAATCGGTATCTTCTCGACACCTGCAAGACAATCACCAATCGTGCCTTGTGCTCTTCATTCGTCCATGAGTAGATGAAAGTATCATGAGCGCAAGAACAACTAGCTCAAGTGACCCCTCGAAACACGATCCATGAGATCAACAAGGCATGTCGACACATTAGTTAGCCCGAACGTCATATCCAATTAATCAAAAATCAAGGCAGCGTATGAAAAGCTATAATCAGCATACTCCCTCAAAATACTCTCAGTCGGTGAAACCTAATCACAAGGTCCAACTAAGAGAACATCCTCGTGTTATAGTGCTGATCGAACAAGCCATCAACAAAAGGGAGTAGAAACTTATTCTCCATCTCATCGAGCTCACAACAACCAACAAACAAATCCAAAGAGCCATCCACCCTACTGATAAACACTATAGGTGCAAGTTACCCAAATATACTCCCACTAATGAACCAATATCTCAACAGGTCATCTGCTTGCACCTTTAGTTTCTATGCTCTTTGGGCATCATATGCCTTAAAGGTATAACTATTGGTCTACCTCCTCTGACCAGATCGATATGGAATTCTATCCCCATATGGTGGTAATCTAGTCACCTCATAGAATATGCCTTAACACTCTCTAGCTATATGCACAGATAACAACTCATTATGTGGAATATCGTGCAAATAAAGAAAGCTAGCCATCCCCATCCTCTATAGTCACTGTTCGCTCCTCCACAACCCCAATCATCGTTAACGACCTCTCACAATCCACTACTATTATGTATCCCCTTCATCCAGCCCATTCCCAAATCATAATACTAACCCAACTAAACCCCAAAAGATATCAATAGCAAACAAACAAACAACAACATCCAAGAATCAATATGGCAAGGTCTCGACAAACTATGTGTAGGCTGGTGGAGCCCCAAACTAGGTTCGTCTCAATTAAAGGGTTGGTTAACTATCTCGAGTCTCAATCCCAATATCTCCATCAAGTCTAGATATGAAGGGATATGAAACCTCGACATCAAATAAACACGTATAGAGATTCCATAAATAAAAATCATATCTCAAACGGTAATCCCATTTCCCTTCTCTTTCGTCGTTGGAGCACTTGACGAAATCGGAACGGCAATCAATGCATATGCTTCCATGGTTTATCCCTACTCTGTTGGTTTGGGACAACCCTTCTACATTGGGTACAGGCTCTTACATCACAAAGCCTTCTCGATCATCTTCTCAAAGCCCTACCAATATGACCAATCAATCGCTTCCCAAGATGATTACTCAAACCAATGATAAATTCTTCATTCATTGAAGTGAATGATGAACTAATCCCAAGTAAAGCGATCTTAGGAATCAAAGCTATAGAGATACTGCACTATTTCATTGTTTATCTCTGGGGTTATCTAGAGGTTAACTTCTACCTCATAGGATCATCTAACTCCAACTTATCGAATATCCTCTCGCAAGTAACCATCCAACTTTGCCTCTTAACATCCTACTCTGTTCCATGGAACGGTCTAACTTCTAGACTCTCATAGTTTCTATACAGCTTGAAAAATTCGACTCTAACCATTTTCACTTGGGCACCATAATCATCCAGAAAAACTTTGGTATTTCGAAAAATGATTCACACCATCTCTGCGAACATATCCCTTCAGCCATGGTTAGTGATCCCAATCCTGCCCAATCCTCATCTAAAGATAGAGTCAGTAGCTGTATTTCCTGCATGCCAAATCATTCCTATTCTATAGTAAGGAAGATCAGTCTCTCATAAAGAAAACCGAATCAATACTACTCACGTGTGCACACAAGTACTATATTATACTATTATATAGTTTTGAAAACCAAAATATATAACAAATACGGACTCTCTCGTATATACACTCACTCTAGATTCAGTATAAGATGATAATTCCTACCCTATCTCTACTGGATCGCGGTATCAACTCAGTTAAATCAAGTAATTAGAGCTTCGATACAAAATGTAACGACCACCCTACACCTATGATGTAGAATGGTTTTCAAAAGAAAGAAAAGAAGTAAAGAAGAGGAAATATAAGAGAGGAGAATGAAAAAGAAGAAAAAGGAAACATCAAATAACCACATAACCTATCGAATATATCACATTTTATCAGATAAAATATAATAGCCAACATAGGCACAAAACAGTAGAGACAATGTGAACTAATCATTAGAGTATAAGATCCAGAGTGTCATACAATACAGTAATAGAGTTTATACAACTGGAAAATAAACTCAAGTGATACACTGTCTTATACAATAGTAAGTCAAATACTGTCAAGGCCCCACAGTGTCACACAGCAGAAATACAATAACTTTTTTATATACAAATATAAGTATATGTCACCTCCTGCTAGTCTATCTACAGGACTCCATATGACATCTACACCCACTCTCAAATCTACTCATTTAAAAACACCCAAGATAATAAGAAGCAAAGCATAGAAACTCGGATCAGCCAATAGTCTAGTGTGAGCGCTAAATAATCTCAAAATACTATAAAAGTCAATGTAGTATGCGGAATAGAGGATACACAAATCATACCTGACCTTTCCCTGCAATCAAAGAGTCAACACATAACATGGATAATATGCTACTCTACAACATCATAAAAGGGCACACCATACTCAGTATTTGTCGGGGTGCCTAAGTATCTCCATCTACAATACATACTCTATACTAAGTACCAGGTGTCTAGGTATCTCCATCCACTATACCAGCACCACACTAAGTCAAGTAGGGGTGTCTAGGTACCCCTACCACAATACCTACCTTGTGTGACATCCCAAGGGTGACAAGTGGCTAGTGAAACAAACATAACAAACATAAAATCCACCAAACTCGTATGACCACCAAGTCAGGGACTAATGGAAATCTCGGTTCTTCGTCATACTCTCGTACCTCGCAGCCCAAAGTTGGATACGTGTCTCACAGCCTAATGCTGGACACTAAACCTAATACCTATGGGTCCAGGATATACGAATCCTTGCTACCTATCCATGAGCATCCCCACTATACAATACGCCTGCTTCGAGTACAACAGAAAACTCTCCAAGTTTCCAATAACCCCTTAGCACATGCGTATACATCTAAACCCGACTAGCTCTATACAATTTCTACTATCTGGAACCCACCACGATCCTCGACTCCACGACTCCCACCACGAGCCTCTTAGGTAACTGCTACCCTATGAGCCACAAACCATAGATACAGAGTGTCTAATCTTTGGCACCTGCTACCCCCATAAGCCACAAACCAAAGATACAAGTCCATTATGATGTACATCGCCATCCCCCATAATGCGAATGAGCCAACATATCTAGAATGATCTACAAAGTCCTAAACTATCTACCCCAGAACATACTCCCAACACGAGCCAATATCCGAAGTACCAACTCTCATGTCGAACCGCCACACCATCTCAATCGCTTGCTCTAGAGCAATAAAATTAAGACTCTTAGTTGGTCGCATGAAGAAACCATTAAATCACGCACCACGAATCATCAACGTCCAAGACAAAAATCGGACAAAAATCGCCAAACAACAATGGTGATGGACATTGACCATTATACAATGATCAATACCAACTACTTTAGTCGTGTACTTAACCAAACAGATAAGTACAAACCAAACGAAAACGTCCAGCATCCATCTTGAAGTCCAAAGCCTCATCCTCTATCTTAAATCCGTTAGCATGGATCCTAACCCTCATTTACAACTTATCTCGCTAGTTAGGATTTCTCCTATATGAAACCTTAACGTACAATATACTCCTCTAAAACCAGATCACCGCTAATCTATCCCCATCTCAGGCTAGGCTAAAGAAGCCTTACTTATTCAGGGGAGAGAGTGGAGCGTTTTCAACCAAAACAGCCAAATAAGCCAAATAACCAAACATACATCCAACAACCTTACATACATCCAAAACAGCATACGCACAACATGTATAATCCATCCATACCAACCAATGTGGGAAACCAATATCTATAATAGCTCAAATATAATAATTCCCTAACTATGGCACGTCGATGGAAAATATATGTTATTTTTTATAAATCATTTTAAAATAATTTTATTTTCTTTTACAAAAATCTAGTAGATCTATAAATATAGAAAATCACATTTTAAAACAAAAAATCATTCCCGAGCGTCAATTTAATACTGTAAAACCAACCAAAGTATGGTGAGAGACAATATCATTCACCTCCATAAAATCTGTCCAACTAGTGCCAAAATGTAGATCTCTCCATCACAAGCGCAATGCAAGAAACCACATTCAAAACGGACCTCGTATGCAAAAGATATAGACAAAATAAGAATCGAGACCATCGATCAATTAAATAATAATAGTTAAACCTTTAATTACCTTAATTACCTCTCTAATCGATCTTCTCCAATCAAAATCCACTCCCTGTACATATATATAAGAACATAGCCATGCATATTCTCTTCTTTCCCCCTTCGATTTCTCTTTCGATACTTAATGAAATCGCAATCCGTCTTTGCCAAAATGCTCCACTTCGCGATCTCTCCGCCACGGACACAAGGAGACATGGCTCGGTCCTATGCAGTGAATCATGACCAAACACGTGCCATTACCTAGGTTTTCAAACGCATTTTGCAACAAGGTTTCAGATCTAATGGTTTTTGGTGAGGAGATGCTATTCGCCAAGGGAAGTCCAACGCGATCTTTGTTTCGCCTATCGTCAACCGTAGCTCCGACGATCTCAAACCCTAGATCGACCATGGATTAGGTCAATATTTCCAATCACGATCGATCCAAATTATGCTATAGTTATTGCGATGCTCTCATCCACACGATCTCAACGCATCTGGTTTCGCAATTTGTCGTCGAGCGGATTGGCCAATTTTATTTTTTGAATGGATTTGTGGAGAGCGGCCATGGATTTTTGTTCTTGGGAATGGATAGCAAATGGCATTTTAAAAAAATGGAGGGAGAGATTTAATTTTAGGGATTTACACAATACTACAATATTCCATTTATTTAAATTCTCAAATAAATAGTCGTACGTTTCGAGTCCGTACGATCACACGACGCGTCCGATCGTCACGAAACTCGTCTACATACATCACCTTGTTTTTCCCAATCCAACTATACTAATCTCATCACCATTTGAGATTGTTCCCTAGGATTCTAATATCATGTATTTCGAGATCGTTTTGGCCATTAAATCGTTAGATCTTCAAATATAGCGATCCTTATACTCAATTCAATTTGCAATGTCAATTCGAACTCAATGGAAGTGGCCTTTGAGTCCTGATTCGGCCGTATGCAAAAAATCACATTTTTGGGCCTTCGTTTAATTAATGATTAATATCTAAATCAATTATTTAAATATTCGATCATTAAAAATAAGGGTCGTTACACATCTCTTCAGTTCTTTGAGATTAGTATTATAATCAACTATAGTCAACTCAAAGTTAAAATCTCCGGCTATGGTAGAACGATTAATAATAAATGTTATTATTGAACCATGAATTTTGTTTATGGAATGAATAGTTGAATGAGGATATTATTAGAGTTTTTACCAATGCCAGACTCATATATCCTAATGTCATACAATGTTGACAAAGTGAACATGTATAAATTATTATCACTTATGTTACCACTTAAGGTGATGTAAAAGCATGATTTTATCGAAAAGATCTATAAGCGACGAATTCGACGAAACTATCACACTACTAACTAAAGTGACATGTGAATATTAATATTTGAATTATTTAATATTACTTGCTAACTGAATTCACATCTCTGAGTTACACAACTGTATTTGTGAATTCTTCGATATACCATATGATTTAATTAGTTATAAATTGTTACTAATTAATTGAATTAAAGAAGATCTAAGAAAAATTAATTATTCATATATTTGATGTTGTCAGCGTGAATAGAAAGTAGGGTAACACCTAAAATTTTTGGGTGTTATTAGTAATTATTTGAATGTGTATATAAAAGTTATATATGCACGTATGTGTGTACATACATATATATTTATGTGCATGTGTGTGTTTAAACATGCCTTAAATATATTTACTTACTTAATAGGCTCCGAGATGGTTTGGTCCATATAGAAGACCATGTATGGCCGGCGTAATAAGGAAAAAAGATGGTCAAAATTTTAGATCTAGATTAAAATAAGAATTAATTAAGAGTTTGTAAGAGAGGAAGGTGGAAGATCTTTTCCATTTCTCTTTAATACCAAACCTTCCGCATTCATTCTTTCTTTCCTCCTTCATTTCATGATCGGCCATTTCAAGCCTATTCCCCATGATCAAACTCATTTTCCTCAAATACTCTCAAATAAAATTAAAACAAAGTGGTTTATTCGATTCTAGGAATACGTGTGGTGATTCAAGGAATCTAAGAGTCAATTCATAAATTAAGGTGTCATGGACAGCTGGATCAGCAAAGGTATATTCATATTTATATTATACATTCATATTGCCCACACCTAACCCTAACTGATGCGTGTAACATATATATTTAAATTGCCACTGAATATTTTAAATTTAGTTTGTTATATATTTTGTTTATAAATAAATTTCAAGAAAAGCAACAATAAATTTGATTTATATATTTCGATCGCACATTTATAAAATAATCTTTTATATAATGTATTTCATGTAATATTTTTGGCCGAAATAATTGATCAATATTTTATAATTTAATATATCTAACATTAGGATATAAAATTTGAAATTTATATAAATTTATTTATATTGATTTGAAATAGTAAAATATTATTAAAGTTCAAAATATTTGACTAAGTCGATTTTAATTTAAATTAAGATATTTTGATGTTTACTTAAGAGATAAATCTGAAGTTTATTTTATAAACTATTTTTAGATTTTATTTATATATACTTATATAAACTTAATTTTATAACTACATGACAATACACACACACACATATTATATATATATATATATAGTACCATTAATATATGTATATTAACCACGTACACATATTATAGTATATTTAGACATATATATGTATTTATGTATGTATACTTAGGCATTTGAATTCTTGATTTGCATATTGGTTTATCATACGTATCTGTAAATATAATATATATGTATATACAATATATAAAATCCTAGTACTGTATGTATTTATATATATATATAGTTATACATATGCTTATGTATTATTATGTTACCATGTCATACAAATGTATTCCTTTGCAATATACAACATATATGTCCATTTGACCTTTCTCATACCCAAAGGTGATAACATGTAACTCCTAATTAACAATACACTTGTCATATCTATGATTTATCAAGTTGTAGCCCATAAATAACAATACGATTTTCACATACCTAAATGATAGATCATAAACACACAATAAAATTTCACACACACACACACGTACGCACATGCGCGCACACACACATGCATATGCATGCGCACACACATATATCATAGTTGTAATTTATATTTATTTTTAGTGTGATGTACATCTTATGTTATCGTATTATGTCATGGATGTATATGATATATTACAAACTAAACTTAATAAATATGATTAATCGTATAAAAATAAGATATCTAAAACAAAATATGATTTTATGCTAATACACACACATATACATACATACATACGTACACACACACACACACATATATATATATATATATATATAGAAACACACACACACACACACATATATTGGATGTAATCCTAGTTAATAGATTTCATAGGTCCATTAAGATCAAAATAGTGACTTTTTTTTAAATTTACTCATTTTACCCGCTGCCAAATGGGTCAGTTCCAAGAACTCCTCCACTCGAGCTCAATCCCTAGGGATTTAAAATCAATTAGCTCCATGATCTATGGGGTTGACCATAAATTACATGCCTAAAAGTCCCAAATTGTGTTTCGAAGCACTAACCAAGAGCATGACCTAGGTTGAGTTTGGGTCGAACAACACCAAAACCCGAAGTCAACTTCAAGATAACCTTCAATCAAGTCCTACTCGATCCAGTCTCTCTATGACACTCAAACTCGAGTTGAACCTTGTTAGGATCTATCAGACTTCAGCCCTACCACTTCTAGGCACTCAAACATGAGCCCTACACCCTTAAACCACTCTAGTTTCCCTTTCATGCTATAACATTTAAATTTGACCCTTGCATAAGAAATGTTTTTAATATGTAAATAATCCATATTTCCAACTCTGTCTACAAACTTTAGATGCTTAAAAACATTCCAAACTATGAAGAAAAAGTGGATCTATGCAACTCTCCATAAACTCTAAGCGGTCACCGAAATATAGAAGAGCTTTATAGTTATTTTCTTAAAATACTTGTACAAGAATATGAAGAAGGTGATTTGAACGAGGTATATAATAAGAAGAAAAGTGGATGTATTTATCATTAACAACCGAACCATTATAAAATTCTTTGTCTCCCTTTTTTAAATACTTTTACACTTTTTCTATGTTTGGTTTCTCTTCTATATCTCTTTATTTTGTTATTGTATTTTGAGATGTGCTTTTATTAATCTATGAGATATCATCAATTTAAGAAGATCTAAATATATATGTACATGATGTTTGTTCCACTTTTTAACGAATACATATTGGTGCTTTCACGAAGAAGGATCATGTCCTCTCCTTTTTATTTTAAAAGTTTTTTATGCAAAAAACTCTCTTTTGACTTTATTTGGAAAATTATCTCCCCTTCTTTGATTTTAATTTAGAAAATATTCTACATAATAAATTACTTCCTTTTTCTATTCAAATTAGGATATAATTTACAAAGAAAAATTACTTTTCTCCTTTTAATCTTATTTTAGGAAAGGATTAATAAAGCAAAAATAATTTCATGTTTTTTAGTTCTATTTTGGAAGAAGTTCTACAATGAAAACAACTTTCTTTTTAAATTCTATTTTTTTATTAAAAAAGCGTTTGCAAAAATGGTTTCTTTAAGATAAGAAACCTATTCTAATAACACTGAGAAAATTGACGTTTCCTATTCTCTCCTTAACTACTACAGAGAATGAAACTGTTAGATTCACTAAGATGTACTAAAAGCTAAAGAATGACCAAACCGATCAAAGGGTTGTATTGCAACTTATACTTAGCCAAATGAATGAAGGAATAGTTAAAAATGCTCCAAACTAATCAACTGAACCATTAGATTGAAACCAAGGTGAACAAAATTCGGAAACGGTGAATTTTTTTCAAAATTATACAAGCATTCTAAAATGTCCATGGTGTTCAAAATAGACCCATATCATCAATCAAAATGTTGAATTGGTTTATTAATATAAAACCGAACTTGTTTGAGAAAACCATATAAAGGTGGTTGAAGTAACAATGTGTCATTGGGTTGAGCTCGACCCTTACCATTCGATCGAAATCCCTCATTTCGACCCTATGAAGCAAGATCCCCAACCAATAAAAATAACGTGATTCGAATGAGAAGTCGCTCACTACATAGTGCTATCCACCCCATGATGAGGCAAGGTTATACTTTTGGTTATTGCATAGATAACCATAAACAATCGATGGATAGAACAGAAGGTCGATATAAGAAAATTCCTAAAGGAAACACAACGTATGAATTGTTATAAAAATTTAAAATTGATTTTGGCATTGGGGTTTGTTTCAAAGAATAAGAAGAGGAAGGAAATTATAGTCTCACATCTTGAGATATAAGGAACTATATTTGTTTAAATATAGGTTCCTCAAGAGAAAGTTGGGCTCTTTGGTCATCCAAATGTTTGCTCTATTATGAGGAGGGAAGCCATGCATAACCACCACACGCGTGCACCGCCACCGCCTGTCCGTCCGATCGACCGAACCAAGCCGGGCCGGTTCGGGTTTAGGTTTGGCTCTAAATAATAGTCTTAGACATAATTATTTTTAGGCCAGATTTAAATTCAAATATGTGGAATTGGTGCGAAACTTGACAGTTAGAATGGTGGGAAGTTTGTATTCAAATAAATAGACGCGGGCAGGAGACGTGACTATTACAACGAAAAGGCACCTCTCTGCAACTATAAATAGTAACACCCAGAAACTGTTGAAATTTTCAAGTTCTTCCATGAATTGTAACGCTTGTGGACCGTTTCAAAATTCTAAAATCAGAAACGCCTAAAAATGTTGCGAATTCATAATTCTCTTCTTCTTACCTATCCTCTTCTCTAATTTTGCATCATCAGTAAATATCAAAAAAGTGTATCATGGCCAGATCAAAGTCATACAAACTTTGAATCTGGTTACGCTCTTTCAAGGCTTCATTGAATTCTGAAGTCAATATTTTTACAATCCATTTGTACCTGTTAGATTGAACTATTGTCTAAAAGAATGTACATAGTAGGTCCATGAAATCAGAGGCACAAAAATCTCCTCATCATCATACTCGAATCATAGATTAAAATTCAACAATTTTTTGACAATATTTCAAAAATGGATGGTTCGATTTCAAGCAACATCAATGCCCTTTAAGTCATGAATTAATACTTGACGCGTTTGGAGCGGTTCGACGGAGAAAACTTCACACGATGGCAAGAAACTATGAAGTTCTTTTTGATCACCGTCAGACTCTTCTGCATTCTTGAAGACTGGAGGCTATTACCAAAGAAACTTAAAAAGATACAGATGAGTTGAAAGCGAAACGTGCAAAGTGTAAAGAAGAGGATTTTCTGTGTAGAGAACACAAACTCAACGCACTGTCTACTTCTTTGTTACAATGCACATAGAAGTCTGGAAACAGCCAAATCACTCTGGACTACACTGGAGAGTAAAAATCGAATACCTAAGGCAAGCAACAAGAAATTTATAGTTTGCAATTTTATGGATTTTAAAATGAATGATAATAAGTCCATTATTGGACAAGTTAGTGAAATTATATATGTAGTAAATCAACTTAAATATGCCAAGATTGAATGCCCTGAATCCTTTGTTGTTGGAGTTATAATTTCTAGACTCCCTCGCTCTTGGAATGATTATAAGAAAAAATTAAAACATATGAAGACGGATTATGAACTAGATAATTTACAACGTCATCTTCACATGAAAGAGGACTCTCGTAAACCTGAGTTTCATTGTTAGGTGAATGATACTGAATTGAAAAATTCGTTGAAGCTTTAAAATGAGACACAATTTAAGAAGAAAAATCATTCTAAGAAAGATAAGAAAAAATACGCTTGTTATTTTTGTAATAAGCCCAGCCATTATTCTTGTGACTGTCATTAACGAAAGAAACAAATGAAGATGAATATGGTGGAAGACAAATTGGTGGTAGTAGAACAAGAAGCAAACTCTATCAGGGGCATAGAAAATGATTGGTGGCTTGATACCGGAGCGAGCATTCATATATGCTAGTAACGTAGTCTCTACTAGAACTACGAAGAAATTAATGGAGATGAAAATCAAGTTACTAGAGAAAATAATGTTCGTAGTAAAGTGATTGGCAAAGGCACTATAGAACTCCCATTTACTTCTGGAAAGACTCTCACTTTAGTTAGTGTTTTTCATGTGCACGATATTTGCAAGACTTTGGTTGGATACCTTCTTAACAAAGGAGGATTCAAGATAGTGTATGAGTTTGACAAATTAGTGTTATCCAAGAACGGAAAGTTCATTGGACAGGGATATTCTTGTAACGACATGATTAAGTTGAATTTAATAAAGAATACTTCTGCTAATGTCGTTGATTGTGTAGATTTATGGCATGCTAGATTAGGGCATGTTAAATATGGTCACTTAAAAATATGAATAAGTTAGGATTAATTTTCGATTGCAATTTTAACAGCACCTCTAAATGTGAAATAGTGCTCAAGCAAAAATACATAGAAAATCCTTTAAATCTATAGATCGAAGCCTAGTCTACTTGATCTTGTATATAGCGATGTTGGTGATTTGAAAGGTCACACAACATATGGTGGAAATAAGTTCTATATCACATTTATTGATGATTACTCTAGATATTCTTATATTTATCTAATGAAATCAAAAGATGAAGTCTTTGATAAATTTAAATTTTATAAGGCTGAAGTTGAAATGCAAATAACACTTAAAATAAAAGTATTACATTCTCATCGTGGTAATGAATATTTTTCAAGTAATTTTACTTTATTCTGTAAACAACAAGGATTAATTCATCAGTGTACCGCTCTTTATACCCCTCAACAAAATGGAGTCGTTGAAACAAAAAATAAGACATGAATAGAAATGGTTAATGCTGTGCTAATTATTTCAAATTTACCTAACATCTTATGGGGCGATGCCATTTTATCTACATGTTATATTTTAAATAGAGTTCCTTTGAAAAAGAAGAATATATCTCCTTATGAACTACAGTTTAAACGAAAACCTAACTTATCAAGACTTAAAGTTTGGGGATGTTTCGTGTATGTTAGAAAACCAAATCCCAAAAGGCCAAAATTAGGAAATAGAACATTTAAGTGTGCTTTCATATGTTATTCTCTTAATAGTATACCTTATCGTTTTGTTATCCTTGATACTTTTGAAGTAATTGAGTCTGTAGATGTAGAATTTTTTGAAACCAAGTATATAGCCGAACATCAAACTAGTGAGAATCCATTGGCATTATCTAGTTTAGAATATACTGAAATCGATGATAACAATGATGAAGATTATAACTTTTCTCAAAACAATGAGAATGTTTCAGTACCTGAAGAGGATAGTGAACGAAGGAAAAGAAAAAGCAAAAGAGCAAGGATAGAAAGAGACTATGGTCCTGACTTCATTACATATCTTGTAGAAGGAAGTAAGAATGAAATTCTTAACAACACAAGATATGTAATGGATGTTAATGATGACCCGAAAACTTATTTTGAAGATATGAGTTCTAGAGATGCTATTTTCTAGAAAGTAATAATCAATGATGAAATAAATTCAATTTTTGAA
Source organism: Allium fistulosum (assembly GCA_030737815.1). Taxonomy (NCBI): domain Eukaryota; kingdom Viridiplantae; phylum Streptophyta; class Magnoliopsida; order Asparagales; family Amaryllidaceae; genus Allium; species Allium fistulosum. The sequence continues at coordinate 419,380,334 of CM060906.1, forward strand.
ACCAAACTTGGATTTTTAACGATTGCGGTACTAAACCAATAGGACGTAAATGGATGTTTAATAAAAAAATAAATGCTGATGGATCCATTGATAAATTTAGAGCCAGATTAGTAGCCAAGGGTTATAAGCAAAGACATGAAGTGGATTATTTTGAAATGTATGCTCCTGTTGCTCGCATTTCTTCGATTCGTTGTTTGATAGTACTTGCATCCATTCATAAACTTACAACAAATGGATGTGAAAACCGCTTTTCTAAATGGTGATTTAGAAGAAGAGATATACATAGAACAACCATAGGGTTTTATAAATCCAGGCCAAGAAAAGAAAGTTTATAAACTGATAAAATATCTTTATGATCTGAAGAAGGCACCCATGCAATGACATGAGAAGTTTGATAAAATAGCATTGTCTCAAGGCTTCATAGTAAATGATGCTGGTAAATGTATTTATATTGAATTAGATTAAACTGGTTGTGTTATAGTATGTTTATATGTTGATGACACATTAATATTTGGGACTGACATATCTTGTGTGAAAGAAACTAAGATATTTCTTTCTTTTAAATTTGATAAGAAAGATCTAGGAGAGGCTAATGTAATTTTAGGGATCAAATCCTAAGAAAAGGGGAAGAGTTGGTACTAACCCAATCTTATTATATTGAGAAATTCCTCAAGAAGTATGGTCCTTACAATGACAAACCAATAACAACTTCTTTTGATTCGAGTATTAAGTAGGCGAAGAATAATGGGCGTACAATATCCTGACTTGAATATTTCAGTACTATTTGTAATTTAATGTATGCTATGCATTGCACTAGACCTCACATAGCACACACTATTAGCGTATTATGTCGTTTTACGGGTAATCCAGGTACAGAACATTGGAATATAATATCAAGAGTTCTAGCTTATTTGGAAGGTACCATCGACTATGGTCTTTCATATAAAGAACATCCTGCTGTATTAGAAGGATATAGTGATGCTACCTAGAATAATGTAGAATCTAAATCCAAATCTACAACTGGATGGATATGTACATTAGGAGGAGCTGCCGTGTCTTGGTGTTCCAAGAAGCAGACCTATGTTTCGGACTCAACTATGTTCTCAGAATTGATTGCATTAGCAGATGCAAGAAAGGATGTAGAATGGCTTAGGAATTTATTAATACAAGTTCCTTTATAGAAGAAGCCATCACCAACAGTCTTGATTAACTGTGACAATCAGGCTACAATATATAATATTTCCAATAAAACATATAATGGAAAATTCAGACATGTAAATCTTAGAAATCAGATGATAAGACAATTACTCAAAAGAGGAGTAATCAATGTCGATTACATAGAAACAAAGAAAAACTTGGCTAACCCATTTACTAAGAGTCTTTCAAAGGCTATGGTTTCTATAAAGTCGAAAGAAATGGGGCTAAGGTTTGTGAATGAAGGTTGATTATTTTTAACAGAAACCCAACTTATGTCTTGAAAAGGATAGACAAAGTTCAATGGGTACTAACAAATTAAGATAATGATTATGGAACACTAAAACTAGTTGCCCATCATTAATGTTGCATTCTGCATAAAAGAGAATGGATGAAGATCCTTAATAGGTCTAGTTAAAATCACAAGGTGTATCGTAGAACACCTTACGGGACTTACTTATATGAGTATGGAAATCAGGCCTTTTCATAAGAAACTATGACCACTTTCTGAAGAAGACTTGTGAACTCAGGATTTGAGCACATGACTATTAATGTGCGAAACATACATAACACTATATATATAAATTAGAATGTGTGGCTGTTTCGATACCATCATAATGGATACTTTTTTCAAGATACGTTCACCATAGACCTTGATAGAACTTTGAACGGTTTATACTAAGTGAAGGTTCAAATCTAAAAGATACCTATCATTTATGTATTGATTTCCACGATGATGCGGTACTTGATCTTGAAACTACGTTGGCTTAAACCCACTTGGGTACGTAACCAGTCACTCTATTGATGCAATCGTTTACTTTATTTATTTTACTTATTTTGAAAATGGGGGAAATTCTTGTAAATTTTCAAAAGTGATTTTGGGCATTGGGGTTTGTTTTAAAGAAGAAGAAGAGGAAGGAAAGCATAGTCCCACATCTTAGGATATAACAAGCTATATTTGTTTAAATATAGGTTCCTGAAGAGAAGATTGGGTCCTTTAGGCACTCAAATGTTTGCTCTATTGTGAGGAGGGAAGCCATGCATAACCAACAGACGCGCGCGCGCCGCCGCCGTCGCCCGTCCGGCCAGGCCGCGTTTGGGTCTGAACAATAGTCTTGGACAAAATTATATTTGGGATAGATTTAAAATCAAATCTAAATGGATAGAATTAGCAGGAGATACCACCGTTAGAATGGTGAGAAGTTTGTATTCAAATGAATAGATGCGGGCGGAAGATGTGATCGTTGCATATGACCACACGTGTTTTCTCACAATGAAAAGGCACCTCTTTGCAACTATAAACAACAACATCAAGAAACTGTTGCAATTTTCAAGTTCTTCTTCCTTGAATTTGCAACGCCTGTGGAACATTTCAAAATCCTGAAATCAGAAACACTAAAAACGTTGCGGAGTAATAATTCTCTTCTTCTATATTCTCTTCTCAAATTTTGCATCATTAGTAAAGATCAAAAGAGTGTATCTTGGCTAGATCAAAGTCGTACAAACTTTGAATTTGGTTACGCTTTTTCAAGGCTTCGTTGAATCCTAAAGTCTATAGCTCTACAATACAGTTGTATCTGTTGGGTTAAACTATTGTCTAAAAGAATATACATAGTAGATCTTTGATGTCAAAAGTACTACAATCTCCTCATCATCATACTCGAATCATAGATTAAATTCCAACAGGAAATGCAATACCGACAAGCAAAATCCAAAAGGCAAATGAGATCTAGTCAGGAAGGTCGTTCTTGTTCTTCTATGTATTCTATATACTTTCTTAATGACTCGATCAAGAACATTTTTTTAGATACCAAGAGCATGATTCCATATCAAAAACTAAGGCATATATACACTAAACCAAAGAAGGAAAGTGTAACGACCCATAATTTAATCACTTTTAAATCTTAATATTTAATATATTTTTAAATAATAATCAATAGATATTATAACACAAATAAAACTCTTTTAAATAATAACTAGTGATAGGGAAATGATTTTCAAAATTTGTTTACAAAAATAATTAGTTCAAAGAAAAATAGAAAATGTGATCGGAAATGTAGTATACATTATAATTAACATATACACCTACAATTACTAAATAGTACAAGTATGGATAAGGTAGTAATGTAGTAAAAATGCAATTACTTAGGTAAAACGTAGTAACGTAGTAAAGATATAATTACTTAAGTAAAAGGGGAGCTTGAATTTAAAAAGAGAAAAAGAAAGATTTCATGAGTATAAAAATCAACTTAAGTACATAAGAACACTCTTTTACCCAATGGATTTTCTAATGTGTGTACTTTGATAGAAAGTGTACAAGAGGGGGAAGGGATAACGAGTTTTTGAAGGGAAGGAAGGAGGATGTGGTGATGATGTGGAGCTTAATGAGTGGAGGGTATGTAAGGAAGGCTATTTTGGTAATTCACAAATTTCACTTTGTATAAAAACAATTCTCTTTATTTTATTTCTCATTTCCATTTCAATTTCTTAGTTTCTAAACATCCACCTTCTTTTTAAAGCTTCCATGTCTTCCAAAAAGTTTTTAAAACTTTAAAAATCACCTCTTTTTCCCTTTTCCCTTAAGAAAAATGGCTAAAACTCCTTTCTTTCTTCTCCACATCACAATTTCCACCAAAATAAGACCAAGCCACTACTTTTGCACCATAGCCAAGCCCACCAACCCTAGGCCGATCCAAATCCACTTCTTTTTGGTCTTAAATTTGAATTTTTGCAGAAGGAAGCTCCATCCGTGTGTCGGGTACAAGTTTGGTTGAAGTTTGATCCGATTTGGTTGCATTTTGGTGAGCAAATTCTCATCTTTTAAATAAAGTTTTGTCCTTTACCATATTAATTGAAATACATGTTATTTGTTGATGTTTGTATGAGTTAAACATGTTGGATGTGTTGGCTAGTTAACCACCTTGAAAGGTTGACATCTTGATGATTAGTTGGAAAGTTATGTTCTTGTTTACATGTGTTGATCTATATGTTGTATAAGTTGCTATTTACTTTTTTTTATACGTTCATGTTATACTATGCGATGCTTGGATAAATAAATGACATGTGTGTTGACGGAAGTCTCCGTATAGCGACTATCACTATATTGGCACTTTTGAAAACAACATCTCTTTTGGAATCCTTGGTTTAAAACTTGTGCTAGGATTTTACAAGGTTAATTAATTACTTTAATAATGATGGATTAATTTTAGTTAATCATTTTTATAATGATGGTTAAAGGTTAATTAATTATTTAATAATGATATTTTAAATTTAATTAATCATTTAAATAATGATGATTAAAGTTAATTAATTATTTAAATAATGATGTGATTAAGATCAATTAATCATTTTATTAATGATGTTTAAAATTAATTGATCATTCTAACTAATGATGTTTAAGGCTAATTAATTTTTAACCAATGATGTGTTAAAGTTAATTATCATTTTGTTAATGATGTTTTAGGATAAATTAATCACTTTAATAACAATGTTTTAAAAAATTAATTAATTACCTTAATAATAATGTTTTTAAAATCAATTAATTATTTTAATAATAATGTTTTAAAATCAATTAATTATTTTAGTAATGGTGTTTTAAAATTAATTAATTGTTTTAATTAATGATATTTAAGTTAAATGAATCGTTTTAACTAATGATATTTGATTTAATCAATCATATTAATCAATGATATTTGAAGTATTTAATTAGGAGTAAAGTTAATTAATTACTTTAAATAAGATGTTTTGAAGTAATTAATCATCGATAAGTTGATAAATTATTTTAAATGATTATTTTAATTATTTTAAATGTGAAACCCTAGCACAAGTTTGGTTTTAGAAAGTAAAAGTATTGATTCAGTTATGTAAAAAAAGTTTCGTAAACGATATCGCTTACATGGAAAGAATCTAGTCATACTCTTGACAGTAAACGTCGATGTATGGAAACTTGTCGCTGTTTCGTAAGTTAAAAATGCCGTCAAGGCAAATGCTTAGAGGCAACACTATCTTCATTTGCCCGACTTTATTTTTAACTAAAAAATAGCACAAATTTGAAATTGACGAGTAATGGTAGAAATATGAGACTTACTATCCATATACGATCATTTTTAGTTATCCCCGATAGTTGATTTATCAACTATTGGTTCAGCTTTCTTCATTTTATATCGTCAATCTAAGACGATTTGTGGCTCATTGAGTATTGATATCCTTTGTCGGAAATGACTAAAATTAAAGCGCGAATGGAAGCCAAGCCATGTGGGATTGCTCCCATTAGGGTATTTTCATATCTACTCTAGGTCGGTTTCGGTTATACGCAATAAGATGTGAAATACTCGGATTCTCGGTAAAGGTTGGCGGGGTCCGATTTGGTATTGTCCGAGAACCATCATAGTTCTCAGATATATTCTAGAGGTATACCTTCGGTAAGGGGGGGTTCACCCTCGTGGTTATTTGTTGGAAAATTTCCCTTTTCCTTTCCTTTGATTCCAAAATTTTAAACTTACTTCTTTCTTAATTTCATCGGGAAATGTTGTGAGTATTTCACGATGTTTAATTACTTGTATCCATGATTGTGATTGGATGTTGTTATTGTGAGAGGAAACCCGATCCGCAGTTGACGGCATGGTCTCACGTATTGTATTTATTTCCATCATTTTTGTTTATAGATTTGCTTATACCAGACTTATTGTCTGACCCGTGTTGTTTGTTTCGGTAAACTCTTAAGTATTCAATTATATTTGAGTAGCCCGAGAGTAGCAGGTTTTCTTTAGTATCTTTAAAGACAACGGACGAGCAGGAGGTTCCTTTATCTATCTAGTTATCTATTTCCGTTCTATGTTATGATAATTATGTATGTATTTTGTATCAGTATGTGTAAAGGCATAATGTATAATTGGCTAGCTTGATGGTTGTAGTACTTTTGTGTAACTCTGACAACTCCATGTTTAGGAGTAACATGATGTACTATATTATTTTGTATTATATGTGACTATTACGTGGTGAGTTGTTTATTTTCTTTCCCGTTATGTTCTTTTATTTTTACCACATGGCAACTCGCCATTCGGATGCTTGGGCAACGGCACACGAACACCGAGGAATTGTTAAGTGTCATTTTCAAGGATCAGAAATGTGGGTCGTCGGAGGAAGAAAGCGTGCAAGTATTGTCATTGCAACGATGAGTTCTCTGCTGAATTAAGTACCACTCTTAGTATCAAAAAATAGTATTTCCATTCCCATGAGTGCTATGGAAAAATACCAACAATTGTCATCATTTTAAAGATATTACAAAGGTACTAGCCCAACTGTGTAAGTTGGAACAATACTTATGCCAAAATGGGCCACTAGAAGAACCACCACCGCAACTCCAGCAGCTGCCTTCAACACATGCAAAAATTTCAAAGGATTAGGACACGTAAGTCGATCTCCAAGCTTATAATAAACGATTGCTTCATTATCAACGATGGAACCTTACGTTCCCTAACACCGAGAACACTAGGGGCAAGTATAAAAAAAATGCAACCATAGACGGTTGTAGTAACTTCAAACACCAAGGAATCCCAACCAAGGGAAGTCCCTTAAAGTTTACACTACCCATCTTATTCCCTTACCCTGAAGGTACTAGGAGGCAAGTGGAAACATAACCTACGAACTTCATTATTCATACCAAGTCTTCACCATAGTTTCTGTAATGACTAAATACAAGTAACCATTGTCCTCCAAGGAAAATAGGGGCAAGGGGAGGAGTAATCTATAGATGTAAACCCTGTCCTTTGATGGAATTAGGGGAAGCAGAGGAGCAATCTATATAGGCAACCATGGTCCTCTAGTGGTAGGGGATAAGTGAAAGAGCAACCAACTGCTGTTGTAGTGCATTCCATACTATTCAACAGTGCCTTTCCTACTTCAATAGCACAACGAGTCTCTCTACGTGGCAACGAAGCATCATTATAGCTTGGTGAGTTCTCCTATGTAAAAACAAAGCATCGGTGTAGCGTGGGAGTTACCTTATGCAATGACAACCTCCTATTGTAGCATGGTGAGTCGTCCTATGCAGTAACCCCATTTCATCACTATAGCACACTAAGTTGGTGAGTCACCCTATGCACGATGACCTTCTAGCATATTATAGTGAATCACTCTATGTAGAAATTACCTATCACTGTATCATGGTGACTATCCCAATACGTGGTAGTCGAAGAAATACAGGAATCCATGTAGTTCTATCCCTGTAGCATGGTGAGTGACCCCATGTAGTGGTATTCAAAGAAATCCAAGACCCTAAGAACTTCACTTTATTACTATAGCATGGTGAATGACCCTATATGGTAGTACTCGAAGAAATCAAGAGAAATTCAAGAATATCCTTCTACTATAGCATGTTGATTTGCACTATGCAGTAGCACCTCATACTGCAGTCCCCTAGATAAAGTGATCCAACAACTTACTTTAGCCTACTAGATATAGTGACACGGTAAAGTTCAAAGATACAAGCAGCATCTTAAGATTCCAAACTCTCACTACGACTTGCATGAAAATGCATTGTAGTGAAGAAATCAGTTGCGTCTCAGACTTAAACCAATGATGACTCAGAGATTGATCAAGATGAATTAATGATGAGCTAGCGTAAATAAGTTTAAGAAATTTTTGAGAGAAAACAATCTCGAGAAACACAAAATGATGGGAAACTCTAACAAAAATTGTTGGATTCTCACATGGTGTTTCAATGATGTCAAATATACAACTAAGGTGCAAACAATTTTAGTAAGAAGAAAATGACAAAGGCACATACGGAGGTACAAAAGAAAGCACTTGGTATTTTTGAGTCTCAAGAACTAGACTTTAATAAAACCCCTCATAATGGTATAACATATACACATACATGTTTTCAAAGTATTTTGAACATTTTTCTAAATATTTTTGAATTGTTTTTATAGCACCTTAGTAGTGAAATCGAAAGAAGTAAAATCTAGCTAGTGCCGAACCAAACATTTCGAGATAGAAAAGGAATATGTCACTTTTAGTTTATTTTAGTTGACTAGACTTGATAGGAAGTCTAACTGAACATTGCCAATTTTGAATTGTTTTCTTTTTACTTGTACAAAATAGATTTACCGGGCACATCTCAGCTGGTAGCTCTTCAAGAACTAGTCGAATGAACTAGCCCAGATTTGTCTATTTCATTTATATTTGAAAAGATGCATACTCAATTTGAATATATTTTTTAGTTGTTATGATTTATTCTTCACAAATGGTCACATCTCTTCAGTTTTGGCCATATGTTTCAACAAAGAGATACAACCTTCTGTTAAAACTTTTCAGTCTCTATTTAATCAAATTTTTTACAAAACCATTTCAAGAACTTAATTCTCCATGTTTTTGAGCATGAATTTCTTAATTGCATTGTTCTTCACTTCTAAATCATATTTCAGATCTTTTGCTTCTTAAACTTATGCACATTAATTATAAGAATTTTGTGTGTCAAGGCAGTATCAGCATATTGAGATATATACCAGCATACTATATTGATACTCGTTGTTTCAAAATTCAAAAGTGAACAGTCTCTTAATTTAGTTGAGAAATTCACTAAGTTTGTTAGAGGCAAAGTGTCTTTTTGTCAAAAAGTCAATTAGGTGTCTAAATAAAGCTAAAAGTTATAAGCATATTCTTTAAGAAGGCTGCGGGATTGAACATGTAAGACAAGGGGTTAGAACCAAGATAAATTTATTATGTGATTTACTTTTTGCTGTATTACTTTACTGAGTTTGCTCGCTTTAACTTGTTTTATGTTTAAGTGTAAAAGTAGCTAAACTATTTTCGGGTTATATCAATCCGACTCCATATTTGAATTTTTTTTTTCCGCAAAAGAAGTGTGTAATGTTTCATATCGCAGGGTGATGACTGTATAATCAATTAAGCACCTCCCTTTTGTAAGCTAAATTCTTGACTGTGTTCTACCTCTTTTGGTTCATAACAACGAGTATGTATGCACGTCCAAGTGGGCCTGCATCTAATCATAATATATATGCATTAATTCAACAGTGTAAATTATCCTATTTGGTAGATATAGCCAAGTTTGCATGCATCAAATTCATAACAGTGTGTTTTTAGACAACGTTTCACATGCCGATATAACATTTATTTTTTAAGTTGGTTACTATATATATGGCTAAGATTCAAAGCAAACGGCTGTGATTGTTTTCTATGTATCCACGTAAGGAGAACATTGCCTTGTGTTGAATGTTCTGTCATCAATGTTTAGTAAACCAAGGTGAGTTGTAGTTGTACAATGAAAAAAACAATTGATAACAAAATTAGTGACAAAAAAAAAGACATGGAAACTGAAATATATATATATATATATATATATATATATATATTTAAATAGCAGTTTTAAACCAATTCAAGATGTATAGAATGAATCTGTACGTGAAAAAGACTAATAAATACTCCACCAATAAAGAATCACTATGTTTTCACATTCAATTAAAAATATGAAACCAACGATCAGATTTTGAAATACTTCTCGAAGATTCATGCATCAAAATAAAAGATTCAAAATTATTTATCAATCAATTTGTTACCATTCATGACTTATGCTTTGTACTGTCATACTCTACACTTCAGCCCAAAATTTTCATCTATAAATAAATATAATAATAGACAATTTCTATATCACAGAAACTCTAGAGACTTTCAAAATATTATTTGCAAGCATGAAAGGCCAGTCACCGCTACTTGTCATCCTCCTTTCTTCATTCTTTGCCACTTTAGCCTATTCGGCTTCTCAAGATTTTGATTTCTTCTACTTTGTTAAACCTCATGCTGCCACATAACAGTATTAAGGCATATCACATAATTGAGTCAAACCATCTACACAATATTTAATAAATCTTATCTTCTTAAACTCGAACGCAGAATTTCTGAAGTGAGCATCTGGAGCTGAAGCACCTCATCATGTGGGTTGTAGGAATGTGGTCACATAGTGTAAAGCAGCAAGCATCTCATTTGTATTGCAAGAATGTGATAACATGGGGATCTCATGAGTTGATCCACTTCATTGTTGAGTCCAAGACATCTGATCCAACTAATTTCCAAAAAACGTTAACTACCTTAGCTTTGTCGTTTCCTGAACCCAAAACTATGTGATTTTTGTCTCCATATTCATTTTTAATGTCCGCATACCTTTTCAATGTCTCCGTATTCATTTTCAACCTGCACCAAAGATTAAAAGTCTCAACTTGCCACTGTTTCTTAACAAAAGCTCTTAAACCATAAAATCTGAAATAGGGAAACATCAAACTATGTGATGTTCCTGACATCTGCGAGCAATTCAAAAGTTGCATTGTTGACAATAAACAAAGAAGCGTCTGAAATGCATCATACTGATATGAATAATGCTAGGTTTTGTGTAATCATCTAGTCCAGAGTGTGTAATTTTTACCCATTTGGTGTGTAAATTATTCATGTGCCTAATATTGTATTGCAAGAATGTGATAACATGGGGATCTCATGAGTTGACATATAATGGCCTATCATATTTTAATTCCTGTAGCATATGGTCATATAGTGACAAATAGTGAACATCAAGCATCTTACATAGCAAGCAGGGATATCTTTACATGTATGCATATCATGTGTTGTTAGTATATCATGCGGTGGCAAATTTCTATATGCATGCATATTCTTGCAAAACAGGACATGCCGAAGTAAATTGTAAAATGATGGGTTATTGAGTATAGTGCAACTCATGCACTGCATGTAGTTGATAGTTGCGATCCAGTGGTTGCATCAAGCGAAGTGTGGTAACATAAGGAATCAATATTAAAATAACAGATACTAAAATAAAAGTAGAATATTATCTGAAATTTTGTCCAGTATCAGCAGCAAGTATTGAGGAGAAGAAAAAAAATGCACAAATGAATAATTGAAAAGGTTGGTTTTTAAGTCAAATATCAAGCTTTCTATACTACAAAAGAAGAATATAGTAAGATGGATAGGTGAATAAATTATGGAGAAACATAAATTTGTAAACTGATCAAAATATAACAACTTTTAAGCTAGACAATGCTACATTAAATGTCTCTTTCCGCATATATACAGTGTGGTAATAACAGGTTGAGTGGAATATACAATAAGCAACAATAATGTGTACCTGGTTATTAGGGACAAACCCAGCATTCTTGTTGTTGGGAACTTGATTTGTTTCCACTGTCTCTTTTGGCATTACGTCATTGGGTTGATATATTAGCATATATATGTATATATAATGAATAATTTTCCTTGTGATGCATACTGAGTTGCCCTCTATATTCACAAAAACTTTCATGACAAAAATAACCCTTTTAATTTTTTTTGCTTAATTTATGTTTTACTTCTCTTTTTTTTCAAATTTTCTATCCACCAAGCAGTGGCATTGCATGGTGAACTGAATGCACCAAGTGGTGCCACCACATAGGAGTAATTTTGAATTTTTTTCCGACGGGGGGCAACTCAGCAATTGAGGGGTTTTTCACTATTTTAAAATTTTGCTAGGCAACTCAGCAATTGGTTGCTATTAATGAAGTTAAAATAGCAATGGCTTAAAATATATTATCTCTATTAAAAAATTAATTTTTTTTGAAAACGTATGTTTAGAGGATCCAATATAAGAAGCAATTAATGATAAAATTCAATAAGGTCCCCGTAAGAGTATCTAAAACAATGAAGATAAAACATTTTAGTGTAATCATGAATGAACCTTTTACTGTAATTAGAAAGGAAAGTTGATGACATGCCCACAACTTCTCCATTACATATACTATAGATTCAAAAGGCACAAAAAATCCTAGAAGCTGTGGAAATGTTTAAATGAAATTTCTCTATTCCATATACTATAGGTTCACCTGTAGGTAGCATAAAAGAAGATGTAAATACAGCGAGGATGTATTGATGATGTATATAGATGAAGATCAAATTAAGTACCTTTATTCCTAGCCAGTCAATAAAACCTCTTTGTAGACAACATTTTTAGTGAAAGTTCTGATTCGTCCAACAACATGTCCCTTTTCTACCAACACCTTGGTATTAGCGCTTGAAACTCCTCGTGAAAGTGTCACATATAGTTGTCCATGACCAAATACATGCTCAGGTTGAAAAATACCGGTATGTTATATCGTTTACCCTTGTGCCTTATTTATAGTGAAGGCAAAACACAAACGAATTGAAAATTGTTTCCGTATTAATACAAATGGTAAATTCAAATTTTCAGGTGGCTTTAGTGGGATTCTTGGAATGAAAACTCTGGTACCAACATAATGTCCGGTGATGATTTCAGCATCAATGCAATTCTTATTGAGTTGTTTACATATAAGCCTCGTTCCATTGCATAATCCAATTTTCGGATTCAAATTTCTTAACAACATTATTAGTGCTCCAAGCTTCAATTTTAAACAATGTGGAGGTAGCCCGCCAGGAGTGATTGAGTTTAGAAATTCTTGTTGGTATAAATTGCAAGCATCGTCTTCTACTGCATCATATGAATAGTAAATGATTTCATTTCCAGGAAATATATTGAGTACATGTTCATTGAGCTTGTCGACATATTCATTTAGTGGTGTAATTAATGCTCTATTAACTATGTACTCTTTGTCGAATGCATTTTTTAATAAGTTGGGAAAAATTGTATCTATCAACTTTGATAGTGGATTAACATCATTTTTTGATGTTATGACCATATTTGTTGGTAGTTGAACCATTTCTTCATTGGTTGAAGGTTCAGTACCATCTCCAATTTGAATTAGAATTTTTGAATATGCGATATCATTTGCTTGTAACAACCCGTATATTTGGACCATTTAAATTGACAATAATCCACACATGTCAACTTAAATAGTACAAAACATGAATCATTAATGGAGTATATGTATATAAATGAGAATCATCAAAGAATCACAGAAAATATAACATAATAGAATAGTGCAGTGGAAATACAACATAGTCATAAGAGTAGTTCATGAAGCTACCCATAAATACAACAATGTCTCAAATAAAAGAAATACAACAACATAGAATGTCCAAATAGTCCAAATGGAAGAACAATACTGATAAGATAAGATAGTGATAGTCTTCGGTCTTCAGCTCCAAGTAAGCAGCAACAGAAATCCTCAGTCTGATTCGAGCATATGCACAAACAAACACTCGAATCAGGACATATATTCTTATACAGATAATATGGTTCAAAATTTGAAACAACAGTAACTCAAAGATGAATGGAATAAACATCTTTCAGGATCCGATAAACTATCTATACATAGTAGTGTACGATAAATAGATAATGTTTAACAGTAATGTAAAATATCAAGATAGTGTTAAGGCGTCACCATTATTCCCCTTAACACATTTATATAAGCATCATATACTATACAGCACTGTAAACTCCACCGTAAACTAGTGGGATATCAGGGAGTACTCCATAGGTATAATACAAAACAAATTCGTAGTGGTCGCGAATATGGGAATACAAGTATGACAAGGCACATGAGGCAATACCCAAGGTAGTGACACTACCGTTTGCCTGATCCGGACTGGTGAGAACGCATCGCCGCAGCGATCGCAACACCGCGAACAACACTCCCAAATCAAGGGTGCGCACCAATCAATCACAAAGTAAATGAATAGTTTTACGAAGAAGTGTGTTCACTTGAGGTAGCTAACCTCCATTGGCCCGGCACGGCTCCTTTTTTAGACATTTCCAATTTGACACAAGTGTCAAAGCTATCCATTATCGTTCTCTTTCTTCAGTCATCACGTACATCATTCCAACCACTTCATTCTGGATCACACTCCGCGTGTAGTTATTAAAGTGGTTTCCGGTTTAGACAGTGAGTATGTCCCTAACCGATTCTAGTTCCTTTAATAACCTTCGTAATTATAACACCGATTGGTCGTTAATATATTTCAAAACCAAATCAATTTCAATTTCAATTGGAATTCGTAAATCGACAATTCGTTAGTCTTTCTAAAACAATTTCCAAAATTATATCTCATAACTTCCCAATTTCATTTTCAATTTCCAAAATTACATCTCATTTCGTATATAAGTTCATTCCAAAATCATTTAACTTAATTAACGTTCAAATCGATTTAAACTCAATTATCGATTTCATTCAATATTCATTCAATTAATTTATCATTAAAACAATTTCAATTAAATTTCCAATCCATTACATTACTTACTTAAGTTCAACTTGTTATATAAACTTTACAAATTTATTTAAATTAAATTTGTCGAATCTAAATCTTTAAATTACAAGTTTTTCATTTGTTAACAAAACACATTCCATTTCTTATTAAAGAAATCCATTTCACTTGGTGTTTACTTAGATACACTTGTTCACAATTTAATTTCACTTAAATAAAATATTCAATTTAGTTTAACCATTAAATTATTCAATCTTATTCAATTATCAAATAATTTAAATCTTAATTATTACTTAATTTTAAAAATTTCAAAACTTAATTATTTCCAATTTCAACTTAATTATTAATAATTTCCAAAACTTAATTATTTCAAATTTCAACTTAATCATTACTAATTTCCAAAACTTCATTATTAATCAACTTAAATTTAAAATGTTCTTCGTCAATTACTACGATAATATTTGTTTCAAATTTCAAATATTCACATTTCACATTCATTCGAATTTACATCCCATTTTATTCAAAACTTTATCATTAGTTAAATAAAACCTTATTTTATTTTTAAATCAAAACATTGACCAATCGGGTTTAATTAAATTTTCTATCCTAGGTCAAAGTTATTTGGGTATTTATCATTTCAACCCGATTTCATTTCCATTCAAAATCAAAACATACAAAGGGAACTTGCAGTGTGATAGCTGGGATGGTGTCAAAGTAAATAAACAAGCAATAGCAACCATTTACAACAATTCGACAATTTAAATAATCCCGAAATAATCGTATTAATTTGCATTTGTTATTTATGCAAATTAATATAATTATTCCTAGAATCTACCCTATCATTTCAGGTAGATTAAAGATTATAACATTACGGTTTTCACTTGTCGTTCAATGTAATACTACAACAGTTAATTCAATATACGTTCAAGGGTCCAAAGTGAGATTTATCAAATTCTACGTGTCAATTAACTTACAATTAAAGGGTCAATTTTAACTAATCGAATTTAAAATATGGAGGGGATCAGGTTTAGCAAATCAAAGTTCGACATTTATAATCCAAATTAAATTTGTTAACTATCCTATATCAAATTTACTTGCAAATTATTTGTCACTTTACACTAGCAATCAACATTCAATTCAATCACATAGCAATCACTCAACAAACAAACTAGCATAAGAATATAGTCGTGAAAATTAATTCACCTTTCGTGGATAAAGAAATTGACGACGAAGCAAAAGAAGAACGAATGAAATTGGTACAACACGAACAACGGACACTGCAAATATCGACAAAAGAGAGACGATATTAATTCAATGAACATCATATATGATTTTTTTTTATAAGTTAAAGATTCGCTTACCAACGACGGAGAAAGAACGAAGGCTGAAATCGATGCTGCTGCAAACGGCGTAACCGGTTGCTTCTGCACACACAAGAAAGAGAAAAGTGGTTACTATTTGAGTAACAAAATTTTACGCTGCTAATACATTCTTTTAGCAACAAATTTGAAGTGACAGTGCACTGTCACCATTGTGTAAAGCAACAATACACTGTTCATTTTCAAAACTGAGACTTCTACTTCCTTTTCCTTCTGACAACCACCCATCGACACACGTATGCATGTTTGTTTACCCAGAGACAAACTGCAACCCCCACATACGCACTCAACTCACTTTTTTTTCTTTTCATTATATAAAACAGGAACAGAGACTAAAAAAAAATGACAGCATTTCAAAACCGACCCATTTTTACTCATGCATACACACTACCCACGCACGCAACATAGCATGCACTCACACATTAGGCGACACGCGGAGGTGTATGCCGTGGCTCAGTGAGAGAACAGGCAGGCAAGGGAAAATGCGGGGATGTGGAGGTGGAGATGGCGAAGGAGGGCAGTGGGCTGAGGTTTGGTCAGGAGGTGGTGGTTGGGTGGGCAGTGCGAAGGGAGACGGAGGACTGGGAAGGTGTGCGCGAGGTGGGATGGCAGCAGTCGGGGCAGTGGTGCGTGTGGTGGGTGCTGGTGGCGCTCAGGGCAGTGGACTGGGCGTGTGTCGGTGCTGGAAGGGTGAGGCGCGCGGAGTAGGGACGCTGAAGGGGTGCGGCGGTCTGGGTGGTGGCTGGAGGCCAGCGGGGCAGCGCACGCGCGTCTTCGTGGTGGAAGAGGTGGGAGTGAAGGAGAAGGGTGCGGTGCTCTTTTGGTTTCGGTCTCACTTCTCTCCCTTTCCTTTTTTTTTTACGGATAGTGGATATCGTATGAAAGAGAAAGAAAGGGGATGGGAGGAATAGAGAAGTACGTACCTGCTGTTGGAATTGTAGAGGAAGGTGAAAGTGAGAATGGAGAAATATTGCACAGAGAATAAATGAGAATAGGAACAGTGTGATGAAGAAAGAAAAATGAATTGTCCCTTATTCACTAACTTAAGTACCGATAGGTTGCATTGAGTTTCCAACCGTCATGTTTTCATTTTCAAAAACTTCTCTTTAAATTCCCAGACGTTCATACTTTTCCCAGGCAACTCCAACCTTCCAACTATCCCATAAATGCAACAGCTGATTTTATTATCAAACCTTCTTTTGCAAACGGGCTAAAATTTTGGACTGAGTATTATTAACCGGTCCGTCCATGACCGATAAATTAACACGAATAATTTTACGTCGGACTCCTATTTACACGAATGAGTATACCATTCTGATCAGTGCGACGACGCGCTTACAACGGTACACAGATTATGGTGGTACGATTTTTATTACAAAATTTCGAATTTTATATTATCGGAAAAATGCAGGAAAAATGCCGAAAATAAGATCGACGGAGCTAAAGAAGTCCGAATTTTGAAAAACGAAAAATAACGTCTTGCTCAGAAGATGGTTTAGAATTTTTCTATGTAAAAATATTCGGGTTCGGAAGATAAAATTTTTCGCGTTTTAAAATGAACTGTTATACAGTAAAACGCGAACGAAATTTTCAGTGATATTTTACGACGAAACTTTACCACTATCAATAACCCACTAGGCGCATTTTATAAACAAAGTTTGGATGTTAATTGAGATCGTTTAGAAATCACAAAATTTATATTAAAACGGTGGATTGAAAATTTTAAATTGGATCGGAAATTCAGGGTTGTTACAATCTCACCCACTCAAAACTTTTCATCCTCGAAAAGGAACGAGACGAGTGAAGTAGGAATGAAATAAGCAGAAAAGTCAAGATAGATTTTGAGAAATTTGAATTATACCTGAAATTAGTAATTCGGAGTTTGAATCCCGAATACTATCCTCAGTCTCCCATGTACAATCTCGCTCATCCGCACTCCACTGTACTTTGACGAGATTTACCGACTTTCTTCTAAGTTGCTTTGTCTCACGATCGACTATCCGAAGTGGCTTTCGCTCAATAGTCAAGTCAGGCTCAATAACTACCTCTTCCAACTGAGCAGTAGGGATGGTCATAGATGGATCGTGTACAACTTTGCAAAGATGTGAGACGTGGAATACGTTGTGTACACCAGCGAACTTCTCTGGTAATGCAACTCTATATGCTAATGTTCCGACTCTTTCTGTAATCTCAAACGGACCAACAAATCTGGGAGCTAGCTTCCCTTTCCTTCCAAATCGAACAATATTCTTCAAAGGCGACACTTTCAGAAATACTTTATCTCCTATACTGAATTCGAGATCTCTTCTCCTTCTGTCAGCATAGCTCTTCTGTCTATCCTGTGCCGTCTTTATCTTCTTCCTGATTTCTTCGACTTTTTCAGAGGCTTCCATATTTACTTCTGGACCAAGCACTAATCTATCTCCAGACTCAATCCAACAAGCTGGCGATTTGCACGGCCGTCCATATAATGCTTCGAACGGTGCCATACCAATGCTTGCCTGGTTATTGAAGATAATTAATTCAAATTTAAATATACTTATTCAAATTTGAAATTTAATTTCTTTACCTGGTAACTATTATTATAAGTGAATTCAACCAAGTGAAGATGGTCTTCCCAAGAACCACCAAAGTCAATAATACAAGCTCGGAGAAGGTCTTCCAAAATCTGATTCACCCTCTCAGTTTGGCCATCTGTCTGAGGATGATAAGCTGTGCTCAGATTCAGTTTGGTGCCCAAAGTATCCTGAAATGCTTTCCAGAATTTACTGGTGAAAATAGGATCTCGATCGCATACAATACTAGATGTTACACCATAAGGTTTAACAACTTCTCTCATGTATATCTCGGCCAAACTCGAAGCTGTACGAGTAGACTTGACTGGAATAAAATGAGCGGACTTCGTCAGTCTGTCGACAATCACCCATATGCTTTCGTTACCCTTTCTAGTCCTTGGCAGCCCATCAATAAAGTCCATAGAAATCTACTCCCACTTCCAACCTGGAATCTCTAGAGGTTGAAGCAATCCTGCTGTCTTTCTGTGGTCAGCTTTAACTTGTTGGCAAGTTGTGCATCTGCTGACATAGGTAGAGATATCGCGCTTCATCCCACTCCACCAATATAACTTATTCATATTCTGGTACATTTTAGTGACACCGGGATGAAATGAAAGCGAAGAATTATGGTTTTCTCTCAGCACTTCCTGTCTAAGACCATCAACATTAGGAACACAGATACGATTATCAATTCTCAAGATTCCATTACTATCAACATGTGCACCCAATTTATTATCAGCATTTTCAACTCTGCCAAGAACTATTTCTTTGATGTGATAAAGCAAAGTGTCCTCATATTGCTTGGCTATAATACGATCCATAAGAGCTGGGGAGACGGAAAGCTGGAATAACATTCCTTCAACCAGATTACAACATGCAATTGCTTGGTTTTAGCTCAAAGCATCGGCTACGGCATTTGCTTTTCTCGGAGTGTAGTTAATATCAAGGTCATATGCAGCTAGAAATTCGAGCCATCGGACTTGTCTCTGATTCAAATCCTTTTGCGAGAAAATATATCTCAATGACTTATGGTCAGTGAATAACTCGAATTTTGTCCGCAAAAGATAATGCCTCCATAGCTTAAGAGCAAATACAACCGCAAGAAGCTCTAAATCGTGAGTTGCGTAATTTGCTTCATGGGTCTTTAACTGACGACCCGCATAGGCAATAACTTTTCCTTTCTGCATTAAAACTGCTCCTAGTCCATCTCGACAGGCATCTGTATAGACGGTCAATCCTTCGCTACCATCAATAACTGTAAGAACCGGGGCAGAGGTCAACTTTCGCTTCATCTCATTGAAAGATGCTTCACACTTTTTGCTCCAAATAAATTTTACATTCTTTCTGGTCAGTGCGGTAAGTGGGGCGGCAATACGAGCAAAGTTTTCTATAAATCTACGGTAATAGCCGGCCAAACCCAAGAAACTGCGGATATCTGTGGGAGTTTTGGGGGTCTCCCAATCCTGCAAATTCCAAAGATTCGAATTATAAAAATGATAAGTTGTTTTTGATAGAATTTGACAAGTAAGAATAGAACTTACATTGATTACGGCGATCTTAGCTGGATCGACCGAAATCCCATTCTCTGAAACAATATGGCCAAGAAATCGAACTTCATCTTTCCAAAAGTGACATTTTGAAAACTTGGCTTTAAGCTGATGACTGCGTAGAGTTTCAAGAACAAAAGCCAAATGTGACCTATGCTCTTCCTCATCCTTAGAGAAGATGAGAATATCATCGATGAAAACAAGAACAAACTTGTTAAGAACATCCCGGAAAACTCTATTCATTAAGTCGACGAAATAAGCTGGAGCATTAGTAAGACCGAACGGCATAACCAGCCATTCAAAGAAACCATTCTCAGTGTGGAATGCTGTCTTAGGAATACTCTCCTCAGCAATTCTGAGTTGGTGAAAGCCAGTAGCCAGATCGAGTTGAGAGAATACTTTAGCTCCATGGAGCTGGTCGAATAGATCGTTGATGCGGGGCATTGGATATTTGTTCTTGTGTGTGAGCTTGTTTAGCTCTCTATAGTCCACACACATTCTGAGAGAACCATCCGATTTTGTGACGAACACAACTGCAGCACCCCATTCTGAATGACTTCGTCGAATCAAGCCTTTAGCAAATAAATCTTCAATTTGAGCATTTAGTTCAGCCTTTTCTTTAGGAGCCATTCTCCGAGGAGGGAGAACTACTGGTCGGGCACCAAGAATAAGGTCAATGCGGAATTCGATTTCCCGCGGAGGTGGTAGAGAATTTACTTCTCCAAATACATCAGAAAAGAATTGAACAACTGGAGTAGAGCTTAGTTCATCTGGGTGGGAGTCAAGTGAGAATATAAAACTCCCAGCATATTCTTGAGGTGATTTGCCTTTAATAACTAAAGGTATACTCTTGTCGTCGATAAGAGAGACGGTTCGAGCTTTGCATGAGATATTGGCTTCGAACTTCCGTAGCCAATCAATAACTAATAGAATATCAAATGCCTCGAATCCAAGGATATAGAAATCCCAATTGCTAAAGATAGAAATTTCATAGAACTTAAGGAAATTCTAATCAAACGAATTCAATAAGAAGGAAGGAATCAAAGGATATGGATTCTGAAATGATTCTCCTCATTCTAGGGTAAGGTTACCCTATCTCTAATGAGCTTTAAAACTCCACAGGCTAAGGTTTTCGGGAACCAAAGCTCTTATACCAACTGTAACAACCCGTATATTTGGACCATTTAAATTGACAATAATCCACACATGTCAACTTAAATAGTACAAAACACGAATCATTAATGGAGTATATGTATATAAATGAGAATCATCATAGAATCACAGAAAATATAACATAACAGAATAGTGCAGCGGAAATACAACATAGTCATAAGAGTAGTTCATGAAGCTACCCATAAATACAACAATGTCTCAAATAAAAGAAATACAACAACATAGAATGTCCAAATAGTCCAAATGGAAAGAACAATACTGATAAGATAAGATAGTGATAGTCTTCGGTCTTCAGCTCCAAGTAAGCAGCAACAGAAATCCTCAGTCTGATCCGAGCATATGCACAAACAAACACTCGAATCAGGACATATATTCTTATACAGATAATATGGTTCAAAATTTGAAACAACAGTAACTCAAAGATGAATGGAATAAACATCTTTCAGGATCCGATAAACTATCTATACATAGTAGTGTACGATAAATAGATAATGTCTAACAGTAATGTAAAATATCAAGATAGTGTTAAGGCGTCACCATTATTCCCCTTAACACATTTATATAAGCATCATATACTATACAGCACTGTAAACTCCACCGTAAACTAGTGGGATATCAGGGAGTACTCCATAGGTATAATACAAAACAAATTCGTAGTGGTCGCGAATATGGGAATACAAGTATGACAAGGCACATGAGGCAATACCCAAGGTAGTGACACTACCGTTTGCCTGATCCGGACTGGTGAGAATGCATCGCCGCAGCGATCGCAACACCGCGAACAACACTCCCAAATCAAGGGTGCGCACCAATCAATCACAAAGTAAATGAATAGTTTTATGAAGAAGTGTGTTCACTTGAGGTAGCTAACCTCCATTGGCCCGGCACAGCTCCTGTTTTAGTCATTTCCAATTTGACACAAGTGTCAAAGCTATCCATTATCGTTCTCTTTCTTCAGTCATCACGTACATCATTCCAACCACTTCATTCTGGATCACACTCTGCGTGTAGTTATTAAAGTGGTTTCCGGTTTAGACAGTGAGTATGTCCCTAACCGATTCCGGTTCCTTTAATAACCTTCGTAATTATAACACCGATTGGTCGTTAATATATTTCAAAACCAAATCAATTTCAATTTCAATTGGAATTCGTAAATCGACAATTCGTTAGTCTTTCTAAAACAATTTCCAAAATTATATCTCATAACTTCCCAATTTCATTTTCAATTTCCAAAATTACATCTCATTTCGTATATAAGTTCATTCCAAAATCATTTAACTTAATTAACGTTCAAATCGATTTAAACTCAATTATCGATTTCATTCAATATTCATTCAATTAATTTATCATTAAAACAATTTCAATTAAATTTCCAATCCATTACATTACTTACTTAAGTTCAACTTGTTATATAAACTTTACAAATTTATTTAAATTAAATTTGTCGAATCTAAATCTTTAAATTACAAGTTTTTCATTTGTTAACAAAACACATTCCATTTCTTATTAAAGAAATCCATTTCACTTGGTGTTTACTTAGATACACTTGTTCACAATTTAATTTCACTTAAATAAAATATTCAATTTAGTTTAACCATTAAATTATTCAATCTTATTCAATTATCAAATAATTTCAAATCTTAATTATTACTTAATTTTAAAAATTTCAAAACTTAATTATTTCCAATTTCAACTTAATTATTAATAATTTCCAAAACTTAATTATTTCAAATTTCAACTTAATCATTACTAATTTCCAAAACTTCATTATTAATCAACTTAAATTTAAAATGTTCTTCGTCGATTACTACGATAATATTTGTTTCAAATTTCAAATATTCACATTTCACATTCATTCGAATTTACATCCCATTTTATTCAAAACTTTATCATTAGTTAAATAAAACCTTATTTTATTTTTAAATCAAAACATTGACCAATCGGGTTTAATTAAATTTTCTATCCTAGGTCAAAGTTATTTGGGTATTTATCATTTCAACCCGATTTCATTTCCATTCAAAATCAAAACATACAAAGGGAACTTGCAGTGTGATAGCTGGGATGGTGTCAAAGTAAATAAACAAGCAATAACAACCATTTACAACAATTCGATAATTTAAATAATCCCGAAATAATTGTATTAATTTGCATTTGTTATTTATGCAAATTAATATAATTATTCCTAGAATCTACCCTATCATTTCAGGTAGATTAAAGATTATAACATTACGGTTTTCACTTGTCGTTCAATGTAATACTACAACAGTTAATTCAATATACGTTCAAGGGTCCAAAGTGAGATTTATCAAATTCTACGTGTCAATTAACTTACAATTAAAGGGTCAATTTTAACTAATCGAATTTAACATATGGAGGGGGTCAGGTTTAGCAAATCAAAGTTTGACATATATAATCCAAATTAAATTTGTTAACTATCCTATATCAAATTTACTTGCAAATTATTTGTCACTTTACACTAGCAATCAACATTCAATTTAATCACATAGCAATCACTCAACAAACAAACTAGCATAAGAATATAGTCGTGAAAATTAATTCACCTTTCGTGGATAAAGAAATTGACGACGAAGCAAAAGAAGCACGAATGAAATTGGTACAACACGAATAACGGACACTGCAAATATCGACAAAAGAGAGACGATATTAATTCAATGAACGTCATATATGATTTTTTTATAAGTTAAAGATTCGCTTACCAACGACGGAGAAAGAACGAAGGCTGAAATCGATGCTGCTGCAAACGGCTTAACCGGTTGCTTCTGCACACACAAGAAAGAGAAAAGTGGTTACTATTTGAGTAACAAAATTTTACGCTGCTAATACATTCTTTTAGCAACAAATTTGAAGTGACAGTGCACTGCCACAATTGTGTAAAGCAACAATACACTGTTCATTTTCAAAACTGAGACTTCTACTTCCTTTTCCTTCTGACAACCACCCATCGACACACGTATGCATGTTTGTTTACCCAGAGACAAACTGCAACCCCCACATACGCACTCAACTCACTTTTATATATATATTTTTTCATTATATAAAACAGGAACAGAGACTCAAAAAAAATATGACAGCATTTCAAAACCGACCCATTTTTACTCATGCATACACACACTACCCACGCACGCAACATAGCATGCACGCACACATTAGGTGACACGCGGAGGTGTATGCCGTGGCTCAGTGAGAGAACAGGCAGGCAAGGGAAAATGCGGGGATGTGGAGGTGGAGATGGCGAAGGAGGGCAGTGGGCTGAGGTTTGGTCAGGAGGTGGTGGTTAGGTGGGCAGTGCGAAGGGAGGCGGAGGACTGGGAAGGTGTGCGCGAGGTGGGATGGCAGCAGTCGGGGCAGTGGTGCGTGTGGTGGGTGCTGGTGGAGCTCAGGGCAGTGGACTGGGTGTGTATCGGTGCTGGAAGGGTGAGGCGCGCGGAGTAAGGACGCTGAAGGGGTGCGGCGGTCTGGGTGGTGGCTGGAGGCCAGCGGGGCAGCGCACGCGCGTCTTCGTGGTGGAAGAGGTGGGAGTGAAGGAGAAGGGTGCAGTGCTCTTTTGGTTTCGGTCTCAATTCTCTCCCTTTCCTTTTTTTTACGGATAGTGGATATCGTATGAAAGAGAAAGAAAGGGGATGGGAGGAATAGAGAAGTACGTACCTGCTGTTGGAATTGTAGAGGAAGGTGAAAGTGAGAATGGAGAAATATTGCACAGAGAATAAATGAGAATAGGAACAGTGTGATGAAGAAAGAAAAATGAATTGTCCCTTATTCACTAACTTAAGTACCGTGATAGGTTGCATTGAGTTTCCAACCGTCATGTTTTCATTTTCAAAAACTTCTCTTTAAATTACCAGACGTTCATACTTTTCCCAGGCAACTCCAACCTTCCAACTATCCCATAAATGCAACAGCTGATTTTATTTTCAAACCTTCTTTTGCAAACGGGCTAAAATTTTGGACTGAGTATTATTAACCGGTCCGTTCGGGACCGATAAATTAACACGAATAATTTTACGTCGGACTCCTATTTACATGAATGAGTATACCATTCTGATCAGTGCGACGACGCGCTTACAACGGTACACAGATTATGGTGGTACGATTTTTATTACAAAATTTCGAATTTTATATTATCGGAAAAATGCCGAAAATAAGATCGACAGAGCTAAAGAAGTCCGAATTTTGAAAAACGAAAAATAACGTCTTGCTCAGAAGATGGTTTAGATTTTTTCTATGTAAAAATATTCGGGTTCGGAAGATAAAAATTTTCGTGTTTTAAAATGAACTGTTATACAGTAAAACGCGAACGAAATTTTCAGTGATATTTTACGACGAAACTTTACCACTATCAATAACCCACTAGGCACATTTTATAAACAAAGTTTGGATGTTAATTGAGATCGTTTAGAAATCACAAAATTTATATTAAAACGGTGGATTGAAAATTTTAAATTGGATCAGAAATTTTATATTTGCTGCTCGCATGTTTTTCTTTAAATGCAAAATTTTAAATTTTTCCCATAAAAGTGATTTAATGATGCATGCATTAATCGTTTCATTTCTTGTAGATTTAGGCACAACTGGCAATACTTGTCGAAAATCTCCTCCCATAATAAGGATTTTACCTCCAAATGGTTCATCTACATCCATTATATCTCTCATAGTTCTATCAAATGCCTCAAAAGCATAACGATGTACCATTATAGCTTCATCCCACATAAGAACAATGGATTGTTTTAAAAGTTTTGCTAATTTTGACTGTTTGTTTATTGAGCATGTTGATGTCGGTTTTGGTTGTAATGGAAGTTTAAATCTTGAATGTGCAGTTCTTCCACCAGGTAGTATAGTTGCAGCAATACCAGATGTAGCTATTGCAATTGCAATACCACCATCTTTTCTAACCGTTGACAGAATAGCACGGTATAAATATGTTTTTCCCGTCCCTCCAGGACCATCTATAAAAAACTAACATTTTTCTTTTTTTACAATTGCATTCATAATTGTATTGTAGGCCTTCAATTGTTCCTCGTTTAATTTTTCAATAGCTAGTAAATCATCCTCGGAAATAGGAATTGCTAACTCTTCTTCTATTAGCTCTGAAATTTTATCACATTCATCACAAAGATATTTGGTAAATCATAATCCGTTGTGCTTTTATTGTGTTGGAGAAGTAACATGTCTAAATCTTTCAAAAGACGATTTGTTAGAAGCATTTGGTTAGTAATACTTGAATTTCGGTAATCTTCTACCATATGATCGAAAAACTCATCCCATAACCTTCGCACACCTGATGGATTGCAGAAAGCCAAGATAGTAACAAATAATGCTCTTAAAGAAACTGGCATCTTTGTAGTTGAGGCTTCAGTCAAACATTCTTTAATGTTATCATCGTTTTCTAAAAGCCCTCTTTTCTCAGCAGCTTCTTTAAATGTTCGACTTCTAACTTCGTCAATTGTAAGTAAATCATTAAAAGAAGTCGGTCCTCTAATATGATTCAAAAGTATTCTCAAGAAAAAACATTCTCCTTCCGTAGGTAGAACTGTGTATATTCTATCAATCACCCTTACATTAAATACTCTTCTTTTCCAATTTTTTTCATTTTTAATCCAACAATAGTGCTCTGGAAATTCACGATATAAAAGTTGCCTTGCTTGTTCATCAATTGAATTTGTATAGAAAAACTCTGTCAGCATTGTGTGTAGGTTGCTTTCATCAGCCAAAACTTCATTGATGGTTTGATCATTGGAAAACATAACACTTTGTTTATTTGGAAGATGTATTTCAACTGATGGATATATCTTGCTAAGAGAGAACCTAAAAATCTTCCATAATGCTTCTGGAGCAGAAATCCACCTTGCATCTATAAATTGTTGTATCTCATCATAGTTAGGTCCAGGTCGAACTTGCATTGAAACGCGGTCTGGACCTTTGTAGACATACTTGTAAAGATATTTAACGCTTTTTATACTACTACATATCTCTACATTAATGTGACAGTTATATTTGTGTAGCAACCAAGGATTGTAAGGTACAACCCATCTGTTATCTACCATCAACTTTTCATTTCTGTCAATAGGAATAGATTTTCCAGCATCGCGTCTTCTGTAAATTGGGTATGAATCTGTGCCTTGAATAGTCACATTTGAAAATTGTTTTGGATACTCTCTTTTGCAACTACCATTTTTCATGCAAGGACAATTTCGATTTTGAGTACCACATGGTCCATGAATCATCCACTTCATTACTGCCACATGTAATTATGATTCTTCGTTAGAATCGGGTATTTCTGCTCTAACAATTTCATCATATTCATCTGGGTTAGTCAATTTGTCTTCATCTTTGAAGATAATTAGCATATGAACATGTGGTAAACCTCTTTTTTGAAATTCAATTACATGGACATGAGCAGCTACTTTTCCAAGTGCTCCTTCAGTAAAAATATCTTTTTTTAATTCCTCGTATTTTGCACGAAATATCCTTGTCGTCAAATCTGGTCTGTCTTGAGGGTCTTGACCGGGTAGCAATTCGCTAACAATTTGATCCCAAAGTGGATTGCATGTCATTGTAATGAATAAATCGGGTTTGCCATACTTATTTACTAAAGCCATTGCATCTTGATATCGTTGACACATATCACGTGGACAACCAATATAAGAAGAAGGTAGTATTGTTTGTGTTCCAACATTACCTAAATAAGAGAATTTGTTAAAAACTTCATAAATATGAAATTTAATTACGTAAAGGTATAAAAATGTACTTAATATAAGAGCTGGTTTTCAAATTCACAAACTACGCACTTGCATCATTTTCCCCAGTGTTTAAAGCATCTTGTAATTGATACATTTCAGCTCTGATGGTTTTTTGATTACTCCTATACCATCTTAGCCTGCTGGTATCTATCTTAACATAGTTATCAACCACGTATTGTTGAAACAATCGTCCACCTCGAAGAAAAAGCGATTTATCATTTTCTCGAATCTATAAAAGAACATTACATATTGATGAATATTAAGAAGTAAAAAATATAAATATATAAAATGTGTTATATATTAAATTGTATATACCTGTAGAATATTAGAATAATACTCACGACATGAAAATTTATTGCCATTTTCATCCTGACTATTTATATCCCATCCGTAACTTCGATATGGTAATAAAAGTGGGTATTGCAATGGATCATAATAACCAGCTGTTTCAGGAACAGTTATGAGTTGTCCATAGTTTGTCTCAACTACAATATCTCTTTCATGGATTTCTTCATTTTCAGCTCCTTCTACCCAAATTCCAGCAACTTGTGAAGAAGTTGGGAGAGTATATTGTTTTTGATTTGAAGATTGTTCTTTTATGACCAATTTACAATGTTGGATATTTGGTTTTTGTCCAAGTTGTCGAAATACAACTGCAAATCTATTATGTGTACTAAGGTTTTTTTGTAATTTCTCTACGATATCTCGACTCAAAGTATTATTTTCAGCCAATCGGTTATCAATTTCGTTCTCTGTATCGTAAATATAAAGTTGTAGAAATCTTGGACGATTATCAGATGTAGGTACTAAATTGCCTATTTTATGATAGATACTTCCTTGAGCTCGAAATGTGTATACTCCATCTTTACCGGTAGCCAGGTTCTCATCAACATGAACTCCCATCGATGTAAATGCAAACATGTGGTTATAAGCTCGTATGTTTTTTCTGAATTCTTTTCCTTCATTTGATTGGTCATTGTACAAATTGAAGATCTCATCGGGTGAACAAATTGATTGTAAAATGATTTTTCCGTTTAGATAGCAGAAGTTATTTGATTCTCGGTGAAAGAGTTTTGCTTGACAATGTCTGCATATTCTTGATTGTGGCAAATGGAATCTTTGAAAACCAGAATGATCTATAAAGTTTCTTGCACAATTATGTCTTGCTGTAGCACTTCGACATGGTTGAGTAACTCTATGTATTGTGTTTCTATTGATGTTTCTTTGTTCAAAAGATGGTGTATTAGTGTTTTGTTCATCTTCATTGTTCACTGACTCATCGATATGTTGATCTATACAAATTATTGATAAATAAAATTTATAAGTATTTATTAACTTGAAATTCAAATATATATTTTATTATATTTAATATATATATATATAATAAAGAATTATAGTAAATGGTTTTCTTAGTAATACCTTCAATATTTCGAGTGCAAGGTAAAGAAAGGGAACTATCTGTGCTTGTTTGTGATTCATAATCATTGATATTTTCTTCACATCTTCTGGATTTTCTAATATGATAATTAGAGCGAACTTTCTTTCTTTTTGCTTCTTTTTCAGCTTCTGTCATTGAATTTCTTTTCGTGCTCTCATAAATGTTACGACGCTCTAACTGTTAAGCCCTTTGTTCTGTATTTAATTCAGATCGACGTTGTTGTTTTCTTTCTGCCTTGATTTGAGCATCTAATAATGCTTGTTTTTTAGCTTTCTCAATGATTCTAGGGCTTCTACGAAGTATCAAAGATCGTGATTGATTAGATGTTCCTGCTTGACGTTGGTTTCTTTTAAGGATTCTTGGACTTCTACGGGGTGGTAACTGAGAACTGCAGTTTGATTCCATTGGGTTCTGTTGAATTCTATTGGTATTCGTTGTCCTTTGTAAGTGAACAACTTTGTTGGCTTCCATTGCTTGAAGTTGAGCTTTTTCGATTATTCTAGGACTTCTACGTGGTTTTGATTCGGGAAGTTGATTAACTTTCATAGTTTGGTAGTGAAATGCACAGATTCAAGATTGAAATTGTTTGACCCTAAAAATAGAACATTTACCATGTTTAATTAATTTAGGATTTAGGAAGAAGTAAAGATTATAAACCATTATTGTGTAAGAACTAAGGTATGTACAAAAATAATAAAAAAATACTTAATTGTTAAGTAAATTATGTTGTTTACTTAATTTGCGATAATAACATAACCATTCCTGGTAAGAAAATATATTGATATAATGTTTATAAATACTACTTCAAAGTATTTTCAAATTTTTAACATACAGTAGGAGTTAAAATCGGCGTAAAAAATATCTTTAATAATCTCTCAAATTTCAACTTATTCTACAAATAATACATCTTATGTTCAGTTCAAAAGTTTTTATTCCAATTAGTGCATTATTGAACAAAGTGTTGTATTTTTATATAAAATATTTCTAAAGTATTGTTGTGATTATATATTTATGTGAAATTCTTTTTAAGGTAATGATCCATGCATAAGTTTGTAGATTTTTTTTTTGTTTTCAGTTACAAATAAATATCTTTTTTAGTGCATGTATCAGTAGATGTATCAAATGTAAGTACTATCCTAGAGTTTTTAATCCCAACTCATGTATTATATAGTCGAGTGTAAAAAAGGATGTACGTTAAAATAATTATAGTTGTTTTCAATGAATGAAAGATATTTGGTTGCCTTGTTTGCTGATGTCCAAACACCTTTGTAAAAATGTGTACAACACCTCACTTCTGTCTAAAACAAATTACAACATTTTGGGACTAAATGCTTTAATTTCGATAGCACTTCACTTCTTTCTCTTGTACACATAACTTTGCATCCAAGGAGTGTGTTGTCGTTGTATTTTCTAAAATAAATTAAAGCCTTTTGGGACTAAAGACTTTAATTTGTTGTTGTATTTTGTAAAATAGTATTCAAAGAAGAAAGAAAAATTAACTGACATAAATCATTGTTTTGGCTTAATTATATGATTGTATAGGGGTATGGGCAGTTTTAACTTGTTAAGATTTTAGTAGTGGTGAAGAGGACAATGTGGTACTCGTAGACCTACTGAAAAAAAATTAATTTTAATATTTCTGACCACTTTTACTATTTACTATTCAAATTTTAGATAAGGATGCAAATGTTTTAGTTAAGAAGATATATTCTACTTACCTGTGTAGGATGGAAGTGTTAAATATCAGTGAAGAAACAAAAATTAAGATGCCATGTTATGTATAACATCATATTGTACATACGCATAAATCAACTAAAGAAGCCACAGTGTAAAACTAAACTAAATAGCGCTCAAGTAATTTAAAGTATATTATAACACATCTAGCTCAAATGGAAAACAGAAAACTCACACTGCAATATAGAAGTATGATTTCAACGTACTGTACTCAACAACGCTTGTCTTGGTACAAATTTGTCGTTGTAGGGGGTAAATATAGAACCCACACCAAGTGCAGAACAAAGTAAAAGGGTAATGATAAATAAATCTCCCAATGCAACAATTGGATCACACTTTTGTGGAAAGATGCGAAATTAATCAACATCATTGAATAAGAAATCATTCTCAAAGTATAATAACATATTTCTTAGTAATTAGATAAGTTAAATAATATATTTAGTCATTGGTCTGGTTCTTGATGAATCCAAAATTTAATTATCAAAAGTATTATGCTCTACTAAAATTTACCTTTCTTACATAATTTACTAAATAAAAAAAAATCTGTTTGGATCCCTGTCTGATGTACCAATTTTTTTGCAAAAGATGTAGTTGGATTCATACTTGATTTCTATCTATAAAATCAATATGGCCAATAGTAAGGTCAACAATAGATAGGATTTCATACTCAACATTTTATGCTTTTCCATGTTCAGGGCTTCCAATTGACAATTTATTCGGATAGCCCAAAAAAATTCTTGAACATGGTGACTTAATACTTATAAACTTAGCATCTAAACATGCAATAAAGAATTTAAAAAAATTAAAAAATTACTTTATTAAAAAATGCATCTCCAAGCTAGTCACCAAAGATTCACTCACTGCATTTGGAATGTGAGATTTTTTCCAAATACCCAGCAACATATTACATATTGAATACACCTCTAAGCTAATGTGTTTTTGAGCTAGATCTTGATATAATTTTTCTATATTGGTTCATTTCATTTCACGTTGACAAAATTCGCAACTGCCGTGATTTTAGCTAAATTTTTGTTAACTTGATTAACATATATGACAAAAGTATACACCATATTCGTTGCTTAAATAATCAAAAAGTATAGATACATAAAGAAAAGCCGTCCTTTAAAAATTAAAACAGTTTCATATGGCTTACTATGATACTTCATTATTTGTATGCTTTGACTTTTGATAACAATAACATTCTAAATCCTAAATATTTATCCCAAATCAAATATAAACTAATTGGAAATAAAAAGAATTATATGTTTGAAAACTAAAATAAGACAACAAACTCATTGGTTTGAAATCAAAGCTAAGTTCTTAGCATATAGCTTCAATAATGAACAGTAATGCTTGTATTTTTCAAGTACAACAAAAATGTCTATTTCAAACAAAGGATAAGTAACATGCTAACCAATGTAGTGAAACACTCTAGAATGACATCAAGATAAAAGGGAACACTTTAAAAGGCAGTTTGAACTAAATAGGAAAAATTCTAGACGTTTAAATGAATTGTTGAAACTTTCTTTGATTAACTTGCAAACAAATTTTGAGTTGATGTTGTAAAACCAATGATCAAAATTAAACACTGTCAAACAATTATTTACATGTAAGAAAGTTGAACAAAATTATTTACACATAATAGAGTAATTTATGAACTTTTACAACTGTAGCATTATTGACAAAGCAATTAAGCATGTTTAGTCTTTTTTAGTTGTCACTGTAGCGTTACCATGGATAATGCTACATCCTTACCTGATATTGCATTAAAGATTGTTAAGAAGCATATTTGAGCATTGGGTTAAGCAAAACTATGACTTGAGGGGTTTTTATTTTTGAAAAATAATAATCAGATTTCCATTAAACTTAATATCAACTATTTCTTCAAGTTTCATTCCTTTATGTCTAAATCAAATTATTGGTTATCCTGACATATACCAACATACTGTTTTTTATTACAATCAAAAATAAATAAATTACAGGCCTGTATAATGAACACAATACAATAATATCGCTTTGATTTACTATAGGTTCTGATCCTACCGTACATGCAAGTTCTGCCAACTACTGCAAGCCAGCAAGTAAAATTCTATATTTTTTGCCCTTTAGTTATTTACATTTTAAAGAAACTTATGGAGTCATTGATCTAAGCCTAGTATTTACTCCTTTGACCATCTATTTATGTGAAAGCAGAGGTGAACTTAATGCAGTTTCACCATCTATATATTTCTATGACCATAAATATTTTTCTTATGTAAATTATCATTTATTTTTGCTAACTTGATATGGTACTGAATCAACTAAAGTAAAAGTTAAAATAACACATGTACTTAATTAACACTTTATGATTTACTTGTCATGAAAATATAAAACAGAAAGAAAGTAGATATAATAATGTTAACCAAAGGATATATGTACTAATGAAAAACTTGGGCAGGATTACTAAGTTGAAGAATGTAATGGAAATTTGAAGATTAGACAGCCTCCTGCACCAAGGAAGCAACCAACAACAATGATGCCGATCATTAGTCCTCTGGCGAACTTTGAGAAACCTATAATCTCTACTATTGTAATCCTTAATTAGCTCTTAATTCTATATCTAGAACAGTTGTGACATAATGATCAACAAAGTCATCAAAAAATTAGTCATGTTCTTAAATAGATATTTTTTTAAGGTAATAATCCATGCGTAAGTTTGTAGATATTTTTTTGTTCAGACTGTAATATTTTCTACAATATATAAACAACAGCACGACGTTGAATTACATTAGCAGTACACATTCATAGTTGTATCACCCGCATAATTTATCAACATTTTATCATTTAACATTTTATTTTATTTTTCATGTACGGGATAACATGGAACTGCAAGGTTACCAATTATTAGTATCATATATGTTGTGCAGTTCATTAGTTTACTGACTGGTCAGCATGTTCATATACAGACCTTCTTGATTGTTCTTTATCAAGTACAGTCGAAAAGCTATAGTTGATGCCTTGTATTGTCAAATTATGATAGGTAGGCGTAATTAACATGTTAGTACAGAGCACATGATAACTATAAATACAAACTGAAATGCTCAAACTACCCAATTAAGTCGGTAGCTATATATATATACACATACTACACACACCCACATACAATTCCACAAAAATAAACCATGACTCTTCGAATTAGTGAATTTTTGCAGTATTAAAATCTTTAATTTCAAACTCTAATTCCTAGCTACTTTATATCACCCTGACATTTGCACAATCTTTTGATATTTAATAGGATCTACAATTTTCTTCTCCTAAGAAGATGAAAATTGTCATTAATAACCTTTTAAACTTATATTCATAAATGTACGCTGTTTGTACCTTATGATACATAATTATTATTTCATTATAATCCTTAATAACACTGAATATAATGAGAAAAATCATGCCAACATAACAAATAAACGTTACGGAAAGTGGGAAGAAGAAAACAATGCTTACTTTGTTCCTTCGGTGATCTTTTTAACTTTTTTAGATGAATATCTTTTAGACCCCTTAAGCTACCTGCTTTATAAAAAGGGTAAACATGAATAATTTAGGAATAAAATGGTCATTCAAACATTTTTGAACAAATGAAACAAAATCAAAAAATAAATGAAGTAATGAGACAACACCTCTGAATTAAGTTAGCTATATCAAATGAAAAGTAAAGGAGAATTTAGTTATAAATTGAGACCGTTCCAATGCACATAAAGGTTACAGAACTGAAATATTAATGGGACACGGCCATGAACAATAGCAAAGACAACATATTGAAAATTGATGTTTCCATTATAATTAAAATATATATTATATTACTTTGTTTCCTTGCACTGCACTGAGTTGCATTTCATTGCTTATTTACATTCTCTGTTAATCACAGTAATCAAAATTTAAGCAGTTAATGGCACCCGTATCAAATTTGATAACTCCGACAAAGGTGATGCACTAAATATTTATATATTAATAATGGCATATGACATACATTTGTTATGAATTTAAATTTCTTTATAGCAATAGAGCTTGCAATTGCTCTTGAGAAGCTTACAAATGAGAAAACTCCTTTAGCTACACAGTGCATGTGTTCATAGTATTACCTATACATGTTATAAAATGCAAAACAGCAAACCTGGCCATGTTTTCAGTATTCTTTCCGTTAAATATGTTGATACCATATCCAGTTGACAGTATAATTATGGTGAGTTTTATTTGTATCCAAGGCTTCCATTAGCTTATCCACTTTTTAAGTTAATCCATTAATTATTTTAAGATAGACCACTGTGGATTAGCTTATTAATTAATTAAGTTTTGCTTTTGGTTATGGGATGCAGCAACCATATTCACCTTAGACCCACGGTTTAAAATTTGCTCAACTGCCTAGCGATTAATGACCCTACTACTATTCATCCCGTTCTTTATCTAGTTTCCAGCTCTCAGCAAATTCTACCCTAGCAAATTTGCTCAACTGGCTAATGATTAATGAGCATGCATTCTGAGTCCCTGTCTATTTTATCATCACTTGCAATCAACAATTCACCAATATAAAATTTTAGGCATAAATTGAAATCACAGAAGACAAATAACTTAAATCATCGGCATGAAAACTTGCGTGTTCAGTGGTAGTGACAACATAGTAATGGATCATCATTTATGTATTATCTGTTAATACGTGCAATGAATGCATCAGTAGATGAAGTTTACATGCCCAAAAGATCATGAAATAAAAAAAGAAGCATCAGAGAGATTCCCATCAGTAGCTAATTACTTTTAAGAAGTTAATGAAAATCGACAAATTATTACCTGAGGCTGAAGTTTGATGGATATCGGTTGGGGATGCATGGGCTTAACTGTTTACTTGGTGGTCGATAATCGCCGATCTAGGGTTTTCGACAATCGCTGGTCTAGGGTTTTCGATAATCGCCGATCTAGGATGCTCGATAATCGCCGATCTAGGATGCTGGATAATCGCCGATCTAGGATGCTCGATAATCGCCGATCTAGGATGCGGAGTAAGCAAAAGAGAAATGGTTTTCAATAACTGTTTTCGATAATTCGCCAGTAGACAGTAGAGCGTGGATGTAGTTTTTTTCCGTATGGAAGCGAGAGGGAGCATCGCGCTCAGAAGAACGTGTTCAAAAGAGCGTGAAACAGAAGGGTAGTTTGGTCATCTCATAAAGACACGGTTGATGCTTATTGGACGAAGTATCATTATTAGTAGTAAAGAAGTGGCTGTTGTTTTTGATATAACTGTCCACTTTCAGAATGGTTCAACTATATTTTACGAAACAATATATTATTACAGGATCTAATAGCATGCGTTTTGCACGTGCAAAACAATGATCGGTAGAAATGGTAGATGATCATTATATAAAATGCAAAATGAATCATACATATAACATTCGTGTGAAATACAATAGTAAATAGTACAAAAGGTTCACGTTCAACGCATGAAAATATATCTTTTTAAATTTAAAAGCTTAAACGTTAACTTTTAATATCATAATATCAGTTCAACGCATCAAAAGCTTGTAGAAAAATTAATATGAATGTTGTATGGTGGTTGAACACATATTAGATACCATTTTAATAATTGTTCACCTCTTTTTTTTCCGATTTCAAAGGGATTGTTTATAGTGGAATTTGAAACTTTTAAAAGTATTTTGATGTAATTTACAATTCTAGTTGGAATATTTGAATGCTTTAACAAATATTTTTGTTTTATTAGACTTAGCTTAATTTGTCGTTTACTAACTGTAAAAGTAAAAACTATTTCAAATGGAAATTATTTCATAATGAGATTGAAAAGAATCACTATTTTCCATCGGGTTATGGGTACTTTGACACATCCATCGAGCATGTATATAAATTATAATAAATACCTTCAAACAAAATATATATTTAATTGAAATAATTAAACATTTACCTGCAATTTTAGTTGTTTTTTTTTCGATAATTTTTTTGGAAGAAAAATGTATAGTTAGAAATAATTTCAAAATATTGAATTATGGACTACGATAATGTAAAAGTACACATACACGCTTACATTTGTGTATGAATAATCTTAATTTTCTATTGTAATATTTTTTAAAATCTTTTAAGTATGAGAAAAAACAGAACGTCGTGGAAAATATTACCTAAAGAAAAGATTTTGTATATGATTAAGTGTAATAGTATTTTAGTTTCAAATATTAAAAAAAATCCAAGCTAAAATTATAAAAAAATAAAAATAAAAAAGTGTATTAAAGATTTATATCTGATTACGGGTAATTATGAGAATTTTTAAAGAAATCAAAGACAAAAATACCCCTTATTTAAAACAACAGTAAATAATACATTTTAATTATTTTGCTTTTTACCTGTTAAAACACTAAAACTCTAATTAATCTAATAAAATATAGTAAATCAAATTCTCATTATCTAACAATAAAAATTAGGGGAAGAAGTGATTGATTTAAGATCAAAATCAAAAGAAATTATGATTTAGGATTAGAAACAAAAGAGTATTATGATTTTGGAATAGAATCTAAAAATTAGATTAAAATGAATACATCTTTGGTAGTACAAAATAGAATCTCACATAAAGTTTACTACGATTTATTTTTTCCTCATAGTTACTCCGTGGAATGAATTTTTCTCTCGTAGTTGCCCAACTAATAATGAAATTTTTTCTCATAATTGCTTCTTTGAATGGTTCGGTTTTTATTAGGTCTTGTATATGAATTCTGGAAAAGAGGAGAAGCAAGACTGTGAAAGATTAAAAGTTCATGAATGGTAAAATAAAAAATGTGAGGATGTATATAAAGTAAAAATGATGTACAATGTTGCTTTTGTGTTTTGCGTTAAAGTTGGGTGCATGTAAAGCAAAATAAGGAAGTTCAATATTTGATAAAAAAACAAATCTAGGGTTTCCTTTCAGCCATGGGGGAAAATCAATTCCCTCATCAAATTTCATCAAATTTCTCTTATTCTTCTTCTCAAATCAGACCACCCGAGGCCTCTCACATCAGTAAGCCATCAGGGGTTATCAACATTGATGATGATGGCTTTAAAATGGTCCAATCCAAACAGGAAAAGAGGAGAGAGGCCAAGAAATCTCAGGAGTTGCTACCGGTTCTCAATAAAGACAACCAAAAAGGCAGAGATGGTCAGAATCCAACCACCCAGACTGCAAAGAAAGGTGAAATGTTGTCGATACAGAGGAAACCGATAGCCATCTCACTGAATAGAGAGCAAGGCCGGAAATCTTGGGCTGATATTATTGCTGATCAGCCTCAAGAACCCAATGATGAAGATTGCAATCTAGAGCATATTTCATCAATCAAGATCAACAACAAGAAGTATGGTCTGGTAAAGGAAGAAGTATGTAAAAGGGCAACTGAATCATGGAATAACTCAGTTCTTGTGTATGTAGCAGGTACCAAACCATACTACTTATTTTTTAAATCATATATACAAAGAGTCTGGAATCCGATCGGTAAATTTGAAATTTTTACTAGAGAGAATGGAATCTTTCTAGTAAAATTTAAAGAATCTCAAGATTGCTCTTCAGTTTTAAAAAATGGACCATATTTCTACAATGGCAAACTCATCATAGTGAGAAAGTGGTCTGATTCTTTGAAAATGGACAGAGACATGTTAACGTCTATGCCAATTTGGGTAAGATTACCCTGTGTTAATCTGAAGTTATGGGACAAGGAGGCCTTTAGTGTCAAGGAAAGTATTATAGGAAAACCCATTAAAATGGATGCAGCCACAACTTCGAAGACAAGATTGAATTACGCTCGCCTTCTCGTAGAAGTGTCTGTAAATGATGAACTTCCCAATGAAATCTACCTTTCTTTGTATAATGGAGAAAAAATTACCCAAAAAGTTGAATATGAATGGGTCCCGCCTAAGTGTAATGTCTGCAAATGCTTTGGTCACACTAGAGATCAATGTAACTCAAAACAGGCATGGGTCCCAAAGAGCAATATTCAAGAAACTCAAGATGAAGAAATCCCAAATTTTGATCCAAGAAATCATTCAATAGTACAAAAGCATAATGCATCATCTGAAGATAATGGTCGAATCAACCAAATAGGTATCATTTCCGACCAAAGAAGTAATAACAGTGTGCTCTCTGATCAGGATGATCAGGTCATAGCTAAGGAAGTTCACCTTATCAGTAATGAAATCATCTCAAAGGGAAAATCGCGGAGCAATAAAGTGGTGGGCGAAAAGAATTCAATGGTCTTAGAATCTGTAACCCCACCAGTTACAGACTCTTGTTTAATTACAGAAAATTGTGATTCACATAACAATAATGATAATGATAACGAAGATCATCAGCATTCTGCAATTCTTGATACAGAAAAGCCTACTGAAACAGCCCCTCCACCTAAGCAGGCTGCACTGGCTGAGGAGTCTGACTCAACCATGCCTAGCGCTGCTGATCCATTTGATGTATCTCTTGTTAAAATCCTAGAAGGTGCCAATAATTCTGTAGCAGAAATGGAAATGGTGGATGTTGTTGATCAGTTTGATATCTCTAAACTGCATATACAAAAAACAAAGGCTATTGGTAAGAGCAAGGGTAATAAAGAGAAGAAAGCTTTTAAACAAAAATACATATCTATAAATCCAGATTGGGACGAAATGTCAACCAGGTTAAAAGCAAAAAGTGTTGAGAACAAAAGAAGAGGTAAGAGTACCTCGGTATCAGGTACTATCTTAACCCTTCCTTTTATCTATTGATTATGTCTATATTGGCATGGAATGTAAGAGGTATGAATTCCTCTTCTAAACAGTCTGATATTTTGCACACACTTAATGTATATAAACCCTCTGTTATAGCATTGATTGAAAATAAATTGAATGAAGATAATTTTGAAAAATTCTGTTTTAAATTACCTAGAAATTGGAAAGCTATAAACAATAATGATTGTGGTTGTAAAGGCAGAATTATTGTTTTATGGGATTCCAATATCTGGAGTATGTTAAATAGTAATAAGGATAAACAGTTCATAGATTGTCAATTTGAAAATATTGGTGGTTTTTCTTTACAAATTACTAGTATTTATGGCAGCAATTTGGAAATTGAAAGAAATAGTATGTGGAGTAGATTAAAAGCTTTGAATTTAAACTATAATTTCCTCTGGCTAATTTTAGGGGATTTTAATACTGTTTTACTTGCATCTGAAAATTTTTGGGGTACTAAAATACCTCAAAGCAAATTAGACACGCTAAATAAATTTTTAATAGAGACTGGGTTAATAGAACCAAATACTAGTGGTAATAAATATACTTGAAAATCTAGTATTACAAAGAATATTCATTGTAAATTAGATTGAGCTCTGATTAATAAAGAATTTTCCAATGTTTTCCCCAATTTTATATGTTCTACTCTTGAGCAAAATACCAGTGATCATACTCCAATACTTATCACTCTTTTTAAGGATTTAGCTTTTGATAAAAGAATAGCTCCATTCAGGTTTAAGAATGGATGGGTTTTAGATGAAAATTATAAAATTCTAATGGAAGACTATTTGAATTTTTCTTGTAATGGTACAAAACAGTTCCAATTCAATATGTTTTTAAAGCATACCAAAAGTAAACTTAAAGCTTGGAACAAATATAATTTTATGAAGAATAATAAATTGGAACTGTTAAGGCAGGAAGGAAAACTGTTACAGGAAATAGTAGATAAAAATCCTGGGAACATTACTGCTGTTAAATTATTTTTTTCCAATCAACAAAATATATCTATAGAGCTCTATACTCATACTATGAATGCTAAACAAAAAGCCAAGGTTGATTGGTTAACAATGGGTGATGACTGTACTAAGTTTTTTCATGCAAAAATGAGTAGTAGAAGGCATATAAATAATATAGGTAATGTTATAGATAAAGCTGGTAATCTAACTACTGCATATGATAAAGTGGTTAATGAGGCAGTTGACTATTATTAAAAATTGTTTTTTTCTGAATCTATTACTAATAACTTTCCTCATATTATATGTAAGAATGTTATAAATGCCAATGCCTCTGATATATTACTGTCTCCAGTTTCTATTAAAGAAATTAAATATGTAGTGTTCAATGCTGCTGACAACAAAAGTTCTGGCCCTGATGGGTTTAATGCTAAATTCTATAAAAATCAGTGGGAGAGCATTAAGGGTCAGGTTCTGAATGTTGTAAATGAATTTTTTGATAAAGGCAAAATACTTAAAAGTATAAATCATACTTTTATTACTTTAATCCCCAAAATTAAAAATCCCACTTGTATTGGTGACTATAGACCCATCTCTTGCTGCAATTTTATCTATAAAATCATAGCTACTGTTTTAAGTAATAGGATTAAAAATTTCCTGCCATTTATTGTGTCTGAAAACCAGAGTGCATTTGTTCCTGGCAGACTTATTTATGAAAACTCTCTTCTAGCCCATGAACTTGTCAGAAACTTTAATTTTAAGAATGTTGATAATGTTTGTATAAAGGTAGATCTGCAAAAGGCTTATGACAAAGTAAACAGACACTTTATATATATCATATAATGAAGTGTATGGGCTTTCCAAGTAAGTTCTGTAATTAGGTCCTTGAATGTATAAATTCCCCTACATTTTCTATTCTCATTCGGCAAATCAGAGGGTTTTATAAAAAGTAATAGGGGTATTAGGCAAGGTGATCCACTATCACCATACCTTTTTACTCTGGTCATGGAATACTTTTCTATCTTAATGGAAAAAGAGGCTATTAAGGGTAATATTACTCCTATAAATAAAATTCAGCCTTGTATTAATCATCTTATATATGCAGATGACCTTATGGTTTTCATTAAGGCTAATAAGACTAATGCAGATGCTATTAAAAATATTTTTGGAAAACTTTATAAATATGCTGGTCTTCAACATAATGAATGCAAAAGTAAAGCTTATTTCGCAGAAATAATAGGTACAAAAATGAGATTTTGGAAGCTCTAAATATAGCAGAAGGTCATCTCCCTATTAAATATCTGGGTCTGCCTTTGTCTATTAATCAGATTAGAGATTCTGATTGTTCTATTCTTATAGAAAAAATCCAAGAAAAAATGGAAACTTGGTCTTGTAAACTTCTTTCTATTGCTGGCAAGCTGGAACTTATAAAAACTGTGATTTATGCCATTATTTTATATTAGATTCAAACATATCATATTCTAGCTGCCTCAATTAAAAAAATTGATAGTAGATGTGCTGACTTTTTATGGAGGGGTAAATATCATAAAATAAGCTAGGAAAAAGTGTGCAGACCAAAAAAAGAGGGGGGGTTTGGTATAGGAATATGAATGATCTCATTTTAACATGCCATTTAAAATTA
The DNA here is from genome assembly GCA_030737815.1 of Allium fistulosum. Taxonomy (NCBI): domain Eukaryota; kingdom Viridiplantae; phylum Streptophyta; class Magnoliopsida; order Asparagales; family Amaryllidaceae; genus Allium; species Allium fistulosum. Next base: position 419,422,637 of record CM060906.1, read on the forward strand.
TTTTGGAGGTTTGTGAATGCAGACTCTCTTTGGGCAAAATGGATGAGGTCCAAATACCTCAAAATGATAACTTTTGGAATGCTTTACCAAGAAATAATCAATCTTAGAGCATCTCCAACTGTTTGAGAATTCTCAAATATGTACCGAAGAAGCTCTCCAACAGGGGTGCAGAAAATCGCATAGTGCAGAAAGGGGGGGCCAAAGTGCCGGTATGTGAGATCAGGCGAGGCGCCTGTTAAACATGCGCCTGTTGAATAGGTGCCTCACAATGAGGCGCCTGTTCAACAGGCGCCTGGTATCCAGGCGCTTGTTTAACGGCGCCCAATTAATCCCCCTCCAACGGTCGCGCCCCAATGGCCATATTTCCCCTTCAAATACAACTCCCCTCCTCTTCTTCCCTTCATAACCAATTTCCTTCCTCCATCACAGTTTTTTACTACCACTAATCTCAACTGAAAATGTACTCCGATTTCGACGTCGATGCTGCGAGGTCCAGTTTTGAAGACTACGACTTACAAGACGTTACGGTTCCGATTAGGGGAGAGGTAACTAATGCAAGTTGGAGCGCTACGGAAGACTACGATCTTTGCTACATTTACTGTGCACTCTCGGTCGATCCTATTCAAGGGACCGATCAAAGTGGTGAGACTTTTTATGGCAAAATTACTAATTTCTACAATCGGAAGAACATCGATCGGAAAAGAACGCTATCTTCAGTCAAAGGTCATTATGGAAAAATAAATCGTCAAACGCAAACGTTCGATTCTCAAATTTTCAAGCTAAAGCAAACGAATCCTAGTGAATTTGGAAATGAAACGCATTTGGTAAGCTTTAATATAATTTCATTGTTCTACTTTTTATCATAGTTCTCTAATTATACTAGTGTTTTTTTAACAGAGAATGGCCGCAAACAAGTTGTTCAAACAAATCTATAAACCTGATAGTAAACAAGCACCACATTTTTATCAGTTCATGCATGTTTATGACATGTTGGTCGAGCACGTTAAATGGAAATCATCGCTTCAGAAAACCGTTCAACAAGTTCAATCAAACAGTGGTCGGGGTAAAACGCCTAGAGTTGGAGAAAGCTCTAGTCCTAGGGAATCGCTAGGAAGCTACGGTTTAGGATCAGCAGAAGACTCAACCCCAACCGAAGATCATTTTGTTAGGCCACATGGAGCAAAAGCGGCCAAAAAGAAGCAGACTGCTGGAGCGGATCAAGTAGAAATTAAAAAACTCCTACTTGAATCTGAAGGTAGATTTAATCGGGCAATGGAAACTCGAGAAATTCAACACCAAGAAAAGTTGTCAAGAATGGATCAACTTCTTGCTGGAAAGCGGCGAAGAGATGAAGATGCAATAATGTTCATGGATACGTCACACATGTCTGCAGAACAACTGGAGTATACGGAGCAAAGAAGGAGAGAAATTATGAGACGTAGAATTGAAGAGGGTCATTAAATGAATTACCGTTTCTACAACCTTTGTATCTTTTAATTACCGTTAGTTGTATTGTGTTCTGAATGCAATCAATTATTAATATAAGTATTTTCATTGAAATTGCATTACATTGAAAAAAGATTATAACAACATTACATTAATTAAACATAAATAGATTACAATAACAATAATAAGTAACATCAACATAAACAACGGTAGGAAAAGTAACAACAGAAATATAGTTTCACTGATTTCCAGAAAAGCTCCAAAGATGATCTATGAGATCATTTTGCAGTCTTCGATGCAGTTGAACACTACGGTAGGACATTTGGCTTTCTACATGAAACTCGAGTTCTAGTGCACTTCCAATCATATTGTTGTGCCAAACAAGCGGTGGTGTTGGAGCACCCTTGTAAAATTAATCTTCTTCCATGTCTCTTTCATCCTCTATAATCATATTATGTAAAATAATACATGTGTATATTATTTTGGTCATTTTAACTGGTGACCAAAGTCTGCATGGATTACTGACTATGGCAAATCTAGATTGAAGAACCCAAGATAATATCCATGATCGTACGTGTTACCTCCTAAAGTAAAGGTACAAGGAGTTGATCTATCGTTTGCTAAATCATTGAACAAAGTAGATCGTTCGACTACGTTAAGATCATTGTTCGAACCCGGCATTCCAAAAAATGCATGCCATATCCATAAGTCATACGACGCTACGGCTTCAAGAATAATAGAGGACCTACGAGACTTACCCTGATAAGCTCCAGCATACGCCTTTGGACAATTCTTCCACTCCCAATGCATGCAGTCTATACTGCCAAACATTCCAGGCCAACCTCTACTACCATGCATATTTAATAACATTACTATATCCGCCTCGTTCGGTCTGCGTAAGTATTGATCACCATAAATGTCCACGATAGCTTGACAGAAATGCTCCAAACACTCTAATACCGTGCTTTCCGCCACTTTCAAATTTTCATCAAGCGCGTCCGCCGGTCCTGCATATGCAAGCATTCTTAGTGCGGCTGTCATTTTTTGAATTCCAGTCAATCCCATTGTACGAGATGCATTGGGTTTGAAGATAAAATATTTTTCATGCTGCTTGATACATTGTAGGATTCTAAGAAATAGAGGACGCCGCATGCATAATCTTCTTCTAAAATCAGCATCTATGTAAGTAGGATTTGGAACAAAGTAGTCTTCCATCAGTCTGTCATTATGCCATGAATGTCTATGATTTTTATACTGACGACCAATAACTGATCCACCATGTTGCCTGCTCGATTGACTAACCTGTAGTGCAGCCATACTTATTAGTTCTTTTTCGCGACGAAAATGATCTTCCATCATTTCATCAAATTCGTCGTCGCTATCATCAAAAAAAAAAATCTTCAGCCACCATTTGTTATATTTGAAATTGTATGAAATAAGAATGAGCAATAATACTTCTCAGCATCTAACAAGCTTTTTATAGCTTAAATCACATGCTGGCTTTCATAACAAAACAAACAATCACATGCGGGTAGCATTAATTCAATTCAACCACCATCTATAAAGTAGATTCCATTTATGTCACGTCTGTAGTGTCTCGTTCCATCTAAACACTATTGACTGTTAATGCAGTGTCTCGTCCCATCATACAACTGTAGCCATGTTCTTAACATACACTATTAACTGTTGATGTAGTGTCTTGTCTACAGTGTCACGTCTGCACTGTCTTGTCCCCTCCATACACTATTGACTGTTGATGCAGTCTCTCGTCCCATCATACAACTGTAGCCATGTTCTTAAGGCAATAATACAGAAAGAAACAAGACAATGTTGCTGCAACACCCAAACATTAATACAGTCAACGACAATACATACACAAACAATAATACACTCCACAATAATACACTCCACAATAATACAACCAACAAAAATACCCCGACTAGGACTTAGAACTGACACTAAGAAACTACCGGTTACGGTTAAATTGTAAATTATGCACAACATTTCGGAGACGTCTTATTTCTCGTTCCAGCTCGTTGGCATATGTTATGGCCCTTGGGCACAGCCGTTCATCAACCTATTCTGCATAATTGCATCCTTCAGGCCAGAAAGGACACAACTGGATTCGACGACCAACATCTTCGCCATCAGCTCTAACCACAACTTCAACCTTATAACCACAGTGGCAAAATACTGCGTAAGAGTCAACCTCTTGTTCAACCGAAGGTTGCAAATTTGATACTTGTTCAACCTCCTATGGTTGTTGATGAACCAACTGTTCTTGTACAGGTTGAACATCTTCTTGAAGTGTGAGTTGGTCAAGATTTGGGAATTCACGACCAACGTCCTCGTAATGCTGGTCTTGGTAATTGATATTCCAATCTTCATCGGTGTGTTCGCTTTCCATTGGAATGTACCCGGCATCCGAGTCAATAGATGATGACCAGGAAGGCATTGATATGAGGATTAGAAGATTGAATGAGCAGAGAACTGAATTGTGTGTTTGAGAAGAAAAGCTCTTATGTATATATTGAAGCGTGTGAATGCTAAAAAGTATTAATGTTTAAATATGAGCACTGTATTTTGATTTGACAATACAGTAGAAAGTTAAATTGCTCATAAACAAGACAATAATAAATATGCATACACAGAAACAATAATACACTCAACAATAATACACTCAAATTATGGATATCCAAATCGTTCTAGCCAATTTTGACGTATGATATAAGCCTCATGTCAGTGAATGTGCTGTGATATTTGAGAAAGTAACGACCTTCAAATGTGGAACGGGTTGGTTCGAACAAATTTTCAAATATAACCTCATTGATAACCGTACTGTACCGCGTAAAGGCGTTGCAGAAGTTCCCATAAGCAGTCCTCAACTCTACCTTCGTACGTCTACTTCTACACTCAACATTGCTATTGTAAAGTTCAACAATAGTGTCCCAAAATTGAGTTTCCATTATCTCTTCATCGTTGCACATCTGATCAGTTTGTATAAAAAATTTACTAATAGTTTCAATTCTGTAGCCGAAAATATTATGTTACACATTGATTGAATTTACCGAACTTTTAAATGTTGTGACATTAGAATATAACACTTTATCTTAAATAAAGAGGTCGTGACCCTCATCAAAAAAATGAAGCATGAGATTAATGTCCACGTGTCAAACATCCATAAAATTTTTGACAAACAAACACAACTGTGTTTGTTACTTCAACATTTTGACTTCATATACGCTTAATAATAAACAAGAGTAAATTATAATCAACACAATGCAATACTCAACATAAAATATAATCGACACAATGCCATAACATATAGACAATCACATATAACAGTAGCATCATCACCAACATAATATGCAACCAACTAATGTAAGGTGTGAAAAATAATAACACAGTCTAAAACATCTAAATGCAGCACATCAGTCTATGTGATCGGAACCGCTATCAATCTCCACATCGTCTCCACTATCGTCGTCACTATCATCGTTGACGTCATTAAAGTCGTGAGGCTCAGGTCCGGCATGGAGCTGCTCCTGAAGCTGCTGAATCTGGGTCTGTAATCCCTATATCTGCGCATCATACTGAGTCTGCTGCTGCTGGACCGCAGTCTGGTAACTCTGATACATCATCTGTGTATAATCGAGCGTCATACGCTCAAATGCAGCAATCATCCGTCTATCATAATCCATGTACTGAGAATACTGATATGCGCACAAGAAAAATTATACATAGGTGGAGAATATAATGACAAGTAATTTAAAGAAAATTTAAAACCGTACAAACCTGATGAGGCTGATACAATCCGACGGATGGTATACCCGTAATAGCGTCATCTGTAGGATACTGCAAGGGATACTCCACCACCTGACCATGTACATCATACGCTCTAAACGAATGAAGAGGGGGGTCGAAAGTAGGAGGCTGCGTGTACTAAGATGATGTAGGCTCAAAGGTGGCAGACGGTAGTGGAACTCTACCAGAAGAGGTACGCGGACCAATATGATCGGAGTTCAAACCCCGAATATAATCAAGCAACGCGTAAGCACGTGGGGCTACTCGAGCCCAATATGAATCAAAGTCTCCCAGAACTGTAAAAGGCTCACCATCCACCCATCCCGCACCCCTCATCGCAAGAATATAAGCTGGTCCAACCCTAATATCACCATACATATCATTCCATGGTAGCGGACCTGATGGAATGCGAACTATACCATACAACTGTAGCCAACACCGCTCCCCTAAATACCATATGAATGGACATGTAGGAACCTGAAAGCAAATCCTGCGTCGCGACATGGAAAACTGATAAGTGAGTGGATGATCAGGAATGGGCTCTAGGAACTGTAAGTACTGATCCCATGGACGAACGATAATGTTACCACGCCGCCTCATATCCATCTGCTGTCTAGCCTCCATCAGCTCATTGTGCACCCCTTGTGCAACATGGGACAAATGCATAGGAGGACCCCAACGACGCAATCTAGAAAAGTAAATATAAGGTGTGGCATTCGCCTCTACAATAAGTCGGGGGTGCATATTGGCAGTATACTCGTAGTACCAAAATGGAAGAATGTACCAAAATCCATACATCTGTCTAGACTGCTGAAGCGCATAAGTATCTAATGTTGCGTACAAATAACCAATAATAGCGGCACCATAATCATATATATGTAGTCCATCCACATCTACTAACCCAGCCAGAAAACCAAGCCTAATAGTACCCTTGTTGTTACTAAAAAATGTAGATCCAAAAAGGTATAATATGAAGGCACTGATAACCGGAGTGTGCATATCCTCAACGGCCATGTACTCTACTATATAACGCTGCAAACAAGGGAGAGTAACAGCTCCTCTTCTAACCTCCTCATCGGCCAAAGTCGGTAAATAAGCTGAATATGACTCGAACTCCTCAAAGGAACTATCAAATGGAACAGGGAGATGGCCCGGTCGACCAACCTCTATGCTAGTGAGCATATAAAAATCTAGAGGAGTCAGTCCTAGCTCAAAATCAGGGAAATGAAATGTGTGAGTGGTAGGCCACCATCTCTCGGTGAGGGCCTCTACCAGGCAACGATTTACATGTACAAATCTAGGTAAATCTAGAAATTCACCAAAAGGTGACGCATGTAGCCTATCCAAAATCGGCTGAGGTAACTAATCAAAATACTCAGACATACACCTATACCAACTACATCGCATCGCTACGTGACGAACCTATAAATATAATTATTTAATGTTAAAATAAACAAACAATTATAATACATATATAGTTACACGGTTGTTCATCAAGCAATAAAGAAATAAACATATACCTGTGGCGTCGCTATAGCTGCAGTAAGTCGATGCGAAATAGTAAGGGGCAAGTCGTGTAAGGATCGAAAATCGTCTGGAGTCACGGTAGCATCAAGAGGGACATGAGCAGGTCCGATATTGGCATCGGTCGCATATCGAACGGTGCGTCTACCGATTTTGACCGGACGAGGCGGCATTTGGACGCAAAGTAAAATAAAAAAATTAACTGAAAAGAGGATGGAAGAGGTAGAAATAAGGGGGAGAGGGGGAAAGCGCCTGATATAGGCGCAATCACCAGGCGCCTGTTGAACAGGCGCCTGGGCTTCAAGCGCCTGTTGAACAGGCGCCCGATGTTTAAAAAACACGAGCGCCTGTTGAACAGACGCCTGACGCCCAGGCGCCTGTTGAACAGGGGCTTGGCCTCATTTCTGTTGCAGAAATGAGGCCTCCAACATTTCGGAGTGCGGAAAATCCAATTTCCGCACTCCGAACTGTTGGAGATGCTCTTATGCATGGAAACAAATCTTAAAATGTAGAAATATTGGTAAACCTTTTCTGGAGAGAAAATTTAAATTAGGAGAACAAACCAGTATGTGGTTTTGACCCCTGGTTTAATAATGAATCTTTTGTTAATAAAGTGGGTTGGGACAGTTTGGTCATTTGTGTTGGGGTTAATGATACAGTGGCTATGATAATAAAAGATAATCAATGGCAGCCACAGTTGCACCCTATCACATACTCACATAAGAAAAGTATAAGTCAAATTCCTATTGATATTCATGCAGACAGTGACTATTGGGACTGGAAGACAAGTTCCAAAGGGAAGTTTTCTTTTAAACTTACTTGAAAAAATATTAGAAATAAAGCACCTATAGTGGAATGATATAATTGTATATGGAACAAGGTGAACTGTCCCAAGATGGCTTTCTGTACATACTTTGCAGTTAATAACAGACTGCCAACTTGGGATAAAATAAATAAATGGGGAAACTCAAATATTTCACTTTGTTCCTTATGCAATTTAGTTAATGAAAGTGCTAATCATCTGTTTTTTAAATGCAGTTATTCTTATCACATATGGAACTGTATTCAAACTACACTGCATATTGCCAGTAATGGTCAGATGGGTCTACTACAAGCTATTCAACATATAAGCAACAATTTTAAAGCTAAAAACTGTGAAAGAGATTATGCTCACATACTACTTACTACTGCGGTGTTTCATATTTGGAAAGAAAGGAATTTTCGAGTGCATAATAAATGCATTATGAACAGAGAACAGAAGTGGAGACTTATCGAGACAGACAGCAGAATTATTCTTCATAAATCAAAAAAATGATCGTAGACCAAACCAAGTTTTATTTTTTGGCGGATGAATGGAATCATGAAGCTGGAAGCAAGCATCTTGAGCTATTTCTTGCTCGTGCTAAAGTGCCTCAAGACAAGCAACAACCTTGCGATACTAGTGGCCTTCACCAGAGTTCAGCTGAGAATACCAGTGATTCTCTTTCTTATAAGCAAACAATCGAGGCTCCCAGGACGAATTGGAGCTCACTTTTTGATGAAGACACAAATATAGGAGAGGAATTAATAGATCTGGATCGTAATGACCTCGGATCTGTTAATGCCCCTTGGTTTTCAATTCGTCAGAGGAACAATTGCTTTAAAGCGAATATTGATGGGATGCGTGGCTGCTTCAACAACAGTTTATCTTATTGGAAACGAGGAGAGTCGAGCAGAGCAAAGTATGGTGGAAGAGAGATATAGATGAAGCAATGGAGAGTTTCTCGTCGCCATTATTTTAGTTTTAGGGCTCGAGGCTGTGAAATGTTTTGTGTCGGCTAGGGTTTGTTAACTTTAAAGATGTTGTTCGGGTTTCTTTACCCGCTTTGTTCTGGGATCAGCCCATTTACCTTATTTCAAAAAAAAAAAAAAAAAAAGCAAAATAAGGTCAAATATAACCAGCCTTCAAATTATGGCCTACTAAAAAACTGAAGCATCAAAATTTCATCATAGTTGAGCTAAGACAAAGGAAAGTCAGAGTTCCTGATTGTCATCATAATATTTCTACCATCACAGAACAGTGTCATATCTTATACATAGACAGAACCTTCTATGAATCTTAGCATAAACACGTTTTCTGCTCGGTTATATATGTCCTGCTTCCAACGGCAGTTTTTCATCATATACACGCTCTCTAGCCATTATCGCCTGCAAGTTGAAATCCTTGATTACATTCAGAGCTTTTACATCAGAAGAACATATATACATACTACAAATGATAACAGTTTATTCACCTGTTGTTCCCAGTTGGTACAAGTTGTTATGATGGCAAGAGAAACTGTTTGAACAAGTGCGCCACTTACTATTCCAATCCAAAGTCCCTTGCCTCTGATTTGCAATATAAACCCTAATACCACAGCAACTGGAATCCCAAACAAATAATATGCTCCCAGGTTCACATATGCTCCTATATGCTGCCATCCACATCCTCTAGCTATTCCTAAAATAAACATAAAAATACATTTTAATTCTAAAATACGTACACTTAGTTATGCATTGCTTGAAACTTGGAAAGTAAAGAACCTGAAAGAACTCCTTGCAGGCTATCCACAACAACTGCTATACAAACAAGAGGAGCCATATCCATTACATAATCTACTACTTCTTTATCATTGCTATAAGCAGACCCAAAAAATCTACGTAGCATATAGAGACTAGTGCTAACAACAATCGCTTCCGTAACCGCTATCAACATCACAATGCGAACTGCTGCTCGAGCCTTTTCATGATTTCCTGCTCCTAGTTCGTTTGATACTCGTGTACTACACATAATTTCCATGCGAAAGATTGAAAACTTGTAACAAAATAGAAGCACTGTGTATATTTGTGAATGCAGTAATTTACGCCTACCTTGCAGCAGCACCAATTCCATATGGTATGGTGTACAGGCAAGAAATGCTAGTCAGACTGCTTATATAAAATTATCGTTAATTTCAAAAGTTTATCTGTATGAATAACATATCATCATAATTTCTAACCACTGTGTTCGTTTACCATATTGAAAGCACGGAGGTTTCAAGTTTTGGATTCGGCAGCAATCCGGAGAGCAAAACAAGTAACTCGAACGACCACCATTCTAGGCTGTTTCGAACGAATAATCATTTTAAATATACTGAATTTACAAGTAGAATTAACAAAAACCAGTGAAGTATGAATACCATATCATGAAAGCAGATGGAAGGGCTATCCTCATGAACTCATGAATTCCCTTAAACACATCGACTGAGAATGGTGCACGTGTCAGCTCACATTCTTTTGAGTACTTGATATAGATAACGAGAAAGAATACATTGAACCAATAAGACAAGCTTATTGAAAGAGCAGCGCCCAAGTACCCCAATCTCGAATGAAATACTAAAATCCAACATAATGGGATGTGAAAGCATAAAGTTAAAAAAGAAGTTAAAACAAGAGGAAAGGTTATGCTCTGAGACTGAAGGAACTTAATCAATGGCATTGCAATAGCATATGCGAATAAACCAGGTATCATCCATGATGTATATTTGCCTGCTCTCAGTGAAATTTCAGGATCTTGACCTATGAATGCAAGGAAATGTCCAATGTATAGCCATATGACAGCTATAGGAATGCAAAGAAGTAGAAGAGAAAATATAGCGCTATATGTTTGAACAGCGAGTTTTTTGTACTGTTTTGCTCCGAATGCTTGTCCACATAATGTCTCCAAACCACTTGACATTCCTAGCTATTTAACAAACAAGTAATTTGTCAAGTAATGTGTGATGTGTTGGTTTTGATTTTCAAATGTTATCTCTGCGCCACTAAAAGAAAACAAATACATTACGTAAATAACACAGTCAAAGACTAGGGAATATTTGATATTGTCTATATAAGCAGGTAATCAGAAAAATCCAAATCCATAATCACATCATAAATGACAGAAGAAAATGAAATGGATTTGAAATAAAGTTAGTCAAGTGTTGTGTCCAATAGTAATAAACAACTTATGGGAAAACCAAGCTCGCAAATAGAATGACAAATTTAAGAGGACAGGTACTAGAGTTCAATGCAATTTATCTATCTATTAACTGCAAACAATATTATTTTTTGTATTACACTAATCAACTAAACAATAGACATTGGGTTTGGTGTCTCTATCTGCGTTGAATACTGATAGCTGCACATGTTGATGTATGATGATCAAATTCTCAGCTATTCCCTTTTTTTCATCTTCTTAGCACTAATTTGAAAGCAAAATGTAACTAAGAAATAAAGAAAAAATATTACAAAATCTTAACTAAATTTATTAGAAGAACAATTCAAGAGTGTAATTGAAAAATAAGCAATGAAAATATACAAACATGGTCTGTACTTTTAAAGTTGAATGAATTAATATAATTTTAAATAGTGATCATACATTTATGTCATAGTAGTAATCGCTACAGAAAATGTTAGATATCAAGACATAATATATCTAAACAACAAAGTATGATATGAAAGTGCATATCTGATCTGCACTCTTCATTTTACAAAGTGCAGACATAAAAATGAAAAATTACTTCAACACTTCAATTCAAATAATTATATACTGTTTTTCATGATGTCTATGAATAAAACTGAATGAAGGATTTCAAAAATTAAGATACTTGAATTCTATATACACATAAATCCAATACAACTGCTTGTGCATCAAGGGAAATCAAATTGTACTTGATCTTAATCAGTATAGGTTAGAAAATTCAAAAATGATTTTAATTTATTTTGAAAAACAAAAAAGAAAATGGGATGATGCCATTAAATTAAAAATATGAAAACCTGAAGAAAATGATAAGTATCATGTATGACTTTAATGACTTTCAACATTAAAAATAGAGATGTAAAAATGGTATAATGCAAATAATATGGATTTCAAAGTTATATTTAATTCATGCTATCGATAAAGAAAAGAAAAGAAAAGAGCAATACATACAAGGAAGCTGAATCCAGTGACCCCAGCAAGCGAGGTAGCAATAGCAGAACTTGAAAGTGCAAGCTCTCCGAGGTGACCAACCATCATGCTAGAAACCACTTGAACCAAGTAAGTGCATATCGTCACTGCCACCATAGGCCCTGCTAAATAACTGATCTGTTTTCCTTCATCCTTAAGCTCGCTTATGAATTTGGTCACAGCTCCTCTTCTGTTGCTTTCTTCATATGACAGAATAAGAGGAGTTTCCATCTCAACTTCTTTTGATTAATCTGTGATCTCTTCAATAAATAAAAGGCTCATGAGATGGTTATTATTATTTATTACTACTATTATTATTTATTAATACTAATATTACTCTATTATTGTTTTTATTAAGACTACAGAACCTAGTAAAACAAACTGCCCACAGCCCATACTTTGGGTATTTACACACATATATATTGTAGTTGGGGAGGATCGAACTCTCGGCATCACCGATGGGAACCGGCTACCTCAACCAACTACACTATGCATGTGGGGCTCTATTATCATTATTATTATTGGTGTTGTTATTATTATATCATCTTTTTAAGCACGTGGATGGTCAATGAAGATTTAAATTGTCTATTATACATAAAAAAAACCTTGTCCTGAACAGCGTGGTGGTATCTTTTTTAGGAGTTCCACAACTGCAAAGAATATAATGAATATATGTACAAATCAATAGTTTTTTGATAAAACCAACAAATATAAGTAATAACTTATCAAATATTCAAAACTACAAAGTTTTGGCTGGAAATCGATTAATCAATTGAGTTTAGAACTCCTAAAGATCGATTTATTTAATTTGCAGAAAGAAAAGGGTGAAGGGTATGACTAAAAATGCTCTATTATACTCTATTATACATCTATTATACATAAAAAAAAAGGTGAAGGGTATGACTAAAAGATCTTAATGCTCTATTATACATAAAAAAAACCTTGCCCTGAACAGCGTGGTGGTATCTATTTTAGGAGTTCCACAACTGCAAAGAATATAATGAATATATGTACAAATCAATAGTTTTCTGATAAAACCAACAAATATAAGTAATAACTTATCAAATATTCAAAACTACGAAGTTTTGGCTGGAAATTGATTAATCAATTGAATTTAGAACTCCTAAAGATCGATTTATTTAATTTGCAGAAAGAAAAAGGTGAAGGGTATGACTAAAAATAATTGAGATAAACATATATAAATTGGTACAAAGAAACATTAGAATTTTCAGATAATGAAAGTAGATTACTTATTAATGCGCCTTGAAGGCATGATATACTCAAAATCTGGCCTTCGGTTTCAGGTTCAGTATTACTGAAATCGGTTACAAGTCAGCAAATGTTACAGTATACAAACCCATAATATGGTAGAAACTCATTGATACCTGAACCATTCACGTGTAACAAACATATTAGGTATAGGGCAGAACTAAAATAAAACAAACAAATAACAGAAAATCAGACTGCCAGCTATGAAACATCACAAAACGAGCAGTACTGCTGTACTGCCGGAGCCTTTTCACAGCATTGACTGGATGCTCATTTGTTGTTTTAGTTTATGTGAAAGAAAATTGTGGAAATTTCTTATCTATTTACACCTAAACTAATATTTCAAGGACAGGCAAGAATAAATTCTTATGTATAAACTGTAACAAATGCAAAGAAGATAAATGAACAAGACATACCTACCTACTTTATCACGACAGAACAAGCTGCACGGATGAAACCTTTGATTTTTATTCGTTTAAGCATTTTACCAAACGACTTGCATACGCCACACAAGCTTAACCCTACAAAAGTAAGATATTACATATATAAGCTACATATAATCGGCAATACATCCTTTGTCACATCGGTGTAATCTAAAGGACACCAATATCCAACATGAATAATGAATATTAAACTTGTTGACGAGGACCCGAGGTTTGTTTCAACAGAAAAGTAGCCTTGCATTAAAAAGCAGTCAAATCTCTTAATATTTTTCTATATATTTCACAAAAATTCTTGTTCAAATGATATTTAATATGTTGTGAATTTGAATCTAATATTTTACAAATCTATTGTATTATGTAAGATAGTGAATATTTGATTAATTTTTCATTTCAATCCTCTACGTGCTCTCAGTTTTTTATCCGATCCCTACCTTTTAGAATTCCTATGATACATCTCAACATGTTATAGAATCAATTATTCCCATATCTTTCCAATTCCTTTTCACTCTCGTTTTTTACCATATTCATTCTCAGCTCATATCATGATTTTCTCCTTAATTCAAGTGATTATTTAGCATTCAATAAATATTTTCCTCCCTACTTCTTCATATTTCACTGGTATATTTTTCTCACTTAATTTTTCCATATGTTTCTCTTGTACTCAAATAATCATTTATTTTGCATCCCTTACCAGTTCGAAGTCGTTTCAAAATCCAAATTTAATAATTTAAACTTACATTGCCACCGCCTTCTCTCGTGACATCTCTCCCAATGCCAAGCTTATAGGCCATTGTCCTTTGATGACACTTCTCCTGATCCGATAAAGCACCCTATCAACCAAGATGATCTTGATAATGGAATTGAGTACAACACGGTTGATCTACTCCTGTCTTAGATTGTTATCTTGTATGGCACTTTAAATGGCACTTTGGGTTATTTGTCATTTTATTCTATGCGAGCTGTAGCTCCTATGGTATGTCATTTTTGAGTTACGGTCATAATTGTTTGTGTGAGTTGTAGTTGCTCTGTTACTTCAATCAAGCACATGTTTTAATAGTATAGATAAAAAGTTGATGGACCACTCCAAAACCGATTACCTTTATAAAAAAAGCTAAAACTTCAATACCAATTATATCCATTAAAACCTTAATCGTTTTATTGCTAATTCTTTAGAATAATTAATTGAATAAAAATATTTTTCATACCACTTCTCTTAACAAGCCGACATCACTTTATACCTAACTCTACATTCAAACGTAATTTTAATTTCTAATTTATTAATTCATCACCTTCACTTTGTTTTTTTTTCATGCAATTAACCTACATTCATATTTAAGCTTCACATGTTATTGTGGTTCCAAATATTGACCCTGAGTTTTCTTCGGAGATATATTTGGACATTAGACATAAATTTTGTTTGGAGTATCAATTCAACATCGGTACGACTACTGCTGATATTTTTTATTTGTACATTGTTTGCACAAAAAATGGACAAACACCTCAAAGTTGTATGATTTAGTAGATCTTATGTTGTTCTTAGTGATTTGGATGACTTATGCAAATATATGAAAAGCAGGGGCTAAACTGTAAAAAGACACACAGATTTATAGTGGTTCGGCCAGAACGTGCCTACGTCCACTTTATATGTTATTTCTCCTTTAGATCTCAGATTACAAGTACAAAGCTTTGGTACAAGTATCTAAAAGCGTTTGAAAGTTCCTTCCGTGCTTGAGCTCTCAAACTTCTTCCCCATTGTTGTACCTCTGCCCCTCTATTTATAGAGTGAGGTTGGGGGCAGAGGTCTTGGATTTATATAGCTGCTGGTGGGCCTGGGCTGAAGCAATCTGGCCTGGCAGCGTTCCGGTTCGACGAAGCTTTGGTTCGGCCGTGCTTGGAGAAGGTTGGGGTTCGGTAGGGATGTGGTCCGGTGATAGGTTGGTTCGGCATAGGGGTGTGAAGCAGTTGGTTCGGTGTTGTTTGGTTCGGCGAGGCCTTGGACCGGTGGTAGATGGCAGGTGAGTAGGTTTGGTAGGTACTTGGATCGGTAGTGGGGATTGGTTCGGTAAGGATGTGATTCGGTGGTTTATGGAGGTGCAGCTGGTTTGGCAGTGAGCTGCCGAATGAAATTCTATAGATGGGAGTGCCGGATGAAGTAGTGCCGAATGAGGTAGTTACTCTTGGTGCCGAATGAACCTTATGCCCTTGAATCATGAGTGAAATACGCTTGCTGGCTGCTTCTTCTTGGTTCGATCGTGGAGGAAACGCACCCATCACTGATATTCCAGTTTTGACCAGAAAATGGGATAACATACATCACGACGTCAGTACAATATAGTATTTATAACCTAATCGCTTTGCTTTACATGTTAGATAAATATCATAATCATATTTTATCATATATATGTATGGATGTACGTATGTATGTATATGTATGTATGTATGTATTTATGTGTGTGTGTACACATATGTATATGTGTGTATGTATATATGTATATCTGTGTAGTTAAAGCACTCGGCAGATTCAATGCGGTGGAGGTGTAAAAAGTCATAGCGGGGACACAACGAGAATATAGCGGGATATAGCGGATGACTCTAAAATAACATATAAAACTCATACTTGATGTTTTTACAAATATATAAATGGTAAATAAATGAAAAATTAACATTCAATTGAACTATAATTAATACATAAATAATTTTAAATAAAAACATGTGCGAATATACTGTAAATAAACGTAAAACTGCTATATAATATAATTGAATTTAGTAGAATATTAGAGTATTTTCATTTTTGAAAATATATTAAAAATTCAATTAAATAAATTAATTTCATAATTTTTATAATGTATAAATGTCATTTTTCAATCCGTTTCTTTTAAAGAAGATACAGCGGAAATAGCGGAATGTAGCGGGAATAACGGGATATAGTGAAAATAGCGGAGCATAAAGCGGAAAGGCTATATTTGAGGCTATATGGAAAAATCTTATACTATAAAGCGGAAAGGCTATATTTGAGGCTATATGCATGTGTGTGTGTGTATACATACATGTTTGTGTGTATATACATACATGTGTATGTGTATTTGTGTATCTTATACTATAAAGCAAAACCCTTAGTCAAAGGGTCAAAGTGAAGTCTTTCTCACACTCTCCATATTGCCCCCCGTTCAGAACAAAAACATACCACTCCATCAGGGCAGTTCTGTCATTCCACAACCGTCTCCCACGTTTCCCCGTATTCTCTTCCCTTTCCCTTCCGTTTTCATTTTCCTGTTTCATACGCACCCACTTTCTTCTCCACCGCAAACAAAGGTAACTTCCCTCCTCCACTTTCCTAACCGTCATCCCTAAACTGCCCTCCCTTCTTCCCCTTGTACCTTCTACAACCTACTGGTACAGCCGATGCCGCCGGGTTGCTCTCCGCCGTCATGCCACCATCCTCCATCAACGTTTTGTCCCCTTCTAATTATCGCCACCTGAAATCAAATCAAGTCCATGGATTTTTCTCCAACTATCCTCCAGATGTTACATACCCTATAACTATAGATCTGGAGCCGATTTCACCACATAATAGATCTACTACCACCACTGCCTGAAATTGATGTTCTGACCAACCTACACGCACGGCAACCGAGACATTGTAGATTTGAAGTGCGATGCTTGCTGTTGTACCTGCTGATGATGTCTAAATCTAGCCATCTTCGGCTGCTATGCTGAGCTTCGTGCTTCAGAACGATCTCCACCTTTACGACGGTACGATCTCATCCCCTTTCCCTATGTTGACGTTTTCTTTTCTTTTAATGTTTTTGTTTCATACCAGTTTCCGTCCCCTCCCTACTTTCATTCACTCCGCCTCAAATTTGATTCCCTGCTTCCTCCCCTTCGGCCTCTCCCACCGACTTGACTTGCTGTGATTAACTTCCTCCTCCTTCATCCCATCGTGTTCCTGCTCCGTGTTATATATATATATATATATATATATATATATATATCTATATATTTCGTAAACCCAATCATTTTCCCCATAAAAAAGGATCAGGTGATAAAAATCCCACTTGCGGACTGTTACGCTCGCCTCAACGGGTTTCTAGCCGTTAAACCCACCATTTTAGCCATATTTACAGAACTGTGACTCCTTCAACAACTTCCCTTTTCGCATACGTCTGTTGTAGAAATATCTAATCCACCACTGCATATAAATATGCACTTGCCATCACCTTCTCACTCCACTTCCTACCTTAAAACCGTACTCCTTTCGTTTTACCTTTTACACCAATATTTCTCCACATTACTACAACTGCCTACTGCTATGTCTAAATTTCTGTATATTAACTGATATTTGCACAACTTTATGGACCAGCAGCAGAGGGAACAACGACGAGTTAATCAACGTGCAAGGCGGCAACATGCTAGACAATCTGCCGTTGCAAGTACACGAACAGGCATGGCTAGAAACCAACCTCCAGACAATTCATCAGGTAATTTTCTCTTCCCCTCATCATTTGATTCTAACTATCTACTTCACATATATGTTCGCTTTTACAACAGTGTACTTCACATGCAGACATTGGTTTATCTTGGTTTACTGACTGTCATATTGTCCACTATTGTCTTCCATATTAGTAACAACGAATTTTGATGAAATAGGACTCAACTGTAGTTAACCTGTCGAAAATTTCAAGCAGTTTTAAACACTTTGCTGTTTGAAAAATATAAATTTTGAAATGCAAAAGTTTTGCCCCACTGTTCAACCTCACTAAATTTTTTGTACCACGGTCGATACAATAGTGACATTTATACAGAATGCAATCTTTTTCCTAGTTCTACTTTTCTTCTCAATATAAACCATACTGGAAATCATCACCTGAACTGTATTAATTTTTATTTGTAAATATTACTTTAACAGATTATCTTTACTGATTAAAAATCTGCATTACATCTTAAAATCTTAGAAATCCCAAATATAAGATTTAAACTTTTGATATATTTACGTACAAAGTTCTACGCAAAACTTAAAATGTTCTTAAATTACTAAATACAAGTACCAAAGAATTTTGACGAAATAGGACTCAACTGCAGTTAGCCTGTCGAAAATTTCAAGCAGTTTTAAACACTTTGCTGTTTGAAAAATATAAATTTTAAAATGCAAAAGTTTTGCCCCACTGTTTAACCTCACTAAAAATTTTGTACCACGGTCGATACAATAGTGACATTTATACGAAATGCAATCTTTTGCCTAGGTTCTACTTTTCTTCTCAATATAAACCATACTGGAAATCATCACCTGAACTGTATTTAGTTTTTATTTTTAAATATTACTTTAACAGATTATCTTTACTGATTAAAAATCTGCATTACAATTTTAAAATCTTAGAAATCCCAAATACAAGATTTAAACTTTTGATATATTTACGTTTAAAGTTCTACGCAAAACTTAAAATGTTCTTACATTACTAAATACAAGGTTAACTTTCAAAGATAATAATGCTTTTGATATATGTTTGATTTCTGAAATACATCATTTTGCAAAATATGTGTATTGCAGTTAGCAGTGATAATTTGCTGTTTAAAATTCCAGCTCTTAAGTAGTATTGTTTATCTTCTACTTCCATCTACCAGCATGCCTCTGATACCTACTGCCGAATTTCTGTTCTCCTTTTGTTCTGCATAACACAAATACATCATTTTTGAACTTCCATACTCACTTTTACTTACCCTTTCCACTAAACTATATTATGTTCTTTTGTTTATGGTTCCTCTTTTGATACAGCAGAAAAAAATGATTATTTATATGTTTAATTTCAAATCAGTATAATTCGCACGTATACAGTAGTTTTGATTTAAAAAATTTAATCAGTTTAACCACTTTGCAACTTGAAAAATATAAATTTTGAAATGCAAAAATTTTACCTCACGTTCAACCTCACTACATTTTTTGTACCACCATCGATACAATAGTTAAATTTACAGAAAATGCAACGTGTTACCTGGGTTCTACTTTTCTTCCCAATATAAATCATAGTTGCATGCATCAGTTGAATTGTATTCAATTTTTATCTGTAAATATTACTGTAACAGATTATCATTACTGATTAAAAATCAACATTACGATTTTAACCAACATTTAAAGTTTCGATATATTTACGTTCAAAACGCTAACCAAAACTTAAAATGCTCTGAAATTACGGAACACAAGGTGAACTTTCAAACATAGTAATGCTTTTGCTAAATGTTTGATTTTAAACCAATGTAATTCATATGCGTACATGAGTTTCGGGGTTACCACTCTTAAGCAGTTTTAGCCAGTTAGCCTTTTGAAAAATATGTATTTTGCACTTACCATATTGCACAGTAAAATTGCAACTCTTAAGTACTACTGTCTATCTTCTACTTCCATCTGCCAGCATGCCTCTGATACCTATTGCTAATTTTTTTAAATATATTTTTGCATAATATGAATACATCATTTTTGAATTTCAATACTTCGTTTTACTTACCATTTCCAATTTACAATATTTTGTTCTCCTGTTTGTGGTTCTGCTTTTCATAAAGAAGAAAAAAAACCGATTTCATATCTGTTTAATTTCAAATCAGTATAATTCGCCCTTACGCAGCAGTTTTGAATTTACATAATTTAAGCAGTTTTAAACACCTTGATATTTGAAAACTATAAATTTTGAACTGCAAACGTTTTGTCACACTGTTCAACCTCACTAAATTTTTTTCACCACGGTTGATACTATAGTGATGTTTTTATAAATTGCACTGTGTTAGCTAAGTTCTACTTTTCTTCCCAATATAAATCGTAGTTGAAAGCATCACATGAACTGTATTTAATTTTTATTCGTATACAGTACTTTAATAGATTATCATCACTGATTTAAACTCTGCACTACAATTTTAAATTCTTAAAACCCCACACACATGATTTAAAGTTTTGATATATTTACGTTCAAAATTCTAACTAAAACTTAAACTGTTCTGAAATTACTACACAGAAAGTTAACTTTCACAGATAGTAATGCACAAGTTATCCTCCGAAAATATAAAAAACTTAAATTCTGTAGCTTTGGATTGTACATTATCTACTCATGTTCACATGATTACCAAGTTTAACCATTCGATGTTTGATGAAGGGGTAAAACAAGCTTTTATCAGTACCATCCTCCCAAAATCCAATGACACTGTCAACCCATATTATTATTTTTTCGTCTACCCCGACCAATTTGGCAATGGCATGAAATTTCAATTGGTTGAGTTGTCTACCTAATTTAACAAATATTTCCTAACAGTCATTTATTTCCCTCTCTATACATCATCAAATTACACTGTGCAATTTTAATGCCTTATGTAATATTTGTCAAAGGGATAAACAAATTAACACTAAATTATGATGTTCAATTTTAATGAGTTTTCTAAAATTTGTTGAAAGGATGGACAAATTAACATAGTCATAGCTAACTGAAGGGACAAGTAGAACAGTTGCCCTCTACACAAATTATCATAGTCGAATGTACCATTTCAATGATTTAGTTACCCACAGTATTACTCTTTTTAAAATATTGTTGCTTAAAGGAAAAAAGAAAATGGATATAAGGCCGGGAAGGTAAGGAAACTAATAAAGAGAAATATGGCTCTTTTCCTATAACTAAATACTTTCTATCTGCTATTTTCATATACCGGCATGCATCGGGTACGTATTGACGAATTTACAATTTAAATGATTTAGTTGATAACTTTTATTACTTTGTAAAATATTCTTGTGTAAAGGACAGCCAAATTGGATATCAGGATGAGTAGGCAAGGAAAATAATAACGAGAAATATGGTTTTTTCCTACAGCTAAACAATTTTTATCTTATACTTTCGTGTACCAGCATGCCTCTGATGGCTGCTGCTGAATTTTTGTTATTTTACTGTTTTGCATTATAGGAATAAGATCATATTTGAAGTTCAATAACCAGTTTCACATTATAGGAATAAGATCATATTTGAAGTTCAATAACCAGTTTCGCTTAGCTTTTCCAACTTACCATATTTTGTTGTACTGTTTGTGGTTCCCCAGTTGATACATAAGAAAAAAAATGATTTCCCAATTCTCTGATGTATGCTCCAACTGTACCTCAACCAACTCACTGCTGACACTGTATTGCAAAATTATTTCCCCACGAAACAAGTGGGAATTGTTGCTCAAGTGGTAAAATTACCACTCACTACCCTCCACCACCTCCTGAACTTTTAACTTTATACACTGAAGACAGTGAAAGAGGTTCACATTTTCGAACTAACATTATATCTTATAACAATGCTTTCGCATTCACATCTATGGGGGCTAACATTGATCAAAACTTGGCGTTCGCTCGGAACGGAATATACTCTTACCGTGCACAAGGCTCCATCTATCATAGCATCGGAAGTGTTCTGCCTCTGCCAGGGAGTAGACCTAGATACCTCCAAATGTACATCTATGATACTGTCATGAGATTGACAATCAGCAATAGGATAGTGCAATATTAAGAGCAGACATCCTGCAAACGTTGCAAGAAATCTTAGATGTTTACAACCCTTATGTACATGTGCTGAGACAGTTGGGGCAGCGTACTGATTTAGAAGATTGCATACTGATAATAAAAGAACTTATAGTTAATCGTCATTTTCACCAACTACCGACTGCGTCACACGTAGCGGGTATCGTTGTAGGGGACGATTACTCAGATAATTCAAACGACAGAGATATTATAGTTGAAACAAGATCAGGAACCCTACAACGAGTTGCAGATACAATAGGATTTTATGATCCACTACAATATCCGCTTCTCCTCCCATGCAGTGAACAAGGATGGGATCTAAACTTCCACAATACCGGACAGAACCAAATCAGTTGTAGAGCCTACTACTCCCATATGTTACAGGTTCGTACCACCCTCTGTTGTACATATACAACTTTTCTAACCATACCTCACATACATTTACTCTCCCCCGTATCCTCCGCACTTACCACTTTGTACACATCGTAGATACGACCTATGGAACAGCCTCTTCTACTACTTGGTGGTCGCCTACTCCAACAATTTGTGGTTGATACTTATGTCAAAATTGAAACTATGCGACTACGCTATCTTCGAGACCACCAAGATACTATTCGAGCTGACTTATATCAAGGTTTACAAGATGCTCTCCAGTGGGGAGACAACTGTCGGTACGTAATTTCCATTCCATCCATTTCCCCTATTAACAATATACACTACATACTTAAAAATTTTACGCATCTATGCTATTTGTAGGAAATGTTGGGGTTAGAAAAGTCCTTCCATCCTCCCATATTGGTAGTCCACGTGACATGCATCAACGGTACCACGACGCAATGGCAATTGTACGAAGGTATGGAAACACTACACCATAAATGATATTTTGATATGGCTAAAAGCCGTATCTAATCTTATTAGATACGGCTAAAAGCCGTATCAAAATATGCCGAGCTTAATATTTTGATACGGCTTTTAGCCGTATCTAATGAGCTAATTAGATACGGCCTTTAGCCGTATCTAATTGACACATTAGATACGGCCAGAAGCCGTATCTAATTGACAAATGGGCAGCGTTTAATGAACCAATTAGATACGGCTAAAAGCCGTACCTAATTAGTCAATTAGATATTCATATTCAATATATAATATTATAGACCTATTCATATCCAATATATAATCAATAATCATTCCGAGACATCAAAACAAATAATATTATAGACAGTGCACATTCAAATGATTCAATAATCCGCATTGCAGTGCGTAATAACTTAACAATATCATTACATAATATCATTACATAATAATAGCATTTAACACATTAATATATCGCAGTAGCGGATACTAGAAAACACTATCGCTCCAGTACCAAGATCCAAATACACAACAATAATACAAATGTATCACATTACTACATAATACAAATACACAACAAGTCTCTGTTATACTGTGTTGTTACGGCAGCCACTGCATAATGCAAAGCCAAAGAGCTAACTCCTCCAGCCCAAAATATCTACACAAGCATTTTAAAATATTAGTACAAATATATACAATTTATCAACCAAACGGACAAGCATCAAGTTCTAGCACAGGTAAAGGAATTCCTTCACAAACACAACACGATGGCAGCGTCGATGAATATTCACCTCCACAGAGATTAACAATCGATGAGATTCCTCAAATTGTTAATGACTTCAGGCTTGCTGCTAGAAATGCAATCAAAGCTGATACTTAATGTTGCATTTTTTTCCCTTATTTTTTTGTAGTATTTTTTTGCTATCTATATTCATATAAGTAATATGCAAGCCACTTGATTATATCAATCCATCACTCAGTTCATATCGAAGTTTTTTTTATATAGTATTTTTAGTCCATTTTTCAAAACAAACCTAAAAAATGATTCAAACAGGTTTTGATGGAGTGGAAATCCATGAAGCACACAGATACCTCCTCGAGCAGTTAATGAAAGACAATGCAGATGATAGAATAGACGAGTATAGAGGCAGCTTAGCCAACCGCTATCGCTTTGCACTCGAAGTCGTGTCTTCTGTAGTCAGTGAAATTGGAGGAGATAGGGCAGGAATAAGATTATCTCCATTTGCAGACTACATGGAATGCTACGATTCAAACCCAGAAGAACTCAGACTGTACATGATGAACTCGCGTAACAAGTTCAACATAGTGTATGTGCATGTGGTGGAACCTCGTATGTCAATTGTAGGTGGAAGGAGGCAAATTCCTCATAGGTTATTGCCATTGAGAAAGGCTTTTAATGGCACCTTTATAGCTGCCGAAGGATATGATAGAGAAGAAGGTAACAAAGTAGTGGCTGATGGTTATTGCATATGGAAGACTGTTCTTGGCTAATCCTGATTTACTGAAGAGGTTTGAGTTGAATGCTTCGCAGAACAAGTATAATAGGTTCACATATTACATTCAAAATCTAAGTTTGAATGCCTTATCTCTAGGACATGGTCGTAGAACAAAACATGTATATAGGTATTTGTCAAACATTATTTAAGATTTGACGGCACGCGTAAGTATCAATATGTTAGTTTTTGGTGGTTTTGCCTTATTGGCTACTTTTAACCACACCCAAAATCCCAAAAGTCCAATTTATATTAACTGATATAAACAAAACACTGAAATTTTATGTAAAATACATGAGTTATCAAAAATGTCTACCTTCAATAATTGCTCAATTAACGCACTTAAACGATTAATCAATAGTTCATACTTACGGTCTAAATTCCGCTTAGCAATTTTTACAACCTTAACCATCACAAGCAGAAACAACGCCAAGCAGAAACAACGCCAAGCAGAAACAAGACAAAGTTTTAACAAATTGTATACCATTTTTTGTTTATTTAATGGTAATGGTAATTGCAAAGCAAGTACCGTATGGTGATTAATATGGTAGTTTCCTATGAACTAACGTTATTCAACTCGCTAGATGTTTTTAATTTTATAATTCATTTATCTAAAAAGATGTTTTATGGTATATTAACAACTTAAAATATATTAATCTGAATTGGAATTAAATTCAAATCAATTTAATGGGACTTGAAATATCGACCACATAAACAGAAAGTATACCCGCTCCATCATCTAGAGATATCGAATAAGATACTTCGGATGGCACACATATCCACCCACTCCAACATCAGCAAAGGTCTTTGCAAATTGATGATTCATTTTGCTGGTTCTCTCATCTGGTAGCAGTATACTGTCCAACACCATTTTGTCATGTGTGGATGGTACAGATTTCCCATGGATGTTGGACAATGTAGAATCTCGGCATATAGTACCTGTTGCAATAAAAGGGAATATTTATTATTATTTAAGTTTTCTACTTATTATGTCATAAATGTTTAAATGTTAAAAATACCTGTTCCTATTACTTCTAAATCAGAGTTGAGGATTTCATATTTTTGATTGTTCGTAACATTGGTCGAATCTTGGAACTGCGAAGCAATGAATTCAGGAGCATTGAATTGTGTGGCGCGTCCTCCATCAGAAGAATTGACCGGTGCACGAATTCCCTGTTCAATATTTCCCACCATGTTGATCAAAACCTCCATTTTCCCAGACAAATTTCCCACTGTACCCTCCAAACTTCCCACCCTCATTTTCAACTCATCCTGCTCGCCATGAACATGTCGGAGTCGTTTCTGTGCAATGGCACAAGCCTTAACTTTAGTCTTTGGTATAACGGTCCCAACACCGCGACTCCTACCCCTTGCATCCTTACCAAGCACTTGTGATAAGATGTCTTCATCCACTTTCAATTTTTCTTCATCACTATCAGTGATCTTTTCCTTCGCTTTCGCAATTTGATCCTGTAATATGATAATACTTACATGAATAAGGAATTTTAAAGAATATGCAAGTTAATATTTGTTTAACTTACAAAGTATGAAGAAGTGGCATCTGATATGCTACCATCTTTTTTCCTGTGTGTCTTCTCCCATACTTGACGACGACTGATATTTGTTGATGGACTAGCAACGATCTGCAATACAAGTTGATGCAACGACATGAATATCCAATCACAATGTGTAAATCATTTGAATGAAAATGAATATAAATTACCATTTCTTGTTCTATTTTAGTGTGACTTTTACGTCCTGCACGATGAGCATAACTGAGCAATGCTCTGTTCTTTTTGCCTACCTCCCTTCTTCCGCTCGCTTCAGGCGTTGCTTCATTTTTTACGAACTCTGCCCAATCTTCTTGAGCAACTGTAGATGGGCAATTTTTCAACCGTTCTTCGTCATTGTTGAAAGGGTCATAATAAACTACTCTCAAGTTTTTCTTGTATTTCCTAAAAGCCTCGGCCATTCTCTTTAAAAACATTTCCTTTGAAAGCGAATCGAGCTCATAAATTTTCTGCAAAAAATATATTAAATTATGTGTTGTGCAAAGAGTTGAAACCATAAGGCTATTGAATGAAATAGTTGTTGTCAAACAGATAAGGATACTTACCACCAATTCGTTCCAAACGTTGTCCTTGTATATTCCAGGTACTTTATTCCAACTTATATATGATATCGGCACATGAGCTCTTACTAGTTTATCATAGTAGCGATTTTTCCAGCGTTATCTGAGACCAGAATACCAAGTAAGTTTTGATCAACTTTCTTCGCCTATGAACATGACGAATGTGAAGATGGTGGATTTTCTGACATAGTTTCCTGCAAAATTATTAAGTGACAACACCTGGAATTGCATTGGAATGTATAAAATATTCAAAACCATACATACACACAATCGTGCAATTAAAAATATATAGACACACAATCATGTGATGTATGAATACTAATAAGTTAACATATGGATTTGGTAAGGTCTTCTAATTTTTCATTGTCTTCAAAAGCTGATTGATAGACGGTAGGGAACTCAATGTCATCCACATTTGTAGTCAACCGTTTTGGTGTATGCAAGACCATAGACCATTCGTTATTTTTTAAATCTTTTGAGTAGAAAACTTGACTCGCTTCCGATGCAAGAATAAATGGCTCGTCATTCACGTTATTTTTGTTCTTCAATTTCCCTAAATTTACCATGATGTGGTTTGAAATGGGATCTATTTTGCAACCATTGACCTTATCCTCGACTTTTACCCAATCACAATAAAAAACTGTTTGTTTGAAGTCAGTGTAATCCAACTCAAGTATCTGTTGAATGAATCCGTAATACGTTGTTTATGCTTCCTTATAATTTTTATCCTTGCCACTCGCTCTAAATTTTGTAATTGCTCTCATGCATACACCGCTATTTTGTGTTACCATACGGTCTTCGTACTTTTTCGTGGAAAATGAAAATCCATTCACTTGGTACTTCATATAACTATGCGTTATGAACTTCGGCTCGTGCACTAACCGCCACAGAGTTGGATCAACATCGATGGTCTTTAACAGCTACATAAATTTTAATAAGTAAAAAAACATGGTCACAAAGGTGTATTGCACACTTATAAACACATGAAATACTTAAGATGAAGTTAAATCTCATTACGTAACCATAGATTAAAACTTTGAACTACTTCCACGGTGGTAGCCCTGCCTCTAGGTTGAAATCTAGTACTTTTCACATAGGAGTTATACCTCCTACGAAAAACACATATCAAAATGTATATATAAATTGAATTAAAAAAATTAAAATTCCAAACAAGTTCATGAACTTACTTCTTCCATTCATCCAATCCATCGTACTTATTAAGGACCCATCTACGCACCTGTTCAAACTGCACTTGGGTTAGCGTTATGTCTTTACCATTATCCAGAGGTATCTCACCAGCAAACTCATCGTCCTCGTCTAAAAACGCTTCGCGGGTATGCTTATGATTTCCATCACCTCCGTTTGGCATATATTCCATGCAGTAAAGACTAGCTTCTTGTACGATATATCCTTCTGCAATACACCCTTCAATGTATCTTTTGTTGCGCACATATCCTTTATATGTTTTCATCAACCTATAAATGTGATCAATTATATACTGTAGACGGTAGCTATTTATATGAAATAATGATGTGCATAACTGAAATTAGAAATTTACCGTTCAAATGGATACATCCATCTATATCTGACAGGGCCACAAATCAATGCTTCATCGGCTAAATGAACCATAAGGTGGACACTGATATCAAAAAATGCAGGTGGAAAATGTTTTTCAAAAACACACATTGCTTCTACTAAGCTAGCCTTTGCTTTTAAAAGATGTTCCCTATTGATCACCTTTGAACACAAAATGTTAAAGAATAAACTAATACGATGAACAGCATTTCGTAGATCCTTAGGCACTTTCAGATTTTTCAAAACGGTGCAAAACCGTATCTTTTCTTCTTTGCTCAAAGCGAAAGTTGTCTTTGGTATGATTGTTTTATTTGTTTCAGGATCTTCCATCACCCACAACTTTTGTTTTATACCCATGATTTTCAAATCCAGACAGAACATTTTTTTACCTATGTACAAAATGAAACAAACTAATATCCAAGCTAACAGTTTTCTTTTTAATTACAAAGTGAAACTAAAATGTAGATCAAAAGGGCATCAAAGGAGCAATAACTTTCAGTATAGAGTTATTATTCATCGAGTTTTTCTATTTTTGTTACCAAATTTCATTTTTGATGATTTTGTATGTTATGTTTGTTACCAAGTTGCTACAAGATTACCCTATCTAAACTTGATATCATCATTGTTTTAAAAAAAGCTTTATGGGGAAATAGATGTAACTTCATTTTCTAAGTTAGTAATTTTACATGATTCAAGCTACTTGATCGTTCATAATATAAATTGTTTAGTAAAGAACAATATAATTTAGTAAACAATTAACTTCCTTGTAAGATTTATACGCATGCCTTTTTCATGATCATTTTTTGTTTTCCTGTACGACCTAGAATTTTGTAGTATGATTTTAAACATTTAATTAATTTTAAATAGTTAAAATATATGGACTATTTAAATTTCAATAAATGGAACTCAAAATATAGGGTTTATTTTAAACATTAGCACCAAACTGTTTCCAAAAAATTTGCCATTACAACGGCGCCATTTTGTAGCACCGGAGTAATGTCTATGCATTATCCCTCTCCTGATACTTGGCTTGCGCCATTAACAACAATTTTATCCACTTATACAACAATGTCAGAACAATATACAACATTAGCACCAAACTGTTTCCAAAAAAATTTCCATTACAACGACGCTATTTTGTAGCACCGGAGTAATGTCTATGCATTACCCCTCTCCTGATACTTGGCTTGAGCCATTAACAATAATTTTATCCACTTATACAATAATTTCAAAACCATATACAATGTCAGAACCATATACAACATTAGCACCAAGCTGTAAATTATGCAAGGAGATCAAAATAATACAAAATAGCATAAGATTGACTATTGTATTAGACATGGTATTATTGGTTTTTTTTAATTAGACAGGGGCTACTCAGCAAAAAAACTGGGTTTCTAATTTAAGTAGAAGGATAAGAACATTGAAATCAAAGAACCAAATTTGCACTTATAACAAAAATAATGTAAGAACAGAAGTTATGAATAAAATCTTTAGAACATGCTAGAAAACCAGACCGTTGAGTTTCTAACCCACAAAATATCATTTTAAGTGGTCCAACTAGCAAAATAACAAAAACACTACTGCAATATTAATTATTCAAATGCTACAAACTTTTAGTTGTTTCCACGTATTTAACAGACAATGTTATTGCAAACTGTTATACTTTTCAAGCATTAGGGGATTTTATTACTTATTACTAAAGAACTGCTTTAAAGAATCAATTTGTTCTTCTGTTCCTAATTTGTTTTCCAAAGTGTAAATATGATCTTTATTCAAGGCTCCGTTTTGTCAATACAAATCAAACTGGTACTGGGATATATTTTAGTGTGAATAGTTTTTTTCCAATTCACAAAAGATTATTGTTTACTGCTATTATGAGTTCATTAATCTCATTAATTCTTGCATGACTAAAGTCTTGTAAGGACAGAATAGTAGTGTATTTGCAGTGTATTTCATACATCATAGATATCCTGAATATTATAAGAAAATTTTGTTCATCTATTCATTCACCTTCCGGCTGGAATATTATAAGTTGGTTTTAAATTAAATTTGTATTAAAAAACTATAGGAGGGTTCCAACATTTAATACATGAGCATTACTTCAGGCTTGTGATGATAAGTAATTAATAGCATATTTAGGTTGGAGCGCTGCCATATAAATCAGTTGAGGATAAAATTAGCAGTTGTGCCAACTTGGAAAAAGAATGTTGCAGTGGATCTACTCCGCTTACGATATGGTCGACAATAAATGATGCTGCAGATGTGAGACTTGGTTGAGTTCTGTGTTTGGCATTAGATAGTAGGTCTAAGATCTTGAAATGGTAGCTCCTATGGCAGTTATTCACCGTTGAAACAAATTCGCGGTTGCACTCATTAGGCAGTATAGGGATTTCATTCGTAGAATTGGATTGATCCATTGTGAAACGCGATTGTTAGAATTATACTCAACCTTAGTATGCAGATCCCATCTGTCTTTATCGGTTGAAATCATGCAATCCAAATAACAAATCAAATTGGAAAATCACCAGGCACTAAAAGATTAAAACATTGTTGTGCTACCCATAAACACAGTCGCCCAAAAATATAAACATCAATTCTACGGGCTATATCAAAATTCACAAACAAACTCGAAATAAGACATAGGAATCTCTTTGAAATTCATGTGCATAGTAGGACCATAATCAAACACTCCCGAAGTATAGAGCTTTAAATCTGGGTGGGCTATCTCAGAATTCACCAAATCCTAATTCGATAATTGATTTAATCTTACCCAAATTCGTCGAGTCTGAAAACAATATCGCCTCTACTACAATTGGTAAGCAGATCCAAATCAAAGATTCTTAGTCACATGATCCCAGAAATGCAGTAAACAGACACTGAAGTCAATTGGGTGATCAAATACTACAACAACCTTAGTAGTTTGTACTTTGTATAGTAAAGTAAATTGCTTCGGACACACTCTCCCACCTCACACGTACTCAACAAATTCACGAGTTCAAAATTAAGCACGCAATTTCATAAAAAAAAGAATGGAATTAAGCACGCAATTTCATAACAAAATTACCTGAGAGCAGTGATCGAATTTGAGAAGACGTGGAAGGCTCTGATGGACGACGTCAAAGCAACATTCGATCGATCGAGGTGGAAGGCTCTCTGGCGATTTAACCCTAAATAAGCACGGAAAAAAAATGAAAGCTGGAAATAAAAAAAAGGAGGGAGGGTGTGCGTTTTGGGGAAAATTTTCCCACGAAAAGAGGCACAGATTTTGATACGGCTATAAGCCGTATCAAATGTTAATACGGCTTACATCCGTATTAAATAATATAGATACGGCTATAAGCCGTATTAAAATTTGATACGGCTTATAGCCGTATCAAATGTGCCGCCTAAGGTTGCGCCAAAATTCTATCTGTGGTGTAGTGAAAATCCGACTTATTTATTACTGTAACATGTAATCCTAATTGGATTGAGATTACACAAGAGCTATTTCCCTTTCAACAACCATATGATCGTCCTGATTTGACTACTAGAGTTTTCCGTGCAAAATTGGAACAACTTAAAGTTGATTTATTTGATAAACATGTCCTAGGTAAAGTCATTGCACATGTTCATGTCATAGAGTTTCAGAAAAGGGGATCGCCACACGCTCATATCTTGCTTATTCTTACAGAAAATGATAAAATTAATACTGTCGACGATTACGATACTATGGTTAGGGCACAAATTCCAAATAGCGAATTAGAACCAGATTTGTACACGTTAGTTATTAAACACATGATTCATCATCCATGCGGCAGTTTCAACCCCACTGTCGTATGCATGCGAGATGGAATATGTAAGAAGGGATTTTCTAAACCCTTCACGACATCAACTTTACAAGGAACTGATTCGTACCCCATCTACATACGTCGTGACATTGGAGTACAAAGTCAAACAACTAATAGTGCAGTTGACAATCGTTGGGTCGTTCCTTATAACCCTTATTTGCTTCTAAAATATGACTGTCATATGAACGTTGAAATTTGCTCCAGTATTAAATCTGTCAAATATCATATAAGTATGTTTATAAAGGATTAGATCGCGTACCCGTAAGCGTATCTTCTTCATCATCCACCATTGATGAAATTTCTCAATTCGTTAACGCCCGATGGATCAGTGCACCAGAGTCCCTATGGAGGATATTTAAGTTCCAACTTAGTAGCATGTCTTGGTCTGTAATAGGACTACAAATACATCTACCTAACAAGCAACAACTTCAATTTAACGCGAACGAAAGCTTACAATCTATTCTGACTGACCAACATAGAACAAAAACTATGCTTACAGAATTCTTTAACCAAAATTTAACGGACAAGGAGGCACGCCAGTACCTTTACCACGAATTCCCTGAAAAGTATTGGTGGAACTATGAACAAAAAGAATGTGTACGTTGACAAATAAACCGTAAAGTAATTGGTCGACTATATACCGTACCTCCCACCGAAGGTGATCGCTACTACTTACGATTATTACTAAATCATATTCCAGACCCACTTTCTTTCACACACTTATGCACTATCAACGGAACTGTTTACAGTACATTCAAAGAAGCAGCCGAACACCGAGGATTGCTAGAAAATGATAACAATATTAAGGATTGTTTAACTGATGCTTCGAACACCCATATGCCTCCTGCTTTAAGGCGATTATTTGTTACCATTTTAGTATAATGTGAACCATGTGGTGTACGTGAACTATGAGATGAATTTTGACCTTTCTAACTGAAGATTACCCATCCACATTTTCTGCCACACTTTCAGCTACATATTTACTTGGTCGATGTCTGTTTGATGTTAACAACCTTCTAAAACATTATAATAGAACCATATTTGATTATGATTTACCACATAACTCCCTACATTCAGCCAAGGAGTACAATAATTCCACGCTTCTCTTAGAAGAACAGTCAATACAAATACCATTATCCGATTTACAAGCAATAAATAATTTAACCAGTGAACAAAAGGAAGCGTTTAACATGATCATGGTTACGGTAGATTCGAAAATCAGCTCCATTTATTTCATCGACGGTCCTGGAGGGACATGAAAAACTTATTTGTACAAAGCAATTTTAGCTCATCTACAAAACTGAGGTATTATCGCAATTGCAACCGCCACTTCTGGAATAGCTTCTATTACGTTGCCCGGTGGTAGAACAGCACACTCACGATTTAAAATACCTATTAACTTCTACTCTTCGTCCACATGTCATATTACCAAACAATCTGATACTGTAAAACTTTTATCCACGGCAACCATTCTGCTGTGGGACGAAGCAACCATGGCTCACCGCCACGCGTTCGAAGTTTCTGACAGAATATTACGAGACTTGACGAATGCGGATGTTCCATTCGGAGGAAAAATTGTTATCTTAGGCTGTGATTTTCGGCAAGTACTAGAGCTCAAACATCTGATGCATGTATAGTTCGGTCATATTTGTGGTCAAGTGTTAAAGTATTTCTACTAACTAAAAATATGAGGGCACGGGCTGTCCAACCTTACGCTGACTTTGTTTTGCGCATTGGAAAAGGTACTGAACCCACCGTAAAAGAAGACATGATCAAACTACCACCAGATATTGTCATACGATGGGACAGTACAAGTTCGTTATACTCTTTGATTACCGAAATCTTCCCCGCATTAACTGATAATTTTAGCAATACAAACTACATGCTAAGTAGAGAAATATTATCACCAACAAATGAAACAACGGATGAAATTAATAACATGATAATAAAACAATTTCCTATCGAACAACACATTTACTACTCTTTTGACAAAGTAGAAGATGACACGTCTAACTTATATCAGACCGAGTTCTTGAACTCGCTTAACCCAGGTGGTATGCCACCTCATAAATTGACTCTTAAAGAAGGATGTCCAATAATGTTACTACGGAACCTTGATCCACGAATCTGATTATGTAATGGGATGAGACTAATCTGTCGTGTCTTCCATCGAAACCTTATAGACGCTGAAATTTCTTTCGGTCAGTTCCAGGGTACATGGGTATTTATTCCACGTATACCATTAAAGCCTTCTGAAAACATAAAGCTGCCATTCAACCTTATCCGTAAACAATTCCCCGTGCGGCTGGCCTTCGCATTAACAATTAACAAATCACAGGGATAAACCATCCCACATGTTGGAATTTATCTTCCCAACCACGTTTTCAGTCACGATCAACTTTACGTCGCTTTATCCCGTGGAATTTCGAGCAGCACAACAAAATTTTTGGTTAAAAACGAAAAACTTCATCGCAAAGCTGGAACACATACTCGAAATGTTGTTTATAAGGATGTTTTGCGAATGTGTTCTCAAATTATGAACATCCCCTGAACACATCTTACCTACCCCACTTTTCTCCCACCCGCCCAGATACTCTCCACTTCACACTCCCCACTTCTTCCTATCCCGCTGCTGCACTTTCTATGTTATAACTTACATTCCAATTGTTTTTTCCACACATAACCTGTTCTGTTTACCATGCTTTTACATTCCAAATTCATAAAATAAGCAAATAGTATAATAAAACTGAACAGCCTTCTTTTCGTGCGACCACCTCACTCCAGTTGTTTTATGTACAAATAATGTGATGTGAGTTTATGGTTAACAAAAGGTTTCCAATTGTTCTACTGTTATGCTTTTCTACCTATTACCTAATTTTCTTTACTCTTTCCTACGTAACGAAATGCTGTTGATTTACTTGGGATCTACAATTTGGATTAACGGTGTGAGCTCGAGCGAGGCGGCTAAGTGCTCAACTCAATTTATCAATGGAAGTGAGCAGTTACAGACTTTACACAATTATCCTACTCCACCAACGTTGTTCTCCACCTCGAAATTTAATGCACTGTTCTCAAGTCAACTGAATAAAACAAAATGCAAGTGCTCAAACTGTTAGATTGTTAATTTTACACAATATACACATTCTTCTTCTAAAACAATATTCTACGTTTTATTTGCTCTATAGGCATGATTTTTGTGGTCTTCTACGTGGACAGTTTGGTTCATTATAAATGGAACGCAAGCATGAAAATTTTCATTCACCTCTACTTCACTGAGCAGGCTTTGGCTTTTACCAATAGCCACTAGCTTTCCCCCTGCAACTCAACCTTTTCTGTCAACCAACAACTAACGGTGCCACCGGAGCAGCATAGGACCCATCGACAACCACCAACTTCACCGACAGTTTAGAGGATGAAATCCCTAACACCATAATATGTATATCTCCCTTTTGCTATAGTCTACTCTCTTCAACATCATCATCAATTTGCTGCTTTATCCAGTTATCAGAAAACATAGAAGCTGCGTCGGTCTACGGTCATTATTTCCTGCCTTCCACATATGAGATACAACAAAAGTTAGTACACTATGCTATCAGAAAATACTGCTTTTTGACTATGCTTTTTTCACAGATAAACTGTACTGCTGTATTTACAAAAAATTTGTCCCTATTTAATTTTACATTCTTACTCCGTTACGCACTATTTACATCAGACACTTCACCTCACTCTGTTTGTTACTGGAACTGGAAGTACTGGAAGTAGATATTTAATTTGTTACATCAGACAAATTTTTTTATGCACTGCTAGATTTTTATGGTCGTACATATTTCGTATTTCATCCAAAATAAACCAATGAAGCACAACAAGAAGTACTGGAAGCATGCATGTATCATACTACAACTTAATACAAAAATCAGTTACATTCACATTTCTCCAAACCATTCAGTGAAACAGATTAAATTCAAACCACAGTGAAGTTTAAGGGAATACATTTAAAATAAAAAAAAAGGAGAAATGAAACACAAATGATCCACTGCACTCCACCAGTATTTCGAAATAAACACGTACGGAATGCTCAGTCAGATGGATTAAGTAATCTCTCACTGTTTACTATCCCATGTTTTAACTATTATGCCCTTGCTTTGATTTGAATTATTCTCTGCAAACCTCTATAGTGGACCAATTACTCTACACACATATTTACTTCTTCTCACTCTTGCTTCATTCAACAACTGCGTTTGTTTCATATATTTAGTTGTACTATTTTGTATAGAAGTCATACCACACAGCACTTCAGTTCTGTTTATTGTATAGCATTTTGGAATATAAAGGTTTTTTTGCAACTTTTTGGAACAGGGAATGAGTCAATTATTCACTTCGGTTTAAATAAAATTTTGTAACCACATTATAAAAAGAAGAAGACATCTACTGTTGCTGCAGAACCGAATAGCATACGTTCAGAAAGCCATAAATCCACAGTAGTTGTACTATTTGTTTATTTTTCACCAACTCTCTCTTCAACCAAGGTTAAGTAAAACATATACATGCTAACTCACCCCTTTTATGTCTACTCATTTGTACTGCATACATTTTAAAAAGGAATGCAAACTGTGACATTAATTCTTCCGTACAAAATTTCAACTACTGTGGACAACCAAACCTTTAACACATCTACACTTTTACATAGCTATAGTATGGATATCCCAATGCATATATCAGCACCTCATGTTGTTGTTTTACTGCATTTTTTTCCAATCCACCCTGCGGTTTTCTCCTTTTCCACAATGAGGTGTTCTACTTCCAACCACCACTTGCGCATTTCTATCCCCCTCCGACCCAGTAAAACCATCTGCCACATATTTCTCATTGACATATTCCACTACCCACCCGGTCCCCTTACGTGTTCTATTTTCCCGTATATCCAACTCACATCCCCACCCAGTTATAAACTCTTCCACAGCCAAAAAATTCTACATCCTCATTCATACAAGCGACACCCACAATGAAAAGGTAATTTTTCAACCTTCTATTTCCTCACCATCTTCTACTTTTTCGCTTTTTTTAAACTCCACAACATATTGCTTATTTGTTTTCACAAGTTGACAAATCAGTTTGCATGTTTTAATAGTTGTAACTGTACCCTTACACTTCCTACTACACACTACATCCGTACGTTAACTACCTCGTACTTCTACCACTTACCTACAGAACACTGACACTAATGCCACTGTGACTACATAACTTACGCGTACTTAATTTTCACCAACAAATGCTTCCAACCACTGTCCGTTCAGCCCGCATGTCCCCAATTTTAGTTCAAATTTTCGCATCTTCACCATTACTTCTTACACATTTTAATACTTAAACTGTACACTTCTATCCCAAAAAATGTGCGCTATTTTATTTCCTTCACTTCCACTAACTCCTCCCTCCAGCGTAGAGCAAATGTTCAACAGCCATCCAAGAGAGTTCAGTAGGCCTTTCCACGGACAAAATAAAATGAAAATGCACCCATGCATCAAAGCTTCTACGATCACTTCCTGCTGAAATAGTTGATGCTTCTGACGTTGTACCACCGCCTCCTGCTACAGAGGATGAGTAAGACAACGGTACCAATGCGAACCGCCTGCTACACCTTCCCTCCTCCGTAACAGCACCAAATATTGCGCAGCAAAACTTCAAACATTGCGTAACAGCACCAAAATATACGCATCAAAACTTCAACTTAGAACAACCGTCTACATTTCCAGAACAACTGCAAATCTGTAACGAGCATCAACACCCTACACCCTATCAACCGCACGTTAATTGGGATGCTTTCTTCACAACGGAATTGGTATTCTACACATACCTCCCTATAATTTAATACATACTCATATTAGTCCACATATACATGCTTCTTCTGATTTCCAACCCCTTTACCTTCTCTTACAGATCGAAGAGTGCGATAGAGCTGTTGAGCATTTTCTTGCAGAGCATTCGCACAACTAATCGTGCTGCGCGATACTAAAACATTTGCTCATCTTTCTGTTCTACCTCATATTTTCCCAATGTGCAATTGGCACTAAAGTAGCTGTCATAACTGCTACGCCTTATAAAATTTATTAATCTGTAGAATCTACTTTTCATCTACCCAACTCTTTAATGTAATGCTTGCTTATTTTCTTTCATAACTGCAACAACCGGTTATCTGCTCTACCAACTTAGCTAAACTATCAAGTCCATGCTTCGTCTCTGATTATTTGGTTCTATTTACCATTACATTTCAATTTTTCTTTTACTGGAATTCATACCCCTTACATCATCAATCTCTGTTCACCATGCAATGCATTGTACCTTTTAGTTGTATTAAATAGAACAATTTGTTCGTTCCATATGATACACAATCAGTATTCACTTTCTTTGCATGTACCTTCATTCCTTCTATGAAAATACGTATATGCAGTATTAAACAATTTACAAGCTAAATTTACCGCGGTGATGCCTAAATATTTGTTAATTCGTATGGAAATGACTGTGGGAAGGCCACCGAGCAAATCTAAAAGGACTTTTCAAAAGTGCACAGTACCTCAGCCAATTAACAAACTTTTATACCTATCACACCAACAATTTACGAGCCTTCATACGTCTTCAGATTTTATACTATGCACACTAATGAAAGTGAAAAATTAAGAGCAAGTTGACATTAAATTTTCGGCATTCATTTCATACATACGAGCAAATATGAAATTATGTTGAACTTGCAACAATTACTACATCAACCTAAATAGCCTCTAATATTGATATATACAATGAAACGTCAACAAATTCACACTAGCCTTGAATCTGTCTATTTCTATTCCAAAGCAATTCTGTTGTTTTTGTTCATTATAGATGGGTGATTTAGGTTCTTATTCGTATGATTTACAGTTTTAGCCAAGATTGTTTGCTACGTTAGTAAATGACATAATGATTCTTTTTTTTCCTTCTACAAAGCATGTTGGTTTCTAACTCATGATTTCACTACATGCATAAATCCCCTTAAGTATTGAGATTTTTTATTTTGCTATTAGTTTATTTACACTCCCATATAATCTTACCTCTTTGCCCACTTTTTTGTTCATTCACAAATATATTTTAGTTGGAAAAAAATTGAATATTGATTAGTTTACTATTGCACTTAGATTTTGACATCCCTCTTCTAAATACAAAATAAGTAACAAATTGCTTAACCATGTGTTTTCCTTATCGGAAGAAGAATTTTAGTACCGTTTTACGTTGGCACTAATATGGGTTGATTAACTTCTTATAAACTAAACCTGAAATATCATAGACAATTCATAGGTTGATGTAACTTACACGGCCTTATCGACATCAGTTCTACCCTTACTCTTTCTTACAACACCTTATTTTTGTTTGGTTGCCATATCGTTTTCCCCTTTTTTCCCACAACTACCGAAATCTTCACCGTAATCTCTGACAGTACCATAATTGTAACAAAGAGAAAATTTGCTCACTTCCTTTTATGCACACGTCCAACGGACGTGCCACCATACTCGTATATATGATGTTTCATTTCAAACATAAACAATTACGTAAAATATAATGTTGTCTTTAAAAGCATAAACAAATATTACTTTAACAATATTTGTTTGTTTATTGAAGAAAATTATCTATGAATACTTTTCTCTCGTTTATTTTAATTTTTTACAAAGAGTAAGAATGACAAGAAAATTGCTTTTTTTAAAGAGTGGTCCTCAAAAGAGGAGAGCACTCATAATTATATTAGCGGGTACCAAAAACCATATTAGTGTCTATGAAGATATACGAATAAATAGATTAGATCTTCACATAGATGATCAAAAAAATAAAATAAAATAAAATAAAATAAAAGCAAGAGCAAACAAATAATATACATTTATTTAATATTATTAGAACTGAGTGCACTGTAATGTGAAAACCTTCCAAAGGATTGCCCATGCCATTTAATATTTTGAATGCATTATGAGAGATTGTTGCACGGTGAGTTGTTGCAGGAGTGAAGTGTTGATGTCAGAAGCTGCTGCTAGCAAGGTTGTGTTGCAGGTGGGGAATGAGTGTCGAGAGCTGTTGCTGAGTATGGACACAGGCGGGCGGGCACGGAGAGAGTGACAAGGGACATGCATGCATGAGTTGTTGAATGCGAGATGTTGGATTGAATATGAGTAGTAAGGCATAAATTGACATTGCAGTTAGCATGCTTTGAAGTGTATGTTAAGTTGTATTGCATGCGTACTGGTAGCAGAATATACAAGTTGTGGAGGTAAGATATTGTGAGTTTCTAAGCTGAACAACACCTGCATTTGGGCTAGGAATATGGAGCAAAGGAACTGATTCACAATATCTGTGCAGGTTGCTGAGCTAAACAAGACCTGCATTCGGACGTAATGATGAGCTGACTATGTGAAGATGACTATACAGGTTGTTGAAATGAACTGATGACTGAATTTAAGATGTTGAATTTTGCTAATAGAAGAAGCTTTACTTTGGTCTTCATAGTATTGTGAATGGTTGCATGAAGCTATAGTGAAAGGCAGTAGCTGTTGATGATACCATTGCAGTTACATATACGAGTGAACGGCAAGAAACCAGCAAAATGCACATGAATATAGCTGCTAATGGATGCTGGTGCGTCTATTGGTTTGATGAGAATAGGATTTGAACTGTCGAACTGCCATCTATCTAATCCGGGCTGCTCTGCAGGAGAATTAACCATGCTAGAGCTCTAGAAGAAGAGTAGAGTTAATCGTGGAAGGTAGACTGCTACCGATCTACAACAAACAATTACTCCAATCTGCGTGTTGACTGGTAGACCCTATCTACAAAAAAATATGCCAGGCAATAATATATAATAGAATAGGAGTTTTTATCAAACCGACCGTAGGGAGGTTTGCCTACTTCTAGTAGCCAAAATCAATTTTTCTGAAGCCAAAAAAACACTCCCCCTTTCTCTCCGCTGTTCCGCGCTCCATTTCTTTCCATTCTTATGTCAAATCTCGGTTCTTTCTTCTCAACGCCATCGTCGCCCCCTTTGTCCCAAAACAAACGAATGGCCCATCAATCAGTTTTAACCCTAAATTATAGTATCTCGACCACTATCCCCGTCTCGGACATCGAAACCACCATTGTTTGCCGCATCTCGACCGCTGTCAGCTGTCCGCTGCACTTTCCTAATCCTTCGTCGCACCTTGCCCATGCCTTTGCCTGCCACTATCGATCCTCCAGGTATTAAATTTTGAGAAAAGTTAATTTCCTCGTCATTCGCTACTATAATTCCATTTTCAGTCCTCGTTTCCTCGTCTTTAGCCCCAAATTTCTTCCACAAATTTCCTGAAATAGTGTAAACCTAACCCTAAATCCTCAAACCGCAGTTCTCCCACCATGTAGATTCACGCCCACTGCAATCGAAAGTAAAACCACAACTGCCGCCACCGGCGACCAACACCTACATCATTACGTCATTCGCGGATTCACTCAATTTGAATTCACTTCAGCAACTTTCAACAGGTTTGAATTTCATCCCTTTTTAACTTGTTTTTTATATTTGCAATTCTTTATTTTTTCAAGAGGACCCGTATTTGTTCTTGAATTTTGAGTTAGGTGATCGCATATATCCAATCAAAATTTAATTTTCTATTTGTTCAAGTACTTTATTTCTAATGAAGTTGGAGTATATATTTATTCCATTTTGATGGTTAATTATGTTAATTAAGAGAATAAACTTAGATAAAGCGAATTCCCTTTATCTAAGTTCCCCACAGATTCCACTAAGGAATTTTGTTTTAGGAATCTGTAAAAAAGATATTTTTTCCCCTCCGATTCTTGCTTGATTGATCATGTATACTGTATTTGGCTTTTCAGTTTTTACCATTGAATTAATATATACAATATTGTTCTGTTTAAGCGATATAAGCTATGGATCATGTTGAACCAGTAATTTATAATAAATGGTAAGAACTTAAATAGGCAGTTTATTTTTTATTTTTTTTATTTTTTATGGATCAAAGTTTTATTTGAGATTAGAAATAGAAAGTTGTTATGAGAATTTGATTAGTGTTATTTTAACCGTATGATTTGATTCCTTCAGTGAAATTATTTGATGCCTCTGACATAGAAGAGTTCGTAGTAAAGTTTATTGATAGGTGATTTATTGGAAGAAAACAAAGATTGTCATCTTTTACAGCAAAACCTGTACTGTACTTGAATTATTACTCAAAAAAAAGAGGTAATTTTTGGAAATTGATTTTTATGTCGAAAGTATGAGGGCAACTTACATTTATTGTGTACCCCACTAAAAATGTTTCCTTCAATTTGGATACACACACTTAATTTTGCTTGAACAAAAACTTACATAACTTCTTTGCCTCAAATTCAAAAGGTTTTGTAAGGATATGCAAGGCAAAATCTCTGTTTATCCCATTGTCAACCGTGAAGCCTATATGTTATCATGCACTCGTTCTAGTTTGCTCCTTACACCAAAGTTTATATCCGCCCCGCGTTTTGTACTCGTTCTATTTCTTTGACTACTCTCGGGTACTATTTGGCATTCATGTTGGATCCTGTTTTGCTTTCTCGGGTACTATCATCATCTTGAATTGATGCATTTAGGTAACAGAATTCAACTTGTCATTTTATCTCATTTTCTTGTTTAATAACTTGCATAGTGTTATAAATATCAGTATTTGAAGTATAAGGAATAATATACACAACCATAGTTAAATGAATAGTTGTTCTGGATTTTGGACTCAGCCTGATATTATATCATCATTAAT
Source organism: Allium fistulosum (assembly GCA_030737815.1). NCBI lineage: Eukaryota > Viridiplantae > Streptophyta > Magnoliopsida > Asparagales > Amaryllidaceae > Allium > Allium fistulosum. The sequence continues at coordinate 419,465,326 of CM060906.1, forward strand.
CCTATAGTTGTAGGATTTTAATGGCCCGCTTGCTGACCTGGCTTTTGCCACAATCACCAACTGTTATAGTATTTGGATGATTTTATCTTTTACCTTATAAGTTTGTTGTGAAGGTGTTATGTTTTGGAACATTTTTTATCACCTGACACTTTATTGAGAAATTGCAAATTTATTGATACTATCATCATCTTGAATTGATGCATTTAGGTAACAGAATTCAACTTGTCATTTTATCTCATTTTCTTGTTTAATAACTTGCATAGTGTTATAAATATCAGTATATGAAGTATAAGGAATAATATACACAACCACAGTTAATTGAATAGTTGTTCTGGATTTTGGACCCAGCTTGATATTATATCATCAATAATCCTATAGTTGTAGGATTTTAATGGTTCGCCTGCTGACCTGGCTTTTGCCACAATCACCAACTGTTATAGTATTTGGATGATTTTATCTTTTACCTTATAAATTTGTTGCGAAGGTGTTATGTTTTGGAACATTTTTTATCACCTGACACTTTATTGAGAAATTGCAAATTTATTGATACTATCATCATCTTGAATTGATGCATTTAGGTAACAGAATTCAACTTGTCATTTTATCTCATTTTCTTGTTTAATAACTTGCATAGTGTTATAAATATCAGTATTTGAAGTATAAGGAATAATATACACAACCACAGTTCTATCATCTTTTTAGTCAGTAGGTGTTAAGACATCATTTCTGTTCTAGTTACCATTATTTTGGGCATCATGTTATATTGTCGCTTTGTTCTTTGTTTGGTCAGGATGTTGTGCTGAAGTTTGTTGTTAATATGAATTGCTTCTCTGTAATGATTTATTCCGCATTATCCATTTAAAATCCTTATGTTTGATACGTCTAACTATAATAGGATGAATATAGATGTAATCTGAGCAAACCTGTTTTGACTGCAATCGATTTGGGGCCTTTTCTTTCTTGGAAATTTCACACTCAGTAATCATGTACACCATATTATGATACCTGAAAGTACTGTTTGTCAGTAAACTCAAAAGTTTAAAAGTAAACAAATGTAATAATTATAATTTTCTCTTGTTGTAGATGTACTGATTCTTTATTTTGATCTTTTGTGCTTTTTCCCAACCATCGGCCTTTGCTTTTGCCTTTTCTTCACTTTGCTCTTCTTGGTAAATAAGAATTTCAATGAATATCAAAATGTTTGATTGGATCATTATATCAAGTTTTAAACACTATGAAGTATGAACTTGTAGACCGCATTTTTTTTTCAATCATAGTAGTTTTTTTCTTCATTGGTTTTACTTTTTTAACTTGGACAAACAAGAGGCGGTGGTCAAGGTTTGTAGCCTTTGTTTTTTCGTCTTGTTGAGTCTATGAAAATGTAGTGAGGAGAGCACTGACAGTTTGTTGATGTTTGGGGTTCATTGCTGTATAATATTTTGTAACCTTTGTCTGGGTATGTATTTATGGATTATGTGTTGTATTACGTTAGAACTTTGTGAATGTAAATTTATCTATTTAGAATTCAAAACTCATATTTTTTTCTTTAGTATTCTAATTTGTGTTCTTAGCCATACCAATAATTTTTTTCCAATATATTATTTAAATTTAAACATTTAATTAAAATTAATAGAAAAATTGCAATAAATTTTTTCTTTTAAATTATATAATCTAACGGTCGGTTTTTCCACCGTCGTGCGGTTATACTAGTAAGTATTATTAAAAAATTTAGAATTTCTTCTAAGCCAAAGACCCCAACTAGTAATCAAAAAAATTGAATCTATAACGTTTCTTATAGGTTGAGAGAATTTATATCTAAAGTTATTCCAATATTCAAGGGTGGAGGGATGGTGATATTAATGGTTATGTTAAACATACCTAATAGGCTAGTAATAATAAATTGGTTAAACTAATAGTTGTAGAACAGATGTAGAGTGTTTTTAGGGTACAAAAATAGCACAAGTTATGTTTAACGTTGTTTGGAAGTTTTGAGTCAATATTATCAATGGTGTCTAATTTATCGTGGAGAACTAACCACATGAGGATCTTAATTTTTAGGAGGCGCTCTCATTGACAAGAAAATTGTTAAAGTTATAATACAATTCATAAAAATCTATATTGTAAAATTTGTAGCGTGTCACTATGATATATTATCAACTATCAACAAAAGTAAAAAAAAATTATAATGTAAAATTGCATATTAACTAAGCACATATTCCTTAAATAATTTTTTAAGCTTAATATAGTTTTAATATTCTAAAATATGAAGGATCGTCTCATTTGACATTGGTGCATTTTAAGAAAGAAGCATCTCTAACACAAATGTTTTTTAAATTTACAAATAATTATTGTAATTTATGGCGACTTATTTTTTTAAAAATCTTCCATAATCTACATGATTTAGTATAAGAATAAAAGACCGAACACCATGAGAATGAATTTGTATTTAATATCATATAAAACCGAGAACACTACTAGAAAGGCCTCAAAATGCGACAAAGCCTAGCGACGGCTAAAAAAAGCGGCCGTTGCTAGCCGTCGCTTATCGCGATTCAATTACCTGCAGCCAAGAACACATTTTCATTATCCTCTCCCCCAAATCCTTTCCCAATTCCCCTCAGCTCCGCCACCAGCCGCCGCCCTCCGCCGTCAGGAGCCGTCGCAACCTTCCGTCGCTAATTTCAACCTCTCCAAACTCGCCGGTATCTCCTATTTTGCTTTATCTTTGTTTAATTTAGGTTTAAATTAAGTTGGTTGATGATTTAGGGATTTGGAATTGGATGATTTAGGGGTTTGGAATTGGATGATTTAGGGGTTTGGAATTGATGAATATATGTTATTAGTTTATGGTATAAGTTTATTATTTGAATTGAGTATATAATGGTAAACCTAATTTAGAAAATTAGTTGATTATGCGTTTGAAAATGACGATTATTGCGTAATAGGTGATGATAATTAGTGTTGATTTGGTAGTAGTAATTAGTGAATTTATTGTTTACTATGTTGTTAAAAATTATGGCTAATTTAAAATCCAAAAAATAGTACATGATTATTGAATAATATGTTTGTTGATAAGTTTACGAGAATGTTTGTTATACTGTTGTAAGTGCTAACTACTTATTTAGTTCACAAAATCGTTAATTGAAATTTATGTAGTTAAACAAAAGTTAAAATATGTTTTAAAAATTTAGATTTAATTATTAAATATTTAAGTAGTTAAATGAATTATAAAATAGTTTTTGCAGTTGTTAAAATAGTAACTCATAGTTCCCATTTGCGAGATAAGGCATATTTTCTCGAGTTACTGATAGTTCGCATGGATTTTGATTCATAATTAAACGAATTCTATTTGGCTACATTACTAAAAAAATTTAAGATCATTATTTCACTATAGACCACTAATACTTCAATATTAATATTTTTTATTTGTGCTTTATTTATGTGAACCCCTTAGAGAATTTTTGGCCCCGTCTGACAAGCGTTGTATATGATCGTCATATGGATATTCGTTTTTCCACAGAACGGACATCTATATTCATGATACAACATTTGTTGGATTTGTCCTAGTATTTGGACAAGTTACAAACACAATAAATTAATCATATTTTATAAATCATTTCAGTTTAAACGGTTCAGAAAATTTCGATGGCACTTCCTTTTTTCCGTGTACACGCATTTGTGTACGATACAGGGAATAAAGGGAAGTGCTGCCAAATTTTTTTAGAATCGTTTAACCTGAAATGATTTATAAAATATGATTACGTTATTGTGTTTGTAATGGGAAGTAGGATAACCGGCCGTCAAAGTAAAAAAACAATAAACTTAAGAATTGGAAATTTGAATGCAATATTTATTTGAATCTTTGGAAACCAGATAACGTAAATATTTTTACAAGACTTTAATATGAAGTGTGTTATTCAATCTTCTAACCTACATTTTACAAATCAAGAAATATGTTCGATTATTTTCTCGATCGTAGTTGGATGTATGAACCTCAAAAATGTATGAAAGGATCAATAAAAGAACGTTTCTGTAACGGTGTATAAGTATTTATTAGATTTGCTCAGTCTAATAATCGAAATAACGTAGACATTCGTTGTCCGTGTAGTAAGTGCAAACATATGAAGCATTGGAAACCAGATGTAGTAGAAGTACATTTGTACAAATTTGGTTTTTTGCTGAATTATTACTTATGGGATCGTCATGGAGAACTTGTTCAACCTACACCTAATCCTGTAGTGTCAGATGACGATAATACTATGACCAATCCTATAGAAAACATGATGCAAGATGCTACACGATCAATGTTTCCTACCTTTGACCAAGGTGATGATGGGAACGCAAATGTAGACGAAGAGCCGACCGCGGAAGCTAATTTTTTTTATGATTTATTGGATTCTGCTAAGAAGCCATTGTGGGATGGATGTACAAGCGGAACCGAATTATCTGTAACCGCCGAATACATCACTATGAAATCGAAATTTAATCTTATAGAAGCTGCATTTACAGCAGTTGTACAAACTGCAAAACGACACATGCCACCTAATAATTTGATGTGTGATAGTCATTATAAAGTAAAAAAACTTATGTCTGCTTTTGGATTGCCGTACCAGAAGATAGATATATGTGTAAAATGTTGCATGCTGTATTGGAAAGAAGACGCTCATCTTACTAAATGCAGAATATGTAACGAGGAAAGATACAAACCAAGAAAAAGAAAGGAAAAGAAGTTCCATATAAGAGGATGCATTATTTACCCATCACTCCCAGACTTCAACGGTTATATGCATCTTCTGCTACAGCATGTCATATGCGATGGCACAGTGTGAGAACACCAGAAGAAGGAACTTTGATACATCCATCTAATGGAGAAGCATGGAAACATTTCAATAAGACTTATCTTGAATTTGCGGCAGAGAACCGTAATGTTAGGCTTGGCTTATGTACGGATGGATTTTCGCCATTTTCTCAGTTTGGTAGTAAATATTCATCATGGCCTATTATTATTACTCCTTATAATTTATCTCCATGGATGTGTATGAAAACTCCATATATGTTTCTAACGATTATCGTCCCCGGTCCCGATGATCCGACACAAGGAATTGATGTTTATTTACAACCACTAATCGAGGAGTTGAAAACACTGTGGCATGAAGGAGTTGAAACGTACGACATTTCGAGAAAAAGGAATTTTCGTATGTTTGCTTCTTTATTATGGACTATTAGTGATTTTCCCGCGTATGGCATGCTTTTAGGTTGGAGCACATCTGGACGTCTAGCTTGTCCTTATTGTATGGATGAAACACGAGCATTTTCATTGAAGTATGGGAAGAAAGTTTCTTGGTTTGACTGTCATCGGTGTTTTCTACATACCAATCATAAATTTAGAACGGATAAAAAGAACTTTAAAGCTAACAGAGTAGAAAGTATGCTACCACCTAAGGTTTGGACAAGTGAAGAGGTATATGAAATTGTAAAAGACTACCCAAAGATACATGAAACTGGGGTACAGGTTGAAATTCCAAGTAAATCGGACATTCATAACTGGTGCAAGCAGAGTATATTCTGGGAGTTACCGTACTGGAAAAATCTCCTACTCCGACATAACATTGACGTCATGCACAACGAAAAAAACGTGTTCGACAACGTGTTTAACACAATTTTGAATGTGAAGGGGAAAACCAAGGACGATGCGAATTCAAGACGTAATATATTACACTTCTGTAAGCGGCCCGAATTGCAATTATACGACGATAATAAGAAACCCAAAGCATGCTATGAGCTAGACAAAAAGCAAGTAAAACTCGTTCTAAAGTGGGTGGAAGGACTTAGATGTCCTGATGGGATTTCTTCTAACCTCCGTAGATGCGTTGACTTTAAAAACAGCAAATTGAGTGGGATGAAAAGTCACGATTGCCACATTATGATGGAGTATTTTTTTCCCGTGATTTTCAAAGAATTGCTGCCTGCAAAAATATGGAGTGTTATAACAGAATTAAGTATGTTTTATAAACAGCTTTGTTCTACGACGTTAAAGGTAGATCGTATACGTAAACTTGAAGCAGAAATCCCTGTACTTCTATGCAAACTAGAGAAAATATTTCCACCTGGTTTTTTTAATGTAATGGAGCATTTACCTGTTCATCTTCCATCTGAAGCACTCCTTCGTGGTCCTGTGCAATATGGATGGATGTATCCATTTGAAAGGTAATTTAATTAATTTCTGTTTTTGTACCACCATATAAATTTAATTAATTTTGTTATAGGTACCTGAATCATTTGAAGAAAAAAATTAGACAAAAAGCACGAGTAGAAGGTTCGATTTGCAAATCGTACCTTGAAGAAGAAGCTTCATTTTTTTCTCACATTACTTTAGTAACGATGTGAACTTATCGTTCGTAAGTGTTCCCCGTAATGAAGAAACTATTGAGCAGGATTCTTCTGAAACAATGTTATTTATTTTTAGACAACATGGAAGACCTGCTGGAAACTGTGTGGAACTATGGTTAGATGATAGAGATTACCATGTGGCACACACATATGTTCTTGTAAATTGTGCTGAAGTTGCACCATTTATCAGGTACTTATGAATTCATTTATATTTCAATTATACATGTATATATTAATTATAAAGGAATATAATACATATTTGCAGCATATACGAATCACAACATCCATCTGGTGATCTCAGTAAAGAATTTGCTGGATGATTTTCAAACTACGTTCATGATACAGGAAATTGTGTTATTGAAGAAGGATTACGACATCTTGCTACAGGACCAAAACGAAATGTCAAGACTTATCCAATATTTTTCGTCAATGGATTTAAATTCAACACCAAAGATTACGGGGCTGAAAAATTAACTTATAACAGTGGTGTATTTGTCAAAGGAAGTGATGATTCAGAGGAGCATATAAAAGATTTTTACGGCGTCTTAACACAAGTTTTAGAGTTGACATATTATATACAACCTGCAGAGAAAGTTGTTTTATTCAAATGCAACTGGTTTAGTAATGTTCCTGGCTCTGGAATTAATGTGCACAAAGATTATAAGCTAATTGAAATAAGGCATACATCGCATTACTATAAGTATGATCCTTTTGTATTAGCTAAGCAAGCTTTACAAGTTTATTTTGCTCCATATCCGTCATTAAAAAAAGATAAAGCAGACTGGTGGGCTGTTTTTAAAACGAAGGCAAGATATACATTTGATGGAAATAATATTCCAGATGAAGCAGCGTATCAAGCGGATCTCAAGCCAAATACTGAAATAGTGATAACCGATGACATTGATGTAGGGTCGTTGACTGATGAATCGAATGTTTTAATAGATGCATTTGTAAGTACCGAAGAAAATGATATAGAGTACGAGACCGAGTCTGAATCAGAATACGATGAAGACTGATCATAGATGGCATCGCTTGTTGTATAATTCTGAGCTATGTATTAACAATAATGACTATGTTATGTAATATTCTGAGCTATGTGTAATAATACTGATGACTATATATGATCTGTATCATTCTGAGTTATGCATTATTCTTTTTATGTACGCTTTTTTGGATGATTATGTGCATAGTATGTTTATGTGATGATTACCACTTGACTAATAATTATGTGATGATTATGCGACGATTAATGATTATGTGATATTGATTGATGATTATGTGATTCTTCTGTTATCAGTACTTTTTTGTAAGCAGTACATCTCAGTCACCTTCACTTGGAGCTATGTCTGATAGGCGCCGTTATCGACTTAGTACATCTCAGTCGCCTTCACCTGGAGCAGGTCCGAGTAGCTCTGAGCCAGATCTCCGTCGAGTTGCGGAGATAGTTCCGAAAAGTGCTGGGTATGTATCAAACTTATTTGAATTATATTATATGAAATATATTGAATATATACATCAATATTTCTATAGAGGGTTCGAGGTGGAACCGTCCGATTTTATTTTACAAGTATCAAAAGAAGCATACAAAAGTAGGATGTCTGGCTGTTGGCCTCAGTGGGATAACATCCCAACGCATATAAAAAATGCAATATGGGCCGATCTTATGGTAAGTACAACTTTGTAATATATAATTATGCCTTATATGAAACAAAAAACAATATGCCATCATGCCTTATGATATCACTTTTATGTATTCTGTTTTGCTAATTGTTTTTTAATTATATAATCTCTTTTACATAACACGTATGGTAATTCAATATGCAGGCAGCTGTACGTGTGGATCCGCAAGATATGGATGTTTTTATAAATCATTGGAATAAGAAAATGCGGAAAAATTACAGAGAGACTCTTTCAAGGGCTAAGAGTTTGGAAAAAAAGCCAAGTTGGATGGGGATGATATTTGGGCTGGATTCCAACAATATTGGGAATCGGAAACATTCAAAGTAAGTTATATTGTCGCTATATTTTTACAATTAAATGTCTTGAATTATTTTACTTAATATTGTGTATAAATTAATAGGAATTATCGGCAAGAAACAAGGCTAATAGGAACAAAAACCCTGCTTTACATCGTGGTGGCTCGAAATCCTTCCAACAACATAGGAGGGAATTGGTAAATAAATTAACTATTCTATTCTATTCTCGTATATAATCTATTCTTGTATATACTCATGCAATTTATCAATATAATCTATTCTTGTATATATTCAGTGGGCAAAGTATGGAAGGGAGCCTACATCGGCTGATGTTTTCAGAGTCACACATGCAGTGGAGCATACATATGAGAATGGGAATGTTTCATATGATTGGTCGGACGACAAGGCTGCTTCTGTAATGGTAAATATGTTTATTTCTGTAATGAAAATATACATACTAGGACATCCTGCCATATACATACTAGGACATCCTGCCATATACACTCTATGATGTGAGGAGGAATGTTATCCCACTTCGGCCATCAAGCACTCATCCTACTGCGATAAGAAGCTCTAGAGACATCCAGCACAACCTTCGAGGGAAGTAGGTCGAAACCCCTGTTTTTAAATACGATACAGATAAGTACGTATGTATATCATAAAAAAAATAAGATGCTGAAGAAAATTTAATTCTTACCCCTCTGCTCTAGGGACTAACGAAACTACTGGACGCTGTGACTCTTGCGATGGGCCACTGCCATCGCCTCCTGATGATCGTGAAGAGCTCCTACCTCTATATGACATTATGATAAACCTGTGACATATATACACATCATTATATAAGAGAATAATAACATGATAATGAAATCTAAAAAAATTTACATTATTTTTAGATGATTTTTCTTTCTTTCTATTTTCATTTCAGCATTTTGGTTCTGTAAATTATAAAAAGCAATAAATTTTGTTGTAAAATTTATAAAATAAAAATTGTAAAATTTATAAAAATAAAAAAATAACTATGGATGGACTCTCTTGTCATTTTTTTACAAAGAAAGTTTGTCTTTTATATCTAATAAGATATGATTCAAACACCCGTATCAAAGGATAGTCTTCTTTTTTCCCTGTAAAATAATCTATGATGCATTCTTTTTTGTTGGAGACCTTACCGGTACTTACATGCTCGATAAATCGTGTATGGTAACCTTTTGAAAACCACTAAATTGATGATACGTTCTAACTAAATTCTACTCATTTTATTATGTGTGCAAAAACTGCTAAGATGGTTGCTAAAATGTATTGACTATTATTGCTCTTAGACTTTTTCCGACCATACTATTCACTTGCACATCTTCTTTTACTATAATATCAATATACACACATATCTGTGTGTTCGTCACTATTTATGCCTATGCATCGTAGAATGTCAACTGGTTGTAGTATTTTATCACTACATACAGATAACACAGAGGAAGTCAACTGGTTGTAGTATTTGATCACAACATACAGATAATACATCTGCTGTTTTTTTTATTCCTGCTACAAATATAGCCTTCCATACACATTTCTCATCCAAACACTATTACACCAATACTGCACAATCCAGTATTTGATCACTACATATAGATAACACAGAAGAATGTCAACTGGTTGTAGTATTTGATCACTACATACAGATAATACATCTGCTGTTTTTTTTATTCCTGCTGCAAATATAGCCTTCCATACAGATAACACAGAAGTAGTATACAAAATGTAAATGCTTACTGTGTTCATAACTTGTCCAATACAGGGACAAATCCAACAAACATTGCACCAAATGAATATAAATGGTCGTTTTTTGAAAAAAACGACTATTTATATAACGATCATGTACAACACTCGTCAGACGGGGCCAAAAACTATCTAAGAGACATTAGTTAATTAAATGTATGCATTTTACGAAAAAATACAGTTTTACTAACTGTTCACATTTACAAAAATATATTTTAATTTAACACATTTATTCGACGTATTACATCAACTTAAGGCTCGTTCGACGCATTTTTTGTTGTTGTATAAGTCAATACATGCACAATATAATATTCCTATCTCGTGCATTCATTTTATCTTATTCCAACTAACACAATACAATGATAGCAGCGCTACACACATATACAATAGTACAACAAGGCATACACAACGATTTCCATATACACGAACAACCACAAATTATACATGTTTTTCACAATTTCACGATAAAAGATGAAATAGGTATATCATGGAATGCTAGAAACTATTATAACACAATTGAAAACAATTCAATCACCAATTAGCCCTAATTTATCAACTTATGCAAATCTAGAATTAGGGTAAAAACTGATTTTTTTTTCACGAAAATAAGAGATTATACCTTAGCTGGAGAGCAAGAGGTGTTGAACTCACAGCGGGGAGGAGGAAAAAGCACGAAATCAGCGATTGGAGGTCGAAAATGGTGATTTGGGGTTTTTTTGGGTTTTTTGATGTGGCTGGAAAATGAGGAAGAAAGGCTCGGCTGGCTGCTGTATTTTGCGATTTTCCGACGGCTTCCGACGGTCGCCGACGGCCCGTCGGAAAATGGCCGTCGGAAGCCGTCGCTCCCCCCATCGCTATTTGACCCTTTTCTAGTAGTGTGTGGAAAGACTATCTTGAGCTTTATCATTTAGAAATAATAATAACAAACGGTACAGATAATCTAGACAGAAAAATTCTCAGTAAGAATAAAGGAATAACTATAAATGAAGATTTAGAATCTAATTTAAACAACTGGAAAATTTCTGCTTATTCGCCTTCAAAGGTTTACAAGAAATTTGGAAGTTTTATTACAAAAACTGGTTATGTAATTAAAAAAGTAGAACAAGCAATTCCTTTATCTGAAATTTATAGTTCATTTGGTTTATTTTCAAAAAGCTTTTAAATTTACATAAAGAAAAATATAAATTTATTCATATCAGTTAATCCAAGTTGCTTTAAAACCAGCAAAAGACTAGGATTGAATACGTCTGCTATAATTATAGTAAGTGATAAAAAAACATAATAAATTTCACGATTCCTTATTAGGAATAGTAGAATCAACACTATGTGATGGATCGATATATTTTTCATGTTTTTCAAATTTTACTATATCTTTAACATATCTAAATTTACTTCAGTCCATCTGTTTTGATATAAAAACTAAGGGTTTAATATGAAACCGGGAACACAAAATGTTATTCTTATTTATAGAATATGTTATAAAGTAATGAATATTATTGTTACTGATACAAAAAATATACCGATTAAAAATCAAGGCACAACTACATTGTTTATAGCGGACATTAGTAAAAGTAATGTTGTAATTCCAAAATCAATCGGTTGGAATGATATAAATTTACCAGATAAATGGCTTTCAGAAGAAGAAAATGAACCTAATAAAGTAGAGAATAAAAAATTAAAAGAAATTATTGAATATCCTGATGGTGACATTGAAATCATATTTTCAAAAGAAAGTGTCACACTTAAAATTAGGTTCCAACTCTAAACTAGAGGACCAAGATGCATCAATGCTGAAACCATTCATTTAAAAATAGAAAAGGAAAATGTAATTGTAAGAAACACGATGGACGGAGTAAGTCAACCTGAATATAGGGTTGATATTCCTCCATTAAATCCCAAATCACCAATTACTTCAGATATGGGATATGATGAGAATAAATCTGTGTTTGGTATAAATACCATAACTCTTAATGAAGAGTATAAATTTCCTTTTTCAGAATATGAAAAAATTAAGTTTTATTCAGAAGAAAAAATATATAAAAGAAAATGTTTTTTTATGAAAGATCCTAAAGTGTAAGACAAATGGATCAAAAGATATAAAATGTTTTTGAAAAGGATGTGAAATGATTTACCAAAAGATTATGGTATATTCATAATGATAGAAAAAATGTACAAAATAGAAAAACAAAATGGTGACTTCGTAACAGTCGCAATATAAATTCTGCTTATAAAGACTACACTAAAAAAGCAGGAAAGACTATTAGGAGTATACACCCTCCAGAGGCAAACTTATCAGTTAAATTAGATAAAGAAGAAATTACTGCTATTCCTTACAGAAAAGAAAAGACATTTGAAGCCATAATAGAGCAAAATAATTTTACAAATTTAACGCTTCAATCAATAGGTGATCAACTTAAAAGAATTGAATAAAGGTCTAATAAAGATCAAGTAAAAACTAGAATATGCAATACAGATGAAGTTTTGTTTAAACCCTGGTCAGCATAAAACTTAGAAATGAACATAGATAAATTAAGAGAAAACTCTGAAATGTTAAAAGAAATAAGAAAAGATTAGATGCTTTAAATATTAAAGAAAAGGAATTTGCACCTATGTTAGAAGATAAGGTGACTAGAGAAATCTATGAAGCAGAATCTGATAATAATTCAGAAAATGAAGTAGACAACTTACAAAAAATGTTCTTAAACATAGAACAAGGGAAACCAGAAAATAATTTTGAAGTTAATAAAATAAATTATGGAAATACCTCATATAGTAAACCTCATTATACCAGACCTACGCCAATAGACCTCTTATTTAAGGAACAAAATAATTATGGAGCCGTATCTTTTGAAATTAGCTCCATTGTAGAATGGAATATAGATGGTTATTCTGAATATCAAATACAAACTAGTCTGAATTATATGACAATATATGCTACTGCTGTCTAATCAAAAATAATTAAGATGATAGAATAGCTAAAACTATTGTCCAAGGATTTACCGGTCAACTAAAAGGTTGGTGGGATTTTCATCTATCTAATGAAGTAAAAGCGCACATATTTACTGCAACAAAATTAGAAGATGGAATGTCAAAAACTGATTGCGTAAACATGCTAATATATACAATAGCTAAACATTTTATTGAAGCTACAACTCTTCAAACTGATAGAACTCAAGAACAATTAATGAATTTAAAATGTCAAAATTTATCTTAATTTAGATGGTATAAAGATGTATATTCTTCAAAGTTATTTACTAGAAGCGGTAGCAATCATGAATTTTGGAAAGAAAAGTTCTTATCAGGACTACCCCATTTCTTTGCAGAAAGGGTTAAAAACCGTATAAAACAGAAAAATAATGGAACCATCCCTTATAGCCAATATACTAATGGTGAATTAGTAGCAGAAATAGTTGCAGAAGAAATTCATTTATGCAATGAAATAAAATTACATAAGCAAATTCAAAAGAAAAAAATTTATGGAAAAAGAATTTTAGGAGATTTTTGTGATCAACTTGGTTTATTACCAATAAAACCAATTAATGAAAATAAAAAATTTAGAAAATCATTTAAGAAAAAATTCTATAAGAATAAAAAATTTCGAAAAGAAAATTATGCGGAAAGTAGCAAAACTCCTAAAAGGAAATGATATAAGCTTTATAAAAGAAAAGAGCAAAACAAATATGTTTAAAGAAAAGTTCCAATATGTTGGAAATGTTAAACACCAGGCCATTATGCAAATAAGTGTTAATTGAAAAATACAATAAATAATCTTGATATAGACGAAGAATTAAAAAATTCATTTGAAAAATTACCCCGAGACCCACATTAACAAAGAGTATTACTAGATAATACTGTCTGCTAATGCGGATAATAGGGCTGGTTAGGAGCGACCATCTATAGCTTTGTCTTAAACATCTATTAAATACGTCTATTAAGTGTTCTATTTTTTTTCTTTCTCTTGTGGATCGACAGATTCAATAAATGATTAATACAAAACTATAGTGGCTAACGGATCTATCAGAACAAAATACAACAATAAAATATACAACACATCACAGAATAGCAGTCAAACACACACACACACATACACCGATACATCCCAGTACAATACAAAATGATACATCATAAGTGGTACTAGTACCACACTATATACAACGAGTCAAAAATATAGATACATATCAGGGTCAATCAAAAAGTCTACAAAACTACTCAAAAAGAGATGAGCAGACATCCAAGGCAGAAGCAATCAAAGCAAAGTCCAAAGCAGGTATCTAACCTGAAACAACTCGGTCTGACCCGAGTATATAAAAATACACGGGTCAGTCTAGCTAAAACATCATATTAGTAAAGATATATGAAGTATAAGGTAAAGGGGTGGTATCTCTTCTCGAATGAGAAGAAGAATGCAAGGAATATATCATTAGTTTCAAGTGAGGTAGTATCACTAAGTACAAATCCTCGAAAGAGGTAAACTCATCGATAAAATCAACTAAGTATCATAAATGCCTCATATCATTGGCGTAATCCCAAAAGAAACTATAATGGTTTCTCTAAACCATACTCCTAAATAGGAGAAATCTTAAAACTCAAAACTCGCCAAAATGGCAATCACAAATATGTTCTCAAAATAGAGGAATCCCAAAATCAAAATGCGCCAAAACTGGCAAACACATATATCTCCATAAAGAGATTATAAATCTCAAATAAATGCCAAAGATGGTGAACCCAAATCTCAAAATATACAACTCGATGAGAAGTTCAATTTCCAAATATGTAATCTCCATATATAATGTCTCGAACGGCTCAATTGGCCAATAATGTAAAAAGGCGATACACTTGGAAAAATAACAAAGAAATAAATGGAATCATCTCAAAGATAGCACGTGCTTATAAAAATGGCCGAAGCCCGCCAAGTACTATTCTCTCAAAATAAGGAGCCACATCTCAAATAGACAAACGTCTCGAAGGACAACATCCCGAAGGACAAATATGTCTCGAAGACAAACATCTCGAAGGACAACATCCCAAAGGATAAATACGCCTCAATGGACAAACATCCCGAAAGACAACATCCCGAAGGACAAATGACCCGAAGGTCCAGTACTGGCAATACTCGAGAATGTGTCACAAACTCTCAGATAGGAACCCGAAAAGTGGTAACAGTGCGTCCCATACCACACATTCTCACTTATCGGTTTACTAACCGCTAGCCAATGCCACACTGGAAAATCAGTAAAAATATTTGCCTCATCTCATCGGCAATTACGACCTGAAGGTCAAAACGTTCAAACGGACAAGTCAGGAATTAACCAATATAGTAAATGCACGTGTCCCATACCACGTGTTTTACTAAATCGTTTAATTCTCCTTCTCATATGCTCAAATAGTGCAAAAACGTGTATTTTATATAGAAAATAATTTGTTTGAGAAAACAAGCTTTTAAAATAATTTTCGAAATTGTTTTTGGAAAAAAATCTTTGAAATTCCCTTATTATAGAGAATATATAGTTTTTATAGCTTGAAAATAATTTATAAATATTATATAATAATTAATTCAAAAGCCAATTTATTTTAAAAATCATTTCAAAATCATTTAGAAAAACCCGTGCTCGAAATCAAAGAAAAACACCAAAACCGATATTCGAAAACATCTCAAAATCGATTCATTCTGAATCACAAATTCACCAAAATTCTGGCTCGCCTATTGATAGGCTTCATGGCCTTCAAAACAGTTCAGAAATATCACAAAAACAAGATGCAGAAGTCGGAAAACAGATTAGAAAACAAGGCAGGATACAAAAATGCACAGGCCAAAAACAATACACAAAGTAGAATAATTTATCTATGAACTGGAAAAAGATTCACTGAATTCCGACATGAAATGGTAAAGATATGGAATTTAAACATGGACTCAGGCCATGTTGAATTCTGCCCAGGTCTGGAAACCCTCTCGAGTTCAACTTACAGGCATGAAACAGGTGATCAAACAACCTCAGATTGAACTGACAATTGGTATGCACATAGTACAACACTTTAACTTTCGAATAAAAAAGAATCAATGAATTCTGACAAAAAATGAAAGAGATACGCTGTCTTAAACATGGACTCAGGCCATGTTTGCAGTAGCTCAGGAAACAGGAATGTGCTCAGGCCTGAAAACCATCCCCAATTAGAAATACTGATGAGTATAATTGGGTTATTTTGAGACAATAAAAGAATGTTTTGCAAAATTAATTAAATAAGAGGTATGTTTATCATTTGGAAAACAGATATATGAATTATAAGGTAAAGGGGTGATATCTCTTCTCGAAGAGAAGAAGAATGCAAGGAACATATCACTAGTTCAAGTGAGGTAGTATCACTAAGTACATATATCCTCGAAAGAGGTAACTCAACAATAAAAGCAACTAAGCATAAAGCATGCCTTATATCATTGGCATAATCCAAAAAGAAACTATAATGGTTTCTCTAAACCATACTCCTAAATAGGAGAAATCTCAAAACTCAAAATTTGCCATAAATAGCAATCACAAATATATTCTCAAAATAGAGAAGTCTGAAAACTCAAGATACGCCAAAAATGGAAAACACATATATCTCCAAAAAGGAGATTAGAAATCTCAAAATAAATGCCAGGTGTTGGCAAACCCAAATCTCAAAGTATAGAACTCGATAAGGAGTTCAATTTCCCAAAGATGTAATCGCCATATATAATGTCTTGAACGACTCAAATGGCCAATAATGTAAAATGGCGATACACTTGGAAAATCATAAATAAATCAATGAAATCATCTCAAAAGATAGCACGTGCTTATAAAATGGTCGAAGGCCGCCAAGTACTGTTCTCTCAAAAAAAGGCGCTACGTCTCAAATGGACAAACGTCTTGAAGGACAACATCTCGAAGGACAAATACGTCTCAATGGACAAACACCTTGAAGAACAACATCTCGAAAGACAATGACCCGAAGGTCCAGTACTGGAAACTCGAGAATGTGTCACAAACTCTCAGATAGGAACCCAAAAAGTGTTAACAGTGCGTCCCATACCACACGTTCTCACTAATCGGTTTACTAACCGCTAGCCAATGCCACACCAGAAATCAGTAAAAATATTTGCCTCATCTCATCGGTAAATACGACCCGAAGGTCGAAACGTTCAAACGGACAAGTCAGGAATTAACCGATAAAGTAAACGCACATGTCTATGGTTTGATGGCTGCACTGGACATCTTAAATTAATACTCAAACCCTTTAATTAATTTTCAAACTTTAATTTATTTCAACTCAATTCTTATCATGTCTGACTGTATCAGCATAGCGTTTAGGAAATTCCTATCAATAACGTTGATCAGGCGCATCGATCAGAATTCTTAAAGCACTCTTTGGACAATCCAGCACAAAATCATTTTCTAAATGATAACATGCCTCTTATTTAATTAATTTTGCAAAACATTCTTTGCTTGTCTCAAAATAACCCAATTATACTCATCAGTATTTCTAATTGGGGATGGTTTTCAGGCCTGGGCACATTCCCGTATCTTGAGCTGCTGTAAACATGGCCTGAGTCCATGTTTGAGACAGCGTATCTCTTTCATTTCCTGTCGGAATTCATCAATTTTTTATTTATTTGAAAGTTAAAGTGTTGTACTATGTTCATACCAATTTTTAGTTCGTTTGGTCATCTGTTTCATGCCTGTAAGTTGAACCTGAGAGGATTTCCAGACCTGGGAAGAATTCAACATGGCCTGAGTCCATGTTTGAAATTTCATATCTTTACCATTTCATGTCAGAATTCAGTGAATCTTTTTCCACTTCATAGATAAATTGTTCTACTTTGTGTGTATCAAATTCTAGACCATTCTGAGGTCATTAAGCCATTCAAATTATGTCTGAAAGTTGAACCTGGAGAAGATTCAGACCTGGGTGTCGACCTGTACACTTGTATTTTTGCGGCCTTTTCCTTTTTGTTTTGCACTGTTTTACTTATTGTTCCAAGTGATTTTTCCAGCATGTTCTTGTATTATTTTGAGATGTTTTTGAAGGCTCTAACCTATCAATAGGTAAGCCAATAATTTTAGTCGATCCAAACTCTGGATTGATGAATTTTCAAGACGATTTCATATGTTAATTTTCAATGTTTTCTATGTTTCTTTCGTTGATTTTCAACGTTATCTTTCGTTTTCAAACATAAGCTTTCTAAAATGATTTTGGAATGAGTTTTTTTTATATTTAAAATGGCTTTGAAATAAATATTTTACAATATTTATAAATTATGTTTAAAGCTATTAAAATATATATACATATTTATTTATAAAGAGAATTTAAAAGGAAATGTTTTCAAATTGATTTCATATCAAGCTCTGACTCATAATTTTTTTTAAAACTATCCACTATTATAGAAATTAATTCAAAAACTGAAAATGAATCGGAAAATGATTCAGATAATAATTCAGAATCTCGTAATTGTGATGGTAATTATGACTATTACAAAGCTTAATGTAAAGCTAATGGACTATTTATGTTAACAAAAGAAGAAAATTTCATTCTGGACATTGTAGACAAAATTTTAGATCCAGAAGAAAAGAAAAACATCTTAAAAAATATTTAGAAAAGCATAAAAATGAAAAGAAATTAAAATTAAAAGAACCAGAAACTTATAGTTTAAAAGACATTATAAATTAAGTAAAAGCTTCAAGTAATATTAATCCAATAAATACTGAAGCTACAATTGCGGAATTACAACATGAAGTTAAAATACTTAAATAATAAATAAATGAATTAAAAGAAAGAATGTCTTAATAGAGATAAAACCTCAAGATGATAATAATCAGAATAATGATAACATTTTGGGAAAAGAAGAATTAAACTCTTTAACATTCATTAATGCAGTAGGCAAGATAATTACCCATAAATGGCATACTAAGATTACATTGTAGTTCATTAAGAATACTATTTTACTACAATAGCAATGATAGATTTAGGTGCAGATTTGAACTGTATCAATGAAGGGTTAGTACCTTCAAAATACTTTTCTAAACCATAGAAATATTAAATGTTGCAGATGGAAGAAAGTTGTTAGTTAATTATAAGCTAATAAATACAGCTGTTTGCAATAAAGGAATCTGTTTAGAAATGTCATTTATAATGGTTAAAACTTTATCTCATAACATTATACTGGGAAATCCTTTCTTGCATTGTTATATCCTATAAGAAATATATCAATGGAAAGAATTACTAGTATTATTAATAATCAAGAATTAACATTCAAATTTGTGTCACAACCACAACATCATAAAATTGATATTATACAAAAAAGTATTAAAAGAAAAGAAATTTTTGTTAACTCTTTATCTCAAGAAATAAATTATAAAATAATAACAGAAAAATTATTACAACAATATTTACAACAAAAGGTTAAAGATCTACAAAATCATATTGGAAAAATCATCTGCGTAGATACTCTAAATGTATTTTGACAAAGGAAAAAACATGAAATAGGTTTACCTTACAAACCCGACTTTAAAGAAATTCAAATTTCGAATAAAGCTAGACTAATAGCTACGTCTCAAAGACATTTAGAAATTTATAAAAATGAAATAGAAGAATTATTATAGAAAGGTCTTATTAGATCATTTAAAAGTCCGTGTAGTTGTTCGACGTTTTATGTTGAGAATGCAGTAGAACTGGAACGTGATGTTCCAAGATTAGTTATAAACTATAAACCTTAGATAAGGCTTTAAGATGGATTAGATATCCAATCCCTAATAAAAATGATTTACTAGCAAGACTTTATTCAGCCAAAATGATATCTAAGTTTGATATGAAATCTGAATTTGGGCAAATTCAGATCAAAGAGGAAGATAAATATAAAATCGCATTTACTATTCCATTTGGCCATTATGAATGGAATGTAATGTCGTTTGGGTTAAAAGTGCCCCTTCATAATTTCTAAAAATTATGAATGATATTTACAGTGCTTATACAACATTTATCACAGTATACATTGATGATGTTCTTATATTCTCAGAATCAATTGATCAACGTAGTAAACATTTGAATATTTTCGTAAATATTACTAAAAAGGCTGGATTAGCTGGATCAGTTAAAAATATAAAAAAATTCAAACAGAAATTATATTTCTTGGACATATTATAAAAGAGGGAACAAAATTTCCCATCGACGAAGCAATTATATTTGCAGAAAAATTGTCAAATGAAATTAAAGATAAAAATCGATTACAAAGATTTTTGGGAAGCCTGAACTACGTTTTTGAATTTTATAAAGACTTAGCTTATGATGCTAAACCATTATTTAAAAGATTAAGAAAAAATCTGCATGACTGAACAGAAGAACATATTAAGGCAGTATTGAAAATAAAAGCAAAAATAAAGAAAATTCCATGTCTCGCAATTCCCAACCCGGATGCACTTAAAATAGCCGAAACCGATGCATCGGACAAAGGTTATGTTGGTATTCTTAAACAAAGAATTGATAATAAAGAGTCTTTAGTTAGATTTACATCTAGAATCTGACAAGGACCTAGAGTTAATTACTCTACGGTCAAGAAAGAAGTATTAGCAATTGTATTATGTATACAAAAGTTTGAAAGTAATCGATTAAATCAATTTTTTTTGCTAAGGGTAGATTATAAGTTTGCTAAGGAGATTTTGCAAAAAGATGTTAGAAACGTCTCATCAAAACAAATATTTGCCAGATGGCAAGCAATCTTATCAGTATTTGATTTTGATACTGAGTTTGTTAAAGGGTCTGATAATTATTTACCAGACTTCTTAACTCGAGAACTTTTACAGGGAAAAAATGAATAAAGGAAAAGAAAAGGAAGAAAGCAGTAAAAACTACACTATCATGTCCTATAATGACTTATAAGTCAGTATTTAAAAAATGAAAAAAACCTTAAGAGAAGAAGTCTTAAAGACTACTCCAATTGAAGAATAGCTCAGAGCTAATGTTTATGAATTAACGGTAAAATCCGTATCAGCAAAAGAATATGTATACCCATACATTCCAATATCTACTATATGGATATCTCATGTGGAGAAGAATACATACATTTATTTGCTAAAGAGGTTATGACCTTCTACTTGAAATTTTTTACAGACCTCTACCTTTATCCAAAGGATTTTAATTTCTACCAAGAATTTCTAACCTACACAGGTTTTGTTCAATTCGAATCAACCATGAGAACAGGTGGCGAATGGGCTTTCTCAAAGGCCTCCATTATTAAAAAAATTACTCCAGAATGATGGGAAGATGATTTATTCTAGCCCAAAGAATTAACTACAAACTCAAAGAATCCTTATATGAATAAATTAAATTTCAATTACTTTGACTACGTCAAAGCTTGGAATTTAGTTTTCTCTTATGAAAACAGGCAGGGAAAATATATTTGGCTCGTTTAGTTTAAAACTCAAAAACCACTAATTTTCCAAACTGGTTTATAATTTGGTTTTCAAATTTTGGATTGTATCCAATCATTTACCATAAAAAATAAGAAGTATTTATGAAGAATTCGTTCAAGTTAATACTTCAATGAAACATCATAATTAATATTTGCAGCAGTTTATCAAGTACCATGGATCATGAAGTGGGATGTTGTTATAGTTCTAAGATAGCTTCAAAAGCTTGGAATAAATATTGAAAACCTTCCTTATTTAGGAAGAAATTTTTTAACAAAACGGTGGGATAAATTTGAATTTTTTAAAGATTCAGTCTTTTAAAAAAAGGGTTTAATAAACCATGAACTACAAAGAATACCAGATTCACCTTCTCCCAAAAAGGACTTAAATAAATTACTAAAAGAATTACTAGTAAGTTCTTCAAAAAGAAATTCGAAAATACAGCTTAAAGCCATATTAGATTCAGATAGTGATGATGAGCTTATGAGCATGTATACAAATCAGAGCTCATGAAAAGGCCAAAAAGAAATGGAAGACTATATGCTAAAAGCAATAGACATAATGTTAGATCTCGCAAGAAAAAGGTTAATGGCGCCTGGATTCTGTATGTATATTTAATCTACCTGGTAATATAACCTATATTATAGACGAAATACCGTTATCACCACCTTCGGGAGTCCCTCCTCTAACATTACCACAAGGAGTTCATCCCCCAATAGGATAAAATCTAAAGCAACAAAGTCTATAAAATAGAGTTAGTACTATCTATGATATCCTATATGCTTATTCAGTAAAAACTGTCCAAAAGATAAAAGAAATAATTGAAAAGATAAACATGCCACCAAAAAGGAAGATGTCTAATCATGCCAGCACAAAGGAAGATGTCTAATCATGCCAGCACAAAAGAAGATGCATTATTATGCAATACAGCTTACAGCTACCGGTTTATGTTTACTTATTAATCGGATAATTCCTACTATATATAGGAGTGCTCTATGTTGTATATGGAATAAGTTTTTAAGTAAGAAAAAGATTGTTAGATATATCTGTAATGGCGGAAAGCTACCCTTTGTAAAATAGTTTGCTGTAATAAAATTAGTTTGTTGTTATAAAATCCTCTCTATTATTGTTGTATCTTCAAGTGTTTGATTATTATCATCTTCAAATTTTACTACAAATAAAGGGCAAATGAAGGTCCATAGTCGTTGGTATTAGAGCTAGGTGAGGTAGGAGACAAGTTTGCTCAGGCTTAAAAGCCCCGGAGAAAAGATATTATTCATCTTCCTCTTCAATTATTGTTTATTAACAATTGTTACAGTTACTGAAGTAATTTTTCAGTGCTAGTTTATCAAACTGTTGTTATTTTAATTCTACTCGATAAAGCGATACGAATTTTCTTATATGTTAAAATCAAGTAAATATTTTTATAGAACTAATATAAATGATTTATCATCACTTTATAACTAATTAAAATGAATTATTATCATTTAAAATAATTATTGGAATAATTATAATAATTATTAAATCATTAAATCTCAGTTTAATATCATAAATATAATGAACTTACCGATGATGTCATAAATATATTTAATCTTCCAAAAATAAATAATAAATTTTATTTCATATTCTTGTTCAATTATAAAAATAAGTGCATGTATCCGGCTCTATGCGAGACGTTTTACGATTATAGAGCTGTATATTGATAAAACAGTTTTCGATTATTTTATTGACATTTTTCTAAAGAATATATTTTTGTAAATACTTATTCAAAATAAAATTACCATCATTATTTATTATTTAAGACAACATAATCTATGTTAAGAAGCCTTATATTTGAATATTTTAAAAATAAATATAATTTATTAAAGTGATAAATTTGCGGGTCGTTACAGACTCTCCTAGGCTAAAATACTAATTTGTTTTAGCATTATAATATTACACTTTCATATCATATTAAATAATTATAGAATGCTAACTAAGTATTGTATTGTAATATCCTATTATGTTAGAATGGTCATCTAGAGTAAAACGCTAATTTATTTTAGCATTCTTATACAAAATTTTGATTTCATAAAAAAAATTTATAGTATGCTAAATAATTATAGCATTGTAATGTCCTGTTAAACTAGAATAAACTTCAACTAAAATGTTAATTAGTTTAACCATTATCATATGAAATTTTAATTTCATACATAATACTGTATTATCATATTATTTTTCTATCATACAGATTTTTTTCAATACAAAAAACATCACTAAAAAAGTGCTCTGATAGAAGAATCGAAAAGCACAATCAAAGATTTGTAAGAAGAAGAACAGACAGAAAATCAAATTCAATCTCTCTAAAATTACATCAAAAGTTAGAAGACAAGCTTGAAAAACCCAAAAGGAACTAGAAAATGAAAGAGCATTAAGAAAACAAAACAAAGAATTTAAAGAAAAACTGAAAACTGACATGATGGTCATAAAATCAAATGTTTAGACATCTTAAAAGGGAGAAGAAGAACAACAACAAAAATAGGGACACAAAGAAGAAGAATAATTCAAGCTCCTTCTTTTGATCTATTTATTAGTCAACAATTTCAAGTAGTATATGAACACAAGAAAGAAGAAAAGTAAGAGAAAGAAAACAAAACAAAGAGAAAAAGTTTAAGACTTCAAAAGAAAACTCTAAGCTCAATGGTACAAAGGTTAAAAAACAAGAAATAAACAAAAAAACTGAACATAAACATGGTATCAAATTGTATTTCATAAATCGGCCTGGAAAAAGAAAGATGGGAAAAATAAAAACATTGAAGTGGAGAGTGAAAAGGACAGCGAGGATGAGGAGAAAAATAAAGAAGAACATCATAAGAAAAGCATTAAAACAAAAAATGAAGAAGAAAGGGTAGCGAAAGTGAAGAGAAATGAAGAAGAACTTCAAAAAGAAAGTACTGAAACTGAAAACGAAGAAAACGAGGAAATAGAAAATGAAGAAGAGAATGAGCAAACTGACACCGACGACAACATTGAAGAGCACATGAAAAACTGGAAAAAAACTGACAAGGAAGAAAAAAACCGAAGTGGAAAATGGAAACAATGAAGAGACAGATGAGGATGAAGAAACAAAAGTAGTAGATGTAGATCGATACTCACCAACAGGAAAGGAATATTTACAAAAAGACATCAAAAAATTAAAATTATACATTACTTGAAGAAAAGAAAAGGAGCATAGTTCTTACTTTTTTCAAATATAATGAAAATGACAAGTAAACATGATACACCATATTCTATGATTGGAATATAAATTGCAGGAATTTGAATATATTGACACCTTAATTTTTAATTTGTAAAAATAACGTCGTAGCTTGGATGGAAGTTGATGGTAAAAAGAATGGATTACAATTGCAAAAATGTTAGAAGCTATGCTATTTGAACTATTCACTAACGGCTAGGTACATATCTCACAACAAATAATTCTTACTAGCAAATGCAAATGAAATGCATGAATAAATTTAAAGCATGGAAGAACGTATTTCATATGCAAAATGATAGATAAAAAATAGCATTCTATTTTCTATGTGTACTAGCATCTGTTAAATAACCAGAATGATTGATAAATATAGCATTTTATTTTTGAAATACATCAGAATGTATTTTACATGCAAAATGATAAATAAAATAGCATTATATTTTTAGAATATACCAGCATGTGTTATATAAGCAGAATGATAGATAAATGTTGCATTATGCATTAAAGTCTATTAAAATTTGATTCATATGCAAAATATGTAAAAAGAGCATTGTGTTTATAAACTATATGGGCATAGATTAAAAAAGCATAATGATAGATACACATAGCATTTTTAATTTTAAAGTTCACTATCATATGTTAGTTATGCGAAGTGATAGATAAACATAGAATTGTATTTTTAAGTGCACTAATATGTATTCATTATGTAGAATGATAGATAAACATGGCATTGGATTTTTAAAGTGCACTAGCATGTGTTTAATATGCAGAATGATAGACAAAAACCGCATTGTATTTTTAAACTTCACTAGCATGTGTTCAATATGAATGCTAATACAAGTTTTTTTACTATTGCATTTATTTTATTTTATTTCATTCAAATTATAGATTGGTTTGTTGACAAACAAGAGATCTATAAGTATACCTATTTATTCAATACAACCAGGATGGTAAGTCTGAGCTTTTCAATATAAATGTTAAATATTAATTCAAAAAATTCTCACAGTTATTCATATGTACAATGCTATAATTAGTGATTTAGAAAATGTGATAAAAGATATTGTTTATCCTACAATTCGAAACATTATAGCAACTGAATTCACATATATAATTTTTTTTCCATTGCATTATATGAACCACAAGATTTTAATGACATTAGATTATGTTACAATGCAATGGATTTGTTTTGATTCATCGCGACCCCAAGCTAGATCAACACAAAAGCAGAATCCAAGCTACAAACAAGCTCAAGAAGTGGTAAGGAAATTTCAATAATATATCATCGAATATTACCTAACTAAATTAAAACCACTTGTTTTTGCTGAGAAAAAAGATCGAAAACTTTTCAAGAATAAGTGGGCTGAAAACAACATCAAGAACAAAGAATTCGAGAAAAAGACAATGAAGCAACCAAAATGACCATAGCAAGAACCCTATTCGTAAGTAACGTTTTATTTTCTTTATAGTAAACTTTAATTAAAAAATATAAAATGCAATGTATGTCATGCTAAAAATGTTAGTAAAATATATCATTCATGTAACGATCCGTATTTTTGGGTCATCGAATTTGAATGTTAAATTTATTTAAATATTCGAATTTGAATTTAAATTATAATAAAATATACGTTTTAAATTTAAATCTAAATTTTATGATATATTCTTAATTTAATTTATAGAATTTTCCATAATTTTTAATTTGAAAAATAATTAAATTTTCGTTTGACGCGTTTTGCGCCAAACGTCGGTTCTTTTGAAATTTTACAGAATAAGTTAACCGGTCTATTTTATTGCTGTTTTGTGATTGCGTAACGTTGTTGTACGCAATCATATTTTTATTTCGGTCGTTCGCGTTTCATACGCGAACGGAATATGGTGTAGCGTCGTACCCCAAAACTCTAAATTTTTAAATATAATAAATAACACAAAATATCTTCTGCGCATTGATTCAATGTTTGCACGCTCTTCGTTAAATGTTGCATTTAATATTTGTACCTGCTTGCTTTGCTATGAAGTATACTTGCCTTATATATACGAGTATTTGGCACGTGCGATGCACGTACGCAGAAGGAATTATTTTTAAAAAAGACTATTTGTAAGACATTTTGGATTTTACAAAATGACTTTGACGTGTATGTAATGTTGCATTTTTTATATGTATACACGCATAAATCAATCGTTTGTCAAAATGTGAATGAGACTTACGGATCTAAAATCGAAAGAAGGAAAATAGGAGGCAATAACATGATATACGATTAGAATCAATGTTGTCTTTTTTGCTATCTACAATTTCGGGACTGTAAGAATTGTTAGGTAATATTACCTGCACATCCACTTTGTGTTTAGAAATTAAAAATAAAACCAATAATTGCTTAGGTTGCAAAATAAGAACTGAATAAGTACAACACGATATTGCGAACTTAATCTTACAGGGGTGTAATTACATATTTCCCACTAAGGTGATAACCCTATTTTAGTTTCTTTAACCTTTTGTTTAACACATCAATCTATACTAATAGAACAGAAGACTTATAGTAATAGGAAATGAAATTTACTACATACAATTTATTGCAAGACCCATGCATTATTTCAAAATACATAGTTATGAACACCACACATGGATTATTTCAGAATAATCAAATATTCGAAAACTATTTCTTCTATCAAAAAGTGTTTTTATTAATAAAAAACCAAAACAAAGTGGTATCTACTATGAAAATTGTAATAAGTATATTTAAATTGAACATTCGACCGTGAAAAATAGGATGATATTACTTTGTAGCAAAGATATTGAATTGAAAAAAATATTCCAGGTTCTTCTTGATATTACCATAAATAGTATCATTACTGCAAAATCCAAGCACTCCAGAGAACACCCAACCTTCTAACCAAAATCAACTTCATGAACACTGATGATCCATGAATTGAACTCACATCATTTTACGTACATGCATTTAACCACAAATATTAGGACATATCACAACATCCACCAATTCTTCAGCGAAACTATACTAAAACAATGCAACATATTAGCTCTGTGATAAATGTCATATACATTTAAATATGAAGAGTGGATAGAATCAACATGAGAATTCTTATTACACTACATATACTGTAGTTCAAGATAACAGTTTTACAAAATTCACTTACTCCAACAGTATTTCAGATCATATCATTCTAAAGGATTGGAGTTAGTTTGTTACCTTCCTTCACTTTCTGGAGGTTCTGTGTCGGAGGGCTATGAACTGTTTTCTTGTTTTTCTGCGGTGTTGTGGCGGTCTCCATTCTCTTTTCCTTTGTTTTATTTTTACATTTTGTCCTTACTAAAATGTTTTATGTTCTGAATAAAAAACGTAACATTTTTCCTAGCTGTATTTTCAAAAGCATTGTCCTTCCTTGCCACGTTCTCGTTCGCTGCTTGCGAGAAGTCTGTTTTGATTTGAAGCTTCTATTTTCGTCCTTCTTGCCAAGAACGTTCTCTTTTGTTTCAGATATATTTTGCTGACCCTGGTTAGAAGTGGAGAGTTCTGCGTTAGTCATTAATCTTGCAACATTAGTTATAGTGATGGTTTTTGCTTCTGATTGGATAGCGCTTAGGACATACTACTCCAGTTTTTAGTCGAAGAACTGCTAGTTTCAGATCTACCATTTCTATGTCTTCCATCTAGAGGCATGCTTTGAGCTAAAGTGCATGTTTCCATTTTGCTCACGTGAATACTTCTAATTTATGCTATCTTTTCATTTAGAAGGCATGCATGTTATTGAATATTGAATAATAAGGCCTGTAAACACAAAAATAATACACACGCAAGAAGAAAAAATTATTCATGAAGGCACCGCACACTTAGGCAAATGTATAATATTGTTGAAATATAAAAAAGCTGAAAAATACATAATAGTGATAATACAGATATAGGTTCTAGTAGTGTTGGATTAGCAGTCACCTAAGATTCATAAATGACTGTTCCAGTAGTGGGGATAACATGATTACCTTAATGACAAACGGCATCGGCACGAAGAACAACATCTCATACTTCAAAGCCAATTCTGCACATGCTTTCTTCAGCTACCGATCGTTCCTTTGAAGCCCATTGAAATGCAACAACAACCCAATCATTGATTTTATTCAACTATCAAACTCCCTTTACACATGCCCACAACCATATACAATCCATTTGGATTTGTTTCCATACCAAATCATCAAATCTTGTTAGCAAGGTTTTTGCATTAACCAAAATTTTTAGCTAGAATATTACATTGATTACTGTATCATTGAGAGGTTCAATCCCACTTTTGTTGGTGGTTTAAGGATGCCCAACTTTAAGTGGGAAAGCTTCTGCGTATAGACGATTATGTATGTTCGACGATTTGGTCATTACTGTATGGAATGACTTCTCGAGCATGTTTCTGTGAAGGAAACCAAAGGATCAGAAAAGATGATGTCCGAACCACCCATGGAATCTTCTTGGAGATCATTTAGATAGATTTCCAAATGGAGCTCTCATGCTCCTGCAATGTTGTGCTCACCACTGCCATTAGTTTGACATAGAACCTAGGATCTGATTTAGCAAGGCGCTTCAGTCCTTCAACTTAATTGGGAAGGTCTGAAGCAACTTTACAGTGAACAACAATATGGGAAACTGGAGAGATAGAGAATTTCAAGGCAGCAAATTGATCAGAACACCATGATCAGACTAAAAAGGCAGCAAACCGATCATAGCTCTAGGCATCTATCATGTCATTCTTCGAAACATTGTTAACACAATTTGATATAAGTAAAGAGAATGACACTATTGGTTATAAAAAATTATTCAAATTTAGGTTACTTGATATGGTAGCTGACTGAAGTTCACAAACTTGCATGTATTGGTTACTCTTAACACAACTCACATACACACAAAAAATAGCTATTTTAATTTACCGCAGACAAATTTTAGAATTACATTGATAATTTCAAATTGTACTGATCATAACTTGTTATGAAATCATTTCTTTAACGGCTTAAATTAGGCTGCGCCATTTTTTTCATTTAATCAATCGTTGTATCTGAATATTACAGGGGACATTTAAATTAGCAAACATAATACATCTAACCATGTTAAATGTCTGTTATATTTTATATTAATACAGACTCCCATAATTTAGCAACCTGAGAATTGTTATAATGATGAACAGAACCTACCTTTTATCCTTACCGGGTCTAAATTAATGCAACTTCTTGGGTGAAACCGTAAATCGTATGTTTTTTAGTTAAGATAAAATTATACCATGGAAAATAAACCATTATTTTATCCAGTTATATAATGATCAAAGTATCCAATTCAAATTCATTAAAAAATTATGAAGAACCTTCAACAAATCGAATCGCCATGAAAAAGCTGAAGCTTTTCCATTATATCGGGATTTGTCGCAACAACTGAATTATCAACGTTGACTGCCTCATCGACAACCAACCAATTAGCAGCCTTCTTCCTCTCAATAATCTCCGTACGAAAATCCTTCTTTCCCCTGCTATTATGAAATAACAGAACAAAATAGAAGGAATTTTGGAGGCTTGTTCAAGATTGAGTTTCATGGAGATAAATTTTAAGCCTGTGGAAAAAATGATTTTTATTGCCAATTTAAATGCTGAAGAAACCATACAACAGTAAATTCCATGATTGTAAAGCCAAATTCATTGCTACTTAGATAAATAAATTTGAAAACGAAAACAATCAACCTAAACAAAACATCATTTACTAATCAGTGATCAGGTATGACAAATTGATCAACTTACATAATAATTTCAGCCTCAGCTAATCAAATCAAATAATAGTGAATTGAAGGACGTTGGGTGCAATGCAATTTTCATTAGTTTAGTAGGAGGCACCGACATCAATGCAGGAAGAGCAACAACTTCTTAGAAGTTGACAGTTCAAGAATCTAAGATATCGGCAATGATTCATGAAAGAATTTTTTTCATGATTTTCAATTTTTGTTGGTCCTTTTCTTTTGCAGAGAGAGAAATAACTCTAAAAGTTTAAGAGAATTCTAGTGACGGTGAAAGTAATTTTTTAAAGGAGGTCCTTATAATGGAAACATTTTTCAATTGATCCAGATTCTAGAGCTGAGACCGAAATAGCTAGTGATCACAATGAAGATCGAGAAGCACTTAATGAACCTAAGACAACTAAATTCTTAATCAATTCTCCTCCTATTGCCCGTACACTAAAAACTTATAAATTGACTAAATATATTACCACTACATTCAAACACTAATAGCAAACATGAATAAGACGTGAAACCGTAAAACAATTACTTCATGATTCAGCTAGCCAAATTCAAAGGAAATTTTAGGATAAAAGATTTTATTTTATTTTTAGAACATTCACTTCACATTCATTCTCTGGACCAAAACCAACGAATTCTATGATAGTGCATACACTATTTAGCTTTATTGTGTTAAGATAAAAATAACTGTTTTAGGTAACAAAAATGACTGGATCTGCAAATCTAAAGAATAATCCTTTTATCATTTCATGCATTGTAGGAATCTCATACAGAATCATCAGTAAAAAAATAATAAGAAAACCTTAGTATTAAATCCAAATTCATTACAAAAATTATGAAGTGAAAGATACCTTCAACAAATCGAATCACCATGATGTGTTGAGATTTATCGCAGCCTCTGAATTATCACTATTGACCAGCCTCATCGACGATCAGCCTATTCATAGCCTTCTTCCTCTCAATAATCGTGGTACTAAAATCGACAGGTAAAATCAGCAACCGAAATAGAAGAAAACCTAAACGATAAATTTGTAAAATTGTAGTACTGAAATTTTACAAATGGAATTGCAAGCTTATGTGTGGTCCATGGTCGGCGGGTGATGAAATCAGTGATCCAATTTGATTTGAGTTGATGGAGAAAGATGATGAAATCAACAGGTGATTAGGGTTGGTAGTAATGGGTATGGTTGCTAGTGGAGATGAAATCAGCTATTTGGTTTGGCTTGATTTGATAGCACTACTAAATTTTAAAATATTAATGACAAATACGTTTGCCTCTATTAGTTAAACTAGAGGCAATAAAATTAGCTATTCTACCTCTAAAAGAATGAGAGGCAAATTATTATTTGCCTGTATAAGCAAAGTCCCTAATAACAAATAGGGGCAAATTGTACAATAATTTTGCCTCTACCGCTTTTCCTGCCATGTAGAATTAGTAAATACAAAAAACTTGTAGAGGTACTAATAAGTGCCCATATTATCACTTATATTATTAAAAAAAT
This sequence comes from Allium fistulosum, assembly GCA_030737815.1. Classification (NCBI taxonomy): domain Eukaryota; kingdom Viridiplantae; phylum Streptophyta; class Magnoliopsida; order Asparagales; family Amaryllidaceae; genus Allium; species Allium fistulosum. The sequence continues at coordinate 419,497,379 of CM060906.1, forward strand.
AATTAAATCACGGAAACTCAAATTAACCCATGTAATTATATAAAATAAATTATAAATATTTAATTGTATAGCTAACATAAATTATCAAGAAAAAAACATTAACCAAAGCAAATAATTCAAATACAAAATAATACCATAAAACATTACATTAACCAGTAGTTCAAGACAGTCTAAGACCTTGTCAGAACCAGAGTATGATTCAATTAGGTATGCTCAAATTCAGCTTCATGTTCCAGCGATTTTTAACACCTACGAAGTTGCATCATAAAAGCCAAACATGAATCACAGCAAATTCACCTTCCACTGTATATATTCCAGACCCTATAATCTCAGGTTTCATCTCCAAAAACGATGAGCAAAATTACTCCAGTCACAGCCATAGGCAGCAAAATGCAGGAAATTTAAATGGCAAGGGAAGAGCAAAGAGCATGAATATGCATCGTAGCCATAATACTTTTTGTCGCATCAATTATCCGGCTTGGATGCCTTTTAGCAAATATATGAATACGATATTCAGAGCTCAAGTCTACATGCCAATTTCCACTTATGTTGAAATAACCAATGCCCGACTAGACAAACTATACTACAACCACCGTAGCAACCATGTCATGGCCAAAATCAAGCTCGCGGTCGACGTTATAGCCAAAAACAATGATGATATGTATTCCTTTGAATATTTACTCTTTCTTCTTTAGCTGCATCGTATGATTATAGCAGATTTAAGGGTCCATGCTCCCAATAGCTCGGTCTCACAAAACTACTACGTCTTGAATTCCAGGATATTGCTCCAGGCCATGCATTGGATGATATTATTCAAGTCCATCCACATCCAGTTCCAGCGTTGTAGGAATGTACATATTCATGAAGTTTGTTTGAGAAAATTTTAGCTAACAAACAACTGCCCAAGTAGATTTCTTGCTTGATGACCTGATACAAGCTATCTTGCTTAAGCATACAGGCAACGTATTAAAATATTCATCTACTAAACTTTTGAAACATTTTTTGAACTTGTTTCCTGATACTTACATTGGTAAAGATATTTTCTATTTATTTATACATTTCACATACAATCACCTAGTAAATATAGAGTTTATTTTTTTTATTTATACATTTCACATGCAAATCCACCTACTAAATAAAGAGTTGAACTCGAAATTTGGAACAGACCTGGAACATATAATTTTCATTATGCGAAGGCTTTTTCTTCTATCTACAATGATGTTCGGGAAAAGAAGAGTACACAAAGTGTTATCAAAAGAGACGTCTGTATTAATTTAATGTTTCATATTTAGACTATCAAAATACAATAAGCAAACCAATAACAACACCTAATTATCAACATAAGAAAGGTATATTATAATATGAAATAATTTCTGAAAAACTGATACTATTAAAATACAGTTTTGATGGTCACATGATTTTATGGCACTGAGGCTATTTTACATTTGAGCTCCTCATAGATATTAAATTTTAGAACACCTTTATTTAAGGTTTTAAACATGAGGTGTAAGGGTAGAAAATAATGACCTATGCATGAATTATATTATCTATTGTGATAAATTGGTCTCAGAAACATTTCTACATAAGTCAAATTCCCACATAGCTATTTACCTTAAAATTAAATAAAGGTTTGACTTGTTATGTAGCTTTATATATTTATTATAATAATTTGAGTCTCTTTGGTTTGACGATCATTAAGCCAAGTTCTTCAAAATAGAGAGAAGTGACCAAAACAAGAAACCAAAAGTTACCTTAACTTCATTATCATCTTGATTCTTGAAACGGACCAATCAAAATTTGATTTGTATGTAGCATTATGCTAATGCGTTTGAGTCTCTTTGATTTGACAATTAGTGAATCAAATTCTTCAAAATCAGAAAAGTAACCAAATATCTATTACTCTTCATTTTCTCTTTTCTGCTTCTTTCCATAAAATCATTGATTTTGTGCTTACATGCATTTAAGATATTCCAATATAGATTCTTTACTTTCTTGTCTTAAATTTAGAGTCTATGTCCTGCAATTTCATGATTTTAATTAACAAACATAAACATGTACATAAGGGTCGGCTATAGCAATCCATGCGTACAAACAATGCAAACATTGTGCTCGAATTTGTCTCATCTGTCATATAGTCCAAGTCAAGTGTTGAGATTTTTTGCTCTAATCTCACAATATTGTTTGAATGAAGAGTTTGATATGTAAAATCCAAATTATAGTTATGCTTAGCCTTTTCTTTGAATTTTTTATATATGCTAAGTTGATAATTTCCTTATTCTGTTTACTTGTGTTTAACCTTAGTTTTCCTTTGCATAATTGCTTTTTAGCTGACGAGTATTTGGATTCATAATTGCCTAATACTCATTAATTTCACATTCAAAATACATCTAAAATCTATCCAAACCTTAGCTCTGTATATTCCATAGAATGTTATAGTAATTGCTTAATACCCTAAAATGAATAGACTCCATGAACATAGTTCACTAATGCAGTATCTATGTAGCAGTTTGTCAACTAACAATACTACATATTCGTCCACAAACATTGCGTCCATGTTAAAAAATTAAAACTCAGATTTCGATTAAAATCAAACTTTGATACCATTTGTAACTAAGATGTTTAAAAAATACTCCAAGGAGTGGAGTTTATGGAAACCTCTAAGGCTAAAGGGAGGAAGTGGATGTCATTTTTAGAAGAAATATACAGTGTAAAAGAGCAATCAATAAACATGTACTCCACATTCATTAACACACATCGTATCATGTACACAAAAAAAAATCTAAGAGAAAGAGACAATTACAAAAAAGAAACTAAAAGGAGTAAAACTAACCATTTGACGTCGTTCTTTCTTAGATCTCACTTCATTTCGTAAGTTGAGTTCCAGTAGTCCCTTTGTAGGCGTGATGTACATTTTTTTCTTCCACATAAACTTCTGGAACGAGCTCTTCAACAAACGGAAACCACACCGTCTAACCAGAACCAAATTGTATGTTTGTATTTGATGAACTGTCATCCTTATCAGCCGAACAAAGCTTTACTTGTAAGAGATCACTAGTGCCATAGTTGAAAACATTGGCAATTAATTCCACCAATCTACCAGTTTCCTAAAAAAAGATAACATGTCATTTCATGATAATAATATATAATCACTAGTTGTAGGAGGGTGAAATCTATATTTATATAAGCCTAACGAGTGGTCACTGCTTACTAAATCACTTTCTACTGGTTCTATGCACAATTACTTTTCAACTGCAAAAACTACAAAAATAGTACTCTAACTAACTAAAAATTAGGAAATCCTTAATACATGTAATGATTTACTATTTTTTAGTTAGTAAAGAGTATCAATAAGGTTTGAAGCTGTATATGTCTTTTAGAACTGCAAAAACTACATAAGATACATTTCTTTTTTTGAAGTGAATTACTCAATTTGGTTATAAAATCTTTTCGAACAATGATAAAAAATGTAGAATTTTTTTGAAATGCTCATATTAGGCGATTATTGACCATAAGTGAAATCAATGTATCTTATGGTTCGTATAATGATTATTGTTCATTACAAAAAAAGTTTAATTTTTGTAAAAAGAGATTAAACTAATGAAGAAAAAGAAAATGAGAGTACCAAATAAGTAGTTAATTCTTTTAAGTCTAGGACAGTAATTGGTACATGCACCAAAATTCAAGATAATCTGATGCATGACATTAGAGTGAAATCGTCAAAAGGATTTAAATAGGTATACACTTTAATCCATTGTAGTTTGGTATGATTTGGTCAATTTAATGTGCCTTGTTTTAATTTAGGTCAATTGTGTGTTATACATTGATTACTCTATCGCTATACTGTACAATACTACCATACTATAATATGCTAATATAACTAGGATAGGTAATGTGAGAGATTACTGACCTTTCACATTTTAAGAAAGCATGGTATCGGAGTCACAATTTCCACATCATCCTATAACCAAAATCCACGAAAAAAATTGAATCCAATATAATTTCACATATAGTCAATGTACATTCACATCAGCAAACATGAATTGATTTGGTTCAACTTGAGATTTTATAAGCTAAGTTTCAACTATACTATTTAACAATATTGTCTACCAATATCTTACATATTTTTTTTTCCTGTTTTATCACTTCCACATCCTAATTGTAATAAAGGTTACCAAGAACTAATATAGAGAATAGAACAATGCAAAGATTTTCTAAATTATGCACCTGAAGAGTAGTTATGCAAACAAGCTGATCACGTGCCAAGTTTGTTAGTATGAAACCAAAATCCTTCTTACATCCAGGATTTGTTGGTTGAGAAATCCTATCTAGAAAAACTATATCAAGTTAGATTATAATGATCAGTACCATCGGTAAAAAAATGAACATTTATCATATTTCATATACGCTGGAAAAAAATACAAGCTACCTAAATTATGAGTTAAATTATTATATTTTCATCCACTATCAACAGTGCATATAAAAGTTAAATTATCAATCACAATACCAATCATATTTCTTTACAAGATCACTCAAATCATTCCTATACTCGTGGTTTAGTATTTTTTTTTCTTTTTCTTTTTACAGACCTTATTTACTTTTTCATCTAAAAATATCATTTTTAGTGTTGCTGCCAAACTAGAAGCTAAAATAATGTAAAAGGCAGCAACAGATTCTTCTATTTCTTTAATGGTTGAAATACAATTTTGTGAATTCTTCATTTTTCTTCGGTACGTTAACATTGATCTACTTCCTTTTGAAGAAGTTGCCTTTTTATGATCAGAGAGATGATGAGTCATCCACCATTGCCTACAATAGCTGCTTGGAACAGATTCCGTTATATACACATAAATTAGTTTAACTACATACATAACTTAGATACACACATTTATGTTCACACTTTTGTGTGTGTGGAAAAAAATATCACAGAGTTGCATCTTCAAATAAACCAATATCTATCTCAAGAGCATCTTCAAATGAATCAATATCGCTAAATTTTTCTAACTTATGAGCTAACAACTTTGTGTGCTAAAACATCATAACTCCGTATATAGCAGTAACAGAATGTGAAATATCAATTGCAACACTAGTCATTCGAATAATTTTTGAAAAAAGTGAACAGATGGCAAATGAATAATTAGTATAAATTAAAAATCACAGAACCACTTCAGAAAAATGTCACAAACCTTCATCTCTAAAGTCTTGTAATCTTCACTGTATGACCAGGGCTAGCCCAAAGGTATTTAATGCCCTAGACGAATACTTTTTTGTTGTTACCTCATTTCTTGAAAACAATAATACTTTCATATGTAAAAACAAAATGCAAATTCTATTATAAATTCAAAATTGAGCGCAACCATAATTGAAATTGAGCACAACCATATAAAGTAAACAATATCCACTTAACCTCTATTACGATTTACGACCTAGTAGTCTGAAGATATCTCTTTACCAATTCAAACTCTGACAAACTTTCTTACTACACGACCCTAATCGGAATAGTCAATAAAATTCAATAAACAAACCAAATATATAACCCAATACGACCTCAAAAAATTTAGAATATCAATCGATTTAGTTACACTCGATGAAAGATTTTTTTTTTCATTGTCAAAGCTCACAGAATTACTCTTTACCGCAAACATCTTGCTTTTCATTATGTTCCAAAAAAACCTTTTGGTTTCATGTAGTGTTTCTTCAATTCCTCATCATTAATATTTGTAAATTTTAAATTTAGCAAAAAAACCAATAGTTCCTTCATAAAGTTAAATTCCTCAATTGCATCTCTAAGTAAAGTTAAAACTTGTACTATTATATAAAGAAAATAAGTATCTCAACCACAATATTATGTAACTCAATTACAGTTTAATTTCACTCGGTCACATTTTGATGAACTCATTTTAGTTTAGCCCGTATGTCAATTACAATCACAATTCAATCAACTTGGTTACTAATTATTTGAATTTAACAAACTATGAGATCAATATATTGAATAAAAGGATTTATGTTTTAGGGGTTAATTCAATCACAAAATAAATGAAATCTCTATAGTTCATTCACAAGATAAATTTAATATTTTATCAAAAATTAACTGTAAAGGGATTCCTTGTTTTCATTAACAAAAATTAGAAATCTACTTATGATTCAATAATAGATTTCACTGTTTTTGATAATAATATTTGAAAACACAATCAATTAACTGAAAGACTTACACGATTTAAGGAGAAAGCAGCACTCAAGACTCACTAGTAATTCGAAATCAACAATTAGGGCAAATCAATCAAGGTAGTACTGTTGCAGTTAGACACCAACAAGCATGAGGCGAGAAGGTATATGCAGCACTAAGCAGGCGTAATTGTTGAGTGAAGTATCCTGAGGTTGCGCGATAGTGGAAGACTGCTGTGCGTGAGGTCGAAGGATGAGAAGCTCGATATTTTTTGCTGCCCCTGTAGCTCGCGTTGCCGGCCTGCTTACGACTTCAACAGATGGAGTCAATTTAATCATTGCTTCCCGAAATCAACGATAGATGCATCCTAAATCAACAACATCCAACATTAATCGGCGATTGCTACCCCAAATCAATGATCGATACCATTGCCACTGTAGTTTTTAGTGGAGGTGATGGCAGCGTCCATTAAATAAAATCGGTTTTAGGGTTTGAAGGTGGAAGTAATAAAGATAATCCAAGAGGAATTAGGAAAAAGGCCATGCTGTAAATTTTCAGTTCCATCACGGTGCAATATTCGCCCTTAATTAGAGCATTAAATTGTAACAAAATAAGATATGCATTAGGGACACTTTAGAATGCCTTTATTTAGAATCAGTGGAGACATTTCTTACATCTGCCTCTAGTTCATTGCTACTAGAGGCTCTTTGTTTTTTTTGCCCCCATAGAAGAGCCCCTAATACCCTTTAATTTGGTTGTGTGGAGAAATCGATGAAATCAGCTAGCGATTAGGGTTGGTAGTAATGGAAAGGATTATTGGTGGCCATGGCGATGGATCTGTGTCGTAATGAAAAATAATGTGGTACGTTTTGCGTAAAAATTTGAAAACATAAAGGACATTTTGAATAGTTCAAAAAGACACCGTTAATTTCATGTTCATTGAATTTTCATTATTAGTAGTAGAAGATGTACACATTTACACTAGCTTGGGGATCTGAACACAATTCCTAATATACTTCTTCTCTGCAAATTTATGGACAGCAACTCTTTTCTTTCTTTTCCCTTCTTTTTTCCTTTACAAATATGACAAAAAGTATGTGCACGCATGGACATTTTCACTCTCTGTACAAAACAAAAACAACAGAGCAACCCAAAGACACAAGCAGGGAGAGGACACGGATGAAAGAAAAAGGGATGGACACGCAAGGCATAGGGGAGAATTCATATATTTTTACTTTTCACATTACACATGCAAATGAAGTTTTTTGTTCTTTCTCTCCCATTCATGCATGCATTAACATTTGCATTTTTTTCCCCTAAATGGACAACACGCACGAAACGATGGACAAAATTCATTTTGGTATTCACATTTATTTTTCACTGCATACAATATTTGTATGAGCACACGCATGGAACAATTATACACATTCACTTTGCACATTTTTACTTTTTTCGCTTCTCGGTTTTTATTAAAAAAAAAAGCTCGAACATATTTTGGCTACAGCAACATATTTTCCACTTTTCCATTTCATTTAATAATTCCAATATCTTCCACTATACAAAGTATTTGCCATAGTCACTTAAATGAAAGTTGTAGAGGGCGTGAAGATCTACGTTTTTCATTCTTGTTGCACCCGAAATAGTGGAGTGTAGGTTGAGTTGTGGGGGAGAGATGTTTCGGCGACCGTGAAGATTGTACCAGTACAATTTTGGGAAGTGGAAGATGCGTGCATGAGGTAGCGTTTGTTGGCGTCGTGCTGGGGTGCTCAGGTCGGTAGCAGCCGCGGCTATAAGTGACGAGGGGCCGCCCATAGAAAACGAAAAAAAAAATGAAAAAAAGAAGCACGCATGAAATGAAAAACACAGGCATAAACATATTTTTTTACATTCGCTTTTTGCAAACGAACTGAACACACAGCCATCCTATTTCATTTACATTTCATTTTTCCAATAACTTCCCATACAAAAAGATTTAGCCAAAGTGATGAACACGGAAATTGTAGAGGATCGAATGGGCTACGCTTTTCGTTCACGTCGTACTCAACATGGTGGCTTGTGGAGGTTTCGACGGTCGGTGGTTAATGACGGTGGCTGGAGTTAGAAGTGCTGGGTGATGCATCTCTCAACGCTGATTTCACCGGTGCAGACGACGCACGATTTAGTGAAGCGCAGATAGAGTTATGGTGAGGAGAAGGATCGGCCATTATGGAAAGTGCATGGCCGTGAGTTATAAAACATATGCATGGACATTAATATATGTGCAGGTGTAAGGAGAGGTGATGGTGCGCATGTGTCTCAAGTTTGGGTCTTGGGCTTGCTAATGTTGGGTAAGGTTATAAATTTAGTTAAGTGTTCTAATTTATTTAAATTAGTTTAATTTATTCAGTTTAGTTTAATGAATTTGGATAGAGTAGAACATAGCAGCTTAGGCTTTCGGGTATGGGTAAGTCTTTGGTAAGTGGGCCATTGAGTTGTGCATATGTGTTTGGGTAGGTGGGACTTTAATTAAGTTTAGTTAAATAATTTAGCTTATTTAAATTAGTTTAGTGTTAATTGTTTAAACTTTAAAATTCTATAATTCACCATACAGAGTCCGTTTAACTTAGGGTCTTTGACACTAGATCCGTGTTAACTAAGAGAATACATTATTATAAGTTATTGACACATTTAAACAAGTATATTATATATTAATAATAGTGATATTTTATTAGCAGAACAAATCCTCATTCTGCTATTATAAACTGTGTAGATTTATTACTATTCGACAATTGATCTGTTTGATATCGATTGTTAATTATTTAAATAAATATATGCGTTGCTATTTATTGTTGTTGTTGATTGATTGTTTGGTTATTTGGATTACATTCGACCAATTTATGAGCAATTAATCATTCAAATGCATGGGCTGGGTAGAAAACAATTGTAGGCTAGCACCTTGTGATTTATTTCATGATTTGACTAAAAGGTGTTTGGCGATGATATTGGTTTATTTAATTGTTATAATTAAGTTATATTATATAGAAATGATTTATATAAAGAATGGTTTTATAAAAGTGCTTTATAAAATGGAAAGGATTTCGAGGACTAAACCCGATGGTTTTAAGATGATTTTTGAAAGGATTTGAAAATGGGAATTATTATAGATTTGAAGTATTTGTAACTATTAGTGTAAATCATAAACCAATGACTTTAGCATCTAACAGATTGTTTGTTCCTACAGCTCATACAACGGTCAAAAAATAAAAAATGGCTTCTTGATTATTTGTTCCTTCAGCGTTTCTTTGGCTTTTTCTCTCTCCCTTGCTCTTCTACAGCTCGTTCTTGCGCGATCCTATTGGGTGCGCTCGTTTTGCGCCAGTTTTTTCTGTTGTCTTTAGGGCTTTTCCTATGGTTTTGGGGCTTTTTTCCTTCAGTGGTGATTTCGTGAGGACCTGTCCCTCTTTCGCCGACATAGTTGCTGCCTTGCTAGATGTAGTGGCTCCTCCTTTGTCGGTATGTTTTTCTAGCATATGTTCGGTCAAGATTTGTGTATTCTCGCCAGAGGCATTCTCTGCTTTTGCTCGATTCAAGTACTTAATTGTGGATGGATTGTTCATGGAACTTAACCCATGTTTTTCGAAATCGCTGCGCTGTTCGCTCAGATCTTCATCTTTGGGGAATCGGGATTTCACCACCCGATTTGTACCGAGGCTGATTATTGGGGATGCGGTGGGTGATTTGGCTTCGTGTCCGTTTGAGTTTTGCTTTGGTTCAATTGATGTTGGTTCCGAGTGTGGTCCTTCGGGCTATTTTGCTGATTGTGGTTTCAATTCGAGGAAAATTCGAGATTTCACCGCTCCTTTTTCACCTCGCCTGACTGTCTTAGAAGCAGCAACAGTTGCTAGTCCGATTGGGGATGCTTTCTCCTTTGGGTTGATTGGCGCCGTTAGTTATGTCTGCGGTCAGGGAGATAAGGATTTGACCACTTTATCTCCTCGACCAGACCGACTGCTGGTTGCTCTGCCAGATTTTGGTTCGGTTTTGACTGGCAGGGCTTCTTTGCCCTCGGGTGAAGATCCTGTTGTGTCGATGGTTGTTGGCGGTGGTTTGCCTTCTGACTTGGTCTTAGAAGAAAAGGCGCTTTCGGTTTCGATCAGAGCTCCAACTCAGTTGGCTCCTGCTCTTTTCCAACTGGTTTGTGATGCCATATGCAGGAAGGTGCGCTTCTATCCTTCTTTATCCTTTTTCGTAGATTTTGCTGGATTGCCTGTTTCTTTTTGGTTGTTGGCCGTTGACGTCGGTTGTGAGTGCTTGAGCCTTGACACACTTAGGTGTGTGCTCCCTGACATTGCTGTCTCGTCCTTGACTGATGGTGTGTCAGGTCACTTTTGTTATGTTTCTCCCGTTTTGCCCATCCTTTTGTCTTGCTGCATGCATCAGAGTCTATGGCCTCTGTTTGTTTTGCAGGCATTCCGCTGCCGCATCGGTTGTGTCCATACCAGGTTGCTAGTATGGAGCGATCTGATGGGTTCCTCTTGCTAGATTTTTGTGTTGAGTCACTACGAGGCATGTTCTGTGTCGTCAGTGACTTTGTCTATTTATCGTATTCCATTTTTGGCAGGATACCATTGGTGCCTTCGGAGGTCACAGCGGGCCTGGAGCGATTGGTTCGGGCGATCTCCCATCTCTGGTCGTATAGTGACCGTCTCAGATCACTATACGGACAGCCTGGGTTATTGCCAGCCTTCATTGTTCCGCTCTGCTGTTTCCTCTGCTTGGTTCGCCATGCGAATCTTACCTGTATTGCGGGGCTGTCTTATTAGTGACAGTCTGGTTTTGGTAAGGTTCCCACAGCAACATGGGATGCGACTTGTTTGCTCCCTTACACTTGGCAGACCCTCTTTTTGTCTGCCCCGCATCGCTTTTCCTTCCCATCCCTCTCCCTATATTGTTCCTCCGTCAGCTGCGTCGGTGTTCTCTGCTTCTGGTTGCTCCTCCCCCTCCTTCTTATCTCCATTCACGGCTTTTCCTGGTCCCGCTCTAGATTGGCTCTCGAGGCAGTATGGTTTGCGCCTGGTCCGTCTACCCTCATGTTTACGCTTTTCTTCTGATCTTTCGGATCGCTTGGGCACTTCTACCTCAATATGCTCACAGGCGTGCTCCCTTCCCTCTTCTTCTTGCTCTCTGTCCATTACCATCCCTCTAATGAGTAAGGCAGAAATTGCGCTTCTTAATGAGCGCCTTGATTGCATATCCATGAACTCTTCTCCGGCGCTTTTTGAGGCATCGCAGTCTGCTTTGAGGGGGACCGGTAGTGAGGTGTCTTATGAGACATCTCCACAGCCCCCCGTTCCTCCTCCCCGTTCGTCTCGTCGCAGATCACGTAGAGTCTGTTCTACTTCTTGCACCATCCGTACACGCTCTGTAGCGGTGTCCGAGCAGATCGATAGATCTACTCGATATTCGCTGTATCTTGTCTGAGCGCACTCTGTTTTCCCGCTGGTCTTTGTCTGGTCTCCGCCCTTATTTCCTTCTCTCTTATCTTTTTCTCTTTTCTATCCTGTTATTCTCTTCAGGTCGAACTTTCTCTTTTGGAATGTTCGCGGTATTGGCAACGATGCGTCATTGGCTAGGCTAAAACGCATTGTCAGGAAACACTCGGTTGGATTGATTGCTCTCCTGGAACCTTTTCTAGAACCGGATGGCATAACCAAAACCGTTTTATCCTTAGGATTTGGCGGCGGCTATGCCAATGTCTCCGGTAAGATTTGGATATTATGGTCCAAATCCCTTGCGGTCCGCTCCGTTTTCGACTCTTCTCAGCTCTTCTCGGTTGCATGCTCGTCTCCTTCTATCGCTTCTCCTTTTCTTTTCTCGGCAGTTTACGCCAAATGCGACCGTACGGAGAGGTTATCTCTTTGGTCCGACATTTTAGGCCTCGGTTCTTTGGGTCTCTCTCACTCTGTGGTTGGCGGCGATTTTAATATCGTTGCTTGCCAAGCAGAGAAACGGGGAGGAGCCGCCATCAACCGTCTTGCGATGGCGGATTTCAACTCGTTCATTGTCAGCTCTGGTCTCTCTGAGCTTCCTTTTGTGGGCTCTGCTTTCACCTGGTCGAACAACCAAGAGGGACCGAACCGTATCCTATCTAGGCTTGACCGTGTTTTCGGCTCGGAGGATTGGTTTCGCTTACCCTTTTCCTTCTCGATCGCTCATCTTCATCGGACCTTCTCTGACCATTCTCCTCTGATTGTTCGATGCTCTCCTTTCTCCCTCTCGGGGCCCTCTTCCTTTCGTTTCCAGAACATGTGGAGATCTCACCACTCCTTTCTTCAAGTGGTAGCTAACTCTTGGAGCGTTCTCATTGCTGCCTCTCCCTGTGTTGTTTTCAGTCGTAAGCTTAAGCGTCTCAAGAACTGTCTTAAGGTGTGGAACGCTGATGTTTTCAAGAACATCTTCGATCGTGTTCGCTTGGCCGAAGAATCTCTTATCGTAGCCAAATCTTTGTTGGACGAGGTTCCGACCACGACTAACAAGGAGGCGTGTGCTTTAGCTCAATCCAACTTCTCCTCGGAACTTCGTATCGAGAATGACTACCTTCGTCAAAAGGTTAGGGTCAAGTGGGTGGTCGACGGAGATGCGAACTCCAAATTCTTCCACTCTTATATTCGCAAGAAGAATAACCTTCTCATTATCCGTGAGATTTTGCGACCTGATCTATCTACGGCCTCCTCGCTTGAGGAAGTCAAAGATACCATTTTGGCCCACTTCCAATCCTTTCTAGGATCTCCGTCGGTTGCGGTAGCCGATCCTACTCTGTTAGCCTTCATTCCCCGATTGGTACTTTCTCCGGAAAGTGACCTCCTAGCGGATCCCCCATCTCCTGAGGAAATCCGTGCTTGTGTCTTCGCCCTGAGTAAGGATAGTGCCAGTGGCCCTGACGGATTCAACGGTGTCTTTTATAGGTGTTCATGGCCTATTATTCAGGTTGATTTTTGTCTTGATGTTCAGTCATTCTTCTCCGGGGGTATCTCCCTTCTAGCTGGACCTCCACCAACCTGTTTCTCATCCCTAAGTGCGAAAATCCTCGGTCCTGTGGGGATTTCCGGCCCATCAGCCTTTGCAACTTTTCGAATAAAGTTATTTCCAAGATCCTGGCCAGCCGCTTGGCCCCATTCCTTGAGCATATTATCTCTCATTCTCAAGTGGGATTTGTTAAAGGGCGCTTAATTTCTGATAACGTCCTTTTGGCCCAGGAGCTGATCTCCCAGCTAGATAGGAAAGTTAGGGGCTCTAATGTTGTCTTCAAACTGGACACGGCTAAGGTCTACGATCGGATGTCCTGGTTTTTCGTCATCAAGGTCTTGAGGGCCTTCGGATTTCCAGAAACCCTCATTGATTTGGTGTGGAGGCTCATCTCCAACTGCTGGTTCTCTGTGCTCATTAATGGCTCGGCTAATGGGTATTTTAGGGCGGGGAGGGATTTGCGACAAGGAGACCCGCTTTCGCCCTCGCTTTTTGTGATCGCGGCGGAAGCTTTCTTTCGCGGTCTTCATACCTTAACGATTTACGGTCAGATCTAGCGCTTTGGGATTCCAAGGGGTTGCCCCCTTATCTCTTCCTTATCCTTTGCTGATGACATTGTCATTTTCTCTAATGGCAGTCGTTCCTCTATCCGGCGGCTCCTTAGTTTCATCCATCAATACGAGAGGTCCTCGGGTCAGCTCGTTAACCCTACCAAAAGTTGTTTCGTTCGTGCGAAGGATTGTTCTTCCTCTCGATCTTCCTGGATTGAGACCTTCTCGGGATTCAAGGAAGCTTCCCTTCCTTTACCTTACCTGGGAATTGTTCTGTACCGTGGTAGGAAGCTTAACGCTTTCTTCGATCCCTTGACTGACAAGTGTTGATTCATGAGTTTTGATTCATGACACAAGCTTCAGAGATCATACGACGAGAATACTATACGAAAGCGACAAAAAGAGAATAAGTGTATATTGTGCACTACAAAGGAGACAAGACTACAATCCAAAGATTAGTATGAATATTTTATTTTATTGAGTCTTAGAATATTGTTAAAATCATTCCTCAAGTAGTCACACACACACAAATTGATTTATACATAAATAAGTGTGCACTATGGAATTGACAGCAGGTCGGCTGACCGACCAGAAACCTCGGTCGACCGACCCTGTGTCAAGTGCACAGATATGCACTATTTTATGCACGTCTGTAAACTCAGCCGACCGGCCAGTTTTTTCGATCAACCGACCAGAACATAACGGCTAGTTTTCTGAAGAGGTGCAATTGTTCATGAAGAGGAATGTTCTTTAATCCAACAGATATGGACACAACTCTTGATTGAAACTCTTCATGAAAGATTGTAATTATTCTACAACTATATAAACATATTCAATTCACTTCTACAATCACCGATTCTTGTTTTAATTCTGAAATGTATTCTCTATTTATTTCTGCAAATAAAAGTATTCATTCTTATTCAATATCACTAGAATCCTTGAATTAATTCATATACTTCGATTCTACGTGATTATCTTCCTTCTAAATCTTCACACACACATATACTCTTGAGGATTTGATTATAGGGAAGTTGTACTATCAAAAGACAATCAGTGTTATTCAGAACACATTCGTCAACAAACTATTTGTATTAAGGTGAAGTCCTCTTCGGCTGTTGAGACGGAAAAATTCCTGTTCGGCTGCTCAGGTGTCGTATACCTATTCCTTCGGGTTAAGTGAGGGGTTTAGTTTAAATCCAGAGGGTATTCTGGGACTGGACGTAGAACGGGAAGTTCGAACCAGTATAAAAATTCCTGGTGTGCTTACTTTAATTTTTATTTTACTGCTATTAGCAATTTCCGCATTTATATACCATATTACACGATCCTTAATACTGCACGTACACTTTCATTTGGTATCAGAGCCTGGTATTCTATCGATCGTCACAACATCATAGAATAATGGCTAGAAAACGATCCAGTCGAAATACAATAGGCAAAATCCCTGTCAAAGCCACCAGTGAGGACTACAAAAAGGTACTTTCTGATTTACCAATTTCAGTAAAAGATAATAATGAATTAGTTAGTATAAGCAATAAGATTTCAAAGCTTAATTTTATTATTTTAGAAAAGATGAAATCTGTTGAACTTGAAAATGAGAAATTGAAAAATGAGAAGTTAAATTTAGAAAATCAACTTGGTGATTTAAAGAATAATTTTATAACTTTAAAGATTTTCTAGATGAACAAAACACCATATCTGAAAATGAGAGAGAAAAATTTTCAAAAGAAAATTTTGATTTGAAAAGACAAAATGATTTATTACAATCTTCTTTAGATAATTCAGAATCTCAAATGTTTCTTCTCAAAAATGAGAACTGTACGTTAAAAAACGAGAATTCTGAATTAAATAAGAAAATTGATATTTTGAATACTAGTAATATTTCTTTTGAAAATAATAATTATGACTTTAAAGCTAAATTTGATAAACTTAACACTGAAGTCACAAAATTTAATAAAGGTCAAAATGATTTAAACATGATTTTATCTAGATCTAGACCTTTACATAATAAAAATGGTTTAGGATATAATCATAGAAATAGCACTAGATACGCTTGTATGTATAATAAAAATGTTAGTGCTACTACTAAATTTCGAGTAAAGTCGAAATCAAATTTTCATCGAAATTCAAAAACTGCTATGACCAATAATGTTTATAAATTCTCTAGAAGTACAAAATCATTAACGGGAAATATGAATAAAAATTATCTAAGTATTTGGGTTCCTATTAATTGAAAAAATAGAGAAAAATGCATTAATAATTATTTTGATATGGTAGTTAATAATGAAAATTATATTTATAAAGGTACAACCACACCCAAATGGGTATGGTTTTCTAAAAATTAGGAAATTATAAGAACCTTGGGTATCGCATGCTTTAAATGTTCATTGTTTTCTGATACCTTACAAGTAGTAATTATTTTGTTCTATATTGTTAACACTTATGTGAAATATAATATTTGTTATCATATAAACTCTCCTTTTCGTCAATGACAAAATGGAGAAAGATATTGCTCTAACACAATTTTCAGAAATAAACAATGCAAGCACAGATTAAGGGGGAGAAAAGTAAGTGTTACCTTAAAACTCTTATTTATGATGATGCAATGTATGAATGCTTGTTTCTTTTATTGCTATGTTTTGAATATCTATACATGCATCATATTGTTTTACAACTTGCTATTTCATAATTTCAAGTATTCTGTTTTTAACAATGTCTATTTTTAGATGTTGTGTAGTAAGTAAACATCATTAATATTCCTATTTGGTTTGAGTATGTAATATTTAAACTCGATGTTTTCTTACTTATGTTACATGTTCCATATTTCTTTTACATATTACATCTAGTAAGTATTCCTTTTTGTCGATGACAAATGGGGAGAAATATATGAAAGCTAACAAATTTTTTTGCAGAAAATTCGCCATATATTCAGGGGGAGAATTATAATATATATGTAAATACTACTTCGTCATATAAGTATTGTCATCAATCCAAAAGGGGGAGAATGTTGATTCATGAGTTTTGATTCATGACACAAGCTTCAGAGATCATACGACGAGAATACTATACGAAAGCGACAAAAAGAGAATAAGTGTATATTGTGCACTACAAAGGAGACACGACTACAATCCAGAGATTAGTATGAATATTTTTTTTTATTGAGTCTTAGAATATTGTTAAAATCATTCCTCAAGTAGTCACACACACACAAATTGATTTATATTGATTTATACATAAATAAGTGTGCACTGTGCAATTGACAGCAGGTCGGCTGACCGACCAGAAACCTCGGTCGACCGACCCTGTGTCAAGTGCACAGATATGCACTATTTTATACACGTCTGTAAACTCAGCTGACCTGCCAGTTTTTTCGGTCAACCGACCAGAACATAACGGCTAGTTTTCTGAAGAGGTGCAATTGTTCATGAAGAGGAATGTTCTTTAATCCAACAGATATGGACACAACTCTTGATTGAAACTCTTCATAAGATTGTAACTATTCTACAACTATATAAACATATTCACTTCACTTCTACAATCACCGATTCTTGTTTTAATTCTGAAATCTATTCTCTATTTATTTCTGCAAATAAAAGTATTCATTCTTATTCAATATCACTAGAATCCTTGAATTAATTCATATACTTCGATTCTACGTGATTATCTTCCTTCTAAATCTTCACACACACATATACTCTTGAGGATTTGATTATAGGGAAGTTGTACTATCAAAAGACAATCAGTGTTATTCAGAACACATTCGTCAACAAACTATTTGTATTAAGGTGAAGTCCTCTTCGGCTGTTGAGGCGGAAAAATTCCTGTTCGGCTGCTCAGGTGTCGTATACCTATTCCTCAGGGTTAAGTGAGGGGTTTAGTTTAAATTCAGAGGGTATTCTGGAACTGGACGTAGAACGGGAAGTTCGAACCAGTATAAAAATTCCTGGTGTGCTTACTTTAATTTTTATTTTACTGCTATTAGCAATTTCCGCATTTATATACTATATTACACGATCCTTAGTACTGCACGTACACTTTCAATAAGGTGAGGGGTAAGATCATTCGATGGAATGCGGCTCTCCTTTCCCAGGCCGGCAGGCTGGTTCTCATTAAGTCTGTTTTAGATTCATTGGGAACTCATGTCTTCGCGGCTATGACCCCTACCTCCTCTTTCTTCCGGTCGTATCGGTCTTTGGTCTCGTCTTTCTTCTGGGGAAACAGGGACAACGCCCGTCGCCACCACTAGGTTTCGTGGGACACGATTTGTCATCCCAAAAGCGAGGGTGGCTTGGGGCTGCGTAATCCTAAGGATCTTTGTGCGGCTTTCGCCTGTAAGTTGTGATTCAGGTTTGGAGCTAACGACTCTTTATGGGCTTCTTTCCTTCACGCAAAGTACCAAAGGCTGGCGGGTTCTAATTTTTTGGGTTCTCCATCCTATGCAAGTGAGACCTGGAAGCACATGCAGTCGGTGAAGTCTTTATTTGATTCTCACGGCGGACTAACGGGCTGGGATGGCGCTTCGTTTTTCATTCTGAGAGCTTGGACTTCGGTTAGAATTCTAAGTCCCATTCGTCCTTTGTTTTCCTTCATTTAGGATTCTCGTACTCCCCCCAAGGTCTCTCTATTGATGTGGCGTATCCTTCACGATGGGCTGCCACTAGACGAGAATCTCCAAAAGATAGGCATCCCCTTTGTTTCCCGTTGCAAATGCTGTGGCAACGGGGAAACGGAATCCTTGAACCATTTGTTCTTCGACAGCTTCTCAGCCAGATCTTGCTGGAATTACTTCGGAAACCTTGTTGGTGTTCAAGGTATTGCCAGATCTGCTAATGATCTTCATTCAACCTGGTGGGCTGGGAACTCTGGAAAATCTCTACGTTCGATCGTTTTCCGCTTGATTCCCTATCTTATCTGCTGGCACCTTTGGTGCGCGCGGAATAAGGCAACCTTTGAGAGCTCTCCTATGGACCCTCCGTCCATTATTCGGCAAGTGAGGAATGACGTTTTCCTAGCTTTCCGTGGTAGACCTTTCAGGGGACCCATGGGCTCCCGCTCAGGGCGGCTAGTGGGTCTTCTTTCAATTTCATGTGTTCTTAGTTCCACTAGAATCGGAGTTGGTTGAATCCTCTTGGTGGGGCGTTGGCCTTCACCCAGCGCTCTCGATCCCCCCACCCCCCCCTCCCCGGTTTTTGGTTTTTATGTGCTTGCTAGTTTTTCAGGTCTAGGTGACTTCGGAGTATTCCGACGCCCGGATTTAGATTTGGGTGGCTGTGTCTGCTTGGGCGGTTTTGGATGTGGTTGGGTCCTTGGGCTTCTCTATCTGGTATTCCTCCTTTTTGCCCGCTAGGCGATTGTTGTGCATAGTGACACCATCTTTAGGTGGTGACCTTGCCGGAGCTCGAGGGTGTTGTCACTTGGGAGGTATTCTTTGATTCTCATTGGGATGGTAGCTTCTCTGGTGGTCTGGGCTATTCCCAGTCGTTTGTGGAGGGTTTGTTGGTGGTGTGGGTGGTATTTCTTTTGCCATGTTTCCATTAGTTCTCATGAATTCTGTCAGCCAGGGGAGCTTGTGGCGGCTTTGAGTGGGTTGCTCTGCTGATCGGTCTGGGTCTTGTTCCTCTTTTCGGTTTTCTTCAATAAGGCTATGGTTGGTATCTTCTCTGGTGGTCTGGCCTACACCTCTTCGGGTGTAGCGGGGTAGCCGGTTGTGTGGGCTGTTGTTTCTATTGTTTCTTTTTTTGTTGGTTTAACCTGGCTTTTGTCTGGCGGTGGAGGTTTTTTATTTTTTTCTTTTACTTCTGCTCGTCCATGGCTGGATTCTGTGGTCTGTGATTTGGGAGGCATATTTCCTCCGTATGGCTTGCCTTCTTTTGTGAGCCACCGGAGAAAGGCTTTTTTTCTCCTTTTTGCAATATATATTTATCCTTTAAAAAAAACTATTAGTGTAAATGAATTTACCACTTCGGGATATAAAATGTTTTGTTATGTTACCAAAGATTCGGATAACCCATAATCTACGAAACGCATAGGCAACGAAGGTGCAGATGTTCTGTAGCCTCGGTGTAGTCCTCTCTTGGAATAGAGGGATGCACCAATCTATTATTTATTCGGAAAGCTAAACCCAGGGACTTGGTTATGACTAGAAACATCCCGATCAGGTAGCATATAGTTTTATATGCTTGTATTTTGATATCGTTTCAAAGGTGATTTGTTTTCAGACTCCGAAGAAAAAGGACTGGTTTGAATATAAAAGATATATATTTCAAAAGTTTTGAAATTCAGGAATAAAGTCCAAAGAGATAATTTATGTAAAGTTAATTAGATTTTGAAAATATAAAATTGAAGATTAAGCCTAAGTGGGTAGTTTTGTAAATTGCATATTGTTTGTGCATCGTAGGCTCCATGAGTCCTATTTGTGGTAGGAAAACTACGTTGGCTTGATCCTATATCTAATTGAGTATCCAATTAAATAGGGGTACGTAGGCAGTCACAAGTGGTAGTGATGCAGCCCCAATAATATCATAACATTTTTTTGTTTATTGTTTGTTATATATCGTGTGTTGTTGTATCTTTCCTACTTACTATTTTATTCTGCATTTACATTATTTACATTATTTATTGAGTTTGCAGGTAAGGATATTGCTGTCTATAATCAGAGTTGTGCAGCAGTAGATTTATTTCTATTTGTACTTGGTATGTATTTAAGCATACGGTAGAATAAATGATTACTCTGATTTAATTTGTATAATTGAAAATAGTATCCTATACATTTGTTAATATTGAATATTTATCAAATATTGTGTATTAAGTTGGTAGTTTTCATTCGAAGTTTTAGAACGGACGGGGTTTTCGGTGATTTTTACTGGTTCGAAAATCCAAGTTGTTACAATTCAAATATACACAATGCTAGTCAATTAAATAATTGCAAACATATAAAATAATAATAAAAAATATCAATGCAAATATATAGCATTATAGAGTCTTACTATATAAATCGCCTAAACAAAGCGCTATATTATTTCAGGATTACCATGTAATGTTCTACCAACATTCAGAAAAAGCATGGAAGGTTAAAACTTTATAGGATTATAACTTCTTATTATGTTAGCATAAAACCACGAAAAATAAATAAATTACTGTAGCATTGTCATGTAGAATTCCAATAGAATAAAAAAAGGTATAATATGCTAAATAAGTATAGCATCATAATTTTTTTATTGTATTACCGATAACCACCTAGAATAAAAATACATAAATTTTCTAGCATTATCATGATAGATAATGATAGCATATATAATAACGCTTGTTAACTTAGCATTAACACATTGAAAACACGATATATTTACCTATGGCTTACATAAAAATAACAGGAAGGTTTGCGCATTTCTTGTAATGAAAATAATCAAAAAGATGAATAAAGAAGAGCATCAAGAAAAATATAAAAGGAAGAAATTGATCTATTCAGAGCAGTAATAGTTTTTCAAATCCTCAATGATCTTGAAAGAAGTTGGTCGATTCAGAAATATTTTTCAAACTCTTCACAAAATTAGGATGAAGCAGCTACAAAAAATCATTCAAAAAAGACGGAATCAACTACAAAAAATCAAGCAAACCAATAGATAATACATTATGATCAACATTGGTTTGCTCTGTACTTAATATACACTGTTTCTTTACACAATAATATATGATGTATTGTTGTCAAAAACATGATTGACTTCTATTAATTTTCCTAATTTCAGATTCTAAAAAAAATGCATGACTTCTTTCTTTAAAAAGTTAATTAGGCTAAGGGAGCCTAGCCCATATATCAATTAAATAAAATAATTACATGTATTGGATAAAAGGTTTTTCATAAATTTAATGACCAAGGACAAAAGCCAACCAAGCAACAAAAACTTGGTCATTATAAAATATAGACATAAGGACGTGTACTACTCTACCTATGCTGTGGCAAACCTACCAATAGTAAATTACGTTCTTTCCAACGTAGCATCTCTTAGCAATTTATTATGAATCATATTATAGATCAGCTCTATATGAGTTTTGCTGACATTATGAAAGCTCTACTATTATGCTCTACGTAGACAGTACTTGTTTGACGTTTAATAAGCATATTCAAAAGTGTCTTAGCTCTTGGTGTTTTTCATCATATTTCTCTAAAGATGTTATGCCATTCTGTTTTGTTGTCATGATCGGGTTCGGGTCTATAGTATCTTCCATTTGCAAGAAGTTTTGCCCAGATGTAGTAGACATAAAGACACTCAAAGAAAATATGGGTATTGGATTCTCTTCCAACATTACAGAACAAACATTTCTCATTGTCTATGATTCCATTACTTTTCAACTTGTCCTTCATTTGTATGGCAGTTGCCATGACCACTACTAGAAAGGCTTCAGAAAGCGACATAGCCTAGCGACGGCTAACAACGACTAAAAAAAGCGGCCGTTGCTAGCCGTCGCTTATCGCGTTATACAAATCTCACTACAACAAAAATACCCTATTACAACGCCCTTTTTACAACGGGCATTGGTTGCCCGTTGTAATAGAAGGCTATTACAACGGTCCATTCAGGCCCGTTGTAAAAGATGTCATATACAAAGACCTTTTTACAACGGGCATTGGTTGCCCGTTGTAATAGAAGGATATTACAACGGTCCATTCAGGCCCGTTGTAATAGATGTCAACTTTACAACGGTCACAAATTGCCGTTGTAAAAGGTGTCGAATTGCAACGGTCCCCTAGTCACAAATTACAACGGACAACAAGCTTTATTAAAAAAAACAAGGCCGGCCTTTTATTTCATTCCTTTACGTTGCTTGTTCTTGCTCCAAATTAGGGCTTTGGGATTTACGTGCTTCCTTTATCGATCGATGCTCGAAATTGCGCGATTTGAGGTGAGTTGGTGCGGCCGCGCTTGGGGTGAGTCGATCGATGCTCGAAATTGCGCGATTTGAGGTGAGTCGATCGATGCTCGAATATTCTGCTACCAATCTGATTTTGTGCAAATGTTAAATAGATTAACAGACTACATTGTATTGTTGAATATATATCGCCATTTCAAGCTTCAAAAATGTAAACCACGATTGTTATCAAAACTTTATCTAAACCTTGGTTTTGGTCAGAATAGTTGTAGCTTACATCCAGTATGTTATGTTGTTTAGAAAAAATGTATCGTGATCATAACTTACATAACTATGAAGCACGGTTTCGATTATCCTTTCTACAATATCTTGATAAATGGTATCAAGTTAAAATATTTTTGGAAATTGGTTGTTTAGGCAAAATGTGATGGATCACACACTACAACTGTGGTATCTTTACTAAAGATTTCTGTCCAATGACTGTAGTAATATATGTTTGGTAATGATATGTACACTACTGATACAGATTTTATTAACAGCAACCGAGGTTCCATCTTTTCCATCCATCTCTGCTTTTGAGAATGATGCTTTGGGGATTGAGTTTGATTTTACAAAGCCCGCAGGAAAACAGCAAGTTACAGTGATTAAGGCCACTTTTGTGAATTTGACCTCTGATGCTTCCACTGGTTGTTTATTACAGTTTATCCAGCTTTATTTGGATCCAGCAAGCAGCAGTACTCTTCCTCCCAATAACGCTGGCTCAATAACTCAGACTTAACATTAACAAATAGCCAGCATGGTCAGGTAACTGTTTTGCTTTGCTGGTTTTCTTTTGTTGGAGACCTTGTATCTCTGCTCGCTGAATACAAAGGCTGAGTAGCCAACCGTAGGAGATGTTCTAATGGTTATGCTGAGCCACTTTAAAAATTGGCCTCTTTTTTTTTGCATTTTTGAGATTTATTGATTGTTTATTTGTTGTCTGTTTGTTGTGTTATTTTTTTTTAATTTGTTATTATCATACAACAGCAAGTCAAAGTGTTAAGATCAATTTTCATGCTTAAGATCTAGAATCAAAAAGGAACACATAGGTATGGAGTTCAGGTTTCTGGCATTGCAAGCATATACTGAAGGGTTAATTTGCTTAATTAATGAATTTTTTGTTGCACCTGTCCTTGTTTGCAAGTGTCAAGTAATCTATCATGGCAAAAGGCATCACATCACTGCTGAAACATATACCCACAACCGGCCTTCACAATTAATGCCCGTTGATTATATTTTCACAAGTTTAAGTTTGACAGGATAGAGAATGGTAGTTGTTAATTTAGAGTTCTGCAACCATTATGTACACCACATGATGCATATGTACATGCGGAATATGAAATTCAAATTATACCTGTTTTATTTTACCAAAACATGGAAAACAGAGTATTTATGAAATGATATCTGTATTTCCAGCAACAAACTCATAGAGAGAATAACAGGATAGGATGTAGCTATTGTAGAGCTGAAAGTTTTTGAAAAAATGTGAACGAATAACAGGATAGGATGTAGCTGTTGTAGAGTTAAAGTTTGAGTAATATTACAACATCCAAATTAAAAATACCCCACCATATTTTAGAAAGATAACCTAGGTAGAAATTGAGTAATAAACACAAGCATTCTATGATATAACGTCACCTTAATTTTTACAAAAAATTATACTGGAACAATTAATTTCAAACAAGAAGAGTAAATACCTAAATTAAAACTAAAAATAAAACAGAAGTAGTAACTAAAAAGAGGGATCAACACACTTCTATAGAAATTTTATACATTTTCTTATCTGATTTAATTGATCAACACACTTCTGAGTAAATACCTAAATTGAGACCTTTTAGTTCATTTTCTTATCTGATTTAATTTTAAAATTATTGAGAGCCAATATGCATTCTTATTGATGCCAAAAATGTATAAGCTGTTTGAAATATCATTCTAATAGATACATACACTAATTGTTATAATAAACTGATAGTGGCACAAAATATTTAGTATTAAATAGCCTACTGTTATGCTTTGAAGATTATATGCAATGTGGTTATTATATTGTTTTCCAAGGGAAAAAATCATAGTTGTATACTTGCAAAAAACCCTACTTGTATGTTCTCACGGATTTGTAAACATAAAAAAGCTTATACACTGACACGACGTACATGTTTCATGTCATTTTGTTTGAGTTAACAACTTTTAACCATGTGTACTTCGTTTCTTATTTAGTTTAAGCTATTTTACGTTCTCAACAGCATCGAACTAAATTTCACTACACAACCGATGATATTAGTTCTACTGTAGATAGTCATTGCTGACCTATACCATTTTCATTTTTAATAAAGTACTTGTTGTTAGGATTGGCAGCGTGACATATTTTAATAAAGTCATTTTAGGTTTGCTAAAGTAATAATACCTTGGATTCTGGAGAGAGAGGATATTTTACAATATGACGGTTCATAAGGTTGATGTGGAAGTTTATATATTAAAATTTCATTAAAATAAACTTTATATTCTATCGTGATAAATTTGATGGAATAGAATAATAAGGTTGGTGCAGGAAATAAACACCCTTTGATTGTAAGCAAAGCACCACATAGTTTGCTAATGAAAAGGGAACTCATATCTGAGCTTAAAGTTTACAAAGACCTTTGCTTTTATCATTTTGAATAATTCCATTATATAACTTTCGGAGAAAGAGGGGTTCATTGTTTCAAAGTGTGCAATGACTTGTGCAACTTGTAATGATCCTTTTGATTCGAAAGTTAGAAACGGAGAAAAACAGCAGTAGATATCACTGATTCATATGGAACTCCAATGTTGTGAACTTGGCCTTGCAAGTTTCTAACTTTTAAGCTATTATTAATAGGGATATATAGAAATCCAATGTTGTGAGCTGTTAACTAGCAACTGACCTTTGTTTTTGCTAGATTACAGTTCTGTCTTGTACTTTATTTGGATGGTGTTCAATTAACCAACGTCCGTCTTTGGATGCCAAACTAATACTTTATAATCTCAAACAAGGACAACTTGTCGTACTGATTCCATTTATCAAGTACCAATGCACATGTTGCATGTTTCAGTTTTAACTGGTCGGTATCATTTTCTGTTCCTCCGTATATCTCTACTTGCAACATGACAGCCAAGAAATACCCAATGCGTTATTTACGGAGCATTACCAAACATCCCACATACTGAAAGAAAAATTAGTATTTGGCGTTTCTTATGTTTGATTTGAGACACACAACATTTAGATGTAAGAGATTCATCAGCAGTTTGAAATTAGGAATCTTGATAGTTAGATTATTTTAAGGCAATACAAACTCAACAGTTTGAGCATTTTGATAATCACTGTACACTCTTTGCGTTAATTACTCAGAGTTCCTAACTCTAAAAGTTGCTAGTTTTGGGGGAGGTTGAGCGGAATTCGGAAAAGGAAGCTACTATTTGGTTATGATTTTTGTTTCCGAGGCTTAAAGTCCAGCCTTATTACAGGTGAAATGCTGCCTTGACACTATTAATTTTTTCTATGTTATATGTTTGTCAATTATCAGTAGTTAGTTTGTTTCATAATTCGTATAGCATGTGATATTTTTGTTTGAGAAAATACATTTGGATATTTTTTGTTTCTTCTAATTATGGTTGGCGATGTAGGAGTGTTATTGTTGGCAAGAGTGATATCAGTGACATTCTGCACGACTTTGGCATCATCACTAGCTACACACCAAGGTGCTACATCCATGGCAGCATTTCAGATTTGTTTACAGGTTTGGCTGTCATCGTCTTTGCTTGCTGATGGACTCGTCGTTGCTGCTCAGGTAATTAATATGCTAATAATTGTTGCAGTTTTGTTTTGAATTTTCAGAAGAGTGTTTAAACTGTTATTGTAACCTAGAGTTAAAGAAATCACAAAAGGTATATTGAGGCGCAGTTGCAGGTAATGTTGAAGGTTGATGTATTATGGAGTTATGGAGTTGTGGTGGGTGTGTGATGTATCAGTGTGTATGTATAGTGAATGGCAAGGCTGCAGTTTTGAAGTATTGTGTGAATGAAAGGAGTTGTGGTGGGTGTGTGATGTTTTGATGAAGTGTAAGGGAGGATTGAGAAATTTTGAAGAAAGAAGTGTGAAGGTTGCAGTCTGAAGTGGTGGGATTTTGTGTCAGTTTGGCAATGTTGGTACTGGAAATGGCAACAGGCAGTATGGTTGAGATGGCAGGGTAATGGTCGGAGTAGTTTTTGAAAGTGTGCAGGCAGTTTTTATGGTGAAGTTGTGGAAGACAATTCAGTGGGTAGTATGGATGATGGGGCTGTGACAGTGATACAGGGTTGGGGGTAGTGGTTTGGGTTGCTTGTTGGCTGTTGGTTGTATTGTGCATGTGCACAGTGTAGGGGTGATAGGTAGTGTTTATGTGATTGTAACTGTTCTTTTTTATGTTTTATAAAGAAATGTACAGTACACAGTGAAAATGTAAATGAAATGCAAACACACTTGAAATGAAATGATTTTGGTTGTTTTATGATAATATTTATTACTCGTTAAATTATTCATTGTTGGTATGGATGTATGCTGCTGCAATTTTTTTTAAAATTTGCATTTATTTTGCAACGGTCAGAAACTGTTGCAATATCATGTATTACAACGGGCATTGTCCGTTGTAAAAAGGTGTATTACAACGGGCATTGCCCGTTGTAAAAAGATTTATTACAACGGGCATTGCCCGTTGTAAAATATGGTCAACCTATTACAACATCGCCTATTACAACGGTTGGCTGTCCGTTGTGGAACACATATTACAACGGGCATTGCCCGTTGTAAAACGCCTGTTTTGTTGTAGTGCCTGCTACCCGAGAGCAAAAAAATTTCATTTTTACTCTCCTCAAATCAACTCAGATCCGCCGCCCCCAGCAACGAGCCGCCGCCCTCTGTCGCCAGGAGCCGTCGCAACCTTCCATCGCTAATTTCAACCTCTTCAAACTTGCTGGTATCTCCTATTTTTCATTATCTTTGTTTAATTTAGGTTTAAATCAAATTAGTTGATGATTTAGAGATTTGGAATTGGATGATTTAGGAGTTTGGAATTGATGAATATATGTTATTAGTTTATGATATATAGTTTATTATTTGAATTGGGTATATAATGGTAAACCTAATTTAGAAAATTAGTTGATTATGTGTTTGAAAATGATGATTATTGCGTATTAGGTGATGATAATTAGTGTTGATTTGGTGGTATTAATTAGTGAATTTATTGTTTACTATGTTGTTAAAAATTATGGCTAATTTAAAATCCAAAAAATAGTCCATGATTATTGAATAATATGTTTATTGATAAGTTTACGAGAATGTTTGTTATACTGTTGTAATTGCTAACTACTTATTTAGTTCACAAAATCGTTAATTAAAATTTATGTAGTTAAACAAAAGTTAAAATACGTTTTAAAATTTTAGATTTAATTAATAAATATTTAAATAGTTAAATGAATTATAAAATAGTTTTTGTAGTTGTTAAAATAGTAACTCATAGTTCTCATTTGTGAGATAAGGCATATTTTCCGAGTTACTGATAGTTCCCATGGATTTTGATTCATAATTAAACGAATTCTATTTGGCTACATTACTAAAAAAAAATTTAAGATCATTATTTCACTACAGACTACTAATACTTCAATATTAATATTTTTTAATTTATGCTTTATTTATGTGAACCCCTTAGAGAATTTTTGGCCCCGTCTGACAAGCGTTGTATATGATCGTTATATGGATATTCGTTTTTCCACAAAACGGACATCTATATTCATCTGATACAACATTTGTTGGATTTGTCCTAGTATTTGGACAAGTTACAAACATAATAAAGTAATCATATTTTATAAATCATTTCAGTTTAAACGGTTCAGAAAATTTCGATGGCACCTCCTTTTTTCCCTGTGTACACGCATTTGTGTACGATACAGGGAATAAAGGGAAGTGCTGCCGAAATTTTTTAGAATCGTTTAACCTGAAATGATTTATAAAATATGATTACGTTATTGTGTTTGTAATGGAAAGTAGGATAACCGGCCGTCAAAGTAAAAAAACAATAAACTTAAGAATTGAAATTTTGAATGCAGTATTTATTTGAATTTGTTAAAACAGTAAAGGGTTATATATGAATTTTTACAAGACTTTAATATGAAGTGTGTTATTCAATCTTCTAACCTACATTTTACAAATCAGAAAATATGTTCGATTATTTTCTCGATCATGGTTGGATGTATGAACCTCGAAAATGTATGAAAGGATCAATAAAAGAACGTTTCTGTAACGGTGTACACGTATTTATTAGATTTGCTCAATCTAATAATCGAAATAACGTAGACATTCTTGTCCGTGTAGTAAGTGCAAACATCTGATGCATTGGAAACCAGATGTAGTAGAAGTACATTTTTACAAATTTGGTTTTGTGCCGAATTATTACTTATGGGATTGTCATGGAGAACTTGTTCAACCTACACCTAATCCTGTAGTGTTAGAAGATGATAATACTATGACCAATCCTATAGAAAACATGGTGCAAGATGTTGCACGATCAATGTTTCCTACCTTTGACCAAGGTGATGATGGGAACGAAAATGTTGACAAAGAGCCGACCGCCGAAGCTAATTTTTTTTATGATTTATTGGATTCTGCTAAGAGGTCATTGTGGGATGGATGTACAAGCGGAACCGAATTATCTTTAACCGCCGAATACATCACTATGAAATAAATTAACCAATATTTATGTTATTGATGTATATATTTACTAGTGTCTCTTTACCATATATTCTATTCTTGTATATAATCTATTCTTGTATATACTCATGCAAATTATCAATATAATCTATTCTTGTATATATTCAGTGGGCAAAGTATGAATGGGAGTCTACAGCGGCTGAGGTTTTCAGAGTCACACATGTAGTGGAGCACACAGATGAGGATGGGAATGTTTCATATGATTGGTCAGACGACAAGGCTGCTTCTGTAATGGTAAATATGTTTATTTCTGTAATGAAAATATTTCATAATCGTTTATTTCACAGTAAATAAGTAAATTGTATAGAAATTGTGTCAAATATCTGTTCGTAATTGTAGGAGAGATATAAAGCAGAGCATGCACGAGCGATACAAGCGAGTGGACGAGAGTCGCTTACGGTTGATGAGTCTAATCGGATATGGGATTCAATCATTGAACCGGCAAGTCGAAACAGGCGTTACAGTTTCGGCAATATGGTATTTACTCAACGTTTACACAGTAGAAACCTGTATGCCATGAACTTCTTATTCACTTGAGTTTATTACCAATAACTTGAGTTTTCTTATTGTTATTGTATGCCATGAACTTCTTATTCACTTGAATTATTTCACAGGCTCTTAATTTCCAAAGGGCATATAGGAGATCCATAGATGAGGAAGAGATTGCTCGGATGCAAACACAATTGGATGAGCTCAATGATTGGCGGAAGAGTGAGTTGGCAACGCAGATAGATGAGCGTATTGCTGCCTTCTATCAGGAGAATGGGTCAATGCCCGGGGAAGGAGGTGCAGATGATGATGATGATGATGATGCTTAGTTGGTTTGTTTTGATGGGTACGCTTTATATATATATATATATATATATATGTACATATTATGATGGGTTTGACACTTGATACTTTGAATGTTGTGATTGATACTTAGTGTTTTGGTGGATTTGGTATTTTGGTTGTTGTGATTGATGTGGTTTGGTTTGGTGGATTTTCATATTTGGTTATGTTGATTTTCTTATATGATTTTGTGAATATATGTTGGAATATGCAATATTTGATGATTTGGTTCTGTTGATATTGATTATATGGTATGATGGAATTGTATTATATGTGTGGAATGATGGAATTATATTATTTGGATTGATTGGGATTGAGGGTTGAATGTGCTACAATGTGGCAGCAAATTTGTTCCAGTTTTGCAACGGCTAGCAACGGCCCTTTGGTCAAATATAGCGACGGCTAGCAACGGCTATATTGCAACGCTTTGCAACTGTTTGCATCAACAACCTGGAAAACCAAAAACTCCAACGGTTGCTTCCACGTGGACACTTAGCCGTTACAAGCCATTGCAAAAAGAACAACGGAGCCGTCGCTAAGGCCGTCGCTTTCTTTAGTTGCAACGATATATTTTGCAACGACTTTTAGCGACGGCTAGCAACGGCCGCCAACGGCTATTAGCCGTCGCTAAACAGTGCTTCTTTTGTAGTGGACCTTCCAAAGGAGGAAATTATCCTTAGTTGGACTTCCCATATATGCTCTAAATTCTAGAAGACCAACATAATGTATCTTAAGTGTGTAATAAGGTCTTGTGGATCAAGAATATTGCATAGGGATTGCTAGCACCAAAGAACATGAGATTTAGAAGCAGGCGGAGGGCTAGTTGTAAGCATATTCCACAATTGCCTAACTTACAAGGAGCTGCAATATGGAAGAGTTATATTGTTTTGACTGATATAGTCAGTGGAGAGAGCTGATGGAGGAATCCCTGTTAAATGTTTAAGGTTTTCTCCTTGCCCAAGATGAGACCGGGTCTTGCCCATGGCGTGTTCCATAAGGAGAGGCTTGGGTTATGCTGGGTATTGCACGTCACCATAGGAGGAAAAGTGTTTCCAAGCTTTAATATGCTTCTCCAGCTCTAGCTAGCAGTAGATGGAACGTCCATTGACCAAAAATCTTTGGTTTAATTAAATTTTACTTAATCCATGAGGCTCAAAGGTTACTGCTTAGGGTTAGTAAGTTGTTTATGTATGCAAAAATCATAGCTTTGTTCTAGTGTCTTAAGTTTGTTATACCTAGACTACCAGTAGTTTTTGGTTTTAGAATTTTATGAAAGGCAAAGGGAATCATCTTTTTGGCATACGAATCTCCATGCCATAGGAACTTGTTAATAGCATATTGATCATGCTAACGAGCTTATTTGGAATCCAATGCGTAGTCATAGCAGTTGCAATGGATTGAACTTTGACTAGTCTTCCAGATTGTGAGAGTAAAGTGTTTCAGTCAGGAGCTTAGCTTATGAGTTATCTTTTCATAAAGGGGAAGCATTCAATTTTTTAAATTCTGGACGTGTTTAATGGCATGCCAAGATAGAAATAATTCTACGGCAATTCGTTGAGGCCAGAAAAGATGATGAGGTCTGACTTATACTCAGGCTGCATTCCTGCTATTAGAATATGAGATTTTGTTAGATTGATTTGAAGTCTTGTCAGCTTATTAAAAGTATGAAGTGTTTCCATAATTGTTTGTATATATTTTTTAGTCGGTTTTATGAAAAGCACAAGGTCATCAGCAAAGAGTAGATGAGTGATTTGGGTCCTCTTATAGTTGGGTTGCAACTATAGTTTTTTCTTGTTAACTTCTTGTAGAATGAGATTACCATGACAATAATGAAAAGATATGCTGAAATCGAGTCTCCTTGTCTGATTCCTTGAGTGGACTTAAAATAACCATGCAGGTTACAATTTTTTGTGTAACGGCCCATAAATTTATCGCTTTGATAAATTATATTTATATTTGAAATATTCAAATACAATATTTTTTAACACAAATTATAATGTTTTGAACCATAAATAATGATGGTAAACTTGTTTTAAAGGTATATTAACAAATATGGATATTTGAGGGTTTTCATTAGAAAAATGACGAAAAACAGTTTTCG
Source organism: Allium fistulosum (assembly GCA_030737815.1). Taxonomy (NCBI): domain Eukaryota; kingdom Viridiplantae; phylum Streptophyta; class Magnoliopsida; order Asparagales; family Amaryllidaceae; genus Allium; species Allium fistulosum. The sequence goes on from CM060906.1 coordinate 419,529,691, forward strand.
AGAGAACTGAGATTTTTCAATATTAACGTGAACGGAACTGGATACATACACTTATTTATCCATTCAAGCAAGAATATGAAATAAAAATTATTTATTTTATTTTTGAAAATAAAATATATTTATAACATCATCGGGGATATGATCACTTTTATATATTTTCTAAAATTTTAAATTATGTTTAAATAATCAAATAATTATCTTAAAATGATAATAATGCACTTTAGTTAGTTATATAGTGGTAATAAATCATTTATAAATTTTTTATAAAAATATATACTTGATGAAGATTTAAGAAAATTGATAACGCTTTGTCGATACGAAAGCACTTATTGTACACACTTGTTTAATATTAATTTATATGGTTTTATAATTCAAATGAGCACATTTTAATTATTCTAAGATAATAAGAAATGTATTTTCAAGATTTTTTTACAAATATATATAGTTTAACAGAGAAGTAAAAACATGATCAAAAATTGAATTCCGGAATTGTAACGGTTTGAGAAGAGGAAGTTGTACAACGTTATATGTTATATGTGACATACATATGCACACATCCATGAACACATAAATACACATAAGAATTACCACTTACATCTCATATTTACTAATGGTAAATTACACAAAATATCATGATATTTATTTACAAATATCTAGATATTTTCCTAAAGAAAATAAACAAAACTTCACATTAACTTACACCTTACACAAATGCACATGGAGAGGCATGGGGGGAGGTGACGCGTTTGTGATGTAGGGAAGGGGGAGGTGAGATGTGCATGGATGATGTAAACAAACACATGTCATGTGTGAGAGATATTTTCCTAAGGTTACTTAAGAGTTAAGGCCCCTCTTCCTATAAATACACACCCACCCCTTCACATTTCTATCATTCAAAACTCAACTTCTTCTTCTTCTTTAGCTCCTCTCCAATGGATTCCTAATAAGCCCCTTCTTTTGAAAAAGTATACAAAGATATAGCCAATAGAAATAAATATATACATACATATATACCATGTTATTCCACTTCCAAAAACAATGCAAAACTACCTCTCATCTCTCCACAACCATGGCCACCCCTCTTCCAAGCACAAAGGCCAAGCTCTGTAACATCCTGAAATTTTCAACCATTCGCATCCATATATGTCGGATTTGAATTGCTCAAAATATCAGATTGTTAATTTTTATATTTGGCAAAACTCAGCATATACAGTAATAAAATAATCACAGAATCACAGACACAGAGTAATATAAAAATAAGCAGCGGAAACAAAATAATAGTAGTTTATGAAGCTACCATATATATATATAACAGAGTTAAACAAGATACAACAGAAGTCACGAATACATAGATGTCTCAATACAATAGTCAAATACAAGATCAGAATACATCACTAGAATCAACTGAAAGCTGGATAGATAGCTGGATCTCCAAGCGAAGCTCCAACTCCAAAGGTGAGTCTTGAACACCGAACCACTCAGTCTGACCTGAGCGTAAAGCAAAACACAAAACACTCAAGTCGGGATTAACATTCTTATATCAATAAATCCAACTCAAGTGAAATATCAACTAATAAAGGATGTTTGGGATAGCCATCCTCTAGATCCGTTAAACTATCCACTATGTAGTAATATACGCTATTATAATAATGACTATAGTAAAGTAAACTATTAAAATAGAGTTAAGGCGTTACCCATATCCCCCTTAACACATTTTATATATTCCCAAATCTATACAGTACCGTAATCTCCCCCGTAATGGGCATCGTCAGAGGGCACTCCATAGGTATGGTACAAAACAAACTCGTAGTAAAGCACGCTAGGGTAGGTGACACGACACAACAAGGCAATGTCAGGGTAGATATACCAATTACGCATCCGGACTGGTGGTAACGCAAAGTCGCAGCAACCGCCCACCTCGAGCCACACTCCCGCATCAAAGGTGCGCACCAAATCAATCACAAAGTAATAGAATGGCATACGATGGAGTGTGTCTGATCAGACGAGCTACCTTATTTGCCCGGAATCGCTCCTATTTTAGCTACCTTATGCCAACTCATGGGAGTCGGGTCCACATATATATCTCATATAGGATCGTCGCCACCATCCTACTTCATTCTGGAATCTCAACCGCGTACACAGTTGTCAAAGTGGTTTTCGGTATTGGCAGAGAGTATGACAATATCTGATCCCGGTCTCTTTAACAACCAATCGTTATTATAACACCGCGGTCATTTCAAAATAGTTTATACTTCAAAACAAAAATATCATTTCCATTTCAAAAAACCAAATCAATATGATATCATTTCCATTTCAAATATATTCACTTCCAAAATCATAGTACTTTCAAAGTTATAACACTTTCGAAACCAAAACAATTTGAAATAATAATACTTTGGAAATCATAATACATTGAAATTCATAACTTTGGAAATCATAACACTTTGAAATCATAACACTTTCCTTTAACAGTTTAGGTATTAATAATAGTATATATAATAAAATAGTTTATAAAATAAAATTGTTTATATAAAATAGTTATAAGCTAAAACAATTTATATTAAAATAATTAGTATATTTAAAATAGTTTATATTAAAAATAGTTATATTAAAAATAGTTTATATTAAAATAGTTATATTAAAAATAGTTTATATTAAAAATAGTTATATTAAAAATAGTTTATATTAAAAATAGTTTATAAAATAAAATAATATAAAATAGTTTTAAATATAATTTAATATACTTTATATAATAAAATAGTTTCCTCAAATTTCACAAATCGGTTCAAAATCAATTCGGATTTCAAAATTAAAATTTAATCCAATCTCAAATCCTCAAATTTCAATTCAATTCAGTTTCTCAATAAACTATTTCAAACCATCGATTTCAAATACATATTTGAACCATAAAATAAGCCATTTCAATTTCAATATATTTAAATCTTTAAATATTCAATAACATCTAAATACAACTTCAATTTACAAATTTAAATAAACAAAATATCCCATTTCAGTTTATGTAAATTTGAAATATTCATTTAAGTCACTTTTAATCGAATTCAAGTTATAAAACATATCTTTAAAATTTCAAATTTAAATAAATTTCAAATCAAACTTATTTGAGAAAAATTCTTAAATAAATATAATTTCAAATCAATTTCAAATTTATCTTTCCAACCCGAATCATTTTAAACACTATATTTGGAAATATATATACGAAATAAATACTTAAACATATTATATATATCAACTTTATTAAATCAACTTTAATAAATCTTTAAAATCAATATTTATTAAAACCATATATTTCTGTTTAAAACCATAGAAATCATTTTCAAAATATTTATATATAGACCGACAGTGTCTGTATATAATTCTCTACCCTATGGTCAAGTGATATGGATATTTATCATCTCAATCCGTAATTTAAATATATATGGGTATATATCTTTTCAACCCGCAATCCCAAATTCAATTCAATGAAAATCGCTTGGGTTTATCATTTCAACCCATAACGATTTTCTCCTATTCTACAGATAGTTCGGGTATGTATCATTTCAACCCATAGTGAATTCTATACTAATAGAAAACTTGCAGAGTGATAACAGATATGATAATAATATAACAGGCATATATCATCAATATAAATAACAGATAAGGGTGTCAGATGTCACAGGTGAACAAATACAAATAACAGTATATATATAGCAATGTAAATAACTAACAGCAGCATATTTCAATTGGAGTTTCAAAAAATTTAATAAATATAAGAACGTTAATCGTGAGTGATGCTCACCTTTCGAGGCTAGAGAGATTCGGCGATGAAATGAGTTACAAATCCAAGCATGAATTTCGAAGCAAAGCACGATGGATACGAGTTCGACGATCATAGCTGATAAATAGGAATTTATAAAACAAATCAAATCAGTTTTGATATAAACTGAAAATATATATACACATTATTATTATATTATATATATTTTCCCAATATTTTAGATTAAGGCAAATATTAAAATAGTATAAAATTTCAAAATCACTTTTCTTAAATCTCAAGTATTAAGAGTCAAAGATATATATATTATACTTATCTTCATAAACCTATATATTTAAGATCAAAACATATATTAATTACAATTTTAAACAAGTACATATAATTGATATTTTATAGCCAACATATAAACAAATATGTGACGTATAAAATTGTCAACAGCTAAATCTATAACTTTACTGCATACATACCTATCTATAAAGAGGTTTACATGCAAAATTTATATAGCTTAATATATATATAATATACGTATAACTATAATATTATAAGCTTTATAAATAAACAAATGTATGTAATATGCAACATTAAATATAACTACTAATACGTATACTAACCTATAGATAACACTACAAAAAAATGGTATTTTAAAGACTCTTGTATTTTGTCTCTAAATGCAAGATTTTGTCTCTAATTAATAATTGTAACCTACTTAAGACAAATAAGTATTGTCTCTAAAATCAGGTCTCTAAATAAACAGAGACCACAAACATTAGTCCCTAAAATATTAGTATCCCCAAATATCGATTTGAAATCGATAAAGTCTAAAAAGCGATTTCAATGAAAATTCGTTAATCGGGTTACTCAGAAGATTTAGAGTTACATATTATACCTGAATAACAAATCGAATAGTCGAGAGTTGAAAGTCTTTGATTTCTTGTAAGAATTTGGTTTCTTCTTTGAGCTTTTAAATCACAGGTAAGAAAAGAAAGGAGAAGACCTGACTATTTATAGAAAAGGGGAAGGTGCACAGAGATCGTTGGATTAATTTTAAATGGATGGTTGGATTGGTGAAAAGACGACCAATAGGCAGCAAAGAAGGATGCCGAAACTATTGACTTGAAAAGTCAATGCCTCCTCTATACTTGGGGGGGAAAATGTTAGCACTATTGTTGACCACAAAAGTGTTCGACTTGTTATTTGATCACAACACTGCATCAGTAAGCAGTGCTGAAGTAATAGAAATGAATTAGTGGTGACATCAACGAAGCCGACTCTCATCAACATTGACATTGCATGACATCAATAAAGCCAAAGGACCCTAGACAACATGAGTGCTGTTAATAATGGTGTCTCCAATGATCAAAGTCGTCAATCTATAATTTCGCCGACGAACGTTATCAATGTCGACAAAGGCTATACATGTGTTGTTTATGGAGAACGCTATCAATATCCACGAGAACCATCAATGCCGCTCTTCGTTGGTGTCGCCTCATATTTACCCTAATTTAAGCCGATGTCGCCATCCATCTAACGAAAGAACTTTATGGATGATACCGCTCCTCCTCTGTGTTTAACACCGCTTCCAACTATTGCCACCAACAATCAATCAAGGCATTGCCGCACTTCTTCAACATTGCTCTATATCAACATCGCCCTTCACCAATATCACTTCATGTTGATATCGCTCTTTATCTATATTGCTTATATTGGTGTCATTTCCTATCAATGTCGATGCCATGTACTATTGAAGCTAGCTTATTGCCGACACTACTCCAAATGGTACAAATCAGGGTCAATGACGGCATTGTTGCATTTCATCAATACTAAAGAGACGCCGCGCATGAGTGTCGCCGAAAGTCAAGATCGTCGACGCCAAGCTGGTACACATGTCGTATTCCTATTCCTATAAATATGAACCTAGGGAAAAGTTGGAGGGGGGGATCATTCTCATCCCACTTCTTACGTTTTTTGCTTTGTAATCTTAAATCAATTTGGAATTTTGGCCGATTGTGGTATTTGAACTTTGTACACATAAGGAATTGAATATTAAACAATTGTATAGCATATTTGACAAGTTGACTCTTGGATTGTGACTTGCATATGGACTCACAGATCGACTTGCATATTGACTCAGTTCATCTATGATGCTCGACATAATTTTTGCCAAGTAACGAATGCACATTGGAATCACATGGATCTAATCTTGAGTACATTATATCCAAGTGGCTTAGCCTAAGTTTGCCTTGCACGTTTCTTATTTGAATTCACTTCTTCTAACGCTTTTGAGGTTAGCGAAGAAATTCGTTAACAGATAGTAATAAAAAAAATATTATTGACGTGATAAACAAGGAACAGATAGGCATTGAAAGGGAGTACATTGATATTACTTACTGTGTTGATGGCAGTGTTAAATGTTTTAACCAGTTTTCCATTCTTGCTTTGAGTTCTATTGACGTTTGGTTCGGCAAAATGCCGAGCGAAAAATTTGGATCGGCCTCAAAATACGGAACGAAAAATTTCGTTCGGCAAAACACCGAACGAAATATCTCGTTTGGTAAATCACCACTCCAAATCCTTGCAAGCACTGCGACTTCTTCCTCGTCAATGTTTCGTTCGGCATTCTTTTAATCACGTTGCTTCTTCTCCGAATGAGCTCCTCTACCGAACGAACTCCCAATCTCCAAATCACCGCTCAGAATCACCGCTCCAAATCACCTTCTTTTTTGCCGACCGAATTCTCCAAATCACCGCTCGGCCAAAGCATTTTCCCATATTTCCCGTTCGGTGATTTCAGCTTCTACTCTAGGGTTTCGCTTGCTTTTCCTCCTCCCGGCTCCTTCTTCTTCTTCTTCAATTGGAATCGGGTATCAATTTCAACAATCTCCACCTTGATACCGAATTCTATACAATCCTTCCAACTTCATCTACACCTTCATGCTTCAAGCAATGGATACTTACACAATGAGCTTCGGCAATACCATCACCCATTACACTATGTCAACGAACTCCGACAAGGCCACCGTCCGTCAACAAAGTGTTCGAAGTACCCAGTCCGTGTAGATCCTATCATTCTCCACCATGAAAACAAACGTCTCCATGTACCATCTCAACTCTTCCCCCATGCCACCCCGTGGCACCTAGCACTTCATTAAGAGAATCAAGTCCGAGTAATGCTCGAACTTAGCAACAAGCAACGACTTGGTAAACATGTCTGCTGCATTCTCGTTTGTGTGAACTTTCTAAATACGAACTAGCTTCTCTTCACTCATCGAGACAAGGAACGACTCTCTCACCTCAATATGCTTCGTCCTCGAGCTGAACGCCAGATTTTCAGCTAAGTGAATTGCACTCTGACTATCACAGTACACATCCACTCCTTCGTATACGAATCCCAAATCGAACAACAATCGCCTTAAATAAAGCGCCTCCTTAGCTGCTGCAACTGCAACTATGAGCTCTATCTCTGTAGTAGACAAAGCCACAATCGTCTGCAACCTCGCTCTCCAACTAATCGATGTCCCACCAATGGTGAACACATATCCGGAGGTTGACTTCTTTCGATCTCTATCACCGGCATAGTCGGAATTGCAAAACCCAACCAAGCTGAAATCTCTTCCTCTGTCGCCAAAGACAAGTCCATGGTTTGGAGTTCCTCTAAGGTATCTAAAGATACACTTCACTACATCCCAATGCGTCTTTCCTGGATTTGCCATGAACCTACTCACCAATCCAACCGCTTGTGCAATGCCAGGCCTAGTGCAAACCATGGCATACATCAAGCTGCCAACTGCACTTGCATATGGGACCTTCATCATATAAGCCTTGTTTTTTCCAAGAACGGAGAGCCTTTACTAGAAAGTTGTATGTGCAAAGGCATGGGTGTGCTGATTGCCTTTGCCCCTTCCATGCTAAACCGAGTAAGCACCTTTCGAATGTACTCCTTTTGAGTGAGGCTCAAAAGTCCTAGCTTTCTATCCCTTTGGATTTCCATATCCAAAATTTTCTTTGCTTCTCCAAGATCCTTCATTTCGAATTCCACTTTTAGCTTTCACTTTAAACTATCGATTTCAGCCTTATCCTCTGAAGCAATTAACATATCATCTACGTAAAAGAGTAGGTACACCCATCTACCATTCTTTAAATGCTTGAAGTACACATAAGCGTCTTTGATGCTACGATCAAAACCAAGTGAAAGCATAAAAGAGTCAAACCTCTTGTACCATTGTCTAGGCGACTGCTTAAGTCCATACAAAGACTACTTCAATTTGCAAACCCAATTTTCTTTCCCATCTACAACGAATCCTTCTGGCTGCTTCATGTAGATGGTCTCATCCAAGTCTCCGTGCAGGAAAGCGATTTTCATGTCTAGTTGCTCCAGCTCCAAGTCATGAGCTACGGCGATAGCGAGAAAATGCGGATGGACGTATGCCTTACTACTGGAGAGAATATCTCATCATACTCCAATCCTTTTCTTTGTGAAAACCATTTAGCAACTAGTCTAGCCTTGTATCTCCCATCATCCTTCACCTTGAACACCCACTTACAACCTATGGCTCGGCTTCCTTGAGGAGGTTGTACCAAATCCCAAGTCTTGTTCTTCTTCAACGACTCTAACTCTTCTTCCATAGCGCACATCCACTTCGAACGGTCACATGACTTCAAAGCTTCATCAAGGTCAAGAGGCTCCTTATGAACCACATGTAGGGCATAGTCAAACTGATCACCAAGGCTAAGGTTCGCAAATTGCTAGTCACAATACCTTTCGGGCGGCCTTATAGTCCTACAACTGACTCGGGTAGGTACTGCTTCGCCTAAACTCCTTTCAGCTCCACCTTGAACTGAACTTCCTATAGATTTATGCACATCACTAGCACTACCAGAAGGTAATGTGGACTATCCTATGATGTTTCATCAACTGTGTTTTCTTCAACAGCATCAACAACAACTCTACTATTTAGCTAGAACACGGGAACTTCTTCCATCTTCTTAGGCCTATCAGAATCTTCTGATGTGGTAGGTAGCTTCTCCTTCGGATTGAACATAGCAGACTCATCAAAAGTAACATGTTTGGAACGGACAATCTTCCAATCAACGGGATTCCAAATTCGATACCCTTTGATACCATCGATGTATCCCATTAGTATGCCCTTGTATGTTCTAACCTCCAACTTATCATCACCTGTATGGTGAATGTACACAGGACAACCAAAATTCGGAAGTAACCAAGATACACTGCTTTACCTCTACACTTCTCCTGTGGAATCTTCCCATCTATGGTTGAGAACGAAATTCGATTTATGATATGCGCCGCAGTTGATAATGCCTCAGCCCAAAAGCCGCTAGACAAGCTCGACGTCAATCTCAAGCAACGAGCCTTCTCCAGTAGAGTCTTGTTCATCCTTTCTGCAACCCCATTGGATTGCGGATCTCCAGGTGTAGTGAAATGTCTCTGAATGCCATAGTGTCTACAAAAGTCGAGGAACTCCTTAGAGACAAATTCACTGCCATTATCAGATCTCATCACCTTCAACATATAACTAGATTGGTTCTCAACAAGCGATTTCCAGTCATTGAACTTCTCAAAACTTTCTGATTTGTCCTTCATCACATACACCCATACTTTCCGATAAAAGTCATCAATGAAAGAGATAAAATACTTTGCTCCTCCAAGAGAAGGAATAGCAACGGATCCCCAAACATCTGTATGCACGTACTCAAGTACCCGCCTCAATATATGCAGTCCAACTCCAAAAGATACTTTAGTTTGCTTGCCTAACACACACTCCTGGCAAAAGTCCATCTTATCGAAGTTTTCTCCTTTAACCATCTTCCATCTCCGAAGCAACTCTAAGCCCTTCTCTGAAATATGACACAACCTGAGATGCCAAAGCTTTGTGGCATCCAAAGCACGAGAACTATCTACTCCAACACACGACTCTCCAAGAACTGTGGTTCCTTTCAGCAAATACAGATTTCGAAACACATCTCCTTTCATAAGAACTAGTGCACCTCTCGAAACCTTCAGACTATCCTTCTTGATAGTTACCTTGCATCCCGAAGATGCCAATTTTCCTAAAGAAATTAAGGACTTCCGAAGACCTAGAACATACCGGACACCTGTCGAAGTGCGTATCACTCCGTCAAACATCTTAATCCTCACTGTACCTTCACTCATTGCTCTATAGCTAGCATCATTACCAATAAGAATAGAGCTTCCCTCTCGTCCAACGAAAGAACTAAAGTAATCCTTATTAGGCGTCATATGGAAAGACGCCCCCGAGTCCAGTACCCAATGGTCCAAGACATCCGACACTACTGCATACAACACATCGTCAGATACAGACTTCTCCACTGCAAATGATGAAGATCCGTCTTCTTCCTTCTTCTTCAAATCTGGACAATCCTTTTTCCAATGACCAGGTTTCTTGCAGATAAAGCACTTTCCATCCTTAGACTTTCCTCTCCTGCTATTACCGGGCTTCCTGGACTTGGAATGCCCTCTAGAGTGCCAATTCTTCTTATCTTCTCTACCTCTTTCAACAAACAGGCCATGACTACTACTTCCACCTCTACTTCTTTCACTTATCTCCTTCATCTGATCTCTCAAGCCTTCAGATAGAAGACCTGACTTCACATCTTCCGCTATCAATGTGTCTCTAGCGAAGATAAGGCTGTTAATAAAACCTTTGTATCGCTCCAGAAGAGAACACAAAAGAATCATTGCCATTTTCTCCTCATCCATCTTCAAGTCAACAGTCTTCATCTTCATCACGAGATCATCAAAGAAATTAAGATGTTTCTTCACTGAAGTACCCTCTCTCATCCGCATGGTGAAAAATGTCTTCAGTAATATCAGACGGTTAGTCAGAGAGTACTTCAAGTAGAGATTTTCTAGCTTGGTCCAAATGCCCCTAGTAGTGGTCTCACTGCTAATCTCTGAGATAACATTCTCTCCCATAGCTAGCTGTAAAGTAGTAAACGCTCATTTCTCCATCTCCTTCCTTTCCGCGACTGAGATGTCAGTCGTCAATTCCTCAGGGGCAAACACTACTGGATGAACTTCATTCCTCATTAGAACAGCCTTCATCCTCTATTGCCACTTCTCGAAGTCTTTATCCCCATTCCATTTCTCAATTGCCAAGCGTGATCCTGATGCGATATACATCCCTTTAGTTTATGGTCTTGTAAAACTGGAGTCATTTCATCTCCTGCCATAGCGTCTAACACTCCTCAATCAACCTTGCAGCTTCGATACCAGACTGTTGGAGAAAATCCCTTCAGATGATCAGTCGAAGGGAATAAAAACCCAATGCAGCGGAAAAACAACCGGATCGTGATTGTAGTGAGACGATACAAACAGAGATAAACATCAAAACAGACAGTCACATATCAATGCAATACGGAAAAAATAAATAACACTAGTATTTATAGTGGTTCCACTACCGCTAGGCAGTATACGTCCACTTGGGGAGAGGAGATTTTATTATTCACCGAAAGATTAGAGTTACAAGATTGATTCACTTTTAGAAGCTATACATAAGAAGAATTAACAATACAGACAAAATTCTGCAGAGTTTCAGCTCTCTAGAATGGCTCTGAAATTGGCCGAAATTAGCTCTCAATTTCGGCTGCTATTGTTGTCCAGAAGCTCCATTATTTATAGAGTGAGGAAATGACGAGGGGTAGCTGTTATATAGCAGCTCTGGGGTTTGGTTTGGCATGCTTCTGGATTGGTTCGGCAAAATGCCGAGCGAAAAATTTGGATCAGCATCAAAATACCGAACGAAAAATTTCATTCGGAAAAACACCGAATGAAATATCTCGTTCGGCAATTCACCGAACGAAATAATTTGTTCGGCAAATCACCGCTCCAAATCCTTCCAAGCACTGCGACTTCTTCCTCGTTAACATTTTGTTCAGCATTCTTCTAATCACATTGCTTCTTCTCCAAACGAGCTCCTCTACCGAACAAACTCCCTATCTCCAAATTACCGCTCCAAATCACCTTCTTTTTTGACGACCGAATTCTCCAAATCACCGCTCGACAAAAGCATTTTCTCCTATTTCTCGTTCAGTGATTTCAGCTTCTACTTTAGGGTTTCGCTTGCTTTTCCTCCTCTCGGCTCCTTCTTCTTCTTCTTCTTCAATTAGAATCGGGTATCAATTTCAACAAGAGAATCTATTTAATGTAGCTATTCTGAAAGGGTGGTGGTGAAGGATTTGTGTAGCAGTGAACTGGATGTTGAAAGGGGTGTGAAAGATGTGGTACCTCTGTTTGTAAAAGTCTCAAATATGCAGGTTAACGAAGGTGATGGTGCTACTTGTATTTTGCACACTAACATAGATGACATGAACATGGTTTCAATAGTTAACTTAATGGATTCAAACGAGAATTTTCTGATTTGCGGTTGTGATCCAGTAATTGCTTTGTTGATGAGTTTGAAGTGGATGAGGCAAGCTGTGATGTTGTTTCGGTTGATGATGGTGAAGTAAATGTTAATGGGATATGTGGATCAGAACTTGCAGTAGTGTGCATGGGAGATATAAAAAATGTGGATGAGATTATCTTTAGCGGGAGAGATAAATATTAAAAAGGTATGTTTGCAGGCAATGAACGCAAAATATGATCGCAATAGATCAGTGATAACACTAACACCCGAATCTGGAATTAGCAGAAGGGGAAAGGAGTCTTTTGAGGAGGAAAATTAATGAAACAGAGAAAGACAAGGCTACAGACTATGTATTTTTGATATTTGATACCATTTCATTACAACTTGCCCTCCATATATAGATGTGCTATTACAAGATAGTGGCTATTACTGTGCCACTTGGCGATACATGACTGGAAATTTAAAAAGGCTGTAACAACTTTGTAACAAATTAACTAATTGCTGAAATAAGAAATTGAAAGAAACTTCTATTTGTTTGTTAGTGCACCCCACGTCGTTTATTGGAAATATATTCCATGTTGCTTTTATTCTGCCAATCTTTTAGGTAATATAATGTTTCTTTTAGGTCTTGCATTAGTGGTAGGTTGAATGGTCCCTTCAGGTGCTATCGTAGGGGTGCTATGCGTATCAGTGCCTATCCCTTCAAGATCGACCTTGTCCTCAAGGTCATGGGTAATGAAAGATTGTGGAAGTGGTTGTGATATTGGTCCCTCTGGGTTTGGGCATAATTTGAGGAGGGAGATATGGAAAACCGGCTGAATGCGAGAAGTCTTATGGAAGGAGGAGTTTATAGGCGACGGGTCCAATTCGCTCAATGATTTGGAAAGGTCCAAAATATTTCTTAGAGAGTTTGTGGTGATTGTTGCAGATGGAGGATTGGCGGTATGGTTGAAGCTTGACGAATACCCATGAGCCGACATTGAATTCTTTGTCACTCCGATGTTGGTCGGCGTGACTTTTCATGCGTGCTTGCGCTTTTTGCAAGTTGTTCTTGATAACCTGAAGGAGTTGTTCCCGTGAAGAGGCCCAGTCTTCGAGTTCTGGAATATGAGTGGTGCCTAAAATGTAGTTAGAAAGTATTGGTGGTGCTCGTCCGTACACAACTTGAAAGGGGGACAAGCCAAGGGAGGAGTGTTTGGTGGTATTGTACCGCCATTTTTCCCAAGGGAGGCATCTAGCCCATTTTGTGGGGACATCGCCTACTATTGCCCGTAAATATGTTTCAGGACATCTATTCAAAACTTCCGATTGTCCATCGGTTTGCGGGTGGTATGCACTACCCATTCGCAGCATTGTTCCATGAAGACAAAATAATTCTTTCCAAAATTGACTTGTAAATAGGCGGTCTCGATCCGATATAATAGAACGTGGAAATCCATGCAACCGTACATACTCTTGAAGAAAATGTGAAGCGAGTTGGGTGGCCGAAACTGAAGTGGATAATGCACAAAAGTGAGCGTATTTGAATAGCCGGTCAACTATCACCCAAATTGCTGTTTTGCCGTTTGAAAGAGGGAGGTGAGTGATGAAATCCATAGCTATGTCTTCCCAAATTTGGTCGGGAATTGGAAGTGGCTGCAATAATCCTTTGTAAGGCGCATTGTCAGGTTTAGTCTGGAGGCATGTAGAGCATTGCTTGACATAATTCAGGACAGTAGGAGCATGTTTTGGCCAGAAGAAATTGTTTGCAACTCTTTCTATAGTGCCTTTAATACCCGAATGTCCTCCCGTCTTGGAATCATGAAACTCAGCAATAATTTTGTTATGCAGTTCAGAGATCTCGGGTATATAAATACGATTACCCCTGAAATAACAGGTCATTTCGCAATTGGAGATTGGTGTTAGAATTTGTACCTAACTACAGCTTAGAGATGAGTTCCTGTGTCTTGGCGTCGCTGTCCTGGGCATTATTGATTTCGGTTAGCAGGGGAAAAGTCGGGCCCGAGATCGCTTTCATCGTTGCCTCGCTGGAGAACCGTGACAGGCCATCGGCGATGACGTTTTACTTGCCTGGCTTGTAGTGGATGGTGAAGTCGAACCCCAGCAGCTTCGTCAGCCACTTCTGTTGTTTGGGTGTCTGGATCGATTGGGAAGTTAGCTCTCGCAAGCTTTGGTGATCTGTGTATATCTGGAACGGCCTTCCGAGGAGGTAGTGGCGCCAATTCTTGACGGAGGAGGTAATTGCGAACATTTCTCTAGAATAGGTGGAGGCTTTTTGGAGGTAGCGTGGAAGTTTAAGGCTGAAGTAGGCGATTGGATGTTGGGATTGGGAGAGGACGGCTCCTATGGCGATGGAGGAGGCATCTGTAGTGAGTGTGAAGGGTTTGGAGAAGTCAGGAAGGGCAAGGATTGGTGTATGGGTGACAACCCATTTAAGGCTTTGGAAGGCTTCTTGGGCTGAATAGGTCCAAAGGAAATTATTTTGTTTCAAAAATTCAGTTAATGGTCCAACAATTGAGGCATAATGTTTGATGAACTTGCGATAATAACCGGTGAGGCTAAGAAATTCCCGGACTTCGGTGACAGATTTGGGTGTTGGCCAGTGTAACCTACCGTCAATTTTGGATGGATCTACTTGTACTCCTTTATTTGAAATTATGTGGCCCAAGTAGGAAAGTTCGGTAAGCCCGAAATTACATTTTGCCAAATTAGCAAAAAACTTGTGTTGTGCTAAAATCTCCAAGGTGGTGTGTAGATGATTCAAATGGGCAAACCAAGAGGAGCTATATATGAGGATATCGTCGAAGAAAACGAGCACAAATTTTCGTAAGTGGGGTCGGAAAATGTTGTTCATTGTGGCTTGGAAGGTGGATGGTGCATTTGTTAACCCAAATGGCATGACCAAGTATTCATAGTGCCCCTCATGAGTGCGAAAGGTTGTTTTAGGTATATCGGGTGGGTGCACCCGAATTTGGAAATAACCACTTCGAAGGTCAAGTTTTGAAAAATAGGTTGCGCCATAAAGTTCATCTAAAAGTTCATCAACCGTTGGGATTGGAAAACGGTTTTTGACTGTTATAGCATTAAGGGCTCTATAATCGACGCAAAATCGCCACGATCTGTCTTTCTTTTTAACCAAAAGCACGGATGACGAGCACGGGCTCGTAGAAGGTTGAATGAGTTTAGAGTGGAGCATTTCTTGTACTTGTCGTTCGATTTCATTCTTTTGGAAGTAAGGATAGCGGTAGGGTTTGGTGTTGATGGGTTGTGAGTTTGGGATAAGATTGATGTGATGATTAAGGTTTTAGTTTTGTGGGAGTTCTGTGTGCTTGGAAAAAATGTGTGCATAAGAGGATAATAATGTTTGAAGTTGTGGGTCTTGGTGGGTTATTGGATTTGGTTCGGGGATGTTATTGGAGGGTTGGAAATGCATGTAAAAATAGTTAGAAATAGATGAAGTAGTGTCTAACCACTTGAGTTGTTGGACCGAAATAGGAGTTGTTGGAGTGGACTGGCCCAGCCCAGTAAGGCAAATGGGTGTATTGTGTAAAGTAAAAGTCATGGTTAATTGTTTATGGTCAGTTGTGATAGGGCCCAATTGCTCTAACCACTGGATACCAAATACAGCATCCGATCCAACTATCTCTAATAATTGAAAATCGACATTGAAAATATGGCTCTGGATTTCGACATCGACGCCTATGCAGGAGCCCATACTTCGAAGCTTTTCTCCATTTTCGACTGTAACCACGAAGGAATTACTGCGATCTATTTCGAGAGCCAAGAACCAGGCTGCTTTCGGGTGAAGGTAATTATGTGTGGAGCCGATGTCGACAAGAATGGAGATGGGTTTGCTGTTGATAGTGGCTAGTAGGCGAATGGAACGAGGGTGGTTGGATCCGGTTAAGGCGTGAAAGGAAATTTCTTGGTTTGATTGCGGTTCGTGTTCAGTGTCAGCTGTGAGGGTGTTTTTCGGAGGAGGTTGCTGATCTGGGCTTTCTTCGGGTAAGTCTTCATCTGGGTTAATTTCGGGAAGGATCATCAGAATATGGGTGGGTTTGCAACGATGGCCGAAATGGTATTTTTCGTCGCGGTTAAAACATAACCCTTGCTGTTTGCGGGCGTTCATTTCTGATTGAGAGAGTTGCTTTACAGGGAGGTTAGGCCTGGATAGTTGTGGTGTTTGAGGAAATGACTGAGAAGTTTGTGGTGTGTTGTGTGGTTTCTAGAAATGTGGGTTTGGAAATTTATTGTAGGTAGACTTTGCTTGGTCGTTGTACTTGTGTTCAATGAGTTTGGCACCTTCGATTGCTTCTGAAATAGTGGTTGGTTTGAGAATGTGAAGATCATTTTGAATGTGTGGTTTGAGTCCAGAAATGAAATAATGGAGGATAGAATCGGGTGATAAAGTAGTTATGCGGTTGCACAATGTTTCAAAATTGGCTTGGTAGAGGTCGATGGATGATATTTGCTTGAGTTTGAAAAGAGTAGCTTGCGGGTTTAAGAATGTAGGTGGACCAAAACGTTGTTCGATTGCCTTTGCTAACGCCATCCAAGATGAAAGTTTCTTATTCCGATGCATCCATTGGAACCACGTTAATGCTTGCCCTTGCATGTAAAAGCTTGCAAGCTCAATACGTTAATCCTCCGGTGTCGAGTAGTAAGTAAAAAATCTCTCAGCTTGATATCCAATCATGTGGATTGGACCCATTGAAAGACGATAGTGTGCATTTTGGGGTGCGTGATGGTGTAAAGGTGGGTAGTATGGGAGGTTGACGGTTGTTAAAATTGGGGTTATGAGAAGCATGTGACTGGTTATTCGGGGAGGGTGGCGTTTGGTTGTCGAGTTTGTGGTTGAGGTTAGCCATGGATTGTCGTAGTTCTTGGAGTACCGCTTTGATATCAATAATGTCGGCATGTTGTGTTTCTTGGTTGGATTGGATGGCGGTGATGGTGTCGTGTTGGGTGTTGAGTTGGTTTATGGCATCGTCGAGTTTGGTCATGGTGATAGGTAAGGGTTGGATTATTAAGGAGAAGGGAGAGAGATCGGTGGTGAAAGCACCAAATGATAACACTAACACCCGGATCTGGAATTAGCAGAAGGGGGAAAGGAGTCTTTTGAGGAGGAAAATTAATGAAACAGAGAAAGAGAGGCTACAGACTATGTATTTTTTATATTTGATACCATTTCATTACAACTTTCCCTCCATATATAGATGGGCTATTACAAGATAGTGGCTATTACTGTGCCACTTGACGATACATGACTGGAAATTTAAAAAGGCTGTAACAACTTTGTAACAAATTAACTAATTGCTGAAATAAGAAATTGAAAGAAACTTCTATTTGTTTGTTAGTGCACCCCACGTCATTTGTTGGAAATATATTCCATGTTGCTTTTATTCTGCCAATCTTTTAGGTAATATAATGTTTCTTTTAGGTCTTGCATTAGGTCTTGCATTAGTGGTAGGTTGAATGGTCCCTTCAGGTGCCATCATAGGGGTGCTATGCGTATCAATCAGCTTCATCGAAGGACGTTGATGTGAATTATACTATACATGATGAGGGTATGGGCTCTGGTATGGGTATTGATGGATATATAGACTCCAATATTGCTGTTATTTCATGTGAATTAATTAAGGATGAAGAGATTTTACATAGTGATACATGTGATACGTGTACATGCGGATCTGGGAAGTACAATAGTGCATTGAAGTTCTTTATAAAGAGAGGTAAAATGCAATCAGGTGACACGAACAAAGAGGGGGTTGGTGCAATGCAAAGTTGAATAAGAAAAATGTTAGAGAGTTTGATAATAACGAAGTGATGGAATGGTCATTAGCTGATGGAAAACAATGTATTCGCCCAAAGCAAGAAGGGAATTATACTAATGTGGAGTTGTTTTCTGACGGTGGCTTATAGAAATGTGTCGTTGAAAATAATAAAAAGTGAAAATTAGCCACACATCCTTAAAACGGAACTTAAATTCAAAGCGGGTCCCTATCATAAAATATATACTTTCTACATCCCTGTTTCTGTTTTCCGTCATTTTTTTTCCCAAATTACCCTTGCGTTTCGCTGTGGAGCTGAATCTTCTTCTTATTTTTCGATTTAATGGTAAACTGCAATTAAATTAAAGATGAATCAATTTTTTTTATGAAATATGATATTCTTAATATTTGCAGTTATGAATAATCGCAACAAATTTCTGCAAATATATGCGCAATAGTTGCAGAAATTTCTGTAACTATACGCAATAGTTGCAGACATTTTTGCAACTATGCGCAATAGTTGTAGAAATGTCTACAACTATAAGCAATAGTTGCAGTAATTTCTGCAACTATACCCAATAGTTGCAGATATTTTTGCAACTATATGCAATAGTTGCAGATATTTCTGCAACTATACGCAATAGTTGCAGACATTTCTACAACTATACGCAATAGTTGCAGACATTTCTGCAACTATTTGCAATAGTTGCATTTCTGCAACTATATGCAATAGTTGCAGAAATGTCTACAACTATATGCAATAGTTGCAGATATTTCTGCAACTATACCGTATAGTTGCATAAATTTCTGCAACTATACTCAATGGTTGCAGACATTTATGCAACTATACCATATAGCTGCAGAAATATCTGCAATTATTTGTAAATTTTGTAAATTTGAAAAAAATCAAAAAGGTTTAAAAGTTGCTGAATTGTCTGCAAATATTTGAAATAATTACACATTTACTACAAATATGAATTTTTGGTATCAACAATGGATCTCATTTCAAAGATCATAAAATTTGTGATTTTTTGGTGAAAACGGTTTGTTGATCCGGTTTTTGTACATAAAGTTATACGCGTTTGAAATGTAAAAAACGTAAAGGGTATTTGTGTATTTTTGCCTGCGCGAATTTGAAAATAGGGGGCGGAAATGTAAGTTTTGTATGTGAAGGATGTTTTGTTTATTTTGAAACTTATTAGGGATGTGAGCCAAACTTACTCTAATAAAAAAGCATATAGGAATGGTAAAGATGGTAGTGAAATATGTGTGTTAGATGCTGAAGGGACCCACAGTTGTGTTTGTGGCAGTGAGCCATAAGATAAAAGAATCAGAATTAGAGTTTTGCACGAGATCTGTCAGATTGATGAGGATGAATGCTCGTATAGAGAACTAGAGTAGGTACGGATATTCTTTTGGGCAGTACTAATAGTCCTTATGCTTCAGTAGTTTATCTACGAGTCATATGCAGTACTTATCCAAGAGTTTGAGCTTTATCTTTGATGATGTTCAACTAGATGCTGAGTATACTAGCAGGTTAGATCAATTAGACCATAAAATACGTTGGTTGTAATGTGAATAGATCAATTAAACATAATAAAATTAATATTGTTTTATTATAAAATACAGAAATAGGGCATCCTGATTATTGGTTATATAGAAGTCTATGGGTCTTTATTTCAACCATTGGGTTTATCTCCAGTTTAGGGGTAGTTTAGGGGGTTTGATGATGGGTTGGAAAGAGAATTGCGTTAAACTTTTACATTCTATCATTAAAGCTTATTCGATGTACTTAAGTTTTTCTGATCTTAGTTATGGTTCATTTCTAAATGTTACTAATGTTTATGAACCACACTCCAACTTAGATCGAATGGTTCTTTGGAGCGAGTGTCTCGAATTTAGATCACTAGCTCCAAGTTTTGAGTGATTGGTGGGATTTCAATGTCACTAGATTCCTAGGAGAACAAACTTCTAGAGAAAGAGATTTTTCTGCTATAGAAGAATTCGATCAGTTTATTGATAGTAATTTAATCGAATTACAATTAAGTAATAGACAGTTCACTTGGTCGAATAAAAGAGAAGACCCATCGATGACACTCGTAGATGTTTTTTTATTAACGATGAAGTGGAGGATAAACATCCTATCTGTAAGGCTTTTAGGCTCCCAAGTATTTATTCGGATCATTGTCCAATTATTTATCATGCAGTAATCAAAATATTAGGAATAAAATATTTAGATTTTAAAATATGTTAGTATTAGAAAATAATTTTACAGAATTAATTGCAAATAAATGGCTTTCTTTGGTAAGTATAATTATAAATTTTCAGGAAATATAGCTAAATTATTTATAAGGAATCTTAGAGATTTAAGAATTTTTCTTAAGAAATGAAATAAATATGTTTTTGGCATTATTATAGTTAAAAAAGATAAACTACTAAGTGAGATTCTAAAGTTGAATAAAATAGAAAAACCAAAAATTTGAATATTTAAAAAAAAATGTGCTTTAAAATTTAAAAGTAGAATTAAATAAAATTCTAATGAAGAAAGAAATGAAGTGGAAGCAAAGATCCAGGGTCCAATGGATGGATGTAGGAGATAAGAATGCGAAAAAAATTCATAAAGTAGCAAATGGTTGAAAACGCAGTAAAACTATTAACTCTATTTTAATCAATAATGTTGAAATTTTCGATCAAAAGGACTTAAATGAAGCTTTTACTAACTATTATAAAGAAATTTTTGGTACTAAAAATGGACATAGGATTAGAGCTAATTAGAATGATTTATATCCTAATGATACCAGGATTGATTTAGGTAGTTTGGATAACCCAATGGAAGATGAGATTTTGAAGGTTATAAAGGATATGCCTAGTGATAAATCACCAGGCCCTGATGGGTTTCCTGTTTTATTTTAAGAAAATTTTTGGTACATTTTAAAATGTGATATAAACAAAATGTTTAACAAATTTTATGAAGGATCATTACAATTAGGCAGGTTTTATTTCGCTAACGTAACCTTACTGCACAAGAAAGTGGGAGAAAATGAGTCAAAGGATTTCAAACCTATTTCATTGTTAAATTGTTCTTTTAAAATCATTTCTAAGGTTTTCGCTAATTGGTTAAATACTAAAATGAGTGAATTATTTAATATTACTCAAATTGCTATTATCAAAGGTGGAAATATTATGGATGGAGCAGTGGTAGTTCAAGAATTCATTAACTATTGTTGTAAAAATAATATCACTTGTACACTTTTAAAACTGATTTTACCAGAGCTTTTAATTCAATTGATTTGGATTTTCTTAAGGATCTATTACTGGCTAGGGGTTTTAGTGTTAGATGGGTGGGTTGGATTATGTCTTTACCTAAAGATGGTAATTCAAGTATTATGGTTAACGGCATTTTAGGAAATAAAATTCAATCGACACGTGGACTTAGACAAGGTGATCTTTTGTCACTTCTTCTGTTTAATTTAGTTGCTGACGTTTTTGTTAGGATTATCAAGTGAACCAATGGTAATGAGATTTTAACCAATGTTTGAAATGAGATTACGAGTAATGGTATCTCTATTCTCTAGTTTGCAGATGATACCATGATCTTTACTCCTCATTTGCTGAGACATATTATAGCGCTCAAGTTTATTTTATACAGTTTTTGAGTTACTCTCTGGATTAAACATCAATTTTGACAAAAGTTCCATTTTAGTACTGAACGATATTGATGAAATAGAGAATCAAGTCATGTGTACACTGAACAGTAAAATTATGAAATAAATAAAATTTAGCCGAATATATTTTTGGTATCATAGGATACCAAAAATAAATAAAATTTGATTTTTGGAAATTAAAGTAGAAAGTTTGGAGTAAATTAATTTTTGAGAATTGGATAAATTTAAAAGAAGGAATTTAAAAGTATAAAAGTTAATTTTTGTAATCCTATCGAATTAATTCCAAAATATGGGGAAAAGATTTTAATAAATGGATTTTGAGTAATATTGTTCAAAAGTTGAAGAATTTATTTAAAATTCAGATTTTAAATAGTTTGGAAGAAATAAAGGAATTTGTTTTAAAAGATAATAAATTTGGAAATCGATTTGAAATTTGATTTGGTGTTTGAAATAAATTTGGAAATCAATTTTGAATTTGATTCGGTGTTTGAAATTGAATATTTGGAAATCGATTTGAAAATCGTATATCAGTGGATATTTGGAAATTTAAATTCACAATGGGAATTTATAAAGAAAAGGGAGATTTGTTTTAAAAATAAATATTTGTTTATTTTTAAAAGCGTGGAAAGAAATTTATGGATTTGGAACGTAAATTTAAAAATAAATCCAGAATGATTTATTGATTTAAATGGACCATTTTGAAATGGAAAGAATATTCTTCCCTGGAAAGCCGAGTATGATTTCAAAGTAGCTTTTAAATCCAAAGAAACATATTTCCCAGGAAAGTCGAGTATGGTTTCAAAGCCGAGTATGGTTTCAAAGTCCCTCCAGAGGCGTTCCATTCGGCGTAGGAAGTTCCTTAGCCTGACCATTGTTGGAAATCCAAAGAAACAATAGGCGCCTTGTACGGTTTTAGTTGTATAACCTGCCATGGAATGTGGCGGTAACCTGCTATTGAATAGTTACCGACATCAATTCTTCTGGTTGTTTGAGATGTGTATAATTATTTAATTATAGTTGTATTTATCTCTGACATTTAATAAAGATTCATTAATTGCTTTCAGAACAATTTCATTTCAAACTTGAAATCTTTCAACAAAAACTGGAAGTTCTTTCATTATATGAAAGCCATTATCATTTGAAAACAAAGGTTTTTCGTTTCAGAAAAATCCGATCAAATATGCACAAGTTATAGCCTTTAAAGTATAAACTTGGGTTAAATTCAAATTCTCAAAATAATACATTTAAATGGTTTAATATATATATATATATATATATATATATACATTATATAACTTGTATAACCTTTTTAAACCATAGTTTCCAAACATATATTCATAGAACTCAATTTCAAATCTTTAATTCAAATTCAAATCAAACTATTTAAATTTCAAAACTTTAACAGGTATCCAAAATAATTTTTATCTTTAAAACTCCTTTTCAAAAGCTTTTCATATTTAACCCAATTCCATTTCCAAAACTATTTGGATTCAAAATTCATTTTTTTTAAATTATTACATCATTTGAATAAAATAATATTAAATTCAAATATCTGTAACTTAACCGATTTCCCGTGAAATCCATATTTGTGTGTGTGGTGAAGTCCAGGGGTTTTACACACAACAATAATATCACAACCATCATTAATCCAAGCACAACAATATCAATAAGCGGTATAACCCTATAACGCTTATTTTCCATTCATAGATAAACATGTAAATTCATCATAGATAAATAACATACATTTATCACAACTCAATCCAAAACAATTCATATCACAGAATATCACACATCAGAGACATTAAACAATTCAAGGCATTCAATATAATCCAATCATCCATAAGCAAGATTAACCAATTGCATAGATTATAATAAATTTAATTAATTCAAAATAAATTAATTACTTATGAATTAATCACCTAACCCTGATTGCTTAACATAAATTAATTACAAACCATTTAATTAATGAAATTAATTAATCAACCTTGATTATCCATCTTAATTAATTATCCTTAATTAATTAATTATCCCTTAATTAATCACATTGATTAATTAACCTTTAATCATAAATTAATTAACCTTTAATCAATTAATTATTCTTTAATTAATTACCCTTAATTAATTACATTTATTAATTAATCACTTTAATTAATCACTTTAATTAATTAACTTTTAATCAATTAATAGCCTTTAATTAATTACATTAATTAACCTTTAATTAATTACATTAATTAACCTTTAATTAATTACACTAATTAATTATCCTTAATTAATTAAAGATAAACCCTTTATCTTAATTAATTACTTAATTATTATTTAAATCTTAATTATAACCTTTGGAATTAATTATCAATTACTAATTAACTTAGACCTTTAAGTTAATTAACCTTTAAAACATTTTATTTTCTTAATTAATCACATAATTACCTTATTAAGTTTATTTAAAATAAACTTTAAAATAAAGGTTATATATATTAAAACACTTTTAAACTTAGTTAATTTAAAGTAATTTATTTTAAACCTTTAACTAATTCCAACACTAGAATAAAACATTTATTATTTTAAAATAATTACTCAAGAAAGTGTTTAAACTTAATTTAATTTAAATTTGGAAAACTTGTTTTATTTTCAAACTTCAAAACCGTGTTACACATACTCGAGAAAAAACCCCGAGTACTTACCCGAGCCAAACACCATTTTCCCCGAGCAACTCACGAGCTAAACCCCACATCCCTCTTCTTCGAGTCAAACACGAGAAAACTTCGATCCAGACCCGAGCTACCTCCTTCTTCCCCAAACTTTTAAACAACAACAGATACGAACATATACGCGTGCATGTTGCACGCCGTCCCGGTCACCTCCAACCAACGCCGCAACCATCCACAAATCGACAACGACCACCTCAAACCAACCGACCACCCAGAACGATGATCGACTCGATCATTCAAAATCAAACCTATACGAGCACCTGGAACCCAAAGCACGTCGACGAAAAACGCCTCGCAACGCCACCCTCGATCGCCAAAGATCATGCGATCACGTCCCTAGCTCCGCCATGACACCATGCATCGTTTCCCCTTGGTTCGGCCGTCCTCGATTCATCCACGACGAAGAAAACTCCTCGAGAACATTGACGACTAAAACTGGGCATTAAACCCTAAATCATATCCACCTGGCCACCACGGCCATTAATAAAATCCCCTACCATTTTTCCGTTGATATGCATCCCTCACTCGACCTCCAGCATCAAGCACGGCTTCCATACCTTCGCCGATTGTCGGCAATCGACGAAACTCCTAAAAACAATCAACTCGCAATATCTCAACAAACCCAAACTTAAAAATAATGATTTTAATACCAAAATTCATTAATTTCAAATACGAATCAAGTTATATATTCAAAACATGAATTTTAATCCATCGATTTTCCTGATTTTATACATTCTTACTGTAAATTCTTTATTTCCAGTAAATCTACTTGTTAACTATACTTAGGAATATTTTTAAAAATAGAATCAGGTTAATACTAACATATTTCCTTTAGAGATCAAATCCTAAAAGAGATTGGAGGAAGAGGAATTGAATTTTGAACTTAATATAAGCCTGTAAAATTTTAACAGAGGTATATGTGCCTGTTACAGACATGCACACACTAAATTTTCATATATATACAGGCATGCAATCTTATTTTACATCCATACAAACAATTTTCACAACATACTTTCAAGTATCAATCACAAAACATCCAGATATATCAACAGATTCAAGTAGTTTACTCACTTGGATTGGAAAAGAGAACACAAAACCTGGAAATGCTTTGAATTTGCAACTGAAAACTGCTACTTGATTTTGATTTTAACTTTGCTTGTTGATCTGATCTGCTTTGATTCTTTTCTGGTTTGAATTGCTTTAAACTGAGTTGAATCTTGTACTTTGCTTTTATTTTGATCTTGCTTGTTTGATTTTTTAGTTTTTTTTCTGATTTTATTTTGCTCAGATTTTATCTCTGGTTTTAGATTTTGAATATGAAGGATAAAAAAAAGAAATGAGAGAGTAGGAGTAGAGATTATATAGCCTTGATTTCCTTTTATTTATAAAATTAAATTTAAAGAAAAATTTGCCACTTGTATTTATGCATGATATAAATCTTACAAATGTTTAATACATGCTAAATTATCTTACACTTGTTAATCTTCTTGTTATAATACTTACACATGTAATTTGCATGTTATTAAATGTTTTTATATAACTTTATATTATATTTTTAATTTTAATAAATACATTTTCCTTTATTAATATTTATATAACCTTTTAAAGAAAATGTTTTAAAACTAAATTATACTCTAATAAAAATCACATATATATACACTAGTTTTTAAAATATAGAGTTTTAAATCCAATTTATTTTTGGAAAAGTTCAAATTAATTCACAATTTAATCCAAAAATTCATATTAATTACTAAATTATATTTGGCCTAAAAACGGGATCGTTACAGATTCCCCCCTTAAGAAAATTTCGTCCTCGAAAAGTAAATTTGATTATCTTTTGCTTTTATTTTAAACAACCAAACATACATATCAGCCATAACCAAAGCAAACAATCCATTCAACCAAACATTCCTAACTATCCATAAACAAATCTGGATAAGACTTTCCTAATACTATCTAGAGTTTTCCAGGTGAATTTCTGAACTATTGCAAATCACTTTTGCAATCCTTCCCAACTCAGACACAATTCTCTCTTCGCAAATCAGAACAGCCTTCTACTTGTCCCTCTTTGGACTTGGATTTACACAAGAGATCACAACAAAAATTCCCAAATTTGGTTTTGACCGAAATTGATCTATTGATACAATCCAATTTAACTTTATATTTGTTAATCAACTTGTTTTAAATAATATTTCAAATTTATTAAAGTTAAAACAAAAAGCTGAGGGAAACTGGTGAAGAGAATACGAAATAGGGACCTTTTTATAACGTAACAAAGATTCGGAGAGCCACCACCACACCAAAGCTTCTTCCTTGGAGCTGCCATGAAGCAATCAAAGAATTGATATCGAATGATGATAAAAAGAGATTGATAGAGAAAGATTGTTCCCGTTGTTGCAGGGTATCGACCATTTATAGTGATACTCCCCTGTCCCCTATCTCGTCCTCTTCTTGCACTCATTCTCACTATCAGTGAATAGTAAAGGAATTTACTAAGGCATATGGACAAGATATCTTAGGGATACTCATTCTAGGGCATTTATATCCCTATCTCTAATGAGTCACCTAATGCGTTATACTCCATAGCTAAAGTTTTTACTCAACCTTTAGCTCTGATACCAAATGTGACGACCCGGATTTTCGCGTTTGGAAATCGACATCCATACTTCACTCGTATTCGAATGACACAGATTCAAACATTCGAATCCGATTCGCCGGAGCTTATAACACATTAAGTACAACAACACAGCGGAAGAAAATGAATATCATTGATACACAATCAGTTGATACAATATGGTTACAACAATATTGGAGACAATATACAACAGCGGAAGAGATAACAACAGAAGAGATAACTCCAACATGATCTTCAAAAGAGAATGAATCCACATACAACAACTCCATAGCCAAAACTCCAAACTTCAAGCTCGAACCACCATCAAGTTGTAATGAAGCAAGGTCAGGCATGGATGCGATCGCCAAAATCCAACAACTTCAAAGAATTCCAACGGAAAGCTGAAGGCTATCGAATCTACATCTACTATCTGATTTTCTGAAAATCTAATCTCTAGGCTGCCCGTGTGGAAAATTTTAGGCACCCTGAGTTTAGAAAGGGAACAATAAACTCCAGGTCAGTCATGAGACTAGTATGAGCAAAAAAAAAAGTTTATCTTTAACAACATAAGACAAAAGAAATCCGCAATGCTTTTTGGAAAATGAAACTACCATAAGGCCTCCCGCTACACACACAATGCAAGCGCACACTTGGAGGATATTTCTCCTTATGATAGTAAAACATGCTTGATACGCAAAATCCTTTTGATATTATTATTAGTGCTTAGTGCAGAAAACATTTCGAAAGTATAATATTAATCTTAGCCAGCATACACATTTCGTAGTATGCCTACTATAGCTACCATCTAAACGGCAGGCCGCCACCATAAGTAAATGATAGGTTATACAACTAAAACCGTACAGGGAACGTATTGTTTCTTTGGATTTCCAACAAATGTTCAGGCTAAGAAACTTCCTTACCGAAATGGGTACACCTCTGGAAGGACGCCCTCGAGAACCTAACCGGATCTCTGCCAAACAAGGTCGACGTTACCTCACGCTGTAATGAAGCTGTAACTAGGTAACTACCACACAAGTATGCCATCCCCCGGTCGTAACCAACCTTTATCCGAGAGCTCTCAATCACCAACAACCACAAAGCAATAGATTTTGCAGCAACCATATAAGTTAAGTATCTGGGCTCCATACCATGATACCAATTTTTATCCTAAAGAAAATGGACATACCCTAAGGGCGCGACCCTTAATAACCTTGCCACAACTTTCCTGTTTCGACCATTTCCGGGTTGTGAGGTTCGACGAAGTCTCGTCCACAAAGCTATGCTTTTCACAAAAGCCATGCTTCGATCAACAAATGATTAGCAGCACTTCGTATGCCACATTACCAAATTGGGAATGTATCACTAGTAACCATCAACTACATAACCTCCGAGCTCGTACGTCTCAGAGAAGGGTGTTAAGCTAAGAGAATAAATCTCCGCCACCAACAGAAATGTATTTGATAGAAACCAGCTTTACATCTCAAAGTGTAATGTCAGACATACATCCATACAAGTCTGTTCCGGGCTCGAATATAACCAAAGGCACTTCAAAGAAGCCCTTGCAATCCGGATAATCCCTAATCACGTTCGGACTCCCCATCACAAAGGGTGATCTCTATACCGAGGATCAACCGGTGCAGAAACATTCGACAGGTAATCCTTTCGCTTTTGAAAATACCCAGTCTTCACCGCCGATCTTCAAATTCTATCCATTTCGTCGTATCATTATTCGGAATGGGTTTTATGACACAAAGGTCCTCTTCCGGCTAAACCGAATAATGAGCGCTTAATTTAAAACCATATGGATATATGGGATCTTAGTTAAGTCACAACTTAAAGCCCAAAACCTTTCTTTTGAATGGTTTAAACAAATTTCCAATTTTAATATTTTAAACAAAAAGATTCACTTTACAAAGTTCACCAATCTTTCACAAAGATTCATTCATAGCTTTCAAAACTATTTCAATTCCAAATATTTTATACAAAAGATACTCCTTTAAGATCCTCTTCAATTTAAAAACAAAGTTCACCAATCTTTAACAAAGATTCATTCATAGCTTTTCAAAACAATTTCCATTTCAAATCTTTTATACAAAAGATACACCTTTAAGATCCTCTTCAATTTAAAAACAAAGTTCACCAATCTTTAACAAAGATTCATTCATAGCTTTCAAAACAATTTCCATTTCAAATCTTTTATACAAATGATACACCTTTAAGATCCTCTTCAATTTAAAAACAAAGTTTACCAATCTTTAATAAAGATTCATTCATAGCTTTCAAAACAATTTCATTTCAAACTTGAAATCTTTCAACAAAAACTGGAAGTTCTTTCGTTATATGAAATCCATTATCATTTGAAAACAAAGGTTTTTCGTTTTAGAAAAATCCGATCAAATATGCACAAGTTATAGCCTTTAAAGTATAAACTTGGGTTAAATTCAAATTCTCAAAATAATACATTTAAATGGTTTAATATATATATATACATATATATACACACACACATTATATAACTTGTATAACCTTTTTAAACCATAGTTTCCAAACATATATTCATAGAACTCAATTTCAAATCTTTAATTCAAATTCAAATCAAACTATTTAAATTTCAAAACTTTAACAGGTATCCAAAATAATTTTTATCTTTAAAACTCCTGTTCAAAAGCTTTTCATATTTAACACAATTCCATTTCCAAAACTATTTGGATTCAAAATTCATTTTTTAAAATCATTACATCATTTGAATAAAATAATATTAAATTCAAATATTTGTGACTTAACCGATTTCCCGCGAAATCCATATTTGTGTGTGTGTGGTGAAGTCCAGGGATTTTACACACAACAATAATATCACAACCATCATTAATCCAAGCACAACAATATCAATAAGCGGTATAACCCTATGACGCTTATTTTCCATTCACAGATAAACATGTAAATTCATCATAGATAAATAACATACATTTATCACAACTCAATCCAAAACAATTCATATCACAGAATATCACACATCAGAGACATCAAACAATTCAAGGCATTCAATATAATCCAATCATCCATAAGCAAGATTAATCAATTGCATAATTTATAATAAATTTAATTAATTCAAAATAAATTAATTACTTATGAATTAATCACCTAACCCTGATTGCTTAACATAAATTAATTACAAACCATTTAATTAATGAAATTAATTAATCAACCTTGATTGTCCATCTTAATTAATTATCCTTAATTAATTAATTATCCCTTAATTAATCACATTGATTAATTAATCTTTAATCATAAATTAATTAACCTTTAATCAATAAATTATCCTTTAATTAATTACCCTTAATTAATTACATTTATTAATTAATCACTTTAATTAATCACTTTAATTAATTAACTTTTAATCAATTAATTAGCCTTTAATTAATTACATTAATTAACCTTTAATTAATTATACTAGTTAAAGTAAGAACTTTAGCTTTGGAGTATAACACATTAGGCGACTCATTAGAGATAGGGTGAAGTATACTCTAGAATGAGTATATCCTTAAGATATCCGTTTGTATGCCTCAGATAATTCTCTTACTATTCACTGATAGTAAGTATTAGTGTAAGAAGAGGATGAGATAGGGGACAGGGAAGTAGCACTACAAATGGTCGATACCCTACAACAACAAGGAAAAAAAATTTCCTATCAATCTCCTTTGTCATTATCCAATATCAATTCTTTGATGCTTCCTGGCAGCTACAAGGGGAAGAAACTTGGGTATGGTGGTGGCCCTGCGAATCGTTGTAGAAAGTTTCTATTTCATATTCTCTTCATCCGGTTCTATCAGCTTTCCGTTTTGGCTTTAATAAATTTGAAATATTATTTGAAATAAATTGATTAACAAAGTATGGAACTAAATTAGATTGTATCGATAAAACGATTTCGGTTAAAACAAAACTTGAGAAATTTTCTTGAAATATCTTGTGAGGATCCAAGTCCGAAGAGGGACAAGCTAGTATGTACTTTGGGATATTCTGAACTGAATTGAGTATCCATTTGTCTATTCTTTGGGGTCCAGATATATTCTACGAGTGGTTAGTTATCCCTTCGGACTAACCAATGCCCCTGCATATTCGTAGACCGGATGGCCCGAGTACATTCGTAAAATATTGAATAAGTTCGTTCTCATATCTTTTATTGATATTCTGATTTGGTAAGCCAAATATAGAATAAATATTTCAGCTTGATCTGGAAAGATATTTCTCTATCTTTGTGTGTTCATCTGTTCTTTGTTGTCTCCCTGTCCTCCAAATTTCGAGGATGAAATTTTCTTAAGGGGGGAATTTGTAACGATCCCGATTTTTGAGTCAAATTTAAATTGATAATTAATATAAAATTTGGATTTATTGTAAATTAATTTGAATATTTTCCAAAATAAATAAATGTTTATTTAAATAAAATTTAAATTTGAAAAACATTTTATTTTAAAATTTGTTATGAATGTACATATGTAATATGTAGTTTGAAAAGTTATATTTTGAAATTTAATATAATGACAATTTTCAAAGGGTTAAATTCTTATATATATATATATATAATATGTGTTAAAGTATAGTTTGATTATAAAAACAATTTCTTTAAAGATTATAAATACATATATAAAAGGGAATATAAATTGAAAGCATAATAACACATATTTAAAACATTTAAATGACAAGTGGTATCAGAGCTGAAGGTTGAACTTTAGCTCAGGAGTATAACACATTAGGTAACTCATTAGAGATAGGGTTACAAATACCCTAGAATGAGTATCCCTAAGATATCTGTCCATATGCCTCAGTAAAGTCTCTTACTATTCACTGATAGTGAGTATGAGTGCTAGAAGAGGACGAGGTAGGAGACAGGGGAGTACGACTACAAATGGTCGATACCCTGCAACAACAAGAAACAACTTTCTCTATCAATCTCTTTTGATCATCATCCTATTTCAATACTTTGATGGCTTCGTAGCAGCTACAAGAAGAAGCTTTGGTGCGATGGTGACCCTGCGAATCGTTGTAGAAAAGGTCCTCATTCCTAATTCATATTCTCTTCATCAGTTTTCCCTTAGCTTTTCGTTTTTAACTTTAATAAATTTTAATTAAATTGGTTAACGAAATATGAAGATAGATTAATTTGTATCAATAAAATGATTTCGGTCAAAAACCAAATTTGAGAATTTTGTTGTGATTTCTTGTGAGGACTAAGTTCGAAGAGGGACAAGCTATAGTATATTTCGAGATATTCTGACCTGAGTTGAGTATCCATTTGTCTATTCTTTGGGGTCCAGATATGTTTTACGAATGGTTAGTTATCCTTCAGACTAACCAATGCCCTGCATATTCGTAGATCTGATGACCCGAGTACTTCGTAAAATATTTAATGAGTTTGTTCTCATAATTATTGATGATATTCTGATTTGGTAAGCCAAATGCAGAATAAATATTCAGCTTGATCTGGAGAGCTATTTCTTTGTGTGTCCATCTATTCTTTGTTGTTTCCCTGTCTAGCAAATTTTGAGGACGAAATTTTCTTAAGGGGGGGAATTTGTAACGATCCCGGTTTTGAGTAAAATTAAATTTAGTAATTAATATAAATTTGTAGATTAAATTGTAAATTAATTTGGATTTTCCCAAAATAAACAGGATATGTTCTTGTTTATTTATATAAATAGATTGTAATTTGAAATTTGAATTTGAAACTCAAGGATAAATAAATTGAGAATAAATTGGATTTAAAAACTTTATATTTGAAACTAATATATATGTATATGTGATTATATTAGTGTATAATTAAGTTTTAAAACATTTTCTTTATACTTGAGATAAATTTAGTTTTGTATATATTGAAACCAAATAGAAAATATATTACATAGATATGTGAAAATATAAAAACTAAATAAGAAAACATAAAAACATATTACATAATTTATAAATTATGTAAATAAAAGAAAAGGGTTTAAAACACAAATTGATTTTATATGAACATTTGTAAGATAATAACAAAAGGTATTAACATGTGTTGCCTAAAAAATGATTTGTAATTACAAGTGTTAGTCTAGATAACAAGTGTCACTTATTTTTAATTTAAATAAAAATGAAAATAAGATTTATATATACATCTACTTCTCCTATTCCTCGTTTCTTTCACACTTTTTCAAAGTTTATCAAAAGAAAAACCTCAAACCTGAAACAAAGAGAAAATCAAATCAAACAACTTCAGTTTGAAAATCTGTAAGCTAAAATGAAAATCAATTCAAGTTTCAACTTGAAGCTTCAAAGCCTGAGCAAGATTCAAATCCAAAACCAGAAAAGTATCAAAGCAAAACAATTTTCCAGTTTTCAAATCTTCAACCTGAGAAGAAAATTTGAAATCAAACAAGCAGCCAGATCAAACAATTTAAACCTGAAGCTATAGATTCAAAGCAAAGATCAACTAAGCAGATTAATTTCAAAATCAATAATCAAGTGGCAGATCAAAATCGTCCTCCAGTTTTCAAAATTTCCAGGCTTGTTCTCTGTTCTCTGTCAACATGTTCCAGGTGAGCAAACTTACCTTTGATCTGATCTTTGACTTGATGTGGTGATTAATGTTTGAAGTGAAGTTGTAAATATGTTTGCATGTATGCAAATATGCATGTATATATGTATGGATGTGGTTGTGTATGTCTGTACACATAAAAATTTGCTCTGTTCCAGGTTTCCAAAATTCAAAAAACTTGTTAAAAAATCAAATTCTTCCCCTCCGATTCATTTTAGGCTTTAGAATCTAAACAAACTAGGATTATTTAATCAAAATCTAACTGCTAAAAATAGTTTTGGGAGAGATTTGAATATAGATTTCACTGGGAAGATGAATATGTAGTTAACTCAAATAAATGTAAAAAAATTAAGTATTATAGATTCTTGATTTATTTATACAATCTATTTCACTTTTGTAAATAATGATTTTTAAAAGAAAAATCACATTTTTTTTTAGAAAAATGTGTGATCCTCTACGAATAGAGGAGAGCACACATGTGAATATATATATCACGGACATAAGGTGCTGCCAACATGTCTGGCAGGTAACAAAAACTAAATACATATATCAAATCTCAGGTACTCCTAAGATGAGTTCCGGCAAGGCCACCACCCATCACGCCCCGATATCAAGCTCCGGCATGGCCATCGCCCGATATTAAGGTGTTAGAAGTACCTAAAAAACTAAAGAAAAAATCAAAACTACTGGAAGACGTCACAAACTAATAAGGAAGCTCCAAACATTTGGATCGGAAGGGGTGAATATGCATCTACTCTGAAGTGGATCTGCTGAATAGAGAAACCGCTCTGAAGGCTCTGAACAAGAGGAAGGAGTGCCAAACTGAAGAATAGATCCTCCTGAAAAAAATACTCCATAATGAAGATAGCAGTATCCTATATTTGAGGAGAAACTGCTAGTAGTCCTGGGTGAGGAAACTTTGCTCTAATGACCTCTCTACAATCTGATATCCTGCAATCTGAAGACATGAGTACCTGCAAAATGAACCTGATATCCTATCGCCCATACCTGTATCTAAAAAATAACTAAGGAAAAAATAAGAATGATACATATATATGTATATTTATATAATTAATATACATATATATGTATTTATAAGGTAGGAAATAAAAACCTAAATAAGACTATCTAGACCATAACAAAAGAATTAAATTACCTATAAACTAATACCAAACAGAGACTAGTACAAAAATTGAGACAGATCTATCTTATGAACCTTTAATCATAAGTAAGTTATGATTAAAAGTGAAATCATCATATAAGTTTGAGAAAAAATTAATAATACTATTATTAATGTTAAAAAAATTATTGCTGTGTTTAAAAAAGTTAATATTATGACTAACCTTGTTAAGATACCGTTTGAAAAGGATATTTTTAGCTAATTTATATTTGGGGTTAGAAATCCAATTAAAACAAAATGAAGAAATTGTAAAAATCAATTTGTTAAAATGACTATTATTATTATTAAAAATTCTTTGATTTCTTTCAAACCAAATAAACCAACTAATAATAATGAATAAAGTGTCTAGTAAAAATCTAATATTCTTTTTGAACTTGAATCTATAATTATACTAGTAGAACTCACAATCCGAAATTTTAGTTATTATGTTAAAGTTAAAAATTTTAAGAGTATTAATTAGGATGTAATTAGAATCCAAACAATCATAGTATATATGATTAATGTCCTCAAGATGCAGATTACAAAAATAACATTTATTATCATTTTGAATGTTTTTTCTCTTTAAAAATTCTATTGTATTAAGGTTTCCATGAAGTATTAACCACATGTGAATTTTGGATTTAGGAGGAGCATTAGATTTCCACATATATTTAAAAGAGTTGTTTATTGTACCCGAAAAATTAATAAATCTATAAAAAGAATTAGAAGTATATTTCTTACTCTTATCCCATCCCAACTAATAAAATCATTATCATTATCAATATTATAAAGATTTAATCTGGCATAAAGTAAAGAAAGTTGCCTAAGGGTTAAATCAACTAAAATTCTGTTAAAACTGAAATTCCAAGGTGGATCATTTTCAGGAGAATAAACTTCATTGATTAAAGCATACTTAAAGTTACAAATTTCATACAGCTCCTTAAATTCTAACTTTAGAGGCAAGATCGAAATCCAACGATCGTGCCAAAAAGAAGTACAATTACCTGAATGTACTATCATATTAATTCCTAAGTTAAAAATTTCATGACATTTTAAAATGTTTTTCCAAAAATTAGATAAATTTTGGGTGTATGGATAAGCAATTTGGTAAAAATTGCTATTACCATTATAGTAATATTTAGAAATGATCTCTTTCCAAACAGCGTTATCATTTATATCTTTAAACTTCGAAAGCCATTTACCTAAAAGTGGCAAATTCATATTACGCAAATTAATAACTCCTAAACCACCTTCCTTTTTGGCCTTACAGACAGTTTCCCAATTTACTAGACATTTTATATTATTATTAGAATTTTCCCCACTCCATAAGAAATCTCTTCTAATTTTATCAATTTTATCAATAACCCAATCTGGAAACAGATGCATGGACATCCAATAAATCGAAAGGGCTGATAAAACCGAATTTATTAAAACTAGTCTACCTGCTCTAGATAAAAATCTCCCATTCCAGTTAGAAAACCTATTTTTAATTTTATCAATAATAATAATCCAATCATCATGTTTGAGATTGGTGGGTCTAATCACAAAGCCAAGGTAGTCAAAAGGAAATTTCATAGTTTTGCAATTTAGAGTATTAGCAACTAAGTTTTCAACTTTTTCAAAATCATTTAAAACTAACACTGAACTTTTATCAAAATTTATTTTTAAACCAGATAAAAGTTCAAAACTGTAAAGGATAAACTTGAGGGTTATAATGTGTCTAGGAAGATGAGAAGAAAAAAGTAAGGTATCGTCAGCAAATTGAAGAACCGATATACCATTACGCGATATGTCATTGCCTACACATCCTAGAGATCCATTATCCACAGCTCTTTTAATAATTTTAGCAAAAACATCAGCAGTTAAGTTAAATAATAAAGGCGATAAGGGATCCCCTTCCCTTAAACCTTTCTTAGATTGAATCCTATTACTTAATATACCGTTAACCATAATACTAGAGTTTCCGGATCTAAGCAAAGTCCTAATCCAATTGATCCATCTATGACCAAAACCTCTAGCATGAAAAATATGTACAAGAAAATCCCAATCCACCGAATCAAAAGCTTTAGCAAAATCAAGTTTTAAAATTGCACAGGTTATGTTATTCTTACAACAGTAATTAATATATTCTTGAACAACTGCCACTCCATCAGTGATATTTCTCCCTTTAATAAAAGTCGATTGAGAACAATCAATTAATTCGTTCATTCTTGTACTAAGTCTATTAGCTAAAACTTTAGAAATGATTTTAACTGAACAGTTAATCAAAGAAATAGGTCTAAAATCTTTTAAGTTTTTAGCTCCTACTTTTTTATGTAACAAAATAACATTTGCGAAATTAAATCTCCCTAATTGCAAATTACCATTATAAAAATCATTAAACATATTAACTAAGTCAAATTTTAAAATGTCCCAAAAAGTTTTATAAAATAAAATTGGAAACCCATCAGGTCCCGGGGATTTATCACTTGGCATGTCATTAATTGCTTTTCTAATTTCCTCTTCAGTAAAAGGATTATCTAACTCTGATAAATCGACAATAGAATCAGATGGATACAGATCTATCCATCTAACATTGATTCTATGATTGATTTTAGAACCAAAAATATCCTTATAATAGTGTGTAAAAGCTTTGTTAAGATCTCTTTGATCAACTAACTCTTCATTATTAACAATAATAGAATTAATTGTATTACTACATTTTCTACCATTAGCTATATTATGAAAAAATTTGGTGTTATTATCTCCTTCATTGATCCATTGAATTCTGGATCTTTGCTTCCACATAATCTCCTCTTTTTCTAAAATTGAATTTAGTTCATCTTTTAAATTAGCAAGAACGTTACGCTCGCCTATATTTAATTGTCTAGATTCTTCTATCTTATTAATTTTAAGCATCTCATTAAGAATGTTATCTTTTTTAATTTTTATATTGCCAAAAACATTCTTATTCCAGTTTTTAAGAAAAATTCTAAGCTCCCTAAGTTTTGATACAAAAGATTTTGCTAAATTATTCTTATTTCTAGAATTATGATAACTCAAGGAAATCCATTTACCATTAATTAAATTCACAAAATTTGATTCCAAAAGCCACATCTTTTCAAATTTAAAATTATTAATAGTAACTCTATGATGCTCGCAGGAGAGGATAATAGGACAATGATCTAAGTGTGTATAAAGTAAACCAGAGACTCTACAGATTGGAAATTTATCCTCGATTTCATCACTAATGAAAAATCTATCAAGAAAAGCCATGGATGGAGACTCTCTTGCGTTACTCCAAGTAAACTCTCTATTAGAAAGGGGGATTTCAATCAAACTAGAATTTATAATAAATTGGTTGAATTCCTCCATAGCAGAGTAATCCCCTTCTCTAGGAAAACGCTCACCTCTGTAACGCGTAACATTAAAATCACCCCCCATAATCCAGGAACCCGGAGCCAAAGATCTAAAATCCAAGCATTCATTCCATAAAATTCTCCGATTAATTTTAGAATTAGGCCCATAGACATTAGAAATATTTAAAAAAGAGTTATCGGAAAGATTAATAAGAATAACATGAAGAGAATGCTGCATAGTAATACATTGAAGCAACTTAAAAAAATTATCACGTCACCCAATCATTAAACCCCCTGAAGTACCCACTGAAGGTAAAAAAACCCATTTTCTAAAATGATACCCGCCTAATCTTCTAAAAAACGAAAGTCAGGACAGTTAATTTTAGTTTCCTGTAGTAAAGCAATGTCAATAGAATAGTCTTTAAAAAACGCCCTAACCTTATCACACTTATTCAAATCGTGCAAACCTCTAATGTTCCAACTAATGATCCTCATAAACCAACAGTGCTAGCCCTCTCTAATTCCTTGCATCTAATATACTCACGATCTAACTCAACATCGGAAAAAATAAAAGAGGTGTCACAAGCTAACTGACTGAACTCAGCAGATGAAAGACTACCTAAGGCGTAAGTAGAATACGTGCTACCCAAAAAGGAACTCATACCTAAGCCCGAGTTCATAGCGTAACTCACCCAAAGGCCGAGACTGACAAGTGTGAATCCTAGCACTTCGACGAACAGATCCAGTAGAAGCCACAAATTTCTTACGCTTTCCTCTCGTCAACGAAGAAGACATAGAAGCTAAACTGCTTCCCTTCTCCAACAATTTAGTCTCTAAAACATTAACTTCATTTTTCCCAACCATAGGACCCATACCAAAACTAGGAGCCAAACAATTAGATCAAGAAACAAAACTGTCAATCGAAAACTCTGAAATATCACCCAAAGCTATACGACCCTTATCAGCAACATAACTCAAATCAATTTTTTCTGAAACCCCACTAGCAGATTGATTATCAGACCTACCATCTAATAAGTCAAGCGAAGACAAGTGAAGAAAAACTCCTTCATTCTCCAGAGAAATATTTGTCTTTACAGATTTTTCCACACCCACCTTTGAAACTTCAGATGAAGAGAATCTCGACCGTAAAGAAGTAGAAAACTCCTGGTTTATCAATACTTCATCGTCAAAACTAGACAAATCCACAATAGTCAACAAACTTTGATCACCATTTAGATCTGAATTTTCTTTAAGATCCTTACTTTTGTCTACTTCAAACAGATAGGACACAACATCTATATGATCAATATTATACATATCATGCACACCCTGTGCACTGATATCAGCAAGCAAATTATCATTTGTTGACCTTGAAACATCTATCATCTCATCAATTTCAACAGGCAATATTGATAACAATAACTCGTCAATAAACTTTCCATGATGTGCCTTAGCACCATCATCAATATTAATAGGGATTCCAGCAGCTAAACAAAATCTGAATGGATAATCCAACTTACTAACAGTGTTACTGATAAACTTCATTTCATCACCACCAAAATAAGAAAACATTTCAAAATTAACAGCATGATCCCCATCTCTGCTCACCTCGCACATTTTATTGTTTCCAGAATTTTGTGAACAATTCGAACTTGTAACACTGCTTACCTCCCTCAATTTTTGCTTCCAGATTTTTGTGAGCGGTTTAAACAAGCATCAGAGACTCTTATGTGAGATAAAGGGATTTTGTCTATTGAAGTATCGATAGCTTCCAATTCTGAATCTTGATCCACAATATCCAAAGCCAAACATTCAAATCTGTTAATAGTTTTAATCTCGAATTCCTTAGAGATTGCTCTATTGACATTAACTTTAGTAAAGCCATTCAAATAATCAATATCTTCATCATTAACAAGAGTATTTAATTCAGAAGAATCCTTTTCTAAATTTACCGTACGAGCACTTGAACAAAATATCACAGACTCATCCAAAAGCATAGGATCGAATTCTATCTTCTCGTCTCCCTTATTTTCGAAGAAGTCATAGATTAAAGGTTCTTTTACCTTAACTCGAATATCTATAGATACATCGCTATCAACAGAGCAATTGAGAGAAGATTCCGAAGCTGCAGATTTTCCAAAATAATCATTTGGGTCGCCAAATTTATCCTTATACCCCTTTCCTATATTAGGTGAATTTATCACATCAAAATGAGTAAATAATTCTTCTAAAAGATGTAACCCTTCTTCTCTCTGTTGTCATAAGTTGTCAAGAAGTAATCCTTTAAGCATCAAGAACTTTAATGTGAACTGAAAGCCATGTCTGTAAGTTGTGGTCCAGAGGCTAAGAATTTTGATTTTATCAAATTTCTTTTACGACCGGAACTAATTTGAGATTCAGAATCTATAGATAACAACAAACAAGAATCTTTCTTGTGACCGAAGATGCCACGGGCGAAACACCTAATGGGATCTCG
Source organism: Allium fistulosum (assembly GCA_030737815.1). Taxonomy (NCBI): domain Eukaryota; kingdom Viridiplantae; phylum Streptophyta; class Magnoliopsida; order Asparagales; family Amaryllidaceae; genus Allium; species Allium fistulosum. Next base: position 419,570,143 of record CM060906.1, read on the forward strand.
ACATTGAAACGCATAGTGACCATCATCCCCACATCTAAAGCAATAATTATTACTTTTCTTCGAGTCAGACCAGATTTTGAATTGATGACGATCCCAAGAACAATCCCGAGATTGAGATAGCGGAACAGAGAAACCTTCCTTTACAATTTGGGCATAAGAACGATGCTGAGTATCGTTTCCAAATCTCCAGAAAGGATTAGACAATATAGAATTTGAATTGGATTTGGTAAGTGAAGGAAAAGATTGATTGTAAAGAACTGAATTTTCTCAGCCTAGTGAGGAAGAAGACGAATAACCAAGTTCGAAATTAACTTTTGTTAAGCGAGCGCCATTTTCTTGAAAATGAGTTTTTCTCCGGAAGATCGCCATTTTTGTTTTGTATTTTGTTATTAGTTATGTTATTGTTTAGAAAAATCACATTTTTTGGTTTAGTAAATCATGGGAATTTCGTAGTTGATCGGAAAATGGGTTTTGACGAAGTTCTGGTGATCGGCGAACTATTGGAGGTCGGGGTAGCTTCCAGAGGTGCTTGGGTGGTCGTCGAACGTGTGAAAAATGTTCAGGAAAATTCCTGATCGTAGTGGAAGGCTGACGAGATCGATCTAGGGTTTAAGCCCAGTATTTTATCGACCGTGTTCTCGAAGCAATGGAGTCGTCATCGTTGAATCAGAATCGATCGGGGTTGTTGGAATTGAAGCATTGAAGTCAGGCGAAGCTTCGGCCAGAATCGCGTGGCCTCTGGTGGCCTGAGGCGGCGAGGCGATCGAATTTTTGGCGAGCAAGTTTTCTTCCAGTTCGGGTCATGATGCAAAATTTCAAATTCGTCGTCGTTGGGAGTTCCTGGGTGGTTTGGTGGCTAGGGAAGATCGTCGTCGACTCGACGATGATCGTAGCATCGATCGGAGTTCGCCAAAGTAACTGTGCACGTGCACGAGCAGGTCTTTTGTGTCTGGAAACGTTGTATTATCGAAGAAGGAAATTTACTCGGGGACGAACTCGAGATCGTTCGGGATTTTCTCGAAGTAAAATATGAAAACAAGTTTCTCGGGTGTATGCTCGGGAAAAATGTGAAATGGCTCGGGTTTTCTTTTAAAGCTAATAAGTTTTAAGCAAAAGGAAATGTTCAAGTTGTAAGAAGTAAAGCAAGTTTTAAATCAAGTTTTTAAAGTATATTAAACTTTAATTAATCAAGAAGATCTAAAATGATTTTGTATAAACTAATTTCAAGCTTTAATTTAATAAGACCTAAATGGTAATTAAGTAATTAATTAAGATAACGTTTATCTTAAATTAATAAAGGTCTTAAGTGATTAGAGAATCATTAATTAGTAATTAAAGAATAATTACTTAATGTACTTAATTAAAGAATAATTAATTGATGTAAGTAATTAAGGATAATTACTTAATGAAAGTAATTAAAAGGATAATTACTCAATGTAATTTATTAAAAGAATTAATTACTTAATGTAATTAATTAAAGGACAATTAAGCAATTAAAGGTTAATTAATTAAAGTGATTAATTTAAGGATAGTTAATTAATGTGATTAATTAAAGGTTAATTAATTAATTAATTAAAGGTTAATTAATTAATTAATTAAAGGTTAATTAATTTATGATTGAAGGATAATTGATTTATGATTAAAGGTTAATTAATCAAATGATTATAGGATAATTACTTAATATAAGTAATTAAAGGGTTAATTTGTTAATGTAATTAATTAAGGATTAATTAATTATGTAATTAACTTAAGGTTAATTTTTAATGTGATTAATTAAGGAATAATAAATTAATTAAAGGTAATTAATTAAGATGGATAATTAATTAAGAAAATGATTAAGATTAATTAATCTCATTAATTAATATCAAATGATTTGTAATTAATTAATCAGGATTGGGTAATTAATTTATAAGTAATTAATTTAATTGGAAATTAAATTGAATTAATTAAAGATTGAACAATTAATTAATCTTGTTTATAAATGATTATTGAATGCTTGGATTGCTTATGGATGTATGGATTGTACTGAATGCTTGAATCGATGTTATTTATGATCTGTGATATTCTATGATATGAATTGTTGCGCTGTGTGTAATTTATTTATTTATCTGTAATGTATTTACATATTTATCTGTGAATCTGTGAATGAAAGATAAGCGTTATAGGATTATACCGCTTATCAAATATTGCTATGCATGAATCTGTGATGGTTGATGATATTGCACTAATGTGTAAAACCCCTGGACTACACCACACACACAAATATGGATTGCACGAGGAAATTGGTTTAGTCATAGAGATTTGAATTTAATATTATGAAATGATTTTTAAAATTGAATTTTGAATCCAAAATGATTTTGGAAATAGAATTGGGTTGAATATGAAAAGCTTTTGAAAAAGAAATTTGAAATTGAAATTAATTGAATAGAATATATCCTGTTTAAGTTTTGAAGTTATTTTGGAAACTATGGTTTGAAAGGATATACAAGTTATATAATATATATATGGATTTCTAAAACCATCTTTAAATTATTTTAAATGTATTATTTTGGAAATTTAAATTTAATCCAAGTTTATACTTTAAAGGCTATAACTTGTGTATATTTGATCGGATTTTTCCAAAACGAAAAGCATTTGTTTTCAAATGATAATAGCTTTCATATAAAGAAAGAACTTCCAGTTTTTGTTGAAAAGATTTCAAGTTTGAAATGGAAATTTTTTTGAAAGCTATGAATGAATCTTTGTGAAAGATTGGTGAACTTTGTTTTCAAAGTGAAGTAAATCTTTTTGTTTAAAAGATTAAAGTGGAAATTTGTTTAAACCATTTAAAGGAAAGGTTTTGGGGATTAAAGTTGTGACTTAACTAAGATCCCAATATCCATATATTTTTAAAATTAAGCGCTCATTATTCGGTTTAGCCGGGAGAGGACTTTATGTCATAAAACTTATTTCGAATTAATTATACGACGAAATGGATAGCATTTGAAGACCGGTGGTGAAGACCGGGTATTTTCGAGAACGAAAGGATTTCCTGTCGAATGTCTCTGCACTGAGTTGCGCCGGTATAGAGATCTCCATATGTGATGGGGAGTCCGATCGGGATTGTGAATACCCGGATTGCAAGGGCTTCTTTGAAGTGCCTTCGGTTCTGTTCGAACCCGGAACAGACTTGTATGGTTGGATGTATGACATTACACTTTGAGATATAAAGCTAATTTCTATCAAATACATTTCTGTTGGTGGCGGAGAATTTATTCTCTTAGCTTAACACCCTTCTCTAAGACGTATGAGCTCAGAGGTTATGTAGTTGATGGTTATCAGTGATATACTCCTAATTTGGTAATGTGGCATACGAAGTGCTGGTGATCATTTGTTGATCGAATCATGGCTTTTGTGAAAAGTGTAGCTTTGTGGATGAGACTTCGTCGAACCTCACAACCCAGAAATGGTCGAAACAGGAAAGTTGCGGCAAGGTTATTAAGGGTAGCGCCCTTAGGGTATGTCCATTTTCTTCTGAATAAAAACTTGTATCATGGTATGGAGCCCAGATACTTAACTTATGTGGTTGTTGCAAATCTATTGCTTTGTGGTTGTTGGTGCAGATGTACCTCGGATAAAGGTCGGTTACGACCGGGGATAGCATACTTGTGTGGTAGTTACCTAGTTACAGCTTTATTACAGCGTGAGGTAACGTCGGCCTTGTTTGGTAGAGATCCGGTTAGGTTCTCGGGGGCGTCCTTCCAGAGGCGTACCCATTTCAGTAAGGAAGTTCCTTAGCCTGGCCATTGTTGGAAATCCAAAGAAACAATAAGAGCCTTGTACGGTTTTAGTTGTATAACCTGCCATTTACTTATGGTGGTGACTTGCCGTTTGATGGTAGCTATAGTAGGCATACTACGAAATGTGTGTGCTGGCTAAGATTAATATTATACTTTCGAAATGTTTTCTGCACTATGCACTAATAGTAATATCAAAAGGATTTTGCGTATCAAGCATGTTTGACTATCATAAGGAGAAATCTCCTCCAAGTGTGCGCTTGCATTGTGTGTGTGGCGGGAGGCCTAATGATAGTTTCATTTTCCAAAAAGCATTGCGGAATTCTTTTTACTTCTTTTGTTAAGGATAAAACTGTTTTTGTTTGCTCATACTAGTCCCATGACTGACTGGAGTTTATTGTTCCCTTCCTAAACTCTGGGTGCCCACAATTTTCCACATGGGCAGCCTAGAGTCAGGTTTTCAGATAGTATATGTAGATTCGATAGCCTACAGTCTTGGTTTGGAAGTTTCAATCTTTGAAGTCTTTGGATTTGGGGATCGTATTTGCGCACTGGACTTGCTTAATTCAACTTGAAGGTGGTTCTCGCTTTTGGATTGGAGCCTTTGGAGTTTTGGCATTAGAGAATATATATCTTTCTGTTGCTGATGTTATCTCTTCTGCTATCTTATTATTTCTGCTGTTGTGTATCTCTGATATTGATATTCATTTGTATCAGATTGTTGTATCATTGTTGTATCAAATATTGTATATCAATGATATTCATTTCTTTTTCCGCTGTGTTATTTACTTAATATGAGTGAGGTATTTGATGTCGATTTTCAGACACTGAATTTCGGGTCGTGACAAGTGGTACCACTTTGTAACGACCCAATTTTTCGACGCTCGAAAGTCGACATTAATACGTCCACTGTATCAAATGCCGCACAATCGAATGCCGGAAAACCGAATTATTAGGGTTAAAGAAGAAAGAGGTAGAAGAAGAAACAGAAACAATAATAGAATCTTGCATTCGCAGTGGAACAATATATAATAGATAAATGAATAATCTTTAAAACAAAAGAACTGTATCTGTTTATATATTACAACATCATTAGAGTACAACCATTTACAACAAATCGGACAGTTATATATACTTGCCCACATAACTAAATACACAGCGGAATGATAAAACTACATGAAATAAGATATAGTTTGTATATATATATAAATATAAAACATAAGCATAAATAAATAAAGATTTTGACATTTGTAGTTTTTGTATAACATGCAATTACAAGTGGCATTAGTTTTCTTTTAAAGTTGAAATATAAATTATAAAGTGTTTAGAGAAAACTAGGCTGCATATTCATTTCTCTTTTCTCAATCCTTTTTCTTTCATCTTCCAAAACTAAAAACCAAAAGAAAATCAAACTGTTTCAAATTTCAACCTGAAGCTAAAGCAAAGATCAACTCAGTTAATCAAGCAATTCAAGATTCAAATTTCAACTTAATCTAGTTGCTGTTTCAAAGATCAAAGCATTTCCAGGCCTCTCTGTTCATAAATACAGTGAGTAAAATCTTAAATCTATATATATATATATATATCTTGATTTGCCTGTGATAAATGCTTGTAGTATGATTGTGAAATGTTTGAATAGATGTAAGTAGGCCTGCATGTATATATATATATACATGTAAATGATGTGTGTATGTCTGGATACAAGAACATATATCCTTGTTCCAGGTTTACAGGGCTTAATCCAAATTCAAAAATCAAAATCTCTTCACCTATTCTCTAATAGGCCTTAATATTTAAACAAAAAGTGTTTTAATTAACATGATTTGAGTTTTAAAAATATTTTTAAGTATAATTAGTTAAAATATTTTTTGGAAATTAGGAAATACAGTAAAACTTAATGCATGTTGAAAATTCGAGTGTCAAGATTTCTTGTTTCACTTATATCATCTTGTTCGTGTTCGGAAACCATGAATTTTAAAAATAAAATCATGATTTTTAAGTTTGGAAATCATGAGCATTCGCGAGTTGATCGGTTTTGATACTTTTGGTGATTTCTGGTGATTAGCGTGGTGAGGGAGGTCGTGGTCATGGCTGGAGGAAGCCTAAGTGATGGGGATTCATGGAAAAATGCTCGGGAATTTTATAGATGATCGGAGAGGATGGTCGAGGTCGAAAATTCCGGGTCGTTACATTTGGTATCACTTTGTAACGACCCAATTTTTCGACGCCCGAAAGTCGACATTAATACGTCCAATGTATGAAATGCCGCACAATCGAATGCCGGAAAACCGAATCATTAGGGTTAAAGAAGAAAGAGGTAGAAGAAGAAACAGAAACAATAACAGAATCTCACATTCGCAGCGAAACAATATATAATAGATAAATGAATAATATTTAAAACAAAAGAACTGTATCTGTTTATATATTACAACATCATCAGAGTATTTCAACAACAACACACAACATTGACAGTTATAATAACCTGCCCAGATAATTTAATACACAGCGGAATGATAATAGTATACGGAAGTACGTCTCGCCATCCAGCTCGTCCCCTGATTTCCACAACATATTTTTCTGACTTCGCTCCAGAACAACTGATAACCTGACTCTAGGCTGCCCGTGTGGAAAATTATGGGCACCCAGAGTTTAGAAAGGGAACAATAAACTCCAGGTCAGTCATGGGACTGGTGTGAGATCTTAAAACAGTTATTTGCACAAAAAGAAATCCGTTATTCTTCTTGAAAATGAAACTACCATAAGGCCTTCCGCCACACACACAATGCAAACGCAGAATTGGAGGAGATTTCTCCTTATGATAGTCAAACATGCTTGAAGCGCAAAATCTTTTTAATATTATCATTAGTTCATAGTGTGGAAAACATTTCGAAAGTATAATATTAATCTTAGCCAGCATACACATTTCGTAGTATGCCTACTATAACTACCATGTTCAATAGCAGGTTACCACCACATTGCATGGCAGGTTATACAACTAAAACCATACAGGGCGCATATTGTTTTCTTGGATTTCCAACAAATGGTCGGGCTAAGGAACTTCCTATGCCACATGGGTACGCCTCTGGAGGGACGCCCCGAGAACTTAACCAGGTCTCTGCTAATACAAGGCCGAGTTACCTCACGCTTCCGATGCAATGGAGCTGTAACTAGATAACTCCACACACACAAGTATGCCATCCCCGGTCGTTACCGACCTTTATCCGAGGATCCTCAACACCAACAACCACAAAGTAATAAATTTGCAGCAACCACATAAGTTAAGTATCTGGGCTCCATACCATGATACCACCTTTTTCCAGAAGGAAATGGACATACCCTGAGGGCGCTACCCCCAAAACAACCTTGCCGCATCCTTCATGTTTTGACCATTTCGGGTTGTGAGGTCCAACGAGGTCTCGTCCACAAAGCTACGCTTTTCACAAAAGCCATGCTTCGATCAATAAACGATCAACAACACTTAGCATGCCACATTATCAAATTGGGAATGTATCACTAGTAACCATCAACTACATAACCTCTGAGCTCATACGTCTCAGAGAAGGGTGTTAAGCTAAAAAAATAAATTCTCCGCCACCAACAGAAATGTATTTGATAGCAAATAGCTTTACATCTCAAAGTGTAACGTCAGACATACATCCATACAAGTCCATTCCGGCTTCGAACGGAACCGAAGGCACTTCAAAGAAGCCCTTGCAATCCGGATATTCACTAATCACGTCCGGACTCCCCATCACAAAGGGTGATAAAATCTCTATACCGGAGCAACTCAGTGCAGAGACATTCGACAGGTAATCCTTTCGCTTTCGAAAATACCCGGTCTTCAACCACCGTCTTCAATTGTAATTCCATTCCGTGGTAGCATTATTCGGAATGGGTTTTATGACATAAAGTCCTCTCCCGGCTTTTTTTTTGAGAGTGACGGGTGTGTAGCGTGAAAAAGTCCTCTCCCGGCTTAACCGAATAATGAGCGCTTGTTTTGAAAACAAATTCAAGTGCCGTTTCAAAGGCCAATATTGATAGTCGGTTATTTAACTATCAAACAACATTCACAACAATCATCAAGCCTCAATAATTTCCCAAATTGTTTATACTGATAGTTGGTTATTTAACTATCAAACAATATTCACAACAATCATCAGATTTTAAATAATTTTTCACCAATTATTTATTTTCAGAATATCTTCGCAAGATATATTTTAACACTTCAACACTTTGAAAACCAATTTCAAATCACTTTCCTCACGTGGAATAAATTTCCAAATATTTATTTACTTCCGCTGAAAATTTGCCGAGTCCGAATACTTCAAAATGATTTAAATCACTTATCCAAAAATATATGTACTTGGATACATTTAAAATAAAAACTATTTTTAAACACTTTATTTAAAACATTAGTTATGAAATTTAATATCAATATCTCATATAAAAACTCAAGTCCAAATAATTTTAAGAATAAAATTATTAGATAAAGTGTAATTATTAAAATATCCATTTTCTAAATCAAATACCAATTTAATATTTAAAATAACCACTTCTATAATCAACTTAATAATATTTACTTTAAAGATTTAAAAACAATTTCCTAAAATAATTTTTCCAACAATATTCTTTTTAAAACCAATTCTAGAACTTTTAATTTATATTTTAAAAGCTACTTTGAAACCATACTCGGCTTTCCAGGGAAGAATATTCTTTCCATTTCAAAATGGTCCATTTAAATCAATTACTAAATCCTTCTGGATTTATTTTAAATTTACGTTCAAAATTCATAAACTTTCTTTCCACACTTTTAAAATAAACCAATATTTATTTTTAAAACAAATAACCCATTCCTTTATAAATTCCCATTGTGAACTTACATTTCCAAATATCCATTGATATACAATTTTCAAATCGATTTCCAAATATTCACTTTCAAACTCCAAATCAAATTCCAAATTGATTTCCAAATTTATTTCAAACACCAAATCAAATTTCAAATCGATTTCCAAATTTATTTCAAACACCAAATCAAATTCCAAATTGATTTCCAAATTTATTATCTTTTAAAACAAATTCCTTTATTTCTTCCAAACTATTTAAAATCTGAATTTTAAATAAATTCTTCAACTTTTAAACAATATTACTCAAAATCCATTTATTAAAATCTTTTCCCTATATTTTGGAATTAATTCGATAGGATTACAAAAATCAACTTTTATACTTTTAAATTCCTTCTTTTAAAAATTATTTTTTCAATTTAAATACATATATATAACTCAGAAATCGATTTTTCAAATATGAAATATATATATATATATATATATATATATATGCATGCAGATAAAAGTATATAATTGAGATTTTTTAAATTGTAGTGTGATTTCAAAGACAGAACTGTTTTGAAATTTAAATGTGTATATAGGCTAGAAAGGGAAAATTTATTAGTTTAAAAATAAAATCACTAGTAAAAAAAATAAAGCTATTGGTTAACTAAATTGATCAAATGAAAATTTAATTGTTCGATTGATTCAAATATTAATTAAGTCATGATGGAAATGGATTGCAAATAAAAGCAAAGGTGAGATCTTCTCACTCAATTGGAATTTCCAGTTTAATTTAAATAATTAAATTTAAATTTTTGGATGAATTTGATAATTTATCTTTTGGATGATAGTATATATATATATATATATATATATATATTTAGACTGATTGATTTCCCGCATTATATAGCGGATGAGACCCTATGCGCCGCATAATAGCGGATGATATTATATAATCCCATATACCGCGATATTCCACCTCGAAGTGGAATTGGTATTTAATTGTTGTGCTAACATATGTGGATGCAGGGAAAGAGGTTGGAGGGATCCAACTGGATTCCTCTGATACCACTTTGTAACGACCCAATTTTTCGACTTCCGAAAGTCGACATCAATACGCCCACTATATCAAATGTCGAACCATCGAATGCCAAAAAACCGAATCATTAGGGTTAAAGAAGAAAGAGGTAGAAGAAGAAAGAAGAAGAAACATAAACAATATTAGAATCTCACAATCACAGCGGAACAATATATAATAGATAAATGAATAATCTTTAAAGCAAAGAACTATATCTGTTTATACATTACATCATCAGAGTATTACAACAACAACACACAACATTGGCAATTATAATAACCTGCCCATATGGGATTTGAATTTGCAGCAACCCATACACAACGTATAATACATAAGTGATACGTCTCACTATCTAGCTTGCCTCCTGATCTCCACAGCATATTTTTCTGTCTTTGCTCCAAAACAACTGATAACCTGACTCTAGGCTGCCCATGTGGAAAATTATGGGCACCTAGAGTTTATAAAGGGAACAATAAACTCCGAGTCAGTCATGGGACTGGTGTGAGATCTTAAAATAGTTATTTGTACAAAGGAAATAAAAAGAAATCCCCTATGCTTTTGGAAAATGAAACTACCATAAGGCATCCCACCACACACACAATGCAAACGCAGAATAAGAGGAGATTTCTCCTTATGATAGTCAAACATGCTTGATGCGAAAAATCTTTTTAATATTATCATTAGTGCATAGTATGGAAAACATTTCGAAAGTATAATATTAATCTTAGCCAGCATACACATTTCGTAGTATGCCTACTATAACTACCATGTTCAATAGCAGGTTACCACCACATTGCATGGCAGGTTATACAACTAAAACCATACAGGGCGCGTATTGTTTCTTTGGATTTCCAACAATGGTCAGGCTAAGGAACTTCCTATGCCATATGGGTACGCCTCTGGAGAGACGCCCCGAGAACTTAACCAGCTCTCTGCTAATACAAGGCCGAGTTACCTCACGCTTCTGGTGCAATGGAGCTGTAACTAGATAACTCCACACACACAAGTATGCCATCCCCGGTCGTTACCGACCTTTATCCGAGGATCCTCAACACTTACAACCACAAAGTAATAAATTTGCAGCAACCACATAAGTTAAGTATCTGGGCTCCATACCATGATACCACCTTTTTCCAAGAAGGAAATGGACATACCCTGAGGGCGCTACCCCCAAAACAACCTTGCCGCATCCTTCGTGTTTCGACCATTTCGGGTTGTGAGGTCCAACGAGGTCTCGTCCACAAAGCTACGCTTTTCACAAAAGCCATGCTTCGATCAATAAATGATCAGCAACACTTAGCATGCCACATTACCAAATTGGGAATGTATCACTAGTAACCATCAACTACATAACCTCTGAGCTCATACGTCTCAGAGAAGGGTGTTAAGCTAAGAGAATAAATTCTCCGCCACCAACAGAAATGTATTTGATAGAAACCAGCTTTACATCTCAAAGTGTAACGTCAGACATACATCCATACAAGTCCGTTCCGGGTTCGAACGGAACCGAAGGCACTTAAAATAAGCCCTTGCAATCCGGATATTCACTAATCACGTCCGGACTCCCCATCACAAAGGGTGATAAAATCTCTATACCGGAGCAACTCGGTGTAGAGACATTTGACAGGTAATCCTTTCGTTTTCGAAAATACCTAGTCTTCAACACCATCTTCAAATGCAATCCCATTTCGTCGTATCATTATTCAGAATGGGTTTTATGACATAAAGTCCTCTTCCGACTTAACCGAATAATGAGCGCTTGTTTTGAAAACAAATTCAAGTGTCGTTTCAAAGGCCAATATTGATAGTCGGTTATTTAACTATCACACAACATTCACAACAATTATCAAATTTAAATAATTTTTTCCTAATTATTTATTTTCAAAATATCTTCGCAGGATATATTTTAGCACTTCAACACTTTGAAAACCAATTTCAAATCACTTTTCTTTTGCGGAATAAATTTCCAAATGTTATTTATTTCCACTGAAGATTTGCCGAGTTTGAATAATTTAAAACACTTATCCAAAAGTATATGTATATTTGGAAACACTTGAGATAAAAACTTTTTTTAAACACTTTATCTAAAATACTAGTTATGAAAATATTATACTAATATCTCATATAAACTTCAAGCCCAAACTAATTTTAAAAACGAAATTATTAGATAGAGTATAATTATTTAAATATCCATTTTCTAAATCAAATCTCAATTTGATCTTTAAAATAATCACTTCTATAATTAACCAAATAAATCTTTACTTTAAAGATTTAAAAACAACTTAAGAAAATAATTTCTCCAAAGTATCCTTTTTAAAACCATCCTTAAAACTTTCAATTTATATTTATCAGCTACTTTGAAAACATACTCGGCTTTCCAGTGAAAATACACTTTCCATTTCAAAATGATCCATTTAAATCAATTAATAAATCCTTCTTTTAAATTTATCCAATCCTCTAAAATTAATTTACTTAAAAGTTTCCACTTTAATTTCCAAAAATCCAATTATATATCCTGATATTTAAAAATACCAGAATATATCCGGCCAAACCATAGCCATCAATAAATTTCAATCACCAATATAATCATTCATAGATTATCAATAATCACATCACAACATAAGAAATAAATTCAACAATTTGAGGAATCCAGTTGGATCCCTCCAACCTGTTTCCCTGCATCCATAGATGTTAGCACAATAATTAAATACCAATTCCACTTCGAGGTGGAATATCGCGGTATATGGTATTATATAATATCATCCGCTATTATGCGGTGCATAGGGTCTCATCCGCTATATAATGTGGGAAATCAATCACTCCAAATATATATATATATATACTATCATATATACTATCATCCAACAGATAAATTAGCAAATTCATCCAAGCACATCCAATAATTTAAATTTATTCATTTAAATTAACTAGGAAAATCAAGTGAGTGAGAAGATCTCACCTTTGCTTATGCATGCAACCCATTTTTATTCCAGATTGTTTTCTTCACAGTTCTTGACCTTGTATAAATAATTTATACAATTTATTAATATTCGAATCAATCGAATAATTCAATTACCATTTTATGATTTGACTTAACTAATGATTAGTTTTAAACTAATTCCTTTTAAATAAAATATTTTCTAGTTACCAAAATAATTACATTAGTTTATTAAACAAATTGATCTTCGTAATACATTATTTTAAATTTAATTAAGGAAACAAATTCCTATACCCGACAGCTTAGCCCACGACCACTCTTCGACCAAGCCACCCGATCGTGACACTACCAACATCAACCTCCTTTGCCTGGCCAGCACGCGATCTCGTGCTCGACTTCGAACCCACCTTGCTCGAAATCAGCGACGTCATGCCATACATCGAGTCGCCGAACAACTGTCGTCGCGACCATCACCTAACATGCCGCATCGATCATCATCTCGCGACCCACGAATCACCTCTCCATGCGAACTATGACACCCTCGATTTTTTCCTTCACGATCGAACGCGACCCCTTGCTTGCTCGACTTCGATCGAGATCTGCTTCGAATCCAAATTCGAAGGCTACAGATTTGAACGAATCTCGCTGATTTGATTCGAATGCGCTCCTTTTTTTCTTTGTGAATGAGCCCAGCTCGATTTTGATTTATTTTGGAAAGGGGGAAGTTTGATTTTTTGAGACGAACGAGGCTCAGCCTTCATATTTTTATAAATCGATTTGCCATATTTTTTTATTTTGCTCATTACATTTTCCTTTGAACGAGATACTCAATTTCTTAGAGGACGCTTGTTAACCCAGTTGAACACGTGTTTTAAAATTCCTTTACGTGTCCGCATAGATTTGCAACAGTTCCAATGAAATTATATTATTTATTTAAATTTAAATTTCAAATTCAAATCGTCTAGATTTCCGCAACTCACAATCTCGATCTCCAATCGAGGCATGCCGCTAGGCGTTTATAATGTTAAACAGCTATTTCAGATGCAATGGAAAAGGTTTCGAGTCCAAATTTGATCGTATAGAGAAGATAGCTTTTTGGACCCAGCTATTTGTTAAATTTCGATATATAATTCAGCGCGTTTACCTATTGTACGGCTAAACGATCACTCCAAACACTACAAAAACTGAAATCCGATAATAATACAATATTACGGATCCAATGGAACTAGTTTCGTCGAATTCCGAGACTGTGCTCGAGAGGCTATTTTTAAATATCGATTTAAACAATATAAATTCAAAACTGAACAAATCACTTTCAAATTCAATTTTAAAAGTTCTATTACCTTCAGTATTATCAATATGAATTTTCTAAGTCTTAAAAATATTTTTAACAAGCTTAAAACTGAAGATTAAATATTTTACCCAACTTCAATAATTAAATCCAATAATTAAATTTGCCAAATCAAAAGTGATATTTGAAATTCATATTAAAATTAACTATCAAATATTTAAAATCAATTAAATATTCTAATTTCAAATGTCCAAAATTCAGGGTCGTCACATTCTTTCCCCCTTAAAAGAATTTCGTCCCGAAATTACTACTTAAGAAGAATGATCCATAACGCGTTTATTAATTTCTCAAAACAAAATAGTTTTATCAACTTGCCAAAATAAATCTTTTTATCAAAGATCCATTATCCCTCTTATTAACTTTCCAAACTCAACCATAAGTTTCAAACAATATTATTTTCTCAACAATTCAAATTTCAATTCAAATTCAAATTTTTCTCAAAATTTTTCTAACTCTCAAAACTTTCGAAAAATTTCGCAAGCGTCTCCTTTGCACGGCTAGAGTCAGGTTTTCAGATAGTCAGCTTGTAAGCATAGATTCGATAGCCTTTAATCTTTGGAGTCTTCAGATTTGGCGATCGCATTTGTTTCACTTCAACCGTTACCGAGTTTGCTACAATTCAACGTGATGGTGGTTCGAGCTTATAGCTTGGAGATCTTTGGACCATTGGATTGGAATGCAGTTTTGGATTCTATCTTTCTTTCTATCCTTTGGAAGACCATATTGGTGATATTGTTCCGCTGCTATTGTTATCTTTCCGCTGTTGTCTTATATCTCTGAGCAATTTGTCTAATACTGGTCAAACCGTTTATCAAGCTGATTCACATGTCATTGCTTAACCTAGAGTAGGATATATAGCACTAGCTCAGTGGTTCCATTGATATTGTGACTATTGGAGTTGTTAGCTTCGTTCTCACCATTTCTTAGCATGGCATGAATATGGGAGGAGTTTTTAGATAAGAGAAGTGAAGAAAAATAAGAGGTTTTAGGAGAGGCCCTCCTTCTAGCGCTAAAATATTGACTAAAAATTTAACCAACCTCAAAATAATAGTTGAGAGCCAGTATTAATGAAGATTACTCATTAATATCTTGATTTGATAAATGGAAAATGAGGAAATAAATATACAATAAATAGACACAAGATTCCATTATGATAGTTTTCATATTACTTTGCTTCTTCCATAATGGTTTAGATTGCAAGAGACAATAACAAGGAAATAAATGTCTAATAACTTGAAATTGTTCGATCCTTGTACAAATGCATGGTAGGTATTTATAGCTATTGGAAATTGAGTTGGACAGCCCAGATCACGCCATTAAAGGTTGAAAATGGTTCTTGGCGGTAGAATGAGTCGTTTGGCGGATATGGGTACCAACTAAGATGCTAACTTTATTGTATGGTTCTGATGATCACTAACCGATGGTCCGTACTTATGCATTCCTCGGTAAGGGATAGATGGCATGAGATTAGGGAGTAGTTGTGCAACGACGCTTTGCTAGTATTGTAGTAAAGAAGCAGAAGTGGTTATCACACAATGTCGCTTTGTTAGATGAACAATGTCGTATTTACCAGTCTTTTTAGAGAAATAGTGCAGTCGTTGCTTCTTTTTTGCGGAGGCGATTGGGCACTTGTTGTCAAAGCCTATCAAGTCAAGACAAGAGGGATTTAGAAGGTACAAGCGGTAGAGGTGGAATGCAAGTGGGGGGGTCTTATCAATGGGTGAGGAAATTATACAGGTTGCTTGAAGCACGAACGAGGCCATTGTCCGGACCGCTCGAAGTATGGGCGAGGCCATTTTTCGGTTCATTACGGGTAATGTTATTGCCTCGGCTACTCGATGGTCAAGAACTACTTTTCATGTCAAGCCGCTACTTGTTTATGTCGTTCGCTGATAGCCGCATGGGTTTACTATGTCTTACATGTGCAATTTGTGTTAGGCGAGCTGCTCTATAGTGAGATCAATGTAGTCCAAGCGAGGTGCGAGCCATTGGAACTAGGCAGGCCAATATGTGGGCTTTTGGAACTATGCGGGGTGGCTCGTGCTATACTTGCGAGAAATTCGAGCAACAATAGTGATAATAGTATGGTAAATGAGAAAACTTATCCTTTTAGTTTAGATGTAATTTATATAGATCAAAATAAAAATAGAAAATCACCTACGCCGCTAGTGAAGCCCACCATGTTACAGTGCACAATACCAAGTGTCAAATGCATCCTCAAAGTGTCACATGCGTCCATTGGCCTACACAAGGCGTGTGTGGGCCTATGGACTTGCCTAGTCATCCATACTCTATACACTTAATTAAACATTAGTGGAAGCAATGATATATAAAAAGAAAATTATCAAAATAAGATTCAAATCAATTTTTTGTATCCAGCAAATAGAACTCTATTTTCCACCCTTTGGGTTGTAGGTTGTAGCAAATGGGTAGGTGTTGGGTTTTGCATTTTTTGAGTGTGAAGTTCTTTACACAGACCCCAGCATATAAGTACTTGTATAACTAAAGATTTCTTCCATCTAAGTGTCTACATCTTGTTGAACATATGCCTAGTAGACGAGAGCTTGATATTAGGACACATTTCAACATGCATCTAACATCTAGTGATTGTCAAATGCGTGTCTTGTTAGTCCTTGAGAATGATGGTTTTGATGACAACAACCTTAGGACTTGTTATAAAATATAAATACTAACATTATAGTTTAGATATATGTATATGCAGGATATAAACATACAAGTTGTGACGACCGCCCATGACCCCTGCACTGGACCTAGAGAAAGTGCGCTGTAAAGTGTGCCAGGCGACCATGGACGATTGTCAGGGTAAATTAAAACAACAGAATCTATCGTATTACTCACAGCGCATGGACAAAATACAATAGAATATATACATAGTGAAGCTTCATAGAATAGAATCTCATCAATAAAACTTCATAATAGTTGAATACAAACATCTGAGTAGTCAATACAACAAGCCTCACTACATAACACTCAGAGAAAATACAAACAGCGGAACACCCAGTACATATAATAAGAGGATAATATGCAACCCTCCAGCTCGTCTTCGATATCAACACCGTGGAAAGCAAGAACAACACCTGTCACCTGCTACCTAGTCTGCCCGTCCCAAAATGGACGAACAGCCCAAGGCAATAAGAGTTAAAACATAAAGCCTTGAGTCAGACAACAGTCTTAGTGAGCAGTAAATTAACTAACAACATACCAAAAGAGCATAAAGGAAAAGGAATAGGAATACAACCCTCCAACTCCACCTCTTTCTACAGTGATAGCCCCCAGACACACTAAGCAGAAGCAAACATAACAGAGCATACAATTTAAAGTAAAGCAATTATCACTCGAGTCAAGGGCGATGTTTTCCAAGTACAAACCTCCAAGGCCTAAACCAAGATCAGATAAGCACCCAGAAAATACCGCTCTTGAGACCGAATGACGATACAACCAAACATCCATGACTCTGGCTATCACTGTTATCATTGCCTTGATATCATCGTAAATTGAATGACCGGCACATTCTTTCAGCCGTCCGTCAAGGGCTAATGGAAACCCCGGTTCTAGACATAACTCTGCACGTCATCGTGACCCGTGCCTAGGACTATCGAATCTGCCCAGAGTACTTGGCTATCAATCATTAGCCTTCAGGGACTATCGAATTTGCCCAACGTACTCTTGCTTTGAGCATGCTAGAACCTTCAACAACGATGAGATCTCAGCCTTCTAGTCATCCTCCTCGGCGACTATTCCCATACTAGCTCAAGCGCCTCTCGAGCAAACCATTATCCTCTAACTCGAACCATTTCACCGAGTTATCAACATGCTTGGAATGATCCCGTCTGGATTAGACCAAGACTATCTCATCTCATGCTTCGCCTCATCATCATCATAGCAAAGTTTCATCTCAACATCATCATCAAATCTATCCATATGAGCTTCATCATCCGCTACATATGCCACGAGCAGCTTTTCCAATTCAAGAGCCTTTCCCTTAGCTTTTGAATCATCTTCGACCAACTTGTCTAAATCAAATCATCAATCATCTAATTCATAGCAATCACTCAAGTCAAACATTAATCCAAGTAATCAAGCATTCAAATATGATCTAAATAGACAATTATAACAATAATGGCAATTTCGTAAATAAAGAGTCGAAAGTCCAACAAGCATGAAAACATGAACAATATCTCTACAATCTTGATGAATGAACTTGCATAGGTTAACATATAGTAAAATGGATGTCAAATCATCATGAACCATGGATCTATATGGATCTATACTTAGGTTTACAAAAATGCATGGAAATCACTACTTTACACCAAAATCAAGCCAACAATCCGATATACTCCTTTGGATCCGTGTGAGAGATAATCACCACTCACCAAATCACCTAAACACCTCAAAAGAAACCCACTTCAGATCTGGACAGCGAAGGATCTAACTTGATCTATCACCAATCTGCTTCAAACGATGAAATCTCACTTCAATGGATGTAGATCTTCAATCTAAGCTCTTAAATCTTCAACTTGATCTTCGATTTGGATGGAAGGAATCACTAGATTAGAGTGGAGAAAAGAAGTGAAGAAGTGTAGAAGTCGAACTCTCAAAATGGCAGCACTTCATCGCTTTGAAATCCGGATCCCAAAAAGTGAGAAAAACCCTCCTATTTATAGGCTGATTTCCCCTTAGGTTGCTCGGAGTTAGGTCATCCACGACTTACGACCTAAAACCCCACGACCTAAAAAGCCCACGACTTAACAACCTAACACCTGCACGCGACTTATCACTACACGACCTAACACATCCCTACGACTTACGACTTAACGCAAGCGCGCTTATATGACCTAACGACTTAGCACTTAGCAGATCAGTGCCTTCATACGACTTACGACCTAACGAATATGCGACCTAACACAGACCGCTTCCTTGCGACCTAACAATGCCTCGACCTAACTACTCACGCGACCTAACTGGGTTACGATCTAACACTTAAGTCGTTTGGACGACCTAACCATCTTAGGTTGCTTACGACCTAACTATCATAGCACCCCATAGGTCGCTTACGACCTAACAACTTAACATCTTAGGTCGTCTACGACCTAACTACGCTAACTTCTATAGGTCGCTCACTTCTATCACCAGCTTCCTTTGGTCGTTGCCGACCTATCCCTTAGGTCGTTAACTCGCAAAGTTTCCTTATGCCGCTAACACTTAGGTCGCCACTTCCTATAAGTCGCCCAATCCTATAAGTCGCCAAATCCTATAAGTCGTTCACTCAACCTAAGCCACCATACGACCTAACTGCTATACGACATAACTCCTATACGACTTATCTTCCTTAGGTCGCCCAATACCTTAAGTCGCTTCACGACCTAAGTCCCCAGGTTGCATCACTCTCTTAAGTCGCTCACGATCTAACTCCTACGCGACCTAAGTTTTGAACGACTTAAACCCTAGACGACCTAACAACATGCGACCAAATGATAACTGTTTTACAATGTTTCGATCCGTAAAAATACGGGTCGTTACATTCTCTCCCCCCTTAGGAATTTCGTCCCCGAAATTCCAAACAAACAAGAGAAATCAAAGACTATTCTGCACGCCTACCATCCATTGCAATCAACAAACCATGTATCCAATTTTAGCTTAGCATGCAGAATTCTAAAACTAGAACAAGTTACAATATCGTGAGATGACACGACACCTTAGGGCCATACCTTGAAGAGTTCAGGATGAGCTGCCTTCATCCTCTCTTCCACCTCCCACGTACAGTCGTTATCATCATCACTCCATTGTATCTTGAGCAACTTAACTACCTTCCTCCTAAGCTGTTTCGTGTCGGTTTCCACAACACGAAGCGGCTTACGAGGTCTCTTATCGACTGGATCAACTTCAAAATCTTCACAGCTATCAGCAGAAACCACTGTATTCGAGTCGTGCACATACTTCCGTAGATAGGATACATGAAAAACATTGTGCACACTCGACATCTTCTCTGGTAACTCCAATCTGTAGGCGAGCTTTCCAATTCGCTCGATGATCGGGAATGGTCCAACAAATCTCGGAGTCAATTTTCCTTTCTTCCCGAATCGAATAACATTCTTCAGAGGAGAAATCTTCACAAAAACCATATCACCTACGTCGAATTCCAAATCCTTACGACGCTTATCGGCATAACTTTTCTGACGGTCTTGGGCTGCCTTCATTCGTTGCTGAATGATCTCTATATAATCCGAAGTCTGTCGAATCATCTCTGGCCCAAGCATCAACTTTTCTCCGGTCTCTAACCAACATGTCGGAGAGTTACACGGTCTTCCATACAATGCCTCATACGGTGCCATACCAATGCTTGACTGGTAACTGTTGTTATATGCAAATTCCACCAAATGAAGGTGATCTTCCCATGATCCTCCCCGAAATCTAAAACACAAGCTCTGAGGAGATCTTCCAAAACTCGGTTGACTCTCTCAGTCTGACCATCTGTTTGAGGGTGATAAGCTGTACTCAAACACAACTCGGTTCCCAAAACTTCCTGGAAGCTCTTCCAAAATCCACTAGTGAACAATGGATCTCGATCGCTCACTATACTCTTCGGAATACCATGGAATCGAACTATCCACTTAACATACAACTCAGCCAACTTTGATGCGGTCCTAGTCGATCGAACAGGAATGAATCTTGCACTTTTAGTCAGACGATCTACGATGACCCAAATTCCTTCATTTCCCGTTCTGGTTCTAGGTAGTCCATCAATAAAATCCATCGACACTTGTTCCCACTTCCATGTAGGAACCTCTAATGGCTGAAGCAATCCACTGGGCTTCTTCTGCTCAGCTTTCACCAACTGGCAGTTCATGCACTTGGAAATAAAATTTCCAACATCCTTCTTCATACCTTCCCAGTAGTAGGTTCTCTTCATATCCCGATACATCTTATTTCCTCCTGGATGAATTGTCAGCTTCGAGTGATGACTTTCCTTCAGAACTTCACTCCTCAATTCATCTATATCGGGAACAACTAGTCGTCCTTGCTTCCGAAGCCAACCCTCTCGATCGATCTCGAATCCTTTATCCTTTTCTGGATCCAATCCAGATTCCAATTCACGGATAATCTTGACAATCTTATCATCTCGCTTTTGATTCTCGCCAATCCTTTCCACAAGAGTCGGTCTTATCGATAAGTTTGCCAACATCTCAGGTTCCAATTCGCATCTAGGCCTGAAGTCAAATCCAGCTAAATACTCGAGATTTTTCCATTCTGAAAACATGGCTCCCAATCCTGCATGTCTTCGACTTAACGCATCTGCCACTGCGTTACCTTTCCCCAGAGTATAAGCTATACCAAAATCATATGATGCCAAAAACTCTAGCCACCGTTGCTGCCGAAGATTCAAATCCTTTTGGGAGAAAAGATACTTCAACGACTTATGATCTGTAAACAACTCAAATCGAACTCCCAATAGATAATGTCTCCACATCTTCAGAGCAAAAACAATCGCCGCTAACTCCAAATCATGAGTCGGGTAATTCCTTTCATGCGGCTTCAGTTGTCGACTTGCATACGCAACAGCTTTATCCTTCTGCATCAGCACTGCTCCAAGTCCAGTACCACATGCATCGGTGTAAACCACCATCTCATCATTCCAACTTGGAATAGTCAAAACAGGTGCACTTGTCAATCTCTCTTTCAGGATTCTGAAAGCTTGCTCACACTTATCTTCCCATCTGAACACTTGGTTCTTCTTTGTCAATCCTGTTAATGGTGCAGCCACCTTGGAGAAGTCTTTGATAAACCGTCGATAATATCTTGCTAATCTAAGAAAACTTCTCACATCAGATGCATTCTTAGGTCTAACCCAATCCTGGATTGCTGCCACCTTAGCGGGATCAACCGCTATTCCATTTCCAGAGATAACATGGCCTAAGAACCTCACTTCATTCTTCCAGAAGTGACATTTCGAAAACTTAGCCTTCAGTTGATGTTTCCGTAAGATTTCCAAAACAATACGCAAGTGCGTCTTGTGCTCTTCTTCAGTTCTGGAATAAATCAGAATATCATCCACAAACACAAGTACGAACTTGTTCAACTGATCTCTGAACACTCTATTCATAAGATCCACAAAATATGTTGGCGTGTTGGTCAATCCAAACGGCATTACCAGCCACTCAAAGAAACCGGATGGTGTCCTAAAAGCAGTCTTCGGCACACTATCCTTAGCCACTCTCAACTAGTGAAATCCCGTTGCCAAATCCATCCGAGAAAACACCTTAGCTTCGTGAAGCTGATCAAACAAGTCATTTATTCTCGGCAATGGATACTTGTTCTTCTTAGTCACTTTATTCAGCTCACGATAATCCACACACAACCTCAACGACCCATCCGCTTTGGTTGCGAATACAACTGGTGCACCCCATTCGGACACACTACGCCGAATGAATCCTTTCTGTAAAAGGTCATCAACCTGCACCTTCAACTCTTGTTGTTCCCTAGGCGCCATCCGCCTAAGAGGCATTACAACAGGTCTGGCTCCTTCAACTAGATCTATACAAAACTCGATCTCTCTATGCGGCGGTAACCCTTTGACCTCGTCAAAGACATCCTAAAATCCATTAGCGATTGGCACAGATGACAGTCCATCCCGTGAAACAACCAGCGAATACATGAAGCTCATGAAGACGCCTTCTTTATGCTTACATCGTATCACAATCCTTCGCCCCTCCACATTCTCGACTGTCACCTCCAACCTCTCACAATCAACCTTTGCCGCATACCTCCTAAGCCAGTCCATACCCAAAATAATTCTGAACCCCGCAAAGTTCAGAACAAAGCAATCACAAACAAAAGAGCAATCATGACTCGATACAATCAGACCACGGCATAACATACACAAACAAGACGAACCCCCAACTGGATTAGTCACAACCAATGGCCTATCAACAATACCCGGTTCTAAACCCAACCGGCCTACAAGTTCGCTACAAACAAACGAATGCGACGCCCCAGTATCAAACAACACTCTAACTGGAACACCACATAGGAAAAGAGTACCCTGAACCACCACACTCTTTCCTTTCTCTTCAGCGGTAGGAGCTTTCGAAGACGATGGAACAGCTCCTAAAGCATAAGCTTGCATAATCTGCTTGTCCTTCCGCGGTTCTGGACAATTCCTCTTGGTATGCCCCGGCTTGTCACAGTTGTGACACTTCATCGGTACCTTCGGATTCTTACAAGCCTTAGAGAAATGGCCCTTCTACTGACAATTGTAGCAAGTCACTTCGCCCTTCGGCTTCTTCTGGCCATCCTTACCCTTCTGCTGCTGCTGCTTCCACTTCTTGTTTCCACCCTGCTGGGGTTTAGACTCTTCCCTGGTTACAACAACAACAGATCCTTCCTTAGGAAACAGACGCTCATGCCTGACAGCTTTCTCCACAAGCTTCTCAAATGAATCGTCCAAATGATCCACTAACTGCCTCCCAAGATAACTGTCCAAGCCTGTCACAAACTTTTCATTCTTCTGATACGAAGATTCAATATACGACCGGGCATACTTGGACAAAGCTTCAAACTCAGAAACATACTCAAGAACTGGTCTTCCACCTTGCTTGAGCTCCACAAACTTCTTGAACAGAACAGACTTCCGAGCTGTAGAAATGAACTTAGCTTCAAATCTGGCTTGGAATTGCACCCAAGTAATCTCTTCCTCCGGAGTATCAATAGTGATAGAATTCCACCAATCAGAAGCTCTTCCTTGAAGCTGTCTTGATGCTAACTTCCTCTTAGTTGCATCCTCAATTCCGAAGTCACCAAAGATCCTTCTACAAGCATCTATCCACCTCTGGACTTCAATGGTTGATTCTGTTCCAAAGAAAACCTTTCCTCCAAGAGCAGTATAGTCCTTACACAGCTTAGCAAAATCCACCGGTTTTGGAGTTTGAACTTGAACTCCAACATCCACCGATGGCCCCGGAGCTGGCATCCTTCTCATGATCGAAGTCATCATAGCTTCGAACATAGCAGCATAATCAGCAGCCCCTTCAGTAGCACGGCCTTCCCTAGCAGCTGGTCTCCCTCTTCGACTCATTCTCAATATCTATAAAAAGGAATGATTAGCACACCTAGAGAAAAAACTGCATAAAGGACTCAAACTCTACTAAGCTACTATATTATATATAGTAATCATCCATCAAAATACAATTACGTCTCTCATACGTAGTTACGTCAGCGAGCGTTGGATAAAATCGATTAACCAAAGCTCTGATACCAAATGTGACGACCGTCCATGACCCCTGCACTGGACCTAGAGAAAGTGCGCTGTAAAGTGTGCCAGGCGACCATGGACGATTGTCAGGGTAAATTAAAACAACAGAATCTATCGTATTACTCACAGCGCATGGACAAAATACAATAGAATATATACATAGTGAAGCTTCATAGAATAGAATCTCATCAATAAAACTTCATAATAGTTGAATACAAACATCTGAGCAGTCAATACAACAAGCCTCACCACATAACACTCAGAGAAAATACAAACAGCGGAACACCCAGTACATATAATAAGAAGATAATATGCAACCCTCCAGCTCGTCTTCGATATCAACACCGTGGAAAGCAAGAACAGCACCTGTCACCTGCTACCTAGTCTGCCCGTCCCAAAATGGACGAACAGCCCAAGGCAATAAGAGTTAAAACATAAAGCCTTAAGTCAGACAACAGTCTTAGTGAGCAGTAAATTAACTAACAACATACCAAAAGAGCATAAAGGAAAAGGAATAGGAATACAACCCTCCCACTCCACCTCTTTCTACAGTGATAGCCCCCAGACACACTAAGCAGAAGCAAACATAACAGAGCATACAATTTAAAGTAAAGCAATTATCACTCGAGTCAAGGGCGATGTTTTCCAAGTACAAACCCCCAAGGCCTAAACCAAGATCAGATAAGCACCCAGAAAATACCGCTCTTGAGACCGAATGACGATACAACCAAACATCCATGACTCTGGCTATCACTGTTATCATTGCCTTGATATCATCGTAAATTGAATGACCGGCACATTCTTTCAGCCGTCCGTCAAGGGCTAATGGAAACACCGGTTCTAGACATAACTCTGCACGTCATCGTGACCCGTGCCTAGGACTATCGAATCTGCCCAGAGTACTTGACTATCAATCATTAGCCTTTAGGGACTATCGAATCTGCCCAACGTACTCTTGCTTTGAGCATGCTAGAACCTTCAACAATGATGAGATCTCAGCCTTCTAGTCATCCTACTCGACGACTATTCCCATACTAGCTCAAGCGCCTCTCGAGCAAACCATTATCCTCTAACTCGAACCATTTCACCGAGTTATCAACATGCTTGGAATGATCCCGTCTGGATTAGACCAAGACTATCTCATCTCATGCTTCGCCTCATCATCATCATAGCAAAGCTTCATCTCAACATCATCATCAAATCTATCCATATGAGCTTCATCATCCGCTACATATGCCACGAGCAGCTTTTCCAATTCAAGAGCCTTTCCCTTAGCTTTTGAATCATCTTCGACCAACTTGTCTAAATCAAATCATCTAATTCATAGCAATCACTCAATTCAAACATTAATCCAAGTAATCAAGCATTCAAATATGATCTAAATAGACAATTATAACAATAATGACAATTTCGTAAATAAAGAGTCGAAAGTCCAACAAGCATGAAAACATGAACAATATCTCTATAATCTTGATGAATGAACTTGCATAGGTTAACATATAGTAAAATGGATGTCAAATCATCATGAACCATGGATCTATATGGATCTATACTTAGGTTTACAAAAATGCATGGAAATCACTACTTTACACCAAAATCAAGCCAACAATCCGATATACTCCTTTGGATCCGTGTGAGAGATAATCACCACTCACCAAATCACCTAAACACCTCAAAAGAAACCCACTTCAGATCTGGACAGCGAAGGATCTAACTTGATCTATCACCAATCCGCTTCAAACGATGAAATCTCACTTCAATGGATGTAGATCTTCAATCTAAGCTCTTAAATCTTCAACTTGATCTTCGATTTGGATGGAAGGAATCACTAGATTAGAGTGGAGAAAAGAAGTGAAGAAGTGTAGAAGTCGAGCTCTCAAAATGGCAGCACTTCGTCGCTTCGAAATCCGGATCCCAAAAAGTGAGAAAAACCCACCTATTTATAGGCTGATTTCCCCTTAGGTTGCTCGGAGTTAGGTCGTCCACGACTTACGACCTAAAACCCCACGACCTAAAAAGCCCACGACTTAACAACCTAACACCTGCGCGCGACTTATCACTACACGACCTAACACATCCCTACGACTTACGACTTAACGCAAGCGCGCTTATATGACCTAACGACTTAGCACTTAGCAGATCAGCGCCTTCATACGACTTACGACCTAACGAATATGCGACCTAACACAGACCGCTTCCTTGCGACCTAACAATGCCTCGACCTAACTACTCACGCGACCTAACTGGGTTATGATCTAACACTTAAGTCGTTTGGACGACCTAACCATCTTAGGTTGCTTACGACCTAACTATCATATCACCCCATAGGTCGCTTACGACCTAACAACTTAACATCTTAGGTCGTCTACGACCTAACTACGCTAACTTCTATAGGTCGCTCACTTCTATCACCAGCTTCCTTAGGTCGTTGCCGACCTATCCCTTAGGTCGTTAACTCGCAAAGTTTCCTTATGCCGCTAACACTTAGGTCGCCCCTTCCTATAAGTCGCCCAATCCTATAAGTCGCCAAATCCTATAAGTCGTTCACTCGACCTAAGCCACCATACGACCTAACTGCTATACGACATAACTCCTATATGACTTATCTTCCTTAGGTCGCCCAATACCTTAAGTCGCTTCACGACCTAAGTCCCCAGGTTGCATCACTCTCTTAAGTCGCTCACGATCTAACTCCTACGTGACCTAAGTTTTGAACGACTTAAACCCTAGACGACTTAACAACATGCGACCAAATGATAACTGTTTTACGATGTTTCGATCCGTAAAAATACGGGTCTTTACACAAGTACCAAGAATGAAGACTGTACAGTATAGAGATACAAGACTGATGAATTTAAAAATCAAAGATATCAAGATTGAAGACTCAACCAAATGATAACTGTTTTACGATGTTTCGATCCGTAAAAATACGGGTCGTTACACAAGTACCAAGAATGAAGACTGTACAGTATAGAGATACAAGACTGATGAATTTAAAAATCAAAGATATCAAGATTGAAGACTCATGAGTATCAAGAAATCAAGTTATTAAGAGTTCAAGGTTTTAATAGTACAAGATAAGTATTGAGTCTAGAATTATGTTAAAACTTCTTGAAAGCACTTACATCTTTATTCAAAATTTATTCGTGGAATGGAATCCACTTCGAGCCTGTTAAAGGGATGGAACCCTAGTGGGATGGAACCCACGACAATATCTAGTGAAACATATAGTGGTCCTATTTTGATATCCACTAATTTTATAAAAATGTTTTTCAAAAATATATCTCTTATTTTAAATGTTTTCAAAACCTTCTTTTCAAAAAGACATCTCTCTTGTTTGAAATATTTTAGCCTCAAAACTATCTTTATCATTTTTAATATTTTGATTTCAAAATTGTCATTGATTTTAAACTATCTCTTGTTTTAAACATTTAGCTTTAAAATATTTACTCAGATTTTAAATCACTTTATAGATTAAGATTATATATATTAAAAATTACTTTCTAAACTCTTTTATATGTTTAAACTATATTCAAATATATTTACAAAGTTTAGGAATTGTTTTGACAAATTATAGAAACCAATTTTAATAAGAAAATCAAAACATCAATTTTGCCTTGAGCATGTCGACATCCCTCAACCCCCCATGTCGACATGGTGTCCGTTAAATTAAAAATTCAAATTTTCAAAAGAAGTGTCTATTCGTCGTATCCTTTCACGAATAGATATGGCTGTTGATTTCCTATAAATACCAGTAGTTCTAAACGAAATTATCATCAGATTTCACTTGTTTTCTCTTCTCTTCATCTTCCACGTTTATTCTAAAGAATCCCAAACTATACTTTTCCGAAATACCAAGTGAATCAAACTTGATTATCTCTTGTTTGATTCTCTGTCACTCTCTCCATAAGATCTCAGTGCTATTCAGAGTTATAGGATTATTTGTAAATCAAACTTGTTGAGTAAAAGATGCTGTTGAGCCTTGAAATTAATTGGGTGTGATTGTTGCCTCGGAAATCGATTAGGTGATCTTGTGGCCTGGTAAATCAAGAGAGTTTGCCCCGGACTCGAATACAGGAGAGTGTACCTCGTGGCCTTGAAATCGAGGGTGTAATCTGGGAGATTATTTTTGATAAGAAATCCGTACATTTGTACGAGACTTGATGTAGGGTAACTCCGAACCAGTATAAAATCCTGATGTGTTCTTTCCTTTACTGCTTTTATTTATTATTTGCATCTGTGTTTGATTATGTGATTATATTTGTGTCTGTGAATTGCATTTGTTGGTGATTAAATTTACATAAGTTTCAAAAAGATTTAGAAAATCCATAAAACACTATTCACCCCCCCTCTAGTGTTATTCCAACCTTATAATCCGTAATCTGCATTGCTCACATTTGGTATCAGAGCAAGGTTTTCAAAGTTTTCATAATCTGAATTTTGAAAAAGTTTTTAAAATGGCTATTTTTGGGGATTTTGTTAACACTAGTTTAAAATTGTTCAAATCATCATTGTCTCATAAGTCTACATATAGTTATTATAGAAAACCAAGTTATCTACCAAGTTTTTATTCTGTGTAGAAAGAAAAATGTTATATGGCCTTTGAAGAATCAACACTCAATGGAAAAATTGTGCAAATCAAGAAGAATAAGTGGATACTTGATAGTGGATGTTCAAGACACATGACTGGTAATCCAGATATGCTGAATGATATTATCTATAAAGATGGAGGATTAGTTAATTTTGGAAACAACTCAAAAGGATATGTGATTGGCATCGGCAATGTCGGTAACTCTAAAACTCCTACTATTTCTAATGTTTTATTAGTTAAGAATCTGAAACACAATCTGCTTAGCATTAGTCAACTTTGCGATAAAGGATACAAAATTAAATTTGAAAAAGATAAGTGTCACATCGAAGATAATAATTCAAATATTATATTTGAAGGAATTAGGAAGAAAAATATTTACATCCTTAGTATAAAAGTTTCAAATGATAACTTATGTCTTTTGGCTAATACAAGTGACCCTTGGATTTGGCATAAAAGATTTGGTCATTTAAATTTCAAACTGTTATCTAGGTTATCAAAACTTGACTTGGTTAGAGGTCTTCCCAAGTTAAACTTTAAAGTAGATAGTATATGTGATGCTTGCCAATTAGGAAAACTTAGGAAGAGTTCTTTCAAATTAAAAGATATGATTTCAACTTCAAAACCTCTTGAGTTACTTCATCTAGATTTATTTGGTCCATCTCAAATTCAATCAATAAATCACAATAAATATGTCTTTGTAATTGTAGATGATTATTCTAGGTTTACATGGACAATTTTTATGAAACATAAAATTGATACTTTTGATTCATTTAATTTTTTTACAAAAAGGCTTCAAAACCAACTTTCTTTAAAAATCATAACTATTCATAGTGATCACGGTGGGGAATTTGAAAATGAAAATTTTAAGAGATTCTGCAATAAAAAGGGAATAAATCATAATTTCTCTTTTCCAAGAACTCCACAACAAAACAGAGTGGTAGAACGTAAGAATAGAACGATTCAAGAGTGTGCTAGAACAATGCTTTTTGATAGTAACTTACCTAAAAACTTTTGGGCTGAAGCAGTCGCTACAGCTTGTTATATATTAAATAGGATTTTAATTAGACCATTAACTAATAAAACACCATATGAATTACTTTACAATAAGAAACCAATAGTAGCTTATTTTAAAGTTTTTGGTAGTAAGTGTTTTATTCTTAATACAAAAGATAATTTAGATAAATTTGAACCTAAATCCGACAAAGGTATCTTCATCGGATATTCTATTAGAAGTAAAGCATTTAGAGTTTATAATTTAAGAACTAACATTGTTGAAGAAACAATGCATGTATCTTTTGATGAAAATTTTAAAGATGCTGTACAAATAGAAGATGAAGAAGATTTGTAACTTTAAATAATGAACCTCATGAAACTAATTGTGAAATCATTCAACCTAATAAAAGAATTAGGCTATTAAAAGATCATCCTATAGAAAATATACTATGAAATATTGAATCTGTTGTTAGAACTAGAAATCAACTAAATAACATGAGTAATGTAGCTTTTATATCAACTATTGAACCTAAATATCCAAAGGAAGCATCATCTGATGATTCATGGATTATTGCTATGCAAGAAGAATTGAATTAGTTCACCAGAAATGATGTTTGAGAACTTGTTCCTAGACCTGAGAATAAAAGTATAATTGGAACCAAATGGGTTTATAAAAATAAAATGAATGAACTTGGTGAGGTCGTGAGAAATAAAGCTCGATTAGTCGCACAAGGTTATTGTCAAGAAGAAGGAATAGATTTTGATGAAACCTTTGCACCCGTAGAAAGATTAGAAGCCATTAGAATTCTACTTGCTTTCGCAAATTATAATTATTTCAAATTATTTCAAATGGATGTTAAAAGTGCTTTTCTAAATGGATTTGTTAAAGAGGAAGTTTATATTGAACAACCTCTACTCTTTGAAGATGAAAGATTTCCAAACTTAAGAAATCTCTATATGGTCTGAAACAAGCTCCTAGAGCATGGTATGATAGACTAAGATCTTTTTTATTACAATCAAATTTTGAAATTGGTAAAGTAGATAATACTCTTTTCATTAAAGAAATAAAAATGATATTCAACTAGTACAAGTTTATGTGGATGATATTATTTTTGGTTCAACTAATCATGAAATGGATAAAGAAATTTCTGAAATAATGACAAAAGAGTTTGAGATGAGTCATATGGGTGAACTTACTTTCTTCTTAGGTTTACAAATAAAACAATTAGATAATGGTATCTTTATTAGTCAAGAAAAATATGTTAGGGATCTAGTGAGTACATTTGGTATGACTAATGTGAGTGGAAAACCCACTCCCATGGCAACCAATGAAGCTTTAAATAAAGAAGATCTTTCAAAAGATGTAAATCGAAAACTATATAGGGGAATGATTGGATCACTACTCTATATCACTACGAGTAAACCTGGTATCATGCATAGTGTTTGTCTCTGTGCAAGATACCAATCTCAAACCAAAAAAACTCACTTAAAAGCTGTGAAACGTATCATAAGATATGTTAAACATACTTTTGACTATGGTTTATTTTACCCTAAAAATGATTCATTTGATTTAATTTCTTATTGTGATGCTGACTATGCTGGTTGCAAATCTGACCGAAAAAGTACAAGTGGAACTTGTCACTTTTTGGGGCATTCTCTTATTTCATGGTTTAGTAAAAAACAAAACACTGTTTCTTTATCAACAACTGAAGCAGAATATATCTCTGCTGCTTTGGCTTGCTCCCAAGTCATTTATATGCAACAAACTCTAAAAGATGTTGGATTAACAATTTCAAAATCACCAATTTATTATGATAATTCTAGTGCAATAAATTTGTCTAAAAATACTACTCATCATGCTAGGACTAAACATATTGATATCAGACATCATTTTCTCAGAGATAATATAAGTAAAGAGATTATTTCTCTTGAATATATCAACTCCGAGAATCAAATTGGTGATATTTTTACCAAACCCTTAAATCAACCTATATTTACTAAATTAAGAAGAGAACTAGGCATTTGTTCAAAAACTGAGATATAGAATATAGATATAGTAACATATATATACAAGAAAATCAAATTTTTCATAAGGATGTCGACATACCCCTACCACCCAATTCAACATACAACGGAAAAATTTTAAATTTTGATTTTCCCACTAAAATCAGTTTAGTAGTTATATAAACCTATGTATTTCAAATTTTTCTGTCTTATCACTTTTCTTTCTTTGAAATAAAACTTCTGTAAATTAAAATTAATGGCCTCCTCCACTAAATCAAACCAAATTGACATCATTTCTTTCCCTTCTCCTCATTCTGGTCCATTCCAACGCACTACACTGGCACGTGTGATAAAGATTGAAGAATCTATGAATGATGCCATGCAAATGTTGATTGAATTTCAAGTTGTGTAACTAAGGATGCAAAAGAACAGAAAAAGCAAGGCAAAATTCTACGGAATTTACAAAAATTCCTAATGGATAATCATGCAAATCCTATTGTGATTGAAGAAGATTCTCCCAACATTCACGTGCATAATCCTTTAGAGCACAACGAAGAGGAAGAAGAAGAGGAGGAGGAAGAAGCATCTATGGAAGAAGACGACAATGTGGTCTGTGTAGGCGAAGTCTGTTTTGACAAAAATGGGAATTTGGTTGAACAACGTGGAAACTTTTGTTTTCATTATCCAAATTGTTCGATTCACAAATCTCTAATTGTCAAAAACTCTCATTAGTATTGTTATTCTATAATTTATGTACTTAAATATATTTGTCTGTTTATGTTTCATATATACATGTAAATATAACATCATATATAATAAAATATTTGTTTCACTTATTATACTTCCTTATTAGTATTTAATATAAATAGTATTAGATTAAAGGGGAGTTTAGGATTAGTTTTTGTCGATGACAAAGGGGGAGAAATATAAAATAGAGTAGTTAGAGTAGTTATGCTTAGATTAAGATGGAGTTATTAGTTTTTAGGGGGAGTTATTAGTTTTAGGGGGAGTTATTGTGAAGGAGAAGTATATTTTATAAACATAGGTTGTCATCATCAAAAAGGGGGAGATTGTTAGTCCTTGAGAAGGATGGTTTTGATGACAACAACCTTAGGACTTGTTATAAAATATAAATACTAACATTATAGTTTAGATATATGTATATGCAGGATATAAACATGCAAGTACCAAGAATGAAGACTGTACAGTATAGAGATACAAGACCGATGAATTTAAAGATCCAAGATATCAAGATTGAAGACTCATGAGTAACAAAAAATCAAGTTATCAGGAGTTCAAGATTTTAATAGTACAAGATAAGTATTGAGTCTAGGATTATGTTAAAACTTCTTGAAAGCACTTACATCTTTATTCGAAATTTATTCGTGTAATGGAATCCACTTCGAGCCTGTTAAAGGGATGGAACCCTAGTGAGATGGAACCCACGACAATATCTAGTGAAAAATATAGTGGTCCTATTTTGATATCCACTAATTTTATAAGAATGTTTTTCAAAAATATATCTCTTATTTTAAATGTTTTCAAAACTTTCTTTTCAAAAAGACATCTCTCTTGTTTGAAATGTTTTAGCCTCAAAACTATCTTTATCATTTTTAATATTTTGATTTCAAAATTGTCATTGATTTTAAACTATCTCTTGTTTTAAATATTTAGCTTTAAAATATTTACTCAGATTTTAAATCACTTTATAGATTAAGATTATATATATTAAAAATTACTTTCTAAACTCTTTTATATGTTTAAACTATATTCAATATTTACAAAGTTTAGAAATTGTTTTGACAAATTATAGACACCAATTTTAATAAGAAAATCAAAACATCAGTTTTGCCTTGAGCATGTCGACATCCCTCTACCCCCCATGTCGACATGGTGTGCGTTAAATTCAAAATTCAAAATTTCAAAAGAAGTGTCTATTCGTCGTATCCTTTCACGAATAGATATGGCTGTTGATTTCCTATAAATACCAGTAGTTCTAAACGAATTTATCATCAGATTTCACTTGTTTTCTCTTCTCTTCATCTTCCACGTTTATTCTAAAGAATCTCAAACTATACTCTGCCGAAATACCAAGTGAATCAAACTTGATTATCTCTTGTTTGATTCTCTGCCACTCTCTCCATAAGATCTCAGTGCTATTCAGAGTTATAGGATTATTTGTAAATCAAACTCTTGAGTAAAAGGTGTGATTGAGCCTTGAAATCAATTGGGTGTGATTGTTACCCCGGAAATCGATTAGGTGATCTTGTGGCCTGGTAAATCAAAAGAGTTTGCCCCGGGCTCGAATACAGGAGGGTGTACCTTGTGACCTTGAAATCGAGGGTGAAATCTGGGAGATTATTTTTGATAAGAAATCTGTACGTTTGTACGGGACTAGATGTAGGGTAACTCCGAACCAGTATAAAATCATGGTGTGTTCTTTCTTTGATTGCTTTTATTTATTATTTGCATATTTGTCTCATTTTGTGATTATATCTGTGTTTGTGAATTGCATTTGTTGGTGATTAAATTTATATAAGTTTCAAAAAGATTTAGAAAATCCACAAAACACTATTCACCCCCCTCTAGTGTTATTCCAGCCTTAAGATCCGTAATCCGCATTTCTCACATGCCTACTTCTAGATTTTTGTTAAACGGTTATCTCCTTCTATGTAAGGTTGTAAAAACCTTTAGAGACAGACCCTAGGTGGTAAGTATGGACAAAGTACTAATTATTTAGATGGAGATTAATTATAGCTAGTTTTTTGATTACTCATGTATTTTGAATATATAAAAAGTTGATAATTAGAGTGATACTTTATTGAAGCAGATCACTCAGTGTATTTGAGTAAAATTAGTATTTGGTTTGTATTAATCGATGAAAATTGAGACTTTGGGTTTTGATGAGCTTGGGAGTGGACAATAAAATACAACCGTCTAAAATTAGCATATGAATGTTTATACGAGGCATCAAGACTAAACTAATATCTGGATGCCATTTGAATTCTTGGATGTAGTGGTGAAACTTGCTTAGACAGATGTATAATCGTTAAGTCTTGATTAGCACTTAGACGGCTTTTAGATGAAATCCTATAAGAATTTTTACAACATATTAAAAAGGGAAATGACAAAGTGTCAAGAAATAAACGATTAATTTCTATTAATAGACCTACTAAAGCCCCAAACCATAGAGTAATTATCACGGTTGTTGTGTATAGATATGTTTATACATCTCGTATTGAAAATCCGCACTCTTTATTGTACTATATATATGGTCAGATGTTGTAGTTCAAAATTCGAATCAGTAAAATTATGGTCAGATGTAATATGCATTAGACCATCGGATCACATCAAAAGAATCTGCACCATCAATAGAGAAGAAATATGCATTGAATTGACGAAAATGCCATTCAAAATTCGAATCAGTAAAATTTCTGAGAAAATCTCGCCACAGGAAACTCTCGGAATAGAACCTAGCAGTAATAGAGACGTCTGATTACCTAAAACTCAAAAGCTACATTAACTCAGACGTCTAAATGGTGTAGTCAGACGTCTGAACAGTAACCCAAGACATCTGAATCTCTGATACTAGCAAAAAACAACTTCTTTTCTTCATATTCTTTTATCTCTTTCTTCAATCGACT
This sequence comes from Allium fistulosum, assembly GCA_030737815.1. NCBI lineage: Eukaryota > Viridiplantae > Streptophyta > Magnoliopsida > Asparagales > Amaryllidaceae > Allium > Allium fistulosum. The sequence continues at coordinate 419,605,614 of CM060906.1, forward strand.
ATTCGTCAATTCCAGCACGAAGCTCTACACCATATTTTCAATTTAAAACACTCATGAGTACATATTTGAATCGCATAACAACAACACTTGTTATTTGTGTTTTACCCCGATTACAAAAGGTTGGAAGGTACTTATAAGCTTGAATTAAAATTCTGTTGCATACGTGATGCGTGGGAGATGCTTTTAGTGGCCCGTTTGGGTCAGCTGCGATGCTAGTGGTTTAGTATAGCTTGTTCGTACCACATGAAAGCTTTAATTAATCTGCTATTTAATAACTTAGAAGCCAGAGCCAAAATAGTTGGACTGTTCCTTTGAATGGGAACTCGGTGAGTACATATTAGAAATCGTTCTCACCGCTGACTTTAAATGTCAAGCGGTTAATATATTGCATATATGTTTTATTTCAGATTTTAATACTATTTTTTGATGAACAGTCAACTGCATTTGAATGGTTGAATGAAGGTCTTTCGGTAGGAACTACTTGGATATAATTTATATATGTAAGGTTGCGCAAAGTTTGAGATATTGACTGAGATAAATGTTAATACAAGTTTATCCTGATAATTGATATGTAAAGCTGCACAATGTGGATGATTACGCTTGAATAGCTAACTAATTAAATACTTTATTATTTAATCAACGGATGTTTCAGGCTTTCAGCAGTTATGGTTATACTATCTCATAATTTTGTTACCAAAAATGCTATACAACCCGAAACTAATTCGGGTATAACTGCTGAAATTCCCGAGGTGGAATTCAGTTCTTTCTCTCTGTTTTGGTGCATATACCCGATTGTGCTTCGGGTTTTGTATGGTACTCTTTTGCTGCATAGAGGCTTCGTTTTTTCCTTTTATAAATTTTCGATGTGTCAAAAATATATTCCACGTTGTTAATTGCAACATATTTTTAGTTAATTAACAACCGCAATTTGATTGTAAATGAGTAAAATTAGACAAATTAGTTTTCATCAATGAAAACTTTAGTAAAAGTTGTTTCTTTCTATATCGCATCTGTTTAATATTTTCAAATAAATCTTCAAACTCCATTTTACACTCCATATTGCCAATTTTTCATTTTATCCCATTCCTTAGTTTGCATTACTCAATTTTCAGAAAAGATGTTACACAATTTAGTTTAATTGAAACAATGATAGATCAAATGGATTGATTTTCAATGTTATATTATTGCAAGGGTTTTACAATTTCGATCCATGGCATATTATCAAATATACATTATTGATCCATATTATACATCACTGATCGGTGTTATATTAATGGTTTGTTAGGTAAAATGAATCAATTTACTAAATTTTATCTGTTTTTGCTTCAAACGGTATTATAGTCCATACAAAAGTGCATTTAGCACCACTTTGACTATATAATAGTACAACACTACAGAATAGAGCACAACCTAAAACAAACAAACTGTAACCTTGTTTATCCATTAATGGGCAATGCATTGTTGATTGTTGATGGATGTTTTCGGTCCAGTTTGTCTCAGGTTGGACCATTTGATAATGCATGTTTTACGTTAACATTGTTTCCTAGCTAGTACCTGCAGCATAGGCTGCAAGTTGCTTGTTGACAACCAAAACGAAAGCAACGTTACAGACCAAATTATTCCCAAACTATAAACCAGTCTCAGTCTCCACATATTGCTGATCTAACACGCTTCAAATTTTAATAACGAATAAAAAAAACCCACTAACAAATATAGAACAAATAAAGAAAGCAAAGGATGAATCATCGCCAGCCAAAAAATGCACATGAAATAGACCTCTCTCCCCCCCTTTTCCTTCACGCGTATCCCACCCACCTCCACCTCCACACACTCTATTTACCTTCTTCCCTCTTTTTTACTTCCTCCATCCCCTATATATCCCAACCACCCGTAGTTCCCAGTATTATTTCTTCCTACGTTAAACTATTAAACACGTATACAAACTTTTATAAATTAATGGGGAACTACGTCTCCTGCACGTTGAACAACGCAGCCGCGTCGTCGTCCAAATCGACGCAGATCGTGCTACCGAACTCCGACGTCCGCCACGTCATCGGCGGTCCCCACACCTCCGCGGCGGACCTCATGCTCGATTTCCCCGGCCACTTCCTCGTCAACTCCCGCTCTTTGCGCGTCGGCACCCGGTTCAACGCTCTCTCCGCCGACGAGGAGCTCGAGATAGGCCACGTGTATGTTTTGTTTCCGATGTGTAAGGTCAATTCCGTGGTCAACGCCAATGACATGGGCCCGCTTGTGTTGGCGGCCCGGAAAGCGGTCCGGAAGGCTTCGAAAGGGCTGGCCCGTGTTCTGCCCGAGATGGAGCATGAGGTGGAAGAATCGACGGTTGAGGTTAGTAGGGAGAAAGTGGTCGATCGCGTTGCGCTGGTGGATGAGGAGGATGAGACTTTGGTTGAGTTCAGGAATAGGATGAGTTTGTGTAGGTCTCGAAGGCCTAATTTGGATACTATTTTTGAGGAGGGGGTTTTTTGAGCAAGGGTTGAAAAATATTATTTCTGCAGGGGTGAACTACTGAATTATATGGACGTTAATATTAGGCTCTAATTCATTTTTTTTGGTGTGAATTTGTGGTTACTGTTTCGTTTGTAATTTGTACATATACATATTCGTAAGGGTGATGAAATGATCACCGGTCTAACGATGGAATTGAATTTACGCCTTGCTACAGTTTTTTTTGGGTTTGATAACATGACCTTATTTTTTCCATTCTTTTGTTACCTTAGCCAATTGTAATCAACTAGCTTTAGAACTTTGAATGTTTTTACTTCCTAAACATGTACGTCCGTTATTTCTTTTTAAACATGAAAATTCTTGTTTCCATAGACTCGTCTTACAGATCTAAGATAGAATGATTTATCCATGTTTTTATTCACATGACGAAAGCGAATTGCTCAACCGATAGAAAGATTTGTATTCACATGGTGAAAGATGCGAATTCACGAGGAACCGAATCAATAATAGAAGAGATGAACAATCCCTCGAGTTTCTCCATAGTATCCCAAGGCAGCAAGCATGGTTTCTTCCAAAGCTCCGCCGATTTGAGCCAAGGTGATCCGTTATCGTTGTTATTGTTCACAATTGCAATGGAATTTTTCATGTAACTAATGGAGGAAAGGCAAATGAGGGAATGATCAAACCAATCGGCAGGCAAGAAGACAACTCATTTCATATATGTTGACGATATTGTTATTTTTGCAAAAAAAAAAAACATATCTGGTGCGAAAGCGATCGGTGATACTTTTAAGAGAATGTACGAGATCACTGGATTGAAAATAAGTAATGATAAATCAAGAATTTTTCTAGGACGGATACGTAGAAAGAATGTTAAGTATTGTAGTAGATCAATTTGGAATTACTTGGACAACTCACAACCAAGTACCATGGCACAAAATTCATATCCCAAAAATGATGATTTGTACGTTCAAAGTTATAAACAATTATTTGCCAACAATTAATATATATAGGCATTAACGGTGAGGTCTAAACATAGGTACCGCATGTGATTTATTCTATCAATATGAAGAAGACAATGAGCATATGTTCTTTCAGTGCAAGTTTAGTTCATATGTATGGAATAATGGAAATGGTGTCGCATCAAACTCAAATGGCCAACTATCTGAACTGAAATTTTACATTTTACAACCAAGGTTGAAAACACGATATTGCATTTTACAAAGAATAGTAAAAGTGGGGATATTGCAAAAATTATGTTATCAACCTGCTTATGGGCCATTTGGATAGAAAGGAACAATAATGTATTTGGTAAAATTCACAGCACAGAAGCAAATATATGCAGATATATTACAGACATAGTAAAGATCAGAGCTAGCAAATCCAATTATGATTGTCACACAGACAGTCAAGATGAGAAAATCTGGAAAGAATAGGTATAGAAATGCTTACCAACCATCCATAGAGAATGGTTTTGTTATTTGTGGTGAACAGAATGATCATGCAAATCCAAGTCAATAGTTCCTAGTGCCGAGCTCAGTAACCTCTTTGAATCTTTCCCGTTTTAAATTACATTTACTTTTACACTAATTATAGATGAATTGCAATAAAAAATTCATTATCAAGTAAGAGTGTAGTTTTAGATCCAAATTTATTTTAACCAGATGCAAAAGTAGTTTCTAGTTGCATGCCTATAAATCATAAACAGGGATATTAATCTACTGTAACGAAGTAAAGAGATAAATATGAAGGGATGGATTTCATCATCTTATTTGCTACTATCTCCAGGAAGATTGTCATTTTTTCAGCAAGCAAGAGCTGTAATTTGAGAAAAACTTTTGCATGCTGCAGATCTTCATAGATCTTAAGAAAGTAGATCTAGATCACAAGTTTTGAGACATAAACCATTGTTTGCATGTGAGCAGCAGTTGCAAGGGGCGAGGGTAAAAATGATTTTTTTACTGCGTTGCCATTAAGGCTCGAAAGAGGAAATTTTCAGTTTTCTCAATTGAAGCAATGAATTCAAGTAGGTAAAATACTTAGATTCCCATAGATAAGTTAGAAATATGGGTCGGGTACTGGTTTTGTGGCAATGGCCCAAACTTTTGTAAATACTTCATTTTTTGGCTGTACTTGTACAGAGTTGTACAATTTTGTTCAAACTTTATTCTATTGGAGGAACTTGGGGTCTGAATTCCACCAATAGGAACCGGGTGTTTTGTTCACACTCTAAAGAAAAGTGTGAACAAAATCACTCTCTGTACAGAGTTGTACCTTTCTTTTATATCAATCAAGAAATCAGGACCACGTTCAAAGAAATGATTTATCCATGTTTCTTTTGTGATTCTTGTAACGTTTTACCTGACGTATTTTAACTAAACCGGCTCAAGGTAATATATGTTATTCGGTGAAAATTTAATTGGACAATGTTACGTGTAAGTGAGCTTAACTTTTAAATAAAAATGTAGTTTTCAAATGGAGACCATGGTAATCTAACTTGACAGCAAAAGTAGCAACATGTTAGCACTAGGTTCATTCAGATATATATATATATATATATATATATATATATATGGTTGTACAACATACGTTAAAAACATATGCTCCAAGTAAATTTTAGACTTAATCCATTTTGTGTAATTTTATAGGTTATTTTATTTTGACATGAAGACCGATGTGATAGGTAAAACCGATTCAGTTGTACCTCATGGACTACAAACTATTGGAAATAATAGAGAATCTCTCACATTGAAGAGATTTTACAGGCATCTCGTTGATGATGAGAAAAGGGATAGAATCATTTTTTATTATTAAGTAACTTTACCGTCACCTTGTCAATGACAAACCTAAGAGCGTAAAACATTCCACCATAACCAATATTTTTAATTAATTAAATAATTTAAAATGATAATTAAAAATTATTTATTGTTAATAATTATGGTTGAAATTATTTTATTAAAATTTATTCATTTTCCTTGGTCCATATTAACCAATATGCCTACTTGTTATGTGTATGGTAATTAGATTATTAGGTAAAAACTTATTGAGAAAGACAAGGCTAGATACTTTTAAATACTTCGCCTTATTAGCCTACAATAGGAAAAGGATTTCCTCTCATTTAACGGATAATTTCGGTAGCCTAATACCTCCATTAGAAAGAGAGCAAAGCAGATAGTAAAGTATTGCAAAACCAATTAGGAGGAAGTAGAAGGAGTTCTTCAAAGAGGAAAATGCTTGCAATACAACGTGTAATCAATCGACATTATTCATCAAGGCAAATATTTTAATTTAATTATTTATCCACATTATCATTGTTATAATATTTCCGATCTACAAAAAGAATAAATAAATAAATAACCTAATGTAGTTTTCAAATGGAGACCATGGTAATCTAATTTGACAGCAAAAGTAGCAACATGTTAGCACTAGGTTCATTCAAATATATATATATATATGGTTGTACAACATACATTAAAAACATATGCTCCAAGTAAATTTTAGACTTAATCCATTTTGTGTAATTTTATAGGTTATTTTATTTTGACATGAAGACCGATCTGATAGGTAAAACCGATTCAGTTATACCTCATGGACTACAAACTATTGGGAATAATTGAGAATCTCTCACATTGAAGAGATTTTACAGGCATCTCGTTGATGATGAGAAAGGGGATAGAATCATTTTTTATTATTAAGTAACTTTACCGTCACCTTGTTAATGACAAACCTAAGAGCGTAAAACATTCCACCATAACCAATATTTTTAATTAATTAAATAATTTAAAATGATAATTAAAAATTATTTATTGTTAATAATTATGGTTGAAATTATTTTATTAAAATTTATTCATTCTCCTTGGTCCATATTAACCAATATGCCTACTTGTTATGTGTATGGTAATTAGATTATTAGGTAAAAACTTATTGAGAAAGACAAGGCTAGATACTTTTAAATACTTCGCCTTATTAGCCTACAATAGGAAAAGGGTTTCCTCTCATTTAACGGATAATCTCAGTAGCCTAATACCTCCATTAGAAAGAGAGCAAAGCCGATAGTTAAGTATTGCAAAACCAATTAGGAGGAAGTAGAAGGAGTTCTTCAAAGAGGAAAATGCTTGCAATACAACGTGTAATCAATCGACATTATTCATCAAGGTAAATATTTTAATTTAATTATTTATTCACCATTATCATTGTTATAATATTTTCGATCTACAAAAAGAATAAATAAATAAATAAAATTAAAATGGTTTTAATCACACACACATGCACACATCAGAAAACTATAGTTTAAAAAACTTTTTTTTCTTAACCATATCGTAAATTTATATCCTAAAATACTTGTTAATTTATTTATATTAATTTTGGAATTTTATAATTATATATATACTTAAGTAAGAGTATATATATGTATATATCGAAGAAAATAGATTTCATGATCTAAGAAATTCATATAGTTTTGTAAAAACTATGATAATTTTATTTGAATTTCATCATCATTATATTAGTTATCTTGAATTTTGGAAATATTGATATATATTAAAAATGAATTCGAATAACTTAAGATATAATAGAAAAATCATTTTGGGAAATATTTATAAAATGTATACACATATAAATATTTTTATTTGAGTTTTAATATAGATATATTAGTTATTGTGAATTTTTGAATTACCCAAACATACTAAAATAAAATTTTAAGTTTAATAATATAATCTGAAAAAATTATCTATTGGTTTAGATAAATTAACAAATATGTTTTGCACATTCAAACATCTTTATATAATTTTTGATCTACTCAAATATACTTAAGTTAATTTCTAAAAATTAATAAAATAACCAAGGAAATTATTTCATATCTGAAAAAAAAATTCACATTATAATATTTTTATTAAATTTCCCATATCTATATTAATTATTATAAAATTTAGGATTAGTCAAATATATTAATAAATTATACACACACAAGTATGTATTTAATTATCGTAAGTATGCCATATATATATATATATCTGCGTGTGTGCGCATATATATATTTATGTATGTATGTATATATATGTATGTATGTATGTATGTATGTGTGTGTATACACATACACACACATTATTGTAAAAAAATAATGGAATCTAATGTTCAGTGTATACACTATACATGATTTAATTAAATAATTATGATAAAATCAATTGTAATTCAAAATAAATCTTATTATATCAAATCAAAAATTAAATATGATTTAACATAAACTATATCATGATAACACATTATATAGATCAGTAAATAATGAATAATAAGAAATGTTTGTGAAATTTTCCTTTTTCCCTCATTGCTCGATGCATCCGATTCAATACATATCAAAGTATCAAACCATAATCTTGACCGACTAAAAATACACATCGAGCATTATAGTTTCCAAATAGTCTCATCAACTTGTAACCCTTTTGGAAGAACATTTCCTGAGATATATCTGTACACGTACTTCAACCGAGTGTGTCCTAATGCTCGCTACACTAACTTCGCACACATTTGATTGTGTATGATCCGAGCATCCAATTTTTCATACCGATCAAAAATAATTGTTTACTTTGAATAGCTATCCTAGCCATTGTGAATCTCAATAAACATCACCACTCTACTCAACTTGTTACTATTTTGGAACAATATGATTGACTTTTGACCATTACATCTCATGTATTTCGATTATCCCAGGCCCCTTATTTTCATCTAGCTTTGTCTTCAAACTTCAAGAACTTTATTTTAAGTATCCTTGTTCCTGCACATTCAACCTTCCTTATAAAGAGTGCATGAGCAATATGAGAATACTTCCAAACTCGGCCTTAGAACAACTGTAATACCCCATATTTTAGAGTGACATAATATGAGAAATTAAATTAATAATACAAATTTATTATGTAATAATTAAGATAATTTAATTGAGAAAATCACTTAAGGAAAATTTTATAATTAATTAGGTATGGGATAATTAAAATGTTAAGTAAATAGACTAAGAGTGATTAATGTAATTAATTTCAATCTTTAAAGATGGGAATGAATAAATTTTAATGTCGAATGAAGGGGATTTAGTATTAAGGGAAATAGATTAATGAGATTGGGCAGGAGGGATTTTAGCCCAAGCCCAAATCATTAATATATAAACTCTTGACCACATCCTTCTCTTCCTTTACGTTCATTTCAATTTTCAAACAAACAAAACAAAAATCCCAACAAAAGCCAACCACCATTTCTCAAGGGAAGAAGAGCAAGTTAAATATCACTTTTCACTTAATTACAGATTTGCCATTGTGACTTATGACAGTCTTGTGTGGACATACGATAGCCTCAAGTCTCGACATTCAATAACTTTAAAAACTACAACCCTCAATAGCTTTAAAATGATGACATGCGATAGCTTATAAAAGCTCAGTGTGTTATAGGTCTAATAACTTAACATGTGATAACATATAAATGCTCAACGTGATAGAGTTAGGGTTATGCCCTAAGAAATTATGTAATTTGTTAATATACCTAACTCTATAACCAATCTAGTTTATAATAAAGGTATTTGATTTCTATCATATACTTTGTTATATAGTGATATAATTAATTTGAAGTTTAAAAATAAGAAAATCCTTAAAATAAATGTTATATGATTGTAGTTGCAAATGGTTGCAATTCTGAGTAATTAATGATAGTATAAAATAACATTTTAGTTTAAATAATCCTAGTCAAGATGTTTCAAGATAGGATATTGATATATCCATTGAGTCCAAAGTACATAATGCTCTTTAAATGTTGGACAGTGTATTACTCATGGCTGCTTAGGACACCTAGTGGTTAAGTACTGATAGTTTTAGATAATTATGCAATGAATCACTAGATAGTTTTCTATTGGCTAATATAACTAAGGCCAAACAAAGAATCTCAAAGTGATGATATTACTTAGTTCTCACGACTTAAGAATACTATTAAACTTCAACTTGGAAACTCCACTTTGTTATAAAAATATGGAAACTCCACTTTGATATTAGTTAAATCATGGAATGACAACAATAGAGTGACTATAGTTGGGTCTGAGTTAAATCATTAGAAGCGAAACACTATTTGATAGAGAATTTGTCTCCTTAGCTGTAACACCTCGTAAAATATATAGGAAATTTAATTAAGAAAATTTATTAATTAATAATAAGGCTAAAAATGAGAATTTTGCAAATGTCAGAATTTAGCCATGAAAGTTACACCATTGTGTTTGTGGCGATTTACCGAGCAACTTTTATAAATAAAGTTTCATGATCGGAGCTCAAACGAAGAAGTTCATGACATTTGAAGTTTTAAAATTTAAAATAATTTAAATAGATTTAAATTTAAAAATCAATAAACATTAATGTTTGAAATTTAAAAAGGTAATAAATAATGGAATGTTAGTAGTAGACTTAATGTTGAAACAAACGTTGATGGTAGGGTTAAATAGAGAAATAAATAATATGACGTTAAAAAATTAACATTAACAATCAATATCGGTCAGAAGGAGACCGGTGGACCGGTTAAAGTATGAAGGCTAGGGTTTTGCTAGTCCAGAATTGCTCGAATTTAATCTAATAAATATATTCCCGATCCGAAGGTTCTAATGCATTCCAACTACTATAAATAGGAGGCTGGCCCCCTCACTTTTATTGAAAGAAAATAGCAATACTAGCAAAACTCTATCAATTCTCTCGTCCATAAGCTTTATAGAATCAAGATTCAACTTTTAGGGAAGAAATTAATCGGATTATAGATAACAAGTTATACACATACAAACACACACATTTCTCAATTTCTATTCCTCCATAAATTTTGAATTTTGAATTTATCTATATGCAATTGAATTGTTGTATATTGTAAAATAAAAAAGAAGTAACTAAAGGAGGAAATAAGTAAAGGCGTGGAATCAAATCCAAAGGAATATGGGGAAAGCTATATGTCAGCGGAAATCTTAGTTTTTCTCTTTATAGTAAACTGTGCAGTAAAAGTTTGGATTTCCTTTTTGCATTGGGCAATTTTGTATACGAAACCTTAAATCTAAAATTTCCCCCATAAAATATCAATTCTTGGATTAGTTGGAATCTCGGTTGTTTTATGTTAATATCATAGAATTTAAATTGCTATTTGTAATATGAATAATTTATGTTCTATTCAACTTCCACTTTCCAATTTCTATTGTTATGACGAGGGTTTCTAAAAGGAAAGAACTACAAAATGGTGTGCAAAGCATGGATTTTCCTATTTGTAGTTTGCACCGCCAATTTCTGTAATTTTGGTAAATATGAGTCCCTTTTTCACTTCACGCTTGTATATGTAAAAGTTGAATAGAATATAAAGGATTTGAATTGTAAAGTTTTGTTTTCTTAAAATAGAGGCACTGATTCTACTATTTTAATGTAAAATAAGATAGGACTTTTGATTCCATTTTTGAATATATATGCAAGTCTACTTTGCTTAGCTGAGGATATTGTCTGTTTTGTAAACTATTGTATGAGACTAAGACTTGTATGAATATGGAAGTTTTGACATTTTAATAACTCGTATAGGAAGCAAAAACCTTAGTATAGAAATAATTTTACTCATTAGAAATATTTAATAAAAAGTAGCTAATGTAATATTTTACATTAGATATAAGTATACTAGTAATGTATATGTCGTAAATTATGAAATAAATAGGTCATATATAACATTAATCCTTATAGGAAAGAGGTTAAGGATATGCTAATTAATCCATAATTACGGGTAGAATAAGCAGTTTCTCTTACATGGCCTTAATGCGTAAATGTGGGTGAGGAATAATATATATAGTATATACATGTATGCATGCATATGTGTGTGTGTGTGTATTAGGATATTTCGTTATCTCGGAGAGCAGATATGACTTAGTTATAAGGATGCGAGGTCATTCAGAAGTACACAAAACTCTGCCCTACTAATCTGGTTACCAATAGTGTGACTTTAAGGCTGATGTATGATATTGCATATAATAAGCACCCATGGTGGATGCGAGGTTGGTCCTAATTCTACAGGGTAAGTCTGCGCAACTAACCTAGCTACCAACACCTAAGAGTAGTCGGACTAATGTGAGATGTCAGAGGATGGTTTACGGGTCAAAGAACTTACATCCCAGTACGGCCTGCTTCTGGGTTAGAGGTACTAAATGGTTGTGGTAGTGTCTGCCTCTTTCCCACTCAAAATGTATTAAATGGTCGAGGTTATCTTTTAGGTACGGTAGTGGAAAATCTCTAGAGGGGGTCCTCTTTTGGGTTATGGTATTAAATGGCTATTGGAGGGTCTGTCTCTCTCCCCATCAAAGAAGTATTATGCGGCCTTGTTGGATTTCTTATGATGTTAGCTAGGAAGTATCACGGATTGGTCTGCCTTGGGTCTACGTATTAAATAAGGGGGATCTGCCTAGGGTATATGTATTAAATGATCAGAGTCAGCCTATTATTTCATTAAAGAGGTATTAAATGGCTCAGGTACTTTCTCTGACATCGGTAAGATATGGTTGATGAAGATGGGTCATTAGACCCTACAGTTACATTGCACCCGTGTTATAGTTATGAAGTTGGACCGGAAAGGGCCATTGACCTACTGTTGGAGATACGTTATGGAGCTGAACTGGAAGAGCCTTTGGCTTATAGTTGGAGATATGCTCAGTAGGATAAAGTGCAGGATGCGTAAGACATAACGCATATCTAAATGGTACCGCCAAAATACTATTATGGTAAGGCTTGAGATTTTCATTCACCAGACATATGTTGTTCTAACTCCCTCCTCATAACAACCCATATGATAAGGTAAATGGTGCTGAGAAAGATTACAAAGGAGGGGGAGAAGACTTATGGTGGTTTAGTTATTTATCTATTTTTTGATTTATTCTGATGTACCCATATTTTATACTTAATGATATTCTATTTTAAAACATTATGTTATGGATATTTGGAATGTTGTATTTCTGAGATTTGAAATATGTGAAATGAGCACTTGTTTTGTCATTATATTTTATCCTTTCAGCTATGAGATTCCAAAAGCATAGATATATAGCTCTGTATATTGTTATGTTACCAACCAATAGCCGGCTTTGAAATGGACCTAAAGTTCAATTGGGGCTTTTATTTGGTCGAAAATTAGGCCCGTTCAGAGGATCGTTACATTTAGTATCAGAGCTTAGGTTGCCCAATTAAAGGGAATATGTATACATGAGAGTGCGTATTTGTTATTTTTGTGATATTTTTCAAAACCCTATTATACACACACATATATATGAACATACGCAAACACCCTAGGCAAACGTTTGATTCATCAAGCAATACTATTTTAGGAAGTCGAGATTAATCCAAAATTTTGAACTATAGATAGTTGAATGTGGCTGAGAACAACACCTCTAAAGTTGGAAACCACCCCCACGCAAGAGATACCCACCACTCCGAGTATGCCATTATGGTTCTAACAATATCTAAGGCTAGTAGGTTCCCGTTCCTCAACAAACTGCACCAGTGGCGCTAGTTACTCTGCCCGTTGAACTAGCACCCCACCCACTAGACTTTCCTAAGATGTGTAAAGACTTTCAAAATATGATAGGACGAGCATTTTTGAGGGCAGAAGATTTTATATAAACCACTGTGTGGATTAACGACTATGACTGTATATTCTGAGTGTTAGGATGGAAAGACTGGGTTAAGAGGAGGATAGCCGCAAGGCATCTAAAGGGAGAGGTGTTGGATTGGTGGATCATAGCCATTCAAGAGAATAAAGAGGAAGGAATAACTTGGACTAAATTCAGGGCTCACTTTGAGTCATGATTCATGCTCAAAGCCGAAGTAAGTATGCAATTGAAGAAGTTTATCCAACTAAGACATAGAGACTCCCCGGTGAAGGAGTATATCAATAAGTTCATGGAATTAACTAAGTTTGGAATGCGCCTGATTGACAACCCCATAAAGAAGGCGATGAAGTTTGTAAAAGGTCAAAATTTTCCACTTAGGAAGTTATTTTTAACTCAAGTTCCTGTAGGTTCCACCTATGAGATGACCCTACTTTTGACAATTGGCTTAGAGGAAAAGAAGAAATTTGAACATGCGTAAAATCAAGGTGGAGTGAAGAAAGGGGATTCTGGGTGGACAAGAAAGCTAAGGGAAAGGTCAAGAAAGGAGGTGTGACATGCTATAAATGCTAAAAGAAGGGGCACATCATTAAGGACTGCAGAGTAAGTTTGATGAAAGAGGAGTTCAAGGGGAGGTGCTATCACTACCATGAAGAAGTGCACTATAAGAACCTATGCCCAAAGCTAGCAAAGGAGGGACAAGGTGAGCAAGCTTATGCCATTGAGGTTGTACCTATCTCAAGAAGACCTCTTTCCAGCGATAAAGGAAAAGCTGTAATGGAAGGTATAACTATTATTTTTAGAAATATTATTCGCACCTTATTTGATTCTAGAGCATCACATTCATTCATAACCAAAAATGTAGTTAACTCTTTAGGATTAAAAATCCAAATGGTCACAAGCTTATAGTTGTATCAAATCTTATCGGGGGTCAACACGGCTTTCTATGATTTGCAAAGATCCAGTGGTATAAACATGAATGTTGATTTTATATGTAACGCATATGTTCTGGGTTTTGAAGGGTGTGGACTTACCTTAGGGATGAATTGGTTATCTTAGTACGGGGCTGTCTTAGATTGTGATAAGAGATTGTATGGTTAAGTAATTGTAGGGTCGAGATATAGATGTTTGTTGTACACTCCAAAACTTAGCCGAGTTAAGCAATTTTTATTCTCTTAGCCTATCATAGGAGAGCTCTCATATATGCTCGTAATTCGAGACTTTCCTATTTTTTTAAGAAGTTTCCGGTCTCGCATCTCGAAGGGAGATCAAGTTTAGAATTGATTTGGAGAAGGATGCCAGACCCATCACACTGCCATTATGCATATGCTCCCAAAGATAGGAGAGAGTTGGATAAGCAGATTTCAGAGTTATTACAGAAGGGGTTTATTCGCTATAACACATCAAAATGGGGAGCACTAGTTATCTTTGCCATTATGATAGATGGCTCTTTAAGGCTATACATCGACTATGGAGATCTTAATAAGCTAGCTTAGAAGAATAGGTATCCCTTACCTAGAATTGATGACTTGTTCGACTAGCTTGTCAGCCAAAATCTTTTCCCTACTAGAATTGGCTACCGGATTCCATCAATTAAGAATAGCTAAAGGTAGCAAGGAGAAGACTGCTTTTCACACTCTGGATAGACTGTATGAATGGAAGGTAATGCCTTTTGGACTAACTAACACCCTTGCATAATTCGTGAATTTGATGAGTAGAGTCTTTAGAGGTAGCTGAATAAGTTTGTCATAATGTTTGTAGATGATATTCTAGTATTCTCTAAAAGTGAAGGTAAGTATGAAAATCATTTAAGGGAGGTAATATAGATCTTGAGAAGGCACCAACTAAAAGCCAAATTCTCAAAGTGCCATTTTTGAAGGAATGAGGTAAGATTTCTCAATCGTATTGTTTCCGAGAAAGGATTGTCAGTTAATCCTGCAAGGTGGAAGCTATTCAAGACCGGAAGATTCCAAGGAATGCTATAGAAGTTAGGAGTTTCCTTGGGTTAACGGGTTACTATAGGAAGTTCATTAAGGACTTTGCAAAGACAGCAGTCCTATTGACTGGCCTAATTAAGAAAATTTTAGTCTTTGGATTGGATGAGAAATGAAAGGAAGCCTTTGAGAAGTTAAAGGAGCTATTGACTAGTGCACTAGCACTAACTATTCTGGACGAGTCAAAGCCTTTCACTATATACACCGATGCATGCGATATGGAGTTAGCAACTATTCTTATGCAAGAAGGCAAGGTGATAGCCTATGCAAGTAGGCAGTTGAAGGATCATGAGAAGAGGTATCCCCCTCATGACCTAGAGTTAGCAACTATCGTATTCGCTTTGTAGATGTGGACGAACTATCTTTTGGGAGAAAGGTTTGGTTATTCACCGACCACAAATCCCTTAAATACATGTTTCCCTAAAAAGATTTAAACCTTAGACAACAGAGGTGGATGGAGTTTATAGCATCATATGACTTTGAGATTCAGTATACCTCCAAAAAAGGAAATGTTATTGCTAACGCCCGTAGCCGAAGGCATGCTACCCTTAGTACTATATATGAGTGGCAACAGTTGGAATTCCTCTTGAATTTCAATTTCCAACCGCTATTAGAATTCACTCCGGGTTATCTAGCAACGATGGAAGTAAGGCTAGCATTGATGGATCGCATCGGTCAGGAATAGAAAAGAGATGCAACAATAGTTGACATATTGGAAAAATCGGGTAGGGGAGAGAATTTCCCCCATATTCGTAGGTATTCGATCGACTAAAGAGGGTAGCTAAGGAGAGATGGGCAGCTATATGTTCTAGTAGTAGAAGATGTTCTAAAGGAAGTATCGGTGGAGTGCCACCGCTCTAAGATGACTATTCATCCCGGTGGAGATAAGAGGTATAGGGATATGAAGCGGATTTTCTATTGGCCAAGAATGAAGAGGCGAGCAACGGAACATGTTACTAAGTGTTTGACGTGTTAAAGGATAAAGGCGGAACAAGGAAAGATGGAGGTTTTTTGTTACCGTTAGAGGTACTGACTTGGAAATGGGAGCATATATCAATGGACTTTTTAGATGTGTTGCATAGAAGTCAATGAGACAATGAAGCCATATGGGTTATAGTGGACAGACACACTATGAGTGCCTACTTTATTCCTGTAAGAAGTAATAGGATGGTAACATCTCCAGCGCATATCAAAGAAGTGGTATGATTGCATGGAGTTTCGATCAACATTGTTGAAGACAGAGACCCCTTATTCTCTAGTGAATTTTGGAGGAGTTTGCAATCAGCCTTGGGAACAACATTGAATCTTAGCATAGCTTACCACTCGCAGACTAACAGACAAACAGAAAGGGTGAACATAATTTGAAAGACTTATTGAGGGCTTGCATAATGGATTTTGGAGGATATTGGGAGTATCATTTACCCTTAATATAATTCACATACAACAATAGTTGTAAGGCGACGATCGGTATGGCACCCTTTGAAGCTTATAAGGGAGGCTATGCGAGTGACCTAACTGTTGGTAGGAAACTACCGAAAAAATTCTACTTGGACCAGATTTAATTCATGAGACCACAAAAAAGGTTGAGGTGATTAGGCGGTGAATAAAGGCTGCTCAGGATCGATAGAAGTCCTATGCTGAAAAGCGAAAAAAGGAGTTGGAGTTTTTGGTTGGAGACATTGTATTTATTAAGGTTTTCCCTCTTTGGAAGGTTATGAGGTTTGGAACATCGTGCAAGTTGGAGTCGAGATTTGTTAGGCCTTTTCTGATTTTTGAGAGGATGGGGAAACTTTTGTATAGACTAGAGCTTCCGGCTAAGTTAATGAGAGTCCATGATGTTTTCCATGTATCACATTTTAGAAAATGTTTGCGCGACACCACGACATATTAAAGCTTGATCAGTTAGCAGATATAGAGATGGAGCCGACAACACCCCATGCCACTGCACGTATAGTGGAGCATGAAGGTAGGAAGCTTCGTAACAAAGAAAATAGGCCGTTCTGAGTGCAATGGGGAGATAATCCGGTGGAAAGCACATGAGAGAAAGAATAAAATATGAAGGCTTATGATCCTGAGCTTTTCTCCGGTAAATTTTCTCTCCCCAAAATTTAGTACTATATAAATTTTGGTTGCATCATGGTTGCTAGATTGGATGGTAGGATATTTTACATACATGCCTATGTGTCATGATCTTGCATTCACCCTAAGATTGAGCTCACCTATAATATGTTGCATACAAAATCACATTCAATTTTTGGTTGAGTGGATGGTTGTGTAGATAACTTGGTTATATAACATGGTTGTAGAGTGCGCATTACACTATCCGCCCTTAGGGATTTTGGGGATGAAATCCTTTTCAAGTGGGGAAGAATGTAACACCTCGTAAAATAAACAAGAAATTTAATTAAGAAAATTTATTAATTAATAATTAGGTTAAAAATTTGGTTATGAAAGTTACACCATTGTGTTCATTGCGATTTCTCTAAGAAAATTTCATATAAAATTTCATGATTGGAGCTTAAACGGAGAGGTTATTGATGTTTGAAGTTTTCGAATTTAAAATAATTCAAAGAGATTTAAATATAAAAATTAATAAATCTTAATGTTTGAAATTTAAAAAGTTAATAAATAATGGAACGTTAAGTAGTAGACTTAACATTGAACTAAACATTAACTATAAGGTTAAATGGAAAAGTAAATAATATAACATTAAAAATTAACATTAGTAATCAATATCGGCCAGAATATGGAGGCCGGTCGACCGCCATTGGGTCGGTCGACCACAAGCAGTCGACTCCCCAAAGTAGGCTGGTCAACCTGTTAAACTATGACGGCTAGGATTTTGCTAGGTCAGAATGACCAGGATTTAATCTAATAAAAATATTCTCAATTCGATGGTTCTAATGCGTTCCAACCACTATAAATGAGAGGCTAGCCTCTCGTTTTTATTGATAAGAAAATAGCAACTCTTACGAAACTCTGTCAGTTCTCTTCCTCTTCCATAAGCTTTTTAGATTCAAGATTCAACCTTTAGAGAAGGAGTTAATAGGATTAAAGATAATAAGTGTATATATACATATACATACATACATACATATATACACATAATTTTCTATTTCCATGCTTTCTAATCTCCGAATTTTGAATCTAATCTATATACAATTGAATTGTTATAGATTGTAAAATAAAAAAGAAGGTAACTTAACGTGGAAATAAGCGAAGGCATGGAATCAAATCCAAAGGAATTTGAGGAAAGCTACTTGTGAGTGGAAATCTTAGTTTTTCTCTTTATAGTAAACTGTGTAGTACGCTTTTGGATTTTTTATGCCTTGGGAATTTTGTATACAAAAACCTTAAACCCTATAATATCCCCCATAAAATATCAATTCTTGGATTAGTTGGAATCTCAAATGTTTTATGTTAATATAGTAGAATTCAAATTGTAATTTTCAACATGAATAATTTATATTCTATTCAACTTCCACTTTCCAATTTTTGTCGTTGTGACGAAGGGTTCTATAAAAAAGAATTAGGAAATAGTGCACAAAGTATGGATTTTCCTATTTGTAGTTTGCACTACCTATTTCCATAATTTTGATGAATGTGAATTCCTTTTTCACTTCAAGCTTGTATATGTAAAAGTTGAATATAATATAAATGATTTAAATTAAGATGTATAAAATAAAAATCTATACTTAACTAAACGAATAGTTTCAAGAAAATGGCGTCTGCTAATGCTACTTTCTCATCTTCATCTCTTTCTTTTTTGAATCCATTCTCATCTAATCAATGCAATTCAAATTCTTTTGTTGGTATCAACTCTATAGCTAATCGATCGTATGCTCAAGTTTTGAAGGATTCTTCATTTCCTGCATCTCAATCTTTTTATCGTAAATCCTTATCCAAAAAATGGATTGATTCCAGAAGAGGGAAGAGATTTTTTTTAGATGCGGAGACTTATCTCATTTGGCTAATGCTTGTCGCAATCCCATTAGGTGTTTCGACTGTGGTATCGTTGGTCAAAAAATAGAACTGTTCGACGAAACTTAAATCTTCCTCTGGCAATTCTTTTACTGATAATTCGATCGCTGGGAATTGGAGAAATCTTTCTATTAATGATCATGGGTTTATGTTTGTTTTGAAGTGTATGAAACTAAAGCGGATTTTATCAGATAACCTTTGGATTCATAGAAATGAAGGGATCGAATTTTTGGAGGATTTATTCAAACACTTTGGGGTGATCAATGAGGTCAATATTGGTAGTAATTATAGAGAGAAATTTGAAGATCCTATTGAATATTTTGGGGATTCTGATTCTTCTTTGAGAGGAAATGATTGTACTGTTGGTGAAAAGATTCTTTCGAATGGAGAAAATGGTTATTCTTGCAGTCTGATTGGAGATAATTCGGTGCTATCAAGTGATAATCAGATGGATATCGTTCGTTCAGATCCAATGTTACTTGACTCTAAGATAATGGTGTTAAACTTGAATTCTAACTGTCAAAATGAGTTGTCAAATCTTGTATCTTTCGGTGCCAATCTTGTGCAGGAGGATGTTCATAGATTTGTTCAATATAAGAACAATAAACATAAGGCTAAATCTTGTAAGAAAGGGTGTCTGGAGATTGTTGCATCCAATTGTTTTGATAGTCTTTGTGATTTGGATGATTCTGTCTTTTGCTCAAAGCAGATTCAAGAAACAGTGGATAACAATATTAAATCTAAATGCTTGGATGAAGAGGTGGCTTTATATAGAGGATTGTTCGATTCAGATGGTAAATCTAAACTTGGTTTATGTAAGTAGTTGAACACTGGAGTGATACATAAGGTTGATAACGTTGATATGGATAGTATGACTGGAAATGCGATGAAGCCAGAAGGTTTAGATGGTGATATGGTTTACTATGTTGTTGATATGCACAAGGATATGGGTATGAGTAGTTTGGCTATTTGTGATGTTTCATTGGTTGAGGAGGAAATGCTCACGGATTCAGGTGTGGAGGAGGTTCTATCTCATGCAGAGGGATTCCAGAATGCTGATGATAATCATTTCGTGATTTCAAACAGTTTTCAGGCAGTGAAGGATATAGGTGTTATTGTAGATATGGATGAGTTCATAGAAAGTAGTGTCTTAAATGCAAAGTCAGTATATGATATTGATTTGCACGGTGTTATGCCTGAAAATAGGTTGCCCAATTATGGTATGTTGATGAATGTGGAAGACATGCACAAAGTATCTGGTGTGTCAGTGATTCAATCTGATATGGATGAGTTCTCAGATAGTAGAGTTTGAGTTGCTAAGCCTGTCATTGATATTGGTATGCACGGGGATATGTATGATAGCAGGTTGCCTAATTATGTTGTGTTGATGAATGAGGAGGACATTCAAGCAGATTCTGATGTGATTGAGTTTCAACCTGTGATAATAGAGTTTCAAAGTGATGATGGTATTCATGCTATGGATTCGATCAGAGTTCAAACTGATGATGGCTTAAATGTTACTACTAATGATGGTTTACAACACTCATCAAGGAATTCTCCAATTGTTGCTTGTGATTGTAGAATTGATAACAAAGCTACTGTTTTATCTACTTCGTCTAGGAGAGGAAGGCGTAGGAAATCTATTGCTATCAGTGGTGTTGTTCGTCATAGCGACAGGGTCCGTAACAGTCATTCTTCGTCTTTAGGTGAGTATCCGGATTCGAGTGTTACGAGTGGTACTACAAATTCAGGCTTAGGTATGGTTTTTGTTTTAGGAAGTACTTATTCTTCATATGCTCTAGGTAGGTTATCCTCTAGTGAGTTTTGTCAGTTAGCTAGGGATACTGCTTTTGTTTTTACTGATGACGATCTAGATATTGCTTACATTAGGAGTAGGGAATTGGAGAGGGTTAAACATCTGGAGTATGCGGATTATTAGTCGGAATATTAGGGGTTTACATGATTTAAATAAATGTGATAAATTAGAGATTTTTATAAAGATTATTTTATTGATATTGCCCTCTTACAGGAAACAAAAATAGAGTGTCCTGGTATTCGTTTTTATAGAAGATTAGGTGGTTATTACTTTAAGCATTAGGCATGTTTACCTTCTATTAGAGCTTCTGGAGGTTTACTTATAGGGTGGCGGGATAATTCTTTTAAACTTCTTCAAACTATTTCTATGCAACACTTTTACATATTATTCTCATTAACCTTAGTGATAACTCTTTATTAAATATATCTAATGTTTATGGACAAACTCGAAAATTGGTTGTCGAGTTCTATGGAATGAATGTCTACAATTTAGATCATTTGCTCCTGGTTTTTGGATTATGGAGGGTGATTTCAATGTACACGTTTTTTAGGAGAGTGTTCACCACGGGTAGGTGGTTTCTCTTCTATAGAAGAATTTGACCAATTTATTATTAATTCTAATTTGATTGAATTACCTCTTACTAATAGTGAATTCACATGGATTAATACTAGAGAGTCCCCTTCTATGGCCCTTTTTGATAGATTTTTCGTCAGTGACGAAATTGAGGATAATTTTCCTATTAGTAAAGTCTCTAGTTTGCCTTATACTTATTCTGATCATTGCCCTATCATTCTTACGTGTGATCATCATAAAATTGTTAATGGAACTTTTAAATTTGAAAAAATATGGTTATTAGAATCCAATTTCTCTAATCTAATTATAAACTAATGGATTTCAATGAATTTTTATAATATCAGAAATATGGGTAACTCTGCTAAGAATTTTGTTTTAAAACTTAGAGGGCTTAGGAATTTTCTTAAAATTTGGAGTAAGAATGTTTTTGGTAGTATTAAAATTAAAAAAGAAAATTTACTTTTTGAAATGCTTAATATTAACAAGATAGAAGAAACTAGACAACTAGATCTTGAAGAGCGTAATGTTCTTGCTGATTTAAAAGAAGATCTTAATTCAATTTTAGAAAAAGAAGAGGTTATGTAGAAACAAAGATCTAGAATTCAATGGATTAATGAAGGTGATAATAATACAATTTTTTTTCCATAATATGGCTAATGGTAGAAAACGTAGTAATACGATAAATTCTATTTTTGTGAATAACGTAGAATTGGTTGATCAAAGGGATCTTAATAAGGCATTTACTGATTATTATAGAGATGCTTTTGGTAATAAGAATAAGCATATAATTAACGTTAGATGGAATGATCTTTTATCCTACTAAATCTAGAATGAATCTTACTAATTTTGATAATCCTTTTACTGAAGAGGAAATTTTGAAGGCTATTAATGATATGCCTAGTGATAAAGCCCCGGGTCCCGATGGGTTTCCTATTTTATTTTACAAATTATTTTGGGATCTTTTAAATTTTGATTTAACTAGTATGTTTAATGAATTTTATAATGGGAAACTGCAATTAGGAAGATTTAATTTTGCTAACGTCATTCTGTTACACAAAAAAAATCGGTGCTAATAATTAAAAAGATTTTAGACCAATTTCTCTAATTAATTGTTCTGTTAAAATTATTTCAAAAGTCTTAGCCAATAGACTTAGCACAAGAATGAATGATCTAATTGATTGTTCACAAAATGCTTCCATTAAGGGTAGAAATATCACAGATGGAGTGGCTGCTGTTCAAAAATACATTAATCATTGTTGTAAAAATAACATTACATGTGCTCTGCTAAAACTAGACTTTGTGAAAGCTTTTGATTCGGTTGATTAGGATTTTCTAATTGATATGTTACTGGCTAGAGGTTTTAGTCCCAAATGGATTGGTTATTATGACTTTACTTAAAACTGCTAATTCTAGTGCAATGGTTAACAGTATTTTAGGGAATAAAATTCAATCTAAGCAAGGCTTAAGGCAGGGTCATCCTTTATCGCCTCTTTTGTTTAACTTAGCCGCAGATGTTTTCGCTATGATAATTAAAAAAGCGGTTGGTAATGGTTCTTTAAGGAATGCATGTAGTGAAATCTCGCACAATGGTCACTCTGTTCTTCAAATTGCGGATGATACCTTATTATTTACCTCTCATTTGCCTAATCATGTCATTACCTTTAAATTTATTTTATACAGTTTTGAACTTCTTTCAAGGCTAAAAATTAATTTCGATAAAAGTTCAGTTTTAGTATTAAATGATATTGATAAGGTTGAAGGTTTAGTTGCTAATACATTTAATTGTAAAACTTTGAATTTCCCTTTTGATTACCTTGGTTTTTGATTAGACCAACTAAACTTAAGAATGATGACTGGCTAATTATTATAGATAAAATTAAAAATAGAATTTCTAATTGGAATGGGAGGTTTTTATCTAGAGCGGGTAGATTAGTTATCACCAATTCTGTTTAATCCGCTCTTCCGATCTATTGGATGTCTATGCATCTTTCCCAAAATGGGTGATTAATAAAATTGATTAAATAAGAAGGGACTTCTTATGGAGTGGCGATAATTTTAACAGTAGTCTTAAATGTTTAGTTAATTGGGAAACAGTTTGTAAATCGAAAAAGGAAGGTAGTTTAGGAGTCATTAATTTACATAACATGAATTTGTCTTTATTAGGGAAGTGGTTATGGAAATTTAAGGATAGTAATGATAAATCTATTTGAAAATAAATTATTTCTAAACATTATTATAATGGTAGTAATAATTTATACCAAATTACACCTTCTATTACCAATAAATTGTCTAATTTTTGGAATTCTATTTTAAAATGTCATAAGATTTTTAACCTTGGTACTAATACGATCTTTCATTCAGGAAATAATACTTCTTTTTGGCATGCTCGTTGGGTATCTGTCATTCCTCTTAGGGTAGAATTTAAAGAGCTTTATGAAATTTGTAACTTTAAGAATGCTTTAATTTTAGATGTTTTTTCTCCGGATAATGATCCCCTTGGAACTTTAGTTTTAATAGAATCTTAGAAGGTATAGCTCTTAGACAATTTTCTTTATTATGTGCTAGATTGAATTTATATAATAATGATATCGAAAATGATATTATTAACTGGGAATGAGATAAAAGTAAGAAATTCACTTCAAATTCTTTTTATAAATTTCTTAATATCTCAAGCGTAACTAATAACTCTTTTAAACTTATTTGGAAAACAAACGTTCCTCCTAAAGCTAAGATTCATATGTGGTTAATCATGCATGGGAAACTAAATACTATTGAATTTTTAAAAAGAAAGAATATACAAATTGATAATAAATGTACTTTTTGTAAATTGTATTTTGAAGATATTAAGTATGTGTATTATGATTGTTTGGATACTTGCTACATTCTTAATAATACTCTCAAAATCTTTAACTTTATTCTTACAACTAAATTTATCGATTGTGATTATTATTGGAATAATTTTAGATTAAAAAAGGAAATAGATTTTTACTAGATATTTTATTCATTATAATATGTTGGTATATTTGGTTTGAGAGAAACCAGAGACTTTTTAATAATAATAATAGTCATCTTAATAGATTGATAGTTATAATATCATCATTATGTTTTAATTGGATCTCATATCCTAAATATAGATTAGCTACAAATAATTATTTCAAAGAATATCGTAATATGGTTAGTAATAGCATTAAGCTATTTAAACAAAAAAATAATATTTTTTACATTAATAATGATAGCATTAACATTTTCTCAAATTTGAATGATGATTTTACTAATTATCATAATGTTCTTTTGATTAAAAGAGCATAAGGATAATTTTTTAGATTTTATAGTTTATAGGTTTTTAACTTCATATTTTGTTAATTTTTTACCTTTTTGATTTCGAAATCTCTATTTCACATCTTTAGAGTTGGTTAAGATGTTGCATGATTCTTTTTAGTCTGTTTTCTTATTTTAGTTTCTTTTCTGTCTTGTAGTTTTAGCTTTAGTTTTATTACTTTTACTTCATTAGCACATATATATGTATATAAATTTCATTTATATACATATATGTGTATTATCCTTATATTTTTGTTTAGTACCATTTTCAGATACAGGTTTAGGCCGGATATGGCGCTAGATTGCTATTTGCAGGTTTTCAGGGTTGCTGTCGTCAGGATTGCAACGAGGCGTTCATTTTGGATCTTCCCAGCGAGAATATGACTAAGTTATAGGGATGCGAGGTCAGTCAAAAGTACACATAAGCTTGTCTAGCTAATCTGGCTACTATTAGTGTGACTTTGAGATTGATGTAAGACATTTCTTATAATAAGTACCCATGGTGGACACGAGGTTAGTCCCAATTCTGTAGGGTAAGTTTGCCTAGCTAACCTAGCTACCAGCACCTACGAATAGTCGAACTAATGTGAGACGTCATAGGATAGGTTATGGGTCATATAACCGATATCCCAGTATGGGCCTGCTTCTGGGTTGGTGGTATTAAATGACTATGAGATTTTGAAAGCATAGATAGATTGCTTTGTATATTGTTATGTTACCAAACAATAGCCAGCTCTGGAATGGACCTAAAGTTCAATTGGGCTTTTATTTGGTCAAAAATTAGGCTTGTTACAAAGAGGTTTGTTATGTCAGGTATATGAGGTTAATATCACGGTCAACTGTAGTTAACTCAAAGTCAAAGTCTTTGGTCAAAGTAATAGGTTTATCAATGATTGTAATTATTGAACAAAGGACTTTGTGTTTGGTGAACTAACCGAGTTGAAATTTTGACTAAAACCAAATTCGATAAGTGTTAAAGTGATATAGATTTGACGAAGAAAATGCTATAAAAAATCATTATAATCGGATACCGCTTAAAATAGTAAAACTGGATCTTATAAAAAGGATGTGTATGTGACAAATTTGGTGAAATTATCACACCACTAGCTAAGGTGATATGTGAACACTAATATTCGAATTGTTCGATATTAGTCACTGGATGAATTTACACATATGAGTCGTACAATCGTATACCATGAAATCTTAGTTTTAATCAATTTATATTATTATAAATTAATTTATATTTATGAAACATTAATCATTAAATTTTATTTGATTATTGGATGTCATAAGTATTAGATTAAGTACGTATATAAAAGTTATATATGTGCGCATTGATATATGATATCGATGAATATTTAAATTTTATTTAAATCAATTGCTTGGAACTTTTGAAAGCTCATCTAAGCCTTATTCATGGCCGGTTATATGGTGTGTAGGGGTTTTAAGAGTACAAAATCGTTTGAAAAGGAAGATAAATAATGAGTAAAAGAAGGAGATATTTTCTTTTCTTTTACCTCTTCTTAATACCACTTAAACCACTTACTACACAACCAACTTCTACTCATCCCATCATTCATGCTTGGCCATGAATTATAGATGCAGGCTGCTATAATTTTTTAAGAGAGAATTAGAAAAACAAAATCAAATAAAAGAAAAACAAAAAGGGGTGCTTTAGATCGTTGCAATTCTAGAATCTGGTTCGGTTAAATCTAAGAGTTATTCGTTCATTCAAGGTGCAGATCATTGGCAACCTCTTTAAATAATCTTCCAATTTCATTATCGTTTATATACATCATTCTGATTTTGTAGATTAGATTCCATATATTTTAACGAATTTATATGTGCCCGTGTAATCCGATTTAATATGTGTATTCAAATTGATTTAAATTAAAAGAAAAAAAACATGACAACATCATTAAAAAAAAAATATTTTTGCAACAATAATATTCTGAATAAATAAATTATAATTTTGGATCTTAAAACCATTTTTAATTGGCTAATTTTTTTATAACAAGTTAAATACATATTTATATATAATTATATATTAAATTGTTTAAAATTATTTTATCAATATATATGCTTTCAGCTTTATATTTTATTTGACTCTTTTCATATATTGATAACTAATAAATAATTTAAATATATAAATGTGTGTATATATGTTTAAAAGGAAAATAAATCCATATGGGTTTAATAAAATAAATCCATATGTGTTTAAAAAAATTAATTTTTCCTTTTAGAAAACCTTTCCCCCAAATTAAAAAAAATTATACAATATATATATATATATGTTAATATTATTATCAAGTTTATAATAAATATAATTTTATAAAATTAAATATAAGCTTTATATATAAATTTTGAATGTAAAATAAATTCCATGAATATATATAATTTTAATTCAAAATTTATAAATAGATATTTTATTTGAAAACATAGATCTGATTTTGATTTTTCTAAGTCAAACTAGATTTTAAAGATATTAATTCAAAATATATTGAATTAGTCAAAACCTATCTTGATTAAAGATATGTTCAATTACTATTTAATATATAATTTCAACATAAAACTATGGACAACAAAAGGTATATATACTGGGCAAATGTGTCTATTGTAGTGTAAGTCCCAATACCTATAAACGTAAACATTAACTATGTACACCATTTACATGTTGCATGTGCACACTACACACGAGTATATTTGAATGTACTTGAATTTAAATTCAAACTAGATTCATTATTCAAGTAAATCAATAAATTTAAATAAAAA
This sequence comes from Allium fistulosum, assembly GCA_030737815.1. NCBI lineage: Eukaryota > Viridiplantae > Streptophyta > Magnoliopsida > Asparagales > Amaryllidaceae > Allium > Allium fistulosum. The sequence goes on from CM060906.1 coordinate 419,633,164, forward strand.
AAGATTTTATTTATAATAATGTTAGATGGTATCTAAAACTAATTAGACTTCATAGGCCAAACAAAAATCCAAAACAATTTTTTTTTAAACTCACTCATTTAACCCCTTGCGATCTAGCCTAGTTCCTTCACGACATGCGATAGCTCTAAAATTTGACGTGTGATAGCTAGTAAGTTCAACCTTTAGTAGCTTTTTTTCAACCTTTGATAGCATTGACTTGTCAACACTCATTAGCTTCTATAAATAACACTTGATAGCTTTATTTCTCGACCCTTGATAGCTTTGAGTTATGACATGCGATAGCTATTAGAGTTTGGCCTTCGATAGCCTCAAACATGATAGCTTCAATGTGCGATAAGTCAAGACCGCATGATAACTTCATGGTGTGATAGGTCAAGGTGCAGTAGCTCGCGGTGCATTAGCTTCAAGTTTCGATAGCTTTGTAGTGTGATAGCTTCAAGGTGCAATAGCTTTGAGAAGTTAGACGCCCAATAGCTTTTGGGACTAGGCATGCAATAACCTAAGGTGCCATAATTCCTTAAGTAAAACAAGAAAATACGTAGTGGCACGTTGAAAGTAATTTTCCAAAATGTTGATTATTTCATAAGGATGAAATTAAGATGAAAATAATATGTTCAGTATAGGAACTTAGTTTAGATTGAATAATTAAGTATGCTTAGGGAAACTAAGAAATAATTCTTGTACCATTTAAATAAATGATAAAAATGTTTTATATAAAAAATGTGTAGGGTACACAGTAAATGAATGAAGAAAATGGATTGAACCTAAGACCATAAAAGTACACTGACTCATGGAGTTGTTGAATGGTCAGGTGCCAAGACCAATGATGTCTAAAATCAACGATATAGGGCAGGGTGGCACGACTTCGGAAGTCTGTGCTGTTCAATTTAGTAACTTAATTCCAGGGATATGAATGTACTTTAATAAATGAATCGACAATGTGAAACAAAAGTGTTTCTAGGACAAGGATGGGATAATGATGCTTAGTAATATTAACACTTAGTAACGACGCTTGCTAGAATGTATTCAGGATGCTTACATTCAACCTCCTAGGAGAGTTATGGTGGCTTTAGGAAGGGTGGCTCCCATGGTGGAATGGGCAGCCATTTCATCGGTGATGTTGTTTGAAAAAAGATGAATTGGTGATAGGAAGGCCTGGGCAGCTAATCTTTAAATAAAGTTAATGGTAACTTTTAAATTTACAACTAAATAAGAGGCTAGTTGGTGCTTGTGAATATGTATGATGATTGTATGATAAGGATTATAAAATGTATTAAGTATAGGGTATACTTAATTAAAGTGAATTAATATGCAATGGCTCATAACTGAACGACAAGTATAGGGATACTTATGTTGAACTAATGATATATGTATGCACATGTTGTGATGATTGTTTACGTAATATATTGTAATTGTTATGATGAATTAGTGAAGGAAAACCATACCGTACTTTAGCGGCATGGTCTCACTATACATATGTTTGGAGGTAAAGTATTACCCATACCAGGCATATGTTCGACCTGCGTTTTTATTATTTCCCATAAACTCATGGGTACTCATTTGAGATAGCTAAGTTTATGGATTAACATGTTACTTTTGGAAGATGAATAAATAAAACGAAGACGAAGCATGAGGCTTGTCGGTAATAAAAGTTAATTTTTTATTCCGCTATTGTAAAACCTAAGTTAATTACTGGTTAATTTTTGTGGGCATCATCATATGTCGGGCATGACGGTAGTGATGATGTTTTATTTAATTTTACCGCTGCGTGGGCATGGTTGGGATTATGAAAAATGAAATTCACAATTTATGTAATGGAAAATATTTAGCTGAATTGTTTACTTAATGTTGTGAAAAAATACTTATCTCATTTTGTCGTTTGAAAATAAATTTGTTGATGACTGTAGCATCATCGACATTCATTTTATGGTTTTGAAATAGGAGATATTACAACTTGGTATTAAAGCTTAGGTTAAGGGACACATAGGTAAAGCAAAGCCAAGTATAAATCTAGGTACAAACTAGATAGCAGAATACAAACACCTTGGAGAGGGTATACGTGTTGTGTGTGTGTGTATTACGTACTTGTACTTTAATATAGATATATTGGTGGATATATATATATCCTCCTACTATTGTTCTCACTCTCTTTACTTCTGTTTCTTACAAAACTTGCTTATGCAAAAAGCAAGAATGGAGATGCGAAGTGGAGTTTTGATGTTGGGAGATACAAGAGTAAATGCTAATAGAGGAACTGCTATTACGCAAAACAACGACTAAGGAAGGGGGCAGCCTCGGACATTAACATAAGTGGTACTATGATGCCTAACTCGATAATAGAACCAATGGGTATGAATGCTCTTTTTTGTTATTACATAGTGGAAATAATGAGGCAACAACTAGTTGAAGTTTTTGAGTCGAGACCGGTAGCTAGAGTGGTGGGCTTTTCTAAGATGACTCAAAATTTTAAGAATTATAGAGGAAAGGTGTTTACGAGGAAGGAGTCTGCGTTAGAGGTGCTGAATTGGTTGAAGGTGTGTGAGAACATCTTTGGATACTTAGGTTATGATAATGCTTAGAAGAGGAGGTTGGCTTCTCATCAACTTCTGGAAGATGCTTTAAACTAGTGGGAAGTTCTGACTATTGAGATATCGGAAGAGGAGATAATCTGGAAGTAGTTTAAGGAGTGATTCGAGGTGTCGTTTATTCCCAAATCACAGAAGAGTGCTTTTGTAGGTTGTTCTTGGATTTGAAATATGGAGAGTTGACTTCGTAGAGTATATTTAATGTTTTACTGCTTTGTCGAAATATGAAAGGGAGCGTATCAATAATTTCGCTGAAGAAAAATGAGAAATTTATTGAAGGCTCGGGGAAGAGGCCGAATCATAAGGTGATGGCGCACATATTGACTCCTTTTGAGATGGTTGTTGAGACGACAAGGAGATATGATCACCTGTTTCAGGAAGAGAGAAAGGCTAATATTAGACCCAAGGGTAGGTGGAAGAAGAGATTCAACCCGTATCTGAAGTGTAATAAGAATCAAAAGGGAGGAAAGACCTCGGGTATAAGAGCTAATAAGCCGAATGCGGCAGATATTACCTATTTTAATTGTAGGCAGAAGAGACACTATTCCCTAAGTGTACTCAGCCTAAGACAAGGATATAGCCAAGTGCTTTAACTATAATAATCCTAGCTATAATGTAACGACTCACCTTTTTGGTCCCCAAAAGTCGACACTAATACATTCGCGGTATTAATGTACCAAACACTCAAGTGCCGGAAAGACGAAATGTTAGAGTGCAATAAAAGAAAAGGAAATAGAATGAGGAAGAGGAGAACACAACATTAGAATCGCACAACGGAACGATAATATATAATATCAAAAGACAGTATAAACTGTCATTCTAAGATATATAGCATTTTAGAGTTACAACAGTGAGTACCATCATCATCCTAGATAGTTATAACAACTTGTCCTCACAAATGTTGATATATACAATATGGTAATGCAACGGAAATAAATACTACGGTAAGCAATCATCCAACTCACCTTCATAAGCTCCAAAGCGTCCGCAGCTAAATCTAGAAATATACTTGGGGCTGACCTGAGCATTATAAGAAAATAACACCCAGATCAGTCTGGTAAACCAGCGTGAGAAACTCAAGAAATATGTATAATACATAACCACACCTTTTGAGACCGCATGGAATACCATAAAGGTTATTCCCTTAAATGAGCCAACCATTCATTTAGTTTAATATAGTTCTCTGATATATAATGTTTAGGGTGTAGCACATAAATCATATCAAATAGCTGATGTGTGAACGCCATAATAATAATAGGTATACAATCAATACCGCTAAGGCGCGTTCACATAAATGTAGGTTTTCCATGGAGACGCTTCCAGTAAACTGAAGTGGATCTCCATGACAAGGATTAAAAACTACCTTTCGAGTGTCGTATATCTCTAGATAAAATATACCAACAGTTAAACATAATTGGCGCATCATTAGAACATAGTATGAACTATGTGGAACCAAGTACCAACAATTCCCACTATCATCATCTATAAGCATCTCTAAATAATAGAGTTGATATACCCTCAAAGGTTAGCTAAAACCGAGATGGTGCAACATACTTTGTATTCAGCCATATTCGATGTCGAGATCACGTTCAACATCTCTCACACGATTCTTCATCACTCGAACAGAACGTGTAACCACCCGTATTTTACTCATCGGAGGATCGTAAAATATTATTTTTAAATTCATAAGAGGTCGTATGACTGTAAAACTTTGGGAAATGCCTATTAGAGAAATTTTCTATATTTAGAATTTTTCTGGATGATTTTACCCCTGAAAAATTGTATCGTCCATAACTTTTCATAGGAGCCAAATTAGCATTCAAGACCACTTACATTGGAAAGATATGATGGTTTCCCTTTCTGTAGAGTGGCCATAGCGATTTTGACTTTCTAAATATGAGATATTGCTATTTGAAGATTGACAGTTTTTGGAGCAGCTTAGTGGGTAATTAGTGAGTTTTGGGGCAAGCTCACTAACCCATTTCGGGTTTGGAGAGAAAATAGGGTTAAAACATCATTCCCAAATTACTTTCACACCCTCTCATATAGATCTAAGCCTCCATTAACCCTTCCTCTACCCAAAACCTTCTCTTTTCTCCTCCAAATCAGGTCTAAAAGATACATTAGAGCTAAATTAACAAGATAATTCATTAGAGACATTCACATCTAGATTTTTGGGAAGATAAAATTTTGGTTTTTCTATCCATTCTAGGATTTGCATCGATTTCCATGCAAAACTTGGATTTTTGGTGTTTTGTTGAGTGATTTATCATCTCTCACCTTACTATATATGTAACTATAAGTTTTGGTATGTTTTAAACTCAATTTTGAAGTCAAATTAAGATTTTAAATCTGTTTTAAAGGCCAAACCTGTAGCAAAATGAATTTTAAATTATTGAAAGCACCCAAATAATGTTGTTTAGGAGTAATGTTGCCTTTGTATGTGATAGGCTATATTAGGGATGTAATTGTATGATGATTTGCTATGGTTTGATGTGTATTTAGGTGTTTGAATATTGGATTTGATGTGTGTGCATGTTGTGTTTGTGTAAATGCGTGTATGGTTAAAACGCTCATTGGAGTAACTTGGAGTTTAGAACCGTGAACCTGGGCTTCGATAGATTGGCTCTAGAGCATTTGGAGTCAAATTGTTGCATAAGCGATGCATGAGAGTTGAAGCATTGAGTGTAGCAATGAAATCGGCGTGATTTGGAGTGCTGAAAGTGCTATAGGGTTTCGAGTCAGTTGGTGGTAGTTGGCAAGTGGATGGCTCGGTGGCCAGTCTTGGAAACTTGATCGGTAGGTGGATGGCTCGGTGGCTTGTTATGGAAATAGGATCGACATGTGGGGTGGCTCAATGGCCGGTCTTTGAAACCTAGTCAGCAGGTAGGGGGTCGGTGGCCGGTCCTGGAGCACAGAGTTAGCTGTGGATTTTGGAGCAGGACTCAGGGTCGTTTGGTTGTTTGGGGAGTGGTTCGGGGTAAGGATGGACGACCCCAGAATGGCTCTAGATGAATTTGGGATGACCACCAACAAAGTAAGAAGACTTTGACGACTTGATGTGATGAGTGACTATAGCATTTGATGGTGGAATGAGAGGACGAGTTCTATATGATAGCTCGTAGAGTAAAATACGAGGTTATGATGCCCGTGAATAGGACAAGGTTGTCTTCGTGCACCCAAGGTAGTCTGTTGTACCTATATTTTGGACGTCTGTGTGTGTCAAGTCCTTTGCCATCTGCATGGGCAATGAGTTGAGCATCTAAAAGCGTTATCATACATCTGAAGCACTTAAGTGAGAGATGCGAGACTATGTGATGGGTGCTATGTTTATTGTGTACTTGGTATGCTATGTGACACCCCTATACCCTATATTTTCCTCTTGTGATGGTAGTTTAACATATACTGTATTCATGTGCTAACTCTTTGGATGCAGGGACATGTCAGGTATTATTGTTCATACCCTATACCCTATATCTTATTTACTATATACGCGTTTTATAGTATATTGAGACGATATACCGCTCACACAAGACTGTTGTTTGACCCAAGGTTTTATGTTTTGCTTCTTGTTATCTCGGGTACTCTTAAATGAATAGATTAAGGATAGCATGTCCGAATAGCGCATGGAGCTGTATGGAGTATGGGCAGAAGGCTACGTTTTCATATATCTATACTTGGAGCTTACTATCACTTATATTACATTGTGCGGTACTATGGACCTATGGCACTACTTGTATTATTAGAGATAGTTATAGAGATTATTATGGAGATTTGGGATGTTTAAACTCTTATTTCAGTTTTTGTATAGTTTGTGAACTGAAGCACTCTAATGGCTTATTTGTGGTTCATTTGATTATATCACTGTCTCCTCTGTTTTACATCTATGTTGTTATATTATATTTTATCTACGCACCGTGGGATATTCTACAGGGTCTGTGTTTGGATTTTTCTCTTCTTTATATTCTTGTTTACCATTCTACATCGGTCGAGTACCTCCACAGTGCATCGCATATGTATATTGGGTACCGGAGGTGTAGGGTAGTCGTCACATTTAGTATCAAAGCTTAAGTTGCGTAGACCACCTAAGTTAATATCGATAGAGTTAAATGTATGCCCTAGGGGCAGTTACGTAATTTATTAGATATATCTAACTCGTTGACCAATCTTGCTCGAAATAAAGGTGTTTTCTTTCTATTATATACTTGATATAATGTGGTTATATTAATTAATTAATTGAATTAAAAGTATATTTAATAGAAAATTCATAAATGGTATGTTTTGTGATAGTAGTTATAAAGTGTTGTAACCGTGAGTAATTTATAACAATGAAAACAAATGTACCATTTTAAATATTCCTAGTCAAGATGTATCGAGGCTAGACATCGATACATCCATTGAGACTAGAGTACGTAACGCTCTCCAAATGTTGGGCAGTGTATTACTCATGACTGCTGGGGGCACCAATGGGTTGCGTACTGATAGTTATTGGATAACTATCGAATGGCTCACTTGATAGTTTTCCGTTGCTTAATATAACTAAGGTCAAGCAGAGAATATCGATGTGACTAATTTACATACTTATCTCAACTTTAGAATACCGTTTATCTTTAATGTAAAAGCTCCGCCTTTGATTATAGTTAAATCATGACACGACATCCATCAAACGACTATGGGTCGAGTGGAAGCATTGGAAGTGAAACACTACTCAAGAGAGGATTCGCCTCCTCATATGAGGTTAGTATAACGGTCAACTGAAGTCAACTCAAAGTCAAAGTTTTTTGCCAGAGCATTTCGAATAATAATAATTGTTATTATTGAACCAAAGACTTTGTATTTGAACTATAAAGTTGAATGTAAACGATATTGGAATTTTGACCATCACTAAATTCCATAAGTCCTAATGTGATATAGTTTTGACGAAGAGAATTGGTGTAAATAATTATCACCATCGGGTACTGCTTACAATAAGTAAAACTAGAATTTACCAAAAGATGTGTAACCGATGAATTCAACCAAAATATCACACCACCCGCTAAGTGACATTAATCGCTGATTGAATTTACACCTTTGAGTCATACAAACGCAATGATGAATTCTATGAAAAACCTTATGATTTAATTAATTTATAAAATGTTGTAAATTGATTAAATTAATTGATATTTGAGAAATATTAATTATTATTTATTGGATGTTTGGAAGTGGTTTATAGCTATTTTAATGCATTTATAAAAGTTATATTTGTGCGCATTGATATGCGATATTGATGTAATTTAAAGATAATTGCATGAAATAGTTTATGGAAATTTTATGTCATTTGATGACATGATTTGTGGAAATTTTATGTCATTTGATGACATATCATGTGTAAAGAAAGGATTAGAGAGAGAAACGATCATGAGAACTAATTTGGGAACTTTTAATTAAAGAATGAGAAATGTTTCATTCTTTAAAATAAAACATATTCTCTAATTTATTTTGTACGTACAATTCGTTTTCTTTCTCATTCATTCTTTCTCTCTCCTCCTAACTTTTCATGGCAGAAAACAAAAAATAGTATTTCCAAAATCTTTCAACTCCAAATAAAAAGGATCAAACAAAACAAAACAAAAGTGGTTCATCAATCTCTTGCAAGGATCAGATGTGGATCTTGAAGATCTGAGGAGATATCATCATTCAAGGTGTGAATTCTAGGCAACATCCTAAAGGGAATTCATTTTCTAGGAGTGCTTCAAGGCTTTGGGTCATAAGATCGATTCACGGAATCTAAGAGCTTTTCATTCATCATTCAAGGTATTCTCTTGGGCAATAGCAATACATCATCTTGATTTACAAATTCTTATAATCATTTATAACCGATTATTACATGCTTTTGTCTAATTAATTTATCCATTATCATAATTCCCTATATATATATGTTGTCAACATATTCAAACATGAACATATGTATGTGTATATTTTTGATTAAAAATCTATTATATTTATATGTTTGGAGATGTAAATTTATTGTTGAATTCATAATTGTATTTTTTTTTCTTAACTTTAATTTTGATAATTTTTGAAATAAGTTTTAATAGGTTAACTTTAATCTATACAAACAATTTCATATATAACTGTATAATCATATGATTTTGCTAGTCGGCAGAATTTGTTTATATGTTTTATTTTATAATAAAGAATATTGCATTTTCAATATGTAGTTGTTAAATTTAATCATATATGTTTATATATGTTTGCTTAAACATTTGTCAAATTAAATTCACATACATATTTTATTAGATACTAATTATGTGATTTAAAATAAAAGGGGAAAGTTTTGCTAATTAATCTTGTGCAAGGAAAGTTTTACTAAGGTGTTGTGTAACCATATATCTGATTATATGTAAGGGGAAGTTTTGTTAATTTGTTTAGTGTAAGCAAAGTTTTGTTCATATATTTCGAAACCATATATGTGACCATATGTATGTATGTATACTGTTAGCGCCAAAACTGGTCACTAACACCCAAATCCAGATGAAAGCACCAACCAACAGTCACAGATAACATATAGAATTTATGTAGAGAGTATAAATATGAAGAACAGTAGAAACGAAAAGGAAAGCAATAATAACAGAGGATTTATAGTGGTTCGGCTGAATCCGGCCTACGTCCACTCCAGAAATTTCCTTTTTATTGATGTTAGAATCAATTACAATTACAATTTTTAGAACAACAATGGCAGAACATCATTAGTATAGAAGACGAAGAGAAACAAAATGAAGATCCCTTTTTCTGAAGCCCCGCATGCTGTATTTATAAGTAAAATCCGAGTTACTGGGCTTCCCGAGTGGTCCAGGCTCATCAAGACCACTACCAACACTAAATGCATCATTATGACCGACCTTGAGTTCTGATCACGCCGACCCAACATTGCCCTGGGAATGACTCGAAGCAAGTCCACTCATGACTTGGAGTAAACTAGACTAGAACTCGAAGCAATATGATGCCGATCCCATCCTTTAACATGTCGATCCATAGTTTGTTGCCGACCTACTTCCCTATACCGACCCGGGATATGCTAGTGTCGACCCAAAACAAATAAATCACACTCAATCATGCCGACTGACATCGAAACCAAGTTGACAACCCGAGTATATTTGAGTGCTGACCCGAAGCTTGCCGCTTACCGACCCTGAGCAGAAATGGATGCCGACCCAGAGTGCTCTTCCCATGCCGACCCCATGGCTTTTCGATCCCGAAATGAAAGGCCGACCTCCTGACTCGAAGTTGTAAGTGTGCCGAGCCACTCCATCATGACCGAACCATATCCATACTCCAACACCGAGCCACTCCCAACTCTGATACCTCCCAAGCATGCCGATCCACTGCCGAATATGCCGAACCACATATGTATACCGATCCACTCGTCATGACCGAACCACCTCCACTACCGAACCACTTTAATAACCGACCCGGCTTCCTACCGATCCAAAAACTTAACAACACCAACCCACTTGTATCGAGCCATGCTCACCGAGCCAGTCGCACCGGGCCACCCTGACTGAAGCACCATGACCGAACCACGCATGATCTCTTCTCCTTGACCGAGCCATGTACGACCGAGCCACCTTGGTCGAACGACCGACCCACATGGTCGAACTCCAATGACCGAACACTCATGACCGACCCATACTATGCCGAACCCCGACTTCGTAATCATTTTTATCATCCGTGATTGATCATCTATCCATCCAGTTGACTAAAATCCATCATATTCCAGCCTTGATAAACGAGTAGTGATTTAGTTAAATCCGCCTGTCCATGGCCTTGTCAAAAAGTGGGTTAACATTTGCCCCCCAAAACGTGCCTTGCTATTGGAAGGTGTGTTTTGAATAGCCTCAAATCCGATATCTAAAATCCATATTCCATTCATTGTCAAAAGCAATCCATCCAAATCCAATAGTCTACTCCGCGATCGTTCCAAGTCGTCATCCCATTCCAAATCCATCCCAAATCCATTAACTGAATCCACGATCTCTCCGGATCATTTTATCCGAGTCTGGGACCTCTCCGGGTCCTGTAGTCCAAATCGAGGATGTTGCCGGGTCCAAATACGAAGTCGAAATCCAAATCCGGTAGCCGAGTTCTAATCCATCTATATCCAATAACCAATAACCGAATCATGACCTCTCCGGGTCGATATCCAAATCCGGGACCACTTCGGGTCCATGCCAAAACCCTTAGCTGTTCATAGCCAATATCCAAATTTGTAACCTCTCCGGGTTCTTGCTAAGCGCAACCTGCACCTGACAACCTGTGTCAAGTAATGCCATGGTGTTCCTGGTTTAGTGTCCCTGAACGTTGAGTAATGCCGTGTCTTAAGTCCTAAGCCGAATCCTGGTCGCTCCGGACCCTTGCCGAGCATAGTCCATACTCGACGACCTGAAATAGTAACTGATATATAGTACGGGGCCTAAGTCCTAGGCCGAATCTTGGTCTCTCCGGACCCTTGCCGAGCATAGTCCATGCTTGACGACCTTTTAGCCAAAAACTAGAGGAAAATCCAATCAAAATCCAATTCGAATTCCAAATCAAACCAGAAATCCATATCAAAAATCAAAACCAAAAGACAAACGTCCAAACCGAAATCCAAAACAGAAAACAAGCAAAACTGGGAGTTCAAACCAAACTCCAAAACCAAACCAGAAAAAGCAAGTTTCCAAGCCAAAAAGAAAAAAACTGATTTCACAAACCCAAGCATCACGGTTTATCATCATCTCAGAGCATGCCTAGGGGTTGTCTCCATCCCCGTACATGAGTAAGTGACTTAGCCGTCTGCCCAGAGTTTGCTACTTATTCCAAACCATCATGATTAGTTGATGACCAACCGACCACCATTCCTGGGCCTTGCGCCATTGTCGTTCAAGGTAGGCGGTGGCTGCTCCTGTTCCACTACTGTATTTCGAGTTTTGACATATTGTCGCAACTGACCATTCCTTACATGCTCCTCGATTATATCCTTTTGATGTCATAAGCTGTTAGTATCATGCTCATCCAGGTCATAAAAGAGACAGTGCCTTCCAGATGCACTTTCGCATTCTGAGGGTTCCCTCCTTGCCGGCCTTCGATAAGGAAGGCGATCCCAAGTATCCAAGTATATCTGCTCCAATGTTGCATTCAATCCTGTGTAAGTGGAGAATTTTGGTTCTCCCCAGCGCTTCCTCTTTCCTTTATCTTTGTCTTTACTCGAGCTTTCACCGGGCGGTCCTCCATCCTTAACCATGTTTACTTCCTTTGACTTCATATCCAAACATGCATCCTCTTGTCGAAGAAATCTCTCAGCTTCATGAAAGAATTCCCCAAGATCCATTGGTGGGTCCCGTATCAACGATACTTTGAAATCCGAATTATCCTTGACTCCTGATACTGCAGCCATCAGAACCATTGATGGATCCGGCCGATCCACCGAAGCAACTGCTGCATTAAACCGAGTTAAGAAAGTCCTTAGAGATTCGTCCGCTCTCTGTTTAACTAACGTCAATGTCATCACATTCTTTGGCCTTTTTATGTGAACTCGAAACTGCTTCAAGAACGTATCCACTAGTTCTGTCCATGTTCCAATTGATCCATCTTCCAGCTGTTTGAACCACATAGCCGCTATATCGGTCTAGTACAGAGGGAAACACTGGGCCATAACCTCCACTGATGGCCCCAGCACTTCCATATGCCTTGTGTACCTCATCCAGTGGTCAGTGGGATCCATCTTACCATTGTATACTTCCAGAGTGGGTAGCTTGAAATCGGGTGGATTCTTAGCCATCCTGATGTTACGAGTAAACGGACTTTTGTTTACTCCCTCCAAATCTCTATTTGTCGGACCTCCATGAATAGTTCGCCTGATAATGTCAGCTAATCCAGTGTTATCTACCAAGGGTTGCCCCCTATCTCCATTTCCTAACTACCCACCAAGTCCTCGAGGGAATTCCGGTACATACTTCTCGTCACACACTCCTGTATTCCTATTGGCGCCAGGCTGCGCTGCGTCATCTGGTATCCCTCCATGGATTGGTCCAGCATTACCTGGTGGTGTGCCCCTGGGTCTAGGTCCATCCAGATTGAAAGTTGTTTGCTGATTGGGGACTGCCCCCTGCTGAACCGCCCCATCTGCTTGCCGGGTGAGTCGTTCTGATCTAGCTCCATGGATCTGTGCTCCTGCTTTTCCTACCTGTCCAAATTGTCTGAAAAGTGTCTGCATCATTACCTCTTGCCTTTTCATCAACTGCTCCTGCATGGAATCCATCATGAACTGCATCTCGTCCCTAGTGATGTAGACGGAGGCTTGATTAGCTCCATAGGAAGCCTCCTGACTTCCCTCTTGCTTACTCCTTTCCGTCCTCTGTCTCCTGGTTGATTGCTTTGCCATAGCCTCCAGAATCCAAGTTCCTAAGCCCTCAAATCCAAAATCCTAGCTTCTGAATCCCTGAGTGCTAACTTTCTCAATGAAAGCACCAAAATGTTAGCGCCAAAATTGGTCACTAACACCCAAATCCAGATGAAAGCGCCAAACAACAGTCACATATAACAGATAGAATTTATGTAGAGAGTATAAATATGAAGAACAGTAGAAATTAAAAGGAAAGCAATAATAACAGAGGATTTATAGTGGTTCGGCTGACTCTGTCCTACGTCCACTCCAGAAATTTCCTTTTTATTTATGTCAGAATCAATTACAATTTTTAGAACAACAATGGCAGAGCAGCCTTAGTATAGAAGACGAAGAGAAACAAAATGAAGATCCCTTTTTCTGAAGCCCCGCATACTGTATTTATAGGAAAAATCCAAGTTACTAGGCTTCCCGAGTGGTCCAGGTCCATCAAGACCATTACCAACCCTAAATGCATCATTATGACCGACCCTGAGTTTTGATCATGTCGACCCAACATTGCCCTGGGAATGACTCGAAGCAGGTCCACTCATGACTCGAAGTAAACTAGACCAGAACTCGAAGCAAGATGATGCCAATCCCATCCTTTAACATGCCAATCCATAGTTTGTTGCCGACCTACTTCCCTATACCGACCCGGGGATATGCTAGTGCCTACCCAAAGCAAATAAATCACACTCAATCATGCCGACCGACCTCGAAACCAAGTTGATAACCAGAGTATATTCGAGTGCTGACCCGAAGCTTGCCGCTTACCGACCCTGAGTAGAAATGGATGCCAACCCAGAGTGCCCTTCCCATGGCTTGCTGATCCTGAAATGAAAGGCCGACCTCCTGACTCAAAGTTGTAAGTGTGCCAAGCCACTCCTTCATGATCGAACCATATCCATACTCCAACACCGAGCAACTCCCAACTCTGATACCTCCCAAGCATGCTGATCCACTGCGAAATATGCCGAACCACATATGTATACCGATCCACACGTCATGACCGAACCACCTCCACTGTCGAACCACTCCAATAACCGACCCGACTTCCTACCAATCCATAACCTTTACAACACCAACCCACTTGTATCGAGCCATGCTCACCGAGCCATGCTCACCGAGCCAGTCGCACCAGGCCACCCTGGCTGAAGCACCATGACTGAACCATGCATGATCCCTTCTCCTTGACCGAGCCATGTACGACCAAGCCACCTTGGTCGAACGATCGACCTACATGGCCGAACTCCAATGACCGAACGCTCATGACCGACCCATGCTATGCCGAACCCCGGCTTCGTAATCATATTTATCATCTGTGATTGATCGTCTATCCATCCAGTTGACTCAAACCCATCGTATTCCAGCCTTGATAAATTAGTAGTTGATTTAGTTAAATCCGCCTGTCCACGGCCTTGCCAAAAGGCGAGTTAACACACACACGCACACATACACACACACACACACATATATATATATTCTTTATCTCTATATTCGTATACATATATACAAACATCTGTTTAGTTATAAAATTATTTTGTAACTTAAAGTGCATTTAAATGTATTTAATGTGCATTCAAAGTGTATTTATGTGTATTTTAAAACTTTCAATTATGGTCATAAGTATGTAGAATATAAATAGTCATTTGTTGCCAATTATTACTTATTTAAGGATTGCTTTATTTGGTGTTGGTATCTTAAAATTAAAACTACAATTTAATTTACAAGTATTTTATCGATGGTTGAAATTCTAACATTTTATACCATAATTGTATAAGTATATATATATATATATACTTGTGAAAATTCATATCATTTATAAACACCACAATGTAGCACATTCATTTTATGCCATGTATTAGTTGCTAATTAATGGCATATTAATGTATCAATCAATGTATTTAAAAGAGAGAGAAATGGAAGGTTTCTCTCTCTATATAAAGCATAATATGCCCTTAAATAATTTCATAGCTTTTAGAGAAAGAGACAAAAGGTTTCGTTCTCTAAATTACATAAGTTTTGGAGAAAGAAACGTAAATTTTCTTACTCTTAATTTACTCTTAAGAGTAATTGTTAGGTGTATTTGATACACTATATGTTTAAGCTTAAATTACTTAAAAACTTCTTTTAATCGATTTTTAAATAAAATAAGATATTATTTAAAAACTTTATTAGATTGAATCTATATACCTTTAGATTTCATAGGCCCAAAAGATTCAAAATGTAAATTTTTTGAAATTCTCATATTTCTTGCGCTATATGCTGGTCCAGTTCTAACAGATACTTGGATCCATTAGAAATAACGGAGGGGCTATCACCTTACAATGGATCAAGCGATATACGAAAGAGCGTGCTTGTGTGTTTTGGTTTTCAAAACTATATATTAGTGTATATATAGTATATAATTCGGATTGCATTCTTGGACACCTCTTACACCTTTTAGAGAGACTGATCATTCTTATTACAGCTTATAAGAATGAGCCGGCTAACAAGGAACGTTTCTTGGAACTACCATCTCTGGAGTTGAGGAGGGCGCAAGATCGAGGGCTGCTAATCCCAACTTGTAGATCATGTCCACTGAGATGGTGCGAAACATGGTTCAGAATGCCCAAGTTGCTCCAGCTGCAATAGTTGGTGGTGGTGCTCCAATGCAAACGCCAAGGGCTGACTTCGCCAGGCTAAGCAAGGGTTTCTGTACTATAGGTGGCAAACCATTTCTTGGAATGGAATCAGCCATCGAAGTGCGAGGTTAGTTGGATACCTGTAAATGCATCTTTGAAGATATGGAGTTAAAGGATGCAATGAAGAAGAACCTGGCCTCTAGACGACTTCAGGGAAGAGTTACGGAGTGGTGGAATGCCATCAAGATTATTACTTTTGAGGATCGGATTACATAGGAGCAGTTCAAGGCGATATTTGAGGAGAAATGTATACCGACCATTCAGAAGTCAGTGCTATTCCGAAAGTTTGCTGACTTGAGATAGGGAGATATGTCTATGATGGAGTATGTAGCCGAGTTCGACATGCTGTCAAAGTATGGTCTATCTTTTATTGACACTCCACTCAAGAAGAATGAAAAGTTTATTATGGGCTTAGACGATTATCTTGGAGAGAAACCAGTAAGTCATATTGATGAGACCTTTGAGAGGATAGTGGAAAAGGCTCTTTGACATAAGAGCATATATTCAAAGCCACGAGCCATGGTTGTTGTATCGAAGGAGGAGCCAAAGTCGCAAGTGAGCGGTGAAGGCAAGATGAAATGTTACGACATGGGAAAGAAGCAGCTTAAGGAAAAAGATGGCCAAAAGAAAGGTAAGTGGGAAATGAAGTGCTTTAATTGCAATAAAACGGGGCATCTTAACAAGGATGGCATGGCCTCAAGGTGTGGGGAAAGGAAATGCTTCATTTATGATAAGGCAGGGCACTTTAGGAAGGACTGCCCAAAGTTGCATAAGAATAAGCAGAGTGCTACTACTTATGCATTGGATATCATTCTTGCTACGTCGATAGCTCCAACGATGAAGGAGAAGGGGAAGGGAATTTCTATTAGAGGTATGCATTTAATTGTGTTATACCTATATGTGTTTAACTCAATATCGATACGTTAGACCCTTTGCATATCCAGTGACTTAGTAAGTTAGGATATTGACTTGACCTAGGGGACAGACCTTTAGTTCTTTCAAAATTAGTGATGGTTCGACTAACTTAGTGACGATTTATCAAGACTTAGTGTGTAGAGTCATGGATGTTTGCTTGCTTGTGTTTGTTTTGATTGGGTCTTGCGGGGTTCAGTATTTTCGACGTGAGACGACCGAAAGGATATGGAGCTATGGAAAAGTGGTGAGGCGTAATAGACGAAGGATGGGGAAGGGAGAGAGGAGATGTTAGAGTAAGGTTGCACACCTGATTGGGTATAGTTATGGTTAGCTTGTTGTGTTCGCTTGAGATCCCACTCGAGGAGTCGTCAATGTTTTCGTAGGGAGGGAACACCTAAAGGTAGTCAAGTTTTCGACACATAGAGGGATGGGGTTCCACCTTGATTTAGTGATCTAGGTTATATCTTCGAGGAAGATGGTACTAAGAGAAGGGGTAAAACTGCAAGTGTAGGAGAGTGGCTCGTGGAGGAGGTTCATTCATGGTGGTATATCCAGGCGAGGATTACTTATGGTATTTGTATAGTGGGCGAATGATTCTTTAAGATAGCTTCGAAGCCTTGTTCGACAACATGAGGCGTTTGATCGAGTACTTCAATTAGGAAGCATTGGATGGGACTAGAGTAGTTTGAGGAAGCACGTTCAACCAGGTGAAGCGATGCAGGCGAGCATGAGATGCTTTGGATCGAGTCGGATGGTGAAGGGATTATTGATAACTCTGGATAGGATGGTTATTCCTAGGAGCAGGGGTATGTAAGGAGCTCACCTGTGTATCCTGAAATGTGAGATGTTCTGGCTTGTCCAGAGAGGAAAATACCATTATGAGATAAGTATCCAAAAGAACACCGGATCTTATTACAGCATGAGATGCCACCGACTTGAAAGGTTGTTGAGTGAGTTATCATGTATCCAAGAGAGACTTTGAGAAAATTATAGAGAGGCGAGACTATGGGAATGATCATGATGAGATGAGACTCCTGAAATGGTCATACCGAAGTGAGACTTCGGGGGTGCCTTAAGAAGGACAAGATGAAGAGGGACTTTAAGAAAGTCATAGCGGGGTGAGACTCCGATAATGATAATGTTGGGGTGAAACTTTGAAAATGGTCATACCGAAGTGAGACTTTGGGGGTGCCTTGAGAAGGCTAAGATTAAGAGAGACTTGGAAAAGGTCATAGTGGAGCGAGGCTTCGTGGATGATCGAGTGGAGCGAGACCTTGGTGGTGGTTGGGATAAAGAAGCATTTTGGTGATAATATGATACCTTGGTGAAGATAAGGGCGAAGCGAGACTTCTGTTTATCATATTCACTTTCACTTTCGATATCATAAAGTGTAGTTTAGTATCCTACATGGTAGGGTAGGCATAAATACCATTTATTGCTTCTTCGTGTAGGCTTGATGTTTGACATGTTTGCTCGTGGATGATAGGCATGTGGGGTAGCTATGTTTGATTTACCTTGGTTTATTGGAGTTTTCGAGGGCGAAATTCCTAAAGGAGGGAAATGTAACAACCCATATTTTACACATCAGATGATCGTAAAATATTATTTTTAAATTCATATGAGGTCGTATGACTTTATAACTTTGAGAAATATCTATTATAGACATTTCCTATATTTAGAATTTTTTCGGATGATTTTATCGCTGAAAACTTATATCGTCCATAACTTTTTATAGGATTCAAATTAGCAATCGAGATTACTTCCATAGGAAAGATATAATGGTTTCCCTTTCCGTAGAGTGGTCATAATAGCAATTTGGACTTTCTAGCTAGGAGATATGACTGTTTGAAGATTGGCAATTTTTGGAGCAGCTTAGTGGTTAATTAGTGAGTTTGGGAGCAAGCCCGCTAACGCATTTCAGATTTCAAGAGTATAAAGGACTGAACCATCATCCTCAAATCACTTTTACCCTCTCTTTCATAGATCTAAGCCTCCATTAACCCCTCCTCTACTCAAAACCTTCTCTTTTCACCTCCAAATCAAGTCTAAATCATTGATTAGAGCTAAATTAACAATGGATTCATCAGAGACCTTCACATCTACATTTTTAGGAATAAAAAATCTCAGTTTTTCTATCCATTCTTGGATTTGCATCGATTGGCATGCAAAACTTGGATTTTTGGTGTTTTAGTGAGTGATTTATCATCTCTCGCCTTACTATATATGTATCCATATGTTATGATATGTTTTAAACTAAGTTTCGAAGTCAAATTAAGGTTTTAAAACTGTTTTAAAGGCCAAACCTATTGAAAAACGGACTTTAAATTGTTTAGAGCACCATAATCATGTTGTTTAGGTGTATTGTTGCCTTTCTATGTGATAGGCTATATTAGGGATGTAATTGTATGTTGATTTGCTATGGTTTAATGTGTATTTGGGTGTTTGGATGTTGGATGTGATGTGTGTACATGTTGTGTTTGTGTAAATGCGTGTATGGTTGAAATGCTCAATGAAGCGACTTAGAGTTAGGAATCGTGAAACCGGGCATCGATGGATTGGCTCTAAAGCATTTGGAGTCATATTGTTGCATAAGTGATGCATGAGAGTTGAAGCGTTAAGTGTAGCGATGAAATCGATGCGATTTGGAGTGTTGGAGTGCTATAGGGTTTCGAGTCAGTTGGTGATGGTCGGTAGGTGCATGGCTTGGTGGCCGGTCTTGGAAACTTGGTCGGTAGGTGGATGGCTCGGTGGCTGGTCAAGGAAACATGGTCGACATGTGGGGTGACTCGGTGGCTGATCATGGAAACCTGGTCGGCTGGTGGTGGGTCGTTGGACGGTCCTGGAAACTTGGCTATAGGTGGTGGGTCGGTTGTTGGCAAGGGAGCATGGTAAGTGGTTTGGCACGGGGCATGGTTCAGTGTTGGTAGTTGGTGCTTGGCTCGACAGTTGTGTCCCGCTTGGTTTGGTCGTAGGACGGCCGATGGGAGTGGAGCACGGGGTTAGATGTGGAATTCGGAACATGACTTGGGTTCGCTTGGTAGTTTGGGGAGTGGTTCGGGGTAAGGATGGATGACCTCAGGATGGCTCTAGATCACTTTGGGATGGCAACTAATGAAATAAGAAGACTTTGACGACTCGATGTGATAAGTGACTAGCATTTAGTGGTGGATCGAGAGGACAAATTCTGCATGATAGCTCGTAGAGTAGAACATGAGGTTGTGATGCTAATGAATATGGCATGGTAGTATACGTGTACCCAGGGTAGTGTGCATGTACCCATGTTTTGGACATTTGCATGTGTCCAGTCCTTTGCCATTTGTGTGGGCAATGAGTTGTGCATCTAAAAGAGTTATCGTACATCTAAAGCACTTGAGTGAGAGATGCGAAGTTGTATAATGGATGCTATGTTTACTGTGTACTTGGTATGTTGTGTGATACCCCTATACCTTATATTTTCCTTTTGTGATAGTAGTTTAGTATATACTATGTTCATGTGCTAACTTTTTGGATGTAGAGACAGGTCAGATATAGTTTTTCATACCCTATTTACTATATACGAGTTTTATAGTATTTTGAGATTATATATCGCTCACACCAGACTGTTGTCCGACCTGAGATTTTATGCTTTGCTCCTTATTACCTTAGGTACTCTTAAATGAGTAGAATAGAGATAATAGGTTTGGATAGCGCATGGAGCTGTATGTAGTATGGGCAGAAGGCTACGCTTTCATGTATCTATACATGGAGCTTAGTATCACTTATATTCCACTGTGCAGTACTGTGTAGCTATGTCAGTACTTGTATTATTAGAGACGGTTATAAAGTTTATTATGGAGATTTGGGATGTATAAACTCTTATTTAATCTTTTGTATTGTCTGTGAATTTGATGCACTCTGATATTCTTATTTATGGTTCATTTGATTATATCACCTTCTCGCCTGTTTTATATCTATGTTGTTGTATTATATTTTATTAGTGTGCTATGAGATGTTCTACATGTTCCGTGTTTGGAATTTTCTCTTCTTTATATTTTTTGGCTACCGTCCTGCATGGCCGGGTACCTCCATAGCACTTCACATAGGTACAATGGGTATCGGAGGCGTAGGGCGGTCGTCACAGAACACAAATATCCAAATGGATTCCATCATCTCAAACAAATCATGAATCACAACATGGATTTGAGCATCTCGAACAAATATTGAATCTCCACATAGATTCCCGCATAAGTCTTCCAACGAATGATAACGTTGTCCTCTCTCTTGAAATACTCCTCAAGATAGGTAGTCTCATACGATAACATTGTTCGAAATGTTAACACTAACCTCTCCCTTGGACTTAACCTTAGGTAGATAGTTCAACTCTATAGCATTCCACTTCAAACCGCTTCCAGAAAATAGGTTGAATAATGGTTTTGAAGTGGTTACGGTTTCAAGTCATCTCATATAATTACACTCCTCCACTTACCGGGCGTTCCAAAACCAATTGATGAATTTCCGGTTAACTTAATCCTAGTTCTTTTAGAAATAAATAGACAATACATAAGGGTGAAGATAATTTCCTACCCGAATGGATTCCCCTATCATTTGTCCTAGAACAGTGAGACGAGTTTATACGTATAGTATAGCATTTTCGAGGATAACCGTACCATATAGACCCCGTGTTTCTTCTAGATATTTCCTAAGTTATTTTGGTCAATTTCAATAATCGACTAATTGACTATCCAGTACCAGATAGTTGATCATAAATTGGAATCAAGTCTCATATACTTATCACAAATAAGATAACACAGAAAGCACGATCAAGTCACGCAAGCGACTCCTAATCTCCTTTTTATTTAATTAAATACTTTTTATTAATTAACACATCTTTTATTAGTAAAAATTCTTTTATCTAATAAAACTTTGTTTATCAATCACTACTATTCATTTGTACTTTTTTAATACTTCAAAAGGTATTTACATACTTATCCCAATTGGTATAAGTATATTCACAAATCATTAACAAGATTCCTTACTTTAAACCTTTACTTTTTGTATGTTTTTCCAAAAGATTCCATATCTATATTTTCTTTCAAAATATCCATTTTAAGGATCTA
Source organism: Allium fistulosum (assembly GCA_030737815.1). NCBI lineage: Eukaryota > Viridiplantae > Streptophyta > Magnoliopsida > Asparagales > Amaryllidaceae > Allium > Allium fistulosum. The sequence goes on from CM060906.1 coordinate 419,654,870, forward strand.
AGTGCTTTCACAAATCCATTCAAAAGGTTTAAGACTAATGTTACTTAAAAATTGTCACTACAACCCAAAATCATTTTACTTATGCTTATCTTTAAAACATTCTTTTTAAAGATCTTTTTACATTCATAAGTATTATCAAAAAGGGTTAAGAACGAATGCGATTAACATATTGTCACAACAAACCCAAACCATTTTTCATACTTTTTACTATCTTTAAAATATTCTTTTAAAGATCTAAGTTAATAATGGATTAAGTTTGATAGTTGACGAGCCAACTACCTAGTTAAAATGATCGCGTATAAGAATCACAATTCGTATACTTAACTCATTTCCGGCATTCCAACTTATATTATCCCTCGTTCAAGAGTGAAGCCAGGTGAGTTAGAGCACTAGTTGTATACCAAAGTATTGTCTAGACACTTCATTCTTGAATCTCACAGATAGAAAAGTCTACCTCGTAGGCTTTTAGTGTAAAATATAGTATTAATGATTTCCATAAACTGGTAAGAAATCAACATGTTTAACACGTTTTTGGCATTTCCGACTTAACTATTCCTCGGTCAAGAGGGAAGCGTTAGGTTAGAGCTCTATTGCTTCTATCCCTACTCGGACACCAATCTTAACTCTAAAAAATAAATAAGTCTACTTTGTCGGCTTTTAGTGTTAAAATAGTTAACTACTTTATTAAATAAGTAATTAAATAAAAAACGATTTTTCCACTTAAGCAATTCATAGGCCCTTTCTAAATCCCTTATTTATAATTAAAACCCTTTTAGAAATGATATATATATAAGTATAGTAATTAATTTACAAAACTAGATACTTAATAAAACAATCTAAAAGATATTTTATTACATAAGATATTTATACTTTCATAATAGATTCGACATATTATCTAAAAACTATATATACTTAAAAATACTTTTAAATCACTTTTAAATACTTACAATAGGTTTTAAAACATTTACCAAGAATATTACTCAAAAATAATCATTTTATAATTTACTTAAAAACTAGAAAAACTCTGTTTTCTATATATTTTAAATAAATTCTTCTACTTTAAAAATCCAAACCTAATACTTAAAAATTCATAAAAATGTCAAACTACTTTTAAAATACTCTAATAAGAGTTATCAAACACTTGCAAAAAGAATGAAACGGAATACCTAATTTAAAAGTTCTTTCCAAACGTTTGAAGTTCAAAAACAAAAGGCTAAACGAGGCAGTTTTGCACAAGTATAAGTTTGACCACTTTTCGATATGCTACTCAATCTTTTAACATTCAAACTTTTCACGGTAGTAAACATGCATATAATACATCACAAATATGGTGAAGGAACCCACTATAAAGTTTTATGGAAATTGCCGAATACAAGACAATTTCTAAGTGCACATATATTGACTATCGTTATAAGAGCACTTTCAAATCCAAGTTCAATCTAAACCAAAGTCCTATACAAACCATGTGCCTTGTTTCAAGGCCTTGCTACAAGTCATATAACTCCACTCAAGTCCATTCAAATACCAAGTTCAATCTAAACCAGTCCATCTACAATGCATGTGCTTTGTTTCAAGGCCTTGCTATAAGTCATATAACTCCATTCAAGTCCATTCCAAGTCCATAGATATGGATCACATATGCCACTTACTTTCAAAGCAAGAATCAAAACCAATATTTCAACATATGTCAACATTAATTCAAACAATATATACACAATCAGCACAAGCATATATACTCTATATTTTCCTTCAAGGTGGTGAGTTAAATCACCTTTAACCAAACAAACAAGCAAGCCCATGCAACCACATCAAATCTCCACCTTGCAAACACCTTGCTTCCTTCCCCTTCTAGCTTTTCACTTGTTTTTACTATCTCCACTTTACACTTTACTCATGGCCTCTTAATGTAGGGGGAGAATGGCTTAACTTCTCCAAGATCTAAATTGGTAGATGATGTTGAAATGTTGTCCCATGGCTTTACTCCAAATTTGAGTTGATTTTGATAAGTTTTGCAATTATTATTTTTAGAACTTTTGAGAAGAAGAAGACATGAAAGGGGCTTTCTTTTAGCTTTTTGAATTAGTGATTATTATACAAGGGTATGTCTTTCCTTATATAGGCTTCATATAGCGTTGCATAAGCTTGTTCTTACCCCTCTAATGTCATGAAAGGCATACCTCTCCACATGCTCCATCACTTCTCATTTACATCACTTCCTTTAGCAAAATACTCTTATACCCTTAATATTTAAAATATCTCTTATCCGCTTAGAACATTCTAGAACCTTCCATCTTCTTTATGAAGAGAAGTGTTAATTAGTTGTTAATGTATTCATTTGATTACTAGACAAGTGCACAAAAGTTCGAATAACTTATATCAATCAAAAAGATGTTTATCGATAAACTGATTTTCGATCACATTATTGATTTTTCTTCAATGAATATATTTTTGTAAACAAACTTCAAAATCAAATTTACCATCATTAGTTATTATTTAAAAGGGGTTAACAAGATTATTAAATCACTTTAATAACATTTAATCCAAGATTCAAATATTTGAAAAATTCGTATATTTAAATACTAAGTATCTGAAATTCTGGGTTGTTGCATTCTCCTTCACTTTGAATATTTCAACCTCAAAATTCCAACACGAGAAACAAAAAGAAACAATCACTTAGAAAAACTTAACAATATTACAATTTCTATCAAACAAAGCTCATGGTTTGCTCAGATCCAAACCTTCTCATCATACAAGGATGATAAATAATCTACTAAGTGTACCTTAAGCTCAACAGCCTTAGTTTATTACTTAAATGATTATTCATGCTACCATAGAACAAATCGAAGAGTCATTCATTAAGCTCTCCCTAAGCCAACAAACATAGTATACAAACATACTAAAGTCCGTACAATACACATGGACCATCAGTACGCAATATCCGATCTGATCACTTGCTCGATCACATAAATTTCAATTCCAAACAAGTATCGATCACTTGGCCTCTCTAGTGCAAACTCTGATTTGGTCCTTGATTAGAAACCTTCATCCTCCTTACATAGTCATACACTATGATAGAAAACATAAGGATCGTATCATGAATCCATATCAAGTGTTCACCATCAAGAATCAAGTGAAAAATCCTTGTTCAGATTGGTGTAGATCACCTCGAAACAATGTGCTCGAATACTGGATCAAGAATAGTCATGCGAGTAAAACGATCTACGTACAACTTACGTATTTACCCTATTGGTTTCTTAATTATACCAATATCCTTTAAATCACATTCTTCTACACAAATAGTTTATCAGTCCATACTAAATTTATTTATGAATCATTTCATAAAAACTTCAAGTTTATAAACATTTTATAACTTAAGTTCATACTCGTATAATACTCCACTACATCCTAAGAGTATATACAAAACATCAACTTCATCTTACTTAACAAGGATGATCAACCAATTCAAAACTTGTTTTAACTTACTACCTTTCCAATTCAAATGTTACATAAACTCAACTTTGTATTTTCAAAAACACTTAACTAGAAGTTCTCTAACGATTCAGATGTTTCCGACTGTGCAAATTCATTGAAAATCTCATTTCATTTTAACAAATGAAAACTGCCAAAAACATATCATATCATAATGCATATCCATAATGTCCTAATGCATAGGTGACATGTGCCCTTAAAATAAGTTAACAAAGTTCCAATTATTTGCTAAACACACTTTCCTATAAGGAGAAAATAGGAAAAGATTTCACAATTATTTGGGTTATGCCACTGTCACTTGGGCACCCAAAATAGCATATATACTAATCTTTTCAACATAAAATGTTCGCATCAAATTTCTTTTTAAAGAAAACTTTTAGAACTTAACATCGAGTTTTCATTTCAGACCATTTTTGAAATAATTATATATACTTATAACCTTTGTATATCAAAAATCATACTTTGTGGGATTAAATCGAAATCATTTTCGAAACCAATTTCCAAAATATTTCCTTTAAAATCCATGGAAAATGTACATATAGATCAAGTAACAACAAAATGATACAAGGAACTGGGACCTACCAACTAGTGTCATACATTTCTTTTTCTAAGAAGGGTACTACTCAAGAGAAGTGCTTACTATCCGAACACATCTCTCGTCTAATTTTAGTCACTTTCGATCCACTCAAATTAAATAATCATAAAAATACTTTATCCCCAAATCGACTTGCCGATTCTAAGAGCAACCTCCAATTCGAAGAAATCTTAAAACTCTCTTGAAACATTATTCGTAAATACTTTCAAAAAATACTATTATTATTTATTCAAGACTGTTAGAAACATCTTCAAGAACATCGGGATTTACAAATCCTCAATTTGAATCCTCATTAGTTTGTACCTCATATTTATAAAAAGTTACTTATCTAAATCATTTAACAAATGTATATCTTTGTTTAGATCATAATAAACAACTTTTATTAAAATCCAATTTTAACCCAACATTATCATCAAATGCCTTATAGTCAAACTATGAAATTTAATTCACAAGTTGTTAGTATTTAATGTTACCATAAATTACTATCTACCCAACCCATATTGTAGAAAGGTAAACTACTAATAAATCAACCAACTATTATAAACGCTCATAAAATGGCCGAGCACAACTAATCAAACAATAAATGATAATAATTGAATATTATTATTTCCTAACAGATAAATACGTCATAAATAACTATATCAATTTTTTTTGAAAAATTATCCTCTATATATAAAATATAATCATAGGTAAAATTATTTTATCTACCAATTTGAAACAATATTGTGTTGGTTTGCCTTGTTTAAGAATATAGAAATCCCTATCGATATCATGGCATCCCATGTACCGACCAGAATTCACAAACAACTCAACAGACCAATAAACACAATATAAAACATTTTTATAGCACTAACAAATACGCTTTCATATGTATAATACACTCAACTCATGCTAAGGCATTCCATTACCCATTCTCTTAATGTGTCATACCCAACCAAAGCCAAAGTTCTCAATTAATCTTCGGCTCTGATACCAAGTGGAATGACTCACCTTTTCAACCTCCAAATGTCGACACTAATATATCCACAGTATTCATGTGCCGAACACTCAAGTGTCGGAAAGACAAATTATTAGGGTGAAATAAAAGAAAAAGAAATAAAACAAAGAAGTGTAGAACGCAACATCATAATCTCACAACAGAACGATAACCATATAATATCAAAAGACAGTATAAGCTGTCATTCTAAGATAAATAGCATTTCAGAGTTACAATAATAAGTGCCATCATTAGCCTGAACAGTTATAAGAAACCGTTCTCACAAATGCTGATATATACAATATAGTAATGCAGTAGAAATAAATACCACTATAGGCAATCATTCAACTCATCTCCAAAAGCTCCAAAGCATCCACAGCTAAATCTGGATATATACATAGGGCTGATTCGAGCATTATAAGAAAATAACACCTGGATCAGTCTGGTAAATTAACATGAGAAACTCAAGAAATATGTGTGGTATATAACCGCACCTTTTGAGACCGCATGGAATACCATAATGTTTATTCCCTCAAACGAGCCAGCCTCATTTAGTTTAATATAATGATATGATAGATAATGTCTAGGGTGTAGGTGTAGCACGTAAATCATATCAAATAGCTACTGTGTGAATGCCACAACAATAATAGGTATCAATACCGCTAAGGCACGCTTGCATAAATGTTGGTTTTCCACGGCGATGCTTCTAGTAAACTGAAGTGGATCTCCATGATAAGGATCAAAAACTACCTTTCGAGCGTTATCTCTAGATAAAATATACCATAAGGTAAACACAACTAGTCCATCGCCTGAACATAGTATGAAATGCATGGAACCATGTATGAATAACTCCTGCCATCATCATGTATAAGCATATATAGATAATGAAGTTGATATATACTCAAAGGTTAGCTAAACCCGAGATTGTGCTTCCTACTCTGGGTTTAGCCATTCTTGATATTGAGGTCATGTTCGGCATCTCTCACATGAGTCTTTCATCACCTGAACAGAACATGAATCCCCAAATGGATTCCATCATCTCGAATAGATCATGAATCGCTACATGGGTTCAAGCGTCTCGAATAGATATTGAATCTTCACATAGTTTCCTACATAAGTCCTCCGATGAATGCTAATTCTGTCCTTTCTCTTGGAGTACTCCTCAAGATAGACAGTCCCATATGATCACATCGTTCGAAATGTTAACGCTGACCTCTCCTTTAGACTTAACCTTAGGATAGACAGTTCAACTCTATAACAGTCCACTTCAAAACCGCTTCCATAACATAGATTACATATATGGTTTTGAAGTGGTTATGGTTTCAAGTCACCTCATATAAGTACACTTCCCTGCTTACTAAGCGCTCCAAAAGCAATCGATGAATTTCTGGTTAACTTACCTCCGGTTCTTTCAGAAATAAATAAACAATACATAAGGATGGAGATAATCTTCTATCTATACGGATTTCCTTATTATTTGTCCTAGAAGATCAAGACGAGTTTATACGTACGGTATAGCATCTCCAAAGGTAACTGTACCATATAGACCTCGTGTTTCTTTTAGATATTTCCTAAGTTATTTTGGTCAATTTTGATATTTAACTAATCGACTATACAGTACAAGATAGATGATCATAAATGGGAATCGAGTCTCACATACTTATCATAAATGAAATAACACACAAAGCATTATCAAGTCACACAAGCAACTCATAATCTCCTTTTTATTTAATTAATACTTTTTATTAATTACAACCTCTTTTATTAGTAAAAATTCTTCTATTTAATAAAACATCATTTGTCAATCACTACTATTCATTTGTACTCTTTTAATACATCAAGAAGTATTCATATACCTATCCTAATTGGTATAAGTATAATTATAAATCATTAAGAAGATTCCTTAGTTTAAACCTTTACTTTTTCTATCATTTTCCAAAAGATTCCATACTTATATTTTCTTTCAAATTATCCATTTTAAGGATCTAGGTGCTTTCATAAATCCATTCAAAAGGTTTAAGACTAATGTTACCTAAATATTGTTACTACAAACTCAAAACCATTTTACTTATGCATATCTTTAAAACATTCTTTTTAAAGATCTATTTACATTCATAAGTATAATCAAAAGGGTTAAAGAAGAATGTGATTAACATATTATCACAACAAACCCAAAACCATTTCATACTTTTTATTATCTTTAAAATATTCTTTTAAAGATCTAAGTTAATAATTGGTTAAGTTCGATAGTTGGTAAGCTAACTACTCAGTTAAAACGGTCGCTTATAGGAATCACGATTCGTATACTTAACTCGTTTCTGACATTCCAACTTATACTACTCCTTGTTCAAGAGTGAAGCAAAGTAAGTTAGATAATTGGTTGCATATCAAAGCCTTACCAAGATATTATGTTCTTGATTCTCATAGATAGAAAAGTCTACCTCGTTGGATTTTAGTATTAAGTATAGTATTAGTGATTTCCATAAAATGGTAAGAAATCAACATGATTAACACATTTCTGACATTTCCGACTTAACTATTCCTTGACCAAGAGGGAAGCTGGTAGGTTAGAGCTCTATTGCTTCTGTCCCTACTCGAACATCAATCTTAACTCTCACAAATAGATAAGCCTACTTCGTCGGCTTTTAGTGTTAAACATAGTTAATTACTTTTTTAAATAAGTAATTAAACCAAACATGATTTAGCCACTTAAGAAATTCATAACCCCTTTCTAAATCCCATGTTTATAATTTAAAACCCTTTTAGAAATGATATATATAAGTTAGTAGTTAATTTACAAAACTAGGTATATTTAATAAAACAATTTAAAAGATATTTTATTAAATAAGATATTTGTACTTTGATAAAATAGTCAACACATTTTCTAGAAACTATATACAGTTAAAAATACTTTTAGATTACTTTAATTTTTTTATAAATACCCTCAATATTACTAAAAATAATCATTTTATAATTTACTTAAAAACTAGAAAAACCATGTTTTATATATATTTTAAATAAATCCTTCTACTTTAAAAATTCATAGCTAACTCTTAAAAATTCATAAAAAATGTCTAACCACTTTTAAAATACTCTAATAAGAGTTATCAAACACTTGTAAAAGGAATGAAACTGAATACTTAAAAAAGTTCTTTCCAAACCTTTTAAAGTTCAAAAACAAAGACTAAATGGAGCAGTTTTGCACAAGTGTAAGTTTGACCACTTTTCGATATGCTACTCAACCTTTTAACATTCAAACTTTTAATGGTAGTAAACATACATATAATAAATCAAAAATATGGCAAGAAACTCTTAAGGATCTCTCTACAAAGTTCCATGGAAATTGTCGAATACATGACAATTACTAAGTGAATAGCGACTATCGTTATAAGAGCACTTTCAATTCCAAGTCCAATCTAAACAGAAATCCATATATAACCTATGTGCTTTGTTTCAAGGCCTTGCTACAAGTTATATAATTCCATTCAAGTCCAAAGATATGGATCACATATGCCACTTACTTTCAAAGCAAGAATCAAAACCAATATTTCAACATATGCCAACATCAATTCAAATAATACATACACAATCAACACAAACATATATACTCTATATTTTCATTCAAGGTGGTGAGTTAACTCACCTTTAACCAAACTAATAAGCAAACCTAAGCAACCAAGTCAAACCTCCACCTTGCAAACAACTTGCTTCCTTCCCCTTCTAGCTTTTCACTTGTTTTTGCTCTCTCCTCACACATTGCTCGCAGCCTCTTAATGTAGGGGAAGAATGGCTTAACTTCTTCAAGATCTAACTTGGTAGATGATGTTGTAATGTTATTCTAGGGGTCCACTCCAAATTTGAGTCGATTTGGATGAGGTTTAGAACTTTTGAGAAGAAGGAATGAAAGGAGGTTGCTTTTAGCATTATGAATTTATGATTATTACACAAGGGTATGCCTCTCCTTATATAGGCTTCATATGGTGTTGCATAAGCTTGTTCTTGCCTCCTTCTCATATCATGGAAGATTTACCTCACCACATGCTCCATCACTTCTCCTTTACATCACTTCCTTTAGAAAAATACTCTTATACCCTTAATATTTAAAATTTCTCTTATCCACTTAGAACATTCTAGAACCTTCCATTTGCTTTATGAAGAGAAGTGTTAATTAGTTATTAATGTGTTCATTTAATCACTAGACAGGTGCACAATAGTTCGAACAACTTATATTGGTCAAATAGCTATTTATCGATAAACCGATTTTCGGTCACATTATTAATTTTTCTTCGAAAAATATATTTTTGTAAACAACTTCAAAATCAAGTTTATCATCATTAATTATTATTTAAAAAGGGATTAACAAGGTTATTAAATCACTTTAATAACATTTAATCCAAGATTCAAATATTAAAATAATTCAGATATTCAAATATGAAGTGTCCAAAATTCCGGGTCGTTACACATAAGAAAAAGGATTATTCAGAATTAAGGCAGGAAAAAGTGTATGCTCTAGAGTGGCCTTCAACTGGGCCAACCGAGGAGGAAAAAGGGAAGTGTCTTGCTTGGAGGTATAATTTGATTTCCAATTTTTCAGTCAGAGATCTATTTGTTACTGGTGCTAGCCACTCTTTCATTTTGAAAGATTTGGTTGATAGATTAGAATTAGAAACTGGCTGTTTGATTATGACTTTGCATGTGGTTAATTCGATATGTGGGTATGCCACACTCGGATTAAGGTGCACTAACCTTGAGCTTGCTTTTTGTGGGCATTTGTTTGTTTATGACCCATACGCATTTGACTTCGTAGTCTACGGGGTAATTTTGAGTATGGATTAATTAGTATATTTCAATTCGTAGGTAGCTCTCCCCAGCTAGGAGACTTACTCCTATAAATTTGATTCTCTCCTTGATCTCAACCTATTGGATATCTATCTACAAAATCCTAGAATGGTTAGTTAACAAGATTGATGTTCCTAGGAGAAACCTTTTATGGGGTGGATGTTCTTATACTATAGCGACTAAACATTTGGTTAACTGGGATATAGTTTGCAAAGATAAACAACAAGAGGGTCTAGGGGTAATTGATCTCACGCTATTGAAAAGATACCTTCTTTAAAAATAGACATGGGTCATGTGCTCCGATGCTGATCCTTGCTGGAAAAGGTGGATAAATATGAGCTACTATGGAGGAGCTTTTTCCACCTTAGATCTTGGCCTCTTTCCCCATGGTGAAGTGCCTTCTTTTTGAAAGGTTGTCCTCTCCTCTTCGACTCATCTACACCTTGACTTTACCTTGGATACTAGGGCTAGAAATGCTACCTTCTTCTAGTTGGGTAGAGGGTTTTCATCTCTCCTCCAAGCCTCTATGTTTCTGTAGCACCCCGTAAAATGAAACATAGATAAAAAAGTAAAGTAAATTAAATATGATAAGGGTTGGGTATGGAAAGTTTATAAAATTTGTAATTTTACCATGAAAGTTATTCTGTTGCGTTCATGGCGAAATTCTGATCTGTTCCTGTTTCCTGGATATTTGGCCAGGCAACTAGTACTCGGCATCTAGGAGAACTCGGCGTAGTACTCGGCAACCAGTACTCGGCATCAGAGAGTGTTCGGCATTCAGGAGTGTTCGGCGAAGCACTTGACATCCAGGAGTACTCGGAGTAGTACTCGGCAACTAGTACTCGGCATCTAGGAGAACTCGGCGTAGTACTCGGCAACCAGTACTCGGCATCAGAGAGTGTCCAGCATTCAGGAGTGTTCGGCGAAGCACTTGACATCCAGGAGTACTCGGCGTGGTACTCGGCATCCAGTGGAACTCGGCGTCAGAGAGTACTCGGCATCCAGTAGTGTTCGGCGTCAACTGGCACTCGGCGTCAACCAATGTTCGGCATCAAGACTGCTCGGCATACAAGAGTGCTCGGCATCAAGACTGCTCGGCATCAAGGCTGCTCGGCATATGAGAGCACTCGACATCAAGGAGAACTCGGCAGCATCTGTGGTTCGGCATACATGAGTACTTGGCGTAGTACCCGGTAGCATCAGAAGTACTCGGCACAAAAGTACTCGGCGTCTAGAGGAGCGTTCGGCTTCGACTGACTAACATCCTGCACTTCCCAAACATCAAACCACACCGTTCGGCACAGAAAGGACTGCTCGGCATCAGAGCATTCGGCAAACCTTGCTCGGCATACAGCGACCACTGTACTCGGGCTGGAGCGTTCGGCCATCAGCCCACTTGGGAAGTCCAGCCCATCTTTGTCTATAAATAGAGGGGCAGGGTCACAGTGAGAAGGATCCTTTTTTGGGAGAGAGAATACTGGGGAGACTCTGCCATTTTCAAGACTCATCTTCTCTACTTAAACAACTTCATTCAAGCATTTTGATTCACGAATTGTATTTGTAATCAACTATAAAGAAGATCAATAAAGTTTAACCTCAAAGTGGACGTAGGCAATTACGCTGACCCACTATAAATTTGGTGTTCTTACTTTCCGCATTTAAATTAGCATTGTCTTCTCTGTTTAGTTTACTTTCATCACTTATATCTCTACACAATCTTTCTGAACGAGGTTAGTGACCAATTTTGGTGCTAACACTTTGGTGCTTTCACTGAGAATTGAATTCTCAGACCTCAAGGATCTGCTTTGAAGCTACTGGATTGAACAAATCCCCCAAAGAAGATCCGACTCACTGATAGGACATCCGTTGATTCTACTCAGAGTTCATACCAATAACTCTACAATGGCAAGACCACGTACCAGGTCAGCTTCTCACAATGCGGATGCCCACGAGATTGCTAGCGTGCAACAAGCAGGGCCTAGCAATCAACCAGCAATTCCAAATACAGGAGTTGCCACTCAGGACCAAACTTCAGTTGTCACCAGAATAGAGTTCAACGACTTGATGAGAGAGCTCAGGGAAAGAAGGAGACAACTAGGAGAGCAGATGCAAGCCAATGCCAACCTGATGGCACAACTTACTCAACAGCAGCAACAGAATGCTGGGGGCAACCCGCTGCTTACTCCTCATCTGACAGCTCTACTTCCTCTGATGAACCTCCCAGGCGCAGACGCCGTAAGACTGATACTGCGCGAGCAAGTGCTGTTGTTCGAACAGCTGGAGACCGCGACCAAGCAAGAGCTGGAAGCTTCAGGACCGGGATACAGATGGAAGATAGAGGCCCAGATCATCAAAATGCTAACGATGTCGAACCTCAAGATGCACGATTGGCAGATCGCCAAGAGAGGAGGCATCAGCATGGACAGGCGCGTAGAACAGACTCCAACCTTCCGCCTTCCATACAGACACCCGATCTGACAGCCATGATCAGGCAACTGATGAAAGAGAATCAGGGCTTATCAAATGATGACTGGGGAGTGTCAAGAAGTCATACTCCGTTCACGGATGTTGTGTTGCAAGCGGCATACCCCAGGAAGTTTAGTATACCTACTATTCCTGCATATGAAGGAAAGACTGACCCTAGACAACATGTCATGAGGTACGAATGGATGATGGATTCAGCCAGAGCGAATGATGCCACCAAGTGTAGGTGCTTTCCGATTACTCTATCTGGGATCGCTACTATGTGGTTCACCCGACTTCCTCCGCGATCCGTATCAAATTTCGAGGAGTTGGCAAAGAAGTTTATTGAGCAGTTCAGGATACACACTACGCGCCCAAAGGACGTGATGTCTCTGTCAAGTGTAATCCAAAATCCTGGGGAATCGTTGAAGGAATATTTGCAAAGATTCCACGTGGCAGCAACTGAAGTCAGTAATCCCAATGACCATGCAATTCTGATGGCTGTAATGAGAGGTGTGGATCCAGACTCTGAGTTTGGAGACTGGCTGGCAGGAAAACCTCCTGCTACGCTAGAGCGTTTCTACTCTAAGGCACACCAGTTCATAAGAAGAGAGGAAGCTAGGTGGGTACGACGAGATAAGGCGCCAGGGCCTATCCAAGAGTCAATAAAGAGCAACATCGCTGTGAAGCAATCGGGAGACAGCTCGGGAAAGGTCCAAGTCAACGTCCAGAACAAACCTGGGCAACCCAAGGAGTCCGGAGGAAGGAGTCAAGGGAAAAGAAAAGAAGCAGGAAAGTGGAAGTCGAGAATTCCAAGCTACAGCGAGTACACTCCGCTAAACGCCCCACTTGAAAACATTTACCTATCCACCTGCAATACTTTTCAGTACAGAAAACCACGTCCAAAAGAATCAACTGAAGAACATAAGCGGACCGGGAAATATTGTCGCTTCCATGAGACTTATGGACACAATACGGAAGAATGTAGACACTTGCACGACGCTATCGAGAAGTTGATCAGGCAGAAGAAATTGCAAGAATTTGTGAAGGATCCACAAGAAGGAGGACAGGGAACGTCCAACCCAGGTCGTGCACCAGCTCCACGTCATCTCGAGGAGCCTGCCCGGACCGTTGGTAGACTGGTCATAAATACAATTATCGGCGGGCCTCACCCCACGGATAAGAATTGACAGGAGATGGAGCGATATGCAAGTTCCTTGAAGCATGCAGATTTTGAGTGTTGTTCGAACATGGAGGACGGAGCCCCTGCTAAGCAGCAGCGCGTAATGACAGACGATATTGTGTTCAGAAGTAGAGACGCTGATCAGGTAGAGGCTCCGACCATCGACCCCATGGTCATATCTGCAACGATCGGACCAGCATACGGAAAAAGAATTCTGATTGATTCTGGAAGTTCAGTCAACATCATCTTCAAGAAGGCCTACGATTAAATGAAGCTAGAAACAAAAGACTTGAAACCATCCAAAGCTCGTATCCATGGCTTTAACGGCGCTGCAACTGATGCAGTGGGATATGTCGAGTTACCAGTTGAACTGGGACAAGGCGAACGTCGGAGAGTGCGAATTCTACCCTTTGTAGTTTTGGAGGTGGACTCTCCGTATAACGTTTTCTTGGGCCAGCCGGCCCTGGCGGAGTTTAGGACAGCGTTAGCCCCGTGGTGTTTAACTTTGAAGTTCCCGACTGACAAAGGAGTAGGCATTGTTCACGGCGACCAAGCAGCCGGTCGTTCCTGTTATGTGGCCGAGCTCCGAGAGGCCCACCGGAGGGAGAAGGGAAAGGTTGCGGACAATCCCGTCCGCATCCTCAATGCGGATAATTGACAAGTAGTGCCCGAGCCCTGGCTCGGGCATAATTCTCGGATCTACGGAGATATAGATCCGAGAGACGACGATGGGAAACCCAGGGTGGAGAAGGCGGCACCGGCTGAATTAACAATTGACATTTCAGTTAGCCGTGACGACCCTTCACGAATACTGAAGATCGGATCACAGCTCGGCCCCGCAATGACTGAAGACCTTAGCGACTTCCTCCGGGCGAACCTTGATGTTTTCGCTTGGACGCATTCTGATATGTGTGGGATTTCTCCCGCCATCACGAGTCATATGTTGAACATCGACCCGAAATACGTCCCAGTCAAGCAAAAAAGGAGAGGAATGGATCCGGAGAGATCCGCCGCTCTTGGAGAGGAGGTGGACAAACTCAAAGCAAATGGGTTCGTCCGCGACGCCCTCTACCCGGAATGGGTCTCCAACCTCGTGCTAGTAAAGAAGGCGAATGGGAAATGGAGGACTTGCGTAGATTATTCCGACTTGAACAAAGCATGCCCTAAGGACAGTTTCCCGTTGCCTAGGATCGATCAGTTGGTCGATTCCACCGCAGGACACGAGTTACTGTCATTCATGGATGCATACTCAGGATACAACCAAATCCCAATGCATATTCCGGACCAAGAACACACCAGCTTCGTTACAAATGTCGGGCTGTATTGCTATGTAGTGATGCCCTTTGGATTGAAGAATGCTGGAGCAACTTACCAACGTCTGGTGAATCGAATGTTCAAGGACCAGCTGGGTAAAACCATGGAAGTCTATGTGGATGACATGCTCGTGAAGTCACGACGGTCAAACGACCACATTCAAGACTTGGCTGAAATGTTCGACATACTCAGGTTTTATGGCATGAAGATCAACCCGTTGAAGTGTTCTTTCGGCGTTGCATCAGGGAAGTTTTTGGGATTCATCGTCAACGCTAGAGGAATCGAAGCCAATCCAGAAAAGATCCAAGCTATTTGAGATGTACAAGCGCCCAGGACTATAAAGCAGGTACAGAGCTTGAACGGAAAAGTAGCTGCGCTGAGTCGATTTATATCCAAGGCAACTGACAAGTGCATCCCGTTCTTTGACATAATAAAGAAAGGAAAGAGGAATTTTGAATGGACGTCTAGCTGTGAGGAAGCATTCCGGAATCTGGTGAGGCATCTGGAGAGCCCACCAATGCTATCAAAACCAGTTGACCATGAGATGTTGTACGTATACTTGGCTGTATCCCCACATGCGATAAGTGCGGCTTTGGTACGAGAGGAGGATCGAGTCCAAAAGCCGGTGTATTATGTTAGCAAACGTTTAACAGGGGCCGAGAGGAATTACCCTAAAATAGAGAAATTGGCTTATTGCTTGGTGATTGCATCACGAAAGCTTCGCCCGTACTTTCAAGCACATTCAATCAGTGTTTATTCCGATCAACCCCTGAGGCAGGTACTCCAACGGCCGGAAACTTCTGGAAGATTGCTAAGATGGAACATCGAGTTGAGCCAATTCGATATCGCGTACTTACCACGGAGAGCCATCCGAGGGCAAGCATTAGCAGACTTCATCGCTGAGTTTACCATACCCATCAAACCGGACGATCACGACATCATTCTCCCCGTTCGATGGAAATTATACACTGACGGTGCATCAAACGACCGTTGCTCCAGCGCGGGCGTAGTTCTTGTAACTCCGGAAAACCGATCGATCTGTTATGCCCTGAAGCTCGATTTCCCGGCTACAAATAACGAAGCTGAATATGAAGCACTGATCGCTGGCTTGAAGCTCATCAGGGAACTCGGGATCGAATCAGTCGAAATCTTTTGTGACTCGTAGTTGGTGGTTTACCAAGTACGGGGAGACAACCAAGCAAAGGGACGAAAGCTTGCTCCGTACCTCATTCAGGTCCAAGAACTACTATCAAATCTTGAGCGTTATGACATCTCACATATCCCGCGCGAAAAAACAAAGAGCCGACTTATTGGCTAAGTTCGCGAGTACCGACGATGCGCAACAAATGGGATTGTATCCCGTCGAAGTCTTGCATGCCCCGAGCATAGACGAAATGAAAGTCGATCGCGTGTTGGGAACAGAAATCGAGAAGGAATCGTGGATAACCCCATTCAAACTGTACCTGACGACCGGGGCTTTACCAGGAAAAAGAAGCGAAAGATGGCAGGTCCTTCGAAAGGCCGCGCGATACATAATGCAGGATGGATCTATGTATCGAAAAGGATTCTCAGTCCCGTTATTACGATGCATCGCTCATGATGAAACAAAGCGAGTCTTGAGAGAGGTTCACGAAGGGGAATGTGGCGACCATACTAGGGGGCAAACGCTAGCAAAGAAGATCCTCCGCTATGGATATTACTGGCCCACCGTAAACCGAGATGCCGCGGACTACGCAAGAAAATGCGACAAGTGTCAAAGATATGCGAAAATCTCGAGGGCTCCATCAACGGAACTTACACAAATGATCAGTCCCTGGCCATTTGCGATTTGGGGAATCGACATAATCGACTCTTTGCCTCTATCCAAAGGTGGTGCGAAATACGCAATAGTTGCAGTCGACTATTTCACGAAATGGGCTGAGGCAGAACCTTTGGCCACTATCACCTCTAAGAAGGTCATTAACTTCGTTGTATGAAACATTATATGCCGCTTTGGCCTTCCACGCACCATCATTACAGACAACGGAACGCAATTTGAAAGTAGAGAGTTCAAAGAGTTCTGTTTAAAGTACGGCATCGAGAAAAAGTTCGCCGCCGTTGCACACCCAAAAGCTAACGGACAAGTCGAGGCCGTTAACAAAATAATCAAATCCATATTGAAGAAGCGTATGGAGAAGGTTGGAGGCAAGTGGGTAGATGAACTCCCGACAGCATTATGGGCGTATAGAACTACCCACAAGTCCACGACCGGCCACACTCCGTTCGCCTTGGCATACGGCTCTGAAGCCGTTATACCCGTAGAACTTGAAGTTCCATCGCACCGAGTGACATACTATGATCCCAAGACGAACCAAAACCTCTTGCTGGAATCACTGGACTGCATCGACGAAAAGCGGGAAGAAGCTGAATTAAGGGCGGCGGCGCACAGACATCGAGTCAAGCGTTACTACGACGGCAGAGTCCGCCCAAGAATCTTTGATGTGGGTGATCTCGTTCTGAAACGAGTCTTCCCGGTACCATCACGCATGAATCCCAGCTGGGAAGGTCCATACGCCATTGAACGGAAGCTTGGAGAAGGAACATTCAAGCTAGCGACCGTTGATGGCGCGACACTCCCCCGAGCATGGAACAGTGAACATTTGCGGCACTATTACATTTAGCATGTTTTCCTTTCTTATTGTAGGCACTGTTGTTTCCTGCATGTTTCCATTCAATAATGACATAGTTTCCTTTTAAAGTTGTAATCAAGCAATTTAGTTGATTTTCATTAATAAAGGCTTGAAGCCATATTTTCTATGAAGTTTCTATATCTCTTAATTGGATGATAAATTACATTATCCTGCACGACATACAGACTCGTACGAACGATTCCAAATCTCCGAATCCCCAGAGCGCGGATCGGAGTACTCTAAGTCCCCAGAGCGCGGACTAGAGTATAAACAATTCCAAATCTCCGAATCCCCAGAGCGCGGATCGGAGTACTCTAAGTCCCCAGAGCGCGGACTAGAGTATAAACGATTCCAAATCTCCGAATCCCCAGAGCGCGGATCAGAGTACTCTAAGTCCCCAGAGCGCGGACTAGAGTATAAACGATTCCAAATCTCCGAATCCCCAAAGCGTGGATCGGAGTACTCTAAGTCCCCAGAGCGCGGACTAGAGTATAAACGATTCCAAATCTCCGAATCCCCAGAGCGCGGATCGGAGTACTCTAAGTCCCCAGAGCGCGGACTAGAGCATAAACGATTCCAAATCTCCGAATCCCCAGAGCGCGGATCGGAGTACTCTAAGTCCCCAGAGCGTGGACTAGAGCATAAACGATTCCAAATCTCCGAATCCCCAGAGCGCGGATCGGAGTACTCTAAGTCCCCAGAGCGCGGACTAGAGTATAAACGATTCCAAATCTCCGAATCCCCAGAGCGCGGATCGGAGTACTCTAAGTCCCCAGAGCGCGGACTAGAGTATAAACGATTCCAAATCTCCGAATCCCCAAAGCGCGGATCGGAGTTCTCTAAGTCCCCAGGGCGCGGACTAGAGTATAAACTATTTCAAGCCTCTAAGTCCCCGGGGCACAGAGTCAGCAAGAAGTCCAAGTACTCAAAAGGTGTGGGACGAGAGGTACGCCATGTCCAAAAATGTTTGAACAGCACAAGAATGGACCGGGAGATAATGCAACTCATAAGAACTTGAGTTATGGCTACAATTAGTCAGCAAACCAAATAAAGACAAGAGAATCGTTCAAACAAAAAGAAACTAAAACTTTATTCAATAAGTCCAAAATGGGGATACATGATCACTCCTACAAAATTCAGACCTCTCTATACAAACTACAAGTTGTGGAAGATAAAAACAATTACAAAACTTAGGCAGGAAACTTGTTGAACAAGCGCATCGATTATTTCTTCGACTTCTTCTTCTTGTCTTCCTTTGGTGTTTCCGACGACTCCTCTCCCTCACGCTTTTTCTTGGACTTTTTGCTTGCTAGAGAAACGGAGTCAGGAGTAGGAGACGGAACATCTAGCGGTTTGGACCTGCCCGGGAGAATGATTTTTAAAGGTCTGTTCCGAGGATCGGTGAGTTCCAGAATTTCAGGTTCAATTTTGACCTCGACCTTTTTCTTCTCCTCTTCGGCAAGACGGTCCTTCATGCTCATATGAGAGGTATGCTCAGTGGCGCCGGTGATTTCAATTTCATCGTCCCCTTCGGTAGGAGATGAAGCATCGAGCTTATCATCATCCAGCGCCCCGATCACCTGAGCATCGGGACCAGGGAGTACTCCCGCGTGGACAGCATCACTTGTTTTCCTTGCCTCCTCCTTGGCGTCATCGCTCCTCGGAGTTTGCTCGGCGTCAGAACAACCTGCACGAAAACATAAAGAATGAGCGTAAGAACGAGTAGCCACTGCCGAAAAAAGACGGGATCTTTCAACTTCTAGAGAAAGAAGAATTTCCTACCAGGTTCCGGTTGGCTATCGGTGGCACGAGGGGTTTCACCCTCCAGGATAGGTGACAGCACATGAACACCAAGCCCGGGATCTTCGGGATCATAACTAGCATGCTGCTCGAATGGATCAAGAGTTGGCCGACCGGCCGATTGAGCAGCGTAAGGAGTGGCAGTGTGAGGAGTAGTAGCATCGGCCCTAGACGGGCCAGCTTCGTCATTTTTCTCTTTCGGAGGGGAATAACCTTTGCTATAAAGTGCCAATGCTGCGGATAAGTCCGATGGCTCATTCCCCCTTAGGAACTCTTTCACCAAGACATCCTCATCAACCTCGTTGGAGCCCGACTCGACCTTCTTGATCCTTATCAGAGTTTCCCACGCCTCAGCCAGGGATTCGAGGTAGCCGTCGCCCAGAAATGTTAAGTCGCGGTGCATAAGGACGCGGGCTCCATACTCGGCGATCAACGGGTCAAACATACTTTTGACCTCTTCCCTGCCGGCTTCTGCGGCCGCCTCGAGGCGAGAATCAAGCTCTTCCACAGCCATTCTTCTGCCCTCCTCACGGGCCTCGTCCTTCATTTTCTCGACCCCGGCGAGTTCGTCATCGAGCTTTGTCTTCAGGAGTCGGGTAGCAACAATCTCATCACAGTATCGCTGCGATTCTTCTTGAGCAGCTACTTTGTCTTCCTTCTCCTGGGAAAGTAATTCCTTCAGCTCCTTGACTTGAGTAGCAAGTGCGTCCCTTTCCTTTTGGATAGAGTCTTTTTCTAGGGCGAGGGCACCGCTGCGCTGGACTGCTTCGTCAAGCTCTTTTTTGTGAGCCGCCTCTGAACGAGTAACTGCCTCGGCAGTATTTTTTGCGCTTTGTTCAGCGGCTTCTAGCTTTGACTTATACGAAGCGAGCTCTTCGTCTTGGAGTTTGATGATTTTCTTATCGCTGTCAGCCTCCAGATTCAGACGGTCAATCTCGTGTTGACGCTCGACGGACACTTCCGAGATCTTTTCCACCAAGTGCACGAACGCGTCATGTTGAACATAGACGTCGTTGTTGCAGGCAATGTCACTTTGCTTCACGTGCCCAGGAATGTGATGGATGGCTGGGAGGAATTTCAAGCCGTCAAAGCAGATTTTCGGAAACTTGGCCTTAAGGTCGACCATCTTTTCCGCAACAGTCGGGTCCACTGCAGGAGTAGGAGGAGGAGGCTTTGAGAATTCCGTTCTTTTACGTTGCTCTCGAACTTGCCTCGTACTCGATGAACTGGAGTGTTGTTCTCGAGCAGCATCAGATTGATGACCCTTCTGCGAAGACTTCTCCTTATCCGGCTCAGTTGGAGGAGGAAGATCGCGGGACTGAGAAGATTGAGAATGTGCTTTCTTGCGGTGAGACGACTCGCGAGGACGATTGTCCCTATCTTCATAATCACCTCGGTCCCTGCGTCTGCCTGAACCGGAATCCCGTCCTGAATGATGGAATATAGAAGACCCCTGAAGGCGATCAAGTCCGTGAGAGCGGCCCATATCACCTGCGAAGAATGGAAATAACAACGAGTTAAGGAGAATTCACGAATTAAAAAGACTTGAAGTATATTATGGAATGCGCATGTGCGTGTGTGTCCTAGTGTTCCCCCCGACGGACCCGTTCGTTTATCTTTGCTAATAGGAGTGTTGTCTCCTTGAGCCGGGAGTTGAACTCCTACATTGCCTCTAGCGGGCGAAGAGAATTTGAGAGCTTCAGGATCATCGAACCCGTAATTAAGTAAATCATCGGGGATGGACAGGTTGGACAGACCCCTTAGAGAACTTTCCAGGTACTACGAAGAAGCCTCTTTCTCAGGAGGGATAGGCGTAACTTTTGAGGTGCCACCAACTTTCTCCTTTTGAACCGTATATTTCAACTTCTTCTTTCACTTCGAAGGGGAGGATGATGTCTCAATATCCTGAACTTTGATTGCCGGATTCCAAGCGGGACCCACGTTCTCGCCCTGAGTTTCAGGGGCATCATCCTCTTTGCGCTCGCCTTCTTCGTGCGTGTCGGGAGCGTGACGCGACGATGGTCCGGCAAGTTTTTTTCCTTTACCGGACGGAGGTTTGGGAATGGTAACACCTTCTGGAAGGCTGATCCGACGACCAGGGGCTAGCAAGCCAAACCCCGACAGCGATTCATTTGAAATGATGGTCCGGATGTCTCGATCCTCGGCAGGAAGAGCTCTAATGGCTTCAACAGCCTCAGAATATCCTCGACCTTCCGGACGCGGGTTGATACCTGAAAAGATGAAATGAAGAGTTAGGAAAAGCATGACTCCGTTTAAATACGAATAGTGACTCAGCAAAGAGACTTACTGCCTTCAACCCATCTCCTAGCGAAACCAGAAGGGCAGCGCACATAGAACCATTCCTGTTTGTACAGGGCGAATTTGCTACATGCCCCCGTCAAGATCTGGCACTTGTGGTATGGCTCGAGGAACATAAAGGAAGGACTGTCTTTCCGTCTCTTGAACATATAAATGTATCTGATATCACCGGGGGTTGGAGGTCTGGAGAAGATGGCCATGAAAAGTAAGTAAGTCCCGTATAGAAACGCATGACCGTTCGGGTGCAGTTGCGATGGAGCCATGTCTATGTACTGCAGAACATCCCAGAGAAATAAGTTGAATGGAGGCACGCTGCCCATCCAACACATGAACTTGTTGCAGGTAGTGTACCCGACTGGGGGCAGATGAGGGCGATCGTGTCTCGAAGGGACTAACACGTCGGCGAAAGGAATACCGTGAATAGAGCATATCCGCCTCAGAGCAGCTTCGTTGATCTTCAAAGCTTGAGAGTCGATCGGATTATCTAGTAAGATGGTTGCCTCCAGAGCATCAGGCGCCAAGTTATAAGCGGGAGAAGTTGACGGGTTAGAAGTATCAGCGGCTCCTTGCCTTGCTGACGGCCCAGGCCTGTCAGATATGGTGGCAGAGCTAGACTTTCTTGACATCCCAAATAAATAACTAAGTGCTTGAGAGAACTATACTTAAAAAACGTTGAACGTTAGAATTAGCAACACGAGTTTTCCCCCCACGTGGTGTGTGAACTAGTGCAAGCAATTGTGTACAAGCGATAAGAATCTAAAGGTTTTTAAAGATATAATAATTAGCTTCGAATCATCGCCTTCGAAGACCGTCATCGCTGACCGTCTCAAAAAGCTTGCCTTGAGGCGATTACAGTTCCAGATTCAGAAAGCATATGATTTATAAAGTGACCGGCCTAAGTTCTGTTCGGCATATATGTGTGTTCGGCATGTCTAAGTTCTGTTCGGCATATATGCGCGTTCGGCATATATGTATGTTCGGCATGACTAAGTCCTGTTCGGCATATATGTGTGTTCGGCATGTCTAAGTCCTGTTCGGCATGTATGTGTGTTCGGCATGTCTAAGTCCTGTTCGGCATGTATGTGTGTTCGGCATGTCTAAGTTTTGTTCGGCACGTATGTGTTCGTTCGGCATGTCTAAGTACTGTTCGACACGACAGTTGTTCGGCGATTATGTCGTTCGGTCTAAATGATATTCGGCGTATGTGTCCGTTCGGCATTAGGGTAGTGTTCGGCCTAAGTTCATTCGGCTAGAGTAGCGCTCCGCCTTTGAACATAACTCCACCCAGCTCCCTCTCCATTTACGCCGAACGACAGAGACAGATCGCCCGGCGCAGGTTACGCCGTTCGACTCCCCGTCTTCCTTTTTTCTTCCAATCTTGATCAGCACAAAGGAGCCAGGCTTAACTACCATACACCGTTCGGCGACTCCAAGCGAGCAAACCACTTCCACTAGCCACACATTTACAGCTAAGGAAATACCCCGTTTCCGTGTGATGAACCTAAAGTGGAAGTAGTGCAATTGTGGAAGGAATGATACCTAATTCGACGATCGAAGTTGAAGACGGATTAATTAGACTTTATATCTGATAGGATGGCAAGAGTTGCAAATCTCTAGGAATGATAGAAAAGAAGGCGTAAAAGAAAAATGGTGGAAGGGCGCCTGGTTATATAGAGGGAGGTAGAAGTCGAAGAGGCTATACCCGGTAGAACCGGTCAATACCGGAGTGTTCGGCATCGAAGCGGAGAGACGTTCGGCACGCGAGATACGTTCGGCTTCGAACATATCATTCGGCATCCTAACCTCGTTTGTCTTGCACCTCCTTCACTAACATTCTCGAGAAGATACCTCCGAGGTAAATTGTACCAGATTCAAAGCGCATCACGTTCGGCCATGCGATACACTTTGGGGGGCAAGTGTTTCCTGGATATTTGGCCAGGCAACTAGTACTCGGCATCTAGGAGAACTCGGCGTAGTACTCGGCAATCAGTACTTGGCATCAGAGAGTGTCCGGCATTCAGGAGTGTTCGGCGAAGCACTTGACATCCAGGAGTACTCGGCGTAGTACTCGGCAACTAGTACTCGGCATCTAGGAGAACTCGGCGTAGTACTCGGCAACCAGTACTCGGCATCAGAGAGTGTCCGGCATTCAGGAGTGTTCGGCGAAGCACTTGACATCCAGGAGTACTCGGCGTGGTACTCGGCATCCAGTGGAACTCGGCGTCTGAGAGTACTCGGCATCCAGCAGTGTTCGACGTCAACTGGCACTCGGCGTCAACCAATGTTCGGCATCAAGACTGCTCGGCATACAAGAGTGCTCGGCATCAAGACTGCTCGGCATCAAGGCTGCTCGGCATATGAGAGCACTCGACATCAAGGAGAACTCGGCAGCATCTGTGGTTCGGCATACATGAGTACTTGGCGTAGTACCCGGTAGCATCAGAAGTACTCGGCACAAAAGTACTCGGCGTCTAGAGGAGCGTTCGGCTTCGACTGACTAACATCCTGCACTTCCCAAACATCAAACCACACCGTTCGGCACAGAAAGGACTGCTCGGCATCAGAGCGTTCGGCAAACCTTGCTCGGCATACAGCGACCACTGTACTCGGGCTGGAGCGTTCGGCCATCAGCCCACTTGGGAAGTCCAGCCCATCTTTGTCTATAAATAGAGAGGCAGGGTCACAGTGAGAAGGATCCTTTTTTGGGAGAGAGAATACTGGGGAGACTCTGCATTTTCAAGACTCATCTTCTCTACTTAAACAACTTCATTCAAGCATTTTGATTCACGAATTGTATTTGTAATCAACTATAAAGAAGATCAATAAAGTTTAACCTCAAAGTGGACGTAGGCAATTACGCTGAACCACTATAAATTTGGTGTTCTTACTTTCCGCATTTAAATTAGCATTGTCTTCTCTGTTTAGTTTACTTTCATCACTTATATCTCTACACAATCTTTCTGAACGAGGTTAGTGACCAATTTTGGTGCTAACAGTTCCCATATATAATATGCTGAAAACGGAGCCCAAACAAAGAAGTTATAAGCATTTGAAGTTCTTAGATTTAAATTAATTTAGTTTGAATTCAAATTCAAATAATAAATAAAATTTAGGATTTAAATTTCAAAAAATAGCTTGGAGGCTAAGTAAACATTTAATTAATGCTTAATGTTAAAAAGTTAATTAGGGAATAAAATAATACGGGAACAGAACAAAAATAAACGCCCTTGAATAAAAAAGCGGTCGACCTGAATAAGTCAACCGGTCGACCGTAGTGGTCGACCGGTTGCCTAAAGATGGTCAACTGCTTGGCAACAAAAGTTGCCAGTGGCAGCTAGGGTTTGAAGCAATGTTTTATTTGGTTGTACGCCCCAGATTTACCCGTTTCCAACCTACTTCCATCCTACGGTTCTGGTGCGTTTTAACTCCTATAAATAAAACCATATCCTTTCCACTTTTGTTCATATTAATTTTGGGAATACGACAAAACTCTACCATTGCTATCTCTCAAATAAGATCCATAAACTCCATAGAAAATTCAGGTAAGGATTCAACCTATTCCTATTTGTTTCTTCTTCATCCAATATATTCTTATCCTATTCTTCTCCAGTTATTCTAAATCTAATGAATATATATATATATATATATATATATATCTCTTCCCTATTGTGTGTATATATATCAAAAGAGAAAGATTCTGGAAGAATTCGAAAGGCTACAAATCCATTTAAGTAAAGCTAAGGCTAATCTGTGAGTGAAAACCTTAGTATTTCTTTTCAACAATTGTTTATTGTATTTCTTTTTGGATTTGAATATGCATTAGGGATTTTGCGATTTCGAAAATATGATAGATAAAATCCCTTAAAATTCCTTTTTAATTCGATATGTCAATTCTATGCTGAGGTTCCTAATTATTTACATAAATTTGATTGAATTTGTTTCGTTATGCCATTTTTGATAATTTCATAGTCTTTTCCACTTCTCCTTCTTCTTTGGATCAAATTGTGATCCTTCAATAAAATAAGTGGTTTAGATTATGAATTCTATTCGTAGTTTATACCGCTTATTCTTATCTATTTCTTTATAAAAGAGGAGTTGAATAGAATATAGGGTTTTGATTGCAATTCTTATTGTTTAAGATATTCCATTGGATTGGTGTAATAAATTGAGTTTCTATTTTATTTACAAGTCTGTTGTTGCAGTTTTGGTTATGAATATTATTTCCCTTTTTGACATTAGAATTCCATGAAATCTTGGGAAGTTGATAAAAAAGACTTGTAATAATAATTGATTAGGAAATTGACATTTAACGCTAGTTTAGGGTGTAAAATCCATGTGTTTAGAAATTGTTAGACCCGAATATTTATTTATTTCTATTTATGTAATAAACGTATAATTATTGCGTATATGGCGTAGTTAACTAGGCATTTATTTATATTTATTTCCCTTATTAGGAAGGTAATTGATTTTGAGGTGAAAATAAGAGGAAACTCTTATATAGCCTAATTATTAATTTAAGGAGTAATAAGGAAGATTCCTTCTAAGGCCTAATTTATGAAACGGTGAGATGAGAGAGTGTGTGTGTGTGTGTGTGTGTGTATAGAGAGTAATTAATTTATGGCTAAGTCATAGGGAAATGCGAGATCAATATAGTACATGACGAAAGTCTGCCCTTTACTTTGAGGCTACCAGCAGTTGTGTACACTTTTATTGATGTGGGATATTCTTTTGGTAAATATTTGTTATGGCGCGAGGTTAGTTCCAAATTTTATAGGGAAATCTGCCCAGCTAATTTTGTTACCAGTTCCTAAGAATAGCAGACTAATGTGAGACATCATTTGGGTATGAGCCATAAGACGAAGGATATGCTTTGGGGTTTGAAGTATTAAGTGGTTGGACCCGGATTTTGTCCAAGATGAAGTATTAAATGGCCAAGGAGTTACGTTAGGTGGTATCTCTACAAGGATCCACTTCTAGAATTAAGCCTTAAATGAAGGGGTCTACCTATTTTTCACTTGGAAGTATTAAGTGGCCTATGGGATTCCATATGATGTCAGCTAGATAGTACCATTGTGGAGAAAGCTTCTGGAATTAGGCCTTAAATGACGGGGTCTTCCTATTTTCCATTGGGAAGTATTAAGTGCCTTTGGTACCATCTCTTACATTATTAGCTATTTATGACGTGTGATTGGGATATGGGATCTACTTCTGGAATGGAAGGTATTAAGTGGTTAGACTGCCTCCTATCCTTATAAAGAAGTATTTAATAATTTTAATTGTTTTATCTTCGTAGACATATTCTTATTTTGAAATATACTGCCCAAGTATTGAAAAGGTAAGACTTGAGGTTTTTATTCAGCATACACTTGTTGTTCTGACTCCCTCCTTATTACAACACAAGTTGAGGATGGAGTGATGGTGGTGACGATGCTTAGAGATGGAGAAGCTTAGCTTGTGGTAGTATTTGTTATTATCACTTGCTTTTATGTGTACCCATCTGTTTAGACAATTGTTGTAATGGATATTATGTTATGGTTTTTATGGTTTTGAAATAAATGGGTATACTTTGCTATTATATTTTGTTCCATCCGCTATGAGTTCTAAAAGTTTATTTATGGCTCTATACTGTTATTTTCTTAGTTCTACCAACAGCTTACGTTAGAATAGATCTAAGTTTCGATGGGCCAATTCTGGGTCGAAATTTAGGCCTATTCAGGGGTGGGTTGTTACATTTGGTATCAGAGCCTAGGTCATCCGATCAACGGGGAAAGTATACTATACGTATGAGTGGCATACTTGTTATTTTTGAAAAGGTTTTCAAAAGATTTTTCTAAAACTCATACCATATATATATATATATATATTTTTGAATTTATGCTTAATTCTTTAAATTCCGACTATAGAAGTAGTTGCGACCATATTCCGAAAGGATGGGCGAGGTGACTGTGAGTTGGAAGAATAAATAGAGGTATTTTCTACTCCTACTCCGATTACCCCTAGATCAAAGATCATATCTTTAGGGGAAAACTAGGGAGAGCATTACCTCAACTTATGGAAGCACCCTAGAAGATGAATAGTAATTAACTCCTTGATAGGACCTAGTCTTCCATATCATTGTGGACCCTATAGACATATTTAGTAATAGGGGTGACCGTAGATGGAAAGGTTGAAGGAAATAAACGACTTTAAGGAAACGTCCGTTAGGCTGGCAATTATTACGGGCAAATTAACATTTATGGAAGTAATAAATGAAGGTGTTATGTATCAATAAAATACGAAAGTAAGGAAAGGAGCAAAATTCCATAAGAAGGAATACATTTATCATGACAAGGAGGAAATTAGATTTTTAAAGGGTAGAGTACAAAGGTTGAAAAGAAAGAATAAATCCTACCTTTTGTGACATAATTTGATTAAAAGGTTTCTTTGAAAACCCCTTGAAAATTTTGAAAGTGCCTTTCAAAATATTTTGAAATGAAAATCTTATAAGTCATAAAGTTTTGATAAAAAGTGATTTTAGACGACTTTTAAATTATACCACCGTTTGTTTTGTAAATTGTTTGAAAAGAGGTTGTAAATTTAAAAGGTGGTGAAACATTTTTGGTAGGTGATTTTAATTTAAAAATTTGGTGACTTGAGAAGTTGAAAAAAAGGTTCCATTTATTAACTTCTCAATTTAAAATTTGATTGGATTAGAAAAGCTTTCAAATTCTTTGTTTTTGTATTATTCTATTTTTCTATGTTATATTTCCTATGCAATAAATTTGAAAGTTCTTTCCTCTATAACTTCTTAGAGGCTGTATAAGTTGGAAATTTTTAGAAATATAATTATAGTTTTAGACAACTTTGGAAATATACCACCATTAGTTTTGGAAAAGTTTGGAAAGTTAATGCAAATTTTTAAAAGCGGTGAATTTCTTTAAGACAAAATGGTTGATGGTTTTAATTTATAAATTTATGACTTGATTCTTCATTCGTTGACCTTTTCAATTTGATTTAAAAGATTTCAATTTTTGGTTCATTGATCCTTCTATTTTTCCTTGTTTAAAAACCTGAAAGTTCTTTCTTTAGAACTCTTTTTAGGAGTTTATAAACAGAAATAACACCTGATTTGGGATAGAGAAATAGAAAGAAAGGAATGTCCGATAGTATAACAAGGAGAGCATTTCCATATAAGGTGATGAAGAGAATAATGGCTGGAATTTAGGTAATAATAGAATTGTGAATTCTAGTAGATGAGATATTGAAAGGAGTAATAGAGTAAGATAGAAGTTATCTTTGTCTCCATCTATTTTTCTATCGTATAAAGCTATATAATGTATATTTGACCATTGATTGGATTTAAATGACGATTGATAAATAAGTTAGATGTTTTTGTATAAGGTGAAGTATTTATGTAATGATGAGAATTTTACATGTTTTTCGTAACTTGAATACCAAAGTTATTTGAATAATAATAATAACATTGGATTTGATAAGGAAAACTGTTGCAGGATATTTTAAGAGTTTTTTAGTAAAGTTACGTGATATATATTCATCAAATAATAGTATATTTTGAGTAATAAGGTAATAAATATTATTGTATAATTTTGAAGAAAGTAACTGTTATTTTGAAATGATGATTGTGAAAATTTTACTATTTTGTAAACGATAATTCTTGTAGCTAGAAAACTTTTTGAAACAAAAATGATCTAACATATTATTTTGGAAAGATAATTAAGTTTTGAATCTTTTGCGTAAAGAAAAAATATCCTATTTTCAAAAAGAAGTAAATCCTTATTTTTGTAAGCTATTGAAAGGAATGTTTTTCATAAATTCCTTTTTGAAAAACCAAGGGAATTTTGAATGCCATAAATTAGAAAGTCTAACTTTTTAGAAAAAATTTCGATAAGAGAAGTTTTGATAAGGGAAGTTTTAAAAAGGGAGATTATTTTATTTCTATTTGGGAACAAAGGAATTTTTAATCTTTGATAAAGGTTTTTATTAAAATTTAAATTTTCAAAGATGGAGATATTGAATTTGATACTTCATTATTTAAGTATTGCAAGAAATGAAGTAATAAATGCTTATTTTAAATAAGTTTACTTATATGAAGATATTTTATTTTATGTGCAAAAGTTGTGATTTTATAAAGTTTTATAGAGTAGATACGGATCATGACCTAGATGGGATAGACTAAGGTTTTTATGATATGAGTAAAATAGAAATAGAATGTATAACCTGGTCTGGAAAGTTGAAGTTAGTCCCAAACCTATATTTCAAGAAGTTGGTACAATGTAAAGATATTCCAGATCTATAATTGGGTTGCGAATTAGGTTGCCCATAGAATATGAATTTCAATATTTTAATTTTGGAGCAATTTCCACGTAATTTCCATAAATTATCCAATTCCAAAATACATGTAAAAGTGCATTATTTGAAGTAACAAAAAATACACTAAAAAGGAAAGAGATGTGTAAGAGATGGATATTCCTTTCCATAGTTTACACTGTCTGTTTCAATAATAAGAAAAGAAATGATTCCTTGTAATTTCGAAAAAATCAAAAAAAATCTTAGTTGTGGTTAATTTATGATAATAATCTTTTGGAAGGATAGCTTCGATGAATTAAAATATGAAAATGAGTATTCTAGTTGTAGACTTAGTAGTTAGAGATAGATATCGCATAGCTACGCTAAACGACTAGAATATATATCATAGCATAGATTACGATATTGCATTTGTGGAAAAAAGAAATATGAGTAATGAATGGATTTCGAAAATCCGAAGAAGGTTAAAAAGTTTGAAGAAGGATTAATGGGAAATGGTCCAATTCTGACAAGTAATTATCAACTGCTATGGAAGTTAATTAAAGAAATAAATGGACCACGTTTATTGGGGAAATTAAGAAAATGGGTAGCAATGGAATGAAATATTAAAGATAGCCCATATTAATTTAGAAAGGAGTGTTAGGACCTCAACACCATTTATATTAACTGATAATAAATGGCAAAATCCAATAAAAAATTCTTTTGGAGTTCTTGGATTATAGTCGCTTGTTGTCTTTCTTAGTTATTCAAAAAGTGGATGATGTGGTATAAGATATATTCCCATTTTATTCCTCTGTAGCCTTTATCAATGGATTTAAACCACTTGATATATGTAAATAAGGAAATTTTGTAGGAACACTTAACTAGGATAGACCATAGGTAAAACTGGAGGTTAATGAGGAAATTAGGTTGCAGCCTAAAGTGAGTAAATGTTTCGATCTCAAAACTTTAGATTTTGGGAAACATAAGGGATTTAGCTCACAAAATGCCACCATGCAAGGAAAAGATAAATGTATAGGAATGAGAATGGAATTTCCTATCGATCAAGGATTGTTAGCACCAAAATTGGTCACTAACCTCGTTGAGAAAGATTGTGTAGAGATATAAGTGATGAAGATAAATTAAACAAGGAAGAATATGCTAATTTAAATGCAGAAAGTAAGAACACCGGATTTATAGTGGTTCAGCGTAATTGCCTACGTCCACTTTGAGGTTAAACTTTATTGATCTTCTCAATGATTGATTACAGATATAATTCGTAGATCAAATGCTTGAATACAATTGCTAAGTAAAGAAGACGAGTCTTGAAAATGGCAGAGTCTCCCCAGTGTTCCCAAAAAAGGTCCTTTTTCACTGTGCCCCTGCCCCTCTATTTATAGACAAAGATGGGTTGGACTTCCCAGGTGGGCTTGGTAGCCGAACACCTTGGCCCAAATGGAGTGGTCGCTGTATGCCGAACCAAACAGGCTAAACGGTTGGATGCCGAACCACTCTCTCTATGCCGAACGAGGCGCCTGTTGCATGGGAAAAGTAGATCGAACGTCAATCGAAGCCGATCGTGCCTCTGGCCGAACGAAGCGTCTGGCCAAACGCTACCTTTGGCCGAATGAAGCCCTTAGCCGAACGGTGTCTCTGGCCGAACGATGTCTCTGGCTGAACGTTATCTTTAGCCGAATGATGTCTCTGGCCGAACGATGGCTCTAGCCGAACGTTGCCTTTAGCCGACCAATTCCTTTGGCCGAACGATGGCTCTGGCCGAACGATAGCTTATGACGATCAACACAGCCATGCCGAGCAATTGTACACGTCGAACGTCTTCTGATGCAGAGCGCTCATGGATGCCGAGTGCTCCTGGATGCCGAGTACTGCTGGATGCCGAGTACTGCTGGATGCCGAGTACTCCTGGATGCCGAGTACTTCCTGGATGCCGAGTACCTAGTGGCCTGGTCAAATCTCCAGGAAACACTTGCCCCCCAAAGTGTATTACGTGACTGAATGGTGATACGCTTTGAAGTGCATATCCCCCGTACTTCGCTTCGAATCTAGGTTAACTCTCCTTGGAGATGCCTTCTTGAGAATATCAGTGGTGGAGGTATGTACCTGATGTGGTATAAATGCCGAACGATACGTTCCTCATATGCCGAGCAACTCCACGTTTTGAAGCCGAACGCTACGGCTTTGACTGGTTCTACCGGATATAACCCCTTCGACTTCCACTTTCTCCCTATAAAACTAGGCACCTCCCCTCTTCTCTCCTTTTACACTTTTACTTCTGTCACTCCATAAAGACTTGCAATCCTCGCCAGTCAATCAGACTTAAAGTCTAATCAATCCTTCCTAAGCTCCTATCTACAAACTAGGTATTATCCCTTCTACGATTTAAATAGTTTCAACACGAGAAAGTCGAGTGGGTCATGTTTGATTAGGTCGTCTTTATTGCTGAACGATGCAAGGCGAGGAGGAAAAATCCAGGAATGTTCGCGCATAAGATCATTGGGCGATTAGCTTCTTCGTGCCGAATCGAAGCTAAAGGAGAAGAAAGAAAAGTGGAAGCGTTGGAGGTGGTAAGGGTGTTGAACGGCATAACTCTGGTTCGGCGTATGTTATCATGCGTCGGACAGTGAAATGGAAGGCTAAGGTGAAGGCATGAATTAGTGGGATGCCGAATGACTACGAATGCCGAACAATATCTTAGCCGAACAAACGTAAATGCCGATCCATGTTAAGGCCGAACACTACTCAAATGCCGAATACCAAGGCCGAACACTACTTAAATGCCGAATAGTATCTCAGCCAAACAATACCAAGGCCGAACGCTACTTAACTGCCGAACCATACCAAGGCCGAACAATATTTCAGCCAAACAATACAAATGCCAAACATTACTTAACTGCCGAACCAATATATGTCGAACAACATTAATGCCGAACAATGCAAATGCCGAACAATACAAATGCCGAACAACATAAAGGCCGAACAACATAAATGTCGAACCACAATTCACTTTAGCCGGACAAAACTTAGTTGTACGTGCCGAATGATACCTTTAGTCGAGCAGGAATTAGGCCGAACACTTATTAACCATGCCTATCCATATAGCAAAACAAGGACCAGGATCTAAGCATTCTAGCATATATGAAACTGACCCAGATCATTAACTCCCTAGCTCTAGTAGACATAAATCTGAACTTAGATTAACATTTGTTTTCTGAATCTGAAATGGTAATCACCACAAGGCGGGCTTTTTGAGACGGTCAGCGATGACGGTCTCCGAAAGCGACGATTCGAAGCTCATTTTTATATCTTCAGATTCTCAATGCTTATACATGATTGCTTGCACTAGTTCACACACCATGTGGGGGGGGGGGGGTATTCATGTTGTTAATTCTAACGTTGAATATTTTTCAAGTATAGTTTTCACAGGCGCTTAGACAGATTCATTATTTATTGGGGATGTCTAAAAATTCTAGCTCCGCCATATATCTATAGGCCTGGGCCGTCATCAAGGCAAGAAGTTGCTGACACTTCAAATCCGTCGACTTCCCCTGCTCATAACTTAGCTCTTGATGCCCTGGAGGCAACAATTCTCTTAGATAATCCGATCGACTCACAGGCTTCGAAGATTAACGAAGTCGCACTTCGGTGAATATGCTCCATCCATGGAATTCCTTTTGCCGACGTGTTGGTCCCATCGAGACATGATCGTCCTCACCTGCCCCCAGTCAGATATACTGCTTGTAACAAGTTCATGTGCTGGATGGGCAACGTGCCTCCCTTCAATTTATTTCTTCGGGACGTGTTGCAGTACATAGATATCGCCCCGTCGCAGCTGCACCCAAACGGTCACGCGTTCATATACGGGACCTACCTACTTTTCATGGCCGTCTTCTCTAGGCCTCTGACTTCTGGCGACATCAGATATATTTATATGATCAAGAAGCGAAAAGATAGCCCCTCTTTCATGTTCCTCGAGCCGTACCACAAGTGCCAGATTTTAACCGGAGCATGTAGCAAATTTGCCCTGTAGCAAAGTTTCCCTCCTGGTTTCACGAGGAGATGGGTCGAATGCAGTAAGTCTCTTCCCTGAGTCATCATTTGCGCTCAATCGGAGTTATGCTTTTCCTAACTCCTTGTTTCATCTTTTCAGGTATTAACCCGTGTCCTGAGGGCCGAGGATATTCTGAGGCCGTCGAAGCCATTAGAGCTCTTCCTACCGAGGATCGGGACATCCGAACCATTATTTCAAATGAATCATTGTCGAGGTTCGGTTTGTTAGCCCCAGGTCGCCGGGTTAGCCTTCCGGAGGGCGTTTCCATCCCCAAATCTGCTCCCGCTAGAGGGAAAAAGCAAGCTGGATCGTCATCACGCCATACTCCCGATGCACACGAAGAGGGTGAAAACAAGGAGGATGAAGCTCCTGAGACTCAAGGCGAGAATGTGGGCCCCGCTTGGAACCCGGCGGTCGAAGTGCACGATATTAAAACGTCATCTTCCCCTTCGAAGGGAAAGAAGAAATTGACGTACAAGATACAGAAGGATAAAGTTGGCGGAACTTCAAAAGTTACGCTCATCCCGTCAGAGAAAGAGGCTTCTTTACAGCATATGGAAAGTTCTTTAAAGGGTCTGTCGAACCTTTCCATCCCCGACGATATACTCAATTATGGTTTCGACAATCCGGAAGCCTTTAAGTTTCATTCGCCCGCTAGAGGCAATGCGGGAGTTCAACCCCCAGTCCAGGGAGATAACACTCCAATCAGTAGAGATAAAGGAACCGGTCTGTCGGGGGGAACACTAGGACACACACGCACACACGCACTTTACCATACACTTCAAGTCTTTCCATTACCCCGAATTTTCTTAACTCATTGCTATTTCTATCCTTTGCAGGTGACATGGGGCGCTCCCACGGACTCGATCGCCTCCACGGCTCTTCTATATTTCACCATCCCGGACGGGATTCAGGCTCGGGTAGACGCAGGGACAGAGACGATTACGAGGATCGAGACAACCGTCCTTGCGATTCGTCTTATCGAAAGAAAACATATTCCCAATCTTCGCATCCCCGTGATCCTCTTCCTTAAACTGAGCCAGATAGAGAGAAGCTTTCGCAGAAGGGGTCCCAACCCGATGTCTCCCGAGAACAACACTCCGGTTCGTCGAGCACAAGGCAAACTCGGGAGCATCGAAAAAGGGCAGAACTTTCAAAGCCTCCTCCCCCTACTCCTGTGGCCGACCCAACTATAGCAGAGAAGATGGTCGATCTTAAGGCCAAATTCCCAAAAATCTGCTTCGACGGCCTGAAATTCCTCCCAGCCATTCACCATATCCCAGGGCACATTAAGCAGAGTGCTATCGCTTGCAACAACGACATCTATGTTCAGCATGACACATTTGTACACCTGGTTGAAAAATTCTCGGAGGTATCCGTTGAGCGACAACATGAAATTGACCGTTTGAAGTTGGAAGCTGGTTTTGACAAGGATATCATCAAGAGCCAAGACGAGGAGCTTGCCTCGTATAAGTCGAAACTTGAAGCCGCAGAGCAAAGTGCAAAAGACACTGCCGAGGCCGTCACTCGTTTAGAGATGACCCATAAGAAGAAACTCGATGAAGCAGTCCAGCGTAGCGGAGCCCTTGCCTTAGAAAAAGATTCTATCCAGAAAGAAAGGGACGCGCTTGCCATACAAGTCAGAGAGTTGAAAGAATTACTCTCTAAGGAGAAAGGGGATAAAATAGCTGCTCAAGAAGAGTCACAACGATATTGCGATGAAATCGTTGCTACACGGCACTTATAAACAAAGCTCGATGATGAACTTGCTAGGGTTGAGATAGTGAAAAACGAAGCCCGCGAGGAGGGTAAGAGAAAAGCTTCTGAGGAGATCGACTCTCGCCTCGAAGCAGCTGTAGAGGCCGGTAGAGAAGAGGTCAAGTGCATGTTCGACCCACTAATTGCTGAATTCAACGCCCGCGTCCTCATGCACCGCGACTTGACATTCCTAGGCGAGGGCTATCTCAAATCTCTTGCTGAGGTCTGAGAAACTTTAGTGAAGATCAGGAAGATCAAGTCGGGCTCTGAGGAAGTTGATGAGGATGCCCTGGTGAAAGAATTTCTCAGGGGGAACGAGCCAGCGGACTTATCTGCAGCTTTGGCTCTTTATAGCAAAGGCTCTCCCCTACCAAAAGAGAAAATTGACGAAGCTGGTCCATCTGGGGCTAAGACTGTAGCTCCTCATTCTGCTGCTCCTTCCTCTGCTCAATCGGCCAGTCGGCCAACACTTGACCCATTCGAGCAGCATGCCGGCTACGATCCAGAACATCCCAGGCTTGGCGTTCATGTGCTATCCCCTATTCTAGAGGGTGAAACTCCACGCGCAACCGATAGCCAGCTAGAACCCGGTACAAAATTCTTCTTTTAGAAGTTAAAAGATCTGTCACTTTCTAGTAGCGGTTATTTGTCCTAATGTTCATTCTTTATGTTTCCATGCAGGCTGCTCTGATCCTGAGCCAACTCCGAGGAGCAACGACGCCAAGGAGGAGGTAGAGAAAACAAGCGATGTTGCTCATGCGGGAGTAACTCTTGGTCCTAACGCTCAAGTGATCGGGGCGCTAGATGATGATAAGTTTGACACTTCATCTCCCGGCGAAAGGAGTGATGAAATCGAGATCACTGGTGCCTCCGAACATACTTCGAAGATGAGCATGAAAGAGCGTCTCGCCGAAGAGGAGAAAAAGAAAGTCGAGATCAAGGTTGAGCCTGTAATACTAGAACTTACCGACCCACGGAATAGACCTTTGAAGATCATTCTCCCTGGCAAATCCAAACTGCTGGATGTTCCTTCTCCCACTCCTGACTCTGCTTCTTTAGCAAGCAAGAAATCCAAGAAGAAGCGTGAGGGAGAGGAATCGTCAGAGAAAACAAAGGAAGACAAGAAGAAGAAACCAAATAAATAGTCGCTATACTCGTTCAACGAGATTTTCTTTAGGTCTTGTAGCTAATTTTTATTTTTTCATTTCCGTAGTTTGTGTAGATAGATTTTTGACTCCAAGTTTTGGAGGATAACTGTGTAACCCCATTTTGGACTATTAAACGAAGTTTAGTTTCTTTTTTACTCGAATGATTCTTTTGCTTTTTTGGTTTTCTGACTAACTGTGGTCATAACTCAAGTTCTTATGAGTTGCATAATTTCCCAATCCGTTCTTACATTGTTCGAACATTCTGGGGAGTGTCATATTTCTCGACTCACATCGTTGAGTACTTATAATTTTTTCTAAACCCACGCTCTAGGGATTTAGAGTAATTCAATCCGCATTCAGGGGACTCGGAGATTCAAATTGCCTATACTTTAGTTCGCATTTCGGGGACTTAGAGTACTCTGGTCCGCACTCAGGGGGCTCGGCGATTGAAGTCGTTTATACTCTAGTCCGCGCTCTGGGGACTTAGAGTACTCCGGTCTGCACTCAGAGGACTCGGAGATTGACGTCGTTTATACTCTAGTTCGCGCTCTGGGGACTCAGAGTACTCCGGTCCGCACTCAGGGGACTCGGAGATTGAAGTCGTTTATACTCTAGTCCGCGCTCTGGGGACTTAGAGTACTCCGGTCCGCACTCAGGGGACTCGGAGATTGAAGTCGTTTATACTCTAGTCCGCGCTCTGAGGACTTAGAGTACTCCGGTCCGCACTCAGGGGACTCGGAGATTGAAGTCGTTTATACTCTAGTCCGTGCTCTGGGGACTTAGAGTACTCCGGTCCGCACTTAAGGGACTCGGAGATTGAAGTCATTTATACTCTAGTCCGCGCTCTGGGGACTTAGAGTACTCCGGTCCGCACTCAGGGGACTCGGAGATTAAAGTCGTTTATACTCTAGTCCGCGCTCTGGGGACTTAGAGTACCCCGGTCCGCACTTAGGGGACTCGGAGATTGAAGTCGTTTATACTCTAGTCCGCGCTCTGGGGACTTAGAGTACTCCGGTCCGCACTCAGGGGACTCGGAGATTGAAGTTGTTTATATGAGTTCGTACATCACACATAATAATGTAACTCCAGCGATACACCAACCGACTGTGAGATATTGAAACATTAGTAATTTATGGGAAAGACGGCTTCAAGCCTTTATTAATGAAAACCAACTAAACTGCCTGATTACACGTTTAAAAAGAAACTAAGTGATGACGGAACGAAAACATATAGGAAATAACTGTGCCTAAAACAGGAAAGAAACATGCTAAATGTAATAATGTCGCAAATGTTCACTGTTCCACGCTCGGGGGAGTGTCACGCCATCAACGGTCGCTAGCTTGAATGTTCCCTCTCCAAGCTTCCGTTCAACGACGTATGGACCTTCCCAGTTGGGATTCATACGTGATGGTACCGGGAAAACTCGTTTCAAAACGAGATCACCCACATCAAAAATCCTTGGGCGGACTCTGCCGTCGTAGTAACGCTTGACTCGGTGCCTATGTGCTGCCGCCCTTAATTCAGCCTCTTCACGTTTTTCATCGATGCAGTCCAGTGATTCTAACAAGAGATCCTGATTTGTCTTGGGATCATAATATGTCACTCGATGTGATGGAACTTCAAGTTCCACGGGTATAACGGCTTCCGAGCCGTATGCCAAGGCGAATGGAGTGTGGCCGGTCGCGGACTTGTGGGTAGTTCTATAAGCCCATAACGCTGTCGGGAGTTCATCTATCCACTTGCCTCCGACTTTCTCCAAACGCTTCTTCAGTATGGACTTGATTATTTTGTTTACGGCCTTGACTTGTCCATTAGCTTTTGGATGCGCAACGGCGGCGAACTTCTTCTCAATGCCATACTTTAAACAGAACTCTTTGAACTCTCTGCTTTCAAACTGCATCCCGTTGTCTGTAATGATGGTTCGAGGGATACCAAAGTGGCATATAATGTTTCGTACAATGAAGTTAATGACCTTCTTAGAGGTTATTGTGGCCAAAGGTTCTGCCTCAACCCATTTTGTGAAATAGTCGACTGCAAGTATCGCGTATTTCGCACCACCTTTGGATATAGGCAAAGAGCCGATTATGTCGATTTCCCAGATTGCAAATGGCCAGGGACTAACCATTTTTGTGAGTTCTGTTGGTGGAGTCCTCGGGATTTTCGCATATCTTTGACACTTGTCACATATCCTTGCGTAGTCTGCAGCGTCCCGATTTACGGTTGGCCAATAGTATCCATAACGAAGGATCTTTTTTGCTAGTGTTTGCCCCCCAGTGTGGTCACCACATTCTCCTTCGTGTACCTCCTTCAAGACCCGCTTTGTCTCATCATGTGCGATGCATCGTAATAAGGGGACTGAGAACCCCTTTCGATACATTAGTCCATCCTGCATCACATATCGCGTGGCCTTTCGAATTACCTGTCGTCTTTCGCTCCTTTTTTTCGGTAAAACCTCGATCGTTAGGTATAGTCTGAATGGGGTTATCCACGATTCCCTCTCGATTCCTGTTTCCAACACGAAATCAACTTTCATCGCGTCTATGCTTGGAGCATGCAAGGCCTCAATGGGAAACAATCCCATTTGCTGCGCATCGCCAGTGCTTGTGAATTTTGCCAATGAGTCGGCTTCTTTGTTCTGTTCACGCGGGACATGCGAAATGTCATAACGCTCAAGGTTTGACAGTAGTTCTTGAACCAGAACAAGGTATGGAGCAAGCTTCTGTCCCTTTGCTTGGTAATCTCCCCGCACTTGGTAGACCACCAACTGTGAGTTACAAAAGATCTCGACTGATTTGACCCCGAGTTCTCCAATGAGTTTTAAGCCAGCAACCAGTGCTTCATATTCTGCTTCATTATTCGTGGCCGGGAAATCGAGCTTCAGAGCGTAACAAATCGATCGATTTTCCGGAGTTACAAGAACTACGCCAGCGCCGGAGCAACGGTCGTTTGATGCCCCAACGGTGTACAATTTCCATCGAACAGGGGGAATGACATTGTGATTATCTGGTTCGTCGGATACAGTAAACTCAGCGATGAAATCTGCTAATGCTTGCCCTTATATGGCTCTACGTGGCAAGTAGGCGATATCGAACTGGCTCAATTCGATATTCCATTTTAACAATCTCCAAGAAGTTTCTGGTCGTTGGAGTACCTGCCGTAGGGGTTGATCGGTATAGACACTGACTGAGTGTGCTTGAAAGTATGGGCGCATCTTACGTGATGCAATCACCAAGCAATAGGCCAATTTCTCAATCTTAGGGTAATTTCTTTCTGCCCCCTTTAAACGCTTACTAACGTAATACACCGGTTTTTGGATTCGGTCCTCCTCACGGACTAAAGCTGCACTTATAGCATGTGGGGATACGGCCAAGTATACATACATCATCTCGTGGTCTACTGGTTTTGACAGCACTGGAGGACTCTCCAAATGCCTCACCAGATCCCGGAATGCTTCCTCACAATTAGATGTCCATTCAAAATTCCTCTTCCCTTTCTTTATTATATCAAAGAAAGGAATGCACTTGTCCGTGGCTCTGGATATGAATCGACTCAGCGCAGCCAATTTTCCATTCAAGCTTTGCACCTGTTTTATAGTTCTAGGTACTTGCACATCCCGAATAGCCTGAATCTTTTCTGGGTTGGCTTCAATTCCCAAGCATTGATAATGAATCCCAAAAACTTTCCCGACGCAACGCCGAAGGACCACTTCAGAGGGTTGATCTTCATCCCATAATATCTGAGTATATCGAACATCTCTGCCAAGTCTCGAATGTGGTCGTTTGACTGTCGTGACTTCACGAGGTCATCCACATAGACTTCCATCGTTCTACCAAGCTGGTCTTTGAACATTCGATTCACTAAACGCTGATAAGTTGCTCCTACATTTTTTAATCCGAAGGGCATTACTACATAGCAATATAGCCCAACGTCTGTGACGAAACTGGTGTGTTCTTGGTCCAGAATATGCATCGGGATTTGATTGTAGCCCGAGTACGCATCCATGAATGATAACAGCTCGTGTCCTGCAGTGGAGTCAACTAATTGATCAATCCTAGGCAACGGAAAACTGTCCTTGGGGCATGCCTTGTTCAAATTGGAATAGTCTATGCAAGTTCTCCATTTCCCATTCGCCTTTTTCACCAGCACGGGGTTTGATACCCATTCAGGGTAGAGGGCGTCGCGGACGAACCCATTGGTTTTGAGTTTGTCCACCTCCTCTCTGAGAGCAGCGGACCTTTCTGGGTCCATCCCTCTCCTTTTTTATTTAACCGGGACGTATTTCGGGTCTATGTTCAACATATGACTCGTAATGGCGGGAGAAATCCCGCACATATCAGAATGCGTCCAGGCGAAAACATCAAGATTTGCTCGGAGGAAATCACTAAGGTCTTCAGTCATTGCGGGACCGAGTTGTGATCCGATCTTTAGTA
The DNA here is from genome assembly GCA_030737815.1 of Allium fistulosum. Taxonomy (NCBI): domain Eukaryota; kingdom Viridiplantae; phylum Streptophyta; class Magnoliopsida; order Asparagales; family Amaryllidaceae; genus Allium; species Allium fistulosum. The sequence goes on from CM060906.1 coordinate 419,696,205, forward strand.
CTCGCGATGGATCGTCTCGGCTGACTGAAATATCAACTGTTAATTCAGTTGGCGCTGCCTTTTCTTCCCTGGGTTTCTCATCGTCGTCTCTCGGATCTATGTCTCTAAAGATCCAAGAATTATACCCGAGCCAGGGCTCGGGCACTACTTGTCAATTATCCGTATTAAGGATGTGGACGGAATTGTCCGCAGCCTTTCCTTTCTCCCTTTGATGGGCCTCTCGGAGCTCAGCCACATAACAGGCACGACCAGTTGCTTGGTCGCCATGAACAACACCTACTCCTTTGTCAGTTAGGAACTTCAAAGTGAAGCACCACGGGGCCAATGCTGCCCTAAATTCCGCCAGGACCGGTCGGCCCAAGAACACGTTGTACGGAGAATCCACATCCAAAACTACGAAGGGTAGGATTCGCACCATCCGACGTTCGCCTTGTCCCAGTTCAACTGGTAACTCAACATACCCCACTGCATCGGTCGCTGCGCCATTAAAGTCGTGTATACGAGCTTTGGACGGTTTCAAGTCCTTTGTTTCCATTTTCATCTGGTCATAAGCCTTCTGGAAGATGATGTTGACAGAACTTCCACAATCAATCAGAATTCTTTTCACATAAGCCGGTCCGATTGTCGCAGATATGACCATCGGGTCGATGGTTAGAGCCTCCACTTGGTCAGCATCTCTGTTTCTGAACACTATATCGTCTGTCATCACGCGCAGCTACTTAGCAGGGATCCATCCTCCATATTGGAACAACACTCGAAATCTGCATGCTTCAGGGAACTAGCATACCGCTCCATCTCCTGCCAATTCTTATCCGCGGGGTGAGGCCCGCCGATGATCGTGTTTATGACTAGTCTACCCACAGTCCGAGCAGGCTCCTCGGGATGGCGCAGAGCTGGTGCACGGCCTGGGTTGGATGTTCCCTGTCCTCCTTCCTGTGGATCCTTCACAAATTCCTGCAACTTTTTCTGCCTGATCAACTTCTCTATAGAGTCGTGTAGGTGTCTGCACTCTTCCGTATTGTTCCCATAAGTCTCATGGAAGCGGCAATATTTCCCAGTCCGCTTCTGTTCCTCGGTTGACTCTTTTGGACGTGGCTTTCTGTACTGAAAGGTATTGCAGGTTGATAGGTAAATGTTTTCAAGAGACGCATTCAGCGGGGTATACTCGTTGTAGCTTGGAATTCTCGGCTTCCACTTCCCCGCTTCTCTCTTCTTCCCTTGATTTCTTCCTCCGGACTCCTTAGGCTGCCCAGGCTTGTTCTCGACATTGACTTGGACTTTTCTCGAGTTGTCTCCGGACTGCTTCACAACAATGTTGCTTTTTACGGACTCCTGGACTGGCCTCAGTGCCTTATCTCACCTCACCCACCTGGCTTCCTCTCTTCTTATGAACTGGTGTGCCTTAGAGTAAAAACGCTCTAGCGTAGTCGGAGGTTTTCCTGCCAGCCAGTCTCCGAACTTAGAATCCGGATCCACACCTCGCATCATAGCCATTGGAATTGCATGATCATTGGGATTACTGACTTCAGTTGCCGCAACATGGAATCTTTGTAAATACTCCTTCAATGACTCCCCAGGAGTCTGGATTACACTTGATAGAGACATCACGTCCTTCGGGCGAGTAGTGTGTATCCTGAACTGTTCTATAAACTTCTTAGCCAACTCCTTAAAACTGGATACGAACCACGAAGGGAGTCGGGTGAAACACATAGTAGCGATCCCAGATAGAGTAATTGGAAAGCATCTACACTTGGTTGCATCGTTTGCTCTAGCTGAATCCATCATCCACTCATACCTCATGACATGCTGTCTGGGATCAGTCCTTCCTTCATAAGCCGGGATAGTTGGCATACTAAACTTCCTGGGGTACGCTGCCTGTAGAACGATGTCTGTGAACGGAGTATGACTTCTTGACACTCCCCAATCGTCATTCGATAAGCCCTGATTCTCTTTCATTAATTGCCTGATCATGGCTGTCAGGTCTGGTGTTTGTATAGAAGGTGGAAGGCTGGAGTCTGTTCTACGTGACTGATCATGCAGATGCCTCCTCTGTTGGCGATCTGCCAAATGCGCATCTTGAGGTTCGACATCATTAGCATTTTGATTGTCTGGGCCTCCAGCCTCCACCTACACTCCAGCTCCTAAGTTTCCAGCTCCGACTTGGTCACGGTCTCCAGTTGTTCGGACAGCAGCACCTGCCCGCACAGTTTCAGTCTTACGGTGCCTACGCCTAGGAGGTTCATCGGATGAAGTTGAGCTGTCGGAAGAGGAGTAAGGAGCGGGATTGCCCCCAGCATTCTGCTGCTGTTGTTGAGTGAGTTGTGCCATCAGGTTGGCGTTAGCTTGCATCTGCTCTCCTAGTTGTCTCCTTCTTTTCCTGAGTTCTCTCATCAAGTCGTTGAACTCTATTCTGGTGACAACCGGAGTCTGGTCCTGGGCGGTAGTTCCTACACCCGGAATCGCTGGCTGATTGCTAGGTCCTGCCTGTTGCACGCTAGTAGTCTCGTGGGCGTCTGCATTATGAGAAGCTGACCTGGTACGTGGTCTCGCCATTGTAGAGTTATTGGTATGAACTCTGAGTAGAATCAACGGACGTCCTATCAATAAGTCGGATCTTCTTTGGGGGATTTATTCAATCCAGTAGCTTCAAAGCAGATCCTTGAGGTCTGAGAATTCAGTTCTCAGTGAAAGCACCAAAGTGTTAGCACCAAAATTGGTCAATAACCTCGTTGAGAAAGATTGTGTAGAGATATAAGTGATGAAGATAAATTAAACAAGGAAGAATATGCTAATTTAAATGTAGAAAGTAAGAACACCGGATTTATAGTGGTTCAGCGTAATTGCCTACGTCCACTTTGAGGTTAAACTTTATTGATCTTCTTAATGATTGATTATAGATACAATTCGTAGATCAAATGCTTGAATACAATTGCTAAGTAAAGAAGATGAGTCTTGAAAATGGCAGAGTCTCCCCAGTGTTCCCGAAAAAAGGTCCTTTTTCACTGTGCCCCTGCCCCTCTATTTATAGACAAAGATGGGTTGGACTTCCCAGGTAGGCTTGGTAGCCGAACACCTTGGCCCAAATGGAGTGGTCGTTGTATGCCGAACCAAACAGGCCGAACGGTTGGATGCCGAACCACTCTCTCTATGCTGAACGAGGCGCCTGTTGCGTGGGAAAAGTAGATCGAACGTCAATCAAAGCCGATCGTGCCTCTGGCCGAACGAAGCGTCTGGCCGAACGCTACCTTTGGCCGAATGAAGCCCTTAACCGAACGATGTCTCTGGCCGAACGATGGCTCTGGCCGAACGTTATCTTTAGCTGAACGATGTCTCTGGCCGAACGATGGCTCTGGCCGAACGTTGCCTTTAGCCGACCAATGCCTTTGGCCGAACGATAGCTTATGACGATCAACACAGCAATGCCGAGCAATTGTACATGCCGAACGTCTTCTGATGCCGAGCGCTCATGGATGTCGAGTGCTCCTGGATGCCGAGTACTACTGGATGCCGAGTACTGCTGGATGCCGAGTACTCCTGGATGCCGAGTACTTCTTGGATGCCGAGTACCTAGTTGCCTGGTCAAATCTCCAGGAAACAAGGATTAAGAAGAAGCTGGCAGAAATTTCACATTAGAAGCAGTGGAACCGCATTACTCCAACAAAGCTTTATGGAGTTGCGCTTTGCATCGTTACTAATAAGGACCCTTAGTTTACTAGAAAATTTGGAGGGGTTTGCTAGTACCTTTAGAAACTAGCGTTAGGAACTTCGTTAATCGGAGCATCGCTTACCGACTGAAGTTATGGATGGGAACTTGGAGGATTTATTGAGAGCTTGCATCTTGGACTTTAGAGGACCTTAGGACTAGCGCTTACCCTTAGTAGAATTCGCAAGGACTGTAGTCATCAATGGACGATTAGTATGGCACCCTTGAAGCTTATGTTTAGGGAGGCAATGCAAATCGTCAAATTGTGGGTAAGAAACCACCGACAAATTCTACTTGTACCAGATTTGTACTGCGAGACTTTGGAAAGTTAGAATTGATTAGGCAGCATACGATTTGGATAGTTGGAAAGTAGGCACCAAATTTATTAGGCCTTTTCCCAATATGGGGAATAACGTGAAATCTTTTATGTTGGCTAGAGCCATGACGTTTTTGCATTTGAGGAAATACCTTCGTAGCATAACAATTGTTGTAGATCCTAATCAACTGGGGGATTTTAAGACACAGCCAATAACATCCTGTGCCATTGTGTGCATCAAAGAACACGGAACTCGAAGGCTCCATAACAAAGAATTAGATTGGTTCGAGTACAATGGTGAGAAAATTTGATGTGATGCATAAGGACTCTTCATCCAAAACGTTTCTCTGGAAAATTTTCCCTCTAAAATTAGGATTTTGGTTGCATCGTGGTTGCTAGATTGGATGGTAGGAGATGGTTGGTATACTTTTTCGCAACCACTTTACACTCATGCAGAAATTTTTACACATGTTTAGGGTATTTGCATACATACTTTCATGACACGATTACACAGTCACACTAGAATTGACTAGGATTGAGCTCATTTTAATATGTCTCAGTACATAATCACATTACACTATTGTTTGAGTATATAACTTGGTTGTGTAACATGGATGTTATTGCGAGTTATGATGTTCGCCCTTTGGAATATTTCGGGACAAAATCCTTTTTAAGGAGAGAAGAATGTAACACCCCGTAAAATGAACCATAAATAAATAAAGTAAAGTAAATATGATAAGGGTTGGCTATGGAAATTTTATAAAGTTTGGAATTTGACCACGAAAGTTATTCTGTTACGTTCGTGGCGAAATTCCGATCTGTCTCCATTTATAATATGTTGAAAATAGAGCTCAAACAAAGGAGTTATGAGTATTTGAAGTTCTCAGATTTAAATTGATTTAGTCTGAATTCAAATTCAAATGAGATCAAATTTAGGATTTAAATTTCTAAAATTATCTTGGGGCTGAGTAAACGTTTAATTAACGCTTAATGTTAAAAAGTTAATTAGGGAATAAAATAATACAGCAATGGAAACAAAATTAAATGTCCCTGAATAAAAGAGCGATCGACTTGAATAGGTCACCTGGTCGACCGCTCTCCCAAGGAAGGTCGACCAATTGGCAACAGATGTTGCAAGTGGAGGCTAGGGTTTGAAGCAATGTTTTATTCTCGGACGCTCTGGATTTACCAGTTTCCTACCTACTTTTATTCTATGGTTCTGGTACATTTCAACTTCTATAAACAGAACAATATCCTCTCCACTTTTATTCATATTATTTTAGGGAATACGACTAAACTCTGCCATTGCTACCTTTCTAGTAAGATTCAGAAACTCCGTAGAGAATTCAGGTAAGGATTTAACCTATTTCCTATTTGTTTCTTTTTCCTCCAGTCTATTCTTATCCTATTCTTCTCCAATTATTCTGAAAATAATGAATATATATATACATCTTCCCTATTGTGTATGTATATATCAAAAGAGAGAGATTCTAGAAGGGATCGAAAGGCTACAAATCCATTTGAGTAAAGCTAAGGCTAATCTATGAGTGGCAACCTTAGTATTTCTTTCAACAATTGTTTAGTGTATTTCCTTTTGCATTTGAATATGCCTTAGGGATTTTGGAATTTTGAAAATATGATAGATAAAATCCCCTAAAATTCTTTTTTAATTTGATATGTCAATTCTATGCTGAGATTCACAATTATTTACATAAATTTGGTGGTTCTTTATGCAATTTTTAATAATTTCATAGTCTATTCCACTTCTCTTTCTTCTTTGGATCAAATCATGATCCTTCAATAAAATAAGGGGTTTAGATTACAAATTCTATTTGTAGTTTACACCACTTATTCTTATCTATTTCTTTATAAAAGAGGAGTTGAATAGAATATGGAGTTTTGATTGCAATTCTTACTGTTTAAGATGTTCCATTGGATTGGTGCAATAAATTGAGTTTCTATTTTATTTACAAGTCTGTTGTTGCAGTTTTGATTATGAATATTTATTCCCTGTTTTGGACATTAGAATTCCATGAAATCTTGGAAAGTTGAGAAAAAAGACTTGTAATAATAATTGATTAGGAAATTGACATTTAACGCTAGTTTAGAGCGTAAAACCCGTGCGTTTAGAACTTATTGGACATGAATATTTATTTATTTCTATTTACGTAATAAACGTATAATTATTGTGTATATGGCATAGTTAACTAGGCATTTATTTTATTTATCTCCCCTATTAGGAAGGTAATTAATTTTGAGGCAAAAATAATAGGAAACTCTTATATAGCCTAATTATTAATTTAAGGCATAATAAGGAAGATTCCTTATAAGGCTTATTTATGAAACAGTGAGATGAGTGTGTGTGTGTGTGTGGAGAGTAAATAATTTATGGCTAAGTCATAGGAATGCGAGGTAAATAGATTACATGATAGAAGTCTTCCCTTCACTTTGAGGCTACCAGCAGTTGTGTACACTTTTATTGATGTGAGATATCCTAATGATAAATATTTTTAAAGACGCGAGGTTAGTTCCAAATTCTGTAAGGGAAATCTACCCAGCTAATTTGGCTACCAGTTCCTACGAATAGTGGACTAATGTGAGACATTATTATGGGTATGAGCCATAAGACAAAGGGCCTGCTTCGGGGTTTGAGGTATTAAGTGGTTGGACCCGCCTTCTTTCCCAAATGAAGTATTAAATGGCCAAGGGGTTACGTTAGGTGGTATCTCTATAGTGGCCAGCTTCTGGAATTAGGCCTTAAATGACAAGGTCTGCCTATTTTCCACTTGGAAGTATTAAGTGGCCTATGAGATTCCATATGATGTCAGCTAGATAGTACCATTGATGAGCATGCTTCTAGAATTAGGCCTTAAATGATGGGGTCTGCCTATTTTCCACTAGGAAGTATTAAGTTGCTTTGGTACCGTCTCTTACATTATTAGCTATTTATGATGTATGATTGGACATGGGATCTACTTCTAGAATGGAAGGTATTAAGTGGTTGACCCACCTTTCCTTATAAAGAAGTATTAAATGGTTTTATTGTTTTTATGTTCGTAGACGTATTCTTATTTTAAAATATATTGCCCAAGTACTAAAAAGGTAAGACTTGAGGTTTATATTCACCAGACACTTGTTGTTCAGACTCCCTCCTCATTACAATATAGGTTAAGGACGGAGTGATGACGATGACGATGCTTAGAGATAGCGAAGCTTGGCTTGTGGCAGTACGTGTTATTATTACTTGCTTTTATGTGTACCCATGTATTTAGACAATTGTTGTAACAGATATTATGTTATGGTTTTTGTGGAATTTTTTGTTATGGCATTTTTATGATTTTGAAATAAATGGGTACACTTTGCTATTATATTTTGTCCCATATGTTGTGAGTTCTGAAAATTTAGTTATGGCTCTATGCTGTTATTTTCTTAGTTCTACTAATGACTTACCTTAGAATGGATCTAAGTTTCGATGGGCCTTTTCTGGGTCGAAATTTAAGCTAGTTCCGAGGTGGGTTGTTACAGTTTCCTTACTCTATAATGTCTCAACGTACAAACTTACCATGGTGGATGATATCTTTGCTTATGGATCCTCGAACTTATCTTTTGATAGGGTGATCACTAGCCATCTCCATTCTCATCTCTGTAATCTCCTGGACATCATTAATCACTTCAATCTCTCCACCTCTTATAAGAAAATTTCTTGGAAACTGAATCCTTCCAACTTGTTCTCAACTATATCATGGTACCATTTTAGTTAACTTCTTTGGTAGGTGCTTTAGATTCTCTAATTTAGAAAAAAACAAGGATACCACAAGGGCGAAAACTTTCACATGGCTCCTAACCTTGGACAAACTAAATACTCTAAGCAGAATAATGAATAAGAACATTTACCTTTCTAGCTTATGCTTTATGCATGGCTTACACGAGGAGAATAACAAACATCTTTTTTTTAGTGTGATTTCTCCTTTATCATCTGGACACATTTTGTTACATTAATCCTCCACAGCAACTCCTTTCTCTATGATTCTTTTGACTATTGAGAATATGACAGACTAAAACTAGCAGACTCTCATATCGACTTGATCAAGGCTGATCTTCTTATTATGGCCTTTGGTTGGGTAATATGGAGAGAAATAAATAATATATGCTTTAATCATCTACATAACTCTTACATTGCCATTTGTAATATAATTATCAACCATGTTAACATATGGTTAAGTATAGACTAAGGAAGATTGGTATTCTTCCTTGACGCTGCAATGATGGGAAGTTGAGTGGCATTGACTAATGATTCTTGCTGTCTGATGCTGTAGTTTCTTTATTTAATTTACCTTTTCTTATGAAGTAGTTTGTTTTTTTGGTTGGTGATGGCATGTATGCACATTTGTATGTATATATGTATAAAAGTTATTCTAGGACTATCTACTTACTATGTCTGAACTGACAAGGTTGCAAATGATGTGTTCTGAACCTTTCTTCATTTTGGCTCGCGATCAGGCATGTTGATTGCATAAGGGGTTCAGCCCCTACAACATTTAGTATTATACATATATCTAGGCTATGTAGGATTTTTGCCTGCCCATCGTACTTTGATAAAAAAATAATGGTAGGATCTATTCCGTTGATAAAATTATCACTTTACAGAACCCAAGAGATAGAGAAAGGATCATGGTAGCGTTGGACGTACTGAAAGAGAAGTCGGGACTGATGTTATGTGCAATAGAAGATTAGGAATATGAGATTAGTAGAGTAATTGTAGTTCGAGAGTTTGTAGATGTTTTCAGACCAGTGATGGGATTACCACTAAGAAGGGCGATTGAATTCCAGATAGGCTTGATGCCAAGGGCATAACCTGTTAGTAAACTACCCAGTAGAATGTCGTCCAAGAAAATGGAAGAATTGAAGAAACATGTAGTGGAATTTGGGCATAAAATTATCATCAGGCCAAGTAGTTTACCACGGGGAGATTCCGCGGTATTCATGAAGAAATCAGTTGGATCATGTAACACCTCGTAAATTTACGTAATTAAATATTTAAAATTGAAAGGGTAAAATCATAATTTTAAATAAAAAGAAAAATAGTAAATTTTTACAAGACTTGAAATTAGGCTTTGGAACCTTTTCCATCGTGTTCGAACGGTTTACAATTAGAAAACTTATATAACTTACTGAATTTGGTCGAGCTGGCTAGAAATTAGAAGAAGTCAAACCCAATAGCATATTCGTAATATATTGATTACGAGATTTAAGCCCAAATATGCGTATTTTCAGCCTATAAATATATCCTTAACTGTATTTCTTTTGTTTTAAAGTTTTCGCCTCCACTTATAAAACTCTAATTCCTAAACCAAATCCACATTAAACAAAATCAATTCCAAATCCACTAAATAAGATCTAAATTAAACAAATTTATATATAAAACCGATCACCGTGGAGAGATCTACACAAGTAAAATAAATACTATCGGGAAATTTGGACTTTTGACGGTGAGGAATTTTTGGACAGTGAAATCGAAGGAGGATTCTAAAGAGGATGCACGGCTAGTCGGTGAATGTGATTCATCCTATATATTAGTAAGATATAGGAATTCATCCATTATGGTCATAAATTACTATATAAATGATGTAATTGAAAATTAGAAGGTTATTTTTTTATAAACATAACTAAGGTATAGTAAGCCATGACTAGATGATTAAAAATTCATAATTTATTAATTGTAATCAATCAAAATTAATCACTCCCTAATTAAAATGTGCGAAATACAAAAGTGTTCCAAACTAGACATATTATATATCAAAATGGTAGTCCTCGACGACACAAACTCACTGGTGGTATTCGTTCGTTAATTCGGTATATGGATTGATCATAAAATGCATTGAAAGTTCAATGAAGATGGACCGTCCATTTCGATTAAATGGTGAAACGATGACAATATTATGGTTGGAAGGAGCCAATGCATAAAGAAGATCGAGTAGAGCTTCACGCCAGTCTCCTATCAACCAAAAACCAAGCGTGGTGGCATAAATATTCACTTAAATAACAGCGGCGGCGGTGGTTAATGGTATCACTAGAGTCAATAGTGTTAATGGCAGCAGGTAGCGCGTGTGATGAGGTGGCCAATAGCGGTGTCAGATCCGGATGGCATGGCTGCTGGCCATAGCAACGACGTGTTGGATTATCGCATGATGAAGGTCACTATGGCATTGATAATAATAAAAAATGATAAAAATATATTAATTAAATTATTTAATAACCATGAAAATTGCCCTTATCCGTAAATGCTTATAACTGTTGCATAAGAACTCTATTTTACATAAGGTTCACAGCATCGAGATCATGGCAAGACGAGGAATAATTTGATACGTTTGTTTGTTGTGCTTTGAGATACTTTAGGAAAGTACATTGTTTTGGTAGATTTGTTATGTGTTGTCCGTAACGCATGACTGGTACAGAACATTCAAAGCGGTCGAGTCTTCGGTGTACGATCTGGCAATAGCGGACCGAGACATCTGGTTCCTCTGTAGCGAATCACATATGATCTTGTATAGTGAGCTAAGACAAGTAGTTCTTCGGTAGCGGGTGACGTGTAGTTCTTCAGCAGCGAGTCGTAGATGATTTGGTGAGAGCTGCCTAGGATATGTAGTTCTTCAGTAGCGAGTCACATATGATTTGGCAATAGCGGGCCGAGACATGTAGTTCCTCGGTATCAAGTCGCATATTGATTTGACGATATGATACATTCAAAGGAGTTGAATCCTTGGCGTACAATTTGGTAATTATGGGATGAGACATGTTGTTTCGTAGTAGAGGGTCGCATACCGTTTTCGGCAAGTAAGTTGGGACTCTAGGCTCGACCGTGTACATATGATTAGCCATAGGATAGATTTTAGTGAGACATTAGCATAAGATGTCATTATAATATTATATTGCATTTAGCTGACTTCTTGAGTGCAGATGACACAGGTTAAGGTATGGTATTAGAGCATAAGTATTGTTTTACTATATTATTAGTATTATACACTTATACGATATGTTTCACTCACCAAATGTTTGTCTGACCCCCTCTATTATTTTCTTTTTTTGGTTATACTCTGATAGGTCAATAGAAAGGGATAGTGGTGACATGGAGGTGATGGTATGGAGACATGCATTTATTTATTATCTATCTACTATCATGCTTCATTTATTCATGGCATTTACTATGTTAATTACTAGTAGAGAGGTGTTGTAGTTGGATTTATTTGATACTATATCGTTGTGTTTGTCCTGGTTGTATTATTGACTATTATTATATTTTATTTTTTTCTTCGTGGGTTTAGAAAGTGTAGAATATTATGGATAGCTCTATGACCTATTTTATATATTTTACCTCAAAATGTTCTTTCATCTGCGAGGTCCTAGATGCCAGTGTCTTTCTACGCATGAATTGGGGGTCGTAGTTGGCGGTCGATTAGATTTGGTATCAGAGCTTAGGTTAGGCGATTCATACTAAATTAGGGTATATAATAGAGCTATTTGTAATTTTATATTATTTTTATTATATAGTTATTAATTTATTTATTTATACATCACACCCTATATATTTTGACTCATAGAAGTAGTTGTTGGCTTACCCCTTATAGAAGTAAACTATAAGTTAAATAAATGTTGAGATTTAAATAGTTTGGGATGGAAGATAAATCTATCATATTTGTTGTAATTTACTCCATAGCGAATTGCGAAAAGAGGGTTATATGCCAAGTAGCAATGTAGTAAACTATGGGACTATGGATGAAGAAGAAGAGAAGTACCCTTATGTCCATAGAATATAGTGTGATGTTGATGAAGCATTGTGAGGGTACTTAAGCATTTTTTAGATTGTATGACCTAGTTGGAATTGTACATGTTATGATCTACTCCAATTAAAGTATTTAAATTGATTGAAGAGTTAAATTAAGAATATTAGTATTTTAGATGGTTGGAAAAAATAAAGAAGTTGAAGTTTTCTTAATGTTTCAAAAAATAATAACTCCTTAGTTTGACATTCAAAAATAGGAAAATTTAATAAGAAGTAATTTTCCATAACTAGTTTTGAAGGTTTTATTTTTGCTTAGTATAAGACACTTTGTTATTTTGCTATGTGCTTTTCTTTTGATGGAGAAACTTTTAAACTAGAATAATAATAAGTAAACTGTATCTTTCTCAATGCCTTTTATTTTATAAATATTTGTTTGAATAGATTTTTAAAATCGTTAATTCCCTGCGGATCGACCCGTATTCGCCACATACTACAAGTGTACGCCATGCGCTTGCGGTTATTTTTATTTCTAAATTCGTTCGACGGTTTTCTAAACCGATAGAATTTCGATCAACGAACAAGTTTTTGGCGCCGTTGCCGGGGAATAGTTTTGATTTTAATTTCTATTCTTAACTCGTCGATTTGGGTAAAAGATGGATTATTACTTAACTCGTCACATGTTGGGATTTGGTTTTGTTGTTCACGTTGTTTCATATAAGTTTCAAACAACGAATCCATGTGATCATCGTAAATTTCGTTCATTTGTTCAACAAAATCCAATTTATAATTATTAGCTTAAGGATTTTCGATTTGGATTTGTTGAGAACAAAAATTTGCACTTGCATCATAGTCGAGATTATTCCCATTGCCAAAATTATTTGAAAAGTGGATCACATTTTCGTTTTGATTTTGAAATTCATTTTGGAGTTCAAAATTGAATTGTCATGAGTTATACTCGAAATCGTTTGAATTTTGAAGTGAATTCAAATTTTGATTATTTTGAAAACTTTGATTTGAATCATTGCCCAAATATGAATTACACAAATCATTTATCATTTGAGTTTGCTGTGTAGAGATTTCAAGTAGAGATTAAATGCTATTTTTGAGATTCGAGGGTTGTTCATCATTTTGAAAATTTTGTGGTTTAAAACTCAAATCGTTTAAACAATAGTTGTTGTTGAAATATCCATAAGAATTTGGTGTGAAATTATATTGATTATATTAATTTTCACAACTATCGTAGAATTCACGTGAATATGGAAATTCAGACATTTTCAAGAATGTTTTTGGGTTTTTTTATACAAAGGAATAAAATTTATTTTTCAAAAGGGAAATTGATTTTTGTTTTTTGGTTTTTCAATTTTTTTTTGTTTTTGAAAAGGTTTTATAATTTTTTTTTATTTTTTTTTTCTAAACTTTTTTTCTGAATTTTTGAAATTTCAAAGAAAAAGGATTTAAAAATTTCAAAGGAAAAGGAATATTTACAATTTTTTTTATTTTGGATTTTTTTATAAATATGCAAGAACTAATGCAACTAATTGAATGCAATAGTTAATTACAAATGATTTATCCTAAGTTAACCCAAAATTGTATAATCACACTTTGTCTTAAATCAACAAGATAGTTCTCAGCCAGGTAACGGGCAGGGGTTATCGGTGCACCACGAATCACCGTAGCAATGCAGCCGAAGGTTTAAGTACCTTTAGAGAAACAATTCAGTATAATATTTACGAATCACCGTAATATATATAACTGATTATTGCTCTGCCGTAGCCTAGACACCAAGAAATTAAATTGTCGAAAGAGGACAAATTGTTAATATACAATTAAAAGTTATCGATGTCTAATCGTTCTTATTAATCAAAATCTAGGATGAAATGCAAAGCAGAAAATAAACATGTATTAACAATGCAACTACAAATGATTTTTGTTTTTGGTTTTTTCTTGAATATTTTTTTAAATGCAAGAAAACAACAATGCAAGACAAATAAAAACAATAGATAAGGGTTAAAAGCAGAATTTTTTTATAAGTAAGCAGAGCAGTTATTTTTTTTTGGCAAGCTTAGCAGCGGAATCCTTCTCCTTCTGTTTTTGCTACCTGAAAGATAAAACAAAGATATACACACAGATTATTTATATTTATATATATCAAAGAAGAAAGTAAGAAAAATGAAAACAGAAAAGAAATGAACCTAAAACAAAACGAATGAAAGTATACAAATGAAAACAAAATTAAATCTAACTTGTTTGTTTGTTCTTTATTTTTAAGGAAGAAGTAAAACAAATTAAAATGAAACAACTTGGGTTTTTTTTATTAAGAAATAAAAGAAACAAAACTAAAAAAACTTTTTTTAGGGTGAGACACTTTGTTTTTATTTGAAAGTTAAAGCAAATGTTTAGTATAAAAGAGGCTCAACAAATAAAAATACACTTAAGCAGACCAAAACGTGATCAAGCCCACACAAGCCCGCATAACAATTTTGCTTTCTCTCTGTCTCTTTTGTTTTTACAGAATAATCCCCAAAACCAATTGAAGAAACAAAATCACAATTCACGTTTTCAAAGAAATCAAACTCTCGTACGAACTCAAATTCACGTTCTCTCAAACAATTGAATTGAAGGCAGTTCGATGTGTAGAAGTTCGAGGCGATTCGTTATTGGGGAGTGAGGTGGAGTTCGTGATGGACTGTGGTGGTTTTATTGGAGTTCGATGGTCGGCGAACTGCAGTAGCGAAATTTAGTTGTAAGTAGTGGGTTATTAGTAGCCAAATTGTGGGTATGCAAGGGTTGTTGTAGGGAAGTGGTGGAGTGGGGGATTTGTCTAATCGATGTTGAACTGAAGAGCCGCAGTGCACTGTAAGCAGTAGCAGATTGGCGATTTGGTACTTCGGCTACAAGGAGGAATGTTGTTGACTAAGTTTGTTGATAACAGAAATGATAGTAGATGGCAACTGTGGTGTTGAGTTGTGCAAGTTGTATTTGTGTGCAAGTTCTAGGAGAGTTTGCTATGGTGGGTGATGAGGCTGGAGAGTAGGGCAAGAGATGATTGGAATTGTCGTGGATGTAATGATGGTTGTAGAAGTATGCCGTTGCAGTGTTAAGTGGAGAAGCAAGGCAATGCAGTGGTTCTGTTTTGGAGATGCAATGATGTCAGGGATGGTTTGTGATGTCAGGGAGGTTATGTTTGGAAGAGCAGTTATATTAGAGGAATGTTATTGGTATGGTAGAAGGCAGTTGTTATATGGTCAGATTTGAGGAAGTTTTTTCTTGTGGAAGTGTTGTTGATAGGGATTTGCGTAGTGGGCAGTAGGAGATGCGCAGTGCAAATGTTTGTTGTATGATATGCAAGCGTGTGATGATTATGTAGGAGGAGTTGAGCAAGGAGAGTATATATGAGGAGCAGAGAGTAATGGCACAATTTTTATTGTGTAGGATTGTAGGAGGAGCAGAGACTATGACGGAACGGTTGGATGTAGAGAAGGTAGCGGATGGTCAGTGGATGGTCAATTGCACAGATATGGCCAGTGGCAAGGAACAGTTTGAAGGCAGAAGTGTTGAGTTGATGGATAATGTCTGCACTGTGATGGAATAGGGAATGCAACTGCAAATGTTTTGTTTAAAGTGTAAATATGATAGATGTAAACAGAGAGCAATGTAGAGTGTAAAATACAATTGTTTTTGAAGTGCAGTGTTTTGAAAAGTATAAACAGTTGAAATGCAAAATGTTTTTTTTAATAAGATGTTGCTTTTAGAAAATGCACAAAGTAGAACTGAAATGAAGCAAGTGCAAATGCACAAAACAAAAATGCACAACACAACAGTAATGCACAAAACAACAATGGACACAAATGAGAAGGTTAAAACTGAATGCTAAAGGAAAATGTAACTAATGCAATGATTTTTTTTAAATATGAATGCAAAAGAAAAGGAAACTAGAACAACAAATGCACAAACAAATCAAACAAACAAACAATCTTTTTTATGCAAAGACACACAAAAATCAAACAAAATAATTCGAAGAATAGCAAATTAAAATCAGACCAATTCCCCAGCAACGGCGCCAAAAACTTGTTCGTCGACGGAAAATTTCATTTGCTTACTCTCTCCAATTTTTCTTTTGGAATGAAATGAAATACCACTTTAATAAACTTTGATAATCAACAAAGGACCTATTTCATGGATACACTTTGTTATCAACTGAAACAACGAGTTAAACTATTGTCTATTTGTTATGATAACTTGATTTTTTGTTCGAAATTTTGACGAGTAAATGACTTAAATTTTCAAGATAATGACCAAAACTTATATTTAACTTATTTGTGTCTATTTAAATGTAAATCTTTCATTTGTAAATATTTCCAAAAACTTGCATTCATCTCTTTGTAAATAAATCTTGCACTGTGTAAATATTTTCATCTTGCATTTGGATTTTATGGGTAGTATCCGCTGAAAATCCTCACGAGACAACACTCGTCCTACTGGGGACACCCAGAGGTTTAACGGCTTGTTGCATACGCTCAATGCAATGTTGCTCCCTACGAAAATGGATTTATCTTAGTTTTCATTTATTCGAGGATAAATAAATAGATAAGTGTGGGGGTATTTGATGTGCACGTAAATGTGCATATTTTTACCACCATATTTAATCTATTTAAATTAAATAAATGATCGGGTATTTTAACTTGTTTAAACCAAAATTCATATTATTTTCAAATCGTCACATATTCATCTTCATCCAAGGGCAAAATGGTCATTTTTGTGCATATATTAATTTGAGAAAATTTAATTAGAAATTTCTATATTATTTTATAGGAATTTGGCTTCATATACAAGTGGTTTCATGAAGATGTATGCATGCACAAAGAAGATACAAAGGAATGGAGATGGAAATAATTCAAAGGCAAGATAATGGAGGACCTCACCTACCCACCTACCTTAATGTACAAATTAGAGGCTAATGCACATGCTTATGGAATTAATGGCTTCATGTACACTTAAATGATGATTAGTAGAAGCTAATGATTACTTGGCCTACACACTTTCTCAAGGGTATTTTGGGCATTCCCCAAAAATATGAATTAGGGTTTAACACATGTATAAGTACCCTTTATGTTTCATGTAACCCTCTTCTCCCTTAGTCTCTCTTAGTTTAGTTTAGGCTCAAAATAAAAAGACAAGCTCTCTTTCTTTTTTTCATGGCTACTTAGCCATTTTTATTTTCATGTAATTTCCTTTCCTTTTCTTATACAATTTAATTACTTGTTCATTTTACTTTCCTTGTTCATTTACTTTAATGTTGGTAGTGTAGATTTACATTCATGCAAAGTAGATTAGTTTTAATTCTTGTTAATTAGCTCTCTTTTTCATTAGCTTTCATTTTCCTTTCTTTTTGCTTTCATGTTGCTAGCTACATTTGTTAATCAAATGTCAAATATGAGAGGCTAAACCCCAATTTAGGGGTAATGAAGCTCTTTAATTATGTAGCTTCAACTATTTGTTAATTCATGCTCTCTTTTTGTGCTCAATGATGATGATTGAAGTGGTTTAATTGTTGTTTTTTCCTTGAATTTGATAGTCTATATTGTTGACATCAAATAGGCTATGCTTAAACAATCACTAACACTAATTGCCTCTTTATAAAAATATGATTCTGGAAAAAGAAAGCGATTTGAAATTAAAATTTGATGGTCTATATTTCTAATCAATAGTTAATAGGCCATACTTAAAATAGATTTCATTTTCATTTAATTGTTAAGTTTCATGAAAGTTAGTAAGTGATTTAAGGGGTGTGTTATAGTTTGATGGCTTATGTTGGCTAATCAATAGCACAAATATGCCATACTTATTATAAGCACATCAATTAAAACACTAAAGACCATAAAAGAGAGATCATGATTTCATGTGTTGAACTACATGAAATAGAGAGTGGATTTATTCTCTAAATTGTCATTTAACTCTTATATTTGCATCTCTTTTCTTTTAGTTAGTTATCTAATTTTCTAATTCTCTAGCTTAACTTTCACTGGACTTTGGTTTAATTTGATTGAATAGATTTTTAAAATCATCAATTCCCTGCAGATCGACCCGTATTCGCCATGTACTACAAGTGTACGTCGTGCGCTTGCGGTTATTTTTATTTCTAAATTCGTTCGACGGTTTTCTAAACCGATAGAATTTCCTTCGACGAACAAGTTTTTGGCGTCGTTGCCCTTATTGCTGCACACTTCATTTAATACTCACTGTTACCAACCTATCTGGCGCCAAAAACTTGTTCGTCGATGGAAATTCTATCGGTTTAGAAAACCGTCGAACGAATTTAGAAATAAAAATAACCGCAAGCGCACGGCGTGCACTTGTAGTACGTGGTGAATACGGGTCGATCTCCAGGGAATTGATGATTTTAAAAATCTATTCAATCAAATTAAACCAAAGTCGAGTGAAAGTTAAGCTAGAGAATTAGAAAATTAGCTAACTAACTAAAAGAAAAGAGATGCAAATATAAGAGTTAAATGACAATTTAGAGAATAAATCCACTCTCTAGATCATGTAGTTCAACACATGAAATCCTGATCTCTCTTTCATGGTCTTTAGTGTTTTAATTGAGGTGCTTATCATAAGTATGACATATTTGTGCTATTGATTAGCCAACATAAGCCATCAAACTATAACACATCCCTTAAATCACTTACTAACTTTCATGAAACTTGACAATGAAAATGAAAATAAAATCTATTTTAAGTATGGCCTATTAACTATTGATTAGAAATATAGACCATCAAATTTCAATTTCAAATCACTTTCTTTTGCCATAATCATATTTTGATGAAGAGGCAATTAGTGTTAGTGATTGTTTAAGCATAGCCTATTTGATGTCAACAATATAGACTATCAAATTCAAGGCAAAAACAACAATTAAACCACTTCAATCATCATCATTGAGCACAAAAAGAGAGCATGAATTAACAAATAGTTGAAGCTACATAATTAGAGAGCTTCATTACCCCTAAATTGAAGGGGTTTAGCCTCTCATATTTGTCATTTGATTAACAAATGTAGCTAGCAACATGAAAGCAAAAAGAAAGGAAAATGAAAGCTAATGAAAAAGAGAGCTAATTAACAAGAATTAAAACTAATCTACTTTGCATGAATGTAAATCTACACTACCAACATTAAAGTAAATGAACAAGGAAAGTAAAATGAACAAGTAATTAAATTGCATAAGAAAAGAAAAGAAAATTACATGAAAATAAAAATGGCTAAGTAGCCACAAAAAAAAGAGCTTGTCTTTTTATTTTGAGCCTAAACTAAACTAAGAGAGACTAAGGGAGAAGAGGGTTACATGAAACATAAGGGGTACTTATACATGTGTTAAACCCTAATTCATATTTTTGAAGAATGCCCAAAATACCCTTGAGAAAGTGTGGAGGCCAAGTAATTATTAGCTTCTACTAATCATCATTTAAGTATAAATGAAGCCATTAATTCCATAAGCATGTGCATTAGCCTCTAATTTGTACATTAAGGTAGGTGGTAGGTGGGGTCCTCCATTATCATGCCTTTGAATTATTTCCATCTCCATTCCTTTGTATCTTCTTTGTGCTTGCATACATCTTCATGAAACCACTTGTATATGAAGCCAAATTCCTATAAAATAATATAGAAATTTCTAATTAAATTTTCTCAAATTAATATATGTCCAAAAATGACCATTTTGCCCTTAGATGAAGATGAATATGTGACGATTTGAAAATAATATGAATTTTGGTTTAAACAAGTTAAAATACCCGATATGATCATTTATTTAATTTAAATAGATTAAATATGGTGGTAAAAATATGCACATTTACGTGCACATCAATATTTGTGTTACATTTTGAAACAAATCGAACTATTATGTTTTCCTTATAATTTTGTGAACATTTCTTATTTACAAAAGTAAAATTTAAAAAGATACATTTTACATGTGTTTATTATAAGTCAAGTTTGAACCATTTTAGATGGAATCCAAATTGGAAAAAACAGGATTTAAAATTATAGTTATAAAACTTGTGGAATTTTTCTATCTTTATATTTATATATTTTTGAATAGAAATTGAAGAATTTGTGATATGAACTCGTGGAAAGATGCATTAGTAAATAATTTAACATTTTGGAAATAATTTCTGGATTCAATATGAAAATAGTTAGTAGCCAAAACCGAATTTTTAAAATTATGTTTTTATGTATATACATGACGTAATCTTTAAAGGTGTTGGAAAATGGCTAATTATTTAAAAAATGGTTTATACTTATATACATATACATATGCATATGCATATATATATATGATAAAATGGCTATAAATTATATGAAATAAGGAAGTATAGGTATTTCCAAAAAAAATACCGAAGTTATTTCAAAGCTAATTATGTTTTGAGTAATTAATATTGGATTGGTAAAGCTATAACTAGTTGAGTTTTAGAAGTTGAATATTTTTAAGAATTATTATAAATAAATTAGCTTTGGAATCTTTAATTATAATAATTGTTTATTGGAGGACGTACGAATAATATGAAATGATTAAATTGAAATAAACTTGGGCTATGACTTCCTATGAAATGATTTAACATGAAGCGCCTAAAGTAAAAAAAATTTGAAAATTTATTTAAGTATAATTTAAAGAATTTAATTTGAAAAATTGTGTTGTGATTTTTATTAAGGTTTATTAAATTTAGCAAAGAATTTTATAGTTTTAGAAATTTGCTAATCTTGTGAAAGATGAAGATAGAACTCAAAGATTTTTGATTTAAAAACTAAACCGAAAAAGGTTATTGATATTTTCAATTAAAATTTGGATTGGAATTAGAAACGTACACATCCTATAAATTTTGAATTAATTATAGTGAACTAGTTAGAATATTTCATATGCCAATGTACTAAAGACTTGTTTGTATTGAATGCAATGGATTTGTGAAGTGTTAGACAATTTGGATAATGGAAAAATTAGAATAGAAATTTGGTGGTTTTTCAATAGGCGTTTGAGTTAGAAAGGTAAAGTACCAAAATGATTTTTCCATAATAATGAGGTGTAAATACTATTTCGTGTCATTTTATCCGAAATAAGGTTTAAGTTATCGGAGCTTAGTCCAACATGTCTTGAGATATGAGATTTGGCTAAAACTTAAGATGAGAGTAAGCCAAAATATTTTACCATAAAGCCATAGAGAAGAAGTGTTTAGCCAAATGGCAAAATGATCATGTTAAGGATGGGGATACACTCACATAATACGTTTTTGACAGAGTTAGGAGTATGCCCTAGGGGCAATTATGTAATTCTTTACATATATCTAACTTTGTGACCAATCTTTTTTTAAATAAAAGGGGTGTTTCTTTCGATCGTATACTTGTTATATAGTGATATAAATAACTAAGTAATTAATTTAAAGTATATAGATGGAAATTCCTTAAATAATGTGTTACGTAATAGTAATTACAAAGTGTTGTAATCATGAGAATTTTTATCATAATGAAAATAAAATTTTATTTTAAATATTCCTAGTCAAGATGTTTTAAGAAAGAATTTCGACTCATCCATTGAGACTAGAAATGTAATGCTCTCCAAATGTTAGACAGTGTATTTCCCATGACTGTTGAGGACACCAATGGGCTACGTACCGATAGTTCTGATGACTATGAAATGACTCACTCAAGAGTACACTGCTATTTAATATAACTAAGGTTAAACAAACAATCCTGAATTAACGATGTTACACAGCTCCCTCAACTTGAGAATACTGTGGAACTTCAATGTAGACACTCCAATTTGATTCTAATTAAACCATGGCATGACATCCATCGAACGACTACCTGGGTCTGAGTTGAAGCATTGGAAGTGAAAAATTATGCAATAGAGAATTCGTCTCCTCAGCTATATGAGGTTAGTTTCACGGTCAACTATAGTTAACTCAAAATCAAAGTCTCTAGCCAGAGCAGTACGGTTCATAATATTGTTCTTATTGAACCAAGGATTTTGTGTTAGGAATTACAAAGTTGAATGTGGACGATGTTGGAGCTTTGACCAAAATCAAATCGCATAAGTCATAATGTGATATACTTTTGACAAAGAGAATTGGTGTAAACAATCGTTACTACCAGGTACTGCTTATAATATGTAAAATTGGATTTTACCAAAAGACATGTAAGCGATAAATTCAGTCAAAATGTTACACCACTAGTTAAGATGACGTGTGAACAATATTTTATATGTGCCTTAGTTGTCTAATTCTTTTCTGTTTTAGAAATTATCATTTGAACAATATTTTGTTTTGAAAATTGTTTTGATTAACTGATTCAAATTTTATGTTGCAAGTTTGGTAATCGAATAAACTACTATAAGTTATTTTGAAACAACTTCGGTCATTATTTACATTAAAATAAAAGTTAATTCATTCTAAGACTTACATATGGATTTTTTTGGCTAAATCTTTAAACTTTTATTTTAAGTTAACAATTAGATCTAAGGTTGTTATTTTGATTGAATGTATATATTTTAAACTACAAATTAATTGAATACATATGTTACACCTTGTTTTGAATATAAAAACATCGATTCAATTATTGCATACATATATGTTCATACACACACACACATATGAATATACATATATGTATATGTTCTTAATTCAATTTTTACAAAATGGACTTTATGAAAACTAGAATTTTTATTTTAAACTATCCGTTAATTAAAACTGGTTTTACATTATTTGCTTTACTTTAAAACATGCCAAACAACCAAAATCAACTTTAGTGCAAACAAGAATATACATACATACACACACACACACATGTGTGTGTGTATAATATATGTGTTTATATATATATATATTAAACGTTGTTTTGTCTATAAAAAAATTATGGACAACAAAGCATATATAAAGAGAATCACTAACTGTGCACACTTCTTATATGTTGCACTTACACAATATATATACTATGAGTATATCTGGATATACTTACATTTCATGCTATTTTTGAACTGATCATTAATGATTTTAATTAATCATTAATCTAATTAGAGAGAGAAATGATAATTTTCTCTCTCCAATTAAAACTATTTATTTCCTTAATTGATTTTATAGGTTTTAGAGGAGGAAACGAATGGTTTACTTCTCAAATCAACTTTAATGAGTAATTGTTGCATATGAGTGTATTTGATACACTCATGCATTTTAATTTATGTCAAATTCAAACTCTTTCAATTTTTTTTAAATAAATAAGGGATTTTATTTAAAACAAATTTTATACTAGATCCGAAATCTCTTTAGACTTCATAGGCCCAATAGATCCAAATAGAATTTTTTTTTTGAAATCTACCTATTTCACCCGTTTTCGACTAGCTCGGTTCCAACAATGGTACTATAGCCTAATGGTCTATGAGTCTAATGGGTGTGTGTGTGTGTGTGTATATATATATATATATATATATATCGTTTTATGCATATTTTTGGGCTGGAAAGGAAAAAGAGTCAATTAAGAGGAATGAAATTAGATTTAGAGATATGGAAAGCTAAAATGGTAAGTGTAAAATTACATGATTTATATCTAACACCGAAATTTATATCATTGAATTTTATTTAATTATTATGCCTATGAAAGATCCGTTGACTTGTAGGCTTAAAATGAATGTATTAAATTGAAATCTCGCCGACATATTATATAAGTTACGAATTGTGAAGGAATGGTATATACACCCTAATATGGAAGTCTTGAGAAATTAGTCCCTAAAAACTTTAAAGTACGATGCTGTTTGATGCTATTAAGATTGTGAAGTTTATTTTAGATTTACGTTAATTAGGTTGTAAATTATTTAGTATTCATATGGAACGCCCTAATTTGACTGGTAATGTAAATTTCTATATTTTAATTTATTGGTAGCATTGAATATACAATTTAATTGCATCTATTTCTAAGTAAATATCCCAAGACCGTCTAACCTCACAACTTAAAAAATGCATCATTTTAAATAACAAGGAATATGCTCAAATGAAAGAGATGTGTGAAGTACGGATGTCCTTCTCCATAGTTTACACTGTCTATTTCAATAGAAATGAAAAGAGATAATTCTTTGTAATTTCAAATGGAGCAAAAGTCCCACTATTAGGCAACATATGAAAAGTTATAACAGTAATAATTTCTTTTTTTGGAAAAGGATTTCTCCAATGTATTAAAATATGAAAACGAATATTCTTTGTAGAATGTACACATAAGTGTATATTCTGAAATTCCTAAACATAGGAATAAAAGGGTTGTATATATATATAACACTCCATAATTTGACGTTAGTTATTTAATTAGTTAGTTAGTTAATTAGGCTCCAAAAGTGGAATTTGAGAAAATGATGAAATTTGACCGTGAAACTTGCATCATTGCGTTCATGGCAAAATTCTAAGCAACCTTCAGTTTTGGAGTTTTGTGATCGGAGGACAAAGGAAGAAGTTACGGACGAAAAACGGATTCGGAATTAAAATAAATAAATAATATTTCTCCTTGATTTGAAAAGTTCCATTCTGAAAAAAATAGTTTAATGATTTAGTTATTTTTGACACTTAAATTATTATTTTTAGAGTTTTGTTCAAATTTGATTTCAAGGGAAAATGTGCGTCTAAATATTTTGGAATTTTATTTTCCAAATGACATACAAATTTGAAAAGTGAGAAAGATTTTTGTGAAATCTTTGATTTTGAAGGCCACATGTCAGGCGTAGGGAAGGAAAATAAGGGAAAAGCTGTTTAAGCCTTGGAATTTCTATTTTCATACATTGTCGACGACACATGCAAGTCTATTTTTAGACTTAATTCC
The DNA here is from genome assembly GCA_030737815.1 of Allium fistulosum. Taxonomy (NCBI): domain Eukaryota; kingdom Viridiplantae; phylum Streptophyta; class Magnoliopsida; order Asparagales; family Amaryllidaceae; genus Allium; species Allium fistulosum. The sequence goes on from CM060906.1 coordinate 419,720,841, forward strand.
GTTTTTGAGCTTGAAAATAAGCCTCCTTATGCATTTTGTCGTGGAAAATTTGGAGTAAATCCGGGGCAGCGTGGAAATTTCCAGTGTACTACGGGAATAAGAAGATTATAGAGTAGTAAGAATGTTAAATTCTCCACCTAAATTCCTTTTTCCGGCGTAGGAGTAAATTTTAGGAAGCGATTTTTCGATGCGTTAGATTATTGGATGGTAGGAAGTGGATGCAAAATGGTTGCTTCATACTTCTATTTGTAGAAGTACGGGGTTTTGGTTGAAAAGATTTTTCAAAAATCTCACATATAGAACTACCAATATATATGTAGGTTGTTTTCTTCATGTTTACAAAAATGTTTTCAAAAGAAATGCATTCATATAGGAGGATCGGATTTGGAATCATTCTGCATACATATTCTCAGTGTGGTGATATAGTAATACACTATGCACTTATGCACCTTTGATTGCAAAATTTATTGTACACTTATTGGTTGTGTAGTTTAAGATAATTAGGAGCCAAAACCATGACTTAGTCATTGGTGAAATTTCAGGGACGAAATTCTTTTTAAGTGGGGAAGAATGTAACACTTCGTAATTTGGATTTAGTTATTTAATTAGTTGGTTAGTTATTAATTAGGCTCCAAAAGTGGAATTTGTGCAAATGATGGAATTTGACCATGAAACTTACACCATTGCATTCGTGGTGAAATTCTGAGCAACTTTTATATTTGGAGTGTTTCCTGGGGATTTGACCAGGCAACTAGTACTCGGCAATAAGTGCTCGGCATCAGAGAGTGACCGGCATCAAGGAGTGTTCGGCGAAGCACTGGCTATCCAGGAGTGTTCGGAGAAGCACCCAACATCCAACAGGTACTCGGCGTACAAGAGTGACCGGCCTCAAGGAGTGCTCGGCGAAGCACTGGCCATCCAGGAGTGTTCGGTGAAGAACCCAACATCCAACAGGTACTCGGCGTACAAGAATGCTCGGCATCAGGACTGCTCGGCATACCAGAGTACTCGGCATCAAGGCTGCTCGGCATACCAGAGTACTCGGCATCAGGACTGCTCGGCATACCAGAGTACTCGGCATCAAGGCTGCTCGACATCAAGACTGCTCGGCATACAAGGTCGCTGGGCATCAAGGATGCTCGGCATACAAGAGTACTCGGCATCCCATGGTGTTCGGCGTAATACTCGACATCCAGGAGACATTCAACACGATACCAACATACCGTTCGGCATAGAAGGGATGGTTCGGCGCAGAGCGTTCGGCGAACCTTGCTCGGCATACGGCGACCACTGTACTCGGGCTGGAGCATTCGGCAATCAGCCCACTTGGGAAGTCCAGCCCATCTTTGCCTATAAATAGAGGGGCAGGGTCACAGTGAAATGGATCCTTTTTTGGAGAGAAAACACCGGGGAGACTCTGCCATTTTCAAGACTCGTCTTCTCTACTTAGCAACTTCATTCAAGCATCTGATTCACGAATTGTATTTGTAATCAACTATAAAGAAGATCAATAAAGTTTAACCTCAAAGTGGACGTAGGCAATTACGCTGAACCACTATAAATTTGGTGTTTTTACTTTCTGTATTTAGATTAGCACTGTCTTCTCTGTTTAATTTGATTTCATCACTTATATCTCTTCACAATCTTCTTCTACGAGGTTAGTGACCAATTTTGGTGCTAACACTTTGGTGCTTTCACTGAGAACCGAATTCTCAGACCTCAAGGATCTGCTTTGAAGCTACTGGATTGAACAAATCCCCCAAAGAAGATCCGACTTACTGATAGGACATCCGTTGATTCTACTCAGAGTTCATACCAATAACTCTACAATGGAAAGACCACGTACCAGGTCAGCTTCTCTTAATGCGGATGCCCAAGAAACTGCTAGCGTGCAACAAGCAGGACCTAGCAATCAACCAGCGATCCCGAGTGCAGGGATTGCCGCTCAAGAACAGACTCCAATTGTCACCAGAGTGGAGTTCAATGACTTGATGAGAGAACTTAGGGAAAGCAGGAGACAACTGGGAGAACAGATGCAAGCTAATGCCAACCTGATGGCACAACTCACTCAACAGCAGCAACAGAATGCTGGGGGCAATCCAGCTGCTTATTCCTCTTCTGACAGCTCTACTTCTTCTGATGAACCACCCAGGCGTAGACGCCGTAAGACTGAAGCTGCAAGGGCGGATGCTGCTGTTCGAACAGCTGGAGACCGCGACCAAGCCAGAACTGGAAGCTTCCGAACCGGAGTACAGATGGAGGATGGAGCTCCAGATCATCAAAATGCTAACAATGTTGAACCTCACGACGCACGATTGGCAGTTCGCCAGGAAAGGAGGCATCAGCATGGACAGGCGCGTAGAACTGACTCCAACCTCCCAGCTTCCATACAGACACCCGATCTGACAGCCATGATCAGGCAACTGATGAAAGAAAATTAGGGCTTATCAAATGACGACTGGGGAGTGTCAAGAAGTCATACTCCGTTCACGGATGTTGTGCTGCAAGCGGCGTACCCCAGGAAGTTTAGCATGCTAACCATTCCTGCATACGAAGGAAAGACCGACCCCAGACAACATGTAATGAGGTATGAATGGATGATGGATTCAGCCAGAGCAAATGATGCCACCAAGTGTAGGTGCTTTCCGATTACTCTATCTGGGATCGCTACTATGTGGTTCACCCGACTTCCTCCGCGATCCGTATCAAGCTTCGAGGAGTTGGCAAAGAAGTTTATTGAGAAGTTCAGGATACATACTACACGCCCGAAGGACGTGATGTCTCTGTCAAGTGTAATCCAAAATCCCGGAGAGTCGCTGAAGGAGTACTTACAAAGATTCCACGTTGCGGCAACTGAAGTCAGTAATCCCAATGACCATGCGATTCTAATGGCTGTAATGAGAGGTGTAGATCCGGATTCTGAGTTTGGAGACTGGCTGGCAGGAAAACCTCCGACTACGCTAGAGCGTTTCTACTCCAAGGCACACCAGTTCATAAGAAGAGAAGAAGCTAGGTGGATACGACGAGATAAGGCACCGGGACCTGCCCAAGAGTCAATCAAGAGCAACATTGCTGTGAAGCAATCTGGAGACAATTCGGGAAAGGTCCAAGTCAATGTCCAGAGTAAGCCTGTGCAGCCCAAAGAATCCGGAGGAAGAAGTCAAGGAAAGAGGAAAGAAGCGGGAAAGTGGAAGTCGAGAATTACCAGCTACAGCGAGTACACTCCGCTAAACGCCCCACTTGAGAACATTTACCTATCCACCTGCAATACTTTTCAGTACAGAAAACCACGTCCAAAAGAATCAACTGAAGAACAGAAGCGGACTGGAAAATATTGCCGCTTCCATGAAACTTATGGACACAACACGGAAGAATGCAGACACCTGCATGACGCTATCGAGAAATTGATCAGACAAAAGAAGTTGCAAGAATTTGAAAAGGATCCACAGGAAGGAGGACAGGGAACGTCCAACCCAGGTCGTGCACCAGCTCCACGTCATCCTGAGGAGCCTGCCCGGACTGTTGGAAGACTGGTCATAAATACAATTATCGGCGGACCTCATCCCGCAGATAAGAACTGGCAAGAGATGGAACGATATGCAAGCTCCTTGAAGCATGCAGATTTTGAGTGCTGTTCGAACGTAGAGGACGGGGCCCCTGCTAAGCAGCAGCGCGTGATGACAGACGATATTGTGTTCAGGAACAGAGACGCTGATCAGGTAGAGGCTCCGACCATCGATCCCATGGTCATATCTGCAACGATCGGACCAACATATGTAAAAAGAATTTTGATTGATTGTGGAAGTTCAGTCAACATCATCTTCAAGAAGGCCTACGATCAGATGAAGCTAGAGACAAAAGACTTGAAACCATCCAAAGCTCGTATCCACGGCTTTAACGGCGCTGCGACTGATGCAGTAGGATATGTCGAGTTACCAGTTGAACTGGGACAAGGCGAGCGTCGGAGGGTACGAATTCTACCCTTTGTAGTTTTGGATGTGGACTCTCCGTATAATGTTTTCTTGGGTCGGCCGGCCCTAGCTGAATTCAGGGCGGCATTAGCCCCGTGGTGCTTAACTTTGAAGTTTCCGACTGACAAAGGAGTAGGCATTGTTCACGGTGACCAAGCAGCTGGTCGTTCCTGTTATGTGGCCGAGCTCCGAGAGGCCCACCGGAGGGAGAAGGGAAAGGTTGCGGACAACCCCGTCCGCATCCTCAATACGGATAATTGACAAGTAGCGCCCGAGCCCTGGCGCGGGCATAGTTCTCGGATCTACGGAGATATAGATCCAAGAGACGACGATGGGAAACCCAGGGAAGAGAAGGCGGCACCGGCTGAATTAACAATTGACATTTCAGTTAGCCGTGACGACCCTTCGCGAATACTGAAGATCGGATCACAGTTAGGCCCCGCAATGACTGAAAACCTTAGCGACTTCCTCCGGGCAAACCTTGATGTTTTCGCCTGGACGCATTCTGATATGTGTGGGATTTCTCCCGCCATCACGAGTCATATGTTGAACATAGACCCGAAATACGTCCCAGTCAAGCAAAAAAGGAGAGGAATGGATCCGGAGAGGTCCGCTGCTCTTGGAGAGGAAGTGGACAAACTCAAAGCAAATGGGTTCGTCCGCGACGCCCTCTACCCGGAATGGGTCTCCAACCCCGTGCTAGTAAAGAAGGCGAATGGGAAATGGAGGACTTGCGTAGATTATTCCGACTTGAACAAAGCATGCCCTAAGGACAGTTTCCCGTTGCCTAGGATCGATCAGCTGGTCGATTCCACCGCAGGACACGAGTTACTGTCATTCATGGATGCTTACTCAGGATACAACCAAATCCCAATGCATATTCCGGACCAAGAACACACCAGCTTCGTTACAAATGTCGGGCTGTATTGCTATATAGTGATGCCCTTCGGATTGGAGAATGCTGGAGCGACTTATCAACGTTTGGTGAATCGAATGTTCAAGGACCAGCTGGGCAAAACCATGGAAGTCTATGTGGATGACATGCTCGTGAAGTCACGACGGTCAAACGACCACATTCAAGACTTAGCTGAAATGTTTAACATACTCAGGTTTTATGGAATGAAGATCAACCCGCTGAAGTGTTCTTTCGGCGTTGCATCAGGGAAGTTTTTAGGATTCATCGTCAACGCTAGGGGAATCGAAGCCAACCCAGAAAAGATCCAAGCTATTCGAGATGTACAAGCGCCCAGGACTATAAAGCAGGTACAGAGCTTGAACGGAAAAGTAGCTGCGCTGAGTCGATTTATATCCAAGGCAACTGACAAGTGCATCCCATTCTTTGACATAATAAAGAAAGGAAAGAGAAATTTTGAATGGACGTCTAGCTGCGAGGAAGCATTCCGGAATCTGGTAAGGCATCTGGAGAGCCCACCAATACTATCTAAACCAGTTGACCATGAGATGCTGTACGTTTACTTGGCTATATCCCCTCATGCGATAAGCGTAGCTTTGGTTCGTGAGGAGGATCGAGTCCAGAAGCCGGTATATTATGTTAGCAAGCGTTTAACGGGGGCAGAGAAGAATTACCCTAAAATCGAGAAATTGGCTTATTGCTTGGTGATTGCATCACGCAAGCTGCGCCCATACTTTCAAGCGCATTCAATCGGTGTTTATACCGATCAACCCCTGAGGCAGGTACTTCAACGACCGGAAACTTCTGGAAGATTGCTAAAATGGAACATCGAGTTGAGCAAATTCGATATCGCGTACTTACCATGGAGAGCCATCCGAGGGCAAGCGTTAGCAGACTTCATCACTGAATTTACCATACCCATCAAACCGGACGATCACGACATCATTCCCCCCATTCGATGGAAATTATACACTGACGGTGCATCAAACGACCGTTGCTCCGGCGCGGGTGTAGTTCTTATAACTCCGGAAAACCGATCAATCTATTATGCCCTGAAGCTCGATTTCCCGGCTACGAACAACGAAGCTGAATATGAAGCACTGATCGCTGGCTTGAAGCTCATCAAAGAACTCGGGATCGAATCAGTCGAAATCTTTTGTGACTAGCAGTTGGTGGTTTACCAAGTACGAGGAGACTACCAAGCAAAAGGACGAAAGCTTGCTCCGTACCTCGTTCAGGTCCAAGAACTACTATCAAATCTTGAGCGTTATGACATTTCACATATCCCGCGAGAACAGAACAAAGAAGCCGACTTATTGGCTAAGTTCGCAAGTACCGACGATGCTCAACAAATGGGATTGTATCCCGTTGAAGTCTTGCATGCCCCGAGCATAGACGAGATGAAAATCGATCGCGTGTTGGAAACAGAAATCGAGAAGGACTCGTGGATAACCCCATTCAAACTGTACCTGACAACCGGTGCTTTACCAGAAAAAAGAAGCGAAAGACGGCAGGTCCTTCGAAAGGCCGCGCAATACATAATACATGATGGATCAATGTATCGAAAAGGATTCTCAGTCCCATTATTGCGGTGCATCGCTCATGATGAAACAAAGCGAGTCTTGAGAGAAGTCCACGAAGGGGAATGCGGCGACCATACTGGGGGGCAAACGCTAACAAAGAAGATCCTCCGCTATGGATATTACTGGCCCACCGTAAACCGGGATGCCGCGGACTACGCAAGAAAATGCGACAAGTGTCAAAGATATGCAAAAATCCCGAGGGCTCCATCAACGGAACTTACACAAATGATCAGTCCCTGGCCATTTGCGATCTGGGGAATCGACATAATCGGCTCTCTGCCTCTATCCAAAGGTGGTGCGAAATACGCAATAGTTGCAGTCGACTATTTCACGAAATGGGCTGAGGCAGAACCTTTGGCCACTATCACCTACAAGAAGGTCATTAACTTCGTTGTACGAAACATTATATGTCGCTTTGGCCTTCCACGCACCATCATTACGGACAACGGAACGCAATTCGAAAGTAGAGAGTTCAAAGAGTTCTATTTAAAGTACGACATCGAGAAAAAGTTCGCCGCCTTTGCACACCCAAAAGCTAACGGACAAGTCGAGGCCGTTAACAAAATAATCAAGTCCATACTAAAGAAGCGACTGGAGAAGGTTGGAGGCAAGTGGGTAGATGAACTCCCGACAGCATTATGGGCGTATAGAACTACCCACAAGTCCACGACCGGCCACACTCCGTTCGCCTTGGCATACGGCTCTGAAGCCGTTATTCCCGTGGAACTTGAAGTTCCATCGCACCGAGTGACATACTATGACCCCAAGACGAACCAAAACCTCTTGATGGAATCACTGGACTGCATCGACGAAAAGCGTGAAGAAGCTGAATTAAGGGCAGCAGCGCACAGACATCGAGTCAAGTGTTACTACGACGGCAGAGTCTGCCCAAGAATCTTTGACGTGGGTGATCTCGTTCTGAAACGAGTCTTCCCGGTACCATCACGCATGAATCCCAGCTGGGAAGGTCCATACGCCATTGAACGGAAGCTTGGAGAAGGAACATTCAAGCTAGCGACCGTTGATGGCGCGACACTCCCCCGAGCATGGAACAGCGAACATTTGCGGCACTATTACATTTAGCATGTTTTCCTTTCTGGTTGTAAGCACTGTTATTTCCTGCATGTTTCCATTCAATAATGACTTAGTTTCCTTGTGAAAGTTGTAATCAAGCAATTCAGTTGATTTTCGTTAATAAAGGCTTGAAGCCATATTTTCTATGAAATTTCTATATCTCTTAATTGGATGATAAATTACGTTATCATTCACAACATGCAGACTCATACGGACGATTTCAAATCTCCGAATCCCCAGAGTGCGGAGCGGAGTACTCTAAGTCCCCAGAGCGCGGACTAGAGTATAAACGATTTTCAATCTCCGAATCCCCAGAGTGCGGAGCAGAGTACTCTAAGTCCCCAGAGCGCGGACTAGAGTATAAACGATTTTCAATCTCCGAATCCCCAGAGTGCGGAGTGGAGTACTCTAAGTCCCCAGAGCGCGGACTAGAGTATAAACGATTTCCAATCTCCGAATCCCCAGAGTGCGGAGCGGAGTACTCTAAGTCCCCAGAGCGCGGACTAGAGTATAAACGATTTCAAATCTCCGAATCCCCAGAGTGCGGAGCGGAGTACTCTAAGCCCCCAGAGCGCGGACTAGAGTATGAACGATTTTCAATCTCCGAATCCCCAGAGTGCGGAGCGGAGTACTCTAAGTCCCCAGAGCGCGGACTAGAGTATAAACGATTTCCAATCTCCGAATCCCCAAAGTGCGGAGCGGAGTACTCTAAGTCCCCAGAGCGCGGACTAGAGTATAAACGATTTCCAATCTCCGAATCCCCAGAGTGCGGAGCGGAGTACTCTAAGTCCCCAGAGCGTGGACTAGAGTATAAACGATTTCAAATCTCCGAATCCCCAGAGTGCGGAGCGGAGTACTCTAAGTCCCCAGAGCGCGGACTAGAGTATGAACGATTTTCAATCTCCGAATCCCCAGAGTGCGGAGCGGAGTACTCTAAGTCCCCAGAGCACGGACTAGAGTATAAACGATTTCCAATCTCCGAATCCCCAAAGTGCGGAGCGGAGTACTCTAAGTCCCCAGAGCGCGGACTAGAGTATAAACGATTTCCAATCTCCGAATCCCCAGAGTGCGGAGCGGAGTACTCTAAGTCCCCAGAGCGCGGACTAGAGTATAAACGATTTCAAATCTCCGAATCCCCAGAGTGCGGAGCGGAGTACTCTAAGTCCCCAGAGCGCGGACTAGAGTATGAACGATTTTCAAATCTCCGAATCCCCAGAGTGCAAAGTGGAGTACTCTAAGTCCCCAGAGCGCGGACTAGAGTATAAACAATTTCCAATCTCCGAATCCCCAGAGGGCGGGTCGGAGTACTCCAAGTCCCCAGAGCGCGGACTAGAGTGTAAATGATTCCAAATCTCCGAATCCCCAGAGCGCGGATCGGAGTACTCTAAGTCCCCAGAGCGCGGACTAGAGCATAAACTATTTCAAGCCTCCAAGTCCCCGGGACATAGAGTCAGCAAGAAGTCCAAGTACTCGAAAGATGTGGGATGAGAGGTACGCCACGTCCAAAAAATGTTCGAACAGCGCAAGAATGGACCGGGAGATAATGCAACTCATAAGAACTTGAGTTATGGCTACAATTAGTCAGCAAACCAAATAAAGACAAGAGAATCATTCGAACAAAAAAGAAACTAAAACTTTATTCAATAAGTCCAAAATGGGGATACATGATCACTCCTACAAAATTCAGACCTCTCTATACAAACTACAAATCATGGGAGATAAAACAAGTACAAAACTTAATCAGGAAACTTGTTGAACAAGTGCATCGATTATTTCTTCGACTTCTTCTTCTTGTCTGCCTTTGGTGTTTCCGACGACTCCTCTCCCTCATGTTTTTTCTTGGACTTTTTGCTTGCTAGAGAGACGGAGTCAGGAGTAGGAGACGGAACATCTAGCGGTTTGGACCTGCCCGGGAGAATGATTTTCAAAGGTCTGTTCCGCGGGTCAGTGAGTTCCAGTACTTCAGATTCAACTTTGACTTTGACCTTTCTCTTCTCCTCGTCGGCGAGACGGTCCTTCATGCTCATCTCTGAAGTATGTTCAGAGGCACCAGTGATTTTAACTTCGTCGCTTCCTTCGGCAGGAGACGAAGTATCAAGTTTGTCATCATCAAGCGCCCCGATCACTTGAGCGTCTGGACCGGGAGTTACCCCTGCGTGAGCAACGTCGCTTGTTTTCCCTGCTTCCTCCTTGGCGTCATCGCTCCTCGGAGTTAGCTCGGCGTCAGAACAACCTGCATGAAAATATAAGAAGTGGGCATTAGAACGAATGACCATTGCTGAAAAATGACGGGATCTCTTCGACTTTTAGGGAAAGAAGAATTTCCTACCAGGATCCGGTTGGCTATCGGTGGCGCGCGGGGTTTCACCCTCCAGGATAGGTGACAGCACATGAACACCGAGCCCGGGATCTTCGGGATCATAACTGGCATGCTGCTCGAATGGATCAAGCATCGACCGACCGGCCGATTGAGCAGCATAAGGAGCGGCGATGTGAGGAGTAGTAGCGTCGGCCTCTGACGGGCCAGCCTCGTCGTTCTTCTCTTTCGAAGGGGAAGAGCCTTTGCCATAAAGAGCCAATGCTGCGGATAAATCCGATGGCTCATTCCCCCTCAGGAACTCCTTCACCAACGCATCCTCGTCGATCTCTTCGGAGCCTGACTCGACTTTCTTGATCTTTATCAGAGTTTCCCATGCCTCAGCCAGGGATTCGTGGTAGCCGTCGCCCAAGAATGTTAGGTCGCGGTGCATAAGGACGCGAGCTCCATACTCGGCGATCAGCGGGTCAAACATACTCTTGACCTCTTCCCTGCCGGCCTCTACGGCCGCCTCAAGGCGAGAATCAAGCTCCTCCACAGCCATTCTTTTGCCCTCCTCACGGGCCTCATCCTTCATTTTCTCGACCCCGGCAAGTTCACCGTCGAGCTTTGTCTTCAGGAGTCGGGTAGCAACAATCTCATCACAATACCGCTGTGATTCTTCCTGAGCAGCTATTTTATCTTCTTTCTCCTTGGAGAGTTGTTCTTTCAGCTCTTTGACTTGAGTAGCGAGCGCGTCCTTTTCTTTTTGGACAGAGTCTTTTTCTAGGGCAAGGGAGCCGCTGCGCTGAACTGCTTCGTCATGCTCCTTTTTGTGAGCCACCTCTAAGCGAGTAACTGCCTCAGCAGTATCTTTTGCGCCTTGTTCAGCGGCTTCTAGCTTTGACTTATAAGAGGCGAGCTCTTCATCTTGGAGTTTGATGATTTTCTTATCGCTGTCAGCCTCCAGATTCAGACGGTCAATCTCGTGTTGACGCTCGACAGATACTTCCGAGATCTTCTCCACCAAGTGCACGAATGCGTCATGTTGAACATAGACGTCATTGTTGCAGGCGATGGCACTTTGCTTCACGTGCCCAGGAATGTGATGGATGGCTGGGAGGAATTTCAAGCCGTCAAAACAGATTTTCGGAAACTTGGCCTTAAGGTCGACCATCTTTTCCGCAACAGTTGGGTCCACGGCAGGAATAGGAGGAGGAGGCTTAGAGAATTCTGTTCTTTTACGCTGCTCTCGAACTTGCCTCATACTCGATGAACTGGAATGTTGTTCTCGAGCAGCATCAGACTGATAACCCTTCTGCAAAGACTTCTCTTTATCCGGCTCAGTTGGAGGAGGAAGATCGCGGGACTGGGAAGATTGAGAGTGTGATTTCTTACGGTGAGACGACTGGCGAGGACGATTGTCCCTATCTTCATAATCACCTCGGTCCCTACGTCTGCCTGAACCGGAATCCCGTCCGGAGTGATGGAATATAGAAGACCCCTGAAGGCGATCAAGTCCGTGAGAGCGACCCATATCACCTGCAAAGAATGGAGATAACAACGAGTTAAGGAGAATTCATGAATTAAAAAGACTTGAAGTATATTATGGAATGCGCATGTGCATGTGTGTCCTAGTATTCCCCCCGACGGACCCGTTCGTTTATCTTTGCTAATCGGAGTATTGTCTCCTTGAGCCGGGAGTTGAGCTCCTGTGTTGCCCCTCGCGGGCGAAGAGAATTTGAGGGTTTCAGGATCATCGAACCCATAATTAAGCAAATCATCGGGGATGGACAGGTTGGACAGACCCCTCAGAGAACTTTCCAGGTGCTGCGAAGAAGCCTCTTTCTCAGGAAGGATAGGCGTAACTTTTGAGGTGCCACCAACTTTCTCCTTTTGAACCGTGTATTTCAACTTCTTCTTTCCCTTCGAAGGGGAGGATGACGTCTCAATATCCTGAACTTCGATTGCCGGATTCCAAGCGGGACCTACGTTCTCGCCCTGAGTTTCGGGGGCATCATCCTCTTTGCGCTCGCCTTCTTCGTGCGTGCCGGGAGCGCGACGCGACGACGGTCCGGCAAGTTTTTTCCCTTTACCAGATGGAGGTTTGGGAATTGTAACACCTTCTGGAAGGCTGATCCGACGACCAGGGGCTAGCAAGCCGAACCCCGACAGCGATTCATTTGAAATGATAGCTCGGATATCTCGATCCTCGGTCGGAAGAGCTCTAATCGCATCGACAGCATCCGAATATCCTCGGCCTTCCGGGCGTGGGCTGATACCTGAAAAGATGAAACGAAACGTTAGGAAAGACATGCTCGGGTTAAATACGAATAGTAACTCGGTAGAGAGACTTACTGCCTTCAACCCATCTCCTAGCGAAACCGAAAGGGCAGCGCACATAGAACCATTCCTGTTTGTACATGGCGAATTTGCTACAGGCCCCTGTCAAGATCTGACACTTGTGGTATGGCTCGAGGAACATGAAGGAAGGGCTATCTTTCCGTCTCTTGAACATATAAATGTATCGGATATCACCGGGGGTTGGAGGTCTGGAGAAGACGGCCATGAAAAGTAAATAAGTCCCATATAGAAACGCATGGCCATTCGGGTGCAGCTGCGACGGAGCTATGTCTATATACTGCAGCACATCCCGGAGAAATAAATTGAATGGAGGCACGCTGCCCATCCAACACATGAACTTGTTGCAGGCTGTGTACCCGACTGGGGGCAGATGAGGGCGGTCGTGTCTCGAAGGAACTAACACGTCAGCAAAGGGAATCCCGTGAATGGAACATATCCATCGCAGAGCGGCCTCGTTGATCTTCGAGGCTTGAGAATCGATCGGATTGTCCAGTAAGATGGTTGACTCCAGAGCATCGGGCGCCAAGTTATGAGCGGGAGAGATTGACGGGTTGGAAGTATCTGCGCCTCCTTGCCTCGATGACGGCCCAGGCCTATCGGATATGGTGGCGGAGCTAGATTTTCTCGACATCCCGAATAAATAATAAACCTGGCTAAATGCTTGAGAAAGCTATACTTGAAAAACGTTGAACGTTAGAATTAGCAACACGAGTTTTCCCCCCCACGTGGTGTGTGAACTAGTGCAAGCAATTGTGTACAGACGATAAGAATGTTTTAAAAGATATAATAATTAGTTTCGAATCATCGCCTTCGAAGACCGTCATCGCTGACCGTCTCAAAAAGCCCGCCTTGAGGTGATTACAGTTCCAGATTCAAAAGACATATGATTTCTAAAGTAACCAGCCTAAGTGTAGTTTGACATTTATAATGATCGGCATTTTAGTAATGTTCGGCATTCAAGATTATTCGTCCTAAGTATAGTGTTCGGCTGTGTTTGGCTCGGTTTAAAGAGTGTTCGGCAATTGTATTGTTCGGCATGTCAAGTGTTCGGCAATTGTATTGTTCAACATGTCAAGTGTTCGGTAATTGTATTGTTCGGCATGTCAAGTGTTCGGCAATTGTATTGCTCGGCATGTCAAGTGTTCGGCAATCGTATTGTTCGGTATGTCGATTGTTCGGCTGAATTCAATGTTCGGCATGTCGACTGTTCGGTCTGGGTTATCATTCGGCTAAAAGTGGCTCTCCACCACGATGTCAACTTCACCCTACACCATCTCCGTCTGCGCCGAACGTCAGGGACAGATCGCTCGGCGAAGACTACACCGTTCAGCATCCCATCTTTCTTTTCCTTCCATTCTTGTTCGGCGCAAAGGAGCTAGCCCTAACTAGACAACTCCAAGCATGCGAGCCATTTCTGCTCGACGCATATTATACGATCGTGGAAAGGTCACGTTTCCCATGAAAACAACCTAAGTCTTGTGTTGAAGTAATCTAAATCACAGAAGGATTGATACCTAGTTCGGAAGTCGAAATTGAGGAAGGATCAATTAGGTCTCAAATCTGGTAGGATGACAATAATTGAAAGTCTCTAAGGAATGACTGAAAAGAAGGCGTAAAAGGAAAAGAGACGGTGAATACCTGGTTATATAGAAGGGTTCGGCATCGTAACAGCGTGACGTTCGGCACACGAGGTACGTTCGGCTTCGAGCGTATCGTTCGGCATCTAAATCTCGTTCGTCTTGCACCTCCTTCACTAGCATTCTCGAGAAGGTACCTCCGAGGTAGATTGTACCAGATTCAAAGCGCATCACGTTCGGCCACGCAATACACTTTGGGGGGCAAGTGTTTCCTGGGGATTTGACCAGGCAACTAGTACTCGGCAATAAGTGCTCGGCATCAGAGAGTGACCGGCATCAAGGAGTGTTCGGCGAAGCACTGGCCATCCAGGAGTGTTCGGCGAAGCACCCAACATCCAACAGGTACTCGGCGTACAAGAGTGACCAGCCTCAAGGAATGCTCGGCGAAGCACTGGCCATCCAGGAGTGTTCGGTGAAGCACCCAACATCCAACAGGTACTCGGCGTACAAGAATGCTCGGCATCAGGACTGCTCGGCATACCAGAGTACTCGGCATCAAGGCTGCTCGGCATACCAGAGTACTCTGCATCAGGACTGCTCGGCATACCAGAGTACTCGGCATCAAGGCTGCTCGGCATCAAGACTGCTCGGCATACAAGGTCGCTCGGCATCAAGGCTACTCGGCATACAAGAGTACTCGGCATCCCATGGTGTTCGGCGTAATACTCGACATCCAGGAGACATTCAGCACGATACCAACATACCGTTCGGCATAGAAGGGATGGTTCGGCGCAGAGCGTTCGGCGAACCTTGCTCGGCATACGGCGACCACTGTACTCGGGCTGGAGCATTCGACAATCAGCCCACTTGGGAAGTCCAGCCCATCTTTGCCTATAAATAGAGGGGCAGGGTCACAGTGAAATGGATCCTTTTTTGGAGAGAAAACACCGGGGAGACTCTGCCATTTTCAAGACTCGTCTTCTCTACTTAACAACTTCATTCAAACATCTGATTCACGAATTGTATTTGTAATCAACTATAAAGAAGATCAATAAAGTTTAACCTCAAAGTGGACGTAGGCAATTACGCTGAACCACTATAAATTTGGTGTTTTTACTTTCTGTATTTAGATTAGCACTGTCTTCTCTGTTTAATTTGATTTCATCACTTATATCTCTTCACAATCTTCTTCTACGAGGTTAGTGACCAATTTTGGTGCTAACATGGAGTTTTGCAATCGGGAAGAAGTTACGGACGAAAAATGAATTCAGAACGAAAATAAATAAATAAGAAAAGTTAACGTTTATAATTAATTAGCTAGGCCCCACCGCTTGATCCACATATTTGAGCGGTTGATTAGGGGCGGTGAACCCCTAGGAAGAGGGAGGTTGACCGCTTCGTACGTGGTTGTTTCAGTAAACCTAGGCCATATACGGCTAGGGTTTAATATTTTAAATTGAATGGTTCTGGTTGATTCTAAGGCCTATAAATTCAGGCCTAACCTGCTCTTCTCTTTTCATAATTTTATGGAGGCAGTAGTGAAGCTCTCCCATTTCTTCTTCTATACATTCTTTCTAAATTATAAAGATAAGATATTTGTATCTATATTCATACAAATCGAAGAAGAGTAGAAATCTAAAAGAAAGGATAAGAGAAGAGAATCAACCATATGCATATTTGAGGTAATTTATATATTTATGTATATTTGTTTCTAATTTCTCTCCCAATCCCAAATATCTTCACAGACCTATAATTCTATTGTATGTATATACCCTTTTATACATATCTCTTGGATTAAAAAGAATTTGGAGATGAATCAAAGGTTCAACTTCAGATCTGGACATTTGGATCGCTTTTAAAAGTTGAGTGAGAAATTTTATAGATTGTTATAATATAAAAATGACCCCTTTGGTGTTTATTCGATTTTTATGTTTAATTGGAAATTTATATATGAGTTGTAGGCAGTGAATTGAATATAATCTGAATATAGTAAATATCTCAGACCTATTCTTGTTTATGAATTGATTTAGCATTGTTTACAACCTGATCTAGAAATCAGTCCCAAAAGCATGAATTTAGAATATTGATTTGAATGAAATTTATTCCCGATCTGAAATAGGTTGTATAATAATGTTGTAAATTTGGGTTATTACCCTAATCTTATTGGAATGTAAACTTTTCTATGTTTAGAATTGTTAGAATTTAGATCCGTTCAATATTTGTAAATGAGTTTGGTTTTTTTTCCTTTTAGAAAAATACCGCGTTTGACCTAACAAGAATAGATGCAAATAAAAAGAAAAAGAAATATTTAAAGTATGAATTCATTGTAGTTTACACTACCTATTTTAGTAATAAAAAGAAATGATCATTTCTTGTAATTTCAAACGATGTAATTTTTTATATTTTAAAGTTAAATATTTTGTTTTGGACTAATTTATGTAAATTATAGCGGATAATCTTTTAGATATGATTCCAACAATTTAACATGGAAAAGTATATTCTAGTGAAGATATATAACTACAACATATTTGATAAAACTAAATATTTGTACGTAATTAAATGCACTTGTAATAATTAAAACAAAAGCTAATAAGGACGCTTGCATGTAATATTCTCGTTTAGGATAATTAACTAATGGAAAAAGAATTTAAAAGGTTGTAACTCCAATAAATATTAATTAATATGGGAGTTGTAATAATTTGATAGGGTAAATTAATTAATGGGACTGATAAAAATTGGAATAGATATAAAATGTTACTAATTTGAAATTAGTAATCATACATAAATATCTTAGGAAATGCCTGTTAGGATTTTATGAACAAATCGACATTTATGAGCATTAAACAGGGATTTATGGGTAGGCAAATATTTGAGGTAAATCTTATTACCTTACATAAAAAGGGAATTAGTAAGCTAAGTCCAATGTCTACCTAATATAATATAAATAAAGACTTAGGATGTGATGCGAGGTCAGTAGAGTCACTCGATGGAAGACTGCCCTTTACTGTGAGGCTACTAGCAGTCGGGTGTACTTACTACTGATGTGAGATATCACTAATCCTAGGACCCATGATGACGTGAGAGATTTGGGCCTGCTTTGGAAAGTATTAAATGGTCTAAATTTTGAATTAGGAGTGGCGAGGGATAGCTTCATAGTGGTTCGCTTTTGGTTTGAGGTCTTAAGTGGTTGAAGGGTCCACCTCTCTCCTAAATAGAAGTATTAAGTAACCTAGTGAGATTCCAAATAAATATATAAGGATATCTCTAAAAAGGGTTTACTTCAGTGTAGAGGTCTTAAGTGGCTGAAGGGTCCACCTCCCTACCGAAAGAAGTAACCTAACGAAATGTCATATTTATAATTAAAGAGTGAGAGTGGATATCTCAAGAAGGTTTCGATTCGGGTTTGGGGTCTTAAGTAACTGTAGGGTCCTCCTCTTTCTTATAAAAGAAGTATTAAGTAGCCCAATAAGATTTCCAAGTAATGACAGCTAGATAGTACCATTAAGGAGCACACTTCTAGAAATAGGTCTTAAATGATGGGGTCTACCATAATTAATGTCTTAAATGACCAGAGTCTGCCTGTTTTCTGTTTGGAAGTATTAAATGGCTTGGGTACAGTCTCTTACGGTGCTAAGGCCATAATAAAATTAGTACCATATAGAAGCATGCCTTGGGGATAGGTCTTAAATGATGGGGTCTGCCTTAGTTTAGGTCTTAAATGATATGAGTCTGCCTATTTTCCACTTGGAGGTATTAAGTGGCTTGGGTATTTTTTATTACATGGCTACAATTTTACCGGTGATAGATGCGGTAATAGTTGGACATTAAATGTCGGAAGCCTTAAATAGTGGTTAGATGTCTTTTAGCTAGGACCCACCAACCATTGACAACATTGTTAGGAAACCACGTTGGGAATATGTCTTAAATGACAGGGTCTACCTTGATTAAGGTCTTAAATGGCAGAGTTTGTCTATTTCTCTTTTTAAAAAGTATTATAGAAGCCCGCTTCATATTTAGAAGTACTAAGTGGTTAATGGGTTTGGAAGTATTGAGTAGTTGATATGGCTTCATTGGTATTTTGTATCTTGGAAAGGGGTAAGTAAGTAATCGTGTGCGTAATGCAAGGTTAGATTAGAATTGCTAACCTTAATGGACATAGGAATTAAATGGAAACCAATCGGTATAACTTTATGTTAAGGACAGTTTATATATTTCCAATCACCAAAACGTTGTTCTGACCTCCTCATTACAACACACATGATATATTTTAGAGGAACATGTCACCAGATCTGGATGTCCTTTGTTATTGGAGAAGCCTTCTTTCTCTCATTCTTGATGCTGATGTGACAATCTACTATCCAAGGAATACCATTAGTTCCAAGGTAGTAGTCATAGTTTGTATTCTTATCCTATTATTGTTTCTGTATGAGTTTAGATTTCTATCAATCTCTGATAATGCTTATGCTTATTTGCAGGTACCAAATCCAATAATCTATGCTTTGATGGACTTGAGTTTCGATTTTTATCAATTTTTTTGCCCATTACGGTACAGGTTGTTGCATTTGGTATCAAAGCCTATGTTAGTAGATCAGAGGGATTAAGATAAATTGAGAGAACGTATTCGTACTTTCTTATCTAGTAATATTATATTTTTATGCTAGATTCTAAGAGTTTTGACTATAGGAGTAGTGAAGGAATGGGCAAAACAACTATGAGTTAGAAATATCTTAGAGCTAAGATTTTCACGCGAACTTCGAAG
This sequence comes from Allium fistulosum, assembly GCA_030737815.1. Taxonomy (NCBI): domain Eukaryota; kingdom Viridiplantae; phylum Streptophyta; class Magnoliopsida; order Asparagales; family Amaryllidaceae; genus Allium; species Allium fistulosum. Next base: position 419,739,378 of record CM060906.1, read on the forward strand.
TACCCCATGGAGTGCCGTTGACGCGTAAAGCGCGGTTGATGAAGAGCATGAGTACGACATATGGTTAAATCCCAAAGACTGGAGGTGTTCGACTTGATGGTTGTGATTCTAGCTACCTTGTGATTTTGGATTTTGAGTTTCAGTTAGAGACACACATTTATTTCAGATGGGTGGAAAATTAGAGTTTGTATGTCGTTATTGTCTGAAAGCAAGTTTTACTAGGGTGCATTCATTGATCACCTCTTTGATGACAAACCAGATTTTATTTGAATAATTAATGTCATTTCCTTAGTCTAAAACCCGTGAGAGAATTTTTATAAAGTATATTTTGGAAATGCCTTAGATTTTGGAAAAAGAGCTTTCAAAGGATTTCTTTTTCCAAAGATTTATTTTGGAAATTTTGTTTTGTTAATAAATTCTTAATTTATAAAAGATTAATTTTTGAAATCCTTAAATAAATAAATATATATATATATCAGGCTTAATTTTGACTTTTGACAAGGAAATAGTTTTCCTAATTTGGAAAATTTGTATTTTAAATAAAAAGAAGATTTTTGGAAACCTTGAAATATTTATATAAGTTTGACTATTAAGGGAAGTTTTGGTATGAAATAGTTTCTATTATTTATAAACAAGTATAGAGGAGCATATATTTAGCTCGGTGATTTTTCGGTTTATAAAATCAAGGTTTTTATATTTTCTCTCTTGAAGGTACAAATAAAATAGGAATGACATTCAGTTTTATTGGGGTATGTAGTTTGAAGTGTTTTTGTACCCACCAGCTATTGGAAGAAATATTTCTGTGCGAAGCTGACAGGAAATAACAACTGGAATATTTTCGGGTTTTTGGAACCGTTGTTGGTCACAGCAGTTTTGTTGGGACTACTATGAATTGCTGGAGCATGGTTCGGGACTAGGCAGTAGGCTTTGAGACCACCGTGATGAGGACAGGAATTTTTCAGATCGTGTTGAATCAAAGGAGATGGCGCGAAAACAATTATTATTATTTAATCCGACCCTTATTAGGTCTAGGTTCAATTAACATCCAAAGCCTGTTCAACGGTTGACCACTTAGTGGTAAACTAAGAGTGGCTACCAGTTAACGAGTTTCGCCACAACTTGAACCTGGAACGGGACTATAGAAGTTACGTCTGGATTTCCCCAGTTGCCTTCTTTCGTTCCTCCTTCCTCAATAAGCCGAACCCAATCTCCAATCTCCTCTTCATCCAAGTATCAACCTCTCTCTTCCATTCCTCCCCTAGGTGACGCCATTTTACCCTTAGAGCAGTAGCCTCGCCTCTCCCCTCATGCTGATTTTGCATGTTAGATCTCGCCCCACAACCACTCTAAATCTAAAATCTATTTCCTCCCTCCGACCACTTCTTATCCCAAGGGACCTTTCTGCACTATCAATTTTTCCTTGTACCATTATGGCCTCAACCCTCAAGAGGCCACTTGGCTGGACCAGAATGAGCAGAAGGTTTTGCAACTTTTGGGCAGGAAGAGTTATTCGTCGCGGTAAGATTTGCACCAATCATCTACTTCGAGACTTTTGAGCGAGAATGTTACCCATGCTGCATCTACCTTTTCGATGTCCTATTTGTAGAGAATTTCGAAGGAAGCAATAGTTTGATTCGTTCGAAGGTAAAGGATGTCTTGATTTAGCTGTTTAATGATGATCTCACTGAGATTTTGGAGGTCTTCACGAAGGACGCGGACTTGGATGATTTTGAAGTGACCAACTCAAAGATTTTGTAGCAGATTTTTCCCCAAGATGTCGGTGTTTGGAAGATGGATAATCTACGTCCGATTGCCCGTCTGATTATGGGCTTCATTCGGCACAACGTCATCCTTATGACAAGAAGTTATGACTGGATTTATCCCATGGTGCGGAAGACCACCTATACTAGTATTGGTGGCATCGCCTTCAATTGGACCTGCACCCCTTTGATTCAATTTGTTGATCAAGGATTCGCACTCCACAGAGTCACTTTTTGTATTTTCACTAGTCATTCTCGTCATTATGTAATATGGATGAACCTCCGTGGAGAGGCAGTTTAGTATGAGGTTTCTTTTGCCATCATTTATCCTTCTTTGGGAAGATAGCAATTCCAAAGCAGTCAGCAACACCAGTAGCGCCAGGGGCATGAGATTGGATGTATAGCCATCATGCTACGACCATACAAGGGTCATAATAAAGGGTTGAGATATAGCCGCGGAGCAAGGCATCTCATAGTCGGTAGGCCTTATTTTAGGAGTCATGATGTTGTTATCTTTTCCCTTCCAGTGTTTGTTCTTTTCTTTTAGGTTGTTTGGGTTGTAAAACGGTTAGTTGTCTCTTATAAAAGGCACACACGATATAATGAGTTTCTATTCATTTTCTGTATTATTGTTTTTGGATATGCGAACCACCCTTACATATGCATAGTAAAGAAGCAATATAAATATGGGAATCTCATAAAAACACTTAACTAACAGTAAATGCAATATAAGACTGGAAGTTTAGAATAGTTGGAAAATTTTAGCGAAGGACAAGATAAAGTTATCTTGATATCATATGTCATTGCTCATGTTCCTTAAAAGCTAATTTTTTTGAATAATAGATGTGTTAACATTTTTAAATAAAATGTGAAATTTTTTGGTAAAGGTTAGTTGTAGAATTTTAGAATTTGGTTTATGCGTTTAGCGCATAACCGACTTCCGAATACATTGAAATTATGACTTGATTTATCAAAAATTTTGAGAAGGAAAATATTTTAAAAAATTCCCCTTGATTTGAAAAGTTCCCTTCTAAATTTTTTTTTGTGTGTTTTAGTTATTTTTGACTCTTAAATTATTATTTTTAGAGTTTTTATCCAAAATTTGATTTCAAGGGAAAATTTACGTCTACATATTTTGGATTTTATTTTCCAAATGATGTACAAATTTATAAAGTGAGAAAGATTTTTGTGAAATCTTTGATTTTGAAGGCTACATGTTAGGTGCAGGGAAGGCAAATAGAGTTAGAATTTATGAATTTAGTGGTGCATTAGGGTCGACGATGCGATAAATGCAAGCGATAACAAGGGAAAATCTGTATTAACCTTAGAATTTCCATTTTCATATCTTATCGACGATGCGCGCAAGTCTATTTTTAGATTTACTTTCGTTTTAGAGCTTGAAAATAAGCCTCCATATGCATTTTGTACGTGGAAAATTTAAAGTAAATCCAGGACAATGAAGAAATTTCTACTGTACTATGGGAAGGAAGATTATAGAGTGGTAAGAATATTAAATTCTCTACCTAAATTCCTTTTCCCAACGTAGAGAGTAAAGTTTAGAAAGCGATTTTCGATCCCTTAGATTATTGGATGGTAGGAAGTGGATGCAAAATGGTTGCTTCATTCTTCTATTTGTAGGAGTACGGCGGTTTTGGTTGAAAAGATTTTTCAAAAAGCTGCATACTTATAGAACTACCAATATATATGTAGGTTTTTTGCATCATGTTTTCAAAAATAGTTTCAAAAGAAATGCATTCATGTAGGAAGATCTGATTTACAATCATTATGCATACATATTTTTTGTGTGGTGATATAGTAATACACTATGCATTTATGCACGTTTGGTTGCAAAATTTGTTGTACACTCATTGGTTGTGTAGTTTAGGATAATTAGGAGCCAAAACCTTGACTTAGTGATTAGTAAAATTTCTGGGACGAAAATCTTTTTAAGAGGGGGAAAATGTAACACCTCGTAATTTTGCATTAGTTATTTAAGTAGTTAGTTAATTAATTAGGATCCAAAAGCGGAATTTGTGCAAATGATGGAATTTGACTATGAAATTTGCACCATTGCGTTCGTGGCGATATTCTAAGCAAATTTCATATTTGGATATTGTAGGATCTAGAATAACCCTAGAGGGGGGGTGAATAGGGTTATGACAAATTTTCTTTGTTTAAACAGATTCAATCACAGAAACAAATAGCAGATAAGTAAATATGCAGAAAAGTAAATCACACACAAAATTTACCCAGCTTCGGCAAACCCTGCCTACTGCTGCATTCCCAGATTTCTATTAGAATTAAACAGTCTCACGCTTACAAACACTCTCACAGACTCGCAGACACTCGCAGACACGCTCCCGCTCACAAACACTCTACTAGACTCGCAAACACTCGCTCCCGCTCACAAACACTCTAATAGACTCGCAACCCCTGCTCCCGCCTATAGAGCTTCGTTTACTCGCGAACTCTGCTCCCGCCTATAGAGCTTCGCTTACTCGCGAACTCTGCTCCCGCACTCTGCTCCCGCCTGTAGAATTTTGCAAACTCGCAACCCCTGCTTACTGAACTAATTCTAACTAGACAATCTGACAACACCTAAACCCTAGGTGGTGATTAACCCTGCTTTTGATTGGAAAAATAAAAACAAACTGCTGATTTGAAAACCGGAGCAAAAATTAAAATATAGACTTGATTAAACAATTTTTTGCTCGATAAAATTTGATTTGAAAATTCGAAGCAAAGAAAAAATATCCTAGAGAAGTTAATCTCGAATTTTCAAAATCCTATTTTAAAACTTTCAAAAACAAAGGACTTTAAATAATTTATCTTTTAAAATTAAAATCCTTTAACAAAAGTAACCTTTTTTAAAACCCTTTTAATTAATACTATCCCTAACCCTAAACAAAACCGGCCGGCCCTATTTCCTTTATTCTTTAACCCGTTCCTTAATTTTCTCTGAAGAAAAAAATGGTGGCTTGCGATCTGGAGAAATTAGGGCTTCGGCTCTTCGATTGATTGCTGGTCGTTCTTGTCTTGCGGTTAGTCCGTTCCTCTTTATCACTTGCTCTGGCAAGTTTGAAGCTTTAGGGTTTTGGATCTCTGGCGAAGTCGATTCTTTGTAGCTCTTGCGAATTGGACTTCGGCTTCGTCTCTGTCGATTGATGGAAGTTTGTTGCTCTGAATTAGGGCTTCGACTTGAAGCTTCGTTGCTCTGTCGAATGTGATGTTGATGCTTGCGGTTCCTCCTCTCGAGTTCGTATGTGATACTGGTACGTGATTTTTGCTTTTGCTATGCTGGTTATTACTTGATTGAACTCGATTGCCTTGGATGCCGATGATGATTAGGGTTTTTGCGTTCGAATGATTTGTCGTTTTAGCTCCTGCCTTTTTGCCGATGATGATGTTGGTTTATATAGGAGTCGAACTCCATAATTTTCGTTCGTCTGATTTGTGCTTTGGCCGTTCGATATGATTTTGATGCTTGCGATTTTCTTTGACATTTTCAAATTGGATATATGCGTATATTTTGCTTTTATATTACGTGATATTCACGGCTTGAGTTTCAACTCCTTGATCATCACGATGTTGACTTCGAATCATTCAACACATTCCTGATTTTGTGATTTTCTGGCTACTGTTTTGATGAGTTCGAACTTCTCTGGTATTTAAATTGTTGACTTCGGCATTTTTTTAGTTGTATGATCTGTAGCATACTCGACTTGTTCGATTTATTGACTTTGGCATGGAACCATATTTGATTTTGAGATTGATACACCTGCCACTGTTCGAACTTGGCACTGGTTGATTTTGACCTTATATTCTTGTATTGGTTTGAGTTGGTCTTGTAGCATTGTTATTATGTTGACATTTGTAGTTTGGAGTCTTTGTATACATCTATGCACATTGTAGTCTTTGTTGTTGAGACACTTCTGCCATGTCTTGTTCATCTTGTATTTATTTCTGGTCGGTCTGTAGCTTTTGTGTTGTTGTCCATGTCATTCCATTATAGTTGGTCCATGAGTTTGATTCAATTGTTGCAGTGATTATGTTGGCTATCTGCGCATACGAGTTGGCGGGGCAGTGCACACGTGTATGAATGTACACGTGTGTATTGCAGCCACTTATGTACAATCTGTCCCTGATAAAACACTGATATGCACAGATATTACACAGTCAAAAATGATGATGAACAACCCAAATAACTGAGGCAAACAATGTTTTCAAAAACATCTTTTATTTTGAATTGCAAAAATATTTCTTTTCAATTTTACTGCTTTAGTGAATATTTTTTGTAGATTGCTTGGATGCTAGAATCAGACTGGAATACAGTTGAAGACAAAAATATGAGTGTGAGTGATATGTAGTGAGGTTGATAATGTAAATCAGAAACTGTGATGTATTCAGATGTAAAAACAAGATTGTAGTGTATTCAGAAATTGTACAGTTATAGTGAGAGTGTGATTGTGTACTATTCAAAACTTTGTAATGACAATAATATGAATAAAATTTCTTTTTGAATTTCAAATTCCGTTGTTATTTAATTTTATTCAGTATATTGTCATTTATTCTATGAAGTATGAAATAGTACAATATCAAATACATTTGTATGAATATATATGTTTATTATCATCAAACAAAAACTATATAACGATCATATAATCGCATATTCCACAATCTCCCCCTTTTGATGATAACAAACATATATTTAAGATTTTGAACATGTGAAATGTATTTGATCATTCAATTTTGCTCCCCTATTTGAATGCTTCCTATTTTCTCAAAACTCCCCCTTTATAAATGCATAGAAGCTCCCCCTTCATCAATGCATAGTCAAATAAATAGACAAATAAAATTTGACTTCTTTGCTTGATTTTATTTGACAAAATCTTAACTTTTCTCTCCCCCTTTTGTTATCAGCAAAAGAATAACAGTGTTATAAAAATAGAGATGAAGTGACAGACATAAATCTAACATTAACATCAATTGAATATAAATATCAAATTTCAATAAAAATCAAACAAAAATCATAATTATTCTCGTTAGACGCATATTCCACTTTCAGAAATGGTGGAGATAAAATCATCAAAAATCATACAGTTTTGTCTATTTGCGGTATATTTATTTCAGGAAATTTGAATATCTACTAACCATGCATAACCGTTAGGACTTTTAAATGAGATTAGTAGTATTCACATTTTTAAAAAAAATTCAAGTATCTTCTAACCACGCATAACCGTGAGGACTTTTAAATGGGATTAGAATCAACTTGTCAGTTTAAAAAACTCAATTTTGATACGCGTTCCATACATGCATAACCGTGAGGACTTTTAAATGAGTATGGAAGCACATAATCAAAAATCCAAGTAATTCACCCATGCATGACCGTGAGGACTTTTAAATGAGAGTGAATACTTTGGATATTATTTTTATTGAAGAATATAATAAATTAAAGCACAAATGATTTCTTTCACAAATCTGAAGATATTGTAAATTGAAGAACAAATGATCTCCTTTGTAAACTACCACAAATTTACATACTATATGAAGTTTTGATGAGTTATGGTCGGTAGAAAAGATGATAGAAATAGAAATGGTCATGGAATTTTTACCCAACGAAAATTTTTTATAACTCTTGTTATGAAATTCTAAAGAAATTTTTCTAAATATACTGTCTTGAGTAATGTATAACAGATATCGCCACTCATCACTTTTTTAATCACTATTAATCTTTTTTGATAATCATTAGGGAGTCTGATAAGTCAACATAGTCATTTAAAATCAAATTCAAGAATGATTATAAAATCAAATTTTCAAAATGTCTGCTCTGAAAATATGAAAAAGAGATGATTTTCTCAAAGGGGTTTTATAAGAGGAAAATCTGCTAAAATAAAAATTATTTCAAGTGAAAAATATGCAGATATTTTCTATGAAAGAAATGATGCAATTAATAAGAATCACTTTCAACTCTTACTTTTTCTATCAACTAGATTACCAGTGATCCTCATCCGAGTTTTTCAATTTTATTCCAAATTATCACAAATTCACTTTGATAGATCAGACCATGAAGTGAGTACCATAAACAGAGTTAGCAACATTTTTGAATTTGAATTGAAGCAGTGTAAATAATCGAAACTCGTGAGTAAAGCCAAAATCAAGTATTTTCAAGCATAGTGTTATTGACATGATTGGCCTACAGTTTTGAATAAATCAGAGTCAAAAATTATTATCTCAATATTGACTGATTTTGATTCAATATTATGGTGCAGATAATCACCTTTGATATACCGTTCAAATATACCAATACCTGTTTTACCTTTACGATATTTCTCAAAGTTGTTCATGGTGATTCTGTCACCTTTACATTGGGCTGAGGATCTCGCTTAGTCATCCGTTGTGTCCTTAGAACAGTCTGAGTCCGAGTAACACTATTATTGTTCCTCTGCTTGCCATCTCACCTGCACGAAAAGATTTATGTGACCTATATAGGTCCATGATTGTTAGTGGCAGAAAAATAACGAATAGTTTTGTGGAGACCCATTTGAACAAGTTTTGTACTTTTTGAATAATCAAAAATTCAGACTTTTTGGTTAAGAGATAAACCTATGTAAATCAAGAAGAATCATCAATCAACAATAACGAATTCCATTCAAGCTTGCAAATTCATTTGGTTCAAGTAAATCTATGTGAATTGACTCAAGGACCCTTGATGTGCTAGCAAAGTCTTTATCAATTATACTTGCAGTTGTCTTCCATGATCACAATTCAATTCTCTAAAATTCTCTAGGCTAAGGAGCTTCAAATTATCACCTGTTATATGTCTAGAACAGCCAAAAACTTGAAACCATTCTTGTTACTCCCTAGCCTGCCAACAAATCTATATAGAGAGAGGGAGGGAGGACCTAGAGTAACTCGTAGGTCCAATGACATTAGTAACAGAAGCATTGTGAATATACACTCCCTTTGGAATCCAAACTTGTTTTGTATTTTTATTCTTGTTCCAATAGATATTGAGTTTGTTTGTAAAATTCTTAGGAACCCAAATTTGAATAAATTTTGTGTTCTTGTTCCTATGACTACAATTTTCAACACGATGGTCAATTATTTCACATCTAGCAAAGACACTCTTACTTTTTGCATTATCATCAACTTGTGTTTTCCCAAAACCTAGTCCTTTTCTGTTGTTAGCAAAAAATTGATTTCCCAATAACATATTGAATGATTTTTCTCCTCTTGAAAAGTTATTCAGTGTTTTCTCAAGATTTTGGACTTTGGTTTTTAGTGTCGTGTTTTCAGTCACAAGTGAGGTGCATCTATTCACAAAATCCTTTTTCCTAGTTTCAATAGTTTCCTTTAGATTCAGGTTTTCTTTTTCAAGATCCTCGAAGCTATTCTTCAGTTTAGATAACTCTGAATCTAAAGTTTTACAATTTTCACATTCTAGGTTTTGAATTTTTTCAAGTTCAGATTCTAACCTAAAATTTTCACGAGCAAGTTCTTTCCTATCAGATTTCAGTTTTTCATTTTTAGAATCTAGAGCATCAACAGTTTTAGTAAGATCGAGGCACAAATAAACAAGATCTTTATAAGAATAGTTTCTTACCTCATTATCCTTTGAGATTGCTTCTGAATCTGATCTTGATTCCACTGAGCTTTCTTCTGAATCTGATCTTGCCGTAAGACACAAGTTAGCCTCCTCTGAGTTATCATTCGAAACTTCCTCTCCTTCTTCATCATCCCAAGTTGCTGCAAAGACCTTCTTCTTCTTTTTCTTTTCTTTGTTGTTTTTGAGAAGTGGGCAGTTTGGTTTGATGTGGCCAGGCTTATTGCAGTTATAACAGGTCAATTCATTATCGGAACTGTCAGAATCTTTTGACCTATTACCATTTGTTTTCTTCTTGCGTGACCCGAATCTTGACCATTTTCTAAAATTATTGACAGCCATTGCAAGTTCTTCAATTGGATCTTCTGCTTCATCATCGCTCTCTTCTCTGCTCTTCAAGGCAATCGTCTTCTTCTTTGATTCGGAGTTGTTGCGTTCCTCCTTTGATTTTAGCTCAAGCTCATATGTCATCAAGTTGCCAATCAACTCCTCCATGCTTAGTTTACTCAGATCTTTCGATTCTTGTATTGCTGTGACTTTTGCCTCAAAGTTCATCGGTAAGACTCGTAGTATCTTCCTCACTAACTCTACCTCGGAGAATACTTTTCCAAGCGCTCTAGCATTGTATACCAAGGTTGAGAAGCGTCCAAACATGTCCTTTATGCTCTCGCCTTTGTCCATTACAAAGTTCTCGTATTCATTGCTGAACAGGGCTAGACGAGACTCCTTGACTTGAGAAGTTCCTTCGTGTGTCACCTCCAAAGTATGCCAGATTTCCTGCGCAGTTGTACAATGAGAAATTCTATTAAATTCATTCTTATCAAGAGCACAGATAAGAGCATTCATGGCCTTAGCATTAGTGGTTTTCAACTTCTTATCATTAGCATCCCACCTATCTCTCGGTTTAGGAATCTCAGTATCACCAATAGTTATAGTGGGAGGTGTATAGCCAGTTTCAATAATATCCCAAACATCATAATCAACAGAACTAAGATAAATACCCATCCTAACTTTCCAATAAGCATAATCATCCCCATTAAACATTGGTGGCCTAACAATAGATTGCCCCTCCGAAAAAGCATTATTTGATAGATTCATGACTCTAGAGTTAAAGAAAAAATACCGGGCTCTGATACCACTTGTAGGATCTAGAATAACCCTAGAGGGGGGGTGAATAGGGTTATGACAAATTTTCTTTGTTTAAAACAGATTCAATCACAGAAACAAATAGCAGATAAGTAAATATGCAGAAAAGTAAATCACACACAAAATTTACCCAGCTTCGGCAAACCCTGCCTACTGCTGCATTCCCAGATTTCTATTAGAATTAAACAGTCTCACGCTTACAAACACTCTCACAGACTCGCAGACACTCGCAGACACGCTCCCGCTCACAAACACTCTACTAGACTCGCAAACACTCGCTCCCGCTCACAAACACTCTAATAGACTCGCAACCCCTGCTCCCGCCTATAGAGCTTCGTTTACTCGCGAACTCTGCTCCCGCCTATAGAGCTTCGCTTACTCGCGAACTCTGCTCCCGCACTCTGCTCCCGCCTGTAGAATTTTGCAAACTCGCAACCCCTGCTTACTGAACTAATTCTAACTAGACAATCTGACAACACCTAAACCCTAGGTGGTGATTAACCCTGCTTTTGATTGGAAAAATAAAAACAAACTGCTGATTTGAAAACCGGAGCAAAAATTAAAATATAGACTTGATTAAACAATTTTTTGCTCGATAAAATTTGATTTGAAAATTCGAAGCAAAGAAAAAATATCCTAGAGAAGTTAATCTCGAATTTTCAAAATCCTATTTTAAAACTTTCAAAAACAAAGGACTTTAAATAATTTATCTTTTAAAATTAAAATCCTTTAACAAAAGTAACCTTTTTTAAAACCCTTTTAATTAATACTATCCCTAACCCTAAACAAAACCGGCCGGCCCTATTTCCTTTATTCTTTAACCCGTTCCTTAATTTTCTCTGAAGAAAAAAATGGTGGCTTGCGATCTGGAGAAATTAGGGCTTCGGCCCTTCGATTGATTGCTGGTCGTTCTTGTCTTGCGGTTAGTCCGTTCCTCTTTATCACTTGCTCTGGCAAGTTTGAAGCTTTAGGGTTTTGGATCTCTGGCGAAGTCGATTCTTTGTAGCTCTTGCGAATTGGACTTCGGCTTCGTCTCTGTCGATTGATGGAAGTTTGTTGCTCTGAATTAGGGCTTCGACTTGAAGCTTCGTTGCTCTGTCGAATGTGATGTTGATGCTTGCGGTTCCTCCTCTCGAGTTCGTATGTGATACTGGTACGTGATTTTTGCTTTTGCTATGCTGGTTATTACTTGATTGAACTCGATTGCCTTGGATGCCGATGATGATTAGGGTTTTTGCGTTCGAATGATTTGTCGTTTTAGCTCCTGCCTTTTTGCCGATGATGATGTTGGTTTATATAGGAGTCGAACTCCATAATTTTCATTCGTCTGATTTGTGCTTTGGCCGTTCGATATGATTTTGATGCTTGCGATTTTCTTTGACATTTTCAAATTGGATATATGCGTATATTTTGCTTTTATATTACGTGATATTCACGGCTTGAGTTTCAACTCCTTGATCATCACGATGTTGACTTCGAATCATTCAACACATTCCTGATTTTGTGATTTTCTGGCTACTGTTTTGATGAGTTCGAACTTCTCTGGTATTTAAATTGTTGACTTCGGCATTTTTTTAGTTGTCTGATCTGTAGCATACTCGACTTGTTCGATTTATTGACTTTGGCATGGAACCATATTTGATTTTGAGATTGATACACCTGCCACTGTTCGAACTTGGCACTGGTTGATTTTGACCTTATATTCTTGTATTGGTTTGAGTTGGTCTTGTAGCATTGTTATTATGTTGACATTTGTAGTTTGGAGTCTTTGTATACATCTGTGCACATTGTAGTCTTTGTTGTTGAGACACTTCTGCCATGTCTTGTTCATCTTGTATTTATTTCTGGTCGGTCTGTAGCTTTTGTGTTGTTGTCCATGTCATTCCATTATAGTTGGTCCATGAGTTTGATTCAATTGTTGCAGTGATTATGTTGGCTATCTGCGCATACGAGTTGGCGGGGCAGTGCACACGTGTATGAATGTACACGTGTGTATTGCAGCCACTTATGTACAATCTGTCCCTGATAAAACACTGATATGCACAGATATTACACAGTCAAAAATGATGATGAACAACCCAAATAACTGAGGCAAACAATGTTTTCAAAAACATCTTTTATTTTGAATTGCAAAAATATTTCTTTTCAATTTTACTGCTTTAGTGAATATTTTTTGTAGATTGCTTGGATGCTAGAATCAGACTGGAATACAGTTGAAGACAAAAATATGAGTGTGAGTGATATGTAGTGAGGTTGATAATGTAAATCAGAAACTGTGATGTATTCAGATGTAAAAACAAGATTGTAGTGTATTCAGAAATTGTACAGTTATAGTGAGAGTGTGATTGTGTACTATTCAAAACTTTGTAATGACAATAATATGAATAAAATTTCTTTTTGAATTTCAAATTCCGTTGTTATTTAATTTTATTCAGTATATTGTCATTTATTCTATGAAGTATGAAATAGTACAATATCAAATACATTTGTATGAATATATATGTTTATTATCATCAAACAAAAACTATATAACGATCATATAATCGCATATTCCACAGATATTTGCGATCGGAGTCCAATTGAAGAAGCTACATATGAAAAATGAATTTGGAACGAAAATAAATAAATAAGAAAAGTTACGTTTATAATTAATTAGCTGGGGCCCACTGGTTGGCCCACGTATTGGAGCGATCGTTCAGGGGCGATCGACCCCTAGGAAGGGGGCGGTTAACCACTTCGTGCGTGGCTGTTCCAGTAAACCTAGGCCATATACAACCCGAATTAAATATTTTAAATCGAACAGTTCTGGTTGATTCTAACACCTATAAATTCAAGCCTAACACTCCCTTCTTTTCTTATAGTTTTATGGAGGCGGTAGTGAAGATCTGTAATTTCTTCTTCTCCATTTTCTTTCTAAATTACAAAGATAAGGTATTTGTATCTATAGTCATACAAATCGAAGAAGAGTAGAAATCTAATAAAAAGGAGAAGAGAATCAACCAAATGCATATTTGAGGTAATTTATATATTTTTATCTATTTTCTCTCCCAATCTAGAATCTCTTCTCAGATCTGTAATTCTAATGCATGTATATACCCTTTTATACATATCTCTTGGATTAAAAAGGATTTGGAGATGAATCAAAGGTTCTACTTCAGATTTGAAGATTTGGATCGCTTTTAAAAGGCGAGTGAAATTTTTTATAGATTGTTATAATATAAAAATTATCCCATTGATGTTTATTTGATTTTCATGTTTAATTAGATAATTGTATATGAGTTGTAGGTAGCAAATTGAATATAAATTGAATATAGTAAATATCGCCTACATATTCTTGTTTATGAATTGATTTATCATTGTTTACAACTTAATCTGGAAATCAGTCCCAAAATTACGAATTTAGAATATTGATTTGAATGAAATTATTCCAGATCTGAAATAGGTGTATAATAATATTATAAATTTGGACTAATACCCTAATCTTGTTAGAATGTAAACTTTTCTATGTTTAGAATTGTTGGAATTTAGATCCGTTTAATATTTGTAGATTAGTTTGATTTCTTTTCCTTTTTGAAAAATACAGTGTTTGATCTAACAAGGAATAGATGCAAATAGAAAGAGAAAGAGATGTGCAAAGTATGAATTCATTATGGTTCACACTGTCTGTCTCAGTAATAAAAAGAAATGATTATTTCTTGCAATTTCAAACGAAGTAACCTTTTATATTTTAAAGTCAATCTTTTGTTTTGGATTAATTTATGAAAATCATAATGGATAATCTTTTTAGATATGATCCCAACAATTTAACAAGGAAAATTATATTCTAGCGAAAATATATAACTAGAACATATATGATAAAAGTAAATATTTGTACGTAATTTACTATGCTTGTAATAGTTAAATAAAAAGCTAATAACGATGCTTGCACATAATATCCGCATTTAGGATAATTAACTAATGAGAAAAGAATTTGAAAGGTTGTAACTCCAATAAATGGTAATAAATATGGGAGTTGCGATAATTTGATAGGGTAAATGGATTAAGGGGACCGATCAAAAATGGAATAGATATAAAATGTTTCTAATTAGAAATTAGTAATCAAGCATAAATGTCTTAGGAAATGTCCATTAGGATTTTATGGATAAATTGACATTTATGAGCATTAACGGGGATTTATGGGTAGATAAATATTTAAGGTAAATCTTATTGCCTTAAATAAAAAAAGAATTGGTAAGCTTAGTCCAATGTCTACCTAAGATAATATAAATAAAGACTTAGGAATAGGATGGTCAATTGGACTTAGTGGGTTAGTGATTCCCGGTCAGTAGAGTCATTCGACGGAAGACTGCCCTGCACTTTGAGGCTACCAATAGTCGGGTGTACTTACTACTGATGTACGATATCACAAATCATAGGACCTATGACGATGTGAGAGATTTGGGCCTTCTTTCTTAATTAGAAAGTATTAAATGGTTCAAATTTAGAATTAGGAGCGGTGAGGGATATCTCCATAGGGGTTCGCTTCTGGTTTGAGGTCTTAAATGGCTGAAGGGTCTGCCTCTCTCCTAAATGGAAGTATTAAGTAACCTAGTGAGGTTCCAAATAAATAAATAAGGATATCTCAAAAAAGGGTTTACTTCAGTGTCGATGTCTTAAGTGGCTGAAGGATCTACCTCCCTACCAAAAGAGGTAACCTAATGAGATGCCATATTTATAATTAAAGAATGGGAGTGGACATCTCGGGAGGGGTTCGCCTCAGGTTTGCGGTCTAAAGTGACTATAGGGTCCTCCATTTTCCTATAAAAGAAGTATTAAGTAGCCCAATGAGATTTCCAAGCAATGATAGATAGACAGTACCATTGAGGAGCATGCTTCTGGAAATAGGTTTTAAATGATGGGTTCTACCTTAATTAAGGTCTTAAATGACCAGAGTCTGCCTATTTTCCATTTGGAAGTATTAAGTGGCTTAGGTACAGTCTCTCACATTGCTAAATCCATAATAACAATAGTACCATTTAGGAGCACGCCTTTGGGATAGGTCTTAAATAATGGAGTCTGCCTTAGTTGAGGTTTTAAATGACCAGAGTTTGCCTATTTTCCACTTGGAGGTATTAAGTGGTTTAGGTATTGTTTATTACATGGCTACAATTTTATCGGCGATAGATACGTTAATAGTTGGATATTAAATGTCGGAAGCCTTGAATAGTGGTTATAGGTCTTGTAGCTAGGACAAACCAACCATTGACAACATTGTTAGGAAACCACCTTGGAAATAGGTCTTAAATAACAGGGTCTACCTTAATTAAGGTCTTAAATGGCAGATTCTGCCTATTTCTCTTTTTAAAAAGTATTATAGAGGCCCGCTTCATATTTAGAAATACTAAGTGGCTAATGGGTTTGAAAGTATTGGATGGTTGATATGGCTTCATTAGTATTTTGTACCTTGGGAAGGGGTAAGTAAGTAATCGTGTGTGCAATCAAGGTTAGATTTGAATTGCTAACCTTAATGGACATAATAATTAAATGGAAACCAATCCATATATGTTTATGTTGTGGGCAGTTCATATATTTCCAATCACCAGAATGTTGTTCTGACCCCCTCTTCATTACAACCTACATGATAGAATTTAGAGGAATAGGTCAGTGTAGCTAGATGTGCTTTGTTATTGGAGAAGCCTTTTTTCTCTCATGCTCGATGATGATGTGACAATTTTCTATCTAAGGAATACCACTAATTCCAAGGTAGTAGTCATAGTCAGTATTTTTATCCTATTGTTGTTTCCGCTGTGAGTTTAGATTTCTATCGATCTCTGATAATGCTCATGCTTATTTACAAGTACCAAATCCAACAATCTGTGCTTTGATGGACTTGAGTTTCAATTTTTGTCGAAATTTGGGTCCATTAAGGTATAGTTTTTTACAATATATGTATAGCCATGTCTACTAAATATACACATGGTAAAGGATAAAGCATAATAAATAAATACAAGTCAGTTCTCAAATTAGTTACAATTAAAACGTTTAAACATTAATAACGTAATAAATCATAGGTTTAGGAGATTGCGATGAAAAGAGGGTAATAACTGAATGAATAATGGTTGCAATATTAATAGGCAATAAATGCATGGTTAATAGGAAGTTACAGAAATCAAATACGAACATAGATGCCTTTAATGGGATTAATTACAGAATTAAACATGACGTTTATGGAGAGAACGGAATAGGCTTTATAAGTTAGATTTGAAACAAATAAATAAATGTCATTTGCGATTGTCCAACTTGAATAATAATGACCATTTATAGAGGGCAATTAATTGGAAGTGAAGAAATAAATGACATTTAAGTGACATAAATGGAAACGAAGAATTAACAAAATACGCATATAAGATAAGAATAAGTTCATAGCAAGTAAATAAATGAATATTAATAAAAGAGGCATAATAATTTCCATAGTGGAAATTATACGGCCTCAATAATACATTATGACGGGCGTGAATTAGTGGGTCTAGCCCAATATTTCGGTTAATTATAAATAGCTTGGTTTGGTATGGGTTGGGATGCAAGATCGGTAGAGTTACACAACAGAAGTCCGCCATTCACCTAGAGGCTACTAGAAGTTGTGTATACGTACTACTAATGTGGGACATGTCCAACTGTAGGACTCATGGGGAAGGAAAGGGGGAAATATATGTTCGTGTACAGGTTTGGGGGAAATACACCAGTGGTTTGCCTCAAATTTGAAGTATTAAATGGCTCGGTGCCTTAAGGGATGTCAAGGGGTTTACTTCAAGGATCGAGATATGAAATGGCCGCTAGGTCTGCCTCCTCCCTATTTATGTAGTCTTAAATAACCTGTAATGACCCCGAATTTTATAAATATTTAAATTGATAATTTAAATGAATTTTTGAATTAAAATTGTTCAAAATGGCAGCGAGTTTCCCCGATTCAAATAGAAAATATATTAAATCATATGAATTTGAAAATTTGTATATATATACTTTGGATTTTTGAAAAACGAAATGTAAAATTAAAACAATTAGCATTAAAGTTAAAATAAATATTTAAGTTAGAAAATAAATTTGACAAATTCAAATAGATATATATATAATAAGATAAATTATAAAAATATAAAGTAACATTTAGCTAAATTCAAACAACATAATTAAAATAGAAATTTATTTACAAAAACAAATACAAAGCTCAAATACAAGAGCTTGTAAATTAAAATCAAGCAAGATAATAATAATATTATACATAAGCATGAACAAAAGAAAAGATAAGTATGTAGATGTGGGAAAACAAATCAGTTAAGTATGAGTACAAAAGATAAAAGAAATGGCTTGCAAAAGAAGTACATGTACAAATAAAATAGAGGCTGTAGACAAGGTAGGACAGCAAGTATATATATTTAAGTATAGAGACATCAAGTACATAAGCAAAAGCTTGTAAAGCAAGTACAAAGTATCATTCCTCAGCACGAATTGATATCTCTCAGCCGAAACCAAAATGTAACATAGTCAAAGAAAAAAAAAGACAAGTACAAACAAAATATACAAATTGTACAAGGCAATAAATGCCATACCTTATCAGCCTTCCAAAGCTAAAGAAATATCACTATATTGTACAAAATAATAACATACCATATCACCCATACCTATGTATAAACAAATAATATCACCTATACCTTCTTTCCTATACATCACTTTCTTCATCTCAGTTCGTTCCATTTTAAACTGTGAAAAGAAAAAAAAACCTAAAGTATATCATCTCCTCTAAAACAAACAAAGTAAAACATATCAAGCTTTAGGCAAATAATAAAAGATTTAAAAGCATACAAGTTCAACCTGGAAAACGAGAAATCAAAATCATTTCAACTAAATCAAGCATGCAAGTTCAAGCTTTGCTTCTCTGTTCTTTCTCTGTTCTTCTTGTTCTCTGCCTTATTCAAGATCTAGGTGAGTAACTCCACCTTTAAAAATTTAAAGCATAATATAGTCGAATATTATTGTTGTGATCAATATGGTATTGTGAAGTATGTTTGCAAAATTTTGAAGTATGATGTATACAGGCATTTGAATAATTGCAAATTCTTCTGTTTCCAGATTTTGTTCATGTTGATTTAAAATTTAGAACCTTTTAAATTTAATCTTTGTTTAAGACTTAAGTTTAAATAAAACTTCTTTGTTTCATTTCAAGCTTTAGTTAGGGTTTAACTTAAGTTAAACAACTTATTTATTTTTCTGGAAATTAAGAAACATAAGCCAAACTTCAAATTTAAGAAATTTCAAACTTCTTAATCTTCGAATTCAGGATTATAAACTGAATCCTTATGCTAAATTATGATTTTTAAAACAAAATTTATAATTTTTTGACTTGGAAGTTAAGAGAAATTCGAGTTTGTTTAAATCTTGTTCTATTGTCAATTCCTGGTGATTCTCTAGTAAGTGATGGTCGAGACCTTTGCTAGTGATGGAGGGACGAACGGTGGTTGAAGGAAAAATAGTGTGATGATGGGTAGTTGATCGTGGAAGTGGCGGCGAGTAGTTTTCAGTTCGTAACCCTAGTTTTGGTTTGCTCGACAAATTTGATCGACTCAGCATCTCTCGTTGATCGAGTGTGACGAGACTCAGGTGGATGAAGGTAGGCATGTAGAGGCAGACGATGCCGGAGTTCTAGGGGTCACGGTGGTCGGAATTTGGTTGGTGAAGCGTTTCAGGTTTAAAACTTCGAACTCGATTTTGATTCGAGTGGTTGTGATGGGTTCTGGTGATCGTGATCACGTCAGGTGATGGTCGCTGATGTGTGGATGTCTGGGTGGATGGTCGGAGATGTGTGGGATCGACGTGCACGTGCATGCGTATACTTGTGTGTCTGGGTGATGTTGTAGGAAGAAGATGGTGGTATGGCTTGAAGTGTCTTCGGGATTTCTATGAGCTGGCTCGAGTTTTTATTCGGGGATTTGTGTGTATACACCGGGTATAAAATAACTTAAACAAATTTTTAAAGTTTAAAGGTGGCTCGGGTTAGTTTTGGAGAAAACTCGAAGTAGAGGCCATGTTGACTCGGGGAGTACCCGAAGCAGGTCTCAAGTTTTTAATTTCCAACATTTTAAAACTTGAACAAATTTAAGTCAATTTAATTTGTAAACTTATTTTTCTTAAAATAATGATTGTTGTTAAGTACAAATATGAAATTGTGTTGAAAGGTTTTGAAATAACAATATTTCTAAAGTTAATTAAGTTTAATTAAAATGTTTTAAACTTATATTTGAAAAGGGTTTATTTTAAATAAAACTTAATTAAGTAATTAAGAAGTTAATTTAATGTTTTAATTTGTTAACTTAAAAGTTAAGTTAATTTATATGGATTAATGATTTATAAATAACTAAAGATCAATAAATTATTTATTTAAAGCTAATTAATTTATAATTAAGGATAATTAATTAAATGGTAATTAATTAAGAGTTAATTTATTAATTAAAGACAATCAGTTAAATGGTGAAATTTATAATTAAAGATTAATTATTTAATAATTAAGGGTTGATGAATTATAATTAAAGGTTAATTAATTTATTGTTAATGGTTAATTAATAAATGATTAAAGAATAATTAATCAAAATAATTTGTAATTTATTAATAGTTAATTAACCAGGATTGGTAATTTATTCATAAGTAATTAATCTAATTTGAATTAATTATACAATTAACTTACCTTACTTATGAATGTTTGAATTCTATTGAATGTGAATTGTTTGATATCCTTGATATATGATGCTTTGTGATATACCCTGATTTATGTTGTGATCTGAAATTTCTATATCTGTGATGTATATATTGTTATATGAATATGCAACCCTTGACCCGTAAAACGACACTTGAATTTCGATGCGACAGGGAGTCGGATTCCAGTTGGTTATCCGAAACCCACATCGAATTGTAATAGTTAATCTTTGTGACCGATAAATTTATTCTATCTATGAATCTGTGAATGAAGATAAGCGTTATCGATTATACCGCTTATCGATATATCTGTGATGATTGATGTTGCACTATTGTGTGTAAAACCCCTGGACTACACCATACACACACAAATATGGATTTCACGTGGAAATCGGTTAAGTCACAGATGATTTAAAATTTATGTTTTGAAATTGAAATTTTAATTTCAATTGATTTTGAAATTGGAAATTGAGGTTTAATATGAAAAGCTTTTGAAATGGAATTTCAAAGATGAAACTTGTATTTGAGTAACTTGATTGAGTTTTGAAAATTTAAATAATTTGATTTAAACTTAAATTCAAGATTTGAAATTGAATTCTATGATTTGAAACTAGAGATTAAAGATGTTATACCCGTTATATAAGGGTTAAACTAGTTTAAAAGTATTGATTTTGGAATGTGAATATAATTCAAGGGCTTTAACTCGTGCAAATATAATTGGATTTTTCTGAAACGAAAACTATTTGTTTTCAAATAATAACAGCTTTCATATAAGAAGTAAACTTCCAATTTGTGTTGAAAGGTTTCAAATTAAAAATGAAATTGAAATGTTTTGAAAGGTTATGAATGAATTCTTTTTGAAAGCTATGAATTAAATCTGTTTATTTTTAATAGATTTACAAATAATGATTTGTTTAAACCATTTGAAATGGAATTGTTTGAAAGATATGAGTTAAATCTTTGATTTAAAGATTTAACGAATTAATCCAATTGAAATGGGATTTTAATTTGGAAAATCTGTGAATGAATCTTTTGTTTAAAAGATTAAAGTGTAGAAAATTGTTAAACCATTGAAGTTGTTAAAATGAATCTTTTTGTTTAAAGATTTGAAAATGGTAATTTGTTAAACCATTTGAAAGAAAAGTTTTGGGTAATAAGTTGTGACTTAATTGAAATCCCAATATCCATATGTTTTTAAAGATTGCGCTCGTTATTCGGTTTAGCCGATAGAGGACCTTTGTGTCATATAACCCGTTCCGAATAATGATACGTCGTATATGGATAGCAATTGAAGACCGGTGGTGAAGACCGGATATTTTCGAAAATGAAAGGACAACTCGTCGAATGTCTCTGCATCGACTGGTCCCCGGTATAGAGATTTGATCACTCTTTTTATGATGGGAAGTCCGGACGTGATTAGAAAATTATCCGGATTTGCAAGGGCTTCTTTGGAAGTGCCTTCGGTTCTGTTCGAACCCAGAACAGACTTGTATGGATTGTATGTCTGACATTACACTTTGAGATATAAAGCCGATTTCTTTCAATTACATTTCTGTTTGGTGGCGGAGAATTTATTCTCTTAGCTTAACACCCATCTCTGAGACGTACGAGCTCAGAGGTTATGTAGTTGAAATTATCAGCGATATATTCCCAATTTGGTAATGTGGCATGCTGAGTGTTGCTGTGTGATGATCAGTGTTTGATCATTTGTGATATGATCATTTGTTTGATCATTTATCTTTGTGATCATAGGTTGATCATCTGTTGACCCAAAGCATGGCTTTGTGACAAAGCGTAGCTTTGTGGACGAGACTTCGTCAGAGCCTCACAACCCGGAAATGGTCGAAACAGGAATGTTGCGGCAAGGTTATGAGGGTCGCGCCCTTTAGGGTATGTCATTTCCTTCTGGAAAGGGGTGGTATCATGGTATGGAGCCCAGATACTTACTCATGTGGACACACTTTATTTATTATGTGTGATGTTGGTTACCGAGCGCTCGGATAAAGGTCCCAAAGGACCGAGGGGTGGCATATTCGTGAGTTACCTGTTACAGGGGTAACCCGGCCTTGTTGGCAGAGAGCAGTTTGTCTCCGGAGCGTCCAGCCAGAGGCGTTTCCTACGTGGCATAGGAAGTTCCTTAGCTTGACCATTTGTTGGCAAATCCATATTCCAATACGAACCTTGTACGATTTTAGTTGTAGAACCTGCCATCTAATATGGTAGCTACAGTAGGCATAGTATAATGGTACCTATGCTGGCTAAGATTAATATTATACTTTCAAATTGTTTTCCACTATGCACTAATAATAATAATCCAATGATTTGCGTAGTAAGCATGTTTGACTATCATAAGAAGAAATCTTCTCCAATTCTGCGTTTGCATTGTGTGTGTGGCGGGAGGTCTTATGGTAGTTTCATTTTCAAAAAGCATTGCGAATTGACTTTAAAATTCTCTGCTATTTGTTTTTAAAGATAAACTGTTTTTGTTGCTCACACCAGTCCCATGACTGATCCAGAGTTTATTGTTCCCTTCCTAAACTCTGGATGCTCAAAATTTTCTACACGAGCAGTCTAGAGTTTGGTTTTTCAGATAGTCAGATTTGTAGATTTATCTGGAGCTAGTTCAGTCTTTGGATATGGACTGCACTTGCTTATCTTTGTGCATCGTTATTGAGAGTTCAAGCTATTTCTGGATTGGCGCTTTGAAGATGGAGATTATCCGCTGCTAGTGTTATCTATTTTCTTTTCCGCTGATATTTGTTGTATCATATCTCTGATGTATATTGATATTCATTGTATCACTCTGTTGTATCAGATACTGTATCAGATAGTGTATATCAATGTATTATTCTCTTTCTTCCGCTGTGTTGTTATTTACTTAATTGTGTTATAAGCTCCGGCGACTCGGATTTGAACGGTCGAATCTATGGCATTCGAGTACGATGTAAAGTATGGATGTCGATTTTCGAACGCGAAAAATCCGCTTCGTTACATAACCCATGACGGTTCCTAATTGGGAAATGCGATCTACTTCATTTCTAAACCAGATTTATTAGATAACTGAAGTGGGTATTTTCCTTGACTTATATTAGGCAAGTCTAAATGGGATTATGGCTGTGGGGGTCGATGGCTATGTTAGTGTTGTTAATAAACCGGTATTTAGAAGTAGGGCAGGCATATAAGCTTGTACTACCGATGGTCCCGAGTGGTCGTTAGCCAAGACTTAGGTTACGCCCTGATGGGATTCACTTTTTATTAGTGTAGAATCCATATGGGATACGCAAGGATTTCTAAGTTTAACTACTTGTTTGTTTGCCAGAGCCTTAGATAAGTTTTTAAGATGCGTTAGTAATACAACTACTTAAATTATAAAGCCGTATCTAGAGGTCATCAGCCTTCAAAGCCAGGGCTGCTTGACTATCGATTAGATCATGGAGGCATGCTTTGGGGTTGAGGTATTAAATGGCAGTTGGGTCTTTCTCTTTCCTATTTAAGAAGTATTAAGTGGCCGGGGTTTTCTTTTGGGTATTGCAACACTTATATTACACAGACACAAAGGCATACATATAGTTATACCTCGAAGAAATGTGGGATATATCATACGTGTAAATGGGATTAAATGGATAATCCCATGAATATTAGGCATAAAACTTACATAAAAATCAATCGACATAAACTAGTGTTATGGATAAAGTTTGTAATTTACCAATCACCACAACCTTGTTCCGACCCCCTTCTCAGTACATCCCACGTGATAGATTTAGAAGGATGAGTTACCAGTCCAAGACGGAAATAATAGGTGGACAAAGTCTTCTCATTCATGCTCGGCACTGACAAGCTAACTGAATATCCAAGGAATAATATTGATTCCAATATAGTAGTCTTAGTTGGCACATATGTTTCATTATATTTTACTACTCCAATATGAGTTTGCTCTCTGATATACTTATGTTTATTACAAGTTACCAACAATAACGACCCATACCCTTATGGAATTAGGTTTCGATTTAGTCGAAATTCAGGTCCATTAAGGTGTGGGTTGTTACATCATTCAAGTAGACCAAGTTTATGGATTAGAAATATTACATTTGGAAGATGGATAAAGAAGTCGAAGACAAAGCATAAGCTTGTTGCTAATAAAAGTTATTTTTGTATTTCGTTATTGTAAAATAAAATTTTATAATGGTTAAGTGTTCGTGTCGGCAACTTCACATGTCGGGTGCGACCATACTATTTATGTTTTATTATATTTTACCCCTACATGGGCACGATTTGAATTATGAAACATGCAATCGACAATTTGTGTAATGAAAAATATTTAGCTGCTCTATTTACTTAATATTGTGAAAAGAATGTTGATCCCATTTTGTTTCTTGAAAATAATTATGATAAAGACTGCAGCATCATCAACATTCATTTTCGGGTCTCAAAGTAGGGGATGTTACAAAAATAATGTTGAGTTCGACATTGAAAGATTTTTTAATTCAATCCCATACATATATAAGAATAATGTTATCTTAAGATGTTCCTCGATAATCTTCATCTCTTCGACTTATAGTTAACAGCTTTAAAAAATAATGTATAACATACGTAAAACCGTTAGTAAACACCTCCAAATTTTCAGTGTCATTGTTTTAGTTAACATCTCAAGATTGTTGGTGATCATTTCTTGATCAAGTGAGCTTTCGATGGTATGAAACAATGACGGTTGTAGTGGTACTAATGATATAGTTTTCTTTAAGACACATCGATTAAACATTTTCTTTAAGATGTTATTTTCTCTCGCTATCGTTTAGGTAAACAACTGGTTTTTTCGAGTTATAGAAAATTGTCTTCCAAGATATAATGGAGCATGAGAATTTTATTTCTCTGTTTTATTGCATTTGCACTAATTAATCAATGGCAAATTACCCTTCAAAACTATAGTGACAAAGATATCGAGTTTATTACCGATAATATTACAAACCTAATATAATTTTTGCAAATATAATAACAATGAAGATTATAGAGAGCTCCAAGTTGGAGGAGAAAGAAGAATAAAATTTTCTTATTGAATTTTGGTTGGTAGCTAGACTTTTTATAGATTTAAACCCAAGAGAAATGTCCTTCTTAGGAACTAATTCGGAATATGACCATTAATAGCAGTTGCTCCTTTGGTGTTAATGATCACATTCTTCTCATTCATTTTACTTCTCGAAAACAAAATTAAATAATCCAAATTAATATATAAGATAAACTACTTAAATTTTACATAAAATTTAAGCAATAGTTATTGCATTGAAACAACGGGAAATAAAATTTGGGGCATCTGATTTCACCTTTTGAGTATTTGGACATTTAAAATCCCCTATCCTTAAACTTATTATCTTCATAGTCTACTTGATTTCAATCATTGATCCATGAATCATTCTACTTTCATGCAGTGTAGTGGATTCCACATAATAAGGAAATTATCGTGATGAATGAATGAGATTAAAAGGGTCGACGAAGATAGAGAAATTGAGGAGAAGATTTAATCTCGAATTTAGACTTCCATTTCAGACATTTTTGTTATGCATTATGTTATTACACCTTAACTAATTTTTATACTACTTTCTTCGAATGTGGATACGTCTTCTTATGGATCGCTATCAAAAAACTCAATTTTAGTAGGCTTAGGTTCATGTGTTGCTTTATTAATATCATTATAGCCACTTTTATTCTATACAAAGATAAATAATAATTATTTTAATCTCCTTGCTCATGTTTACTATCATAGAACATTACCAACAT
Organism: Allium fistulosum; assembly: GCA_030737815.1. Classification (NCBI taxonomy): domain Eukaryota; kingdom Viridiplantae; phylum Streptophyta; class Magnoliopsida; order Asparagales; family Amaryllidaceae; genus Allium; species Allium fistulosum. The sequence continues at coordinate 419,765,379 of CM060906.1, forward strand.
AAACATTATTGCCAACTAGCCGATTGTCTTACTTGTTTTGTCTACGGGAATACCTAAAGAGAAAGATAAAATGGATAAAAAGCATGAAAATAATACAGTTTTAAGATATATTTATTTTTGTTAAGGAACAAACCAAACCATTGATCTTCCATGTATAAAAATAGGCTTCTTCTATTAGCACCCGTTGATTTGCTTTTCACCCCCAATAAATTTATGACTTTTCTATTTCCAATTTTGCCCTCTGAGTTGTTATAAGAAAGTAGATCTGTAAAAACTCTGATAATCGTATGTACAGTGCATAAACGTGGTTAACATAATATCCTCTTTTGAATTGAGCTTGCATTTCATAGTAACCTAGCTTGCACCAAGCTTGATTGTCATAATAACCTCGCTCGCACCGAGCTTGGTTACCATAATAACCTTGATCATGAAGAAAGTGGATAACATAGAAACCACATAAGTGTAAAGTGTGGTTTTTTAAACAAGGTTAATTTAGGGTTAAACCAAGATGTGTAAGGAAAATAATGGGATGTGATGTTTTTCAAGGACATAAAGGGGTGGAAAAGGCAAATAAAGGCGTGCTAATAGACATGGCCATAAAAATATTGTTATTTCCTTACTCAAAATTTTCTCTCTTTCACCTACTAATTTTTTTGTACCATTAGCATTATTTTATATGTTTTCACTTTCAAAACTTTAGGATCCGTTTTGTTTCATTCTGATGGAAAACGGAGGAAAATATATAATAATCTAAGTCCGGAATGTTTTGTTTTCCATGCTTTTTTATTTTCTAGAACATTGAAAACAATATAAATTTGTTTTCTACTTTGTAGTATGATTACTTTATTTTCCAAATTGGTTGCCTTTCAAATATATATATGCTAGGTTCATTTTTGTTTTGGTGAGAAATACAAAACTGAAAATTACAAACCAGTGGCCTTACTTTTTATATTTTTTAGTTACATAATTTTAGTATCAAGCAATACTTCATAACAGTTGAATATGACAAACAGGAATTTATATGAACCTTGACCTCTGCCTTCTTAAACATATCTAATCTTTGACAATTTTCATGAATATTGAATTTTTACACTTAGAATTGAGGATTCAAATAGGAATAAATTAAACTTTAAATTAGCGCGAAAACTAGTGATCCAAAACATGTAAAATCGATTTAGGACATATGTCTCATTTGACTTCCTAATTGATTTAGGTAACCACCTACTAGGAATCTAGCAACAATGAAGCATACTCTAAAAAATTCCACCTGATACATTTTTATGATTTTTTTTTTCAAATCACCCACTGTATATTCCATATCTGTTTTGCTTTTGTCCACAACAAAAAAAGATTATCCAATTTTGATTTTACTACACAGTGTTGCTAGTGTGGATTGTATATAGGGGCTTAGTTTCAAAAGTCGATTTAGAAATGAAGTTTGGAGAATTTTCCGGTATCACAATTTGATGGCAAGAATCAACAGCCACATAAATGATATTTATAGTATAAGTTATTAAATTAAGTCTTTTAAATGAGCTATCTACATACACGATATTTATAGTTTGAATAAATGCTCTCACGCTGCTAAGGAACACAGAAATAAAATCCGTCATAATTAAGAGGGCTATTGTTACCGACACTCCATTTTTTATTTCCACTCTATTAAATATAAAATTAATATGAGAGGTACACACTATAGAAAATATTCAACTTTCCCTGTTTTTCCCGTCATTCCATTTTATCCCAGTCCACCATATTCTTTATCTTTTTTTCGTCTCTAAGCTTCAGACAGCGGTGCCTCATGCTCTTCACTTTCAGACTCAAATTTCATCGAGAAAGTCATGACGATGTACGCTTTTTTTACTGCAGCAAAATGTTGGTCGATCGTTGGTAGTTCGATAAGGGATTAGGGTTTGCTTTGCTTTGAATAGTGCATATTTGCATACGAACTCATAAAAACTAGAATCGGTAGTTGAAAATCGAAATTTCTATTTTAGTTCGGCGTAGGTCTGTCGAAAAGTTTATTTTAGTTCGATAATATGTCGTCGAGTTAAACTGTATTATTCGATGGTCCCTTTCCGAACTTTATTTCGAATATCGAAGATATTAAAGGAATTAGGGTAAATAAAGAAAGGGGTAAACTGGTCAATTTATAATGCAATTTTATGAGAAGGCTATTTTTATTTGTACCCCTCATAGTAAAAAAAAATTTAAAAAAAATGACACCCTCATATCCAAAAATGGAGTGTCATTAAAAATACCCACTCAAATCCTTTTTTGTTTTGTTTGAAGAATGTTATTAAATATAAACAAGATACCAGTGCAGAGATGAAGGCATATAAACAAAACATATACTTTTAATAATATCAAAACAATGTTATACAATGCATTATAGCATTTGGCAAGATTACTCAGATTTTAATCCAAAATGACTGTTTTCTACGTGCATAAGTTTAACTATCATGAGTATACATAATCTTAGGATATATTGGTATCGGTGTCACTAAAGTTTGGTATCTAAAGTCAATTGCAAAACCAATGCCCTTATACAGAAAGTAATGTTATTATCGTTAATTAAATCATCAAAATAATCTATGTTGTTTATAAATAGAAGAGAAATAAAAGAACTTTATTTGTAACAATAATTCAAGTTATATAACAAAATTAATATTAATTGCTTATGAATATTTTTCTAGCCTTTTGACTTGCAAAATTACTAATAAAATTTTCATATTCAACTTCGTTGACCATATCTTGTTCAATTGATAAAAGTGTCATACCATTTAATCTTTCTTGTGACATAGTTATGTTCGCTCATTAAAATATCATCATCAATATTATCATCATTCTCATCAATAAACGGGTATTATCTGCATTCAAACTCAAACTTTCTACTAGACTATTTTTGATGAAAAATTTATTAAGAGTGCTTTTCTATGAATTAGTGAGTTCCTCTAGCCTTCTTTACTAAGCCTTTTAGCATGTCCAGATTCTTATTTATGCATTTCTAAACACTATAAAACATCGAATAATATTGTATATTAATAATTATTAAAATAAAAAAGCATTTTAAATTATGAATATCTAATCTACTAGTTATAATTTATCAAAAATATTTCCAATGTTAATTTGAGGCAAAAAGTCTTTTTAACTAATCGATTCGACTAAAAAACGTTAACTATAAATTCTTCGAAAACATAGCTATTATCAATAAATTTTACATTAAATAATCATTAAAAAATCCATTAACTATTACAAAATCAATCTTTATTATGCAATTATGTCAAATAACAATTTGAATATACCAAAATTTATTTAATCCATATTAATTATTATACAAATCAATCCTTAAATTAATATACAATTAATTAACCTAAAATTAGAACGTAAGATCAAAATTGAATTAGCATTATAGAATATAGACATTGTTTATAAATGACAGTACAAAGGTCCAAAAATAAAATTAAGTAGTACCTATTCAAGTTCCAACAACTTAAAGTTGTGCTAAATTTGTGCCCTACATGTTGCTGTCTATGCCGTAGATCAACATGTGCTTCCCATTGTCGATTGGAGGAGTCTTTAGGGATGAAGTGTATATTTCCTTGCATGAAGACACGTTCATTATAAATATTATACATAAGTGAAATCAGAGGATACAAAGAAGCAAATGGATTATTCATATATCACATTATGTTTTCATGTATTAGTTTACAGTGCACGTAATGCCCTGTTGCAGTGTTATCATGACCAAACCCAACCGTGGTCTGACCTCTAAAAAAACTCAAACCATGCACCACTGTAGTTCGAAAATCAATTAGGCCTCGGTTGTGCATGAATTGAAGGTCAGACCTTCAAACCAACGGTTTAACCATCCATTTTACTTGATTGAACCATGGTTTCTAATTTTCTTTTTTTACTTTTTCACCGTGTATTATTCTCATGTTTTCTACTATTTCGAAGAAAAAAATTCTACATTTAAAAAATCATCACGTTCAAAAATCTAAATAGCAAACTCTACCACTTCGTTCTTTGATGCTGCAACAACTTCTAAGACCACTATAAACTTTATTAAGTTTGCCGCTGCTAGGCTTCTTTCATTGTGCACTACTACATTTTGTACAACGACAGTTGTGTTGTTGCAGTTGTGCACATCTTCTATAGTAGTGCACTACAGCGGTATATAATTTTAGTTGTACAACTTCTATTGTAAACGTTAAAGACCCTCTACGACTTGCCCATTTGGCATTTTTCTTTTAATATTTTTGCATTTATTTTGTACTTAAATATATAAATTTTCAAAAAATAAAAAATGTATGATTACAATGATTCAACCAGTCGAACCATAGAAACCTTAAACTTTGAGTTGTCATAGTTTGACTCACAGTCCGATCATGATAACTATGATGTGTTACGTTATCCAAATCTTCACGTCAATTAAACTCCTTAATAGGGAAGCACCATACACTCTACGACTATAAGAAACTTTATTTGCAAACACATACCCATAAATCTAATAGGAGAAAAATTGACCATCATCACCTCTAAAATTTCCAGAATACCCATCCTTTCTTGTTTTACGATTGTGACTCGCATTAGAACAAATGAGTGCTTCAATTATATGAGAATAAGGTCCAACATCATAAAAAATTTAGTGTCTGTATGTATATGTATGTATGTGTGTGTGCATACACACACATATGTATATACAAACATAGACATATTCATATATACATATATATATATATATATACATATATATATATATACATATATATATATACATATATATATATGCACGTATGTGAATTAACATAAGTATATAAGCTTTTATATACTTATGTTCATTAACTTTTGCTAGCGCACACCGCCATACCATTGCTAGAACCTAATATAATAAGTCACTACTAGAAATGAGGTAAATAGCAACGGTTCGTTCCGACGGTTGTTGATGGCTCTGCCATTTGGTTTCCAACCGCTGTCTATTTTAATTAATTTAATTTATCATATTATTTTAACTTATTATTTATAGAAGTTTGAAATTTTTAAGAAAAATACTAATTTAATTTCTAAAAATTAACGAAGATATTTTTATTCAATTCTTCAATTTTATGACAATTCATGGATAATTAAATTAGTGGTTTTGATAATCTTTTTGTAACGACCTGCCTTTTTGGACGTTTTAAGCAGACACACGCGTCAAACTCAAACCATTCAAAAGGGCAGATTGTTATGGGGTAAATAAGAAAAGCAAAGAAAGAAAGAAACAAATACAGAATCTCGCAGCGGAATGACAAAATATAGTAATCAAATAATAGTTCATGAAGCTATTTACAAATAAATTTGATTATACTTATACAATACAGAATCAGAGTTACAGACAATAAGGAAAAATAAATAAATGTAGCGGAACAACATGATGCAGTGGAATAAATATATTAAATAATAATAGTACAAATCTTCGTCTTCGTCCTCCAGAAATAAGGTCTTCAACCCTGAAATGCTCAGGCTGACCCGAGCGAATTGAAAAGACAAAACACTCGAGTCAGAACTAAAATTTCTTATGTAAGTTAAATCAACGGTAAATATGAGTGCAACAGCGTCAGAGATGTTTACGGGGTTTGACATCTCCTATCCAGTGTCTAACGTGAGTGCAATAACTTAAGAGATGTTCGGGATTCTCATCTCCTAAGGATCCGTTAAACTATCTACTATGTATTACAATACGCTATTATAATATGTCTACATTAAAGTAAAGTATTAAAATAGCATTAAGGCGTTACCCATATCCCCCTTAACACATTTTATATATTCCAATAGTCTATACGGTACCGTAACTCCTCCGTAAACTGGAGGCTATCAAAGGGCACTCCATAGGTATGGTACAAAACAAACTCGTAGAAGGCGTTCTAGGGCATGTGAACACGGCACTCGAGGCAATGCCAGGGTAGATATACCAATTGCACTCCCAGACCGTTGCTAACGCATAGCAGCTACTACTGCCCACCTTGGAACATACTCCCAAATCAAAATCAATGTGGCCACCAAATCAATCACAAAGTCAGAATATAGTATCGAAGAAATGTATCCGATCGGAGGAATGACCTCACTTGGCCCGGTATAGCTCCTGTTTTAGTCACATCTAAGATGACTCATGGGAGTCAGGGTCACGTCATACCTCATACAGAAATCGTTCGCCGAAGCATCCTACTTCATTTCTGGAATCTCCACCACGTACACAGTTGTTAAAGTGGTTTTCGGTATTGGCAGAGAGTATGACAATATCAGATCCCGGTCTCTTTAACAACCAAATGCTTGTTACACACCAGATGGTTCTTTTACATTTCAAAAAGTCAATCTACAATTTATATAAAAATATCATATTCAATTTCAAATCATATCATTTCAAATTATATTCACTTTCAAAAATCACATTCACTTTCACAATCATATTTACTGAAATATGTAATTTCACAAAAGGTATCAATTTCAAATTTCAACTTAGGTCATATCATCATTGTAACGACCCAGGATTTTTAACAATTTAAATTGAAAATATTTAATTTATTTTAAATATTTGAATGATGGTTCAATTTGAATTTCAAATATCAGAATGAAATTGGCGATTAAATTATAAAATTTAATCTATTGTAAGTTGAACGAAAATTCGAATCTTCAGTTTTAAGCTGGAGAAAAATATTTCAAAAGCTTTTAAAATTCATAATGATGATACTGAAGATAATAGAAGCTTCAGTATCGAATTTGAAGTGAATTGTTCAGTTTCGAAATTACATCGTTTAAATTGAATTTAAAAATAGCGTTCCGGGGCACGGTCTCGGAATTCGACGAAACCAGTTCCATTGGGTCCGTAATATTGTATTATTACCGGATTTCAAATTTCGTGTTGAACGGACTTGCCGTGTGAGCATACGTTAAGAAAACGTGTTGAAGTTTAAAGTGAATTCGATTTGAATTTAAACTTTTAAAATTTGGTCAACATCAGCCACCCTAGTTTCTTAGCAGACCTACTCTCTGCAAGGTCGCGTACTTCTTGTTCCCCTTCCCCATCTGATATCACGCAACCATCCTCTTTCAATTTTAAAATACTCCTCTTATCTTCCAGATTCAAAACAAAAATAAATGGCGACAATCATTTTCCCCGTATCTCTCCCTCCTCTCTGTTAATTAAAATCAAAAGCAAGGAAAATAAAAATCAATGGCCGAAGCCGATTCGAACTCAATGCTCGAACAAGGAGAATCGTGCGTTAGGATTTCGATCGAATGATTTTGGGCGAGTGCTTGGTCGCGACGGCGGCTCGTTCGATTCAAAGTTGGTCGCGATGCCGTGAACACGAAGTGATGGCTAAAGCGAAGTTCGATTATGATGTTTTGGGGATTCGCGTGGAAGGATGGAGTGAGGGCAACGGCGACCTGGCGTTGAACTGCGTGTAGGGTTATGGCCGATTCTTCAAATTGAGGTCGAAGGCGTTCACGAGCTCGGCGAAGTCGTGATTGTGGGCATCACGTGCACTCGCGAGAAGCAGGCATGGCCGCGACTGGAATGCAAGGGTGTAAGGTCGAAGTCGATGTCAGGGGTGATGGAAGCCTGTAGACTGGGCATGTTCAAATCGATCATTTTTTAAGGTATTCATGCTGCTCTTTTCAGGTTATATTGGTAGTATTTACAGATGTTTCAATTTAATTTAAATTTGAAAAAAGAGAAAAATAATAATAATTATATATACATAGTTCAAAACTGAAAGAGAGTATACATACCCATATTTCAATTTACTAATTATTTCAAAACAATAGGAGATTTTAAAACTAGGATTTTTCTTTTTACGAATGTGTAAATATATGTTAGAATTTTAACAGTAAAAAGAGGATTTCTATTGTTTATTTTTATATGTATATATATATATATAATTACCTTAAAAAAGAGAAAAAATAAAAATAAAAATATATTTATTTCAAGTTGAAAACTAATTTAGGGAAATTAACTTGTTAAAATTAACTTATTTAATGATTTGAGGAATTTTTGTAAAAGGGATTTAAAATCTTGAAGAAATTGATAGTAAGTAAAATGTTGAAAGATATATGTAAATGAGACTTTAGTTTAAAGAAACATGAAAGTTAGTAGAAATTAAAATGTTAGTCAAATAAATTTATTTAAAAGAAATCATTGGATAATTATAATTACTAAGCGAAAAATTTATTTATTTGATTAGTTCAAATATTAATAAGATTATGTAATTGTTTATACAAGGTTAAAAATGGAAGAAAACAAACTGAGATGGAAATGGATTGCAAATTAAAAAGCTAAGGTGAGATTTTCTCACTCGAAGGAAAATTTAGATTGCAGTTATTGATTGATTGATGTTTGGTTGTGATATTAGATATAGTAGGATATATCTATATATATAGCAATATATACATATTGGCATATGTATATATTGGATTGATTGATTTCCCTCACTGTATAGCGGATGGGACCCTATTGCGCCGTTAGTAAGCGGATGATATTTTTTATAAAACCCATATACCGCGATATTCCACCTCGAAGTGGAATGGGTATTGTGCTAACGTCTGTGGATGCAGGGAAACAGGTTGGAGGGATCCAACTGGATTCCTCACCAGTATTTATTTATTTACAGATATTGTGATGTATTCTGTTATCATATTGATATATGATATTGAATGTTGTGATTGACTAATGGGTGCATTGCATCATCGGATTCATTTTTGAAATTTAAAAATGACAATGTTGATTTTTAAAAGAGATTTGTAAAGTGATTTTTGAAAGTATACCCTTTATTTAAATTTTTGAATTGATTTATTTTAAATAAAAATAAACGTTAAAATCTTAAAGTTATAGAAATTAAAATGTTGTGAAATATAACCGAAAGGTAATTTCTTTTGAAATAAATAGTTAAGTAATTTAAAAAATGGTTTTTATTGGAATTTTTGAATTATTAAAAACGGTGTATGTAAAAGATGTACAAAATTGATATTTAAAACTTTAAAATATTGTAATTATAAAATGAATTTTTATAAGTGTTAAAATGAAGTATAAATGGATTTCATAAGTGAATGAAATTAATAGATTTATATTGTGAAGTATAAAATGAATAGATGTTGTGAAATAAAATGATTTTATAAGTTGAAAATGTTGTAAAGTATAAATGTGATTTCCGAAAATCACTTATTTTGATAAGTGAATTATAGAAGTTAATAAAAAGGAGATTTATAAAATCGAAGTTGTTATAAAATAGACATAGAATTTATAAACGTTGTTTTATAAATTCGAAGAACAATCAAATTTGATGAATTTAATATGGAAGGTTATTAAGGGAATTTTATCCATGATTTTGGATAGTGGATAAATCTTGAAATAAAAATGTGTAGAAAATATTGAAATTTGGTTAGTGAAGTATATTCACGATTTTGGACAGTGAATATATTATTAAGTGAAATGGATATGTTTTGGAAAGTGACATTAAAGATGAAGTTAATTGTTTTAACGATGTTTAAAATGTATTAACTATCAAAACCATAGATTTCAACATTCATTATTGAAATAGACGTTTTCGAGAAATAGAAGGAAATGGTGGACTATAACATTGTTGTTATAGTAAATGATTTCCGAAAGGAAATGTTTTTATATAGTATTGGGATTTATATATCTATCTTAATTCCGAATCCCTATACTAGTGATTTTGAGTCGTCGTAACGATGTTTTACGTAACATTCGTTTTGACTCAAATAAATGTGCTTAAGAGAATGATTTCCTTAAAGAATGAAATATATACTTAATATTGATTTAAGTATATCGAATATTTTCCAAGTGTTGAAAATTTATAGATTTGTGAATTACTTATTATTAAATAAGTATGGAAATGTTTTTCAAATATGAAATAAAACGTTTTGAGATTTTATCTTCTTAAAGATAAATTGAAAGTGAATATTGAAATCGATTTGAAAATCGTATATCAGTAGATATTGAAAATATAAATTCACTATGGAATTTATAAAAGAAATGGAAATTCGTTTTAAAAATAAATATTGATTTATTTTTGAAGTGTGGAAATTTTATATCTTGTAAGGATATTTTTGGAAAATAAATAATTTGAAAAATTATTTGGAATCTGATGATGTTGCGCATCTTTATTGATAGTTAAATAACCGACTATCAATATTTACCTTTAAATAGGTATTTGTTGTGAATTGGATGAATTTGAATGCCACACTTATTTTTGAATTAGCGCTCACTATTCGGGTTAGTCGGGAAAGGACCATGGGGTCGTATAACCCATTCCGAATATGTGATACGCCGTTATGAATTGCATTTGATGACCGGTGTTGAAGACCGGATATTTTTGAAAACGGAAGGATTACCATCGAGTTACTCTACATCGGCTGATCTCCGATTTAGAGGTTTTATCACCCTTAGTGACGGGAAGTCCGGACGTGATTAGAAAATTATCCGGATTTGCAAGGGCTTCGTGAGAAGTGCCTTCGGTTCTGTTCGATCCCGGAACAGACTTGTATGGATTGTGTGTCTGACGTTACAAATTGAGATATAAAGCTGATTTCTTTCAAATACATTTCTATTGGTGGCGGAGAATTTATTCTCTTAGCTTAACACACTTCTCTGAGACGTACGAGCTCATAGGTTATGTAGTTGAAATTTATCAGCAATATACTCCCAATTTGGTAACGTGGCATGCTGAGTGTTGTTGTGAAATGATCGTTGTTTGATCATTTGTGATATAATCATTTGTTGATCATTTATCTTTGTGATCATTTCTTTGATCATTTGTTTGACCCGAAGCATGGATTTGTGACAAAGCGTAGCTTTGTGGACGAGACTTCGTCGGAGCCTCACACCCCGGAAATGGTCAAAACAGGAAGGATGCAGCAAGGTTCTAGGGAGTAGCGCCCCTTAGTGTATGTCATTCCTTCTGGATAGAGGTGGTATCATGGTATGGAGCCCAGATACTTAACCTATGTTGATACTGCTTATTATGTGGTTGTTGCGAATCGAGGATCCTCGGGAAGATCGGTTACGATCGGGGGATGGCATACGCGTGTCAGTAGTTGCCTATTTTTGCAGAGGTAACCCGGCCTTGTGTTGGTAGAGATCCGGATAGGTTCTCGGGACGTTTTTCCAGAGGCGTTCCTTCGTGGCATGGGAAGTTCCTTGGCCTGACCATTTGTTGGAAATCCAAAGAAACAATACGAGCCTTTACAATTTCAATTGTATAACCTGTCTCCTCAGGAGGCAGCTATAGCAGGCATAATATAATGGTACCTATGCTGGCTAAGATTTATATTCTACTTTCGAAATGTTTTTCACTATGCACTAATAATAATATCCAAAATGATTTGATTTTGCGTAGTAAGCATCTTTGACTAACATAAGAAGAAATCTCCTCCAAGTCTGCGTTTGCATTGTGTGTGTGGTGGGAGGTCGTATGGTAGTTTCATTTTCCAAAAGCATTTCGAATTGACTTTAAAAATTATTCCGTTTTTGTTTTAAATAATAACTGTTTTACGATCTCACACCAGTCACCATGACTGACTCGGAGTTTATTGTTTCCCTTCTAAACTCTGGGTGCCCACCAATTTCCACATGGGCAGCCTAGAGTTATGTTATCAGGATATTCTGGAGCTTTGGAAGCAAGCTGGATGGCGAAACGTATCACCTATATTCTGTATTATTCCGCTGTGTATTCTGTATGAGGACAAGTTTATATAACTGTCCATTGTTGTATTGAGTTGTATATTGACTCTGATTGATGTATGTATAAACTAATATAGTCTTTTGTTTAAAGATTATTCATTTATTTATTATATATTGTTCCGCTGCGATATGTGAGATTCTGATATTGTTTCTGTTCTGTTGTTCTTCTTTTCTTTTTCTATCTTTTCTTCTACCTCTTCTTTTAAAACCCTAAGTATTCGGTTTTCCAGCATTCGTTTGTTCGGCAGTCAATACAGTGGACGTATTGATGTCGATATTCGGAAGTCGAAGAATCGGGTACTTACAACGTGGTATCAGAGCATATGGTTAAGCGACAACCCTTCTATGTTGGGTGTTACTCATTAGAGATAGAGTCAGTAGTACTCTAGAATGAGTGTGAGTGTAATAATAGATACGAGTGCGTATTTGTTATTGAATAAAAAAAATTTGTTTTGTATTGTGTTGACTTATCGGTTGATTGTTTATGAATTCTGGTCGGTGCAGTCTAGCTAACTGAAATCGATAGGGATTTCTAAACTCTAAACAAGGTAACCCGACACAGTATTGTTTTTGAATAGGGTAAATGAAATAATTTTACCCAAAACTATTTTTGTATAGAAAAGAAATAATTTTCTATGAATTATCATAGTAAATGGATGATTGGTTGTTAGGAAGTAATAATAGTGAACTATTATCATTGCTATATGAAATTGAATGAGAAATTAAAATAATAACCAAAGATTTGGAAATAAATCCATTTAACGAATGAAATTTATAAATGTGAGTTGAAGATAAGGAAATAAATTCATATATGAATAAATTGTGAATGTGATTTATAAATGAAAATAGAATTCCAGGAAAGATAATTGAAATTAAAATTCATTAATGGAATGAAATTGTAATGTGAATGTACACATGATTTTATAAATTGGAATGTAAATAAGTCGAGGACTTACAAATATTTGAAATTTGATTGAAATGAGATTCAAATTGAAAATGGATAAAATTGTGAATAAATAAATTTGCAATTGCAAGTGCAAGAAAATGAAATTGAATGTTAAAATTCATTTTGAATTTGTAAGTGAATAAAACTGGAATTGAATTTGATTTGTGAAGTATTAAACTAAAATTAGTAAGTAAAGCTAATTGAATATTGGCCAAATGAATAAGGTTTGAAACGAATTAAATTCAATAATTATAAAAGAAAGGTAAATTGAATTCGAATTGGAAATCCAGTTTAATATAAGTGGTTATAAACCAAAATAGTGAATTGAAAATAAAATTTTGGGAATGAATAAAAGAATAAAACTGGAATTAAAACTGAATGTTGAAAACAAATTTGAATAAGTGGATTAGAATTTGTAATGAATTAGTAATAGGAACTAATTTAAAATAGCGCAGTTATGAATGAAAGATAATTGATAAATTCAATATTCGGAAGATAAATAGAATCCAAATTGAATTGAAATTGTGAATTGAATTCAAATGGAATTTGGAATGTAAAAATTGAATGGAATCAATTGAAATGAAGTAGAATTAAAAAAAATTGAATTGGTATCAATTTGAATTAGTTATAAACTGGAATGGATATGAATTTGTTTTTGTTTAAAAATGAATATGTAACTTCAATAGTGAAGTAAAAATGTATAAGCAGTTAATATTGGAAATTTTGTGATGAAATGTGCAAAATGGGTTTGAAATAGATTAGATATGATTGTCAAATAGCATACAGGTGTATAAAGGAATTGGAATTTTGATTTCAAAGATAAATTTGAATTGCTCGACAAAAGGTAAGTATTTCAATTTCAATATGAGATTTGGTGATTTTCTTGTCTAGCCGTTTGGCTTTTTCTTTTCTTTTTGAAATCTGAGAGTCCGTAAGGACGTTTTGTAGTCGTGCTGTTTTAACCGCGGAAAGGAGACGCTGGCGAAATTTTTCGAAAATTTCGAGTGTTAGAAATTTTTTTGAGAAAATTTGAAAGTTTGAAATTTGAATTTAAGTTTAAATTTGAACTTTGAAGTAAACAATGTTGTTTTAAACTTATAATTGAAGTTGGAAAGCTAGTTGAATTAATAACGAATCTTTAGTAGAAAGATTTGTTTTGAAAATTTGATAAAACTATTGGATTGTGAAAAATAGTAGACGAGTTAAGGACCATTTTTCCTAGCTTGTAATTTCGGGACGAAATTCTTTTAAGGGGGAAGATTGTAACGACCCAGGATTTTTAACAATTTAAATTGAAAATATTTAATTTATTTTAAATATTTGAATGATGGTTCGATTTGAATTTCAAATATCAGAATGAAGTTGGCGATTAAATTATAAAATTTAATCTATTGTAAGTTGAACGAAAATTCGAATCTTCAGTTTTAAGCTGAAGAAAAATATTTCAAAAGCTTTTAAAATTCATAATGATGATACTGAAGATAATAGAAGCTTCAGTATCGAATTTGAAAGTGAATTGTTCAGTTTCGAAATTACATCGTTTAAATTGAATTTAAAAATAGCGTTCCGGGGCACAGTCTCGGAATTCGACGAAACCAGTTCCATTGGGTCCGTAATATTGTATTATTACCGGATTTCAAATTTCGTGTTGAACGGACTTGCCGTGTGAGTGTACGTTAAGAAAACGCGTTGAAGTTTAAAGTGAATTCGATTTGAATTTAAACTTTTAAAATTTGGTCAACATCAGCCACCCTAGTTTCTTAGCAGACCTACTCTCTGCAAGGTCGCGTACTTCTTGTTCCCCCTCCCCATCTGATATCACGCAACCATCCTCTTTCAATTTTAAAATACTCCTCTTATCTTCTAGATTCAAAACAAAAATAAATGGCGACATTCATTTTCCCCGTATCTCTCCCTCCTCTCTGTTAATTAAAATCAAAAGCAAGGAAAATAAAAATCAATGGCCGAAGCCGATTCGAACTCAATGCTCGAACAAGGAGAATCGCGCGTTAGGATTTCGATCGAATGATTTTGGGCGAGTGCTTGGTCGCGACGGCGGCTCGTTCGATTCAAAGTGGGTCGCGATGCCGTGAACACGAAGTGATGGCTAAAGCGAAGTTCGATTATGATGTTTTGGGGATTCGCGTGGAAGGATGGAGTGAGGGCAACGGCGACCTGGCGTTGAACTGCGTGTAGGGTTATGGCCGATTCTTCAAATTGAGGTTGAAGGCGTTCACGAGCTCGGCGAAGTCGTGATTGTGGGTATCACGTGCACTCGCGAGAAGCAGGCATGGCCGTGACTGGAATGCAAGGGTGTCAAGTCAAAGTCGATGTCAGGGGTGATGGAAGCCTGTAGACTGGGCATGTTCAAATCGATCGTTTTTTTAAGGTATTCATGCTGCTCTTTTCAGGTTATATTGGTAGTATTTACAGATGTTTCAATTTAATTTAAATTTGAAAAAAGAGAAAAATAGTAATAATTATATATACATAGTTCAAAACTGAAAGAGAATATACATACCCATATTTCAATTTACTAATTATTTCAAAACAATAGGAGATTTTAAAACTAGGATTTTTCTTTTTACGAATGTGTAAATATATGTTAGAATTTTAACAGTAAAAAGAGGATTTCTATTGTTTATTTTTATATGTATATATATATATAATTACCTTAAAAAAGAGAAAAAATAAAAATATATTTATTTCAAGTTGAAAACTAATTTAGGAAAATTAACTTGTTAAAATTAACTTATTTAATGATTTGAGGAATTTTTGTAAAAGGGATTTAAAATCTTGAAGAAATTGATTGTAAGTAAAATGTTGAAAGATATATGTAAATGAGACTTTAGTTTAAAGAAACAGGAAAGTTAGTAGAAATTAAAATGTTAGTCAAATAAATTTATTTAAAAGAAATCATTGGATAATTAAAATTACTAAGCGAAAAATTTATTTATTTGATTAGTTCAAATATTAATAAGATTATGTAATTGTTTATACAAGGTTAAAAATGGAAGAAAACAAACTGAGATGGAAATGGATTGCAAATTAAAAAGCTAAGGTGAGATTTTCTCACTCGAAGGAAAATTTAGATTGCAGTTATTGATTGATTGATGTTTGGTTGTGATATTAGATATAGTAGGATATATCTATATATATATATATATAGCAATGTATACATATTGGCATATGTATATATTGGATTGATTGATTTCCCGCACTGTATAGCGGATGAGACCCTATTGCGCCGTTAGTAAGCGAATGATATTTTTTATAAAACCCATATACCGCGATATTCCACCTCGAAGTGGAATGGGTATTGTGCTAACGTCTGTGGATGCAGGGAAACAGGTTGGAGAGATCCAACTGGATTCCTCACCAGTAGTTATTTATTTACAGATATTGTGATGTATTATGTTATCATATTGATATATGATATTGAATGTTGTGATTGACTAATGGGTGCGTTGCATCATCGGATTCATTTTTGAAATTTAAAAATGACAATGTTGATTTTTAAAAGAGATTTGTAAAGTGATTTTTGAAAGTATACCCTTTATTTAAAATTTTGAATTGATTTATTTTAAATAAAAATAAACGTTAAAATCTTAAAGTTATAGAAATTAAAATGTTGTGAAATATAACCGAAAGGTAATTTCTTTTGAAATAAATAGTTAAGTAATTTAAAAAATGGTTTTCATTGGAATTTTTGAATTATTAAAAACGGTGTATGTAAAAGATGTACAAAATTGATATTTATAACTTTAAAACATTGTAATTATAAAACGAATTTTTATAAGTGTTAAAATGAAGTATAAATGGATTTCATAAGTGAATGAAGTTAATAGATTTATATTGTGAAGTATAAAATGAATAGATGTTGTGAAATAAAATGATTTTATAAGTTGAAAATGTTGTAAAGTATAAATGTGATTTATAAACGTTGTTTATAAATCCGAAAATCACTTATTTTGATAAGTGAATTATAGAAGTTAATAAAAAGGAGATTTATAAAATCGAAGTTGTTATAAAATAGACATAGAATTTATAAACGTTGTTTTATAAATTCGAAGATCAATCAAATTTGATGAATTTAATATGGAAGGTTATTAAGGGAATTTTATCCACGATTTTGGATAGTGGATAAATCTTGAAATAAAAATGTGTAGAAAATATTGAAATTTGGTTAGTGAAGTATATTCACGATTTTGGACAGTGAATATATTATTAAGTGAAATGGATATGTTTTGGAAAGTGACATTAAAGATGAAGTTAATTGTTTTAACGATGTTTAAAATGTATTAACTATCAAAACCATAGATTTCAACATTCATTATTGAAATAGACGTTTTCGAGAAATAGAAGGAAATGGTGGACTATAACATTGTTGTTATAGTAAATGATTTCCGAAAGGAAATGTTTTTATATAGTATTGGGATTTATATATCTATCTTAATTCCGAATCCCTATAGTAGTGATTTTGAGTCGTCGTAACGATGTTTTACGTAACATTCGTTTTGACTCAAATAAATGTGCTTAAGAGAATGATTTCCTTAAAGAATGAAATATATACTTAATATTGATTTAAGTATATCGAATATTTTCCAAGTGTTGAAAATTTATAGATTTGTGAATTACTTATTATTAAATAAGTATGGAAATGTTTTTCAAATATGAAATAAAACGTTTTGAGATTTTATCTTCTTAAAGATAAATTGAAAGTGAATATTGAAATCGATTTGAAAATCGTATATCAGTAGATATTGAAAATATAAATTCACTATGGAATTTATAAAAGAAATGGAAATTCGTTTTAAAAATAAATATTGATTTATTTTTGAAGTGTGGAAATTTTATATCTTGTAAGGATATTTTTGGAAAATAAATAATTTGAAAAATTATTTGGAATCTGATGATGTTGCGCATCTTTATTGATAGTTAAATAACCGACTATCAATATTTACCTTTAAATAGGTATTTGTTGTGAATTGGATGAATTTGAATGCCACACTTATTTTTGAATTAGCGCTCACTATTCGGGTTAGTCGGGAAAGGACCATGGGGTCGTATAACCCATTCCGAATATGTGATACGCCGTTATGAATTGCATTTAATGACCGGTGTTGAAGACCGGATATTTTTGAACACGGAAGGATTACTGTCGAGTTACTCTACATCGGCTGATCTCCGATTTAGAGGTTTTATCACCCTTAGTGACGGGAAGTCCGGACGTGATTAGAAAATTTTCCGCATTTGCAAGGGCTTCGTGAGAAGTGCCTTCGGTTCTGTTCGATCCCGGAACAGACTTGTATGGATTGTGTGTCTGACGTTACAAATTGAGATATAAAGCTGATTTCTTTCAAATACATTTCTGTTGGTGGCGGAGAATTTATTCTCTTAGCTTAACACCCTTCTCTGAGACGTACGAGCTCAGAGGTTATGTAGTTGAAATTTATCAGCAATATACTCCCAATTTGGTAACGTGGCATGCTGAGTGTTGCTATGAAATGATCGTTGTTTGATCATTTGTGATATGATCATTTGTTTGATCATTTATCTTTGTGATCATTTCTTTGATCATTTGTTTGACCCGAAGCATGGCTTTGTGACAAAGCGTAGCTTTGTGGACGAGACTTCGTCGGAGCCTCACACCCCGGAAATGGTCAAAACAGGAAGGATGCAGCAAGGTTCTAGGGAGTAGCGCCCCTTAGTGTATGTCATTCCTTCTGGATAGAGGTGGTATCATGGTATGGAGCCCAGATACTTAACCTATGTTGATACTGCTTATTATGTGGTTGTTGCGAATCGAGGATCCTCGGGAAGATCGGTTACGATCGGGGGATGGCATACGCGTGTCAGTAGTTGCCTATTTTTGCAGAGGTAACCCGGCCTTGTGTTGGTAGAGATCCGATTAGGTTCTCGGGACGTTTTTCCAGAGGCGTTCCTTCGTGGCATGGGAAGTTCCTTGGCCTGACCATTTGTTGGAAATCCAAAGAAACAATACGAGCCTTTACAATTTCAATTGTATAACCTGTCTCCTCGGGAGGCAGCTATAGCAGGCATAATATAATGGTACCTATGCTGGCTAAGATTTATATTCTACTTTCGAAATGTTTTCCACTATGCACTAATAATAATATCCAAAATGATTTGATTTTGCGTAGTAAGCATCTTTGACTAACATAAGAAGAAATCTCCTCCAAGTCTGCGTTTGCATTGTGTGTGTGGTGGGAGGTCTTATGGTAGTTTCATTTTCCAAAAGCATTTCGAATTGACTTTAAAAATTATTCCGTTTTTGTTTTAAAGAATAACTGTTTTACGATCTCACACCAGTCACCATGACTGACTCGGAGTTTATTGTTTCCCTTCTAAACTCTGGGTGCCCACCAATTTCCACACGGGCAGCCTAGAGTTATGTTATCAGGATATTCTGGATATTCTGGAGCTTTGGAAGCAAGCTGGATGGCGAAACGTATCACCTATATTTTGTATTATTCCGCTGTGTATTCTGTATGAGGACAAGTTTATATAACTGTCCATTGTTGTATTGAGTTGTATATTGACTCTGATTGATGTATGTATAAACTGATATAGTCTTTTGTTTAAAGATTATTCATTTATTTATTATATATTGTTCCGCTGCGATATGTGAGATTCTGATATTGTTTCTGTTTTTTTGTTGTTCTGTTGTTCTTCTTTTCTTTTTCTTCTATCTTTTCTTCTACCTCTTCTTTTAAAACCCTAAGTATTCGGTTTTCCGGCATTCGTTTGTTCGGCAGTTAATACAGTGGACGTATTGATGTCGATATTCGGAAGTCGAAGAATCGAGTCCTTACAATCATCAAGGATTTAAATATAAATACTTCAACTTTACACAGTCCAAAATTTTAGAAAATAGTTTAGGTAATTATAAATAGTTTATATAGTTTTAAAATAGTTTAAATAGATTTAAAATAGTTTAATTAGTAAAAATTAGTTTAAATAGATTTGAATTTGATTAATTAGATTTTTAAAATGATTTAAATAGGTTAAATATAGATTTAATTAGATGTAAAATGATTTAAATAAATTAAATATAGGTTAAATAAATTCAAATTATATTAAGTAGGTTTTTTAATAGATTAAATATATTTAAAATAGATTAAATAAATTTAATTGGTTTAAAATAGGTAAAAATTAAATAGGTTATAATAGATTAAAAAATTAAAATAGTTCTTAATTGATTAAAATAGTTTAAACTAGTCTGAAATAGATTTCAAAGTTATCCAAACATTTCCAATAACTCAATTCCGATAAGTTCATTTTATTAGACACTTTAACTTTGAAATTTCCAAATTTAAATCCTTTGAATAATTCATTAAATCAATTCCAATTTCAACATTTACACTTGGTTTTTCGAAAATAATTCAGTTTATATAAATCAATTTCTATTTCAAAATACCAGTTAACTGAATTCAAAATTTAAAGATTTACAAATCATTTAATTTAACCAAACTAGTGTCCGTATTTAATTTTCTACCCTAGGGTCAAATGATATGGATATTTATCATTTCAATCCGCAATTTAAAATTTTACGGTTATATATCGTTTCAAACCGCAATGCCGAATTAAATAAAAATCCATAAAAGTCTATCATTTCAACCCATAACGATTTTTCCCTAATCTATAGATCGTTCGGGTATGTATCATTTCAACCCATAGGGAACTTGCAGTTATAACAATATAAAATACAACATCCGGTCATCCAATATCAACAATCAAACATTCATCACAATCATCATCCAAATCAATCAATAACATCAATAGATAAATTATAATCAATAACAGGTATAAATTGACAATTTAAATTCAATATTAAATTAAACAATGATTAAATGCAATAAAAGTCAAATTTTACTAGAATGACAATTTAAATATACCAAACATCGATCAAATAAATTTCTAATCACATCACAAATTTAATTTAACTAACATAAGAAATTTTTGAAGTTGTGAGTGGGTTAAAACACTCACCTTCGATTTTAAATCGAATTAAAATCCAAAATAGGGTCCGAAATTCAATAGTTTCAGAATTCGTCCAAACCAGCATCTAAATGTCCGAAATTTCGATACACTCGCAATGGAAGAAACTGTGTGTGAATCGGACCTCGTATGTGAGAGATATACAAGTTAGAACATTTAAATTTGAAATTAAAATAAAATAAAGATAATCACCTCCACTCAAAATCGCCACGTCAACACGCTGCTCAACAAATCCTAACGGGTTCGACCGTGCTCAAACGACATGAAGCGCCACCGTCTACAACGTTCGACCTAGCTCCGATCACGTACACCTAGGCCGGCTACGTGCCCGCTTCCACCTCGAGACAACTGCAGCTCCCTACGCGACACCGTTGTGTCCATCGATTGGCAAAAGATGCCCAGCCGCCGCCTAGAAAACACAACCCTAATCGAATTTTTTGTGCTAAACTAGTCGTCATCTCGCCAAGCAAACCACCTGGATGAACTCCCCTCGGCCCTCTCCACAACCCCATATCAATGATTTGACGATCAGTCGAAGTTGATCGACGATCGATGAACGACCAAGAATAGTCTGGCCAATTCTGGCCACATAGAAACCCAAATCGAGAAACTAACCGCATATTTGACTTGCGCTTGTCGAGAGCTTCAAATCAATATAAAATTCGATATAGTTTGGAGGAGTTTGATTTTTGATTTGATTTGCAATTTGCAATTTGAATTTGGAACTGGTTTTGGTTTGTCTGCCATTGGAAAGAGAGAAGCAGAGAGAATTGTACATACAGAAAAATGGAATAAGAAATAGCTAGGGTTTATAATGGGCTATATATAGGCAGATCAAAAATAGAAATGGATGGACAAGATTGATTTGAAAGTTGAACGACAAATGATCCGAAAAGCCCGTTTCGTTCTCGAAACGGAAATGGGTCATCCCATATATCAAAAATAGATGTTTTTGATAATTTTAAACTCAATGAAATAGGTTTCAAGTCCTAATTCCATCGTATGAAGAAGTTGCTTTAAAATCAGCCTATTTAAAATTGATTTCAGTTAAATTTTATTAAATTGATTTCTACGCGTTTCAAGCCTGTACGATCAAACGACAAGTCCGATTGCTACGAAACTTGAAATCCTACAATAATTCACCGTTACGGATCTGATGAAACTAGTTTCGTCCAAATCCGAGTTGGTGGCCAAAATGGCTATTTTCACGTTAATTAAATAAATTAATAATTAATTAATTAAATCACTTTTTCATTCAAATTTGATAGTTAACAAATTTCATCACTTTTAATCATTTAGACATTCACAATGACTTAATACAAGTTTATATAACAATTCAGTGTTGGTTATTACACTAATTACAGTGTTCAATTTCCACTATAATTAAATCCAATTAATTAAATTTTAATCCCAATAAATCGATTAAATTTGATTTCAACCTTTATCTTCAATCAATTATAAATCTAATAACATAGTTAACATTTGTTTTATATTTCATTACATTAATATTCTTCGATTTCCATCCTTTATTTGTATTAACTACTTTATTTCTATTGTATTGAAATTTTATCGATTTTTCACATTAATTGTAATTTAAAATCCCAATTAATTTACTTATCTTGGTTTCATTCCTTTATTAAATCAATTATTACCTTATGAATTAAATTAACATTTCCATTCATTTTATTACATTCACAATTTGCAGTTATTGTCTTAACTCACTTTATGTAACATTTAATTGCAATTGATTAAATACATTGGTAACAAACAACAATTCTCACCGTTACTACATTTAATAACATTTGTAAGTTTATTATTTACGAACAGTTGCTATAACTACTACTACTCCACTACTATTATCAATTACAATTAATTACACCTTATTTCATTAATTAATTAACAATTGAATTATCAATTGCTCTTTTTAATCCAATTATCCATTAATACATGCATTACTAAAATTCATTTACAACCTACATCAATTTTAACTTTTTAATCCTCTTAATTAATTGTAATTACATCTAAAGCAGTTGTCAGTTACCTTAAATTAGTACTATTTCACTTTATTTTAGTTATATTTTTATTTTTAATTCATAAATTTTATTTCTTCCAACATTAAATCACAATATCTTATTAAATTAACCAATTTTAATTATCGAAAATTTACGGGTCGTTACACTTTTGTTGTGTTATTCGATATTTAGCTTTATTGAAAATCGAACTCAAACGATCAATCTACACTACTGTCAGTCTGTCCATTATATAGCTTCAATGAAATTTATGATGCGTAACAATTTTATGAATTTAAATATATTTTTTAATCATTGTGCAACTAATTAAGAATTTTTAAATGTATTTAACATTATAAATTCATATAAAAGAAAATATCCGTAGAGAAATATTTTTTTTGAATCTTTTGTGGATCCAAAGTATTTTGGTGCTTCCAAAATATGATAAAAAGGTAAATAAATTTAGTGTGTCGATCTTGATTCTCAAATTTATAGTCATTCGTTGACATCCGGACTAAAAACCTTTCGTTCGAAAGCCAAACGATCTTCAAACAAGATGAAATTCGTGTCGCATATATTATGTAATATATTTATCCAATCCATATGGGTAGAATCGAAAAAATGAAAGATAAAAAATTAGACTCAAAATATATCATTTTCCAAGGAGTTGTATAACATTTGGTATATAAGCCGTCGAAATGACTGTGCTCTCTTGTAGTGATACAATATTATTGTCAAAGAAATTTTCTTATAAGGGAATTAGTTCATTTGAATCACTAGAACTTTATTGTATAAATTAATTATCGGATGAGAATAATAAAAATATTGAATTATTAAAAATGTGTATATGTAATAAAGTACCTACGCTGAAGTGGTGGAGTAGTAAGAACTTGATCAACCAATTATGTGCATTCAAACAAGTTTCGACCATCCCACGTATTGAAAGCCAATGTTATTCGATTAACAGTCTAAATATGAATATATATGTAGTATATAGCTAATCGAAAAAAATGATTATATAGGACTAATTGAACGATTTGAAAAGGCAACTAAGATTGATATCTTAAACCTGTTTATCTTCTTTTCATATTTCGACTGTATGTCCAAAATACCTTGAATCGACATAAGATTTAACAAATTTATTTTTTTACCAAATATTTTATTTTATATGGAATTTATTATGTTAAATACATTTAAAATTCACAATTAGCTATCAAATCGTTAAAAAAGTATTGTATAATGAATAAATATAACATCTTTGATATTTAGAAACAAAAAAGGGTTATTGTAAAAAATTTAAAGTTTTTATAACAAATCAAATAAAATAAAAATTAAATGCGGAATTTTTTTAATTTAATATCTTAATTATGCCATTTAAAGCCATCGAAACGTTGCTATCGATGGCTGTTGAAAGCCGTCGGAATATCGCGAATATTGCTTCAAGAGAACCCATTTCTTCCTTATTTTCATCCTCCTTAAACCCTCTAACCCAATTCCCAAAACCCCAATCCTCCAAAACTGTCCCAAGCTACCGTAATCTGCCACAGTCCATTGCAATCTTCATCAAATTGGATTCTCCAAGCATCTACACCTTACATCCATCAAAAATTAGGTATATTCTTTATTTAAACTAATTATTTTGAATTATGGTAAAATTTAGTGTTAGTTTGTGCTTAGATTTATTAATAATAGCTAATTGATTAGTTATAATTGTATATTGGTTGATTTGGAAATATTACTCAGGGTTATTAGTGTTTAAATCCAAAAAAGAGTATAATTCCGGAAAATTTGGGTTGATTAGCGTTAACTGGATTTTTACCCAAAACAACTCCAAACCTAACCAAAAGGACCAGATGAATAGGTTAAGAGGGACTCAAGAGGAATTACCTAAAAATCCACTAATGGGATGGATTGCTAGCAGACCATCACCTATTGATCACCAGCGATCCATAGGGAAGCTTCATGGGTCGTTCTAGCCTCTTGCATCATGAACCAATATTTTTCTAGGGATGTTTTCCATGTTTCATAAAATTCGAAGAAACCTAGTTTGAGAAGCGAAGACCTATTTGATTCTAGTCATAGATCAATCTAACTCATGTATGAATCATCGTCAAAACAAGGCAACTAGCTACGAGATCACAAGGACAGCACTACATAAGACAAGGAATGCAATCCAAAGGAAGAAGTCCAAAAATCTCCTAAGTACATGGATCACAAGCGATCCATGTCCTATGGATCACTAGCGATTCATAGAATTATGTTGGATTGCTATGAAATTTTAGAAAAGGACAAAGCAAAAGTACTCCAAGTAATTGGATTGTTACCGATCCAGAACCTATGGATCACTAGCGATCCATCACCTATGGATCGCTAGCGATCCATCAGGTTAGATCGCGTTATCATGAAACTCTCTAAACCCCTTCGTGGCATCATGTGCAGGATTCTAGCAAAGCGGCCTACCCCAATAGCTCTCTAACAATAGCTCTCCAACCCCTATAAATACAATTCTATTTGCAACATAAACAGGATCTTCTGGACTGGCTGCTGAGACTCTGCAGAAACTATTCTTCACTCTCCTCCTTCCACACAACAGTCGTCTAAAGGGTTCACCATGAATCTCCAGCGCACTCTAACACTGGTGACTTGATCTAACTTACAAGATAGAATAAAATTGTAGTCAGATTCAACTTGTAATTATAGTCAGTCAATAACAAAAGTTATAAAGTGGACGTAAGCTTCATTAATAGCCAAACCACTATAAAAATCTCTTGTCTCTTTGCCTTACTTGCAAGTTATTACTCCTTGTTTCTATTTTGTTTGTCCTGATAAATAGGGCTGGTGCTTTCACAGTCAATCCGAGGTGTTGATCCATTTTGGAGTTTACATTTTGGTGCTTTCTCCGAGAACTAATCTTAGGCTTAGATCTAGCTATCCACTTTGGATTGGATTGATCCAGAATTAGATCAAGAAAGTTAGCTTGAAGAAAATTAGAGATTTGTTGTTCTTATGGCTCCTAAGAAAAGATCTAAATTTGGAAGGGTTATAGAAACAATGATTGGTGGTGATGAAGCAAACACCCATAAAATTGAAGCTAACAATGGAAACCTACTCCAAGTTATGCTATTTGTTCAACTATAAACATCGATTTACTTTGATGGATATTGGCATGGTTTTTGGACAAATTAACAACTTGAATATCTCATCTCAACCACGAATCACAAAATGATCAACTCAAAATTAGTCTGCAATAGAACATTAATTCGGGAACAAATTAAATAAATCTATACCATCGGACACGGCACAAAAAAAGTTCACATTATCTATCATAATTCAAAAGGAAAATTATTAATATACAATTTTTTGAATATCCGATCATAAGTTGGCTATGAAAAATTCAATATCACAATCAACAACATTGATCGGCAACATAAAACAATTCCAAAGACTATATCAATAAAATTGGATCATCTGATCAAACAATGATTTTCTCTTCGAATTGAAACTTGCAATGACAACTCCTGAAATCTCAAACCAAACGGTGGAATCCTAAAGCCGACAAAGGAGAACATGAGAACCAATCATCAACAATTCGATTAACTGCACTAATCAACATCAAATACAAATTCAAATTATCACTGTTAGGGTACAAAATTGTATCAACATCATTATTAAAGCGGCTTCCTCATTGCTCTCAATTTTATGACAGGAAATCTTCGATCAATGCAGCAGCAGCTCTCGATTGCATGTCAGGCAAAGCGTCAACTCTAAGCAATAGCACAACCCAAAATTCACGAGGTGCAACTCATCATGAATCCCAGATCCAAAGCAAACTACCGGACTATGATGCAAACAAACATCAGCGACTCAAGCACTTCATGCTCACCTCGGGGATGCAATCGAACAAGAAAACGACGAAAGTACCTCTAGAACAACCGCAACACTCACGGCTTTGATTTGTTGCGATGACGACCTACTGGAAACAGCAGGATTGTCTGGTAGTGAAGGCAGCGTCCGATCTTAGATCCAGGCGCTAGCTTCAAATAGCAACATCGGCAAGCTTCAAGCGTTGAGGCATGAGTGGACAAAAGCGAAGAACTACGACTCGAAGCACGAGCAACTATCTTGGCAAGTATAAATTCACAATGAGGTTACAGCGAATCTTGTTGCGTGAAGCGAATTTGGGGATGACTGTATTCTTAAAAAAGGAATATGGTGGAAAGTGAATTTATTTTAGCGAATGAAGGAGATTGATTCGGTAAATAATAAAGGAATAAGATTAATTCGCCTACCAAGTTAATGCGCACACCGAGCTAATGGGACCAACAAAGCCAATTTGTGTTGAATTATTACATCCACCGAAAATAGTTCGTTTTGAACCAGCATGAATCGATAGAGTTGCATCTAAACACGCTCTCGAACAACCAGCTTATCGGAAGTGTCGTAACATATACCGTGAACTTCGAAGGGGATATAATCGATTGGAAGCATATGCAATAGAAAGTAAAAAAATATTCAAAAAGCCCTGGCTAACTGACGAAAGGATGATTATCAAATAACACTCTGGCTAGCTACCTACTAAGGAATGGGGGGCAGCGATGCCTTCTCAACCATCCCCATCTGCTTTCCTTTCCAAAAGAGCCTTGTCGGACACTAGGGGAATTGCAGACAGCACATAAAAGGAAACAATTTTATGCCCTTGAATTATGAATGAAAAGCACAGGCTTACGAACCGTCGGATCAACGGGTCATGTCAATCCTTCATGAACGTGAAGTCATTTCACGAACTAAAGCGTCGTGAAGGCGAACCGATAGATCAGCGTTCGTCTGATCCAAAAAAACCCTTCGCAAATGTGAAGGTATTTTATGAACTAAAACGCCTTGAAGGCGAACCGGTAGATCAGTGGTCTTCTGATCCAAAAAACCCTTCGGAACGTGAAGGTCTTTTATGAACTAAAGCGTCTTGAAGGTGAACCGGTAGATCAGTGGTCATCTGATCCAAAAAAACCTTCGCGAACGTGCAGGTCTTTCAGGAACTAAAGCATCGTGAAGGCGAACCGGTAGATCAGCGGTCATCTGATCCAAAAAACCCTTCGTGAACATGAAGGTCTTTCACGAACTAAAGTATCATGAAGGTAAACTGGTAGATCAGCGGTCATCTGATCCAAAAAAACCTTCACGAACGTGAATGTCTTTTACGAACTAAAGCATCGTGAAGGTAAACCAGTAGATTAGCGGTCATCTGATCCAAAAAACCCTTCATGAACATGAAGGTCTTCCATGAACTAAAGCATCATGAAGGTAAAGCGGTAGATCAGCGGTCATCTGATCCAAGAAACCCTTCGCGAACGGGAAGGTCTTTCTCGAACTAAAGCATTGTGAAGGCGAACCGGTAGATCAGCGAAATTTATGTATGACTGACATCCACGAAGGTGAACTGGAAGATCGGCAATCATCTGATCTAGAGCCCTCTGAAGTCAATGAAGTCATGCTTCGGGGCCACAAATCGACAATCATATCAGTCGCTACGCATAATTAACGGAATCACTTCCAATGACCGATCAAACAAACAATGGTGACCTCCAAAGCATCAAAGTCGCTCAAAGGAACTAAGCCAAAACTGAACCAATCTTGTGGTTAATCAGAGGCTGACTCGAATCAAGCCAAGACTTAGAACCCGGGAGAACCACACCCACTGGACCAGGTGCAACCAGACGAGTTATGGAGAGACCTTGGATACAGTTCAAACGCGCCAACAGCCCTATGGCATGGGGGGTAGCGCACACACTTGAATAGCCACAAGTAAGGCCGGGACTAATCATACCACAGTTCTGTTATGCCCGATCAAAAATTCTGGCATTCTGACTACGGACTTAACGACCTAACTAGTGCAACAAACAAAGTACTAGCATACTACTTGCCCACTTCTTCCTAACTACTACTTTACCGCTCTTGGTGACCAATTCCTCTTCCTCTTAAGCCGTATGCCAGTTAAAGACCCATTCTCTGAAGGCAGTTTGGACCAAGAGCTAAGCTTCGTGCCCTGAACTCCCACTGGCTCTTTTGGACCAAGAGCTAAAACTCATGCCCTGAACTCTCATAGTCTCTTTCTTCATATTCATATTTATGCGGTCAGTTGTAGATCTCTCCACCCTGGCAACCTGATCTATTTGGATGGGTACATCTTTCCGAAACATGGAAGGATCATCCAAGCCATGGTTACCTGAACCAAAAACTACTTAGCTCTTGAACCGATAAAACCGTGTTCTTGTAAGCAACTTGCTCAGTCGACGGTGTCAAATTGACTCGAAAATCATTTTTTAGCTACTTGGACCGGTCAAACTATGCCCAAGTATGCTCCATATGAGTGGAGGAAAGCGAATCGCCTACCGGATCGATGGGAAATCTCGATCCCAGCTTTCTAAGCGCTGGTGTTGCTCCGGCAACATTGGGAAGACCCAAACCCTCACGTATCACTTTTTGATCCATGGAACCACGCTCTTAAAGCATGAACTCCTCACGTTACCCGAAGATTGGAAACGTCGAGAAGTTCCAAACTGTTTCGGATTGACGGGTTGTATTGATCCCATAAGCCGTGCATTTCGTAAGTCGTGCACCTCCAAGAGCCGCACATCCCAAAAGTCATGCACTCTCATAAGCCACGACACCCATAAGCCACGCATCTCGTAAGCTATGCACTCTCATAAACCGCGCATCTCATAAGCTACGCAAACACTACTCAATGTCACTCCAGGATCATCACCGGACCATCAAAATTCTCCAAGTATCGGCGTTGTCTTGACAACATCGGGAAACTTGTTTATTTCAGTATTAACAGGAATCGATCCCTACCACCCAAAAGGACCGACATTGCTCCAGCAATGCCGCAAAGTCCCCAAACCAAGATTCCAATAAAGAATTCCAATCTTTGACCAAAATGTCTAAAGTTAAGACATTCAAGTCACGAGCTCCCAAAGATAGGAGCTACGGCATAACTATGACTAGGGGCATCCAGAGAGCCACCCAGAACATCAAGTCTCGCATCAAGTGTTCAGAGTAATCATCCCTGTGACTGACGACACATAACACACTAACACATGGTCATGACAAAAAATCACTCCATGGTTCTGTTACGTCGAACTAAGAATTTTGGCAATCACAACAAAACTAAGCGGTATAGTAGGCTAACGAATGCATAATTAAAAAGGAAACTGCTCCAACCTAATAGACATTGATATTGCCTTAGTAACATCGAGAACTGCAGACCGTCATATCAACAAGAAAATTGAACTCCTTAAAATTCACCATTGCTCGGATATAGGCAATAAAAAGAGGAACTTACCGTGGACCAGAGATAGACGACGATGGAAGACATTTCTTGAATCAAGTCATCGACCCATCGACTTCCAAAGATAGAAGCAGGTGCTCGAGTGAGGTCTCAAACCCTAACTTGCAAAAAACCAGCTGTTGTCTAAAGATAGACAACGGTAAGGAGAGAACGCTCAAAATAAAGCAGCTAAACCATTGATTCCCAAAGATTGGAACCAACGAACAAGATTGATATCGACAACAATGCTATCAGCCTAGCATAACGCATTTGGCTTGAAACAAGAAAGGTTAAGTATCACATATTCAAGACAAACAATACCGAACTCTACCGGTCCATGATCAAGATAGGAATGAGCACGGTCGTATCGGGGGAAATGTGATGACTTGCTCCACAATTTCAAATTTCTATAAGAATCTGGAGTTTGACACCTAGAAATGAAGGGTTCCGCCTAGAAATGAAGGGTTCTGCAGATGGTCGTCAGATCATAACCAAAATCGGTTGGAGGAAATTCGATTTTTCATGAATAAGAATAACTGTGGAATTGGTTAAGCAGCAGCCTTGCATCTCTAAGGGTAATACTTGACGGTTATAAACAAAGCTAGGCAACGAAAATGTCTGGAACTCTCATCCTTCCAGAATATGGTGTATCCCATAGTTAAGCAACATTGAGAAAATAACCACATTGGGTTAAAAGGAATCTACTAAACTCTACAGGATCAGATGAATGATTCAATCCTCACCAACATGACTTTAACACTGCTCGAAGACACAACACTTAGAAAATAATTCTACAATCCAATCATCGAAGTGCAAGTTGTCGAAGACCGAAACTAGTGCCCATTTGGATGAAAAGCATCGCCAGATCGGTGGGGAAAATCGATTCCAACCTCTTGAGTGTCGATGTTGCCCCACCAATGTCGAAAAACTTTCTATTTCATAAGTATCGGTGTTCCCCTAGCAATGCCGGGAAACCCTGTATTTTCCTAAGTATTGACATTGCCCTGGCAATGTCGGGAAACTTGCAATTCACTATGTACCGGTGTTGCCTTAGCAAAGCCAGGAAAACTTTAATCTACAAGTTCGATGAGAAAAACTCATCGTAGTAAACGATCAATGCACCAGCTTCCGGAGATAGAAGTTGGTCCTCAACTGAGATTCTACCTTACCTATAGAAAACTACAGTTGCTTGAAAATAGGCAACAACAGGAAGACATAACCATTCATAGGTCAGCCGGATTGTTCGACATTTCATCATAGGAATCAGCCATTGCAAAGGAATAAAGAAGCGTCAAAAAAAATCCCAGGATTGAATTGCTCGTGTGCTAATTTCTAGGGATGAAAATTGGTGCACAACCGAATTTCCTGAATTCAACTTAGAAAGAATTTAGATATAGCTATAAGATAGGTAGCCTCAAGGAATTGTTGCTTGGAACCAAACAGCTTGGTTATCAATTCCCGAAGACATGAATTAGTTTATGAACAGAACTACCGTGACGATAACAATCAAGCAAAGCTTGCACAACTAAGGATATGCAAGGACAATCACGGAAGGTTGGAACTAATACCATCGGACTTCCTCAATCCTAGAATGGGATTGAGAGCCAGACCAGGGGCAATCGAATCATTTGTCCCAAACCTCTATATCTCTTACAATCGCCAAAATACAAGCGTTCAAAATAGCTAGTCCCTCGAGCAAGGATAGACACACAGATACTTGATTGACAGCAATGTTGCAAAGTCCAAACATGAATGACCATGAGGTTGGTTAGATAATGGTTCTGTATTGCAAAACAGAGCATTCTAGCAACAAAATCACCAATAAAGGAAATGAAGGTTTAAACGTTCAGAAATCAACCGTCGCTCGCAGTCTGGCGATGACGAGAAGGATCAATAACCTACTTATGGTCAAACTAGATCATTTGGTTCCAACTTGTAGGAATATGCCATTACCCAAAGTTTGGTAATGCTAAGAAGAAACCCCCAGAATGAAACTATCGATACAGCGGCTTTTAGAAACAGAAGCAAGAGTTAGATTGAATCTTCAGCCCTAACTTCTGGCATCTCATGGTATCTGAAGACTCACAACATCAACAAAAAATCCACAGAGTTGAGTCATCTGTGCATGAGTTTCTGGAGAAAGAAACTGATACATGATTAGGGTCACAACACTGCACTTGGTAGAATTCACTCTAGGAAAAGATGATGGCGACACGTCTTTCCAGCACATGTATCCAGAATGACATCGGATGACGATATCAACTTGGAGGAATTCAATTATAGTCTGGAAATAAAAAATCATTGAAAAAATCAGAGCTTGGAATCAAGCAGCAAAGTCCCTAGTTCCTGGAGATAGGAGCTATCGTGTCAATCAAACTGGGGTAATCGAACATATTTCCCAGAAGGCCTAATCACCCGAAAACATATAGACTTAGTATTCAGAGAAATCAGCCCTACGGACTAGGGTAGATACACCAACACTTTGTTGAAACGAACTCAATAGAGCATAAGTAGGGATTAGCTATAGAACTAGCTAGACCAATCTACCTCATAGTTCTGAACAAAGCTATGAAATAGAATATGCCGAAATGACCACAGAAGTATTACTTTTATGTATAGAATTACAGTAAATGGGTATGCTGCACATAAACACAAGCGGTGCAACTGTGAGAAAAAGCAATGCTCAGAATTAAGCAATTAAACCAATAGTCCCCAGAGACAGAGGCTGGTGTGCAGGTTAAATTCCAAAAAATGCAAGGAAGGATAATCGCAATCGAACAAGTCATGTGCTAGTTTCCGAAGACTGGAACTGTACCTGATCGAACTTCAACTACAGCTCTACAAGAGCAGTTGTGCCTTATAATTTAACTGTAATCAATCATCCTAATAAGTGAAGCCTAAGTTGCAAAGGATCCAGCTTCTAGGGGAGTACAAGTCCCTCCACCAGACTAAAGATTGGATGACTGGAAAGTCATTTTCAGCAAGAAAACTTGGCATTCAACCCATTCAAGTATGTTTTACTTTAAATAAGATCCTTGTATAACCAACGCCCAGAATCCAAGGGAAATCGGCGTATGTTGACCAGTCGGGTTCTGAGCGTTGACCGAGGCAGATGCATTGTGTTATCTACATAAGAAGAGTCCAGTATCCTGAATACTACAAATGAACAATCTAGTGTAATTAGCTTGCTTACATTTGAAAAATAATCCATATTGTCCTTTGAAATTATCAGTTCCACGCCTACCAGTTATCGATCAACGATCGATAATGGAGCCGCTGTCCGAAGCGACGCGGGAAGCTTTTCTTTTCAGGATCACTGGAGACAGGAATAGGAAGAGTGATACGATTGAATCATCCACTATATTCGATTTTGGAATAAATCATCGCATTAGATTTCAAAAGAACAACTATCAGAAGACAGTCAATTGAAACATCACCTTGAGATGGACTACGACGATTCACATCAAAAATTCAATAGACGGCTGAATAGTCAAGGCCAAATTTGCATGGTAACCTCGACACGATCAACTGGATTTCACAAAATGAAAACTCAAAAGCGGTTACTTCCAGAGCACACCTTGTTTCCAACGAAGGCATACTCTGGGGGGCAAATGTTAACTGGGTTTTTACCCAAGCAGGGATCTGGATGAGTTAGAACATCAAGACCAAGCCAAAACAACTCCAGACTCAACCAAAAGGACTAAAGGAATAGGCCAAGAGGGACTCAAGAGGAATTACCTAAAATCCACT
This sequence comes from Allium fistulosum, assembly GCA_030737815.1. Classification (NCBI taxonomy): domain Eukaryota; kingdom Viridiplantae; phylum Streptophyta; class Magnoliopsida; order Asparagales; family Amaryllidaceae; genus Allium; species Allium fistulosum. Next base: position 419,799,170 of record CM060906.1, read on the forward strand.
AAGGGGATGGATTACTAGCGATCCATTACCTATGGATCACTAGCGATCCATCACCTATGGATCATTAGCGATCCATAAGGAAGCTTCATGGGTTGTTCTTGGCTCTAGCATCATGAACCAATATCTTTTTTAGGGATATTTGCCAAGTTTCATAGGATTCGAAAAGACTAGTTCGAGAAGCGAAGACTCATCTGATTCTAGTCATAGATCAATCTAACTCATGTATGAATCATCATCAAAATAAGGCAACTAGTTATGAAATCACATGAAGAGCATCTACATAAGACAAAGAGTGCAATCCAAAGGAAGAAATCTAAAAATCTCCTAAGTACATTGATCGCAAGCGATCCATGCCCTATGTATCACTAGCGATCCATAAGATTATGTTGGATTTCTATGAAATTTTCAAAAAGGACGAAGCAAATGTACTCCAAGTAATTGGATTGTTAGCGATCTAGAACATATGGATCGCTAGGGATCCATCAGGTTAGCTCGGGTCATCATGAAACTCTCAGAACTCATGACATCATGTGCAAGCTTCTTGCAAAGCGGCATAGCCCAATAGATCTCCAACAATAGCTCTCCAACCCTTATAAATACAAACCTATTTGCAACATAAACGGGATCTTCTGGACTGGCTGTTGAGACTCTGCAGAAACTGTTCTTCACTCTCTCCTTCCATGCAACAGTCATCTAAATGGTTCACTGTGATTTTCCAGTGAACTCTAACACTGGTGACTTGATCTAACTTACAAGATCCAATCAAATTGTAATCAGATTCAACTTGTAATTGTAGTCGGTCAATAATAAAAGTTATAAAGTGTACGTAGGCTTCGTTAACAGCTGAACCACTATAAAAATCTCTTGTCTCTTTACCTTACTTGCAAGTTATTACTCCTTGTGTCTATTTTGTTTTTCCTGATAAACAGGGCTAGTGCTTTCACACTCAATCCAGGATGTTGATCCATTTTTTAGGTTAACAATTAGTACATGTGGTTATTGGTGTAACATATTTTAGTGTTAATTAGTGTATGTGTTAGCTGAAATGTCGGTAAAAATAATTTATTTACACAATCCATCCTTTTATTAGTGTATACCGTTAATTTTATATAAATTTAGTTTACGTGTATACGGTAATATAAACAAGTCAGTGTATAATGTTAATTTCTTATTAGTTTGTAATAATTCTAATCAGTGTTTGTTAAAATGTTGAACAAAAACAATTTTTTGTTAGTTTTTAATCATTAACGAATTCAAATTATGAATTAGTGTATAATATTAATATAAAAAAATTATGGTATAATGTACTTTATTTTTTGAATCCCTTAGATTCTCTGGCCCTGTCTGACAAGTATTTTATATGATCGTTATATAGATATTGGTTTTTACTTCAAAACAGACATCGATATTCATTTGATACAGTATTTGTTGATTTTGTCCCTATATTCAACAAGTTACAAACACAATATAATAATTACATTTCATTAATTATTTCATCTTAAGCAGTTCACAAAATTTAGACAGCACTTTCTTTTTGTTTCATGTGTATGTGCATTTGTGTACGATACAGGGAGATAAAGGGGAAGTGCTGCCGAAATTTTGTTGAACCATTTAAGATGAAATGATTGGCGAAATGTAATTATTAGTGTGTTTGTAGTGGGAAGTTGGATGACCGACTATCAACGGTAAAAATAATAGTGTGCAAATATAATAATATATTGATAATTTGTTAAAATTGAAAATAAGATTTTACAAAAAAAGTAAAAAGAATATTATATGGTATAATTAATAAAACGTTAAAATGTATTAATGAAATGAAAAATAAAATGTCAATCCAAAAGAATCATAAATTTTTGAATCTTACTATAATTTTTTAAATTTTTATCATATTTTTTCAAATAGGAAAAAATGGTTAATATTTTGTTGATTGGAGGAGTTGGATGTATGAACGAAACGGAATGAAAGGCTCAATAAAGGAACATTTTTATAACGGTGTGCATGTATTTATTAAATTCTCTTTAAGTAATAATGGAAATGACGAAGAAGTTCGTTGCCTTGTAGTAACGAAAACATTTGAAGCATTGGAAACTAGATATTGTTATAGTACATTTGTGTCAAAACGGTTTTGTGCTAGATTATTATGTGTGAGATTGTTATGGAGAACTTACTGCACTTAATCTTGTAGGGTCAGATAAGGAGGTGGATAATGACAATGTTACAATGAATCCTATAGAAGATATGATTGAAGATGCAGTACGATCAATCCTGAAGAAGATATGACAATGTTACGGCGAACCTTATAGTGCCAAATCTTTCCTCCAAGTTACTTTAATGTAATGGAGCATTTACCTATATGAAGCACTTCTTCGAGGTCCTGTGCAATATGGATGAATGTATCCATTTAAGAGGTAATAATATTGAGTATGTTAAATATTAATTTAATTTCAGATTAAAAATTACATAAGTACATTTAATTTAAAACAATTTTGAAATAGGTAATTAATGAATATAAATCTTATATTAATATGAAATTAATTAAAATGTTAATTAATTAAAATTAATTAAATAAGATTTAATTAATATAAAATTATACATAAGACAATTATGTATATGTAACGACCCGGTTTTTCAGTCGTTCGAATTTAGAATATTTAATTGATTTTAAATATTCACAAGTTAATTTTATAAGTTGAATAACTTATATTTCAAATATACTAATTTATTGGATAATTAAATTGTTAAATTTAATATATGAAATTGTTTAAATAATTGACTTTTGAATTTAATGTGAATAAAAATGATTTATAAAGTTGATTTAAATTCTATTTGAGTTAGAATAAAGTTAGTAAACTTTTAAGGTTGAATTAAAAGTTAATTTACAGAAATTGGAAATTTTAATATTTAATTAGACGTGTAAAAATATTCATTTTTGACACTGTCTCGGATTTCGACAAAGCTAGTTTCATTGGATTCGTAATAATGAATTATAGTATCCTGTCGAATTTCGTGTCGATTGGACTTACCGTTTGATCGTGCGAGTACGAAACGCACAAAAATTAATTAAAGGAATTTTAATTAAAATAATTTGAATTGAAAACCTATCTTCTGTATATGATGGAATTGGCATCCGATATATATTCCATTGTGTTTGGAATATGGGTAAAACATTAGGAACGCCAAGCGGCACGCTTCATTTGGAGTTCGAAAAATATTCGGGTGAATAGTAATTTATATTGCCTATAAATAGAAGACCCTAAACACTAAAACCCTATACCATGTACCCTAGCCGCCACTTCTTATTTCAATGGCCAGAATTTCGTGGCCTTTCCCCCTCGTTTTTTTCTCCATCCATCGACTTTTAGGCCGAGACTTCAACTAGAGAATCAAATAGCAAGGGGAGATCTTCAAATCCAACGGTCGAATTGGCCCGACTCTTCATCGATCGACGTGAATTTGGCCATGAATGTCGCGCGTTTGAGTGGGCTTTGCAAGCGCTATGAGGGTTCGAGCTGGGCTGGTCTCCGGCCGTGGGTGGCGCGCATGTAGGAGGAGGCAGCAGTGGTCCAATATCGTCGAATAGTTGGTCAATGAAGGAGCGACGATCAAGGGTTTCCATGCGTATTGGGTTACGGTAGAAGCGTACATACGTGAACGAAGAAGGAGGGAATGAACAAAAAAAATTAACAGTAAAGGTTATATTTTTTTATTAAGTTAATTTAAGCTATTTTATATTAATTATCTCGAATGCAATTAAATCCATAACTCTTACATGCGAGGTCAGATTCACATGAAACGAATGTTTGGACATGTTATTTGGAGTGTATTGATGTGTTTATAGGGTTGGGTTGTCGCTTGACATCGATCACTAGCCATCGTCGCAAATTCGTTTGCTTCGAAATTGATTTGGCCATCAAAGGCCTTGGCAAAAATTGCCCTGAGCTTCAGCTCAGACGTTTGGTAATAAGCTCAGACGTCTGAAGCAACGGGAATAAAATTCCAGTCTTTCAGCTCAGACATCTGAGCTTATTTCCCAAACGTCTGGGCGATCTGGAAGAAAATTCCAGAGCTTCAGCTCAGATGTCTGGGATAACCACCAGACGTCTGGAGCTGTTAAGTGCAGCCAATTTGCCTATTTTATGGGTTTCCAATATATATCGGTTTTTGGTTGATCCGATTAGTTGTTATCACTTTTATCGACTTTGATGACTTCTTTTCTGGATTTTTTGGAGTATCCATATGATGGATTTGACATCGATTTCTGTGGTATTGATTCACGTCGTCCAATGTGAATTTTTAGTGATTGATTGTTTTTACAATCAATTTTGTGATTTGTCACTTTTAAAAACACAAAGGTTTCTATACTAGTATTAAATATTCAAACACTTTCACAAGGATGATTTCAATACCATTTTTAATACAAAACTCGTTTTAAATCCGTTTTCCAATCTATTAGTATATACAAACCTTTACCTCATTCGTACGAGAAATCCAATTAAACGACTTAGCAAAACAAGTGGTATGAAACGCTTGCGTTTACTTCGTCGGTTAATTCTTAGACTTATTCGATTGAAATCTTGGGACTATTTTCGAGTGGAAATCTACAATTTGTTCGTAAATATTTAAGTTAAGCCAGTGGTTATGGGACATGAAACTAAACTTATTCATTTACTAGCTTAGTGTAATCTACACTTTTCATTTATCAATGGTGATCATTTTATGGTTTAGACTAGCGATATGCGATGTCTCTTTGTCCACGTGGGGGACTATACCTCATTTTATGGAGCTCGTCTCATTTTATGGGCTAACAAACCATGGTCTTTTGACCGTTCGTGGAGCAATCAGGTCGATAAGTCGGTGCATGGGGCGTATCTTTTAGGTGCGTCGATGTTCGACTGTGCATGGGGCGTATCTTTTTTGGTGCGTCGATGTTCGTTTATGCATGGGGCGTATCTATTTAGGTGCGTCGACGTTCGACTATGCATGGGGCGTATCTTTTTAGGTACATCAATGTTCAGCTTATCTGTCCGCAAGGGGGGACAGTACCCCGTATTTTCATGGGATAACATCCCGTTTGTGATACACGTGTTGGTGAGTTTTCATGCTCCCGTTTGTGATAGGCCTCCCCCTTTATGTTTTCTGGATTTCTAATTGTTGATTTCTGGAATTTGTGTTTCACCAATTTTTGCGGTTGGCATTGATATGTTTTGTCAATATTTTGGGTTTGGTGAATGAGCTAAAGAATGTGATATTCTTTTTGGATATTTGACTAGATTTGAGATATTGTATGATTTTTATTGTTATTGAATGTATACTTGTCACAGTATGGTGTTATTGTTATCATACATTTTTGTGGTATCTCCTATCCTTTCTCATCTCATATGTTATTTATAGTTAGACTGATATGTTTATTATTTTTCTTCTTAAATAATACTCGGGTCAGACCGAGGTGTTACAAGTGCTTCCACTTGACTTCTTAGCAGGGGCTAGCTTCTGACTTTTCGCTAACTACTTCAGCTTAGTAGTTTTTACTTTTATACATTTGAGATAGAGACTCCTTGATGTATACTTATTCTTTTGCTTAGCACTTGTACCTATTCTATTGTGATGTAGTGGATCTTGTATGACCACTATTTTGGCAAACACTTTTATGTGTTATATTCATATCTGTTTCCGCCTTTGTGATATGAATATCTATGACTGATTTGTGTTATGCTTATTTCTATATTTGTTTCCGAAGCCCACATAGCCACTGTGTAGTAGCTTTGAGTTTGTATTTGATATGTCGAATTTCCCCTTGAAATGAAATGCAAGTCATATTATCTGACATATCGGTACTTGCACAAAGCAATTACATAGATAGTCGCTCCTCAACAGCCTTATTCTTCGTGTTAGTCGACAGCATTACCCCGTAGTGTCCTTGGCTAGTGTGAGTATAGAGGTGGGGCGTCACAGGTTGTTATCAGAGCCAGACTTCGGAACAATGTAGAATAATATAGCAAGGATCATTGTCCTAAGTCTTTCTTAGGAATCATGCCTTAGGATTTAATTCGAGTCATTGGACCCGTTCTATCCTATTTTTTTTATGCCGTGTTTTATCAATCAAGTTTGTTGATATTCATTTTGAGAATAACCTTTTTCCTCTTCTTTCTTTCTTTCTTAAAGAAGAGAAATGGTTAGACCAGGCCGTCCCAGCGTCGGTCAATCCAGTTCTACTCCTCAGGATGGAGTATTCATGTCTGCTCAACAACTTTTAGATCTTGTAAAGAATGCCCAAGCTGCCGGACCCATTCCAGAGCCTACTCATCCTAAATCCGGGTTTGCACGCTTGTGCAGTGATTACACCAATTTGGGTGGATGGCCATTCAAGGGTTCCGAAAGCGTTATAGAAGTCCAAGCTTGGCTTAGAACATGCGATCGCATCTTTTCTCGCATGAATCTTGTGGATCTATATCGAGTCCAAGTGCTTCTAGCATGCTCTAGGAGAGAGCATTAGATTGGTATGAGCTTTTGATTTCGGAAATTATTGAAGCATATCTTACTTGGGAGCAATTTCGGGAAAGGTTCGAGTTAAAGTTTGTGCCGGAAGCTGAAAAAGTAACTTTAGCTCGGCGCTTTATTGACCTTGTTCAAGGTGAATCTTCTATGACGGATTACGTTGCATCTTTTGAATCTCTCTCTAAATATTGGGTCGAGTATATTAATACCCCATTGAAGAAAAATCAAAGGTTTGTCTATGGGTTGAATAAGAACCTCAAAACGCCTTTACTCCTAAAACTAGAAGTTTCTTTTGATCAGCTTGTTGATATCGCTCTTCGACTTGAAGAAGCCGATAAAGAAAGTGATGTTGAAGTTGTGGGTGCCAAACAGAACTTCAACAACAACAAGAAGAGGCCTATGAAGTTCAAGCCTAATCCCAACAAGAAAGGGAAACAAGCAACTTCGGTAGCAAAGACTCCTACCTCTAGTCGTGGGCAATGCTACAATTGTGGTTCTACGGACCATTATGCAAATAGGTGCCTGAAACCCCTTTATTTCCGTTATTTCAAAAGTTCGGGTCATCATATATCTGCATGTCCCATACTTCAAAGTAGGAAGGAGGGAAAGCTTAATGGCGTGCAAGCTCCTAGTAACACTTCTCTTGGTCAAGGTATTTCTCATTCGGTCCTTGATGACATTATTATATTTCGTGATCTTCCTATTCGAGTTCTTTTTGACACAGGTGCATCTCACTCTTTTATATCCAAAGAACTTGTTGATGCTTTGTCTTTAAATGTTATGGGCTTGATGACTTCACTGAGAATTGCTAATTCGGTTGGTGGATCCGCAACACTCAGTTTACTTTGTAAAGATGTCGAGATTATTTTATGTGATTATGCTTTCCAAGCCGATTTACATGTTATGCGTTACTTAGGTTTCAGAATGATTTTGGGAATGGATTGGCTTAATCGTTATGAAGCCCGCATCCGATGTCCCGAGAGGACTATCCATCTTCGACATCCCCAATCTGTTAAGCAGATTTCTATTGTTTTTAAAGATTCAGATTCCAATTCGGGAGCATCCTTATATTCTCTAAATCCATATGATGACAATAATGATGATGAGGAAGATGTCATTTCCCTCATTTACATTGTTCGTGAATTTCCCGACATATTTGAGCCCGTTTTAGGATTACCTCCTAAGCGAGAAATTGAGTTCAGAATTAATCTAATCCCCGGAGCTCTGCCTATTGCTCGTCCTCCTTATCGTATGCCCAATAAGGAAAAAGAGGAGATGCATAAAAAATTATCCGAATTGGAAGCAAAACAGTTTATTCGTTCTAGTTCTTCTCCATGGGGAGCTTCGGCTATTCTTGTGAAGAAATCCGATGGTACACTTAGGCTTTGCATTGACTACCGCAAGCTTAATGATCTCACCATCAAGAAATATCCCTTACCTCATTGATGATCTATTCGATCAACTTAGTGGTGCTAGAGTCTTTTTATAGTTAGACTTAGCAATCGGTTTTCATCAACTTCGTATTGCTGAGGATAGCATTCCTTTGACATCGTTCTGTACTCGTTATGGATCTTATGAATGGCTTGTTATGCCATTTGGTTTAAGGAATGCTCCAGCTTATTTCGTTGACCTTATGAATCGAGTTTTCAAAGACTTCCTCGATCGATTTGTTCTCATCTTTATAGATGATATTCTTGTTTATTCTAAAACCGAGGAAGATCATGAAAAACATCTTCGGATTGTGTTGGAAACTCTTAGGAGCAATCAATTGAAAGCAAAATTTTCTAAGTGCCACTTTTGGCAATCTCGTGTGAAATTTTTAGGACATATTATTTCTGAATCCGGAATTTCCATGGATCCTTCGAATATTGAAGCGATTCAAAATTGGAAGAGACCGGAGAGTGTGACGGAAATCCATAGTTTTCTTGGATTGGCGGGCTATTATCGTCGTTTCATAAAAGACTTTTCTAAAATTTCCGTACCTCTTACTAGTTTGACAAAGAAGGGAGTTAAGTACATTTGGTCAGACAAATGTGAAGCTGCTTTTAGAAATTAAAAGAACTCCTTTTCGATGCTCCTATTCTTGTGATTCCCGAAGGGAACCAAAACTTTATTGTTTATACCGATGCAAGTCATATTGGTTTGGGGACCATTCTCATGCAAAGGGAACGTGTTATCGCTTATGCTTCTAGGCAATTAAAGCCTGCCAAGACTAGATATGCCACTCATGATTTAGAGCTTGCGGCTATTGTTTTCGCCCTTAGAATTTGACGTCATTATCTTTTGGGAGAGAAATTTGTTCTCTACACCGATCATAAATCTTTGAAGTACTTGTTTTCTCCGAAGGAACTTAATTTGCATCAATAACGTTGGCTCGAATTACTTGCATCTTATGATCTTGATATTCTTTATACTCCCGGAAAGGGAAATCGTGTTGCCGATGCCCTTAGCCGAAAGCAACAAGCGGTTGTTTCCATGATGATATCCGAATGGAATGATCTTGAGACTTTGTCCACTTGTGAGATTCGAGATTGTGTATCCGAATCGTGTTCATCTCTTGTTTTATGTAGCCTTGAGGCTCATCCTTCTCTTTTAGACCGCATTCTTGAAGCTCAAAAGCATGATCCCGAATTGGCTCTTCTTAGCCAAAGTTGTAGGGATAAAATTGATATTGAAGGTCTGAAAGACTTTGATATTGATGCTCGTGGCGGTATTCGAAAATTTGGTAGACTTATCATGCAAAATATTAGTGATCATCGTAAAGACATTTTAGAAGATTCTCATCGTTCTAAATTTACCATTCATCCCGGTAATAGTAAAATGTACGCAGATATGAAGCGACTTTATTATTGGGATGGAATGAAATCTGATATTGCTAACTTTATTAAGCATTGCATGACTTTCCAACTCGTTAAGGCCGAACATCAAAGGCCCGGTGGGTTATTGCAACCTTTGGACATTACAGTTTGGAAGTGGGATCAAATTTCCATGGATTTCATTGACAGTCTTCCCTGTTCTCATTCGGGTCATGATAGCCTATGTGTGATAGTAAATAGACTTACAAAATCCGCCCATTTTCTTCCCGTTCGGTCCAATCGGACCGTACCTCTTTTGGCCAAACTCTATGTTAAGGAAATTGTTAAATTGCATGGAGTTCCTACTTCTATTGTTAGCGATCGTGATCCATTGTTTACTAGTGGATTTTGGAAGGGTCTTCAAAAATCTTTGGGAACGAAGCTTAATTTTAGCACCGCTTATCATCCTCAGTCGGATGGACAAACTGAGCGTGTGAATTAAACTCTTGAAGATCTTCTTCGTGCATGTGTTCTTGATTTTGGTGGAAGTTGGGAAGATCATATTTCACTTGTTTAGTTTTCCTACAATAATAGCTTCCAATCTAGTATTGGTATGGCACCTTTCGAGGCACTCTACGGAAGGCCATGTCGATCTCCTTCTTGTTGGCTTGAGGCCGGTGAGAAGCTGGTTCTAGATCCAGATTTTATTCGTGATGCCACAGAAAAGATTGACCTTATTCATCATAGGATGAAAGAAGCTCAAAGTAGACAAAAATCCTGTGCCGATAATCGAAGAAGGAAATTAGAATTTTCTGTGGGAGATTTAGTGTTTATTCATGTTTCACCAATGAAGGGTGTTGTGCGTTTTAGTCGATCGGGAAAATTAGCACCTCGATATATTGGTCCATTTCCCATCACCGAACGCATTGGTTCCATGGCTTATCGTCTTTTATTACCGGCTGAATTTTCTGTTATTCATGACATATTCCTCGTCTCTCAACTACGGAAATTCCTTAGAGATTCTGATTCTATTCTTGAGCCTGGTGTTATTGAAGAAATTGAAGTTTCACCTTATTTGACTTATGAGCAACATCCTATTCTTATCATTGCTACGGAGGTTAAACGCCTTCGTAATAAAAATGTTCCGCTTGTGAGAGTTCAATGGTCCGCAAATCCTAAGGATTGTTCTTGGGAATCCAGAGAATTCATCGAGCGAACACATCCGGATTTACTCTCTCGTGCTCCTTGATGTGAACTTCTCATTTCAAAATTTCTTCTTTTGTGTTATTATGCCTTAGTATGGTTGTTACTTTTTATATTCTTCTTAAGTATTGCGAGGACGCAATTTCTTTAAGGAAGGGAGTCTATAACAACCCGCATATTTTGCGATTGTATATTTAAATGTTGAAATTTAAATATGGCATCGTTAGTCGGATTAAAGTCCGAAATGCTACCTTTCGTAAACGATCGAATTAGGACTCGAGACCCCTTTCATTGAGTCCAAAATGATGTTTGCGACCTTTTTGAGTATAAACATCGATATGTTTGGAGTTGAGTAGAATTTTGCTATTTTTCTATTTTGGGCTTTGGGTTTGGGTTTCTACCAACTAACCCAACATAATACCCTAACTCCTCCTCCAACTCCTCTTCATTCATTTTCATTTCCTAACACTTTCAAGCTAAAAGAAAAATGGGGGAAAGAAAGGGAAATTAGAATTCCAAAACCCTAGATTACTAGGAAATTCTAGATTCAAGCTCCAAAATCAAAGAGAAGCTTAGATAAGCATCCTCTTCATCTTCTCCATCTCAATCTCTCTTCAATTTTCAGAAATTCCTAAACCCTAACTTAGGAAATATTTGCTTATGAGTTTAGATTGGAGCTTCTTGGGTTGAAATTGAAGAGGAATTGGCCTTGCTTTGTTTTAGAGCTTCTCATTCGTGTTTTTGGGTTTAAAAGTGAGTTTTTGAACTCACATTTATGTCTATAGCTTTCATTGTTGTTAGGTATGAATTCCTAACATCTTTTGCATGTCCATCTGCTTTTGGATTGAATTGGTTTCGTGAATATTCCAATTTTGGTATTTTGAAGTCAAAATCTATGAAAATCCTTATATGGATATTTGGACATGTTATTTGGAGTGTATTGATGTGTTTATAGGGTTGGGTTGTCGCTTGACATCGATCCCTAGCCATCGTCGCTCATTCGTTTGCTTCAAAATTGATTTGGCCATCAAAGGCCTTGGCAAAAATTGCCCTGAGCTTCAGCCCAGACGTTTGGTAATAAGCTCAGATGTCTGAAGCTACGGGAATAAAATTCCAGTCTTTCAGCTCAGACATCTTGAGCTTATTTCCCAGACGTCTGGGCGATCTGGAAGAAAATTCCAGAGCTTTAGCTCAGACGTCTGGAGCTGTTAAATGCAGCCAATTTGCTTATTTTATGTGGGTTTCCAATATATATAAGTTTTTGGTTGATCCGATTAGTTGTTATCACTTTTATCGACTTTGATGACTTCTTTTCTGGATTTTTTGGAGTATCCATATGATGGATTTGACATCGATTTCTATGGTTTTGATTCACGTCGTCGAATGTGAATTTTTGGTAATTGATTGTTTCTACAATCATTTTTGTGATTTGTCACTTTTAAAAATACAAAGGTTTCTATACTAGTAGTAAATATTCAAACTCTTTCACAAAGATGATTTCAATACCATTTTTAATACAAAACTCATTTTAAATCCGTTTTCCAATCTATTAGTATATACAAACCTTTACCTCAATCGTACGAGAAATCCAATTAAACGACTTAGCAAAACAAGTGGTATGAAACGCTTGTGTTTACTTCGTTGGTTAATTCTTAAACTTGTTCGATTGAAATCTTATGACAATTTTCGAGTGGAAATCTACAATTTGTTTGTAAATATTTAAGTTAAGCTAGTGGTTATGGGACATGAAGCTAAACTCGTTTATTTACTAGCTTAGTGTAATCTACACTTTTCATTGATCAATGGTGATCATTTTATGGTTTAGACTAGCGATATGCGATGTCTCTTTGTCCACGTGGGGGACTGTACCTAGTTTTATGGAGCTCGTCTCATTTTATGGGATAACAACCTATGGTCTTTTGATCGTTCATGGAGCAATCGGCTCGATAAGTCGGTGCATGGGGCGTATCTTTTAGGTTCGTCAATGTTCGACTGTGCATGGGGCGTATCTTTTTAGGTGCGTCGATGTTCGTTTATGCATGAGGCGTATCTTTTTAGGTGCGTCGATGTTCGACTGTGCATGGGGCGTATCATTTTAGGTACGTCAATGTTCAGCTTATCTATCCCCAAGTGGAGATAGTACCCCGTATTTTCATGGTGTAGCGTCCCGTTTGTGATACACGTGTTGGTGAGTTTTCATGCTCCCGTTTGTGATAGGCCTCCCCCTTTATGTTTTCTAGATTTCTAATTGTTGATTTCTATAATTTGTGTTTCACCAATTTTTACGGTTGGCATTGATATGTTTTGTCAATATTTTGGGTTTGGTGAATAAGCTAAAGAATGTGATATTATTTTTGGATATTTGACGAGATTTGAGATATTGTATGATTTTTATTGTTATTGAATGTATACTTGTCATAGTATGGCGTTATTGTTATCATACATTTTTGTGGTATCTCTTATCCTTTCTCACCTCATATGATATTTATAGCTAGACTGATCCATTTATTACTTTTCTTCTTAAATAATACTCGGGTCAGACCGAGGTGTTACAGGTGCTTCCACTTGACTTCTTAGCAGGGGCTAGCTTCTGACTTTTGGCTAACTACTTCAGCTTAGTAGTTTTTGCTTTTATACATTTGAGATAGAGACTCTTTGATGTATACTTATTCTTTTGCTTAGCACTTGTACCTATTCTTTTGTGATGTAGTGGATCTTGTATGACCACTATTTTGGCAAACACTTTTATGTGTTATATTCATATCTGTTTCCGCCTTTATGATATGAATATCTGTGACTGATTTGTGTTATGCTTATTTCTATATTTGTTTCCGAAGCCCACATAGCCACTGTGTAGTAGCTTTGAGTTTGTATTTGATATGTCGGATTCCCCTTGAAATGAAATGCAAGTCATATTATTTGACATATCGGTACTCGCACAAAGCAATTACATAGATGGTCGCTCCTCAACAGCCTTATTCTTCATGCTAGTCGACGGTATTACCCCGTAGTGTCCTTGCCTAGTGTGAGTATAGAGGTGGGGCATCACAAGCTGGTTTGGATGGATTTGGAGCTAGCTAGAATTTTGGTTAAATTCGAACGCCTGTTCGTTTTTAATCGAAATAAAACGATGCAGCGACAACTACAACCTAAGTGAGTTAACTCACCTCTCTGGCCTGCTTATATTTTTATATAAGTGGGAATAAATTTATTTATGCTATTGGTTGCTTGTTTGGATGATATATTATATTTATTAATTGGTTTGGATATATTCCTGCCCCTGGAGTGGATGAGACCCTATTACGTTCCCATGTATGAACAGATGATCCTTTGTATACGAATCCCGCCTCGAAGCGGTTGATTTATATTTTATGATTATACGATGTCTGTGATGCAGGGGGACAGGTCGGAGTGATCCAATAGGATTCCTCGTACTGTTGATTTTATTTTCGTATATATATATATGTTGATATATGATGTGATGGATGCGATATTTGATGACCTGATTTGTTTTGCTTATTTAGTGTTATGGTTGCACTGGGCACTATTTTTAGTATTTTAAATACTATAAAATGATGATTTTGAATCGAAATGATTTTCAAGTGATTTCAGAGAAGTATATGTTTTAATAATTTTTAAATTATTAAAAGAAAATAATTTGTATTTAAACAAATACAAAGTATGATTTTTGATGTTATAAAAATATGGGTTTGAACTGGAATTTATAAATATGGATTTTTATAAATAATATGGATTTATAAATGGACTTTTATAAATAAATTAGATTTATATAGAAATGGATTTTTGATAGTAAATGAGTTTATATAAAAGAATGACTTATAAATAGAAATTTACAAAAGAAGCGATTTTATAAAAATAGAAGTTTTATAAAATAGAAAGGAGATGTATAAACATAGTTTATAAATAGGAAAATGATTTATGTTGAGATATAAAATATGGATTTTTGTTAAAAGGAATGTTGAATAAATATTTTGTTGAAGTTAATGGCTTCGAAAGGTAACTTATCGATTTAAAACAATGTTTGGGAAATAATAATTCCAAATGGAATTTAATGGTTTTGAAAAATATTTTAAAATGAGATATGTATCGAAAACATAGATTTCAACATTTATTGTTGTAATAGACGTTTTCGGAGAAGTAAGGAAGGCATGGACTATAACACTGTTGTTATAGTAAATGATTTCCTGAAGGAAATATTTCATGTAGTATATGGGATTATATATATATATAATTAATTAAATCCCTGTACTAAATGTTTTAGGTTTTTTTAACGATTTTTTACGCTACATTCATTTTGACCCAAATAAAGTGCGTTTTGAAGAATACTTTCCTCAAGATTTGTATATATACACACTTATTTTTGGTTAAGTATATGGAGATATTTTCTAAGTGTTGAAAATGAAATGACTTATGAATATGCCTATACTATTGATATAAGTAAATGGAAATGTTTTCCGGTATCGAAAGATTGAAATGGTTTTGTTAATATATATGTTTTAAAGATAATTTGAAGTAAATATTTAGAAAGTGATTTAATTGATAAAAGATTAATTAAATGGACCTAGTGATTGCTTGGTGCTAGATATTGTTTGTTTTTTTGATAGTTAAATAACCGACTATCAAATTTGGCCTCTTTATCGTTGTTGGTATGGAGAGACCAGGGTCGGATTTATTCGAGAACCACTTCGGACCGATGTATGCGTTCGAAAATGCAGGTTTATGACGATGATTGTTGGAGACAGAGATCTTTATGATGTAGGGCTCCTTGCTACTAGACCTTCGGGGAAATTACCATATCATATACTTATCGTGGCAGTAGTGCTCAGTTATGAAAATCTTTGATGCAAGGACTGCTCACTACTAATTCTAGAGGTAATGCCCGACAGGATGTGGTAGGAGAGTTCCTTCGATTTGTCATGTTCCTGGACAACTTGTATGGACGAATGTCTGACATTGCATTTCTAAGAACCACGTACGTTGGTTTTTACAAACGTACATCTGTTGGTGGTGTAGGAAGTAACTCTCTTACACTTAACACCCCTCTTTGAGACGTATGAGCTCAGAGGTTGTACTTTTGTGAAAATCAATTAGTGTGTTGTTGGAAAAGGCAATGTGGCATTCAAAGTGGAATGTGCTATGTGAAAGGTAAACGTTACCTTAAGCCTAATCAAATGGTAATGGCTTAAACTGGGCATGCCATAAGGCTAAGTGGGTCGCTCCCATTAGGGAATGGTCATCACCTTTATGGATGTATTTATTCCCGCTATGACATCGGGTTTTAAATTTATGTTGTGTATGCTTATGGCCACGGATAGGTCGGTTACGACCGGAGTGATGTCCTATTCGGTTCTATCCACCACCAGATTGGTTTGTGGGTAGGCCGGTCTTGCTAGGTGTAGAGGTTTCAAAGATGTCGATCCTCGGTCTTTTGAAATGTAATGTACAGAAGGTAGTCCCTTACCTACCAGTATGGAAATCCAAACTCCAATACAAGCCTGCCATTTTGTTTGTAGAACCCACTTTGTGGCTAGTATGCTGGAATTTAATAATGTAACAATTTCGGTTATGATTAATATTATTTCTATAATATACACTTTTATAATATAAAAAAATTTGATATGAAATGTTTTGGTTTTCATAAGAGAAAAAACCCATCCGCGTTTATGTGTGGACGAGGTCTTACGAGATACTTTTCTTTTGATAAAGGAAAGTTTTTATAACTTTAAAATTCAGTCGAGATGTGTTTTCTCATGCTGGTTTACCAGACTGATCCGGGCGTTCTTCCCTTTCAATGCTCGGGTCAGACCGAGTATATTTATAGGTTTAGTTTTGATGCTTTGAAGTTTCAGTAGATGAACTAGATGTTTTCTGATCGTATTCATGTATATGTTTATTTTTCCGCTGCATTGTCATTTAAATTATCAGCATTTGTAAGGACAGGTCATTATAACTGTCTAGGCTGATGATTAGTTATTGATTGTTGTACTTGGATGGATGTATGTATATTACAGTTCTGTTTTGTAAAGATCATTGATATTATATTATATGTTGTTCCGCTGCGATTGTGAGATTCTGTGTTTTTATTGTTCTATTTGGTTTTCTTCTTCTCTCTTTCTTTTCTTCTCTTCTTCTCTCTTCTTTCTTTCTACCCTTAATGATCAGCTTGGTCGTGCAATTTGAGTTGGACATGTATGGTTTATGGTTGATTCAAAGGGTACCGAAAAATGGGTCATTACATTTGGTATCAGAGCTTAGGTTTAGTATACTCTTAGACTTTGATGTGTACTTAGTATAGATATGGTCAGTAGCACCCAAGATTGTGTTTGAGTGAATTATTTATATGAGCGCATATTTGTTAGTGATATAAAATGTTTTATATTGTGTTGATATATTTGTTGAGTTGTTTATGAATTCTGGTCGGTACGTGGGATGCCATATTATTGATAGGGGTTTCTAAACACTTGAACAAGGCATATCGACATAGTATTGTTTTTAAATTGGGTAAATGAAATAATTTTACCTCGATTACATTTTATATATAAAGGTACAAATTTTTAAGAAATTATTATAGTGTATATACATGGATTGTTTGGTTGTTTGAAAATGTAAATATATATAAGTTAATAAAAGTTGCTTGAATAATCTAAATAAAGACAACAATTGTAAAGAATAAATTGTATAAGTAAGTGAATTATAAAGTTTGGAATTATAATTAAAATGATTTACAATTGTGAAATAATCTTATATATAAGAAATGAAACTACATGAGTATATTTATAAACATGAGTTATAAATAAAAATGGATTTAAACTTATAATTTGAGAATTTGAATCCCATTGAATTTGATAGTTGTTTTTCAAAGTTTGAAGATGTTATATTATTATAAATCTAAACAAAAAGATAAACAAATTTGGAATGAATCTTATATAAGTAAAGTGAATAAGTGAAATTATATATGTATGAATTTATAAATGTGATTTATAAATAAATGAATTTTAAAAGAATTTAAAGCACTGAATCCACTACGGTTGTTGGGAAATAGTAAGGATGATGACGGCTGCATCATTAGTATCATTTTCGAGTTTCTGTGTGATGGATTTGCTACCTTAATAAATTGATATTGAAGTTTTGCTGTGACAAACAAGAATTGAAATTTAAAATCCAAGTATGGTTTGATAAATAAAGGAAAATGAGTTTTGAACTTATCAAATTTAAAGTGGCATAGTTAAAGATATAAAATTGAATTTAACTTACGTGAAGTTAAATAAATTGGAGTTAGTGAATTGAATTAAATGAACTGAATTTGAAATGAATATACACTTAAGTTTTAAAATTATTATATAACCATTAATTTGAAATTGTAAATAACTAAGTTATATAACTTATACATTTAATAATAACAAGTTAGAAACAAGATTTTAAAATTGTTAAAATATTAATGTTAAGCCATGGAAATCAAAATTTGGATTATAAGATGAAACTTAAGTAACATCAAATAAAGTTTGGATAGAAATCTAACTTAAGTAATGTAGAATGAAATTGAAATTTGATATCGAAAGAAAATGAATGAATGTAAATTTGTAGAATGTAAACGAATTGAATATTAGTAAACACATTGAAGTGATGAATGTAAGTGAATGCAAACTAATTTGATGAGAATCAAATAATAGTCAAATGAGAATGAATGAAATAAAATGATTCTTAGTTAACTTGAATGTGAATTAGTTGGATGAAAACTAAATAGTAAACGAATGAATTGATTAGTTGGATGTTAGTTGTTTTGATGATTTCTTATGTTGCATGTGTTTCATTTTCATATGATTATTGTATATTATATGTTATACATTGATATTATATGCTATATACATGTTCTCATTTGGTTGTTGAGTGTTTGGTAGGTGCGGACGACGTTTGCTTCGCATTTGGAGCTCGCTTTCGCGCTATATTGCTTGTATATGCTTGCTAAATATAATAAAAGGTACATATCTCAGATTACATATCGTACTTTTACATTTTTTTTCCCTTCGGGATGCCTCATCCTAGAAGATGAGATGTATATTTGTGATATATCTATATGTTGTGATCCTACTACGATCGAATCGCGCAAAGGAGATGCCGGGGAAATTTCTTGTAATTTAAGGCTTAGAAAATTTTAGAAAATTTGATTTTTAAGTTATAACTTGAAATGAGATTTGTTGGTTTTTCAATGATGTTAGTTGATTTATGGAATGATATTAGTTAACAACTAAGAAGGAATTTGAAAACATAGAAAGGTTTTTATAAAAGTTGTAACTAATTGATTTTGGGAAAGTTAAACACTTAAGGGGGGAAGTATGTAATGACCCAGTTTTTCAGTCGTTTGAATTTAGAATATTAAATTGATTTTAAATATTCACAAGTTAATTTTATAAGTTGAATAACTTATATTTCAAATAAACTGATTTATTGGATAATTAAATTGTTAAATTTAATATATGGAATTGTTTAAATAATTGAATTTTGAATTTAATATGAATGAAAATTATTTATAAAGTTGATTTAAATTCTATTTGAGTTAGAATAAAGTAAGTAGACTTTTAAAGTTGAATTAAAAGTTAATTTACAGAAATTGGAAATTTGATATTTACTTAGATGTGTAAAAATAGTCATTTTTGACACTGTCTCAGATTTCGACTAAACCTATTTCATTAGATCCGTAATAGTGAATTATAGTATGCTCTCGAATTTCATGTCGATTGGACTTATCGTTTGATCGTGCGAGTTCGAAACACACAAAAATTAATTAAAGGAATTTTAATTAAACTAATTCGATTTGAAAACATATCTTCTGTATATGATGGAATTGGCCTCCAATATATATTCCATTGTGTTTGGAATATGGGTAAAACATTAGGAACGTCAGGCGGCACCTTCGTTTGGAGTTTGGAAAATATTCGGGTGAATAGTAATTTATATTGCATATAAATAGAATACCCTAAACACTAAAACCCTAGACCATATACCCTAGCCGCCACTTCTTATTTCAATGGCTAGAATTTTATGGCCTTTCCCCCTTGTTTTTCTCCTCATCCATCGACTTTTAGGCCGAGACTTCAACTAGAGAATCGAAGAGCAAGGGGAGATCTTCAAATCCAACGGTCGAATTGGCCTGCCTCTTCTCCGATTGACGTGAATCTAGCCATGAATGTCGCGCGTTTGAGTGGGTTTGCGAGTACTATGAGGGGTCAAGCTTGGCTAGTCTTTGGCCGTGGGTGGCGCACGTGTAGGCGGAGGCAGCGGTGATCCTTGATCGTCGAATAGTTGGTCAATGGAGGAGCGACGATCAATGGTTTGTGTCCGTATTGGGTTCAAGTTGCAGTGTACATACGTGAACGAAGAAGGAGGGAATGAACAAAAAAATTTAAACAGTAAAGGTTAATTTTTTTTATTAAGTTAATTTTATATTAATTATCTCGAATGCAATTAAATCCATAACTCTTACATACGAGGTCAGATTCGCACGAAACGAATTGCATTGGATTCGTATTGTCGAGCACTACATTTTAGAGCTAGTTTGGACGGATTTGGAGCTAGCTATAATTTTGGTCAAATTCGAATGCCTGTTCATTTTTAATCGAAATAAAATGCTGCAGCGACGACTACAACCAAAGTGAGTTAGCTCACCTCTCTGGCTTGCTTATATTTTTATATAAGTGGGAATAAATTTATTTATGCTATTGGTTGCTTGTTTGGATGATATATTATATTGATTAATTGGTTTGGATATATTCCCGCCTTTGGAGCGATTGAGACCCTATTATGTTTCCATGTATGAGCGGATGACCCTTTGTATACGAATCCCGCCTCGAAGCGGTTAATTTATATTTTTATGATTATATGATGTCTGTGATGCAGGGGGACAGGTTGGAGGCATCCAACAGGATTCCTCATACTGTTGATTTTATTTTCATATATATGTTGGTATATGTTATCCCGCCTTATGGCAAGGCCGTGACACCAAGGAATTGACTAGTAACCAATGACGGCCCGTCCTAGAGATCAGTTATACACAGGCTCATTATGGATATCGATGAATTTTGTCCGAGTCCAGATCGAGCCAAAATTGATAGGACATGACAAACTAAGCTACGAGAGTCAACATTCCAAATCTCAAGTAAATCCGAGTTCGTATGCTCAAGTTATGAACGATAACAAATTGGATGAAAACCAATCACCGGTCGACTTGCTCCCTTCGACTCACTTTGCAACACTCAGAAGCGACACCTTTGACTCGCTACGCAACCATCAGAAGTGGCTACTTAGACTCGCTCTGCTTCGCCTCCATCAGAAGCGACAACTTCGACTCGCTTCGCAACCATCAGAAGTGGCTACTTCAACTCGCTCTGCTTCGCCTCCATCAGATGCCTTCTTCGACTCGCTCAACCAACACACACTTCGACTCGCTCAATCAGTGCTCACTTTGACTCGCTCCCCCTCGAGCCATTCTTCGACTCGCTCCACTTCGTCGACTTCGCATCCATCTAAAGACTTCTACTTCGTGTCCATTGATGTGGAGCAAAGCACAGCAGTCAATACAAGTTAGCACCACGTCACCGAGTCAAACAGAACCGAGTCGAATGAAAAGCGAGTCGAAACAAAAGTCAGTCGAACCAAACAGCCTACCGAGAATCCCAATTCGTATCGATCATATCTCCTAATCTACAAGTCCAAACGCTATGAAATTTTCACAGAAGACTACGTGCATGCTAAAAAATGTCCATGCCAAATTTCGACTCCATTGGATGAAATCTTGATCGATACGAAATCTGTTCGTATCGATCACGGATCGGACCGAAACTTCATGGGCTTGGGCGCACGGGCCTGGTCATGTGCCAGAGTGGGTCTCCCGAGATCTGAGCGGAATATCAGCCTCCTACACCTATAAATAGACCCCCAAAGCCAACAGAAAAGGGGTTCTTCTTCTTCTTTGAGATCTTCAACACCCAGACTCTACCGGATCCAGATCTGAACTCCATTGCTGCTGCTACCAACGAATTCCACTGCTGCAAATCATAATTACCTGCTGTAATTCATTGAATTCACTTGTAATCATCAAAGATAGATCAATAAAGCAAACTACTTCAAAGTGGATGTAGGCAAGATTGTCGAATCACTATAAACTTTGTGTCTCTGTCTATTTCTTTCCGTTTTAAGTCTATTATTCTTCACCTTTCATCCTCTACATTACTTAGATCTGAGATCTGTGATTCCATACTGCTAATTTGTGTTCATACACTGGTGCTTTCACGATATTTGGGGTTTGTGCCCAATTTTGGGGCAAACACTTTGGTGCTTTCACCGAGAACTGAACTCAGGATTCTATCATTTGGAAATTGAATTTGTAGGCTTAGAGAATTCAGATCTGAAAAGCTATGACAAGACAATCAAATCGAAGACAAAGGCCAGAGAGAGGTCAGCATGAAGGGAGTCAAGAGGCTTCCTCGGGAGCAAATCAGACATCAATCTTCATCACCAGGGATGAGATAGAGACAATGATGAAAAGACAAGAGGAAATGATCCAGAACTTGCTTCTTCAGATTGGGCAACTTGGAGCACAAAACCAAGGAGCGACCAGAGTTCATAACGGAGCAGGACCATCTGGCACAGCCCCAGAACTAGGGGGCACTTACCCAGAGCATGTTGACCCGATCCCAGGAGTAGTACCAGGAGAAGCTGCGCAGCGCGGCGTTGATAGAGAAGCGAATGCTCGTTCAGAAGAGCAGACTCCAGGAATCCATCGTGAACTCGGGGGAAAATCGGAATCAACGGACAAGGACTACAACTCGGAGATAATGACAGATTGGCAGAGATGGTCAGACGATCCATGAGAGGCGAACTAGTGAATAGAGATCTGGAGGATGTGAATAGGAGTCCCTTCGCTCCTACGATCAGGCAAGCCAGGAACCCACCAGAATTCAAGCTACCAACATTAGAGACGTACGATGGGAGGTCAGATCCTGGAGTACATCTGACACGATACATGAGGCATATGGAGGTGTTGGGGGCATCGGAGGAGGTCATGGCCCGGTGCTTCCTATTATATTTGACAGACATTGCAGCACTATGGTTTAGACAACTGGAAAGTGGCTCCATAGGAATATGGACCGATCTAACTGAGAGGTTTATGAGGCAATTCAGAGTTCACATTTCAAGACCCAAGAATGTGATGAGTCTGGCAGCACTGAAGCAAAGAACCGGGGAGTCTTTGAGGAACTTTCTAACGCGATTCAATGCAGCGGCAGCATCAGTGGATCGACCCGATCCATCCATGGTTTTGATGGCAGCTGTATCTGGCATAGCTGATGGCACAAAATTCAAGAATTCATTTACAAGGGATCCACCCATGGATCTGGGAGAATTTAATTTAATTAATTTAATTTATCATATTATTTTAACTTATTATTTATAGAAGTTTGAAATTTTTAAGAAAAATACTAATTTAATTTCTAAAAATTAGCGAAGATATTTTTATTCAATTCTTCAATTTTATGACAGTTCATGGATAATTAAATTAGTGGTTTTGATAATCTTTTTGTAACGACCTGCCTTTTTGGACGTTTTAAGCAGACACACGCATCAAACTCAAACCATTCAAAAGGGCAGATTGTTATGGGGTAAATAAGAAAAGAAAAGAAAGAAAGAAACAAATACAGAATCTCACAGCGGAATGACAAAATATAGTAATCAAATAATAGTTCATGAAGCTATTTACAAATAAATTTGATTATACTTATACAATACAGAATCAGAGTTACAGACAATAAGGAAAAATAAATAAATGTAGCGGAACAACATGATGCAGTGGAATAAATATATTAAATAATAATAGTACAAATCTTCGTCTTCGTCCTCCAGAAATAAGGTCTTCAACCCTGAAATGCTCAGGCTGACCCGAGCGAATTGAAAAGACAAAACACTCGAGTAGAACTAAAATTTCTTATGTAAGTTAAATCAACGGTAAATATGAGTGCAACGGCGTCAGAGATGTTTACGGGGTTTGACATCTCCTATCCAGTGTCTAACGTGAGTACAATAACTTAAGAGATGTTCGGGATTCTCATCTCCTAAGGATCCGTTAAACTATCTACTATGTATTTCAATACGCTATTATAATATGTGTACATTAAAGTAAAGTATTAAAATAGCATTAAGGCGTTACCCATATCCCCCTTAACACATTTTATATATTCCAATAGTCTATACGGTACCGTAACTCCTCCGTAAACTAGAGGCTATCAAAGGGCACTCCATAGGTATGGTACAAAACAAACTCGTAGAAGGCGTTCTAGGGCATGTGAACACGGCACTCGAGGCAATGACAGGGTAGATATACCAATTGCACTCCCGGACCGGTGCTAACGCATAGCAGCTACTACTGCCCACCTTGGAACATACTCCCAAATCAAAATCAAGGGTGGCCACCAAATCAATCACAAAGTCAGAATATAGTATCGAAGAAATGTATCCGATCGGAGGAATGACCTCACTTGGCCCGGTATAGCTCCTGTTTTAGTCACATCTAAGATGACTCACGGGAGTCAGGGTCACGTCATACCTCATACAAAAATCGTTCGCCGAAGCATCCTACTTCATTTCTGGAATCTCCACCACGTACACAGTTGTTAAAGTGGTTTTCGGTATTGGCAGAGAGTATGACAATATCAGATCCCGGTCTCTTTAACAACCAAATGCTTATTACACACCAGATGGTTCGTTTACATTTCAAAAAGTCAATCTACAATTTATATAAAAATATCATATTCAATTTCAAATCATATCATTTCAAATTATATTCACTTTCAAAAATCACATTCACTTTCACAATCATATTTACTGAAATATGTAATTTCACAAAAGGTATCAATTTCAAATTTCAACTTAGGTCGTATCATCATTGTAACGACCCAGGATTTTTAACAATTTAAAATGAAAATATTTAATTTATTTTAAATATTTGAATGATGGTTCGATTTGAATTTCAAATATCAGAATGAAATTGGCGATTAAATTATAAAATTTAATCTATTGTAAGTTGAACGAAAATTCGAATCTTCAGTTTTAAGCTGGAGAAAAATATTTCAAAAGCTTTTAAAATTCATAATGATGATACTGAAGATAATAGAAGCTTCAGTATCGAATTTGAAAGTGAATTGTTCAGTTTCAAAATTACATCGTTTAAATTGAATTTAAAAATAGCGTTCCGGGGAACAGTCTCGGAATTTGACGAAACCAGTTCCATTGGGTCCGTAATATTGTATTATTACTGGATTTCAAATTTCGTGTTGAACGGACTTGTCGTGTGAGCATACGTTAAGAAAACGCGTTGAAGTTTAAAGTGAATTCGATTTGAATTTAAACTTTTAAAATTTGGTCAACATCAGCCACCCTAGTTTCTTAGCAGACCTACTCTCTACAAGGTCGCGTACTTCTTGTTCCCCCTCCCCATCTGATATCACGCAACCATCCTCTTTCAATTTTAAAATACTCCTCTTATCTTCCAGATTCAAAACAAAAATAAATGGCGACATTCATTTTCCCCGTATCTCTCCCTCCTCTCTGTTAATTAAAATCAAAAGCAAGGAAAATAAAAATCAATGGCCGAAGCCGATTCGAACTCCATGCTCGAACAAGGAGAATCGCGCGTTAGGATTTCGATCGAATGATTTTGGGCGAGTGCTTGGTCGCGACGGCGGCTCGTTCGATTCAAAGTGGGTCGCGATGCCGTGAACACGAAGTGATGGCTAAAGCGAAGTTCGATTACGATGTTTTGGGGATTCGCGTGGAAGGATGGAGTGAGGGCAACGGCGACCTGGCATTGAACTGCGTGTAGGGTTATGGCCGATTCTTCAAATTGAGGTCGAAGGCGTTCACGAGCTCGGCGAAGTCGTGATTGTGGGCATCACGTGCACTCGCGAGAAGCAGGCATGGCCGCGACTGGAATGCAAGGGTGTCAGGTCGAAATCGATGTCAGGGGTGATGGAAGCCTGTAGACTGGGCATGTTCAAATCGATCGTTTTTTTAAGGTATTCATGCTGCTCTTTTCAGGTTATAATGGTAGTATTTACAGATGTTTCAATTTAATTTAAATTTGAAAAAAGAGAAAAATAATAATAATTATATATACATAGTTCAAAACTGAAAGAGAATGTACATACCCATATTTCAATTTACTAATTATTTCAAAACAATAGGAGATTTTAAAACTAGGATTTTTCTTTTTACGAATGTGTAAATATATGTTAGAATTTTAACAGTAAAAAGAGGATTTCTATTGTTTATTTTTATATGTGTATATATATATATATATAATTACCTTAAAAAAGAGAAAAAATAAAAATAAAAATATATTTATTTCAAGTTGAAAACTAATTTAGGGAAATTAACTTGTTAAAATTAACTTATTTAATGATTTGAGGAATTTTTGTAAAAGGGATTTAAAATCTTGAAGAAATTGATTGTAAGTAAAATGTTGAAAGATATATGTAAATGAGACTTTAGTTTAAAGAAACAGGAAAGTTAGTAGAAATTAAAATGTTAGTCAAATAAATTTATTTAAAAGAAATCATTGGATAATTAAAATTACTAAGCGAAAAATTTATTTATTTGATTAGTTCAAATATTAATAAGATTATGTAATTGTTTATACAAGGTTAAAAATGGAAGAAACCAAACTGAGAAGGAAATGGATTGCAAATTAAAAAGCTAAGGTGAGATTTTCTCACTCGAAGGAAAATTTAGATTGTAGTTATTGATTGATTGATGTTTGGTTGTGATATTAGATATAGTAGGATATATCTATATATATAGCAATATATACATATTGGCATATGTATATATTGGATTGATTGATTTCCCGCACTGTATAGCGGATGAGACCCTATTGCGCCGTTAGTAAGCGGATGATATTTTTTATAAAACCCATATACCGCGATATTCCACCTCGAAGTGGAATGGGTATTGTGCTAACGTCTGTGGATGCAGGGAAACAGGTTGGAGATCCAACTGGATTCCTCACCAGTATTTATTTATTTACAGATATTGTGATGTATTCTGTTATCATATTGATATATGATATTGAATGTTGTGATTGACTAATGGGTGCGTTGCATCATCGGATTCATTTTTGAAATTTAAAAATGACAATGTTGATTTTTAAAAGAGATTTGTAAAGTGATTTTTGAAAGTATACCCTTTATTTAAATTTTTGAATTGATTTATTTTAAATAAAAATAAACGTTAAAATCTTAAAGTTATAGAAATTAAAATGTTGTGAAATATAACCGAAAGGTAATTTCTTTTGAAATAAATAGTTAAGTAATTTAAAAAATGGTTTTTATTGGAATTTTTGAATTATTAAAAACGGTGTATGTAAAAGATGTACAAAATTGATATTTAAAACTTTAAAATATTGTAATTATAAAACAAATTTTTATAAGTGTTAAAATGAAGTATAAATGGATTTCATAATTGAATGAAATTAATAGATTTATATTGTGAAGTATAAAATGAATAGACGTTGTGAAATAAAATGATTTTATAAGTTGAAAATGTTGTAAAGTATAAATGTGATTTCCGAAAATCACTTATTTTGATAAGTGAATTATAGAAGTTAATAAAAAGGAGATTTATAAAATCGAAGTTGTTATAAAATAGACATAGAATTTATAAACGTTGTTTTATAAATTCGAAGAACAATCAAATTTGATGAATTTAATATGGAAGGTTATTAAGGGAATTTTATCCACCATTTTGGATAGTGGATAAATCTTGAAATAAAAATGTGTAGAAAATATTGAAATTTGGTTAGTGAAGTATATTCACGATTTTGGACAGTGAATATATTATTAAGTGAAATGGATATGTTTTGGAAAGTGACATTAAAGATGAAGTTAATTGTTTTAACGATGTTTAAAAATGTATTAACTATCGAAACCATAGATTTCAACATTCATTGTTGAAATAGACGTTTTCGAGAAATAGAAGGAAATGGTGGACTATAACACTATTGTTATAGTAAATGATTTCCGAAAGGAAATGTTTTTATATAGTATTGGGATTTATATATCTATCTTAATTCCGAATCCCTATACTAGTGATTTTGAGTCGTCGTAACGATGTTTTACGTAACATTCGTTTTGACTCAAATAAATGTGCTTAAGAGAATGATTTCCTTAAAGAATGAAATATATACTTAATATTGATTTAAGTATATCGAATATTTTCCAAGTGTTGAAAATTTATAGATTTGTGAATTACTTATTATTAAATAAGTATGGAAATATTTTTCCAATATGAAATGAAACGTTTTGAGATTTTATCTTCTTAAAGATAAATTGAAAGTGAATATTGAAATCGATTTGAAAATCGTATATCAGTAGATATTGAAAATATAAATTCACTATGGAATTTATAAAAGAAATGGAAATTCGTTTTAAAAATAAATATTGATTTATTTTTGAAGTGTGGAAATTTTATATCTTGTAAGGATATTTTTGGAAAATAAATAATTTGAAAAATTATTTGGAATCTGATGATGTTGCGCATCTTTATTGATAGTTAAATAACCGACTATCAATATTTACCTTTAAATAGGTATTTGTTGTGAATTGGATGAATTTGAATGCAACACTTATTTTTGAATTAGCGCTCACTATTCGGGTTAGTCAGGAAAGGACCATGGGGTCGTATAACCCATTCCGAATATGTGATACGCCATTATGAATTGCATTTGATGACCGGTGTTGAAGACCGGATATTTTTGAAAACGGAAGGATTACCGTCGAGTTACTCTACATCGGCTGATCTCCGATTTAGAGGTTTTATCACCCTTAGTGACGGGAAGTCCGGACGTGATTAGAAAATTATCCGGATTTGCAAGGGCTTCGTGAGAAGTGCCTTCGGTTCTGTTCGATCCCGGAACAGACTTGTATGGATTGTGTGTCTGATGTTACAAATTGAGATATAAAGCTGATTTCTTTCAAATACATTTCTGTTGGTGGCGGAGAATTTATTCTCTAAGCTTAACACACTTCTCTGAGACGTACGAGCTCATAGGTTATGTAGTTGAAATTTATCAGCAATATACTCCCAATTTGGTAACGTGGCATGCTGAGTGTTGCTGTGAAATGATCGTTGTTTGATCATTTGTGATATAATCATTTGTTTGATCATTTATCTTTGTGATCATTTCTTTGATCATTTTTAACCCGAAGCATGGATTTGTGACAAAGCGTAGCTTTGTGGACAAGACTTCGTCGGAGCCTCACACCCCGGAAATGGTCAAAACAGGAAGGATGCAGCAAGGTTCTAAGGAGTAGCGCCCCTTAGTGTATGTCATTCCTTCTGGATAGAGGTGGTATCATGGTATGGAGCCCAGATACTTAACCTATGTTGATACTGCTTATTATGTGGTTGTTGCGAATCGAGGATCCTCAGGAAGATCGGTTACGATCGGGGGATGGCATACGCGTGTCAGTAGTTGCCTATTTTTGCAGAGGCAACCCGGCCTTGTGTTGGCAGAGATCCGGTTAGGTTCTCGGGACGTTTTTCCAGAGGCGTTCCTTCGTGGCATGGGAAGTTCCTTGGCCTGACCATTTGTTGGAAATCCAAAGAGACAATACGAGCCTTTACAATTTCAATTGTATAACCTGTCTCCTCAGGAGGCAGCTATAGCAGGCATAATATAATGGTACCTATGCTGGCTAAGATTTATATTCTACTTTCGAAATGTTTTCCATTATGCACTAATAATAATATCCAAAATGATTTGATTTTGCGTAGTAAGCATCTTTGACTAACATAAGAAAAAATCTCCTCCAAGTCTGCGTTTGCATTGTGTGTGTGGTGGGAGGTCTTATGGTAGTTTCATTTTCCAAAAGCATTTCGAATTGACTTTAAAAATTATTTCATTTTTGTTTTAAAGAATAACTGTTTTACGATCTCACACCAGTCACCATGACTGACTCGGAGTTTATTGTTTCCCTTCTAAACTCTGGGTGCCCACCAATTTCCACACGGGCAGCCTAGAGTTATGTTATCAGGATATTCTGGATATTCTGGAGCTTTGGAAGCAAGCTGGATGGCGAAACGTATCACCTATATTTTGTATTATTCCGCTGTGTATTCTGTATGAGGACAAGTTTATATAACTGTGCATTGTTGTATTGAGTTGTATATTGACTCTGATTGATGTATGTATAAACTAATATAGTCTTTTGTTTAAAGATTATTCATTTATTTATTATATATTGTTCCGCTGCGATATGTGAGATTCTGATATTGTTTCTGTTCTGTTGTTCTTCTTTTCTTTTTCTTCTATCTTTTCTTCTACCTGTAACGACCCACTATTTTGGACCATTCAAATCGACAATAATCCACACATGTCTGACTTGAATAATTCAAAATAACAGATTGTAAATAAATTTGGAGCAAATGAAATCAAATACACAGAATCACAGACATAGAACATATCAGAATAACTCACAGCGGAAATAAAATACCATAGTAGTTCATGAAGCTACTATATACAAACTCTCAAAACATAATACATAATATCATTCTGAAAACATATACAATAGAAATCCCAAATACATAGAAGTTTATAAATACCAGAACTAGAATAGAACAACTGAACTGAAAGGAACAGATAACTAGACAAGCAGAATCTCCAGCGATTCCTAACTCCAGAATGAGATCCAAAGCTAAGCTGTAAATACTCAGGCTGACCCGAGCGTAAAGTAAAACACAAAACACTCGAGTCAGGACAATATATACTTATATAATGTAAACCAACTCAAGTGAACTGTAGTAGAAATGCACAATAACTCAAAGGATGCTTGGGATCGCCCATCCTTCAAGGACCAGTTAAACAATAAATTAAATACACCCCGTGGTTAAAATTTCAAAATGGTATTTTATACTTCGAAATCAAATATCATTTCAAAATTCAATATCCTTCAAAAATCCATTTCAAAATATCAAAATATCATATTTCAAAATAGTTTATATTTCGAAACAAATTACTTTATTTTAAATCATAAAAATAAAGTTATTATTAACAATTAAATTATTAAATTTCCAAAATTTTAATCTTTCATTCGTTCACTTAAATTAATTAAAACAATGAAAATTCAACTTTTGCAGCATTTAGAAAATGCTACGGAAAGTCACATTTAAAACAGTTCAATTTAACAAAAGACAGCATTTAAAATGTTGTAATAGGGTTACATTAGTTTCAAATAAACTTAGTTAAATTCAACCATTATAACATTACAAAAATGCTATAATAGCCTTTAATTAAATTTAGCCATTTGGTTCATTATTATCAACTACAGCATTTACAAATGTTGTATTATCATTTACATTAGAATTAATAGCATTTCATAGATGCAGTTAATTAACTTCAAATATTCAGTATAATTTCACAAACAATTATATTTTTATATAAATCATTTTTAACTTATAAAATCATATATAATCATTCAAATACCCTTATATTCATGATTTTATAAAGTTAAACCTCCATTCAAAAATCAAAATTTAATAATAATTCACTTATTAAATTCCAATTTTAAATTATAAATTCATTAAATTAAATTAACTTAACACTTAATTTTAAAATTTCAAAATAACTTAATTCCATTTTTATTTACTTAACTTAAAGTTCACTCTTAAGCCAAATTCACAAATTTCCAATTTTAGTTATATTTCAAAATTTCAACTTAAATATTCATTCATTTCACATTTTAACTTTATTCAAAATCATTAATATAATATAAAAATCATTTAAATTCACTTTAATCCAAATTATCATGAAGTTATCACATTTCATATTTAATTTAAATTCCAATTATCACCCAATTAAAATTTCCCAAAATAACTTACATTTCAAATTTTCTAGTTTTACCAATAATTTATTTCACTTATAAATTTTCAAAAAATCAATAATGCTTACATAAATCATTTTTTTATTTAGTTTAAATCAAATATTATAATATTTACATTTCAAAAATATTTTTAAGATTTTTATAAAAACATATTTTAACAACGGGTCTGTATTTCATTTCTAGTCTAAGTAAAGTGATACGGATAATATATCATTTC
This sequence comes from Allium fistulosum, assembly GCA_030737815.1. Taxonomy (NCBI): domain Eukaryota; kingdom Viridiplantae; phylum Streptophyta; class Magnoliopsida; order Asparagales; family Amaryllidaceae; genus Allium; species Allium fistulosum. The sequence goes on from CM060906.1 coordinate 419,830,825, forward strand.
AACCCGTAATTTACAAAGAAAACCCGGGTTTGATCATTTCAAACCCGCAATCCCAAGGAAATGAAAAATAATTGAAAATCATTCAGGCCTATCATTTCAGCCCATAATGATTTTCTCCTATTCTAAAGTCCGTTCGGGTATGTATCAATTCAACCCATAGTGATTCTAATCTAAAGGGAACTTGCAGTGTGATAAACTGATAAAAATAATAGAACAACATAATATAACAGTAACATATAATATAATAGGTGTTTAAGCATTGGTGAACATCATAAATCATAACATAGCAAGTGTAACATGATAATGCATTTTACAGATTCAAAAGGGGTCAATTCACTAGTTATATATGTACATATTGTCTGGTGAGAATAACTCACCTGTTAAGCTGGAGATTTGCCAACAAAGCTCACAACACAAAGATTATGAAGGCACGACAACTCTAATACAATTTGAGTGTGGGGAGCAAATCCAATGATATAGATCTTGTGTTACAACCCAAACAAAAATCAAAGCAAACCATAAATTTCAATACACTAGAAATGACATAACTTTTAAATAAAAAGAGATACGAATGCCAAATCTTTTGCCTTGCTTTCTCTATTCTTTTGTCATGGCCTAGGGATGTTTTTGGCTCTGGTTTGAACAAGTTTGGCTCAGGTTTGGTCATGTGTATGCATGGCCTAGGTAGTAGAATATGAGGAGAAAGTTTATACAAAGGAATATGAAGAGTTTAAGGCAAAATTGGTGGGTTTTGTTCACAAAAAATGGCTCGGCCATGGGCTTGTGTGGTCAGGTCAGAGAGGTATGGATCAGGTCAGTGGAAGGAAAGGTGTGTGGTGGTCTGGCCAGAGGTGGTGGAGGCGGCCTAAGGTGGTGGTGGTGGTGGAAAATGAAGTGGTGAACAAATAGTGGTCAAACAACATGTTTTTATGGCTTGTGTTGCAATTTTTGTGGAGTTTTGGCATCATGGTGGCTCGGCCTTGGTCAAGACTAGAGGAGTAGCTGGTGGTGATGGAAGGGAAGAGATGTAGGGGGTGGTGGCCGTGGATATGGAGTGGAGGCCATTCAAAGAAGCAAAGAAAACAAGGCAAAATACATGAAAAATGAGAAGAAAAGTGTAAAAAAAGTAGCCATTACCCATAGATTTTCTTGAAGCCATGAATGAATGAGAAGGTAAAATGTTTTTGGGTGAATGGAGGCTGAAAAATCACGGCTACAAACCAAAAATGCACAGCCAAGATAGTAATTGAGGAGTTATGGCAAATGAAAGGACAAAGGAGATGAAAGGACTTAAGGTAAATAAGCTTTTAAAACTCTTCATATTTCTTTTTCTTTAAATTCAAATAAAACAAAAATAAAATCAGTAAATTGACTTTAAAACCGAAACAAAGTAATATAAAATAAAAATAATTAATTAATTTTAAAGAAAATGGAAAAAGAATATAAGAAATTGCTTAAAAATTGAAAACAGGGTCCAGAAATTACAAATAAATCACTATTGACTTTGGAAAATTAAAAACTTCATTTTAAAAATATTTAAAAAAAAATGTGAAGTAAAATAATTCATTTATATTTTAAAAATGAAATAATTAATTAAATTTAGAGAAATTAGAAAAAGAACTAAAGAAATTGTTTAAAAATTCAAAATAGGACTTAAAATTTACAAATAGAATATCACTAGTTTTAGAAAATTTCTATTTCACTTTAAAACAAATAAAAGGTCAAATAAATAAAATAAATGAGGAACAATATAAAGTGGAAATGAGAATAAAATAAGATTTTAAGAAAAAAAATAGAAAAATAAATAAAGAATTACTTTAATTAATTGAAACTGGAAATTAGAAATTGTAAGCAAAATACAACTGACACTGGAAAATGTCAATTATACTTTTAAAAATGTTTTAAAACCAAAATATATGCATAACATGTTATTTTACCCATATAAATATAAATTAGAACATTACATGACCAAATAAAATATTATTTATACAATTTAAAATAAACAATTTGTTAAATACAGCAAATTACACACAATATTGAAAAAGGCATAACATTCACATTATAAATCAGATTTCAACGAATCGAAAAGCATTATTCTTAAAATTTTATTTACTTTCATAATAAAAGATAAAATTCAAATTTTCAAACTTTCAAATTTCTAAATTAAAAGTCAAAGTTTGACTATATTGACCAAAATTCACTTTTCTGGAAAATATTCTTTTTAGTCATGTTTGGAATTCTAATTCACATCAAAATCAAAATTTATATTTAAAATAACAAAATTTATTCATTTTAATAAATAAAATAAAGTTTTTAAATCAGGAAATTAAATTAAAGAAATTAATATATATAATTAAAATAATCACAAAATACAGGGTTGTTACACTCTCCCCCACTCAAATCTTTTCGTCCCCGAAAAGGAAAAAATTTCGGAGAAACAACTAGGCAGAACAATAGGTTGGAAGACATCCCCGAAAAGAAGGTAGGGGAATAGGGATATCTAGGAGGGAAAATGGGTCGAAAGACAAGGATGAGCCATTAATTAAAATTGTTGGTTAAAGAGGTAAAATATTTAAAACACTTTAAAATCCTTTAGGAAGGAAAATAACTGATCAAAATATCCTTTATATAATATTTTATCAAAATACTTTTATAACTCGATGTTTCAACAAGTTTATCCTTGTTCCTGTAGACTCTGGTAGTGCGTTGATCGGGCGCAAAACTGGAATTCTCCAGGTACTTAGTAGACCTGTTTCAACACCTAGTGAAAATACTGGGAAAACCTTTAAAAACAGATATGGAAAGTACAATCCAAACAAAAACGAATCAAATCATGGATCGCAGATACACAATGGTTACGCCTGGGTCCCCCAGGAAACATCCGTACCTTTTAAGCATTCACTGCCTTGCGAATTTCGCCATGCAACAAAACGGTGGACCGCAGGATACATAAAAATGGTTACGCCTGGATCCCCCAGGAAACATCCATACCCCTTAAGCAATCTCTGCCTTGCGGATTACGCCACTAACACGACCATAGATCGCAGATACACAATGGTTACGCCTGGATCCCCCAGGAAACATCTGTACCTTTTAAGCAATCACTGCCTTACGAATTACGCTATGCAGTCGAGTTCGTAAGACCATGGGTAACGCCATGGAATTCGAAGGACACTCGAGTATCATATCCGGAAAACCAAAAATCAGAGAGAATAATATCGATAGAATGAATCCAAGATGTGGCCACAAATCGGATATCAAGCAGAAGGCACTTTCCATATCTTTACTTCGAAAATATGTATCATATATTACCTTTTCAAATCACTTTCAAATATCGTACTTATATAATATCCATTATATATAAGATTTCACTTTCAAATTGAGTACCTTTTCAAATCTATAGTTTTCGAATCAATTTCATACTCATACAAATCAATTTTATATAAGTTCGACAGCTTCCAAATCAACTGTTTAGTAACATAAGGTTCTCAAATTTCAATTTGTTTCAATATCAGTTCAATTTCAAAATCATATACAATTTCACCGAATTATTTCTTCTCAAATTAATTATCTTTAGTTTCAACGTTTCCAGAATAATAGATTTAGAAAATAAATCCAAATTTCCAAATCAATAATTTAAGTCAACCAATTCATTTCCAAAATCAAATGTTTTCAAAATCATCTTATACTTATGTAAGGTCCATCTTATATAAGGATCAAAATTTTCAAAATAAATTTCGCTGTATGAAGGGCCATATGGGATTTGAATATCTTTGTTTTTATGGGTTATATATCTTTGTGATTTAAATTGGAATTTTCTTTTAGTAAGCAAAGATATTCTAACTCGACAGCTTTCAATTTCAGCGTCAAAATATATAAATGATATTAGGTTATAAGATGTACATACGTCATCATTTCGCAAAACTACATTTGATCGCTCGCTCGATCACACAAGTTCGCTTTCGAACTAGTATTGTCCATTCGACTTCCCTAATGCGGATTTCGATATGGTTTCTCGACTAGAAGACATCAGTCTCCTTGCATAGCCATATACTACGATAGAGAATTCTAGAATCAAGCCCAAAATCCATATCAAATATTCGCCATCAAGAATCGAATGAAAATCCTAACACGAAATGGTGTAATCCACCTCGAACTTGTGTACTCAAACTTGGATCAAATTAATTATGCGAATAAAATACCATACGTACAACTTATATATTTATTCCAACTTGTTAAATATATAGTTTCATAAAGATGTTACTAAGTTAAAACATTTAAACTAAATTTTATTCAAAATATTTTGAAGACCAAATTCTTTTCAAAGCATATCGAATCTAAATTTCATATTAGAAAATTTTAAAATTGCCTTATTCATTTACTTAACAAAACAGTTTCAACTTATTTAAATCATATTACTTCATACTTAAACATTCAAAACAAATTTATATACTTTATCAAATAATTCATACTTTTCAAAAATTTTAGCTTTGAAAAGTTAACCTTGATTTGGAAGTGCTCGAACCTTCAAAATAGTCGAAGAAATCATATTTCAATCCAAGAGTTGGAAATCATAATTAAATCAGTAAATCAATTCCAAAATAGGGTTATATCAAATCAAATCCAAAACTCAAGGACTGAACACCGGCTCATTTCAAATTGTTCAATATATATACATATATCTTTCGAATATCACATCACGCTTCGGAATTTGAAATCAGAATTGGTTTCACAAATCAATTGCATAGCAAAGTTATCGAAGTGGCCTCTCCCTCACTCAGAAACTCAAAAATCAATGTCGATGATGCGTGCACTCATCACCGAAATTATTTTCCAGCGACACAAGTGGTTCTGGACTTCCATTTACTTTGAAAACTTCTTTGAAATTCCTTCAAAATCATTAAAACCCATTAAAATCATTGAAACATTACTTATTCGGAAAAATAATTTCAAATCATATTATTTATTATTTCAAAATCTTAAAACCAGTTCCAAAATGCCAGAGTTCAATCACTTAAATTCAGATTCAAAACCTTCAGTTATAAATCATTTTATATGAAACCATTTCTTATAAAATTTTCAAAATTTCAAATCCTTTCAAAACTTCAAATTCTCATTTTTTTTAAAAGGTACATAATCCTTATCAAAAACATTTCATCTTTATATAAATATATGGCCATCCTTATCAAAATAAAACTATGATGAATACACAATTTTCAAAAGACAATCAACCACAAACTTTCCAAGGGACGATTCAAGGATGGATTTCAAAGCAAAACGGAGATTCAAATTTAGAAGGACTCTAATCAAATAGAATTCTAATTCAAAGATAGGCTCAAACGAAGATAAGATAATTAAATTACCAAATAGAAGATGGATAAGCCTATATGAATCGCGGGCGACCTTAACTGGTCAACCGTGACTTCAGGAATATAATCGATGCGAAAATCTAAGGCAAATCGACCTTCGATTGCCAGAGATAGAATCTAAATATAGCAGAAGATAGAAAACATCGTAAACTGAGGATACAGAAATCTCCGATGAATCAATGCCAATTATAATCATTCAAAGATTGGCGGAATCGCCACCCTATAAAGGTCATACAAAGTGGAGTGATGCAATGCTCCAAAATCAAAAGAATACAATTAGGGGAGACAGGAATGGATTTCAGAACAAGTGGGAGCGTTCCAAAATTCAAAGGAATCTTATTCGATAAGAATCCAAACGAAGATTAGAGATATATAACCTATATCGATACAGAAAAATTCCCATAAAAATTTGGAAAGACTCGAATTCATAACATACGAAAACAGAAGCATAAATATCTTTAGTTGGACAACTTTAGCTAAGCAAAAGATACAACAGAGTTTACTCAAAACAACTTAACAAACTACTGATTTTGCCATACTCAAAATAGATTCCTATCAACAGGATCTAGATCAATCAAGAGAGAAGTTCAAAATTTTAGAGGATCCTAATCAAAGAAATTACTAACAAGGTGGATACAAAAGGAATGAAGTTTAAGAAATATTTTACTTTCAAAGCAAGGAAATTTATATCAAAATAATCTTTGAAAATTCTTTAAAAATCATTTGAAAATCATTTTATACTTCGAAAATACGTTCTCTCACAAAGAAATGATTCTGAGATTGATTTCACTTATACTAGGGTATTTCTACCCTATCTCTAATGAGTTTTTGCTCCGTAGGCTAAGGTTTGCCTAAAACCAAAGCTCTGATACCAACTGTAACGACCCACTATTTTGGACCATTCAAATCGACAATAATCCACACATGTCTGACTTGAATAATTCAAAATAACAGATTGTAAATAAATTTGGAGCAAATGAAATCAAATACACAGAATCACAGACATAGAACATATCAGAATAACTCACAGCGGAAATAAAATACCATAGTAGTTCATGAAGCTACTATATACAAACTCTCAAAACATAATACATAATATCATTCTGAAAACATATACAATAGAAATCCCAAATACATAGAAGTTTATAAATACCAGAACTAGAATAGAACAACTGAACTGAAAGGAACAGATAACTAGACAAGCAGAATCTCCAGCGATTCCTAGCTCCAGAATGAGATCCAAAGCTAAGCTGTAAATACTCAGGCTGACCCGAGCGTAAAGTAAAACACAAAACACTCGAGTCAGGACAATATATACTTATATAATGTAAACCAACTCAAGTGAACTGTAGTAGAAATGCACAATAACTCAAAGGATGCTTGGGATCGCCCATCCTTCAAGGATCAGTTAAACAATAAATTAAATACACCCCGTGTTTAAAATTTCAAAATGGTATTTTATACTTCGAAATCAAATATCATTTCAAAATTCAATATCCTTCAAAAATCCATTTCAAAATATCAAAATATCATATTTCAAAATAGTTTATATTTCGAAACAAATTACTTTATTTTAAATCATAAAAATAAAGTTATTATTAATAATTAAATTATTAAATTTCCAAAATTTTAATCTTTCATTCGTTCACTTAAATTAATTAAAACAATGAAAATTCAACTTTTGCAGCATTTAGAAAATGCTACGGAAAGTCACATTTAAAACAGTTCAATTTAACAAAAGACAGCATTTAAAATGTTGTAATAGGGTTACATTAGTTTCAAATAAACTTAGTTAAATTCAACCATTATAACATTACAAAAATGCTATAATAGCCTTTAATTAAATTTAGCCATTTGGTTCATTATTATCAACTACAGCATTTACAAATGTTGTATTATCATTTACATTAGAATTAATAGCATTTCATAGATGCAGTTAATTAACTTCAAATATTCAGTATAATTTCACAAACAATTATATTTTTATATAAATCATTTTTAACTTATAAAATCATATATAATCATTCAAATACCCTTATATTCATGATTTTATAAAGTTAAACCTCCATTCAAAAATCAAAATTTAATAATAATTCACTTATTAAATTCCAATTTTAAATTATAAATTCATTAAATTAAATTAACTTAACACTTAATTTTAAAATTTCAAAATAACTTAATTCCATTTTTATTTACTTAACTTAAAGTTCACTCTTAAGCCAAATTCACAAATTTCCAATTTTAGTTATATTTCAAAATTTCAACTTAAATATTCATTCATTTCACATTTTAACTTTATTCAAAATCATTAATATAATATAAAAATCATTTAAATTCACTTTAATCCAAATTATCATGAAGTTATCACATTTCATATTTAATTTAAATTCCAATTATCACCCAATTAAAATTTCCCAAAATAACTTACATTTCAAATTTTCTAGTTTTACCAATAATTTATTTCACTTATAAATTTCAAAAAATAAATAATGCTTACATAAATCATTTTTTTATTTAGTTTAAATCAAATATTATAATATTTACATTTCAAAAATATTTTTAAGATTTTTATAAAAACATATTTTAACAACGGGTCTGTATTTCATTTCTAGTCTAAGTAAAGTGATACGGATAATATATCATTTCAACCCGTAATTTACAAAGAAAACCCGGGTTTGATCATTTCAAACCCGCAATCCCAAGGAAATGAAAAATAATTGAAAATCATTCAGGCCTATCATTTCAGCCCATAATGATTTTCTCCTATTCTAAAGTCCGTTCGGGTATGTATCATTTCAACCCATAGTGATTCTAATCTAAAGGGAACTTGCAGTGTGATAAACTGATAAAAATAATAGAACAGCATAATATAACAGTAACATATAATATAATAGGTGTTTAAGCATTGGTGAACATCATAAATCATAACATAGCAAGTGTAACATGATAATGCATTTTACAGATTCAAAAGGGGTCAATTCACTAGTTATATATGTACATATTGTCTGGTGAGAATAACTCACCTGTTAAGCTGGAGATTTGCCAACAAAGCTCACAACACAAAGATTATGAAGGCACGACAACTCTAATACAATTTGAGTGTGGGGAGCAAATCCAATGATATAGATCTTGTGTTACAACCCAAACAAAAATCAAAGCAAACCATAAATTTCAATACACTAGAAATGACATAACTTTTAAATAAAAAGAGATACGAATGCCAAATCTTTTGCCTTGCTTTCTCTATTCTTTTGTCATGGCCTAGGGATGTTTTTGGCTCTGGTTTGAACAAGTTTGGCTCAGGTTTGGTCATGTGTATGCATGGCCTAGGTAGTAGAATATGAGGAGAAAGTTTATACAAAGGAATATGAAGAGTTTAAGGCAAAATTGGTGGGTTTTGTTCACAAAAAATGGCTCGGCCATGGGCTTGTGTGGTCAGGTCAGAGAGGTATGGATCAGGTCAGTGGAAGGAAAGGTGTGTGGTGGTCTGGCCAGAGGTGGTGGAGGCGGCCTAAGGTGGTGGTGGTGGAAAATGAAGTGGTGAACAAATAGTGGTCAAACAACATGTTTTTATGGCTTGTGTTGCAATTTTTGTGGAGTTTTGGCATCATGGTGGCTCGGCCTTGGTCAAGACTAGAGGAGTAGCTGGTGGTGATGGCAGGGAAGAGATGTAGGGGGTGGTGGCCGTGGATATGGAGTGGAGGCCATTCAAAGAAGCAAAGAAAACAAGGCAAAATACATGAAAAATGAGAAGAAAAGTGTAAAAAAAGTAGCCATTACCCATAGATTTTCTTGAAGCCATGAATGAATGAGAAGGTAAAATGTTTTTGGGTGAATGGAGGCTGAAAAATCACGGCTACAAACCAAAAATGCACAGCCAAGATAGTAATTGAGGAGTTATGGCAAATGAAAGGACAAAGGAGATGAAAGGACTTAAGGTAAATAAGCTTTTAAAACTCTTCATATTTCTTTTTCTTTAAATTCAAATAAAACAAAAATAAAATCAGTAAATTGACTTTAAAACCGAAACAAAGTAATATAAAATAAAAATAATTAATTAATTTTAAAGAAAATGGAAAAAGAATATAAGAAATTGCTTAAAAATTGAAAACAGGGTCCAGAAATTACAAATAAATCACTATTGACTTTGGAAAATTAAAAACTTCATTTTAAAAATATTTAAAAAAAATGTGAAGTAAAATAATTCATTTATATTTTAAAAATGAAATAATTAATTAAATTTAGAGAAATTAGAAAAAGAACTAAAGAAATTGTTTAAAAATTCAAAACAGGACTTAAAAGTTACAAATAGAATATCACTAGTTTTAGAAAATTTCTATTTCACTTTAAAACAAATAAAAGGTCAAATAAATAAAATAAATGAGGAACAAAATAAAGTGGGAATGAGAATAAAATAAGATTTTAAGAAAAAAAATAGAAAAATAAATAAAGAATTACTTTAATTAATTGAAACTGGAAATTAGAAATTGTAAGCAAAATACAACTGACACTGGAAAATGTCAATTATACTTTTAAAAATGTTTTAAAACCAAAATATATGCATAACATGTTATTTTACCCATATAAATATAAATTAGAACATTACATGACCAAATAAAATATTATTTATACAATTTAAAATAAACAATTTGTTAAATACAGCAAATTACACACAATATTGAAAAAGGCATAACATTCACATTATAAATCAGATTTCAACGAATCGAAAAGCATTATTCTTAAAAATTTATTTACTTTCATAATAAAAGATAAAATTCAAATTTTCAAACTTTCAAATTTCTAAATTAAAAGTCAAAGTTTGACTATATTGACCAAAATTCACTTTTCTGGAAAATATTCTTTTTAGTCATGTTTGGAATTCTAATTCACATCAAAATCAAAATTTATATTTAAAATAACAAAATTTATTCATTTTAATAAATAAAATAAAGTTTTTAAATCAGGAAATTAAATTAAAGAAATTAATATATATAATTAAAATAATCACAAAATACAGGGTTGTTACACTACCTCTTCTTTTAAAACCCTAAGTATTCGGTTTTCCGGCATTCGTTTGTTCGGCAGTCAATACAGTGGACGTATTGATGTCGATATTCGGAAGTCAAAGAATCGGGTACTTACAACGTGGTATCAGAGCATATGGTTAAGCGACAACCCTTCTCTGTTGGCTGTTACTCATTAGAGATAGAGTCAGTAGTACTCTAGAATGAGTGTGAGTGTAATAATAGATACGAGTGCGTATTTGTTATTGAATAAAAAAAATTGTTTTGTATTGTGTTGACTTATCGGTTGATTGTTTATGAATTCTGGTCGGTGTAGTCTAGCTAACTGAAATCGATAGGGATTTCTAAACTCTAAACAAGGTAAACCGACACAGTATTGTTTTTGAATAGGGTAAATGAAATAATTTTACCCAAAACTATTTTTGTATAGAAAAGAAATAATTTTCTATGAATTATCATAGTAAATGGATGTTTGGTTGTTAGGAAGTAATAATAGTGAACTATTATCATTGCTATATGAAATTGAATGAGAAATTAAAATAATAACCAAAGATTTGGAAATAAATCCATTTAACGAATGAAATTTATAAATGTGAGTTGAAGATAAGGAAATAAATTCATATATGAATAAATTTTGAATGTGATTTATAAATGAAAATAGAATTCCAGGAAAGATAATTGAAATTAAAATTCATTAATGGAATGAAATTGTAATGTGAATGTATAAATGATTTTATAAATTGGAATGTAAATAAGTCGAGGACTTACAAATATTTGAAATTTGATTGAAATGAGATTCAAATTGAAAATGGATAAAATTGTGAATAAATAAATTTGCAATTGCAAGTGCAAGAAAATGAAATTGAATGTTAAAATTCAATTTGAATTTGTAAGTGAATAAAACTGGAATTGAATTTGATTTGTGAAGTATTAAACTAAAATTAGTAAGTAAAGCTAATTGAATATTGGCCAAATGAATAAGGTTTGAAACGAATTAAATTCAATAATTATAAAAGAAAGGTAAATTGAATTCGAATTGGAAATCCAGTTTAATATAAGTGGTTATAAACCAAAATAGTGAATTGAAAATAAAATTTTGGGAATGAATAAAAGAATAAAACTGGAATTAAAACTGAATGTTGAAAACAAATTTGAATAAGTGGATTAGAATTTGTAATGAATTAGTAATAGGAACTAATTTAAAATAGCGCAGTTATGAATGAAAGATAATTGATAAATTCAATATTCGGAAGATAAATAGAATCCAAATTGAATTGAAATTGTGAATTGAATTCAAATGGAATTTGGAATGTAAAAATTGAATGGAATCAATTGAAATGAAGTAGAATTAAAATAAATTGAATTGGTATCAATTTGAATTAGTTATAAACTGGAATGGATATGAATTTGTTTTTGTTTAAAAATGAATATGTAACTTCAATAGTGAAGTAAAAATGTATAAGCAGTTAATATTGGAAATTTTGTGATGAAATGTGAAAAATGGGTTTGAAATAGATTAGATATGATTGTCAAATAGCATACAGGTGTATAAAGGAATTGGAATTTTGATTTCAAAGATAAATTTGAATTGCTCGACAAAAGGTAAGTATTTCAATTTCAATATGAGATTTGGTGATTTTCTTGTCTAGCCGTTTGGCTTTTTCTTTTCTTTTTGAAATCTGAGAGTCCGTAAGGACGTTTTGTAGTCGTCCCGTTTTAACCGCGCAAAGGAGACGCTGGCGAAATTTTTCGAAAATTTCGAGTGTTAGAAAATTTTTTGAGAAAATTTGAAAGTTTGAAATTTGAATTTAAGTTTAAATTTGAACTTTGAAGTAAACAATGTTGTTTTAAACTTATAATTGAAGTTGGAAAGCTAGTTGAATTAATAACGAATCTTTAGTAGAAAGATTTGTTTCGAAAATTTGATAAAACTATTGGATTGTGAAAAATAGTAGACGAGTTAAGGACCATTTTTCCTAACTTGTAATTTTGGGACGAAATTCTTTTAAGGGGGGAAGATTGTAACGACCCAGGATTTTTAACAATTTAAATTGAAAATATTTAATTTATTTTAAATATTTGAATGATGGTTCGATTTGAATTTCAAATATCAGAATGAAGTTGGCGATTAAATTATAAAATTTAATCTATTGTAAGTTGAACGAAAATTCGAATCTTCAGTTTTAAGCTGGAGAAATTTTTTTCAAAAGCTTTTAAAATTCATAATGATGATACTGAAGATAATAGAAGCTTCAGTATCGAATTTGAAAGTGAATTGTTCAGTTTCGAAATTACATCGTTTAAATTGAATTTAAAAATAGCGTTCTGGGGCACAGTCTCGGAATTCGACGAAATCAGTTCCATTGGGTCCGTAATATTGTATTATTACCGGATTTCAAATTTCGTGTTGAACGGACTTGCCGTGTGAGCGTACGTTAAGAAAATGCATTGAAGTTTAAAGTGAATTCGATTTGAATTTAAACTTTTAAAATTTGGTCAACATCAGCCACCCTAGTTTCTTAGCAGACCTACTCTCTGCAAGGTCGCATACTTCTTGTTCCCCCTCCCCATCTGATATCACGCAACCATCCTCTTTCAATTTTAAAATACTCCTCTTATCTTCCAGATTCAAAACAAAAATAAATGGCGACATTCATTTTCCCCGTATCTCTCCCTCCTCTCTGTTAATTAAAATCAAAAGCAAGGAAAATAAAAATCAATGGCCGAAGCCGATTCGAACTCAATGCTCGAACAAGGAGAATCGCACGTTAGGATTTCGATCGAATGATTTTGGGCGAGTGCTTGGTCGCGACGGCGGCTCGTTCGATTCAAAGTGGGTCGCGATGCCATGAACACGAAGTGATGGCTAAAGCGAAGTTCAATTACGATGTTTTGGGGATTCGCGTGGAAGGATGGAGTGAGGGCAACAGCGACCTGGCGTTGAACTGCGTGTAGGGTTATGGCTGATTCTTCAAATTGAGGTTGAAGGCGTTCACGAGCTCGGCGAAGTCGTGATTGTGGGCATCACGTGCACTCGCGAGAAGCAGGCATGGCCGCGACTGGAATGCAAGGGTGTCAGGTCGAAGTCGATGTCAGGGGTGATGGAAGCCTGTAGACTGGGCATGTTCAAATTGATCGTTTTTTTAAGGTATTCATGCTGCTCTTTTCAGTTTATATTGGTAGTATTTACAGATGTTTCAATTTAATTTAAATTTGAAAAAAGAGAAAAATAATAATAATTATATATACACAGTTCAAAACTGAAAGAGAATATACATACCCATATTTCAATTTACTAATTATTTCAAAACAATAGGAGATTTTAAAACTAGGATTTTTCTTTTTACGAATGTGTAAATATATGTTAGAATTTTAACAGTAAAAAGAGGATTTCTATTGTTTATTTTTATATGTATATATATATATATAATTACCTTAAAAAAGAGAAAAAATAAGAATAAAAATATATTTATTTCAAGTTGAAAACTAATTTAGGGAAATTAACTTGTTAAAATTAACTTATTTAATGATTTGAGGAATTTTTGTAAAAGGGATTTAAAATCTTGAAGAAATTGATTGTAAGTAAAATGTTGAAAGATATATGTAAATGAGACTTTAGTTTAAAGAAACAGGAAAGTTAGTAGAAATTAAAATGTTATTCAAATAAATTTATTTAAAAGAAATCATTGGATAATTAAAATTACTAAGCGAAAAATTTATTTATTTGATTAGTTCAAATATTAATAAGATTATGTAATTGTTTATACAAGGTTAAAAATGGAAGAAAACAAACTGAGATGGAAATGGATTACAAATTAAAAAGCTAAGGTGAGATTTTCTCACTCGAAGGAAAATTTAGATTGCAGTTATTGATTGATTGATGTTTGGTTGTGATATTAGATATAGTAGGATATATCTATATATATATAGCAATATATACATATTGGCATATGTATATATTGGATTGATTGATTTCCCGCACTGTATAGCGGATGAGACCCTATTGCGCCGTTAGTAAGCGGATGATATTTTCTATAAAACCCATAAACCGCGATATTCCACCTCGAAGTGGAATGGGTATTGTGCTAATGTCTGTGGATGCAGGGAAACAGGTTGGAGGGATCCAACTGGATTCCTCACCAGTATTTATTTATTTACAGATATTGTGATGTATTCTGTTATCATATTGATATATGATATTGAATGTTGTGATTGACTAATGGGTGCGCTGCATCATCGGATTCATTTTTGAAATTTAAAAATGACAATGTTGATTTTTAAAAGAGATTTGTGAATTGATTTATTTTAAATAAAAATAAACGTTAAAATCTTAAAGTTATAGAAATTAAAATGCTGTGAAATATAACCGAAAGGTAATTTCTTTTGAAATAAATAGTTAAGTAATTTAAAAAATGGTTTTTATTGGAATTTTGAATTATTAAAAACGGTGTATGTAAAAGATGTACAAAATTGATATTTATAACTTTAAAACATTGTAATTATAAAACGAATTTTTATAAGTGTTAAAATGAAGTATAAATGGATTTCATAAGTGAATGAAATTAATAGATTTATATTGTGAAGTATAAAATGAATAGATGTTGTGAAATAAAATGATTTTATAAGTTGAAAATGTTGTAAAGTATAAATGTGATTTATAAACGTTGTTTATAAATCCGAAAATCACTTATTTTGATACGTGAATTATAGAAGTTAATAAAAAGGAGATTTATAAAATCGAAGTTGTTATAAAATAGACATAGAATTTATAAACGTTGTTTTATAAATTCGAAGATCAATCAAATTTGATGAATTTAATATGGAAGGTTATTAAGGGAATTTTATCCATGATTTTGGATAGTGGATAAATCTTGAAATAAAAATGTGTAGAAAATATTGAAATTTGGTTAGTGAAGTATATTCACGATTTTGGACAATGAATATATTATTAAGTGAAATGGATATGTTTTGGAAAGTGACATTAAAGATGAAGTTAATTATTTTAACGATGTTTAAAAATGTATTAACTATCGAAACCATAGATTTCAACATTCATTGTTGAAATAGACGTTTTCAAGAAATAGAAGGAAATGGTGGACTATAACACTGTTGTTATAGTAAATGATTTCCGAAAGGAAATGTTTTTATATAGTATTGGGATTTATATATCTATCTTAATTCTGAATCCCTATACTAGTGATTTTGAGTCGTCGTACTGATGTTTTACGTAACATTCGTTTTGACTCAAATAAATGTGCTTAAGAGAATGATTTCCTTAAAGAATGAAATATATACTTAATATTGATTTAAGTATATCGAATATTTTCCAAGTGTTGAAAATTTATAGATTTGTGAATTACTTATTATTAAATAAGTATGGAAATGTTTTTCCAATATGAAATGAAACGTTTTGAGATTTTATCTTCTTAAAGATAAATTGAAAGTGAATATTGAAATCGATTTGAAAATCGTATATCAGTAGATATTGAAAATATAAATTCACTATGGAATTTATAAAAGAAATGGAAATTCGTTTTAAAATAAATATTGATTTATTTTTGAAGTGTGGAAATTTTATATCTTGTAAGGATATTTTTGGAAAATAAATAATTTGAAAAATTATTTGGAATATGATGATGTTGCGCATCTTTATTGATAGTTAAATAACCGACTATCAATATTTACCTTTAAATAGGTATTTGTTGTGAATTGGATGAATTTGAATGCCACACTTATTTTTGAATTAGCGCTCACTATTCGGGTTAGCCGGGAAAGGACCATGGGGTCGTATAACCCATTCCGAATATGTGATACGCCGTTATGAATTGCATTTGATGACCGGTGTTGAAGACCGAATATTTTTGAAAACGGAAGGATTACCATCGAGTTACTCTACATCGGCTGATCTCCGATTTAGAGGTTTTATCACCCTTAGTGACGGGAAGTCCGGACGTGATTAGAAAATTATCCGCATTTGCAAGGGCTTCGTGAGAAGTGCCTTCGGTTCTGTTCGATCCCGGAACAGACTTGTATGGATTGTGTGTCTGACGTTACAAATTGAGATATAAAGCTGATTTCTTTCAAATACATTTCTGTTGGTGGCGGAGAATTTATTCTCTTAGCTTAACATCCTTCTCTGAGACGTACGAGCTCAGAGGTTATGTAGTTTAAATTTATCAGCAATATACTCCCAATTTGGTAACGTGGCATGCTGAGTGTTGCTGTGAAATGATCGTTGTTTGATCATTTGTGATATGATCATTTGTTTGATCATTTATCTTTGTGATCATTTCTTTGATCATTTGTTTGACCCGAAGCATGGCTTGACAAAGCGTAGCTTTGTGGACGAGACTTCGTCGGAGCCTCACACCCCGGAAATGGTCAAAACAGGAAGGATGCAGCAAGGTTCTAGGGAGTAGCGCCCCTTAGTGTATGTCATTCCTTCTGGATAGAGGTGGTATCATGGTATGGAGCCTAGATACTTAACCTATGTTGATACTGCTTATTATGTGGTTGTTCCGAATCGAGGATCCTCGGGAAGATCGGTTACGATCGGTGGATTTCATACGCGTGTCAGTAGTTGCCTATTTTTGCAGAGGTAACCCGACCTTGTGTTGGCAGAGATCCGGTTAAGTTCTTGGGACGTTTTTCCAGAGGCAATCCTTCGTGGCATGGGAAGTTCCTTGGCCTGACCATTTGTTGGAAATCCAAAGAAACAATACGAGCCTTTACAATTTCAATTGTATAACCTGTCTCCTCGGGAGGCAGCTATAGCAGGCATAATATAATGGTACATATGCTGGCTAAGATTTATATTCTACTTTCGAAATGTTTTCCACTATGCACTAATAATAATATCCAAAATGATTTGATTTTGCGTAGTAAGCATCTTTGACTAACATAAGAAGAAATCTCCTCCAAGTCTGCGTTTGCATTGTGTGTGTGGTGGGAGGTCTTATGGTAGTTTCATTTTCCAAAAGCATTTCGAATTGACTTTAAAAATTATTCCGTTTTTTTTTAAAGAATAACTGTTTTACGATCTCACACCAGTCACCATGACTGACTCGGAGTTTATTGTTTCCCTTCTAAACTCTGGGTGCCCACCAATTTCCACACGGGCAGCCTAGAGTTATGTTATCAGGATATTCTGGATATTCTGGAGCTTTGGGAGCAAGCTGGATGGCGAAACTCATCACCTATATTTTGTATTATTCCGCTGTGTATTCTGTATGAGCACAAGTTTATATAACAGTCCATTGTTGTATTGAGTTGTATATTGACTCTGATTGATGTATGTATAAACTGATATAGTCTTTTGTTTAAAGATTATTCATTTATTTATTATATATTGTTCCGGTGCGATATGTGAGATTCTGATATTGTTTCTGTTTTGTTGTTGTTCTGTTGTTCTTCTTTTCTTTTTCTTCTATCTTTTCTTCTACCACTTCTTTGAAAACCCTAAGTATTCGGTTTTTCGGCATTCGTTTGTTCGCAGTCAATACAGTGGACGTATTGATGTCGATATTCGGAAGTCGAAGAATCGAGTCATTACAATCATCAAGGATTTAAATATAAATACTTCAACTTTACACAGTCCAAAATTTTAGAAAATAGTTTAGGTAATTATAAATAGTTTATATAGTTTTAAAATAGTTTAAATAGATTTAAAATAGTTTAATTAGTAAAAATTAGTTTAAATAGATTTGAATTTGATTAATTAGATTTTTAAAATGATTTAAATAGGTTAAATATAGATTTAATTAGATGTAAAATGATTTAAATAAATTAAATATAGGTTAAATAAATTCAAATTATATTAAGTAGGTTTTTTAATAGATTAAATTTTAAAATAGATTAAATAAATTTAATTGGTTTAAAATAGGTAAAAATTAAATAGGTTATAATAGATTAAAAAAATTAAAATAGTTTTAAATTGATTAAAATAGTTTAAACTAGTTTGAAATAGATTTCAAAGTTATCCAAACATTTCCAATAACTCAATTCCGATAAGTTCATTTTATTAGACACTTTAACTTTGAAATTTCCAAATTTAAATCCTTTGAATAATTCATTAAATCAATTCCAATTTCAACATTTACACTTGGTTTTTCGAAAATAATTCAGTTTATATAAATCAATTTCTATTTCAAAATACCAGTTAACTGAATTCAAAATTTAAAGATTTACAAATCATTTAATTTAACCAAACTAGTGTCCGTATTTAATTTTCTACCCTAGGGTCAAATGATATGGATATTTATCATTTCAATCCGCAATTTAAAATTTTACGGTTATATATCGTTTCAAACCGCAATGCCGAATTAAATAAAAATCCATAAAAGTCTATCATTTCAACCCATAAAGATTTTTCCCTAATCTATAGATCGTTCGGGTATGTATCATTTCAACCCATAGGGAACTTGCAGTTATAACAATATAAAATACAACATCCGGTCATCCAATATCAACAATCAAACATTCATCACAATCATCATCCAAATCAATCAATAACATCAATAGATAAATGATAATCAATAACAGGTATAAATTGACAATTTAAATTCAATATTAAATTAAACAATGATTAAATGCAATAAAAGTCAAATTTTACTAGAATGACAATTTAAATATACTAAACATCGATCAAATAAATTTCTAATCACATCACAAATTTAATTTAACTAACATAAGAAATTTTTGAAGTTGTGAGTGGGTTAAAACACTCACCTTCGATTTTAAATCGAATTAAAATCCAAAATAGGGTCCGAAATTCAATAGTTTCAGAATTCGTCCAAACCAGCATCTAAATGTCCGGAATTTCGATACACTCGCAATGGAAGAAACTGCGTGTGAATCGGACCTCGTATGTGAGAGATATACAAGTTAGAACATTTAAATTTGAAATTAAAATAAAATAAAGATAATCACCTCCACTCAAAATCGCCACGTCAACACGCTGCTCAACAAATCCTAACGGGTTCGACCGTGCTCAAACGACATGAAGCGCCACCGTCTACAACGTTCGACCTAGCTCCGACCACGTACACCTAGGCCGGCTACGTGCCCGCTTCCACCTCGAGACAACTGCAGCTCCCCACGCGACACCGTTGCGTCCATCGATTGGCAAAAGATGCCCAGCCGCCGCCTAGAAAACACAACCCTATTCGAATTTTTTGTGCTAAACTAGTCGTCATCTCGCCAAGCAAACCACCTGGATGAACTCCCCTCGGCCCTCTCCACAACCCCATATCAATGATTTGACGATCAGTCGAAGTTGATCGACGATCGATGAACGACCGAGAATAGTCTAGCCAATTCTGGCCACATAGAAATCCAAATCGAGAAACTAACCGCATATTTGACTTGCGCTTGTCGAGAGCTTCAAATCAATATAAAATTCGATATAGTTTGGAGGAGTTTGATTTTTGATTTGATTTGCAATTTGCAATTTGAATTTGGAACTGGTTTTGGTTTGTCTGCCATTGGAAAGAGAGAAGCAGAGAGAATTGTACATACAGAAAAATGGAATAAGAAATAGCTAGGGTTTATAATGGGCTATATATAGGCAGATCAGAAATAGAAATGGATGGACAAGATTGATTTGAATGTTGAACGACAAATGATCCGAAAAGCCCGTTTCGTTCTCGAAACGGAAATGGGTCATCCCATATATCAAAATAGATGTTTCTGATAATTTTAAACTCAATGAAATAGGTTTCAAGTCCTAATTCCATCGTATGAAGAAGTTGCTTTAAAATCAGCCTATTTCAAATTGATTTCAATTAAATTTTATTAAATTGATTTCTACGCGTTTCAAGCCTGTACGATCAAACGACAAGTCCGATTGCTACGAAACTTGAAATCCTACAATAATTCACCGTTACGGATCTGATGAAACTAGTTTCGTCCAAATCCGAGTTGGTGGCCAAAATGGCTATTTTCACGTTAATTAAATAAATTAATAATTAATTAATTAAATCACTTTTTCATTCAAATTTGATAGTTAACAAATTTCATCACTTTTAATCATTTAGACATTCACAATGACCTAATACAAGTTTATATAACAATTCAGTGTTGGTTATTACACTAATTACAGTGTTCAATTTCCACTATAATTAAATCCAATTAATTAAATTTTAATCCCAATAAATCGATTAAATTTGATTTCAACCTTTATCTTCAATCAATTATAAATCTAATAACATAGTTAACATTTGTTTTATATTTCATTACATTAATATTCTTCAATTTCCATCCTTTATTTGTATTAACTACTATATTTCCATTGTATTGAAATTTTGTCGATTTTTCACATTAATTGTAATTTAAAATCCCAATTAATTTACTTATCTTGGTTTCATTCCTTTATTAAATCAATTATTACCTTATGAATTAAATTAACATTTCCATTCATTTTATTACATTCACAATTTGCAGTTATTGTCTTAACTCACTTTATGTAACATTTAATTGCAATTGATTAAATACATTGGTAACAAACAACAATTGTCACCTTTACTACATTTAATAACATTTGTAAGTTTATTATTTACAAACAGTTGCTATAACTACTACTACTCCACTACTATTATCAATTACAATTAGTTACACCTTATTTCATTATTTAATCAACAATTGAATTATCAATTGCTCTTTTTAATCCAATTATCCATTAATACATGCATTACTAAAATTCATTTACAACCTACATCAATTTTAACTTTTTAATCCTCTTAATTAATTGTAATTACATCTAAAGTAGTTGTCAGTTACCTTAAATTAGTACTATTTCACTTTATTTCAGTTATATTTTTATTTTTAATTCATAAATTTTATTTCTTTCAACATTAAATCACAATATCTTATTAAATTAACCAATTTTAATTATCGAAAATTTACGGGTCGTTACACTTTTGTTGTGTTATTCGATATTTAGCTTTATTGAAAATCGAACTCAAACGATCAATCTACACTACTGTCGGTCTGTCCATTATATAGCTTCAATGAAATTTATGATGCGTAACAATTTTATGAATTTAAATATATTTTTTAATCATTGTGCAACTAATTAAGAATTTTTAAATGTATTTAACATTATAAATTCATATAAAAGAAAATATCCGTAGAGAAATATTTTTTTTGAATCTTTTGTGGATCCAAAGTATTTTGGTGCTTCCAAAATATGATAAAAAGGTAAATAAATTTAGAGTGTCGATCTTGATTCTCAAATTTATAGTCGTTCGTTGACATTCGGACTAAAAACCTTTCTTTTGAAAGCCAAACGATCTTCAAACAAGATGAAATTCGTATCGCATATATTATGTAATATATTTATCCAATCCATATGGGTAGAATCGAAAAAATGAAAGATAAAAAATTAGACTCAAAATATATCATTTTCCAAGGAGTTGTATAACATTTGGTATATAAGCCGTCGAAATGACTGTGCTCTCTTGTAGTGATACAATATTATTGTCAAAGAAATTTTCTTATAAGGGAATTAGTTCATTTGAATCACTAGAACTTTATTGTATAAATTAATTATCGGATGAGAATAATAAAAATATTGAATTATTAAAAATGTGTATATGTAATAAAGTACCTACGCTGAAGTGGTGGAGCAGTAAGAACTTGATCAACCAATTATGTGCATTCAAACAAGTTTCGACCATCCCACGTATTGAAAGCCAATGTTATTCGATTAACAGTCTAAATATGAATATATATGTAGTATATAGCTAATCGAAAAAAATGATTATATAGGACTAATTGAACGATTTGAAAAGGCAACTAAGATTGATATCTTAAACCTGTTTATCTTCTTTTCATATTTCGATTGTATGTCCAAAATACCTTGAATCGACATAAGATTTAACAAATTTATTTTTTTACCAAATATTTTATTTTATATGGAATTTATTATGTTAAATACATTTAAAATTCACAATTAGCTATCAAAGCGTTAAAAAAGTATTGTATAATGAATAAATATAACATTTTTGATATTTAGAAACAAAAAGGGTTATTGTAAAAAATTTAAAGTTTTTATAACAAATCAAATAAAATAAAATTTAAATGCGGAAATTTTTTAATTTAATATCTTAATTATGCCACTTAAAGCCATCGAAACGTTGCTATCGATGGCTGTTGAAAGCCGTCGGAATATCGCGAATATTGCTTCAGGAGAACCCATTTCTTCCTTATTTTCATCCTCCTTAAACCCTCTAACCCAATTCCCAAAACCCCAATCCTCCAAAACTGTCCCTAGCTACCGTAATCTGCCGCAGTCCATCGCAATCTTCATCAAATTGGATTCTCCAAGCATCTACACCTTACATCCATCAAAAATTAGGTATATTCTTTATTTAAACTAATTATTTTGAATTATGGTAAAATTTAGTGTTAGTTTGTGCTTAGATTTATTAATAATAGCTAATTGATTAGTTATAATTGTATATTGGTTGATTTGGAAATATTACTCAGGGTTATTAGTGTTTAAATCCAAAAAAGAGTATAATTCCGGAAAATTTGGGTTGATTAGCGTTAACTGGATTTTTACCCAAAACAACTCCAAACCTAACAAAAAGGACCAGATGAATAGGTTAAGAGGGACTCAAGAGGAATTACCTAAAAATCCACTAATGGGATGGATTGCTAGCAGACCATCACCTATTGATCGCTAGCGATCCATAGGGAAGCTTCATGGGTCGTTCTAGCCTCTTGCATCATGAACCAATATTTTTCTAGGGATGTTTTCCATGTTTCATAATATTCGAAGAAACCTAGTTTGAGAAGCGAAGACCTATTTGATTCTAGTCATAGATCAATCTAACTCATGTATGAATCATCGTCAAAACAAGGCAACTAGCTACAAGATCACAAGGACATCACTACATAAGACAAGGAATGCAATCCAAAGGAAGAAGTCCAAAAATCTCCTAAGTACATGGATCGCAAGCGATCCATGTCCTATGGACCACTAGCGATCCATAGAATTATGTTGGATTGCTATGAAATTTTAGAAAAGGACAAAGCAAAAGTACTCCAAGTAATTGGATTGTTACCGATCCAGAACCTATGGATCACTAGCGATCCATCACCTATGGATCGCTAGCGATCCATCAGGTTAGATCGCGTTATCATGAAACTCTCTAAACCCCTTCGTGGCATCATGTGCAGGATTCTAGCAAAGCGGCCTACCCCAATAGCTCTCTAACAATAGCTCTCCAACCCCTATAAATACAATTCTATTTGCAACATAAACAGGATCTTCTGGACTGGCTACTGAGACTCTGCAGAAACTATTCTTCACTCTTCTCCTTCCACACAACAGTCGTCTAAAGGGTTCACCATGAATCTCCAGCGAAGTCTAACACTGGTGACTTGATCTAACTTACAAGATAGAATAAAATTGTAGTCAGATTCAACTTGTAATTATAGTCAGTCAATAACAAAAGTTATAAAGTGGACGTAAGCTTCATTAATAGCCAAACCACTATAAAAATCTCTTGTCTCTTTGCCTTACTTGCAAGTTATTACTCCTTGTTTCTATTTTGTTTGTCCTGATAAATAGGGCTGGTGCTTTCACAGTCAATCCGAGGTGTTGATCCATTTTAGAGTTTACATTTTGGTGCTTTCTCCGAGAACTAATCTTAGGCTTAGATCTAGCTATCCACTTTGGATTGGATTGATCCAGAATTAGATCAAGAAAGTTAGCTTGAAGAAAATTAGAGATTTGTTGTTCTTATGGCTCCTAAGAAAAGATCTAAATTTGGAAGGGTTATAGAAACAATGATTGGTGGTGATGAAGCAAACACCCATAAAATTGAAGCTAACAATGGAAACCTGCTCCAAGTTATGCTATTTGTTCAACTATAAACATCGATTTACTTTGATGGATATTGGCATGGTTTTTGGACAAATTAACAACTTGAATATCTCATCTCAACCACGAATCACAAAATGATCAACTCAAAATTAGTCTGCAATAGAACATTAATTCGGGAACAAATTAAATAAATCTATACCATCGGACACGGCACAAAAAAAGTTCACATTATCTATCATAATTCAAAAGGAAAATTATTGATATACAATTTTTTGAATATCCGATCATAAGTTGGCTATGAAAAATTCAATATCACAATCAACTACAGTGATCGGAAACATAAAACAATTCCAAAGACTATATCAATAAAATTGGATCATCTGATCAAACAATGATTTTCTCTTCGAATTGAAACTTGCAATGACAACTCCTGAAATCTCAAACAAAACGGTGGAATCCTAAAGCCAGCAAAGGAGAACATGAGAACCAATCATCAACAATTCGATTAACTGCACTAATCAACATCAAATACAAATTCAAATTATCACTGTTAGGGTACAAAATTGTATCAACATCATTATTAAAGCGGCTTCCTCATTGCTCTCGATTTTATGACAGGAAATCTTCGATCAATGCAGCAGCAGCTCTCGATTGCATGTCAGGCAAAGCGTCAACTCTAAGCAACAGCACAACCCAAAATTCACATGGTGCAACTCATCATGAATCCCAGATCCAAAGCAAACTACCGAACTATGATGCAAACAAACATCAGCGACTCAAGCACTTCATGCTCACCTCGGGGATGCAATCGAACAAGCAAACGACGAAAGTACCTCTAGAACAACCGCAACACTCACGGCTTTGATTTGTTGCGATGACGACCTACTGGAAACAGCAGGATTGTCTGGTAGTGAAGGCAGTGTCCGATCTTAAATCCAGGCGCTAGCTTCAAATAGCAACATCGGCAAGCTTCAAGCGTTGAGGCATGAGTGGACAAAAGCGAAGAACTGCGACTCGAAGCACAAGCAACTATCTTGGCAAGTATAAATTCACAATGAGGTTACAGCGAATCTTGTTGCGTGAAGCGAATTTGGGGATGACTGTATTCTTAAAAAAGGAATATGGTGGAAAGTGAATTTATTTTAGCGAATGAAGGAGATTGATTCGGTAAATAATAAAGGAATAAGATTAATTCGCCTACCGAGTTAATGCGCACACCGAGCTAATGGGACCAACAAAGCCAATTTGTGTTGAATTATTACATCCACTGAAAATAGTTCGTTTTGAACCAGCTTGAATCGATAGAGCTGCATCCAAACACGCTCTCGAACAACCAGCTTATCGGAAGTGTCGTAACATATACCGTGAACTTCGAAGGGGATATAATCGATTGGAAGCATATGCAATAGAAAGTAAAAAAATATTCAAAAAGCCCTGGCTAACTGACGAAAGGATGATTATCAAATAACACTCTGGCTAGCTACCTACTAAGGAATGGGGGCAGCGATGCCTTCTCAACCATCCCCATCTGCTTTCCTTTTCAAAAGAGCCTTGTCGGACACTAGGGGCATTGCAGACAGCACATAAAAGGAAACAATTTTATGCCCTTGAATTATGAATGAAAAGCACAGGCTTACGAACCGTCGGATCAACGGGTCATGTCAATCCTTCATGAACGTGAAGTCATTTCACGAACTAAAGCGTCGTGAAGGCGAACCGGTAGATCCGCGGTCGTCTGATCCAAAAAAACCCTTCGCAAATGTGAAGGTATTTTATGAACTAAAGCGCCTTGAAGGCGAACCGGTAGATCAGTGGTCTTCTGATCCAAAAAACCCTTCGGAACGTGAAGGTCTTTTATGAACTAAAGCGTCTTGAAGGTGAACCGGTATATCAATGGTCATCTGATCCAAAAAAACCTTCGCGAACGTGCAGGTCTTTCACGAACTAAAGCATCGTGAAGGCGAACCGGTAGATCAGCGGTCATCTGATCCAAAAAACCCTTCGTGAACATGAAGGTCTTTCACGAACTAAAGCATCATGAAGGTAAACTGGTAGATCAGCGGTCATCTGATCCAAAAAAACCTTCACGAACGTGAAGGTCTTTTACGAACTAAAGCATCATGAAGGTAAACCGGTAGATTAGCGGTCATCTGATCCAAAAAACCCTTCGTGAACATGAAGGTCTTCCATGAACTAAAGCATCATGAAGGTAAAGCGGTAGATCAGCGGTCATCTGATCCAAGAAACCCTTCGCGAACGGGAAGGTCTTTCTCGAACTAAAGCATTGTGAAGGCGAACCGGTAGATCAGCGAAATTTATGTATGACTGACATCCACGAAGGTGAACTGGAAGATCGGCAATCATCTGATCTAGAGCCCTCTGAAGTCAAAGAAGTCATGCTTCGGGGCCACAAATCGACAATCATATCAGTCGCTACGCATAATTAACGGAATCACTTCCAATGACCGATCAAACAAACAATGGTGACCTCCAAAGCATCAAAGTCGCTCAAAGGAACTAAGCCAAAACTGAACCAATCTTGTGGTTAATCAGAGGCTGACTCGAATCAAGCTAAGACTTAGAACCCGGGAGAACCACACCCACTGGACCAGGTGCAACCAGATGAGTTATGGAGAGACCTTGGATACAGTTCAAACGCGCCAACAACCCTATGGCATGGGGGGTAGCGCACACACTTGAATAGCCACAAGTAAGGCCGAGACTAATCATACCACAGTTCTGTTATGCCCGATCAAAAATTCTGGCATTCTGACTACGGACTTAACGACCTAACTAGTGCAAGAAACAAAGTACTAGCATACTACTTGCCCACTTCTTCCTAACTACTACTTTACCGCTCTTGGTGACCAATTCCTCTTCCTCTTAGGCCGTATGCCAGTTAAAGACCCATTCTCTGAAGGCAGTTTGGACCAAGAGCTAAGCTTCGTGCCCTGAACTCCCATTGGCTCTTTTGGACCAAGAGCTAAAACTCATGCCCTGAACTCTCATAGTCTCTTTCTTCATATTCATCTTTATGCGGTGAGTTGTAGATCTCTCCACCCTGGCAACCTGATCTATTTGGATGGGTACATCTTTCCGAAACATGGAAGGATCATCCAAGCCATGGTTACCTGAACCAAAAACTACTTAGCTCTTGAACCGATAAAACTGTGTTCTTATAAGCAACTTGCTCAGTCGACGGGGTCAAATTGACTCGAAAATCATTTTTTAGCTACTTGGACCAGTCAAACTATGCCCAAGTATGCTCCATATGAGTGGAGGAAAGCGAATCGCCTGCCGGATCGATGTGAAATCTCGATCCCAGCTTTCTAAGAGCTGGTGTTGCTCCGGCAACATTGGGAAGACCCAAACCCTCATGCATCACTTTTTGATCCATGGAACCACGCTCTTAAAGCATGAACTTCTCACGTTACCCGAAGATTGGAAACGTCGAGAAGTTCCAAACTGTTTCGGATTGACGGGTTGTATTGATCCCATAAGCCGTGCATTTCGTAAGTCGTGCACCTCCAAGAGCCGCACATCCCAAAAGTCATGCACTCTCATAAGCAACGACACCCATAAGCCAAGCATCTCGTAAGCTATGCACTCTCATAAACCGCGCATCTCATAAGCTACGCAAACACTACTCAATGTCGCTCCAGGATCATCACCGGACCATCAAAATTCTCCAAGTAATGGCGTTGTCTTGACAACATCGGGAAACTTGTTTATTTCAGTATTAACAGGAATCGATCCCTACCACCCAAAAGGACCGACATTGCTCCAGCAATGTCGCAAAGTCCCCAAACCAAGATTCCAATAAAGAATTCCAATCTTTGACCAAAATGTCTAAAGTTAAGACATTCAAGTCACGAGCTCCCAAAGATAGGAGCTACGGCATAACTATGACTAGGGGCATCCAGAGAGCCACCCAGAACATCAAGTCTCGCATCAAGTGTTCAGAGTAATCATCCCTGTGACTGACGACACATAACACACTAACACATGGTCATGACAAAAAATCACTCCATGGTTCTGTTACGTCGAACTAAGAATTTCGGCAATCACAACAAAACTAAGCGGTATAGTAGGCTAACGAATGCATAATTAAAAAGGAAACTGCTCCAACCTAATAGACATCGATATCGCCTTAGTAACATCGAGAACTGCAGACCGTCATATCAACAAGAAAATTGAACTCCTTAAAATTCACCATTGCTCGGATATAGGCAATAAAAAGAGGAACTTACCGTGGACCAGAGATAGACGATGATGGAAGACATTTCTTGAATCAAGTCATCGACCCATCGACTTCCAAAGATAGAAGCAGGTGCTTGAGTGAGGTCTCAAACCCTAACTTGCAAAAAACCAGCTGTTGTCTAAAGATAGACAACGGTAAGGAGAGAACGCTCAAAATAAAGCAGCTAAACCATTGATTCCCAAAGATTGGAACCAACGAACAAGATTGATATCGACAACAATGCTATCAGCCTAGCATAACGCATTTGGCTTGAAACAAGAAAGGTTAAGTATCATAGATTCAAGACAAACAATACCGAACTCTACCGGTCCATGATCAAGATAGGAATGAGCACGGTCGTACCGGGGGAAATGTGATGACTTGCTCCATAATTTCAATTTTCTATAAGAATCTGGAGTTTGACACCTAGAAATGAAGGGTTCCGCCTAGAAATGAAGGGTTCTGCAGATGGTCGTCAGATCATAACCAAAATCGGTTGGAGGAAATTCGATTTTTCATGAATAAGAATAACTGTGGAATTGGTTAAGCAACAGCCTTGCATCTCTAAGGGTAATACTTGACGGTTATAAACAAAGCTTGGCAACGAAAATGTCTGGAACTCTCATCCTTCCAGAATATGGTGTATCCCATAGTTAAGCAACATTGAGAAAATAACCACATTGGGTTAAAAGGAATCTACTCAACTCTACAGGATCAGATGAATGATTCAATCCTCACCAACATGACTTTAACACTGCTCGAAGACACAGCACTTAGAAAATAATTCTACAATTCAATCATCGAAGTGCAAGTTGTCGAAGACCGAAACTAGTGCCCATTTGGATGAAAAGCATCGCCAGATCGGTGGGGAAAATCGATTCCAACCTCTTGAGTGTCGATGTTGCCCCGACAACGTCGAAAAACTTTCTATTTCATAAGTATCGATGTTCCCCTGGCAATGCCGGGAAACCCTCTATTTTCCTAAGTATTGACATTGCCCTGGCAATGTCGGGAAACTTGCTATTCACTATGTACCGGTGTTGCCTTAGCAAAGCCAGGAAAACTTTAATCTACAAGTTCGATGAGAAAAACTCATCGTAGTAAACGATCAATGCACCAGCTTCCGGAGATAGAAGTTGGTCCTCAACTGTGATTCTACCTTACCTATAGAAAACTACAGTTGCTTGAAAATAGGCAACAACAGGAAGACATAACCTTTCATAGGTCAGCCGGATTGTTCGACATTTCATTATAGGAATCAGCCATTGCAAAGGAATAAAGAAGCGTCAAAAGAAAATCCCAGGATTGAATTGCTCGTGTGATAATTTCTAGGGATGAAAATTGGTGCACAACCGAATTTCCTGAATTCAACTTAGAAAGAATTTAGATATAGCTATAAGATAGGTAGCCTCAAGGAATTGTTGCTTGGAACCAAACAGCTTGGTTATCAATTCCCGAAGGCATGAATTAGTTTATGAACAGAACTACCGTGACGATAATAATCAAGCAAAGCTTGCACAACTAAGGATATGCAAGGACAATCACAGAAGGTTGGAACTAATACCATCAGACTTCCTCAATCCTAGAATGGGATTGAGAGCCAGACCAGGGGCAATCGAATCATTTGTCCCAAACCTCTATATCTCTTACAATCGCCAAAATACAAGCGTTCAAAATAGCTAGTCCCTCGAGCAAGGATAGACACACAGATACTTGATTGACAACAATGTTGCAAAGTCCAAACATGAATGACCATGAGGTTGGTTAGATAATGGTTCTGTATTGCAAAACAGAGCATTCTAGCAACAAAATCACCAATAAAGGAAATGAAGGTTTAAACGTTCAGAAATCAACCGTCGCTCGCAGTCTGGCGATGACGAGAAGGATCAATAACCTACTTATGGTCAAACTAGATCATTTGGTTCCAACTTGTAGGAATATGCCATTACCCAAAGTTTGGTAATGCTAAGAAGAAACCCCCAGAATGAAACTATCGATACAGCGGCTTTTAGAAACAGAAGCAAGAGTTAGATTGAATCTTCAGCCCTAACTTCTGGCATCTCATGGTATCTGAAGACTCACAACATCAACAAAAAATCCACAGAGTTGAGTCATCTGTGCATGAGTTTCTGGAGAAAGAACTGATACATGATTAGGGTCACAACACTGCACTTGGTAGAATTCACTCTAGGAAAAGATGATGGCGACACGTCTTTCCAGCACATGTATCCAGAATGACATCGGATGACGATATCAACTTGGAGGAATTCAATTATAGTCTGGAAATAAAAAATCATTGAAAAAATCAGAGCTTGGAATCAAGCAGCAAAGTCCCTAGTTCCTGGAGATAGGAGCTATCGTGTCAATCAAACTGGGGTAATCGAACATATTTCCCAGAAGGCCTAATCACCCGAAAACATATAGACTTAGTATTCAGAGAAATCAGCCCTACGGACTAGGGTAGATACACCAACACTTTGTTGAAACGAACTCAATAGAGCATAAGTAGGGATTAGCTATAGAACTAGCTAGACCAATCTACCTCATAGTTCTGAACAAAGCTATGAAATAGAATATGCCGAAATGACCACAGAAGTATTACTTTTATGTATAGAATTACAGTAAATGGGTATGCTGCACATAAACACAAGCGGTGCAACTGTGAGAAAAAGCAATGCTCAGAATTAAGCAATTAAACCAATAGTCCCCAGAGACAGAGCTGGTGTGCAGGTTAAATTCCAAAAAATGCAAGGAAGGATAATCGCAATCGAACAAGTCATGTGCTAGTTTCCGAAGACTGGAACTGTACCTGATCGAACTTCAACTACAGCTCTACAAGAGCAGTTGTGCCTTATAATTTAACTGTAATCAATCATCCTAATAAGTGAAGCCTAAGTTGCAAAGGATCCAGCTTCTAGGGGAGTACAAGTCCCTCCACCAGACTAAAGATTGGATGACTGCAAAGTCATTTTCAGCAAGAAAACTTGGCATTCAACCCTTTCAAGTATGTTTTACTTTAAATAAGATCCTTGTATAACCAACGCCCAGAATCCAAGGGAAATCGGCGTATGTTGACCAGTCAGGTTCTGAGCGTTGACCGAGGCAGATGCATTGTGTTATCTACATAAGAAGAGTCTAGTATCCTGAATACTGCAAATGAACAATCTAGTGTAATTAGCTTGCTTACATTTGAAAAATAATCCATATTGTCCTTTGAAATTATCAGTTCCACGCCTACCAGTTATTGACCAACGATCGATAATGGAGCCGCTGTCCGAAGCGACGCGGGAAGCTTTTCTTTTCAGGATCACTGGAGACAGGAATAGGAAGAGTGATACGATTGAATCATCCACTATATTCGATTTTGGAATAAATCATCGCATTAGATTTCAAAAGAACAACTATCAGAAGACAGTCAATTGAAACATCACCTTGAGATGGACTACGACGATTCACATCAAAAATTCAATAGACGGCTGAATAGTCAAGGCCAAATTTGCATGGTAACCTCGACACGATCAACTGGATTTCACAAAATGAAAACTCAAAAGCGGTTACTTCCAGAGCACACCTTGTTTCCAACGAAGGCATACTCTAGGGGGCAAATGTTAACTGGGTTTTTACCCAAGCAGGAATCTGGATGAGTTAGAACATCAAGACCAAGCCAAAACAACTCCAGACTCAACCAAAAGGACTAAAGGAATAGGCCAAGAGGGACTCAAGAGGAATTACCTAAAATCCACTAAGGGGATGGATTACTAGCGATCCATTACCTATGGATCACTAGCGATCTATCACCTATGGATCGTTAGCGATCCATAAGGAAGCTTCATGGGTTGTTCTTGCCTCTAGCATCATGAACCAATATCTTTTTAGGGATATTTGCCAAGTTTCATAGGATTCGAAAAGACTAGTTCGAGAAGCGAAGACTCATCTGATTCTAGTCATAGATCAATCTAACTCATGTATGAATCATCATCAAAATAAGGCAACTAGCTATGAAATCACATGAAGAGCATCTACATAAGACAAAGAGTGCAATCCAAAGGAAGAAATCTAAAAATCCCCTAAGTACATTGATCGCAAGCGATCCATGCCCTATGTATCGCTAGCGATCCATAAGATTATGTTGGATTTCTATGAAATTTTCAAAAAGGACGAAGCAAATGTACTCCAAGTAATTGGATTGTTAGCGATCTAGAACCTATGGATCGTTAGCGATCCATCAGGTTAGCTCGGGTCATCATGAAACTCTCAGAACTCCTTCATGACATCATGTGCAAGCTTCTTGCAAAGCGGCATAGCCCAATAGATCTCCAACAATAGCTCTCCAACCCCTATAAATACAAACCTATTTGCAACATAAACGGGATCTTCTGGACTGGCTGTTGAGACTCTGCAGAAACTGTTCTTCACTCTTCTCCTTCCATGCAACAGTCATCTAAATGGTTCACTGTGATTTTCCAGTGAACTCTAACACTGGTGACTTGATCTAACTTACAAGATCCAATCAAATTGTAATCAGATTCAACTTTAATTGCAGTCAGTCAATAATAAAAGTTATAAAGTGTACGTAGACTTCGTTAACAGCTGAACCACTATAAAAATCTCTTGTCTCTTTACCTTACTTGCAAGTTATTACTCCTTGTGTCTATTTTGTTTTTCCTGATAAACAGGGCTAGTGCTTTCACACTCAATCCAGGATGTTGATCCATTTTTTAGGTTAACAATTAGTACATGTGGTTATTGGTGTAACATATTTTAGTGTTAATTAGTGTATGTGTTAGCTGAAATGTCGGTAAAAATAATTTATTTACACAATCCATCCTTTTATTAGTGTATACCGTTAATTTTATATAAATTTAGTTTACGTGTATATGGTAATATAAACAAGTCAGTGTATAATGTTAATTTCTTATTAGTTTGTAATAATTCTAATTAGTGTTTGTTAAAATGTTGAACAAAAACAATTTTTTATTAGTTTTTAATCATTAACGAATTCAAATTATGAATTAGTGTATAATATTAATATAAAAAAATATGGTATAATGTACTTTATTTTTTGAATCCCTTAGATTCTCTGGCCCTGTCTGACAAGTATTTTATATGATCGTTATATAGATATTGGTTTTTACTTCAAAACAGACATCGATATTCATTTGATACAGTATTTGTTGATTTTGTCCCTATATTCAACAAGTTACAAACACAATATAATAATTACATTTCGTTAATTATTTCATCCTAAGCAGTTCACAAAATTTACACAGCACTTTCTTTTTTTTTCATGTGTATGTGCATTTGTGTACGATACATGGAGATAAAGGGGAAGTGCTGCCGAAATTTTGTTGAACCATTTAAGATGAAATAATTGGCGAAATGTAATTATTAGTGTGTTTGTAGTGGGAAGTAGGATGACCGACTATCAAAGGTAAAAAATAATAGTGTGCAAATATAATAATATATTGATAATTTGTTAAAATTGAAAATAAGATTTTACAAAAAAAGTAAAAAGAATATTATATGGTATAATTAATAAAACGTTAAAATGTATTAATGAAATGAAAAATAAAATGTCAATCCAAAAGAATCATAAATTTTTGAATCTTACTATAATTTTTTAAATTTTTATCATATTTTTTCAAATAGGAAAAAATGGTTAATATTTTGTTGATTGGAGGAGTTGGATGTATGAATGAAACGGAATGAAAGGCTCAATAAAGGAACATTTTTATAATGGTGTGCATGTATTTATTAAATTCTCTTTAAGTAATAATGGAAATGACGAAGAAGTTCGTTGCCTTGTAGTAACGAAAACATTTGAAGCATTGGAAACTAGATATTGTTATAGTACATTTGTGTCAAAACGGTTTTGTGCTAGATTATTATGTGTGAGATTGTTATGGAGAACTTACTGCACTTAATCTTGTAGGGTTAGATAAGGAGGTGGATAATGACAATGTTACAATGAATCCTATAGAAGATATGATTGAAGATGCAGTACGATCAATCCTGAAGAAGATATGACAATGTTACGGCGAACCTTATAGTGCCAAATCTTTCCTCCAAGTTACTTTAACGTAATGGAGCATTTACCTATATGAAGCACTTCTTCGAGGTCCTGTGCAATATGGATGAATGTATCCATTTAAGAGGTAATAATATTGAGTATGTTAAATATTAATTTAATTTCAGATTAAAAATTACATCAGTACATTTAATTTAAAACAATTTTGAAATAGGTAATTAATGAATATAAATCTTATATTAATATGAAATTAATTAAAATGTTAATTAATTAAAATTAATTAAATAAGATTTAATTAATATAAAATTATACATAAGACAATTATGTATATGTAACGACCCGGTTTTTCAGTCGTTCGAATTTAGAATATTTAATTGGTTTTATATATTCACAAGTTAATTTTATAAGTTGAATAACTTATATTTCAAATATACTAATTTATTGGATAATTAAATTATTAAATTTAATATATGAAATTGTTTAAATAATTAACTTTTGAATTTAATGTGAATAAAAATGATTTATAAAGTTGATTTAAATTCTATTTGAGTTAGAATAAAGTTAGTAAACTTTTAAGGTTGAATTAAAAGTTAATTTACAGAAATTGGAAATTTTAATATTTAATTAGACGTGTAAAAATATTCATTTTTGACACTGTCTCGGATTTCGACAAAGCTAGTTTCATTGGATTCGTAATAATGGATTATAGTATCCTGTCGAATTTCGTGTCGATTGGACTTACCGTTTGATCATGCGAGTTCGAAACGCACAAAAATTAATTAAAGGAATTTTAATTAAAATAATTTGAATTGAAAACCTATCTTCTGTATATGATGGAATTGGCATCCGATATATATTCCATTGTGTTTGGAATATGGGTAAAACATAAGGAACGCCAAGCGGCATGCTTCGTTTGGAGTTCGAAAAATATTCGGGTGAATAGTAATTTATATTGCCTATAAATAGAAGACCCTAAACACTAAAACCCTAGACCATGTACCCTAGCCGCCACTTCTTATTTCAATGGCCAGAATTTTGTGGCCTTTCCCCCTCGTTTTTCTCTCCATCCATCGACTTTTAGGCCGAGACTTCAACTAGAGAATCAAATAGCAAGGGGAGATCTTCAAATCCAACGGTCGAATTGGCCCGACTCTTCATCGATCGACGTGAATTTGGCCATGAATGTCGCGCGTTTGAGTGGGCTTTGCAAGCGCTATGAGGGGTCGAGCTGGGCTGGTCTCCGGCCGTGGGTGGCGCGCATGTAGGAGGAGGCAGTAGTGGTCCAATATCGTCGAATAGTTGGTCAATGAAGGAGCGACGATCAAGGGTTTCCGTGCGTATTGGGTTACGGTAGAAGCGTACATACGTGAACGAAGAAGGAGGGAATGAACAAAAAAAATTAACAGTAAAGGTTATATTTTTTTATTAAGTTAATTTAAGCTATTTTATATTAATTATCTCGAATGCAATTAAATCCATAACTCTTACATGCGAGGTCGGATTCACATGAAACGAATGTTTGGACATGTTATTTGGAGTGTATTGATGTGTTTATAGGGTTGGGTTGTCGCTTGACATCGATCACTAGCCATCGTCGCAAATTCGTTTGCTTCGAAATTGATTTGGCCATCAAAGGCCTTGGCAAAAATTGCCCTGAGCTTCAGCTCAGACGTTTGGTAATAAGCTCAGACGTCTGAAGCAACGGGAATAAAATTCCAGTCTTTCAGCTCAGACATCTGAGCTTATTTCCCAAACGTCTGGGCGATCTGGAAGAAAATTCCAGAGCTTCAGCTCAGATGTCTGGGATAACCACCAGACGTCTGGAGCTGTTAAGTGCAGCCAATTTGCCTATTTTATGTGGGTTTCCAATATATATCGGTTTTTGGTTGATCCGATTAGTTGTTATCACTTTTATCGTCTTTGATGACTTCTTTTCTGGATTTTTTGGAGTATCCATATGATGGATTTGACATCGATTTCTGTGGTTTTGATTCACGTCGTCCAATGTGAATTTTTGGTGATTGATTGTTTCTACAATCATTTTTGTGATTTGTCACTTTTAAAAACACAAAGGTTTCTATACTAGTATTAAATATTCAAACGCTTTCACAAGGATGATTTCAATACCATTTTTAATACAAAACTCGTTTTAAATCTGTTTTCCAATCTATTAGTATATACAAACCTTTACCTCATTCGTACGAGAAATCCAATTAAACGACTTAGCAAAACAAGTGGTATGAAACGCTTGCGTTTACTTCGTCGGTTAATTCTTAGACTTATTCGATTGAAATCTTAGGACTATTTTCGAGTGGAAATCTACAATTTGTTCGTAAATATTTAAGTTAAGCCAGTGGTTATGGGACATGAAACTAAACTTATTCATTTACTAGCTTAGTGTAATCTACACTTTTCATTTATCAATGGTGATCATTTTATGGTTTAGACTAGCGATATGCGATGTCTCTTTGTCCACGTGGGGGACTATACCTCATTTTATGGAGCTCGTCTCATTTTATGGGCTAACAAACCATGGTCTTTTGACCGTTCGTGGAGCAATCAGGTCGATAAGTCGGTGCATGGGGCGTATCTTTTAGGTGCGTCGATGTTCGACTGTGCATAGGGCGTATCTTTTTAGGTGCGTCGATGTTCGTTTATGCATGGGGCGTATCTGTTTAGGTGCGTCCATGTTCGACTGTGCATGGGGCGTATCTTTTTAGGTACATCAATGTTCAGCTTATCTGTCCCCAAGGGGGGACAGTACCCCGTATTTTCATGGGATAACATCCCGTTTGTGATACACGTGTTGGTGAGTTTTCATGCTCCCGTTTGTGATAGGCCTCCCCCTTTATGTTTTCTGGATTTCTAATTGTTGATTTCTGGAATTTGTGTTTCACCAATTTTTGCGGTTGGCATTGATATGTTTTGTCAATATTTTGGGTTTGGTGAATGAGCTAAAGAATGTGATATTCTTTTTGGATATTTGACTAGATTTGAGATATTGTATGATTTTTATTGTTATTGAATGTATACTTGTCACAGTATGGTGTTATTGTTATCATACATTTTTGTGGTATCTCCTATCCTTTCTCATCTTATATGTTATTTATAGTTAGACTGATATGTTTATTATTTTTCTTCTTAAATAATACTCGGGTCAGACCGAGGTGTTACAGGTGCTTCCACTTGACTTCTTAGCAGGGGCTAGCTTCTGACTTTTCGCTAACTACTTCAGCTTAGTAGTTTTTACTTTTATACATTTGAGATAGAGACTCCTTGATGTATACTTATTCTTTTGCTTAGCACTTGTACCTATTCTATTGTGATGTAGTGGATCTTGTATGACCACTATTTTGGCAAACACTTTTATGTGTTATATTCATATCTGTTTCCGCCTTTGTGATATGAATATCTATGACTGATTTGTGTTATGCTTATTTCTATATTTGTTTCCGAAGCCCACATAGCCACTGTGTAGTAGCTTTGAGTTTGTATTTGATATGTCGAATTTCCCCTTGAAATGAAATGCAAGTCATATTATCTGACATATCGGTACTTGCACAAAGCAATTACATAGATAGTCGCTCCTCAACAGCCTTATTCTTCGTGTTAGTCGACAGCATTACCCCGTAGTGTCCTTGGCTAGTGTGAGTATAGAGGTGGGGCGTCACAGGTTGTTATCAGAGCCAGACTTCGGAACAAGGTAGAATAATATAGCAAGGATCATTGTCCTAAGTCTTTCTTAGGAATCATGCCTTAGGATTTAATTCGAGTCATTGGACCCGTTCTATCCTATTTTCTTTTATGATGCCGTGTTTTATCAATCAAGTTTGTTGATATTCATTTTGAGAATAACCTTTTTCCTCTTCTTTCTTTCTTTCTTAAAGAAGAGAAATGGTTAGACCAGGCCGTCCCAGCGTCGGTCAATCCAGTTTTACTCCTCAGGATGGAGTATTCATGTCTGCTCAATAACTTTTAGATCTTGTAAAGAATGCCCAAGCTGCCGGACCCATTCCAGAGCCTACTCATCCTAAATCCGGGTTTGCACGCTTGTGCAGTGATTACACCAATTTGGGTGGATGGCCATTCAAGGGTTCCGAAAGGTTATAGAAGTCCAAGCTTGGCTTAGAACATGCGATCGCATCTTTTCTCGCATGAATCTTGTGGATCTATATCGAGTCCAAGTGCTTCTAGCATGCTCTAGGAGAGAGCATTAGATTGGTATGAGCTTTTGATTTCGGAAATTATTGAAGCATATCTTACTTGGGAGCAATTCCGGGAAAGGTTCGAGTTAAAGTTTGTGCCGGAAGATGAAAAAGTAACTTTAGCTCGGCGCTTTATTGACCTTGTTCAAGGTGAATCTTCTATGACGGATTACGTTGCATCTTTTGAATCTCTCTCTAAATATTGGGTCGAGTATATTAATACCCCATTGAAGAAAAATCAGAGGTTTGTCTATGGGTTGAATAAGAACCTCAAAACGCCTTTACTCCTGAAACTAGAAGTTTCTTTTGATCAGCTTGTTGATATCGCTCTTTGACTTGAAGAAGCCGATAAAGAAAGTGATGTTGAAGTTGTGGGTGCCAAACAGAACTTCAACAACAACAAGAAGAGGCCTATGAAGTTCAAGCCTAATCCCAACAAGAAAGGGAAACAAGCAACTTCGGTAGCAAAGACTCCTACCTCTAGTCGTGGGCAATGCTACAATTGTGGTTCTACGGACCATTATGCAAATAGGTGCCTGAAACCCCTTTATTTCCGTTATTGCAAAAGTTCGGGTCATCATATATCTGCATGTCCCATACTTCAAAGTTTGAAGGAGGGAAAGCTTAATGGCGTGCAAGCTCCTAGTAACACTTCTCTTGGTCAAGGTATTTCTCATTCGGTCCTTGAAGGCATTATTATATTTCGTGATCTTCCTAATCGAGTTCTTTTTGATACGGGTGCATCTCACTCTTTTATATCCAAAGAACTTGTTGATGCTTTGTCTTTAAATGTTATGGGCTTGATGACTTCACTGAGAATTGCTAATCCGGTTGGTGGATCCGCAACACTCAGTTTACTTTGTAAAGATGTCGAGATTATTTTATGTGATTATGCTTTCCAAGCCGATTTACATGTTATGCGTTAATTAGGTTTCAGAATGATTTTGGGAATGGATTGGCTTAATCGTTATGAAGCCCGCATCCGATGTCCCGAGAGGACTATCCATCTTTGACATCCCCAATCTGTTAAGAAGATTTCTATTGTTCTTAAAGATTCAGATTCCAATTCGGGAGCATCCTTATATTCTCTAAATCCATATGATGACAATAATGATGATGAGGAAGATGTCATTTCCCTCATTTACATTGTTCGTGAATTTCCCGACATATTTGAGCCCGTTTTAGGATTACCTCCTAAGCGAGAAATTGAGTTCAGAATTAATCTAATCCCCGGAGCTCTGCCTATTGCTCGTCCTCCTTATCGTATGCCCAATAAGGAAAAAGAGGAGATGCATAAAAAATTATCCGAATTGGAAGCAAAACAGTTTATTCGTTCTAGTTCTTCTCCATGGGGAGCTTCGGCTATTCTTGTGAAGAAATCCGATGGTACACTTAGGCTTTGCATTGACTACCGCAAGCTTAATGATCTCACCATCAAGAAATATCGCTTACCTCGTTGGTGATCTATTCGATCAACTTAGTGGTGCTAGAGTCTTTTCATAGTTAGACTTAGCAATCGGTTTTCATCAACTTCGTATTGCTGAGGATAGCATTCCTTTGACATCGTTCTGTACTCGTTATGGATCTTATGAATGGCTTGTTATGCCATTTGGTTTAAGGAATGCTCCAGCTTATTTCGTTGACCTTATGAATCGAGTTTTCAAAGACTTCCTCGATCGATTTGTTCTCATCTTTATAGATGATATTCTTGTTTATTCTAAAACCGAGGAAGATCATAAAAACATCTTCGGATTGTGTTGGAAACTCTTAGGAGCAATCAATTGAAAGCAAAATTTTCTAAGTGCCACTTTTGGCAATCTCGTGTGAAATTTTTAGGACATATTATTTCTGAATCCGGAATTTCCATGGATCCTTCGAAGATTGAAGCGATTCAAAATTGGAAGAGACCGGAGAGTGTGACGGAAATCCATAGTTTTCTTGGATTGGCGGGCTATTATCGTCCTTTCATAAAAGACTTTTCTAAAATTTCCGTACCTCTTACTAGTTTGACAAAGAAGGGAGTTAAGTACATTTGGTCAGACAAATGTGAAGCTGCTTTTAGAAATTAAAAGAACTCCTTTCCGATGCTCCTATTCTTGTGATTCCCGAAGGGAACCAAGACTTTATTGTTTATACCGATGCAAGTCGTATTGGTTTGGGGACCATTCTCATGCAAAGGGAACGTGTTATCGCTTATGCTTCTAGGCAATTAAAGCCTGCCGAGACTAGATATGCCACTCATGATTTAGAGCTTGCGGCTATTGTTTTCGCCCTTAGAATTTGACATCATTATCTTTTGGGAGAGAAATTTGTTCTCTACACCGATCATAAATCTTTGAAGTACTTGTTTTCTTCGAAGGAACTTAATTTGCATCAATAACGTTGGCTCGAATTCCTTGCATCTTATGATCTTGATATTCTTTATACTCCCGGAAAGGGAAATCGTGTTGCCGATGCCCTTAGCCGAAAGCAACAAGCGGTTGTTTCCATGATGATATCCGAATGGAATGATCTTGAGACTTTGTCCACTTGTGAGATTCAAGATCGTGTATCCGAATCGTGTTCATCTCTTGTTTTATGTAGCCTTGAGGCTCATCCTTCTCTTTTAGACCGCATTCTTGAAGCTTAAAAGCATGATCCCGAATTGGCTCTTCTTAGCCAAAGTTGTAGGGATAAAATTGATATTGAAGGTCTGAAAGACTTTGATATTGATGCTCGTGGCGGTATTCGAAAATTTGTTAGACTTATCATGCAAAATATTAGTGATCATCGTAAAGACATTTTAGAAGATTCTCATCGTTCTAAGTTTAGCATTCATCCCGGTAATAGTAAAATGTACGCAGATATGAAGCGACTTTATTATTGGGATGGAATGAAATCTGATATTGCTAACTTTATTAAGCATTGCATGACTTTCCAACTCGTTAAGGCCGAACATCAAAGGCCCGGTGGGTTATTGCAACCTTTGGACATTCCAGTTTGGAAGTGGGATCAAATTTCCATGGATTTCATTGACAGTCTTCCCTGTTCTCATTCGGGTCATGATAGCCTATGTGTGATAGTAAATAGACTTACAAAATCCGCCCATTTTCTTCCCGTTCGGTCCAATCGGACCGTACCTCTTTTGGCCAAACTCTATGTTAAGGAAATTGTTAAATTGCATGGAGTTCCTACTTCTATTGTTAGCGATCGTAATCCATTGTTTACTAGTGGATTTTGGAAGGGTCTTCAAAAATCTTTGGGAACGAAGCTTAATTTTAGCACCGCTTATCATCCTCAGTCGGATGGACAAACTGAGCGTGTGAATTAAACTCTTGAAGATCTTCTTCGTGCATGTGTTCTTGATTTTGGTGGAAGTTGGGAAGATCATATTTCTCTTGTTTAGTTTTCCTACAATAATAGCTTCCAATCTAGTATTGGTATGGCACCTTTCGAGGCACTCTACGGAAGGCCATGTCGATCTCCTTCTTGTTGGCTTGAGGCCGATGAGAAGCTGGTTCTAGATCCAGATTTTATTCGTGATGCCACAGAAAAGATTGACCTTATTCATCATAGGATGAAAGAAGCTCAAAGTAGACAAAAATCCTATGCCGATAATCGAAGAAGGAAATTAGAATTTTCTGTGGGAGATTTAGTGTTTATTCATGTTTCACCAATGAAGGGTGTTGTGCGTTTCAGTCGATCGGGAAAATTAGCACCTCGATATATTGGTCCATTTCCCATCACCGAACGTATTGGTTCCATGGCTTATCGTCTTTTATTACCGGCTGAATTTTCTGTTATTCATGACATATTCCTCGTCTCTCAACTACGGAAATTCCTTAGAGATTCTGATTCTATTCTTGAGCCCGGTGTTATGAAGAAATTGAAGTTTCACCTTATTTGACTTATGAGCAACATCCTATTCTTATCATTGCTACGGAGGTTAAACGCCTTCGTAATAAAAATGTTCCGCTTGTGAAAGTTCAATGGTCCGCAAATCCTAAGGATTGTTCTTGGGAATACAGAGAATTCATCGAGCGAACACATCCGGATTTACTCTCTCGTGCTCCTTGAGGTGAACTTCTCATTTCAAAATTTCTTCTTTTGTGTTATTATGCCTTAGTATGGTTGTTACTTTTTATATTCTTCTTAAGTATTGCGAGGACGCAATTTCTTTAAGGAAGAGAGTCTATAACAACCCGCATATTTTGCGATTGTATATTTAAATGTTGAAATTTAAATATGGCATTGTTAGTCGGATTAAAGTCCGAAATGCTACCTTTCGTAAACGATCGAATTAGGACTCGAGACCCCTTTCATTGAGTCCAAAATGATGTTTGCGACCTTTTTGAGTATAAACATCGATATGTTTGGAGTTGAGTAGAATTTTGCTATTTTTCTATTTTGGGCTTTGGGTTTGGGTTTCTACCAACTAACCCAACATAATACCCTAACTCCTCCTCCAACTCCTCTTCATTCATTTTCATTTCCTAACACTTTCAAGCTAAAAGAAAAATGGGGGAAAGAAAGGGAAATTAGAATTCCAAAACCCTAGATTACTAGGAAATTCTAGATTCAAGCTCCAAAATCAAAGAGAAGCTTAGATAAACATCCTCTTCATCTTCTCCATCTCAATCTCTCTTCAATTTTCAGAAATTCCTAAACCCTAACTTAGGAAATATTTGCTTATGAGTTTAGATTGGAGCTTCTTGGGTTGAAATTGAAGAGGAATTGGCCTTGCTTTGTTTTAGAGCTTCTCATTCGTGTTTTCGGGTTTAAAAGTGAGTTTTTGAACTCACATTTATGTCTATAGATTTCATTGTTGTTAGATATGAATTCCTAACATCTTTTGCATGTCCATCTGCTTTTGGATTGAATTGGTTTCGTGAATATTCCAATTTTGGTATTTTGAAGTCAAAATCTATGAAAATCCTTATATGGATGTTTGGACATGTTATTTGGAGTGTATTGATGTGTTTATAGGGTTGGGTTGTCGCTTGACATCGATCCCTAGCCATCGTCGCTCATTCGTTTGCTTCAAAATTGATTTGGCCATCAAAGGCCTTGGCAAAAATTGCCCTGAGCTTCAGCCCAGACGTTTGGTAATAAGCTCAGATGTCTGAAGCTACGAGAATAAAATTCCAGTCTTTCAGCTCAAACATCTTGAGCTTATTTCCCAGACGTCTGGGCGATCTGGAAGAAAATTCCAGAGCTTTAGCTCAGACGTCTGGAGCTGTTAAATGCAGCCAATTTGCCTATTTTATGTGGGTTTCCAATATATATAAATTTTTGGTTGATCCGATTAGTTGTTATCACTTTTATCGACTTTGATGACTTCTTTTCTGGATTTTTTGGAGTATCC
This sequence comes from Allium fistulosum, assembly GCA_030737815.1. Taxonomy (NCBI): domain Eukaryota; kingdom Viridiplantae; phylum Streptophyta; class Magnoliopsida; order Asparagales; family Amaryllidaceae; genus Allium; species Allium fistulosum. The sequence continues at coordinate 419,874,866 of CM060906.1, forward strand.
ATATGATGGATTTGACATCGATTTCTATGGTTTTGATTCACGTCGTCGAATGTGAATTTTTGGTAATTGATTATTTCTACAATCATTTTTGTGATTTGTCACTTTTAAAAATACAAAGGTTTCTATACTAGTAGTAAATATTCAAACTCTTTCACAAAGATGATTTCAATACCATTTTTAATACTAAACTCATTTTAAATCCGTTTTCCAATCTATTAGTATATACAAACCTTTACCTCAATCGTACGAGAAATCCAATTAAACGACTTAGCAAAACAAGTGGTATGAAACGCTTGTGTTTACTTCGTTGGTTAATTCTTAGACTTGTTCGATTGAAATCTTATGACAATTTTCGAGTGGAAATCTACAATTTGTTTGTAAATATTTAAGTTAAGCTAGTGGTTATGGGACATGAAGCTAAACTCGTTTATTTACTAGCTTAGTGTAATCTACACTTTTCATTTATCAATGGTGATCATTTTATGGTTTAGACTAGCGATATGCGATGTCTCTTTGTCCACGTGGGGGACTGTACCTAGTTTTATGGAGCTCGTCTCATTTTATGGGATAACAACCTATGGTCTTTTGATCGTTCGTGGAGCAATCGGCTCGATAAGTCGGTGCATGGGGCGTATCTTTTAGGTTCGTCGATGTTCGACTGTGCATGGGGCGTATCTTTTTAGGTGCGTCGATGTTCGTTATGCATGAGGCGTATCTTTTTAGGTGCGTCGATGTTCGACTGTGCATGGGGCGTATCATTTTAGGTACGTCAATGTTCAGCTTATCTGTCCCCAAGTGGAGATAGTACCCCGTATTTTCATGGGATAGCGTCCCGTTTGTGATACACGTGTTGGTGAGTTTTCATGCTCCCGTTTGTGATAGGCCTCCCCCTTTATGTTTTCTAGATTTCTAATTGTTGATTTCTATAATTTGTGTTTCACCAATTTTTACGGTTGGCATTGATATGTTTTGTCAATATTTTGGATTTGGTGAATAAGCTAAAGAATGTGATATTATTTTTGGATATTTGACGAGATTTGAGATATTGTATGATTTTTATTGTTATTGAATGTATACTTGTCACAGTATGGCGTTATTGTTATCATACATTTTTGTGGTATCTCTTATCCTTTCTCACCTCATATGATATTTATAGCTAGACTGATCCGTTTATTATTTTTCTTCTTAAATAATACTCGGGTCAGACCGAGGTGTTACAGGTGTTTCCACTTGACTTCTTAGCAGGGGCTAGCTTCTGACTTTTGGCTAACTACTTCAGCTTAGTAGTTTTTGCTTTTATACATTTGAGATAGAGACTCTTTGATGTATACTTATTCTTTTGCTTAGCACTTGTACCTATTCTTTTGTGATGTAGTGGATCTTGTATGACCACTATTTTGGCAAAAACTTTTATGTGTTATATTCATATCTATTTCCGCCTTTATGATATGAATATCTATGACTGATTTGTGTTATGCTTATTTCTATATTTGTTTCCGAAGCCCACATAGCCACTGTGTAGTAGCTTTGAGTTTGTATTTGATATGTCGGATTCCCCTTGAAATGAAATGCAAGTCATATTATTTGACATATCGGTACTCGCACAAAGCAATTACATAGATGGTCGCTCCTCAACAGCCTTATTCTTCATGCTAGTCGACGGTATTACCCCGTAGTGTCCTTGGCTAGTGTGAGTATAGAGGTGGGGCATCACAAGCTGGTTTGGATGGATTTGGAGCTAGCTAGAATTTTGGTTAAATTCGAACGCCTGTTCGTTTTTAATCGAAATAAAACGATGCAGCGACAACTACAACCTAAGTGAGTTAACTCACCTCTCTGGCCTGCTTATATTTTTATATAAGTGGGAATAAATTTATTTATGATGTTGGTTGCTTGTTTGGATGATATATTATATTTATTAATTGGTTTGGATATATTCCCGCCCCTGGAGTGGATGAGACCCTATTACGTTCCCATGTATGAACGGATGATCCTTTGTATACGAATCCCACCTCGAAGTGGTTGATTTATATTTTATGATTATACGATGTCTGTGATGCAGGGGGACAGGTCGGAGTGATCCAATAAGATTCCTCGTACTGTTGATTTTATTTTCATATATATATATATATATATATATATGTTGATATATGATGTGATGGATGCGATATTTGATGACCTGATTTGTTTTGCTTATTTAGTGTTATGGTTGCACTAGGCACTATTTTTAGTATTTTAAATACTATAAAATGACGATTTTGAATTGAAATGATTTTCAAGTGATTTCAGAGAAGTATATGTTTTAATAATTTTTAAATTATTAAAAGAAAATAATTTGTATTTAAACAAATACAAAGTATGATTTTTGATGTTATAAAAATATGGTTTTGAACTGGAATTTATAAATATGGATTTTTATAAATAATATGGATTTATAAATGGACTTTTATAAATAAATTAGATTTATATAGAAATGGATTTTTGATAGTAAATGAGTTTATATAAAAGAACGACTTATAAATAGAAATTTACAAAAGAAGCGATTTTATAAAAATAGAAGTTTTATAAAATAGAAAGGAGATGTATAAACATAGTTTATAAATAGGAAAATGATTTATGTTGAGATATAAAATATGGATTTTTGTTAAAAGGAATGTTGAAGAAATATTTTGTTGAAGTTAATGGCTTCGAAAGGTAACTTATCGATTTAAAACAATGTTTGGGAAATAATAATTCCAAATGGAATTTAATGGTTTTGAAAAATGTTTTAAAATGAGATATGTATCGAAAACATAGATTTCAACATTTATTGTTGTAATAGACGTTTTCGGAGAAGTAAGGAAGGCATGGACTATAACACTGTTGTTATAGTAAATGATTTCCGGAAGGAAATATTTCATGTAGTATATGGGATTATATATATATATAATTAATTAAATCCCTGTACTAAATGTTTTAGGTTTTTTTAACGATTTTTTACGCTACATTCATTTTGACCCAAATAAAGTGCGTTTTGAAGAATACTTTCCTCAAGATTTGTATATATATACACTTATTTTTGGTTAAGTATATGGAGATATTTTCTAAGTGTTGAAAATGAAATGACTTGTGAACATGCCTATACTATTGATATAAGTAAATGGAAATGTTTTCCGGTATCGAAAGATTGAAATGGTTTTGTTAATATATATGTTTAAAGATAATTTGAAGTAAATATTTAGAAAGTGATTTAATTGATAAAAGATTAATTAAATGGACCTAGTGATTGCTTGGTGCTAGATATTGTTTGTTGTTTTGATAGTTAAATAACCGACTATCAAATTTGGCCTCTTTATCGTTGTTGGTATGGAGAGACCGGGGTCGGATTTATTCGAGAACCACTTCGGACCGATGTATGCGTTCGAAAATGCAGGTTTATGACGATGATTGTTGGAGACGGAGATCTTTATGATGTAGGGCTCCTTGCTACTAGACCTTCGGGGAAATTACCATATCATATTCTTATCGTGGCAGTAGTGCTCAGTTATGAAAATCTTTGATGCAAGGACTGCTCGCTACTAATTCTAGAGGTAATGCCCGACAGGATGTGGTAGGAGAGTTCCTTCGATTTGTCATGTTCCTGGACAACTTGTATGGACGAATGTCTGACATTGCATTTCTAAGAACCACGTACGTTGGTTTTTACAAACATACATCTGTTGGTGGTGTAGGAAGTAACTCTCTTACACTTAACACCCCTCTCTGTGACGTATGAGCTCAGAGGTTGTACTTTTGTGAAAATCAATTAGTGTGTTGTTGGAAAAGGCAATGTGGCATTCAAAGTGGAATGTGCTATGTGAAAGGTAAACGTTACCTTAAGCCTAATCAACCGGTAATGGCTTAAACTGGGCATGCCATAAGGCTAAGTGGGTCGCTCCCATTAGGGAATGGTCATCACCTTTCTGGATGTATTTATTCCCGCTATGACATCAGGTTTTAAATTTATGTTGTGTATGCTTATGGCCACGGATAGGTCGGTTACGACCGAAGTGATGTCCTATTCGGTTCTATCCACCACCAGATTGGTTTGTGGGTAGGCCGGTCTTGCTAGGTGTAGAGGTTTCGAAGATGTCGATCCTCGGTCTTTTGAAATGTAATGTACAGAAGGTAGTCCCTTACCTACCAGTATGGAAATCCAAACTCCAATACGAGCCTGCCATTTTGTTTGTAGAACCCACTTTGTGGCTAGTATGCTAGAATTTAATAATGTAACAATTTCGGCTATGATTGATATTATTTCTATAATACACACTTTTATAATATAAAAAAATTTGATATGAAATGTTTTAGTTTTCATAAGAGAAAAAACCCATCCACGTTTATGTGTGGACGAGGTCTTACGAGATACTTTTCTTTTGATAAAGGAAAGTTTTTATAACTTTAATATTCAGTCGAGATGTGTTTTCTCATGCTGGTTTACCAGACTGATCCGGGCGTTCTTCCCTTTCAATGCTCGGGTCAGACCGAGTATATTTATAGGTTTAGTTTTGATGCTTTGAAGTTTCAGTAGATGAGCTAGATGTTTTCTGATCGTATTCATGTATATGTTTATTTTTCCGCTGCATTGTCATTTAAATTATCAGCATTTGTAAGGACAGGTCATTATAACTGTCTAGGCTGATGATTAGTTATTGATTGTTGTACTTGGATGGATGTATGTATATTACAGTTCTGTTTTGTAAAGATCATTGATATTATATTATATGTTGTTCCGCTACGATTGTGAGATTCTGTGTTTTTATTGTTCTATTTGGTTTTCTTCTTCTCTCTTTCTTTTCTTCTCTTCTTCTCTCTTCTTTCTTTCTACCCTTAATGATCAGCTTGGTCGTGCAATTTGAGTTGGACATGTATGGTTTATGGTTAATTCAAAGGGTACCGAAAAATGGGTCATTACATTTGGTATTAGAGCTTAGTTTTAGTATACTCTTAGACTTTGATGTGTACTTAGTATAGATATGGTCAGTAGCACCCAAGATTGTGTTTGAGTGAATTATTTAGATGAGCGCATATTTGTTAGTGATATAAAATGTTTTATATTGTGTTGATATATTTGTTGAGTTGTTTATGAATTCTGGTCGGTACGTGGGATGCCATATTATCGATAGGGGTTTCTAAACACTTGAACAAGGCATATCGACATAGTATTGTTTTTAAATTGGGTAAATGAAATAATTTTACCTCGATTATATTTTATATATAAAGGTACAAATTTTTAAGAAATTATTATAGTGTATATACATGGATTGTTTGGTTGTTTGAAAATGTAAATATATATAAGTTAATAAAAGTTGCTTGAATAATCTAAATAAAGACAACAATTGTAAAGAATAAATTGTATAAGTAAGTGAATTATAAAGTTTGGAATTATAATTAAAATGATTTACAATTGTGAAATAATCTTATATATAAGAAATGAAACTACATGAGTATATTTATAAACATGAGTTATAAATAAAAATGGATTTAAACTTAGAATTTGAGAATTTGAATCCCATTGAATTTGACAGTTGTTTTTCAAAGTTTGAAGATGTTATATTATTATAAATCTAAACAAAAAGATAAACAAATTTGGAATGAATCTTATATAAGTAAAGTGGATAAGTGAAATTATATATGTATGAATTTATAAATGTGATTTATAAATAAATGAATTTTAAAAGAATTTAAAGCACTGAATCCACTACGGTTGTTGGGAAATAGTAAGGATGATGACGGCTGCATCATTAGTATCATTTTCGAGTTTCTGTGTGATGGATTTGCTACCTTAATAAATTGATATTGAAGTTTTGTTGTGACAAACAAGAATTGAAATTTAAAATCCAAGTATGGTTTGATAAATAAAGGAAAATGAGTTTTGAACTTATCAAATTTAAAGTGGCATAGTTAAAGATATAAAATTGAATTTAACTTACGTGAAGTTAAATAAATTGGAGTTAGTGAATTGAATTAAATGAACTGAATTTGAAATGAATATACACTTAAGTTTTAAAGTGATTATATAACCATTAATTTGAAATTGTAAATAACTAAGTTATATAACTTATACATTTAATAATAACAAGTTAGAAACAAGATTTTAAAATTGTTAAAATATTAATGTTAAGCCATGGAAATCCAAATTTGGATTATAAGATGAAACTTAAGTAACATCAAATGAAGTTTGGATAGAAATCTAACTTAAGTAATGTAGAATGAAATTGAAATTTGATATCGAAAGAAAATGAATGAATGTAAATTTGTAGAATGTAAACTAATTGAATATTAGTAAACACATTGAAGTGATGAATGTAAGTGAATGCAAACTAATTTGATGAGAATCAAATAATAGTCAAATGAGAATGAATGAAATAAAATGATTATTAGTTAACTTGAATGTGAATTAGTTGGATGAAAACTAAATAGTAAACGAATGAATTGATTAGTTGGATGTTAGTTGTTTTGATGATTTCTTATGTTGCATGTGTTTCATTTTCATATGATTATTGTATATTATATGTTATACATTGATATTATATGCTATATACATGTTCTCATTTGGTTGTTGAGTGTTTGGTAGGTGCGGACGACGTTTGCTTCGCATTTGGAGCTCGCTTTCGTGCTATATTGCTTGTATATGCTTGCTAAATATAATAAAAGGTACATATCTCAGATTACATATCGTACTTTTACATTTTTTTACCTTCGGGATGCCTCATCCTAGAAGATGAGATGTATATTTGTGATATATCTATATGTTGTGATCCTACTACGATCGAATCGCGCAAAGGAGATGCTGGGGAAATTTCTTGTAATTTAAGGCTTAGAAAATTTTAGAAAATTTGATTTTTAAGTTATAACTTGAAATGAGATTTGTTGGTTTTTCAATGATGTTAGTTGATTTATGGAATGATATTAGTTAACAACTAAGAAGGAATTTGAAAACATAGAAAGGTTTTTATAAAAGTTGTAACTAATTGATTTTGGGAAAGTTAAACACTTAAGGGGGGAAGTATGTAATGACCCAGTTTTTCAGTCGTTTGAATTTAGAATATTAAATTGATTTTAAATATTCACAAGTTAATTTTATAAGTTGAATAACTTATATTTCAAATAAACTGATTTATTGGATAATTAAATTATTAAATTTAATATATGGAATTGTTTAAATAATTGAATTTTGAATTTAATATGAATGAAAATGATTTATAAAGTTGATTTAAATTCTATTTGAGTTAGAATAAAGTAAGTAGACTTTTAAAGTTGAATTAAAAGTTAATTTACAGAAATTGGAAATTTGATATTTACTTAGATGTGTAAAAATAGTCATTTTTGACATTGTCTCAGATTTCGACTAAACCTATTTCATTAGATCCGTAATAGTGAATTATAGTATGCTCTCGAATTTCATGTCGATTGGACTTATCGTTTGATCGTGCGAGTTCGAAACACACAAAAATTAATTAAAGGAATTTTAATTAAACTAATTCGATTTGAAAACATATCTTCTGTATATGATGGAATTGGCCTCCAATATATATTCCATTGTGTTTGGAATATGGGTAAAACATTAGGAACGTTAGGCGGCACCTTCGTTTGGAGTTTGGAAAATATTCGGGTGAATAGTAATTTATATTGCCTATAAATAGAATACCCTAAACACTAAAACCCTAGACCATATACCCTAGCCGCCACTTCTTATTTCAATGGCTAGAATTTTATGGCCTTTCCCCCTTGTTTTTCTCCTCATCCATCGACTTTTAGGCCGAGACTTCAACTAGAGAATCGAAGAGCAAGGGGAGATCTTCAAATCCAACGGTCGAATTGGCCTGCCTATTCTCCGATTGACGTGAATCTAGCCATGAATGTCGTGCGTTTGAGTGGGTTTGCGAGTACTATGAGGGGTCGAGCTTGGCTAGTCTATGGTCGTGGGTGGCGCACGTGTAGGCGGAGGCAGCGGTGATCCTTGATCGTCGAATAGTTGGTCAATGGAGGAGCAACGATCAATGGTTTGTGTGCGTATTGGGTTCAAGTTGCAGTGTACATATGTGAACGAAGAAGGAGGGAATGAACAAAAAAAGTTTAAACAGTAAAGGTTAATTTTTTTTATTAAGTTAATTTTATATTAATTATCTCGAATGCAATTAAATCCATAACTCTTACATACGAGGTCAGATTCGCACGAAACGAATTGCGTTGGATTCGTATTGTCGAGCACTACATTTTAGAGCTAGTTTGGACGGATTTGGAGCTAGCTATAATTTTGGTTAAATTCGAATGCCTGTTCATTTTTAATCGAAATAAAATGCTGCAGCGACGACTACAACCAAAGTGAGTTAGCTCACCTCTCTGGCTTGCTTATATTTTTATATAAGTGGGAATAAATTTATTTATGCTATTGGTTGCTTGTTTGGATGATATATTATATTGATTAATTGGTTTGGATATATTCCCGCCTTTGGAGCGATTGAGACCCTATTATGTTTCCATGTATGAGCGGATGACCCTTTGTATACGAATCCCGCCTCGAAGCGGTTAATTTATATTTTTATGATTATATGATGTCTGTGATGCAGGGGGACAGGTTGGAGGCATCCAACAGGATTCCTCATACTGTTGATTTTATTTTCATATATATGTTGGTATATGTTATCCCGCCTTTTGGCAAGGCCGTGACACCAAGGAATTGACTAGTAACCAATGACGGCCCGTCCTAGAGATCAGTTATACACAGGCTCATTATGGATATCGACGAATTTTGTCCGAGTTCGGATCGAGCCAAAATTGATAGGACATGACAAGCTAAGCTACGAGAGTCAACATTCCAAATCTCAAGTCAATCCGAGTTCGTATGCTCAAGTTATGAACGATAACAAATTGGATGAAAACCAATCACCGGTCGACTCGCTCCCTTCGACTCACTTTGCAACACTCAGAAGCGACACCTTTGACTCGCTTCGCAACCATCAAAAGTGGCTACTTAGACTCGCTCTGCTTTGCCTCCATCAGAAGTGACAACTTCGACTCGCTTCGCAACCATCAGAAGTGGCTACTTCAACTCGCTCCGCTTCGCCTCCATCAGATGCCTTCTTCGACTCGCTCAACCAACACACACTTCGACTCGCTCAATCAGTGCTCACTTCGACTCGCTCCGCCTCGAGCCATTCTTCGACTCGCTCCACTTCGTCGACTTCGCATCCATCTAAAGACTTCTACTTCGTGTCCATTGATGTGGAGCAAAGCACAGCAGTCAATACAAGTTTGCACCACGTCACCGAGTCAAACAGAACCAAGTCGAATGAAAAGCGAGTCGAAACAAAAGTCAGTCGAACCAAACAGCCTACCGAGAATCCCAATTCGTATCGATCATATCTCCTAATCTACAAGTCCAAACGCTATGAAATTTTCACAGAAGACTACGTGCATGCTAAAAAATGTCCACGCCAAATTTCGACTCCATTGGATGAAATCTTGATCGATACGAAATCTGTTCGTATCGATCACGGATCGGACCGAAACTTCATGGGCTTGGGCGCGCGGGCCTGGTCATGTGCCAGAGTGGGTCTCCCGAGATCTGAGCGGAATATCAGCCTCCTACACCTATAAATAGACCCCCAAAGCCAACAGAAAAGGGGTTCTTCTTCTTCTTTGAGATCTTCAACACCCAGACTCTACCGGATCCAGATTCTGAACTCCATTGCTGCTGCTACCAACGAATTCCACTGCTGCAAATCATAATTACCTGCTGTAATTCATTGAATTCACTTGTAATCATCAAAGATAGATCAATAAAGCAAACTACTTCAAAGTGGACTTAGGCAAGATTGCCGAATCACTATAAACTTTGTGTCTCTGTCTATTTCTTTCTGTTTTAAGTCTATTATTCTTCACCTTTCATCCTCTACATTACTTAGATCTGAGATCTGTGATTCCATACTGCTAATTTGTGTTCATACACTGGTGCTTTCAGGATATTTGGGGTTTGTGCCCAATTTTGGGGCAAACACTTTGGTGCTTTCACCAAGAACTGAACTCAGGATTCTATCATTTGGAAATTGAATTTTAAGGCTTAGAGAATTCAGATCTGAAAAGCTATGACAAGACAATCAAATCGAAGACAAAGGCCAGAGAGAGGTCAGCATGAAGGGAGTCAAGAGGCTTCCTCGGGAGCAAATCAGACATCAATCTTCATCACCAAGGATGAGATAGAGACAATGATGAAAAGACAAGAGGAAATGATCCAGAACTTGCTTCTTCAGATTGGGCAACTTGGAGCACAAAACCAAGGAGCGACCAGAGTTCAGAACGGAGCAGGACCATCTGGCACAGCCCCAGAACTAGGGGGCACTTACCCAGAGCATGTTGACCCGATCCCAGGAGCAGTACCAGGAGAAGCTGCGCAGCGCGGCGTTGATAGAGAAGCGAATGCTCGTTCAGAAGAGCAGACTCCAGGAATCCCTCGTGAACTCTGGGGGAAAATCGGAATCAACGGACAAGGACTACAACTCGGAGATAATAACATATTGGCGGAGATGGTCAGACGAGCCATGAGAGGCGGACTAGTGAATAGAGATCTGGAGGATGTGAATAGGAGTCCCTTCGCTCCTACGATCAGGCAAGCCAGGAACCCACCAGAATTCAAGCTACCAACATTAGAGACGTACGATGGGAGGTCAGATCCTGGAGTACTTCTGACACGATACATGAGGCATATGGAGGTGTTGGGGGCATCGGAGGAGGTCATGGCCCGGTGCTTCCTATTATATTTGACAGACATTGCAGCACTATGGTTTAGACAACTGGAAAGTGGCTCCATAGGAATATGGACTGATCTAACTGAGAGGTTTATGAGGCAATTCAGAGTTCACATTTCAAGACCCAAGAATGTGATGAGTCTGGCAGCACTGAAGCAAAGAACCGGGGAGTCTTTGAGGAACTTTCTGACGCGATTCAATGCAGCGGCAGCATCAATGGATCAACCCGATCCATTCATGGTTTTGATGGCAGCTGTATCTGGCATAGCTGATGACACAAAATTCAAGAATTCATTTACAAGGGATCCACCCATGGATCTGGGAGAATTTTATCACAAGGCTGAAGGATTTTTACGATTATAGGATGCAAATGTTGAAAGAGAGGAAGGAGAAGGAGTTGCTATTTATGCAGTCAAGAGTGAAAACCCTCCCAAAAAAGATTCAGGCAACGATAAAGGGAAACAAAAGGCTAAGGATAATAGTGATGGACTGACGCGACCACGAAAGGAACCAAGATTCACCTCTTATACGGAGCTGAATGAGACTTTGGAGCGAATCTACCAGGACACCCAGGGGCAGATTCCTTATCGAAAGCCAATGAGAAGTGATCCGACCAACAATGAAAGAAGGTCAGACAAGTACTGCTTATTCCACGAGTTGAATGGTCATAGCACGAATGATTGCCGACACTTGAAGGACGAGGTTGAGGGACATATCCGGAATGGTCTACTATCGCAGTACATAAGAAGGGGAACAATGACGGTGGAACGGGAGCGACCACCACCTACACCTACTGGGGACGGCTCGGGATCGAGACGTCAGCTTGTCATCAATTGATTGGGATAATGACGAATAAGTAGCAAACTCCACACCAACACGATTAAGTCATTTACACATGTACATGACCGCGAACGATCCTCAGGCATGCTCTGATACGACTACAAATCGTAACGGTGTAGGTGTTTGCACTTTGACGTCCCTGTTTTACTTTTATTTTCCATTTTTGATGTTTGAATTTGATTTTTGTTGAACAATGCTGTTGAAAAACTCATTTTGAATAAAAGTATGCCATTTGTGATGCCATGACGGCTAAGCCACTTACACATGTAAGGGATCGCGAACGGTCCTCGGGCATGCTCTGAGATGGCGATAAACCGCCACCACAAATAGTTCAGAAACTCACTCGAACGTGAAATCTGGCATTGATGATACTAAGTCCCTCCCCGGGCATACTTATTTCGCCTCGAACGGCACCCGACCGCGAACGGTCACAAATCGCCTCGAACGGCACCCGACCGGAAACGGTCACAAATCGCCTCGAACGGCACCCGACGGCGAACGGTCACAAATCGCCTCGAACGGCACCCGACCGCGAACGATCACAAATCGCCTCGAACGGCACCCGATCGCGAACGATCACAAATCTCCTTGAACGGCACCCCGACCGCGAACGGTCACCATTCTCCGCGAACGGCATCCGACCGCGAACGGTCACATATCACCTCGAATGACATACGATCCCGAACGGTCGTCATTTGTGGTCAAACAAAACTATCAATTTCTTTGCAGGTCATCAATAGGATATGAACATCCAGCTTATGGCATTACAAAACACACCTTCTTATCACAAGGCATGTTTTGGGGGGCAAATTTTATCCCGCCTTTTGGCAAGGCCGTGACACCAAGGAATTGACTAGTAACCAATGACGGCCCGTCCTAGAGATCAGCTATATACAGGCTCATTATGGAAATCGACGAATTTTGTTCGAGTCTGGATCGAGCCAAAATTGGTAGGACATGAAAGGCTAAGCTATAAGAGTCAACGTTCCAAATCTCAAGTCAATCTGAGTTCGTATGCTCAAGTTATGAACGATACAAAATTGGATGAAAACCAATCACCGGTCGACTCGCTCCCTTCGACTCGCTTCGCAACACTCAGAAGCGACACCTTCGACTCGCTTCGCAACCATCAGAAGTGGCTACTTCGACTCGCTCCGCTTTGCCTCCATCAGAAGCGACAACTTCGACTCTCTTCGCAACCATCAGAAGTGGCTACTTCGACTCGCTCCGCTTCGCCTCCATCAGATGCCTTCTTTGACTCGCTCAACCAACACACACTTCGACTCGCTCAATCAGTGCTCACTTTGACTTTCTCCGCCTCGAGCCATTCTTCGACTCGCTCTACTTCGTCGACTTCGCATCCATCTGAAGACTTCTACTTCATGTCCATCGATGTGGAGCAAAGCACAGCAGTCAATACAAGTTAGTGCCATGTCACCGAGTCAAACAGAACCGAGTCGAATGAAAAGCGAGTTGAAACAAAAGCGAGTCGAACCAAATAGCCTACCGAGAATCCCAATTCGTATCGATCATATCTCCTAATCTTCAAGTCCAAATGCTATGAAATTTTCACAGAAGACTACGTGCATGCTAAAGAATGTCCACACCAAATTTCGACTCCATTGGATGAAATCTTGATCGATACGAAATCTATTCGTATCGATCACAGATCGGACCGAAACTTCACAGGCTTGAGCGCGCGGGCCTAGTCACGTGCCAGAGAGGGTCTCCCGAGATCTGAGCGGAATATCAGCCTCCTACACCTATAAATAGACCCCCAAAGCCAACAGAAAAGGGGTTCTTCTTCTTCTTTGAGATCTTCAACACCCAAACTCTGTCGGATCCAGATCTGAACTCCATTGCTGCTGCTACCAACGAATTCCACTGCTGCAAATCATAATTACCTGCTGTAATTCATTGAATTCACTTGTAATCGTCAAATATAGATCAATAAAGAAAACTACTTCAAAGTGGACGTAGGCAAGATCGCCGAACCACTTTAAACCTTGTGTCTCTGTCTATTTCTTTCCGTTTTAAGTTTATTATTATTCACCTTTCATCCTCTACATTACTTAGATCTGAGATCTGTGATTACATACTGCTAATTTGTGTTCATACACTGGTGCTTTCACGATATTTGGGGTTTGTGCCTAATTTTGGGGCAAACAATATATGATGTGATGGATGCGATATTTGATGACCTGGATTTGTTTTGCTTATTTAGTGCTATGGTAGCACTAGGCCCTATTTTTAGTATTTTAAATACTATAAAATAATGATTTTGAATTGAAATGATTTTCAAGTGATTTCAGAGAAGTATATGTTTTAATAATTTTTAAATTATTAAAAGAAATGAATTTGTATTTAAACAAATACAAAGTATGATTTTTGATGTTATAAAAATATGGTTTTGGGGAAATATTTTTATATAGAGATTTTTGAATATTTTATAAAGGATTTTTAAAAGGGATATTTTATAAATAAAAAAATGGATTAGTTGGAATTTATAAATATGGATTTTTATAAATAATATAGATTTATAAAATTTGGATTTATAAATGGACTTTTATAAATAAATTAGATTTATATAGAAATGTAGATAGAAATGGATTTTTGATAGTAAATGAGTTTATATAAAAGAACGACTTATAAATAAAAATTTACAAAAGAAGCGATTTTATAAAAATAGAAGTTTTATAAAACAGAAAGGAGATGTATAAACATAGTTTATAAATAGAAAAATGATTTATGTTGAGATATAAAATATGGATTTTTGTTAAAAGGAATGTTGACTAAATATTTTGATGATGTTAATGGCTTCGAAAGGTAACTTATCATTTTAAAACAATGTTTGGGAAATAATAATTCCAAATGGAATTTAATGGTTTTGAAAAATGTTTTAAAATGAGATATATATCGAAAACATAGATTTCAACATTTATTGTTGTAATATACGTTTTCGGAGAATTAAGGAAGGCATGGACTATAACACTATTGTTATAGTAAATGATTTCTGGAAGCTATTATTTTAGGTAGTATATGAGATTATATATATAATTAATTAATTAATTATATCCCTGTACTAAATGTTTTAGGTTGTCGTAACGATGTTTTACGCAACATTCATTTTGACCCAAAAAAGTGCGTTTTTAAGAACACTTTCCTCAAGATTTGTATGTATATACACTTATTTTTTGTTTAAGTATATGGAGATATTTTCTAAGTGTTGAAAATGAAATGACTTGTGAATAGGCCTATACTGTTGATATAAGTATATGGAAATGTTTTCTGGTATTGAAACATTGAAATGGTTTTGTGAATATATCTGTTTTAAAGATAATTTGAAGTAATATTTGGAAAGTGATTTAATTAATAAAAGATTAATTAAATGGGTCTAGTGATTGCTTGGTGCTAGATATTGTTTGTTGCTTTGATAGTTAAATAACAGACTATCAAATTTGGCATCTTTATCGTTGTTGGTCCGAAGAGACCGGGGTTGGATTTATCCGAGAACCACTTCGGACCAATGTATGCGTTCAAAAATACAGATTTATGATGATGATTATTGAAGACGGAGATCTTTATGATGTAGGGTTGCTTGCCACTGGACCCTCAAGGAAATTACCATATCATATACTTATGGTGGCAGTAGTGCTCCATTATGAAAATCTTCGATGCAAGGACTGCTCGCTACTAATTCTAGGGTTAATGCCCGACAGGATGTGGTAGGAGAGTTCCTTCGGTTTGTCCTGTTCTTGGACAACTTGTATGGACGAATGTCTGACATTGCATTTCTAAGAACCACGTACATTGGTTTTTACAAACGTACATCTGTTGGTGGTGTAGGAAGTAACTCTCTTACACTTAACATCCCTCTCTAAGACATACGAGCTCAGAGGTTTTACTTTTGTGAAGATCAATTAGTGTGTTGTTGGAAATGGCAATGTGGCATTCAAAGTGGAATGTGCTATGTGAAAGGTAAACTTTACCTTAAGCCTCATCAACCGGTAATGGCTTAAATAGGGCATGCCGTAAGGCTAAGTGGCTCGCTCCTATTAGGGTATGGTCATCACCCTTCTAGATATATTTATCCCGCTATGACGTCGGGTTTTAAATTTATATTGTGTATGCTTGTGGCCACGGATAGGTCGGCTATGACCGGGGTGATGTCATATTCGGTTCTATCCACCACCAGATGGGTTTGTGGGTAGGCCGGTCTTACCAGGTGCAGAGGTTTCAAAGATGTCGATCCTCGGTACATTCCTATGTAAATGTAATGTACGGAAGGTAGTCCCTTACCTGCCATTGTATGAAAATCCAAACTCCAATATGAGCCTGCCATTTTGTTTGTAGAACCCACTTTGTGGCTAGTATGCTAGAATTTAATGTTGTAACAATTTCAGCTATGATTGATATTATTTGTATAATAGACACTATTATAATATAACAGAATTTGATATGAAATGTCTTGGTTATCTTAAGGGAAAAAACCCGTCCACGTTTATGTGCGGACGAGGTCTTACGAGATACCTTTGTTTTGATAAAGGAAAGTT
Source organism: Allium fistulosum (assembly GCA_030737815.1). Taxonomy (NCBI): domain Eukaryota; kingdom Viridiplantae; phylum Streptophyta; class Magnoliopsida; order Asparagales; family Amaryllidaceae; genus Allium; species Allium fistulosum. The sequence continues at coordinate 419,891,028 of CM060906.1, forward strand.
TTTATAACTTTAAAATTCCATTGAGATGTGTTTTCTCACGCTGGTTTACCAGACTGATCCAGGTGTTCTTTCCTTTCAATGCTCGAGTCAGACCGAGTATATTTAAAGGTTCGGTTTTGATGCTTTGGAGCTTCGGCAGACGAGCTGGATGTTTTCTGGTCGTATTCACGTATATGTTTATTTTTTCCACTACATTGTCATTTAAATTATCAGCATTTGTAAGGATAGGTCATTATAATTGTCTAGGCTGATGATTAGTTATTGATTGTTGTACTCGGGTGGATGTATGTATATTACAGTTCTGCTTTGTAAAGATCATTAGTATTATATTATATATGTTGTTCCGCTGCGATTGTGAGATTCTGTGATGTTATTGTTCTATTTAGTTTTCTTCTTCTCTCTTTCTTTTCTTCTCTTCTTTCTTTCTACCCTTAATGATCGGCTTGTTCGTGCAGTTTGAGTTGGACATGTGTGGTTTATTGTCGATTCAAAGGGTACGGAAAAATGGGTCATTACAATATAAGTAATATGAAATATAAAATTTATATAATAATAAAAATTATATAATATGAATGTATAAATTAAAGGTGGAACAATTCGGAGTATGTCTCTCGACTTCTAGTGAGCTCCAAGTTTTGTTACAAACTATATCATGACATTGTTATCATATAACAATATTATGGAATTCTCAACATTTGAAATCATCCTCAGCTCGATTATAAATTTGTGTATTTATATTTATATACATTGCTTTTTATTGCGGCATTATTCAAGATGATGTACGTAGCCTTTTTCGTCTAATCGACCACAGCCTTTCATTTGGAACATTTCCAACTTAAAGATTTTCAACTTGAATTTATTATTGATATATTATACTCAATATCACTTATGAAGCTTGAGTCCGAACTCTCCTTTATAAAAGAGTTTGTTGTTTCTGTAACCAAATCTATAGTATTTCATAAATACACGTGAACACTTCAAATAACCAATTAGTGACATCAATTTGGATTTGTTATTTGCTTCATGTATCAAATAAATAAACAAATCACGATATCATTGACAACATAACTTATATGACAATTCCTATTGTCATGCGCAAGGAATCCATCTTCATGTTCTCTTTTAAACATTTTAATAAGGTATCCTTGCATGTTGTTTACTTAGTTAGTATATTGTTAGAATAGGGTCAGCCCGTAACAGAAATTATAAGTGAATTTCAAAAAAAAAATTCCTATTGGACCTTTATTGGGCCTATGAAGTCTAATTTATTTGTAAAATTTCTAAATTTAATTTAAATAAATCACTTATTTCATTTAAATTTACAAACTGTAGATAGAATTTTATTTTATTTATATTTAATTAAATAAAACAGTACACATATGTATCATATACAAATATGTATGTGTGTGCATGTGTAGCATAATAAACCGTGCAAGGTATAACATGTCTGTATATAAATGTTGGGATTTACATCGCAATGGATATGCTAGCTCATCCTATATGTATTAAATGTTGTCCAAATATATGTATGTATATAAACCTGTTCTTTATATTAAAAACTGTGTAAATATACGTATATATATATATATTATGTATAAAATATTAATGATTTATATATATATATATATATGTATATTATAGTATTAAAATTTGAAATAATATATATATATACACAGACATAATATATAAAAAAAATTAAATCATTTTCCATATATATATCTATGTGTGTGTATATATGTCTATGTATGTATGTAATATAGTAACAAAATTATTATTAATTATATATATATATACATGTAGGTGTATTAATAATATTTAAGTCAAGTGCACAACAAAAATTTATTTCTAATTTTATTGTATTGAAATATATATTTATTAACTATTGAAATACAATAAAATAATAATAATAAATATTTTCATATTATAATATTCAAATTTTAAATTTCCAGAAAATATAGCATGGTATCTTATGGTTAGGAAAAATTTTCCAAAATTTTCTTAGTAAAAATGTTCTTTTTAATTAATTAAATATTATTAGTCGAATATTTAACTGATTTTTAAAAAATATATAAATTGATTTTAAAATTATGATTTTTTGGCAGAGATTTTATATAAGGATAGGTTAATTTTATAAAATTTAAAATATAATTTTTGGTACATATATTATTTTAACAAAAAAAATTAATTTGTATATTGATTTAAAAATAATAAATAATTGTTAAAAAATAATTTGCAGTAACCAAAAATTATAACTATTGTAAATATGCATTTATAAATATAGATCAATTATTCACATGATATGATGACATAAATATATTCAAGTCATATAATTAAAATTAAATGACAAATTAATATATGCATATATTAATTGATAAAATGATAATAATTAAAAATAAAATATATGCATCTATACACTTGAGATCTACATAAAAATTGTGTTTTTTTAATAAATACATATATATATATATATAACTAATCTAGTATATGAAAACATTTATACGTACAAGAATCGTCACCTAACTATCAATATATATATATATATATTATGAATAATATACTGTTATTCTGAAATGATAAATCATATAGTATAGTAAATACATGCCTAATTTTAATTCCTTTAAGCACACCTTGTATAAATTCTCCCTCTTTTGAAATCTTCTCGATTCAGCAAATTGCTAATCCTTGAATCGCAAACCTTTAACTATCCAATAGTTGTCACCTTTCGAGAGATGTGAGTTAAAATCTTTAGGAGCTCCTTGAGGTATAGATCGGCCCGCAATGATGAGAAATGGTAGCCAAAAATATTCCTTTCGCATTAGGGTTAGGGTTCCTTTTATAGTGAAGAAACAGAGAGAAAAATAGATCATATCTCATACGAATTCTCCCTAAATCCGAGTCAACCATCTAAAATACCCCTAGCCTTTTTTAGCCACCTCCTATATGCCCTATTGCTACTGAATAATCACCTTACTATTACGGGATAACAGCTCATTTAAGCCTAAATAAATATTGTTAATCAAGTTTAATTTAATTGCTTGTCGATATCGCATACCGATCGATATATTTATAACCATTATAAATATATACAATAATATTTATTTCTCAAATCATATTCAAAATTTTATAATTAATTTACAACAATTATAAAATAATTAAATCGTTCAGTCTAAAGAGAATTCATCATTCCGGTTGTGTGACTCATCGGGTGTAAATTCGGTCAACGATTAACATCGAACTATTCGAATGTTAATGTCCACATGTCACTTAGCATGTGGCGTGACATTTTGGTCAAATTTATTGCTTCCTTAGTTTTGATAAAATCCAATTTTATAATACTAAGTGTTATCTGGTTGTGACATTTGTTTGCACCAATTCACTTCGTCAAAACTATATCGCTTTGGACTTATGGAATTTCGTAATGGTCAAAATTCCAATATCATTCATATTCAGCTCTATATTCCAAACACAAAGTCCCTGGTTCAATAATAATAATTATTATTGACTGAAATGCTCTGGACAAAGACTATGACTTTGAGTTGATTTGAGTTGAACATGATACTAACCCCATATAACTAAGGAGACAAATCCTCTCTTGAATAGTACTTCACTTCCAATACTTCCACTCGACCCAGCTATAGTCATTCGATGGACGTCATGCCATGATTTGACTATAATCAAAGCAGAGCTTTCATAATAAAGATCCACGGTATTCTCAAGTCGAGAGAACTGTGTAAATCAGTCACATTAATATTTTCTTCTTGACCTTAGTTATATTAGCCAACAGAAAACTACGAAGTGGGTCATTCCATAGTTATCCAATAGTTATCAGTATGTAACATCTTGGTGCTCCTAGCAGTCATGGGTAATACACTGTCCAACATTTGGAGAGCGTAAAGTACTCCGGTCTCAATGGATACATCGATATCCAGTCTCGATGCATCTTGACCGGGAACATTTAAAATGGTATATTTGTTTTCACTGTGATAAATTACTCATTGTTATAACACTTTGTAAATCTATCACAAAATATAACGTTTATGGATTTTCTATTAAATATACTTTTAATTAAATTAACTAATTATATCACACATTATATCAAGTATATAAGAGAAAGAAAACACCTTTTATTTCAAACAAGATTGGTTATCGAGTAAGATATTGTAATAAAATTACATAATTGCCCTTAGGACATAGCCCTAACTCTATCAGTTTTGTGCCAGATTATTATGTGTTGGATCGTAATGGAGAACTTGCCGCACTTAATCCTCTAGTGTCAGGAGAAGAGGTGGATAATGACAATGTTATGGTGAAACCTATAGAAGATATGATTGAAGATGCAGCACGATTAATCCTATAGAAGATATGATAATGTTATGATGAATCATGTAGTGCCAAATCTTTCCTCTAGGTATTTTAATGCAATGGAGCATTTACTTGTTCATCTTCCATCCGAAGCACTTCTTCGAGGTCTTGTGCAATATTGATAGATGTACCCATTTGAGAGGTAATAATATTGAGTATGTTAAATATTAATTAAATTTCAAATTAAAAATTTCATAATTAAATTGAATTTGAACTAATTTTGCAATAGGTACTAAAACCACCTGAAGAAAAAAGTTAAGCAAAAAGCACGAGTTGAAGGTTCGAGTTACAAATCATATATCGAAGAAGAAGCTTCATTCATTTTCTCTTATTATTTCAATGACCATGTGGACTTATCATTTGAAACTGTTCTGCATAATAATGAAGACGTTGAACATGATTCTTCGCAAGTAATGTTATCTATTTTTAGACAACATGGTCGACCTGTAGGAAATTGTACGGAAACATGGTTAGACGACAGAGATTATCATGTAGGAAAAATATATGTATTTCTCAATTGCGCTAAAGTTGCACCATTTGTTAGGTATTATTACTTAATATTTCTGGATATGTGAATTCTTAAATTTATATATATTTCAATAATACTTAAAGAACATGTGCAATATATAATATTTGCAGTATTTATGAATCACAACATCCATGCGGCGATCTCAGTAAAGAATTTATTGATTGGTTTTCAAACTATATCTATGATCCGAAAAATTGTATAATCGACGAAGGATTGAAACATATTGTGATGGAACCAAAAGGAAATGTCAAGGCATATCCAATATTCTTCGTCAATGGATTTAAAGTCAACAAGAAAGAATATGATGCTAAAAAATTAACCAAACAATACCGGTGTATTTGTCAAAGGTAGTGATGACATAGATGATTGTATAAAAGATTTTTACAGTGTATTAACACAAATTTTGGAATTGAAATATTTTATACGACCAGTAGAGGATTTTTTTTAATTTAGATGCAATTGGTTCGGTAATATTCCAGGTTTTAGAATCAACGTGCACAAGATTATAATCTTATTGAATAAACCATAACTCGCATTACCATAAATATGATCCTTTTGTATTAGCCAAACGTGCACTACAAGTTTATTTTGCTCCATATCCATCCCTAAAAAGTGATAAAGCAGATTGATTTGTAGTTTTTAAAACAAAGGCAAGATTTATATTTGACGGAACAAATATTTCAAACGAACAAGCTTATCAGGCATACCTTGAGCAAAATAATGAAATAATAATAACTGATGATCATACTGATTTTGGGCCTCTAAATGATGAATCAAATGATTTTGTAGACATATTTGAGATTATAGAGGAAAATGACAAAGAGTACGGGACTAAGTCTGAATCGGAAAATGATAAAGACTGATTATTAATGTATGTTTTGATATAAGGTAATTCATATGAATATTAATGCACAAGTTTTCTTATAAAAATGATAAGTGTTTCCATAAAAAAATGATATGTTCTCCTATAATGTCTGTGACAAATATTATGTTCCCACATAGGAGATTTTCCCATTCATTAGGTTCCCCCTCTTCTAGTCAGAGAATGACTTGCGAAGGAGGCATCCCATCACATGTATATCGTTTCGTAGTTACATTAGCAAGTAAAGCGAGTGGGTGAGTATCAAATTTATTGCAACACCATAAATATTTTTTGTATGATATATTATTCATGATTTATTAAATGTTTATATCATAATTAATATACGGGCTTCGAATTGAAGCCCTTGGAAATTGTTCTTGATGTTTCTAAGGCTGTTTATAGGAGCAAAATGACCGGTTGTTGGCCTAAGTGGGAGAATATCCCACCCCATGTTGTTGAGTGCATTTGGCAGGATTTCTATGTAAGTGTAAATATGTATTTTATTTTATATATAACCAATGTGCAATTTGTTGACTAAGTATACATGTATAACTTATTTTATTTTCAATGTGCAGGGAACAATAGATTTACAAGAAGCCAACTATAACCTTTGTAGAAATTACTGGATCAAAAAAATGTGGAAAAATAACCATGATATAATGTCAAGCATTAGAAAAGGGAGAAAAAAGTCTGACTAGATGAGTGCAAGCATATGGAAAGCTTTGAATGATTATGGGAAAAGTTCAGAAGCGATTATAAGTTTACTAATCTCATATATTAATTATAAATTTAGTAAAAGTTGCTATAATATATAATTTCATCAATTTACAAATGCGAAATACAATGTTTATGTTATAGGCTGGATCTGAGCGGAATTCTTCAAATCTAAATAAAAATCATGTCACACATCGTTGGGGTTCTAAGTCATTCTAGCATTACCGTCAAGAGTTGGTAAATTAATAAATTATAATTGTAAATATTTATAACATTGTACAATCTTATATATATAATAATATACATAATAATTCTAGGAAAGAGAGCGTGATTATCCAGTCTCCTACTTGGATGTGTTTACTCGTACTCACGCTATCGAGCATGTCAATGAAGATGGCTCAAGAACATACATATGACATGATACAAAATTACAAGAGGCCATGTTAAGCATATTTTGATTTATAAGTTATTAATAACCACCTTAAATTATAAGGTATAAATAATTAAAATAATATAATACGGATTTTAATTGTAATTATATTTTTAATCGCAGGATAAATTCATGACAGAACGAGACAAACTGCTCGAGGGAACAGGTCGGGACGAGCTAACCACCGAGGAGGACATGATTTTTGACGCTATCATGGAACCATCAACGCGGAATAGACGCTATAGTTTTGGGAACCAAGAGGTAATACTTATGTATAATATATTTGTGAATAAAATATAACACATTGATTTTATTAATCACACTATATGAAACTCGTACACTTTGGTAAAAAAATGTTACAGGCTAGATGACAGTAAGGCAGGTATAAAAGATCTCAAGACGATCAAGAGATTGCAGACTTAAGAGCTCGGATTGCTGACCTTGAGGCTCGAGATAAGCATCGGACTATGGAGATTTACCGGATGTTGGATGAGCACATTGTTGCATATATGCAACAATATGGTATATTTTCTTCATCGATGAGATCTAGAGGCGATGATGAGTAGATATGATTTTTTTTATTTATGTTGAGATATTGTATATATATGCACTTTGATGTTGTGAGGTGGTATGAGAGTTATATAGGCTTGAGATGGTTGGGTCTGATTTGATGTGATGTATGATACATTTTAAGATGGCTATCAGGATATTTGATGTTGTGTGTATGTTTGAGTTTTGTGGTATATTAATTGTAACGACCCGCCTTTTTGACCATCGAAAGTCGACACCAAACACTACCATTGCGTTCCAATGTCGCATATCCAATCGACAAAAGGGCAGATTGTTAGGGTAAATAAAAAGAAAAGAACGGAGAAAAACAAAATCTCACAGCGAAATCGACAATATATAATATAACAAGGACAGTAGAAACTGTCACTCCAAACATACAGAGTATATCAAAGTTAAAAACAACCTTATCAGCTGGACAGTTATAAAATCCCGACCTTACGAATGCCGATAGGTATACTATATAATACAGCAGAAAATAAATACCACGATAGGTGAATCTTCAGCTCCTTCCACGATCTCCAAAACTTCAAAGACAACCTGGGAAAATACTCGGTCTGACTCGAGCATTATAAATAAATAACACCCGGATCAGTCTGTAAATACCAGTGTGAGATAACTCAAATAATAGGGAATGTACAAAAGTTCTATGAGACCATGTCGCTAACGCGGAATGGGTTTTTATCTCACAAGAATAACATCCATACAGGCAAGAGCAGAAATAAACATAAGGAAACAAATCCAAATATGAATGAGCATAATTAATATTAAACCAAACTTAAAAGAACGGAAATAAACCAAGTAAAATCCAAACTAGTCATAATGAATAGAACAAGGAAAATAGTCCAACTTTATTGAATGCACTAAATAAGGAGACAGTCCAAATTCGATTGAATGGACAAAATAAGTTGACAGTCCAAACTTGATAAAATGGGATAAATAAAGTAACGGTCCAACTTGGTAGAATGGACTAAATCAATACTTAAATGCCATGATGAGGAGTTGGCTCTACTCGTGGCAATTTAAAGCTAAAACGGATTCAGGGTTTCGAATCAAATAAGAAAAGGAATTTTCCAACAAATGACTAGGAAGGTGCACCCCCTTGAAGTATACCTCTAGTAATATACTTCTGAGAAGCTCATTGTAACGACCGGGGTTTTCGACCCTCGAAAATCGAGATTAATATGTTCACTGTATAAAACGCTGAGTAATCAAGTGTCGGAAATTCCAGATCATTAGGGGTTAAGAAGAAAAGAGATAGAAGAAGAAACAAAAATAACAACATCACAGAATCTCACAATCGCAATGCAACAACATATAATAACAGGTTTTTATACAAAAGAATCTGTAATTGTTAACCTACATACAAATTATCAGAGTACAACCATCAAAATAGAAATCTGGACGATTATAATAACTTGTCCTCAAGGTGCTGAATATACAGCCTACAATACACAGCGGAATATAACCAAGTACATGTAATACGTCTCTGTCATCCAGCTGTCCTCCTGAGCTCCATGGCATCCTAACCTGAATCTGTAATACCTAGTCTGACCCGAGCATTACAATAAAGTAAAACCCGAGTCAGTCTGGAAAACCAGCGTGAGTAAACACACTTAATTTGAATTACTTAAGTTATCAAAATCCTTCGAAAACAAAGGTATCTCATAAGACCGCGTCGCACAAAAACACGACAGGTTTTTCCCTTACGATAACCAAATTTTTTTATAGAAAATCCAGTGATATTATAATAGTGTCTAAGTATAAATACTTATTAAAAAAGCCGTAATTGTTAAATTAATCAAATTCGAGCATACCGGGTTCTATAATCAACATCGTAAAGGTCGTGGTGGATATTGGGTTGAAGTGGTTTTGGATAGTGCAGATATCTGATCCCAGTCTCATCGAATCCAAATGATAATTTTAAAGGGCACATCATTTAAATAACAATTTCACAATCAAGGTGCCAATATTCACATATGGAAGTTTATCCCATACGTCTACCTTATCATGACCAGTCCATCGGAATTGATTCGCTTGTAATCATCACGGTTTCCAAAGTTCGGAATAGTGATCAGTACAAGTCGATTTATGTGCCAACGTTTTATTCTATCTACTTTAATTTAAATCGTCAATTAACATAGATCATTAACTCAATCAACGATTTATAATTGATATTAAATCAGTTTACAGTTCAGAATTAAATTGGTTTTAACTTAACTAAATCAAGTTAAATTTTTAAATCCAGATTATTTGTCAATCCAAGAAATTTATGAAATAATTAATTCAAAATTAATTTGAAATTAAACAGTTCATTTTAAAAATTAAATTTTACATTTACATATAATTAATTACATAAGAATTTACTTATTCGTTCACTTTCAATCATTAAATTTTTCATTGTAGAAAGTCTTGGCATATCAGTTCAGATGAAAATATTCTTCGATAGGAACTCATCGCGAAAATTCGCGCGTCGGTTGGATTTTAAAACGAAAGAGAAATATTGTTTCACTTTTATAGATTATAGATTATTAAAATATAATAACAAATTCAATTTTCCTTTAAAAACAATACACCCAGCCCAACAATTTAAAACCTGGCCCAAACTATTTATTCCTTTCTTCCTCCTCCCTCCAGTTTCTTTTCCCTCTCTTCATTCCAGTGCACGAGACCGTGCACGTACGTGTGCACGTACACACACCCACTGGTCACCGTTCCTTGCCGCCGTCCAACCTCGCGAGTCACCCTCGACCTCTACACCATATCCCACCACTTGAAACCGCGACCGAGACCATCGTTCAAAATTTCGAACTTCCACTCACAACCTGGAACAAAACCAAAGCCACCAATCACCTCGGGTCGCCACCTACTGTCACCATCCACCACCCAAATCTACCCATAGCCTCACCACGACCTCCTCTCCCTTTCCCCCCTGGTGCACATGGCTTAACATTTCCCTCCACTTCACCATGGCCATGCGACCGATACCAAGCAAAAACCACCCTAAAATGAGTTCGACTGGCCAACTCAAGCTATTAAAAATCATCGTACCATTTTTCTCGGGTTCGCCATCATCCAAGCCTCCATCATGCCAATTGTCGTGCCACGAAATCACTCACGTCGCCGTAATTTTCCCTTTCACTCAAATCCTTTCAACCCACAAATTATCCACCCATACGCCATTAAAAAACACCAAACTACCTCCAAAAATCAAAAATTTCAACCGCAATCACATTCATATAAACCATCCATTAAATTATGATAATCGAATCTCGGCTATAATTGGGTTACTTACTGATATATAGGTTCTTCTTCTTCTATGATTGATGAAATTATACGAAATAAATTTTACAATATTCTATATTCAAAAACAAAAAAAAATTGTTTTAGAACTATGGTTTAAAACCTAGTAGATGTTGAGATATAGATTTTTAAATGTGAAAGGTTTAACTTTTTTTAAAACGAAAACAAAGAACAGAGAGGAAAAGGTACAACATTTTGTGTGTAGGCGGACTTGACCATGTTAAAACACATACATACATACGCAGATTTACAAATAAATATACAGTTGACATATATCACAGATTCATCCAAAACATAGTTATATATAAGTATCTATAATAACCAGTAAACAAACACTAAGATGTTTTACTCACAGTAGAAGAAAGATGAACACTGCTTTGTTTTAATCTTCTCCAAGCTTTGAGAACTTGATCCACTTTATTTTAATGGTAGCTTCTTTTTTTATATGTGAATGAACAAGTAAACAAGACCGGCCATATATATAGAGGATGGAAGTGTACAGTGCAAGCAAGAAAGAGGCTGGGATATATACATGTACAGGGTTTTTCTTTTTCCTTTTACTTTGGTGGCTGATTTGATTTTTTTATAGCTTGATTTGATTTTAGGTTGATTTGATTTATTATGTGCATGATTTGATTTATGTGTGGGCTTGATTTGATATTGCCATCATGATTTCCTATGTATATATATACATGCATATATGTATAAATATATACACTTACATACACATATACTCACCATATATACATTTATAAAAATATATATATATGCATACATATACAATATACATATTTATCCTATCATACTTGCATATATATATATATGTATATGTATATGTATATTTCCATATGCACTATATTTTATAAACATATACCCATATATATATACATGTATAATCATAAGTTTGAAATTTTTCATTAAGAAATTTATACATTCATGTATATATATATATATATTTGCATATACAATATTTTTATAAACATATCTACATACATATAAACTTATATATATTTTTGTCATCAAAATGGAGCTTCTATATATTTGTATATAGATATTATATCACGAGTTTGAAATGGTGAAGTTTACATACATATACATATATATATATACACACACATATATATATATATTAATCATATTCACATTTTAAAATTTATTATCGTTTTCAAAGTTTATTTATCCAGATATCTCCAATATCATAAAATTTTATTTATTCAGCTTATAAAAAATAACATTTCAGTATTTAAAATTAGTTGATCATTTCTTTTCCATATCGAATTTTGTTATTTAAAATTTTATCTAAGTTCATATCAATAAATTACATTAATAAATCATTAAATTTTATTTTGAACCATTTTAATTCAAAAATTATATTAAATTTAATAATTTGAAATAGTTAAAATTTTGGTTTGTTACACTCATTTACTCTGTGACACTTCTCGGACAATACCAAGCCGGACCCCGCCGGACCATACCGAGTATTCGAATATTTCCACATCTAAGTGCACAACCGAATCCAAACTAGATGAGATGTGAAAATACCTTAATGGGAGCAACCCCATATAGCTTGGCTTCCTCTCGTGCTTTTTGGTTTAGTCATTTCCGACAAAGGATAGCAACGCTCAATAGAGCAATAAATCGTCTTAGAATGACGATAATAAAGTAGTTGAAGTAATCGATAGCTGAGATACCAACTATCGAGGATATAAAATGATCGTATATGGAAATTAAGTCTTGTATACTTATCACCATTCATTGAATTCAAACATGTACTTTTTCTTGGTTAACAATAATACCGGACAAGTCAAGGTAGTGTTACCTCAAAGTCATATCCAACGATTATTCTTAACTTTTGAAATGGCGACAAGTTTACTTCTTCGCTGTTTGGTAAGAGGTTATTTTGATAAATTTACCACTTCTTTCTTTTTCTATAAATACCCACCTCCTTCTTCACTTTCATTCACTTTTCTTCCTCTTCTTTTCTCAAGCTTCTTCATCTTCTTTCTCTTCTTTTTAATGGGTTCCAATCCACAGAAAATTTTTTGTAACGCCCCACCTCTATGCTCACAATAACAAAGAGTATTACAGGAAATACTGTCTATTATTACGAAGAATAAGGCTGGATAGGAGCGACCATCCGTAATTGGCCTTACACTAATATTGGTTATCTCGATAGGAGTGGTACATACTTTTTATTTTTCTTCTATTATCTATTTACTCCCATCGACATACCCAATACTTAGTATAAAACGAACTACGACGGTTCATAATAGTTTAGGACATTAGATATAACAATAACACAGATAATATAAATGCGGAACACAGATAAAAACGAAAGTCTCATATATATATAACTGATGTCAGTTAATACATAGTTGACACGATACATATGATACAACTACAACTGTCGACTCTAGAAGTTATATATACAAGTACATTATCGACTAATATACATGAATACATATCGTTCTATACAATGACACGACTACTACAAAATTACATTGACAACTTCAGAAGATGTGAAAAGTCTTCATATCCTGAACAGCAACTCAAAGAAGAAAACCTACAACCTGAAATAACTCGGGTCTGACCCGAGTATTACATTCAAAAGAAAATAATACCCAGGTCAGTCTAATTCAAACCAGTTTATTAGTGCATATAGGCAGTAATAATTTAAATAGACGACAGTCACAATAATTCCCGTCTATCCGATTCTTTAAACAAAGAAACCGGATAACGGTCAATATAACACTTAACAGTGTTTAGCAAAAATCAGCAGATTTAAATCATCAACAGAGATAAATAAACAATTTATCAAATCGACTAAATCAATTTAAAACTGTCAAATTCGATAGGGCTGCAGTACACGCACGCGTGTACTGCCTCGCCACTATCGCAAGAGGTATATCAAAGCTCAGTAAAAATCGACAACTGAGTACAAGGTCAAATCCAAATTTCTGGGTTCACCACAAGAAAGTTTGAAAATAGATCCAAATATCTCAAGTGGTCAAGACAGCTATTTCATATGCAAGCCATCTCAACACAACTGTAATTCAACTTAACTCGAATGACCAAGTGCATATAGGCAGTGGCACAAATACATGAAAACAGCAGAAAGATGGGGAAAGCACCAAAGATATGACAACAGGTACACAGATACACACACACCCCTATGATACATGCACACACGTTTATGATGACCTGTCCCATGAAATATACACAAATATGCTAACTAAAATGCAACAGTCTCAAGGCAAATATACTACCTCAAAGCAAATAGCTAGACCACAGAAATCATAGGAACAGAGCATTTAAAGAAGGCCACGCATGTAGCAGAACTTCAACATGCAATGATAAGCAACATGCATATATATACTGCATATTCAAGTGCATCAATCCTACCTCAGTGCACACTGTACCCTGTAACAAATGCTATACTAAACTAAAGGCCTCAAGTTAAATTGATAGTGACAGTGGATACAAGTTCATACATTTCTATAAGACATAAACATGTATCTCGAGCTTAAGTTAGTATAACACAATTCAAACGAACTAAGCCAGTAAGCAGTGCCAAAGGGACAGGTACATTATGTAGAGCAGATTCAAGTGAACAAGACTAGAAGAGAAAATGAAACAGAAGTGTGGTGGATATATCTACGTAGAACGACAAGTAAAGATCAAACAGGTCGAGATTGTTGCCAGGTAATAGCAATAAATGACCTGGCCAATCATTTTAGCACACAGAATGAATGATGTATAAATTAACATAGTGCACAGTGAAAGTCATAAGTGATCATAAGGTCAAACCCCCGAAATCGGGTTCAACTCAAGGGATAACAAGAGAGGTGAGTACTGCACTGATAAATGAAGTGCAGCCACAAATCAAGTGATACTAAATGCAACAAAATCTCAAGCATCGCCAGCAAAAGGATACAGCTACATGAACAGCGCATTATGAAGGTGAGGCACCAAAATGTGGCACCACAACACAATCAATAAGAGATACCAAGAGATGGTAACACACAAATTCACAATTCAACATGATGGCAGCCGAAACATCAAGACAGAATGCAATAAAGAATTGCACAAGTGAAAAGGGAATAAGCCCAGACTCAAGTAGAACCAACAAATCCAACAGCAACATGATCAAGTTCATCAATGCAGATCAGAGTTCAAGTGACCAATGCACAAAAATGAACGCAAGTCACAGGTGATACCAGAATGAACCAGTGATACTGTGACACACAAATTCATCTAATCAACGTGAATGCAAGACCAAACTCAAATGTGCAGGTACATGAAGATGCAGTGAAGTCAAAGCAAGCATATGAAATGTAGATGCATGAATGATGAAGACTGCATATACATCAAGGTGAATAAATGGTCAAGGTAGACAGCCATGTTCAACAGAGATGTACAACTTATGAATGAACCAGTATCATAGTGAACATATGCAACAATGACCAAATGAACTTATTCAAGTGAAACAGTGGAAACATGATGATCAAAAGGGAGCAGTGCAATAGTCATGTACAGGTCAGGGGTGAACCCCATAGCACTATGATCAAGTACAACTCGAGCCAGTCCAGCTACCATGTGAAAGCAAGTAGTCAAAGTAATAACAATGCAGACAAGTACTAAATCCACTGAAAATGGATGATCTAGCCTGGCAACATGGAGTCGACCAAGGCAGTAAAGGTTCATTGATACTAAAAAACACTGAATTGCCAAACTCGAAGAACCTGGAAATACCAAAACAACAATCAACGTGGTTCACAAAAAAGCAATACTGAAATGAAGTTACCACTAAATCGAACAGTTCCAAAAATCAAGTAAAAGCTGATGTCATAATAGTTCAAACATTGACTGAATTCAATACACAAATGCTCGAATAACTCGAAGTCATCCCGGCAACTCATCAAGACACGGCATGTAACCAAGTCAAAAAAATCAACTTCCCACATAGTCGAATGGTCGACAAAACACATAACGAAATCAACAATCGAATACGAACGAAACACAGTGGCCAAGATAAACAACATCGAATCAAAAATCGAATTGCAGAAGCACCATAACGAGAGTGAATTAGATGTGAGAATTACTCACTTTTGATCGGTCGAGAGCTTGTAGCAGATGCTCCAGAAAATTGAAAGCCCAATCTGTCGAAGAAGAACGGGCATCGGAAGCCACGACATCTCGAAGAAACGAATGCCGCCACCATTTTTCTTCGTTCGATTATTTTAGGGTTAACGAGAAATGAAGACGGGGAAAAAACGGTCGCTGCGATTATCTCCATGGAAAGAAAGCAGGCCCAATCAAATAAATAAATATAAAAAAAAGAAACGGGCTAATATAAATTTTAAAGCCCGTATTCTCTTAACAAATTTTTTAAACGAATTTTACTTGATATAAATTTCAAACAGCAATTAACTATCAACACTAATCGTTTTAAGACGATTATAAATTTTCACAAAACCCCGGGTTGTTACAGACTCCCCTCCTTATAAAAATTGCGTCCCCGCAATTTTCATAATTAAAGGCGTTAATAACAATTACTTCTCTACATAAACTGGTTAAGCTAGAAAAATAAGGTCAAGAACACAAACACCTAAAAATCTTCAATTATCCACTAGATAATTAAAATACAGAAATTAACAAAACAGCAATATCTAATTATCGATACGATAATTAGAAAACAGCAAAATCCAATTATCTAGTTATCTCAAACGATAATCAGAAGAAAAATCAGCACATATCTAATTACCACAACCGGTAATTTAAAATTTCAAATCAACAAATATTCAATTATCAAAAACGATAATCAAATTTCTCAAATTCAACAAATATTTGATTATCACAAAAACGATAATCAAATTCAAATCAACCAATATTTAATTGTCCAAAAGCGATAATTAAATCTCAAATCAACAAATATTTAATTATCCAAAAGCGATAATTAAATCTCAAATCAACAAATATTTAATTATCCAAAAGCGATAATTAAATCTCAAATCAACAAATATTTAATTATCTAACAGCGATAATTAAATCTCAAATCAACAAATATTTAATTATCTAACAGCGATAATTAAATCTCAAATCAGCAAATATTTAATTATCTAAAGCGATAATTAAATCTCACATCAACAAATATTTAATTATCAAAAGCGATAATTAAATCTCAAATCAGCAAATATTTAATTATCTAAAGCGATAATTCAATCTCAAATCAGCAAATATTTAATTATCTCAAGCGATAATTAAATCTCAAATCGACAAATATTTAATTATCACAAGCGATAATTAGAAACAACAAATATCTGATTATCAAAAACGATAATCAGAACTCATATCAACAAATATCTAATTATCACAAGCGATAATTAGAAACAACAAATATCTGATTATCAAAAACGATAATCAGAACTCATATCAACGAATATCTAATTATCACAAGCGATAATTAGAAACAACAAATATCTGATTATCAAAAACGATAATCAGAACTCATATCAACAAATATCTAATTATCACAAGCGATAATTAGAAACAACAAATATCTGATTATCAAAAACGATAATCAGAACTCATATCAACAAATATACAATTACCTGCAGATAATTGGAAGCAACAAGTATCTAGAAATCAATTAAGAAGACTAGAAAATCAACATAAAAGCTTGGATCGATCCCATCAGATGGCGAGTTTTTAATTCGCCGCACGTGCAACAACATATGGCCGAAGCCTACCAAGTACTCAACATAATTTTGGCGCCCATCAGATTGACCCGAAGGTCCGCAGAGTGACCCGAAGGTCTAGTACTGGTATTTGACCCGAAAGTCCGCAGAGTGGCCCGAAAGCCCAACAAATGACCTGAAGGTCCAACAAATGACCCGAAGGTCCTCATAGTGGCTCGAAAGCACACGAAAGCAACAAAATGTTTCAATTAACGAGTCCGGAATTAACCGAAATAGCAAACGCACATGTCCCATACCACGTGTTTTACTAAATCGTTTGATTCTCTTCATCGTTTCCTTGAAAGTGTAAAATTCATCAAAATCATCAAAACAACAGATATTCAATTAACGAGTCCGGAATTAACCGAAAAAGTAAAAGTGTGGTTCCATACTCTGCACTTTTGCTAAATCGTTTAAATCTCTTCATCGTTTCCTTGAAAGTGCAAAATTGTGTATTTTGTAAAAATACACTTTACATTCTCAAACGGACAAGTCCGGAATTAAGCGAATCAGTAAAAGAAAGGGGTCATAGTCCTCGATTTTGCTGAAACGTTTAAATCGCTTCCTCATTCTTTTGAAAGCGCAAACTGTTAAAATTTCTGAAAACAATTTTATTTATTTTGTAAAAATAACAATTCGCATTCTCAACTGAACAAGTCCGGAGTTAAGCGAAACAGTAAAAGAAAGGGGTCATAATCCTCGATTTTGCTGAATCGTTTAAGTCGCTTTCTCATTCTTTTGAAAACGCAAACTGTTAAAATTTTATAAAACAATTTTCATTTTAAAACGATTTTCCAATTACGTGATTAAAACAGCAAATCAGTAACAATTTCGGTAAGAAAATCGTACTTCTCAAAATACCGTAAAAACGGTTACAAATCAGTATTGCGGAATAACCGCTTGAAAATCCACTTTTAAAATTTGACGGTTACGGAAGCCAAAGCGACAGTAGTTTTAAAACGTCAAAATCACATCAAAACAATTTACATCAAAATGTAATATCAGTGAATTTTCATTCATCAAAATGTCACAAAACACCTTGCTTCAAAAATTTAGCATTTGTGTAAAAATCTCGTTATAAAAATAACGGCAACAAAATACGTTTCATAACCAAGCATCGGTTCAGCGTAAATAAATGCAGTAACGTGCAATTCAAATTTTTGCATGTACTACAGAATGAACAAAGAAATCATTCGAAGGTATCTTCAATGAAGATAATTCAAAACAGTAAAATCTAATCAATAGATGATTAGTACAAAAGAAAGCCAGCGGAAATTTCAACAAAAATCACATATCTGCAATTTCTTCGAATCCTCAATTTGGATTCGAAATTCTCAAAGAAACAAAATAATTACAGCTATGTGAACAACAAATGAAATTCATATCAATTTCGTATTTTGATTTTTTTTTTTAAATCAAAAAGATTATCAGTTGTACTCAGCGAAGACAGTTTCACTGTTTCCGCTGCGCACTCTGATAAACAGAACACAATTTCACTATTATTTTCAAATAAAGATATTTAAAAATTTCATCCAAATTTCAAAACTTTAGTTTTGACTCAAATCACAATAAAACATCGACCAATAGTTGTAACATATGTTCCATCCGAGTTAAGTTTTATATTATGTCCATAAACCCCAAGCTCTGATACCAACAGTAACGCCCCACCTCTATGCTCACAATAACAAAGAGTATTACAGGAAATACTGTCTATTATTACGAAGAATAAGGCTGGATAGGAGCGACCATCCGTAATTGGCCTTACACTAATATTGGTTATCTCGATAGGAGTGGTACATACTTTTTATTTTTCTTCTATTATCTATTTACTCCCATCGACACACCCAATACTTAGTATAAAACGAACTACGACGGTTCATAATAGTTTAGGACATTAGATATAACAATAACAGAGATAATATAAATGCGGAACACAGATAAAAACGAAAGTCTCATATATATATAACTGATGTCAGTTAATACATAGTTGACACGATACATATGATACAACTACAACTGTCGACTCTAGAAGTTATATATACAAGTACATTATCGACTAATATACATGAATACATATCGTTCTATACAATGACACGACTACTACAAAATGACATTGACAACTTCAGAAGATGTGAAAAGTCTTCATATCATGAACAGCAACTCAAAGAAGAAAATCTACAACCTGAAATAACTCGGGTCTGACCCGAGTATTACATTCAAAAGAAAATAATACCCAGGTCAGTCTAATTCAAACCAGTTTATTAGTGCATATAGGCAGTAATAATTTAAATAGACGACAGTCACAATAATTCCCGTCTATCCGATTCTTTAAACAAAGAAACCGGATAACGGTCAATATAACACTTAACAGTGTTTAGCAAAAATCAGCAGATTTAAATCATCAACAGAGATAAATAAACAATTTATCAAATCGACTAAATCAATTTAAAACTGTCAAATTCGATAGGGCTGCAGTACACACACGCGTGTACTGCCTCGCCACTATCGCAAGAGGTATATCAAAGCTCAGTAAAAATCGACAACTGAGTACAAGGTCAAATCCAAATTTCTGGGTTCAACACAAGAAAGTTTGAAAATAGATCCAAATATCTCAAGTGGTCAAGACAGCTATTTCATATGCAAGCCATCTCAACACAACTGTAATTCAACTCAACTCGAATGACCAAGTGCATATAGGCAGTGGCACAAATACATGAAAACAGCAGAAAGATGGGGAAAGCACCAAAGATATGACAACAGGTACACAGATACACACACACACGTTTATGATGACCTGTCCCATGAAATATACACAAATATGCTAACTAAAATGCAACAGTCTCAAGGCAAATATACTACCTCAAAGCAAATAGCTAGACCACAGAAATCATAGGAACAGAGCATTTAAAGAAGGCCACGCATGTAGCAGAACTTCAACATGCAATGATAAGCAACATGCATATATATACTGCATATTCAAGTGCATCAATCCTACCTCAGTGCACACTGTACCCTGTAACAAATGCTATACTAAACTAAAGGCCTCAAGTTAAATTGACAGTGATAGTGGATACAAGTTCATACATTTCTATAAGACATAAACATGTATCTCGAGCTTAAGTTAGTATAACACAGTTCAAACGAACTAAGCCAGTAAGCAGTGCCAAAGGGACAGGTACATTATGTAGAGCAGATTCAAGTGAACAAGACTAGAAGAGAAAATGAAACAGAAGTGTGGTGGATATATCTACGTAGAACGACAAGTAAAGATCAAACAGGTCGAGATTGTTGCCAGGTAATAGCAATAAATGACCTGGCCAATCATTTTAGCACACAGAATGAATGATGTATAAATTAACATAGTGCACAGTGAAAGTCATAAGTGATCATAAGGTCAAACCCCCGAAATCGGGTTCAACTCAAGGGATAACAAGAGAGGTGAGTACTGCACTGATAAATGAAGTGCAGCCACAAATCAAGTGATACTAAATGCAACAAAATCTCAAGCATCGCCAGCAAAAGGATACAACTACATGAACATCGCATTATGAAGGTGAGGCACCAAAATGTGGCACCACAACACAATCAATAAGAGATACCAAGAGATGGTAACACACAAATTCACAATTCAACATGATGGCAGCCGAAACATCAAGACAGAATGCAATAAAGAATTGCACAAGTGAAAAGGGAATAAGCCCAGACTCAAGTAGAACCAACAAATCCAACAGCAACATGATCAAGTTCATCAATGCAGATCAGAGTTCAAGTGACAAATGCACAAAAATGAACGAAAGTCACAGGTGATACCAGAATGAACCAGTGATACTGTGACACACAAATTCATCTAATCAACGTGAATGCAAGACCAAACTCAAATGTGCAGGTACATGAAGATGCAGTGAAGTCAAAGCAAGCATATGAAATGTAGATGCATGAATGATGAAGACTGCATATACATCAAGGTGAATAAATGGTCAAGGTAGACAGCCATGTTCAACAGAGATGTACAACTTATGAATGAACCAGTATCATAGTGAACATATGCAACAATGACCAAATGAACTTATTCAAGTGAAATAGTGGAAACATGATGATCAAAAGGGAGCAGTGCAATAGTCATGTACAGGTCAGGGGTGAACCCCATAGCACTATGATCAAGTACAACTCGAGCCAGTCCAGCTACCATGTGAAAGCAAGTAGTCAAAGTAATAACAATGCAGACAAGTACTAAATCCACTGAAAATGGATGATCTAGCCTGGCAACATGGAGTCGACCAAGGCAGTAAAGGTTCATTGATACTAAAAAACACTGAATTGCCAAACTCGAAGAACCTGGAAATACCAAAACAACAATCAACGTGGTTCACAAAAAAAACAATACTGAAATGAAGTTACCACTAAATCGAACAGTTCCAAAAATCAAGTAAAAGCTGATGTCATAATAGTTCAAACATTGACTGAATTCAATACACAAATGCTCGAATAACTCGAAGTCGTCCCGGCAACTCATCAAGACACGGCATGTAACCAAGTCAAAAACATCAACTTCCTACATAGTCGAATGGTCGACAAAACACATAACGAAATCAACAATCGAATACGAACGAAACCCAGTGGCCAAGATAAACAATATCGAATCAAAAATCGAATTGCAGAAGCACCATAACGAGAGTGAATTAGATGTGAGAATTACTCACTTTTGATCGGTCGAGAGCTTGTAGCAGATGCTCCAGAAAATTGAAAGCCCAATCTGTCGAAGAAGAACGAGCATCGGAAGCCACGACATCTCGAAGAAACAAATGCCGCCACCATTTTTCTTCATTTGATTATTTTAGGGTTAACGAGAAATGAAGACGGGGAAAAAATGGTCACTGCGATTATCTCCATGGAAAGAAAGCAGGCCCAATCAAATAAATAAATATAAAAAAAAGAAACGGGCTAATATAAATTTTAAAGCCCGTATTCTCTTAACAAATTTTTTAAACGAATTTTACTTGATATAAATTTCAAACAGCAATTAACTATCAACACTAATCGTTTTAAGACGATTATAAATTTTCACAAAACCCCGGGTTGTTACAATTTTTATAAAGAAATAATGTCAAAATATTTACAGAATATTCAAAAGGAATCAATGTTCATTCTCTTCAAATCAAACTCATCTTTTCTCTATATTTTACCTCTTTTTTCTCGGCCAAAACTTCTTCAAAAATGAACCTAAATACAAAAATCTTTTTTTCAAATCATTTATTTTTCCATTGGCAACAACTTTCATGTTTACTACTTTGTCTTAATCTAAACTTAACCATGTCAAAAATCCACTTCTTTCCAGTGCATTCTCTGGCCCAGTTTTTAACACAGAAAATAACCCATTTTATTTTGATCATAAATGACCTAAATTAAAAAATTATTTTTTAATTTAGGTATAAAATTTCAGTGGCTACAACTTTTATGTTGATCACTTTTTCCAATTTTGAGGTTTTCTATACTTAACACTCAATTATTTGAAGTGCATTTTCGGGCTTCATTTTTGTCAATCCAACAATACCTCTTCTACATTCTATCATATCTCCCTCAAAACCACTTGGATTCCAATGATTCTTTTTTTCAAATTCAAGAGAAAATAATTTTCATCAACTTTTTAGTTAACAATTTTTCTAAATTTTGAGATATAAAGGGCCTAAAATTAGATACAAGATAACTTATTTTTCGGATCAAAATCTTGGGAATTCAAATTCAAAGCTCTACCGCTTCTTCTCTATACTTTCGACCAACCTCCATCCCAAGCCTCGGCCAAGCTATTGGAAGGGAGAGGATGTTGGTTTTTAATGTTTAATGGAGTAGGAAGTAGTTAGTGAAGTGTTGGTTGATTAGAATGTTGGTAGGAAGTTTATCGCTTTGGTTTATGGTGAGAAACTCTATTTAACATCTATATTTATATATATACATGTTTGATATTGTGTTATGATTGCTATGGATGCTTATATATGATTTGATCATCAAGTATTGATTGTTTGATATGATTGTTAAATTGTTTTACCAAGTCACGTTAATACACGTCGATAAGCACAAAGGAAATCACTTTCCTTTTGAAAATAAAATGTTGTATATGGAATGCTTAAACCATTTGGAAATAGTTTTAAAATGAGTTAGAAATGTTTTATAAACATTTAAATATGTTTAAAGAAATAAAGAAAGAAATTCAAGATTTCATCTTGTATATTTTGAAATATGTCTAAAACAATTTTTCAGAAAAATCGCGCTTTTGCAATAAAGTGACCAAAGTTTAAAATTGATATTTTAAACATTTTAAAAATATGAAATAAATCCTAGAAATCTTTTAAAATGTATTAAAAGAGATTTAAGTTGAAAAGATGGATTTCTAAATGATATAAAAGTCGTTTTAATGAATATAGCTTTTAAAGTACATTTGCAACACTTTTCGCAACGCTTTTCGCGGCAGTTTTTAATAACTTTTGAAACGTAGTTTTAAACTTAACAATTCTTTCCTAAATATTTTGTGAATGATTTTAAAAGAATAATTAAGTAATTTAAAGATGATTTTGAAGTTTTAATAAGAATTTGAATAAATGGTTAAGAGAAATTGTTTGTAACACTTCAGTAAAAAGTGAAGAAAATAACAAATTGAGTATGCAGAAACGACTAGTACATTTGTCCCGCCTGTGAGAGCTAAATGGTAAAACAAGGTGTGTAACTAAGGTTAGGAATGGAGCAACCAGTGCCCTGAACTTACCTAGGCTTCGCTTTATCTGTTAGACGAGCGGTGGAACATATCAAAAGGAAGGCCCGGATGCTCTAGAAAGATCATATTTAAGTTTTTCCAAGAAAAAAAAGAGAAAAAAATTCTTTGAATATTAGTTAACCACTTTATATCTTTTATTCAATGATTGGTACGAAGGAACCGGGATTGGATTTGGGTGATTCCTATCCGAAAAATTGGGATCGGATTTAGGTGATTCCTATCCGAAAATCACTTCAAAATAATTTTCGAAACCCCATATGAACTTTACATCTTTTTATCGATGATTAGTACGAAGGAACTGGGATTGGATTTGGGTGATTCCTATCCGAAAAACCGGGATCGGATTTGGGTGATTCCTATCTGAAAACCCCTTTAAACTAAATTTGGGAATAAAACATATTGGAGACAAAGATTATTGAAGACAAAGATCTTCATGATGTAGGATTACTTACCATTAGTCCATCGAGGTGAAATTTACCATATTTAAGGTCGCAGTAATGCTCTGTTATGAAAATCTTCGATTTGAAAGAATATGATTTGAAGTTAAGAAAGAAATCTTTGATTTAGATTTAATGAATGATTTGGGAATATTGTCCCTAAGTTAAAAGTTATAACTTGAATATAAGAAATCTTTGTTTAAGATTTAATGAATGATTTGGGAATATTGTCCCTAAGTTAAAAGTTATAACTTGAATATAAGAAATCTTTGATTAAGATTTAATGAATGATTTGGAAATGTTTTCCTAAGTAAAAGATGAAATGATTTGAAATTATTCAAAGATAAAAAAAAGTAAATAAACCAAATAATTTGATAATGAGGCTTAATGATTCCATATACTCATTGAAAGGAAAATAGAATAAATTGAAAAGAATATATCTAAGAAAGATATTTTATAAGAGATGAAGTAATTGATTGATAATTGATATCCACTTATGAACTTAACATCTTTTTATCGATAATTGGATTCGAGGGAACCGAGGTCGGATTTGGATGATTCCTATCTGAAAACCACTTCAAACCAATCTACATTCGAAGTAAAACATATTGAAGACAAATGATTTTGAAGATGGGGATCTTCATGATGTAGGGCTGTTTGCCGCTAGTCCCTCGAGGTGAAAATTACCATATCATATGGTGGCAGCAGTGCTCTGTTATGAAAATCTCTAATGCAAGGACTTCTCGTTACTAATGAAGTAGGAGAGTACCTTTGGTTTGTCCTGTTGTTAGACAACATATATGGACGAATGTCTAACGTTGCATTTCTAAGATCATAATGTTGATTTTTACAAAGGTACATCTGCTTGGTGGCGGAGAAGCCAACTTCTCTTAGCTTAACACCCTTCTCTGAGACGTATCAGCTCAGAGGTTGTATGTTCGTGAAAGTCAATAGTGTTATCAAAGGAATGACAATGTGGCATTCAAAGTGAAGAAGATGTGCTATGTGAAAAGGTAATCGTTTACCTCAGGCCTCATCACCCGGAAATGACAGAAACAGGGTAGAAGTAGCAAGGCTAAGTGGGTCGCTCCTAATTAGGAGATGTTATCATCCTTCTAGATTTACTCTACACATGTAAAGTATGTGGTGAATGTATGAATCGGGTACCCGTTAATGGTCGGTAACGACCGAGGTGATGACATATTCGGTACTATCCAACGTGAGGAGTAAGCCGTTCTTGTGTTGGTTTAGGCATTCAGTATCTGGACCCTAGGTGCATCCCTCTAGAGGTGTACTGTCGGAAGGTAGTCTCTTACCTTGTCATTTGTATGGAATCCATTCTCTAATAAGTGCCTTCGGACTTGGTTGTAGAACCCAGTATGCTAGAATTTAATAATGTAACAATTTCGGCTAAGATTAATAAGTTTATTTGCAAATATTTTCAAAGATATGTCATTAGAAATAATATCAATTGTTTTGATATATAAAAGTGTTTTAGTTATTATAAGGTAAAAACCCGTTTGTGTTTATGTGTGGGCGTGGTCTTATGAGATACTCTTTCTTTTCAAAGGATTTTATTCGAAGGCGGATATATGACACTGTCATTTATATTTGAATTTCTCATGTTGGTTTATCAAGCCTGATCCGTGTATTTTCAATACTCGGGTCAGATGCGAGTAGTTTCAGGTTTAGTGAAGACGGTTGGAGTTTCCAAATGAGAGCTGGAGATATTCATCTATGTATGGACGTATTCTATTATCCGCTTTGCTTAGTTGTTTGTTGTTTGTCAGCAATTGTAAGGACATATGTTTATAACTGTCCAAGTTGAATTTAGGTTAGACTCTGATATAT
The DNA here is from genome assembly GCA_030737815.1 of Allium fistulosum. Classification (NCBI taxonomy): domain Eukaryota; kingdom Viridiplantae; phylum Streptophyta; class Magnoliopsida; order Asparagales; family Amaryllidaceae; genus Allium; species Allium fistulosum. Next base: position 419,917,586 of record CM060906.1, read on the forward strand.
GCATTTCAAAAGTTTTCCGCTGTAAAGATATTTGTTCAATGTTATATATTATTCCATTCGTGTGAGATTCTGTTCTTTCTTTATTTTCTTTTTTACCCCTTAAAGATCTGTTTATTCGTGCAATTTGAGTTGGACATGTGTGGTTTATTGTCGACTCAACGGGTACGGAAATTCGGGCCTTCACAATACCCCAATAATCGAGTTCCAACTCCTTTTTATAACTTTAAAACAATATTAATTATCCTAAAAGATAACTAATCACATTTAAAATCTCTTTTAAATAAACAAATCCATTATCTTTAATAATATAGATAATTATCTCCAAACACTTATATAACATTGGTAAATTAACTTTAAAATCTTTATTAAATCAGTATATTAACTTTAAATCAGTTAATTAAAGCAATTTTACTATATTAGAAAATTTACTTAAATCATTTTTATTAAATCGATTAATTAACTTTAAATATCATAAATTACAAAGATTAATCAAATTAAAATAATCATTAGTTAAAAATGAGTAAGTCATCTCAAACATCAATTGTTAAAATGATAAGTAATTCTAAATTCCATTAATTAATTTAGTTCAAATGACCTTAAATTAATCGGATTAATTAAATTCAAACTTCATTAGTCAAAACGATAAATTAAAAACATAATTTGTTAAAATGATTTATTTAATTATAAAACATCATTAATTAGAATGATTTAACTAAATTCCAAATATCATTAGTTAAAATAATTAATTAAATTTAAAACAATCATTAATTAAAATGATTAATTAAATTCAAATATCATTATTTAAAATGACTATTACTTTTAAATATCATTAATTAAAAGGATTATTAATTTCAATTATCATTAATTAAAATAATTAATTAAACTCCACCATCATTATCAAATGATTAATTAAACTCAAGTAATCATTAGTTTAAATGATTAATTAAGTACAAAACATCATTAGCAAAAATGATTAATTAAATCTAAAGATAAACCAATTTTAAGACATTATCTATTAAATTGGTTATTTAATTTCAAAATCATTGGTTAAAATGTTTAGTTATTTCAAATTATCATTAATCAAAATGATTAATAAATTTTCAATATTCTCTTTAGCAGAAACACAAGCTCAAGTTCATACGACAGGGTTATGGGGATGAAATTGAATAAATGACGATACATCGAAATCGCTATAACAGCACTTAACAAATTAATTAGAATATCAGGATTTATTTCGATCAAACATTAATATGATAGCATAAGGATGTAAATAAATAATTATTGGTGAGAAACCCCTTAGGGTCTCTCTACAGATTTTCCCTGCAAAACAATTGTTACAGACAATATATATACTCATATGGGTTCCCAACAACCAAGTTAACTACGAATGCAACATGACTGACCGCGTTTGATTTGGAACTAATATGAGAGAGATATATGTATTACAAGTTGTCAAATTAATTTAAATAATTAATTATACAATTAAACACTAATCCTTTAACTTAACAAAATCCTCTCCCCTAATCATCTTCTTCTCCCACCGGGCCATGCATGAAAGATACATAAACACCCATCGCCTTCACAACTTCTCACTCTCTCTCCATCGTTCCTTCATGATTTCGAAATCCGACTTCACTAATATTCCTCTCTCTGTCTCCTCTACGAAATCGCCACCTTCATTTCAAGCTCAGTCGACCATGTCAAAATGTGACCTAGAGATCCCCTACCTCCACGCAAAACAGTTGCGTCGCCCAACTTTAAACCACACCCTTCCAAAATCAAATCTAAGATGCTACTCCACTCGAGAATGCTAACGCCACCGACGACAACTCCTATTGTTGCCTAAATCAACCACAAGATCAAACCCTTGCTTTGCTTGCTCCTCGTACATCATCGACATCCGCCACCGCAACCTCCCATACTCACATGGATCGAAGCCCACATCTAAACAAACTCAATGCACTTAGTTTTACAATTTTTCATTGACTAAAACTTTTGATTTCAATTTTCAAAGTAGGCGGCCATTGTTTGTTTTCACTTGGTTTGGTTTCCTGGCAAGTGAACGAAAAGGATAATGATGAAGTAGGTGTTAAGATTACCTATTTTATAAACAAGGAAATTTTTCTAACTTTTTATAAAGAAAGATTAATTTTCGTCAGCCACCATATTGTCCAAGCAAGGACAGACAAGAAAAATAAATATGTTGCTTTGTTGTTGACTTATAATTTTATTTTGCAATTTTTGGTGCATCGTCGCACAGAATTTTGTTCGAATACGAATCGCGAATGAAAAAACAAAAATACGATCACGCTTAGACCAGCGATGCAAACTTAAAACAATAATAATTCACACTAGTTTTCATATTTTAATCACAAAAGTAACATTGTTTGTCGAAATGTCATCAAACGACAATTTAAATATTTTTCAAATTAAAAATTATAGAAATTTTTTATAAATTAAATTAAAAATACGTCATCAAAATCAGGTCATTTTATTACAATTTGTTTTTCTTATTACTTGTTATATTTGAACCATTTGTTATTGTAAATAAATTTACAAAATGATTCACCATTACTATTTATTAATTTAAATGGAGTTAAATAAGATGAAATCCATTTAATGAACATTTCATTCATAATTCAAATATTTAAACGATCACTATATTTGAAGTCAAGTTATTATATACCAAAATCCAATTATTTTAAACATTTAAAATTAATTAACCATTTAAAATGCAATAACAATAATTCCGGGTTATTACATCATGGATATTTAAGGTTGGTTTATTGTATATATTAATTGTATTTTATTGTTGAAGTGATATAGTTTGTAATATGTATGATTTGGGCTTTAATATAGATGATTTATATGCGCGAATTTGGGTTGTGATATATATTGTTATATATGTGTTATTTGATGCATGAATAGCGGCAGAAATAAGGTTTTCGATGACGAGCGACGACTTATGTGCTCCAGGTTTCCCATGGCTAGCGACGGCCAGCAGCAGTCAATTGGCCAAAGCATGATATCTTACAAGGTTACTAAGTGTACTCGATGGGGCGATGAAAGCCGTCGAATAATCTGTCGAAGGTCATCGAAAAGATGTCGATGGAGCCGTGAAAAGTCGATCGATGAGTAGTTTCTTGATGACTGATATTCTTATGGCAATTTTCGATGGCTATCAATGGCCATCGATGGAAAATAGCCGTCAGAATGAATGTTCTTTTTTGTAGTGAGTGATTAAATCCCTTATGTTAGTAACCAATGGTAAATTTAATTTAATTGCAAACCTTGATTGCATTGTAGATGTAGCGACCCAGAATTTCACTGCTTTGATTGGTGAATATTTAATTAGTTTTAAATATTCAATACATAGATTTTATAATGAAAATAAAATCATTTCAATTAATTAATAATGATGGTAAAATCATTTTCAAAATTTGTTTACCAAATTAAATAGTTCGTAGAAAAACAAAAAATGTGATCGAAGAAAGTTTTCCGAAATTTCAACCTTTCGACACCGGAAAGTTGTCGGTAATGTTGTTCGTCTTTGTGCATTATATGTGCATATATATAAGAGTTAATTAATAATACAGTTAGAAATAAATTATCTTATATTAACTTGGATTAGTAAGTGATGTAATAAGATATAATTTTAAAAATAATAAACATTTTATATAGATAAATATATTAAGTATTGTCACATCTTAGATTTGTAATCATTAACCATAATTATCTCTTGTCAAATCTTAGTTAATTAATAATTAAACTTATATATATATATAAAAGTAAGTGATGTGACTAAATATAATAATTATATATATATAAAAGAAAGTGTTGTGACTAAACATAATAATTATATATATAATAGAAAGTGATGTGACTAAACGTAATAATTATATATATATAAGAAAGTGATGTGACTAAACATAATTATATATATAAGAGTGATGTGATTAAACATAATTATATATATATATATATTATAAAAGATTTGTGATGTGACTTGACAAAGTGATTAGGTGTGAAATTTTGCTTATAAATAAGCCATATGTTTCTTCATTTTTCCTACTCTTTCCACCAACCTTTTCTTCCTCATTTCCAACTCGAATGGAGTTTTTCTTTTATTGAAACCGTGTCAAATTATAATGGCAACAACATTCTAGTTGCCTATTTTTTCAAATTTCTATCATAGTTATGTCAAAATACCCAATCTTCGCAAAGCAATTTTTCACCTAGAATTTCAAGTCTGAAAATTACACTTCTTGTTTTGATCATAAGTTCTTCAAAAAATATCAAAAATGAGTGATTCTTTTTTTGAAATGAGAAAATAAATTCCAACAACTTTCTCTTTGAGTGCTTTATGAAATTCCGAGAGTAGGTAAACCAAAAATCAGTTGCAAAATGATCTATTTTCGGGTTTATTATTGAGAACTCGATGTTTATCCGAAGTCGCTCCACCTGACCAAAACAAGTCTCGCTTCCTCTTCCCTTCACGGCCGAGCCTACATAGAGCATTCAGGGTTCAAGACTCCATCTTTTTGCTTAGGAATGAAAGTTCTAGGTCGTACTCAAGTCAGCGAATGTTTGGATAGCCATCGGTGTGTAAATTCCTTAACTTTTTGGAAAGAATTTACATTTATATATATGGTTGTTATATGGTTGTATTTGTGATGTTATTATTTGGATTATGGTATGGTTTGGATGTATGTGTGTGCGCTAATTTATGGTTTAGCATTAACTTTGAATTGATGATTTAAGTGGTGTTTTGGTTATAAAATTATGATCTTTGGCTTGGAATTGGAAGTGATATGGAAAGTTAGTAAGTAAAATTAGTAAATGGAAGAGTTAACGAGCAACAAGTTGGAAATTACGGGTATCCATAGCGATAGTCCTTATGGATGCAGTTCGTTTAAAATTTGATTTTCGCAAAGTTTGGTTTTTATACTTCAAATTGTTTTGTAAATGGTTTATAAACCAAATAATGATATTTTAAAAGGTAAATTAAGAATTTAAAAATAAATTTTTAATTAATTATGTTTTGATAATTAATAATTAATTAAGGATTAAACAAGGGTTATTAACTTTTATTAATTAAAGGTTGGTCGTTAATTATTTTTAAAGTTAAGATTAATTTTAATTAATTATTAATTAAGTTAGTTAATTATGAGTTAAGTATATGATTTATTGTTAATTAACTATTATTCCAATATAGGATTAATTATTAATCAAGTGTTTAATTATTTTTAAATTATAAACTAATTAAGGTTTAATTTATAATAAATTATTTATTAAAGGTTTAATTTTAATTAAAGATTAGTTAATTAATTAATTGAGATTAATTAATATTTAATTATTAATAAAGGTTGAATTAATTATTTAATAATTAATAAAGGATAATTTAGATCTATTTAATAGTTAATTACCGTTAACTATTTAATTAAATAAATTTAAGATTCAATTAAAATTAATTATGATTTAAATAAGGATTTAACTTATAATTAATTATATTTAAAAGGGTTTAAAAGTTTTAAATCCTTTGGTTTTCAAAAGTAAAATTGATTAAAGGTACCTCTTTTTCAAAGATGGTTTTGAATACAAGTGATTCAAGTGTTGATACCATTAAGAAACCATAAAACTCTGAATGAGTTATAATGTGGATCATTGGGTTGTTTGGACATGTGTTAGCAGAATAAATCCTCGTTCTGCTATAAATTGATTGTTTGTTTGTTTGGTTGTTTGGACATGTGTTAGCAGAATAAATCCCCGTTCTGCTATAAATTGATTGTTGGTTTGTTTGTGTGGACATGTGTTAGAAGAATTAATCCCTGTTCTGCTATGAATTGATTGAATTGTTTGGACATCTGTTTAGCAGAACAAATCACCATCCTGCTATTATGTTATTTGGACATGTATATGATAATTAGTTCATATTTACATGTTATTCCCTTTTTGAATATGAGTTGTATTTACATATATGTTGACCTATGCAAATAACTGTTAAGTGAATTGGAATTAAAATTCAATGGTAACTTAAATTAGTACCATTGGGATTGCTAAGCCTCTTTTCGAATTATTAAAGTATGTTTTCGAATTAACTTTAATTAATTTGGGTTTAAAGGTTATAAATGATTTTCAAATTTTATTATTATTTTATAAAGTTATTTTTATATAATATCTTGTTTTTAAAAGGGAGTTTATTAAATAAAAAGTTTTACCTAGAGTGATTTACAAGGAATATTTGAAAATGATATTTTATAAAGGAGATTCTATAAAGAAATTATGAAGGAAGATTTTTAAATAGTTTTAAAAATAGAAAGAGATTTTATAAATCATTTTAGATATTTTTGAAAGAAGTTTTAAATATAGTTTGAAAACTTTAAAGTCGTTTGAAATGTGAAGTGAACTTATAAAAAGAATTTTTATAAGGAATAAGTAAATGTGTTTTATAGGAAGTGATGTTTTGGAAGGGAATTGTTTGGCCATTTAATATGGAATTTTGAGGAAATGGAATTTCCAAAATGTTTTGGTAAATACTTATATTGTTTTTTTTCAAGTAAAAAGGAAAGTAAGAGGTTTGGAAATAGGATTTGAAAAGATCTTTTGATCAGGTTTTATAAAGTGATTTTATTAATTAAAGTTTAATTAATAAAGGCTTAGAGGATTCCATATGGAATGTAATCAATATTTGATTGTTTTTATAAATTGATAGTTAAATAACTGACTATCAAATCTGGACCTAAACCTAACTTTGGAAATATCTAGGAGAAACATTGTATTTACATATATGTTGACCTATGCCAAACAATTCCCTTCCAAAACATCACCTCCTATAAAACACATTTACTTAATCCTTATAAAAATTCTTTTTATAAGTTAACTTCACATTTCAAACCACTTAAAAGTTTTCAAACTAGATCTAAAACTTCTTTCAAAAATATCTAAAATGATTTATAAACTCTCTTTCTATTTTTAAAACTATTTTAAAATCTTCCTTCGTAATTTCTTTATAGAACCTCCTTTATAAAATATCATTTTCAAGATATCCTTTATAAATCACTCTAGGTATAACATTTTATTTAATAAACCCCTTTTTAAAAATAAGATATTATTTAAAAATAACTTTATAAAACAATAATAAAATTTGAAAATTATTTATAACCTTTAAACCCAAATTGATTAAAGAATTAAAGTTAAATCAAAAACATACTTTAATAATTTGAAAAGAAGCTTAGCAATCCCAATGGTACTAATTTAAGTTGCCATTTAATTTTAATTCCAATTCACTTAACAATTATTGCCATTTAATATGGAATTTTAAGGAAATGGAATTTCCAAAATGTTTTGGTAAATACTTATATTGTTTTTTTCAAGTAAAAATGAATGTAAGTGGTTTGGAAATAGGGTTTGAAAAGATCTTTTGATTAGGTTTTATAAAGTGATTTTATTAATTAAAGTTTAATCAATAAAGGCTTAGAGGATCCCATATGGAATGGAATCAATATTTTATTGTTTGTATAAATTGATAGTTAAATAACCGACTATTAAATCTGGACTAAAACCTAACTTTGGAAATATCTAGGAGAAACATGAGAAATTATAAGGTACAGTTACCGTCGAAGGTGTTATACTATACGTATAAACTCGTTTCTTTCTTCTAGGATAAATGATAAGGAAATCCATCCATATACAGTTAGGAGGTGAACTCCGCTCTTATCTTTAGTCTGTTCATTTCCTAAAGAACTAGGGTTGAGTTTACCGAAAACATCGAAAATTGTTTCGAAGGTACCGGGATCGGATATGTTATCCGAAAACCACTTCAATCCAACACAATCATTTCGGAATGAAGACATCTTAAAGCATGGAATCGAAGACGGAGTTTTGAAGTGCAAGGGCTATTTTCTATTTTCCTTGGGAGGGATTTCTCGTAATGGATGTAATAGGAATAGTGCCTTCGGTTTCGTTCAATCCCAGAACGAACTTGTATGAATGAATGCTTGCATTGCATTGATGCTTGGAGGGCAGTGTTAGTATTCCAAGTGGGATTTCTATTTAAAAGGTAAAACATAGCCTCGAACCTCATCAACCGAGAAATGAAAAAAATATGGCATACAGTAGGGCCAAGTGGGTCACTCCCAAGTAGGGTATGTTCATTCCAAATCTAGATCGGTTATTATCTCTCATTTGTATGCTTCGGGGCCCATTAATGGAGGGATGATCATATTCGGTACTACTAGTCATGTGGTAGGCCAGTCCTATGTGGTAGGGGTACAAGATGTTCTTGTCACACCTCAGTGCATTTATCTAAAATGTACCTTCGGAAGTAGTTCCTTACCTTGTCATAGTATGGTATCCAATCTCCAATACGTGCCTTATGGTTTTGATTGTAGAGCCTAGTATGCTAGAATTTTAATGTAACAATTTCGGCTATTTTAATATAAGTATTTGTAATTAGACACTATTATAATATCACAAGGATTTTATAAAAGGATTTTGGTTATCGTAAGGTAAAAACCCATCCGTGTTTATCTACGGCATGGTCTTACGAGATACCTTTGATTTTAAAAGGGTTTTGAAAAGTAATAATTCAGTTGCTTTGAGTTTACTCACACCAGACCCATGTCTGACCCGGAGTTTTATTTTTTTCCCTAAAACTCTTGGGTGTTCAAATTTTTATGAGCAGCCAAGCAGTCCAGGTTATCTACGGATGCACGTGGAGAAGCTTGGAGCAGGAGGCTTCATTGATAGATAGTTATTACTTGTTTCCGTTGTATATTATGTACTATATATCTGATGTATAAGGACATGCTTTTATAACTGTCCTAGGTTAGAATTGTATTAGTGTAACTCTGATGTATCAGTTTTGAGATGACTTTGTAAAACATTATGTGATTAATATATGTTATTCCGCTGCGTTGTGAGATTCTGTGTTTTCTTTTAGTTTCTTATATCTTCTATCTCCTTTCTTTTTCCCTAACAATCCACCTTTTTGTTCAATTTAATTTGACATGTGTGGTTTATTGCCAACTTAAACTGTACAGAAAAGTGGGTCGTTACAATAGATGTTTAATTTGGGCCGTTGTTAAAGGAACTTCACTTTTGAATATAAAGGGAAAAGAAATGTTGGCCTTACCCTGTCAAAAAAAGTATTTACAATACGCACGGCGACCCCATAACGAAAACCATGCTCAAATTCGGTGAACCCCGCCAAAAAGCCCTTTATACCAAAAAGAAGAGGCCTTTTAATGATTTCCTTAATTTGGCCTGATCTAATAAGTAACATATATGATTATTATATAGATATCCAATTTTTAAGTAAAACGGACATCGACATTCATTTACCACATTATTTGTCGGATTTGTCTTAGTATTGGACAAGTTATAAATGTAATGATATTTATGTTTTGTAAATCAATATTTCAAATCGAATGATTACCAAAATTTTGACAGCACTTCCTTTTTGGTCCTCGTGTATGCTATTTTGTGTATAATATGGGGAATAAGGGGAAGTGCTATCGAAGTTTTGTTAAACGTTTGATTTGAAATGATTTGTGATACATATATATCATTAAATTTGTAGTGGGAAGTAGAATGGCCACCCATTAAAGAAAGTGTAGAAATCCCTAGGTTATATAACATAATATATTAGTAATAGTGTTAGTACATTATTAATAATAAAATTAATAAAAGTAATGTTATTATAACTAATATATTAATGTTTGGTTTTATTAAATAAGTAAGTATAATATACTATTCTGTCAAAAATAATGTAATTTTTGTTTATGTGTAGAGTATAAAAGATGAGTTATTTGAAAGATCAAATTTGGATGTATATGAAAGGTTAAAAGGAGAAATGATACGATAGCACTTTAAAAATGGTGCGGATGCATTCATGAAAGTGACATATTGTAATCAAACAAATCCTATGTCCATGTTCAAAATGTTGTTGCCTTAAACATAAAGAGTATTATACTGTGCTATTACATTTCATCAATATTGTTTTATGCCAAATTACAATGTGTGAATATATAATTGGAGAAGATGTTCATATTGAATATGGATGTAGATTGTGATGAACCCCCATTGAAGAAAATATAGATGTAGAAAATAGAATGACTAAAATAGTTCATGATGCTGCTAGTCCAAGTATGTGGACCGATGAACCAGATTTAGAGGAAAATCTTGTCTCGAAAGCGAAAACGTTTTTCAACTTGTTAGAAGCTTTAAAATGACTGTTGTATAAATGTTGTATAATGACACACTTATCAATGACATCTAGGTCAATTGCTATATAATATCAAAACAACGCATTAGAAAACCTTAAGAGTGTCTAGCTTATGTAAAGAAATACTTCCCCAGTTGACAATATGTTGATAGAGAACTAATACTCACTTAAAAAGAGGTCTTTGCCTTTTGTTGTATGAAAAAATTGACATGTGTCTAGCTGGATGCATGATTTATTGAAAGGAAGATAAAAATCTGCTGTTTTGTAAATTTTGTAAACAATCTAAATATAGGTCAACAAAAACCAATGGTAAAAGTGTACCTTTCACCAAAATGCATTATTTTTTGATTACATCAAGATTACCAATATTATGTGCGTTTGCTACTACTAGGAAGGACTTGCGATGGCATAGTGAACGACAACAATATGAAGTGTTTTATGTTACCCTACATTGGAAACATTTTGATATGACATATCCTGATTTTTCTAAAAAAATCACATAATGTTAGGCTTGGTTTGTGTATGAATGGTTTTACACAACTTGCTTCATTTAGTAAGCCTGATTCAACATACCAGTTATTTTAACACCTTACAATCTCCCTTCGTGGATGTGTATGAAGAATTCATACATGTTTCTAACTGTAATTGTTCCTGGAACTAGAAATCCAAAGAGAGTGGTAGATGTGTACTTGCAACCTTTGGTTGATGAGTTAAAAAGCCTGTGGATAGAGGTTTTTTTACCCACGACATTTCAAAAAAAGAAGTTTAGAATGTTTGCTTCTTTATTACGGATGATGAGCAATTTTCCTATGTATTAGATGCTTTTTGAGTGGAGTGCTAGTGGAAAATTGTCATGCTTGAATCGATTGGACAGAATCATTTCGACTTACAAATAGTGGAAAACAGTGTTGGCGAGATCGCATCATTGATTTTTACATGTAAACGATCATTTCAGATTTGATAAGAATAACTATAGACAGAATACAACTATTACTTTAGAGTCACTTTCCATTCTAAGTAGTGAAGAAGTATACGAGCTCATGCTAAATTATCCCAAAATACACGAGATAGGAAAACAAAAAAAACTACTGGTAAATGAGAGTATCACAATTGTAACGTCTCGGATTTTGCCGCTCGAAAATCGACATCCATACTTTACATCGTACTTGAATGCCATAGATTCGACCGTTCAAATCAGAGTCGCCGGAGCTTATAACACAATTAAGTAAATAACACAGCGGAATAAATGAATAATACATTGATATACAACACTGATACAATATCTGATATGACAGAGTGATACAATGAATATCAATATACATCAGAGATATGATACAACAAATAGCAGCGGAAAAGAAAACGATAACACCAGCAGCGGATAATCTCCATCTCCAAAAAATCAATCCAGAAGAAGCTCGAACTCCCAATAACGAGGCACAAAGATAAGCAAGTGCAGTCCATATCCAAAGACTGAACTAGCTCCAGATAATCTACTAAACCTGACTATCTGAAAAACCCAACTCTAGACTGCTCGTGTAGAAATATTTTGAGCACCCAGAGTTTAGGAAAGAAACAATAAACTCCAGGTCAGTCATGGGACTGGTGTGAGCAACAAAAACAGTTTATCTTTAAAAAAAATAGCAAAAGAAAGTCAATTCGCAATGCTTTTAGAAAATGAAACTACCATAAGGCCTCCCGCCACACACACAATGCAAACGCAGAATTGGAGGAGATTTCTCCTTATGATAGTCAAAGATGCTTACTACGCAAAATCAAATCATTTTATATTATTACTAGTGCATAGTGGAAAACATTTCGAAAGTAGAATATAAATCTTAGCCAGCATAGACATTCCGAACTATGCCTACTATAGCTACCATCTAAACAGTGGTGACTACCATAAGTAAATGGCAGGTTCTACAACTAATACCGTACAAAGTTCGTATTGGAAGATGGATTTTCCAACAAATGGTCAGGCTAAGGAACTTCCTATTCCACGAAAGAAACGCCTCTGGCGGGACGCTCCGAGAACCAAACCGTTCTCTGCCAAACAAGGCCGGCTACCCCCTTTCCCAAGGGATATACAAACCTCAGATATGCCACCCCCGGTCCTTTGGGACCTTTAACCGAGGCGCGTCAAAACCAACATCACACATAATAAATAAAGTGTGTCCACATGAGTAAGTATCTGGGCTCCATACCATGATACTACCCTTTTCCAGAAGGAATGGTCATACCCTAGGGAAGCTACCCCTGAAACCTTGCCGCACAATTCCTGTTTCGACCATTACCGGGTTGTGAGGTTCGACGAAGTCTCGTCCACAAAGCTACGCTTTGTCACAAAGCCATGCTTTGGGTCAACAGATGATCAAAGCAATGATCACAAAGATAAATGATCAAACAAATGATCATATCACAAATTATCAAACACCGATCATCACACAGCAACACTCAGCATGTCACATTACCAAATTGGGAATATATCGCTGATAAATTTCAACTACATAACCTCTGAGCTCGTACGTATCAGAGAAGGGCGTTAAGCTAAGAGAATAATTCTCCGCCACCAAACAGAAATGTATTTGAAAGAAATCGGCCTTATATCTCAAAGTGTAATGTCAGACATGTAACCATACAAGTCTGTTCCGGGTTCGAACAGAACCGAAGGCACTTCTCACGAAGCCCTTGCAAATCCGGATAATTTCCAATCACGTCCGGACTTCCCGTCACTAAGGGTGATAAAACCTCTATACCGGGGATCAGCCGATGTAGAGTAACTCGACGGTAATCCTTCCGTTTTCAAAAATATCTGGTCTTCAACACCGGTCATCAAATGCCATCCATAACGACGTATCACATATTTGGAATGGGTTATACGACCCAAAGGTCCTTTCCCGGCTAACCCGAATAGTGAGCGAAATATTTAAAACATATGGATATGGGATTTCAATTAAGTCACAACTTAAACCCAAATTTTCTTTTCAAATGGTTTAACCAAATTACCATTTTAAATCTTCTAAACAAAAAGATTCATTTTATCAACCTTCACGGTTTAAACAATTTCCATATTTTAATCTTTTAAATAAAAGATTTAATCCATAGATTTTCCAAATTTATTTCCATTTCAATTGGATTAACTCATTAAATCTTTAAAACAAAGATTTAACTTATAGCTTTCAAAACAATTCCATTTCAAATGGTTTAAATAAACCACCATTTTAAATCTGTTAAAAATAAACAGATTCATATCATAGCTTTCAAAAACAATTCATTCATAGCCTTTCAAAACATTTCAATTTCATTTTAAATTTGAAACCTTTCAACACAAATTTGGAAATTCACTTCTTATATGAAAGCTGTTATTATTTGAAACAAATAGTTTTCGTTTCAGAAAAATCCAATTATATTTGAACGAGTTAAAACCCTTGAATTATATTCACATTCCCAAATCAAAATCTTTAAAATGGTTCAACCCATATATAACTTGTACAGTATCTTTAGTCCCTGGTTTCAAATCATAGAATTCAATTTCAAACTTGAATTCAAATTTAAATCAAATTATTTAAATTTTTAAAACTCGATTAAGTTATTCGAAATGACTTTTATCTTTGAAATCCCATTTCAAAAGTTTTTCACTTTAAACCCAAATTTCTAATTTTCAAAATCAATTGAAATTAAAATTTCAATTTCAAAATCATCGAATTTAAATTATCTGTGACTTAACCGATTTCCACGTGAAATCCATATTTGTGTGTGTATAAGTGTGGTCTAGGGGTTTTACACAGTAGTGCAACATTATACAATCATCACAGATCAGAATACAGAAATATAGTTGATAAGCGATATAAACTATAACGCCTATCATATAGATCACAGATATATATCACAGATAAGTAAATTACAGATCACAACATAAATCAGGATGTATCACAAAGCATCATATATCAGGGATATCAAACAATCAAATCATTCAATAGAATCCAAACATCCATAAGTAGGATCAATTAATATCTGATTAATTCAAATCAGATTAATTTCTTATGAATTACTAATCCTAGTTAATTAACATCGATAAGTTACAAATTATTTTGATTAATTAATCTTTAATCATTTATTAATTAACCATTAATAATAAATTAATTAACCTTTAATTATTAAAGAATTAACCTTTAATTACTAAATTCATCATTTAATTAATTATCTTTAATTTATAAATTACCCTAAATTAATTAATTACCACTTAATTAATAAAATTTTAATAAGTGATCATCCCTAACCACTTACATTAATTAATTAATCTTTGATTAATTATCTTCAAATTAATTGCTTTAATTTATTAACCATATTAATTATCCTTTTACTAATCATTTGATAAATTAATAAACTTTAATCATTTATTTAAAAGACAACTCTTATTAAATTAATGAATCTTATTTACTTTATACTAGAAGTCAAAAGAATTTAAAACTCAATTTCATTTAGATTTAAATCAATTTAAAATTTTACTTTATCATTTAAAACTATTTAAAATAATTAAAATTTAAAAACTTCTTTTGTTTCAAGACTAAGATTCAAATCAATTTAAATTCAGATTTAAACCTTTAATTTCTAACTTCACTTACAATTTTAACTTCACTTAAAAATTTAAACTACTTAAACATTTTGAAGTAGTCAACACAATTTAAATAAATACTTTATTTACTTTAACTGAGATTCAAAAATAACTTGAATCGGTTTTTAAACCTGGATTTAACTTGTTTTAAAACTTTGCTTTCCATATAAACTAGCTATTAAATTTTATTTAAAAATTTAAAAACCAGTGTAACAGGTTTTCTAAAACCTGTAGCCAAAGAAAACGACCCGAGGCGCTTTAATAACGCTTCGAGTTGAATACCCGAATACTTCGAGTCAAAAGTAGGGATTGCTCGAGAATTACTTGAGCCTCTCCCCTGCCCCAACTAAAATAAACAGCCCAGAACCAAGAAATGCACGTGCACGTGCACCAACAACTTCATCCACGTCGATCATCAGCGATGATCTCTTCTAGACAGTGATCACCCCTCAACCCAGACGCAAGCTTCAGATCATCGACCCAGACTCAAATTCGCCTTTAAGCTTTTCATCCAACCCTGGAAATAACGAACTGGAACCCATATCAAACCTGTAACCACTTCGAATTCCCGCCTCCGACCACCGGTGCATCCGTGCCTCCCTCCACGATCTTGCCAACATCTCCTCTTCCATTCCCGAGAATGTGGTGGAACTCAATCCACTTGGGTAGCTGCGAGGATCAAATTTCCGACCGGCCTAAAAACTAGGTTAAAAATCAATCTCGGCCTTCTAACGTCACCACCGCTCCTCGATCATCCACCAGATATTTTTCCCTTCATCTTCGATCACTTCTCCATCAACGCTGAAGGTCCCGACCTTCCAGTCAACAGAGATCATCAGGAAATTCCATTAAACCATTTTCCGTTCATCCCCAAAATGCACTCTTGTCCCAAAACTAGAAATCATGATTTTTGTGTTAAAAATTATGTTTTGGTTTATGGATTCAATCTAGAATCCTGGATTTTTGAATTTCAAAGTTTGGGTTTCCTCTTTTACATACGTTTGCACTGTGGGTTTTGATTTACAGCGTCACTCGAGTTTTAATTTGTTTAAATTAAAATTTTGAACCTTAATCTACGTTAAATCAAACGTCTTTTGTTGGCAGATTTAGTCCTAACAACAATTGGTTTCAGAGAAGATGAATTTACATCTCAACTGAAGAACTGGAAATATAACATAGAGAAAATTCTATTGGAAACAACACACATACATTATGCATCTATGCACACAGCAGATTCACCCAATACAAGTTTAGTTTAACAACACTAGCACGCAACAAAATTTTAACTTTAAGGTTTAAAAGTGAGGTTACTCACATGCCTTATAATATTTTAAGTACCTAGATTCTACTAAAACTAAAATACTTTGTTTTGAATCCAAGTGCTAACATTGATTCAATAAAAAGATATGAACTTTTTTCTTTGATTGATAGTGAACACTGAAACCTGGAACAGAGGTATATCAACAAACATAGTTCAAATCAAATGCATACACACCTCATTTACATGTAGATATATACATGCAGGCATATAAACAAAGCATTGTCATCTCATACTTTTAGAATCAACTCCAAGAATCAAGACAAACATATGGTTTTTAAAGAAGAGTTGCTCACTGATTTAAAAGCAGAGAGAAGGATTTAATTTTTGAGTCTGTGATTAGAACAGTGGCAAGATATGTATGTATACATACAGTCAATGATTACTGAGACATGCAAGCATTTATCAATATCAACAAGCAAGCACATCCAGACAATGCACAGGTTCATGGGCATAGAATTTATAGAGACTAATTTGTAAATCAAGATTTGCTCACCTGGAGTTGAAGCAGAGAACTAAAAGCTTGAAACTGGAAAGAAATCATTTCTTCATCTCTGGTTTTCCATTGATTTGTTTTGATGTTTACGTGGATGTTTTTAAGTTGATAATTGTTTTTGAATGAGGACGATATCACTTTAGTTTTCATTTTACTCAGTTTTAATGGGGTGAACGAAAACTGGAATGAAGCTTTACTGCATGATGAATTGTTCAGGGTGACAAAATATATTTGTTTGTACAATTTTCTAGTAGAGATATTTTCTTTGTGGAGGCTGCATTTATTATGTTGTACAATGCATAAGTATAATGTGGTGGCTTGTATTAATTCACATTGTACCATAAAAATTTTCTCGGCTGTACAAATATATGAGGATATTTTGATGTGGCTTCCTTTACAAGCTTTCATACTTGTCTCTTTTTTTCTTTCTTACTTGTTTACTTGTTTCCATGTTTTCTTCTCATTTATATTTTGTTTCTTTTGCTAAGTCTAATTGTTTTATAATGTAAATGAACTCCTATCTTTTTATTTTATCTTTTATGATTTTTATTTGTTCTATTACTTGTCTCAAATTCAAGTATATATTTAATTTATTTATTATCTTGTATTTAATTTATAAATTCAAATTATTATTAACCATCAGTTCTAAAATTTAACATTATTTATTTATTTATTTATTTTACACCTGTGTCCAAAGTCTATATTTCATATTTATTTTTAAATCACCTATTTAAGATTTAATTTCAAATCCAGAATATATATGCATATACATAAATTTCAAATCCACTCATATATGCTCAAATACATATATTTTCACACATATACAATATTTACAATATTTTTAAATTTAAATGATTTTATACCAAATTTATTTGAGTTCGGGGAAACTCGCATCACTTTATCATTTAATTTAACAATTTTAATTCAAAAATTAAATTAATTATCTGTTTAAATGTATATAAAATCTAGGGTCGTTACAACAATTGAAGCAAACAATGTACATTTTGGGAGTTACCATATTGAAAAATTAGACACTTTGACATAATATGGACATAATGCAAGAAAATTGTGTCTAAGAACTTCATTAACACGATAATGAACATGATAGGAAAAACAAAAGATGATTATATGCCCAGGAAGGATATTGCTATATAATATTTAGATGATTTGTTGTCTGACATCGTTAGTAAAGATAGATGGTTTGGTTGATTTATGGATGAATGTCGTTAATCCAATTTTTCAGATGACGTTACATGATATATATTTATTTTGGCTCGAGGTAAAATGGAACACCAGGCAAGTAAGTTGTCATATCACCATATATATTTTGCAGTGATGGTTATAAGGTGTCGGCACTTGAGTTGTCACTGCAACTGCAAGTACATTGTTTTGAATATGGATTAATTTAATATAGAGCTTACCCAAACAGAAGACATTTTACCACTTAGATGTGACATAAGTTCGATACCATGTTCACTACATCATCTATTCCCGATGTTCCTAGATGGAGTTTTATAGCATGATGCTACTTAGTCGTTAAACATTATTTTTATGGATTGACACAACAAGACGCCACTCGATATTGAGTTGTCTTGTCCGTGTACTAGAGAAGCAAGATGATAAGAAGATATGTTTGGAATAGATGCCTCTTGTGCATTTGTAAGAAGGAAATTACTGAAATTGGATATTTGTTGTGTGTAGAAGATATTCTGACCTCAGTTGTACTATGATTATACGAGTATGTATTACCGATGTTATAGGATGAAGTATTTCAAGTTGTTTAGATAAACATATTTCAAGGAATCAAGGAAAAGATATTTCGGTCATTAGCATTAAATTACGGAGGCAATTTTCATAAAAAATTAGATTTGGAGATTCAATATGATTTGGTGAAAAGATTAGATAGATGCTTTTTTATAATCCCTCGAATTGAAGAGAGACTATCTATTCAAGGAAGCTTTTATGAAGCAGCGATTTAAGGGTGCATTATTTATGTTGCATACTAGGTGCATATGAACAGTGTACTACATAGTCAATACTAAGACACTATCATAATTTTAGGTTCGGATTTTCCTTAGATTTAGGATTGTTGTTTATTATGCTTGAATGTTTGAAAGTATAAAATTTCTTTTGTTTGAATATTTCTTGCTAGCTTATATTATAGTACATTTGATAAAACTTTAAAGTCCCTCGTATATTGGGAGCATGATACTACGATGTCATGGTTATTTGGTATTAGAAGAAGTGATATCATAAGTTAAGTGATACCACTTAAGTTGAACTGAAGTTAGAAAGAGAAGTTATACTATGTTCATTAGGTTAAGACATCATGCTATTTCAGTGTTCTTAGGTGAAAGGAGGAATTATCTAGTTATTCAAGTGAACGGTTAGCTTAAGTGATACACCATCCCCTTTTTAGTTAACTTGTCCCTAGGATTTAGAAGATGAAGTGATAGTTATGCTACAGAAATAAGTAAAGTGTTAGGTATGTGCATTTAGGTGTTGTATGATGTTGCATTTTCGTTGGGGCATCTTTATGCCAAGGCTATTGGTTGTTATTCAATTTGGCATTAGTTTATTTGAATTATTAGCATGAATTGCAGAAGTTGTTATTGTGCACGTACGTTTATGGATAGTGTTTAAGGATGAGTATATATATTGGTAGTAGAGTTTAATTTAGTTAAGTTTGAAAGAACGATCTAGGCGAGAGTACCTGGTAAGTCGAAGAGAAGGCCGTAGATTTTCATTGCTACTCTTTTATAGAATGCTTTTCCAATTGTTTGATTGTTAGTATAAATAGTTTATTTACATATGGTTAAATAATTACTATATGTATGTATGTATGTATGATTGTTTGATTCTTTTGTTTTGTTTACGGTATGAATTATGATTCCTTGATCTTAATGTGCTTAATATCTCTTGATTATGAAATTTGTTAATTTTTGCATTTAATCTAAAATATGTTGAATTGGATGATTGTGTATACATGTAGAACTTATATGCCCACACTAGAGTGCTCGCATACATACCTAATATGTCATGTCATCTCATTCATATAAGTGGTCCAACAAATAGATTCTTGTATTTAATATATGCTATAGTCATCCTACATGCATATATACGATACTATGTTTTCCATTTAAGTTTCACCAAGTATACATATTTATTGCTATAGTTATTCTGTATGTCCTCTAAAACATATGTATGCTATGGCTCTTTGGATGTTTGCTTGTGCATGTTGTATGTGTAGTGTGGAAGATACATAATACATAGAGTTACCTGAAAATTAGAAATCCATCCCCATCCATATCCAAAAAGCGGATAAATATTCGAGATCCGAAAATATGGATGTAGATGCGGATACGCATCCGAAAATTATTCGTTCGGTTTTTCTCAAGATTATTGTTTAAATTATGAAAATTTTAGTACAACGAAAGATATTTATTTATTGTTTTATTAAGTTAGAAATTCATATTATACGCGCTAAATGCATATTAATTGCTCCAAACTATTTATTATCATCATATTTGTTTAATTTTAACACTTTAATAATCAACGGGATTGAAAAAAGTCTATGTTAAACTAAAATTTTCCATTTATATTTCTTGATTATTTGATCATTTGCGAATAGTATAATTATCCGATATTCGTTCGTATCCATGGATATAGATATCCGATATCCAAATATGATTTCGGATATGGATACAGATATGACACCATCCATATCTTAAAGTATACGTTGACAGGCCTAATTACACATGAGAGTGCGAGTCGGATTTTTTGTTCTTTAGGAATTTCGAAGACAAAATTCTTTTAAGTAGAAATAATGTACTACCCCATAAATTTCATTAATAATGTTTGAGGGTGTTTTGGTAAATTTAATTAATAGGGATAAAAAGACAATTTTACAAATAATGAAATTTGACGACGAATGTGATGACCCACATTTTGGAAGGTTTAAATCAACAATAATCCACACATGTCCAACTTAAACAATCCGGAACGTAGGCAATCAATGGGGTTAATTAAGAAAAATAAGAAAAGAAGAAGAAAACAAACAAGAATCTCGCAGCGAAAACGATAAAATATAATAATCAAATAAACAGTTCGTGAAGCTGTTTACTATACATTTGATTATAATCTATACAACATTTATCAGAGTTATATATATAACAGGGATAAATAAAAATAATGCAGCAGACAACATGATGCAGGAATAATAATAGTAATAATATACCAAATCTTCGTCTTCATCCTCCAGAGAATAATTTTCAATGCACTGGAAAAACTCAGGACTGACTCAAGCGTAATGAAAAACAAAACACCTGAGTCAGGACTAAAATATTCTTATGTAAGTCAAATCAATATCACATATAACATGAGTGTCATGGCGCCAGAGATGTTTACGGGTTTTTACATCTCCTATCCAGTGTATAACGTGCGTGCAATAACTCAAGAGATGTACGGAATTTTCCATCTCTTAAGGATCCGTTAAACTATTTATATATAATAGCATACGCTATAATAGGTCATGTCTATCAGTAAAATAAATATCAAAATAGAGTTAAGGCTTTACATTGATCCACCTTAACACATTTTATAGCAAGTAGTCTATGCAGGTTTTGTAACACAACCAGTAACGTCGGTAGCTAGTGAATCCCCTATAGGTACAGTACTAAACCAAAGTCGTAATGGGCTAGTACAAGGATAAATATGACAAGGCATGTGAGGCAATGCCCAAGGTAGGATTCTACCAGTTTACCCTTTCTAACTGGTTATAATCCATCCGTGGTCGATCGCGACAATCAATCCAAACAAAAAGGTGCATCCATCGAGTCGAAAATCACAATAGTAATACGAGGGATCAACGTCGCTAGAGGTAGCTAACCTTATTAGCCAGACATAGGCTCATGTTTTAGTCATTTTAATTATAGCACAAGTGTCAAGGCTATCCATCATCGTTCTCTTACTTCATTCCAGTAAACATCGCCAATTCAACCACTACATTTTGGATATCATCCACCGCATACATAGTTGTCAAAGTGGTTCCAATATTGACAGAGAGTATGCCAATAAGAGGCCCCAGTCTTTTTAGCAACCAAACGTCGTTTTACACACCGATTAGTACCTTTATATTTCGAAAACAATTCGTACTTGATATCAAAATATCATATTCGTTTCAAAATCAAATCCATTTCGAAATCATTATATTCGCTTCACAAATCATATTTTTACTTCAAAATGCCAATTCAGTTTGATATATCGATTTCACTTCAAAATTTGATTCGAATTTCAATTTAGGTTATAACTTCACTTTAACCCAATTTGCATTTAAATCCAAGATTTAAATATAAACATTTCACCTTTTTGACCAGTTTGAATTTTTAGAAAATAGTTTAAATAGTTAAAATAGTTTAGTAGAAAATAGTTTGAGTATTGAAATAGTTTATATGGAAAATCAAATTAATTTGAATATTTAAAAAGATAGATTTTAAATAGTTTGTACTGAAATAATATATTTGAAAATATTTTCAAAGTCAAACTGATTTAATTCCAAATTTCCAAATTCAAATCACTTTAAATTTCTATTTCGATTTATTCGATTCAATTCTGATTTCAAGTCGAATTTTACATCGATTCCAATTTCAATTCAAATAAATTCGATTTCGAATTAATTCAAATGCTTTCAATTCCAAATTAATTTCAATTCCAATTATCCGATTCAATGATTTAATTTCAACTCAAGTCTCAAATTTAAACCTTTTCGATTTATATCAATTTCGTATTCGATTTCCAAAATATCGATTCAAAAACACTTAAATCAAATTAACATTCAATATTCAATTAAAATCCAAATCTTCAAATATAATTCAATTCCGAGCTCAATTTTGAAATATCATTTTATATTACTTTTACTTAGCAATATTCAATGTTCGAATAAAATTCCAATCTTCTAAAACAAATCAATTTTTGAAATTCAAATCATATTTCGATAATAACTTCAAAATCTCAACTTCAATTATTTAAACAATTCATGTTATCAAACTTAAATTTCATACTTCGAGCTCAAGTTCAAAAATAGTTCGATTTCCAAAATTCGATTTTTATTTCTTAAAATCAAATTATTTAAATAATTTCAAAACAAAATTTTTAAAATCATTTAATTTAACTAATCCGGTGTCCGTATATAATTCTCTATCCTAGGGCCAAGTGAATCAATTATTTCAATTTAATTCCAAGGCTGGATATATATCATTTCAATCCAAAATAAATGTCATAGGTATATATCATTTCAACGTATTTCTTAATTTATTAGAAATAATTCAATTTACAGTTTTATATACTGTAAAAAAAATATACATGATGATAGCAGGATATATTAAACATGAATAAACATCCAAATCATCCAAAATATCAATCAATAGCATCTATCCCAATCAATCATCCAAACAGTCAAAAATCACAGCAATCAACCAATTATCAATAATCGGGGATTTTACTAAGGGTTTAATTCTAATAAAATTTAACTGCCAATTCAAATTCTATAATTAATTCAAATGTCAATTTAAATGTCAATTAAATCTATCAAACAACAATCAATAAATTTAAATCACATCATAACTTCAAATTTAACTAACATAAAAATATTCTAGTCAATCGTGAGCATATAAAACACTCACCTTTATTTGAACTAAAAATTTTCACAGCTTCAAATAAATTTCAAACAAACCTCATGATGTATCCTTCGTCGATACGATTCCAACGCCACATGTTTCGTTCGAAACGGACCTCGTATGCAAAAGTTACGATGTAAATAGTATTCGAGATAAGTAAAACTATCATTAGTGTAATTAGTTAATAATTAAATTAATTAATTCTAACCCTACCTCTTCTCTTCTGGTCCCAGTATTCACTCAACCCATCATCGCGACAATTACCTCCACACGCATGCAACCTTCGACAACTTGACATCGATTAGAGGACGTCGTCGGATGCGCCTCCATCCACTCCCCCACCGCCAGAGGCGCGGTCGCCCATGATGGCACCATCATCGAGTAAATCACCAAAGCACACGCACCATTCAATCATAGATCTAGGCGAATTCATGACGTAATAGCACGAATCAACCGTATGGATTAGAAGAGGAGATCGAGATCTACATCTTTCAAGTTGGAAGTTTTTAATTTTGTTGAGCGGAACGAGAGATAAAGAGGAAAGAAGCACGGAAATTTTTGGTCGTTAGAATAAAATAAGTGGCGGCCATAGATACTAGGGTTCAGAAATAAAATAATAATAAATTTCTCGTTTTTCGTGCCGTATTTATATAGTTAGGTTCAAAATCATCCGAACTCCAATCGAGGCATGCCGCCTAGCGTTTATAATGTTTTACTTCTATTTCGAATACAATGGAACTAGTCTCAAGGCCTAATTCAATCGTATGTCGAAGATAGCTTTTCAAAGTCAAATTATTTTATCGAATTGCTTAAATTGATTTCTACGCATTTCAAGCTCGCACGGCCAAACGATAAGTCCAATCGCTACGAAACTTGAAATCCTACAATAACTTACTGTTACAGATTAGATGAAATTGGTTTCATCGAAATCCGAGACAGTGGCCAAAATGGCTATTTTTACTCATCAATTATAATATAAAATTTCCAATTTCTAATTATTCACCTTTAAATTCAATTTTAAATTTTAGAAATCTTCATTCATATTCAAATAAAATTTAAATCAATTTCTGATATCATTTTCATTCATATTAAATCTAGAATTCAATTATTTAAATAATCTCCAATATTAAATTTAAAAAATTTAATTATCCAATAAACCAATATTAATAAATCATTAAATTTTATTTCTACCCATATTTATCCATAATTACATGAAATTTAATAACTTACAATAGTCAAAAGTACGGGTCGTTACATACTCCCCCACTCAAAACTTTTCATCCTCGAAAAGGAACTAAGTATAGAATTTAACACTTGATATATTTTCTCAAAATAATTAACTTATAAAACCTAAACATCTTATTTGCAAAACTATTACTACGCTTATACTACGCCACTCTGATATTGGTTTTATGGAAAATATAACTAATATATAAAAACAAGCTATAAAATTTTTAAACTTCAAAAAATTTCTAAATCCCGGATTTACAGAATATTTCGGCAGAGTCTCCGTAGCACGGCTCGATCGAAAAAAATTTACAATATAATATATAACACAAATATACCAAATAGATATCAAATATACATCTCATCTCAATGTTGAAGCATCCCGTAGGGAAAAATATAAAACCGTGGTATGTAATCCCAAATACATACCTTATTATTAGCGTTATAAGCAAATTAGCTTATATTAAAGCGAGCGAAAGCAATATACATGCAAGCGAGCTCCAAAAGCTAGCATACGCCATCCATACCTACTAAACACTCAATAACCAAATGAGAACATATATATAAAGAGTAAAATCGATATATAACACAGATTATGCAACAACCATAAACGAATATAGCAAATGCAACAAAACAAACATTCAACAAACAATATACATCCAATCTTATTCACAACAATACCAATTCACACTTCCTAATGTCAATATTCAGTTTATTATAATTTCATTTCCTATCAATATTAAATTGATTTACTTTTAATTCATCGACATTTATTTCATCTATATACAATTTGTTTGCTTTCAATTTATTCACATGGATTTCTTTCAAATTTAATTGATTCACCTTAAATTTATTCACGTTCAATTGATTAACATTCATTTCCTTAATTATTCAATGGATTTATATTCAATTCATTCGCTTTTAATTTTTTATCCAACTAATTTAGTTTCAATCCATTCTTATTCAATAAACTAATATCCATTGCATTCACATTTGATTGATTACAATTTAATGTATTTACATTCAATCGATTTACTTTCAATTGATTAATATTTATTTTAATGACATTCATTTTATTTATCATCCAATGAATTTTCATTCTATTTTACCTTGTTAAGTTAAATTTATTTCATTATCACTTAGTATTTTAATACTAATATTATTTCTAAACCATTTAAGTTTTATTATAAATTGCAACTCATTTTTATTATTATTCCGTAACTTAAATTCATATTAATTCATTGATTCACATAATTAGATTATTTCATAAATTTAAATTCATTTTATTAATTTTACTTTAGTAAATTTTATTTTAATAAATTCCAATTTATATTAATAAATTTTCTTTTCTCACAATCAATTTCATTCAACTTATTAAGTTAACTTCATCTTATAGTTCATATTCAAATCTATATCATTAATTTTTTTTTCTTAAGTGAAATTTTTTTTATACTCATATTCATATCAACAAATTTTCTTTTTATCACAGTTTACTTCATTCAATTTTCTTAAGTTAACTTCCATCTTTTAATTTATTTCATTAACTTATTTAATATGCAATTAGCTAACATTCGATTTATTAAAACTCATTTCCTTTGTAATTAACTTATTTTCATCCAATTTTTAAATTAAATTCAATTACTCACATTAATTTTTCTTACACTCATTTACCTTTATTCAATTTCTTTCACAATTCAAAATGCGTTTCAAATAATAATTCAAGTTGTATTCATTCTATTAATTCATTTTATAGCTTAAGTGGAATTAATTCACTCCATAAATTTATCTAGTTATATTCAAATCCAATTCAATTCGTTAAATCCTTATTAAATTAAACTTTATTTCATTTTATCCATTTTTGGTTTATTCAACTTTATTTAAGCTAAACTTTGTATTCGTTATCATTCATATTCAACAAATTTAAATTTTTCTTTAGCTTAATATTTATCAAATCTATAAGTTATACAAACTTATTCAATTAAAATTTTATTTTATTATTTTATTTAATTCATTTCAAATACAATTCTCTTTTATCTAAGCTTCTTGAGTTCAACTTCATTTTATTTTATTTTATTTCTCAAATTCAAATTTTCTTTTGTTTGCTTAACCAAAAATATTCAATAGTTTTAAATTTTAATTTTACTTTCCTGTTCAAATTTATAAGTTATAAACTTATTTATTATATATACTACTTCCAATTTTTAAGTTCAAAACTATTCCCATATATTTATTAAATCATACTTAGAATAAATTTTTCTTTCACAATCAAAACTTGTTTTAATCAAAAAATAAATTTCTTTTGGTAGAAATTCTCACTCAGAAACTCGAAAATGAATACCGGCGATGTTGTAGTCATCCCCCGAATTATTTCTCAGCGACCAAAGCGAGTTTAATGCTTTTATTTTCTTCCAAAAATATTTTCAAAATATTTTTCTAGTCAAAACTTTTTCAAATAATATTAATTTCGAAGGCTTCGAAAATAAATTTTGAAAGCAACAGGTTTTAAATTCAAAAATTCTCAACTTTTAAATCCTTTCCATGTATAAGCCATTTTATAAATATACTTATACAAATTTCATTACTTTATTACCAAAATATTTCATTAATTTAGCACTTGGTCATTTTAACCAATTCTTATTGCAATTATATTTCAGTTCAATCTAATTATCAAATGCTTCATAAAATAAAATTCATTAAGTATTCGTTTTATTTTTAATTCAACCCATAATCGATGATAATTTAAATATTATCATCTTCTAAGAACTAACATTCATTAATAATTAACAATTTATATATATAATATAATTTAGGTAAAATTATTTCATTTACTAGATTTTAAAACAATATTATGTCGACTTGCCTCGTTTAAGTGTTTAGAAACCCCTATCGATAACATGGCGTCCCACGCATCGATCAAAATTCATAAACAACTCAATGGATAAGTAAACACAATATAAAACATTTCATAACACTAACAAGTACGCTCTCTCATATATATACACTCAAACAGACTCATGCTACGGTATTACTACCTTATCTCTAACCAATCACACCCCCACAAAGCCAAGGTTATAGCTAAACCAAAGCTCTGATAACAACTGTGACGACCCACATTTCGAAAGGTTTAAATCGACAATAATCCACACATGTCCAACTTAAGCAATCCAGAATGTAGGTAATCAATGGGGTTAATTAAGAAAAATAAGAAGAGAAGAAGAAAACAAACACAGAATCTCACAGCGGAAATGATAAAATGTAATAATCAAATAAACAGTTCATGAAGTTGTTTACTATACATTTGATTATAATCTATACAACATTTATCAGGGTTATATATATAACAGGGATAAATAAAAATAATGCAGCAGACAACGTGATGCAGAAATAATAATAGTAATAATATACCAAATCTTCGTCTTCATCCTCTAGAGAATAATATTCAACGCACTAGAAAGACTCAGGACTGACCCGAGCGTAATGAAAAACAAAACACCCGAGTTAGGACTAAAATATTCTTATGTGAGTCAAATCGATATCGCATATAACATGAGTGTCGTGGCATCAGAGATGTTTACGGGTTTTTACATCTCCTATCCAGTGTATAACGTGCGTGCAATAACTCAAGAGATGTTACGGGATTTTCCATCTCTTAAGGATCCGTTAAACTATTTATATATAATATTATACGCTATAATAGGTAATGACTATCAGTTCCGATTTCAAGTCGAATTTTACTTCGATTCCAATTTAAATTTAAATAAATTCGATTTTGATTTCGAATTAATTCAATTTTTCTTTCAATTCCAAATTAATTTCAATTTCAATTCCAAATTAATTTCAATTTCAATTCCAAATTAATTTCAATTTCAATTCCAAATTAATTTCAATTTCAATTCCAAATTAATTTCAATTCCAATTATCCGATTCAGTAATTTAATTTTTCAGTAATTTAATTTCAACTTAATTCTCAAATTTAAACCATTTCGATTTATATCAATTTCGTGTTCGATTTCCAAAATTTTGATTCAAAAACACTTAAATCAAATTAACCTTCAATATTCAATTTAAAATCCAAATCTTCAAATATAATTCAATTCCGAGCTCAATTTTGAAATATCGTTTTATATTACTTTTACTTAGCAATATTCAAAGTTCGAATAAAAGTCCAATCTTCTAAAACAAATCAATTTATGAAATTCAAATCATATTTCGATAATAACTTCAAAATCTCAACTTCAATTATTTAAACAATTCCTGTTATCAAACTTAAATTTCAACACTCGAGCTCAAGTTCGAAAATAGTTCGATTTCCATAAATTCAATTTTTATTTCTTAAAATAAAATCATTTAAATAATTTCAAAACAAAAAATTTAAAATCATTTAATTTAACTAATCCGGTGTCTGTATATAATTCTCTATCCTAGGGCCAAGTGAATCAATTATTTCAATTTAATTCCAATGATGAATATATATCATTTCAATCCAAAATAAATGCCATAGGTATATATCATTTCAACCTATTTCTTAATTTATTCGAAATAATTCAATTTACAATTTTATATACTGTAAAAAAATACAAGATGATAACAGGATATATTAAACATAAATAAACATCCAAATAATCCAAAATATCAATCAATAGCATCCATCTCAATCAATCATCCAAACAGTCAAAAATCACAACAACCAACCAATTATCAATAATCAAGGATTTAACTAGCGGTTTAGTTCTAATTAAATTTAACTGTCAATTCAAATTCTATAAATTAATTCATATGTCAATATAAATATTAATAAAATTTGTCAAACAACAATCAATAAATTTAAATCACATCATAACTTCAAATTTAACTAACATAAAAATATTCTAGTCAATTGTGAGCGTATAAAACACTCACCTTTATTTGAACTGAAAATTTTCTCAGCTTCAAATAAATTTCAAACTAACCCCATGACGTAGCCTTCATCGACACGATTCCAACGCCATATGTTTCGTCCGAAACGGACCTCGTATGCAAAAATTACGATGTAAATAGTATTCGGGATAAATAAAACTATCATTAGTGCAATTAATTAATAATTAAACTATTTAACTCTAACCCTACCTCTTCTCTTCCGTTCCCAGTATTCACGCAACCCATCATCATGACAATTACCTCCACACGCATGCAATCTTCGACAACTTGACATCGATCAGATGACGCCGTCACATGCGCCTCCATCCACTCCCCCACTGCTAGAGGCGTGGCCGCCCATGTTGGCACCATCATCGAGTAAATCACTAAAGCACACGCACCATTCAATCGTAGATCTAAGCAAATTCGTGACGTAATAGCATGAATCAACCGTATGGATTTGAAGAGGATATCGAGATCTACATCTTTCAAGTTTGAAGTTTTTAATTTCGTTGAGCGGATCGGGAGATAAAGAGGGAAGAAGCACGGCAATTTCTGGCCGTTGGAATAAAACAAGCGGCGTCCATAGATACTAGGGTTAAGAAATAAAATAATAATAAATTTCTCGTTTTTCATCCCGTATTT
Source organism: Allium fistulosum (assembly GCA_030737815.1). NCBI lineage: Eukaryota > Viridiplantae > Streptophyta > Magnoliopsida > Asparagales > Amaryllidaceae > Allium > Allium fistulosum. Next base: position 419,947,679 of record CM060906.1, read on the forward strand.
ATATAGTTAGGTCCTAAATCATCTGAACTCCAATCGAGGCGTGACACCTGGCGTTTATAATGTTTTACCCCTATTTCGAACACTATGGAACTAGTCTCAAGGCCTAATTCGATCATATGTGGAAGATGGCTTTTCAAAGTCAAATTATTTTATCGAATTCCTTAAATTGATTTCTACGCTTTTCAAGCTCGCATGGCCAAACGACAAGTCCGATCGCTACGAAACTTGAAATCCTACAATAATTCACTATTACGGATCCGATGAAACTGGTTTCTGCGAAATCCGAGATAGTGTCCAAAATGGCTATTTTTACTCCTCAATTATAATATTAAATTTCCAATTTCTAATTATTCAATTTTAAATTTTAGAAATCTTCATTCATATTCAAATAAAATTTAAATCAAATTCTGATATCATTTTCTTTCAGATTAAATCCAGAATTCAATTATTTAAATAATCTCCAATATTAAATTTAAACAATTTAATTATTCAATAAACCAATATTGATAAATCATTAAATTTTATTTCTACCCATATTTATCCAGTAATTACATTAAATTTAATAACTTACAATAGTCAAAATTACGGGTCGTTACAACGAAAGTTGCACCATTGCGTAACTCGGATTTTTCTGATCAGTTTTGATAGGAACATCAGAAGCGGAGATCATATGAAGAAGATATAAATGATTCGAGTTGCGGGCTCATATTAGGCCGAACCAACTTTGGATTCGATAATTCAAATTTGAATTGAAACATCATATCCTGCATCTATTTAAACCCAGAAAAAAATCATACAGATCATTTTTCTTTTCTTTCTTCTTCTTATTCTTCTCTGTAAACTTCTTCCTTTAGAAACTTCAGATGGCTATATCTTCTTCATTTCTTAATGGATTTGACCAAACTCATATCAAAATGATGAGCGGAATCAAGACTATGATTAGTTACCGATCTCAGGAGGAATCGAGCAAATTTCTGTATGTCTATTTCTGGACAATGGAAGTTTAGTGAATTTCTTCATCAATCAGAGAATTTGATCATCATTTCAATGAGTGAAATGCTTCTCCTTCATTTATAAATCAAATATAATGGGTTTGATATGATTATGAGTCTGATTATAGGATGAATTTTGAAATTATTACCGATTTATTAGTTAAGAAATAGTAACATTAATGGATATGACAATATACATTGGTTAATAACTCAAATTGATTTATATATATATATATATATATGATGACCGATACATGATAGAGTTAGGGGTATTCCCTAGAGACAATTATGTACTATTACATTTATCTAACGTGATAACCAATCTTATTCAAAATAAAAGGTGTTTTCTTTCTATTATATACTTGATATAATATGTTATATTAATTAATTAATTTAATTAAAAGTAATTTAATAAAAAATCTATAAATGTAATGTTTTGTGATAGTAGATACAAAGTGTTGTAACCATGAGTAATTTATCACAATGAAAATAAATATGCCATTTTACATATTCCTAATCAAGATGTATCGAGATTGGATATATATACATCTGTGAGACTAGAGTACTTAACGTTCTCCAAACGTTGGGCATTGTATTACACATGGCTACTGAGGGCTACAAGAGGTTACATACTGATAGTTATTGATAACTATGGAATGACTCACTCGAGAGTTTTATGTTGGTTAATGTAACTAAGGTCAAACAGAAAATATCGATGTGATTGATTTACACGGTTCTCTCGACTTGAGAATACTATTAATCTTCAATATTAAAGCTCTGCTTTGATTATAATCAAATCATGGCATAGCATCCATCAACTGATTATAGTTGGATCGAATGGAAGTATTGGAAGTGAAGCACTATTCAAGAGAGGATTCGTCTCCTCGGTTATATGAGGTTCATATCACGATCAATTCAAGTCAACTCAATGTCAAAATCTTTGCCCAGAGCATTTCAGTTAATAATAACTGTTATTATTGGATCAAGGACTTTGTGTTTAGAATATAGGGTTGAATATGAATGGTATTGGAATTTTGATCGTTACCAAATTCCATAAGTTCTAGGTGATATAGTTTTGATGAAGTAAATTGGTGTAAACAAAGTCACAACAGGGTAACGCTTAACAAAGTAAATTTGGATTTTACCGAAATCAAGTAAGCGATAAAATTGACCAAAATATGACACCACCTTCTAAGTGACGTGTGAACGTTAATATTTCAATAGTTCGATATTAATCGCTGACCAAATATATACCTGACGAGTCACACAAGCGAAACGATGAATTCTTCTTTGACCAAACGATTTAATTAGTTTATAATTATGATAAATTAATTAACATTTATGAAATATAAAATTTTGATTATGATTTGAGGAATAAATATTATTAAATATATATTTATAATATTTTAAATATATTAATAGATATACGATATCGATAAGTGATTAAATTGGATTTAATTAACTAATATTTTATGTAGGCTTAAATGGGTTTTTGGCCCATCATGATGGGTGAAATTCTTGACAGCAACATGTATGGGGGCGGCTCAAAATAGGGTTTAGATGCTTGATTTTGGATGGCTTAGATCAAGAGAGAATTAGTATGGGATGAGATACACTTTTTCCTCCTTTCTATCCACCATATAAACAAACCTAAGCTAATTTGATTTTGATGTTTTTTGGCTGCCATATCCATCATATCTTGCTGGCCGAAATTACTCCATTAGTGCTCCATTATATCAAGTTCAACTCAAATTCGATCACTATTTGATTGTCAAAAGTCAACGGTTCAAGGACTAGCAATCTGTCGAATTAGAAAAGGTTTCCAAGGGGAGAGTTCATCCTTTCAAGGTGTACTTCAAGGCTTTGGTTCTTAGGTATGTTTATCAAATTATAATTTATAATTCTTCGATTAATATTTTATTATGTGTGTGTGTATTATGTTGAATATGCGAGTATATGATTTTTGTTTGATGATAATAAACATATATATATATATATTCATTTAAATGTATTTGTTAATGTACTATTTTATTTTTCACATAATTAATAAATATTTGCTGAATAAAATAAATAACACAGAATTTAAACTCAAACGGATATTTTATTCAGACAAATATTTATTACAATTTTGAATAGTACAAATCTGAGCTCTCACTATATATATACAATTTGCAATTACAATGCATTTCAATTTACATAACTGTCCTCACTACATATCGCTCAATCACTCGTATTTATCTTCAGCTTCATTCCAGATTGAATCCAGCGTTTGAGCTATCTGCAATACACTGACGCAGTAAAATTGAAAAAGAAATATTTTTTCAGTATAAAATAAAATGTGATTTTGAAATTTTTATTTGCCTCAGTTATTTGGGTTGTTCGCCATTATTTAATTTTGAATTCATCATACACGAACAGCTTGTGACATGCCAATGTATCACTGTACATGCCATAAGGCCGTGCACGCCAATATACACTTGATAAAATTATGGGGACAGGCGAGCACAAGGTCAAACCCAATCAAAAGCCGAGTTCAACTCAAGTGAAATAAATAAAGTCCCGACACGAGCACAAGGTCAAACCCGAGCTTTAAGCTGGATTCAACTCAGGTGCATTACAAAACATCACAAAACTGTCGAGCAGAAGAATTCAAATACAATCAAACAAGACACAACCTCGACCAAAATTCGAATGTACACTTGAACCCAGACTGGTAAGAGGAATGAAGCATGGTCAAACCAGACTACGCAATAAATGCAGCAAAACCAAAATGAACAAAATATATGTGTGCATCTAACCAAACCGGTGGTGCAGCAGCCTCAACAAGTTACAGCATGGCACAAAGGCACAGACCACACTCGAGTACACATAAAAACAACTCAAACTCAAGAATGAAGCAAATTAACCAGTCCAGACTTAAGAATTCAGAACATGTACATATATGGTGATAACACAAGTGTAAACTTATCAAAGCATTCGAGGTGAATCAGATTAAACAAGACCAGACCCAAATCAGCCATGAAGTATACATATTCATAACAACCAGATCAGAGCTTCAACCAGTACACAAGTAGAGACAACCAGACTATATGCAAGCAAGGTTACGGATTCAAGTACGAATGCACATCAACACTAGATCAGACTACAAAACAATCATATACAAGTTTCACTGACTCGAAGGAACAAGCCAATATGGCAATAATGCAAACACGGTTCAAATGAACAGACTATGTAATATAAAGATGGAGGTAGTGTATATATACATAGACAACTTGAAGTAAACCGAGCATAAACAAGTGTACAGGTCAATGAAGTTTCAAGTCAAGCCAAAATGCCAGAGAATCAAAACTCGTGTGAATATGGTACGATTCGAAAAATATCTTCACAAAATCAACTACGAACAAATGCCAAAGTCATGGAACAGAAAGTAAAAATCGAACAAGTCAAGTATGCTACAGAGATGATCAAACAACTACAAACATCAAGTCAGAGCTGTGGCGACTAAGGCTAAAATCGAGCAAGTTCAAATTTTAACAAAAGCAAATTGTCCGAAGTCAGAGAGAAAAGAACGGAATCACAATCAAAGGGCAGTTTCAAACCGTGACCAAGAAATCGAACGATCAGAAATCAAAGCCGTGATAACCAAGCAATCTCATAAAGCCGTGATTATCAAGAAATCAAAAAATATACGAAGTGACAAAGTCAGTAATAATATCAATCATCCAAACGAAAATCGAACGACCGAGCAAATTATCAGATGAACGAAAATCAAGGGGTTCGAACCCTATATAAACGATTAACATCATCGACAGATGGTTATCGAGTTCTAGTAAGCAAAACAATAAAGCAAAAAGTAACAAATTATATACCGAAGTAAGTTCGAACTCGATCTAAATAGCAGGAGCCGTATGCAAAGAGAAGAGAGCATCGATCGACAAAGCAAGGACGTAAATCATTATTCGATCGAGCTACTAAAGTCGGCATCTTCAATTTATTCAAAGCCCTAATTTCAGAGCAAAGAGGAACGAACGAATCGAAGCAGCCATTATCACATACGAGAAAAGGAACCGGCCGAATATTACAAAAGAGAAAGGGATCTAATTTTATCACTTATTTATTTTGGGTCAGCCTTGTTAATTAAGGGCATTAGATAATTAGGGTTTTAATTTTTTTAATTTAGTTTAAATTGTTTTTAAATTTTTATTTTTATTTTAAACCGTTGTAATTTCTAGTCGTGTGACTTGGGGGCAAACCACATGGCGTAGTTTGAGAATTCGCAACTCAGTGACTGAGTTGTGGTAGAGTTTTGAGCGTAGAGTTAAGGTTAGTCGATAGCAGGTGTCGCGAGTTTACGTGTGTAAGCGTCTAACTACTTAATTTCTAGTAGAAACCTTGGGGGCAGCACGTAGGTAGGGTTTTGCCGAAGCTGGGTAAATCTGTGTGTTTTATTGTTTGTTTTTTTATATTCTGCTATTATCTGTGCTGTTGTTATTCTGCTGTTATCTGTGTTGAAATAATTTCATATACTTCCGCAATAAATTTTTATAATTGATAATATCACCCTATTCACCCACCCTCTAGGGTGAAATTGATCCTACATATTATATTGTTAGTTAGATAACGATTCTGATATGAATTAATGTTATCACAAATTGGTTTGGCTATATGTATGAATATACTTATAAAATAAAAAATTAAATAATTTTTTTACATATCATATCAGTATAGCAGCATCATATACATATTAATTAATATTTTAATAAATTATATATATTATTTAATTATTAATATTTTACTAAATTATATTTATATATACATATATATTACTTAATTACGTATATATGGTTTATATTTAATTACAAAATTATACTATGGTTAAAATTGATCATATTTAACATATGTAAATTCATGGTAATAGTAATTTACGACAAATTTTTTTTATAATTTATTATTATTATTTAATATTATTAAATCAATATACTACATAAATAAACCATATAAATCAAATATATTAGGCAAATTGTTTTTTTAATTTTGTAATTTGACAAGCTCTCGGCCAGAAAATAAAATTAAAAACTTTTTTTTGTTATTTTTAAAAATTATTATTCAAATCAGCTAAAAATTAATAAATTAATTAAAAATAAATTTTAAACGAAAAAATTGTGATTTTTTTTCCAAACTCCAAAATATCTTTTATGATTTACTAGAAATTTAAATTTTGAAAAAAGGTTTCGAAAATAATTTTTATTAATGTATTATGTAATTTCGAATGAATATTCAATTAAAATATATTTTAAAATAATAAAAATTATAATAAATTTTTTCTGTGTTGTACCCATGTTCTAGAATTTAGAATTTTCTTTTTTAAAATTTTATTAATTAATATATGTATATTTATTTATATATTATAAATACATTTATGTGTGTTTATATATATTAAAATAAATATAAAATATATTTTATTATTATGTATATACTAGTACATGTTTTATTCACGGTTTTATAAATATTTATTACTTATTTAATATTAAATAACTTATTTACATTTAAATAGATATATAATAATAGTATACATATATATATATATATATAATTATTTTATTTATCAAAATTTATATATACATATGTATATATATAGGGCAAGGATCGGCTCCCTCTCACTTTTGCTACACCTCATGATTTCAACCACATCCTCCGTATCAAATACTATAGTTTCTCTCTCTTAAAGTGACAAGAAAGAGAAACTATACTATTTTAGTTGGAACATGTGGTTGAAAACTTGAAATCAAGGGGGATTTGAGATGTAACAAAAGTGAGGGTGAGCCAATCCTTATCCTATATATATAACTTAATACGTCTATACACAGACACACACAACATTTATATATAAGTAATAGTTTATATACGTACATATATTTACATATTGGATGGGCTAATGTGGTTGTTGCGATGTAAATCCCAACATCTATACATTGACATGTTATACCTTATACGTATTGATATATTACACATGCGCGCGCACACACATATGTGTGTGTATGACACACACACACACACACATATATATATATATATATCAATACATAAATTAAATAAAACTATATAATTTATAAATTTAAATAAAATAAAATATTTTATTTTAATAAAATTTAGAAATTGTCTAAATAAACTATAGACTTTATAGGCCCAATAAAGATCCGATATGGTATTTATTTTGAAATTTACCCATAACTTCTGCTACTGTTGACCCAGTTCCAACAATACAACGTAAGGAATTCTAACATGGAATGGTGATTAAGTGAGTATAAAACGATGTAGAGTTGAGTAGTAGTTAAAATCAAATGATGGGAGAATTAACAACAAAGTAAAAAAATGGAACGAAACAGGCACGGCATTGCTTGAATTACGGCCACCACCGCTCTACCAGTCAAACAACCACTAATGCATTGGTCAGTGACCGGTTAACCGTTGCTAGTTCCACTAGTAAATCGGTAAGACACTGTTTGGGCCCGATTCTGGACCTAAACATGGCCAAGCCACACATGATGACGTTTTCGAGACCATGATTTCTTGAATCTTTGGATTAATTTTGAGGCGACTAACCTAGTATGATATTAATGTGATGGGTCTTATATATGTGATTGGATGTATGGATGTTTGAATGTATGGAAATGGATGTATGATGAAGTAGTTGATGTTCTGCGATCGTAACATATCTTGTTAACGTTTAGTTGCTCCTATGACTTACTGTTGAGTCACGAATCACACATATCGAGTGTGTGGACCGTGAGAGAATAGAGACGTCAACATGTAGGCTTATACGACCTTCGATAGAATATACCTACGACTATGTCCAAGGGTTGAATAAATAGTGAGTGTAGGTCAAAGTTTATCATGTTATTGATATATATCGAATAGTTGGATGTAACATGTCCTTAATCAAGCAGTCAAATTATGTTTATAGTATTGATATTACTCTTTGAATGCATGTTGGGTAGGTTAAGGTATGTTTACATAAGTGTTAGATAATAATGATGTTATACTTGTATTTTTGTAGTATATATGAACTAGATTTGTTTCACTCACTTGGACGTATGTTCGACTTCTCTCCACATTTTTCTTTATATCTTTTTGTTAGAATTGGGCCAGCCCGTAGTGGAAGTAATGGGTGAATTTCAATTTTTTTTACCCTATTGGACTTATGAAGCCTAATTTATTTAGAACATTTCTAAATGTAATTTGAATAAAATCATATATTTCATTTAAATTCATAAATTGGTGATAGAAATGTATTTTCAATTTAAATATAAGTATACATATGTATCATATACATATGTATCATATACATATGTTTATGTGTGTGCAAGTGTAACATGATATTCCGAGCAAGTTATAACATGCCCATATATAGATGCTAGGATTTACATTGGAAAGGACATGTTAGTTCGTCCTATATGTATTGTATATTGTCCAAATATGTGTATATATTTATACTTATTATACATAAAAACCCAAGTGTGTGTCTGTGTGTGTATGATATGTATATTATTGGAAAATATTATAAATATATTTATAATCAAAATATTATAGTGTTAAATATTAAATAAACACACACACACACACACACATGCAAAATATAAGTTTAATTTTTAATTTTTTAATATATATATATATATATTTATGTATTAAAGTGAAATAATTTCATATATATATATATATAACAATATGTATATGAATATAAATATAAATATAATAACTAATGTAAATATGACTTAGAATAGTTTATATATATATATATATATATATTTAAAAATTATATATATATATATATATTTGCATTTTAGATCGAATACACAGCAGCCCAAAATTTAATTATAATTTAATTATATTAATATGTATATATAAATTTATATATTATGAATTAATTAGTTAAAAAATAATAAATAAATCATAAAAAATATTTAAACAATAAATATTTCGAATTTTAAAATTTAATAAAATCGTGAGTGATATTTTACAGCTTACAAAAAAATTTCAAATTTTTCTAAGTCAAAATTTTATTTTCTATTATTTAATACTTTCGGTCGAATTTAAAAATGATATTTTTTAAAATATAAAAATTGATTTAAAAAATCTGATTTTTTAATCGAGAGCTTCTATGATGAATATTTAATTTTAGAAAAATTAAAATTGAATTTTCGAAACACAATTTATTTTATATAAATTTATTAATTTGTATAATGATTAGATAATAATAAAAATAATCAATAATTACCAAAATATTATCGACGATCGTTAAAAATCATAATCAATGTAAATATACAGTTGAAAAATATTAATTCAGTTATTCATGTGAAATAGTTATATAGTTTAATACAAATCATATAAACATATTAATTAACTTATTAATATATGTATAAATAAATAAATTAATAAAATATTAATTAATAAAATATAATGATTTCTGTTGTGTGTATCGGATCCTTAATGAAAAAATTGTTTTATTTATTTATTTTATAAACATACACGCATAACCAATCAATATTTGACAACATTAATACCTATAGAAATCTCACCTAAATAATAATACAATAATCACAGTATATATGTATGAACAGTATACAATTATACAGAGGTTATGTATCATATATATATATATAACTAAACACTTACCTAAAACTAATGCCCTTAAGACCACCTTGTAATGATGAGTTCTCCTCTTTCGAAAACTTCTCGATTCTACAGATTGCTAGTCATGAATCGCAGACCCTTTTGCTATCAAATAGTTGATAATTTGAATTGATTTGATTTGAGTTTTGTTGGAGCTTTTGGAAGGTGTAATTCGGCCAAGATGAAGGAGATATGAGGCAGCAATAAACTCTTTTAAAGTTAGGGTTAAGGTTCCTTTTATAATGGTTGAATCACAGACAAAAATGGATCACATCACATACATTTTCTCACTAAATCTCTACCATCCATCACAAACCTTTTTACCCTATTTTGGCTGCCCCCTATGTCTAATGTTTGCTATAGAAATTTTTCCTCCAACTTCATAGGCTAATAGCCCATTTAAGCCCAAGTAAATATATTTAATTAAATCCAATTTAATTCCTTATCGATATCTCATATCAATCGATATGTTTATATCTATTATAAATATATATACAACAATATTTATTCTTCAAATCAAATTCAAATGTTATAATTAATATTTCATAAATATTAAATAATTTAATTAATTTACAACAATTATAAACTAATTAAATCGTTTGGTCTAAAGAGAATTCATCATTTCGGCTGTGTGACTCGAGGATGTAAATTCAATCAGCGATTAACATCGAACCATTTGAATGTTAACGTTCACACGTCACTTCGTTAATGGTGTGACATTTTGGCAAAATTTATTGCTTACTTAATTTCGGTAAAATCCAATTTCACTTTATTAAGCATTACTCGGTTGTGACATTTATTTACATCAATTCTCTTCGTCAAAACTATATCACTTTGGACTTATGGAATTTGGTAATGGTCAAAATTCCAATATCATCCATATTCGCCTCTATAATCCAAACACAAAGTCCTTAGTTTAGTAATAACAATTATTATTAACCGAAATGCTCTGATCAGATACTTTAACTTTGAGTTGACCGTAATACTAACCCCATATAACCGAGGAGACGAATCCTCTCTTGAATAGTGCTTCACTTCCAATACTTCGACTTGACCCAACTATAGTCACTCGATGGAACGTCATGCCATGGTTTGATTATAATCAAAACGGAGCTTTCATATTGAAGGTCCACAGTATTCTCAAGTTGAAAGAACTGTGTAAATCAGTTACATCGATATTTTCTGTTTGACCTTAGTTATATTAACTAATAGAAAACTATCGAGTGAGTCATTCTATGGTTATGAGTAATACACTGTCCAATATTTGGAGAGTGTTACATACTCTAGTCTCAATAGATACATCGATATCCAATCTCGATGCATCTTTACTAGGAACATTTAAAATGGTATATTTGTTTTCATTGTGATAAATTATTCACAGTTACAACACTTTGTAACTACTATCACAAAACATATCATTTATGGATTTTCTATTAAATATAATTCTAATTAAATTAATTAATTAATACAACCACATTATATTAAGTATATAATAGAAAGAAAATACCTTTGGTTTAGAACAAGATTGGTTATTGAGTTAGATATATGTAGCAAATTACATAATTGCCCCTAGGGCATATCCCTAACTCTATCACTTTCATTGATAGGTTGATTGAGCATGGAGTTGTGCCGGTGTAGGTGAGATTGAAGGTGCAAATGATGAAGATATTACTTATGTATATAGTATATATTGACATCTAACACTTCGTATGGTATTGTGTGGTTTGATGGGTTTGTATTGTGTGGATCTATGGATCGGTTTGAATAAACTAATAGTTTGACAGTATATATTGTTCATTCCGTGTGAGTTTTTAGTCGTGTAGTTAGAATATATCCAGTTTGTTTATATTACAAACCCAATGATCCGTTGCTATCAGTTTTCATGGGTTGAACGTCAATTCGGCAGTTAATTGGATGGTCGAAAATGGCGGGTTGTTACATAGACACGACCCTCCTCTCTAACTGTTTCTCCATTCTTATATGCTCTTTATCTTCCTCTATACTTTTGCTTCATTCTGTATTGCTCATATGTTCCACAATTTGTTCATATTGTAAGGTATAATCAATTTTACTCTTTAACTTATGCTTTCTTGGTGTCCTTTTGCATCAACTTTATGGAGGGGAGTGGCATCATGATCATCCACTATAGTATGGACATCAGAATCCCGATACTTAAATCAACATTTTCTTGGAGAAAATTGAAAGGCGATGTGTTACTTGTTAATTTTTCTTCATTTGTCTTCATCATATATATGATCACAAATGTATAGAAGATTGAAGGAAACTCCTTTATTATCATGTACATATGCTGCGTGTGCCTTTTCCAGCTAAAATATGACTATTATTACATGATTTTTTTATAGTACAGTGAAGTATGCAAACGCTGATTATTAGAAACAAACCAAATTGACAACTAAGACCCCGCTTTCAACAAGAGTGACATTATCTCATTCCATTTCTGACATATCGTATTTATACTTATAACAACAACTCAATGCTTCTTGGAAGATTATCGAAAAGACGAGCATTGAACAAGTTGCAAATGAATCTTCAAAATGCATGCTCGATTTGTGACGTACCTTTCTTTGATTTTTTAGCACTCCGGCCATCATACATCAAATTCTTCTTGTTCGTTGCACGACCATCGTTTTCATTTGTATTTTGTCGTTGGTTCCAATTCTAAAGAACCAAAATTTCGTTGATGTTAATACCTCTAGCGCTTTCTTTTCTTTGGCTCCATTTAGCTTCTTGATCATAATCAGTGTATATACCTCGTACATTATCATCATCTCCACGGTCTTCAAAATTGTTTTGTATTTAACAAAGCCTCCATCATAAAAATCAAAGTGTATTCAGATTTATACTCGACTTAGGCATTTGATTATAGTTACTTTGACAGTAACCCATGTAATTTCAAGATCGACATTCTGGACTAAGATTTTACAGTTGGTTGATTAGTTGATCATTGTAGTTAGCAGTAAATCATTGCGTTTAGTAACGAGAACGTACGTAAAGTTATTGCTGCGAATGTTGTTGAAATTTAATTGACCCTGTCTGTTGTAAGGAGAATTATCATAGAAATCTGAATTTTGGTTGAACGACCGGAAATTTGGACAAACCAAATTAATTGGTATTTTCCTTTTTACCCATATCATTATTAATAAATAAGTTTTGATTTTAAGAAAGTGAATAATGTGTAAAAGCAAGAGTAAATATTTATTTTGTGTTTATAATTGATAATATAATTAAATTACATAGGAACCTAGACAGCGATAAAAAATAATACCGTTGCTCTTATCCAGCTTTTATAAATTAGGGAGGCATCCCTATCATACTTTCATATTGTAAAGCGGGTCTCTGTTAAAGTTTCATTGTAAATCCGGTCCTTATTTTCTAGAAACAAAGAAAAATTATTGCTGAAATGTCAGCAACTTCTATAAATAAGTGCTGATATTTCAGCTACTTTTTCTGTCAAAGTTTCATTGTAAATCCGGTCCCTATTTTCTAGAAACAAAGAAAAATTATTACTGAAATGTTAGCAACTTTTATAAATAAGTGCTGATATTTCAGCAACTTTCATACACTATGTTCACCGTGTACATAAATGTTCCTGAAATGTCAGCAACTTTTATAAATAAGTGCTGATATTTCAACAACTTTTATACACTATGTTCACAGTATACAGAAAAGTTGCGGAAATGTCAGCAACTTTTATGAAAGGTTGCATCATGCTCTGCAATAATCGTGAATAAAAAACATGAACCTAATTTACACTGAAATTTAGTGAATGACTTTTCTTGTATTTTGAACCTTAATAAGGACCTGTGCCAAAAGTACCCTTTATAAAATTGGATAAGTAGACAACAATATTATTTTTACGGTTGTCTACGAAGTTAGCCGGCATTTACAATACAGTGCAGGCTAACTTAATCGATATTGTAAATGCCGGCTAAATCTCCAACCCTTCAAGTTGCAAAATCAACCCTGAAATTATAACTTCCAGTCAAATCGGCAACTCCCGAACCAACATTATAGATGTTGGCTAAACTGTCAATTTCCGAAGTTGTCAAAGTAATTTTGGTATTATAAATTGTTAAATTTTGTGACACTATATGATGGAGAATTGAAGAGGATGGAAGTAGCTTCGTGTCGGAGAAAACGGTTCGCAAATCGGAGTCCGGAGGAAGAAGATATGAGGGGAAGAGCTGTTTTTGTTGGCTGTTTGAGGTCAGATGTCTGGCTGAGAGGGCCAGACGTCTGACGAGGTTCAGGCTGTCTCCCGAAACCTCCTGCAGACGTCTGCCCCTCTGGCCAGACGTCTGGGCCTGCCTGGGTCAGCCAGATTGAACCTGGCTCAGACGTCTGAGGCCAGAGGTCAGACGTCTGAGGCGGTATAAACCTGTTTTTTCTTGGGCCGGATTTTCTGAGCTGTTTTGTGATTTGTGAAGGGCAAAGTGGTCTTTCGCCAAGGTTTTCTCTATTAGTATATATTCTCTCTTCAGTTCTGAAAAGATAGGTAATTCATTCAAGCAATCTAACCTGGGGTTTAGTCCTCCATTAATTAGGGTTTTAGGCAAAACCCTATTTCTTCAATTCTAATCTCAATAAACATTGATTCTTATTGAATAGATCATTGTAAACAATCTCTTGTACTCTTCTATTGGTGATATAATAAAAGCTCTCTCAAGTGGATGTACACTAACACAACGTTAGTGGAACCACTATACAATCGTGTGTGATTTACTTATTGTTATTGCATTCATATATTGCTTGTATTGGTGTTGTGATCGTGTTTGGATTTGGTTTTATTGAATTCTTCGAGTGTTTGGTTGTTTTGCACTATCTAGCACGATTTGGCTTTTCCGTGTTGCGCGTTGCGATTGTATTCGAGTGGTCTTGGGTGTAGTCATAATAACATTTGGTATCGGAGCTTTGGTGTTGTTAGGTGGTTGTTGAAATGCCGGAAACGGATACCTCTGAAAATTCAATGGTTGGTCCAAGTAGTATAGCGCCGTATGTATGTGGGTCGTATGTGGCGTCGGGATCGCAATTGGTCATCGACAAGTGGAATGGCGATAATGATTTTGAAAAATGGCAATGGAAGATGAAAGCGGTTCTAAGGAGGAATCGGGTACATCGAGTGGTGTTTGATACACATTTGTTGCCGGCGGACATCTCGGATGTCGAGAGAGAGGAAATGGAAGAGTGGGCATTCACTACACTTCAACTAGCTATGGGAGAGAATGTGATCTCCGAAATTAGTGGTGAGACGACCGCTAAGGGAATTTGGGACAAGTTAGAGGAGTTGTATATGAAGAAGTCTCTAACTAATCGTTTGATCTTGTTGCGAACGTTTTTCACGTATAAGATGAAAGAGGGGAGTTCGCTTAAGGCACACTTGAATGTGTTTGATGATTTGCTAATGAAGATGAAGGCGGTAGATTTGAAGATTGAGGAAGAGCAAAAGGCGATGATATTGTTATGTTCGTTGTCGGACCGTTATACGGGTTACTCAAATAGTTTGATCTATAGCCGGGATACTTTGACGTTAGATGATGTCAAGACGGGTCTTCTTAGTGAGGAGTTGAGAGATCAAATGAAGGAGTTGAGTGTTGGTGGTGGTAGTGCCGGAAATGGTCAAGGTTTGTTTTTGGAGAAGGAGAGATATGCGAAGAAGGAGAATCGGGGGCGTTCCAAATCTAGGAATCCCGATTGGAGAGGAAAGTTGAAGGAAAAGAAAGGCAAGTGCTATATTTGTAAGAAGCCCGGTCATTGGAAGAATGAGTGTCCGGACAAGGAGAAGGCCAAGAAGAAAGTAGCATCTTCATCGGTCGCGGTGGAGAGAGGTGTTGGTGAGGAAGACGTAGATGTGTTGACGGCGGTAGCATCAAATGTTTCGGGTAGCGAATGGGTTCTCGATTCGGGGGCGTCTTATCATATGACGCCGAATAGGAATTGTTTTTCCTCTTTCGAAGCTAGAGAGGGAAATTCGATTGTTATGGGAAATGGTGCTATTTGTAAGTCGAAGGGCATTGGTTCCGTGCAAATTAGGATGTTTGACGGAGTAGTTCGTACTCTCACTAATGTGCGCTATGTTCCGGGACTTGGGAAGTCCCTTATCTCTTTGGGGCAATTAGATTCTTTGGGGTGCAAGATCACTATTGAGAGAGATGGCTTGAGGGTTTCGAAGGGGGCGCTTGTGGTTATGAAAGGTACTAGGGCTCATGGTATATATTTGCTTCAAGGTGTGACCATAGAAGGTGAAGCTAGCATTGGGGTTGATAGTTCTCGCGACTTAGATGCAACTAGTTTGTGGCATTTGAGGTTAGGACATGTCTCGGAGAGGAGTTTGGATATTCTTCGGAAAAGGGAGATGATTGGTTGTGAGAGTTTCAACAAGCTAGAGTTTTGCGAAGAGTGTGTCATGGGAAAGTAAACAAAGGTTTCATTCGGTGAAGGAAAACATGATTCAAGAAGCGTTCTTGAGTATGTGCATACGGATGTTTGGGGACCGGCACCGGTTGCTTCTTTAGGTGGAGCAAGGTATTATATTTCTTTTATAGATGATTTTTCTCGTAAAGTTTGGGTGTTTGTAATGAAGGCTAAGTCGGAGGCATTTGCTAAGTTCAAAGTATGGAAGGCTCTTGTTGAAAATGAGAGTGGTAAGTCTTTGAAGGTTCTTAGGTCCGACAATGGCGGAGAGTATGTTTCCGAAGAATTCTTAGAGTTTTGCAAGCATCATAGGATTCGGAGACATTTTACTACACCGGGAGATCCGCAATCAAATGGTGTTGCGGAGAGGATGAATCGTACTCTACTAGAGAAAGCTCGATGCTTGAGATTGACATCGGGTTTGTCTAAGGGATTTTGGGCTGAAGCTTTGTCAACCGCGGTGCATATTATTAATCAAATTCCGTGCTCGGCTATTGATAAAAAAATCCCGGAGAAAGTGTGGAAGGGAAAGAGTATTGACTTGAGCTATCTTCGTGTCTTTGGAAGTCCGGTTTATGTACATGATCCGGGAAATGATAAGCTTGAACCAAGAGCTTTCAAGGGGATTTTGCTTGGCTATACGGATGGAGTGAAAGGCTATCGGATTTGGAATCCGGAAACGAAGAAGGTAATCAACTCTCGTCATGTTACTTTTGATGAGTCGGCTATGTTCAAGGAGAATGAAAGCTCATCGGATATTCCGGTCTTGGTTCGTGAGGAATCGAAGGGGAAGGAAGTTATTACCACATTTTGTCCAAGTAGTAGGGAGAGTAGATTAGTTGAAGATGCTTGTGAGGAGAAAACGGTTGATGATACATCACATAGTCCACAAGGTGCCTCTAGTAGTGTTGGTGATGTACACGAGCCTAGAGAAGTATCGGTTCAAGGTGGAGCCGAAAGGAGTTTGGATGATAATATTGCTACTCGGGTTGGTCGTCGTGCTATAAGGCTACCCGAAAGATATGGTGATTGGAACTATCTTAGCTTTTGTGATAGGTTGGACTATGCTCTCAATGTAGTCCAAGATGAGCCTATGGACCTTGAAGACGTCATGAATTCGAGTGATAGCTCGAAGTGGATTTGTGCCATGGAGGAAGAGATGCAATCATTGATGAAGAATCAAACTTGGAGTTTGGTTCCACTTCCTAAAGGAAACCGTGCTATAGGGTGCAAATGGACATACAAGGTGAAGGACGATGGAAGATACAAAGCTAGGCTAGTGGCTAAGGGGTTTGCACAAAGGAAAGGAAAGGAGTATGATGAGATATTCGCACCGGTTGTGCGCCATACTTCTATCCGGATATTACTTGCCATAGTTGCTATTCACAACTTGGAGTTGGAGCAACTTGATGTGAAGACCGCCTTCTTGCATGGTGACTTGGATGAAGACATTTACATGGAGCAATCGCAAGGGTTTGTTGTAAATGGTAAGTCAAATATGGTGTGCAAGTTGAAGAAATCGCTATATGGGTTGAAGCAATCACCTAGGCAATGGTACAAGAGATTTGATCATTTTATGCTTGAAAGTGGATTTGATAGGAGCATCAAAGATGCTTGTGTTTATTTCAAGAAGTTGGGAAATGATTGTTGGGTGTACTTGCTCTTGTATGTGGACGACATGCTCATTGCTTTGAAGGACAAGAATGAAATCAACAAGTTGAAATTGCAATTAAAGTCGGAATTCGAAATGAAAGACCTTGGAGAAGCAAAGAGGATATTGGGCATGGAGATTGAAAGGGACCGAAAGCGTTTTGAGTTGAAATTGACTCAAAAGGAGTACATAAAGAAGGTGCTTTGCCGGTTTAGCATGGAGAATGCAAAGGTGTCAAATACACCATTACCTTTGCACTTGAAGCTTTCGAGTAAGGATTCACCTATCTTGGAGAAAGACAAGGCTTATATGGCAAAGGTGTCATATGCAAGTGCGGTTGGTAGTTTGATGTATGCTATGGTGTGTACAAGACCCGATATTGCAAATGTCGTCGGGGTGGTTAGTCGCTTTATGTCTAACCCGGGAAAATCGCATTGGGAAGCCGTGAAGCTTATATTGAGATACCTTAGGGGTACGTCATCTCATGGTCTTGTTTTTGGCGGTAGTGGGAAAAGGAGTTGCAACTTAGTTGGTTATTGTGATTCGGACTACGCCGGTGATAGAGATAGGAGAAAGTCAACTTCCGGTTATGTCTTCACACTAGGTGGTACGGCCATAAGTTGGAGATCAAGATTGCAAACCGTAGTAGCTTTATCCACTACGGAAGCGGAGTTGATAGCCGCGGTGGAGGCGGCTAAGGAGGCACTCTATTTGAAGCGTTTGTTGTGTGACTTGGGGATTGGACACGATAGCATCGATGTTCAATGTGATAGCCAAAGTGCTATTCACTTGGCGGAGAATTTGGCGTTTAGCTCACGTACTAAGCACATTGAAGTGAGGGAGTCATTCTTGGTAGCCATGGATGAGGATAAGCAAGTATGTCTTCGGAAAGTGCACACAAAGGATAATGCGGCGGATATGTTCACGAAGACATTGTCGTTTGGGAAGTTCGAGCATTGCTCGGACTTGATTCGCTTGGAGAAGTGCTAGGTGCCACTAGGTGGCACGGGTGAGGGAGTAGCTTGGTTGTAGATGAGGAAGAGTATTGGTATGAGATTGTTGTTCTATCTTCTTGGTGCAGTGCTAGTGTACACTCCTAGTGCTCTTGTCTTTGGTGAGACGGTGTTGGATGTTTTTAACATTTCATTGGTGGGTGGGAGCTTTGTGCCTGAACTCGTTGATGGAGTGCAATGGGGGGTGACGTTGCCGGAACCCGTTGGGGAAACATTCACGTTTGGTTGAAGGTAGAAGTGTTGGTAGTTGGAGCAATCGGTTGTTGATGGTATGGTACCATTGGTGTTGGAGATGGATATAGTGTCAAGATGGAGTGTTAAATTTTGTGACACTATATGATGGAGAATTGAAGAGGATGGAAGTAGCTTCGTGTCGGAGAAAACGGTTCGCAAATCGGAGTCCGGAGGAAGAAGATATGAGGGGAAGAGCTGTTTTTGTTGGCTGTTTGAGGTCAGATGTCTGGCTGAGAGGGCCAGACGTCTGACGAGGTTCAGGCTGTCTCCCGAAACCTCCTGCAGACGTCTGACCCCTCTGGCCAGACGTCTGGGCCTGCCTGGGTCAGCCAGATTGAACCTGGCTAAGACGTCTGAGGCCAGAGGTCAGACGTCTGAGGCGGTATAAACCTGTTTTTTCTTGGGTCGGATTTTCTGAGCTGTTTTGTGATTTGTGAAGGGCAAAGTGGTCTTTCGCCAAGGTTTTCTCTATTAGTATATATTCTCTCTTCAGTTCTGAAAAGATAGGTAATTCATTCAAGCAATCTAACCTAGGGTTTAGTCCTCCATTAATTAGGGTTTTAGGCAAAACTCTATTTCTTCAATTCTAATCTCCACAAACATTGATTCTTATTGAATAGATCATTGTAAACAATCTCTTGTACTCTTCTATTGGTGATATAATAAAAGCTCTCTCAAGTGGATGTACACTAACACAACGTTAGTGGAACCACTATAAAATCGTGTGTGATTTACTTATTGTTATTGCATTCATATATTGCTTGTATTGGTGTTGTGATCGTGTTTGGATTTGGTTTTATTGAATTCTTCGAGTGTTTGGTTGTTTTGCACTATCTAGCACGATTTGGCTTTTCCGCGTTGCGCGTTGCGATTGTATTCGAGTGGTCTTGGGTGTAGCCGTAATAACATAAATGACGACTAAATCGACAATCCTAAGAAACCTGGGGTTGCTTTGCTTTGGTCCAAATAGGCCACCAAAGCCTTCATGGGATTGTCGGGGTTTTTTTTGTGGTTGGGGAGAAGGAGGGAGATGGAGGGGAGGAGGTGGGGGGTGGGTGTTGGTTGGTGGGTTTCCTGATAGATATGCTCTTACTTGTCATAACGACGGATGGAAGAAGGTATATTTGCTTATTTCTTTTGTTTTCCTTTTTCAGATTCATATTCAGGATTGGTTGCCATGCTATCGTTAATAATTAACAGCTTGTTTCTTAATTTGAACTCCCCATAATAAATAGAACTCATCAACACTGTAATATGTACAGATTTGAACTCGATTTGCAAGCTGGTAAGCCAGCTTCATGTAAAAGAAAACAACCGGCTACGTAACATATGTATACTCCATACAATACACACACACTTCACTCTTCCTGGATTTGAAGAGAGTGCAGAGTTACGAGTAGCTAGCTCTCTATGTCTATTCTTTACAAAGTAGAAGGATGCATCTTCATGTATTTATAAATCCAATTCACCGCTGCAAACTTATCATCTAACAATGTGAACTCATACGGTTTGCACTTGTTGCAACGTTTGTGCCCTCACATTCTCCTCTTCATCTGTTTGCATGATGTTCTACAAAACAGACACTAGCATTAACCTTTCCGTACTTATTCTTTTACAGTACAATTTTACCCTTTTAACCAAAATATGTATCAATAATAATGTAATGTATTTTATTTATGTATGCAGGATGTAATCACCTCCTCTAGTAAAACCTGTTGGACGCGTCGGTCTTGAAAAGTGGTTACCGCTCTTAGCATGACGTAAAGAGGTAGGATAACTCCAAAAGTCCTCAAAAACAATAGCTACAAAATTCAAAAAAGTAAAAAAAAATAAAAATGGTGTACTCAGTTTTTACCCAAGTCTATTTTCCAATTCTTTGTTTTTCTTTTCATTACATCTCATCAGACATTGAGTATTGAATGTAGTTTAGATACTAGACTTAAATTAAGGCACAAAGAACTAACATATTCACAAACTTACTATGAGTAGTGCCACCGAACACTGCTCAATTTCACCGGTTACAAAAGGAAGGATGTTGCGAACAAGCAAAAGAAACATCAACTGTAATCAAAGCATAGTTGGTTCAGTTAGTACATAAGTATATATAGAGATGCCACATTTTCGTCTTTCACTTGTTGTATACTTTAAACAGAGCAACTTACGAGTAGGGCTACAACACGGCAATAGAAGATGCTCCTTGTGCTTGCTGATGCATAATCATCAGAATGTGTTGATCTGTTTTGAACTATTGCTATTAGTCCGTGGTTATGTAAATCACGGCGTGAAATCTCCCAGTTTCTCCTATAATACTACAACTATAAGACTAGCTAACCTTAACAATCATGATACAATACTTATTGTGTGATCTGGATGAATTCATGTACATAACACAAATATTGTTTACCTGAGGCTTAAAGGTATTCTTCCATACCCAAACAACTTTGGAGGAGCTGTGTAGTCAGGCTTAAATTGCTGTTTTATTTGCATTAATGTATATTAGTCACCAGAAGAAACATATGCATGATGAGCTGATCTCCGATGTTTACTAAACACAGATTCCGAAATGAACAAACCTGGAGGCAGATTTCACACATTGTATCGCCCTTTTCATTGCACCATCTTTGAACACATTTCCGATGAGCATACTGAAATTGGTAATAACAATTGAACAACTATAATTTGACTTTGTGTCTGATAAAATTTTGCATTCTACTTGTGAGTATTAACTGCTGTTTAGTAACCTACAATATTTCAATCCCTGTACATGTCCATTTTTTAGCATATATTTTCTTCAGTATTATATTTCCAAAGACGATTCAAATATTCAAGAAATTGTATTTTGCTCTTTTAATTTTACCAAATAAAGTCTTCATCTTATGAGTTAACCAAGTGGTTTAGTTCGATTCTCCTAGGCACATATATGATAGCAAAGTTCCAAATAACAAGTTTTCAAATCTTTGTACCATATTGATAAAGACTCCGCAATCCAAATCAAATGACCTTGATTTCCACATGAGGACTAGAGTCCTTGTGATTAATCATAAAAACCAGTATAGCTATATAACAACTAGATATGAAAAGCATTACCTTCAAGCTTCCAGAACAAAAGCAAGGAGTTTCCATGTTAGATTCTTCATCATCATCTTGACAAATTCTACATTCTACAATTTCACCCTCACCTTTCCTACTATCTACAACACTCTTCCTAACAGCGAGTTCGAGTTCCAAGTCGACTGATCCAAGTTTAACTTGCTTTCTGCTATCAATGGCTGCTTCAAGCGTTGATTCCGTTATCAAACGGTCCACAAATAACACAAGATGGTCACCCATGCTTTTACTCTCTGCACTATTTTATGAAGGAAAATTTACTAACGTATGATAATCAATACACAGAGCAGATATTATGTTGCTGAAAGCTCAATAGAGATGGTGAAAATGACAAGCAATAACCATTGCGATACATTTAAATTTTGAACTTGAAAAACAACAAACTTGACATACATAAACGGTAAGGATATATATTATTGAAAAAGACCCACAACATGAGAGAAGCATAAATAATTGAGCCAAAGAAGACATGTGTATACCACTGAGTAGAAAAGATTGGGAAAAGGTCCTAAAATTGAGGGGTTTATTAATAAAAGTTGTCAGCTTTATTTTTGGGATTGAAAGTTTTGCTCCTTTTAGGAATTGGCAAAAATTAATTGAAGGAGAAGAAAGAAAACTTACAAGTTGGGGTTTGAATATCTCCAAGTGAAGGAAGTGAGAAAGAGAAGTTAAGTTGGGGGGTTTGAACAAAGAAGCAAGAGATGAAGTATGGGTTCTGCTATTAATATTTGGTTGCTTGAGATGCCATGCTTTGTAATAATTTATATATTATTCTGTATAATATTATGGTTCACATCGCTTCCTTTGACTATTATTTGATCACCATCTCAAATTTTAGCTGAATACATGAGATTCTAGACTTTCACTTTAACTAAATGGGTAGATTATATTTCTCATGTCTAGTTATCTTTATCAGTTTAAGATTCAAATTTGATTTATATTACCTGGAGGAGGAAAATTTGCTAAATCATTTCACTGTTATGGACCCATATAATGTGGTCTGCATTCAGAGATTCAAATGATTACTGGTCTGCCATTACATAACTACAAAAACTACATCCAAGCAATTGAACTAAATACAAACTTGAGAGTGTAATTGAGAACCAGGTAAGTATATTGTATAGTTTTTCCCACTACATTCCATCAATTAAAGGTGCATGATGTGGTAATAATACTATCTATGTAGCCTATTCATGCTAAGCCTATATGAACTCTATTACCAGTATCATTTCAAACTCAATTATTAGGAGCCTAAGTCAACAAATTTTCAAAAAAGAACACTAATAATAGGCATAAATGATCAATTAGGCATGTAAAATGAATGACGGACTTGTCGCACTTTTTCTTAGATCACTGTCACTGAACATAAAATAACATAACAACTCCGGAACTTCCAATCGGTTTAGTTAGTATAAGATTGGTGCAGTCAATCAAGCTGACCTAAGTGTCAAAATTGTTATTCTAAGTAGAAATGGCAAACTAGGTTTGGTGAACTACCTCCAAGTTTATAGGGTCAATAAATTATTACTATATCGACTGAAATGATTTAATTTTTAAAAATAAGTATATACCAATTAGAATTTGTATGGTACATGACCCACATATATAGATCTCTACAGGTAGGTTGCGTGGTTGAACAAACTTGTCCCTTGACAAAAAACATACGCAACATGCTTTAGTAGGGTTTCTGTATTAAGGTAAAACAGATAAGGCCCATTTAAGTTGATGGTCGTTCATGTGACATAACATAGAAAACCATTATTTTTTGCACCATACATGACTTTGTACAAATGCAAGGATATATAAAGAACTAATCTTTCGGAATTAGACCTGTCAAAATACGACCCAACCCATTTACCCTACTTATAAATGGGTTAGGTCAACTCATTTATGAATATTATTAAGTGAGTTATGGATTGGGTTGATCCATTTTTAAAAGGATTATAAATGGGTAACTCATTTACCCATTTATTAAAAACATTAAATTTTAATATAAATTTGAAAAATAAGAATTTTGAACATACATTGTAGTTTTTCATGAAGACTGACAGTTATACTTAAAAAATAAAAGGCTACTGCATCCTCATATTTGAATTCCGCCTAGTGAAGAAGCCGCTATTTTTTGGTTCAGACTGCAATACCTTCTTCATTCTAACTAGGAATTAGGCAAGACTTCGACCGATGAACTCTCACATAAATTACGGACAGTATGGAACACTCGGATAATTCATCGTGTGAACGCACACTGTAGTTCTCCAAAAGGACTGACAGTTGTACTTAGAATATAATAGGCTACAACATCCCAATATTTGAACTCCGTGTAGTGTAGGAGCCGCTATTTTTTTTGTTCGGACTGCAATAACTCCTTCGTTCTAACTCGGAATCAGGCGGGATTTTGACCGATTAACTCCCACCTAAATTACGATTTTGACCGATTAACTCCCACCTAAATTACGGACAGTATGGAGCACTCTGATACTTCACCGTGTGAACGCACACTGTAGTTCTCCAAGGGGACTGACAGTTGTACTTAGAAAATAACAGGTTACCACATCCCCATATTTGAACTCCGCCTAGTGCAGAAGCCGCTATTTTTTTTGTTCCGACTGCAATAACTCCTTCGTTCTAACTCAGAATTAGGCGAGATTTCGGCCGATGAACTCCTACCTAAATTACGGACAGTATGGAACACTCGGATAGTTATCGAGTGAACGCACACTATAGTTCTCCAAGGGGACTGACAGTTGTACTTAGAAAATAACACGCTACCACATCCACATATTTGAACTCCGCCTAGTGCAGAAGCCGCTATTTTTTTATTCCGACTGCAATAACTCCTTCGTTCTAACTCAGAATCAGGCGGGACTTTAACCGATTAACTTCCACCTAAATTACGGATAGTATGGAACACTCGGATACTTTATCGTGTGAACGCACACTGTAGTTCTCCTAGGGGACTGCCAGTTGTACTTAGAAAATAATAAGCTACCGCATCCCCATATTTGAAATTTGATGAAATTTAGAATTTTAAATTTTTATTGGAACTCAAAACATAAAAATTAGAATTGGAATTATTTTATATTTATTTATTTATTATTGGTCAAATTAAATTTAAATCTTTAAATGGGTTAAATGGGCAACCCGCTTATTAAGTGGGTTGGGTCATAAATGGGTTGGGTCAAAAATGGGTAAATAAGAATGGGTCGTAAATGGATTGGGTCAAACTCGACCCAACCCATTTTGACCCAACCCAACCCATTTGATAGGCCTACTTGGAATAAATGTTTCGTCTGTTCAAACGTTGGGTTCATACACATAATATATTTCATATAAACTGAAAAACATATAAATTTTCACGAGATTAGATACATAAACTTTGTTGTTGTTCTTGTCAATTTCTCTCTGCTGCTGTTCTTGGACAGTTTGTGCGGTTCGATCAATCTGATCAGTCCTTACATTCAACATAAGCAAACGTCTATTGGACAAATATCGTTCAATTGGTAGAAAATTGAGAAGTCATAAACCATACTCTCAATGTTAAAGCTCTACGCATTAGACATAAAGTTTAAGAGTCCGTTTGGTTTCATTTTGAGTTTTGTGTTTTCAAATTCATTACAAATTACGGAAAGAGCACATAAAATATTTAATATTTTAAGTCGTTATGAAGATGATAGAGGGACGACAGAGAGCATGAAGGGACAGTGGAGGACGCCGAAGAAGATAGAGGAACGACAGAGGGATAAATCGTTTTCCATGCTTTTGTTATTTCCCAAAACACGAAAATCAAAATTAAATTTGCTTTTCATTTTCTATGTTAACTTTATTTTATGAATCGATTGATATTTAAAAAAAATACATGGGTCGTGCGCTTTTTTATTTTGGACTAAAATACAAAATTAAAAAGGGCAAACCGAATGGGGTCTAAGTGTAACACCCCGCATTTTTAGATAATTAAATAATCAAATAATTATAAACAGTGAAAATGAACATTTTTGAAAATTGTCTGAATATGGCCTCGAAACTTATACCATAGTGTTCGTAGCGATTTTCTGATTAATTTACATATATAATATGCCTCGAACGGACTTCGTATGAAAAAGTTATTGACGTTCGAAGTTCCGTATCAAAAAATAATTATACGTGTAAATGTGCGTAAATATATTTATTTATAAATATATGCGCATATAAATTCCAGAAATAACTTGCATTTGAATTTCAAAATAGACGCGCGTCATAAAGGAAATTAATTGACATTAGCAATTAGAGGTAATTAATTAACATTACTACGCAATGTTAATCAACTCAGCAATTAAAGGAAATTAATTTACATTAATTAGCAACGTTTGAATTTCAAAATAAACATGTGTTATAAAGGGAATTAAAATTGCAATTGATGGAAATTAATTAGAATGAATAGGCAATGGTTAAAAGTTAACGTTTAATAAATTAATACGTATAAAACAAAAAGGCTAGACACGTCAAATCTGACGCATTTTTCTTGTTTTTAACGGCTAGATTTCAATCGCTTTAAACGAACGGACGGCGTTGCTTTGGTTCTCTATAAATAAATGTATAGGGCTAGCCTTCAAACACATTTTTTTCTGAGTGGGCGCGGAAGCCCAATCACACTTCTTTCTCCTCCAATTCTTTAGAAATCAAATATATTAGATTTTGGTTTTTTGATTTGCAACTTGGACGAAGAAACCGTAGATCTAGAGAAGAGATGTCCAAATTAAGCCGTCCGTATGAGGTGAGTTTTCAGATCTGGTTTTCTAGTTTATCTATTTATTTTTTTCTTTAATTAGATCCAGATTTATAAATCCATACAAATTCTGGTTTGTGGATCCAAATAGTGTTGCAAAGGGGAAGGCTATGGATAATAGAACTGGACTAAAAATCAGATCTGGAATTTGGAGTGTTTTCTTTTCAGGTGAGTGGATTTAAATTATATATCTTTTATGTTTATGATATATAATATTGTTAGATTCCCGTTAAATATCTAATTCAACATTTGGACTAATTTTAGTAATTGGTTCTACTAGCTAGTTATGTTAAAACTGTAAATTTTGTAAGAAAATTATACTTATATTTAAATGTTATTTATATGGAAAAAAACCCAATTAAATATAAGTAATATTAGGCTTAAAAGTTGTAGAGAAAGGCATAAGCCTAAAAGTGAGAAATTTACAGTAAATTATGTTAAAACGGGAGAAATGAATTTAAAAAAAAGAAAATCTTATAACTTGATTTAGAAGTTAGTGATAGATTAGTTGGTTGGTCTAGAAAAGGGAATACATTTCCATAGTTAAATATTGTAAGAATAACGATAAATGTAATAGCAATAATAAAAGCAAGAAAAATGGAATTAGTGCAAAATAGAGACAGTACTGTATTTTGCATTACCCAACAATTAAAGAAACAATAAAAGAAATATCTTGCAGTTACGAGTTATTGTTTATAGCATTATTTAGTATTAAAATATGGAAATGGATTTTTAGCACAGTTTTTGTAACCAATCAAATAGAATAGAACTACTTCTGAGAATAAAAGAGAATAACACGAAGCGTTAAAGAAATTAAAGAAGAAGAAATAAACAAGTTAATTATTTGACAAGACTAGAAACATTATACAAAAAATGTGACTAAATCTGCATTTATTGCGTAGATAGTAGAGTAAAAAATAAAGCAGTTATTATGATAAGTAACTTATGACAGTTGGACGCAGTCCCAAGTTAAGACTGTTATATAATATAAGAGAACTAAAGAAAATTTAGTATCATAATAAAAGAAGACGGACTAAAATAGAAAAGAGACACTTGCAATTACATTTATAGCATGCAGGTTATAAAAGAAAGAAAAGAATATAAAAGCGACAATTGCAAGTATAATTGTAACACATATGTTATAATTAAAAAGAAATAAATAGAAGAGGCTTATTTTATCAAACTTAGATCTTGGATTAAGTTAATAAGCAAAAATAATTGCAGTGGCCCGTACCGGTAGCATTCCCTTTTAGGTCTAGGACTGATGGTCTCACACGTAGGTGGGGCTGGGCATGCTGATTAGGGTAAATAAGTAGCCAACAGAATAAGAAAAGTAAACTAAACGCATAATAAAAGTTAGACATAGGGTCTAATAAAATGGTAAGGTGCATTTGGAGTAGCCCAAAGAGAATCTGGATAAAGAGCCTAACGAAGCAGTTCATCGAAGATTTTTAGTACAGAAAGAGTACGTCCAACTTAGTTATTTTGGGATAGAAGGAAGTACGAGACTTCAACAGGACGTGAGGATACTCTAGGATGGCCCTCTAGGGTAGGCCTAACAAAGCTGCATCCCCGGAGGCAGGTCTATAGGTGTTCCATCAAGAGAGTATGACTTGACTACTTTTGCATTGCAGGTCTAACGAAGTGGACCTTTGTAGGCAGTTAAAAGGTTGATGATGGAGTAGGATATTCGTATGACACCATACTCTAGTTTGTGAGTAGGTTATAGTGGGAAGGACCCATAAGGATAGCCGACTACGGATATTAGCCATCATCAGTCAGAGCGAATTCGAGAAAGACTAGGGTTAAACCAACCGGGCAATGATTCTTTCACTATCGAGACATTGGATGAGGTACACAACCAATTGGATGTTTAGATTGTTTGCAGTAGGGCACAACCACTTAGCTCTTGAAAGGTCTTTCGATTAGTTGAGGACGGGGGAGGGCTGCGTGGGGCCATAGTCACGATGAGAAAAGAGACAGACCATGTAGAATATCTATATTGTAGGCCTAACGGAGTGGACCTTTACAGATATAGAAAATTCCCGACCAGTTCCGTACAAGGTAGACCTTGTTGGCGGAATTCAGAGAGTAGACAAAACGATTACGTGTAGTCCTCAAGGTACGCACTGGGTGGTACATTGTGGATGTCCGAGCACTAGTATAAGCTAGTGTGGATGCAGTTTCACGTTTTCATACTAGACAACGGAACATCTATATTGTAGGCCTCACAAAGCTGTCCTTTACAGATGTAGTTACAGTACGAGCTAGTAGGGAGACGATGGAGTCCTTTCCGAGGAGGATACGGAAGGTGCTATGGGTAGTACCTAGGACCGATGCGGTCTTTGGGCTTGTAACTACATATATATATATATATATATATTGGTTATTAAGTCTTAATCTACTAGGGAGTAGATGGGTACGATTCATGCACAGAGGCGAGAGTAATATAAACCCAATAAACCTAATATAACAGAAAATGGAAATAGAACGGTATATGTAGAGTTATGCTTAGAAGTGTATAATTTGTCCATTCACCAGAACTTTAGTTCTAACCCCCTCCTCATATCATCCCATAGGTTAGATAGAAGGCAGGGATTTTCCAGCTTTGTGACACTTGTTTAGAAAGTGTTATTATCTTGGTGAGTATTTACTTACTATTATATTTTAGTTAGTTCCGCTGTGAGATATTTATTTGAGCTCTGATATTTTTTCTTTGCCTATTTGCAGGATACCAGATACCCAACTCGGGATTCAGTGGGCTTGGATTTTAGCATTTTTACGAAAAATCCGAACCCACTGGAATTCGGGTGGTTACATTTGGTATCAGAGCTTAGGTTAGTAGATCCTAAGTAAATTAGGAAATATGAGTGAACGTATTTGTATTTTTGAATAAAATATAAATATATTATGTACTAAAATACAAATAGTATCCAATTATAGATTTTAACATATGGAAAGTTTTTAGAAGTATATTTGTGCATAGTTTGCTAGTTGGGTTTGGGATGACCCATGGATGTTGAGCCCTATGTTATTGCCGATTTATAGTGTACAATAAGCTATGTTTTGAGAGAAGATTGGTATCCATATGTTATAGGAAGTGGGAGAGTTCCCTAGGGATAATAAGGAGAGTATTTTTATTTTGGAAGAAATAAAAGATTTTAGTTAGGAAATGAGATTTCCAAGGTTTAGGAAGGGTATTCCTAGGGTAGTAAGAAGAAAATCCACTTAAGTCTTTCCCAATAAAATGAAACTTTTGGAATTGAAAAGTTGAAAAATATAATTGTTAATATGTTTGAGGAAGTAAATATTGGGTTTTTAAAAAAAAAAGTGGTGTGAAATTTAAATTGGTTTTTATATGATGTAAATTTTGTTAAAAGTGAAATTCTTTTTGAAGACTTATAGAGCATGTATAGTTCGCTAGTTTCTGTAACGACCCGCCTTTTTGGACGGTTTAAATCGACGATAAACCACACACATCAGACTCAAACCATTCAAAAGGGAGGATGGTTATGGGATAAATAAGAAAAAGCAGAGAAAGAAAGGAAAACAAACACGGAATCTCATAGTGGAATGACAAAATATAATAATCAAATAAACAGTTCATGAAGCTGTTTTACAAATAACATTTGATTACACTTTTACAATACAGAATCAGAGTACATACAACAGTAACAAAATAATGCAGTGGAATAACATGATGTAGTGAAATGAATAAAATAAATAATAATAGTATACAAATCCCCGTCTTCGTCCTCTAGAAAGCAGTCTTCGATATACTGAAAAGCTCAGACTGACTCGAGCGAATTGAAAAGACAAAACACTCGAGTCAGAACTAAAAGATCTTATGTATGTTAAATCAACAGTAAATAAATATGAGTGCAATAGCTTCGGAGATGTTTACGGGGTTTTACATCTCCTATCCAGTGTCTAACGTGCATGAAATAACTTAAGAGATGTTCGAGATTACCAATTCCTAAGGATCCGTTAAACTATCTACCATGTAGTACAAATACGCTATTATAATATGTCTACAGTAAAGTATTAAAATAGCGTTAAGGCGTTACCCATATCCCCTTAACACATTTTATATATTCCCGTAGTCTATACAATACCGTAAGCTCCACCAAACCGGTGGTTTACCCAGAGGGCACTCCATAGGTACGGTACAAAACAAACTCGTAGTAGGCGATAAGGCATGTGACAAGGAACGCGGGGCAACGCCCAGGGTAGGATACTACCGTTTTGCGGATCCGGACTGGTGGTAACGCATAACAGCTACTACCACCCACTTCGGAACACACTCCCAAGTCAAATCGAGGGGTGGCCACCAAATCAATCACAAAGTCATAATATGGTATCGAAGAAATGTGTCCGATCGGAGGTGCGACTTCACTTGGTTCGGCATGGCTCTTGTTTTAGCCACATCAAGCTGACTCATGGGAGTTAGGGCTACTATAATACCTCATACAGAATCGTTTGCCAAACCATCCTACTTCATTCTCGAATCTCCACCACGTACACAGTTGTTAAAGTGGTTTTCGGTATTGGCAGAGAGTATGACAATATCCGATCACGATCTCTTTAACAACCAAACACTTATTTCACACTGGATGGTTCTTTTACATTTCCAAAACCGATTCATAATTGATATCAAAATATCATATTCTCAAACATATCACTTTCGAAATCATATTCACTTTCGAAATCATATCACTTTCGAAATCACATCGACAAAATAGGTTAAATCCTCATTTCAAAATCATCATATTTACTCAAATATGTCATTTCACTAGAAAATATCATTTCAAATCCCAGCTTAGGTTATAACATCATTTAACCATATTCGCTTTTAAATCAAGGATTTAAATATAAACACTTCCACTTTACACATTCTGAAATTTAGAAAATAGTTTAGATGGTTATAAGTAGTTTAAATAGTTTAACATTGTTTAAAATAAATTTTTAAATAGTTCAAAATACTTTAAAATAGTTTTAAAATAGATTAAAATAGTTTAAACAGATTTAAGATAGTTTAAACAGATTTAAAATAGTTTAAATAGATTTAAAATAGATTAAAATGGGTTAATTAGTTTAAAATAGGTTAAAATAGATTAAATTAGATTGAATAGATTAAAATAAATTAAAATAGTTTAAATTGATTAAAATGGTTTAAAATAGTTTAAAATAGATTAACATAGTTTAATGGTTTAAAAATCTTAATAATCAGGATTTTTTTAAATAAGATATTTTTAACCAGTTTATATAAAATAATAAATTTGAAATTAATATCAAATTAAATTATTTCTTTCATTTCAACACATCTAGACCATGTCCAGTTTTCAAATCAACAAACTAAATTTTGTCTTTCAATTCAGATTCTCATTTAAAATCATTTAACAACATCGATTCAAATCCATGTTCGAACTATAAATTTAAACTATTTCAAATTTAGTAGATTTCAAAGTTTAAATATTCAAATATTTCAATAACTCAATTTCGATAAATTCCATTTATACTTTAAATCCAACTTTAAAATTTCAATTTAAATCCTTTAAACAATTCATTTAAACCAATTCCAATTTCAACATTTAAAGCTTGGATTTCCGAAAATAATTCAGTTTATATAAATCAAGTTTTATTTCAAAATATCATTTATCTGAATTCAAAAAGTTAGGATATAAAAATCATTTAATTTAATCAATCCGGTGTCCGTATATAATTTTCTACCCTATGGTCAAGCGATACAGACATATATCATTTCAATCTGTAAATACTTTAAATTTACGGGTATATATCATTTCAACCCGCAATCCCGAATTAAAATAAAATCCATAAAATCGCTCGAGTCTATCATTTTAACCCATAACGATTTCTCCTTAATCTATCAGATCGTTCGGGTATGTATCATTTCAACCCACAAGGAACTTGCAGTGTTATATCAATATAAATATATAACATCCAGTCATCCAATATTAACAATCAACATCCATCACAATCACCATTCAAACCAATCAATAAACAATAACAAGTGACCGATTATCAATAACGGGTATTAACTGGCAATTTTTTTAGAGCAAGACGGTTGTGTAGCGTGTCACTACACAACCGGTTATATAGCATAATAATATGTAAATAGTACGATCAACAAGCCTGATCGCTGGCCAAAATGGGAGAAGACTGCATAACAGTCACACAGACAGTCAACTACATACCAGAGTCATAGATACATAACAGCTTAATACATATAACAGTATATAAAGTAGATATGTACTGCAGAATGCTCAGTGGTGGTGTCCAGGTTGCCTTCTGGTAGGAGTTGCACAAGAGCTGCCTGCCGATTCAGTTGGCGATGATCTGGAGAATGGCAGCCTAAGCCTAAATGGAGCTGAGAAACTATGGCCTAATAAAGATGAGAAATCGTAAATAATATGCCTGCATGTTCCATCGAAGTGAGATTGGGCCTACTGAACACTTGTGCATTTCGCTCGGCCCAAATGCACCAACTGAATATAGCCACAAAGGGATCTAAGTGCTTGTTGGGGGGGTTATGCTGCCAATATTCGAAAAATGAAGCGATTGTTGGGATATAGCCAAGTATGTGAACGGACGTTGCAACCCAAACCCTAAAAGAAAAATCACATTCTATGAATAGACGTTGGATACTTTCGGTTGCGTTAGAGCATAAGGCACAGTTTGGGTCCACCGCGATGTTATTACGAATGAGTTTGTCTCTGGTGTTGATGCGGCCGTGGATAAGGCACCATTGGAAGAAAGCGATGCGAGGTTGGAGCTGACATTTCCAAAGTCTGGGGAAGTTGAAGAGGCGTCCAGGGTTGTTTAGGTGAGCATAGCAGGAGGCGATGGAGAAGCCAGCTGAGGGATTTGGGGCCCAGATGAACTTATCTGGCAAGGGGTGGAATTGAATGGATTGGAGGATGGAGGCTGCATGGTGAAGCTCGACTAAGGTGGCAAGGTCAAAGTAGGTGGATGGAAAGAGGTGGTCAGGGCCCAAGCTAAAGGAGTCGAATGTGGTAGCATGGATTGTGGCTGAGTGAGAATATAGGTTGGGGAGGATAGAGAAAAGGGGTAGTTGGCCGTGCCAGATATCTAACCAGAAGAGGCAGTTTGCCCCATTACCCAAATTAACATGGAAGAGTGATTTAACACGGGGGAGGGTGGCGAGGACTCCAGTCCAGAATGGGGATGGTTTAAGGCTGGTGGTGGAGTGAAGGACAAGGTGTGGATTGGAGTGGTAGTGAAGTGTGGTAATCCATGTTTTCCAAAGGAAGGTTCCGGGGGTGAGAAATCGCCCGAGCCATTTTGCGAGAAGCGCGAGATTGAAGTAGTATAAGTTAACAATTCCAAGACCACCGTTGTCTGTGTGCAGACAAACGGTCCGCCAGTTTACGAGCTTCTTTATTCTTCCCCCATTCCATAGAAAGGAACTTCTGATCGTGTCGTTTCTTTTGATTACCCAGGTTGGAAGCTTGTAAAAAGACATCCAATATGAAGAGATGGCCGATAAGACCGACTTAACAAGGACAAGGCGACCAGCTAAAGAAAGGGAATGTGCCTTCTAGGAAAGAAGTCTGTTTTCAATTTTGGTAATGAGGGGGAGCCAATCTGCTCTGAGTAGTTTGGTTGGGCGGAGGGGAATACCGAGGTATGAGATAGGAAATTGCGCGATGTTGCAGTTGAGAAAATTGGAAAATGTTGGCCCAAGGTGATCGGAGTTTCCAAGCATGATGATGGAGCTTTTATTGAAGTTGATGAAGAGGCCTGATATGAGTTCAAAAGAGTACAGTGCTATTTTAAGGCAGTGGATGTGGTTAACGGTGGGCGATGCAAAAAGGATAGTGTCATCAGCGAATTGAAGGTTGGATATGGCCAGATTCGAGTTGGGGAGCTTGATGCCTTCAAAGAGGTTGTTCGATATAGCTGACTTGATCATACAGTTGAATACGTCAGCGACAAGGACGAAGAGCAAAGGAGAAAGTGGGTCGCCTTGTCGCAGGCCATGAGCAGACTTGATTAGGCCTCCAGTAGCACCATTAATCGCGATTGAGGAAAAACTAGATCTAAGAATGCATTGGATCCAATTGCACCATTTTGTGGGGAAACCTCTATGCTCCATAAGCTCCAGAATGAATTGCCAATTAATTATGTCAAAAGCTTTTGAGAAATCGAGTTTAAGGAGTATACCTGGCGTTGAAGTTTGGTGGCAGAAGGAGATGACTTCTTGGGTAGACGCCACGCAGTCCATGATGTTATGGCCGAGGATGAATGCAGATTTCTCAATTCCAATAAGGGGGGCGATGACAGCTTGAAGGCGATTGGCTAGAACTTTGGTTATGATTTTGAAGGTGGTATTCAAGAGGCTTATAGGTCGGAAGGATGGAAGGGTAGTGGCTCCTGGGATTTTGGGGAGGAGGATGATATTAGCATAGTTAAGGCGAGCAACAGATGATGGATCGGCTTGGAATTCAGAACACATCTCGATAATGTCGAATTTAATGGTTTCCCAATAATGTTTAAAGAATAGTGGGCCGAAGCCATCTAGGCCAGGAGCTTTGTCATCTGACATTCCATTCAGCGCACCCCAAATTTCCGCCTCCGTGAAGGGTTGGTCAATAGGGATGGGGGAGCAGTCTAGGTAGAGTAGGTTCCAGTCTATGTGTGGGAGAGGGGGGTGGTGTTTTCCCAAAATGTTTCGATAATAGTCGGATAATATTCAATAAAAGTCAGATTTAACTGGAATGACAATTTAAACATACCAAACATCAATTAATCAATTTCTAATCGCATCATAAATTCAATTTAACTAACATAAGAAAATCTAGTAGTTGTGGGTGGGTCAAAACACTCACCTTTAATTTCAAATCGATTTGAAATCCAAAATAAGGTCCAAAATTCAACAGTCTCATAATTCATCCAAACTAATTTCACAATGTCCTGAATTTCGATATGATTGCAGCGGAACAAACCGAGCGTGAATCCGACCTCGTATGTAAAAGTTATCTGCATTAGAAGATTGAAATTTTAAATTAAATAAGAAAAAGAGGCAATAATATTTCGACACGTCACCTGCTCTTCCCTCCCATCCAAGCCGTGACTTCAACCCATCATGCAGCCAAAAACCCCGCCTTTGACCACCAAATTCTCTCTCCAACAACCACCTGAGATGACCACGCCACCACCAAAGGGTTCGACTACCTCCGCCGCACATGCCCATGCTCCTGGCCTCGCCTCCGACCCCCATATCGACATCGCCGCCATGTATACAAGCTAGGTTTTCGAACCCTAATATTCCAATTCAGGCACCCTCATGTCGATCTGGGTGATGCGACCACCACCAATCGACTCCTGGAAGCCCCCTCTACAAAACCCATATCTCAATTTCGTCGATTGTTGCTCCGATTAAAAACCCCCAATTTGACTTTGACCGTGATTTTGGTTGATTCATGCACTGTTATAAAAAACGAATGCTAGATGTAGGTTCCATTCGTTGAGACATTTCCAACGATATATAATTCGATATAGTTTGAGAAGTTTTAATTTTTCGATTTGATTTTGATTTGCAATTTGAATCTAGAAAATAGAGTTTCTGCCATTGAGAAGGAGAAGCAGGTAGATGGATTATATGTACTGAGATAAGAAATAAAAAGGCTACTAGGGTTTAAAAAGGTCTATTTATACGAACAAAGCCCGATAAGAAAAACGAACACGTATCGAATTGGTACAAACGACAATAATGACCCGAAAAGCCCATTTCGCTTCCAAAACAAAAGTGGGTCATCCCATATATCAAAATAGATGTTTTCAATATTTTTAAACTCAATGGAATAGGTTTCACGTCCTAATTCCATCGTATGAAGAAGTTAGCTTTTAAAATCAGCCTATTTCAATTGAATTCAATTAAATTGATTTCTACGCGTTTCGAGCCCGTACGATCAAACGACAAGTTCGATCGCTACAAAACTTGAAATCCTACAATAATTCACTGTTACGGATCCGATGAAACTAGTTTCGTCGAAATCCGAGACAGTGGTCAAAATGGTTATTTTCACGTTGATTAAATAAATTATTATTAAATAAATTAAATCACCTTTTCAATTCAAATTTAATAACAATTTTTATCATTTTTGATTACTAAATGGTTTATAATCTTTTAAAACAAATTTCCATATCAATTCAATGTTGAATATTACACTAATTACAGCGTTCAGTTTCAAATGTAAATTCATTAATTATAATTTAAAATCCCAATAAATTCATTTATCTTGATTTCACTCTTATTATTAAATCAATTATTGCCTTATGAATATAATTGACATTACTATACATTTTATTACATTCACATTTTACAGTTATCGACTTAACTCATATTAACATAATATTTAATTACCTTTAATTGCAATTGATTTCCAATTTAATTCAACAGATTAAATAAATGGGTAACAATTAACAATTGTCACCTTTTACTTAATTTAATCACATTTATAAATTTATTATCTGCAAACAAATGTTATAACTACTTGCATAACACTGATATTATCCAATTACAATTAATTACATATTATTTCACCAATTTATACAACATTTGGTTTATTTCTTATTTGCAATTTATAACCAATTATGACTTTACAATCATTTCAATTAATTGGACATACATTAAAATAGTTATCAGTTGTCTTGAATTAACATTATTAACATTACATTATAGTTATTTTTCTTATTAATAAATCACAAATTTTAATTTCTTCTAATATTAAATTACAAAATCTTATTAGATTCATAATTTAATTATCGGAAAATTACGGGTCGTTACAGTTTCTTTGTAGGTAAACAAAGATTTTAAATATAAAAACTTAGAGTGTGTTAAGTATCGAAAACGTAGGTTACAACATTTATTGTTGTAATAGATGTTCTCGTGAAAAATAAAGGAAGCATAGACTATGACACTATTGTTATAGTAGGTGACTCCCAAAGAAAATGTTTTTGCATAGCATATAGGATTTATTAATATTTATTTTAATCGAATCCATATACTGGTATTTTTGGGTTGTAGTAACGGTGTTTTACGCAACATCTGTTCTGACCCAAATGAAAAAAGTGTTTTGAAGATAATTTCTAAGTATAGAAATAAAGTGGTTTGTAAGTACACTTATTATTTAAATAAGTATGTGGAAATGTTTTCTAGTTATGAAAATATTAAAACAGTTTTGAAAATGAGTTATTCTGAAGAAAAAAAGATGTAAGCTAAATATTAGGAAATTAATAAATTTCGTAGGAAATGTGCATTGTAAGTGAATATAGATTAAACATACTTTAATCTATTGGAATGAAATGAATAATGATATAATTTTCTATGAAACCAAATCACAAATAAAGATGTTTTGTGCAAGTTATAAGGAATACGTGAAAGAGATGTACAAGGTATGGAAAACACCATATTTTGTATAGCCTATTTCAATAAAATATAAAATAAGTTCCTTGTAATTTCACATAAACATGAAATCCTCTTTTAAGGATTCATAGAAGGTTTAGAGTTAATGGTCTAAGTAGTTCCAATACATTAAGGTATAAAACCATTAGGTGTAATAAAAAATGTAATAATTAGAGACAGTGTTAGTTAGGTGGGATACTATAGAGAGCCTTAGTAGGAAAGCTAAGCAATGTAAATTTCATATTTTTCCATTGATTATGTGGTTGCTTGCCTTTGTAGAAAGTCCTCATTTGTAGTAAGTTAGAAACTCCTCCAAGGTTAGGTAATTGGAAGAGTATGAAAGTTAAGGGATTTTTGATAAAATAATTGTTCTTTGTTAGTCCATAGGATAGTGGTTTTGATGACAACAACTATAGAAGTGTTATAAAATATATATGTGCAGGAAATCTATATGCAGGTATCAACAAAAGAAGACTGTACAGTAAAGAAAACAAAATTGATGAAGACAAAGATCAAGAGTTCAAGATTGAAGACTCATGAGATTCAAGATATTCAAGAGTTCAAGACAAATAATATAGTTAGGTTAGATATTTGTTAAAACTCCTTGAAAGCACTATCATTCTTTTTTATCCAATTTACTCGTGGAATGGAATCCACTTCGTTCTTGTTAAAGGGATGGAACCCTAGTGAGATGGAACTCACGAAAAATCTAGTGGAACGGATAGTAGCCCTATTTTGTTATCCACTAATTTTGATTCAAAATGATTTTCAAAATTATCTCTTGTTTTATAAAATGATTTTCAAATATTCCTTTTCAAAAGAAAAACCTTCGTTCACATTTCCAAAAATGTTTTAACCTCAAAATCATATTTATCATTTTGTTATATTTTGATTTCAAAATTGTCCTTGATATTTTAGCCTCAAAATCTATTTTAATATTATATTTACTTTAGTTTATTTACTTTGATTTTAAATATATTTTAGTATATATACATATATACATTCATAAGTATTTCTACTTCTAAATACCTTCTACAAATACATAGAGTCCATTTGAATAAAGTTGCATATGTTTTAAATCATCATTTTTCAAAGTAAAGCAAATCATCATTTTCTACTAGACCATGTCGACATCCTATTTACCTGTCATGTCGACATGCTTCCCGTTACAGCAAAGGTTGTTTTCAAAAGAAGTGTCTATTCGTTTAAACCTCTTCGAATGGACACATCCATTCATTCTCTATAAATAGAGACTGTTATGAACGTTTTCCAGTAACTACTTTCTTTATTTTCTCTCCTCTTTACTCTCTTATCTTATTTTCTAATCATCCTATCCATATTCTGCCGAAATCTTAAGTGAATAAAACCAGAATATCTCTAGTTTGATTCTCTGCCACTCTCTCCAAAGAATCTCAGTGCTTATCAGAGTTATAGATACATTTGTACTCAAAGAAACTTGTGTGGGGTTATAAAGGTGTGATCGTGTCCTTGGAAATCGATCGGGTGAACTTGTGTCCTGTGAATCAAGTGGTTCTACCCAGAGACCTGAGAATCTGGAGGGTGTACCTCGTTGCCTTGGAATCAAGGGATTGTAATCTAGATTATTGTTGAATAGAAAGCCGTATGGGTTGTGCGGGACTGGATGTAGGGTAACACCGAACCAGTATAAAATTCCTGGTGTGTTCTTTCCTTTACTTGCTTTTTATTTATATTTGCATTTATTTGTGATTCTGTGATTTGATCTGTGATTGTGTATTTGCATTAAGTTAGTTAATTCAATTTAAATCAAAGAAGTTTTAAAGAAATTCTTAAAACACTATTCATCCCCCCTCTAGTGTTAAATAGCCTTAAGATCATCTTCCGCGTCCCTTTCATTTGGTATCGGAGCAAGTTTTTCAAAGTATTCATAATCTGATTTTTGAAAAGTTCATGGCTAAGTTTGAAATGTTTCCTAAAAATATTTCTTTAATGATCAAATCATTGTGGTCTCATAAATTAATGCATGATAGTTATATAGAATCAAGTAGTCTACAAAAGTTGCTCACTGTGCAGGAATCTTGCTTCATGGCGACAAATGAATCTATTCACAATGGACAAGCTGTGCAAATAAGGAAAAACAAGTGGATACTTGATAGTGGATGTTCAAGACATATGACAGGAAATCCAGAGATACTCAATGACATTATTTACAAGGATGGAGGATTGATTAATTTTGGGGATAATTCAAAAGGTTATGTGGTTGGCATCGGCAATGTAGGTAATTCTGAAACTCCTATTATTTCAAATGTTTTGTTAGTTAAAAATCTACAACATAATCTACTTAGTATTAGTCAGTTATGTGATAAAGGATATAGGATTAAATTTGAAAAAGACAAGTGTCACATCGAAGATAATAAATCTAATATTATCTTTGAGGGAGTTAGGAAAAAGAATATCTATATTCTTAGTATGAAAATTTCAAATGATAATCTATGTCTTTTGGCCAATACAAGTGACCCTTGAACGTGGCATAAGAGATTTGGACATTTGAATTTTAAACTCTTATCTAGACTATCCAAACTTGATCTAGTAAGAGGCCTCCCTAAGATGCAATTTAAAGTAGATAGTATGTGTGATGCATGTCAGTTAGGAAAACTTAGAAAAAGTTCCTTTAAACTTAAAGATATGATCTCTACTTCAAAACCTCTTGAGTTACTTCACCTAGATTTATTTGGTCCATATCAGATTCAATCAATCAACCATAGTAAATATGTCTTTGTAATTGTGGATGATTATTCCAGATATACATGGACAATCTTTCTGAAACATAAAAGTGATACTTTTGATTATTTTAAAAGTTTTTCAAAAAGAGTTCAAAACCAACTTTCTTCCAAGATCATCACTATTCGTAGTGATCACGGTGGTGAATTTGAAAATGAGAAGTTTGAGGAATTCTGTAATCAAAAGGGAATTACTCACAATTTTTCGTTTCCAAGAACTCCGCAACAAAACGGAGTAGTTGAGCGTAAGAATAGGACGATTCAAGAGTGTGCTAGAACTCTACTTTCTGATAGTAAATTACCAAAACATTTTTGGGCTGAAGCAGTTGCAACAGCCTGTTATATTTTGAATAGGATTTTAATTAGACCTCTAACCAATAAAACACCTTATGAACTTCTTTTCAATAAGAAACCTAAGGTATCTTATTTCAGAATTTTTGGAAGTAAATGTTTTATCTTAAATACAAAAGATAATTTAGATAAGTTTGATCCTAAATCCGACAAAGGAATCTTTATCGGATATTCTAACAGGAGTAAAGCTTATAGAGTTTTTAATCTAAGAACAAACACTATTGAAGAAACTTTACATGTTTCCTTTGATGAAAATTTCAAAGAAGTTGATCAGACTAATGATGAGGATGACTTAGTTATTTCTAATCATGAATCTGTAGATGCTACAAATGAAACTTTTCATCCAAATAAAAAGATTAGGCTTTTAAAAGATCACCCTGTAGAAAATATTCTAGGAGATATGCAATCTGTTGTTAAAACTAGGAATCAATTAAACAGTATGAGTCATGTTGCTTTTATATCTTCAATAGAACCTAAAAATCCAAAGGAAGCATCAACTGATGATTCATGGATTCTTGCTATGCAAGAAGAATTGAATCAATTCACCAGAAATGATGTTTGGGAACTTGTTCCTAGACCTGAGGATAAATCCATTATAGGCACTAAATGGGTATATAAAAATAAATTAAATGAATTAGGTAAGGTCGTTAGAAATAAGGCTCGACTCGTTGCACAAGGTTATTGTCAAGAAGAAGGTATAGATTATGACGAAACCTTTGCACCCGTAGCAAGATTAGAAGCTATTAGAATTCTGCTTGCTTTCGCTAATTTCAATAATTTCAAACTTTTTCAAATGGATGTCAAGAGTGCCTTTCTAAATGGTTTTGTAAAAGAGGAAGTTTATGTTGAACAACCTCCACTCTTTTAAGATACAAAATTTCCAAATCATGTTTTTAAATTAAAGAAAGCCCTGTATGGTCTAAAACAAGCTCCTAGAGCTTGGTATGATAGACTTAGGTCTTATCTTTTGCAATCTAATTTTGAAATAGGGAAAGTAGATAACACACTTTTTATTAAAAGAAACAAAAATGATATTCAACTTGTACAAGTGTACGTAGATGATATTATTTTTGGATCAACCAATTCTGACATGAACAAAGAATTTTCTGACATTATGACAAAAGAATTTGAGATGAGTCATATGGGTGAACTTAACTTTTTCCTAGGATTACAAATCAAACAATTAGATAATGGTATCTTTATCAGTCAAGAGAAGTATGCGAGAGAGTTAGTTAGTAAGTTTGGCTTGACCAATGTGAGTGGAAAACCAACTCCCATGGCAACCAATATAGCGTTAAGTAAGGATGATCTATCCAAAGACGTAGATCAAACCTTGTATAGAGGAATGATTGGATCACTTCTCTATATAACTGCTAGTAGACCAGATATCATGAACAGTGTCTGTCTCTGTGCAAGATATCAATCTCAACCCAAGGAAACTCATCTAAAAGTTGTGAAACGTATCATTCGATATGTTAAACACACCTTTGATTATGGATTGTTCTACCCTAAGAATGATTCATTTGAATTAGTTTCCTACTATGATGCTGACTATGCTGGGTGTAAGTCAGACCGAAAGAGTACAAGTGGAACTTGTCACTTTCTAGGTCATTCCTTAATTTCCTGGTTCAGTAAAAAGTAGAATACTGTTTCCCTATCAACAACTGAAGCAGAGTATGTTTCTGCTGCTTTAGCTTGTTCTCAAGTTTTGTATATGCA
The DNA here is from genome assembly GCA_030737815.1 of Allium fistulosum. Lineage (NCBI taxonomy): Eukaryota > Viridiplantae > Streptophyta > Magnoliopsida > Asparagales > Amaryllidaceae > Allium > Allium fistulosum. Next base: position 419,990,819 of record CM060906.1, read on the forward strand.
ACAAACCTTGAATGATTTTGGTATATCTATCACGAAATCTCCAATTTTCTATGATAACACTAGTGCCATTAGTTTGTCCAAAAACCCAACTCTCCATGCCCGAACTAAACATATTGACATTAGACACCATTTTCTAAGAGATAACGTAAATAAAGAGAAAATTTCTCTTGATTTCGTTAATTCTGAAAATCAAATAGCTGATATTTTAACCAAACCTTTAGGAGAACCTGTCTTCACCAAGTTAAGAAGAGAATTAGGTATATGTTCTCTTTCTGAAATATAGTATATAGTATAGTAGTATACATAGGGTATATATGAATGTTTTCTTAACCATAGCATTTTGCAACACCATGTCGACATGGTATTCATGCGTCATGTCGACATGCAACGGTAAAAATAACAGTTCGTTTTTTCCCTCTAATTTTTGAATGAGTGGTTATTTAACTCACCCATTCCGAGTTTCTCTTCCCTCCAATCATTATTTCTTCATTCTACTTTCTAGAAACATCAAATCCATGGCTTCCACATCCAATCCTAATCAAATTTCACCGGTTTCTTTCCCTTCTCCTTCACATGGCCCCTTCCAAAACTCCATACTCGCTCGTGTCATCAAAATAGAGGAGAAAGTTAATGATTCGCTGCAGATGTTAACTAAAATGCAAGTTCAACAATTGAGAATGGCAAGAGAGCAAGAGAAACAAGGGAAAATTCTGAGGAATCTTCAAAAATTCCTCATGGATAATCATGCCAATACAATTGTAATTGAAGGTTCTTCTAACATAGAAGCAAATGAAGAAGGAGAAAAGGACGAAGACGAAGAAGAAGAGGAAGAACCAATGGAGGAAGAAACTGATGATGAAGCAGTATGTGTAGGGGAAGTTTGTTTTGATGCTTATGGGAACGTTGTGGAACAACATGGAAATTTCTGCTTCCATTACCCAAATTGTCCTGTCCACAAGTCTCCCATCATCAAAAACAACCGTTGAGTTGTTTATTTTCTTTTTTTAGTTATTTATGTGTTTATAAGTTTAAATAGTCATGTATATAGTAATATTGAAATGAATAAAATAATCTGTGGTTACACTTATTATTCTTATTCTTATATTGCTCATATATAACATTCTAAGAATACGATGTTAGTGCATTGTTATATCTAGTTTCAGTATTATTAATGATAACACTATCATTAATATCATAGATTTAGGGGGAGTTAGTGTCATTTTTTTGTTGATGACAAAGGGGGAGAAGTATAAAATAGGTTAGTTAGGCATAGATTAAGGGGGAGTTATTAGATTTAGGGGGAGTTATAAGGAGAATATAAATATTTTATAAACAAAGGTTGTCATCATCAAAAAGAGGGAGAATGTTAGTCCATAGGATAGTGGTTTTGATGACAACAACTATAGAAGTGTTATAAAAATTTATATGTGCATGAAATCTATATGCAGGTATCAACAAAAGAAGACTGTACAGTAAAGAAAACAAAATTGATGAAGACAAAGATCAAGAGTTCAAGATTGAAGACTCATGAGATTCAAGATATTCAAGAGTTCAAGACAAATAATATAGTTAGGTTAGATATTTGTTAAAACTCCTTGAAATCACTATCATTCTTTTTTATCCAATTTACTCGTGGAATGGAATCCACTTCGTTCTTATTAAAGGGATGGAACCCTAGTGAGATGGAACTCATGAAATATCTAGTGGAACGGATAGTAGCCCTATTTTGTTATCCACTAATTTTGATTCAAAATGATTTTCAAAATTATCTCTTGTTTTATAAAATGATTTTCAAATATTCCTTTTCAAAAGAAAAACCTTCGTTCACATTTCCAAAAATGTTTTAGCCTCAAAATCATATTTATCATTTTGTTATATTTTGATTTCAAAATTGTCCTTGATATTTTAGCCTTAAAATCTATTTTAATATTATATTTACTTTAGTTTATTTACTTTTATTTTAAATATATTTTAGTATATATACATATATACATTCATAAGTATTTCTACTTCTAAATACCTTCTACAAATACATAGAGTCCATTTGAATAAAGTTGCATATGTTTTAAATCATCATTTTTCAAAGTAAAGCAAATCATCATTTTCTACTAGACCATGTCGACATCCTATTTACCTGTCATGTCGACATGCTTCCCGTTACAGCAAAGGTTGTTTTCAAAAGAAGTGTCTATTCGTTTAAACCTCTTCGAATGGACACATCCATGCATTCTCTATAAATAGAGACTGTTATGAACGTTTTCCAGTAACTACTTTCTTTATTTTCTCTCCTCTTTACTCTCTTATCTTATTTTCTAATCATCCTATCCATATTCTGCCGAAATCTTAAGTGAATAAAACCAGAATATCTCTAGTTTGATTCTCTGCCACTCTCTCCAAAGAATCTCAGTGCTTATCAGAGTTATAGATACATTTGTACTCAAAGAAACTTGTGTGGGGTTATAAAGGTGTGATCGTGTCCTTGGAAATCGATCGGGTGAACTTGTGTCCTGTGAATCAAGTGGTTCTACCCAGAGACCTGAGAATCTGGAGGGTGTACCTCGTTGCCTTGGAATCGAGGGATTGTAATCTAGATTATTGTTGAATAGAAAGCCGTATGGGTTGTGCGGGACTGGATGTAGGGTAACACCGAACCAGTATAAAATTCCTGGTGTGTTCTTTCCTTTACTTGCTTTTTATTTATATTTGCATTTATTTGTGATTCTGTGATTTGATCTGTGATTGTGTATTTGCATTAAGTTAGTTAATTCAATTTAAATCAAAGAAGTTTTAAAGAAATTCTTAAAACACTATTCACCCCCCTCTAGTGTTAAATAGCCTTAAGATCATCTTCCGCGTCCCTTTCATTCTTATCTACTCCAGTTTTCGTAAATTTGAAAATCTATGAAAAGAAGATGTTTTGAAAACATGTGAGGACATTTTTGGAAGTCAAGAAAAAAATGTTTGAAGAACAAGCAAGACATGTTTTGAAGAAAAATGGTTCAGTGAAAAAGTAAATAAGTTTTTGGAAGAGAAAAACTTAGTAAACGGTTAAATTAAAAAATCCAATTTTTTTATGGAAAGCTGTAAAGGTATTTAAAAGGAAAAGAGGAATAAGTTTTGAACTTAGAATTTGTAAGTTTTTCCCTCTAGGTTTGGGGAATAATTTAAATTCAAAGAGCTGTAAAGATGCAAGTCTATAAAGATAAAATGTTAACTAACCAAGTACCTTTGAATTTAATAGAAACTTCAAAGTAACACTTTTAAAGGCAAGGATTTTGGGATTTGATGTTTCAAAAATTTAGAAGCTTTAATTTTTGAAATGAAATGATAAATACCAAACCAAAATTTTAAATATGGAGTAGATAAGAATCATTTCCTAGGTGTGATGGGAAAAGTGAAAGGCTATGTAGGAGATGGTAGTAATTACTTTTAGTAGTAATAATAAAAGTTCCCGTAAAGTGTATAGGATACTAGTGAGGACCTAGGAATGTTGCTTCATTTGTGTAGACTATAGAAGAATAGTGAAGTGATATTAGCAAGATAGCAAGACACACGTGGTTGGAATAGATAGACCTTAGTTGGGGAAAAATTAAAGGTAAAGGTAAAGAGAAAATTTCCTCAAGCTTAGTTGTCTTTTTAGATAGAGACTGCATAGATTGAAACACTTATTCGTTGTAGTAAATGAGATTTGGTTATTCCATTTTGAGTATGGAATGGAAGAGATGAATAGATCTTATTCATCGTGAGTAATATAGCGTAAGTTAGTAACGAGTAATAGACGGTAGGAGGAGCATATGAGTTACTTTGATTCCTAGAGTAGGACCTTTCTGTGTCAGGGTGGACATGGTCCTAGACCTCCTAGCCCTAGATGGTAGCTATGTTTAGCTGCTATATTTATCTATCTAGTATCGCTTTGTAGTAGGACTTTTTTTCTCTTTTAGTTATGAGATTGTACTCCTATGTAAGCATTTTGTCTTTATAATTGCAAGTCAGTACTGATCAGTATGATGCTCTTTTTTGTGATGTTCACAAGAAGGGAATAAAAACATAGGATGTAAGTAATAAAAGAAAAGTAAAAGCCAAAAAGAGTAACTAGAAGGAAAACAACAAATTTAAAGAAAGCGACATAAACAACAACAGAAAAATTTGAATTTTTTTTCTTATGTGAACTGTGCTTGGGAAAGCAAATAGAGATTTTATAGAATAGTGGCATAAGTTCCAAGTACGGAGAAAGAGGTGCGCAAAAGTAAAACAGAGAAATGTGAGGTTTTCCGTTTTCTACCTTCTTTCTGACATAAGAAATTGAGTTTGGAAAATTAGATTTTCTGAAATTCGAATATTAAAAGTTGTGTGGTAGGGTTTGGATGAAAAATTTGTTGAACAACGCCCCTATTCAGTAGGAGTGTGAGAAAAATTAGATGAAAAGTGCTTTGAGTTTTCGAAAGATTGCATTCATATAAAAATTGCAGGTATATTTAGGATGTGTGCATCATGTTTTAAAAGGAATTTTTAAAGAGAAAAGCATTCATATAGAAATAGGAGAAAAGACACGGATGGTTGCAAAAATTGGATGTATACAAAATGGATGTGATTGATGCGGAAAATTACATAGTTTTACCCTTATCGAATTTCAGGGATGAAATTTCCTAAAGGGTGGGAGAATGTAACACCCGTATTTTTAGATAATTAAATAATCAAATAATTATAAACAGTGAAAATGAGCATTTTTGGAATTGTCAGATTATGGCCTCGAAACTTATACCATTGTGTTCGTGGTGATTTTTTGATTAATTTACATATATAATATGCCTTGAACGGACTTCGTATGAAAAAGTTGTTGACGTTCGAAGTTCCATATCGAAAAATTATTATATGTGTGAATGTGCGTGAATATATTTGTTTATAAATATATGCGCGTATAAATTTTAGAAATAACGCGCATTTGAATTTCAAAATAGATGCACGTCATAAAGGAAATTAATTGACATCAGCAATTAAAGGTAACTAATTAACATTAGTAGGCAATGTTAATCAAATCAGCAATTAAAGGAAATTAATTTACATTAATTAGCAACGTTTGAATTTCAAAATAAGCATGTGTTATAAAGGGAATTAAATTTGCAATTGATGGAAATTAATTAGAATGAATAGGCAACGGTTAAAAGTCAATGTTTAATAAATTAATATGTATAAAATAAAAAGGCTAGACACGTCAAATCTGATGCGTTTTGCTTGTTTTGAACTGCTAGATTTCAATCGCTTTAAACGAATGGACGACATTGCATTGACTCTCTTTAAATAAACGTGCAGGGCTAGCCTTCAAACCCATATTTTTCTGAATGGGCGCGGAAGCCCTTTCACTTTTCATTCTCCTCCAATTCTTCAGAAATCAAATATATTAGATTTAGGTTTTCTGATTTGCAATTTGGAGGTAGAAACTGTAGATCTAGAGAAGAGATGTCCAAATTAACCCGCCCGTATGAGGTGAGTTTTCAGATCTAGTTTATTTGTCTATTTTTTTCTTCAATTAGATCTAGATTTATAAATCCATACAAATTTCGGTTTGTGGATCCAAATAGGGTTGCAAAGAGGAAAGCTATGGATAATAGAACTGGACTAAAAATCAGATCTGGAATTTGGAGTGTTTTCTTTTCAGGTGAGTGGATTTAAATTATATATCTTTTATGTTTATGATATATAATATCGTTAGATTCCCGTTAAATATTTAGTTCAGCATTTGGACTAATTTCAATAATTGGTTCTACTAGCTAGTTATGTTGAAACTGTAATTTTTGTAACAAAATTGTGCTTATATTTAAATGTTATTTATATGGAAAAAAAGAAAAGAAACCCAATTAAATATAAGTAATATTAGGCTTAAAAGTTGTAGAGAAAGGCATAAGCCTAAAAGTGAGAAATTTACAGTAAATTATGTTAAAATGGGAGAAATGAATTAAAAAAAGAGAAAAATCTAATAACTTGATTTGGAAGTTAGTGATAGATTAGTTGGTTGGTTTAGAAAAGGAAATACATTTCTATAGTTTAATATTGTAAGAATAACGATATACAAAATTGCAAGAATAAAAGCTAAAAAAATGGAATTAGTGCAAAATAGAGACATTACTATATTTTGCATTATCCATAAATTAAAGAAACAATAAAAGAAATATCTTGCAGTTACGAGTTATTGTTTATAGCATTAGTATTAAAATATGGAAATGGATTTTTAGCACAGTTTTTGTAACCAACCAAATATAATAGAACTACTTCCCATAATAAAAGAGAATAATGCGAAGCGTTGAAGAAATTAAAGAAGAAGAAATAATCAAGTTAATTATTTGACAAGGCTAGAAACAATAAACAGAAAATGTGACTAGACCTGCATTTATTGCGCAGATAGTAGAGTAAAAAGTAAAGTAGTTATTATGATAAGTAACTTATGACAGTTGGACGTAGTCCCAAGTTAAGACTGTTATATAATATAGGAGAACTAAAGAAAATTTAGCATCATAATAAAAGAAGGCAGACTAAAATAGAAAAGAGACACTTGCAATTACATTTATATCATGTAGGTTATAAAAGAAAAAAAAGAATATAAAAGTGACAATTGCAAGTATAATTGTAACACGTAGGTTATAATTAAAAAGAAAGAAATAGATGAGGCTTATTTTAACAAACTTAGATCTTGGATTAAGTTAATAAGCAAAAATAATAGCAGTGGCCCGTACCGGCATTCCCTTTTAGGTCTAGGGCTGATGGTCTAACACGTAGGTGGGGCTGGACATGCTGGTTATGGTAAATAAGTAGCCAACAGAATAAGAAAAGTAAACTAAACGCATAATAAAAGATTAGATATGTGGTCTAATAAAATGGTAAGGTGCGTTTGGAGTAGCCCAAAGAGAATCTGGATAAAGAGCCTAACGAAGAAGTTCATCAAAGATTTTTAGTACAGAAAGAGCACGTCCAACTTAGTTATTTTGGCTAGAAGGAAGTACGAGACTTCAACGGGACATGAGGATACTCTAGGATGGCCCTCTGGAGTAGGCCTAACGAAGCTGCACCCCCGGGGGCAGGTCTGTTGGTGTTCCATCAAGAGAGTATGCCTTGACTGCTTTTGCATTGCAGGCCTAACGAAGCGACCTTTTGAGGCAGTCAAAAGGTTGATGATGGAGTAGGATATTCATATGACACTGTACTCTAGTCTGCGAGTAGGTTATGTTGGGCAGGACCCATAAGGATAGTCGCATGCGGATATCAGCCATCATCTGTCAGAGTGAGTTCGAGAAAGACTAAGGTTAAACCAACATGCCAATTATTCTTTCACTATCAAGACATTAGATGAGGGGCACAGCCAATTAGATGTTTAGATTGTTTGCAGTAGGGCACAACCACTTAGCTCTTGAAAGGTCTTTCGATTAGTTGAGAGGGGTTGCGTGGGGCTATAGCCACGATGAGGATAGAGATAGACCAAGTAGAATATCTGTATTGTAGGCCTATCAAAGCGGACCTTAATAGATACAGAAAATCCCCGACCGAGTTCCATACAAGGTAGACCTTGTTGGCAGAATTCAGGGAGTAGACAGAACGATTACATGTAGTCCTCAAGGTACGCACTGGGTGGTACATTGTGGATGTGTGAGCACTAGTATAAGCTAGTGTGGATGCAGTTTCACATTTTCATAGTAGACGATGGAACATCTGTATTGTAGACCTCACGAAGCTGTCCTTTACAGATGTAGTTATAGTACGCTCTAGTAGCGAGACGATGGAGTCCTTTCCGAGGAGGATACAGAAGGTACTATGAGTAGTACCTAGGACCGATGCGGTCTCTGGGCATGTAGTTACATATATATTGGTTATTTTGTCTTAATCTACTAGGGAGTAGATAGGTACAATTCTCGCATAGAGGCGAGGGTATTATAAACCCAATAAACCTAATATAACAGAAAATGGAAATAGAACGGTATATATAGAGTTATGCTTAGAAGTGTATAATTTGACCATTCACCAGAACTTTAGTTCTGACCCCCTCCTCATATCATCCCACAGGTTAGATAGAAGATAGAGATTTTCCAGCTTTGTGACACTTGTTTAGAAATACCTTGGTGAGTATTTACTTACTATTTTAGTCAGTTCCGCTGTAAGATATTTATTTGAGATCTGATATATTTATCTTTTCCTATTTGCAGGATACCAGATACCCAACTCGGGCTTCAGTGGGCTTGGATTTTAGCATTTTTGCGAAAAATCCGGACCCACTGGAATTTGGGCGATTACACTAAGTGTTTGTTTTACTTTCGATACAAATAGAGCTTTTATTCTAGAATTCAACCAATTACAATTCAAGCAATAAAAAATCCAATTAAAAAGAAGTTCAAATGATAAACTCCTACTCGGATGGGCTTAAATCAAATTTTGTTAATAGGAGAATATACTCTAGGACAAAATTCAAGGTTTTTCTGATGCGTAGGACAACCCATCAATATGTTATTTGCAAGGACAAAAGTGTTAAAAAATAATTATTAGCCCTAACTACCGCCATGCGCTTTCTCCTTTTCTTCGTAGATCTCGTTCTTCTTCTTCGATCTTGTTTTCTTATTCGTATGTGTTCAAATTTAAATTAGCTTTTTCATTCTTCCTTATTTTTATGCGTGATTCATTCATATTATCCTGATTGTGATTCTCGTGTTTTTCCTTTGAACACTAGAAATTTTCAAATTTAGGTATGATTCTATTTTTTTCTTTTTCTTCTATCAGTTTTAATTTAGTTATTTCTAACATTCTCTTGTTTTCTTTTTAAAATTGAATTCAATTTTATTGCTATGTTTTCTTTTTTCATTATCAATATCAAATTTGGTCATAAGCAGCAGGTATGTGTTTTGTTATCTTTTATATGTAGCAATGTTTTCTTATATGTTTCAAATTGTATGTTATTTGGTTTTTGATCACTGATGTATATCATGGATCCAATAAACTCTGTTTGAGTATCATTTTTGTTATTAATTTGAGGTCAGATATTAAGTATCTATTTTAGTATGTTGGTATCATTTTTGAAATTTTTTTGTTATTTTGTACCTTTTTGTTTGTTTGATTATATAAAAAATGAAGTTATTATAGAGTAAATATGACGATCATTGAGTTGAATTAGTGTTTTGTTAGTATCAAATATTTAATGAATTTTGTTTGAGTGTTAGTTTTACTATTAATTTGAGGATCAATTTTTAGGTATCAATTTTAGTGACAGTAGGTACCATTTTGGTAAAAGCTGTTTTATTTTTTTGTTTTTGATTTTGTTTTTTATAAAGAAAATTACTGTGCTAGAATAAAATGACAATCTGAACAAAGAATTTTTTTGTTGATGTTTTTTTGCAGTGGTGATAATAGCCTTCTTGTTTTGTTTGTATTCAATTATAATACTTTCAGCACTTGGTTGTCTATTGATTGTTCTTTTTATGATTTAAAGAATGAAATTTGTCGTCATTGGTCTCAATTAACTTCTTTGTCTATTGAGATTTCTTACGTGCTTGAGAACAAAGTTACCGTGGTTGATACCGATTTCAATCTTCAAAGTATAATTTGTTTTCAATTATATAAGAAGAGTGCATTCTTTCCTTTTACCGTTAAGGTCAAGGGTTCTCAATTGGAAAATGATGATGGTGGTTCTATTTCGATTCCATCTAATCTTCCTAGTTATTCATCTTCTAGTGGATCTTTGTGTTAAAAAGTTATTGTTCATAGTAAAAGTTATTTGAAGGATATGTTGAAGGGAGGTTTGAAATTATCCATTTTTAATTTTGTTGGTTTTTGTTTTGGAGGAGCTAATGATTTTAGGGTACTTTTGATGACATATCAAATTCAAAAGGGATATGAATTAGTATTTTTGAAGAATTGTTCTACAAGAATTACTGCTATTTTCTCTTCATCTACGAATGGATGTTCTTTTAAAATGCACGCTTCTTGTGATTCCGGACAACTTAATTGGTTTTTCATTAGAAGTTTGGTTAGTGATCATTCTTGTGGGGCTGGCCTTAGAAATTTGAATAATCCACATATTTCTACTGCATTTTGTCAAACCATTGATTATTGATGAGATCTATGATTGTCCTAGTAGAAAGCCTAAGATATAATAGATGATTTTAGAAGAGAATACAAACTTGACTTGTTTTACTCTTTTGCTTATTCTAGAAAATAACTTTCTTTGATGGAATTGCATGATAATGATGCTGTGTCCTACAATGATTTGAGTTGGTATTTAGAAGCATTGAAGAAGCATAATCTTGGTAGTTTTGTCGTTATGGATGTTAATGCTTGTACTAATCAATTTGAGAGAGTGTTTATTGGTTTTGGTGCTTGTTTGCTTGGTTTCAAGCATTGTCGACCTATGATATTTTTAGATGCTACTTATTTAAGGGGACGACTAGGTGTTTTGATGGGTGCTACCGCAACAATGGCAATCAAGATATGTTTTTATTTTTTTGTGTTTTCAAGTTATGTGGTCATGTTGTATCAATGTTGTGAAAAATAACCAGTATCAATTTTTGTTTTAGTTAGTATCATTTTTAAGTTTCAGTAACTGTTATTTTTAGTTTTTGTAGTATGGTTTTTAATTCAGTATCAGTTTCTGCTAGTTTTTGTTAGTACTAGTATCAGTTTCTGATAGTATCATTTTGTTTGTATTATTTTTAGTTGAGTTTTGTTATTTTTAGTTTCAGTAACTGATATATTGTAGTGTTGTAGCTTTGACTTTGGTGTGTATTAGGTTAGTGTTTATTATCATTTTTAGGAATCATGATTTTAAAATGTCTTAATGTATAGTATCAGAATTTAGTTATCCATTTTTAGGTAGCAGTTTTTAAGTACCGGTTTTTAAGTTAACAATTGATTGAATTTTGTTTTAATATTTCCCTAAAATTATTATTTGCAAGTTTTTTCCCATTAGCTATGGTTATAGTTTCTCTAGAAAATGTGGATTATTGAAAATGATTTTTGAGTCATTTAAAACAAATGCTTCAAGAGGATTATGATTTGGTTTTTATTTCGGATCACCATCAAGGTTTAATTTTAGGTGTTTGTGAAGTTTTTGCTTCAGCCTTACATAGTTACTGCTATCTTCATATGGAACAGAATCTACTTTCAATAGTAAAGCAAAGAATTCGAATATGTCTATCATTGATTTGTTTAAGATGTGTTCTAGAGCTTCTAATATATATGAATTTGAAGAAGCATATTCTAAATTATGTGAAATTGGTGGTGTTGCTACTGTGAATTTCTTGAAGGATAAGCCTTTTGATAAATGAGCTGATTTGTTTTTTCTGGGTAAATGATATGGGAATATAGGTCAAATGGTGCTGAAAGTTTTAACAGTTGGATTTTGGATGAACGAGCCTTGCTTATTACTGTATTCTTAGATGGAAATCGAGTTAAAGTTATGGAACAAATGGCTAAAAGGAGAGAGGAGTGTCAGTTGTGGAATACTCCTCTTTGTCCTTCTATTAGTGTCATTTAAGTGAATTGATTGAAGAAGGATTCTGATGGGATGTATACAAGTCTTTAGAGTTTGTTTTTGAAGTGAAATCACCAAACTCTCATCGCGTTGATCTTAAAGAGTGGATTGTAGTTATAAGTAATGGAAAGTTATGTGATTTCCTTATGCTCACGCTATTAAGTGCATGAACAAGTCAAAATTGTCCGGTTATGATTTTTTTGAGTATTATTTCATTATGGATGCTTATCGTTCTTCTTATGCTAATGCTATTAATCCTATTTCTAATTTTGATAAGCCAATTGTTGATGCAAGCGTTGAAGATGTTATTAAGCCACTTAAGGAGAAACGATGTGCTGGTTGACCTTCTATAAAATGGAAAGGAGGATTTGCATATTTTTTAAATAAGAAAAATAGATGTGGTATAAGCAAGCAACATGGTCATAATAGGCATAATAGTCAAGTTTCCAAGAAGATATAATTTGATTTTCATGTTTTTATGAATTTGTTAAGAGTTATACTTGGCTGTATGTCTTTTTTGATAATTTTGTGTAATTGAATCTTGTTATATAAGTATATTGGTTTATCATATACTAAATTTCACATTGACTTGCTCTTTGTAGACAAACTTTGTTATATAGTATCATTTATAGTTGACTGTAGTGTGTTTTGGAATATATAGGTGGCATGGGAAGTGATGTGTTATAATGTTTATATGTTGTTTAGTTTGTTCATTTTTATTTTTTGTTTGGTATCAGTGTTAGGTACTATTAGTGTCGGTTTCAGACATGTAGCAGTGTGGTATCAATTTTGTATGGTATTAGTATCAGTTTCAAGTATTACAAGTTACGGTATCGGTTTTTGTATGCTTTTAATATCGGTTTCAGGTATAAACAATTATGATGTCATTTTTTGTACGCTTTTAGTATCATTTGTGCATGGTGATTTTTATTTTCTTTCTAGTTTTGAAGTGACTACAATTATTTTTTGCTGAGTTGCGAAGTGCAAAACTATGAGAAGAATTATGATCTTAAATGTCAATATATAATGTAGAATATGTTATGGTGAATATTTGGAAACTCAATATGATGTAGAAGTGTAAAAGTTTTGTTTGGTATAGCGCTGTTGTCAAATTATTTCAAACAGCTATTGGGTATCAGTTTTGCATATACGTATGTATCAATTTTGTTATAAATTATAGTTAAAATAGTTTATAAAATAACCAATCATGAATTTCAATCAAACAACTATTAGGTATGAGTTTGCACTATTTTGGTATCACTTTTGTCATACATGACAGTGAACTAAATAATTAAATCGATAAAGCATCATATTATATGGACCAACTATTGGGTATAATTTTGTGTAAATATAGGTATCGATTTTGTTATAAATAATATTTAAAATAATTTATAAAATTATCAAGTGTGAATTCCAATTATACAAGTACTAAATATGAGTTCTGCACTATTTTGATATTACTTTGTCATATATGACAGTGAATCAAATAATTTAATTTATAGAGCATCATATTATATGAAACATCTATTGGGTATCATTTTGTGTAAATATAGGTATTATTTTTGTTGTAAAAAAAATAAAATAATTTATAAAATAATCAAGCATGAATTCCAATCATACAGGTATTGGGTTTGAGTCTTGCACTATTTTGATACCACTTTTGTTGTATAAGACAGTTAACTAGCAGATATACAGACTATTCAAAGAGTTGAAATGTTTCAGCTCAATACAATAAAGATGACATGGACTTGGAGTGATAAAAAATTCTTTCAAATGCAGATATCTAATCATAGTTGACTTCAGACATTTTTCTATAGCAAGAAAAAGAAAATACAAATAATACAAGCAATAGTCAGCATCTCGATTTAAGTCATAGGCAATTGTCTTATTTAAATATTAAAAATAATGAACATAACTTAAAACAAAGTATCAGATCATAGTTTCAGATAGGTGAAAAAACAGTATCAGTTCATGCACACTATTGATATCAGTTTCATTTGTAAATAGAACTATATTTACAGTCATAACAGAACATCAAGCGTGACAGAAGTTAAACAAAGCTAATTTTTACAACATCAGACATAAGTTCATAGTCTTTACAACAAACTGACATAATATGAAGTAGAGTTTGTATCAACATCAAAAAAGCTAAATTCTATTACTTCTAACACAATATCTCAAATGTATATTAGGTCAACTGAACACAACAGTAGTTTTTGCAAACAAATTCACTTCTTCATTTTTTTTTCTTCTTTTTCCAGGCTTGACATAAACTTGGCTAAATTCCAACAGTGCTCATTGTTCATCAGTATCTGATGCACAATTCTTGCTCTTGTTTTCAATAGTAGCATCTATTTTGATTGGTATTCTGCTTTTGTTCAGTGAAATGATGGATATCATGGCGTAAATATCGCAGTAAACCCTATCTAAAGCAAAATATATTATTGGTATCAGTTTTCATCACTTTTGGTATCAAGTTTGTAAAAAATATAAAACACTGTATTTTAGAGTGCATATAGATCGTATGCTTTGAATTAAAGTATTTAACAGTTTACCACCACAGTTAGCATTAGTTTTAGTATCATTTTTAGTGCCTGTAGGTATCATTTTAAGATTTGTGGTAGTTGTTTTGTTTTAGTTTTGATTATATACACATTTAGTATTAGTTTTGTGTATATATATATCAGTTTGTACCTCTAGGTATCAGTTTTGTGTACGCATGTATCAGTTTAGATCTAAAGCAAATGTTTATTGAATTGAAATTCAATCCAATGTACTAGGCATATAATGATGTATAGTAGTTTATATAAAAGATTATAATGCAAACACATAACGAGTTCTAAGTATCAAGTAATTATCAATTCAGTACCACTATTAGTTCCAGTTCTAGTATCAATTTTTTTCTCAGTAGGTATCATTTTTAACCAAAAAAACAGCTTTCATGTCTGGTCCTTGCTATGCATGCTTGATTTGATGTATTTCGTCTAGCTTCACCTCCATGTCTTATATATTTTTATTTTCCAGAGTTCTTACAGCATTCCTTCAATTCGTTTACTCTATTAATGACAAAATGATACAAACTTAGATTATGTTAACTTTGTTTCAATTGTACTGGTTAATTTTTTTGAAAAAAATATCATACAAATTTCATAGCTTCTTTTAGACTAGGGTTGTTTCTATCATTTGATCTTCTAGGGCGTCTAGAATCTACATAACACCATTGCATTATTGAGCATGCCAAAGTTACTAACATCTAATGGTCTTTACAATGCAGAAGGAAATAAATATCTTCTGAATATTTATTTTGTACAATTGTTTCAAGCATAGTCAAGACCAAATGTTTTAAAATACTATTCAGATCCAAGATTATCGCTTTCTGTTGAATACAAAAATAAATTACAATTCAATGTACGAAGCAATTATTATGTACTTGCATATTAAAGTTCTATTTACCGCCATTATGGTCATGAATGCATAGTTATGCACTTCCAGCCTGCATTTAGATATATACCAGTCAATTATCTATAGTAACAATAGGAAATTGTAAGTTATTGTTATTGACGAAGTAATATTAAATAATAAATAGTATCGGTAATGTTAATAGTGGCAGTATATATTGAAAGTATAAAAATAACAAAGCATCAAATCAAAGCAAACAGCTTTTGGGTATCATTTTTTGCATTGATTTGGTATCAGTTTTGTTATACATAGTACTTCAAATATTTTTCTATAATCAACAATCATCAAATTTTATCATCCAGAAACTAGGTATCATTTTTGCTTATATTTTGGTATCAGTTTTGATATAAATTATAGTGAAAATAATTTTGGAAGGAAGTAAGCATCAACTCTAAACTTACAGTCATTAGGTATCAGTTTTGCATTATTTTGGTATCTTTTTGTCATACATGATAGTTAAATAAATAATTAAAATTATAGAGCATCAATGTTTATCAAACATAAACTAGGTATCGGTTTTGCATATATATAGGTATCGGTTTTGTTTTAAATAGTAGTGAAAATAATTTTTAAAACAATGAAGCACGAATTCCAATCAAAGAGATACTAGGTACCATTTTTGCACTATTTTGATATCACTTTTGTCATATATGACGGTCAACTAAATAATTAAATTTACAGTGCATCAAGTTATAACAAACAGAAAGTAGGTATCATTTTTGCATATATATAGGTATCAGTCTTGTTATAAGTAGCAGAAAATAACCAAGCATGAATTCTAATCAAACAGCTATTAGGTATTAGTGTTTGTACTTATTTTGATTCATATCATTATTATTAAGGAAAATAAATTATGTACCTGCCCATCTGTGTAATTTCCTTCAAGAACTTGTCGTAGTATTTTTTATGTTATTACACATCCTCCTTTGATTGTGTCACGGTGATCTCATGCTAATACATTGTTTTAACAAAAAAGATTTGAATCAATTAATTAATGTTATTTTAATATGTAGCGTTAGTATAAATATTTGTAAACTTACTTATGTGATGCTGTCGGAGCAGAGAAAGTTTTGATTACATCTTGTTAGTCTCTGTTCAAGTATACTAAGCATTTTCAATGTCCTAGTCCTATCTCTGAAAGTGTTGGTTCTCTTACTGCAATTGGCTCTGGGAAGGACTCTTCTGTACTTTTTTTCATCATCTTTGTTCTTTTCAGGTTTTGGCTTATTTACTGTTTTTTTTACTTTCTAACCATAGTCAAAGCTGTTTCTTTGTTTTCTTTTTCTTGTTTTTGCTTTTACTCTTTGCACATAAGAAGCTGGTTTTTTACTGTTGCTTTACTTTTTTGGCCAACTGATTTTGTTGGTTTTTTTTCTTGATCATGTTTTGTTTTTTTCGTTTCAAACTCTTGCGAGTCATAGAGTTTGAAAGATGGAGTAGTGAAGTCAAGTACTAAAGCATCGTAGGGTAAAATTTGGCTTTTGATAGTGGTATCTTCTTCCATGTTTTGAGCTTCTTCTCTTTCTTTTTCTACCATTTTGTCTTGATTTGTTGAAAGAACTATTCCATTTATTTTGTACACCATGTCTGCACTTTCTTTTGTTGTCTCCAATGGTGTATCTTGATTTGGTTAGAGCACTTTTTCATGCATTTCAGTTGCTGTTTCTATCTCTATGCATGTATTGTCTTTTTCAGTTGCTTGGTGGACTTGTACTATATTGGGCTCAATAATTGTTTCTTCCTTTTGTTCTTCATATTTTTCGGTTCTATTTCCTTATCTTGATTTTCATCCATTTTATTGTTTGTTCTGTCCGATTTGCATTTTCTTTTGCTATGTCTATAGGTGTATCTTAATTTATTTCAGTTGCTTCTTCATTCTTTTTAACTTGACACTCCGCAGTTTCTTCTTGACACTCCGCATTTTCATCTTCATTCTTTTCTTCACTCTTTTCAATTGAGTATCTCTTCTCTGCATTTGGGGCTTCCATCTCTAAACATGTATCTTCGTTCATTTCAGTTGCTGTGTGGACTTTTTCTATATAGGGCTCAACATTTGTCTCTTCATTTTCTTGTTCATTGTTTTCAGATGTGAATTTCTTTTGTGTGTTTTGTATTTCAATTTCCGCAGGTGTATGTAGATTTACAATATTGTCCGGTTCATCTACTATGTGCAGATTTTCTACTTTGGCCTCTGAATTTCCCCTTCATTCTCTTGCAGTCTTGATTTGATTTCTCTAAGTTCTTGTTTCAGTTTTAAAATTTCTTCCTCGGCTTATAGGCTCATCTTCTTTACCTTTTCCAATTGCTTCTTTGTTTTTTAGCTTCATCTTCCAAATCTTTTATGTGCATTTGCAAAACTCTAATATTACATCTTTTTCAAATGATCCAATACTTTGTTCGGCTTCATCGATTTTTCTTTTTTTCCCTTACTTTACTTTTCTTTTGTTGCTTAATTGTCATTTTGTAGATGCTGTTTGAAGAAGCCTTTCTTTATGTGGAAGAATATTAGTTATTTCTTTCACTTGTATAATTGGTAGGGAAATTTTATATTGGTTTTAAGCTATGATATTACGTTATAACTAATATGTTATAACTGATTATTTTAATAAAAGCAAAGATAAAAGTTATGGTAAAAAGACCCAGGTTCGATTCCTACCACGCGCTTCCCTATCCTATATAAATTTACCCGGGGATATGAGGGCTTGGACCAACGGACGGCTTTACTATACCCTCCTCAGGAGTTTACCGGTCCGCCGGGTTCTCCTGGGTTTTCAAAAAAAAAGAAAGATAAAAGTTATGAAACTGATGCTATGCAAAGTTATAAACTGATGTTGTGCAGTGTTAAAAATGATACCGAGTATTATAGTGTATTATAACTGATACTATGAAGAAGCAAAACATATACTATATAGAGGAAAAACTAATGCTATGCAGAGATAAAAATGATACCAAGTATTGAAACTGATACTATGTAGAGACAATAATGATACCAAGACAAAAGTGATACCAAATATTGAAACTGATACTATGTAGAAGCTAAACTGATACTATACAGAGGCAAATCTAATACAATGTAGAGATTAGAATTATACTAAGTATTAAAACCGATACTATGTAGAGACACAAATTATATTAAGTATTGAAACTAATACTATGAAGAGACAAAAATGATACCAAGTATTGAAATTGATACTTTGCATGAGACAAAAATAATACTAAGATTGAAACTGACAATATACAGAGGTAAATACTGATACTATGCATAGTTACAAATGATAGTAGAAAATATATAGTACTAAAATTGATTCTAAGTAAAAGTTAAAATGATATTGATTAATGTAGGTAAGATGGAGTTTTAACTTACCTCGCCCTCTTTTACATCATCCAATTTTTTTTGACTACGATGTCTTTAAGTTTACGCAAATTCCATCTTGCAAATCTTGGTAAATCTTCAGTACGTTGCCGTCTTGGTTGAATGAGCTTCATCTTCTCACAAATGCAATACTATAAACATTTAAAGAACTGATTAGATCTAATTATTAAAAATAATATTTATTTTAAATAATAATTTTTTGAATAACATATCTTACCAATGAAGCATGGAGCTTCCGGACATGTTTCTTGGCTAGTGGATAAATATTTTGACAAATTTACTCAAATTTTTCTCTATTGTTCGTAGCCAAGAATTTATGTGCAATGTTTCAAAATTCATCAAGAAGGGTAGAATTCTCCATCTCAATTTTTGTTGGTTTTTGGGGAAGAAAAATGTTAGTAGTATTTCCATTACTATCAACCATGGCAGGTCTTATTCATTATGCTTTTTCTTTTTTGCTATCTCTTGTTTTATTCTCCTTTCAACCACATTTCTTGTAATGAATGTACAATTGCCAAAATTTATTCATGCAAATTCTTTGCACTCTGTTGGAATAGTTTTGCTTGTCATTTTTGGTGTCGGCTCTATGTTTCTTCCTTCCAATGGTGGACCAAAAAGCAAGCTAATATCTGTGGCAGTTACTTTCATTTTGTCTTGTCCAGAAATGAATGTATCAGCTTCAGTTGAGTAGCAGTTGTATAAATAATGCAAGTTGTGTTGATGCTTTTTTGCATTCTTTCATTGTTATCCTTTCTTCATAGAAGACATTGAAGAAGTTGTAAAATGAGGTCTTTTTCAAGATGTCTATTTGTTTTTTAGTCAGCCCATTCTTTTCTTTTACCAATTTTATCATCTTCAAAATTGCTTGTAAGCCACATCTATATGCTGTGTCTGGTTTTGTATTTTTAGTTTTTGCTATTTCTTGCTCTAATCCTTTAGATATCATGTTCGTGCTTGTAGGACATAGATTGAAAAAATCACCGTCATCCTATTTTATGAAAAAGTGGCATTAAGTTGACAGTGAAATAAATGACATTGAAACATAACAATATATTGGGTATCAACTACAATGAAATAACTTCATACTAATATATAAGGAGTATCATTTTTGCAGTATAAGAGTATTAGTTTTGTTAAACATAGGTATCGGTTTTCATAAAATGATATTAGAAATAATGCTGAAAATTCCAAACCAATAACTTCAAATATACGAACTGTAGGTGTCATTTTTCATTTAAGATTTTAAACAATAAGCGGTGAACACAATTTATAAAAGTACAAAGTACAAACTTCAAACATGTTAGTGGTATCATTTTTAGATGTTATTGGTATTATTTTTGCTACAAATTACATGGAAAATTATTTATAAAATTAGAAAGGCATCGGTTCTACTCAAAACATTGTTTTTGTTGAATACTGGTATCAGTTTTCATAAACATGACAGTGCAAATAATTTTAAACTCCAAATCACTAACCTAAAACATACATTATTTAGGTAACATTTTGATTTATAATGGTATCAGTTTTTAAATAAAATGTAGTGTTTAAATGTAAAAAGTATAAGCTTCAAACAAACATGTTAGTGGTGTCATTTTGGCAATGTACTGGTACCATTTTTGCTACAAATTACATGGAAAATTATTTATAAAATTATAAAGGCATCAACTCTAGTCAAAATAGTCAATGAGTATCATTTTTGTTAGATATAGGTATCAATTTTCATAAAATTGACATACAAACGGTAGGTATCATTCTTAGTTTATATTGATATCAGTTTTTGTTTGCAACTAAATTGGTCACAAACACCAAAGAACAGTTTTTGTAGAGAAGTAAATGATGAAAAATTAAATTAAACTGATGAAATGATCAAACTAATAATAGATAAAAAGCAATAATCAGAGACACGAAAATTTATAGTGGTTTGGCGTTGTATGCTTACGTCTACTTTGAAGATTATCCTTTATTAATCACTTATAAATCTGATTACAGCAGTAGAGAATAGTAAACACTTGATTACAACAGAGTCTAGAGTAACAAGCAACGTAAAGATACTTAGAATGACCCATTAGGCCAGTATTTATAGGTGAAGACGAACTCTAATCTCTTTGAAATTTCTGCTGAAGGACCCTCTAATCCACATGGGCCCACTAGAGGGATCGCTGGGCCTAATTCCCAATGTGGAGTAATCGATACCAATCCCTTCATTGGTCAATTTTTGGGCAGCGATCCCTATGGTGGCTTCTCCATGTTAAAATATGTTTAGCCTCGAATTTTCATTTAATTTGGACCACTGGAATACGAGTTATTGGTTGATCTTCGACTTGATATCACTTGTGCACTAGCAGCCGAACCCTCTACAGGTTGTATTCTGATCCCTCTCATTCTATCCAATTGATATGCGATTCCTAGGGTAGGTTCCCTAGGGTCCATAAACCTTGCTCTCCAAATTTCATATGCTTTGGACCTGTAGATCTCAAGATATTGATTGTTGTATGCAAGAATGCACTTAAACCTTGATGGATGCCAACCCCTCTTCAATAGAACCTGCCGACCCCTCTTGATTGAGTATGTCGGTCCCTCCTAACAAGCCAACTTATGTCGAACCCTTCCATTCATTGAGCCATATTCCATGCTTTGAGCATCCTACATTATACATCCATCAAGCCCATTCAATTCTAACTTTATACAATCATTTGTAATTGACTTCTGGGTCCCACAGTCATCACTCTGGAGTTGTCGGCTTTGATGGGAATCGAATCTAACCCGTGCAATTAGTTCAACACAGCCGAGCTAGAATGTCGGGTAACACTTGCCTCCTAAAATACATCTTGTGATTTACATGACGTGCTTTAAATAATTGAGAATGAGATCCATCTAGCTTCCTGAACAGTTGCCATTCCTTATTGATTGTAATGACGATTGGTCGATTCCTAATAATATAAATCCAGTGCTACATTCCATCAATTGATATATATAAATTCGGTTTTGCAAGACTAATAAGCTTTTGTTATCTGGTCCAACCTCGAACTCGAAAGTTTTAGGTTTGACTTCAATATCTATCGATTTCAAAAATTGAACTTTTAGGTCATACACGTGCCCATTCGTATACACGTTTTTTGTTGTTGACTCCTGGGTGCACTTGCATATTCACGAGTCGCTGCCAAATTCCCTGCATTTTGTATGTACGTCCATAGTCGAACCCTTATAACCACTTTTGTATTCATTCATTCATTTTTTTAGGGATCCGCATATGCTTAGCCGATCCCTCTCACTCCCTTTTTAGAAACATTTGTAGGGGCCGGCATGCACTATGTCGATCCCTCCTTTCCAATTCTCACTGCTACAGGGATCGGCATACCTCTTGCCGGTCCCTCTCTATTTTTAAATGCCAACACATGGGCCAAGCCTTGCTCTCTTCACACAATTATGAACCCTTCTCCTCCTTCGTATGTATATGCCAACCCCTTACCATCCTCATTTCACTTATCAAACTTTTCTAACTTCTGACTCTACACCGAGCCTTCCTTCTTCACTTGCGAACCCAAACCCTTTAATTCTTGGCTTGAAATTCATTTGTCATCCTACCTATCTCACGAATTTATTCCTCTTTTTAGTTCGTACATCCTCGAACACTCTCCCACATTAAAACTAAAATCATCATATAGGTAAGCCTTCGTTTCTTCCTAACTTTGGGTTATACGATGAGATAGGGGATTCCAAAGCTTGGCCTAATGATGGAGTGTTGGTTGAATCTGTTTGGGAGAGGTGAAATGTTGGCTTTGGAGGAGTTTAGTAGGGTGAAGGACGAGGAAGGAAGAAGATAGAGTGGAGGAGGGTTCAGTTTTGGGGCTCTGGACCTATGCTAATCGGTGTAAACATAGGGTTTAGTATATATAAATAAGGAGAAGGAAAGAGGATAAAGGAGAAAGAAGATAGAATGGAGGAGGGATCAGTGTGTTTAGGTTGAAGAGAGGGCTCGTTTGTGAGGCTTTGGGAGAGGGATCGGTAAAACCATAGGGATCGGCATGAACATAGGGATCAACATAAGGAACCTTTTTAACTATAACCTGATCCAACTTTGCTTGCTTGGACAATCATCACAAATTCACCTTAGAAAACTTGAATATACGATCATGATGAACAACAAAACTTGCACACTCACTATTAAACTCGAATTAAACAATCAAATTCCTGGAACTTTCAACATATACTAAAAACTTGCATATGGACTTAAATGACAAACTTTACACTTTGACATGCCGATAGTCCATCCCAAAGCCTTTTTAACTGATCAGTCTCTCCGCTAGTTGAGATGGTCAACGATGACGGCCACTCTGTTCCGAATCCAAAGTCTCGTCATTTTACTTTGTTTTTCTGATTTAAACTGTTCATTTCTGCTATACGCTTCACTACACTGCACTAGTTTACACTTAACATGGGGGAACAGGTAAACTTTTCTATCCTCGATTATCTACTGAGTATAGCTAATATAGACTCCAAACACTTAGAGAGTTTAGCTGTTACATCTTCCGAACCGACCATGCAGCACATCAATCCTAAAGAAAAATCAAGTTCTGCGACTATATCCGGCAGGCTTTCTCCCAATCATCAAGCAGAACAGACGGAAGTTTCCGGCCCGCCAGTCGATCTTTTCTCAGATGTTTCAATCCTCTCGGTGGAGGATATAAGTCTTGCTCCCGATGTAGTAAAGGGTGCCATTCTTCATAATAACCCGATAGATTCTCAAGCCTCCCAAATTGGTGAGGTTGCCCGTCGCCGCTGTGTTCCAAACATGGAATTCCATTTGTAGACCTCTTGGTTCCTTCAATAAATGACAGGCCTCACTTGCCCCCAGAGGGGTACACGACATGTACTAAATTTATGTGCTGGGCCGGATGCATACCACCCTTTGATTTGTTTATTCGAGAGATGTTGAGATGTCTTACAGTAGCTCCCACTCAACTCCATCCAAAAGTTACGCATTCCTACATGGAACCTTTCTGCTATTTATGAGTGTTCTATTTCGTCTACCAACTTCCGAGGACATAAGATTCATCTACAACTTTAAACGATGGTCAGGAAGTCCTTCTTACGTTTTTCTTGAACCTTCACCTAACTGCCAAGTCTTAACAGGCGCTTGGAATAAACTCTCTTTTCAAGCAAGAGTGGTTCTATGTTCGATGTCCACCTGGCTTCGTGAGGCGATGGTTGGAAGGACATAAGTGTTACTTTCACTTCATTCTTAAGTCCGTTAACCCAAGTCATATTTTTGATTCTATTAACATCCGGTATTCTTTCAGGTGTCTGCCCACGTCCTGAAGGCATTAATTTTTCAAGAGCAGTCGCCGCTATTCGCGCTACCCCTGTCGAAGACAAGGATATCAAACTTCTTGTAACCAATGAGTTACTATCGTTATTCGGGCTATTGGAAGAGGGTCATAGCATTGGGCTCCCCGGAAGTACAACATTGCCGAGAAACATCACAGAGCAGAGAAGGGATGCCATCAATACCATCGTGCCCACATCCGTAGGAACTCGGGATGATATTGAAGAAGGTGAGATTAGGGATATCCAGGCTAATAAACCCGGTGACGCTGACGCGGGCCCAAGCAAGGCGCCCATAGTCGAACCTCCATAAGGCGCACAATCTCAAACACCGACCAAGAGAAAGAAAAAGCTGGCATATAAAATTCATAGAAAAAAACTACCACAGATCGAGAATTCGTCATCACTCTTATTGAAGAAGAATCATCTTCCCAGCACTTGGAAAGTTCATTGAAGGGATTTTCAAATCTCCAAAATCACTACACCATAACAGCCATTTCGCAACACTTATTTTTTTCAATTGCTAACATTTATTTGCGTTGTAAATTAATCACAGCAATAAGCGTTGCTAAGCAAGAAAAGTGTGACCGAATATACGAATTTATAATTTTTTAATTGCCAACGCTTATTAGAGTTGGAAATTTTGGTTAAATTGGAATTAGCTAATATTGGTTGGGGCAAAAAAGTAACTGAGTATCGTTTTCTGTCGTCGCCCTAATTCTCGATGCTCTACGCTTTTTTTCTTTACTGCTATGAAGAAATATTCATCGTTCACCTTTCGCTCTAGAAATTCAGGCGATTCGCTCTGGCAATTTCAGGCGATTCGTGTTGTAGATCTGGCATCGAAGTTTAGGCGATTCGCTATGGCAAACTAAGGATCGTATCTGATTCGGCGAGGGTTATAACTTTAGGCGATTCTCGATTTCAGGTATCGGATTTCAGGTATCTTGATTTTAGGTTGTTCTTAACTTTAGACGATTTCAGGTATCTTAACTTTAGACGATTTCAGGTATCTTAACTTTAGGCGATTCTCGATTTCGTGTTGGATTATAATTTTTCTTGAATTGGTATGGTTGGGTTCTTGGCTTGTATAAGGTTT
The DNA here is from genome assembly GCA_030737815.1 of Allium fistulosum. Taxonomy (NCBI): domain Eukaryota; kingdom Viridiplantae; phylum Streptophyta; class Magnoliopsida; order Asparagales; family Amaryllidaceae; genus Allium; species Allium fistulosum. The sequence continues at coordinate 420,015,578 of CM060906.1, forward strand.
TTGCTTGATGGTGGTTTCTCCAGCAATTCACTAGCTGGAATCCATCTTTGTCGATTATTGGCCTATTAGCCCCTGGGTTTGGTTGTGAAAGAGGATTGAGATTCGAAGGAGGATGGAGATTTTGAGGAGTTTGCCCTTTAATCTGATCAATAGCAGCCATTAATTGCCTTTTATAATTCTTGCAGATTTCTCTTATACTCACGAAATATGATTTCCGTGTCTTTGTTTGTGTTTTGATTATGAAAGATCTGTGTAGAAAAAAGAACACCTAATGGTAGATTTCATTTTAAAATCTATAACAGGATCACTTATAAGTTATATGTATGTACATGTGCACCTGTGTATAAATTACATTACAAACAACTGATTATACGTATATTTTTTAACTACAAATTTGAATTTGCAGGTATGCATTTTAATATTACTAACATGCTTTGGAAAATATATGCACTATTATCCTTTCCTAAGAATACATTTATTTTTGAAAGATCTATATCTATATCTTTTTATTTTATTTTTACAATGTGGTTTTGAGAGGCAAAGATCAATGTTTGTGATTATATGATCAATTTTGAAGAACTAGGTTTTGTTCGATTTTTTAGGAGAAAACTAGGGATTTGAAATCTAAGCATTTTCTGATTGGACATTATCTTCTTTGTTTTTTTTTCCACCAAAAGAAGAATGGCTTCGAAAACTTGGTTGCAACCCTGAAAATAAGTGTATTCTGCATTAAAGCTTAACCTCTAAAACACCTACTCATTAATGGTTTTCCAGTGACAATCTTATAAGCATATCTCTGTATTTTTCAGTATAAACTTATAAATTCGTGATCCTATTTCCTTTTTCTTCTACAGTTCAGAAGTATTTAATTTTGATCCTTTTGCCTGTGATGAATATTAAATTGAAGAAGACTTATTGCCAAAACTTTGGTAATAAATTGTTTGTGTTGTTCTGTATATTATTTGTTGTGAATTGTGTGAATGGAACAAGTAAGCCTGCAGTCAAAACAATAAAGGTTGTATCTTACATAAGTACTTTGCGCTTATATATAATTATTTCATTCTCTTTTAACCTAATTAAAATAGGTTTGTAACCTCTTGCAGAGTGAAGATGGTGACATCGTTGATTGTGTTGACATTTACAGTCAGCCTGCTTTTGATCATCCCTTGCTTAAAAATCACACCATTCAGGTTTGCTATTTCCCTCAAATACTGTGATCCTTTGCATTCAAACTGGTTATATATAGTCATTCTTTCTCTGTTTTACCAGATGCAACCTAGTTTTATCCCAACAATATTGAAACACAACGGTACATTTAAAACTGGGGCACAACAAACCTGGCAAAACTTTGGAAGCTGCCCAGAAGGAACTATCCCCATTCAAAGGCTTCGTAACTCTTCCAAATCCTATGTTCCAAACGGAGAATTTCAAATTGCAAAGTTGAGGTGATTTTATTTTCAAAAATTTATTTTCAAGTAGTCACATCGGCTCCTTTTCATTCTATGTATTACTGTATAAAATCACTTGCAAATAAGAAACTTGCTCCTATGCTTAATTCTCTTGTATTAACCAGCTGTTACTGTAATTCAGAACAACTTTAGTAGATTCAAATGTAAATGCACATGAACATCTAGGTTGCACGAGTGGAGTTACATAGAGAAACCTATGTTGGAGCTCGTGGTGACTTTAACGTTTGGAATCTCGATGTTGAGGAAAACGAGTGGTCTATAAACTCCGTGACTGTGTTCAACAAACACGACTCTTTTATGGAAAGTGGATGGGCGGTATGATAAATTTTTATCATACTATACTATCAGTTTGAATGTAGTACGTATATCAAAGAGCATCTAATAACATATGTATGTCAAGTTTAATGGCAATTCTATAATATATCTTTGTTAATTCCTCTTTATGTTTTAAATAAGCTATTATTTCAAAAGCAGTTTTAGCAAATTCCAAATAGTAGATTGCATATTTCTCTAGAATCATAATGCATAAAACACAATCGATAGTACTATTCTCAAACTCCAATGTAATTAAAAATAATATTATAAAAGATAGGACTGCAAATTCCTCAAGAGGCATTATATATTGTTATTTTCTTTTAAAATAACAATGGTATACCTGATAACGTAAAAGACCACATACAATGAAGCGCTTGAGTTGTGAATGATTTAACGGAGTGATTCAACAGTTCAATGTGTGAATGATGGTTTGGACGTAGTGTTTTGCTAGAGAATTACAATAATGATGCCAAGATTAAAAAGTAAGAGAAAAAACTGAAACACGTAACTATGGAGAAGAAGCGATAAATACGTAGAAACTAAAAAATAATCCATGGATAAACTAATTTAAATTTAGTAAAATATTGAAACTCAAAAGTTCCTATTGGCTGAAAATGTGAAATGAATTGAAACTATCCTTAGAAAATGACAATTCAAGGCCACTATTTCAATTTGCACAAAAAAAGGAGCATTTTATAAATAAAAAAAGCATTTCATAATGCAAGTTATTTCAATTGTACAATTTTGAATTAAATAAAATAATAACAAATGCTTAATTCCCAAGGGAGAAGCAAAAAAGTTGAGTTCATGAAGTAGATCACAGGTTGCCAAAGAATTACACCATTTCAGTAACAAACATATCCAGGGCGGGCACCATGATTTTTGTTGCATGAGCCGAACAAAATTTAATTTTCTTTGTAGCCCCAATTTTTTAGAAACATCGCGAATATTTGTTAATTGGTTGGTACGGTATATTTTTCAATATATTACTTTGGAACAACATTTAGTGAAACCATACAGCTGCTTTTGTAACCAATATTGTTTTACTGGGTGTTTTCCGACGAAAAGAGCAATGCTGATTTTGTTATTTTGGCACAGGATACTGCTAAGGACCATGGTTGTTTCAACCTTAGATGTGTAGGTTTCGTTCAACATCTAATGAAATCTTACTAGGTGGAGCCTTCACAGATTTTTCAAAGTACAACGGAGGTCAATATTCATATGGTTTTTATTCCTTCAAGGTACCACACTCAACACTGAACATTCTGGATGAAATAACGTTGAGAAAACTAGGTTTGATTCAAATGTTTATGCGACTGGAATTTTCTGAAGGACCGTACATATAAAATATGGTGGACTTACTTTGATGGTAGACCAATAGGATATTGGCCCAATTTAATATTTGAGAGTTACAGAGACTGTAGTCGTTTCAATTGGGGTGGAAGCATATTCAATTCACATGTCGATGGATCTCACACAACGACTGAAATGGGTAGTGGTGTCTTTCCAAGAAATGGGTTCAGAAGATCAAGTTATATTCGGAATATCCTTGCTGTGAATGCAAGATGGAATGAAATAGTTCCATATTTCAACAAGTTCTCGGTTTCATGCGACAGATGTTACACTGTTCAATTTTGTGACAGTGGACCACCAAAGGCTAAAGGAGCCTGCATCTACTATGGAGGTCCAGGTGGCAGAAAATGCAGCAGAAGATGTTAGAAGTGATTATGGTCTATACTTTGGTTTGATGTTATGAGTTGGTCATCACTCTTTATAATTTCTCAAAGAATTTTGCCTCTTTTCTGCAACGTTCAAAAACAAATATAAGTCTTATTTGCAGATTGAAACAAAAGATCAAAATTCTACAGTTCCTCTTGTTTAACTCAAAGCTTCTTTTAGTGTGCGTAGGTGCTTTGTAGATTGAAACAAATTTATGTTGTTATTTGATCATGAATATTGTAGATTTTGGGTTCCTATTGAATGTAGTATAATAATGCATATCATGTTAGTTATTAATTGTTTATTAATGTTAAAATAATTGACTATATTGAGAATAAAAATATTTCAGCGTTATAAGCGTTGGCAATTAAAATTTACCAACGCTTATAAGCGTCAACATAGAAAATTAAACAATGTTGGATGGTTAATTTGCCAACGTTTATAAGCGTTGCTAACTAATATGCACCAACGTTTATAAGCGTTGGCGAATACAAACTTCCAACGCTTATAAGCGTTGGGAAACTAAACTCGCCAACGTTTATAAGCGTTGGCAATAAATTGCGACGCCCGTACAGCGATGCTAATAAGCGTTGCTGAAACTGTTTGCGACAGTTATACTCGTTGGGAATCATCTGTTTTGGTGTAGTGAATCCCAACGATATCAAGACGTACAACATTCCAAATATCAATATCAAAGGGCTCAATTTTCCTACTAGGAGTGATGAAAGCATTCATCCTACTGATAAAGGAGAGAGAACACCCATAAGCAAGGCTACAGCCACCGGTCTGTTAGGGGGGAACACTAGGATACTCATGACCACGTGCACTTCACCATACGCTCTTCATTAATCTTTCGCACAATGGTTACTCACATGTTCTCATTTGGTCTTTGCAGGTGCAATGGCTCGGTCCTGGGCCTTCGTCCGCTTAAGAGGTTCTTTAACATATCGTCGATCTAGCCGCGACTCAAAGTCTAGTAGGCGCAACGAAAAAGACGAAGGATGGGAAAAAAGCTGTCATTAAAGGGAGTCCACCTCTTCTAAACGCAAATCCCAATCTCCTACGTCTCGCCAGGTAGATTGGCCTAATTTTCCTACTTATAGCGGAGACCAGCCTCCCTACCGGAGCCCTCAAATCACCATATCACATAAGCAACACTCCGGCTCTTCGAGCTCTAAGAAGTCTCGCGATAGTAGATCAAGCAAGCATCAAATTGCTGCTTTTGATCCATCCTTGCTTGCCGCTGCTTCTGACATTTCTACAACGGAGAAATTGGCCGAGCTTAAGGCCACTTTCCCGAAAATCTGTTTCGATAGGCTTAAATTCCTTCCCACAGTACATATGATCCCGTGCAGCATGGATCGTTTCAACACTTGGTGGAAAAAATCTCTGAAGTGTCAATCGAATGACAATATGAAATAGATCGTCTCAAGCTAGAGGCGATACACGATAAAGACATAATCAAACACCAAGATGTCGAACTGTCAGAATAGACAACAAAACTTGCTGAGGCGGAGAAAAGTGCCAAAGAAACATCGGAGTTAGTGAGCCGTTTAGAAGCTTCCCATAAGAAAGAACTCGATGTTGCCTTCAATCGCAGCGAGGCACTTGCTCTGGAAAATGATTCCTTGCAAAAGGATAAAGATGTCTTGGCCCGTCGCGTCGAGGAACTTGAGGAGCTTCTCAAGAAGAAAGGAAAGAGAAAATTGAGGCTTAGGAAGAATCGCAAAGGTACTACAAAGAGGCTGTCGAAACCAGGAGCCTGAAAATTAAACTTGATGAGCAATTCACCAAAATAAAAGCTCTCAAAGGGGAGGCATGAGAGGAAGGCCACAAGGAGATGATGGAAGAAATTGAAACCCGAGTAGAAGATGCTAAAGAGTCCTGTCGGAATAAAATCAAGGACTTGTTTGATCCATTGATCATCGAATACAACGCCAAAGTCCTCATCTATCGCGATTTGAGTTTTCTTAGTGAAGGTTATCTCAAATCACTTACCGAAGCCTGGGAGCACATCATTGAGATGAAAAAGAGGGAGTTGGGCGGAGTTGAATTTGATGAAGAAAAATTAGTGTGGGAGATCCTCCGTAGAAACGAACCCTTAGATCTTGCTACCGTGAGACTCCGATACTTTGACGTTTCTATGCCTTTTGACAATGGGGAACATATTGCCGAATCCTCAAAGGCTGATCCTAAAGGTCCCTCTTCTTCCCAAGTGGTTGGAGCATCGGTTTCCTTTGGCCCAGAGCAGGGCTTGGGCTATGATCTTGATAAGCCTGGTTATCAATCTAAAGTGTTGTCCCCTCTTTTGGAAGGGGGCACTCCAGCTACCACCGAGAGCCAGCAGGATACGGGTATTCCACTTTACTCTCCAATTTATGAGAAGTTTTGTTCTTCATGCCCAATGGTTTTAGGCTTATCTCTCCGTTTTAACAAATTTTGCCAGTCTTTCGAGTCCCAGTCGAACTCCTAAAAGCGATGCTGCTGTGGAGCAACAAGAGAAACTAACAGAGATTCCGACGGCTACTAATGTATTGGGGCCCGATGCTCAAGTCATCAGGGCTCTTGACGATGATAAGGTTGAAAATCTGCTCCCGGTGGATGAATCCGACGATGTTGTGATCACCGGCGCCTCCGAACGCACTGATGAGACTAGCCTGAAAGAGCGTATCGAAAAGGAGGAGTTGTTGAAGAAATAGGCTAAAGCTGAGCCCACCAAGGTGGATATCGACGATCCACACCTTATCCCACTACAAGTTATTCCACCTAGCAAGTCAATTCTAGTGTACTTCCTCCTACCTATGAAAGCTCTCCTGCAGAAGGTGGCAAAGGATCCAAGAAGAGAACCATCGGGGGCTCAAGTGGCACTACTCTTGAAAAATCCAAAAAGGAGAGAAGATCGAAGAAATAGCCGTCACTTCGGCTTGGCATGTACATAGTTTGCACGACTGTTTGTTCATCGTTTCTTTTATTAGTTGTGGTTGTATGGGTATGATTCTCGATTTTTTGAAATAACTTGTACCACAATCTTGAAACCTATCATGTGAATAAAAGTTTTGTTTTCTGTTGAGCTTTCGTGTGAATCGCTATTTAAATAGTTGAACTGTTACTTTCCATTCAGTGTACTTGTAATTCGTTGTTCATTAATTTTGGTAACAATCCACTAGCTCTATCCCAAGGCCTCCATATGGTCGTGGCCTTGAGTCGTATCAAGCACTAGGTTCGAGCCTTGGTGTTACGTCGTCGAATTCAGCGGTTTTCAAGCAACTATACCCTGCCCCTAGTCATAGGTTAGCGGGGTTAGACGTTGGATGGTCGTACTCCATCCTTAGCGAGTTTATACTCCTCCTGTCAATTTCAAGCCGGAGTTTATGGAATAGTGAATGATCGAACCTCACTCATCTATTTGTTTATGCTCATATCCGCACTCTAGGGATAAGAGTTAGTTGATGGGTAGTCGAATCGCACCCTATTTGTGTTTATACTCTAGTCTGCACTCTAGGGACTTAGAGTTATTACACGGGTGGTCGATTCACACCCGACTTATGTTTATACTCCAATCCTCACTTTGGGGACTTAGAGTTATTTCGTGGGTTGTTGATTCACACCCGACATATGTTTATACTCTAGTCCGCACTCTGGGGACTTTGAGTTACTTCGCGGGTGGTCGACTCACACCCGACTTATGTTTATACTCTAGTCCTCACTCTGGTGACTTAGAGTTACTTCGCGGGTGGTCTATTCACACCCGACTAATGTTTATACTCTAGTCTGCACTTTGGGGACTTAGAGTTACTTTGTGGGTGGTCGATTCACACTCGAATTATGTTTATACTCCAGTCCATACTCTGGGGGTCTAGAGTTATTTCGCGGAGCAGTTGGATCGTACCCTCCTTAATTGATTGATTTGCCCCCCAGGGTCTAGAGTTTGATTTAACGAGCGATCGCTCATGTCACGGTCGGTCTCATTTATTTCAGTTCCACAGTTTGGCAGGATTTATTCGATCATCAGATGGCCGAGCCAGTTTACTCCTCATTGTGTATCCGGTCTATTGGATTATGAATGGGAGTTGTGAAATGAAGAAGTGGACCAAGCTCATCTTGTTTAGTCCCATTGGGAACTAGCATGATTGATTAATTTCAAACTACACGAGCCTGTTCATACATATCGACGTCAATCAGTTTCGCCATGTAACTAACACATAATGTTACAATAAACATAAATATAAAGGAAGTCCGAAACTTTATTTGCTGAATGGAAATAAATAACATAATCTGTCTTATTACATATCTGGAAAATCAAATGCTAAAGCATATTCTGAAAGCAAATACAACTGAAATGAAAAAGAAATAAACTAAGTGAAATAGCATCGTTAATGTTTGCTATTCCACGCCCTCGGAAGTGTGATGCCATCAACAGTCGCTAACTTGAAAGTTCCCTCTCCAAGCCTCTGTTCAATGACATATGGTCCTTCCCAGATTGGATTCATGTGTGATGGGTAGGAAAAACCCGTTTCAGGACGAGTTCACCGATTTCAAAGGTTTTAGGTCGGACTTTAATATTGTAATACCAGACGACTCGGTGTTGATGCGCAGCTGCCCTTAGATTGGCTTCTCCACGCTTCTCTTCTGTAAAATCGACAGATTCCAAAAGGAGATCTTTATTTGTTTTGGGATCGTAGTAAGTCACTCGATGAGACGGAACTTTGAGCTCCACATGAATGATAGCTTCGAAATCGTAAGCAAGGGCAAATGGAGTATGGCCAGTCGTAGACTTGTGGGTGGTCCTGTAAGCCCACAGTGTTGTAGGGTGTTCATCCACCCACTTGCCTCTAGCCTTCTCCAAATGCTTCTTCAGAATGGACTTTATGATTTTGTTTACAGGTTCAACCTGTCCATTTTCCTAAGGGTTAGCAACCGCTGCAAATCTCTTTTCAATACGATACCTTCGACAGAAGTCTTTGAATTCAAAACTTTCGAATTGAGTCCAATTATCTGTTACAATAGTTTGCGGAAGACCGAAGAAACATATGATGTTTCAGACAATAATGTTGATTGCTTTCTTGGTATTGATCGTGGCTAAAGGTTCTGCTTCGGCCCATTTGGTGAAGTAATCCACTGCAACGATAACATACTTTGTGACACCGTTAGAGATCGTTAAGGAACCGATAATGTCTATACCCTGCATGGCAAATGTCCATAGGCTAACCATTTGCGTGATTTCTGTTGGCAGAGCTCTTGGAACTTTTGCATATATCTGGCACTTATCACATCGTCTTACATAGTCAACGGCGTCTCGATTTACGGTTGGCCAATAATACCCATAATGGAGTATTTTCTTTGTTAGAGTTTGGGCCCCATTGTGGTCGCCACATTCCCTTCATGAACTTCTTTTAGGACACGTTTTATCTCGTCATGAGCGACACTCCAGAGTAGGGGGACTAAAAAACCTTTTCTGTACATAATTCCTTCTTGCATGACATACCGCAAAGCTTTACGAAGGACTTGTTACTTTTCATTTCTTTGATCTGGTAGGACTCCATGTAGCAAATAGTCTTTGATTGGAGTCATCCACAATTCCCTCTCAGCCTCTGCTTCCAATGTCCGATCAATTTCTATTATGTTTATACTTGGGGCATGTAATACTTCAACTGAAACCAAGCCCATCTACTATGCATCACCAATGCTGACAAACTTCGCCAATGAATCAGCTTCTCTGTTTCGATCCCGTGGAATATGCGAAATGTCATAGTACTCAAATTCTGCCAACAACTCTGGGACTTGGGTAAAGTATGGGTCAAGCTGTTGTCCCTTAGCTTGGTAATCTCCCCTTACTTGGTATACCACCAGCTGCGAATTCTAAAAGACTTCAAGAGATTTTATTTTGAGTTCTCTAGCGAGTTTAAGTCCAGCAATCAGAGCTTCATACTCAGCTTCGTTGTTTGTCACTGGGAAATCAAGCTTTAAAGCATAACAGATTGACCAACCTTCGGGAGTTACAAGCATAATTCCAGCTCCAAAACAATGATCATTAGATGCTCCATCAGTATACAATTTCCAACGTATGGTAGGGATTTCGTTGCCTTCCGGAGAATCATCTTGGGCAGTAAACTCTACTATAAAATCTACCAGTGCCTGACCCTGGATAGCCCTCCGAGGGAGATAAGTAATATCGAATTGACTGAGCTCGATATTCCATTTGAGTAACCTTCCAGACGTCTTAGGTCGCTGTAGGACTTGTCGTAACGGTTGGTCGGTGTAAACATTGGTCGGATGTGCTTGGAAGTATGGACGAAGCTTCCGTGATGCAACTAGTAACCAGTATGCCAGTTTCTCTATTTTCAAATAGTTCCTTTCAGCTCCAATTAATCGTTTGCTGACGTAATACACCGGCCTTTGGATCCGAGTTTCCTGGCGAAGCAATGCGACATTTATAGCGTGTGCCGATACGGCCAAATAAATCTACAAATCTTCATGATCCACCGGCTTTGATAGGATGAGGGTCTTTATAAATTATTCACCAAAGCTTGAAATGCGTCTTTACAATCCTGCGTCCATTCAAAGTTTCTTTTCCCTTTCCTAATCAAATCAAAAAAAGGAAAGCATTTGTCGGTAGCTCTGAAAATAAATCGGCTTAAGATGGCAACTTTTCCATTCAGACTCTATACTTGTTTAGTAGTCCTTGTGCTTGGATATCGTGGATAGCCTAGATTTTCTCGGGATTAGCTTCTATTCCATGGGCATTAACAATAAAGCCCAAGAATTTCCCTAATAAAACACCAAAGGAACACATCAAAGGACAAATTTTCATCTTGTAATATCGGAGGATGTCGAACATTTCTACCAAGTCCCTAATGTGGTCGCTTGATCGTTGTGACTTCACGAGCATATCATCCATATATACTTCCATCGTTTTTCCAGTCTGATCTTTAAACATCCTACTGACTACGTGCTGATTAGTAGCTCATGCATTCTTTGATCCAAACGGCATTACTACGTAGTAGTACAATCCAACATCGGTAATGAAACTGGTGTGCTTCTGATTGGGAATATGCATCGGGATTTGGTTATATTCCATGTATGCATCCATGAAAGATAGCAATTCATGTCCCGTAGTTGAATCCTCCAGCTGGTCGATCCTCGGAATAGGAAAACTACCTTTTGGACATGCCTTGTTCAAATCTGAATAATCAATGCATGTTCTCCATTTCCCATTCACTTTTTTCACAAGTACAAGATTAGATACTCATTTAGGGTAGAGGGCATCACGGATAAACTCATTGTCTCTGAGTCTATCCACCTCCTCTTTAAGGGCGGCAGATCTCTTCGGATCCATGCGGCATCTTTTTTGCTTCACCGGGACATGCCTCGGGACGATATTCAATGCATGGCTTGCAATGGCAGGCAAGATTCCACACTTGTCAGAGTGAGTCCAAGCGAACACTTCTAGATTCGCTTGAAGAAAATTAGCAAGTTCTTTCATCATCGGGGGGCGGAGCTGTGATCCAATCTTTAGGACTCATGATGAGTTATTATGGCCGACCGTGTAATCAATTGTCAGCTCAGCCAGTGCAACTTTGGTCTCTTTGGGCACCTCTTCATCATCTCTCGGATCTTTATCTCTATAGAACCGACTGTGGCGCTTGAGCCAAAGCTCAGGCGCTAGTTGTCAATCTTCCGTAGCTTGGATGTGGACGGTCTTGTCCACACCCTTACCCTTTTCTTTGCGCTAAGCATCCCTCAACTCAGCTACATAACAGGCATGCCTAGTCGCTTGATCTCCATGAACAACTCCAACACATTTACTCGTCGAAAACTTCAAAATCAAACACCATAGGACAAGAGCTGCCCGGAATTCGGCTAGGGCCGATCGACCCAAATAAATGTTGTATGGAGAGTCAACATCCAAAAAACGGCAAGATCCGCATTCTCCTTCGTTCACCTTCTCCCAACTCTACAGGTAATTCCACATAACTGACAACTTCAGTTGCAATGCCGTTAAAATCGTGTATATGAGCTTTTGACTGTCTTAAATCTTTGGCTTCCATCCTCATCTGATCATGAGCTTTTTTGAAGATTATATTTACTGATCTTCCACAATCAATCAATATCCTTCTCACCAAAGCAGGGCCAATCATGGCCGAAATGACCATTGGGTTGATTGTTGGATCCTCTAACTTATCTGCATTTCTGTTCCTAAACACAATGTCATCCGCCATCGTACGTTGCTGTTTTGCCGGAGCTCCATCTTCCATATTTGAACATCATTCAAAATCCACATGCCTAATTGCGCTAGCATAGCGCTCCATCTCTTGCCAACTCCTATTTGCTGGGTGCGGTCCTCCGACTATCGTATTTATCACCAGTCTTCCACCAGTCCGCGCAGGCTCCTTAGCCTTACACGGTGCTTGTCCTAGGTTGGGGTCAGATGTCCCCTACCCGACATCCTGCGGGGCTTTCACAAACTATTGTAATTTCCTTTCTCCAATTAGCTTTTCTATAACATCCTGGAGATGCCTGACATTAATTTGTACTGTGCCACTAACACTCGTGAAACCGACAATATTTCTCGGTCTATTTCTGCTTCTCTGTTGATTCTTTCGGAGGTGGCTTCCTATACTGCATGGTATACAAGTGGACAGATAGATATTCTTCAAGGATGTATTCAATGGCATGTAAGTATCATACATCGGAGTCCTAAGCTTCCCTTGTCCAAAATCCCTCTTTCTTTCACGGTTCCTATCTTCGCCTTTCTTTTGCTGATTTGGTTTATTCTGAACATTCACTTGGACTTTTCCAGAACTATCATCAGACTGTTTTATTGCAATGTTACTATGTACCCCCTCTCCACTTGGTCTCACAACATTCTTTTTTCTGTATGACCTGGCTTCCTCTTTTCTCAAATACTGAGCAGCCTTTGCACAAAAGCGATCCAACGTTGTGGGTGGCTTACCGGCTAACCAATCGCCAAACTCAGACTCTGGATCAATCCCTCTCGTCACGGCCATGAGTATTGAATGGTTATTCAGATTACTAACCTCCGTAACAGTTGTATGAAATCTCTCCAAATAATATTTCAACGACTCTCTCCTGGAGCCTGAATCATGCTGGAAAGGGACATCCCATATTTGGGGCGAGTCGCGTGCATCCGGAACTGCTCCACAAACTTGGTTGCCAAATCATCAAATCTAGAAATTGATCGTGGGGGTAGCCTCATGAACCACATTGTCGTTATTCCAGAAAGAGTTATGAAAAGCATCTACACTTGGTTGTGTCATCTGCTCGTGCGGAATCCATCAGCCATTCATATCTCATGATGTGCTACCTAGGGCCGGTTTTTCGCTCGTAGGCAGGACGACATGTTGAACTTCCTTAGACCATGCATGTAATACACTATCTGTGAATGGGGTATGACTTCTTGAGATTCCTTAGTCATCGTTGGATAACTGTCTGACCAATGCCAATAAGTCCAGTGTTTGGATGGTTGGTGCCAAGCGGTGGTTGCGCTCCATCTTACATGAATGGTCAAGTCGATGTCTACGGGCCGTTTCACACCTTCATGGTTCACCATCTTCTCGATGTGTATCTTGTAAATTCACTTCATTGTCATTCCGGGGAAGAGCTTGGTCAAGATTCAATTGAACTCCAGTATCCAAACCAACCAAGCAGCTTCAGCTTGATTGCCATAAGGCAAGAATGTATTCCCCCTTCCGGTGGAGGGATCGGTACCGATTCCTATGGAGGGGTCGGCACCAACCGATCCTGGCAGACCATGATGGTCTGCCAATTAATGCCCCGAAGTTTCTGCGCGATATTTGCCTGTTCTACGATGCCTATGACTGTGATACCCGTCTGATGAACTAGAACTCTCTGATGCCGAGTGAGGAGTGGAGTCCCTTCTAGCTTTCCCCTCCTGCTGATTGATTTGGTTCATCAAGTTGATATTAGTCTAAATTTGTTGATTTAGTGGTCGATGGCTCTCCATCAGCTCTATCATTAGATTATGAAATTCAGCTCTTGTAATAGAATCAGTGGGATTCTGAACTTCAACCAGATTAGCATTCACCTTTGTTGGTTGATTGCTTGGGTCTCCTTGATGAATGCTAGTATTCTCATTTCCTTCTATGTTCTGAGAAGTAGATCTAGTATGTCTCACCATTATTAATATCCTTGCTTAGATTTCTACAAATCTGAGTAGTATTAGCAACTTCTTGAAAATAACTGCATATCTCCTTTGGGGGATTTATCCAATCCAGTAGCAACAAAGGGATCCTAGCAGGCTGAGAATCAAGATTCTCAGTGAAAGCACCAAAATATTTGCAACTAAATTGGTCACAAACACCCAAAAATAGATTTTTGTATAGAAGTAAATGGAGAAAACTTAAATTAAACTGGGGAAATGATAAACTAATAATAAAAATCAATAACCAGAGACATAGACTTTTGTAGTGGTCTGGCATTGTATGCCTACGTCCACTTTGAAGATTATCCTTTATTAATCACTTATAAACCTGATTACAGCAGTAGAGAATAGTAAACACTTGATTACACTTGATTACAATAGACTCCATGCAGGACTTCATAAACTTGCAGTAAAACTTTAGATAGACTTTTCTCTAAGTGGACTGATTTTGCACTAACACATTTACAGATCCCTATAATACCAGAGTAATCTATTATCTATAATAGAAAACAGGAAACCACCCCCGCTGACATGGACAATCTAAAATCATTCCATCTTATCATTTCTGCTCATTTACGTGCTCTTTATTTCTTTCCCTTCTACCTTTTCTTTTCCACCATTTGCCCTACCCCTTAATTAATTAAAATCGCCCAACCCACGTTCATCCCCTTCCTCCTCATTCGCACCATATACCTGCTCCTCCTCCAATTAATTCCTACCCCAATTTCGCCACTCCTCCTCTTACTCAACCATACACTTAATTCCGCTTAATCCACCCGGCTTTCCACGTTTTTTCCCTCCCCGTCCTCCTCTTTGCCAGCGTCCGCTGCTGCGACAGTCTGCGACAGTCTCATCCCCTTCCTCCTCATTCGCATCATATACCTGCTCCTCGCCCAATTAATTCCTGCCCCAATTTCTCCACTCCTCCTCTTATTCAACCATACACTTAATTCCGCTTATTCAACCCTGCTTTCCACGTTTTTCCCTCTCCGCCCTCCTCTTTGCCAGCGTCCGCTGCTGCGACAGTCTCAGCAAGCCGTTCTATTTCGACTTTCAAGTATTATGCTCTTTTATCCCATGTCCCTTCTCATAACTTATAGATCAACTGTTGCATTTGTTTACGTATTTTTAAATTTGATTTTGTACCTCTAGATTCTTCTGACAGATTCAGTTGTCTCATTGTTAAATTTGTTTACGGCATGCTTATTTCATTTCGCTTGCACGAGATTTTGTAAATTTTATATTGACTGCTATTTGTTACACCTGAGCTGAATATCAATTATAAAATAATATGCAGTTACAATGGACTAGAAGAAGGCAATGCCAGTTATATCAAAGCAGTTCAATTTCGATTTTCAGGTATTATGCTCTTTTATCCCATGTTGTTTGCAATATTTAGAAAAGAAATTATGTTCACTTTGTTAACTATTATTTGTCTCCTTCAGCCTCTTTTATCCCATGCTGTTTGCAATATTTAGAAAAGAAATTATGTTCACTTTGTTAACTATTATTTGTCTCCTTCAGCCTCTTTTATCCCATGCTGTTTGCAATATTTAGAAAAGAAATTATGTTCACTTTGTTAACTATTATTTGTCCCCTTCAGCCTTGAGTTGATTTAGCAAATTTTTAAGCTGTCTTACATGAATTGGAAATTGCAAATTTTGTGTGAGCAGTGGTTAAGTTTCTAGACATCCTAAGTTGAATTGCTTGCACTTTCTTTATGGGACATTCTCTTCTCCATGCATATTTTTAGACGAAGAAACTGAGCATATTGTGAATTGTAACTATGTTGTAGATATATTGTAGTAGATATTTACATTGAATACTTTACCTAATCGAATTCAGTCAGAAACGCATACTACATAACTGGCCATGGCTTTGGACATGCAACTCGCTTGGTCGACATTGTACGGCATCTAATTGAAGCTGGCCATGAGGTATATGTTGTCACGGGTGCTCCCTACTTTGTTTTTACAAGCGAGATTCAGTCTCCTAAGCTTCACTTGCGCAAGGATGTGTTAGATTGTGGAGCAGTGCAAGCTGATGCTTTGACTGTTGATCGTCTTGCCTCTTTGCAGAAGTACTCGGAAACAGCTGTAGTGCCTCGACAGTCCATTTTGGCAGCTGAAGTGCAGTGGCTACATTCCATCAAGGCTGATTTAGTGGTGTCTAATGTTGTTCCTGTAGCATGTAGAGCTGCTGCTGATGCAGGAATTCGCTCTGTTTGTGTTACAAATTTTAGTAGGGATTTTATCTACGCCGAGTATGTTGTAGCAGCTGGAAATCATCATCGCTGGATTGTTTGGAAGAGAGCAGAAGATTACTCTCACTGCGAGTTTTTGCTCCTATACCACTGATAACTTGAATATATATTGAAGGAGGAAAACTGCTTCTAACTGAGTTTCTACCAATAACACAGACAGATCCAACTGACCCACCGCCGGTAATTTTAGCCCAAAACAAGCTCGAACCACCACCATTGCTTCTTTTTTTTGTGATGCATTTCTTGAACTACTTTCACAAGTCTATCTGTCCCGTCTGAGCCAAGTCCACAGTCATTATAGCTATAATGACACTGCATCAACATTTCTGATACATGAGCTCACCAAGTGTTGAAAGCTGCTCATCAGTTGATGCAGCGGTCAATAATGCCTTGAAAGCCTCTACTCGGAATTTTTCATAAATCGGATGAATACTTTACCTAACCAAATTCAGTCAGAAAAAACTATATTTCCTATACTGTAAATTTTGAAACTCTTTTTACTGGTCACATGATTATTACACTACAAACATAAATTTTAAAAAATTAATGTTTATTAACATGTCCCTTCTCATAACTTATAGATCAACTGTTGCATTTGTTTATGTATTTTCAAATTTGATTTTGTACCTCTGCATTCTTATGACAGATTCAGTTGTTTCATGCTGTTTGCAAAATTTAGATAACAGCCGTTGCTTATACTCCAATGTAGAGAACATAACACCTTATATGACTTTCTCTGCTTCTGAATTTAGATATCACTACTCTTCCTTGAACACAGTTTCCTAATTTATACGAATTGATTATCAATCAAAATCCGAAGTTACTGTAAATTTATAATACATTGTCTGCAGAGCTGTTTTGGCTATGAACAACCATACAATTTTTTGTCCACTACTAATACCTTAACGTTTGTTGTATGTCTGCAGATTTTATAATTTGAATAACAGCCGTCTATAGGTATTCTAATTTGGACAAAATCTGCTGTCTTTTTGTTCACCAACCAGAATGCTACCGATGATACAAAGAATAATTTCTGATTTGCACGATCACAACTGTCGTCGATTGGTAAGTAAACCTAAACCCTTTCAATACTTTTCTACAAAAATCTACTAGATCTTCCCCCTTTCGTTATAACCAACAAATTAAGTTTACCATGGCCACTCAACCCTACTACCTACTCACTGCCATCACATGATTATTAACTTTTGTGATATATAACTAATATTTTTGTTTGTTCTGCCTTTTACCCACAGACATCTAGACCATTGTACATGATTTACTACCATTAGCACAGATACACTCTTGATCTATACTTTTACACTCTTTATTTTACTATCTGCAGCATTGTCGACTGTTCCGTGCAAAAAGAAGATTGATATTGAGGGAAAAAAGAGTCAGACAACATGCCTACAGAACCTGGTTTGATTGTACAGCTTGCTCCTATAACTCTCCTACTATTGGTTTATCTGACTGCAGCAGCTACCTATGCAAAATTCATAGAGAAGCCTTGGTACGCATTTTCTGCCTACTAGAGAAACATAAAAGAGCAGGCGAGTATTTCTTTTTTCTTTTCCTCACTTCTACTGGATGACTATGCTGTATTTGACTGTCTGCTTTTGCAGTATGCAGAGTGAACCGCCATTTTAGGTACTCACATATAAAACATCGACGACACAGGAACTCTCTAGGTATTTTATCTTCTACTACTTATAGTACATAACCCTGTACATTGTAAATTTTTATGTCTGTATGTGCAATATTCAAGTTCGATAACAGGAAACACTGTACGTACCCTTTTTCACAGACTGATCTACATTCATGTTCAACCTGTTATTAGTGCTATAGCGTATGGAACAATAGCATACCTTGCATTATGTGTTCAATCAGGGTTCATGTAATAGTACCATTTATCTATGAAAATTACTGAACAATAGTGATTGGCTGTTGGGATAAAAAAATTACTTTCTGAATGTTTATTTATCACCTACTATACATTTTCATTTTCAACCAAAAAGGCCCTAACTATTTTTCTACATGTCGCTTAGCAGGCGATCCTACGATGATTGTATGCCCAAAATTGTCCATCCCTTCTTTTGATTACGGCTCCATCAACTTTCACCCTCATTGTCAGGATCGTGTTTATTTGCAAACAAGTTCGTCCATTGGTGGGCATCTAACAGTTAGTATGTTGAACCTGTGGTTACTTTACTGCTTTCTTTTCTCTTGTCTCCACCCTATGCTAAATAAATGTAATATTTATTTTTCAGGAAAAATGTTTTCTGCGCAAAACCTAGGACCTCCTACCTGTACATGCAGCCATTGTGGTGCAATTTTGTGGTTTCACAAAAGGGTTAAAAAAGGAAGTACGGTTTCTAATCCCTTATTCTCTATTTGCTGCCGAAAAGGAAAAGTTCAACTCCCATTATATCAGGCCTGCCCACAATATTTGATGAATTTAGTACGGTACAACAGGGGCCAACGTTGTAGAAAGTTCAGGGAGAACATTCGAACTTACAACTCGCTATTTGCTTTCACATCAATGGGTGGGCACATTGACAATTCTATAAACAACGGTCGATCAGCATACATTTTTCGTATAAATGGTCAAAATTACCACAGAGTAGGATCGTTGTTGCCCACGACCGGTAAACCTAAATTTGCGCAACTATATTTTTATGACACTGAAAACGAAGTTGAGAATAGGTTAACAGTGCATGGTGCAAATGCAAAAGATAGACTGGATGTAGAAATTGTTAATAGTTTAATACGCATGTTTGACCAATGCAATGTGCTAGCGCAAGTTTTCAAAATGGCAAGGGATCGATTTCATAACATCGAATACCAACCAATATGTTTGACGCTGTGTGAGAGAAGATATAGGGATGGTAGACAGTATATTCTTCCCACTTCATCCGAGATTGCGGCATTAACTGACATTGCAAATGTTGACTCCTGTAGGCACAGAGACATTATTATAGAGGAGCGAAGCGGTTTATTAAAGCGAATAAATGAGAAGCATCCTTCTTTTATGGCTATGCAGTATCCAATTTTATTTCCGCATGGTGAAGATGGTTTTCGACCTGATATACAGTATAGGGCTTGTGATAACAGTAGAGAAATGAAGCGGTTGACGGTTACAATGCGGGAGTACTATGCTTATCGACTTCACCACAGAAATGAAGATGGATCCATACTGTTGATGGGTGGACGTCTTTTCCAGCAGTTTATTGTTGATGCATATACATGTATTGAAGAAGATAGGTTATCATGGGTAAGAGGTCATCAGGGCAAGCTAAGATGTGAAGTTTATAGTGGTTTGCATGATGCGATAGGCGTTGGTGACACATCTGCATATTGCATAGGGAAAAAGATTATACTACCATCTTCTTTCACCAGTGGTCCTAGGTACATGGTGCAAAACTATCAGGACGCAATGGCAATTTGTCGGTGGGCTGGTTCTCCCGATTATTTTTTAACATTTACCTGTAATCCAAAATGGCCAGAAATTGAAAGTGCGTTGGAACTTATTCCTGGTCAGCGAACAGAAGACAGACCTGATATAGTTTCCCGTGTGTTTCATATAAAGCTGATGGAGCTAATGAATGATATAAAGGAGAAACAACACTTTGGTAAAGTAAAATCAGGTAAATTTTATTTTATCCATAACATTATTTTTCATGTATACGTACTATTATTTTTTCTCCTTTGCAGTAATCTACACCATAGAATTTCAAAAGAGAGGACTTCCACATGCTCATGTGCTTATATTTATAACTGCGAATGATAGGCCAAAGACGGTTGCAGATGTAGATGGAGTTGTTTCTGCCGAAATTCCCGATATAAATTCTGATCCTTTTGCTTATCAATCAGTATGTCAGTATATGATTCACGGGCCTTGTGGAGAGGCAAATCCTAATTGTCCATGTATGGTTAGTGGAAGTTGTTCAAAGCATTATCCAAAAAAATATTGTGAGCAAACAAATTTTGACAAAAAAGGTTACCCTTTATACCGTCGTAGAAATAATGGTAGGTACACCCCTGTTGCTAATGATTTTCGTCAAGACAACAGTTGGGTTATTCCACACAATGTTGATTTGGTGGTGAAATATCAAGCTCACATTAATGTCGAAATATGCAACAGGGCACGATCAGTTAAGTATTTGTTCAAATATATTAATAAGGGTCACGATAGAGCTAGCGTAATCATAGACAACAACGTTAACAGTGGTAAAACTTTTGTTCGTGAGGTTGATGAAGTTAAGACATATCTTGACTGTAGATACGTGTCAGCTTCTGAAGCAACTTGGAGGATTTTTAAGTTTGACATTCAGTATCGTACACCAGCCGTTGAGAGACTAATGTTTCATCTTCCTGGTGAGCAAACTGTGTTTTTCGATGATACGGATGATTTGACTGATTTGCAAAACAGGCCTAATTTGGAGAAATCAATGTTTACCGAGTGGATGCAAACAAATAGGTCTTGCGACAGTGCTCGTGAGCTTACATACATTGAATTTCCTACAAAGTGGGTATGGGATAAAGCAAAAAAGAAATGGAAAGTAAGGCAGAAAGGAGACATGATAGGACGTATATATTATGCTCATCCTACATCCGGAGAGAGGTTTTACCTTCGTATGTTACTAAACATAGTTAAGGGTCCAACTTCTTTTGAAGATATTCGGACAGTTGACGGTGTGTTGTATGATAACTTCAAAAATGCTTGCGTTGCTCGTGGATTACTGGAAGACGACAATGAGTGGGATGAAGCACTAAATCAAGCAGCTATATGGGCGTCGCCATCATCGTTGCGTGATATGTTCGTGATGATGCTTATGTTCTGTGAGGTATCTAAACCTGAACAGTTGTGGGAAAAACATTGGGAAAATTTATCTGAAGACATAATATGGAGAGAGCAAGAAAAGTTAGATAACAGTACCCCGCACGTAAACCATTATTTGAAATCTGCTTCGCTTATTGAACTGGACAAAATATTACATAGAAGTGGTAGAACTATTAAAGAGTTTTGGAATGTTGACTTGGAATATATTTTAACGGAGCATCGTACAGATAATGCTTTAATATATGAGGAAGAGGGATATGATTCTCTGTTACTGAACGAGGAAGCAAACAGCCTATTGCCATGTTTAAACATTGATCAAAAAAATGTATTTGATGCTGTTTGTTCTGCGGTTCGTATGTCGTTGGGTGGTTTTTTCTTTGTTTATGGAAGTGGAGGTACTGGAAAAACCTTTTTATGGAAGACTATTATAGCTTGCTTACGAGCGGAGGGGAGAATCGTACTAGCAGTTGCTTCATCTGGCATTGCATCCTTGCTTCTTCCAGGTGGAAGGACTGCACACTCTAAATTCAAAATTCCTATTAATTTAGATGACTCCTCAACATGTGATATTTCAAAGCAATCTTCTCTTACTGATCTTCTGCGTAAAGCTGATTTAATTATATGGGATGAAGCACCCATGATACACCGTAATGCATTAGAGGCTTTCGAGAAAAGTCTTAGGGATATTTTAAGCACTGATTCAAATGCTCCTAACAAAAATATTTTTGGAGGTAAGACAATCTTACTTGGAGGAGATTTTAGATAGACATTACCGGTTGTTCGTAAAGGATCTAGACAAATGATTGTGCGTTCTGCTATTAACCAATCTTATTTGTGGAGCCAATGTAAAGTTTTCACATTAACGGTCAACATGCGGTTGCAGTGTGGTAATTTAACTGAAACCGAAATTGATGACCTCAGCAAATTTTCGTAATGGATTCTGGATTTGGGCAATGGTAAATTACCCACTTTTTCTTTGGTTGATGGTGAAGAGCCAAATTGGATTGCAATCCCTCCTAAATATCTTCTTTCTTCCAGCGGAAATGCAGTAAAGGATATAGTTGATAGCATTTACCCTAATTTAAATAATACTAATATAATGAACCATGCGTACCTAAGAGATAGGTGTATACTGGCACCAACCAATGATTGTGTGGAGGAAATTAATTCTTATGTGCTAAGTGTTTGTGGTGGGTGTCTCACAAGCTATTTAAGTGCAGATTCAATTAGTTCAATTTCTGATTCAAATGAAGATATACACAATCTGTATCCAATGGAGTTCTTAAACAGTCTTAAAATTTCAGGTCTTCCTAATCATGAACTTCTTTTGAAAATTGGTGTTCCAATAATGTTGCTTCGCAATTTAAATCATAATTTGGGTTTGTGTAATGGTACAAGACTTATTGTCAACCAACTGTCAAAAAGGGTTATAGAAGCTGAGATCGTGACTGGGACCAATATTGGCAATAAAGTTTTGATCCCGCGAATTGTTCTTACATCAACTGATACAAAATGGCCTTTCATTTTACGACGTAGACAATTTCCAGTAAGGGTTTGTTTTGCGATGACAATCAACAAAAGTCAGGGTCAGACTTTAAAACATGTCGGAATATATCTGCCCCGTCCAGTATTTACGCATGGGCAACTGTATGTTGCTATATCCAGGACATCTTCTGAACAGGGGTTAAAGATATTACTAGGGCAGCACACCGACGAGCGTAGAAACTACACGCAGAACATAGTGTACAAAGAAGTCTTTGACAACCTGACAGGTCTGGTTTCCATCTATCTTATTACACTTCGTAATTGAATCCCCATTCCAGTTATGTTTTTCTAATATATATATATATATGCAGATCTGCCTCATACAGAAGACTGTGCACAACCAACTGAGCAAGCTTAGCAGTTCTCATACGATATCCACGCCCCTGTCTTTGTCTTCCGAGTTTCTTATGGTATGAAACCGATGACTTTTACTATGAGCTGCATTTTTCACTTCTTAAGTTTGTACATTTTAATATTTTCTGCATGGCACACAATGGGTAGACGGTCCTTTTTTGGTTTTGTAAATTTCCCTTTTTTCTTTAGATGCCGGTTGCTTGACTGTTGACAGAGTACTTTGAATTTAACTTGATTTAACTAATCATCCAGTTGAACTATAACTATAATACTGTCACTTTTTCCATTATCATTTTGTTGCATTTTAAACAAATTTCTGAATATTACTTTCATCCAAATTACTGTCTTTCCTATTTTATTAACTGCTTGATGTCTGTGTTTATGCAACATAAAAATGTGCCGAGTTGTTCTACTTTTTCTTAGCTGAGCCTGTATTTTTGTTAAAATTATGCTTCTTCTAACAGTGGAAAATTTTGCTGTATGACTTACCAGCCATTTTTAACCCCTCATATTTGAAATATACCCAAACCTGGTGGTTACTGTATGTGTCTTTTTACTTCAAATTTACATTTTGAAATATTATCATTCAATCTTCCATGCATTTCCTGCATAGAAATTAGAATAGGCTGCTTTCAACATGTTAATGTTTGTTAATACATTCTTTTAATCCTTGAAAATGATTTACACTTTGACCCAGACTTAATATTATATTTCTTTAAATTTGAAATTTTCACAGATGGTGACTTTGACATTAACGTGGAAATTTATTTTCAAAGTTGATTTACACTTTGTCTATTTGGCAAGTATTGTTATGATAACATGATTTATTTCTTATGGGCATTAACGTGAAAATGGTAAAAATTAATTTTGTTAATTTAGGGAATTACTGATCTATACAACTCTTTCTGATATACATCTCTTTGATTTTCCAGATTTGCATGTAGTACGCTTACTACACAAGGAATGAAACAAATTATAGTTACCTTGGAATCACCAGAAATTTTATCGTTGGAGAAAGAGAATATGAGTAAGCAATTTGTAAGGTATGATATTGTTAACTCTCATGCCTTCTCATGTTGATAAATTTTCACGAATCACTGATAGTTGAATTAAATTTTTCATAACAACCGTTTTTCCCACTTTACTGTATGCGCACATGCTTATGTCTTCCAGTAACAAAAGTTAATTTTATTTATCACACTTTTTCCACGAACACTGCCTACTACATCACTTTATTAATACATTCTTATTGCTAATCTATTACTACCATCGCATATGGAGAAGACGATGAGAGATTTCACACCTCCTTGACATCTGGATTTGCAGCTTTAGATGGGAGCAGTATATTGCTTATAGTTACGTTTATTCATCTGTACGAATAAATCATTACAATTTTAGACTTTGTATTTAAAATTTTGTCAGTTTTGCTATGATCTGTTTGTAGAATGTAAATAAAATTGGTGACAAATATTGATTAGACAAGTCTCAGGAAGAGATTAATTTAAAATTTGATCATTTTGTTGTACATGCGTTTGCATCATTACTTAATTAGGCAATAATGTATAGTGTGCTGAACATGGTTTCCCTTTTTTAAAATAAATAAATATGCTGCAAAATAGTCTACAGATATCTACATCATAACCCATTATTGTTTCACTGTATTACTTTACATAATTGCATGCCATAATTAAGTGGACGCACTGATTTACACGTTCAAAGTTCTTTGCTGGCAACTTATTACCTCCAATTCATATTTTCATAAGCTTATCTATTTTACAACTAAATCTGTATGTAACGGATAGATCTAATTCAACTTCCATGTAACTCGCATGAATGATTAAAACGTTTAGCAAAATACATTACCTTAAAATAAGTAAGTGCAAAATAATACAGTTCAACTGTCCACGTCAGCATGCATTCAAAAATTTATATGTGAAGTTACTGTCATGTATATGTGATGTCGTGGTCGTCTACGTGCAATGCATGAAGTTATAGAAAATAAAAAGGACAAAACAAATATTACTAATATAAAAACCTTTAGAAAACCTATTCTCTGTCATCCCAAATTTGCAAGTACCATTCGTACTTCTTGTGTGGACACAACGGTTTACACGTTCGTGATAATGTGCTGGCAATTATAACATACAGTTCAGATTTTCAGAAGCTCGGTTAATTTCTATAACCATATTTTTAACTGGATATAATAATTACTTACAACTGTTTTACACTTTCAACATATACTGTGTTTCCATCATTTTAAAACTTGATGTGTTGTCAACATCTCAACTCAGAAATGGCAGAACATTGTTTTTTTTTCTTCTATAATAACACTGGCCTCCTCCAACTTTCAGCCACATTAGAATATAAAACCGAAAAATAGTTGGAACATTAGCGTCTAAAATTTTGTTTTATATACAGACTACTGGAATTGGTACCTGAACATTTTTTACGTGTCACTAATAGAAGCACATGCAAATTTTTTGAAATTTTTAAGTGGTACTTTAACGTGTATACAACTGGTTGATGTCAAATTCTATAGTACAGACAAACCTGTGGTATAAATGCGTAAAACATGTTTGCTACTAAACAACGAATAACATATTTTATAACAGATACTAATTATAACTATAAAAAAAATATGCCCATACAATAAATCACAACGGGCCATGCTCAGTCATATGATCATACAATCACCATAACTTTTAAACAAATACGGTTTATATATGCTACAATAATTGGTCAGCCTATTTTTCGTTACTGCACTGACGTAAAATAATTGGTCAGCCTGTTTTTCGTTACTCCACTAACCGTTTCATTTTGTAATCTGTACTTCAAATAACGTTTTACACGCATTTTACCGTTGTATGGGTGACATCCACCATTATATCTACTTTATTTCTGTCTACCCTACCATTCATAACAAACTGCTAATTAGCTTTCCAGGTAAATACTATTTTTTCTTTCCTGCTTGCACACTTATATTTATACGTCATTCTACTAATAAATTTGAAAAGTTGCTAACTTTCACTGCTATGTTTTCTTTATGAAGATACAATGGACAATAATTTTCAAATGCTTGCCAACTTAGTCTATGGTACCAACTGGAACACAATCAAAGTTCGTGTCGGAAGACTTTGGATTTTGGTCAGCCAGAAGACAAATGAACCTTACTCTCTAAACTTACAACTTCTGGACAGTGAGGTAAAATCTCCATCTACATTTATTAACACCCAACCTATCTATTCATTTATGTGTTATTATGGACTGTCTTCTATAGGGGAATTAGAAAATGGCAGTTGTACGTAAGCACAATTTACATCGATTTGAAAATATGTTCGAGGAGCAGTCTATATATGAGATTACCAGGTTCAA
Source organism: Allium fistulosum (assembly GCA_030737815.1). NCBI lineage: Eukaryota > Viridiplantae > Streptophyta > Magnoliopsida > Asparagales > Amaryllidaceae > Allium > Allium fistulosum. The sequence goes on from CM060906.1 coordinate 420,041,638, forward strand.
CGTACAAGACTCGGATAAAGATTTTAAGGCTATTGATGAGCCATTAACTATTATCATTAGGGTGGACACTCAAGTAAGGAAGGTACATGAAGATACAAACAACATTCCTCGCTACAAATTTGGATTTGTGGATGATGACATACTTCCCTCTCGAATTAACAAGAAAGGTCAACTTACAGGTTAGTCTACAATTTTTTTGGTTTAAAACTCTCTTAGCTCACCATTTGTCAGTTGGAATAGTACCTAACCAATTTTTTAACCGGATTAGACGTAGGAGGCATTCTCTGTGCTATTACCCCTGTTCTTCATATTACTAGACAAGATGGAACTCAATCACTCAAAAGACAACTTCACCTTGAATTAACAAGGTTTTATATAGCTGTCTACCTACATTACAGTTTATCCAACATCGTTTTTTCAAAATATGTCCAACTTACTTATAAATAATTGATGTTCCTTTATATGCGCAGTGGGAAATCATCTATTGTATCTCTTTGGTTTGAAAAAAAAAATTTGATCGATGAGTCATTGCTTCAAACATACTCCCATCCAATACCAATAGTTGTTACATCTACCTCAGTTTCTGTTTATGCAGGTAAGTACTTGCTTATTTAATCATAGATATAATAATTATTTGTTCACTACTACCGTTACTGTGCTTATTACATATCTACTACCTTCAACTGCAGGATCGATAGTTTATGACTCCACTAAAGCAACCAAGATATACACTAATATAAAAGTCTCCCCCGTCTATGAATATTTTGAGAGGTATTTGCTTAAACCTTGATTATACTATTACTGCATTTACTATATTAGCTCTGCTTATAATTTTTTGTCTGGTTTTATTTTCCTCTCTCAGTACACAGTATGCCATCAACAAAAAACTGCTTCTTCTTAACAAGACTCCTTCTACGGACGAGAACGCTGATGTAGAAACTGTTCAGTCCACTATAGCACATCTTCAAGAAGAGGTTAGAGCTGCAAATTGTCGGGTATGTCTTTTTTTCTTCATCGAAACCCAACATTATGTTCATGATTACAATCACATTTGCCTGCTTACATGATGCAGTTTAAATGACCTTAACACTATAACTGCTTCCTACATATTATTCCCTCCCTTACTTTTTTAAACCATTATAAATTGTTTTTTAATATATCTTTCCGTTATGTTTTTAATATTCGATCCTTTTGCCTATTTGTTAATGTACTGTCTTATATGTTTAGGGAAAAAAATACATTGTTCATGCTACGATCACTAAATTGAGGACCTCTTCACCTTGGTTTTACATGTCATGCATGATGTGTAAAGGATCTGCATATCTTGAAGGAACACAATACTTATGTTCCAGATGCCACCAACCGGTGAAAGAACCTCTTAATAGGTTGATATCTCTTTACCTTAGCCAAACTATCATTATTATATATTTTAATTACCTATTCTTCCACAGGTATCGTTTGAACATCGATATTGTTGATGGTACCACCTCATCAACTGTGACCGCGTTTGACAAAGAGGCAGAGAAACTTCTTGGTGTGAACGTGGATGAAATGATCAAAATCTCAAAGATGGTTAAAAAATTTCATAAATTAATATTATCTTTACCGTTACAATTTTCACCATTTTTTCATTTCCTTTAGTGCTTTTGTTTTTCTCTACTTCAGGAAAACGGAGATAAGAAGGTGGAAAACATTTTTCAACAGCCAGTAGGAATAGACGCTATTTTTGAATTTAGGCCGAACAACTACGAAATGAATAACAAAGATACAATCCTCACTGCTCGAAAAATAACAAAGAAAATCGTGTCTTCTCAGTTATCTTCTTTGGCATCACAGGTAAAAAGTTCGTGTAATTATATGTACAATAATATTTCACTACAGTTAAATTTCTAAAACAACTACCTTTTTTAACATTTTTCTCTTTTATGATTTGTGTACCATATTTTAGACCACAACCTTGACTACACAAAATACAAACGTTGATAATGGTTCAACCCAATCCACCTACAACACTTCAACTACATCTGATTACAAAGGAAAGAAACCGGTAATAAAACATTTGACAACTCTAACAAAGTGGTTGAAGTTCTGTACTCAAACTATTTATGTTCGACATTAACTTAAAATTCATGTAGGCCGTTGATGATGTTCTCAATGAAAGTACTGAAAGCAATCCTCCTCCATCAACTACAAAAAAGGGTGGAAGAAGAGAAATTTACATAGCTGTACGTCTGCTGACACACTTTGCATTAACCATTTCTACCATTTATATAGTTTTAATTTATTATTATTTTCAACATATATTCCACTGTCAACTTTTCATTATAATACTGTACAAGTCCATATTAACCTTCCCATTTCTACTATAAAACTTTCCTGATCTTTGTTTTTCCATAACTATAATTGCTGGTACTAAACAACATTTTATTTTTCGTAGGATGAAGAAGATATTGGCAGTCCACTACGCTCTGTCCGCACTCAATGTGGAGAAAAGCGCAGAAAGAAATAAATATAACCGCCCAGTAAATAAGTTGGAGAAAGACGCGGGACAAAAAATAAATAATTCCATTGTTACATAATAAACTTCCTACTCTTCCTTCTGTATTTAATATTCTGTTTTTTTTTCTCGCTCTTCTCTATCACTATGTACTCTTTCTTTGTCTTTTAATAACATTCATGTACCTATTGCTACTCATTAAGTAATTTTCCAACATGACTTTTTACCATCCTGGTTACAAAAATCAGATATATTCCAATTGCTACATTGCAATCATAACGAATACCGTATACCTTATTATTAAGCTTTGCATAATACCAAAACAAATACAAGACAACATAAATAATAACTCATATAATATACCACCTTTAAACCCTCCACGTATCCGTGTGCGAAGCACGGGCCTCAATCTAGTCTATTACTTATATTGGAAAGGAGAAACCACACATCTGCCTAATCGCCACCTGTAAACTAATCTCAGTTCAAATCGCCAAAGTGAAAAAACAATAAACGTGGAGCAGTTACTCACCGTATTCTTCATTTTTCTTCGGTAAATCCCTTAAACCTAAAACCGTACCAAACAAATATTATTTCCTCTCCAATTCGTTAATTTCCTTCCCCAAACTCCTACTTTTTCTTCTCATAACAACAATCTTCATTATATAACCCAAAGAACTTTCAGTCTTCTCCATGTGCGATTTCCCTACTGGATCCTGGAATTTACTTTTTGTATGCCACTACTAATTTTCAGGAATGCTATTTATATCTATTTGATTTGTTATTTTAAGTTTTAATATAATTTGATTTAACTTTCACATGTGAAGTGTTTTCCTGCAATGTCGATGGCAGATTAAAACCTTTTCCCGACATGATAATTCAATGGATTCACCGACTGTACACTCTTTGATCAATTCATTTAGGTGAGTTCTTATTTTATGTTTTCCATTTATTTTCCCACTTTTGTACATCGATGATTGTTGATGCTTCCTATATATGAATGTTATTTTGTTCTGTGACTGGGGATATAGTTTGTAAATAGGTAATTTCTATGATAAAATTTCATGCTCTTATTTAAATTGGCATTATGTGAAATTTTAAAATGATTGGTGGATCAAAAGTGGATAACACAAGTTGATAACTTAAGAAAACTAACACAAGATCGAGATGATATTCGTAGACAAAGTTGAATGGAATTATTGAATGTAGGTGTATTATAGTGCAAACTGTTTTTGCATAGACAGTGGACTATACCATGAATCCAAGATTACTTGCAACAATAGTAAATTATTTATGCATACCAATAATATGACCATTATTATAAGTAAAAAACATTGTGTTATATCATACAGTGAATTTATAAGAGCAGCTTCTTAAGATCTTTATTTATTTCTTTACTATGAAATAATGAATACACTAACATATATGATTAATCCTCCTTCAATATCGTATTCTACCTAATTATGTAACTTAGATACATATAACAAAAGAATATCACCCAAGAAAGATTTGATAAAAAGTTAACTCAATGTAATAGGATGTTTGCATAATTTTGAGATTTCCTTAATCCAACCAAGCCTATGTTTTCTTTTTTGTAGCTTCATTTTCTTTCCACTTTAAATTTGGAGTCCCATTTAGTCTAACATTTGAACTTTAAATATAGAATGTTTGTGCGATGATTGATTCATACAATTTATTTATCAAAAAAAGGTATTGTTTGATGACTTTTAAATGGGATTCATGATTCATTTGTCTTCTATATTGGTTCCAACGATGAATGCAGGCCCCTATCATCATCAAACCTGTTAGTTGTAGGGTTGAATTTGTGTTGTTACGTGAGATGGAAGAGAGATAAATTTTATCCTGATTTTAAACTTTGAGAAAAGAGATTTAGTTTTGTGAAAAGTTTGGTTTCTTCTTGATGGTCGATTTAAGAATTTGAATGATTTAAAACCTATTAATAGAAAGGAATTATTTTCAGGTGATAAACCCTTCCTTCACATTTTTTGGGTCAAATTTCTTTAAGTTCAATCAAAGTAAAGTGTCGATAAATATTTACTTAACTATCCTTCAAAAATACCACATGTACAAGATATAATACTATAGCTAATATGTCATTAAATTTCATAAAAATATACGTAATGTAAGATATAATAGTATCAACATATTAATGGGGTAGGGGATAATTGTTATCTCTAAAAGAATTAGGGTAATTTGTGGCATATATTATATACATATGCTGAATCAAACTACTAGAAAGTATATTGGTTATTTTATAATTTTATGCTACATGGTATTGGATTATTTGCACAATTTCCTCTCATTAGGTTACAAACCTAATTATCTTATTAATTGCTTCCTTTATCCTCTAATATTGCCACAACAGCCTAAGGTTGTATATTACTTGAAGTATGGAATTATGTAAACAAATAATTCTGTTAACTAATCCATTTTCAATCCTAAGCCATAGGGTAATAATATTATGTTTCATGACTGACTATATAGTCCTAAATTTGACCCCTTTTGGTATTTCTTTCGGTGATGGTGTTCTAGCACTTTGAAAATGTGTTGGACTAGTTTTTGTTCGAGCCATCGAACTAATTGTGGGTATGCTTGGCTCCAATGACCAAAGTGTCGAGCTTTTTTAGACATTCCTTTAGTTTAGGGAAATAAGAACTATGGTTTTCCTCACATGATTTGTGGATTCTTAGTAGTTGTATGTACTTTATTATTCCATCAAATGAAAACACAAATTCAGTAAAATGCGTTTTTAGTATCCGTGCGTTGTCTCATTAGGTTGCACCATAAGGACCTTTAAAAGAGTGGAAGATCTTTAAATTTTAACACTTGCTTTCCTGCTTACTATGCTGCCCATGTCATGGTAATTATCAAGCTTTCTAATTCTAATACTACTGCTTTACAAAGATGCATTATCAGATAACTAATTTAATTAATCCGTTGATAATTTTTAATATTTAAAGGAAACAATAGTAGAAAAAATTTGTATCTGTCTTGAAAATTGTTCATGTTAAGGTCGGTGATAATACATATATCATCATCAAAATAATGTTTATTTCAATGATTAATATAATTAATCTCCTGTAGATTTCAACCTTCTAAATATCTACAAAAGCTAGAAAGAAATTCTACTTGAATTTTTATATAAAATGTATGATGTATAACATACATTGAGTTATACATAGCAAGCTTTTCAAAGACCCATTTTGTACGTAGTGAATAGGTGTACCATTTTAAGTGAGTCTTCTTTTTTGCCACCAGGTCTTACTGTTTACTTTTGTGCATATTGCAATTTTTTTTACGAAGACTTGCACGCTTAATGTATAATTGTATACTTTAGATTTTGCACTCAAACTGTTCGATGAAATGACCGATAAGTATTGTACAATTATTTTAATGTAAAGAATGATTAGATGAATTTTTTTTTGAGTTTAGTACCATTTTTCCAGTAAATATTCACATGTATGGTTGATAGAATAACCAAATTTTCATTATTTTAACATAAACATATATCATACATGCAAGCCAATTGATCTATGATATGAGTATATGTGACAAATGAATTGATTTTGAACACTTGATTATTGTTATAGGAAATCGGCAAAAATTTATGTGAAGTTCATATGATCACAAACGTTAGAAAATATCGTCATCTGCTATAGCTTTATGTTCAAATGATGCAACTATTCTTAAAGTAAACCAACCCAACGATCAAATTGGTAGAACTTGAGCAACTATCCTTGCAGACACTACATCAAAACTTCTAGAATAGTTCACATACACTATATTTCATGTTTGAAATATATTACGTACACAATAATTTTTTGTAAATGTAAAGGTTGCCAAAACTTTCTTTTGCTTTACTTTAAAACCATTTATACATATATGTGTACCGGACTAAACCATCTAATAATTTAAGAAAATATCTATGCTACAATGCTTCAACATTGAAGCAAAAGTCCAATATAAGATAGGAACGGTTCGATGAAACACTATTTCCAATTTTAAACACATTTTCCTATGCACATGTCCATCGGACGTGCATCTATACTATTATTGTTAATATGAATATGGTATGTTAAAACTGATATTTTTTAATGACTTATTAAATGAATTAACAAAAATTATGTAATTGATTTTTTTAAATATGTTAAATTTTGAAATTACGTAATTAGTTTATATATTAGGATTCAAAGATGAACAGTAGGAAAAAATTAAGAAGGATTTAGCAAAAATTGTAGAAATCTTAATGTGGGGCTATTTGAAGTTAAGAAGGAAAATTTGTAATGCTACTTACGGTAAAATTTTGATATAAATGATTATAACTGTTTTACAAATTAATTTTGTCGTTATTTTTTATGTACCTAATTTAATGTATGTGATTTATATACTTTTGTCTTGAATAGAAAAAATAACGTATGACGATTTAATAGATTTATAGGTTAATTTAATAGATTAATTTAATAAAGAAGGAGAAGAAGAAAGTAAGTTAATAGACTAATAGGTTTGGTCAGTATTAATGAACTTTTTTTTTGAAATGGTACTTAGATACAACATGTCATTGGGACAACATAATACAAATTACATGTCAATATATGTTCGAATCACGCTACGCAAGTTTCAAACTTGTGACCTCTCGCACCAAAATCGAATCACTTAACCACTGGGACAATGGTGCTTAGTATTAATGAACTTTGATACTTGATATAATGTACATTCGATTTTGTACAAATAATTACGTATGTGTAATAAAATTTCATTGAATTAATTATCCAATTTCTTAAACTTTGAAATAACTATTTGGTTTCAGTAACCTCCCAATGATAACAAACCTTGATATTTACTTCCTAAAAATTAATATTTGAATGATGAATAGTTACACGAATCCTATTAAACATGGTAAACTTGGTTGCTTGACCCTATATGATTATATTGAGAACCTTCCAATACTAGAACTATAGTCGGTTTTAACTCTATGTAATTTAGATATATTTGATACTCCCTTATAGGTATAAACAAATTAACAATCCCTTTCTACTATTTACTGCTTATAACAAAAGGCAAAAGGAATTATTGATGGCCAAAATGACAGTGAAATTTTTTGAGATGAACAAGCCAGCTACTGAGGTAGAAGAAGCAGCTTTTTCAGCTGGCAGTAATGAAGACGGAGACGTTATCAGTGAAGATGAAGCAAGCACACATAGCAGGAAGAAGAAGCTTCAGCTCTCCAAAGGACAGAGCAGTCTACTTGAAGAAAGCTTCAAACCGAGCCCAATTCCTTTTGGACACGTATACACACACACACGTACGAACGCAGAACATAGACTTCAGTTACAAGCTTATATTATTTTGGTGATAACCAACACTAAACTTAATTTAGGATAAAAAGAAAGAACCGGCCTTAAAGTTGAAGCTGACGACAAGGCAAGTGTATGTATGGTTTCAGAACTGAAGGGCAAAGGTTAGTACTTTCAGATCTCTATTCATGCTTATTTGCGTTCGTTTATATTATTTAATTATGAGTAGTATGGTAAGTTATTTAAACATAAGGGTTGATATGTGGTTTAACACATTAACTTATTGATGTACCTTCATATTAAACTGATTAAGTGGACTCCGTGAATGTGTAACACTTCATATATATTTTTTTAAATATTGTATTGTTAATTTGATCAATAAACGATTTTCAAAATTTTACATAAAAAAAAGTTATACATATACTACCTGTAAGGATTGTTCTTCTACACTACTGTTGCCTATACAGTTAGGTTAAGAAAACATGAATTATATAACAGAAATTGTTATGTCAATACTATTAACTCCAACTATTAATGTGGTTACCTTACAAAATATTTCCTGCTATATAAGAAGAAAAGGATATTTGATTGTTAAATGGAACAACAATTGGGATAAAAGTCATGGTTATTGAATTACCTTCTAGAAAAAAATTAAGTAAAAATATATTATATTAAAATGAATATTACAGTATAAAAATATATAAAATCTTTGATGTGAAGGTGAAGAATACACTTTGAACAAATTAAATTTCAAATCTCAAAAATGTCATATTTAAAACATTTAGTTTTTAAATAGTCTACACTTTAGAAAATTCAAATTCATTAAATTTGACTTCATTAGATCTTTAAGAATTAAACAATGAATTCAATAATAAAACTAAATTTTTATTTAAACTTTTAGAAGAATAAATATGTAATTTAAGATATGTAATTTTGTACAATATTACAGCCGCATAACTTAAATTGAATGGTGGTAATCATATCATTTTGTAAAAAAATACCCAAGTTAAATGGTCAAAGCAAAGCCTTTATAGCATTGACTAAAATACCCACGTTAACAACTAAATCAGAAATTTTCATCCAGGGTTAATTTAGCCATTTTCAGCACATGGGACTGTTACTTAGAAATGTGCGGTTGTATTTCCCCAACTCACACATACACATAGCGCACAACTACAATTACTTCCCTTCAAAGCCCTTTCTTCTATCAAAACTTATCCATCATTACTGAAATCAAAACATAAAATTACATCCCAATCCAAATCAAAAATTTAACGATCAAATAAATCAACGTAGCATTTTGTGTTGTTTACTAGAGTATGCGGAAGATGTGGGTCATTAAAGGGGCACTGTGTGGGAAATAGGTGATAGATGTGGATCTATAGTTTTATATGCCACGTATTGAGTTTAAAGTTTGTGGTATTTTTCCACTTTAACAATTGAATTTGTTGATTTGCAATTTATTGCTGACTGAATGTTGGCAGAGGCAGAAATTTTCAACAATGCTAACTCTATTGGGTGTCAGATAATCCAAACAGTAGGAGCGGGTCAATTAGGAGGGATGGTGCAGCTTTCTCATAACACTTGGATCAATAGTTTTTCATATTTGTTTTTTAACTTAAGTATGGATGGATGATTTGGACAATCGTTGTAATTTATTTTCAACAAACCTTGCTAGAATTCACATTTTGCCTACTTGAATTTAATTTCTTATATATATAGACACACACACATTTCCAAATTAATGTCAATTAGGATAATGTAAATTAATTTGGATTAATTAGGCAACAAGACTATTTTTTCCAGTAAAACTTTTAACATATTTTTTAAATAAAAATAATGTGTTGTTGAATTGGTCATCAAGTCATTAAGCCTGACAAAAATACTTCGGTTGAACATTTTTTATACTTTCAATCAAACTGATTTTTCAAACATTCTTAATTATAGTGCTTACATTTTCAGAGCATGGACGTTCGATTGGTGTAAACGGCTTAGCACTTCATATAATAATTGGTGTTGTAGTTCTATTACCTGGAGGTCTTGGTTCAGTATGGAAGGTATGAAACTTCTCTTTAGCATTATGTTAAACTTTTGTTCAGTCGGTTTATGTAACAATGATTTAAATTAATGCCATGTTTTGCCTTCCAATATTGCCCTTTTCATGCATGGGGTATTTATGCAAGGCAATAATATCTGCTTTGTACACACGTTATAATATTGGTTTTTCCATTTTTATCAAACCTACTTTATGCATTATTGTGCAAACATGGTAAACTGCATATAGGTTATTTAAGGTATACAATAAATATGCTTGGTTAATTTTCCAAATACACAAGCATGTCCAAAAAACTTCGTTTCTTTAACTATACTCCCCTTCTGTGAATGCTAACTTTTCTTATTTTGTTCATGCTCTCTTAAGTTTAAAGATAATAAATTGTGTGCTATTATCTCCAACAGATCATGAATGGAACAGGTTTAATGACTTTACGAAGGCATTATCAGATTTTTACTTCCCTTGGTTGAAGTTATGTAATCATACACACACATATAGTGGTACATAAGCTCTTAAGTTTCTTTTCTTTTCTAAATGGTATATTAATATGTATTGGAGTAATGTGTAGTTGTGCACAAATTGTGTTCTTTTAGTATTACTTGAATAAACAAATTTCGTATCAATATTTTAAATTACAATTAAAGTATTTTAGTACTTTTATGTGGTTTTAAGTTGAATGCATAGTTGATGCATATAGTAGTATTGCTCTATGAGTTTACACTTGGGTTTGGTACCGCCGAACAAGTTTTGTTTTTTTAGCTAAAACTTTAAATAAAAATTGGAACAAATTTTGTTTCTGTAATAACTGCATTGTTGATTATGTAAAATAATTAAACACTAATAGATTTAAAATTTGTGAATAATAAATTGAATTCTAATAATAAGAAAACTAATGATGGCCCTTCACTGTTTCGTTATATTAACTCACTATAAGCAAAAAAATTACAAGAATCAATTTGGGATTTACAAGGTCATAACAGTTTGTGAGGGGCAACAACAAAATTTCAAAATTCCCAACGGGAAAACCAAAAGATGGAGCAATGGTGGAAACTAATGAGGCAGTGGGTCTGATGATTGTAAGTGAATCGACCGTGACATTGGCACCCATGGCGTATGAGCATGAGTATGTGGAGTCTAGCATTAGCATAAAATATGAATGTAAAATGAGAATCACATTCTATCATAACAGGTGTTGATAGTCATGCAGAAGTTACAATTACTGCGCAGAAGTTTATTTTCATAATGAGGCCTATGATTTTTTACTTTACAGTCTGTAAATCAAAAGTTAGTAGAACAAACGGAGCATGTTTTCAACCTACATTATAGAAGCCAAACAATTCATGCGATTCAAAATAAATTATATGTATGATCACGTTAATTCTTCTAAAACAGACCGAAGATGAGACAAGTCCATTCTGAAACTCATTTTCGAAATTAGTCATGGTTTTCTATGCATTATGCATATAGGTATTTATAAACCCACATTGTTTTAGGTTCAACTATTTATTTATACATATAATGTAATATCTTAGATACATCTATTTGTAAATGTTTTAGGTTCAAGTATTTCTTTTTTAAATTATGTAATGCTTGCAAATTACATGTATTAACCCACATTGACGTTTAATTTGATGCCTAAGTAGCAGCAATGACCATGAAAGAGAAGTAAATTTAAAGGGCATGCAATAATAGGAACTATCGTCATCCTATGAGGCAATCTTACTCTACTTTCACTTCAAAATTATGGACAGTGGCAAGTCCACTCTCTTTTTTTACTCCCTTACTGAAAGCTCTTAATCATCCACAAAACATACACAACAGTAAGACCAGGTGACCACCAAACCAAAAAAGTTTAATTAAACAAAAACCTAGAGGAAAAAAGTATCCAGTCCAAATTAACTACCACTAATCAATTTGACTGATTTTAGACTTCAACAACATTATGTACAACCAAATACCGACGATTTGGGAGCACTGATTAATACCAACAGCTATAGAAAGAGTATAGTCAACTGTTGGTTGATGATTGTTTATATAGTACTATCCCACATAGCTTTTCACATCAATTAATTATATGCTCAAATCACATGCATGCTCCTTTCCACTTACATTAATATTCAATATTATATCTTATGATTTGATCATACCATCCATTTACTTAAGTCTATTGGTGCAGATTACATTAATTCGGTCCAGATTACATTAATGCTTTCCGTTGGGAAGAAAAATATTCACTACCACCTCAACTACTTTAAAACTTTTTCATTCCAAATTGACAATTTACCACATTTACTATTGAATTCATCATTGTAAGGTATATAATATAGTTTCAATTTTATGAAGCTACTAAATTTCTGTTCTAACGTATCATCTACTCCAAAGTACACCGTTTTAGAATTCCCAATGTCTATAGCATAAATAACCTATGGTTCATTACAAAATATATGGAAAAAACTAAAGTAACTTGGTTCACAACTATTACTTCTGATTTATATCGGAAAATCTATCTGAACTTAAATATTTTTATTGATAGAAAACGAACTATTACTTATATAAAATCTATTTTTTAAATTTTCCTATGATATAATATAATACAATTATATTTTTTACAATGGATTAAAGAGCATGAAGAAATTCAACAGTGCACAATACAATGATCACACTAATGAACCAGACAGTTGCCCGTGTGCGTAGCACGGGCCACTCACTAGTCTTTTAAAATGAATGAATACAGTTTTACAACTTGAATTGACTTGAATGTTCAACAATTAAGAGTGATCTAAGAGAGTACAGATGGTCAAAGAGATAGAAAACATCAAAGTTAAGTTGTTATTCTATGATCTGAAGAAGAAGATTTATATAAAGTTATAGGAATGTATATGAAGTGTTACAACTGTTGGGAAAGTGTTTGAAAGAAGTGGAAGATGAACAAGATGAATGGACGGGACTAGAAGTGACAACGACACATAAAAACTTACAGCATCACACCAGAACTAGTTGATTGGTTATCCTAACCGTTGTTATCCCAATAGGCTGAACTATTATGGTGAACCAATTAGACCGACTCTGGGCAATTTTTCCCTATTTTGTGTCTGTCCCATTGTATGGTCAATTTTCATCCTTTTCAAACTTTGAAAAATCCACTGAAGGATGTGTTAATGTTTGAAGTGAACTAGGTAAATTTTGAGTGGTTTTAACAATATTCCACTTCTAGAACTCGAATGGATACATACAATTCTTTGTGCTTTGAGCTTTTCAAATAGTCTTCAAGCACCTCATTATTTGTAGATGACTTGTTAATACCCCCATGAGCTTTCAATTCTGCATGTATTCACTTTATTAATTTCGTATTCGATATTCTTCATTTATTCATTTTTAATGAGTTTTCTTTATAATAACACCATTACTTCTTCTCTTTTATACGAGTGCTACAATTCTTGAAACATCTTGATAAATTTGTTAGTCGTATTATCATATGGTTATTATCATCAAAACATCGTAATTATTTTCCTAACATGTTCCACAATTTTCACACCTTAAATCAATGTATCTAACTCTGCATAATGGTTCTAGAAAAATGTCCATAATTTGCTTATCAGTAGTTACAAGGTCCAAAGTTATCTTTTCTATAGAAACATGGTCATGTAAAAATTGATGTCGTATATTAATATGCTTCGTACATGAGTGATTAACTGGATCCTTTGATAAGGTAATAGCACTAGTATTGTCACAATATATAGAAGATTTTGTTATAATTACACCAAATTTTTTTGTGTTTGCTACATATAAATTACTTAGGCACAAGTTAACAAAATTGATATGTATTCACCTTTGTACGTAGATAATGACACACAACTTTGTTTCTTACTAAACAAGGAGACCAAGGCTTGTCCTACATAGTGACTTGTTGCCCTCACACTCTTTATATCCGTCTTGCAGTCGCCAAAGTCAGCATCACTATATGAGACTAACTTTAAATGAAAGCCTTTTGGGTAGAAGAGTCCATAGTCCTTAGAATTGACTAAATAACGTAATATATTTTTGATGGCTCTTAAGTATGATTCCTTAGGATTCACTTGAATCCACATTGACAAACACTCGTCATAATATTTGGTCGCCTTGTTGTTAGATAAAGTAATGAGTCAATCATACTTCGGTATAATCTTGAGTCAACATTTTCCTTATTCATCACAATCTAAGTGTAGGCTTGTGCTCATTAGTGTAGGTTTACTAGTTGTGTATTTCATACAAATTTGTTTTACTAAACCTTTTAAATTACATTTCTTGTTAAATGAAAGTCCCATTACTAAATTGATTTACTTGCAAACCAAAAAAGTAATTACGTTTCCTATATGCGACAATTTACAATCATTTTTTATTATGTTAGAAAGTATGTTACAATCTATTTCGTGTGACTCGTCTCACGCTAGACTGGGAGTAGGTTGATCATCGTGTGCGAGCGCTGGCCTTCACCCATCGCTCATTGCCCCTCCCCCCTTTTTTCTGTTTGATGTGGTTGTTAGTTTTCCAGGAGCTGTTTCCAGGGTTTGGCTGTCTTGTTTGTGATGTCCGGTCTTTTCTTCTCTGGTTCTTTGGTGGTTACTGTGGCAGCTAGGCTGCTTCGGATTGTCTTGGTTTACATTCTGGCTGTTGGTTTCGAGATCCGGCCTCCATTTGATCGCTAGTTTTTGGTGATTTCTCTGTAGTTGTTCGGCGCCTGCGACTGGTCTTGATCTTTGTTTGCCTATGGTTTGATGTTGATGACGTCTGCTTTTCTCTGATTGCCGTCTTCCGTGCGTTCCATTTATTTGTTGGATTAGCGCTTACTACTTGGCTATCTTTTGGTTCGGCTTGGAGGTCTGGCCTTTTCCTTCGGGTATAGGCGGGTTTGTGCTTGTTGGTGGATCGTTTCCTCGTTCTCCTCCACTATCTTGGTGTGGATTTGTTGCTGTCTTCTGTGTTTTGGTTTTTTTCCCGCTATTGTTTTGCGGTTGTTCATTTTGATGGTTTTCGACCCATTTTGTTTCTATTTTGTGAGCCATCGGAGAAAGGCGTTTTTTCTCCTATTTATATATTATATCTCTCTTTAAAAAAAAAAAAAAAGTTGTTCGGTAGTTGATCCAAAATGATGTTATTGTAAAGACTGGGCCAGGTCGCAGTGGGTAAATATGGTAGATTTCAAAATTATTTCCCCAATTTTGATCTTATTAGGTTATGAAGTCTAAATAGTTTACTAGATCTAATCTAATTAATTTAAATAAAATATTATTTAATTTAATTTCTTTGATCTAATTAATTGATGAATATAATTAAAGGGATTTAATATAATTTACAAGCATATCACTATATACTTATCTGTTCATAGTGTATGTGCAACATAGCATATGGTGTGCATGGTTACACACATATATAGATAAATGATGGGATTTACATTATCTATGTATATACTTGGCTTACTACACACAATCTCTCTCTCTCTCTCACACACACACACATATATATATATTAATTGCATGAATAAATATTTTTAAATTATATAAATATACACATATATATAATTCCAAAAATGTTAAATAATAATATTCATAAATAGATATAATGCTAATTTGACTGAGTGTTTAGTATCAAATTTTAAATTTTAAATATCTAAATTTGATTTAGCAAACTAGATCCTAATTTAAAACTATTAGATCTAGGCCAGCACATTGAGGGTCAAATATGTGAATTTCAATTTTTTACCATTTAAGATCTTATTGGGTCTATGAAGTCTAAATTGGTTTAGTCCAACCTAATTTTTTTTAATAAAACCTTATTGGGCATATGAAGTCTAAATTGATTTAGTTCAATCCAAATTTTAATAAAGATTTGAATTTGTCCATATATGTAATATACAAAGTATATATGTATCAAATACACACATACGAGCAAGTGTGCCTGCAAGATATAAATGTATACTTGGTTTACTGTGCCCGTATATAAGATTTAGAATTTACATCACAATGGACACATTTTCCCTTTATATGCATATTACTGTCCAAAATAGGTTTTAATTTTACGTATTCATACATACATAATTAAATTTTGAATATTTATTTTATAATAAAATAAGTTCTTTTTAACAACTCAATAATTTTGAAATTCAAAATCCATTTTCAAAATACCTAATTTGTTTAATTACTTAGATAGTTTAAAAATAGATCTGGATCTACAGATTTAAATTAATTAAATAAATATATATATGTAAATAAATAAAAATATCATAGATATAAAAAAAGAATTTATTTTGAATAAGTTAATAATTTGAAATTTGAAATTTAAAATTCATTTTCAAATTATCTAATTTGATTAATTAGTAAAACAGCTTAAAAACAAATCTGGATTTATATATTTAAATTTAAAAAATATATATCATATATAAGATTAAATAAAAATATCATAAATATATTTATATCATGTAATTTCTGAAAATAATTATTTTTATATTTTTAATAATAATACATTAAAATAATAAATAACTAATTAAAATCTATGTATTTAAATAACATGCCTTACGGCCAAAATTGTTTAATTTATATATATATATATATATATAATTTGTTATTTTAAATTCTGTTAACAATAAAGTATAACTTTATAAAATAAATAAATATATATGTATATGTATATAGGTATATATATATATATGGTTAATATATGTTACATTAACATTAATATATATATATATATATATATATATTTGTATATATAAACTTTATATTTAAAATAAAATTATACTTTTATTTTCTTTGCTATAATATTAATTTATGATACATAATAAAATAATTTTGGATATGCGAATACATATATTTATTTGTAGTTAAGATAGTGTTAAATCAATTTAAAGTATTTATTAATGTTTTAAATACACACACACACACATATAATATTTTTTAATTTTATTAATTCAAACAAATGTACTTAATAGATGGTGGATTTATACTTATAAATACATATGTATGGCAATACAATTAAACGGGACAATGATTGTACATATAAATTCATCCTAATATATATTAATTAACTATATTAATACGATTACATATTATTCATAAATTATAGAATGTTGCCTCAAAAATCTTGCATTATATTTGCATCTTGATTGAAAGGCTTTCCTAGGTTTGATCCCGATCCAAGCTTCTAGCTTTACAACTGCTTGAAGAACCACTTTTGATTTTTATTTAATGTTTGGATCTGATATTTTTAACCTAAGGGGATGGAAAATGTCGGCTATTATAGAGGAGAAGGAGAGAAAAAAGTCACACCAACAATGTGAGGTAGTGTGGCCTTTTATAGAGAGAGTAAAAGAGATATTCTCTCCTTGGTTTACTTCTTTTATATTACAAAATCTTGATCCAACTTTTTTGACTTTTTAGTTCCTCTCTTGTTCCCATATAACCGGCCCTAGATAAGGCTATATAGGCATTAAATAATTTTAAACCCATTAGCAATTAATCACATTTAAATCAAATTTAAATGCATGTCGATATCTAATACTGATTCGTACATAGATTACTTCTATATATGCACCTAGTTAGTTACTATTGGCACCCAGAAAATACTAATGGCACCTAATACATTAAATTAGTATTTTATAAATATTAATTAATTTAGTTAATTTACAACAATTATAAATTAATGAAATTATGTGATATTGTAACATCCCGCTTCCGGAGGCTCAAAACTAACTGCTACAGATGCTGCAGTCATCCATAGATGTTATTTCTAAGTGACCGAAATCAGAATCTTTAAACTATTGGCAACACAGAAACACAAGAATATGAATAATTTTAAACTTCAACAAAACAGAATTTCTCATTTCTTATGAATTTCAATTTAAGATTTAATTACATAATCCCAGACATTAACCACGTTCAGATCACATATACATGTAAAAATACGATAAGAGCGACATATGAAGATGTTCCCTTATGATGATCGGAGAACTAATAAATATGAACTTTAAAGTTCTTAGTACATCACAGCGGAAAACACAAAATAGCTCCTATATAGCTAACACTTCCTCCTACACATCCCTGAAAGCTTATTCGTCCAAAAACCTGAAAGTCTCCAACTCTCAGACTAAATAAATTAATGAAACCGAGAGTTTGTAGAGAAACACAAACTTCGAGTCAGACGATAAGTCCGGTATGAATAATCACCTATCATCTCTTATCATAAATAGATATCTAGTGAGACCATGCCGCTTAGCGGAACGGGATTTCCCCTCACTAGTATCCAAAACAAAACATGCAAATTATTTACTATGCTCCTACACCCAAAATGATTAGCCTTAACATAATATGAAATAAAGCCATAAATCATATATATTGGATATCCCATCCACCCATTCATTAGATATCCCATCTAAAAGCAATTTATTAGAATTCCCATCTAAAATCCATTTATTAGAGTTCCCCTCTAAAATCTTTAAAATGACTATCCATCAAAACTTAAATAGGACTATTCGTCCCAAATTCAACAAAGTAAATGAAGAATATCCATCGTACATTGTTTTATAAAAGTTGGTGTAGGCTATCCACCGCACACTCCATAGTTTTCCTAGGATGACTATGAACCCTTGGGGTCCAAATCCTGAGGCTAACCACCTCTGGCAAAACATTCTTTACTTTAGAAATTTGACGTGGGCTATCCACCGCACATTCCATGGTTTACCTAGGTTAACCAAGAACCCAACACTTGGCCAATTAAAATATCATGATCCCCATGATTATTCGTTAAATTTCATGATCCTCATGAATATTTATTTTTCCCACGTATCCTACCTGTTTAACCTATTCCCATTGGTAGCCCCAATTAGGTTAAATTAAATAAAAACACATTGATAGCTCCAATGTTTATTTTTGAAACCATATTTCTGTTTGTAACCCCGAACTATGTATCGAAAACATTAAACCCACCCCGGTGTCCCCAAGGTTTAATAACATCCAATTTATATAAGGATCCCCCTTACATATTCAAACCAAGATAAGTATTTTATGCTATAACCCTTCGAAGTACCCCCTTCAAATTAGCAAAACTTTACTTAAGAAAAATCGCTAAAAACAGCCCTTTGAACCCCTTCGAATGAAGCCCCATTCGAAAGCAAATAAACAACCGAAGTTAGTCCCTTCGGAAGCCTTCCTTTTGAAAGCATCATAAAATCATACCTTTCGACCTAGTCGGAAGGTTTCTTTTCAATCTAGTCGAAAGGTTCTACCTTTCGACTTTGTCGAAAGCCTGGGGTATCCCCCCTTATAAAACCATTTATAAATCTTTCGAAAGCAATGAAACTTAAAACCTTTCAAAACCATTGAAACTCAAAACCTTTCTAAATTAAAACCTTTCGAAGTCATTGAAGGTAACCCCTTCAAAACCTAAAACCTTTAGAAACCATTCAAAAACAATGAAGTGTTAGTGTTTGAACCAACCCTTCAAAAACAATGGAGAGAGGTGGCAATTTCTAGAAAATAAAAATAACCTTTCACTCCATCTATGTCCAAACGTTTGGAAGCCGCAACTATGCTTCCGGCCCTGTCGAAAGCTAACCTTTCAACTTTGTCGAAAGGTTTCATTTAAAACAAGAAAGAAAACCAATCGAAACTTTTTCTTTTAAACCATTTGACGACATCGAAAGCCCTTTGTCGAAAGCTAGCAAGTGTATTTTCTTTAAAACTAAAACAAAGTTTCATCTCCTACGAAAGCTCTAACCTATCGTCCCTAAACCTTTCGACCCCTATCAATTCACTACGTACTAGTCGCCTGATACCATGTGCATTGATTTTTGACCTAGTCGAAAGGTTTGATACCTTTCGACCTTGTCGGAAGGTTTGGAATGGAGGCGGAAACTCTTGCCGAAAGAGTTGAAATAGTGAAAATTGTACTTTAAACAGTTCTTTTGTACCCCACCTGCCTTGTTTGTCTAAATCTGATTGGTTTCCAGAATTTTATATTCAAAAATTGCTGCCAACTTTCCTTTTTTGGAAATTTGAATAAATTTGAAAAAGCCCCTTTCTCCTTTATAATTATACAAAACATTTAAGTCCCATTCCTTAAACAATTTTATATAACTATTAAAACATCATGAAAAATTCTGGAAAAATTCCAGAAAATCAATTAATATGTTCTCTTCAACATATTAAAATTTCAAAGCATATGAAGATCAAAACAATTAGGAATTTAACCAAAACCGAATAAAACATGTTAATTAGCCCATTAACATTTAAAAACACCTATGTCTTATCCAAACAAAGGTTTTAAATGGTAATATCCTAACCAAAACACAAACATGAATCGGGTATAACCCATAGCCGATCCAAACAGAGAAAAATAAGATGATAAACATGATTATTCACCTTGATTAGTTGATTGGAGAATGAGATAATTTCCTAGCTTTAATTCCTTAGCTTGTTCTTCAATTTATTGCTCTTCCTAGAGCTTTTAATGGCCAGCCGAAAGTAGGTATGAGGAGTTATGAATGTGAAGTGAGAATTTATTAAGGTGGAGGAAGAGATTTATACTAAGAAATGTAGTCTCATTTCCAAGTTTACCCCTTAGGAAAATTCCTCCTTCTAAATTTAGTTAAGTCTTATTTTAGTTCATTCGTTAAGACACGGCCATTAGATTTATTAATCTCATCTCCCTAATTATTCGCATTATTCTATTTAATTTATCCAATTAAATATCTCGAATAATGTTAAATTAAAATTCAGGGGCATTACAGACTCCTCCCTTAAAGAATTTCATCCCCAAAATTTCAGTAAGGACAAAAAAACAAGCATATAGCCCATGCAAGCAAAGCTAGTATAACCTACCAGCCAAATTCTATATAAATCCTATATAAAACATACCATCTAAAACAGCCTTGGAAAAGTAGCCCTAATCCTATCTACTGTCTCCCAAGTACAGTCCTTCACATTGTCGCTCCACTGAACTTTCACCAACCTGACTGTCTAGTTCCTTAGCCTCTTCTCATTTTTTGCCACAACATGAAATGGTTGCCAAAAAAGTCATATCCGGTTCCACCACTATGTCCTCCGGTGTCGTCGGAGCGATAGTAGTTTCTGGATCATGAACATACTTCCTAAGATGAGAAACATGAAACACATTGTGGACCCCGGCCAAACTGCTCAGCAAATCCACTCGGTATGCGAGTCTCCCAATCCTCTCTGATATAGGAAATGGTCCAACATATCTCAGTGCTAGCTTCCCAGTTTTCCCGAACCGAACCACACCTTTCATCGGCGATTGTGGTGACCCTCACTTTAAAACACATAGATTTTTTTTATATTCAAGAGGAATTCACCACTAAACCCCATTTCTTTTATATTTGAATATTTATACAATTTCCAAATATTTTTCCCAAGACCCTGGATTTACTAATATAATCATATCAGTGCATAAACAAGTTAAGACAATTATATATTTGAAGATATATAATTGTTTCCCTTTGCCATTCAGAGCTAACAAATTTGCAAAAAGAGTTTGAATCAAACAGGAAACCAAATTATCATATGTGTTGACAACATAACCTTTTAATTCTTCTCTAAATTTATATTGTTCTTCTTTCAGAGATAGAGATTTTTTTAATATTGCAATGCACAGTGCATTTTTCTTATGCTTTCTAGACTTTCTGCCTAAATAATTTTATTAACACTGAAATGGTATTTAATTGACCTTAAGGTAGTTATCAAGTACTTGTATGAATTTACTACAAAAATTATACTTGCAGGCGTGAATATTGGAACTAATTTCCATTTATCATTTCAGGTTGAACAGTTGAGGTCTTTTTGCATTTTTAAGTTTAACATGCTGCAGAGTTACACACTTGGTGTTTTATTGGATATGCTTGGTGTTATTTGAGGGTTGCTTGGTGTTTTCTTTTGTTTTGTCCCGGAAGCACTTACACTTCATTAATTGAAATGAAATGGTTCCAGGCTCCAAGAGTTTGACCCATGGCCATCTAGGCCGGCCATAGTCCCTCTTTTACCACTTGCAAACCCATATCTCTCATATTAACAAACTTCTACAAAGAGCTACTCCTAACACTGACATGTGTTTGCCTAGTTTAAATTTCCTGGAAATGCATCCTTTTATGTATTCAATCCATTATTCAAAATATAAAAACTTCCATGTTTATTTCTTTCATAATTTTTATTTGAAATTAAATACACAAATACATGTAAATCTCCAGAATTCATGCACATGCCTGTATCACTTACTTGCCATGCACAAATTCAATTCACTTGAATATCCCTACTAAAATCTTGAGAGTTCATTTTTAAAATCAACCACCTTATCTCTTTAATTTCCATAAAGTCAAAAATATAAATTCAAGCAATAAAAATCAAAGATCAAATATATATGCACATATCATATGTATATGATATGTCTATCCCCTTATTTCTCCAAATCAGACATCCATAAAAATTGGTAGTTAACCAAACATCATCAATAATCACTCACAACAGGTTTACTTAAGTACATATTTTCAATCCAAATACTTAGAAAGTTTCCTACAAGTAACTTCAATTACAAAATGAATTTTGACTAGTAAATTCATTACAATGCAACTGCAAATTTAAGACTGGTTCCTTTTTATTTATACTAGCAGCTAATTGTCTTCTTCATCCATCAATCCAACTTCAATTCCCTGCAAGCAATTCACTGAGCTGCCCCAATTTTAATGAGACACCCAGATGATTGTAAGGGCAACCAAAAGTGTCAGTTTTCACTGGTATGAGCATTTATCAAATTTGTATACATATTCATAACTTTTGGTAATCTTGCAGAGTCTTCCTAGTTTAACAGACTTTTATACTTAGCATGTTTTGGTTAATACCAAGTGATACAAAGACACATTCATTTATTTAAACAACACACAGCAAACAGTTAAAATAAATATATGTACAATTCTTGATTCATTTTCTCCATTTCTAAATAAGTAAACTCAGATTTTGTACTCCCAATTTCACCCAGCAATTAATCAAAGCACAATATTTATCTTGATTAATTTAACATCATGTCTGGATATTTATAATCTAGATTTTTAAACCCCAAATCCCCATTTATTTTATGGTCTTTAACTCCTTGTCAAATGAACACCATGTATGCATTGTGAAGGAAACTCCCAGGTTATTTAATTTATTCCATCACACAAAGGCCTCAGGGTGCAATTGCACCATGCATATACTTGCTCCCACCTGAAGCAAGCAGATCATTGACTAACTCCAAATGACCAATTTGATTTTCTTTGATAAATCCCCCTTCTAGTTTTAGCTTATTTTATTAAGCTTCTACTTATGAATTTAATAATAAAACTCACAGTTCATTCATGTTTCAGAAAGGCTTACCTTCCTTAATACTTTCTAGTTCAACCCCATGTTCCCCATTTATGTTCCTTATTACAGAAAATACCCCTAGTTTGCCTATAGTTTTTTTTTCTTCCTAAGAATATTTTAAACATCATGATCCTACTATCTTTCTTCCATGTTATTGTGAATGTATGGATAAAGGTATGAATAAAGAAATCCCCCTAAAACCCAGAAATCCTCCTTTGACTTGTGTCTTGAGTATTTTAGTTTAATGCTTCATTATCCAAGAAATAAACATAAGCAAGAATACTGTCTTGCTGCCTATTTCCTAAATGATTTAGATCCATACTTCATAAAAAAAAATAGAACAAAAAATACTCAAATCATTTTTAACTAAAAAAAATATACAGATTTGCACTCCAAACAAGTATGCACACACACAAACATTCATCTCACCCATAACAAATCATTTCAGAGACTTCAAATAACTTATAACATTTTAGGCTGCCTACAAGAGGACTTAATGCCATTGCATACAAAGGATAAATACTCACCCTGTGTTCTCCTTTTACTGACTTAATCCCCTGAACAACAAATCCCCCAAAGTCTCAAGCTAGTGTTTCTCCTAGTTTATTTTTATTTTTGATCCCGAGAGAATGATGGATATGGTTATGTGCAGTTATTTATAAAACCATTCTAGGGTTTAAGAAATATGGGTAATTTCCTTGATGCCCTTAGATACTCATGCACAATTCATTTCTCTGTGTGGTCCTTAATTGGAAATGTACATTGTTGGTTACCTTAATTAGTTATTTCGGGAATCAAGCATTTTAAACACTCCATACTATTTTCATGACTCTATTTTACTCATGCCATAAGCATGTGACCCTTGGTTTATTATTATTTTTTATAAGTTTAAAGAATCTGAAAATCCCCTTTGTATTTTCTACCTATATATCATTTCCATTCAATCATGCATGCTATCATACATAATCATGTAATGTAAAATCATTCACACCATGTTATTTGCTTGAAATAAATATAAGATATGGAAATTTTTATTTGATCCTGTATGTATATATATATATATCTCTGCCTTTTTGTCAAAACAGTAACTCCTCCTATATCTTTTTTTAAAAAAAATCACATATATTATGCTAATTATTTCTAGCACAAATATAAGACATTTAAACCTTTTTATTAAACTTCATTTTATTATATCTTTAAACAAAACAGAAAACACCCCATATATTAAATGTATGTGTTTATATAATTCTTTGGACATAGAACTATATTTATTTTGAGTTCCAATTTTCTTTTAATCACCTTAACTCCTTGCATTTTATCAAACAGAAGCTCCCATGCAATTTTATTTATTTCCAATTTTTCTTTTCTGTTTTAATGCATTATATATATTATAATTTCAGAATTTCTTAATATAAATGTATTTTTCATTTTATTTTTATTTGATTTTAGGGTCATTACATACCCTCCCCCTTAAAGGAATTATGTCCCCATAATTTCTTTCTAATTCTTCAAATAAAAGCACTAATCTATAGTCTAGTTTAGTTCCACAACCCCATACTCACATTTTTATAAAAGTAAGCAATATATAAAATTAATCAGAAAACCTTCATAAAGCTACTTAAACATACCTCTCCATCAGAAAACAAATTGGGGGTATTTAGCCCTCATTTTGTCTTCAACCTCCCATGTACAATCATTGGGATCCAAGCTCCATTGAATTTTTACCAGTTTAATCACCTTATTTCTCAGCCTCTTTTCTTCCTTAGCAACAATCCCCACTGGCTCATTTGCATAGACCAAGTTCTTATCAATTTGAATTTGAGTAGGTGATTCTAAAATTGCTCCTTCATCATGTATCCACTTTCTCAATTGAGAAACGTGAAACACTGGATGTACACCACTCAATTCTTCTAGTAACTTAAGCTTATAAGCCATGGTACCAATTCTCTGTATGACTTCATATGGTCCTACAAATCTTGGTGAAAGCTTACCAGATTTCCCAAACCTAAACACCTTCTTCATTGGTGATACCTTCAGAAAAACATACTCTCCTACTTCAAACTCCATTAGCTTCCTCTTTCTATCTGCGTAAGATTTTTGTCTTGATTGTGCTGTCTTCATCCTATGCCTAACTAACTCAATCATATTGGAAGTTTCTTTAACATGATCTGGCCCCAATATTACACCCTCTCCCACATCCAACCAACAGGCAGGAGACATGCAGGGTCTCCCATACAAGGCTTCAAATGGAGCCATTCCTATTGTTGACTGATAGCTATTGTTGTAAGTGAATTCTGCTAAGTGGATATGATCCTCCCAATTACCCCCAAAATCAAGTACACATGCTCTAAGTAAATCTTCCAATATTTTATTCACTATCTCTGTTTGCCCATCACTTTGAGGATGGTAGGGAGTGCTTAAACAAAGTTGAGTTCCCATTGCTTCCTGGAAACTTTCCCAAAATCTTGAGGTGAACAAAGTGTCTCTATCACTTACAATGGTCTTTGGTATGCCATGCAATCTTACCACCTCCTTAATGAATAATTGTGCAAGCCTATGTGCATTTCTGTCTGACCTGACAGGGACAAAGTGAGCAGACTTGGTGAGTCTATCAACAGTTACCCATATACTGTCATTACCTTTCTTAGTCCTAGGCAAACCATCCACAAAATCCATGGAAATACTTTAATCCCATTTCCACTGAGGTACCTCCAAAGGTTGCAACAGGCCAGAGGGCTTTTGATAGTCTGCCTTGACTTGCTGGCAGGTTAAACACTTTGCCACATATTTTGCCACTGCTTGTTTCATTCCTGGCCACCAGTAGCTCCTTTTCAAATCATGATACATTTTGGTACCACCAGGGTGTATGGTGTACTTGGTCTTGTGATGCTCATTCATGATTTCTTCCTTTAATTCTGCAAAGTCTGGTACACAAAGCTTTTCATTTTTCCTCAAATATCCCTTGGGATCTATTTTAAAATTCTCCATCTCAATGTTATTCAATAACATTTCTTTCTTCTCCTTTAAATTTTGATCTTGATCTTGCATGCCACCAATTTTCTCCACCAGGTTAGATTTCACTGTGATTAATCCCATTGTACCATACTCCACCATATCACCATGCTCTTTAAAATTTTCTCCATCCCTGCTATAAATATCTGCCTCCCCAAGCACTGCAAGGTTTTTAAATTCATTAATCATCAAACTTGCTAATCTAATATGATTTCTACTCAAAGCATCTGCCACCCTATTAGCTTTTCCAAGGGTGTACAAAATATCTAAATCATATGCAGCTAGAAACTCCAACCACCTTGCTTGCCTCATATTTAAATCTTTTTGAGCAAATAAATACTTCAATGCTTGATGATCTGTGTACAATTCAAATTTTGCCCCAAGCAAATAATGCCTCCATAGTTTTAATGCAAACACTATTGCAGCTAGTTCTAAATCATGAGTTGCATATTTGGTCTCATTGGGTTTAAGCTGTCTTGATGCATATGCCACCACCTTGCCATGTTGCATGAGCACTGCACCTAACCCAGATCCACTAGCATCAGTATATACAACCATTCCTTCATTTACCTCTGGGATTTGCAAGACAGGAGACTCTACCAATGCTTGCTTCAACTTTTCAAAGGCTTGATCACACTGTTCAATCCACACATATGGTTGGTTCTTCTTTGTTAGCTTGGTCATTGGTGCGGCTATTCTTGAAAAATCCTTGATGAACCTCTTATAATACCCTGCCAAACCTAAGAATGATCTCACTTCAGTCACTGTTTTGGGTCTACTCCATGATTGAACTGCCATGACCTTGCTTGGATCCACACTCACTCCTTGTTGTGACACTATGTGTCCTAAGAATTTCACTTCATGTTGCCAAAATATACACTTTGAATACTTGGCTTTTAATTCATGTTCTCTAAGTCTGGATAATACTAAATGTAGATGCATAGCATGATCATTTTCTGACTTTGAATAAATTAATATGTCATCTATAAATACCAAGACAAATTTATCCAAAAAGTCTCTAAAAATTCTATTCATCAAATCTACGAAATAGGAGGGAGCATTGGTTAAACCAAATGGCATTACTAGAAATTCATAAAGGCCATATCTTGTGTTAAAGGCCGTGTACTCAATGCTTTCCTCTGCAACCTTCATTTGGTGAAATCCAGAGGCTAAGTCTAGCCTTGAAAATATTTTAGCTCCATGCAGTTGATCAAATAGATCATCTATTCTAGGCAGTGGATACTTATTTTTGATAGTCACCTTATTTAAATCCCTATAGTCCACACACATCCTCATTGTTCCATCATGTTTCTTGACAAAGAGCACCGGGGAACCCCAACTAGAACTGCTTGATCTTATGAACCCTTTCTCTTCTAACTCTTCTAGTTGGTGTTTTAATTCTACTAACTCTTTTGGACCCATTCTATAAGGCTTCTTAATGATTGGGCTAGTTCCTGGCATTAATTTTATTTTGAATTCAACTGGTCTGTTTTGAGGAATTCCCCTCACTTCTCCAAACACATCTATATCTTCATTGACTACTGGAATTTCCTCTATTCTTAATTCCTTTTGGACTTCATTAATACTCCAGATTTTATTAAAACATGTATTCTTTGCTATTTCACTTAAGATGGTAATTCTTTTGCCTTCATTTGTCTCCAAAGAAATAGTAAGATTTTCTAAATTTAAAATTGCTTTATTTTTCATTAACCAATCCACCCCCAAAATTAACCCAATACCAGGATAGTTTAAGGTATATAGATCTGAATTAAATTCATAACCCCCTATAATTAATTTCAGACCCACACACTTCATCCCTAACATACAATGACTCCCTATGGGACTGTGTACAATTAAGGGCTGATCAATAGAAACACATGCAATTGCTAATTTCTTTGTAATTTCCAAAGATATTAGTGAATGTGAGGCACCAGCGTCATATATTACTGATATTGGTTGGGTATGAATAAAAATTATACCTTCAAGTTGCCCAACATTTCCAGTGTTGTTGGCTGCCAAAGCTCCTATCCTTGCTGTTCTTTTATTAGTCTCTGGGCAATCCTTCTTTAGATGACCCACTTTTCCATAATTATAACAGCCTCCTCTAGGTATTTTAGGGTCAGGGCATTGGTTACTATAATGTCCAGCTTTTCCAAAATTAAAACAATGAGTGAGTTTCTTGCTTTCAGGTGCTACTGCTCCTTCCCTCTTCTTAACTCCTTTGTTTGCCTTGTTCTTGTCATAAGGTTGTACTTTGTTCTGTCCTCCCTTCTTCTTGTTGAACTTCATGTTCCTGAATTTCTCTTTGGTGGCATCATGTTGCTCAAAGGACAGAGTTAGATCAATTACTTGATCAAAGGTTTTATCCTTATATGGCAACATTACTCTTGACAGACTAGGGTTCAAGCCTTGAATATACCTTGCATTCTTTGCTTCTTCATTCCCTATTAACACCATTCCATACTTGGACAATCCTTCAAATTTCTGAGTGTACTCATTCACACTCATGCTTCCTTGCCTTAATCTAATAAAGTCTTCTAGCAGTGTGGCCTTAGCAGATGCTGAGACAAACCTAGCCTCAAGCATGGTCTTAAATTCATCCCAAGTGATGTCATTCTCTGGCCTTCCTACCATCACAACTTCCCACCAATCCAGTGCAACCCCCTTCAATCTCCTTGAAGCTATCTGTCTCTTCCTTTGGTCATTGACTTGCATATCTGCAAAGACCCTTTCCATAGCCCTTATCCAAGTTTGAACACCCATAGCTCCTTCAGTGCCTTCAAAATCCTTTCCTCCCAAATTGGTGCATGTCTTAAGCAGTTTGGAGAGCTCCTCATGAGGGTTGTCATGCCTTGGTGCTATTCCATCTCTCAAAGCTCTCACGAAATCCTCCATGTTTATCACAGGTGGCTCACGTGATGGTCCTGCACCTGTGTGATGTCTTGGCCCTACCATATTGCTATAAATATGATTTCTATGTTAGTTTATTTACCCCCATCATTCTTGGTGTCTTTACTTTGTTCATTTTATTTCTGTGCACACTGTGCATGTATCACATGCACACATATATTTTTATAAAACAAAAGCATTCAACACCAGTAATTCAAACAATGCATTCAAACATCCATATGCACCCAACAATATTTACTATGTTATTGAAAACATAGCCCTGATACCAACTGTGGTGACCCTCACTTTAAAACACATAGATTTTTTTATATATATATATTCAAGAGGAATTCACCACTAAACCCCATTTCTTTTATATTTGAATATTTATACAATTTCCAAATATTTTTCCCAAGACCCTGGATTTACTAATATAATCATATCAGTGCATAAACAAGTTAAGACAATTATATATTTGAAGATATATAATTGTTTCCCTTTGCCATTCAGAGCTAACAAATTTGCAAAAAGAGTTTGAATCAAACAGGAAACCAAATTATCATATGTGTTGACAACATAACCTTTTAATTCTTCTCTAAATTTATATTGTTCTTCTTTCAGAGATAGAGATTTTTTTAATATTGCAATGCACAGTGCATTTTTCTTATGCTTTCTAGACTTTCTGCCTAAAAAATTTTATTAACACTGAAATGGTATTTAATTGACCTTAAGGTAGTTATCAAGTACTTGTATGAATTTACTACAAAAATTATACTTGCAGGCGTGAATATTGGAACTAATTTCCATTCATCATTTCAGGTTGAACAGTTGAGGTCTTTTTGCATTTTTAAGTTTAACATGGTGCAGAGTTACACACTTGGTGTTTTATTGGATATGCTTGGTGTTATTTGAGGGTTGCTTGGTGTTTTCTTTTGTTTTGTCCCGGAAGCACTTACACTTCATTAATTGAAATGAAATGGTTCCAGGCTCCAAGAGTTTGACCCATGGCCATCTAGGCCGGCCATAGTCCCTCTTTTACCACTTGCAAACCCATATCTCTCATATTAACAAACTTCTACAAAGAGCTACTCCTAACACTGACATGTGTTTGCCTAGTTTAAATTTCCTGGAAATGCATCCTTTTATGTATTCAATCCATTATTCAAAATATAAAAACTTCCATGTTTATTTCTTTCATAATTTTTATTTGAAATTAAATACACAAATACATGTAAATCTCCAGAATTCATGCACATGCCTGTATCACTTACCTGCCATGCACAAATTCATTTCACTTGAATATCCCTACTAAAATCTTGAGAGTTCATTTTTAAAATCAACCACCTTATCTCTTTAATTTCCATAAAGTCAAAAATATAAATTCAAGCAATAAAAATCAGAGATCAAATATATATGCACATATCATATGTATATGATATGTTTATCCCCTTATTTCTCCAAATCAGACATCCATAAAAATTGGTAGTTAACCAAACATCATCAATAATCACTCACAACAGGTTTACTTAAGTACATATTTTCAATCCAAATACTTAGAAAGTTTCCTACAAGTAACTTCAATTACAAAATGAATTTTGACTAGTAAATTCATTACAATGCAACTGCAAATTTAAGTCTGGTTCCTTTTTATTTATACTAGCAGCTAATTGTCTTCTTCATCCATCAATCCAACTTCAATTCCCTGCAAGCAATTCACTGAGCTGCCCCAATTTTAATGAGACACCCAGATGATTGTAAGGGCAACCAAAAGGGTCAGTTTTCACTGGTATGAGCATTTATCAAATTTGTATACATTCATAACTTTTGGTAATCTTGCAGAGTCTTCCTAGTTTAACAGACTTTTATACTTAGCATGTTTTGGTTAATACCAAGTGATACAAAGACACATTCATTTATTTAAACAACACACAGCAAACAGTTAAAATAAATATATGTACAATTCTTGATTCATTTTCTCCATTTCTAAATAAGTAAACTCAGATTTTGTACTCCCAATTTCACCCAGCAATTAATTAAAGCACAATATTTATCTTGATTAATTTAACATCATGTCTGGATATTTATAATCCAGATTTTTAAACCCCAATCCCCATTTATTTTATGGTCTTTAACTCCTTGTCAAATGAACACCATGTATGCATTGTGAAGGAAACTCCCAGGTTATTTAATTTATTCCATCACACAAAGGCCTCAGGGTGCAATTGCACCATGCATATACTTGCTCCCACCTGAAGCAAGCAGATCATTGACTAACTCCAAATGACCAGTTTGATTTTCTTTGATAAATCCCCCTTCTAGTTTCAGCTTATTTTATTAAGCTTCTACTTATGAATTTAATAATAAAACTCACAGTTCATTCATGTTTCAGAAAGGCTTACCTTCCTTAATATTTCTAGTTCAACCCCATGTTCCCCATTTATGTTCCTTATTACAGAAAATACTCCCAGTTTGCCTATAGTTTTTTTTTTCTTCCTAAGAATATTTTAAACATCATGATCCTACTATCTTTCTTCCATGTTATTGTGAATGTATGGATAAAGGTATGAATAAAGAAATCCCCCTAAAACCCAGAATTCCTCCTTTGACTTGTGTCTTGAGTATTTTAGTTTAATGCTTCATTATCCAAGAAATAAACATAAGCAAGAATACTGTCTTGCTGCCTATTTCCTAAATGATTTAGATCCATACTTCATAAAAAAAATAGAAAAAAAATACTCAAATCATTTTTAACTAAAAAAATATACAGATTTGAACTCCAAACAAGTATGCACACACACAAACATTCATCTCACCCATAACAAATCATTTCAGAGACTTCAAATAACTTATAACATTTTAGGCTGCCTACAAGAGGACTTAATGCCATTGCATACAAAGGCTAAATACTCACCATGTGTTCTCCTTTTACTGACTTAATCCCCTGAACAGCAAATCCCCCAAAGTCTCAAGCTAGTGTTTCTCCTAGTTTATTTTATTTTTGTTTTGATCCCGAGAGAATGATGGATATGGTTATGTGCAGTTATTTATAAAACCATTCTAGGGTTTAAGAAATATGGGTAATTTCCTTGATGCCCTTAGATACTCATGCACAATTCATTTCTCTGTGTGGTCCTTAATTGGAAATGTACATTATTGGTTACCTTAATTAGTTATTTCGGGAATCAAGCATTTTAAACACTCCATACTATTTTCATGACTCTATTTTACTCATGCCATAAGCATGTGACCCTTGGTTTATTATTATTTTTTATAAGTTTAAAGAATCTGAAAATCCCCTTTGTATTTTCTACCTATCTATCATTTCCATTCAATCATGCATACTATCATACCTAATCATGTAATGTAAAATCATTCACACCATGTTATTTGCTTGAAATAAATATAAGATATGGAAATTTTTATTTGATCCTATATGTATATATATATATATATATATATATATATATCTGCCTTTTTGTCAAAACAGTAACTCCTCCTATATCTTTTAAAAAAAATCACATATATTATGCTAATTATTTCTAGCACAAATATAAGACATTTAAACCTTTTTATTAAACTTCATTTTATTCTATCTTTAAACAAAACAGAAAACACCCCATATATTAAATGTATGTGTTTATATAATTCTTTGGACATATAACTATATTTATTTTGAGTTCCAATTTTCTTTTAATCACCTTAACTCCTTGCATTTTATCAAACAGAAGCTCCCATGCAATTTTATTTATTGCCAATTTTTCTTTTCTATTTTAATGCATTATATATATATATATTTTATAATTTCAGAATTTCTTAATATAAATGTATTTTTCATTTTATTTTTATTTTATTTTAGGGTCATTACATATCCTCCCCCTTAAAGGAATTATGTCCCCATAATTTCTTTCTAATTCTTCAAATAAAAGCACTAATCCATAGTCTGGTTTAGTTCCACAACCCCATACTCACATTTTTATAAAAGTAAGCAATATATAAAATTAATCAGAAAACCTTCATAAAGCTACTTAAACATACCTCTCCATCAGAAAACAAATTGGGGGTATTTAGCCCTCATTTTGTCTTCAACCTCCCATGTACAATCATTGGGATCCAAGCTCCATTGAATTTTTACCAGTTTAATCACCTTGTTTCTCAGCCTCTTTTCTTCCTTAGCAACAATCCCCACTGGCTCATTTGCATAGACCAAGTTCTTATCAATTTGAATTTGAGTAGGTGATTCTAAAATTGCTCCTTCATCATGTATCCACTTTCTCAATTGAGAAACGTGAAACACTGGATGTACACCACTCAATTCTTCTGGTAACTTAAGCTTATAAGCCATGGTACCAATTCTCCGTATGACTTCATATGGTCCTACAAATCTTGGTGAGAGCTTACCAGATTTCCCAAACCTGAACACCTTCTTCATTGGTGATACCTTCAGAAAAACAAACTCTCCTACTTCAAACTCCATTGGCTTCCTTTTTCTATCTGCGTAAGATTTTTGTCTTGATTGTGCTGTCTTCATCCTATGCCTAACTAACTCAATCATATTGGAAGTTTCTTTAACATGATCTGGCCCCAATATTACACCCTCTCCCACATCCAACCAACAGGCAGGAGACATGCAGGGTCTCCCATACAAGGCTTCAAAGGGAGCCATTCCTATTGTTGACTGATAGCTATTGTTGTAAGTGGATTCTGCTAAGTGGATATGATCCTCCCAATTACCCCCAAAATCAAGTACACATGCTCTAAGTAAATCTTCCAATATTTTATTCACTATCTCTGTTTGCCCATCACTTTGAGGATGGTAGGCAGTGCTTAAACAAAGTTGAGTTCCCATTGCTTCCTGGAAACTTTCCCAAAATCTTGAGGTGAACAAAGTGTCTCTATCACTTACAATGGTCTTTGGTATGCCATGCAATCTTACCACCTCCTTAATGAATAATTGTGCAAGCCTATGTGCATTTCTGTCTGACCTGACAGGGACAAAGTGAGCTGACTTGGTGAGTCTATCAACAATTACCCATATACTGTCATTACCTTTCTTAGTCCTAGGCAAACCATCCACAAAATCCATGGAAATACTTTCCCATTTCCACTGAGGTACCTCCAAAGGTTGCAACAGGCCAGAGGGCTTTTGATAGTCTGCCTTGACTTGCTGGCAGGTTAAACACTTTGCCACATATTTTGCCACTGATTGTTTCATTCCTGGCCACCAGTAGCTCCTTTTCAAATCATGATACATTTTGGTACCACCAGGGTGTATGGTGTACTTGGTCTTGTGATGCTCATTCATGATTTCTTCCTTTAATTCTGCAAAGTCTGGTACACAAAGCTTTTCATTTTTCCTCAAATATCCCTTGGGATCTATTTTAAAATTCTCCATCTCAATATTATTCAATAACATTTCTTTCTTCTCCTTTAAATTTTGATCTTGATCTTGCATGCCACCAATTTTCTCCACCAGGTTAGATTTCACTGTGATTAATCCCAATGTACCATACTCCACCATATCACCATGCTCTTTAAAATTTTCTCCATCCCTGCTATAAATATCTGCCTCCCTGTTAGCACCAAAATTGGTCACTAACCTCGTAGAGAAAGATTGTGTAGAGATATAAGTGATGAAGATCAATTAAACAAGGAAGAGAATGCTAATTTAAATGCAGAAAGTAAGAACACCAAATTTATAGTGGTTCAGCGTAATTGCCTACGTCCACTTTGAGGTTAAACTTTATTGATCTTCTTAAAAGTTGATTACAAATACAATTCGTGAATCAAATGCTTGAATGAAGTTGTTAAGTAGAGAAGATGAGTCTCAAAAATGGCAGAGTCTCCCCAGTGTTCTCCAAAAAGGATCCATTTCATTGTGCCCCTGCCCTTCTATTTATAGAGGAAGATGGGTTGGACTTCCTTCATGGGCTTAGGAACAAGGTGCCTCTGCCCATAGTTGGTGAATCTGCGCACCAGGCCAGGCAGGCCGAATGCTCTTGCTTTATTGTGGGCCTGACAACTTGCTACCACCTCCAGTCTCTCCTTGATCAGAATCTTGTCTAGTGCTAATGATAATTTCTTCAACCGTCGTTTTGTAACCGGGCCAAGATGCCGGTTAACACTTGCCCCCCAAAGTGTGTCGTATGAAGCAACACAACACGCTTTGAATCAGCGAGTATTCCTTGTCTTCAGAAAGAAATCCACCATGTTTCTTGAATAGTCATTATCCTCCAATTTATCCTCCCAAGGTGTTGTATCCTTCTTTGGTCATCGTGATGCTCGGTCGATTCCCAATATTATAAATCCAGGGTTGTAGTTCATTAGTGGCCATCCGTGTCTGATTCTGCAGAGCTAATAAGCTTCGGCTATATGATCTAGTCTTCTCTTAATAACCCTTAGTGAGAATTCAATTTCTGTTGATTTCAAGAAGTTGAACTTTTTCGGATGTACACATGCATGTTTGGGTACATGTTCTTGCCATTGGCTCTCGGATGCGTTTTATATGCTCATAAGTCATCA
Organism: Allium fistulosum; assembly: GCA_030737815.1. Classification (NCBI taxonomy): domain Eukaryota; kingdom Viridiplantae; phylum Streptophyta; class Magnoliopsida; order Asparagales; family Amaryllidaceae; genus Allium; species Allium fistulosum. The sequence goes on from CM060906.1 coordinate 420,077,296, forward strand.
CCAACTCCGTCTAGTTTAATTGCAATTCAATCGCGATTCCTTGTTTGTATTTTCTGTGAAATAAGGGTTGCAATCAGCCACTTGAGGAGTTTTCCAAACCTCTCTTCAGTACAGACTCTATGATTTTGTTCACAGCTTCAACCTGTCCATTTGCAGTTATAATGGATCATGGAAGGTCATAAGGACAGATGACATTACGGATAAAGAAGTTGATTATTTTCTTCATCTTGGTCGTGGTTAAGAGTTCTTCATCTGCCCATTTGGTGACGTAATCAATTGCTATGATGGTGTATTTCGCACCACCTTTAGGATCGACAAGAAGATGATTTCAGTGCCCCCAAGTGCCAAACGGCTATGAACTAGCCATTTGACTAATTTCCATCGGCGGGGTTCCCAGATTTTTTGCATACATCTTGCACTCGTCACATTGTCTAGCATGATCAACCGCATCTGGGTTGATAGTTGGCCAGTAATACCTATAACAGAGTATCTTCTTTATCATGGTTTTCCCCCTGATGTTATTACCGCATTCTTCTTCATAGACTTTGCTCAAGATATCATCATGGGCGATATGCTGAAGCAAGGGGATGGATAAACTCCTTTTGACACACGACTTATTCTTAGATTATCTGGCGTGAAGCTTTGAGGAGGATGTGTCGTTTTCCATTCCTCCGTTCAGTAAGAATTCCTCATTGTAGATAGTCTTTGATAGGAGTCAACCATGACACCTTTTCATTTTGTTCCCTGAGTACGTGTGTAATGATGTAATACGTGAAGTCGGTTAGTAGCTCTTGGACTTGGCCGAGATAAGGAGCAAGACAATGCCCCCTAGCAAGATCAACTTCCTTAAATTTGTATACTACCAATCAAGAATCACAAAAGATATGTAAAGTTTTCACTTCAAATCCTCTAGCAAGTTTGAGGCTGGCAGTCAAGGCTTCATACTAAGCATCGTTGTTTGTTACAAGTAAATCGAGTTTTAGGACGTAGCAGATTGATCATTCCTCAGGAGTGATTATCAAGCCATAACACTGATCATTGGATGCTCCATCTACGTACATTTTCCATCTTATGGTTGGTTCTCTGCTACTCTTCGAGTAGTCATCTGAGGTAGTGAATTTGGGTGTGAGGTCTGCTAATTTCCGTCCTTGGATAGCCCTTCGTGGGAAATAAGTGATATTGAATTAGCTTAGTTCGATATTCTATTTAAGTAGTCTTTCAGACGTCTTAGGTCATTGTGTGCCCTGTCGCAACGGCTGGTAGGCATAGACGTTGATGGGGTGAGCCTAAAAGTAAGAGTGGATCTTTCATGATGAAATCAATAGAGATTGTGCTAGCTTTTGTAGCTTTGGGTTGATATCCAATGCATGGCTTGCGATAGTTAATGAAATCACATATGCATGACAGAATGGGTCCAAGGGAACATATCATCATTTATTCAGAAAAATCAACTAATTCTTTTATCATCACTGCACTGAGTTGTGATCCGATATTCAGCACCCGGAAAAGGTCGCCATGGCTGGCTGCTATGTTGACCGTCAGCTTAGCAGGTGCCATCCCAGATTCTTTGAGTAAAGATGTAACTATTTTGCATAACATTCAATGTGAAATATGGTTGGGACGGTCAATGTTGATGGTTACTCTGGTCGAATCCTAGAGTCTTGCCATGAGTTGTTAAGTCAAATAATGAAGGGCTCTGAATGCTCTAATTGATTATCTGCAAATGGCCAAAGATCAGGCTTAAAAGCACGTTGAAGGAAATGTCGAGTAGGGGCCAGCCTCGAGTTGCGTGCAACTGCATAGCCGGATCTTGCTATGAGTTTGAATTGTCTTGTATATTCGAGTAACACATTTTCTATTCAATGCATTCATGATCCTTCACTCGCCCTTCGGGTTGGAGTGACAGTCAGTTGCCCCCAAGCTTTGGCATCGATTTAACGATTCTATCTCTAGGCATCCTCTCGGTCGTTGCCTTGAGTAGCTGTAAGCACTATATATAAGTTTTAATACTGAGCTATCGTGGCCAGTTTTTGGATGACCATGCGTCTTCTCCTAGTCTCGGGTTGATAAATGTACTGCATGGACGGTTGAGTCTCGTCCTAGCTATGTTTATGTTTTCACCTAAACTCCAAAGACATAGAGGTGATTGGTGAATAGTCGGTTCACATTCATCTTGCTTCTCGCTCGTGCCTTCAGGTCTAGGGCATATACCGATAAGTAGGAAGGCCAGCCATGCCCACTTTAGCTTTACTCTCTTTCCCGTTGAATCGTGGGATCATGTAAGTCGATAGGAGACTAGGTCTCGCCTATCTTAGATTTTATCGTGGTTTTTAATTCCAAGAGGAATACTTCGATGCCACGTAAGTTTCAGGGCGTAATTTGGACAGTGGATGGTCATCCACGTCCACTTTGGTTCATGCTCTGTAATTAGATCTCGGGGTAAAGTTGGCTACAAATGCAGTCGGGTTATGCTCATCCAGTTTCATACTCCTCCTGACGAATCGAACGAGGGTGCTGGAGAATTTTTGACCAAGTATTCGTGGTTTACCCTCCTTTCCATACTCTGGGGGTCATAGTTTTCAAAAAACAAACATCCGAGTCACATTCGTATGTGCTTGGTGCGGATCGGCATTGACCCTTGGTCTGAGGTATGATATAGTAGGTTGCTCGTAGCTTTGGATGCCATTTCGATTGGTTCTGTATTGAGGCCTCCATGCAGTCGCTGCCTCAAGTTATAAAGAACGCCACGCTAGAGCTATAGTAAGCTATCGTATTCGGCTTTTTAGTGTTTTGTACCCCTGCCCCCAGCATTGATTTGGCCAGGTCACTAGTTGGATGGTCAAACTCCATCCTCAGCGGATTAATAATCCTCCTGTCGATTCCAGGCCGAAGTTTGCGGAATAGAAAATGGTCGGAATCCACTCGTCTATTTATCGATGTTTATACACCACTCTACATTTTGGTGACTTAGTGTTATTCTCCCTCCGGTTTACTCACGCCCAATTTGTGTTCATGCTTCGGTCCACGCTCCGGGGACTTAAAGATTTGTCGAACGGTTTACGCTTTAGTCTACAGTTCGAGACGCAGAGATTTTCGTCAACTCGTTTATACTCTAGTTCGCACTCTGGGAACTTAGAGTAATCTGGTCCGCTTCTGGGATTTAGGGATTTTTCTGAAGTCATCTATAATCTAGTCCATGCTCTGGGGACTGAGAGTACTGTAGTCCGCACTCTGGGGACGTAGAGGTTTTTGAGTCATTTATACTCTAGTCCGCACTCAAGGACTTAGAGTACTTTAGTCCGCATTCTATCTCCCATTCCAGAGGGTGAGACCTCTCGGATGGCAGAGAGTTTGCCCGAACCTGGTAGATAATCCTTCTCTTTAAGGTTCTCTTTAAGATTTCGAAAGTCATTATTCTTTATGCAAGACTATTGCATTCTTGTTTTCCACGATTTTGTGCAGGCCGTTCTGACCCCGAGCCCACTAGCCCACTCCGAGGAGCGATGTCGCCAAGGAAGTGGGGGAGAAAACAAGTGAAGCCACTCACGCAGGGGAGGCTTCTGGTCCAGACGCTCAGGTGATCGGAGCGCTTGACGAAGACAAGTCTGAAACCTCCTCTCCTACCGACGGGGGTTATGAAGTAGAAATTACAGGCGCCTCTGAGCACACATCTGGATTGAGCATGGAGGAGTGGCTCGAGAAAGAGAGGGAGGAGACGGTCAAGGTCATAGTAGATCCCTGAGTTATGGACTTGGACGATCCTTTGAACAAGCCGTTGAAGGTCATCCTTCCTGGCGGGTCCAAGCCCATGGAAGGCCCCCGTACTCCTTCAATTGCTACCCCTCTATCAAAGAAGAGTACCAAGGGTAAATGCTCTGGAGAGGAGCCGTCTGGAAAGAAGTTGAAGAAGCACAAGAAGTGATTACTATCCTCGTTCAACGAGGGTTAGTTGAAGTCATGTAATTATTTTCATCTATTTCCTTAGTCCTTGTAGATAGAATGTCGACTCTGAACTTTGGAGGGGTTGTAATAGAAACTCATTTCTGAATAAGATTTAGTTCCTTTTTCTGTCTTACAAAAGACTCTTATTGTTCAGTTTTCTTTGTGATTGTGATTTTAATCCAAGCAGTTATGAGTAACATAGACTTCTCAGTCCATCTTCATATAACTCGGAAACTCTTCGGGAGTCGTTGAACTTCCATTCTGTGCTTTGAGCACTTAGAATACTTTCTAGCCCATATGTCAGGGATTTGACAAATTCAAGTCATTTGTGTCATAGTTCATATTCAGGGAACTTGGAGATCCGATTCGCTTATATTCGAGTCTGCACTCTGGGGAGTTAGAGTACTCTAGTCTGCACTCTGGGGACTTGGAGGTTTAAGTCATTTATACTCTAGTCTGTGCTCTGGGGACTTAGAGTACTCCAGTCCGCAATCTGTTTAAGTCGTTTATACTCAACTCCGTGCTCTAGGGACTTAGAGTACTCCAGTCCGCACTCTGGGGACTTGGGGGTTTTAGTCATTTATACTCTAGTCCGCGCTCTGGGGACTTAGAGTACTCCAGTCCGCACTCTGGGGACTTGGAAGTTTAAGTCGTTTATACTCTAGTCCGCACTCTGGGGACTTAGAGTACTCCAGTCCGCACTCTGGGGACTTGGAGGTTTTAGTCATTTATACTCTAGTCCGCGCTCTGGGGACTTAGAGTACTCTAGTCCGCACTCTGGGGACTTGGAGGTTTAAGTCGTTTATACTCTAGTCCGCACTCTGGGGACTTAGAGTACTCCAGTCCGCACTCTGGGGACTTGGAGGTTTTAGTCATTTATACTCTAGTCCACGCTCTGGGGACTTAGAGTACTCCAGTCCGCACTCTGGGACTTGGAGGTTTAAGTCGTTTGTACTCTAGTCCGCGCTCTTGGGACTTAGAGTACTCCAGTCCGCACTCTGGGGACTTGGAGGTTTAAGTCGTTTATACTCTAGTCCGCGCTCTGGGGACTTAGAGTACTCCAGTCTGCACTCTGGGGACTTGGAGGTTTAAGTCGTTTATACTCTAGTCCGCACTCTGGGGACTTAGAGTACTCCAGTCCGCACTCTGGGGACTTGGAGGTTTTAGTCATTTATACTCTAGTCCGCGCTCTGGGGACTTAGAGTACTCCAGTCCGCAATCTGGGGACTTGGAGGTTTAAGTCGTTTATACTCTAGTCCGCGCTCTGGGGACTTAGAGTACTCCAGTCCGCACTCTGGGGACTTGGAGGTTTTAGTCATTTATACTCTAGTCCGCGCTCTGGGGACTTAGAGTACTCCAGTCCGCACTCTGGGGACTTGGAGGTTTTAGTCATTTATACTCTAGTCCGCGCTCTGTGGACTTAGAGTACTCCAGTCCGCACTCTGGGGACTTGGAGGTTTAAGTCGTTTATACTCTAGTCCGCGCTCTGGGGACTTGGAGGTTTAAGTTGTTTATACTCTAGTCCGCGCTCTGGGGACTTAGAGTACTCCAGTCCGCACTTTGGGGACTTGGAGGTTTTAGTCATTTATACTCTAGTCCGCACTCTGGGGACTTGGAGGTTTAAGTTGAGAGCAGTCGTATTTCCACTCTTTAATTTGTATTCATCTACTGTATCGAGGCTAATGTCGTCGAATGAACAATCGAACCACGTTTGCTCACGGAATGAGATTCTGCCCCCCAGGATGAGGGACGAAATTTGAAAAATGGACGATCGATTCTCGTCCGCTTGGTGATTATAGCTCTTCCAATCAAGTCAAGGAAGGAGGTATATGACAGATGGTTGAATCACATCCATGTTGGGTTAGATAGCCAAATATCTTACAATTTGCTCCGTATCTCCTTCTAGAAAATAAGGATAATAGATTGTTGAGTAGACAAAGTAAGTTGCATATGTTCCAAGGTGCAGTCGTGTCCATATATTGACAGTGATGGTTAGCGAGTACGCAGTCTACCATAGCTACTTCAAGTTGGGCTTTCAAACAACCTTTCGTGTTCAGGGTAGGATTTGATGTGTAGATGATCAAATCACGTCCACTTTTGACGGATCTCGGCGTCACTGAGCTTCATGAGGGGTATCTGTATTTTGTCGAACTTTGTTCTATGACTCGATTGGAGTGGATGATCGGGCCATATTCATTCCAAGCAGTTTAGGTCTCCAAGTCAAATGTGGAGGTTGATGGATGGATAGTCGGTTGTTCGAATCGATCATAAGTTGAGCATACGAACTCGGATCGTCTTGAAACTTGGAACATTGGCTTCCCTGGCTTTGATTGTTATGTCTTGTTAATCGTGGATCGATCCAGACTCGGACAAAATCCATCGATATCCATAGTGAGCCTTTGTGTAACCGATCTCCAAGACAAACTGTCACTGGTATCTAATCAAGTTCTTGGTGTCACGGCCTTGCCAAAAGGCGGGATAACATTTGCCCCCAAAGGACGTCTTGTGTAAACATGACGTGCTTTGAAAAACCGCAGTCTTTCATGCTGAATATTTCCGTTCAGTTGATTGCTTGACAGTCGTCTCTTAATCGTTTCGTTGCAATCTTCTTTTAGACAAATGTTCAACTAGCATGCTTTGCTTTGGTTCTGCCCCCAGTTTTGGGGATGAGTATGGAGTTGATGTATGTTTATACTCCGTCTCGCACTCTGGGAGTACGGAGTTGAGTAGATGTTTATACTCCGTCTCGCACTCTGGAAATACGGAGTTGATTAATGTTTATACTCCGTCTCGCACTCTGGGAGTACGGAGTTAAGCGAATGTTTATACTCCGTCTCACACTCTGGGAGTACGGAGTTGATTAATGTTTATACTCCGTCTCACACTCTGGGAGTACGGAGTTGATTAATGTTTATACTCCGTCTCACACTCTGGGAGTACGGAGTTAAGTAGATGTTTATACTCCATCTCGCACTCTGGGAGTACGGAGTTGATTAATGTTTATACTCCGTCTCGCACTCTGGGAGTACGTAGTTAAGTAGATGTTTATACTCCGTCTCGCACTCTGGGAGTACGGAGTTGATGAATGTTTATACTCCATCTCGCACTCTGGGAGTACGGAGTTGATCAATGTTTATACTCCGTCTCGCACTCTGGGAGTACGGAGTTAAGTAGATGTTTATACTCCGTCTCGCACTCTGGGAGTACGGAGTTGTGCGAAGGATCGTCGTGTATCAACCCATTTTTAGCCTTGATGTGATGGTTTGCCCCCAAGCTCGAGTTTCACTTAGCGAGTGGCTGGTCGTATCGCAGCCGCTCTCTACTTGAATAAATTCCACTTGCAGGATGGAATTCAGCTCTCCGTGCATCGTGATGTTGTACATTGTATTTAATCCATAGCCCCAAATCAAAGGCATATGGTTGATGATGAGCAATAGAATTATTCTCGTCCAGATGTAACTCCACACGTCCGATCATGATCTGCGTAGATTGGTTGGCAACCAAATCTGAGTACCTGGACACCTGCATCGTTTTGAAAGTAGTTTAGTTCAAGCTAGTCGTAGTTCATAGAACAATTGAAATAGAGATGGAAGTGGAAATAATTCAAAGAAGATTATGGTAAATCTCATTGATATGTGAAGCAGCATCGTGTGCTCGCTATTCGACTCCGCCCCTGGCTCCTTTCAAAGGGATGTTGGCCGTCAACCGTCCAATTGATAATCATAGCCCTTTATTAATAGGCATCAGATATTCGCTGCCCGCCATTCTGCAGGACTTGTACATACTATTGAAGCTTTCCTTTCCAGGTCATCTTTTCGATCATACCTCGGAGGTGTTTGTAATCGCTCGTGTTAGGATCAGTGAGCATCTGGGAATATACAACATTCCCCTGATTTTCTTTAGACTTTGGTGTACTCTCTCGAGGTTGGTTTCCAGTACCACTCCGAGTCGTGAGTCTTCAAGTAGAGGTTGTCAATTGAATCTTTCAAAGAGCATATGAGCTGAATTCTGAAGTCTTGTTTCGGCTACTGGGATCTACATCCTTAGCCAACGGGCCTTCATTGTTATTTTTCTTAGTCTGCTCCACTCCTCCTCACTTTAGTTCTGATTCATTTTGTAGAAGAAACGATCCATAGTCGTAGGAGGCTCTTTAGCTAACTAGCTGCCAAAATATATCTGGAGGTCGACTTTCCTCAAACGCGATCAGTATGATACCCTTGTTAGTATTTGGAATAAATTGCTTAGAACATTGGTTTGCTTTGGGTCATTAAATTCGAAGTGCTGGGTCAGCGAAGAATGGTGCTTGGAGTCATCTTGGCGTTTGCTAGAGTCATATCATCTATGTTCTCCAACCTTTGGGAGTACCGTTTGAATAACGGTTGCTTGTCTGTTCCCTTGATGCCGTTCATAAGCTGCCGCTAGATCCTCTATGCCCTGGTCGATCATGGGATGTCAGGGAAGTAGATAGAATGTTCCTTTATTAAGTTGAGTTTTGAATTCACTATCCGGAGGCACTGCGCTGCGGCTAGGGTTCGGGGGGGTTTCCCCCTGAATTTTTTTTAGCCTCATTTTCGAAAACTTGGGTCGTACCCGAAAAAGATTTTTTTTGTAAATAGGGGTCGTATAAGTGACCGGTGTAACTTAAGTTTCGATCGGCATTGAGGGCCGTTCGGCATGACAAAGTTGCTTGGCATACAAGATTGTTCGGCATTCACACTGTTCGGCAATCCACACTGTTCGGCATCCACACTGTTCGGCATTCCACACGTGTTCGGCATTCACACTGTTCAGCGTCCACACTGTTCGGCATTCCACACTGTTCGGCATCCACACTGTTCGGCATTCCACACGTGTTCGGCATTCACACTGTTCGGCGTCCACACTGTTCGGCGTCCACACTGTTCGGCATTCCACACTGTTCGGCATCCACACTGTTCGGCATTCCACACTGTTCGGCATTCACACTGTTCGACATTCACACTGTTTGGCATCCACACTGTTCGGCATTCCACACTGTTCGACATTCCACACTGTTCGGCATTCACACTGTTCGGCATTCACACCGTTCGGCACAATCGAGTCGTTCGGCATACAATACCGTTCGGCATTACAGAGGCGCTCGACATTCATTCTTGTTCGGCACAACCGAGTCGTTCGGCATACACTACCGTTCGGCATTACAGAGGTGTTCGGCCTAGAGGTATGGTCGGCCTGGAAGGGCATTCGGCCTAGAGGTATGTTCGGCCTGGAAGGGCATTTGGCCTAGAGGTATGTTCGGCCTGAAAGGGCATTCGGCCTAGAGGTATGTTCGGCCTGGAAGAGCGTTCGACCTAGAGGTACGGTCGGCCTGGAAGAGCGTTCGGCCTAGAGGTATGGTCAGCCTGGAAGAGCGTTCGGCCTACCCCTTTTCTGAAGCGTTCGGCATACGCCTTTTCTGGGGCGTTCGGCATACGCCTTTTCTGGGGCGTTCGGCATACGCCTTTTCTGGGGCGTTCGGCATATGCTTTTTCTGAGGCGATCGGCATAAGCCTTTTCTGGAGTGATCGGCCGAATTGCCTTCAGAGGAGGGTCGGCCTTCATTCAACTTGAGTGCAAACTTCAACGTCCAATCCCCAGATCTTGCGTACATCAGTGAATCCAATCTATGGCTATCAGCTTCCTTTAGATTTCTTTCAAATCTGAGTAGAATAGGAAGTTTTCTAGTAAACAACTGGATCTATCTCGCGAATATGGAAATCCACTAGTAGATGATGAGATCCAATCAAGCTGAGAATTCAATTCTCAGTGAAAGCACCAAAGTGTTAGCACCAAAATTGGTCACTAACCTCGTAGAGAAAGATTGTGTAGAGATATAAGTGATGAAGATCAATTAAACAAGGAAGAGAATGCTAATTTAAATGCAGAAAGTAAGAACACCAAATTTATAGTGGTTCAGCGTAATTGCCTACGTCCACTTTGAGGTTAAAATTTATTGATCTTCTTAAAAGTTGATTACAAATACAATTCGTGAATCAAATGCTTGAATGAAGTTGTTAGGTAGAGAAGATGAGTCTCAAAAATGGCAGAGTCTCCCCAGTGTTCTCCAAAAAGGATCCATTTCATTGTGCCCCTGCCCTTCTATTTATAGAGGAAGATGGGTTGGACTTCCTTCATGGGCTCAGGAACAAGGTGCCTCTGCCCATAGTGGGTGAATCTGCGCACCAGGCCAGGCAGGCCGAATGCTCTTGCTTTATTGTGGGCCTGACAACTTGCTACCACCTCCAGTCTCTCCTTGATCAGAATCTTGTCTAGTGCTAATGATAATTTCTTCAACCGTCGTTTTGTAACTGGGCCAAGATGCCGGTTAACACTCCCCAAGCACTGCAAGGTTTTTAAATTCATCAATCATCAAACTTGCTAATCTAATATGATTTCTACTCAAAGCATCTGCCACCCTATTAGCTTTTCCAGGGGTGTACAAAATATCTAAATCATATGCAGCTAGAAACTCCAACCACCTTGCTTTCCTCATATTTAAATCTTTTTGAGAAAATAAATACTTTAATGCTTGATGATCTGTGTACAATTCAAATTTTGCCCCAAGCAAATAATGCCTCCATAGTTTTAATGCAAACACTATTGCAGCTAGTTCTAAATCATGAGTTGCATATTTGGTCTCATTGGGTTTAAGCTGTCTTGATGCATATGCCACCGCCTTGCCATGTTGCATGAGCACTGCACCTAACCCAGATCCACTAGCATTAGTATATACAACCATTCCTTCATTTACCTCTGGGATTTGCAAGACAGGAGCCTCTACCAATGCTTGCTTCAACTTTTCAAAGGCTTGATCACACTGTTCAGTCCACACATATGGTTGGTTCTTCTTTGTTAGCTTGGTCATTGGTGCGGCAATTCTTGAAAAATCCTTGATGAACCTCCTATAATACCCTGCCAAACCTAAGAATGATCTCACTTCAGTCACTGTTTTGGGTCTACTCCATGATTGAACTGCCATGACCTTGCTTGGATCCACACTCACTCCTTGTTGTGACACTATGTGTCCTAAGAATTTCACTTCATGTTTCCAAAATATACACTTTGAATACTTGGCTTTTAATTCATGTTCTCTAAGTCTGGATAATACTAAATGTAGATGCATAGCATGATCATTTTCTGACTTTGAATAAATTAATATGTCATCTATAAATACCAAGACAAATTTATCCAAAAAGTCTCTAAAAATTCTATTCATCAAATCTACGAAATAGGAGGGAGCATTGGTTAAACCAAATGGCATTACTAGAAATTCATAAAGGCCATATCTTGTGTCAAAGGCCGTGTACTCAATGGTTTCCTCTACAACCTTCATTTGGTGAAATCCAGAGGCTAAGTCTAGCCTTGAAAATATTTTTAGCTCCATGCAGTTGATCAAATAGATCATCTATTCTAGGCAGTGGATACTTATTTTTGATAGTCACCTTATTTAAATCCCTATAGTCCACACACATCCTCATTGTTCCATCATGTTTCTTGACAAAGAGCACTGGGAAACCCCAACTAGAACTGCTTGATCTTATGAACCCCTTCTCGTCTAACTCTTCTAGTTGGTGTTTTAATTCTACTAACTCTTTTGGACCCATTCTATAAGGCTTCTTAATGATTGGGCTAGTTCCTGGCATTAATTTATTTTGAATTCAACTGGTCTGTTTTGAGGAATTCCCCTCACTTCTCCAAACACGTCTATATATTCATTGACTACTGGAATTTGCTCTATTCTTAATTACTTTTGGACTTCATTAGTACTCCAGATTTTATTAAAACATGTATTCTTTGCTATTTCACTTAAGATGGTAATTCTTTTGCCTTCATTTGTCTCCAAAGAAATAGTAAGATTTTCTAAATTTAAAATTGCTTTATTTTTCATTAACCAATCCACCCCCAAAATTACCCCAATACCAGGATAGTTTAAGGTATATAGATCTGAATTAAATTCATAACCCCCTATAATTAATTTCAGACCCATACACTTCATCCCTAACATACAATGACTCCCTATGGGACTGTGTACAATTAAGGGCTGATCAATAGAAACACATGCAAGTGCTAATTTCTTTGTAATTTCCAGAGATATTAGTGAATGTGAGGCACAGTGTCATATATTACTGATATTGGTTGGGTATGAATAAAAATTATACCTTCAAGTTGCCCAACATTTCCAGTGTTGTTGGCTGCCAAAGCTCCTATCCTTGCTGTTCTTTTATTAGTCTCTGGGCAATCCTTCTTTAGATGACCCACTTTTCCACAATTATAACAGCCTCCTCTAGGTATTTTTGGGTCAGGGCATTGGTTACTATAATGTCCAGCTTTTCCACAATTAAAACAATGAGTGATTTTCTTGCTTTCAGGTGCTACTGCTCCTTCCCTCTTCTTAACTCCTTTGTTTGCCTTGTTCTTGTCATAAGGTTGTACTTTGTTCTGTCCTCCCTTCTTCTTGTTAAACTTCATGTTCCTGAATTTCTCTTTGGTGGAATCATGTTGCTCAAAGGAGAGAGTTAGATCAATTACTTGATCAAAGGTTTTATCCTTATATGGCAACATTGCTCTTGACAAACTAGGGTTCAAGCCTTGAATATACCTTGCATTCTTTGCTTCTTCATTCCCTATTAACACCATTCCATACTTGGACAATCCTTCAAATTTCTGAGTGTACTCATTCACACTCATGCTTCCTTGCCTTAATCTAATAAAGTCTTCTAGCAGTGTGGCCTTAGCAGATGCTGAGACAAACCTAGCCTCAAGCATGGTCTTAAATTCATCCCAAGTGACGTCATTCTTTGGCCTTCCTACCATCACAACTTCCCACCAATCCAGTGCAACCCCCTTCAATCTCCTTGAAGCTATCTGTCTCTTCCTTTGGTCATTGACTTGCATATCTGCAAAGACCCTTTCCATAGTCCTTATCCAAGTTTGAACACCCATAGCTCCTTCAGTGCCTTCAAAATCCTTTCCTCCCAAATTGGTGCATGTCTTAAGCAGTTTGGAGAGCTCCTCATGAGGGTTGTCATGCCTTGGTGCTATTCCATCTCTCAAAGCTCTCACGAAATCCTCCATGTTTATCACAGGTGGCTCACGTGATGGTCCTGCACCTGTGTGATGTCTTGGCCCTACCATATTGCTGTAAATATGATTTCTATGTTAGTTTATTTACCCCCATCATTCTTGGTGTCTTTACTTTGTTCATTTTATTTCTGTGCACACTGTGCATGTATCACATGCACACATATATTTTTATAAAACAAAAGCATTCAACACCAGTAATTCAAACAATGCATTCAAACATCCATATGCACCCAACAATATTTACTATGTTATTGAAAACATAGCTCTGATACCAACTGTGGTGACCCTCACTTTAAAACACATAGATTTTTTTGTATATATATTCAAGAGGAATTCACCACTAAACCCCATTTCTTTTATATTTGAATATTTATACAATTTCCAAATATTTTTCCCAAGACCCTGGATTTACTAATATAATCATATCAGTGCATAAACAAGTTAAGACAATTATATATTTGAAGATATATAATTGTTTCCCTTTGCCATTCAGAGCTAACAAATTTGCAAAAAGAGTTTGAATCAAACAGGAAACCAAATTATCATATGTGTTGACAACATAACCTTTTAATTCTTCTCTAAATTTATATTGTTCTTCTTTCAGAGATAGAGATTTTTTTAATATTGCAATGCACAGTGCATTTTTCTTATGCTTTCTAGACTTTCTGCCTAAAAAGTTTTATTAACACTGAAATGGTATTTAATTGACCTTAAGGTAGTTATCAAGTACTTGTATGAATTTACTACAAAAATTATACTTGCAGGCGTGAATATTGGAACTAATTTCCATTTATCATTTCAGGTTGAACAGTTGAGGTCTTTTTGCATTTTTAAGTTTAACATGGTGCAGAGTTACACACTTGGTGTTTTATTGGATATGCTTGGTGTTATTTGAGGGTTGCTTGGTGTTTTCTTTTGTTTTGTCCCGGAAGCACTTACACTTCATTAATTGAAATGAAATGGTTCCAGGCTCCAAGAGTTTGACCCATGGCCATCTAGGCCGGCCATAGTCCCTCTTTTACCACTTGCAAACCCATATCTCTCATATTAACAAACTTCTACAAAGAGCTACTCCTAACACTGACATGTGTTTGCCTAGTTTAAATTTCCTGGAAATGCATCCTTTTATGTATTCAATCCATTATTCAAAATATAAAAACTTCCATGTTTATTTCTTTCATAATTTTTATTTGAAATTAAATACACAAATACATGTAAATCTCCAGAATTCATTCACATGCCTATATCACTTACCTGCCATGCACAAATTCATTTCACTTGAATATCCCTACTAAAAGCTTGAGAGTTCATTTTTAAAATCAACCACCTTATCTCTTTAATTTCCATAAAGTCAAAAATATAAATTCAAGCAATAAAAATCAGAGATCAAATATATATGCACATATCATATGTATATGATATGTCTATCCCCTTATTTCTCCAAATCAGACATCCATAAAAATTGGTAGTTAACCAAACATCATCAATAATCACTCACAACAGGTTTACTTAAGTAAATATTTTCAATCCAAATACTTAGAAAGTTTCCTACAAGTAACTTCAATTACAAAATGAATTTTGACTAGTAAATTCATTACAATGCAACTGCAAATTTAAGACTGGTTCCTTTTTATTTATACTAGCAGCTAATTGTCTTCTTCATCCATCAATCCAACTTCAATTCCCTGCAAGCAATTCACTGAGCTGCCCCAATTTTAATGAGACACCCAGATGATTGTAAAGGCAACCAAAAGGGTCAGTTTTCACTGGTATGAGCATTTATCAAATTTGTATACATATTCATAACTTTTGGTAATCTTGTAGAGTCTTCCTAGTTTAACAGACTTTTATACTTAGCATGTTTTGGTTAATACCAAGTGATACAAAGACACATTCATTTATTTAAACAACACACAGCAAACAGTTAAAATAAATATATGTACAATTCTTGATTCATTTTCTCCATTTCTAAATAAGTAAACTCAGATTTTGTACTCCCAATTTCACCCAGCAATTAATCAAAGCACAATATTTATCTTGATTAATTTAACATCATGTCTGGATATTTATAATCCAGATTTTTAAACCCCAATCCCCATTTATTTTATGGTCTTTAACTCCTTGTCAAATGAACACCATGTATGCATTGTGAAGGAAACTCCCAGGTTATTTAATTTATTCCATCACACAAAGGCCTCAGGGTGCAATTGCACCATGCATATACTTGCTCCCACCTGAAGCAAGCAGATTATTGACTAACTCCAAATGACCAGTTTGATTTTCTTTGATAAATCCCCCTTCTAGTTTCAGTTTATTTTATTAAGCTTCTACTTATGAATTTAATAATAAAACTCACAGTTCATTCATGTTTCAGAAAGGCTTACCTTCCTTAATACTTTCTAGTTCAACCCCATGTTCCCCATTTATGTTCCTTATTGCAGAAAATACCCCCAGTTTGCCTATAGTTTTTTTTTCTTCCTAAGAATATTTTAAATATCATGATCCTACTATCTTTCTTCCATGTTTTTGTGAATGTATGGATAAAGGTATGAATAAAGAAATCCCCCTAAAACCCAGAAATCCTCCTTTGACTTATGTCTTGAGTATTTTAGTTTAATGCTTCATTATCCAAGAAATAAACATAAGTAAGAATACTGTCTTGCTGCCTATTTCCTAAATGATTTAGATCCATACTTCATAAAAAAAATAGAACAAAAATACTCAAATCATTTTTAACTAAAAAAAATATACAGATTTGAACTCCAAACAAGTATGCACACACACAAACATTCATCTCACCCATAACAAATCATTTCAGAGACTTCAAATAACTTATAACATTTTAGGCTGCCTACAAGAGGACTTAATGCCATTGCATACAAAGGATAAATACTCACCCTGTGTTCTCCTTTTACTGACTTAATCCCCTGAACAGCAAATCCCCCAAAGTCTCAAGCTAGTGTTTCTCCTAGTTTATTTTATTTTTGTTTTGATCCCGAGAGAATGATGGATATGGTTATGTGCAGTTATTTATAAAACCATTCTAGGGTTTAAGAAATATGGGTAATTTCCTTGATGCCCTTAGATACTCATGCACAATTCATTTCTCTGTGTGGTCCTTAATTGGAAATGTACATTGTTGGTTACCTTAATTAGTTATTTCAGGAATCAAGCATTTTAAACACTCCATACTATTTTCATGACTCTATTTTACTCATGCCATAAGCATGTGACCCTTGGTTTATTATTATTTTTTTATAAGTTTAAAGAATCTGAAAATCCCCTTTGTATTTTCTACCTATCTATCATTTCCATTCAATCATGCATACTATCATACCTAATCATGTAATGTAAAATCATTCACACCATGTTATTTGCTTGAAATAAATATAAGATATTGAAATTTTTATTTGATCCTGTATGTATATATATATATCTGCCTTTTTGTCAAAACAGTAACTCCTCCTATATCTTTTTTTTAAAAAATCACATATATTATGCTAATTATTTCTATCACAAATATAAGACATTTAAACCTTTTTATTAAACTTCATTTTATTCTATCTTTAAACAAAACAGAAAACACTCCATATATTAAATGTATGTGTTTATATAATTCTTTGGACATAGAACTATATTTATTTTGAGTTCCAATTTTCTTTTAATCACCTTAACTCCTTGCATTTTATCAAACAGAAGCTCCCATGCAATTTTATTTATTGCCAATTTTTCTTTTCTGTTTTAATGCATTATATATATATATATTATAATTTTAGAATTTCTTAATATAAATGTATTTTTCATTTTATTTTCATTTTATTTTAGGGTCATTACAGCGATACCTTGATGGAAACTCTATCTCCAACTGAGAACTCTAGGTCCTTATGCCTTTTGTCTGCGTAACTCTTCTGCCTAGACTGAGCTTCCTTCATTCTTTCCCATATCAACTCGATCTTTTCCGTTGCCTCTCTTACCAAATCTGGACTAAGACCAATCTATCTCCGGTCTCTAACCATCATATTGGTGATTTGCATGGCCTTCCATACAAAGCTTCAAAAGGCGCCATTCCTATAGTAGTCTGATAAATATTATTATAGGAAAACTCCACTAAGTGCAAGTGATCTTCCCAAGAACCACTAAAATCCAGCACACAAGCTCTCAACAGATGTTCCAGTACCTTATTGACTCTCTCTATCTGCCCATTCGTCTGAGGATGATATGCAGTACTCATCTTGAGCTTAGTGCCTAACACACTCTGTAGGCTCTTCCAGAACTCGCTAGTAAACAAATCATCTCTATCACTGACGACACTACTAGGAATAACATGCAGTCTAACGATGTTCTTCATGAACAACTTAGCCAAAACAGGTGCCGTCTTGGTTGACCTTACCAGAATGAAATGGGAACTCTTGGTCAATCTTTCCACTATGACCCATATACTTTCATTACCCCGGTTTGACCTTGGCAACCCGTCAGTAAAATCCATGGATATCGAGTCCCACTTCCAAACTGGAATATCCAAAGGCTGAAGCAAACCACTTGGCTTCTGATGTTCGGCTTTTACTTGTTGACAGTTCAAACACTGTTTTACCCATAAGCCAGCATCCCTCTTCATTCCTTCCCAGAAGAAACTTCTCTTCATATCCCGATACATCTTGGTTCCCCTAGGATGAATCGTAAACTTCGATCGATAACATTCCCTAAGAACTTCCTTCCTAAGGTCTCCAACATCTGAAACACATAACTGTTCCTTCTTTCTTAACCAACCCCTGTAGTCAAGAATAAAATCCTTCAAATCATCAATCTCGGTTCCAGCTTCTAACCTTCCAATCCTCTCGGCTAACACTGGATCCTCTGTCTGCCTAGAAGCAATCCGTTTGATCAGAACTG
Source organism: Allium fistulosum (assembly GCA_030737815.1). Taxonomy (NCBI): domain Eukaryota; kingdom Viridiplantae; phylum Streptophyta; class Magnoliopsida; order Asparagales; family Amaryllidaceae; genus Allium; species Allium fistulosum. The sequence continues at coordinate 420,095,230 of CM060906.1, forward strand.
TTCGAACTTCCAAATAAGACATCATGGCGTTATTCCGAATAGATCCAACTGTCGACCTCAACTGCACACTGCAAGCAGCCAGTGCATCTAAGCCTTTCCATTCCACTAACATAGCTAACACCACATTCTGATGTTTCCTGCTAAGCGCATCTGCCACCTTATTTCTTTTTCTCGGTGTATACTCAATGCTAAAGTCATCAGCTACAAACTCCAGCCATCTATGCTGTATCATGTTCAGCTCATTTTGAGAGAATAAATACCGTAGAGACTTATGATCCATGAATAGATCAAACCTTTCTCCCAAAAGATAATGCCTCCACACCTTCAATGCGAAGATTACTACTGCCAACTCCAAATCATGAGTAAGGTATCTCACTTCATGCGGTCTAAGCTGTCTAGAAGCATAGGCAATAACCTTCCCATTCTGCATTAGCACAGCACCTAACCCATTATCACATGCATCAGTGTAAACTACCAACCCCTGATCCCCATCTGGAACTACTAACACAGGCGATGGTTAACAAATGTTTCAACTTAAGGAATGCCTCCTCACATTTGTCAGACCAGACAAACTTCACGTTCTTCCTGGTTAACATGGTCAAGGATGCCGCTATCCATGAGAAATCCTTAATGAACCTACGGTAGTATCCTGCAAGTCCAAGAAAACTTCTAATATCAATTACCGTCTTTGGCTCTTCCAATTGTTAACAGCTTCGATCTTATCCGGATCAACTGCTAAACCTTCCTCGAAAATTACATGACCAAGGAACTTCACTTCCCTATTCCAGAAATGACACTTAGAGAACTTCGCTTTCAGCTGATGTTGCTTTAGCTTCTCCAACACTATTCTAAGATGATCTGTATGATCCTTCTCATTCTTAGAATACACCAAAATGTCATCAATAAAAACAAACACGAACCTATCTAAGTGCTCTCGAAAAACCCGGTTCATCAAATCCATAAAAAAAGCTGGCGCATTAGTAAGCCCGAATGTCATAACCAACCATTCGTAAGACCCATATCTAGTTCTAAACGCCGTCAAAGGAATACTATCCTCTGCCATTCTTAGTTGATGGAAACCTGTCGCCAACTCCAACTGGGAAAACACTTTGGCTCCACTCAACTGATCGAATAAGTCGTCGACTCTCGGCAAAGGATACCTATTCTTGATCGTCCTCTCGTTCAGCATACGATAGTCGATACACATCCTTAACAACCCATCTGGCTTCTTCATGAATACCACGGCCGTTCTCCAAGGCGAACTGCTTGGCCGGATGAAATTCTTTCCTTCCAATTCCACTAGCTGCACCTTCAATTCCTTCATCTCGGTCGGTGACATCCTGCTAGGTGGTCTACTTACGGGTTCAGCTCCTAGTACGAGATCTATCCGAAACTCGTTCACTCTTTTCGGCGGCAAGCCCAAAACTGGTTCAAACACATCCGCAAACTCTCTTGCAGCATAAACCTGCTTCAACTCTGCTTCCGTTCCCATGGAACCCAATAACACATAAGCATTTCCGTCCGAACTCCTTACTGAGTAAATAACCCGGTTACGAATATTAGGATGCTTCAATGATATTTCCCCCTCCTAGCAAAATATCCTAGCATCATATCTATCTAACCAATCCATACCCAATATGATCCCGAAACCCATGAAATCAAAAACATATAAACTGCATGCAAACATATGACCTAACAAATCAAGTTCTAACTGGTCATATCTCATGCCTAGAGTTGCATACCCTCCTATAGGATTCACAACCCTTAAAGGAGTAATAAGGGATAAAAGTTCCAGACATAAGAAATCTACCAAATACTGAGATATAAATGAGTGCGATGCACCGGTATCAAATAGTATCCAAACTAGAGTACTATGAATCATAAGCATACCTTCCATCACAGCTTTTCCTTTCTTAGCAGCCGTTGGTCTAGAGGATGATGGTTCCAATGCAAAGAACTTTCCCTTTCCAGTCTTAGCAGCCTCGGGACACTTGTCCTTGTAATGCCCCATCTAGCCACAGTTGTAGCACTTCACATTCGGCCTTACTGGAAATGCTCTTCCATCACCAAAGTGACACTCATTAGCATAGTGCCCCTTCTTATCACACTTGTAACAGACAATATCAGCCCTGCTCTTCTTGGCTGCTGCCTCCGACTAGGCTCCTTTCTTCTTGAAGAACTTCCGCTTCTTACCCTGAAAATTCTGAACCTCAGCTGGTTTCCCTTTTCCAAAAGTAGAAAGTATCTCTTCATTCTGAATAGCCATCTCAACAACAATATGACACGAATCTTGGAGGTTTGGTATGATCGCTCTAGCGATCTCAGGATTCAACCCCATGATAAATTTATCATTCCTCCGAATGACTGTATCCACAGTAGCATATCCGTAACGGGATAGCTCATCAAACTCCATAGCATACTCAATCACTGATCTATCTCCCAGGACTAAATCTGGAAATTTCCTGAGCAATGCGGACTTGGCAACCTCTGATAGAAATCTTTCTTCAAACCTCCTTCGAAATTCAACCCAAGTTAGGTCTTCCTCTGGCTCTCCCACGGTAACTCCGTTCCACCAAAACAATGTTGCTCCCTGTAATTGCCTTGAAGCAAATCTTCTCTTCTGCATATCCGTCAAGTCGAGATCTGCAAATATCCTTTCACAATGCAATAGCCTGTTCTCTACTCCTACTGCATCCTCGGTTCCCAGAAAAGGCTTCCCTCCAAGACTAGCGTAATCCCTGCTCAATTTGGCATAATTATTACCAACTGGGGCCACCGGATTAGCTCGTCCAGCATTCCCTACAACCACTCCCGCAACTGCTCCAACTTGCATCATATTCACGAAGAACTGATACATTATCCCTATATCAACCGGCAAAATCTCAGCACCAAAATTAGCATCTTCATCTAGGTATGCATTTTCCTGTCGCCCTTGGTTGCTCCTAGTATTGGGTTGAACATTTCCACTTGTTGCGGTGCGTCTTCCACCTTGATTAACTCTTCCGTTTCCTACCTCCATATCTTACTTCCTTACTATCTAAAATCCAATCTTTGTAAGATATAGAAGAACGGTCTAAGAGAGTGGGGAATACATACTTAGGTATTTATAGCAAAGTACACATACATTACTATAACGCTTACCCAAACCCAACCATATTTTGGATTCATTAGATTATGCTTTAAAAATCGTCTAAGGTTTAAATTTCTTTTAAGTACATAAACCATGCTCTGATACCAACTTGTAACATCCTACTTCCGGAGGCTCAAAACTAACTGCTACGGATGCCGCAGTCATCCATAGGTATTATTTTTAAGTGATCGAAATCGAAATCTTAGAACCATTGGCAACACAGAAACAAAAGAATATGAAAAATTTTAAACTTCAACAAAATAGAATTTCTCATTTCTAATGAATTTCAATAGATTTAATTACATAATCCTAGATGTTAACCACGTTCAGATCACATATACATGTAAAAATACGATAAGAGCGACATACGAAGATGTCATCTTATGATGATCAGAGAACTAATAAATATGAACTTTACAGTTCTTAGTACATCACATTGGAAAACAAAAAATAGCTCCTATATAGCTAACACTGCCTCCTGCACGTCCCAGGAAGCTTATTCATCCAAAAACCTGAAAGTCTCCCACTCTTGGACCACTCAAATTAATTTTGAGTACCCGAGAGTTTGTGAAGGAACACAAACTTCGAGTCAGACGATAAGTCCAGTGTGAATAATCCCCTATCATCTCTTATCGTAAATAGATATCTAGTGAGACCATGCCACTTAGCGGAACAGGTTTTCCCCTCACTAGTATCCAAAACAAAACATGCAAATCATTTACTATGCTTCTGCATCCAAAATGATTAGTCTTAACAAATATGAAATAAAGCCATAAATCATATATATTGGATATCCCATCCACCCATTCATTAGATATCCCATCTAAAAGCAATTTATTAGAATTCCCATCTAAAATCCATTTATTAGAGTTCCCCTCTAAAATCTTTAAAATGACAATCCATCAAAACTTAAAGGACTATCTATCCCAAATTCATCAAAGTAAATGCAGATTACCCATCGTACATTGTTTTATAAAAGTTGGTGTGGGATATCCATCGCATACTCCATAGTTTTCCTAGGATGACTATGAACCCTTGGGGGTCAAATCCCGAGGCTAACCACCTCTGAAAAAACATTCTTTACTTAAGAAATTTGATGTGGGCTATCCAACCCACATTCCACGATTTTCCTAGTTTAACCAAGAACCCAACACTTGGCCAATTAAAATATCATGATCCATATGATTATGTATAAAAATTCATGATCCCCATCATTATTTATTTTCCCCAGGTATACCACCTGTTTAACCTATTCCCATTGGTATCCCCAATTCGGCTAAATTAAATAAAAACACATTGATAGCCCCTTTGTATATTTTCGAAAGCATATTTCTATTTATAACCCCAAACTATGTATCGAAAACATTAAACCCACCCCGGTGTGCCCAAGGTTTAATAACATCCAATTTATATAAGGATCCCCCATACATATTCAAACCAAGATAAGTATTTTATGCTATAAACCTTCGAAGTACACCCTTCAAATTAACCTAACTTTACTTAAGAAAAATGGCTAAAAACAGCCCTTTGAACCCCTTCGAATGAAGCCCCATTCGAAAGCAAATAAACATCCGAATTTAGCCCCTTCGGAAGCCTTCCTTTTGAAAGCATCATAAATCATACCTTTCGATCTTATCGAAAGGTCCTACCTTTCGACCTTGTCGGAAGGTTCTTTTCGACTTATTCAAAAAGTTCTACCTTTCGACTATGTCGAAAGCCTGAGGTATTCTTATAAAACCATTTATAAACCTTTCGAAAGCAATGAAACTCAAAACCTTTCAAAATCATTGAAACTCAAAACCTTTCTAAATTAAAACCTTTCGAAGTCATTGAAGGTAACCCCTTCAAAACCTAAAACCTTTTGAAACCATTCAAAACAATGAGGTATTAGTGTTTGAACTAACCCTACAATGGAGAGAGGCGGAAAGTTTCTAGAAAATAAAAATAACCTTTAACTCCATCTGTGTCGAAAGGTTTGGAAGCGGCAACTATGCTTCCGACCCTGTCGAAAGCTAACTTTTCGAGACTTTGTCAAAAGGTTTCATTTAAAACAAAAAAGCAAACCGATCGAAACCTTTTTCTTTTAAACCATTTGGCAACGTCGAAAGCTTTTTGTCAAAATCTAGCAGGTGTATTTTCTTTAAAACCAAAACAAAGTTTCATCTCCTTCGAAAGCTCTAACCTTTCGTCCCTAAACCTTTCGACCCCTATCAATTCACTACGTACCAGTCACCTGATACCATGTGCATTGATTTTTGACCCAGTCGAAAGGTTTGATACCTTTCGACCTTGTCGAAAGGTTTGGAATGAAGGCGGAAGCTCTTGCCGAAAGAGTTGAAATAGTGAAAATTGTACTTTAAACGGTTCTTTTGTACCCCACCCGCCTTGTTTGTCTAAATCTGATTGGTTGCCCGAATTTTATATTCAAAAATTGCTGCCGACTTTTCTTATTTGGAAATTTGAATAAATTTAAAAAGCCCATTTCTCCTTTATAATATATAAAACATTTAAGTTCCATTCCTTAAAAAAATTTATATAACTATTAAAACATCATGAAAAATTCTGGAAAAATTCCAGAAAATCAATTAATATGTTCTCTTTAACATATTAAAATTTCAAAGCATATGAAGATCAAAACAATTAGAAATTTAACCAAAACCGAATAAAACATGTTAATTAGCCCATTAACGTTTAAAATAAACTATGTCTTATCCAAACAAAGGTTTTAAATGATTATATCCTAACCAAAACACAAACATGAATCGGGTATAACCCATAGCCGATCCAAACGGAGAAAAATGAGATGATAAACATGATTATTCACCTTGATTAGTTGATTGGAGAATGAGTTAATTTCCTAGCTTTAATTCCTTAGCTTATTCTTTAATTTATTGCTCTTCCTGTAGCTTTTAGTGGTTGGCCAAAAGTAGGTGTGAGGAGTTATAAATTAGAAAGTGAGAATTTATTAAGGTGGAGGAAGAGATTTATACTAAGAAATGTAGCCCCATTTCCAAGTTTACCCCTTAGGAAAATTCCTCCTTCTAAATTTAGTTAAGTCTTATTTTAGTTCATTCCTTAAGACCCGACCATTGGATTTATTAATCTCATCTCCCTAATTATTCACATTATTCTATTTAATTTATCCTATTAAATATCTCGAATAATGTTAAATTAAAATTCAGAGGGATTACAGATATATCAATGAATCTATCAATGCGGTTGTGCAACTCACAGGTGTAAATTCAATCAATGATTAATATCGAACAGTTTGAATATTAACGTTCACATGTCATCTTAGCTAGTGATGTGACAGTTTGACCCAATTTTTTGCTTATACATTTTTCGGTAAAATCCAATTTTATTATTTAAGCGGTACTCGGTAGTGATAATTATTTATACCAATTCTCTTCATCAAAACTATATCATATTAAGACTTATGGAATTTGGTTATGGTCAAAATTTTAGTATCATCCACATATTTAACTTGTACAGTCCAAACATAAAGTCCTTGATTCAATAATAACAATTATTATTAATTGAATTGCTCTAACCAAATACTTTGACTTTGGGTTGACCATAATACTAACCTCATATAACCGAGAGAAGAATTCTCTATTGAATAATGTTTTACTTCCAATGCTTTAACTCGACCCACTTGATGGACGTCACGCCACGATTAACTATAATTAAAGTAGAGTTTCTACATTGAAGTTCGACAGTATTCTCAAGTTGAGAGAATTATGCATATTGTCACATTGATATTTTCTTTTTGACCTTAGTTATATTAACCAATAGAAAACTATTGACTTAGTCACTCCATAGTTATCCAATAACTACAATACGTAATCCCTTAGTGCCGCCACCTGCCGTAAGTAATACATTACCCAAGATTTGACGTATGTTACATACTCTAGCCCCAACGGATGTTTCAATATCCAATCTCGATGCATCTTGACAAGAAATATTTAAAATGATATGTTTATTTCATTTTGATAAATTTCTCATGTCTCCGGGTGTGGCGCAATGGAAAAGCGATACCTAGGTCTGGTAACAGACCCAGGTTCGATCCCTGCTTTACACAAACTTCTCGCAAAAAATTGTACCTAAGGGTTATAGTTGCCACGAGTTGAAGCAGATAAACACAACTTAATTTCCCTCAGAAGTTTATCGTTCCGCTGGGTTATCCTGAGTATATTCAAGAAACAATTCTCACGATTACAACATATTGTAATTACCATCACAAAACTTATCATTATGAATTTTCTATTAAATATACTTAAATTAAATATATAATTAATATAACACATTATATCATGTATATAATAGGGAAAAAACCTTTTATTTCGAACGAGTTTTTTAATAATTTACTGTAAATTACATAATTGCCCCTATGGCATGCCCCTGACTCTATCAATCTCTTATTTGTACTTGGGACCAATTATGGAATCTCTTTCCCATCCCTTTGAATAGTTTGATGAGAACTGATCAGGCCAGTGCCTTTATGAATGGATCTGCTATGCTGTTTTAATAATTACTCTGCCAATCAACTATCTCCGATGTTGATAAACTGTTAGATCTCTGCCAGGACGCAATAGGATAAACAGGTAAATTTCAAAGAATTTATTCCATTTAGATCTTATTGGGCCTATAAAGTCTAAGTTTATTTTGATCTTGTCTAAATTTGTTTTAAATAAAATTAATATTTTATTTAATTTAAAAATAAAGTTATATTTACTGTTAACTTTGTATTATATAATTTGATATGTGTTTCTCACATACATATAAGTGTGTACATACACGTGTAACATGAACTATGTACATGGTTTGACATGCTCGTGTATAGATATTGGGATTACACTGTAAGGGACATGTTAGCGCCTTTATATATATGTGTGTGTTATCAATATATATATATAAATGTTTATATGTGTATATATATATAGTTTATAAAGTAATTATAAATTTCATATAAGAATTATGAATTTCAAATTCAAATTTAGATCTAGATCTGCAAAATGAATAAATAATATTTTTAAATTCAGACTAATATATTAATTTTGTCTAAATACATCTTTACTACTAATAAAGAGAATTCATTGAATAGATTTACTCCGTGTCTTTTTGAAATTCCAAACATACCCTTTTACATCTTATAGAGAAATAGTATTCAAATATGGAAATATAGCCTTTTATTTTCTAAGTACAACTGGCAGTCCCCATGGAGAACTACAGTGTACGTTCACAAGATAAAGTATCTGAGTGTTTCATATTGTCCGTAATATAGGTGGGAGTTAATCGGTCGAAGTCTCGCCGGATTCCGAGTTAGTATGAAGAAAATATTGCAGTCTGAAAAAAAAATAGCGGCTTCTGCTAGGCGGAGTTCAAATATGGGGATGTGGTATCATGTTATTTTCTAAGTACAACTGTCAGTGCCCATGGAGAACTACAGTGTGCGTTCACAAGATGAAGTATCCGAGTGTTCCATATTGTCCGTAATTTAGGTGGGAGTTAATTGGTCGAAGTCTCACCGGATTTGAATTAGTATGCAGAAGTTATTGCAGTTTGAACAAAAAAAATAGCGGCTTCTACACTAGGCGTAGTTCAAATATGGGGATGTGGTAGCCTGTTATTTTCTATGTACAACTGCCAGTCCCCATGGAGAACTACAGTGTACATTCACAAGATAAAGTATCCGAGTGTTTCATATTGTCCGTAATTTAGGTGGGAATTAATCGGTCGAAGTCTCGTCGGATTCCGAGTTAGTATGAAAAAAATATTTTAGTCTGAATAAAAAAAATAGCGGCTTCTACACTAGGCGGAGTTCAAATATGGGGATGCGGTATCTTGTTATTTTCTAAGTACAACGGTTAGTGCCCATGGAGAACTACAGTGTGCGTTCACAAGATGAAGTATCCGAGTGTTCCATATTGTCCGTAATTTAGGTAGGAGTTAATTGGTCGAAATCTCACCGGATTCTGAGTTAGTATGAAGAAGTTATTGTAGTTTGAACAAAAAAAATAGCGGCTTCTACACTAGGCGGAGTTCAAATATGGGGATGTGGTAACCTGTTATTTTTTAAGGACAACTGGTAGTCCCCATGGAGAACTACAGTGTACGTTCACAAGATAAAGTATCTGAGTGTTTCATATTGTCCGTAATTTAGGTGGGAGTTAATCGGTCGAAGTCTCGCCGGATTCCGAGTTAGTATGAAGAAAATATTGCAGTCTGAACAAAAAAATAGCGGCTTCTGCACTAGGCGGAGTTCAAATATGAGGACGTGGTATCCTGTTATTTTCTAAGTACAACTGTCAGTGCCCATGGAGAACTACAATGTGCATTCACAAGATGAAGTATGCGACTGTTCCATATTGTCCGTAATTTAGGTGGGAGATAATTGGTCGAAGTCTCACTGGAATCTGAATTAGTATCAAGAAGTTATTGCAGTTTGAACCAAAAAAATAGCGGCTTCTGCACTAGGCGGAGTTCAAATATGGGGATGTGGTAGCCTGTTATTTTCTAAGTACAACTGTCAGTCCCCATGGAGAACTATAGTGTACGTTCACAAGATAAAGTATCCGAGTGTTACATATTGTCCGTAATTTAGGTGGGAGTTAATCGGTCGAAGTCTCGTCGGATTCCGAGTTAGTATGAAGAAAATATTGCAGTCTGAACAAAAAAAAATAGCGGCTTTTGCACTAGGTGGAGTTCAAATATGGGGATGTGGTATCACGTTATTTTCTAAGTACAACTGTCACTGCCCATGGAGAACTACAGTGTGCGTTCACAAGATGAAGTATCCGAGTGTTCCATATTGTCCGTAATTTAGGTGGGAGTTAATTGGTCGAAGTCTCACCGGATTCAGAAATAGTATGAAGAAGTTATTGCAGTTTGAACAAAAAATAGCGGCTTCTGCACTAGGCGGAGTTCTAATCTGGGGATGTGGTAGCCTGTTATTTTCTAAGTACAACTGTCAGTTCCCATGGAGAACTACAGTGTGCATTCTACAGATGAAGCATCCGAGTGTTCCATTTTGTCCGTAATTTAGGTGGGAGTAATCTGTCGAAGTCTCGTCGGATTCCGAGTTAGTATGAAAAAAATATTGCAGTCTGGACAAAAAAAATAGCGGCTTCTACACTAGGTGGAGTTCAAATATGGGGATGTGGTATTCTATTATTTTCTAAGTACAACTGTCAGTGCCCATGGAGAACTACAGTGTGCGTTCACAAGATGAAGTATCCGAGTGTTCCATATTGTCCGTAATTTAGGTGGGAGTTAATTGGTCGAAGTCTCACCGGATTCTGAATTAGTATGAAGAAGTTATTGCAGTTTGAACAAAAATAATAGCGGCTTCTGCACTAGGCGGAGTTCAAATATGGAGATGTGGTAGCCTGTTATTTTCTAAGTACAACTGTCAGTCCCCATGGAGAACTACAATGTACGTTCACAAGATTAAGTATCCGAGTGTTTCATATTGTTCGTAATTTAGGTGGGAGTTAATCGGTCGAAGTCTCGCCAGATTCCGAGTTAGTATGAAAAAAATAGTGAAGTCTGAAAAAAAATAGTGGCTTCTGCACTAGGCGGAGTTCAAATATAGGGATGTGGTATCCTGTTATTTTCTAAGTACAACTGTCAGTGCCCATGGAGAACTACAGTGTGCGTTAACAAGATGAAGCATCCGAGTATTCCATATTGTCCGTAATTTAGGTGGGAGTTAATCTGTCGAAGTCTCGCCGAATTCCGAGTTAGTATGAAGAAAATATTGCAGTCTGGACAAAAAAATAGCGGCTTCTGCACTAGGTGGAGTTCAAATATGGGGATGTGGTATCCTGTTATTTTCTAAGTACAACTGTCAGTGCCCATGGAGAACTACAGTGTGCGTTCACAAGATGAAGTATCCGAGTGTTCCATATTGTCCGTAATTTAGGTGGAAGTTAATTGGTCGAAGTCTCACCGGATTCTGAATTAGTATGAAGAAGTTATTGAAGTTTGAACAAAAACAATAGGGGCTTCTGCACTAGGCGGAGTTCAAATATGAGGATATGGTAGCATGTTATTTTCTAAGTACAACTGTCAGTCCCCATGGAGAACTACAGTGTACGTTCATAAGATAAAGTATCTGAGTGTTTCATATTGTCCGTAATATAGGTGGGAGTTAATCGGTCGAAGTCTCGCCGGATTCTGAGTTAGTATGAAGAAAATATTGCAGTCTGAACAAAAAAATAGCGGCTTCTGCACTAGGCGGAGTTCAAATATGGGGATGTGCTATCCTGTTATTTTCCAAGTACAACTGTCAGTGCCCATGGGGAACTACAGTGTGCGTTCACAAGATGAAGTATCCGAGTGTTCCATATTGTCCGTAATTTAGGTGGAAGTTAATTGGTCGAAGTCTCACCGGATTCTGAATTAGTATGAAGAAGTTATTATAGTTTGAACAAAAAAAATAGCGGCTTCTACACTAGGCGGAGTTCAAATATGGGGATGTGGTAGCCTGTTATTTTCTAAGTACAACTGTCAGTCCCCATGGAGAACTACAGTGTACGTTCACAAGATAAAGTATCCGAGTGTTTCATATTGTCCGTAATTTAGGTGGGAGTTAATCGGTCGAAGTCTCGCCGAATTCCGAGTTAGTATGAAAAAAATATTGTAGTCTGAACAAAAAAAATAGCGGCTTCTACACTAGGCGGAGTTCAAATATGGGGATGTGGTATCCTGTTATTTTCTAAGTACAACTGTCAGTGCCCACGGAGAACTACAGTGTGCGTTAACAAGATGAAGTATCCGAGTGTTCCATATTGTCCGTAATTTAGTTGGGAGTTAATTGGTCGAAGTCTCACCGGATTCTGAATTAGTATGAAGAAGTTATTGCAGTTTGAACAAAAAAAAATAGCGGCTTCTACACTAGGCGGAGTTCAAATATGGGGATGTGGTAGCCTGTTATTTTCTAAGTACAACTGTCAGTCCACATGGAGAACTCCATTGTACGTTCACAAGATAAAGTATCTGAGTGTTTCATATTGTCCGTAATATAGGTGGGAATTAATCGGTCGAAGTCTCACCGGATTCCGAGATAGTATAAAGAAAAAATTGCAGTCTGAACAAAAAAAATAGCGGCTTCTGTACTGGGGGGAGTTCAAATATGGAGATGTGGTATCCTGTTATTTTCTAAGTACAACTGTCAGTGACCATGGAGAAGTACAGTGTGCGTTCATAAGATGGAGTATCCGAGTGTTCCATATTGTCCGTAATTTAGGTGGAAGTTAATTGGTCGAAGTCTCACCGGATTCTGAATTAGTATGAAGAAGTTATTGCAGTTTGAACAAAAAAAATAGCGGCTTCTGCACTAGACGGAGTTCAAATCTGGGGATGTGGTAGCCTGTTATTTTCTAAGTACAACTGTCAGTTCCCATGGAGAACTACAGTGTGCATTCAGAAGATGAAGTATCCGAGTGTTCCATATTGTTCGTAATTTAGGTGGGAGTTTATCTGTCGAAGTCTCGCCGGATTCCGAGTTAGTATGAAGAAAATATAACAGTATGAATAAAAAAATAGCGGCTTTTGCACTAGGCGGAGTTCAAATACGGGGATGTGGTAGCCTGTTATTTTTTAGGTACAACTGTCAGTCACCATGGAGAACTACAATGTGCGTTCACAGGATGAAGTATCCGAGTGTTCCATATTGTCCGTAATTTAGGTGGGAGTTAATCGGTCGAAGTCTCGCCGGATTCCAAATTAGTATGAAGAAGTTATTGCTGTCTGAACAAAAAAATAGCAGCTTCTGCACTAGGCGGAGTTCAAATATGAGGATGTGGTATCCTGTTATTTTCTAAGTACAACTGTCAGTGCCCATGGAGAACTACAATGTGCGTTCACAAGATGAAGTATCCGACTGTTCCATATTGTCCGTAATTTAGGTGGGAGATAATTGGTCGAAGTCTCACTGGAATTTGAATTAGTATCAAGAAGTTATTGCAGTTTGAACCAAAAAAATAGCGTCTTCTGCACTAGGCGGAGTTCAAATATAGGGATTTGGTAGCCTGTTATTTTCTAAGTACAACTGTCAGTCCCCATGAAGAACTATAGTGTACGTTCACAAGATAAAGTATCCGAGTGTTACATATTGTGTGTAATTTAGGTGGGAGTTAATCGGTCGAAGTCTCGCCGGATTCCGAGTTAGTATGAAGAAAATATTGCAGTCTGAACAAAAAAAATAGCGGCTTCTGCACTAGGTGGAGTTCAAATATGGGGATGTGGTATCATATTATTTTCTAAGTACAACTGTCTGTGCCCATGGAGAACTACAGTGTGCATTCACAAGATGAAGTATCCGAGTGTTCCATATTGTCCGTAATTTAGGTGGGAGTTAATCTGTCGAAGTCTCGCCGGATTCCGAGTTAGTATGAAGAAGTTATTGCAGTTTGAACAAAAAAATAGCGGCTTCTGCACTAGGCGGAGTTCAAATCTGGGGATGTGGTAGCCGGTTATTTTCTAAGTACAGCTGTCAGTTCCCATGGAGAACTACAGTGTGCGTTCTGAAGATGAAGCATCCGAGTGTTCCATATTGTCCGTAATTTAGGTGGGAGTTAATCTGTCGAAGTCTCGTCGGATTCCGAGTTAGTATGAAAAAATTATTGCAGTCTGGACAAAAAAAATAGCGGCTTCTGCACTAGGTGGAGTTCAAATATGGGGATGTGGTATCCTGTTATTTTCTAAGTACAACTGTCAGTGCCCATGGAGAACTACAGTGTGCGTTCACAAGATGAAGTATCTGATTGTTCCATATTGTCCGTAATTTAGGTGGGAGTTAATTGGTCGAAGTCTCACCGGATTCTGAATTAGTATGAAGAAGTTTTGCAGTTTGAACAAAAATAATAGCGGCTTCTGCACTAGGCGGAGTTCAAATATGTGGATGTGGTAGCATGTTATTTACTAAGTACAACTGTCAGTCCCCATGGAGAACTACAGTGTACGTTCACAAGATTAAGTATCCGAGTGTTTCATATTGTTCATAATTTAGGTGGGAGTTAATCGGTCGAAGTCTCGCCGGATTCCGAGTTAGTATGAAAAAAATAGTGCAGTCTGAAAAAAAAATAGCGGCTTCTGCACTAGGCGGATTTCAAATATAGGGATGTGGTATCCTATTATTTTCTAAGTACAACTGTCAGTGCCCATGTAGAACTACAGTGTGCATTAACAAGATAAAGCATCCGAGTGTTCCATATTGTCCGTAATTTAGGTGGGAGTTAATCTGTCGAAGTCTCGCCGGATTCCGAGTTAGTATGAAGAAAATATTGTAGTCTGGACAAAAAAATAGCGGCTTCTGCACTAGGTGGAGTTCAAATATGGGGATATGGTATCCTGTTATTTTCTAAGTACAACTGTCAGTGCCCATGGAGAACTACAGTGTGCGTTCACAAGATGAAGTATCCGAGGTTTCCATATTTTCCGTAATTTAGGTGGAAGTTAATTGGTCGAAGTCTCACCGGATTCTGAATTAGTATGAAGAAGTTATTGCAGTTTGAAAAAACAATAGCGGCTTCTGCACTAGGCGGAGTTCAAATATGGGGATATGGTAGCATGTTATTTTCTAAGTACAATTGTCAGTCCCCATGGAGAACTACAGTGTACGTTCACAAGATAAAGTATCTGAGTGTTTCATATTGTCCGTAATATAGGTGGGAGTTAATCGGTCGAAGTCTCGCCGGATTTCGAGTTAGTATGAAGAAAATATTGCAGTCTGAACAAAAAAAATAGCGGCTTCTGCACTAGGCGGAGTTCAAATTTTGGGATGTGCTATCCTGTTATTTTCTAAGTACAACTGTTAGTGCCCATGGAGAACTACAGTGTGCGTTCACAAGATGAAGTATCCGAGTGTTCCATATTGTCCGTAATTTAGGTGGAAGTTAATTGCTTGAAGTTTCACCGGATTCTGAATTTGTATGAAGAAGTTATTGTAGTTTGAACAAACAAAATAGCGGCTTCTACACTAGGCGGAGTTCAAATTTGGGGATGTGGTAGCCTGTTATTTTCTAAGTACAACTGTCAGTCCCCATGGAGAACTACAGTGTACGTTCACAAGATAAAGTATCCGAGTGTTTCATATTGTCCGTAATTTAGGTGGGAGTTAATCGGTCGAAGTCTCGCCGAATTCCGAGTTAGTATGAAAAAAATATTATAGTCTGAACAAAAAAAATAGCGGCTTCTGCACTAGGCGGAGTTCAAATTTTGGGATGTGCTATCCAGTTATTTTCTAAGTACAACTATCAGTGCCCATGGAGAACTACAGTGTGCGTTCACAAGATGAAGTATCCGAGTGTTCCATATTGTCCGTAATTTAGGTGGAAGTTAATTGGACGACACCGGATTCTGAATTAGTATGAAGAAGTTACTGTAGTTTGAACAAACAAAATAGCGGCTTCTACACTAGGCGGAGTTCAAATATTGGGATGTGGTAGCCTGTTATTTTCTAAGTACAACTGTCAGTCCCCATGGAGAACTACAGTGTACGTTCACAAGATAAAGTATCCGAGTGTTTCATATTGTCCGTAATTTAGGTGGGATTTAATCGGTCGAAGTCTCACCGGATTCCGAGTTAGTATGAAAAAAATATTGTAGTATGAACAAAAAAAATAGCGGCTTCTGCACTAGGCGGAGTTCAAATATGGGGATGTGGTATCCTGTTATTTTCTAAGTACAGCTGTCAGTGCCCATGGAGAACTACAGTGTGCGTTAACAAGATGAAGTATCCGAGTGTTCCATATTGTCCGTAATTTAGGTGGGAGTTAATTGGTCGAAGTCTCACCGGATTCTGAATTAGTATGAAGAAGTTATTGCAGTTTGAACAAAAAAAATAGCGGCTTCTACATTAGGCGGAGTTCAAATATGGGGATGTGGTAGCCTGTTATTTTCTAAGTACAACTGTCAGTCCCCATGGAGAACTACAGTGTACGTTCACAAGATAAAGTATCTGAGTCTTTCATATTGTCTGTAATATAGGTGGGAATTAATCGGTCGAAGTCTCGCCGGATTCCGAGTTTGTATGAAGAAAATATTGCAGTCTGAACAAAAAAAATAGCGGCTTCTGCACTTGGCGGAGTTCAAATATGGAGATGTGGTATCCTGTTATTTTCTAAGTACAACTGTCAGTGCCCATGGAGAAGTACAGTATGTGTTCATAAGATGAAGTATCCGAGTGTTCCATATTGTCCGTAATTTAGGTGGAAATTAATTGGTCGAAGTCTCACCGGATTCTGAATTAGTATGAAGAAGTTATTGCAGTTTGAACAAAAAAATAGCGACTTCTGCACTAGACGGAGTTCAAATCTGGGGATGTGGTAGCCTGTTATTTTCTAAGTACAACTGTCAGTTCCCATGGAGAACTACAGTGTGCGTTCAGAAGATGAAGTATCCGAGTGTTCCATATTGTTCGTAATTTAGGTGGGAGTTAATCTGTCGAAGTCTCTCCGGATTCCGAGTTAGTCTGAAGAAAATATAGTAGTCTGAATAAAAAAAATAGCGGCTTCTGCACTAGGCAAAGTTCAATTACGGTGATGTGGTAGCCTGTTATTTTTTAAGTACAACTGTTAGTCACCATGGAGAACTACAAGGTGTGTTCACAGGATGAAGTATCCGAGTGTTCCATATTGTCCGTAATTTAGGTGGGAGTTAATCGGTTGAAGTCTCGCCGGATTCCAATTTAGTATGAAGAAGTTATTGCAGTCTGAACAAAAAAATAGCGGCTTCTGCACTAAGCAGAGTTCAAATATGGGGATGTGGTAGCCTGTTATTTTCTAAGTACAACTATCAGTCCTCATGGACAACTACAGTGTGCGTTCACAAGATGAAGTATACGAGTGTTACATATTGTCCATAATTTAGGTGGGAGTTAATCGGTCGAAGTATCGCCG
The DNA here is from genome assembly GCA_030737815.1 of Allium fistulosum. Classification (NCBI taxonomy): domain Eukaryota; kingdom Viridiplantae; phylum Streptophyta; class Magnoliopsida; order Asparagales; family Amaryllidaceae; genus Allium; species Allium fistulosum. The sequence goes on from CM060906.1 coordinate 420,112,264, forward strand.
GGTTCCGAATTAGTATGAAGAAGTTATTGTAGACTGAATAAAAAAATAGTGGCTTCTGCACTAGGCGGATGTTTCCTAGAGATTTGACCAGGCAACTGAGTACTCGGCATCCAAGATTGTTCGGTATCCAAAAGTACTCGGCGTCCAGGAGTACTCGGCATCCAGGAACGCTCGGCATTAGCAACGCTCGGCATCAGGCAATGTTCGGCCAGAGGCGTCGTTCGGCCAGAGACATCGTTCGGCCAGAGACATCGTTCGGCCAAAAGCAACGTTCGGCCAGAGGCATCGTTCGACCAAATGCATCGTTCGGCTAAGGGCTTCGTTCGGCCAGAAGACACGTTCGGCCAGATACTTCGTTCGGCCAGAAGGCACGTTCGGCTTCGATTGCTATTCGACATACACATCCCACACAACAAGCGCCTCGTTCGGCATAAAGAGAGTGGTTCGGCATCCCACACAACAAGCGCCTCGTTCGGCATGAAGAGAGTGGTTCGGCATCCCACACAACGAGCGCCTCGATCGGCTTGGAGAGTGTGGCTCGGCATCCAACCGTTCGGCCTGTTTGGTTCGGCATACAACGACCACTCCATTTGGGCCAAGGTGTTCGGCTGCCAAGCCCACCTGAGAAGTCCAACCCATCTTTGTCTATAAATAGAGGGGCAGGGGCACAGTGAAGAGGGACCTTTTTTTCGGGAACACTGGGGAGACTCTGCCATTTTCAAGACTCATCTTCTTTACTTAACGATTGTATTCAAGCATTTGATCTACGAATTGTATCTGTAATCAATCATTAAGAAGATCAATAAAGTTTAACCTCAAAGTGGACGTAGGCAATTACGCTGAACCACTATAAATCCGGTGTTCTTACTTTATGCATTTAAATTAGCATATTCTTCCTTGTTTAATTTATCTTCATCACTTATATCTCTACACAATCTTTCTCAACGAGGTTAGTGACCACTTTTGGTGCTAACACTTTAGTGCTTTCGGTGATAATTGAATTCTCAGACCTCAAGGATCTGCTTTGAAGCTACTGGATTGAACAAATCCCCCTAAGAAGATCCGACTTATTGATAGGACGTCCGTTGATTCTACTCAGAGTTCATACCAATAACTCTACAATGGCGAGACCACGTACCAGGTCAGCTTCTCATAATGCGGACGCCCACGAGACTGCTAGCGTGCAACAAGCAGGACCTAGCAATCAGCAAGCGATTCCAGGTGCAGGGACTACCACCCAGGATCAAATGACGGTTGTCACCAGAATAGAGTTCAATGACTTGATGAGAGAACTCAGGGAAAGCAGGAGACAAATAGGAGAGCAGATGCAAGCTAACGCCAACCTCATGGCACAACTCACTCAACAACAGCAACATAATGCTGGGGGCGATCCCGCTCCTTATTACTCATCCGACATCTCAACTTCCTCCGATGAACCTCCCAGGCGTAGACGCCGTAAGACGGAAACTGCGTGGGCAGGTGCTGCTGTTCGAACAACTGAAGACCGCGACCAAGCCGGAGCCGGGAACTTAGGAGCCGGAGTGCAGATGGAGACTGGAGGCCCAGACCATCAACACGCTAACGATGTCGAACCTCAAGATGCACATTTGGCAGATCGCCAGGAGAGGAGGCATCAGTATGGACAGTCACGTAGAACAGACTCCAACCTTCCACCTTCCATACAGACACCAGACCTGACAGCCATGATCAGACAATTGATGAAAGAGAATCAAGGCTTATCGAATGACGATTGGGGAGTGACGAGAAGTCATACTCCGTTCACTAACATTGTTCTACAGGCAGCGTACCCCCAGAAAGTTTAGTATGCCAACTATCCCGGCTTATGAAGGAAAGACTGATCCCAGACAACATGTCATGAGGTACGAGTGGATGATGGATTCAGCTAGAGCAAATGATGCAACCAAGTGTAGATGCTTTCCAATCACTCTATCTGGAATCGCTACTATGTGGTTCACCCGACTTCCTCCGCGGTCCGTATCCAGTTTCGAGGAGCTGCCGAAGAAGTTTATAGAACAGTTCAGGATACACACTACTCGCCTGAAGGATGTGATGTCTCTATCAAGTGTAATCCAAACTCCTGGGGAGTTATTGAAGGAGTATTTACAAAGATTCCATGTTGCGGCAACCGAAGTCAGTAATCCCAATGATCATGCAATTCTAATGGCTGTGATGCGAGGTGTGGATCCGGATTCTGAGTTCGGAGACTGGCTGGCAGGAAAACCTCCGACTACGCTAGAGCGTTTTTACTCAAAGGCACACCAGTTCATAAGAAGAGAGGAAGCCAGGTGGGTGAGGCGAGATAAGGCACCCAGGCCAGTCCAGGAGTCCGTAAAAAGCAACATTGCTGTGAAGCAGTCCGGAGACAACTCGGGAAAAGTCCAAGTCAATGTCCAGAACAAGCCTGGGCAGCCTAAGGAGTCCGGAGGAAGAAATCAAGGGAAGAAGAGAGAAGCGGGGAAGTGGAAGCTGAGAATTCCAAGCTACAACGAGTATACCCCGCTGAATGCGTCTCTTGAAAACATTTACCTATCAACCTGAAATACCTTTCAGTATAGAAAGCCACGTCCAAAAGAGTCAACCAAGGAACAGAAGCGGACTGGGAAATATTGCCGCTTCCATGAGACTTATGAGCACAATACGGAAGAGTGCAGACACCTACACGACGCTATAGAGAAGTTGATCAGGCACAAAAAGTTGCAGGAATTTGTGATAGATTCACAGGAAGGAGGACAGGGAACATCCAACCCAAGTCGTGCACCAGCTCCGCGCCATCCCGAGGAGCCTGCCCGGACTGTGGGTAGACTAGTCATAAACACGATCATCGGCGGGCCTCACCCCGCGGACAAGAATTGGCAGGAGATGGAGCGGTATGCTAGTTCCCTGAAGCATGCAGATTTCGAGTGTTGTTCCAACGTGGAGGATGGGACCCCTGCTAAGCAGCTGCACGTGATGACAGACGATATAGTGTTCAGAAATAGAGATGCTGACCAAGTGGAGGCTCCAACCATCGACCCGATGGTCATATCTGCGACGATCAGACTGGCTTATGTGAAAATAATTCTGATTGATTGTGGAAGTTCTGTCAACATCATCTTCAAGAAAGCTTATGACCAGATGAAAATAGAAACAAAGGACTTGAAACCGTCCAAAGCTCGTATACACGGCTTTAATGGCGCAGCGACCGATGCAGTGGGGTATGTTGAGTTACCAGTTGAACTGGGACAAGGCGAACGTCGGAGGGTGCGAATCCTACCCTTCGTAGTTTTGGATGTGGATTCTCCGTACAACGTGTTCTTGGGCCGACCGGCCCTGGCGGAATTTAGGGCAGCATTGGCCCCGTGGTGCTTAACTTTGAAGTTCCCAACTAACAAAGGATTAGGTGTTGTTCATGGCGACCAAGCAACTGGTCGTGCCTGTTATGTGGCTGAGCTCCGAGAGGCCCATCGGAGGGAGAAAGGAAAGGCTGCGGACAATTCCGTCCGCATCCTTAATACGGATAATTGACAAGTAGTGCCCGAGCCTTGGCTCGGGCATAATTCTCAGATCTTCAGAGACATAGATCCGAGAGACGACGATGAGAAACCCAGGGAAGAAAAGGCAGCGCCAGCTGAATTAACAATTGATATTTCAGTCAGCCGAGACGATCCATCGCGAGTTCTGAAGATCGGATCGCAACTCGATCCCGCAATGACCGAAGACCTTAGTGATTTCCTCCGAGCAAATCTTGATGTTTTCGCCTGGACGCATTCTGATATGTGCAGGATTTCTCCCACCATTACGAGTCATATGTTGAACATAGACCCGAAATACGTCCCGGTTAAACAAAAAAGGAGAGGGATGGACTCAGAAAGGTCCGCTGCTCTCAGAGAGGAGGTGGACAAACTCAAAGCCAATGGGTTCGTCCGCGACGCCCTCTACCCTGAATGGGTATCAAACCCCGTGCTGGTGAAAAAGGCGAATGGGAAATGGAGAACTTGCGTAGACTATTCCGATTTGAACAAGGCATGCCCCAAGGACAGTTTTCCGTTGCCTAGGATTGATCAATTGGTTGACTCCACTGCAGGACACGAGCTGTTATCATTCATAGATGCATACTCGGGCTACAATCAAATCCCGATGCATATTCCGGACCAAGAACACACCAGTTTCGTCACAGACGTTAGGCTATATTGCTATGTAGTAATGCCCTTCGGATTAAAAAACGCAAGAGCAACTTATCAGCGTTTAGTGAATCGAATGTTCAAAGACCAGCTTGGTAGAACGATGGAAGTCTATGTGGATGACATGCTCGTGAAGTCACGACAGTCAAATGACCACATTCGAGACTTGGCAGAGATGTTCGATATACTCAGATATTATGGGATGAAGATCAACCCTCTGAAGTGTTCCTTCGACGTTGTGTCGTGGAAGTTTTTGGGATTCATTGTCAATGCTAGGGGAATTGAAGCTAACCCAGAAAAGATTCAAGCCATTCGAGATGTGCAAGTGCCCAGAACTAAAAAACAGGTGCAAAGCTTGAATGGGAAAGTGGCTGCGCTGAGTCGATTCATATCCAGAGCCACGGACAAGTGCATCCCCTTCTTTGATATAATAAAGAAAGGGAAGAGGAATTTTGAATGGACATCCAACTGTGAGGAAGCATTCCGGGATCTGGTAAGGCATCTGGAGAGTCCTCTAGTGCTGTCAAAACCAGTAGACCACAAGATGCTGTACGTATACTTGGCCGTATCCCCACATGCTATAAGTGAAGCTTTGGTCCGCGAGGAGGACCGAGTCCAAAAGCCGGTATATTACGTTAGTAAGCGTTTAACGGGGGCAGAAAGAAATTACCCTAAAATTGAGAAATTGGCCTATTGCTTGGTGATTGCATCACGTAAGCTGCGCCCATACTTTCAAGCACACTCAGTCAGTGTCTATACCGATCAACCCCTACGGCAGGTACTCCAACGACCAGAAACTTCTAGGAGATTGTTAAAATGGAATATCGAATTGAGCCAGTTCGATATCGCCTACTTGCCACGTAGAGCCATACAAGGGCAAGCATTAGCAGACTTCATCGCTGAGTTTACTTTATCCGACGAACCAGATAATCACAATGTCATTCCCCATGTTCGATGGAAATTGTACACCGATGGGGCATCAAACGACCGTTGCTCCGGCGCTGGCGTAGTTCTTGTAACTCCGGAAAATCGATCGATTTGTTACGCTCTGAAGCTCGATTTCCCGGCCACGAATAATGAAGCAGAATATGAAGCACTGGTTGCTGGCTTAAAACTCATTGGAGAACTCGGGGTCAAATCAGTCGAGATCTTTTGTGACTCACAGTTGGTGGTCTACCAAGTGCGGGGAGATTACCATGCAAAGGGACAGAAGCTTGCTCCGTACCTTGTTCTGGTTCAAGAACTACTGTCAAACCTTGAGCGTTATGACATTTCGCATGTCCCGCGTGAACAGAACAAAGAAGCCGACTCATTGGCAAAATTCGCAAGCACTGGCGATGCGCAGCAAATGGGATTGTTTCCCGTTGAGGCCTTGCATGCTCCAAGCGTAGACGCGATGAAAGTTGATTTCGTGTTGGAAACAGGAATCGAGAGGGAATCGTGGATAACCCCATTCAGACTATACCTAACGACCGGGGTTTTACCGGAAAAAAGGAGTGAAAGACGACAGGTAATTCGAAAGGCCGCACGATATGTGATGTAGGATGGACTAATGTATCGAAAGGTGTTCTCAGTCCCCTTATTACGGTGCATCGCACATGATGAGACAAAGCGGGACTTGAAGGAGGTACACGAAGGAGAATGTGGTGAACATACTGGAGGGCAAACACTAGCAAAAAAGATCCTCCGTTATGGATACTATTGGCCAACCGTAAATCGGGACGCTGCAGACTACGCAAGGAAATGTGACAAGTGTCAAAGATATGCGAAAATCCCGAGGACTCCACCAACATAACTCACACAAATGGTTAGTCCCTGGCCATTTGCAATCTGGGGAATCGACATAATCGGCTCTTTGCCTATATCCAAAGGTGGTGCGAAATACGCGATAGTTGCAGTAGACTATTTCACGAAATGGGCTGAGGCAGAACCTTTGGCCACAATAATCTCTAAGAAGGTCATTAACTTCGTTGTACGAATTATGTCGCTTTGGCCTCCCTCAAACCATCATTACAGACAACGGGATGCAGTTTGAAAGCAGAGAGTTCAAAGAGTTCTGTTTAAAGTATGGCATTAAGAAGAAGTTCGCCGCCATTGCGCATCCAAAAGCTAACAGACAAGTCAAGGCCGTAAACAAAATAATCAAGTCCATACTGAAGAAGCGCTTGGAGAAAGTCAGAGGCAAGTGGGTAGATGAACTTCCGACAGCATTATGGGCTTATAGAACTACCCACAAGTCCGCGACCGGCCACACTCCATTCGCCTTGGCATACGGCTCGGAAGCCGTTATACCCGTGGAACTTGAAGTTCCGTCACATCGAGTGACATATTATGATCCCAAGACGAATCAGGATCTCTTGTTGGAATCACTGGACTGCATCGATGAAAAACGTGAAGAGGCCGAATTAAGGGCGGCAGCACATAGGCACCGAGTCAAGCGTTACTACGACGGCAGAGTCCGCCCAAGGATTTTTGATGTGGGTGATCTCGTTTTGAAACGAGTTTTCCCGATACCATCACGTATGAATCCCAACTGGGAAGGTCCATACGTCGTTGAACGGAAGCTTGGAGAGGGAACATTCAAGCTAGCGACCGTTGATGGCGTGACACTCCCCCGAGCGTGGAACAGTGAACATTTGCGACATTATTACATTTAGCATGTTTCTTTCCTGTTTTAGGCACAGTTATTTCCTGTATGTTTTCGTTCCGTCATCACTTAGTTTCTTTTTTAACCGTGTAATCAGACAGTTTAGTTGGTTTTCATTAATAAAGCTTGAAGCCATCTTTCCCATAAATTACTAATGTTTCAATATCTCACAGTCGGTTGGTGTATTGCTGGAGTTACATTATTCTATGTGATGTACGAACTCATATAAACAACTTCAATCTCTGAGCCCCCTGAGTGCGGACCGGAGTACTCTAAGTCCCCAGAGCACGGACTAGAGTATAAACGACTTCAATCTCCGAGTCCCCTGAGTGCGGACCGGAGTACTCTAAGTCCCCAGAACGAAGACTAGAGTATAAACAATTTCAACCTCCGAGTCCCCTGAGTGCGGACCGGAGTACTCTAAGTCCCCAGAGCGTGGACTAGAGTATAAACGACTTCAATCTTCGAGTCCCCTGAGTGCGGACCGGAGTACTCTAAGTCCCCTGAGCGCGGACTAGAGTATAAACGACGTCAATCTCGGAGTCCCCTGAGTGCGGACCGGAGTACTCTAAGTCCCCTGAGCGCGGACTAGAGTATAAACGACGTCAATCTCGGAGTCCCCTGAGTGCGGACCGGAGTACTCTAAGTCCCCAGAGCGCGGGCTAGAGTATAAACGATGTCAATCTCGGAGTCCCCTGAGTGCGGACCGGAGTACTCTAAGTCCCCAGAGCGCGGGCTAGAGTATAAACGACTTCAATCTCCGAGTCCCCTGAGTGCGGACCGGAGTACTCTAAGTCCCCTGAGCGCGGACTAGAGTATAAACGACGTCAATCTCGGAGTCCCCTGAGTGCGGACCGGAGTACTCTAAGTCCCCAAAGCGCGGGCTAGAGTATAAACGACGTCAATCTCGGAGTCCCCTGAGTGCGGACCGGAGTACTCTGAGTCCCCGGAGCGCGGGCTAGAGTATAAATGACTTCAATCGCCGAGCCCCCTGAGTGCGGACCGGAGTACTCTAAGTCCCCAGAGCGCGGGCTAGAGTGCGGACCGGAGTACTCTCAGAGTGCGGATTGAATTACTCTAAATCCCTAGAGCGTGGGTTTAGAAAAAATTATAAGTACTCAGCGATGTGAGTCGAGAAATATGACACTCCCCAGAATGTTCGAACAATGTAAGAGCGGATTGGGAAATTATGCAATTCATAAGAACTTGAGTTATGACCACAGTTAGTCAGAAAACCAAGAAAGCAAAAGAATCATTTGAGTGAAAAAGAAACTAAACTTCGTTTAATAGTCCAAAATGGGGTTACACAGTTATTCCTCCGAAACTTGGAGTCAAAAATCTATCTACACAAACTACGGAAATGAAAAAACAAAAAGTAGCTACAAGACTTAAACAAAATCTCGTTGAACGAGTATAGCGACTATTTCTTTGGTTTCTTCTTCTTGTATTCCTTTGTTTTCTCAGACGATTCCTCTCCCTCACGCTTCTTCTTGGATTTCTTGCTTGCTAAAGAAGCGGAGTCCAGAGTGGGAGAAGGAACATCCAGCGGTTTGGATTTGCCAGGGAGAATGATCTTCAAAGGTCTATTCCGCGGGTCGGTAAGTTCCAGTATTTCAGGCTCAACCTTGATCTCGACTTTCTTTTTCTCCTCTTCGGTGAGACACTCTTTCATGCTCATCTTCGAAGTATGTTCGGAGGCGCCAGTGATCTCGATTTCATCACTCCCTTCGGAGGGAGATGAAGTGTCAAACTTATCATCATCTAGCGCCCCGATCACTTGAGCGTCAGGGCTAAGAGTTACTCCCGCATGAGCAACATCGCTTGTTTTCTCTGCCTCCTCCTTGGCGTCGTCGCTCCTCGGAGTTGGCTCAGGATCAGAGCAGCCTGCATGAAAACATAAAGAATGAATATTAGGACAAATAACTGCTACTAGAAAGTGACAGATCTTTTAACTTCTAAAAGAAGAATTTTGTACCGGGTTTTAGCTGGCTATCGGTTGCGCGTGGAGTTTCACCCTCTAGAATAGGGGATAGCACATGAACGCCAAACCCGGGATCTTCCGGATCGTAGCCGGTATGCTGCTCGAATGGATCAAGTGTTGGCCGACCGGCCGATTGAGCAAAGGAAGGAGCAGCAGAATGAGGAGCTACAGTCTTAGCCCTAAATGGACCAGCTTCGTCGTTTTTCTCTTTTGGTAGGGGAGAGCCTTTGCTATAAAGAGCCAAAGCTGCAGATAAGTCCGCTGGCTCGTTCCCCCTGAGAAATTCTTTCACCAGGGCATCCTCATCAACTTCCTCAGAGCCCGACTCGATCTTCCTGATCTTCACTAGAGTTTCCCAGGCCTCAGCAAGAGATTCGAGATAGCCCTCGCCTAGGAATGTCAAGTCGCGGTGCATGAGGACGCGGGCGTTGAATTCAGCAATTAGCGGGTCGAACATGCACTTGACCTCTTCTCTACCGGCCTATGCAGCTGCTTCGAGGCGAGAGTCAATCTCCTCAGAAGCTTTTCTCTTACCCTCCTCACGGGCTTCATTTTTCACTATCTCAACCCTAGCAAGTTCATCATCGAGCTTCGTTTTCAAGAACCGAGTAGCAACAATTTCGTTACAGTATCGTTGGGACTCTTCCTGAGCGGCTGTTTTATCCTCTTTCTCCTTAGAGAATAATTCTTTCAACTCTCTAACTTGTATGGCAAGCGCATCCCTTTCTTTCTGGATAGAATCTTTTTCTAAGGCAAGGGCTCCTCTGCGCTGGACTGCTTAATCGAGTTCCTTCTTATGGGTCATCTCTAAACGAGTGACGGCCTCGGTAGTGTCTTTTGCACTTTGCTCTGCGGCTTCAAGCTTCGACTTATACGAAGCGAGCTCTTCATCTTGATGCTTGATGATGTCCTTGTCACAGCCAGCTTCCAATTTCAAATGATCAATTTCATGTTGTCGCTCAACAAATACCTCCGAGACTTTTTCGACCAAGTGTACAAACGCGTCGTGTTGAACATAGACGTCGTTGTTGCAGGCAATGGCACTCTGCTTCACGTGCCCTGGGATATGATGAAAAGCTGGAAGGAATTTCAGGCCATCAAAGCAAATTTTTGGGAATTTGGTCTTAAGATCGACCATCTTCTCTGCTATAGTTAGATCAGCCGCAGGAGTAGGGGGAGGAGGCTTTGAAAGTTCTGCTCTTTTTCGATGCTCCCGAGTTTGCCTGGTGCTCGACGAACCGGAATGTTGTTCTCGGGAGACATCGGGTTGGGACCCCTTCTGCGAAAGCTTCTCTCTATCTGGCTCAGTTTGAGGAAGAGAATCATGGGAATGCGAAGATTGGGAATATGTTTTCTTTTGATAAGACGAATCGCGAGGATGGTTGTCTCGATCCTCGTAATTGTCTCTTTCCCTGCGTCTACCCGAGCCTGAATCCTGTCCGGGATGGTGAAATATAGAAGAGCCGTGGAGGCGATCGAGTCCGTGGGAGCGCCCCATGTCACCTGCAAAGGATAAAAATAATAACGAGTTAAGAAAAATCGGGGTAATGGAAAAACTTGAAGTGTATGGTAAAGTGCGTGTGTGCGTGTGTGTCCTAGTGTTCCCCCCGACGGACCGGTTCCTTTATCTTTACTGATTGGAGTGTTATCTCCCTGGACTGGGGGTTGAACTCCCGCGTTGCCTCTAGCGGGCGAATGAAACTTAAAGGCTTCCGGATCGTCGAAACCATAATTGAGTATATCGTCGAGGATGGAAAGGTTCGATAGACCCTTTAAAGAACTTTCCATATGCTATGAAGAAGCCTCTTTCTCTGACGGGATGAGCGTAGCTTTTGAAGTTCCGCCAACTTTCTCCTTCCGTATCTTGTTCGTCAATTTCTTCTTTCCTTTCGAAGGGGAAGATGACGTTTCAATATCGTGCACTTCGACCGCCGGGTTCCAAGCGGGGCCCACATTCTCGCCTTGAGTTTCAAGAGCTTCATCCTCCTTGCTTTCACCCTCTTCATGTGCATCGGGAGTATGGCGTGATGACGATCCAGCTTGTTTTTTCCCTTTATCGGATGCAGGCTTGGGAATGGAAACACCCTCCGGGAGACTAATCCGGCGACCACCTTCTAACAGTCCAAACCTCGATAGTGACTCATTTGAAAGGAGGGTTCGGATGTCTCGTTCCTCGGCAGGAAGAGCTCTAATGGCTTCGACGGCCTCGGAATATCCTCGGCCCTCAGGACGCGGGTTGATACTTGAAAAAGATGAAACAAGGAGTTAGAAAAAGCATAGCTCCGGTTGAGCATGAATGTCGACTCAGGGAGGAGACTTACTGCCTTCGACCCATCTCCTCGCGAAACCGGGTGGGCAACGCACATAGAACCATTCCTGTTTGTACAGGGAGAATTTGCTACATGCCCCGGTTAAAATCTGGCACTTGTGGTACGGCTCGAGGAACATAAAAGAGGGGCTATCTTTCCGCTTTTTGATCATGTAAATATATCTGATGTCGCCAGAAGTTGGAGGCCTTGAGAAGACGGCCATGAAGAGTAGGTAGGTCCCGTATATGAACGTGTGACCGTTTGGATGCAGCTGCGACGGTGCGATGTCTATGTACTGCAACACATCCCGAAGAAATAAATTGAATGGAGGCACGCTGCCCATCCAGCACATGAACTTGTTACAAGCGGTATATCCGACTGGGGGCAGGTGAGGACGATCGTGTCGCGACGGGACCAGCACATCGGCAAAGGGGATTCCATGTATGGAGCATATTTTCCGAAGTGCGACTTCATTAATCTTCGAAGCCTGTGAGTCGATCGGATTGTCTAAGAGAATTGTTGCCTCCAGGGCATCAGGAGCTAAGTTATGAGCAGAGGAAGTCGACGGATTTGAAGTGTCAGCGACTTCTTGCCTTGATGACGGCCCAGGCCTATCAGATATAGTAGCGGAGCTAGACTTTTTAGACATCCCCAATAAATAATGAATCTGTCTAAGCGCCTGTGAAAACTATACTTGAAAAACGTTCAACGTTAGAATTAATAGCATGAGTATTCCCCCTACGTGGTGTGTAAAACTAGTGCAAGCAATCGTGTATAAGCATTGAGAATCTGAAGGTTACAAAGATATGAAAATGAGCTTCGAATCGTCGCCTTCGAAGACCGTCATCGCTAACCGTCTCAAAAAGCCCGCCTTGTGGTGATTACAATTCCAGATTCAGAAAACGTATGTTAATCTGAGTTCAGATTTATGTCTACTAAAGCTAGGAAGTTAATGATCCGGGTCAGTTTCATATATGCTAGTGTGCTTAGGTCCTGGTCCTTGTTTTGCTATATGAATAGGCATGGTTAATAAGTGTTCGGCCTAATTCCTGCTTGGCTAAAGGTATCATTCGGCACGTACGGCTAAGTTTTGCCTGGCCAAAGTGGTTTTCAGCATTCACAATCGTTCGGTGAATTGTGGTTCGGCATTTATGTTGTTCGGCCTTTATGTTGTTCGGCATTTGTATTGTTCGGCATTTGCATTGTTCGGCATTTATGTTGTTCGACATATATTGGTTCGGCAGTTAAGTAATGTTCGGCCTTGGTATTGTTCGGCCGAAGTATTGTTCGGCCTTGGTATGGTTCGGCAGTTAAGTAGCGTTCGGCCTTGGAATTGTTCGGCTGAGATATTGTTCGGCATTTAAGTAGTGTTCGGCCTTGGTTTTGTTCGACTGAGATATTGTTTGGCATTTGAGTAGTGTTCGGCCTTAACATGGTTCGGCATTTATGTTTGTTCGGCTAAGATATTGTTCGGCATTCGTAATTGTTCGGCATCCCACTAATTCATGCCTTCACCTTAGCCTTCCATTTCACTGTCCGGCGCATGATAACATACGCCGAACCAGAGTTATGTCGTTCGACACCCTTACCACCTCCAACACTTCCACTTTTCTTTCTTCTCCTTTAGCTTCGATTCGGCACGAAGAAGCTAATCACCCAATGATCTTATGTGCGAACACTCCTGGTCATTCCTCCTCACCTCGCATTGTTCAGCAATAAAGATGACCTAATCAAAAGTTTTCTACATGACCCACTCGGTTGTCTCGTGTTGAAACTATTTAAATCGTAGAAGGGGTAATACCTAGTTTGTAGATCGGAGCTTAGGAAGGATTGATTAGGCTTTAAGTCTGATTGACTGGCGAGGATTGCAAGTCTTTATGGAGTGACAGAAGTAAAAGTGTAAAAGGAGAGAAGAGGGGAGGTGCCTGGTTTTATAGGGAGAAAGTGGAAGTCGAAGGGGCTATATCCCGTAGAACCGGTCAAAGCCATAGCGTTCGACTTCAAAACGTAGAGTTGCTCGGCACTTGAGGAACATTCGGCTTCGAATGTATCGTTCGGCATTTATACCACATTAGGCGCACACCACAACCACTGATATTCTCAAGAAGGCATCTCCATTAGGATTTAGTCAAGGATTTGAAACGAAACATGGAGGTTACGTAATTCAAAGCATATCACGTTCAGTCACGTAATACACTTTGGGGGGCAAGTGTTTCCTGGAGATTTGACCAGGCAACTGAGTACTCGGCATCCAAGATTGTTCGGTATCCAGAAGTACTCGGCATCCAGGAGTACTCGGCATCCAGGAGTACTCGGCATCCAAGATTGTTCGGTATCCAGAAGTACTCGGCATCCAGGAGTACTCGGCATCCAGGAACGCTCGGCATTAGCAAGCGCTCGGCATCAGGCAATGTTCGGCCAGAGGCATCGTTCGGCCAGAGACATCGTTCGACCAAAAGCAACGTTCGGCCAGAGACATCGTTCGGCCAAAGGCATTGTTCGGCTAAGGGCTTCGTTCGGCCAGAAGACACGTTCGGCCAGATACTTCGTTCGGCCAGAAGGCACGTTCGGCTTCGACTGCTATTCGACCTACACATCCCACACAACAAGTGCCTCGTTCGGCATGAAGAGAGTGGTTCGGCATCCCACACAACAAGCGCCTCGTTCGGCATGAAGAGAGTGGTTCGGGATCCCACACAACGAGCGCCTCGATCGGCATGGAGAGTGTGGCTCGGCATCCAACCGTTCGGCCTGTTTGGTTTGGCATACAGCGACCACTCCATTTGGGCCAAGATGTTCGGCTGCCAAGCCCACCTGGGAAGTCCAACCCATCTTTGTCTATAAATAGAGGGGCAGGGGCATAGTGAAGAGGGACCTTTTTTCCGGGAACACTGGGGAGACTCTACCATTTTCAAGACTCATCTTCTTTATTTAGCGATTGTATTCAAGCATTTGATCTACGAATTGTATCTGTAATCAATCATTAAGAAGATCAATAAAGTTTAACCTCAAAGTGGACGTAGGCAATTACGCTGAACCACTATAAATTCGGTTTTCTTACTTTCTGCATTTAAATTAGCATATTCTTCCTTGTTTAATTTATCTTCATCACTTATATCTCTACACAATCTTTCTCAACAAGGTTAGTGACCAATTTTGGTACTAACAGCGGAGTTCAAATATGGGGATGTGGTAGCATGTTATTTTCTAGTAAACTTTCAATCCCCATGAGGAACTACAGTGTGCGTTCACAAGATGAAGTATCCGAGTGTACTATATTGTTCGTAATTTAGGTGGGAGTTCATCGGTCGAAGTTTTGTCTGATTCCGAGTTAGTATGAAGAAGTTATTGTAGTCTGAACAAAAAAATAGCGGCTTTTTCCTAGACAAAGTTCAAATATGAGGATGTAGTCTGTTATTTTCTAAGTACAACTATTAGTCACCATGGAGAACTACAGTGAGCGTTGAAGTGGGGATATAGCATGTTATTTTCTAAGTACAACTGTCAGTCACCATGGAGTACTACAGTGTGCGTTCACAAGATGAAGTATCCAACTATACCGTATTGTCCGTAATTTAGGTGGGAGTTCTCGGTCGAAGTATCGCCTAATTCCAAGTTAGTATGAAGAAGTTATTGCAGTCTGAACAAAAAAATAGCGGCTTCTGCACTAGGCGGAGTTGAAATATAGGGATGTGTTAGCCTGTTATTTTCTAAGTACAACTGTTAGTCCCCATGGAGAACTACAATGTGCGTTCATAAGATGAAGTATCCGAGTGTTCCATATTGTCTGTAATTTAGGTGGGAGTTAATCTGTCGAAGTCTCAACGGATTCCAAGTTAGTATGAAGAAAATATAGCAGTCTGAATAAAAAAAATAGCGGCTTCTGCACTAGGCGGAGTTCAAATATGAGGATGTTGTGCCATGTTATTTTCTAAGTAAACTGTCAGTCCCCTTGGAGAACTATAGTGTGCGTTCACAAGATGAAGTATCCGAGTGTACCATATTGTCTGTAATTTAGGTAGGAATTCATCAGTCGAAGTTTTGCCTGATTCCGAGTTATTATGAAGAAGTTATTGCAGTCAGAACAAAAAAAATAGCGGTTTCTGCCCGGCGTTCAAATGTTGGGATGCTACTATCAAATCTACTTCCACAGGTACAAATAAAAATGCATGCACATTGTGGTTAAATGCAGGCCCACCTGAGCGTGCATATGTACTCGTATATATAATTTGAATTTTTTTTAAATATATATGTACCATATATATATTAAAATGATATTTAGAAATACTATATATTTATAATGCATACATATTGTTTGCACAAAAAATGGACAAACACCTCAAAGTTGTATGATTTAGTAGATCTTATGTTATTCTTAGTGATTTGAGCGATTTATGCAAATATATGAAAAACAGGGGCTAAACTGTAAAAAGACACGCAAATTTATAGTGGTTCAGCCAGAATGTGCCTACGTCCACTTTATATGTTATTTCTCTTCTCTTATTCTGATTACAAGTACAAAGCTTTGATATAAGTAAAAGAAAGTTGTTTGAAAGTTCCTTCCGTGCTTGAGCTCTCAAACTTGTCCCCCATTGTTGTACCCCTGCCCCTCTATTTATAGAGTGAGGCTGGGGGTAGGGGTCTTGAAGGTATATACCAGCTGGTGGGCCTGGGCTGACGCAATCTGGCCTGGTGGAGCTGGTCTGGTGGTACTTGGTTCGGTGGAAGGAACTTGGTGTGGTAGGAGCTTGGTCCGGTAGGAGCTAGGAGAGGTTGGTCCGGTAGGAGCTTGGTCCGGTAGGAGCTAGGAGAGGTTGGTCTGGTAGGAGCTTGGTCCGGTAGGAGCTAGGAGAGGTTGGTCCGGTAAGAGCTTGGTCCGGTAGGAGCTAGGAGAGGTTGGTCCGGTAGTGGCTTCTTGAGACTGCCGAATGGGTTTCTATGAGGCATGGATACCGAATGAGTTCCTGCCGAATGGGCCCTGGAGAACGAGAATGCCGAATGAGTTTAGGCAAGCCTGGATGGATGAATCAAGCTTCTTGGTCTCGAGGTCTCCTGGGTGAGAACACGCCCAACATTTGCCCCCCAAAGTGGGGCATATTCTCGAATATGGCGTGCTTTGTTTGACATTTTCATTTGGTCCTTGGATACCGAACCAGATGGTCCGGTCGTGTCCTTTTGTCTATAAGTAGGGACCGTACGCCTTTGCTATTTCCTACCTGCCAAACTAAACACTTGTCCTTGCCGGATCAAATTCTTACTTTCGCCGAATCAAAACGTGGTAGCCGGATCAAACGTGGTAGCCGAATCAAATCCCCTACTTTCACTGAATCAGGTGAGATCCTTTCTATGTTGGACGAATGGTTTACCGAAGGGAGTCGTATACCTGTATAACCGGATGGAGTTGGGAATGCCGGATGGGGTCATATGATTTAGTATAACCGGATGACGTTGGAAATGCCGAATGGGCTATAGCACGGGGATACCGAATGGACTTGTTTCATTGGATGGACTTGAGAAACTTGCCTGTTTATATCCTCTGTTTTAACAACCTGTCTTTTCCATGTTGCAGATAATGTCTCGCAAAGCAGAAACTCGATCGGATAAAAGAAATCCGGGGGTGAAGGAGGTTCCTCTGCCGTGCCCCCAGCTCAGCCGAATCCAGAACGTCACGGACCTGTCCCGAGATCACTAGTGGACGGGTACGGACCTTAGGAACTTCTGAACTCCCCGCCCGATTGCTTTCCTAGCTCCCTCAAGGAGGAGCAGCTTGATGTCATTTCCCGATCTTTTGGAATTGATAGGGCGCAATTGCTGTTGCCAGGGAGAGAAGTTATGCCGTACGATCCTCCTGAAGGGTACTTCGCCTATAGCAGATACCACTGCATGTGTGGTGCCATTCCTCCTCTTAACGCTTGGATAGCCAGCTTCCTTACATATCTAAAGGTGGCCCCATTCCAGCTTCAACCCAACTCCTATGCTATATTGGTGAGCCTCTTCGTCATTTTCCAGAGGAAGTATGGTCGTGCTCCTTCCAACCGGGAGATCCGGTATCTATATAATCTGAGGGGCTATAAGAAGGGGTCCCCATACATTAGCTTGGAGTCAGCTGTGACCTTCAAGCCGGTCTTGGATCTGTATTCTAAATTCAGCATGTTCAAGAAGGAGTGGTTCTTCGTCAGGGACGACTCAGTTTCTTTTAGGCGTTTCACCTCTGGATGTAAGTCTACACTTTATTTATAATTTCCATTCTAGTTGGCGAGACTTCTTCTCATACGTCTTCATTTTTGCTAGCGACAGGTGGCTTTGCAGTTGTGGAGACTGATCGCCTGGTTCAGATGGCGGCTGAGATAGAAGCTATTCTCGGGAGATATAGGTCATCTGCCTACCTGTTCAGAAACACGACCCTTCTGGAGTATAACTTAATTCTTCCACAGCAGTCAGTAGTCAAGCTGAGGGAAACGGCGGAGGAGAGGGCGGCTGCTCAGGCTAAGGGAAGTGTCACGGTAGAGAGTAGCAAGAGGAAACCTTTCACAAAACGTCCAGCCGTCGGAGGTAAGAAACTTAAGAAGTCGGACGGTCCCTCCCCTAGCAATTGTCCACTTACTCAGGAGGAGGAAGACGTAGAGGAGGAAAGAGGTGAGGGTGGAGGTGACCGGGAAGGTGGCGATGGTGGTGACGGCATCGGGCCCCTGCTTCCTGGGCAAGCAGGCGGGATTCAGGAGTGGACGGATGATGTATTCCACCAAGCTTTTGAGGGGCTGGACGGGGAACCGGCTTTGATAGAGAAAACTGGGAAAGCTGACAAGGCTGGTGTTAGTCCATAAGATAGTGGTTTTGATGACAACAACTATAGAAGTGTTATAAAATATATATGTGCAGGAAATCTATATGCAGGTATCAACAAAAGAAGACTGTACAGTAAAGAAAACAAAATTGATGAAGACAAAGATCAAGAGTTCAAGATTGAAGACTCATGAGATTCAAGATATTTAAGAGTTCAAGACAAATAATATAGTTAGGTTAGATATTTGTTAAAACTCCTTGAAAGCACTATCATTCTTTTTTATCCAATTTACTCGTGGAATGGAATCCACTTCGTTCTTGTTAAAGGGATGGAACCCTAGTGAGATGGAACTCACGAAATATCTAGTGGAACGGATAGTAGCCCTATTTTGTTATCCACTAATTTTGATTCAAAATGATTTTCAAAATTATCTCTTGTTTTATAAAATGATTTTCAAATATTCCTTTTCGAAAGAAAAACCTTCGTTCACATTTCCAAAAATGTTTTAGCCTCAAAATCATATTTATCATTTTTTTATATTTTGATTTCAAAATTGTCCTTGATATTTTAGCCTCAAAATCTATTTTAATATTATATTTACTTTAGTTTATTTACTTTGATTTTAAATATATTTTAGTATATATACATATATACATTCATAAGTATTTCTACTTCTAAATACCTTCTACAAATACATAGAGTCCATTTGAATAAAGTTGCATATGTTTTAAATCATCATTTTCAAAGTAAAGCAAATCATCACTTTTTACTAGTCCATGTCGACATCCTATTTACCTGTCATGTCGACATGCTTCCCGTTACAGCAAAGGTTGTTTTCAAAAGAAGTGTCTATTCGTTTAAACCTCTTCGAATGGACACATCCATTCATTCTCTATAAATAGAGACTGTTATGGACGTTTTCCAGTAACTACTTTCTTTATTTTCTCTCCTCTTTACTCTCTTATCTTATTTTCTAATCATCCTATCCATATTTTGCCGAAATCTTAAGTGAATCAAACCAGAATATCTCTAGTTTGATTCTCTGCCACTCTCTCCAAAGAATCTCAGTGCTTATCAGAGTTATAGATACATTTGTACTCAAAGAAACTTGTGCGGGGTTATAAAGGTGTGATCGTGTCCTTGGAAATCGATCGGGTGAACTTGTGTCCTGTGAATCAAGTGGTTCTACCAAGAGACCTGAGAATCTGGAGGGTGTACCTCGTTGCCTTGGAATCGAGGGATTGTAATCTAGATTATTGTTGAATAGAAAGCCGTACGGGTTGTGCGGGACTGGATGTAGGGTAACACCGAACCAGTATAA
The DNA here is from genome assembly GCA_030737815.1 of Allium fistulosum. NCBI lineage: Eukaryota > Viridiplantae > Streptophyta > Magnoliopsida > Asparagales > Amaryllidaceae > Allium > Allium fistulosum. Next base: position 420,131,487 of record CM060906.1, read on the forward strand.
AATTCCTGGTGTGTTCTTTCCTTTACTTGCTTTTTATTTATATTTGCATTTGTTTGTGATTCTGTGATTTGATCTGTGATTGTGTATTTGCATTAAGTTAGTTAATTCAATTTAAATCAAAGAAGTTTTAAAGAAATTCTTAAAACACTATTCACCCCCCCTCTAGTGTTAAATAGCCTTAAGATCATCTTCCGCGTCCCTTTCATTTGGTATCAGAGCAAGTTTTTCAAAGTATTCATAACCTGATTTTTGAAAAGTAACAATGGCTACCAACACTGGTATTTCTAGTTCATTTGTAGAGGGTCAGTCCACTGCCAGACCACCACTTTTCAATGGCAGTAACTATGCATATTGGGCATGTAGAATGAAGATATATTTACAATCCATTAGTTTAGAAACATGGAATATGACACAAACTGAATACACTGAGCCCACAACTGATTTTGCTCAATGGACGACCGTTCAAAGAGAAGTGGCTCAAAACAATTCAAAAGCCATGAATATTTTATTTTGTTCACTAGATAGAAATGAATTTAATAGGGTATCTGTTTGTAAAACTGCATATGAAATCTGGAAAACTCTGCAAGTTACTCATGAAGGAACAAGCAAAGTTAAACAGACCAAAATTTCTATTCTTACTAATCAATTTCAATTATTTAAGATGTTGCCTAGTGAATCTATTCCAGATATGTATAGTCATTTTCAGGATATTGTTCATTCACTAGTATCTCTGGGAAAAGCAATCTCCGAAGAAGATCAAGTCAGGAAAATTCTGAATTCACTCACTCCAGAATGGGATTTGAAGATACTGGCGATTGAAGAAGCAAATAACATCAGTATCTTGAAGATTGATGAATTAATTGGAAATCTGATGTCATATGAAGTTCAAATTCAGGGAAGAAGGGAGAATAAGTCATCAGAAAAAAAGTCCATTGCCTTCAATGCACTAACTGGTGAATCAGACTCTAGTGATGATGATGAAGAAATAGCCTTCATGACAAGAAACTTTCGAAAATTCTTGAAGTATAGAAAAATGAATAATCACAAGAGAAAAAGTTTTGGAAATAACACTGAATCACTCAACAACATCAAATGCTTCAATTGCAATGAGTTTGGTCATTATCAAAGAGACTGTCCACATCTAGAAAAGCAAACTCCTCAATCAAACAAAGAATATTCAAAGAAAAGAAAGAAAGCATTTGCAGCAACACTGGATGATTCAGATACGTCCTCAAGTAATGATGAACAGAAAACAGAATTGGCAAATATGTGTTTTATGACAACTCAGAATTCAGATAATCAGGATGATATGGAACTCAAACAAGGTACACGTTTACTATTTTAATTGGTTGAAAATTGGTTGCTTAGAATAGTTTATTAGTTAAGTATATAATTGATTTTATTAACTTAAATTTTTTTAAATATCTTTTAAATTTTTTATAAAATATTATTTTTATATATTTTCTGTATAATATATTTTCAAAATATATTTAGACAATAATCATAATATATATAAGTATATATATATATATAAATCTTGTACATGCTTGAAATCATTTTTGCAAAATCTGATGTGCATGTCGACATGGCACTTATTGGTAATGTCGACATACCTGTAGCAAATCAGATTTCTAAATTTGAATTCAAAATTCAAATTTCCCTCCACCTTTTCACTAACTCCTATGTTCTGAATAGTTATGACTCTTTGACTAGAGAATTCACCTATTCAACCTCTTTATATCTATCTTCTATCAACACTTATCTCCATCTTCAATTCAAATTCAAAACAACTTTTATCTTCAAACACTCTTATCTCTTCAAAAATGGCATCCACTAGCAACATAGCCAGAATGAGGCTGTCAAGAGCCACCAAAGATCATCTCTACAATAATAGAGATGCCATACTTGCATACATTAATTATGCAACTTATGGAAAAGTTCATTCGGGTAATTTTGCTATTTTTAATGACTTCGCTTCTTATGAAATTGATGCTCTCTTTCAAAACAATGGTATTCTAAGCTTGGTTGACAATAACCAAAATGATTTTGTTTGCTATCCAAACCTTGTCAAAATGTTTTATGCAAATTTAAATCGTGGTTTTTATAATGGAAGGGATGATGAAGTGTGGAGTAGTGTCAAGGGGACACAAATTGTTTTGGATACCGATGTTTTAGGAACCATACTTGAGTGTAAAAGTACCGGTTCCAATCTTTCTTCTTTTGAAATCGAGGAAACCGATCGTGAAACTTTTCACAATATTTTTGAGGAAGAAATGGATTTCAAAAACAAATTTTTTCGACCAAAAGCTCGTATTGTTAATCTTCTCCTTCAACGCACTATTACTCCGAGATCGGGAAATTACAATAACCCGACTCAAAAAGTGTGTAAGGCTCTTTTTGCAATTTTTGGAAATTATGATATTAATTGGGCACAAGTTATCTTGGATGAATTTCGACACAAAAACTTGGATTCGGGAGAGAATGCATTATATCATGGAATATACCTCACTAGAATTTTTAATTACTTTGGAGTGGATATGAGAGGTGAAGAATTCTTTCCACGAAAGGTTTTTAATCATTCCAATATTTCACTTATGAAAATTCCGCACGTGTTTCAACCATACGAAACGCTAACGGAAAAAGAAGCACGATTGGGGTATGAGGAAATGCAAGAAGATGAGGAGGAAGAAGAAGAAGAGGAAGAGGAGGAAGAAGAAGGTGAGGAAGAAGAAGGTGAGGAAGAAGAAGAGCAAGAAAGTGAAGAAACTTCCTTAGAGAGTATTGATTTTCCCACACGACCATCAAACAAGACTCTCCTTCACAATCAACGAGTGATTGTGAAAAATCAAAAAGCTCTCAAACACTCCGTAAACAAAAAATTGGACAAAATGTCCAATACTATGAACAAGTTCTTCTCCAAAGTCAGCAAGAAGCTCAATATCTCATCATCTTCATCCTCATCTACTAGTTTCTAGAGTTTACTTTTTGTATATCAATGAAATTTGGTGTATTGAAAGTTGTATCTTTATGTTTTCTTTATGAAATTCATGTACTTCTTTGTTCTAGTATGAAATGAAGCTTATTCTCTGTTTTTCTTACTGTTACTCTTATTTATATCAAGTAATATATATAAATCATAGGTATATACACTGAAAATTCAAAAATAAGATGTGCAAAATCTGCTATGTATGTCGACATACTGTATAGAGGTCATGTCGACATATACTGGTAATATTCTGAATGGACATTTCAATTTGAAATTCAAAATAACTCCTTATGTCTATTCATTTCAAACGACTTTCCTGTCTATTTAAGTCCTATTTTCTTCCAGAAAACTTCTCATAACTTCTCTCTACTCTTATCTACTTATTTCCTTCTTACTTATCATCAAAATGGCTTCATCCTCTTCAAATCTAAGTGATAATCTTGAAGAGACTCTCAAATCCTTCAAAGATATTCTTACTTTTATTCTACGAAATCAGAGGCACTTAGAACCGAGTCAAATGCAGATGATAAAGGAACAAGAAAGGCATTTCGATGCACTACGATGGATGATCTCCGCTCTCAACAAAGAGGATCTCCAAGTAAATCCACCGAAGACATTGCTCCAGGATGATGAAGATTGGGAAGTAATCAAAGCGGATCCCATCTTTGGAAAAGAGGGATGGGTTGAAGTTCCACGTAACATTTAACTTGTTTGATTTGGTTAAAATTGATTTGATTTGAAATACTTGATTTGGTTTGGTTTTAAACATGGTTGATTTATGATAACTTACTATATTGATTATGTAATAAGACATAAATAGGTGTGCTTATGTTTGATTGATTTGTATACTTATTGTATGCATTTTCTTTTCATTTAACAGTTATGTATATAGTGATATGAATAAAATAATTTGTGGTTACACTTATTATTCTTATTCTTATATTACTCATATATATCATTCTGAGTATACAATATTTAGCATTGTTATATCTAGTTTCAGTATTATTAATGATAACACTATCATTAATATCATAGATTTAGGGGGAGTTAGTGTCATTTTTTTGTTGATGACAAAGGGGGAGAAGTATAAAATAGGTTAGTTAGGCATAGATTAAGGGGGAGTTATTAGATTTAGGGGGAGTTATAAGGAGAATATAAATATTTTATAAACAAAGGTTGTCATCATCAAAAAGGGGGAGAATGTTAGTCCATAAGATAGTGGTTTTGATGACAACAACTATAGAAGTGTTATAAAATATATATGTGTAGGAAATCTATATGCAGGTATCAACAAAAGAAGACTGTACAGTAAAGAAAACAAAATTGATGAAGACAAAGATCAAGAGTTCAAAATTGAAGACTCATGAGATTCAAGATAGTCAAGAGTTCAAGACAAATAATATAGTTAGGTTAGATATTTGTTAAAACTCCTTGAAAGCACTATCATTCTTTTTTATCCAATTTACTCGTGGAATGGAATCCACTTCGTTCTTGTTAAAGGGATGGAACCCTAGTGAGATGGAACTCACGAAATATCTAGTGGAACGGATAGTAGCCCTATTTTGTTATCCACTAATTTTGATTCAAAATGATTTTCAAAATTATCTCTTGTTTTATAAAATGATTTTCAAATATTCCTTTTCAAAAGAAAAACCTTCGTTCACATTTCCAAAAATGTTTTAGCCTCAAAATCATATTTATCATTTTGTTATATTTTGATTTCAAAATTGTCCTTGATATTTTAGCCTCAAAATCTATTTTAATATTATATTTACTTTAGTTTATTTACTTTGATTTTAAATATATTTTAGTATATATACATATATACATTCATAAGTATTTCTACTTCTAAATACCTTCTACAAATACATAGAGTCCATTTGAATAAAGTTGCATATGTTTTAAATCATCATTTTCAAAGTAAAGCAAATCATCACTTTTTACTAGTCCATGTCGACATCCTATTTACCTGTCATGTCGACATGCTTCCCGTTACAGCAAAGGTTGTTTTCAAAAGAAGTGTCTATTCGTTTAAACCTCTTCGAATGGACACATCCATTCATTCTCTATAAATAGAGACTGTTATGGATGTTTTCCAGTAACTACTTTCTTTATTTTCTCTCCTCTTTACTCTCTTATCTTATTTTCTAATCATCCTATCCATATTTTGCTGAAATCTTAAGTGAATCAAACCAGAATATCTCTAGTTTGATTCTCTGCCACTCTCTCCAAAGAATCTCAGTGCTTATCAGAGTTATAGATACATTTGTACTCAAAGAAACTTGTGCGGGGTTATAAAGGTGTGATCGTGTCCTTGGAAATCGATCGGGTGAACTTGTGTCATGTGAATCAAGTGGTTCTACCCAGAGACCTGAGAATCTGGAGGGTGTACCTCGTTGCCTTGGAATCGAGGGATTGTAATCTAGATTATTGTTGAATAGAAAGCCGTACGGGTTGTGCGGGACTGGATGTAGGGTAACACCGAACCAGTATAAAATTCCTGGTGTGTTCTTTCCTTTACTTGCTTTTTATTTATATTTGCATTTGTTTGTGATTCTGTGATTTGATCTGTGATTATGTATTTGCATTAAGTTAGTTAATTCAATTTAAATCAAAGAAGTTTTAAAGAAATTCTTAAAACACTATTCACCCCCCTCTAGTGTTAAATAGCCTTAAGATCATCTTCCGCGTCCCTTTCAGCTGGGACTAGTGCAAGCGAGCCTCCTCAGACTATTCCAGCCAAGGTGGCTTCGACGACTCAAGGTGAACTTTTGACTCCTGCGGGCTCCATTTATGATAGGGACTTAGGAATATTTTATGACCCGCTCCCGTCCTGGAACGAAATCCAGGACTTATTACAGTATCCTACTCCTCCCCGGGGTTTGTACAACCTCAGATGTGTTTCCTTTCTTTTTACCTTTTAATTTCCCATGTTTTCTCGAATTATGGATCAATGTAAGCTTGTGACACTTGTTCTTCATATCAGGAGCAGGTAAAACGGTCAAGGCCTCAGATCTTCGGCACAGGCTTGAACAGTACAAGCTTTCCAAAGCTTCCGCCAAGCCAAAGTCTTCGACCCACCGCTCCGGGGATGTAGTCGGCTACCGTCCCCTTCTCGGGGTTATTGAAGAGGGTATCCAAATGAGAAAGAGGAGTCATCCCTCATCTGAACCTTCACTTGGTCCTCAGCCCCCAGTTCAGCCTCTTCATGATATCACGGAGGAGGATAGCGAGTTTGCACTCTCTCCGCACCCGTCCGAAAACCCTACCGTTATTCAGATTGATCGTCCTGACTTGGCTCGTAATCCATTTGCGGGTCATCCTGATCTAGGTCCAAGTTCCCATGATATTACCTTTGACGAGGTTACTGGTGAGCACCTCCTTCCCCGCAATCCCATGGTACGGGTGCTTGATGAGGCTAAGTCCTTAGATCTCGATCTACTTACTACTCGGATAGTTACCAAGGGAGACGAGGCCAAGGCTAATATTGATCGGGTGGCGGAGGAGACTAGGAGGATGATGGGGCATCATGCCCGGCTGGTTAAGGCTGGAGAGGAGATTGGGAGTGCCAACATCCGACTAAGATTGATGGTTTCGGACCAGGCCAAACAGCTCGCTGATCAGGCCATTCAGATTTCTCAGCATGAGGCTGCCTCCGGGCGGTTGAGGAAGGCTATGGAGGAGGCTAGTAAGGCGGAACTGCGGAAGATGGAGGGTGCCTGCAAGGAGCAGATAAATATGGCCATCTCGACAGTGGATGAGGTTCGGAGGGCGGATCTTGAGCGGGTAGAGGAGCTGTCAGGGAAGCTTGAAGCCGCAGAGCTTGCTCAGGTTAGGCTGAAGGAGGAGATGGAGGCGATGCGGAAATCCCTTCAGGCTGACTGCTCGAGATACCGTTTGGAGAGAGAAACTGCTGTTGGAAGGTTGTCGGCTTCCGAGGCCCGGATGAGGGAGTTTGAGGAGAATGAGGGGATGATGGATGAAATGCTTCAGGACATGTACTTCCGAACTTGGAAGCAGGGCAACCTATCCTGGATGGATGATTATCCTAGGGTCATGGCTAAGATTTATCTTCGGGCTCTGGAGGAAGCTAAGGCGGATGCGGATAAAGAGGGTGGTGTGGCCTTCAGCATGGATGTGGTCACTGCCCAGTTTACCAAGGAGGAGAAGGTGGCAGTGAAGGAGGGTATGCGGTTGCTTGCTGCTGAGGAGGCAGGTGTGCAAGTAGAGGATGACGACCAGGATAGTCAAGAAGCAGGTGCTGGTAAGTCTTCCTTTTTAGTCTCTCCATTAACTTTGGTTGCTTATCACTAATGAATCCTTTCTCTGACTGGACAGGTGGTCAACAGGACAAGGATAAAACTCCAATGCAGCCGGCCCCTTGATCAGACCTGGAAAATTCTTTTTGTAGACTTGACATGGCCGTATACGTTAGTCTTAAAACGGTAGAGTAACTTTTAAGTTGTAATTATTTTGCTACTTGTAATAAATAGCTCTATTCTTGATGTGTAATTCTTAAGTTGATTTTTTCGTCTTCCGAATGTTTGTTGCTATTTTGACATGTCGTATGAGAAATATAGCTATGCATATTCTTGTAATTGAATTGTGTTTGATGTCAGGTTCTGGTTTTAAAACATAATTTTATGACTTGTAATATTAGCGTGTGGTGTGAACAAATTATAGTCATGTATTTGTACACAAAAGAAGAAAATACCGCCCTTCATGTTTTAATCGTAGATGGCAGTTTTGAATATCTTGTATGACCGAGTATGGAATGCAGTCGAGTGCCCTGCCATCCAATCGTGAGTCCCTACACCCATTGGCTAGTATCTCCTACTCTGCATCCTGTACTTTAGGGACCGTTATAGAGGATAGGAGAAAAGCTTTTTAAGTAAAATTGAAATATGTGAAAAAGTAAAACTTCCACTCACGGAAGGCCTTCGATGTGCTTAAGTTCGTGGCAAACGGGTTTTGTAGTCACTTTCCCTAGCTGTAGGTCTTGGAGACATTTGTCACCCATCTTACGCCTCCGCGGGGAGTTAATTCTTTTTTACCACAGTCGCACTTAAGACACATCGGAGCCGAGATCGCGCACAGTAACTACCCGGGCCATTATGGCCCGTAATCATGGGTATTATTCGATTTACTGTGGCCGGCTAGCGTGGATGCCGATCGTCAACTGTGAACTGCCCCTGGCTGGCCACACCTTATGTTGGGGCTTATAGTCGGTTCACAGTTGCCGGCGAGCCTAACGCCGTAATGAGCTGCCTCGGCTATAGTCGGCCTTCTCGGTGGCTTATAATCGGCTCATTACAGTTGGCTTTAAGGGCCGTCGCGAGCAATGAGTTAACCCGCAGCAGAGGGATGCTGGAGCAAAAGTGTCTCATTGGCGAGGGCATAGATTCGCATAGTACCTGTTAGGTTTTGCCCAGGTGAAGTTGCACCGTGGAGTGCTTTGAGTGGAGATGCTATACGCATAGGATTTTGTTCAATAGGAAAGGATAAAGTTAACAAGTAGCCAAGATATAAAGGAACAAGTTAAAAAAGAGACAAAGTTTTTTTTAAAGTGGTTCGGCATGAAAAGGCCTACGTCCACTGATTTTCTTTGTTAATTCACTTCATATGGGCAGTACAAGTTAAGAAAAGTATCGACGGAGGTGCTGGATGTTCCATGCCCTCTGGAACACCTCTCCGTCCACTGTTGACAAAATATAAGCTCCATTGTGGAGATCTTTATGAATTACATATGGTCCATCCCAGATGGGGTCTAGTGCTCCGGGGCGAGGGAAGATTCGCTTGAGGACAAGATCCCCTTCTTGTAAGGTATGATGCTTGACTTTGGAGTTGTATTGCGCTGCCACTTTCTGCTTGTGGGCTGCTGTTTTAAGGACTGCATCATTTCTTCTCTCCTCAACTAGATCCAAAGACATGTGGAGGAGCTCTTCATTCTCTTCCGGGTTATAGTGGATCCTACGGTGGGAAGGCACAATGGTTTCAACTGGGAGCATAGCCTCCGATCCGTATTCCAAAGAGAAAGGAGTGTGCCCCGTTGATGTTCTGAAAGATGTGCGGTAGGCCCACAGTGCCGTAGGGAGTTCATCCATCCAAGCACCCTTTGACTTTTCGAGCTTCTTTTTGATCAGAGTTTTCAGAATTTTGTTGAATGCTTCGACTTGTCCGTTTGCCTGGGGATATGCTACGGATGAGAAGCTTTTATGAATTCCGTGCTCTCGGCACCAGTTGGCGAATTCCTCGCTGTCAAACTGAAGTCCATTATCTGATATGATTTTGAGTGGGACTCCGTACCTGCACAGAACATTTTTGATCAAGAAGTTAATAACTTTTGCTGAAGATACTTTATTCAGAGGTTCCGCTTCCACCCATTTGGTGAAATAATCAACTGCCACTATAGCATATTTGGCCCCGCCTCGACCCATCGGTAGCTCGCCGATTAAGTCAATTCCCCATATTGCGAAGGGCCAAGGGCTGGTCATTTGAGTAATCTCAGTTGTTGGTAGCCGTGGAATCTTAGCAAATTTTTGGCATCTGTCACACTTATTGACGAAATCTAAGACGTCCTTGCTTAAGGTGGGCCAGAAATATCCGTATCGGAGTATCTTTTTTGCTAATGTTTGCCCTCCGGTGTGATCTCCGCAGCTCCCCTGATGGATGTTGGATAAGATTTCCTTGGCTTCTCTCCCAGCGACACACCTTAATAACAGGTTAGAGAATCCGCGCCGATAGAGGATGTCTTCTTGTATTGTGTAGCGGGATGCTTTCCTCAAGATTTTCTTGACTTCGTTACGCCCGTTGGGTAGAGTGCCACTTTGTAGGTAGTCTCGGATGGGAGTCATCCAAGTTGCTTCTTCGGTTGCAGCTATCAGATTCACTTGCTCAAAACTTGGGGCCAGTTGCTTTGAGATGGTTACTGCCCCGAAGATGGTGATGTCTCTCACACTTGCTTGCTTTGCTAATTCGTCGGCCTCTCGGTTCTCCTCCCGAGGGATGTGTTTGACTAAGTAGTGGTCCAATCGGCTGAGAAGTAACTTGGTCTTCTTTAGATATGCTATGAGTCGTTCTTCTCGAGCTTGGAATTCTCCTAGTATTTGATTAACAATAAGTTGAGAATCGCTGTGAAGACACAAAGAATTAGCTCCAATTTCTATGGCAATTTCTAGTCTAGCTATCACTGCTTCATATTCTGCATCGTTGTTGGTGGCAGCGAACTCCAACCTTATAGCATAGTGCAGTTTGTTTCCCCTGGAAGTGATTATTACCACACCTGCCCCCGAGCCTTGTTCGTTCGATGCACCATCCACAAAGAGATTCCACTTGATATCTTCTGCTATTTCCAATTTCTCCTTACCTTCGTTGGTAGTGAATTCTGCAATGAAATCAGCCATGGCTTGTCCCTTGATGGCGGTGCGAGGGTGATAGGTGATATCATACTGACTTAGTTCAATGCACCATTTAAGTAGTCGCCCAGAAGTGTCGGGACGATGGAGTACCTGCCTCAGTGGTTGATCAGTCAGAACTTTGATGGAATGGGACTGGAAGTAGTGATGCAGCTTTCGTGATGTGATTAGTAAACAGTATGCTAGCTTCTCAAGTTTAGGATATCTGACTTCTGCCCCAGTAAACCTTTTGCTGACGAAGTAAACTGGCCGCTGCGTGCGGTTGTTTTCCCTTACCAAGGCAGCGCTTAGGGCGTGAGATGACACAGCAAGGTATAGGTATAATTCTTCGCCTTCGCTTGGAGTCGAGAGTACCGGTGGTTTCTGGAGGTGTTCGATTAGGTTAAGGAAAGCGGTTAAGCATTCGTCAGTCCATTCAAACTTTCCTTTGTCTTTCTTTAGAGCTTCGAAAAAGGGGACGCACTTGTCCGTTGCCTTGGAGATGAATCGGCTTAGGGCGGCCACTTTTCCATTTAGGCTTTGCATTTCCTTTCGGGTGGAAGGTATCTTGATATCCCTTAGCGCTCGGACTTGTTCAGGGTTTGCTTCTATCCCTCTGGCATGAACGATGAATCCTAAGAACTTTCCTGATGACACTCCGAAGGAGCATTTTAGTGGATTCAACTTCATTCCATATTGTCGAAGTACTTGAAACATCTTGCCTAGGTGGCTTACGTGATCTTTGGCTTTCCTTGACTTTACCAGCATGTCATCCACATATACTTCCATAGTTTGTCCTATTAGCCCTGTAAACATCTTGTTGACGAGGCGCTGGTAGGTGGCTCCTGCATTTTTAAGTCCGAAAGGCATTCCCTTATAGCAGTATAAACCTCGGTCGGTGATGAAACTAGTGTGGTCTTGGTCGGGAGCATGCATAGGAATTTGGTTATATCTTGAGTATGCATCCATAAAAGATAGGAGTTCGTGCCCGGCTGTGCTGTCTACAAGTTGGTCGATTCTGGGAAGTGGGAAGCAATCCTTTGGGCAGGCGTCGTTTAGGTTGGAAAAGTCAATGCAGGTTCGCCACTTCCCATTAGCCTTTTTTACCAGCACCGGGTTGGCGATCCATTCCGGGTAGATAGCTTCTCGTATGAAGTCATTGGCGAGTAGATTCTTTACTTCTTCATCGAGGGCTGCTGATCGCTCTGCCCCATACTTCTCTTTTTTTGATTTACAGGCGCCTTGGTAGGATCAATGTTTAATACGTGGCAGGCTATGTCGAGGGAGATTCCAGTCATGTCAGCGTGTGACCAAGCGAATACATCCAAGTTGTGGCGGAGAAAATCGATGAGTTGTTCCTTTAATTCGGCTTTTAGTTGGGACCCAATTTTCAATAGTCTACTTGAGTCGTGCTTGTCTACAGATATAAACTCCATAGCCTCTGCAGGCTCGGCGGTGGCCTCCTCCTCTTTGTCCCTAGGATCTAATTCATTGAAAGGGTCGCTGGTATATCGAAGAGGAGGGGCTTTCTTTAGTTGCTATGCATCTAGACTTTTTGTGCAGAGGGAAATCTCTACACCCTTCCCTTTATCCTTCCTGTGGTTGTTGCGAAGTTCAGTCACATAGCAGTCTCGAGCAACGTCCTGATCTCCTTCCACTTCCCCTACTCCATTGTCTGTTGGAAATTTCATCTTTAGGCACCATGGGGCTAAGACAATTTGGAAGTCAGACAAGGATGGCCTTCCTAAGAAGGCGTTGTAGGCCGACTGGTTTTCTATTAGCACAAACGTCTGTTTTCGTACAGCGGAGCGGGGATGGCTTCCAATCTCAACAAAGAGGTCCAGTTGCCCGAGGGGCATTTTCGCATCTCCAGTGAAGCCGTGTAGTGGTTTATCGCAGGGAGATACATCCTTCATTGATAGCTTCATTTTGTCGAATGCGTGTTTGAACAGGATGTTTACTGAGCTTCCAGTGTCTACTAGGATTCGGTAAACTTCGGCGGGACCAAGTCGGGCAGAGATGACCATGGGATCCATGTGAGGGTACTGCCTTCCTTCTAGGTCACGCTTACCGAATGTGATGTCATCACTTTCTTTCCGCTTCGGGTGGCGTTCTTCTATAACCGAATTGACATAGTCTTTATTGTCTCTAAGCGACTTTCCGTACCTTTCCATCTCTTTCCAGCTTCTGTCTGCGATGTGTGGCCCTCCTGAGATGGTATGGACCACTATCTTTTCTTGACTAGAGCTGCTAGCATTGCGGTTTCCTCTGTCGGCCCCCAGTGAGGGTAGCCTTGGGTTTTCGTTGGTAGGAGCTGGAGTCCTGTCCTGACTTTTTACATAACGTTCCAGTTTCTTCCTTCTGATGTGTTCCTCAATCAAATCTCGGAGATGATGGCATTCGTTGGTATCATGCCCGTGAGATTCGTGGAAGCGGCAGAACTTTCCAGACTTCTGTGCGTTATCTGATTCCTTCTTGTATGGTGGGCGTTTGTATCTAACTTCGCCTTAGGTGGCAAGGAAGATATTTTCGATGGTCTCGTTCAAAGGAGTGTAAGTGTCGAATCTCGGTCCTGGCCGATATAGGCGCTTTTCTCCCTTCTTGTCCCCAGCATTGTCTCTGGAATCATTTCTTCGAACGTCCCTTGCCACAGCAGGGGCGTTGCTATGGGTTGTCTTATTTTGCTGTCCTGACTGCCCCTCAATGGCAGCATCCTCAAGCCTCATGTATTTCCCGGCTTCATGGAAGAAATCGGGTAAAGTAGCTGGTTTTTCTTTTGTCAACCTTCTAGCAAATTTAGTGTCTGGATGCACACCACTACAGAGGGCCATTAGGATAAGCTTCTCATCGGCATCTTGGACTGCGGCTGCTGCGGCGTTGAATCTGGTTAGGTATTGCTGCAGCTTCTCTCCAGGTTTCTGTTTGACACTGGATAGGGAATAAGCGTCCTTAGGTTGCTCCACATGAATGCGGAACTGACTGATAAATTTTTCTTTCAACATCTCCCACGAGCTGATGGATCCCTGGGGTAGATGACAGAACCAGGAGGTAGCAAGATCTGCTAAGAAGAGCGGAAAGCATTTGCACAGTACTCCCTCTGTCGCCCCACTCATGAGCATATGCTGCGTGTACCTCTGTAAGCGCACAACGGGATCGGAGGTTCCTTTGTAGGGTTCCATTGTTGGCATCTTCCATTCTCGTGGGGTGATAGCAATTTCGATATTGCGGGCGAAAGGGCTGGTTACCCTAGCGCCTATCCCTCGATCTCTTTGCTCCCATTGGACACACTCTCTGAATAAGCATGCCATCCTTTCATCAGAACTTGGAGCAGATAGAAATGAGTTTGGTTCTGTTCTGTGGGATTGATTCCGTCCAGATGACCTGTAGGGATGGTGTCGTCTATCATTCCTCATATTTTCCAGTGGCTGCCTTTGATCTTCTGGTAGCATGCTCGGGTCAGCTACAGTTGGCCCTTGCCTTGATCTCCCCCTGCTGGGTTCTGATCTAAGCACTTCCTCGGGTCCAACTTCGGGCTGGACTCTAGCTCGGCCCCGTTCACTGGCGTTTCTGTGGTTAGGCAGCATGACAGGCTCAGCAACAGTTGACCTTCGCCCGGTACCTCCCCCGTTGGGTTCGGTACCAAACGTTTCCTCAGGCCTAACTTCGGGCTGTGCTCGGTCTCGGCTCCTACCACGGCTACTTCTGCCGTTAGCTCCTTCGAAGAAGGAAGATCTTTGTTGTCTCTGAGATCCTCCAGACTGGGACTCGCCCCATGATTCAGTGTTGCGGTTGGATTCTTCAGCGTCCCTTAAGCGTGACATGAGATGGTCCACCAAGGCTTCCTGCTGGGACGTGAAGCGGTTAGTTACTTCAACCACAACTCTGTCCAAATCTGCCCTAGTAATTGCTGTAGGCTGTTCTATGGCAGGAGTGGTTGGGTTAGCCTGTCCTTCATTTGTTACTGTTGCTGGAGGAGGACGATTTACTTGATTCGTGACAGCTGGATCTGGAAGACTGCTGGATGCGATGTTTTTTCCTTTGTTAACATCTTTTCTCTGTTTGGGAGGCATGTTTTCCAAGTGGCGGACGATGCTGTTAGGAAAAATCGTTAAGTGGATGAAGCTGAAGCTTCGAGCTTCTAGCTCTCAATGAAAGCACCAAAAATGTTTGCACAAAAAATGGACAAACACCTCAAAGTTGTATGATTTAGTAGATCTTATGTTATTCTTAGTGATTTGAGCGATTTATGCAAATATATGAAAAACAGGGGCTAAACTGTAAAACGACACGCAAATTTATAGTGGTTCAGCCAGAATGTGCCTACGTCCACTTTATATGTTATTTCTCTTCTCTTATTCTGATTACAAGTACAAAGCTTTGATACAAGTAAAAGAAAGTTGTTTGAAAGTTCCTTCCGTGCTTGAGCTCTCAAACTTGTCCCCCATTGTTGTACCCCTGCCCCTCTATTTATAGAGTGAGGCTGGGGGTAGGGGTCTTGGAGGTATATACCAGCTGGTGGGCCTGGGCTGACGCAATCTGGCCTGGTGGAGCTGGTCCGGTGGTACTTGGTTCGGTGGAAGGAACTTGGTGTGGTAGGAGCTTGGTCCGGTAGGAGCTAGGAGAGGTTGGTCCGGTAGGAGCTAGGAGAGGTTGGTCCGGTAAGAGCTTGGTCCGGTAGGAGCTAGGAGAGGTTGGTCCGGTAGTGGCTTCTTGAGACTGCCGAATGGGTTTCTATGAGGCATGGATACCGAATGAGTTCCTGCCGAATGGGCCCTGGAGAACGAGAATGCCGAATGAGTTTAGGCAAGCCTGGATGGATGAATCAAGCTTCTTGGTCTCGAGGTCTCCTGGGTGAGAACACGCCCAACACATATAAATATATTTTACGCAAATTTAATAAATAACTATATATACACACATACATATTTTTTGACCATAAAAAAATCATTTTTTCGGCTTTATTTTTTATTAAAAATGAAACCTTTTTTCATTTGATTTCCGTACGGAAATGTATGTAAAAAAGGGCATTTTTTATTCTAAAATATATATATATAATGTTAAATATTTATACAAACATATTTTATATAATTTATAATGTATATATAATATTTAGATATAACATTTAATTAGATAAAATACTATATTGTATTTGAATATAAATACATATATATTTAAAAAAATTGAACTATAAATGTGTATGTGTAAATATTAGTTTAACATATGTTTTACTTAATAATGTTTATTTTAATTCAGTTTTACTTTAAATCATCAAAAATTATCATTTTTGAAAAATAATTTTTTACTATTAATGGTCGTGAGAAATATGTATTCTTATACATATTCAAAATATTTTTTTTATACACACACATATATAATATCATCTAATGATGATAACGCCAACATATATATAGATTCGTGATAAATGATATACTAAATACATGACATGTATGGTATAATAAACATTATATACATTAAATAAAGAATTTTACCTTTGTCTAATGCCTACATGATACACCAAGAAACGTAGAATCAAAACTCCTTGAATTTTTTTTCAGAATCTAGAAAATGCTACCTTTCTGAATGCAGCTACCACCGACACTTGAATTGTATTTGATTTAATATTTTTAAGCTTGACAATTTGAGGAGAATGGAGGCGGAGTAGTCAGCCTTGGCTGGTGTAGAAAAGAGCAAAAAGTAAAATACAAAATGTGGGGTTAGAGGTCATTAAATAAAGGAGATTCCAAGGAGTAAAATAAGAATCTAAATCCTTATTCTTCTATTACTAATTATCCCTTTTCTAATTTAAAACCTGACCCTCTTAGCTATCAAAGGGCCACCCCCAGGCTATACATAGCTGGCTACAGCAAGTCCTCGTTTGGGCCTCAAAATCTCTTCAAGCCCGATTGATAATTAACACATTTAAATCCAATTCAAATACATATCGATATCGTATATCGATCAGTGTTTTTATAACTATGACATACACACTGTTTAATATTGATCAACAATGAAATTCTATAATTAATATTTAATAAAAAATGATTAATTTATAATAATTATAATTAATTAAATCAGGTGGTATCAGGAGTATTCAACATTTTGCTTGTGTGACTCTTAGGTGTAAATTTGATCAGCGATTAATATCGGACAATTCGAATATTAATGTTCAAACATCACTTAGCAAGTGGTGTGACATTATGGCCAAATTTATTGCTTACATAGCTTTGGTAAAACCAGTTTTGCTAATTTAAGCACTACCTGGTAGTGGCAGTTATTGACACCAATTCTCTTCATCAAAATTAATCACACTAAGGCCTATTGAATTTGGTGATGGTCAAAATTCCAATTTCATCAATATTCAACTTTATAACCCAAATAAAAAGTCCTTGGTTTAATATTAACAATTATTATTAACCAAACTACTCTTACAAGAGATTTTAACTTTGAGTTGACTTCAGTTGACCGTCATACTAACCTTATATAATTGAGGAGACGAGTCCTCACTTGAATAGTGTTTCACTTCCAATACTTCCACTCAACCCGACTATAGTCGTTCGATGGATGCCGTGCCACATTAGCTATAATCAAAGAGAAGATTTCATATTGAAGATCAATAATATTTTCAAGTCAAATATGTAATACTGTCACATCGATATTTTTTGTTTGACCTTAGTCATATTAACCGGCAGAAAAATATCGAGTGATTCATTCCATAGTTATCCAATAACTATCAGTACATAATCCCTTAGTGCCCTTAGCAGGTAATACACGACTTAACATTTAAAGAGCATTATGTACTTTAGTCTTAAAGGATGCATCGATATGCAATCTCGATACATCTTGACTAGGAATATTTAAAATGATGTGTCTATTACATTATGATAAAATACTCATAATAAAAACTATTTGTAATTACTATCACAAACACAACATTTACGAATTTTCTGTTAAATATACCTTAATTAAATAATTAATTAATTATAATATATTATAATGTTGATAAGATTTTTTGCCTCATAACACCTCAACTGGTCACAAAAGCAATAAGCATACTTCCATGAATTTGAATCAACAAACTTACGAAATATTAAGTTTTCCTTCAAGTAGTAATTGTATTAGAGGGAGCTTACACAATTAGGAGGCTGCACGTTAATTTTTTGTTAAAATATCAAATCAAACTTTGATTTACAAATAAAAATAGGAATGGATCTGATGTAATGAAAGCAAGTAACGATGCATGAAAATAAAGAAACATAGGAATTTTACGCGGTTCAGATTCCTTTGAATCCTACGTCCATGGGTCAAATCTCTGTTTATATATTTCTTCCTGATACAAGTGTTTGGTGGAAAAGACAAAAAGATACAATTCAAATTCCAAGAAAAGGATTCTTTCACATTCTAGATTATCTCCTATTTATAGTGTAGAGGATGTACACGGATTCCCGTAATCAATCTTCTTTCCCAACTTTGGATCATGCTATGTGTCATCCATCTGCATCGTTTGTTTAGTGTGTGTGTAGATCACTGATGTGCTTTTGGCAGGAAACCATAGTTTGAGTAGTTAAATCCTGGGTGTTGGTGGGAAGTGTGGATTTGAAGCAGGAACATCTGAAATTGAAGCGGGAAACTTGAATTCAAATGGGTTATGCACTTTTGATCTAAAGAAGCAAAGGACCTGTATACCACCCTAGGAGGATATTGAGAATTATTCCTTTGCTTTTGGGTGCCGCCGACATGTATGAGCGAAGTTGTACTGTTTGAAGTGCAATGTTTACATGGTACTTGTTATCTGGCATTTTGACTCGGCTATATCCAAACTGACTGGACAAGTTAGACTCGACTGTCATCAAGCCCAATAGCCTAAAGCCATGATTCTAGGTTGAAAAATCAAGCATAGATGATAGTATAAAGCAGAAGTATGAAAGCTCACTACTCCTCGAAGATGGATCGGGTACAATCCATATTGAACACTATGGATCATATCGTATCGATTTCAACACTCAATTTTGCAACGATGATCGGTCAGTAGCTCAAAATCTACACATGCTATTAACATGAAACATGGAGTACAAGCTTACTACAACATGTGGAACACCCCCTATGGATCTCATTCCAATTGTAGGAAGTTGGAGGGATCGACATAACTCCCTTTGAAACGATCGGCAGAAATCAGAATTCAAGCAACACCACTTCACATAAAATACGATATCTCACAAACCATATGTCGGTATTGCATGAAATTTGGGGACCAAATAGCTAACATCATAGGACTTCCATCATAGGGATCGCAACCCATTTTGATGCACTAATAGGGATCGGTACCGATCCCTATTGTGGGCCCCGATGGGCCTGCAAATTTTTTGATAGTCTCGTCTTGGTCTCCCGAACCTTCTACTAAAATTTCACTCCGATCCGTGCACATCTTCCCCTATAAATATAGAAGGCATGGCGTCAGAAAAGGGATTTGGCTTTCTCTTCCAAGACTCTACCATTTTTATTCTTCACTTTTGTGCTAATGGATCCTAGTAGATCCAAACATTCTTGTAATCATAATCAAGTGGAAGATCAATAAAAATATAAAGTGGACGTAAGCCAAGATTGTCGAACCACTATCTGTGTGTTTATTTATGATTTTTACTTTGTTTCAATTTCATTCTTCATTTAATCCCTACTAGATTCTATTAGGTATTGATGCCCATTTATGGCGTCAATATTTTGGTTCTTTCACTGAGAATTGAATTCTGAGCTTGATTGGATCTCATCATCTACTTGCGGATTCCTATATTCGTGAGATAGATCTAGCATTCTACCAATAAACTTCCTATTCTACTCAGATTTGAAGGAAATCTAAAAGAAACTGATAGCCATGGTTAGAGGAACTAAGTCTACATCCCATATTTTTGGATGATTTGATTATGCTAGTGTTCTTGTTTGGAGTTGTTCATGTGTTCATGTCCATTTGGAAGGGATCAGATTCACTAATGTATGCAAGTTCTTGGGATCAGATGCTGAAGTTTGCACTCAAGTTAGCCTAAATGACCATCCCTCACCAAGGCAATTCAGTCGACCCCTAAATAAAAATACATGCTCAATACCGATCCCTCTAAAGACATCAATGCCGATCCCTTCGAAACAGCTATACCGATCCCTCTATAAGGTGTATATATTGATCCCTCTACAAGGTGTATATACCAATCCCTCTACAAGGTATATATATCAATCCCTCTCCAAGGTGTATATATCGATCCCTCTCTAAGGTATATATACTGATCCCTCTACAAAGTATATATATTGATCTCTCTACAAGGTATATATACTGATCCCTTCGAAATAGCAATATCGATCCCTCTAAAGACATCAATACCAATCCCTACGAAGCAACAATACCGATCCCTCCAAAGACGTCAATGTCGATCCCTCCAAAATAGCTAACCGATCCCTCCATATTACCGATCCCTCATATGACTGATCCCCTCATATGACTGATCCCTTCATATGACTGATCCCTCCATATTACCGATCCCTTATATGACCGATCCCTTCATATGATGGATCCCTCTCTTATAGCAAACTGTCGATCCCTATACAACCGATCCCAATACCAAAAAATATATGGATCGGGTAGCGCAGTGCCCTCGCATTTTGGATTCAGAACTCAAATTAAAAACAGAACATTCTATCCAGTTCCCTTACGTCCTATGACTGAAGGGGCATAGGGGATCAAGCGGCAGCTACTGAATTGCAACCAAGGAATGGACAAGAAACTGCTACCCAAACGGCGCTCCCAAAGGCTGGAGAACCAAGGCGATATGACACAAACTAGGATCAATTACTGGGTCAAGCTCCCAGGCTAAATTGCGATTGCCCTCAACTTACCAGCTTCCAAACACCCAACTTGGCAGCTATGGTACGATGGCTTATGAGAGAGAGCCAAGACCAGACTGATGATGATCAGAGCATCTCCCCCTATCGGGATCTATTGACTAATGCCGTTCTATGAGCAGAATATCCAAGGAGATTCAACTTACCAACCATACCGACGTACTCTGGAAGTACAGACCCCCGGTAGCATCTCATGAAATATGAGTGGTACATAGATTCTGCTAGAGTGACATACACCATCAAATGCATTTGCTTTCCTATATTCCTTGAAGGAGTAGTTATCATACGATTTACGCGAATATCGTCTAGGTCCACCTCTTCATTCGACTAACTGGCTTAGAAGTTTGCCGAACAATTCAGAATTCATGCGGATCACCCTAAGGATGCGATGTTATTATCCAACCTAATCCAAGTGCCAAGCGAGATGCTCAAAGATTTCTTGCATAGATTCAACGTCGCCGGCACTAAAGTGAGCAGTCCCAACAAGGATATCAAACTAATGGCATTGATAAGGGGAATCGACCCCAAGTTGGATTTCAGCGACTGGTTAGCTGGAGAGCCTCCTTCGACCTTGGATCGCTTCTATTACAAAGCGAACATGTGCCTAGACAAGGACGAGGCAAGACATACTAGATGGAAGAACAATGCAAGTCCGTTGGTTGAAGGAAGTCAAAGCGAGGGCAGCATTGAGGCCATAGATAAGGACTCAGATCCTAGGAGACGACCCAGAATCTCGAATTCTAACTCACATACTCCTTTAAATGATTTAATCGAAAACATCTACTTGGAGACTCATGACTCGAAGCTGTACTGGGAACCAGCCTCGAGAGAGTCCACCGAAACCCAGAAGAAATCCGAGAAATGTATATTTCAAGATACACACGGTCATAACACCGGCAATTGCAGACACCTCTAAGATGTGATCTGAAAGCTGATCTAGAAAGGAAAGCTTCAGCAATATGTGCAAGCCCTGTAGAATGGCGGGCAGGGAACATCTGATGGCTATCAATAAAGAACTTTGATTATCAATTGGACCGCTGACGGTCGACATCCCGCTGAAAGAAGCTAAGGGAAAAGTGGAATAGCGAATACACGATGCTGCTTCACTTATCAATGAGATTTATTCTTATCTTCTTTGAATTATTTTATTTCAATTTCAGTTTCAATTATGTTGTGAATTACGACCAACTTGAACTAAACTACTTGCATACGATGCAGGTAACCAAGTACCTAGAGTTGGGCACTAACCAACCTCCATGGACCATGATCGGACCTTCGAAGCATCACAAGACGAGCATGATTCGACCACTCATCAGCTACCGTATGCCCTTGACTTAGGGGCAAGGACTTTAAATGGAAAGTGTATGTGACTCGACTATCCACTTCCTACTTAGTGCTTTAATTTTGCAAAACATCTATGCCTTACTCAGAGCCCGACAAGGTCAGAATCTAATACAAAGTGGAGATGACTAACCGTCCACTCTTCAAACTCCACACTTGACTTGGAGACCAAAGAAAGACTTGGAGTGGATGCAACCCAACCATCCACTCCCCAGCTCATACTTGAAGTTCGCCAAAATACCTATGCCTCTCTCGAATCTCATCACGACCGAGGTCCAACCAAAGTGGATGCGATTTGACCGTCCACACATTAATTCCTGCCCTGGACACAGGAGGCAGTTCGAAAGCTCGACTTAAAGTAGGCGTGACTTACTGCCTACTCATCAACCACCACCCTCAACAGGTGGACATGACTGTAGCCTGAGGTGGATGTGACTTGATCGTCCACCCGAAAACTCTCTCCCTCGACTTGTCGGGAGGAGTACGAAGCAAAAAGATGGACGAGGTTCGACCGTACATCGATCAACTCTGGTTCCCAGAGCACGCAGTGGAGTATAAACATCAAACGGCTGTTACTGACCACCCATCATAAAAATATGGTCCTCAGAGTGCGGGTCGTAGTATAAACACAAAAAGATGGACGTGGTTCAACCGTCCATCGATCAACTCTGTTTCCCAAAGCACGAACCGAAGTATAAACATCAAACGGTGTAACTGACCACCTACCATAAAACTCTAGTCCCCAGAGTGTGGATCGGAGTATAAACACAAAAAGATGCACGTGGTTCGACCATCCATCGATCAAATCCAGTTCCCAGAGCATGAACTGGAGTATAAACATCAAACGGGTGTGACTGACCACCCATCCTAAAACTCTGGTCCCAAAGTGCGGATCGGAGTATAAACACAAAAATATGGACGTGGTTCGACCGCCCATCGATCAACTCTAGTACCCAGAGCGCAAACCGGAGTATAAACATCAAAATGGGTGTGACTGACCACCCATCATAAAACTCTGGTCCCCAGAGTGCAGACCAGAGTATAAACACAAAATGATGGATGTAGTTCGACCGTCCATCGATCAACTCTGGTACCCAGAGCACAGACTAAAGTATAAACATCAAACGGGCGTGACTGACCACCCATAATAAAACTCTAGTTCCCAGAGCATGGATTGGAGTATAAACACAAAAGGTGGACGTGGTTCGACCGTCCGCTCCTTAACTATTGCCCTTTACTTGGGAGCAAACACACGACTCAAAGTGCATGCGATCTGACCATTTCCTCCCCTACTCAAGCTCGAAGTTCTTTAGAATACTCATCTTACTCCCAAGGCTCGGTAGAAACTAGATCCAAATGGAAGTGGACGTGGTACAACCGTCCACGCATCGACTCGTGCCCTGGATGCAGGGGGCAGATTAAGAGCCTAAGCCTAAATTGGACGTGGTTAGACCGTCCAATCCAAAGAGGATGTGATATGTTCATCCACGACCTTGTTTTCGCCTGAGGTACGGCGAACTATCCAAGCCTTGCCTAGACATCGGCAAGCCCAAATTCCAAACTAAGACATGGATGTGGTTCGACTGTCCAGCAAATAACTTTTGTCCCCCAGTGCGGATTGGAGTATTAACACAAATTGGGTGCGGTTCGACCACCTGCCAATAAACTCTTATTCCCAGAGTGTGGATATGAGTATAAACAAATAGATGAGTGCAGTTTGACCACTCAATATTCCATAAACTCCGACATGAACTCGACGGGAGGAGTATAAACTCACTATGATTGTAATTCGGCCGTCCATGAACTAATTCTGCTAACCCAAGAATGGGAACGAGAGTACAAACTACTACAAGCCGAATATGACATCTTACTATAGCTCTGGCTAGGTGATCTTTACAAGTTAAGGCAACGACTGCAAGAAGGCATCAATACAAAACCAATCAAAATGACATCCGAAGTTAGGGGCGACCCATTATATCGTACCACCGGGTCGAGGGGCAATGTCGATCCAAGCTTTCCCATATTGTCCCACTGGGTCAATTGTTAATATCGATCCACATCAAACATAAATGGATATGACCCGAACGTCCATCGAATAACTTCGGTCACTAGAGCATGGATAGGAGAATAAACCACGATTGAGTGGCTTGATCATTAATTCTCCAGCACCCTCCTTCGATCCATCAGGAGGAGTATGAAACCGTATGAGCATGACCTGACTGCACCTGAGCCAAATCTAACCTAGATCTGGCAGGAGAATATGAATCAAAATAGACATGACTGACCATCCAGCTCTGAATGTATGCGACACGATCGTTCATTCGCTGACTCTTACCATGATCTAACTAGAAGAGCAATACAAAACGGACGTGGCTCGATCATCCACACACTGATCCTTGCCCTTGGTCCAGCAGGGAGAGCATCAACCACTGATTGGACATGATTTTCCTTCCTACTTATCGACGCACGCCCTAGATTTAGGAGCACGGGCGAGAAACAAAATGAATGTGAACCGACCATTCATCGATCAACTCTAAGTATTTGGAGCTCAGGCGTGAGTATAAACATGACTAGACAAGACTCGACCGTCCATGCAGTACATATATCAACCTTAGACTGGGGGTGGAAGTGTGATCATCCAAAGACTGACTACGACAACTCAATACCGTGATTCATACCTAGTGTTTACAATGACTCGAGGCTATGATCAAAAGGATGCCTGGAGATAAAATCATCAAATCAATACCCAAGCTCATGGGCAACTGATCATCACTCCAACCCGAACGATGAGTAACAGATCATGAGTACGTTGAATGGAAAGTGCGTTACTCGAATATACAAGTAGATTCAAACTCAAAGCGAGAGCCAGCTAGGCAGTTGCATGCAACACGAGGCTGAACCATACTCGACATTTGATTCAACGTGCTTCTAAGCCTAATCTTCGGCCATTTGCAGATAATCGCTCAAAGCATTTAGAGCCATTCACTATCAGACTCAATAACTCATGACAAGACTTTGGGATTCGACCGGAGTAACCGTCATCATTGACCGTCCCAACTAGATTTCACGTTAATTGTTACACGAAATAGTTACATTTGAACTCAAGGAATCCAAGACTGCACCCACTAAGCTGACAATCGACATTACAGTCAACCATGGCGACCCATCAAATGCACTGAAGATTGGATCACAACTCAGTGCAACGATGATGAAGGAATTAGCTAGCTTTCTTCGAATGAAACTTGATGTGTTCGCTTGGACCCCTTCTGACATGCATGTGATCTCACTGACTATTGTGAGCCATGCATTGAATATCGACTAGAGGCATGTTCCGGCGAGACAAAAGTAACGCGGCATGGATCTAGAGGGATTTGCTGCAATTAAAGAGGAGGTGGATAAACTCAAAAACAATAGGTTTACCCGTAACGCCCTCTACCCAAAATGGGTATCCAATCCAGTTTTCGTGAGAAAAGCTAATAGAAAGTAGCGGACATGGGTCGACTACTCTTACCTGATAAAAGCATGCCCGAAAGATAGATTTTCACTTTCGAGGATCGACCAGTTGGTAGACTCAACCGCTGGATATGAATTGCTTTCATTTATGGATGTGTACTCCAAATACAACCAGATCCTGATGCACATCCTCGACCAGGAGCACACCAACTTCATTACCGATCTAAGGCGATATCTTATGTTGTGATGCCGTTTGAACTAAATAATGATAAGCTACTTACCAGAGACTGGTCAACAGGATGTTCAAAGACCAGATCGGGCGATCAACGGAAGTATATGTGGATGATATGGTCGTGAAGTCACGATGATCAAATGACCACATCGATGACTTAGCGGAAATGTTCAGTGTTCTATAAAAATATGGAATGAAACTAAATCCCTTGAAATGCTCTTTTGGCTTTGCATCAAGGAAATTTTGGAGTTTCATCGTCAACTCTTGCGGAATAGAAGTCGATCCCAAGAAGATTCAAGCAATTCGAAACATCCAAGTGCCGAAAACGATTAAGCAAGAACAGAGCTTAGATGAGAAGGTTGCCACCCTAAGCCGCTTCATCCCTAGGGCCACCGACAAGTGTATTCCTTTTTTTGACTTGATCAGGAGAGGGAAGATGAACTTTGAATGGATGTAGGATTGCATAGATGCATTTCAAGCTCTGGTAGATCACTTAAAGAGTCTTCCCATCCTATCCTAGCCACTGGATTGTGAAGAATTATGCATCTATTTAGTGGTGTCGGTACACGCCATAAGTGCCACACTATTACGTGAAGAGAATCAGATCCAGAGGCCTGTATATTATGTTAGCAGGAGATTGATAGGTGCTGATAGAAACTACCCAAATTTGGAAAAGCTCGTGTACTTCCTGTCGATTGCATCACAAAAGCTTTGCCATTACTTCCAAACTCACCCCATCAACGTCTATACTGACCAGCCATTATGATAGGTCCTACAGCAACCTTAGACGCCTGGAAGGTTGCTCAAATGGAATATAGAGCTAAATCAATTCAATATCACTTATCCCCCTCGGAGAGCTATCCAGGGACAGAGTTGGCAGACTTCGTATTTGAATTCACTAGGTCAGACGACTATCCGAAGAGCAGTGGAGAACCGACCAACCGACGAAAAATGTACGCGGATGGAGCTTCCGATGATCGGTGTTCTGGCGTTAGTGTTGCGTTAATGACTCATGAGGAACGATCGATCTGCTACGTCTTGAAACTCGACTTCCCTGCAACAAATAACGAAGCTAAGTATGAAGCCTTGAGCGCCAGGCTCAAACTTGCTAGAGAGCTAGGAGTGGAAACTTTACATATCTTTTGTGATTCCTGGTCAGTAGTATGCCAAGTCAGAAATGATTATTTTGCTAGGGGGCAGCGTCTTGCTCCTTATCTCAGCTGGGTCCAGGAGCTACTGGTCGACTTCAAGTATTACACCATTATACACATCCTCAGAGAACAAAATGAAAAAGCCAAGTCACTGGCCAAGCTGGCCAGTTCTAGGGATGCGGAACAAATAGACTTTGTCCCGGTTGAAGTACTTAACATTCTAAGCATTGATAGACGAAGATCGATTAGATCTTGGAGACGGAGCCAGTAAAGGAGTCTTGGATGACTCGTATCAAAGATTATCTACAATGGGGAATTCTTCCTGAACAAAGGAATGAAAAACGACAGATCCTCCTCAAAGCTTCACGCTGCTTCATCTAAGAAGGAGTCATGTACAGAAAGGGCTTCCTTCATTCCCCTGCTTCGGTGTATCTCCCATTATGATATCAAATGAGTCTTAAGAGAAGACCACGAAGAAGAATGCAGCGATTACACCAGGGGGTAAACCTTGACAAAGAAAATACTCTGCAACGGGTATTATTGGCTGACTATCAATCGAGATACAGTTGATATAATACGACGAGTGCTAAATGTTTGCAAAAATTCTGAGGGCCCCTACCGATGGAAATTAGTCAAATGGTCACTCCATAGCCATTTTCCACTTGGTCTATTGACATCATCAACTACTTGCCGATTTCTAAAGGTGGTGCGAAATACGCCATCATAACAGTGAATTACTTCACCAAATAGGTTGAAGCTGAACCTTTAGCTGCGATCACAATGAAAAAAAGAGTAAACAACTTCATTGTCGAGAACATCATCTGTCGTTTTGGCCTTCCACGAACCACTGTAACTGATAATGGAACCCAATTCGACAGCGTTAAATCCAAAAACTTCTGCCAATGCCATCATATTAAAAAAAGATTTGCGGCTGTTTCTTACCCTCAAGCTAATGGATAAGTCGAAGCTGTTAACAAAATCATAAAGGTCATTCTGAAGAAGCATTTGGAAAAGACTAGAGGCAAGTGGATCGACGAACTCTCATCAACATTATCGACATACAGAACCACCCATAAGTCCACAATTGGCCATACTCCATTCGCCCTTGCTTACGGTTCCCGAGGCCGTCATCTCTATAGAACTTGAAGTCCCCTCTCATCGAATGACTTATTACAACCCCTATTTCATTATAAAATAATATATAAAAAAGGAATTGCAATCCAATTGCAATTAAACTAGAAGGAATTGGTGACGAGTCGTGAGCGTACAAACGCATCCGGGAGCCAATGACAAGAACGTGTACCTAAACGTGCACATGTATATTCAGAAAATTTGATTTCTTGATATCGATAGAAATTGAATTTTCACCTAGAGTTATTAAAGAAAAGACTAGATTAGATAGCCGGAGCTTACTAGCTCCATAGATCCGGGCACATGTAAAAGCTGATGGAATAAAACCCAGAATTTGTGCTATTGGAAATCGACCAAGCGTCATGATGATCAAAGAGAGATACAACACTTTGGGAAGATAATTCAACGGAAGGATGGTGAATATTCAGGAAACTAGTGGATTTCTTTCCGGTGACTCTAACTTGCTTCGATTCAAAGCACGTCATGTACGCAACAAGACGTACTTTGGGGGGCAAATGTTATCCGGCATTTTGACTCGGTTATATCCGAACTGACTGGACAAGTTAGACTCGACTATTATCAAGGCCAGTAGCCCCAAGCGATGATTGTTGGGTCCAAAAATCAAGAATAGATGATAATATGAAGCAGAAGCATGAAAGCTCACTACTCCCCGAAGATGGATCAGGTACGATCCATATTTAACACTATGTATCATATCGTATCGATTCCATAACTCATTTTGCAACGATGATCAGTCAGTAACTCAAAACCTACTCATGCTATCAACATGAAACTTAGAGTACAAGCTTAATACAACATGCAGAACACTCCCTAAGGATCTCATTCCAATTGGAGGAATTTGGAGGGATCGACAGAAATCAGAATTCAAGCAACACTACTTCACGAAAAATGTGATATCTCATAAACTATATGTCGAAATTGCACGAAATTTGGGAATCAAGTAGCTAACGTCATAGGACATCCCTCAAAGGGAACGCAACCCATTTGGATGCACTAATAGGGATCGACACCGATCCCTATTGTGTGCCCCGATGGGCCTGCAAATTTTTAGGTAGCCTCGTCTTGGTCTCCCGAACCTTCTGCGAAAATTTCAGTCCGATTCGTGCACATCTTCCCTATAAATACAGCAGACATGGCATTAGAAAAGGGATCCGGCTTTCTCTCCCGAGGCTCTGCCATTTTTATTCTTCACTTTTGTACTAATGAATCCGAGCTAATCCAAACATTCTTGTAATCATAATCAAGTGGAAGATCGATAAAAATATAAAGTGGATGTAGGCCAAGATTGCCGAACCACTATAAAAATCTGTGTGTTCATTTATGTTTTTGCTTTGTTTCAGTTTCATTCTTCATTTAATATCTACTATATTTTATTCGGTGTTGATACCCATTTTTGACGTCAACTGTACTACAGTGCTTGTTTGATATTTAGGTGAGTTTGTCTCGAGAGGCCTTTGGTATTAAGATGTGCGAGTTACTGTCAGAGGATGTCTATATCTTCGTTGTTTAATTATAAATATGGATCTGTGCAGGGGCACTCATTTGGCATCCGCCGCCTGGAATGTGTGTTTGACATTGTGTTGAGAATAAGTGGAGTTGAGCTGCCTTTTTTGACTCGTGGTGCTAGCCTAATGCATGTATGAATGTGATCTGGGTTGCCATTGATGTTGATATGCTCGAGCTGCTTGATACAGGTCGCTTGCAATTTTGTTGTTTCCCAACAATCGAGGATCTATGTATGAATGTGATCTGGGTTCTATATCTTCGTTGTTTACTTATAAATATGGATCTGTGCTGGGGCACTCATTTGGCATCCGCCGCCTGGAATGTGTGTTTGACATTGTGTTGAGAATAAGTGGAGTTGAGCTGCCTTTTTCGACTCGTGGTGCTAGCTCAATGCATGTATGAATGTGATCTGGGTTGCCATTGATGTTGATATGCTCGAGCTGTTTGATACAGGTCGCTTGCAATTTTGTTGTTTCCTAACAATCGAGGATCTGCGATGGCACACTATTTTACGTAACCCTGAACTTGAAAGTTTTAGCAAGGCATTAACTTCGAAGAGTAATAATTGGGTTTATTGGCTTATTTGACATATGGAGTGTTCATTTCGGGCTCGCTTCGAATGGCTTGAGGATAGATTTTGGTGAAGGGTTGCACGTAGTATTTGTGCAGGTCAGGTACTTGGTGAGGCTATGGTCTGAGGAGTGTATACTTATCACGGCCTTGAGTGGGAATATTTTGCTGACAATTTCATGTGGTTCCACCTTGTGTGGGTTTTAGCTAGTGGACAACTGCACTGATCGAGCATGGTTTGTTGTGACCCGATCTTGGCCAAGCATTGGTAACTATTTTTCGCAGTTTGCCTTATCCAGGTTCGAGATTGTCAAAATGGCATGATATGCCTAGCTTAGTTTACTAACTTTGAGAAGAACTCAATTTTGGGTTGCAGCACAGTTTTCTTCTTTTGTCCCTTTCTTTGGGCTCATGTGTTCACATCCTGATGGCGGCCCTATGCTTTATTAGTTTATTCTGATGGCCGCGTCCATCTTCATTAGCCTTTCGATATAAAATGGTTAACGCAGACCCGTTATTGTGAGAATAGTCCTTTTGTTTTGTTGCTTGTACTATCTCACCTTTAACAGGGTTTGGGAAATATGGGTGTAACACTTGCCCCCAAAGTCCGTAGCGATCGTAGATGGGTGTGGACTTGTCTTTTGGTCTTCGCATCCCATCACTTTTGTTTATTTCTTTTTCTTTTTCAATCTTTTCATTTACCAGGTAAATTTATCTTGATTTTCATGCTCATTATTCTTGTTGTTTAATCGATCAATTGGTGATTCAAAAATTCTTCATCATTTCGTGATAAACATTCGATTAAGGTACGCATATATCTTTTCTCTTCTTCTTTGTTCTTTATGTTTTATTATCATAATAGAAATAGAAAGAAATAACACGAGAAGATCATCACCCGTTTGATCAATTCCTTTCCCAAGTTTAGACTTTCTTTCCAATTAGAAGTAAGGCCTTTTTTATTTAATAAGCCTCTTTGTTTTAGCATTTTTTTCGCAATTAACCTCGTAATTTCGAAATGGCCTCTTCTTTTTCTCTTTGTCTCTGCCCTCTAGGATAACTCGCCTAAAAGGCGTAGAGGTTACATTAAATCAATTTAAGTTCATGGGTTGCAAATTTAGGGTTCTTGGATCTCACGAGCGTATTAATACCCTTCCAAATGGGTTTACTCCTTTTCTTTCAAACATATACGATGCGGGCATTACCTTCCCCCAAACCAAATCCTTTGTTAGTGGTTGACTTCCATTGGTCTTGCTCCTGTCCAGCTCGCTTCCTTTTTATATTCTGTTGTGATGGCCATTTTTATTTTCCATGCTAAGAATGGTTATACTCCTACTTGTGAGGAGCTTCGATTCTTGTTTGATATTAATAAGAATTGTGCCTAAGCTAAGACATCCATCTTGACGTCTGTCCATTGTAAGACTCATAGATGGGTTGATTTATTTTCTTCATTTCAAATTCTGACAATTTCCTCTTTCTTTGTCCCCGGCCCTCTCAATCCATTTTCTCTGGTGATGCCACCAAGTTGTATGAGTCCCATATGAGCCAAATTATAGAAATAGGGGTAGATGATAGGATAATGCAATTGTTTTTCAATAAAGAGATGCTGAAAAGACATGGCTTTCTGAGCCCAAATCATCAATTCTCTCACTTTATTTTTAAGCTTCCTCCGGTTTCGGATGAGCCCAATGGTACAACTTTCTAAAGATAGATTAAAGATTCATTGTGTTATGTTTTTGACCTTCAAGAATATATTTATGACCTTGAGATTCTTTTAATATGTAGGTAAAATGGATGATGATCTCCTGTACGTGCTCGTTTCACCTAGCGAACCATCGAGGAAGAATAAGAATAAAAGAAAACATAAGGGTCCCAACCAAGGTTCCAAGAGGTTAGCCATTTCCACTTCCCCTCCTCCTTCACCGGATCCCACGGTTTCTACATCGGTGGCTCTCTCTATTCCCCCTCTACAGTCTGTTCTTGATCCTAGCACTTGGTGTTTGCCTCTGCCTGAGAGCACTTTCTCTAAAATTGCAGAAAAGGTTAGAAAGACTGCATTGGATAATTTATCTAGTATTGCCTCGTCTCCCTCATCTCTCCTTCCACTTCCATTTCTCAAGGTTCGCTCCTTTGATCTTGTAGCTGAGATGAAAGGGTCTTGGTCCTACGTGAGTGTTTTCTCATTCTCTTTTTTCCCTTATTCATTTAGTTGTTCCTTAGTTGTTTATTATTATATTGATTTTTTTTAGCTTGAGGCCTTGACAACTGAGGCTTAGAAGAGATGGGAGGGAGATGAGGTCGTGTCTTTGGCTTGTAATCCCGAACTTGAAGCAAGCCTTAACTCGGTTACTTTCGAGAAGGTTAAGGTTATTGGAGACTTTGATGCATACCATCTTTAGGCAGAGAGAAAAGAGAAGGTGCAGATGAGGCCTTGGCCTCGAAGGATTGGGAGCTTAAGGAGAGGACATGGAGCTTAAGGAGAAGAATGTGGAGATGGAAACATCACGAAAAAAGCTTAAGGAGAGCACTTCCATCTTGGTCAACAAACTGTATGCCTCTGCTCGGCGTTAGTTCAAGGAAGAGGTCATGCTTGACTTTTTAGGGGACTTGGACAAGATCAATAAAGCTTATGCCTACTATCAGGCTAAATTGGATGAGGAGATTGTAGTGGAGAATGCCTCTCCATCTGCTTCTGTGCGAACAAATGGCGATGGGGAACCCCGGTATGGTGAGGTTTCTAAGGATACTGATATGGCTAAGGAGATCGAGGTCATTTCAAATCCCAATGTAAATACTTAAAACTTTTCATATGTGGATTTTAATTTTCAAATGTATGACTAATTGGGGCTTCTTCTTGCCTTCGTTATGAATGTCCAGTCATTATTATTCTATTTTCATTTCTTCATGGTAAATCCCCTCGAATGTTATTTTATTTCGTTACAGCTTTTTGAATGTGTTTTTTTGTTTATTTTAGTCTTCTGGTGGAGTTTTGTTCACTAAACTTCAAAGGAAAGCAAGGAAAAGCTTAAAACTCAAACTTTAGATCGTCTTGGTCTTATGGCTGCGACTATTAGTAAGCATGAGAAAGAGTTAGATGAGTCTTTTACTACACTTAGGGATGAAACCCGAGGGTTGCTCTCCAAGATTTAATCAAGTAGTTAGAGAAAAGGAGGCGCTCTGTGACTTTGTACTGCGCCGATGGCAATACACCTTAGCAAGTGGTTCCTTCTCACTTAGAAATTTACATAAGGATTGAGTTCTGTTTACTTTTGTCATTTTTATATATGGTTTTGTTGACTTTGTCATATGACAATGTAAATAATAATGTATATTCCTATTGTGATTTTAACGTGGTGTATTTTGATTTTTCTTGAGTCAAAATTTTGATTATTACTCGCTAGGTTGGTCCTCATGGCTTTTCATCCGAGTTCAATGAAATTCTTGAATCAACATCCCTTCTGCCCTTGTAATTCATAGCCATGATAACAGAGGCGTGCATGAGTTTGAGGCTGAAGTGAAGGCTCCTAATGCGGTCATAGAAGAGGAGAATGTCTATCTTATAATTGCCAATGAAAGACTTGAGAATGGTCTAAAGAAGGTCGATATGGAGCTCAAGGAGGCAAAAGAGGCGCAAAACCACCAACACCAACTTAATACTATGTTGCGCACTTGACTTAACACCTCTGAGTAAAGTTAGGTGAAATGCAGTAATCAATGAAAGATGGGGAGAAACTTATAGGATTATTTACAGAGAGGAGATAAAGAAATTGTATAAAACTATAAAAGATTTATTTGTTCAACTTGCACGTCATATTGTGGAAAAGATGGTACTGAAGAAGGGAGAACGGTAGAGGGGTCCCATTCAAATTTGGTTCTTGCTCCTCCTATGGTTCCGAATCTTTCTACGTTAATTAAGCGAAAGAAGTGGGCGGAGTTCAGGTTGCTTCCCCATTTGCGGGGGTAGGATGGAAAACATGAGCTCTTATATAAATATCTTACCTTTGTTCTCTATTGTTTTGAACATGCTAAGTCATCGAGTACGTTAATATATGCAGCTTTTGTGAATAGTGCGCAACTATTTATTTATGCCATCACGACTTGTTTTCGTGTACTAAATTTTTAACACCAACGTATAATTATATTTTTAACTTCTACTATTTTTTCCCTAGTTTAGCTTGTTTTCATTTGGTTTTGTGAGCATTGTTTTCAAAGTGCCAACATGCTCTAGCATACATATATTTGTTTCGTGTCCTATATACAAATATTTGCTGCTATATACATATACATTTCATACTTGTATGCCTTCGTGTACTATTTTAGTTTATTTCAAGCTTTGCTGTCATCGCATGCAATCATGTTCCACTTTTCTTTCGTGTATTATTTCATTTAAACTTTGTGTGCTAGTTGATTTTGTGTGCCTTCACGTATCTGTACGTATTTTGTTGAAGCTTTCACATATAAATATATGTGCAAACTTATAGATATCTTCTTGTACCTTTGCATGAAGGCAAGGCCATCGTTTCCCAATCATTTATGTGAACTGTACAAGCTTTCATGTACCAGCATGTATTATATTTCGTGTTCATATACACGTGTATGTATGTATGTATATGTTTGTATGTATATTTCACGTGTTCATGTCTGATATGCTTTTGCATGTAATTCCAACAAGCTCTCGCTTTTTATTAGTCATTCCATTTAGTTTTCCCGGCTAGTCATCGCGTACAATTATATAGAGTCATAGTGTATAATTTATAAGCCTTCGAGGGTTATAAGTTATTATGCTCAATCAATGCGTGAATGGTAACCTTTGGTAGCTATTATTATTTTCAGTGAATTAAAATGCGAGGATCCACGTGGTACCACTTTTTTATTCTAGCTTTTATGTATAGATTTGTTTGACTCAATGCAAAGTTTTTCCTTGTAATTTAAGTTTTACATAGTCAACAATGCTCCGGTGAAAGTTTTGTAACTAAATTTAAAACTAGTGTGAAATCCGTGCATTGCACATGGTAACATTGTAATAGAAATTGTCAAATATACATAGTTAAATAGTTGGCGTACAATGGAATATGCTAATGTTAGAGATATACTTGTGTAATTCATATGTTTCAATTAATGCATGTATGTTAGTCTATAATAAAATACCAATTTTGGAAGAAAAATAATAACACAAACTTAAATATAACTTGGTTAAATGGAATTAAAGAGAACATTTCAAATAATTTATAAATTATTCTTCAATATAAAGTGGTTAGGAAAAATAAAGAAAGCCTTCATTATTATGCATATTTATTATTACTAAATATCATTTAAGAAAGAAAATAAAAATATAAAGTTGAATGTAAAATTGAAGTTAATTAAACAATGATAAAATTTATACATGAAACTAAATGGTAGGTCAGAATCAAGAGGAGATTTATTAATAATCGTAAAAATCATAGACTATAAACAATAGTGATCGTTATATAAAATACAAAATCAAAATAATAGTAGACTTTATTCTCAAAATTAATAAGTGAGATATAATTCCTTCTACCTTACTATTATTTAATAGAATATATTTAATAAATAGTCGTATCAATAATTTAAGTTACATAAGAATAAATTACCGAAAATTATATCTATTATTATTTTGGATTATAAATATATACATCTGAATTTAAAATAATTCTAAAAAAATGTTTTTGAAATTTAAATAAATTATTAAGTATAGTATTTAATTAATTTATATGTATGGTAAATGAGTATACAATTATATGAACAGAAAATTTATATTGCTATTTTTATATCTTTGTGTTAACATAATATTTTTGTTGTTGTAAAATAGTTTAAAATAATATTTCTCAAATTAAGTCAATTACATTTTAAATATCATACTTAAATAGTTTGTATGTTTAAATAGTTACAAATAGTTATACTATGCTGTTATTTGCTGATTTTAAATATTCACAGTGAAACATATAGTTTTACGTTAGTTTCAAATAACGTTATATTTTAAAGGTTTATTGAGTTAGATTTTAAATTATGTGAAATATTCAGATTAGATTTAGATGAGAGAATAAAATTGTCATGTGTGTGTAGGTATGTATAGTAAAAGGTAACCAAGGACGATGTTTTTTTATTTTTGACTTACTGAAATCATGGGAAGCTTCATGAAAAATAAATAGAAAAAATAAAGAATAAATCTTAAAAAGAGAGAATTAAGGGAAAAAATATAGTTTGTTCTATTTTGCTATTATTTAACAGACCAATACTTAGATAAACATATATATACACACACACACACATACACTACTAGAAGCACAATAAATAGCGATGACCTTTTCCGACAGCCGGCAACGGCGTGTCACCCAATTAGAGACGGCAAACAATTTCCATGGCACAATTGAAATTAAAATAACCTAGCCGTTGGAAGCCGTCGCTAATTTAGCCGTTGGCGGCCGTCGGCAGACGTCGAAAAATCGCGAATACTTGGTGCCAAGGCCGGTAGTTTCTTTCATTTCCTTTCTTCCCCAAATCAGCCATCCCCTCCTCCAAAACCTTTTCTAACCCCTCCTCCATGCCATCAACAAGCTTCCACGCCGCCAGTAGGTCTCCATCTTCGATTTTCAGCTAGCTTCATTACCTATTTCTCGGTAAGAAGGTTTAATTCCTAAACCCAATATTTAATTTTAATTTGTCAAATTAGGATTAATTTGTTGTTATAGTTGTATAATACCACATTGATTGTTTGGTATATCCTATTGAATGCTAATTAGGTTGTTATTACAATTGTTTATCATTGAAATGTTGAGAGAGAAAATGTGTTTAGTGTATATGTGCGTTAATTGGTGTATATACGTTAATTAATTAGTGCATACGCGCATTAGGGCTACTTTGGATTAATTAGAGTCGATGCTCAAAATTTGGTGTATGCGTTTTCAAGATGACGAAAACGATGATTTAGTGTATGCGTTTTTTAGAATGTAAATAAATTATTGTAAAAAATGTTGTATAATACTCTTTACTTTTTGTAAATCCCTTAGAGAGTTTTTAGCCCCGTTTAACAAATATTGTATATGATCGTTGTATGAATATTCATTTTTATCACAGAACAGACATTTATATCCATCCAATACAAAATTTGTTGGATTTGTCCCCATATTGGACAAGTTACAAACACAATTGTAATTATATTTTTCAAATCTTTTTATTTTAAATGATTCATAAAATTTCGACAACACTTTCTTTTTGTTCCCTATGTACACACATATGTGTACGATATAGGGAACAAAGGGGAAGTGTTGTCAAAATTTTATTGAATCGTTTAAAATAAAATGATTTGCAAAATATAATCACTACTGTGTTTGTAATGGGAAATAGGATGACCAACCATCAAAGTGTAAAACATTAACCTAAAAATTTGTATAAATCTGTTTGAAAATAAAATTAAATAGAATAATATTATATATTTATGAAAATTTAAATGTATGATTTATTTGAAAAATAAAATATCAAGACGTAAATGATTAATGCGCTTTTATGTTTTAAAGTAGGAAAAATGGTCAATTATTTTATCGACCGGAGCTGGATGTACCAACAAAGAAGAGAAATTGGAGGCTCAATAAGTGAACATTTTCAAAATGGTGTACACATCTTTATTGAATTCGCTTTACATAATAATGGAAACGACGAAGAAATTCGTTGTACATGTAGTACGTGCAAACTATTGAAGCATTTGATACCGGATATGGTAAAAGTTCATTGGCGCCAATATGGTTTTGTGCCGAATTATTTGGTGTGGGATCGTCATGGAGAACTTTTAGCACCTAATCCCGTACATTCGAAGGAGGATGTGGATAATGAACTTGTTCCGACGAATCTCGTAGAAGATATGGTTGAAGATGTAGCACGTTCAATGTTCCCTACTGTTGAAGTTGATGGTAACGATGTTAATGTCAAAGAAGAACCAAGTATTGGAGCAAAAATATTTATAATTTATTGGAGTCTACTAAGAAACCCCTTTGGAATGGTTGTACAAGTGGTACTCAACTATCAGTAACTGCAGAATACATTGCGATGAAATCAAAATACAACTTCACAGAAGCCGGGTTTACAACTATAGTTCAAGCTGCAAAATGGCATATGCCACCAGATAATGTGCGAAAATCATTATGAAGTGAAAAAACTTATGTCTACTTTTGGTTTGGCGTATCAAAAAATAGATATATGTTTAAATGGTTGCATGTTGTATTGAATAGAAAACATCAGTCTTAGGAATCGTAAAATATGTAATCAAGGAAGATACAAACCAAGAGAAAAGAAGGGAAAGGAATTTCCGTATAAGCGTATGCATTACTTACCCATCACTCCTAGGCTTCAAAGGTTATATGAATCTTCTGCAACCGCGCATCATATGAGATGGTGGCACTGTGTGAGAACACAGGAAGAAGGTACGTTAACACACCCAGCTGATGGAGAAGCATGGAAGCATTTTGATAAGACATAACCCGCTTTTGCAGCGGAGAGCCGTAATGTTAGACTTGGTTTATGTACAGATGGATTTTCACCGTTCTCTCAATTTGGTTCAAAATATTCATCTTGGTCTATAATCGTTACACCTTACAACTTACCTCCGTGGATGTGTATGAAATTCCGTATATGTTTCTCACTATTATCATCCCTGGCCTTAATGATCTGACACAAGGAATCGACGTATATTTACAATCGTTGATTGAAGAGTTAAAAACATTGTGGTATGAAGGTGTTGAAACATACGACATTTCAAAAAAAAATTCGTATATTCGCTTCTCTACTATGGACTATATGTGATTTTTCTACATATGTAATGCTACCAGGTTGGAGTACGGCTGGCCGTCTAGCTTGCCCTTATTGCATGGAAGAAACACGAGCATTTTCTTTACCGCATGGGAAGAAAATTTCATGATTTGACTGTCATCGGTGTTTTCTCCATATTAATCATCCTTTTAGAAAAGATAAAAAAAACTTTACAAGTAATAGAGTTGAGACGTTGCGACCACCAACAATTTGGTAATGCAAAAATATTTATGAGATTGTAAAGGATTATCCAAAAATACATGAAATCGGCGAACAAATTGAAATACAAGATAAATCGACGATTCATAATTGGTGCAAACAAAATATATTTTGGGAGTTGCCTTATTGGAAAAATCTCCTAATTCGCCATAATATCAACATGATGCACAACGAGAAAAATGTGTTCGATAATGTATTTAACACAGTTCTGAATGTTAAAGGAAAGACTAAAGATGATTACGTGATATAAAAGCAATATGCAATCGTCCTGAGCTTCATATGAAGCCAAACGACATAAAAAACCCAAAGCATGCTACGAGCTAGACAGTAACCAAGTTAAAGTACTGTTAAAGTGGGTGGAAAGATTAGATTTCCTAATTGGATTTCCTCTAATCTTCGTAGATGTGTCGACTATAAGAACGGTAAACTGAGTGGGATGAAAAGTCATGATTGTCATGTAATGATGGAACATTTGTTACCCTGCGCTTTCAAAGAACTGTTGCCCACAAAAGTTTGGATGATTGTAACAGAACTTAGTTTGTTTTATAAGGAGCTTTGTTCAACTACCTTAAAAGTTGATCGTCTACGTAAACTTGAGGAAGAAATTCCTATACTGCTCTGCAAACTGGAGAAAATATTTCCTCCTGGTTTCTTTAATGTAATGGAGTATTTATCTGTTCATCTTCCATTTAAATCACGTCTTTGA
Source organism: Allium fistulosum (assembly GCA_030737815.1). NCBI lineage: Eukaryota > Viridiplantae > Streptophyta > Magnoliopsida > Asparagales > Amaryllidaceae > Allium > Allium fistulosum. The sequence continues at coordinate 420,170,896 of CM060906.1, forward strand.
AGTCCTGTGCAATATGGATGGATGTATCTATTTGAAAGGTATTAATATTGAGTTGTTAAATTTTAGTTTAACCACATGTAATAAAATTTAATTATAATTATTCTTAACAGGTACTTAAATCATCTACAGAAAAATGTGAGACAAAAAGCACGAGTTTTTTACTACTTGGTTTTCGAATCACATATATGATCCGGTAAATTATGTGGTCGACGAAGGGTTGAAACATCTTGCGATGGGACCAAAAAGAAAAGTCAAGACATATCCAATATTTTTTGTCAATGGATACAAATTCAACACCAAAGAATACGGTGCTGAAAAATTAACTAACAATACTAGTGTATATGTTAAAGGTAGTGATGATCTAATTGATCACATAAATGATTTTTACGGCATGTTAACTTAGGTTTTGCAATTAACATATTTCACCAGACCCGCGAAAGAAGTTTATTTGTTTATATGCAATTGGTTTAGTAATGTTCCAGGTTCTAGAATCAACGTGCACCAAAAATATAATATTATTGAAATAAAGCACACATCATGTTATCTTTAGTACGATCCGTTTATGCTAGCAAAACTGGCCCTACAAGTTTATTATGCTCCTTATCCATCTCTAAAAAGAGAGAAAGTAGATTGGTCGGCCGTTTTTAAGACGAAGGCAAGATTTACGTTTGATGGAAAGAATATTCTGGATGAACAAGCGTACCAAGCGGATATCTAGGAAAATGGCGAATTTGCAATAACAGATGATCAAACCGATTTAGGACCTCTAAATGATGAATCAAATGTATTCGTAGAAGCATTTGAGACCACAAAGGAAAACAATATTGAGTACGAGGTAGAGTCTGAATCATAAAATGACGAGGACTAATTTAATAGTATACATGTTGAAAAAAAGTAATTTATGGGGGTATTGATGTTACACTTTTTTTGTATGTACATGCGATTATTGATGTTAAATCTTGATATGTTTACTCATAATTGAATGATATATTCTGCCATAATAAAATAATATTTATGTCATAGGTATTACAGATGTCATTTTTTAGGCAGCGAAATTCTTCACAGACTGGTTCTGCCTCTGGGTCTCAGAGAGGGACAGGTCGCGACGGTGGTGATGGCAGCGGACCATCACATGAGGCGCCGCGTACGTTATTTAGATTACTACCGAAAGCCGACGGCTCGTAAGTATTAAATTTACTTTAGCATTGTAAATATTTTGTATGATATATTAGTCATGATTTGTCTGTATCATATTTAATGCAGGGGTTTTGAGCTTAAGACTTCTAACATTGTGCTCAGCATATCGAAGCAGGCGTACATGAGTCACATGTCTACATGCTGGCCGAAGTGGAGCAGGATCCCAGACCATGTACGGGAGAGCATATGGCAGGACTTCCTAGTAAGTGTAAAATTATATACCATTATATATAATCACTTTACAATTTGCTGACTAAGTATAAATGTATAACTTATATTTTTTCAACATATATACAAGGGGCAGTAGACTTACAAGAGGAGGATGTGTCCCTTTGCCAGCGCCACCAGAATTCAAAAGTGAAAAAGAATTATAGGGATACGATGTCTAGCATAAGAAAATCTGGAAAGAAACCACAATGGATGGGCGCTTGCGTTTGGGATGCTTGGGTCGCATGGTGGGGTAGTGATGAATTCAAGGTAAGCCTATGAGATATCACCTTAATTTATTCAGTACAGAATACATAATTTATACCTGTAAAATATAATCTTAATTTTTAATTTGCAGACGGAGTCGGACAGGAACTCTACGAACAGGCAGATAAATCTTGTCACACACCGTGGTGGCTCAAAATCATGCCAGCACCATCATGAGGACCTGGTAAATTAATTAATTGTAACTACGAACAGTTATTACATTTTTAGTATAAATTTGTATGAACAACAATAATATACACCAATTATTGCAGGAAAGAGCGCGAGGGGTCCCATCTCGTATATGGACGTGTTTGGGCATACCCATACCGTTAGGCAGACAGATGACGAGGGACCAATGTCGTATGCCTGGCATGAGGATGATAGAGCGTACGCCGCATATGTAAGTATATTTTAAGTTATAAGTTGTTAATAATGATCATTTTAATTAATTAATTATAAAATATCATAATAATGTCATGTAATATTTATTTGTATTTAATTTTACGTTGTAGAAAAAATTTTATGCAGTCACGTGCGTAGATGTTTGAGCATTCCGGACGAAAGCAGTTGACCACTGACGAGGAGAACGCGGTCTTTGACTCTGTTATGGACCCGACCCGAAGAAACAAGCGCTACGGCTATGACAACCAATCAATAATTTATAAAAATTAACTACGTTGTAAAATTTGCTTAATTTTTATAAAAGTTACGTAATAACTTAAACATATTTTGACTTGTTTTGTAGGCTTGGACATCACAAAGGGCTGTAACATCCCGCCTTCTGAGGCCCAAAACTAACCGCTACTGATGCTGCAGTCATCCATAGTTGTTATTTCTTGGCACCGAATACGGCATTATTAATATTGATACACAGGAACACATGAATATGAAATTTTTTAAACATTTAATAAACAGAATTTCTCATTTCATACAAAGTACAATTTAAGATTTAATTACATAATCCCATACGTTAACCATGTTCAGATCACATATACATGTATAAAATACGATAAGAGCGACATATGAAGCTGTCCCCTTATGATGATCAGAGAACTAATAAATATGAACTTTACAGTTCTTTGTACATCATAGCAGAATACACAAAATAGCTCAACCCTGCCTCATGTACGTCACCGGAAGCTTATTCGTCAAAAACCTGAAATACTCCCACTCTCAGTCTACTCAAATTAATTTTGAGTATCCGAGAGTATGTGGAGAAACACAAACTTCGAGTCAGACAATAAGTCTGGTATGAATAATCCCCTATCATCTCTTATCATAAATATGTATATAGCGAGACCACGCCGCTTAGTGGAACGGGTTTTCCCCTCATTAGTATCCCAAAATAAAACATGCAAATCATTTACTATGCCCCTGCACCCAAATTGATTAGTCTTAACATAATATGAAGCCATAAATCATATACATTGGATATCCCATCCAACCATTTATTAGATGTCCCATCTAAAAGCAATATATTAGATTTCCCATCTAAAATCAATTTATTAGAGTTCCCCTCTAAAATCTTTAAATGACTATCTTTAAAATATCCTAGCATCATATCTAGCTAAACAATCCACACCCATTATAACCCTGAAACCTACGAAATCAAAAATATATAAACTGCATGCAAACATATGACCTAACAAATCAAGTTCTAACTGGTCATATCTCATTCCCAGAGTTGCATACTCTTCTATAGGATTCACAACCCTTAAAAGAGTAATAAGGTATAAAGGTTCCAGACATAAGCAATCTACCGAATACTGAGATATAAATGAGTGTGATGCACTGGTATCAAATAGTATCCTAACTGGAGTACTATGAATCATAAGCATACCTTCCATCATAGCTTTTCCTTTCTCAACAGCCGTTGGTCTAGAGGATCATGGTTCCAACGCAAAGACCTTTCCCTTTACAGCTTTAGCAGCCTCGGGAAACTTGTCCTGGTAATGCCTCATCTGGCCACAGTTGTAACAATTCACATTAGGCCTCACTGCAACTGCTCTTCCATCACCCGAGCAAAACTCATAGCATAGTGCCCCTTTCTTGTCACACTTGTAAAAGACAATATCAGCCTTACTCTTCTTAGCTGCTACCCCCGATTGGGAACCTTTCTTCTTAAAGAACTTCTGCCTCTTCCCCTGAAAATTCTGAATCTCAACTGGTTTTCTCTTTCCAAAAGTAGAAAGAATCTCTTCATTCCGAATAGCCATCTCAACAACTATATGACACGGATCCCGGAGGTTTGGCATGGTTGCTCTGGCGATCTTAGAATTCAACCCCTGATAAACTTATCATTCCTTCGAATGACAGTATCAACAGTAGCATATACGTAAAGGGATAGCTCATCAAACTCCGTAGCATACTCAATCACTGATTTATACCCCTGGACTAAATCTACAAACTTCCCGAGCAATGCTGACTTAGCAATCTCTGATAGAAATCTTTCTTCGAACCTCCTTCGAAATTCAGCCCAAGTCAGGTCTTCCTCTGGCTCTCCTACGATAACTCCGTTCTTCCAAAACAACGCTGCTCCCTGCAATTGTCTTGAAGCAAGTATTCTCTTCTACATATCTGTCAAGCCTAGATCTGCAAATATCCTCTCACAATGCAATAGCCGGTTTTCCACTCCTACTACATCCTCGGTTCCCAAAAAAGACTTCCCTCCAAGACTAGCGTAATCCTTGCTCAGCTTGGCATAATTATTACCAACTAGGGCCACCGGATTAGCTACTCCAGCATTCCCTACAGCCACTCCTATAGCTGCTACAACTTGCATCATATTCATGAAGAACTGATACATTATCCATATATCAACCGGCGGGATCTCAACACCAACATTAGCATTTGCATTCTGGTTTGCATTTGCATGTCGACCTTGGTTTCTCCTAGTATTGGGTCGAACATTTCCACATGTTGTGGCGCATCTTCCACCTTGATTCACTCTTCCGTTTCCTGCCTCCATATCTTACTTCCCTACTACCTAAAATCCAATCTTTGTAAGATACAGAAGAACGGTCTAAGAGAGTGGGGAATACATACTTAAGTATTTATAACAAAGTACACATACGTTACTATAATGCTTACCCAAGCCCAACTATATTTTAGATTCATTAGATTATGCTTTAAAAATCTTTTAAGGTTTAAATTCCTTTTAAGTACATAAACCATGCTCTGATACCAACTTATAACATCCCACCTTCTAAGGCCCAAAACTGACCACTACTGATGCTGCAGTCATCCGTAGTTGTTATTTCTTGGCGACCGAATGTGGCATTGTTAATATTGATACATAGGAACACATGAATATGACAAAATTTAAACTTCCAATAAACAAAATTTCTCATTTCATACAAATTAAAATTTAAGATTTATATACATAATCGCATACGTTAACCACGTTTAGATCACATATACATGTACAAAATATGATATGAGCGACATATGAAGATGTCCCCTTATGATGATCAGAGAACTAATAAATATGAACTTTACAGTTCTTAGTACATCACAGTGGAATGCACAAAATAGCTCCATATAGCTAACCCTTCCTCCTGCACATCACAGGAAGCTTATTCGTCAAAAACCTGAAATTCTCCCACTCTCAGACTACTCAAATTAATTTTGAGTACCCGAGTATTTGTGGAGAAACACAAACTTCAAGTCAGACAATAAGTCTGGTATGAATAATCTCCTATCATCTCTTATCATAAATAGATATCTAGCGAGACCACACCGCTTAGCGGAACGAGTTTTCCCCTCACTAGTATCCCAAAAAAAATATGCAAATCATTTACTATACCCCTGCACCCAAAATGATTAGTCTTAATATAATATGAAATAAAGCCATAAATCATATACATTGAATATCCCATCCACCCATTTGTTAGATATCCCATCTAAAAGCAATATATTAGATTTCCCATCTAAAATAAATTTATTAGATTTCCCTTCTAAAATCATTAAAATGACTATCCATCATAATTTAATAGGACAATCCATCCCAAATCCATTTAAAATAAATGCATATTATCCATTGTACATTGTTTTATAAAAGTTGGTGTGGGCTATCCACCACATACTCCATAGTTTTCCTAAGATGACTATGAACCTTTGGGTGCCAAATCCTGAGGCTAACCACCTCTGGTAAAACATTCTTTACATTAGAAATTAGATGTAGGCTATCCACCGTACATTCCATGGTTTTCCTAGGTTAACCAAGAATCCAACACTTGGCCAATTAAAATATCATGATCCCAATGATTATGTATAAAAATTCATGATCCCCATGATTATTTATTTTCCCTAGGTATACCACCTGTTTAACCTATTCCCATTGGTAGCCCTAATTAGGTTAAATTAAATAAAAACACATTGATAGGCCCAAAGTATATTTTCGAAAGCATATTTCTGTTTGTAACCCCAAACTATGTATCGAAAATATTAAACCCACCCTGGTGTCCCTAAGGTTTATTTACATCCAATTTATATAAGGATCCCCCTTACATATTCAAACAAAGATAAGTATTTTATGCTATAACCCTTTGAAGTAACCCCTTCAAATTAGCAAAATTTTACTTAAGGAAAAATGGCTAAAACAGCCCTTTAAACCCCTTCGAATGAAGCCCCATTCGAAAGCAAATAAACATCCAAAGTTAGCCCCTTCGAAAGCCTTCCTTTTGAAAGCATCACAAAATCATACCTTTCGACCTTGTCGAAAGGTCCTACCTTTCGACCTTGTCGGAAGGTTTCTTTTCGAACAAGTCGAAAGCCTGGGGTATCCCCACAATAAAGCCATTTATAAGCTTTTCAAAAGCAATGAAACTCAAAACCTTTCAAAATCATTGAAACTCAAAACCTTTCGAAATCATTGAAGGTACCCCTTCGAAACCTTTCGAAATCAAAACCTTTCGAAGTCAAAACCTTTCAAAATCATTCAAAAACAGTGAGGTGTTGGCGTTGGAACCAACCCTTCGAAATCAATGAAGAGAGGTTGCAAGTTTTATAAAACAAAAGATAACCTTTGACTCCATCTGGGTCGAAAGGTTTGCAAGCGACAACTATGCTTCCGACCCTGTCGTAAGCTAACCTTTCGACTTTGTCGAAAGGTTTCATTTAAAACAAGAAAGCAAACCAATCGAAACCTTTATCTTTCAAATGATTTGACAATGTCAAAAGTTCTTTGTCGAAAGCTAGCAGGCGTATTTTCTTTAAAACCAAAACAAAGTTTCATTTCCTTCGAAAGCTCTAACCTTTCGTCCCTAAACTTTTCGACCCCTTTCAATTCACTACGTACCAACCGCCTGATACCACGTGCATTGATTTTTGACCATGTCAAAAGGTTTGATACCTTTTGACCTTGTCGGAAGGTTTGGAATGGAGGCGGAAGCTCTTGCCGAAAGAGTTGAAATAGTGAAAATTGTACTTTAAAATAATTCTTTTGTACCCCACCTGCCTTGTTTGTCTAAATCTGATTGGTTGCTAGAATTTTATATTCAAAACTGCTGCCGACTTTTCTTATTTGGAAATTTAAATAATTTTGAAAAAGCCCCTATCTCCTTTATAATTATATAAAACATTTAAGTCCCATACTTTAAATAATTTTATATAACTATTAAAACATCTTGAAAAATTCTGGAAAAATTCCAGGAAATCAACTAATACGTTCTCTTCAACATATTAAAGTTTCAAAGCATATGAAGATCAAAACCTCTTGGAATTTAACCAAAACTGAATAAAAACATGTTAATTAATCCATTAACATTTAAAACACCTATGTCTTATCCAAACAAAGGTTTAAATAGTTATATCCTAACCAAGAAACAAACATGAATCAGGTATAACCCGCAGTCGATCCAAACAGAGAAAAATGAGATGATAAATATGATTATTCACCTTGATTAGTTGATTGGAGAATGAGATAATTTCCTATCTTTAATTACTTAGCTTTTTCTTCAATTTATGCTCTTCCTGGAGCTTTTAATAGCCAGCCGAAAGTAGGTGAGGAGTTATGAATGAGAAGATAAAAATTTATTAAGGTGGAGGAAGAGATTTATACTAAGAAAGGTAGCCCCATTTCCAAGTTTAACCCTTAGGAAATTCCACCTTCTAAATTTAGTTAAGTCTTATTTTAGTTCATTCATTAAGACATGGCCATTGGATTTATTAATCTCATCTCCCTAATTATTCACGTTATTCTATTTAATCTATCCAATTAAATATCCCGAATAATGTTAATTGAAATTCAGGGGCATTATAAGGGCTTACCAAAAGGCTCAGGACAACGCGGAGATTAATGAGCTTAGATAACAGATTGCACAACTACAGGAGCAGGACCGCCTCCGAGCAGTGCAAATGGAGCAGCTCAACCGGCGTTTGGCCAAGTATATGGAGCGTCATGGTACATTCCCTTCGTCCGGTGGTTCCGGAGCTGATGATGAGTCTTGAGGTATGATTTGCAGTTTTTTTATGCACATGTGGTCTTGGATGTAGTTTGTGTATATAAACATTGAGTGATGGTGAGGTTAATTTATGGACATTTGGTGTTTGACATTGATTTGATGGTTGATTTGTGGAGTTGATATATGGAGTTTGACGTTGGATGTAAATATTGAAGTTGGATGGTTGAGAGTGATGATGGAAGGTTTGTTTTGTAAATATTGGAGTTTGATGTTGGATGTAAATATATTTGCGTTTAATATTATGATGTTTGAGTTTTATATTGATATTGATATTGATTTTCGTTTATATATGTGGCTTATACATTGATTTTGATGAGTTATATATTGATATTGATATGGATGCGAAGCTGTGCTGCAGAAAAAAAATTTGCCCAGATTACCGATGGTTCCCAATGGCCTATTGGCCACTTTTTCCAATAGCAAGCGACGACTTCCGATGGTTAACTATACGAATATTCTAATGGCTCCCGGCTGCTAAGCGGAAAATTACCACGCCACGTGAACATAGTCGCCGTTGGAAAATCCATCGAAAAAGCCGTCGATTGCCGTCGCTAGTATGTCGTCGAAGCCGTTAAAAACGGACGGAAGTCGTGATCCGTATTCCGACGGCATTTCCGACGGCTAGTGATGGCCGCTTGCGGTCGAAAATTGCCCGTTTTCTTGTAGTGATATATGTATATATATTAATATAATAGAACAGATTATAAGTACTTGTATTTTTTTAGATTGCGAATATCTAAAGTAATATATTTGGATTATAAAATAATTTTTAAATTTATAACATTAAGTATATATTTCACCGATTTATATTATTAAATAAATATAGATGAATTTATAGAAAAATTATCATTATCTTTTTTTATTTTAGTATGCTAAAATGTAATATTTTTGTAGAAAAATATATTAAAAATACTATTTTTGAATAGTTAAAAATAATCATATATTCATTATTTTCATATTATAACTATTCAAAATGATATATTTTATTTCAGATTAGTTTTACAATAATATTTCTAAATTTCAAGGAAAATATATATTAAACATATTATTTTTATTAATTTATACATTTAATAAATGTGAATACATAAATATATATTATTGTTATTTCCAAAATTTTATGTTTTTAAACATTTTATCTAATTTTAAAATAAGTTTAATATATATTTTGAAATTAAGAAATTATAGTAAATATGACTGATATACCTATATATGTGAAACAATTATAAGTATTTATTTATGTAATAAGTTTCAAAGAAAAATATTGATGTAATATTTTCCTTTTTGAAGTAATATTAAGTAAATTCATGATCTTATGTATATTTATGCACATGCGCACCGCACATGTATATGATGATGAGTTTTAGATGTTAAACTGCAAAATCGATATTAATAAGAATTTTAAATGTAATATAAGAAAGTCAAGGGAAGAACTATTTTTTTAATTTACTAAAATAATGGATAATAATAATAATAAAGTAATATAATGTATCCCATGCATTACCCACGCTAATATTGTAAAATAAAATTTTGTTATGCGATGTTCGATATATCAATCATAAATTAAACTTTTTACTATTGTTTATGCATATAATTTTTGTTAAATGATTCATATATTTGTACATTTGAAAGAAATATCTATTTTACCATTTTGTTACTATGAATGTGATATATAAATTGAAATTATCAATTTGTTTACAAAATTGTTAGAGAACTTAATGAGTATTAATTACTCGAATTTTTTCATATAGTACGATATTTACAATGTTTGGTTAATTTAAATACATGGATTTGAATGAAAAATAATAAGAGAAAATTGAAGAAAAATTTGTAAATGACCGTAGAAATTATGAAATCTTGGTATATGAATATAAAATCATGGAAAAAACTAATGCAATATTTTGGATAAATATTAAATGATAAACTATATGGATTCAAAAAAAATCGAAGAGAATTAAGGAGTAGGGATCAAATTTTTATAATTACCGAGATGATTTGTAATTTTTAATCCTTTCTATCATTTAACCGATAATTTATTAAAATAAATAATATACATTAAAGTTGTTCTTATTATCTTTTTGTGATCCATATTTTTTTATATCTAAATGAAAATTTAGTTTATACCATTTTTTTATAATGAGTGTGATATACTTGTTGACGTTGTTATTTGTATTATATTAGACAAATTAATAACGGTTAAATAATTTTGTTTAAACACTTTATAGTTAAATTATTTAATTAATTTAAATATACAGACTTAAATGTAAATTGTACATGAAAATTGAGAACTTTAAAATAATAATAGAAATTATAGATTTTTGAATGTAAAATGATAGTATAAAATTAATAAAATACTGTAAACAATCCAAAAATAATAAACTGTATCGGGTCTTTAAAAAAAATACTAATAAATATCTAGAGAAAGACAAGGAGAGTTGAGAGAAATGCTAGAATTAATAAGAGCTATAATTTCTTCTGCTTTACCATTATTTAATAGATTGATTTATTACCCCCTTAAGCAACTTCTTTTTACCAAATTCAATTTATTGTCAGTTTTTTTGGTTAATTTCCTTAGCACTGTAGCTTCTTTCGATAGTTGTTAACCATCGAAATTAATTAATTACTTTCTTTTAATGAATTAGTGCTTTCCTTCACTAAATATTTCATATAAAATAGAAAATTAATAGGAAAAATCCTAAAAATTGACCAAAAATTTCTTTTATCATAATCTACCTCATATAAAATTTCATGCCAAAATAATTAAATTTTATTATTTTTAATAATTAACTAACTCTAAATTAACCAATTTCTCAACTTAGAAAATTCATAAAATATTTATATTAACTCCAAAAATTATCAAATTAAAAACCCACCTCTATTTCATCATTAACATGTCATATCAAAATTTCATGACATTTGGATGTAACTTGTCCATGTTTTACCCTAAAAAATAAACAAATTCACCTTAATTAAAATTTAATCCATAATTAAAATAATATTCAAACATCCAAACATGTTTAACATCATCAAAACATCCATACGAAAGTCAAATCCAAACTCAATAGGTTCGGATAGGTTTTATAAAAAGATTTTACTCACCTAACTTAAGAAAACTTGGTTTAATCTCTTCTCCATTTAAATTTGAAACTATTAATCTTCTTGGCTTTGATTTGCCTTGAATTTTCTTCTTCTTCCCTTGAGCTAGGGGGCAGTCATGACTTCTTGCTTAGAAATTTTGGTTTGTCAAAAGAAAATGGAAACGAAGAAAGAATGGGGAGATGTGGCTTAGGATATGGGCTAATGGTTTTGGGCTTACTAGCTTATTCCCCTTAACCGAATACTTTTATTAAAACTTAAATTGTTTTCTTTCATTAATCAATGCCAACCAAAATTATTCTAACTACCTTTGATCCATCGAATTAACTTTTTAAAGAGACCCCCACTTAATTAATTAAATTTTCCTTAGGCAATTATTACATTCAAATTACTTAATAATTTGATTAATAATGTCTCCATATTATTAATGTATTTACTTTTATTTAAATTAATTTCGTATATTATGGACCCTCCAAAATATGGGATATTCCATTCATCCCTCCTTATAAAAATTTCATTCTCGAACTTTTGATAAGGAAAACAAAATTTACACTAAAACCCTCAAAGTGTGAAGTCATCGTCATATAAGTAGATACAAGTACAAAAGATTACACCAGTACTTTACTAATGTAAACCATCAATCATTAAACAAAAGGTATCAGTGCAACTACTAATACACAATCATGTCACATATGAATATACTTGCACCCTAATAATCCATACAATAGACAAACAAAGCAGACAATATACGATAGGAATAAAAAGAAAATCGTGATTGATGTGGAGGGGAAGATCTGCTTATGAAATAGTTCGAGGAAGAGTCGTCTCATTTCCTTACTTCTTCGTTTGATGATAGTGATGATATCCATATTGATGATAGTGACGATATTGATGATGACTTTGATACGGAGCTGCTTCCGCTCAATCTCATAGATGGGTTCGGTCATGTTTCTTTATAATAAAACTTTTTTGTTCAGCATCTTGGACTAACTGGGAAAAAATGTGAGTGAAAGATCCCACTGAATCGAATTTGATCGTCGATTAGACTTGAGAAAGTTTTGTCGTTATTGTCGCAAGCCAAAAAAGGATCTTTCGTGTATAATACTGCATAATCTCAAATGGTATCAGTTCTGGTAAACAGTTCAGTGTGATCCTGAATAGCTTCCTTCAAAAAGGTTTCCGCTTCGGTTTTAGAAAAGACTGTAACTTTTTTCTTAAAATCTTAGTCTAGCCCAAATCAAATCGGCAGTCCCTAAAAAAGAAAGGGGTACCCCTTTCTTTTTTCTAATTATATGAATGTCTAAAACAACTTGGATAGATATTCCTGATCTTATTCTCTACCTCCTAGGTACAATCATCCATATCGTCACTCTATTGGATGCGAACAAGTCTACTAACATTGTTCCTCAATTCCTTCATAGCACAACCTACTATTTCTTTCGTTCGTCTCACATACATTAAATCCAACTCTATTGATAAGTCTTATATTGCCCTCGGTTCCACTATCGAATTTGGGACATGCACACACTTCCTCAAATGCGATATATGGATAATATTTTTCACACCCGCCAAATTACTCGGCAACTCGACTCTATACATGAGTTTATCGATCTTCTCAATCATTGGAAATGGTCTACGTATCTAGGTGCCAACTTCCCTGCTTTTCCAAAGCCCATAACTCCTCTCATCGGATAAACCTTCACGACTACGTGATTGCCTACTGTGAATTCAAGCTCTTTTCTTCGCTTGTCGGCATAACTCTTCTACCCTGATTGTGCTGCCTTCATTCTAGCATGAATTAACTCCACCTTCTCAGGTCCAAACATGAGTTTATATCTCGTGTCCAACCAACAAAATGGTGACTTGCACGGTCTACCATACAGCGCCTCAGATAGTGTCATCCTGATACTCGTATGGTAATTATTATTATATACAATTTCTATCAGATATAAATGATCTTCCCAAGATCCATCAAAATCCAAGGCACATGCTCTCAGCAAATCTTCTAATACACGATTCACCATTTTTGTTTGACTATCTATCTGTAGGTAGTAAGCCTTGCTTAAGTTCAACTCCATACCAAATGCACTCTGCAAACTTCTCCATTACTCAGTAGTAAACAATTGGTCTCGATCACTAATGATACTACCCGATATCCTATCCAGTCATACTATACTCTTCACATATAGCTTCGCTAAGCTAGCTGTCGTCCTTGTCGACTTCATTGGGATAAAGTGGAAACTTTTAGTCATTCTATCAACTATCACCCAAATGCTATCACTTTCCATCCACGACCTAGCAGTCCGTTAATAAAATCTATAGATATAACATCCCACTTCAAAGTCAGTACTTCCAAAGGTTGAAGTAAACTACTTGGGTTTAGTTGTTCTGCTTTCACTTGCTAACAAGTGAAACATCTCCTCATGCATTAACCTTTATCTCTCTTCATCCCTTGCCAATAGAAGACTCTTTTCATATCATGTTACATCTTCATTCCACAGGGATGAATTTTATCAACCCAGAAATTCAAATACTTCATCTTCAAATATTCAAAAGTTTTGAAATATAGTTAAGTGTTATAAATGAGATTTTATAACCTTATTAAACATCATATAATTAATTAATGATGATAAAAAACTTGTTTTTGAAAATTGTTTAAAATTTATTCTTCGAAGAATAATGATAATGTGACCGAAATCGGTTTACCGATAAACATCATTTTGACTGGTATAGATTGTTTGAACTCATGTACGCTTATCTAATGATTAAATGGACATATTAGAAACTAAGTAACACACTCCTCTTCATAAATCAATGGAAGATTTTAGAAGCTTCCAAGTGGATAAGAGATATTATCATGTAAGGGGTTTAATGGTATTTTGCTAAAGGATGTGATGGAAAGGACCAGTGATGGGGGTGAGCCTTCCATAACATGAGGGGAGGGGCAGGTGATAATAAGATTAAAGAGCACCATTTGAAGCCAATATAAAGATGGGCATACAAATTCACAAAGCAAAAACCAAGTTCTTTTCATGCCTTCTTCTTCTCTAATGTTCTAAAGAAAATAGCTGCAAATCTTATCCAAATCAACTAAAATTTGGAGTGAAGCCTTACTACAATATTACAACACCTTTTATCTAGTTAGATTATGAAAAAGTGAATCACTTCTCTTCCCACATGCATAGGCCATGAGCATAAAAGGGGGTTTGGAGGGCAGAAGAAGGTGAAAGCAAGAAAGGAAGGAAAGGTGGTTGCAAGGGTGGGGTTGGACTTGGGTGTTTGGATCTTGGTTGTTTGTTGGGTTTAAAGGTGAGTTAACTCATCACTTTGAATGAAAATATAACCTATATATGTTTGGATTCGGTTGTATATATGTTGTTTAAATTGATGTTGACATATGTTAAAACATTAGTTTTGATTCTTGCTTTGAAAGCAGATGGCATTTGTGATCCATATGAATGGACCTGTATAAAATATAGCATAAACTTGAAACAAAGCACATAGGTTGTAGATGAACTTTGGTTTAGATTGGACATGTATTTGAAAGTGTACTTATAGCGACAATCGCTATGGATGCACTTAGGAATTTCCTTGATTTTGGCCATTTCTATGGAACTTTGTAGAGAGATCCTTAGGGGTTTATCATCATATTTATTATGTTTTATATGCAGGCTTACTTCCATAAAAAATTTTGATAGTAAAAAGTTAAGTAACATTTCAAAAACTGGCCAAAACTTCACTTATGCAAAACCGCCATGTTTAGCCTTGATTTTTGGACTTAAAAGGTTTGAAAAAATATATAAATTAAATATTTTGTTTCATTATTTTTACAAGTGTTTACTAACTCATATTAGAGTATTTCAAAAGTAGTTAGAGATATTTATGAATTTATGAGAATTAGTTATGAATTTTTTAAAGAAGATGTTTTTATATGAAAACTTGTTTTTCCAAGTTTTAAAGGATTTTATAAACTTGTTATTTTCAAGTAATATTTTGGATAAATATTTTAAAACCTATTATAAGTATTTTAAAAGAATTTTTAAGTATATATAGTTTTTATAAGATTAGTTGACTATTTTATTAAAGTATAAAAATCTTATGTAATATTATCTTTTAAAGTGTTTTATTAAATATCTAGTTTTATAAATAAAATTTCTATATATATATCATCTTTAAAGGGTTTTTAAAATAAAACAAAAGGTCTAGAAAGAGGTTAGAAATTGCTTAATAGCCAAATGGTTAATTGTTTAATTACTTGTTTGAAAGGTAATTAACAATGCTTGACACTAAAAGTAGATGAAATAGGCATATCTATTTGTGAGAGTTAAGATTGATGTTCAAGTAGGGATACAAGAAATAGAGCTCTAACTTATCGGCTTCCCACTTGACCGAGCAATAGTTAAGTCGGGAATGTCGAAAATGTGTTAATCGTGTTGATTACTTACTTGTTTATGGAAATCATTGATACTATACTTAACACTAAAATTCGATGAGGTAGACTTATCTATTTATGAGATTGAAGAATGAAGTGTTTAGGCAAGGCTTTGATGCAACTAGTGTTCTAACTTACCTGGCTTCACTCTTGGATGAGGAATAGTTAAGTTGAGAGGTCGAAAACGAGTTAAGTATACGAACATTGATTTGTATAAGCAATTGTTTTTGACTAGATAATCGATTAGTTGATTATCGAACTGGACCTAATATTAACTTAGAAAGTATCTAAAAGCTTCATGATTTAATTCCACTAGGAACCCCTGGCGAGGAGCTTTGGTACGAAACATCTCTAGCTTTCATTTACTTCTCTGAGAACCAGAATTGAGTAAACCGGAAATTCATCGAATTGGTTTTGAATACCACTTCAAAACTAGTGTATGAGTTCTATGTTTTAGGAGTGGTTATGAAGTGAAATCTTATAGAGTTGTACTGCCAATCCTAAGGTTAAGCCCAAGAGAGAGATCAGCGTTAACATTTTAAACGATGCTATCGTGTGGGTCTGTCTATCCTGAGGAGTATTCCAATTGAGAGAATAGCATTAACATCCGTAGGAAGACTTATGTGGGAATCTATGTGGATATTTGAGATTTGGTTAAGATGCTTGAATCCATGTAGCGATTCGTAATCTATTTGATAAAATGGAATCCATTTGGGGATTCTTTTTCTGTTCGAGCGATGAACACTCGTGTGAGAGATGCTGAATGTAACCTTGACATCAAGAATGTCTAAACACAAAGTGGGATGCACAATCTTGGGTTTAGCTAACGTTTGAGGGTATATTAACTCCATTATTTTGAAATGCTTATAGATGATGCTAGCGGGAGTTGTTGGTACTTGGTTCCACGTAGTTCATACTATGTTCTAGCGATGGGCCAGTTGTGTTTACCTATAGTATATTTTATCTAGAGATATACGGGGCTCAGAAGGTAGTTTCTGATCCTTGTCATGGAGATCCGCTTCAGTTTACTGGAAGCATTTCCATGGAAAAAATCTATTATGTAAACGTGCCTTAGCGGTATTAATTATATACCTATTATTGTAGTGTCGTACGAACAACGACTATTTTATGATATATGTTCTACACCATAGACATTATCAATTATACTGGTATATTCACTCATTAGATGGTTAGTTTCATTTGAGAGGAAAACTGTTATGGTGATCCGTATGGTCTCAATGGTTACTGTCACTTCTTACATTTTTACTTGAGTTTCTCATGTTGGTTTACCAGACTGATTTGGGTGTTATTTTCTTATAATGCTTGGGTCAGCCTGTGTATATTTCCAAATTTAGATTTGGATACTTTGGAGATTATGGGAAAGAGAAGGATGATTATCTACTGTAGTATTATTATTTCCATCGCATTAGTATTGTATATATCAGCATTGTGAGGGTAGGCAGTTATAACTGTCCAGGACGATGATAGTACTTGGGTTTTGTAACTTTAAAAATTTCCATATTTAGAGTAAACCTTTTTACTATTCTTTAGATATTATATTTGTCATTCCGTTGTGAGATTCTGATATTGTGTTCTCTCTTTCATTATTTATTCTACTTTTTTGTTTTACCCTAACTTTCTGTCTTTCTGGCACTTGGTGTTCGGCACAAGAATACTGTGGATGTATTTAGTATCAATGGGTTCAAAAAGTCGGGTCGTTACATTTAGTATCAGAGCACAAGGTTGAGCGAACACCTTCTCTTTGGTTGGGTATGGCTCACTAGAGATAGGGTAAGCGAAATCCTACAATGACTCGAGTGTATTATACATAGAGAGCATATTGGTATTTTGAAAACTAGACTTTTAAAATTATTCCTTAGGAATATCTCTTTCATAGTAGCTCTCTCTTTGAAATAACTATATCCTTTCGTGTCCTAAAGAAGTTTTACTTTGATAAGGTAGTAAGAACTATGGATATTAGGGCTTCTAATGCTGAGCGAAATGTACTAAAAGAAGTGGTGCAAGGTTGACCACGGAAAGACTTTTCTTCGATATGGCGCAAGTTTGAGGTGTCAGGCAGAAAGAGGTTCAATGGCATCGAGACTATCATCGAGGTCCAAGCTTGGATTAGTTTATGCAAAATGGTATGTAAGGATATGACGGATCATATCTTAGGGGCATTCAATGATATAATTCGTATGGCATTTTGGTTCGAGGGTTCAACTCCAAAGTCGTCCATATCTGCACCTACCAGAGGCAACAAGCGAAAGTTTCAGCCGTCGAGAAATATGTCTGGTTTAACTTGCCATAGGTGTGGACAGAAGGGTCATTTTGCTTGGAAGTGCAAGGAGGGGGAGGAAGATAGATGGTTAAAGCATCCATCGCAAAGGTTTCGAATGTTGAGCCATAGACGGTTAAGGTGCAGTATGCACCGAGGACTTGTTACAACTATCACCAACCATGTTATTTTGTCAAAGATTGTCCGATGCTCCAGATAGGACAATAACCAAGGGTTTTCTCACTTGCATCAACACCTTCCACTTCTGCAGCTGAGAAGGGGAAGCAGATTCTTAAGGGTAAACTACCTGTTATGGATTTCCGATTTATGTTATTTGACTCTAGTGCTTCTCATAGTTCTATGCCTCATAACCTTAATGATTGTTTAAATCATGCTCGACCAGTTTAGGAACATTGACTATTGTTTGTTGATTATTGATTTGTGCTCAACCAGTTTATGAGCAGTTTTACCTTTCTACATCATGGATTAGGTAGAAAGTAAATATGGGTACATTGACACGAACACCTTATGAATTAAGTTTCACGGTTTGACTATAAGGCGTTCGATGATAATATTGTGTTAGAAGTTAAAATTTAATAAAAGGTGTTTACTATAATCAAATGGAAAGATAAAATATTTTGAAAATATATATTTGTGAAGGGATTATATAATAAAGTAATTTTATATAAGTATGGTTTATAAAATATGGTTTATAAACGAAGAGGATTTAAACTGAGAAATTTAGAACTTAAATCCCGGTGTCTTTGAAAATGTTTTTCAAGATTTTGGTGAAAATAATAGTAGTATGATTTGAAATTAAATATTTTGGAAATTTATGTAGGAAATTGAGACCATGATACTTAGTATTATTATATGATGTATATGATACCACTTTGAATTGATTTTGTTGAAGTATCAAAGGTATGGTTTGGATGTACTGAACTTACTTCTGTCGCTTAAAAATAATTTCGGTGATGACTACTGCATCATCGGCATTCCATTTTAGGTTTTTGAGTGGAGGATGCTACAGAGTTGTTTGGTAAAATGGATGTTGATTTAAATCCTAAAAGCATGATTTGACATACAAAAGTTATGTGTATATTATTTCAAAATGGTTTGAAATAAAAGACGATGTTTAGTTCTAAAGTTTTCTTATTAAGTTATTTTATGGACACATGTAGCCTATGCATTAGGATTTATGGTGTGTGCATCATGTTATAATATGTTGTTTGGTAGTTTTCAATTGTTAAAATAAAACTGGATTTTCGGCGATTTTGGACCGACGAAAACTTCTGAATCGTTATAGAACTTGTAGTTATGTGTTTTTGAAAATATAAAGTTGAGTTTATGTAAGACTTGAATTTGAAAAGGAGTAAGTTAAAACAAGTTCAAATTATTGATCATACTTGGTAAGTAAAACAAAATAACGTTTTGTATATGCTATTAGGATGTAGTGGAGTATTATACGAGTATGAAGTTAAGTTATAAAATGTTTATAAACTTAAAGTTATATTTTTATGAAATGGTTCGTAAATGATTTTAGTATTAAATGGCATGCTACTTGTATAAAGGAATGTAAGTTAAAGGAATTGATGTAGTTAAGAAGCCAATAGGATATGTATGTAAGTTGTACAAAGATCTTCTTATTCGCATGATTGTTCTTGATACAGTATTCAAGTACATATTTTTGAGATGGCTTACACCGGCCCGAACAAGGATTTTTTTACTCGATTCTTAATTGCAAACACTAGATATGGGTTCATGATATGATCCCGATGTTTTCTATCATGGTATAAGACAATTTAAGAGAGCGAAGGTTTCTAATCAAGGAACCAAATCAGAGTCCGCATTAAAGAGGTCAAGTGATCTATACTAGTTTGAAAGTGAAATTTATGCGATCGAGTAAGTGATCAGATCTGATATTATGTACGAATGGTCCATGTGCATCGTACGGGCTTTAATACATTTGCAAGATATGTCATGTTGACTTATGAAGAGTTTAGGGAATGACTCTTGATTTATTATGAGGTAGCATGAATAATTGTCTAGGTAATAACCTAAGGCCATTGAGTGTAAGGTATGCTTAGTAAATTATTTATCATTCTTGGACGATCGGAGAGTTTGGAACCTAAACAAACCCTGAGCTTTGGTTGCTATTGATTGTGAATGCTATTTAAGTATTTGTGTGCATGTTCCCTTAATAAGGTTAGAAGCATCATGGAGCAAGGGTGCTCGAGGTTGTGTGAGGAAGACGGAGGGCAGTTTGAAGGAGTTCTATCTAGAGTGGCCTATATACCAAGGGTTCCTTCTTATCTTAGTATCGTACATCTTTTGTAGTGTACTCACCACTTGAGGTAGAGTCACTTAGTTTGCATTTGGGTTGCAGTTTATTTCGTATATAGTTTCAACAAAACTCTATATATGTATCTTGTTTTCGTCTATCTACCTTGATAATCATTCTTATTTGAATTTCGAGGATGAAATGTTCTAAGCGGGGAGTGAGGGGGGGGGGAATGCAGTAACCCGGAAATTTGAACACTTTGTCTTCGAATGTAAACATTTTGAAATATGATTAAGTGTTATAAATCAGATTTTATAACATTATTAAACATTGTTTAATTAATGAACAATGATAGGAAACTTGTCTTTGAAATCTTTTTCAAAAAAAATATTCTTCGAAGAAAAAATCGATAATGTGACCGAAAATCGGTTTATCAATAAACAGGTTTTTGATTAATGTAAGTTGTTCGAACTCTTGTGCACTTGTCTAATGATAAAATGAACACATTAGCAACTAATTAACCCACTCCTCTTCATAAAGCAATGGAAGGTTCAAGAATCTTCCAAGTGGATAAGAGATATTATCAGGCAAGGGGTGCAATGGTATTTTGATAAAGGAAGTGATGTAAAGGAGAAGTGATGGGGATGAGCCTTCTATGACATGAGAAGGGGTGAGAACAAGCTTAAAGAGAACCATTTGAAGCCTATATAGGAGGGGCATATCCTTGATAATAAATCACAAATTCACAAAGCAAAAACTAAGTTCTTTTCCTCTAATGTTTTAAAGAAAATAATTGCAAATCTTATCCAAATCAACTCAAATTTGGAGTGAAGCCTTACTACAATATTACAATACATTCAACCTAATTAGATTATGAAAAAGTGAAGCACATATCTTCCCACATGCATAGACCATGAACATAAAAGGCATTTAGAGAGCAAAAGAAGGTGAAAACATGCAAGGAAGGAAAGGTGGTTGCAAGGGCGGGGTTGGACTTAGGTGCTTAGATCTTGGTTGTTTGTTGGGTTAAAGGTGAGTTACCTCACCACTTTGAATGAAGATACAACCTATATATGTTTAGGTTTTTGTATTATGTTGTTTAAATTAATGTTGACATATGTTGAAACATTAGTTCTGATTCTTTCTTTGAAAGCAAATGGCATATGTAATCCACATGAACAGACTTGAATAGACTTGTATACTGTGTGGCATAACCTTAAAACAAAGCATATGGTTTGTAGATGAACTTTGGTTTAGATTGGACTTGGATTTGAAAGTGCACTTATAGCGATAGTCACTGTAGATACACTTAGAAATTGCCTTGTATTTTGCTATTTCTATGGAAATTTGTAGAGAGATCCTTAGGGGTTTATCATCATATTTATTATATTTTATATGCATGCTTACTTCCATAAAATGTTTGGATAGTGAAAAGTTAAGTAGCATTTCAAAAAGTGGCAAAAACTTCACTTGTGCAAAACTGCCCCGTTTAGCCTTGATTTTTAAAGTTAAAAGGTTTGAAAGGATATTTAAATTTAAGTATTTTTTCATTCTTTTTACAACTATTTACTAAATCATATTAATGCATTTCAAAATTATTTTGAGATATTTATTAATTTTTAAGAATTATTTGTGAATTTTTAAAGAAATGGTTGGTATAATGAAAACTTGTTTTCCAAGTTTTAAAGGATTTTATAAACTTGTTATTTTCATGTAATATTTTAGATAAATGTTTTAAAACCTATTATAAGTATTTTAAAGTATTTTAAAAGCATTTTTAAGCATTTATAGTTTTTAGAAGATTAGTTGATGATTTTATTAAGTATAAAAAACTTATGTAATATTCTCTTTTAAAGTATTTTATTAAATATCTAGTTTTATAAATAAAATTATTATACATATGTATATCATCTCTAAAGGGTTTTAAAAGTAAAATAAAAGGTTTAGAAAGGGGTTAGAAATTGCTTAATGGCCAAATGGTTAATTGTTTCTCACTTGTTTGGAAGGTAATTAACAATGCTTAACACTAAAAGCCGACGAAGTAGGCTTATCTATTTGTGAGAGTTAAGATTGATGTTCGAGTAGGGATATGAGCTATAGAGCTCCAATATACCGGCTTCCCTCTTGACCGAGGAATAGTTAAGTCGGGAATGTCGAAAACGTGTTAATTGTGTTGATTGCTTACTTGTTTATGGAAATCATTGATACTATACTTAATACTAAGTCGACGGGTAGACTTATCTATCTGTGAGATTCAAGAATGAAGTGTCTAGGCAAGGCTTTGACGCAACTAGTGCTCCAATTTACCTGGCTTCACTCTTGGACGAGGAATAGTTAAGTTGGAATGTTGGAAATGAGTTAAGTATACGAACGTTGATTTGTATAAGCTATTGTTTTTGACTAAATATTCGATTATCGAACTTAACCTAATATTAACTTAGAAAGTGTCTAAAAGCTTCATGATTTCATACCAATGTAAACCCATGGGGAGTAGAGTTGGTACGAAACTTCTCTAAATTTCGCTTACTTTTGAGAGAACCGGAATTGAGTTAATCGGAAATTCATCAAATTGGTTTTGAAGAGAGCAGGATCGGTAAGTGTTTTACTTGTCGAATACCACTTCAAAACTAGTATACGATTTCTATATTTTGGGAGAGGTTGTAAAGGGAAACGTTATAGATTTGAACTGTCAATGCTAAGGTAAAGTCCAAAGAAGAGGTCGGCGTTAACATTTCAAACGATGCTATCGTATGCGACTATCTATCTTAAGGGGTGTTCCAAGAGAGAGGACAACATTAGCATTCATCGGAAGACTTATGCAGGAATCTATGTGGAGGTTCGAGATAAGATCGAGATGCTCGAATCCATGTAACGATTCATAATTTGTTCGAGATGATGGAATCCATTTGGGGATTCATGTTTTGTTCGAGTGATAAAGACTCGTGTGAGAGATGCCGAACGTAACATCGACATCGAGAATGGCTAAACACGGAGCGGGATGCACAATCTTGGGTTTAGCTAACCTTAAAGGGTATATCAACTCCATTATCTATAGATGCTTATTGTAACATCCCGCCTTTTTGTAAGAAGACACACGTGCCAACTTAAACCATACAGAAGGGCGAATTATTATTGGGGTGAATAAGAAAAAGCAGAGAAAGAAAAAAAACAAAACAAAACAGAATCTCGCAGCGGAATGAAAAAATATAATAATCAAGTAACAGTTCATGAAGCTGTATACAAAACATTTGATTATACTTATACAATACAAAATCAGAGTTACACATATCAAAGATAAATAAATGATAATGCAGCGGAACAATATGATGCAGTGGAATAATATAGTAAATAATAATACAATCTTCGTCTTCATCCTCCAGAAATATGGTCTTCAAATCCTGAAATGCTCAGGCTGACCCGAGCGAATTGAAAAGATAAAACACTCGAGTCAGAACTAAAAGATCTTATGTGAGTTAAATCAAGTAAATAACTATGAGTGGAACGGCATCGGAGATGTTTACGGGGTTTGACATCTCCTATCTAGTGTCTAACATGAGTGCAGTAACTTAAGAGATGTTTCGGGATTCTCATCTTCTAAGGATCCGTTAAACTATCTACTATGTAGTACAATACGCTATTATAATATGTATACAATAAGATAAACTATTAAAATAGCGTTAAGGCATTACATTTTCCCCCTTAACGCATTTTTATAATGCCAATAGTCTATACAGTACCGTAACTCCCTGTAAACTGGGGCCACCGGAGGATACCCCATAGGTACGACATAAAACAAACTCGTAGAAGGCGCGCTAGGGTAGGTGACACGGCACAATTAGGCAATGCCAGGGTAGATATACAAATTACACTTCCGGACTGGTGGTAATGCATAGCAGCTACTACCGCCCACCTCGGAACACATTCCCAAATCAAAATCGAGGGTGGCCACCAAAATCACAACTCAGAATATAGTATCGAAGGAATGTGCCCGATTGGAGGAATGACCTCACTTGGCTCGTCAATTGCTCTTGTTTTAGCCACCTTATGCTAACTCATAGGGGTTAGGTCCACGTATATACCTTATAGGATCATCGCCACCATCCTACTTCATTCTGGAAACTCCATCGCGTACACAGTTGTCAAAGTGGTTTTCGGTATCGACAGAGAGTATGCCCATATCCGATCCCAGTCTCTTTAACAACCAAACGCTTATTTCACACCGGATGGTTCTTTTACATTTCGAAAATCATTTCATAATTAATATCAAAATATCATATTCAATTCAAATCAGATCACTTTCGAAATCATTACTTACTTCCGAAATTATATCACATTGAAATCATAGTTCGAATTTATATTTCCTTTCAAAAGTCATATTTCCAAAATAGGTTAAACTCTCATTTCAAAATATCATATTAAACCAAATATGTTATTTGATTCCCAACTTAGGTTATAGCATCATTAACCATATGCACTTAAAAAAAATCGAGAATTTGAATATAAACCCATCCATTTGACTTAGTTTGGAATTTAGAAGAAAATAATTTTAAATAGTTATAAATAGTTATACATAGTTAATATAGATTTAAAATAGATTAAATATAATTAAAATAGATTGAATAGCTTTAAAATAGATTAATTAGATTTAAAATAAGTTAAAATAGATTAATTAGTTTAAATAAATTAAATGGTTTAAAATAGGTTAAAATGATTTAATATAATTAATACAGGTTAAATAGTTTAATACTTTGAAATCTAAATAATTAGAAATTTTGAAAAAATATACATATATATATATATATATATTTTAAACAGTTTATATTAAAACATGAATTTTGAATTAATATCAATTAAAACTATTCATTTCATTTCAACACATTTGGACCAATTTCAATTTCCGAGTCAACAAACCAAATTCCAAATCTTTCAATTTAACATTTCAATAAACTATTGAATTTCATATCGTTTCAATCCATGTTCAAATATCAATTCGGATTACTCCAATTTCAAAATATTTCAAATTTATTTTCAATAACTTAATTTCGATAGAATTTCGTTTATACTTAAAAGTTTAACTTTAAACTTCCAATTTATTTCTTAAAGCAATTCCTTTTAAACCATTTCACATTTCATCATAAACTTGATTTTCCAATAATACTTCAATTTACATAAATCAAATTTTTATTTCAAAATATGATTTAATTAAATTCGAAAATTAAGGATTTTAAAAACATTTAATTTAACCAATCCTGTGTCCTTATATAATTCTCTACCCCAGGATCAAGTGATACAGATATTTATCATTTCAATCCGCAATTTAAAATTTTACGATTATATATCATTTCAAACCGCAATCCCGAATTAATAATAAAATCCATAAAATCGCTCGAGTCTATCATTTCAACCCATAATGATTTTTCCCTAATCTATTGATCATTCGGGTATGTATCATTTCAACCCATAGGGAACTTGTAGTTTATAATGATATAAAATAAAACCTCCATTCATCCAATATCAACAATCAACCTTCATTACAAACATCATCCAAATCAATCAATAAATATCAATATAGAACTGATAATCAATAATAGGTATTTAACTGGCAATTTATATTCAATAATAAATTAAATAACGATTTAATTCAAATAAATTCAAATTAACTGAGATGATGATTTAAAATATACCAAACAGTCATAATAAATTTCTAATCACATCAAAAATTAATTTAACTAACATAAGAAATTTTAGAAGTTGTGAGTGGGTTAAAACACTCACCTTTGAATTTAAATCGAATTTAAATTCCAAACCCCAAAATTTGAACATTCTCAGAATTCGATCAAACTAGCGTTAAGATGTCCGAAATTTTGATACAATCCCAGCGGATCAAAACGCGTCCAAATCCGAGCTCGTATGAAAAAGTTATGTAGGTTAGAATGTTATACGATATAAAAAAAATAAAATAAGCAAATGAAATCACGTTACCCCACACGCCACGTCGCCGTTCTTCTTCCTCCAGGAAAACCTAACGCATGCATAGTACGTTCAACACGAAGCCGCCCTCTACATCACGTTCGTACGCCGCCTACGTCAGGCCGCGGCCCACTAGAGGCCATCCCCTCGAGCGCCGACCTCACCCAAGACCAACGACCCCCAGCGTCTCACCGCCGAACACCACGTTGCCCAAGAACCGAGCCGCCACCACTTAATTTTTGAAACCCTAGCGAATTTTTCCGTCCAATCCAACCGTTAACAACTCAAACGATCACCTGCGATGGACTACGATCGATCTCCTCTACAAGATGGCACCCCTGATTCAACGATCCATCATCGTTGATCAACACGCGATGAATGGCTGGGAACAAACCACCGTATTCTGGGAACATAGAAACCCAGATTGAAAAATGAACAGCAGAATTGACTTGCGCTCGTCGAGAGCTTCAAATCGATATATAATTCGATATAGTTTGAAAAGTTTTAATTTGAAGTTGAATTTTGAAATTGGATTGAGGAGTTTGTTTGGTTTGTCTGCCATTGGAATGAGGAGTTGAGAAGAAATAAACGTACAGACAAATGAGAATAGAAACAACCTAGCGTTTATAACGAGCTATTTATCGGTATAGCTGAAAACAGAAAGAATGGACTAGATTGATTAAACGATAAACGACCCGAAAAGCCCGTTCTGTCTCCGAAACGAAAATGGGTCATCCATATATCAAAATAGATGTCTTCAATATTTTTAAACTCGATGGAACAAGTTTCAAGTCCTAATTCCATCGTATGAAGAAGTTATGCTAAAATTAGCTTAATTCAAATTGATTTCAATTGATTTGATTTCTAGGCGTTTCGAGCCCGTACGATCAAACGACAAGTTCGATCGTTACGAAACTTGAAATCCTATAATAATTTACTGTTACGGATCCGATGAAACTGGTTTCGTCGAAATCCTTGTCAGTGGCCAAAATGGCTATATTTCAATTAATTAAATAAATTAATATTAAATTAATTAAATCACATTTTCAGTTTAAATTTTAATAATTTACAACTTCTATCATTTTTGATTTCTTAATCACTTACAATAATTTAAACAAATTTAGATGTCAATTTAAAGTTGATTAATCCATCAATTTCAGTGTTTAATTTCAATTTCATATAATACAACAGTTATAAATTAAAATTCCAATAATTCCATTAAATTTGAATTCCATCTTCTTATTCACTCAATTATCATCTTATGGGTATAATTTACATTGGTTGATATCTTATTACACTAATATTTTACAATTCATCTTAATTTCAATTAACGTAATATTTAATTTCATTTAATTGCAATTAATTCAATTATTATAATTTGAATTCCAATAAATTAATAAATCTTGATTTCCATTCTTTTTATTCAACCAATTGTCATATTATGAATAAAATTAACATTATTTCTAGATATTAACTTAATTTACATTTACATAATATTTATTTATATTTATTGTAACTGATTTCCTAATTAAATTAACAAGCTAAATAAATAGGTAACATACAATAATTGTTACCGTTCATTCTAGATATTGTTTCATTCATAACTCACAAATTTTTATTTATTTCAACATTAAATTGCAAAACTTAACTAAATTAACAATTTTTAATTATCGAAAAATTACGGGTCGTTACACTTATAGATGATGCTAGCGGGAGTACTTGGTACCGGGTTCCACGCAGTTCATACAATGTTCTAGCCATGGGTCAGTTATGTTTACTTATGGTATATTTTATCTTGAGATATACGGAGTTCGGAAGGTAGTTTCTGGTCTTTGTCATGGAGAACCACTTTATTTTACTAGAAGCATCACCATAAGAAAATCCATTATGTGAATGTACCTTAGTGGTATTGATTGTATACCTATTATTGTCGTGTCTTACGCACAATAGCTATTTTATAATATATGTTCTACACCTTAGTTATTATCTATTATACCGATATATTCATTCATTGGATGGTTGGCTTCATTTAAGAGGAAAACCGTTACAGTAATCCGTACGGTCTCAATGGTTACTATTACTTCTTACATATTTCTTGAGTTTCTCATGATGGTTTACTAGACTGATTTGGGTGTTATTTTCTTATAATGTTCTGGTCAGCCCATGTATATTTCCAGATTTAGCTTTGGATGCTTTGGATCTTATGGAGAAGAGAAGAATGATTATCTACTGTAGTACTCTTATTTCCGCTGCATTACTGTATTATATATCAGCATTGTGAGGACAAATAGTTATACTGTCTAGGCCAATGATAGTATTTAGGTTTTGTAACCCTGAAAATTACTGTATTCAGAGTAACCCTTTGTACTGTTCTTTTGATATTATACATTATCATTCCATTGTGAGATTTTGATGTTGTGTTCTCTCTTTCTTATTCTATTCTATTTTTTTATTTTACCCAAACTTTTTGTCTTTCTGGCACCTGGGTGTTCTACACACGAATACCGCAGATGTATTTAGTATGGATATTCGACTGTCGAAAGGTCGGGTCGTTACATGAATAGCGAACTTCAACCGATGACTTTCATTTAAGACTTCCTTCTGATGATCTCCTATATTCAGAACACACAGTCTTCCATTCTTCCCCGAGCCATCCCTTTGAGTCTATCTCGAATCCTTTCAGATCCTCAACGTCAACACCATCTCCAATCACCAAATCCTTTCGGCAATCAATGGATCTTCCCTTTGCCTTGTAGATATTCTTTCTACATGTGCTAGACATACCTCCAAACTCACTAACACACCCAAATTTCTACTCAATCTAATATTCTCCCTATAATTCACTCCACAAGAGGCTAACGTCTCCAATGTCTTCCATTCATCAATCATATCCAACACTACATTCTGACACTTCCTACTCAAAGCGTCTGCAACCTAAGTAGTTAATATCGGTATCGGGTATGTATCAGTCAATTACCAATATGAGATATTTTAAAATATCATGATAATATCGAATAATATCGGTAAAAGATCGGACATGTGTAGAACATGTTATAAACAATATTGTACTATGTTATAATGTTATATTAATGTTAAGCTTTCAAATATTTGGATAAATAATGCCAAATTACTATCAAAGACTTATTGCATAAAGTTTACAGATTATAATCCATTTACAAAGATATTCTATTAAATACAAATCATAATATAGGCTCATAAATTCATATACTGTGTATCTTTATTATTTTCATCGTTTTTGTACTATATTCATTATTTCTTTAGTCATCTAGTCATCTAATTACTTTCCCAAAATCTTCATATTTATAGTTTCATTATTTTCATTTCACTTAATTTATCAAATAATTAGTGTTGATTTGCTACCAATGACTACTTTAGCTCATTTCTTATCGATATGTCAAATATATAACTTTATTACTCTTCAACTTTTAGTTCTTGGTGCATGATAATAATTAATAAAAGAAATTTTCTTAGACCAACTTACCAAGTAGAGATGGAGAGAAAAAACAACTAAAATGAGAAGTAGCTCTTTCATGGTTATATTCTGAGTAGTAAAATCTCCATAGAAAATAAAACATATAAAATAATAGAACAAGTAGAGTTTTCTTTACAGAAAGGATAATGAAAAAGAATAAGATCGTATGGTTAAAACAAAAAATTAATGCATTGGGATTTCTAGTATCGTTTAGATATTGTCATTCACCATGTACAAAAAAAAACTTAAGAATGTGAAGATATTTATTGGTAAATACATTTTCTCCAACACATATAACAATAAACAATATTCTTAAAAAAGGGTATTTTACACTAAATATCGAAGCGATATATCGATAAATATCAAGCGACTTATCAGTAACAATATTTTAAACAATATTTTGAAAAAGTATTAACTTAGGAGTGATATGAGATATACCGGTGATATATCAGCGATATATATGATATTAACTACATAGTCTACAACCTTGTTCCCTTTTCCTGCCGTATGTTCTATCCCAAATCATATGCCACCTAGAACTCTAGCCATCACCGCTGCCTCATATTCAACTCCTTCTAAGTGAATAGGTACTTAAGGGTTTTGTGGTCTATATTCAACTCTAACCATTCTCCCAACAAGTAATGTCTCCAAATCTTCAATGCAAACACCACCATTGTCAACTCTAAATCATGAGTCAGATATCTAACCTCATGCAGTCTCAACTACTTTGATGCATCTTAACCCAAAAAATGAATCAACACCCAAAAATCAGATGAAAGCACCGGTTCTTTTAAAATAAATGTAAAAGCAGTAGAAATCCCAGATCATGTAATTAAGAATTATAGAAAAGTAAATGACACATAAGAATTTTTATAGTGGTTCGGCAATCTCTGGCTTACGTTCACTTTATAGTTTGTTATTCATTGTCTTCATTCTAGATTACAATGAATTATATCATATTTGACCACAATCTAGTAGATATTAGATTTACAATAATGTTTATAAAGAGTTTGATAGGTAGAGGATAGGAGTGAAGAAGAGAGAGAAGTCTCCAATGGTAGAGAGATCAGATCCAGAGTGAAGAGCTGAAGATCAGGGAAGGGATCTAGCAAAAACCACCTCCTTGGTTGCAGGTAGGATGGTATATACAGAGAAACAACCGTGTTTGGTTGGAAGTTCACTTGAAGTAGAGTCTAGAGATCGGGCCGAAATCACGTGCCAAATTACAGAATCTCCCGGGTTAACCAAACATGTCGGTACTGACTTAAACATGTCGGTGCCGACATGTTTCCTTTGTTTGAATCACTTCGAACTTTCTTGCATCCATCTTCTTATTTCATTTTGCGGCGTCCCATGTTGTTTCCATCACTACAACAAAAATACCCTATTACAACTGCCAAAAACAGTTGTAATAGGTCTACTACAACGGACGACTGTCTGTCGTTATATCCGGAGTTGTAATAGAACCCTATTTTTTTACATCTATCTTCGGCAATTGTAAAATAATTTTTACAACTGACAAAAGCCGTTGCAGAAGACTTTTTTACGACCGCTTTTGCCAGTTGTAGAAGATTTTTTACAACTTCTATTGGCAGTTGTAAAAGACATTTTTACAACTGTAATTGGCAGTTGTAATAAAAAAAGCAAAACCAAAAAAAATTAATTTCTACATACATTTTGCAAGTATAGCAAAAAATAAATATATATAAATAATAGAATATAAATAACAATACACTATAAGCAATTCAAACATTACATTATTATTGTCTACAGAACCAATACATCAAATAAACCAAATAACCAAATCAAAGCAGTTGCAGTCATTGTGATATTCAATCAAATTATAATACATTTTATTTTTTGTACCTTAGTAAATGCAACAAAAGAATCATATGTCATCTCAAATGATCATGGTTTCACACTCCATACCAATCACCAACCTCACTTCTTCAACTTGCTCCTCCTCC
The DNA here is from genome assembly GCA_030737815.1 of Allium fistulosum. Lineage (NCBI taxonomy): Eukaryota > Viridiplantae > Streptophyta > Magnoliopsida > Asparagales > Amaryllidaceae > Allium > Allium fistulosum. Next base: position 420,202,545 of record CM060906.1, read on the forward strand.
CAATACAACTCAATCACCATCACACTGCACATCAACTTCTACTACAACGGCATATACCCACATTTCACTGCACTAATCTAATCCACTCCACGACCAAGCAGCTAATCCACGACCAAGCACCTATCAAAAACAACAACCACTGCGTTCACTTACAACCATCTCACTCCCTCCAAGTTTAGCAACCTGCCTGTACACATAAAATGCCTACAACCCATCAACTTCCTACAACCCATCACCCACCTGTACACACAAAACTGTTAATCACCCTCATGATTCTATGCTGATCAATATCATCATTCTGAAACAAAGCAATCATAAGAGCACAAAAGTAAACTATAGAGTTGTAGATATGATCTGAGCTATAAGCAAAATAGAGCAAAATACTGTCGGTGGTAAGTTAAGATGATCAATGAATATCGATAATGACTGTCATATTTAGTTTTTTTCAATGAATATCGATAATGATTGTCTTATTTAGTTTTTCCTACTTGCAAACAATAATCTGAGACACAAATATGGATTCAAATCAGAAAACAATACTTTAACAACTCACAAAGAAATTGGTCATATAAATAATAAGGTATGTGCCCACCTAATGAATATGTTAACAAGAGAAGATTGTTCCACATGTACAATGCAAACAAGACAGAAGGATTTTGGAAAATAATTTAGTATATAAAGGTCACCATCCAGCTCGGTAAGGCTAGTTAACTTCCAGTGTATTTATGAATATCTGACCAATACTAAGTATCAAACTTTAAGGCCTTAGTATTAGATGTACTCAAAGAAAATCAACAGTTATGTAATGCTGACATGTGTTATTTTTCCTCAAGATGTAGATGTAATACTGACAAAATTTAATTAACAGTGGCACTTCATATTATGGCAATGGCTTGACTCTTGAAAACTAAAGCAGGCTACCATCTGCTAAGTGATTCCTTTACTTAAAGGCAGCACAATTTTCAATCTTGAATAATAGGTATTGTTCAGTAAGAATTCTAAGCAGGAGTTCAGTAGTAAATCACCATCCGCTTAATGATTCCTTTACTTAAAGAAGTCTATCAAACTGTTAGAATGTTAATTTTAAAATTCTATGATCTGTTGTAAGATTTCAACTGTATCTAAAAGACATTGGCAAATCACTGTGATGCGAAATCATAAATTTGGAGGAATATAACTAAACTAATGCGTTACAGGCTTACATGAGTTCATGGGCTTGGAACATAATGTTCATTTTACCACTCTTTCAACCATCACCATTACCATCCACGCACTGCCAAAATTTCCTCCCCAACCCAAATCCGCTTTAGTCACCTGAAGCCAAAAAAAATCACCTCTGCCAATACAACTAGACCACAACAACATTCTTCACCTTGCGACAACCACTTTCTGGTGCTTCTTCACAAACCTCCTCATCCTTAAACTACACTTCCTCTACAAAGATTCAAACTGCAGCTCATCCCTTATACATCCCCTCTAGCATCCCAAAACCACTGACAACTCACACCTTCCATCACCAAAACTCCAATCGAACCACCTGAACAGTATCCCAGCCACCGAACAACCTCACCAATTCTTGCACAACCAATGTTCAATTTTGGTCTCAATTTTGATTTGGCTTTGAAATTTGGATTTTGATTTCCAATGAGAAAAGGTTCCAATTGGATTTCGATTTAAATTTTCGAATTGGATTTCGACTATGTTTTAATTTTCGATTTGGATCTGGATATTAGCTTTCGATCTAGATTTGGAAGTAGCAGGGTAGGAGAAACGAACAAGGCTGAATCGCTGATGTTATATTGGAACTTTGTGGGTATGGAGATGAAAATTTGGGGTTTGGAGCCAAAAAAATTGAATTTGGAGGCAAAAAAATTGAATTTGGAGCCTAATATTTGAGTTTGAAACCAAAAATTTGAGCTTAAAGCACAATAAAATCCAATGTATGCCGAAAGTTAATTTTTTTTAAAATATTAAATATAATCAATAATTTTATATATTAAATATTATATACTAAATAATAAATCTTAATTATTATATGTCCAATATATTAATTATATAATACCTAAGACTTGGTACAACTAGGTATTAACATCTAAAATACCCAATTTGAAAAAAATAGATTTATAATAATTACTATTAAGATCCATATTTTCTGCTTAAAATTATTTTTCTTAGCGTTTTTATTATATTTTATATTTTTAGTACTAAAATTGATTTATAATAAATCAGAATTTAATATTTAATCAGATTTTATTATTACCTATTAATTACTATATTTAATAGTGATTATTTATAAATTATTAATTATTAATTAAATATTTAATATTTATTCGTTTATTTTGATTTATTAATTAATTCATAATTAATTTAATTATTAATTGCTAATTACTAATTATTAATAAGAAATATTTCATATGTCAAATTAATTATTAATTTTTATAATTTAATAGTGGTTATTAATTATTATATATTAATATTTAATTATTATATTTAAGCATTACCTATTTAATATTAATTTTTTTATTGATTATTAATAGTTATTATTTTAATTAATTAACAGTTATTATTTTAATTAATCAATAGTTATTCTTATTTAATATTGATTTTAACTGTATTAATATTTAATATTGATATTTAACTTTTAATTATTATTTAATAGTAATTATTATTTATATAGTTATTAGTTAAATATTTAATATTTATTTATAGATTATTAATTAATTAATTAATTATCAATTACTAATTGTTAATAGGAATTATTTCATTTTTCAAATTATATATTAATTATTATTACTTAATAGTAGTTTTTAATTATTATATATTAATATTTAATTACTATTACTATTTAAGTGTTATTTATTAAAATATTATTTATTATTTATTTTATTTTTTATTTTATTTTTTATTTATAGTTATTTTTTTTATGAATTATCAAAAGTTAATTACCAAATATTAAATATTGCTTCTTAATTATTACTTCTTAATTATTAATATTAATTATTACTTATTAACTACCAATTATGAATATTAATTATTCAATATTATAAATCAATTTTTATTTATTAATTATTATATTGATTATTAATTATTAACTATTTTATATTAATTATTAATATTAATTATTTTAGATTTTCAAATCAATTATTAATTTTCTATTAGTTATTAATTATTAATTATTGAGTATTATTATTTAATTATAGTTATTAATGTATTATTACAACGGGCAAAAAAAATGTTGTAGTAGGCATCTATCACAGCTGGAAAAAATTAGGAGTTGTTAAAAATTGGCATCTATTACAACTGGCAAACGAAAAATGTTGTAATAGGCATTTATTACAACTGACAAAAAAAAACAGTTGTTAAAAATATACATCTATTACAACTGGCAAAAAAGAAAAGTTGTAGTAGACATCTTTTACAACTGGCAAAATAAAAGAGTTGTTGAAAATAAGTTTATTACAACTTTCTGAAAAAAAGAGTTATAAAAAACCTTTATTACAACTGCCATTTTGCGGTAGTTGTAAAATTACAGTTGTAATAGGGTCTTTTTGTTGTAGTGCATCGATCGTTGGTTGACTTTGATGAACGTTCCTTCATCACTTGATTTATTCTGCTATTCTATCTCTTCAACTCTTGAAATAGGCCATCCAAAACCCTTGAAAACCACTCGATAACATGTGAAAGGAGTAGATAATAACTCGTACGAAGTTGAAGTTGAACAATATAAGGAAGAAACAACTCGTCACCGACATGAACAAGTCGGTTTCGACTTATGTAGTTCATGTATCTTTGGGTGAAATTTCTCTGAGCTATTTGTTTGCTCCATGTAAACGTGCTCCTAAGATTTCAGGTCGTTTCGTCCTCGTTTTAAATCTTCAAAGTGCAGTTGTAATCCGTTTTGGCTCAAAAGCAAGTTAACAATGCATAAGCTACTCGTCCTCTTTGCATCAACACTGCTCCCAAGCAGTTTCATAAGCATCGGTATACACTACTAGATCATGGTTCTCTTCAAGCACGATCAATACAGGAGCATTCATCAATAACTTATTCAACTCCTGGAATGACCCTTCACAATTATTAGTCTGCATGAACTTCTTGTTCTTCCCAGTCAATTTAGTCAAGGGTGCTATAATATGAGAGAAATATTTCATGAATCTGAGGTAATAGACAGCCAATCCCCAAGAAACTTCTCATTTCGATGAACACCTCCAGCCTCTTCCAATTGTTAATAGTTTCTATCTTCAATTGATCCACACCTAATCTATGATCCGAAACAACATGTCCAAGAAACTTCACTTCTCGTTTCCAAAAGTGGCATTTCGAAAATTTCGCCTTCAATGTGTGTTGTCTCAACGTTTCGAACACCAATCTTAAATGGACTTCATGATCTCTCTCATCCTTAGAGTGTATCAGAATATTGTCGATGAAGACCAACATAAATTTATCCAATTGATCGTGAAAGATCCGATTCATAAGGTCTACAAAGAACGTTAGGGTGTTGGTCAACCAAAACGATATCACTAACCACTCATACGAACCGTACCTTGTCGGAATGCAGTCAATGGAATACTACCTTCTGCTACTCTCAATTGATGAAATTCCATTACTGAATCTTGCTATTAGAATACTCTAACTCCACTCAACTGGTCAAATAAGTCGTCTATCCTGGGCAAGGGCTAACGATTCTTCATCGTTAACTCATTTAGTTTTCGATAATCAATACACATCCGTAAAGTTCCATCCGACTTCTTTATAAATACCGCGGATGCTCCCTACGGCGAACTACTCGGTCTAATGAAACTCTTATGCTCAAGTTCAACTAGCTACTTCTTCAATTCCTCCATCTTCTTGGGCAGCGTTCTGCTAGGTAGTCTACTAACATGTTGCATTCACAACATTAAATCTATCCGAAATTTGATTGCTCTTCTTGGCAGTAATCCTATTATAGGTTCGAAAACGTCTACAAATTCTTAGACTACTTGCACTATACTGATCTCATCTTCTTGATCATCCATAACACATACATCAAGTCCGACTTCTCCCTCATTACGTCCAAGGCTATCATAACTCCTTCTACACCTCTAGGATTTCGCAAGGTAATAATCCTGTCCACAATAGATCCTAGTGTCATTTCACACTAACTAATTCATACCTAGAATTACCATGTACCCTATGAAGTCAAACACACATGGGTCGCAAACAAAGAAATGTCCGCACATTTCAAATTCAAGGTAAGTGCACCTTCACCGGAGAGTAGCATACCCACCAATCGGATTAACCACACGTAAGGACATAATCAAATAAGTAGTTTCTAATTCTAACCTATCAATCAAATTTCTTGAAACTACGCTCACACACTTTCAACCAGTTCGGCACCTCTAAGGTAGACTCCTACCCTGTGAACTCTTTTCCACTACAACTCTTGAAATATTTATTCATCTTAGAAAAGTCTGCTTCTCTTTTCACCTTCTGTTTTGTCTCAATAGCTCTAGCTAGTTGTTTCCTCATCATTTTCATCATATACTAAAGGAATAAAGCATTCACATTCATTTCCCTTTTGGCCGAGGTATTGAGTGTCGGCTTTTGTACGAACTTTCAAGATTGCCTATCGTCCTTGGCCAATAATTTGAGTATGGTCATCTCTTCTACTAGCATCCACTCTTGTAGTTCCTGTAGTCAAACATCGGTTAGGTAGATCCATTCTTGTCTTCTAGCTTAATTAAGGCTCGTTAGGAACGAAAGTAAGGAGAGTGAGATCGATCGTAGAGGGGTAGATATATTCTCCAATATATCTATATCAAAATACAAGTACGTTATATATATAGCGTATACCCTTCCTTATAGCGTTCATTTTATATATTTAACTCCTACTTAGCTGTGTTTTACTTAGGTGTTTGCCTAACCGAAGCTATGATACCAAGTTGTAACATCCTCCACTTTAAGACTCGAAAATAGACGTTGATAATGCTAAAGTCATTAGCAAAATCATTTCCCAGCGACTAAATATCTTTTTCATTACATCAATTTGAATTACAAGATATATTACATCATTAAACCAATATCGTCCGTGCGCAGGGGTAAATATATAATAAGAAAATCTGAGTAGTGTGTGTCCAATATATGAAGACGCCAACACCACATCTACCCAGTTATAAATCCTAGTTTACACAGCGAAATCACAAAATACTTTTATTTAAATAGTAAGCCTCCCTTAAAGTCTTTATTTGTCCTTCAGATACCTGTCTAGTCCATAAACTTAGCCAACTCGAATAAGTATCCGTGAGTTTATAAGAAAAAATAAAAACACGGGTCAGACAATAAGACTTGCATGAGTAAAACATTTACCCTAATCATCCATAGTGAAACCATACCGCTAAAGTGGAACGATTTTTCACCTCACTTCATCATTACAACATAATCTATGTCAATATATATAACAACAACAATATATGTCACAGAAAGCAACCATGTGCATATATTCAGTCAATAAGTGTACACTACACTTGTCATCAAATTATAAACCATTCCACACACACACACACACACATATCAATTCAAGTTAAGTATACCCTATACTTATCATCCAATATGAACCAACCATATAATCATTCGTCATTTGTTTATTCATTCATTCACCTAATCTCTTGTTTTAAGCTTTCTTCATTAAGTCATCTTTAATATATTTTAGCGATCACCTTCCTAGGCCTTCCTAGCACTAATTTAATCTTTTGTTCGAACAACGTCACCTGGTGAAAATGTTGACTCGTTTTTCCATGGGAGCCATGCTAACTCTCCTAAGAGGCTGAATGTAAGCACCCTGGATATATTCTAGTAAGCGTCCTTACTTAGCATCAATAGCCCCTCTTAGTCCCTGGACCACAATCATCTACATTGCCGATTTAATTTATAACATCACCCTGATGTTTTGACACCCTGCCAGTTATTTTTAGTTATAACATCACCTTGATGTTTTGGCACCCTGCCTTAAATCCCCTGTAGAGTTTTAAAATGTTCTTAGGTTGAACCAAATCGTGGCATCCTACTGTATACCATTGGATTTTAGACTGATAGTCAAGGCACCCTACCATCCAATAACTCTTCGAGTCGGTATTTTTTACGATCATGATTCAATTCTTTTCTTTCGTCATTATTTACGTACCCTACACATTCTTTAGATAAAACATTTTTATCCGTTACATAGATGATACCCTATTATTTATTAGTTTCTTTAAGCTGATTTCATTTCAAAATTAAGGTATTCATCCATATGAAATAGTTCAATAACACTTGGAAACTGATTTTCAAAGTGCCATAGGTATTCATTATCTTACGTAGACTATATAGCTTCCTAAGCTATTACAAGTTGCATTTATTTGTTGTATACTGGCTATTCCATAACCATTGCGTTTAATTAAAAACGTTATTAACGGTCGTGAACCAACCCATAGTTGACACATACCTACGTCGTGTTTATTTTTTACCTAGTTATCATGCTCAAATTCAATAGAGTCATCACACACGGTGTACTAGAGCCTTCGCATGCTTTAATAAGTTAGTAGCCTTCGTTTGTAATTCATAAACATTAGCTCATATATAAATATTTTACCTTCGTGAATATTGCGCAGCCATTTATTTATACCATGTGACTTGTTCAGTGTACTAAATTTTTAACGCCAACTTTTAACCCAAAAAATGGATCAACACCCTGGTTTGAGTTTGAAAGCACCAGCCTTGTTCTGATAGAGCAATATCACAGATCACATATATAGAAAAAGAATAGTAAAAGAGCGAAGAAAGAGAATTTTTTATAGTGGTTCGGTTGTTAATGAAGCCTATGTCCACTTTAATAGTTTTATTATAGAATGATTGCTGTTATAAGAAGTATTTGATTACAAGACTTTGATTATCTTAAAGCAGATTGAATCCCCAGAGTTGGAATCCACTAGAGAATCACAGTGAATCCCTTTGGAGATTGTTGTGAGGGAAGTAGAGAGTAAAGAATGTTTCCAACAGAGCTTCAGCAACCAGTATGGAGAAGAAGATCCAATTTATGTTGCAAGTAGGATGGTATTTATAGATATCGGAGGACTTCTGGGCCAGACCACTTCATCAACTTCTCATAGATGGATGCATAACGACCCAGGAAGGTTTAGCTCGCGATCCGAGCCAAAATCATGGGTCGCTAGCGACCCATGGACTTGGCTTGTACGCAAGATAATGACTTTGCTCCTTTTCCATTACATCGCTTAGTTAGCTCACTGAAGATTCATGGAGGAGCATGGGTCGCTAGCGATCCATGGTGTATGGGTCGCTAGCGACCCATACACTTAGCATTTTTTCAACATCCTTCTTCCTTCCTTCTCTTCTTCTATGCATCAAAGCGACCCTTCATTTTGCATGGATCGCTAGCGATCCATAGGGTATGGGTCGTTGGTGATCCAAGCATTTTGGATATTTTTGGAGCTTGGAGTCTGGGATGTTTCCATGGTCTTGTGTTGTTGTTGTTTGCGTAGTCTCGTTTCACCTTGTTCCGTCTTGATGAAAATTTACTAGTTGTTTGCGCTTAACTGCTGATTGGGCTAAAAGAATGTTGGTTCCTTGGTTTAGTCAATTTCAGTTATTGCCTTAGTAATATAACTTGGCTCTCGTTAACTCCTTGCCTTAGCCTTTCTGGTTAAGCTCTAAACCATTATGATGTTGCGAGATTTTCCCGTTTCCTGTTGGATCATGCCGGGTTAAAAACCCGGATAACATTTGCCCCCCAAAGTACGTCTTTGTTGTAAACAAGGCGTGCTCTGCAAGTTATCGCTTTCAATATCTGTCCATCGAATTCCAAGTGATCGCATTAGAGTTTTACGGATACGTGACAGGTCATGTTGTTGATCGCCTAGCTTTGGTCTGGACTGTTATTGCTTGTCGTAACGGATTAAATTTCTTCTTATAGCTTCCCGATATGCTTCAAAATGATTGGTAGATGTCGGAGTTCAAGTTCGAGAAAAATTTGCCTTCAATTTCATGGGTCGTTAGCGATCCATATATGATGGGTCGCTAGCAACCTGACTACTTGGATAAATTGTACTTCGTAAAGATGGGTCGCTAGTGATCCATGATGGATCGCGTGCGACCCTACTACTTAGCAAATTTTTTGTTTCACTCTTTTGTTTGCCTATATATGTGACTTGAGCCGATCCTTTCTTCTATTACTCACACGACCCGATCTAGTTCCTTGCGATCAGAAACCCTAGGCGACTCAATCCATCTTGCTCCATTAGATCCATCTCGTTCAAGCATTCCGCTGCGTTTTCTCTACCACCACGGTCACCAGAGCCTCACCGCCTCCCTAGTTCGCCACTGACCAGAACTCTTGCCTCGAGAATCATTCGTGACCTGTCCTTGGATCTTAGGCAATCTGATTCCTTAGCTTGCCACCAATCCATCCATAGCTCGCTGATTTTAGTCTTCAATCCTTCCCATGTTCTAGGATTCATTCTCAGGTGGGTTTGCTAATTGGCTCGCTAATTATAGTGTGTGTAACGATTTGATGTTGAGTTTGCATTTGCAATGTTGGTCATGAGAAGTTTGAGTTGATTGCGGTTTAATGGAGGAAGATAGTAATTCAAATCTTGAGTTTTCTTTCGGAACGCCATTCAGGCCTTGGCCCGGTGCTTGACACGTTTTGCTATCTTCATCCATTAATCCAGAATTGACTTACGCCAAGTTCCGTCATTACGCTGCACGACACATGGCGAACCGATCCAGGCCTTTTCGAGGACTTGGACTCTCCTTGCTCACTTTCGCACATTCGGTGTCCCTGTAACGAGAAGAATCTTCCACATCACTTCGGACAACGGATCCATTATCGATCATTGATCGATAATGGGTAAGTGTTGGGGACGTAAAAACAAAAAGAAATTGATGCAGAAATTTTTCTTCTTATTTTGTTGCAAGCGAACTATCTACACGGGATAGAGTGTTTGTAGAGTTTCGGACAGCGAGTTTATCCCATATAAATAGCACACTGCAGTTGCCCCAGTTCATGCTTGGAATCCGATATGCCAATTATGAATTTATGTCTTTTCGGAATTCGAGTGTGGTAGGGGAAACTATTAGTTTAGGATTATAATTACCTGACCGTTTTGGATGCGAGTTCCGTTATTTAGAATGAAGCAGCCATCCATGCGCCGTAATTCAAGTGGAGGAAGCCCAATGTTCTCAGAACTCGAGTCATCATCCGTCACCCTTCCTCCTTCCACCTCACAAGCTCAATATGGCCAATCGGTCCTAGTCAGTCCGGTTGTGGACCGAACGCCTCCTAACTTCAGAGTTCTGCTCAACCCACCGGAAATGGTTTCTTCGGTGGTTTCTGCTAAAGTCCTTCACAACATCTACGTGAAACATGGTATACCTGAAGAAGACGTATGCTTGTCGGAAAAGAACGAATTCGCTCACTAGCCTCCCTTGGAGTATGCTGCCTGCCATCGATACATGTGTCTGAATGGAGCCATGCCTCCCTTTAATGACTTTCTACGGGATACTCTTTCGAACCTAGGCATTGCCCCATTCCAGCTCCACCCTAATGGTTATGCTATATTGACTTGCCTACACGTTCTCTTCATGGGGACATTCAACTGCGCTCCGAATTTGATGAGTTAAAGTACTTTCTATCATTCAAGAGGAGAGATGACTACCCCTACTTGATCATAATTAAAGCCCAAAGAACCGGAAGATCGTCTTATGCCTACAAAGCAACTTACCACAATTCAAGATGCAATACTTCTTCATTAGATGCCTAGAGGGATTCAATCATCTGTGGACGACAGGGGGTAAGTTCCTTTTTCCATCCGTTGAGCTCTAATGCATTGCAATGAAGTTTCTAATTAAACGTGTGCCTTTTGTAGTTATTCCAAGGCAAATAGAGAGGTGGTTCTTGATGAAGTTTTTCAGACTCTGAAGGCTATTGATGCCGAGGAAAGATTGTTAAAGTTCTGCTAACCGATGAAAATTTACATCGATATGGGTTACTGCATCCGGGTAGATCAGCCATTCAAGTTGAAGTCCCTTCTCCTGCTCGATCCAGGGTTCGCACACGATCCACTTCTTCCTCTTGCAGCTCCGAAGAAGGCGCTTCTCGGGAAGGAGACGCTTATTTGGAGAATCAGCTGAAGAAACCCGCAAAGGAGAGGATGTCGTGCGACTCCACTCAGTGGCCCAATTAGGATGCCTTCGATCCTGGAAGAGGGAGAAGAGGAATTCAAGTAGAGAGAAGGCAAGGCTGCACTAGACATAAAAAAGGAGGAGGGGGAACTCGAGAGTAGTAGTGACGAGTTCACTTCTAGTGACTACTTCTTGTCAGAATCCGATGGTGGGGACTCGGAGTCTTGTGATAAGACTCAGAGAATGAGTCCCGTTCTTCCGAGTTCAACTCTTCCTGATACAAGTGACAAATACAAAGCCCCAGAGACCGGAGGGTGTCAAGATTCTCTAAGCAAAGACGTCGGAGCGGAATTTGGGGATTTTAGCAACGTTTATGTTGACTTTTACGCGCTCATGAAAGACGATTTTAAATTTGATGCGGTGCCTCCCCGCTCGAGTGATATCGTGTCGGAAGTTATCCCAGTTCCGCATACAATGGCCGAAATTAGTCCAATTCCACCTATGACGGCCGTTTGTTCCGGTTCGAGATGACATTTTAGGCCTACCTTAGAAACACACTACACATCTCACTAGGATTACACTCACTTCCATTCATTCCTTTATTTTCATGCTGTTTATTTTTATGCTTCTGAAACCTTTTATGTACGCTTCATGTCAGGTATGATGAGAGGACGTGGCTTTTACAATGACTTTGAAGAATTCACTGACTCGCAGCGGTATACCAAGCGTACCTCCAACCGTCACCAACCTCGAGAGACGGAGGAAGAATACAGGCGGAGAAAAGAATGAGATGCTGAAGCCCACCGCCAAGATGAAAAAGAGCAAGGCCTATTATATAAAGGCGGGTGTGAGAAGAGGAAGTCTTTTGAGGAAAGGGATGAACCATCGAAAAGGTCGAAGTTTTAACATCGTCCCCATTCTTCAGAGTTTGCTCCAACACATTCTTCAGCAGACCAAGAAATTCTTGCTACTTCTGCTCCTATTCCACCTTCAACTCATATTTCATCGTCTTCTATTGTTACTGCCGCCCCCGTTATTTCTCGCTCCCACTGGAGACCTGCCTATGTCCTTCCTTCGGGCCCCCCTTAACTTGAGGCAGCGCTTTCTGGTTGGTTCTTGAAGGGGGTTATGTTCGACCGCGATCTGCACCCAGTTCGTAAGGGTTCATATATGCCACACCTCCAGGCTATTCAGAGCGACCTAGAACAGGCCGAAGGATGGGAGAAGCTCTGTAAACAACTGGCGGATACGAATCACAATAATTATCAGGAGATCCTCTCTTTCGAACCAAAGAAGGACAATTTTGAGAGTGCGTTGGCTGATCGCGACACCAAGATTAAGCAACTGGGGGAAGAGAAAGAAGCGGCCCTTCACGAAAGCAGGAAAAATGCCAGCCTGATGAAGGAAATGAGGGAGGCTCACGCGAGAGTTGAGATCGTCTACAGGGAAAAGATTAAGAAAACTCACGCAAAAGAGGCTAAGCTGAAAGGGGAAGTGGCTGCTTGCAATGCCAGCAATGAGGCCTAGAGGAAAACCATCGCTGACCACGATCTTATTATTGAGGGGCACAATAGGCTATCTTTGACCAGGCTGAGACAATTGCTAGGTTACAAGCTTAGGTCGCGCAGCTCAGTGCTGATAAGTCTGCTGTTGAAGTCAAGAAGGATGTCGTGAAAATGGATTTCCTAGAGCTTTAGAATGCCTTTGAAAGAAAGATGGAGAAGCTAGATGCGACCATTCTGAATTTTTACGTTAACTTTCTGTTGCATCAAGGAAGTCTCAACTATCTGGATCCAAAGTTTCCACACACTCTTGCTTTGGTTTGGGAGGAAATCTTGTCACATTTTGCCAATAGCGACGACGTTTATTCCGAGCGGGAGTTGCAGGATGCCTATCTCAACGACGAACCGAAGAAGGCACTGATTGAAGGCAGGTAAATTCTTCGAGTTGAAAGAGAGCAAGAGGCCACCGATGCTGCCTTGACAACCGCCACTGAATTGCTAACCAAGCCTTTTATTTTTGGCATGGGCAAATCATTCGAGCAGCCCCACGACCTGCTAGCAAGTTATGCACTCGAAACTCTCTCTCAGGTAGTGGAGCCATCGAAAAAGGGCGAAGGTGGTGAGTATGAAGTCGACATTCTTGACCATTCCTCTAGCACAGGTAATGTTCTCGCTTCCTCCGAGTTCAGGAGCTTCCAACTTACGCTGCAAGAGCATGAAGAATTTAACGCTTTCATTTTTGATCCTATAGATGTGCCAGCTTCCTCAGCTCCCGGACCCGCTGCTACCTCTACAGCCTCCGTGGTCGTCTCTGTTCCTATTCTTACGTTCGTGTCTGGCTCACAGCTAGGGCCGGAGTTTGAGAAGATAGCCGCGCTTCATGGCCTGGATGATCCTTCTGTGTCTTTAGAAGGTGACATAACAACAGCAGAGGCTAAGGAGGAAGAAACTCAGACGGAGCAGCCCCAGAAGACTCAACACGAGCCGGTCACTGTCAAGAAGGAAAAGGTCGAAGCGATCAAGGCCTCAAAGAGCTCCCGCAAATCACGGAAACACAAAGGAAAGGGAGGCTCTTCTGAGAAGGATGCAGAGGAAGAAGAGGACATTGCCACTAAAATGTTTGTTGATATCACCGGTAGTGATAGCACTCCTGAGGCGAGGCAGAATCTGCCAACAAAGGGTGGAAAGGGGAGCAATAGAAAAAAAGCATGGAGAGGCTTCTGTGGAGACTGAATTGATTTTTGTTGGCCGGTGTTGTGTGGGTACGGCCACCACATTTTGACCCTGTGTAACGAAAATTATAAGCAATATATTAAAACTTTAACTGTATTCTTATCTGTCTGCTCATATATGTTCGGTGCACTCGTGCTTGTTTAATTTTATACTTATCTAGTCCTATGACTACTGCCAAAATCCTTTGTTTAAAGTAACAGAACTTAAAAATTATCAGAGCTATATAAAAATTCTTTGTTTAAAAATTCTTTGTTTGGAGTGACAGAACTTGTGAACCTTTTGTTTTCATGTGTTTTTGTTCATGTACCGGTGTATGCCCCCAATTCACAGAACTGTTTACTTCAAACAATTTTCAAATGATCGGTAACTTAGGGTTCAGATAATTTTCATATTAAACTTGAAATTTAGCTAAGTCATAGCTCGATTTTCCTTTCTTTGAAAGTTTTACAATTTTAGCATGTTATCCAAGTTTCTTGTAATATTCCAGCAAGTGTGCAATGTGCGTGTTTGAGAGATGCACATTGCATGGGTTAACTGAGGGCAGTTTTGATCGTTAAGTGTCCTTAGTCGAAACTTTTCTGTTGGTTTGTAGCATTCCAATTTTGTTGGAGTTGGCACTGGTTAGGGGATGCGCGGTTTTTGGTGCTCCTCGACGTTGCCTATCTCCGAGCAACGTGAGGAGCGTATGTTTAGTGCTCCCCGATGCTGCCTATCTTCGGGCAGGGTGAGGAGTTTAAGTTTTAAGAATCAGTGCATGATTTTTCATGCTCCTTGGAGTAGCCTATCTTCGGGCAACGTAAGGAGTTAGTGCTTTGGAATTTAATGCGCGACTTATGGAGTGCACGGCTTTTCGTGCTCCTCGGTGTTGCCTATCTTCGGGAAACACGAGGAGCGTATGTTTTGGAAGTTAGTGCGCGGCTAACGAAATGCACAGCTTTTCATGCTCTTTAGTGTTGCTTATCTTCGGACAATGTGAGGAGTTAGTATTGTGGTGCTCCTCGGCGTTGCCTATCCCCGGGTGACGCGAGGAGTTAGTTTTTTGGTGCTCCTCGGCGCTGTCTATCTCTGGGCGACGAGAGGAGTTAGTTTTTGGTGCTCCTAGGCGTTTCCTATCTCCAGGGAACGCGAGGAGTTAGTTCTTGGTGCTCCTCGGCATTGCCTATCTCCGGGCAACGCGAGGAGTTAGTTCTTGGTGCTCCTCGGTGATGCCTATCTTCGGGCAACGTGAGAAGTTAGTTCTTGGTGCTCCTTGGTGGGCAACGTGAGGAGTTATTTTGTTGGTGCTCCTCGGCATTGCCTATCTCCGGACAACGCGAGGAGTTAGTTTTTGGTGCTCCTCGGCATTGCCTATCTCCGGACAACGCGAAGAGTTAGTTTTTGGTGCTCCTCGGCGTTGCCTATCTTTGGGAACTCGGCGTTGCCTATCTCTAGGCAGCGCGAGGAGTTAGTTTATTAGTGCTCCTCGGCGTTGCTTATCTCCGAGAAACGCAAGGAGTTAGTTTTTGGTGCTCCTTGGAATTGGCTATCTGCGGGCAATGCGAGGAGTTAGTTTTTGGTGCTCCTCGGCGTTGCCTATCTCCGTGCAATGCGAGGAGTTAGTTCTTGATGCTCCTTGGCGTTGCCTATCTTCGGGCAACGCGACGAGTTAGATTTTTGGTGCTCCTCGGCATTGCCTATCTCCGGGCAATGGGAGGAGTTAGTTTTTGGTGCTCCTCGGCGTTGCCTATCTCTGGGCAACGGGAGCAATTAGTTTTGCCTTCCCGATGTTGCTGGCGCAACATCGGTTTTTAGAAGACAAGGATCGGGTTCCGTCGATCTAACGGTTTGAGTCAATTTGCTTTCGTCGACCCAGTAGGTATTTATTATGGACACAATTTTGTCGGTTCGAAAGAGTGAATCAAATTTTATTAAGGAAAGCAAGGCAGATTCTTTGCCTATTTACAATGCCCCCGACATTTCTGGGATGGCTTATTTGCTAAAAAATAGAGAATACATAAAGTAGTTTTCAAATGATGTAACGGCGGAGTGGTTCGCTTTTCTAGGCTCTGGGAATCTGAATTCCATCGACGGTTGTTAGCTTGAAAGTCACGTCTCTGAGCTTTTGATTTATGATGTACGGCCCCTCCCAGTTTGGCCCGAAGGTCCCCGGAATGGGGTAAACTCACTTGAGCACAATATCTACCACCTAAAAGGTTTGGTTGTGGACTTTGGAGTTGAAGTACCGTGCTACCCGTTTTTGGTGGGCGGCGATTCTCAACTCAACTTCTTCTCTTTTTTCTTGGATATTCGAGGAGGAGCTGCCTTGCTTTCCTTAATAAAATTCTCAACTCAGCTGCTTGTTTTGGTTGAAATTTTTCCTTCGGTGCGAGGGGACTTCTAATTCAACAGGTATCATTGCTTCTGAACCATATGCTAGAGCGAATAGAGTGTGATCGGATTCCACTTTTGGGTGGTTCGGTAAACCCATAGTGCCAGTGGAAGTTCATCGACCCGGTTTCCTTTGGCTTTAGTTAGTCGCTTCTTGATGGTAGATTTGATGATCTTGTTTATTGCTTCCACTTGCCCGTTTGCCTACGGGTGAACTACTGTTGAGAAGTTCTTTTCAATCCAAAAGCGTTTGTAAAAGCCCTTGAACTCAGCGCTTTCGAATTGGGTTCCGTTGTCAGTGATGATTTTTTATGGCGCACACCAAACCTGCAAATAATGTTTTTAGTAACAAAATTGATGACTTTCTTTGTGTTTATTGTGGCCAGCGATTCCGCTTCGGCCCATTTTGTGAAATAATCTACAACAACCGTGGCATATTTGGCTCCTCCTTTTGTTATCGGTAGGACTCTAATCAGGTTTATCCCACATATTGCGAACGACCATGGGCTGACCATCTGTGTTAACTCTGTCGATAGAGTTCGTTTAATTTTGTTGAATCTCTGACAGCGATCACATCGCCTGGCGTATCTGCAGCGTCGCGGTTTATTGTTGGCCAAAAGTACCCATACCGGAGGACTTTATTTGCAAGGGTTTGCACCCCAGTATGGTCTCCGCATTCGCCTTTGTGCACTTCCTTTAGGATTCGCCTGGCTTCGTCGTCGAACACGTACCTAATTAGGAGGGTCGAGAACCCTCTTCGATAGTGTATTCCATCTTGTATCATGAACCAGGGTGCTTTTCGGAGAAGCTTCTTTCGTTGATTCCGGTCAGTTGGAAGAGTCCCTACGAGTAAATATTCTTTTATCGGTGTCATCCACGTTTCTGGTTCGACGGTGATTTCAAGAATCCAATCAACATCCATTTTGTCTATGCTTGGGTTGGTTAGAGTTTCAACTGGGACTAGTCCCAATAACCGAGCTTCTTCGGAACTTGCCAGTTTAGCCAAATAATCTGCCTTGGTGTTTTGCTCCCGCGGAATGTGAGTTATAGTGTAGTATTCGATGTCGTTGAGCAGTTCTTGTACTTTGGATAGTTATGGGGCCAGATTCTCCCCCCGATCCTGGTATTTCCCCCTTACTTGACAGATGACCAGTTGGGAGTCGCTGTATATGTGAATAGATTTTATCTCAAGTTCTCTTACAACTTTCAGTCCTGCGATCAGTGCTTCATATTCTGCTTCGTTATTTATGACAGGGAATTCCAAGTGCAAAGCATAGCTAATGGTTCGCACTTCAGGGGTTTCGAGGACTACTCCTACCCCCAAACAGAGGTTGTTAGATGTGCCATCTGAAAGGGAGTGCGGATTAAGGATCTTATGGCTAATTTAACACTGGGGGGTGAATAGTGTTTAATGGATTCTAAGACTTATATGGACTAATTTAAAAATTATGATATAAATAAAATGCAGAACTTAATCATAGAACAATCACAGAATCAAACACAAATGCAGAAAGTAAATAAAAAGCAGTAAAAGGAAAGAACACACTGGATTTTATACTGGTTTGGAGTTACCCTATGTCCAGTCCTGCACCAAGGAAAACACCTCGTATAGATTTTTATTATACCAATGTCGAGATTACAATCCTCAATTTCTAAAGGCCTTGAGGTACCCTCCTGTCTTCGACTCCGGGGCAAACTCTCCTGATTTACGGGACACAAGATCACCGAATTGATTTCCAGGCACAACCACACCTTATAGAGAGACTCGATAAACTTTTGATTACAAATTGATCCTATAACTCTTAAAAGTACTTTGATCTTCGAGAGAGGGCAGAGAATCAAACAAGAATGAGATTCTAATTTGATTCACTTAAGAATTTAGCAGAATTTCGGCACGATCTTAAAAATATGAAAATTTTAGAATATGGATTTGTGGAAAAGAAGGAGTGAAGAAAATAAGAAAATAGTTAGTTAAAAAATTCGTTTGTGAAGGTTATTTATAGACCAGTAACGGTCATAACCATTCGTAAAGAGATTTAAACGAATAGGCACTTCTTTTGAAAATTGAAAATTTTGAATTTAACGACCACTATGTCGACATGGGGCATCCCATGATGTCGACATCCCTTAGTTAGAAACAATGTAAAATTTGTTTTGAAAATGGTATTGAAAGGAAAACAAGATGAAATGGTTCTGGAGTAAAATAAACTAATTTTCCTATGTTTTAAAATAAAGAAGAGTAGAAAAATATATTTTTAGAATGTATATATAAATTTGATTTTAAATCTCAAGTATATATATATATATATATATTATAAAAGAATTTTTAAAAATCAGAAGATAGTTTAAAAACAAATGAAGTTTAAAACAAGAGTTTATTTAAAAACAAAAACAAAGAATATTTTAAGGCTAAAACATCTTTTTGAAAATCATTTGAAAAGATAATTTTTAAAGCTAAAACATTTTGAAAAGCAGTTTTGAAAATCATTTTGAAAAACCATTTTGAAGTAGTTTTGCAAGCTTCTTCCTACAGAATATCTCATCACATCAGGACTCGAGAACTTGTACAAAACCAGGATGTTCGTGGGTTTGTAAGCCACTTGTCATAGGTTTGTAAGCTACTTGTCGTAGGTTTGTAAGCCACTAAGAAGGTAGAAATGGGTTCCATCCCAAATGAAATTTGGAATGAAGATTTCCATGCTATTATGAAGTTTTAACAAAACTAGACACTTATCTTGAAATCTTGATCTTCATACTCATGAGTCTTCAAACTTGATTTCTTCATTCTTGATCTTTATAATGTACAGTCTTCAATAATCAATACCTCCCTTGTATATATCCTGCATAATAACATTCATATATATCTAGACAATAGTGTTAGTATATAAGTTATAATAAAATAAGTTACAAAGGTTGTTTTCATCAAAACCACTATCTCCAGTTCCTAACACCATCGACAAAGAGCTTCCATCGAGTCTCCCCCTTTGACGGTGTTTCTTCCTCGTCGCCCTGTATGGTAAACTCAGCGATGAAGTCTGCTAACGCTTGCCCATTCATGGCTTTCCTTGGGTGGTATTTGATATCATATTGACTCAACTCTATATTCCACTTGAGTAGTCGTCCTGAAGTTTCTGGTCGGTATAGCACCTGCATCAGGGGCTGGTCAGTCAACACTTTAATTGCATGGGCCTGAAAGTACGACCATAACTTCTTAGATGCGATCAGGAGGCAATACGCTAGCTTTTCCAGTTTCGGATAGTTTTCCTCTACTCCAGTAAATCGTTTGCTAACGTAATACACGGGTCGCTGGATTTTTGCTTTTTCATGCACTAGAGTAGCGCTCAATGCATGGGGTGAGACTGCTAAGTAAATGAATAAGTCTTCTCCATCCACGGGTTTTGATAGGATTGGTAGAGCCTCCATGTGTCGCAGCAATTCTTCGAATACTGTTTGATAAGCTTCACTCCATTCGAAGTTCTTCTTTCCCTTCTTCAGCGCGTCAAAGAACGGTACACACTTGTTTGTAGCTTTTGAGATAAATCGGCTCAGTGCTGCGACTTTTCCATTTAATCTTTGAAGTTCCTTCTTGTTTTTCGGGGCTTGGACCTCTTGAAGCACCGTTATTTGTTCTAAATTTACTTCGATGCCTCGGGCACTTACTTTGAATCCCAAAAATTTCTCAGAGGCTACTCCATAGTGGCATTTGAGTGGGTTGAGCTTTATTCCATACTTCTAGAGTATTTCTAACATTTCAGTGAGATTTTCTAGATGATTAGCGGCTACTCGTGATTTGACCAACATGTCATCCACGTAAACTTCCATAGTCTTTCCGATCTGGCTTTTGAACATAGCATTCACTAGCCTTTGGTACGTTTCCCTAGCATTCTTTAAACCGAATGACATTACCCTGTAGCAATACAGTCCCAAATCGATGATGAAGCTGGTGTTCGCTTGATCAGGCTCATGCATAAGGATTTGGTTGTAGCCCGAGTATGCATCCATAAATGACAGCAATTCATGTCCTTCTGTTTCATCTATAAGTTGATCGATTCTAGGGAGCGGGAAGCTATCCTTCAGGCAAGCTTTCTTCAAATCCGAAAAACCAATACAAGTTTGCCATTTTCCGTTAGAATTCTTGACTAAGACTAGGTTTGATACCCATTCGAGGTAAGTTGCATCTCGGATGAAGCCGTTAGCCATCAGTATCTCTACCTTCTCTCTCAGTGCCTTGGACAGTTCAGGGCCCAAGCTGTGCCTTTTTTGCTTTATTGGTGTAAATTTGGGGTCGATGTTGAGCGCATGGCAGGCAATTTTGGGTGATACCCCACACATATCGGAGTGTGTCCAAGCAAATACATCCAAATTGGCATGGAGGAATTTAGTTAGTTCTGACAACATCATGTTTTCCAGGTGTGATCCAATTTTCAGGACCCGTGTTGGGTCATCCATACAGACTGGGACAGAATCGTCAATTCTGTCGGTGCTGCCTGATCCTCTCCTGAGCTCTTCTTTCTAGGGTCCAAAGCCTTCTCAAATCGGCTATGGTCCCCAAGCCAGGGGTGGCTCTATAGTTGCTATTTAGAGTGTCCACGGATGTGGAGGGTTTTCCCCACATCCTTTCCTTTTTCCCTTCTTATTGACTCACACCATTCTATGATGTAGCACTCCCGGGTGGTGCTTTGGTCTACTTTCACAATTCTGATTCCGTGCTCGGTAGGAAACTTCATTGTAAGGCACCATTGGGCCAATGCTATTCTGAAGTTGGCTAATGTGGGCCATCCCAAGAAGGCGTTGTATGCTGGCATTTCATCCACAATCAAAAAAGTATGAATGAGGGTAACCCTTCGCTTACCCTCTCCAAGCTCCACAGCTGGGTCAATTATTCCCACCGATTGTTTAGGCTCACCGTTAAACCCCTGAATCTTCGTTTGGCACGCGGATATGCTTTCCATGCCAATCTTCATCTGATCGAAAGTACGCTTGAAGAGTATGTTAACGGAGCTGCCACTATCGACCTACACTCGTCGGACTACAACAGGTCCGATTTCTATCGTCACCACCATCGAATCGAGGGTTGGAGCTTCAATCCCCTCGGTGTCCCGATTTCGGAACACTATGTCATCATTCATGACCCATTGCAGCTTGGCTGGAGTTTCTTTCTCTGCAGCTAAACATGATTCCTTCGGAGCGTGCTTCAATGAACTTACATACCGCTCCATTTTCCCCCAATTTCTTTATGCGGGGTGTGGTCCCCCAGATATTGTTCCAATAATAAGCCTTTGATCGGTTCGTTTTGGTCCTTATTCGCTAGTTCCAGCTTGATTCCTTCATTCTGTAGGAGGCTGAAGGGCCGTAGGTTGATTGGGTTTCTGTGGCTTTTTCACATACTGCTGAAGCTTATTGTCTTGGATCAACCCTTCAATGAGGTCCTTTAGGTGGCGGCATCCGTTTGTATTGTGGCCATGCGTCTCGTGGAAGTGACAGAATTTCCCTGAGCGCTTCTGCTGCTCAGTTGCCTCTTTCCTAGGGGGTTTCTTGTATTCTTCGGGTTTTCTGTGTTGTAAGTTAAATAATTTATGGAGTGTCATTTAGAGGGGTGTAACCTTCCTATCTAAACTCCTTAAATCTTTTATTGCTGCCATTGCTATTTCTTCTATTAAAATTTTGATTCTCCTCTTTTGATTCCTGTCTTTTCCCACGACTCCTTGAGCAGTTCCAGAATCGTGTGTGTTTTTATTCGTCGCCACATCGCTGTCCGACTTTCATCGGTTGCACACTAGCAGACTTTCTTTCCATCTCCTGCGATTCCTCCAACCTTAGGTACTGACTTGCTTTTCGAGTGAAATCTTTCCTTATGGTAGGCTGCTTTATCTTAATCCACTTTCCGAATTCTGTTTCCAGGTGAATTGCATGGACTAATGCGATAAAAACGATGTCTTTGTTGGAGTTTCTTACTTCCGTCACTGCGGTGTTAAACTTGTTCATGAAACATTTCAGTGATTCGTTACGCCTTTGGAACAATCCGGATAGGGACATGACGTCTTTTGGCTGTATGGTATGGAGTCTGAACTGATCAAGAAACCTTGTCGCCAGTTGGTCAAAAGTAGAGATATATCTTGGCAGAAGCCTAGTGAACAACATTGACGCAACTCCTTTGAGAAAGATAGGAAAGCATCTACATAGAACAGCTTTGGAAGCATTAGCTCCATCCATATACCAACTGTATTTGTACAGGTGGGGTTTTGGGTCATTTGTCCCGTCATAGGATAGAATGGTTGGCATTGTGAATATTTCTCGATATTTCTCATTCAAGATTTCATCGGTGAAGGGAGCTCGACTTGGTACAGATCCTCATTCATCATCTCTTCTATTTTTACTCTCCTTCATTAATCGTTTAACCATATCCGCTATGTATGCCTTTGATGTTCGGTAGTCTTAAGGATGGTAATCGGTCACTACACCAAGTGTTTGGCTTTGCAAACAGTCTTGGTGAGTGGGTTGAAACCTATGCCCTCCTGTCTTCGGGAGAACCACTCCGCAGGGTCCTGTTTGCTTAACTTGAGCAATTTGAGTATTCCTTTCATTATTGAATGCATTGTCATTTTCTTCCAATTTGTCGTCTTGCTCTCCGTCCTTTGAGTCGGAGAGATTCATAGCTATGTCTTCCAACGGGGTATATGCCCCTTGATTCAAGTTCAGAATAGGTTGCCTTGCAAAGGGCGGAGTACTTGCATTTACGTCCATGGTAAGTCCTATTGTCACCCATTTTTGTGGCTATTTTCCGTTTCTTCTGTGTGGACCAGAAACGGAGGAATTCTCTTGTTCTACAATAGCCATAGGTTCAGGCATAGTCCTTGGAGCAGGGTTTGACTGTAGGGTTAGGAGAGCGTTAAGTTTATCCAGTAGAGCCTTTTGGATTTTCCATTTTTTGGTTGATCTCATCAACCATTTTATTCAACTCATCTCTGGTGACAACTTCGTGCTAACTGAGGATGCTGGCGCCTGATTTCCTAAGTTAGCACCATTCACTTCAGTTTGTTGGGGATAACATTCTCTCCAGCTACTACTGCCCCTATGGATCTTCCAGAGGCAGTTTTTCTCCTTCCAGGGGCCATTAACTCCAAACAACGGATTTTTCAAGCAAAGATTATGGATCGAACTTCTGGACATATGGGATCCAAAGTAGATTGCTAGATCTGGATCCTAAGTTGGGTTTCTCAATGAAAGCACCAAAATGTTAACCCAAAAAATGGATCAACACCCTGGTTTGAGTTTGAAAGCACCGGCCCTGTTCTGACAGAGCAATATCACATATCACAGATATAGAAAAAGAAAAGTAAAAGAAAGAAGACAGAGAATTTTTATAGTGGTTCGGCTGTTAATGAAGCCTACTTCCACTTTATAGTTTTATTATAGACTAATTGCTGTTACAAGAAGTGTTTGATTACAAGACTTTGATTATCTTTAAGCAGATTGAATCCCCAGAGTTGGAATCCACTGGAGAATCACAGTGAATCCCTTTAGAGATTTTTGTTAGGGAAGTAGAGAGTAAAGAATGTTTCTAGCAGAGCTTGAGTAACCAGTCCGGAGAAGAAGATCCAGTTTATGTTGCAGGTAGGATGGTATTTATAGAGATCGGAGGACTTCTGAGCCAGGCCACTTCATCAACTTCTCACAGATGGATGCATAACGACCTATGAGGGTTTAGCTCGCGATCCGAGCCAAAATCATGGGTCACTAGCGACCCATGGACTTGGCTCGTACGCGAGCTAATGACTTTTCTCCTTTGCCATTACATCGCTTAGTTAGCTCACTGAAGATTCATTGTGGAGAACGATCCATGGTGTATGGGTCGCTAGCGATCCATGGTGTATGGGTCGCTAGCGACCCATACACTTAGAATTTTTTCAACATCCTTCTTCCTTCCTTCTCTTCTTCTATGCATCAAAGTGACCCTTCATTTTGCATGGATCGCTAGCGATCCATAGGGTATGGGTCGTTGGTGATCCAAGCATTTTGGATATTTTTGGAGCTTGGAGTCTGGGATGTTTCCATGGTCTTGTGTCGTTGTTGTTTGCATAGTCTCGTTGCACGTTGTTCCGTCTTGATGACAATATACTAGCTATTTGCTCTCAGCTGCTGATTGGGCTGAAAAAATGCTAGTTCCTTGGTTTAGTCGATTTCAGTTGTTGCCTTAGTAATATAACTTGGCTCTCGTTAACTCCTTGCCCTGTATCTGTTGGATCCTGCTGGGTTAAAAACCCCGATAACACCAACGTTAATTATATTTTTAACTTCTACTATATTTTTCCTAGTTTATTTTGTTTGCGTTTGATTTCGTGAGCATTATTTTCAAAATGCCAACATGCACTGGCATACATATATTTGTTTCATGTGCTATATACATATGTATTTCATATTTGTATGCCATCGTGTACTGTAATATTAATGCCATCGCGTGCTTCAAAATGTAGTGCCTTTGGGTTCTATTTTATTTCAAGCTTTTTTGTCATCACATGCAATCATGTTCCACTTTTCTTTCATGTATTATTGCATTTAAGCTTTCAATGCTAGTTAATTTCATGTGCCATCACGTATCTGTACGTATTTTGTTGAAGCTTTCACATGTAAATATATGTGCAAACTTATAGGTATCTTCGTGTACCTTTACATGAAGCCAGGGCCTTCGTTTCCCAATCATTTATGTGAACTGTATAAGCTTTCTTGTACTAACATGTATTATATTTCGTGTTCACATATACATATACACACATACATACATATGTATGTACACACACAAACATACATATATACATATATGTATGTATATTTTATGTATTCAAGTCTAATATGATTTTGCGTGTAATCCCAACAAGTTGTTGCCTTTTATTAGTCACCGCATTTAGTTTTCCCAGGCTAGTCATCGCGTACAATATAGAGTCATCGCTCTAATTTATAAGCCTTCGAGTGTTATAGGTCATCTCGCATGCGTGAATAGTAGCCTTCGCTGGCTATTTTTATTTTCAGCGAATTAAAATGCTAGTTCTTCATATATTCATTTTTCTATTCTAACTTTTGTGCATAGATTTTCTTGGCACAATTCAAAGTTTGGCCTTGTGGTTTAAGTTTTACTTAGTCAATAATGGTCCAACGACAATTTTGTGATTAAATTAAAAACTGATTTATTATCCCTTAAGAAACTTCTTTTTTTCAAACCCAATTTGTTGTCAGTTTCTTATTAGCTAATTTCACACTGTGGTTTCTTTCCAGCAAATATTGACCATCCAAATTAATTAATTAATTAATTTTTTTAATTAATTAGTGCTTTCCTTTACTAAATAATTCGTATAAATAGAAAATCAATGAAAAAAAATCTCAAAAATTCCCAGAAAATCTCTTTTATTATATTCTACTTCATATAAAAATTTTAGGCTAAAATAATTAATTTTATTTATTTTAATAATTAATTAATCCGAAATTAACCATTTTTCTCGACTCGGAGAATTCATAAAATATTCATATTAACTCCAAAAATTATAAAATTAAAATCACATTTCTATTTCATCATTAAGCATATGATATCAAAATTTCACTGCATTTGAATATAATTTTTCCATGTTTTACCTTAAAACACGAGGTAATTCATCTTCACTAAATTTTAATCCATAATTAAAATAATATTCAAACATCCAAACATGTTTAACATCATCAAAACATTCAAATAAAAGTCAATTTCAAACCCAATAGGTTAGGATAGGATTTAGAGAAGGATTTTACTTACATAGATTAAGAAAACATGATTTAATCTCTTCTCCTTTTAAATTTGAAACTCTGAATCTTCTTGTCTATGGTTTCCCTTGAGTTTTCGTCTTCTTTCCTTGAGTTAGTGGCCGACCATGATTTGTTACATAGGAATTTTTTTCAAAATGAAAATGGAAACGAAGATAAAATGAGGGGATGTGGCTTAGGATATGGGCTAGTGGTTTTGGTTTACTAGCTCATTCCCCTTAGGCAAATCCTTCTTATTAAAACTTAAATTGTTCACATTAACCAAGGCCAACAGAAATTGCTTTAATTGCCTTTGGTCGATCAGATTAACTTTTTAAAGTGATGATCACTTAATTAATGAAATTTCCCTTAGGCAATTCTTGCAATTAAATCACTTTAATAATTTGATTAATAATGTCCCCATATTATTAATTTAATTTAGTTTAGTTTAATTTAATTTCTCATATTATGGACTATAACGACCCGAAAAAATTTAACTGTTTTAATAACGTAATTAGTTGAAATTTTGTGAAATTTTAAACGATAAAATTTTGAAATAAAATTTAATATTTGGAATACGTCTAGTTAAACATAGCAACTGGTAAATTTTCGTCCGAAAATATGAAAGTTTATTTCGCGCGTAATTTCACTTCAATTTAATCAGTTAAAAAGCGTTGAAAATAAAATGTTTTCAAAACCAAAATATTTTTACATAGAAAAATTCTAAACCATCTTCTGAGCAAAATGTCAGTTTGTCGTTTTTCCAAATTCGAACATCTTTGGCTCCGTCGATCTTATTTTTCAGCGTTTTTCTTGCATTGTCCGCTATTAAAAAATTTCGAATTTTTAAAATTCGATCGTACCACTTATATATGTATACCGTTTTGATCGTCTCTTCATGCTGATCTCTGTAGTATATTAATTCGTGTGTTTTGGTGTCCGGTACACGGTGAAAACCACGGAACGGTTAACCGTATCGGTTCCCAATTTTTGACCTTTGGCTTTTCTGTGTCCTTTTAAATTGTCCAACCGTAAGAAATTGAATGGCCATATACCATTCGTATTCCTTGAATTCATGCCAACCCCTTGCTATTTTCTAGGTAAATTTATTCTTTGAATTCTGTTGTAGCTTTTATTGCTTTGGAACCAACGTGTCTTCATACTCTTTTTCTTTTCCCAGATCCACTTTCATGCCTCTCAGTTCTTCACCCCTTTCTTTCTTACTCCCTCCCACTTCAAACCACCATTCTCATTGTTCTTGACATGCTCCCTCATCTGCTACTACCAAAACCCAAAATCCAATGATCACAGCAAGCCTCGGCCACACCCCGAAATCTCACCCAAGCCCTCTTCCACCCACGCCATTCACCACCACACTGCTCTCGGCCCAACCCCCTTAACCTCAGCCGGCTTTCTCACCCAGCACCACCCTGGCACGCCCCTGCCTTCCTCCGCCTTCCCCTACGCCCATCCTCCTACCGAAGCCTTGGCCACCTTTCGTCCATCTCGCCTACAACAGCCACTCCACCCCTTCGAGTTCAACAAACACCACCCTGAACCGCCTGGAAGTTGCACCCCCGCGAAACCCGTGCCACCTTGTCAACCACCACCACCTTCCTATCTCAACCAGCCACCCATCCCACTGCCACGCCGTAGACCACATCACCCACGTGCATACAACCAAGACCGCCAGATCTGACCACTCCACGCCTTTCCACCCTTGTTCGCCCTCTGTTGACAGCCAGATCTGACCCCACGTGAATCATGCCACCGCATTCCGCAACCCCAGATCGATGACCTTCGCCTAGCCGTAGCCTCCACTTTGTACATTGGTAATATATATAAGTATGTGTTTTGTTTTTCATATTATACGTATATAATAATATACATTTGTTATTATATTTATAGTTATATGTTAGTATATGTATAAAGTTGATATAAGTTTTGTTGAATATTTCTTTTATAATTAGTTCATACACATATGTTTGTTATATTTACAAAGTAAGCCTATATATATTTTGTAGCTGCATGATATAATAGGTTAAGCCATAAGGTATTATACGTGAGTCATGTCGATTTATATATATTGCATTAGAGTTGGCTGTGTTGATTTATAATGAGTATTGACTTCAAAATATATTACATGTTGCCTATCGGCAGTTAGATTTGTTTTAATCTTTAAAGTATATTCATATAAAAGTTTATTTCATTTGTTATAATATGTAAGTATAGGTAAGTAGCTTCAAATTTTATATTGAGCGGTTATATTATATCAGTATACAATGTTGAAAGAGTTATATATTTTATATGAGTAATCGGTTAGTATGTATGACAATTATACACGTTAGACTTTATAACGAATATATGTTGTTTATGAATATGTGTACAGTTAGTATGTATATAAATGGTTGGGTACATAAGTTAGTTATAAAAATAAAAAAAACATAGATATACATATGTAGTTACATACTTTACATAGGTAGTCAACACATTTTTGTCTTAGCGGGTAAATACGTCGTTACGTAATGTTAATTTTAAAACAGTTACGTATTTTGTAATATATATGCGAATGAATATTTTATATATAAAATATATATATATATATATGTTTGTAAATTTGGTTTTTGTGAAATTCATTATATCATATATTTGTTCGGTCATATCCAGCTATTTGATTTATTTCATGGAATTTTGATTTATCAGCTGTGTTCGTCGATTCGTGCCTCTTTTGCCTTGTTTGAGATTCTTTCCTGGATTTCGTAACTCAACTTCATTTTCCATCTCTAGCCTCGAAAGGTGAGCACTCACTCACGATTAACGTTCTTTTATTTATTAAATTTGATTTCAATTGAAACGACAATTTAAATATGCTGCTGTTAGTTAATTACACTGTTATATATGCTATTGCCTGTATCAGTTCACCTGTGACATCTGACATCATTATCTGATAATTATTTATTACTCTGTGTCTGTGATCTGTGATTATATTTATTTACTGTGTATGTTCAGTTTTGCCAAATTTAAATTAACAACGCGGTATTTTGAGCAATTCAACTCCGGCATGAGTGTCTACCTATACACTTATAATGGATGCGAATGGTCCAAAATTCCGGGTCGTTACAGTTGGTATCAGAGCTTTGGTAGCTCTAGGCAAAACTCAACATATAGGGTAAATGTATTTACAGAATCACTTTCATTCGAGTTTCAATCTCTTCCTTTGACTCAATTCCTTTGAATTTTGGAACGTTCCCCTCAATTCCGAAATTCATTCGTGTCCTTCACTATTCGTCTTCTTTCAATTCTGGAGCACCCCATAACTCCATTTTGAATGATATCTATAATAGATCGGCGGTCTCGCCAATCTTCGAATAATTCGTAAAGGAGTAAACTCCTTTATAATAGGCATCGATTTACTGGATTTCTGTATCCTCGGTTTACTATTCTATCTATCTCCTGCTATACCTGAATTTATTTCTCGAGATCGGATGTTGATTTACCTCGGAATTCTGCAACGATCCTATTCTTGAAGTCACGGTCGACCCGGTTAAGGTTGCCCGCGATCTAATAACTTATTCATCTTCCTATTTTGATTATTAATCATCATATCTTTGTTTCGAACTTATCTTCGAATAAAATTTCCCTTTAAATTTGAGTCCACAAAAAAATTTGAATCCCTATCCTTATTTTGAAAATCCATTCCTGTATCGTCGAGCAAAGAAATGTATTTCTAAATTTATATTAAAAATGTTGTTTTCAAATTTGATAAACAAAATAGTTTTGAATGATTATATTATATATAAATATAAGTTTTCTGAAATTAAATTGTTAATGAATTTGTTTTCAGAAATAATAATATTTGATTTTCATTTCTTGTTTTGTAAACCATTGATTATTGCATAATATAAATAAATGAATTTATGAAACTTGGTTATAATTTGATTTGGGATTTGAAAGGAATTTAAATAAAGAATTTGAGAATTAAATTTATGGAAATTTCAAACTTTGATTGAAAGTTTTAAAGTGTATAGTATTTAAAATATTTTCGAATAGAAATCGTTTTCGAAGAATTTTTAAATGTTGAAATCAGTGCTCTTCTCTTTATCGCTGGAAAATAATTTCGGTGATGGCGGCCGCATCATCGACATTCATTTTCGAGTTTTGAAGTGGAGAAACCATTCTGTAGTTTTTCTACGGTTTTGTTTTGAGAAAATATATATATATATATATATATATATTGATTTGAATTTCTTCAGTATATTTTGATTCACATATATATAGGTATCTTATTTTAAAAAAAAAATTATTTTGATTTGATATAAATATATTATATATATCTCTAAATTGTTTAAAGTTAATCAGAAATCTAATTCTTAAATTTTGTTAAAGGATGATTTTAATTATAAATAAAACCGAAATTTGGAATAAACATTTAAACTTGAATAATTGAATGGGAAAATTTTATTTGTATATTGTTCAACTACATTCTAATACAACTTACCTAAATCATTCAGAAGTTGAATATGTAATTGGATAATATATAAGATAAATTGAATTTATAAATAAAATTTGAGTGTTTATAATAAATGTTATACACTAAATTTTGATTATAAAGATGTTAATAGAGTTAGATAGGATAATAAGTAAACTCAGTTAATAATGAAATAAATTTGTTTTGAAAGAATTAATAAATTTGTTTTGAAAGAATTAATAAATTGAAATTTGATCAACATATGAAAATACCTTGAATTTAAAAGAAATTAGTAAATGTAAATTAATTTAAACCGAAACTTTTATGGTTTAAAAAAATTTATATGGGTTAAATATACGTGATAAGATATATTAAGTAGAATAAATCTAAAAATAATTTGGAATAAAGAAGAATTTTAAATTGTTGAAGAAAAAATATGATTATAATAAAAGACTATTCAAATTTATGGTTTTAGAAATTGTAAATTGAAGATAATTAGATAATAAGATAATGAATTTAGAAATAGTTGAGGTTTATTTTAGTGAAATCAAATGGATTAAATCAATTATTGAATATCAATTAATTTAAATTTGAATTTATATGGTTTAAATTAATTGTTATTTTGTTTTTCAAATCTGTTTCTTTCAGGTTGTTTCTATTCTCCTACCTCGTTCCTTTTCGGGGACGAAAAGTTTTGAGTGGGGGAGAGTGTAACGACCCGAAAAAATTTAACTGTTTTAATAACGTAATTAGTTGAAATTTTGTGAAATTTTAAACGATAAAATTTTGAAATAAAATTTAATATTTGGAATACGTCTAGTTAAACATAGCAACTGGTAAATTTTCGTCCGAAAATATGAAAGTTTATTTCGCGCGTAATTTCACTTCAATTTAATCAGTTAAAAAGCGTTGAAAATAAAATGTTTTCAAAACCAAAATATTTTTACATAGAAAAATTCTAAACCATCTTCTGAGCAAAATGTCAGTTTGTCGTTTTTCCAAATTCGGACATCTTTGGCTCCGTCGATCTTATTTTTCAGCGTTTTTCTTGCATTGTCCGCTATTAAAAAATTTCGAATTTTTAAAATTCGATCGTACCACTTATATATGTATACCGTTTTGATCGTCTCTTCATGCTGATCTCTGTAGTATATTAATTTGTGTGTTTTGGTGTCCGGTACACGGTGAAAACCACGGAACGGTTAACCGTATCGGTTCCCAATTTTTGACCTTTGGCTTTTCTGTGTCCTTTTAAATTGTCCAACCGTAAGAAATTGAATGGCCATATACCATTCGTATTCCTTGAATTCATGCCAACCCCTTGCTATTTTCTAGGTAAATTTATTCTTTGAATTCTGTTGTAGCTTTTATTGCTTTGGAACCAACGTGTCTTCATACTCTTTTTCTTTTCCCAGATCCACTTTCATGCCTCTCAGTTCTTCACCCCTTTCTTTCTTACTCCCTCCCACTTCAAACCACCATTCTCATTGTTCTTGACATGCTCCCTCATCTGCTACTACCAAAACTCAAAATCCAATGATCACAGCAAGCCTCGGCCACACCCCGAAATCTCACCCAAGCCCTCATCCACCCACGCCATTCACCACCACACTGATCTCGGCCCAACCCCCTTAACCTCAGCCGGCTTTCTCACCCAGCACCACCCTGGCACGCCCCTGCCTTCCTCCGCCTTCCCCTACGCCCATCCTCCTACCGAAGCCTTGGCCACCATTCGTCCATCTCGCCTACAACAGCCACTCCACCCCTTCGAGTTCAACAAACACCACCCTGAACCGCCTGGAAGTTGCACCCCCTCGAAACCCGTGCCACCTTGTCAACCACCACCGCCTTCCTATCTCAACCAGCCACCCATCCCACTGCCACGCCGTAGACCACATCACCCATGTGCATACAACCAAGACCGCCAGATCTGACCACTCCACGCCTTTCCACCCTTGTTCGCCCTCTGTTGACAGCCAGATCTGACCCCACGTGAATCATGCCACCGCATTCCGCAAACCCAGATCGACGACCTTCGCCTAGTCGTAGCCTCCACTTTGTACATTGGTAATATATATAAGTATGTGTTTTGTTTTTCATATTATACGTATATAATAATATACATTTGTTATTATATTTATAGTTATATGTTAGTATATGTATAAAGTTGATATAAGTTTTGTTGAATATTTCTTTTATAATTAGTTCATACACATATGTTTGTTATATTTACAAAGTAAGCCTATATATATTTTGTAGCTGCATGATATAATAGGTTAAGCCATAAGGTATTATACGTGAGTCATGTCGATTTATATATATTGCATTAGAGTTGGCTGTGTTGATTTATAATGAGTATTGACTTCAAAATATATTACATGTTGCCTATCGGCAGTTAGATTTGTTTTAATCTTTAAAGTATATTCATATAAAAGTTTATTTCATTTGTTATAATATGTAAGTATAGGTAAGTAGCTTCAAATTTTATATTGAGCGGTTATATTATATCAGTATACAATGTTGAAAGAGTTATATATTTTATATGAGTAATCGGTTAGTATGTATGACAATTATACACGTTAGACTTTATAACGAATATATGTTGTTTATGAATATGTGTACAGTTAGTATGTATATAAATGGTTGGGTACATAAGTTAGTTATAAAAATAAAAAAAACATAGATATACATATGTAGTTACATACTTTACATAGGTAGTCAACACATTTTTGTCTTAGCGGGTAAATACGTCGTTACGTAATGTTAATTTTAAAACAGTTACGTATTTTATAATATATATGCGAATGAATATTTTATATATAAAATATATATATATATATATATGTTTGTAAATTTGGTTTTTGTGAAATTCATTATATCATATATTTGTTCGGTCATATCCAGCTATTTGATTTATTTCATGGAATTTTGATTTATCAGCTGTGTTCGTCGATTCGTGCCTCTTTTGCCTTGTTTGAGATTCTTTCCTGGATTTCGTAACTCAACTTCATTTTCCATCTCTAGCCTCGAAAGGTGAGCACTCACTCACGATTAACGTTCTTTTATTTATTAAATTTGATTTCAATTGAAACGACAATTTAAATATGCTGCTGTTAGTTAATTACACTGTTATATATGCTATTGCCTGTATCAGTTCACCTGTGACATCTGACATCATTATCTGATAATTATTTATTACTCTGTGTCTGTGATATGTGATTATATTTATTTACTGTGTATGTTCAGTTTTGCCAAATTTAAATTAACAACGCGGTATTTTGAGCAATTCAACTCCGGCATGAGTGTCTACCTATACACTTATAATGGATGCGAATGGTCCAAAATTCTGGGTCGTTACATGGACCCTCCAAAATATAGGGTGTTGCAATAATTGCTATTATTAAACCAAGGACTTTGTGTTTGGACTATAAAGTTGAATATGAGTGATATTAGAATTTTGACCATTGTCAAATTCCATAAGTTCCAATGTGATATAGTTTTACTTAAAAGAATCGGTGTAAATAATTATCCTTACAGGTTAACACTTACAAAGGTAAAATTGGATTTTACAAAAACCAAGTAAGAGATAAATTTGCCAAAATGTCACACCACCTGCTAAGTGACATGTAAACATTAATATTTGGATTGTTCAATGTTTGTTGCCGACAAAATTTACACCTTAGAGTCACATAACTGAAACGTTGAATACTCCTTTGATACCTAATTTAATTAATTTATAATTGTTGTAAATTAATTAATATTTATGAAATGTTAATTATAAAATTTTATTTGATGTAGTGAACATGATTAAACAGTATATTTATAATAGTAATAAATATATTAAACAATATGTGATATCATTGCACATTTAAATTGGATTTAAATTCGAAAAATTTTGTACGAACTTAAATATGTTTCAAGTCCATGACCAAATACACATAGGCAGGCATGATTGCTATAGATATAGCTTGCCTTGAAAGAAGCAAATGAAGGGGTTTTTCCTTCTGAATTTTGAAATGAAACAGTTTTATTAAAGGAGGTTAATGACTATATTAATCACAACATTAATTGTCTTTCTTTAATATGACTTAACCTCTTCATTTCCAATAGAACTTCATTCCAAAAACCACACTTCTACATCAGATAATTCGACCATAGCTTGATAAAAGAAAATAAAAAATTCCAAGTTCAATTTACATCAAAATAACACGATTCAATCATCGGTGGTAACGCAGTTCAGGAGTTAGCAACTCCAAAACTAGGAATTTGATTCAAGGAGCAAATTCAACATTTCAAAGTGTGAATTCAAGGCTTTGGTTAAAGGTATATTTCTTGTTTAGAAATGTTTAATTCGATTATTATATCACATATATGTTAGATAGTTAATTTATCGTGAATCTTATAAATATATTTATCGTCACGTAATCGATGGTTGAATAGTCAATTGCATATAATAAAAAAAGGTTTTATTTTGTGTATACACAATACTTATGTTCACTACAAGATAAACATGGATTTCCGACAGCTCGCAGCCATCGCGAGCCGTCGAAAATGCCGTTGGAATATGGACCACTTCATCCATTTCTGACGGCTTCGATGAAGTTATTGCGTCAGTTGACGACGGTTCTTCCAACGGCAATTCCGACGGCTTTTCCGACGACATCCACATGGCGTGACAATTTTTCATTAAGCCGTCGCTAGCCGTCAAAAATTTCGCCTAGAAAGCTGTCGGAAGCCGTCGACAGCTGTCAAAATATATGGCCAATAAGCCGCCGGTAGCCGTCGAAAGCCATCGGAAATCTGGGTAAAATTTTTTTTCTGCAGCACAACATCACTTCCATCCCAATATATAACACAACTCATCAAAATCAATATATAAGCCAGATATATAAGATGAAATCAATATCAATATAAAACTCAAACATCATAATATCAAACGCAAACATATTCAATCAAAACAAACCTTCCATCGCTAATCTCACCTATCCAACTCCAATATTTACATCCAACATCAAACTCCACATATCAACCACCAAATCAACCACACAAATCAATGTCAAACACCACATGTCCATAAATTAACCTTACCATCACTCAATGTTTATATACACAAATTACATTCAACACCACATGTCCATAAAAAAATGCAAATCGTACCTCAAGATTCATCATCAGCTTCGGAACCACCGGACGAAGGGAATGTTCCATGATGCTCCACATACTCGACCAAATGCTGGTTGAGCTGCTCCATTTGCACTGCTCGGAGGTGGTCCTGCTCCTGCAGCTGTGCAATCTGCTGTCTAAATTCATTAATCTCCACGTTGTCCTGAGCCCTTCGGTAAGCCCTCCGTGATGTCCGAGCCTACA
This sequence comes from Allium fistulosum, assembly GCA_030737815.1. NCBI lineage: Eukaryota > Viridiplantae > Streptophyta > Magnoliopsida > Asparagales > Amaryllidaceae > Allium > Allium fistulosum. The sequence goes on from CM060906.1 coordinate 420,238,404, forward strand.
AAGCAAGTTGAAATATTCTTAAGTTATTACGTAACTTTTATAAAAATTAAGCAAATTTTAAATGTAGTTAATTTTTATAAATTACCGATTGGTTGCCATAGCCGTAGCGCCTGTTTCTCTAGTCGGGTCCACAACAGAGTCAAAGATCGCGTCCTCCTCGTTAGTGGTCAACTGTTCTCGTCCGGAATACTCAAGCATCTGCACACGTGACTACATAAATTTTTCCTATAACGCAAAATTAAATACAGATAAATATTACATGACATTATTATAATATTTTATAACTAATTAATTAAAATGATCATTATTAATAACTTATAACTTAAAATATACTTACATGTGTGGCGTACGTTCTATCATCGTTGTGTCAGGCATACGACACTGATCCCTCGTCGTCTGTTTGGCTAACGACATGAGTATGCTCAAACACGTCCATATACGAGATGGGACCCCCACGCGCTCTTTCCTGCATTAATTGGTGTATACTATTGCTGCTCATACAAATTTATACTAAAAATGTAATAATTGTTCGTAATTGTAATTAATTAATTTACCAGGTCCTCGCGATGGTGCTAGAATGATTTTGAGCCATCACGGTGTGTGACAGGATTTTTCTGCCTGTTACAGAGTTCTTGTCCGACTCCACCTGCAAATTAAAAATTAAGATTATATTTTACATGTATAAATTATGTATTCTATACTGAATAAATTAAGGTGATATCTGATAGACTTACCTTGAATTCGTCGCTGCCCCACCATGCGACCCAAGCATCTCAGACGCTGGCGCCCATCCATTGTGGCTTCTTTCCGGTTTTTCTTATGGTAGACATCGTATCCCTATAATTCTTTTCCACTTTTGAGTTCCAGTGGCTCTAACAAAGAGACACGTCCTCCTCTTGTAATTCTACTACCCCCGTATATATGTTGAAAAAATATAAGTTATACATTTATACTTAGTCAGTAAATTGTAAAGTGATTATATATAATGGTATATAATTTTACACTTACCAGGAAGTCCTACCATATGCTCTCCTGTACATGGTCCGAGATCATGCTCTACTTCGGCCAGCTTGTAGTCATAGGGCTCATGTATGCCTGCTTTGATATGCTGAGCACAATCTTAGAAGGCTCAAACTCAAAACCCCTGCATTAAATATGGTACGGACAAATCATGACTAATATATCATACAAAATATTTACAATGCTGAAGTAAATTTAATACTAACGAGCCATCAGCTTTCGGTAGCAATCTAACTACCGTACATGGCACCTCCTGTGAAGATCCGCTTTCATCACCACCGATGCGACCTGTCCCTCTTTGAGACCCAGAGGTGGAACCAGACCGTGAAGAACTCCGTCGCCTAAAGAAGGACAACTGTAGTACCTGTCACATACATATTATTTTATTATGGCAAAATATATCATTCAATTATAAGTAAACATATCAAGATTTAACATCAATAATCTCATGTAACATACTAAAAAGTGTAACATCAATACTCCCATAAATTACCTTTATTCAACATGTATACTATTAAATTAGTCCTCATCGTTTTCTAATTTAGACTCTGTCCCGTACTCTATATTGTTTTCCTCTGTGGTCTCAAATGCTTCTAGTAATACGTTTGATTCATCATTTAGAGGTCCTAAATCGATTTGATCATCTGTTATTGCAAATTCACCATTTTCCTCGATATCCGCTTGGTACGCTTGCTCGTCAGGAATATCCTTTCCATCAAACGTAAATCTTGCCTTTGTTTTAAAAACTGCCGACCAATCTGCTTTATCTCCTTTTATAGATGGATAAGGAGAATAATAAACTTATAGGGCTTGTTTTGCTAGTATAAACGGATCGTACTTATGATAATGTGATGTATGCTTTATTTCAATAATATTATATTTTTGGTGCACATTGATTCCAGAACCTGGAACGTTACTGAACCAGTTGCATCTAAACAAATAAACTTCTTCCGTAGGTCTGGTGAAATATGTTAATTGCAAAATCTGAGTTAACACGCCGTAAAAATCATTTATGTGATCATTTGGATCATCACTACCTTTAACATATACACCGGTATTGTTAGTTAATTTTTCAGCCTTGTATTCTTTGGTGTTGAATTTGTATCCATTGACAAAGAATATTGGATATGTCTTGACTTTTCTTTTTGGTCCTATTGCAAGATGTTTCAATCCTTCGTCAACCACACAATTTACCGGATCATATACGTGGTTCAAAAACCAAGTAGCAATTTTTTTGCTGATATCCCCGCTTGGATGTTGTGATTCATAAGTACTGCATATACAGATAATATATTGCATTATAATCAATACACACATGTATTATTCAAGTAAATAATGTTAGATGTATTATTCATTAGTACCTAACAAATGGTGCAACTTCTGCACAGTTAAGAAGAACATATGTGTGTGCTACATGATAATCTCTATTATCTAACCTTACTTCCACACATTTTCTAGCAGGGCGTCTCTGCTCTCTAAAAATAGATAGCATTGATTCAGAAGAATCTTGTTTAATTGCCTCATCATTTCACGTAGTACTTTCAAAAGATAAGTTCACATGGTCACTGAAATAATGAGAGAAAACGGACGAAGCTTCTTCTTCGATATGTGATTTGCATATCGAATCTTCAACTCGTGCTTTTTGTCTCACTTTTTTATAGATGATTTAAGTACATGTTAAGAATAATTATAATTAAATTTTATTATGTGTGGTTAAACTAAAATTTAATAACTCAATATTAATACCTTTTCAAACGGATACATCCATCTATATTGCACGCGACCTCGAAGACGTGCTTCAAATGGAAGATGAACAGGTAAATGCTCCATTACACTAAACCAGGAGGAAATATTTTCTCAAGTTTGCAGAGCAGTATAGGAATTTCTCCCTCAAGTTTACATAGATGATCAACTTTTAAGGTAGTTGAACAAAGCTCCTTATAAAACAAACTAAGTTCTATTACAACCATCCAAACTTTTGTGGGCAATAGTTCTTTGAAAGCGACAGGTAATAGATGTTCCATCATTACATGACAATCATGACTTTTCATCCCACTTAGTTTACCGTTCTTATAGTTGACACATCTACGAAAATGAGAGGAAATCCCATCAAGAAATCTTAATCCTTCCACCCACTTTAACAGTACTTTAACTTGGTTACTGTCTAGCTCGTAGCATGCTTTGGGTTTTTTGTGTCATTTGGCTTCATATGAAGTTCATGACGATTGCATCTTACTTCTATATCATGTCTTGATTTCAAATCGTCTTTAGTCTTTCCTTTAACATTCAAAACTGTGTTAAATATATTATCGAACACGTTTTTCTCGTTGTGCATCACGTCGATATTATGACGAATTAGGAGAATTTTCTGATAAGGCAACTCCCAAAATATACTTTGTTTGCACCAATTATGAATCGTCGATTTACCTTGAATTTCAATTTGTTCGCCGGTTTCATGTATCTTTGGATAATCCTTTACAAAGTCATAAATATCTTCAATTGACCAAATCATTGGTGGTCGCAAGGTCTCAACTCTGTTACTTGTAAAGTTTTTTTATCTTTTCTAAAAGGATGATTAATATTTAGAAAACACCGATGACAGTCAAACCACAAAATTTTCTTCCCATGCGATAAAGAATATGCTCATGTTTCTTCCATGCAATAATGGCAAGCTAGATGACCAGCCGTACTCCAACCAGATAGCATTGCATACGCAGGAAAATCGCTTATAGTCTACAGTAGAAACCGAACATACGAATTTATTTTTTGAAATTTTGTATGTTTCAACACCTTCATAACACGGTGTTTTCAACTCTTCAATCAACGGTTGTAAATATACGTTGATTCCTTATGTCGGATCATCAAGGCCAGGGATGACAATAGTGAGAAACATATATGGAGTTTTCATACACATCCACAGAGGTAAATTGTAAGGTGTAACGATTATAGGACAAGATGAATATTTTGAACCAAATTGAGAGAATGGTTAAAATCCATCCGTACATAAACCAAGTCTAACATTACGACTCTCCGCTGCAAAAGCGGGGGTATGTCTTATCATAATGCTGCCATGCTTCTCCATCAGCTGGGTGCATTAACGTACCTTCTTCCTATGTTCTCACATACTGCCATCTCATATGATGTGCGGTTACAGAAGATGCATATAACCTTTGAAGCCTAGGAGTGATGGGTAAGTAATGCATACGCTTTTACGGAACTTCCTTTCCCTTCTTTTTTCTTGGTTTATATCTTTCCTGATTACATATTTTACAATTCCAAAGACTGATGTCTTCTTTCCAAAAAAAACATAAAACCATTCAAACAAGTATCTATTTTTTGATACGGCAAACCAAAACAGACATAAGTTTTTTCACTTCTCGATGATTTTCGCACATTAAATTATCGAGTGGCATATGGCGTTTTGCAGCTTGTACTATGGTTTTAAACCCGGCTTTTGTGAAGTTGTATTTTGATTTCATCGCAATGTGTTCTGCAGTTACTAATAGTTGAGTACCGCTTGTACAACCATCCCAAATGGGTTTCTTAATAGCCTCCAATAAACCATAAAAATTTTTGCTCCAATACTTGGCTCTTCTTCGACATTAACATCGTTACCATTAACTTCAACAGTAGGGAACATTGAACATGCTATATCTTCAGCCATATCATCTATGAGATTCGTCGGAACAAGTTCATTATCCACCTCCTCCTCCGAATGTACGGGATTAGGTGCTATAAGTTCTCCATGATGATCCCGCACCAAATAATTCGGCACGAAACCATATTGGCGCAAATGAACTATTACCATATCCGGTATCAGATGCTTCAATAGTTTGCACCTACTACATGGACAACAAATTTCTTCGTCGTTTCCATTATTACGTAAAGTGAATTCAATAAGGACGTGTACACCATTTTGAAAATGTTCAGTTATTCAGCCTCCGATTTCTCTTCTTTGTTTATACATCCAGCTCCGATCGGTAAAATAATTGACCATTTTCCTACTTTAAAACATAAAAACGCATTAATCATTTACGTCTTGACATTTTATTTTTCAAATAAATCATACATTTAAATTTTTGCAAATATATAATACTATTCTATTTAATTTTATTTTCAAACGGATTTACATAAATTATTATATGAATATAATCTATAATTTTTAGGTTATTGCTTTACACTTTGGTGGTTGGTCATCCTACTTGCCATTACAAACGTGGTAGTAATTATATTTTGCAAATCATTTCATTTTAAACGATTCAACAAAATTTCAGCAGCATTTCCCCTTTGTTCCCTGTATCGTACACATATGTGTGTACATAGGGAACAAAAAGAAAGTGTTGTTGAAATTTTATAAACCGTTTAAAATAAAATGATTTGCAAGATATAATTACTACTGTGTTTTTAACTTGTCCAATACAGGGACAAATCCAACAAATATTGTATCGGATGAATATAAATGTTCGTTCTATGATAAAAATGAATATCCATACAACGATCATATACAATATTTGTCAAACGGGGCCAAAAACTCTCTAAGGGATTTACAAAAAGTAAAGCGTATTATACAACAATTTTTACAATAATTTATTTACATTCTAAAAAACCCATACACTAAATTGTCGTTTTCGTCATCTTGAAAACGCATACACCAAATTATGGGCATCGACTCTAATTAATCCAAAGTAGCCCTAATGCGCATATGCACTAATTAATCAACGCATATACACCAATTAACGCACATATACACTAAACAATTTTTATTTTCAACATTTCAATGAAAAACAATTATAATAACAACCAAATTAGCATTCAATAGGGTATACCAAACAATCAATGGGGTATTATACAACTATACCAACAAATTAACCCTAATTTAACAAATCAAAATTAAATACGGTTTAGGAATTAAACCTTTTTACCGAGAAATAGGTAATGGAGCTAGTTGAAAATCAAAAAAGTGACCTACTGGTGGTGTGGAAGCTTGATGACGGCGTGGAGGAGGGGTTGGAGGAGGGTTTGGAGGAGTAGAGGTCTGATTTGGGGAAGAAAACAAAATTAACGAAACTGTCGGCCTGGGCTTCAGATATTTGTGACTTTTTGACAGCTCCCGACAGCCGCCAACGGCTTCATTTGCAACGGCTTTCGACGGCTAGTTTATTTTATTTTTATTTATGCCATGAAAATTGATTGCCATCGGCAGCCATCGCAAAAAGATCGATGTGCCGTCGGCAGCCGTCAGAAATGGGCGTCGCAATTTACTGTGTTTCTAGTAGTGGTTGCTCATAGTCCAATTAAAAAAAGAAAATTTCGAAATTAGATATAATATTGTTTAATTGATTTTAACTATGTAAATCTTTGTATAACATGTATATGTTGTATAAACTATGATTTAAAATGGGAAAGAATTTTATCTATGCATAATAACCGAGCATTACTTGGTGTTGCACAATTTTAATAAAATTTATTATTAAATTTATATGTGTGTGTGTAATTATTTATATGTTTATACATATATATATGAATATATAAAAAGGAAACTTTTCTTTTTTGGCCGAGAGTTTTTCCTTTTATATAATTATTTTATAGAATTTATCACACATTAACTTTCTTTTACGTTTTAAAAAGAAAAGGTAGTATTAAATGAGATTAATGACTGTATTAATTGCAGATTAATTTTCTTTCTTTAATAATACATTGCCCCTTCATTTCAAATAACTTCTTCATATCATCTCGATTGTCTTTATATAAACTTAGATTTTTTTTCTTTTATATAAACATTTTATCAAATTTATCACACATTAATTTTCTTTTAAGTTTTGAAAAGAAAAAGTAGCATTAAATGAGACTAATGACCATATTAATTGCAAATTAATTTTCTTCCTTTAATAATACATTACCCCTTCATTTCAAATAACTTCTTCATATCACCTTGGTACTTTTATATAAACTTATATATATATAATATGTATGTATGTATGTGTGTGTGTGTGTTTGTATATGTGTGTGTGTATTATATATATATTATAAATTATTTAAAATTAACATTTCTTTGTTTTCACACATATATTTACATATACACATTGTGTTTCTACAATATTGATGCACTTGTACATACATTTAGATGATATAATTGAAGGCAAGAGGGGATCTGTTGCGGTGTAAATCCCAACATATATACACAAGCATGTTAAACCATGTACACATTATTATGTCGCATGTGCGCATTTACACATATATGTATATGATATACATATTCAAAATATAATACAAAATAAATCAAAGTAAACTTTCTTTATGAAACAAAATAAAATACCGATTTTATTTAAATTAAGTTTAGAAAAGTTCTAAATGAATTTAGACTACATAGGCCTACAAAGATTGAATAATGGATTGAAATTTATCCATTTCTTCTTCTGTGGGTTGGCCCAGTTCCAACACTAACTAAAGGACTTATATGATATAATAAACATTATATACATTCATTTATATAACTGTAAATGAAGAATTTAACCTTTGTCTAATGCCCATAAGATACACCTAGAAACATAGAATCAAAACTCCTTGAAATGATTTCAGAATCGAGAAAGAGCTACCATCCTGAATGCAGCTACCACCGACACTTGAAATTTATTTGATTTAATGTTTTTAAGCTTGAAATTTTGAGAAGAAGGAAGGGAGAGTAGTTGACCTTAACTAGTGTAGAGGAGAGCAAAAAGCAAAGTACAAAATGTTGGGTTATAGGTCATTAAATAAAGGAGATACCAAAGAGTAAAAATAAGGATCTAGATCCTTATTCTTCTCTTACTAATTTTCACTTTTCTAATTCAAAACCTAACCCTTCTTAGCCATCAAATGGTCGGTCCTCCTAGGCCATACATAGCCTATTACAATATGTCCTCAAATGGGTCACAAAATCACTTTTAACCCTATCAATAAAGTAACACATTTAAATCCAATTCAAATTCGTATCGTCGTATATCGATCAATGTATTTGTAACTATTCTATACACACTATTTAATACTAACCAGCATTAATCAAATGAAATTTCATCATAAATACTAATTAATTTAATTAATTCATAACAATTATAATTAATTAAATCAGGTGGTAATATGAGTATTCAACGTTTCGGTTGTGTGACTCTTGGTATAAATTTGATAAGTGATTAATATCGAGTAATTTGAATATTAATGTTCGCACATCACCTAACAGGTGATTTGACATTATGGCCAAATTTATCGCTCACTTAGTTTCGGTAAAATCCAAATTTACTAATTTAAGCTCTACACGGTAGTGACAATTATTTACACCAATTCTCTTTATCAAAATTATATCACGTTTGGAATTTGGAATTTGGTAACAGTCAAAATTCCAATATCGTCCATATTCAACTTTATAATTTGGTTCAGTAATAAAAATTATTATTAACCAAACTACTCTAGCCAGATTTTGACTTTGAGTGGTCTTCAGTTGACCTTAATACTAACCTTATATAACCGAGGAGATGAATCCTCTCTTGAATATGTTTCACTTCCAATACTTCCACCCAACCCAACAATAGTTATTCGATAGATGTCGTGCCATGATTTAACTATAATCAAAGAGAGGATTTCATATTGAATATCAACAGTATTCTAAAGTCAAGAGAACTTTGTAATATTATCACATCGATATATTCTGTTGGACCTTTGTTATATTAACTAATAGAAAACTATCAAGTGAGTCATTCCATAGACATCCAATAACTATCAGTATGTAACCCCTTGGTGCCCCCTAATAATCATGAGTAATACACTACCCAACGTTTGGAGAGTGTTATGTAATCTAGTTTCAATGAATGCACCGATATCCAATCTTCATACATCTTGACTAGGAATATTTAAAATGATGTGTCTATTACATTATGATTAATACTCATGATTACAACTATTTTTAATTACTATCACAAACACACAATTTATGAATTTTCTATTAAATATACTTAGATTAGTTAATTAATTATAACTTATTATAACAAGCATATAACCAAAAGAAAAAACACATTTTATTACAAACGAGAATTAATTAAAGGGTTAATAATTTACAATAAATTATAAAATTACCTCCAGGGCATACCCCTAACTCTATCATAAACTATCTTTATCATGTAAAACTATTCAGAGTATGTTTCTCAACTTTTAGTGAATTCTTATCATTATATTGTTATCATATAACATTGATGTAGTACTCTTAGTACTAGGAATCAACCCTAGCTTAGTTATAAGTTTATGCATTTATGTTTATACATTGCTTTTATTGTGGCGCAATTCAAGATGTTGTACTTTGCCTTTCTGTTGTATCAGCCATGACCTTTTGTTTGGAACATTTTTAACTTAAAGCCTTGTAATTAAGGTTTAAACATGAATCTGATATTGACATATTATACTCAATATCACTTATTAAGTATGAATCCGAATACTTTTTTAAAAGAAGTTCATTGTTTCCATAAACAGTTCTCTAGTATTTTTTAAATGTTCAAAAACATTCTAAACTACTATTTAGTGATCTTAATTTGGTTCAATAACAAAAATTATTATTAATCAAACTACTCTAGCTGGATTTTGACTTTTAGTTGACCATAATACTAACCTTATATAACCGAGGAGATGAATGCTCTCTTGAATATGTTTCACTTCCAATACTTCCATCCAACCCAACTATAGTCGTTCGATGGATGTCGTGCCACGATTTAACTATAATCAAATCGATTTGATATTAAATATCAACAGTATTCTAATGTCAAGAGAATTGTGTAATATTGTCACATTGATATGTTCTGTTGGACCTTAGTTATATTAACCAATAGAAAACTATCGAGTGAGTCATTCCACATTCATCCAATAACTATCAGTATGTAACCCCTTGGTGTCCCCAATAGTCATAAGTAATACACTACAAAATATTTGGAGAGTGTTACGTAATCTAATTTCAATGAATGCATTGATATCCAGTCTTCATACATCTTGACTAAGAATATTTAAAACGATGTGTCTATTACGTTATGATAAAATACTCATGATTACAACTATTTGTAATTACTATCACGAACACACCATTTATGCATTTTCTGTTAAATAAAATTAGATTAATTAATTAATTATAAATCATTATAACAAGTGTAATGACCCGTAAATTTTCGATAATTAAAGAGTTGTAAATTTAATAAGGTCTTGTGATTAAATATTGGAAGAAATAAAAATTTGTGATGTATAAATGAAATAATAACTAGAATGAAAGTTACTAATGTTAATCTAAGTTAATTATTAACAATTTGAATGAAATTCCAACCAATTGAAAGAATTAAAGAGTTATAAGTGATATAGGTTGTAAATAAATTTTAGTAATGTATGCATTAATTGATAATTGAATTAAGAAGAAATTGATAATATGAAGGATGTATTAATTAATTACATAAGGTGCAATAAATAGAAATTGGATGGAATTTGTATGTAGGTTGTTATAACATTTGGTTGTAAATAATAAGCTTATTAATGTGACTAAAAGTAAATGGTAACAATTGTTATATGTTACCTATTTATTTAGTTTGTTAAATTAAATTGGAAATCAACTATAATTAAATGTAATTAAATGTTACGTTAATGTGAGTTAAGTCAATAACTGTAAATTGTGAGTGTAATAAAATGAATAGGAATGTTAATTATATTCAGAAGGTAATGATTGATTTAATAAAATAGTGAAACCAAGATAAATGAATTAAGTGGAGATTTTAAATTATAATTAATGTGTGAAATTGACAAAAATTCAATGTAATTGTAATATAGTAGTTAATACAAATAAAAGATGGAAATTGGAGGATATTAATGTAATGAAAGATAAACAAATGTTGACTATGTCTATAGAATAATAATTGATCGAGTATAAAGATTTAAATCAAATAAAATCAATTTATTGGAATTGATTAAAAATAATTGGATTTAATTACAATTGAAATTAGACACTGTAATTGGTAAAATAATTAACTTTGAATTGATATCCAAATTTGTTTTAAATTATGGTAAATGTCCAAGGAATCTAAAATGACAAAAATTGTAAATTATTAAATTTGAATTGAAAGGTGACTTAATTAATTTAATATTAATTTATTTACTTGACGTGAAAATAGTCATTTTGGCCACTGACTTGGATTTCGACGAAACTAGTTTCATCAGATCCGTAATGGTGAATTGTTGTAGGATTTCAACTTTCATAGCGATCAGATTTGTCGATTGATCGTATAGGCTCGAAACGCCTAGAATTCAATTTAATTAAAATCAATTGAAATCAATTTGAAATAAGCTGATTTTAACATAACTTCTTCATACGATGGAATTAGGACTTGAAACCTGTTCCATTGAATTTAAATTATCGAAAACATCTATTTTGATATATGGGACGACCCATTTTCGTTCCGGAGACAGAACGGGCTTTTCGAGTCATTTATCGTTCAAACTTGAAAATCAATCTTTTCCATTCATTTCTATTTCTGACCTACCTATAAATAGCCTGTTATAAACCTTAGCTCCTTCTTATTTTCATTTGCCTATATGTACAATTCTCTCTGGCTTCTTCTTCTCAATGGAAGACAAACCAAACAAATTCCTAATTCAATTTCAAATCAAATATCAAATCGAAAATTCAAACTCCTCAAACTATATCAAATTATAAATCGATTTGAAGCTATCGACAAGCGCAAGTCCAATCAGCACTCTGTTTTTTGATCTGGGTTTCAGTGTTGCCGGAATTGAGTGATGAACTCTCGGTCGTCCGTCGTGTCTCGATCAACCTGGTCTGATCGTCGAATTGATTTATGGGTTTTGTGGAGATCGTCGAGTGGAAGACATCGACGACGTTCGTTTAGGGATTCAATGGTTGGATCGGGCTGGCAATTCGATTAGGGTTTAACGTGGATGGAGGTGCGACGAGTTAAGGGATGGCGAAGCGATGGGGGGGACATGGATGGGTGCGGCTAGTCTCGGTGAAGTGGATGGTGGCCTACGGCGGTTGGAGGCGCGACAAAAATCGTGGTCAACGATCGGCTATTGGGTTCGAACGGGGTCTGGAAAACTTTATGTGCGTGTGTGAACGATGCGGGGATGACGTGGCAGCACGTGTAAGCTATTTATTTTGTTTTAATTTAATTTTGATTTCTATTGTTCTAAATTACATAAATTTTACATATGAGGTTGGTTTTACGCACGGTTTATTCCGCTGCGATCGTATTGAAATTCCGGACATTTTGACGAAGGTTTGGACGAATTCTGAGACTGTTGAATTTTAGGCCTTTATTTGAATTTCAAATCGATTTGAAATTCAAAGGTGAGTGTTTTGACCCACTCACAACTTCTAAAATTTCTTAGGTTTGTTAAATTAAATTTATGATATGATTAGAAATTTATTTATGGCTGCTTGGTATATTTTAAATCGTCATCTCAGTTGATGCAGCGCGACCTTCTTGTTTCTTAGGTCGCCAACGACCTAACTTTCCTGAGCAACGACCTAGCATGTTAATCTTTAAGTCGTGCCATTTTAGGTCGCAAGCGAGCTATGAAGACTGACCAAGCAAGTTGATAAGCCGTCGAAACGATCTACGACCTACCAAGAACCGACCTACCAAGATACGACTTAACGAGTTAAAGGTCATTTTCTTAGGTCACTCACGACCTAACGAGTCACGAGATAAGGAGTTGCGACCTAACTCTATCTGCAAGCTACGACCTAAAGAGCTACGACCTAAAGAGCTACGACCTAGCGAGTCATTCCAGAAGCCAGTTCTTAAAGCGCAGAATCTTAGGTCGCGAGAAGCATTAAGTCGCTCAGGACGTACGAGCGAGCTACGACCTATGCTAGGTCGCTCACATATACCACTTCCTGTTAGGTCGCTCAATCCGTTCATGTTGCTGTGCATTATCCTTAGGTCGCTGAAGATGTTATTCCTTAGGTCGCAAGAAGTTATGTCGCTCTTTCTTATGTTGCTATCTTCCTTATGTCGCTGCCGTGTTTCTTATGTCGCTCCTACCTTGAGTCGCTCGACCATAGGCCGCATCAATCTTAGGTCGCTCAAGCCTAGGTTGCTCAACTCCTTATGTCGCTCGTCCTATAGGTCGCATAAAACATTCCGGAAGCTGATTCTCCTCATGTCGCTGAAACTTATGCCGCATGGTGTTGTATTTTTAGATCGTTATGTTGTAATTCCTTATGTCGTTTGTATGTTGTATTTGTTAACTCGTGTTGTATATATGTTGAGTCACTTTGTTGTAAGGTCATGTGAAGTTTCTGTTTAGGTCGTTAACGACCTATTTTAGGTCGCGTCTGCCTGTGTGTCTTAGGTCGTGTACTGCTTATAGGTCGTGCACTACAGTTGAGTCGTGTAAAGTGTTGTGATGTAACCCTATAAATAGGGATGTTGTGTCATTGTAATAGTAAGTTGATTTTGAATAAACTTTTGTTTGAGTGCTTTGTGCCTCTTTGAAGTTGAGTGTAATCTCCTATCTCCACCTTCGGCATTCGAGTCCGCTCGAATCAATGATTGTTGAAGCCAATTCACGGTATCAAGTGCGCTTGATCAACGTTCGAAGAATTGTATATCTTCTTTCATGGCATCGTACGAGATCAACGTGACGAAGATAGCTAGAATCCGGTATCTTTGAGATCAACGAATTTGGGCATTTGGTATTTTCAATCCACCGATTGCTACTTTCACCGTTTCATACATTTCTGTTATTCGCCGCTGCGTCATTTGGTATCAGAGCTAGACTTAGCCAATCATAGCTAAGCCGAGTCTTTGGAGTCAATTCTTTTTGAAGATTTAAAGCCGAGGGCTAGAAGTTGAAGTTGTGCATCACATTGTGTTGAAGAGTCAATGCCATGCATCACTTTATAGATCAAGGCCGAGTTAAAGTGTGAAGTTAAGTTGAATCTGAGTTTGAGTTAGTTGGAGCCGAACCAAATCCTTTTTAAAGCTAAGTTGAAGTATTTGAAGTTTGAGCCGTGTGTGGAGCAAGCCGAGCTAGTTGAAGTTGAGCCGAGTATAGAGTTTGATCTAGGCCGAGTGTTGAAGGTTGCATTAGTTTGGTTTGTTCAGAGCTAGACCAAAGCCAAGTTTTTGAAGTTTGTGTTTGAATTTTTTTGAAGATTTGTTGAAGATCAATCATGCATCCGAGAAGAGGCAATCGTCATCAGAATATTTCCAATGTGTATAAAAGAGAAGGAGCAACGAATTAGTGATAACCTCGAAGAGAAGTTCAATAAAGGTTTTGGAAAGTTGGAGAAGTTGATGATGGATTTGAATCAAAGTCAAAGAGGAAGGTCACCAGTCTTGAACCATGGAGGAAACAGAGTTTCGCCATCGGTTACGGAAGCAATGAGGGTATCGCCACAAACTTATCAAGATAAAAGGGAATCATCAATTTCAATGAGACGAGATCACCATGGGGAAGAGAGAAGAAGTCAACATGGGTTTGACAATGAACCATGTCGTGATGTCAAAAGACCAAGTAGAAGAGATTTGCATGATCATAGAGACATACATGGTCATAGAGACGAAGGGTGTCATTTGCCAAAGCATGAAATGATTCTATTTGGCTAAGGAACAATATTTTTCAGTCTACGTGTACTATCTTGGGAAAGGTTTGTAAATTCATTATTGATGCGGGAAGTTGCGATAACCTTATTTCTGACGAAGCCGTCACAAAGTTGGGGCTGAAGACTGAAAAACACCCTAGACCGTATAAACTGGCATGGATAAAGGAAGGTGAAGAAGTGACAGTGGGAAGACGAGCATTGACTACATTTTCTATTGGGAAGAAGTACAAAGATGATATATGGTGTGATGTGGTTGATATGGATGTGTGTCACCTACTATTGGGAAGACCATGGCAGTATGATAGAGCTGTACAACATAATAGTCACGCCAATAGCTACTGTTTCGTGTTCGAAGGAACCAAAATTATCTTAGTTCTTAAGAAGCGTGAACAAGGTGAAAGCAAGCCAAAGAAGAAGGTTGAAGCAACTAATTTAATATCTTCGAAAGAATTTGTTGAAGAAGTGAAAGATAGTGTTGAAGTGGAAGATAAAGTAGACTCTTTTCAACCCGCGAAGTTTGATGACCATAAAGTTGATTACTCACAATCCGCGAAGTTAGATACAGATGAAGTTGATGTTTTTCAACCAACAAAGTTTGACGAACAAGAGGTTGAAAATTCACAACCACCAAAGTTTGATGAAGATAAAGTTGATGATATTCAACCAACGAAATTTGATGAACATGAGGTTGAAAATTCACAACCAGCAAAGTTTGATAAAGATGAAGTTGATGTTTTTCAACCAGCGAAGTTTGAAGATGAAGTTGAAAATGTACAACCAGCAAAGTTCGAAGAGGATGAAGAAAGTATGTCAAGAGATGAAGGGGGTAATTTATCAGTGAAGAAGGTGGATTCGTTTAGTCTATTATCTACAGAAGAGTTTGTTGAAGAAGTGGAGGATAGAGCAGAAGTGTTTATGTTGAATGGGAATGAAACCAGTAGAGATCTCGAGACTCCCGAGGAGGATGAGCCAGTGGTAAATGAATTCGAAGATGTACTCCCTGTAGAGTTGCCCAAGGAGGTACCGCCACTGAGGGACATACAATATCATGTTGATCAAATGCCAGATGCTATTGTACCACATAGGTCACGTTATCATATGTGTCCAATAGAGCAGGAAGAGTTGAGAAGACTGGTTATTCGGTTTTTGTTCGAAGGAAGACAGTTGTATACTTCTAAGTGCAGTCAGCAAATGAAAACCATCAAAGACTTGCATAGAGATAAAATCGTGAGTCGTGATCGTACCATGCAACTAATCTCAAAGTCTTATTTTGGGTCGTCACTGAGGAAGGAAGTTGAAAGGTCTGTTCAGCGAAGCCATAATCGACAAGTTTCAAAGAAGACCACGACAAATGCAAGTTTATGTATGCCGTTGCATATACATGCTAAATTATGGGAGAAGGTTAGTGTGGACTTTGTTTTGGGATTACCACGAACACAACATGGCCATAATTCTATTTATGTGGAGGTTGGCCGGTTTTGGGAATTGGTTCATATCATTATCTATAAGAAGACTGCAGAGGCCGTTAATGTCGCTCAGTTATGCTTCAGAGAGATCTATAAATTTCATGGATTACCTGAATCTATTGTTTCGAATAGAGATACTCGTTTTCTGAACCATATCTGGATGAGTCTATGGAAAATGGCTGGGATTAAGTTGAAATCTAGTAGCGCTAATCATACACAGACGGATAGACAAGCTGAAGTTGTGAACAGATCCCTAGGTAATCTATTGTGATGCCTCGTGGATGATAATTTGAAAAGTTGGGATTCGAAGTTATGTCAAGCAGAGTTTGCACACAACCACGCAGTTAACCGTAGCACCGGATTTAGTCCATTCCAGGCTGTTTATTCCAACATCCCTAAAGGACCGTTAGATCTATCAACAGTGCCACCGCAGAGAGGGGAGATTAAACGGGCTAATGTTTTTGTGAATGAGATGCAAGGATGCTACAAAGTTGTATAGGAACGATTTCTTAAGGCAACTGAGAAATATAAGCAATCAGTAGAGATTAAGCGACGAAGCATTGAATGCAAGGAAGGAGATTTTATGTATGCAGTGTTTACCAATGATCGATTTCTTTTTGGAACTTACAACAAGCTAGGAGCTAGAAGGAATGGTCATTTAGAAGTCGTGAAGGGAATTAATGAGAATGTTTATAACTTGAGTTTGCCGGAACATTGTCCTATTACTAACATTGTCAATGTCAAACAATTGGTGCCGATTCACGAGGATAAGGGTGTTGAAGACGAAGAAACTGTCAATTCGAGGACGAATTTCTTTCAACAGGGGGAGGATGATGCAGCGCGATCTTCTTGTTTCTTAGGTCGCCAACGACCTAACTTTCCTGAGCAATGACCTAGCACGTTAATCTTTAAGTCGCGCCATTTTAGGTCGCAAGCGAGCTATGAAGACCGACCAAGCAAGTTGATAAGCCGTCCAAACGATCTACGACCTACCAAGAACCGACCTACCAAGATACGACTTAACGAGTTAAAGGTCATTTCCTTAGGTCGCTCATGACCTAACGAGTCACGAGATAAGGAGTTGCGACCTAACTCTATCTGCAAGCTACGACCTAAAGAGCTACGACCTAAAGGGCTACGACCTAAAGGGCTACGACCTAAAGGGCTACGACCTAAAGGGCTACGACCTAAAGGGCTACGACCTAGCGAGTCATTCCAGAAGCCGGTTCTTAAAGCGCAGAATCTTAGGTCGCGAGAAGCATTAAGTCGCGCAAGACGTACGAGCGAGCTACGACCTATGCTAGGTCGCTCACATATACCACTTCCTGTTAGGTCGCTCAATCCGTTCATGTTGCTATGCATTATCCTTAGGTCACTGAAGATGTTATTCCTTAGGTCGCAAGAAGTTATGTCGCTCTTTCTTATGTTGCTATCTTCCTTATGTCGATGCCGTGTTTCTTATGTCGCTCCTACCTTGAGTCGCTCGACCATAGGCCGCATCAATCTTATGTCGCTCAAGCCTAGGTCGCTCAACTCCTTATGTCGCTCGTCCTATAGGTCGCATAAAACATTCCGGAAGCTGATTCTCCTCATGTCGCTGAAACTTATGCCGCATGGTGTTGTATTTTTAGATCGTTATGTTGTAATTCCTTATGTCGTTTGTATGTTGTATTTGTTAACTCGTTGTATATATGTTGAGTCACTTTGTTGTAAGGTCGTGTGAAGTTTCTGTTTAGGTCGTTAACGACCTATGTTAGGTCGAGTGTGCCTGTGTGTCTAAGGTCGTGTACTGCTTGTAGGTCGTGCACTACAGTTGAGTCGTGTAAAGTGTTGTGATGTAAACCTATAAATAGGGATGTTGTGTCATTGTAATAGTAAGTTGATTTTGAATAAACTTTTGTTTGAGTGCTTTGTGCCTCTTTGAAATTGGTAGTTGAGTGTAATCTCCTATCTCCACCTTCGGCATTCGAGTGCGCTCGAATCAACGATTGTTGAAGCCAATTCACGGTATCAAGTGCGCTTGATCAACGTTCGAAGAATTGTAGATCTTCTTTCACGGCATCGTGCGCGATCAACGTGACGAAGATAGCTAGAATCCGGTATCTTTAAGATCAACGGATTTGTGCATTTGGTATTTTCAATCCACCGATTGCTACTTTCACCGTTTCATACATTTCTGTTATTCGCCGCTACGTCATCAGTTAATTTGAATTTATTTGAATTAAATCGTTATTTAATTTATTATTGAATTTAAATTGCCAGTTAAATACCTATTATTGATAATTAGTAAATTGCTGATATTTATTGATTGAATTGAATGGTGATTATGATGGATGTTTGGTTGTTGATATTGGCTGATTGGATGTTATGTTTGATTCAGAAAATGTTATCACTCTGCAAGTTCCCTTAGTTTTATATGGAAAACTATGGGTTGAAATGATATATACCCAACGATCTATAGATTAGGGAAAAATCGTTATGGGTTGAAATGATAGACCCGAGCGATTTTATGGATTTTAATATTTAGTTCGGGATTGCGGTTAGAAATAATAGTAAAATTTTAAATTGCGAATTGAAATGATAAATATCTGTATCACTTGACCCTAAGGTAGAGAATTACATAGAGACACCGGATTGGTTAAATTAAATGGCCTTTAAATCCTTAATTTTTGAATTTAGTTAAACGATATTTTGAAATAAAATTTGATTTATATAAATTAAATTATTATCGAAATTCAAGGTTTATGTAAAAAAATTGGAATAGGTTTAAAGAAATTAAATTGAAATTTTAAAGTTGAGTTTTGAAGTATAATTAAATTTATCGGAATTGGGTTATTAAAATTATTTGAAATATAACTTTGGAATATATTGAAATTGGAGTAATTTATATTAATATTTCAAACATAGATTGGAAGCGATATAGAATTAAATATTTTATTGAGAATTTGAATTGAAAGATTTAAAATTGGGTTTTTGGAAATTGAATATAGTCCAAATATGTTTAAAGGAAATGAATAGTTTAAATTGAAATTAAATTCAAATTCATAATTTTAATTTAAACTGTTTAAAAAAAATTATTGTAAAGATTCTAAATTTTAAGATTTTCAAAATTTTAAACTATTTTAACCTATATTAACTATATTAAATCAATTTAACCTATTTTTAAACCATTTAATTTATTTTAAATCTAATTAAACTATTTTAAAGCTATTTAATCTATTTTAATTATATTTAATCTATTTTAAATCTACTTAACTATCTTAAATCAATTTAACAGTATCTTTAGTCTCTATTAAACCATTTTAGAGTATTTATTTATTTATAATTATTTTAACTATTTATAACCATTTAAACTATTTTCTAAATTTTCAGAATAAGTAGAGGAAAAGTGTTTATATTCAAATTCATTGGTTTCAAGGCAAATACGGTTAAATGATGTTATAGCCTAAGTTGGGATTTAAATGTTGCAATTAATTGAATATGATGATTTTGAAGTAAGGAATTAATCTAATTGGAAATATGATTTTGAAAGAAATTATGATTTCGGAAACGATATGATTTCAAAGGTGAATATGATTTTTGAAAATGAATAAAATTTCAAAAGCGATATGATTTGAATTGAATATGATATTTTGATATCAATTATGAAAAATGATTTTTGAAATGTAAAAGAACCATTCGATGTGTAATAAGCGATTGGTTGTTAAAGAGACCGGGATCAGATATTGTCATACTCTCTGTCAATACCTAATACCACTTTAACAACTGTGTACGTGGTGGAGATTCCAGAAATGAAGTAGGTTGGTTTGGCGAACGATTTCTGTATAAGGTATGACGTGACCCTGACTCCCGTGAGTCAGCTTAGATGTGACTAAAACAGGAGCCATGTCGGGCCAAGTGAGGTCATTCCTCCGATCGGACACATTTCTTCGATACTATATTCTGACTTTGTGATTGATTTGGTGGCCACCCTTGATTTTTGATTATGGGAGTGTGTTCCGAGGTGGGCGATAGTAGCTGCTATGTGTTACCACCAGTCCGGTTACGCAATTGGTATATCTACCCTGGCATTGCCTTGAGTGCCGTGTTCACATGCCCTAGAGTGCCTTCTACGAGTTTAATTTGTACCATACCTATGGAGTGCCCTCTGATAGCCCTCCAGTTTACGGAGGAATTACGGTACTGTATAGACTATGGGAATATATAAAAATGTGTTAAGGGGGATATGGGTAACGCCTTAACGCTATTTTAATACTTTTACTTTACTATAGACATATTATAATAGCATATTGTACTACATAGTAGATAGTTTTACAGATCCTTAGGAGATGTGAATCCCGAGCATCTCTTAAGTTATTGCACTCACGGTAGACACTGGATAGAAGATGTCAAACCCCGTAAACATATCTGACGCCGTCACACTCATATTTACCGTTGATTTAACTTACATAAGATCTTTTAGTTCTAACTCGAGTGTTTTGTCTTTTCAATTCGCTCGGGTCAGCCTGAGCATTTCAGGGTTGAAGAACTTATTTCTGGAGGACGAAGACGAAGATTAGTAAGAGTATTAGTTATTATATTTTGCTGCATCATGTTGTTCCGCTGCGTCTTTTTATTTATTTATTCCGGATTATGTAACTCTGATGTTTGTGTTGTAAAGAATAATCAAATTATATTTATAAAATAGCTTCATGAACTTTTATTTGATTATTATATTTTTTCATTCCGCTGCAAGATTCTGTATTTGTTTTATGTCTTCTCTTTTTTCTTATTCACCCTATAACAATCTGCCCTTTTGAATGGTTTGAGTTTGGCATGTGTATTTGCTCAAAACGTCCAAAAAGCAGGTGGTTACAGTTGGTATCAGAGCTTTGGTTTAGCGATAACCTTAGCTTTGTGGGGTCAGACTAATATTTAATAGGGTAGTAATACCCTATAATGAATCGCTGAGTGTATATATATGAGAGAGCGTACTTGTTAGTGTTATAAAAGGTTTTTGTATAGTGTTAATTTGTTCTGTTTTGTATTTATAAATTATGGTTGGTGCATAGGACGCTATGACATCAATAGAGATTTCTAAACACTTAATAGGGCAGACCAACACAATATTTGTTTTGAGACATAGGTAAATGAAATAATTTAAATAATAAATTTTATATATGATATAGTTGGGTGTAATATGTTGTTTTTTAGGTAGAGGAATTTTATAAATATTGATTGAAAATTTATCTTTACAAATAAAATGAATATAAATTGGAATTTGAGAACTTAAGTTTAGGGTTTTTTCTTTCAAAAGATTTTGGAATATAATATTAATTTTATTTGGAAGTATTTTCTGATATAAATATTTCAATGTGATTTGGAAGAAATGTTTTAAAAGAATTTTGGAAGGAAATAAGTTTTGTACTCCCCTCTCTGTCGCTGGAAAATAATTTCGTTGATGAGTGCACGCATCATCGACGTTCATTTTCGAGTTTCAAAGGGGGAAGACCGTGTAGAAATTTTTCTGCACAATTGTTATGATAAATTAATCTTGATTTTTTTAAATTCCAAATATGATTTGATATATATTAAGATATGATTATATATATTATTTTAGACTAATTGAAATGAAACCTGGTTGTTTAGTTCTTAAGTTTCTATAAATTTGAAATTGAAACAATGGTAATGAATGGAATCTTGACCATACTAATAATTGGAAACTTCTAAAATGAAAATAAGGAATTTGATTTTAAAATGATAAATGAAATAAATAAGAAACTAAAAATTTGTAAACTGTAAATAAAATCAAAATGAAAAATAAGAAATGGTAACTATTGAACATCATTGTTAACTAAATAAGAGAAACTTTGGTAATATTCAATTGTATTCTTAAAAACATATATATAACTTACCAAAACATTGAAAATTTGAAATGTAATAAGAACATGTAATGGAATATTATACAAGTAAAACTTAAGTAGTGAAAGTGTTCAATGTGGAATTTACTTTATAAATAAAATTTTGATATTATAATTGCTATAAACTTAAGTTATAATTGAAATATTACTAATTAAATGTAATAGAAAAGCGAGTATTATAAATAAATTGTTATAAACTTAAGTAAATGTTTGAAGTTATTTATAATTAAAATAAGTAGAAAAGATGAATATTGTAAGTAGATGATTATAAACTCAAGTTAATGGTGGAAGCCATTTACAATTAAAATGAATACTATATTAAATCTAATGATTATAACTTCAGAAAAGTTAAAATGATTCAGAAAATGGATATAAGGTAGTGAATGTAAAATAAAAGGGTAAGAAACTTAAGTAGGAACTTATGCACCAATGTATATTAATATCTAATGAAATCAAGTATATAAATTAATAAATGTGAACTAAGCCGCAATAAAATGTATGTAATACTTGAATAATGAGTGCATTGGTTATTATAAACAAATGAATGGAAATAACTTATGTAAGAAATGAATGTAAAGTAATTTTCATTAACTGAATAAATGAAATGAGTTTTGTAGGTAATAAATGAAAGTAAATGAAAATAAGTACTGAATGAATGAATGTGAATTTATTTACAAAGAAACCTATACAGTACTTTAAGAATTGATTCACATATGCTTAAATAATTTATATCAGTAACATATGTAAGAAAATGTAAATAACATATGTAAATAAATGGAATTAAGTATTATATGAATGAATGAGAATTGAATTTTTGTACGAAATAAATGTAAATTAAAGAAAATAATCATTGTAAGAATGAAAATAGACAAACAATAAATGATATGAAAGGAAATATGAAAAAATGAACTTAAATAATGTTTGGAATTTATTGTTGTTTTGGTTTATGGGTTGTTTGGGCAAGGATACTTCTAATTGTTTGGATGTATGAATAATCTGTTGAGTTTTATCTAAGACTATTGAGTAGATGGTATACTTAGTAGTTTATTTGTCATTCTATGCGATTTAAAAGTGTCTAAACCCGAACAAACCATTTGTTTTACTTGCTATGGATGGATGGTTGATTTCATTTATTTCATGTGATGATTGTATGCTTTGGTCGCAAGTGATTGTTATTCTATTGTATTCATTTGTTTTGTTATATATTGAAACAACTTAAACATTTCACTTTTATACAATTATCGACCTCTTTGGATTATATAAGTGAAAAACAGGTTATGGAAGCAATTGCTATTGCTTTTGGTTTCATAAAATTAAGCGTTATTTGCCCGACAAATAGGTACGTTCTCAGATTACGGTTTTCTAGTGATATTATATTATTTTCCCATGGTTTGGGATATATTATGTTGAAAATTATTTGATATATATTGTTATTATTGATATTATTATTTCTCCCGAGCCTCTTCGTACAAAGGAGACTCTGTCGAAATTTTTCGTAAATTTTTGACTTAGAAACTTTTGTGTTCCAAAATTTGTTAACTTGAATATAAAAGGATTTAATTGTTATAAATTGATACAATTTATTTAAAAGTATTTAATTGTGTAAATTAATTATTTATAAATTTAATATTTTTAATAAGATATATCGATTTCTTAATTCCTCATTTTCCCTTCTTTTTCCTTTTCGGGGATGAAAAGTTTTGAGTGGGGGAGAGTGTAACGACCCGTAAATTTTCGATAATTAAAAATTAGTAAATTTAATAAGGTCTTGTGGTTAAATATTGGAAGAAATAAAAATTTGTGATTTATAAATGAAACAATAACTAGAATGAAAGTTAATAATGTTAATTTAAGTTAATTATTAACAATTTGAATGAAATTCCAAACAATTGAAAGAATTAAAGAGTTATAAGTGATATAGGTTGTAAACAAATTTTAGTAATGTATGCATTAATTGATAATTGAATTAAGAAGAAATTGATAATATGAAGGATGTATTAATTACTTACATAAGGTGTAATAAATAGAAATTGGATGGAATTTGCATAGTATAAGTTGTTATAACATTTGGTTGTAAATAATAAGCTTATTAATGTGACTAAAAGTAAATGGTAACAATTGTTATATGTTACCTATTTATTTAGTTTGTTAAATTAAATTGGAAATCAATTATAATTAAATGTTACGTTAATGTGAGTTAAGACAATAACTGTAAATTGTGAGTGTAATAAAATGAATAGGAATGTTAATTATATTCAGAAGGTAATGATTGATTTAATAAAATAGTGAAACCAAGATAAATGAATTAATTGGAGATTTTAAATTATAATTAATATGTGAAATTGACAAAAATTCAATGTAACTGTTATATAGTAGTTAATACAAATAAAAGATGGAAATTGGAGGATATTAATGTAATGAAAGGTAAACAAATGTTGACTATGTCTATAGAATAATAATTGATTGATTATAAAGATATAAATCATATAAAATCAATTTATCGAAATTGATTATAAATAATTAGATTTAATTACAATTGAAATTAAACACTATAATTGGTAAAATAATTAACTTTGAATTGATATCAAAATTTGTTTTAAATTATGGTAAATGCCTAAGTAATCTAAAATGACAGAAATTGTAAATTATTAAATTTGAATTGAAAGGTGACTTATTTAATTTAATATTAATTTATTTAATTAACTTGAAAATAGCCATTTTGGCCACTGACTCGGATTTCGACGAAACCGATTTCATCAGATCCGTAACGGTGAATTATTGTTGGATTTTAAGTTTCATGTAACGACCCGATATTTTCAACCATTCGCATCCATTATAAGTGTATAGGTAGACACTCATGCCGGAGTTGAATTGCTCAAAATACCGCGTTGTAATTAAAATTTGGCAAATTTCAGAATATACAGTAAATAAATATAATCACAGATCACAAACACAGGGTAAAATAATGCAACAGAAGTAAAAGAAATAGTAGTTCATGAAGCTACTATCTAAGTATGTCAGAGTTACATAAGATACAACAGAAGAAATAGAGTACAACAAAAGTCTCAATAAAATAACCAAGTACAAGCTGAGTAGAACAACGGAATTGAAATAGATAGGACATGACAAGCAGATAATCTCCAGCGATTCAAATCTCCAAGAGAGTGGAAATCCAAATCTGTGAATAACTCAGGCTGACCCGAGCGTAAAGCAAAACACAAAACACTCGAGTCAGGACAATATATACTTATATAATGTAAACCAACTCAAGTGAACTGTAATAAAGGTACAAGTAACTTAGAAGATGCTTGGGACCGCCCATCCTCTAAGGATCCGTTAAACTATCTACTATGTAGTAATATTCGATATTATAATAGTGTTTAAATAAGTAAAGTATAATCATATAGAAAATAGCGTTAAGGGGATGGAGAACCTTAACGCGGTCGGATCTTAAAATCATAATCGTAGTAAAGCTCGATATGGTAGGTGACACGGCACAACTAGGCAATGCCAGGGTAGATATACCAATTACGCACACGGACTGATGGATACGCATAGCAGCCACTACCGTTCCACCTCGAACAACACTCCCAAATCGGAGGATGGCCATCTAATCAATCACAAGTAAGAGTATAATATCGAAGAAATGTGTCCGAGAAGAGGTGCTACCTCACTGGTCCGAGATCGCTCCTGTTTTAGCCACCTTATGCCAACTCACGGGAGTTGGGTCCACGTAACATACCTTAAGAACGTCGCCACCATCCTACTTCATTCTGGAATCTCCACCGCGTACACGGTTGTCAAAGTGGTTTTCGGTATCGACAGAGAGTATGTCCATATCCGATCCCGGTCTCTTTGCCAACCAATCGTTATTATAACCCGTGGTTATAACTTTTAAAAACAATACTTTACTTCAAAATAAAATATCATTTCAAACCATATCTTTATCAAAATAAAGATTAAATCAATTCCAAACCATTTCCATATATTTAAATTTTCATACCATTTCAAAACTTCATTTCAAATCATTTTAATATAATAAAATATCATATCCTTACAAAACTTCATTTCAAATCATTTTATTAAAATAAAATATCCTATCAGTTCAAATCCAAATATTCAACTTTAAATACCTTTTAAATTCAAAGATATCGTTCATTTACTATCATTTCAAATCACCTTTAAATAGTTTATTCCAATCAAAGTAATTCATTAAAACCTTTTAAAAGTGTAATTATTATATTTTCAAATCAAGTATTCAATTTCCAAAGTTTCAAACCATTCTGAGTTCGTTTACTAAATCAAAAACCCTAATTATTAAAATTTCAGCATTTCACAGCAATTTAAAAACAACTGCTATAAGTTATATTTGAAAACATTTTTAATTCAGCAAAGACAACACTTAAAACTCAGTTTTAGTTGAATTATAGTTCAAAACAGAAAAGACAGCATTTCAGAAGTGCTGCGGTAGTTCAGATTTCAAAACAAGGGTTAAATTTGGTTTCAGCAAAGACTGCAGACCATTATAGCATTTCCAGAGAATGCTATAATAGGCCCGAGTTAAATATTAACCTATAAGTTCAACTACAACAACTACAACATTTCAAAAATGCTGTAATAGCTCTTTTTACACAATTTTAGTTCAAAACAGAATCTATAGCATTTCTGAATGCTATTAAAAGTAGATTTCAGGTGTTAGTGTATTTCCAGCAATTAAATAACTTCAATTTAAAACACATAAACATTTTAAAAATCATATTTTAACGTTTAAAATGTTCATTTACATATCATTTAACATATATCTTTTTCACAATAAATTTCTTATAATTAAATCCAATTTTCAACAATTTACTTAATAAGTTTAAGTGTAAAAGTTCCAATTCTTCACATTTCAACAAATAGACTTAACACTTCAAATTTAAATTACCATTTCACAATTTAACAAAATTTCCAATTTTATTTAATTAACTTAAACCTTTAATTAAAACCAAATTTCACATTTCCTAGTCAAGTTATATTTTAGAAGATCACTTTTAAACATTCACTTATTTAACCACTTAAATTCATAGAAAAATCAATAATACTTTAATAAATCACTTAAATTCAAATTTAATCAAATTATCATATTTACCATTTCCAAATAAAATTTAATATCCGTTTTATTTGTATAACTTAAATATCATTTTTAACCAAAATTCCAAATTTCCAACTTAAGTTATATTTCGAAAATCCAGTTAAACCATTCATTAATTACATTTTTAACACATGGAAAAAAAATCATAATTTCTTTATTTTAAAACATTTCAAAATCTATTTAAATCAAATTTCATAAATTTATATTTTTTTAAAATACTTAAAAATATCCAAAACACTTTATAAAATAACCACGGGCCTGTATAAAATTTTCTAACCTAGGTCAAGTGATACGGATATGTATCATTTCAATCCGCAGTTAAAAAAAGAAAAATCCGGGTTCTATCATTTCAAACCCGCAATCCCAAGTTAAAATAAATTAAATAAAAATCGTTCAGGCCTATCATTTCAGCCCATAACAATTTTTTCCTATTCTAAAGTCAGTTCGGGTATGTATCATTTCAACCCATAGTGATTCTAGTCTACAGGGAACTTGCAATGGTGATAACTGATATAAATAACAGAATAACATTAAATAACAGTAACATATGATATAACAGGTGTATAAACATCATATGATCATAATATAGTCAAGTATAACATGATAATATATTTCTACAGATTCACAGGGTGTCAATTTACTAGTTATATAGGTACATATTGTCTGGTGAGAATAACTCACCTGTTTGTGCTGGAGATATCAAAACCAATGACACAATGGAAACAAAAGCACGATGACAAGACTACGGACTTGAGTGGAGAGCGAATCCAAGCTACAACTCTTGTGCACAACCCAAAACAACTAATCAAAACAACAAAATTCAATACGACTTTAAAATGAAATAACTTTGAAATGAAAAGAGATTTGAATGTCAAATATTTTGCCTTGTTTTCTACAATGCTTTGCATGGCCTAGGGGTTTATTTAGGTCAGGTTTGACATGACTTTGGCTCAGGTTTGATCATAGGAATGCATGGCATAAAGGCTAGAACATGTGGAGGAAGTTACAACACAAGAATATCAAGAGACTAGGCAACATAGTGGAGTTTGGTTCAACTTTTGGCTCGGTCTATGGGTCAAATGGCTCGGCCATCATCTGGTACAGGTCTGGACAGAGGTTTGGGTGATGAGTAGCAGCAGCCAAAGGTCATGTAGCAAGTGGTGGTGGTGGCTAAGGGGGTGGCCAAAGCAAGATATGGAGGGTAGGTGATGATATGTGTGTTCTAGGCAATGTTTTGTGGAGTTTTGTGGTGATGGCTTCTAGTGGAAGGTCATGGCCTGTCTTGGTCAGAGGGTAGGGAGTGTTTGCTGTAGTAGATGGAGGAGGTGATGATGGGGATGAAGGTGGTAGAAGCTAGGCCAAGCAAACATGTGAAGAGATCAAGGCAAAATTGCATAGAAAAGTAAGAAAAAAAGTAGAAAGAAAAGAGGGAGATTACCAAATTTTTTTGCAAGATGGAGGCCATGATTTTTTTTAGGGTTTTGGAGCTTTGAAAATTCGTGAATAAGATGAGGGAGTCGGCTGAAAATGAATGAGGAAAAGAACGGCAAAAAATAAAATAAAAGATGTATTGATTGAAAAGAAACGGTAGAATTCAAAAGGGCTAAGCACACAAAAGGTATCAAACTCTTCATATATCTTTAATTCCCTTTTTATAACTTTATATTTCTGAAAAAAAAAAAAATCCCAGATAAAATTTCGAAATTTTATCAAAATATAATAATTTATATAAATATTTATCAATTATATAAAGTTAAATTAAGAAAATAGCTAAAATAGTAAACTAGTCTAGAAAATTTGGAATTGAATAGAATAAATTTTTAGAAAATTCATATGAGCTTGTAATATATTTTTAAACATAAATAATAACATGAAATAAAAATATATTCACAAAATAAACATTTAAAATTTAATTTACATATAATTTCTAATGAAGAAAATAGCAGAAAATAGGAAAACAACCTTTAAAAATAGGAAATCATCATAGTAAATTTTGGAAAAATTCTATTATCATTTTTAAAATATTTAGAGATGGAAATATACATAAATAAACATATTGACACATATTAAAATAAAATATAAGAAAGAAAATATGATTTATAAAATTTAAAATAGGCAAAATTGCACAATAAAACAAATTATACTAAAAATTGAAATGTACATAACTTTTACATTTTAACTCTGTTTTCAACGAAACGAAAAGCAGTATTCATGTTATTAAATCTATTTTCATAATAAAAGATAAAATTTATAATTTCAAATATTTAAAATTTAAATTTAAAAGTCAAAGTTTTACTATTTTAACCAAAATTCACTTTTCTGGAAATATTAAATTTAGTCATATTTGGAATTCTAATCCACATACAAAATCAAAGTTTTTATATTTACAATAACAAAATTTATTCTTTTCATACATAAAGCTTTTAAATCTGGAAATCAATTTAAAAATAATTGTAAATCACAGTGTTGTTACACTCTCCCCCACTCAAAAATTTTCGTCCCCGAAAAGGAACAAGGTACGGGAAAGCACAGAAAAAGATAGAATGAATAGAATTAAGACAAGATGATAAGAAAATTGGAATTACACCTGATAACTATTGTTATAGGTAAGTTTAACAAGATGGAGGTGATCAAATCAAGAATATAAGCACGAAAAAATCCTCTAGAGTCTGAATCTCCCTTTTCACTTGACCGACGGTCTATGAATGGAAAACAGTGTTCAAATCCGGATGAGTAACAAAGATTATCAAAGATTACAGAAAGATTTCTAAACAGAAAGATTATAGAAAGATGCTTATACCAGCCTGTAGCAAGATGAGGGAAAATAAGGACAACCAAAAGATGGTTTGAAAAACAAAATATGATAATAATTTGAAACCATAATGCTTTGAAATCATAACAATTTAGGGATGTTTATCATTTGGAAATCATACTACTAAGATCATAACACTTGGAAATGTTATACTAAAAAAACATAATACTTAGAAAATCATAACACCTTTTAAAATAATCTTCATTTAAAATATTTTAATTCATTTAAAAGTTGTAACATTTCTAAGTTCATTCAATTATAAAAATTTCCAAAACATTGTATTTTCAAAACAGCAGCACTTATAAAATACTACAGTAGATATATTAGCATTTCAAATCAGTTTTATTCTAGAAATATTCATTTGGATATCTTTTAACTTAAGACTTATTAAAACATACTTTTATGAATGGAATATCCAAATAAACTATACTACATTTATTAAGTCAAAAGTTCATTATTTTACTTAGCTCTTCAGTTAACAAATAACCTAACACTTTATTTAAAATGCCCATTTCATAAATAGATATTCCTTCAATAAGTTACACTTAAAATTTCCATTTGAAAACCAAATTCTCAATTATCAAATTTAGTGATGTTAAAATACATTTTAACCATCATAATTATTCATTTTTCAAGACATATCAATTTCATACATAAAATATTTATCATAGCAAATATAACAATCAAATTTCTTTACACATTTATTCATTTAGACATCAATTAAACTATGAATTTGAGTTAAATAAACTTTATTACAAAATGTCCAATTCCAATGTATTTTATTTTATCTATTCAAAGATACATTATTTATTATACAACATATTCATTTCAGGAAATAACCATTATTAAAATTCCTAGGTTAGACTTAAGGTTCCATATTAAATCAAATTTGATTATTAAGTTATTTAAATAAAATCTCTTTAAATTCCTTTTTCACTATTTACCTCTGTTAATCTTTTATAACTAAAATTTAAGTGTATAAAATTTATTATAACCACTCAAATTTTATTTATAAAATCCTTGTTATATTGTATATTATCCAATTACATTGTTAACTTCTAAAAAAATTTAAGGTAAGTTATATTTTAATGCAATTGTATTATACAAATAAAACTTTCCAATTCAATTATCTCAAGTTTGAATCATTCATTCAAAAAATTTAATTTTTCTTTTTATAACTGAAATTATTCTTTAAGATGAAATTTAATAATTAATTTTCCGGTTTCCTTCAAAACAGTAAGAGATAAATAAATATATGTACATAATATGTCAAATAAATTTAAATCATATATCTATATATATTATAAATCAAATCATATTTAGAAATTCAAATAAATTAAATCTTTCAAAACAAAGCTGTAGTAAGACTACAGAACAGTCTCTTCAGTTCAAAACTCGAAAAATGAATGTCGATGATGCTGCAGTCATCACCGAAATTATTTTCCAGCGACAAAGAGAAGAGCACTTAATTTTTAAACTTTAAAATCCTTTAGAGACAAATTTTTATTCAAAAATACTTTAAATAATATCCTTTTAAAAAATTTAAAACACAAGGTTTGAAATCCATCGGAAATTAAATTCTTTAAATTTCTTGTTTTAAATTCATTTCAGTTCCCAAATAAATTTATAAACAACTATTTATAAATTCATTTGTAGAACAATAAATGATAAATCAAGTATTATCATTTCAAATTATCAATTTAAATCAATTTATTAAGTTCCATAAAATTATATATCCAAATTTATTTCATTTACCATATTTTAAAATAATATTGTGTCAGTTTGTTCTGTCAAAGTGTTTTAGAAATCCTATCGATAGCGTTGATCAGACGAATCGATCGGAAACCCAAATCAACATCAACAACTCAAACAACACAATATAAAACAAAACATTAATTTACAAGTACAGTTCAAAATGTTTGAAGATAGTTTAGAAACAAAAGACAAGATGGTTAAACAGAGTAGAGAGATGGGTAAGCTTAGATAAATCGCGGACAACCTTAATCGGGTCAACCGTGACTTAGAGAATAAGATCGATGTGGATTTTTCTGGGATAAATCTACGTTCGATCTCAAGAGACAGAGTTTGGAGTAATAAAAGATATTAGCATCTAAACCAAGGATAGATATAAATCTCTAGTGAATCTATGCTAATTTGTAAAGGAGTTTCCCCCTTTACCAGAAAATTAGAATATTGGCGAGACATCCAATTCACTATAAAGCTCATTCGAAGTGGAGTTATGTGATACTCCAAAATCAAAAGAAGATGAATAGTGAGGGACAAGAATGAATTTTGGAACCGCAGGGAACGTTCCAAAAATTCAAAGGAAATTCGAATCAAGAGGAAAAGATTCAAACTCGAATGAAAGTGATTCTGTAAATAAATCTACTCCATATGCTGAGTTTTGCCTCAAAGCCGAAGCTCTGATACCAACTGTAACGACCCGATATTTTCAACCATTCGCATCCATTATAAGTGTATAGGTAGACACTCATGCCGGAGTTGAATTACTCAAAATACCGCGTTGTAATTAAAATTTGGCAAATCTCAGAATATATAGTAAATAAATATAATCACAGATCACAGACACAGAGTAAAATAATGCAGCGGAAGTAAAAGAAATAGTAGTTCATGAAGCTACTATCTAAATATGTTAGAGTTACATAAGATACAACAGAAGAAATAGAGTACAACAAAAGTCTCAATAAAATAACCAAGTACAAGCTGAGTAGAACAACGGAATTGAAATAGATAGGACATGACAAGCAGATAATCTCCAGCGATTCAAATCTCCAAGAGAGTGGAAATCCAAATCTGTGAATAACTCAGGCTGACCCGAGCGTAAAGCAAAACACAAAACACTCGAGTCAGGACAATATATACTTATATAATGTAAACCAACTCAAGTGAACTGTAATAAAGGTACAAGTAACTTAGAAGATGCTTGGGACCGCCCATCCTCTAAGGATCCGTTAAACTATCTACTATGTAGTAATATTCGATATTATAATAGTGTCTAAATAAGTAAAGTATAATCATATAGAAAATAGCGTTAAGGGGATGGAGAACCTTAACGCGGTCGGATCTTAAAATCATAATCGTAGTAAAGCTCGATATGGTAGGTGACACGGCACAACTAGGCAATGCCAGGGTAGATATACCAATTACGCACATGGACTGATGGATACGCATAGCAGCCACTACCGTTCCACCTCGAACAACACTCCCAAATCGGAGGATGGCCATCTAATCAATCACAAGTAAGAGTATAATATCGAAGAAATGTGTCCGAGAAGAGGTGCTACCTCACTGGTCCGAGATCGCTCCTGTTTTAGCCACCTTATGCCAACTCACGGGAGTTGGGTCCACGTAACATACCTTAAGAACGTCGCCACCATCCTACTTTATTCTGGAATCTCCACCACGTACACGGTTGTCAAAGTGGTTTTCGGTATCGACAGAGAGTATGTCCATATCCGATCCCGGTCTCTTTGCCAACCAATCGTTATTATAACCCGTGGTTATAACTTTTAAAAACAATACTTTACTTCAAAATAAAATATCATTTCAAACCATATCTTTATCAAAATAAAGATTAAATCAATTCCAAACCATTTCCATATATTTAAATTTTCATATCATTTCAAAACTTCATTTCAAATCATTTTAATATAATAAAATATCATATCCTTACAAAACTTCATTTCAAATCATTTTATTAAAATAAAATATCCTATCAGTTCAAATCCAAATATTCAACTTTAAATACCTTTTAAATTCAAAGATATCGTTCATTTACTATCATTTCAAATCACCTTTAAATAGTTTATTCCAATCAAAGTAATTCATTAAAACCTTTAAAAAGTGTAATTATTATATTTTCAAATCAAGTATTCAATTTCCAAAGTTTCAAACCATTCTGAGTTCGTTTACTAAGTCAAAAACCCTAATTATTAAAATTTCAGCATTTCACAGCATTTAAAAACAACTGCTATAAGTTATATTTGAAAACATTTTTAATTCGGTAAAGACAGCACTTAAAACTGCTGTTAAAACTCAGTTTTAGTTGAATTATAGTTCAAAACAGAAAAGACAGCATTTCAGAAGTGCTGTGGTAGTTCAGATTTCAAAACAAGGGTTAAATTTGGTTTCAGCAAAGACTGCAGACCATTATAGCATTTCCAGAGAATGCTATAATAGGCCCGAGTTCAATATTAACCTATAAGTTCAACTACAGCAACTACAGCATTTCAGAAATGCTGTAATAGCTCTTTTTACACAATTTTAGTTCAAAACAGAATCTATAGCATTTCTGAATGCTATTAAAAGTAGATTTCAGGTGTTAGTGTATTTCCAGCAATTAAATAACTTCAATTTAAAACACATAAACATTTTAAAAATCATATTTTAACGTTTAAAATGTTCATTTACATATCATTTAACATATATCTTTTTCACAATAAATTTCTTATAATTAAATCCAATTTTCAACAATTTACTTAATAAGTTTAAGTGTAAAAGTTCCAATTCTTCACATTTCAACAAATTGACTTAACACTTCAAATTTAAATTACCATTTCACAATTTAATAAAATTTCCAATTTTATTTAATTAACTTAAACCTTTAATTAAAACCAAATTTCACATTTCCTAGTCAAGTTATATTTTAAAAGATCACTTTTAAACATTCACTTATTTAACCACTTAAATTCATAGAAAAATCAATAATACTTTAATAAATCACTTAAATTCAAATTTAATCAAATTATCATATTTACCATTTCCAAATAAAATTTAATATCCGTTTTATTTATATAACTTAAATATCATTTTTAACCAAAATTCCAAATTTCCAACTTAAGTTATATTTCAAAAATCCAGTTAAACCATTCATTAATTACATTTTTAACACATGAAAAAAAAATCATAATTTCTTTATTTTAAAACATTTCAAAATCTATTTAAATCAAATTTCATAAATTTATAATTTTTTAAAATACTTAAAAATATCCAAAACACTTTATAAAATAACCACGGGCCTGTATAAAATTTTCTAACCTAGGTCAAGTGATACGGATATGTATCATTTCAATCCGCAGTTAAAAAAAAAATCTGGGTTCTATCATTTCAAACCTGCAATCCCAAGTTAAAATAAATTAAATAAAAATCGTTCAGGCCTTTCATTTCAGCCCATAACAATTTTTTCCTATTCTAAAGTCCGTTCGGGTATGTATCATTTCAATCCATAGTGATTCTAGTCTACAGGGAACTTGCAATGGTGATAACTGATATAAATAACAGAATAACATTAAATAACAGTAACATATGATATAACAAGTGTATAAACATCATATGATCATAATATAGTCAAGTATAACATGATAATATATTTCTACAGATTCACAAGGTGTCAATTTACTAGTTATATAGGTACATATTGTCTGGTGAGAATAACTCACCTGTTTGTGCTGGAGATATCAAAACAAATGACACAATGGAAACAAAAGCACGATGACAAGACTACGGACTTGAGTGGAGAGCGAATCCAAGCTACAACTCTTGTGCACAACCCAAAACAACCAATCAAAACAACAAAATTCAATACGACTTTAAAATGAAATAACTTTGAAATGAAAAGAGATTTGAATGTCAGATATTTTGCCTTGTTTTCTACAATGCTTTGCAAGGCCTAGGGGTTTATTTAGGTCAGGTTTGACATGACTTTGGCTCAGGTTTGATCATAGGAATGCATGGCATAAAGGCTAGAACATGTGGAGGAAGTTACAACACAAGAATATCAAGAGACTAGGCAACATAGTGGAGTTTGGTTCAACTTTTGGCTCGGTCTATGGGTCAAATGGCTCGGCCATCATCTGGTACAGGTCTGGACAGAGGTTTGGGTGATGAGTAGCAGCAGCCAAAAGTCAAGTAGCAAGTGGTGGTGGTGGCTAAGGGGGTGGCCAAAGCAAGATATGGAGGGTAGGTGATGATATGTGTGTTCTAGGCAATGTTTTGTGGAGTTTTGTGGTGATGGCTTCAAGTGGAAGGTCATGGCCTGTCTTGGTCAGAGGGAAGGGAGTGTTTGCTGTAGTAGATGGAGGAGGTGATGATGGGGATGAAGGTGGTAGAGGCTAGGCCAAGCAAACATGTGAAGAGATCAAGGCAAAATTGCATAGAAAAGTAAGAAAAAAAGTAGAAAGAAAAGAGGGAGATTACCAAATTTTTTTGCAAGATGGAGGCCATGATTTTTTTTAGGGTTTTGGAGCTTTGAAAATTCGTGAATAAGATGAGGGAGTCGGCTGAAAATGAATGAGGAAAAGAACGGCAAAAAATAAAATAAAAGATGTATTGATTGAAAAGAAACGGTAGAATTCAAAAGGGCTAAGCACACAAAAGGTATCAAACTCTTCATATATCTTTAATTCCCTTTTTATAACTTTATATTTATGAAAAAAAAAAATCCCATATAAAATTTCGAAATTTTATCAAAATATAATAATTTATATAAATATTTATCAATTATATAAAGTTAAATTAAGAAAATAGCTAAAATAGTAAACTAGTCTAGAAAATTTGGAATTGAATAGAATAAACTTTTAGAAAATTCATATGAGCTTGTAATATATTTTTAAACATAAATAATAACATCAAATAAAAATATATTCACAAAATAAATATTTAAAATTTAATTTACATATAATTTCTAATGAAGAAAATAGCAGAAAATAGGAAAACAGCCTTTAAAAATAGGAAATCATCATAGTAAATTTTGGAAAAATTCTATTATCATTTTTAAAATATTTAGAGATGGAAATATACATAAATAAACATATTGACACATATTAAAATAAAATATAAGAAAGAAAATATGATTTATAAAATTTAAAATAGGCAAAATTGCACAATAAAACAAATTATACTAAAAATTGAAATGTACATAACTTTTACATTTTAACTCCGTTTTCAACGAAACAAAAAGCAGTATTCATGTTATTAAATATATTTTCATAATAAAAGATAAAATTTATAATTTCAAATATTTAAAATTTAAATTTAAAAGTCAAAGTTTTACTATTTTAACCAAAATTCACTTTTCTAGAAATATTAAATTTAGTCATATTTGGAATTCTAATCCACATACAAAATCAAAGTTTTTATATTTACAATAACAAAATTTATTCTTTTCATAAATAAAGCTTTTAAATCTGGAAATCAATTTAAAAATAATTGTAAAATACAAGGTTGTTACATTTCATAGCGATCGGACTTGTCGTTTCATCGTACGGGCTCGAAACGCCTAGAAATCAATTTAATTAAAGTCAATTGAAATCAATTTGAAATAAGCTGATTTTAACATAACTTCTTCATACGATGAAATTAGGACTTGAAATCTATTCCATTGAATTTAAAATTATCGAAACATTATTTTGATATATGGGATGACCCATTTTCATCCCGGAGACAGAACGGGCTTTTTGGGTCGTTTATCGTTCAAACTTGAAAATCAATCTTGTCCATTCATTTCTATTTCCGGCCTACCTATAAATAGCCCATTATAAACTGTAATGACCCAGAATTTCTGTCATTTGAAATTCAGATATTTAATTGATTTTAAATATTAACAAGTAAGATTTGTAAGTCGAATAAATTTAATTTCGAATATAGTGATTTAATCAGATAATTTAAACCGATAATTTAATATTTGAAATTCCGTAAATAATTGGAAATTGGGTTTAATGTGATTAAAAATGATTTATAAAGTTATATTAAATCTTATTAGAGTTAGAATGATGTTTGTAAACTTTTAAAATTGAATTAAAAGTTAAATTGTGAAAATTGATTATTTTAATATTTAATTGACGACTAAAAATAGTCATTTTTCAAACTGTCTCGGATTTCGACGAAACTAGTTTCATCGGATCCGTAATGTGAAATTATTGTAAGATTTCAAATTTCGTGTCAATCGGATTTACCGTTTGTCCGGGGCGAGCCAAAATGCATAGAAATCGTTTTAATCGATTTAATTTTAATTTGATCGTTTATTTCCGTAACTCGCACATATGACCGAAATAGATCCCGAAACACGTTCCATTATGTTCGAAACGTGGGTAAAACCTTAGAAACGCCATCCAGCACGCTTCGTTTGGAGTTCGAAATTTTTTCGATGATTAGTGTTTTGGCAATCTTCTATAAAAGGACGTGATTATCTTCATTTTGCAAACAAACCCTAGAAGCTAGGTTTAGCCACCACTTTCAACTTCAATGGCCAGAAATTTGCTTGCTTCCTCCATCATTTTCTTCCAATCCATCGATCTATTCCAAAAATCTTCAACTAACAAATTATAAAGGGCGATGAGAGCTTCGATTCTATATGGTGATGATCGTGATCGACGAAACATCGAGGAGGATATTGGCTCGCGTTCATTTGTTTTTCACGCACGTTTTTCAAGGCTTTTAGGCGACCGAGCTCCACGCAGTTCAAAGTGGTGGTGCCACTCGTAATGGCCGTTCATATGGTGGTCTTTGATCGGCGTCTCGATCAAGGGATTGGTCACGAAAATTCATTGATAAAAGGCGGCTATGGGTTATCTTCGACGTGTTTAACCTGGTGGGAACGATGTTGGGGAAGATGAACGCGTGCGACCCTGATCTGCATTTCATAAACGAGCGGCCAGATTGAGTTAGGTTTAAAAAATAAAATAAGAGTTGAAATTTATATATACAATAATTCGTATTAACTTCTAAATGTCATAACTTTTGCATACGTTGTCGAAATTCGACGAAACAGGAAGCGTTGGAATCGCAGCGATGAGATATACGCTGCAGCGCAGATCTGGGCGTGTTTGGGGCAAGCAAAATTTTTTGATTAAATCGAACAGTTCGATTTAATTTAAAATTTAATCACTCGACAACTCAAGGTGAGAACTCCTCACTCAATCGAATTGTGTTTCGATTTAAATTTTAAATAGTTAAATTTAAAATTGCTTGATTGTGTGAATTGAATGATGATTGCTATCTATTGTGTTGAAATGAGACCCTATTGCGCCGCATAATAGCGGATAATATTTATAAATCCCATATACCGCGATATTCCACCTTGAAGTGGAATTGGTATTGTGCTAACATCTGTGGATGTAGGGAAACAGGTTGGAGGGATCCAACTGGATTCCTCAAACATTTGAATTTATTTCAATGTTGTGTGTTGATTTATTTATAATCTGTGTGTGATTATATTGTGATGGAAATCATTGAAGGCTAAAATTTAGAAGAATATATTTTTGTTATCGTTGGATACCAGAAATAAATAAAATTGAATTTTCAAAATTCAAGTTGAAAATTTATTGAAATTTTATTTTTTAGAATTGGATAAATTTAAAAGGAGTTTTAAAAAGATAAAAGTCTTATTTTTGAACCATATTGAATTTAATTTCAAATTTGGGAAAAAGGCTTAATGAATGGATTTCGAAAATATTACTTATAAGTTGAAGAATTTATTTAAATTTGGATTTTTAAATAGATTTGAAGAGATAAAGGAATTTATTTTAAAAAGGAAATAACTTTGGAAATTTATCTGACTTTAAATTAATCAGATAATTAAATTAATCCTACTTATGGATGTTTGGATTATATTGGATGTTGAATTGTTTGATATCTCTGATATGTGATGCTTTGTGATATATCATGTTCTGTGTGTGATTTGTGATCTATTTATTTATGATATGAATATCTGTGAACTGTGAATTAAAGATAAGCGTTATAGTTTATACCGCTTATCAACTATATTTCTGTGTTTTGATCTGTGATGATTGGATGTTGTTGCACTATTGTGTTAAAC
This sequence comes from Allium fistulosum, assembly GCA_030737815.1. Classification (NCBI taxonomy): domain Eukaryota; kingdom Viridiplantae; phylum Streptophyta; class Magnoliopsida; order Asparagales; family Amaryllidaceae; genus Allium; species Allium fistulosum. The sequence continues at coordinate 420,278,195 of CM060906.1, forward strand.
CCGTGGACTACACAATACACACACAAAGGTGGATTTCACGTGGAAATCGGTTAAGTGACGGATTTTTATCAATTTTAAAAATTGAATTCTTGAATCCAAAATAGTTTTGGAATTGAAATTGAAAGCTTTTGAAGATGAGATTCAAAAAATAAGAGTTATTTTAAATAACTTAATAAAAATTGGGAGTTAAATCATTTGATTTAAATTTTGAATTCAATACTTAAAATTGAATTCGATGATTTTGGAATTTTGGTTTAAAAGATTTTACAAGTGTAAAAGGTGTTATATGGGTTTCTAACCATTTAAAATATGGTTTTGGAAATTTAAATTTATATTCAAGTTTTATACTTGGATGGCTTTAAACTGTGTAATTGTAACCAGTTTTTCCCAAAACGAAAACTATCCGTTTTCAAATAATAATAACTTTCATAAAGTGAAAAGATTTCCAATTTGTAGCGAAACATTTCAAGTTGAAATGAAATTGTGAATAGTTTAGAAAAACTATGAATTAACCTTTGTGAAGATGATTAAGCTTTATCTTGAAATCAAAGAAGATTTTAAAAGGTGTATCTTTTATATTATAAAAGACTTGAATTGTGAATAGTTTTGAAAGCTATAAGTTAAATCTTGAGTTAAAGATTTAATGGGTTAATGCAATTGAAATGGAAATTGATTTGGGAATCTGTGAATGAATCTTTGTAAAACTGGGTAAACTTTATGAAGTAAATCTTTTTGTTTAAAGATTTAAAATGGTAATTTGTTTAAACCATTTAAAGGAAAGGATTTGGGTAATAAGTTGTGACTTAATTGAAATCCCAATATTCATATGTTTTAAATATTGTGCTCACTATTCGGGTTAGCCGGGAAAAGACCTTTGTGTCATATAACCCATTCTGAATTAGTGATACGACGATATGGATCGTATTGAAGACCGGTGTTGAAGACCGGGTATTTTCGAAAATGAAAGGACAACCTGTCGAATGTCTCTACACCGAGTTGCTCCGGTATAGAGATTTATATCACTCTTCTTGTGATGGTAAGTCCGATCGGGATTGTGAATACCCGGATTGCAAGGGCTTCTTTGGAAGTGCCTTCGGTTCTGTTCGAACCCGGAACAGACTTGTATGGTTGTATGTATGACATTACACTTTGAGATGTAAAGCTGGTTTCTATCAAATACATTTCTGTTGGTGGCAGAGAATTTATTCTCTTAGCTTAACACCCTTCTCTGAGACGTACGAGCTCAGAGGTTATGTAGTTGATGGTTACTAGTGATACATTCCCAATTTGGTAATGTGGCATACGTAGTGTTGTTGATCATTTGTTGATCAAAGCATGGATTTGTGAAAAAGCGTGGCTTTGTGAAAAAGCGTGGCTTTGTGGACGAGACTTCGTCGAGCCTCACAACCCGGTAATGGTCGAAACAGGAATATTGCGGCAAGGTGTTTAGGGGTCGCGCCCCTAGGGTATGTCATTTCCTTCTGGATAAAAGTTGATATCATGGTATGGAGCCCATATACTTTACCTATGTTGATGCTGCAAATTTATTTTACTTTGTGGTTGTTGCTTTATGGTTGAGGATCCTCGGATAAAGGTCGGTAACGATCGGGGGATGACATAGCTTGTGTGTTAGCTACCTAGTTACAGCTGTATAGCGTGAGGTAGCATCGGCCTTGTGTTGCAGAGAGCAGGTTGACTCTCGGGGCGTCTTTCTAGAGGCGTTTCCATTTCGGTGTAAGGAAGTTCCTTAGCCTGACCATTTGTTGGAAAATCCAAAGAAACAATACGAACCTTGTACGGTTTTAGTTGTATGACCTGCTATGGAATGTGGCGGTAACCTGCTATTGAACATGGTAGCTATAGTAGGCATACAATAATGGTTGTATGTTGGCTAAGATTAATATTATACTTTCGAAATGTTTTCCACACTATGCACTAGTAATAATATCAAAAGAGTTTTCTTTTGCGTAGTAAGCATGTTTGACTATCATAAGAAGAAATCTCCTCCAATTCTGCATTTGCATTGTGTGTGTGGCGGGAGGTCTTATGGTAGTTTCATTTTCCAAAAGCATTGCGAATGTCTTTTACTTCCTTTGTTGTTGTTGTTTTAAAGATAATAACTGTTTTAAGTTCTCACACTAGTCACCATGACTGACCTGGAGTTTATTGTTCCTTTCCTAAACTCTGGGTGCCCATAATTTTCCACACGGGCAGCCTAGAGTCAGGTTATCAGGTCATTCTGGATTCAGAGGTGCTATGGAGCTCAAGTGGCGAGCTGGATGCCGAGACATATCACTTGTATATGATATTATTTATTCCGCTGTGTATTCTGTATGAGGACAAGTTTGTATAACTGTCCATTGATGTATTGTGTGTATATTGTTGTTGTAAACTCTGATGATGATGTAATGTATAAATTGATATAGTTCTTTGATTTAAAGATTATTGATTTATCTATTATATGTTGTTCCGCTGTGATATGTGAGATTCTGATATTGTTACTGTTGTTTCTTCTTTCTTTCTTTCTGTCTTCTTCTACCTCTTCTTTTTAACCATAACAATTCGATTTTCCGGCATTCGATTGCTTGGCAGTTGATACAGTGGACGTATTAATGTCGACTTTCGGAAGTCTAAAATCCCGGACATTACATGTTGTAACGACCCGTATTTTTACGGATCGACATGTTCGTCAAAATCTGGAATTTTAGCACTTTCATGTCATTTCAGATTTTTAGGCAGATTTGTCTAAGTCCTAGGTCGTACGCGACCTAAGGGTTGTTGGCAACTTAGAGAAGGTCTGCGACTTAAGAAATGTTGTGAGCGACCTAAGTTTTTGTTAAGTGTTAGGTCGGCTGGGAAAGTTAGCGACCTAAGAGTTCCGAGTTAGCGACCTAGTATATTAGCTTGTTAGCGACCTAGTAGTTGTCGAGTTAGCGACCTAGTGGTTCTGAGTTAGCGACCTAGTGGTTCCGTGTTGGCGACCTAAGGAGTTAACAAGTTGGCGACCTTAGGAGTTAGGCTATCTGTTAGGTCGTATGTTGTGTTAGGTCGCGTAGGTTGCTAAGTTGTTAGGTCGCTAGGATAGTTCAAGTGTTAGGTCGCGTGTTGTTTTAGGTCGACTTGTGTTAGGTCGCAACCCAACTGAGTCTTAGGTAGTTAGGTCGTTAGGTTGTTAGGTCGCTGGGTTTCCTAAGTGTTAGGTCGCAAAGGAGTTAAGTCGTACATCTGTTAGGTCGCGTAGATTGCTAAGTTGTTAGGTCGCTAGAATAGTTTGTGTTAGGTCGCGTAGATCTATCTGTTAGGTCGGAGAAGCTTAGGTCGGAGAGTCTTAGGTCGGAAACGACCTAGGGAGATAGCCAGATTTCGACTTAAGGAATTTCTGCTATAAATAGGAGGGGTTGTTCTCACTTTTTGGGATCCGGATTTTTGAAGCGACGAAGTGCTGCCATTTTGAGAGCTCGACTTCTACACTTCTTCACTTCTTTTCTCCACTTTAATCTAGTGCTTCCATCCATCCAAATCGAAGATCGAGATTGAAGATTCAAAAGCTTGGATTGAAGATCTTCATCTTTTCAAGAGAGATTTCTTCATTTGAAGCGGATTTGTGATAGATCTAGCTTCATCCTTCGCTGTCCAGATCTGCAGTGTGTTGATTTGAGGTTGTTTAGGTGATTTGGTGAGTGGTGATTATCTCTCACACGGATCCAAAGGAGTATATCGGATTGTTGGCTCGTTTTGGTGTTAAAATAGAGATTTCCATGCATTTCCTTCATCCTATGTGTAGATCCATATAGATCCATTGTTCATGATGATGTTACATCCATTTTATCATATGTTAACCTATGCAAGTTCATTCATCAAGTTTGTAGAGATATAATCCATGTTTTCATGCTTATTGGACTTTCAACTCTTTAATTACGAAAATGCCATTATTGTTATAATTGTCTACTTAGATCATTTTTGAATGCTTGATTGCTTGGATTGATGTTTGATTTGATTGAATTGTTATGAACTAGATGATTGATGATTAGATTTAGACCGAAGACGATTCAAAAGCTAAGGGAAAGGCTCTTGAATTGGGAAAGCTGCTTGTGGCATATGTAGCGGGATGATGAAGCTCTTATGCATAGATTTGATGATGTAATGATGAGATGAGGCTTTGCGAGGATGTAATGAAGCGAGGCAATCATATGATGAAGACTTGGTCTAATCCAGACGGGATCATTCCAAGCATGTTGATAACTCGGTGATATGATTCGAGTTGAAGATAATGAATGGATATGAGAATAGTCGTCGAGGAGGATGACTAGGAGGCTTGGATAGCATCGTTGTTGAAGGTTCTAGCATGCTCTAAGCAAGAGTACGTTTGGGCAGATTCGATAGTCCCAACGGCCAACTGTTGATGGTCGAGTACTCTGGGCAGATTCGATAGTCCTAGGCACGGGCTGCGACGACGTGCGGGAGTTATGTCTAGAACCGGGGTTTCCATTAGCCCTTGACGGACGGCTGAAAGAATGTGCCGGTCATTCAATTAACGGTGATATCGAAGCAATGATAACAGTGATAGTCAGAGTCATGGATGTTTGGTTGTATCGTCATTCGGACTCAAGAGCGGTATTTTCTGGGTGCTTATCTGATTTAGGCCTTGGTACTTGGAAAACATCGCCCTTGACTCGAGTGATAGTAGCTTTACTTTAAATTGTATGCTCTGTTATGTTTGTTTCTGCTTAGTGTGTGTCTGGGGGCTATCACTGTAGAATGAGGTTGGAGTGGGAGGGTTGTATTCCTATTCCTTTTCCTTTATGCTCTTTTGGTATGTTGTTAGTTAATTTACTGCTCACTAAGACTGTTGTCTGACTCAAGGCTTTATGTTTTAATTCTTATTGCCTTGGGCTGTTCGTCCATTTTTGGGACGGGCAGACTAGGTAGCAGGTGACAGGTGCTGTTCTCTTCTCACGATGCTGATATCGAAGACGAGCTAGAGGGTTGCATATTATTTTCTTATATGTACTGGATATTCCGCTGTTTTGTATTCTCTGAGAGATTTGTAGTGAGGCTGGATGTATTGACTATGTGGATGCTTGTATTCAACTATTATGGAGTTTTATATGATGACATTTTGTTCTGTAAAGCTTCACTATTCATATGTTCTATTGTATTTTGTCCATGCGCTGTGAGTAATACGATAGATTCTTTTGTTTTAAATCTTACCTTGACAATCGTCCATGGTCGCCTGGCACACTTTACAGCGCACTAGCTCTAGATTCGGTGCAGGGGTCATGGGCGGTCGTCACATTTGGTATCAGAGCATTGGTTAATCGATTTTACCCAACGCTCGCTGAAGTAACTACGTATGAGAGACGTAATTGTATTTTGATGGATGATTACTATATATAATATAGTAGCTTAGTAGGGTTTGAGTCCTTTATGCAGTTGTTTCTCTAGATGTTCTAATCATTCCTTTTTATAGATATTGAGAATGAGTCGAAGGGGGAGACCAGCTGCTAGGGAAGGCCGTGCTACTGAAGAGACTGCTGATTATGCAGCCATGTTCGAAGCTATGATGACTTCGATCATGAGGAGGATACCAGTTCCGGGGGCGGCAGTAGATGTTGGAGTTCAAGTCCAAACTCCGAAACCAGTGGATTTTGCTAAGCTGTGCAAGGATTATACTGCTCTTGGAGGGAAGGTTTTCTTGGGAACAGAATCTACCATTGAGGTCCAGAGGTGGATAGATGCTTGTAGAAGGATCTTTGGTGATTTGGGAATTGATGATGCAACTAAGAGGAAGTTGGCATCGAGGCAGCTTCAAGGGAGAGCCTCTGATTGGTGGAACTCTATTACCATCGATACTGCGGAGGAAGAGATTACTTGGGAGCAATTCCAAGCTAGATTTGAAGCTAAGTTCATTTCTACAGCTCAGAAGTCTGTTTTGTTCAAGAAGTTCGTGGAGCTCAAGCAGGGTGGGAGGTCTGTTCTTGAGTATGTTTCTGAGTTTGAAGCTTTGTCCAAATATGCCCGGTCATATATTGAGTCTGCTTACCAGAAGAATGAGAAGTTTGTGACCGGCTTGGATAGTTATCTTGGGAGACAGTTGGTGGATCATTTGGACGATTCATTTGAGAAGCTTGTGGAGAAAGCCCTTAGGCATGAGAGTCTGTTTCCTAAGGAAGGACCTGTTGTTGCTGTTGCCAAGGGAGAATCTAAACCACAGCAGGGTGGAAACCAGAAGAGGAAGCAGCAGCAGCAGAAGGGTAAGGATGGCCAGAAGAAGCCGAAAGGCGAGGTGACTTGCTACAACTGTCAGCAGAAGGGCCATTTCTCTAAGGATTGTAAGAATCCTAAGGCACCGATGAAGTGTCACAACTGTGACAAGCCGGGGCATTTCAGGAAGAATTGTCCGGAACCAAGGAAGGACAGGCAGATTGTGCAAGCCTATGCTTTGGGGGCTGTTCCGTCGTCTTCGAAAGCTCCTTCTGCTGAAGAGAAGGGAAAGAGTGTGGTTGTTCAAGGTACTCTTTTCCTATGTGGTGTTCCAGTTAGAGTTCTGTTTGATACTGGAGCGTCGCATTCATTTGTTTGTAGTGAACTCGTAGGCCGGTTAGGTTTGGCACCGGATATGGTTGATAGGCCATTGGTTGTGACTAATCCAGTTGGGGGTTCGTCTTGTTTGTGTATGTTATGCCGTGGTCTAGTTGTGTCGAGTCATGGTTGCTCTTTTGTTTGTGATTGCTTTGTTCTGAACTTTGCGGGGTTCGGAATTATTTTGGGTATGGACTGGCTTAGGAAGTATGCGGCTAAGGTTGATTGTGAGAGGCTAGAGGTGACAGTCGAGAATGTGGAAGGGCGAAAGATTGTGATACGATGTAAGCATGAGGAAGGCGTCTTCATGAGCTTCATGTATTCGCTAGTTGTTCCACGGGATGGACTGTCTTTAGTGCCAATCGCAAATGGATTCGAGGATGTCTTTGACGAAGTCAAAGGGTTGCCGCCGCATAGAGAGATCGAGTTTTGTATAGATCTAGTTGAAGGAGCCAGACCTGTTGTGATGCCTCTTAGGCGGATGGCGCCTAGGGAACAGCAAGAGTTGAGGGTGCAAGTTGATGATCTTTTGCAGAAAGGATTCATTCGGCGTAGTGTGTCCGAGTGGGGTGCACCAGTTGTGTTTGCAACCAAGGCAGATGGGTCGTTGAGATTGTGCGTCGATTATCGTGAGCTGAATAAGGTGACTAAGAAGAACAAGTATCCATTGCCGAGAATAGATGACTTATTTGATCAGCTTCACGAAACTAAGGTGTTTTCTCAGATGGATTTGGCAACGGGATTTCACCAGTTGAGAGTGGCTAAGGATAGTGTGCCAAAGACTGCTTTTAGGACACCATCCGGTTTCTTTGAGTGGCTGGTAATGCCGTTTGGATTAACTAACGCGCCAGCATATTTTGTGGATCTTATGAATAGAGTGTTCAGAGATCAGTTGAACAAGTTCGTACTTGTGTTCGTGGATGATATTCTGATTTATTCCAGAACGGAGGAAGAGCACAAGACGCACTTGCGTATTGTTTTGGAGATCTTACGGAAACATCAGCTGAAGGCTAAGTTTTCGAAGTGTCACTTCTGGAAGAGTGAAGTGAGGTTCTTAGGCCATGTGATTTCTGGAAATGGAATAGCGGTTGATCCCGCTAAGGTGGCAGCAATCCAGGATTGGGTTAGACCTAAGAATGCATCTGATGTGAGAAGTTTTCTTGGATTAGCAGGATATTATCGACGGTTTATCAAAGACTTCTCCAAGATAGCCGCACCGTTAACAGGATTGACGAAGAAGAACCAAGTGTTCAGTTGGGATGCTAAGTGTGAGCAAGCTTTCGGAATCCTGAAAGAGCGATTGACGAGTGCTCCTGTTTTGACTATTCCTAGTGGGAATGATGAGATGGTGGTTTATACCGACGCATGTGGTACTGGACTTGGAGCAGTGCTGATGCAGAAAGATAAAGTTGTTGCGTATGCGAGTCGACAACTAAAGCCGCATGAAAGGAATTACCCAACTCATGATTTGGAGTTAGCGGCGATTGTATTTGCTCTGAAGATGTGGAGACATTATCTATTGGGAGTTCGATTCGAGTTGTTTACGGATCATAAGTCGCTGAAGTATCTTTTCTCCCAAAAGGATTTGAATCTTCGACAGCAACGTTGGCTAGAGTTTTTGGCATCATATGATTTTGGAATAGCTTATACTCCGGGAAAAGGTAACGCAGTGGCAGATGCGTTAAGTCGAAGACATGCAGGATTGGGAGCCATGTTTTCTGAATGGAAGAGTCTCGAGTATTTAGCTGGATTTGACTTCAGGCCTAGATGTGAATTGGAACCTGAGATGTTGGCAAACTTATCGATAAGACCCACTCTTGTGGAAAGGATTGGTGAGAGCCAAAAGCGAGATGATAAGCTTGTCAAGATTATCCGTGAGTTGGAATCTGGATTGGATCCAGAAAAGGATAAAGGATTCGAGGTCGATCGAGAGGGTTGGCTTCGGAAGCAAGGACGACTAGTTGTTCCCGATATAGATGAGTTGAGGAGTGAAGTTCTGAAGGAAAGTCATCACTCGAGGTTGACAATTCATCCAGGTGGAAATAAGATGTATCGGGATATGAAGAGAACCTACTATTGGGAAGGCATGAAGAAGGATGTTGGAGATTTCATTTCCAAGTGTATGAATTGCCAGTTGGTTAAAGCCGAACAGAAGAAGCCAAGTGGATTGCTTCAGCCATTAGAAGTTCCTACATGGAAGTGGGAACAAGTGTCGATGGATTTCATCGATGGATTGCCTAGAACCAGAACGGGAAATGAAGGGATTTGGGTCATTGTGGATCGTCTGACTAAGAGTGCACGATTCATTCCTGTTCGATCGACTAGGACTGCATCAAAGTTGGCTGAGTTGTATGTTAAGTGGATAGTTCGTTTCCATGGTATTCCGAAGAGTATAGTGAGCGATCGAGATCCATTGTTCACTAGTGGATTTTGGAAGAGCTTCCAGGAAGTGTTGGGGACCGAGTTGTGTTTGAGTACAGCTTATCACCCTCAAACAGATGGTCAGACTGAGAGAGTCAACCGAGTTTTGGAAGATCTCCTCAGAGCTTGTGTTTTGGATTTCGGAGGATCATGGGAAGATCACCTTCATTTGGTGGAGTTTGCGTACAACAATAGTTACCAGTCAAGCATTGGTATGGCACCGTATGAGGCATTGTATGGAAGGCCGTGTAACTCTCCAACATGTTGGTTGGAAACTGGAGAAAAGCTGATGCTTGGGCCAGAGATGATTCGTCAGACTTCAGATTGCATAGAGATCATTCGGCAACGAATGAAGGCAGCCCAAGACCGTCAGAAGAGTTATGCTGATAAGCGTCGGAAGGATTTGGAATTCGACGTAGGAGATATGGTTTTTGTGAAGATTTCTCCACTGAAGAATGTTATCCGATTCGGGAAGAAAGGTAAATTGACTCCGAGATTTGTTGGACCATTCCCGATTATCGAGCGAATTGGAAAGCTCGCTTACAGATTGGAGTTACCAGAGAAGATGTCGAGTGTGCACAATGTTTTTCATGTATCATATCTACGGAAGTATGTGCACGACTCAAGTACGGTGGTTTCTGCTGATAGCTGTGAAGACTTAGAAGTTGATCCAGTTGATAGAAGACCTCGTAAGCCGCTTCGTGTTGTTGAAACCGACACGAAACAGCTTAGGAGGAAGGTAGTTAAGTTGCTCAAGATACAATGGAGTGATGATGATAACGACTGTACGTGGGAAGTGGAAGAGAGGATGAAGGCAGCTCATCCTGAACTCTTCAAGGTATGGCCCTAAGGTGTCGTCTCATCTCGCGATATTGTAACTTGTTCTAAGTTTTAGAATTCTGTACGCTAAGTTAGAATTGGATGCATGGTTTGTTGATTGTTATGGATGGTAGGCGTACAGAATAGTTTTGATTGCTTGGAATTTCGGGGGCGAAATTTCTAAGGGGGAGAGAATGTAACGACCCGTATTTTTACGGATCGACATGTTCGTCAAAATCTGGAATTTTAGCACTTTCATGTCATTTCAGATTTTTAGGCAGATTTGTCTAAGTCCTAGGTCGTACGCGACCTAAGGGTTGTTGGCAACTTAGAGAAGGTCTGCGACTTAAGAAATGTTGTGAGCGACCTAAGTTTTTGTTAAGTGTTAGGTCGGCTGGGAAAGTTAGCGACCTAAGAGTTCCGAGTTAGCGACCTAGTATATTAGCTTGTTAGCGACCTAGTAGTTGTCGAGTTAGCGACCTAGTGGTTCTGAGTTAGCGACCTAGTGGTTCCGTGTTGGCGACCTAAGGAGTTAACAAGTTGGCGACCTTAGGAGTTAGGCTATCTGTTAGGTCGTATGTTGTGTTAGGTCGCGTAGGTTGCTAAGTTGTTAGGTCGCTAGGATAGTTCAAGTGTTAGGTCGCGTGTTGTTTTAGGTCGACTTGTGTTAGGTCGCAACCCAACTGAGTCTTAGGTAGTTAGGTCGTTAGGTTGTTAGGTCGCTGGGTTTCCTAAGTGTTAGGTCGCAAAGGAGTTAAGTCGTACATCTGTTAGGTCGCGTAGATTGCTAAGTTGTTAGGTCGCTAGAATAGTTTGTGTTAGGTCGCGTAGATCTATCTGTTAGGTCGGAGAAGCTTAGGTCGGAGAGTCTTAGGTCGGAAACGACCTAGGGAGATAGCCAGATTTCGACTTAAGGAATTTCTGCTATAAATAGGAGGGGTTGTTCTCACTTTTTGGGATCCGGATTTTTGAAGCGACGAAGTGCTGCCATTTTGAGAGCTCGACTTCTACACTTCTTCACTTCTTTTCTCCACTTTAATCTAGTGCTTCCATCCATCCAAATCGAAGATCGAGATTGAAGATTCAAAAGCTTGGATTGAAGATCTTCATCTTTTCAAGAGAGATTTCTTCATTTGAAGCGGATTTGTGATAGATCTAGCTTCATCCTTCGCTGTCCAGATCTGCAGTGTGTTGATTTGAGGTTGTTTAGGTGATTTGGTGAGTGGTGATTATCTCTCACACGGATCCAAAGGAGTATATCGGATTGTTGGCTCGTTTTGGTGTTAAAATAGAGATTTCCATGCATTTCCTTCATCCTATGTGTAGATCCATATAGATCCATTGTTCATGATGATGTTACATCCATTTTATCATATGTTAACCTATGCAAGTTCATTCATCAAGTTTGTAGAGATATAATCCATGTTTTCATGCTTATTGGACTTTCAACTCTTTAATTACGAAAATGCCATTATTGTTATAATTGTCTACTTAGATCATTTTTGAATGCTTGATTGCTTGGATTGATGTTTGATTTGATTGAATTGTTATGAACTAGATGATTGATGATTAGATTTAGACCGAAGACGATTCAAAAGCTAAGGGAAAGGCTCTTGAATTGGGAAAGCTGCTTGTGGCATATGTAGCGGGATGATGAAGCTCTTATGCATAGATTTGATGATGTAATGATGAGATGAGGCTTTGCGAGGATGTAATGAAGCGAGGCAATCATATGATGAAGACTTGGTCTAATCCAGACGGGATCATTCCAAGCATGTTGATAACTCGGTGATATGATTCGAGTTGAAGATAATGAATGGATATGAGAATAGTCGTCGAGGAGGATGACTAGGAGGCTTGGATAGCATCGTTGTTGAAGGTTCTAGCATGCTCTAAGCAAGAGTACGTTTGGGCAGATTCGATAGTCCCAACGGCCAACTGTTGATGGTCGAGTACTCTGGGCAGATTCGATAGTCCTAGGCACGGGCTGCGACGACGTGCGGGAGTTATGTCTAGAACCGGGGTTTCCATTAGCCCTTGACGGACGGCTGAAAGAATGTGCCGGTCATTCAATTAACGGTGATATCGAAGCAATGATAACAGTGATAGTCAGAGTCATGGATGTTTGGTTGTATCGTCATTCGGACTCAAGAGCGGTATTTTCTGGGTGCTTATCTGATTTAGGCCTTGGTACTTGGAAAACATCGCCCTTGACTCGAGTGATAGTAGCTTTACTTTAAATTGTATGCTCTGTTATGTTTGTTTCTGCTTAGTGTGTGTCTGGGGGCTATCACTGTAGAATGAGGTTGGAGTGGGAGGGTTGTATTCCTATTCCTTTTCCTTTATGCTCTTTTGGTATGTTGTTAGTTAATTTACTGCTCACTAAGACTGTTGTCTGACTCAAGGCTTTATGTTTTAATTCTTATTGCCTTGGGCTGTTCGTCCATTTTTGGGACGGGCAGACTAGGTAGCAGGTGACAGGTGCTGTTCTCTTCTCACGATGCTGATATCGAAGACGAGCTAGAGGGTTGCATATTATTTTCTTATATGTACTGGATATTCCGCTGTTTTGTATTCTCTGAGAGATTTGTAGTGAGGCTGGATGTATTGACTATGTGGATGCTTGTATTCAACTATTATGGAGTTTTATATGATGACATTTTGTTCTGTAAAGCTTCACTATTCATATGTTCTATTGTATTTTGTCCATGCGCTGTGAGTAATACGATAGATTCTTTTGTTTTAAATCTTACCTTGACAATCGTCCATGGTCGCCTGGCACACTTTACAGCGCACTAGCTCTAGATTCGGTGCAGGGGTCATGGGCGGTCGTCACACATGTGGTATCAAAGTATTTGGTTAAGCGATAACCTTGGCTCTGTTGGGTGTTACTCATTAGAGATAGAGTCAGCAGTACTCTAAAATGAGTGTGGGTGTAATAATAGATATGAGCGCGTATTTGTTAGTGAATATGAAACTGTTTTGTATTGTGTTGACTTATCGGTTGATTGTTTATAGATTCTGGTCGGTGCAGTCTAGCTAACTGTATTGATAGGGGTTTCTAAACTCTTAAACAAGATGAGCCGACACAGTATCATTTTAAATTGGGTAAATGAAATAATTTTACCTCGATTATATTTTACATATAAAGGAAATAATTCTTTCAGAATTATTAAAATGTATATAAAATTGAATTGTTTGGTTGTTGAAAATGTGAATATATATAAATTAATGAAAGTTGTTTGAATAATCTAAATAAAAGCAACAATTGTAAAAGAATAAAGTATATAAGAAAATGAATTATTAAGTATGGAATTATAATTAAGATAATTTGCAGTTGTGAAATAATCTTGTATAAGTAAAGTGAAATAGTGAAATTATATGAGGAAAAGATTTATAAATAAAAGGAAAATTTTGAAAGAATATTAAGCACTGAGTTCACTACTATTGCTGGGAAATAATAAGGGTGATGACTGCAGCATCATCAGTATCATTTTCGAGTTTCTGTGTGATTGATTTGCTACCATAGTAAATTGAAAATTTAGTTTTGTTGTGATAAACAGATTTGAAATTAAAATCCAAGTTGTAATTGATGAATATAAGTGAAATGAGTTTTGAACTTATAATATGAGATAATAAATTTGACTTTGGTAAAAGTTAAATAGAATTTACTTTAGAATTGGAATCTGAATTGGATTTATAAGTGGAAAATTAAGTGAAGTTAAACAAATGATGTTTAATTGGAATATAACTTAAGTGATGTTAAATGAAGTTGATTTTGGTGTCGAAGTAAAATAATAAAGTGAATTAAATAAATGTGAACTTGAGTTATATAAAGGAAAGTTAAATGAATTAGCAATTGAATTAATAAATGGATTGAATGTTAATCAATCTAATGTAAATAAATTGATATGGAATAATGAATGTAAGTGGTAATTCATTAAAGCAAATTGAAAGTGTTGAACCAAATTGAATGTAAATTTAATAATTTGGTTATGTTGGTTATGATATGCTTGTTATATGATTATTGGTTGATTGTATATAATTCATTAAGTGTTAATGAAATTGAATTAGCGAAATTGAAAGCTATGTAATTGGAAGTGAACCAACTTGAATTTAAATTAGTGAATGTAAACTAATTGAAAATGAAGAATTGAATGTCGTTGTGTATAAATTGGTTGTAAACAATTGCAAGTAATGTTGAAATTATATAAGTTGCTTATAAACCTTGTTTAGTATGCAATTCTTTTGATATGCATATGTTGTAGTTGTTTAAAAGAGTAAATTGTTAATAATTTTATATATATGTCACCTACATGTTTAAACTGAGTAAGTATAGGTACCGGGGCTACCGTTTGGCTGATTTGGTTGCGCTAAAATGCTAAATAAATAACTCCTTTGCTTAAAAATGCTAAAAAGGTACGCCTACGCAATAAAAATAGGAAATATGAACTGTTTTTTTGCTTTTCCGACCGTGTGGGTCGATGTATATATATTTATGTCTATTGTGATCCTACTACGATCGAACCGCGCAAAGGAGGCTATGGCGAATTTTTCTGAAAATTTAAGGCGTTAGAAAATTTTCGAGAAATTTTGGAAAATTTGTGAAAACTAAATTTTGGATTTGGAGTTAAAAGTTAAACGATATAGTTTGTTTTGAAAAGTATAACTAAGTATAGATTTGAAAAAACTTAGTAAAGTTTTTGAAAGAGCTTAACTATTGGATTTTGGGGAAGTTGTACACTTAAGTGATTTTGAAACCTAATTTGAACGAATTGTTTGAAAAGTTAATGAATTTGGGGCATTTTTCTTACTTTGCAATTTCGAGGACGAAATTCATTTAAGGGGGGAAGTTTGTAATGACCCAGAATTTCTGTCTTTGAAATTCAGATATTTAATTGATTTTAAATATTAACAAGTAAGATTTGTAAGTCGAATAAATTTAATTTCGAATATAGTGATTTAATCGGATAATTTAAACCGATAATGTTATATTTGAAATTCCGTAAATAATTGGAAATTGGGTTTAATGTGATTAAAAATGATTTATAAAGTTATATTAAATCATATTGGAGTTAAAATGATGTTTGTAAACTTTTAAAATTGAATTAAAAGTTAAATTGTGATATCCCGGGTTTTTGGGCAATATAAATTTAATAATCTGTATTAATAATTTAATTGAATTGATAATTTTCTTTATAATTTTAAATTTAAATTGGTTAATTTAATATTTTAAAGGATAAAAATATTTAATCTGGCAATATTGATAAGATAAATTTTCAAAGCTAATAAAATTTTATTCTATTTATAATATATATATTTGATATATATTGTGAATGAAAAATCTTTTTGTTTAAATAAAAGATGTACTTTCAAATTGTAATATATATGTATGTATATATTATTATTTGAAGTTGTATTGAAATTTAATATGATAATTCTCAAAATTTATGTTAAAAATATTTTCTATTTAGATATATATGTATATTTGTATATATTGGGATTTTGGTTTGAAAGTTAATAAAGTGTTTCAAAATTCTAATATATATATATAATTGTAATTTGTAAGTATAATTTAATATAATACCTTTCAAAAGCTATTTAAAAACTAATCATATATTTTCAAAACTCTTAAGGTAAATATTTATTTTATTAAAAGTATTTTAGCTCTAGTGTAAATAAGATTTAATAAAAGATTTTATTTTGTTTTCTTTTAAAAAAAAGTACTTAATCTAAAAATAGTTATATATATATATATATTTAATTAGACCTTTCTTCTTAATATCTCTTTAATTTAAATGGTTTGTAAACATAAATAAATTTAGTAATAATTCACATTTACATAAATACATAAATATAAATACAAATTCATATTACATAATTTAAAGAAAAAAAAATAAATACTTTTGTAAATAAGTTTTTAAAACATAATTACTTTTATTATTAAGGGTTTAGACATAATTTTGCTTGTTTTTAACACTTGCAAGTTAAGGGATTCATGCAAGTTAACAAGTGGCAGCATTGTTTTTATTTGAAAATGATGCAAATATATTCATTAAACTGATTTGAGAAACTAGGCTAATTGATTTTCAGTTCAAAAACTTCTCTTATCTTCTTTCATCTTCAAAGTAAATTCAAATTAAAACTAAGCTACAGCAGAGCAAAGATTAAAGCTTCATCAAGTAAAGATCAACTCAACATTAAGTAATTTCAGTTTCAAGCTGTAGACTCAAATCAAACTAAGCAAAATCAACTTCAGTTCAAATTCAACTCAACAAACAGCAAGCAAGATTCAAATCAAAAGCAGTTTCCAGATCATAATATAAAGTCTGGGAAAAAACTGTTCTCTGCTTATATAAAAGGTGAGTAAATATTTATTTTAAAAACAGTTTGAAACTTGGAATTTGAACTTAGTTGCTTGTGATGAAATGATATAAATGTTTATAGAAAATGCTTTGGTTTGAATGCATATGTATGTCTATATATTATGTCAGTAAAAACTGCTCTCTGTTCTTATTATAAAAAAAAAGTGAGTAAACTCCATTTTTTAAAAACAGTTTTAAATCTGTATTATGTTGTTATGGAATGCATGAATGAATGATTTAGTAGATTGAGTTTTTAGTATATGGATATGAATGCATGTATATACTGTGAGCATGTCTGTGTGTGTATATATATACTGGTCTCTGTTAAATCTCTGGCTCAAGAACCACCTTTAAAAATTCCTAACTTCCCAAAGAATCACTGTTAGGTTATGATGATTTAAAAGAAAACGATTATAACAATGTAAATTCATTTTTAAAAATAGTTTAAAGTAGAATTATTTAGTTAATATTTTGAAAATAGGATTTTACAGTAAAACTAAATATATGTCAAAAATTCAAGTATCTTAATTACTTGATTCTTTTATACAGTATGTTTTGCTTCTAGAAATTATGATTTTTAAAAGTAAAATCATGAATTTTAGTTTAGAGAATAGTGAGAATTTTGGGTTTGTTCGATTGGGATGATTGGGTTGATTGCCGATGATCGACGGCGTCGGGGTGGTCGATTTTTGGGTCGAAGGTGGTCTGATTGATGGAGAGTACGGGAAAAATGTCGATGGATTTTTCTGACGACTGTGGTGGACAGGCATGGGAGATTTAGGGTTTTAGCAGTGGGTTCTGTCGTTGATGTTGTCGAGTTTTGTTCGACCAGGGTGACGCATCGAGCACGATCGCGATAAGGGGAAAAGTTCGCTGGTGATCGAGGCAATGATTAGTGAGGTCGGAGGGGATTCTCGAGGCGGAGTTCGTCGACGATGGGAGGATTTCTGGTGATGGCAAATTCCAGATTTTTTTTGGTTGTTTGGGTTCGATTTTGAGGCCGAAGTGATGTCGTCGTTCTGGGTGGACGTATGGGTAGTCGAGGTTAACGTGGATCGGTCGATGGTCGGGGAGATCGCCAGAGATGGTCGGAGTGATATGCAACGTGCACACGTGCACGTTGTTTCGTTTTGGTACGCTGTGGGTTTCGAGTTGGAGGTGATGAAGATTTATCGGGTTTGGCTCGTGCAGGTGAAGGGACGACTCGAAGTAGACGAACGTGGGAATAGACTCGGGGGAAGACTCGTGTTTTAGTGATGTTTACTCGGGTTGTTCTGGTTTTAAACTGGAAGCTTGAATTTTATAAATTGTGTTCCAGTCCAAAGCAAAGTAAACAAGTTTTAAAGTTAGTAAAATAATTAGTTTTCAAAAGGAAAGTGTTTAATCAAGTTTTAAGATATATTTAAGGAAATAAGTTTAAAGAGAATAATTAAAGATTTATTAAATTATAGTTTAAATAAATAAATAATTAGAGGTTAAAATTAAGATGTTTAAATTTCTTTTAAATTGATTTTTAAATGTTTTATTTTTAAATATGGTTTAATTAAGAAATCAATTATAATAAAGAATTTGTCTTTAAGATTTTGTTTAAATTTAAATAATTAATTCGTGAAATAAATAAGGTTAATTAATATTTGTTATTAACTTAAGAATAGTTAAATAATAAATGATTTGTTAATAAGTAAAGTTTAATTAAGACAAATGGTTTTCTTAATTTATCTAAGTATTTTTATATATAAGGAGTTAACTAAATTATTTAATTAATTTTAAATGATTAGTCAATTGTTTGGTTAAATTAAATATCACTTAATTATGAATTAATTAAGTGTAATTAATTATTGAAGTAATTAATGCTTAATTACTGAATGCAATTAAAGGAAGGAAAAATTACTCATGAAAGTAATTAATTGAAGTGATTAATGGGTAATCATTTAATGTTATCAATTAAAGAATTAAGAATTATTTGATGATGGGATTAATTACTTGTTAAGGTAATTAGTTAAGAGAGATCATTTAATGAAGTAATTAGAAGATAATTACTTATGTAAGTAATTAAGAGTTAATTACTTAAGTAAATTAATTAATGTGATTAATTAAATGTGTTTAATTTAAGATTAATTACTAAGTAAAAGTAATTAATTAATAGAGTAATTAATTTATGAAGTGGAGTAATTAAGGGAAGTTAATTACTAAATGAGATTAATCAAAGGTGATTAATAAATGTGACTAATTAATTATTAAATGTAATTAATTTAAATAAGATAATTAATTAAGAGTAATTAAGGATCATTAATTAATAAAATTAATGATGTAATTAAGAATTGATTAATTAAGATTAATTAATAAATAATAAGTGATTAAAGTAATTAATTAATTGTAATTAATTAAGGATTAAGATAATTAAGTATAATTAATTAATTAATGAAGTAATTAAAGATTAATTACTGAATGGTTTAAGATAATTAATTTGTGAAATTAATTAAGTATTAATTACTTAAAGTAATTAAAGGATTATTAATCAGGAATGATTAATTAAGATGGATACTTAGAGTAATGATTAATTAATTGGTTTAATTAATAATTAAGTAAGCAGGATTTATAGAATGAAGTAATTAGTTTAATTCACTTTAAATTAATTAGATCATATAAATCATTGCTTAAGGATGGATGAATGAGATTGAATGTATTTCATTGTTTGATATCTCTGATGAGATATGATTGATATATGATATGGATGTTTGGTTGAATTATAATGATAATGTGAATTATCTGTTTGGGATGATAATGTAGATTATCTATTGTGAATTATCTATCTTTGTGTATATAGATAAGAATTGAATTGTTTTAACCTTAAAACAACTTGGCCTTAAAAGATACGTTTTGGATTTCGATGAGACCGGGATCGGGTTTCCGTATACCGGGATTCCAGGTCTGGAGACCCGAATACCACATCGATCCAAATTTACGATAGGTCGTGAATCTCAAGTGAAGATGAAGATTCAGAGTGCAAGGGTTATTGTCGTTAACTCTGAGGGTGATTCCAAAACGAGTGTAACGAGATAATGCCTTCGGTTTCGTTCGAACCTAGAACGAACTTGTATGGATTGAATGCTTTCAGCACATCGTCAGGCGGACGATGAGCATTCTAAGTGATATGTTCTGATTAAAGGTAATCGTAACCTCAAGCCTCATCAACCGGGAATGGCTAAAACAGGGGAGGTGCAGCAAGGCTTCGTGGGTAGCACCCACTGAGAGCAAGATAGATCCCTGTCTAGAGGTCCCTTTTCTTTTTATTCGGCTTAGTGTGTGGTTGGTCGCGCCAACTACGGGGTTATCTTGTTCGGAATTATCCAGTAAGGGATGGTTCCGGCTTTGTGTTGCAGGGGAGCGGGCGTACTCCTCGGTACGGTGATCTAGGCCACGTACTGTGATGGGCGGTACCCCAGTAGCCTTGCCATTGTATGGAATCCAAACTCCAATAAGTGCCGTACGTATTAGTTGTGCCCAACTATGTTGGAATGTGAGATGTAAGCATTTCAGCTATTTCTGTATTTTACTTGAAAACCCTAGACCCTATTATAATACAATCAGATTTCCTATCAAACGTTTTAGTTAGCGTAAGGTAAAAACTTACCCATGTTTATTTGTGGGGAGTCTTACGTGATACTTTTGTTTTCAAAAGTTTTCAAAGTTAAGCAATCTAACCGTTTACTCACACCAGACCCATGTCTGACCCAAGTGTTTATTTTCTGTTTTATTAAACTCTTGGGTACTCAATATTGTATTGAGTAGTCGAGGGATTCAGGTTAGCTTTGACGAATTCTGGAGGAGATTTGGAGCAGGAGGCTTCACCGTGTAGATATATGATGATTCCGCTATGTATATGTTGTGTCTGTATCTGTGATACTTGAGTTGTATGAATTAGACAGATGTTTATAACTGTCTAATATGTGTTGTATAAGTTGTGTAACTCCGATGTATATGATACTATGTAATATTCTATATGATATATTATATTTCATTCGTTTCCGCTGTGAGATTCTTTTGTGTTGTTGTTTCTTCTTTTCTATCCTTTCTTCTTCTATCCCTTTCTTTCTTCATGATGATACGACTTTCTGTGGAGAAAAAGTCGGGACGTCACAGTTGGTATCAGAGCCCAGGTTTGAGTGAATACCTAGGCTCTGAAGTGGTGTCTATCTTGAGAGTGCGTAATTGTTAGTTATATAAAAATGGTTTTATATTGTGTTAATTGATCGGTTGAGTGGTATATGGATTCTGGTCAATACGAGTAGCTAACGTTATTGATAGGGATCTCTAAACACTTGAACCAGGCCAACGGACACAATATTGTTTTAAAGAGGTAGATGAAATAATTTTACCCAGAAATAATTTCTATATAAAAAAAAATATATCATTTTAAATATATATATTTATGTATTTCTACCTATTTATTGGGTTACCTGTTCGGGTTTTCCAATATAAGTTATAAAGGTAGATAAGGTGGTAGTGTGTGTAACACAATTACCAATAGTTGGAGTTTGAATGTTTGAGGTTGGAAGTATATATCGAGACTGTAAACCCAATATCGTCTCGAGTAAGTTGGCAGTATGGAGTAAGGATGTCTCGGATCTCTGAAGAAAATCCTTTTCAAGATTCGGAGTCCATTATTGGAATGTAAGATTGGTTGAGCTCGGGTGAGCAGATTTTCTAGAGTTGAATCTATCAGTTGTGCAGAAGTAAGTGATGGTAGCTTGGCGACTTCAGGAAGGAGCAGTTGTGTGATAAGACGCAGTATCTATGGATGTTCTCGAAGGAGATTTTCTTTTGGAACAAGATTAAGAAGGTATTGGAGGAACAGTTGATGTCTACCGCAGGAAAGACTCGACTGTATATGAATTCTCTGATATCAAGTAAGAGAGTTTTGTCTATTTTGAAGTATGGGACTAAGGTCGATTAGTTGTTCTTCGGACATGGTCTCATTGTTCCCTTAAGAAGAGTAAGTTATTGGCGATTGGTTTGGAGCCCGAGTTTCTTTTATATGTCTGCCATCTCGGAGATTCATTGAGAGGTTTGTTGATGGTTTTAGTTTTGAGAAGCCTTTGGATTAGAAGTTCTTGGTTAGCTGTGATAGCAGTGCAGCTCGGAGTGTTCGGTGTGCTGTCGAGATAGAGTTTGGAAGCAGCAGTGTGGCCGTTTCTCCAATGGTTCGGAAATCTTTGTGGTTCTTCTATCAGCAGTCCGGGTAGATGAAGAAGGCTTTCGTGAAGGGTTGACCTTGTTTGGAAAAGTTTAAGGCTGTTTTAATTGGTAAAGAGAGAACAGTTTCTTTGGAATCCGAACTAGGTAGGATCGCAAAAGTGACTTGCGATTAGTTTGGGAATTTATCTTGGGAATTTTTTTTTTGTTTGAGACTGAGATTTCTCATGTGGAAGTAGGAGCTACTGAAGTAGTCAGAAATTTTTTCGGATGTATTCGAGGAAGTAGAAGTTTGTCTGCATTTGGAGTTGAGTTCAGTATCAACTTGGTTCCAAAAGCGATACCGGTAGTTAGTCTGGTAGTAGGATGGTTCTTAGAGAAAGAAGAGTTGGTGTAGCAGCTCAGAAATTTTTGGAAATGGATTGGTCAGATCTAGTTTTCAAGTTTGGATTTCAACGGATTTTGGAAGATCATATTGTTGATAGGATCTAGAGATCATCTTGTGCTTGATTCAGCTTTGTTTCAAGAAGCATCAACAAGGGTTAAGCTGATCAGGAAGAGATGAGGTAGCCCAAGATCGTCTGGTAAGTTATGTAGAGATGAGACAGAATTTGGAATTCAGAGTTGGAAATTGGAATTTGTTTAAGTTTTCTCCGATTAATAGAGCTGTAAGATTTGATAAGATTGAAGAGTTGACTCTGAAGTATTTTGGATTTTCTTGTGTTCTCGAGAGGAGTAGTTCTTTGATCTACAGGAATGAATGGCCAGTTTGGATAACTGGAATCCATTCTATTTCACGTATCTCTGAGGGAGTACGTGTATGATTCATCGCTGGTGGTGGAATCTGTAGTTCAGTTGGATTTGGAGGTTGAGCTGGACTTGAGGTGGTCTGATATTTTTGTTCAGATTAGTGGATCTAGAGATGAGGGAAGCTCTGGATCATAGTGGTGTTGTTTGTTTAGCTTCTATAGAGCGAGTATCCCGGTGATTTATACTCGGGGAAACTCTTGATAGCAGTAGTAAGATCTATTCTAATTTATATTAGAATAGTTAGTTAGGTTTGTTTGTTTGTTTGATTGATTGATATGGTTGTTAGGAATTAGATGATAGGTATGTGGTTGCTGTTGAAATTAAAAATCTTTGCTAGAGTATTAAATTAACTTTGCTTTTAATTTCGGGGACGAAATTATTTTAAGGGGGAAGGAATGTGATATCCCGGGTTTTTGGGCAATATAAATTTAATAATCTGTATTAATAATTTAATTGAATTGATAATTTTCTTTATAATTTTAAATTTAAATTGGTTAATTTAATATTTTAAAGGATAAAAATATTTAATCTGGCAATATTGATAAGATAAATTTTCAAAGCTAATAAAATTTTATTCTATTTATAATATATATATTTGATATATATTGTGAATGAAAAATCTTTTTGTTTAAATAAAAGATGTACTTTCAAATTGTAATATATATGTATGTATATATTATTATTTGAAGTTGTATTGAAATTTAATATGATAATTCTCAAAATTTATGTTAAAAATATTTTCTATTTAGATATATATGTATATTTGTATATATTGGGATTTTGGTTTGAAAGTTAATAAAGTGTTTCAAAATTCTAATATATATATATAATTGTAATTTGTAAGTATAATTTAATATAATACCTTTCAAAAGCTATTTAAAAACTAATCATATATTTTCAAAACTCTTAAGGTAAATATTTATTTTATTAAAAGTATTTTAGCTCTAGTGTAAATAAGATTTAATAAAAGATTTTATTTTGTTTTCTTTTAAAAAAAAGTACTTAATCTAAAAATAGTTATATATATATATATATATTTAATTAGACCTTTCTTCTTAATATCTCTTTAATTTAAATGGTTTGTAAACATAAATAAATTTAGTAATAATTCACATTTACATAAATACATAAATATAAATACAAATTCATATTACATAATTTAAAGAAAAACATAAATACTTTTGTAAATAAGTTTTTAAAACATAATTACTTTTATTATTAAGGGTTTAGACATAATTTTGCTTGTTTTTAACACTTGCAAGTTAAGGGATTCATGCAAGTTAACAAGTGGCAGCATTGTTTTTATTTGAAAATGATGCAAATATATTCATTAAACTGATTTGAGAAACTAGGCTAATTGATTTTCAGTTCAAAAACTTCTCTTATCTTCTTTCATCTTCAAAGTAAATTCAAATTAAAACTAAGCTACAGCAGAGCAAAGATTAAAGCTTCATCGAGTAAAGATCAACTCAACATTAAGTAATTTCAGTTTCAAGCTGTAGACTCAAATCAAACTAAGCAAAATCAACTTCAGTTCAAATTCAACTCAACAAACAACAAGCAAGATTCAAATCAAAAGCAGTTTCCAGATCATAATATAAAGTCTGGGAAAAAACTGTTCTCTGCTTATATAAAAGGTGAGTAAATATTTATTTTAAAAACAGTTTGAAACTTGGAATTTGAACTTAGTTGCTTGTGATGAAATGATATAAATGTTTATAGAAAATGCTTTGGTTTGAATGCATATGTATGTCTATATATTATGTCAGTAAAAACTGCTCTCTGTTCTTATTATAAAAAAAAAGTGAGTAAACTCCATTTTTTAAAAACAGTTTTAAATCTGTATTATGTTGTTATGGAATGCATGAATGAATGATTTAGTAGATTGAGTTTTTAGTATATGGATATGAATGCATGTATATACTGTGAGCATGTCTGTGTGTGTATATATATACTGGTCTCTGTTAAATCTCTGGCTCAAGAACCACCTTTAAAAATTCCTAACTTCCCAAAGAATCACTGTTAGGTTATGATGATTTAAAAGAAAACGATTATAACAATGTAAATTCATTTCTAAAAATAGTTTAAAGTAGAATTATTTAGTTAATATTTTGAAAATAGGATTTTACAGTAAAACTAAATATATGTCAAAAATTCAAGTATCTTAATTACTTGATTCTTTTATACGGTATGTTTTGCTTCTAGAAATTATGATTTTTAAAAGTAAAATCATGAATTTTAGTTTAGAGAATAGTGAGAATTTTGGGTTTGTTCGATTGGGATGATTGGGTTGATTGCCGATGATCGACGGCGTCGGGGTGGTCGATTTTTGGGTCGAAGGTGGTCTGATTGATGGAGAGTACGGGAAAAATGTCGATGGATTTTTCTGACGACTGTGGTGGACAGGCATGGGAGATTTAGGGTTTTAGCAGTGGGTTCTGTCGTTGATGTTGTCGAGTTTTGTTCGACCAGGGTGACGCATCGAGCACGATCGCGATAGGGGGAAAAGTTCGCTGGTGATCGAGGCAATGATTAGTGAGGTCGGAGGGGCTTCTCGAGGCGGAGTTCGTCGACGATGGGAGGATTTCTGGTGATGGCAAATTCCAGATTTTTTTTGGTTGTTTGGGTTCGATTTTGAGGCCGAAGTGATGTCGTCGTTCTGGGTGGACGTATGGGTAGTCGAGGTCAACGTGGATCGGTCGATGGTCGGGGAGATCGCCAGAGATGGTCGGAGTGATATGCAACGTGCACACGTGCACGTTGTTTCGTTTTGGTACGCTGTGGGTTTCGAGTTGGAGGTGATGAAGATTTATCGGGTTTGGCTCGTGCAGGTGAAGGGACGACTCGAAGTAGACGAACGTGGGAATAGACTCGGGGGAAGACTCGTGTTTTAGTGATGTTTACTCGGGTTGTTCTGGTTTTAAACTGGAAGCTTGAATTTTATAAATTGTGTTCCAGTCCAAAGCAAAGTAAACAAGTTTTAAAGTTAGTAAAATAATTAGTTTTCAAAAGGAAAGTGTTTAATCAAGTTTTAAGATATATTTAAGGAAATAAGTTTAAAGAGAATAATTAAAGATTTATTAAATTACAGTTTAAATAAATAAATAATTAGAGGTTAAAATTAAGATGTTTAAATTTCTTTTAAATTGATTTTTAAATGTTTTATTTTTAAATATGGTTTAATTAAGAAATCAATTATAATAAAGAATTTGTCTTTAAGATTTTGTTTAAATTTAAATAATTAATTCGTGAAATAAATAAGGTTAATTAATATTTGTTATTAACTTAAGAATAGTTAAATAATAAATGATTTGTTAATAAGTAAAGTTTAATTAAGACAAATGGTTTTCTTAATTTATCTAAGTATTTTTATATATAAGGAGTTAACTAAATTATTTAATTAATTTTAAATGATTAGTCAATTGTTTGGTTAAATTAAATATCACTTAATTATGAATTAATTAAGTGTAATTAATTATTGAAGTAATTAATGCTTAATTACTGAATGCAATTAAAGGAAGGAAAAATTACTCATGAAAGTAATTAATTGAAGTGATTAATGGGTAATCATTTAATGTTATCAATTAAAGAATTAAGAATTATTTGATGATGGGATTAATTACTTGTTAAGGTAATTAGTTAAGAGAGATCATTTAATGAAGTAATTAGAAGATAATTACTTATGTAAGTAATTAAGAGTTAATTACTTAAGTAAATTAATTAATGTGATTAATTAAATGTGTTTAATTTAAGATTAATTACTAAGTAAAAGTAATTAATTAATAGAGTAATTAATTTATGAAGTGGAGTAATTAAGGGAAGTTAATTACTAAATGAGATTAATCAAAGGTGATTAATAAATGTGACTAATTAATTATTAAATGTAATTAATTTAAATAAGATAATTAATTAAGAGTAATTAAGGATCATTAATTAATAAAATTAATGATGTAATTAAGAATTGATTAATTAAGATTAATTAATAAATAATAAGTGATTAAAGTAATTAATTAATTGTAATTAATTAAGGATTAAGATAATTAAGTATAATTAATTAATTAATGAAGTAATTAAAGATTAATTACTGAATGGTTTAAGATAATTAATTTGTGAAATTAATTAAGTATTAATTACTTAAAGTAAATAAAGGATTATTAATCAGGAATGATTAATTAAGATGGATACTTAGAGTAATGATTAATTAATTGGTTTAATTAATAATTAAGTAAGCAGGATTTATAGAATGAAGTAATTAGTTTAATTCACTTTAAATTAATTAGATCATATAAATCATTGCTTAAGGATGGATGAATGAGATTGAATGTATTTCATTGTTTGATATCTTTGATGAGATATGATTGATATATGATATGGATGTTTGGTTGAATTATAATGATAATGTGAATTATCTGTTTGGGATGATAATGTAGATTATCTATTGTGAATTATCTATCTTTGTGTATATAGATAAGAATTGAATTGTTTTAACCTTAAAACAACTTGGCCTTAAAAGATACGTTTTGGATTTCGATGAGACCGGGATCGGGTTTCCGTATACCGGGATTCCAGGTCTGGAGACCCGAATACCACATCGATCCAAATTTACGATAGGTCGTGAATCTCAAGTGAAGATGAAGATTCAGAGTGCAAGGGTTATTGTCGTTAACTCTGAGGGTGATTCCAAAACGAGTGTAACGAGATAATGCCTTCGGTTTCGTTCGAACCCGGAACGAACTTGTATGGATTGAATGCTTTCAGCACATCGTCAGGCGGACGATGAGCATTCTAAGTGATATGTTCTGATTAAAGGTAATCGTAACCTCAAGCCTCATCAACCGGGAATGGCTAAAACAGGGGAGGTGCAGCAAGGCTTCGTGGGTAGCACCCACTGAGAGCAAGATAGATCCCTGTCTAGAGGTCCCTTTTCTTTTTATTCGGCTTAGTGTGTGGTTGGTCGCGCCAACTACGGGGTTATCTTGTTCGGAATTATCCAGTAAGGGATGGTTCCGGCTTTGTGTTGCAGGGGAGCGGGCGTACTCCTCGGTACGGTGATCTAGGCCACGTACTGTGATGGGCGGTACCCCAGTAGCCTTGCCATTGTATGGAATCCAAACTCCAATAAGTGCCGTACGTATTAGTTGTGCCCAACTATGTTGGAATGTGAGATGTAAGCATTTCAGCTATTTCTGTATTTTACTTGAAAACCCTAGACCCTATTATAATACAATCAGATTTCCTATCAAACGTTTTAGTTAGCGTAAGGTAAAAACTTACCCATGTTTATTTGTGGGGAGTCTTACGTGATACTTTTGTTTTCAAAAGTTTTCAAAGTTAAGCAATCTAACCGTTTACTCACACCAGACCCATGTCTGACCCAAGTGTTTATTTTCTGTTTTATTAAACTCTTGGGTACTCAATATTGTATTGAGTAGTCGAGGGATTCAGGTTAGCTTTGACGAATTCTGGAGGAGATTTGGAGCAGGAGGCTTCACCGTGTAGATATATGATGATTCCGCTGTGTATATGTTGTGTCTGTATCTGTGATACTTGAGTTGTATGAATTAGACAGATGTTTATAACTGTCTAATATGTGTTGTATAAGTTGTGTAACTCCGATGTATATGATACTATGTAATATTCTATATGATATATTATATTTCATTCGTTTCCGCTGTGAGATTCTTTTGTGTTGTTGTTTCTTCTTTTCTATCCTTTCTTCTTCTATCCCTTTCTTTCTTCATGATGATACGACTTTCTGTGGAGAAAAAGTCGGGTCGTTACATAAATTGTGAAAATTGATTATTTTAATATTTAATTGACGACTAAAAATAGTCATTTTTCAAACAGTCTCGGATTTTGATGAAACTAGTTTCATCGGATCCGTAATGTGAAATTATTGTAAGATTTCAAATTTCGTATCAATCGGATTTACTGTTTGTCCGGGGCGAGCCAAAACGCATAGAAATCGTTTTAATCGATTTAATTTTAATTTGATCGTTATTTCCGTAACTTGCACATATGACCAAATTAGCTCCCGAAACATGTTCCATTGTGTTCGAAACGCGGGTAAAACCTTAGAAACGCCAGCCGGCACGCTTCGTTTGGAGTTCAGAAATTTTTCGATGAATAGTGTTTTAGCAATCTTCTATAAAAGGATGTGATTATCTTCATTTTGCAAACAAACCCTAGAAGCTAGGTCTGGCCGCCACTTTCAACTTCAATGGCCAGAAATTTGCATGCTTCCTCCATCATTTTCTTCCAATCCATCGATCTATTCCAAAAATCTTCAACTAACAAATTATAAAGGGCGATGAGAGCTTCGATTCTATATGGTGATGATCGTGATCGACGAAACGTCGAGGAGGATATTGGCTCGCGTTCGTTTGTTGTTCACGCACATTTTTCAAGGCCTTTAGGTGACCGAGCTCCACGCAGTTCAAAGTGGTGGTGCCACTCGTGATGGCCGTTCATATGGAGGTCTTCGATCAGCGTCTCGATTAAGGGATTGGTCACGAAAATTCATTAATAAAAGGCGGCTATGGGTTATCTTCGACGTGTTTAACCTAGTGGGAACGCTGTTGGGGAAGATGAACGCGTGCGGCCCTGATCTACATTTCATAAACGAGCGGCTAGATTGAGTTAGGTTTAAAAAATAAAATAAGAGTTGAAATTTATATATACAATAATTCGTATTAACTTCTAAATGTCATAACTTTTGCATACGTTGTCGAAATTCGACGAAACAGGAAGCGTTGGAATCGCAGCGATGAGATATACGCTGCAGCGTAGATCTGGGCATGTTTGGGGCAAGCGAATTTTTTTGATTAAATCGAACTGTTCGATTTAATTTAAAATTTAATCACTCGACAACTCAAGGTGAGAACTTCTCACTCAATCGAATTGTGTTTCGATTTAAATTTTAAATAGTTAAATTTAAAATTGCTTGATTGTGTGAATTGAATGATGATTGCTATCTATTATGTTGAAATGAGAGCCTATTGCGTCGCATAATAGCGGATAATATTTATAAATCCCATATACCGCGATATTCCACCTTGAAGTGGAATTGGTATTGTGCTAACATCTGTGGATGTAGGGAAACAGGTTGGAGGGATCCAACTGGATTCCTCAAACATTTGAATTTATTTCAATGTTGTGTGTTGATTTATTTATAATCTATGTGTGATTATATTGTGATGGAAATCATTGAAGGCTAAAATTTAGCCGAATATATTTTTGGTATCGTTGGATACCAGAAATAAATAAAATTGGATTTTCAAAATTCAAGTTGAAAATTTATTGAATTTTTTTTTAGAATTGGATAAATTTAAAAGGAGTTTTAAAAAGATAAAAGTCTTATTTTTGAACCATATTGAATTTAATTTCAAATTTGGGAAAAAGGCTTAATGAATGGATTTCGAAAATATTACTTATAAGTTGAAGAATTTATTTAAATTTCGATTTTTAAATAGACTTGAAGAGATAAAGGAATTTATTTTAAAAAGGAAATAACTTTGGAAATTTATCCGACTTTAAATTAATCAGATAATTAAATTAATCCTACTTATGGATGTTTGGATTATATTGGATGTTGAATTGTTTGATATCTCTGATATGTGATGCTTTGTGATATATCCTGTTCTGTGTGTGATTTGTGATCTATTTATCTATGATATGAATATGTGTGATCTGTGAATTAATGATAAGCGTTATAGTTTATACCGCTTATCAACTATATTTCTGTGTTTTGATCTGTGATGATTGGATGTTGTTGCACTATTGTGTTAAACCCGTGGACTACACAATACACACACAAAGGTGGATTTCACGTGGAAATCGGTTAAGTCAAAGATTTTTATCAATTTTAAAAATTGAATTCTTGAATCCAAAATAGTTTTGGAATTGAAATTGAAAGCTTTTGAAGATGAGATTCAAAAAATAAGAGTTATTTTAAATAACTTAATAATAATTGGAATTTAAATCATTTGATTTAAATTTTGAATTCAATACTTAAAATTGAATTCGATGATTTTGGAATTTTGGTTTAAAAGATTTTACAAGTGTAAAAGGTGTTATATGGGTTTCTAACCATTTAAAATATGGTTTTGGAAATTTAAATTTATATTCAAGTTTTATACTTGGATGGCTTTAAACTGTGTAATTGTAACCAGTTTTTCCCAAAACGAAAACTATCCGTTTTCAAATAATAATAATTTTCATAAAGTGAAAAGATTTCCAATTTGTATCGAAACATTTCAAGTTGAAATGAAATTGTGAATAGTTTAGAAAAACTATGAATTAACCTTTGTGAAGATGATT
This sequence comes from Allium fistulosum, assembly GCA_030737815.1. NCBI lineage: Eukaryota > Viridiplantae > Streptophyta > Magnoliopsida > Asparagales > Amaryllidaceae > Allium > Allium fistulosum. The sequence goes on from CM060906.1 coordinate 420,308,707, forward strand.
AAGCTTTATCTTGAAATCAAAGAAGATTTTAAAAGGTGTTTCTTTTATATTATAAATGACTTGAATTGTGAATAGTTTTGAAAGCTATAAGTTAAATCTTGAGTTAAAGATTTAATGGGTTAATGCAATTGAAATGGAAATTGATTTGGGAATCTGTGAATGAATCTTTGTAAAACTGGGTAAACTTTATGAAGTAAATCTTTTTGTTTAAAGATTTAAAATGGTAATTTGTTTAAACCATTTAAAGGAAAGGATTTGGGTAATAAGTTGTGACTTAATTGAAATCCCAATATTCATATGTTTTAAATATTGTGCTCACTATTCGGGTTAGCCGGGAAAAGACCTTTGTGTCATATAACCCATTCTGAATTAGTGATACGACGATATGGATCGTATTGAAGACTGGTGTTGAAGACCGGGTATTTTCGAAAATGAAAGGACAACCTGTTGAATGTCTCTACACCGAGTTGCTCCAGTATAGAGATTTATATCACTCTTCTTGTGATGGGAAGTCCGATCGGCATTGTGAATACCCGGATTGCAAGGGCTTCTTTGGAAGTGCCTTCGGTTCTGTTCGAACCCGGAACAGACTTGTATGGTTGTATGTATGACATTACACTTTGAGATGTAAAGCTGGTTTCTATCAAATACATTTCTGTTGGTGGCGGAGAATTTATTCTCTTAGCTTAACACCCTTCTCTGAGACGTATGAGCTCAGAGGTTATGTAGTTGATGGTTACTAGTGATACATTCCCAATTTGGTAATGTGGCATACGAAGTGCTGTTGATCATTTGTTGAACAAAGCGTGGCTTTGTGAAAAAGCATTGCTTTGTGAAAAAGCGTGGCCTTGTAAAAAAGCGTAGCTTTGTGGACGAGACTTCGTCGAGCCTCACAACCCGGTAATGGTCGAAACAAGAATGTTGCGGCAAGGTGTTTAGGAGTCGAGCCCCTAGGGTATGTCATTTCCTTCTGGATAAAAGGTGATATCATGGTATAGAGCCCATATATTTTACCTATGTTGATGCTGCAAATTTATTTTACTTTGTGGTTGTTGCTTTGTTGTATAGTCCTCGGATAAAGGTCGGTAACGACCGGGGGATGGCATAGCTTGTGTGTTAGCTACCTAGTTACAGCTGTATAGCGTGAGGTAGTGTCGACCTTATGTTGAAGAGAGCAGGTTAACTCTCGGGTCGTCTTTCTAGAGGCGTTTCCATTTCGGTGTAAGGAAGTTCCTTAGCCTGACCATTTGTTGGAAAATCCATAGAAACAATACGAACCTTGTACGGTTTTAGTTGTATAACCTGCTATGGAATGTAGCGGTAACCTGCTATTGAACATGGTAGCTATAGTAGGCATACAATAATGGTTGTATGTTGGCTAAGATTAATATTATACTTTCGAAATGTTTTCCACACTATGCACTAGTAATAATATCAAAAGAGTTTTCTTTTGCGTAGTAAGCATGTTTGACTATCATAAGAAGAAATCTCCTCCAATTCTGCGTTTGCATTGTGTGTGTGGCGGGAGGTCTTATGGTAGTTTCATTTTCCAAAAGCATTGCGAATGTCTTTTACTTCCTTTGTTGTTGTTGTTTTAAAGATAATAACTGTTTTAAGTTCTCACACTAGTCACCATGACTGACCTGGAGTTTATTGTTCCTTTCCTAAACTCTGGGTGCCCATAATTTTCCACACGGGCAGCCTAGAGTCAGGTTATCAGGTCATTCTGGATTCAAAGGTGCTATGGAGCTCAAGTGGCGAGCTGGATGCCGAGACGTATCACTTGTATATGATATTATTTATTCTGCTGTGTATTCTATATGAGGACAAGTTTGTATAACTGTCCATTGATGTATTGTGCGTATATTTTTGTTGTAAACTCTGATGATGATGTAATGTATAAACTGATGTAGTTCTTTGATTTAAAGATTATTCATTTATCTATTATATGTTGTTCCGCTGCGATATGTGAGATTTTGATATTGTTTCTGTTGTTTCTTCTTTCTTTCTTCCTGTCTTCTTCTACCTCTTCTTTTTAACCATAACGATTGGGTTTTCCGGTAATCGATTGCTCGGCAGTTAATACAGTGGACGTATTAATGTCGACTTTCGGAAGTCGAAAATCCCGGACGTTACATAAACACTAGATCCTTCTTATTTTCATTTGTTTGTACATACAATTCTCTCTGGCTTCTTCTTCTTAATGGCAGACAAACCAAACAAATTCCTAATTCAATTTTATAACGACCCACTATTTTTGACCATTCAAATCGACAATAATTCACACATGTCTGACTTGAATAATTCAAAATAACAGATTGTAATAAAATTTGGAGCAAATAAAATCAAATACAGAATCACAGACATAGAATATCAGAATAACTCGCAGCGGAAATAAAATACCATAGTAGTTCATGAAGCTACTATATACAAATTCTCAAAACATATACAAAATCTCATAGTCAGAATAGATACAATAGAAGTTAGGATACATAAATCAATAATACAGAGACGATATCGAATAGTAAATAACTGGATTAGAAGATAAGAAATAACAGATGGACAAATAAGCTCCAGCAAATCTCTAGCTCCAGAAGATAAATTCCAAAGCTGTGATTCTCAGGCTGACCCGAGCGTAAAGTAAAACACAAAACATTCGAGTCAGGACATATATACTTATACAATGTAAACCAACTCAAGTGGACTGTAACAGCAATGCATAATAACTTAGAGGATGCTTAGGATCGCCTATCCTTTAAGGATCCATAAAACCATCAATTAAACAGTAATATCAATATCACAGAAATGTCCATGTCGAAATAAACCATGCAACTAATAGTGTTAATGCGCATCACAGCCATCATCAGGAAATCAAATAACATACAGAGAAGTATACCCGTGGTTATAGTATTTCAAAATAATATTTTATATTTCAAAAATTTAATATCATTTCAAATCCAAATCTTTATCAAAATAAAGATTAAATCATTTACAAACCATTTCAATATATTACAATATGATATCCTTTCAAATCATTATTTGAATTCAAATTCAATTATCAAATTTAATACCCTTTAAAATTCCAAAATATCATTCATTTATTATCTTATAAAATCACCCTTTAAATAGTTTTCCATTTAAACCATTTAAAAGTGAAATTATTATTCTTTCAAGTCAAGTATTCAATTTCCAAAGTTTTAAATCATTCTGAGTTCATTTACTAAGTCAAAATCCCTAAACATTGAAAATTTTAGCCTTTCACAACATTTGGAAAAAGCTGTTATAAGTTATATTTGAAAACATTTTATTTCAGCAAAGGCAGCACTTTAAAACTGCCGTTATATCTCATTTTTATTGAAATTTACTTTAAAACAGCAAAGACAACATTTCCAGAAATGCTGTAATAGCTCAGGTTCAAAAACAAGGGTTTTACTTTATTTCAACAAAGACAGCAGGCAGCTACAGCAATTTACAGAACTGCTGTAATAGCCCTTTATTAAGTTCTTTAGCCTTTACATTTACTACAGCAACTACGTCATTTCAGAAATGCTGTAATAGCCTCTTTTTACTAAGTTTTAGTTCAATTCTGAAATCATAGCATTTCTGAATGCTATTAAAAGTATTTTTCAGATTTTAGTGTATTTCCAACCAATAATAAAATTCATTTTTAAACCCTTTTAATATTCTAAAAATCATGTTTTAACATTTAAAAATGTTTATATAATATATCATTTAACACATGATTTTTATTAAATATATCTGTTATAGTTAAATCAAATTTCAATGAATTATTTAACAAATTCAAGTGTAAATTTCTTTTCTTCACATTTTTAATAAATAAACTTAACACTTAAATTTTATTTCCATTTCACAAATTAACTAAATTTTCAATTTTATTTAATTAACTTAAACCTTTAATAAAAACCAAATTCACATTTCAAGTCAAGTTATATTTTAAAATTACACTTTTAAGCATTCATTTATTTAACCATTTTAATACATAGAAAAAAAATCAATAATACTTCATTAAATCATTTAAATTCAAATCTAAAACAATTTATCATATTTACCATTTTCCAAATATAATTAAATTTCCATTTTATTTATATAACTTGAATATCATTTTAAAACCAAAATTCCAAATATCCAAACTTAAGTTATATTTCAAAAATTCACTTTTCCCATTCATTTAAATTACATTTTTAACTTCTAGAAAAATCCAAATTTCTTTATTTAAACATTAAAAATCCAATTTAAATCAAATTTTCATAATTTACACTTTTGAAAACATTTAAAATATTCAAAATACTTTATAAAAATAACCACGGGCATGTATATAGTTTTCTAACCTAGGTCAATTGATATGGATATGTATCATTTCAATCCGTAGTTTAAAAAGCAAAAATCCGGGTTCTATCATTTCAAACCCGCAATCCCAAGTTAAAATAAAAAAAAACCGTTCAGGCCTATCATTTCAGCCCATAATGATTTTTTCCTATTCTAAAGTCCGTTCGGGTATGTATCAGTTCAACCCATAGTGAATCTATCTACATGGAACTCGCAGTGTGATAAACAGATATAAAATGAATAGTATACAATATATAACAGTAATAGATGCGATGACAAGTAAATTAACAGGTTTAACATCATATAAATAAATCATCACAGACAGTTATAACATCATATAAAATTCTACACATTCAATTGTTGTCGTTTCACAATTGCATAAGTATAAATGTCTAGTGAGATTTACTCACCTCTAAATGCTGGAGATAACAAAACCAAAGACACAACGGAAAACAAAGCACGATGACAAGATTACGGACTTGAGTGGAGAGCAAATCCAATGCTATAGATCTTGTGTTACAACCCAAACAAAAAAATCAAAACAAACCATAAATTTCAATACACTTGAAATGGAATAACTTTTAAATAAAAAGAGAAACGAATGCCAAATCTTTTGCCTTACTTCCTCTATTTTTTTTTAGCCTAGGGATGTTGTTTGGCTCTGGTTTGAACAAGTTTTGGCTCAGGTTTGGTCATGTGAATGCACGGCCAAAGTGGTGAAACATAGGGAGGAAGTTACATAGTGAGAAGGTGAAGAGTTTAAGGCAAAATAGTGTGATTTTGTTCATCCAATTGGGCTCGGCCATGGGCAATTGGGTCAGGTCAGAGGGGTATGGGTCAGGTCAGTGGGAGGAAGGTGTGTGGTGGTCTGGCCAGAGGTGGTGGAGGCGGCCTAAGGTGGTGGTGGAAAATGAAGCGGTGAACAAATAGTGGTCAAACAACATGTTTTTATGGCTTGTGTTGCAATTTTTGTGGAGTTTTGGCATCATGGTGGCTCGGCCTTGGTCAAGACCAGAGGAGTAGATAGTGGTGATGGCAGGGAAGAGATGTAGAGGGTGGTGGTGGTCATGGCCGTGGAAAACAAGGTGGAGGCCAAGCAAAACTATGGAGAGAACAAGGCAAAATGACATGAAAATAAGAAGAAGAAAAAGTATAGAAACAAAGGAGCCATTACCCAAAGTTTTTGCTCAGATCTGAAATGGTCGAATTGAGAAATGAAACTGAGATGTTTCACATGAAAAAAAGAATAAAGTCACGGCCAAAGCATAATGGGAAGGTTATGGCAAGTGAAAAGACTTAAGGAGGTGAAAGGACTTCAGTTTCTAAAGCATTTTAAACTCTTTCATATTTCCTTTTTCTTTAATTCAAATAAAACAAAATAAAATCAGTAATTTGACTTTAGAACTGATACAAAGTAATATAAAATAAAAATAAATAATTAATTTTAAAGAAAATGGAAAAAGAATATAAGAAATTGCTTAAAAATTGAAAACAGGGTCCAGAAATTACAAATAAATCACTATTGACTTTGGAAAATTAACAACTTCATTTTAAAAATATTTTAAAACAAAAAATGTGAAGTAAAATAATTCATTTATATTTTCAAAATGAAATAAATAATTAAATTTAGAGAAATTAGAAAAAAGAACTAAAGAAATTGTTTAAAAATTCAAAACAGGACTTAAAAATTACAAATAGAATATCACTAGTTTTAGAAAATTTCTATTTCACTTTAAAATAAAATAAAAGGTCAAATAAATAAAATAAATGAGGAACAAAATAAAGTGGGAATGAGAATAAAATAAGATATTAAGGAAAAAGAGAAATAAATAAAGAATTCCTTTAATTAATTGAAACTGGAAATTAGAAATTGTAAGCAAAATACAACTAACACTGGAAAATGTCAATTATACTTTTAAAAATGTTTTAAAACCAAAATATATACATAACATGTTATTTTACCTATATAAATATAAATTAGAACATTACATGACCAAATAGAATATTATTTATATAATTTAAAATAAACAATTTTGTTGAATACAGCAAATTACACCCAATATTTAAAAGGGCATAACTTTCACATTATAAATCAGATTTCAACGAAACGAAAAGCAGTATTCTTGGAATTTTATTTAATTCCATAATAAAAGATAAAATTAAAAATTTCATCATTTTATATTTTTAAATTAAAAGTCAAAGTTTGACCATATTGACCAAAATTCACATTTCTGGAAAATATTATATTTATTCATGTTTGGAATTCTAATTCACATCCAAATCAAAATTTATATTTAAAATAACAAAATTTATCCATTTAATAAATAAAATAAAGTTTTTAAATCAGAGATTCAATTAAGATAATTAAAATATACAATTAAAATAATAATAAAAAATACAGGGTTGTTACACTCTCCACCACTCAAAACTTTTCGTCCCCGAAAAGGAATGAGGTACGGGAAAGCACAGAAAAAGACAGAGTGATATAGGATTAAGACAAGATGACAAGAAGATTAAAATTATACCTGATAACTGTTGTTATAGGTAAGTTTAACAAGGTGGAGAATAGAAATATCTACAAAGGAAAATAGGACGAAAGACAAGGATGAGCCATTAATTAAAATTGTTGGTTAAAGAGGTAAACAATATTTAAAACCTTTTAATATCCTTTAGAAAGGAAAATAACTGATCAAAATATCATTTATATAATATTTTATCAAAATACTTTTATAACTCGATGTCTTAACAAGTTTATCCTCGTTCCTGCAGACTCTGGCAGTGCATTGATCAGGCGCAAAGCTAGAATTCTCCAGGTACTTAGTAGACCTATTTCAACACCCAGTGAAAATACTGGAAAACTTTTAAAAACAGATATGGAAAGTACAATCCAAAAAAAAATAAAAACATGTCGATCATTGATCGCGGATACACAATGGTTACGCCTGGATCCCCCAGGAAACATCTGTACCTGTAGGCCGCCCCCAACCTTGCGATTACGCCATGAAGACTAGTAGTACTGTAGATACACAATGGTTACGCCTGGATCTCCCAGGAAACATCCGTACCCTAGGCTCTCGCAGCCCCTGCTGATTACGCTACCAAGCAACCCAATAGATCGCAGATACACAATGGTTACGCCTGGATCTCCCAGGAAACATCTGTACCCGTAGGCCGCCCCCCAACCCTGCGATTACGCTATGAAGTCGCGCTCGTAAGACCATGGAGATTGCCATGGAATTCGATGGAAACTCGAGTATCATATCCGGAAAACCAAAAATCAGAGAAATATCGATAGAATGTATCCACAATGTGGCCACAAAGCAGATATCAAGCAGAAGGCACTTTCCATATCTTTACTTCCAAAATATGTATCATACAGTACCTTTTCAAATCACTTTCAAATATCATACTTATATAAAGTCCATTATATATAAGATTTCATTTTCAAATCAAATACTTTCCAAAATCAATAGTATATCAAATCACACTTATATAGACTTCAATTATATAAGATTTCACTTTTCAAATTGAGTACCTTTTCAAATCCATAGTTTACGAATAAACATCATACTTATACAAACCAACTTTTAAATAAGTTCGATAACTTCCAAATCAAGTATTTAGTAACACAAGGTTCTCAATTTCAATTTGTTTCAATATCAATACAGTTTCCAAAATCATAAGTTTAGAAAATAATCCAAATTTCTAAATCAACAAAGTTTAAGTCAACCAATTCATTTCCAAAATCAATGGTTTTCAAAATCATCTTATATTTACATAAGTTCCATCTTATATCAGAAATCAAAAATTTTAAAAATAAATTTCGCTGCATGAAGAGCCATATGGGATTGAACATCTTTGCTTACTAAAAGATTTTTTTTAGAATAGTTTTGTATATAAAATAGTTTGTATGTAAAATAGAATAAAACAGTTTGTTTAAGAAGAATAAAAGAAAAGTAGTTTTGAAAAATGGTTTTAAATTGATAGTAGTTTTTCATAAAAGAAAAATTCCAATTAAATTACAAAGATATCCAACCCAACAACTTCCAATTTCAGTGTCAAGTATATCAATGATATTAGAATATAAGATGTACATATGTCATCATTTCACAAAATCACATTAGATCGCTCGCTCGATCACACAAGTTCGCTTTCGAACTAGTATTGTCCATTCGACTTCCCTAATGCGGATTTCGATATGGTTTCTCGACTAGAAACCATCAGTCTCCTTGCATAACCATATACTATGATAGAGAATTCTAGAATCAAGCCCAAAATCCATATCAAATATTCGCCATCAAGAATCAAATGAAAAATCCTAACACGAAATGGTGTAATTCACCTCGAACTTGTGAACTCAAACTTGGATCAATTTAATTATGCGTATAAAACAGCATACGTACAACTTATGTATCTATTCCAACTTGTTCAATATATAGTTTTATAAAGATGTTACCCAGTTAAAACATTTAAACTAAATTTTATTCAAAATATTTTGAAGACCAAATTCTTTTCAAAACATTTCAAATCTAAATTTCATATTAGAAAATTCAAAATAGCCTTATTCGTTTACTTAACAAAACAGTTTCAACTTATTTAAATCATACTACCACATACTTTAACATACATACCAAACTTATATACCTTATACTTTTCAAATTTTCTTAGCTTTGAAAAGTTAACCTTGATTTTGAAGTGCTCGAACCTTCAAAGTAGTCGAAGAAATCATATTTCAATCCAAGAGTTGGAAATCACAATTAAATCTGTAAATCAATTCCAAAAATAGGGTTATTTCAAATCAATCCAAAACTCAAGGACTGAACATCGGCTTATTTCAAATTGTTCAAATATATATACATATATCTTTCGAATATCACATCACACTTCGGAAATTGAAATCAAAATTGGTTTCACAAATCAATCGCATAACAAAGCTACAGAAATGGCCTCTCCCCCACTCTGAAACTCGAAAATCAATGTCGATGATGCATGCATTCATCATCGAAATTATTTTCCAGCGACATAAGTGGGTTCTGGACATCTATTTTCTCAAATTTCTTTTGAAATTTCTTCGAAATCATTTGAAACTTATTAAAATCATTTGAAACATTTCATATTCAGAAAATACTTTCAAATCATATTATTAATTATTTCAAAATCTTAAAACCAGTTCCAAAATGTTGGAGTTCAATCACTCAAATTCAGATTCAAAACCTTCAGTTATAAATTATTCTATATGAAACCATTTCTTATATAAATTTCAAATGTGACGACCCGACTTTCCACTCCCGGAAAATCGCATCGACAGTAAGAAAGAAAGGGGTGAGAAGTAGAAAAGAGAAGAAGAGAAAAGAAACAAACACAAATACTCACAGCGGAAACGAACAAAATATATTATATCACATAAATATTACATAGTATCATATACAACACTTATCAGAGTTACACAGATTACACATCATATACTAGACAGTTATAAACATCTGTCTAGTTATTACATCTCAATACAAAACAAAGATCTAAACAAGATCAACACAGCGGAAACTACTATCTATATCTACAACGCTGAAGCCTCCTGCTCCATTGCTCCTCTAGATTACTCGTCAAAGCTAAACCTGAATCCCTTGGCTACTCGTAAAAATTTGAGTACCCAAGAGTTTATAAAACAGAAATAAACAACTTGGGTCAGACATGGGTCTGGTGTGAGTAACAGGTTAAACTTGTTTAACTTCAAAACCTTTTGAAAGAAAAGGTATCACGTAAGACTTTCCACAAATAAACATGGGTAAGTTTTTACCTTACGCTAACCAAAACATTTGATAGGAATTCGATTGTATTATAGTAGGGTCTAGGGTTTTCAAGTAAAATACAGAAATAGCTGAAATGCTTACATCTCACATTCCAACATAGTTGGGCACAACTAATACGTACGGCACTTATTGGAGTTTGGATTCCATACAATGGCAGGGCTACCGGGGTACCGCCCGTCACAGTACGTGGCCTAGATCACCGTACCGAGGATCACTCCCAATCCCCTGCAACACAAGGCCGGAACATCCCTTACTGGATAATTCCCGCACAAGATACCTCACGGTTGGGATCAGCAACCGCGCCACTAAGTCAAAAATAGAAAGGGACATCTAGACAGAGGTAATCTTGTCCTACTTGGGTGCTACCCACTAACCTTGCTGCACCTCCCCTGTTTTAGCCATTCCCGGTTTGTGAGGCTTGAGGTCACGATTACCTTAGAAAAGAACACATCACTTAGAATGCTCATCGTCCACCTGACGATGTTCTGAAAGCATTCAATCCATACAAGTTCGTTCTGGGTTCGAACGAAACCGAAGGCATTATCTCGTTACACTCGTTTTGGAATCACCCTCAGAGTTAACGACAATAACCCTTGCACTCTGAATCTTCATCTTCACTTGATTCACGACCTATCGTTAATTTGGATCGATGTGGTATTCGGGTCTCCAGACCTGGAAATCCGGTATACGGAAACCCGATCCCGGTCTCATCGAAATCCAAAGCGTATCTTTTAAGGCCAAGTTGTTTTAAAGGTTAAAACAATTTAATTCATTATCTTTATACACAAAGAAAGATAATTTACAACAGATAATCAACATTATCAGATAATCCATACAATTCAACTAACATCCATATCATACAGCATATATCTCATCAGAGATATCAATCAATGCCAAGTATTTAATACTATCACTCATTCATAAGTAATGATTTATATCATCTCTAATTAATTTAAATTGAATTAAATTAATTACTTCATTTTATAAATCCTGCTTACTTAACCATTAATTAATTACAATTTAATTAATTAATTATCTTCTAATATTTCATTTCAATTAATCATCTTTGATTAATTATCTTTTAATTACATCCAAGTAATTTATCCTCAATTAATTTCTCAAATTAATTATCCTTAACCACTTATAGTAATTAACCTTTAATTACTTCATTAATTAATTAACTAAAATTAATTAACTTAATCAACTATAATTAATTACATTAATCCTTAATTAATTACATTGATTAATTACTTCATTTATTAATTATTACTTAATTAACCAATCTTAATTACATCATTAATTATATTAATTAATGATCCTTAATTACAACTTAATTATTAATTACTTAATTAAATTAATTACATTAAGTAATTAACCTTTAATTAAACAACATTTATTAATCACTTTTGATTAATCTTCAATCAGTAATTAACTACCCTTAATTACTTTCATTAACTAAATTAATTACTCCTTAATTAATTCTTTAATTAATCCCTTGATTAATTTTTTCAAAGTAATTAACTCAAATTACTTCTATTAATAAAATCATTTATTCAACTAATTACTTCCAGTAATTATCTTATTATTTACTTCTCTAAATAAACTTACCTTAATAATTACATTAAGTAATTATTATCAAATCATCTCTTGATTATTCTAAATTAATTAAACTTAATTAATTAATTTAACTAAATCAAATTAACTTCAATTAATTACAATAAGTAATTAATTCTTAATTACTTCCAATAAGTAATTACATTTAAACAAATTCTATAATTGATTACCTTTAAATTAATTAATCTAATTAACTATTAAATTAATCCTATTAATTAATTATTTAATAATCCATAGTTAATGACTTCATTAACTATTATTTAATTACTTTCCTTAAGTAATTAACTTATATTAATTATTATTAATTCTAAATTAATAAATCTTAATAACTAATTTATTAATCTCTAATTACTAAATTAATTAAGTGTTAACCATAACTTAATTATTTAATTACTCTATTAATTAATTCCTAATTATTAATTAATACTCTAATTTATAATCCTCAATTATAAATTAATCATTCCTAATTTATTTATCTTAATCCTAACTAAATTAGTTTAAACCTTTAATTATTTATTTAATTAATCCAAATGATTAATTAATCAAACAATTTAATTAACCATTAAATTTCCTAATTAATTTAATGAACATAAATCTTTAATTACTTTAAGATAAACTTTATTCTTATTGATAAACAAGTTATCATTTATCATTCATATTTGAAACATCCCTTTCAAATCTACTTTTAAATTTCATTTTAAATGTTGTATTTAAAATGAATACCAATTTATTTTTAACTAAGTTTTTAACCAATTTAAAAACTTTTACTTATCTTATCTCTTATAAAAGAAATTTAAGAAGAGTTTAAACCAATTTCCTTTTTAATTTCAAACAATTTAAATCTAACTACCATTTAAAATCTATTTAAGACATATAAATTTATAACTTATTTATTTCAAATCTTTAAGATTCAAAACTAGCTTGAATCTACATATTTAAATTTTTGATTTAAATTCTAGTTTAAAATTTTCTTTACAATTTAAACCCAGATTAAAGTTTTTTAAAACCAGACAGTTATATAACCTGTCAACCCAAAAGTACTCGAGTCCAACCTAATCTGCTTCGAGTCGCAACCCTATCTTACCCGAGACACTCACGAGCAAAACCAAGGAAAACCCGAGTAGCCTCACTATCACTTGAGTCCAACACTCCAGCTCTAAATACTTCGAGTCGCACATCAAAAACCCTGAGACTCCCACGAACAAAACCCGAGAACTCGAATTGCCTTCTCCAGTAAACCAGACTTCACCCAGATATCCCGTTCGTGTGTACGTGCACATCCACCAGCGGCAACTCCGATCATCTACGACGACGTCACCATCTCGACGATCCTTCCTATGCCAGAATCCCATCACTCGATCAACGAAACTAAGTCGAAATCAAACTCGAGCCTAAAACCAAAACCTGGAACAGTTTCCCCTCTTCAATCTCTAACCTGTCAACGCCACATTCACGGCCCTCCGTCCACCAGGATAGCAGCGACTCCGACCATCATCTCGTCAATGGCCATACTTCCCTCTACCCAAACCTCACATCACTCGATCATTCCTACAGGTAGTTCTGACTCAAACAAGAGGCCTAGTTTAAACTAGGGCTACTGGCAAAATCTCATCACCGCAGCCACCACGGTGAACTGCAACGCCACCCAATATTTTTCTCGGCAATACTGACTATTCCTCCACCTACCAGAAGAAACTCGACACTTCAAATTCCCAAGATCACCCAAAAATCCCTTATTTCCATTTTCTGTTCAACACAGAACTGCACCATACCCTCTTAACTAAAAATCCAAATTTTTGTTCTAAAAATCATGTTTTGATTTTAGTTTTTAATTCCTCATACTGAATCTATCTATTTCTCAATTTGAAGTTTTCATATTATTCAACATATTTTGATATCCTGGCTTTACAGCAATACCAGGTTTGATTTAACAAATTTTAAGTTTTTAAACTTAATCTACACTATTTTAAACACTCCTGGTTTGTAAATCAAGTCCTAACAAAATCTAGATCAAGTGTTGAGAAATTTCAAATAAATTTTTTAGCCTGGGCAGACAAAACAATAACAGAGTACACTGTCATACATGCACACAATACATCCATATATACAAACAGGAGAATGCACTTATTCATACATCAATACATATATATGTCACAGAGATTCAACATGCAACCCTATTTTACTTTAAGTTTAAAAGTTACTCACCTGTTCAAAGATGAAACAGAGGCAGTTTAGATTCTGAAGGCTGTAAACTTGCATGCTTGTTTGAATTTGATTTTTAAACTTTAGTTGTTGAAGCTTTAAATTGATTTTAACACATGCATGTTGCTTCCAGTTTGAAGAATGAATGCAGACAGTATGAATTCCTTCCAGAGATGAAAAGAATTGCAGGTAGGCTTGAGATGATTCCAGATTCAAAGAGTGTTTGCAAGGCTTTGAGATGATTTCAGGATTGCTTCCAGATTGAAGAAATGAATGTAGACAGAAGACTTTGATTTGGTTTGAGGCAACTGATTTCTGATTTCAGATTTGAATATGAACACATTTTGCTTGAGAAATAATTACTGATTTTAGATTAGAGGAAGAGTTTGAGAAGGGTTTGAGAATTATTGATTTCTAATCTGATTTGTATAAAGTCTGATCTGAAGATATATTGATTTTAGATTTTAGTTTTTAGAGAAAGATTTGAGTTTCTCTTGATTTTAAAAAGAAGAATAGAAAAAATGAAATGAAGAAAAGAAAATGTTTATATACATGTATATTTTTGATTTTATAAAATAAAAGAAAATGAAAATAAATAAGGACACTTGTCCTATACAATTGTTTATTAAATTACACATGTTATAATGAAGCTTTAGATAATGACACTTGTCATTTAAGTAATTATTCATATTTCTATTTATTTTAAAAGTAAATAAAAAGCCCTTTCTTATTTATTTAAACACTTATCTATATATATTTCTTATTAAAGATAAACAAAAGCTAATTATACTTATAAATAAAAGTTTATACAAATATAAAAAAAATCCAAAACAATTTAAATATATATTCTTTTGAATTTCAAAACTTAAATTCAAATTTAAATAAAATTAAATCCTAAGATTCCATTTAAAAGTCAAGTTATATATTTACATACACTATTTATTCAATTTAAAATAACAATTCCTTTTAGCATTAAAATTCATACATATTAAAAATAATACATTATACTTGTTATTTGAAAATAACATATTTTATAATTTAAACAAGAGATTATGTTATCAAGAAATATTTAAAAAGAAATAAACAAACCATTTTTGTAAACCTTATTTATTTAAATTTAAGTTAAAATATATCTTAACAAATTTAAACATTTATCCAAAGTATATTTAAAACTAAAATGTTATTTATTTAAATAACTTTGAAAAGTCCAGATTAAATTAAATCTAAATTCCAATTTACCAAAGCTTCTATTTACAATATATATAAATAAATATATATATTCAAATAGAAAATATCTTATTAACTTTTAAAAGATAAAATTACCAATTAATACTAATTTAATCAGATTATTAAATTAAATTCAAATCTTATTATCAAAGATTATCCATATCAATTTAATTATTTAACAGATTATTAAATTGATATTGTTAAAATTTCCGGGATATTACATTCCTCCCCCCTTAAAATAATTTCGTCCCCGAAATTTAAACAAAGGTAATTTAATAATCTTATTAAAGATTTAAATTCAAAACACAAGCATATACTATCATCCATATGCTAGCAACCATAGTAACCAATTCATTCAATCAAACAATTCTAACTATCTAGACTAAATTCTAGATAAAATTCCTCGAGTTTCCCCAAGTATAAATATATACCGGGATACTCGCTCTACAAACAATCTAAACTACTAAGCTATAGATCTCCTACTCATCTAGATCTACAGAACTAAACAGAATATCAGACTACAGACGAGTCTGACTCAACTACCAAACTTCCCAAAACTGCAGATTCTAAAACCAAAGATAGATCAAATACGTATTCCCTCAGAGATACGTAAAACTCAATGAATTCCAGTTATCCAAACTGACAATTCAATCAAGTAGACCAATTACTTATCCAAATCAGAACACAGACGAGATCCAAACATAACTCTACTTCACAACTATCAGTAGATTCCAAACTTACTTCTCCCATCCAGAGATACACTCCAAACTGCTTTCGCTGCTCAATTCTGATCTGAAGTAGAACACAAACACAGACTGGACAACTTATTCCAGAAATAAGGTTCATTGATCCATAAAGAAAACTCAGATACTCCAGCAAAACTTGAGCTGCTTCACCAACTCCATCTCTAGGAAACATCCTTCCACTAGACTGAACCACCGGTATCACTCTTGGAATCCAGTCGATAAGAAAACTCAACCTTCAGATGCGGACAAACTTCTGACTTCTCTGAAGACATCCAGAAAAATTCTGACAACCCAAGAGAACACTCAGACAATCGCAAGTCACTTTTGCGATCAACCCAACCTAATTCCAAAGAAAACTGTCCTCTCTTTACTAATCAGAACAGCTTACACTTATTTATCCAATTTATCGAAGAAATGGATCCACTCTGCTGCTTCTAAACTTCACTTCCAGAAAAACTGCTCATCCAGAAAACTTCCTGCCATCACAGAATACTCCGAGCTGCACTGCTGACACTGATGCTCTTATCCAAAGCTCTTCGAGAAACTTGAACTCCAAACCAAAGCAGAAACACCATGCTGAACTCAGCCTCAATCACCGAAGCATACACTTCTTAAACTCGTTCCAAAGAAAACATCTTCGGGAACATCCATCGTCACTGTATCTCATCATACAGCTACTATTACCTGAGGTATCAAGGTACCATCACTCGCTTCTGTTCAACCGACAGATCCAACTTTACTCATCCAAACTTCAAAGATAAACTCCGAACCATTACAGTTTCCTTCGGAGATCGATGAAATCCTTCACCACAGCAAAGCTTACTCGAGACGGTATTGGGTCTACAGTCTCGACAGATACACTTCCAACCTCAACATTCAGACTCCAACCATTTGTAGTCGTGTTACACACACCACTACCCTATCTACCTTTATATCCTATATTGGAAAACCTGTATGGGTAACCCAACAGATAGGTAGAATATATATATATAGTTATATAAAAATTACAAATACGCTCTCTCACGATAGACACCACTCCAGAGCTTAGGTATTCACTCAACCTAATGCTCTGATACCACATGTGAGGACCAGACTTTCCACTCCCGGAAAATCGCATCGACAGTAAGAAAGAAAGGGGTGAGAAGTAGAAAAGAGAAGAAGAGAAAAGAAACAAACACAAATACTCACAGCGGAAACGAACAAAATATATTATATCACATAAATATTACATAGTATCATATACAACACTTATCAGAGTTACACAGATTACACATCATATACTAGACAGTTATAAACATCTGTCTAGTTATTACATCTCAATACAAAACAAAGATCTAAACAAGATCAACACAGCGGAAACTACTATCTATATCTACAACGCTGAAGCCTCCTGCTCCATTGCTCCTCCAGATTACTCGTCAAAGCTAAACCTGAATCCCTTGGCTACTCGTAAAAATTTAAGTACCCAAGAGTTTATAAAACAGAAATAAACAACTTGGGTCAGACATGGGTCTGGTGTGAGTAACAGGTTAAACTTGTTTAACTTCAAAACCTTTTGAAAGAAAAGGTATCACGTAAGACTTTCCACAAATAAACATGGGTAAATTTTTACCTTACGCTAACCAAAACATTTGATAGGAAATTCGATTGTATTATAATAGGGTCTAGGGTTTTCAAGTAAAATACAGAAATAGCTGAAATGCTTACATCTCACATTCCAACATAGTTGGGCACAACTAATACGTACGGCACTTATTGGAGTTTGGATTCCATACAATGGCAGGGCTACCGGGGTACCGCCCGTCACAGTACGTGGCCTAGATCACCGTACCGAGGATCACTCCCAATCCCCTGCAACACAAGGCCGGAACATCCCTTACTGGATAATTCCCGCACAAGATACCTCACGGTTGGGATCAGCAACCGCGCCACTAAGTCGAAAATAGAAAGGGACATCTAGACAGAGGTAATCTTGTCCTACTTGGGTGCTACCCACTAACCTTGCTGCACCTCCCCTGTTTTAGCCATTCCCGGTTTGTGAGGCTTGAGGTCACGATTACCTTAGAAAAGAACACATCACTTAGAATGCTATTCGTCCACCTGACGATGTTCTGAAAGCATTCAATCCATACAAGTTCGTTCCGGGTTCGAACGAAACCGAAGGCATTATCTCGTTACACTCGTTTTGGAATCACCCTCAGAGTTAACGACAATAACCCTTGCACTCTGAATCTTCATCTTCACTTGATTCACGACCTATCGTTAATTTGGATCGATGTGGTATTCGGGTCTCCAGACCTGGAAATCCGGTATACGGAAACCCGATCCCGGTCTCATCGAAATCCAAAGCGTATCTTTTAAGGCCAAGTTGTTTTAAAGGTTAAAACAATTTAATTCATTATCTTTATACACAAAGAAAGATAATTTACAACAGATAATCAACATTATCAGATAATCCATACAATTCAACTAACATCCATATCATACAGCATATATCTCATCAGAGATATCAATCAATGCCAAGTATTCAATACTATCACTCATTCATAAGTAATGATTTATATCATCTCTAATTAATTTAAATTGAATTAAATTAATTACTTCATTTTATAAATCCTGCTTACTTAACCATTAATTAATTACAATTTAATTAATTAATTATCTTCTAATATTTCATTTCAATTAATCATCTTTGATTAATTATCTTTTAATTACATCCAAGTAATTTATCCTCAATTAATTTCTCAAATTAATTATCCTTAACCACTTATAGTAATTAACCTTTAATTACTTCATTAATTAATTAACTAAAATTAATTAACTTAATCAACTATAATTAATTACATTGATTAATTACTTCATTTATTAATTATTACTTAATTAACCAATCTTAATTACATCATTAATTATATTAATTAATGATCCTTAATTACAACTTATTTATTAATTACTTAATTAAATTAATTACATTAAGTAATTAACCTTTAATTAAACAACATTTATTAATCACTTTTGATTAATCTTCAATCAGTAATTAACTACCCTTAATTACTTTCATTAACTAAATTAATTACTCCTTAATTAATTCTTTAATTAATCCCTTGATTAATTTTTTCAAAGTAATTAACTCAAATTACTTCTATTAATAAAATCATTTATTCAACTAATTACTTCCAGTAATTATCTTATTATTTACTTCTCTAAATAAACTTACCTTAATAATTACATTAAGTAATTATTATCAAATCATCTCTTGATTATTCTAAATTAATTAAACTTAATTAATTAATTTAACTAAATCAAATTAACTTCAATTAATTACAATAAGTAATTAATTCTTAATTACTTCCAATAAGTAATTACATTTAAACAAATTCTATAATTGATTATCTTTAAATTAATTAATCTAATTAACTATTAAATTAATCCTATTAATTAATTATTTAATAATCCATAGTTAATGACTTCATTAACTATTATTTAATTACTTTCCTTAAGTAATTAACTTATATTAATTATTATTAATTCTAAATTAATAAATCTTAATAACCAATTTATTAATCTCTAATTACTAAATTAATTAAGTGTTAACCATAACTTAATTATTTAATTACTCTATTAATTAATTCCTAATTATTAATTAATACTCTAATTTATAATCCTCAATTATAAATTAATCATTCCTAATTTATTTATCTTAATCCTAACTAAATTACTTTAAACCTTTAATTATTTATTTAATTAATCCAAATGATTAATTAATCAAACAATTTAATTATCCATTAAATTTCCTAATTAATTTAATGAACATAAATCTTTAATTACTTTAAGATAAACTTTATTCTTATTGATAAACAAGTTATCATTTATCATTCATATTTGAAACATCCCTTTCAAATCTACTTTTAAATTTCATTTTAAATGTTGTATTTAAAATGAATACCAATTTATTTTTAACTAAGTTTTTAACCAATTTAAAAACTTTTACTTATTAAAAATTCTTATCTCTTATAAAAGAAATTTAAGAAGAGTTTAAACCAATTTCCTTTTTAATTTCAAACAATTTAAATCTAACTACCATTTAAAACCTATTTAAGACATATAAATTTATAACTTATTTATTTCAAATCTTTAAGATTCAAAACTAGCTTGAATCTACATAGTTAAATTTTTGATTTAAATTCTAGTTTAAAATTTTCTTTACAATTTAAACCCAGATTAAAGTTTTTAAAAACCAGACAGTTATATAACCTGTCAACCCAAAAGTACTCGAGTCCAACCTAATCTGCTTCGAGTCGCAACCCTATCTTACCCGAGACACTCACGAGCAAAACCAAGGAAAACCCGAGTAGCCTCACTGTCACTTGAGTCCAACACTCCAGCTCTAAATACTTCGAGTCGCACATCAAAAACCCTGAGACTCCCACGAACAAAACCCGAGAACTCGAATTGCCTTCTCCAGTAAACCAGACTTCACCCAGATATCCTGTTCGTGTGTACGTGCACATCCACCAGTGGCAACTCCGATCATCTACGACGACGTCACCATCTCGACGATCCTTCCTATGCCAGAATCCCATCACTCGATCAACGAAACTAAGTCGAAATCAAACTCGAGCCTAAAACCAAAACCTGGAACAGTTTCCCCTCTTCAATCTCTAACCTGTCAACGCCACATTCACGGCCCTCCGTCCACCAGGATAGCAGCGACTCCGACCATCATCTCGTCAATGGCCATACTTCCCTCTACCCAAACCTCACATCACTCGATCATTCCTACAGGTAGTTCTGACTCAAACAAGAGGCCTAGTTTAAACTAGGGCTACTGGCAAAATCTCATCACCGCAGCCACCACGGTGAACTGCAACGCCACCCAATATTTTTCTCGGCAATACTGACTATTCCTCCACCTACCAGAAGAAACTCGACACTTCAAATTCCCGAGATCACCCAAAAATCCCTTATTTCCATTTTCTGTTCAACACAGAACTGCACCATACCCTCTTAACTAAAAATCCAAATTTTTGTTCTAAAAATCATGTTTTGATTTTAGTTTTTAATTCCTCATACTGAATCTATCTATTTCTCAATTTGAAGTTTTCATATTATTCAACATATTTTGATATCCTGGCTTTACAGCAATACCAGGTTTGATTTAACAAATTTTAAGTTTTTAAACTTAATCTACACTATTTTAAACACTCCTGGTTTGTAAATCAAGTCCTAACAAAATCTAGATCAAGTGTTGAGAAATTTCAAATAAATTTTTTAGCCTGGGCAGACAAAACAATAACAGAGTACACTGTCATACATGCACACAATACATCCATATATACAAACAGGAGAATGCACTTATTCATACATCAATACATATATATGTCACAGAGATTCAACATGCAACCCTATTTTACTTTAAGTTTAAAAGTTACTCACCTGTTCAAAGATGAAACAGAGGCAGTTTAGATTCTGAAGGCTGTAAACTTGCATGCTTGTTTGAATTTGATTTTTAAACTTTAGTTGTTGAAGCTTTAAATTGATTTTAACACATGCATGTTGCTTCCAGTTTGAAGAATGAATGCAGACAGTATGAATTCCTTCCAGAGATGAAAAGAATTGCAGGTAGGCTTGAGATGATTCCAGATTCAAAGAGTGTTTGCAAGGCTTTGAGATGATTTCAGGATTGCTTCCAGATTGAAGAAATGAATGTAGACAGAAGACTTTGATTTGGTTTGAGGCAACTGATTTCTGATTTCAGATTTGAATATGAACACATTTTGCTTGAGAAATAATTACTGATTTTAGATTAGAGGAAGAGTTTGAGAAGGGTTTGAGAATTATTGATTTCTAATCTGATTTGTATAAAGTCTGATCTGAAGATATATTGATTTCAGATTTTAGTTTTTAGAGAAAGATTTGAGTTTCTCTTGATTTTAAAAAGAAGAATAGAAAAAATGAAATGAAGAAAAGAAAATGTTTATATACATGTATATTTTTGATTTTATAAAATAAAAGAAAATGAAAATAAATAAGGACACTTGTCCTATACAATTGTTTATTAAATTACACATGTTATAATGAAGCTTTAGATAATGACACTTGTCATTTAAGTAATTATTCATATTTCTATTTATTTTAAAAGTAAATAAAAAGCCCTTTCTTATTTATTTAAACACTTATCTATATATATTTCTTATTAAAGATAAACAAAAGCTAATTATACTTATAAATAAAAGTTTATACAAATATAAAAAAAATCCAAAACAATTTAAATATATATTCTTTTGAATTTCAAAACTTAAATTCAAATTTAAATAAAATTAAATCCTAAGATCCCATTTAAAAGTCAAGTTATATATTTACATACACTATTTATTCAATTTAAAATAACAATTCCTTTTAGCATTAAAATTCATACATATTAAAAATAATACATTATACTTGTTATTTGAAAATAACAAATTTTATAATTTAAACAAGAGATTATGTTATCAAGAAATATTTAAAAAGAAATAAACAAACCATTTTTGTAAACCTTATTTATTTAAATTTAAGTTAAAATATATCTTAACAAATTTAAACATTTATCCAAAGTATATTTAAAACTAAAATGTTATTTATTTAAATAACTTTGAAAAGTCCAGATTAATTAAATCTAAATTTCCAATTTACCAAAGCTTCTATTTACAATATATATAAATAAATATATATATTCAAATAGAAAATATCTTATTAACTTTTAAAAGATAAAATTACCAATTAATACTAATTTAATCAGATTATTAAATTAAATTCAAATCTTATTATCAAAGATTATCCATATCAATTTAATTATTTAACAGATTATTAAATTGATATTGTTAAAATTTCCGGGATATTACATCAAATTTTCAAATCCATTCAAAACTTTAAATTCTCAATTTTAAAATGGTATATAATCCTTATCGAAAACATTTCACTTTTATATATAAATATGGTCATCCTTATCAAAACAACAACTTCGATGAATACACAATTTTCAAAAGACAATCAACCACAAATTTTACAATGTATGATTCAAGGATGGATTTCAAAACAAAACAGAGATTCAAATTTAGAGGAACTCCAATTAAATAGAATTCTGATTCGAAGATAAGCTCGAATGAAGATGAGATAATTAAATTACCCAATAGAAGATGGATAAGCTCATATAAATCACGGGCAACCTTAACAGGGTCAACCGTGACTTCAGGAATATAATCGATGTGAAAATCTAAGGCAAATCGATCTTCGATCGCCAGAGATAGAATCTAACTATAGCGGAAGATAGATAGCATTGTAAACCGAGTATACGGAAATCTCTGGTGAATCAATGCCAATTATAAGGGAGTTTCACCCCTTTACAAATCATTCAAAGATTGGCGGAATCACCGGTCTATATAGAGGTCATTCAAAGTGGAGTTATGGAATGCTCCAAAAATCAAAAGAATACAATTCGAGGAGACAGGAATGGATTTCACAATAGGTGGGAGCGTTCCAAAAATCAAAGGAATCCTAATCGAAGAAATCCCAACTAAGATAGAAGTTCAGAATTTTAAGGAAATCCTAATCAAAGAAATTACTAACAAGGTGGATACGAAAGGGATAAAGTCCAGAAAGTTTTCTTTCAAAATAAGAAAATTTTATATCAAAATAATCTTTAAAAATCCTTTAAAAATCATTTGAAAATCATTTTATACTTCGAAAATACGTTCGCTCACAAAGGAATGATTCTGAGATTGATTTCACTCATTCTAGGGTATTTCTACCCTATCTCTAATGAGTTTTTGCTCCGTAGGCTAAGGTTTGCCTAAAACCAAAGCTCTGATACCAAATGTAACGACCCACTATTTTGGACCATTCAAATCGACGATAATCCACACATGTCTAACTTGAATAATTCAAAACAACAGATTGTAATAAAATTTGGAGCAAATAAAATTAAATACAGAATCACAGACATAGAATATCAGAATAACTCGCAGCGGAAATAAAATACCATAGTAGTTCATGAAGCTACTATATACAAATTCTCAAAACATATACAAAATCTCATAGTCAGAATAGATACAATAGAAGTTAGGATACATAAATCAATAATACAGAGACGATACCGAATAGTAAATAACTTGATTAGAAGATAAGAAATAACAGATGGACAGATAAGCTCCAGCAAATCTCTAGCTCCAGAAGATAAATTCCAAAGCTGTGATTCTCAGGTTGACCCGAGCGTAAAGTAAAACACAAAACATTCGAGTCAGGACATATATACTTATACAATGTAAACCAACTCAAGTGAACTATAATAGCAATGCATAATAACTTAGAGGATGCTTGGGATCGCCCATCCTTTAAGGATCCATAAAACCATCAATTAAACAGTAATATCAATATCACAGAAATGTCCATGTCGAAATAAACCATGCAACTAACAGTGTTAATGTGCATCACAGCCATCATCAGGAAATCAAATGACATACAGAGAAGTATACCCGTGGTTATAGTGTTTCAAAAATTTAATATCATTTCAAATCCAAATCTTTATCAAAATAAAGATTAAATCATTTATAAACCATTTCAATATATTACAATATCATATCCTTTCAAATCATTATTTGAATTCAAATTCAATTATCAAATTTAATACCTTTTAAAATTCCAAAATATCATTCATTTATTATCTTATAAAATCACCCTTTAAATAGTTTTCCATTTAAACCATTTAAAAGTGAAATTATTATTCTTTCAAGTCAAGTTTTTAATTTCTAAAGTTTCAAATTATTCTGAGTTCATTTACTAAGTCAAAATCCCTAAATATTGAAAATTTCAGCCTTTCACAGCATTTGGAAAAAGCTGTTATAAGTTATATTTGAAAACATTTTATTTTAGCAAAGGCAGCACTTTAAAACTGCCGTTATATCTCATTTTTGTTGAAATTTACTTTAAAACATCAAAGACAGCATTTCCAGAAATGCTGTAATAGCTCAGGTTCAAAAACAAGGGTTTTACTTAATTTCAACAAAGACAGCAGGCAGCTACAGCAGTTTACAGAACTGCTGTAATAGCCCTTTATTAAGTTCTTTAGCCTTTACATTTACTACAGCAACTACGTCATTTCAGAAATGCTGTAATAGCCTCTTTTTACTAAGTTTTAGTTCAATTCTGAAATCATAGCATTTCTGAATGCTATTAAAAGTATTTTTCAGATTTTAGTGTATTTCCAGCCAATAATAAAATTCATTTTTAAACCCTTTTAATATTCTAAAAATCATGTTTTAAAAATGTTTATATAATATATCATTTAACACATGATTTTTATTAAATAAATCTGTTATAGTTAAATCAAATTTCAATGAATTATTTAACAAATTCAAGTGTAAATTTCTTTTCTTCACATTTTTAATAAATAAACTTAACACTTAAATTTTATTTCCATTTCACAAATTAACTAAATTTTCAATTTTATTTAATTAACTTAAACCTTTAATAAAAACCAAATTCACATTTCAAGTCAAGTTATATTTTAAAATTACACTTTTAAGCATTCATTTATTTAACCATTTTAATACATAGAAAAAAATCAATAATACTTCATTAAATCATTTAAATTCAAATCTAAAACAATTTATCATATTTACCATTTTCCAAATATAATTAAATTTCCATTTTATTTATATAACTTGAATATCATTTTAAAACCAAAATTCCAAATTTCCAAACTTAAGTTATATTTCAAAAATTCACTTTTCCCATTCGTTTAAATTACATTTTTAACTTCTAGAAAAATCCAAATTTCTTTATTTAAACATTAAAAATCCAATTTAAATCAAATTTTCATAATTTACACTTTTGAAAACATTTAAAATATTCAAAATACTTTATAAAAATAACCACGGGCCTGTATATAGTTTTCTAACCTAGGTCAATTGATACGGATATGTATCATTTCAATCCGTAGTTTAAAAAGCAAAAATCCAGGTTCTATCATTTCAAACCCGCAATCCCAAGTTAAAATAAAATAAACAAAAACCGTTCAGGCCTATCATTTTAGCCCATAATGATTTTTCTCTATTCTAAAGTCCGTTCGGGTATGTATCATTTCAACCCATAGTGAATCTATCTACAGGGAACTTGCAGTGTGATAAACAGATATAAAATGAATAGTATACAATATATAACAATAACAGATGAGATGACAAGTAAATTAACAGGTTTAACATCATATAAATAAATCATCACAGACAGTTATAACATCATATAAAATTCTACACATTCAATTGTTGTCGTTTCACAATTGCATAAGTATAAATGTCTAGTGAGATTTACTCACCTCTAAATGCTGGAGATAACAAAACCAAAGACACAACGGAAAACAAAGCACGATGACAAGATTACGGACTTGAGTGGAGAGCAAATCCAATGTTATAGATCTTGTGTTACAACCCAAACAAAAAAATCAAAACAAACCATAAATTTCAATACACTCGAAATGGAATAACTTTTAAATAAAAAGAGAAACGAATGCCAAATCTTTTGCCTTGCTTCCTCTATTTTTTTTTCCAGCCTAGGGATGTTGTTTGGCTCTGGTTTGAAAAAGTTTGGGCTCAGGTTTGTTCATGTGAATGCACGGCCAAAGTGGTGAAACATAGGGAGGAAGTTACATAGTGAGAAGGTGAAGAGTTTAAGGCAAAATAGTGTGATTTTGTTCATCCAATTGGGCTCGGCCATGGGCAATTGGGTCAGGTCAAAGGGGTATGGGTCAGGTCAGTGGGAGGAAGGTTTGTGTTGGTCTGGCCAGAGGTGGTGGAGGCGGCCTAAGGTGGTGGTGGTGGTGGAAAATGAAGCGGTGAACTAATAGTGGTCAAACAACATGTTTTTATGGCTTGTGTTGCAATTTTTGTGGAGTTTTGGCATCATGGTGGCTCGGCCTTGGTCAAGACCAGAGATGTAGATAGTGGTGATGGCAGGGAAGAGATGTAGGGGGTGGTGGTGGTCATGGCCATGGCAAACAAGGAGGAGGCCAAGCAAAACTATGGAGAGAACATGGCAAAATGACATGAAAATAAGAAGAAAAGAAGAAGAAAAAGTATAGAAACAAAGGAGCCATTACCCAAAGTTTTTGCTCAGATCTGAAATGGTCGAACTGAGAAATGAAAATGAGATGTTTCACATGAAAAAAAGAATAAAGTCACGGCCAAAGCATAATGGGAAGGTTATGGCAAGTGAAAAGACTTAAGGAGGTGAAAGGACTTCAGTTTCTAAAGCATTTTAAACTCTTTCTTATTTCCTTTTTCTTTAATTCAAATAAAACAAAATAAAATCAGTAATTTGACTTTAGAACCGAAACAAAATAATATAAAATAAAAATAAATAATTAAATTTAAAGAAAATGGAAAAAGAATATAAGAAATTGCTTAAAAATTGAAAACAGGGTCTAGAAATTACAAATAAATCACTATTGACTTTGGAAAATTAACAACTTCATTTTTAAAATATTTTAAAACAAAAATGTGAAGTAAAATAATTCATTTATATTTTCAAAATGAAATAAATAATTAAATTTAGAGAAATTAGAAAAAAGAACTAAAGAAATTGTTTAAAAATTCAAAACAGGACTTAAAAATTACAAATAGAATATCACTAGTTTTAGAAAATTTCTATTTCACTTTAAAACAAATAAAAGGTCAAATAAATAAAATAAATAAGGAACAAAATAAACTGGGAATGAGAATAAAATAAGATCTTAAGGAAAAAGAGAAATAAATAAAGAATTCCTTTAATTAATTGAAACTGGAAATTAGAAATTGTAAGCAAAATACAACTGACACTGGAAAATGTCAATTATACTTTTAAAAATGTTTTAAAACCAAAATATATACATAACATGTTATTTTACCCATATAAATATAAATTAGAACATCACATGACCAAATAGAATATTATTTATATGATTTAAAATAAACAATTTTGTTAAATACAGCAAATTACACCCAATATTTAAAAGGGCATAACTTTCACATTATAAATCAGATTTCAACGAAACGAAAAGCAGTATTCTTGGAATTTTATTTACTTCCATAATAAAAGATAAAATTCAAAATTTCATGATTTTATATTTTTAAATTAAAAGTCAAAGTTTGACCATATTGACCAAAATTCACATTTCTGGAAAATATTATATTTATTCATGTTTGGAATTCTAATTCACATCCAAATCAAAATTTATATTTAAAATAAAAAAATTTATCCATTTAATAAATAAAATAAAGTTTTTAAATCAGAGATTCAATTAAGATAATTAAAATATACAATTAAAATAATAAAAAAATACAGGGTTGTTACACTCTCCCCCACTCAAAACTTTTCATCCCCGAAAAGGAATGAGGTACCGGAAAGCACAGAAAAAGATAGAATGATATAGGATTTAGACAAGATGACAAGAAGATTAAAATTATACCTGATAACTGTTGTTAAAGGTAAGTTTAACAAGGTGGAGAATAGAAATATCTACAAAGGAAAATAGGACGAAAGACATGGATGAGCCATTAATTAAAATTGTTGGTTAAAGAGGTAAACAATATTTAAAACCTTTTAAAATCCTTTAGAAAGGAAAATAACTGATCAAAATATCATTTATATAATATTTTATCAAAATACTTTTATAACTCGATGTCTTAACAAGTTTATCCTCGTTCCTGCAGACTCTGGCAGTGCATTGATCAGGCGCAAAGCTAGAATTCTCCAGGTACTTAGTAGACCTATTTCAACACCCAGTGAAAATACTGGAAAACTTTTAAAAACAAATATGGAAAGTACAATCCAAAAAAACAAAACATGTCGATCATGGATCGCAGATACACAATGGTTACGCCTGGATCCCCCAGGAAACATCTGTACCCGTAGGCCGCCCTCCAACCTTGCGATTACGCCATGAAGACTAGTAGTACTGCAGATACACAATGGTTACGCCTGGATCTCCCAGGAAACATCCGTACCCTAGGCTTCCGCAGCCCCTGCTGATTACGCTACCAAGCAACCCAATAGATCGCAGATACACAATGGTTACGCCTGGATCTCCCAGGAAACATCCGTACCCGTAGGCCGCCCCCAACCCTGCGATTACGGTATGAAGTCGCGCTCGTAAGACCATGGAGATTGCCATGGAATTCGATGGAAACTCGAGTATCATATCCGGAAAACAAAAAATCAGAGAAATATCGATAGAATGAATCCACAATGTGGCCACAAAGCGGATATCAAGCAGAAGGCACTTTCGATATCTTTACTTCCAAAATATGTATTATATAGTACCTTTTCAAATCACTTTCAAATATCATACTTATATAAAGTCCATTATATATAAGATTTCATTTTCAAATCAAATACTTTCCAAAATCAATAGTATATCAACTCACACTTATATAGACTTCAATTATATAAGATTTCACTTTTCAAATTGAGTACCTTTTCAAATCCATAGTTTACGAATCAACATCATACTTATACAAACCAACTTTTATATAAGTTCGATAACTTCCAAATCAAGTATTTAGTAACACAAGGTTCTCAATTTCAATTTGTTTCAATATCAGTACAGTTTGCAAAATCATAAGTTTAGAAAATAATCCAAATTTCTAAATCAACAAAGTTTAAGTCAACCAATTCATTTCCAAAATCAATGGTTTTCAAAATCATCTTATATTTACATAAGGTCCATCTTATATCAGAAATCAAAAATTTTAAAAATAAATTTCACTGCATGAAGAGCCATATGGGATTGAACATCTTTGCTTACTAAAAGATTTTTTTTTAGAATAGTTTTGTATATAAAATAGTTTGTATGTAAAATATAATAAAACAGTTTGTTTAAGAAGAATAAAAGAAAAATAGTTTTGAAAAATGGTTTTAAATTGATAGTATTTTTTCATAAAAGAAAAATTCCAATTAAATTACAAAGATATCCAACCCAACAACTTCCAATTTTAGCGTCAAGTATATCAATGATGTAAGAATATAAGATGTACATATGTCATCATTTCACAAAATCACATTAGATCGCTCGCTCGATCACACAAGTTCGCTTTCGAACTAGTATTGTCCATTCGACTTCCCTAATGCGGATTTCGATATGGTTTCTCGACTAGAAACCATCAGTCTCCTTGCATAGCCATATACTATGATAGAGAATTCTAGAATCAAGCCCAAAATCCATATCAAATATTCGCCATCAAGAATCAAATGAAAAATCCTAACACGAAATGGTGTAATTCACCTCGAACTTGTGTACTCAAACTTGGATCAATTTAATTATGCGAATAAAACAGCATACGTACAACTTATGTATCTATTCCAACTTGTTCAATATATAGTTTTATAAAGATGTTACCCAGTTAAAACATTTAAACTAAATTTTATTCAAAATATTTTGAAGACCAAATTCTTTTCAAAACATTTCAAATCTAAATTTCATATTAGGAATTCAAAATAACCTTATTCGTTTACTTAACAAAACAGTTTCAACTTATTTAAATCATATTACCACATACTTTAACATACATACCAAACTTATATACCTTATACTTTTCAAAATTTCTTAGCTTTGAAAAGTTAACCTTGATTTGGAAGTGCTCGAACCTTCAAAGTAGTCAAAGAAATCATATTTCAATCCAAGAGTTGGAAATCACAATTAAATCAGTAAATCAATTCCAAAAATAGGGTTATATCAAATCAAATCCAAAACTCAAGGACTGAACACCGGCTTATTTCAAATTGTTCAAATATATATACATATATCTTTCGAATATCACATCACACTTCGTAATTTGAAATCAAAATTGGTTTCACAAATCAATTGCATAACAAAGCTACCGAAGTGGCCTCTCCCCCACTCTGAAACTCGAAAATCAATGTCGATGATGCATGCCTTCATCATCAAAATTATTTTCCAGCGACATAAGTGGGTTCTAGACTTCTATTTTCTCAAATTTCTTTTGAAATTTCTTCAAAATCATTTGAAACTTATTAAAATCATTTGAAACATTTCATATTCGGAAAATACTTTCAAATCATATTATTAATTATTTCAAAATCTTAAAACTAGTTCCAAAATGTCGAAGTTCAATCACTCAAATTCAGATTCAAAACCTTCAGTTATAAATTATTCTATATGAAACCATTTCTTATATAAATTTCAAATTTTCAAATCCATTCAAAACTTTAAATTCTCAATTTTAAAATGGTATATAATCCTTATCGAAAACATTTCACTTTTATATATAAATATGGTCATCCTTATCAAAACAACAACTTCGATGAATACACAGTTTTCAAAAGACAATCAACCACAAATTTTCCAATGGATGATTCAAGGATGGATTTCAAAACAAAACAGAGATTCAAATTTAGAGGAACTCCAATTAAATAGAATTCTGATTCGAAGATAAGCTCGAACGAAGATGAGATAATTAAATTACCCAATAGAAGATGGATAAGCTCATATAAATCGCGGGCAACCTTAACAGGGTCAACTGTGACTTCAGGAATATAATCGATGCGAAAATCTAAGGCAAATCGATCTTCGATCGCCAGAGATAGAATCTAACTATAGCGGAAGATAGATAGCATTGTAAACCGAGGATACGGAAATCTCTGGTGAATCAATGCCAATTATAAGGGAGTTCCACCCCTTTACAAATCATTCAAAGATAGGCGGAATCACCGGTCTTTATAGAGGTCATTCAAAGTGGAGTTATGGAATGCTCCAAAAATCAAAAGAATACAATTAGGGGAGACAGGAATGGATTTCACAACAGGTGGGAGCATTCCAAAATTCAAAGGAATCCTAATCGAAGAAATCCCAACTAAGATAGAAGTTTAGAATTTTAATGAAATCCTAATCAAAGAAATTACTAACAAGGTGGATACGAAAGGGATAAAGTCCAGAAAGTTTTCTTTCAAAATAAGAAAATTTTATATCAAAATAATCATTAAAAATCCTTTAAAAATCATTTTATACTTCGAAAATACGTTCCCTCACAAAGGAATGCTCTGAGATTGATTTCACTCATTCTAGGGTATTTCTACCCTCTCTCTAATGTGTTTTTGCTCCGCAGGCTAAGGTTTGCCTAAAACCAAAGCTCTGATACCAAATGTAACAACCCACTATTTTGGACCATTCAAATCGACAATAATCCACACATGTCTAACTTGAATAATTCAAAATAACATATTGTAATAAAATTTGGAGCAAATAAAATCAAATACAGGATCACAGACACAAAATATCATAATAACTCGCAGCGGAAATAAAATACCATAGTAGTTCATGAAGCTACTATATACAAAATCTCATAGTCAGAATAGATACAATAGAAGTTAGGATACATAAATCAATAATACAGAGACGATACCGAATAGTAAATAACTGGATTAGAAGATAAGAAATAACAGATGGACAGATAAGCTCCAGCAAATCTCTAGCTCCAGAAGATAAATTCCAAAGCTGTGATTCTCAGGCTGACCCGAGCGTAAAGTAAAACACAAAACATTCGAGTCAGGACATATATACTTATACAATGTAAACCAACTCAAGTGAACTGTAATAGCAATGCATAATAACTTAGAGGATGCTTGGGATCGCCCATCCTTTAAGGATCCATAAACCATCAATTAAACAGTAATATCAATATCACAGAAATGTCCATGTCGAAATAAACCATGCAACTAACAGTGTTAATGCGCATCACAGCTATCATCAGGAAATCAAATGACATACAGAGAAGTATACCCGTGGTTATAGTATTTTAAAATAATATTTATATTTCAAAAATTTAATATCATTTCAAATCCAAATCTTTATCAAAATAAAGATTAAATCATTTACAAACCATTTCAATATATTACAATATCATATCCTTTCAAATCATTATTTGAATTCAAATTCATTTATCAAATTTAATACCCTTTAAAATTCCAAAATATCATTCATTTATTATCTTATAAAATCACCCTTTATATAGTTTTCCATTTAAACATTTAAAAGTGAAATTATTATTCTTTCAAGTCAAGTATTCAATTTCCAAAGTTTCAAATCATTCTGAGTTCATTTACTAAGTCAAAATCCCTAAACATTGAAAATTTCAGCCTTTCACAGCATTTGGAAAAGGCTGTTATAAGTTATATTTGAAAACATTTTATTTCAGCAAAGGCAGCACTTTAAAACTGCCGTTATATCTCATTTTTGTTGAAATTTACTTTAAAACAGCAAAGACAGCATTTCCAGAAATGCTGTAATAGCTCAGGTTCAAAAACAAGGGTTTTACTTAATTTCAACAAAGATAACAGGCAGCTACAGCAGGTTACAGAACTGCTATAATAGCCTCTTTTTACTAAGTTTTAGTTCAATTCTGAAATCATAGCATTTCTGAATGCTATTAAAAGTATTTTTCAGATTTTAGTGTATTTCCAGCCAATAATAAAATTCATTTTTAAACCCTTTTAATATTCTAAAAATCATGTTTTAACATTTAAAAATGTTTTTATAATATATCATTTAACACATGATTTTTATTAAATAAATATGTTATAGTTAAATCAAATTTCAATGAATTATTTAACAAATTCAAGTGTAAATTTCTTTTCTTCACATTTTAATAAATAAACTTAACACTTAAATTTTATTTCCATTTCACAAATTAACTAAATTTTCAATTTTATTTAATTAACCTAAACCTTTAATAAAAACCAAATTCACATTTCAAGTCAAGTTATATTTTAAAATTACACTTTTAAGCATTCATTTATTTAACCATTTTAATACATAGAAAAAATCAATAATACTTCATTAAATCATTTAAATTCAAATCTAAAACAATTTATCATATTTACCATTTTCCAAATATAATTAAATTTCCATTTTATTTATATAACTTGAATATCATTTTAAAACCAAAATTCCAAATTTCCAAACTTAAGTTATATTTCAAAAATTCACTTTTCCCATTCCTTTAAATTACATTTTTAACTTCTAGAAAAATCCAAATTTCTTTATTTAAACATTAAAAATCCAATTTAAATTATATTTTCATAATTTACACTTTTGAAAACATTTAAAATATTCAAAATACTTTATAAAAATAACCACGGGCCTGTATATAGTTTTCTAACCTAGGTCAATTGAAACGGATATGTATCATTTCAATCCGTAGTTTAAAAAGCAAAAATTCGGGTTCTATCATTTCAAACCCGCAATCCCAAGTTAAAATAAAATAAACAAAAACCGTTCAGGCCTATCATTTCAGCCCATAACGATTTTTCTCTATTCTAAAGTCCGTTCGGGTATGTATCATTTCAACCCATAGTGAATCTATCTACAGGGAACTTGCAGTGTGATAAACATATATAAAATGAATAGTATACAATATATAACAGTAACAGATGAGATGACAAGTAAATTAACAGGTTTAACATCATATAAATAAATCATCACAGACAGTTATAACATCATATAAAATTCTACACATTCAATTGTTGTCGTTTCACAATTGCATAAGTATAAATGTCTAGTGAGATTTACTCACCTCTAAATGCTGGAGATAACAAAACCAAAGACACAACAGAAAACAAAGCACGATGACAAGATTACGGACTTGAGTGGAGAGCAAATCCAATGCTATAGATCTTGTGTTACAACCCAAACAAAAAAATCAAAACAAACCATAAATTTCAATACACTTGAAATGGAATAACTTTTAAATAAAAAGAGATACGAATGCCAAATCTTTTGCCTTGCTTCCTCTATATTTTTTTCAACCTAGGGATGTTGTTTGGCTCTAGTTTGAACAAGTTTTGGCTCAGGTTTGGTCATGTGAATGCACGGCCAAAGTGGTGAAACATAGGGAGGAAGTTACATAGTGAGAAGGTGAAGAGTTTAAGGCAAAATAGTGTGATTTTGTTCATCCAATTGGGCTCGGCCATGGGCAATTGGGTCAGGTCAGAGGGGTATGGGTCAGGTCAGTGGGAGGAAGGTGTGTGGTGGTCTTGCCAGAGGTGGTGGAGGCGGCCTAAGGTGGTGGTGGTGGTGGAACATGAAGCGGTGAACAAATAGTGGTCAAACAACATGTTTTTATGGCTTGTGCTGCAATTTTTGTGGAGTTTTGGCATCATGGTGGCTCGGCCTTGGTCAAGACCAGAGGAGTAGATGGTGGTGATGGCAGGGAAGAGATGTAGGGGGTGGTGGTGGTTATGGCCATGGAAAACAAGGAGGAGGCCAAGCAAAACTATGGAGAGAACAAGGCAAAATGACATGAAAAGAAGAAGAAAAGAAGAAGAAAAAGTATAGAAACAAAGGAGCCATTACCCAAAGTTTTTGCTCAGATCTGAAATGGTCGAATTGAGAAATGAAAATGAGATGTTTCACGTGAAAAAAAGAATAAAGTCACGGCCAAAGCATAATGGGAAGGTTATGGCAAGTGAAAAGACTTAAGGAGGTGAAAGGACTTCAGTTTCTAAAGCATTTTAAACTCTTTCATATTTCCTTTTTCTTTAATTCAAATAAAACAAAATAAAATCAGTAATTTGACTTTAGAACCAAAACAAAGTAATATAAAATAAAAATAAATAATTAATTTTAAAGAAAATGGAAAAAGAATATAAGAAATTGCTTAAAAATTGAAAAAGGAACTAGAAATTACAAATAAATCACTATTGACTTTGGAAAATTAACAACTTCATTTTAAAAATATTTTAAAACAAAAATGTGAAGTAAAATAATTCATTTATATTTTCAAAATGAAATAAATAATTAAATTTAGAGAAATTAGAAAAAAGAACTAAATAAATTATTTAAAAATTCAAAACATGACTTAAAAATTACAAATAGAATATCACTAGTTTTAGAAAATTTCTATTTCACTTTAAAACAAATAAAAGGTCAAATAAATAAAATAAATGAGGAAAAAAATAAAGTAGGAATGAGAATAAAATAAGATCTTAAGGAAAAAGAGGAATAAATAAAGAATTCCTTTAATTAATTGAAACTGGAAATTAGAAATTGTAAGCAAAATACAACTGACACTGGAAAATGTCGATTATACTTTTAAAAATGTTTTAAAACCAAAATATATACATCATTAAAAGCAGTATAAATGTTAAAAGGGCATAACTTTCACATTATAAATCAGATTTCAACGAAACAAAAAGCAGTATTCTTGGAATTTTATTTACTTCCATAATAAAAGATAAAATTCAAAATTTCATGATTTTATATTTTTAAATTAAAAGTCAAAGTTTGACCATATTGACCAAAATTCACATTTCTGGAAAATATTATATTTATTCATGTTTGGAATTCTAATTCACATCCAAATCAAAATTTATATTTAAAATAACAAAATTTATCCATTTAATAAATAAAATAAAGTTTTTAAATCAGAGATTCAATTAAGATAATTAAAATATACAATTAAAATAATCAAAAAAATATTGTTACAAATTTCAAATCAAATATCAAATCGAAAATTCAAACCCCTCAAACTATATCGAATTATATATCAATTTTAAGCTCTCGACAAGCGCAAGTCTAATCTGCAGTCTGTTTTTCGATATGGGTTTCAGTGTGGCCGGAATTGGGTGATGAACTCTCGGCCGTTCGTCGTGTCTCAATCAACCTGGTTTGATAGTCGAATTGATTTATGGGTTTTGTGGAGATCGTCGAGTGGAAGACATCGACGACATTCATTTAGCGATTGGATGGTTGGATCGGGCTACGCAATTCGATTAGGGTTTAACGTGGGTGGCGGCGCAATGAACTAGGGGATGGCGGAGCGACGGGGGGTGGCATGGATGGGTGCGGCTATTCTCGGCGAAGAGGATGGTGGTTGTGGCATGGCCTACGGTTGTCGGAGGCGTGGGAAAATCATGGTCAACGGTCGGCTATTGGGTTCGAATATGGTCTGGAAAAGTTTTTGTGCGTGTGTGAACGATGCGGGGATGACGTGGCAACACGTGTAAGCTATTTATTTTGTTTTAATTTAATTTTGATTTCGATTATTCTAAATTACATAACTTTTACATACGAGGTCCGTTTTACGTGCGGTTTGTTCCGCTAAGATCTTATTGTAATTTCGGACACTTTTACGCTGGTTTGGACGAATTCTGAGCCTGTTGAATTTTAGGCCTTTATTGGAATTTCAAATCGATTTGAAATTCAAAGGTGAGTGTTTTGACCCACTCACAACTTCTAAAATTTCTTACGTTGGTTAAATTAAATTTATGACGTGATTAGAAATTTATTTATGGCTGCTTGGTATATTTTAAATCATCGTCTCAGTTAATTTGAATTTATTTGAATTAAATTTTCAACCATTCGCATCCATACATGTCGGAATTGAATTGCTCAAAATATCAGATTGTTATTTCAAATTTGGCAAAGCTCAGAATATAAGTAAATAAATAATCACAGAATCATAGACACAGAGTAATATAACAATAATGCAGTGAAAACAAAAGGATAGTAGTTCATGAAGCTACTAAATATATATATAACAGAGTTAAACAAGATACAACAGAAGTCTCGAATACATAGATGTCTCAATACAATAGTCAAATACAAGATCTAAACACATCATTGGAATCAACTGAATAACTGCAAGCTGGATAGATAGCTAGATCTCCAAGCGAAGCTCCAACTCCAAAGGTGAGTCTCGAATACTGTATCACTCAGTCTGACCCGAGCATAAAGAAAAACACAAAACACTCGAGTCAGGATTAACATTCTTATATCAATAAATCCAACTCAAGTGAAATATCAACTGAAATGCAAGTAACTTAAAGGATGTTTGGGATAACCATCCTTTAAGGATCCGTTAAACTATTTATTATGTAGTAATATTCGCTATTATAATAATGTCTAATAATAAAATAAACTTACTTTTAAATAGCATTAAGGCTTTACATTTTCCACCTTAACACATAATAGTCCCGGTAGTCTATCCAGTATTAGCATACCCCAGATCGGGAGCTATCCTCAATACTCCACAGGCTACGGCACAAATCCAAACTCGTAGTAAAGCTCGATATGGTAGGTGACACGGCACAACAAGGCAATGCCAGGGTAGATATACCAATTACGCATACGGGCTAGTGGAAACGCATAGCAGCCACTACCGCCCACCTTGGAACACACTCCCAATCAAAATCGAAGGATGGCCACCAAATCAATCACAAAGTAATAGAATGGTATCGAAGAAATGCGTCCGATCAGAGGTGCTACCTCATTGGCCTGAGAATCGCTCATGTTTTAGCCACCTTATGCCAACTCATGGGAGTTGGGTCCACGTATATACCTTTAGGATCGTCGCCACCATCCTACTTCATTCTGGAATCTCCACCATGTACATAGTTGTTAAAGTGGTTTTCACTATCGACAGAGAGTATGTCCATATCCGATCTCGGTCTCTTTAACAACCAATCGTTATTATAACACCGTGGTCATTTCAAAATAGTTTATACTTCAAAACCAAAATATCATTTCCATTTCAAAAACCCAAATCAATACGATATCATTTTCACTTCAAATATATCCATTTCCAAAAATCATATCACTTTCCAAAGTTATAACGCTTTCGAAATCATAGTTTTTAAAAAAAAATCAAAACACTTTGGAAATCATAGCATTGAAATCATAGCATTTTGGAAATCATAACACTTTGAAATTATAGCATTTTGGGAAATCATAATACTTTGAAATTATAGCATTTTGGGAAATCATAATACTTTGAAATCATAACATTCCCTTAAACCATTTAGATATCCATAATAGTATATATAATAAAATAGTTTATAAGATAAAATAATTTATATAAATAGTTATTAGTTAAAAATAGTTTAAAAATAAAATAGTTAGTAAAATAGTTTATATTAAAATAATTTATATTGAAATTGATTTGTATTAAAATAGTTTATATTAAAATAATTTATATTGAAATTGATTTGTATTAAAATAGTTTATATTACAATAATTTATAAAATACAATAAGATAGTTTCCTCGACTTTCACAAATCGATTCAAATCAATTCGAGTTCCAAATTCAAATTTAATCAAATCGAAATCATCAATTTCAATTCCAATTCAATTAAACATTTTCAAGTTATATCGGTTTCAAATATAGATTTAAACCACAAATAAACCATTTCAATTTCAATATTTCAAAGCTTCAAATATCCCACATTTCAAAACTAAATTG
Organism: Allium fistulosum; assembly: GCA_030737815.1. Classification (NCBI taxonomy): domain Eukaryota; kingdom Viridiplantae; phylum Streptophyta; class Magnoliopsida; order Asparagales; family Amaryllidaceae; genus Allium; species Allium fistulosum. Next base: position 420,347,911 of record CM060906.1, read on the forward strand.
ATAATTATATATATATATATATATATATATATATATATATATATATCGATTCACTTTTCTATTATTTAGTTTTGAAATATTTACTTAATCATTTCAAAATCCTCTAAATACAACTTCAATTTACAAGCTTAAATAAACAAAATATCCCATTTAAATTTATATGAGTTTGAATTATTCATTTAAGTCACTTTTAATCAAATTCAAGTTATAAAGCATATCTTAAAATTTCAAATTTAATAAATTTCAAATCAAACTTATTTAAGTAAAATTCTTAAATAAATAAAATTTCAAATCAATTTCAAAACATTATAAACTCTATATTTGAAAATATAGATTTTAAATAAATACCTAAACATATTTTTATCAACTTTATTAAATCAACTTTATTAAATCTTTAAAATCAATATTTATTAAAACCATATATTTCTTTCCAAACCATAGAAATCATTTTCAAAATATTTATATATAGACCAACTATGTCTGTATATAATTTTCTATCCTATGGTCAAGTGATACGGATATTTATCATTTCAATCTGCAATTTAAATATATACGGTTATATATCATTTCAACCCGCAATCCCAAATTCAATGTCAATGAAAATCGCTTGGGTTTATCATTTCAACCCATAATGATTTTCTCCTATTCTACAGATCGTTCGAGTATGTATCATTTCAACCCATAGTGAATTCTATACTAATAGGGAACTTGCAGAGTGATAACAGATATGATAATAATATAACAATAGTAACAGGCATATATCATCAGCATGAATAACATATAATGGTGTCAGGTGTCACAGGTGAACAGATAGCATAAATATATAACAATGTAAATAACTACAGCAACATATTTCAATTGTCGTTTCAATTGAAATCAAATTTAATAAATATAAGAACGTTAATCGTGAGTGATTGCTCACCTTTCGAGGCTAGAGAGGATAGACACTGGAATTGAGTTACGACTCCAAACACAAATTCCAAAGCAAAGTGAGATGGGCACGAATTCGACGGATAGAGCTGATAAATAAGAAATAGACGAAATCAAATCAAAACAGGATCGATGCAGATAAAATCGAAACAAAAGTAAATTATATTATTATTTTCTTAAACCAATATTCAATTTAAATTACATATTATATTTCAAATCATAATACATATCCAAATCACTTTATATATTATATTTTAAAATCTAAAAGAAACCAAAATATATATATAAACAAGACAGATATACTTTAAACACGTATTAAATCAAATATCATCATATTATAAAATAACCAACTTTATATATAACCTATCATACATACTGTAATAGATAATATAGATCCGCAAGCAAATCCACCTTTACACTATTCATAAAAGTCAACAGACTACAACCTTACAATATATATATATATATGTAGGCTGTACGAAAACTCACATATCTCTATTATATAATTTACAATATTAATTATAAAACAATGCAACTTACTTTATAAACTTTTGTATCTAACAGATCCTACATATTCACACGGCCAAACACGGTTTAAAAGCAAACCTATATGCATGCCTATAACTAATGAGTTATATGTATATATATATATAAAAGAAAACTATTATAAAGTATGTTTATAAATTAGTTTTTAGACAGACGAAAGTTGAGATAACGAAATGTAGATATAATATATATAAACTATATACTTAAACAACTTATAACATATATATCAAAAATATATTACCGAAATACATATGATACTATACATGCATATATAAATCAATACAAATTAAAGAATGTGTACATGCATATATTAGTATTTGTATATACTTTTAAAACCAATATATATATATACACGTATAAAACTTAAATTAACATTTGATATATAAAAATAAAACAAAGACTGACATATATATATATGTAAAATCAACTGACCAAAAACTGTTTGATATATGTATATGGTACTTTTATATATAAATTAAAACAGCAACTTACTTGTATAAACCTTTACACGAAGTAACTATTTACATATGCTAACTTACATCAACATATATAAACTACTTACGTAAAATATATATATATACATAAACCATAGAATATTCGTATAAAATATATAAATTAACATTAATATAACATAATATAATTTATACTAAAGCAACATAGAATACTTAAAATATACTAACATAGAGTAGCAGCAACAAAGACCCAAAAACAATATAGATATATAGACAACATTTTCAAATGACTTGCACAAACTAATATACATAATTTAACACTTTATAAAACTTACATATTGGGCCATAGAGGAGATGAGGAAGGAGGCCTTGGCTGAGGGAATTTGCTCGGCCGAAGTGAGGGAGAAAGGCGGAGACTCGAGAATGGTCAGGGAGGCTTGCGTTGTTGAGAGTGGAGCACGAGTTTCGAGGAGTTGATATTCTGCCGTGAACAAGAACTGAGTGAAATAAAGGAGCAAGGTTTCGGTGGATCTGGTTTTGTCAGGGCGGAGGCGACTTGTTGATCGAAGAGGACACTTGCACATGCAATTGCGGGCAGGGGGAAGATCTGGTGCTCGGTATGGTGAGCGAGCAGGTGGAAAAATATAATAGAAGAGGCTTCAGTTTCTAGAGGTGAGAACGAATGAGATGAAGTCAGGGAGATGCACAGGCCTTTTACAATTTCAACGTATTATATATTCTACTATATACGTTTACGAAATGGTAAATATATTAATTTTAGAAGGAATACAAAAGATCAAAAGCTGAAAGTATAAATGGGTGATGGCTATTTGTTACATGGTGAACAATATAGCTAAAAGAAGCCAAAAGGTTGAAATAGGGCACCGATATGATTACCAGTTTCACGGAGTTCGTTGTGTACCGGACTTCGAAACACAGGGTTGAATATACCGTTGAGATCGGTATGATGAGGTGATCAAAACAGTACACAGATATCAGTGGTATGATCATCGTATCAAAAGTTGATAATCGATACCGAAAAATGCTGCTAATTTGTCAGAAATAAGATAAACGGAGCAATAGAAGTCCAAATTTGGAGAAACGAAATATGACGTCTCACTCATAAGATGATTTACAATTTTTCTACATAAAAATATTTAGGTTTCGAAAACATTTTATTTTCATCAATATTAACTGATTAAATTGAAATAAAACTACACAAAAAAATAAACTTCAATATTATCTGATGAAAATTTATAATTTGCTATGTTTAATTAGACGCATCTCAAATAATAAATTTTTATTTCAAAATTTTATTGTTTAAAATTTGACAAAATTCAATTAATTAAATAAATAAAACCACTGAAATTTACGGGTCGTTACAAATATGATGATTTTGAAGTAAGGAATTAACCTAATTGGAAATATGATTTTGAAAGAAATTATGATTTCGGAAACGATATGATTTCAAAGGTGAATATGATTTTTGAAAATGAATAAATTTTCGAAAGCGATGTGATTTGAATTGAATATGATATTTTGATATCAATTATGAAAAATGATTTTTGAAATGTAAAAGAACCATCCGGTGTGTAATAAGCGATTGGTTGTTAAAGAGACCGGGATCAGATATTGTCATACTCTCTTCCAATACCGAAAACCACTTTAACAACTGTGTATGTGGTGGAGATTCCAGAAATGAAGTAGGATGGTTTGGCGAACGATTTCTGTATAAGGTATGATGTGACCCTGACTCCCGTGAGTCAGCTTAGATGTGACTAAAACAGGAGCCATGTAGGGCCAAGTGAGGTCTTTCCTCCGATCGGACACATTTCTTCGATACTGTATTTGTAACGACCCAGAATTTTGAACAAATTAAATTGAGAATATTTAATTAATTTTAAATATTTGAATGATGATTTAATTTGAATCCCGAATATAACTTTGGAATTTGCGATTAAACTTTAAAATTTAATCGATTGAATGCTGAATAAAAATTTGAATCTTCATTTTCAAGCTGAAGAAAAATATTTCAAAAGCTTTTAAAATTCGTATTGATAATACAGAAGATAATTGAAGCTTCAGAATCGAATTTGAAAATGATGTATTCAGTTTTGAAAATTTATCGTTTGAATTGATATTTGAAAATAGTGTTTCGGGGCACAGTCTCGGAATTCGACGAAACCAGTTTCATTGGGTCCGTAATATTGAGTTATTGTCGGATTTCAATTTTCGTATTGTTCGGAGTTGATATGTGAGCACACGATATATAAACGCGGTAAACTTTGTTTTGAAACAAATTGAATTCAAATAAAAAAAATGGTTGCTTTCCTTTGTCCGACCGTAAGTACAATACGCCTCCCTTTTGTCTCGTTCGTACCCTCTCTCTTTCTGATAAAATACACGAAAGAAATCGTGATAACCATGCCGTCTTCAATTCCAAATATCTCGTCCTTCCTCAGTTCAAATCATTCGAGATCTGTTCGTTCAAATCAAAACAATGGCGACCGAGTTCTCGTTCAAAAACGAAACGAATGGCTGAAGCAAAATAATCACTAATCTCCTCCCTCCTTTAATTCATTCGTTCGAAATAAAATGGCCAACACACATTTCTTCCCTCCCCAAATTTTTAAATCAATTCGAGCGGCTCTGAAAAGAGAAAAAAAATTTCAAATCACGTTGCTTCCCAAGAATTCAAAGTCGTTCGATCTTCTTCGACTCGAGCTAGGGCATCGGCATCGCGAGTAAGGCAGTGTTTCGCGAAATGTGTCTGTGCTAGGGTTTCGCGATGTGAAAGGTGAAGCCACGAACGTTGGGCGATCGCGAGTAGAAGTTCGCCGATGGTGGGGCCAACGTTGGCACCAGGGGAAGTCGTGGAGGAGTGGGGATGGGTTGGCGAACGACGTCGAAATTTATGGAGCAGCGAGGAACGGCGATCGATTGAGGGACCAGGGAAGCATCGCGAGCACGGTGGCGCGACAGTGGGGTCGCGAATCGAGGCCGTGGGTGTGAGTTCGATCTAGGCAGTAAGGTAAGATAATTTGCTTTTAATTAAAATTTATATAGATTGAGAAAAAGAAAAATATATTTTAATAATTTTTTTCAGTAAAGTCAGGTTAATGAGAGCAGAAATCTCAAACGTTTTGAGTTGGAAAAATATATATAATAATAGGTTTGGTGGATAAATTGTTAAACATACTTATTTAATTATAAATCTATACCAGTGAATTTTTATAAGTGAAAGGATTTCAAGGAAAATTTATATTTAAAATTGAATAGGTATATGTATAGAGATAAGACTTTGGAAATTGGAGATTTTTAAAATGTTAAGTTTAAAACAGGAATTAAATCATTAGTTCATTAAAATATAAAAATGAAATCATCGATGAATCAAAATTATCAAATGAAAATTTATTATTCGATCTGTTCGAATATTAATAGATGGTATAAAATGTTTATACTAGGTCAAAATCTGTAAAGAACGAGCTGGAATGAAAATGGATTGCAAAATAAAAATCTAAGGTGAGATCTTCTCACTCAAATGAAAGTGGATTTTCTTTTACAGTTATTGATTGATTGATTGACTGCTTGGATGTGATATTAGATATAGTAGGATATATCTATATATATATAGCAATATATACATATTGGCATATGTATATATTGGATTGATTGATTTCCCGCCTCGTATAGCGGATGAGACCCTATTGCGCCGTTAGTAAGCGGATATTTTTATAAAACCCATATACCGCGATATTCCACCTCGAAGTGGAATTGGTATTGTGCTAACATCTATGGATGTAGGGAAACAGGTTGGAGGGATCCAACTGGATTCCTCACCAGTAGTATTTATTTACAGATATTGATGTATATTCTGTTATCATATGTTGATATATGATGTTGTTGTTGTGATTGACTAATTGGTGCTGTTGCATCATCGGATTCAAGTTTTGAAGTTTAAAAATAACGATTTTTACTTTAAAAGGATTTTAAAGTAATTTTTGAAAGTAGACGTTTTATTGAATTGTTGAATTGATTTATTTTAAATAAATAAACGTCTAAAATTTTAAAGTTATATAAATTTAGATTTTTGTGAAATATAACCGAAAGGTAATTTCTCTTGAAATAAAAGTTAAGAAAATTTATAAAACGGTTTAAATTTGGATTTTCGAAATTATAAAAAAACGATGTATGTAAAGGATGTACAAGATTGATATTTATAACTCTAAAATATTGGGATTATAAAACGAGTTTTTATAAGCGTTAAAATGAATTTTTAAGAATTTATAAATAAATGAAATTTATAAATTGTGAACTTATAAATGGAAATGATTTTGTAAAATAAAGGAATTATAGGTATTTAACTTATAATTATGGATTGTTGGTATAAGATTTGAGTTATGAATCGAATTGTTAATAAAGGGGATTTATTAAATTGAAGTTGTTAGAAAATAGAAATAGAATTTATAAACGTTGTTTTATAAATTTGAAATCAATTGGATTTGATAAATTAAATATAGAAGGTGGTTAAGGGAGATATATTCGCGATTTTGGATAGCGAATTATTATTGAAATAAAACGTGTAGAAAATAGTGAAATGTGATTAGTGGAGTATATTCACGATTTTGGACAGTGAATATATTGTTAAGTAAAATAGATATGGGTTTGGGAAAGTGATATTTGAAATGAAATTAATTGTTTTAAAAGATGTTTTCAAATATATTGAATATCGAAATCATAGATTTCAACATTCATTGTTGAAATAGGCGTTTTCGAAAATATAAGGAAATGATGGACTATAACACTGTTGTTATAGTAAATGATTTCCGAAAGAAAATGTTTATATAGTATTGGGATTTACATATCTATCTTAAATTTCGAATCCCTATACTAGTGATTTTGAGTCGTCATAACGATGTTTTACGTAACATTCGTTTTGACTCAAATAGATGTTGTTAAAATATATGATTTCCTTAAAGAATGAAATATATACTTAATTTGATTTAAGTATGTCGAATATTTTCAAATGTTGAAAATAAATAGATTTGTGAACTACTTATTATTAAATAAGTAGGGAAATGCATTTCCAAAATGAAATGAAACGTTTTGAGATTTTATCTTCTTAAAGATAAATTGAAAATGAATATTGGAATCGATTTGAAAATCGTATATCAGTAGATTTTTTTGAAATATAAATTCACTATGGAATTTATAAAGGAAAGGGAAGTTGTTTAAAAATAAACGTTGATTTATTTTTGAAGTGGAAATTTTATATCTAGTAAAGATATTTTGGAAAATAAATAATTTGGAAAATTATTTGGAATCTGATGATGTTGCGCATCTTTATTGATAGTTAAATAACCGACTATCAATAATTACCTTGGATAGGTATTTGTTGTGAATTGGATGAATTTGAATGCCACACTTATTTTTGAATAAGCGCTCACTATTCGGGTTAGCCGGGAAAGGACCATGGGGTCGTATAACCCATTCCGAATATGTGATACGTCGTTATGAATTGCATTCGAAGACCGGTGTTGAAGACCGGATATTTTTGAAAACGGAAGGATTACCGTCGAGTTACTCTACATCGGCTGATCTTCGATTTAGAGGTTTTATCACCCTTAGTGACGGGAAGTCCGGACGTGATTAGAAATTTATCCGGATATGCAAGGGCTTCGTGAGAAGTGCCTTCGGTTCTGTTCGATCCCGGAACAGACTTGTATGGATTGTGTGTCTGACGTTACAATTTGAGATATAAAGCTGATTTCTTTCAAATACATTTCTGTTGGTGGCGGAGAATTTATTCTCTTAGCTTAACACCCTTCTCTGAGACGTACAAGCTCAGAGGTTATGTAGTTGAAATTTATCAGCGATATACTCCCAATTTGGTAACGTGGCATACTGAGTGTTGCTGTGAAATGATCAGTGTTTGATCATTTGTGATATGATCATTTGTTTGATCTTATATCTTTGTGATCATAGGTTGATCATTTTGTTTGACCCGAAGCAGGGCTTTGTAGAAAGCGTAGCTTTGTGGACGAGACTTCGTCGAGCCTCACACCCCGGAAATGGTCGAAACAGGAAGGATGCGGCAAGGTTCTAGGGAGTAGCGCCCCTTAGTGTATGTCATTCCTTCTGGATAGAGGTGGTATCATGGTATGGAGCCCAGATACTTAACCTATGTGGTTGCTGCATTTTTTCTATGTGGTTTGTTGGAAATCGGGGATCCTCGGGAAGATCGGTTACGATCGGGGGATGACATACGTGTGTCAGTAGTTACCTATTTTTGCAGAGGTAACCCGGCCTTGTGTTGGCAGATATCTAACCGTAACGTTAGGTTCTAGGGTCGTCTATTCCAGGGACGTACCCATCGTGGAAAAGGAAGTTCCTTAGCCTAACCATTTGTTGGAAATCCAAAGAAACAATACGCGACGTGTACGGTTTTAGTTGTATTACCTGCTATGGAATGTGGCGGTAACCTGCTATTGAACATAGTAGCTATAGTAGGCATACGATACTGGTCGTATGTTGGCTAAGATTAATATTATACTTTCGAAATGTTTTCTACACTATGCACTAATAATAATATAAAAAAGGATTTGATTTTGTGTAGTAAGCATCTTTGACTATCATAAGAAGAAATCTCCTCCAATTCTGCGTTTGCATTGTGTGTGTGGCGGGAGGTCTTATGGTAGTTTCATTTTTCAAAAGCATTGCGAATTGACTTTAAAAATATTCCTCTGTTTATTTTAAAGATAAACTGTTTTACGATCTCACACCAGTCACCATGACTGACTCGGAGTTTATTGTTCTTGTTCCCTTCTAAACTCTGGGTGCCCACTATTTTCCACACGGGCAGCCTAGAGTTATGTTATCAGGATATTCTAGATATTCTGGAGCTTTGGAGATAAGCTGGAGGACGAGACGTAGTATTTGTATCTGATAGTATTTATTCCGTTGTGTATTCTGTATGAGGACAAGTTATATAACTGTCCATTTTTGTGTATTGACTCTGATGATTGATGTATGTATAAAATGATATAGTTCTTTGTTTTAAAGATTATTCAATTATCTATTATATGTTGTTCCGCTGCGATATGTGAGATTCTGATATCGTTTCTGTATCTGATGTTGTTCTCTTCTTTTCTTCTTTCTTCTTCTATCTTCTTCTTCTTCTGCCTTTTTCTTTTTCTTAAAACCATCACTATTGGTGTTTCCGGCACTCAATTGCTCGACAGTCGATAAAGTGAGTATCGATGTCGAATTTTCGAAAGTCGAAAATTCCCGTACGTGACAGTATTCTGACTTTGTGATTGATTTGGTGGCCACCCTTGATTTTTGATTATGGGAGTGTGTTCCGAGGTGGGCGGTAGTAGCTGCTATGCGTTACCACCAGTCCGGTTATGCAATTGGTATATCTACCCTAGCATTGCCTCGAGTGCTGTGTTCACATGCCCTAGAGCGCCTTCTACGAGTTTGTTTTGTACCAACTGTAACCACCTACCTTTTTGGACGTTTTAAGCAAACACACATGCCAAACTCAAACCATTTAATAGGGTAGTAATACCCTAGAATGAATCGCTAAGTGTATATATATGAGAGAGCGTACTTGTTAGTGTTATAAAAGGTTTTTGTATTGTGTTAATTTGTTCCGTTTTGTATTTATAAATATTGGTTGGTGCATAGGACGCTATGACATCGATAGGGATTTCTAAATACTTAATAGGGCAGACCAACACAATATTTGTTTTGAGACATAGGTAAATGAAATAATTTTGCCTATTATATATTTTTGTATATAAAATAATAAATTTTATAAATGATATAGTTGGGTGTAATATGTTGTTTGTTAGGTAGAGGAATTTTATAAATATTGATTGAAAATTTATCTTTACAAATAAAATGAATATAAATTGGAATTTGAGAACTTAAGTTCTTGGTTTTTTTTTCCAAAAGATTTTGGAATATAATATTAATTTTATTTGGAGTATTTTCTGATATAGATATTTCAATATGATTTGGAAGAAATGTTTTAAAAGAATTTTGGAAGGAAATAAGTTCTATACTCCCCTCTCTATCGCTGGAAAATAATTTCGGTGATGAGTGCACGCATCATCGACGTTCATTTTCGAGTTTCAAAGGGGGAAGACCGTGTAGAAATTTTTCTGCACAATTGTTATGATAAATTAATCTTGATTTTTTTAAATTCCAAATATGATTTGATATATATAAAGATATGATTATATATATTATTTTAAACTAATTGAAATGAAACCCGGTTGTTTAGTTCTTAAGTTTCTATAAATTTGAAATTGAAACTATGGTAATGAATGGAATCTTGACCATACTAATAATTGGAAATTTCTAAAATGAAAATAAGGAATTTGATTTTAAAATGATAAATGAAATAAATAAGAAATTGAAAATTTGTAAACTGTAAATAAAATGGAAATGAAAAATAAGAAATGGTAACTATTGAACATCATTGTTAACTAAATAAATAAGAGAAACTTGGGTAATATTCATTGCATTCTTAAAAACATATATATAACTTACCAAAATATTAAAAAGTTGAAATGTAATAAGAACATGTAATGGAATATTATACAAGTAAAACTTAAGTAGTGAAAGTGTTCAATGTGGAATTTACTTTATAAATAAAATTTTGATATTATAATTGCTATAAACTTAAGTTATAATTGAAATATTACTAATTAAATGTAATAGAAAAGCGAGTATTATAAATAAATGGTTATAAACTTAAGTAAATGTTTGAAGTTATTTATAATTAAAATAAGTAGAAAAGATGAATACTGTAAGTAGATGATTATAAACTCAAGTTAATGATGGAAGCCATTTATAATTAAAATGAATACTATATTAAATCTAATGATTATAACTTCAGAAAAGTTAAAATGATTCAGAAAATGGATATAAGGTAGTGAATGTAAAATAAAAGGGTAAGAAACTTAAGTAGGAACTTATGCACCAATGTATATTAATATCTAATGAAATCAAGTATACAAATTAATAAATGTGAACTAAGCCGCAATAAAATGTATGTAATACTTGAATAATGAGTGCATTGGTTATTATAAACAAATGAATGGAAATAACTTATGTAAGAAACGAATGTAAAGTAATTTTCATTAACTGAATAAATGAAATGAGTTTTGTAGGTAATGAATGAAAGTAAATGAAAATAAGTACTGAATGAATGAATGTGACTTTATTTACAAAGAAACCTATACAGTACTTTAAGAAATAATTTACATATGCTTAAATAATTATATATGAGTAACATATGTAAGAAAATGTAAATAACATATGTAAATAACCGAATGTAAATAAATGGAATTAAGTATTATATGAATGAATGAGAATTGAATTTTTGTAAGAAATAAATGTAAATTAAAGAAAATAATCATTGTAAGAATGAAAATAGACAAACAATAAATGATATGAAAGGAAATATGAAAAAATGAACTTAAATAATGTTTGGAATTTATTGTTGTTTTGGTTTATGGGTTGTTTGGGCAAGGATACTTCTAATTGTTTGGATGTATGAATAATCTGTTAAGTTTTATCTAAGACTGCTGAGTAGATGGTATACTTAGTAGTTTATTTGTCATTCTATGCGATTTAAAAGTGTCTAAACCCGAACAAACTATTTGTTTTACTTGCTATGGATGGATGGTTGATTTCATTGATTTCATGGGATGATTGTATGCTTTGGTCGCAAGTGATTGTTATTCTGTTGTATTGATTTGTTTTTTTATTTATTGAAACAACTTAAACATTTCACTTTTATACAATTATCGACCTCTTTGGATTATATAAGTGAAAAACAGGTTATGGAAGCAATTGCTACTGCTTTTGGTTTCATAAAATTAAGCGTTATTTGCCCGACAAATAGGTACGTTCTCGGATTACGGTTTTCTAGCGATATTATATTATTTTCCCGTGGTTTGGGATATATTATTTTGAAAATTATTTGATATATATTGTTATTATTGATATTATTATTTCTCCCGAGCCTCTTCGTACAAAGGAGATTCTGCCGAAATTTTCCGTAAATTTTTGACTTAGAAACTTTTGTGAAATGTTTTCCAAACTTTGTTAACTTGAATATAAAAGGATTTAATTGTTATAAATTGATACAATTTATTTAAAAGTATTTAATCGTGTAAATTAATTATTTATAAATTTAATATTTTGAATAAGATATATCGATTTCTTAATTCCTCATTTTCCCTTCTTTTTCCTTTTCGGGGACGAAAAGTTTTGAGTGGGGGAGAGTGTAACGACCCGTAAATTTTCGATAATTAAAAATTAGTAAATTTAATAAGGTATTGTGGTTAAATATTGGAAGAAATAAAAATTTGTGATTTATAAATGAAACAATAACTAGAATGAAAGTTAATAATGTTAATTTAAGTTAATTATTAACAATTTGAATGAAATTCCAAACAATTGAAAGAATTAAAGTGTTATAAGTGATATAGGTTGTAAATAAATTTTAGTAATGTATGCATTAATTGATAATTGAATTAAGAAGAAATTGATAATATGAAGGATGTATTAATTAATTACATAAGGTGCAATAAATAGAAATTGGATGGAATTTGTATAGTATAAGTTGTTATAACATTTGGTTGTAAATAATAAGCTTATTAATGTGACTAAAAGTAAATGGTAACAATTTTTATATGTTACCTATTTATTTAGTTTGTTAAATTAAATTGGAAATCAATTATAATTAAATGTAATTAAATGTTACGTTAATGTGAGTTAAGACAATAACTGTAAATTATGAGTGTAATAAATGAATAGGAATGTTAATTATATTCAGAAGGTAATAATTGATTTAATAAAATAGTGAAACCAAGATAAATGAATTAATTGGAGATTTTAAATTATAATTAATGTGTGAAATTGAAAAAAATTCAATGTAATTGTAATATAGTAGTTAATACAAATAAAAGATGGAAATTGGAGGATTTTAATGTAATGAAAGATAAACAAATGTTGACTATGTCTATAGAATAATAATTGATTGATTATAAAGATTTAAATCAAATAAAATCAATTTATCGGAATTGATTATAAATAATTGGATTTAATTACAATTGAAATTAAACACTGTAATTGGTAAAATAATTAACTTTGAATTGATACCCAAATTTGTTTTAAATTATGGTAAATGTCCAAGTAATCTAAAATGACATAAATTGTAAATTATTAAATTTGAATTGAAAGGTGACTTATTTAATTTAATATTAATTTATTTAATTAACGTGAAAATAGCCATTTTGGCCACTAACTCGGATTTCGAGGAAACGGTTTCATCAGATCCGTAACGGTGAATTATTTTAGGATTTCAAGTTTCGTAGTGATCGAACTTGTCATTTGATCGTACGGGCTCGAAACGCCTAGAAATCAATTTAATTAAAGTCAATTGAAATCAATTTGAAATAAGCTGATTTTAACATAACTTCTTCATACGATGGAATTAGGACTTAAAATCTATTCCATTGAATTTAAAATTATCGAAAACATTATTTTGATATATGGGTTGACATATTTTCATTTCGGAGACAGAACGGGCTTTTCGGGTCGTTTATCGTTCAAACTTGAAAATCAATCTTGTCCATTCATTTCTATTTCCGACCTACCTATAAATAGCCCGTTATAAACCCTAGATCCTTCTTATTTTCATTTGTATGTACATACAATTCTCTCTGGCTTCTTCCTCTCAATGGCAGACAAACCAAACAAATTCCCAATTCAATTTCAAATCAAATATCAAATCGAAAATTCAAACCCCTCAAACTATACCGAATTATATATCGATTTGAAGCTCTCGACAAGCACAAGTCTAATTTGCAGTCTGTTTTTCGATCTGGGTTTCAGTGTGGCCGGAATTGGGTGATGAACTCTCAGTCGTTTTTCGTGTCTCAATCAACCTGGTCTGATCGTCGAATTGATTTATGGGTTTTATGGAGATCGTCGAGTGGAAGACATCGACGACGTTCGTTTAGAGATTGGATGGTTCGATCGGGCTGCACAGTTTGATTAGGGTTTAACGTGGGTGGCGGCGCGACGAGCTAGGGGATGGCGGAGTGACCGGGGGGGAGGGGATGGCATGGATGGGTGCGGCTAGTCTTGGCGAAGAGGATGGTGGTTGTGGCATGGCCTACGGCGGTCGGAGGCATGGGAAAATCATGGTCAACGGTCGGCTATTGGGTTCGAACATGGTCTAAAAAAGTCTCTGTGCGTGTGTGAACGATGCATGGATGACGTGGCAACACGTGTAAGCAATTTATTTTGTTTTAATTTAATTTTGATTTCTATTATTCTAAATTACATAACTTTTACATACGAGGTCCGTTTTACGTGCGGTTTGTTCCGCTACGATCTTATTGTAATTTCGAACACTTTTACGCCGGTTTGGACGAATTCTGAGCCTGTTGAATTTTAGGCCTTTATTGGAATTTCAAATCGATTTGAAATTCAAAGGTGAGTGTTTTGACCCACTCACAACTTCTAAAATTTCTTACGTTTGTTAAATTAAATTTACGATGTGATTAGAAATTTATTTATGGCTGCTTGGTATAATTTAAATCGTCATCTCAGTTAATTTGAATTTATTTGAATTAAATCGTTATTTAATTTATTTTTGAATTTAAATTGCCAGTTAAATACCTATTATTAATAATTAGTAAATTGCTGATATTTATTGATTTAATTGAATAGTGACTATGATGGATGTTTGGTTGTTGATATTGGCTGATTGGATGTTATGTTTGATTTATAAAATGTAATCACTCTGCAAGTTCCCTTAGTTTTATTTGGAAAATAACTATGGGTGGAAATGATATATACTCGAACGATCTATAGATTAGAGAAAAATCGTTATGGGTTGAAATGATAGACTCGAGCGATTTTATGGATTTTAATATTTAATTCGGGATTACGGTTTGAAATGATATATAACCGTAAAATTTTAAATTGCGGATTGAAATGATAAATATCCGTATCACTTGACCCTAGGGTAGAGAATTACATACGGACACTGGATTGGTTAAATTAAATCCCTTTAAATCCTTAAATTTTAATTTAGTTAAACGATATTTTGAAATAAAATTTGATTTATATAAATTGAATAATTGATTTATGTAAAAAAATTGGAATGGGCTTAAAGAAATTAAATTGAAATTTTAAAGTTGAATTTTGAAGTATAATTAATTTATCGGAAATGGGTTATTAAAATTGTTTGAAATATAACTTTGGAATATATTAAAATTGGAATAATTTAAGTTGATATTTCAAACATAGATTGGAAGCGATATAGAATTAAATATTTTATTGAGAATTTGAATTGAAAGATTTGAAATTGGGTTTTTGGAAATTGAAAATAGTCCAAATGCGTTGAAAGGAAATGAATAGTTTAAATTGATATTAAATTCAAATTCATATTTTTAATATAAACTGTTTAAAAAAATTACTGTAAAGATTCTAAATTTTAAGATTTTCTAAATTTTAAACTATTTTAACCTATATTAACTATATTAAATCAATTTAACCTATTTTTAAACAATTTAATTTATTTTAAATCTAATTAATCTATTTTATAGCTATTTAATCTATTTTAATTATATTTAATCTATTTTAAATCTACTTAACTATCTTAAATCAATTTAACAGTATCTTTAGTCTCTATTAAACCATTTTAGAGTATTTAATTATTTATAATTATTTTAACTATTTATAACCATTTAAACTATTTTCTAAATTTTCAGAATAAGTAGAGGGAAAGTGTTTATATTCAAATTCATTGGTTTCAAGGCAAATACGGTTAAATGATGTTATAACCTAAGTTGGGATTTAAATGTTGCAATTAATTGAATATGATGATTTTGAAGTAAGGAATTAATCTAATTGGAAATATGATTTTGAAAGAAATTATGATTTCGGAAACGATATGATTTCAAAGGTGAATATGATTTTTGAAAATGAATAAAATTTCAAAAGCGATATGATTTGAATTGAATATGATATTTTGATATCAATTATGAAAAATGATTTTTGAAATGTAAAAGAACCATTCGGTGTGTAATAAGCGATTGGTTGTTAAAGAGACCGGGATCAGATATTGTCATACTCTCTGTCAATACCTAATACCACTTTAACAACTGTGTACGTGGTGGAGATTCCAGAAATGAAGTAGGTTGGTTTGGCGAACGATTTCTGTATAAGGTATGACGTGACCCTGACTCCCGTGAGTCAGCTTAGATGTGACTAAAACAGGAGCCATGTCGGGCCAAGTGAGGTCATTCCTCCGATCGGACACATTTCTTCGATACTATATTCTGACTTTGTGATTGATTTGGTGGCCACCCTTGATTTTTGATTATGGGAGTGTGTTCCGAGGTGGGCGGTAGTAGCTGCTATGTGTTACCACCAGTCCGGTTATGCAATTGGTATATCTACCCTGGCATTGCCTTGAGTGCCGTGTTCACATGCCCTAGAGTGCCTTCTACGAGTTTGTTTTGTACCATACCTATGGAGTGCCCTCTGATAGCCCTCCAGTTTACGGAGGAATTACGGTACTGTATAGACTATGGGAATATATAAAAATGTGTTAAGGGGGATATGGGTAACGCCTTAATGCTATTTTAATACTTTTACTTTACTATAGACATATTATAATAGCATATTGTACTACATAGTAGATAGTTTAACAGATCCTTAGGAGATGTGAATCCCGAGCATCTCTTAAGTTATTGCACTCACGTTAGACACTGGATAGAAGATGTCAAACTCCGTAAACATATCTGACGCCGTCACACTCATATTTACCGTTGATTTAACTTACATAAGATCTTTTAGTTCTAACTCGAGTGTTTTGTCTTTTCAATTCGCTCGGGTCAGCCTGAGCATTTCAGGGTTGAAGAACTTATTTCTGGAGGACGAAGACGAAGATTAGTAAGAGTATTAGTTATTATATTTTGCTGCATCATGTTGTTCCGCTGCGTCTTTTTATTTATTTATTCCGGATTATGTAACTCTGATGTTTGTGTTGTAAAGAATAATCAAATTATATTTATAAAATAGCTTCATGAACTTTTATTTGATTATTATATTTTTTCATTCCGCTGCAAGATTCTGTATTTGTTTTATTTCTTCTCTTTTTTCTTATTCACCCTATAACAATCTGCCCTTTTGAATGGTTTGAGTTTGGCATGTGTATTTGCTCAAAACGTCCAAAAAGCAGGTGGTTACAGTTGGTATCAGAGCTTTGGTTTAGCGATAACCTTAGCTTTGTGGGGTCAGACTCATATTTAATAGGGTAGTAATACCCTATAATGAATTGCTGAGTGTATATATATGAGAGAGCGTACTTGTTAGTGTTATAAAAGGTTTTTGTATAGTGTTAATTTGTTCTGTTTTGTATTTATAAATTTTGGTTGGTGCATAGGACGCTATGACATCGATAGAGATTTCTAAACACTTAATAGGGCAGACCAACACAATATTTGTTTTGAGACATAGGTAAATGAAATAATTTAAATAATAAATTTTATATATGATATAGTTGGGTGTAATATGTTGTTTTTTAGGTAGAGGAATTTTATAAATATTGATTGAAAATTTATCTTTACAAATAAAATGAATATAAATTGGAATTTGAGAACTTAAGTTTAAGGTTTTTTCTTTCAAAAGATTTTGGAATATAATATTAATTTTATTTGGAAGTATTTTCTGATATAAATATTTCAATGTGATTTGGAAGAAATGTTTTAAAAGAATTTTGGAAGGAAATAAGTTTTGTACTCCCCTCTCTGTCACTGGAAAATAATTTCGTTGATGAGTGCACGCATCATCGACGTTCATTTTCGAGTTTCAAAGGGGGAAGACCGTGTAGAAATTTTTCTGCACAATTGTTATGATAAATTAATCTTGATTTTTTTAAATTCCAAATATGATTTGATATATATTAAGATATGATTATATATATTATTTTAGACTAATTGAAATGAAACCTGGTTGTTTAGTTCTTAAGTTTCTATAAATTTGAAATTGAAACTATGGTAATGAATGGAATCTTGACCATACTAATAATTCTGTATAAGGTATGACGTGAGTTCTGTATAAGGTATGGCGTGACCCTGACTCCCGTGAGTCAGCTTAGATGTGACTAAAACAGGAGCCATGCCAGGCCAAGTGAGATCATTCCTCCAATCGGACACATTTCTTCGATACTATATTCTGACTTTGTGATTGATTTGGTGGCCACCCTTGATTTTTTATTATGGGAGTGTGTTCCGAGGTGGGCTGTAGTAGATGCTATGCGTTACCACTAGTCCGGTTACACAATTGGTATATCTACCCTGGCATTGCCTTGAGTGCCGTGTTCACATGCCCTAGAGCGCATTCTACGAGTTTGTTTTGTACCATACCTATGGAGTGCCCTCTGATAGCCCTCCAGTTTACGGAGGAATTACGGTACTGTATAGACTATGGGAATATATAAAAATGTGTTAAGGGGGATATGGGTAACGCCTTAACACTATTTTAATACTTTTACTTTACTGTAGACATATTATAATAGCATATTATACTACATAGTAGATAGTTTAACGGATCCTTAGGAGACACTACACCAAAACAGCAAATTTGGCACACCAGGAAGCGGAGATTTGATACGGCTCTAAGCCATATCAAATTTGATACGGCTCAGAGCCGTATCAAATTGCCTCTGCGATCCACACCCCCCACAACACCTAAAATCTAACCCTACGTTTGAAAGGCCACGGATCACTACATTTTGCTCGCGCTAGTTTTCATTTCCCGCACTATTTTCATTTCGCTCCATCCCTAAATTACACAATCCCTAAATTAAATCACGCCCTGCTCACAATCCCTAAATGTTCTTGGTGTTGACTAGAATAAAGTTTCAAATGATGTTGATCTTGTTGATGTTTATCTTGATAAGTCGAAAGAGAAGTTGTTCTCTGATCCATTATAGTTGGATCCTGATATTATTCAATGTAGTTCGAATTCCTCTACTCAAGGTTCTGTTAACTTAGTTGTTTCATACAGTGATAATCATTTTCAGGAGGCAATTTTTGATAGTATGAATAATAGAAAACATATAACCAAATCTTGCAAATCAGGAAATTTGGAGATTGCAACTTCAAACCGGTTTGGTGTCTTAAAGGATTTAGATTCGAACTCGGGCCGGGATTGTTGCAAAGAGTTTTGGCTGAAGGTAAGGACAATGTCTGGTACTTGAATGATAAGGGAAAGGTTGTAAAGGGGTATGGAAATGTTGTTTTTCTCGAAGAGGTGGTTGATATGGAGTCTTGAGATAACAATTCTTGGGATATAAATTTGGTTTCTTGAGGAGTTGGTAGTGATGAGTTCAGACTTTATGTTGAAGTCAATGATCGTGTGCACAGTACTGTGAGCGTATACAGTCTGATTTGATACATTTAGCTTGCCAGCAGAGATGAGCTTGTAATACGGAGGTTCTATCAATTGTTATATCAGTAATACACGATGCATACATTTAGGTACTAGGCAAAATTCTGTAGTTCCAGGGAAGATGTTGTAATTTGTACTGATTTTTAAATATATATAATATATTGGGTTTATTTTTTCCAGTAAAGTTTGCCAATCTATAAAATTTCCTTTACCTACCATGTTTCAATTTTATACCTTCTCAGCTTTATATATCGTGCACATGAGTTAGCAGATAACACTTTTGAGCGAAGACCAATGGTTCTTGGTAATTTTGCGTTAAAACTTATATATTATCTTTAATGGAAGCATTTCGGGCTTTTGTCATCATTTGTGCAGCCTGCACACCTAGAGGTGTGCTTTTAGTGAAATATGCAAGGATGAATTTTTGTGATTGTATAAAGTTCATGCACTTTTCTTAATTGGATTTATCTTAGAATTTTCTACCTATATATTTTTCTAGAGTTTGAATATCAGTTTAACAGTTTTCTAGAGTGGTTTGTTTGTTTTATGGAGCATAGAAAAATAGTTGCACAATACCTTCATTGTCGGTTGAGGCAAAAGCTAGGTACAACATTATGCCGTGGCAACACTCATGTCAAAGGTTATGACAGTAGAAAACACCTCATTCTATGGATTAGAGACATACCCGCAACTTCTTATAAGGTAAGCTTTGTTTAAGGCTTGAAGTGTGGAAACTGTCTGGTTTCTTATGGAGGAGGGATGTTGGGGAGTGAATGATAGGAGTTCATGGAATAAAATGTGGTAGGGATGAAGGAGCAATTGCTATCATATTCTACCTTAAATTCAAAATCATATAATTTTATTCCGTATCTTGACTTGTAGTGGAAAATGGCACGTTTAAAGGTCTACTGAGTTAACCTAATATATTCTGAACGATTATGTTAGGGATTTTGAAATGACTTTTTTTTATGCAGGGTTGTTAGTATAATATGATGATTCTGTTGGAAATTTTGAGGCTTTGCTCCCTTCAAGTTCTTCTCGAGCTGGATTTAGTGGTAATTTTCTTATTATTTTTGAATCCAAATCCTGATAGAAAGTTCAAGACACACGTATATATTCATCCTTTTCAAGTAAAGATCTGATTATCATTAGTGGTATTTATGTAAGTAGTTCTTTCTAATCTGGGTACTAGTTGTTCTATAGTTGTCACATAATTGGTGGTCATTGGATTATTATTTGCATATAAAAAATAAGGTATTTCATGTTTAATTTTGGCAAGCATGTGTAAATAATCTAGACTCAATGAATTGGGAAATATTTGCTATATCTGGGATTATGTTTAGCCTTATCTTTAATGGATGAATTGAAGTATACCTATGTCATACATGTGTAAATTTGTAATTACACTTATGGAACATGATGGCATGTCTATGATTATTAACTTTTTTTTTAATATAAGATTCAGTTATAATACAGGAATCAGAATTAATAGCCATCAAGCTTTAATTTTCTTCTTTCAATGCTATTACACTAAGTATGCATATGTTTATTTTGAAATTTGTTATTTATTCCAAATACTTGATTCAGGGTCTAAATCGATGCTAAATTTTGAAGACGTATATGGTGGGAGTACAATCAATCAACAATTTTTTATACCAAGAGAAATCGAAGATGCAATTGATGATGATATAGATGATTGTCTTCACCAACCGGGGAAAAAAAGAAGGCTATCAATCACTCAAGTTCAATTTCTTGAAAAAAGTTTTGAGGTAGAAAACAAGCTTGAACCCGAGAGAAAAGTTCAACTGGCAAAGGAAATTGGATTGCAACCAAGGCAAGTTGCAACCAAGGAAATTGGTTACGAAAGCGCATCAGAGGTATCAGAGTATTTCATGCATATAAATGGAAAGAAATAAAGACTGCCAGTATTTTTCTATATAGATGTTATCTTTGTATGTTGCACCACAAATGATTGTTTCGGTCAATAATTCATGTCCAGTTCAACTAAAATGGAATTTTGATTCTGTAAAAAAAATATGCAGAAAAATAATAATATTTAAAGCTCATATTGTATATTTTTCCATGTTCAGAAGCATGCAAAGCTCTACAAGAAAGGAATGGTTACATTGTATAATTGTATATCTTATATAGAGTTTCTTATATGTGTTAAACATTGTATAATTGTATATCCTATATTCATTTTTATACGTGCTAAGCTTGTCCATTTATTTGTATTTTTAATTGATTGCTGACCGTAGGCATCGATGTAGAAGAAGGGAACATGTAATGTGAAAAATAAAGAGCAATGCATTTTTTTTTACTTTAATACATTAATTTGATACAGCTCAAAGCCATATCAAATTCATGAATTTGATACGGCCCAAAGCCGTATCTAATTCATGAATTAGGCAGTGCTTTGAGCCGTATCAAATTCATCAATTTGATACGGCTTTGGACCGTATCAAATTATTAACCACGCCAAAATTTGATACGGCCCAAAGCACTGCCTAATTCCATTTGATACGGCCAAAAGCACTACCTAATTGGCATTTCTGGTGTAGTGTGAATCCCGAACATCTCTTATGTTATTGCACTCACGTTAGACACTGGATAAAAGATTTCAATCCCCGTTAACATCTCTGACGCCGTCACACTCATATTTACCGTTGATTTAACTTACATAAGATCTTTTAGTTCTGATTCGAGTGTTTTATCTTTTCAATTCGCTCGGGTCAGCCTGAGCATTTTAGGGTTGAAGACCTTATTTCTAGAGGATGAAGATGAAGATTTGTACTAGTATTAGTTATTATATTCCGCTTAATCATGTTGTTCTGCTGCATCTTTTTATTTCTTTATTCCGGATTATGTAACTCTGATGTTTGTGTTGTAAAGAATAATCAAATTATATTTATAAAACAGCTTCATGAACTGTTATTTGATTATTATATTTTGTCATTCCGTTGTAAGATTCTGTATTTGTTTTATTTCTTCTCTTTTTTCTTATTCACCCCATAACAATCCGCCCTTTTGAATGGTTTGAGTTTGGCATGTATGTCTACTTAAAACGTCCAAAAAGGCAGGTCGTTACAACAAGCATATAACCAAAAGAAAAAACACCTTTTATTATGAACGAGAATTAGTTACAGGGTTAATAATTTATAATAAATTATAAAATTGCCCCTAGGGTATACCCCTAACTCTATCATAAACTACCTTTATCATGTAAAACTATTCAAAGTATGTTTCTCAACTTTTAGTGTATTCTTAACACTATATTGTTATCATATAACATTGATGTAGTACTCTTTGTACTAGGAATCAACCCTAGCCTAGTTATAAATTTATGCATTTATGTTTATACATTGCTTTTATTATGGCTCTATTTAAGGCATTGTACTTTGCCTTTTCATTGTCTCAGCCACAACCTTTTGTTTGGAACATTTATAACCAAAATATTTTAATTAAGGTTTAAACATGAATCTGATATTTACATATTATACTCAAAATCACTTATTAAGTTTGAGTCCGAATACTTTTTTATAAGGAATTCATTGTTTCCAAAAACAGTTCTCTAGTATTTTAAAATGTTCAAGAACATTCTAAACTACTATTTTTTTTATCTTAATTTAGGTTGATATTTCCTTAATGTTCCAAATACATTAGCTAAATACGATATACATCATGTACGATAATTCCTATTGCCAATGTATAAGGAATCCGTCTTACATGATCCATATTAAACATTTTAAAATGGTGTCTATTTAAATTATTTAGGACATTCCCAACATCTTAATACTTATTATAAAAAGCAATAATTTACAAATCCAGTATCGAGTATTAAACAACCAAATTAGAACTGATTTTATCATAAGTACATCGTTAACAATTAGTAGTATGTTGTTTACTTATAGTTTAAAAATATCTATATACCTTTTAAGTTTCTTTCTTATAGACACAAGCTTCCTCTGCATTTTGACTAAAAATCAAACTATTTGATATTTCTATCGAAACACTTGTTCAACTCTAATGCTTGATAAACAATACTTTTGTATTCTTTCTTGCATTATATTTGAAAATCCACAAACTCAATATTGCTCCCATTGACTTCGTGACACTTTGTTGTTATGTGCAAATAATCTATTCTAAATCATAATTTAGAATTTTTCCATTATAGTACATATGCACAAAAATTCGTACCAGGTGATAATTTTGCGAATAAAATCTAAATTAACCCGAGCATGTTGAATGATGAATTTGTTATGCTAATTTCTACAATTGAAATTTACAATGTTATTCTTATTAATGTTTCTCATTATATCCCAATTGCATTAGTCTTTCTCTTGAAGACACACTTGCGGTCGATGGATCATTCCCCTTTAGGTACAACTATCAAAATCATATTTTGATAATATACTTGGAATTCTTTCATATTTGTGCATCATACCATATGGTGGAGTTAATACTCTTAATAGTTTAACTAGCAATTGAGTATTATATATTCTCGACATTGATAAAAAAGCTCATAGTTTCTCTTTGATATGCGATATATTATTAGATACTCTAATGCATTGCGATCGTTTAGGTTCATTAATTTTGTTTCATCCTACGTAATAAATTTCTTCTTTGGATCGTATCCAAATTCACTTTAATACTTAGTTTCTAAAGGAAACCCTTAACTATGAAGTTGGTTTTTATTGAAACAACAATTATTTCTTAGCGCAACAAAATGGAATTCATAAACAATTTATGAATTACCTTATATAAAACTGATTTGGTCTTAGTTCACTATAATTATCTACAAAACATAAATTGATCATATAATGACAATCATTCCCAAACTGCTTTTGGGGTGATCGATATAAGATCCATTACGTACAGCCATTATGTAACGACCCGACTTCCTATGCCCAGAAAGTCGCATCATTATGAAGAAAGAAAGGGGTAGAAAATAGAAAAGAAGAGAAGAAAGAAAGAAACAACAACAACGATCTCACAGCGGAACGAATAAATTATATTAATAACATAAACTATTACATAGTATACAACACTTATCAGAGTTTACACAACTATACAACACATACTAGACAGTTATAAAACATCTGTCTAGATATTACAACTCAAATACAATACAAGACTCTAACACAGATATCAACACAGCGGAAACTCTATATATCTACACGCTGAAGCCTCCTGCTCCTCAGCTCCTCCAGAATATACATCAAAGCTAAACCTGAATCCCTTGGCTACTCGTAAAAATTTGAGTACCCAAGAGTTTATAAAACAGAAATAAACACTTGGGTCAGACATGGGTCTGGTGTGAGTAAACTGGTTAAAATTGTTTAACTTCAAAACCCTTTGAAAACAAAGTATCACGTAAGACTTCCCACACATAAACATGGAAAAGTTTTTACCTTACGCTAACCAAAACATTTGATAGGAAATCTGATTGTATTATAATAGGGTCTAGGGTTTTCAAGTAAAATACAGAAATAGCTGAAATGCTTACATCTCACATTCCAACATAGTTGGGCACAACTAATACGTACGGCACTTATTGGAGTTTGGATTCCATACAATGGCAGGGCTACTGGGGTACCGCCCGTCACAGTACGTGGCCTAGATCACCGTACCGAGGAGTACGCCCGCTCCCCTGCAACACAAAGCCGGAACCATCCCTTACTGGATAATCCCGAACAAGACAATCCCATGGTTGGCGCGACCAACCACACACTAAGCCGAATAAAAGAAAAGGGACCTCTAGACAGGGATCTATCTTGCTCTCAGTGGGTGCTACCCACGAAGCCTTGCTGCACCTCCCCTGTTTTAGCCATTCCCGGTTGATGAGGCTTGAGGTTACGATTACCTTTAATCAGAACATATCACTTAGAATGCTCATCGTCCGCCTGACGATGTGCTGAAAGCATTCAATCCATACAAGTTCGTTCCGGGTTCGAACGAAACCGAAGGCATTATCTCGTTACACTCGTTTTGGAATCACCCTCAGAGTTAACGACAATAACCCTTGCACTCTAAATCTTCATCTTCACTTGAGATTCACGACCTATCGTTAATTTGGATCGATGTGGTATTCGGGTCTCCAGACCTGGAATACCGGTATACGGAAACCCGATCCCGGTCTCATCGAAATCCAAAACGTATCTTTTAAGGCCAAGTTGTTTAAAGGTTTAAACAATTTAACTTATCTATACAGATAGATAATTCACAATTCACAACTGATAATCACATTATCAATTAAACAGATGATTCATAACCAAATAGGTAATCCATATCAACATCATAATAGTTAATCTATATTATCATCATAATGCAACCAAGCATTCATATCACACAACATCTTATCTCATTTCTGAGATTATATCCATTCAAGGCAAATCAATGTCATCCATTCTTATATAAGGAATGATTTATTTAATCACGACATAGTTAATTTAAAATTGATTTAAATTAACTATCTCTATCTTTAATTAATTTAAAGTGAATTAAATTAATTACTTCATCTCTTAATTAATTTAAAATAAATTAAATTAATTACTTCACTATAAACCTTACTTATATAATCATTAATTAATTACAAATAAATTAATTAATCTTTCTATAATTATCTATTTTAATTAATCACCTTTGATTAATTATACTTTAATTACATTTAAGTAATTATCTTAATTAATTTCATAAATTAATTATCCTTAACCAATACAGTAATTAACCTTTAATTACTTCATTAATTAATTAATTATAATCAATTACTTTAATCCTTAACTAATTACAATTAATCACTTATCATTTGATTAATTAATCTTAATTAATCAACTCTTAATTACATCATTAATTATAAACTAATGATCCTAATTACACCTTTAATTATTTATTAATTACATTAAGTAATTATTCTTAATTAATCCATAATTATTAATCATCTTTGATTAATCTAATCCAGTAATTAACTCTAATTAATTATCTTCCTTAATTAATTACTTTTAATTAATTACCTTAACAAATAATTAATTACCTTATTAATTATCCTTAATCCTTTAATTAAATAAATTATTTAATTAATAACACTAGGTAATTAGCCTTAATCACTTCTTGTTTAATTACTTCCATTAATAATTATCCACTAATTACTTCCATAAGTAATTATTCTTAATTACATTTAGTACTTATCCATTAATTACTTTACTAAGTAATTCAATTAATTAATCATAATTGATTATCTTAATTAATTAGACTAATTAATTAATCTAAAATTAATTACATTAATTAATTAACTAATTAATCATTTCTTAATTTCTAATTAATTCATTAACTATCCACTAAATACTTTATTAAGTAATTATTCGTAATTACAAACATTAATTAAGCTTAAATTTATTTATTAATTAATTGTTCTTAATTAATCTCTACTTAACTAATTAAGAATAAACTTTACATTTATATTAAATATTTACTCAAATCATTACTTCATTAAAAGCAAATTTAGAAATCAATTTTGAAATAAAATTTATTTTAAACAAAACAATTCAAACATTTAATTTTAATATACTTTAAAATCTTTGAAACAAAAACATTTCAAACATGTTTAATCCAATTAAACAATTATTTATCTAAAACTTGTTCTTAATACTTAAAAAAAACTTGTTCATGCTTTAATTTTAAAAAAAACTAAGATATGATTTACTTTAAAAATTCCAAAACCAGGTTACTGGAATTAAATAACCCGAGCCAAACACGTTTTTCCCCGAGTCTTTCCCGAGTCCACGCGAAAACCATCAGCTTCGAGTCGACCACGAAATTTTCACGAGACTTCACCGAGATAACTTCTTCTTCCCCAAAGCCAACATACCCAGACACTCAAACGTGCATACGTGCACGTGCACGATCATCCAACGCCACTCCGATCAACTTCGCCATCGCCTATAGGTCGCAAGTGACCCACTCGAACACTCCGACCACCCAGCTCCATTGATTATGCCAGAAACCAAAATCGAGCTAGTCGAGCACTTCTCTGGAAACAACCCAATCACCAAATCCCTCTCGCGCCGCCGCCTACGACCACGAGGAACCTCGCCGCCACGTCCAGACCTTCATCACGAGACAACGCTTCATTCCAATACATGCGAACGCCTCCGATGCTCTATCGACATCGCTTGAAGCTCACGACTAACTTAGACCAAAACAAGACAACGAACCCTAGTTCGTCGTCGATAAGCCATCACGGTGATCTAAAAAATCATCGACTATTTTTCCAATAATCTCCAAGCTACCACCCTTCTCCAGACCGAAGCCCAACGTCGATCTCGACTACGTTCGTTGGAATTTGGCGAAAATACCAATTCCGATCAACTATGAAAAGCACGACAGTTTCTAATCTAAAAATCATAATTTAACTATCTAAATTCATCATTTTCCCTATCACATTATATTATGGAATCTAAATTCAAAATCCTAAATATTGCTATTTGATCAAATTTGATTTTCCTCTGTAAATTTCCCAATTTTGAATTAATTTCTAATTATAAAATCCTAAAACTATTTTTATAATTAACATTTTACTATAATGTTTATTTTTCATTCATAGTTCAGAACTTAATTCTGATTTCAAGAGCAAATATGAATTTTAGAAGGGTAAATAAAGTCTGAGGAAGTAACAGAGACAGTCTTATATATATTCAGATATACACTTATATAAACAAAGCAATTTCATCACATATTCCAGATAAAATAAATCAATGCAAACCATATTACAGTTTTCTATACAAATTTATCACATGCATCCATATAATCACAAATTTAAAAACTGTTTTTAAAAGAAATTTACTCACCTTTTAACCAAAATGCAGAGACGATTTAAAACTGAGATGAAGCTTGAACTTTGAAAACTTGTTACTGGGAAGTTTGCTTTGAAAATTTGAATTGCTTAGTCCTTGTTTAACTGAAATCTACTTGATGTTGCTTTGAGAAGGTTGAAGCTTGAAAGTTTGAAACTGGAATTTTGAAAACTTTGAATTGCAGAGATTATTTGAATTACAGGCTTTTGTTCTTGCTTTTGAAAATGGGTTTGCATGTTTGAAACAGAAACAAGCCTTTGATTTCTTTTAAAACTGAATGCTTTAGTTACTGCTTTTGAAAAGGAGCTAGGGTTGCCTGCTTACAGATTTTGGAAAAATGTTGCAGGGTTCTTGATTTTGATTTGAGGAATTTTACAGGCTTTGGATTTGTTTTTGAGAAGTGTTACAGGGTTTCGATTTGTTAGAGGAGATGTTTTACAGATCTTGATTCTTGGATTCTCTGGTTTGAAATGGTTTTTACAGATTGTTTCTTTGTTTAGGAATGAGAAATAGATAAAGGAATGAAGGGGAAAGATAGAGGTTTATATAAATTAATTTAGATTTTATAAAAGAAAATCAAAATAAATGTGACACTTGTCCTTAACCTTACTTAGTTTGCTAACACATGTTATTTAAGTGACTTTATAGATTTACACATATTATTTTAAGTTTTAATATTTATTTTAAATGTAAATGAAAAGCCTTTACTTAATTTATTTAATACTTATCTATATATATATTAATTATAAAGAAACAAAACTAATTATTATGAATAAAGGTTTACATATACATTTATAAAATCCAAAACTATTTAAATATTACCTCTTTTTTTTTGAATTCAAAATTAAATCTAAATTCAAATTATATTTAAAATCCAATTTAAAGTCAATTTATATACATACATATATAACTACACATTCAATTTGAAAATAACAATCTAATTTTATTAAAATCTATTTATATCTATAAATAAAACAATACACTATTAATATTGTATTTTAAACTTATCTATATATATATACTCTTAAATCTTATTTATTAAGCAATATTTCAAAAATAAAATAATCCTTATTATTAATCTCATTTCAAAACCATATAGTTATTTTGTTTAAATAGCTTTGAAAAGCTTATATTAAATAAATCATAATTTCCCAACTATCAAAATATATATTAGAAATTAAAAACAAGATTTTATTTATTATTTAAATTACAAACCCAAGCTTATCTATTTACAATATATACAATTATATATATATATATATTATAAATAGAAATTATTTTATTAGTAAAATTCACTAATTAAATATTCATTTAATCAGATTATTAAACCAATTCAAATTTAATTATCAAAGATTATCAAATCAATTTAATTATTTAAACAGATTATTAAATTGATATTGCCCCAAATTTCCGGGATATTACATTCCTCCCCCCTTAAAATAATTTCGTCCCCGAAATTTAAAACAAAGGTAATTTAATAATCTTTTTAAATCACAAGGATGTATTATCATCCATATGCTAACAATCATAGCAACCAATCATCCAACAAACAATTCTAACTATCCAGCGAAAAAAATTCTGAATAGAATTTCCTCGAGTTTCCCTGATACAGATACTGGGTTACTCGCTCTATTAAATCCAAACTGGTAATTCAATACCGAAGCCAAAACACATATCCTCACAAAAACTCAGAAAGATCCAATATACTCAGAGCTATCTTCCTAGTCTTACCCAAACTCAATTGCTTCCTTTACCGAAGAAATAACAACGAAGTCTCCAACTTCGAATTCCAAAATTCTCCATCTCTAATCCACAGAACTCTTCTGATGATTCTAGGCTGCCTTCACCTTTCCTGATCAGCTCAACCATTGCTGATGCTTCTCGAAACAAACCGGACCACAAACAATCCAACAAACGGATCCTCTCAAGATCTACGGAAATCCAGAACTCAAACTCTACTCCTCAATCATCAGTAGATTCCAAATACTTCTTTTATCAAGACAAAACAGATTCTCTCACCAATCTGTCCTTCAAATCTTGAAAAGCTTCCTGTAGGAACCCTTTAATCCAAACACTGCAACTTCCGGTTGCTTCTACTCTAAACAACTACTACCAAGCTTTCGCTGCTCAACTCTGCTCTGGAACAGATGAGAATGCCATCGGAGAAACTCGAGCACAAACTTGATCATCCACAGTTCACCATATCTATAAAATCTTAGTGAACCATTCTACTTGGTCAAAACACCTTAACATAATCCTCACCAGAAAAATTAGGTGTGGTCAATCCCTCTCCAAAGAATCCTGAGCTGCTTCACCAAATTATTCTCTAGGAGACATCCTTCTACTAAGCTGAACTTCTGGTAACTCCAGAATCAAGTCGATACGGAATCTCAATCTCCAATAATACCAAGAGAATACTAAAATAATCGCAAGTCTCTTTTGCGATCAACCCGACCTAACTTCCACAGATAACTGTTCTCTCTTCACTAATCAGAACAGCTTATATTTGGCTAACCAATCCATCGAAGAAATGGATTCACTCTACTGCTTCTGAACTTCACCTTCAGAAAAACTGCTCAGCCAGAAACTTTCTGCCAACATAGAATACTCCGAGTCGCATTGCTGCCTCAAACCAAAGACTTCTTATCCGAAACTCCTCGAGAAACTCGGACCTCAAAGCAAATAGAAACACCCCACTGGACTCAGCCACAACACTGACACAGACTCACTTCTTCAAACTTGTTCCAGAAGAAACATCTTCAGAAACGTCCATAGCCACCGTGTCTCATCGCACAGCTACTACTTCCTGAGGTTACCAAAATACCATCACTCTCTTCAGCTCATCCAATAGATCTACTCTATTCATCCAATTTCAAAGATAAACTCTAAACCATAATTGGTTTCCTTCAGAGATCGGTGAAATCTTTATACCACAACAAAGTTCATTCGAGACAGTATTAGGTCTACAGTCTCGTCAGATATACTTCCAATCTCAACACTCAAATTCTAACTATTGGTAGTCGTGTTACTCACACTACCACCTTATCTACCTTTATAACTTATATTGGAAAACCCGAACAGGTAACCCAACAAATAGGTAGAAATATATATATTTAAAATGATACTTTTTATATAGAAATTATTTCTGGGTAAAATTATTTCATTTACCTCTTTAAAACAATATTGTGTCCGTTGGCCTGGTTCAAGTGTTTAGAGATCCCTATCAATAACGTTAGCTACTCGTATTGACCAGAATCCATATACCACTCAACCGATCAATTAACACAATATAAAACCATTTTATATAACTAACAAATACGCGCTCTCGTATATATATATATATACACTCAAACAGGTTGCTACAGATCCTATCTCTAATGAACAATCCTTCCGAACCTAGGTATTCACTCAACCTAGTGTTCTGATATTCACTTAACCAAAAGCTTAGGCATTCGCTCAACCTATGCTCTGATACCATATGTAACGACCCGACTTCCTATGCCCAGAAAGTCGCATCATTATGAAGAAAGAAAGGGGTAGAAAATAGAAAAGAAGAGAAGAAAGAAAGAAACAACAACAACGATCTCACAGCGGAACGAATAAATTATATTAATAACATAAACTATTACATAGTATACAACACTTATCAGAGTTTACACAACTATACAACACATACTAGACAGTTATAAAACATCTGTCTAGATATTACAACTCAAATACAATACAAGACTCTAACACAGATATCAACACAGCGGAAACTCTATATATCTACACGCTGAAGCCTCCTGCTCCTCAGCTCCTCCAGAATATACATCAAAGCTAAACCTGAATCCCTTGGCTACTCGTAAAAATTTGAGTACCCAAGAGTTTATAAAACAGAAATAAACACTTGGGTCAGACATGGGTCTGGTGTGAGTAAACGGGTTAAAATTGTTTAACTTCAAAACCCTTTGAAAACAAAGTATCACGTAAGACTTCCCACACATAAACATGGAAAAGTTTTTACCTTACGCTAACCAAAACATTTGATAGGAAATCTGATTGTATTATAATAGGGTCTAGGGTTTTCAAGTAAAATACAGAAATAGCTGAAATGCTTACATCTCACATTCCAACATAGTTGGGCACAACTAATACGTACGGCACTTATTGGAGTTTGGATTCCATACAATGGCAGGGCTAATGGGGTACCGCCCGTCACAGTACGTGGCCTAGATCACCGTACCGAGGAGTACGCCCGCTCCCCTGCAACACAAAGCCGGAACCATCCCTTACTGGATAATCCCGAACAAGACAATCCCGTGGTTGGCGCGACCAACCACACACTAAGCCGAATAAAAGAAAAGGGACCTCTAGACAGGGATCTATCTTGCTCTCAGTGGGTGCTACCCACGAAGCCTTGCTGCACCTCCCCTGTTTTAGCCATTCCCGGTTGATGAGGCTTGAGGTTACGATTACCTTTAATCAGAACATATCACTTAGAATGCTCATCGTCCGCCTGACGATGTGCTGAAAGCATTCAATCCATACAAGTTCGTTCCGGGTTCGAACGAAACCGAAGGCATTATCTCGTTACACTCGTTTTGGAATCACCCTCAGAGTTAACGACAATAACCCTTGCACTCTAAATCTTCATCTTCACTTGAGATTCACGACCTATCGTTAATTTGGATCGATGTGGTATTCGGGTCTCCAGACCTGGAATACCGGTATACGGAAACCCGATCCCGGTCTCATCGAAATCCAAAACGTATCTTTTAAGGCCAAGTTGTTTAAAGGTTTAAACAATTTAACTTATCTATACAGATAGATAATTCACAATTCACAACTGATAATCACATTATCAATTAAACAGATGATTCATAACCAAATAGGTAATCCATATCAACATCATAATAGTTAATCTATATTATCATCATAATGCAACCAAGCATTCATATCACACAACATCTTATCTCATTTCTGAGATTATATCCATTCAAGGCAAATCAATGTCATCCATTCTTATATAAGGAATGATTTATTTAATCACGACATAGTTAATTTAAAATTGATTTAAATTAACTATCTCTATCTTTAATTAATTTAAAGTGAATTAAATTAATTACTTCATCTCTTAATTAATTTAAAATAAATTAAATTAATTACTTCACTATAAACCTTACTTATATAATCATTAATTAATTACAAATAAATTAATTAATCTTTCTATAATTATCTATTTTAATTAATCACCTTTGATTAATTATACTTTAATTACATTTAAGTAATTATCTTAATTAATTTCATAAATTAATTATCCTTAACCAATACAGTAATTAACCCTTAATTACTTCATTAATTAATTAATTATAATCAATTACTTTAATCCTTAACTAATTACAATTAATCACTTATCATTTGATTAATTAATCTTAATTAATCAACTCTTAATTACATCATTAATTATAAACTAATGATCCTAATTACACCTTTAATTATTTATTAATTACATTAAGTAATTATTCTTAATTAATCCATAATTATTAATCATCTTTGATTAATCTAATCCAGTAATTAACTCTAATTAATTATCTTCCTTAATTAATTACTTTTAATTAATTACCTTAACAAATAATTAATTACCTTATTAATTATCCTTAATCCTTTAATTAAATAAATTATTTAATTAATAACACTAGGTAATTAGCCTTAATCACTTCTTGTTTAATTACTTCCATTAATAATTATCCACTAATTACTTCCATAAGTAATTATTCTTAATTACATTTAGTACTTATCCATTAATTACTTTACTAAGTAATTCAATTAATTAATCATAATTGATTATCTTAATTAATTAGACTAATTAATTAATCTAAAATTAATTACATTAATTAATTAACTAATTAATCATTTCTTAATTTCTAATTAATTCATTAACTATCCACTAAATACTTTATTAAGTAATTATTCGTAATTACAAACATTAATTAAGCTTAAATTTATTTATTAATTAATTGTTCTTAATTAATCTCTACTTAACTAATTAAGAATAAACTTTACATTTATATTAAATATTTACTCAAATCATTACTTCATTAAAAGCAAATTTAGAAATCAATTTTGAAATAAAATTTATTTTAAACAAAACAATTCAAACATTTAATTTTAATATACTTTAAAATCTTTGAAACAAAAACATTTCAAACATGTTTAATCCAATTAAACAATTATTTATCTAAAACTTGTTCTTAATACTTAAAAAAAACTTGTTCATGCTTTAATTTTAAAAAAAACTAAGATATGATTTACTTTAAAAATTCCAAAACCAGGTTACTGGAATTAAATAACCCGAGCCAAACACGTTTTTCCCCGAGTCTTTCCCGAGTCCACGCGAAAACCATCAGCTTCGAGTCGACCACGAAATTTTCACGAGACTTCACCGAGATAACTTCTTCTTCCCCAAAGCCAACATACCCAGACACTCAAACGTGCATACGTGCACGTGCACGATCATCCAACGCCACTCCGATCAACTTCGCCATCGCCTATAGGTCGCAAGTGACCCACTCGAACACTCCGACCACCCAGCTCCATTGATTATGCCAGAAACCAAAATCGAGCTAGTCGAGCACTTCTCTGGAAACAACCCAATCACCAAATCCCTCTCGCGCCGCCGCCTACGACCACGAGGAACCTCGCCGCCACGTCCAGACCTTCATCACGAGACAACGCTTCATTCCAATACATGCGAACGCCTCCGATGCTCTATCGACATCGCTTGAAGCTCACGACTAACTTAGACCAAAACAAGACAACGAACCCTAGTTCGTCGTCGATAAGCCATCACGGTGATCTAAAAAATCATCGACTATTTTTCCAATAATCTCCAAGCTACCACCCTTCTCCAGACCGAAGCCCAACGTCGATCTCGACTACGTTCGTTGGAATTTGGCGAAAATACCAATTCCGATCAACTATGAAAAGCACGACAGTTTCTAATCTAAAAATCATAATTTAACTATCTAAATTCATCATTTTCCCTATCACATTATATTATGGAATCTAAATTCAAAATCCTAAATATTGCTATTTGATCAAATTTGATTTTCCTCTGTAAATTTCCCAATTTTGAATTAATTTCTAATTATAAAATCCTAAAACTATTTTTATAATTAACATTTTACTATAATGTTTATTTTTCATTCATAGTTCAGAACTTAATTCTGATTTCAAGAGCAAATATGAATTTTAGAAGGGTAAATAAAGTCTGAGGAAGTAACAGAGACAGTCTTATATATATTCAGATATACACTTATATAAACAAAGCAATTTCATCACATATTCCAGATAAAATAAATCAATGCAAACCATATTACAGTTTTCTATACAAATTTATCACATGCATCCATATAATCACAAATTTAAAAACTGTTTTTAAAAGAAATTTACTCACCTTTTAACCAAAATGCAGAGACGATTTAAAACTGAGATGAAGCTTGGACTTTGAAAACTTGTTACTGGGAAGTTTGCTTTGAAAATTTGAATTGCTTAGTCCTTGTTTAACTGAAATCTACTTGATGTTGCTTTGAGAAGGTTGAAGCTTGAAAGTTTGAAACTGGAATTTTGAAAACTTTGAATTGTAGAGATTATTTGAATTACAGGCTTTTGTTCTTGCTTTTGAAAATGGGTTTGCATGTTTGAAACAGAAACAAGCCTTTGATTTCTTTTAAAACTGAATGCTTTAGTTACTGCTTTTGAAAAGGAGCTAGGGTTGCCTGCTTACAGATTTTGGAAAAATGTTGCAGGGTTCTTGATTTTGATTTGAGGAATTTTACAGGCTTTGGATTTGTTTTTGAGAAGTGTTACAGGGTTTCGATTTGTTAGAGGAGATGTTTTACAGATCTTGATTCTTGGATTCTCTGGTTTGAAATGGTTTTTACAGATTGTTTCTTTGTTTAGGAATGAGAAATAGATAAAGGAATGAAGGGGAAAGATAGAGGTTTATATAAATTAATTTAGATTTTATAAAAGAAAATCAAAATAAATGTGACACTTGTCCTTAACCTTACTTAGTTTGCTAACACATGTTATTTAAGTGACTTTATAGATTTACACATATTATTTTAAGTTTTAATATTTATTTTAAATGTAAATGAAAAGCCTTTACTTAATTTATTTAATACTTATCTATATATATATTAATTATAAAGAAACAAAACTAATTATTATGAATAAAGGTTTACATATACATTTATAAAATCCAAAACTATTTAAATATTACCTCTTTTTTTTTGAATTCAAAATTAAATCTAAATTCAAATTATATTTAAAATCCAATTTAAAGTCAATTTATATACATACATATATAACTACACATTCAATTTGAAAATAACAATCTAATTTTATTAAAATCTATTTATATCTATAAATAAAACAATACACTATTAATATTGTATTTTAAACTTATCTATATATATATACTCTTAAATCTTATTTATTAAGCAATATTTCAAAAATAAAATAATCCTTATTATTAATCTCATTTCAAAACCATATAGTTATTTTGTTTAAATAGCTTTGAAAAGCTTATATTAAATAAATCATAATTTCCCAACTATCAAAATATATATTAGAAATTAAAAACAAGATTTTATTTATTATTTAAATTACAAACCCAAGCTTATCTATTTACAATATATACAATTATATATATATATATTATAAATAGAAATTATTTTATTAGTAAAATTCACTAATTAAATATTCATTTAATCAGATTATTAAACCAATTCAAATTTAATTATCAAAGATTATCAAATCAATTTAATTATTTAAACAGATTATTAAATTGATATTGCCCCAAATTTCCGGGATATTACACATTATGTGTAGTCTTTCAACTCGCACAACCTGCCAAACCCCTGATCTATGATATGTTGAGGTTACATATAAACCATTATCTTTTATGATTTTGTAAGCTATTCATCAGATGAAATTAATTTTAACCATGTGTACTACTCTTAAGTACATAACCCTACAGAATGAAGTTAACTCTACTTTACTCATAATTAATCGTATTTTACTCAATAAAGTTTGATTACTTGTTATCGATACATCATAATGTATTATATTGAAGGAGTGACTTTTAAGATTGAATCTTTACTCATCTTTAGGTATGTTTGGAACTCTTCCCAATGTACTCACATATTCAATCAAATTGAATCATTTTATTTTCTATTGCACTTAATTCTATCTACATCCATTTTATATTCTATGAACTTATCATAGATGTAAAAGCCTGGTTTTTAAGTAATAATGAATTAAAATTAACAATAGTAATTTAATTAATTAAATTGGAATATGGAGATTTATTTGATAAATTGGTTTTGAAATTAATTAATAAAAGGATTTAAATCGTGAAATTATAATATTTAAAATATAAAATAAGTTAAAATGTGGAAAATAAATTTTATAAAAGTGATATGTCTGAACTATAACATTAATTTGGTGAAGAAGTGATTTTAAATAGAAATTTGAATTTATTCAAACTGAATTGAATATAGTTTTAAAAGTAGAAGAATACATATACATACATACAAATATACATAGATATATGTGTGTGTGTGTGTGTGTGTTAATTTATTATATTTTAAGGCCCCGGCCCATGTTTTATTCAAACCCATTTCCAAAATTTTCATCCCTTCATAAAATATTGATGTAAGCTTTCCTCTTCATTGTTAATTACCTTCATCTTGAAGCAAAAATTCTACAATTCTCGTCACTTTAAAAATTAAAAACAAATTAAATAAATTATGATAAATCTCCAAATTTGAATATGAGCTTCTTGGCACTCGGATGCATCTATGGCATGAATTTTGTTGCTTGCGTGCCTGTGTTCATAAGCAAAGAGAAAAGAAGAGTACTCAGGTGAGTTTTCCACTCACGCGCCTAAGCTAATCATATAATCATGATATATATTGTTTGAGATGAATTAGCGTAAATTAGTGGTGTGCATAACATGAAACAGTTGAAGTAGAGAGAGTATTCGCATGTAACAAGCGATTGACTTCGCCAATAACCATTTCAACCGATTGACCCATTATGGCCACCGGTTGTAACGACCCGCTATTTCGAACCATTCGCATCCGCACATGTCCGACTTGAATTGCTTAAAATATCAGATTGTTAATTTATATTTGGCAAAACTTAGCATATACAGTGAATAAATCAATCACAAAATCACAGAAACAGAGTATTACAACAATAAGCAGCAGAATAGATAAAATAGTAGTTCATGAAGCTACCATATAAACATCAGAGTTTGAAATAAAAGACAATAGAATATCTCAAATACAATCTAGTCTCGAATACAAACAGATGACAAGTCTGAACAAAATAACTAGATAGCTGAAAGCTGAATAGATATAGATGGATCTCCAAGCGAAGCTCCAAACTCCAAAGGTGAGTCTCAAATGTTGTGAGACTCAGTCTTACCCGAGCATAAAGAAAAACACAAACACTCGAGTCAGGATTAACATTCTTATATAGTAAATTTATCTCAAGTGAAATGTCAACTGAAATACAAGTTACTTAAAGGATGTTTGGGATACCCATCCTCTGATTACTTATAACATCAATTTAATGTATAAAAGTCATTATAACAATCAAATTTTTAGTTATAAATTTCCCTTAACAAAATTACATTTTTGTACATCTTATTACTTACATTTATATGGTATATTATTAAATTACCTATTCTCATTAACATTTGACTATTTCTAGGTAAGTTATATTAAGGTTCTGAGTGTAATTAAATACTATACAAATTTTCCTTTTATTTACAACATTTTTATTAAGCCAGTTTTTAGTTTGAACAATTTATTACTTACGTTTTCTCTTGTATAACCTTTAATTATATATTCACCCTAACATTAACTTTTTGAATATTTTAGGTAAGTTATATATATTAGAATGCAATTTAGTATTATACAAATAAGTTTTATTCAAATTAAACTATTTCAAGTTGGTTTAATTTCATTTATCATTTTAGATATTCCAATTATTCAAAAATTTCACTTTATTTTAATAATTGAAACCATTTCTTAATATAAAACTTAAGATTCAAATTTCCGGTTTCACTTCAAACTATTTTGAAATAATTATATACATATATATTTTATAAATCAAATTATACACAAGAAATTTAAATCAAATCCATTTTTCCAAAACAAAAGTGTAGCAAACCTACTAAGGGGCCTCTCCCCTTCGAGACTTGAAAATGAATGTCGATGATGCTGCACTCATCACCGAAATTTTTTTCTAGCGACAAATGAGGAGGGTACTGATTTACTTCATTTAAAATTCTTTGAAAACAATTCATATTCGAAAATACTTTCAAATAATATAAAATTTAAGACTTTAAAACCAAATTTGAAAAGCACCAGAAATTTCAATTCTCAAATTCTTTAATTTTTAATTCATCTATTTCCAAATCAAATTTATAAACCATGTTTTATAATTTCATTTATTTATATCATGTTGCAATAGTCAATGGTTTATAAAACAATAAATGATAATCACCTATTATCATTTCTAACAACCAATTCATTTAACTATTTAGTTTCAGAAAATTATACCTTTATATATATATAATATAATCACACACAAAATTATTTCATTTACAAATTTTGAAAACAATATTGTGTCAGTTTGCTCTGTTCAAGTGTTTTGGAATTCCTATCGATAGTGTTAGCTAGACGAATCTATCGAAACCCAAAATTCAAACTTAACATCTCAAACAACAGAATATATAAAACATTTTATATTAATTACAAATACACTCCCTCATAGGATGATTCAATAATGGGTCATAGAACAAGGATAGAGATTCAAATTTAGAGGGACCCTAATTACAGAGAATTCTAACAAGGAAGCTAGGCTCGAAAGGAAGATAAGATTACAAAAGAAGAAATAGATAGACTTATTTTTTTAGCGGCGACCTTAACCGGGTTAACCGAGATTCCAGGAATAAGATCGATGCGGAAATTCAATTTCCTGCTTGAAGGGAAGAGAAGTGACTTTTCCAAAACATCAGGATAATCCCTGACGATAGGGGTTGAGTTGAGATCATTAGGCTGACATTAGACGAAAAGGTAGAACTGCCTACTTAATCTAGAGGCATTCGACATTCGATCACGAGAGGATTACCCGGTTGCCTATAAGAGAGACGATTCGGACTTTGAAAGAAATAACAGCATCAAAAGCGAGAAATGGAAATCTTCGGTGAATCGACGCCGGTTGTAAAGGAGTTCCACCCCTTTACAAATCATACGAAGGTTGGCGGGACTGCCGATGGGATTAGTCACAGGTACGGATAAGATTGTCAATTGAGGTGACAAGATGAGATCAATTTATTACAAATTTCAACCGAAGTAGAGCTATGGGGATGCTCCAGTATCTAGAAGAACATGAACTAGAAAGGACAAGAAGGGATTTCAGAACAAGGTAGGGTTCCAAAGTTCGAAAGAAATCCGAATCAAAGAGGAAGGAATTCAAGCTCGAACGAAGGTGATTCCGTAATTAAATTTACTTTATATGCTAAGTTTTGCCTAAACCAGAGCTCTGATACCAACTTTAATGACCCGCTATTTCGAACCGTTCACATCCACATATGTCGGACTTGAATTACTCAAAATACCAGATTGTTAATTTATATTTGGCAAAACTTAGCATATACAGTAAATAAATCAATCACAGAATCACAGATACAGAGTATTACAATAATAAGTAGTAGAATATATAAAATAGTAGTCATGAAGCTACCATATAAACATCGGAGTTTGAAATAAAATACAACAAAATATCTCAAATACAATCTAGTCTCAAATACAAACAGATGACAAGTCTGAAAAAACAACTAGATAGCTGAAAGCTGAATAGATATAGATGGATCTCCAAGCGAAGCTCCAAACTCCAAAGGTGAGTCTCAAATGCTGTGACACTCAGTCTGACCCGAGCATAAAGCAAAACAAAAAACACTCGAGTCAGGATTAACATTCTTATATAGTAAATTTTACTCAAGTGAAATGTCAACTGAAATACAAGTAACTTAAAGGATGTTTGGGATACCCATCCTCTGAGGATCCGTGGAACTATCTACTATGTAGTAATATATGCTATTATAATATGTGTATAGTAAAGTAAACTATTAAAATAGCGTTAAGGCGTTACCCATATCCCCCTTATCACATTTTTATATATTCTCATAGTCTATACAGTACCGTAATTCCTCCGTAAACTGAAGGGCTATCAAAGGGCACTCCAGAGGTAGGGTACAAACCAAACTCGTAGAAGGCGCGATAGGGCATGCGACAAGGCACTTGAGGCAATGCCAGGGTAGATATACCAATTGCGTATCCAGACTGGTGGTAACGCATAGCAGCTACTACTGCCCACCTCGTGACACACTCCCAAATCAAAGGGTGCACCTAATTAAACCACAAAGTAATAGAATGGTATCGAAGAAATGTGCCCGATCGAAGGAATGACCTCACTTGGCCCGACCTGGCTCCTGTTTTAGCCACATCAAGCTGACTCATGGGAGTCAGGGTTGTGCTAATACCTCATATAGAATCTCCACCAAACCATCATACTTCGTTTTGGAATCTCCACCACGTGAACAAAAGTTAAAGTGGTTTTCGGTATTAGCAGAGAGTATGACAATATCTGATCCCGATCTCTTTAACAACCAAACGCTTATTTCACCCCGTGGTCATTTTATAATTCAAATAGTTTATACTTCATACCAAAATATCATATTAATTTCAAAAACCATATCAATTAAATATCATTATTCACTTTAAATAATATTCATTTCCAGAATCGTAACACTTTAAAAATTATAACACTTTGGAAACTATAACACTTTGGGAATCATAACACTTTTGAAATCATAGCACTTTTGAAATTATAACACTTTTGAAATTATGACACTTTTTGACTTAACCAGTTTAGATATTGACAATAGTGTATATATTAAAATAGTTATAAATTAAAATAGTTCATATATTAAAATAATTTATATATTAAAATAGTATATATATATATATATATTAAAAATACTTTATATAATAAAATAGTTCCTCAAATTTCACAAATCGACTCAAATCAGCTTAAATTCCA
The DNA here is from genome assembly GCA_030737815.1 of Allium fistulosum. Taxonomy (NCBI): domain Eukaryota; kingdom Viridiplantae; phylum Streptophyta; class Magnoliopsida; order Asparagales; family Amaryllidaceae; genus Allium; species Allium fistulosum. Next base: position 420,390,347 of record CM060906.1, read on the forward strand.
AGATCCACTTTAAATCAATTCCAGTTTAACCATTTCAATTTAAAGTTCAAAGATTCAAGTTTAAATATTCGAACATTTACAATATAAATTTCATTTATATTTCAACATTTAACTTTGATTTTATTCAAATTGGAAAATATTCGCTTAATCATTTTAATAACAATTAAATAAAATTTTAATTTATAAATTTAAATCAATATTAAATATTCGGTCTCAATTTTAATTAAAGTTGAAAATATTCATTTGATCACCTTTTTTTTCAAATCAATTTCTAAAATAATATCTTTCAAAAATAATTTCAAATCAATTTTTATTCAAATTCAATTATTACCCAATTAAATTTCAAGTCAATTTTACTTTATTTTCCAGCCTCTTTTTTTTGAAGTTATTACAAAATTTATTTATTTTTAAAATAAAATTTTAAATAAATACCTAAACATATTATATACTACTTAAATTAAATTTTATTAAATTAAATCTTATTATTAAATTTATTTTGTATTAAATATATTTTTATATATTTTTGAAATACTAAAACTATAAGTAAAATCTTAAAAATTATATTTTCAAAACTAACTTATAAATTTAAAATTTCCAAACATATAATTTTAAGAAGATAAAATTTTAGACATATATAAAAATAACATTTATGTATATTATATTTTAAAAATCAATATTTATTAAAACCTATATATGTCCTTTCAAAACTTTGGAACTCATTTTTCAAAATATAGACCAATGGTGTCCGTATATAATTTTATATCCTATAGTCAAGTGATTCGGATATTTATCATTCCAATCCGCAATTTAAATATCTACGGGTGTATATCATTTCAACCCGCAATCCCAATTCAAAATCAACGAAAATCGCTTGGGTTTATCATTTCAACCCATAACGATTTTCTCCTAAGCTATCGTTTGGGTATGTATCATTTCAACCCATAGGGAATTTCTAAACTAACAGGGAACTTGCAGAGTGAGAACAAATATGATAATAATATAATATATCAACAACACGCATATATCATCAGTGATAAATAAAATAAAATATACTCAATAGGATATGGTGTCATATATCATAGGTGAACAATTGCAGATAATGGCATATTATATTTAACAATTAAATAACTAGCAATTCAAATTTAACAGTATATTTGAATTGTCGTTTCAAGTGAAATCAAATTTACTAACTATAAGAATGTTAATCGTAAGTGATTGCTCACCTTTCGAGGCTAGAGAGTTTTGACAGTGAAATAGGTTACGAGTCCAAGCATGAATTTCAAAGCAAAGTACGATGGACATGAATTTGACGATCAAAACGAAGCTGGAAGTTTGGAATTGCCGGATGACAAATCAAAATTAGCTTAACATAAATCGAAACAAAAATAAAGATTATATATTTATATATTTTTCTCTAAAATCAATATAAAATTTAAAACACGTGCATATAAAATCAAAATCTATACATATATATACATACATATTTTTTTTTCCCGAAACCCTTACTAAATTTTAAACACAAATAGAATAAATCCCTATGTATATACATATTCCAGGTCATTACTACTTAACCCATAGTTAAAATAAAACCCTTACCTTATATTAAAACCCAAAACTCAAGTATATTATTATATATAAACCAAAAGATCATATATTACTTATATAACTTATATATGCAAACATATTGTATATAACTAATGGTTACACATTTCAAACCAACAGACTATATATATACAAATATAAACTTACACATTGTAACCAACAAATCAACTATATAAACTATTATATTATATAAAATAAAATGTTTGATTATAAAACATAACAGAAATGAAGAATGAAGGCTTGGTGCAAAATATATCTTTCTTATATAATATGTATGGTTGACACTTATATATATACTGCATTTTATACCAATATAGGTACTGTAACCGCATACATTTATAACATATACGAATAAAATAATTATATATATAATATATTTAAAAATCAATACTTATTTTTAAATCACTATAACTTGCTTTATTAAAATATACATATACTATCTCAAACAGATCATATGTATGTAATAAACTAATATATATACAATAACCTGTTATACACGGCTAATATAAACTAATATAACCAACAACAGATTATACCCAAAACTTGTATCACTTTATATATATATATATACACAACATATAATAAACAACTTATATACTTATATATATAAACAGAACTCATATATACAAATACCTTTAAGAATGCTTTGGAAAGCTAAGGTCTGGGCAAGCACAAAGGGTGGAGGGTTCTTGAAGAAGAGGGAATAGTGTTTGGCCAAACATTGGCAGAGGTGAACGGACCTTGGGCGTATGGCACAGGTACACGGGGAGGGATGCTCGTGGGTTACTGGGCGATCGGATGGTCGAATGGCTGAGGCTGGGTGGAGGGGCTTTGGTTGAATAGGCGGACATGTGGGTTGTCAGCTGATGGTGAAGGAGGAGGCGGGTCGAGTGAGGCTTGCAAGTGGTGATGGAGGTGGACAACGTGGGCAATGGTCGGGGTCCGGAGGGATAAGGCAGGGTCGGTTCATGGTGGAGGCAAGGTAGGCCAAGGTGTTTGAGTTCGGCTTGTCGGGGTGGTGCTCGGCCATGAGGAGTGGTGGAGAGGCGCTGCACTTGAAGGGAAGGCAAGCGGGAGTGGTAAAGGCGGAGGAATGGTGGATGGCGGTCGTCGATGGGAAATTACAGACAAGTGGAGGGGCTCAGGCGGGTTGGTGGTGGGAAAGATGGATGAGGCGAGGTGTTGAATGGGTGAAAGGCGGAGACTTAGAGATGAGGGAGGGTGGCCGAATAAAGTAAGCAGGTTCCACTAAAGCTAATATTATTTTTATTATATATATATATATTTATTTATATTTATGACAAGTCAGAACAAAGGAAGATGACAGGAATGAGGGGGGCTAGCGCAGGGAGAAGGCGAAAAATAAAGATGAGCTGTTATACAACTTAGATATTATTTTATTATATATACTATTTCTCAAAGAAGAAACAGAACCGAATAGAAAGGGAGAGAAAAATGAAGTGGAAAGACGCACAAGCTAAATATTAAAACCAGGGAATAGTAAGAGTCCAACACAAGAATTCAATGAAAATTAAAAGCTGATGGCTATTCGTATTACATGGTGGAAAATGAATAGGCAAAGGAAACGAAAGGACTCAAAAACGAGTACCGATACGATTAATCGTTTTATGGGTTCCGCCACGTACCAGACACCGAAACACACCAATGAATATACTGCAGAGATCAGCACCGCGAGACAAACAGAATGGTATGCAGATATCAGCAGGACGACCATCTTATCAAAAGTCGATATTCGCTGCCAAACTACTGCAAATTCGCTGAGAATAAGATAAACGAAGCCAGAGAAGTTCAAATTTGATGAAACGAAAGATGATGTCTCACTCGAAAAATATTAAACATTTTTCTAATATAAAATATTCAGATTTTGAAAATATTTTATTTCCATCAAATTAACTGAATTTAAATTGAAAATTACACAACAAAATTTACATTCATATTTCCCAACAAGATTTTACCAGTTGCTATGTTAAAATAGACGCATTCCAAATATTAAATTTTTATTGTTAAAATTTATTATTTAATTTTAAGAAAAATTTAGTTAATTACGTTATAAAAACCATTAAAAATTACGAGTCATTACACCGGTCGACCATATGCGGTAGACCGATAGGAGCGATCGTTCGACCTTCCTTTGGTTGATTTTGTGCGTACATACCTCTGTGTGTGTTGTGTGAGTGTGTGTTTTGTGTGCTTGAGTGTGTATATGCTGTGTTTATATGTGTGGCTGGGTGTGTGCATGAGTAATGGTGTATATGTGCATTGTATTATGCATGTGTGTGTATAATTATGTGTATGTTTCTAAGTATAGTGTAGCTGTGTTGTATATGTTTTATGCAAGTGAGAGTGTATAGTTCTGTGTGTATGTGTGAGTGAAAACTTGTGTGCGTATTGTGTAATATGTGTAATCCAGTGTGAGTTAATGTGTGCCGTGTATGTTCATGTGTGTGTGGATGTGTGCACGTACTTGTGTGTGTGTCTGCATATCTAGGTGCTTCATGCTTTGCTGTTGTACTTGTTTTGGGTACTTGACCATGAATTGTTGTGTATTTCTCATATTTTGGCCTTATTATATTGACCATTGTGCTGTTACAAAATTATTATTACATTATTTCTTGTACCACCTTGTTGTATTGATTGAGATGAATATTTCCAAATCTAAATCATTTAGATAAGAGTTTTTTGCACAGGATACTTCTTATATGTCTGTGTAACCCTATATGCATGCAAATTTCAGTAATTTATAATTAAAATACATATATTTATATTTAAAATAAACTAAATAAATATACCTAAAAGCTAATGTAAATATACTTATATATTATATATATAAGCTAAAGTTTATTAGACAAACAAAATAAATTTAAAAGTATTTAAATGGAAAAAATTAAATATTAACTAGGTGGTAATTTATTGTTATTAAAGTATATTTATGTAGCGTGTGTGTGTGTATATATATATATATCAAGTTTTAAAAATGTAACTATTTGATTATGAATAAATTAAATTAGTTTGGATGTTTTTATAATTGCATAAAATATTATTTAGTTATTGATTTATTGTTTTCTAAGTATATTTTATGAAATTTTAGGACATAATTCAAGATCCTGAAAATGTATTTAATTTTAGAATGTAAATATAATTTATTTCTAAAGTTTAGAATTTATTATATCAAAGTTATACGTTAAGACCAAATTATTATCAAATATTGATTAGGTTGTTTATATATATATATATGATTGATTTGTATTATCTTACTTCTGATTCCTACTTTCTTTTTATATTAAATTGGACTATATGAATGATTCACAGTTGACGTTGATTTGATTGATGGTTTTAATATGATACGGTGATGTCATCCTTCTATGTGATTTCATGATATCTAATTCTTTGTAACGAGAAATCTAAATAAACGAAGTTATAATACCGCTTTGGATAGGGCATTCAGTAATATTTCTTTGGTTATTCTTTGGACTCGTTATATAGAATATTGTGGAGATTTGAGTGTAATTTATGAGCATTGAATAAACATTTAAGTATCATGCTGTGGTATGGGACGTTGTTGTGATATTTATTTAGTTATTCATTGTAAGTATGTGACACTCACATGACAGAAATAATTAAATAGTGTGAGGTGATGCACATAGTGATATATGGCTCTATGCCTAACAATGAGCATGACTTCGTGTTTATATGTATTGGTTCTATATGCCACTATTTCGATGTACTCCTATTATGTTTATTAGAGAGGATCAGATGGCTAGAATCCACTCTAGCGGCCTAATCGTGGGGTTGCACCCCAGATCTATGACACTATATTATATAACTTTGTGCTACTCTTATGCGCGCACTTGCCTATGTGTCACCTAGATCGGTAGTCTGTTACCTATAGGGGCAAGAGTAGTGTCATGACTTAAGAGTCCTTGCATCGATGAGCACACCGGTAGATACGTGTCACAATGACTATTGAGGTAACTAAGACCGTAGAGACTCAGTGTTTCTGGAGCTTGCTTAGTGCTATCAGTCTCTCTTCTGGTACTAACAAAGTAGTAGATTGGCATTTACTATTGATACACCTTACTTGAGGACAGGTATGGGTGTGATGACCCACATAGTGATACATATGTATGTATGTATGGCTCTACTTGGGACTTCGGGTCTATCGTATAGTCATTTCCCATCATGATGTATACTGATAATTTATATACGGAGAGATGAGATTATACCTATGATATATGTCCATAGTATAGTGGATTCTAATATCATTATTATTATTCAGATGGGCAACCTATCCTATTTTTCATATATTGATGATGTTCTATTTATTAAGATTAAGAGATATATTTGGGTAATTCTTTGTGCTAGCCTGATATACTTAGTGATATCTCATTTGTCTATATTTAAGGAGTAGATATTGATTTCTGGATATGTATGATTCACCCATTTATGCTGATTCTATGATTTTTTATTTAATGTGTTTCTATATAGGTGATGACATATTTTGCTATCAGAGCTGGTTGATTTCGTATGGTTTTGGATTATTTATGTGATTTGATGGCTGATGATTATTTATGGTATTATACATATATTCCAGTCATACGTTTCCATATCTATATATACATGTATAGATATGTTGTTTGATGATTTGAGTATCTCTGATAGTGTTATATATTACCTTGCTTGTTTGCACTATATTACCCTTACTATAGATTCTTGATTAGACATAGTCTGACCCGTGTGTTATTTATGTAATACCATGGTCAGTCTGAGATATTTCAGGTACATGGATGACATGACCATCATCTATTTCATTGGGCTTAGAGGAAACATATATTAGGAAGTTGTATGATATTTATATGACATTGATTCATTGTATATTTTATCGCCGAGTTGTATATTAGTTATCCATTGCATTATATTGAGATAGATTGACATTTTAGATATTTATATCCATACAATATCATATATTTTGTATTATATTATTTGTTATTCTTGCGATTGACTCTATGATCACTATTTTTTACTATATACATAACGCATTGTTTTGTCTTGGAGGCACACATTATTATTACTTTGTACCGATACTGTGTACGTCTAGGTGAGTTATTTATTTGATGTTGTAATAAGTGCCAGTGTTAGTCCAAGGGAATATTCATGTGTGTACCCCTTATAGCCTCATTCTCCATTATCTGATAGTATTACTCTATAATACTCTTGGGTAGTATGGGTATAGGGTGGGTGTTTCAATAGACATACTACATGTCTATCAAATACTCATGTTCATGTTTATGATAATTAATCGGTGAACTCAATGACGTATGTGGAAACTTTTTTGTATTATTAGGCTTACAATTGCATACATCTATTTGTACCAACCCGAAGAGTTCATTAACTCTTATGTTGCTCCTACTGAATGGGTGCTTTGCCCTTAGTTGTTTGATATTTAATACACTAGTAACATATTATTCATAATTATATCATCAGAGAATTATTTCTCAAAACCGTTGCTTAGTCTATAATTCCAAATAATTTCAGTTACTTCTTTATTTTCCAATGCATTACTTTTATTATGAAAACAAATACCAATATTATAGTTTTATTTTATAACATATTCATATTGAAATAAAACTATGTCTATTTTCAATCAACACTGAAAAATATTTATTATTTTGTAAATAATGTTTGGTATGCATTACTAATTTTTTTTATAACTTGATGCGACCAATAAGTGCTATATGGCATGCTCCTGCTATTTCTTCCATTACTATAATAGTATAGGAAGTATGGAGCTCCAATCAACCACTTAATATTGGCTATTTATTCCATCTATTATAACTAGTTTACAGTCGAGAGTTTCCAGATCAAATATCTTGAACTCAAAGAAACAAATCTCATAGAAAACAATTTCTATACATTTCGAAATAGAAATTATCTTTCTCATTCCAATTTTACATATCTATTATTATTTTACAATTCTCGTTTTTGATGTTTCTTTATGAAGTAGAAGAAACTGTTCACTCTCTTCATCCCAACTATGCCTTAAGTTACATCCACTCTCATACATTCAATTTCCTTTCTAAATGGTCGAACCATTCAAAGGAAACCATACTCTAATATCATAACGAACTCTTTACAAAAGTGCATTTGGTTATCCTTAACTTTTAAGGATATCAAATAAGTTGCAGTTTAAGTAAACTGGTCAAACTGATATTTTAGTGATCAATTTTTTTATACATATCCTATAGCTTTGGGTCTAGTGGTACATTTAACACAAAATCGTTAAGGTAATCAATAAAATTGAATACATGATTTCATACTTTGATTTACTTGCATATTTCGACAAAACTAATTTCATTAAGGTTTCGTACTTTATGTATTGTAACCATTCACCATTTAAAATTTATATGTGATCATATATGAATCAAATATCCATATTCTTGTATTACTTTTAGAATTCGAAATTCTTAGAAGGCAATGCACGGTCTCGGCAAATAAACATGTAAGTGACCAAGTTATGAATGTATTTAGTACTTGTATAATAAGGTGCTTGCGTGGCCTTAAATTAACAACATGTAAAAATTTATTAGGAAGTATATTAAATATTTCTATTTATCAATCTTAATTCAGTGCATTTGTATATTCTAATTAATAAATGTTTCATCAATTTTATTAGTTGCATAAATTTATCGATGTAGATTATTTTAACTTTATATAGAAAATGCTCTTACAGTAATAGAAATGTTAAATGTTACCATTTCATTTTTCTAATAAGGCTCCCACTAGAATTTTATGTTTCTCAAAACCCTAAGATGAAATATAAAAGACTTTTGACTTTACTAGTGGGTGTTAGGACTCGTATGCCTTAGGATTCTAACCTTGAGAAAAGCTCGACAAATCATAGTCCTGCATACGGTGGATAACCTTTTATCAGTCTTTTCATATACAACTCCTAACCTTATGGTCTTTGTCCTAAGTTCATTTTTACCTTAATGAAAGCTCAATAAATAAAGAGAAATTATTCATTTGTACATATCGTTTCACGATGGCCTAACTATAATGCACATACCTTAAGGCAAGCTTAACAAATATGTGTAGTTATCTTACCTCGTATACTCTATATATTAATAGTATTACAAATAACATCCCTAGCTTGAGGAAAGTTCAACAACTAAAAAGTATGCAAGTAATATACAGTATATAAATGGTAGATCATAACATTATATTAAAAATTCATAATCTTAATATATTAAATTGAGTTATATTGACTTATTGAATAATTTATTTCTTAAGAAATACCCTCGTGATTCAAGTGTTGGACACATCTAAAATCATGGTATATGTACTATATGTATATATTTATCCCCTAATTCTATTTAGGGCTTCTTATGATAAATACATACATGTAGTACATATACCATGATTTAGGGTTTCTTATGATAAATTCATTTTCAAAATATCTAGTTTGTTTAACTAGTAAAATAGTTTAAAAACAGATCTGCATCTGTAGATTTAAGTTAAATATATATGAGCGTATGTATAAATTATATAATTAAATAAAAATATCATAAATATATTTATATCATATAATTCCAAAACTAATTTCTTATATATATTTTTATATAGTAATACATCAAAATAATAATAAATAATTAAAATCTATGTATTTAAATAAAATGCCTTATGGCTAAGGATAAAATAAAATTATGTATATGTATAATTTGTATTTTTTAATTTCGTAAATAATAAAATATAAGTTTATAAAATAAAAAAATATTAATATATATAGTACTAGTTAATACATGTTACTATGGTAGAGGAGACCCCTATCCCGCCTTTTAGGGATATCTTCGAGTCCTTTTGGAGTATACCAGACGAAATTGGGTCCTTTGCTCTCGACAATATCAATATTAGAAATATTATATCTCCTAATCGTCTATTGATGAAGTGCTCGCTACTCGTGCGGAGGAAATAACCCCTATTAGCAACTTCCAAGTCCATGGTCCGTGGGGGGACACTGGGATACATCGACACTTACACGATACTATACTCTTGTTCCTTTTTGCACTGTACTTTCATCTTATTGGTGTTAACTTGTTTGTGTTTCATTTATAGATTCTATAAAGTGTAGAAATTTATACGACACTATCTAGAACTAGGGGAGTAAATACATAAATCTTGGATCGTTCGGCAGTTCTCGCATTTCATCCCATGACTCTAATTTAGGAAGGCACTCGAGCTGGGATCATAGGAGTCGTGGTAGAGGCTACAGGTCTCGTGAGTCATCTCCATGACACATGTCTCATTCAATCTTACCACACAGCATGGATAAGTATTCGATGAGACTAGATCTTATCTCACCCATTGAGGTATCGAATGCTCTTGTTTCAGTTCCTTCTTCAGCACAACCGACGATATCCTCTTATGTGTCGCGATGCTCTGAGCAGTCGTCCGTGCCGATCCTCTTCACTTAGGTTCTGATAAGGGTCTGATTCAATCCCCTACTACTGCAAAAATGGAAGCTATTTCCAACCCTTATGTGGCTGCCATGAGGTGCACTTTCCCGAAGATCTGATTTGATGATGCCTTCTTTGTACCTTATTGAAAAGATATCCCTCCAAGGTCAAATCTGAAGTTGTGGCTTATGCGATGATGTATACGACCAATATTTCAAGTGGAAGAGAATAGTTGTGGCTATATCTGAGATCCATCACAAGAGGAATATAGAGCTCGGCAGGATGAAATAGATCTAAGAACACAACAAGCGCGTCATCTCCACCCTTGACAAGGAGGTCGAGGGACTTAACGCTTCACTGGCCAATGCCCAAGAAGAAGCTAGAAGATCTGACTAAGTCTGTTGAGGAGGATTGCTAGAACCAGCAGAGGTAAATCGAAGCCGCTTATCATAGGAGCCACACTCTATCATTGGAAAATGAACGACTCAAAATAATTGTGGAAGAGCAAGCCTTGGAAATAGAGAGGTTGAAAAAGCCGCTAGATGATGAGAAGAAAGAAACGTATGATGCTCTCACCCAAGCCGAGGGTTACTGCAAGGAGTCACTAGATGCTCGTAGAGTGAGAGATGAAGCAGAGGCTCGGGCGAAGGGTGTTGAAGAGCAGGTTGAGGCTCATGAGAATAGAGTTAAACTTGGACTTGAGCCTGCTCATGTGTACTACAATGCAAACGTTATCAAGTTTGGAAACCTGAAATGGTTGGGTGAGGGAATCTCCAGGCTTTGGCTATGGCTTGGAAAGAGATCATGAGATAGGAGCAAGAGCACTCCGATGGAGTCGAGGTCGATAAGGAGAAGCCAAAACTCGACTTTTTGGATGAAGAAGACCTAGAACTGCTCAAGGTCGGTGAGCTTACTAAATTTTGAAAGGATCGAGGTAAGAGTTTTAGGTCTGCTCCTTATGATTCAGTGGTAAAAGTTACTACTCCATTGACATCAGAGTTGCTGATTATTGAAACCATCATTCTTTTCTTGGCTCTACTACTATTTCTACTGTTGGGGCTGCTTTTGGTGTTTCAACTATTTTGGCATCCTATTCGGATGCTTAATACAACCCCAATAAGCCTCATGTTTCAAAGTTGCCCATTTTATCTTATATTCTGGAAGGGGGTTCCAATGGCACTCCAACTCATATCGATTCTACATCTTCCATAGGTATATAGTTAACCTCGCATGTATTTGAGATGGCTCATATGACAATGGTTGATGTCACTAATCTCTACTTTTATGTTTTTCAAGTTTTAGGTCAGCCCACTACTGTCCCTTTGGCACAAGTAAGCTTGCCAATGGGAACACAGGCTACTCTGACGTAATCTGTCATTATATCTTCTCCTCATCCGACTTCGGCTCCTTCAACAGGCATTGCCCTTGGTCCCAATGCCGAAACGATTCATGCTTTGGAAGAGGAGGTCGCATGTGACCTTCTCGGGGGCTACGCAGATGAAGATATAATCATTACTGGAGTCGCTGAACATTCTGCGAGGCCAACCATGCAAGAGATGCAACGATCCCAGGCCATTCTGACCAAGGAGATCAAGAAAGAAAAGTTTGCTAACATTCCTCCTCCCCTATCTTTTTCGTTGCCCATAGTGTCTATCTTCGCTCCCATTACCATCTCCACTTTTGGAGGTGTTCGTGGCATGACTCCTGAGTCTTTGGGAAGTGACTATGATTATGAGAATGATCCAAAAGGTTGTTTCTGCAAGGAAGGCAAAGGTAAAGGGACAAGTAGGAAGAAACGACGCTTGTCTGGCGCTCACTCTTATGGAGAAGGGCAGAAGGAGAAGAGGAAGAAAAAGAAGACTTAGCTACATTATCTTTGGTTTTTGTCATCTTTTGTTTTATTTAGAACTCATGTGAATATATTGAAGTTGTGCGAGTGCAGCCCTCACTCTTTTGTCAAGAAAGTTTTTTAATAAAGGATAGATTCGTTTCCTTTCAAATCCCGAGTTTATTAGTTTATGTATTGAGAAATGTTTTCATTTTGTTAACTTAGTAGCTTGCTTTGCTTATCTTTAGTCGAGCTTAATTTGACCAGAAATAGCGATGAAGTTTCTACCACTCTCTGTGCTAAGAGAGTTATAGCTTTGATACCTATCCCTGTGCATCCAGGTTTGGTCTTGCCAATTTCTAGACATCGATCGAAATACCTTAAGCGGTGTTTCAGATGTCTATTTTTTAGATGTTTTTATCTGATCTTGTCCAACTCTAGGTGTCGTTCATTTATTCCCTATTCATGAGGCAAGTTAGTATTACACCTGTCTCTGGGCATCACAATGTCCATCTTCGGATATTTCCATCAGATCTCGCCTAACTCTAGGCATTGATTATTATCTTTGCCAATCTTTCGGCAGTGATTCGATGATTTGCCTATCTTCGGGAAATTTTTTTTAGAGCGCACTATATCATCCGACCTCTATATGTTTATACTCCAACGCCCAAGTCATAGATTAAATGAGTTATTTGGCATTTATTTCGGGTACCTAAAACAACCATGTTTCTCAGGTCCAGTCATGGACCACAAAATTCGATTGGTACCTATCTCCGGGCACCTACATTCATGCATTACATAGGTGTAAGTTATTCAATTATGTTATTGTTCACAGCACAAGATTTAGCTAATGAGAATATAAATTCATAGATTCCCTAAGCCAATTCATTTTATATCCACAATAATGGTAGATCATGCCTTGTTACATTGAAATCAACAAAGTATGTACAAAGATAGTTTTAAGCGAAATAGCATCGTAAATGCTCGCTATTCCATGCCTTCAGAAATGAAATTTCATCAACAGTTGCTAGCTTGAATGTTCCATCTCCAAGATTATGTTCGATAGCATACAGACCTTTCCAAGTCGTGCACATGTTCATTAGACCAGTGAAGATTCAGTTAAGAATGAGAGCACCGGTCTTAAAGGTTCAGTTCTTGACCTTTGAGTTGTAATGCTGAACTACTAATTTTTGATGAGCAACGGCTCTCAAGTCAGCTTCGTCGCAATTCTTGTCGATCGTATCCAGGGACTCTAGTAGAAGTTCCTCGTTTCTTTTGAGATCATAATGGATCCTTCAATGAGATTGCACTTCCAACTCAATAGGAATTATGGCCTCCGATCCATAGGCCAAAGCGAATGGAGTATGACCAGTGTCGGATTTGTGGGTTGTTCGATAGACCCAAAGTGCCAGAGGTAGTTCATTGACCCACTTGCCTTTTGCCCTTATCAATCGCTTTTTCAGAATGGACTTGACGATTTTTTCGTTGCTTCCACTAATTCATTCGCCTGTGGATATGCTACTGCAGAAAATCTTTTCTTTATCTCATATTTGTTGCAGAAGTTTTTGAACTCCACACTGTCAAATTGGGTCCCGTTGTCAGAAATGATTATTTGTGGGATCCCAAATCGATATATAATGTTTCTAATGACAAAGTTGATCACCTTCTTCATGGTGATTGTAGCAAGCGGTTCTGCTTCAACTCACTTCATGAGATAACCAACCACGACAATGGGGTGCTTCGCTCCACCCTTTAACATCGGTAGCATACCAATAATGTCAATTTTCCAAATTATAAATGGCCATCGGCTTACCATTTTTGTAATCTCCGTAGGCGAGGCTCTAGGAATTTTTTCGAATCATTGACATCGATTATACCACCTAGTGTAACTGGTTGCATCTTTATTGAACGTAGGCTAGAAATATATGCAGTGAAGAATCTTCTTTGCTAACATTTACCCCCTAGTCTAATTGCCACATGCTCCTTCATGAACATCTGCAAGGACCTTCTTAGCCTCCTTATTGGAGACACACCATATCAGGGTAACAGAGAAACCTCTTTTATATAGTACTACTTCCTGAACAATGAACCATGGAGCTTGGCGTAGGAGTTTTCTTTGTCCATTTCTTTTATCTATATAGGTTCCTTTCAATAAATACTCCTTAATTTGAGTCATCCATGATTCTTTCTCAAATTTAGTCTCCAAGGTCCAATTGATATCCATCTTCTTGATGCTCAGAGCTGGTAGTACCTCCACTGAAACTAAGCCTATGAGTTGTGCATCCCCAAAAATGGATAGCTTGGCTAGTGAATCGGCCTTCGCATTCTCTTCCCTGGGGATGTGCGCTATTGTGTTGTACTCAAAGTCATTGAGTAGTTCCAAAGCCTTCATCAGATAGGGCACCAACCTCACTCCCTTAGCCTGGAGTTCTTTTCATACCTGGTAGACCACCAATTGAGAGTCACTATATATGTGCAAGGCTTTGGCTCTCAATTCTTTTGATATCTTGAGTCCTGCTATCAGTGCTTCATATTCGGCTTCGTTTTTCATTGCAGGGAACTCAAATTTTAGAGCATAGCAAATTACCCATTCCTCGGGGGTCACCAAAACTACTCCTACCCCCGAGTAATGTTCATTGAATGCTCTGTCAGTGTACAACTTCCATTGAGCATTCCGCTCCGTAACCTCTTCTCTCTCATCATCCCAAGTGGTGAACTTAGAAATGAAGTTGGTCAATGCTTGGCCTTGGATTGCTCTTCTAGGATGGTACAATATATCATATTGACTAAATTTGATGTTCCATTTCAATAGTCTCCTATCAATATTAAGTCGTTGTAGGATTTGTCCTAAGGGCCGATCAGTCGGCACCTTAGTTGGCTGAGCTTGGAAGTGGGGATGGAGTTTCCTTAATGCGATCAACAAGCAATAGGCCAACATTTCTAACTTTGGGTAATTTCTCTTCTCTCCTACCAATCGCTTGCTGATATAATACACTAGCCTCTAGACTCTGGTTTCCTCACGTAAAGGGCAGCACTTAAAGCATGAACAGACACTGCCAGCTAAACAAATAAATCTTCTCCCTCCAGAGGTTTTGACAAGATAGGTAGTCTCTCCAAATGATCAACTAAGGCTTGAAAAACATCTTTACATTCTTGTGTCCAGGCAAAGTTCCTTTTGCCTACTTTGAGAACATCGAAGAATGGTATATGTTTGTCTATTGCCTACGAGATGAATCGACTTAGTGCCGCTACCTTCCCATTCAAACTCTACACCTACTTTATCATCTTTGGCACTTCAACATTTCTCGAGGCTTCGATCTTCTCTGGATTGGCCTCAATTCCTCTTGAGTTCATAATAAAACTCAAGAACTTCCCTGATGCAACCTTAAGTAAGCATTTTAGCAGGTTGAGCTTCATTTCATATCCTCATAGCACGCCAAACATTTCTGACAAGTCTTCCAAATGGTTCGTCGATTTCCATGACTTTACCAGCATATCATCTATGTAGACTTCCATTAAACATCCGATTTGATCTCTAAACATGGAATTTACCAATCTTTGGTAGGTGGCTCTAGCGTTTTTAGACCAAATGGCATGACATGGTAGTAGCACAATCCCAGGTCAGGTATGAAACCGGTATGTTCCTGGTCCTGGATGTGCATTGGAATCTGATTATAGCCAAAGTAAGCATCCATGAATGACAACAATTCATGGTCGGGTATCAAATCCACCAGTTGGTCGATCTTTGGTTATGGAAGCTGTCCTTCGGGCATGCCTTATTCAAGTCCAAATAATCGATGGATGTTCTCCATTTCCCGTTGGACTTCTTGACTAGGACTGGATTGGATACACACTCTGGGTATAGAGCATCACCGATGAAGCCATTGGCTTTTAGCCTATCCACGTCTTCTTTCAACGCAGCGGATTGCTTCGGACCCAGGCTACGCCGCTTCTGTTTCACAGGGAGACATCTATGGTTCACATTCAATGCATGGCATGCTATCTCCGGCGATATTTCACATATGTAAAAATGTGTCCAGACGAACACATATAGGTTTGCCTAAAGAAAACCCATCAATTCCTTCTTCATCTTCATGTTGAGTTGAGACTCGATTTTCAGGATCCGAGTGGGATCATCCTAATTGACTGGGATGTTGATCGCCAACACGATTGGGGCCACCCTCGCATCCTCTGGCTCTTTCCTCAGATTAATAGCTCTGTGGAATCTTCTATGCCGACCGAGTCAAGGCTTAAGTGGTAATTATTAAGTGCCTATTGAATTTACACAGAGAGACTTCTCTACATCCTTTCCTTTCACATGTTGCTTTGCTTCCCTCAGCTCTGTGATGTAGCATCCACGCCCTAAATTATGATCATCTTAAATGACCCCTGTTCCATTTTCCATGAGGAATTTTGATTGTAACGCACCATGGAGCCAGGGGCACGTACAATGTGACGACCCGCATTTCGGGAGGTTTAAGTTGACAATAAACTACACATGTCCAACTCAAAACAATTCGAAACACAGATAATCAATGGGGTTAATTAAGAAAAATAAGAAAAGAAGAAAATAAACATAGAATCTCGCAGCGGAATGAAAAAATATAATAATCAAATAAACAGTTCATGAAGCTGTTTACACTATACGTTTGATTATGCTTTTACAACATCAATAAGAGTTATACATACAACAGAGACAAAATATAACAATGCAAAAGAACAACATGATGTAAAGGAATAATACTAGTAATATAATATACCAAATCTTCGTCTTCGTCCTAAAGAATAATATGATCTTCAATGCACTGAAAACATAGGGCGGACCCGAGCATAAAGTAAAACAATATACTCGAGTCAGAACTAAAATATCCTTATGTAAGTTAAATCAATATCACATATAACAGGAGTGTAATAGCATCAAAGATATTTACGGGGATTTACATCTCCTATCCAGTGTATAACATGCGTGCAATAACTTAAGCATCCGTCAAAATATCTATATATAGTAGAATACGCTATACATGTAATGTCTAATCAATAAGATAAATATTTTTCCTAGCATTAAGGCTTTACATTAATCCCCCCTAACATGTTTTTAAGCATTGGCGTACAGTTTGCATATAACACCCAAGTAGCACGTCAGGGGATAGGGATGCGCCGTGATACGACAAACACAAAACCAATCTCGTAGTGGTCTCATATAAGGTTAAAAGTATGACAAGGCACGTGAGGAAATGCCCAAGGTAGGATACTACTAGTTCGGGTTGTAGGGCCGGTGGTAATGCATCGTAGCCACGACTACCCACCGCGTCCATCCATCCCATATCGAGTCAAAGGGAGGTCATCCCAAATCAAGGTGCACCAATTGAAAACAACATTAAGGGCAATAGTATGGACCGAGTCCAAAAGGAAAATCGAAGAACAGATGTCTGCTAGAAATAGCTACACTCATTGGCCCTGTCAAGCCGTCCTGTTTTAGTCATTTCAAATTGACACAAGTGTCGGGGCTATCCATCATCGTTCTCTTTCTTCAAATCTAATAGCATACACCAAATCCAACCACTTCATTTTGGAGTCTCCTCCATGTACACGGTTATTAAAGTGGTTCCAACATTGATAGAGAGTATGCCAATAACGGACCACAGTCTCTTTAACAACCAAACGTCACTTTACACACCGGTTAGTTCTTTTACATTTCGAAAATGATTCATACTTGATATCAAAATATCTATTCACTTCAAAATATCCTTCATTTCAAAATCATCATATTTACTTCATATGTCATTTTCACTTGAAAATATCATTTCATTCAAATTTCCATTTCGAATTTCAACTTAGGTAATAACTTCATTTTAACCACATTCACGTTTTAAATCAATGATTTAAACTAAACAGTTATGACCTTAAACAACTGGAAATTTGAAAATTGTTTGAATAATTTAAATAGTTAAAATAGTTTAAATAGTTTAGAGATTAAAAACAGTTTGATATAAAATAGTTTGATTATTGAAAATGGGTTATATATTAAAATGGTTTGAAAATTTAAATAATTCAAAATTTCAAAAGGATGAATTTTTAAACAGTTTATAGTGAAAATAGCTTCAAATTTAAAACTGTTTCTTTCCACTTCCAATAAATCTGGACTCAGGTCCAAATTTCAATCAAAATGATTCAATTTCAAACCTTCCAATTCAAAACATCTTCAATCTCAAATCAATTCAAATCGACTCAATTTCGATTTTAATTCAAATCAACTTCTATTTCGATTTCAATTCAAATCAACTCCAATTTCGATTTCAATTCGAATTAACTTCAATTTCGAAACGTTCATTTTTAACTTCAAATCCGATTCAACGTTCGATTCATTGGCTTAAGTTTCAATGCAATTCTCATTTTAAACCATTCCAATTTATATAGATTTTAAGTCCTATTCTGAAATACCGATTTAAAATCACTTTAATCCAATTAAACTTCAATGTTCGAATTTAGATTCAAATCTTTAAATCAATTCAATTTCGAATATTTCAATTCAGAGCCCAAATTTGAAATATCAATCTAAATTACTTTAACCAAGATAAATTTTCAAAGTTCGAATAAAGTTCAAACATTTAAAGCAATTCAATTCCCATAATTCAAGTCGTATATCGATTATAACTTCAAATTCCAAAATAAATTCTTTAAACAATTTCTTTTACAAATTTCACCTTCAACATTTCAAAGCTCAAATTTGAAAATAATTCAATCTTTATAAATTCGATTTTTATTTCTTTAAAATAAAATCATTTAAATAGATTCAAATTCAAGAATTTAAAACCATTTAATTTAACCAATCCGGTGTCCGTATATAATTTTCTATCCTATGACCAAGTGATCAGTTATTTCATTTTTAATTGCAAGGATGGATATATATCATTTCAATCCAAATCAAAGTGTCATAGGTATATATCATTTCAACCTATCTCTAAATTTATTCGAATATAACTCAAATAACAGTTTATATGCTGTCAAATAATAAATATGGTGATAACAGGACATATATATAAAATAAATAAACATCCAATCATCCAAAATATCAACCAATAGCATCCAATCTCAATCAACATCCAAATCAACCAATAAATCACAACGGTTAACTAGTTATCAATCTCGGTTGTTTAACTAGCAATTCAATTTCAATTTCAAATTTAACCATCGACTAGAAATTCCTAACAGTTCAAACCATATGTCAATTTAAATGTCAGATAAATTACCAAACAACAGTCAATAAAATAAATCACTTCATGATTTCGATCTAACGAACATTAGAATATTTTAGTATTTCGTGAGCGGTTTATGTGACGACCCGACTTTTTCTCCACAGAAAGTCGCATCATCTTGAAGAAAGAAAGGGATAGAAAAGAGAAAAGATAGAGAAGAAAGAAGAAACAACATCAGAATCTCAACGGCGGAACGAATAAATTATATTAATAACATAAGATATTACATAGTATACAACAACTATCAGAGTTACACAACTTATACAACACATACTAGATAGTTATAAACACCTGTCTAGTTATTTCAACTCAATACAATACAGAGATCAACACAGCATGACATGCAACCAAAATTTACTTATAGTTTTAAAAGTGAAGTTACTCACCAATTTTAGAATGAAGACAGAGCTTCCATTTTTGAAAAGCTTTGAAAACCTTTGAATCCTTAAAATTGAAATGCTTTGCTTTTGAAACTTTAAACTTTGAATGTTGCAAATGCTTCTGATTTAAAGACTGCAGTTGTAAATGCTATTGAAACTTGTTGAAGATGACTTAAGACTTGATTTTGAGTTTGCTTTGATTTCTTCTTCCTGAGTTTGCTTTGAATAGATCCCAGGTTGAAGAAATGCAGGCTTTTGAATTTCTAGTTTGAAGGATTTGATTTACAGGCTTTGATTTGAAAATGAATTACAGGTTTTAGATTTGATAAATCTCTGGTTTGAGGAGTTTTGATGATCAGATTGTTTTAGAGAATTGGTTATAGGATTTGGCTTTTGATTTTGGAAGATGTTTACAGTGTAATGATTTTTGGTTTTGAGGAATTGTTTTCAACTGAAGTTTTGTTAACTTTGAATTGAAGAGAATAGAAAAAAAATAAAGAGAATGAAGTATATGTTTATATAAGCTGAAATTAGTTAAAAATAAAAATAAAAGAAAAACAAAATTAAATGACACTTGTCACACACACTAATTATTTAAATTACACATGTTATAGGAAGCTTAGGAAAATAACACATGTCATCTTAAGTTAATTAGTTATATTTTAAATGTTAATAAAGATTTTTAATTTAATTAATAAATTCTTATGTAAATGTATATATAAATTTCTCCTTTAAAGAAAATGTAAATAAACAAATTATATATAATTAAAGGCTTATACAAATATTTTTAGAATGTTTATCTTTTGAATTTTTATTATAAATCCAAATTCATATTCAAATTAAATTTAAAAATCCAATTTAAAATCAAGTTATATATATGCATATATAACTACTATTTAAATTTAAAATAACAATTTTATTTCCATAAAATCTATTTATGTTTATAAAAACAAAGTATTATGATTATTATTTGAAAATATCAAATTTGACAATTTTAAATAATTTATAAAAGAGATTTTAAATTACTCCTATTATTAAATGAATTAATACCATATGTAAATTGTATTTTAAACTTCTATTTTTAAATCATATATCAAGTAATATTTAAAAAGAAATAAAACAAACCTTTTATTTAAATTTAAACTTAAGCTTAAATCTATTTAAACAATTAAACATTTATCTTATGTATTTTAAAACCATATATTTATTTGTTAAATAACTTTGAAAAGCTTAATATTAAATTAAATCATAATTTCCAAATTACCAAAATATATTAGAATTTGAAAATATAATTTCATTTGTTAAATTCAAACCAAAGCTCATCTATTTACAATATATACAATTATATATATACATTATAAATAGAAAATATTTTATTAACTTTTAAAAGATAAAATTCACCAATTAAATATTTATTTAATTAGATTATTAAATTAATTCAAATTTATTAACAAAGATTATCAAATCAATTTAATTTCAATACAGATTATTAAATTGATATTGCCCAAAATCCCGGGATATCACATTTCTCCCCCCTTAAAATAATTTCGTCCCCGAAATTTAAAACAAAGGTAATTTAATAATCTATCAAAGATTTTAATTCTAAAACACAAGCATATATTATCAACCATATGTTAACAACCATAGCAACCAATTTACTCAAACAAACAAATCTAACTATCCAGAAAAATTCTGGATAGAATTTCCTCGAGTTTCCCCAAGTATAAATATATACCGGGATACTCGCTCAACAGAAGCCAAACAATCTATACTACTAAAACTACAGAGATAACTTCGCAGTCTTATCCAATCTTATAGCTCATTTAACCGGAGAAAATTTATCCAAAATCAAATCTCCGTCTTCGAAATCCAAATTCCTTCGTTTCTTATCCACAAAATCTCTTCGGACGATCTTGGGCTACCTACATCCTTCCTGATCAGCTCAACTTTCGCCGATGCCTCTAGAAAAAAACTGGACCAAAATCAACCCAACACAATGATCTCCTCGAGATCAACCAAGATCAAGAACACCAACTCTACTCACAAACATCAGAAGAAAACAAACTTCTCTTATCCAGAAAAGACAAAACAAAAGCACTTCCAAACTGCTTCCACTGCACAACTTTGATATGGAGCAGATGAGAAAATCTGTCGATGAACATGAGCACAGACTAGACAACCCATCCCAGAAAAATGGTTCAACGGATCCATGAAGAAAACTCAGATACTCCATCAAAACCAGTGCTGCTTCTGAACTCTACTTCAAGAAAATTGCTTAGCCAGAAGACCTCCTTGCCGGTACACAGAATACTCCGAGCTGCACTGCTGACCCAGATGCCAAAGACTTCCTAATCCAAAGCTCTTCGAGAAACTCGAACCTCAACCCAAACTCAAACACCCAGCAGAACTCAGCCACAATACCGAAGCATACATACTTCCTTAAACTTGTTCCAAAGAAAACATCTTCAGGAACATCCATAGTCACTGTATCTCATCACACAGCTACTTCTTCCAGAAGTTACCAAGATACCATCACTCGCTTTTGCTCAACCAGCTTCAAAGATAAACTCCGAACCTTAACAGGTTTCCTTTAGAGATTGATGAAATCCTTACACTACTGCAAAGCTTACTCGAGACGGTATTTGGTCTACAGTCTCGGCAGATACTCTTCCAACCTCAAACACTTCAGACTCCAACCATTGGTAGTCGTCGTGTTACCACTACCCTATCTACTTTTAAAACTCATATTGGAAAACCCGAACAGGTAACCCAACAAATAGGTAGAAATAAATATATATAGTTATATAAAAATTACAAATATGCTCTCTCAAGAAAGAATTCACTCCAAAGCCTAGGTATTCACTCAACCTCGCTCTGATACCACCTATGACGACCCGACTTTTTCTCCACAAAAAGTCGCATCATCTTGAAGAAAGAAAGGGATAGAAAAGAGAAAAGATAGAGAAGAAAGAAGAAACAACATCAGAATCTCAACAGCGAAACGAATAAATTATATTAATAACATAAGATATTACATAGTATACAACAACTATCAGAGTTACACAACTTATACAACACATACTAGACAGTTATAAACACCTGTCTAGTTATTTCAACTCAATACAATACAGAGATCAACACAGCAATGACATGCAACCAAAATTTACTTATAGTTTTAAAAGTGAAGTTACTCACCAATTTTAGAATGAAGACAGAGCTTCCATTTTTGAAAAGCTTTGAAAACCTTTGAATCCTTAAAACTGAAATGCTTTGCTTTTGAAACTTTAAACTTTGAATGTTGCAAATGCTTCTGATTTAAAGACTGCAGTTGCAAATGCTATTGAAACTTGTTGAAGATGACTTTTAAAAGATAAAATTCACCAATTAAATATTTATTTAATTAGATTATTAAATTAATTAAAATTTATTAACAAAGATTATCAAATCAATTTAATTTTCAATACAGATTATTAAATTGATATTGCCCAAAATCCCGGGATATCACAGTTTAAAACACTCACCTTTATTTGAAACTGAAAAATTTTCAGAGTCGAACAAATTCGAATCCAACTCCATAGCGTAGGTGACTTCGATACGAATCCAACGCAACTTGTTTCGCTTGAATCCGATCTCGTACGAGAAATTTACAAATTAATTAACATTTGATATAATTAAAATTTAATTAACTTAATAAATTAAACTTTAAACCTATTCCTCTGTCCCCTTTTCTTCCCTCCCTTCGTTTCCAGGCATGCCCATTTTGTTTTTTTCTCTCCATTCGAACATGATTCGTCAGCCACCAACGTGCCACCGACCGCCGGCCCTGCACCCTCGTGCCGCTCCTCTCGCTCCCCTCGCCGAACACGATGTTGCTTAACATAAATTTGTAAATTTCCATTTACTTCGCTTATGAATGAAATTTTTTAAATATCAAGTTTCAAAATGAATTCTATTTATAAACAACTGTTACCCACTTTATAAAATTAAAATCATAATCAATAACTTGCATTCAAATTTGTATCTCAAATATTGTGTTATAAATAAAATGTTCGTTCAAATTTTTTTACAACCAATTTCTTACATTAAATTCAAGTTCATATTAAATAAACTACATAAACAAAACTCAAATTCTTATTTCCAACCATTTTTATTCAATAATCATATCAAAATTAAATATTTTTAAATAGCTAAAAATACGAGTCATTACATAGAAACTAGCAAGGGCTGGTCGGCCCAAAAAGGCATTATAAGCTAAAAAAATATCCATCACCATGAAGCTCACAAACCACACTCTAGTACAGTCACCTTCTCCTAAAATCACCGATAAATCTACCTATCCCACAGGTTCTGCAGCCCCTCCAGTAAATTCCTGAATCTGGGATTTACAAGGCTTTAGGTCCTGACCATCCATTATCATCTGGTCATAAGCTCTTTTGAACAGTATGTTGACAATACTTCTACAATCAACAAGCACTTGTTTCCTAGTTGCCAATTCAGTCATGGCCATTATTACCAAGGGATAGAGCATGGGTACTTCGATCCCATCCACGTCTCGACTTCTAAACACGATGTCATCCTTCATAGTCTTTAATTGCTTTGCCAAAGCTCCATCTTCGACGGTAATGCAACTTCCTTATACAACATGTTTCAAAGAACTTTCGTACCTTTCCATCTCATTCTAACTCTTTTGGTCCACTAGTTATTATGTTAATAACAAGTCTTTTCCCAAGCTGCCTAGGCTCGTCATCACTAGGCCCAGCCTGGCCCCGTTGGGGCAATTAACATTAGGGTTTAGTCTTTGCCTACAATTCTGCAGGGCTTTCACATACTGCTGAAATTATTTTTCGGATTAAATCTTCAATCACATTTAGCAAATGTCTACACTCATTTGTATTTTGACCATGGTCTCATTAAAGCAGTAAAACTTTCTAGACCTTTTCTCTCTCGGTAAACTCTCTTGGAGCTGGCTTTTTATAATGCTTAGTACCTTGTGTTGCAAGGTATATGTTCTCATTGGAATTGTTCAATGGCATATGATCTTCGCATGTTGGGAATCTTGGAAATTTCTTGAAATCCAGCTTCCTACCTCCATCACCTTGATTGTTTTTTCTGGTTATTACCTTTATTTCCCACTTTAACGGTGATATTATCGGAACCTTCGCTGGATTGCTTCAAAGCCACATTACTTTGAATCACTTCAGCCGATTGCCCACCATCGTCTTTCCTGGTGGTCGTACTTGCCTCTTCCAAGTGCAAGAACAAAGTTGTCTTTCTGTAAAACTCCTCCATGATTGGCAGCGGTTTCATATTTAGCCATTTACCAAAATCTGTGTTGGGATGTTTTCCCCTAATCAAATCCATCAAAACAATGTCTTCCTTGTTATTATTCACTTCAATTACAGCTGTGTTAAATCTACTTAAAAAATCCTTTAACGATTCTCCATAATTCTGAAAGAGGTTTGATAATGACATTACATACTTCGAAAGGGTTACATGCGACCTAAATTGCTCGACAAATATCCTACCAAACTGATCAAACAAGGATATGGACCTTAGCACGAGCCAAGTGAACCACATCTAAGCAACACCCTCCAAAGATATCGGGAAGCATCGACGTCTCACATCATCCACTGCTCTTGCTATGTCCATATGCCATTCATATTTCAACAAGTGCTGCTTTGGATCCATTATTCCACTATAGGATGGCATCGTAGGCATTGTGAATCTTCAAGGATATTGCTTATGCAATATCTCTTTGGTCAATGGGTTCCTACAGGGACAAGAACCTCATTCGTCATTGGTTCTATGATGGTTCTCATTTACCAACTTCTTGACCATATCCGCCAAGGATTCTGGCTATATTTGATCTACTAGACTGCAATAACCATGGCCCGCTTCGAGTATTTGGCCCCACAAACGGTCTCAGTTAGTTCTATGGTATCTGGGTTCCCCTGACTCTAGGAGAACCGTTTGTCTGGTTGATCTTTCTTTATGATTTCTACATGGCGGATCACCAACATCCGTCTAATCTCAATATCTTAGCCATCGACAACATGACCATCTCCACCACCAACATCGCCATATAAGCCAACACCACCTCCTGGACCCAAATAATGACAGCAAGGTTCGGTACCGGTCTTTGGGGATGGATCGATACTGATCCATGCTCTTATACTCTAAGCATTGTCCAACTTAATTTTCGAAGTCTAGGTTTCCTTTCTCTTCTTTTTTTGCTTCCCTTCTCTGTGTTTCTCATCGGATGAGGAGGATTTATCTCCATCTTTTGAATCAGAAGGTGACAGTTCTCTTCTATTCCTTTTGCTACTGCGAGATAACTGGTTCATCAAATCCATACTCTCTTATATCTATTTCCATATTTCCTCCAGGCTTTCATACAACTTGTCATTCAATTCCTTCATCATTCTATCCATCTCAATTTATGTTATCATGTCCGAGGGGCTCTGAATTCCGGCAGTATTGGGCTGAGCAACTTTTTTAACATGTTGAGAGCCAACGTTCTCAACATCATTAGCAGGCTTGGAGGTGGCAGATTTTTCTCTCGTATTTCATGGAGTCGTTACTTTAGTTAATCCTATGATAGATTTTCTAGAAATCTAAATAGTCATGGGTTATAGGAATGAAACCGACGGATCTACTTTGTGGACTAAGGCAATCCAAGAGTAAAAAATAGATCCAAATAGCAAGAGAATAATACATTCTCGACAAAAGCACTAAAATGTTTACGCCAGAATTTGGCACAAACACCCATAAGATTATAAAAGAAAATAAAACAAAGAAACTAAGTGAAAAATGAGAAAAAATCACACACAGCAATTATAGTGGTTTGACTAATCTCTAGCCTATGTCCACTTGAACTTTGTTAATGATTCTACATAGTTTTTTACAAGAGTGATCTTATGAATCGATATAGACTCACGAGATTACAACAAAAATACAGAAAATTAGAATGCAAGAAAAGAAGGTCCCTCCATAATGCCTATCACCCTCTATTTATAGCCGAAGGTCGATGGAATTCTCTCAACCATGTTCTTCCCCACATTTCCCACATTCTTTCCAACGTTTCCCACGTCTAGAAGGAGCCACTCTCAAAAGATCGTGGCCAACTTAGCAAACTTCAGGGATCAGTACAAAACCATGCCCTATAGGTCGGTACCGATACATAAGATGGGCTGTAGAACCTTCTTCGATCCCCCAATATTGCTTGTATGGCTCATACCATTACTTATTGAGCATGGATGTATTGGCATGAGCTCCTATTTGAGTGAAATCCATGGTTTGGTGGGTAAACGAGAGCACGTGGCTGATATGAAACTTGGATTTGTCCATTGGTATTTGAGGCCTATACAACTAGCAAACCATCTCAGGTTGCACGATTCATTCAACCAATATTTTAGCTTTACTTTACAAGAAGTTAGACGTGACCTTGGGTAAGTTCTATGGATCGATAATGAACCATGGCTATGGATTGATACCGATCCAAGACTTCTACCAATTCTTGGACTTTAGCCTTCGATCTCTAGATGTTTTGTGATGTAGGCTAACTTTGAAGATTTTTGGTAAGTTAGTGGCTTCATCTATTGACCTTGCTAGGTATCCGAGTTTAACAATAACTACTCTGGATTTTTGCTTGTTCATTCTTCTGTTTAATTTTTTTGACTCGTTCAAATATGGCTTAGACATAAAGCTGAATAACAATTACTTTAATACATATATACATATATATATATAATATTTTTTAAAATTATATTAATTCAAACAATATAATTGATAGATTGTGAAATTTATAGATTTATACTTATATATACATATGTATGATAATAACCTTTGTCTATGCTAGTAACTTTATTAGAGATAGAGACAAATTATGGGATGATCTTATTGTTGAATCAGGGTTGGTGAACTCCCCATGGATTATTCTTGGAGATTTTAATAATACGTTATCATCTTCTGACAAAAAGGGTGGTACTGCTGTTCCATTTAGTCACCTGGTAGGTTTTAATAATTGCTTATCAAGGATAGGTCTGGTTGAACTACCTATTACAGGTTTCAAATACACTTGGAGGAAAAAAGGTATGGCTTCAAAAATTGATAAAGTACTCTGTAATCACTTATTACTGGGTACTACGCCAGGGATTACTACCTTTGGGGTCTCTAATGCTATCAGTGATCATATTCCGATTTTTATTAGTTTTAATAAAGAAAACAAAGGTCCTAGAAATATCCCATTCAGATATGTTAACTCATGGCACATGGGGGAAGGGTATATGTCTTGTATTGATAAAGCACTAGACAAATATTATTCAGATTTTCCTAATTACCAAGCTTCAAAACTTCACAAGTTCATGAAGTTTATTAAAGATTTGTATGTTTATGCTAAAAGAGTGAAATCTCAAAAACTGCAGAGAAGGGAATCCTCTAAAAATATATGAAGAAGAATATCAGAAGTGTCTTAAAGAATGTGATGAAAACCCGACCAACTCCTTTCTTTTTGATAAACTTAGTAAAGCTTACAACAACTGGAAATCTCAAAATGTTGCTGATTTTTTAAAGGCCAGACATAAAGCAAAGATTGAATGGCTCACTGATGGGGATTCATGCACAAAATTTTTTCATGCTAAGATGTCACAAAGAAGACACTTTAATAAATGGAATCAAATCATTATGAGCAATGGGGAAGTTATTCAAGACAGTGGAAAAATTGAACATGATGCTATAAACTATTACACTGATATATTTTTCTCCAAACATCCTTTATCAAATAACTTTCCTGATATACAGTGTATGAGAATTATAAATGATAGAGGCAGAACTAAACTTACTTCTGATATCAATCTTGAGGTGGTGAAAAAAGCTATATTCTCTATCTCTAATGACAAGAGCCCAGGTCCGGATGGATTCACTTCAAAATTTTAAAAAATTCACTGGGATGAGCTGAAGTTTGATCTCCTGAACCTGATTCAAGAAGTATTCAACACTGGTAAAATTGATAAAGGTTTAAATCATACTTTTATCACACTTGTGCCTAAAACCAAACAGCCAATTTGTATTTCTGATTACAGGCCTATTGCATGCTGCAATGTCTTATATAAAATCATATCCAAAATTATATGTAATAGAATCAAACCTTTTCTACCTCATCTAATATCAGAAAACCAGTCTGCTTTTATTCCAGGAAGATGTATTGCTGAGAACATCCTGCTTGCACATGAACAAATTAGACAATTCAATAGAAAAGGTAGTGATAAAATGTGCCTTAAAATAGACCTTCAAAAGGCTTACGACATGATTAATAGGGAGTTTGTATGTCATATGTTGAATATGATGAGGTTCCCAAATAAACTTGTTAAACTTATTAGAAAATGTATCTCTTCCCCCACTTATTCTATTCTTGTTAATGGTAGCTCTAAGGGTTTTATTTCCAGCAATAGAGGGTTGAGACAGGGAGACCCTCTCTCCCCTTATCTCTTTTGTGTTGCTATGGAGTTTCTTTCTCTGATGATGTTCAAAGCTCATAAGACTGATAATCTACAGCCTATTTACAATCAAGATCCAAATGTCACTCATCTTATATATGCAGATGATCTTATGATTTTTTCTAAAGCCAAGCCTAAGTGTGCTAGAACTATTAAAGAGATAATGCAAATTTTAAAAGATTTGGCAGGACTGAATATAAACAATTTGAAGTCTAAAGTTTATTTCAGTAGAGGGGTGATAAACATAAATGTATTGCTCAATATTATGGATATGAGGGAAGGAGCATTGCCTATCAAATATTTGGGTGTCCCATTGTCCTATAATTATCTTCACTACTCTGATTGTGGTCAGCTTCTAGATAAAATCCAGCTCAGAATGGAGGGGTGGGACTGTAGGCTACTTTCTATGGCAGGTAAGATAGAGCTTATTCAGTCAGTTATCACTCCTATGGTGTTATATTGGATGATGACATACCAACTGCCGATTGCAACTATTGATAAAATTAATAAGATATGTGCTAATTTTATTTGGGGAGGCAGAACACATAAAATAGCTTGGGATATCCTTTGCAGACCAAAATTGGAAGGAGGAGTGGGCCTGAGAAACTTTAGAGACATCAGAACTGCCACTTCTCTTAAATTGTTATGGCATTTTATTAACAACAATAACTTATGGTCTAACTGGATGTACAACAGATACTGTAAAGATAAACACTTCTGGACGATGGATATTGATAATAATAGCTCTTGTACCTGGAAATCTATTCTTAAACACAGACAGAAAGGCATTCAACACATTCAAAGAAATATAGTTGATGAGCAAAATACACTTCTATGGCACGACCCTTGGATTAACAATGAACTTTTGGTTAATATACTTGGGTGGGATGCTCTCGGTTTAAATGGTGGCGACAATTTGAAGGTCAGCAGCATTATACAAGATAACATGATAAATCCAGAGACATTCCATTTCACTAAACAAATTAACCAAATCAAGAATGTGGTTATTTCAACTAATTATGATTCAGACTTTTGGACCTGGAACAATAATCCCAATGGTTTTACTTTCTACTCAGCATGGGATTGTGCTAGAAATCATTTTTAGACAACTAATTGGTCAAAAGTAATCTGGAGTTACTGTAACAGCCCTAAAATGGCTTTATGTGCGTACAAAGTTATGCTAAACAGAATTCCTACCAAAGATAAACTGACTGAATGGGGTTACACTATAGATCCTATATGTGTACTTTGCAATTGTGAATCAGAAGATAGAAATCACCTGTTTTTCCAATGTTCTTACTTGGCCTATCTTTGGACTCGAAATAAAATGAAGCTAGGCATGATTCTGAATGGACCTTTGCTGATTGATGTAGAAGCCACAGCTTTATACGACTCCTTTAAAGTTGCAAACCAGATCCAAGATCTGGCCTTCTGCAGCTTTTTCATGATCATCTACCACATATGGTTGGAACGAAACTCGCGTATCCATGATGGGAGGGTAATTAACAAGCTTCGGAGATGGAATCTAGTTGAAATAGACATTAAATATCAGATGACCAAAAGTAGGAAGCAGACTAGGGTATCGAGAGAAAATGATGAGATTTTAGAAAGATGGGGCATTGACCTTGTGGATACCGGCTAAAGTTCGAGCTTGCTCTCTTACTTTTCTCAGCCGGTCAAACAAAAGGAGGAAAGTTATTTAGTTTAAAGTTGAGATTTTCTTTTCTTTTTGATAGTCGTGGCTTTGTCCTCTGCCATGTAGAAGTGATGTTTGTAACAGGGTTGCTTTTTTTACCTGTTTTATTTTTCTTATGGACGGTATGTACATAAACTTTGTAATTTTTTATTGATGCGTTATCAATAAAGCACCGCACTATTTTTCCCCTACGAATTATCACGCCGATAGTTAGTAAGGTTTTTAATGAGGCGGTTTACCCAGTTTCAAAAAAAAATGTATGATAATACAATTAAATGGGACAACGATTGTGCTTATAAATTTGTTCAAATATATATTAATTAATTATTTTAACACGATGACATATTAATCATAGATCATAGATCTCAAAAATATTGCCTTAGATTTGCACCTTGATTGGCAGACTTTCCTAGATTCGATCCTGATCCGAGCTCTTAACTTTACAACTAATTGGAGAACTACTTTGATTTTTATTTAATGTTTAGATATGATATTTTTTGCCTAAACTGGCTAGAAAATGGCAGTTATTATAGAGGAGAAGGAAAGCAAAAAGTCACACCAATAATGAGGGTTAGTGTGGCCTTTTATAGAGAGAGTAAAAGAGATATTCTCTCCTTGATTTACTACTTCTCTATTACCAAGTCCAGATCCAAAATTTTTGAATCATCAACCCCTCCCTTGCTCTCATATAGTCGATCCTAGATAAGGCTATATAGGCTTTAAATCATTCCAAACCCATCAATAATTTATCACATTTAAATCAAATTTAAATACATGTCGATATTGAATATTGATTCATACTTTTATATGCACCTAATTAATTACTATTTATACCTAGAAAATACTAATGGCACCTGATACATTAAATAAACAAATAATTCATATGTCATAAATATTAATTAATTTACAATAGTTATAAGTCGATTTATGTAGTATACCAAAGAATCTACCAAATGTAGTCATGCCACTCGTAGGTGTAAATTCAATTAGCGATTAATATCGAATAATTCGAATATTAACATTCACATGTCGCCTTAACTACTAGTGTGACAATTTGGCTAAATTTATCGCTTATGCATTTTTTGGTAAAATTCAATTTTACTATTTTAAGCAGCACCTGGTAGTGACAATTATTTACACCAATTCTCTTCGTCAAAACAATATCACATTAGGACTTATGAAATTTGGTAATGGTTAAAATTTAGATATTGTCCACATTTAACTTATATAGTCAAAGTCCTTGATTTAATAATAACTATTATTATCAACCGAATTGATCTAGCTAAAGACTTTGACTTTGAATTAAATTTAGTTGACTGTGATATTAATCTTATATAACTGAGAAAAAGAATTCTCTATTAAACAGTATTTCACTTCCAATGCTTCAACTCGACCCAACTACAATTGTTCAATGGACATCGTGCCATGATTTAACTATAATCAAAGTGAATTTTCCACATTGAAGTTCGATGATATTTTAAAGTCGAGTGAATTGTGTGATACTGTCACATCGACATTTTCAATTTTGACCTTAGTTATATTAGCCAATAGAACTGTCAAGTGGGTCTTCCATAGTTATCTAATAACTTTTTGTACGTAACCACTTGGTTCCCCTAGTAGGCATAAGTAATAAACGGCCTAACATTTGGAGAGCATTACGTACTAAAACACCCATAGAATTAAAAGGAAATTAATTAAGAAAAATCAGTTAATTAATTATAGCACAAAAAATGGAAATTTAGCAAACTTCAAAATTTGGCTATGAAACTTGCACCATTGTGCATGACCAATTACCTATAGCTGGAGGTATACGTGGAGGAATATAATAAATAAGCAAGACATAATTTTATCTGAATGCTTACTACTCATGTTCTATTATTATAAAATTAGAGGTTTTCATTCATTAGACATGGTTGTTCTGACTCCCTCCTTACTACAACCACAAGTCAGGTACAACGATGAGTATGGAGAAGATGGTGGAAGACTTGGTGGGTAGTTATCTACTATAGTTATATATTTATGTTGTTATGAGGTACCCAAATTATGTAATGGATATGTTTTATGTACTATTGAGACATTGTACTTCTATGGTTTGGATTTTGTAATGCCTCGCCCACTGTAATAAAGGGTATTACTAGGTAATACAATCTGATAATGTAGAGAATAGGATTGGTTAGGAGCGGCCATTTGTAAAATTGCTTTGCCGAGTATCGAATAATGTAACTATCGTTTTCTCTTCTTATAAGTGGTAATTCGACATATTCGATCCTAGCACAAAACAATAATACAATGGTTTGATCTAATTCAGGAAAATACATTATATATTATACAGCATAGAATCAAACATCTCAATGGAAATAATATATACATCAACAACAGTTAAAAGTATGAGTCTAGAAAAGAAAATACTAGACTCACGTTTATACACATCGCATAATAGAAAATAAGTCTCAAAATATAATACAAAGCTCACTACCCAAAAATATACATCATATAATCATCACTACCCAAATACAAAATATCATATACATACATACATATACATAGGACACAAACTAACTGAAGAGATAACAGATGAAATTCTCGCTAAGCCTAATGACGAGATAAAAAAAAGCTGCATAATGCAAAAACTCCTCAAACTCCAAACATGCACATGAATCCACGGTCAATGTCCCTGAACCTGAAATGTCTTGGTCTAACCCGAGCATTAAAATAACACCCGGGTCAGACTATCTCTAATTATCACAAAAGGTGAGATACTGATAATAATAAACTTTCATAAATGTCAAGGATAAATATGCATAAATTGTTCTTCACTAATATAACAATACTTAGTCCATTGATTCATGGTTTATAGTTAAGTTTATGCTCACTGACACATTAGTGTCATATAAATCATCATAATAAGAGCATCTAAATTATCAATCATATATGCAAGTAATAGACATGCACTTCGCAAGTCGACACAATAGACACACCCTTCGTGCGCCAACGCAAGAGGTCGCCCTTTGCAAATTATAACTCGCTAGAAAATGAGTATCACAAGATGGGTCTGAAGACCTATTTAATCTGCCTAAACGAATCACCCAAAAACGAGTCTGATAACCCATAAATATGTATTATCCACTGTTGATCAGTAACCATAAGAGTGTAGACTAATGTCCCATAACCATTTGATGACACCACTACAACAAAACAGGCTTTTTACAATGGGCAATGCCCGTTGTAATATGTGTTCCATAACGGGCAGTCGACCGTTGTAATAGGCGATGTTGTAATAGGTTGACCATATTTTACAACGGGCATTGCCCGTTGTAATAAATCTTTTTACAACGGTCAATGCCCGTTGTAATAAGCTTTTTACAACGGGCAATGCCCGTTGTAATACATGATATTGCAACGGTTTCTGACCGTTGCAAAATAAATGCAAATTTTAAAAAAAATTGCAGCAAATACCAATAATGAATAATTCCAAAAAGGAATTTTGAAACCAAAAAAGGAATTCCATTTCATTTTGCATTTACAATTTTCTTCTTTACAATTTATTTTTCTATTTACAATTTTGCATTCTCTGTTTCATTCTTTTTTGTTTCATACCATCTCATCATTCTCTGTGCACGCTGTCATCTACACTACAGCCTAACTTCACTTCTGCAATACCAAACATCAACACACCTTTACTTCACAACTGCTATCAACCTGACAAGCAAATCAAACCATCCACACAACACTTCTTTCTCCAACCATCTGCTTCTGCAATACCCACATACTTATGCAATTCCCCCTCCCATACTTCCATACTTCACAATCATCAAACAAAACCATCACCAAAACCTTCTGCATCTTCTTCAAACTGCAACCATCACTCTTCATTAGCAACTTCAACTGACTACAACCATATACACTATGACACCATATCCACTGACCAATCTATGACAGCAAACTCTGAACAACTCCAACCAATGCATTCACAAACCATCACAGCAACAGTGCACACCACCAACACTCTCTACGAGCATCAGCCACATATCACCATCATACATACATCCAATTCCAACCTCACTTCAGTCAACTTCAATCACCAGTGCAAACTCATCCTCGACCAACCACTTCAAACTGCAACCTTCACACTTCTTTCTATAATCTGAGATCTAAAATCTGAAAACACGCACTGATATGAATGCATATGCTGTTGTCTGCTTGTCGCTCGCTAATCTGAATGTAAGTTAGGTTTTATCAAATAGCTGCATTAGCTGTATTATGAACCACAAGTATAGTTGCAAAATCAAGTGTATTAGTTTTAAATTTCAGTTGCCTTAACTTTTAGATGATGGCTGCTATGGAGTGTTGTTGCAGATGACAAACTATCTTGTGTTTTGCTGTTGCATATATCATGGTCTTGATTCTGTAGGCAGTAACATGGTATTAGAATCTATTCTCTGCTTTTGCAGCAGCATACATCCATACCCATTCTGTATGTACTCATACAATAACAAATTTTCATACCTGTTAGATACAAAACCAAGTAGTATGCATGTGCCTTAGTTTTCCTAGTTTAGCGATCTCTGTAGTGAAGCCTCGATTGTATTTGTTGGAACCTCCTCTTCCTATTAAGCGCTTTATGACTACTAAGCGCTTTACTTGTAATTTTTCAGTTCTTTTAAATTTTCACCACTCTCTGTGCAACTCATTCAATATCATATTCCCTCTTAATGCTTATTCTTTATTGCTAAAGCTCGTCATCATTCTGTCTCCTCTTTGCTCTCTCCATTCCAAAAATAAAAATAGTAAATTAATGTGATATTATCATCCAACACCACACCTCAACCACCTGGTAAATCAGATTATCAATTTACTTAATAAATGCTAATTTATGTTTTCCAAGGAAATACTACTCCAACAAAATTATTTTAAAGAAGGATTCACACAAATAATTATGAAATAAACATCTATTTTGTTTATAACTACATATTTGCGAAGAAAATTAATTTATTATAGTTTGAGCATTCCAATGCTCCACGGGAACTACAGAATTGAACATATTAATCTGATGAAAATTTAAAAAAATAGGAGTTTAATTGATGTATGTAAAATTATGATACGTAAATATATTTATCATGAAGGATGTTTGAATATTAAATTATAATAGATATATATTTATCATAAAATACTTTTGAAAATTACATCTATATTTACCTATGGTAATTGAGAAATTGAGCCATATTTATCCAATGGAAGCATATCTCTAACGATAAAACACATACCAAAAAGAACCACCATTAAAGTTTAAGATTAAAATAGTAACATCTATAAAACATGTGAGGGATGAAATGGGCAAAAAATAAGGTTACAAAAAACATACTAAAATAAGTTTCCTCCTAGGCTTGTGAATTAAAGATAAAATCCTATATATGCAAACAAATAATAGTAAAAAATAGTATGAAAGGCTCATGAGTAATGCTAAAACTTAACTTTCAATTGCAACCCTTAATTATTATTTTAGTAAAAAAAACTATACCCTAAATTTGAATTTGAGTAATGCTAAAATAAAAAATAGTTTAGGTAGGGTTAGTATAGTAAGCAGAAATTCAGTTTTATCTTACCAACCTCTGTATTCTCACATTCAATTCTTATGTAATAACGGGTTTTAAAGTATATAAATTAGAGATGCTCTAATTATTAATCAAATAACTCCTTAATCCAGCACCATGGTAGTGTAGGAGTTGAAGAAAATAAACAAACATATGGAGGTGTGTGCATCCCTAATGCACTTTAGTATCTACAAAAATTTTAACTGCAAACCGCGTGTGTAAAACAGAATTAATAATATCTTAAGCCTTTGATTTGTGCATAACCTTTGTCATATTTCACAGTATCATCTGGATTTAATTTAATTTTAAAATCCATATGCCAAGTGTTTTAACATCATAGAAAACTTCGTAGCATTATTATGTGCACAACCGTAATTAATACTATGGAAAACAGGTATTGAAGAATACTAGTATCTGAATTCTTTCAAGATGCATGTAATAAAAGAAGCGAGCTTTGTAAAGCTTTTGGGCTTATCTGAATACGAAGGATTGGATCCGGCTTTTGGTGGTCAGCAGCAGTCTCGAGACAGTGTCCAACTTCCAGATCCACTTCTGAATACGAAGGTTTACCCTCCCAAAAAATCGTTTGAAGGTCTTCTTCAGTGAACCACGATGGCAGAGGAGTAGCCGGATCTACAATATCCATTATCACTTGATTTGCATCTGTCGCGATGGGGATCTCAGAGCTCGAAAATGAAATGTAAACGTTGCGTATAACAGTCTTCACACGAAAGCAACCAAAATCTGCCTCTGCTCTTCCAGGTTCCTACATGTCTTCACATCAAAGCGGCGACAAAACCCTAATTTATTGAAGAGGAACGAACGAACATCAAAGCTTTTAGTTTATTGAAGAGGAACGAACAAATCCCTAGTTGGGCCGGCTCCTTTATATTATAAACTGCGCTTTTAGTTTTACAACGGGCGGGCGTAATATGTGTTGTAAAATTGGTACCTTTTACAACGGGCACTTTGTGACCGTTGTAAAGTTGGCATCTATTACAACGGGCATTTTGTGACCGTTGTAATAGCCTTCTATTACAACGGGCAACCAATGCCCGTTGTAAAAAGGGCATTGTGTATACATCTTTACAACGGGCATTTTGTGACCGTTGTAATAGCCTTTTATTACAACGGGCAATCAATGCCCGTTGTAAAAAGGGCGTTGTAATAGGGTATTTTTGTTGTAGTGCACTCAAATGATTACTAAAAGCTAGTAAATTCGACTCGTGCAAGCAAATATTCATTTGAACAAGTCCATGAATTAGTCGGTGAAATAAACGCAAGTGTTTCATATCACTTGTTTTACTAAACCATTTAATTCAATTTCTCATCGAAGTGAAATAATGTGTTTTTATAATAAAATAGTTTTGCTCTGAAAGCAAATTTAAAAATGTTGGTTTAAAGAGATTTATAATATATATAGTAGAAAACACAATTTAATTCATATCTATACTAATTGAAACATTTCACATTCCGCTTTAAAATTTGGAAGTGTATATATGTATAATATATTTTCTAAAATCATTCATGTCCAAAACACACAAATTTTCCATATATATAAATAGAAACCAACTTACTTCCAAAAGAATGTCCTTTATAAATAGCTTTGCAAACTAGTGCAATTAAATTGTGTGTTTGACAACAAATAATAGAGCAAGACTTCCATGCCAACAAGATTATCAAAATTAGATTCAAGCACCCGAAAATGCGCGAGTAGGTCATCATAAACAAGCTTCAAAATGATGTAAAAGTCCAAGCAAAATAGGAAAACAAACGAATGATCGAATGGAGAATCGGGAGGTTTCCTGGAGCTGAAACATCTCCAGGCTTCTGCCCACCGGTGCATCGGTAAGGACGAAATCTGGACCTGTTCCAGCTCCAGAAACACCTCCAATCGCTGCCTAGATGATGGCATTTCACACCTAGGTCACGTCTACGTGATTTCAAACATGCATGCAACCCAACCAATCACACAAGGCATCACAATACCAATTTTAATCTCAAGTTTTAATCAATAAGAGGTTGCAACTTTCAGGAAATATGGTTTCATCTAAACAGCAAACTGATTTCAAATTACCAACAAAATAAGTAATTAAATCAAAGCAGCAAACAGGCATTTTAAGTTAGAGAATAGTAGTAAGGTTTACTCATCTTAGTTCCTTTGATTTGTTTAGTAAATTTATAGCCAAATCCAACTTGACTTCTAACTTGAAGCAAACCATAGAACTTGGTTTTCAAAGAAATACAAAAGAGCTAAATCACTTGCTTAAAATTGAAATTGATTGAGCTAGAGGATAGACAAAGGATCTATTAATATACCTTGATTTTTTATAAGTTTTTCTGGCTTTGATTTCTATTTAAAAAATGGAGTTTTTGATTGCAATAGAAAGGAGATGCCAACGCTAGTTTTGATTTCTTAAGTTTTGAACATACAGTATATCAGAATGAAGAAGAACGAGAAAGGTACTTCTCTTATTTGCTTAGATATGGATATGGGTTTAATTTAAGCCCATTAAAATAAAATACAAAATTCTTATTTATTAAAATGAGCATTTACTTCCAATGCCACTTTCTTAAATTCAAATTAATTTCTTAATACTTACCAAAGTCCACATATTCAAATTTATAAATCATTCACAGTACTTTATTTTATATAAATTTTAAGATCTAAAATTATAAAACAATTAATTTTTGATTAATAATAATAAAATCCTTTAAAATGTTTATTTACAAAATGATCATTTCATAATACTATTTTTAATAATAATGAAAGATTTACCAAACAAAATAAAAATCTCTATAACCTTTTAAATATATATTTATTTATAAATTCCACAAATACTACTTTCAATTATCTTCCAGTAAATAATTAAAATTCTAATCCCTCTAATATCATTACTTGAGAAATCAATTTTCTTATTTAAATTTCCAACTTAAATCTTTATTTATTTTGTTTAAGCGACAATAAAAATCATGGTTGTTATAGATTTCCCTTCTTAAAGAAATTGCATCCTTGCAATTTCTAATTTAGAGAAAAGGTTATAATTAATAGAAATATATTACTACAATAGTATATCTATTTTTTTAAATATATATACTAACACTAAAGCAACCAAACATCTAAGCAATAAAATAATCAAGCAATATACAAGAAGATTCTTGTGTTTATACTCAAATAAAATATTTTGACTTATTTTTCAAAAGATTAAAACATCCACTATATATATATGTCCAAGTTATTTCCAAGAATTAGATTTCTTCAATCAATTTCTATTTCAATTACTTCTTTTTATAAAAATTCCCTTCTTTTAAATCAATACCTTAGTTGGTATTTGCTTAATCTTCTTCAAAAATTGATTTCTCCAAAAATTTGTGCTTCACAAATTATACTAGTTTAAAAGTAAAGATTAATTTCTCTAAAAATTTGTACTTCACAAATTGTACTTCAGTTTAAACATTCTTATGGATTTATCTTAACATAAATCACACCATGATCACAATCAACATCCATCATACTCAAGCTAACAATCAACTCATATCATCACAATAAACTAGCATAAAAGCAAGTTATAAATCCATCAAATCAATAATGGCATGAACTTTGCAAGCCAACACAAAAGACAGCGCTTCGCATGTCGAATATTTAAAGGCAAACACTTCACTTGTCTACACAAATGACCGCACTTCGCGAGTCCAACTACTGATGACCGCTCTTTGCAAGTCTAGGACCAAGGTTCATCCCAATTGACTGCACTTCACAAGTCAACACAAATTACTGCACTTCGCAAGTCTAACATAGGTGACTGATCTTTGCAAGTCTAACATAGATGACTGCTCTTTGTAAGTCTAACATAGATGACCGCTCTTCACAAGTCTAACTCAAAAGATCACTCTTTGCATTCTAGAACCAAGGCCTATCACAGGTGACTGCCCTTCGCAATCAACATAATTGACCGCACTTTGCAGTTCTAATTCAAATGACATGCACTTCGCACGTCGTCACAAATGACACGCACTTCGTACGTCGTCAACAGAAGTGTTAAATACCTTCTAATAGTAATCGTTCGAGTAATGCCCATGTGTCCCATAACCACTCGGGTTTACTTGAACATTTACTATAAGTCTGTAAACTCCACTTACTTAAATATTCTAGAAAACAAGTCGTATAATTAACCGATAAGATGATCCCGAATGTCCCATAACCATTTAGGATTACCAAATCGTTTAATCATAGTTCTTATTCTATAGAAGCAACAATTTGCAACCAAACATCATCTCCAAGAACTATTTTTCATAACATGAAAATCACAAGTATTCATCCATGACTCATCTTTATTTCCATTCAATTCAAATTTCTTCATTTGAGGTTTATAAACTATAAAACTAACTTCTAATAAGAAGTTACATATAATAATCAAATCAAAAGAATTTTCCTTCCTTCACTAAAATATTAATCTTATTAAATTTTATTTTATTTACACTTTGAAAACTTCCTCCGAAAGTTATAAAAAGAAAATTTTAATTTAGTATAAGTTAGATCCTTATACTAAAAATCAAACTCATTTCACAAACCTCTTTCTTTACTTTATAAAAAAACTTCTTTACCTCATTACTAATAGTTTATAAAGCTTCTTGAATTTTGAAATTTTCTTCATTTTCTAAAAATTAGAGTTTCCACAAATTCAACTATTTATTTATCATCTAATTTATTTTTCAATAAAGCTTCAAACTTCCTTTCAAAATTTAAATGATTTGATTTTTGGATAAATCTCTTCTATAAAATAATTTTCTAACTTTTGTAACGACCCAGAATTTGACCACTTTAAAATATACTATTTAAAGTAATTTTAAATATAAAATAGGTAAGGTTATATGATTCAAACAATATTAGATAGGATTTGGAAAGAGAAGTATACACAAAAATAGTAACACTTGCCTATATCGACAAAAGTGACAAAATGCAGATTTCAGAAAAGTAAGTTTCAATGGTTAAATAAATTATTTTAATTAATTTATGAGTGTTTATATTTTTAAATAACATTATTCAAATTTATTTCTAAATTTTTTTTACATAAATAAATAGTTTAACTAAACGTCAAAATGTGACCGCAAAACATTTTGTCGAAAATCAACGTTTTATCGATTAAAAGTTGTCGCAACGTCGTCGCACCTTTATTTTCTTATATAGGAACATATATTCAAATAGTATAAGTATTAATTAATTCACTAATCAAGTTTACTTTTACTAAACATACTTAAAAAATTCTAGAATGTAATTAACAAAAAGTAAGCATAAAAAGACAAAAAGTGTTATAAAGGTCAAAAAGTAAACATCAAATCAAACAAACATAATTATATTACTTTCTTTACTTAATACTTAAGTGAAAATGACATAATGTAATGATTTGAAATGTGATGTTAAGTGTTAAAGAAAATAAGGTTGCTTAAAAAGTAAGTAAAGGGTATTTTGGTCTTTTTACAAAATATTATTTTAATCCAAAACATTTTCTATAAATAAGCATCCACTTTCTCACTTTTTTCACACCTTTCTTCTTCCTTTTCCAAGCTTTTCTTCCACTCTCTAATGGCTTCTTCTCTTCTCTTTCCTTACTAACCTTTCTTAAAATCATATCAAATTAACTCCAAACACCACCAAACTTTGCCAAAGTTCTTATATCATCATTAAAACATGGTTTATCATCTAAGAAGTGAAGAAATGATGGAGGAAGGGGTGGAATAGAAGGAGGCCGAACCTATGGAGGAGGGAGGAGCAAGTTAGAAAGGTCCGGTGCAGGAAAAAGAGAAAGAAGTACCGCCCGTTTCATTCCAAGGAAGTAGGAGAAAGTTTGAAGTACCGCGGAAGCTCTGCCAAATTTTTCAAAGTTGGTTGAAGTTGAAAATATAGTGAAGTGTTGGATAATATGAATGTTGGTAGGAAGTGAACAATTTGGTTAAAGGTGAATACTCATATTTTAAGTTACTAAGTTCTAAAAATATTTCAAGTTAATTACATAAAAATTTTGTTATATGTTGGATGATTTAATGGATGATAACTTGGTTGATATTATGGTTGATTATATGTTTGTAATATGGATGATAAGTGGGTTTGATAAATGATAAGAGAAATGGTTAGTAAGTATAGTTAATTCAATGGAAATTAAATCCATATAAATGTGTGTATGGAAATTATTTAGCCTCTTAATGATTTCAAAATATCTAAAAAGATTGAAAATGATATTATAATAATATGATATTATAATATGAAATGAAATGAAAAATGAGTTTGAAATGATGAAAATATTGTTTTAAATAAGTTAAAATAGTTTAAATATGGTTTAAAACAAATTTGAAATGTTTTGGACAAGTTCCAAAGCAATTCACAAAATTGGTCAAAATAGAGCTCGTCTCGTAGCGGGAGTTCGTAAATTTCGACCCATAACTTCAAATTAACGTAGAGAATGATTTATAAGTCGGATTTCTTCGAAATAAAAATTCTTTGGTCCACAGTGATAATAGTTCTTCAAGGAAGAAATAAAATCAAGATTTCATTAAGTAGATTTTGAAATATGTCCAAAATAATTTTCTAAAAACATCGCGGTTTTGCAGTTCGGAATCCAAAAGAGGATTTCTTTATAAATGATTTTTTTTAAATGACTAAAAATATGAATTAAATTTGATAATCTATTAAAATGGTTTAAAAGAGATTTGGAATGGAAAATATAAATTTTCAAATATTAAAAAGTTGTTTAAATCAAATAAGCTTATATAGCACTTTCCGTAGCACTTTTATGCTGCGAATTCTATAACCTTTTGAATATGAGTTTAAACGTAACGATATTTCCTAGAATCAATTATGAATGTTTTTAAAAGAATAATTAAGTATTTTATGGATGGTTTGGAAGTTTTAATAAGAGTTTAAATAAATGGTTAAGAGAAATTGTTTGTAACACTTGAGTAAAAAGTGAAGAATATTGAATATAATAACAAACTAAGTATGCGGAAACGACTAGTACATTTGTCCTGCCTGTGAGAGCTAAACGGTAAAGCAAGGTGTGTAACTAAGGTTAGGAATGGAGCAACCAGTGCCCTGAACTTACCTGGCCTATATTTTCTCTTCTTAGGCGAGGGGTGGAACAGATTGAAAGGAAAGCCCGAATGCTCTAAAAGATCATGTTTAAGTTTTTTTTCCAAGATAAAAAGAAACAAATTTTAGAGTATTAATTAACCACTTAACACCTTTTATTCGATGATTGGTACGAAGGAACCGGGATCAGATTTGGGTGATTCCAATCTGAAAATCCCTTCAAACTAATTTTCAAAATAAAACATATTGAAGACAAAGATCATTGAAGAAAAAGATATTCATGATGTAGGATTGCTTGCCACTAGTCCCTGGAGGTGAAACTTACCTATCTAAGGTGGCAGTAGTACTCTATTATGAAAATATTCATTTTGAAAATATATGATTTGAAGTTAAGAAAGAAATCTTTGTTTAAGATTTAATGAATTATTTGGGAATATTTTCCCTAAGTTAAAAGTTATAACTTGAATATAAGAAATCTTTGATTAAGATTTAATGAATGATTTGGAAAAATTTTCCTAAGTAAAAGAGAAAATGATTTAGAATTATTCCAAGATTTAAAGGTTTTAATAAATCAAATGATTTAATAAATGAGGCTTAATGATTCATATACACTTGAAAGAAAATGGAATAAATTTAAAAGAATATATCTAAGAAAGATATTTGATTTAAATAAAAGATGAAGTAATTGATTGATGATTGATATCCACATATGAACTTAACATCTTTTTATCGATAATTGGCTCCGAAGGAACCAGGGTCGGATTTGGGTGATCCGTATCTGAAAACCACTTCGAACCAATGTATATGTTCGAAAGTGAAGACATGTTGAAGATGATGATTATTGAAGACCGAGGATCTTCATAGCATGAGGACTACTTGTTGACATGCTTTGGGTCGCTCCCATTATAGAGTTATTTATAGTAGTGGTCTCCCCGTTGTGGAGATTTTTTCGGATTGCAAGGGCTTCTCGCCTAGTAATGGCCAAAGAAAGTGCCTTCGGTTTCGTTCAGTCCCAGAACGAACTTGTATGGATGTTTGTCTGACATTGTATTCTATAGCACATTTGAGTAGTTTCTATAAATGTAGATCAGTTGGTGGCGGAAAAGGCAACTTCTTTTAGCTTAACACTCTTTCCCGAGACATACGAGCTCAGGAAGTTACACTTTTCTTGAAATCAGTCATGTGACATCGAATGACAATGTGGCATTCAAAGTGGAACCAGTTATTATCAATCTTTGGTTTTGTATGAAAAGTGTGGCTTTGAAGAAATTGAGCGTAGCCTCACTAGCCTCACATCCCGGAAGATGATATGGGATATTATGTGGTCTGACAGACACAAATTCAGAATAAGTGAGTATGTATGGTGGTGTCCAATACGTTGGGCCTTTTGGGGGAAAACGTCCCTCAAGGCATTTATTGCCCCATTTTGATAAAGTGGTTAGCTTGAGAAAAGCAGGGAACTACCGGTTATCAGTGGTAGTATAGCAAGTACAGTTCCAAGTAACTAGCTTGAGAAAGGCGATTAAGG
Source organism: Allium fistulosum (assembly GCA_030737815.1). Lineage (NCBI taxonomy): Eukaryota > Viridiplantae > Streptophyta > Magnoliopsida > Asparagales > Amaryllidaceae > Allium > Allium fistulosum. The sequence continues at coordinate 420,435,277 of CM060906.1, forward strand.
CACCGTGGGAACTATGTTTGTTATGCATGGATCGGAGAAAAGGCCACTAGTTCCGTATCATGTTGGAAATCCAATTCCAATATGAGCTTTACGGTTTTGATTGTATTCCCAAAATAGTTGTAATGACTAGCAAACATTTCAGCTACCCCTTTTGGTATCTTATATTTTGTTCAGTTGACCTAGTCTGGATATATTACCTTAGACTTAGTTTGGATATTGATACCTTATTTGAATAAGTTTATTTGAAAAGTGTTTTTAAAAGAATGTCATTAAAATAATATCAAATTATTTTGGTAATAAAAGTGTTTCAGTTATCATAAGGTAAAAACCCGTCCGTATTTATGTGTGGGCCTGGTCTTATGAGATACCCTTCTTTTCAAAGGTTTTGATAACATAGTCATTTTAAATTTCGAGTATCTCATGCTGGTTTATCAAGCCTGATTCGAGTAGTTTTAATACTCGGGTCAGATCCGAGTAATTTCAGGTTTAGTTGAAGACGGTTGGAGTTTCCAAAGGAGAGTTGGAGATCTTCATCATCGTATGGATGTATTCTATTATCCGCTACATCTATTGCATTTGTTTTGTTGTTTTCAGCATTTGTAAGGACAAAGGTTTATAACTGTCCAGGTTGAATCTAGGTTAGACTCTGATATTGTATTTTAAAATTTTCCGCTGTAAAGATTATTATTGAAATAATATATGTTATTCCATTCGTGTGAGATTCCGTTCTGTCTTTATTTTCTTTCCACCCTTAATGATCCGTCTTTTCATGCAATTTGAGTTAGACATGTGTGGTTTATTGTCAATTCAAAGGGTATGAAAAACCGGGCCATTACAACTTTATATTCTCAAAATAATATATTAACTTCTTATGGTATTATATACACCAAATTCTACTAAAAAGATTCATCGTTTTAGATTCCAAATCATTATAATATAAAATTTAATCTTCTTTTCCAATTAATTCTTTTACTTTGAAATTCCAATATTATTTACACAATTACTTAAATCCTTTGTATTAACTTCTTATAGATTTGGACTCAAAAAATTTCATCCATATAAACCATAAAATGATATACATAACAAAGCACAAACATCACATAAAATTTCTTCTTAGCACATAATAAAAATGAACAACCACAATTTCACATTTATTAAAAATAATATAACGAAGTTGCATTGCCATTTATTTATAGCAAATCGCTTTGTTGGATGACTATGATGTTATCATGAAATCAACATTGCCTCACTACTGATCTTTGCTATTGCTAATGCTCGGTGGTTGCAACCATTGTCAAAACTAATATGTTTAAAACATCTTTATAGTTTCACTAAAATTTACTAAACCACTAAAATTTACTAAACATATATTTTACATGAAAATAAATTTCTCTTCTTAATTTACTCTTCCAAAAATGTCTTTCCACAAAAATGTTCTAATATTATTAAAACTCCATGTAACATATCCTTTTCCAAAATAAACATATAGCTCACAATATTTATTTTGAAAATATTATTTAGCTTCAAAATATTTTCTTTTAAAGTTAACACTTTTCCCAAAATATCTTTTTATTTCCAAAATTCATTACATATGCACACAAATATATTTTCCAAAACATTTATCCCATTTCAAAAGAATATTTAACTCGATTAAAACTTTATCTCCTTTCTAAACATTATTTATAACTTTTGTTAAATATTTATAAAATATTAAAACTCAAAGTATTGTGTCAAATTGTCTTGTCGTAGTGTTTAGGAATCCCTATCGATTATGTTGATCAGGCGCATCAATCAAAATTCTTAACGCACTCAATGGGCAATTTAACACAAAACTAATTTCCAAATATTTCTTTATCAATTTAAATATTGTCATATAATCGAAAATCTATTAATAGGAATTTAAAAACACATCCATTCATCCATGCATACATCATGCAATCAAACATATATAAATAATTACAGTGTCCAGTGAAGACAATCTATCAGCTTCCGCTGCACAACTCTGATCACTAACAGATCAAGACTCCACTACATAACACTTAATTTTTAAAATCATCTTATAAAAATAATTTATAAAGTAATTCAGAATTTTCATAAATACGTCCTAATGATTATTCGCAATAATCATTTATACTTATATTCTAAATAGGAATCAAATCCTAAACTTTACCCAACACACCCAAGGAAGTTAGTCTAGGCCAAGATTCATGTTTATTATATTCTATATTGTTCTAAATCTCTATTCTGATACCAACTGTATTGCCCTACCCTGAGACCCACACTCACAAAGGGTATTACTAGGTAATATTGTCTGTTAGTGCAGAGAATAGGGCTGCTTAAGAGCGACTATCTGTAAAATTGCTTTGGCGAGTGTCGAATACGTCAAATAATATGACTATATTTTTTCTTTCCTTATAAGTGGTAATTCGACATATGCAATCCAAGCGCAAAACAATAATACAGTGGTTTAATCTAATTCAGAATAATACATAATATATTATACAACACAGAATCAAACGTCCCAATGGAAATAATATATACACCAACACTTAAGAGTATGACTCTACAAAAGAAAATACTAGACTCGCGTTTATACAAATCACATAACAGAAAGTGAGTCTAAAAATATAACACAAAGCTCACTATCCAAAAATATACATCAATAACCATCACTACCCGAATCCAAAATATCATATACATATATACATATACATAGGACACAAACTAACTAAAGAGATAACAGATGAAAATCTCGCTAAGCCTAATGACGTAATAACAAAAGGCTGCATAATGCAAAATCTTCTCAAACTCCAAACACGCACAGGAATTCATCATCAATGTCCCTGAACCTGAAATGTCTCGTTCTGACCCGGGCATTAAAACAACACCCGAGTCAGACTATCTCTAAATATCACAAAAGGTGAGATACTGATAATAACAAACTTGCACAAATGTCAAGGATAAATATCCATAAACTATTCTTCACTAACATAATAACACTTCAATTAAGGATTAAAGGTTTTTAGTTAAGTTTATGCTCATTAACACATTAATGTCATATAAATCATCATAATAAGAGCATCTAAATTATCAATCATATATGCAAGTAATAGACATGCACTTCGCAAGTCGACACAATAGACACGCCCTTTGCGCCTCAACACAATAGGTTGCACTTCGCAAATTATAACTCGCTAGAAAACGAGTATCACAAGATGAGTTTGAAAAGCCATTTAATCCGCCTAAACGGATCACCCAAGAACGAGTCTGAAAACCCGTCAATAAGTGTTACCCACTTTCGATCAGTAATCATAAGAGTGTAGATTAATGTACCATAACCACTTGACAATACTCAAATGATTACTAAAAGTTAGTAAATTCCACTCATGTAAATAAATGTTCATTTGAACAGGTCCATGAATTAATCAGTGAAATAAACGCAAGTGTTTCATACCACTTGTTTTACTAGACTATTTAATTCAATTTCTCATCCAAGAGAGATAGCATGTTTTTATAATAAAATAGTTTTGCTTTGAAAGCTAATTTAACAATATTGATTTAACAAGCTTTATAATATATAGTAGAAAACATGATTTAATTCATATCTATACTAATAGAAACTTCTTCACATTCCATTTTAAAATTTGAAAGTTTATATATGTATAATATATTTCTAAAATCATTCATGTTCAAAATACACATATTTTCCGTATATATATAAAAAGAAACCAATTTACTTCCAAAAGAATTTCCTTTATAAATAGCTTGGCAAAATAGTGCAATTAAATTGTGTGTTTGACAATAAATAATAGAGCAAGACTGCCATGACAACAAGATCATCAAAATTAGATTCAAGCACCCGGAAGTGCACATGTAGTTCATCACAAACAAGCTTCAAAATGATATAAAAGTTCAAGCCAAAAGAGGAAAACAAACAAATGATCGAAAGGAGAATCAGAAGTTTTCTTGGAGCTGAAACACCTCCAGGCTTCTACCCACCAATCCACCGGTGCATCGGTGGGGAAGGAATCTGGAGTTGTTCTAGCTCCAAAACCTCCTCTTATCGCTCCCTGGTCGATGGCGTTTCGCACCTGGGTCACGCCTACGCAATTTTAAACTTGCATGCAACCAAACCAATCACTAAAAGCATCAGAATACCAATTTTAATCTCAAGTTTTAATCAATAAGAGGTTGCAAATTTCAACAAATAAGGTTTCATCTCAACAACAAACTGATTTCAAATTAAAAACAAAACAAGCAATTAAATCAAACCAACAAACATGCATTTCAACTTAGTAAATAATAGTGAGGTTTACTCACCTTCCTTTGATTTGTTCAGTAAATTCGCAGCCAAATCCAACTTGACTTCTACCTTGAAGCAAACCCTAGAACCCAGTTTTCAAAGAAATACAAAAGAGCCAAATCACTTGCTTAATATTGAATTGATTGAGCTAGAGGATAGATAAAGGTTCTATTAACATACCTTGATTTTCTATAGATTTTTCCGGATTTGATTTCTAGTTTGAAAACGGAGATTTTAATTGCAATAGAAAGGAGATGCCAACCCTAGTTTTGATTTCTTAAGTTTTGAACGTATAATATATTAGAATGAAGGAGAATGAGAAGGTTACTTCTCTTATTTGCTTAGAAATGGATATGGTTTAATTTAAGCCCACTAGAATAAAATACAAAATTCTTATTTATTAAAATAAGCATTTTACTTCCAATGCAACTTTATTAAATCCTAAAGTTTTTCTTAATACTTACCAAAGCCCACATCACCAAATTTATAAATCATTCACAGTACTTATTTCACATAAATTTTAAGATCTAAAATTATAAAACAATTAATTTCCCAGTAATAATAATAAAATCCTTTAAAAATGTTTATTTCTAAATTGATCACTTCATAACACTACTTTTAATAATAATGAAAAGATTTACCAAACAAAATAAAAATCTCTATATTCTTTTTAAAAAAGATTTATTCATAAATTACACAAATACTAATTTCAATTAGCTTCAAGTAAACAATTAAAATTCTAATTTCTCTAATAACAATACTTGAGAAATCAATTTTCTCATTTAAATTTCCATTTCAAATCTTAATCTATTTTATTTAAGCGATAGTAAAAATCAAGGTTGTTACAATTTTACGAGATGGGTACTCTATTTTGTTATTATATTCCGTTCCTTTTGCTCTAAGACTCTAAAAGCATAGATAAGTAGCTTATACCAACCAACAGCCAGCTCCAAAATGGACCTAAGGTTTAGTGGGCTTATATTGCATCGAAAATTAGGATCATTTCGGAGAGGGTTGTTATAATTAGTATCAACGGGAATATGAATACGCTAGAGTACGTATGTGTTATTTTTTAAGATATTTTTTGAAACCCTACTATATATATGTATACATATATAGACATACACAAACACCCTAGGCAAATTCTTAATTCAACAAGAAATATTATCATAGAGAATCGTGACTAATTCAAAAATTCGAACCTTGAGATAGTTGATAATGGCTGGAAACAACGGCTGCGAGACCAAGAACCACAGCAATCAGGAGATACCTACCATATTGGGTATGTCAATGTGGTTTTGGCAATACCTAAGAGTCATGGGACAAGCCCTCATTCCCCAGCAAACTGCATCAGTGGCGTCGATCACTCCGCACGCTGTGTTAGCATTTCATCTACTAGACTTCCTTAGGCTATGTATGGATTTTTAGAGTATGGATGGATGAGTATTCTTAGGCTTAGACAACTTCGTAGGAACTAAAGCTTGGATTGATGATTGTTAACACATATTTAAGGAAATAGAGTTAGAAGACTGGGTCATGGGAAGTTAGCTACATAGCACTTGAAAGGGGGGCGGTGAATTGGTAGACCATAGGGATTGCAGAGAATGTCGAAGAAGGCTCAACTTGGGCTGAATTTAAGACTCTCTTCGAGTAACGATTCATATCCAATGCAGAAGTGAATCTACAATTGGAGAAGTTTATCCACCTGAAACAAGGGGACTCCATGGTAAAGGAGTATATTAATAAGTTCATAGACTCGGCCAAATATAGGATGAATCTGATTGACACCCAAGTGAAGAAGGCTATGAAATTTATGAAAGGCCTAAATTCTCCCTTAAGGGAACTAATCTTAACTCAAGTTCCCATAGGTGTCACCTATGAGACGCTAGTCGAAATAGTCCTACTTTATACGGTTGGTAAAGAAGAAGGGGAGAAGGTAGGGCAGTCCGATGACCAAGCTGGATCAAAGAAAGGGAAGTTCTGGAAGGATATAATGGCCAAAGGGAAGTTTAAAAAGGGAGGTTTGACATCCAGAGATGCTATAAGAAGGGACACATTGCTAAGGATTGCATGGTGAATTTTACTAGAGAGGAGTTTAAGCGGAGGTGCTATAATCGCAATAAGGAAGGGCACGTACAAGAACCAATGTCCGGAACTAGCCAAGGAGAGATTGGTCCTGCAAGCTTATGCCATTAAAGCCATACCCATCTCAAGCAAACCTCCTCCCAAGGACAAGGGAAAAGACGCTATGGGTGGTATAACTATTATTTCCTGGAATACTATTTGTACGCTATTTGACTCAGCATGATCACATTCATTCGTAGTTAGAAATGTGGTTAAAGTCCTAGAATTAGAACCCAACTTGTTACTAACCTTCTAGTTGTGTTGAATCCGATTAGGGGTCGACACATCTTTCTATGATTTGCAAAGACCTAATGGTGGATATATGTGATGTATACTTTATGTGTAATGCGCATGTTCTGGGTTTTGAGGGTATGGTCTTATTCTTTTGAGTGGATTAGTTATCTTACTACAAGGTTATCTTAGATTATGATTGGAGGATTGTATGATCAAAGAGTTGTAGGCATGAGATATAGATGTTCATTGCATGCCCTAAGGCTCGGCTATGATGAGCTATTTATATCCCCTTAGCTTATCGTGAGATGAGCTCTTATCTGTACCGGTAGTTCGAGAATTTTCGGATGTTTGTAAAGAAGTCTCCGTTCTCCCATCATGAAGGGAAATAGAGTTTAGGATTAATTTGGTGAAAGATGCTAGACCAGTTGCACTGCCAATGAGGTATAGCCCCCAAGGAAAGGCAAGAACTAGACAAGCATATTTCGAAGCTATTGTAGAAGAAATTTATTTGCTGTAGTACTTCAAAATTGGGGGCACCGGTTGCCTTTGCCACTAAGATAGACAGATCTTTAAAGCTATGCTCGATTGCTGAACATTCAATAAGCTGACCAAGAATATTTATGCCTTGCTTAGAATAGATGACTTATTTGACAGCTTGTTGGAACCAAGGTTTTTTCTCAGTTAGACTTAGCCACCGGATTCCACTAATTGAGAGTAGCCGAAGATAGCAAGGAGATGACTTCTTTTCGCACTCTATCTTGACTGTATGAATGAGAAGTAATGCCTTTTGGGTTGTCAAATGCCCTCGCATACTTTGTAGATCTGATTAGTACAGTCTTGAGGGGACAGTTGAACAAGTTTGTCATAGTATTTGTGGACGATATTCTAGTTTCTCAAAATGTGATGGGGAATATGAAAACCACTTAAGGGAAGTACTAGAGAGCTTGAGAAGGCACCAACTAAAACCAAATTCTTAAAGTGTCATTTCTGAAGAAAGGAGGTAAGGTTTCTCAATCATATTGTCTCTAAGAAGGGGTTGTATATTGACCCTGCAAAGATAGCAGCTATTCTAGACTGGACGATTCCATAGAATGCTAGGAAGTTAGGAGTTTTCTTGGTCTGGCTGATTACTATAGGAATTTCATTAAATACTTTGCAAAGATAGTAGTACCATTGAATCGCCTAAACAAGAAAAACCTAGTCTTCACATGGGATGTGAAATGCATGGAAGTCTTCGAGGAGCTAAAGCAGCCATTAACCAGTGCATTTGTACCAACGATCCCGAATGGATCGAAGCCTTTTACTATTTACACCAATGTAGGAAGTACAGGATTAGGAACTGTTCTTATTCAAGAAGGCAAGGAATAGCCTATGAAAGAAGGTTATTGAAAGACCATAAGAAGACGTATCACACTCATGATTTAGAATTAGCGATTATCATATTTGCTTTGAAGATGTGGATGTATTATATTTTAGAAGAAAGATTTGAGCTATTTACTGATCAAATGTCCCTTAAATATCTATTTTCCTAACAAGATTTGAACCTTAGGCAGCAATGGTGAATGGCGTTCATAGCATAATGTGACTTTGAGATTTAGTACACCCAAATAAAGGGAATTTTATTGCCGACGCCCTTCACCGGAGGCATGCTACTCGAGGTGCTATATATGAGCGAAGGTAGTTAGAGTTCCTCTCAAATTTCAATTTCCAACCGCCATCACAATCTACCTCAGGATATCTGGCAACAATGGAAGTAAGGTCAGTATTGATGGACCCCGTCGGTCAAGAGTAGAAAAAGGATACAACAAAAGTTGATATTTTTGCCAAGATGAGTAGGGGAAGTATTTCCCCCCATAACGGTAGGTATTCAGTCGATGAAATATGATGGCTAAAGTGGCACCTACATGTTCCAGTGGTAGAGGATGTTCCGGAGGAAGTACTGGCCGAGTGCCATTGATCTAGGATGACTATTCATCTTGGTGGAGATAAGATGTATAGGGAAATGAAGCGTGTTAAATACTTCATTTTTGGTTTTGAAGTGGCAACTATACATTTCGATATATATTGTACAAATTGATTATTTCTAGAAATCAAACCATGAATAAGGAAAACGACTACAGTTGATGAGTAGACTACGGTAAATAACTATGTTATCAAGCTCGATGAATGAAGACTATATTTCAGATGAGTCATTATATGTGAGTCTAGAAAATACTTCTACAATATCCTTTGATGAAACACAAACATATATCATCAAATTGACTTAAAAATAGATTTTGAACTTGAAATTTTCAAAAAGAAATTTTTTCAACAACTATAAAATATTATGCAACACCAGGATTCAAACCTGGGTCATGGAGCACTAATTTGCACATCTTACCAACAGAACTACAAGTGATTTTGCTACCAGGGTTTCAAACGTCTGGTAACATAATGTTTGACCTAGCGCTTAGATGTCTAGTAACCTCTTTTATATTTCTAAATCATGTCCTTTTTAAACATCTTATTTTTTGAAAAATGGCCAGATGTCCAAGCCAAAAATTCAGACATCTAACCTTGTAAATACTAGTTTATTATAACAGAAGTCACACGTCTAAATCATAGGGTCAGACGTTTGAAATAAGTCAAAAATTAATGTATTCTTTTCTGGAATGTGTTAGACGTCTGACCCCAATATTCAGATGTCTGACCCCATTATTCAAATGTCTGACCTTGTTTTAAAATGTTTTTTTCTATAGTAGAGTCAAAAGTTTGATCTTATAAATATAACGACCCGTATTTTACGTATCGAAGAATCATAAAATATTTTTATTTTATTACTATGAGGTCATATGATTCTAAAATTCTAGGATATGACTCTTAGGTACATTTTACACACCTATGATTTTTCTTGAATTTCTATATTACCATTTTGACCATGGAAATCTTGTTTGGGCCACAACATTTGATAGGAGTCAAATTAGGGTGTCAAACCAATTCCATTGCTTCAGGATGATGGTTTCTCATTTCGTAGAGTGATCATAGAAGAAAAATGGACTTACAATTAGAAAGTTATACCTATTTTAAGTTTTTAAAGCTGTCGGATAGGATTTGTATAATTAGTTAAGCCCATTTGTGAGCCCATTAGTCTAATTAGAGAATACTATAAACAAAGGGCTGAAGAGTCAAGTTAAAACTTTTCCTTCTCGTTCTAAATCAGCTCAAAATGCTAATTGGCCCTAGATCCATCCGAATTTCATCTAAAATCACCTAAAATGCTCTCTAAATCAAACTAGATTATGGACTAGAGATTAGATCATCAACTAGAAGATAGAGATCATCCATTTGCTTGAGTTAAACTGCATTCCATTACTATTTGAATTGGATCTACATTCATATTAGTTGAATTTGGTAATTGGTGAGTGGTTTATGCCTTTTCAGTATACTATGCATGTTTATATGGTAGAATCATAGGGTTTAACATGTTTTAAGTCGATTTTTGGCCATAAAACCTTTTCCAACTTTAATTACATGTTAAATTATGGATATGATTTAGATTTATTAGAAATCACCCTTGCTCATGCTTATATATTCATGCTATATGTAGATCTATGTTAGAAATTGACTCGTTTGTCTTATTTTGACGGATTGCATGTTTGATTGGATGAAATTGTTTGTTATTCAATGTTGAAATATGTTATTTGTTAGTGTTGTGATTGCATAGAAAGTTAGGTTGGAGAATTGAGAAAATCGAAGACAAAGTTGGTCGGAATTGGACGAAACTTCGAAGGGAAGCTCTAGAGTATGAAAGGAGCTTGGGATTCAAGTTGCAGGTCTTGATTGTCTAAGTACATAAGTCAGCATCGACATGAGAAGTCGGCACCGAGTTCTGTGGGTTGATCCATCGTGGTGGCGATTTTTGGGGATAGCAAGGAGGTTGCTAGTAGATGTTGCTAGTAGATGTTGCCTGATATGATGGATTAGTGATTGGCTAAGTGTTAGAGGCTATGACGGCTTGTTTCTAGAATATGAAGTAGGGTGCTTTGAAGAGGGGGCTTGTTCTATGACGACTTGATTTGTGTAGAGAAGTCGAGATCAAAGCATCTGGGTATGGAGTACTAGAAGTAATGAAGGAGTGGAAGAAAAATTAGCCATAGGTTGGCTAAATATAGAGCTCGGGGCCGAGTTGAGAGGTAGGTGTCGACTTCTATGTTAGGTCCAAATGGGATGAAACTTTTGGGAGGTGAAGCATAGGTCTGTGGATTGTGCTGAAGGTGTTGGTTCATTCTTATCAGGTGGGATGATGATATAACAATATGATGAAAATCTATAGTATTCAGATGTTGTCTCGTGTTGGAAGTAAGTTCCAAATGCCGCGGCTCGTAAAGGGGATGGGAATGTGGAAGGGTTCCTCATGAATAAGGGAAACTGGATTAAGTAAGGAGGGCTCGGTATCCAAATGGAGCAAAGATGGGCTTGGGTATATGCTAAGAATCGTTGATGGCTTGGAGGTTTTTCAGTCGTACTCGAAGTAGGGGTATTGTAAAGTAGGCACGTCCATGGGTCAATAAGGGACTTGTATACCCTGGACTTGTAGCTTTGGGTCTAGTGTCCAGCTTTGGGCTACGAGACATTTATCCAGATTTAGGCTGCGAGATACGAGAGTACAATAGAGAACTGAGATTTCCATTAGTCCCTGGCTCGAAGGTCATATGAGTTATCATATATTTAGAGCACATGGAGTAATAGTTAGGATTGTTTGATGGATGCTACGGATGTTATGTGTTTGTACCAAAATTGGGCACAACACACTGCGGATGTAATTGAAGAGATTAGAATGAAGAAATTAAATGAAAAAAGTGGCTAATCTAATAATCACACCAATAAACTCAAACAGAAATAGAAAGAGATAAGAATTTATAGTGGTTCAGCATTGTAGCCTACGTCCACTTTGAATAGTTTTGTTGTTTATTGATGATATACAACTGATTACAACAGTACAAATCACTAGCTCTCAAGTTAGAATGGAGTGGCAGCAGAGTAACGACGTAGAAGTATCAAAAGTTCTCCTTCTGCAGGCATAGGGTTGCTATTTATAGGAGTAAACCTGGAAATATCTCCTTTAAAGCTCGGAATACCTCTTCTCACACGTGGGTGGGTCCACCAGATCGATCTAGGGTTGTTTGGGATCAATCCTGATCGATCCCCACTCTCTTTGTATCGATCAAGATTTGGTCCAACGAAGCTGCGATCGATCATGGTAGTCCTTTAGTAGATAAGAAAGCTTCTGTGAAAATTTGGAGGCATTTAGACTTGTAGTTTTTTAGTTATGATCGATCCAAGATTGGATTTGCAGTTTGGCTGAAGCATGCGTATTGATGCTTTCGTATCAATCGATTTTGTATCGATGACGCAGAGCGAGAACTTTGTGGAGATCCATATTTCACACTTGTAGACCGCTTCCCTTGGTCAGACTACTTCCGTCATATCGATCCGATGTGGTTCCTTTCGTATCGATGCTTGCATATTGTCTTCATATCAATGCCTGGTTGTTGTTTCGTATCGATCGATCGGTTGCTGGTTTCGTATTGATGCTTAGCTGATCGATACGAAATGGATTAAAGTGAGATTGATACGAAATGGGTAGCGGTCGAGCAGATGGGTTATGATCGATGTCGCTGCTTGATGGATACGAAGGGGATGGATGTGGAGTTGATGGATACGAAGGGGATGGATACGAAACAAACATGTTTCGCATGAAACTTGATCGATCCATATCTTGAGCATACAAACTCCGATTGACCTGGAATTTTGAATGTTGCCTTCCGTAGCTTTGTTTGTCGTGCCATGCTAATTGTAGCTCGATCCGAACTTGGACCAAATTATCCTGTATCTATCGTGGACTCATAGATAGCCGATCTTCGGGACGAATCGTCTTCGGTCTCTAGTCAAGTTCTTAGTGTCACGGCCTTGCCAAAAGGCGGGATAACATTTGCCCCCCAAAGTACGTCCTATGTGAACATGACATGCTTTGAAAAGATACATTCTTTACTCTGAAAAAGTTCTATCCGATTTGTCAAACAGTTGTTGTCTTTTCGCCAAGAGATGTAACCCTTGACTAATTTCTAGTAATATAAATGCCGAATTGTAGACTGCCAATGATCATGCGATGTTTTGTTGTAACTGAAGGTTGAGTGCTAGCAATTTGTTGTTCACTGTTTTGGTTGTCACCGGGTAAGCATTCAATTCCTGTTAATTTGGAAAGTCAAATGTTAGTTTGGCGTACATGCACATATGTTAACTTGACTCCTGTTCACATTTTCACGTTCACGGGTCGTTGTTAAGTTCCTTTGTTCTTGTTTGGATCGAGTTTCGTATCGATCCTCTCCTGGATCGACGTGAAATTCGAGTTGTAACAACGATTGATGGTTGTTTTAATTCACTCCTCCACATTGATCCTCTAATGGATCGATCTGGGATATAGGAATGTATGCTTCGTATCGATGGCTATCGATACAAAATAGATGGTCTCTAGGAATATTTTATATCAATGGACACGAAGTCTTAGGTCTTGTTTAGATAGATATGAAATTGACGCTTCGTATCGATTGAGTTGAGTGGTAAAGACATGACCAGGCTGTGACCTTCGTATCGATCGAGATGAACTAGCGGTCTTCGAATCGATGCACATCAATGGATACAAAGTGATGATGGATACGAATTACTGATGGATACGAACTAGCAAGTCCTGGACCGCCTTGTGTTGATGGATACGAATTTGTGTCTTCGTATCAATGGAGTTGACTGATTCTCTCGGTATAGCAACTGGGATACAAAACATTTTCCCTTGGATACGAAACCGTATAAAAGGATTTTGGACTTAAACAAATTTTCCACTTACCTTTGTTTTTCCTTTCCACTTCGTATCGATTGGAAAAAGAAGAAAACTACAAAGCCTTCGTCTCCAAAACAACTAACTTTTAATCTCCAACCCAATTCTTCAAAATAGGCAACTAATTGGTTAAAACCATTTTTAAACAACGAGACTCGAGTGCTACCCCACTTCATCTAAGGTAATGGCCAATTCTGGCATCGTTGATGCCGAAGTACGGCTGGAGTGAGATCGAGGAGCCACTTTAATGGCATCTTGGAAGCTTGGGGAAAAAAGGTGAGTGATCGATTGAGATGAGGAAGTCACTGGCTTCCAATATTTTGCTTCAAACTTGTATCGATACGAGGTGGTGGAAGCTGCTTATTGTCGATCTAGAATTATGGGAGTTTGTATCGATCAACATTGATGGATACGAAACCGCAGGATTTGGGATCGATACGTAGAGCATTGGTCTGGGGTGATCGATACGAATAGTATCGATCGAAGAAATTATCGATCAGTGCCTTCGATCGATACGAAATCAGACTTGAGGGGAACGACCCAATTCAAACCATGATGGATACGAATTAGTTTCCATTCGCATACTCAAACATTTTACTCTGACGAGCTTTAGCCTTGCATAACTGGACTTGACCATTAAACTGCATATTTCACTATTCTTTAAAGCTCGTCGATGGAACTGTAATTTGACAAACATAATGAACTTTAACATAGATCGTTCTTCGAAGTTAGGATGGCACGGTGGGGACGGTCAGTGATGACAATCACTCCGGTCGAATCTCGAAGTCTTGTTGTTTTACCATCTTCCGAACTTGTAGAAATTTAAAGTATTACGTAGCACTACACTCCACAACACGATCACTCACTTTACATCGGAAGTACACGGGTTTCTTGCCATCTATCAATGGTTTTTACCGAGTTTAATAGCTATGGATCCCGGAAGCTTAGGGTAGCAGGAAGTTCAGAGTTCTCCACTTCCCATTATAGAAATACCAAAAATCGCGACCGATGTAGTAAGTCCTGCTCCGGATGAATTGTCGGGTGCAGCTTTAGTTTTGAATCCGGAGGACTCAATTCATTCCAAAATCTCCGAAGATATGCTAGGCAGTATCTGTCTCAGGCATAGATTATCTCTAGAAGATGTTCTACTACCGGGGCTGGAAGACAGAGCGCACAACCCCCTGGAAGGGTTTACTGCTTACAACAGATTTATGTGTGTAGCCGAAACTTTGTCCCCTTTCAATCAATTTATCCGAGATTTACTGTTCTTTTTGAGGATTTCCCCTTCTTAATTGCATCCGAACGGATATGCTCTTCTCAACATCTTGTATATCATCTTCATGGAGCATCTTTTCTGACCCCCGATCGTCGAGGAAACACCATACTTGTTCAACGTCAAAAGTCATGGGGATAATTCTTCGTTTACCTTCCTTGAAGCGGTTAGAAACTGCCAAGTAGCGGTAGGTGCTTGGAGTAAATTGAGTTACTTCAAGACTGAATGGTTCTTCATTAGGTGTCCACTAGGATTTACTAGACAGTGGCTAGTTAGATGTAAGTGCTCCAACTTCTTCATCAATTAACTGGATAATATAAGTTGATGCTGAGTCTAATATTACGTTTCTTTTACAGCTTCGATTCCACGGCCCAAAGGAGCGCAATTCAAGTAGATAGTGAGAACTCTCCAATCGATGCCCGTCGAACTTAGATAGATCGATGAAGTTCTTAGCGATGATAATTTGTTCGACATGGGGCTTATAGAGAGAGACCAAAGCATTGGATTAACAGGAGTTCCCAAAGTGGCTCCGAGAAGGCAAGGAGGAAGGAGAGCTCCTGGAGTTATAATCACCGAATGAGGCGATGACGAGAACGCGACAACTAGACATGAGCCCGCGGTTTTTCCTCTGTGGGGTATCAATTACCAGAATAAAAAATAAAAGGCAAGACTCTCGCCCACAAATCCAAGAGGCGTAAGACCATCGTAGTATCTCTACCTGCTGCGGCTGCTATAAGTCCGGAGACTTCCTTTCCGCAAATGGAAAGTTCTTTGAGAGGATTATCTGATATCTCTATTCCTAATGACATAACTTCATTCCAAGATCTTGGATTAGAGGGACTCCCCTCCCCACCGCGAACTGGCGCAGGCCTAACTTCTTTAGACATAGGGGAGCCAACTCCTACGAGCAAGGCTACCAAAATCGGTCGGTTGGGGGGTTTTCGCATGCATACACGCACTTCATGGCACCACCCGATTTCAAATCACATGTTTTCTAATCTCTGTAGATGACTAATTCTACTTCTCTTTTCGTTTTATAGACACGATGGTAAGGCAGGGGTCTATGCTCAGCAATCTTCGCTCCAAACGCCATTCTTCTAGCTCTTACTCTGAATCTCATAGGCGTGAAAGTGAAAGAGACTACGATCGTAGCCACACTCCAACCAAGAGCGTGAGCATTATGAAAGGGAGAAAGAAAGGTCACATCAAAGTAGGCGCCGCTCCAGGTCGCAATCGCCACCACCTAAAGGTTCCTCAAAACCATCCGACTCTGGCAGGCAATCTTCTAAAACTACACACCAAGTAGTGCCTCCTCATACTTCAAAATCCGGCGATCAATGCTGTAGCACTGAAACGGAAACTCCCGTCGTTATAGAGCCAGCCGCTATCAAGCCCACAGGGGAGGGAGCCATCCAAATTGCTAAGTTAAAGAAAGATTTTAAGATTATCTATTTTGATGGCTTCCACTTTCCTCCAAACTTGAAAAGAATTCCCAATGACATAGAAAGATTGTTGCAGGACTACGTGCACGATGCATACAGCCAGTACAGGGAATGGGTTAAGATGGCTAAGAGAGTTTCTATGGTATTTTTCGAGAGAGCTAAGACAATTGAGAAACTAGAGGCCAACCTTGCTCAAAAAGATAGAATAATAGAAGTGCTGAATAATGAAGCTGAATCTTCAAGGAAATCGGAGATGGAGGCCGATAAGAGAGCCGATTAGGCCAGATAGTCCATGGAAAACATGCGAAAAACTCACTTGGACCTGGTGCAGGAGATGGGCCACCACAACACTGTTATCACTCAGGAAAGGGATGAGGCGCGGAAAGAGGTTGAAGAGTTAAAGGCAAAATTAGCCAAGGCCATCAAGGAAAAAGATGAGGCCAATAAAGCCGCCCAAGAAGCATGTGAATAGGCGGTGGTACTTAAGGAGGAGAGGGATGCGGTGAATTTAAAGGCCCAGGAAGCCGATGCCAAAATTGAGAACAAAATTCAAGCAGTGGAGGCCAGGATGGAGAATGAATTTGAAGATCTCCTGGTCACATACAATGCCAATTTCTTAAGAAACCGCAACTTAAATTGGCTCGGCGAAGGTTTTCCTTTTCAACTATACAAGGCCTGGAATCGCTTGGTAGATGACAAAAAGGTGACCCGCGATGCTACGACTATCGATGAGTTCGAACTGGAAGCTCAAATACTTGTCGGAGATGAACTGAACGTCCTCCATAATACAATCATCGCTCTTGAAAAAGAAAAGTTGACTACCAAGTATCCGGATGCTGGAGAAGGATTTGGAGTTGAGCATCATGAAGTAGGTTTCGAAGCGCTCCCAGTCTCTCAATCTGAGCCTACTTCTTCTATCGATCCTCCTGTTGTCCTAGGATATGACCTTGATAAGCCGCACCTTTCTATGATACATGAACGCGGCTCGGAAGGCACATCAGCTCAACACAGGAGTCAACCCGAGGAAGGTATTTTGGGCACTTTTCCATTCATACAAATGTAGGAGCACTGTCAGAAGATGTTACCAATATTTTCTCATATCTTTATTCAGCTCTATATTCTGCATTAATCGAACCTCCTGCAACTCAAGAAATGCACCATGAGTAGGAGGCAATAACGATGGAGGCTACAACTATAACGGTCGCCACATTGGCTAGAGAGATGCACGATAGCAGCTGCTTACTTGATGAACAATAGATAGAAGCACTCTTCAGCCATCAAAGTGACCCAAGTATCAAAGTGCCTTTCAACATATATGAAGATGTAATCATTACGGGCTCCTCTGGTCCAACCAGTAGCATTCCAATGGGAATTCGGGCAGACCAAGTTGAGCAAATAAGGGAGGAGATCAAGGTTGAGATGGAGCAAGCCGCGCAGGCTCGTAGCATTGGCAGTGGCATGGTAGGCCCCGGTCCGGTCCCTAAACTTGTTGTTTCTCCAGGTGGCACCATCATTAATACCAGCGTGCCTCCTCCCTCTAACATCGAAAGTGTCACGGTTCCTATAATTCCGCATACAGAGGACCTTCCGATCCCTGTGAGTTCCAAGGAGGAGACTGCTTCAATACCCTCGGACAGAGACAAGCCCGCCGGAGCAGGCCGGGGAGGCAAAGGTTCAAAGAGGGAGAGAGTTCTTAGTAGTAGCTCTAGCGGGTCTATGCCGAAGAAAACCAGGAAAGATAAAATATCAAAGGCGTAGACTTGCACTTTTGCTTTTTTTTGGGTAGACAGTTAGAATAGGCTTTTTCAGTTGGTTTTGTAGGCCATGTATAGATGCGGGTTTGGCCCCTGCTTATAGAAATTCATCGAACAGATTTTTGTACTTATCCTTTTCAAAGAATAGTGGAAATAAAACTTCTTTTCATCTTTCAGCATAACTCTGTGTTCATTTGTTTAAGTATTTCAGCACTTGTGTTTCCATTAAATGTACTTGTGAGACTTTAGATTCTGAGTCGAACTTGTGTCTGGTCATTAAGTCCTGAAGTCATGGCTTTGGGTCATAATCAGACATCGAGTAAAGTCCCAACGTTGCGCTATCTCGGTCAGTGGCTGGTACTTGAGTTATGCCCCCAATCCTAGGGAGAATTGAAGTAGTCAGTCGGTAGTCGTTTTCCGCCTTCGCTAATTTTAATTTAACTAAGTCGGAAAAAAGTTAGAGTGAAATGAGTTTGGGTGGCTGGATCACACTCGCTCATCTGCTAGTATTTGTATCCGCACTCTGGGGATTGAACTGGTATGCCGGCGGTCGGTCATGCCTGCATAATGCTTGGAATTATATCCAAACTCTGGGGACATAAGTTAATTTACGGGCGATCAGTCACACCCGTTTAATGCTCAGAATTATATCCACACTCCTGGGACATAAATTATTTTACGGGCGGTCGGTTACACCCCTTTAATGTTTGGAATCATATCCACGCTCCGGGGACATGAGTTAATCTACGGGCGGTCGGTCATGCCCGTTTAATATTTATACTCTGGTTCGCACTCTCGGGGCCGGAGTCAGTTGATGGGTGGTCAGTCACACCCATCTAAAGTTTAGGATTATATTTACACTACGGGGACATAAGTTGTTTCACAGTTGGTCGGTTACACCCGTTTAGTGTTTATACTCCGGTCCGCGCTCTCGGGACCAGAGTTAGTTGATGAGTGGTCAGTCACACCCATTTGGTGTTTATACTCCAGTCCGCTCTCTCGGGACTAGAGTTGATCAATGCATGGTTAGTCACACCCATTTGATGTTTATACTCCAGTTCGCACTCCGGGAACAAGGAGTTGACCAAGGTTGTGGATGGTCGGATCACATCCACCTTGATTTGGCAAGCGAAGTCGTAGATGGATGGATCCATACTCTTCGAACTTGGAAGAATAAAGGCGAGGTCATGGATGGACGGATCCACCCTCCTCGAGCCTGGATTTAGAAGTTTTGTACTTCAGCTCACACTCTGGGAGCTGGAGTTCATCAGAGGATTGTCATGTTTCAATCCTTCTTGGCTTTATTGTTGCTTGCCCCCAAGCTTGGGGTTTCACCTAGAGAGTGACCGGTTGGATCACGATCACTCCCTATTTGAATGAGCCCCACCATAGGATGGGACTTATCTCTTCGTACATCACGACGGTCGCACGATGCATTTCAAGAATTGCCACTCTGGCTTGACGAGTCTGCATTTTATTATTGAAATAAGTAAGTACGGCAAAGTCAGTTGCCTTATCATAAGTTCAAATTCAAAAAATGCATAAACAAATTTTAAAGGAAAAGCATACTAAATGGACAAAAGCCAGTTATGTGTAATAGTAATGGAGACTCTCGCTATTCCATGCCCTTGGTAAAGTGAGACCGTCAATAGTTGATAGTTTGAATGTGCCATCTCCAAGTCTCCGTTCAATGATATACAGTCCTTCTCATGCCGGTTTCATGTGTGAAGGAACCGGATAAATTCTCTTAAGTACGATATTGCCAACTTTGAAGGTTCTGGGTCGGACCTTAGCATTGTATAGTCGGGTGACTCGACTGCGGTGTGCTACTGCCCACAAATCAGCCTCTTCACGCTTCTCATCTAGTAAATCCAGTGATTCTGCAAGTAGGATGGCATTTGTCTTTGGATCGTAGTAAGTCAAACGGTGAGAAGGTACTTCTAATTCAACTGGAATAACGGCTTCAGAGCCATAGGAAAGTGCAAACGGAGTATGGTCGGTCGCGGATTTGTGGGTAGTCCAATATGCCCATAGGGCCATGGGAAGTTCATCGACCCACTTGCCTCCAGCCTTCTCCAGTTGTTTCTTCAGAATGGACTTGATAACTTTGTTGACAACTTCGACTTGCCCATTCGCTTGAGGGTGAGCTACTGCTGAGAACTTCTTCTAGATGCGGTAGCGTTGACAGAAATCTTTGAACTTGACACTATCGAATTTGGTCCCGTTATGAGTTACAATGGTGTGTGGGGGACCAAAGCGACAAATGTTGTTGCGCATAACAATGTTGATTACTTTCTTCGTCGTGATAGTGGCAAGGGGCTCAGCTTCCGCCCATTTTGTAAAGCAGTCAACTGCAACGATGGTGTACTTCGCACCACCCTTGGCTAAAGGTAGAGACCCTATTATATCAATACCCCATGTGGCGAACGGCCATGGACTGACCATCTGAGTAATTTCTATAGGCGGGGATCCTAGAATTCTGGTATATTTCTGGCACCTATCACATTTCTTGGCATAATCTGATGCATCTCGATTCACTGTCGGCCAGTAATATCCATATCTAAGTATCTTTTTGGCAAGGGCTTGCCCCCTAGTGTGATCACCGCACTCTCCCTCATGCACATCATGCAACACTCGTTTGATCTCGTCGTGGGCGATATACCGGAGTAAAGGAATATAATATCCCCTCCTATACAGGACTCCATTCTGGATAATAAATCATGAAGCTTTTCGAAGAACCTGTCTTTTCTCACTTCTGCGCTCGGGTAAAGCTCTATGCTCAAGATAGTTTCTGAATGGTGTCATCCACGACTCCTTCTCGAGCGTTACCTCGGACACCCAATCTGTCTCTATTTGATCAATACTCAGAGCGGTAAGTGTCTCGACGGGGACGAGTCCCATCTGTTGTGCTTCGCCAGTGCTGGCCTGTTTCGCTAAAGAATCGACTTTCTGATTGTGCTCTCGAGGTATACAATGAATAGCACAATAGTCAAACTGATTCAACACTTCTTGAACCCGAGCAAGGTAAGTAGCCAATCTTCGGTCTCTGGCTTGATACTCTCCTCAAACCTGGCATACGACCAACTGTGAATCACAGTAAATTTCCACAGCAATAATTCCCAAGTATCTGGCAAGCCTATGTCCAGCAAGTAAAGCTTCGTACTCTGCTTTGTTGTTAGTTAGTCGAAAGTTAAACTTTAAACATAGCATACGTATCGACCTTCTAGGGTTTCGAGTACCACTCCGGCGCTTGAGCAGCGGTCTTTTGATGCACCATCAGTGTATAGCTTCCATGTATGCTTAGGAGATTCACTGGTTTCGGGCAAGTCCTCCGGTATGGTGAATTCAGCCATGAAGTCTGCCAGAACTTGTTCTTGAATGGCTCGCCTCGGTGTATAAGCAATATCAAATTGACTCAGCTCGATATTCCACTTAAGTAATCTACTAGACGTCTCAAGTCATGTTAGGATCTATCACAACGGCTGGTTGGTGTAGACAGTGATAGGATGAGCCTGGAAATATGGACGGAGCTTCCTCGAGGCTACGACAAGACAATAAGCTAGCTTTTCCACCTTCGGGTAGTCTCTTTATGCTCCTGTTAGCCTTTTGCTGATATAATAAATCGGTCGTAGGATCCGATCCTCTTCTCGAATCTGAGCAGCACTGATTGCGTTTGCCGAAACCACCAAATAGACATACAATCTCTCGTGGTCGATTGGCTTCGACAAAATAGGAGGTTATGCCAGATGCTGAGCTAGTGCGTGGAATGCGCCTTCGCACTCCTCTGTCCATTCGAAATTCCGTTTTCCTTTTTTGATCAGATCGAAGAAAGGAATGCACTTGTCTGTGGATCTGGAAATAAATCTGCTTAAGGCTACCACCTTCCCGTTGAGGCTTTGCACCTTCTTTATGGTCCTAGGAGTTTTGAGATTCCGAATCACCTAGATTTTCTCAGGGTTGGCTTCAATTCCTCTAGCGTTGACGATGAATCCAAGGAATTTTCCTGACTCTACTCTGAAATGACACTTTAACGGATTGAGCTTCATTCTGTACTGTCGAAGTATGTTAAACATTGTTTCCAAATCAATGACATGGTTGATGGATAGTCGCGACTTTACGAGCATGTCATCCACATACACCTCCATGGTCTTTACGATCTGGTTAGCGAACATTCAGTTCACGAACCTCTGATAAGTTGCTCCAGCGTTCTTGATTCCGAATGGCATCACCTTGTAACAATAGAGTCCTAAATCAGTGACGAAGCTAGTATGTTCCTGGCCAGGTAGATGTATCGGTATTTGATTGTAGCCGGAATACTCATCCATAAAAGATAAGAGCTCGTGTCCAGCCGTTGAATCCACTAGTTGATCAATTCTGGGAATAGGGAAACTGTCTTTAGGGCAGGCTTTATTTAAATATGAGTAGTCCACACATGTTCGCCATTTCCCGTTTGACTTTTTGACAAGCACTGGATTAGATACCCGCTCCGGGTATAAAGCAACACGAATAAACCCATTCGACTTGAGTTTATTTACTTCTTCCTTCAGGGCGGCGGATCTCTCTAGATCCATACAGCGCCTTTTTTTCTTTGATCGGGACGTGCTGCGGGTCAATATTTAATGTATGGCTTGCATGTCCAGCGAGATCCCACACATGTCTGAATGAGTCCAGGCGAATACATCAAGGTTCGCCCGGAGAAAATCAATCAATTACTGTCTCATATAGTGGCTAAGTTGAGATCCGACCTTTATCATTCTGGAATCATCGTCGTCGTG
Organism: Allium fistulosum; assembly: GCA_030737815.1. NCBI lineage: Eukaryota > Viridiplantae > Streptophyta > Magnoliopsida > Asparagales > Amaryllidaceae > Allium > Allium fistulosum. Next base: position 420,458,053 of record CM060906.1, read on the forward strand.
GATCGGAACATCGATCGTCAACTCCACCGAGAAAGCCTGACTATCTTTGACTTCCTCCTCATCATTATTATCTCTGGGATCAAGGTCCTTAAGGAACTGTGGCGCCTGAGCATAGGCTCAAGCATTAGTTTTCAATTTTCTAAAAAACGGACGCAGAGATATTCCTCCACCCCGTTGCCTTTCTCCTTGCGCTACGCATCCCGTAGCTCAGCAACATAACAGGCACGTACAGCCTCTTGATCACCATGTACTACTCCAACCCCGTTATCGGTGAGGAACTTTAGAGTCAAACACCATGGGGCAATCGCTGCCCTGAATTCTACGAGGGCCGGTTGGCCCAAGAAAGCATTGTAGGGGGAATGAATATCTAACACAACGAACTGCAACATCCGGACTCTCCAGTGATCTCCAATACCCAATTCAACGGGTAACTCTACCATGCCAGTTGGTATGGTTGCACTTCCATTAAAACCATGAATATCTAATTGACATGGTTTCAAGTCTTTTGCTTCCATCCTCATTTGGTCTTAAGCGCGCTAAAAAAGTACATTGACCGAACTTCCACTGTTGACTAGGTTCCTTTTCATCCAAGCAGGACCTACCTGAGCTGAAATAACCAATGGATCGATAGTGGGGGACTCGAATCTGTCGGCATCTCAGTTCCTGAAAATGGTGTCGTCTGTTATCGTCCTCTGTTGTTTTGCCAGGGCTCCATCATCAACATTACTACATCATTCAAAGTCCACATGCCTAATCGAAGTGGCATACCACTCCATTTTCTTCCAGCTCCGATCAGTTGGATGAGGACCACCACTCACAGTGCTTATTACCAACCTCTCGCCAATACACGAGGGTTCTTCGGGCCTAGCTTGGCCTTGACCTTGATTTGGATTAGATGGGGCTGCACCTCCATCCTGTGGAGCCCGAACAAACTGCTCTAACTTCCTTTCTCTAATCAACTTCTCGGTGATGTCTTGTAAATGACAACACTCATTAGTATTATGGCCGTAACAATCGTGGAATCTACAGAATTTCCCGGTTTGAAATTGTTTCTCAGATGATTGTTTCAGAGCTGGCTTCTTACACTATCTGGTATTACAAGTCTTAAGGTAAACATTTTCCAACGATGTGTTTAGGGGAGTATATCGGTCGAACATGGGAGCTCTGGGTCTCGGTCCGCGATTTGGGTCTCTCTTCTTCCCCTGACCTCCATTACCCTTCTGTTGACCTTGCTTATTCTGGATATTCAATTGTACTTTGTTGGAGTTCTCACCGGTCTGCTTCATAGCAACATTACTTTGAATGCCTTCATCACTGGGCCCCGCTTAGTCCTGCTTCCTAAATCGTCAAGCGTCCTCTCTCCTCAAGAATTGGGCCACCTTAGCATAGAAACGATCCAATGAAGCGGGGGGTTTCCCAGCCAACCAATCACCAAACTCGGAATCGGAATCGATCTCTTTAGTCAATTCCATCAGAATAGAGTTATCATTGGGGTCGTTGACCACTACACAAGCAGCATGGAACCTTTCCAGATAATGTTTGAGAGTCTCTCCTGGAGCATGCGTAACACTGGACAAGGTGTTGACATCCTTTGGTCTAGTAGCATGCATACAGAACTGCTCAACAAACTTAGTAGCCAATTAATCAAAACATGAGATGGATCTGGGTAGTAATCGAGTGAACCACATAGTTGCAATGCCTCCCAAAGAGATAGGAAAACTTCAACACTTAACTGCATCGTAAACTTGAGCGGCGTTCATGAGCCATTCATACTTTAAGATATGTTGGTTAAGATCCGAATTTCCTTCATACACCGACAAAGTCGGCATCCTGAATCGACGAGGTGGCTCTGCATAAAGAATGTCATCGGTGAATGGAGTATGACTTCTAGAGATCCCCCAATCATCGTTAGTGAGGCCTTGAATTTCTCTAATCATCTTGTGTATTATGGTTGGAATGTCAGGCATCTGGACTTCGAGGCCAAGACATGGTCTGGTTCCATGTTGCGAGGATGGTCCGGTCGATGTCTATGGTCAGTTCCTTGCCTCCATGGCTCCCGATCTTCAAGGAAGTGAGGATGCAGAGCATGAACATGTTGGCGATGAGCTAGATCTGGTTGGTTCTAGATCTCGGCTTCCAGATCTATAGTGGCAGCGGCTGCATAGTCATGAATGGTATGATAAGGAAGTGCCCCTCCTCGGGTGGAGGGTCCAGCTTGGTGCCTTGTAGAAGGTCCAATCCCGGCTAGTTTGAGATTCACAACATGCTGATACCCGGAGGCTTCTGCATAGTTTCCATCCGGCCGACGGCATGTAGATCTATGATTGAAGTCAGATGAAGCCGAGCTTTCGGTTGAGGAATGAGAGACATGGTCCCTTCTAGATCTCCTTCGCCTTTCTTCGTTCAGCTGGTTTGCGAGCTCCATGTTGAGCGAGCTCCTAACGGCTCTGAGTAAGCTCTTGCATGAGGGTTTGGAACTCCTCCCTAGTCATAGGGCCTTGTGGATCTGGAGCTCCAGCTGATGTCTGGCCTGCTGTGGTCAGTTGCATGGGATTTTGCCTATCCCTTTCTTTTGGATCTACAGCATTTAAAGCAGTTCTAGTAGTACGCACCATGATGAATGTAGCTCTTTCCTAGATCTGGGGTAATCTGAATAGGATGGAAGGAACTACTGGAAGACAGATCTAGATCTCCTCCTTAGAGTTTAGCAATCCAACAACGGCAGTATATCCACTGAATCGGAGAAAAATGAAGTCTTCTCAGTGAAAGCACCAAAGTTTTTGTACCAAAATTGGGCACAACACTCTTCGGATGTAATTGAAGAGATTAGAATGAAGAAATTAAATGGAAAAAGAGGCTGATCTAACAGTCACACCAATAAACTCAAACAGAAATAGAAAGAGACACGAATTTATAGTGGTTCAGCGTTGTAGCCTACGTCGACTTTGAATAGTTTTGCTGTTTATTGATGATAGACAACTAATTACAATAGTACAAATCACTAGCTCTCAAGTTACAATGGAGTTGCAGTAGAGTAACGGCATAGAGGTATCAAAAGTCCTCTTTTTACAGGCATAGGGATGCTATTTATAGGAGTAGATCTAGAAATATCTCCCTCAAAGCTCGGAATACCTCTTCTCACACGTAGGTGGGCCCACCAGATCGATCTGGGGTTGTTTGGGATCAATCCTGATCGATCCCCACTCTCTTTGTATCGATCAAGATTTGGTCCACTGAAGCTGTGATCGATCATAGTGATCTTTCAGTATATAACAAAGCTTCTGTGAAAATTTGGAGGCATTTGGACTAGTAGTTTTTGAGGTATGATCGATCCAAGATTGGATTTGCAGTTTGGTTGAAGCATGCGTATTGATGCTTACATATCGACCAATTTCGTATCGATGACGTGGAGCGAGAACTTTGTGGAGATCATATTTCACGCTTGTAGACTGCTTCCCTTGGTTAGACTACTTCCTTCCTGTCGATCCAGTGTGGTTCCTTTCATATCGATGCTTGCATATTGTCTTCATATCGATGCCTGGTTGTTGTTGCGTATCGATCGTTGGTTGCTGGTTTCGTATCGATGCTTGGTTGATCGATACGAAATAGATGGAAGTGAGATCAATACGAAATGGGTAGCGGTCGAGCAGATGGGTTATGATCGATGCCGCTGCTTGATGGATACGAAGGGGATGGATGTGGAGTTGATGGATATGAAACAAACATGTTTCACATGAAACTTGATCGATCCATATCTTGAGCATACAAACTCCGATTGACCTGGAATTTGGAATATTGCCTTTCACGGCTTTGTTTGTCGTGCCATGCTAATTGTAGCTTAATTCGGACCCGGACCAAATTTTCCTGTATCCATCGTGGACTCATAGATAACCGATCATTGGGACGAATCGTCTTCAGTCTCAAGTCAAGTTCTTGGTGTCACGGCCTTGCCAAAAGGTAGGATAACATTATGGTTGCTCTCTTTAGTAGTCTATCACTCATAAGTATCAAGGGAAGTAGGTATTGGAGATAGGAATACGTAGAAGATCGATATCCTTTATTTTGTTTGTGGTATATCTTTATAACATTGTAGAGTAGAATATTATAGTGTTGTATGCTAACTCTTTGGTTGTAGGGACATGTCAAGTATGGCTCGTGTACTCTTGTTCCTTACCATATTTACTAGTTTAGTATTTTTAGACTCATTTACCGCTCACACCAGGTTTTATGCTTTACCTCTTATTATCTTGGGTACTCTTAAATGAGTAAACTAGATAATAGGTCTAGGTGACGCAGTAGCTTTTCAAGGATGAGTTGGATGGAGTTATCTCATTTTATATACATATATGGAGTGTATGCTTATTCCGCTGAGCAACGCTGTGGAGCCTGTGACAGTGCTTGATTATTACTTTTTGTTGAGATGGTTTATTTGAGTTTACATCTGTTGTATAAACTCTACTGCATTTGATGTATAACTTTCTGGATCTATTACTCTGATGATGATTTATTCACATAGTTATTACTGTCTCTTCTGTTATATTCGGTGATATTACATTTTATCCATGCGTTGTGAGATATGACAGGTTATATACTATATTGGTTTATTTCAACCTTGATGATCGTCTTATATCGGTCGGGCATGGACAACGCACTAATTAGATACTATTGGTGTCGTTGTTATAGGGCGGTCGTCGCATTTGGTATCAGAGCTTTGGTTACATGATTAATTGGAGTTTATACCAGGATACAATAGAGATATGGAAGGTGTTATTGCCTTAGACTGGATCGAGAGTATGCGTATGTATGAAAGAATGCGTACTTGTTATATGTTTGGTTTTCAAAACTATATAGTAATATATTATATAGCATAAGTTGCATGCACATGAGTACTATAGACATAGTTTTTTTTATGAGAGACTGATCATTCTTGTTACAGATAAGAATGAGCCAGCATATAAGAAACGCTATGTGGAATATTGCTTCAGGAGTAGAGGAAGAGGCGGGATCAGGAGCTGCTACGCCTGATGTCCAAGCCATGTTCAGTACTATGATGGCTAATATGATAAGGAATGCTCCTGGAGTGGTGATAGGTGTGGGTGCTCTAGTGCAAGCGCCTAGGGGTGATTTCGCTAAGCTGAGCAAATATTACTCTACCCTTGGAGGAAAGCCGTTCCATGCGCTGGAGTCAGTCATAGAAGTGCAATATTGGTTGGATACTTGTGAGCACATCTTTGGTGATATGGAGGTGGAAGATGCTATGAAGAGAAAATTTGCTTCGAGACAGGTTTAGGGCCGAACTATGAATTGGTGGAATGTTGTCACTATTGCTACTCTAGAAGACCAGTTTTCTTGTTATCAGTTTAAGATGAGGTTTAAGGAGAAGTTTATTCCGACATTTGGGTTGACCAACACTCCGGCATACTTTGTAGATCTTATGGATTGGGTTTTCAGAGACCAGTTGAATAAGTTTGTGCTTGGGTTTGTGGATGATATTCTGATCTAATCCAGGACTGAAGAAGAGTACAAGACACACTTGATGATTGTGCTAGAGATATTGATGAAGCATAAGTTGAGAGCGAAGTTCTCTAAGTGTCACTTCTAGAGAGAAGAAGTAAGATTCTTGGGCCATGTCATTTCAAGACAGGGTATAACAGTGGATCCTACGAAGGTGGTAGTGGTCCAAGATTGGAATCAGCCCAAGAATGCTATGGATATGAGAAGTCTCCTAGGATTGGCGGGATACTATAGCATCTTCTAAAGGACTTATCGAAGGTAGCATCACCGTTGACCGATTAGACGAAGAAGAATCAGACCATTGTATGGATGCAAAGTGTGAGCATGCATATGTGAGGTTGATGAGTGCACCCGTATTGACCATTCTAAGTGGAAATGAAGAATTGATAGTATACACCGATGCCCGTGGTACTCGATTGGATGTGGTGTTAATGAGGAAGGGAAGGGTTGTCGCTTATGCGAGTCAATAGGTAAAGCCGCATGAAACAAATTACCCAACTCATATTTTTGAATAGACGGAAATTGTTTTTGCTTTGAAGATGTAGAGACACTATTTTTGGGAGAAAAGTTTGAGCTGTTATGGACCATAAATCCTTTAAGTACCTTTTCTGTAATGACCCAGAATTTTATCACTCTAAAATATAATATTTAAATTGATTTTAAATATAAAGTGTATAAGATATTATGGTTCAAATAATATTAGGTAGGATTTGGAGATAGAAATATACACAAAAATAAGAACCACTATTTATATCGGTAAAAGTGACAAAAGTTTGATTTCAGAAAAGTAAGTTTGAATGGTTAAATAAATTATTTTAATAAGGTTTTTTATTTTTTAATAAAGATATACAAATTTATTTTCAAGTTTTGTTTAAATAAATAAATAGTTTAACAAAAACCTCAAAATGTGACCATAAAACATTTTGTCGAAAATCAACGTTTTGTTCAACAAAATTTGTTGCAACGTTGTTGCACCCCTATTTACATATATACGCACACATATTTAAATAGGATAAGAATTAATAAAGTCACCAAACAAGTTTACTTTTCCTAAACAAGTTTAGAAATTTGGACATGTAAAGGAAAGAAGCATACTATATCACTGGTTTATAAAGCACTTATAGAAAATAAAAATGTTGAAACTTTTCCATGGGCTTCAAGAATTTGGAATGAAATCTCTTCTGCAAAGGAAAACTGCTTCTCTGGAAAATAATGGCCAATGCAATCAATACAAAACAGAAATTGGCTTCTTTGGGTGTTATAAATAATGAAGAATGTGTGCTTTGTAATAATCATCCTGAAACAAATACACATTTATTCATTGAGTGCAAATATACATACCAAATATGGAGCAGGCTTCTAGCAAATGGAAACTTTCACTTACCAGACAAAAATTCTAGAATTGAGTGGTTTAATATGTAAAAGGCAACAAGATGGAGAACACCGAATACTAGAATTCTATTGATTATATTGAAGGTTTTTGCTTATGTGATATGGAATGAAAGAAATGATAGAATTTTTGAATTGAAGAAGGAAACTACAGCTTCTTTATATAATAAGATTCATAAGAATTTTTTTATAAGATTACGTTGGTTAAAGTGAATTTTTGAGGAGAATTTTGTTTGGAAGTTTTGTAGTGAGGTTTTGATGTTATTATTCATAAGGTAGATATTTTGTTTTTTGTTCATTAGGTCATATTGAGTTGTTTCTGGTACATGATCAGTTTATGTTGTAATTGAGATGTTAGATTGTAATTTGTATAATTGAAATGATATTGGGCAGTGCTCCCTTAGCCCATTGCTTTTCAAAAAAAAAGTTTAGAAATTTCTAGAAATCATTAACAAAAAGTAAGCACTAAAAGACTAACATGTCAAAATCGAATCTAAACAAAAATCTAATTTTATTTTACTTAATACTTAAGTTATTAAGACATAAAGTGGTGAAATGATAGGTGATGTTAAGTGTTGAAAAATGTAGTTTACATAAAGATGAAGTAACGGTATTTTGGTCATTTACATAATAATATTTTATTCCAAAAATTTTCCTATAAATACCAAACCAATTCTTTACTTTTTTTCACACTTCTTCTTCTCAAGCTTTCTCTCTTCATTTTCATGGCTTCCAACCTTAATAAACTAATGCCAAAATTCAATTTAGAAATATACTAAAGGAACTATCCATCCAAACACCTCAAAACCACACCCAAACTTCCCCTTCTCCTCCCCCTACCCATGGCCGCACCCACCACCCACCACGGCCGATCCCACCTCTCTCCTTAGCTAAGGCTGAGCACCATCCTCCTCTCTAAGTCCAAGTTGAGTAATTTTTAGTCAAGCTTGCAAGTGTTGTGAGCATTCGATTAATGTTAGGAAGGTTTATATCCGTCTAAAGTTAGTTCAACCCATTCAAGGTGAGAACTCCTAATTACTATATATATGTATGGATGTGATGAAGTGATATGATTGTATGGATGTTTGTTTATGATTTTGATCATCATATATTGTTTATCTCATGTGAATGTTTGAATAAGTTACGATATACGTGTCGTTATTTCACATGGAAAACACTTTCCAAATGAATTTCAAAAGTAGTATGAAATCATTTAATACCTTTTAAAATGACTGAAAATGTTTTAGAAATGTTTCACAAACATATAAATCTATTTTGACAATTTTTAAATGAAAACCAATAAATGAGTCAAAACTAGACGCACCGCGTAACGGTAGTTCGCGATTTTGCCGAAGAGAATAAATGAGTATATGGAATGGAATTTAGCTCGGAATTCTTTGACATAAGAATTTCCCAGACTATTATATCCATAGTTTTAAAATGGAGAAAGAAAATCAAGATTTCATTTTGTATATTTTAAAATATGGCCAAATCAAATTTTCAAAAAAATCACGCTTTTGAAGTAAAGCGACCAAAGTATAAAATTCTTTGAAATAAATATCTTTAAATGTTTAAAAATATGAAATAAATTTTATAAATACAATAAAATATTTTAAAAGAGATTGGAATGGGAAAATATGTATTTTCAAATATTGAAAAGTTGTTTTCAATCGAATCATTTTTTTGTAGCACTTTCTGCAGCACTTTTCTGCTACCGTTTCAACAGCTTTAGAAATGAAGTTTTAAACTTAACGATTCTTTTCCAAATCTTTTATGAATGTTTTCAAATAAATAATAAAGTGTTTCAAAGATGATTTGGGGATTTTATAAATTATTTAAAAAGGTTTAAATAAATGATTTAAGGAAAAGCTATCAAAATCAAGTGATTTAATCTTGGCTCTAAAAGCTGACGAGTAGACTGGATTTTTCTATTCGTGTGATTTGGATGAGGTGCTTAAACTAAGGAGATGTTTAGGAGAAACCAGTGCTCTGGCTCACCTGGCCTGGGCGAGGGATAGATAAGGTCGAAATGTCAGAAACGAGTTAAGTATAAAGTTAAAATTTTCAAACTTAAATACTCATAAGTTACTTTCTAGAAATGGTTTGATAAATTTCAAAAGGAAGGTTGAAATGATTCCATATTTACTAAAAGAATATTTTTAAGATATATATCTCTCGAAGATATTTTGATAAAGAAAGGAACAAATCAAACTACAATCATCTATTTATAAAACATCATTTTTATCGATGATTGGATTTTGAAAAAACCAGGGTCGAATTTGCTTGATTAGTTCAGTGTGATAGGGGTTCTCTCTTCTTGTTAGGTAGTGAATGGATGACTCTTACTCCTACATGTCCCTAATTATAAAGGGTTGGTTGTGTAGTCAAGAGGATGGCCGTAAAAGAAAATTTGAGGTGCAAGTATGAGCTACGGTGGGGTGTATCCACTGTCAATGGTTGCAAAGCCTAGATCGTCGCATTTGGTATCAGAGCTGAAGGTTAAGCGAGAACCTTGGCTTTGGTGGGGTATGAATCATTAGAGATAGGGTTAGTAATAACCTAGAATGAGTTTAATCATTGAGACCGTGCATTTAGAATCCTTATCTGAATAAACTCAAGTTGTGCTATGCTTAATACCTATTCCCTAAGGTAATTTCAACTTTGTATTCTAAAGTTATCTTACTAAATTCAAGTAGTAAGACATGAGTACTCATAGAGGACGAAGATGGGGAAATAGCAGCACCACAACAACCAACGGTCGAGCTCCAACCACTGTTGTGGAAGAAATACCTCCCGTACCACCCCAGATTAATTTTACCACCCTGTGCAAGAATTTTACCAGATTAGGGGAAAAACCATTCAAAGGCACAGAAACTATCATTGAAGTATAGGCTTGGATTAAATTATGCGAAAGAATCTTTAAGGCGTTGGATATTAGTAATAAGCAAAAGAGGTTTTTGGCCTCATGGAAACTGCAAGAAGGGGCTCTAGCTTGGTGAGAGTCCATTACCCTATATGATTCGAAAGATAATTTCTCTTGGGAAAGGTTTAAGGAAGTCTTGGAGGAGCAATACATGCCAGCATCTAGAAAATCTCATCTTTACAGAAGCTTTATGGATCTAAAGCAAGACGAAATGACTGTTGAGGAGTATGCAAATAAGTTCAGTGAATTATCTTATTTTGAGCCAGGTCTGATTGACACGCCTTTAAAGAAAAACGAGAAGTTTATTTTTGGGATGAACGAGAAGTAGCAGAGCAGGATGACTGCTCATGTAAAAGGATCGGTTATAGACTTGGTGGATATGGGATTTCTTTACGAAACATTAGACAAGAAGAATCCAGTGATTGTTGAGGCCAATAACAACAACACAAACAATTGGAAGAAGAGGAAATTCAATCAAAGTGGGAAAAAGCCAGGGCAAGGCAAATCTGGAGAAGGATCGCAAGGTAACTATTTAAAGGATGCTACATGTTATAAGTGCCAATAAAAGGGCCACCTAGCAACTAATTGCCAGAACCCCAAGGTTCATAGGCTGCCACCAAGAAACTGTTATAATTGTCATCAACCAAGGCACCTGATAAAGGATTGTCCAATTATGAGGAGGGGAGAGCAAGCCAAAGTTTATGCTATATAGGATGAACCTTCAACTTCTCAGGATGTGAAGGGTAAAGGAGTTTTGGAAGGTAATATTTTTATCAAAGATGTTTTAGTTAGAGTACTATTTGATATAGGAGCTTCTTTTAGTTTTGTTGCTAAAGAAACCATAGATGAATTAAAAGTTGACCCTAAGTTATTTGATACCCCTATCTACATGACAAATCCTATATGTGGTACTACTAACCTTTGTATGAATTGTGAAAAAGTCCAAATTTCCCACTCTTCCCATAAATTTTCTTTTGACCTATTTGTCTTAGATTTTATTGGATTTGAAATTTTACTCGATATGGATTGGTTGACTAAGTATAAAGCTGATTACGATAGAAGGATGATATCTTTATGGACCAGCTTTGGGAAGTTTATAGATATATTTTGTGAAGATCCTAGTCCAAGGAGGGATAGTTTTCTTTATGCCTTAGATTCATCCTAAAAAGTGTTAGAAACAATACCCGTTGTTAGAGAATTCCCATACGTTTTTGAAGAAGCAAAGAGTTTATCCCCACATCGTAAAATCGAGTTTCATATTGACTTGATTTCTGGTGCAAGGCCGGTTAAATAACCTAACCGAAGGATGGCTCCAAAGGAGAGGGATGAGCTGAATAACTGTTATCCCGCCTTTTGGCAAGGTCGTGACACCAAGAATTTGACTAGAAACCAAGGACAGTTTGTCCCGTAGGTCAGTTATACACAGATTCACTATGGATACTGACGAATTTTATCCGAGACCAGATCGAGCTACAATTGATATGACACAACAAGCAAAGCTATGAAAGCCAACATTCCAAGTTTCAAGTCAATCGGAGTTCATGTGCTCAAGATATGATCGATGCAATTCAAGCAATCACCTTGTTCGTATCAATCAAACCACCAGGAAGAAACCACGTTTGAATCGATCTAATGCGAATCCATCGGGCGCGCACGGTTTCGTATCGATCAGGAGAGCAGTGTTCTTCATATCCATTAATTATCTGTCATTCATATCCATCAAGCCTCAGCTGTTCGTATCTATCAGCGAATATTGTTTCGTATCCATCGAGTGCACCACTCTCTTTGTATCCATCAACTAGTAACATCATTCCTAATCCACTCAGTCAACTGTTTCCATCTTCATATCGATCCCTTTCTATCCATTTCATATCGGTCAGCTGAGGGGAGCGATACGAAGTGGCCCATAGTAATCGATGGGAATACACAAATGCCATCGATACGAAGTTGTATCCAGAGAATCGATACGAAGAGCTTACATAATAATGGATACGAAGCATCCTCCAATGATCGATACGAAGTAGATTGTTATCATCGATATGAACAGAAGCAGTAATGATTGATATGAACAAAGCAGTGGATCGATGCGAACAAGGCTAGCCCGGGTCGACGTGAATAAGGCGCATCCATAGGAAAGACTCGATCGTTCGGCATGAAATGTGGATCGATCCTAAAAGCAAGCGCCACATCAACTAGCATCACGTGCAGACTTATCGATGCGAACATCATCGATACAAATAGCATCGATGCGAAGAGAACAGCAATCGGAAAGCCCAAACTTGCATCGATCATAACTCACAATCTACAAGTCCAAGTGCCACCAAATTTTCACAGGATCTTGCATACATCCTCAAGAATGTTCAAGATCGATCTAAACTCGATTGGACCAAATTACGATCGATACGAAATTTGTTCGTATCGATCACAAATCGAGTGCACACCGCATGGGATCGATTGCGTGGGCCCACCCACGTGCTAGAAAAGGTCTCCGGAGATCTGAGCGAGATATTTACAACCTACGCCTATAAATAGCAGCCGTGAACCTACAGAAAAGGGATCTTTTGGCTCTTTGACATCCAGATTCTGTCGAAACCATTGTTGCACTCAAAAGTCACTATTGTACTCGAAATTTACTGTGGAAAACCGCTGTAACCAGCAAGCAAAAGTTAATAAAAGTCAATCATTTCATAGTGGACGTAGGCAACACGCCAAACCACTCTAAATCTCTGTGTCCTTTTGTTGTTTTTTTGATTATTGTCTAGAGTGTTTGTTAGATAAACCTCTTTTTACATTTACTTTCTTCATTTTATCTCTTCAAACACTTCCGAAGAGTGTTGTGTCCAATTTTGGTACAAACACTTTGGTGCTATCACTGAGAAATGAAGTTTTTCTCCAGCTCATTGGATCTACTATCGATATCGGATTGCATAAATTTAAGAAGAAGATCCAGATTTCAAGTTTAAAGTTCTTCCATCCTATTCAGATTTGCATCAAATCTAGGAAAGAGCTTCGCTATCCATCATGGTTAACACAAGGACTACCTCAATTGCCGCAGATCCAGAAGGACGGGACAGGCAGAACCCTGTGCAACCACCTCCAGCCGACCAGAATGCTGTCGGACCATCAGATCCGCAAGGCCCTGTCACCAGGGAAGAATTCCAGATGCTAATGCAAGAACTAACTTAGAGCCGCCAACAGCTCACTCAATAGCTCTGTGCTAATGCGGAATTGACCAACCAGCTAAATCATCAAAGAAGAAGGAAATCCAGAAGGGATCAGGCTTCATATTCATCCACCGAAAGTTCAGCCTCTTATGACTACCATCATAGATCCACGCGCCCGTGATTGGATGGAAGTTACACACGGGCCATTGGGCATCAGCATACATTGAGTCCTGGGCAACTAAGAGTTGGCCCGTCAACCAGCCATCAGACTGGACCCTCCTCCCGAGGAGGCGCTACCCCGTACCATATTACTGACAACCACACTACCACTGCTACCGATTTGGGAGTGACGCTCGTAACCGAACGGATCTGACCCACCGCCAACGCAACCATACTCCTGAGCCTTATGTCCCCGAAGACGTAGAACCAAGGAGGCAAGACATGGACCGTCGACAGCGACCGGCCTTTCCTCGCATTGTGGAACCCGACCACAACTTGGCCCAACATGCTCAAAATGTCCAGATGCCTGACATTCCGACGATGATCCGTCAAATGACCCATGAAAGTCAGGGTGTTAGCACTGACGACTGGGGAATCTCCCGGAGTCATACCCCTTTTACTAATGAGATACTCTATGCTAAACCACCTCGGCGATTCAGGATGCCGAATTTACCCGTTTATGAAGGGAGCTCTGATCCTAATCAACATATCCTGAAGTATGAATGGTTGATGAATGCCGCATGAGCTGATGATGCAGTTAAGTGCCGAAGCTTCTCGATCTCTCTAGAGGGGTAGCAACTATGTGGTTTACCCATTTACCACCTCGATCTGTCTCTTGTTTTGACCAGTTGGCAACAAAGTTTATTGAGCAGTTTCGCATGCATGTCGCAAGACCGAAAGATGTTAATACTCTGTCTAGTGTCACTCAAGCTCCTGGAGAAACACTCAGACGTTATTTAGAGAGATTTCATGCTGCGTGCGCTGAGATCAGCAACCTTAATGATAAATCCATTCCAATGGCATTGACTAAAGGGATTGATCCCGTTTCTGAGTTCGGCAACTGGTTGGTCGGAAAACCTCCTGCGTCATTGGACCGTTTCTATTCCAAGGCAGCCCAATTCTTGAGAAGGGAGGATGCAAAATAGTCTAGGAAAAAGGATGACGCAGGGCCCAGTATGGATGTAATTTTGAGTAATGTTGCTGTTAAACAATCCGAGGAGAGCTCCGAGAAAGTGCAATTGAACATTCAAAATAAACAAAATTAGCAGAAAGGAAATGGAAACCAGAATAGGAAACGGGATCAAAATCGTGGTCCATGACGTAGGGCTCCTATGTTAGATAATTACACTCCTTTGAATACGTCGCTGGAAAACGTGTATTTACAGACTTGCAATACTATTCAGTATAAGAAACCTGCTCCGAAGCAGTCATCAGAGAAACAGATTCAGACAGGGAAGTTTTGTAGATTCCACGAAAGCTACGGCCATAACACGAATGAGTGCCGTCACTTGCAGGATCTCATCGAAAAGTTGATAAGAGAGAGAAAGTTGGAGTAGTTTGTATGGGTGCCGCAGTCTGGAGGTGCGAGCCCATCAAATCAGAATCATGTACCGAGTCAGGCCAAACAGGATGAACCTGCTCGTACTGGCGGGAGGTTAGTGATAAATACTTTTAGTGGTGGTCTTCATCCAACAGACCGAAGCTGGAAGGAAATGGAGTCGTATGCCAGTTCTATTAGCCATGCGAGCTTCGAGTGTTGTAGTAGTTTGGAAGATGGGGCTCCGACTAAGCAACAAAAGATGATGACTGACGACATCGTCATCTGAGACAGAGATGCCGATAGGATCGAAGCCCCAACCATCGATCCACTTGTCATATCAACTCAAGTATGTCCTGCTTGGATGAAGAGGATCTTGGTAGACAGTGGAAGTTCTGTGAATATATTATTCAAGCGAGCCTATAACCAGATGAAAATGGAGACTAAAGATTTGAAACCTTGTCAGTACCGTATCCATGGTTTTAATGGGAGTGCGACCATACCCGCTGGAGTGGTGGAATTGCCAGTGGAGTTAGGAATTGGAGAACGCCGGAGAGTCCGAATGTTACAATTTGTGGTGTTGGATATAGACTTGCCATATAATGCTTTCTTGGGCCGGCCGGCCCTAGTTGAGTTCAGGGCTGTGATTGCCCTATGCTGTCTGACTCTGAAGTTCCCCACCGATCATGGGGTTGGAGTCGTTCAAGGAGGTCAGGCTACGGGACGAGCCTGTTATGTTGCTGAGCTGTGAGATGCGCAGCGAAGAGAAAAAGGAAAGGGCGTAGAGGAATCTCTCCGCGCCCGCTTTGTTGAAAATTGACAATTGACGCCTGGGCCTAGGCCTGGGCACCCCAACCAATTCCAAAGAGATCTTGACCCGAGAGATACCGAAAGTGAAGATGAAAGTAAAGACAGTCAAGCTTCTCCGGTCGAACTAACGATCGATGTCCCGATCGATGACAGCGATGATTCTAGAATGATAAAGATTGGATCTCAGCTAAGCGAACAAATGCAAGAGGAATTGGTTGAAATTCTTCGGGCAAACCTTGACGTGTTTGCCTGGACGCATTCTGACATGTGTGGGATCTCGCCGGACATCGCGAGCCATGCATTGAACATTGACCCGCGGCACGTCCCGGTCAAACAATAAAGGCGTGGTATGGATCCGGAGAGATCTGCCGCCCTTAGGAAGAGGTAGACAAGCTTAAATCGAATGGATTTATTCGAGATGCATTATATCCGGAATGGGTGTCAAATCCTGTACTTGTCCGAAAGCCAAATGGGAAATGGAGAACGTGCATCGATTACTCTGATCTGAATAAAGCCTGCCCTAAAGACAGTTTTCCACTTCCTCGAATTGATTAACTCGTAGATTCAATAGCCGATCATGAACTCTTATCCTTCATGGATGCGTATTCCGGCTATAATAAAATACCCATGCACTTACCCGACCAAGAGCATACCAGCTTTGTAACCAATATGGGACTTTATTGTTACAAGGTTATGCCTTTTGGACTCAAGAATGCTGGCGCAACTTATCAACGGTTAGTTAATTGAATGTTCGCCAATCAGATTGGGAAAACCATGGAGGTATACGTGGACGACATGCTGGTCAAGTCACGATTCTCCACTGACTACGTCAAGGACATGGAGTCAATGTTTAATATTCTTCGAGAATACAGAATGATGCTTAATCCATTGAAATGTCACTTTGGGGTCACATCAGGAAACTTCCTTGTGTTTATCGTCAATGCTTGAGGAATCGAAGCCAATCCCGAAAAGATCTGGGCGATTAGAAACCTTGAAACTCCGAGAACTATAAAGCAAGTCCAGAGCCTCAACAGGAAAGTAGTAGCACTGAGGGGGTTCATTTCAAAATCTACTGACAAATGCATTCCCTTCTTCGATCTAATCCGAAAAGGGAAACAAAATTTTGAATGGACTACGGAAGTGAGGGCGCATTCCGAGCATTAATTCAAAACCTTTCCACACTGCCAATTTTTTCAAAGCCTATTGATCACGAGAAATTATACGTTTACTTAGCGGTATCAAAAAACGCGATCGGTGCTGCCCTAATTCGTGAGGAAGACCGAATACAAAAGCCGGTCTACTATATTAGCAAACGACTAACCGGAGCTGAGAGAAATTATCTGAAGCTAGAGAAGTTGGCTTATTGTCTGGTTATTTCCTCAAGGAAGCTCCGTCCGTATTTCCAGGCTCATTCTATCATCGTTTACACCGACCAACCGTTACGACAGGTCCTTACGCGGCCTGAGACGTCTGGTAGATTACTCAAATGGAATATCGAGTTAAGTCAGTTTGACATTACTTACACTCCAAGGCGAGCCATTCAAGGACAAGTCCTAGCAGATTTCATAGCTGAATTTACCATCCCAGAGGACTTGCCCGAAACCAGTGAATCTCCCAAGTATATCTGGAAGCTGCATACTGATGGTGTATCAAATGACCATTGCTCAGGTGCAGGAGTTGTGCTTGAAACTCCTGAAGGTCGATCTATATGCTATGCTTTAAAGTTTGATTTTCGCATGACCAACAATGAAGCTGAGTATGAAGCCTTACTTGCCGGATTGAGACTTGCTAGAGATTTGAAAATCATGGCTGTGGAGATTTGTTATGATTCACAATTGGTCGTGTGTCAAGTTCAAGGGGAATACCAGGCCAAAGACCAAAGACTGGCTACTAACTTAGCTCGAGTCCAGGAGATACTGAATCATTTCGATTATTATGCCATCTACTACATACCCAGAGAGCGCAATCAAAAAGCCGATTCATTAGCAAAGTTAGCCAGTACAGGCGAGGCACAACAAATGGGACTCGTTCCTGTAGAGACGTTAGCTTCCCCGAGCATCGACCGAATGGCGATAGATTGGGTATTTGAGGTTATTCTCGATAAGGAGTAATGGATGACTCCGTTTAAAAATTATCTCGAGCACGGAACCCTACCAGAGCGCAGGAGTGAAAAGAGACAAATTCTTCGAAAAGCTTCGCGGTTCACTATTCTGAATGGAGTTATGTATAGAAGAGGGTACTCTGTTTCTTTACTCCGGTGTATCGCTCACGATGAAATTAAACGAGTGTTGCATGATGTGCATGAAGGAAATGTGGCGATCACACCGGGGGGCAAGCCCATGCCAAGAAAGTGCTCTGATACGGATACTATTAGCCAACCGTAAATCGCGATGCATCGGACTACGCTAGAAAATGCAACAAATTCCAGAAGCACGCTCGGATTCCAAGAGCCCCACCTACCAAAATAACTTAGAGGGTCAGTCCATGGCCGTTTGTGGTATGGGGCATTGACATTATTGGCTCTCTACCTCTAGCCAAAGGTGGTGCGAAGTACGCCATCGTAGGAGTTGGTTACTTCGCCAAGTGGGCGGAAGCTGAACCCCTTGCTACAATCACAACAAAGAAGTTGATCGACTATGTAGTGCGCAACATCATCTGCCGATTTGGCCTCCCGCATACTACCATCACTGATAACGGGACCCAATTCGACAATGTTGAATTTAAAGATTTCTTTCAACGATTCCACATTCAGAAGAAATTCTCCACAGTTGCACACCCTCAAGCGAATGGACAAGTCGAAGCTGTTAATAAAGTTATAAAGTCTATTCTGAAGAAACGACTGGAAAAGGCCGGGGGCAAATGGGTCGATGAACTTCCTATAGCTTTATGGGCCTACCGAACAACCCACAAGTCTGCGACCGACCACACTCCTTTTTCTCTTTCTTATGGTTAAGAAGCTGTTATTCCAGTCGAATTAGAAGTGCCTTCTCATCGTGTGACATACTATGATCCGAAGACAAATGCTATATTACTTGCCGAATCTCTGGATTTATTGGATGAGAAGCGTGAAGAGGCTGATTTGAGGACAGCCGCATATCGAAGTCGAGTCGCCCGATTATGCAATGCTAAGGTCCGATCCCGAACTTTTGAACTCGGCGATCTCGTCCTTAAGAGAATTTACCCGATCCCATCGCATATGAAGCCAACTTGGGAAGGGCCGTATGTTATTGAACGAAAGCTCGGAGATGGTACATTCAAATTATCGACCGTTGACGGTCTCACCCTTCCGAGAGCCTGGAACAGTGAAAGTCTTCGTCGCTACTACACATGATAGGCTCTGTTTATTTATTCAGTCTATTTTTCATTTGCAATTTGTTTCTGCATTTTGAAATTTGAATTTGTAATAAGGCAACTGATTTTGCCGTATTTTCTTATTTCAGCAATAAAATGCAATCTCTTCGAGCCAGAGCTGTGATTTATAGAATGCGTCGTACAACTATCTCTATGCACGGAGAGCTAAATTCCACCCGACGGTGGAATTTATTCAAATAGGGAGTGATTGTGATACGACCGGTTACTCGCTAAGTGAAACTCGAGCTCGGGGGCAAGTCATCACATTGAAGTCAAAAAAGGATTGATACACGACAATCCTTTAACCAACTCCAGGTTCCCAAAGTGTGAACTGGAGTATAAACTTACAAATATGGTCTTGAAGAGGGTTGATCCGTCCACCTAACGACTTCACCCGTATCTTGACCAAGTTTGAGGAGGATGGATCCGTTCATCTAACGACCTCGCTTGCTAACTCGGGGTGGATGTGAACCGACCATCCACGATCCTGATAGATTCGCTGTTCCCGGAGTGCGAACGAAATCCTAAAGCCTGAACATATGTGACTGACCATCTGTCGGCCAACTCCAAGTTCCCAGAGCACAAACTGGAGTATAAACATTGACTAACTCCGGATTCCCATAGTGCGAACCGGAGTATCAACATAAAGACCAACTCCAAATTCCTAGAGCGTGAATTGGAGTATAAGCATTAACTCCACATCCCCAGAGAGTGGATTGGAGTTTAAAAACAAACCGAACTGGAATCGATCGTTCGTAAAACAACTCTGAGTCCCCAGAGCGTGGTTAGAGTATAAATGCAAATCGGGTGTGATTGATCATTCGCGAATCCATCTAAAGTCCCCAGAGTGTGGACATGGTTGCAAACATTAAACAGGCGCGAATGACCACCTATGAAAACAACTTAAGTCCCCGGAGCGTGGACGTATCCTTGAAACTTAAGCGGACGAGATCGACCGCCAACGTACGAATGCGAATCCCCAAAGTATGGATGCAATCATTAATAGATGAGCGAGTGTGATTCGACCACTCGAATTTCTTTGTTTAAGCATCAATTCAATGACGTTAAGCTCGATGTGTTAAAGGCAAAGTAAAATTTCCACCTAATCTTTTCAATTCGTCCTTGAAACTGCGGGCAAAACTTAAGTACCAATCACTGACTGAGACAGTGCAGCATCGGAGTCCAGCTTAATGTTCGGTCATAACTTATAGTTACGATTTCGGGACTTAACAAATAAATTCAGATCCAATCCAAGGGTCGAAGCTTCACAAGCGTACAGAACTGGAGTTCAATTGCTGAAACACTTAAGCAAATAAACAAAAATTGAGTTGAAGACAAAACGGAATTTCATTTCAACTATTTGTGGAAATGAATTAAGTACAAGTTTATCCCAAAAATCCTACTAGCATGGGCCGAACCCGCATCTATACACGACCTACAAAAGCTAAATAAATTCCTATCTACTCAAAAACGAGCCGAAGAGACGTATCTACTCTTTTTTCTTCTTCGGTTTCCTCTTTGGTTTGAACCCGTTGGAGCTCTCACTCGGTTTTCTTTTTGAACCCTTGCTCTTCGGCGGCCGATCTCCAGTCAGGGGCATGATATCAACATCCTCCTTCGAACTCAAATGTATTGGAACGCTTCCTAAAGGCGGATTCGGAGGGACATGATCAACAGAAGGAGGTGGGATGGCACGCTTGTCTCAACGACCGTTCCTCCCGGAGATATCATCTGCAACGGGGCTGGACCAGGTCCAGCCATTCCACCACCAAAACCGTTGCCCCGCGCGGCTGCCTCCATCTCAGCATTGATTTTGGCTATGATTTCCTCCTCATGAAGTGTTTGTGTGTCACCGGGGACTCCCGTAGTTGGGGCTAAAGAACTAACCATTGGTGCGCTTCCACCCATAACGAACGGCAAGTCTGCAAAAGGGTCACTGTGATGATCGAGGAGTTCCTTTGCTCATCAAAAATAAGTGTGCTACCCTACGCTCCATCAGGCGGTGTCGTGGTTGTTGTGGTGGTCGCTTCAGTTATAATGGCCTCCTGCATATGATGTGGTCCTTGAGTTGTAGGAGGCATGACTGGTGTAGCTTCAATCATTGGATAAAAGCAAAATAAGAACTGTTAATAATCACTTCATGTATGCTTTCGGTTTCATATAAGCATAGAGAATGTTTAGAGTACCTTCCTCAGTTTGGCTCGCGGGTGGCAGAACTGGCTCAGAGACTTGCTTGTGGGCTGGAGATATCTGCGATCGATCCGGGTTATAAGCAGGAACGGGTTGAGGATCAACCATAGGAGCGGATTCAGGCTGAGTCGACATGGGAGTTTCAGAACTTGTATCATGATGCTCGACACCAGAGCCTTCTCCAACTTCCAAATGCTGAGTGCCAAGCTTCTCCTTTTCATTAGAAATCATTACATCATGGAGAACTTTCCGTTCGTCTTCACTCAATACCTGGTTCTCAAGCTCGAACTCGTCAATTGATTCAGCTTGTTGAGCAACTTTTTCATCTCCTACTAATCGGCCCCAGGCGTTGTATAGATGTGTCAAATAATTTTCAAGCCAGGCTAGATTCCTATGCTTCAAGACGTTGGCATTATAAGTAATGAGTAGATCCTCAATATCAGCCTCTAGCCTGACCTCCGCTATCTTAACCTCATTTTCAACCTTAGTCTCCACTTCCCGGACCTTAACCGTTGCCACATCCTATTCGCCCCGAAGCACTATGGCCTGTTCACATGCCTCTTGAGCTGCTCTATTTGCATCATCCTTCTCTTTGGTGATTTCGAAATTTTTTGCTTTGAGCTCATTAAGTTCTTTCAGAGCAGCGTCCTATTCGGCTATGACCGTGGTGTTTCGATGGCCCATCTGCTCCACCAAAGCGAAATGCGTTTGTCGCATTCTTTCCATAGACTGAGTCGCCTCATCAACTTTTTGGGTGGCCTCTATTTCAGATTTTTGAGATGACTCGACTTCATCATTAAGTACTTGAATGATACGGTCTTTCTGGGCCAGATCAGTTTCTAACTTCTCAATCATCTTCGCCTGTTCGAAAGCCACCATAAAGACCTTATCGGCAGTCTTTATCCATTCCCTGTATTGGCTATATAAATCGTGAATGTAGTCGTGCATGGTCTGTTCAGCCTCAAAGGGAATTTTCTTCAAATGTGGAGGAAAACAAAAGCCGCCAAAGCAAATATTGGGAAAGTCTTTCTTCAATTGGGCGATTTTGATCGCCCCTTCCCCTGTAGGCTCGGTAATGGCCTGTTCAGTAACAATGGGAGCTATAGCTTCGGTCCTGCGGTGTTGAGACTCAGACCTTTGAGTGTGAGAAGATGGTTTTTGACGTGGAGGCTCCAGAGGATGTGTGCTGTGAGTAGAAGGTTGTGTAGAGACCCGGGGAGGTGGAGAATGCGATCGGAATCGAAATCTATAATCTCTGTCTCTATCCCTCTCGTAACGTTCCTGACTAGAATAACCGCGATCGCAGTTTCTATCATCCTCCCTCCGATGGGACTCATAATATGAGCTCGATGACTGTCGCACTGAGTGAAAACTTCTGAGCATAGACTCTCGCCTGGTCATTGTATCTGTAGAACGAAGAAAAATAGAATTAGTGATCTCCTAAAATAGGCAACTTTGGACTGGAAACCGTGTGGTGCCATGAAGTGTATGTGTGTGCAACCCCCCGACCAACCGGTAATGTCGGCCATGCTTGTGGGAAGAGACTCGCTTAAGTCTAGAGCACTTTGGAGCTCCTCCAATCCGGTGTCATGTTCCGGAATTGGAATATCAGCAAGTCCTTCAAAAGGATTCTCTACTGGCGAGGGAGGAGCCTCCAAAATTCGAACGCCGGAGGCTGGCAGGGACACAACTACAGATTTCAATCTCGAAGATTTATGACGTTGGTGTGCAACTGTCTTGCCTTTTCTCCTTGCCTCTGAACCCTGAAAACTGTCAAAAGGCCCAACCATGGGTTCATTGTTCGTCGTGTGTTCTTCATCACCTTCCTCAGTAATTACGACCCCGGGCGCTTTGCGCTTTACCCGCTTCGTCAGGGTTGCCCTAAACACTCCTTCAAGTCTTATGCTTTGTTTTCGTTCGATCAGCCCAACGATCCTCAAGTTTCTGTCTGTTAGCACCGAGTTAAAATCTCTCATTTCATTCGGCACTTCTTGAAGAATTCGCATTATTTATTTGAAGTGAGCAGCTTCGGGTCGCGGAATTGCAGCTATAAAGAAAATACGATATTAGTTTCAACATCGACTACGGCTATCTCGTTAACTATTGGAATAAGTGCAGCACTTACGTCTAGCTAACCATCGACTAGCAAACCCCGGTGGGCATCGAACATAGAACCATTCAGTTTTGATGTAGCTCAATCTGGTCAGGGCACCAGTCACAACTTGGCAGTTCCTGACCGCCTCTAAGAACGTGAAGGAAGGGCTATCTCCCCGACTCTTGACATTAAAAAGGTATCTGATTTCGATCGGAGTTGGGGTCGGAAAAGATGCTCCATGAATACAATGAATAGGCTGTTCAGTAGCGCGTATCTGTTAGGATGTAATTGTGAGGGGGCAATTCCAAAGAAAGTCAGCACTTCACTGATATATCGATTGAATGGAGGAAGCGTCCCGGCTGTACACGAATGTCGATTGAAAGCAGTAAACCCTTATGGGGGAGCATGCGGTCTGTCATTCTGTCCCGGTAGTAAGACATCATCCAACGGCAGACCGTGCCTTAGACATATCCGTCCCAGCATATCTTCGGAGACGTTGGACGGCACAGAATCTTGTGGGTTCAGGACAAACCTGGCACTAGGCAGCTCGTTTGGAGCTGGATCTATGACTTCGGCCACAATGACCGGTATCTCGATTACTAAAGGAGCTGGACTTTGAAGCTCCTGCTGCTAAGAACTTGTGGATTCCATAGCTAATCAACTTATTAAAAACCATCATTAGATGATAATAAGCCCATGTGTTCCCCATTGTGAAGTGTATGAATGTGTTGTGCAGTGTAGTGCTACATAATACTTGAGAAATTCTACAGAGTTTGAAGAGATGTTCGAACGGCGAGACTTAAAATTTCAACCAGAGTGACCGTCATCGCTAACCGTCACAGCTGTGCCATCCGGACTTTGGAGATCAATCCAAGTTAAAGTTCGTTAAATTAGGTTAAGTTACAGTTCCATTGATGAGCTTCGAAAGGCAGTCAAATACGAAGTGAAACAGTTAAGTCCGATTATACAAGGCAGAAGCTCGTCAGAGTCAAGTATTCGAGTGTGCAAAAATTTCGTATCCATTAGTGTGCATGTTCGATCAATCACCATAAGTACCATTTGTATCGATCAGAGAAGACAACATTTCGTATCAAACGCCGAAGGTTCAGTTCGTATCGATCATAATCCCTCGACTTCATATCGATTGCCTATAGCGTCTTCGTATAGATCCCCAGATTCAAGCCTCCGTATCGATCGCTTTGGATCGATACGAACTCTCACCATCGATCGATACAAAGCTTCCCACTCCATCAGTATGAAGTTCCATTGCTCGGATCGATACGAAATCCAACCCTCAGATCGATACGAATGTTCCCTTCGTGTCCTCACACTCCTCCAAATTCATTCAGGCGTCATCTCCTCCTTCTCTAAACCCATTTTGACCATCCACGGCCACATCACCAGAATCGGCCATGAACGCAGATGGATTGGCAGTTGAGTTCGAGTCTCATCATTCTTGGCATAATTTTGCTAATTAATTACCTAAATCAAAGTGCAGATTCAAGGGATTAAGGAGTTATGTTAATTTGGGACGAAAGCGAGTCCTTTTTCTTAATCTTTTAATCGATACGAAACGAGGCAGGAAGAATGGAAAACAGATGAAATTTTCTAAGTCCTAACAGTATTTATATGGACACGAGGTAAAGGTGAGAAACGGTTCGTCTCCCAGTTATGTTAACCGGTAAAAATCAGTCCCAAAGATCATCGATGCGAAGAGTAATCTTCGTGTCCATTTTCCCAAATCGATCTGGAATATAGCTGTTCGTAACTATTAATTCAAATCGATCCAGAGCATACTTTTTCGTATCCATCGGTAACCGATCTTCAAACCCATCGACACGAGGTGCCACTACAAAATTATGTATCGATCACTTAGCTCCACCGATACGACACGCCATCCGTTTGAGGAGTACAAAAACTCGTATCCATCGATACGAATCACCTTACAAAACCATCTACTTTGTATCGACATCCATCGATACAAAACGCATACCCCAACATCTCAAATCGATCCAGGAGAGGATCGATATGAAAGGGTGACCTAAAACAACCACCTAGCATTGGTACAACTCGAATTTCACATCGATTCAGGAGAGGATCGATACGAAATTCAATACAAAAAAGAACTGAAAATGCCTGACAATGACTCGTGAACATGCAAACGATAACGGGAGTCAGGCTAACATACATACATGTATAAACGGACTAACATCCAATTTTTTAAATTCATAGGAATTGAATACATGTCTGATGATGATTACAACACTAGATCATTATCCAACGGCGCTCAGTTACAACAGTACACGGTACAACAATTGGCAATCGGCAATTCATGATTTATGTTACTGAAGCATGAATCAAAGGTTACATCTTTCGACGAAAAGACAACAACCATTCAGACAAGTCGGATAAAACTGTTCAGGATGAAGATTGCAACTTTTCAAAGCACGTCATGTTCTCACAAGATGTACTTTGGGGGCCAAAATATTATCCCACCTTTTGGCAAGGCCGTGACACCAAGAACTTGACTAGAAACCAAGGACAGTTCATCCCGAAGGTTGGTTATACATAGATTCACTATGGATACTGTCGAATTTTATCCGAGACCGGATCGAGCTACAATTGATATGACACGACAAAAAAAGCTATGAAAGCCAACATTCCAAGTTTCAAGTCAATCGGAGTTCATGTGCTCAAGATATGATCGATGCAATTCAAGCTGTCACCTTGCTCGTATCCATCAAACCACCAGGCAGAAACCACGTTCGAATCAATCTAATGCGAATCCATACGGCGCGCACGGTTTCATATCGATCAAGAGAGCAGTGTTTTTCATATCCATCAATTATCTGTCGTTCGTATCCATCAAGCCTCGGCTATTCGTATCCATCAGCGAATATTTTTCGTATCCATCGAGTGCACCACTCTCTTCGTATCCATCAACTAGTAACATAATTCCTAATCCACTCAGTCAACTGTTGCCATCTTCATATCGATCCCTTTCTACCCATTTTGTATTAATCAGCTGAGGGGAGTGATACAAACTCAAGGCTTTCCATCGATACGAAGTGGCCCACAGTGATCATGGGAATACACAAATGCCATCGATACGAAGTTGTATCCAGAGAATCGATACGAAGAGCTTACATAAGAATAGATATGAAGCAGCCTCCAATGATTGATACGAAGTGGCCTGTGATCATCGATACGAACAGAAGCAGTAATGATCGATACGAACAGAGCAGTGGATCGATGCGAACAAGGCTAGCCCGGGTGGATGCGAACAAGGCACATCCATAGGAAAGACTCGATCGTTCGGCATGAAATGTGGATCGATCCTAAAAGCAAGCGCCACGTCAACTGGCATCACGTGCAGACTTATCAATGCGAACAGCATCGATACGAATAGCATCGATGCGAAGAGAACAGCAATCGAAAAGCCCAAACTTGCATCAATCATAACTCATAATCTACAAGTCTAAATGCCTCCAAATTTTCACAGGAGCTTACGTACATCCTCAAGAATATTCAAGATCGATCTCGACTCGATTGGACCAAATTACGATCGATATGAAATTCGTTCGTATCGATCACAAATCGAGTGCACACCGCATGGGATCGATTGCGTGGGCCCACCCACATGCCAAAAGAGGTCTCCTGAGATTTGAGTGAGATATTTACAACCTACGCCTATAAATAGTAGCCCTGAACCTACAGAAAAGGGATCTTTTGGCTCTTTGACGTCCAAACTTTGCCGAAACCATTGTTGCACTCAAAAGTCATTGTTGTACTCGAAATTTACTGTGGAAAACCGCTGTAACCAGTAAGCAAAAGTTAATAAAAGTCAATCATTTCATAGTGGACGTAGGCAACACGCCGAACCACTCTAAATCTCTGTGCTCTTTTGTTGTTTTTCTGATTATTGTCTGGAGTGTTTGTTAGATAATCCTCTTATTACATTTACTTTCTTCATTTTATCTCTTCAAACACTTCTGAAGAGTGTTGTGCCCAATTTTGGTACAAACAATAACCAAACCTAGGAGCTATTAAAGAAAGGGATGATAAGACCTAGTCATTCAAGTTGGGGATCGACAGTGGTTTTTGTTGCCAAGTCAGATGGATATTTAAGGTTGTGTGTAGACAATCGAGATCTGAATAAACAAATGATTAAGAACAAGTATCATCTACCCCGAATAGGTGACTTGTTTGATCAGTTACATGGTGCTTGAGTATTCTCGAAAATGGATCTAGCCATGAGATTCCATCAATTAAGGATTATGGAAGAATGCATCCATCTAACTGCATTTAAGGGTCCAAATACTTTCTTTGAGAGGTTGGTTATGCCTTTTGGGCTGACTAATGCACCCGCTTATTTTGTACACCTTATGAATAGAGTATTTAGAGATGTACTTAATAAATTCATGTTAGTCTTTATCGATGATATCCTTATCTATTCTAATTTAGAAGAAGAACACGAAAGACATCTAGAAATTGTGTTAGAGATATTGAGGAATAATGCGTTCAAAGCCAAATTCTCAAAATGTCATTTTTCAAAGAAGGAGGTAAGATTCCTTGGACATGTAGTATAAAGGGACGGAATTTCAGTATATCTTGTAAAGGTTGCAACTATTCTAAATTGGAAGTAGCCAACTCCTAAAAAAATCATAGCTTCTTAGGTTTGACAGGGTATTACAGAAGATTCATTCAAGACTTCTCAAAGATTGCCTACCACCTAACGAAGTTGACAATGAAAGATGCTAAATTTACCTGGACTCCTAAATGTGAAGAAGCGTTCCAGGAACTCAAAAAGAGGTTAACAATCGCTCCGGTTCTAGAATTATAAATGGAAATAGTGGATTAACCGTTTATATCGATGCTTTTGGTGAAGGAGTTGGTGCAGTTCTGATGCAGGAAGGAAAAGTGATCGCATATGCAAGTAGACAACTAAAGACTCATGAGAAGAATTATGCAACACACGACTTAGAATTATTAGCCATGGTGTTCGCATTAAAATTATGGAGGTATTATTTGCTGGGTGAAAAGTTTGAGCTCTTCACGGATCATAAATCTTTAAAGTATCTTTTCGCTCAGAAAGATTTAAACATGAGGCAGCAATGTTGGCTAGAATTTCTCGCATCATATGATCCAGATATTCTATATACACCCAGGAAGGCCAACGTAGTAGCAGATGCGTTGAGTAGGAAGAATGTTGTTATTTCTTATTTGGTAGTAACTCCAACCCTTCTGGAAAGAATTACCAGCAAGCAAAAAGAAGATCGATTCCTGAAGGAGATTATTAAAAATATATACAAAGGGTAGAATTCAAGCTTCGAAGTAGATATCCATGGAGTATTGCGATTGAATGGGCGAATTTGTGTTCCAAATGTGGAAAATCTTAGGTAGGAGGTGTTAGATGAATGCCACTAATCCAAACTTAACATTCATCCAGGAATTAACAAAATGTACAAAGACATGAAGCGCCCAAATTGGTGGAGAAGTATGAAAAGGGACATATCCATTTATGTTAGCCAATGCATAAATTGTCAACGAGCCAAGAGCAACCAATAGAAAATTTCAGGGTTACTTCAACCTCTAAAGATTCCAACTTGAAAGTGGGATAAAATATCAATGGATTTCATTGATGGCTTACTTTGAACGAGGAAGGGAAACGAAGGCATTTGGGTTATCATAGACCGATTAACTAAAAGTGCACACTTCATTCCAGTTAAGCCAACAATGACCGCTGCAAGCCTTGTGTAACGACCCGATATTTTCAACCATTCGCATCCGCACATGTCGGACTTGAATTGCTCAAAATACCGAATTGTTAATTTATATTTGGCAAAACTCAGAATATACAGTAAATAAATAATCACAGATCACAGACATAGAGTAAAATAATGCAGCGGAAGTAAAAGAAATAGTAGTTCATGAAGCTACTATATAAATATATCAGAGTTACATAAGATATAACAGAAGAAATAGAGTACAACAGAAGTCTCAATAAAATAACCAAGTACAAGCTGAGTAGAACAACGGAACTGAAATAGATAGGACAAGACAAGCAGATAATCTGCAGCGATTCAAATCTCCAAGAGAGTGGAAATCCAAATCTGTGAATAACCCAGGCTGACCCGAGCGTAAATAAAAATACAAACACTCGAGTCAGGACAATATATACTTATATAATGTAAACAAACTCATGTGAACTGTAATAAGGTACAAGTAACTTAAAGAATGCTTGGGATCGCCCATTCTTTAAGGATCCGTTAAACTATCTACTATGTAGTAATATTCGCTATTATAATAATGTCTAATCATAAAATAAACATACTTTAAAATAGCATTAGGGCTTTACATTTAATCTGAACTCACCCTAACACGTAATAGTCCCAGTAGTCTATCCAGTATTAGCATACTCCCAAAATGGGGGCTATCCTCGATACTCCACAGGCTACGGGAGAAATTCAAACTCGTAGTAAAACTCGATATGGTAGGTGACACTGCACAACTAGGCAATGCCAAGGTAGATATACCAATTACGCATCCGGACTGGTGGTGACGCATAGCAGCCACTACCGCCCACCTCGAACAACACTCCCAAATCAAGGGTGCGCACCAAATAAATCACAAGTAATAGAATGGTATCGAAGAAGTGTGTCCGATCAGAGGTGCTACCTCCTTGGTCCGTCAATCGCTCCTGTTTTAGCCACCTTATGCCAACTCACGGGAGTTGGGTCCACGTATATACCTTAGGATCGTCGCCACCATCTTACTTCATTTTGGAAACTCCACCGCGTACACAGTTGTCAAAGTGGTTTTCGGTATCGACAGAGAGTATGTCCATATCCGACCCCAGTCTCTTTAACAACTAATCGTTATTATAACCCGTGGTTATAAATTTAAAAACAGTATTTTATACTTCAAAATAGAATATCATTTCAAATCCAAATCTTTATCAAAATAAAGATTAAATCAATTCCAAACCATTTCAATATATTTAAAATATCATATTATTTCAAAACTTCATTTCAAATCATTTCAATATATCAAAATATCATATCTTTCCAAAACTTCATTTCAAATCATTTTAATATATCAAAATATCATATCCTTTCAAAACTTCATTTCAAATCATTTTAATATATCAAAATATCATATCCTTTCAAAACTTCATTTCAAGTAACCCTTTTAAATAGTTTATATTTCAATCAAAATAATTCATTTAAACCATTTAAAAGTGTAATTATTATACTTTCAAATCAAGTATTCAATTTCCAAAGTTTCAATTCAATTCAATCATTTATTTCAATTAAATTTCCATAGACCATTTCAAATCTTATAAATTTCAAATATAGATTTAATCCACAAAATAACTATTCAAATTATAAAATAAGTTCCAAAGCTTTAATATCCTATATTTCATAAGTCCAATATCTTTTAAATAGATTCAAATTACAAGTAAACCAAATATTTTTCATACTAATATAAACTTCAATTATTCATTCCAAGATTTAATATCATTTCAAATTCAACTTTCCCAGCACTTGGAAAATGCTACGAAATGTTATGTTTTTAAAATAATTCATTAACAAAAGACAGCATTTAAATGCTGTAATAGGTTTCTTTTAATTTCAAGTAAACTTTGGTTAAATTAACAACTATAGCACTTACAAAGTGCTATAATAACCTTTAGTTCAAATTAGCCTTTTAGTTCATTTAAAACAACTACAGCATTTTAAAAATGCTGTAATATCTTTTACATTACATTTCAAAAATGATGTCAAATCAAATTCAGAGTTTTATTTACAATTTCACACATAATTAACTTTTAATATAAATCATTTTAACTTATAAAATTATATATTTTCACACTTTAAACAATCATTTATATACCCTTATTCTTTTGATTTTATAAAGTCAAATTTCCATAAAAAATCCAAATTAAATAAAAAATTTCTTATTTAAATTCAAGTATTAAATTTTCATTTATTTAATAAAAATTTAACTTAACACTTAAGTTTAAACTTCCAAAATATAACTTATTTAATTTCACCTTTAAACAAATTTCACAAAAATTCAATTTAAGTTATATTACCAAATTCAGCTTAAATATTCATTTATTTCATATTTTAGGTTATACAAAATCATTAACACTTTATAAAATCATTATTTCTTAATAAAATCATTAAATTCATTTTTAAATCAAAATTTGTCATATATTCTTACTTTACATAAATTCCATTTAAAAACAAAATCATAAATTCCAAAATTAACTTATATTTCAAATTCTACTTCACCATTTACTTAATTCACTTATTTAATTTGTAGAAAATCACTAATATTTTATAGAAATCATTTTAATAAAATTTAAATCAAAATATCATAATATTTATATTTTTAAAATATTTTAAAAATTTCAGAAAAATATATAAACCACGGGTCTGTATATAATTTTCTAGCCTGGGTCAAGTGATACGGATATGTATCATTTCAATCCGCAGTTTACAAAGAAAACCGGGTTTTATCATTTCAAACCCGCAATCCCAAGTTAAAACAAAATAAATAAAAACCATTCAGGCTAATCATTTTAGCCCATAAC
The DNA here is from genome assembly GCA_030737815.1 of Allium fistulosum. Classification (NCBI taxonomy): domain Eukaryota; kingdom Viridiplantae; phylum Streptophyta; class Magnoliopsida; order Asparagales; family Amaryllidaceae; genus Allium; species Allium fistulosum. The sequence continues at coordinate 420,489,628 of CM060906.1, forward strand.
GATTTTTCCCTATTCTAAAGTCTGTTCGGGTATGTATCATTTCAACCCATAGTGATTTCTATACTAACAGGGAACTTGTAGTGTGATAAACATATATGAATGAACAGAATAACATCATATAAAAGTAACTGATGATATAACAGGTGTAATAACAAGGGTGAGCATTATATGATCATAATATAACAATTATAATAGGATGATATAATTTTACAGATTCAAATGGTGTTCGTTTACTAGTTATATAAGTACACATCGTCTGGGAATTACTCACTTGTTTAAGCTGGAGATGACGACCAAAACACACAACACAGAATCTTCAAAGGCACGACAACACGAATATGATTTAAGTGAGAGAGCTAAAGATGAATCTCCTTGGATACATTCAACAAAACAAGTATAACAACACATAAGTTTCAAAACAATTCCACACTAGACAATGTTAGAAATCAAAGCCCAAAACAAAGACAAATGCTTTGCACTTGTTCTCAACTTCACATACTTCAGTTATGAAATGAAATAGCACAGCCAAGGCATGGATTTGGGTCTGGTTTGGGTCCCTATAGGGTCAGCCTAGGTTGTGTTTTATTGGTGTGGATAAGTATAGATGCAACATAGAATCACTACAAGGCAAATACAAGGCAACATCAACATTTCTATGCTATATATGGTTCGGCCAGAGGCTATATGGGCATGACCTGATGTCCAGATGGCGGTGGATGATGTGGCAAAGGGTGGTGGTCAGATCTGGGCTGGTGGTGGTGGTGGGAGTGGTGGCAAAAGGAAGCTAGAGGTGGTGGTACCAAAACTAGGTCGGCTAGAAGGCATAGGTGATGGTTTTGTGGATTTTGGTGGTGATCTCTTACCAAGGTGGGCTCGGCCTGATGTGGTGATGGACTGGAGTGGATGATGATCAGGTCATGGAGTGGTGGAGGTCGCCAAAGGGCTGGATGAAGGTGGAGCCGATCTACAAAGTTGAGAAACAAGGTGCAAATCAAAGTAGAAGATAGAAAAACAAGAAAAAAAGAAGAAGAATTTACCTCAACACTTACAAGCAATGGCCGTATATTTTTTTTGTGATTTGAGAAATGATTTGAGATTCACGTGAAAATGAGGAAGTGGCTGAAATGAGAAAGAAACATATGGCAAAAAAAATAAATGATGTACGTCAAGAAATGAAAAGGTGGAAGGTAAAGAGGCTTAGGAAGATAAAGAGTTTAAAACTTTTCAAATTTCCACCCATTTATATTTAATTTATACATACATAAAAATAGCTGATAATATAGATAAATAATCTCAGAAATAAAATAAATAAATAAACAAAATAAATAAATTTTAAATTAATTAAATTAAATAAATAAAATAGCAATATATATATAACTAGGCTAAATAAATTGAAACAAATTCAAATAAACTTCAGAAAAATTATATTATCACTTTAAAATATTAAAAGACAAAAATATACATAAAATAACATATTAACACAATTTAAAATAAAATATGACAATTGAAATATAATTTATAAAATTTAAAACAAACAATATTGCTAAATAAATCAATTTATACACAATATTGAAAAATCTATAACTTTTACAATTTAAATCTGTTTTCAACGAAACGAAAAGCAGTATTCATGATATTAAATCTATATTCATAATAAAAGATAAAATTTAAGAATTTAAATATTTTAATTTAAAATTTAAAAGTCAAAGTTTGACCATTTGACCACAAATATACCTTTCAGGAAAATATTCAATTTATACAAGTTTGGAATTATATTTCATATGATAATCAAAATTTATATTAAAAATGAAATGTTTGAAATAAAACAAGTTTTAAAAATAATTTCAAAATAAAATAAAGTCAAATTTAAAATATATGCAAAAATCTAAGGTTGTTACACTCTCCCCCACTCAAAATTTTTCGTCCCCGAAAAGGAATGAGGTACGGGAAAGCACAAGAAAAAGATAGAGTGAAATAAGATTAAGACAAGATGACAAGAAGATTAGAATTATACCTGATAACTGTTGTTATATGCAAGTTTAACAAGGTGGAGATGATCTTCCCAAGATTCTCCAGAATCAGGAACACAAGCACGAAAAAAAATCCTCTAGAATCTGATTCACCCTTTCCGCTTGACCGACGGTCTGTGGATGGCAAGCAGTGCTCAGATTCAATTGAGTACCAAAGATCATCAAAGATTATAGAAAGATTTCTAAACAGAAAGGTCATAGAAAGACACATATACCAGTCTGTAGCACGATAAGGAAAATAAGAACAACTAACATCCAGTTTGAAAACAAAATAAGATAATAAGTTTGAAACCATGGAGATTTCAACTTAAATTGATAATTAATTTTACACAAGTTAAATAAATCTTAACTATTTCTAATTTCAATATCTTATCATCTAATTTTCTTAAATTAACAATTTCAAAAATCATGGATTTGCAAATTCATTATTTATTATACTCATAATGTACTTAATAATTTAATTCCTTTTTATTCCTAATTAAAATTAAATTTATCCCTCTCAATATATTTTATCACCTATGTTAAATATACTTACACTTATTATAACTATTTTAATTTATTCCTAATTCCCTTAACATCATTTATATTGTAAATTATTCAATTATTCTTTTACTCTATTTACCTCTGTTAATCTTTTTATAACTAAAATTTAAGTGTATAACATTTATTATAACCACTCAAATTTTATTTATAAAATCTTTTCATATTGTATATTATCCAGTTACATTGTTAACTTCTAAAATTAAGGTAAGTTATATTGGAATGCACTTGAGAATTATACAAATAAAACTTTCTAAAATTAATAAACAATATAAACATTCTAATTCAATCATTCCAAGCTTGAATATTTATTCAAAAGTTTGATTTTCTTTTTATACTTGAAGTTATTATTTAAGATAGAATTTAAGAATAAAATTTCTGATTCCTTTCAAACCATTTAGAGATAAATAAATGTATGTACATAATTTGTCAAATCAAATTTACATCATATATCTATATATATTATAAATCAAATCATATTTTAGAAATTCAAATCAATTAAATTTCCCAAACAAAGCTGTAGCAAGACTACAAAACAGTCTCTTTACTTCGAAACTCGAAAATGAACGTCGATGATGCCTCGGTCATCACCGAAATTATTTTCCAGCGACAAAGAGAAGAGCACTAAAATTTTAAAACTTTAAAATTCTTTGGAAAAAAATTTCTATTCAAAAATACTTTAAATAATATATCCTTTTAAAACTTTAAACACACGGTTTGAAACCATCGGAAATTAAATTCTCAAATTCTTGATTTAAATTCGTTTCAGTTTCCAAATCAAATTTATAAACAACTATTTATAAATTCATTTATAGAATGATAAATCAAGTATTATCATTTCAAATAATCAATTTAAATCAATTTATTAAGTTCCATAATATTTATTTATATCAAAATTTATTTCATTAACCAAATTTTAAAATAATATTGTGTCAGTTTGTTCTGTCAAAGTGTTTTAGAAATCCTATCGATAGCGTTGATCAGACGAATTGATCAGAAGCCTAAATCAACATCAACAACTGAAACAACACAATATAAAACAAACATAGATTTACAAGTACAATTCAAAATGTTTGGAGATAGTTTGGAAACAAAGACAAGATGATTAATTAACTAAATATGAAGATGGATAAGCTTAGAATAATCGCCGGCAACCTTAACTGGGTCAACCGTGACTGAATGAATAAGATCAAATGTGTATTTTTTTCTGGGGTAAATCAACATCCGATCTCAAGAGATAGAGTTTGGAATAACAAAAGATATTAGCATCTAAACCAAGGATAGATATAAATCTCTAGTGAATCGATGCTAATTGTAAAGGAGTTTCCCTTTTTACAAGTCATTAGAGTATTGGCGAGACCGCCAATTCACAATAAAGCTCATTCGAAGCAAATTTATGGGATACTCTAGAATCACAAGAAGATGAATAGTGAGGGACAAGAATGGATTTTGGAACTGCAGGGAACGTTCCAAAATTCAAAGGAAATCAAATAAAAATGAAGAGATTCAAGCTCGAATGAAAGTGATTCTGTAACTAAATTTACCATACATTCTAAGTTTTGCCTCAAAGCCAAGGCTCTGATACCAACTATAACGACACAATATTTTCAACCATTCGCATCCGCACATGTCGGACTTGAATTGCTCAAAATACTGAATTGTTAATTTATATTTGGCAAAACTCAGAATATACAGTAAATAAATAATCACAGATCATAGACACAGAGTAAAATAATGCAGCGGAAGTAAAAGAAATAGTAGTTCATGAAGCTACTATATAAATATATCAGAGTTACATAAGATATAACAAAAGAAATAGAGTACAACAGAAGTGTTAATAAAATAACCAAGTACAAGCTAAGTAGAACAACTGAACTGAAATAGATAGGACAAGACAAGCAAATAATCTCCAGCGATTCCAATCTCGAAGAGAGTGGAAATCCAAATCTGTGAATAACTTAGGCTGACCCGAGCGTAAATAAAAATAAAAACACTCGAGTCAGGACAATATATACTTATATAATGTAAACCAACTCATGTGAACTGTAATAAGGTACAAGTAACTTAAAGAATGCTTGGGATCGCCCATTCTTTAAGGATCCGTTAAACTATCTACTATGTAGTAATATTCGCTATTATAATAATGTCTAATCATAAAATAAACATACTTTAAAATAGCATTAGGGCTTTACATTTAATCTGAACTCACCCTAACACGTAATAGTCCCAGTAGTCTATCCAGTATTAGCATACTCCCAAAATGGGGGCTATCCTCGATACTCCACAGGCTACGGGAGAAATTCAAACTCGTAGTAAAGCTCGATATGGTGGGTGACATGGCACAACTAGGCAATGCTAGGGTAGATATACCAATTACGCATCCGGACTGGAGGTGACGCATAACAGCCACTACCGCCCACCTCGAACAACGCTCCCAAATCAAGGGTGCACACCAAATCAATCACAAGTAATAGAATGGTATCGAAGAAGTGTGTCCGATCAGAGGTGCTACCTCCTTGGTCCGTCAATCGCTCCTATTTTAGCCACCTTATGCCAACTCACGGGAGTAGGGTCCACGTATATACCTTAGGATCGTCGCCACCATCCTACTTCATTTTGGAAACTCCACCACGTACACAGTTGTCAAAGTGGTTTTTGGTATCGACAGAGAGTATGTCCATATCCGATCCCGGTCTCTTTAACAACCAATCGTTATTATAACCCGTGGTTATAAATTTAAAAACAATATTTTATACTTCAAAATAGAATATCATTTCAAATCCAAATATTTATCAAAATAAAGATTAAATCAATTCCAAACCATTTCAATATATTTAAAATATCATATTATTTCAAAACTTCATTTTAAATCAATTCAATATATCAAAATATCATATCTTTCCAAAACTTCATTTCAAATCATTTTAATATATCAAAATATCATATCCTTTCAAAAATTCATTTCAAATCATTTTAATATATCAAAATATCATATCCTTTCAAAACTTCATTTCAAGTAACCCTTTTAAATAGTTTATATTTCAATCAAAATAATTCATTTAAACCATTTAAAAGTGTAATTATTATACTTTCAAATCAAGTATTCAATTTCCAAAGTTTCAATTCAATTCAATCATTTATTTCAATTGAATTTCCATAGACCATTTCAAATCTTATAAATTTCAAATATAGATTTAATCCACAAAATAACTATTCAAATTATAAAATAAGTTCCAAAGCTTTAATATCCTATATTTCATAAGTCCAATATCTTTTAAATAGATTCAAATTACAAGTAAACAAAATATTTTTCATACTAATATAAACTTAAATTATTCATTCCAAGATTTAATATCATTTCAAATTCAACTTTCGCAGCACTTAGAAAATGCTACGAAATGTTATGTTTTTAAAATAGTTCATTAACAAAAGACAGCATTTAAATGCTGTAATAGGTTTCTTTTAATTTCTAGTAAACTTTGGTTAAATTAACAACTATAGCACTTACAAAGTGCTATAATAACCTTTAGTTCAAATTAGCCTTTTAGTTCATTTAAAACAACTACAGCATTTTAAAAATGCTGTAATATCTTTTACATTACATTTCAAAAATGATGTCAAATCAAATTCAAAGTTTTATTTACAATTTCACACATAATTAACTTTTAATATAAATCATTTTAACTTATAAAATCATATATTTTCACACTTTAAACAATCATTTATATACCCTTATTCTTTTGATTTTATAAAGTCAAATTTCCATAAAAAATCCAAATTAAATAAAAAATTCTTATTTAAATTCAAGTATTAAATTTTCATTTCTTTAATAAAAATTTAACTTAACTTTAAACTTCCAAAATATAACTTTTTTAATTTCACCTCTAAACAAATTTCACAAAAATTCAATTTAAGTTATATTTCCAAATTCAGCTTAAATATTCATTTATTTCATATTTTAAGTTACACAAAATCATTAACACTTTATAAAATCATTATTTCTTAATAAAATCATTAAATTCATTTTTAAATCAAAGTTTGTCATATATTCTTACTTTACATAAATTCCATTTAAAAACAAAATCATAAATTCCAAAATTAACTTATATTTCAAATTCTACTTCACCATTTACTTAATTCACTTATTTAATTTGTAGAAAATCACTAATATTTTATAGAAATCATTTTAATAAAATTTAAATCAAAATATCATAATATTTATATTTTAAAAATATTTTAAAATTTTCAGAAAAATATATAAACCATGGGTCTGTATATAATTTTCTAGCCTAGGTCAAGTGATACAGATATGTATCATTTCAATCCGCAGTTTATAAAGAAAACCGGGTTTTATCATTTCAAACCCGCAATACCAAGTTAAAATAAAATAAATAAAAACCATTCAGGCATATCATTTTAGCCCATAACGATTTTTCCCTATTCTAAAGTCTGTTCGGGTATGTATCATTTCAACCCATAGTGATTTCTATACTAACAGGGAACTTGAAGTGTGATAAACAGATATGAATGAACAGAATAGCATCATATAAAAGTAACTGATGATATAACAGGTGTAATAACAAGGGTGAGCATTATATGATCATAATATAACATTTATAATAGGATGATATAATTTTACAGATTCAAATGGTGTCCGTTTACTAGTTATATAAGTACACATCGTCTGGTGAGAATTACTCACTTGTTTAAGCTGGAGATGACGACCAAAACACACAACATAGAATCTTCGAAGGCACGACAACATGAATATGATTTGAGTGAGAGAGCCAAAGATGAATCTCCTTGGATACATTCAACAAAACAAGTATAACAACACATAAGTTTCAAAACAATTCCACACTAGACAATGTTAGAAATCAAAGCCCAAAACAAAGACAAATGCTTTGCACTTGTTCTCAACTTCACATACTTCGGTTATGAACTGAAATAGCACAGCCAAGTCATGGATTTGGGTCTGGTTTGGGTCCCTATAGGGTCGGCCTAGGTTTTGTTTTTTTGGTGTGGATAAGTATAGATGCAACATAGAATCACTACAAGGCAAATACAAGGCAACATCAACATTTCTATGCTATATATGGTTCGGCCAGAGGCTATATGGGCATGACCTGATGTCCAGATGGTGGTGGATGATGTGGAAGAGGGTGGTGGTCAGATTTGGGCTGGTGGTGGTGGTGGAAGTGGTGGAAAAAGGAAGCTAGAGGAGGTGGTACCAAAACTAGGGCGGCTAGAAGGCATAGGTGATGGTTTTGTGGATTTTGGTGGTGATCTCTTACCAAGGTGGGCTCGGCCTGGTGTGGTGATGGACTAGAGTGGATGATGATCAGGTCATGGAGTGGTGGAGGTCGGCCAAGGGCTGGATGAAGGTGGAGCTGATCTACAAAGTTGAGAAACAAGGTGCAAATCAAAGTAGAAGATAGAAAAAGAAGAAGAATTTTACCTCAACACTTACAAGCAATGGCCGTATATTTTTTTGTGATTTGAGAAATGATTTGAGATTCACGTGAAAATGAGGAAGTGGCTAAAATGAGAAAGAAACATACGGCAAAAAAAATAAATGATGTAAGTTAAGAAATGAAAAGGTGGAAGGTAAAGAGGCTTAGGAAGATAAAGAGTTTAAAACTTTTTGAATTTGCAACCATTTATATTTAATTTATACATACATAAAAATAGTTGATAATATAGATAAATAATCTCGGAAATAAAATAAATAAATAAACAAAATAAATAAATTTTAAATTAATTAAATTAAATGAAGAAAATAGCAATATATATATATATAACTAGGCTAAATAAATTGAAACAAATTCAAATAAACTTCAGAAAAATTATATTATCACTTTAAAAATATTAAAAAACAAAAATATACATAAAATAACATATTAACACAATTTAAAATAAAATATGACAATTGAAATATAATTTATAAAATTTAAAACAAACAATATTGCTAAATAAATCAGTTTATACACAATATTGAAAAATCTATAACTTTTACAATTTGAATCTGTTTTCAATGAAACGAAAAACAGTATTCATGATATTAAATCTATTTTCATAATAAAAGATAAATTTTAAATATTTAAATATTTAAATTTAAAAGTCAAAGTTTGACCAGTTTGACCATAAATATACCTTTCAGGAAAATATTCAATTTATACAAGTTTGGAATTATATTTCATATGATAATCAAAATTTATATTAAAAATGAAATGTTTGAAATAAAACAAGTTTTAAAAATAATTTCAAAATAAAATAAAGTCAAATTTAAAATATATGCAAAAATCTAGGGTTGTTACACCTTGCAGATATATATATATATATATATATATATATGAAAGAGATCTTCTAAGAGCATGTATTCTCATATATGAAAGAGATTGTCCATGCAAATGATTTTCCCATGAGCCTCCAAAGTCTAGAATACATGGGAAAATCATTTGCATTTGGTAGAATTCTCTTATAACAACAGCTATCAAGCTAGTATTAGCATAGCACCGTATGAAGCTCTATATGGTCGTCATGCAAGTCACCAGCGTGTTGGATCGAGACCGGAGATCGGTTAATACTTGGTCCTGATATGATACAAGAAGCTTCAAAGAAGGTTGACATGATTAGAGAGAAGCCAAAGGAAACCCAGTGCATACAGAAAAGTTATGCAGACCAAAGACGTAGAAATCTGGAATTATCAGTTGGAGATTCTATCTTTTTGAAAGTCTCTCTGATGAGAGGAGTGGTGAGGTTTGGAAGGGCTGGGAAGTTAGCACCTTGATATATTGGACCTTTTCCCATTCTTGAACGAATCAGCCCATTAGCTTATCGAGTGCAATTGCCAAAAAAGTTGTCAGGAGTGCAGAATTTTTTTCAGGTATCTCATTTGCGGAAACATGTGCATGACCTAGGACAAATCATAGAAACAGCTGCTTAGGATGACTTGGAGGTGGAACCAAATTTTGCAGTTATTTGACGGCTTGTTCGAATCGTTGATCATGATGAGAAACGATTAAGGAGGAAGGTGGTAACGTTAGTCAGTTCAATGGAGTGGAGATGCCGAGGATTGCACTTGGGAAACAGAGGATAGAATGAGGAAGGCATATCTTGAGTTTAGGATTGATGTATAGACTGTATAAATTCTATCGTTATAGTGTATCACCGCCAGTAGTGTAGTCACTTATCCATACTCTTGTATATATTCCATCTTATCGAATATATTTCTTATTGAGCTATCTTCTTCTTATCTTAAATTTCGAGGACGAAATTCTTTTAAGGAGGAGAGAATGTAACAACCCAGAATTTGATCGCTCTAAAATATAATATTTAAATTGATTTTAAATATAAAATGTATAAGACTTTATAATTCAAATAATATTAGATAGGATTTGGAGATGGAAATATACACAAAAATAGAACGGTTGTTTATCTATAAAAGCAACAAAAATATGATTTTAGAAAAGTAAGTTTGAATGGTTAAATAAATAATTTTAATTAATTTATTAAGTTTTTTTATTTTTAATAACAATATACAAATTTATTTTCAAGTTTTGTTTACATAAATAAATAGTTTAACAAAAACGTCAAAATGCGACCGTAAAACATTTTGTCAAAAATCAACTTTTTGTTCAACAAAAGTTGTCACAACGTTGTTGCACCTCTATTTACATATATATATTTACACATATTTAAATAGGATAAGAATTAATAAAGTCACTAAACAAGTTTACTTTTCCTAAAAAGTTTAGAAATTTCTAGAAATCATTAACAAAAAGTAAGCACTAAAAGGCAAACATGTCAAAATCAAATCTAAACAAAAATCTTATTTTATTTTACTTAATACTTAAATGATTAGGACATAATGTGGTGAAATGAAAGGTGATGTTAAGTGTTGAAAAAATGTAGTTTACTTAAAGATGAAGTAAGGGTATCTTGGTCATTTTACATAATAATATTTTATTCCAAACTTTTTCCTATAAATACCAAACCAATTCTTCACTTTTTCACACTTCTTCTTCTTTATTTCCAAGCTTTCTCTCTTCATTTTCATTGCTTACAACCTTACTAAAATAATGCCAAAATTCATTTCAAAAATATACTAAAGGAAATATCCATCCAAACACCGCAAAACCACAACCAAACTTCCCCTTATCCTCCCCCTACCCATGCCGCACCTACCACCCGCCATGGCCGAGCCCACCTCTCCCCCAGCTAAGGCGTGAGCACCATCCCCCTCTCCAAGTCCGAGTCAAGCCATTTTTAGTAAAGCGTGCAAGTGTTGTGAGCATTCGATTAAAGTTAGGAAGGTTTATATCCGTCTAAAGTTTGTTCAATTCCATTCAAGGTGAGAACTCCTAATTACTATATATATGGATGTGATGATGTGATATGATTGTATGGATGTTTTTTTATGATTTTGATCATCATATATTATTCATCTCATGTGAATGTTTGAATAAGTCACAATATACACGTCATTATTTCACATGGAAAACACTTTTCGAATGAATCTGAAAAATAGTATGAAATCATTTAATACCTTTAAAATGATTGAAAATGTTTTAGAAATATTTCACAAACATATAAACTTGTTTCAACAGGTTTTAAATGAAAACCAATAAATGAGTCAAAACTAGGCGTGTCGCGTAATGGTAGTTCGCGATTTCACGCCGAAGAGAATAAATGAGTATATGGAATGGAATTTAGCTCGGAAAATTCTTCGAGATAAGAATTTTCTGGACTATTATATCCATAGTTTTAAAATGAAGAAAGAAAATCAAGATTTAATCTTATAGATTTTAAAATATGGCCAAATCAAATTTTCAGAAAAATCGTGCTTTTACAGTAAAGCGACCAAACTATAAAAGTCTTTGAAATAAATATTTTTAAATGTTTAAAAATATAAAATAAATTTTATAAATTCAGTAAAATAGTTTAAAAGAGATTTGAATGGGAAAATATGGATTTTCAAATATTGAAAAGTTGTTTTAAATCAAATCAGCTTTTTGTAGCACTTTCCGCAGCACTTTTCTGCTGTCGTTTCAGCAACTTTAGAAATGAAGTTTTAAACTTAACGATTCTTTTACAAATCTTTTATGAATGTTTTCAAATAAATAATTAAGCATTTTGAAGATGATTTTGGGATTTTATAAATTATTTAAAAAGGTTTAAATAAATGATTTAAGGAAAAGCTGTCAAAATCAAGTGATTTAATCTTGGCTCCAAAAGCCGACGAGTAGACTAGATTTTTCTATTCGTGAGATTTGGGTGAGGTGCTTAAACTAAGAAGATGTTCAGGAACAGCCAGTGCCCTGACTCACCTGGCCTCATCTAGGCAAGGGATAGATAAGGTCGAAATGTCGAAAACGAGTTAAGTATAAAGGTTAAATTTTCCAAATTTAAATACTCATAAGTTACTTTCCAAAAATGTTTTGATAATTTTCAAAAGGAAGGTCGCAATGATTCCATATTTGCTAAAGGAATATTTTTAAGATATATATCTCTCGAAGATATTTGATAAAGAAAGGAACAAATCAAACTACAGTCATCTACTTATAAAACATCATTTTTATCGATGATTGGATTTCGAAGAAACCGAGGTTGGATTTGGGAAATCCCTATCTGAAAACCACTTTGAACCAATTTACATTTTGAAGTAAAACATGATGAAGATAAGAGTATTGAAGATGAAGAAATTCATGATGTAAAGCTGCTTGTCACTAGTCCCTCGAGGTGAAATTTAACATATCATATATTTATGGTGGCAAGTAGTGATCCTTTATAAAATCTTTGAATTGCAAGGACTAATCGCTACTGATCCTAGGGTGATTCCCAAAACAGGATGTGGTAGGAGGAGTACCTTCGGTTTTGTTTAGTCCCAAAACGAACTTATATGGACGAATGTTTGACGTTACATTTTAAAATCACATTAATTTATCTCTATAAATGTATTTATGCTTGGTGGCGGAGAAGGCAACTTCTCTTAGCTTAACACCCTTTCTTGAAACGTACGAGCTCAAGAGTATATGTTTATAGAAATCAGTCGTGTGATTATAGATTGGCAATGTAGCATTCGAAGAGGAAATATGATGTACAATGTGAAAGGTAATCGTTACCTCAAGCTTCACACCAGGAAATGGCCGAAACAAGGTAGATGCGGCAAGGCTATGTGGTTCGCAACCATTAGTGTATGATGTAACATCCTCTATCTTGATGCCCAAAGCTAAGCACTACAGATGCTGCAGTCATCTAGAGTATTAACTTCCGATGACAAAATACGGTAATGTTAATGGTATCCATAATATCAGAAGCACATGAATCTGAAACAAAATCATAGATTTCAAAAAAACACCTTTTCTGATTACGTTTCACAAAACATGTTTCATATTCCATTACATAGTCCCAATCATTTCCGAGGTTCAAATCAAATATAATTATTACATAAATATGCCAAGAGCGACATATGAAGATGCTCCCTTGGATGACCAGAGTACTATATAGACATAAACTGTCTTAATAAATCACAGTGGAATAAACAAAATAGCAACTCCTATATATAATTAACATTAGCCTCCTACTCATCTCTCGAAGCTTTATTCACCCTCCTACCAAACTTGTAAACCCAAACTCTTAATATACTCAAATTAATTTTGAGCACCCGAGAGTTTAACGGAAAAAACATAAACTTCGAGTTAGACAAAAAGCCTGGTGTGAATAATACTATTACATCTTGGTTTACTGATATTAAGTGAGACTATGCCGCTTAGCAGAACGGGTTTTCCCTCACCAATACCCATTTAAAACATATATTTTTGCAAACCAAAGTCCTGCAACCAAACTGGTTAGTCAAATCGATTATATTAATAATAGCAAATATCATATGTGCTCAAAAACAGGTAATAAATGGACCATCTGTCCGAAACAATGTTGCTTTGTTTGGCTAACTACTAACCTTTGGCTGACTCGGGCCTACCAGATAAATTAAACAAATCAACTAACAACTGTTAGACATACTTCTGCATGGTCTGTCCTTAACCTACTTCTCCAATGGCCACTTGATCCTAATGGTTTTTCGGGCTTACCAATAACCTATCCTTCTTCTTTGTACATATATATTCCTTTCTATCTGCAACCATCATTTAAGTCTTACCTGTGACTAAACCCTACACACTGGAATTTTGGACTAAATTAGCTAGGGGCTAATAGCTAATGTATAGGGCATGACACTATACCAGTCCCATCTAGTATACAAATATCCAAGTCATTTACTTAGGTTTAACTACCTTTTAAATTTTCCTTGAAAACCTTTTCAAAATGATCTAACCCTTTACTCATAACAGGAAAATATACTATTTGCTTTACTAAAATCTCTTTGCCATGATATATACTTTACTCAAAAAATTCTTGATGAAAACATTCGAAACCATTATTTAAAACCTTTAAAAAATCTCTTTCGAAACCATTGAAAGTACCTCTTTCGAAACCATTGAAAACATCTTCTTCGAAAGATATATAAACCTTAGACGTCCTCTTCTAAACACTTTAAATATGCCTTTCTAAACTATTAGAAACCTTCCATTTAAACACTAAGGTACCTTTCGAAAACACTAGGGAATCACCCGTTCGAAACCTTATATATATGATGTGCACGTAAATGTGCATATTTTTACCACCATATTTATTCTACTTAAATTAAATAAATGATCATATTGGGTATTTTAACTTGTTTTAACCAAAACCCATATTAATTCCAAATTGCTACATATCCATCTTCATATAGAGGCAAAACGGTCATTTGTGTGCATATATTTCTTTAAGAAAAATTAATTGGAAATTTATATATATGTGTAGGAATTTGATCTCAAATAGGAGTGGTTTCATGAAGACACATTGTAACACCCCACCTTTTTGTATCATTAAGCAGACACACGTGCCAACTTAAACCATACATAAGGGTGGATTGTTATGGGGTAAATAAGAAAAAGTGGAGAAATAAAAGAAACAAAATAGAATCTTGCAGCGGAACGATAAAATATAATAATCAAATAACAGTTCATGAAGCTGTTTTACAAAACATTTGATTATACTTATACAATACATATCAGAGTTACACATACCAGAGTATGATAATTGATGCAGCGGAATACAATGGTGTAGTGGAATATAATAAATAGTAGTAATAAAATCTTCGTCTTCGTCCTCCAGAAATAGAGCCTTCAAATCCTGAAATGCTCAAGCTGACCCGAGCGAATTGAAAAGACAAAACACTCGAGTCAGAACTAAAAGAACTTATGTAAGTTAAATCAATGAAATAAATATGAGTGTAAACGGCGTCAGAGATGTTTACGGGGTTTGACATCTCCTATCCAGTGACTAACGTGAGTGCAGTAACTTAAGAAATGTTCGGGATTCACATCTCCTAAGGATCCGTTAAACTATCTACTATGTAGTAATATTCGCTATATACAGTAGTGTCTAATCAGTAAAGTATAATCATATAGAAAATAGCGTTAAGGGGATGGTGAACCTTAACGCGGTCGGATCTTTAAACCAAAATCGTAGTGGGTTCGAAATGGTAGGTGTAACAGCCCAAAAATTTTAACGAAATTTTCTTTAAAAATAAACTTTTGAATATTGATTTGAATTAAAAGTGTGATAATTTATGTGAAACGGGAAATTTAAACTTTGCAATTCGTTACGTTTATTTATATCCATTCTTTAATTTATTTTAAACAATCAAATTTATTTATTATGGTAATAGCTATTTAATTGTTGGTTTAGAATAATACGTTATTTTATTAAAGAAAACCGTTAGCATTTGTTTCAATTTTTAATTGATAAAAGAAATAACGGTTGTACGTTACTTTGGGCGTTACACTTTACGTTCGTCGTTCCTTGTCCGTTTGACCTTTTCTTGCGTTAACAATGCTATTTCAGCTGTATGTTTCAGTTTGAAAATTTCAATAGAATCTTGCATTGAATTGTGCGCGTGAGAATCATTCCATTCCCCTTTTATCTTCCTTACGTTTCGTTCAAACTTAATAACATTTATTGCCTTAACTTTTGCCATCGTTAAAAAACTTTTGCCTCCTCTCTACAAATTATAGACAGCTGTTTCATTTTCCTTCGTTAGCAAAATTTTTCATACTGCAAATTGAGAATTTTCGCCTCCATCATATTCGCGTGAGCATTCCTCTAGAAGGTAAGGACAGCACCTTCTTTCTTTTACATTTTTGTATTTTGTATTTCTTTTGTTGGTGTCCCCTGTGTTTGCTGTTCCGTGTTTTGGCCATCACCTATCCCATTCACCATATATTTCCAGACCCAACCCCATGCCGTCGCCAACGCCAGAAACCACCACCACTTCTCACCATCACGTCAGCCCTTCACCGAAACCCCAGACCATCACCACCCACCACGAGACCAGCCAACCACCCAGGCGACCCACTGGCCATGCCGACACCACGACAACCACCAAACTGTGACGAGAACCGCCACATCACCCCGCTTTGCCAGCCACCGTACCAGTCGCACCGAACCCGAGCACAACACCAGCCGAGAACCCACCACGTCACCAACCCCACGACCAACCCCTTCGCCTGACCCATTTGCCTCCATGCCAACACCACGGCAACCCCAGGCCGAGAACCACATAACACCCATACGCGTGCCTCTATTCACCACCAGCCTACCCCACTGATCCTTGAACTCATGCGAGACCACTCGAACCAAGGCAGACCGAGCACCTGTTGTTGAAAAAAAAAATATGAGCAGACCCTATTTTCGCACCTAGCATATTTTTAGTATTATGTATATTTGCCTTTGAGCCTCTGTTTGAAAATGGAAATGATAAAATGTTGCTTTTGCCATGTGTTTTGGTATCCTACTTTTAGTTTGTTTCCACTAACCTTGTTTTGAAAGGAGAAATATTTTTGTTAGTCTCCGTGTATTTGGAACTGTAGTCTTTTGCCTCTGCCTTGTATTTGAATTGAAAAAAAAAACTGTTTTGTTCCTTTAAATTTTTGGTAACTTAGTTATATTTGCAACCAGGCTTTGTTTAGTTGAGAAAAAAAAATTTAAAGCGAACAAACTTGTTTTGTCACTTTTTGTATTTTGGTATTGAATATAGGTATTCATCTGAGCTTCTGTTGAGAAAATGTGTTTTGTTACGCTGAAAATTTAAAGTTATAATCTATATTTTAAAAGTGGTCAAGCTATTGCTTTCGATTTCAACTTGTTCCTTTTCGTTTGATTGCTTCATTTGAAAAATTTTCGTGCAACCTTCGATTTGATTATTTATGGTGCTTTTTGTTTTGAATCTAGTTGGCGCATCCGCTAACGACTGATCGTGCTATCTGCGTGCTTCCAATAGACATCGTCTTTCCTTTCCGTATCGAATCTCCAGCTCCGTAGAGGTGAGTAAATCTCACACGAATATTCATACTTATATGATTGTGAAACGACCGCAACTGAATGTGTAGAAATAAATAAATAAATAAATGATGTTATAATTACCTGTGATTTATTTATAATTGATGTTAATTGTTAAAACTGCATATCGTATCATCTGTTATATTCTGTTCTTATTTTACTGTTATTCTATTCTGTTAAATCACACTGCAAGTTCCCTGTAGAATAGAATCACTATGGGTTGAAATGATACATACCCGAACGGACTTTAGAATAAGGGAAGATCGTTATGGGCTGAAATGATAGGCCTGAACGATTTTCAATTAAATTTTATTTACTTGGGATTGCGGGTTTGAAATGATAAAACCCGGATTTTTCTTTGTAAAATACGGATTGAAATGATATAGTATCCGTATCACTTGACTTAGGCTAGAAAATATTATACAGACCCGTGGTTATTTTTCTGTATTTTCTGGATACTCTTAAATAATTTAAATATTGTAATAATATTAAATTGATTTAAATCGAATTTTTAAGTGATTTATTTAGAATAGAAATGATTTTTTTTCTATGTGATAAATATAAATAAATGGAGGAATATTGATTTTAAAACGAAACTTAAATTTGAAATTTTGACTAAAAGAAAAGATGGAAACTTAAGTTAATTAAATTGAAATGAAAATTTAGTTTTAAATTGGTGGAAAAATGGAGTTTAATTTTAAATGTTGAAATGAATGTAATAAGAAAATTTGTAAGTTTTGGTTTTAACTTGTAAAATTTCTCTTTAAAATAAATCAGTTAAAGGATCGAAATGAACATTTTTAATGTATGATTTTATAAGTCTGAACTAGGTAGAATCTGTAGCACTTGTTAAGTGTTGTGGATTATATAAGTGAACCAAAAGACTAAAATGAACTAAGGCTATGGTAGTACTTGGTAAGTGCTGTTGTAGCAGAAACTAAAATTGAACCTGAACTAATAAAAGGGCTACTATAGCACTTGTTAAGGACTGCAGTAGGCTGAAATATGATTTTGTTTTAAACTGAACTGTTATAGCAGTTTATAAATGTTGTTTTGCTGAATAAAATGTTTTCAAATATAACCTATAGCAGTTGTTTTTAAATGTTGTGAAATGCTGAAATTTTAATAATTAGGGTTTTTGACTTAGTAAATGAACACAGAATGGTTTAAAACTTTGGAAATTGAATACTTGATTTGAAAATATAATAATTACACTTTTAAAAGGTTAAATGAATTATTTAATTGGAATATAAACTATTTAAAAGGTGACTTGAAATGATAATAAATGAGTATACCTTTAAATTTAAAAGGTATTTAAAGTTGAATATTTAGATTTGAACTCAAATGATATTTAGAATATTAAAATGATTTGAAATGAAGTTTTGAAATGATATGATATTTTTTAAAATATGGAAATGGTTTAGAATTGATTTAATCTTTATTTTGATAAAGATTTGGATTTGAAATGATATTCTATTTTGAAGTATAAACTGTTTTTAACACTTATAACCATGGGTTATAATAACGTTGGGTTGTTAAAGAGACCGGGATCAGATATGGACATACTCTCTGTCTTACCGAAAACCACTTTGGCAACTGTGTACGCGGTGGAGATTCCAGAATGAAGTAGGATGGTGACGACGTTCTTAAGGTATGTTACGTGGACCCAACTCCCGTGAGTTGGCATAAGGTGGCTAAAACAGGAGCGATCTCGGACCAGTGAGGTAGCACCTCTTCTCGGACACATTTCTTCGATATTATACTCTTATTTGTGATTTGACTAGATGGCCATCCTCCGATTTGGGAATGTTGTTCGAGGTGGAACGGTAGTGGCTGCTATGCGTATCCATCAGTCCGTGTGCGTAATTGGTATATCTACCCTGGCATTGCCTAGTTGTGCCGTGTCACCTACCATATCGAGCTTTACTACGATTATGATTTTAAGATCCGGTCGCGTTAAGGTTCTCCATCCCCTTAACACTATTTTCCGATATGATTATACTTTACTTATTTAGACACTATTATAATAGCGAATATTACTACATAGTAGATAGTTTAACGGATCCTTAGAGGATGGTCGGTCCCAAGCATCTTCTAAGTTACTTGTATCTTTACTACAGTTCACTTGAGTTGGTTTACACTGTATAAGTATAAATATCCTGACTCGAGTGTTTATGTTTTATTTTACGCTCGGGTCAGCCTGAGTATCAGTTGGACTTCATCTTCACGGAGCTAGGACTACTGGAGATCATCCTTATCCAGCTACTATCTGGTTTTATCTGTTCAGTCTGTTGTTCTATTTAAGCTCTTGTATTAGTAGACTTCTATGTCTTGAGACTTCTGTTGTACTCTATTCCTCCTTTTGTATCTTATGTAACTTTGTTATATTTATATAGTAGCTTCATGAACTACTATCTCTTTTACTTCCGCTGCATTATTTTACTCTGTGTCTGTGATCTGTGCTTATATTTATTTACTGTATATTCTGAGATTTGCCAAATTTTAATTACAACGCGGTATTTTGAGCAATTCAACTCCGGCATGAGTGTCTACCTATACACTTATAATGGATGCGAATGGTTGAAAATATCGGGTCGTTACAGTTGGTATCAGAGCTTTGGCTTTGAGGCAAAACTTAGAATGTATGGTAAATTTATTTACAGAATCACTTTCGCTCAAGTTTGAATCTCTTCCTTTTGATTCGATTTCCTTTGAATTTTGGAACGGTTTCTGCGGTTCCAAAATTCATTCTTGTCCCTCACTATTCATCTTCTTTTGATTTTGGAGTATCACATAACTCCACTTCGAATGGTCTTTATAGTGAATTGGCGGTCTCGCCAATATTCTAATTTTCTTGTAAAAGGGTGAAAATCCTTTACAGTCAGCATCGATTCACCAGAGATTTTATCTATCCTTGGTTTAGATGCTAATATCTTTTATTATTCCAAACTCTATCTCTTTAGATCGAACGTAGATTTATCCTACAAAAATCCATATCGATCTTATTCTTTAAGTCACGGTTGACCCGGTTAAGGTTATCCGCGATTTACCTAAGCTTACCCATCTCTCTACTCTGTTTAACCATCTTGTCTTTTGTTTCTAAACTATCTCCAAACATTTTAAATTGTACTAGTAAAGCTATGTTTTGTTTTATATATTGTGTTGTTTGAGTTGTTGATGATGATTTGGGTTTCCGATCGATTCGTCTGATCAACGCTATCGATAGGATTTCTAAAACACTTTGACAGAACAGACTGACACAATATTATTTTAAAATTGTTAATGAAATAAATTTTGATATAGGTAAATTTATGGAACTTAATAAATTGATTTAAATTGATAATTTGAAGTGATAATACTTTATTTATCATTTGTTGTTCTACAAATGAATTTATAAATAGTTGTTTATAAATTTATTTGGGAACTGAAATTAAAACAAGAAATTTAAAGAATTTAATTTCCGATGGTTTCAAACCTTGTGTTTAAAATTTTAAAAAGGATATAATTTAAAGTATTTTTGAAAAAAAAAATTTCTCTAAAGGATTTTTAAGTTTAAAAATTTAGTGCTCTTCTCTTTGTCGCTGGAAAATAATTTCGGTGATGACTGCAACATCATCGACGTTCATTTTTGAGTTTTGAACTAAAGAGACCGTTCTGTAGTCTTACTACAGCTTTGTTTTGAAAGATTTAATTTATTTGAATTTCTAAATATGATTTGATTTATAATATATATAGATATATGATTTAAATTGATTTGACATACTATGTACATATATTTATTTATCTCTAACTGGTTTGAAGGAAACCGGAAAATTAATTCTTAAATTTCATCTTAAAGAATAATTTCAGTTATAAAAAAAATTAAATTTTTTGAATAAATGATTCAAACTTGAGATAATTGAATCGGAAAGTTTTATTTGTATAACACACAATTTCATTCCAATATAACTTACCTAAATTACACAGAAGTTGAATATGAGATTGGATAATATACAATATAAAAAGGATTTTTTTTAAATAAAATTTGAGTGGTTATAATACATGTTATACACTTAAATTTTAGTTATAAAAGATTAACAAGAGGTAAATAGTGAAAAAGGAATTTAAAGAGATTTTATTTAAATAACTTAATAATCAAATTTGATTTAATATGGAACCTTAAGTCTAACCTAGGAATTTTAACAATGGTTATTTCCTGAAATGAATATATTGTATAATAAATAATGTATCTTTGAATAGATAAAATAAAATACATTGGAATTGGACATTTTGTAATAAAGTTATTTAATTTGAATTCATAGTTTAAGTGATGTCTAAATGAAAAAAATGTGTAAAGAAATTTTGATTGTTATATTTGCTATGATAAAAAATTTATTTATGTAATTGATATGTCTTGAAGAATGAATAATTATGATAGTTAAAATGTATTTTAACATCACTAAATTGGATAATTGAGAATTTGGTTTTTCAAATAGAAATTTAAGTGTAACTTATTGAAGGAATATCTATTTATGAAATGGGCATTTTAAATAAGTGTTAGGTTATTTGTTAAATGAAGAGATAAGTAAAATAGTGAGCTTTTGACTTAATAAACGAAGTATAGTTTAATTTGGATATTCCATTCATAAAAGTTTGTTTTAATAAGTCATAAGTTAAATGATATCCAAATGAATATTCTAGAATAAAACTGATTTGAAATATTAATATATCTACTGTAGCATTTTATAAGTGCTGCTGTTTTGAAAATACAATGTTTTGGAAGTTTTATAATTGAATGAACTTAGAAATGCTACAACTTTAAAATGAATATTTTTTGACCTTGAATTAAAATGGTTTAAATGAAGATTATTTTAAAAGGTGTTATGATTTTCTAAGTATTATGTTTTTTTAGAATAACATTTCCAATGTGTTATGATTTTAGTAGTATGATTTCCAAATGATAAACACCTCTAAATTGTTATGATTTCAAAGTATTATGATTTCAAAGCATTACGGTTTCAAACTATTATCTTATTTTGTTTTTCAAACCATCTTTTGGTTGTCCTTATTTTCCCTCATCTTGCTACAGACTGGTATAAGCATCTTTCTATAATCTTTCTGTTTAGAAATCTTTCTATAATCTTTGATAATCTTTGTTACTCATCTGGATCTGAACACTGTTTTTCCATTCATAGACCGTCGGTCAAGTGAAAGGGGTGATTCAGACTCTAGAGGATCTTTTTCGTGTTTGTGTTCTTGATTTGATCACCTCCATTTTGTTAAACTTACCTATAACAATAGTTATCAAGTATAATTCCAATCTTCTTATCATCTTGTCTTAATTCTATTCACTCTATCTTTTTTGTGCTTTCCCGTACCTCATTCCTTTTCGGGGATGAAAAGTTTTAGTGGGGGAGAGTGTAACAGCCCAAAAATTTTAACGAAATTTTCTTTAAAATAAACTTTTGAATATTGATTTGAATTAAAAGTGTGATAATTTATGTGAAACGGGAAATTTAAACTTTGCAATTCGTTACGTTTATTTATATCCATTCTTTAATTTATTTTAAACAATCAAATTTATTTATTATGGTAATAGCTATTTAATTGTTGGTTTAGAATGATACGTTATTTTATTAAAGAAAACCGTTAGCATTTGTTTCAATTTTTAATTGATAAAAGAAATAACAGTTGTACGTTACTTTGGGCGTTACACTTTACGTTCGTCGTTCCTTGTCCGTTTGACCTTTTCTTGCGTTAACAATGCTATTTCAGCTGTATGTTTCAGTTTGAAAATTTCAATAGAATCTTGCATTGAATTGTGCGCGTGAGAATCATTCCATTCCCCTTTTATCTTCCTTACGTTTCGTTCAAACTTAATAACATTTATTGCCTTAACTTTTGCCACCGTTAAAAAACTTTTGCCTCCTCTCTACAAATTATAGACAGCTGTTTCATTTTCCTTCGTTAGCAAAATTTTTCATACTGCAAATTGAGAATTTTCGCCTCCATCATATTCGCGTGAGCATTCCTCTAGAAGGTAAGGACAGCACCTTCTTTCTTTTACATTTTTGTATTTTGTATTTCTTTTGTTGGTGTCCCTTGTGTTTGCTGTTCCGTGTTTTGGCCATCACCTATCCCATTCACCATATATTTCCAGACCCAACCCCATGCCATCGCCAACGCCAGAAACCACCACCACTTCTCACCATCACGTCAGCCCTTCACCGAAACCCCAGACCATCACCACCCACCACGAGACCAGCCAACCACCCAGGCGACCCACTGGCCATGCCGACACCACGACAACCACCAGACTGTGACGAGAACCGCCACATCACCCCGCTTTGCCAGCCACCGTACCAGTCGCACCGAACCCGAGCACAACACCAGCCGAGAACCCACCACGTCACCAACCCCACGACCAACCCCTTCGCCTGACCCATTTGCCTCCATGCCAACACCACGGCAACCCCAGGCCGAGAACCACATAACACCCATACGCGTGCCTCTATTCACCACCAGCCTACCCCACTGATCCTTGAACTCATGCGAGACCACTCGAACCAAGGCAGACCGAGCACCTGTTGTTGAAAAAAAAAATATGAGCAGACCCTATTTTCGCACCTAGCATATTTTTAGTATTATGTATATTTGCCTTTGAGCCTCTGTTTGAAAAAGGAAATGATAAAATGTTGCTTTTGCCATGTGTTTTGGTATCCTACTTTTAGTTTGTTTCCACTAACCTTGTTTTGAAAGGAGAAATATTTTTGTTAGTCTCCATGTATTTGGAACTGTAGTCTTTTGCCTCTGCCTTGTATTTGAATTGAAAAAAAAAACTGTTTTGTTCCTTTAAATTTTTGGTAACTTAGTTATATTTGCAACCTAGCTTTGTTTAGTTGAGAAAAAAATTTTTAAGTGAACAAACTTGTTTTGTCACTTTTTGTATTTTGGTATTGAATATAGGTATTCATCTGAGCTTCTGTTGAGAAAATGTGTTTTGTTACGCTGAAAATTTAAAGTTATAATCTATATTATAAAAGTGGTCAAGCTATTATTTTCGATTTCAACTTGTTCCTTTTCGTTTGATTGCTTCATTTGAAAAATTTTCGTGCAACCTTCGATTTGATTATTTATGGTGATTTTTGTTTTGAATCTAGTTGGCGCATCCGCTAACGACTGATCGTGCTATCCGCGTGCTTCCAATAGACATCGTCTTTCCTTTCCGTATCGAATCTCCAGCTCCGTAGAGGTGAGTAAATCTCACACGAATATTCATACTTATATGATTGTGAAACGACCGCAACTGAATGTGTAGAAATAAATAAATAAATAAATGATGTTATAATTACCTGTGATTTATTTATAATTGATGTTAATTGTTAAAACTGCATATCGTATCATCTGTTATATTCTGTTCTTATTTTACTGTTATTCTATTCTGTTAAATCACACTGCAAGTTCCCTGTAGAATAGAATCACTATGGGTTGAAATGATACATACCCGAACGGACTTTAGAATAAGGGAAGATCGTTATGGGCTGAAATGATAGGCCTGAACGATTTTCAATTAAATTTTATTTACTTGGGATTGGGGGTTTGAAATGATAAAACCCGGATTTTTCTTTGTAAAATACGGATTGAAATGATATAGTATCCGTATCACTTGACTTAGGCTAGAAAATATTATACAGACCCGTGGTTATTTTTCTGTATTTTCTGGATACTCTTAAATAATTTAAATATTGTAATAATATTAAATTGATTTAAATCGAATTTTTAAGTGATTTATTTAGAATAGAACTGATTTTTTTTCTATGTGATAAATATAAATAAATGGAGGAATATTGATTTTAAAACGAAACTTAAATTTGAAATTTTGACTAAAAGAAAAGATGGAAACTTAAGTTAATTAAATTGAAATGAAAATTTAGTTTTAAATTG
This sequence comes from Allium fistulosum, assembly GCA_030737815.1. Lineage (NCBI taxonomy): Eukaryota > Viridiplantae > Streptophyta > Magnoliopsida > Asparagales > Amaryllidaceae > Allium > Allium fistulosum. The sequence continues at coordinate 420,514,560 of CM060906.1, forward strand.
GTGGAAAAATGGAGTTTAATTTTAAATGTTGAAATGAATGTAATAAGAAAATTTGTAAGTTTTGGTTTTAACTTGTAAAATTTCTCTTTAAAATAAATCAGTTAAAGGATCGAAATGAACATTTTTAATGTATGATTTTATAAGTCTGAACTAGGTAGAATCTGTAGCACTTGTTAAGTGTTGTGGATTATATAAGTGAACCAAAAGACTAAAATGAACTAAGGCTATGGTAGTACTTGGTAAGTGCTGTTGTAGCAGAAACTAAAATTGAACCTGAACTAATAAAAGGGCTATTGTAGCACTTGTTAAGGACTGCAGTAGGCTGAAATATGATTTTGTTTTAAACTGAACTGTTATAGCAGTTTATAAATGTTGTTTTGCTGAATAAAATGTTTTCAAATATAACCTATAGCAGTTGTTTTTAAATGTTGTGAAATGCTGAAATTTTAATAATTAGGGTTTTTGACTTAGTAAACGAACACAGAATGGTTTGAAACTTTGGAAATTGAATACTTGATTTGAAAATATAATAATTACACTTTTAAAAGGTTAAATGAATTATTTAATTGGAATATAAACTATTTAAAAGGTGACTTGAAATGATAATAAATGAGTATACCTTTAAATTTAAAAGGTATTTAAAGTTGAATATTTAGATTTGAACTCAAATGATATTTGGAATATTAAAATGATTTGAAATGAAGTTTTGAAATGATATGATATTTTTTAAAATATGGAAATGGTTTAGAATTGGTTTAATCTTTATTTTGATAAAGATTTGGATTTGAAATGATATTCTATTTTGAAGTATAAACTGTTTTTAACACTTATAACCACGGGTTATAATAACGTTGGGTTGTTAAAGAGACCGGGATCAGATATGGACATACTCTCTGTCTTACCGAAAACCACTTTCGCAACTGTGTACGCGGTGGAGATTCCAGAATGAAGTAGGATGGTGACGACGTTCTTAAGGTATGTTACATGGACCCAACTCCCGTGAGTTGGCATAAGGTGGCTAAAACAGGAGCGATCTCGGACCAGTGAGGTAGCACCTCTTCTCGGACACATTTCTTCGATATTATACTCTTATTTGTGATTTGACTAGATGGCCATCCTCCGATTTGGGAATGTTGTTCAAGGTGGAACGGTAGTGGCTGCTATGCGTATCCATCAGTCCGTGTGCGTAATTGGTATATCTACCCTGGCATTGCCTAGTTGTGCCGTGTCACCTACCATATCGAGCTTTACTACGATTATGATTTTAACATCCGACCGCGTTAAGGTTCTCCATCCCCTTAACGCTATTTTCCGATATGATTATACTTTACTTATTTAGACACTATTATAATAGCGAATATTACTACATAGTAGATAGTTTAACGGATCCTTAGAGGATGGGCGGTCCCAAGCATCTTCTAAGTTACTTGTATCTTTACTACAGTTCACTTGAGTTGGTTTACACTGTATAAGTATAAATATCCTGACTCGAGTGTTTATGTTTTATTTTACACTCGGGTCAGCCTGAGTATCAGTTGGACTTCATCTTCACGGAGCTAGGACTACTGGAGATCATCCTTATCCAGCTACTATCTGGTTTTATCTGTTCAGTCTGTTGTTCTATTTAAGCTCTTGTATTAGTAGACTTCTATGTCTTGAGACTTCTGTTGTACTCTATTCCTCTTGTTGTATCTTATGTAACTTTGTTATATTTATATAGTAGCTTCATGAACTACTATCTCTTTTACTTCCGCTGCATTATTTTACTCTGTGTTTGTGATCTGTGCTTATATTTATTTACTGTATATTCTGAGATTTGCCAAATTTTAATTACAACGCGGTATTTTGAGCAATTCAACTCCGGCATGAGTGTCTACCTATACACTTATAATGGATGCGAATGGTTGAAAATATCGGGTCGTTACAGTAGGTGACACGGCACACAAGGCAATGCCAGGGTAGATATACCAATTACGCATCCGGAATGGTGGTGACGCATAGCAGCCAATACCGCCCACCTCGAACAACACTCCCAAATCAAGGGTGGCCACCAAATCAATCACAAGTAATAGAATGGTATCGAAGAAGTGTGTCCGATCAGAGGTGCTACCTCCTTGGTCCGTCAATCGCTCCTGTTTTAGCCACTTTATGCCAACTCATGGGAGTTGGGTCCACGTATATACCTTAGGATCGTCACCACCATCCTACTTCATTCTGGAAACTCCACCGCGTACACAGTTGTCAAAGTGGTTTTCGGTATCGACAGAGAGTATGTCCATATCCGATCCCGGTATCTTTAACAACCAAACGTTATTATAACACCGTGGTCATTTTAAAATATATATACTTTTAAAACACAATCATTGCCCTTTCAAAACATATTCTTTATTTCAAATAGTATATACTTAAAACCAAAATATTTTTTTCAAAACATATCCTTTACTTCAAAATAGTATATACTTTAAACCAAAATATAATTACTATTTCAAACCCAAATTATCAATGTATTATTTCCATTTCAAAACCCAATTCAATAATATATCATTTCCATTTCCAAAACAATTCAATAATATCTTATTTAAATAAAACCAAATTTCCAATCAATAATCTTTCTTAAACTTAGATAACTTGAAATATTCTTTTAAATCATCTTAGACCCAAACCCCATTTTTGAAGTCATATTCTAAATTTCAATTTCAGTAGGTTTCCAATCAATATATTCACAGATAATTCTTAAATAAATTCCATTTCAAATAAATTCATTTTTCAAACCATATTACTTTCAAAGTTATAACAATTTCGAAAACCAATACTTTGAAAACAATAATACCTTAATTTCAATAAAACATTTCAATTTTGATATATTTCAAGACTTTAAATATTCCAAAATTCCCAACCAAATCTGATAATCTTATATATACCTTAATTCAATTTACAATTATTTAGTTTAGAAATATTTATTTAATAAATTCAAGGTCACTTAAATAAAGCTCAAACTTGAAATATTCGTAAATCAAACTTAAAACATCATCAAGTTATACATAGCTTAGATTTTAGAATTTAACCATATATAAAATAATATTTATATAATATCAAAATTAGTATATATATAAACCCTTATTTTCCAAAACCCATAGAAAATCACTTTAAAATATTTTATATATAGACCACGGTGCCTATATATAATTTTCTATCCTATGGTCAAGTGATACAGATATTTATCATTTCAATCCGTAATTTTAAAAATAACAGTTTACGGTTATATATCATTTCACACCGCAATCCCGAATGGAAAGAAAATGCATAATAACTTGCAGTTTATACAATATAAAATATAGCATCCATTCATCCAAATATCAATAAACAACCATTTATTACAATCATCGTCCAATTTAAACAAAACATCAATATAAAGCATATAAAATATAACAGGCATCAACGAATAGTTTATATTCAATAAAAATTAATAACTGTTTAACTGGCAGTTTATATGAAATAATAAATAAATTTAACTGTCAAATTATATGCAATAATAAAATTAAATAACAATTTAATTTAAATAAATGCTATCTAACTGAGATGATGATTAAATATATGTTCAAACAATCATAGATAAATTTTAAATCACATCAAAATTTAATTTAACAAACATAAGAACACTTAAAAGTTGTGAGTGGGTTAAAACACTCACCTTTTGAATTTAAATTGAATTTAAATTCAATTTAAACCCAAAAATTTGACAGTCTCAGAATTCATCCAAACCAGTGTCATCAGGTCCGGAATTTCAATATGATCCTAACAAAAGAAACCGCGTCCAAATCCGAGTCCGTATGCAAAAGTTATGAAAATTTGAAGAGTGGAAAATTCTGGTCCTAAGTTGACTTCGAGTTCAACCCGGTCCGCCGCCTCAAATACCCGATGCTTACTCTGAGTTTTTGCCAAAACGACCCAGAGACCCGAGTCATTTTCTTCGTGACCCGAAGCAGCTCTAGGGTTTTTCCCCTTGAAACCCCAAGCGCGACCCGAAACGCGTAAATCTCGAAAACAAATTTTTTTTATTTTTTATTTTTTATTTGAAATTATATTTTGGAATTTGGGAATTAGGTTTTGTCTGCCATTGGAATGAGGAGCTAAGAAGAAGATAAATTGTATGTACAGACAAATGAAGATTAGGGAGGCTAGGGTTTATAACAGGATATATATAGGTAGGGTTGACATTTGAATGGATGGATAAGATAGATTTACGCGCTAACGCCAAAGTGGTCCAAAAAGCCCGTTCTGTCTCCGGAACAAAATTGGGTAAATCCATATATAAAAATAGGTGTTTTAAAATATTTTAAACGCAATGGAAAAGGTTTCAAGTCCAAATTCCATCGTATGAAGAAGTTATGCTAAAATCAAAAATTTCAAATTGGTTTCAATTGATTACAATTGCATTTATTTCAAGGCGTTTCGAGTCCGTACGATCAAATGTCAAATCCGATTGTTACGAAACTTCAAACACTATTATAATTCACCGTTACGGATCTGATGAAACTTGTTTCATCGAAATCCGAGTCAGTGGCCAAAATGACTATTTTTCCATCAATTAAATAAATAAAAAAATAAATTAATAAAATCCAACTTTTAATTTAAATCTTAAAATTTACCAATTTTAACCCTTTTATATTTCTCAGTAAATTACAATGTTTTAACCAAATTAAAAGTAAATTTAAAAATTGATAAATTTATCAATTTCAGTGTTTATCTCAAATTCATTGAATTTAGAAATTGTAAATTAAATTTTCAAAATTTCATTTAATTACCTTTCATTCTATTATTCAGTATATTATTATCAAAAAGATGCAATTTACATTGGCTCACTATTGTTTACATTTATTTTCTTAGATTTCCTCTACACTTCCTTCAACGTAAAATTTAACTGTTATATTTCATTTATTCACAATAATTTCAAAGATAGTAATTAAATTTTCCAATTAAATAAATAAATATAGCTTCCTATTCTGTAGATTAGCCAACTGTCATAATCTAAATAGGGTTAGTATTAATTTCATCTTATAAAATTTACTAATTTCAATAAATTAGAACTTCACAATTTGCTTACATAAATTTGGATTGTACTACACTTATTATATTTTTGCCAAATAGATACATTAATTCCAATTAAATATTCTCTGTAACTATTTCTTGGTTTCATACTTTTTTTATTTCCCTAAATTACTATCTTGTATTAAGTTTACGTTTCTATTTTACTTTATATTCAATTATAACCTAATAGTCGTTACAATCAATTGGATTGTATTGAATTTGGTTATCCATCAACTGCCATTTACACTACTACCTAAATTTACACAGTCACTATTAGAAAATCTTATTGCATTGGTAAATTATGTTTTCTTTAAATTACTTATTTAAATTTTTATGCTCAAGAGCAACAATTAACACTTTCCATTATTATACAAATTTGAATCCCATTCTAGTTATTCTTTATTCATAATTCACACAATATTATAACTTCGTACAAGACATCCAATTACTATTTATTATTATAACTTTACAATCTATATAAATTCATTGATTGATTTACTATTTGCCTTTGTTTCCTTATATTCAATTCTTAGCTTAGTATGACAATTTATAGTACTCCATTTAAACGACATTTCATTTCACTTGTTAATACTTGGCTTAAGTTTCTACGGTTGCATTTCATTTACTCCTCCGTTACTATATTAATAATTAGTAACGCTTATTATCAATAATATCATCATAATTACTTAATATTTATATGAACTTTAATTCCAAATAAATTCATTGACCAATTAAAATTGGAAATTTGTAATAGTTGTTATTCTACCCTTAAATTTATTTCAAATAACGTACTACCTTATTACCTAAATTTACGAACAAATACCGTTACAATGTTTTATTGCATCAATCAATTTAATCCTTTCCTTTATCTCTCTTATTCAATTACAACCACATGTTGGCATTTATCTCCATACTACCAATTGCATTCTCTTATGTTCTATCCAAATATTCATTTAGATTTTATTTCCATTAATTTATTAAATATTGACATCCACTTAATCAAATTTACTTCCATTTATATAATTGCAATTCAATTCAGTTATTATTTCATTAATACTATTTCAAATTTATTTCTTCCAGAATTAATTACACAATCAAACTTAATTAACCAATTATAATGGTTCCTACCATTCCTTCAATTGGATTTCATTAAAATTTATCAAGCATTTATTATACAGGAAATTTTCCTCAAGGACAATTTTTAGGGCTTTTTTGGACGTAGGATAGCCCACTAATAATTTTCTCTAAAGGACAAATTATCGTATTTCCTTCCAGCCCACTTTCGCGCGCTTCTTCTTCTTCTTCCTTTCGATCAAATTTTTTCAGTCGCGATCAAATCTCTTTCTCCCAATTATAATATCGATCATCTTCGTTCGTTTAATTCAAATTCGTCCTTCTGAAAATAAAATCGATCACCTTCGTTCGTTTATTTCAAATTCCGTCCTTCTGAAAATAATGTCGATCAACTTCGTTCGTTTTTTTCAATTCCGTCCTTCTGAAAATTGTACTTCATCGATCATTTTTTTTCTTACGTGCGTTTGTTGATCTCGTTCTTTTCATATTTGTACCGTGATCTCGTTCTTTTTAGGTATGCTTATATTATTCTGTTTTTTGTTGTTTTTTTATTCGAGTTAAAAAAGTTTGTCTGTGCTTTCTATATGTTTTCATTTTTTTTGAATGATATGCAGTGTTGTTCTTCTCATTGTTTGTTCGTTCGTCGATGGAAAATTGTGGAAGTAGCAGCAGGTTTTTTATTATTATACTCGTTTCTTTATGCAGTGTTGTATTCTAGTTAGCTTTTCATTTAATTTATCTTGCATTTTCTTGCATTAATGTTGGGATGATTGGAAAAGTATCGTTGCTTGGGTTGTATATAAAGTTGTGATATAGTGGAAAACTATTGTACTTTAGGTTTAGTTTCTGGGTATCATTTTTATTTTTTCTTAGTATCATTTTTTTTATTATCAGTAACTAGGTATCAGTTTTACTATAGGTATCAGTTTTTGTGAAATTGAATGATTAATGTTCTAAATTGAATGTATTTTTACTAATGTTTATTTTTTATTTTATTTTTGACAGTGGGGATAACAGTCTTCTTTGTCTGTTTGTGTTGAATAATAACACTTTTAGCACTCGATTGTCTATTGATTGCTCTTTGTATGATTTGAAGAATGAGATATGTCGATGTTGGTCTCAATTAACTCCTCTTTCTATTCAGATTTCTTATGTACTTGAGGACAAAGTTATTATGGTTGACACTGATTCTGATATTCAGAGTATAATTTGTTTTCAGTTATACAAGAAAAGTTCTTTCTTTGGTTTTACTGTTAAGGTTAAGGGTTCTGAATTGGAATATGTTAATGGTGCTTCTATTTCAAGTTCATCCGTTGTTCGTGCTTCTTCATCTTCTACTGTATCAGTCTGTTCAAATGTTGTTGTTAATGGTAAAAGTTATTTAAAAGATATGTTGAGGAGAGGGTCGACATTAAGCATTTTCAATTTTGTTGGTTTTTGTTTTGGAGGAGCTGAACAATTTAGAGAGTTTTTGATGGCATATCAAATTCAATAGGGGTATGAATTAGTATTTTTAAAGAATTGTGCAACAAGAGTTACTGTGATTTGCTCTTCATATAAGGATGGTTGTCTTTTCAAAGTTTATGGTTCCTGTGATTCTGGAGAATTGAAAAGGTTCTTTATGAGAAATTTGGTTTCTGATAATTCTTGTGGGGCTGGTCTTAGACATGTGAATAATCCACATATATCTAGTTCGTTTGTTAAATCGATGATTATTGATGAGATCCGCGATTGTCCAAGTAAAAAGCCTAAGGATATTATAGTTGATTTTAAAAGAGAATACAATTTTCAGTTGTCTTATGGTTATGCTTATCATGGGAAACAACTTGCATTGATGGAGTTGCACGGTAATGATGCTTTGTCTTATAACGATTTGAGTTGGTATTTGGAAGCAGTGAAGAAATCTAATCCAGATAGTTATGTTGATATGGATGTTGATCCTTGTAGTAATGAATTTGAAAGGGTGGTTATTGCTTTTGGCGCTTGTTTACTTGGTTTCAAGTCTTGTCGTCCTATGATATTCTTAGATGCTACTCACTTGAAGGGACGTCCTGGTGTGTTGATGGGTGCTACTGCAAAAAATGGTGATCAAGGTATGTCTTTGTTTTCAGATTTGAGTTATTTGTATTGAGATCATAATACTTGGCATAATCATTAATATACATTTTTTATCATAATTTGTATTCTGTTGGTATCAGTTTTAAGAAATGTAGTTTATAAGTACCAAGTTTATAGTATCAGAATTTTCATTGTATTCAATTGTAAGTTTGTATTTGGTATAATAATTTCATACTGCTAAACAGGAGATTAGTATCAGTTTGTGTATAAACTTAGTATCAGTTTCAAGTGTGTTCATATATGGTATCATTTATAGTTATGTAGTATTGAAATTTCCTTTGTATCATAATATATGTCAATTTTTTTTTGTTGTTGTTTTAGAATGAAGATTACTGTGCATAATGTTGTGGTTATCAATATTTTTACAATGGTCATATCAGGTTTTAGGTATCAGTTTTGTTACTGTCGGTATCAGTTTTATGAATTGTTTTATATTTATGGTCGTAATTACTTTTAGTTTTTTTTACTAGTTATTTTTGTGTTTGCAGGTTTTTTCCCTTTAGCTATGAGTGTAGTTTCGGTAGAAAATGTGGATAACTGGACATGGTTTTTGAACCATTTAAAACAAATGCTTCAAGAAGAGCGTACTTTAGTTTTTATGTCAGATCGCCACCAAGGTTTGATTTCAGGTGTTCGTGATGTTTTTCCTTCAGATTATCACAGTTATTGCTATTTGCATATGGAACAAAATCTTCTTTCAGTAGTGAAAGCCAAAAATGCAAATGTTTCTATTGTTGATCTATTCAAAATGTGTTCTAGAGCTTCAAATCTATATGAATTTGAAGGAGCATATTCTAAGTTTTGTCAAATTGGTGGTGTTGCTGGTGTTAATTTTTTAAAGAATAAGCCATTTGATAAGTGGGTGGATTTATTTTTTCCACGGAAATGTTATGGTGAATATAGTTCCAATGTTGCAGAAAGTTTTAACAGTTGGATTTTAAATGAACGAACATTGCCTATTACTTTGTGTTTAGATGGTATTCGTGTTAAGATTATGGAACAAATGGCTAGAAGAAGAGAAGAATGTCGTTTGTGGAGAACAAGTCTATGTCCTTCTATGGAGTTACGCTTAGATGAATTGATTGAAGAAGGATTTGGATGGGATGTATATAAATCTTCTGATTTTGCTTTTGAAGTGAAATCTCCAAACTCTCATTGTGTTGATTTGAAGGAGCGGGTTTGTAGTTGCAACCAATGGAAAATTACGGGCTTTCCTTGTGCTCATGCTATAAAGTGTATGAACAAGTCTAAGTTGTCTGTATATGATTTTGTCGAGAAGTATTTCACTGTTGATGCTTATCGATGTTCTTATGCCAATGCTATAAATCCTATTCCAAATTATGATAGGCGTATTGTTGATGGTAGCATTCAAGATGTTATCAAGCCACCAAAGGAGAAACGTGGCGCTGGCAGACCATCAGTGAAGCGCAAAGGAGGATTTTCATATTTTCATAACAAGCAAAACAGATGTGGCGAGTGCAAGCAATTTGGTCATAATAAACGGAATTGTCAAGCTTCAAAGAGGATATGATTTGATTTTATATTTTTAATTTGTTCAGAGTAATAAGTGTATGTGAGACTTGTTTCAGTGGTCTATAGTAATTGAACCTTATGTTATTAAATTGTATTTAGTATAGCATTTTATGAAATTGATTTTAATTTCAGCTATTTTTAGTATAGATGATAGTATCAGTTATTTGTTTTTGCAGTATCAGTTCTGTTATTTGTTTTTACAAGTTTTGATACCAGTATCATTTTTACAGTATCATTTTTTACAGTACCATTTTTTTAAGTTTTTACACGTATCAGTTTTTATAAATTTTGGTATCATTTTTTACAGTTTCGGTATCAGTTAGTTTGGTTGGAGATAATGTTTGGTTGATTGGATATAAATGGCTTTATTATCAGTTTTGGTTTGTTTTTAGTATCAGTTTCGTGTATTATAATACATGCTAGAATTGACATCAGTACTACTAAATAATTAGAATGATACCTGGTGTTTGCAAAACCTGATACCTGCACTAATTGTTGTTTCATAAAGTATGTTGAGTGTAAGTTTTAACAAAACTGCTACTATCAGTCATAGGAACTGATGCCCAGTTACTGTTTTGTATTGAAATATTATATGAAATTTGATAATATCATTTTACAACTGATAGTTGCACCATAAAACAGATAATATTATGTGGGATCCATAGTTGGATGATAGAAAATACAGTAGTTAATCTTGTTATAATATAAACAAGAGGAAAAGAAAAGAACATCAACCACAACATATCATTCCAGGAAATCGGTATTGTTTTTACAAGTAAAAGCATCATTGTTTTGATAACAGAACAGCATTACTTCATAAGTATGAAATTGCAACAGAACATCATTACTTCACAAGTACACATTTCAACTGTAACGACCCGCATTTTTGACCGTTCAAGTCGACAATAATCCACACATGTTCAACTCAAACCGTTCAAAAAGGCAGATGGTTATTGGGGTTAAATAAGAAAAGAAAAGAAAGAACAGAAACAAACTCAGAATCTTGCAGCGGAAGGAACAAGATATAATAATAAAATAACAGTTCATGAAGCTGTTAAATAAATAAATTTGATTATTATTATACATCATAAATCAGAGTTACATACATATCAGAGATAATACAATAATGCAGCGGAAAAATAATATGGTAGTAGAATACAAATGATGTAATACCAAACTCCGTCTTCGTCCTCCAAAATAGATCTTCAACCTTATCTGAAATGCTCAGGCTGACCCGAGCGTAATGAAAAGACAAAACACTCGAGTCAGGACTAAAATATCTCATGTAAGTCAAATCGAATAAGAAAATATGAGTGTGACGGCGTTAGAGATGTTTACGGGGTTTGACATCTCCTATCCAGTGTCAACGTGAGTGCAATAACTTAAGAGATGTTACGGGATTTTCCATCTCTCAAGGATCCGTTAAACTATCTACTATGTAGTACAATACGCTATTATAATATGTCTACATTAAAGTAAAAGTATTAAAATAGCGTTAAGCCATGGCCCATTCCACCCTTAACACAGTTTATATTCCCAAGAGCATATACAAGACCGTAGTTTCCCCAAAACCGGAAGTCACCAGAGGGCAATCCATATACTCAAGGTACAAACCTAAACGTAGTGGTCGCGAATAGGATAATCAGTATGACAAGGTACATGAGGCAATACCAACTAGGATACTAGTAGTTGCGTGATCCGGACTGATGTTGGGCATAGCAGCTACTACCCCAACACCGCGAAACAACACTCCCAAATCGCGGGGTGCACCCAAATCGAATCACAAAAGTAATAGACATGGTATCGAAGGAGTGTGTCCGCTAGAGATGGCGATCCTCAATGGCCCGGCGCGGCTCCTGTTTTAGTCATGTCAGGGGTCATCCAAAATCGTTCTCTTTCTTCAAATCAACACGTTCACCAAAACCATCCACTTCGTTCTGGATCAACACTCCACGAATATAGTTATTAAAGTGGTTTTCGGTATCGACAGAGAGTATGTCCATATCCGATCCCGGTCTCTTTAATAACTACGTTATATTTTTCACACCGGTTGGATCTTTTACATTTCAAATCGATTCATAATTGATATCAAAATATCATATTCGCTTCAAAATCAAATCCATTTCAAAATCATCATATCTACTCAAATATACGATTTCATTTCAAAATCATTTTTCGCCTCAATATCTCATTTCGATTTCAAAATCAATTTTCGCCTCAGTATCTCATTTCAATTTCAAAATCATTTTTCGCCTCAAAATCTCATTTCGATTTCAAAATCATTTTTCGCCTCAAAATCTCATTTCGATTTCAAAATCATTTTTCGCCTCAAAATCTCACAAAACGATTCACATAAACTCGAATTCCAAAATTTAAAATTTAATCAAATTTCAAATCATCAATTTCAACTCTATTCAGCTTCTCAATAAACCATTTCAAATTATCAATTTCAAATACATATTTGAACCACAAAATAAGCCATTTCAGTTTCAATATATTTCGAAACTTTAAATACTTCACATTTCAAAACAGCTCATATATTTATATAAGAATATAAGATACGCTTTAAAACCATTTCGTATTCAAATTAGAATATACTTCAAATTAAACATCCGTATTAAGTAGTTTACTTAATTTCTGGAGCAATTCCAATTCAATAAACTTAGATTCACATTCGGATTTCAAGAATTCATTTAAGTATTACATTCCAAATCAATTTCAGTTCAAATCACATTCAAATCAATTTTATCTTCAAATTTAATTCAATAGTTTCAATTTAGTCCAATTCACAAATTTCTTTGAATTTCAATTAAATTCCAAATTAATTAAATCTCAATTTCAAATCAATTTTCAATTCCAAACTCAACTTGAAATATCATTTCATATAAATTTTCTTAGAAATATTCAGAGTTCGATAAAAAGTCCAATCTTTTACAACAAATCAACTTTCGAAAATTTACGCCGTATTTCGATTTTTTTCTTAAAATCTAAACTTCGAATAATTAAACAATTTCATTTACCAAGTTTAAATTCCAACATTTCGAGCTTCAATTCAAAATAATTCAATTTCCATAAATTGGATTTTTATTCTTAAAATCAATTCATTTAAATAATTTCAAAACAACTTTTTTAAAATCATTTAATTTAACCATCCCGGTGTCCGTATATAATTTCCTAACCTATGGCCAAGTGGATAATTATTTCAATTTTAATTTCAAGGATGGACATATATCATTTCAATCCAAATAGATGTCATAGGTATATCATTTCAACCTATTTCTTAATTTATTCGAAATGATTCAGTTTACAGTTTATATGCAATAAACAATATACATGATGATAGCATGATATATCAAAATAAATAAACAACCAATATCGACCAATAGCATCCATCACAACAAATCAACCATAAAGCCAATAACATTCACAACAACTTCATAATTATCAATATCAGGTAATTTGATCGCAATTAAATTTTAACTTCAATTTGACTGTCAATTTAATTTTCAACGGTGAATTCAAATGACAATCTATATGACAATTAAATTTTTATCAAACAACGACAAATAAATCCATATCACTTCATAATGTCAGATTTAACTACCATAAAGATATTCAGTCAATTGTGAGCGTATAAACACTCACCTTGAGTTTCGATTTTTAAATCAAATCGAACAACGTTCGATTTAACCTAAAATTTTAACGAGCTTCAAATGTCTTCGGACCTAAACTGCAGCGTAGCTCTCGTCGCTGCGATTCCAACGTCGCCAGATGTTTCGCTTCGAAGCGGACCTCGTATGCAAAAGTTACGCTTAAATTAATATAACGATATAATTTAAAACATGATTAGCAATTAATTAATCGTTTAACCTTCTTCTTCTTTACGCGCATTAGCACAGTCGAACCCATGAACGCAACAACCACCACAAAACGCACGCAACTCGAGGCAGCCGGGGTTCGATCAAGATGTCCCCATGCGAGCGCCTCCAGGAGAGCCACCAACGCCAGAAGTTTCGCTCACCAGTCGCCGCCGTTTGCACGCAAACCAAGAAAATACGCACGACTTCAAAGCCAGATCTGGACCAATCTGTGACGAATTAGCACGAATCAACCGTATGGATTTGAAGAGCTCGTCGAGATCTACACTTTTGCTTTTGGAATTTTTCGATTTCGTTGAACGGATTGAGAGATAAAGAGGAAAGAAGTTCGAGCAAATTCTGGCCATTGAATAGGTGGCGGCCATGAGATAGAAGTAGGGTTTCTGAAATGAAAAATGATAAAACTGTCTCGGTTTTGAGTGTGTATTTATAAAGTTAGGTCCAAAATCGTCCGAACTCCAAACGAGACGTGCCGCCAGGCGTTTATAAGGTTTTACCCCCGTTCCGGACGCAATGGAACTAGTCCCAAGGCCTAATTCAATCGTATATGGAAGATAGCTTTTTTGAAGTCGATTATTTTAATTAACGACGTTAAATTTCTACGCGTTTCAAGCTCGCACGACCAAACGACAAGTCCGATTGCTACGAAAATTGAAACCTTACAATAATTCACTGTTACGGATCCGATGAAACTGGTTTCGTCGAAATCCGAGACAGTTGTAAAAATGGCTATTTCTACAGTCTAATTTCAATATAAAATTCCCAATTTTAAATTATTAACTTTTAAATCAAATCTTAATTGTTCACAAATCCCATTTTTAATTTCACAGTAATTAACAATCTTTTACAATGCAGTTTTCCATTATAAATCCAATATAAAAGATTATATTAGATTCAGCGTTCAATTTTATTGTAATTCAAATTCAAGTTATTTAATTCCAAATGAATTCTTTTATTTCGATTTACACTTTCATTATTGAATCAACCATTTACTTATACATTATTATCAATAGTTTATAATTCATTTACTTCCATTTTCTTCAGCTATCATCTTATTTAAATTCACAGTAATATTAAATTACATTCATTTACGTTGATTTCAATATTATAACTTCAATATTAAATGTAACATTTTATTTATTTTGTTGTTTAAAATCAAATTCAATTCATTTCAATTACTTGTTACAATCAAATTTAAATCTTTACTTACGTTCAATTACAAGTTAACATCTTTATCAAATCACAGTTTCAGTTATTATCTAATTTCAATCAACTGTAATATTAAGTTACATTTATTTATATTAGTTTCAATAACATAAAATTCCGCTATTAAATCTACCATTTTATTTATTCTTTGTTTACAATCATAACCAATTTGGTTTACAATCAAATTCAATCCATTATTTACATTCACTACAAGTTAACATCCATATTTAATTTACAAATAAGTTATTTCAGAATTCAGTTTTGTATTTTAACTTGTAATTCACTTTTAACAACACAAAATTTTATTTCCTTCGGATTTTTATCCAAAATTTTCATTTTAATTCGTATTTTTAAAGTGTTAAAAATACGGGTCGTTACATTCTCCCCCACTTAAAACTTTTCGTCCTCGAAAAGGAACGGAGAAGGGGAAACTATCATTTAGATATAATTCATTCAAAATATTCGACTTATTTGCAAAAATTTAGTTATAGGATTTTTAAAATCTCAAAATTTTCTAACTCCCGGATTTTTGAAAAATTTCGGCAGCACCTCCTTTGCGCGGCTAGGACCGAAAAATTTCACAGTGGTAATAATTGCATGATATACATCTCATTACAAGAATGAGGCATCCCAAAACATGGGGAACACAATAATATACCACAACATAAACTGTAATCCGAGAACATACCTTTTATTTAGCGTTTATTAGCATTTTAACTTATATTTTGCATTAAGCGCAGAAGTGAGCTCCACAAGCGAAGCGCAACCCCTTTGCTACCTACTAAAATGCTCAATAACCAAGTTAGAACCATGCATATAAAGATAGATCGATATACTTATCATAAACGACACACATATTACATGTTTAGCTTCAAAACTGAAATTCCAATTCCAGGACAGCAAACGAATCTCAGTTTTTGGTCATCTAAACGATAAAATTTGACAATGGAATCTAAACAAAAGTTGTTGCATTCGTTTCAGGCTTTCCGGAATGTCCAAAATCATTGAATTCGGACCTTCCATTCAAAAGTTACGACAGTTTTACTAAATAGATACGCCTCAGCCTGGCAATGAATTGCGCAGGTCAGCGACGTTCCCTCACGTTTTTGACCCTCTAAATGACAGAAAAACACAAGACATTTAAAACAAAAGTTTTAGCATAAGATCTAAGCTTTCCAGAAAGGGCAAGATCGTCAAAATCCGATACACCAGTAAAAAGTTATGGCAAGAATACTAAGGTGCTTCAGATTTCTACTTCGCACAGGCCAGCGACTAATATTGGTGTTTTAAGCCTAGTGGATGAAGGTATTTATCAAAACATTCTAAACAAAACATGTAGCACAGTTTCCAGGCTTTCTGAAAAGTCTAAGATCGTCTAATTTCGTTCAACCATTTAAAAGTTATGGCTATTTTCATTTCAGCTCTCTTTGAGTATTTTGGATTTTTCAAATCTTGCTTTTGTTATTTCAAAGTACAAACCATCAATCTTCAAATTTTCTAAAGAAACAATCACAAACACAAAGTCGTTTATTTTCTTATATATCCATGAAATAAGTTTACATTCGATTTGTTTCCAATTTATTCAAGTTTGTTTCATTCATAATTTAAATTCAAGTCAATTTGCTTCAATTTAATTTGAATTCAATTATATTTAATTTCACTTTGCTTCAAATTTGAATTTAATTATTTAAAATTTTATTCCGTTTATTCAATTCCATTAACACTAATGAATTCTATTTAATCAATTATCATCCATCTAACAACCAATGCATATCAAACATTAACATCCATCCAAATCTATAATAAATCAATTATACATTTCCAAGTCAAAATTTTAATTTCATACACTTCCAAGTTTATTGACATTTAGTTTTATTCAAATTTAATTAGTTTCCATTTACTAATTCTATATTTAATTAATTTTAAATTTAATTCATTTTACAACTTAAATTTCCTTTATATTTACAACTATCAATAGATCTTCACATTTTATTATTCACTCTCACACTGGTATATTATTCCTCTACTTATCCTTATTAGCATTTTAAACTTTTTAAGTATTTGGTAAGTTATAGTTATGCAAATAGAATGTAGTTAAACAACATACAACCTCTTTTCATTCAAAGTTGAATTTTCAATTAATTAATTCTTAAGTCATTACTTAAATTTCACTATAATTTAATTTCACATTTACATTCACATATAGTATTTCCATCATAATTGTGAATCACCTTTAAATGTTAATTTAAATTCCAATTATTTACTAACAATTTTATTTATATTTGCAAACCATTAATTAAATGCATATTTCATTATTCAAACCTAAACTTGTATATTATCTAATTAACAATTCATATAACATTTTTGAACTTCTTATATATTTTGGTAAGTTATATTTATGCTATAGAATGAAATTTAATACTATGCGAGTTTTACAGTTTCAATTTTATTTTAAATTCATAATTTCCTAATTCTAAGGATATCTACTTCAATTGATATTTTCACTTAGCTCTTAGGTTTATTTCTCATTTCACAATTCAAAAGTTCCATAATGATTCAAGTATTTGTTTATCTCAATAGTTTAAAATTATTAAATATTAAAGAACTTAAGAATTTCAACTCCGGTTTCAATTCAAATCAAGTTTGAAATAATATATACTTATATTAATATATATCAAGTCATACTATAGAGAATATAAAATAAAATTCAATTTTAATCAAAACAGGGTTTAGAAAAACTATTAAGTGATCTCTCCCACTTGGACTCTCGAAAATAAAGTCGATGATGCGTGCACTCATCACCGGAATCATTTTCTAGTGTCAAGAGGGGAGTATAACACTTACTTCATTTGAAAATCCTTTGAAAACAATTTCTAATCGAATATACTATCATATAATACTTATATTATACATTTCAAATTTTTGATAATAAATTTTCAAAACACCGGAATTTAAATTCTCCATCTTAATTTAAATTCATTTTTATTTTATTTTATTTACCATTTATATTCATTGTCAATCATATTTACAAGTTTCATTTCTTAAAATCATTCAATAGTCAATAGTTAGAAATATTGACTAATCAACAATAAACGATGATAATCTAATATTATCATCTCTAACCAATACAATCAACATTTATAAATTTTCAAGATAAGTCTTTTATATATAGAATATAACCCAAAACAATATTATGTCAATCTGTCCTATTCGAGTGTTTAGAAATTCCTATCGATGCCTTGGCGTCCCAAGTACCAACCAGAATTCATAAATACTCAACGGAACAAATTAACACAATATAAAATCATTTTTATATCAAAATTACAAATACGCTCTCTCATATACACTCAACTCATTCATATAGTTTACCTCTATTTCAATGAGTTATTCCCCACTAGAGCCAAGGTTTATCGCTAAACCAAAGCTCTGATACCAAGTGTAACGACCCGCATTTTTGACCGTTCAAGTCGACAATAATCCACACATGTTCAACTCAAACCGTTCAAAAAGGCAGATGGTTATTGGGGTTAAATAAGAAAAGAAAAGAAAGAACAGAAACAAACTCAGAATCTTGCAGCGGAAGGAACAAGATATAATAATAAAATAACAGTTCATGAAGCTGTTAAATAAATAAATTTGATTATTATTATACATCATAAATCAGAGTTACATACATATCAGAGATAATACAATAATGCAGCGGAAAAATAATATGGTAGTAGAATACAAATGATGTAATACCAAACTCCGTCTTCGTCCTCCAAAATAGATCTTCAACCTTATCTGAAATGCTCAGGCTGACCCGAGCGTAATGAAAAGACAAAACACTCGAGTCAGGACTAAAATATCTCATGTAAGTCAAATCGAATAAGAAAATATGAGTGTGACGGCGTTAGAGATGTTTACGGGGTTTGACATCTCCTATCCAGTGTCAACGTGAGTGCAATAACTTAAGAGATGTTACGGGATTTTCCATCTCTCAAGGATCCGTTAAACTATCTACTATGTAGTACAATACGCTATTATAATATGTCTACATTAAAGTAAAAGTATTAAAATAGCGTTAAGCCATGGCCCATTCCACCCTTAACACAGTTTATATTCCCAAGAGCATATACAAGACCGTAGTTTCCCCAAAACCGGAAGTCACCAGAGGGCAATCCATATACTCAAGGTACAAACCTAAACGTAGTGGTCGCGAATAGGATAATCAGTATGACAAGGTACATGAGGCAATACCAACTAGGATACTAGTAGTTGCGTGATCCGGACTGATGTTACTGTCGGTATCAGTTTTATGAATTGTTTTATATTTATGGTCGTAATTACTTTTAGTTTTTTTTACTAGTTATTTTTGTGTTTGCAGGTTTTTTCCCTTTAGCTATGAGTGTAGTTTCGGTAGAAAATGTGGATAACTGGACATGGTTTTTGAACCATTTAAAACAAATGCTTCAAGAAGAGCGTACTTTAGTTTTTATGTCAGATCGCCACCAAGGTTTGATTTCAGGTGTTCGTGATGTTTTTCCTTCAGATTATCACAGTTATTGCTATTTGCATATGGAACAAAATCTTCTTTCAGCAGTGAAAGCCAAAAATGCAAATGTTTCTATTGTTGATCTATTCAAAATGTGTTCTAGAGCTTCAAATCTATATGAATTTGAAGGAGCATATTCTAAGTTTTGTCAAATTGGTGGTGTTGCTGGTGTTAATTTTTTAAAGGATAAGCCATTTGATAAGTGGGTGGATTTATTTTTTCCACGAAAATGTTATGGTGAATATAGTTCCAATGTTGCAGAAAGTTTTAACAGTTGGATTTTAAATGAACGAACATTGCCTATTACTTTGTGTTTAGATGGTATTCGTGTTAAGATTATGGAACAAATGGCTAGAAGAAGAGAAGAATGTCGTTTGTGGAGAACAAGTCTATGTCCTTCTATGGAGTTACGCTTAGATGAATTGATTGAAGAAGGATTTGGATGGGATGTATATAAATCTTCTGATTTTGCTTTTGAAGTGAAATCTCCAAACTCTCATTGTGTTGATTTGAAGGAGCGGGTTTGTAGTTGCAACCAATGGAAAATTACGGGCTTTCCTTGTGCTCATGCTATAAAGTGTATGAACAAGTCTAAGTTGTCTGTATATGATTTTGTCGAGAAGTATTTCACTGTTGATGCTTATCGATGTTCTTATGCCAATGCTATAAATCCTATTCCAAATTATGATAGGCGTATTGTTGATGGTAGCATTCAAGATGTTATCAAGCCACCAAAGGAGAAACGTGGCGCTGGCAGACCATCAGTGAAGCGCAAAGGAGGATTTTCATATTTTCATAACAAGCAAAACAGATGTGGCGAGTGCAAGCAATTTGGTCATAATAAACGGAATTGTCAAGCTTCAAAGAGGATATGATTTGATTTTATATTTTTAATTTGTTCAGAGTAATAAGTGTATGTGAGTCTTGTTTCAGTGGTCTATAGTAATTGAACCTTATGTTATTAAATTGTATTTAGTATAGCATTTTATGAAATTGATTTTAATTTCAGCTATTTTTAGTATAGATGATAGTATCAGTTATTTGTTTTTGCAGTATCAGTTCTGTTATTTGTTTTTACAAGTTTTGATACCAGTATCATTTTTACAGTATCATTTTTTACAGTACCATTTTTTTAAGTTTTTACACGTATCAGTTTTTATAAATTTTGGTATCATTTTTTACAGTTTCGGTATCAGTTAGTTTGGTTGGAGATAATGTTTGGTTGATTGGATATAAATGGCTTTATTATCAGTTTTGGTTTGTTTTTAGTATCAGTTTCGTGTATTATAATACATGCTAGAATTGACATCAGTACTACTAAATAATTAGAATGATACCTGGTGTTTGCAAAACCTGATACCTGCACTAATTGTTGTTTCATAAAGTATGTTGAGTGTAAGTTTTAACAAAACTGCTACTATCAGTCATAGGAACTGATGCCCAGTTACTGTTTTGTATTGAAATATTATATGAAATTTGATAATATCATTTTACAACTGATAGTTGCACCATAAAACAGATAATATTATGTGGGATCCATAGTTGGATGATAGAAAATACAGTAGTTAATCTTGTTATAATATAAACAAGAGGAAAAGAAAAGAACATCAACCACAACATATCATTCCAGGAAATCGGTATTGTTTTTACAAGTAAAAGCATCATTGTTTTGATAACAGAACAGCATTACTTCATAAGTATGAAATTGCAACAGAACATCATTACTTCACAAGTACACATTTCAACAGAACAACATTACTTTACATGTACCAAATTTAATTGTGAAATAACGCAATGTGAATTCATTTCCTTTTTTTCCTTTGTTCTTCTAGGCTTGACATGTATTTAGACAGACTCCAGCAGTGTTCATCATCTGTTAATATTGCATGTGCAATCTTTGCTCTTGTTGATAATATTTCTTTCTTCTCAATTTTTATTGGTATCCCGCTTCTGTTCAGCGAGATGATGAATATCATTACAAATATCCCACAGTCAAGCCTGTTGAAACCAAAATGTAATATTAGTATCAATTTTCATCTGCTGTATTAACAGGTTTATAATTAATACAAAAATTTGAATTTCAGAGATAATGGTACAAGCATACAGTATGCTTTGAATTAAAATATTTAGCAGTTTTACTAGGACACTACGTATTAATTTCTACAGGTATCAGTTTGTTTTTTGTAGGTGTCAGTTTTGTTTCTGTAGGTATCAGTTTGTTTTTTGTTGGTGTCAATTTTGTTTTTGTAGGTATCAGTTTCTTTTATGTAGGTATCAGTTATGTTTCTGTAGGTATCAGTTTCTTTTTTTAGTATCAGTTTTGTTTCTGTAGGTATCAGTTTCTTTTATTTAGGTATCAGTTTTTTCTGTAGTAACTGTTTATCTGAATTAAAAGTTTATTGAATTGAGAGATAATAATTTTCAATATTTTTATTAAGAATCAAATTCAATTAAATATAAAAGGTATACAATGATGTATAGAAGTATGTATGGAAAATTATAATGCAAAAACATAGATTATAACGGAAAAAAACTTACGAGTCTTCTGCTTGCTGTGCACACTTTATTTGATGCATTTCATCTGGTTTCACCACCATGTCTGTTATGTTTTTGCTTTTCCAGATTTCTTGGAGCATGTCCTCTATTTCATGTCTCTAAAACAGGTAATATATTAAAATTTTAGCTCATATTCACCGTGATAAGTATTTTTTTTAAAAGAAAGATAAATCTCATACCAATTTAATAGCTTCTTGTAAACTGGAATTGTTTCTTTCGTTTGATCTTCTAGGGCGGTTAGAGTCAACATGGCACCATTGCATTGTTGGGTATGTTAAAGTCACTAATGTCCAATGGTTCTCACAATGCAAAGGAAAATATATACTTTCAGCATATTTGTCATGTACAATAGATTCTAGCATAGGGTGGACAAGACTTTTTCTCACCCCCTTTATATCACACACAATTGCTTTCTGTTTAATATGAAAATAAGTTATGATTTAATAAATGAAGCAATTATTATGTACTTGAATATTAAAGTTTTATTTACCGTCATTGTAGTTGTGAAAGCATAGTTGTGTTCTTCCAGTCCACATTTTGAAATATACCAATCTATAATCTGTATTAAAATCAGAAGAGTATAAGTTTTTTTATTTGTGAAGCAATATTAAATTGTTAATAGTATCAGTAATGTTAATAGTTGCTGTGTATGTTGATAAGTATAAAAATGATAAATCATCAAGTCAATTTAAGCATGTTGTTGATTTGGATATCATTTTTTATTTATTTTGGTATTAGTGTTGATGTAGAGAAAACAAATATTATGTACCTGCCCGTCTGTGTCGTTTCCTTCTAGTAGACGTTTTAGTGCATTCTTTGTTATGACACAACCTCCTTTGACTGTGTCATTGTCTTCCCATGCCACTACACTATTTTGATAAAAACAATTTGTATATGTTAGATAAACTTAATTTCATATTTAAAATTAATATACATATTTGTACACTTACTTTTGTGATGATATCGTTAATGAAAAGAAAGTTTTGATCACATTTTGTTGCTCAACATTGAGATAGATCAAACATTTGCAATGTCCAAGCCCTATCTCTGAAAGTGTTGGCTCTATTACTGCAAGTGGCTTTGGACTGTTGTCTTGTTCACTTTTGTTTTCAACATCTTCTTTTTTTTCAGGTTTGGGCTTATTTGCAACTTTCTTTTTTTCCATCCCATATTCAAAGCTATGACGTTGTTTTTTCACTCTTGTTCTTGCCTTTAACCTTTGAATGTAAGAAGCTGTCTGTTTTTGTGTTGCTTTGATTTTTTTGTCACTTGATTTTGTGATTGTTTGTTTCCCTTTTCTAACAGCTGTTTGCACATGTTCTTCTTCATCTTTTTTTTCTTCAGTTTTTTCACTTTCAAACTCTTATGTGTCGTAAAGTTTGAAAGATGGAGGGGTAAAGTCAAGCACTGAAGCGACATATGGTATACTTTGGTTTTTTTCATTTGTATCCTCTTGAAGATGTTGATTATCTTCTGAGTTGTCTCTCTGCACTTTACTTTGTTTTTCCAACTCTTCTTTTTGATGCACTTCAGTTGGAGCTTTTTCTTCATTTTTTTCTATTTCCATTTCTATAAAAGTATCTGCATTTAATTCAGTTTGTAAAATGTCGCTTTGTACATTGAAACTTTCTTTTTTATTTTCACCGTTTTCTTCACTGTCATTCAAATCATCTTCAACTTTATTGGTGTTGTCTTCAGCCTGAGATGTTTTCTCTTCATTATCTTTCAGCTTCAACTTAATTTCTTTCAACTCTTCTTTCAACCTGAAAACTTCTTACTCTGCTTTAATTCTTTTCTTTTTTTCTACAGCCAATTCTTTTTTTGTTTTCTTTGTTTCTTCTTCCAAATCTTTTATATGCATTTGGAAGATCTTGATGCTTATGTCTTCCTCAAATGAA
The DNA here is from genome assembly GCA_030737815.1 of Allium fistulosum. Classification (NCBI taxonomy): domain Eukaryota; kingdom Viridiplantae; phylum Streptophyta; class Magnoliopsida; order Asparagales; family Amaryllidaceae; genus Allium; species Allium fistulosum. The sequence goes on from CM060906.1 coordinate 420,538,445, forward strand.
TGTGCACTTTCTTTGGTTTCTTCAAACTTTCTTTTCTTTCCATGCTTTTCTTTTTGAATTTTGGGGAAATTGTGTTCAACAGTCTTTGTTTGAAGTAGACATTCTTCATATGGGCTGAGATTTGTGATTTCTTTCACCTAGAAAATTGGTATTGAAAAAATTGTTTCAGTTTTAAGCTATAATATCAATTTGCAATGATAATTGAATTTTTACTGTAATGAAAAAAGAAAACTGTATGCAATAAAACAAATAGCTATTTTTTTATTTTCTGACACTATTAGTTTTAGGTTCAATCATGTAAAACTGGTATCAGTTTTCGAATTCTAGTATCAGTTTCTAATAATATTAGTATCAGTTTCTTATAATATAAGTATCAATTTCAAAGATGTACAACTATGGTATCAGTTATTGGATTGTAGTATCAGTGTAAATTGTGAAATTACAAGGTATTAGTTTTTGTATTCTAGTATCAATTTTGAATACATCCACAATTTGTTTGAAGCATGTACTCATTTGGTATCAGTTTTTTCATTTTTGTACCAGTTTATGATACTATTAGTATTCGTTTCAAGCAAGTAAACATATGATATCAGTTTTTTGCATTCTATTTTCTGTTTTTGATACTATTTACTACGTAATGATATGGTATCACTTTTTGATCACTGTAGTATCAGTTTTATGTTGTTATAGAAAAAAGAATAGACAATAAAACTTTATTCTACATAAGAGTTAAAGCATATTGATTAACAAAAAATGAAACGGAATTTTTACTTACATCACCCTCTTTCACGTTATCAAAAACTGCTTTGATTGCTTTGTCTTTGGGTTTCCTTAAATCCCATTTTGCAAATCTTGGTAAAGCTGGAGTATAATATTGTCTTTGTTGAATGAGATTCAGTTTCTCACAGATGCAATACTGTTAACATAAAAAGAATTGATTAGATATGTTTGTTAAAAAAAGTTAAGTAATAAATTTTTGATTAACTTATCTTACCAATGGGAGCATGGAGCATCCCGACATATTTCTTGGATTATGGATGAACTTCTTAACAAATTTATTGAAATTCTTTTCTATTGTTAGTGGCCAAGAAACCAATAACATTGTCTCTACATTAATTAAGTATGGTAGAAGTCCCCATCTTAATTTTTGCTGGTTGTTTGGAAAGAAGAATGTTAATAGTATTTCAATTACTATTAACATTGACAAGTCTTCTTCATACTCTTTTTTCTTTTTTGCAACTTCTTGCTTTATTCTTTTTTCCACAACATTTCTTGTAATATAAGTGCAATTTCCGAAGTTTCTGTTTGCAAATTCCCTACACTGCATTGGAATTGTTCTGTTTGTCATTTTCTGAGTTTGGCTCAATGTTAATTCCTTTTAGTGGTAGGCCAAAAATCAAACTTATATCTGTAGCTGTAACTTTCATCCTTTCTTTGGAAAATAAGAATGCATCTTCTACAACTGAGTAGCATTTGTATAAAGCATCCAAATTGTGTTGATGTTTTTTGCATTCTTTCATCAAAATTTTCTCTTCATAGAAAACTCTAAAGAAGTTGTAGAAAGGAGTGCTCTTCATTATGTCCATTTGTTATTTGGATAGAGCATTTTTTTGTTTTATCAGTTTTACCATTTTGAATACTGCCTGCAATCCACATCTGTAAGCAGTTTCATGCTTTTTATCTTCAGATTGCTGTTTTGTTTGTGATCTTTCTTTTATGCATTTTGGATGTGGATCAACAAAATCATCATCATCCTATTATTTCAAAATAAAGACAAATGAGTTATTTGTGAAACAAATTATGTTTAAAAACAACAATAGTTTGGGTATTAGCTGCAGTGAAATATCTTCTGTCAAATATGTAACAATTTCAAGTTTGCAGTAACTAGGTATCAGTTGGTACTAAGTAGGTATCAGTTTTTTGTAACCAGGTATCATTTTTTCAAGTAGGTATCAGTTTTTTATCACTAGGTATCAGTTTTTTGTAAATAGGTAACAGTTTTTTGTAAATAGGTATCAGTTTTTTGTAAATATCATATTTCAACTAAATGATACTGACTATTATTTTATCAAATAATTTACGCTTACTGGTAATGACAATTATTACTTGTAATTAGGTATCAGTTTGTTGTACTTATCAGCCTTTTCTTTTACCAAATGATTTATAGGTAATATTTTTGAAATATTTATCATGGTATAAAGTTATGATGTTTTTTATTTTACCGAATCTAGTTGTTCTTCATCTGATTCTTCATCCACAGCTTTTTTCCCTTCTTTTGCTGAAATTTTTCCTGTTTAACAATTTTTAATAACATTAGAATACATTTAACAGAATAAATTATTAGTATTAGTTTTATAATTTTGCAATTTCAGTTACCTCTGTTTCTTTTTGTATTTTTTTCTGAATCATTTTTTCATTTCTTCTTTTTGTTCGTTGTTCTCTTTTTTGCATACTGTCTTTAACTTTTTCCTCTGCAGGTATTTGTTGCTGCATGTTCTCCTCTTTGTTCTATGCAAAAAATTTCAATGTTACTATAACAAAACTATACTGACTTTGTTATGTTTGATTTTATATTATCAGTTACCTTTTCGTCTCTTCTCTTTCTTCTTTTTTCTATGTTTTGCTTTTCCTCTTCTATTGATGTAGGTTTTTTAAGCTTTAATTTGTTGCTTTTTCCCTTTACTGCCGACGCTAACGTTTGCGCTAGAGGTAGGTTTCCTTCTTCTACCATTACATTTTCTTTTTGAACATCTGCTGCGTCGACATTTCGATTTTCATATTGTAGTTTCACTTCCGACTTAGTTAGGTTTTTATCGGCTGTCGATTGTTGTGGTCATTGTTCATCTACAGTCGATTTCTGAGCTTCTGTTGGAGATGTAGACTTGTTTCTAGTTTGCGGTGCCATTTTTTCTTTCGAGCAAAGTTTTCGTGAATTTCTGAGTGTGAGGATGGAGGAGGAAGACGAACAGAATGCTTTGTTTTGTTTAAAATTGTATCTGGACTTTGGGCTTTGTCCTTACGGTAAAAGTTTTATGCGCGTGTCCTTCTGACTAAATAATTACTATAATTTGTCCTTAAATTTTTTTTCCCTTTATTATATTTACCAATGCAACATTTAATTTCTAACATACGCTCCAATATAAATTATAAAATTTTCATTTCTTTTTACATTAAATTACAAAAATCAATTTAAATCAACATATTCAAATGGTCGAAATTTACGGGTCGTTACACTCTCCTCCACTCAAAACTTTTCGTCCCCGAAAAGGAAAAAGAAGGGGAAAAAGAATTTAAGAAATCTATATATCTTATTCAAAACATTAACTTTATAAACAATTAAATTTACAACATTTGTTACTTATATTAGAATATACAAATTTACAATCATTAAATCTTTTCTTCTTAAATTATTTAAGTTTGGAAAAACATTTCAAAATATTTTCCAAGTCCAAAATTTTCGGAAAATTTTGGCAGTCTCCTTTGTACGGAAATGCTCGGAAGAAAATATAATATAAATATAACAATATATAACATATATTTCCCAAAATAATATATAACCCAACACGGGAAAACAATATAATAGCGCTATAAACTGTAATCCGAAAACGTACCTATTTGTCGGGCTATTAACGCTTATTTATGGAACCAAAAGCAGTAGCAATTGCTTCCATAACCTGTATTTTACTTATATAATCTAAAAGGGTTAACAATTATATAAGATGAAATATTTAAGGTTGTTTCAACCACAACAACAATCAATACAACAACAACATTTTCACAAGGCATACAACCATAAAGTCAATCATTCATTCATATCAAACAAAACAAATAGTTGTCCGGGTTCATAACTTAAATTGTACAGAATGGAAAATAAACTATTTAGCGCACCTTTTTACTCAACAATCTTTGATGAAACTAAATAGCTTATTTATTCATCCAACCAACTTTAAGGTATCCTTACCCATCAACCATAAACAAACAAAACAAACAACAAATTCAATCAATAAATTAAGTTCATTCTTTTTAATTTCATATCATACATTAGTTGCTTGATTTCCTTTGCATTACATTCATTTATTTAATGCTTATATTTCTATTTAATTATAGTAACATTTTAATTATACTCAAATTTATGACACTACACATCAATTCTTATTTATTAAAGAATTCCATTAATTACTTTCATTATCCCAAGTTAATTATATTTGTATAATTTCTATTACATTTTCTTATTAACATTTTCAACTTTTATATCTTTTGGTAAGTTATATATATGCCTTTAAGAATGTAATTGAAAGTTATACAAATTTTTCTCAATTCTTCTAATTGATTAATGGTTCAATAATTACATCTTTGTTTTATAAGCTACAATTTCAAATTTTCTTTTTATTTAATTTATAACTTATCATTAAATATCTTATTCCATTTAGAGGTTTCAACTATTAATTACTTACAATAATTGAAACTTATTAATTAACGGAACTTAAGAATTAAATACCGAGTTAAATTTCAAATCATTTTAAAATAATAGATAAATGTATATACTTACTGTTTATATATCAAATTATATTTAAAACAATTTAAAATATTTATTTGTCTATCAAAATAATCTTGTAGTAAAACTACTACAGTGGCCTTCCCACTTTGAAACTCGAAAATGAATGTCGATGATGCGGTCGCTGTTTGCACCAAAAATGGTCACAAACCCCAAGTGTTGTGAAATCACCAGTGTATGAATACAAATCAGCACTATTCAAACACAAATCTCAGATCTAAGCTAGCAATAAACAGCAATCCCGAAATAACTCAGAAGAACAGGAAATTTATAGTGGTTCGGCTATCTCCGGCCTACGTCCACTTCAATGATTTTTATCTTTTATTGATGTTCTCTGCTGATTACAGATGATTACAGTAGATACAATGAGTGAATTTCTGTATAACATCAAATGGAAAGAAGTAGGATTGAATCCGGCAGAGTCTGGACGTCCAATGGCCAAAAAGATCCCCTTTTCTGAAGGCTTCAGGGGGCTATTTATAGGTGTAGGAGGCTCAGATCTCGCACAAACTTCAGGAGACTTTTTCTGGCACGTGAGTGGGCCCACGCGACCGGTCCCACCAAGTTTCGACTCGATCTGTGATCGATATGAAGTGATTTCGTATCCATCAAGGATTAGTCCAATCGAGCTGAAACTTGGCAGGAACATTCTTTACCTTGTATGGAAGCTACTGTGAAAATTTCATAGCATTTGACCTTGTGGCTTGGGAGATATGATCGATACGAGTTGAAGTTTCTCGGTTGGCTGTTCGTTTCGAGTCCCTCACTTCGAATCCATGCCTTCGAATCGATGGTTGCACATGATAACGCGGCAACATGGCACGTACTCCTCACATCGATCCGCCCTTTGCTCCGAGATGACCGTGTCGACTCCATGAATTTCGCCTTGCTCGTATTGAAGAATAACACGTCACCCAGGCTCGTTGACCTGATGGATACGAACAAGTCTCTGCTCATGGATTCGAGCATGGTCCCATGATGGATACGAAGCAGCGACTCTCTGATGGATGCGAAGTTGACGTTAGGTGATTGTTACGAAGCGGACTACTTACTGATGGATTCGAACAAGGAGCCATGCCGATGGACTCGAATAAGTCTCTCTGGCCAAAGGTTGATCGATACGAAGTCCATCGATACGAAGTGCGGCCTACTGATGGATACGAACGGATGGATTCGAATGAGAGGCTGCTCTGATCGTTAAGATATTGATGGATACGAAATGAGGCCCATTGATGGATTCGAGCTTCATGACCGCGGACTGACTCGTACCTGATCGATTCGAAGATTCTCTGATGGATACGAATCTGATGGATTCGAACAGGTCGTCACTTTGGTTTTCTGATGGATACGAACAACACCTTGTATCCAACTTGTATTGATCATATCTCATTCATATGAACTCCGATTAACCTGAAATCTGAAACGCTGGCTTCCATGGCTTTGCTTGTCATGTCTTGTCAATTACGGCCCGATCCGGACTCGGACAAAATTCATCGATATCCATGGTTACCCTACAACGCATAGCTGAATATTCATGACTAGTTATTATCGGTTTTTAGTCAGTTTTGGGTATCTCAGCTTTGCCAAAAAGTGGGATAACACTTTGCCCCCCAAAACATGCCTTTTGGTAAAAGGTGTGTTTTGATTAGTCTCAAATTGAATGCAGTTAGTTCATGTTTTATTTAGAGCTTATAGCATTTTCAATCAAGTCCATGGCTGTTCGAAGCCGAATCGTTATCAATTTCTGCCAGTGGAAGTTTAAGAATGAAATTCTACAGTCTCTCCGGACTGTTGATGATCGCTCCGGACCCTTGTGAAGCCCATTCCAGACTTAGCGGTCGAATAGAAAGATCCTCTTGCACTCCAGCGTTGCTTTCTATCCCTTGCACTCTGGCCCCAGTTAGGGCGTGAAGCGATGTCTTGGTCGTTCTGGACCGATCGTAGCCTCTCCGGCTCCTGCTGGATCCCATCCTATCACTCTACGATGAAGGGGAAACAATGTTAAGTGGGTCGATCCTGTCGCTCTCCGGCGAAGCGACCCACTTCTTGCACTCCGGTTCAGTGTATCTGAACATTAAGCGATGTCTTGACCTGAATCGTCGGCCGATCACAGCCTCTCCGGGCTCTTATCGAATCCCGATCCAATCACTCTCCGGTGAATAGGAAACGATGCTTAAGTGAGTCGATCCTGTTGCTCTCCGGCGAAGCAACTCACTTCTTGCACTCCGGACCCCGCCTCTCCGGGTAGGATCATAAAGCGATTATGTTTTTACTGATATTTAATGTTCATCCTTTAACTCTCCGGTTAAAGGTTTATTTCAAGAAATTCAAGTTTATTTATTAAATTCAAGTCCCAGATGTTCAATCTCAAACATCAGGAAAAAACTAAACATTGCCTCTCCGGGCAGATCGGTCTATCTCCATCTCAGAGCATGCCTAGGGATCTCTCCGGTTCCCGTACATGAGTAAGTGGAGTAGCCGTTTATTCTAAAAGCAAATTTGATGAAATTATTTGACCGAAGTCCAAATCCTGAACTTGGCCCTTGCCATCTTAATCAGTTGATGACGAGTCGTGATCCCGATCCAGGATCGTTTCTGTTAGGTGGAGGCGGTAGTTGCTCAGGCCTTACCGCCGCTGCCCGTTCTCTGACATATTGTGGCAATCTACCACTCCTGGCATGTTCTTCCACCTCATCCTTTAGGTGGCGGCATTCGTCGGTTGTATGCCCATCCAGCTCATGGAATAGGCAATATTTTCCGGTTCTACGCTCCCGCTCTGTGGGATCTCTCCTGGGTGGTTTTCGATAGGGGAGTTGCCCCCGAGTTTCAGCGTAAATCCTTTCTAGGCTTGCCGTCAAATCTGTGTATTGCCTGAATCTAGGCTCTCGGAATTTCTTCCGTTTATCAGGACCATCATGTGCGTCATCCTGCTTTCGTTTTCCTTTGTCTGCCCTGGGTTGTTCCCTGGCGGTTCCTTCGCCTTGTGCAGCATTTACTTCCTGCCTCTCGGCTCGTGATTCTTCTAGTCGAATGAATTTTTCAGCTTCATGGTAAAATTCTCCGAGATCTTGTGGTGGATCTCTTGTCAATGAATCTTTGAATTCGGTGCCTTCTCCAACTCCTGCCATCGCCGCCATCAAAATCATCGATGGATCCGGGCGATCTACAGAAGCCACCGTTGGATTGAATCGCAGCAGAAAACCTTTTATGGACTCTCCGGTCCTTTGCTTTATCGAAGCTAAAGTCATCACACTCTTGGGTCTTGTCACATGGACCCTAAATTGTTCCATGAAGCAATCTACAAGCTCGCCCCATGTCTTGATCGATCCAGTCTTTAATTGTCTGAACCAAAGTGCAGCCAAGTCTGACAAAAATAAAGGGAAACATCGCGCCATCACTTCCTCAGATGCTCCCAGTACTTCCATGTGTCTAATGTATCTGGTAATGTGCATGGTCGGATCCGACTTCCCGTCATACGGATTCAACGTCGGTAGTTTGAACTTTGGAGGGTTCCTTGCATTCCTGATATTCAGAGTGAACGGACTCCGACTGACTTCCTCCAATCCTCCGCTAGACAATCCTCCTCTCATGAGTCGTCGCACTAATCCAGCCATCTTTTCATCTCCATTCTGGGGTTGCCCTCTTGGTCTTGAAGGGTATTCTTGTACGTATTCTTCGTGTGGCCCGTTAGCATCAGCGTTGGCCCCAGCTTGTTGAGCTCCATCTGTCGGCCTTCCAGCATCGAATCCCGAGGGTCTGCCCCCGAGTCCTTGTTGATTGTCCTCTGGATCTGCATTCTGTCCTTCATTAGGTTCCGCAATCTTAGCTCCTTGTTCCACATTCATAGCCGCTGTAGCTGGTCCTAGGCTCTGCATCCCTGCAGCTCTCATCTGTTCAAAGAAATTCTGCAGCATCTCTTGTTGACTTTTCATCATTCTTTCGTGCATCAGATTGGTCATGGTCTCCATTTCGTCTCTAGTGATGTAGATCGAAGCTGGTTCTTCTCCAGCACTAGAGGATGCCTCTTGACTTCCTCCTTGATGGCTTCTCTCAGCTCTTTGTCTTTTACTTGTTTGTCGATTCATTGTCTTCAAATCTTCGAGTTTTCAAATCTGAACTTCGAATCCGGTGTAGCGGGTGCTAGTTCTTCTTAGCGAAAGCACCAAAGTGTTTGCACCAAAAATGGTCACAAACCCCAAGTGTTGTGAAAGCACCAGTGTGTGAATACAAATCAGCACTATTCAAACACAAATCTCAGATCTAAGCTAGCAATAAACAGCAATCACGAAATAAATCACAAGAACAGGAAATTTATAGTGGTTCGGCTATCTCCGGCCTACGTCCACTTCAATGATTTTTATCTTTTATTGATGTTCTCTGCTGATTACAGATGATTACAGTAGATACAATGAGTGAATTTCTGTATAACAGCAAATGGAAAGAAGTAGGATTGAATCCGGTAGAGTCTGGACGTCCAATGGCCAAAAAGATCCCCTTTTCTGAAGGCTTCAGGGAGCTATTTATAGGTGTAGGACGCTCAGATCTCGCCCAAACTTCAGGAGACTTTTTCTGGCACGTGAGTGGGCCCACGCGACCGGTCCCACCAAGTTTCGACTCGATCTGTGATCGATATGAAGTGATTTCGTATCCATCAAGGATTAGTCCAATCGAGCTGAAACTTGGCAGGAACATTCTTTACCTTGTATGGAAGCTACTGTGAAAATTTCATAGCATTTGACCTTGTGGCTTGGGAGATATGATTGATACGGGTTGAAGTTTCTCGGTTGGCTATTCGCTTCGAGTCCCGCACTTCGAATCCATGCCTTCGAATCGATGGTTGCAAGTGATAACGCGGCAACGTGGCACGTACTCCTCGCATCGATCCGCCCTTTGCTCCGAGATGACCATGTCGACTCCATGAATTTTTCCTTGCTCGTATCGAAGAATAACACGTCACCCAGGCTCGTTGACCTGATGGATACGAACAAGTCTCTGCTCATGGATTCGAGCATGGTCCCATGATGGATACGAAGCAGCGACTCTCTGATGGATGCGAAGTTGACATTAGGTGATTGTTACGAAGCAGACTACTTACTGATGGATTCGAACAAGGAGCCATGCCGATGGACTCGAATAAGTCTCTCTGGCCAAAGGTTGATCGATACGAAGTCCATCGATATGAAGTGCGGCCTACTGATGGATACGAACGGATGGATTCGAATGAGAGGCTGCTCTGATCGTTAAGATATTGATGGATACGAAATGAGGCCCATTGATGGATTCGAGCTTCATGACCGCGGACTGACTCGTACCTGATCGATTCGAAGATTCTCTGATGGATACGAATCTGATGGATTCGAACAGGTCGTCACTTTGGTTTTCTGATGGATACGAACAACACCTTGTATCCAACTTGTATCGATCATATCTCATTCATACGAACTCCGATTAACCTGAAATCTGAAACGCTGGCTTCCATGGCTTTGCTTGTCATGTCTTGTCAATTACGGCCCGATCCGGACTCGGACAAAATTCATCGATATCCATGGTTACCCTGCAACGCATAGCTGAATATTCATGACTAGTTATTATCGGTTTTTAGTCAGTTTTGGGTATCTCAGCTTTGCCAAAAAGTGGGATAACAGCCGCCATCACCAAAATTATTTTCCAGCGACAAAGAGAGGAGTACAGATGCTATTTTTTTTTTCAAAATTTTCTTTAAAACAATTCTTCCAAATTATATTGAAATTTTTATATCAGAAAATACTTTTAAAATATTATTATTATATTCCAAACTTATTTGAAAGAAATTTTCAAAACCCCGGAACTTAAGTTCTAAAATTGCCAATTTTTATTCATTTTGTTTTCAATCTTATTTCAACTATTATTAATATTTTCATTACCTAACACCCAATCTATAGCAACCAAATATATATCTATATAAAATATTTTACTTCATATATAGAAAATATAATAGGCAAAATTATTTCATTCACCTATATTAAAACAAATATTATGTCGGTCTGTCCTATTAAGTGTTTAGAAATCCCTATTGATGTCATAGCGTCCCATGCACCAACCAGAATTTATAAATACAAAACGGAACAGATTAACACAATATTAAAACCTTTTTATAACACTAACAAATACGCTCTCTCATATATATACACTCAGCGACTCCCATAGGTTATTACTACCCTATTAGTAAAGAGTCAAACCCCACAAGGCTAAGGTTTATCGCTAAACCTGGCTCTGATACCAACTATAACGGACCGCGTCAGTGGGGTAACGCCCACCATAGCATACAGCTGTACTTGTGTTCTACCTTTACAGCCAGCCTCTCGACTGCACCAACCCCGCAGGGACATGTAGGAGTAAGAGTCATCCGCTCGCTACCAAACCAAATGCGAGAACCCGCTATCATGCTACACCCGCCAAGTGCATAGGCAGACACACATGTCGACTTAAACCATACATAAGGGTGGATTGTTATTGGGTAAATAAGAAAAAGTGGAGAAATAAAAGAAACAAAATAGAATCTTGCAGCGAAACGATAAAATATAATAATCAAATAACAGTTCATGAAGCTGTTTTACAAAACATTTGATTATACTTATACAATACATATCAGAGTTACACATACCAGAGTATGATAATTAATGCAGCGGAATACAATGGTGTAGTGGAATATAATAAATAGTAGTAATAAAATCTTCATCTTCGTCCTCCAGAAATAGAGCCTTCAAATCCTGAAATGCTCAAGCTGACCCGAGCGAATTAAAAAGACAAAACACTCGAGTCAGAACTAAAAGATCTTATGTAAGTTAAATCAATGAAATAAATATGAGTGTAAACGGCGTCAGAGATGTTTACGGGGTTTGACATCTCCTATCCAGTGTCTAACGTGAGTGCAGTAACTTAAGAAATGTTCGGGATTCACATCTCTTAAGGATCCGTTAAACTATCTACTATGTAGTAATATTCGCTATATACAGTAGTGTCTAATCAGTAAAGTATAATCATATAGAAAATAGCGTTAAGGGGATGGTGAACCTTAACGCGGTCGGATCTTTAAACCAAAATCGTAGTGGGTTCGATATGGTAGGTGACACAGCACACAAGGCAATGCCAGGGTAGATATACCAATTACGCATCCGGACTGGTGGTGACACATAGCAGCCACTACCGCCCACCTCGAACAACACTCCCAAATCAAGGGTGGCCACCAAATCAATCACAAGTAATAGAATGGTATCAAAGAAGTGTGTCCGATCAGAGGTGCTACCTCCTTAGTCCGTCAATCGCTCCTGTTTTAGCCACCTTATGCCAACTCACGGGAGTTGGGTCCACGTATATACCTTAGGATCGTCACCACCATCCTACTTCATTCTGGAAACTCCACCGCATACACAGTTGTCAAAGTGGTTTTCGGTATCGACAGAGAGTATGTCCATATCCGATCCCGGTCTCTTTAACAACCAAACGTTATTATAACACCGTGGTCATTTAAAAATATATATACTTTTAAAACACAATCATTTCCCTTTCAAAACATATTCTTTATTTCAAATAGTATATACTTAAAACCAAAATATTTTTTTCAAAACATATCCTTTACTTCAAAATAGTATATACTTTAAACCAAAATATAATTACTATTTCAAACCCAAATTATCAATGTATTATTTCCATTTCAAAACCCAATTCAATAATATATCATTTCCATTTCCAAAACAATTCAATAATATCTTATTTAAATAAAACCAAATTTCCAATCACTAATCTTTCTTAAACTTAGATAACTTGAAATATTCTTTTAAATCATCTTAGACCCAAACCCCATTTTTGAAGTCATATTCTAAATTTCAATTTCAGTAGGTTTCCAATCAATATATTCATAGATAATTCTTAAATAAATTCCATTTCAAATAAATTCATTTTTCAAACCATATTACTTTCAAAGTTATAGCAATTTCGAAAACCAATACTTTGAAAACAATAATACCTTAATTTCAATAAAACATTTCAATTTTGATATATTTCAAGACTTTAAATATTCCAAAATTCCAAACCAAATCTGATAATCTTACATGTACCTTAATTCAATTTACAATTATTTAGTTTAGAAATATTTATTTAATAAATTCAAGATCACTTAAATAAAGCTCAAACTTGAAATATTCGTAAATCAAACTTAAAACATCATCAAGTTATACATAGCTTAAATTTTAGAATTTAACCATATATAAAATAATATTTATATAATATCAAAATTAGTATATATATAAACCCTTATTTTCCAAAACCCATAGAAAATCACTTTAAAATATTTTATATATAGACCACGGTGCCTGTATATAATTTTCTATCCTATGGTCAAGTGATACAGATATTTATCATTTCAATCCGTAATTTTAAAAATAAAAGTTTACGGTTATATATCATTTCAAACCGCAATCCCGAATGGAAAGAAAATGCATAATAACTTGCAGTTTATACAATATAAAATATAGCATCCATTCATCCAAATATCAATAAACAACCATTTATTACAATCATCATCCAATTTAAACAAAACATCAATATAAAGCATATAAAATATAACAGGCATCAACGAATAGTTTATATTCAATAAAAATTAATAACTGTTTAACTGGCAGTTTATATGAAATAATAAATAAATTTAACTGTCAAATTATATGCAATAATAAAATTAAATAACAATTTAATTTAAATAAATGCTATCTAACTGAGATGATGATTAAATATATGTTCAAACAATCATAGATAAATTTTAAATCACATCAAAATTTAATTTAACAAACATAAGAACACTTAGAAGTTGTGAGTGGGTTAAAACACTCACCTTTTGAATTTAAATTCAATTTAAACCCAGAAATTTGACAGTCTTAGAATTCATCCAAACCAGCGTCATCAGGTCCGGAATTTCAATACGATCCTAACAAAAGAAACCGCGTCCAAATCCGAGTCCGTATGCAAAAGTTATGAAAATTTGAAGATTGGAAAATTTTGGTCCTGAGTTGACTTCGAGTTCAACCCGGTCCGCCGCCTCAAATACCCGATGCTTACTCTGAGTTTTTGCCAAAACGACCCGGAGACCCGAGTCATTTTCTTTGTGACCCGAAGCAGCTCCAGGGTTTTTCCCCTTGAAACCCGAAGCGCGACCCAAAGCGCGTAAATCTCGAAAACAATTTTTTTTTTATTTGAAATTATATTTTGGAATTTGGGAATTAGGTTTTGTCTGCCATTGGAATGAGGAGCTAAGAAGAAGATGAATTGTATGTACAGACAAATGAAGATTAGGGAGGCTAGGGTTTATAACAGGATATATATATGTAGGGTTGACATTTGAATGGATGGATAAGATAGATTTACGCGCTAACGCCAAAGTGGTCCAAAAAGCCCGTTCTGTCTCCGGAACGAAATTAGGTAAACCCATATATCAAAATAGGTGTTTTAAAATATTTTAAACACAATGGAAAAGGTTTCAAGTCCAAATTCCATCGTATGAAGAAGTTATACTAAAATCAAAAATTTCAAATTGGTTTCAATTGATTACAATTGCATTTATTTCAAGGCGTTTCGAGTCCGTACGATCAAATGACAAATCCGATTGTTACGAAACTTGAAACACTATTATAATTCATCGTTACGGATCTGATGAAACTTGTTCATCGAAATCCGAGTCAGTGGCCAAAATGACTATTTTTCCATCAATTAAATAAATAAAAAAATAAATTAATAAAATCCAACTTTTAATTTAAATCTTAAAATTTACCAATTTTAACCCTTTTATATTTCTCAGTAAATTACAATGTTTTAACCAAATTAAAAGTAAATTTAAAAATTGATAAATTTATCAATTTCAGTGTTTATCTCAAATTCATTGAATTTAGAAATTGTAAATTAAATTTTCAAAATTTCATTTAATTACCTTTCATTCTATTATTCAGTCTATTATTATCAAAAAGATGCGATTTACATTGGCTCACTATTGTTTACATTTATTTTCTTAGATTTCCTCTACACTTCCTTCAACGTAAAATTTAACTGTTATATTTCATTTATTCACAATAATTTCAAAGAAAGTAATTAAATTTTCCAATTAAATAAATAAATATAGCTTCCTATTCTGTAGATTAGCCAACTGTCATAATCTAAATAGGGTTAGTATTAATTTCATCTTATAAAATTTACTAATTTCAATAAATTAGAACTTCACAATTTGCTTACATAAATTTGGATTGTACTACACTTATTATATTTCTGCCAAATAGATACATTAATTCCAATTAAATATTCTCTGTAACTATTTCTTGGTTTCATATTTTTTTATTTCCATAAATTACTATCTTGTATTAAGTTTACGTTTCTATTTTACTTTATATTCAATTATAACATAACAGTCGTTACAATCAATTGGATTGTATTGAATTTGGTTATCCATCAACTGCCATTTACACTACTACCTAAATTTACACAGTCACTATTAGAAAATCTTATTGCATTGGTAAATTATGTTTGCTTTAAATTACTTATTTAAATTTTTATGCTCATGAGCAACAATTAACACTTTCCATTATTATACAAATTTGAATCCCATTCTAGTTATTCTTTATTCATAATTCACACAATATATAACTTCGTACAAGACATCCAATTACTATTTATTATTATAACTTTACAATCTATATAAATTCATTGATTGATTTACTATTTGTCTTTGTTTCCTTATATTCAATTCTTAGCTTAGTATGACAATTTATAGTACTCCATTTAAACGACATTTCATTTCACTTGTTAATACTTGGCTTAAGTTTCTACGGTTGCATTTCATTTACTCCTCCGTTACTATATTAATAATTAGTAACGCTTATTATCAATAATATCATCATAATTACTTAATATTTATATGAACTTTAATTCCAAATAAATTCATTGACCAATTAAAATTGGAAATTTGTAATAGTTGTTATTCTACCCTTAAATTTATTTCAAATAACGTACTACCTTATTACCTAAATTTACGAACAAATACCGTTACAATGTTTTATTGCATCAATCAATTTAATCCTTTCCTTTATCTCTCTTATTCAATTACAACCACATGTTGGCATTTATCTCCATACTACCAATTGCATTCTCTTATGTTCTATCCAAATATTCATTTATATTTTATTTCCATTAATTTATTAAATATTGACATCCACTTAATCAAATTTACTTCCATTTATATAATTGCAATTCAATTCAGTTATTATTTCATTAATACTATTTCAAATTTATTTCTTCCAGTATTAATTACACAATCAAACTTAATTAACCAATTATAATGGTTCCTACCATTCCTTCAATTGGATTTCATTAAAATTTATCAAGCATTTATTATATTTACCACAACATTTAATTTCTAACATACGCTCCAATATAAATTATAAAATTTTCATTTCTTTTTACATTAATTTACAAAAATCAATTTAAATCAACATATTCAAATGGTCGAAATTTACGGGTCGTTACACACATTCATGCACAAAATGAATACAAAGGAATGAAGATGGAAATAATTCAAAGTGAAGAACATGGTGGACCCTACCTACCTTAATGTAAAAATTAGAAGCTAATGCACATGCTTATGGAATTAATGGCTTCATGTATACTTAAATGATGATTAGTAGAAGCTAATGATTACTTGTCCTTCACACTTTCTCAAGGGTAGTTTGGGCATTCCCCAAATTATGGATTAGAGTTTCATGCTTGTATAAATAACCCATTATGTTCATGTAACCTCTTCTACCCTCTTTAAGCCCTCTTATGGAGGCACTCTCTTCTCTTAGCTTTAGTTGAGAATAATTGTCTTTTCTTTCTTTTCATGGCTACTTAGCCATTTGTTTTTATTTTCATGTAACTTTCGTTTTCTTATGCAATTCAATTACTTGTTCATTTTACTTTCCTTGTTCATTTACTTTAATGTTGGTAGTATAGATTTACATTCATGCAAAGTAGATTAGTTTTAGTTCTTGTTAATTAGCTTCTCTTTTTCATTAGCTTTCATTTTCCTTTCTTTTTCTTTCATGTTGCTAGCTACATTTGTTAATCAATGACAAATATGAGAGGCTAAACCCCTTCAGTTTAGGGGTAATGAGGTTCTCTAATTATATAGCTTCAACTATTTGTTAATTAATGCTCTCTTTTTGTGCTTAATGATGATCAATGAAGTGTTTTATTTGTTGTTCTTGCTTTGAATTTGATAGCCTATATTGTTGACACCAAATAGGCTATGCTTAAACAATCACTAACACAAATGCCTCTTCATCAAAATATGATTATGGCATAAGAAAGTGATTTGAAATTCAAATTTGATGGTCTATATTTTTAATCAGAGATTAATAGGCCATACTTAAAATAGATTTCATTTTCATTGTCAAGTTTCATGAAAGTTAGTAAGTGGTTTAAGGGGTGTGTTAAAGTTTGATGGCTTATGTTGGATAACTAATAGCACAAATATGTCATACTTATGATAAGCACATCAATTAAAGAACTAATGACCATAAAAGAGAGATCATGGTTTCATATGTTTTGAACTACATGATCTAGAGAGTGGATTTATTCTCTAAATTGTCATTTAACTCTTATATTTGCATCTCTTTTCTTTTAGTTAGTTGGCTAATTTTCTAATTCTCTAGCTTAACTTTCATTCCAAATTGGTATAATTTGATTGAATAGCATTTTAAAATCATCAATTCCCTGCGGATCGACCCGTATTCGCCACGTACTACAAGTGTACGATGTGCGCTTGCGGT
Source organism: Allium fistulosum (assembly GCA_030737815.1). Taxonomy (NCBI): domain Eukaryota; kingdom Viridiplantae; phylum Streptophyta; class Magnoliopsida; order Asparagales; family Amaryllidaceae; genus Allium; species Allium fistulosum. The sequence continues at coordinate 420,555,824 of CM060906.1, forward strand.
TATTTTAATTTAAAAATTCGTTCGACTATTTTCTAACTCGATAGACATTTAGCCGATCGAAAAGGTTTTTGGCGCCGTTGCCGGGGATTTACTTTGATTTTAATTTTCTATTCTTCGAATTATTGTTGTTTGATTTTTATGTGTTTTTGTTTTGTGTGTGTTTGCTTTTAAAAAAAATTTGTTGTGTGTTGTTTGATTTTTGTTTGTGCGTTGTTATTGTTTTCTAGTTGTTTGTTCATTTGCATTTCATATCAAAAAAAAACAAAAAACAAAAATCAATATATATATATATATATATTTCATTTTCATTTACAACTTGCATTTTCAGTGTACATTGTACAGTTTGCATTTTATATTTCTCTATTTTTTCTATCATTTGCATTCACTGTCTCTAACAACTCCTTTCACTTGTACAAGATTTTCACAGTAACCCTCTTATTCATCAACATTTCACAATTGTCAGCCCACTATTTCCTTCCATTCAAACAACAACAATCACCCTACCTCCTACACTCCATTTCACAACTTCATTTCACATCCAAACTGAATATCTTCTTTCCTCCAACCATCTCCTTCAAACTCCGGTCTACTAAAGCCAACTTCTCCCTATCAAACCATTACCATCCATCAACAATTACAAAACACTACTGCAATTTCATCCCCATATCACTGCTCCATTCACCTCCCCCTATTACCACTATCCATACTCACAAAATAGCTTTCATACAACCTCTACTACACACAGAAACTGTCACATACTTGCCTTCATTCCACCTTGCCTACCACATTCACTCCATCCAACTTCAACCTCTACAACTCACCCACCAAACATTTCACAACACACTAACATCATTTCCTTCTCTGTATATTATTACATCCTTCAACCAACCACCCTCTTGACATCAGCATCCCACTACAAACTCAACCACATAATACCACAATCTACAATCACAAGTTACAACCCCTGATCACCACCCCATCTTCATTCCACAACTTCAGTCATCCACAACATCACACAGTTCAACAACCTTCTCCACCTTAAACAAAACTGTCAACACAGCACTGCCTACATAAAATAACATTACAGACAGTGCCTCCAATAAACTCCACCTCTCTCCGATCAACCACAAATCCACTGCAGCCATCACTGCTGTGCCTCTAACCACACAACCATGTCACAGTTATCCACTTGATCACTTCATAGCATCACTTGATCACTGCATACGAGTGCTTCACCAGACCACCGCCTTGCTCCTCTAACCACTCTTCATCACCTAGCAAGCATTCTATCAGACCACTACTGCCATTCCTTCCTCCAACCTCTACAAACTCCACACGCTTCAGTTCCACCACTGTCATCATCAATACAAAACTGCAACTGACCTCAACTAAAACTTGGCAGTCTCTACCACCTGACATACCCCATTCCTTCTCCAATCGTGTGCACATAAACATTGTAGCAGCCTTAACATCATAGCTTCACCAGAACACGAACTCCTCCGCAATCAAACAGATCCAAAAAAAAAGAAAAAAAAACAACTCACATTCAAGTCACCACAACCAAACACCCGCTACAGGCAAGCGCCCCTCAACCTCCACGACTTCAACTGCGCTTACCTCTTCCCACCTTTTCCTCTCCCAAACTACAAAACGAACCACCAACCTCTCCTCCATTAAAACTGCCTCACTTCTGCCCACTAGACATCGATAATAACTTACCTCTAGCAAGCAACTGAAAACCAACTGCCATCACTCACCACCACTGTGACAACATCATTATACATGCACCTCATCAATTGCAAACCCCCTCCATAACTTATCACTTCAACAAAACACTACTGCACCTTGTCAACCACCCTCAACTGCCACTTCTTCACCATCCACCAATTCTGGTCGCAACCGAGACCCCCCTCCTTCAATTCAACTTGCGATCAAATTCCTCCTCCAACCTTCAATCGCCAAAATCGCAAATCTCTTCCTCAAAATCACTACTTCACTACTGTCAGACGATTAGAGACATCAAATACCCTCTGGTTCCAATCCCCTGCTCGAACATCCAAAGCATTCATCATTCGAACACCCAATAACCCCAAACCTCACCTCGAATCGCCGTCGACCAAAAGAACAGCCTCATCCAATCTATTCGAACTCATTCCATCACCATCTACAGCTGAGACCCAAAGAACCAATCACCCACTGCAACGTGACTTCAAATCGAGATATGACATCAACAAAACCTAAAATTGAAGCATTTGCCAACTCGCCCCTTCGCCTTCGATACTACAACTAAAACGTGAATCGAGCACTCGACTTCGATTTTTTGTGTTTGATTCGAGAAATACGCTTTCTTTTATTTTAACTGGTAGTTGATGTGTTTTGTTTTAATTTGCGGGTTTGGTTTAAAGAGGATAATGGGCTTTGGGGTATACGGGCCAGGGTAGTTTTGATATTGTTTTAAGTTTAAAAAGAAAAGGGGGTTTTGTTGTGGAAGTATTTATTTTTCAACATTTCCAAACAAAAAAAGAGAGTTTCAGTTGTATATATTTGTTTTAACTTTAATTTGTTTTGCTCTGATTTGTTTGATTTTAGTTTTTCCTCCATTATAAAAAAAATGTATATATCTTGTTTTTATTTTCAGGTTGTAGCAGCAGAGAAGGAAGAATAAGTTGCTTGCTTAAAAAAAATTTGCTACTTTCATCTCTACTTTTATTTGAATTGCATTGTTGATTGCTTGCATTTGCATTTATAGATTTAAAAAAAATCAAAAATTCAAAAACAAAACAAAAATCCATTCATAGTTGCATTGTTAATACACGTTTAATTTCTGCTTTGCATTTCATTGTAGAGTTTTGATTAATAATAACGGTTAGAAATCAATAACACTTAATTGCATATTGATAATTTGTCCTTTTTCGACAATTTAATTTCTTGGTGTCTAGGCTACAGCAGAGTAATAACCATTATAAATATTACGGTGATTCGTATATATTATAGTGGTTGTTCCTCGGAAGGTACTTAAACCTTTGGATGCATTGCTACGGTGATTCGTGATGCACCGATAACTCCTGCCCATTTCCTGGCTGAGTAGTATCTTGTTTATCAAAGACAATGTGTGATTATACAATTTTGGGTTAACTTAGAATAAATCATTTGTAATTAACCACTGCATTCATTTAGTTGCATTAGTTCATGCATATTTAAAAAAAATTAAAATCCAAAACTAAAAAAATTATATATATTCTTTTCCTTTGAAATTTTTAAATCCTTTTTCTTTGAAATTTTAAAAATCCAAAAAAATTTAGAAAAAAAATCAAAATCCAAAAAAATTAAGTAATTATAAAACCTTTTCAAAAACAAAGAAAAAATTTGAAAAACCAAAAAACAAAAAAAAAATCAATTTCCCTTTTGAAAAATAAATTCTATTTGTAAATATTTTTCCTTTACAAAAAAAACATTCTTGAAAATGTTCGAATTTCCCCACTCACTTGAATTTTACAGTAGTTGTGAAAATAAATATAATCCATATGATTTCACTCCAAATTCGTATGGATATTTTAACGATAACTATTCTTTAAACAATTCAAATTTTGAGCCACAAAATTTTCAAAATGATGACCAACCTTCAAATCTTGAAAATAACATTTCATCTTTACTTGAAATCTCTACACAACAAAATCAAATGATAAATGATTTGTGTAATTCTTATTTGTGTGATAACTCAAATCAAAGTTTCCAAAACAATCAAAATTTAAATTCACTTCAAAATTCAAACGATTTCGAGTATAACCCATGCCCATTCAATTTCGAATTTCAAGATGAATTTCAAAATCAAAACGAAAATGTGATCCACTTTTCAAATAATTTTGGCAATGAGAATAATCTCGAATATGATACGAGTGAAAATTTTTGTTCTCAACAAATCCTGATCGAAAATTCTCATGCTAATAACTATAAATTGGATTTTATTGAGCAAATGAACGAAATTTACAATGATCACACGGATTCATTGTTTGAAACTTATATGAAACAATGTGAAAAACAAAATCAAATCCCAACGTGTGACGAGTCAAAAAGTAATCCATCTTTTACCACAATTAACGATTTTCAAACAACAACTTTTGAAACTGAAAATGATGAGCTTAATGAAGTTATTGAAAACACGGTAATTGAGTTGGATTTCTATTCTTTTGAGGGTGTGGAACCAAATTTAAAATTCGACCTTCCTTTTCTCGATTTCAAAATTTTAAATAGAACAACTTTGGATTTTGAACTTGAGATACACAATGAAGTTGTTGGTAATCCAACAAAGGAAGACGAATTTAATGAACACGATTTCTTTAGAATTTTTGAAAATGAGTTGTTGAATTCTAAAAGGGAAGATTTGAATCACCACTTCAATTTTGAAATCAATAATTTTGAAAAATTTGTTGATGGTGAGCTTAACTTCCAATTTGGTGAAAATAAACTTGAACTTCAACCAATTGTTCTATCAACCCCAAAAATTATCAAAAAGGAAACAACTCGTATGATTTTTAATAAAACGACATTCGTTTTTCCAAATCAATATTCAACTTTGAAATCTTCTATCGTTTGGTTTTTCGAGCTTAAGCTGTGTCTCGCATACTTGACGAGACAAATGAATCGGTCTTTGGAAGACCATTTCATTTACTTTTTTACGATATACTTTCTGATCTCGTGTAAATACCGTTCGTTTCCATGTAAATAATAATAAACCTTCCTTTCACTTGGGTGATTGTGAGGACACAGTCAAAATCAAGTGTGGGGGGAGACTCATCTTCTTTTTGATTTTTCATGATTAATTTTTCATTTTTTCTTCCAAAACTCAAAAAAAAAATCAAAATTTTAAAATAAATTCTTTTTTAAGCATTTTGATTTATTTTTAAAGAAACACTATAGAATAAATATATGGTTTTGGTTTATTAAATTGAAATTTTTGAAAATTTATTCTAACAAAAATAAAAATGAATTTTGATTACAAATAACTATAGTTTAACTAGCATATAGGAAGGCTCATACGTGATAATTATGAATATATCCTAATTGAAAATCTTTGTTTTAAAAAAGTGGTTGATTTAAAGTAAAGGATATAACATTTTTTTGTCTTCTAAGTTAAGTGGTGTTAAGATGATTTTGCAAAACTCTCTCTTTCCAAAAAAAATAAAAAAAATAAAATATTTTTAAAAAAAAAAACATTTGTATATATGTAAACATTTTCTATTAACACCTACGGTCGACAGGTTTTCACACTTGTGTGTACACTCGCTATACTCTGTACCTTTCTCACGTAAGCCCAAAAGGCGGTGCATGATCAGTATATTTGGCCTCAGTTAATCTGAGCTAGGTGTATGTATATAAAAATTCTTTTATTAATAATGCCTACAATCGATAAGTGTTTACACTTGTGTGTTCACTCGCCATGCTCTGTATTCCCCTCACATCAGTCCGCAAGGCAGTGCATGGGTAATATATCTGGCCTTAGTTTACCTGAGTTAGGCATATAAATATTGTAAATATCAATAAAATTTTCAAAAATACAAGAGAGAGAGTAAGCAACTGAAATCCTAACACTATTTTTAACTTAGTTGATTTGACTTGTTATTGAAAAGAAATGAATATACCACTTTGATAAACTTTGATAATCAACTAAGGATCCATTTTATAATTACACTTTGTTATCAACTGAAACAACGAGTTAAAATATGTTTCGTGTTTATGTGCGGCGTGGTCTTATGAGATACCTTTTTGTTTTTAAACATCGTATTTTGAGTTCTCACATCAGTCCCATGACTGACCCAGAGTTTAATTTGTTTTCCATTTAAACTCTGGGTGCCTATTTTTCCGGGCAGCCAAGTAGTTAGGATCATGTTAGGAGCATTTTGCTGAAGTGTTCTGGAGGAGTTTTTGGAGCATGGGGCTGGAGCATTTGATGTGGATATCCATCTATCTTTTATTTTCCGTTGTGTCTAGTTGTTTCTACCAGCAAGTGTAGGAGCAGGGAGTTATAACTATTCCTGTCTGGGTTAGTTCATACCATAACTCTGATGTACCGTAGTGAGAGTGGTTGTATGTACTTTCTATTTATATATAATTGAAATGTGAGTATTTATGTTTCTATCTTTTATCTTTACTTTATTTTACCCATGATAATCTATCTCCCCGATATCTGGATTTACGGCACGTGAATACCGTGGATGTATTAGTGTCGATTTTCGAGGGTCGAGGAGACGGGTTGTCACGTTTTCTCTCAAAAGGCTCTCAACCTTCGACAGCAACGATGGCTGGAATTCTTGGCCTCTTATGATTTTAGTATTTCCTATACTCTAGGAAAAGAGAATGCAGTCGCTAATGTATTAAGTAGAAGACATGCTGGGCTAGGAGAAATGTTCTTGGAATGGAAGCAAATAGAGTATATTGCTAGATTTGATTTTAGGCCTCACTACGAGCTAGAACCTGAAATGTTGGCAAATTTGTCAATTAGACCTACTCTAATCAAAAGGACCGGTAATAGTCAAAAGTGAGATGCTAGGCTAGCGGAGATCATAGCAAAGATAGAAGAAGGAGTAGAGTTTAATGACATGAAGCAATACGAACTTGATCGAGAATGTTGGCTTTGTAAGGACAAAAGATTATTTGTTCCTGATGTTGATGGATTAAGAGATGAAGTCCAAGAGAGTATCATCATTGCAGACTGACCATTCATCCCGGTAGTAACAAGATAAGCGAACTTACTATTGGGAAGGTATGAAGAGGGATGTTGCGGCATTCAACTCAAAGTGTGTAAACTGTCAACGGGTAAAGGCAGAGTAGCAGAAATCTAGCGGATTATTGCAACCATTAGAGATTCCTAGATGGAAATGGGAGCAAGTATTGATGGATTTTATTGGTGGATTACCGAGGACTTGAGCAGTGTGCGATGGCATTTGGGTTATAGTAGATTAGTTGACCAACAGTGCAAGATTTATACCTGTCAAGTCAAGTAGAATGACATCCAAGCTGGTAGAGTTGTATGTAAAATGGATAGTATGATTTCATGGTGTGCAGAAGAGCATTATGAACTACTGAGACCCATTGTTCACTAGTGTGTTTTGGAAGAGCTTACAAGGGCTTTAAGGATGGAGCTGCATCTTAGTACAGCTTATCATCCACAAATGGATGGGCAGACTGAAAGAGCAAATCATATATTGGAAGATCTCTGGCGGGCATGCATTATAGACTTTGGTGGAGTTTGCATACAACAACATTTATCAGTCGAGTATTGTTATAGCTTCATATGAAGCATTGTGCGGCCGACCATGTAACGCTCCTTCATGTTGGCGGGAAGCAGGTGAGAAATTGATACTTGGGCCGAATATGATTAGAGAGACTTCATAGAAAATTGAAGTCATTCGACAACGAATGAAAGCTGCTAAGGATTGGCAGAAAAGCTACGCAGATAAGAAACGAAGGGAGTTAGAGTTTTTTATCGGAGATATGGTGTTTGTAAAGGTTTCTCTTCTAGAGAATGTAGTTCGATTTGGTAGAAAGGGGAAGTTGGCACCAAGATTTGTAGATCCTTTTTCGATAGTTGAGAGAATCATGAAGCTAGCATATAGGGTCAACTTACCTTAGAAAATTGCGGGCGTGCACAATGTTTTTCATGTCTCTTATCTATGGAAGTTTGTGCATGACTTAAGCATGAAGTCACACCAGATCAACTAGAAGATGTTGAGGTAGAACCAAAAGTTTCTATTTCTCGTAGGCCACTTCGTATTGTTGGGTGTGATATGAAACATCTTAGGAGAAAAGCAGTGAAGCTAGTTAAGGTACAATGGAGCGAAAGTACGGACATTTGTGCATGGAGATGGAAGAGAGCATGAGGACTTCTTATTCGGACCTCTTTGAATGGTAAGACCCATCGTTTATCATGTTTACTTTCATCATTGTATACTATATTTGATAAGTTAGTATCCAGCAAGCTAGAATAGGTCACATAGACTATTGAATGCATGGCTGCTTGTTTGATATGTGTGATGGATGCTTATGATTGGTAGGCATGCGGGATGACTATGATTGCTTATACTTTGGCTGGTTTGGGGATTACAGGGAAAAATTCTTAAAGGAGGAGAATGTAACAACCCGTATTTTACGTATTGGAGGACCGTAAAATATTTTTATTTTATTCATATGAGATCCATTGATTCTGTAATTCTAGGATATGACTCTTAGGAACATTTTACACACCTGTGATTTTTCTCGAATTTCTATGTGACCATTTTGACCCTGGAAATCATGTTTGGGCTATAAATTTAGATAGAAGTCAAATTAGATTCTCAAACCAGTTCCATTGCTTCTGGATGATGGTTTCCCATTCCATAGAATGGTCATAATAGGAAAAAGGACATACAGTTAAAAAATTATGTATGTTTTAAGTTTTTAAAGTTGCTGGCCAGGATTAGTATGTAATTAATTAAGCCCATTAGTGAGCCCATTAATCTAATTAGAGAATACTATAAATAGTGGGCTGAAGGGTCAAGTTAAAACTTTTCCTTCTCATTCTAAATCAGGTCAAAACCTAATTAGCCCTAGATCCATCAAGATTTCATCCAGATTCACCCAAATTGCACTCTAAATCAAACTACTTTGCGGATTACATATTAGATCATCAACTAAAAGATAAAGATCATCTATTTTCTTGATTTGAAGTGCATTCCATTGCTGTTCGGATTGGATCTACATTTATATTTGTTGAATTTGGTAATTGGTGAATGGTTTATGCCTTCTCACTAGCATGTTTATATGGTAGAATCATAGGGTTTAACATGTTTTAAATCGATTTTTAGCTATAAAACCTTTTCCAACTTTAATTGTTAAACTATGGATATGATTTAGATTGATTAGAAATCACCCTTGCTTATGCTCATATATTTATGATATATGTGGATCTATGTTAGAAATTGACTTATTTGTTTTATTTTGATGGATTGCATGTTGGATCGGATGAAATTGTTTGTTATTCTATGTTGGATTATGTGATTTGATGTTATTTATTGGTGTTGTGATTGCATAGAAAGTTAGGTTGGAGAATTGAGTAAATCGAAGACTAAGTTGGTCGGAATTGTAGGAAACTTGGAAGGGAAGCTCTAGAGTATGAAAAGAGCTTGGGGTTGAAGTGGCAGGTCCAGATTGTCTAAGTACAGAAGTCAGCATCGACATGAGAGGTCGGTACCGAGTTCTGTGGATTGATCCATGGTGGCCGCGATTTTGGGGATAACAAGGATGTTGTTAATGGAGGTGGCTTGAGGTGATGAATTGATGAGCTAAGTGTTAGAGGCTGTGATGACTTGTTTCTAGAATATAAAGTAGGGTGCTCTGAAGAGAGGATTTGTTCTATGATGACTTGATTTGTATAGAGAAGTCGGGGTCAAAGCATCTACGCATGGAGTACAAAAAGGAAGGAAGGAGTAAAAAAAACTTAGCCATAGGTTGGCTAAGTGTAGAGCTCAGGGGCGAGTTGAGAGGTCGGTGCCGACTTCTAGGGTTAGGTCCAAATGGGATAAAGCTTCTAGGAGGTGAAGTAGAGGTCATGTATATCGTACTGGAGGTGTTGGTTCGTTCGTATCTGGTTGGATGACGATATAACAGCATAACGAAAAGCTATGGTCTTCGTATGTTAGCTCGTGTTTGGAGTAAGTTTCGAAGATGGCGGCTCGTAAAGGGGATGGGCCATGTGATCGGGGAATGTGGAAGGGTTCCACGTGATTAATGGAAACGGGATTGAGCAAGAAGGGCTTGGTATCCAAATGTAGCAAAGATGGGCTTGGGAGTATGTGCTAAGGAATCGTTGATGACTTGGAAAGTTTCCAGTTGTACTTGAAGTAGGAGTATTGTAAGTGGGGATGCCCATGGGTCAATGAAGGAAACTGTATACCCTAAACCTATAGCTTTAGGTCTTGTGTCTAGCTTTGGGCTGCGAGACACATATCCAGCTTTGGCTACGAGATACAAGAGTACAATAGAGAACTAGGATTTTCATTAGTCCCTAGCTCGGGGGTCATACGAGTTATCATATATTTAAAGCACATGGAGTGATAGTTGGGATTGTTTTATGGATTCTATGGTTGCTCTCTTTAGTAGGCCATCACTCGTAGGTATTAGGAGAAGCAGGTATTGGAGATAGGAATACCTAGAAGACCGATATCCTTTATTTGGTTTGTGGTATATCTTTACGATATTGTAGAGTAGCATATTATAGTGTAGTATGCTAACTCTTTGGTTGTAAGGACAGGTCGGGTATGGCTCGTGTATTCTTGTTCCTTATCATATTTATCTATTTAGTATTTTGAGACTCATTTATCGCTCACGCTAGATAGTTGTCTTACCCAAGGTTTTATGCTTTGCCTCCTATTATCTTGGGTACTCTTAAATGAGTAGACTAGATAACCGGTTTAAGTGATGCAGTAGCTGTTCGAAGGATGAGCAAGATGGAGCTATCTCGTATTATATACATATATGGAGTCTAGATTATTTCGTTGAGCAACGCTATGGAGCCCGTGACAGTGCTTGCTTATAACTATTTGTTGAGACAATTTATTTGAGTTTACTTCTATTGTATAAACTCTACTACATTTGATGTATAACTTTATGGATCTATTGCTCATATGATGCTTTGTTCATATAGTTATTAATTTCTCTTTTGTTATACCTGTGATATTATATTTTATCCTAGCACTGTGAGATATGACAGGTTATATAATATATTGGTTTATTTCAACCTTGATGATCATCCTATATCGGTCGGGCATGGACAGCGCACTAATTATATACTATTGGTGTCGGTGGTATATGGCGGTCGTCATAACAACTCAGATGTATGAAAAAGAAAAACGGCTATATTTCTGAACATACATCACTTTTTTGAAAAGAAGTATCAACTATTGAAAAGTTGCGATCTCTTGAACGATCACTGCTCTTTAGCAGATCTCTTCACTAGTATAAATACAGGCCTATTTCATTCTTTGATTTAAACAATTTTGCTCTCTAATTCTTATTCTATGTATTACTCTTTCAAATCAAAAGCAAATAAAATAACTTTCTGCTTTCTATATTTCTGCACGTTCAATTAACAATAATTAAAGGATATTATAGGATGCACTAAAGAGTGACTTATCTGTGCTGTAAAAGAACACATCAAAGTCAAAATTGGAATTATTCCATTTATAGTTGAAGTCATGTTGGAGATCTTCAAGCAAAGGTTGAAGTCTGGTTCGGTTGTTCAAGCAGTGTTGTTGATACTTGTTCCTCTGGATCAAGTAAGGGTTGGTTAGTGAAATTCCAGAAGGAGTCTGGAACTAGATGTAGGATGGAAAGTACGAACCCGTATAAAAATCGTTGGTGCATGTGACGCCCCACCTCTATGCTCATAATAACAAAGAGTATTAAAAGAAATACTGTCTATTATTACGAAGAATAAGGCTGGATAGGAGCGACCATCCGTAATTGGCCTTACACTAATATTGGTTATCTCGATAGGAGTGGTATATACTTTTTATTTTTCATCTATTATTTATTTACTCCCATCGACATATCCAATTATCAGTGTAAAACAAACTACGATAGTTCATAATAGTTTAGGACATTAGATATAACAATAACACAGATAATATAAATGCGGAACACAGATTAACAAAAATCTCATATATATATAACCGATGTCAGTTACAATATAGTTGGCACGATACATATAATACAACTACAACTGTCGACTCTAGAAGTTATATATACAAGTACATTATCGACTAATATACATGAATACATATCGTTCTATACAATGACACGACTACTACACAATGACACTGCATACTACAGGGAAACAAGTACAGAGAAACCAGAATGCAAGTAGTATTACCGCAACTTGAACCAGACTAGGCAGCCAGCATATATACAACTCAACTTCTCAATGAATACCTGGAACAAAATGCCAACTGCCTCGCATGGTACAAACAATAGCAACCGATATTGATGCAATGGATATATGATGAAATGCATAGCATACATAGGGCTCCAGTTACAACCTTAAGAATGCATATATGAACCAAAGATCAAACTACATCAGGGCATGACCAAGTGCAGCCACTACATGAAGACAATGTAAACACCACATAATAGTATGGACAATGAGACTGCAACCCAGATCATAGTGAAATGACCGAACCCGATGCAATAAAACAACCACTACATAATGCAACACCCAATAGTGTAGCAGTTCAAGATGATAATCAACGGAGAAACACCAAAGACCAACAGTAAGTGTTGACCAAGCCTTACTTAAATGCAGTGACAAGCTCAGCAAGTGTTCATGAATACACATATATGGTGACACAACAGTGAAACACGAAATCAAGGACAACAACTACAACCTAAATGCAAACTCAATATAACTGCATGAAAGCTACTAAAGGAAATGCACCAGGCTAAACTAGTCATCAACCAAAATGAAAGGCTTGCCAATAACAATAGAAAATGCAGACAACCGGAGTGATATTAGTTACATGAAGAACATAAACAAAATAAGCCTGTACACGAATCTTCAATCAAGTCAGAGTATAAAAATCCCAGGCTTTCACAAAATCAGGTTTGAAATGCAGGTCAAAGAAATAGTCAGACCACCCATGAGCAATGAAAACTTCGAGAAATACTATAGAGAATTAAAATCAATCATGAACAATGCAAGTCATGGAACAACAATTTCAATGTCAGGGCAGTGCCTAAGTTTCGAATCAAAATAAGGCTGCAGGTGACTTCAAACAAATTCGTATTCAAAATGTCAGAGAATTGAGATAATCCAGGGTACAAGTTTAAACAATTTCAAGTGACCCAAGTCAAATGCAAAGGAATTCGAACACTGATAACCAAGAAAATGAATGGCCTAAAGAAGGAAATCAAAGAGAGTATGAATCAGATGTGAGTAGAACTCACATATTTTCACATAACAAAGCGACCGAGGTCGGAGTACCAGAGAATTCACCAAAAACATCAACACCGAAACAACAAATGGCTGAGACGAAGCCCAATGAAAATCATAGAAAAATCAAAACCGAAACAGAGTATTGAAATCAAATCGAATAGTTCAAAATCAACAGCGAAACCAAGTACTGAATTTAGATGTGAGGGTCACTCACCCTTTTGTCGACGAATCAGAGCAGATGGAGTTGGCGCGAGCAAGAAGAAGACGAAGCCCTAATGTTCTTAGATGAGGAATGAACGAAGACGACGAATTCGTGCCGCCATTTTTACTCGAATGATTTTAGGGCTTAGGGTTGAACGAATGAAAAGGGGTCGGGTTTCTCCTTGACAAAAGAGAACGGCAACAAAGGAATAAAAACATGGGCTAGATTCAAAAGCCCATTTCAATCATTTGAGAGAATTGTTTAAAAGAATAACAATTTGATTCAAATTCCCAAACAACGTTTTACCCTTCTTATTTACTCTACTTACAATGTTTAATAGAGGATTATACAAATCAAAAGAAAATGAATTTCAGATCGATTTAAAATCTCTAACCACGTATAACAATTTTATTAAAGAATTTAAATACGATTTAAATCCCAATATCAATTGTCAACTGAATTAAATTGTTATTTTGACGATAATTAAAATTACAAAAATCCCGGTTGTTACAGACTCCCCTCCTTAAAGAAATTGCATCCACGCAATCATAGGGAATAAATGGATAAAAGGTAACAACCAAAAGATCATGGCAATGTCGAAGGTATAAGCAAAGCAAGTGTCAGCGGGGAAGTATTAGATAAGAAATCGAAAGGTTCGACTGCTTCAAATCAAAAGAATCAACCTCGTGGGAATCAGGGATCAAAATCAGACGACTAACAAAAGCAAGAACAATCGAGTTCCAGCAACTAAAAGAGAAGGAAAAACAGAGCAGAAATCTCATACAGAGCACGAATTGAATGTGAGTAAATCAAATTACTCACCTGAATTGCCAGAGAAAAAGACGAAGCTCAAATCTCAAAAATCGCAAATATTCAATCATCAAAAACGATAATTGAATTTTCAAATCGCAAATATTTACTTATCTCAAACGGTAATCAGAAGACAAATCAAATATCTGATTATCTCAAACGATAGTCAGAAAACAAATATTCAATTATCAAAAACGATAATCAAATTTCTCAAATCAACAAATATTCGATTATCACCAACGATAATCAAATTTCAAATTCAACAAATATTTAATTATCAAAAGCGATAATTAAATCTCAAATCAGCAAATATTTAATTATCAAAAGCGATAATTAAATCTCAAATCAGCAATTATTTAATTATCAAAAGCGATAATTAAATCTCAAATCATCAAATATTTAATTATCTAAAGCGATAATTAAATCTCAAATCAGCAATTATTTAATTATCAAAAGCGATAATTAAATCTCAAATCATCAAATATTTAATTATCTAAAGCGATAATTAAATCTCAAATCAGCAATTATTTAATTATCAAAAGCGATAATTAAATCTCAAATTAGCAAATATTTAATTATCAAAAGCGATAATTAAATCTCAAATCAGCAATTATTTAATTATCAAAAGCGATAATTAAATCTCAAATCATCAAATATTTAATTATCTAAAGCGATAATTAAATCTCAAATCAGCAATTATTTAATTATCAAAAGCGATAATTAAATCTCAAATCATCAAATATTTAATTATCTAAAGCGATAATTAAATCTCAAATCAGCAATTATTTAATTATCAAAAGCGATAATTAAATCTCAAATCAGCAAATATTTAATTATCAAAAGCGATAATTAAATCTCATATCAACAAATATTTAATTATCTAAAGCGATAATTAAATCTCAAATCAGCAAATATTTAATTATCAAAAGCGATAATTAAATCTCATATCAACAAATATTTAATTATCTAAAGCGATAATTAAATCTCAAATCAGCAATTATTTAATTATCAAAAGCGATAATTAAATGCAACAAATATCCGATTATCAAAAACGATAATCAGAACTCATATCAACAAATATCTAATTATCACAAGCGATAATTAGAAACAACAAATATCCGATTATCAAAAACGATAATCAGAACTCATATCAACAAATATTTAATTACCGATACGATAATTAAATCTCATAACATCAGATATCTAATTACCTGCACATAATTAGAAACAACAAATATCTAGAAATCAATTAAGAAGACTAGAAAATCAACATAAAAGCTTGGATCGATCCCATCAGATGGCGAGTTTTTAATTCGCCGCACGTGCATCTCAGAGTGGCCGAAGCCTACCAAGTACTCAACATAATTTTTGGCGCCCATCAGATTGACCCGAAGGTCCGCAGAGTGACCCGAAGGTCCGCAGAGTGGCCCGAAAGCCCAACAAATGACCCGAAGGTCCAAAAAATGACCCGAAGGTCCTCATAGTGGCTCGAAAGCACACGAAAGCATCAAAATATTTCAATTAACGAGTCCGGAATTAACCAAAATAGCAAACGCACATGTCCCATAACCACGAGTTTTACTAAATTGTTTAATTCTCTTCATCGTTTCCTTGAAAGTGTAAAATCATCAAAATCATCAAAACGACAGATATTTCAATTAACGAGTCCGGAATTAACCGAAATAGTAAAAGTGTGGTTCCATACTCCGCACTTTTGCTAAATCGTTTAAATCACTTCATCGTTTCCTTGAAAGTGCAAAATTGTGTATTTTGTAAAAATACACTTTACATTCTCAAACTGACAAGTCCGGAATTAAGCGAATCAGTAAAAGAAAGGGGTCATAGTCCTCGATTTTGCTGAAACGTTTAAATCGCTTCCTCATTCTTTTGAAATCGCAAACTGTAAAATTTTTGAAAACAATTTTATTTATTTTGTAAAAATAACAATTCGCATTCTCAACTGAACAAGTCCGGAGTTAAGAGAAACAGTAAAAGAAAGGGGTCATAATCCTCGATTTTGCTGAATCGTTTAAGTCGCTTTCTCATTCTTTTGAAAACGCAAACTGCTAAAATTTTATAAAACAATTTTCATTTTAAAACGATTTTCCAATCACGTGATCAAAACATCAAATCAGTAACAATTTCGGTAAGGAAATCGTACTTCTCAGAATACCGTAAAAACGGTCACAAAACAGCATTGCGGAATAACCGCTTGAAAATCCACTTTTAAAATTTGACGGTTACTGAAGCCAAAGCGACAGTAATTTTAAAACGTCAAAATCACATCAAAACAATTTACATCAAAATGTAATATCAGAGAATTTTCATTCATCAAAATGCCACAAAACACCGTGCTTCAAAAATTTAGCATTGGTGTAAAAATCCGTTGTAAAAATAACGGCAACAAAATACGTTTCATAACCAAGCATCGGTTCAACGTAAAATAAATGCAATAACGTGCAATTTAAATTTTTGCACGTACTACAAAATGAACAAAGAATCATTCAAATGTATCTTCAATGAAGATAATTTAAAACAGCAAAAATCTAATCAATAGATGATTAGTACAAAAGAAAGCCAGCGGAAATTTCAACAAAAATCACATATCTGCAATTTCTTCGAATCCTCAATTCGGATTTGAAATTCTCAAAAAAAACAAAATAATTACAGCTATGTAAACAACAAATGAAATTCATATCAATTTCGTATTTTGATTTTTAAATCAAAAAGATTATCAGTTGTACTCAGCGAAGACAGTTTTACTGTTTCCGCTGCGCACTCTGATAAACAGAACACAAATCAATCAAATCATCAGAACACAATTTCATCCAAACAACAAAACACAACTCCACTTTTATTTTTAAATAAAGATATTTAAAAATTTCATCAAAATTTCAAAACGTTAGTTTTGACTCAAAGCACAATAAAACATCGACCAATAGTTGTAACATATGTTCCATCCAAGTTATGTTTTATATTATGTCCATAAACCCCAAGCTCTGATACCAACTGTGACGCCCCACCTCTATGCTCATAATAACAAAGAGTATTAAAAGAAATACTGTCTATTATTACGAAGAATAAGGCTGGATAGGAGCGACCATCCGTAATTGGCCTTACACTAATATTGGTTATCTCGATAGGAGTGGTATATACTTTTTATTTTTCATCTATTATTTATTTACTCCCATCGAAATATCCAATTATCAGTGTAAAACAAACTACGATAGTTCATAATAGTTTAGGACATTAGATATAACAATAACACAGATAATATAAATGCGAAACACAGATTAACAAAAATCTCATATATATAACCGATGTCAGTTACAATATAGTTGACACGATACATATGATACAACTACAACTGTCGACTCTAGAAGTTATATATACAAGTACATTATCGACTAATATACATAAATACATATCGTTCTATACAATGACATGACTACTACACAATGACACTGCATACTACAGGGAAACAAGTACAGAGAAACCAGAATGCAAGTAGTATTACCGCAACTTGAACCAGACTAGGCAGCCAGCATATATACAACTCAACTTCTCAATGAATACCTGGAACAAAATGCCAACTGCCTCGCATGGTACAAACAATAGCAACCGATATTGATGCAATAGATATATGATGAAATGCATAGCATACATAGGGCTCCAGTTACAACCTTAAGAATGCATATATGAACCAAAGATCAAACTACATCAGGGCATGACCAAGTGCAGCCACTACATGAAGACAATGTAAACACCACATAATAGTATGGACAATGAGACTGCAACCCAGATCATAGTGAAATGACCGAACCCGATGCAATAAAACAACCACTACATAATGCAACACCCAATAGTGCAGCAGTTCAAGATGATAATCAACGGAGAAACACCAAAGACCAACAGTAAGTGTTGACCAAGCCTTACTTAAATGCAGTGACAAGCTCAGCAAGTGTTCATGAATACACATATATGGTGACACAACAGTGAAACACGAAATCAAGGACAACAACTACAACCTAAATGCAAACTCAATATAACTGCATGAAAGCTACTAAAGGAAATGCACCAGGCTAAACTAGTCATCAACCAAAATGAAAGGCTTGCCAATAACAATAGAAAATGCAGACAACCGGAGTGATATTAGTTACATGAAGAACATAAACAAAATAAGCCTGTACACGAATCTTCAATCAAGTCAGAGTATAAAAATCCCAGGCTTTCACAAAATCAGGTTTGAAATGCAGGTCAAAGAAATAGTCAGACCACCCATGAGCAATGAAAACTTCGAGAAATACTATAGAGAATTAAAATCAATCATGAACAATGCAAGTCATGGAACAACAATTTCAATGTCAGGGCAGTGCCTAAGTTTCGAATCAAAATAAGGCTGCAGGTGACTTCAAACAAATTCGTATTCAAAATGTCAGAGAATTGAGATAATCCAGGGTACAAGTTTAAACAATTTCAAGTGACCCAAGTCAAATGCAAAGGAATTCGAACACTGATAACCAAGAAAATGAATGGCCTAAAGAAGGAAATCAAAGAGAGTATGAATCAGATGTGAGTAGAACTCACATATTTTCACATAACAAAGCGACCGAGGTCAGAGTACCAAAGAATTCACCAAAAACATCAACACCGAAACAACAAATGGCTGAGACGAAGCCCAATGAAAATCAGAGAAAAATCAAAACCGAAACAGAGTATTGAAATCAAATCGAATAGTTCAAAATCAACAGCGAAACCAAGTACTGAATTTAGATGTGAGGGTCACTCACCCTTTTGTCGACGAATCGGAGCAGATGGAGTCGGCGCGAGCAAGAAGAAGACGAAGCCCTAATGTTCTTAGATGAGGAATGAACGAAGACGACGAATTCGTGCCGCCATTTTTACTCGAATGATTTTAGGGCTTAGGGTTGAACGAATGAAAAGGGGTCGGGTTTCTCCTTGACAAAAGAGAACGGCAACAAAGGAATAAAAACATGGGCTAGATTCAAAAGCCCATTTCAATCATTTGAGAATTGTTTAAAAGAATAACAATTTGATTCAAATACCCAAACAACGTTTTACCCTTCTTATTTACTCTACTTACAATGTTTAATAGAGGATTATACAAATCAAAAGAAAATGAATTTCAGATCGATTTAAAATCTCTAACCACGTATAACAATTTTATTAAAGAATTTAAATACGATTTAAATCCCAATATCAATTGTCAACTGAATTAAATTGTTATTTTGACGATAATTAAAATTACAAAAATCCCGGTTGTTACAGTGCAATCTTCTATTTACTGCTTTTTTAGCTTGCTTATATTATTAGCTTAAGTTATATTTTACCATATTATTGATCATTCCACATTCTGCATATAAGTCACTTCATGTAGCGACTTTCATTCGGTATCAAAGCCTGGCATTTCAAAAATCATAAAAGCATTTTTGAAAATATTACATCATCCAGTTGCACTATTTTCCAAGGAAGTCAATCAACTGCATGACCCCCACTTTTTACTGGCACTAATTATGCATATTGGTCCACTAGAATGAGAATATATATGCAGTCTAATAGCTATGCTATTTAGACATGATTCAGACCAATTATGAAGTACCCACTACTGATTATAGTACATGGATAACTCAAAAAGTTAATTTAGCCGAAAACAACTCTAAAACTATGAATATTTTATTTTGTGCATTGGATACGAATGAATTTAATAAAGTTAGAATTTGTAACTCTGCATATGAAATATGGAAAACTTTGCAAATTACACATGAAGGCATAAATAAAATTACACCAAGCAAGATTTCAATGTTGAAAAATCAATTACAGCTTTTAAAAAAGATTAATAATGGGCCAATTTCAAATACGTATTCACATTTACAAGATATTACACATGCACCCATGCAATTAGGAGAAAATATATCCAAATTTGATATTCAAAAAATTAAACTTTTTAACAAATGATTGGAAAAGAGAAGTGCTAGCTATTGAAGAAACAAACCACCTTTCCAAACACAACATTAAAGAGATAAACGGTAATCTGATGTCCTATGAGGTAAATTTAGATTAGAAGCAACAAGAAAGGATCTGAGATCAATTTCTTTTTAAGTCGAAAATGATTCAAATATTAATAACAATGATTTGGCCTACTTTGCTAAAAGATTCAAAAAGTACTTAAAATCTAAGATGGCATTAAGCAAGTTTAAAAATAGCAACTCACCAGCTCAGAAATTTTTTGAATATGATAATATGGGTCATATAAAAAGGGATTGCCTAAAGCTGAAATATGGAAACAAGTCCAAAAATCAACAGGAGGCAAAACCAAAGAAAAAGGCATTTCAAGTTACTTGAGATGGCTCCAATTCTTCTTCATTCGATGAGGAAAGTGACACAGAACAAGCAAATGTCTATTTTATGTCATTTTTTGATGATGTACGACAAACTTACTCTTATGATGATATGCTTAAAATGAATATAGAAATCTTAGAAGAAAAGAAAAATGAAAAAAAATTAATAAAAGAAGCTTGTGCAAAACTAAATAGAGCATAATTAGAAATAGAAATGTTAAAAGATGAGAAAATGCTTCTTAAAGAAGAATTACGTAAAGCATAAGAATCTAATGAAAATTTGACATCTCAAATTCAAGTTTTGCAAGAAGGACTAAAAATCTATCGAGATGAGAATGTCGAACATTCAAAAGATAATTGTGATTTACTATCATCTCTTGATATATCTAAAAATCAAGTTATTACTTTAGAATATAAGATTAATGATTTATCACAAAATACTTCAAAATTTAATAAAGGCAAAAATAGTTTAAATTTTTTGATAAATACTTCAAAATCTTCCTTTAATAAAAATGGTTTGGGATTTAAAACTTCTAAAATTAGTAATTTTGGTCCTAAAAAGAAATATGCATCTTTGTATACTAATTTTAGAAAATCCAAAGTTACTAAAAGTCAAATAAAATCAGAAAATGGTAAGACTATTAGTATTTGGGTTCCCAAAACCAATAATACACTTATTAGAAATACATATATAAATGATTTTATTTCTAAATTAAATTTAAGTTCAAAGTACGTTTTCAAGGTTCAACCAATTCTACTTGGGTATGGTTACCGAAAACCTAACCCTCGAATCCTAACATAGGAAGTGGGTACCATAATCTTTCTTATTTTTTGTAGGTACACCACATGTTGAGGGGAAGATGTATTTCGATTTTCTAATGTATATGGAAATGGAGCTACAAATGGAGGAAAATCGGAAAATTTCATAATCTTATCTTTGAATATATAATATGGTTTGGGAGAAAAATATTATTTTTAAGCTATTACTTATTTTGACAAATAATTTGAAAGGATACAGATAATTTGAATTTTTTGATAAAAATTAAGATATTTTTATATTATTCTATAGCCCTTGTCAAAAATAATGGATTTATTTTAAAAGAGAATTATATAAATGGGTATAAGTGCTATAAAATGATTATGTCTTAAAAACATAGCCAATGAATGTTTTTTCTGAAATAAATATTCACTTCTAATTGGTAGTATGTTTACACTTTAAAATTTCTTATTGGAAATATTTATGAACAAGAATTTATATTTATTTTTCCAACATATACAAGTCGATATGAAGTTTTTTAATTTGTTTAATTATAAAAACTATGGATTAAATACTATGTATTTACAAAGAGATTTTACTTTTTGAATATAATCAACAACACTTATTCAAAAAGTATTTCTCAAAGGTTTTAGTGTGATTTATGCCATATCACTCTTCCATAATTTTTCTTTTCTCATTTATTACTTTTTGTTGATAACAAAGGAGGAGAAAAATAGATTATAAGGCATATCGATAGGGGAGTGAAATAAAAATTTGTATATATCTTTATATATATATATATATATATGTATAGTAGTCATCATCAAAAAGGAGGAGAATGTTAGAACTTCTGTTTCTGGTTTTGAAGTGACAACTATTCTAATTGATTATTTCAAGGAAATCACACTATGAAGACTAACGCAAATGACTATAGCTGATGAGTAGGCTTTGACAAATAACTACAGCTAATGAGCTTGATGAAATGAAGACCATATTTCAGATGAGTCATTGTATTATAGAAAATACTCGTATAATATCCTTTGATGCTACACAAACACACACAAAAATATTATCAAATTGATTTAAAAAAGATTTTGAACTTAGAAATTTTTAAAAACAAAATTTTTCAATAACTTAAAAATATTATGCAACAGACCATGATTCTAACATGGGTCATGGAGCACTAATTTCCACGTCTTACCAACTGAACAACAAATGCTTTCGTTATTAGAGTCAAAAATTCAGATGTCTGACCTTGTAAAACCAGATTTTTATTGTAGAAGTCAAATGTCCGAAATAGGTCAAAATTGAATGTATTCTTTCTTGGAATGTGTTCAGACGTCTGACCCCATTATTCAAACATCTGACCTTATTTTAAAATGTTTTTTTATATACTAGAGTCAATCGTTTGACCATACAACTTTGACGTCTAAGAAAGAAAAATGGTTATATTTCTAAACGGATATCGCTTTTCTGAAAAGAAGTATCTTCTATTAGAACGATGCGATCTCTTGAATAATCACTACTCTTTAGTAAAATTTTTCACTACTATAAATATAGAACTATTTCATTCTTTGATTCTAACAATTTTGCTCCGTAAATCTTATTATACCTATTACTCATTGAAATCAAAAGCAATCAAAAATTACTTTCTACTTTCTATATTTCTGCATGTTCAGTTCACAATCAATAAAGGATATTATGGGAAGGGTGTACTGAAGAGTGACTTATCTATGCTATAAAAGAACACATCAAAATCAAAGTTGGTATTGTTCCTTTTATAGTTGAAGTCCTATTCGAGATCTTCAAGCAAAGGTTGAAGTTTAGTTCGGTTGTTCAGGCAGTGTTATAGATACATGTTCCTTTGGGTTAAGTGAGAGTTGCTTAGTGAAATTCCAAAAGGATTCTAGGACTATACATAGGACGAAAGTCCGAACTATTATAAAATCGGTAGTGCGATCTTTTATTTACTACTTTCTTTTAGCTTGCTTATATTTTTCCATATTATAGATCATTTCGCATATAAGTCACTTCACATAGCAGCTTTCAAAGAGAATTTTCTATTAGCCAGGAATGAAGAGGCAAGCAGCAGAATATGTAGCAAGGTGTTTGACATGTCAACAAATCAAAGCTGAACAAGGGAAACTCGGAGGTCTGTTATTATCATTGGAGGTTCTAACTTGGAACTGATAACACATATCGATGGATTTCATAGATGGGTTTGTAGAAGTAAAAGAGGCAATGAAGCTATTTGGGTTATATTGGATAAGCTCACTAAAAGTGTCCACTTTATTCCGGTAAGAAGTAATAGAACTGCAGCATCTCTAGCATAATTACATCACGGAAGTGGTCCGTTTACATGGAATTCCGATCAATATTGTTAGCGATAGAGACCTCTTATTCACTAGTGACTTTTGGAGGAGTTTGTAGTTAGCTTTAGGGATGACGCTGAATCTTAGCACTGCTTACAACCCTCAGACCAATTGACAGACAAAAGGGTGAACATGATCTTGGAGGATTCATTGAGGGCATGCATCATGGATTTCAAAGGGCATTGGGAGCAACATTTACCTTTAGTGGAGTTCAGCTATAATAAAATTTATCAAGCGATGATAGGTATGGCACTTTTTGAAGCCTTATACAGGAGACCATGCAAGTCACCTGATTGTTAGTGGGAGAATATTGACAAAATTCTACTTAGTCTGGATTTGATACATGAGACCATGGAGAAGGTTGAGCAGCAAATGAAGACTACTTAGGACTGATAAAAATCCTATGCTGACTGGCGAAGGAAAGAGTTGGAATTCTCAGCTTGGGACATGGTGTTTGTTAAAATTTTCCCCTCTTAGGAAGGTTATGAGATTTGGAACGACGCGGAAGTTGGCATCGAGATTTGTTGGGCATTTCCCAATTTTAGAGAGAGTGGGGAGACTTGCGTATCAGGCAGAGCCCCTTGCTAAGTTGGGTGGAGTTCATAATGTTTTCCTTATATTACACTTTAGGAGGTGTCTGCACGGTACCTCTATAGTAGAGCCTGATTAGTTAGCACATATAGAGATGGAGATGGTAGCACGTTGGGCAACCGCACACATAGTGGGGCATGGAGTTAAGAAGCTTCATAACAAAGAAATTAGGCTAGTTCAAGTACAATGGGTAGATAATCAGGCGGAGAGCACTTGGAAAAGAGAAGAGAAGATGAAGGCTTCTCACCCAACGCTTTTCTCCAGTAAATTTTCTCGCTCTAGATTTAGTGTTATATAGGTTTTGGTTGCATCATGGTTTCTAGATTGGATGGTAGGGGATGGCTGCCTCATTTTTTTGTTATTTTTGCACATATGTAAAATTTTATGTATGTTTATGTTGTTTGCATACATGCTTGTATGTCACGATCTTGCATTCAATCTAAGGTTGAGCTCACGTATAGATATGTTGCATGCATAATCACATTGCAGTTTTGGTTGAGTAGATGGTTGTGTAGATAAATTGGTTGTACAACATTTTTGTAAAGTCTACATTACACTATCTGGCCCTTAGGAATTTCAGGGACGAAATTCTTTTAGGGGGAATTATTACACCCTATAAAATTAATAGAAAACTAATTAAGAAAAATCAATCAATTACTAATAATGCTAAAATGGAAATTTAGCAAACGTCAGAATTTGACTATGAAACTTGCACCATTAATGCTAATATTCTGAGCAACTTTCATATATAAAGCTTTGTGTTCTGACTTCAAATGAAGAAGTTATCGATGTCTGAATAAAGCTCCCCTTCGGTATTTCTTTTAAACAAACTACCCTCACTTCGCCCGAAGGAATAGGCTTAATATAAAAGTGTCTTTCACAATCTTGTCTTCCAATAACATAGTTTTTGACTTATAGTACAAATCTTCCTATAATCTCCTTTGAGTATGTGAATATGATTGCTTTGAGTTGTAGGAAGTGATTTAACCAAAAGGTTATAGTGGATTGAGAGTATGTAACCGGTGAATATGCAAGAGAGTGCTTTGAAATCAGTAAAGAATAGATTAAATCAAGTTAAGTTAGTTGTTTTACTTCTCAATCAAGATGTAATTTATAGAATTAGAGGGGTGTAGATGAAGAGTTGTTACTCTTCGAAGAAATATTTTCATTTTAATGCAACAACTCTTTAGGAAAGATGATACCCTTTAGTTTCAAAAAGAAGTGTCTTTTCAACAGTTTTTTCCATGATAGACGTCTATGGTATTATGACAGACTTATGTGACTAGTTTTAATTTTTAACCCGAGAATTGTCACAGACGTCTGTGAGTATACCTCAGACGTCTGTGAGGTGAAAATGAAGTTTTTCTACTAGTTTTTAAAGTATATAAAATGTGTATGCATATATACTCAAGGAGACCTTAACAATATTTTATCTAGGACTCTTTTACAATAGAATAACCTTAGTATGGTCAATGAACCTTCGTCTCTCTTTGAGTCTTAATATCTTCGATAATATCTTCGATCATAGTGTCTGCTTGTAGTATAAACCTGCTATTTTGATAAAGTTTATATATGTATATGATTGTATAGTTGTTATCATTGAAACATAAGTTGGAAGTTCTAACAATCTCCCCCTTTTGACGATGACAACTATACAATCACAAATCAACTATACATTCATATAATCGGATATCAACAATAGAATAGAAGTATTATTATGTTTGTCTATGTTTTGTCTCCCCCTATGTATATGCTTCTCTCCCTATGTATATGCATAAATTTCTCCCCCTTTGTCATTATCAAAAATAAAATAAGAGAAACATAAACATATAGACATAACAAATAGATTGCTAGATATGAATAACACATAAGTCTATTTTTAAAATTAAGAGATATGCAGTTAGTTCTCACCCTAAGTTAATACTCCCCCTATCAATATGGTCGTATAGTTATACTCCCCCTTTGTCATCGACAAAAAAGGAAATAGATATCAATAGGAGTAATATGAATGATTATACGGGTAGAACTCTCCACTTAAATTAATCACAATTTTAACCATCATAACATCACATTTGTGGCTTCATTTCCATAAGTACCAGAAAATTTGGAATATATCTCCCCCTTTATATGTGGTGTACCTGCAAAAATGTTCTATTACCCACTTCCTATGTTTGGGTCCGGGGGTTAGGCTTGGGAAACCGTACCTATTTGGGTGTGGTTGAACCTTTATAAATATAGTTTTCGTTATAAATCACATTCTTATAATAGTTGCTAATATAAAGTTGTTTATGATAATCCATCGTATTAGCAGGAATCCATATTTTTATACTATTTGTCATTAGCTTGGTACTTGAAAAATATTTTTTATCATTTCTAAACATAGTACTTTTATTATTGTAAGTAGTTTTAGGACTATCATGTTTACTAGTACTAGCACTAAAATTAGTATACATGAATGCATATCTAGTACTATATTTACTTTTAGCTTGTTTATAGCCTAAACCACAGGAGAAGATAAGATATCTTTACCTTCGTTAAAGCTTACGATTTTTTCATTTAATCTTTTAAAATTTGCTTTAGAATCAAAATCTTATTTTTGCAAAATATTACTATTATCTTTTAAAATCATATGTTCTTTAGAAAATTCTAAATTCTTTTGAGTTAAAGCTTTATTCTCTTTATAAGAGACAAAACTAAAGAGCTAGAATTATTTAAAGAATTTTCCAAAAATATTTTTTTATTTTGCAAAAAAATCTATTTCCTTCAAAAGATCATTCTTTTTAGCTTCTAATTGCTCATTTTCTTTTTGTAGAAATCTTTTTGTAAAACAAGTTCTTCTACCGTATTAAAAATTTTAGTTTGACTTACCAAAAATTTATTTTCCTCTTTTAAATTAGAAATTTATTGCTCACAATTTTTTAACTTAGCTAATGCAATTGTATTAAATTTATTCAAATGTTTACAATCTTTTAATGGTTCATCATGTGCAAACAAAATATCTTTATATAAAGAATCTAAGCATACAGATTGTGATCTGAGTTTAGCCATGAAGCATTTGCTTGTTTGCTCCTTTGATTCTTCTTTATTGCTCTTCCTCTTTCTATTGCCTTTACTAGATCTCTTTATGGCCATTTATTCTAGGATGTTGTTACGTTCTCTAGAATCCCATGCTCTGATACCAATTGAAAGTCTAGTGGACCGTACACTGTCTAACTTGTATATAATAAGCAAGTATGTAAATCAATGCAATAGTAGACAATAAATAGTAAAATATAAATAGCATGCAAACCAGAGTTTTTATACTGGTTCGGACCTCCCATCCTACGTCCAGTCCCGAAGCTCCCCTTTGGTATTTCTTTTAAAAAAACTACCCTCACTTCGTCCGAAGGAATAAGCTTAATACAAAAGTGTCTTTGACAATCTTGTGTTCCAATAACACGGTTTTTGACTTATAGTACAAATATTCATATGGATATCCTTTGAGTATATGAATATGATTGCTTCGAGTTGTAGGAAGTGATTTAACCAAAAGGTTATAGTGGATTGAGAGTATGTAATCGGTGAATATGCAAGAGAGTGCTTTGAAATCAGTAAAGAATAGATCAAATCAAGTTAGTTGTTTTACTTCTCAGTCAAGATGCTATTTATAGAATCAAAGGGGTGCAGATGAAGCGTTGTTAGTCTTCGAAGAAATCTTTTCGTTTTAATGACAACAACTCTTTATGAAAGATGATAGCCTTTAGTTTCAAAAAGAAGCGTCTTTTCAAATATGACAGTTTTTTCCATGGCAGACGTCTATGACTAGTTTTAATTTTTAACCCGAGACTTGTCATAGACTTCTATGAGTATACCTCAAACATCTGTGAGACGAAAATGCAGTTTTTCTACCAGTTTTTAATGTATATAAAATTGTGTATGCATATATACTCAAGAAGACCTTAACAATATTTTATCTAGTACTCTTTTACAATAGAATAACCTTAGTATGGTCAATGAATCTTAATCTCCCTTTGAGTCTTAGTATCTTCTATAATATATTCGATCATGGTGTCTACTTGTAGTATATACCTGCAATTTTGATAAAGTCTATACATGTATATGATTATATAGTTGTTATCATTGAAACATAAGTTGGAGGTTCCAATAGATTTATCAATCTAAAATGTAACGACCCATAATTTTACTACTTTGAAAATGGAATATTCAAACTTAAGTAATCATATTTCATGTGATGAATAAGAAGGGTGAATTTAGTTTTAGAATTAAATAAAGATTTTGGACTTCTACCATAACGTTGACAAAATTGACAAAAGCCGGTTTTCGTTAAAGTTGGATATACAGTCCAGAAAAAAATTTATGTTAAAAGATATATAATTAGTTTTAAAATCATTATATAAAGATAATAATAGGTTGATTAAAGTTTTATAATTATATATATATACACACACTTATATTATAGTGATTAACAAATTTCGTCGTGCATTGACAAAATCAATGTCGTATATTTGCAAATGAATTTTGATATTGTTTTATATTATTTTATAAGTCATATACACTTGTTTTAATTAATTAAAAATGATAATGAATTTATTTTCAAGTTTGGTTTACATAAATAAATAGTTTAACTAAAACGCCAAAATATGACCGTAAAACATTTTATCAAAATTCAACGTTTTGTCGATTTAAAATTGTCGCAATGTCATTGCACCTTTATGTACATATTCTTATAAACATTGTAACATATAGGAAGTTATTAAAAAATAGTTAATCAAGTTTACTTTTGTTAATTAAGGTTAGGAAATTCTAGAAATATCATTAGCAAAAGTAAACTAATAAAAACAAAACTTGTCAAATCAAAAGAAACATCATTATTACTTTAGTTTTCTTACTCCTTAAGCGATAAGGACATAAAGTAGGATTTGAAATGCATTAATAAGATGGTAAGTTTACTTTTGGTAATGTGAAGTTTGAAAAAAATATCCAAGGGTATTTTAGTAATTTAACAAGAGGGTAATTTGGTAACTTACCACCTATTTCTTTCCTATAAATACACAAGCATTCTTCTCATTTTTCACAAATCCATCTCTTCTTTTCATAAGCTCTTCCTTTTCTTCTTTAGAGTTTTAATTGCTTCCATGCCTTAGAAAAATCATAAAAAATATTAAAGAAAAAAAAGTACAGAAAAAATATATATAGTATTCCACCTCGAAACAAGTGCAAACCACCTCCTCTCCAACTCCATAACCCATGGCCTCCCTCCATCACCTCCAAGGCCGAGCACACCACCATCCAAAGCCTGGTCGTGCCTACCCTAGCCTAGGCCGAACCTAAAAGAGAAGAAAGGAGCAAGTTCAGGAAGCTTCGGAGTAAGGAAAAGGGAAGGAAGTACTGTCGAAATCGATTTAGAAATCTATGAGAAAGATTGGTGGAGTGGAACTAATTATGAGTACTCATTTTTGAATTAACTAATAATTCCAAGTTTAAGAATATGAAAGTTAAATATCTTAGATGATTAATATGTTTGATAACATGTATGCAAAGTTGGTTGTTTACATGATTGTTAATATGGATGATCACTTGGTTTGATAAATAATAAGAGAAATGGTTAGGAATTAACCATAGTTAATAAAATGAGAAATTAATCCAAATAAATATGTGGATGAAAATTATTTAGCCTCTTAATGATTTTAAAATATCTAATAAGGTTGGAAATTATATTATAATAATATAATATTATAGTATGAAATGAAATGGAAAATGGATTTGAAATATGAAAATTATTGTTGAAAATGAGTGTAACGACCCGATATTTTGGACCATTTGCATCCATTATAAGTGTATAGGTAGACACTCATGCCGGGGTTGAATTGCTCAAAATACCGCGTTGTTAATTTAAATTTGGCAAAATAGAACATACACAGTAAATAAAATAATCACAGATCACAGACACAGAGTAATAAATGCAGCGGAATTAAAAGAGATAGTAGTTCATGAAGCTACTATATGAATATATAAGATACATCAGAGTTTACAACAGAAGAGTAATACGATACATCAGAGTTAAACCAGATACAACGGAAGAGTAATGTGATACATCAAATACAAAGCAGAATACATCACTGGAATCATCAAACACTAAAAGCAGAATAGATGGCTGGATCTTCAAGCAAAGCTCCAACTTCAAAGGTGAGTCTCGAATACTGGTACACTCAGTCTGACCCGAGCGTAAAGCAAAATACAAAACACTCGAGTCAGGATTAACATTCTTATTAATAAATCCAACTCAAGTGAAATAGCAATTGAAATACAAGTAACTCAAAGGATGTTTGGAATAACCATCCTTTAAGGATCCGTTAAACTATCTACTATGTAGTAGTGTACGATAAGGAGATAATGTCTATCAGTAATAATAAGATATCAAAATAGTGTTAAGTCATGGCCCATTCCACCCTTAACACATTTTTATTCCCAAAAGCATATACAAGACCGTAGTTTCCCCAAAACCGGAAGTCACCAGAGGGCAATCCATATACTAAAGGTACAAAACAAATTTCGTAGTGGTCGCGAATACGGAATACAAGTATGACAAGGCACATGAGGCAATACCCAAGGTAGTGATACTACCGTTTGCCTGATCCGGACTGGTGAGAACGCAACGCCGCAGCGCCCGCAACACCGTGAAACAACACTCCCAAAATTAAGGGTGCACCAATCGACAACAAGTAATGAATAGTTCGAAGAAGTGTGTTCACTTGAGGTAGCTAATCCTCCATTGGCCCGGCACAGCTCCTGCTTTAGTCATTTCCAATTTGACACAAGTGTCAAGGCTATCCATTATCGTTCTCTTTCTTCAGTCATCACGAACATCATTCCAACCACTTCATTCTGGATCAACACTCCGCGAATGTTAGTTATTAAAGTGGTTTTCGGTATCGACAGAGAGTATGTCCATATCCGATCCCGGTCTCTTTAATAACCTTCGAAATTATTTCACCGATTGGTCGTTTATTTATTTCAAAACCTAATCAATTCCAATTTCAGTTAGAGTTTATAAATCAACATTTCGTTTGTCTTTCGAAATCAATTTCCAAAATTTACGTTTCAAAACTTCTAAATTTACCATTTCAAAATCTTATAATTCAATTTCAATCTCTATTTAAAACAATTCAAATATTGATTCAATTTCATAAATAAGTTTCCTTCCAAATCATTTGAATTAATATACTTTAACATTCAAATCAATTCCAAATTCATTTATCGATTTCGTTTAATATTCGTTAAGTTAATTTGCCATTCAAAACAATTTCTATTAAATTTCCAATTCATTAAATCAATTTCTTAAGTTCAACTTCATTAAATCAAAACTTACAATTTTGAATTAAATCAAATTCGTCAAATCAATTCTTTCAATTACAAGTCTTACATTAATTCCAAAATATCACATTTTCATCTCTTGTTATTCAATTTCACTTATTTACTTACTTAAATAATTTTCCAAAACTTAATTAATAAAGAACTCAATTTCAATTATTTACGAAGTAAAATTCACTTATTCAAAAGTTCAATTTTTCTTATTAAAGAATCCAATTCAATTTAATCATTAAAATAGTTCAATCTTATTTAATTATTAAATAATTCAAAACTTAATTATTAAATAATTTCAAAGTTAATAATTTCAAACTTAATTATGATTTCAAACTTAATTATTAAATCATTTCAAAGTTTAATAATTTCAAACTTAATTATAATTTCAAACTTAATTATATCATTTCTCAAATTAAACAACATTCTTTCATCAATTACATTGTTAATATTTTGTTTTAGATTATTAAATATTAACATTTTCCTTTCATTAAAATTCAAATTTCAACTTCATTTCAAAACCATATTATTTATTCAAATAAAATCATTGTTTATTTTTAAATCAAATTATTGACCAATCGGGTTTTATTTAATTCTCTATCCTAGGTCAAAGTTCAATTTGGGTATTTATCATTTCAACCCGATTCCAATTCAATTCAAAATCAAAACATAGCAAAGGGAACTTGCAGTGTGATAACTGGGATGGTGTCAAAGTAAATAAACCAAGCAATAACAACAACAATAACAATCCAATAATCAATTCAAATAATCCCGAAATAACCGTATTAATTCACATTGTTATTTGTGCGAATTAATATAATTATTTCTAGAATCTACACTATCATTTCATGTAGATTAAAGATTATTACACTAATATTTATACGGTTCTTCAATTGTCATTCGATTTCAATTTTAACACTACAACAATTAATCCAATATACGTTCAATGGTACAAAGTGTAATTATCACTATTTTACATGTCAATTTATTTAACAATTAAAGGGGTCATATTCAACTAATCAAATTTAACATATAAACCAGTTTTCAAATTGTTAACTATCTTATATCAAATTCAATTGCATACTATTTATCACTTTAACATTAACAAATTAACGTCCAATATAAACATCGAACAATCAATCAATTAACAACCAAACTGATTTATCATTTCATATATAACAGATAATGGTGTCAGATGTCATAGGTTAACTGATACAGGTAATAACAGTGTAAATATCTAACAACAGCATATTTCAATTGTCGTTTCAATTGAAATCAAATTTAATAAATAAAAGAACGTTAATCGTGAGTGAGTGCTCACCTTTCAAGGCTAGAGAATATAGAAGATGACACGGATACGCATGCTGATACTGACACTGAAATTTGAATGACGAATCGAAGCAAAGCAAAATCGGCACGACCTCAACGATCAAAGCTGATAATAAGAATATGTGGAACAAATCAGAACTGTATCGATGGATATAATTGGTATAGGCGAACTTATATATACATAACTATATATATATATATATATATAAAAAGTCATACTCTAAATCCAAACATATGTTAAACTAAGATATATATTACATTAATTTACAAATCAATATTGCTTAAACACATATTCAATTATATATATATAAAATTCAAGGAAAATCAAAATTATAAAACCCAGATTACACCAGTACATTAGAATACAAATATCTTCTTCTTTAATAAAATCAAACGCAACACGTACTATAACACATAAATATGTACCAGTGTAAATTTTAAATATATATATATATAACTTTGTAAACTAAAGCAACAGATACCATTTTTTTTTAACGCAAGCACAAAACCCAATATATAACTTACATAGTTTATGTATAAACCAACCACCTTATCTATTCGAACCCAGGAAATGTCCTCATGCATAGGTAGATGAATATAACATATATGTATAAATTTACTTATATATAAGAAAGAAAATTTTCACAACGTACATCTCAAATATGTACCAGATGGGTTTATTTATAAACTTGAAATGTATAACACAAATTTTAACACAAATTTGAAATGTATACATACTGCAGTTACTTACTAACTCATATATACTTAATATATATTCTGACACTATGCAAATATATTTTGAATCTATATAAATGAGAACTATCGTTATCACATCTATAAAATATAAAAGTTTGTGTACATAAGCAACAGCTAACACTAAATAATAACAAAGCAAATATACTAACACTGCAATATACATATATAACTTACATGTAACACATATAACAGTTTTAAAATGTGTAAAACTAACATATTATTCATACGCAAAACAAAACTATATGTATATATACTAATATATAAACTTGAGCTGTAACCCGCTAACCAAATATATGAACCATGTATTTATTTAAGATCAAAGTAGTGGTATATACAACTAACTTACAAACTTATAAACATATGCATACTAATATAGGTACATGTATACAAATCACTAATATAACCTATGTCAGGATCACAACCCATATACATACTGACCATACTATATATACTTGTACCGCTCCTATATACTATTATATATTACTCAGCTAACACTATATATTGCCTAGACCATATAACGTGAGAAGAAGAACGAGCAGAGCTATGTCAATTTATATATAATGTAAATCAAACGTATATAAGGACTGCGCATAAATCATTCATACATAATAATATAGATAAATGTATTATCAGATCAAGCTAAAAGGGATAGCGGACTCACGTCGCAAGGAGTTAGATGGCGGTCGACGAGATTTGAGGGCGGTGACGTGGAGGATCTCGGCTAGGTGGATTGTTGAGGAAGGAGATGCACACGTGGGTGTTTCCCTATGCGTGTGTTCAAGGGGATGGGTCTGGTGAGGCGCGAAGGGCAGGGAAGGTGGTTCGATGGGATGACGGATGGTGGAACGGCTGCCAGGGGATGGCTCGCATGGGACAGTGGAGCTCGAGCTGAAGTCTGGAGTGAGGCGGTAGGGTCCACGCGTGGGCGAGTAGGAGGTGGTTCACGAGACTTGGAAGAAAGAGAGAGGAAGGAGGAAGGTTCCTCGGGAAGATGAGTGAGAAATACGAAAAGCAGCTATAGGTTAAAAATATATCAGATTGCAATTTGAACTGTTTGAAATAAAGTGATAGTAGGAATAGTGAAGGTCATGGCAATGGTCACGAACAGATACAGCTGGAAAAATTTAAAGTAATTTATTATGTGGCCACGGTTCAAATTTGAAAAGCAAGGAAATCAAAAGTCTCGAATTTCGATACCGTTACGACGAGCTGTTTCATCGTTACTGCTACGTACCGGACTCCAAATTACAGAAATGAATATATCTCAGAGATCGGCATGACGAGACGGTCAAAACGGTATACAGATATCAGTGGTATGATTGAATTATAAATTTTCAAATTTTCTACTGGCGGAAAATGCAAGAAAATGCTGAAAAATAAGATCGACGGAGCCAAAGATGTCCGAATTTGGAAAAACGACAAACTGACATCTTGCTAAGAAGATGGTTTAGAATTTTTCTACGTAAAAATATTTAGGTTTCGAAAATATTTTATTTTCATCGCTTTTTAACTGATTAAATTGAAGTAAATTTACACGCTAAATAAACTTTCATATTTTCAGACGAAAATTTACCAGTTGCTATGTTTAACTAGACGCATTCCAAATATCAAATTTATATTTCAAAATTTTATCGTTTAAAATTTCAACTAATTACGATATTAAAACAGTTAAAATTTACGGGTCGTTACACTCTCCCCCACTCAAAACTTTTCATCCCCGAAAAGGAACGAGGCAGGAGAATAGAAACAACCAGAAAGAAAAACAGATTTGAAATACAAAATAACAATTAATTTAAACCATATAAATTCAAATTTAAATTAATTGATATTCAATAATTGATTAAATCTATTTGATTTCACTAAAATCAATCTCAACTATTTCTAAATTCATTATCTAATTATCCAATTATCTTAAATTTACAATTTCTAAAACCATAAATTTGAATAGTCTTTTATTATAATCATAAATTTTTCCAGCAATTTAAATTCTTCTTTATTCCAAATTACTGTTAAATTTATTCTACTTAATATATCTACTCACATATATTTAACCCATATAAATTAATTTAAAACATAAAAGTTTCGATTTAAATTAATTTACATCTATTAATTTCTTTTAAATTCAAGGAATTTTCATATGTTGATCAAATTTCAATTTATTAATTCTTTCAAAACAAATTTATTAATTCTTTTAAACAAATTTATTTCATTATTAACTGAGTTTACTTATTATCCTATCTAACTCTATTAACATCTTTATAATCAAAATTTAGTGTATAACATTTATTATAAACACTCAAATTTTATTTATAAATTCAATTTATATTATATATTATCCAATTACACATTCAACTCTGAATTATTTAGGTAAGTTGTATTAGAATGCAGTTGAACAATATACAAATAATTTTCCCAATTCAATTATTCAAGTTTAAATATTTATCCAAAATTTAGCTTCATTTATAATTGAAAACATCTTTAACATGATTTTAAGAATTTAATTTTCGTTTAATTTCAAACTCTTTAGAAATAATTATGTATATATTATATATTAAATCAAATTAAATTTAAAATAATATACCCATATATATATATATATAATCAAGTCATACTTAAGAAATTCAAATCAAAATATTTTTCCAAAACAAAACCGTAGCAAAGCTACAGAATGGTTTCTCCACTTCGAAACTCGAAAATGAATGTCGATGATGCGGCCGCAATCACCGAAATTATTTTCCAGCGACAAAGAGAAGAGCACTGATTTTAAAATTCTTTGAAAACAGTTTCTATTTGAAAATATGTTCAATAATATACATTTTTTAAAAATTTAAAAACTAAAGCTTGAAATTTTAGGAAATTAAATTCTCAAATTCTTACTTTAAATTCATTTGAATTTCTAAATAAATCTATAAACCAACTTTTATAATTCCATTTATTTTTATGTTGGAATAATCAATAATTTACAAAACAAATAGTGAAAAATCAAATATTTCCTTTTTGACAACCAATTCAGTTAACAATTCAATTTCAGAAAATTTCTACTTATATATATAGTAAAATCATACAAACTTTATTTTATTTTCCAAATTTGAAAGCAATATTGTGTCAGTTTGCTCTGCTCAAGTATTTTGGAAATCCTATCGATAGCGTTGATCAGACGAATCGATCGGAAACCCAAATCAACATCAACAACTCAAACAACACAACATATATTAAAACATTTATAATATTAATTTACAAATACACTTCCTCGCTCGACGATACAATAATGGATTTCAAATCAAGGATAGATATTCAAATTTGATGGACTCAAATCAAAGAGAATTCTGATTCGAAAAATAAGTTTGAAACAGAAGATAAAATAATTCGATTACTAAAATCGAGAGATGAAGGAGTTTATTTAATTCACGGGCAACCTTAACCGGGTCGTCCGTAACTTCAGGAATAAGATCGATGTGGAATTCCGAGGTAAATCGACATTCGATCTCAAGAAATAGAATTCAGATATAGTAAGAGATAGATAGCATCGTAAACCGAGGATACAGAAATCTCTGGTAAATCAATGCCTATTGTAAAGGAGTTTCACCCCTTTACAAATCATTCGAAGTTAGGCGAGACCGCCGATTCACTATAAGGGTTATTCGAAGTGGAGTTATGTGATGCTCCAGAATTGAAAGGAGACGAATAGTGAGGGACACGAATGAATTTCGAAACCGAGGGGACATTTCAAAATTCAAAGGGATCGAGTCAAAAGAAAGAGTTTGAAAATCGAGTGAGAGTGATTCTGTAAATACATTTACCCTATATGTTGAGTTTTGCCTAGAGCTACCAAAGCTCTGATACCAACTATAACGACCCGATATTTTGGACCATTCGCATCCATTATAAGTGTATAGGTAGACACTCATGCCGGGGTTGAATTGCTCAAAATACCGCGTTGTTAATTTAAATTTGGCAAAACTGAACATATACAGTAAATAAAATAATCACAGATCACAGACACAGAGTAATAAATGCAGCGGAATTAAAAGAGATAGTTCATGAAGCTACTATATGAATATATAAGATACATCAGAGTTTACAACAGAAGAGTAATACGATACATCAGAGTTAAACCAGATACAACGGAAGAGTAATGCGATACATCAAATACAAAGCAGAATACATCATTGGAATCATCGAACACTGAAAGCAGAATAGATGGCTGGATCTTCAAGCAAAGCTCCAACTTCAAAGGTGAGTCTCGAATACTGGTACACTCAGTCTGACCCGAGCGTAAAGCAAAATACAAAACACTCGAGTCAGGATTAACATTCTTATATTAATAAATCCAACTCAAGTGAAATAGCAATTGAAATACAAGTAACTCAAAGGATGTTTGGAATAACCATCCTTTAAGGATCCGTTAAACTATCTACTATGTAGTAGTGTACGATAAGTAGATAATGTCTATCAGTAATAATAAGATATCAAAATAGTGTTAAGTCATGGCCCATTCCACCCTTAACACATTTTTATTCCCAAAAGCATATACAAGACCGTAGTTTCCCCAAAACCAGAAGTCACCAGAGGGCAATCCATATACTAAAGGAACAAAACAAATTTCGTAGTGGTCGCGAATACGGAATACAAGTATGACAAGGCACATGAGGCAATACCCAAGGTAGTGATACTACCGTTTGCTTGATCCGGACTGGTGAGAACGCAACGCCGCAGCGCCCGCAACACCGTGAAAGAACACTCCCAAAATCAAGGGTGCACCAATCGACAACAAGTAATGAATAGTTCGAAGAAGTGTGTTCACTTGAGGTAGCTAATCCTCCATTGGCCTGGCACAGCTCCTGTTTTAGTCATTTCCAATTTGACACAAGTGTCAAGGCTATCCATTATTGTTCTCTTTCTTCAGTCATCACGAACATCATTCCAACCACTTCATTCTGGATCAACACTCCGCGAATGTTAGTTATTAAAGTGGTTTTCGGTATCGACAGAGAGTATGTCCATATCCGATCCTGGTCTCTTTAATAACCTTCGAAATTATTTCACCGATTGGTCGTTTATTTATTTCAAAACCTAATCAATTCCAATTTCAATCAGAGTTTATAAATCAACATTTCGTTTGTCTTTCGAAATCAATTTCCAAAATTTACGTTTCAAAACTTCTAAATTTACCATTTCAAAATCTTATAATTCAATTTCAATCTCTATTTAAAACAATTCAAATATTGATTCAAGTTCATAAATAAGTTTCCTTCCAAATGGGTTTATTTATAAACTTGAAATGTATAACACAAATTTTAACACAAATTTGAAATGTATACATACTGCAGTTACTTACTAACTCATATATACTTAATATATATACTGACACTATGCAAATATATTTTGAATCTATATAAATGAGAACTATCGTTATCACATCTATAAAATATAAAAGTTTATGTACATAATCAACAGCTAACACTAAATAATAACAAAGCAAATATACTAACACTGCAATATACATATATAACTTACATGTAACACATATAACAGTTTTAAAATGTGTAAAACTAACATATTATTCATACGCAAAACAAAACTATATGTATATATACTAATATATAAACTTGAGCTGTAACCCGCTAACCAAATATATGAACCATGTATTTATTTAAGATCAAAGTAGTGGTATATGCAACTAACTTACAAACTTATAAACATATGCATACTAATATAGGTACATGTATACAAATCACTAATATAACCTATGTTAGGATCACAACCCATATACATACTGACCATACTATATATACTTGTACCGCTCCTATATACTATTATATATTACTCAGCTAACACTATATATTGCCCAGACCATATAACGTGAGAAGAAGAACGAGCAGAGCTATGTCAATTTATATATAATGTAAATCAAACGTATATAAGGACTGCGCATAAATCATTCATACATAATAATATAGATAAATGTATTATCAGATCAAGCTAAAAGGGATAGCGGACTCACGTCGTAAGGAGTTAGATGGCGGTCGACGAGATTTGAGGGCGGTGACGTGGAGGATCTCGACTAGGTGGATTGTTGAGGAAGGAGATGCACACGTGGGTGTTTCCCTATGCGCGTGTTCAAGGGGATGGGTCTGGTGAGGCGCGAAGGGCAGGGAAGGTGGTTCGATGAGCTGACGGATGGTGGAACGGCTGCCAGGGGATGGCTCGCATAGGACAGTGAAGCTCGAGCTGAAGTCTGGAGTGAGGCGGTAGGGTCCACGCGTGGGCGAGTAGGAGGTGGTTCACGAGACTTGGAAGAAAGAGAGAGAGGAAGGAGGAAGGTTCCTCGGGAAGATGAGTGAGAAATACGAAAAGCAGTTGTAGGTTAAAAATATATCAGATTGCAATTTGAACTATTTGAAATAAAGTGATAGTAGGAATAGTGAAGGTCATGGCAATGGTCACGAACAGATACAGCTGGAAAAATTTAAAGTAATTTATTATGTGGCCACGGTTCAAATTTGAAAAGCAAGGAAATCAAAAGTCTCGATTTTCGATACCGTTACGACGAGCTATTTCATCGTTACTGCTACGTACCGGACTCCAAATTACAGAAATGAATATATCTCAGAGATCGGCATGACGAGACGGTCAAAACGGTATACAGATATCAGTGGTATGATTGAATTATAAAAATTTCAAATTTTCTACTGGTGGAAAATGCAAGAAAACGCTGAAAAATAAGATCGACGGAGCCAAAGATGTCCGAATTTGGAAAAACGACAAACTGACATCTTGCTCAGAAGATGGTTTAGAATTTTTCTATGTAAAAATATTTAGGTTTCGAAAATATTTTATTTTCATCGCTTTTTAACTGATTAAATTGAAGTAAATTTACACGCTAAATAAACTTTCATATTTTCAGATGAAAATTTACCGGTTGCTATGTTTAACTAGACGCATTCCAAATATCAAATTTATATTTCAAAATTTTATCGTTTAAAATTTCAACTAATTACGATATTAAAACAGTTAAAATTTACGGGTCGTTACAATGAGTTTAACATGATTTGGAAATGTTTTATAAACATTTAAAAGTGTTACCATGAGGTTTGAAAAGAAATTGAAAAAAACAAGTCAAAAGTAGGCGCGTTGCGTAATGGTAGTTCGCGATTTCGTGCCATAAATGTTAAATAAGTGTACAAAGTGGAATATAGCTTGGAATCCTTCGAGATAAGAATTTTCCAGACTATTATATTCATAGTTTTCCAAAGAAAGAAAATCAAGATTTTATTAAGTAGATTTTGAAATATGTCAAAAACAATTTTCTAAAACATCGCGGTTTTGCAGTTCGGAATCCAAGAAGGGATTTCTTTATAAATGATATTTTTTTATGATTAAAAATGTAATATAAATTTGATAAATCTTTTAAAATGGCTTGAAAGAGACTTGAATTGGAAAATAAGAATTTTCAAACATTAAAAAGTTGTTTTAATCAAATAAGCTGTTTTAAGCACTTTTCCTGGCGCTTTTCTGCTGTAGTTTTTATAACTTTTGAAATAAAGATTTAAACTTAACGATTCTTTCTGGAATCATTTATAAATGTTTTTTTGAATAGTTAAGTGTTTTAAAGATAAATTGGAAGTTT
Organism: Allium fistulosum; assembly: GCA_030737815.1. NCBI lineage: Eukaryota > Viridiplantae > Streptophyta > Magnoliopsida > Asparagales > Amaryllidaceae > Allium > Allium fistulosum. The sequence goes on from CM060906.1 coordinate 420,596,956, forward strand.
TATAATTCTTTTAGAAAGAGTTTAAATAAATGGGTATTATAACACTTAAACAATATAATAGAAATCATTTCCTTGAATGTAATAACAAACTGAGTATGCGGAAACGACTAGTACATTTGTCCCACTTGTGAGATCTAAACGGTAGAACAAGGTGTGTAACTAAAGTTAGGAATGGAGAAACCAGTGCCCTGAATTTACCTGGCCTTTGTTTTCTCTTTTAGACGAGGGATGGAACAAATCGAAAGGAAAGCCCGGATGCTCTAAAAAGATTTTCCCAAAGTAAAAAGTGAAGAGTTTTCCAAGAGTTAAACAAGGATTTGAATAAAATGGTTTTGGGTTAATTGTAACGATGTTTTACATAACATCATTTTTAACCCATTTAAATGAGGATTTGGAAATAGAAAATCCTTATTAAAGGTTTAAACATGATTTTAAATATGATGACTTGGTAATTCCCATGATTAAAGAGGAGTTTTAAATGAAAGATTTAAAGAAATAATGTTGAAATGTTTTCCTAAGTAGAAGAGAAAATAATTTAGAGAAAGGTTAAAATAAACCAAACGATTCCATAAATGAGGCTTAATGATTCTATATACTCTTGAAAAGAAAATGGAATAAATTGAAAAGAATATATTTAAGAAAGATGTTTTGATTTAAATAAAAATGAAGTAATTGATTGATAATTGATATCCATATATGAACTAAACATCTTTTTACCGATAATTGGTTTCGGAGGAACCGGGGTCGGATTTGAATGATTCCTATCTGAAACCACTTCGTACCAATGTATACGTTCGAAAGTGAAGACGTGTTAAAGATGATGATTATTGAAGACCGGAGATCTTCATTAGCAGAAGGACTGCTTGTTGACATTCTCTGGGTAGCTCCTAATATAGAGACATTTATTATAGCAATGGTCCTATCATATTCTGAAATCTTCGGATTACATGGACTAATCGCTACTGATCCTAGGGGTGATTCTCAACAAGATGTGGTAGGAGGGGTGCCTTCAGTTTTGTTTAATCCCCAAACGAACTTGTATGGATGAGTGTCTGATATTGTATTGCGGAGTCACAAATGTTGACTTTTACAAACACACATCTGTTTGGTCGTGGAGAAGGAAACTTCTCTTAACTTAACATCCTTCTCTGAGACGTATGAGCTCGGAGGTTGTATGTTCGTGGAAGTCAAATAGTAATCAAAGAATTCGCAATGTGGCATTCAAAGTGGAACCTGTTATGATCAAAGCGTGGTTTCGAATGAAAATCGTGGCTTTGTCTAAGTTGAGCGTAACCTCACTCCCAAGCCTCACATCTCGAAAATGATATGGGAACTATGTTACATATTTCAGGCTTAGTATGACGAGGGTGGTGTATGAACCCTCAAGGTGACTGGCGGCGTATGATCAAGGTCACCAAGGTGTCCAGACGGGACCCTTATTGTATGGTATGGTGGCGTGTGAGTCCTTGCATGAGAAGCCACCGGATATCAAGAAGTGTGGCAATATGAGGAATAATGGTGTGTGAGTCCTTGCGCAAAAAACCACCGGGTTCCAGTTGCTATGCGTGGTTATCGAGGTTCCCTATCATGTTGGAAAATACAATTCCAATACAAGCTTTACGGTTTTGATTGTAGTCCCAACATAGCTGTAATGACTTGCAAACATTTCAGCTACCTCTTTTGGTATCATATATTCCGTCTGGTATATTTCGTTGAACTAGTCTAGATATATTACCTTAGACTTAGTCTGGGTATTGATGCTTTATTTGAATAAGTTTATTTGAAAGATGTTTTCCAAAAGAATGTCATTAAAGATATTATCAAATTATTTTGGTAATAAAAGTGTTTTGGTTATTATAAGGTAAAAACCCGTCCGTATTTATGTGTGGGTGTGGTCTTATGAGATACCCTTCTTTTCAAAGGTTTTGATAACATCGTCATGAACTGTACATTTAAAATTTTGAGTATCTCACGCTGGTTTATCAAGCCTGATCCGGGTATTTTTAATACTCGAGTCAGATCCGAGTAGCCTCAGGTTTAGTTGAAGATGGTTAGGATTTCCAGAGGAGAGCTAGAGATATTCATCAATGTATGGATGTATTTTATTATCCGCTGCAATTGTTTTGTTGTTTGTCAGCATTTGTAAGGGTAGGTGTTCTAACTATCCAGGCTGAATCTAGGTTAGACTCTGATATATGTTTTAAAATTTTCAACTGTAAAGATTATTGTTGAAATAATATATGTTATTCTATTCGTGTGAGATTCTTTTTTCTATTCTGTTCTACCTTTATTTTTCTTTCTACCCTTAATGATTCGTTTTTTCATGCAATTTGAGTTGGACATGTGTGGTTTATTGCCGATTCAAAAGGTACGGAAAATAGGCCATTACATTTGGTATCAGAGCTTTAGTTGAGTGAACACCTGGGCTTTGTTAGGGTAAGTCTCATCATAGATAGGGTTAGTAATACTCTAGGATGAGTTACTCATTAGTGATAGGGTTAGTAACACCCTAGAATGAGTTTGAGTGTATTATATATATATATATATATATATATATATGAGCGCGTAGTTGTTAGTGACTAATAAAAAAATTTGTGTTGATTTATCAGTTAAGTGGTTTATAAATTCTGATCGACATGGGAAGTACAACTGTATCGATAGGTATTTCTAAACTTTTAATAAGGCATATTGACACATTATTTTTAAAATAATTTTATTATAAATATAAGTGAGTGTAATTTGGGAAATTTTTTATAGGATACGTTCCTTTAAGATTCGTTGAATAAGCCTTGATTCATTTAGTGATGATTGGAATAATCTTCTTGGTATTATGGAGGCAAGCTCAAATCCGAACAAGTTGAATTAAGTTATAAAAGATTTTTAAGTCAAGGAAGTAAATGGTATAAATCTTCTAATGATATCTTAATGTATCACTTAGGGGTAGAATGGTTTATTATGGGACGAGTGATGAGTTTTGAATGACTCCAAAGTAGGCACGAAGAGCACATGCAGAAAGAGAAGCAGAAGAAAAACAAAAACTAGGAGCGTATGCTAGCATCTACTGCTTTAGGTGTTTTCAAGAAGGGCATTATGCGGTTTGTTGTGATAGGAAAATAAAGAAACAGAAGGAAGAAATACCCGTTCAAAAAGATATACGCTGTTTTAAGTGTAAGAAGCTAGGACATTTTCTACATGATTGCCCTAGAACAAAGAAGAAACCCGAAGTCCCAAATGGGAAGGAAAAGTGTTGTTATCGGTGCAAAGAATTAGGACATATAGTCAAAAATTGCCATTTAAAGAAAGTAGAAAAGTCGGCTAAGGTGCATACCATTCAGATATACATGATTTCATGTCCTTGTAGATCATGTTATAAATATGGACATTCGAAGAAGGAGTCCAAAGGAAAGGTTGGATGACTTAAGCCCCAATGATAAAGCACCGTCTACCTCAGAGGAAGTCCAAGAATAGTATGTATAGCAGTTCAAATATCTATAACGATATTGTAAAATAAGTTGTATCCCTTAGGAATTATCTCTTAAATTTTGCAATATAAGCTAGGGTTTGAAGTGAATGTATGAATATGATATTAATTAATAAACTTCTTTTTTTTATTCTCTCGATGCACTTCTTCTATCTTATATCTGATCAAATCTAATAAGATATTCAGAAATTAAAAGTTCAAAGGAATACTATAAAGAAATAGCTTTAAAAAAAAGGGTGTTTAAAGTTTAGAAAATTATTTAAAAATATATCTTGTAAGAATATATTGTATAAAATAAAGCAAAGGATGAATTTAAAATATATGGAAATTTTATCATAGTCTTTTGAAAAAGTTTAAAGAAATAAAGGAAAGTTATTTAAACATGAGATAATTTTGGAGATAAAATTTATAATAAGATGTATTAACAAAGAAAATTCAAAAAGAGTTTTGAAATAAAATTTTAATGATGTATTCCAAATAAAAGATAATTGGTTTCTTTTGAAAAGAAGATATAGATATTTTGTATAAATATATTGGAAAAAAATGTGTTATAAAAAATGATGTTTATAAAGAAAAAATAAAACTAATTTGGAATGAAATGATCACTTTTAAAGAAGAAATATTTGGAAATTTATGAAATGTTTTCATAAAAGATTTTTGAAAGATTAATAAGTATTTATGAGGTACATAGATCATTTCATCACACAATTGTGATCTAAGATTCGAGTTCGGAACTTTGAGGTGTTTACACCGGTCCAAAAAAGGTTTTATCACTCGATTCTTGACAATGAACATTGATTAGGGTTTGTGATTAGGTACTTGAGTTTTCTATCACAGTCGAGAACTATGCAAGGAAAGCAAAGGTTTCTGATCTAGAAGCCTGATCAGAGTCCGCACTAGAGAGTAAGGAGATCGATACTAGTTCAGAAAATAAGTTCTGAATTCGAATAGGAGATCAAATCATATATTGCGTACGGATGATCTATGTATATCCTATGGGATTTGTAACGACCCGCTAATTTATCAGTTTGATAAAATTTATTTATTTTAAAATTATTCCAATATAAGGTTTAATAACACAAGTTATGATGCTTTGAACGATAAATAATAATGCTAATGTATTTACAGAAAAATATTTCCTTTGGAAATATAAATCGATAAAATGGCTAAATATTTTTTATCAATAACCAGCTCTATAATCGTAAAACGTCACGCATGGAGCTAGATACTTACACTTATTTTTATAATTGAATAAGAATATGAAATAAAATTATTTATTTATTTTTGGAAGTTTAATGAATGTATGACATCCTCAATGATGCCTTTATATTTAATAATTGATTTATGATTTTAAATTGAGATATAATGATTTAATAATTATTATAATTATTCAAATAATTGTTTTTAAACGATAATAATTCATTTTGAATAGTTATAAAGTGATAATAAACCATTTATAATAGTTTTATAAAGATATATATTTGATTTGAAAATATAAGGAAAAATCGATATCGCTTTATCGGTATAATAACAATTTTTGTAAATAATTTTTAATATGAATTTATATGGTTTTATAATTCAAATATGATCATTTTAATTAATCTAAAATGATAAGAATTTTTTTTTCAAATTTTGTTTACAAATATATGTACGTTAAAGTATAAGTGAAAATGTGACCGAGAATCGGTTTTTCGATTGGCAATGGTTTATCGAACGAAAGTTGTTCGGAATCAATTCAACGTTGTTTATATGTCATGTACACATATATAACACATAAATTAACACCCTAACACACATAAACATAAACATATATATTATAAAATATATAAGATGTGACATCCCGGAATTTCTGACAATATCAATTTAATAATCTGCATTTAAAATTAAATTGATTTGATAAATTCTTGTTGATAAATTTAGAATTGATATAATAATCTTCTTTTAAATAAATATTTAACTGATAATTTATCTTTTAAAAAGTTAACAAATTGTTTTCTATTTATAATGTATATATATTTGTATATATTGTAAATAGAAATCTTAGTTTGAATCTAATAAATAAATAAATCTTGTTCTCAAATTCTAAATATATTTTTGGTAATTTGGAAATTAGGATTTAATATAGAATATATAGTTTTAAAATAGTTGAGGTAAATGTTTAATTGATTTAAATTTATAGCTTAGCTTAAGTTTAAGGTTAATAAAAAGGGTTTGTTTTTTTTAATATATGGTTTAATAAATATGAGACATTTATTCATTTAAATAATAATAGGAAGTTATAATCTCTTTTATAAATAAATTTAATTTGACAAATTATTGTTTTCAAAATACATTTATTTATGTATTGTTATATATGTAAATATAAATAGATTTAAATTAGAGGTGTTATTTTCAAATTAAATATCTTGTTATATATATATGTATAAGCTTCTATTTGTATATATATATATACACATAGTTTTGTTTCATTTTTTGAAATTCATAAATATAAATAATAATAGGCTAAGTATTTTATAGTTTAAGTGTAAAAGTAAAAGAGGAATAAAAGTAAACTCATCACCTAAATTCTAACTATATGTTAACTATATGGACTTATCTATATTACAAAGCCTAAGACTAAAGCAAGCAAGGAAAAATGAACACTTAGAGAAATGCTGGAAACATATGTTGCAAGGTTGTAAAACAAAGTATAAAATATAAAATTATATATTCATGTTGCACGGCTGTAAGTAAGTAAGAAAGGAAAGAATTTAACTAAGTATAAAAAAAAAGTATGTCTCCATGCTTGTACATGAAGTATCATCAACTATGTTCACTTGAATAGAAAAATCATAGTAGTACATACGAAGATAAATATATGTAGGCTTAAGGACATCTTCCTTAAATGTTGAACACCCCTAGTACATGCATAGATCATTCCAGCCCCCAACACTAAAAAAAAAAAAAATCTCTGACCAAATTTATAAAAATCTTGTACAACCCTGTAACTCTTTTCTATACCTTCCTTATCTCATTTTCGTCTACAAAAGACTTAGCATTCCAGTTTTTAACAAGACAAAGTTTCAGTAATCAAAACAACAGTTTAATCAAATCTTCTATTTATCATCAACAAGCAACTCAACAAATATGAAGATCAAATTAAAGGTTTCAAGTTCAACTGGCAGTTTTCAAAGCCTGTTTTCAAACAAATGTGCTCTGTTCTTCAATTTTCCAAGCTGGTGAGTAACATCACTCTTTTAAGAAAATTTAGTATGGATCTAGTTGCTTTATTATCTCTGAAAATAAGTATGTTGCATGAATATTTATAAGTGTATTGCTGTATATATATGTATGTATGAAATGTGTGCATGCTTGTTGTATCAGTACCCCTTCTGTTTTTAGTTTCAGAGCTAGAGTTTAACAAAAATCTATTATCTTTTGATTTGATTACTGTTAGGATTTATATTACAAACAAAAGTTGATTATTTCATCATAGATCAATGTTTTAAATTGTAAGTAAGCTAAAAATTAAAATTTGATTGTCTCTGGAAACAGGAAAGAAAAAGAGAACAGGCAAGTATTAGTTTTGCCAAAACTCAAATATCTTAATTTTTAAATTTAGTGATATAAATCGAATACTTAAACCCAAACATGATTTTTACAACTAAAATCATAATTTTTAGTCTGGGTTTGAATGTGCATATCTGGTTTGACCAGAAAAGATGTTATGGGGAAATTCTGATGATCACGAGCGTTTGGAGTGTCGTGGTTCTTCCTGGAGGTGGAGGGGTGATCGGAGAGTAGTAGAAAAATGACCGAAGGTGGTGTAGTTGACTGTGGCGATGGTGGTTGATCGAAGAAGTTCCTAATCCTAGTTTTTGAGGGGGTCAGGATTTTGATCACCCCGGCTTCTTATGTGAGTCGAGTTGCATGAGCTTTGGGGAAATGGCAGCTCGGTGATCGACGAAGACGCGGCGGGAAGCTCGAAGCTCCTGGTGGTCGGTGATGTGATTGCGAATCGATTTTAGACCGGTGGTTGGGTTCGAATGGGGTGTGTGGTGCTCGTTTTTGATTTCGAACTCATTTAGGATTTTTGGTGTTTGAGATCGAGAGTGGAGAGGATTTGTGATTTGCTCGTGATGGCGACGATGGTCGGAGGCGTCCACGGCGGAGGTGCACGTACACGGGGACGAATTGGTATCTGGAGGGTTTTGGTTCGTGGCGACTCGAAGGGGGACTCGCGACATTTTGATTTTGGCTCGAGTTTGCGTGTGTACGCCTGGAAGTTGTTTCGACTGTTGTGAAGATTACTTGCCTGTAACTGGAAGAAAATGAAGGGAAGTGGATTTCTCAAGTTTTCTCGAGAAATTTTGAGGGTTGATTCGAAGTTGTTAAGCTTTTACTCGAAGCAAGTGTGGGGAGGCTCGAGAAGTTGCTTAGCTACAGGTTCCAGGACCTGATCAAATTTCCTGAACTTAACTTTAAAATTTTATAACAAAGTTAAACTAAGTTAAATTAAAAGTTAAGTATACATTCAAGTTTAAGTTCAGTTTGAAATCTGAATTCAAGTTTATTTTCAAATTCAAAAGTTGAAATGAAATAAAAGTTTAAATATTTGAAGGTGGGTTTCAGGTTTACAAACCAGACTGTTTTCAGATTTTTATATCTAATTTAAATTTTGAAACAGGATTTTAATTGTGGTTTAAATTCAAAGATAAAGATAGATTCAATTGAGGTTTTTTTTTAATTTAAGGTTTTAAAATGAATTTGGATTTTTAAATCAAGAATTTAAAACTAAGTTTAGTTTAAGGGCTTTTGCTTATATAAGGAATAAATGTTATTTACATTTATTTTTAAGGATTATAAATTGAACTTTAAATTAAATTAATGTTCTAAAAGAATAATCATTTTGAATCTTAAATTCAAAATGTAATTTAAGTTTAAATTCAAAAGTAAAATGTTTTACACTTTAATGATAATGAAATCATTGATAAAGAATGAATTACGTACCTTAGAGATAATTTAAATATTGAAGTAATTTAATTAATAAGAATAATAAAGAATGACTTATTTATTTAAGTTATAATTAATGATTTGGAATTAGAAATTAATTAAGAAGTAAATTAAGAAATGTTATTAGCTAATGAAGATAATTAACTAAGGACTTTTAAATTAAGTAATAAATGGGAATTAATTTTGATAATTAATTTGAATAATTAATTAAAGATAATCATTTGTAAAATTGATTAAGTATAATTATTTAAATAAAGTAATTAAGAAATTAATTACTCATTGTAATTAATTGAGTTAAATTTGATTAGTTTAAGTAATTAATTAAGTTTAATTAATTTAAATTTATCATTGGATGATTTGATAAGTAATTACTTAATGTAATTAATAAAGTATAATTACGGGATGAAGTAATTAATGGTAATTACTATATGTAATTAATTGAAGATGATTTTAATAATGATAGTAATTTGGATTAAATTACTTTGTGTAATTAATCAAGGGATTAATTGAGATAATTAATTAAAGGAGTAATTAATTTATTAAGTGAAGTAATTAAGAGTAGTTAATTACTGAATGGGATTAATCAAGACTGGTTAATAAATGTGGTTTAGTAAAGATTAATTACTTAATGTAATTAATTTAAATGGAATAATTAAATCAAGAATGTAATTAGGGATCATTAATTTATATAATTAATGATGTAATTAAGAATTGATTCATTAAAACTAATTAATCAATAATAAGTGATTTTGAGTAATTAATTAATTGTAATTAATTAAGGATAAATATAATTAATTATGGTTAATTAATAAAAAGAGTAATTAAAGGTTAATTACTGTTTTTGGTTAAAGATAATTAATTTGTGAAATTAATTGGAAGATAATTACTTGAATGTAATTAAAGGATAATTAATCCAGGATGATTAATTAAGATGGAAATCTAGAGAATGATTAATTAATTGATTTGTAATTAATTAATGGTTAAGTAAGCAGGATTTATAGAATGAAGAAATTAATTTAATTTACTTTAAATTAATTAGAGATTAATTAATTAATTTAATTCATTTTAAATTAATTATAGATGATGTGTTTATGAATCATTGCTTATGTATTGATGGATGATATTGATTTCCTTGAGTGGTTTAAAATCTCAGATATGAGATAAATAATGCTGTGATATGGATTGTCTATTTATGTGATATTGTAGATTATCTATCTGTGATGTTGTAGATTATCTATCTGTGATATTGTGAACTATCTATCTGTGTGTATATAGATAATTAAAATGAATTGTTTTAACTTTAAAACAACTTGGCCTTAAAAGACACGGTTTGGATTTCGATGAGACCGGGATCGGGTTTCCGTATACCGGGATTCCAGGTCTGGAGACCCGAATACCACATCGATCCAAAATAACGTTAGGTCGTGAAATCCAAGTGGAGCAAGTGAAGACTCGAGGTATAAGAACTATTCGTCAGTATAACTCTGTGGGTGATTCCGTAATGAGTTTGACGGAGATAGTACTTATAGATTCGAGATGGTGATTCAGAATGCAAGGGTTATTGTCGTTAACTCTGAGGGTGATTCCAATACGAGTGTAACGAGATAATGCCTTCGGTTTCGTTCGAACCCGGAACGAACTTGTATGGATTGAATGCTTTCAGAACATCGTCAGGCGGACGATGAGCATTCTAAGTGATGAGTTCTGACAAGGTAATCGTGACCTCAAGCCTCATCAACCGGGAATGGCTAAAACAGGGGAGGTGCAGCAAGGCTTCGTGGGTAGCACCCACTTGAGAGCGAGATATACCCCTGTCTAGATGTCCCTTTTTATTTTCGGCTGTGTGGGCAGTTTTGAGCTCCAACTGCCGGGGTTGTCTTGTTCGGGACTGTCCAGTAAGGGATGGTTCCGGCCTTGTGTTGCAGGGGAGCGGGCGTACTCCTCGGTACGCTGATCTAGGCCAGGTACTGTGACGGGCGGTACCCCAGTAGCCCTGCCATTGTATGGAATCCAATCTCCAATAAGTGCCGTACGTTTTGATTGTGCCCAACTATGTTGGAATGTGAGATGTAAGCATTTCAGCTATTTCTGTATTTTACTTGAAAACCCTAGACACTATTATAATATCACTGGATTTCCTATCAAAAGTTTTGGTTAGCGTAAGGGAAAAACATTTCCATGTTTATGTGTGGGATGTCTTACGTGATACCTTTTGTTCCAAATGTTTTTCAAAGTTAAGCAACTTTAACCTGTTACTCATACCAGACCCATGTCTGACCCGGAGTTTATTTCCTGTTTTTCTTAAACTCTCGGGTACCCAAATTTTTACGGGTAGCCAAGGGATTCAGGTTAGCTTTGACGAATTATGGAGGAGCAATGGAGTAGGAGGCTTCAGCGTTATAGATATGTATAGTGTTCCGCTGTGTTGGTATCTCTGTGTTGTATTGTGTTGTATCGAGTTGTATTAACTAGACAGGTGTTTATAACTGTCTAGTATGTGATGTATTATCTGTGTAACTCTGATGTATATGATATTATGTATTCTCTTATGTGATATATTATATTTTATCCGTTCCGCTGTTGAGATTCTGACGTTGTTTCTTCTTCTTCTCTATCTTTTCTATTTCTCACCCCTTTCTTTCTTAAAAACGGCATGATTTTCCGGTAGTGGAAAGTTGGGTCGTCACACGTGGTATCAGAGCGTTAGGTTGAGTGAATACCTAGGCTCTGGAGTGGTGTCTATCTTGAGAGAACGTACTTGTATTTTTGATATATATATTTATATATTTCTACCTATCTGTTGGGTTACTTGTTCGGGTTTTCCAATATAAGTTATAAAGGTAGAATAGGGTAGTGGTGTGTATAACACGACTACCAATGATTGGAGTCTGATAAGGATGGAAGTGTTTCTGCCGAGACTGTAGATCTAATACCGTCTCGAGTGAATCTTTGTGTGGTGTAAGGATTTCACCAATTTCTGAAGGATATCTGTGAGGGTTCGGAGTCCAGCATTTAAGTGTAAGATGATCGCGCTCATGTGAGCGGATTTTTGAGAGTTTGGATGAGTAGAATTTGGATTCTGTCAGTTAAGCAGAAGCTAGTGATGGTATCTTGATACCTTAGGAATTAGTAGCTGTGTGATGAGACACAGTGACTATGGATGTCTTCGAAGATGTTCTTTGGAGCAAGTTTAAGGAAGCGTGTCTGTTTCGGTGTTGAGGCTACATTCAGCTGAGTGTTTTTGTTTGGCTTTGAGGCCTGAGTTTCTCGAGGAGTTTGGATTAGGAAGTCTTTGGCTTCGGTGGCAGCGTCGCAGTTCAGATTTGTTCTGTGTGCAGGCAAGGAGGTCATCTGTCAGCAGTTTTCTAGAAGTGAAGTTCTGAAGCAGCAGTGTGGATCCATTTCTTCGATGGATAGGCTAGATAAGCTTGAGCTGTTCTGATTGGTAAAGAGAGAACAGTTTTCTTTGGATAATTAGATTGGGTTGATCGCAAAAGTGACTTGCGATAGTTGAGTGTTCTCTTAGTGTGACAGAGATCTTTTGGTATTTCTGAGTTTTCTTCTTTATGGATCGGTTGAACCATATTCTGAGATGTGTGGTCCAGTTTGTGCTCGTGGGCATCATCAGCATTTTTTCATCTTCTCCGGATCAGAGTTGTGCAGCGGAAGCAGTTTGAAGGTGCATCTGTTTTATCTTTTCGGATTGGAAAAGTAAGTCAGTCTTCTGGTGTTTGAGGAGTCGAGTTTGTGTTCTTGGATTGATCGTGAGTGGATCATTTTGATGAGTTGCTTTGTGAAGCATCAGCGAAGGTTGAGCTGATCAGTAGGGATGGAGGCAGCCCAGGATCGTCAGGTGAGTTTGTGGATAAGAGACGGAGGAATTTGGATTTTTAAGTTGGAAATTTGATTTTGGATAAGCTTTCTCCGACTGAAGGTAAGTTTAGTAAGACTGGGAAGTCAGCTCCGAGATATCTTGGATTTTCTCTTGTTCTGGTGAGGGTAAGTGTTTGATCTTCTGGAGTGAATTGTCAGTTTGGATAACTGGAATTCGATGTGTTTCGCGTATCTCTGAGGGAGTACGTGTAAGATCTATCTCTGATTGTGGAGCCAGCAGTTCAGGGAGTTTTGGGTGTTGAGTCAGACTTGTTTATAGTCTGATATCCTATCTAGTGGTGTAGATCTAGATGAGTGGCAGCTCTGTAGCTTAGTATTACTGATTGTTTGGATTCTATAGAGCGAGTATCCCTATGTTTATACTTGGGAAACTCTAGATAGTCCTATCCTGATTTTGTCTGGATAGTTAGATTTGATTGTTTGTTTGATTGGATGTGTTGGTTGCTATGGTTGTTAGCCAATAATTAATATATGCTTGTGTTTTAAAATAAAATCTTTAATTAGATTATTAAATTACCTTTGTTTTAAATTTCGGGGACGAAATTCTTTTAAGAGGGGAGGAATGTGACATCCCGGAATTTCTGACAATATCAATTTAATAATCTGCATTTAAAATTAAATTGATTTGATAAATTCTTGTTGATAAATTTAGAATTGATATAATAATCTTCTTTTAAATAAATATTTAACTGATAATTTATCTTTTAAAAAGTTAACAAATTGTTTTCTATTTATAATGTATATATATTTGTATATATTGTAAATAGAAATCTTATTTTGAATCTAATAAATAAATCTTGTTCTCAAATTCTAAATATATTTTTGGTAATTTGGAAATTAGGATTTAATATAGAATATATAGTTTTAAAATAGTTGAGGTAAATGTTTAATTGATTTAAATTTATAGCTTAGCTTAAGTTTAAGGTTAATAAAAAGGGTTTTTTTTTTAATATATGGTTTAATAAATATGAGACATTTATTCATTTAAATAATAATAGGAAGTTATAATCTCTTTTATAAATAAATTTAATTTGACAAATTATTGTTTTCAAAATACATTTATTTATGTATTGTTATATATGTAAATATAAATAGATTTAAATTAGAGGTGTTATTTTCAAATTAAATATCTTGTTATATATATATGTATAAGCTTCTATTTGTATATATATATATATACATAGTTTTGTTTCATTTTTTGAAATTCATAAATATAAATAATAATAGGCTAAGTATTTTATAGTTTAAGTGTAAAAGTAAAAGAGGAATAAAAGTAAACTCATCACCTAAATTCTAACTATATGTTAACTATATGGACTTATCTATATTACAAAGCCTAAGACTAAAGCAAGCAAGGAAAAATGAACACTTAGAGAAATGCTGGAAACATATGTTGCAAGGTTGTAAAACAAAGTATAAAATATAAAATTATATATTCATGTTGCACGGCTGTAAGTAAGTAAGAAAGGAAAGAATTTAACTAAGTATATAAAAAAAAAAAGTATGTCTCCATGCTTGTACAGGAAGTATCATCAACTATGTTCACTTGAATAGAAAAATCATAGTAGTACATACGAAGATAAATATATGTAGGCTTAAGGACATCTTCATTAAATGTTGAACACCCCTAGTACATGCATAGATCATTCCAGCCCCCAACACTAAAAAAAAAAAAAATCTCTGACCAAATTTATAAAAATCTTGTACAACCCTGTAACTCTTTTCTATACCTTCCTTATCTCATTTTCGTCTACAAAAAACTTAGCATTCCAGTTTTTAACAAGACAAAGTTTCAGTAATCAAAACAACAGTTTAATCAAATCTTCTATTTATCATCAACAAGCAACTCAACAAATATGAAGATCAAATTAAAGGTTTCAAGTTCAACTGGCAGTTTTCAAAGCCTGTTTTCAAACAAATGTGCTCTGTTCTTCAATTTTCCAAGCTGGTGAGTAACATCACTCTTTTAAGAAAATTTAGTATGGATCTAGTTGCTTTATTATCTCTGAAAATAAGTATGTTGCATGAATATTTATAAGTGTATTGCTGTATATATATGTATGTATGAAATGTGTGCATGCTTGTTGTATCAGTACCCCTTCTGTTTTTAGTTTCAGAGCTAGAGTTTAACAAAAATCTATTATCTTTTGATTTGATTACTGTTAGGATTTATATTACAAACAAAAGTTGATTATTTCATCATAGATCAATGTTTTAAATTGTAAGTAAGCTAAAAATTAAAATTTGATTGTCTCTGGAAACAGGAAAGAAAAAGAGAACAGGCAAGTATTAGTTTTGCCAAAACTCAAATATCTTAATTTTTAAATTTAGTGATATAAATCGAATACTTAAACCCAAACATGATTTTTACAACTAAAATCATAATTTTTAGTCTGGGTTTGAATGTGCATATCTGGTTTGACCAGAAAAGATGTTATGGGGAAATTCTGATGATCACGAGCGTTTGGAGTGTCGTGGTTCTTCTTGGAGGTGGAGGGGTGATCGAAGAGTAGTAGAAAAATGACCAGAGGTGGTGTAGTTGACTGTGGCGATGGTGGTTGATCGGAGAAGTTCCTAAACCTAGTTTTTGAGGGGGTCAGGATTTTGATCACCCCGGCTTCTTATGTGAGTCGAGTTGCATGAGCTTTGGGGAAATGGCAGCTCGGTGATCGACGAAGACGCGGCGGGAAGCTCGAAGCTCCTGGTGGTCGGTGATGTGATTGCGAATCGATTTTAGACCGGTGGTTGGGTTCGAATGGGGTGCGTGGTGCTCGTTTTTGATTTCGAACTCATTTAGGATTTTTGGTGTTTGAGATCGAGAGTGGAGAGGATTTGTGATTTGCTCGTGATGGCGACGATGGTCGGAGGCGTCCACGGCGGAGGTGCACGTACACGGGGACGAATTGGTATCTGGAGGGTTTTGGTTCGTGGCGACTCGAAGGGGGACTCGCGATATTTTGATTTTGGCTCGAGTTTGCGTGTGTACGCCTGGAAGTTGTTTCGACTGTTGTGAAGATTACTTGCCTGTAACTGGAAGAAAATGAAGGGAAGTGGATTTCTCAAGTTTTCTCGAGAAATTTTGAGGGTTGATTCGAAGTTGTTAAGCTTTTACTCGAAGCAAGTGTGGGGAGGCTCGAGAAGTTGCTTAGCTACAGGTTCCAGGACCTGATCAAATTTCCTGAACTTAACTTTAAAATTTTATAACAAAGTTAAACTAAGTTAAATTAAAAGTTAAGTATACATTCAAGTTTAAGTTCAGTTTGAAATCTGAATTCAAGTTTATTTTCAAATTCAAAAGTTGAAATGAAATAAAAGTTTAAATATTTGAAGGTGGGTTTCAGGTTTACAAACCAGACTGTTTTCAGATTTTTAAATCTAATTTAAATTTTGAAACAGGATTTTAATTGTGGTTTAAATTCAAAGATAAAGATAGATTCAATTGAGGTTTTTTTTTAATTTAAGGTTTTAAAATGAATTTGGATTTTTAAATCAAGAATTTAAAACTAAGTTTAGTTTAAGGGCTTTTGCTTATATAAGGAATAAATGTTATTTACATTTATTTTTAAGGATTATAAATTGAACTTTAAATTAAATTAATGTTCTAAAAGAATAATCATTTTGAATCTTAAATTCAAAATGTAATTTAAGTTTAAATTCAAAAGTAAAATGTTTTACACTTTAATGATAATGAAATCATTGATAAAGAATGAATTACGTACCTTAGAGATAATTTAAATATTGAAGTAATTTAATTAATAAGAATAATAAAGAATGACTTATTTATTTAAGTTATAATTAATGATTTGGAATTAGAAATTAATTAAGAAGTAAATTAAGAAATGTTATTAGCTAATGAAGATAATTAACTAAGGACTTTTAAATTAAGTAATAAATGGGAATTAATTTTGATAATTAATTTGAATAATTAATTAAAGATAATCATTTGTAAAATTGATTAAGTATAATTATTTAAATAAAGTAATTAAGAAATTAATTACTCATTGTAATTAATTGAGTTAAATTTGATTAGTTTAAGTAATTAATTAAGTTTAATTAATTTAAATTTATCATTGGATGATTTGATAAGTAATTACTTAATGTAATTAATAAAGTATAATTACGGGATGAAGTAATTAATGGTAATTACTATATGTAATTAATTGAAGATGATTTTAATAATGATAGTAATTTGGATTAAATTACTTTGTGTAATTAATCAAGGGATTAATTGAGATAATTAATTAAAGGAGTAATTAATTTATTAAGTGAAGTAATTAAGAGTAGTTAATTACTGAATGGGATTAATCAAGACTGGTTAATAAATGTGGTTTAGTAAAGATTAATTACTTAATGTAATTAATTTAAATGGAATAATTAAATCAAGAATCTAATTAGGGATCATTAATTTATATAATTAATGATGTAATTAAGAATTGATTCATTAAAACTAATTAATCAATAATAAGTGATTTTGAGTAATTAATTAATTGTAATTAATTAAGGATAAATATAATTAATTATGGTTAATTAATAAAAAGAGTAATTAAAGGTTAATTACTGTTTTTGGTTAAAGATAATTAATTTGTGAAATTAATTGGAAGATAATTACTTGAATGTAATTAAAGGATAATTAATCCAGGATGATTAATTAAGATGGAAATCTAGAGAATGATTAATTAATTGATTTGTAATTAATTAATGGTTAAGTAAGCAGGATTTATAGAATGAAGAAATTAATTTAATTTACTTTAAATTAATTAGAGATTAAGTAATTAATTTAATTCATTTTAAATTAATTATAGATGATGTGTTTATGAATCATTGCTTATGTATTGATGGATGATATTGATTTCCTTGAGTGGTTTAAAATCTCAGATATGAGATAAATAATGCTGTGATATGGATTGTCTATTTATGTGATATTGTAGATTATCTATCTGTGATGTTGTAGATTATCTATCTGTGATATTGTGAACTATCTATCTGTGTGTATATAGATAATTAAAATGAATTGTTTTAACTTTAAAACAACTTGGCCTTAAAAGACACGGTTTGGATTTCGATGAGACCGGGATCGGGTTTCCGTATACCGGGATTCCAGGTCTGGAGACCCGAATACCACATC
Source organism: Allium fistulosum (assembly GCA_030737815.1). Taxonomy (NCBI): domain Eukaryota; kingdom Viridiplantae; phylum Streptophyta; class Magnoliopsida; order Asparagales; family Amaryllidaceae; genus Allium; species Allium fistulosum. The sequence goes on from CM060906.1 coordinate 420,614,448, forward strand.
GATCCAAAATAACGTTAGGTCGTGAAATCCAAGTGGAGCAAGTGAAGACTCGAGGTATAAGAACTATTCGTCAGTATAACTCTGTGGGTGATTCCGTAATGAGTTTGACGGAGATAGTACTTATAGATTCGAGATGGTGATTCAGAATGCAAGGGTTATTGTCGTTAACTCTAAGGGTGATTCCAATACGAGTGTAACGAGATAATGCCTTCGGTTTCGTTCAAACCCGGAACGAACTTGTATGGATTGAATGCTTTCAGAACATCGTCAGGCGGACGATGAACATTCTAAGTGATGAGTTCTGACAAGGTAATCGTGACCTCAAGCCTCATCAACCGGGAATGGCTAAAACAGGGGAGGTGCAGCAAGGCTTCGTGGGTAGCACCCACTTGAGAGCGAGATATACCCCTGTCTAGATGTCCCTTTTTATTTTCGGCTGTGTGGGCAGTTTTGAGCTCCAACTGCCGGGGTTGTCTTGTTCGGGACTGTACAGTAAGGGATGGTTCCGGCCTTGTGTTGCAGGGGAGCGGGCGTACTCCTCGGTACGCTGATCTAGGCCAGGTACTGTGACGGGCGGTACCCCAGTAGCCCTGCCATTGTATGGAATCCAATCTCCAATAAGTGCCGTACGTTTTGATTGTGCCCAACTATGTTGGAATGTGAGATGTAAGCATTTCAGCTATTTCTGTATTTTACTTGAAAACCCTAGACACTATTATAATATCACTGGATTTCCTATCAAAAGTTTTGGTTAGCGTAAGGGAAAAACATTTCCATGTTTATGTGTAGGATGTCTTACGTGATACCTTTTGTTCCAAATGTTTTTCAAAGTTAAGCAACTTTAACCTGTTACTCATACCAGACCCATGTCTGACCCGGAGTTTATTTCCTGTTTTTCTTAAACTCTCGGGTACCCAAATTTTTACGGGTAGCCAAGGGATTCAGGTTAGCTTTGACGAATTGTGGAGGAGCAATGGAGCAGGAGGCTTCAGCGTTATAGATATGTATAGTGTTCCGCTGTGTTGGTATCTCTGTGTTGTATTGTGTTGTATCGAGTTGTATTAACTAGACAGGTGTTTATAACTGTCTAGTATGTGATGTATTATCTGTGTAACTCTGATGTATATGATATTATGTATTCTCTTATGTGATATATTATATTTTATCCGTTCCGCTGTTGAGATTCTGACGTTGTTTCTTCTTCTTCTCTATCTTTTCTATTTCTCACCCCTTTCTTTCTTAAAAACGGCATGATTTTCCGATAGTGGAAAGTTGGGTCGTCACATAAGATATTTTAAGAAAGCTTCCTCCTTAAGCTTAAATAAGTCAACATATGCATACATGAGTGGATGGAAGGGATGTGCACATGGGGGAGGGGCTTTGGCCATGTATTTTAAAGGAGAGGTGTGTTGGAGAAGCTTGGAAAGAGTGGTGTATGCATATCTTCCTTTATGCTCCTATTTTTTCCTATAAATACCCTACTCTCTTCTCTTCTTTTTCATTCTTCTTCTTCCTTCTTCTTAAGATTCCTAAGAGATTCTTTAATGGCTTCCATGCCTTAGAAACTAATGAGCAAAAGTTATGGAAAAATATATACACATGTATATAATATCGATCCACTTCTAAAACCAAGTGCAAACACCTCCCTATCTTCTCTACAACTCACACCACCACCTATTCCTCCTTTGGCCGAGCACATCCACCTCCAAGAAGCAAGGCCGAGCCCTACAAGAAGAGGGAAGGAGATCGGGAAGCTCCGGAGCAAGGAAAAGAGGAGGAAGTGCTACCGAAGTGTTGTCAGAATCAATTCGGGAAGCTACGGAAAAGATTGGTGGAGTGGAGCTAAAAGTGAGTACTCATTGTTTATTAAATAATAAATAATATCTATAGCTATTCTAAGTATGATAATATGACCATTAAATCGTTTAATGATTTGTATGAATGGTTGATAACTTTAATGATTATATGGTTGATTATATGGATGTTGATATGGTTGATAACTTGGTTGTGATAAATTATGAGAAATCATAATAAAAATGGTTAAGAAATTTATCATGAATAACTAATGAAAAATAAATCCATATGGATGTGTATGTGGAGTTTATTTAGCCTCTTAATGGTTTTGAAAATATGAAAAGGTTGAAAATGAATATTATAATAATATAATATTATGAAATGATTTGAAAGTGAAAAGGAGATTTGATATTGAAAATTATTGGTTTAAATGTTTGAAAATGATTTATAAATGTTTTATAAACAAATGAAAGTGTTTTGGTGAAGTTTGAAAGGTAAATGAAAATTTAGTCAAAAATAGGCACGTCGCATAACGGCAGTTCGCGCCATAAGAGTTAAACGAGTGTAAAAGTTGGAATATAGCTCGGAATTCTTCGAGATAAGAATTTTCCGAACTATTATATCCATAGTTTTCCAACAAAGAAAGAAAATTTAGATTTCGATAAGTAGATTTTGAAATATGAGTAAAACAAGTTTTTGAAAAATCCGGAATTTGCAGTTCGGAATCCAAAACTGGATTTCTTTGGAAATGATGTTTTAAATTGTCTAAAATTGTGGAAAAATCTTACAAAGCTTTTAAAAAAAATTAAAAGTGATATGAGCAACAAAAATGGATTTTCAAATGATAAAAAGTCGTTTTGAACAATATAGCTTAAAAAGCTCTTTCCGCAGCACTTAGCACTTTTTTATGACTTTTGAAATATAGTTTTAAACTTAACAATTCTTTTCCAAATATTTTATAAATAGTTTCAAATGGATAATTAAGAGTGTTAATAATGATTTGGAGGTTTTCTGGCTAACTGAAGAAAGTTCAAATAAATGAATTAAAGAAAAAGTTATTATAAATAGTGGTTTAATCTTGGCTCTAAAAGTCGACGGGTAGACTGGATTTTTCTATTTGTGAGATTCAAATGTGAGGTGCTTAAACTAAGGAGATGTTCAGGTGCAACCAGTGCCCTTGCTTACCTGGCCTCTTTCCTGAGCGAGGGATAGATAAGGTCGAAATGTTGAAAACGAGTTAAGTATAAAATGATATAATTTTCTAAACTTAAATAACTTGGATATCATAGAAATGATTTGAAAATGTTTACCAAAACAAAAGGTGAAATGATTTGGAATTATTTCAAGGTTAAAATGGTTTTAAAATTTACCAAATGATTTGATAAAAGAGGCTTAATGATTCCATATACTGTTAAGAAGATAAAGGAATAATTCAATGAAAATATCTTTAAGAGATATCTATGAATGAATAAAATGATGAATCGAATTGATTGATGATTGATAATCACATATGAACTTAACATCTTTTTTTATCGGTGATTGGTTCGGAGGAACCGGGGTCGGATTTGGGTAACTCCTATCTGAAAACCACTCCGAACCAATGTATACGTTCGGAAGTGTAGACCTGATGATGATGATGATTTTTGAAGACGAGGATCTTCATGATGAAGGGCTGCTTGCCACTAGTCCCTCGAGGTGAAATTTACCATATCATATATTTTTGGTGGCAGTAGTGCTCTGTTATGAAAATATTCGATTGCAAGGACTAATCACTACTGATCCTAGGGATAATTCTTGACAGGATATGGTAGGAGGAGTGCCTTTGGTTTCGTTCAGTCCCAGAACGAACTTGTATGGACGAATGTCTAACATTGCATTTCTGAGATCACAAACGTTAACTTTTTACAAACGTACATCTGCTTGGTGGCGGAGAAGACAACTTCTCTTAGCTTAACACCCTTCTCTGAGATGTATGAGCTTGGAGGTTGTATGTTTGTGGAAGTCAATAGTGATCAAAGAAATGACAATGTGACATTCAAAGTGGAAGCTATGATGATCAAAGCGTGGCTTTGTGGAGCATAGCCTCACTAGCCTCACATCCCACGAATGATACGGGATACTATGTGGTCTGCATGACATATTTTGGGTTATTAGTTATGAGGAATGAAAGGCATCTGTTGCCTTTAGATGTTGAAATGGAAAGGTATGGAGGCTGACAGAGATCGTGTAAAGCCATAGAGTAATACGTTGTTCCATGGTAGTGTAGCAGTATAGTTCGGAGGCCGACGAAGATCGTGTAAAGCCACTGGAGTGAACTAGGACTGTTATACGTAGATTTTCTGAGTTTGAATGGTCTCTAGTTCCCTATCATGATGGAAATCCAATTCCAATATGTTGCCTTTACGGTTTTGATTGTATAACCTACTATTAAAAAGTAGCTAGTAAGCCGTCAAATTTAATCAATGTAACAATTTTGGCTATTTTCATATATTATTTGTAAAGTGTTTTTAAAGGAATGTCATTAGAAATAATATCAAATTATTTTGGTATAAAAGTGATTTGTTTATCATAAGGCAAAAACTCGTCCGTATTTATGTGTGGACATGGTCTTATGAAATACCCTTCTTTTCAAAGGTTTTAAACTGGCATTGTAACAACCCATAATTTTAACAAATATTTTAATTCAATTTTATTTGAAACTTTGATTTTTAATCATTTTAAATGGAAAGTTTGGAATTTTTCCAATGTATTTTGAGTTCTGTTTCTAATTTGTTTTCCAAATATAAATAAATAATGATTTTCTGGAAATTTATATTTTGGTCAACTTTGGTCAAACTTTGACTTTCAGTTGAAATTTTTAAATTTGAATTTTATTTTTCTAATCTTTTTCTTTGAAACTGTATTTGATTCTAATATTCGTCCTGCTTTTCATTTCGTCAAATTCTGTTTTAAACTTTTTAAAATTGATAAAATTCAGCGTTTCACATGCAAATTTTCTCTGCATTTTCATTGTTCATTTTCTATTTTATTTTCCCATCTTTTATTGTGTTTGGGCCTTGTTTATTTTGTTGTGTGAAATTTGTTTTGATATTGGGCTTGGAAATTCCTAAGGGTTTAAGTTACTTTTATTGGTTGCCTCTTCACTTTCTTACCCGTTCACTTCCTCACGTTCTGCCGTTCAAAACTCTTCATTTTTCACGTACAGCATATCACTTCTCATCTCGTTTCTCTTCTCATTTGCGTTCTCATTTTCTACTGAGAAATTCAGTAAGTTTTTTCCATGGTTTCCACCTTTTTCCTTCTCTTTTCTTTTTCTTCTTCTATTTTGCTTTGTAAGCATGCTCGGCCTCCAATATGATCACCACCAGACCTGACCTCACCACCGACCATCACCTCCTCCTCCTCCGCCACCTTCCACGGCCAGCACCACTACCTCCACTGACCAGACTAACCGTGACCAATCCATCACTAAAACATGCAAAACCCCTTAGCTGAACTCCATTTTTACCACCACCTTCTTCCTTGGTTGCCTCGGCCTCCACCACTAGCTCCTCCTCCAGCCACGACATGACCTGACATGACCTCTGGCCGCCCCCTTCAGACATGAACCTGACCTTGTAGCACTTCAAAGTGAGCCATGTTGCTTTGGGCCGAACCAATGCTTGAACCCACAACCTTCCATTGCCTTTCTGGATTCCATAACCCCTACCTTTTCTTTGCTTCCTACTTTTAGACCATAGCCGTGTATGTTGCTCAGATCTGAACCATGGCCGAGCCTATGCCTTGGTGGTTGAGCCTTTCTGTTGTGGCCGAGCCACTTGTTTGTGCAAGTCTTGTTTTCCACTTGTTCTTTCTTTTTCTTTGTTAATTCTTGCATTCTTTTGTGACTTAATATATACTTATATTTGTTTTATTTTATTTTTTTGTAAGATCTACATCTTGGCTCTTCATCCACTCAAATCTATTCGTGCTTTGTCGTGCTTTGCGAAGTTTGTTCGTGTGTCTCGAATTGTCGTCTCTAGCATTCAAAGGTGAGTTTATCACTCTCGACAAATCGTACTTATATAATGTGAAACAATGTCACTTGACTTGTAGTAGTTGATATGCTATGTTATAAGTTCACATCTGCCTGTTACATGACGTTATATGATGATATTACCTGTTTATATACATGTTACATCACCTGGCATCGTATGATTTGCTGTATTGTTTATTTTATTTTCTGTTTCTCACACTGCAAGTTCCCTTTTAGTATAGAATCACTATGGGTTGAAATGATACATACCCGAATGGACTTTAGAATAGGGAAAAGTCGTTACGAGCTGAAATGATAGGCTTGAGCGATTTTTATTTGACTTGGGATTGCGGGTTGGAAATGATAAAACCCGGAATTTTAATTTATTACGGATTGAAATGATACATTATCCGTATCACTTGACCTAGGTTAGAAAATATTATACCGACCTGTAGTTAAATTTTAAAATGATTTTTCTAAAATTATTAAGTATTTTTAATTTTAAAAATATGGATTTTTAACTTAAATTGGATTTAAATGATTTAAATAGTGATTTTCTATAAGTTAAAATTCTATAAGTTGATAAATGGTTTAAATTGAAATTTAAAATTTGATTTAACTTAATACTTGAAAATTTGATTAAAATGGAATTTTAAGCTTAACTTAGTAATTAAAATATTTAGTTATGAAATGGATATTTTAAAGAAAGAAATATTAAGATTTGTTTGTTAAAACGAAAAGTTAAGCAAATTATAATGTAAATTTGACTTAATAAATGAATCATAATTTATTAGATATTTATTTATAAAATGTTATTTTATTAAAAATTATAAGTTAAGTAATATCCAAATAAATAATTTTGAAAAGTGGAATAAGTTTGATAAGTTAAAAATGAGAAAGCTTGAAAATATTATTGTTTTAAATTGTTATAATAAACTTATAACAGTAATTGTAGCGTTTCAGAAATGCTGTGGTTATAATGTAGTGTTTTCCAAATTACCACTATACTTACAGTAACGTTCTGTAAGTGCTACTGTTTTTTAAATGTATTGGGTTTTCAATTTAATATTGTATCTGCTGTAATAGTTTATAAGTGCTGCTGTTTCTGAAATGAACTGTATTTCTGAATTACTATTATACCTACTATAACATTTTATAAGTGCCGCTGTTTCTGAATTGAACTATTTTCTGAAATACTATTATATCAACAAGCAGCAGTTTCTAAGTGCTGCTGTTTGTAAAAGATAAATTTTCTGAAATGCTACTATAAGAATCATAACATTTCTAAGTGTTATGAATGCTAAAATACAATGTTTTGAAATGGTTATAATTGATTGAATGAACTTAGGAAATGCTAAAATTCTGGAAATTCAATATTTGATTTCAAAGGATAATGACTTCATATTTAAATGGCTTAAATGAACATGTTTTGATTTGAAATATAAACCATTTTGAAATTTATAACCACGGGTGATGATAACGGTTGGTTGTGCTTGTAATGACCCTGAAATCGACCTTCTAAAATCGGCACCCGTACTTCACTTGTACTCAGAATGCGTAGATTCAAACGCCGAATCTGGTTCACCGGAGCTTATAACACAGTAAGTATAACAACACAGCGGAAGAAAGAAAACAATGATATCATATACAACTCCAATGAATACAACTCCAATGAATACAATATCCATAATGATATACAACAATGATATCAATATGATACAACAATATCAGAGATAAATAATGATACAGCGGAAAGAAGAAATGATAACTCCAAATGATCAGTCAGAGAGACTGACTCCAACCACTCCAATGTCAAGCTCGAACCACAAAGAGAAGCAAGTGCAGTCCTGGACTCCAAGAACTGAACCAGCTCCAGATAATCTACTAAACCTGAATATCTGGGAAACCCAACTCTAGACTGCCCGTGTGGAAAATGATGGGCACCCAGAGTTTAGGAAGGGAACAATAAACTCCAGGTCAGTCATGGGACTGGTATGAGCAAACAAAAACAGTTTATCTTTAAACAAACACAAAAGAATGTTTAACATTGAAATCCGCAATGCTTTTCAAAAATGAAACCACCATAAGGCCTCCCGCCAGCAATTGCAGAATTGGAGGAGATTTCTCCTTATGATAGTCAAACATGCTTACTACGCAAAGGAAAAACTCTTTGATATTATTACTAGTGCATAGTGTGAAAACAGTTCGAAAATACAATATTAATCTTAGCCAGCATACAACCATTATTGTATGCCTACTATAGCTACGATGTTCAATAACAGGTTACTGCCACATTCCATAGCAGGTAATACAACTAAAACCTACAAGGTTCGTATTGTTTCTTTGGATTTCCAACAAATGGTTAGGCAAAGGAACTTCCTTACACTGAAATGGAAACGCCTCTGGAAAGACGCCCCGAGAGTCAACCTACTCTCTGCAAACACAAGGCCAACGCTACCTCACGCTTTAACCAAGATGCAACTAGGTAACTAACACACGAGTCATGTCATTCCCCGGTCGTTACCGACCTTTATTCCGGGATCCCGAAAGCCAACAAAGCAACATCACACAGTAATAAATAAAGTGTGTCCACATGAGTAAGTATATGGGCTCCATACCATGATACCACCTTTTATCCAAAAGGAAATGACATACCCTAGGGGCGCTACCCCTAAAAACCTTTGTCGCAACATTCCTGTTTCGACCATTACCGGGTTGTGAGGCTCGACGAAGTCTCGTCCACAAAGCTACGTTTTTTCACAAAGCCACGCTTTTTCACAAAGCCACGCTTTTTCACAAAGCCACGCTTTGATCAACAAATGATCAACAGCACTTCGTATGCCACATTACCAAATTGGGAATGTATCACTAGTAACCATCAACTACATAACCTCTGAGCTCGTACGTCTCAGAGAAGGGTGTTAAGCTAAGAGAATAAATTCTCCACCACCAACAGAAATGTATTTGATAGAAACCAGCTTTACATCTCAAAGTGTAACGTCAGACACACATCCATACAAGTCTGTTCCGGGTTCGAACAGAACCGAAGGCACTTCCGAAGAAGCCCTTGCATTTCGGGTATTCACAATCCCGATCAGACTTCCCATCACTTAGGGAATCTCTATACGGTAGCTACTCAGTGCAGAGACAATCGATAGCATCCTATCGCTCTCGCAAATACCCGGTCTTCACCACCGGTCTTCAAATGTTATCCATGTTGTCGTATCACTATTCGGAATGGGTTATATGACACAAAGGTCCTCTCCCGGCTAAACCGAATAACGAATGCAATTAAAAATCATATGTATACTGGGGTCTCAGTTAAATCACAGCTTAAAGCCCAAAACTTTTCATTCGAATGGTTAAAACAAATTACCATTTCCAATCTTTTAAACAAAAAGATTCATTTCAAAAACCTTCAATGGTTTAAACAAATTTCCACACTTTAATCTTTAAAAAAAGATTCAATTCACAAAGTTCACCCCGTTCACAAAGATCCATTCATGGATTTCAAAACAATTTCCATTTCAATTGAATTAACTCGCTAAATCTTTAAGTCAAGATTTAACTTATAACTTTCAAAACTGGTTCCCAAAGATTCATTCATAGCCTTTCAAAGCAATTCTATTTCAATTCCATTTCAAACTTGAAACCTTTCAACACAATTTGGAAATTCTTTGTTAAAATGAAAGCTATTATTATTTGAAAACAAGTAGTTTTCGTTTCTGAAAAATCTAGTTATATTTCACGAGTTAAAACCCTTGAATTAAATTCAAGTTCCCAAATCAATACATTTAAAATGGTTTAACCCATATATAACTTGTACAGCATCTTTAATCCCTAGTTTCAAATCATAGAATTCAATTTCAAACTTGAATTCAAATTTAAATCAAATTATTTAAATTTCAAAACTCGATTAAGTTATTCAAAATAACTTTTATCTTTGAAATTCCATTTCAAAAGCTTTTCACTTTAAATCCAAATTTCCAGTTTCAAAATCAATTGAAATTAAAATTTCAATTTCAAAAACATTGAATTAAAATCATCTGTGACTTAACCGATTTCCACGTGAAATCCATATTTGTGTGTGTATAGTGTAGTCCAGGGATTTTACACAATAGTGCACAACATCAATCATCACAGATATATCGATAAGCGGTATAACCCATAACACTTATCTTCATTCACAGATTCATAGATAAAGTAAATTTATCAGTCACAAAGATTCATCATTGCAATTCGATGTGGGTTTCGGATAACCAACTGAAATCCGACTCCCTGTCGCATCGAAGTTTAAATGTCGTTTTACGGGCAACAGGGTTTTCACATAAATACAGAGATAAATCACAAATCATAGTGTAGCACAAAGCAATTTGCATCACAACCACAACAGGAATATCAATACAGAACACAATATCTGATAATAGTCAATCATCTTCAATTAAGGTGAAGGCGATTTAATTAGATTAATCATATAATTATTTTTATTAATTATTTTTAAACAAGGTTTAATTTTGCTTGACTGTGAATTGATCAAATCTTAATTATTTTAAATTTGAATGGTTGATAACTGGTTTATACTCGATCAAGTTTGAACTTAAAAACTTGTTATTCCTTTTCTATATTTAAAACTGGTTAACCTATCAAGGAACCCGAGTCAAACATCAGATTTCACGAGTTCGACCCCGAGCAAATGTCCTTTTTCCCCAACGCCTCAAACACCACCTGACACCAACGTAACCATGTGCATCGTGCACGCATATCTGGGCTTCTCCGATCGCCTCTCTGATCATCGGCATATCGACCACGACTCCCCCAATCGGTACAACCACCCAGGTCGTCGAGATAACCTCGACATCAAAACCGAGACATTTGGTCGAACTGGAGCAGAACAACTTCGACCAAAATTCTCCACGTCCTAACGTTTTCGACCAACTACAACCCCGAGACTTCGTTCACACCTTCGCCAGAGTCCCTCCTTCCCATCGCCACAGGTGCGATCGACTAGAACGCTACGTCGACGACGAAAACCTCTCGTAACCAACCGCAACTCCAAACATACCCAAAACCCTACTACGTTGATCCTAGACCACCCCAATCACCAGAAAAATCCAACTATATTTTTCTGATGATCATCATTACTAAAACTACCACTGATCACAATCCCGAGCTTCACCTTGACATAGATCATCGGAAATCAACGGAAATGTCGAAAACCATCAACCCATCATTCCTCATCTAATTCAAATTTGAAAATCATAATTCCTATTTCTAAATTCATGAATTTCAGTTTTGGATACGATTATAGACTTAATTCATAATTTCTTAACAATTAAATTTTTACAAATTTTGATCAGACCTGGATATTTAAATTTTATAAATAACAGTTCATGTATATCTATGGGTTTTATTTTTTTATTTTTATTTTTAAATCCATCATCAACATTTAAACATATTCACAGATTCTCAAATCTGTTTTTAAGTAAAATATTTTCTCACCAAAGCTTAAACAGTGAGATGATATTCTAGATAACAGATCAGACATATACATACAGCACATCATCTATAACACAAGCATCCATATTTTCATGCCACTTATCATAAACATCCGGTTAAAATTATAGGTTTTAAACTGTTTTTAAAATGAAGTTTACTCACAAACATCAAGAAATCAAAACAGGTTAAGCTTCTAAAAATAGGAGTTGCTCACTTGAGAGAAGAAAGAAGAACAGAGCTTCTATGAACAGGCTTGAAAATTTGCAAAGTTGAAATCTTTCTCTTTGATCTCTGGTTTTGATTTGTTTAAGTTGTTTTAATTTTCTTTAAACTGAAGCTTAGAATAGACAAACTTGAAATGAAGATGATGGAAAGCTTGATGTATAAAAGAAAGCAAGTTACAGGGTGGAGATAATATTTGTACAGGTTGATATATTTTTGTTATGCACTGGCAATCCTTTGTTTATACTTTGGCCAGAGATTTTTATCTCAAATTGGAGGCTGATATGCTTGAACGTGATGGCTTGCGTTTATGAGTTTGTACAAATATATATTTCTCTTTCATTTCATTTGTACAATGTATAAGTATAATGTGGTGGCTGAAGATATATGGCATTAATTGTTGTTGTACACATCTTTTCTCAGCCTATACATATTTGTTTACTTTGGTTTCATACTTATCTACATATATTTCTATTTCTTTGTTTGTTAACTCGGCTGAAGACAATTTGGTGGCTAAAGAGACTTGTATTTATTACTTTGTCTTGCTTTTCTTTCTTTTACAAGCTTATACATATATACATTTACTTGTTTCCCTTTTACAAGTGTTCATACTTATGTATATATATTATTTGTTCCCAGATCTAAATGGGTTTTGTTTTCATACTTTGTTTGTTTATTACTTTATTTTCTTTGTTGTCTTGATTCACTTTGCAATATGGATGAGTTCTAATTTTTATAAACTCAAATTGTTATTATTAAACCATTTATTTTAGATTTAAACTCAAATCAATATATATATTATTTCAAATTTACTCATATATGCTCAAATACATATATATACATATATATATATACATATATATACAATATTTTAATTTTAAATGATTTATACGAAATTTATTTGAATTCGGGGAAGCTCGCATCCATTTATCCATTAATTTAACAATTTTAATTCAAAGATTAATTTTAATTATCATTTTAAATTTATATAAAATCCGGGGTCGTTACAGTGCTCCTCCGATTGGACTCATTTCTTGGTATGCCATTTTATTACTTTGTGATTTATTGGATGGCCATCCTTGATTTTTGATTTGGGAGTGTGCCTAGAGGTGGGCGATTACTGCAGCTTTGCGTTACGCTATCCACCTTAACATTATTATTTTTGCATAGTTTACTTTACTTTAGACCTTACTATGATAGCGTTCATTACTACATAGTCGATGGTTTAACGGCCTTAAAGGATGGGCGATCTCAGGCATCCTTTAAGTTACTTGTGCATTTCTATTACAGTTCACTTGAGTTGGTTTACATTGTATAAGTTTGTATGTCCTGACTCGAGTGTTTGGTGTTAAGCTTTACGCTCGGGTCAGCCTGAGTATCACGGCTCTAATTCACCTTCTAGAGCTAGAGATTTGCTGGAGATTATTTATCTATCTGTCATCTATTTCCATTTCAGTTATTTCCTACTCAGTATTGCTTTTGTATTAGTTGACTTATGTATTCCGACTTCTGTTGTATTTTTTTTTCAGACTATGATATTTTGTATCTGTTTTGAGATTATTTATGTAGTAGCTTTATGAACTACTATGGTATTTTATTTCCGCTGCGAGTTATTCTGATATTCTGTGTTTGTGATTCTATGTTTAATTTTTTTGCTCCAAATTTTCTTAACAATCCACTATTTTGAAGTATTCAGTCCAACATGTGTGGATTTATTGTCGATTTGAATGGTCCAAAATAGTGGCATGTTACATTTGGTATCAGAGCTTTGGTTTTAGGCAAACTTTAGCCCGTAGAGCAAAAACTCATTAGAAATAGGGTAGAGATACCCTAGAATGAGTGAAATCAATCTCAGAATCATTTCTTTGTGAGAGAACGTATTTTCAGAGTATAAAATGATTTTCAACGGATTTTTTTTCAAAGATTATTTTGATATAAATTTTCTTGTTTTGAAAGCAAAAAAAACTTATTCCTTTCCTTATCCACCTTGCTAGTAATTTCTTTGATTAGGATTCCTTTGAATTTTGTAATGCTCCCACTTGCCCTGAAATCCATTCTTGTCTTACCCTATTTGTATTCTTTTGATTCTGGAGCATTCCATAACTCCACTTCGAATGACCTGTATAAAAATCGGTGATCCCGCCAATTTTTGAATGATTTGTAAAGGGGTGAAACTCCCTTACAATTGGCATTGATTCACCGGAGATTTCTATACCCTCGGTTTAGATGCTTCTATCTTTTGCAATGCCGATTTGCCTTAGAATGTCGATTTGCCTTAGAATTCTGCATCGATCATATTCCTGAAGTCACGGTTAACCCGGTTAAGGTCGCCCGCGATTTATATAAGTATGTCCATCTACTATTTTGTAATTAATTATCTCATCTTCGTTCGAGCCTATCTTCGAATTAGAATTCTATTTAATTAGAGTTCCTCTAATTTGAACCTCTATCTTTGTTTGAAATCCATTCTTGAATCATGTAACGACCCAGAATTTTTGATAATTAAAATTTGAATATTTAATTGATTTTAAATATTAATAAATGGAATTTAGAAGTCGAATGATTTATTTATCGAATATTGGATTTACCTGGGTAATTAAATCGATAAATTAGATAGTGAAATTCCAGAGATAATTGAAAATCGAGTTTAATATGATTGAAAATGATTTGTAAAATTTTATTTAATCATACTGGAGTTATAGAAAGGTTATAGAACTCTTAAAACTGAATTTGGAGTTAAATTGTGAAAATTGAATATTTTAATATTTAATTATCGACTGTAAAAATAGCCAATTTTCGGACAGTCTCAGAATTTAACGAGACCAGTTCCATTGGATCCGTAATAGTTAGTTATTATCGGATTTCAATTTTCGTAGCAAACGGAGTTATCGTTTGACCGTGGCAACTCGAAACGCATCGATATCATTTTAATTTAATTCGTCGAGTTAAAATAGTCATTTTTCAGAAAGTCTCGGATTTCGACGAAACCAGTTTCATCGGATCCGTAATGTGATATTATTGTAAGATTTCAAATTTCGTAATTTTTGGAGTTACCGTTTGTCCGGTACGAATCAAAACGCCTCGAAATCGATTTAAATCGGTTTAATTTAATTTGATCGTTTTTCTCCGTATCTCACACAGACGATCGAATTAGCTTCCGAAACACGTTCCATTGCGTTCGGAACGCGGGGTAAACCTTAGAAACGTCAGCCGGCACGCTCGAATCGGAGTTCGAAAAAAAATTCGATGAATAGTAAACTGGGCAATTTTCTATAAAAGCACCCCCTCACTTTCATTTTGCAAACGAGAAAGACTAGGGTTTCAGCTAAAACCCTGGCCGCCTCTAATTCGTTCGATGGCCAGAAACGAACGCCACTTCATCCCTTAAATTCTCAAAATCCGTGAAGTTCTAGCCAAAGTCTTCAACTAGAGGATTGTAGATCTCGGCGAGACGAAGTCATCCATACGGCGATGATGAATATTCGAGCAGCATGGAAGGCGCGCCAGGGCAAGAACGCGCGCACGAACGGGCACGTTTTTCTCCACCTAGAGACGACCGAGCTCGACAAGGCTCTGGCCGTGGGTAGCTTGGGTCGGTGGCATTCGTATGGCGGTGGAGTGATGGACTCTCGACGATCGTAGTGGTCGCGGCATCTAGGGCAAAACGGCGGCTGATGGGTCTCGTGCTCACGCATATACCTGGGAGTGGAAGAAGATATCAAGCACGGCCACGATTTTCTTTGCTAAAACGAACGGTCCAGATGGGGTTTAGGTGAAAATAAATAAAAGAAATGTAATTTAAATTGTAATTTAATTTATGTGATGTTTAAAATTTGATATCTTGTTCATACGAGGTTGAAAAATTACGAAATCAGTTGCATTGGAATCGTATCGTCGAATACTACGCGCTGGAACTGATTTGGAAGCGATTGGAGTCAGTGAAAATTTTGGATAAAATTAAACGGCCGTTTAATTTTATTCGGAAATAAACGCTGGAATCGGAATAAAAATCTCGGTGAGATCTTCTCACTCAAATTGAATGTGGAATTATTTACAGTTATTGATTGATGATTGACTGTTTGGATTGTTGATATTAGATATTATAGGATATATATATATATAGCAGTATATACATATTGGCATATGTATATATTGGATTGATTGATTTCCCGCCTCGTATAGCGGATGAGACCCTATTGCGCCGTTAGTAAGCGGATTTATAAAAACCCATATACCGCGATAATTCCGTACTGGAGCGGAATTGGTATTGTGCTGACGTTTTTGGATGCAGGGAAACAGGTTGGAGGGATCCAACTGGATTCCTCACCCGTAGTTATTTATTTACAGATATTGATGTATATTCTGTTATCATATGATGATATATGATATTGACTGTTGTGATGGACTGATTGGTGTTGTTGCATCATCGGATTCAGTTTTGAAATGTAAAAATAACGACTGTTATTTTAAAAGGGTTTTTAAAGTGATTTTTGAAATATACGTTTTATGGAATTTTTGAATCGATTTATAAACGTAAAATTTTAAAGTTATAAAAGTTATAATTTTAGTGAAATATAACCGAAGTGTCGTTTTTGAAATAAAAGTCGATTTATTTATAAAATGGTTTAAGTTGGGATTTTTTTTTGAATAACTATAAACGATTTGTATAGAAAGATTTATAAAAATTGATATCTTTGTAAATCAAAATATTGGACTTATAAAACGAATTTTTATAAGTGTTGGAAAGAAGTATAAATGGGATTTCATAAGTTAATGAAATCTGAAAGTTTTAAATTTTGAGAAGTTTAAAAGAACGATTTCTTTTAAGATAAATGAAATATAAGTTATATTAACTTATAAATGGAATGGGTTATTAAAGAAGAAGTATAAATCGAAGTTGTTATAAAATGGAAATGGAAATGGAATTTATAAACGTTGTTTATAAATTCGAGATCAATTGAATTTGATAAATTAAATAAAGAAGGTTGTTAAAGGAGATATATTCGCGATTTTGGATAGCGAATTATTTTTGGAATAAAATGTGTAGAAAATAGTGAAA
This sequence comes from Allium fistulosum, assembly GCA_030737815.1. NCBI lineage: Eukaryota > Viridiplantae > Streptophyta > Magnoliopsida > Asparagales > Amaryllidaceae > Allium > Allium fistulosum. Next base: position 420,631,034 of record CM060906.1, read on the forward strand.
TGTAATTAGTGAAGTATATTCACGATTTTGGACAGTGAATATATTATTAAATAAAATGGATAGTTTTGGAAAAGCGATATTGTAAAATGAAGTTAATTGTTTTAAAAGATGTTTTAAAACGTATTGAATATCGAAATCATAGATTTCAACATTCATTGTTGAAATAGACGTTTTCGAGAAATAAGGAAATGGTGGACTATAACACTGTTGTTATAGTAAATGATTTCCGAAAGGAAATGTTTTTATCTAGTATTGGGATTTACATATCTATTTTAATTTCGAATCCCTATACTAGTGATTTTTGAGTCGTTGTAACGATGTTTTACGTAACATTCGTTTTTGACTCAAATTGATGTTGTTATAGAAAATAGATTTCCTTAAAGAATGAATATATACTTAATTTGATTTAAGTATATCGAATATTTTCAAATGTTGAAAATAAATGATTTGTGAAATACTTATTATTAAATAAGTATGGAAATGCTTTTCCAATATGAAATGAACTGTTTTGAGATTTTATCTTCAAAGATAAAATGAAATGTGGAAATTAATTTGAAGTTGTTTTCAAATGGTTAAGTGTGGAAATTTTATATCTAGTAAAGATATTTTGGAAGATAAAATAATTTGGAAAATTATTTGGAATCTGATGATGTTGCGCATCTTTATTGATAGTTAAATAACCGACTATCAATAATTACCTTTAGATAGGTATTTGTTGTGAATTGGATGAATTTGGATGCCACACTTATTTTTGAATAAACGCTCACTATTCGGGTTAACCGGGAAAGGACCATGGGGTCGTATAACCCATTCCGAATATGTGATACGTCGTATGAATCGCATTTGAAGACCGGTGTTGAAGACCGGATATTTTTGAAAACGGAAGGATTACCGTCGAGTTACTCTACATCGACTGATCTTCGATTTAGAGGTTTTATCACCCTTAGTGACGGGAAGTCCTGACGTGATTGAAAATTATCCGGAAATGCAAGGGCTTCGTGAGAAGTGCCTTCGGTTCTGTTCGATCCCGGAACAGACTTATATGGATTGTGTGTCTGACGTTACAATTTGAGATATAAAGCTGTTTTCTTTCAAATACATTTCTGTTGGTGGCGGAGAATTTATTCTCTTAGCTTAACACCCTTCTCTGAGACGTATGAGCTCAGAGGTTATGTAATTGAAATTTATCAGCGATATATCCCAATTTGGTAACGTGGCATACTGAGTGTTGCTGTGAAATGATCAGTGTTTGATCATTTGTGATATGATCATTAGTTTGATCTTATATCTTTGTGATCATAGGTTGATCATTTTGTTTGACCCGAAGCAGGGCTTTTTGTAGAAAGCGTAGCTTTGTGGACGAGACTTCGTCGAGCCTCACACCCCGGAAATGGTCGAAACAGGAAGGATGCAGCAAGGTTCTAGGGAGTAGCGCCCCTTAGTGTATGTCATTCCTTCTGGATAAAGGTGGTATCATGGTATGGAGCCCAGATACTTAACCTCTGTGGTTACTGCATTATTATTATCTATGTGGTTTGTTGGAAATCGGGGATCCTCGGGAAGATCGGTGACGATCGGGGGATGGCATACGCGTGTCAGTAGTTACCTATTTTTGCAGAGGTAACCCGGCCTTGTGTTGGCAGAGATCTAACCGTAATGTTAGGTTATTTCTCGGGTCGTCTATTCCAGGGACGTACCCATCGTGGATAGGAAGTTCCTTAGCCTGACCATTTGTTGGAAATCCAAAGAAACAATACGCGACGTGTACGGTTTTAGTTGTATTACCTGCTATGGAATGTGGCGGTAACCTGCTATTGAACATAGTAGCTATAGTAGGCATACGACACTGGTCGTATGTTGGCTAAGATTTATATTATACTTTCGAAATGTTTTCTACACTATGCACTAATAATAATATCAAAATGATTTGATTTTGCGTAGTAAGCATCTTTGACTATCATAAGAAGAAATCTCCTCCAATTTTGCGTTTGCATTGTGTGTGTGGTGGGAGGTCTTATGGTAGTTTCATTTTCCAAAAGCATTTCGAATTGACTTTAAAATTCTTCTGTTGTTTATTTTAAAGAAGAATAACTGTTTTACGATCTCACACCAGTCACCATGACTGACTCGGAGTTTATTGTTCCCTTCTAAACTCTGGGTGCCCACCAATTTCCACACGGGCAGCCTAGAGTTATGTTATCAGGATATTCTGGATATTCTGGAGCTTTGGAAGCAAGCTGGATGACGAGACGTAGTATTTGTATTTGATAGTATTTATTCCGCTGTGTATTCTGTATGAGGACAAGTTATATAACTGTCCATTGTTGTATATTGACTCTGATGACTGATGTATGTATAAACTGATAAAATTCTTTGTTTTAGAGATTATTCCTTTATCTATTATATATTGTTCCGCTGCGATATGTGAGATTCTGATATTGTCTCTGTATTCTGTTCTGTTGTTGTTCTGTTGTTCTTCTTTCTTTCTTCTCTTTTTCTTCTATCTTCTTCTTCTTCTACTTTTTCTTTTTCTTAAAACCATAACTTTTCGGGTTTCCGGCATTCGATTGCTCAGCAGTCGATAAAGTGAGTATCGATGTTGAATTTTCGAAAGTCGAAAATTTTCGGGATGTTACAGTTGGTATCAGAGCATATGGTTAAGCGACAACCCTGCTCTGTTGGGTGTTACTCATTAGAGATAGAGTCAGTAGTACTCTAGAATGAGTTGAGTGTAATAATAGATATGAGCGCGTATTTGTTATTTGAATATAAAATTGTTTTATATTGTGATGATTGATTTATTGAGTGGTATATGGATTCTGGTCAATACGAGTAATTAACGATCATTGATAGGGATCTCTAAACACTCGAATAGAACAATTCGGCACAGTATTGTTTTAAGTAGGGTGAATGAAATAATTTTACCCAAAACTATTTTTGTATAGAAAAGAAATGATTTTTCTATGAATTACTATAGTATATGGTTGCATGGTTGCTAGAAATGATAACATTAAACTATTATCATTGAAATTAAATGAGAAATTGGAATTATAAACTCCAAAGTTAAGGAATTAATTCACATACGAACGAAATTTGTAAATGTAAATTATAGATGTGAATTATAATTTAAAACGGAGTTCCAGAAAAGTTTTTGGAAATGTTTTGAGAAGAATTTGAAATTTTTGAGATTTGGAAAGTTTAAAATTCTTTTTGAAGTTGAAAATGAATTTCAAAGGATTTTGAAAAAGTATTTTGGAGAGATAAAGCTCTAAACTCTTGTCGGTCGCTGGAAAATAACTTCGATGATGACCGCGGCATCGTTGGTGTTCATTTTCGGGTTTCCAAAAGAGGAATTGCTGCCAAATTGTTTTAAATGGAAGTGTTTGGAAAATTTGGATTTTGTTTTGGAAATTAAAAGGATAATTTGAATTGTTTTCAAATGGTTTTGAAAAAGTTGAAACGACTCTGGAATCCTATTTCAAATACTTACGAAATATTAATAAGTTGATAACTTATAGAATATTGAAATTTGATTAGAATGAAATTCAAATTGAAAAACGAATGAATTAGTGAATGAATGAATAAATTACGATTGCAAGTGCCAGAAAATGAAATTGAATGTTAAAATTCATTTTGAATTTGAAAGTAAATAGAACTGGAATTGAATTTGATAAAGGAAGTATTAAACTGAAAGTTAGTAAGGGAAGCTAATTGATTATTGATCAAATGGATAAGGTTTGAACGAATTAAATTCAATGATTATAAATGAAGATAAATTGAATTCCAATAGAATTGAAAATGTGAATTATAAGTTCAAATGAATGTGAAATGAAAAATTGAACGAAATTGAATATGTAACTTCAATAGCGAATTTAAAGAGGATATAAGAAGTATATATGAAATTTTGTAATGGAGTTTGCAAAATGATTTGGATATGTAACTAGATATTATGGCTAGTAGGATATACAGGTGTAAAGGAAATTGAATTTGATTTCAAAGATAAATTCGAATTGCTCGAAAAAGGTATGTATTTGAATTTTAATATGAGTTTTTGATGATTTCTCTCTAGCCGCTTGGCTTTTTCTTTTTCTTTTTGAAATCTGAGAGTCCGTAGGGACGTTTTGTAGTCGTGCCGTATTAGCCGCGCAAAGGAGACGCTGGCAAAATTTTTCGAAAATTTAGGGCGTTAGAAAATTTTTGAGAAAATTTTGAAAGTTTAAAATTTGAATTTAAACTCGAATTTGAATTTTGAAGTAAACAATGCTGTTGAAACTTATAATTGAAGTTGGAAAATGAAATTAAATGATAACGAATCTTTAGTAGGAAGATTTGTTTTGATAAATTGATAAAACTATTGGATGTTGAAAAATAGTAGACGAGTTAAGGACCTTTCTTCCTAACTTGTAATTTCGAGGACGAAATTCTTTTAAGGGGGGAAGTTTGTAACGACCCAGAATTTTTGATAATTAAAATTTGAATATTTAATTGATTTTAAATATTAATAAATGGAATTTAGAAGTCGAATGATTTATTTATCGAATATTGGATTTACCTGGGTAATTAAATCGATAAATTAGATAGTGAAATTCCAGAGATAATTGAAAATCGAGTTTAATATGATTGAAAATGATTTGTAAAATTTTATTTAATCATACTGGAGTTATAGAAAGGTTATAGAACTCTTAAAACTGAATTTGGAGTTAAATTGTGAAAATTGAATATTTTAATATTTAATTATCGACTGTAAAAATAGCCAATTTTCGGACAGTCTCAGAATTTAACGAGACCAGTTCCATTGGATCCGTAATAGTTAGTTATTATCGGATTTCAATTTTCGTAGCAAACGGAGTTATCGTTTGACCGTGGCAACTCGAAACGCATCGATATCATTTTAATTTAATTCGTCGAGTTAAAATAGTCATTTTTCAGAAAGTCTCGGATTTCGACGAAACCAGTTTCATCGGATCCGTAATGTGATATTATTGTAAGATTTCAAATTTCGTAATTTTTGGAGTTACCGTTTGTCCGGTACGAATCAAAACGCCTCGAAATCGATTTAAATCGGTTTAATTTAATTTGATCGTTTTTCTCCGTATCTCACACAGACGATCGAATTAGCTTCCGAAACACGTTCCATTGCGTTCGGAACGCGGGGTAAACCTTAGAAACGTCAGCCGGCACGCTCGAATCGGAGTTCGAAAAAAAATTCGATGAATAGTAAACTGGGCAATTTTCTATAAAAGCACCCCCTCACTTTCATTTTGCAAACGAGAAAGACTAGGGTTTCAGCTAAAACCCTGGCCGCCTCTAATTCGTTCGATGGCCAGAAACGAACGCCACTTCATCCCTTAAATTCTCAAAATCCGTGAAGTTCTAGCCAAAGTCTTCAACTAGAGGATTGTAGATCTCGGCGAGACGAAGTCATCCATACGGCGATGATGAATATTCGAGCAGCATGGAAGGCGCGCCAGGGCAAGAACGCGCGCACGAACGGGCACGTTTTTCTCCACCTAGAGACGACCGAGCTCGACAAGGCTCTGGCCGTGGGTAGCTTGGGTCGGTGGCATTCGTATGGCGGTGGAGTGATGGACTCTCGACGATCGTAGTGGTCGCGGCATCTAGGGCAAAACGGCGGCTGATGGGTCTCGTGCTCACGCATATACCTGGGAGTGGAAGAAGATATCAAGCACGGCCACGATTTTCTTTGCTAAAACGAACGGTCCAGATGGGGTTTAGGTGAAAATAAATAAAAGAAATGTAATTTAAATTGTAATTTAATTTATGTGATGTTTAAAATTTGATATCTTGTTCATACGAGGTTGAAAAATTACGAAATCAGTTGCATTGGAATCGTATCGTCGAATACTACGCGCTGGAACTGATTTGGAAGCGATTGGAGTCAGTGAAAATTTTGGATAAAATTAAACGGCCGTTTAATTTTATTCGGAAATAAACGCTGGAATCGGAATAAAAATCTCGGTGAGATCTTCTCACTCAAATTGAATGTGGAATTATTTACAGTTATTGATTGATGATTGACTGTTTGGATTGTTGATATTAGATATTATAGGATATATATATATATAGCAGTATATACATATTGGCATATGTATATATTGGATTGATTGATTTCCCGCCTCGTATAGCGGATGAGACCCTATTGCGCCGTTAGTAAGCGGATTTATAAAAACCCATATACCGCGATAATTCCGTACTGGAGCGGAATTGGTATTGTGCTGACGTTTTTGGATGCAGGGAAACAGGTTGGAGGGATCCAACTGGATTCCTCACCCGTAGTTATTTATTTACAGATATTGATGTATATTCTGTTATCATATGATGATATATGATATTGACTGTTGTGATGGACTGATTGGTGTTGTTGCATCATCGGATTCAGTTTTGAAATGTAAAAATAACGACTGTTATTTTAAAAGGGTTTTTAAAGTGATTTTTGAAATATACGTTTTATGGAATTTTTGAATCGATTTATAAACGTAAAATTTTAAAGTTATAAAAGTTATAATTTTAGTGAAATATAACCGAAGTGTCGTTTTTGAAATAAAAGTCGATTTATTTATAAAATGGTTTAAGTTGGGATTTTTTTTTGAATAACTATAAACGATTTGTATAGAAAGATTTATAAAAATTGATATCTTTGTAAATCAAAATATTGGACTTATAAAACGAATTTTTATAAGTGTTGGAAAGAAGTATAAATGGGATTTCATAAGTTAATGAAATCTGAAAGTTTTAAATTTTGAGAAGTTTAAAAGAACGATTTCTTTTAAGATAAATGAAATATAAGTTATATTAACTTATAAATGGAATGGGTTATTAAAGAAGAAGTATAAATCGAAGTTGTTATAAAATGGAAATGGAAATGGAATTTATAAACGTTGTTTATAAATTCGAGATCAATTGAATTTGATAAATTAAATAAAGAAGGTTGTTAAAGGAGATATATTCGCGATTTTGGATAGCGAATTATTTTTGGAATAAAATGTGTAGAAAATAGTGAAATGTAATTAGTGAAGTATATTCACGATTTTGGACAGTGAATATATTATTAAATAAAATGGATAGTTTTGGAAAAGCGATATTGTAAAATGAAGTTAATTGTTTTAAAAGATGTTTTAAAACGTATTGAATATCGAAATCATAGATTTCAACATTCATTGTTGAAATAGACGTTTTCGAGAAATAAGGAAATGGTGGACTATAACACTGTTGTTATAGTAAATGATTTCCGAAAGGAAATGTTTTTATCTAGTATTGGGATTTACATATCTATTTTAATTTCGAATCCCTATACTAGTGATTTTTGAGTCGTTGTAACGATGTTTTACGTAACATTCGTTTTTGACTCAAATTGATGTTGTTATAGAAAATAGATTTCCTTAAAGAATGAATATATACTTAATTTGATTTAAGTATATCGAATATTTTCAAATGTTGAAAATAAATGATTTGTGAAATACTTATTATTAAATAAGTATGGAAATGCTTTTCCAATATGAAATGAACTGTTTTGAGATTTTATCTTCAAAGATAAAATGAAATGTGGAAATTAATTTGAAGTTGTTTTCAAATGGTTAAGTGTGGAAATTTTATATCTAGTAAAGATATTTTGGAAGATAAAATAATTTGGAAAATTATTTGGAATCTGATGATGTTGCGCATCTTTATTGATAGTTAAATAACCGACTATCAATAATTACCTTTAGATAGGTATTTGTTGTGAATTGGATGAATTTGGATGCCACACTTATTTTTGAATAAACGCTCACTATTCGGGTTAACCGGGAAAGGACCATGGGGTCGTATAACCCATTCCGAATATGTGATACGTCGTATGAATCGCATTTGAAGACCGGTGTTGAAGACCGGATATTTTTGAAAACGGAAGGATTACCGTCGAGTTACTCTACATCGACTGATCTTCGATTTAGAGGTTTTATCACCCTTAGTGACGGGAAGTCCTGACGTGATTGAAAATTATCCGGAAATGCAAGGGCTTCGTGAGAAGTGCCTTCGGTTCTGTTCGATCCCGGAACAGACTTATATGGATTGTGTGTCTGACGTTACAATTTGAGATATAAAGCTGTTTTCTTTCAAATACATTTCTGTTGGTGGCGGAGAATTTATTCTCTTAGCTTAACACCCTTCTCTGAGACGTATGAGCTCAGAGGTTATGTAATTGAAATTTATCAGCGATATATCCCAATTTGGTAACGTGGCATACTGAGTGTTGCTGTGAAATGATCAGTGTTTGATCATTTGTGATATGATCATTAGTTTGATCTTATATCTTTGTGATCATAGGTTGATCATTTTGTTTGACCCGAAGCAGGGCTTTTTGTAGAAAGCGTAGCTTTGTGGACGAGACTTCGTCGAGCCTCACACCCCGGAAATGGTCGAAACAGGAAGGATGCAGCAAGGTTCTAGGGAGTAGCGCCCCTTAGTGTATGTCATTCCTTCTGGATAAAGGTGGTATCATGGTATGGAGCCCAGATACTTAACCTCTGTGGTTACTGCATTATTATTATCTATGTGGTTTGTTGGAAATCGGGGATCCTCGGGAAGATCGGTGACGATCGGGGGATGGCATACGCGTGTCAGTAGTTACCTATTTTTGCAGAGGTAACCCGGCCTTGTGTTGGCAGAGATCTAACCGTAATGTTAGGTTATTTCTCGGGTCGTCTATTCCAGGGACGTACCCATCGTGGATAGGAAGTTCCTTAGCCTGACCATTTGTTGGAAATCCAAAGAAACAATACGCGACGTGTACGGTTTTAGTTGTATTACCTGCTATGGAATGTGGCGGTAACCTGCTATTGAACATAGTAGCTATAGTAGGCATACGACACTGGTCGTATGTTGGCTAAGATTTATATTATACTTTCGAAATGTTTTCTACACTATGCACTAATAATAATATCAAAATGATTTGATTTTGCGTAGTAAGCATCTTTGACTATCATAAGAAGAAATCTCCTCCAATTTTGCGTTTGCATTGTGTGTGTGGTGGGAGGTCTTATGGTAGTTTCATTTTCCAAAAGCATTTCGAATTGACTTTAAAATTCTTCTGTTGTTTATTTTAAAGAAGAATAACTGTTTTACGATCTCACACCAGTCACCATGACTGACTCGGAGTTTATTGTTCCCTTCTAAACTCTGGGTGCCCACCAATTTCCACACGGGCAGCCTAGAGTTATGTTATCAGGATATTCTGGATATTCTGGAGCTTTGGAAGCAAGCTGGATGACGAGACGTAGTATTTGTATTTGATAGTATTTATTCCGCTGTGTATTCTGTATGAGGACAAGTTATATAACTGTCCATTGTTGTATATTGACTCTGATGACTGATGTATGTATAAACTGATAAAATTCTTTGTTTTAGAGATTATTCCTTTATCTATTATATATTGTTCCGCTGCGATATGTGAGATTCTGATATTGTCTCTGTATTCTGTTCTGTTGTTGTTCTGTTGTTCTTCTTTCTTTCTTCTCTTTTTCTTCTATCTTCTTCTTCTTCTACTTTTTCTTTTTCTTAAAACCATAACTTTTCGGGTTTCCGGCATTCGATTGCTCAGCAGTCGATAAAGTGAGTATCGATGTTGAATTTTCGAAAGTCGAAAATTTTCGGGATGTTACAAATCATCCCTTGAAAAATTTGTGTTTGTTTGTTTTTTAGAAATCGTTTATATATCGAAATTATTATTTTGATAAGAATGATTATATTTTATATATATAAGTGAAATGTTTCAGATAAGAATTGTATACCTTTTAAAAATGAGAATTTGAAGTTTCGAAAGGATTTGAAATTTTGAAAATTATATAAGAAATTGATTTATATAAAAATGATTTATAACTGAAGGGTTTTGAATTTGAAATTTGAGAGATTGAACTCCGGCATTTTGAAACTGGTTTTAAGGTTTTGAAAATATATAATAATACGATTTGAAAGTATTTTCTGAATAAGAAATGTTTCAAATGACTTTAAATGAGTTCTAATGATTTCAAAGAAATTTCAAAGAAGTTCTCAAGAAAATAGAAGTCCAGAACCCACTTATGTCGCTGGAGAATGATTTCGGTGATGAGTGCACGCATCATCGACATTGACTTTCTAGTTTCAGAGTGGGAGAGAGGCCACTTTAGTAGCTTTGCTATGCGATTGATTTTGTGAAACCAATTTTGACTTCAAAATTCCGAAGTATGATTTGATATTCGAAAGATATATGTATATATAGTTGAAACAGTTTGAATGAGCCCGGTGTTCAGTCATCAAGTTTCGGAATTGATTTGGGATAACCCTATCTTTATAAATTGATTTATTGATTGGTTGCGGATTTCCAACTCTTGGAATTGGAAATTTGATTTCTCCGACTATTTTGAATGTTCGAACACTTCCAAATCAATTATTAATTTTTAAAGCTAAGAAATTTCGGAAGTATAAATTATTTGATAAAGTATATAAGTTTAGTTTTGTATGTTTACATATGAAGTAATATGATTTAAATAAGTTTGAAACTGTTTTGTTAAGTAAATAAATAAGACTATTTTGAATTATACTAATATGAAATTTAGTTTTAAAATATTTTGAATAAATTTAGTTTTAAATGTTTTAACTTAGTAACATCTTTTATAAAACTATTTATATATAATAATAATAATTTTCAAAGGGTAAAGTGGATCTTTCAAATAAAAATAAATAGTTTAAAGGATTTAAAGGGATGGCTATAAACTGGGAAATCATTTTTGGGGTATAATTGATTTTGAGAAAAAGATTTGATTTCGAAAATAGATTGGGATTTAAAACCCAGTATTTATTTGATATCTATATATTTTCAAATATAGAGTTTATAATGATTCAGGTTGGAAAGATAAATTTGAGATTGATTTGAAATTATATCTATTTAAGAATTATACTAAAATAAGTTTGACCTGAAATTTATTAAAAATTGAAATTTCAAAGATATGATTTTTATAACTTGGATTTGATTAAAAGTGACTTAAATGCATATTTCAAATTTATATAAATTTGAATGGGATATTTTGTTTATTTAAATTTGAAAATTGAGGTTGTATTTAGTTGTTATTGAAATGATTAAGTAAATATTTCAAACTAAATAATAGTAAAGTGAATTTGAGATATAAATGAAATTATCAAATTTAGTTTTGAAATATTGAATATATAATTGAAATGGTTTATTTTGTGGTTCATATCTGTATTTGAAATCGATAAAATTTGAAATGGTTTATTGAGGAACTGAATTGAATTGAAATTAATGAATTGAGATTAAATTTAATTTGAATCTTGAAACTCGTGTTAATTTGAATTGATTGGTGAAATTTGAGGAAACTATTTTTATTATATAAAGTATTTTAAATTATATTTAAAACTATTTTTATATTAATTTTAATATAAACTATTTTTAATATAACTATTTCTAATATAAACTATTTTAAAAATACTAATTATTTTAATATAAATTGTTTTAACTAATTACTATTTTATTTAAATATTTTATTTTATAAACTATTTTATTTTATATACTATTATTAATATCTAAACTGTTTGAAGGAAAGTGTTATGATTTCAAGTGTTATGATTTCCAAAGTTTGAATTTCAAGTGTTATGATTTCCAAAGTTTGAATTTCAAGTGTTATGATTTCCAAAGTTTGAATTTCCAAAGTATTATTATTTCAAATTGTTTTGGGTTCGAAAGTATTATATCCTTGAAAGTACTATGATTTCGGAAATGAATTTGTTTGACATAAAATATGTTGATTTGGAAACAAATTTGGATTATTTTCTAAACCTATTACCTTGGAAACTTTGAAACTAAAGATATTTAGTTTGGAAGAAATGATTTGGTGAAATCGTATATGATTTTGAAATTGAACTGGTATTGAAACGAACTGGAATTTGAGAACCTTATATTTCTAAATACTTGATTTGGGAGTTATCGAACTTATATAAAATTGATTTGTATAAGTATGAAGTTGATTCGAAAACTATTGATTTGGAATGGTACTCAATTTGAAAAGCGAAATCTTATATAATCGAAGTCTATATAAGTGTGATTTGATATACTATTGATTTGGAAAGTATTCAATTTGAAAATGAAAATCTTATATATAATGGACTTTATATAAGTATGATATTTGAAATTGATTTGAAAAGGTACTATATGATACATATTTTCGAAGTAAAGATATGGAAAGTGCCTTCTTCTTAATATCCTATTTGTGGCCACATTTGGGATTCATTCTATCGATATTATTCTCTCTAATTTGGTTTTCCGGATATGATACTCGAGTGTCCATCGAATTTCATGGCATTACCCATGGTCTTATGAACTCGACTGCATAGCGTAATTCGCAGGGGCTGTGACGGCCTACGGGTACGGATGTTTCCTGAGGGATCCAGGCGTAACCATTGTGTATCTGCGATCTATGGTCGTTTTGTAGCGTAATCCGTAGGGGCTGTGACGGTCTACGGGTACGGATGTTTCCTGGGGGATCCAGGTGTAACCATTGTGTATTTGCGGTCTACAGTTGTTATTATGGCGTAATTCGCAGGGGCAATGACGGCCTACAGGTTCAGATGTTTCTTGGGGGATCCAGGCGTAACCATTGTGTATCTGCGATCCATGATTCGGTTTGATTCGGTTGATTTGTTTGGATTGTACTTTCCATATCGGTTTTGAAAGTTTTTCCAGTATTTTCACTGGGTGTTGAAACAAGTCTACTAAGTACATGGAGAATTCTAGCTTTGCGCCTGATCAACGCATGGCCAGAGTCTGCAGGAACGAGGATAAACTTGTTAAGACATCGAGTTATAAAAGTATTTTGATAAAGTATTATATAAAGGATATTTTGACCATTTATTTTTCCTCTCTAAGTAATCTAAAATGTTTTAAATATTGTTTACTTTTGAACTAACAAATTTGAGTCGAATGACTATTTATGGATATAATAAAATGGGTTTAACCAAATTATTAAATAATAAATAATTATAATTGAAATTTATACAGTTTTAAATTAATTGTTTATCCTTGCCTTTCAACCTATTTTTCTTTCTAGTTGTTTCTATTCTCCGACCTTCTTCCTTTTTGAGGACGAAAAGTTTTGAGTGGGGGAGAGTGTAACAACCCATAATTTTAACAAATATTTTAATTCAATTTTATTTGAAACTTTGATTTTTAATCATTTTAAATGGAAAGTTTGGAATTTTTACAATGTATTTTGGATTCTGTTTCTAATTTGTTTTCCAAATATAATTAAATAATGATTTTGTGGAAATTTATATTTTGGTCAACTTTGGTCAAACTTTGACTTTCAGTTGAAATTTTTAAATTTGAATTTTATTTTTCTAATCTTTTTCTTTGAAACTGTAATTGATTCTGGTATTCGTCCTGCTTTTCGTTTCGTCAAATTATGTTTTAAACTTTTTAAAATTGATAAAATTCAGCGTTTCACACGCAAATTTTCTCTGCATTTTCATTGTTCATTTATTTTTATTTTCCCATCTTTTATTGTGTTTGGGCCTTGTTTATTTTGTTGTGTTAAATTTGTTTTGATATTGGGCTTGGAAATTCCTAAGGGCTTAAGTTACTTTTATTGGTTGCCTCTTCACTTTCTTACCCGTTCACTTCCTCACGTTCTGTCGTTCAAACCTCTTCATTTTTCACGTACAGCATATCACTTCTCATCTCGTTTCTCTTCTCATTTGCATTCTCATTTTTAACCGAGAAATTCAGTAAGTTTTTTTCCATGGTTTCCTACTTTTTCCTTCTCTTTTCTTTTTCTTCTTCTATTTTGCTTTGTAAGCATGCTAGGCTTCCAATATGATCACCACCAGACCTGACCTCACCACCGACCATCACCTCCTCCTCCTCCACCTTCCATGGCCAGCACCACAACCTCCACCGACCAGACTAGTCATGACCAATCCATCACTAAAACATGCAAAACCCCCTAGCCGAACTCCATTTTTATCACCACCTTCTTCCTTGGTTGCCTCGGCCTCCACCAATAGCTCCTCCTCCAGCCACGACATGACCTGACATGACCTCTGGCCGCCCCCTTCAGACCTGAACCTGACCTTGTAGCACTTCAGACCGAGCCATGTTGCTTTGGGCCGAACCAATGCTTGAACCCACAACCTTCCATTTCCTTGCCTTTCTGGATTCCATAACCCCTACCATTTCTTTGCTTCCTACTTTTAGACCATAGCCGTGTATGTTGCTCAGATCTGAACCATGGCCGAGCCTATGCCTTAGTGGTTGAGCCTTTGTGTTGTGGCCGAACCACTTGTTTGTGCAAGTCTTGTTTTCCACTTGTTCTTTCTTTTCCTTTGTTAATTCTTGCATTCTTTTGTGACTTAATATATACTTATATTTGTTTTATTTTATTTGTTTGCAAGATCTACATCTTGGCTCTTCATCCACTAAAATCTATTCGTGCTTTGTCGTGCTTTGCGAAGTTTGTTCGTGTGTCTCGAATTGTCGTCTCTAGCTTTCAAAGGTGAGTTTATCACTCTCGACAAATCGTACTTATATAATGTGAAACAATTTCACTTGAATTGTAGTAGTTGATATGCTATGTTATAAGTTCACATCTGCCTGTTACATGACGTTATATGATGATATTACCTGTTTATATTTACATTACCTGACATCGTATGATTTGCTTTATTGTTTATTTTATTTTCTGTTTCTCACACTGCAAGTTCCCTGTAACAACCCGCATATTTATCGATTTTATATTTAGATATTTTATTTAAATATTTCATCGTTCGTCGGATTTTGGTCCGAAAAGCTACTTTTTGCAAACAGTCGAATTGGGACTCGAGACCACCTCCATTGAGTCCAAAACGTCGTTTGCGATCTTTTTGAGTGTAAGCTTCGATATGTTTGGAGCTAGTCAAAAATTTGACCATTTGCACTTTGGGTTTGGTTTTGGGTTCAGCCCCACTAGCCAACTTAATACCCCAAACTGAAACCCCCCTCTTCATTCACTCCCTCTTCCTCCACTTTTCAGTTCTAAGAAGATTAATGGAGGAGAAGAAAAAGAATTAAAACTCCAAGCCCTAGTTCTCTCTTGCAAATCAAATTCTAGCTCCAAATCCAAGTTGAAGCCATTGGTAAGCATCCTCTTCTCCTTCTCCAACTTTCTCTCCTTTCAATCTCAGAAATTTCCTAAACCTAAATTCGGGAAATGTTTCTCTTTTAGCTTAGATTCAAGCTTGTTAAGTTGGAATTGAAGAGTGATTGCTCTTGCCATTGCTTCAAAGCTTCTTCTTCATTGATTTGGGTTCAAAGGTGAGATTTTTATCTCACATCTATGACTATAACCATCTTTGATGTTGGGTATGAATTCCTAACACTATTACATGTTCAATTGCTTTTGGTTTGAATTGCTTTGGCGAACATTTCAATTTTTGATGCTTTTAATTCAAACTTTGCATCTCCTTGCTTTGATTTGTGAACATGTCTTTGGTTGTGAATCGGAGTGCCTATAGGGCCGTATTATCGATTGACAAAAAGCCCCGAAGTCCATTGCTCGATCGGGTGAAAAATGTGGGAGAGTTTGCTCTCCTACTGGGCTGAAAAACAACTTCAGCTCCTCACTAGACGTCTGCAGATATGCTCAGACGTCTGGGGTCTGTTTCAGGAAGTTCCCGAAACTTCCTGCAGACGTCTGAGCATTTACCTCAGACGTCTGGTGCCTGTGAGCGGCTCTACTTTGCTTGCTTTGGCCTATTTATCTCGAGATTCCAATTTCTATCGATTCAAGGTTATCCGATTCGTCGTTATCATTTATTTTCTTCATTGACGACTTCTTCTTGGGATTTTTGAGAATGTCGCTCGAACCCCGTATAACTCTGCGTAGGCAATCTTATCCGAAAACCATTCTACGGAACTTCTTACTTTGATGGTTTTGGGAATTGATTTCTTTGGATTTTATTCACGTCTTCGAATGTGAACTTTTATAATTGATTGTTTCTACAATCACTTCTATGACTTGTCACTTTAAAAATATAAAGGTTTCAATACTAGTAGTAAATATCAAAACTCGATCATCAAAACGATTTCAACTCTATTTTCAATATCAAACTCGTTTATAAAACTGTTTTCCAATCTACTAGTATATACAAACCTTTACCTCATTCGTATGAGAAAATATAATTAAACGGCTTAGCAAAACAAGTGGTATGAAACGCTTGCGTTTACTTCGTCGGTTAATTTATAGACTTGTTCGATTGAATCTCTTGTGACAATTTTCTAGTGCAGATCTACAATTTGTTCGTAAATATTTGAGTTAAGCAAGTGGTTATGGGACATGAAGCTAAACTCTTATATTTACTAGCTTAGTGTAATCGACACTTCTTTATGATCGATGACGATCATTTTTATGATTTAGACTAGCAATGTGCGATGTCTCTCGTCCGTGTGTTCGGACTTGCCTTTCTCGTCCGTGTGTTCGGACTTGCCTTTCTCGTCCGTGTGTTCGGACTTGCCTTTCTCGTCCGTGTGTTCGGACTTGCCTTTCTCGTCCGTGTGTTCGGACTTGCCTTTCTCGTCCGTGTGTTCGAACTTGCCTTTCTCGTCCGTGTGTTCGGACTTGCCTTTCTCGTCCGTGTGTTCGGACTTGCCTTTCTCGTCCGTGTGTTCGGACTTGCCTTCGGGCCATCCGTGTGTTCGGAAAATTAAATGGATAGCTTCCATGAGATAGCTTCTCGTCCGTGTGCTCGGACTTCCCCCTTTTTGTGATTTCTAGATTTCGTGTGTTGATTTCTGAATTTAATGTTTCACCAACTTTTACAATTGGCATTAATATGTATGTCATTTATTGTGGCTTGGTGAATTAAATAAAGAGTATGACATTATTTTTAATCTTTGAGAAGATTCGTGTGGTATTGATTAATCTCTTGTTGATTTTCAAATTACGTACTTATCACAGTACGCTATTATGGTTATGATACGTTTTTGTCATATCTCTTATTCTATATCACTTTATCTGATATTTATAGCTAGACTGGTCCGTTTATTATTTTCTTATAAATAATACTCGGGTCAGACTGAGATTTTACAGGTGCTTCCTCATGACTTCCTATCTGGAGCCATCATCCGACTTTTGGCTAACTACTCTAGTTTAGTAGTTTTTGTTTGTATACATTTGAGATTGGACTCCTTGATGTATACATATTCTATTATCTTGCACTTGTACCTATTCTTTTGTGTTATTGTGGATCTTATTTGACCACTACTCTGATGTACACTTTCATGTGTTGTATATTTATTCATATCTATTTCCGCCTCTGTGATATGAATTGTCTGTGACTGATTTATGTTACGTTTATTTCTATATTTGTTTCCGAAGATTATATATATATAGCCACCGTGTGATAGCTTTGTGTTTGTGTCGGTATGTCGGATTTCCTCCTTAAAGATATGCATTCTATTCTATCTGACATATCGGTGCTCGCACAAAGAAGTTACATGGAGGGTCGCTCCTCAACAGCCTTATTCTCCGTGCTAATTGACAGCACTACACCGTAGTGTTCTTGGTTGGCGTGGGTATAGAGGTGGGGCGTCACATTCCCTGTTAGTATAGAATCACTATAGGTTGAAATGATACATACCCGAACAGACTTTAGAATTGGGAAAAGTCGTTACGAGCTGAAATGATAGGCTCGAGCGATTTTTATTTGACTTGGGATTGCGGGTTGGAAATGATAAAACCCGGAATTTTAATTTATTACGGATTGAAATGATATATTATCCGTATCACTTGACCTAGGTTAGAAAATATTATACCGACCCGTGGTTAAATTTTAAAATGATTTTTCTAAAATTATTAAGTATTTTAAATTTTAAAAATATGGATTTTTAACTAAAATTGGATTTAAATGATTTAAATAGTGATTTTCTATAAGTTAAAATTCTATAAGTTGATAAATGGTTTAAATTAAAATTTAAAATTTGATTTAACTTAATAATTGAAAATTTGATTAAAATGGAATTATAAGCTTAACTTAGTAATTAAAATATTTTAGTTATGAAATGGATATTTTAAAGAAAGAAATATTAAGATTTGTTTGTTAAAACGAAAAGTTAAGAAAATTATAATGTAAATTTGACTTAATAAATGAATCATAATTTAATTGGATATTTATTTATAAAATGTTATTTTATTAAAAATTATAAGTTAAGTAATATCCAAATAAATAATTTTGAAAAGTGGAATAAGTTTGATAAGTTAAAAATGAGAAAAGTTGAAAATATATTGTCTTAAATTGTTATAATAAACTTATAACAGTAATTGTAGCATTTCAGAAATGCTGTGGTTTTAATGTAGTGTTTTCCAAATTACCACTATACTTACAGTAACGTTCTGTAAGTGATACTGTTTTTGAAATGTATTGGTTTTTCAATTTAATATTTTATCTACTGTAATAGTTTATAAGTGCTGCTATTTCTGAAATGAACTGTATTTTTGAATTACTATTATACCTACTGTAACATTTTATAAGTGCTGTTGTTTCTGAATTGAACTCTTTTCTGAAATACTATTATATCTACAAGCAGCAGTTTCTAAGTGCTGCTGTTTCTAAAAGATAAATTTTCAGAAATGCTACTATAGGAATCACAACATTTCTAAGTGTTATGAATGCTAAAATACAATGTTTTGAAATTGTTATAATTGATTGAATGAACTTAGGAAATGCTAAAATTCTGGAAATTGAATATTTGATTTGAAAGGATAATGACTTCATATTTAAATGGTTTAAATGAATATGTTTTGATTTGAAATATAAACCATTTTGAAATTTATAACCACGGGTTATGATAACGGTTGGTTGTGCTCCTCCGATCGGACTCATTTCTTGGTATGCCATTTTATTACTTTGTGATTTATTGGATGACCATACTTGATTTTTGATTTGGGAGTGTGGCTAGAGGTGGGCGATTGCTGCAGCTTTGCGTTACCCTATCCACCTTAACACTATTATTTTTGCATAGTTTACTTTACTTTAGACCTTACTATGATAGCGTTCATTACTACATAGTCGATGGTTTAACGGATCCTTAAAGGATGGGCGATCCCAGGCATCCTTTAAGTTACTTGTGCATTTCTATTACAGTTCACTTGAGTTGGTTTACATTGTATAAGTATGTATGTCCTGACTCAAGTGTTTTGTGTTTTTCTCTACGCTCGGGTCAGCCTAAGTGTCACAGCTCTGATTCACCTTCTGGACCTAGAGATTTGCTGGAGATTATTTATCTATATGTCATCTACTTCCATTTCAGTTATCTCCTATTCAGTATTGCTTTTGTATTAGTTGACTTATGTATTCCGACTTCTGTTGTATTTGTTTTTCATACTATGATATTTTGTATCTGTTTTGAGATTATTTATGTAGTAGCTTCATGAACTACTATGGTATTTTATTTCCACCGCGAGTTATTCTGATATTCTATGTCTGTGATTCTGTGTTTGATTTTTTTTGCTCCAAATTTTCTTAACAATCCATTGTTTTGAAGTATTCGAGTCCGACATGTGTTGATTTATTGTCGATTTGAATGGTCCAAAATAGTGGGATGTTACACGCATCAATTTATAAATCGAGTATCTCGCGATGGTTTATCAAGCTTGATCCGGGTATTTTAAATACTCGGGTTAGATTCGAGTAGTTTCAGGTTTAGTTGAAGACGCTTGGAATTTTCAAAGGAGAGCTGGAGATCTTCATCTATGTATGGACGTATTCTATTATCCGCTGCATATATTGCATTTGTTTTGTTTGGTTGTCAACATTTTTAAGGACAGGGGTTTATAACTGTCCAGGCTGAATCTAGGTCAGACTCTGATATTGTATTCAAAATTTTCCACTGTATAGATTATATATTGAAATAATATATGTTATTCCATTCGTTTGAGATTTTGTTCTATCTTTATTTTCTTTTTCCCCTAACATTGGACTTTCCAGCACTTGGAATTACGACACATGAATACCGAGGATGTATTAGTGTCGATTTTTGAGGGTCGAAAATCCCGGTCGTTATAGGATTAAGGTTAAAGATAAATGTTTTGGACAAACTTTTGTTTTGGGGTAATTACGAGGACGAAATTCTTTTAAGGGGAGAAGTATGTAACGACCTATAATTTTACCACTTTGAAGATGGAATATTCAAACTTAAATAATCATATTTCATGTGATAAATATGAATGGTGAACTTATTTTTTGAATTAAATAAAGATTTTGGAATTTTACCATAACATTGACAAAATTGACAAAAGCCGGTGTTCGATAAAGTTGGATATATAGTCAAAAAAATTTGTTTTAAAAGATAAATAACTGCTTTTAAAATCATTATATAAAGATAATAATAGGTTGATAAAAGTTTTATAATTATATACACACACACACACTTATGTTATTGTGATTAACAAATTTCATCGCGCATTGACAAAATCAATGTCATATATTTGCAAATGAATTTTTATATTGTTTTATATTATTTTATAAGTCAAATACACTTGTTTTAATTAATTAAAAATGATAACGAATTTATTTTCTAGTTTGGTTTACATAAATAAATAGTTTAACTAAAACGTCAAAATATGACCGTAAAACATTTTGTCAAAATTTAACGTTTTGTCGATTTAAAGTTGTCGCAACGTCATTGCACCTTTATGTACATATTCTTATAAACATTATAACATATAGGAAGTAATTAACAAATAGTTAATCAAGTTTACTTTTGCTAATTAAGGTTAGGAAATTCTAGAAATATCATTAGCAAAAGTGGACTAAAAACAAAACTTGTTAAATCAAAAGAAACATCATTATTACTTTAGTTATCTTCCTCCTTAAGTGATAAGGATATAAAGTAAGGATTTGAAATGCATTAATGAGATGGTAAGTTTACTTTTGCTAATGTGAAGTTTGGAAAAAAAATATCCAAGGGTATTTTAGTAATTTAACAAGGGGGTAATTTGGTAACTTACCACCTCTTTCTTTTTCTATAAATACACAAGCATTCTTCTCATTTTTCACACATCCATCTCTTTTTTTCTTAAACTCTTCTTCTTCTTTAGAGGTTTAAGGGCTTTCATGCCTTAGAAAAATAATAAAAAATATTACAGAAAAAAAGTAAAAAAATATATATAGTAATCCACCTCGAAACCATATAAACCACCTCCTCTCCATCTCCTTAACCCACAGCCTCCCTCCATCACCCCCAAGGCCGAGCATACTACCATCCAAAGCATGGTCGTGCCTACCCTAGCCTAGGCCGAGCCTAAAAGAGAAGAAAGGAGAAAGTTCGGGAAGCTTCGCAGCAAGGAAAAGGAAAGGAAGTACTGTCGAAATCGATTCAGAAATCTATGAGAAAGATTGGTGGAGTGGAACAAATTGTGAGTACTCATTTTTGAATTAACTAATAATTTCAAGTTTAATAATATGAAAGTTAAATATCTTAGATGATTAATATGTTTGATAACTTAGATGCAAATTTGGTTGTTTACATGATTGTTAATATGGATGATTACTTGGTTTGATAAATGATAAGAGAAATGGTTAGAAATTAACCATGGTTAATTAAATGAGAATTTAAATCCATATAAATATGTGTATGGAAATTATGTAGCCTCTTAATGATATTAAAATATCTAATAAGGTTGGAAATGATATTATAATAATATAATATTATAGTATGAAATGAAATGGAAAATGGATTTGAAATATGAAAAATATTGTTGAAAATGAGTTTAAAATGATTTATAATTTTTTTATAAACTTTTAAATGTGTTTCCATGAAGTTTGAAAAGAAATTGAAAAAAACAAGTCAAAAGTAGGTGCGTCGCGTAATGGTAGTTCGCGATTTTTTGCCATAAAATTTAAATAAGTGTACAAAGTGGAATATAGCTCGGAATCCTTCGAGATAAGAATTTTCCGGACTGTTATATCCATAGTTTTCCAACAAAGAAAGAAAATTAAGATTTCATTAAGTAGATTTTGAAATATCTCTAAAACAATTTCCTAAAAACATCGCGGTTTTGCAGTTCGGAATCCAAGAAGGGATTTCTTTATAAATGATATTTAAATGATTAAAAATATGAAATAAATTTGATAAATCTAATAAAATGGTTTGAAAGAGATTTGAATTGGAAAATTAGAATTTTCAAACATTAAAAAGTTTTTTTTATCAAATAAGCTGTTTTAAGCACTTTTCGCAGCACTTTTCTGCTGCAGTTTCTATAACTTTTGAAATAAAGATTTAAACTTAACAATTCTTTCTAGAATCATTTATAAATGTTTTTTTTTGAATAATTAAGTGTTTTAAAGATAAATTGGAAGTTTTATAATTCTTTTAGATAGAGTTTAAATAAATGGGTATTATAACACTTAAACAATATAATAGAAATCATTTCCTTGAATGTAATAACAAACTGAGTATGCGGAAACGACTAGTACATTTGTCCTGCTTGTGAGATTTAAATGGTAAAACAAGGTCTGTAACTAAGGTTAGGAATGGGGCAACTAGTGCCCTGAACTTACCTGGCCTTTGTTTTCTCTTTTAGACGAGGGGTGGAACAAATCGAAAGGAAAGCCCAAATGCTCTAAAAAGGTTTTCCCAAAGTAAAAAGTGAAGACTTTCCACAAGTTAAACAAGGATTTGAATAATATGGTTTTGGGTTTGTTGTAAAGATGTTTTACATAACATCATTTTTAACCCATTTAAATGAGGATTTGGAAATAGAAAATCTTTATTAAAGGTTTAAACATGATTTAAATAAGATGACTTGGTATTTCCCAAGATTAAAAAGGAGTTTTAAATGAAAGATTTAAAGAAATAACGTTGAAATGTTTTCCTAAGTAGAAGAGAAAAAAATTTGGAATTATTCCAAGATTTAAGAAAGGTTTAAATAAACCAAATGATTTGATAAATGAGGCTTAATGATTCCATATACTCTTGAAAAGAAAGTGGAATAAATTGAAAAGAATATATCAAAAAAGATATTTTGATTTAAATAAAAGATGAAGTAATTGATTGATGATTGATATCCATATATGAACTAAACATCGTTTTATCAATAGTTGGTTTTGAAGGAACCTGGATCGGATTTGGGTGATTCCTATCCAAAAACCACTTTAAACCAATGTATACGTTCGAAAGTGAAGACGTGTTGAAGATGATGATTATTGAAGACCGGAGATCTTCATTAGTGAAAGGACTGCTTGTTGACATTCTCTGGGTAGCTCCCAATATAGAGACATTTATTATAGCAGTGGTCCTATTGTATTTTGAAATCTTCGGATTTCAAGGACTAATCGCTACTGATCCTAGGGGTGATTCTCGATAGGATGCGATAGGAGGAGTGCCTTCGGTTTCGTTCAATCCCATAACGAACTTGTATGGATGAGTGTCTGACATTGTAATGCGGAGTCACAAACGTTGACTTTTACAGACATACATCTGTTTGGTGGCGGAGAAGGCAACTTCTCTTATCTTAACACCCTTCTCTGAGACGTATGAGCTCAGAGGTTGTATGTTCGTGGAAGCCAAATAGTGATCAGAGGAATGACAATGTGGCATTCAAAGTGGAACCTATTATGATCAAAGCGTGATTCTGTATGAAAAGTGTGGCTTTGTCTAAGTTGAGCGTAACCTCACCCCCTCACATCTCGGAAATGATACGGGAACTTTGTTACATATTTCAGGCTTAGTATAACGAGGGTAGCATATGATCCCTCAAGTTGACTGACGGCATATGATCTAGGTCACCAAGGTGTCCAGATGGGACCGTTATTGTATGGTATAGTGGCGTGTGAGTCCTTGCATGAGAAGCCACCGGATATCAAGAAGTGTGGCAATATGAGGAACAGTGGTATGTGAGCTTGCATGAAAACCACCGGGTTCCGATTGCTATGCGTGGTTATCGAGGTTCCCTATCATGTTGGAAAATCCAATTCCAATACGAGCTTTACGATTTTGATTGTAGTCCCAAAATAGCTGTAATGACTTGCAAACATTTCAGCTTCCTTTTGGTATCATATATTTCGTCCGGTATATTCTGTTGACCTAGTCTAGATATTTTACCTTAGCTTAGTCTGGGTATTGATACTTTATTTGAATAATTTTATTTGAAAGATGTTTTCCAAAAGAATGTCATTTAAGATAATATCAAATTATTTTGGTAATAAAAGTGTTTTGGTTATCATAAGGTAAAACCCGTCCATATTTATGTTTGGGCGTGGTCTTATGAGATACCCTTCTTTTCAAAGGTTTTGATAACATTGTCATGAGCTATACATTTAAAATTTCGAGTAACTCACGCTGGTTTACCAAGCTTGATCTGGGCATTTTTAATACTTGGGTCAGATCCGAGTAGTTTCAGGTTTAGTTGAAGAAGGTTGGAATTTCCAGAGGAGAGTTGGAGATATTAATTAATGCATGGACGTATTCTGTTATCCGCTGTAATTGTTTTGTTGTTTGTCAGCATTGGTAAGGGCAGGTGTTATAACTGTCCAGGCTGAATCTAGGTTAGACTCTGATATATGTTTTAAAGTTTTCCACTGTAAAGATTATTGTTGAAATAATATATGTTATTCCATTCATGTGAAATTCTATTTTTCTGTTCTGTTCTATCTTTATTTTTCTTTCTACCCTTAATGATCCGCTTATTCATGCAATTTGAGTTGGACATGTGTGGTTTATTGTCGATTCAAAGGGTATGGAAGAACGGGCCATTACATAAAACCTCAAATCTCCCCATAATCTGTAAAATTTTAATTTTTTGGAATCTTATTTGTTTTATTTTAATATAGCAGGATTTGATTCATTAGTATTTACGATAAAAATATTTTGTAATCTATTTGATTCCACTTTTCAATTTATGATTGTAATGACAAAAGAACTCCAAAACAAAGAAATAAAAGAGGTGTGCAAATTATAGACCAAGAAATTTTTCCTCTCATCCATATTTTGCATCGCATATTTTTACAATTAAAGTAAGTATGATTTCTTTATCATTCAAATGCTACACGTTCGAAAGTTGAATGGAATAAAAAAGATTTGTATTATAAATGTGCTTCTTTGGAAATAAGGACACTTTATTGACGTAAAACATATTGTATGTTTTGGATTCCATTTTGAATATGTATATAAGTCTTTTTTTGTGTAGCTAATTTATATATTATATTGGCTTTTATGTGATTGCTATATTAAATTAGGATTTGTATAGTAATTATAGTTGCGAACATTAAAATAATATAACACCTCGAACAAGAAACAAATAAATTACCTGAATACACATAAAACTAATTAGGCATAGTTTGGTATTAGGCATAAATTTAATAATACTATATTCCATTAAACCTTGAAACTTACAATTAAAATTGTAAACCTATAATGTATATAATAATTAAGATATTAATAAAGAAATTTACAAAGAAATGGTAATTCATAATTAACAATCAATCACATAAAATGAGTTAGGGACAATTATGGTAACTAATCCATAAATAAAGACGAAATAAGTAGTTTTCCTCATAAGGCCTTTAATGTGTAAATACGGGTATATATACGTATACATTGATGAAATTTTACATTAAATGTTGGAGAGTAGAAATATGGCTAAGTTATAGAGATGCGAGGTCAGTTGAGAGCACATAAGAGTCTGCCCAGCTAATCTAGCTACGAACAGTTTGAATTTTGTAACTGATATGGGACATCGCCTATAATAAGTACCCATGGTGGATGTAGTTTAGTCCTAGTTTTTGTAGGGTAAGTCTACTCATCTAATTTGGCTACCAGCACCCACAAATAATCAGACTAATATTTGACGTCATGGTTGGGTTATAGGCCATAATGATGGGTAATCCCAGGACGGGCCCGCTTTAGGTTAAGGTATTAAATGACCGTGTTTGGGTCTGCCTCTCTCTATTTAGGAAGTATTAGAAAATCAGGGTTATCGTTTAGGTGCGTTAGTAAAAATCTCCTCGGGGAGGTCCACTTCGGGGTCGAGGTATTAAATGGCTATTGGAGAGTATGTCAATTCCATATCTTAGAAGTATTAAGTGGCCTAGAAGAGTTTTTGTACGATGTTGGTCAGGGAGTACCAAGAGGGGTTCGCCTGGGGTTAGGTATCAAATGGTTGAAGGATTAGCCTACTTCCTATCTAAAGGGTATTAAGTAACCCAAATGCTTCTGCTCGCATTGCTAGGATATGATTGGATGGGAGATGCGTTATTGAACCCAATATACTCCATAGTTGCATTGCACCTGCTTTTATAGTCATAGAGTAGTACTCGTAGGGCCAGTAGCCCATAGAAGGAGGTATATATGGAGGAATATAATAAATGCATAAGATATAATACTTATCTAAATGCTTACTGCCCATATACTATTATTGTAAAACTTGAAGTTTTCATTCATCGGACATGGTTGTTCTAACTCCCTCCTCAATACAACCACAAGTTAAGTACACCGATGATTGTGGAGAAGATGATGGAAGACATGATGGGCGGTTATATGCTATATTTATTTATGTTGTTATTACCCAGATTATGTATTGGGCATTTTTTATGTACTATTGAGACAATATACTTGTATTGTTTGGTTCTATGAGATGTGGACTCTATTTTATTATTATATTTTATTCCTTCCACTGTGATACTTTGAAAGCATAGTTAGGCAGCTTTGCATATTGTTTAATCAATTATACTAACCAGCAACCAGCTTCGGACGGACCTAATGTTCGATAGGGTTATATGGGGTCGAAAATTAGGCTCATTTCAAAGAGGGTTGTTATATGTACGCTAGTCTCAACGGATGTAAGCGATATTCAATCTCGATACATCTTGACAAGTAATATTTAAAACGATATATTTATTTTCATTTTGATAAATTTCTCATGATTACAACATATTGTAATTACTATCACAAATATATCATTTATGGATTTTCTATTAAATATATTTAAATTAAACAATATAATTAATATAACACATTATATCAAGTATATAATAGAAAGAATTCAAGTGAGATTTTGTTATAAAGTTAATAATTTACAGTAAATTGCATAATTGCCCTAAAGCATACCCAAACTTAATCAAAAACTAGATTCGAGATTTAAATTCAAATTTTAAATATGGACATTTTATCTTTGCAATATTCTAAATAATATAAATATATATAAACTTAGATTCAAAAATTATATTTTAAAATGTTTATATAAACAATTAAATTGATTTAATGGTATATACATAAAATATATGTTTATATATATTATTATTTTTATATATAAATATATGTTTTATGTATAAAGATATATACTAAAATATATATATATATATATATTTATGTGTGTGTGTATAAAATATAAAACATATACACAAGCACACATACATATATACGTTTCAGCTAAAATAAAAAAAGAACCTTTCTAAACCGAAAGTAGTAGTTGTATTATTTATAAAATGCGTATTTTAAACAAAGTATTTAATCTATTATATGTATATAAGAGATACACACACGTTTAAAATGAAATTTATTTGGCCATTTTTTTTAATTTCCAAAAAAATAAATTAAAGAATAAAATTGTTTATGTAATATTTAATTAATTTTAATTCATAAACAAGTTCATTTAAAAATAAACAATGTTTAAAATAAATAAACAATATTATATATACATACATATAAATTTTGATTTTGATTTCTTTTGTTTATTTGACCAAAAGTTAATTTTCACTGATATTAAAAAAATTATTGATAGCATATCATGATAGTAAAATAAACTATATAGATCAAAGGCAAAAATTAAACAAATGTGATTTAACAAGAAATGATATATGTGTGTTTGTGTGTGTGTGTGTGTGTTAGGTGATATATGATATACAATACATTATTATCATTATGTCAATAAATGAAATTTACTCAAAGAAGCTTTGCCTCTAATTCAGACCAAGATCTAAATAGCCTCCGTGGTCTCTCAAACCTACATCCTTCTTTGTAAGAGAGAGATGTGTAAACATTAAATAAATAATAATTGACTGGGTGGATATATTTAAAGTAAGAGGAATAAATAAGAGGGAAGAAGATCTTGTGGCCATGACAGCGAAGATGGGAGCTGAAAAGTAAACTGAAAGTGGGGGTTAATGATATGAATATATAGTGAGATCTAGAAACAAATATCTCCACAAATCCCTCTTACTAATTCAAAATCAATGACCTCCTCTTACCCTATGTCTTGGCCTGCAAACTAGAGTCCTATTTGGACCTGAAGCTCACTAGACCCATTGAGCTATTTATTTAATATAAATCTAATCAAATCATTATCGATATCATATATCGATAAATACATACATACATATACAAATACATACATATATATATAACTTTTATATATGCACCCAATAAATTAGAATTAGCACCCCGAACAATTATAGAGGCAACGCCATTTACTTAACACACCTCATGCAATAAATATAATAATAAATAACATTTGACAAATATTAATTAGTTTAATTAATTTATATCTATTATAACAACTAAATCCTATGGTGTTTTGAAAACCGAATAGATTCGGTTGTGCGACTCACAGGCGTGAATTTAGCCAACGATTAATATTTAAACAATTTAAATACTAATGTTCACACATCATCTTAGCTAGTGATGTGATAGATAAACTTAATTCATCGATTACAAATCTCATTGGGAAAAATAAATTTTACAATTTAAGCGGTACCTTTTAGTAACATTTAATTACACTAATTATCTTCGTCAGTACTATATCACATATGACTTATGGAATTTAGTTTTTGTAATAATTCTTGTACCATCCACATTTAACTTGGTTTGTCCATAAATTAAATCCTTAGTTTAATAAGAACATTTATTATTAACCATACTACTCTAGCCCAAGATTTTTAACTACAGTTGACCGTGATACTAACCTTATACAACTGAGGAGATGAATTCTCTATTGAATAGTGTTTCACTTCCAACACTTCAACTCAAACCTAGCTACAGTCTTTCGATGGATGTCATGCCTTGATTTAACTATAAATTAAAGTGGAGTTTCCACACTAAAGTTCAACGATATCCTTAATTCGAGAGAACTGTGTTATATCATCACTCCATAGTTATCTAAAAACAATTAGTACATAACCCCTTAGTTCTCTCAACAACCATGATTAATAAACTACCCAACATTTGGAGAGCATATACCACTCTGGTCTCAATGAATGCATCAATATCCTTTCTCGAAGCATCTTGACCAGGAACATTTAAAAAAATATTAATCTATATTGTGATAATTTTCTCATGATTATAACTCTTTGTAATAATTATCATATAGCATATTATTTAAGGATTTTCTAATTAACATACATTTAATTTTATTATCTAATTAATTATATCACTATATAACAAAGTATATCTTAGAAATCAAATAGCTTTACTACGAACAAGATTGGTTATCAAGTTAGATGTATAAAAAATTACATAATTGCACTTAGGTCATACCATCAACTTTGTCAATCTCTCACTTGTATTTGGGATCAATTATCGAATCCTTTTCTCATTTCTTTGATCGATTTTCTTAAAACAGAATGAATTAGTCCTTTAGTAAGTGGATATGCAATATTGTTTTAACTATCTACTCTATCAATCAACTTTCTTCGACGCCGATAAATTATCTTTATCATGTGTAACTTTTCAAAGCATGTTTCTCAACTTTTAGTGAGCCTATGTTCTTTCAGGATTTGTATCATGACATTGCTATCATATAATAATGATATTGGATTCTCAACGTTTAGAATCACCTTAGCTTGGTTGTAAATTTTATGCATTTATGTACATACACACGCGCGTGCGTCGTACATTGCTTCTGTTGTAGTGATATTCAAGTCAATGAACTTAGCCTTTTTGTAAGGACCTGATTCTTCGACTTCCGAAATTCGACATCGATACGTCCACTGTATCAACTGCCGAGCAAATGAATGCCGGAAAACCGAATTCTTAGGGTTTTAAAAGAAGAGGTAGAAGAAATGATAGAAGAAAAAGAGAAGAAGAACAACAGAACAATATCAGAAACGAAAACAATATCAAAATCTCACATATCGCAGCGGAACACTATATAATAGATAATCACTAGTCTTTTAAAACAAAGAACTATATCAGTTTATACATACATCAATCAGAGTCAATATACAACTCAATACAACAATGGACGGTTATATAAACTTGTCCTCATACAGAATACACAGCGGAATAAATACTATCAGATACAAATACTACATCTCGTCATCCAGCTTATCTCCAAAGCTCCAGAATATCCAGAATATCCTGATAACCTAACTCTAGACTGCCCGTGTGGAAATTGGTGGGCACCCAGAGTTTAGAAGGGAACAATAAACTCCGAGTCAGTCATGGTGACTGGTGTGAGATCGTAAAACAGTTATTTTTCACAAAGAAAATAAAGCAGATTCGCAATGCTTTTGGAAAATGAAACTACCATAAGACCTCCCGCCACACACATAATGCAAACGCAGAATTGGGGGAGATTTCTTCTTATGATAGTCAAAGATGCTTACTACGCCAATCATTGGATTATTATCATTAGTGCATAGTGGAAAACATTTTGAAAGTATAATATTAATCTTAGCCAGCATAGGTACCATTATTCTATGCCTACTATAGCTGCTATATTAGATAGTAGGTTCTACAACTAAAACCGTACAAATTTCGTATTTGGGAAATGGATTTCCAACAAATGGTCAGGCTAAGGAACTTCCTTTCCTCCTGCCGAATAGGATCGCCTCTGGCTGGACGTCCCGAGAGACAAACTGCTCTCTGCCAAACAAGGCCGGGTTACCCCTGTAACAAGTAACTCACGAATATGCCATCCCCCGGTCCTTTGGGACCTTTATCCGAGCGCTCGATATCCAACATCACACATCATAAAGAAAGTGTATCCACATGAGTAAGTATCTGGGCTCCATACCATGATACCACCCCTTTCCAGAAGGAAATGACATACCCTAAAGGGCGCGACCCTCATAACCTTGCCGCAACATTCCTGTTTCGACCATTTCCGGGTTGTTGAGGCCCTGACGAAGTCTCGTCCACAAAGCTATGCTTTTTCAAAAAGCCACGCTTTGGGTCAACAGATGATCAACCTATGATCACAAAGATAAATGATCAAACAAATGATCATATCACAAATGATCAAACACTGATCATCACACATCAACACTCAGCATGCCACATTACCAAATTGGGATATATCGCTGATAAATTTCAACTACATAACCTCTGAGCTCGTACGTCTCAGAGAAGGGTGTTAAGCTAAGAGAATAAATTCTCCGCCACCAACAGATATGTATTTGAAAGAAATCAGCTTTATATCTCAAAGTGTAATGTCAGACATACAATCCATACAAGTCTGTTCCGGGATCGAACAGAACCGAAGGCACTTCTCACGAAGCCCTTGCAAATCCGGATAATTTACAATCACGTCCGGACTTCCCGTCACTAAGGGTGATAAAACCTCTAAATCGGAGATCAACCGATGTAGAGTAACTCGACGGTAATCCTTCCATTTTCAAAAATATCCGGTCTTCAACACCAGTCATCAAATGCGATTCATAACGACGTATCACATATTCGGAATGGGTTATACGACCCCATGGTCCTTTCCCGGCTAACTCGAATAGTGAGCGCTTATTCAAAAATAAGTGTGGCATTCAAATTCATCCAATTCACAACAAATACCCATTCAAGGTAATTATTGATAGTCGGTTATTTAACTATCAATAAATATGCGCAACATCATCAGATTCCAAATAATTTTCCAAATTATTTATTTTCCAAAATATCTTTACTAGATATATATATAATTTCCACACTTAACCATTTGAAACAATTTCAAATCAATTTCCACATTTCAATTTATCTTTGAAGATAAAATCTCAAAACAGTTCATTTCATATTGGA
Source organism: Allium fistulosum (assembly GCA_030737815.1). NCBI lineage: Eukaryota > Viridiplantae > Streptophyta > Magnoliopsida > Asparagales > Amaryllidaceae > Allium > Allium fistulosum. The sequence continues at coordinate 420,663,054 of CM060906.1, forward strand.
AAACCATTTCCATACTTATTTAATTATAAGTAATTAACAAATCTTATTTTCAACACTTGGAAATATTCAATGTACTTAAATCAATATTAAGTATAAATTTAATTCTTTAAGGAAATCATTTATTATAACAACATCTAATTGAGTCAAAACGAATGTTACGTAAAACATCGTTACGACGACTCAAAATCACTAGTATAGGGATTCGAAATTTAGATAGATATATAAATCCCAATACTATATAAAAACATTTCCTTTCGGAAATCATTTACTATAACAACAGTGTTATAGTCCACCATTTCCTTCTTTCTCGAAAACGTCTATTTCAACAATAAATGTTGAAATCTATGATTTTGATATTCAACACATTTTAAAACATCGTTTAAAACAATTAACTTCATTTTCAATGTCACTTTTCCAAAACATATCCATTTAACTTAAAAATATATTCACTGTCCAAAATCGTGAATATACTTCACTAACCACATTTCAATCCTTTCTACACATTTTACTTCAAGAATTATCCACTATCCAAAATCGTGAATAAAATTCCCAACCAACTCTTATTATTTACAACATTTAACTTAAAGGATAATTCGCTGTCCAAAATCACAAATATATCTCCTTTAATAACTTCTACGTTCAAAATTACCAAATTCAATTGGTTTCGGATTTATAAAACAACGTTTATAAATTCACCTTTATATTTCATAACAACTTTGATTTATAAATCTCCTTTATTAACAAATTCAATCAAGATCCATTTAAAGGTAAAAAAAATCAAATTTATAAGTTAATTTCTTATAAATCTTTCATTCTACAATTTCATTCATTGTCAACTTCACAATTATAAATCTATAAATTTCATACACTTACGAATTCCATAATTATTTCATTTTTAACACTTATAAAAACTCGTTTTATAATTCCAATATTTTAAATTTATAGATATCAATTTTATAAATCTTTTATACGAATCGTTTATAGTTATTCAAAAATCCCAACTTAAACCATTTTATAAATAAATCAACTTTTATTTCAAAAATCACACTTTGGTTATACTTCACAAAAATCATAATTTCTATAACTTTAAAAGTTGAACGTTTATAAATCAATTCAAAAATTAAATAAACGTATACTTTCAAAAATCACTTTAAAATCCTTTTAAAGTAAAAGTCGTTATTTTTAAACTTCAAATCTGAATCCGATGATGCAACAGCACCAATTAGTCAATCACAACAACAAACATCATATATCAATATGATAACAGAATATACATCAATATCTGTAAATAAATAAATACTGGTGAGGAATCCAGTTGGATCCCTCCAACCTGTTTCCCTGCATCCACAGACGTTAGCACAATACCCATTCCACTTCGAGGTGGAATATCGCGGTATATGGGTTTTATAAAAATCATCCGCTTACTAACGGCGCAATAGGGTCTCATCCGCTATACAAGGCGGGAAATCAATCAATCCAATATATACATATGCCAATATGTATATATTGCTATATATATAGATATATCCTACTATATCTAATATCACATCCAAACAATCAATCGATCAAATCAATAAGTGCAATATCAAATTTCATTTGAGTGAGAAAAATCTCACCTTTGCTTTTTTATTTCATTTTGCAATCCATTCCAGACTGGCTAATTTCCATGATTTTAAACCTTGTATAAATAATTATACAAATTCATTAATATTTGAACAGACGAACAAATAAATTTCCAATTTAAACAGATGGAGTTAACTAATTATTGAATTATTTCATTAACTAACAATTTTATTCAAACTGATAATTTAAACAAATTTTCCTTTGTATTTCTATTAACTAATGATTTAATTGATTTAACCTTACTGAAAACAATTTTCTTTTACCAATTAAATTAAATCAAATTCCCTTTTGAAATAACTAGATTTATTTTACTGTAAAAAAAATTTCTCTATAAAACCAACCGAACAAAGTTTTCTCTTTTTTTTCTCCTTTAAACTTCATATATATTTTAAATCTGTATATATATATATATACATCTTATTTAAACCTATTTTTATTTTATTTCTAAAATGGGACAGTCCATCTAACTTACTGTAAAATCAAAAGATGATATACAGTTTTCTTTTTTTTTAATATATATTTATTTCCAAATATGTATATGAATATACACATATATTGAAATTATTAAAACTCAATACCTCGCAGCCGACCTTCCCCCAAGTCGAACGACGTCAAACCCAATTCCCATATCGCCGATGTCACGATCCTCGAGTTGCGAGCCATTGAGATGTTCGCCTGAACGCTGTCGTCGACGCCAATACCCATCATGCTCGCGAGCTCCACCTCTTCACACTTCAACACGCGATGCCGACATCCTTCCAGCGTCGCACGAACGCGACCAAATCTCGATCCATCTCGACTCTGCCACTACGAGCCCTAGCAGTCGCGACCCACACTCGCTCTCGCCTTCAACCTCCAGACGCGATGAGGCTCTCCCCTAGTCTCAATTATTTAAACACGTCTTCAAATTCGAACGAGATTCCTTCAATTTTGCAGGAGATTTGGGCGCGATTTTATTTTTCTTTGAATCGGAGAAAAGAGGGAACGCTGCCATTTGAATTTAATTTTAGAAGAGGAACGAAATTAAATGTCGAAAAGAGGGGCGCGATTTCCTTTTATTTTTCTTTCTGGCTTCGACCATGATTTCGTTTGCCATTTATTTCCTACTTTGAACGAGAATAATGTTCGTTCATTTTATTTTCTCTTTTCTATCGACATTGCTTTGAAAAGGGGGAACAAAGGATTGCGTGTTGGAGAAGCTGATAAGAAATAATACGGCTGATGGGAAAGAATTTTGACTAGTGAATAGAATATATTATTCAAGTTTTAAATTCAAATTTAAATCGTCGAGAATCCACAGCTCAAAATCTTGACATCCCATCGAGGTGTGCCACTAGGCGTTCGTAATGTTATACGCCTATCCCGAACCCAATGAAAAAGGTTCTGAGTCCAAATTCGGTCGTATGGAGAAGATAGCTTTTTGGACCAGTTATTAAATTGAATTTCGATATAATTTTCAGCACGTTTAATTATCGTACGCTCACACAATAACTCCAACCCTATGAAAATTGAAATCCAATAATAATACAATATTACGGATCCAATGGAACTGGTTTCGTCAAATTCCGAGACTGTGCCTCAGACGGCTATTTTTAAATTCAATTTAAACGATATAAATTCAAAACCGAACAAATCACTGAACAATTCAATTCTGAAGCTTCTATTATTTCCGGTATTGTCAATACGAATTTTAAAAGCTTTTGAAATATTTTTAATCAGCTTAAAATTGAAGATTCAAATTTTTATTCAACTTCAATAGATTAAATATTATAATTTAATCGCCAATTTCAAAGTTATATTGGGGATTCAAATTAAATTACCGTTCCAATATTTAAAATAAATTAAATATTTTCAATTTAAATTGTTTAAAATTCTGGGTCGTTACAAACTTCCCTCCTTAAAAGAATTTCGTCCCGAAATTACAAGTTAGGAAAAATGGTCCTTAACTCGTCTACTATTTTTTCAACATCCAATAGTTTTATCAATTTTTCAAAACAAATCTTTCTACTAAAGATTCGTTATTAATTCAACTAACTTTCCAACTTCAATTATAAATTTTAAAACAACATTGTTTCCTTAACAATTCAAATTCAAATTTAAACTTTCAAAATTTTCTCAAATTTTTCTAACACCCAAAATTTTCGAAAAATTTCGCCAGCGTCTCCTTTGCGCGGCTAACACGGCACGACTACAAAACGTCCCTACGGACTCTCAGATTTCAAAAAAGAAAAGAAAAAGCCAAGTGGCTAGACAAGAAAATCATCAAATCTCCTATTGAAATTCAAATACTTACCTTTTGTCGAGCAATTCAAATTTATCTTTGGAATCAAAATTTCCAATTCCTTTATAACCTGTATATCCTACTAGCCATAATATCTAGTTACAACATTCAAACCATTTTGCAAATTCCATTACAAAATTTTCAAGATAAACTGCTTATACATTTTTACTTCACTATTGAAGTTACATATCTATTTTTCATTCAATTTTACATTCCAAATTCATTTGAATTCAATTCACAATTTCAATTCAATTTGGATTCTATTTAACTTCTGAATATTGAATTTCATCATTTATCTTTAGTTCACTTCAAACTAATCTTAAAACTTCATTTTATTTCACACAATTCAAATTTGTTTCAACATTCAGTTTCAATTTTATTCACTTACAATTGTAAATTCCATTCATTTGAATTTTATTTCTTCTTACTTGAATTTATTTGCAATTCCGAACCATTCTTTTATTTAGTTCACAATTCAAGTCTCAATTTATCTAATTCAACTTCCATTTCATGAATTTATTAATTATCCAAGTAGTTTATTCGGATTCAATCCATTTCAGTTTTCTCAGGTTTGGATTTTATTTCACTTGATTCAAGTCTCATTTCATTAACGACTTTTAATTTCAATTATCTTCTTGAAATTCCATTCCAAATCATAAATTCATTTACAATTTATATTCACAATTTTATTCATATATGAATTCATCTCTTTTAGTTAGATTTTTATTTAAACTTTACAAGTTATCAACTTCATAATATTTCATAGATATTTTTATATAGTATTCCAGAATCTTACCAACATTTGAAAATCATTTTGAAAACAATTCAAATTATCCTTTCAATTACCAAAACAAAACCCAAATTTTCCAAACAACTTCCATTTAAAATAATTTGGCAGCAATTCCTCTTTTGGAAACCCAAAAATGAACATCGATAGTGCTGCAGTCATTACCGAAGTTATTTTCCAGCGACCGAAAAGAGTTTAGAGCTTTCATCTCTCTAAAATACTTTTCAAAACCTTCGAAATTCATTTTCAACTCCAAAAAGAATTTAAACTTTCCAAATCTCCAAAATTTTCAAATTCTTTTCAAAACATTTCCAAATACTTCTCTGGAATTCCGTTTCAAATTACAAATCACATTTATAATTTATATTCTCAAATTTCATTTGTATGTGAATTTATTTCTTAACTTTGGAGTTACAATCTCAATTTCTTATTCAATTTCATATAATGATAACATTTCAACATTATCACTTTCCTAACATCCATGCAACCATATACTGTAACAATTCATAGAAAATTATTTCTTTTGTATACAAAAATAGTTTTGGGCAAAATTATCTCATTTACCATATTTAAAATTAATACTGTGTCGGTTTATTTTGATTAGAGTTTAGAAACTCCTATCGATTTCAGTTAGCTAGACTGCACCGACCGGAATCTATAAACAATCAACCGATAAGTCAACACAATACAAACAATTTCATATTCACTAACAAATACGCGCTCATATCTATTATTACACTCAAACTCATTCTAGAGTACTACTGGCTCTATCTCTAATGAGTAACACCCAACAGAGCAGGGTTGTCGCTTAACCATATGCTCTGATACCAAAATTGTAAGGACCCGATTCTTCGACTTCCGAAATTCGACATCGATACGTCCACTATATCAACTGCCGAGCAAATGAATGCCCGAATTCTTAGGGTTTTAAAAGAAGAGGTAGAAGAATAAATAGAAGAAAAAGAGAAGAAGAACAACAGAACAATATCAGAAACGAAAACAATATCAGAATCTCACATATCGCAGCGGAACAATATATAGTAGATAATCACTAGTCTTTTAAAACAAAGAACTATATCAGTTTATACATACATCATCAGAGTCAATATACAACTCAATACAACAATGGATAGTTATATAAACTTGTCCTCATACAGAATACACAGTGGAATAAATACTATCAGATACAAATACTACGTCTCGTCATCCAGCTTATCTCCAAAGCTCCAGAATATCCAGAATATCCTGATAACCTAACTCTAGACTGCCCCTGTGGAAATTGGTGGGCACCCAGAGTTTAGAAGGGAACAATAAACTCCGAGTCAGTCATGGTGACTGGTGTGAGATCGTAAAACAGTTATTTTTCACAAAGAAAATAAAGCATATTCGCAATGCTTTTGGAAAATGAAACTACCATAAGACCTCCCGCCACACACACAATGCAAACGCAGAATTGGGGGAGATTTCTTCTTATGATAGTCAAAGATGCTTACTACGCCAATCATTGGATTATTATCATTAGTGCATAGTGGAAAACATTTTGAAAGTATAATATTAATCTTAGCCAGCATAGGTACCATTATACTATGCCTACTATAGCTGCTATATTAGATAGCAGGTTCTACAACTAAAACCGTACAAATTTCGTATTTGGGAAATGGATTTCCAACAAATGGTCAGGCTAAGGAACTTCCTTTCCTCCTGCCGAATAGGATCGCCTCTGGCTGGACGTCCCGAGAGACAAACTGCTCTCTGCCAAACAATGCCGGGTTACCGCTGTAACAAGTAACTCACGAATATGCCATCCCCCGGTCCTTTGGGACCTTTATCCGAGCGCTCGATAGCCAACATCACACATCATAAAGAAAGTGTATCCACATGAGTAAGTATCTGGGCTCCATACCATGATACCACCCCTTTCCAGAAGGAAATGACATACCCTAAAGGGCGCGACCCTCATAACCTTGCCGCAACATTCCTGTTTCGACCATTTCCGGGTTGTTGAGGCCCTGACGAAGTCTCGTCCACAAAGCTACGCTTTTTCAAAAAGCCACGCTTTGGGTCAACAGATGATCAACCTATGATCACAAAGATAAATGATCAAACAAATGATCATATCATAAATGATCAAACACTGATCATCACACAGCAACACTCAGCATGCCACATTACCAAATTGGGATATATCGCTGATAAATTTCAACTACATAACCTCTGAGCTCGTACGTCTCAGAGAAGGGTGTTAAGCTAAGAGAATAAATTCTCCGCCACTAACAGATATGTATTTGAAAGAAATCAGCTTTATATCTCAAAGTGTAATGTCAGACATACAATCCATACAAGTCTGTTCCGAGATCGAACAGAACCGAAGGCACTTCTCACGAAGCCCTTGCAAATCCGGATAATTTCCAATCACGTCCGGACTTCCCGTCACTAAGGGTGATAAAACCTCTAAATCGGAGATCAACCGATGTAGAGTAACTCGACGGTAATCCGTCCGTTTTCAAAAATATCCGGTCTTCAACACCGGTCATCAAATGCGATTCATAACGACGTATCACATATTCGGAATGGGTTATACGACCCCATGGTCCTTTCCCGGCTAACCCGAATAGTGAGCGCTTATTCAAAAATAAGTGTGGCATTCAAATTCATCCAATTCACAACAAATACCCATTCAAGGTAATTATTGATAGTCGGTTATTTAACTATCACTAAAGATGCGCAACATCATCAGATTTCAAATAATTTTCCAAATTATTTATTTTCCAAAATATCTTTGCTAGATATATATATAATTTCCACACTTAACCATTTGAAACAATTTCAAATCAATTTCCTCATTTCAATTTATCTTTGAAGATAAAATCTCAAAACGGTTCATTTCATATTGGAAAACCATTTCCATACTTATTTAATTATAAGTAATTCACAAATCTTATTTTCAACACTTGGAAATATTCAATATACTTAAATCAATATTAAGTATAAATTTAATTCTTTAAGGAAATCATTTATTATAACAACATCTAATTGAGTCAAAACGAATGTTACGTAAAACATCGTTACGTCGACTCAAAATCACTAGTATAGGGATTCGAAATTTAGATAGATATATAAATCCCAATACTATATAAAAACATTTCCTTTCGGAAATCATTTACTATAACAACAGTGTTATAGTCCACCATTTCCTTCTTTCTCGAAAACGTCTATTTCAACAATAAATGTTGAAATCTATGATTTTGATATTCAACACATTTTAAAACATCGTTTAAAACAATTAACTTCATTTTCAATGTCACTTTTCCAAAACGTATCCATTTAACTTAAAAATATATTCACTGTCCAAAATCGTGAATATACTTCACTAACCACATTTCAATCCTTTCTACACATTTTACTTCAAGAATTATCCACTATCCAAAATCGTGGATAAAATTCCCAACCAACTCTTATTATTTACAACATTTAACTTAAAGGATAATTCGCTGTCCAAAATCACAAATATATCTCCTTTAATAACTTCTACGTTCAAAATTACCAAATTCAATTGGTTTCGGATTTATAAAACAACGTTTATAAATTCACCTTTATATTTCATAACAACTTTGATTTATAAATCTCCTTTATTAACAAATTCAATCAAGATCCATTTAAAGGTAAAAAAAATCAAATTTATAAGTTAATTTCTTATAAATCTTTCATTCTACAATTTCATTCATTGTCAACTTCACAATTATAAATCTATAAATTTCATACACTTACGAATTCCATAATTATTTCATTTTTAACACTTATAAAAACTCGTTTTATAATTCCAATATTTTAAATTTATAGATATCAATTTTATAAATCTTTTATACAAATCGTTTATAGTTATTCAAAAATCCCAACTTAAACCATTTTATAAATAAATCAACTTTTATTTCAAAAATCACACTTTGGTTATACTTCACAAAAATCATAATTTCTATAACTTTAAAAGTTGAACGTTTATAAATCAATTCAAAAATTAAATAAACGTATACTTTCAAAAATCACTTTAAAATCCTTTTAAAGTAAAAGTCGTTATTTTTAAACTTCAAATCTGAATCCGATGATGCAACAGCACCAATTAGTCAATCACAACAACAAACATCATATATCAATATGATAACAGAATATACATCAATATCTGTAAATAAATAAATACTGGTGAGGAATCCAGTTGGATCCCTCCAACCTGTTTCCCTGCATCCACAGACGTTAGCACAATACCCATTCCACTTCGAGGTGGAATATCGCGGTATATGGGTTTTATAAAAATCATCCGCTTACTAACGGCGCAATAGGGTCTCATCCGCTATACAAGGCGGGAAATCAATCAATCCAATATATACATATGCCAATATGTATATATTGCTATATATATATAGATATATCCTACTATATCTAATATCACATCCAAACAATCAATCGATCAAATCAATAAGTGCAATATCAAATTTCATTTGAGTGAGAAAAATCTCACCTTTGCTTTTTTATTTCATTTTGCAATCCATTCCAGACTGGCTAATTTCCATGATTTTAAACCTTGTATAAATAATTATACAAATTCATTAATATTTGAACAGACGAACAAATAAATTTCCAATTTAAACAGATTGAGTTAACTAATTATTGAATTATTTCATTAACTAACAATTTTATTCAAACTGATAATTTAAACAAATTTTCCTTTGTATTTCTATTAACTAATGATTTAATTGATTTAACCTTACTGAAAACAATTTTCTCTTACCAATTTAATTAAATCGAATTCCCTTTTGAAATAACCAGATTTATTTTACTGTAAAAAAAAAAATTTCTCTGTAAAACCAGCCGAACAAAGTTTTCTCTTTTTTTTCTCCTTTAAACTTCATATATATTTTAAATCTGTATATATATATATATACATCTTATTTAAACCTATTTTTATTTTATTTCTAAAATGGGACAGTCCATCTAACTTACTGTAAAATCAAAAGATGATATACAGTTTTCTTTTTTTTATATATATATTTATTTCCAAATGTATATGAATATACACATATATTGAAATTATTAAAACTCAATACCTCGCAGCCGACCTTCCCCCAAGTCGAACGACGTCAAACCCAATTCCCATATCGCCGATGTCACGATCCTTGAGTTGCGAGCCATTGAGATGTTCGCCTGAACGCTGTCGTCGATGCCAATACCCATCACGCTCGCGAGCTCCACCTCTTCACACTTCAACACGCGATGCCGACATCCTTCCAGCGTCGCACGAACGCGACCAAATCTCGATCCATCTCGACTCCGCAACTGCGAGCCCTAGCAGTCGCGACCCACACTCGCTCTCGCCTTCAACCTCCAGACGCGATGAGGCTCTCCCCCAGTCTCAATTATTTAAACACGGCTTCAAATTCGAACGAGATTCCTTCAATTTTGCAGGAGATTTGGGCGCGATTTTATTTTTCTTTGAATCGGAGAAAAGAGGGAACGCTGCCATTTGAATTTAATTTTAGAAGAGGAACGAAATTAAATGTCGAAAAGAGGGGCGCGATTTCCTTTTATTTTTCTTTCTGGCTTCGACCATGATTTCGTTTGCCATTTATTTCCTACTTTGAACGAGAATAATGTTCGTTCATTTTATTTTCTCTTTTCTATCGACATTGCTTTGAAAAGGGGGAACAAAGGATTGCGTGTTGGAGAAGCTGATAAGAAATAATACGGCTGATGGGAAAGAATTTTGACTAGTGAATAGAATATATTATTCAAGTTTTAAATTCAAATTTAAGTCGTCGAGAATCCGCAGCTCAAAATCTTGACATCCCATCGAGGTGTGCCGCTAGGCGTTCGTAATGTTATACGCCTATCCCGAACCCAATGAAAAAGGTTCTAAGTCCAAATTCGATCGTATGGAGAAGATAGCTTTTTGGACCAGTTATTAAATTGAATTTCGATATAATTTTCAGCACGTTTAATTATCGTACGCTCACACATTAACTCCAACCCTACGAAAATTGAAATCCGATAATAATACAATATTACGGATCCAATGGAACTGGTTTCGTCAAATTCCGAGACTGTGCCTCAGACGGCTATTTTTAAATTCAATTTATACGATATAAACCGAACAAATCACTGAACAATTCAATTCTGAAGCTTCTATTATTTCCGGTATTGTCAATGCGAATTTTAAAAGCTTTTGATATATTTTTAATCAGCTTAAAATTGAAGATTCAAATTTTTATTCAGCTTCAATAGATTAAATATTATAATTTAATCGCCAATTTCAAAGTTATATTGGGGATTCAAATTAAATTACCGTTCCAATATTTAAAATAAATTAAATATTTTCAATTTAAATTGTTTAAAATTCTGGGTCGTTACAAACTTCCCTCCTTAAAAGAATTTCGTCCCGAAATTACAAGTTAGGAAAAATGGTCCTTAACTCGTCTACTATTTTTTCAACATCCAATAGTTTTATCAATTTTTCAAAACAAATCTTTCTACTAAAGATTCGTTATTAATTCAACTAACTTTCCAACTTCAATTATAAATTTTAAAACAACATTGTTTCCTTAACAATTCAAATTCAAATTTAAACTTTCAAAATTTTCTAACACCCAAAATTTTCGAAAAATTTCGCCAGCGTCTCCTTTGCACGGCTAACACGGCACGACTATAAAACGTCCCTACGGACTCTCAGATTTCAAAAAAGAAAAGAAAAAGCCAAGCGGCTAGACAAGAAAATCATCAAATCTCCTATTGAAATTCAAATACTTACCTTTTGTCGAGCAATTCAAATTTATCTTTGGAATCAAAATTTCCAATTCCTTTATAACCTGTATATCCTACTAGCCATAATATCTAGTTACAACATTCAAACCATTTTGCAAATTCCATTACAAAATTTTCAAGATAAACTGCTTATACATTTTTACTTCACTATTGAAGTTACATATCTATTTTTCATTCAATTTTACATTCCAAATTCATTTGAATTCAATTCACAATTTCAATTCAATTTGGATTCTATTTAACTTCTGAATATTGAATTTCATCAATTATCTTTAGTTCACTTCAAACTAATCTTAAAACTTCATTTTATTTCACACAATTCAAATTTGTTTCAACATTCAGTTTCAATTTTATTCACTTACAATTGTAAATTCCATTCATTTGAATTTTATTTCTTCTTACTTGAATTTATTTGCAATTCCGAACCATTCTTTTATTTAGTTCACAATTCAAGTCTCAATTTATCTAATTCAACTTCCATTTCATGAATTTATTAATTATCCAAGTAGTTTATTCGGATTCAATCCATTTCAGTTTTCTCAGGTTTGGATTTTATTTCACTTGATTCAAGTCTCATTTCATTAACGACTTTTAGTTTCAATTATCTTCTTGGAATTCCATTCCAAATCATAAATTCAATTACAATTTATATTCACAATTTTATTCATATATGAATTCATCTCTTTAAGTTAGATTTTTATTTAAACTTTACAAGTTATCAACTTCATAATATTTCATAGATATTTTTATATAGTATTCCAGAACCTTACCAACATTTCAAAATCATTTTGAAAACAATTCAAATTATCCTTTCAATTACCAAAACAAAACCCAAATTTTCCAAACAACTTCCATTTAAAATAATTTGGCAGCAATTCCTCTTTTGGAAACCCAAAAATGAACATCGATAGTGCTGCAGTCATTACCGAAGTTATTTTCCAGCGACCAAAAAGAGTTTAGAGCTTTCATCTCTCTAAAATACTTTTCAAAACCTTCGAAATTCATTTTCAACTCCAAAAAGAATTTAAACTTTCCAAATCTCCAAAATTTTCAAATTCTTTTCAAAACATTTCCAAATACTTCTCTGGAATTCCGTTTCAAATTACAAATCACATTTATAATTTATATTCTCAAATTTCATTTGTATGTGAATTTATTTCTTAACTTTGGAGTTACAATCTCAATTTCTTATTCAATTTCATATAATGATAACATTTCAACATTATCACTTTCCTAACATCCATGCAACCATATACTGTAACAATTCATAGAAAATTATTTCTTTTGTATACAAAAATAGTTTTGGGCAAAATTATCTCATTTACCCTATTTAAAATTAATACTGTGTCGGTTTATCTTGTTTAGAGTTTAGAAACTCCTATCGATTCCAGTTAGCTAGACTGCACCGACCAGAATCTATAAACAATCAACCGATAAGTCAATACAATACAAACAATTTCATATTCACTAACAAATACGCGCTCATATCTATTATTACACTCAAACTCATTCTAGAGTACTACTGGCTCTATCTCTAATGAGTAACACCCAACAGAGCAGGGTTGTCGCTTAACCATATGCTCTGATACCAAATTGTAAGGACCCGATTCTTCGACTTCCGAAATTCGACATCGATACGTCCACTGTATCAACTGCCGAGCAAACGAATGCCGGAAAACCGAATTCTTAGGGTTTTAAAAGAAGAGGTAGAAGAATAAATAGAAGAAAAAGAGAAGAAGAACAACGGAACAATATCAGAAACGAAAACAATATCAGAATCTCACATATCGCAGCGGAACAATATATAATAGATAATCACTAGTCTTTTAAAACAAAGAACTATATCAGTTTATACATACATCAATCAGAGTCAATATACAACTTAATACAACAATGGACGGTTATATAAACTTGTCCTCATACAGAATACACAGCGGAATAAATACTATCAGATACAAATACTACGTCTCGTCATCCAGCTTATCTCCAAAGCTCCAGAATATCCAGAATATCCTGATAACCTAACTCTAGACTGCCCGTGTGGAAATTGGTGGGCACCCAGAGTTTAGAAGGGAACAATAAACTCCGAGTCAGTCATGGTGACTGGTGTGAGATCGTAAAACAGTTATTTTTCACAAAGAAAATAAAGCAGATTCACAATGCTTTTGGAAAATGAAACTACCATAAGACCTCCCGCCACACACACAATGCAAACGCAGAATTGAGGGAGATTTCTTCTTATGATAGTCAAAGATGCTTACTACGCCAATCATTGGATTATTATCATTAGTGCATAGTGGAAAACATTTTGAAAGTATAATATTAATCTTAGCCAGCATAGGTACCATTATACTATGCCTACTATAGCTGCTATATTAGATAGCAGGTTCTACAACTAAAACCGTACAAATTTCGTATTTGGGAAATGGATTTCCAACAAATGGTCAGGCTAAGGAACTTCCTTTCCTCCTGCCGAATAGGATCGCCTCTGGCTGGACGTCCCGAGAGACAAACTGCTCTCTGCCAAACAAGGTCGGGTTACCCCTGTAACAAGTAACTCACGAATATGCCATCCCCCGGTCCTTTGGGAACTTTATCCGAGCGCTCGATAGCCAACATCACACATCATAAAGAAAGTGTATCCACATGAGTAAGTATCTGGGCTCCATACCATGATACCACCCCTTTCCAGAAGGAAATGACATACCCTAAAGGGCGCGACCCTCATAACCTTGCCGCAACATTCCTGTTTCGACCATTTCCGGGTTGTTGAGGCCCTGACGAAGTCTCGTCCACAAAGCTACGCTTTTTCAAAAAGCCACGCTTTGGGTCAACAGATGATCAACCTATGATCACAAAGATAAATGATCAAACAAATGATCATATCACAAATGATCAAACACTGATCATCACACAGCAACACTCAGCATGCCACATTACCAAATTGGGATATATCGCTGATAAATTTCAACTACATAACCTCTGAGCTCGTACGTCTCAGAGAAGGGTGTTAAGCTAAGAGAATAAATTCTCCGCCACCAACAGATATGTATTTGAAAGAAATCAGCTTTATATCTCAAAGTGTAATGTCAGACATACAATCCATACAAGTCTGTTCCGGGATCAAACAGAACCGAAGGCACTTCTCACGAAGCCCTTGCAAATCCGGATAATTTCCAATCACGTCTGGACTTCCCGTCACTAAGGGTGATAAAACCTCTAAATCGGAGATCAACCGATGTAGAGTAACTCGACGGTAATCCGTCCGTTTTCAAAAATATCCGGTCTTCAACACCGGTCATCAAATGCGATTCATAACGACGTATCACATATTCGGAATGGGTTATACGACCCCATGGTCCTTTCCCGGCTAACCCGAATAGTGAGCGCTTATTCAAAAATAAGTGTGGCATTCAAATTCATCCAATTCACAACAAATACCCATTCAAGGTAATTATTGATAGTCGGTTATTTAACTATCAATAAAGATGCGCACATCATCAGATTCCAAATAATTTTCCAAATTATTTATTTTCCAAAATATCTTTACTAGATATATATATATAATTTCCACACTTAACCATTTGAAACAATTTCAAATCAATTTCCACATTTCAATTTATCTTTGAAGATAAAATCTCAAACAGTTCATTTCATATTGGAAAACCATTTCCATACTTATTTAATTATAAGTAATTCACAAATCTTATTTTCAACACTTGGAAATATTCAATATACTTAAATCAATATTAAGTATAAATTTAATTCTTTAAGGAAATCATTTATTATAACAACATCTAATTGAGTCAAAATGAATGTTACGTAAAACATCGTTACGACGACTCAAAATCACTAGTATAGGGATTCGAAATTTAGATAGATATATAAATCCCAATACTATATAAAAACATTTCCTTTCGGAAATCATTTACTATAACAACAGTGTTATAGTCCACCATTTCCTTCTTTCTCGAAAACGTCTATTTCAACAATAAATGTTGAAATCTATGATTTCGATATTCAACACATTTTAAAACATCGTTTAAAACAATTAACTTTATTTTCAATGTCACTTTTCCAAAACGTATCCATTTAACTTAAAAATATATTCACTGTCCAAAATCGTGAATATACTTCACTAACCACATTTCAATCCTTTCTACACATTTTACTTCAAGAATTATCCACTATCCAAAATCGTGGATAAAATTCCCAACCAACTCTTATTATTTACAACATTTAACTTAAAGGATAATTCGCTGTCCAAAATCACGAATATATCTCCTTTAATAACTTCTACGTTCAAAATTACCAAATTCAATTGGTTTCGGATTTATAAAACAACGTTTATAAATTCACCTTTATATTTCATAACAACTTTGATTTATAAATCTCCTTTATTAACAAATTCAATCAAGATCCATTTAAAGGTAAAAAAATCAAATTTATAAGTTAATTTCTTATAAATCTTTCATTCTACAATTTCATTCATTGTCAACTTCACAATTATAAATCTATAAATTTCATACACTTACGAATTCCATAATTATTTCATTTTTAACACTTATAAAAACTCGTTTTATAATTCCAATATTTTAAATTTATAGATATCAATTTTATAAATCTTTTATACGAATCGTTTATAGTTATTCAAAAATCCCAACTTAAACCATTTTATAAATAAATCAACTTTTATTTCAAAAATCACACTTTGGTTATACTTCACAAAAATCATAATTTCTATAACTTTAAAAGTTGAACGTTTATAAATCAATTCAAAAATTAAATAAACGTATACTTTCAAAAATCACTTTAAAATCCTTTTAAAGTAAAAGTCGTTATTTTTAAACTTCAAATCTGAATCCGATGATGCAACAGCACCAATTAGTCAATCACAACAACAAACATCATATATCAATATGATAACAGAATATACATCAATATCTGTAAATAAATAAATACTGGTGAGGAATCCAGTTGGATCCCTCCAACCTGTTTCCCTGCATCCACAGACGTTAGCACAATACCCATTCCACTTCGAGGTGGAATATCGCGGTATATGGGTTTTATAAAAATCATCCGCTTACTAACGGCGCAATAGGGTCTCATCCGCTATACAAGGCGGGAAATCAATCAATCCAATATATACATATGCCAATATGTATATATTGCTATATATATAGATATATCCTACTATATCTAATATCACATCCAAACAATCAATCAATCAAATCAATAAGTGCAATATCAAATTTCATTTGAGTGAGAAAAATCTCACCTTTGCTTTTTTATTTCATTTTGCAATCCATTCCAGACTGGCTAATTTCCATGATTTTAAACCTTGTATAAATAATTATACAAATTCATTAATATTTGAACAGACGAACAAATAAATTTCCAATTTAAACAGATTGAGTTAACTAATTATTAAATTATTTCATTAACTAACAATTTTATTCAAACTGATAATTTAAACAAATTTTCCTTTGTATTTCTATTAACTAATGATTTAATTGATTTAACCTTACTGAAAACAATTTTCTCTTACCAATTTAATTAAATCGAATTCCCTTTTGAAATAACCAGATTTATTTTACTGTAAAAAAAATTTTCTCTGTAAAACCAATCGAACAAAGTTTTCTCTTTTTTTTCTCCTTTAAACTTCATATATATTTTAAATCTGTATATATATATATACATCTTATTTAAACCTATTTTTATTTTATTTCTAAAATGGGACAGTCCATCTAACTTACTGTGAAATCAAAAGATGATATACAGTTTTCTTTTTTTTATATATATATTTATTTCCAAATATGTATATGAATATACACATATATTGAAATTATTAAAACTCAATACCTCGCAGCCGACCTTCCCCCAAGTCGAACGACGTCAAACCCAATTCCCATATCGCCGATGTCACGATCCTCGAGTTGCGAGCCATTGAGATGTTCGCCTGAACGCTGTCGTCGACGCCAATACCCATCACGCTCGCGATCTCCACCTCTTCACACTTCAACACGCGATGCCGACATCCTTCCAGCGTCGCACGAACGCGACCAAATCTCAATCCATCTCGACTCCGCCACTGCGAGCCCTAGCAGTCGCGACCCACACTCGCTCTCGCCTTCAACCTCCAGACGCGATGAGGCTCTCCCCCAGTCTCAATTATTTAAACACGGCTTCAAATTCGAACGAGATTCCTTCAATTTTGCAGGAGATTTGGGCGCGATTTTATTTTTCTTTGAATCGGAGAAAAGAGGGAACGCTGCCATTTGAATTTAATTTTAGAAGAGGAACGAAATTAAATGTCGAAAAGAGGGGCGCGATTTCCTTTTATTTTTCTTTCTGGCTTCGACCATGATTTCGTTTGCCATTTATTTCCTACTTTGAACGAGAATAATGTTCGTTCATTTTATTTTATCTTTTCTATCGACATTGCTTTGAAAAGGGGGAACAAAGGATTGCGTGTTGGAGAAGCTGATAAGAAATAATACGGCTGATGGGAAAGAATTTTAACTAGTGAATAGAATATATTATTCAAGTTTTAAATTCAAATTTAAATCGTCGAGAATCCACAGCTCCAAATCTTGACATCCCATCGAGGTGTGCCGCTAGGCGTTCGTAATGTTATACGCCTATCCCGAACCCAATGAAAAAGGTTCTGAGTTCAAATTCGATCGTATGGAGAAGATAGCTTTTTGGACCAGTTATTAAATTGAATTTCGATATAATTTTCAGCACGTTTAATTATCGTACGCTCACACAATAACTCGAACCCTACGAAAATTGAAATCCGATAATAATACAATATTATGGATCCAATGGAACTGGTTTCGTCAAATTCCGAGACCGTGCCTCAGACGGCTATTTTTAAATTCAATTTAAACGATATAAATTCAAAACCGAACAAATCACTGAACAATTCAATTCTGAAGCTTCTATTATTTCCGGTATTGTCAATACGAATTTTAAAAGCTTTTGAAATATTTTTAATCAACTTAAAATTGAAGATTCAAATTTTTATTCAACTTCAATAGATTAAATATTATAATTTAATCGCCAATTTCAAAGTTATATTGGCGATTCAAATTAAATTACCGTTCCAATATTTAAAATAAATTAAATATTTTCAATTTAAATTGTTTAAAATTCTGGGTCGTTACACTTTTGGTCGAATCGGCTACTATTGATAATTTGGAACATTTCAAACTTAAAGTTTTTAACTTAGGACTGAACATGTTTTTAGAATTGACATACTATGTTTGATATCACTTCTGAAGTTCAAGTCCGAGCACTACTTCATAAGGAGTTCATTT
Source organism: Allium fistulosum (assembly GCA_030737815.1). Lineage (NCBI taxonomy): Eukaryota > Viridiplantae > Streptophyta > Magnoliopsida > Asparagales > Amaryllidaceae > Allium > Allium fistulosum. Next base: position 420,681,877 of record CM060906.1, read on the forward strand.
TTTCCATAACAATTGTTTGACAAATACTCAAGAAAATACTAAACTACCATATAAAGATCATAATTTGGACTTGATACTCACTTAGTATACCAAATACATAAGTGAATTGTGATACAGTAGACTACATAACATATGTCATAGTTTCTATTGCCAATGCATAAGGAATCCATCTCATATGGTCCACATTAAACATTTCAATATGGTGTTTATGTATATCGCATGGGAATATCCCAACATCCTTTTATACTGATTATAAAAGATGTCATTTAAAAGTCTAATATAGAGAATTAAACAATCAAATTAAAATGATTCTAATATGAGTACATCATCAATAATAATATGTTTGTTATTCACTTATAAATATTTTACTACTTTTATAGTACTTGCTTATAGACACACACTTCCTCTGAATTTTGACCAAAAATCAAATTATTTGATATTTCTGTCAAAATACTTGTTTAACTTGATGCTTATCAACGATACTCTCGTATCATTTCTTGGATCATATTTGAAATACATAAACTCAGTATTGCCCCACTGATTTTTGAGTCACTTTGGTTATTATATGCAAAGAGTATATTCTAAATCATTATTTAGAATTTCTGTTTCAATGTATCTGTACCAAAACTCAAAATCATATCGGGTTATAATTTTGCGAGTAATTTCTAAAATTATTCAAACATGTTGAATGATGAATCTGTTATGTTTATTTCAATAACTAAAATTTACTCTGCTATTCATATTAGCATTGCTTACTATATTCCAACTGCAATCATCTTCTTCTTGAAGACAAATTTGCACCCAATGGATGATATCTATAACCACCCGGATTTTGGTCGTTTGATTTTGAATATTTAAGTGGTTTTAAATATTAAATTTGGAATATTAATTTAATTTTTTTAGATATGAAGATTCTAATTGAAAACTTTAAAATGAATTTAAAATTCCAAATATAGTGATTTAATTAATAAATTTAATTGTCGAGTTAATAATTAAAAATCGTTTAAATAATTGAATTGGAGTTGAATATGAAATCGAAACAATTTCTAATGTCGATATAAATTCTATTTGAATTAGAAATTAGTTAGTAAGATTTTTAATCTGAAATTTTGAGCGATTTCGTAAATTTTGGAAATTGTCGATTTAATCAACGCGTTAAAATAGCGATCCGGGGCACTGTCTCGGAATTCAACGAAACTAGTTCCATTGGATCTGTAATAATGTATTATTGTCGGATTTCATATTTCGTAGCGTTTAGAGTTATCGTTTGATCGTACGGGATAGAAACGCGTTGAAATTAATATCAAAATTCAATATAATAATTGGGTCCAAAAAGCTATCTTCTCCATACGACCAAATTAGGACTCAGAACTTTTTCCATTGCGTTTGAAATAGAGGTATAACATTATGAACGCCTAGCGGCACACCTCGATAGGAGTTCGGAATTTTAAGTTGCTAAACGAGATATTTTATAATTAAATAAAATTATATATGGTCAAATCAAAGTCTAGTCTAAGCCAACCAACATCGTACCCTATCCCCCTTTTTACGCGTTTAAATCACGTCTCCTTGTTCATTCTGTCAGTTCAAAAATAAAATCAAGGCTTACCTCCCCCTTTCCTTCATTTTCAAATCAGAGAAAGCCGATGTCGAATTTAGAAGAAAAAAAGAGAACGAAATCAAACAGAAGTAAATCGCGAGCTTCTCTCCTTCTTTATTGTTCTGTTTGAATCGATCCTCACACACAAATAAAAAGAAAATGAGATTAAATTGAAATCACCAGGGAAATTCACGAAACCAAGCTCAGTGGTCTCGAATTCGAAGGAGCTTCAATCTGCGGCGATCTTGTTGAGGGCGATGGTCATCGAGAGATGTGGCAAGGGATGTCATGATTGTTCTGGTGGAACTCAAGTGCGGCGGCGCTGGGGAGGGTGATTTTGTTCGATTCATTCAGGGTGTGGGCTCGTGCTGGCAGCGTTCGAAGAAGGAGACGACGCGTTAAGGAGGATGGGTCATGAGTGGAGACTGATGATGTGGAAGGGAAGACAATGTCGATCGAGCTGCGACAGTAAGGTCGGCAATGGTCAGGAAGTCGTGATTTTCAAGTGGACATCAGAGATAAAGGGTCGTGATGCCTAGATTTGATCACGGTTGTGTTCGTGCGTGGTAGGAGGACAGGGAGCAGTGGCCTTGAATGCTTGTGATCCAGGTTAGCAACAATCAGGATTTTATTTATGTGAGGTAATTAATTTAATTACTAGAATTTTGTTTAGTTAATTATATTATTAAAATCGAATGCGAAAAAATAATAAGAAGAAGATTTTAAAACAGGGATTTTAAATGTCTTGATTTGAAAAGTTCATTTAAAATTTAGATTTAGGAAATTTATATAAACGATTACTTATTAATGTATATGATTTCAAAAAGGAAAGTATACTATGTTATTATATGAATCATAAAAATAGGTTATTATTTAAAAGGCTAATGTGTTAGCTTGTATATGTGATAAGTAAACTTAGGTACTTCTTTTAATAATTATAAGGTCAAACTTATAAGATTCGTTATGACGTAGGCTACACAATGGAAATAATTTGAAGTCGTTTGGAAATAGCTGGGATTTTAGGTTAAATCGAATGTCGGTTCGATTTAATCTTAAATAAGCATTCGACAATTCGGGAAAAATCAAGGTGAGAAATTCTCACTCATTTGGAATTGCCAAATTTAATTTTAAATAGTGAAAATAAATTATTGGATGCTTGGATGAATTTATATAATTATTATCTGTTGAATGTTAAATATATATAGTAGTATATATATATTAGTAGTTGGAGTGATATTCCCGCACATTATAGCGGATGAGACCCCATGAGCCCCGCATAATAGCAGATGACCCTATATACCGCGATATCCCCCTCGAAGTGAAATTGGTATTTTTATATTGTATTAACATCTGTGGATGCAGGAAAATAGGTTGGAGGGATCCAACTGGATTCCTCAAAATGCTGAATTTAATTCATATATTGTGATATATGGATTGTGTAGAATAATCTATTATAGATTATTGTAGTGATTGGAATTATTGGATGCTATTGTAGCACCGTCCTGAATTTTGGTATTTTAAATACCATAAATATATACTTCAAAATTTGAAGGAATATAAAAGGAATTTCTGATATAAAAATATTTATATTGGAATTGGGGTTATTTTAAAGAAAATGAGTTAGAAAAATATATTTGATTTTTGGTACTTAACTATTGTGAATTATTAAATGGAGATTTTAAAAATGAATTATATAATAGAATTTATAAATGATATTTTGGAAATATGGGTTGAAGTCGATATTAAAAATAGATGGGAAGTAATAAATGGGATGTATAAAGGAATGGATTTATAAAAATGGAATTTTATAAACGAGATTAGTTGTATAAAAAGTGAAACTCAAAGGAGTTATAAAAATTTATAAACGATGTTTATAAACGAGGGAAATCGATATCAGATGATAGATTTGAAATATAAATTTACAGGGAGAATTTATATTGGAATAGGGAAGTAGAGTGCGAAAAATAGTGGATTCTATTTTTGAAAAGTGAAAAATGGTTAAGGAGATCAGAATGGAAGTGATGTAATATGATTCGAGAGGAAAGTATAAATTGAATTGGTTATTGAGGTTTTAAAAATATATCTTTAATTCTAAGAAGATAAGTTTGTTTTTTTTAAAAAAAGAGAATTTTATTTTTTAAAGCTATGAAATTTTAACTAGTTAGGGTTGAAATATTTCGGTAAGTAGATTTTCAAATATTAAGTATTTATTTTAGTAAAATTCTAACTTTTAAAATCAGCTTTGAAAATTTATTTGTTTATCTAAAATAAGTTATTAATGTTATAAAAGTGTTTCGATATTTTTTTTAAAATTTACTTGAACATGTTTCAAAAATAAATTATTATTCCTTTAAATACTTATTATTATATATATATATAGAGTTTTGAAGTGATTGAAAATTTTATTTATAAATTCTCTCGAGATTCGTAAATAGGGCAAATAAATGGATATGATTTTGAGGAGAAGAAATTTATTAGTGATTCCGGAGACTTTGGGATAAGTTACGCAATATTCTCTAAAGCGCTAATATTGAGAGATTTTGGAAAATAAGACTTATAATATTTTCCCTAAGTATAAAAATGGAATTTGGGAATATTTCTAAGTGTTGAGATGGCTTGAAAATATCCTGTTATGGATTTAAGTATTTGAAATTGTTTTCAAATATTGGAATATGGAAAGGGATTTGGATATATATCTTAGTAAAGATATTTTGAAATAAATATTTTGGAAAAATTTATAATAAGGCCTACTGACTGCTTAAGGATGTTTTATTGATAGTTAAATAACCGACTATCAATATTGGCCAATTTCGTTAATCGTTTCAAAGATACCGGGATCAGATTTAATTTTCTGAAAACTACTTCGATCTGGTTTGAACGTTACGAATGAATACCGTGAAGATGGTGAAGATGGTAATTCGAGTTGTCCAGACCCAGGACAACTTGTATGGACGAATGCTATCAGAACATCATCATTGGAGGACGATGAGCATTCTAAGTGGAATTGTTTCTTGAAAGGTAACGCTTAGCCTCAAGCCTCATCAACCGGGAATGACTAAAACAGAGGAGATGCAGCAAGGCTAAGTGGGTAGCACCCAATTAGGGTATGTTTTCACTTTTCAAGGTACCCTCTGAAACCTATATATTGTGGATATGGCTGTGCATGAAAGAAGGAGCGCTCGATTTTAAGGGTGGGAACACCCGGGGTGATAACATATTCGGTCTATCCAGGTTAGGGGTAGGCCGGTCTGGTGTAGCAGAGGATCCCGGTGAGGTCCTTGGTACATTGTTTTAGAGGTGTACTGTGATGGGCGGTACCCCAGTGTCCCAGTCATTTGTATGGGATCCATTCTCCAATACGAGCTTCGGTTTTGTTTGTAGAGCCTAATATGCTGGAATTTAATTAATGTAGTAATTTCGGCTATTTGAATAAGTATTTGTATTTAGACACTATTATAATATCACTGGATTTTGTACAAAATGTTTTGTTTATTGTAAGGGAAAAACCCGTTGTGTTTATGTGTGACGCGGTCTTACGAGATACCTTTGTTTTTCAAAGGATTTTGATAACTCTAATAATTCAAATTGAGTGTGTTTTCTCACGCTGGTTTTCCAGATTAACTCGGGTGTTATTTTATTATAATGCTCGGGTCAGACCAAGTATAACAGATTCAAGATAGAATGCTATGGAGCTCAGGAGACGAGCTGGATGATATAGACGTATTTCCGTACTTGACTTATATTTCCACTGTATGGGGACAAGTTATTATAATTATCCAGATTGATGTATTAATTATTGTACTCTGATGATTATAAGTATAACACAGTTACAGATTCTTTTGTATAAAAATCTGTTATTATATATTATAATTTGTTTCGCTGCGACTGTGAGATTCTGTGTTGTGGTTCTATTTTCTTCTATCTCTTTCTTCTTCTTTACCCTAGTTATTCGCTCTTTCGTACAATTTGGGTTGAACAAGTGTAACGACCCGTTATTTTCAACCATTCGCATCCATTATAAGTGTATAGGTAGACACTCATGCCAGAATTGAATTGCTCAAAATACCGCGTTGTAAATAAAATTTGGTAAATCTCAGAATATACAGTAAATAAATATAATCACAGATCACAGACACAGAGTAAAATAATGCAGCGGAAGTAAAAGGAATAGTAGTTCATGAAGCTACTATATAAATATATCAGAGTTACATAAGATATAACAGAAGAAATAGAGTACAACAGAAGTCTCAATAAAATAACCAAGTACAAGTTGAGTAGAACAACGGAACTGAAATAGATAGGACAAGACAAGCAGATAATCTCCAGCGATTCAAATCTCCAAGAGAGTGGAAATCCAAATCTGTGAATAACTCAGGCTGACCCGAGCATAAACCAAAACACAAAACACTCGAGTCAGGACAATATATACTTATATAATGTAAACCAACTCAAGTGAACTGTAATAAGGTACAAGTAACTTAAAGAATGCTTGGGATCGCCCATTCTTTAAGGATCCGTTAAACTATTTACTATGTAGTAATATTCGCTATTATAATAATGTCTAATCATAAAATAAACATACTTTTAAATAGCGTTAAGGCTTTACATTTTCCACCTTAACACGTAATATGCCAATAGTCTACACAGTACCTGCATATCTCGCAAGGCTATGAGAAGATACTCCATAGGTACGACACAAATAGAAACTCGTAGTAAAGCTCGATATGGTAGGTGACACGGCACACAAGGCAATGCCAGGGTAGATATACCAATTACGCATCCGGACTGGTGGTGACGCATAGCAGCCACTACCGCCCACCTCGAACAACACTCCCAAATCAAGGGTGCGCACCAAATCAATCACAAGTAATAGAATGGTATCGAAGAAGTGTGTCCGATCAGAGGTGCTACCTCCTTGGTCCGTCAATCGCTCCTGTTTTAGCCACCTTATGCCAACTCACGGGAGTTGGGTCCACGTATATACCTTAGGATCGTCGCCACCATCCTACTTCATTCTGGAAACTCCACCGTGTACACAGTTGTTAAAGTGGTTTTCGGTATCGATAGAGAGTATGTCCATATCTGATCCCGGTCTCTTTAACAACCAATCGTTATTATAACCCGTGGTTATAATTTAAAAACAGTTTGTACTTCAAAATAGAATATCATTTCAAATCCAAATCTTTATCAAAATAAAGATCAAATCATTTCCAAACCATTTAATATATCAAAATGTCATATCTTTCCAAAACTTCATTTCAAATCATTTCAATACATCAAAATATCATATCTTTTCAAAACTTCATTTCAAATCATTTTAATATATCAAAATATCATATCTTTTCAAAACTTCATTTCAAATCATTTTAATAGATCAAAATATCATATCTTTTCAAAACTTCATTTCAAATCATTTTAATATATCAAAATATCTTATCTTTCCAAAGCTTCATTTCAAATTAAATTTAGTATATCAAAATATCTTATCTTTCCAAAGCTTCATTTCAAATTTAATTTTATATATCAAAATATCTTATCTTTCCAAAGCTTCACTTCAAATTAAATTTAATATATCAAAATATCTTATCTTTCCAAAGCTTCATTTCAAATTAAATTTAATATATCAAAATATCTTATCTTAAACACCCCTTTAAATTCAAAGATAACATTCATTCATTTTCAATTCAAACCACCCTTTATAGGATTCATATTTCAATTTAAATTACTTCATTTAAACCCTTTAAAAGGGTAATTATTATTCTTTCAATTCAAGTATTCAATTTTCAAAGTTTCAAACCATTTTGAGTTCATTTGCTAAGTCAAAACCCCTAATTATTAACATTTCAGCCTTTCACATCATTTAGAAAAAACTGTTATAAGTTATATTTGAAAACATTTTAATTCAGCAAAGACAGCACTTAAAAACTGCTGTTATATCTCATTTCTAGTTGAAAAATTAGTTTAAACAGCAAGGACAGCATTTCCAAAAATGCCGCGGTAGCTCAGATTTCAAAACAAAGGTTTTATTTGATTTTAACAAAGACTGCAGACTACTACAGCATTTCCAGAGAATGCTATAATAGACCTGAGTTAAGTTTTTTGCTTATTAGTTCAACTACAGCAACTGCAGCATTTCAGAAATGCTGTAGTAGCCCTTTTATTCAATTTTTAGTGTAATTCAGAACCATAGCATTTCTGAATGCTATTAAAAGTGATTTCCAGCTTTTTAGTGCATTTCCAGCAATTAAATAACTTCATATTAAACTCTTTAAACATTTTAAAAATCATAATTTAACATTAAAATGTTCATTAACATATCATTAAACATTTTGATTTTTATTAAACCAATTTCTTATAAATAAATCCAAATTTCAATAATTCCACTTATTAGTTCAAGTGTATAATTTCCTTTTCTTCACTTTCAACAAATAAACTTAACACTTCAAATTTAAATTACCATTTCACAAATTTAACTAAATTTCCAATTTTATTTAATTAATTTAAAACCTTTAGTTAAAACCAAATTTACATTTCCTAGTCAAGTTATATTTTAAAATTACAATTTAAGCATTCATTTATTTAACCACTTAAATTCATAGAAAAATCAATAATGCTTTAATAAATCACTTAAATTAAAATTTAAATCAAATTATCATTTTTACCATTTTCCAAATATAATTAAATTTCCATTTTTATTTATATAACTTAAATATCATTTTTAACCAAAATACTAAATTCCAAACTTAAGTTATATTTCCATAATCCAATTTAACCATTCATTAATTACATTTTTAACTCATAGAAAAATCATAATTTCTTTATTTTAAAACATTTCAAAATCTATTTAAATCAAATTTCATAAATTTATATTTTCAAAATACTTAAAAATATCCAAAACACTTTATAAAATAACCACGGGCCTGTATATAGTTTTCTAACCTAGGTCAAGTGATACGGATATGTATCATTTCAATCCGCAGTTTAAAAAGAAAAATCCGGGTTCTATCATTTCAAACCCGCAATCCCAAGTTAAATAAAATAAATAAAAATCGTTCAGGCCTATCATTTCAGCCCATAACGATTTTTCCCTATTCTAAAGTCCGTTCGGGTATGTATCATTTCAACCCATAGTGAATCTAATCTACAGGGAACTTGCAGTGTGATAAACAGATATAAATGAACAGAATAGCATCATATAACAGTAACAGATAAGATGACAGGTAAATTAACAATTTAATATCATATATAAATGATCACAAGTAGTTATAACATCACATAATAGTTCTACACATTCAAATGGTGTCAATTCACATTTGTATAAGTATAAATGTCTGGTGAGATTTACTTACCTTTTCAAGCTGGAGTTTGCAAATCAAAATACATAGATAAATTCTGGAAAGCACGGTACGACTTTAGATTCAAGCAGAGAGAGTGTCAAGCTATTGATCTTCAATACAACAATTAAAACAAAGCACAAATAAATATAAATACAATACCAAAATAAATTGAACAAAGATTGGAAATCAAAGGGAACAAGGACATCACCAAGCTTTCGAGCAAGTTTTGCTTGACCACAACTCAGTGTATGCTCGACCATACATGCTTAGGCTCAGCTTTGGCATGTTTTCAGGTGGGAAATGGATTAGGTTTGGTTCATATAGGCACGGCTAAGCTTGAAAATGCCAAGGGTTTGGGAGTTACAAGGCGAAGAATGCTAAAGGTCAAGGCAAAGTGGTTTTGGTTGCATCTAGGCTCGGGTTTATGGTCCTATAGGGCTCGGTCATGCATGGTTCAGGTTAGGTCAGGGGAGTGGCTGATGGTAAGGGGTCAGGTCATGATGGTGGTGGAGCTAGGGAAGGTGGCCAAGGCAAACTATGAAGGTGATGGTGGCATATAGGTCAGTTAGGCATTGTTTTGTGGAGTTTTGCAATGTTTGTGTGGTGTTTTCATCAAGGGATGGTCACGGCCATCTATGGTCAGAGGAGAAGGGTTATTGGTCATGGAAGATGAGGGGAAGGAAGTGGTAGAGGAGATGGTGGAGGGTGTGGAGGTGTATGGCCGAACCAAGCAAGAGAAGAGGCAAGGCAAAAACAAGCAAAAGAGAAGAGAAAAGTGGAGAAAGGAAGCCATTGTTTGCATTTTTTTCTCAAAATGGAATAGCCGTGCAAAATGAGGAGGATGAGTAGTTTCTCACGTGAATTCTAAGGAGAATACACAGCCAAAGCAAAAAAAAATGTACGGCCAAAAGCAAAGAAAATGAAGAGCCAAAGGAAAATGAAAAGGTGGAAAAGGAAAAGTCATTAGCAAATGAAAGGACTTTGCCTCTTTGAATTCCCATTTCTTTTAATTAAATAAAAAAAATAAGTAAATGAATTTAAAAACTGAAACAAATTAAAATAGAATAAAAATAAATAATTAAATTTTAAAGAAAATAGAAAAGAATATAAGAAATTGCTTAAAAATTGAAAACAGGGTCCAGAAATTTCAAATAAATCACCATTGTCTTTGGAAAATTATCTACTTCATTTAAAAAATATTCTAAAGCAAAATTTTGAAATAAAATAATTTCTAAAGTATTTTCAAAGTGAAATAAATAACTTAATTTAGAGAAAATAGAAAAAGAACTAAAGAAAATGTTTAAAAATTGGAAATAGGACATGAAAATTACAAATAAATATCACTAGCCTTATAAAATTTCTATTTCACTTTAAAACAAATAAAAGTCCAATAAATAAAATAAATGAGGAACAAAATAAAGTGGGAATGAGAATAAAATAAGATTTAAGAAAATAGAAAAATAAATAAAGAATTTCTTTAATTAATTGAAGCTGGAAATTAGAAATTGTAAACAAAATACAACTGACACTGGAAAATCTAAATTACACTTTTAAAAAATGTTTTAAAACCAACATATATGCATAACATGTTATTTTACCCATATAAATATAAATTAGAATATTACAAGACCAAATAAATGTTATTTATATGATTTAAAATAAACAATTTTGTTAAATACAGCAAATTACACACAATAGTTAAAAAGGCATAACTTTCACATTACAAATCAGATTTCAACGAAACAAAAAGCAGTATTTTTAATATTTTATTTACTTTCATAATAAAAGATAAAATTAAAATTTTCAAAATTTTAAATTTTAAATTTAAAAGTCAAATTTTGACTAATTTAACAAAAATTCACTTTTTGGAAAATTATTCTATTTAGTCATATTTGGAATTCTAATCCATATCAAAATCAAAGTTTATATTTAAAATAACAAAATTTATTCTTTTTCATAAATAAAATAAATCTTTTAAATTCGAAAATTCAATTTAAAATAATTGTAAAATACATGGTTGTTACACTCTCCCCCACTCGAAACTTTTCGTCCCCGAAAAGGAACGAGGTACAGGAAAGCGCAGAAAAAGATAGAATGAAATAGGATTAAGACAAGATGACAAGAAGATTAAAATTATACCTGATAACTGTTGTTATAGGTAAGTTTAACAAGGGTGGAGATGATCTTCCCAAGATCCTCCAGAATCAGGAACACAAGCACGAAAAGATCTTCTAGAATCTGATTTACTCTTTCCGCTTGACCGACGGTCTACGGGTGGAAAGCAGTGCTCAGATTTAAAATGAGTACCAAAGATTATAAAGATTATAGAAAGATTTCTAAGCAAAAGATTATAGATAGATGCCTATACCAGTCTATAGCAAGATGAGAAAAATAAGGACAACTAAAAGACAGTTTGAAGTCACAATAAAATAATAAGTTTGAAAACCAAAATAAGTTAATAGGTTTGAAATTTCCATGGTTTCAGCTTAAATTGATAATTAATTTTACACAAGTTAAATAAATCTTACTATCTCTAATTTCATTATCTTATCATCCAACTTTCTTAAACTAACAATTTCTAAATCATGGATTTAAAATCATTTATTATACCCAACATGTACTTAATAAATTTAATTCCTCTTTATTCCTAATTAAAATTAAGTTTACTCCTCTCAATATATTTTATCACCTATGCTAAATATACTTACATTTATTTTAATTGTTTTAATTTATTTTTAGTTCCTTTAACATAATTTATATTGTAAATTATTCAATTAACCTTTTAGTCTATTTACCTCTGTTAATCTTTTATAACTAAAATTTAAGTGTATAATATTTATTATAACCACTCAAATTTTATTTATAAAATCTTTTTATATTGTATATTATCCAATTACATTGTTAACTTCTAAAAATTAAGGTAAGTTATATTTGAATGCAATTGAGAATTATACAAATAAAACTTTCTAAAATTAATATACAGTATAAAAATTCTAATTCAATCATTTCAAGCTTGAATATTATTCAAAATTTTGATTTTCTTTTTATACTTGAAGTTATTATTTAAGATAGAATTTAAGAATAAAATTTCCGGTTCCTTTCAAACCATTTAGAGATAAATAAATGTATGTACATAATTTGTCAAATCAAAGTTAAATCAAATCATCTTTTAGAAACTCAAATCAATCAAATTTCCTAAAACAAAGCTGTAGCAAAACTACAGAATGGTTTCTTCACTTCGAAACTCGAAAATGAACGTCGATGATGCCGCAGTCATCACCGAAATTATTTTCCAGCGACAAAGAGAAGAGCACTGATTTTTAAACTTTAAAATTCTTTGGAAACAAATTTCTATTCAAAAATACTTTAAATCAAATTTATAAACAACTATTTATAAATTCATTCATATAATGATAAATCAAGTATTATCATTTCAAATAATCAATTTAAATCAATTTATTAAGTTCCATAATATTTACTTATATCAAAATTTATTTCATTAACCAAATTTTAAAATAATATTGTGTCAGTTTGTTCTGTCAAGGTGTTTAGAAATCCTATCAATAGCGTTGATCAGACGAATCGATCGGAAGCCCAAATCAACATCAACAACTCAAACAACACAATATATAAAACAAACATAGATTTACAAGTACAATTCAAAATGTTTGGAGATATTTTGGAAAAGAAGACAAGATGATTAATTAACAAATTATGAAGATGGATAAGCTTAGATAAATCGCGGGCAACCTTAACCGGGTCAACCGTGACATAATGAATAAGATCAAATGTGGATTTTTCTAGGGTAAATCTACATTCGATCTCAAGAGATAGAGTTTGGAGTAATAAAAGATATTAGCATCTAAACCCCGGATAGATATAAATCTCTGGTGAATCGATGCTAATTGTAAAGGAGTTTCCCCCTTTACAAGAAAATTAGAATATTGGCGAGACTGCCAATTCACTATAAAGATCATTCGAAGTGGATTTATGGAATACTCTAGAATCAAAAGAAGATGAATAGTGAGGGGCAAGGATGGATTTTGGAACCGCAGGGAACGTTCCAAAATTCAAAGGAAATTCGAATCAAAAGGAAGAGATTCAAGCTCGAATAAAAGTGATTCTATAATAAATTTACCATACATTCTAAGTTTTGCCTAGAGCTACCAAAGCTCTGATACCAACTGTAACGACCCGTTATTTTCAACCATTTGCATCCATTAAAAGTGTATAGGTAGACACTCATGTCGGAATTGAATTGCTCAAAATACCGCGTTGTAAATAAAATTTGGCAAATCTCATAATATACAGTAAATAAATATAATCACAGACACAGAGTAAAATAATGCAGCGGAAGTAAAAGGAATAGTAGTTCATGAAGCTACTATATAAATATATCAGAGTTACATAAGATATAACAGAAGAAATAGAGTACAACAGAAGTCTCAATAAAATAACCAAGTACAAGTTGAGTAGAACAACGGAACTGAAATAGATAGGACAGGACAAGCAGATAATCTCCAGCGATTCAAATCTTCAGGAGAGTGGAAATCCAAATCTATGAATAACTCAGGCTGACCCGAGCATAAAGCAAAACACAAAACACTCGAGTCAGGACAATATATACTTATATAATGTAAACCAACTCAAGTGAACTGTAATAAGGTACAAGTAACTTAAAGAATGCTTGGGATCGCCCATTCTTTAAGGATCCATTAAACTATTTACTATGTAGTAATATTCGCTATTATAATAATGTCTAATCATAAAATAAACATACTTTTAAATAGCGTTAAGGCTTTACATTTTCCACCTTAACACGTAATATGCCAATAGTCTACACAGTACCTACATACCTCGCAAGGCTATGAGAAGATACTCCATAGGTACGACACAAATAGAAACTCGTAGTAAAGCTCGATATGGTAGGTGACACGGCACACAAGGCAATGCCAGAGTAGATATACCAATTACGCATCCGGACTGGTGGTGACGCATAGCTGCCACTACCACCCACCTCGAACAACACTCCCAAATCAAGGGTGCGCACCAAATCAATCACAAGTAATAGAATGGTATCGAAGAAGTGTGTCCGATCAGAGGTGCTACCTCCTTGGTCCGTCAATCGCTCCTGTTTTAGCCACCTTATGCCAACTCACGGGAGTTGGGTCCACGTATATACCTTAGGATCGTCGCCACCATCCTACTTCATTCTGGAAACTCCACCGCGTACATAGTTGTTAAAGTTGTTTTCGGTATCGACAGAGAGTATGTCCATATCCGATCCCGGTCTCTTTAACAACCAATCATTATTATAACCCGTGGTTATAATTTAAAAACAGTTTGTACTTCAAAATAGAATATCATTTCAAATCCAAATCTTTATCAAAATAAAGATCAAATCATTTCCAAACCATTTAATAAATCAAAATGTCATATCTTTCCAAAACTTCATTTCAAATCATTTCAATACATCAAAATATCATATCTTTTCAAAACTTCATTTCAAATCATTTTAATATATCAAAATATCATATCTTTTCAAAACTTCATTTCAAATCATTTTAATATATCAAAATATCATATCTTTTCAAAACTTCATTTCAAATCATTTTAATATATCAAAATATCTTATCTTTCCAAAGCTTCATTTCAAATTAAATTTAATATATCAAAATATCTTATCTTTCCAAAGCTTCAGTTCAAATTTAATTTTATATATCAAAATATCTTATCTTTCCAAAGCTTCACTTCAAATTAAATTTAATATATCAAAATATCTTATCTTTCCAAAGCTTCATTTCAAATTAAATTTAATATATCAAAATATCTTATCTTAAACACCCCTTTAAATTCAAAGATAACATTCATTCATTTTCAATTCAAACCACCCTTTATAGGATTCATATTTCAATTTAAATTACTTCATTTAAACCCTTTAAAAGTGTAATTATTATTCTTTCAATTCAAGTATTCAATTTTCAAAGTTTCTGATGCAGCGCAGAATGTTGAAGGCATAAGTCGTTCACGACCTAAGGAGTTTATAGGTCGTTCACGACCTAACAAGGAAGAAGTGATGAACGAGTCACGACCTAATGATGAAGAACGAGTTTACCGTGTCAAGTTACGACCTAAGGAGGCATGGGAGCAGGAGCTACGACTTAACTGGAAACCAGGGGAAGGAGTTAACTCGAGTTCGTGACCTAACGAAGGTTTTAAGTCGTCCCAGCGACTTAGTATAACTCGGCAGCGACCTAGTGAAAGCCCACGACTTAACGAAGCTGAAGGTATAAGTCGTCCACGACTTAACAAAAGGCATGAAGAGGAAGCGAGTTACGAGCATGAAGAGGAAGCGAGTTACGACCTAGAAGAATTAACTCGTGAGTCGCGGAAGTTTAACTCGTGAAGTTCTTAAGTCGTAAGTCGCGTGAAGATGTTGCCGTTGATTCTTCTGCGAGTTAATCTAAACCATTGATTTCCTTAAGTCGTTGATGCCGCCTGTTTTTAAGTCGCTGAAGCCTGGTGCCGTTGATTCTTCTGCGAGTTAATCTCTGCCGTTGTTTGTTAAGTCGTAAAGCGTATGAGTTTTATGTCGTTAGGTCATCTACGACCTAAGTGTTGTAATAAGTCTGTATATTTTTGTAAGTCGTAGAACACATTTGTTTAAAGTCGTAAGTCGTGGTAATTGTGTTGTAATCTGCTAAGTCGTAACGACTTATGGTGAGTCGCCTGTTTTGAGTTGTTTACTTTTGAGTCATTTCTTTGAGTCGTAAGTCGTGTACGACTTATGTTGAGTCGGAATCTTTGTTAAGTCGGAAACGACTTAGGAGTTAGTGAAATTTCTGTTGTAAAGTTGTTCGCCTATAAATAGGCCGTGAGTCTCATTTGTAAAGGTTGTTGAATATCGAATAAAATTCTCTTTTGTTAGCTTTGTGCTTACAATTTCAATTGGTAGTCGAGGGTATCTCCTATCTCCACTTACGTCATTCGAGCGCGCTCGAATCATCGTTTGTTGAAGCCGATTCACGGTATCTTGTGCGCAAGATCAACGTCGAAGAATCGTAGATCTCTTTCCCGGTATCTTCGAATCAACGAGTCAGAGATAGCTAAGAATTCGGTATCTTCGGATCAACGAATTCGGGCATTTCAGTATCCATCAATCCATCGATTGCTACTTTCACCGATTGAAGATCGTTTTGATTAATCCGCTGCGTTAGTTTGGTATCGGAGCGTGTTCTAACCAATCATAGTTAGATCGAGACTTGGAGCCTAATCATTTTGAAGTTGAAGTTGTTTGGCCGAGAAGTTTGAAGTTTGAGCCGTGGCCGAGAGGAAGAAGTGTTCATCATTGTTCGAAGTTGTTTGATCGGATTTGAATTGGAGGCCGAAACTTTGTCCATCGTGTTCATCGCGATTTGCTACAAAGTGGAAGTTTTCGATCCGTTTCATTTTGGATCAAAGTCCGAAAAGTGTTTGAATTTTGAAGTGTTGAAGAGTTTGTAAAGTTTTCAAGTATGCCGCCAAGGAGAGCTAATCGTCACCAAAACGTAGAAGCTTTGTATCGAAGAGAAGAAGCTGATGAGATGGAGCAAAGAATCAATGAAAACTTTAGTGAAAAGCTTAACGAAGGAATTGGCCGGTTAGAGAAGCTTATGACGGAGATGAATCAAAATCGGAGAAGGGTTTCACCTGAATCTAATCATGGGGGTAGTAGAGTCTCGCCACATTCCAATCGAGACAGAAGTGTTGAAAATGATCAAGGACGTGGGAGGAACGTGAATGATCATGAACGGAGGAATGTAGATAGAAGGGATGATGGTAGACGAGAAGGTAGTAGAGATGTGGGTGGACGAGATAGACAACGATATACATCTGATTTTGAAGAGGATTATGATGGTGGTAGTGTTCGAGGACAAGGACGAGGACAAGGAAGAAATTACTCTGAGTATGATCACAAGTGGGAGTCAGGGATGAAGACTGAAATTCCTGAATTCAAAGGTGGTATTCAAGCGAAGGAGTTTCTAGATTGGGTAGCTAATGTTGAAGAGATTTTTGACTTCAAAGAAGTGCCAGAACATCGTAGAGTGAAGTTGGTTGCTACGAGGCTGAGGGGTAGAGCTTTGGCATGGTGGCAGCAGACCAAACTTACACGTGATCGGATGGGAAAGTCAAAAGTTGAATCTTGGGAGAAGATGAAGAAATTGATGAAAGCAACGTTCTTACCATACAATTATCAATCTTTGATGTATCAACGTTTACAGAACTTGAGGCAGGGCACGAAGACAGTTAATGACTATGCTGATGAATTTTACCAACTGATTGCTCGAAATGATATTATGGAGACGGAAGAACAACTGACAGCTAGATTTGTTGGGGGACTACGAATGCAGATCCAGGATATGGTTAATATGTTCGATCCAAGATCTGTAGCAGAGGCACATCAGAAAGCGTTGGCTTGGGAGAAGCAGGGACGAGGAGGAGGTGGTGTGTTTACTAGTTCCAACAATCAAATGAAGGGTGTTAGTGGAAGTTCTAATGTTTCTAAACCTATCAGTAGACCAGTGGTGAAGGAGGCTGAGAAGGCAAGGGTTAACAATGGTTTCAAATGTTACAATTGTCAGGAATTGGGTCATAAAAGCAGTGAGTGTCCAAAGCCAAAGAAGAGAACCATGATTGCGGAAGTTGAAGATGGGGATGTTGATGGGGAGTGTTCTAGTCCAGTTGAGGAGGATGAGCAGGATATTGCGTCAGGAGATGAAGGTTGTAATCTAATGCTGAGGAGATCGTGTTTAACACCGAAGCAGGAGGAAGCTAGTTGGTTGAGAAGTAATATTTTTCAGTCAACATGTACTATTCTGGGGAAGGTGTGTAAGTTTGTGATTGACGCAGGAAGCTGTGATAATATTATTTCAACCGAGGCTGTGACAAAGTTGAAATTGAAGACAGAGAAACATCCGAGTCCATACAAGTTAGCATGGTTGAGAAAAGGAGGAGAAGTGAAAGTGGATAGACGAGTTCGTGTTCCATTCTCTATTGGGAAGAAATACAAAGACGAGATCTGGTGTGATGTAGTAGAGATGGATGTTTGTCATTTATTATTGGGAAGACCATGGAAGTATGATCGAGCAGTACAACATGACGGTCGGACCAATAGTTACAGTTTTATGTTTGAAGGCACGAAGATTATCCTAGTTCCAAAGAAGAGACCACAAGGAGAAAGTAAGTCAGAAGAAATTGAAGAGCTGAAAACTTTATTATCTTTGAAGGAGTTTGTTAAGGAGGTTGAGAAAGAGCCTGAAGTATTTTTATTGATTGGGCGTGAGAGCAAAGAAGAGGTTGAAATTCCAGAAGAAGTTAAACCAGTTTTGAAAGAATTTGACGATGTATTCCCAGATGAGTTACCAAAGGAGTTACCGCCTTTGAGAGACATACAACATCAAATCGATCTTGTTCCGGGAGCAGTTTTGCCACACAGACCACATTATCGAATGAGTCCGAAGGAACATGAAGAGTTGCGGAGGCAGGTAGAGGAATTGCTTGAACAGGGGCGTGTGCAGGAGAGTTTTAGTCCTTGTGTTGTACCAGCTTTATTGGTACCCAAAAAGGATGGAACGTGGAGGATGTGCACAGATAGTAGAGCATTGAATAAGATCACAGTCAGATACAGATTTCCGATGTCGAGGCTTGATGATTTATTGGATCAAATCAGTGGGTCCGTAATCTTTACTAAGATTGACTTGAAGAGCGGTTATCATCAGATTCGCATTAGACCAGGGGACGAATGGAAGACAGCATTCAAGACGAGGGAAGGCTTGTATGAATGGCTGGTAATGCCGTTTGGTCTATCGAATGCACCGAGTACATTCATGAGGGTGATGAACCAAATTTTCAGACCGTACATTGGGAAATTTGTGGTGGTTTATTTTGATGATATTCTAATCTACAATGCTAGTAAAGAAGAGCATGTTCAGCATTTGAAGAAAGTGTTAATTATACTTCGTGAAGAACAATTCTATGCTGCTACAAAGAAGTGTGTTTTTATGGCGAGGAGTGTTTTATTTTTGGGGTATGTTGTATCAGAGGAAGGAATACAGGTTGACCAAAGTAAAATCGAAGCTATTAGAGATTGGCCGCAGCCCAAAACGATAACGGAAGTTCGTAGTTTTCACGGGTTGGCTTCATTTTATCAAAGGTTTATTCCACACTTTAGTAGTGTGATGGCACCTGTGACTGATTGTATGAAGGGTAAACAATTTACATGGACGGAGGAAGCAGGAGTTGCTTTCGAACGAATCAAGGAGTTGCTGACGACAACACCAATTCTAGCATTGCCTGATTTTCAGTTGTTGTTTGAATTACATACTGATGCGTCGAAGGTTGGAATTGGAGGTGTGTTGAGTCAAAGGGGTCGTCCTGTTGCCTATTTCAGTGAGAAGTTGTCAGGAGCGAAGATGCAATACAGTACATATGATGTGGAGTTTTATGCTGTTGTGCAAGCTATTAAACACTGGAGACATTATCTATTTCAGAAAGAGTTTGTTCTGTATACTGATCATGAAGCATTGAAGCATTTGCAAGGGCAAGATAAGATTTCAGCAAGACATGCATCGTGGATTGCATATCTACAACAGTTTACTTTCGTTGTTAAACACAAGTCAGGGGTGACGAATCAAGTGGTTGATGCTTTGAGTAGGAGGAGTCATTTGTTGACTACGCTGAAGGTTGAAGTGACGGGGTTTGAAATGTTGCCGGAACTATTTGTCGAAGATCCTTACTTTGCAAAGCTTGTGGATAAAGTCAAGGAGGGAAAGACTGATGAGTTTATGATGGTTAATGGTTTTCTTTTTAAAGGAAATCGATTGTGCATACCAGAGGGTAGTCTGAGAATGAAGATTATCAAAGAGTTACACGACGAGGGACATGTTGGGAGAGACCGTACCTTACAGTTGATTTCACAGTCCTACTTTTGGCCATCGTTGAGGAAAGAAGTAGAGAGGTTTGTAAAGCGTTGTCATATTTGTCAGGTTTCGAAAGGAACTGCGACTAATGCTGGTTTATATATGCCGTTACCCGTGCCTGTAAAACCAGTGGTGGATATCAGTATGGACTTTGTGTTGGGGTTGCCGAGAATGCAGCGTGGTAATGATTCCATTTATGTGGTGGTTGATAGATTTTCGAAAATGGCACATTTTATTGCTTGTAAGAAGACGGCGGATGCTGTTCATGTTGCTCAGTTGTTTTTCAAGGAGATCTATCGACTTCATGGATTGCCAGAATCTATTGTGTCGGATAGAGATACTCGATTTCTGAGTCACTTTTGGTTAAGTTTGTGGAAGATGGTGGGAACGAAGTTGAACTTTAGCAGCGCTTATCATCCGCAGACAGATGGACAGACTGAGGTGGTAAACAGATCATTGGGAAACTTGCTGAGGTGTCTTGTACAAGATAATCTGAAGAGTTGGGATGTGAAGTTATGCCAGGCAGAGTTTGCCCATAATCATGCTGTGAATCGAAGTACTGGGTTCAGTCCATTTCAGATAGTATATTCAAGTTTACCGAAGGGACCGTTGGATCTAACTATAGTGCCACAATCAAAGAAGACAGTTAAGAAAGCTGCTGATTTTGTTGAGGGGTTGGCGGAATGTCATAAAATCGTTCAGGAACGATTGGGGAAAGCAAATGAGAAGTATAAACGATCTGCAGATTTGAGACGAAGGAATGTTGAATTTCATGAAGGTGATCTGGTTTATGCAATATTAACGAAAGATCGTTTTCCAGTAGGCGCGTATAACAAGTTGAAGGCCAGGAAAATTGGTCCAGTGGAAGTTGTGAAACGAATCAATGAAAATGCTTACAAATTGAAGTTGCCAGAGGACGTATATACGTCTGACGTATTCAATGTTAAACATCTCATACCATATCATGGAGACGAGTTGGTTGTGGATGTAGAAAATACAAATTCGAGGTCGAATTTTTCTCAACCTAGGGAGGATGATGCAGCGCAGAATGTTGAAGGCATAAGTCGTTCATGACCTAAGGAGTTTATAGGTCGTTCACGACCTAAAAAGGAAGAAGTGATGAACGAGTCATGACCTAATGATGAAGAACGAGTTTACCGTGTCAAGTTACGACCTAAGGAGGCATGGGAGCAGGAGCTACGACTTAACTGGAAACCAGGGGAAGGAGTTAACTCGAGTTCGCAACCTAACGAAGGTTTTAAGTCGTCCCAGCGACTTAGTATAACTCGGCAGTGACCTAGTGAAAGCCCACGACTTAACGAAGCTGAAGGTATAAGTCGTCCACGACTTAACAAAAGGCATGAAGAGGAAGCGAGTTACGAGCATGAAGAGGAAGCGAGTTACGACCTAGAAGAATTAACTCGTGAGTCGCGGAAGTTTAACTCGTGAAGTTCTTAAGTCGTAAGTCGCGTGAAGATGTTGCCGTTGATTCTTCTGCGAGTTAATCTAAACCATTGATTTCCTTAAGTCGTTGATGCCGCCTGTTTTTAAGTCGCTGAAGCCTGGTGCCGTTGATTCTTCTGCGAGTTAATCTCTGCCGTTGTTTGTTAAGTCGTAAAGCGTATGAGTTTTATGTCGTTAGGTCATCAACGACCTAAGTGTTGTAATAAGTCTGTATATTTTTGTAAGTCGTAGAACACATTTGTTTAAAGTCGTAAGTCGTGGTGATTGTGTTGTAATCTGCTAAGTCGTAACAACTTATGGTGAGTCGCCTGTTTTGAGTTGTTTACTTTTGAGTCATTTCTTTGAGTCGTAAGTCGTGTACGACTTATGTTGAGTCGGAATCTTTGTTAAGTCGGAAATGACTTAGGAGTTAGTGAAATTTCTGTTGTAAAGTTGTTCGCCTATAAATAGGCCGTGAGTCTCATTTGTAAAGGTTGTTGAATATCGAATAAAATTCTCTTTTGTTAGCTTTGTGCTTACAATTTCAATTGGTAGTCGAGGGTATCTCCTATCTCCACTTACGTCATTCGAGCGCGCTCGAATCATCGTTTGTTGAAGCCGATTCACGGTATCTTGTGCGCAAGATCAACGTCGAAGAATCGTAGATCTCTTTCCCGGTATCTTCGGATCAACGAGTCAGAGATAGCTAAGAATTCGGTATCTTCGGATCAACGAATTCGGGCATTTCAGTATCCATCAATCCATCGATTGCTACTTTCACCGATTGAAGATCGTTTTGATTAATCTGCTGCGTCAGTTTCAAACCATTTTGAGTTCATTTGCTAACTCAAAACCCCTAATTATTAACATTTCAGCCTTTCACAGCATTTAGAAAAGGCTGTTATAAGTTATATTTGAAAACATTTTAATTCAGCAAAGACAGCACTTAAAAACTGCTGTTATATCTCATTTCTAGTTGAAAAATTAGTTTAAACAGCAAGGACAACATTTCAGAAAAGCTGTGGTAGCTCAGATTTCAAAACAAAGGTTTTATTTGATTTTAACAAAGACTGCAGACTACTACAGCATTTCCAGAGAATGCTATAATAGACCTGAGTTATGTTTTTTGCCTATTAGTTCAACTACAGCAACTGCAGCATTTCAGAAATGCTGTAGTAGCCCTTTTATTCAATTTTTAGTGTAATTCAGAACCATAGCATTTCTGAATGCTATTTAAAGTGATTTCCAGCTTTTTAGTGTATTTCCAGCAATTAAATAACTTCATTTTAAACTCTTTAAACATTTTAAAAATCATAATTTAACATTAAAATGTTCATTAACATATCATTAAACATTTTGATTTTTATTAAACCAATTTCTTATAAATAAATCCAAATTTCAATAATTCCACTTATTAGTTCAAGTGTATAATTTCCTTTTCTTCACTTTCAACAAATAAACTTAACACTTCAAATTTAAATTACCATTTCACAAATTTAACTAAATTTCCAATTTTATTTAATTAATTTAAAACCTTTAATTAAAACCAAATTTACATTTCCCAGTCAAGTTATATTTTAAAATTACAATTTAAGCATTCATTTATTTAACCACTTAAATTCATAGAAAAATCAATAATACTTTAATAAATCACTTAAATTAAAATTTAAATCAAATTATCATTTTTACCATTTTCCAAATATAATTAAATTTCCATTTTTATTTATATAACTTTAATATCATTTTTAACCAAAATATTGAATTCCAAACTTAAGTTATATTTCAATAATCCAATTTAACCATTCATTAATTACATTTTTAACTCATAGAAAAATCATAATTTCTTTATTTTAAAACATTTCAAAATATATTTAAATCAAATTTCATAAATTTATATTTTCAAAATACTTAAAAATATCCAAAACACTTTATAAAATAACCACGGGCCTGTATATAGTTTTCTAACCTAGGTCAAGTGATACGGATATGTATCATTTCAATCCGCAGTTTAAAAAGAAAAATCCAGGTTCTATCATTTCAAACCCGCAATCCCAAGTTAAATAAAATAAATAAAAATCGTTCAGGCCTATCATTTCAGCCCATAACGATTTTTCCCTATTCTAAAGTCCGTTCGGGTATGTATCATTTCAACCCATAGTGAATCTAATCTACAGGGAACTTGCAGTGTGATAAACAGATATGAATGAACAGAATAGCATCATATAACAGTAATAGATAAGATGACAGGTAAATTAACAATTTAATATCATATATAAATGATCGCAGGCAGTTATAACATCACATAATAGTTCTACACATTCAAATGGTGTCAATTCACATTTGTATAAGTATAAATGTCTGGTGAGATTTACTCACCTTTTCAAGCTGGAGTTTGCAAATCAAAATACATAGATAAATTCTGGAAAGCACGGTACGACTTTAGATTCAAGCAGAGAGAGTGTCAAGTTATTGATCTTCAATACAACAATTAAAACAAAGCACAAATAAATATAAATACAATACCAAAATAAATTGAACAAAGATTGGAAATCAAAGGGAACAAGGACATCACCAAGCTTTCGAGCAAGTTTTGCTTGACCACAACTCAGTGTATGCTCGACCATACATGCTTAGGCTCAGCTTTGGCATGTTTTCAGGTGGGAAATGGATTAGGTTTGGTTCATATAGGCACGGCTAAGCTTGAAAATGCCAAGGGTTTGGGAGTTACAAGGCGAAGAATGCTAAAGGTCAAGGCAAAGTGGTTTTGGTTGCATCTAGGCTCGGGTTTATGGTCCTATAGGGCTCGGTCATGCATGGTTCAGGTTAGGTCAGGGGAGTGGCTGATGGTAAGGGGTCAGGTCATGATGGTGGTGGAGCTAGTGAAGGTGGCCAAGGCAAACTATGAAGGTGATGGTGGCATATAGGTCAGCTAGGCATTGTTTTGTGGAGTTTTGCAATGTTTGTGTGGTGTTTTCATCAAGGGATGGTCACGGCCATCTATGGTCAGAGGAGAAGGGTTATTGGTCATGGAAGATGAGGGGAAGGAAGTGGTAGAGGAGATGGTGGAGGGTGTGGAGGTGTATGGCCGAACCAAGCAAGAGAAGAGGCAAGGCAAAAACAAGCAAAAGAGAAGAGAAAAGTGGAGAAAGGAAGCCATTGTTTGCATTTTTTTTTTCTCAAAATGGAATAGCCGTGCAAAATGAGGAGGATGAGTAGTTTCTCACGTGAATTCTAAGGAGAATACACAGCCAAAGCAAAAAAAAATGTACGGCCAAAAGCAAAGAAAATGAAGAGCCAAAGGAAAATGAAAAGGTGGAAAAGGAAAAGTCATTAGCAAATGAAAGGACTTTGCCTCTTTGAATTCCCATTTCTTTTAATTAAATAAAAAAAATCA
Organism: Allium fistulosum; assembly: GCA_030737815.1. Classification (NCBI taxonomy): domain Eukaryota; kingdom Viridiplantae; phylum Streptophyta; class Magnoliopsida; order Asparagales; family Amaryllidaceae; genus Allium; species Allium fistulosum. The sequence continues at coordinate 420,706,609 of CM060906.1, forward strand.
GTAAATGAATTTAAAAACTGAAACAAATTAAAATAGGATAAAAATAAATAATTAAATTTTAAAGAAAATAGAAAAGAATATAAGAAATTGCTTAAAAATTGAAAACAGGGTCCAGAAATTTCAAATAAATCACCATTGTCTTTGGAAAATTATCTACTTCATTTAAAAAATATTCTAAAGCAAAATTTTGAAATAAAATAATTTCTAAAGTATTTTCAAAGTGAAATAAATAACTTAATTTAGAGAAAATAGAAAAAGAACTAAAGAAAATGTTTAAAAATTGGAAATAGGACATGAAAATTACAAATAAATATCACTAGCCTTATAAAATTTCTATTTCACTTTAAAACAAATAAAAGTCCAATAAATAAAATAAATGAGGAACAAAATAAAGTGGGAATGGGAATAAAATAAGATCTTAAGAAAATAGAAAAATAAATAAAGAATTTCTTTAATTAATTGAAGCTGGAAATTAGAAATTGTAAACAAAATACAACTGACACTGGAAAATCTAAATTACACTTTTCAAAAATGTTTTAAAACCAACATATATGCATAACATGTTATTTTACCCATATAAATATAAATTAGAATATTACAAGACCAAATAAATGTTATTTATATGATTTAAAATAAACAATTTTGTTAAATACAGCAAATTACACACAATAGTTAAAAAGGCATAACTTTCACATTACAAATCAGATTTCAACGAAACAAAAAGCAGTATTTTTAAAATTTTATTTACTTTCATAATAAAAGATAAAATTCAAATTTTAAAACTTTTAAATTTTAAATTTAAAAGTCAAATTTTGACTATTTTAACCAAAATTCACTTTTTGGAAAATTATTCTATTTAGTCATATTTGGAATTCTAATCCATATCAAAATCAAAGTTTATATTTAAAATAACAAAATTTATTCTTTTTCATAAATAAAATAAATCTTTTAAATTCAGAAATTCAATTTAAAATAATTGTAAAATACAGGGTTGTTACAATAGGAGTGAATTATTATCAACTCAAAGGTTAAGGAACTGCGGGTCGCTACAATATCCCTTCAGGTACAACTATCAAAATCTTGTTTGATAATGTACTTGAAATCCATTTCAGATTTACACATTATGCCATCTGGCAGGGTCAATACACTTAATGGCTTATTGACAACTTAGATTGTTCTTTTCTTGACATTAATATGAAAATCTTAGTTTCTCTTCAATATGTGAGAATACTTATTAAACGTTTAATTGTGTTATATTCGATTAGGTTTGGTTAATTTCATTTCATTCCACGTAATTAAGCTTGTTTTTGGATCGTATTCAAATCCATTTTACTACCATTAATTTCTAAAATAAGTTCCTTTATTAAGACGTTGGTGTTTCCTGAAACAATAATTGTTTCTCAGTGCAACGAAATATGTAATTATAAACATATTATAATTTTTTTTGTATATGTATAAAACTGATTTAGCTTTTATTTTAAGAAACATATGTTCAAAACATAAATTGGTCAATCAATATTGATCAGTGCCAAACTTTTTTGGGATGGTCAACACAAGATCCCCCACGAACAATTATTACGTGTAGTCTTTCGACTCACATAACATATCTACTCCTTGACCTAGGATATATAGTGGCTTCTTATCTTGCATAATATTGTAAACTATGCTTTAAATTAAATTAATTTTAACTTTATGTACTACTCTTAAGTACATGACCTTATAGAAAGAAGTTAACTTAACTTCACTCATTATCAGTCGTACTTTATTCAACAAAGTCCAATTACTCCTTATCGACGCACCATTATGTATCATAGGGAGGAGTGACTTTTGAGATTGAATCTTTATTCATTTTTAGGTTCTTATATTCCTTTTGCATGTTATTTTATTTATTCTCGTTTTATGTTCTATGAGTTTATCATAGACACACTACATGCTTATCAAATACACAAGTTCATGTTTATGTTAATTCATCACTAAATTTAACAAAGCATGTGGAACCGTTTTGGTATCATTAGACCTATGATTGCATACATCTATATGTATCACCCCTAAGAGCTCATTAACTCTTTTGTCCCTTCCACCAAATGGAAGCTTGACCCTTAATCGTTTGAGATATAATTCACTAGTACCATATGGTTATAATCATATGACTAATGAATTATTTTTCAAAAATTATCGCGTAGTCCATAATTCCAAAATAATTGTAAAAATTTCAGATACTTCTTTATTTTTTGGTTCACCACTTTTTTCATGAAAAGAAATACCTCTATTATAGTTTTATCTTATAATGAATATTCAAAATATTCATACTGAAGTAGAGCTATGTCTATATTCAATAAATATTGAAATAATTATTATTTCATAAATAGTATTTTTTTTATGTTTGCAAAACTAATTTTCATAACTATAAGACTACCATGAAGGGTTATATGGTGTACTTCCATTATTTTCGCTATTACTATAGCATATGAAATATGAAGCTCCATTCAACCAATTAGTATGGGCTATTTATTTCATTTTCTATAACTAATTTATAGTTAAGATTTTCAAACCAAATATCTTAGAGTCAAAGAAATAAATCTTATATAAAACAATTGTCTATATGAAAATACATTTTGGAATGGAAAACATTTTTCTCATTCATGGTGAAGTATCTGTTATTATCTTATAGAATTCTCGTTTCTGTATCTCTTCATAAAATAGAAGTGACTATTCACTCTTTTCATCCCAACTGTGCCTTAAGTTACATCCATTCTTGTACATTCGCCTTTATTTCAAAATGGTCGAACCATTCAAAAGAAAATACTTACTACAAGGCCCAAACAAACTTTTTACAAAAGTGCATTTGATCATTCTTAAAATTAAAGGATATCAAATAAGTTACATTTTATGCAAATTGATCAAAACCGATATTTCAATGATCAAATTTTTAGATCTTTCTTATAGCTCTTGGTCCAGTATTACAACAAAATCCTTATTGTAATCAATCATAATAATTACATGATCTTGCACTATGGTTTATTTTCTTATTTCGAATGAACTAATTTCATAGCGGTTTCATATATTACGAATTGTGACTTTTCACCGTATAACATTTATATATGATTGAATGTTGATCAAATATCCATATTCTTGTAATGTTTTTAGAGTTTGAAACTCATAGAAGACAATACATAGTCTCAAGCAAATAAACACATTAGTGATCATGTTATGAACATATTTAGTAGTTCTATAAGCAGGTGCTTGCATGGCACTTGAATTGACAACATGCAAAAAATATTTATTTGTAAGTATATATAGTTCTACGTCAATCTTAATTCACTTCATCCGTATATTTTAACCAATAAATTTCTTATCAATTGTATCGATTGCACAAATTTATTGAAGTAGATTAGTTTAACTTGTATAGCAAATATTCTTATAATATTAGAAAGGTTAAAGGTTTTCTTTTTATTTTTATAATAAGGCACCCACTAGACTTTTGTGATTCTCAAAACCCTAAGAAGAAACATAGGAACTGTAATGACCCATAATTTTATCACTTTAAATTGGAATACTTAATTAATTTTAAACATTCAAATATAGGATTATTAAACATAGATAATCATGCTTTATGTGATAAATAATTATGGTGATCATGTTTTGGACAAAAATATATTTTTTGCAAAAAATATCGATAAAATGACCGAGAATTGTTTTATCGATTAACAGCTTTTTAACCATAATAAGTTACGAACAAAACTGGATACATACACTTATTTCTCCATTTAAGTAAGTATATGTGATAAATTTATTTATTTTAGTTTTTTAAAATAAAATGTTTTTATAACATCATTAATTATGTCCGCATTTTCAAATAATTGATTTTTGAATTTAAATTGAATTTAAAAGATTTAATAATTGTTTTAAATTCAAATGAGGCCCTTTTAATTATTAAATAATAATAAAATTATTATTTTCAAAAATTGTTTATAAATATATATATATATACACACACACAACCAGAAGTAAATATGTGATTGGTAATCAGAATCTAAATTCATAACGATATGACGTAGAGAAGTTGTGCAACTTTATATGTAGATGGGTTATATGTTATATGTGACATATATGCACACATTTACACATATATACATCTATATACACATACATATACAAATAAATTCACATTTACATTCACTAATAACTAATGATAAAAAAATATAAATATCATTATATTTTCTCAAATACTTCACCTTTAAGCAATGGAAAAGCAAACTAACCATCACTCTTACACACATACATGGGTCCACTTGGGTAGGGAGTGGGTTTGGATGTGTAAAGTAGGGTTGTGAGTGCACATGGGTAGGCACATGGGTGAGTGGATAGGTAATGATAATGTTTTAGAGATATTTTCAAGTTTAAGCCTATATATACATGCACACACCCACTCATTCATTCACACATTCTACTACTTCTTCTTCTTCATTTCAAGCTATTTTAATGGCTTCTTCCATAGAAAAGTAATGAAGAAAAATACAAGTAAAATAATATATAAATATGTAAATACACATACAAAAAGAAAAACACCTCAAAAGCAAGTCCAAACTCCCACTTCCTCTTTAAAATCCATGGCCACCACCTCCTTCATTAAGCTTGGCAAAGCACTACCATTCTAAGGGGAGGCCGAGCACTTCAAAGAAGGAGGAGCAAGTTCGAGAAGCTTCGTAGCAAAAAAAAGAGGAGGAAGTGCTGCTAGAGTACCGCCGAATTTATTCAAGAAACTTTAGAAAAAGATTGGCAGAGTAGAAACCGATAGTGAGTAATCGACATTTGTAATTATTAAATAACATCTATAATTATTTCAAGTATGGTAATATGACCATTTAATATCTTGGATGATTTATATGGACATTTGAAAATTAGATGATTATATTGTTGATAACTTGGTTGTGATAAATATAACCAATAATGGGAAAATGATAATTCTCCAAAGTAGAAATGGTTAATTAATTAACCATAGTTAATTCATGGAAAAATAAATCCATATTAATATGTGTGTGGAGTTTATTAAGCTCTTTATGGTTATGAATATGAATAGGTTGAAAATTGAATATACAATATTGTAATATGGAATAAAGTGGAAAATGAGTTTTTAATGTTGTAAAAATAGTTTGAAATGATTTAAAATGGTTTTGTTATGATATTTTAAAATTTTAACAAGTTTCGACAAAGTTTAATGAAGCTTTAACAATGAGCCAAATCGAGCTTGTCGCGTAGCGGCAGCTCATAATTTTCCGATCTGAAAAGTTAAATCAATGTGTAAGATTCAATATAAGTTGGAATTCTTTGAAATAACAATTTTTCGAACACATGTAAGTATACTCAAACAAAATAAGAAAATCAAAATTTCATTTAGTAGAGTTTGAAATATGTCCAAATCAAGTTTTCAAAAAAATTGTGTTTTGGCAGTTCGGAAATCAAAGTGGTAAATTCTTTAAAAATAGATATTTTTAAATCATTAAAAATAAGAAATAAATTCCATAAATATGTTAAAATGGTTTAATGGTGATTTGAGTTATGTAAATAGACTTATACGCTTGAAAACACTATTCACAATGGTTTTTGTAACGGTTTTTGGTAACTGTTGAAAATCATGGTTTGAACTTAACTATTCTTCTCCAATCTTATTAGTAATCTTTTCTAATGAAGAATTAAGTATTTTGAAGAAGATTCAGAAGTTTTACAATTATTTTAAAGGAGTTTGAAAATAAATGGTTAAAGGAAAATTGTTTTAAATAATATCTGGAATAGTGTTAAGTAAATAAAAATCATCTCTAAAAGATATATGAAAGGATTTAGAGTTGATCAAATAACTTGACCACCTTATGGGTGATAGAGAGATAGTCTCTAGTGCAGATCTTGGACAACCACTTTCTGGGTTCCACTCTATCTATCTGGACTGCCCCAGCGGGGGGGGGGGGGATAATTAATTTGATCTACTCAGACCACATTTTCTTAAGTTAAAAGAAAAGAGATTTGGAGTTTTTAAAAAGTTAAACAAGATTTTAAAATATGATTTTGGTGGTAGAGAGAATACCCTAGTTAAACTCTTTATTAAATTCCGAGGAGGGAACTCGTACCATCCGTGTGAATTTAAAAGGTGATTTCATCGTTATTCGACGAATAGTATAGGTTGAATACGACAATTAGTATCGAGTATAATTAGTCTAATCTATATGGATGCTTTTCTACTCAATACTAATTGATTTGGGTTTATAGTAAATGATGTCTTAAAAAACCTCGTTTTTGACCCATTTAAAAGTTATGATTTGAAAATAAGAAATCTTAGTTAAGATTTAAATAAGTGATTTGGAAATGTTTCCTAAGTAAAAGGTGAAATGATTTGGAATTATTCTAGGATTAAAGAGGTTTAATCAACCAGAAGAATTGACAAAAGAGACTTAATGATTCCATATACTCTTGAAAAGATAATGGAATAATTTAAAAGAATACATCTCTGAAAGATATTTGATTCGATAAAAAGATAAATTAATTGGATGTTGTTTGATAATCACCTATATAATTGACATCATTTTATCATTGATTGGTTTGAAGAGACTAAAATCGGATTTGGATGATTCCTATCCAAAAACCACTTCGAACCAACATATGCATTCGAAAGAGAAGACATGTTGAAGATGATGATTTTTGAAGGCAGAGATCTTCATAATGTAGGGCTGCCTTCCACTAACCTTTGGTGTAATTCCCATATTATATATATGGTGGCAGTAGTGCCTTCGTTCTAAAAATCTTCGATTTGCAAGGACTGCTTGCTACTAATCCTAGAGGTAATTCCCAAATAGGAAGTAATAGGAGGAGTGCCTTCAGTTTGTCCTTCAACTGGACAACTTGTATGGATGAGTGTCTGACATTCATTTCTAAAAACACATGCATCGATCTCTACAAACGTACATCTATTTGGTGGTGTAGGAGGTAACCCCTCATATACTTAACACCCTTCTCTAAGACATACAAGCTTAGAGGTTGTAATTTCGTGGAAATCAATAGTGTGTTGTTAGAAATGGCAATGTGGCATTCTAAGCGGAATTTTCTTTGTGAAAAGCAAAGTGTGGCTTTATGGAAAGAAGAGCGTAGCTTCACGTAACTCACATCCTAGGAATGATATGGGATACTATGTGATCTATAGGACATATATTTCAAGCTATCGGTTTTATTGATGATGGAGGAGTCCAGTAGTGTCTGGACCCTCAATGGTTTAAATGGGCATGTATTGGAGGCTCAACTGAGAAAGAACAAAGCCACTGAAATACACTATTCTATAGTAGTGTAACAATGTAGTACATGGGCTTGCTTGAGAAAAGTGAATAGTCACTGGAGATTAGGATGTTATGTGTGGATTTCACATTGGAGGAAATGGTCACTGGTTCCCTATCATGTTGGAAATCCAATTCCAATACGAGCTTTATGGTTTTGGTTATATTCCTAAAATAGCCGTAATACTTTGCAAACATTTCGCTACCCGTTGGTATCATATACACTGTTTGACATTGTCCGAGCATTGGCACCTTCTTTATATAGTCATTTGAAATTTTTTTAAACCAATGTCAATAATTATAATATCAAATTTGTTTTGGTATAAAGTATTTTGGTTATTGTAAGGTAAAAACTTATCCCTATTTATGTATGGCGTGGTCTTACGAGATACCCTTCTTTTCAAAGGTTTTAATTGGCAACCCGATTTATGACACTATTATATACATTTATAATTTGAGTTTTCTCACGCTGGTTTATAAAGCCTGATTTGGATATTTTTAATACTCAGGTCAGATCCGAGTAGTTTTATGTTTAGCTAAAGACGCTTGCAGTTTTTAGCAAAGTGCTGGAGATCTCCATCAACGTATGGACGTATTCTATTTTTCCACTGCATTTGTTTTGTTGTTTGTAAAAGATTTTATGGTTAATAATATACGATTATTCCATTCGTGTGAGATTCTATTTTCTACTCTATTCTGTGTTATTTTCTTTTTATCCTTGACTAATCTACCTTTCCGGCACTTGAATTTGCATCATGTGAATAGAATGATGTATTAGTGTCGATTTTCAAGAGTCCAAAATATGGGTCGTCACATTTGGTATCAGATCTTAGGTTGAGCGAACACCCAGGCTTTAGTGGGGTAAAACTCATTATTGATAGAGTTAGTAATACCCTAGAATGGTTGACTCATTAAAGATAGGGTTAGTGCCCTAGAATGAGTTTGAGAGTATTATACATATGAGCATGCATCTGTTATTAGATATAAAAAATATTTTGCGTTGATTAATCTGTTGAATGCTTTTTGAATTCGGGTCGATGCATGAAGAGCTCCATGTAACCGATAGAGATTCCTAAATAATTAAACAAGGCGGATCGACACACTGTTTTCAAAAGAATTATATTTTATATACAAAAAGAATATAGATATTTGTGTGATTTAGGAATTCTATAAGATGTATTTCCTTTGGAAATTTCAATTAATAAGGTCTTGATCTGTTTGGTGATGATTGGAATAAACTTCTAAGTATCGATCGGATGTTGGCTTAGGCGAATGGTATCGTATGCTTAGTAAATTATTCTCCTTATCATTGAAGGATCAAGGCAAGCCCAAATTTGAACAAGTCTGAATCAAGTTACTTAGATAAATTTGTTTTTACGTTAAGAAATAAATGGTGTGAAACTTCTAATGATATTTTGGTATATCACTTAAGGGCAGAATAGCTTTTTTTATGCCAGGTGATGAGTTAAGGCTGAATCCAAAACAAGCATGAAGAGTACGTGCGGAAAGAGAAGCAAAAAAAATTAAGACTTCGATCTTATGCTAACATCTACCGTTGCAGATGTAGTAAAGAAGGGAATTATGAAGTTCAGTGTAAGGATAGGAAAACAAAGGAAAAGAAGAATAGGAAAATAAAGGAAAAGAAGAAAGAAGAATCTTTTAGGGATGATATATTCTGTTTCAAGTGTAAAATGCAAGGACATTTTCTACATGAGTGCCCTAAAACAAAGACGAAACCCATATTTCGGTCAGGAAGGGCAAAGAGTTACTACCGTTGCAAAGGACTAGGACATATAGCCAAAGAGTGTCCCAAACGGACTTGCAGTTGGTGCTATAAAGGAAGACATTTAATGAAGGACTATCCAAAGAAAAGGTGGGTTAACTTAGGTACCAAGGTAAAGCACCATCTACCTCAGAAGGGGTCCAAGAATAGTGTGTATAGCAGTTCAAGTATCTATATATATGATGGTAGTGTATGATAGACTGTATTCCCTAGGAGTTATCCCTAAATACTTGTAATACAGGCTAGGGTTAGGAGTGGGCATATAAATATGATGTTAATTAATAAACCTCCTTTTGGATTATTCTCTTTGTGCATTTCTTCCATCTTATATCAAATCAATTTAATAAGATATTTAGAAATAATTTTTTAACGGAATGTTATAAAGAAATGGCTTTATAAAAAGTGTTGAAATCAAAAAAATTATTTAAGACTATATTTTATAAAAGTATATTTTATAAAATAAAGTGTAATTTACAAAAATAAAATGATTTTGTAAAAGATGGGTTTAAAAAATATGTTTAATAAAAAAGGATTTTGGGAACTCATATCCTAGTGTTTTGAAAAAGTTTAAAAGTGACAAAGGGAAAGTTATTTAATATAAAATACTTTTGGAATTAAATTTATAAGGGAATTTATTAGCAAAGAAATTTCAAAAGGATTTTGGAATAAAATTATAATAGTACTATTCCAAGTAAAGGATAATTGATTTCTTTTGAAAAGGAGATAGAAATATTTTGGGTGAATATTTTGAAATGATTTTCAAAAAGTTAGAATAAAAGTTAAAATTTCATGAACTGTTTTCACAAAAATTTTAGGAATGTTAATAAGTATGTATGTTATACGTAGATTATTTTGTCACACGATTCTGATCTAAGATTCGAGTATGGGACTTTGAGGTGTTTACACTGGTTCGAAAAAGGATTTATCACTTGATTCTTGACGACAAACATTGATGAGGGTTTGTAGTTGGGTACTTGCATTTTCTATTATAGTTGAGAGCTATGAAGGAAAAATTAAAGTTCTAATTGGATAGCCTGATCGGAGTCCACACTAGAGAATCGAGGGATCGATACTTGTTTGGAAGTAAAGCTGTATGTTCGAATAGGAGATCGAGTCAACTATTCTATAAGGATGATCTGTGTATATCATATGGAATTGAGTTTAAAATACATGTTTTGGGTTTTGGGTTGTAATTTCGAGAACGAAATTCTTTTAAGGTGGGAAGTTTGTAACGACCCGTAATTTTATCACTTTAAATTAGAATACTTAATTAATTTTAAATATTCAAATATAGGATAATTAAACATAAATAATCATGTTTTATGTGATAAATAATAATGTTGATCTTGTTTTGGAAAAATGTTTATAAAAATATATTTTTTGGAAAAATATCGATAAAATGACCAAGAATTGTTTTATTGATAAATAGCTTTTTAACCATCAGAAGTCGCAAATGAAACTGGATACACACACTTGTTTCTCCACTTAAGTAAGAATATGTAATAAAGTTTTTATTTTTTATTTTTTAAAATAAAATGTTTTTATGACATCATTTATGATGTCCTCATTTTCAAATAATTGATTTTTGAATTTAAACTGAATTTAAATGATTTATATTTGTTTTAAATCCAAATGAGGCCATTTTAATTAATAAATAATAAGAAAAATATTATTTTCAACTTTGTTTACAAATATGTATGTATGTATATATATATGTATATATGTGTATATATATGTGTGTGTGTGTATATATATATATATATTTACCGAGAAGTAAAAATGTGATCGGCGGAATCTGAATTCGTAACAATATGACGTAGAGAAGTTGTGCAACGTTATATATTATATGTGACATACATGCATACATATACACATATATACATCCATATAAACATACATATATCTACGTATTCACATTTACATTCACTAATTTTTAAAGGTAAAAAATATAAATATCATGATATTTTCTCAAATACTACACTTTTAAGCTATCAAAAAGCAAACTAACCATCACTCTTACACACATACATGGGTCCACATGCGTAGGGAGTGGATTTTGACGTGTGAAGGAGGGGTGTGGGTGCATATGGGTAGGCACATGAGTGAGTGGATGTGTAATGATAATTTTTTAGAGATATTTTCAAGTTTAAGCCTATAAATATATGCACACACCCACTCCTTCATTCACACATTCTACTACTTCTTCTTCTTCATTTTGCGCTATTTTAATGGCTTCTTCCTTAGAAAAGTAATGAAGAAAAATACAAGTAAAATAATATATAAATATATACATGCACATACAAAAAGAAAAACACGTCAAAAGCAAGTCCAAACTCCCATTTCCGCTTTAAAACCCATGACCACCTCCTCCTTCATCAAGCTTGGCCGAGCACCACCATTCCAAGGAGAGTCCAAGCACTTCAAAGAAAGGGAGCATGTTCGAGAAGCTCTGGAGCAAAGAAAAAAAAGTAAGTGCTGTCAGTGTGCCGCTGGATTTATTTCAAGAAGCTTCGGAAAAAGATTAGCGAAGTGGAAACCGATAGTGAGTACTCGACATTCGTAATTATTAAATAACATCTATTATTATTTCAAGTATGATAACATGACCATTTAATATCTTGGATGATTTATATGGATGTTTGAAAATTGGTTGATTATGTGGTTGATAACTTGGTTGTGATAAATATAACCAATAATGGGAAAATCATAATTATCTAAAATAGAAATGGTTAATTAATTAACCATAATTACTTCATGGAAAAATAAATCCATATTAATATGTGTATGGAGTTTAGCCTCTATATTGTTTTGAATATAAAAGGATTGAAAAATGAATATACAATATTATAATATGGAATAAAGTGGAAAAGGAGTTTTTAATGTAGTAAAAATAGTTTGAAATGATTTTATATAGTTTATTATGGTATTTTAAATATTTTAACATGTTTCAGCAAAGTTTAATGAAGTTTGAAAAATTAAGCCAAATCGAGCTTGTCGCGTTGCGACAGTTCGTAATTTTCCGACCTGAAAAGTTAAATCAATGTGTAAGATTCAATATAAATCGGAATTCTTTGAAATGAGAATTTTCCGGACCCATGTGGGTATAGTTTTCAAACAAATGAAGAAAATCAAGATTTCATTTAGTAGAGTTTGAAATACGTCCAAATCAAGTTTTCAAAAACATTGCGTTTTGGCAGTTTGGAAACCAAAGTGGTAAATTCTTTAAAAATAGATATTTTTAATTCATTAAAAATATGAAATAAAATCCATAAATATGTTAAAATGTTTTAAAGGGGATTTGAGTTATAAAAATAGACTAATATGCAACGGAATTAGTGTTTTGATCAAAGAAGCTTTAAAACACTGTTCATAGTGGTTTTTGCAACGGTTTTCAATAATTGTTGCAAATCATGGTTTGAACTTAATTATTCCTCCCCAATCATTTTAGTAATCTTTTCAAATGAACAATTAAGTATTTTGAAGTTGATTTGGAAGTTTTACAATTATATTAAAGGAGTTTAAAAATAAATGGTTAAAGGATTGTTTTAAACAATATATGAAATAGTGCTAAGTAAATAAAAATCATCTCTAAAAGGTAATATAAAAGGATTTAGAGTTGATCAAATAACTTGATCGCCTTGTGGGTGACAGAGAGATAGTTTCTAGACCCGAGCTTGGACAACCCCTATCTATGTTCTGCTCTATCTATCCGGACTGACCCGACGGAGGGGATAGTTAATTTGATATACTCAGACCATATTTTCTTAAGTTAAAAGAAATGAGATTTGGAGTTTTTAAAAGTTAAACAAGATTTTAAAATATGATTTTGGTGGTATAGAGAATACTCTAGTTAAACTCTATAGTAAATTCCCTAGAGGGAACTCGTACTATCCGTGTGAATTTAAAAGGTGATTTCACCGTTATTCCATAAATAGTACAGGTTGATTAAGAAATTGGTATTGAGTATAATTAGTCTAATCTCTATGGATCCTTTTCTACTCAATACTAATTGACTTGGGTTTACAGTAAATGGTGTCTTAAATAACATTGTTTTTGACCCATTTAAAAGTTATGATTTGAAAATAAGAAATCTTTGTTAAGATTTAAATAAATAATTTGGAAATGTTTTCCTAAGTAAAAAGTGAAATGATATGGGATTATTCCAAGAATAAAGAGGTTTAATCAACCAGAGGATTTGATAAAAGAGACTTAATGATTCCATATACTCTTCAAAAGATAAAGGAATAATTTAAAAGAATATATCTCTGAAAGATATTTGATTTGATAAAAAAAATAAAATGATTGGATGTTGTTTGATAATCACCTATATACTTGACATCTTTTTATCATTGATTGGTTCAAAGAGACCGGGATCGTAATTGGATGATTCCTATCCGAAAATCACTTCGAACCAACATATGTGCTCGAAAGTGAAGATATGTTGAAGGCGATGATTTTTAAAGACAGAGATCTTCATAATGTAGGGCTGCTTGCCACTAACCTCTGGGGTAATTCCCATACTATATATATGGTGGCAGTGGTGCCTTCGTTCTGAAAATCTCGATTTGCAAGGACTACTTGATACTAATCCTAGGGTGATTTCGAAACAGGAAGTAGTAGAAGGAGTGCCTTCGGTTTGTCCTTCACCTGGACAACTTGTATGGATGAGTGTCTGACATTGCATTTCTAAAAACACATACATTGATCTCAACAAATGTACATCTATTTGGTGGTGTAGGAGGTAACCCCTCTTATACTTAACACCCTTCTTTGAGACGTACGAGCTCAGAGGTTGTACTTTTGTGGGAATCAATAGTGTGTTGTTAGAAATGGCAATGTGGCGTTCTAAGTGGAATTTCCTTTGTGAAAAGCAAAGCGTGGCTTTGTGGAAAGAAGAGGGTAGCTTCACAAGCCTCACATCCTAGGAATGATACGGGATACTATGTGGTATGCAAGACATATATTTCAGGCTATCGGTTTTATTGATGATGAAGGAGTCCAGGAGTGTTTGGACCCTCAATGGTTTAAATGGACAGGTATTGGAGGCCCAACTGAGTAAGAGCAAAGCCACCAAAATACGATGTTCCATACTAGTATAACAAAGCAGTACGGAGGCTTGCTTGAGAAAAGTGAATAATCACTAGAGAATAGGATGTTAAGCGTGGATTTCACATCGAAGCAAATGGCCACTAGTTCCTTATCATGTTGGAAATCCAATTCCAATACGAGCTTTACGGTTTTGGTTGCATTCCCCATGTAATGCATTGCAAAATTTTCAACTACCCTTTTGGTATCATATATACCATTTGACATTTTCGGGTATTGGTACCTTCTTTGTATATTTATTTGAAAAGTGATTTCAAACCAATGTCATTAATGATAATATCAAATTTGTTTTTGTATATAGTATTTTGGTTATCGTAAGGTAAAAGCCCGTTTGTATTTATATGCGACGTGGTCTTGCAAGATACCCTTCTTTTTAAAGGTTTTGATTAGAATCAACCTGATCTGTGACACTATCATATACATTTATAATTCGAGTTTTCTCAATCTGGTTTATCAAGCCAAATCCGGGTATTTTTAATACTCAGGTCAGATCCAAGTAGTTTCACGTTTAGCTAAATACACTTGGAATTTCCAGAGGAGAGCTGGAGATCTCCATCAACGTGTATATGTATTCTATTTTTCCACTGCATTTGTTTAGTTGTTTGTAAGGACAAAGGATTTATAACTATCCAGGCTGAATCTAGGTTAGACTCGGATGTTGTATTCAAATTTTCCCCTGTAAAAGATTTTGTGGTTAATAATATATTATTATTCCATTCGTGTGAGATTCTATTTTCTACTCCATTCTATGTTATTTTCGTTTTACCCTTGATCAATCTGCCTTTTCGGCACTTGAAACATGTGAATACCGAGGATGTATTAGTGTCAATTTTCAAGAGTCAAAAATGCGGGTCCTCACTGTAACCTTTCAATTTCTCTAGTGGGTGTTAGAACTCGCTTGCATTAGGATTCGAACCTTAATGAATATCAACAAATCATAGGCCAAGCGATGGATAGCACTTTATTGGTTGTATTATATACAACTCCTAACCCGTGGTCTTTGTCCTAATCTCATCTCGACCTTGAGGAATGTCAACTAATCGAAAGATATTATTCACCCATACCTACCATTTCATGATGGCCTAAGTATTAATGCATGTACCATGAGAAATGTCAACAAATATGTTCATGTATCTTAACTCTTTTAGTCAATCTATTAGTAGTACTACACATAACATCTCTAGTTTGAGGAATATCAACAATTAAAGAGTATGCAAGTAATTTACTAATATATGAATGATATAGGACAATTTATATTAAAGATTCATAATATTTAATATATATATATATATTAAGTGATATCAATTTAGGGAACAATGTATTTCTTATGAAATACCCTTGTAATTAAGTGTCAAACACATCTGAAATCATGGTATACGTACAATATATATGTACACGTTCCTTAAATCTGAATTGGGTTTCTTATAGTTCCACTGTATTTAATTAATTCTAATATTATTAATTAAATCATATCACATTTTAATTTTATTAATTAAATCAAATTTAGGCTAACTTTTCATGTTTTAGTCCATTATGCTATATTGCTCCTTCTGTTACCATTTGTATCTCTTTACATTTTTTGCTATGCAATTTATGGCTATGTAAAGTGTTGTATGAGTTCTAGTTGTTGTGGCATCTTGCCCCACGCCTGTTTCGATTATTTCTATAAAAATGGATGGTCCATTATAAAAGTGGCTTACCTTGCTATATATATAATCATATCTAATTAACTTAATTAATTATTTAATTAACACTTCAATTAATTTAATTTAATTCATTTTAAATATTTTAAAATTGAATATATACTATAACATTTATAATAACTTTATGTACATATATCATTATACATGCATATTATTTATTAATTACCCTTTAACCAATTTAATTAATTAAAATAATTTTAATTAAAATAAAATTAATTTTGAAATTTTATTATTATTTACCTTAAACATTTTAAGATAAATATACATATAACATTATATATTTTTAATTTAATTAACCAACTTTTAAACAACTACTAATTTAATTAATCCAATTAATTTATATAAAATTTCAATAATGATTTATTAGTTTACACAAACAATTTTTGAACATATTTAATAGCATTTATTTTAAATAGGGCAAATTTCAAAAAAATCCCCTAATTTAGATCTTATTGGGCCTTTGAAGTATAAATGTTTTATTAGATCTAATCTATTTAGTTTAAGTAAAATCTTATTTTATTTAATTTCTTTGATTTAATTAATTAATGAATATAATTAAAGGGATTTAATATAAACATTATTACATACATATTTGTATATAATTGTATATGCAACATAACATAGAGTGTACATGATTATATATACACCTACACACATAAATAAATGCTGGGATTTATATATACACCCACATACACATAGATAAATGTTGGGATTCATGTTAACTATGTATATACTTGGCTTACTATACACACACACACACATGGATATACATACATACCTATATATATATATATATCCTAAATAAATATTTTGTAACACACACACACAAATATATATATATATATATTCAAAAATATAAAATTATATTATTTATAATTGGTATAATGTAAATTTAACTGAGTGTTTAGTTTCCAATTTTGAATTAAATATATTTAAATTTTATTTAGTAAACCATATCCTAATTTAAAACTAGACCTATTATTTAAAATTCCAAATTTAATATATTAAGATTTTATCTTTGTAACATTCAAAAATATATAAATTTAAATTCAAAAATTATATTTTAAAATATTTGTATAAACTGTAATAACCAGCCATCTATGGCACCCCAATTCATGCATAAAAAGATGTTAATGTTGTGGACCTTGTAGATGTTGGATCGTTTTGAGGTACAATATATAAAACATATCACAAAGCTATCTACAATATTCTATACATTCTATAACTCACAGCGGAAGGAATAAAATATGATAATCAATAGTACAATCATATACCAATAAAACAATGCAATATCAAACAAACTCCAACTGAAACCTCTTTTATACCATTAATGGAAAATATCTTATGTCTGGGAATAACTGATATAAAATAAATAGTAGATAGTAGTTAGATAAATTAATGCACATCTACGTCGTGCTATCATCCTCTAAGTCATCATCGGTCCTCTCTATTGACGTATCATAGTGTAACTAAATAGAAGAAAATGATAGAGGGTGTCAGACATATGTCAGGTGATTGAAACACATCATATAAAGTGTATAATACTAATAAGCTAGTAAAACAATGCTTATGCTTGAAAACCATACCTTGACCTATGTCACATGCACCCAACAAGTCAACTAAACACAATATAATATTGTAACATTATATGCTAAGGTCTCACTAAAATCTATCCTATGCCTAACCATATTTACACGATTGAGTCTAAAGTCCCAACTCTCATGTCGAAAACATATGCGACTTGCTACTGAGGAATTATATGTCTCAACCAACTATCGCCAAATCGTACATGACTCGCTACTAAAGAATAACATTTCTCAGCCCGCTGTTGCCAAATCATATACGAATCGCTACCAAAGATCTACACGTCTCAGCTCGCTATTGAAAAATTGTATATAAACCATTGAGCTCAGATTACCAACTTAGGTGCTCCTAACCATGACATTATTGGGGTTTAAATCTCAACTCGTCCCTAGACGTCACTGGCTCTAATAAAATGCATCCAACACCTACCATAAACCACACCATTGAGCTTAAAGTCTTAACTCAAGTGGCTTGTACGTGACACTACTAAGCTCGAAGCCTCAACTCGTTGTCGTGGAAATTGCAAATGACCATTGAAGTTAAGTCCAAGCTAGTCATTCACCTAATGGTCTGCTACACTACCAGGATTAATCCTAAAACTTGTCATTGCCCATTGTTCATGAAGCTACTAGATCATGCCCCAACTAATAACTGCAAAATCGTATAACAAACATAACAAAACAAGGCATTATATGAAACACCATAGAATATAGTAAACAATGTACTAAACATTCCTCATCTCCTACGATCATGATGTCGCAAAACAAAGGTTGTGTTCAAAAGTTATAAGCATTTAAAGATAAGGGATTATTTAATTAATAATTAACTAATTTATTTACTTATTTTTATTGATTGTTTTTCCCCTTTCCACATGACTTTCACTACAGTAAACACAAAGACCCGATAAACCCAAATCTCGACCCCATCTCCCCCTATTTTGCTCACCGCTGCTACTACGACCATCGTGTTGACCATCCGACTTTGCCAGTAACTCCACCATGCCTTGCCGAGTCCAACTCTGCCCCCACCCTGCTCGAAATATCACAACTGACCTATGATGACCAGCCATCCTCTAGCCAATTCCGATGACCACACACCAATCTGGTTCAATCGAAAACCACTGCAGAGACCTGCTCTACTTTCTTTACACATCTGTACTTTTCGATCTAATACCGTCATTTCACAGTTGGATCGAAATGGACGGTTCACGTCCGTCAAAATGGAAATGCATTTTTTGATTTATCCATGCACCTGGTCGACAAATGAACACCACTAGTGAATTTGCATCGTCGAGAACTACAATTTCAATATATAATATGCCTAGTATGGGGCAATTTTGTAGTTCACATTTTTTAATTTAGGAGTGATTAACTTTGGATAATTACAATAAAAAATCCACTTTTAAATCATTTGTAATGGCACTCTACGCCTTAGTTATGTTTTAGAAAAACAATTTTAATTTTGATTGTATTACTTATAATGTGATTTACGATCATAAGTATTGGTTACTACGCCTTATCGATATATATGCAAATATGAAGAGTCTCACTCACTGGTTAGTTGTGCATCCTCTACGATCCGATGGAATCCTCCTTTTTCTTTGTTGTCCAGAAATTCCTTTCCTCTAAAGCTTTAATTCTCACTATGCCTTTAATTTATTTGCATAGCCTTTTTGTGGTGATTAATTTCATACATTGATTTGTTTAATTTGGATTTAATTTGGAGAATTTGTAATTAGTTTGTTTAGTTTGGTTTTGATTTAGGAACTAGGATTTTATAAGTGGAGGCATTCCTTTTAGAGTAAAATAAATAGAGTTAAAGATGTATTTATAGGCTGAAAATACTAATATTGGGACTGAAATTTCATACTCAATAAATTATAAAAATGCCATCAGGTTTGACTTCTTCTAATTTCTAGCTCATTTAACCAAATTCAACAAGTTATATATCTTTTCTGACTGTAAACGACATTCCGTACATAGCAAGATCGAAATCGAAGCCTAATTCCAACTTGTATAAAAATTACTATTTTACTCTTTGTGTAAAATTATAAATGTACTCTTTTTAGTTAATTATTTAATTACATAAAATTATAGGGTGTTACATTCTTCATACCTCTAAAGAATTTCATCCCTAAAAATCCATGAGACGGACAATGCAACTCGCTTTATAGCGTACAAACATACAAAACAACCATAACTTCATTCATCTAGCATCCCTCATTTAATACAAGAAAAACATAATCGAGAGTGTATAATACATATGATAGATAAAAATGGGATGATATAATGTGAGATGAGTGCAAATGCAACTAAATTGGCCCCCTATATGAATGCACATGCAGTGACATTTATGCAAACATACTAATATGTTCAAATATATATATTTCTACATGTATGCCCATCCATACATCCATACGCAACAGCCATATTGAAAAACAAGTAAATGACCTTGACCATAAACAACAAATAAATAAACACACATATAGAGAAACAATAAACAGAATATATATGTGCGCACACGCACATGCACATACATACATACACACGTACATACATACTTATACATGTAGATACATACATACATACATACATACATATATATATATATATATATGTGTGTGTGTGTGTGTGTTTGCGTGCGCATGTAAGTATAAAACCTTCCTACCATAGTTAGAACACATATAAATATAAGTATCCAAAACAGTAAGAACAGGTCCAGTATAACTCAAGCAAGGCAACCATAACCACCAAAACACATCACAAGGACATGCATATAAACACATCCTATCATCCATACATCTAAGCCTATGTCAAATAGCTAGCTAAAGAAACCATTGCAAACATTCAAACGGCCTAGCGAACCAACCAACCTACAAACTAACCAAAACCGGAACTTAGTAGATGAGGGCTTGTGATGGAAAACTCGGATTCTCTCCTCATGTTCCCTCATACTCCCAATTAAACCTTTTCCTTACTATATTTGGAGAAACTTTCATCTCTTAATTTTTATATCGTATCACATCAAACTCTAAGGTGTAAATAATGATATAGAGTATTCTAGACTTCATCTATATGTTCACCTCATTAAGTTGACTAGGCTCTACCATAACTGCTAAATCATTAACATACGTTCGCAAATAGGACAAAGGCGTGTGAACACTTGTCAACGTTTTAAGAAACCAACTCAAACATGATGACTTTCCTACTCTCTATATAATCGGGAAAGGCCCAACAACTAATGGTGCTAGTTTTCCAACATAACATACTCAATATCGGGTCCTTCACTTGCACCACGCCACCCACTGTGAACTCTCTATGTGCACCTATCCTATGCAGTTTCCATTCCTTTGTGCATCACTTTAACTTTTACCGAGGTACCCTTTATTGACTTTAATTTGAATAGACTTTATTACTGGCATATCTCCATCGTCAAATACCGTACAACATGCTCCACGCTTCTTCATCCTTGACCAATAGAAAACCCTCTTCATATCCTTTGACATATCTCACTAAACTCCTCCTTTAAGTTTATAAACACGGCAGCATGATAATAGATGGTATCTCCCCTCTAAGGGACTAATAGTTAGGATATTTAGGCGAATTCCATACTCCATCACTGTTTAATTCATAGATATCACAAATGGGATTATGCCTTATTTTCGGTGAACGCAATATTACAATAGTAAAATAATAAACTAGATTGTGCGTTTTTCACTTATTTTTTGCGTGCGTCAGGCACTGAAAATAAGTTATGCTCAAAATTAACTATTTTGTAAGATTGACTTAATAAGATTGTCCTTTCAATCCAAATGTTGACTGAAAAGAAGTAATCTTACCTCTACATCCATTTTCTTCCAAATCACCAAATCTCATCTTTCTTTAAAATTTCATTTGTATCTTAGTACACGCAAATGAAGACATTTACTTTATGTCTTGAAATCATACAACACTCGATACTTCAAAATAATATTTGTTTATGAAGTCCTTTAAACTAACATATGACTAGAGTACCCATCGTCGTACTCTAAAAACACTTTACATATATTAGCTTGTTTGCATCCTCTCTAACATAGAGCCCTCATTGACTCACTTCCTAAGTATAATAGATGATGCAACTCAATATTGAATAGTGTCTTGCCCTACTAACTTAAAATTTGTCACTTAGTCACCAAATATCATAGCCTTGATAAACTCCATGAACATCATATAGGAACATCAAAGAATGGTAAATGTCCTAACATAGCAAACATGACACTGAGAATCTATCACATTCAACTACTTAGTGATATCAATACCACATCCTAATGGTACACACCTAAATGTTAAAACTATGACCCAAAGGGAAATGATTTCACACTTTGGGTACTGTATACATAATCATAATTCAAGGGAAACATACTTGTAGTTGTAATGACAACCGAAGTATAACCTAGCATAAGAACAACCCAAGAGCACCTATAGTGAAATAACTACATGGATGCACCATAAACTAATACAAATGCATGTGTCATAACTCTAACTGTACCATTTTATGATGACACTCTCAACAAACAAGTATAGTCATCCTCTATCGTTAACTGTTTCATGTGACACCTTCAATATTTTAGGGGAACTTTACACTCAACTGCGCTCTCACACTTCATAATGTCATATGTGAGTGTCTCAACTTTTAACATTAACTTATTGCCATTTGATTTAATGTCTTTCTTTATGACTCTATGGCAAACCAATTTGGCTTACTCTTATCTTACTTTAATATTAAATAAGTTTTATCCAAATCCCATCTCTCAAGTCATCTTAAGCTAAGCTTCAATAACTCAAACCATATTTTGGGCAAACTGACATGAAATGGTATTTAAGCTTTATTATTATGCAAAAATTTCAATTTTGCACTCTACCCTTCCAACTGAAGCATCGATTGAAAAGGCCACCAAAATCTCTATGCTAATTTTCCATTCACCCAAATCTTCAAGCACTTTATAAATCCATGACGTTCAATACTAGCAAGTCCTTAGCACACTTGCATATTGACTATTCTAGCTAGTTCGTTATAATTAATTAAAAACTTAATATGCTATGTAATTTTTTTCTAACTTCAATCCAAATTTCAATCAAAAATATCAATAACTTCTTTCAATTCAATTTTTAAATCATTTTTTATTCTAACTTTTATTATCCACATAATTTCAATCTCGAAGAAAACACAATAAGTGGTGGCATCATAAAGAAGTCGATGCCGCCAAGCCGGCGGTGTCACGTCTAGCCAATAAAGTGTCAACTCTGCCATATCCCATGTAGTGTCACTACTCAACCATGTCGCATCTCATACAACGTCGTACTCTGCTCATACCGTGTTCCATCGATGTTGCATGGATTTCACATTGCCCATCATCAAAGTCATATGGTTTATGGATGCCGCACTTACTCAGTGTCGCATCTATTTGACGTAGTCGCTCATCAACGCCACCATTCAAGCAGTGCCACATGTCAACAAGGTTGGGATGGATATCATACCTAATCAATATCATCTCACATCATGTCGTCGTTCATTATTTTTGCCCCTAATCAATAAGGTTTGGAATGCAATACCGCACAAGATCAATACCGCTAATTATTGATGCCGAGGATTATTGTTATCAAAGCTATTAGACTAATGATGTCATGCCAAACACCGCTTCAGTTCAAATACTGCATTAACCAATAAAGGGCACCGATCACCACGATGGGGGTCATCAACGTCGAGAGTCATCAACTATGATACTATACCAGATGAAGTCACTCGTCTACAATACTGCCCAGTATCAACGCCGCCTCTCATACATGCCTAGTGTCGCCTTCAGCTGACGTCGCCAAAAACTAACCAAGAGTATCTCAACACATTAGATTTTCGATGCCGGAAGCCTATAATAGTCACAAGGTCTATTAAGACCGATGTTCTTCATGATGATATTGCACCATACCAATGTCGCCCCTTATTGGTGCCAAATATTGCTGAAGCAACAACCATGCACGACGAAGCTAATGACATGCGACGATGTTGACGTTGCCGAAGCCAAACTTGCCAAATATATTACAGGCGGGATGGGGTTGAATCCGAGCCACTCAACCCCTATAAATATGGACCTATGGGTATATAAATGCAGGCATTCATTTTCTTTTCTCTACTCTTGTAAACCCTAAATCGAATTGGGGACAAAAACTATTTGACTGTAATCATACACAATCTACAAGAATAAGGACTTGGACATACCTATTGATTTTGGACTATGCCTTTTTGAACATTATTAACATGGACGTGCATATACTTGAATTCTTCAAGTTTAAAGCTTGACATAATTATTTAAAAGGTGCTTTGGACTATGACGAACATTTATATGCATAATTATATGGACATTGGACTTTGAATATTAGAACGAATTACATAGCCCATTGCCGAGCTTAATGGATTATTGCACAAATATGTTACTTGTCTTCTATACCTCTTGTAAACATATGATATGACATGGGCCCTTCTTAGAACATCATTCTTAAAATCCCAAATGAACCCTTGGATATGTTAAGTCCAAGTGACCTTAAAAGATCTCGAACACAATGATCCAAGAAAACATATGAACTTTCACATACTTTACCTCAACGGCCTATTAACATCATAAATCCATTCTTTAATGATTCCATCATGCACTAAGTCTCAAGTGATGAATTAGTCCTCGGTAAAACTATTAAGTTAACATCGATTAGGTCATTCTTAATCATGTCATTGTAAATGTTCAAGTCAAGGTTTAATTCATCAAAATTAGCATCGTGAGTGTTATACCAGTTTTTGGTCTAACATTTTTAGCGCTGGATGGAGGGCCTAAACCTCTGACTTGTTTAACCTTCTCTCTAAACTAATTAAGTAAGTTTTATTTCAAGAAAATGTGATCAAGATGACTTAATGCTCCAAATAAAGAGGTCATATAAATAGCGACATTAGAAGAGAATGTAGTTCCCAACTTCAACTTGGGAAATACAAAGCCTGGACTGCCGTCAGAACCGGCAAAACCTACCAACAATGAAATCAAGATTAAAAGCCTAGAACAACAAGTGTTAATGATGAAAGAACTTTTGAAATGAATAATTGCTCAAAAATTCCCCAAAACCACCAAGCTCATAGGAGGGATGAAGCAAAGTCTCCAAGAAGAGATTTGGATGCCTCTTTGCTTAAAAACAAAAGCAAAGGCAAACTTGTCCTAACTCCACAAAAGAGAAAAAATGACCAGCGGGCTAAAGCAAACTACTAGGGAAGGTTAGAAGAAAAATCCAAGGAGCAATCTGGAAGTTCAACCTCCGAAAGATACCAACCTAAAAGAAACAACTACCATAGTGATGAGGCCTACTTGAGAGACATGTTAGAAAAAATAGCAAAAGATATGCTTAATCTCAAAGGAAAGAGAACTCTAGACGACAGGGTCAATGATAATCATCGAGAAGCTCTCTTCATAGATGAAATCATGTCTGTAAAATTTCATTCTCATGTCAAGGTCCTATCCATCAAGTATAATGGAACGACTGATCCAGATGATCACTTATTGGCTTTCAAAAGTCAGATAGACTTATAAAATGCACCTGGAGTTGTGCATTGTAGGCTTTTTCCAACCACTTTTTAGAAAGAAGTAGCTAAATGGTTCCGAAATACCGAGAAAAGACTATCTATTACTAGAAACAATTTTTTTATGAATTCTCGACCCAGTTCTGTATCTGTAAAGATCCAGCTATTAAAGACACCGTGGTAGCTAATATCAAGTACAGACCGCGTGAGCCGTTGGGTGATGATCTTAGGAGGTTCAATGTAGAGGCCCTAAAGGCGAAAAATATAACCGATAGGAATAAGCTGGTGGATGTACGTTCATGCCTGATTGAGCAAACCCCATTTTAGCGAGAACTCTATATACATGGATGTAGAGACTTGTAAGGTTTCCCTTTCCAAGCTGATAAATTCATCTGAATGGATGAAATGTATTATGCTAGAAAGAAGGCCCAAGCCAAAAAGGAAATAGGGAAAATTAACAACAATCGCAACCATAAGAAGCCAAGATGGGAAGAAAACTCAAATACCAACCATGTTGCTTTGAACAAACCAATATCTTATATATATGTTGCAATGAAGGAAAGTGATAGCTTTCCAACTTTTTACAAAGCTAAAACCGAGCCTGAACTAAGGAAAGAGGGAGATTACTATGCCTATTATAAATCAAATAGGCATAAAATAGATGAATGTCGAGTATTAGTAGGCATAATTCAATGTACGATCCGTTCCGGACATCTAAAGGAATTCGTTAAAAATAATCAAAAAGCTGTTCGTTCTGAAAAATGGCAACCAAAGGCCACCAGCAAGGTCGTAAATCTAGTAGAAGATGATACTCAATAGACTTCATTCCACCTCTCAACCAAATTGACATAGTCCACGGAGGCCCACACCTGGCTGGAAACAGCAAAGGAGCTAGGAGTCGCTATGTTAGGGAAGCAAAAGAAGGGATTTTCTCTATTCAAGTGGAACCACCGCTCAAGAACCCAAGATTCCAAATCCAGATGCATTATTTGTCCACCACCCCACAAGAACTAAGAGGGGTTCTCCATTCGCATAATGATCTGCTTATGATCACCGCGAAAATTGGACTTTCCGTGGTCACTAAAATTTTGGTGGATACCGAAAGTGCAGTCAACGTAATTTTCGTGCCTGCATTTTACCAGATTAGAATTCCGAAGGAAAAACTTAAACTGAGCTTTGAGCCTATTTTTTCAATAAAAAAGGGTCAACACCTATGGGACGGATAAAACTTCTCGTGCAAATGAGAGTTCTACCGTGTTCTTGGAACTTTGAAACTCTCTTTGTCATCATGGACCAACCTTCTTACTATAACACCTTCTTTGGAAGACTGGCTTTAGATGAAGTTGATGCTTTTGTTTTGTCAAAGTACTTGATGGTGAAGTTCTTGACCGAAAAAGAGTGGGGAACCATAAGAAGAGAACAATTTAGTGCTCGTGATATGTAATTTGCAACTATTGAGAATTATAAACATGACTATCTTTTTCGTTATGATTCGGATAAAAATGAACTAAACAGAACTGATATTAAAAAGTTTTTGCATGTTGATTTTTCAAAATCATCACCCAAAGCGAAAACAGAGCCCATTAAGAAAGCTAAACATGTGTTAAGAAAAATTGACTTCTCCAAAAAGAAAAGAAAAAGGAAGGAAGAAAACTTGGTGGAAGGCAAAAGAGAAGGTGAAGAAATTATCACTGAACTAGACTGTAGAAATGAACAAGAGAGAATGAACCCTACAGAAGATCTTGGAGAAATATGCTTGGATTCGGTTAATACAACGAAGATAATTAAAATTGAAAAAGAGCTAGATATCAAACTCAAGAGAGAGCTAATTCAGTTTCTTAAATCTTGCAAAGATGTATTTGCTTGGACTCACTCAGATATGGTTGGAATAGATCCAATCATCATGTGTCACGCTTTGAATTTAGACCCAAATGTTACACTGATTTGGCAGAAGAAAACACGGTTCGATAAAGTCCAGTTCGATGATTTAAAAGAGGTCAAGAGATTGCTCGAGAACGGATTTATCAAAGAGGTACTTTATCTGAAGTGGCTAGCTAATCCAGTGCTAGTCAAGAAATCCAATGGGAAATGGAGAACGTGTGTCGATTACACTGATTTGAAAAAAGCATGCCCAAAAGATTGCTATCCACTCCCGAGGATAGATCAGTTAGTCGGTGCAAGAAGAAGACATCAACTCTTATCTTTCATGGACGCATATTCTTGATACAATTAAATTTCAATGTTCAAATTAGATGATGAAAACACAAGTTTTATAACAGATTGGGGAAATATTGCTATAAAGTAATACACTTTGGATTGAAGCACGCTGGAGCAACATACCAGAGACTAGTGAATAGTATGTTTGGAGAAGCAATTGCCGAAACATGGAAGTGCATGTGGATGATATGTTGGTCAAGTGCTAAGAGAGAGGCAGTCATCTAAAAGACCTAGAAGAAATGTTTGATATATTACGAAGATACCAGATGATGCTTAACCTAAAAAATCGTTCTTTTGGAATTCGGTCCGGAAAATTCTTGGAATATATCATCAGTGTAAGAGGAATCGAAGCTAACCCTGCCCAAATTCAAGCTATTAGAGATATGGCAGAACCTAAGATAAGCAAAGATGAATGAGCCTAAAAGGGAGAGTGGCAGCATTAAACAGATTCATTTCCAAGGCTGTTGAAAATTTCATTCCATTCTTCAATATGATTAAGAAGAAGAACAAAAAGCTTTTAGGGAGCTGAAAGATCATTTGGAAAAACCACCAATTCTCTCTAGCCCTATGAATGGGAAAATCTTTATCTCCATATGGTCGTTTCTGAACATGCAATTAGCTCGGTGCTAATAAGAGAAGAGAATTCAGCTTCTAGTATATTATACCAGTAGAAGACTCAAACATTCAGAAACTAGATATTAAATTATAGAGAAATTGGCGTACTGTTTGATGCTCACCACGCGAAAGTTGAGAGCTTATTTTCAAGCACATCCAATCATAGTCCTAACAATTTCCCACTCGAGCGGGTTTTTAGTAAGCCAGAAACTGAATGAATATTAGTTAAATGGGGAATAAAGCTTAGCCAATATGATATCGAATTCCTACCCTGGGTATCAATTAAAGGACATCGCTAGCTGATTTTGTCAAAGAATATACATGATTCATTAAAGAGCAATCAGAAAAGGAAAAAGATCTATAATCTAAGTGGCAACTATTCGTGGATGGAGCCTCAAATGAACAAAGAGTAGGGCCAGATATGTGATTATAACCCCTAATGGACATCATTTGCATTATGCAATGAAGTTAGGATTTCCAGCCACCAACAATGTAGTAGAATATGAACCTATGATAGTAGGACTTACTCTAGCCCTCCAGTTGAAAATCCCTAGAATCGAGATTTTCAGTTTTTCACAATTAATGGTAAATCAACTAAACCAGAAACACCGAATGAAGGACGCCAAACTAACTCTATATATAAAAAAGATATTGAAAATGTTAACCCAGTTCGAAGATTTCTCAATACACCAAGTGCCAAGAGGCGAGAACTCCCAAGCTGATTTTTTTAGCTGAGTTGGCTAGCTCACGAGGTGCACTAGAAGCCTGCATCATGTTAGTAGGCTGCCAAGAGAATCCTAGTATAGAAGAGAAAAGCTCCAATCCAAAAGATGAATTCTTAGTGTTGACCAGGCCTCAATCCTTAACACACAAGGAGAAAGAAGACAAAACTGAGATTCTTCAAGAAAAACCTCATCATACGGAAGCTAATAATCAATACGAGAATAATTGGATGACGGCTATTGTTGAATATATAACAAGGGGATATTCGCTCCCTTACTTAAGGTGTGTTGATCTAGAAACATAAGCAAGATTACTAAGGGAAGCCCATGAAGGATTCTATGGAGACCATTCCAATGGTATGAAACTGGCTAAGAAAGTTATGAGACAAGGCTTCTATTGGCCTCAAATGACTAGTCAAGCCATTGATTATGTAAGAAGGTGTGAAAAATATAAAAATTTCTCTAAGATCCTACATTTAACATCAAGCGAATTGACTTCTATCTCAAGCCCATGGCCTTTCAATGCATGGGGAATTGACCTAGTCAGGTCACTGCAAATATCCAAATAAGGAGCGAAATACACAGCAGCAGCCATTGATTACTTCACAAAGTGGGTAGAAGCTGAGCCACTTCCGAATATCACATCGCAGAAAGTTCTCAAGTTCATAATTAAGAATATCGTTACAAAATTCGAAACTCCATACAAGACAATATCCGATAATAGAACTCAATTTGAAAATGAAGAATTCACCAGATTCTGTAATAAGAATGGAATCATCAAACGCTTTTCATCTATAGCTTATCCGAAATAAAATGGAGCTGTTGAAGTTGCCAATAAAACTGTAAAGACCATCCTAAAGAAGCGGTTAGACAAAGGAAAAGGAAATTGGGTAGAGGAACTACCTCTCGTTCTATGGGCATATATAACCTCTACTAAGACCGCAACAGGACGAACCCCATATTCCCTAACATATGTATGTGAAGCCATGCTCCCAATTGAGGTTAAAGTACCTTCTCGTTGAAGAATTGCGTATGCTTTTAATCCTAATAAAGAATTAAAGAAAGAGTCAGTGGACCTAATCAATGAATTAAGAGATGAAGCGGTCATACGAACGGCTGAATATCAACGAAAAATATCCAAGTACCATAACTCTAGAGTAAGAGGAAGATCATTTCAAAATGGAGATTTAGGACTCCAAAGAGTAATGGCAAATACTAAGAATCCAGCAGATGGACCACTTGGGCTAAATTGGGAAGTGCCCTTAATCATACACAAAGTAATCCTGCCTAGGGCCTATTAACTATGCCAACCTGATGGCAACGTAATAGCGGGAACATGGAATGCTGAACAGTTGTGACTGTATTTTCCAACAATGGATGAATAAATAAGTTGAAGAAGAAGAATTTGCTAGCTCATCCATGAGAAGGAGTGAGACTATTCTAAGACAAAAGGCCCATAGCCATCAAAGGTCTTGTAACAGCAAATCCTTTTGTGCCATCATCAAAGGCCTCACTAAAGCACCTCCTAGAGGGAGGACAAGTAAGCCTTTGGCCTGTCCAAAACACTGAACAAGCCTTCAGCGCCATCATCAAAGGCCTCACTGAAGCGCCTCCTAGAAGGAGGACGGTGTTAGGCTTTAGTGTCATCATCAAAGGCCTCACTATAGCACCAAACCAGCCTTCAGTGCCGTCATCAAAGGCCTCATAGAAGCGCCTCCTAGAGGGAGGATGGGTAAGCCTTTGCCCTATCCAAAGCACTGAACCAACCTTTAGTACCATCATCAAAGGCCTCACTAAAGCGCCTCCTAGAGGGAGGTCGGGTAAGTCTTTGGTCCTTCTTAAGATAGCTAACTAAACGCACCAGACAATAGACCTAAATCATCACCTAAGACAATGATAAAGAGGTCCAAGTCAAGTAGTGCTCCAAATCAATCAATCTTCTAGAGGAAGTCTATCAAAATCCGAGCCAAGTAGTGCTCCAAATCAGCCAATCATCTAGAGGAAGATTTATCAAAATCCAAGTCAAGTAGTGCTTTAAATCAATTAAATATTCTAGAGGAAGGTCCATCATGTATAAGTTATCTATGCTTCCCAACAAACGCAATTTTCAACTACCAGATAAGGATTTCTGGTCTTTTATTATTATTACCAGATAAGATTTTTTGTCTTCTATTATTATCACCAGATTAGGATTTCTGATCTTCTATGATTATTGCTAGATAAGGATTTCTGGTCTTCTATTATTGCTAGATAAGGATTTCTAGTGTTCTCTTATTATTGCCAGATTAGGATTTTGGGTCTTCTGTTATTATTGCCAGATAAGGATTTCTAGTCTTCAATTATTATTGCCAAATAAGTATTTCTGGTCTTCTATTATTATTTCCAGGTAATGATTTATGGTCTTTTATCATTACTGCCAGATTTGGATTTCTGGTCTTCTATTATTATTGCTAGATTTTGATTTCTGGTCTTCTATTATTATTGTCATATATTGATTTCTGGTCTTCTATTATTATTGGCAGATTTGGATTTCTGGTCTTCTATATCATTGTTGGATTTGGATTTTTGGTCTTTTATCATTATTACTAGATTTGGATTTCTGGTATGGATTTTTGGTCTTCAATTATTGCCAGATATGGAATTCTGGTCTTTATTATTATTGCTGGATTTGGATTTCTAGTCTTTTTTTATTATTGCTGGATTTGGATTTTTGGTATGGCTTTCTGATATTCTATTATTGCCAAATAAAGAATTTTGGTCTTTTATTATTATTTTGGTGTTCTATAATTATCGAATGGATTTTTAGTCTCTTATTATTGTCAAAGGAAATTTTTTATGCTCCTTCCTATGACATTACCAGATAATCTTCAATACTTCTGCTAAGAAGACTTATTGTTACTTATTGATCTCTTATAGTAAAATTATAATTTTAACTTGCACATATAATATAGAATTATAACTCAATCAAATTCGGAAGGAGATTGCTTGAAATTGAAATTAAGTTTAAAATTAATAACGAAAGATGTCATTCACTTCATGTTTTACAGGAAAATAAGACTAGCAAGGAAGTCCCACTAAAAATTGGGCAATACAAAGGAATTCTTAGTTTTACCCTAGAGAGTAAAAAGCCTCCTTTATACAGGGGGCCAAATGTTATCCACATAATTTCAATCTCAATGAGAACACAACAAGTGGCGAAGTCATAAAGAAGTCGATACCGCCAAGCCAAAAGTGTCGCGTCTAACCAATAAAGTGTCATCTATGTCGTATCCCATGCAGCATCGCTACTTAACCATGTCGCTTCTCATACAACGTCGCACTCTGCTCATACCATGTTCCATTGATGTCGTATGGATTTCACATCGCCCATCATCAAAATCATATGGCTTATGGATGCCTCACTTGCTCAGTGTCGCATCTATTTGACGTCATCGCTCATCAACGCCACCATTTAAGTAGTGCTATATGTCAACAAGGTCGGGATGCATATCGTACTTAATCAATATCATCTTATTTCATAACGCCGTTCTTTGCTGTCGCCACTAATAAATAAAGTTTGTATGTAATACAATGAGAGATCAATATGAGAGATCAATACTAGTAAGTATTGATGCTGAGGCTTATCGTTATCAAAGCTATTTGACTAATGATGCCATGCCAAACACCGCTTTAATTCAATACTGCTATTAACCAATGAAGAGCGTCGATCACCATGATGAGGCGCATCAATGTCGGGAGTCATCAACTCCGATACTATACTAGATGAAGTCGCTCGTCTACAATACTGCCCAGTATCGACGCTGCTTCTTATACATGCCTAGTGTCGCCTTTATCCGACATCACCAACAATCAACTAGGAGTATCTCAACACAAAAGATTATCAATTCCGAAAGCCATCAACATTCACAAGGTTTATTGAGGCCAGTGTTCTTCGTGATGATATTGCACCATAGCAATGCTGCCCCTTATTGGTGCCAAATATTGCTGAAGCAACAAACATGCACAATGAAGCTAACGACAGGCGACGTTGTTGATGTTGCCAAAGCCAAGCTTGTTTAAGATATTGGAGGCGGGATGAGGCTGAATGCCGAGTCTCTCAACCCCAATAAATACGGACCTAGGGGTTTACAAATGGGGGCAATCATTTTCTTTTCTCTACTCTTAAAATCAAACTTCTGTAAACCCTAAATCAAATTGGGGACAAAATCCATTTGACTATAATCGTGCACAATCTCTATGAATAAGGATTTGGACATACCTATTGTTTTTGCACTATGCCTTTTTGAACGTTATTGACATGGACATGCATATACTCAAACTCTTCAAGTCTAAAGCTTAACATAATTATTTAAAAGGAGCTTTGGATGATGATGAACATCTATATGCATAATTATATGGACATTGGACTTTGAATATAAGAATGGATTACAAAGCCCATTGATGAGCTGAATGGATTATTGCACAAATTTGTTACTTGTCTTTTATACCTCTTACAAACATATGACATGACATGGGCCCTTCTTGGAACATCTTTCTTAAAAGCCCATATGAACCATTAGATATGTTAGCTCCAAGTGACCTTAAAAGATCTTGAAACACAATGATCCAAGAAAACATATGGACTTCCACTTATTTTACCTCAAAGGCCTATTGACATCATAAATCCATTCTTTAATGATTCCATCATCCACTAAATCTCAAGTGATGAATTGGTCCTCGATAACACTATTAAGTTGACATTGATTGGGTTATGCTTAATCGTATCATAGTAAATGTTCAAATCAAAAATTAATTCATCACAATTGGCAACATGGGTGTTATCCCAGTTTTTTGTTTAACAACTTTATTTTTCACAAGATTAGCATATCTTTAAAGCCATAAATTTCTCTGCTAATTTTAACAAACGTTTAATAAAAATAATAATATTTTTTTCAAATTGAATTCCTTAGATCTACTTAAATAAATTTTCAAAAAGTTTTACTTTAGACGTTTCATGTTAAATCATTTTATAGGAAATCATAATCCAAATTTATTTCAATTTTAACCATTTCATATTTATCTGCAAGTCCTAGATTAAATTATTATTATAAATTCAATTTACTAAGCTAATTTCTTTTCAATAATGCTTAAAAATATCCATGCTTAAATATTTAACTTCCAAAACCCAATTCTTTATAGCTTTACCAATTTACTATTAATTACTCAAAATATAATTGGATTTGAAACAATATCGGTTATTTTTCAAATACTCATACTTCATTTTACAACATTATTTCACATAATTCATGGCCAATTTTATTATATTTATAAGTATATATAGTTTTATTAGTCAATTTCCAACACCTTTAAATAGTACCACATGTACACACATAAAAATATATTTCTAAAATTCATTTTTGGCTACTAACTATATTCATCTCTAATTTAGAAATAATTTCCAAATTTTAAATTACTTACTAATGCATCTTTTCAAGAGTTTATGTCACAAATTCTTCATTTTCCTTCCAAAAATACATACATATTGAATTCAAGAAATTCCACAAGTTTAAATTAATTTTAAATCTTCTTTTAGTTCGGATTATCGAAAACGGTTCAAATTTGACTTAGAAAAATAAAAATGTAAAGTGTATAATTTTAAAATTTACCTTTATAAATTAGAAATTTTCATGAAAGTGTGAATAAAGCGCAATATTTAACCTTTTTCCAAAATGTGACAAAAATATTTATAAAATAAAAGGCATTCAAAAAGATGTGTTTTTACTTGTCAATTTACTTTAAAAAATTTCTTTATCAAAAGGAAAGTATACAAGAAAAATATAAGGGCAACAGTGCACCTTACATAAAAAATTTCTAAAATAAAAGCTTAAAATAAGGGTTATTACTCAATAAATTAAATAAACTTCAACTTCTATATTTTCCCCTAAAATCTCAAACATTATTATTTCTAACCCTTTAGGGAAAATATTTTAATTTATTTAAATATTTTAATTGGAGTAGATAACATAACTTACATAAGTCCAACTAGGTTATGGTATCCAATAATGCTTCAAGTACCTCCATTTATGCCTCATCAACATCACATGTATTTTCTATGTACTCAAGAATAATGCTCTTCTTTTTATCATCTTTAGTCCCATAATTTACTATATTGCTAGTTGCTCAAAGACCTAATGTTAGCAATTCTTTACAAAGTAAATGATAACAGACGCGGTGGATTTATTTTCTCACAAAACTACTTTTAATTTTAACACTTACTTAACTCATGTTGTTTACTTCTACAAGGGATAAGCTAACAACTACCATTACGAGTAAAAACATATGGGGTGTATAAATAAATAACTAAATAAATAAATAGGTAAACGTATGTATATAATATAAATAATAGAAAATTACAAATATGCTCTCTCATACGTCCTAACTTAGTAGGAGTCACCTAACCTAAACTCTAATACCACATCTAAATCAATAATATATCCTAGAGAAATAAAACTATGTAATATCAAATAAACTCGAACTATAACATATTTTAAACCATTAAATAAAACTATGTAATATCAAATAAACTCCAATTATAACATATTTTAAACCGTTAATGAAAAATATTTAATGTTGGGGAATAACTAATATAAAATAAATAGTGCATAGCTGATAAATAAATAAATGCACGTGGTCATTGCATCATCATCCTCTAAGTCACCACCGGTCCTCTCTATTGACCTATCTGAGTATAACTAAAACGAAGAAAATGATAGAGGGGGTCAGACAGACGTCAGATAAATGAAACACAACATGTAAGTGTTTAATACTAATAAGCTCATAAAACAACACCAATGCTTGAAAACCATACCTTAACCTATGTCACCTACACCCAACAAGTCAGCTAAACATAATATAATACTGCAGTGACATCATATGCTAAGGTCTCACTAGAATCATTCCTATGATTAATTACATGTATATGATTGAACCAAAAGTCCCAACTTGCATACCGAAAATGTATGTGACCACTACTAAGGAACTATATGTCTCAACCCATTATCGCCAAATCGTATATGACAAGCAACTAAAGAAACATGTCTCAGTCCGCTATTGCCAAATTGTATGGGATTCGCTACTAAATATTTACATGTTTTTGCCTACTAATGTCAAATTGTATGTACACTGTTAAGCTCAAAGTCCAACTCATGTGTCATTAACTACAACATTATTAGTCTCAAAGTTCCAACTAATTGTCACTTGACATTATTAGCCCCATCGAAGTGCACTTGATGCCTACCATATACCACACTATTGAGTTTAGACTCTCAACTCATGTGTCCCTTATGCGACACAATTCAGCCAAAGTCTCAACTCGCTGTCATGGAAATCGCACGTGACTATTGAGGTCAAGTCCAAACTAGTCATTATGTAGCGACATGTAATTTCAAACACTTCGTCTTTAAATATCAAAACTTTTAAAATATGGTTAAATGTTATAAAAGTGATTTTGTAACATTGTTAAACTCCTTTTTTTAATAACTAATGATAGGGAACTTGTTTTTGAAATTTGTTTACAAAAATAAATACTTCGAAGAAATATCGATAATATGACAGGAAATTGTTTTATTGATAAATAGCTTTTTATTCAATATAAGTTGTTTAAACTCTATGTACATGTCTAAATAACTTATGATGTCACTAATAAATAATAAAAATATTTTCAATTAATATGGTTAACTAAATTTTCTTTTAGAAGGAAGGAAATATTTTAGGTAGAAGATATTTAGGCTAGATATTTGTATTGGCTTATGAGGTGGAAAATAGGGCACATAGGGAGTGATACTTGGCCAGCTAGACAAGATGAGGAAAAGGTTATGGTGACCCCTTGAATGCTGATATAAAGGATGCTATAGCTTTTGAAATCACTTTCACAATTTTAAGCCATAAATCAAAGCTCTTCATCCTCTATTGTCTACTACTCTAGCTTTCTAAAAGTAGAATCAAATAAACTCAAACTATATCCAAACTCAATATAAGGCTTACAACAACATAACAACACTTTCACCAACTTGGAGATTGAAGATTTGGATCACACAACCCAAAATCCACCAAGGCCGTGAGCATCTTAGTCCATTTATATCCTAGGTCATGAGCAAAGTGGAGAAAGTAGAAGGAATTTTGGTACTTGCAAGGTTGATGTAGGAAGTGGAAGCTAGTTCGAGGCTTGTGCTTGGATGTTTGCTTATTGAAGGGTGACTTAACTCACCATTTGAATGAAAATGAAGTGAATATATGCTTGTTTAAATTATAGTATGCTGCTTGACTGTACATTGTGATATCTTTCGTGTTTCATGCTTTGGAAAGAAAATGACATATGTAATTGATGTATTTGGACTTGTATGACTTTTTATAACTTGTTGCATAGTCTTGACATAAAGCACATAAAGTTTGGTTGGAATTGGATTGAATCAGATTTGGACTTGGAAGTGGTTTTATAGCGAATAGTTGCCATAGAAGTACTAAGAAATGCCTTGTGTTCGGCAATTTCTGTAATAATTTATACAGAGATCCCTAGGGGTTTCTCACCATGATTATGATGTATATTGAGTATAATAATTACTGCAAAAAGATGGAACCTTAAAAAGTTAGTTAGCATATAGAAAAATGGCAAAAATTACAAGTATATAAAACTACCTTAGTTTACTGTCTTTTATAACACTCAACGATAGCATTTTCTGGCAACTATAGTGACTCTAACCCATTTTACAACATTCTGGAAATGCTATAGTTTCTTTTTTGAACTTTAATTATTTTAAAATGACTTTTCATTTAAGTAATCTTCTTTAATCTTTGTAAAAGTCTTTTCTAATATATATTACTTAAAAACTGATTTTAGCTTTAAATATATATTTAATAATTAATTATGAATTATTAGAGTAAAATGTTTATTTTTAAATAAAAGAAAACATGCTTTTTGAAGTTTTTAAATAAATCATAAAATAGATATTTTAAGTAATATATTAAAGAAATTTTTATGGTATAAGTATCCTGAAGTATATTTGAAGCATATATTTTTTTAGAAAAGTAGTTAATTATTCTATTAAAGTATTAAAAAGCTTATGTAATATAATATCTCTTAAATTGCTTTTATAATTTTGTTAAATATTTCAGCTTATATATAAAATAGAGTGTGTGTGTGTGTGTGTTTATATCATTTCAAATTGGTTTTAAATTATAAATAAATGTTTTATAAAGGGGTTTAGGAGTTGGTTAAGTAGCTTAATCGTTCTTTGTTTGTTTACTTGTTTATGGAAAGCAATCGTTACTACACTTAGCACTAAAAGCCGGTGAAGTAGGCTTTTTAATTTGTGGGAGTTAAGAATGATGGTCGAGTAGGGTTTAGAAGTAATATTGCTCTAACCTACCGGCTTCACTCTTGATCGAGTGATATTAAGTCGAGAAGGTCAGAAACATCATAAGTATATGAAACTTGATTTACATAAGTGATCGTTTTTAGAATTAGATAATCGATTAGTTGACTATCGAACTTGACCAAATTTAACTTAGAAAGTATATGAAAGCTACATGACTTCATACATTTTGAGATCCCCGGGAGGACTCATTGGTATGAAACACCTCTAGCTTTAAGAATTGTATATATATGAGTTCCCTCAGGGAGGACCCCATTATATTTAGCTCGCTAAATTCTTAAAGAATCGGAATTCAGTTAACCGAAAATTTATTGATTTAGTTTTGAAGTGTCCGAGATCGAATAAATGTTTTACTTACCGAATACCACTTCAAAACTGGCGTGTGAGTCTATGTTTTGGAAGCAGTTGTGAAGTGGAATGTTATAGAGTTGAATTGTCTATCCTAAGGTTAAGTCTAAGAAAGAGCTCAACATTAACACTTTAGACTAATGCTATAGAGTTGAACTGTCTACGCAAGGTTAAATCTAAGGGAGAGGTCAATGTTAGCATTTGTCGAATGATGAAGACCCATGTAAGGGATGCCAAACGTGACTTCACCATCAGAGATGATAGAAAATAGAGTAAGGATGCATAGCCAGTGGGTTTAGTGAACCTGAAAAGGTATATCAACTCCATATCTATAGATGCTTATCGATGATGCTAGCGGGAGTTGATGATATTCGGTACCACGTATTTGGGCGTGGGCCAGCTATGTGTTTACCTTAGTGGTATATTTTATCTAGAGATACACGTCCCTCGAAAGGTAGCCTCTGACCCTTGTTAGGAGGCCAACTTCAGTTTACTAAGGAGACCTCCGTAGAAAATCCATATAAGAACGTACCTTAGCGGTTTTAGATGTACTTCTAATATTAGTTTGTCTGAGATGCAAGCAGCACAGCTATTTTCTAATTTATATTCTACACCCTAGACATTATTTATTATATCCATATATCTACTTATCGGATGGTTTGGTTTCTTTTAAGGGGAAAACTGTTACGGTGATTCACACGGTCTTATAACTTACTGTTATATCGATGCACATATCTTGAGCTTCTCATACTAGACTTATGTTTGACTTGTGTTTTTTTATTTTCACCAAGTTACGCGTGTACTCTTTCGAGTAGGTTAAGTAAAGCAGGTTTGACTTTGGACGCTTCAGAGCTTTAGAAGATGAGCTGGAGGCTTCCATTTATCTATCTATTTCTATTGCACTGTTATAATGTATGTATCAGCATTATAAGGATAGATAGTTATAACTATCCAAGCAGATGATAGTACTTAGGTTTGTAACTCTAAAATTGCTCTGTATTTTGGAGTAATCCTTTATACTATCTTTTGGATATTGTAGTTTATCGTTTGGCATGTGAGATTCTAATATTGTGATCTTTCTTTCTTGTTCTATTTACCTTTCCTTTTATTTTACTCAAACAATCTACCTTTTCGACACTTAGGTGCTCGGCACACGAATACATTTGATGTATTAGTGTTGACATTTGAGGGTTAAAAAGTTGGGTAGTCGCATTTGGCATTAGAGAAAAGGTTTAATGACTACCTTGACTTTGGTTGGGTATGGCTCATTAGAGATAGGGTAAGCGACACCCTACGATGAGTTGAGTGTATTATACACACACACACACACAAGAGCGTATTTGTATTTTTTTATAAACTTATCCCTTTATAGCATTTCCTTAGGAATAACTCTTTCTTTGAAATAACTTTATCCTTAAGTATGCTAAAGATGTTTTGCTATGTTCAAGTAGTAAGAAATGTAAGTACTAGAGTTGCTAATGGTAGAGGAGGAGGTTTAGGTAGAGGGGAAAGGAGTAGTACTGTTGCCGACGGTTGGAATCAAGCATAGAGAAATGCCGCTCCTATCGAGGAACCGAGGGTGAATGTTGGGGAAGAGGTCATGCAGGTTCGACCACAAATGAACTTTGCTTTGCTTTGCTACGACTTTGATAGGTTGGATAGTGAGAGGTTCATTGGCAATGAAAGTATCATCGAGGTTTGGACTTGGCTTAGTTTGTGTGATAGGATAATCAAAGAGACAGAGTTGGGTGATGCAATGAAGCGTCGTTTAACATCGCGACATCTAGCTGATGCTCATATGGATTGGTGGGTTCGATCACTGTATATGTTTGGGAGAACAACTTCTCTTGGGTCCAATTCGAATAAGTGTTTGTGATAAAGTTTGTTCCAAAAGCCAAAAAACTATGTTATTTAGGAGCTTCCTAGATCTGAAGCAGGGGGCTATGTCAGATGATGAGTATGAGAATAGGTTCGATGCATATCTCAGTTTGGGTTAGGGTTGGTGGATATACCACTGAAAAAGAATGAGATGTTCACTGCAGGTATGCGTCCGAAATTTCAAAGGGAAGTGGCAAATCATATTCAGGGATCGTTCGCGAATCTGATAGGTAAGGGTTTGAGGTTCGAGAGTTTGGTTCTAAAGCCATCTATATATGTACCATTTAGGAACAAAAAACGTAAGTTCAAAGCCATCTATCATTCGTGAATCGAACAGAAAGTTTTGCTAGGAATTGTAAGTTAGGTAGAGGAGGACAAGTGGCAAGTTCATCGATAGTTAAAGCGTCGTTAGTTAAAGCGCTAATTGCAAAGATACTGAAGCTTAAGCCACATGCAGCCAAACCACGGCTTGCACCGAAAGAGTTTTTACAACTACCACCAACTAGGCCATTTTGTTAGGGAAAATCTGATGCTTCATAAAAAATAGCAGCCTAGGATTTTCGCTCTTGCTACATGTTGACGCCAAAAGTGGCATAACACCCAAAAACCTGTCAAAATATTGAGATCCAGCAGAAAGTAAGTGTAAAATGGTAAGAACACCAAGATTTTTATAGTGGTTCGGCAATCTATGGCCTACATCCACTGTTATCTTTATTTATTATGGATTTGGGAGATAGTTTGAGAGGATTAAAGAGATCTAGGAGTCACAAGCACAAAGGATTGACATGTTCTTAAGCCTAAAACTGTCAACAATGTCTACCTTGATGACTATTGTGAAGGGAGATAGTAGATAAAGAAGATGAAGTCCCTAAAAGTCCCGTTTCAATAGCTACATGGTCTGCATTTATAAGGGAATTAGCTAGTAAACTCGAAGGCCCATGAAGTAGACAGTCCAAATCCAAGTTCAAAGGTGTAGGGGAGCAAGAAGTCGGCCCAACCCCCATAAAATCCTCTTGGTACCGATTACTTTCTATGGGAAAATCCTTCCCTTCATCTTTTAGTTAACCTTTCTATCTTCGATTCATTGCGTTCTAAACACATTTCATTGAAGACGGAGTTGTTTCTGATAACCTCCTTTATACTGCTTGTCTTTTCTTGCTTTCTTCTCATGAATCCTTGGAATTGCTAGTTTATTCTTGAAGGAAAGTACTCTGTGATGATCACCTGAGGTAGTGCTTCA
Source organism: Allium fistulosum (assembly GCA_030737815.1). Taxonomy (NCBI): domain Eukaryota; kingdom Viridiplantae; phylum Streptophyta; class Magnoliopsida; order Asparagales; family Amaryllidaceae; genus Allium; species Allium fistulosum. The sequence continues at coordinate 420,748,121 of CM060906.1, forward strand.
AGTACAAGAAGATTTGGAGGTCCAAAGTGGAGAGAAAAGCTCACGGTACCAAGTGGTTTCCCTTGGTGTATAGTGGTCCACTTTGCCCTCTTTTCCATTGCAACTTCTTGAATATGCTTCTACGGCCCTTCTATGCATTTTTCCAAGTTCACGTATCATCTCGTCTTTATTTTGATGTTTTGGTTCTGATGAAAATTTGCTTAGTCAAAAAGTCGATTAACACTACAACACCTTCCACTTCACAGTTGCAAAGGGGAAGCGGGTTAATGAAGGTATATTATTTGTCTTTGACAATCTTATTTGTGTTTTGTTTGATACTGGTGCTTCACTTAGTTTCATATCCGGTAACCTTGTTGAAAGACTGAAATTGGAACCAGTTATGGCTTTTGACTATATTTGTGTGTCAAACCATGTAAGGAGCTTGGCCAATCTTAGTATGATATGTTTAGGAGTTCTGATTACTTATCATGAGCTATTCCTTCCATGCAATATGTATGTTATTAGGTTTCTAGGATTTGATGTATTTCTTGGGATGGATTGGTTGTCTCGAAATCATGCTATCCTAGATTGTGTTAATTGAATATCCTAGATTGTTTTAAGCAAACTGTATCATTGAAGAGAGAAGATGGGAAGATTCGGGTAGTGTCTTATGAAGGACCTAGCTTTCTTATGTGTAGTTTTCTTTATTCTCATGATGTGGTGGAAGAGGAGTTAGGGTCGATCTTTGTTGTGTAAGAGTTTGCGGATGTGTTTGAAGATGTGTCTGGTTTACCACCTCATTGTGAGATTGAATCTTGTATTGATTTGGTTCGAGATGCTAAACGTATTGTTGCCTATTCATAGGCTGTCACCAAAGGAGAAGTTAGAGTTAGCTAACTAGCTCAGCGATTTGTTGCGTAAAGGCTTGATCTGATCTAGTCGTTTGACTTAGGGAGCGCCCATCATCTTTGCTATAAAGGCGGACAATTTCTTAAAACTTTGTGTGAATCACTGTGGTTAACCCAAAAAATGGACCAACACCCTAGTGTGATATGTGAAGGCACCGGCCCTGTTAGAATAGGGAAAAGATAATAGAAAATATAAATAAAGTCAAAGAAATAAAAAGGGAGACAAGAGATTTTATAGTGGTTCGACAATCTAAGGCCTATGTCCATTTTATAGCTTTGTTTCTTATAGATTTGATTGAGATTACAAAGAAATTGAGAGAGAATAAGCCACAAATACATGGGTTAGACTGATTCTAAGTCCTAGAATTGCCTAAAGTAGCTGCCTTGGTAACTATGGTATAGAGGAAAGAGTTGATGAAGAGACAGAGCTCCCGCATAGTGATGGCAGAAACCAGATCCTTTCTTGGTTGCTCTATGGTTTGTATTTATAGGAGTAGCAGACGTATTGGGCCAAGCAATGAGTTGGAGTAGAGCCCAAAAGAAAGTTTGAGATAGCGTTTGAAATCGCAAGTGCAATGGAGTCAACATGACATGTCAGTATCGACTTCTCATGTCGGTACCGACTTCTCATGTCAGTGCCGACATTTACAGTTAAATCCAATTTCCTTGTGATCTTTTGTATTGCCTTCATTCTTTGTTTTATAGTGTCTAAGGTGTTGTTGTGGTAGAGAGTTGATGTTGGTGATAGTTCCTTCATCACTTAGTTTGCTCTGCTGTTCCGACTGCTAACTCCTTAATTCTTATACTCGATTATTCAGAATCATTTGATATATCTTGGGCACACATTAAACAGGTAAAGAAGAGCCTCCACAAAGTTTGAGTAAGATATATGGATGTATGTGAAGTCATTTCCAACCTCTTGATGTCAGTACTGACTTCCCAAACTTGCTTCATTCTTGTTGAGATTTCACTGGGGTGCTTCCCTAGCCTATCTAGGTGTGCTTCCAAGATTTCATGTCGTTTCATCTTCGTCTCGATGTTCTAACTCATATTGATTTTTGCTTGGATAAAAATCCAATTAACATTTGCCTTCAGATTATGCTTCTGTCAAAAGCAATGTGTGCATTGGAACAAGACAAGTCCCGGATTACTATCTTGGTAATTTCAGTTGACCATTTAAGTGCCGTCTCAAGACGTTGCTTTTATTTGGCTTTTATCGATCGATTTCTGCTAATCATCTCTTGAACTTGGAATAGAATTTTTCTTCTTGATATTGTTTATATAATTAGGATATTGGAATCCACATGCAGCTTCATATAATTGAATGGGTTTATCCTGCAATGTTTGACCAATTTTGGTTGAAAGATAGGATGTCAGTACCGACCTCTCTTGTAGGTATTGACATGTACACTTAGCAAAATTTTGCTATTTTCTTCCTATAAGTTATACTTGACAACTTTAGAGTTTCCCACTTTCTTATCTTAGCTGCTGAATTCCTAACCCTACACGAGACCTCCTAAGTGCTGACTTGCCTTCATTTGCCACTTTGACTTTGCCGCCTACTGCTTCCAGCACCACCACCCACCACCATCGCTTGTCCAACCTACTCGCCGTCACCCAGCACTGCCACAATCACCTGGATCACTGCCAACAGTTCTCTGGTCTGAATACCTTTGAAACTCTAGGCCGTGATTGATTTGTTGAATTGACTTGGAGGTAGGTGGCATTGTGATGCTAGGTCGTGATGGTTAAGGAAGTGGTTAAGGCCTGGTTAATCTCGTGAGATGGAAAACAATTACGATCATATATGTTTGCTTGGTCATAAGGCTAAGGATAGGGTTTCTTCCGATTAAACACATGTTATTTTAGTGAAAAGATTGACTTGTCTCTTTCGATTGTTTTCCTTATGAGATTAACTAAGTTCAACCGTCGAGTGGATTTCGGTATGATGATTAGTTTGAGTTCGGGCATATCAGATGATCCTGCCACTTTGCCTTTCCATAACTACACTCCCAGTGATCCTAAAAAGAAAAACCTTCTGCGTCACTCCGGACAACGGATCTGTTATCAATCAATGATCGATAACGGGAACGTGTAGAAAGATAATTTCAAAGGACAGTGCATATTGTTTTTCAAATGCAAGCGAGCTATCTATGCTGGATGGTTCATTTGTAGTTGTTAGGCCACTGGACTCATTCCATATAGATGACACATTGCACTTGCCCCGGTTAACACTCGGAATTCAATTGGTCGACCCACATCGGCTTTCTTTGAATTTTAAGTATTGGTCATACAGGTATCTCTATTTCAAGTTAAGTTTTACCTGACCATGTTAAACACCAAGTGCTGCTATCTTAGAATGACTCGTTAATCATCCCACCGCAATTTTGGTGAAGGACCATCTACTCCTTCTGAGGATGCATTCACTGCTGCCCCGGTTTCACCATCCGTTCCGGTTGGAACCAACCAAACTATAAGTTCTAGATTTGAGAGCCAGATAGTGCTGATTGATCCCGTTCTGCCCTCATTCCCTCCAGGGTTAATCACAACTGACCCGCCGAAATAGATACCTACGTTCTAACCTAGAAGATGCTCGGTAACATTTGCTTGCAACATGGCATCCCCGTTGAAGATGTTTGCCAACCAGCAAGAAATGAATTCGCACATCATCCCCTGCCTGGTTTCACTACTTGTAGACGACATATATCTCTCAGTAGTGATGTCATACCTTTTGATTCCTTTGTAAAAGGTTTCCTAGGAGAAATCAGGCTTGCGACATTCTAGGTTCACCCAAATAGACTTACCTTATTGAGTTCATTATATGTTCTATTTATGCGAAGGTTTGAACACCCTCCTCAATTCCATGAGCTTACATATCTGCTCAAGTTCAAAAGGAGAAAAGATTACCCATCATTTGTATTCATCGAGGCCTGGACCTGGTGCAAGGTCATTGTGAAATTCCACAATAAACGTTCCATGTTCAAGAGCGAATACTTCTTCATACCTGTCCAGAAGGATTCAATCGATTCTGGTTAAAAGGAAGTGAGTTCGTCTCTATCAATTCCTCTCGTTTTGGAACCTCTACATTCCAAACTTAGTGTGTGTCTCTCATAGATATTCCAAAGAAGGACAAAGTAACGGAGCATAAGAAGATGCTCGAAGACTTTAAAGTTGTTATAATGAGTCATCGTTCCATCAATTTCCTTTTAACAAATGAGAACGTACAAGAATATGGATTGCTCGCTCCGGGAAGAATAGTCGATACCGAAGTTTCGATGAAGAGTTGCTCCAGATCCCACGCCTGTTCCAATGCCCCTTCTCATAGCCTCGACAATGATACTCAATGGTAAGAAGAGGAAGGTGCCTCCGGTAAGGAAAATGGGAAAGGAATCGCCGATACAAAAGCTTACGAGCCTGTGAGGAGTGATGCAGAAGAAGTTGTTTAGACAGGGGCCGACAATCCTAAGCAAGATGATGTCTCTAGTTATGTGGACGACAACAGTAGAATTCCCACAATCCTGAAGGAGGACAACTGGTTAAAAGGAGAGATAGGAAACATCCAATAGTGGTTGAAAAGGGTGGAGATCTGAGGTGACGACAGTGACTTTCACGTCGCCGAGGAAGAAGAATATGAATCCTTTGATGAATCATCGAGGATGAGCCCCAACCTTCTTAATATTCCTTCTTCAATATGTTGACCATTGAGGCATTGATCCCCGAGCTCCCGATCTCCCCTCCTCAAGGGCAAACCACTGTTGAAACTCCACAATCTATTGGAGGTAAAAATGCTGCAACTCCTATCGGAGATATGTCGACTTCTAACTTTCTAAGAGACGTTTCCATTCATGTGAATGAATCCAGGGATTTATCGATTAGTGAGATGTTGGGTGAGATTGGCTCATAAATTGACATCTCTTCTAGCGCTTTTATGAGCGAAGGTGGAAAGAATCCAACCCTTAAAACCATGTCGATACGGTTGGTAGAGTGCATAGGGTGTCATCAGCACTACACACTTCACTTTAAGGACACTGACACATTTCTGCATCGAGTAAATTTTCCTATTCAAAGTGTTAACTCCATTTTCCTTTTTGTTTCAGGTTCCATGGGTCGTGTACTGTACCATCAGCTTCATCAAAAATCTGGCTCATACAATGATCAAACTTCGGATCCTTTCCATCGCTCTCATCGTGAAACGGACGAGGAGAAGAGGAAGAGAAAGGAGGAGGAGGCTCACTACTTGGAGGGAGAGTGCGAGAGGGGAGATAAATAAAAAGGGACGATAAGAGTAGTGCTTTTGGATGATGTACACAAGCACCACAAATACTCTCATGAACGCCATGGGGCTTTATTATCCATTGTTTCCCCTCACATAGAAGCCCAGACAGCCACAATACAAGAAGTCCCTTCATCCCGAGCCATTACTACTACAGCTGCCCTCGATTCTTCTAGCCAAAGGGAGAAGTTTGTACTCCCGCCTGGTCCACCTATACTCCAGGCTTCCTACATGCATTTATTCTTAAAAGTTGTTAAGTTTGACAAGAACATCAAGCCCACCAGTAGAACCACTTCCTTGTGCAATCTTGAGACGGTCCTCGAGGACTTAGTAGTTGGGTTTGATTAGCAGCATCCGGTGAAGGCCCTTTGAAACGTGAATCGTATCAATTACCAAGAAATTCACTCATTTGAGGCTGAAAGAACAGACCATGATAAAGCGATCAAGGATCACGATATTGAAATAGCCAAGATGAAAGTTGAGAGGGATGCAGCCTTAAAGGAAAAGGCTGACAGCGATAAGTTATTGACCGAAGCGAACCAGGCTCATGATAGAGCGCTTATCATGATTAAAGAACAGCTTAAGGACGCTTATAGAGAATCTGGCAAACTAATAGAGCAGATCACCGTTGCAACACTATCAAATCCTAGAATCAAACCATTGGTGGTCAAGCTGCCATCACCGTCGAACAAGCCACCGAACTTACCTGACTCTACAAGGAGAATGCATGGATGGTCAAGGAGAAAGAAGAAGCTGCAGGTGGCAAACTGGCTGAAGAGATCAACCATCTGGTCACACGGTTGGAGCTTTCGGAGGTTCGAACAGCATATGATGAGGTGATAGGCCAGATGGACACTAGCATTATCCTTGGACCCTCGCCATGGGCAGGGAGGAAGTGCTTATAAGATCGTAGAAGGCCAAAGTTATGCGCTTCGAGGAGGAATTAATGGCTGCCTACCTCAGCTCTGTAGACATAGACTTTCTGGCATTCGGTAGATAGATTGTTCGAGGAGAGAGACAAAAGGATGTCGCTGATGTTGCTACCAAGGCTCTTGTTGGCCCAAACTCTTCGAGTCAGCGTGAGACACTTGTTCCTACTTCCCAAGAGCAAATGGTAACCATTTCGATATTCGCAACTACTATTTTTAGAGCTGCTCATGTTCATCTATCTTCGGAAGCCTTAGGTGAGCCCCACATTTCTCCAACTATCGTGTGACCCTCTGAGACGGAGACTGGTAGAGGAAACTTTGAAGTTATAGTTAATGACCAAACTCAAATCCTAGATCAGGTATTTCCCTCATCTCCCTAGTGTTCCAGGCGCTTCGATTCACTCCAGAATCTTTTACTAAACTATACAACTATGTTTCCCAAATTATAGATCAGCCAAACCTTCCTTCATGGCTCCCGCTACTTAGAGCTGGAACCATTGCTCTCTTTACTGGTTTACCCACCGTCTGTGCAGTTGCTTCTGTCACTATTCCTGTCTCCAGTTCCAGGCCTGGACCCGATTCCGAGTAGATAAAAGCATTATAGAATCTGGAGGACATCTCCATATCTATGGATGAAAGAGGTAGTAATCACCGGTGAGTCAGATCCAATAAATAAGATGATGATGGCGGAGAGGTTGGAAGTGGAAAATAAAGATCTTTAATTGAAGAAGGAAAAGTGGGAGGTAAAATGCAAGACTCTGAGCACTATCAAGCTACGGATGTCAAAGGATGGAGGTGCGACTATCGGAGGGTCTAAGGGGTCTGGCCCCACTGTAAAAGAAGGGACTGATAAGGATAGCAGGAAGAAGATCCCAATCTGCTTAGGTAAAAGTAGCAAAGGCGAGAAGAAGTGGTGGTGCACTAGAGCGCTAGTGGAGTGGAGTACTTGTGGTCCTTTTAGGATGTGTCTTTTGTGTTGTTTGAATCTGTACAAGTGCAGAGTCTGTAATAGTATTTATTTCCATTATCGCCGCATCAGTAGAGTCTATATTTTTTCTGTTGTTGTATCCAAACATGCCGATATTGTGCGAGTATGGCCCCCGCTGTTTGAATTGTACAAAGAATGATACTGGTAATGAAAAGATTAGCGTTTCTACTATAATCTTTCCTGTGTACTTTCCTTATACTTTATATACTATGCCTATTTATATACTGATGTGTCTGTACATAATACGATTGCCTACCTTGCAATTTCCATATTATATACTATTGTACCGTATAATGTGTGCATTTACCGCAACTCTATGCCTGTGAATAGTGTGAGTAGTATACTCGTTTATTTACCGCAACTCTATGCATGTAAATAGTGAAATTTACAACGATTTTTGTATACTACTTTGCTTAGTTCTATTGTGGCTTCCAAAATTCTCTATTCGACATAACAGAATTGTGATGTGATTTGTTTTATTTTAACCAAGTGTTAGTGTGTGCCCCCCACTCTATAGGGCTAGTTACTCCGAACGATCGACCTCGACACTTGAGAGATCGGGTACTTTGGATGACTTTATGGTTGCCCCCGGTCCGAGTTGTACAATAGCTCCTGTCTTCGGGAACTTATGGTTTGTATGCTCAATTCCAAGCAATTTGCACTTCAATCGTGGTCTAGTTTCTCCAAGTTTGGTATTGAGGTCCCTTCCGCGTATCAGTTTCTATCTCCGAAAACCCAAGAATAGCTCAATCCTTGGGGTTTTTCTACGATGTCGCCCATCTCCAAGCGACGTCGAGTTTTGGATGGTGTGTGCTGATTTCATAACCAGCTTAGTGATTTGAGATTTACTAGCATTGCCGAGGCAACACCAATACTTGAAGGACTGAGATTAGATTTTACCGTCAATCCAGTGGTTTGGAATCTTCGTGGCACTGTTGGGTAGCATCGATCTCTTGGCAAGCAAGGATTAATTTGTACTAATCTTCAACAGATAAATTTCTCGACGTTGCCGAAGTGGTGCTGGTAGTTAGGAGATTCTAAGAAAAGGGTTTCCCAGCATTGCCAGGGCAGCGTTGGTACTAAGAGAGTTGAAATCGATTTTTCCATCGATCTGACGGTTCTGGAGTGAATACCTCTTATCTAGAGAGTAAGAAGAACTTTTCCAGTTATGTATGCATATCGCTTTCAAGAATGCAATTCCATCGGTTCATGGAGCAATACGCAGCCTATTGAAAGGAGTATGGGTGTGTTGGGTACTTGAATGTGGTTCCATTGGTTCAAGTAGGTTTGTGCGGCTACTAAAGTAGTGCACGGGAGGAGTGCTTACTTGAACGCGGTTCCATTGGTCCAAGAAACAACGTGTGGCTTATAGGATGCACAAAAGGAGTTATTGCGTACTTGAACACGATTCCATCATTTCAGCAAGCAACGTGTGGCTTATGGGATGTGCGCAAGGAAATATAGCATACTTGAATGTGGTTCCACCGATTCATGTAGCAACGTGTGGCTTATGTGATGCGCACAGGAAGAATGAAGAGTTCCCCCATGCCGTCGGAGCAACAGCGAGTCTTCTCGAGGAAATATGAGCCTTCCCGATGCTGGCAAAACTACATCGATTCTCAGAAGGCAAGGATCTATTTTCCCCATCGATCTGGCGGTTTGAGTCGAGTTTCCCTGTTAACTTGCCGGTTTGCTTACAAGAATGTGACACTAGTAGTTCAAAAAGCGAAACTTTACTGTTAAAATAAAGAGAAAGGCAAGTCCTGCCTATTTACAATGCCTGTAGTGTCACCGGGTGGCTTATTTGCGAAAACAGAAAATACATAGATATTTATTAAATGAAATAGTGCCGCAGCGAGTTGACATTCCAAGCACGAGGAATTGGAATTCCATAGACCATTATCAGCTTGAACATTCCATCTCCAAGTTTCTAGCCGATTACATATGGTCCTTCCCAATTCGAGCCAAGTACTCATGTACCTAGGAAGATTTGTTTGAGGATGAGATCTCCCACTTCAAAGGTGTAGTTGCGAACCTTGGTTTTGAAGTGTCGCGCTATTCTTTTCTAGTGAGCAGCAGTCCTTAGCTCAGCTTCCTCCTACTTCTCATCGATCTGGTCAAGTGAATCAAGCAGGAGCTACTTATATTCTCTTTGATTGAAATGTTGCCTCTGATGAGAAGAGATTTCCAGTTCTAACGTGATCATTGCTTCTGAACCATATGCCAAGGTGAAGGGTGAATGCCCGGTCGTAGATTTATGTGTTTTTCTATAAGTCCATAGTGCAAGTGGAAGTTCATCTACCCACTTTCCTTTAGCTTTTGTTAGTCACTTCTTGATGGTGGATTTGACGATTTTGTTCACTGCTTCCACTTTCTTGTTTGCCTACGTACGCTCTACCATGGAAAAACTCTTTTCGATTCGATAACGCTTGTAGAAGTCCTTGAATTCAGCACTCTCGAATTGAGTTCCATTTTCCATGGTGATTTTCTGTGGTGGTCCAAACCTGCAAATAATGTTTTTCTTTACAAATTTAATTACTTTTTAGTGGTAATGGCGGGGAGCGGTTTCGCTACAGCCCATTTGGTAAAGTAACCAACTTCAATGATAGCATATTTGGGTCCTTCTTTTGCAATTGGTAGTACTTCGATTAAATCGATTCCTCGAATCGCAAACGGCCAAGGGCTGACCATATGTGTAAGTTATGAAGATAGGGTTCTTAGGATCTTTGAAAATCTCTGGCATCGGTCACAATACTTGGCGTAGTCTGTTGCATCTCAGTTGATTGTGGGTTAGAAATAACCATAATATAGAACCTTCTTTGCAAGTGTCTACCCCCAGTGTGGTCACTATAGCTGCCTTCGTGTACTTCCATCAGAATCATCAGGGCTTCTTCTTTGCTTACACACCTTGGTAGAGGGTGGAGAAACCTATCCTGTATAGCACTCCATATTGTAGCATGAACTGCGGTGTCTTCCGAAGGAGCTTCTTTCGTTCATTCCAGTTTGAGGAGAATTCCTTTAAGCAGATAATCCTTGATTGGCATAATCCAGGATTCTTTCTTTTCTGCGGTCTCCAAAACCCAATCTACATCCATTGATCTATGCTTGGAGCTATTAACACTTCAACTAGAACCAATCCCATTGATTGTGCATCTCTAGAATTGGCCAGCTTGGCTACGTAATCGACCATCACATTTTGTCCCCTGGGAATATAAGTTATCGTGTAGTGTTCATGTCGTTGAGAAATTCCCATGCTTTTGACAAGTATGGAGCGAGATTTGCCCCTTTAGCTTAATATTCCCTCTTTACCTAACAAACAAGTAGTTGAGAGTCGCTATAGATATGCACAGCTTTTATTCCTAGTTCCTTCACAATTTTTAATCCTGCTACCAATGCCTCGTACTCCGTCTCTTTGTTAGTAGCAGGGAACTCCAGTCTTAAGGCATACCAGATCGATCATCCTTTAGGGTTCTCGAGCACAACGCCCGCTCCTGTGCAAAATCCATTTGATGCACCATCGACAAACAACTTCCATCATGATACAACTTCCATTGCCTCCTGCTCTTCTCCATCTTGAATTGTAACATCCCTTGCCTTGAGGCCCGACGCTAAGTGCTACAGATGCTGCAGTGATCTATGGTATTAACTTCCGGTGACAAAACACGGTAATGTTAATGGTATCCATAATATCAGAAGCACATGAATATGAAACAAAATCACAGATTCCAAAAACAGCATACTTTACCGATTACATTTCAAAACATGTTTCATATTCCATTACACAATCCCAAAACGTATCCTAGGTTTTGATCAAATATAATTATTATAAAATACACCAAGAGCGACATATGAAGATGCCCCCTTAGATGATCAGAGTACTAAATAGACAAAAACTATCTTAATACATCACATCGGAAATAGAAATAAAAATAACAACTCCTAAATAGCTATCTATGCCTCTTGCACGTCTTCGAAAGCTTTATTCGTCCACCTACTAAAAATTGTAAATTCTCAACCTACTCAAATCATATTTTGAGCACCTGAGAGTTTAAGGGGAAAAAAACTTCGAGTCAGACATAAAGCCTAGTGTGAATAATACTATACATCTCGGTTTACTGATATTAAGTGAGACCACGCCACTTAGCGAACAGGTTTCCCATCACTAATATCCCTTTTTGAAACATATCTTTTGCAAATCAAAATCCTGCAACCAAACTGGTTAAAGCAATAATGCAATATCATATATGCATACGAATCATGTAATCAATAGACTATTTGTCTGAACACTGCAGTTTTGGTTGGGCTAACTACTAACATTTGGCTGCCTCGGGCCTACCAGACATAATAAATAATCTAGCTTTTGTTAGACACACTTATGGACGGTCTCTGTCCCTAACTTACTTCTCCCAAGGTCAGCTAATACTAATGGTTTTGCGGGCTCACCAATAACCTATCTTTACTCTGTATATTCCTTTCTATGTGTAACATCGTTTTAGTCTTACCTGTGACAAAGCCCTACACACTCGAATTTTGGACTTATATTAGCTAGGGGCTACTAGCTAAAGTTAGGGCGCGATCCCATACCAGTCCCATCTGGTATTCCAATATCTGAGTCATTAACTTAGGGTCAACTACCCCATCAAATTTTCCATGAAAACATTTCTTTCAAATTGATTTAACCCTATAAATCATACTTAAACAAGGAAAATATACTCTATGCTTTACTCAAATCACTTTGCCATGTTATATATACTTTACACAAAACATTGTTGATGAAAACAATCGAAACCCTTATTTAAAAGCTTTAAACAACCCCTTTCGAAACCTCTGAAAGTCCCCCTTTCGAAACCATTGAAAGTACCCCTTTCGAAACAAGTAAACTACTTTACTTTATAACCTTAGGCCGAAAGGCCAAAACCTACCTTTCGAAACCATTTACAATAGACCTTACGAAAACATTGAATGTATCCTTTCGAAAGCTTTATAAAACCTTAGACATCCTCTTTTCAAAACAATTTAAACATGCCTTTCAAAAACGTTGAAAACCCTCCATTTAAACACCAAGGTAAACCATTTGAAAACATTGGGGAAACACCCCTTCGAAACCTTTATTATATACCTTTCAAAAGCATTAAGTCCTTTGCATAAATCAAACCTTTAAAAAGCATTGGGTTCAAGTAAAAATACGTGGAACATAGTTTCGAAATCATTTAAAACCATTCCTTTCGAAACCTTTGGGTTTAACTTTCAAAACCTCAAAAGGGTCTTAAAAGAACTAAGTCGAAAGAAACTCTTTCGAAAGTAATTTCCTAAGTAAAAGAAGTGGATGGTGTCGAAACCAATCCCTTCGAAAGCATTGGAGAAGCGGCTTAGGGTTTAAAGCGAAAGAACCCTTTCGAAGGCATTGCTTCTTCGAAAGGTAGAATGCGGCAGTAGGGGTTTCGACCCCTTCGAAAGCATTTTATTAAAACAAAGACGAAAACCTCTTTCAAAAGCTCTTTTCTTTTAAAAACTTGACCGAGTCGAAAGCTATCTCATTCGAAAGCATTCTTTTCGAAAGCAAAGCAAGCGGCATTTCCTTTTGAAAGCAAAACAAGGTCTTGACCTCTTCGAAAGCCCTGTTTTGACTCTATACCTTACGCATATCTCCAATTTACTACATAACAAGTCTTTGATACCATGTGAATTGGTTTTGACTAGGATGGAGGCGGAAGTATGAAGTCGAAAGGTAGCTGCCGAAAGTGGCGAAACAGCAAAAGCCTTGTAAAATTGATTTTTAGCTTTATAAAGTAATTCCTTTTCAACTAACCTGCTTATTTGTCATTATTTAATTGGTTGTTAATTTCTTTTTCAAAATCTTTTCTAAAAGTGCTACTGAATTTCAGAAATTAACAATTTAAAATATTTACAAATTGCCCCTTCTCCTTTTATAAACATATAAACCATTTAAGTCCCATAACTTAAATAATTTTACATACTTAGGAAAATTCTACAAAAATTCCAATAAATCACTTTTAATATGTTTTATAACATATTTAAATTTCTGACCCAATGCTAACATATAATAGCTGTAATTAATTTTAAACCCATTAACCATTTTCTTCACTAGAAAGTTCATAATAAATCCACATTAATTCAGAAAATTATGGAACTTCAAACCCAACCCCAAAATAATATTTTTGACTTTATATCAAAGTCGCAAGGCATTTTAATGTCATTTAATAGGTTCAAAGTTAAACCTTAGCATAAAATCTATATGAAATAGCATAAATCATCAACAAGCATATATATATATATATATATATATATATATATCCTTTTAAACAATCAAACATGGCAAATCATTTGCAAAATAAATTCGGATCTCAACTAAAACCGAAAACAATAAAATGAGATGTAACCTATTATTCTCCTTTAGCTTGTGATTAAGGAGTTTGAGATTTGCTTCTTGAGTTAGATTGATTAAGCTTCCTTCCTCTTGATTTTAGCTTCTCTTCTTCTTACTTCTTCTAATGGTGGTCGGCCTCTTCTTTAATTTAGTTTTGCTTATGAACGTGTAAAATGAAAGTGCTTGAGGGTTTAGGGTATAATAATATAACTTATTCCTACTTTGCCCTTATCTATTAGCCTTTCCTATTTCAGTTTAATTCCTTTTAGTTCATTGTTTAATTTGGCACGGCTACCCTTCTATTATTCAAATCTTAATTCCCTTAACTATTTATATTATTTCATTTAATTTAACTAATTAAATGTCCTAAATAATGTTAATCAAAATTAGGGTCGTTACAGACTCCTCTCCTTAAAGAATTTCGTTCTCAAAATTATGGTAAGGCACTCATTAAAATCAATCATAAAGGTAAAACATACCATGAAACAAGTCAGGATAAGCGTCTCTAATCCTGCTCTCAGTTTCCCAAGTACATTCTCTCCCGTCGTCGCTCTAATGGACTTTAACTAATCTGACTGTCTTATTCCTTAGCCTCTTCTCATCTCTCGTGACTATACGAACTGGATTTCTAACTATAGTCAAATTCGGTTCCACTACTAAGTCCTCTAACATAGTTGGTGCTATAGTAGTCTTCGGATCTCGAATACACTTCCTTAGATGAGAAATATGAAAAACATCATGGACTCCTGCTAAACTGTTCGGTAACTTTACTATATATTCTAGTTTCCTGATCCTCTCTATGATAAGAAATGGTCGAATGAATCTCGGTGACAACTTTCTTGATTTTCCGAATCTGATCACACCCTTTATTGGTGATACTTGAACGAAAACATAATCTCCAACTGAGAATTCTAAGTCTTTCCGTCTTCTATCAGCATAGCTCTTCTGCCTAGACTGATCTTCCTTCATTCTAGCTCTAATTAACTCAATCTCTTCTGCAGCTTCTCTAACCAAATCCGGACCAAGAACTAACCTATCCTCGATCTCTAACCAATAAACTGGAGATTTGCATGGCCTCCCATACAAAGCTTCAAATGGTACCATCCCTATACTAACCTGGTAACTGTTGTTATACGAAAACTCGACTAAGTGTAGATGGTCTTCCCATGATCCTCCAAAATCTAGCACACAAGCTTGCAACAAATCTTCCAAGACTTTGTTAACTCTTTCATTTTGCCCATCTATCTGCGGATGGTAAGCGGTACTCACCTTGAGCTTGGTACCTAAAGTATCCTGTAGACTCTTCCAGAACTCGCTAGTGAATAAAGAATCTCTGTCACTTACTATAATACTAGGAATTCCATGAAGTGTAACTATATTCTTCATGGACAACATAGCCAAAATAGGTGCCGTCCTGGTTGACTTAACTGGAATGAAATACGCACTCTTGGTTAACTTATCCACTATGGCCCTTAGACTTTCATTTCCTCTTCTAAACCTTGGCAATCCGTTTATAAAATCCATTGAGATAAAATCCTACTTCCAAACTGGAACATCTAAAGGTTGAAGTAATCCACTTGGTTTCTGATGTTCGTCTTTTACCTGTTGACAGTTCAAACACTGTTTCACCCATAAGCCTACATCTCTCTTCATACCTTCACAGAAGAAACTTCTTTTCATGTCCTGATACATCTTAGTTCCTCCTGGATGAATAGTGAACTTTGAACGATGGCATTCTTATAGCACTTCCTTCCTATTATTTCCTACATTCGGAATGCATAGTCTTCCTTTCTTCCACGACCGCCCATTCTGGTCAAGACTGAAATCTTTCAAGTCATCGCCCTCTATTCCATCCCTTAACTTTCTGATCCGTTCAACTAATAATGGATCCTCCTTCTGCTTAGAAGCAATCTTTTCGATCATCACTGGTCGAACTTCTAAGCATGACAACATTACAGTTTCCTTGCTAGATCTAGCTTTAGATCTCCACTGTATCCTGCATGTAGTCAATGCTTCTAAATCTTTCCACTCAGCTATCATTGTCAACACTACATTCTGATATTTTCTGCTAAGTGCATCCACCACCTTGTTGCCTTTTCCTCATGTGTACTCAATACCAAATTCATAAGCGGCTAAAAACTCTAACCACCTCTACTGTCTCATATTCAACTCCTTTTGAGAGAATAAATATCTCAATGACTTATGGTCCATATACAACTTGAATCTTTCTCCCAACAGGTAATGTCTCTACACCTTTAATGCAAAAAATACCGCAGGTAATTCCAAATCAAGCGTTGGATATCTAACCTCATGCGGTCTACGCTATCGAGATGCATAGGCAATCACTTTACCTCTTTGCATTAACACTGCTCCTAATCGTGTTCCACATGCATCCGTGTACACCACTAAGTCCTGATTCCCTTTTGGAACAACTAACGCAGGTGCATTTATCAATAAGTGTTTCAGCTTCTAGAATTCTTTCTCACACTTATCGGTCCAAATGAACTTCACATCTTTCCGCGTTGGCTTGGTCATCGGTGCCGCTATCCGTGAAAAATCCTTAATGAATCTCCGATAATACCCAGCTAATCCAAGAAAACTCTTTATCTCAGGCACTGTCTCAGGTCTCTTCAAATTATTCACTACCTCAGACGGACCTACAAACAACCCTCTCTCTGAGACTACATGACCAAGAATTTCACTTCTTTCTTCCAGAAATGACACTTCGAAAATTTCGCTTTTAGCCGATGTTGCCTCAACATCTCAAGCACCACTCTAAAATGAACTTCATGCTCTTTTTCATCTTTAGAGTATATCAAAATATCATCCATAAAAACCAACACGAACCTATCCAAGTGCTCTCGGAAAATTCAATTCATCAAATCTACAAAGAATGATGGCACATTAGTTAGTTCGAACAGCATTACTAACCATTCGTACGATTCATATCTGGTCCTAAATGCCGTCAAAGGAATACTATCCTCTGCCACTCTAAGCTGATAGAATCCTGTCGCTAAATCCAATTGGGAAAATACTTTGGCTCCACTCAACTAGTCGAACAAATCGTCAATTCTAGGCAGTGGATATCGATTCTTTATCGTCTTCTCATTCAACTTACAATAATCGATACATAACCTTACCGATTGGTCCATCTTCTTGGCAAACACTACGACTGCTCCCCAAGGCGAACTGCTTGGTTTGATAAAATTCTTACCTTCCAAATCCACCAATTGCACTTTTAGCTCCCTCATCTCGGTAGGTGTCATTCTGCTTGGTGGTATACTCACTGGTTCTGCTCCTGGTACCGAATCTATCTGAAACTCGATAGCTCGTTTCGGCGGCAATCCTACTACAGGTTCAAAAACATCTACGAATTCTCTAATAATGAAAATTTGATTCAACTCGTCTTCTTCCTCCACAACACCCAACAAAGCGTTAACCTCAAAACTTGGGTTTTCTATGGAGTATATGACTCGATCACTACAGTCAGGGTGTCTAAGCAATATTTTTATATCATGGCAAAATATCCCAGCATCGTATTTACTTAGCCAATCCATACCCAAAATAATTCTGAACCCTAAGAAATCAAACACATGCAAACTACAAACAAAGGTATGACCCAACAATTCAAACTCTAGGTGGTCACATCTCATCCTAAAAGTCGCATAACCCCCTATCGGATTTGCAACCCTTAAGAAAGTATCTAGGTATGAGGGTTCTAGGTTAAGCTTATCTACCAAACAATGAGATATAAAAGAATGCGATGCACCGATATCAAATAGAATGCCAACTGACATACCATGAATCATAAGCGTACCTCCCAACACAGCCTTTTCCTCTACTGTTGGCCTCGAGGTAGCTGGCTCTAATGCAAACATTTTGCCCTTTCCATCCTTGGTTGGCTCCTTGCACTAGTTCTTATAATGTCCAATTTGATCGCAGTTGAAGTATCTAATATTCTTCTTCCCGATCACCTTCTTTTCGTCTCCCGAGCGACATTCATTTGTGAAATGCCCTTTCTTGTCACATTTATAGCAAACAACCTCCGCCTTTCCTTTCTTAGCAACTCCACCCTTCTGAGCCCCATTCTTATGGAAAAACTTCCTTTTCTAAACTGCCCTCCTTGAGCTTCCTTTGCCTTATTTCTTTCAAGAAAAGAAAGCATCTCTTCATGCCTCAAAGCCATCTCAATGACAACATCACATGGATCCCTAAAATGCGGTAAGTTGGCCTTAACAAGCTCAGGCTTCAACCCACAAATGAAAATTTCATTTCTCTTAATAACAGTATCGACTGTAGCGTAGCCATATCTCGCTTGCTCCTCAAACTTGGTTGCATACTCAAGCATTGTCATATCTCCCTGCTCCAACTCAGCACACTTTTTGAGCAGAGTGGACTTCACAATCTCCGACATAAACCTCTCCTCAAACCATCTTTTGAACTCAGCCCAAGTCATAGTCTCCTCATTAACTCCAACAGTAACACTGTTCCACCAATACAGTGCCGCTCCTTGCAGCTTTCTAGAAGCGAGTCTCCTTTTATGCCCATCGTTGAGCCCCAAATCAGCAAAATCCTCTCACAATGAAGTAACCAATTCTCCACTTCAATTGCATCTTCAGTACCAATAAAAGGCTTTCCTCCCAACCGAGCATAATCTCTACTCAAAACAACATAGTTATTCACCACCGAAGCTTCTTGATTTCCCCCTCCAGGATTTCCTCCAACCACTCCAGCAGCAACTCCCGCTTGCATCATGTTTACGAAGAACTGATACATTGCTCCTATGTCGACTTGCGGGACTCCAACAACCACATTTGCAGCTTGTGCCCGACTTGGATTCCTCCTGGTATTTGGTCTGGCATTTTCATTGGTTGTGGTGCTTCCCCCACCAAGGTTAAATCTTCCACTTCTAACATTCATATATGCATTCGAGTCTTCGTAAGATACAGAAGAATAGCCTAAGAGAGATGGGAAAATAGAGATAAAGCGTATACTTATATATAGCAAATACAAGTATGTTACTATAGCGTTATCCCGTACCCCAATCTTTTCACATATTCCTTAGGATTATGTTTTCAAAATCATTTTAAGTTTAATTTTTTTCATAAACATATGCTCTAATACCAAGTTATAACATCCCTTGCCTTGAGGCTTAAAGCTAAGCGCTACAGATGCTGCAGTCATCTATAGTATTAACTTCCAGTAACAAAACACGGTAATGTTAATGGTATCCATAATATCATAAGCACATGAATATGAAACAAAATCATAGATTCCAAAACAACAAACTTTACTGATTGATAGAGTTAGGGGAATGCCCTAGGGGCAATTATGTAATTTGTTACATATATCTAACTTGTTGACCAATCTTGTTCGAAATAAAGGTATTTTCTTTCTGTTATATACTTGATATAATGTGGTTATATTGATTAATCAATTTAATTAAAAGTATATTTAATAGAAAATCCATAAATGGTATATTTTGTGATAATAGTTACAAAGTGTTGTAACGATGAGTAATTTCTCACAATGAAACAAATACACCATTTTTAATGTTCCTAGTCAAGATGCATCGAGATTGGATATCGATGTATCCGTTGAGACTAGAGTACGTAACGCTCTCCAAATGTTGGGCAGTGTATTACTCATGACTGCTGGGGGCACCTAGGGGTTACGCACCAATAGTTATTGGATAACTATGGAATTACTCACTCGATAGTTTTCTGTTGGTTAATATAACAAAGGTTAAGCAGAGAATATCGATCTGACTAATTTACACGGTTCTCTCGACTTAGGAATACTGTTGATCTTCAATGTGGAAGCTCCACTTTGATTATAGTTAAATCGTGGTACAACGTCCATTGAACGACTATAGTTGGGTCGAGTGGAAGCATTTTAAGTGAAACACTATTCAAGAGAGGATTTGTCTCCTCGGTTATATGAGGTTAATATCACGGTCAACTGAAGTTAACTCAAACTCAACATCTCTGGCCAGAGCATTTCGGTTAATAATAATTGTTATTATTGAACCAAGGACTTTGTGTTTGGACTATAAAGTTGAATGTGGATGATATTGGAATTTTGACCATTACCAAATTCCATAAATCCAAAGTGTTATAGTTTTGACGAAGAAAATTGGTGTAAATATTTGTCACTATTGGGTACCGCTTATAATAAGTAAAATTGGATTTTAACAAAAGATGTGTAAGCGATAAATTCAGCCAAAATGTCACACCACCTTCTAAGTGACGTGTGAACATTAATATTCGAGTAGTTCGATGTTAATCGCTGACTGAATTTACACCTTTGAGTCGCACAACCGTAACGATGAATTCTTTGAAAAACCATGTGATTTAATTAATTTATAAAATGTTGTAAATTAATTAATTAAATTGATATTTGAGAAATATTAATTTTTTTTTTGATGTTTGAAAGTTTTTGTAATTATTTTAATGCATTTATAAAAGTTATATTTGAGCGCATTGATATACGATATCGATGTAATTTAAAGATAATTGCATGAAATAATTTATGAAAATTTTATGTCATTTGATGACGTGATTTATGGAAATTTTATGTCATTGGATGACATGATTTGGGGAAATTTTATGTCATTTGATGACATACGTGTAAAGAAAGGATTGAAGAGAGAGACAATCAAGGGAATTAATTAGGGAAGTTTTAATTAAAGAATGAGAAAAGTTTCATTCTTTCAAACAAAAAATATTCTCTAATTCATTCTTTATGTACAATTCATTTTTTCCTCATTTATTCTTTCTCTTTCTCCCCTTTTTCATGGCAGAAAACAAAAATAATTTCCAAAATCTTTCAACTACAAATAAAAGGGATCAAAATAAAACAAAAGTGGTTCATCAATCTCTTGCAAAGATTGAATGGGGATCTTGAAGATCTGAGTAGATATCATCATTCAAGGTGTGACTTCTAGGCAACATGCTATAGGGAATTCTTCAAGGTGTGCTTCAGAGGTTTGGTAATAAGATTGGTTCACGAAATCTAAGAGCTTTTGATTCATCATTCAAGATATTCTCTTGGGAAATAGCAAGGTATCATCTTGATTTACATTTTTTATAATCATTTATAACTAATTATTACATGATTTTGTCTAGTTAATTTATCCATTACCACAATTCCATATACATATATGTTGTTAACATGAGATGCAAACATGATCATATGTATGTGTATATTTTTGATTAAAACTCTGTTATGTTTATATGTTTGGAGATGTAAATTTGTTGTTGAATTCATAATTGTATTTTTCTTCTTAAATTTAATTTTTACAAATTTTTAAAATAAGTTTTATTAGGTTAACTTTAATCTATACAAACAATTTCATATATAACCGTATAATTATATGATTTTTCTAATCAACAGAATTTGTTCATATGTTCTATTTTACAAAAAAAAATTGCAGTTTTTAATATGTAGTCGTTAAATTAAACATATATGTTTATATATGTTTAATTTTTTGCTTGCACATTTGTCAAAGTAAATTCACATACATATTTTATTAGATACTAATTATGTGATTTAAAATAAAAAGGGAAAGTTTTGCTAAATTATTTTATGCAAGGAAATTTTTATAAAGGTAAAGTTTTGCTAACTTACTTTATGCAAGGAAAGTTTTACTAAGGTGTTGTGTAATCATATATCTGATGATATGTAAAGGGAAGTTTTGTTAATTTGTTTAGTGTAAGCAAAGTTTTGTTCATATATTTTGTAAACATATATGTGACTATTTATAAACATGCATATATATATACACATATGTTTTTTATCTCTATATTCATATATATGTATAAACATTTGTTCAGTTATAAAATTATTTTGTAATTTTAAGTGCATTTAAATGTATTTAATGTGCATTCAAAGTGTCTTTATGTGTATTTTAAAACTTTCATTTATGGTCATAAGTATGTAGAGTATAAATAGTTATCTGTTGCCCATTATTACTTATTCAAGGATTGCTTTATTTGGTGTTGGTATCTTAAAATTAAAAATAAAATCTAATTTACAAGTATTGTATTGATAATTAGAAACTCTAACATTTTATACCACAATTGCATGAGTATGCATATATATTAATAAATTTAAAAAATCATATCATTTATAAACACCATAATGTTGCACATTCATAATTCACACTGGAATATATTTGGACAAACATACATTTTACGCGATGTATTAATTGCTAATAATGGAATTTAATCTATCAATAAATTTAATTAAAGAGAGAGAAATTAATTAAAAATGTGAACATCATAGGGTTATTATTAGATCTTTTAAATTTGATCTTATAATTAAAGAGAGAGAAATCATATATCTGGTTTGCCTTTGATCATTGTCTTATTATCCTCACATGTGAACATCATAGGGTTATTATTAGATCTTTTAAATTTGAAAAATTATGGCTTTTAAAATCTAATTTCTTGAACTTAATTAAAAATAAGTGGATTTCTTTGAGTTATTATAATATTAGAAATAAGGATAATTCTGCTAAAAATTTTATTTAGAAACTTAGGGATCTTAGGAATTTTCTTAAAAGTTGGAATAAAAATGTTTTTGGTAATATAAAAATTAAAAAAGATAATATTAATGAGATGCTTAAAATAAACAAGATAGAAGAAACTAGACATCTAAATTTAGGAGAGCGTAACATTCTCGCTAATCTAAAAGTAGAACTTAATTCTATTTTAGAAAAGGAGGAGGTTATGTGGAAACAGAGATCCAGAATCTAGTGGATTAATGAAGGTGACAGTAATACCAAATTTTTTCATAATATGGCTAATGGTAGAAAGCGTAGCAATACGATTAATTCCGTTATTGTTAATAATGAAGAGTTAGCTGACCAAAGAGATCTTAATAAGGCTTTTACAGACTATTATACAAATATTTTTGGTAATAAAAACAAACACAGAATTAATGTTAGATGGAATGATCTTTATCCGTCAGATTCTATTGATGATCTT
This sequence comes from Allium fistulosum, assembly GCA_030737815.1. Taxonomy (NCBI): domain Eukaryota; kingdom Viridiplantae; phylum Streptophyta; class Magnoliopsida; order Asparagales; family Amaryllidaceae; genus Allium; species Allium fistulosum. The sequence continues at coordinate 420,770,576 of CM060906.1, forward strand.
TCTGAGTTAGATAATCCTTTTACTGAACAGGAAATTCAGAAAGCTATTAATGACTTGCCAGGTGATAAATCCCCGAGTCCGGATGGGTTCCCAATTTTCTTTTATAATTTTTTTGGGATGTTTTAAAATTAGATTTAATTAGCATGTTTAACGATTTCTATAGTGGAAATTTTCAATTAGGAAGATTTAATTTTGAAAATGTTATTTTATTACACAAAAAAGTAGGTGTTAATAACTTACAAGGTTTTAGACCTATTTCATTGATTATCTGTTCCGATAAAATTATTTCTAAAGTTTTAGCTAATAGACTTAGTATAAGAATGAACGAACTTATTGACTGTTCACAATCTACTTTCATTAAGTGGAGAAATATCACCGACGGTGTGGCTGTTGTTCAAGAATTCATTGATCACTGTTGTAAGAATAATATAACCTTTGCGCTTTTAAAATTAGACTTTGCAAAAGCTTTTGATTCGGTAGATTGGGATTTTCTGGTAGATATATTTCACGCTAGAGGTTTTAGTCATAGATGGATTAGCTGGATCATGAATCTGCTTCAAATTGGTAACTCTAGTATTATGGTTAATGGTATTTTAGGTAATAAAATTCAATCTAAGAGAGGTTTAAGGCAAAGGGATCCGTTATCACCTCTGTAATTTAACTTAGCCAAAGACGTTTTCGCTAAGATAATTAAAAAAGCGGTTGATAACGAATCCTTGGGAAATGTAGGTTAATGATATATCGCGTAACGGTATATCTGTCCTTCAATTTGCATATAATACCTTGCTTTTTTTCTTCTCATTTACCTAGACACATTATTACTCTTAAGTTTATTTTATATAGTTTTGTACTTCTTTCAGGTTTAAAAATTAATTTTGATTAAAGTTCTGTTTTAGTTTTAAATGATTTTGAAAAAGTTGAAAAATTAGTTGCTAATATGCTAAATTGTAAAACCATGAATTTTCCTTTTGACTATCTTGGTTTTGTGATTAGACATACTAAACTTAATCATGATGACTGGTTTAAAATCATAGACAAAATCAAAAATAGGATTTCTAATTGGAATGGGAGATTTCTTTCGAGAGTGGGTAGATTAGTTTTAATAAATTCTATTTTATCAGCTCTTCCGATCTATTGGATGTCTATGCATCTTTTTCCAGATTGGGTGATTGATAAAATAGACAAAATTAGAAAGGATTTCTTATGGAGTGGAGAAAACTCTAATAGCAGCATTAAATGTTTAGTAAATTGGGAAACTATTTGTAAATCTATAAAGGAGAGTGGTTTAGGAGTCATTAATTTGCGTAATATGAATTTGTCCTTATCAGGTAAATGGTTATGAAAGTTTAAGGATATTAATGATAATACTACTTGGAAAGAAATCATTTCTAAATATTACTATAATGGTAGTAACAATTTATATCTTATTACTCCTTCAGTCTTTCGTAAACTATCTAATTTTTGGAAATCTATTTTGAAATGTCATGAAATATTTAACTTAGGCACTAATATAATAGTTCATTCAGGCAATAATACTTCTTTTTGGCATGACCATTGGCTTTCCGTTGTCCCTCTTAGGATTGAATTTAGAGAGCTATATGAAATCTGTAATTTTAAGTATGCCTTAATTATAGAAGTTTTTTCTCTCGAAAATGATCCTCCTTGGAATTTTAGGTTTAGTAGAATTTTAGTAGATTCAACCCTTAGGCAGCTTTCTTTGCTTTATGCTAGATTAAATCTATATAATATTGATAATGATAATAATAGTTAGGAATGGGATAAGAGTAAGAAATATACTTCTAATTCTTTTTATAGTTTTATTAACTTTTCGGGTGTAACCAATAACTCTTTTAAATTTATTTGGAAATCAAATGCTCCTCATAAATCTAAAATTCACATGTGGTTAATTATGCACGAAAAACTAAATACTATAGAATTTTTAAAAAGAAAAAATATTCAAATAGATAATAAATGTTATTTTTGTAATCTGGATTTTGAAGATATTAAGCATGTATACTATGATTGCTTGGATACTCATTTCATCCTAAATAATACCCTTAAAATCTTTAACTTTAATATTATAACTAAAATCTCTGACTATGAATTCTATTGGAATAGTTTTAGATTTATGTTCAAAAAAGATAATAGATTCTTCTTTGACACTTTATTCATTATAACTTGTTGGTATATTTGGTTTGAAAGAAATCAGAGAATTTTTAATAATAACAATAGTCACTTTAATAAATTGATTGTTATAATTTCTTCCTTTTGTTTTAATTGGATCTCTAATCCTAAATTTAAATTAGCTAAAAATAACCTATTTAAAGAATATCTTAATAAGGTTAGTAGGAATATTCTATTTAAACATAAAACATTTTTGATATTAACAATTGGAGTATTAATATATTTTCAAATTTTAATGATGATTTCATTATGTATCATAATTTATTTTTGATCAAAGGGCCATAAGGTTGATTTTAGATTTGTTTTAGTTACTGTTTTAGTTTTTGTTTGTTTTACTCTTTAGATCTTTTAGTTCTTTAGATCATAGTTCCTTTTAGCTTTACTTTATTAGATCTTTTGTATGTTTTTTAAGTCTTTTTTCTAATCTTTACTTTTTTCTGTTCTATAAGCTTTACTATTGTTCCTTTACTTCTGTGTCATTTATACATATATATGTATATACATTTCATTTATATACATATATATGTATCATTCTAACTATTTGTCTTAGTTACTTTTCAAATACAAGTTTGGGCTAGATAGGGTGTTAGTTTCTCTTTGCAGGTACACAGGATTGATGATTGAAGGATTGCTGATTGCAGCTAGGGATTCTACTCAATACATCTTCATCTTCATTATGGCATTCTAGTTTAAGGAGGATTCACTACTCAGCTAGGCGGTACTTCCAGTTTTACCGGGACTTCAGAGAGGAGTTTTCCATTCAGGATCATTAGAAGTTCCACTTCGGATTAGACACATCTTCATTCCTTCAGAGTCAGCAGTATGGAGCTTCCTTCTTAGATGGTTCTCGCTTCCAGTATCATTGGCTTTGCAATTTTCATTAGTTTTTCAGGTACTTCTAACACCTCAATATTGGGCGGTGGCCATGCCGGAGCTCGATATTGGGGTGTAATGGGCGGTGGTCTTGTCAAAGCTCATTATAGGGGTACCTGAGTTTTTTCCTTTGATACTTGTACTTAGATTTGCTACCTACCAGGCTTGTTGGCAGCGTCTTGCTTTGTGTTATATATATAGTCACATGTGTGCTCTCCTCTATTCTTAGAGGATCACACATTTTTCTCAAAATTAAAGAGAGAGAGAGAGAAATGAAAGGTTTCCCTCTCCATATAAATAATGTGCTCCCTCATTAATTGAATAAGTTAAGAGGAAGGAAATGCCATCTTTAAATAAATTTGTGCCCCGTCATTAATTGAATAATTTAAGAGATGGGAAATGAAAAGTTGCATTCTCTAAATAAATTTAATAAGTTATTGTTACCTACAAATATGTATATAAGAATATATTTGATATACTATAATTTACATGCACATTAAATTAAAGTAAAACTTTATTTATAAAATTAAATAAAATATTGATTTTATTTAAAAGAAACAAGAAATGTTCTAAGTATATTTAGAGTTCATAGGCCCTATTAAAGATCCAAAATGGCTAAATTTTTTGAAATTCATCCATTTCTTCCACTGTGGGCTAGTCCAGTTCCAACACTGATTACATTTCAAAACATGTTTCATATTTCATTACACAATCCCAAAAGGTATCACAGGTTTTGATCAAATATAATTATTACAAAATACACCAAGAGCGACATATGAAGATGCCCCCTTGGATGATCAGAGTACTAAATAGAAAAAAACTATCTTAATACATCATATTGGAAATAGAAACAAAAATAACAACTCCTAAATAGCTATCCATGTCACCTGCACGTCTTCGGAAGCTTTATTCGTCCACCTACTAAAACCTATAAATCCTCAACTCTCAACCTACTAAAATCATATTTTGAGCACGCAAGAGTTTAAGGGGAAAACATAAACTTCGAGTTAGACCTAAAGCCTGTTGTGAATAATACTATACATCTCGGTTTACTGATATTAAGTGAGACCACACCGCTAAGTGGAATGGTTTTCCCCTCACTAATATCCCTTTTTGAAACATATCTTTTGCAAATCAAAATCCTGCAACCAAACTGGTTAAAGCAATAATAGCAATATCATGTATGCAAACAAATCAGGTAATCAATGGGCTATCTGTCCGAACACTATAGTTTTGTTTGGCTAACTACTAACATTTGGCTGACTCGGGCCTACCAGACATAATAAATAATTTAACTTCTGTTAGACACACTTCTAGATGGTCTGTCCCTAACTTACTTCTCCCAGGGTCAACTAATCCTAATGGTTTTGCGGGCTCACCAATAACATATCTTTACTCTGTATATTCCTTTCTATGTGTAACATCATTTTAGTCTTACCTATGACAAAGCCCTACACACTAGAATTTTGGACTTATATTAGCTAGGGCTACTAGCTAAAGTATAGGGCATGACCCCATACTAGTCACATCTAGTATTCTAATATCTGAGTCATTTACTTAGGGTCAACTACCCCATCAAATTTTCCTTGAAAACATTTCTTTTAAATTAATTTAACCCTATAAATCATACTTAAACAAGGAAAATATACTCTATGCTTTACTCAATTCACTTTGCCATGTTATATATACTTTACACAAAACATTGTTGATGAAAACATTCGAAACCCTTGTTTAAAAGCTTTAAAAAACCCTTTCGAAACCTTTGAAAGTACCCCTTTTGAAATAATTGAAAGTACCCCTTTCGAAACAAGTAAACTACTTTACTTTATAATCTTAGGCCGAAATGCCAAAGCATACCTTTCGAAACCACTTACAATAGACCTTTCGAAAACATTGAAATTATCCTTTCAAAAGCTTTATAAAACCTTAGACATCCTCTTTTCAAAACACTTTAAACATGCCTTTAGAAAACATTAGAAACCCTCCATTTAAACACTAAGGTAAACCTTTCAAAAATATTGGGGAACCAACCCTTCGAAACCGTTATTATATACCTTTCGAAAGCATTAAGTCCTTTACATAAATTAAACCTTTCGAAAGCATTGGGTTCAAGTAAAAATAAGTGGAACATAGTTTCAAAATCATTTAAAAACATTCCTTTCGAAACCTTTGGGTTTAACTTTCAAAACCTCATAAGGGTCTTAAAAGAACTAAGTCGAAAGCAACTCTTTCGAAAGCAATTTCCTAAAGGAATTCGTTTTTCGAATTTTTCGACTTTTTGTCAGCTAAAAGTTGTCGGAATTATTGTAACACTTTTGTATACACATAACCACATTTATAAATTGCTTTAGACATGTTTGTATGTAAATGTACATGTATGTACATTTAAGTATGTATGTATTTCCAAATAAGATAAGTTTTTATTTTAAAAAGTATATAATATTATAATATAAGATGCCTTATGCAACATAAAGTACAAGTCATAAATACATGTTGCCTTTGATGTGATGGGGAGGGGGACATAAGGGTGGCTTGAGGAACATGGTGGGGTGGAGGGTGGTGACGTGGCATAAGGGGGAATGGAGAGTAGTGTTGGAGGGTTAGTTAGGTAATTTAGCATATTTACTTCATATAAAACTAATTTTTACATTCTCTTTTTCATTTTTATTTCCATTTCCTAAAGCTTGAGCATTCATTAATGGCTTCTCTTTAGATTTAAAAGAGAGAGGAAGAGAAAAAAAGAGAAAGGAGAAAAAAATTCTAAAGTTCAAAGTGTTCAACACTCTTCTTTTCAATTTCAAAATTCCTCCATTTTACCCCAACTTCCATCCGCCGTAACATCCTCTATCCTTACCCAAATCACGATTTTCTTTTTTTATAAAGCATGCATAATTCCAGTGGCTACAACTTTTTAGTTTACCACTTTTTCTGATTTTGAGCTTAGTTACTCCAAAAATCCATTTGTTTTTTCGAGAGTGTTTTTTAAACCTAGATTATGATGTCCGAAAATTCCATTCACCTTTTTGATCATAAATTTCTCAAAAATTATCCAAATTGAGCAATTTTCTAATTTAACTTATAGAGGAAAGAATTGTCTAAAACTTTTCTTTTGACAACTTTTCCAAATTCCGAGAATAAATAGTCCAAAAATCGAGAAGAAAATGGCCTATTTTTGAGTGGATTTCGTGGTTTTCCAAGCTTTTCGAATGCAAGTATTTCAAGTTTCCAGAAATTTTTGTGAGTAAATTTCTTAACTTTTTTGGAAGAATTTACTTATATATATATATATATGTATGTATGTATGTATGTATGTATGTATAAATGTTTGGTTTGGATTGTGGTATTGTTTAGATATGTTGGTCATAAAAAGGTTGTGATTGTTGGTTATGTTTGGTGATGATATGATTTGGTACATATGAACTTGGATATGTCATATGTGTTAATCTTGTCTTGAAGCTAAAGCAAGTTAGCATGTAAACTAGTTAGTAAAGTGAAATTACATGTATCCATAGCGATAGTCGCTATGATGCAGTTCGCTTAAAATTTCGATTTTTGCAAAGTTTGGTTTTTATACTTCAAATTGTATTGTGAATATTTTTTATAAACTAAATAATAATGTTTTAAAAGTTAATTAAGGATTTAATAATTAATTGTTAATTAATTAGGTTTTAGTAATTAATAATTATTAAGTGTTAACAAGGTTTATTAACTTTAATTAAATTAAGATTAATTCTTACTTAATTGTCTTTTAAAGTTAAGATTTGTTTTAATTAATTATTAATTAAGTTAATTAATCATGAGTTAAGTATATGATTTATTTTTAATTAATTATTAATTAAGTATAAGATTAATTATTAATCAAGTGTTTAATTATTTTAAATTATAAATAATTTAAGGTTTAAATAATAATAAATTATTTATTTAAGGTTTAGTTTATTATTTAAGTTTTAATTAGAGATTGTTATTTTTATTAATTAAAATTAATTAATATTTAATTATTAATGAAGGTTTAAATTATTATTTTATAATTAATAAAGGATCAATTTGGTTTAATTAATAGTTAATTATTGTTTAACTATTTAATTAAATTAAGTTAAGATTCAATTAAAATTAGTTATGATTCAAATAAGGATTTAACATATAATTAATTATTTTAAAAAGATTTTTTTTAAGTTTTAAATCCTTTGGTTTCTAAAAGTAAAATTGTTTAAAGGTACTTCTTGTCAAAGATGTATTTGAATACAAGTGATTTAAGTGTCGATACCATTACGAAACCATATAACTGTGAATGTGTTATAATGTAGATTTTTGGATTGTTTAGACATGTGATAGCAGAATAAATCCCCGTTCTACTATAAATTGATTGTTTGTTGTTGGGTTGTTTGGACATGTGTTAGCAGAATTAATCTCCGTTCTGCTATAAATAGTTTGTTTATGTGGACATGTGTTAGCAGAACAAATCTTTGTTCTACTATGAATTGGTTGAATGGTTTGGACATTTGTTTAGCTAGACAAATCACCATCTTGCTATTATGTTATTTGGATATGGAAATGCTAGTTAGTTCATATTGACATGTTATTCCCTGATTTGGATATGAGAGTATTTACATATATGTTGATATATGTAAATAACTGTTAAGTGAATTGAAATGGAAATTGAATGGTAACTTAAAATAGTACCATTGGGATTGCTAAGCCTCTTTTCGAATTAACTAGTATGTTTTTGGATTAAATTTAATTATTTAATCAATTTGGGTTTAAAGGTTATAAATGATTTTTAAATTTTATTATTATTTTATAAAGTTATTTTTAAATAATATCTTGTTTTCTTTAAAAAGGGTTTATTAAATAAAAGGTTTTACCTAAAGTGATTTTCAATACATCTTGAAAATGATATTTTATAAAGGAGATTCTATAAAAGGAATTATGAAGGAATATTTTTAAATAGTTTTAAAAATAGAAAGAGATTTTATAAATCAATTTAGATATTTTTGAAAGAAGTTTTAAATCTAGTCTGAAAACTTAGTGGTTTGGAAATGTGAAGGAAACTTATAAAAAGAATTTTTATAAGGGATACGTAAATGTGTTTTATAGGAGGTGATGTTTTTGAAAGGGAATTATTTGGCCATTTAATATGGAATTTGATGAAAGGGAATTTCCAAAATGTTTTAGTAAATACTTATACTGTTCTTTTTTCAAGTATAAAGGAATATTAAGGGTTTGGGGAGGTGTTTTGAAAGGATCTTTTGATCAAATTTATAAGTGGTTTTATTAATTAAAGATTAATTAATAAAGGCTTGGTACATCCCATATGGAGTTGAATCAACGTTGAATAATCGTTTATTTGATAGCTAAATAACCGACTATAAAAATCTGGACCTAAACGTAACTTTGGAAATATCTAGAAGAAACACGTGAGTTATATGGCACAATCATACACAATGATGTTGTACTGTGTGTATAAATCTCGTTTCGTTCTTCTAGTATAAATGATAAGGAAATCCTTCCATAAACGATTAGGAGGTGAACTCCGCTCTTATCTTTGTCTGTTAATTTCCTAAAAAACCGAGGCTGAATTTACCGGAAATTATCGAAAGTTGTTTTGAAGAGACCGGGATCAGATATGTTATCCGAAAACCACTTCGATCCAACTCAAGCATTTCGAACTGAAGACATCTTGAAGAATATGGAATCGAAGATGGAGCATTGAAGTGCAAGTGCTGCTTGCTACTAGTCCTGAGGGTGATTCCAAAATGGATGTAGTAGAAGTAGTGCCTTTGGTTTGTCCTTATCCTGGACAACTTGTATGGATGAATGCTGGCACTGCATTACTGCCCGGAAGGCAGTGTTAGCATTCCAAGCGGGATTGCTATTCACAAGGAAAGCGTAGCCTCAAGCCTCATCAATTGTGAATGACTAAAAGCAGGGGAGATGCAGCAAGGCTAAGTGGGTCGCTCTCATTAGGGTGTGTCATTACCTTTCTAGATACATCTACATATTTATGGATTGGTTATGCATGAGGTCACAGTAAAAAGGGTTGCAAAGCAACCGGGGTGATGACATATTCGGTACTATCCAGTCAAGGGTAGGCCAGTCTTGTCTTGGCGGGGGATCCTGGCAAGGTCCTCGGTACATTTTCTAGACGTGTACCGTGATAGGTGGTACCCCGGTGCCTTGTCATAGTATGGAATCCAATCTTCAATACGTGCCTTTACGGTTTTAATTGTAGAGCCTAGTATGCTGGAATTTAGTATGGTAACAATTTCGTCTATTTTCATATATTTATTTTGAACGCTTAGACATTATTATAATATCACCAGAATTTCTATAAAAAGTGTTTTGGTTATCGTAAGGTAAAAACCAGTCTGTGTTTATGTGCGGCGTGGTCTTACGAGATACCTTTGATTTTAAAAGGGTTTTAAATATAATAATTCAGTTGTTTGAGTTTATTCACACCAGACCCATGTCTGACCCTGAGTTTTATTTTCTTCATCCTAAAACTCTTGGGTGTTCAAAATTTTATCGGCAGCCAAGTAGTTCAGGTTTTCCCACGAATGCATTTTGGAGGAGGTTGGAGCAGCATGCTTCATCGATAGCTAGTTATTATCTTCTTTCGGTTGTATTATATGTATCTTATATCAGTTTGGTAAGGACAGGCTATTATAACTGTCCAAGGGTTGAATTGTATTAGTATGACTCTGATGTATCATTTTTGAAATCACTTTGTAGTATTATGTTGATTAATATATGTTATTCCGTTACATTGTGAGATTCTATGATTGTTTGGTTTCTTCTACCTCCTTTATTTCCCCTAACAATCTGTCTTTCCGGCACTTAGTTGTTCGGCACATGAATACCATGGATGTATTAGTGTCGACTTCTGGGGTTCGAAAAGACAGGTCGTTACAGTATAAGAATATAACTTATTCCTACTTTGCCCATATCTATTAGACTTTCCTATTTCATTTTAATTCCCTTTAGTTCGTTGTTTAATTTGGCACGGTTACCCTTCTATTATTCAAATCTCAATTCCCTTAACCATTTAACTTATTTTATTTTATTTAACTAATTAAATGTCCTAAATAATGTTAATCAAAATTAGGGTCCTTATGGTGAATTCTGCTATGAAATCAGCCAACGCCTGTCCATTAATTGCCCTCTGAGGATGATAAGTCATGCCATACTGGCTCAATTTAATATTCCACTTTAGAAGTCACCCTGAAGTCTCAGGTCTAAAAAGTATTTGTTTCAAAGGTTGATCTATCAACATTTTAATTGGATGAGCTTGAAAGTATGGTTGCAACTTCCTCGATGCTATCAATAAACAATATGCCAAATTTTCCAACTTCGGATAGTTCCATTCAGCTCTAGTGAAGCGTTTGCTGATGTATTAGATGGGCCACTGAATTCTGACTTCCTCTCGTATAAGCGCTCCACTTAGAGCATGATGGGACACTGCCAAGTAGATGATCAAGTCTTCTCCTTCCACCAGCTTGGATAGGACCGATGGAGTCTCCATGTATCGTAGTAGTTCTTCGAAAGTCGTCTGACAATCTTGATTCCACTCGAAGTTCTTCTTACCTTTCTTCAGTGCATCGAAGAGTGGTATACACTTATCAGTCGCTTTAGAAATGTATCAACTTAATGCTGCAATTTTCCATCCAAGCTCTACAATTCCTTCTTTGTTGAGAGGGCTGTGACATTTCGTAGGGCGATAATCTGTTCTGGATTCGCTTTGATGCCCCTAGCATTTACAGTAAATCCAAGGAATTTTCCAAAAGCTACACCGAAAGAACACTTCAGTGGATTTAGTTTAATCCCGTATTTTCGAAGGATTTCAAACATCTTCTAGAGATTGTCCAAATGATTTCCAAACACTCCTGACTTTACAAGCATGTCATGCGCATATACCTCCATTGTCCATCCGATCTGATTCTTGAACATTGATTCACTAATCTTTGGTAAGTAGCACCAGCATTCTTTAAGCTGAACGACATCACGCGATAACAGTACACCCCTAAAATCAATAATGAATCGGGTGTTCTCTTGTTCAGGCTAATGCATCATAATCTGATTGTATCCTGAGTAGACGTCCATGAATGAGAGTGGCTCGTGTTCCACGGTTTTGTCAACTAACTGGTAAATTATGGGTAGTGGAAAGCTATCCTTTAGGCAAGCTTTGTTCAAGTCTGAGTAGTCCATACTAGTCTGCTACTTCCCATTCGATTTCTTGACTAGTATAGGGTTTGATACCCATTCAGGATATGTTGTGTTACGGATAAAGCATTTGTCTAATAGCTTATCCATTTCTTCCTCCAATACAGCAGATCGCTCTAGACCCATATTGCGTCTCTTCTGCTTTATTGGTGTGAATTTATAGTCGATATTAAGTGCATGACATGCTATATCCAGCAATATCCCACACATATTGGAATGCGTCCAAGTGAACACATCCAGATTGGCACGAAGAAATTTTATCGGGTCGGGCATCTTGACTCCAAGCTATGAATCTATCTTCAAGACCTGAATTTGGTCGTCCATGTCGATAGGGTCAACAACCATAAACTTCACCAGCGCTGCACGCTCCTCCCCCAAACTCTTCTTCCTAGGGTCCAAAGACTTGTCAAAACGGCTATGGTCCCCGAGTCAGAGGCAGTATTGTAATTGCTATGCTTATGGTTTACGGATGTGGAGAGAGTTCCCCTATTCTTACCTTTCTCGCGACGCTTAGATTCGCGTAGTTCAACGACATAGCATTCCTTACAGTGCTTTGGTCTTTCCTCACTACTCAAAACCCATTCTCAGTTGGGAACTTCATGGTAAGGCACCAGGGAGCCAAAGCTATTCTGAAGTCAGCAAGGGTCGGTAGACCCAAGAAAGCATTTTAAGTTGACATTTCATTGACTATTACAAAGGTTTGGATAAGGACCACCTTATGTTCTCCTTCTTTAAGCTCTATAGGTAAGTCAATCCTCCCAACTGGCTATCTCGGTTCTCCTGTAAAGCCCTAAATCATAGTTCGGCACGTAGTTACAACTTTGATTCTTATCTTCATTTGATCAAACGTATGTCGAAACAAGATGTTGTTGGAGCACCCACTATCAACCAATACTCGATGCACAACTACGGCCTAATTTTGATGGTTACCACCATCGGGTCGAGAGTTATCTCCTCTATTCCTTCAGCATCCCAACTCTGAAATACAATATCATCTGTGATTGTTTTCTGCTATTTTGCTGGAGTTCCATCCCTAATTACATAACAAGTTTCCTTAGGAGCATGCTTTAGTGAACTAGCGTATCACTCCATCTCACCCTAACTCTTCTATATAGGGTGAGGTCCTCCAGAAATTATACTTACGATGAGTCTCTGATCAGTCTGACGAGTTCCTTCTCCACTGGGCCCGGCCAGATTTCCTTGATTGCTCGGAACTTGGGATCCAGTAGGTTGGTCAGAGTTTTGTAGTTTCTTCATGTACTATTGGAGCATATCATTCCTTATTAGTTCCTCAATTAAGTCCTTCAGATGTCGACATTCATTTGTGTTATGCCCGTGAGTCTCGTAGAAGCGGCAGAACTTCCTTGATTGCTTTTGTCGTTCAGATTCTTCCTTCCTGGGAAGCTTGTTGGATCCCTCAATTACCTGAGTTGCAAGTTAGATTTTTTCCAAGCTGTCATTCAATGGAGTATACTCCTCAGGTCTTAGGTTCCTGATCCGCTATCCAATCTAATCACGCCTACTAGTGTTCTGGTTCTTCCTTTTTTGATTTCCATCTTTCCCTACATTTCCTGTTATGGCTCCAGAATTATTTCCATCTTCATTGACTGCTACATTGCTCTGAACTATCTCCTTCGGTTGCACATTGGTGGTCTTGCCCTCCAATGCGTCTTCCTTTTCTAATCTCAGATACCGACTCGCCTTTCAGTTAAACTCCTTCATGGTGGTTAGTTATTTAATCTTAATCCATCTTCCAAAGTCAGTGTTCGAATGGATAGCTTGTACCAAAGCCATGAATACCATATCTTCGTTAGGATTGCTCATTTCAGTAACCGTAGTATTAAATCGGTTCATAAAGGTTTTTAGTGACTCATTTGGTCCTTGGAAAAGGCCAAATAGAGACATCACATCTTTTGGTTGTGCCGTATGAAGTATGAACTGTTCCAAGTATTTCCTTGCAACTCATTAAAGGTAGAAATGAACCTTGGTGGGAGTCTGGTAAACCACATAGAAGCAACACCTTCCAAGAAGATAGGGAAACATCTATAGCGGATAACATCCGTTGCCCTAGCTCCATCCATATGCCAACTGTACTTGTACAAGTGCTGTTTGGGGTTTTTCGTCCCGTTGTAAGATGGCATATTGGGCATAGTAAACTTCTAGGGATACTCTTCTCTTAGAATATTTTTAGTAAATAGAGTTCGGCTTGGTGCATAACCCCTATCATTGTCCTTCCTGCCTTTACTTTCTTCCATCAAGCGTTTGACCATGTCCACAATGAATTCCTCCCTAATCCAGTAGTCCATTAGTCGACTGTCAGGGGCTCCACCAAGCATTTGACTCTGCAAACGGCCTTGGTTTGCCAACTGAAGTCTAGGTGCTCCATTCTCCTGGAGAACCACTCCTACAAAATTTAGTTAGCGTGCGGTTGGCCCGATAGCGACAGTTTAAACTTCCTTTCGGCATTTTGCATGCCTATGTCAGCATTCAATTCCAGTCCTTTAGCATCAAGTTGCATGTCATCTTCAAAACTAGAGAGAAGCTTTGTAATATTCCCTTGTGAAGCCTTCACTCCAAGGTTAGGGTTTGTAGCAGGTTGTCCTCTAGTAGGAGGATACTTCCATTACCTTCAATAATAATCTAGTAGCTCTACCAACTATCCCCTCTGGCAGGAGGGTGCTTCCATTACCTTCAATAACAATTCAAATAGCTCTACCAACTATCTTCTTTTGCTTTTGCTTGCTATCCCTCCTATTCAAGCCTGAGATGGAGGAATTCTCCTGTTCCATAGCCTCTACAGTTTCCGGCCTAGGTCTTAGGGCAGTTCGTGGTTATAGCATGAGCAAAGCATCAATCTTGTCCATAAGAGCCTTCTGACTATCAACTGTCTTTTGGTTAAGTTGATTAACCATCTGGTTAAGATCCCCTCTAGTTACAACCTCGGAGGTTGGGCGAAAGCACCTGGTGCTAGGTTTCTAGCATTAACCTCTATTCGATGATTGTTACATTGTTTACTTTAGTTTATTGGGGGTTTGCATCATCACCACCGACTATTGCTCCAATTGTTCTTCCATAAGTGGTATTCTATTTTCTAAGTGCCATTGATCCTCGATGGCAAGCCTATGAATCTTTGAAGCAAATTCCCTAGATCTAACCACTGGATCTCTTCTAACCCAAAATAGCAAGCTCGATCTAAGCTTGAGTTCAGTTCTCAATGAAAGCACCAAAATGTTAACCCAAAAATGGATCAACACCCTAACATGATATGTGAAAGCACTAGCCTTATTATAATAGGGGAAAGATAATGGAAAATAGACATAAAGTCAAAGAAATAAAAAGAGAGACAAGAGATTTTATAGTGGTTTGACAATCTAAGGCCTACGACCACTTTATATCTTTGTTGCTTATAGATCTGATTGAGATTACAAAGAATTTGAGAGAGACTAAGCCACAAGTATAGGGATTAGACTGATTCTAAGTCCTAGAAATGCCTAGAGTTGCTGCCTTGGTGACTATGGTGGAAAGGAAAGATTTGAAGAAGAGACAGAGCTCTCGCGTAGTGATGGCAGAAAGCAAATCTTTTCTTGGTTGCTCTATGGTTTGTATTTATAGGTGTAGCAATTGTATTGGGCCAAGCAAGTGTTGGAGCAGAGCCCAGAAGAAAGTCCGAAATAGTGTTTGAAATCGCAAGTGCAACGGAGTCAACATGATATGTCGGTACCGACTTCTCATGTTAGTGCTGACATATTTAGTTGAGTCCAATTGCCTTGCAAACTTTTATGTTGCCTTCATTATTCGTTTTAGAGTGTCCTAAGGTGTTGTTGTGGGTAGATAGTTAATATTGATGATAGTTCCTTCATAACTTAGTTTGCTCTGTTGTTTTGGCTGCTAACTCCTTAATTCTTATACTCGGTTATTCAGAATCCTCTGATATCCCTTGGGCATACATGAAATAGGTAAAGTAGAGCCTCCGCAAAGTTTAAGTAAGAAATATGGATGTACATGAAGTCATCTCCGACCTCTTGAAGTCAGTACCGATTTCTCACACTTGCTTCATTCTTGTTGAGATTTCTCTAGGGTGCTTCTCTAGCCTATCTAGGTGTGCTTCCAAGATTCAAGTCGTTTTGTCTGCATCTCGACGTTCTAACTCAAGTTCAACTTAGATAAAAACCCAATTAACAACCGTGACACTAATAAGTAGACTATTAGGATCAAGTATCCTTTTCCTAGAATAGATGACTTGTTCGATCAACTTTATGGTGCTTGTGTATTTTCTCAGCTAGATCATGCCATAGGGTTTCAGCAGTTGCGGGTAGTGTATGAGAGTGTACCTTCCACAACTTTTAGGTCTGATAAGTTTTATGAGTGGTTAGTTATGTCGTTTGGCCTAACTAATGCTCTAGCCTATTTTATGGACCTAATGAATCGGGTTTTCCAAAATGTGTTGAATAAGTTTGTTCATTTGTTTATTGATGATATTCTGGTCTACTCTAAGACCAAGAAGGAGCATACTCGCCATCTGAGGGTTGTACTTGAAACATTGAAAGAGCACGTGTTGAAAGCTAACTTCTTGAAATGTCACTTTTGGCGGTCTGAAGTAAGGTTCTTAGGACATATTGTCTCCATAAAGGGTAGTTCTGTCGATCCAGCAAAGGTTGTGGTAGTGCAGGATTGGAAGTAGCCGGAAAGCGCAACCAAGATTAGGAGCTTCTTAGGGTTAGCAAGTTACTACACAAGTATTATTTAGGATTTCTCAAGGAGTGCTTCATGCTTGACAAATTTGATGAAGAAGGACATCAAATTTTTTTGGACTGATGAATGTGAGCAAGCATTCAGAGAGTTTATGGCAAGGTTAACTAGCGCTCCTATTCAGACTGTTTCGGATGGAGGTGAGGGTTTAATTGTTTACACAGATGCTTAGGGGATAGGTTTAGGTGTAGTGTTGATGCAACATGGAAGGGTTATTGCTTATGCCAGCCAGCAACTCAATCCCCATGAATCGAGGTATCCGACCCATGACTTGGAGCTATTAACTGTTGTTTTTGCATTGAAGATGTAGAGGCATCACTTGCTTGGTGAGAAGTTCGAGTTGTACATGAACCACAAATCCTTGAAGTATCTTTTCACATAGAAGGATCTCAACAAGAGACAACAAAGGTGGTTGGAGTTTCTCATGGCTTATGATTCAGATATTTTGTATATGTCAGGGAAAACAAATGTTGTTGTTGGTACGTTTAGTAGGAGGTGTGCAGTAATGGAAAATGTAGAAGTTCGTCCAACTCTTATTAGTCGTATTCAAGGCAATTAGACGAGAGATCTTCGTATTGCTAGGATAGCTAAAGTGAAAAGTGAAAATGAAGCACTAGAGGGTTGGCCAGGATTCAAGGTTGATTGCTATGGTATATTGAGGATGAACAGAAGATTGTGTGTTCCAGATGTTGATGGGATTAGGCAAGAGATATAGACAAAAAGTCATTATTCATGATTTATGATACATCTAAGGGTTACCAAGATGTATCAAGATATGAAGCAGAATTTCTGGTGGGAAGGTGTAGAGAGGGATGTTTCAATATTTGTGACTAAGTGTACTAACTACCAAAAACTCAAAAGCAGCCATCAGAAGACAACTTGATTGCTTCATCCACATGAGATTCCAAAGTGGAAGTTGAAGCAGATATCTATGGACTTTAGAGACGGCTGCCTAGTTTGAGGAGAGGTAATGAAGGCATTCGGGTTATAGTGGGTTAACTAACCAAGAGTGCACACTTCTTACCGGTGAAGACAACGAGGATAGCTTCTAGTTTAGCTAAGTTGTACATTAAGGAGACTGTCAAACTTCATGGAGTTCCTTGTGATATCATGATTGATAGAGATTTCATATTCACTGGTCAGTTCTGGAAAGGGTTACATGAGGCCTTAGGTATGGAACTAAGTTTGAGTTTAACTTACCAGCCATGGACCGGTAGGCAAACAAAGAGATTTAACTGTGTATTATAAGGTTTGCTTCGGCCTTATATCTCAGACTTTGGTAGTTCTTAGGAAGAGCACTTACCCCATGTTGAGTTTTTGTATAACAACAGTTACTAGGTTAGCATCAGGATGGCACCTGTTGAAGCATTGTATAGTAGGCCTTGTAAATATCTCTGTTGTGTTAGGTAGAACCTAGGAATCATTTAGTACTTAGGCCAGATATTATTAGGGAGGTGACTAATAAGGTGATAGAGATTCAAAAACATATTAAGGAAGCGCAGAATAAGTAGAAGAGTTATGCTGATGAGAGGCATGGAGATTTAGAGTTCTTAGCTAGAGACTTTGTGTTCACGAAGGTTTCTCCGATGAGGAATGTTGTTCGGTTTGGAAGGGCTGGGAAGTTGGCTCCTCGTTATATAGGAATTCCCGATATTGGAGAGGATTGGTACACTTGCTTATAGGGCCGAGTTACTAGTTAGACTATCGGGTGTGCATAATCTGTTTCAAGTATTGCATTTGCATAAGTATGTGAATGACCCTTCTTTGATAGTGGAAGCTTCACAGCAAATAGACTTGGAGATTGAGTCTAACTTGACTAACTGGGGAAACCTGTTTGCATTGTTGATTGAGAAACAAAGCAATAGAGGACGAACGTTTAAAGTTAGTTAAAGTGCAATAGAGCGATGATGCTAGAGATTGTACTTGGAAGACGGAGGATAGTTGTAACGACCCGAAATTTTCAATCCCGAAAATTCCAGATAGTTAGGAAAAGAAGAAAAGAGGTAGAAGAAGAAACAGAAACAAAACACAGATTCTCACATTCGCAGCGGATCAAAATATAATATCAAATAATAGCAGTTATACAAAGAAGAACTGTATCAGCAAATTTACACTTTAATACATCAGAGTAACAACCATTACACAACATTGGACAGTTAAAAAACAACATGTCCTAGATAAACTATAATATCTCTCAGCGGAATACACTCCATACATTCCTGCCACCCACTTGCCTCTTGAACTCCAGAACGTCCTTACCTGAAAATCTGTAATACTCGGTCTGACCCGAGCATTACATTAAAGTAACACCCAAGTCAGGCTGGAAACCAGCGTGAGTAAACCCATATATCTTGAAATACTAAGTTATAAAGCTTCTTTGAAACCAGGGTAACTCGTACCTCACTACGAGTTCTTATCTTGTTATAGTCAAACACTTATTTCACAAAATAATATTTAAGTACCGTTTCTTAGTTTCAATGGTCCATTTACTTAATTTATTCCATTCCAGCCTATTGGATTTACAAATCAAATCTATAAAGAATTATAGATTACTAATCGAAGTGGTTCCGGATATCGCTGATATTCGATCCCGGTCTCTTCGAATTCAATACCATCTTTTTAAGCCAGGTTGTTTTAAGTTTAAACAATTCAATTTATATTCGGGATATCATATTCACATGGCAATTCTATCATAGATAGATAACTTACATTATCACAATTCATCCAAAGCATCTCATATCACAGAACATCACAATCACATATCAGATATATCAAATAATCCAAGGAATTCAATATAATCTAATCATCCATAAGCAAGATTAATTAATCACATAATTTAATTTAACTCATTAATTAATTAACCTTAATTACTTACATTAATTAATTAACCTTTAATTACTTATATTAATTAATTAACCTTAATTAATTATCCTTTAATTAATTAATTATCCTTAATTAATTACATTAATTAATTATCCCTTAATCATAAATTAATTAACCTTTAATTATTAATTATCCTTTAATTACTTACATTAAGTAATTATCCTTGATTACTTACATTACTCAATTATTCTTTAATTAATTACAATAATTAATTATCCATTAATTAATCACCTTAATTAATGACATTAAGTAATTAACTATCCTTTAATTACTAACTAATGATCCCTTAATTAATTACATAAAGTAATTATCCTTTATTTCAAAACTTGATATCATTTCAAAAACCCGAGCCCCAAACTCAAATCCCCCGAACAAAACTTCGAGCTAAACTCCTCCATTCCTCACGTACGAACCCGAGCAACACTTCTTCTCCAAATCCCAAAACAACACAGACCCAATGTGCACACGTGCACGTGCACCGACGAACTGGTTGTCTCCGACACCTCGCCGCAATACTCGCAAGTCGACGACGTCCCCCACGAACTTCCCGACCACCTAGCTTCGTCGATTCGTTAGGAAATCGAAATCGAACTACTCGATGGACACAAGAACCCCAAACTCGATCGATAAAATCGCTAAGCCCCATCGCCACCGACCACCGGTGAGCTCGCCGTCACACTCGAAGCTGCGCCACTGTCCCACGCGACTATCCCCCTCCCCCCCCCCCCCCCCCCCCGTCCGATCAACCACTACGCTCCTACGTTGCCGCAAACGCCTCGAAAATCTCCTCGACCAAAACCAGACATCGAACCCTAGTTCGACGTCGCCTGACCACCACGGCCATCTTTAAATCCTTCTACCATTTTTCCCCCGATCCTCAACACTTCGGCCACTTCCAGACCAAAGCCCGACGTTCCTTCATCTCCAGATCGCCAGAAAACGATGGAAAACTCACTTCCGTTCAACATGGAATATCTCAACACTCACAATACTAAAAATCATGATATTACTTTTAAAAATCACCATTTCTAAATTCGAATCCGTTTCTACCATCAAAACATGAAATTAGAGAGATCGGTTTATCTGATTTTTAAAGATTTCACTGTAAAAACTTATTTTCGAAATATAAACTAAATAATTCCACTTGAAACTATTTTAAAAAATGAATTTACATTGTTATAATCATTTTCTTTTTTAATGATCATAGTCTAACATTGATTCTTTGGGAAGATATGAATTTTTAAAGGGTTGTTCTTGAGTCTGAGTTTCAACAGAGACTAGTATCTATATACACAGACATGCACATCCATATTCAGTGCAATTCAGTCATATTCCAGAAAAAGAACATTCATGCAAACATAATTCAACATTTCCATATAGATTTATCACATGCAATTGATTAAAACTGTTTTTAAAGGAAGGTTTACTCACCTTTGTTTTGAGCAGAGAAACAGCTTTGAGATTTTGAAAACTGGAGATTGCTTAAGATCTTTGAACTTGAAATTTGATCTGTAACTTGATGTTGATTTGTTCTTTACTTTTAGGTTAGGTTGAATCTAGATCTTGAACTTTGGAACAACAACTTGTTTTAAAAACTGGAAAATGTTTTGATTTAAACTTGCTTTGATATGCTATTGATTTTGTTGAGATGATCTTTGCTTGATTTAGTTTTGAAGATGAAATCTTGCTTTAAACTGAGATTGGTAAAAGTGGATTGCTGTTTGAAATTTTATTTCTAGTTTTAAACTGTTTACAGGCTTTTGGTCTTTGATTTTGAAAATGAAGATAGAAAAAGAAGTGAGAAGAGAATGGGAAGGATATATATAACTTTGATTTATGATTTTTAAAATAAAAGAAAATGAAAAAAATTGTGACACTTGTTTAAATGCATGCCACTATTCTTACACTTGTATTTTGCATGTGTTAATTTATTTTTAATATGTTTTTTTATAAATCTTTATATTTATTTTCTATTTAGTTAATACATTTCTTTATTTATATTTATAAAAGCTTTTAAAGAAAATAATATAAAACTAATTATATACTAATAAATATCACATATATATATTTTTAAATCCAATTTATTTTAAGATATTTATCTAATTGAATTTCAAATTCAAATTCAAATTCAATTTAAAATCAGCTCATATATATATATATATATATATAAACAACACATATTTAACTTGTTTGAAAATAAATAATTTGCCAATTTTAAATAATTTATAAAAGAAGATTATCACATATTATTGCCTGAAATTCAGGGATATCACATTCCTCCCCCCTTTAAATCTTTTCGTCCCCGAAAAGGAACGAAGCCAGAATTTATTAAAATGCTTATTATCATAAAAATTACTCTTTGATCACTTTTTACCATAAACTCTTTTATTAAGAATTTTTAAAACACTTTTAAAAATCTATATAATATTACCAGGAATAGTTTTTATAAAAATACTTTTATAACTCGATGTCTCAACAAGTCCATCCTTGTTCTTACAGAAATTCGGTCATACGTTGATCAAGCGTAGGATTGAAAATCTATAAGTACTTGGTAAACCCGTTTTTAACAACCAGTGAAAATACTTGGGAAAATATTTTATTGAAATTATAGAAAACATTTTTGAAAATAGAGGAAACATCTTTGGTGAGATGCTCTGGAAATCATCACCCCCATCCATGGTCACAGTTAACCCGATGGTTACATTGCCATCTCGGCAAAATCCATAGATAACTGTAGGCACTCTGCGCCCCTCGATTACACTATGAAACCTGCTACAGATCGCAGCTACACCCGGGGTTACGTTGCCATCACGACAAAAACTCATGTAACTGTAGGCATCAGCGCCCTCGAATTTCGCTGCCAAAAATGAAACTTCTCCACTCCCAAAATAGGTCGTAGACTACATCAGTCAAGTCCCAATGTAGCCTTACGCTCTCACGGCCTCTCGACTTTCGCTGTGTCTTCATAGATCGCAGTCTACCGATGTTACGTTGCCATCCCGGCAAAATCAAACGTAGACCGTTGGCTCTCAGTAGCACACACGACTTCCGCTATGGTCCGTAGTAGATCACAGTGACATCGAGCTACACTGTCGTCACAGCATAATCCAATGTCTTTGTAGGCATCAGCGCCCTCGACTTTCGCTACCCACTACACATAATCCTCAGGAACTA
The DNA here is from genome assembly GCA_030737815.1 of Allium fistulosum. Taxonomy (NCBI): domain Eukaryota; kingdom Viridiplantae; phylum Streptophyta; class Magnoliopsida; order Asparagales; family Amaryllidaceae; genus Allium; species Allium fistulosum. The sequence continues at coordinate 420,792,656 of CM060906.1, forward strand.
GTTTGTCCGGACTCCTCACAGGATCAACTTTAGAACCCCCCTTAGGGTTCAAGGCAGTACCACCCTGTGGCACTCCTGAGAAGTTCATTTCAAGGGAGCGCCTTTTTTCCCAAAGCCATTATCAAAAAACTTTATACTATACAATTATAGTATCTTCAAATCATACCCTTTATGATTTATATCAAAATCTCCTTTACACAAAATCAATATCCCAAATCGATAGTTCCAAACTTGGCTTTCCAAATTCCCAAAACTGTTTTTTCTCAAAAATCAAAAGCCTTTCCAAAATCCATAGGTTCCAAAACCTTTTCCAAAATCATTCTCATAAAATCCCTTATATATATAGATATATATAACTTAGAAAATCTTTGGATCACTTCATACTTGTATAAATTCCCTTTTTATACATCAAATTCTTTCAAAAACCCTTTTCTTCTGGCTATAGATTCAACAAGGGGAGTTTATCATATATAACAAAGATATATAACTTTGTTTATTCCAAATCAAATATTCAAATGTGATTACTCTTTTATAAAGTTATTAACCATATCACTTTTCTATAAAATGAGTTCCAATCATAGAAATATTCACTTCAAATTAATTCAATTCAAAATTTCCATTTGAATTCTATGCTTATCCATCTTCAATCACAATTTCAATTAATTCAAATCAAATTCAATTTGAACAAATTTTATTCAAATCTCAACTTAAAACTATCTCGAATTTCATAAATTCGAGTTAAAATTTTAAATGTTGATTTAATCCTTTAAATCAAATCAACCTTTACTTTTAAATTAACAACTTAAAATTTTTAAACCTTTTAATTCTGAGTCCAAATTTCAAAACTCCATTTTAAAGTGTCTTTACTTAACTTATTTCAAAGTTCAAATTAGAGTTCAAAACTTTTTAAATGATTAAATCTTCAGAATCCAATCAACCTCTCTCAAATTTGAATTCTCCATTTCAAATTTTAAACTTCTTATTAATAAACTTCCCACTTAAGTTTAAAAACTTATCACATTTCCAAGAAAATTCAAAACTCAACACTTAGTGTTTACTTACAATCAACTTTGACCTTATGTATATCCCACATACATACATATTTATTTCATTTGCACTTCAAGTCATACTTTAAATTTTAAACCATTCTTGGTTTTTAATTTCAAAACAAATTCCTTTAAAACAATTTCAAGTTTCCTGGACTTAGATTTAAAACTTCACAATTTTAAATTATCTCAATTCCAATTTATAAGTCATACTCACCTAAAAGTTTACTTCCCTAAAACATTTCATTTTTCTTAAATCATTTACAACATTTCATTATTAAACACAATAACCATTTATGATAATAACCAAGATTATCATATTTGGAAACCAATTCATTATTATCTTTATTCTGAAAACACTTCTACAAATTCAAGATTTTAATTTTAGTTTGGATCCATTTCAAACTTATCTTCATTCAATTTCAATTTGGCTGTATTACCATTACCACTTAATTCTCATTATTTTATTTAATTCCAATGATTCAACAACTAATTCCTTTAATATATTAGAAAACTATTGCTTATATATATCAAAATATAAACTTATATTAAAATTATTTTTTTAAAACATTTTATAAGAAAATAACAAATACGCCCTCATATATACTACACTCAACTCATTCTAGGGTACCATTGACCCTATCCTTAATGAGTAAACCCACCAGAGCCAAGGTTCTCGCTTAACCTTTAGCTCTGATACCAACTGTAACGACCCGAAATTTTCGATCCCGAAAATTCCAGATAGTTAGGAAAAGAAGAAAAGAGGTAGAAGAAGAAACAGAAACAAAACACAGATTCTTACATTCGCAGCGGATCAAAATATAATATCAAATAATAGCAGTTATACAAAGAAGAACTGTATCAGCAAATTTACACTTTAATACATCAGAGTTACAACCATTACACAACACTGGACAGTTAAAAAAACACCATGTCCCAGATAAACTATAATATCTCTCAGTGGAATACACTCCATACGTTCCTGCCACCCACCTCGCCTCTTGAGCTCTAGAATGTCCTTACCTGAAAATCTGTAATACTCGGTCTGACCCGAGCATTACATTAAGTAACACCCGAGTCAGGCTGGAAACCAGCATGAGTAAACCCATATATCTTGAAATACTAAGTTATAAAGCTTCTTTGAAACCAGGGTAACTCGTACCTCACTATGAGTTCTTATCTTGTTATAGCCAAACACTTATTTCACAAAATAATATCTAAGTACCGTTTCTTAGTTTCAATTGTCCATTTACTTAATTTATTCCATTCCAGCCTATCCGGTTTACAAATCAAATCCATAAAGAATTATAGATTACTAATCGAAGTGGATCCGGATATCGCTGATATCCGATCCCGGTCTCTTCGAATTCAATACCATCTTTTTAAGCCAGGTTGTTTTAAGTTTAAACAATTCAATTTATATTCGGGATATCATATTCACATGGCAATTCTATCACAGATAGATAACTTACATTATCACAATTCATCCAAAGCATCTCATATCATAGAACATCACAATCACATATCAGATATATCAAATAATCCAAGGAATTCAATATAATTTAATCATCCATAAGCAAGATTAATTAATCACAAAATTTAATTTAACTCATTAATTAATTAACCCTTAATTACTTACATTAATTAATTAACCTTTAATTACTTCTATTAATTAATTAACCCTTAATTTCTTACATTAATTAATTAACCTTTAATTACTTCTATTAATTAATTAACCTTAATTAATTATCCTTTAATTAATTAAATATCCTTAATTATTTACATTAATTAATTATCCCTTAATCATAAATAAATTAACCTTTAATTATTAATTATCGTTTAATTACTTACATTAAGTAATTATCCTTGATTACTTACATTACTCAATTATTCTTTAATTAATTACAATAATTAATTATCCATTAATTAATCACCTTAATTAATGACATTAAGTAATTAACTATCCTTTAATTACTAATTAATGATCCCTTAATTAATTACATAAAGTAATTATCCTTTATTTCAAAACTTGATATCATTTCAAAAACCGAAGCCCCAAACTCAAATCCCCCGAACAAAACTTCGAGCCAAACTCCTCCATTCCTCGCGTACGAACCCGAGCAACTCTTCTTCTCCAAATCCCAAAACAACACAGACCCAACGTGCACACGTGCACCTGGTCGTCTCCGACACCTCGCCGCGACACTCGCAAGTCAACGACGTCCCCCACGAACTTCCCGACCACCCAGCTTCGTCGATTCGTTAGGAAATCGAAATCGAACTACTCGATGGACACAGGAACCCCAAACTCGATCGATAAAATCGCCACACCCCCTCGCCACCGACCACCGGTGAGCTCGCCGTCACACCCGAAGCTGCGCCACTGTCCCACGCGACTATCCTCCCCTACCCCCCCCCCCCCCCCCCGCCGTCCGATCGACCACTACGCTCCTACGTTGCCACAAACGCCTCGAAAATCTCCTCGACCAAAACCAGACATCGAACCCTAGTTCGACGTCGCCTGACCACCACGGCCATCTTTAAATCCTTCTACCATTTTTCCCCCGATCCTCAACACTTCGGCCACCTCCAGACCAAAGCCCGACGTTCCTCCATCTCCAGATTGCCAGAAAACGATGGAAAACTCACTTTCGTTCAACACAGAATATCTCAACACTCAAAATACTAAAAATCATGATATTACTTTTAAAAATCACCATTTCTAAATTCAAATCTGTTTCTATAATCAAAACATGAAATTATAGAGATCGGTTTATCTGATTTTTAAAGATTTCATTGTAAAAACTTATTTTCGAAATATAAACTAAATAATTCCACTTGAAACTATTTTTAAAAATGAATTTACATTGTTATAATCATTTTCTTTTTTAATGATCATAGTCTAACATTGATTCTTTGGGAAGATATGAATTTTTAAAGGGTTGTTCTTGAGTCTGAGTTTCAATAGAGAATAGTATCTATATACACAGACATGCACATCCATATTCAGTGCAATTCAGTCATATTCCAGAAAAAGAACATTCATGCAAACATAATTCAACATTTCCATATAGATTTATCACACGCAATTGATTAAAACTGTTTTTAAAGGAAGTTTTACTCACCTTTGTTTTGAGCAGAGAAACAGCTCTGAGATTTTGAAAACTGGAGATTGCTTAATATCTTTGAACTTGAAATTTGATCTGTAACTTGATGTTGATTTGTTCTTTACTTTTAGGTTGGGTTGAATCTAGATCTTGAACTTGGGAACAGCAACTTGTTTTAAAAACTGGAAAATGTTTTGATTTAAACTTGCTTTGATCTGCTATTGATTTTGTTGAGATGATCTTTGCTTGATTTAGTTTTGTAGATGAAATCTTTCTTTAAACTGAGATTGGTAAAAGTGGATTGCTGTTTGAAATTTTATTTCTGGTTTTAAACTGTTTACAGGCTTTTGGTCTTTTATTTTGAAAATGAAGATAGAAAAAGAAATGAGAAGAGAATGGGAAGGATATATATAACTTTTATTTATGATTTTTAAAATAAAAGAAAATGAAAAAAATTGTGACACTTGTTTAAATGCATGCCACTAATCTTACACTTGTATTTTGCATGTGTTAATTTATTTTTAATATGTTTTTTTATAAATCTTTATATTTATTTTCTATTTAGTTAATAAATTTCTTTATTTATATTTATAAAATCTTTTGAAGGAAATAATATAAAACTAATTATATACTAATAAATATCACATATATATATATTGTTAAATCCAATTTATTTTAAGATATTTATCTAATTGAATTTCAAATTCAAATTCAAATTCAATTTAAAATCAGCTCATATAAATATATATATATATATATATATATATATAAACAACACATATTTAACTTGTTTGAAATTAAATAATTTGCTAATTTTAAATAATTTATAAAAGAAGATTATCACATATTATTGCCTGAAATTCCGAGATATCACAATAGTGTAAGGGAGTCCTATTCGAAGTTGCTTCTAGATTAGTGGTTTCTTATCTCATTATAGCTTTTGTAGTGTACTCACCCCCTAAGGTGGAATTACTTAATATGCATTTTGGTTTATATGTAGTTTCAGTAGTACTCTGTATATGTATCTATTTCTTCTGTTCAATTATGTGTCATTCTTGTTTGGATTTCAGGATGAAATATCTCAAGTGGGAGAGAATATAGCGACCCATAATTTCGAACACTTCGTCTTTGAATGTCCTTTTGAAATATAGTTAAGTGTTATAAAATTTAACTTATAACCTTGTTAAACTCCCTTAATTAATAACCAATCGTAGGAAACATGTTTTTGAAATTTGTTTATAAAAATAAATACTTCAAAGAAATATCGATAATGTGACCGAAAATCATTCTACCGATAAACAGCTTTTTTCAATATAAGTTGTTCAAACTTTGTGTACATGTCTAAATAACTTATGAAGTCATAAATAACTAATAAAAGTTTTTTGAAACGACCCAAAATTTTCGATCGCGAAAATTTCAGATAGTTAGGAAAAGAATAAAGAGATAGAAGAAGAAGAAGAAACAGAAACACAGCACTGATTCTCACAAAACGCAGCGGATCAAAATATAATATCAAATAAAATACTTTACACAAAGAAAGCTGTATCAGTCAATTGCATTTTAATACATCAGAGTTACAACATTCACAATCACTGGATAGATACAGTCAACATGTCCCAAACAAACTACAATATATCACAGTGGAATACACTCCATACGTTCATGCCATCCAGCTCGCCTTCTGAGCTCCAGAACGTCCTTGCCTGGAAATCTGTAATACTCAGTCTGACCCAAGCATTACAACAAAGTAACACTCGGGTCAGGCTAGAAACCAGCGTGAGTAATCCCATAAAACATGAAATACAAAGGCAAGAACTTATTTGAATGCTAGGGTAACTTGTACCTTCTACAAGTTCTCAACTTATTTAAGTCAATCATTACTTTCAATCAATATCTAAGAATCACTACTCAGTTTAAATATCTATGATTCTTAACTTATTTCATTCCAGCCTGTTTGCATCTAAACTCAAATTTATAAAGAATCGCAGTGGTTTCGGGTATTTACTGATACCCGACTCCGGTCTCTTCGAATCCAATATTGTCCTAAAACAAAGCTGTTTAAGTTTTAAACAATTCCATTTATAGCCAGAATTACATATTTAGATAGCCATTCATCACAGATAAACAAACCATATTATTACAGTTCAACTCAAACATATCATATCACATAGCATCACATATCAACTATCATCTAATCTAAGGCATACAATATCTTTCAATCATTCATAAGCAAGATTAATTTGTCACCATTTCTAATTAATTTAATTAATTTAAATTAGTTCCTTCAGTCACTTTTAATCCTACTTACTTAACATTTATTTAATTACAAACCATTAATTAATCATCCCTTAATTATCATCTTTAATTAATAAGTAATTAGCCTTTAATTAATTACACAAATTAATTAATCTTTACCCATTCACATTGATTGCATTGATCCTTAATCAATTACTCGAATTAATTATTCTATAATTACTTACATTGATTAATTATCCTTTAATTAATCACACTCATTAATTAACTTACCCTTAATTAATTTCCTTAATTAATAAATTCTTTATTTAATTTCACTAAGTAATTAATCCTTAATTGTGACGACCGCCCACGACCCCTGCACTTAAACTTAGAGATAGTGCGCTGCAAAGTGTGCCAGGCAGCCATGGACGATTGTCAGGGTAAATTAAAACAACAGAATCTATCGTATTACTCACAGTGCATGGACAAAATACAATAGAACATATATATAGTGAAGCTTTACAGAATAAAATGCCATCATATAAAACTTCATAATAGTTGAATACAAGCATCCAAATAGCCAATACATCAAGCCTCACTACATAACACTCAGAGTTATACAAAGCAGCGGAACATCCAGTACATATAGTAAGAAATAATATGCAGTACACCAGCTCGTCTTCGATATCAGCACCGTGAAAAGCTAGAACAGCACCTGTCACCTGCTACCTAGTCTGCCCGTCCCAAAATGGATGAACAGCCCAAGGCAATAAGAATTAAAACATAAAGCCTTGAGTCAGACAACAGTCTTAGTGAGCAGTAAATTAACAATCAACATACTAAAAGAGCATAAAGGAAAAGGAATAGGAATACAACCCTCCCACTCCATCCTCATTCTACAGTGATAGCCCCAGACACACACTAAGCAGAAGCAAACATAGCAGAGCATACAATTTAAAATAAAGTAATTATCATTCGAGTCAAGGGCGATGTTTTCCAAGCACAAACCCCCAAGGCCTAAACCAAGATCAGATAAGCACCCGGAAAACACTGCTCTTGAGACCGAATGACGATACAACCAAACATCCATGACTCTGGCTATCACTGTTATCATTGCTTCGATATCACCGTTAATTGAATGACCGACACATTCTTTCAGCCGTCCGTCAAGGGCTAATGGAAACCCCGGTTCTAGACATAACTCCCGCACGTCGTCGCAGCCCGTGCCTAGGACTATCGAATCTGCCCAGAGTACTCGACCATCAACAGTTGGCCGTTGGGAGTATCGAATCTGCCCAAACGTACTCTTGCTTAGAGCATGCTAGAACCTTCAACAACGATGCTATCCAAGCCTCCTAGTCATCCTCCTTGACGACTATTTCCATACTAGCTCAAGCACCTCTCAAGCATCCATTACTCTTAACTCGAATCATATCACCGAGTTACCAACGTGCTTGGAATGATCCCGTCTGGATTAGACCAAGACTATCTCATATCATACTTCGCTTCATCACATCCTCGCAAAGTCTCATCTCAACATCATCATCTATGCATAAGAGCTTCATCATCCCGCTACATATGCCACGAGCAGCTTTCCCAATTCAAGAGCCTTTCCCTTAGCTTTTGAATCATCTTCGATCTAAATCAAATCATCAATCATCTAATTCATAGCAATCAACCAAGTCAAACATTAATCCAAACAATCAAGCATTCAAATAAGATCTAAATAGACAATTTTCACAATAATGGCAATTTCGTAAATAAAGGGTTGAAAGTCTAACAAGCATGAAATCATGAGAATTATATCTACAATCTTGATGAATGAACTTGCATAGGTTAACACTTAGTAAAAATGGTTGTCAAATCATCATAAACAATGGATCTATATGGATCTACGCTTAGGATGAAGAAAATGTATGGAAATCACTATTTTAACACCAAATCGAGCCAACAATCCGATATACTCCTTTGGATCCGTGTGAGAGATAATCACCACTCACCAAATCACCTAAACAACCCCAAAACAACACGCTTCAGATCTGGACAGCAAAGGATCAAGCTTGATCTATCACGAATCCGTTTCAAACGAAGAAATCTCACTTCAAAGGATGAAGATCTTCAACTTTAGCTCTTGGATCTTCAATCTTGATCTTCGATTTGGATGAAAGGAATCACTAGATTAGAGTGGAGAAAAGAAGTGAAGAAGTGTAGAAGTCGAGCTCTCAAAATGGCAGCACTTCGTTGCTTCGAAATCCGGATCCCAAAAAGTGAGAAAAACCCTTCCTATTTATAGCTGAAAATTCACTAAGTCGTAACTCGGCTATCTCCATAAGTCGTCTCCGACTTACGACCTAAGACCCCTCCAACCTAAGGACTACGACTTAACTCTCCACCGACCTAACACGTGCGCGCGCCTATTCGACCTAACAGAATCACCTGCCTACGACTTAAAGTTTAGCAGCTCGCGACTTAACAAAGATACGACTTACGACTTAACGGTTATCTCCTAAGTCGGTCACGACCTATAGCATGCCCGCCTCAACGACCCAGCGACCTAACAGCGTTACGACCTAACTCCTTAAGCTACCACGCGACCTAACATAAGTCGCAAACAACTGGACTGCGACCTAACTACTAAGCCAAAGCCCAGCGACCTAACAACTCGCGCGACCTACGACTTAACAAGTGCGCGACTTACGACTTAGAAATCACGCGACCTAACACTTAAGCTATCCCCTGCGACCTAACAACCCATACTACAAAACTACTCACGCGACCTAACTGGGTTATGTCCTAACTCCTTAAGTCGCCTAACTCTTAGGTCGCTAACACGCTAACCTTCTTAGGTCACTAACCTATAGGTCGCTCCAAGATACTAAGTCGCTACCCTACCTAAGTCGTAAACTCCGACCTAACTATCATAGGTCGCTAACTCGAACTGTCTAACTCGGTCAGGTTCTATAGGTCGTCCTAAACCATATCCCCTAAGTCGTATACGACTTACGACTTACACTAAGTCGTGAACGACCTAGGACTTAGCAAATTTTCTGCCTAAAATCTGAAATGGCTCAACAACACTAAAACTCCAGATTTTGACAAACTTTTCGATCCGTAAAAATACGGGTCGTTACATTCTCTCCCCCTTAGGAATTTCGCCCCCGAAATTCCAAACAAACAAATCAATCAAAGACTATTCTGCATGCCTACCATCCATAGCAATCAATAAACCATGCATCCAATTCTAGCTTAGCATGTAGAATTCTAAAACTAGAACAAGTTACAACGTTGTTAGATGATACGACACCTTAGGGCCATACCTTGAAGAGTTCAGGATGAGCTGCTTTCATCCTCTCTTCCACCTCCCATGTACAGTCGTTATCATCGTCACTCCATTGTATCTTGAGCAACTTAACTATCTTTCTCCTAAGCTGTTTCGTGTCGGTTTCCACAACACGAAGCGGCTTACGAGGTCTTCTATTGACTGGATCAACTTCGAAATCTTCACAGCTACTAGCAGAAACCACAGTATTCGAGTCGTGCACATACTTCCGTAGATATGATACATGAAAAACATTGTGCACACTCGACATCTTCTCAGGTAACTCCAATCTATAGGCGAGCTTTCCAATTCGCTCGATGATCGGGAATGGTCCAACAAATCTCGGAGTCAATTTTCCTTTCTTCCCGAATCGGATAACATTCTTCAGTGGAGAAATCTTCACAAAAACCATATCTCCTACGTCGAATTCCAAATCCTTTCGACGCTTATCGGCATAACTCTTCTGACGGTCTTGAGCTGCCTTCATTCATTGCCGAATGATCTCTATACAATCCGAAGTCTGTCGAATCATCTCTAGCCCAAGCATCAGCTTTTCTCCTGTTTCTAACCAACATGTCGGAGAGTTACACGGTCTTCCATACAATGCCTCATACGGTGCCATACCAATGCTTGACTGGTAACTGTTGTTATACGAAAATTCCACCAAATGAAGGTGATCTTCCCATGATCCTCCGAAATCCAAAACACAAGCTCTAAGGAGATCTTCCAAAACTCGGTTGACTCTCTCAGTCTGACCATCGGTTTGAGGGTGATAAGCTGTACTCAAACACAACTCGGTTCCCAAAACTTTCTGGAAGCTCTTCCAAAATCCACTAGTGAACAATGGGTCTCGATCGCTCACTATATTCTTTGGAATACCATGGAATCGAACTATCCACTTAACATACAACTCAGCCAACTTTGATGCAGTCCTAGTCGATCGAACAGGAATGAATCTAGCACTCTTAGTCAAACGATCTATGATGACCCAAATCCCTTCGTTTCCCGTTCTTGTCCTAGGTAGTCCATCAATAAAATCCATCGACACTTGCTCCCACTTCCACGTAGGAACTTCTAATGGCTGAAGCAATCCACTTGGCTTCTTCTGTTCGGCTTTTACCAACTGGCAGTTCATACATTTGGAAATAAAATTTCCAACATCCTTCTTCATGCCTTCCCAGTAGTAGGTTCTCTTCATATCCCGATACATCTTATTTCCTCCTGGATGAATTGTCAGCTTCGAGTGATGACTTTCCTTCAGAACTTCACTCCTCAATTCATCTATATCGGGAACAACTAGTCGTCCTTGCTTCCGAAGCCAACCCTCTCGATCGACCTCGAATCCTTTATCCTTTTCTGGATCCAATCCAGATTCCAAATCACGGATAATCTTGACAAGCTTATCATCTCGCTTTTGGCTCTCGCCAATCCTTTCCACAAGAGAAGGTCTTATCGATAAGTTTGCCAACATCTCAGGTTCCAATTCGCATCTAGGCCTGAAGTCAAATCCAGCTAAATACTCGAGATTCTTCCATTCTGAAAACATGGCTCCCAATCCTACATGTCTTCGACTTAACGCATCTGCCACTGCGTTACCTTTTCCCGGAGTATAAGCTATACCAAAATCATATGATGCCAAAAACTCTAGCCAACGTTGCTGCCGAAGGTTCAAATCCATTTGGGAGAAAAGATACTTCAACGAATTATGATCTGTAAACAACTCAAATCGAACTCCCAATAGATAATGTCTCCACATCTTCAGAGCAAAAACAATCGCTGCTAACTCCAAATCATGAGTCGGGTAATTCCTTTCATGCGGCTTCAGTTGTCGACTGGCATACGCAACAACTTTATCCTTCTGCATCAGCACTGCTCCAAGTCCAGTACCACATGCGTCGGTGTAAACCACCATCTCATCATTCCCACTAGGAATAGTCAAAACAGGAGCACTCGTCAATCGCTCTTTCAGGATTCCGAAAGCTTGCTCACACTTAGCATCCCAACTGAACACTTGGTTCTTCTTCGTCAATCCTGTTAACGGTGCAGCTATCTTGGAGAAGTCTTTGATAAACCGTCGATAATATCCTGCTAATCCAAGAAAACTTCTCACATCAGATGAATTCTTAGGTCTAACCCAATCCTGGATTGCTGCCACCTTAGCGGATCAACCGCTATTCCATTTCCAGAAATAACATGGCCTAAGAACCTCACTTCACTCTTCCAAAAGTGACACTTCGAAAACTTAGCCTTCAGCTGATGTTTCCGTAAGATTTCCAAAACAATACGCAAGTGCGTCTTGTGCTCTTCTTCAGTTCTGGAATAAATCAGAATATCATCCACGAACACAAGCACAAACTTGTTCATCTGATCTCTGAACACTCTATTCATAAGATCCACAAAATATGCTGGCGCGTTAGTCAATCCAAACGGCATTACCAGCCACTCAAAGAAACCAGATGGTGTTCGAAAAGCAGTCTTCGGCACACTATCCTTAGCCACTCTCAACTGGTGAAATCCTGTTGCTAAATCCATCTGAGAAAACACCTTGGCTTCGTGAAGCTGATCAAACAAGTCATCTATTCTCGGCAATGGATACTTGTTCTTCTTAGTCACCTTATTCAGCTCACGATAATCGACGCACAATCTCAACGACCCATCTGCCTTGGTTGCAAACACAACTGGTGCACCCCACTCGGACACACTACGCCGAATGAATCCTTTCTGCAAAAGATCATCAATCTGCACCCTCAACTCCTGCTGTTCTCTAGGCGCCATCCGCCTAAGAGGCATCACAACAGGTCTGGCTCCTTCAACTAGATCTATACGAAACTCGATCTCTCTATGCGGCGGCAACCCTTTGACTTCGTCAAAGACATCCTCGAATCCATTAGCGATCGGTACTGATGACAGTCCATCCCGTGGAACAACCAGCGAATACATGAAGCTCATGAAGACGCCTTCCTCATGCTTACATCGTATCACAATCTTTCGCCCCTCCACATTCTCGACTGTCACTTCCAACCTCTCGCAATCAACCTTTGCCGCATACTTCCTAAGCCAGTCCATACCCAAAATAATTCTGAACCCCGCAAAGTTCAGAACAAAACAATCACAAACAAAAGAGCAACCATGACTCGACACAATCAGACCACTGCATAACATACACAAACAAGACGAACCCCCAACTGGATTATTCACAACCAATGGCCTATCAACAATATCCGGTTCCAAACCTAACCGGCCTACGAGTTCATTACAAACAAACGAATGCGATGCTCCAGTATCAAACAGAACTCTAACTGGAACACCACATAGGAAAAGAGTACCTTGAACAACCACACTCTTTCCTTTCTCTTCAGCAGTAGGAGCTTTCGAAGACGACGGAACAGCTCCCAAAGCATAAGCTTGCACAATCTGCTTGTCCCTCCTCGGCTCTGGACAATTCTTCCTGAAATGCCCCGGCTTATCACAGTTGTGACACTTCATCGGTGCCTTCGGATTCTTACAATCCTTCGAGAAATGGCCCTTCTGCTGACAGTTGTAGCAAGTCACCTCGCCTTTCGGCTTCTTCTGGCCATCCTTACCCTTCTGCTGCTGCTGCTTTCTCTTCCTGTTTCCACCCTGCTGGGGTTTAGACTCTTCCCTGGTCACAGCAACAACAGATCCTTCCTTAGGAAACAGACTCTCATGCCTGAGGGCTTTCTCCACAAGCTTTTCAAACGAATCGTCCAAATGATCCACCAACTGTGTGACGACCCGGCTTTCCGCTCCCGGAAAATCGCATCGACAGTAAGAAAGAAAGGGGTGAGAAGTAGAAAAGAAAAGAAGAGAAAAGAAAATAAACACAAATACTCACAGCGGAAACGAATAAAATATATTATATCACATAAATATTACATAGTATCATATACAACACTTATCAGAGTTACACAGATTACACATCACATACTAGACAGTTATAAACATCTGTCTAGTTATTTCATCTCAATACAAAACAAAGATCTAAATAAGATCAACACAGCGGAAACTACTATCTATCTACAACGCCGAAGCCTCCTGCTCCATTGCTCCTCCACAATTCGTCAAGGCTAACCTGAATCCCTTGGCTACTCGTAAAAATTTGAGTACCCAAGAGTTTATAAAACAGAAATAAACACTTGGGTCAGACATGGGTCTGGTGTGAGTAACAGGTTAAACTTGCTTAACTTCAAAACCTTTAGAAAGAAAAGGTATCACGTAAGACTTCCCACAAATAAACATGGGTAAGTTTTTACCTTACGCTAACCAAAACATTTGATAGGAAATCTGATTTTATTATGATAGGGTCTAGGGTTTTCAAGTAAAATATAGAAATAGCTGAAATGCTTACATCTCACATTCCAACATAGTTGGGCACAACTAATACGTACGGCACTTATTGGAGTTTGGATTCCATACAATGGCAGGGCTACTGGGGTTCCGCCCGTCACAGTACGTGGCCTAGATCACCGTACCGAGGATCACTCCCAATCCCCTGCAACACAAGGTCGGAACATCCCTTACTGGATAATTCCCGCACAAGATACCTCACGGTTGGGATCAGCAACCGCACCACTAAGTCGAAAATAGAAAGGGACATCTAGACAGAGGTAACCTTGTCCTACTTGAGTGCTACCCACTAACCTTGCTGCACCTCCCCTGTTTTAGCCATTCCCGGTTTGTGAGGCTTGAGGTCACGATTACCTTTAAATAGAACACATCTATCTTAGAATGCTCATCGTCCACCTGACGATGTGCTGAAAGCATTCAATCCATACAAGTTCGTTCCGGGTTCGAACGAAACCGAAGGCATTATCTCGTTACACTCGTTTTGGAATCATCCTCAGAGTTAACGACAATAACCCTTGCACTCTGAATCTTCATCTTCACTTGATTCACGACCTATCGTTAATTTGGATCGATGTGGTATTCGGGTCTCCAGACCTGGAAATCCGGTATACGGAAACCCGATCCCGGTCTCATCGAAATCCAAAACGTATCTTTTAAGGCCAAGTTGTTTTAAAGGTTAAAACAATTCAATTCATTATCTTTATACACAAAGATAGATAATTCAATAGATAATCTACATTATCATCCCAAACAGATAATTCACATTATCATTATAATTCAACCAAACATCCATATCATATATCAATCATATCTCATCAGAGATATCAAACAATGAAATACATTCAATCTCATTCATCCATCCTTAAGCAATGATTTATATCATCTAATTAATTTAAAGTGAATTAAACTAATTACTTCATTCTATAAATCCTGCTTACTTAATTATTAATTAAACCAATTAATAACCATTACTCTAAGTATCCATCTAAATTAATCATTCCTGATTAATTACCCTTTAATTACTTTAAGTAATTAATACTTAATTAATTTCACAAATTAATTATCTTAAACCATTCAGTAATTAATCTTTAATTACTTCATTAATTAATTAACTATATTTAATTACATTAATCCTTAATTAATTACAATTAATTAATTACTTTAATCACTTATTATTTATTAATTAATCTTAATTAATCAATTCTTAATTTCATCATTAATTATATTAATTAATGATCCTTAATTATTCTTAATTAATTATCTTATTTAAATTAATAATTAATTAGTCACATTTATTAATCATCTTTGATTAATCTCATTTAGTAATTAACTACCCTTAATTACTCTTCCATAAATTAATTACTTCTTAATTAATTATCTTTTAATTAATCCCTTGATTAATTATTCAAAGTAATTAAACTCAAATTACTTTCATTAAACCATCTTTAGTTAATTACATCCACTAATTAACTTTAATTACTTTCCTAAGTAATTACACTTCACTAATTACATTTAAGTAATTATATTTATCATATCTCTAAATGATTATCTTAAATTAATTTAATTAATTAATTTAACTTAATCAAATTTATTTAATTAATTACCTTAAGTAATTAATTACCTTAATTACTTCCATTAAGTAATTATACTTAACCCATTTCATAAAAGATTTTCATTGTTAATTAATCTAATTGATTATCAAAATTAATCCCATTTATTACTTATTTAATAATCCCTAATTAATGATCCCTCATTAATTATTAATCATTCTTTAATTACTTTAAGTAATTAATCCTTAATCATCTATTATTAATTACTAATTTATTAATTTCCAATTACTTAATTAATTGCTTAATTAATCCTTAAATCACTTGATTAATTAATTCATAATCATTTGTTAATAATCTATACTTATTTAAATAAATGATCCTTAATTCTTAATTAATCAACTTATAATCCAAATTATTTAATTAATTAACACTAAACCATTAATTAATTAAATTATTAAATTATTCTTTAATCATCTCAATAATTTAATGAATCCTAAATCATTAAATCTCTAAATTAAAGTATTAACATTTTAATTATTATTTACAAAAGGTTTTGAAATCCTTTACTTTAAATCTTCCTTTTCTCTTATTTCAAATTAAAGGTTTAAAATACATTTCAAATTCAACTTTAACCAAATTTAAATCAAATTTTACAAACTCTTTTTAAACCCAAATGTTAAAGAACACTTAACATTTAATTTATTTAAATTCAAAACCTTTTTAAAATATACTTTAAAACATTTAAATTTGTTTAAACATTATAATTTATAAAATTATTTTATCCCAACTAGGATACAAATTAAATTGAATCCATACTTTAAAATTTTTGATTTAAACTTTGCTTTAAATCCTGCTTAACATTTTAAACTTCAATTTAAAATTTAAACCCTGTCAGCTTTTAAACTGAAACCAAAAGCCTACCCGAGCCCATCTCAAAATTACCCGAGATAAAACCCTCATGCTTCGAGTTGCTCACGCTATAAACTCGAGAAATACTCGAGTGTCATTCCTCTGCTATACCCAAACTAAAACACTGATACGCCTGACACTTATTCACGTGCACACGCGAGTTGATCGCTTCCGACCATCACTCCCAACTTCGGCATATCGACTTCGACCACCCCTCACGATCGCGACCTCCAGAACCACGAACAACCACCTCAATCGAATTCGAGAAATCTCGATCACAACCTGGAAACAGACCAATCCTGGAAAACTCTCGAATCCAACTTTCTGACCACCGGAGCGCCTGACCTTCTAGCCACACCTTCGTCAACGTCCTCGTTTCCAATCTCCAGAGTCTGGTGGAACTCGGTCCACCAGAGACGCCGTGGTGGATAATTTCCTGATCATCACCAAAACTAGGTCTACAGACTTTAGATGATCACCGCTGCCTCCCTAATGGTTAGAACATCTATCTGACATTTTTCCCTTAGCCTCTGATCACTGGACTACCACCAGATAGAACCCCAGCCTTCCCAAGCAAGTAGATCACCAGAAAACACCCAAAACACATTATCTGATCAACCCCAAAATGCACATTCAAACCCAATCTAGAAACTATGGTTTTACTTCTAAAAATTATGATTTTGAATAATATTTCAGTTTATAATCCTGGATTTCTAAATTAAGATGTTTGAATTTCCACTTATTTTAAACTTGTTCTGTTCTTTTTAATTTCCAGAGATATTACAAAATTATTTTAACTTAAGTAAATTTTAAATCTTAATCTATAATTCAAACAAACAAGTCTTGTTTGAAACCTAGGTCATAACAGTAAGTGGATCAAGAAGTATTGCATTTTGAGTAAATCATGTAGCTAGGAAACTAAAATCAGGAAACAGAGATATAAAGCATGCACACTATAAATACACTCAAGTATACATAGACATTTCATCAATATACATACATACTAACATGCTTTATTCCAGAAAATTCACATGCAAACAAATATCCCTACTTGAGTTTACAAAGAAAGTTACTCACTTGATTTAAAGGAGATGAACAGAGGATAGGTTTTTATGTGTAAACTGACAGGCTCATACATATATTTATCCTAATTCATATAAATTCAAATTAAAAACTACAATACAAGCCAATATTATCACATGCAAACATATATCATATGCTTTAAGTTTTAAAAATGAAAGTTACTCACCTTTTAAAAGTGAACAGAGAAACTTTCCAGGTTTTAATTTGAAAAGCTTTTGAATTTAAGATCTGAATGTCTTTGCTATTAAAACTTGAATGCTTGCTGGAAAACTTGCATTGTCTTTAAAACTGGAAACTTGCATGTTGCTAAATCTTGCTTTATTGAAATGTTGCTTAGATCAGGTTTGAGGAAGAAGTATCCAGGCTTAAGAAATGCAGATTGGAGTTTGATTCCTGACTTGCTTCTAGAGTTTGAAGAATTGATTTGCAGGCTTTGATTTAGATTCCAGATTTTAGATGATGAGAATGAATTACAGGGACTTGGTTTTGAAAGTGATTTGCAGGTTTGAAGAATGTATTACAGGCTTTTGTTTTTGGTTTGAGGAGTTGATTATAGATTGTTTTTGAGAATTTTGTTTGAGGAATGATGAATTTAATTTTCTGGTTTTGCTTTTAGAAGTGGAAAACGAATTTCAGATTTTTGAAATGAAGATTAGAAAGAAAGGAAGAGGGTGGAAACATGTTTTATAAGTATAAATGATTTATTTTTAAAATAAAAAGAAAAATTGGAACAAAAATGACACTTGTCTTTCTCATACTCTAATTTTACAACACATGTTATATTAAGCCTTATAAAATTACACTTGTCCTTTTAATTAATTTATATTTATTTTAAATATAAAAACCTTTTTCTTTATTTATTAAATACTTATCTAAATATATATAAATTACTTTAAAGAAAATAAACTAATTATACTTATAAATAAAAGCTTATACGTATATTTTAAAATCCAAATATTTAAATATCTATCTTTGAATTTCAAAACTAATTTACATTCAAATTCAAATTATATTTAAAATCCAATTTAAAGTCAATTTATATACATACATATATAACTACACATTTAATTTGAAAATAACAATCTTATTTTATTAAAGTCTATTTATATCTATAAATAAAACAATACACTATTAATATTGTATTTTAAACTTACCTATATATATATACTCTTAAATCTTATTTATTAAGCAATATCTCAAAAAGAAAATAACCTTATTATTAATCTTATTTAAAACCATATAGATATTTTGTTTAAATAGCTTTGAAAAGCTAATATTAAATAAATCATAATTTCCAAACTATAAGAATATACGTTAGAAATTTAAAACAAGATTTCATTTATTATTTAAATTTCAAATCCAAGCTTATCTATTTACAATATATACATATATATATATACATTATAAATAGAAATCATTTTATTAGTTTTTAAAGGATAAAATTCACTAATTAAATATTCATTTAATTAGATTTTTAAACCAATTCAAATAATTTTATCAAAGATTAACAAATCAATTTAATTATTTAAACAGATTATTAAATTGATATTGCCCCAAATTTCCGGGATATCACATTCCTCCCCCCTTAAAATAATTTCGTCCCCGAAATTTAAAACAAAGGTAATTTAATAATCTATTTAAATCACAATCATATATTATCATCCATATGCTAACAACCATAGCAAACAATTCATCCAATCAAACAATTCTAATTATCCAAACAAAATTCTGAATACAATCTCCTCGAGTTTTCCCAAGTATAAATATACCGGGATACTCGCTCTACAAAATCCAAACAATCAACAATACTAAGCTATAGAGTTCTTACTCATCTAGATCTATAGAACTAAACAAGATATCAGACTACAGACGAGTCTGACTCAACAACCAAATCTTCCAGAACTGCTGGTTCCAAAACCAGAGATAGATCAAACACGTACTCCCTCAGAGATACGTAAAATACATTGAATTACAGTTATCCAAACTGACAATTCAACCTTGTATATCAAAGCACTTATCCAAATTAGATCACAGAAAAGATCCAAAATAACTCGGAGCTAACTTCCCAGACTTACCCAATCTTATAGCTCCCTTTAATCAGAGAAAAACTTCACAACAACGAAGTCTCCAACTTCGAATTTCAAATTCCTTCGTCTCTTATCCACAAAATTCTTCAGACGATCCTGGCTTCCTACAAATCCTTTTTGATCAACTCAACCTTCGCTGATGCTTCTTGAAACAATCAGGACCAAAAATAACTCAACCAATGATCCTCTCAAGATCTACCCAATCCAAAACACAACTCTACTTACAAACATCAGTAGATTCCAAACTTACTTCTCATATCCAGAGATTCACTCTCAAACTGCTTCCGCTACACCACTCTAATCTGGAAAAGAATGAAAATGCTGATGAAGAACACAAGCCCAGATTGGACAACTCATCCCAGAAAATCTCGGATAACTCAAGAGAATACTCAAATTATCGCAAGTCACTTTTGCGATCAACTCAGCCAAATTCAAAAGAAACTGTTCTCTCTTTACCAATCAGAACAGCTTACACTTATCTATCCTATCTATCAAAGAAATGGATCCACTCTGCTGCTTATGAACTTCTCTTTCACTGCTCAGCCAGAAAACTTCCTGCCAATACAGAACACTCCGAGCTGCACTGCTGCCACAGATGCCAAAGACTTCCTTATCCAAAGCTTCTTCAAGAAACTCAGACCCAAACTAAACAGAATCACCATGCTGAATTCAGCCACAATACCGAAACATACACACTTCATTAACTTGTTCCAAAAGAAAACATCTTCGGGAACATCCATATTCACTGCGTCTCATCACACAGCTACAATTTCCTGAGATACCATCACTCGCTTCTGCCTAACCGACAGATCCAACTCTACTCATCCAACTTCAAAGATAAACTCCGAACCTTAACAGGTTTCCTTCAGAGATTGTGAAATCCTTACACAACTGTAAAGTTCACTCGATACGGTATTAGGTTTACAGTCTCGACAAATACACTTCCAACCTCAACACTCAGACTCCTAATCCTAGATGATAAATTATTATCATCTCAACCAATTATTACAAATACCATATACATTTAAAATGATACTTTTTTATATAGAAATTATATCTGGGTAAAATTATTTCATCTACCTTTTTAAAACAATATTGTGTCCGTTGGCCTGGTTCAAGTGTTTAGAGATCCCTATCAATAACGTTAGCTACTCGTATTGACCAGAATCCATATACCACTCAACCGATCAATTAACACAATATAAAATCATTTTTATATAACTAACAATTACGCGCTCTCAAGATAGACACCACTTCAGAGCCTAGGTATTCACTCAACCTACTGCTCTGATACCACGTGTGACGACCCGGCTTTCCGCTCCCGGAAAATCGCATCGACAGTAAGAAAGAAAGGGGTGAGAAGTAGAAAAGAAAAGAAGAGAAAAGAAAACAAACACAAATACTCACAGCGGAAACGAATAAAGTATATTATATCACATAAATATTACATAGTATCATATACAACACTTATCAGAGTTACACAGATTACACATCACATACTAGACAGTTATAAACATCTGTCTAGTTATTTCATCTCAATACAAAACAAAGATCTAAATAAGATCAACACAGCGGAAACTACTATCTATCTACAACGCCGAAGCCTCCTGCTCCATTGCTCCTCCACAATTCGTCAAGGCTAACCTGAATCCCTTGGCTACTCGTTAAAAATTGAGTACCCAAGAGTTTATAAAACAGAAATAAACACTTGGGTCAGACATGGGTCTGGTGTGAGTAACAGGTTAAACTTGCTTAACTTCAAAACCTTTAGAAAGAAAAGGTATCACGTAAGACTTCCCACAAATAAACATGGGTAAGTTTTTACCTTACGCTAACCAAAACATTTGATAGGAAATCTGATTTTATTATGATAGGGTCTAGGGTTTTCAAGTAAAATATAGAAATAGCTGAAATGCTTACATCTCACATTCCAACATAGTTGGGCACAACTAATACGTACGGCACTTATTGGAGTTTGGATTCCATACAATGGCAGGGCTACTGGGGTTCCGCCCGTCACAGTACGTGGCCTAGATCACCGTACCGAGGATCACTCCCAATCCCCTGCAACACAAGGTCGGAACATCCCTTACTGGATAATTCCCGCACAAGATACCTCACGGTTGGGATCAACAACCGCACCACTAAGTCGAAAATAGAAAGGGACATCTAGACAGAGGTAACCTTGTCCTACTTGAGTGCTACCCACTAACCTTGCTGCACCTCCCCTGTTTTAGCCATTCCCGGTTTGTGAGGCTTGAGGTCACGATTACCTTTAAATAGAACACATCTATCTTAGAATGCTCATCGTCCACCTGACGATGTGCTGAAAGCATTCAATCCATACAAGTTCGTTCCGGGTTCGAACGAAACCGAAGGCATTATCTCGTTACACTCGTTTTGGAATCACCCTCAGAGTTAACGACAATAACCCTTGCACTCTGAATCTTCATCTTCACTTGATTCACGACCTATCGTTAATTTGGATCGATGTGGTATTCGGGTCTCCAGACCTGGAAATCCGGTATACGGAAACCCGATCCCGGTCTCATCGAAATCCAAAACGTATCTTTTAAGGCCAAGTTGTTTTAAAGGTTAAAACAATTCAATTCATTATCTTTATACACAAAGATAGATAATTCAATAGATAATCTACATTATCATCCCAAACAGATAATTCACATTATCATTATAATTCAACCAAACATCCATATCATATATCAATCATATCTCATCAGAGATATCAAACAATGAAATACATTCAATCTCATTCATCCATCCTTAAGCAATGATTTATATCATCTAATTAATTTAAAGTGAATTAAACTAATTACTTCATTCTATAAATCCTGCTTACTTAATTATTAATTAAACCAATTAATAATCATTACTCTAAGTATCCATCTAAATTAATCATTCCTGATTAATTACCCTTTAATTACTTTAAGTAATTAATACTTAATTAATTTCACAAATTAATTATCTTAAACCATTCAGTAATTAATCTTTAATTACTTCATTAATTAATTAACTATATTTAATTACATTAATCCTTAATTAATTACAATTAATTAATTACTTTAATCACTTATTATTTATTAATTAATCTTAATTAATCAATTCTTAATTTCATCATTAATTATATTAATTAATGATCCTTAATTATTCTTAATTAATTATCTTATTTAAATTAATAATTAATTAGTCACATTTATTAATCATCTTTGATTAATCTCATTTAGTAATTAACTACCCTTAATTACTCTTCCATAAATTAATTACTTCTTAATTAATTATCTTTTAATTAATCCCTTGATTAATTATTCAAAGTAATTAAACTCAAATTACTTTCATTAAACCATCTTTAGTTAATTACATCCACTAATTAACTTTAATTACTTTCCTAAGTAATTACACTTCACTAATTACATTTAAGTAATTATATTTATCATATCTCTAAATGATTATCTTAAATTAATTTAATTAATTAATTTAACTTAATCAAATTTATTTAATTAATTACCTTAAGTAATTAATTACCTTAATTACTTCCATTAAGTAATTATACTTAACCCATTTCATAAAAGATTTTCATTGTTAATTAATCTAATTGATTATCAAAATTAATCCCATTTATTACTTATTTAATAATCCCTAATTAATGATCCCTCATTAATTATTAATCATTCTTTAATTACTTTAAGTAATTAATCCTTAATCATCTATTATTAATTACTAATTTATTAATTTCCAATTACTTAATTAATTGCTTAATTAATCCTTAAATCACTTGATTAATTAATTCATAATCATTTGTTAATAATCTATACTTATTTAAATAAATGATCCTTAATTCTTAATTAATCAACTTATAATCCAAATTATTTAATTAATTAACACTAAACCATTAATTAATTAAATTATTAAATTATTCTTTAATCATCTCAATAATTTAATGAATCCTAAATCATTAAATCTCTAAATTAAAGTATTAACATTTTAATTATTATTTACAAAAGGTTTTGAAATCCTTTACTTTAAATCTTCCTTTTCTCTTATTTCAAATTAAAGGTTTAAAATACATTTCAAATTCAACTTTAACCAAATTTAAATCAAATTTTACAAACTCTTTTTAAACCCAAATGTTAAAGAACACTTAACATTTAATTTATTCAAATTCAAAACCTTTTTAAAATATACTTTAAAACATTTAAATTTGTTTAAACATTATAATTTATAAAATTATTTTATCCCAACTAGGATACAAATTAAATTGAATCCATACTTTAAAATTTTTGATTTAAACTTTGCTTTAAATCCTGCTTAACATTTTAAACTTCAATTTAAAATTTAAACCCTGTCAGCTTTTAAACTGAAACCAAAAGCCTACCCGAGCCCATCTCAAAATTACCCGAGATAAAACCCTCATGCTTCGAGTTGCTCACGCTATAAACTCGAGAAATACTCGAGTGTCATTCCTCTGTTATACCCAAACTAAAACACTGATACGCCTGACACTTATTCACGTGCACACGCGAGTTCATCGCTTCTGACCATCACTCCCAACTTCGGCATATCGACTTCGACCACCCCTCACGATCGCGACCTCCAGAACCACGAACAACCACCTCAATCGAATTCGAGAAATCTCGATCACAACCTGGAAACAGACCAATCCTGGAAAACTCTCGAATCCAACTTTCTGACCACCGGAGCGCCTGACCTTCTAGCCACACCTTCGTCAACGTCCTCGTTTCCAATCTCCAGAGTCTGGTGGAACTCGGTCCACCAGAGACGCCGTGGTGGATAATTTCCTGATCATCACCAAAACTAGGTCTACAGACTTTAGATGATCACCGCTGCCTCCCTAATGGTTAGAACATCTATCTGACATTTTTCCCTTAGCCTCTGATCACTGGACTACCACCAGATAGAACCCCAGCCTTCCCAAGCAAGTAGATCACCAGAAAACACCCAAAACACATTATCTGATCAACCCCAAAATGCACATTCAAACCCAATCTAGAAACTATGGTTTTACTTCTAAAAATTATGATTTTGAATAATATTTCAGTTTATAATCCTGGATTTCTAAATTAAGATGTTTGAATTTCCACTTATTTTAAACTTGTTCTGTTCTTTTTAATTTCCAGAGATATTACAAAATTATTTTAACTTAAGTAAATTTTAAATCTTAATCTATAATTCAAACAAACAAGTCTTGTTTGAAACCTAGGTCATAACAGTAAGTGGATCAAGAAGTATTGCATTTTGAGTAAATCATGTAGCTAGGAAACTAAAATCAGGAAACAGAGATATAAAGCATGCACACTATAAATACACTCAAGTATACATAGACATTTCATCAATATACATACATACTAACATGCTTTATTCCAGAAAATTCACATGCAAACAAATATCCCTACTTGAGTTTACAAAGAAAGTTACTCACTTGATTTAAAGGAGATGAACAGAGGATAGGTTTTTATGTGTAAACTGACAGGCTCATACATATATTTATCCTAATTCATATAAATTCAAATTAAAAACTACAATACAAGCCAATATTATCACATGCAAACATATATCATATGCTTTAAGTTTTAAAAATGAAAGTTACTCACCTTTTAAAAGTGAACAGAGAAACTTTCCAGGTTTTAATTTGAAAAGCTTTTGAATTTAAGATCTGGATGTCTTTGCTATTAAAACTTGAATGCTTGCTGGAAAACTTGCATTGTCTTTAAAACTGGAAACTTGCATGTTGCTAAATCTTGCTTTATTGAAATGTTGCTTAGATCAGGTTTGAGGAAGAAGTATCCAGGCTTAAGAAATGCAGATTGGA
This sequence comes from Allium fistulosum, assembly GCA_030737815.1. Lineage (NCBI taxonomy): Eukaryota > Viridiplantae > Streptophyta > Magnoliopsida > Asparagales > Amaryllidaceae > Allium > Allium fistulosum. Next base: position 420,818,205 of record CM060906.1, read on the forward strand.
GTTTGATTCCTGACTTGCTTCTAGAGTTTGAAGAATTGATTTGCAGGCTTTGATTTAGATTCCAGATTTTAGATGATGAGAATGAATTACAGGGACTTGGTTTTGAAAGTGATTTGCAGGTTTGAAGAATGTATTACAGGCTTTTGTTTTTGGTTTGAGGAGTTGATTATAGATTGTTTTTGAGAATTTTGTTTGAGGAATGATGAATTTGATTTTCTGGTTTTGCTTTTAGAAGTGGAAAACGAATTTCAGATTTTTGAAATGAAGATTAGAAAGAAAGGAAGAGGGTGGAAACATGTTTTATAAGTATAAATGATTTATTTTTAAAATAAAAAGAAAAATTGGAACAAAAATGACACTTGTCTTTCTCATACTCTAATTTTACAACACATGTTATATTAAGCCTTATAAAATTACACTTGTCCTTTTAATTAATTTATATTTATTTTAAATGTAAAAACATTTTTCTTTATTTATTAAATACTTATCTAAATATATATAAATTACTTTAAAGAAAATAAACTAATTATACTTATAAATAAAAGCTTATACGTATATTTTAAAATCCAAATATTTAAATATCTATCTTTGAATTTCAAAACTAATTTACATTCAAATTCAAATTATATTTAAAATCCAATTTAAAGTCAATTTATATACATACATATATAACTACACATTTAATTTGAAAATAACAATCTTATTTTATTAAAGTCTATTTATATCTATAAATAAAACAATACACTATTAATATTGTATTTTAAACTTACCTATATATATATACTCTTAAATCTTATTTATTAAGCAATATCTCAAAAAGAAAATAACCTTATTAATAATCTTATTTAAAACCATATAGATATTTTGTTTAAATAGCTTTGAAAAGCTAATATTAAATAAATCATAATTTCCAAACTATAAGAATATACGTTAGAAATTTAAAACAAGATTTCATTTATTATTTAAATTTCAAATCCAAGCTTATCTATTTACAATATATACATATATATATATATATATACATTATAAATAGAAATCATTTTATTAGTTTTTAAAGGATAAAATTCACTAATTAAATATTCATTTAATTAGATTTTTAAACCAATTCAAATAATTTTATCAAAGATTAACAAATCAATTTAATTATTTAAACAGATTATTAAATTGATATTGCCCCAAATTTCCGGGATATCACAAACTGCCTCCCAAGATAACTGTCCAAGCCTGTCACAAACTTCTCATTCTTCTAATATGCAGATTCGATATATGACCGGGCATACTTGGACAAAGCTTCGAACTCAGAAACATACTCAAGAACAGATCTTCCTCCTTGCTTGAGCTCCACAAACCTCTTGAACAGAATAGACTTCTGAGCTGTAGAAATGAACTTAGCTTCAAATCTGACTTGGAATTGCTCCCAAGTAATCTCTTCCTCCGGAGTATTGATGGTAATAGAATTCCACCAATCAGAGGCTCTCCCTTGAAGCTGCCTTGATGCCAACTTCCTCTTAGTTGCATCATCAATTCCCAAATCACCAAAGATCCTTCTACAAGCATCTATCCACCTCTGGACCTCAATAGTTGATTCTGTTCCCAAGAAAACCTTCCCTCCAAGAGCAGTGTAGTCCTTGCACAACTTAGCAAAATCCACTGGTTTCGGAGTTTGGACTTGAACTCCAACATCTGCTGCTGCCCCCGGAACTGGTATCCTTCTCATGATCGAAGTCATCATAGCTTCGAACATGGCTGCATAATCAGCGGTCCCCTCAGTAGCACGGCCTTCCCTAGCAGCTGGTCTCCCTCTTCGACTCATTCTCAATATCTATAAAAAGGAATGATCAGAACATCTTAGAGAAACAACTGCATAAAGGACTCAAACTCTTCTAAGCTACTATATTATATATAGTAATCATCCATCAAAATTACAATTACGTCTCTCATACGTAGTTACGTCAGCGAGCGTTGGGTAAAATCGATTAACCAATGCTCTGATACCAAATGTGACGACCGCCCACGACCCCTGCACTTAAACTTAGAGATAGTGCGCTGCAAAGTGTGCCAGGCAGCCATGGACGATTGTCAGGGTATATTAAAACAACAGAATCTATCGTATTACTCACAGCGCATGGACAAAATACAATAGAACATATATATAGTGAAGCTTTACAGAATAAAATGCCATCATATAAAACTTCATAATAGTTGAATACAAGCATCCAAATAGCCAATACATCAAGCCTCACTACATAACACTCAGAGTTATACAAAGCAGCGGAACATCCAGTACATATAGTAAGAAATAATATGCAGTACACCAGCTCGTCTTCGATATCAGCACCGTGAAAAGCTAGAACAGCACCTGTCACCTGCTACCTAATCTGCCCGTCCCAAAATGGACGAACAGCCCAAGGCAATAAGAATTAAAACATAAAGCCTTGAGTCAGACAACAGTCTTAGTGAGCAGTAAATTAACAATCAACATACTAAAAGAGCATAAAGGAAAAGGAATAGGAATACAACCCTCCCACTCCATCCTCATTCTACAGTGATAGCCCCAGACACACACTAAGCAGAAGCAAACATAGCAGAGCATACAATTTAAAATAAAGTAATTATCATTCGAGTCAAGGGCGATGTTTTCCAAGCACAAACCCCCAAGGCCTAAACTAAGATCAGATAAGCACCCGGAAAACACTGCTCTTGAGACCGAATGACGATACAACCAAACATCCATGACTCTGGCTATCACTGTTATCATTGCTTCGATATCACCGTTAATTGAATGACCGGCACATTCTTTCAGCCGTCCGTCAAGGGCTAATGGAAACCCCGGTTCTAGACATAACTCCCGCACATCGTCGCAGCCCGTGCCTAGGACTATCGAATCTGCCCAGAGTACTCGACCATCAACAGTTGGCCGTTGGGACTATCGAATCTGCCCAAACGTACTCTTGCTTAGAGCATGCTAGAACCTTCAACAACGATGCTATCCAAGCCTCCTAGTCATCCTCCTTGATGACTATTTCCATACTAGCTCAAGCGCCTCTCAAGCATCCATTACCCTTAACTCGAATCATATCACCGAGTTACCAACGTGCTTGGAATGATCCCGTCTGGATTAGACCAAGACTATCTCATATCATACTTCGCTTCATCACATCCTCGCAAAGTCTCATCTCAACATCATCATCTATGCATAAGAGCTTCATCATCCCGCTACATATACCACGAGCAGCTTTCCCAATTCAAGAGCCTTTCCCTTAGCTTTTGAATCATCTTCGATCTAAATCAAATCATCAATCATCTAATTCATAGCAATCAACCAAGTCAAACATTAATCCAAACAATCAAGCATTCAAATAAGATCTAAATAGACAATTTTCACAATAATGGAAATTTCGTAAATAAAGGGTTGAAAGTCTAACAAGTATGAAATCATGAGAATTATCTCTACAATCTTGATGAATGAACTTGCATAGGTTAACACTTAGTAAAAATGGTTGTCAAATCATCATAAACAATGGATCTATATGGATCTACGCTTAGGATGAAGAAAATGCATGGAAATCACTATTTTAACACCAAATCGAGCCAACAATCCGATATACTCCTTTGGATCCGTGTGAGAGATAATCACCACTCACCAAATCACCTAAACAACCCCAAAACAGCACGCTTCAGATCTGGACAGCAAAGGATCAAGCTTGATCTATCACGAATCCGTTTCAAACGAAGAAATCTCACTTCAAAGGATGAAGATCTTCAACTTTAGCTCTTGGATCTTCAATCTTGATCTTCGATTTGGATGAAAGGAATCACTAGATTAGAGTGGAGAAAAGAAGTGAAGAAGTGTAGAAGTCGAGCTCTCAAAATGGCAGCACTTCGTTGCTTCGAAATCCGGATCCCAAAAAGTGAGAAAAACCCTTCCTATTTATAGCTGAAAATTCACTAAGTCGTAACTCGGCTATCTCCATAAGTCGTCTCCGACTTACGACCTAAGACCCCTCCAACCTAAGGACTACGACTTAACTCTCCACCGACCTAACACGTGCGCGCGCCTATTCGACCTAACAGAATCACCTGCCTACGACTTAAAGTTTAGCAGCTCGCGACTTAACAAAGATACGACTTACGACTTAACGGTTATCTCCTAAGTCGGTCACGACCTATAGCATGCCCGCCTCAACGACCCAGCGACCTAACAGCGTTACGACCTAACTCCTTAAGCTACCACGCGACCTAACATAAGTCGCAAACAACTGGACTGCGACCTAACTACTAAGCCAAAACCCAGCGACCTAACAACTCGCGCGACCTACGACTTAACAAGTGCGCGACTTACGACTTAGAAATCACGCGACCTAACACTTAAGCTATCCCCTGCGACCTAACAACCCATACTACAAAACTACTCACGCGACCTAACTGGGTTATGTCCTAACTCCTTAAGTCGCCTAACTCTTAGGTCGCTAACACGCTAACCTTCTTAGGTCACTAACCTATAGGTCGCTCCAAGATACTAAGTCGCTACCCTACCTAAGTCGTAAACTCCGACCTAACTATCATAGGTCGCTAACTCGAACTGTCTAACTCGGTCAGGTTCTATAGGTCGTCCTAAACCATATCCCCTAAGTCGTATACGACTTACGACTTACACTAAGTCGTGAACGACCTAGGACTTAGCAAATTTTCTGCCTAAAATCTGAAATGGCTCAACAACACTAAAACTCCAGATTTTGACAAACTTTTCGATCCGTAAAAATACGGGTCGTTACATTAATTACTTCTATTAAGTATTTATCATTAAATAAATCACATTTAGTAATTACCCATTAATTACTCTTCTTAATTATTGACATTAAGTAATTACTTTCATTATTATCACTAATTAATTTTATTAAGTAATTAACCTTTAATAAATTAATCATCTCTTAAATTAATTACCATAATTAATTAATCATATTAATAAATCAATCTTTTAAATTGATTTCACAAATTAATTACCCTTTATTGATTATCTTAATAATTAAATTAATTAATTCCTTAACTAATTACATTAATCAATTTAACCCTCCCTAATACATTAAGTAATTAATACTTTATTAAATTTCACCATTTAATTCACCCTCAAAAACATATAGGATTTAACCTATTATATAATTACCTAATTACAACAATTTGAAAACATTTAAAACTTTGGAAACTCGTTTTAAACTTGCTAATACTTTGCTTAAAACTAGGTTTACATGTTTCTTTGAACTTGCACATTTTGATAAGCATTTAATATTAGATCACAACAACTCACACAACCCGGGCCAAACCCATAAATACCCGTGATTACCCCGAGAATTCTCGCGTATACTTCTACTTCGAGTCACTCACACAGAAACACGAGATCGACCCCAAGCGACCTGCTTCTCCCAAACCTCGATACCATCTGACACATCGTGCACGTGCACGTGCGATCACCAGCACTTCGACCATCTACGCCGGTCTCGACAAATCTCCGACGACACCCATGGTTCGCCAGACCACCCAGATCCTACAATTCCACCTCCAATCGAAATCGAGCAATTCGATTGAAACTGGAATCAACCCACCATCTAAAACCATTCACCGACGACGACCTCGCCCACCGGAGTCCACTCCCCTCTGACCCAAGCAGCGTCACAAACTCCTTTGTCATAGCCACACCTCGCGATCGAGTCCGGTCCTTCACTAATGTCGCACGAACCCCGACAATGTCGTTGCTATAAACCGGTCCTTAAGCCCTAATCCATATCCGATCTGTTGCCTTGCCCACTTGAAAAATCCTTAACCATTTTTCCCGACTTCCCCTACAACATATCCTCCTCCGGCCTTAATTTCGGCTCTCCCCTTACCGCCGATCGACTACAATCGACCAAAAAGCCCAAATTGTTCAAGTCAGAAATACCCAATGCATACATGCTTAAAAATCCAGATTATAATACCAAAATTCATCATATTGTTTAACATTTCAGTTTATATAATAAAAATTTGAAATTAACCTAATTGACTTTTAACATATATGAAGGTCTTCACTGATATTATCATGTTTTGAGATAACTGCTAATTATAAATTCTCGAAATTATTTTTAGGAAAAATGTTGCACAAATTCAAACATCTTTCATTCACAAATCAAAATCTAATATTGATTTTATGGTGAGATATTGAATTTATTTAGTGATCAAGCCTGTAAACACATAGAGCATACTATACATATAAACACAGTAATATACAGGCATGTCATCCTTATATACATACATGCATTCATCTTCACCAACATTTGCAAACTAAATTACTATTCACAGATTAACACATGCATTAAGCAATACAGATTTAGTTTTGAAAGTTAATGTTTACTTACCAAAAATGGAATAGAGATCAGATTTCTTGTTCCAGGCTTTTGATCTGGAAATTTTTACATTTGATTTGAATTCCTTTGCTGTTGAATCTGAAACTGATGTTGATTCTTATTGCATGCTTAGATTCAAGTTGAAACAGAAATTGATTTGGCTTGAGTTGTTGTAGAATTCATTTTGATTCTCACTCCTGTTTTGATTTCATCTTTGCAAACTTGGTTTCCCAGGTTTGTATATTTTTTTACAGTTTTAAATGTTTAAGAGGAAAAGAAGGTTTTGAGAAAAATTTTAGCTGAAACATTTAACCAGATTTTCTTTTTAAAAACATTACATTTGTAATACAAGAGAATTAGGCCACTTGTTAACTCAAATTATTCTTAATCTTACAAGTGTACTTTGCATAATCTTATCCTCTTACACATGTTAAATACATGTTCCAACTATAATTACAAATGTCTAAATTTGTATTATATATTTAAAATCGTTTAAAATTCATTTTTATGTAATGTTTTCTTATGTTTAAATATTAATATGTTTATGTTATATTTATATATATATATATATATATATTCAAATTACATTCATGCAAGTTAAAATTGAAGAAAGAATATTAAAAATAAAGAAATAAACCCTTGATTGAATCCTATTTTTAAACTCAAGCTAAAATATATTTAAAATGAATAAACATTTACCTTAAGTGTTTTGAAATTATATGGTTAATTTTTAAATAGCTTTCGAAAGATCTTATATTAAATTAAATAATAATTTCCAAATTACAAAATATATTAGAATTTGAAAACATGTTCTTATTTATTATTTTCAAACCAAAGCTTTTCTATTTATAATATTTACATATATATACATTATAAATAGAAAACATATTTATTTGCTTTTAAAAGAATAAACTTGCCAATTTAAATTAAAATTATAAGAGAAAATTATCAAACCAATTTAATTATTAATAAAGATTATTAAATTGATATTGCCCAAAATTCCGGGTCATCACATTCCTTCCCCCTTTGAATCTTTTCGTCCTCGAAAAGAAACGAAGCCAGATATTTAATTATTCTGCTATATCATTTTCAACTATAAATTCTTTTATTAAGAATTTTAAAACACTTTAAATTCTATATAATATTACCAAAATAGTTTTATAAAAATACTTTTTATAACTCAATGTCTCAACAAGTCCATCATTGTTCTTACAGAAATTCGGTCATACGTTGATCAGGCGTAGGACTGAAAATCTATAAGTACTTGGTAAACCCATTTTTAACACCCAGTGAAAATACTTGGAAAATATTTTATTGAAAATATAGAAATATATTTGAAAATAGAGGAAACATCTTTGGTGAGAATGCTTTGGAAATCATCACCCCCATCCATGGTCGCAGTTACATCCTGGGTTACGTTGCCATCGCAGCAAAAGTCCATGTAACTGTAGGCACTCTACGCCCCTCGATTACGCCATGGAACCCACAATAGATCGCAGTTACATTCCAGGGTTACGTTGCCATCACAGCAAAAGTCCATGTAACTGTAGGCATCAGCGCCCTCGATTTTCACTGTCAAAAATGAAACTTCTCCACTTCCACATAGGTCGCAATCTACCGATGTAAAATCAAACGCAGACTGTTGGCTCTCAGCAGCACACACGACTTTCGCTATGTTACCATAGGTCACAGTCTACCGATGTAAAATCAAACACAGACTGTTGGCTCTCAGCAGCACACACGACTTTCGCTATGTTACCATAGGTCCCAGTCTACCGATATAAAATCAAACGTAGACTGTTGGCTCTCAGTAGCACACACGACTTTCGCTATGGTCTGCAGTAGATCGTAGTGACATCGAGTTAAACTGTTGTCACAGCATACCCAAATGCCTCTGTAGGCATCAGCGCCCTCGACTTCCGCTACACACTATACATGATCCTCAGGAACTAGTTTTGTCCGGACTCCTCACAGGATCAATTTTAGAACCTCCCCTTAGAGGCTCAAGGCAGTACCACCCTGTGGCACTCCTGAGAAGTTCATTTCAAGGGAGCGCCTTTTTCCATAAAGCCATTCTCAAAACACTTTATACTATACACTTATAGTATCTTCAAATCATACCCTTTATGATTTATATCAAAATCTCCTTTACACAAAATCGATATCCCAAATCGATAGTTCCAAACTTGACTTTCCAAATTTCCAAAACCGATTTTTCTCAAAAATCAAAAGCCTTTCCAAAATCCATAGGTTCCAAAACCTTTTCCATAATCATTCTCATAAAATGCCTTATATATATAGATATATATATATCTTTGAAAATCTTTGGATCACTCCATACTTGTATAAATTCCCTTTTTATACTTCAAATACTTTCAAAAACCCTTTTCTTCTGGCTATAGATTCAACAAGGGGAGTTTATCATATATAACAAAGATATATAACTTTGTTTATTCCAAATCAAATATTCAAATTTGATTACTCTTATAAAGTTGTTTACCACCTTACTTACTCTTCATAAAGTGAATTTCAATTATAAAAATATCCATCTTCCACTTCCATTAAATTGATTCAATTTTCAATTCATTTTGAATTAACTTCGATTCCCATTCCAAATTCAAATCAATTCCCCTTTGAATTTAAACTTATTCAACTTCAAGCTTACTTCTCGATTATTCAAATCAAATTCAATTTGAACTAATTTCAATTCCAATCTCAACTTTAAACCATCTCGAATTATATAAATTCGAGTTAAATTTTCAAATGTTGATTTAATCCCTTAAATCAAATTAACCTTTACTTTTAAATCAACAACCTAAATTTTTAAACAATTTAATTCTGAGTCCAAATTTCAAAATTCTATTTTAAATTACCTTTACTAACTTATTTCAAAGTTCAAATAAGAGTTCAAAAAAACAATTTAATCTTCAGAATCCAATCAACCTTACTCAAATTTGAATTCTCCATTTCAAATTTTAAACTTCTTATTAATAAATTCCCACTTAAGTTTTAAAAACTTATCACATTTCTGGAAAATCCAAAACTCAACACTTAGTGTTTACTTCCAATCAACTTTGACCTTATGTATATCTATTTATATATACATATTTATTTCATTTGCACACCATGTTATACTTTAAATTTTAAACCACCTTTGGTTTTAATCTAAAACAAATTTCTTTTAACACTATGAAACAATTTAAATTTTCTGGACTTAGATTTAAAACTTCACAATTTAAATCTATTCAAATTTACAAGTCATACTTATCTAAATTGTTACTTCCTTAAAACATTTCATTTGCTTTATCATTGTTATCATTAGAAAACAAACATCCCATTATTAGACACAATAACCATTTCTGGTTTTATCTTATCTGTATAGTTCATATTATCCAGTTCCTATTTGGTTGTATTTCCATTACCCCTTAAATTTATTATATTTAATTCCAATAATTCAACAACCAATTACCTTAATATATAATAATTAGAAAAACTATTGCTTTATATATCAAAATATAAGCTTATATGCAAATCATTTTTAAAACCGTTTTAAAATCTTTATATAAGAAATGAACAAGTACGCCCTCATATATATATACACTCAACTCATTCTAGGGTACTACTGACCCTTTCCTTAATGAGTAATCCCCAGCAGAGCCAAGGTTCTCACTTAACCTTCAGCTCTGATACCAAATGAAATGACCTGAAATTTTCGATCGTGAAAATATCAGATAGTTAGGAAAAGAAGAAAGAGATAGAAGAAGAAGAAACAGAAACACAACACTGATTCTCACAAAACGCAGTGGATCAAAATATAATATCAAATAATATTCTTTACACAAAGAAAGTTGTATCAGTCAATTACATTTTAATACATTAGAGTTACAACATTCACAATCACTGGACAGATACAGTCAACATGTCCCAAACAAACTACAATATATCACAGCGGAATACACTCCATACGTTCCTGCCATCCAGCTCGCCTTCTGAGCTCCAGAACGTCCTTACCTGAAAATCTGTAATACTCGGTCTGACCCGAGCATTACAACAAAGTAACACCCGGATCAGGCTGGAAACCAGCGTGAGTAATCCCATAAAACATGATATACAAAGGCAAGAACTTATTTGAATGCTAGGGTAACTTGTACCTTCTACGAGTTCTCAACTTATTTAAGTCAATCATAACTTTCAATCAATATCTAAGAATCACTACTCAGTTTAAATATCTATGATTCTTAACTTATTTCATTCCATCCTGTTTGCTTCTAAACTCAAATTTATAAAGTGTTTCCTGGGGATTTGATCAGGCAACTAGTACTCGGCAATAAGTGCTCGGCATCAGAGAGCGATTGGCATCAAGGAGTGATCGGCGAAGCACTGGCCATCCGGGAGTGTTCGGCGAAGCAACTGACATCCATGAGCGCTCGGTGACAAGTGTGCTCGGCATCCATTAGTGTCCGGCATCAAGACCGCTCGGCATAACAGGGTACTCGGCATCAAGGCTGCTCGGCATAACAGGGTACTCGGCAGCAAGGCTGCTCGGCATACCAGAGTACTCGGCATCAAGACTGCTCGGCATAACAAGGTACTCGGTGTAAGGGCATTCGGCGTCAAGGAGAGCACTCGGCAACAACCTATGCTCAGCGTCAACTAGTGTTCGGCATCCCACGGTACTCGGCATCCAGAGGCACTCGGCGTCAGTGAAGCTCGGCGATAGGATAACTCGGCAACGAGAGCGTTCGAACTACATACATTGGTTGGTCAAGAGCTTCAAATGGAGATACGCTCGGCTTCACTGCAATCACCCTACACTTCCCATACATCAGGAGCACCGTTCGGCATGGGAAGGACCGTTCGGCATGGGAAGGACCGTTCGGCATGGGAAGGACCGTTCGGCACGGAAGCGTTCGGCGTACCTGGTTCGGCATGCAGCGCCTGGGCTCGAACGTTCGGCTAACAAGCCCGCTTGGGAAGTCCAGCCCATCTTTGCCTATAAATAGAGGGGCAGGGTCACAGTGAAATGGATCCTTTTTTGGAGAGAAAACACCGGGGAGACTCTGCCATTTTCAAAACTCATCTTCTCTACTTAACAAATTCATTCAGACATTTGATTCACGAATTGTATTTGTAATCAACTATAAAGAAGATCAATAAAGTTTAACCTCAAAGTGGACGTAGGCAATTACGCCGAACCACTATAAATTTGGTGTTCTTACTTTCTGTATTTAGATTAGCGCTGTCTTCTCTGTTTAATTTGATTTCATCACTTATATCTCTTCACAATCTTCTTCTACGAGGTTAGTGACCAATTTTGGTGCTAACACTTTGGTGCTTTCACTGAGAATCGAATTCTCAGACCTCAAGGATCTGCTTTGAAGCTACTGGATTGAGCAAATCCCCCAAAGAAGATCCGACTTACTGATAGAACATCCGCTGATTCTACTCAGAGTTCATACCAATAACTCTACAATGGCAAGACCACGTACCAGGTCAGCTTCTCTTAATGCGGATGCCCGAGAGACTGCTAGCGTGCAACAAACAGGACCTAGCAATCAACCAGCGATCCCGAGTGCAGGGATTGCCGCTCAAGAACAGACTCCAATTGTCACCAGAGTGGAGTTCAACGACTTGATGAGAGAACTTAGGGAAAGCAGGAGACAACTGGGAGAACAGATGCAAGCTAATGCCAACCTGATGGCACAACTCACTCAACAGCAGCAACAGAATGCTGGGGGCAATCCAGCTGCTTATTCCTCTTCTGACAGCTCAACTTCTTCTGATGAGCCACCCAGGCGCAGACGCCGTAAGACTGAAGCTGCAAGGGCAGATGCTGCTGTTCGAACAGCAGGAGACCGCGACCAAGCCAAAACTGGAAACTTCCGAACCGGAGTACAGATGGAGGAGGGAGCTCCAGATCATCAAGATGTTAACAATGTTGAACCTCACGATGCACGATTGGCAGATCGCCAGGAAAGGAGGCATCAGCATGGACAGGCGCGTAGAACTGACTCCAACCTCCCAGCTTCCATACAGACACCCGATCTGACAGCCATGATCAGGCAACTGATGAAAGAAAATCAGGGCTTATCAAATGACGATTGGGGAGTGTCAAGAAGTCATACTCCGTTCACGGATGTTGTGCTGCAAGCGGCCTACCCCAAGAAGTTTAGAATGCCAACCATTCCTGCATACGAAGGAAAGACTGACCCCAGACAACATGTAATGAGGTATGAATGGATGATGGATTCAGCCAGAGCAAATGATGCCACCAAGTGTAGGTGCTTTCCGATTACTCTATCTGGGATCGCTACTATGTGGTTCACCCGACTTCCTCCGCGATCCGTATCAAATTTCGAGGAGTTGGCAAAGAAGTTTATTGAGCAATTCAGGATACACACTACATGCCCGAAGGACGTGATGTCTCTGTCAAGTGTAATCCAAAATCCCGGAGAGTCGCTGAAGGAGTACTTACAAAGATTCCACATTGCGGCAACTGAATCAGTAATCCCAACGACCATGCAATTCTAATGGCTGTAATGAGAGGTGTAGATCCGGATTCTGAATTCGAAGATTGGCTGGCAGGAAAACCTCCGGCTACGCTAGAGCGTTTCTACTCCAAGGCACACCAGTTCATAAGAAGAGAGGAAGCTAGGTGGGTACGACGAGACAAGGCACCGGGACCTGCCCAAGAGTCAATTAAGAGCAACATTGCTGTGAAGCAATCTGGAGACAATTCAGGAAAGGTCCAAGTCAACGTCCAGAGTAAGCCTGTGCAGCCCAAAGAGTCCGGAGGAAGAAGTCAAGGAAAGAGGAAAGAAGCGGGAAAGTGGAAGTCGAGAATTCCAAGCTACAGCGAGTACACTCCGCTAAACGCCCCACTTGAGAACATTTACCTATCCACATGCAATACTTTTCAATACAGAAAACCACGTCCGAAAGAATCAACTGAAGAACAGAAACGGACTGGGAAATATTGCCGCTTCCATGAAACTTATGGACACAACACGGAAGAATGCAGACACCTGCATGATGCTATCGAGAAATTGATCAGATAAAAGAAGTTGCAAGAATTTGTAAAGGATCCACAGGAAGGAGGACAGGGAACGTCCAACCCAGGTCATGCACCGGCTCCACGTCATCCTGAGGAACCTGCCCGGACTGTTGGAAGACTGGTTATAAATACAATTATCGGCGGACCTCATCCCGCAGATAAGAACTGGCAAGAGATGGAACGATATGCGAGCTCCTTGAAGCATGCAGATTTTGAGTGCTGTTCGAACGTAGAGGACGGGGCCCCTGCTAAGCAGCAGCGCGTGATGACAGACGATATTGTGTTCAGAAACAGAGACGCTGATCAGGTAGAGGCTCCGACCATCGATCCCATGGTCATATCTGCAACAATCGGACCAGCATATGTAAAAAGAATTTTGATTGATTGTGGAAGTTCAGTCAACATCATCTTCAAGAAGGCCTATGATCAGATGAAGCTAGAGACAAAAGACTTGAAACCATCCAAAGCTCGTATCCACGGCTTTAACGGCGCTGCGACTGATGCAGTAGGATATGTCGAGTTACCAGTTGAACTGGGACAAGGCGAGCGTCGGAGGGTACGAATTCTACCCTTTGTAGTTTTGGATGTGGACTCTCCATATAATGTTTTCTTGGGTCGGCCGGCCCTGGCTGAATTTAGGGCGGCACTAGCCCCGTGGTGCTTGACTTTGAAGTTTCCGACTGACAAAGGAGTAGGCATTGTTCACGGTGACCAAGCAGCTGGTCGTTCTTGTTATGTGGCCGAGCTCCGAGAGGCCCACCGGAGGGAGAAAGGAAAGGTTGCGGACAATCCCGTCCGCATCCTCAATACGAATAATTGACAAGTAGTGCCCGAGCCCTGGCTCGGGCATAGTTCTCGGATCTACGGAGATATAGATCCGAGAGACGACGATGAGAAACCCAGGGAAGAGAAGGCGGCACCGGCTGAATTAACAATTGACATTTCAGTTAGCCGTGACGACCCTTCGCGAATACTGAAGATCGGATCACGGTTAGGCCCCGCAATGACAGAAGACCTTAGCGACTTCCTCCGGGCAAACCTTGATGTTTTTGCCTAGACGCATTCTGATATGTGTGGGATTTCTCCCGCCATCACAAGTCACATGTTGAACGTAGACCCGAAATACGTCCCAGTCAAGCAAAAAAGGAGAGGAATGGATCCAGAGAGATCCGCCGCTCTTGGAGAGGAAGTGGACAAACTCAAAGCAAATGGGTTCGTCCGCGACGCCCTCTACTCGGAGTGGGTCTCCAACCCCGTGCTAGTAAAGAAGGCAAACGGGAAATGGAGGACTTGCATAGATTATTCCGACTTGAACAAAGCATGCCCTAAGGACAGTTTCCCGTTGCCTAGGATCGATCAGTTGGTCGATTCCACAGCAGGACACGAATTATTGTCATTCATGGATGCGTACTCGGGATACAACCAAATCCCAATGCATATTCCAGACCAAGAACACACCAGCTTCGTTACAAATGTCGGGCTGTATTGCTATGTAGTGATGCCCTTTGGATTAAAGAATGCTGGAGCAACTTACCAACGTCTGGTGAATCAAATGTTCAAGGACCAGCTGGGCAAAACCATGGAAGTCTATGTGGATGACATGCTCGTGAAGTCACGGCGGTCAAACGACCACATTCAAGACTTAGCTGAAATGTTTAACATACTCAGGTTCTATGGAATGAAGATCAACCCGCTGAAGTGTTCTTTCGGCGTTGCATCAGGGAAGTTTTTAGGATTCATCGTCAACGCTAGGGGAATCGAAGCCAACCCAGAAAAGATCCAAGCCATTCGAGATGTACAAGCGCCCAGGACTATAAAGCAGGTACAGAGCTTGAACGGAAAAGTAGCTGCGCTGAGTCGATTTATATCTAAGGCAACTGACAAGTGCATCCCGTTCTTTGACATAATAAAGAAAGGAAAGAGGAATTTTGAATGGACGTCTAGCTGCGAGGAAGCTTTCCAGAACCTGGTAAGGCATCTGGAGAGCCCACCAATGCTATCTAAACCAGTTGACCATGAGATGCTGTACGTTTACTTGGCTATATCCCCTCATGCGATAAGCGCAGCTTTGGTCCGTGAGGAGGATCGAGTCCAGAAGCCGGTATATTATGTTAGCAAGCGTTTAACGGGGGCAGAGAAGAATTACCCTAAAATTGAGAAATTGGCTTATTGCTTGGTTATTGCATCACGCAAGCTGCGCCCATACTTTCAAGCGCATTCAATCGGCGTTTATACCGATCAACCCCTGAGGCAGGTACTTCAACGACCGGAAACTTCTGGAAGATTGCTAAAATGGAACATCGAGTTGAGCCAATTCGATATCGCGTACTTACCACGGAGAGCCATCCGGGGGCAAGCATTAGCAGACTTCATCGCTGAATTTACCATACCCATCAAACCGGACGATCACGACATCATTCCCCCCATTCGATGGAAATTATACACTGACGGTGCATCAAACGACCGTTGCTCCGGCGCGGGCGTAGTTCTTATAACTCCGGAAAACCGATCAATCTGTTATGCCCTGAAGCTCGATTTTCCGGCTACAAACAACGAAGCTGAATATGAAGCACTGATCGCTGGCTTGAAGCTTATCAAAGAACTCGGGATCGAATCAGTCGAAATCTTTTGTGACTCGCAGTTAGTGGTTTACCAAGTACGAGGAGACTACCAAGCAAAAGGACGAAAGCTTGCTCCGTACCTCGTTCAGGTCCAGGAACTACTATCAAATCTTGAGCGTTATGACATTTCACATATCCCGCGAGAACAAAACAAAGAAGCCGACTTGTTGGCTAAGTTCGCAAGTACCGACGATGTTCAACAAATGGGATTGTATCCCGTTGAAGTCTTGCATGCCCCGAGTGTGGACGAGATGAAAATCGATCGCGTGTTGGAAACAGAGATCGAGAAGGACTCGTGGATAACCCCATTCAAACTGTACCTGACAACCGGGGCTTTACCAGAAAAAAGAAGCGAAAGACGACAGGTCCTTCGAAAGGCTGCGCGGTACGTAATGCAGGATGGATCCATGTACCGGAAAGGATTCTCAGTCCCATTGTTACGGTGCATCGCTCATGATGAAACAAAGCGAGTCTTGAGGGAAGTCCACGAAGGGGAATGCGGCGACCATACTGGGGGGCAAACGCTAGCAAAGAAGATCCTCCGCTATGGGTATTACTGGCCCACCGTAAACCGGGATGCCGCGGACTACGCAAGAAAATGCGACAAGTGTCAAAGATATGCAAAAATCCCGAGGGCTCCGTCAACGGAACTCACACAAATGATCAGTCCTTGGCCATTCGCGATCTGGGGAATCGACATAATCGGCTCTTTGCCTCTATCCAAAGGTGGTGCAAAATACGCGATAGTTGCAGTCGACTATTTCACGAAATGGGCTGAGGCAGAACCTTTGGCCACTATCACCTCTAAGAAAGTCATTAACTTCGTTGTACGAAACATTATATGCCGCTTTGGCCTTCCACGCACCATCATTACAGACAACAGAACGCAATTCGAAAGTAGAGAGTTCAAAGAGTTCTGTTTAAAGTACGGCATCGAGAAAAAGTTCGCCGCCGTTGCACACCCAAAAGCTAACGGACAAGTCGAGGCCGTTAACAAAATAATCAAGTCCATACTAAAGAAGCGTCTGGAGAAGGTTGGAGGCAAATGGGTAGATGAACTCCCGACAGCATTATGGGCGTATAGAACTACCCACAAGTCCACGACCGGCCACACTCCGTTCGCCTTGGCATACGGCTCTGAAGCCGTTATACCCGTGGAACTTGAAGTTCCATCGCACCGAGTGACGTACTACGATCCCAAGACGAACCAAAACCTCTTGCTGGAGTCACTGGACTGCATCGATGAAAAACGGGAAGAAGCTGAATTAAGGGCGGCGGCGCACAGACATCGAGTCAAGCATTACTATGACGGCAGAGTCCGTCCGAGAATCTTTGATGTGGGAGATCTCGTTCTGAAACGAGTCTTCCCGGTACCATCACGCATGAATCCCAGCTGGGAAGGTCCATACGCCATTGAACGGAAGCTTGGAGAAGGAACATTCAAGCTAGCGACCGTTGATGGCGCGACACTCCCCCGAGCATGGAACAGTGAACATTTGCGGCACTATTACATTTAGCATGTTTCCCTTTCTTGCTATAGGCACTATTGTTTCCTGCATGTTTCCATTCAATAATGACTTAGTTTCCTTTTAAAGTTGTAATCGAGCAAGTTAGTTGATTTTCATTAATAAAGGCTTGAAACACCTTTTCTATGAAGTTTCTATATCTCTTAATTGGATGATAAATTACATTATTCTGCGCGACATACAGGCTTGTATGAACGAATTCCAATCTCCGAATCCCCAGAGCGCGGAGCGGAGTACTCTAAGTCCCCAGAGTGCGGACTAGAGTATAAACGATTCCAATCTCCGAATCCCTAGAGCGCGGATCAGAGTACTCTAAGTCCCCAGAGCGCGGACTAGAGTATAAACGATTCCAATCTCCGAATCCCCAGAGTGCGGAGCGGAGTACTCTAAGTCCCCAGAGCGCGGACTAGAGTATAAACGATTCCAATCTCCGAATCCCCAGAGTGCGGAGCGGAGTACTCTAAGTCCCCAGAGCGCGGACTAGAGTATAAATGACTTCCAATCTCCGAATCCCCAGAGCGCGGATCGGAGTACTCTAAGTCCCCGGAGCGCGGACTAGAGTATAAACGATTTCCAATCTCCGAATCCCCAGAGCGCGGAACGGAGTACTCTAAGTCCCCAGAGCGCGGACTAGAGTATAAACGATTCCAATCTCCGAATCCCCAGAGTGCGGAGCGGAGTATTCTTAGTCCCCAGAGCGCGGACTAGAGTATAAACGATTCCAATCTCCGAATCCCCAGAGTGCGGAGCGGAGTACTCTAAGTCCCCAGAGCGCGGACTAGAGTATGAAGGGTCTCAAGTCTCCGAATCCCCAGAGTGCGGAGCGGAGTACTCTAAGTCCCCAGAGCGCGGACTAGAGTATGAACGGTCTCAAGTCTCCGAGTCCTCGGAGCACAGTGTCAGCAAACCAAATAAAGACAAGAGAATCATTCAAATAAGAAGAAACTAAAATTTTATTCAATAAGTCCAAAATAGGGATACAAGATCACTCCTATAAAATTCGGGCCTATACAAACTACAAGTTATGGAAGATGAAAACAGTTACAAACTTAAGCAAAAACTTGTTGAACAAGTGCATCGATCATTTCTTCGACTTCTTCTTCTTGTCTGCCTTTGGTGTTTCCGACGACTCCTCTCCCTCACGTTTTTTCTTGGACTTTTTGCTTGCTAGAGAGACGGAGTCAGGAGTAGGAGACGGAACATCTAGTGGTTTGGACCTGCCCGGGAGAATGATTTTCAGAGGTCTGTTCCGCGGGTCAGTAAGTTCCAGGACTTCAGATTCAACTTTGACTTTGACTTTTCTCTTCTCCTCGTCGGCAAGACGATCCTTCATGCTCATCTCTGAAGTATGTTCAGAGGCGCCAGTGATTTTAACTTCGTCGCTTCCTTCGGCAGGAGACGAAGTATCAAGTTTGTCATCATCAAGCGCCCCGATCACTTGAGCGTCTGGGCCGGGAGTTACCCCTGCGTGAGCAACGTCGCTTGTTTTCCCCGCTTCCTCCTTGGCGTCATCGCTCCTCGGAGTTAGCTCGGTGTCAGAACAACCTGTGAGAAAATATAAGAAGTGGGCATTAGAACGAATAACCACTGCTGAAAAATGACGGGATCTCTTCGACTTCTAGAGAAAGAAGAATCTCCTACCAGGATCAGGTTGACTATCGGTGGCGCGCGGGGTTTCACCCTCCAGGATAGGTGACAGCACATGAACGCCAAGCCCGGGATCTTCGGGATCGTAACTGGCATGCTGCTCGAATGGATCAAGCGTCGACCGACCAGCCGATTGAGCAGCATAAGGAGCGGCGATGTGAGGAGTAGTAGCGTCGGCCTCTGACGGGCCAGCCTCGTCATTCTTCTCTTTCGAAGGGGAAGAGCCTTTGCCATAGAGAGCCAATGCTGCGGATAAATCCGATGGCTCATTCCCCCTCAGGAACTCCTTCACCAGTGCATCCTCGTCGATTTCTTCGGAGCCTGACTCGACTTTCTTGATCTTTATCAGAGTTTCCCATGCCTCAGCCAGGGATTCATGGTAGCCGTCGCCCAAGAATGTTAGGTCACGGTGCATAAGGACGCGGGCTCCGTACTCGGCGATCAACGGGTCAAACATACTTTTGATCTCTTCCCTGCCGGCCTCTGCGGCCGCCTCAAGGCGAGAATCAAGCTCCTCCACAGCCATTCTTTTGCCCTCCTCACGAGCCTCATCCTTCATTTTCTCGACCCCGGCAAGTTCACCGTCGAGCTTTGCCTTCAGGAGCCGGGTAGCAACAATCTCATCACAATACCGCTGTGATTCTTCTTGAGCGGCTATTTTGTCTTCTTTCTCCTTGGAGAGTTGTTCTTTCAGCTCTTTGACTTGAGTAGCGAGCGCGTCCCTTTCTTTTTGGACAGAGTCTTTTTCTAGGGCAAGGGCGCCGCTGCGCTGAACTGCTTCGTCAAGCTCCTTTTTGTGAGCCACCTCTAAGCGAGTAACTGCCTCGGCAGTATCTTTTGCACCTTGTTCAGCGGCTTCTAGCTTTAACTTATAAGAGGCGAGTTCTTCGTCTTGGAGTTTGATGATTTTCTTATCGCTGTCAGCCTCCAGATTCAGACGGTCAATCTCGTGTTGACGCTCGACAGATACTTCTGAGATCTTCTCCACCAAGTGCACGAATGCGTCATGTTGAACATAGACGTCATTGTTGCAGGCAATGGCACTTTGCTTCACGTGCCCAGGAATGTGATGGATGGCCGGGAGAAATTTCAAACCGTCAAAACAAATTTTCGGAAACTTGGCCTTAAGGTCGACCATCTTTTCCGCAACAGTTGGGTCCACGGCAGGAGCAGGAGGAGGAGGCTTAGAGAATTCCGTTCTTTTACGCGGCTCTCGAACTTGCCTCGTACTCGATGAACTGGAATGTTGTTCTCGAGCAGCATCAGACTGATAACCCTTCTGCAAAGACTTTTCTTTATCCGGCTCAGTTGTAGAAGGAAGATCGCGGGACTGGGAAGATTGATAGTGTGCTTTCTTGCGGTGAGACGACTCGCGTGGACGATTGTCCCTATCTTCATAATCACCTCGGTCCCGGCGTCTGCCTGAACCGGAATCCCGTCCGGAGTGATGGAATATAGAAGACCCCTGAAGGCGATCAAGTCCGTGGGAGCGGCCCATATCACCTGCAAAGAAGGAAGATAACAACGAATTAGGGAGAATTCACAAGTTAAAAAGACTTGAAGTATGTTATGGAATGCGCATGTGCGTGTGTGTCCTAAGTGTTCCCCCCGACGGACCCATTCGTTTATCTTTGCTAATCGGAGTATTGTCTCTTTGAGCCGGGAGTTGAACTCCTGCATTGCCTCTAGCGGGCGAGGAGAATTTGAGAGCTTCAGGATCATCGAACCCGTAATTAAGTATGTCTTCGGGAATAGAGAGGTTCGAGAGACCCCTCAGAGAACTTTCCAGACGCTGCGAAGAAGCCTCTTTCTCATGAGGGATAGGCGTAGATTTTGAGGTGCCACCAACTTTCTCTTTCTGAACCGTATATTTCAGCTTTTTCTTTCCCTTCGAAGGGGAGGATGACGTCTCAATATCCTGAACTTCGATTGCCGGATTCCAAGCAGGACCCACGTTCTCGCCCTGAGTTTCGGGTGCATCATCCTCTTTGCGCTCACCTTCTTCGTGCGTGTCGGGAGCGCGACGCGACGACGGGCCGGCAAGTTTTTTCCCTTTACCAGATGGAGGTTTGGGAATTGTAACACCTTCTGGAAGGCTGATCCGACGATCAGGAGCTAGCAAGCCGAACCCCGACAGCGATTCATTTGAAATGATAGCTCGAATATCTCGATCCTCGGCCGGAAGAGCTCTAATCGCGTCGACAGCATCAGAATATCCTCGGCCTTCCGGACGCGGGTTAATACCTGAAAAGATGAAATGAAGAGTTAGGAAAAACATGACTCCCATTAAGTACGAATAACGGTTCAGCAGAGAGACTTACTGCCTTCAACCCATCTCCTAGCAAAACCAGACGGGCATCGCACATAGAACCATTCCTGTTTGTACAGGGCGAATTTGCTACAGGCCCCTGTCAAGATCTGGCACTTGTGATATGGCTCGAGGAATATGAGGAAGGGCTATCTTTCCGTCTCTTGAACATATAAATGTATCGGATATCACCGGGGGTTGGAGGTCTGGAGAAGACAGCCATGAAGAGTAAATAAGTCCCATATAGGAACGCATGGCCATTCGGGTGCAGCTGCGATGGAGCAATGTCTATATACTGCAGCACATCCCGGAGAAATAAGTTAAATGGAGGCACGCTGCCCATCCAACACATGAACTTGTTGTAGGCCGTGTACCCGACTGGGGGCAGATGAGGACGGTCGTGTCTCGAAGGAACTAACACGTCAGCAAAGGGAATCCCGTGAATGGAACATATTCGTCGTAGAGCGGCCTCGTTGATCTTCGAGGCTTGAGAATCGACCGGATTGTCCAGTAAGATGGTTGACTCCAGAGCATCGGGCGCCAAGTTATGAGCGGGAGAGATTGACGGGTTGGAAGCATCTGCGGCTCCTTGCCTTGCTGACGGCCCAGGACTGTCAGATATGGTGGCAGAACTAGATTTTCCCGACATCCCGAATAAATAATGAACCTGGCTAAATGCTTGAGAGAGCTATACTTAAAAAACGTTGAATGTTAGAATTAGCAACACGATTTTCCCCCCCATGTGGTGTGTGAACTAGTGCAAGCGATTGTGTGCAGGCAATAAGAATCTAAAGGTTCTAAAGATGTAATATTTAGCTTCGAATCATCGCCTTCGAAGACCGTCATCGCTGACCGTCTCAGAAAGCTCGCCTTGAGGGGATTATAGTCCCAGATTCAGAAGACATATGATTTCTAGAGTGACCGGCTTAAAATGTAGTTAGACACCTATCCTGTTCGGCATTTTTAATGTTGTTCGGCATTTTTAATGTTGTTCGGCATTTGTATTGACCGGCTAAAGACATTATCCGGCCCAAGAATTGTCCGGCAAGTGCTTTGTTTGACTAAGGTAATGGTTCGACCTAAGGGTTGTTCGGCTGAAGTCAGTGTTCGGCATGTCAATATGATGTTCGGCTAAAGTCATTGTTCGGTATGTCAATATGCTGTTTGGCTAGAGTCATCGTTCGGCAT
The DNA here is from genome assembly GCA_030737815.1 of Allium fistulosum. Classification (NCBI taxonomy): domain Eukaryota; kingdom Viridiplantae; phylum Streptophyta; class Magnoliopsida; order Asparagales; family Amaryllidaceae; genus Allium; species Allium fistulosum. The sequence continues at coordinate 420,840,926 of CM060906.1, forward strand.
GTCAAATATGCTGTTCGGCTAGAGTCATCGTTCGGCATGTCAAATATGCTGTTCGGCTAGAGTCATCGTTCGGCATGTCAAATGTGTTGATCGGCTAAAGTCAGTGTTCGGCGTATCAATCGTATTGATCGGCTAATGTCATTGTTCGGCTAAAAGTGGTGCTCCGCCACGATTTCAATTCTACCCTACACCTTCTCCATCCACACCGAACGACAGAGACGGATCGCCCGGCAAAGACTACGCCGTTCAACACCCCATCTACCCTTCTATCGTTCGGCACGGAGGAGCTATTTAGACAACTCAAAACGAGCAAACCACAATGAACCTAAAATGGAAGTAGTGCAATTGTTAGAGGAAGGATACCTAATTCGACGATCGAAGTTGAAAATGTTATGAAGGCTTTATATCTGATAGGATGGGAAGAGTTGAAAGTCTCTAAGGAATGGCTGAAGAGAAGGCGTAAAGGGAAGAGAGACGGTGAGGACCTGGTTATATAAAGGAAGGTAGAAGTTGAAGAGGCTATACCCGGTAGAACCGGTCAACACCGAAGTGTTCGGCATCGTAGCAATGTGACGTTCGGCACACGAGTTACGTTCGGCTTCGAGCGTATCGTTCGGCGTCTGCATCTCGTTCGTCTTGCACCTCCTTCGCTAACATTCTCGAGAAGGTACCTCTAAGATAGATTGAATCGGATTCAAAGCGCATCACGTTCGGCCACGAAATACACTTTGGGGGGCAAGTGTTTCCTGGGGATTTGATCAGGCAACTAGTACTCGGCAATAAGTGCTCGGCATCAGAGAGCGATTGGCATCAAGGAGTGATCGGCGAAGCACTGGCCATCCGGGAGTGTTCGGCGAAGCAACTGACATCCATGAGCGCTCGGCGACAAGTGTGCTCAGCATCCATTAGTGTCCGGCATCGAGACCGCTCGGCATAACAGGGTACTCGGCATCAAGGCTGCTCGGCATAACAGGGTACTCGGCAGCAAGGCTGCTCGGCATACCAGAGTACTCGGCATCAAGACTGCTCGGCATAACAAGGTACTCGACGTAAGGGCATTCGGCGTCAAGGAGAGCACTCGGCAACAACCTATGCTCAGCGTCAACTAGTGTTCGGCATCCCACGGTACTCGGCATCCAGAGGCACTCGGCGTCAGTGAAGCTCGGCGATAGGATAACTCGGCAACGAGAGCGTTCGAACTACATACATTGGTTGGTCAAGAGCTTCAAATGGAGATACGCTCGGCTTCACTGCAATCACCCTACACTTCCCATACATCAGGAGCACCGTTCGGCATGGGAAGGACCGTTCGGCATGGGAAGGACCGTTCGGCACGGAAGCATTCGGCGTACCTGGTTCGGCATGCAGCGCCTGGGCTCGAACGTTCGGCTAACAAGCCCGCTTGGGAAGTCCAGCCCATCTTTGCCTATAAATAGAGGGGCATGGTCACAGTGAAATGGATCCTTTTTTGGAGAGAAAACACCGGGGAGACTCTGCCATTTTCAAAACTCATCTTCTCTACTTAACAACTTCATTCAGACATTTGATTCACGAATTGTATTTGTAATCAACTATAAAGAAGATCAATAAAGTTTAACCTCAAAGTGGACGTAGGCAATTACGCCGAACCACTATAAATTTGGTGTTCTTACTTTCTGTATTTAGATTAGCGCTGTCTTCTCTGTTTAATTTGATTTCATCACTTATATCTCTTCACAATCTTCTTCTACGAGGTTAGTGACCAGTTTTGGTGCTAACATAAAGAATCGAAGTGGTTTCGGGTATTTACTAATACCCGACTCCCGTCTCTTCGAATCCAATATTGTCCTAAAATAAAGCTGTTTAAGTTTTAAACAATTCCATTTATAGCCAAAATTACATATTTAGATAGCCATTCATCACAGATAAACAAACCATATTATTACAGTTCAACTCAAACATATCATATCACATAGCATCACATTTCAACTATCATCTAATCTAAGGCATACAATATCATTCAATCATTCATAAGCAAGATTAATTTGTCACCATTTCTAATTAATTTAATTAATTTAAATTAGTTCCTTCATTCACTTTTTATCCTACTTACTTAACATTTATTTAATTACAAACCATTAATTAATCATCCCTTAATTATTATCTTTAATTAATAAGTAATTAGCCTTTAATTAATTACACAAATTAATTAACCTTTACCAATTCACATTGATTACATTGATCCTTAATTTTTTTGGCAAAGCCAGCGGGGTTGACTGGACCCCTACCAGTTTATTGCAACACAATAAAAGAGAACATAACAAAGAAAAAGGAGAGAAAAAAGAAAAAAAAAAGGAGAGAACTAGACAAAAATACAATTGAAAAAACAACAAGAGGTCAGGCCCATCCAAGAATCAAACTGTCAGGGAAAACACGGTTGCAGTTCTTCAATTGCATGTGGCTGGCTTTCTTAACATCATGCCATAGAAATTCCATCTTCTTCCTTTGCTTTTCAAAAACAATTGCATTCCTTTCCTTCCATATGAGTCTCATGTATATTTTCAAACTTAACACTCTACATCCATAACATCTCCATCTCGTAGCCTTGTAAATGATACTCCACACCATACTCGAACTACCGGTAGATAGCTTATAACCAGTAATGCAACTGATGCAGTTCATCAAGTACTTGAGTGCAGGGCATTCAAAAAAAGGTGATCATCGCTTTCCTCATACAAGTCACAAAACAGACACATAGGAGAGCAAAGCAATCCAATAATGCTTAATTTACTTCTGGTAAGAAGGGCCTGATTTAACACTTTCCACATCATCAAGTTTTGAGAAGGGACAGAGTCATTCGACCAGATAACAGTGAACCACTTGGTTGCTGGAAGTGGAGAAAAGTCAGAACAAAAATTGTACACACATTTGACACTGTGTGGCTTCATGTCCCATGAGACAGCATCAAGCTGATGGGTAGTGCAGAATTTGGCTTGGATATCAGTCCACATGACTTTGAGAATTTGATTACTAGTATTTGGCAACTGCAACTTCCCTTCATGTAAATAATCATTTACTTTTGCATCATAGCGAATGCCAGATTGCTGTATCTGTTGATAATCACAAACTTTGGAAAGAATAAGACCCTTACTTGACCATGGTTCATACCAGAAGCTAACCACAGAGTTAGCAGTAACTTGATATTGAATAATAGGAAGATAAACTTGTCTAAGCTTCAGAATGTTTCTCCATATCCAGCTGTTGTTTTGAGATATGTCCATACACCAAAAGGATTTGGACTTAATGTAATGTAGCCATATCCAATTAACCCATACAGTATCTCTCTTGTTGATAATGGCATCAAAATGAGAACTTATTGCAGCTTGGTTCCACTTCCTAGGATTAATAACACCAAGACCTCCAAGCTTCATGGGATTTTCAATTTTTGAAAAGGAGCATGGTATCAACTTCCTATTATGAACACTACCAGTCCAAAAGAATCTAATCATGGACGACCTAACAAGTTGCATCAGCTTCATCGGGAGGATCAATGAACGAGCCCAGTAGACCAGAGAAGAGAATACAACAGATTTGATTAGGACAAGTCTACCACTTTGAGATAATTGTCTATTCACCCAGGCACTCATAACAGAAGTAATCTTATGGTATAATGGAATACAGTCAGCATTAGTAATTCTTTTAGAGATTAGGGGGAGATCGAGGTACCTCATATCATTATCCATGCAAGGGAAACCAATGTGTTAATATAGAGCAGCTTTCAGAGCATCACTAACACCCACAACTAGCATGGATGACTTTTCTTGATTAATAGAGAGTCCTATCATACAGTAAAAGGACTGTAGAGCTACCTTTATGCCAGTCAGAGATGGTATTTCAGGCTTAGTAAACAACATCACGTCATCATCAAACATTATAGAGTTTATTTGAAGTGTAGAGCACTTAGGATGGAACTTAATTAATTTCTGAGAGAATTTTGTGTTAAGAATAACAGTGAAAACTTCCATAACCAAAAGAAATAAGTAAGATGATAGAGGATCTCCTTGACGTATACCCTTGCTACTATCAGAAAAACCCACAGGTCTACCATTAATAACAACAGAATAGGTTGGGGAGGAGATACACACATATATCCAAGACACAAAAATTCTGGGGAATCCCATGATTGCCATAATTCTAACTAAAGAAGACCAGTGAATAGAATCATAAGCTTTAGAAATATCAATTTTGAGGGCAGCTGCAGGGGTAACATTACTTCTACAATAATCTTTAAGCAACTCTTGAGCTAGAAGCACATTGTCGAGAATATTCCTGGATGGAATGAAAGCAGCTTGGTTCGTTGAGACAACAGAAGGGATTACACCAACCAGACGAGTAGCAAGAATTTTTGAGATACATTTATATATTACATTACAGCAGGAGATAGGCCTGAAAGAGGAGACACTAAGAGGAGGAGTAACTTTAGGGATTAGAGCAATATTTGTGCAATTAACTTCCCCAAGAAGCTTGCATTTTGAAAAGAAATTGTGAATAGCTTGATAGAAATCACGGCCAAGCACCCCCCATGTTGATGTAAAGAGAGTCACGTTAAGGCCATCAGGGCCTCCAGAAGAGAGTTTGTTCATAGAGAAAAGAGTATCTTTGATTTCCTCATCAAAAACAGGCCTAATAAGAGTGTTAGCTTCCTGAGTGGAAATGCAAGGTAAGGCAAGAGATGAGATTTGGTCAAGATCTGGAGAGAAGCCAGAAGAATTGCCAAGAAGAGTTGAGAAGTAATCAACAAAAGTTTGGTCAACAGTTTCAGCAGTAGAACATAGGGTACCTTGTTCATCTAATATACTGTAAATATTATCTCTAGCATGCTTTACCTTTAATGCATCGTGGAAAAACTTAGTATTCCTGTCACCTTCAACAATCCACTTATTATGCAGTTGTTGCCTCTTCATGTTTGCTTCCATGCTAAGAGCATTATTAACATTATCGAATAATTTGGCTTCATCAGCAGCTGCTTGTTCATCGTGGGGATGGTTCATCATATATACTTGTTTCTGCAGCTGTTCCATAAGTGTTGTTGAAAGCAAGCTACCAGTTCCAAAGGTGGAAGAAGCCCACAATATGATCTCCTGTTTAATTCTTTTCAATTTCCTGCAAAACTTATACATGGGATTACCAAAGCAATAAAATTCAGAATGAACTTGAGAAACTAAGGTCAGAAAGTGTTCATGCTTGAGCCAAGCATTAAAAAATTTGAAACTTCTCTTTTCCTTTCGTAAGTGGTGACCCAGAGATAAAATCAACGGAGAGTGATTAGACATTATTGGATGAGGAAGAAAAACAGACAAGGAAGACCATAGGGATAGAGCTTGGAAGTTGCTGAAGGCATGATCTATTGTCGTGAAGGTTCGAACACCACTACGACTTCTATTATTCCAAGAGTACTTAGCACCTGATTTGTTTACCAAGATTAATTCAGACTCATCAACAGCTAAATTGAATGGGGCAATATCTCTTGGGGTTAGTGGATTACCTCCACATTTGTCAGTGAGTTCAAAGCATGAATTAAAGTCATCTAAAACAAGCCAGGGGTGAGAAGATTGACGAAGAGGAGGCAAGGAGTTGAAGAAAGAATTCCTAGAAGGGGCCGAGTTATCAGCATAGACAAAAGTGATGTAGGATGAGGATTTAGTTTGAATTTAATGGACATGAAAGTGAATAAATTGTCTAGTAGTTAAGGGGAAAGAGAAATAACTGCAGGATCATAGATTATAAGAATACGCCCATATGAAGCCACACCATGATTATGATGGAATTCCCATTTTGGATTTATATAAGTAGCTGCTTTGATGGTTAACGATAGATTGAGCTTAGTTTCAAGCAAACCAAATAGGCATATGTCAAAGGAAGAAATGATACTTTTAACCTGATCAAGTTTGGTATTACTATGAGCACCTCTGAGATTCCAGGCAGCTATTTTGTTAAACATAAAAAGTGATTGCAGAGAGGTGGAGTTATTTCTTCTCTTTGCAGAAAGAGATCGGGTTTCAATTTTCCTATAAAGGAGAGGAGGAGGGGAGGATAGATGAGACTTTGAAATGGAGGGGGTAGGCTTTAGAGGAGGGATAGATTGCGAATGAGGGGATGAGGAGTTTGAAGGCCATCCAGGCAAGTTAATGGAGAAGTTGTAGTGAGAAGATTCAGGCAATAACACATCATCGTTTGGCATATGCATTGAAGTAATTAATTGGATAATGTTGTTTTCAAATGCTTTACACCATGCACAGTCTAGATCTGATACATGTGTATCTGCCTGAGCATTATCTTCAGAATTGCTATTACCAGCTTCCTTGCTTTTGCCACAATTAAATGTTTCATTTATACTACTGTGCAGCTCTACTAAATTGCAAGTAGGTTGGAAATTTTCAACTGTATTACCAATAGCAAAATTTGTGATGATCGAACTAGCTTCCTTACAGAATTCTACACTATTATTATCAGGAGATAATAGCCCTTCCTCCTCCTCTACAATCTCCAATATTTCTTGCACTTCCTCCTTATTTTGCAACAATTTAAATTTGTTATGAGTAACAACAGTGCAATCTTGTTCAACTGAGTTAGTTTTATTCTGAACTGGAATAACATTTCTACTGTCTTCATTTTCACCATGTTTATTTTCTTCATTTGTTCCTATTATTTTCTTAGATGTGCCCTCTAATTCTTTTCTATTGTCTCCTTTATTAACTTTGCTCCTGCTGACTTTTTGCCACACTTGCTTCACCTTATCTTGTTTGTCAGCATACTTCCCCTTCCTCACCATATTTTGTTTCTCTTCACCAGTTTCTTGTTGTTCAGTAGCTTCACATTGTTTTCCTTTATCTTCATTTACTGTCTTCTTGCAAGTTGTTACCATATGCCCAAACTCCTTACATGTAGTACAAATTTTCGGCTTCCACAAATAATCAACTTTAACAACTTGATCAGACCCATCAAGCAGTTTAACTGTGAAAAATTCTGGTAAGTCATTCTTTGGTGTGACTTCAACTAAACATTTGGCAAAGGAGATTCGCTCGAACTTTTCAGTTGAAGCATCCATACAAAGAAGTTTTCCCATCCTTGTTGCTAACCAATTTATTCCCAACGGCAACCACGCAAACAAAGGAATGTTAGATAACTTAATCCAAACTGGTACAGCTTTGATGCTACTACAAGTATTCCCAACATTTTCATCCCATGGCTTTACAATAAAAAGTTTGTTCCTCATTATCACAGGATCAGACTCAGAGATTCTAGTCTTGTCATCTTCATTGAAAACTTAAACAAGAATAGGAACCCATCTGATTTAACAAATATGGATCCACGTAATTTCCATGCTTTTTTTAGGTAGTATAGAACTGTCGAGTAAGGCAGAGGGTTATCAAGGAAAAACCCCACCAAATATTCATTCCACATAGCGTTACCTGCCTTCACAACTTCAGCTGGAGGTACAATGGCGTCACCATTGAAGTCAAGTTGAATGTCACACGGAACATATTTCCCAGCATTAGTGGGTTTTGCTTTGAACAGAGAGTTCCAAGCAACATGAGTTTGTGGTAGTGGAAGCAATGGTAAGGAAGAAGGAAACAAGGCTGAAGGCTGGGAAGAAGAAAGTTTAACTGGGGAGGAAGAGACAGGATGGATACTGACAAGAGGGATGGAAGAAGGTAGAGGAACTGACAGGGAAGCATGTGACGCGACAGCAGGAGGTACGAGAATAGGGGAAGAAGGACAGGGTTGCAGAGAGGACGATGGATGGGAAGGGTAGCGGGAAAGAAAGAAGAAATTGGGAGGGTCCCCATTTTTGAAAGAAAGAAGAAAACGATTGATAATTACTTGAACTAATTATTCTATAATTACTTACATTGATTAATTATCCTTTAATTAATCACACTCATTAATTAACTAACCCTTATTTAATTTCCTTAATTAATAAATTCTTTAATTAATTACACTAAGTAATTAATCCTTAATTACTTCTATTAAGTATTTATCATTAAATAAATCACATTTAGTAATTACCCATTAATTACTCTTCTTAATTAATGACATTAAGTAATTAATTTCATTATTATCAATAATTAATTTTATTAAGTAATTAACCTTTAATAAATTAATCATCTCTTAAATTAATTACCATAATTAATTAATCATATTAATAAATCAATCTTTTAAATTGATTTCACAAATTAATTAACCTTTATTAATTATCTTAATAATTAAATTAATTAATTAATTCCTTAACTGATTACATTAATCAATTTAACCCTCCCAAATACATTAAGTAATTAATACTTTATTAAATTTCACCATTTAATTCACCCTCGAAAACATATAGGATTTAACCTATTATATAATTACCTAATTACAACAATTTGAAAACATTTAAAACTTTGGAAACTCGTTTTAAACTTGCTAATACTTTGTTTAAAAATTGGGTTTACATTTTTCTTTGAACTTGCACATTTTGATAAGCTTTTAATATTAGATCACAACAACTCACACAACCCGGGCCAAACCCATAAATATCCGTGACTACCCCGAGAATTCTCGCGTATACTTCTACTTCGAGTCACTCACACAGAAACAGGAGATCGACCCCGAGCGACCTGCTTCTCCCAAACCTCGATACCATTTGACACATCGTGCACGTGCATGCGCGATCACCAGCACTCCGACCATCTACGCTGGTCTTGACAAATCGCCGACGACACCCATGGTTCGCCAAACCACCCAGATCCTACGATTCCTCCTCTAATCAAAATCGAGCACTTCGATCGAAACTGGAATCAACCCACCGGCTAAAACCATTCACCAACAATGACCTCGCCCACCGGAGTCCACTCCCCTCCGACCCAAGCAGCGTCACAAACTCCTTTGTCATAGCCACACCTTGCGATCAAGTCCGGTCCTTCACCAATGTCGCACGAACCCCGATAATGTCGTCGCTATAAACCGGTCCTTAAGCCCTAATCCATCTCCGATCTGTTGCCTTGCCCACTGGAAAAATCCTTAACCATTTTTCCCGACTTCCCCTACAACATATCCTCCTCCAGCCTTAATTTCGGCTCTCCCCTTACCGCCGATCGACTACAATCGACCAAAAAGCCCAAATTGTTCAAGTCAGAAATACCCAATGCATACAGGCTTAAAAATCCAGATTTAAATACCAAAATTCATCATTTTGTTTAACATTTCAGTTTATATAATAAAAATTTGAAATTAACCTAATTGACTTTTAACATATATGAAGGTCTTCACTGATATTATCATGTTTTGAGATAACTGCTAATTATAAATTCTTGAAATTATTTTTAGGAAAAATGTTGCACAAATTCAAACATCTTTCAATCACAAATCAAAATCTAATATTGATTTTATGGTGAGATATTGAATTTATTTAGTGATCAAGCCTGTAAACACATAGAGCATACTATACATATAAACACAGTAATATACAGGCATGTCATCCTTATATACATACATGCATTCATCTTCATAAACATTTGCAAACTAAATTACTATTCACAGATTAACACATGCATTAAGCAATACAGATTTAGTTTTGAAAGTTAATGTTTATTCACCAAAAATGGAATAGAGACCAGATTTCCTGTTCCAGGCTTTTGATCTGGAAATTTTTACATTTGATTTGAATTCCTTTGCTGTTGAATCTGAAACTGATGTTGATTCTTGTTGCATGCTTAGATTCAGGTTGAAACAGAAACTGATTTGGCTTGAGTTGTTGTAGAATTCGTTTTGATTCTCACTGCTGTTTTGATTTCTGCTTTGTAAACTTGGTTTCCCTGGTTTGTATATATTTTTTTTAGTTTTAAATGTTTAAGAGGAAAAGAAGGTTTTGAGAAAAATTTTAACTCAAACATTTAACTAGATTTTCTTTTCAAAAACATTACATTTGTAGTACAAGAGAATTAGGCCACTTGTTAACTCAAATTATTCTTAATCTTACAAGTGTACTTTGCATAATCTTATCCTCTTACACATGTTAAATACATGTTCCAACTATAATTACAAATGTCTCAATTTGTATTATATATTTAAAATCGTTTAAAATTCATTTTTATGTTATGTTTTCTTATGTTTAAATATTAATATGTTTATGTTATATTTATATATATATATATATTCAAATTACATTCATGCAAGTTAAAATTAAAGAAAGAATATTAAAAATAAAGAAATAAACCCTTGATTGAATCCTATTTTTAAACTCAAGCTAAAATATATTTAAAATGAATAAACATTTACCTTAAGTGTTTTGAAATTATATGATTAATTTTTAAATAGCTTTCGAAAGATCTTATATTAAATTAAATCATAATTTCCAAATTACAAAATATACTAGAATTTGAAAACATGTTCTTATTTATTATTTTCAAACCAAAGCTTTTCTATTTACAATATTTACATATATATACATTATAAATAGAAAACATATTTATTAGCTTTTAAAAGAATAAACTTGCTAATTTAAATTAAAATTATAAGAGAAAATTATCGAACCAATTTAATTATTAATAAAGATTATTAAATTGATATTGCCTAAAATTCCGGGTCATCACATATTTTCACTTAATATGGTTAATTAAATTTTCTACTAGAAGGAAGAAGATATTTTAGGTAGAAGATGGTTAAGCTAGATATTTGTATTGGCTCATGAGATGGAAATTAAGGCATGTGAGGGGGTAATGCTTGTCCGGCAAAAAGAGGTAAGGGGAAGGTTATGGTGACCCCTTGAATGTTTATATAAAGGACCCTATAGCTCTTGAAATCATTTTCACTATTTTAAGCCATAAATAAAAGCTCTTCATCTTCTACTCTTTACTGTTCTAACTTTCTAAAACTAGAACCAAATCAACTCAAACTCTCTCCAAACTCAAGTATAAGGCTTACAACAACATAGCAACAACTTTCATCAACTTGGTGCTTGAAGATTTGTAGCACACAACCCAAAAGCCATTAAGGCCGTGAGCATCTTAAGCCATTTATAACTTAGGCTGTGAGAAAACCGGTGAAGGTAGGAGGAATTTTGGTGTTTGTAAGGTTAAGGTAGGAAGTCGAAGCTAGTTAGAGGCTTGTGCTTGGTTGTTTACTTTTTGAAGGGTGAGCTAACTCACCATTTGAATGAATATGAACTATATATATATATATATATATATATATATATATATATGCTTGTTTAAATTATAGTATGTTACTTGACTATATATTATGATATCTTTTGTGATTTTTCCATTGGAAAGAAAATGGGTTATGTAATTGATGTATTTGGACTTGTGTGACTTTCTATGACTTGTTGCATAGTCTTGACATGAAGCATATAGGGTTTGGTTGGACATGGATTTGGAAGTGGTTTTATAGTGAATAGTCGTTATAGAAGCACTTAAAAATGTCTTACGTTCGGCAATTTCTATAATGATTTGTAGAGAGATTCCTAGGGGTTTCTCTCCATGATTGTGATGTATATTGACTATATTAATAAGTAAAAAAAGATCGGACCTTAAAAGTTTTGTCAGCATATCGAAAAAGGATAAAACTTTCAAGTATATAAAATTACCCAGTTCACTATCTTTTACAACACTCAACGATAGCATTTTCTGGCCTCGATTGTAACTCTAAACCCATTTTACAACGTTTTAGAAATGCTATAATTTCTATTTTGAACTTTAATTTTTTTAAATGACTTTTAATTTAAATAATTTTCTTCAATCTTTTTACAAGCCTTTTCTAACGTATATTATAGCATTTTAAAAGTGGTTTGGGCCTTAATATATATTTAATAATTAATTATGAATTATTAAAGTAGAAGGTTTATTTTAAATAAAAGAAAACATGTTTTTTGAAGTTTTTAAATAAGTTATAAAATAGATATTTTAAATAATATTTCAAATCAATGTTTAAACCATAAATATAAATATTTTAAAGTATATTTTAAGTATATATACCTTTTTAGAAAATTAGTTAATTATTTTATTAAAGTATTAAAAAGCTTATGAAATACAATATCTTTTAAATTGTTTTAGAGTTTCATTACATGTCTTATCTTATAAATAAATTTGTGTGTGTGTGTATATATATATGTATAGATATATATATATATATATATATATATATGTATATGTATATGTATATCATTTTCAAAAAGGGTTTTAAATTATAAACAAATGCTTTACAAAGGGGTTTATGAGTTGCTTAAGTAGCTTAATCGTGCTTTTTTTACTTGTTTATGGAAAGTAATTAATACTATACTTTGCACTAAAACTGATGAAGCAGGCTTGTCTATCTGTAAGAGTTAAGAATGATGTTTGAGTAGGGTTTAGAAGTAATAGTGCTCTCACCTACCTACTTCACTCTTGATCGTGTGGTAGTAAGTTGAGAAGGTCGAAAATGTGAAAAGTATATGAAACTTGATTTCCTTAAGCAATCGTTTTAGAATTAGGTAATCGATTAGTTGACTATTAAACTTGACCAAATTTAACTTAGGAATTATATGAAAGCTTCACGGCTTCATATGGTTTGAGATCCCTCAAGGAGGACTTATTGGTATTAAACGTCTTTGGCATTAAGAATTGTATATATATGAGATCCTTAGGGGAGGACTCCTTTATATATAGTTCGCTTACTACTAAAATACCCGAAATTGAGTTAACTAAAAATTCATTGATTTAGGTTTGAAGAGTCCGAGATCGGATAAGTGTATTACCTACCGAATACCACTTCAAAACTAGTATATAAGTTTACGTTTTGGAAGCAGTTGTGAAGTGGAATGTTATAGAGCTTAATTGTCTATCATAAAGTAAAGTCCAAGGGAGAGATCGGCGTTAACATTTCAGACTAATGCTATAGAGTTGAACCATCTATCCTAAGGTAAAGTCCAAGGGAGAGGTCAGCGTTAGCATTTGTCAGATGACTTATGCTAGAATCTATGAAAGGATTTGTGATTTGTTCGAGTGATGAAGACTCGTGTGAGAGATATCGAATGTGACTTCACCATCGAAAATGATAGAAAATAGAGTAAGATGCATAGCTAGTGGGTTTAGTGAACCCGAAAGGGTATGTCAACTCCATATCTACAGATGCTTATCGATGTTGCTAGCGGGAGTTGATGATATTCGCTATAATGTTTTAGGGCATGGACCGGCCATGTTTACCTTAGTGGTAGATTTTATCTAAAGATATACGTCCCTTAGAAGGTAGCTTCTGACCCTTGTTAGGAGGCCGACTTAAGTATACCGAGGAGACCTCTGCGGAAAATCCATACGTGAACGTACCTTAGCAATTTTAGATGTACTTCTAATATTGTTGTGTTGTAAGGTGCAAGCAACACAGTTATTTTCTAATTTATATTCTACACCCTAGACATTATCTATTATATCTCTGTATCTACTTATCAGATGGTTTAGTTTCTTTAGGGGAAAACTGTTACGGTGATTCGTATGGTCTCAAAAGATAATGTTATATGGATGCATGTATCTTGAGTTTCTAATACCAGACCTATGTCTGACACGTGGTTTTTATTTTCCCTAAATTCATCCTGTACACTTTCAAGTAGGCTGAGTAAAGCATGTTTGACTTTGGACGCTTTAGAGCTTCAGGAGACGAACTGGAGGCTTCCATTTATCTATCTATTTCTATTTATATTGCACTATTATTATGTATGTATCAGCATTGCAAGGACATGTAGTTATAAATGTCCATGCTGATGATGGTACTTAGGTTTTGTAACTCTGAAATTACTCTATATTTTGGAGTAACCCTTTGTACTGTCTTTTTGAATATTGTATTTTGTTGTTCCGCTTGTGAGATTTTGATATTGTGTTCTTTCTTTCTTGTTCTGTTCCATTTTCTTTTCATTTTACCCTAAATCTGCCTTTTTGACATGTGGGTGCTTGGCACACGAATACCATAGATGTATTGGTATTGACATTCGAGAGTTGAATAGTCGGATCGTTACACATTAGCCTAACGGTCTACTACACTATTGGAATCAATGCCAAAACTCATCACTGCCCTCCATTTACGAAGCTATTAGATCAAGCCTCAACCCATAATTGCAAAATAGTACAGTGAAACTAACAAATAAGGCACGTTTTAGAAATAACTAGAACATAGCAAACAGGATACCAAAATGTTCCTTGTCTTGCCACAATTATGATGCTGCAAACGATGCATAAAACGATGGTCATATGCAACAGTTATAAGCATTTAAAGATAAAGGGTTATTTAATTAATTATTTCACTAATTTATTTATTTATTTTTATTTTATTTTTCTTTCCACGTAGCTTTTGCTATTGTAAACACAAAAACCCAATAAACCCAAGATCTCGACCTTCCCTTCCCCTATTTTTCTTATCGCCACCTACTACGGTCATCATGCTGATCATCCGACTTTGCCAGTCACTCCACCATGCCTTCCCTAGTCTAATACCACCTCTGCCCCAACCCATGACGTCATGCCCTGATCTATGACCATTAGCAACCTCTTGCCAATTTCGATGACTGCACACCAGAATGGCTTGTTCAAAAACCACCATGGAGACCTACTTGACTTCCTCTATAAATTTGTATTTCCCGATCGTCATATTTCTATCATTTAACCATTGGACCGAAATGGGCGGTTCGCGTTCATCGAAATTCCGATGCATTTTCTTATTGATCCGTGCACCCAATCGACGAATGAACACCACCAGTGGATTCATGCCATTGAGAACTACATTTTTAATATATAATATGCCTAGTTTGAAACATTTTTGTATTTCACACTTTTTAACTAGGAGTTATTAACTTTGGCTAATTAAAGTAAAAAAACTACTTTTCAATAATTAGCCATGGCACTCTACGCCTAAGTCATGTTTTAAAATTTCACTTTTTAATTTTGATTATATTATTTATAATGCGATTTACGATTATAAGAGATGAATTACTATGTCTTATCAATATATATATATGCAAATATAGAGAGTCCCTCTCGTCGATTATTCATGCATCCTCCCCGACCTGTTGTCAATCCTTCTTCTTCTTTACCACCTAGCAATTTCTTGCATTCCAAACTCTAATTCTCACAATGTATTTGGTTTATGTATGATTTATTTGTTTAGCTCTCTTTATGGTGACCGATTTCATAGATTGATTTATTTAATTTGGATTTAATTTGAGGAATTTGTAATTGAATTCGTTTAATTTAGATTTCAATTAGGAATTAGAGTTTTACAAGTGGAGGCAAGAATTCTAGAGTAGAATAAATAGAGTTAGAAATGTATTTATAGGCTGAAAATATTAATATTTGGGCTGAAATTTTGAACTCGATATATTACGAAAATGTCATCGGGATGGACTTCTCATAATTTCTAACCCGTTTAACCAAATTCAACATATTATATATGTTTTTTTTACTGTAAATGACATTCTGAACATAATGGAATAGGTCCCCAAGACTTCCAACTTCTATAAAAATTTACTGTTTTACCCATTATATAAAATACAATTTTAACATTTTAATTTAATTAATTAATTACATGAAATTACGGGGTATTACATAAACACATAAACTGATTTAATTATTGTAATGACCTAGAATTTTAGTCATTCAAATTTGAAATATTTAATTGATTTTAAATATTGAAAAGTTAATTTTATAAGTTAAATAACTTGAATTTCAAATATAATGGTTATGTAAATATTTGGAATTATTTAAATCATTGGATCTGGAATTTAATATGAGTAAAAATGATTTCGAAAGTTGATTTAAATTCTATTTACATAAAATTAAGAAAGTAAAACTTTTGAATCGGAATTAAAAATGATTTAACTAGTTTTAATAATATTGTTTTAAATAACGTGTGAAAATAGCCTTCCAGGGCACTGTCTCGGATTTCCACGAAACCAGATTCATTGGATTCGTAATAGTGAATTATTCTAAGCCGTCGAATTTTATGGCGATTGGACGTATCAGTTGGTCGTGCGAGCTTGAAACGCTTAGAAATTAATTACAGGGAATTAATATAATATAATTTGATTTTGAAAGATAACTTTTGTATATGATGGAATTGGCTTCTAATACTAGTTCCATTGTGTTTGGAATAGATGTATTACATATAGAACGCCAGGAGGCATGCTTCGATTGGAGTTCGGAAATTTAAAGCGTGAATGGTGTTTTATAAAAAAATTCTATAAAAGGACCTAAAATCTTTACATTTGCAAAAACCCTAAAACTTAAACAACAACCGTCATTAACCAAACCCTCCATCCAATGGCTCAAGTTCATCATGGCCATCATGGCCACTTTCAGGCTCGACTTCAACAGCAAAGATGAAGAGCATGACGAGACAAGCAAGATCAACGGTGGAGACGTGCTATGACGGTCCACTGCAGCGGTCATTTCCATGTGAAGTCGCGACTGTTCTTGGTCGAATTCCGATGATGGAGGCAACTTTAGGCGGCGTTGTGGAGGTCGTTGGACTCGATAAAGGAGGGTCGATGTCAAGCAAACTCGCGGCGTGCTCCGGTGAACCATGGCGGCGATGAACAAGGTGAAGTCGCGATTTGAAAATGAATGTGCGCTGGGTATGTTAGCTTGGAACGAAGAAGGCTTAGGCGGGATTTATAAATTTAACATGACGATTATGGTTGTTAATGATATGTAATTAATTAAAATATTTAAAATTGAATGTTTATAATTGCATAACCTTTTCATATAAGGTCCAAATTAAATGAGAAAAGTTTCCTTGCAATCGTATCAATGAAATCTACGTTATGGAATTGGATTGGATGGATTTGAAGCTTGTAGGAATTTGGGTTAAAATTGAATGCCTATTCAATTTTTATTCAAACCGAGCGCTTTGGCAATTACTGGAATTTCGATGAGTTCAAATCACCTCTCTGGCCCACTTATATATTATATAAGTGTGGATATTTTTATTGATGTATATTTGTTGCTTATTTGGATGGTTTACTTATTTACCAATAGGTTTGGATTTATTCCTGCCTCCTAGAGTGGATGAGACCTTTTATACGTTCCCATGTAAGAGGGATGACCCTTTGTATTCGATACCACTTCGAAGCGGTTGATTTATATTTTATGATTATATACAGTATGTGATGTAGGAGGATAGGTTGGAGGGATCCAACAGGATTCCTCATCACTGTTGATTTTACTTTTCATATATTGCGTTATATGATCTGTTGAAAATTATATTGTGAATGATTGAAGCGATATAGTCGTTATAAATGTGCTTGGAAATCCATGATATTAAACATGCGTTTAAATTGGATAAATTGGATAAATATATATATTGGGTTGTTTACACACGTTTTAGCATGTTGGGCATAAATGGATAACTTGGGAAGTTATTACTATTAGGAAACAAGTAGTGATGGAAATATTTGGTTTAATAAAGTAAAAATGACTTTTACTTTATATATATATCCTTTCAAAATCTTTTTAAAATAAGTTTGTAAATATTTGTTAAAGAAATTAATTTAAGAAGTTTTGAAGTTTAGAAATGTTTTATAATTATTTCTAAATTTCATACGTAAATAGGTTTTCATATTGAATATGTTTTATGGATTTTAAATAAGTATTTTTAAGAGATATTTAATATAAATATTTTAAACAATAATATAATAGTTTTTAAAGTATTTTAAGTATATATAATTTTAGTTAACAAGTTAAATATTTTATTTAAAGTAAATAGAAGTTTTATATTATATCATCCTTTTAAATCTTTCTTAATATTAAATATTGTGCCTTATAAATAACTCAGTGTGTATATATCAAAATATTATTTTATGTATTTTTAAAATATTAGTAAGTATTTTAAAGTATGTATGTATATATACACACAAGTTTTAAGTATTAAATTAAATATTCCATCAATATAAGGATTTGGGTTCTAACACTTAAGTTAAATAAATGGTTTGGGAAAATTTAACTAAAGGTGTATTATCTATATTTATAAAATTGTAGATATGCTTGATCTTTAAATAAATGTTTAAAGATTTATGGTAAGAATAAGTAAGGGTTTTGGGTTGTTGTAAACGGTGTTTTAGCAACACTTGTTTTTAACTCTTAATACTAATTATACTTGGAAATATAATTAAATATTTACAAATGAATATTTGGTAAATAAATACAAGTACATGGTTTTGGGTTTATCGTGATGATTATTTTAAACAACACTTGTCATTAACCCTTAAATGTATTTGAACTTTAAAATAGAGTTTTAAAGATATTGGTTAATGTGAAGTGTTTTGGATTGTTGTAAACAGTTTTTTAGTGACATTTGTTTTTAAACCCTTAATTTATATTTTAAATAGAGAAATGCTATATGTATAAATAGGGTTTTAAATAAGGAAATTTTATAGAAAATAATAAGTATTGAAATCTTTTATAAAAAGATAGAAAATGTTATACGATAAATTTATAAAAGAAAAGGACATTATTATAACAATGTTTTAGTAGAAATTGTTTTAACCCCTTTAGTTATATTTTAAAATAAATAAAATTTGTTAATTGGTTGGTAATATACTTATACCATTTGAATAAGTATATGGATACTTTTTAAAGTATTAAAAAGGTACAAATGAATAATCAAATATATATATTCAAGTATATATCTTTTAAAAGAGAAGTTAAATATATTTATATATACAAATATATAAAGAAGTTTCATTAATAAAGAAATATTAATTTATCAAGGAAGCCTTGATTTATAAAAGGAGTTTCATTTGATTAAGAGATATGTTTTATTAAATGAATGGGTTTTAAATCAATAAAGGATAAATTAATAAGGGATTAAAAGTTCGTTTATACGACTTGTTCATGTCTAGCATGAAATGATGGTGCAGTTATGATTAATGTATATGGGAATTAGTTCCCTCATGTGATTATTCACTGTATTGTTGAATATGATCAAATTCATCGACCCAATCTTGAGGAGACCGGGATGAGTAATTGTTCTACTTATCGAAAAGCACTTCAAGGCCGAGATACGGGTCCTATCTTTTAGAAGTGGAATGATGGAATCCATGTGTGGTTCCAAAATCTGTTGAGATGATGGAATCCATGTGGGATTCATTATGTGATCGAGTTTGTTGAAAACTCGTGTGAAGATGCTGGATGTGACCTTGACATCGAAAATGGCTAAAAATAGAGTAGGACTATAACCAACGGGGTTTAGCTAACATCAGAGGGTACTGATCAACTCTGTTATCTAAAGTATGCTTATCGAGTGTTGCTAGCGGGAGTTGATCGTATTTGGGACACGTTTTCTGCGTGAACCAGCTATGACTTCCTTATTTTGTATATTTTATCTAGAGATATACAACGCTCGGAAAGGTACTTTCTGACCCTTGCGAGGAGACTTGCTTCGAGGTACTGAGGACCCTCTAATGGAAAATCTATATACGAACGTGCCTTAGCGATTTTAGATGTACTCAATTATGCTATAATGTGAGATGCAAGCATTTCAGCTATGATTCATATTTATTTGAAACCTTAGACATTGTTATAATATAATATCAATTGAATTTTCGAATAGAAATGGTTTGGTTATCATAAGGTAAAAACCCGTTTGTGTTTATTTGCGGCGTGGTATTACGAGATACGTTTATTTCAAAAGGTTTTATAAAATTAAATAATTCACATGACTTGAGTTTTCTCACGCTAGTTTACCAGACTGATCCGGGTATTATTTTTCTTGTAATGCCCGGATCAGCCCCGTGTATATTTCTAGTTTTCATTGATGATCATTGGAACTCATGGAGAGAGGAGTTGGATGATTTCCTACCGTATATTTTATTTCCGCCGCATTGTTTTGTTTGTATTTATCGGCAATTATAAGAACAGGTTGTTATAACTATCCAGGCTAATGAAAGGTTAGTTTATTCTCTGATTGTTGTATGTATATTAAAATGTTCCTTTTGTAAAAGTATCATTTTGATATTATATGTTATCGTTCCACTGTGAGATTCTGATACCGTGTTCTCTTCTTTCTTGTTCCTTTTCTTTTATTCTTTTTATTTTACCCTAACGTTCTGTCTTTCCGGCACTTGGGTGCTTGACACGTGATTACCATGGATATATTAGTGTCGACATTCGAAGGTCGAAACCGCGTTCGTTACAATTATATATACATAAAATAGATGTTTAAATAATATACATATAAATATGTACATATGTATACTACACACAAAAAATATACATACATACATACATATACATATGTTCAACCAAAATAAAAAAGGAAATTTTTTAAACCAAAAATAGAAGTGTTATTATTTACAATACATATTTTAAACTAGGTATTAATCAATTATATACATATAAGATATATATAATTTGGCCAAGATTTTTTAATTTTCAAAAAAAGTTAAAGGATAAAATTATTTATATAATATTTAATTAATTTTTATTTCACAAATAAGTCCTTTAAAAATAAACAATGTTTAAAATAAAGAAAAATATTATATATATGTACATATGAAATTTAATTTAAAATTTATTTTTATTTGTTTGGCCAAAAACAAATATGCACTAATAAATATTTTTTATCAATAGCATATCATGATGATAAAATAAACTACATAGGTTAAAGAAAAAACTAAACAAATGTAATTTGATAGGAAATGTTATATATATACGCAATATGTGACATAAAATACATTAATATCATTATATAAAATGAATGGAATTTTACCTATGAAGCTTTGCCTCTGATTCACATCTAGATATGGACAGTCTCCTCGATCTCTAAGATCTGCACTCTTGTTTGAAAGAGGCAAATGTTGAAACACTAAATAAATAATGTTTCATTGAATAGATATGTTTAAAGTAATAAAAATAGAGAGGATATGAATATGAATTTGAATATATAGTGAGATCTAATATAACACCCCGTAAAATCAATAAGAATTAAATAAGTAAATTAAATTAAATTAAGTTGGGGTAAAAATGAAAATTTTGTAAAATTTGGAATTTGGCCACAAAAGTTGCACCACTGAGTTCATGGTGAAATTCTGATCTTTTTTCGTATATAATATGCTAAAAAAAGAGCTTAAATGAAGAAGTTATGGGCATTTGAAGTTTTTGGATTTAAAATAATTTAATTCGAATTCAAATTCAAATAAATAATTAAATTTGACATTTGAAAATTAACTCAGATTAGATTTATAGGTTAAGAAATAGTTAACATTAAAAATTAATGGTAAAAGTATAATAAAGGAATGAAATAAAACAAATGGTACAAAAATAATTATGTTCCCAAAATAGACGGAGGGGTTAACTAGTGCGTATAGGATGGTCAACCGCTCCTGTTTGTAGTGGTTAGGGTTTCTCTATCAACGAACATTCCAGATTTATCCATTTTACCCTATTTTCATCCACGATTCTAGTGCGTTTCAACCTCTATAATTAAGATCCTAGACCCCTCACATTTATTCATAAATATTTTGGGAACATCAGCGAAGCTCTGTCAGTTCATCTCTTCTTAGATTTATAAAATTCCATTAGGGATTTAGGTAAGAAATTCTATATACCTATCTTTGTTTATTATTTTGTTTATAATCCTCTTCTCCTCCAACCTTTCTGAATCCAATATATATACAAATCTCTTGTTGTATATATCAATAAGAAGTGATCTGAAGGAGATTATAATGGGCGTTTCAAATCCAAAGAGAAGCAAAGCTAAGGACCAATTGTGAGTGGAAAATCTCAGCATTTTTATTTCAGTAATTGACTAGTATATTATGGATTTAAATATGTCTTAGGAGTTTTGAGTTTACAAAAATAAAATAGAATGAAACCCCCCAAAACTCCTATAATTTGAATTGTTCATTCTTGTTGGAATTCTCAACTGTTTACATTAAATTTTTGGAATATGTAGTTTTTGCAGTTTTTGGTGATTTCAATTTCTAATTAACTCCTCTTTAATTCTAATTTGATTACGAAGTTTCAATTAAGGAATAGGGTGTAAAGTATGAATTTATTGGTAGTTTACACCATTTATTCCATATGAAAATAGAAGAGAAATATTTAAATTCTTTGTGAAAGAGGTGTTGAATAGAGATTAAAACTAGAATTGCAATTTCTAATTTTGCGATTATTCCATGATTTGATGTGATGGATTGAGTCGAAATTTTTACTATGAACAAGTCTGTTTATTACAATTTTTGGATATGAATGTTGAATCCTTTGTTAAGGATATTGAAATCCCTTGTTATGGATATTGGAAATATGGCACCATTGGTAACATGGAAAAAGGACTTGTATTACTGTTGTTAGAAAGGAATTGATATTTAAAGTTAGTTAGGGCATAATCTTTGCATGCATAGAAAATAATAGGCATGTATTTATTTATATATTGATTGCCAAAAATAGTATACAATTATAACGTATTAATTGCATAGTTAATTAGGTAATAGGTGCCGTTAAATCCCCTTTAGGAAAGTAATTGATTTGTTAAGGCAAAATAAGAATGAATTCTTATATAGCCTAATTAATGGACGCGTAAGATGTGTGAAATTATATAGTGTTGTAAAATATGACTAAGCATAAGTGGTGCGAGGTCAGTTAAAAAACTTACGGAAGTCTGGCCAACTAGTCTGGCCACCAACAGTGTGACTTTGGGGCTGATTTGAGACATCACCTATGATAAGTAACTATGATGATGTGAGGTTAGTGCCAATATTGTAGAGTATATTTGCTCTGTTAATCTAACAACCAGTACCTACAGATAGTCAGGCTAATGTGAGACGTCACAGTGGGTACAAGTCATAAGATGAAGAACCCGCTTCGGTGTTTTGGAGGTATTAAGTGGTTGTTTGAGGGACTGCCTTCTTCCCTAAACGAAGTATTAAATGGTCGAGATCGGGTTTAGGCATGGTTAAGGATGTCTCAAAAAGGTCTTTAATAGGAAGTATTAAATGTCTAAAGAGATTTCGTGCAACATTAGCTAGATAGATGAAAATGTGGAGTCCGCCTTGGGTATAGGTATTAAATGATGGAGGTCTGCCTCAATTGATGTCTTAAATGGTCAAAGTCTGCCTATTTTCCATTTAAAGGTGTTAAGTGGCTTAGGTTCTATCTCTCGCATTGTTAAACATTTATGAAATTGGTTATATGTTATGGGATTGAGAAATCTGCTCCGAAATGGAAGGTATTAAGTGGTTGATTGAGGGCCCTCCTTCTTTCCTTATTTAAAGTATTAAATGGTTTTAAATCACATAAGACATATTCCTATTTTGACATATACTGCCCGAGTACTGATATAATAAGGCTCGAGGTTTTTATTCACCAAACACTTATTGTTCGACTCCCACCTCATTACAACACAAGTTAAGGAAGGAGTGATGACGACGATGATGCTTGAAGATGGTGTGAGCAAAGCTTATGGAAATTATTGTTTTTTATTTATGATGCTTTTTATTATACCCATGAAAGAATACTTTTGAAAAAATGATGTAACGATTATTATGGAGACTATGTTTTGTTCTATATTATGACATTTGAATTTATTTTGAAATAAATGGGTACAATTTGCTATTATACTTTGTTTCTTCCATTGTGAGTTCTGAAAGAATAGTTATAGCTCTGTATTATTATTACTTTTACCAACCAACAGCCAGCTTTGGAACGAGTCTAATCGATGTGCCTTTTCTGGGTCGGAATTCATGCCTATTTCGGAGCACGTTGTTACATCCAGAAACAAATATCTCCTCAAATCACAATTACTAATTCAAAATAAATGACCACCTCTTACCCTCCTTATCTTAGTCGACAAACTAGAGTCCTATATGGACCTAAAACCTATAGAGCAATTTATTTAATTTAGATCTAATTTAAATCCATATCGATATCGTATATCGATGCATACATATATAACATTTATAAACGCATCTAATAAATTATTAACAACACCTCGAACATTCCAGAGGAAACTCTATTTTACTAAACACATCCCATACATAAATACAATAATAATTAATATCTTATAAATTTTTATTAGTTTAATTAATTTATAACTATTATAAATCAATTAAATCAAGTGGTATTTCAGAAGTAGAATAGATTCGACTATGCAACTCACATGTGTGAATTTAGCCAGCGATTAATATTTAAACTATTTAAATACTAATGTTCAAACACCACCTTAGCTAGTGGTGTGACAATTAGACTTAGTTTATCACTTACAATTCTCATTAATAAGATTCAACTTTACAATTTAAGCGATAACTTTTGGTAACGATTAATTACACCAATTCTCTTTGTCAACACTATATCACATATGGACTTATGGAATTTGGTTTTGGTCCAAACTCCAATATCGTCTACATTCAACTTGGTTAGTCCATAAATAAAATCATCGGTTCAATATAACATTTATTGTTAACCTTACTACTCTAGATAGTGATTTTCACTTAGAGTTGACTGCAGTTGGCCATGATACTAAACTCGTACAACTAAGGAGACGAATTATCTATTGAATAGTGTTTCCCTTCCAATGTTTCAACTTAGACCCAACTATAGTCATTCGACGGATGCCATGTTATGATTTAACTATAACCAAAGTGAAGTTTGCACAACGAAGTTCAACATATTCTCAAGTTGAGGGAAATGTGTATTATCATCACTTGAGATTTAATGTTTGACCTAGTTGTTATTAACCAAAAGGAAACTCTTGAACAAATTATTCCATAGTTATCCAAAAATACGTAACCTGTTGATGCCCCCAACACCCATGAGTAATACACTGCCCAATATCTGAAGAGCGTTACTCACTTTAGTCTCAACGGATACATTGATATCCTTTCTCGAAGCTCTTGACTAGGGTCATATAAAATAATTTGTTATTGTATATTGTGATAATTTTCTCATGATTCCAACTCTTTTTAAGAATTACACATAGCATATAATTTAAGGATTTTCTAATTAATATACTTTTAAATTAAATAATTGATTAATTATATCATTGTATAATAAAGTACATATTAAAAATCAAATAACTTTATTATGAACAAGATTGGTTATCGAGTTTGATATGTGTAACAAATTATACAATTACCGCTATGGCATATCCTAACTCTATCGGTCTCGATATAAATTTATACAATTAGTAAATATTTTTCATTTTTTAATAGAAACCGTGGAACTATTTTTCCAAATTCAAATCAAGAGTTCAAACGGATAGGTCTTTTTCTATCATACACAACACGTTGTGCTTGTTTAGGGCCAGAGAGGGTCATTTTAAGCTTGTATACATGATTTGAATATTTTCATGTTTATATAATGGTGATTGTTTATCATAGACATTTTCATTGATAAGAAAGTTTTAAAAAACACTTTTAATGTCCATTTGATATAGTTTGAACTTATGATGACATCAAAAGTTAGTTATATTCTTGTTACTTCTAAACGTGCAATTGGGGAAAATGTTTCATCGTAGTCAATCCCTTCTTATTATACACTAGTGAAACTAATATAGCTTTGATTCTTCTTATCTCGCTATTTTTCTCATTTTAATTTTTGTAAACCCATTTATTTCGTGTTGCCAACTAGTTAGTAAGTCTTGGAACTAATTCCCACGCGTCATTATGCTCGAATTAAGTTAGTTATTCTTGCATATCAAAAATCTAGTATTCGTCTTTTGCTGCTTCTTCATAATCTTTAAGTTTTAGACTTGAAATATACACTGTATGATCCATTTCATTTAATTTTCTTCATGTTAATTCTTTGGTAGAGATATCATCAAGTACATCAATAGGATGGTCTTTCAGAATCCCTTGTGTTGGTTTCAAAATATTATCATTTTGATCATGACTATTATTATTTTCAGTATTTGGTTCGTTATTTTGTAAAGCATTTTCCTTGGCAGCCATTGGTTGATATATAGTTGTGTGTTCTGGCTCATTATCCAAACTTTAAAATTTTCATCAAAGAATACATGTAAATTTTCTTTTATGTGTTTGTTCTTTTATTAAAAATCGTGAATGCTTTGCTTATTTTCGGATAACCAACAAAAATAGCTTTATTAATTTTCAAGTCAAATTAACCCGATTGGCTTTTATTGTTAAAGATAAAACATAATTAGACAAAACATTAAATTAAGAAGCCTGATACATTTTTCCATTTATATGAAGTAGTTTTAGTAAAGAGCCATATAGAGACACAATTCAGGATGTAACATGCAGTGGCTACTACTTCAGCCCAAAATTTTTGAGGTAAAACATGTTACCGAGTAATATCCCAACATATTCTTATAGAGTTCTATTTTTCATTTATACAACACCATTATAATGCGGTGTCCGAAGAAATGAATAATATGACCCATTCCTCTCTCAGGACCATTCATTAAATAAATCATTTTCGATTTCTCCGCCATGGTCAATATGTATATTATTGATTTTAAGATTTTTCAAATTTTGTGTTCTCTTTGCAAAAATTTGAAATACTTCAAAGATACCACTTTTATATTTTAAAAATAGCGTCCAAGAATAGCATGATAAATTAACTACATTTACAAAAATGTGCTTAATTTGATTTATTGATCTATCTTGAGGTGGACTAAATAAACAAAGATGAAGTAATTTAAGTGGTTCATTAGTTGTAATTTCATTAATAAATATAAAATATGATTTCTTCAAGTTTCTTTTTTTTCAAGCATCACATTAATTATTAACTTTGAAATTCATCTTGGGTAAACATTTAACAATTCAGCTTTATTTATTTATTCAAAGATTTAAAGTTAATAAACAAATAATATATGTCACTACCATGGATCAGTAAGATTCACAAACAGGCACACACACTACCAAAATTTGAAGTTATATGGACATTAAATAAAGGGAAAAAAAGGTGTTGCGCCCCTATTAAAAAATAATTAGAGGCAAAAGAATATTAAATCTCAGATTAACATAATAAGTGCATATTCAAACGCCTCCACTTCTTCTCAGATGTAAATAATCGCCTCTGTTGCTTTGCTGAGTAAATTGCCTCAAAAATTAAATTAAAAAATACGAACACATGGTAGAAAGTGGTGATAGATCAGCGAAGGAGTTCGTGCTTCTTTATTTTCCTCCTTTCCCGCCAAATTCATATCATCTCGTCTTTCATTTGCAATCACTCCGAAGACAAAACCCTAGATAGCATATCAACATGTGCTTTTTAAGGTAAATTTTACATGTATTTTTTAATCTTATTCGCAATTGAAATTTGGTTTTCATCGTACAATTATTTCAGCAAAGTTTTTTATTGAGTAAATTTTCTTTGTTTTTTTGTTTTCCATTGTTTGAAATCTTCCTAAATCAGTTGTAGTTGGCTGGTGTTACTGTCAAAATAAAAGGAAAGATTTTTTCCATATCCTTATGACAATTAAGCAATCAACTCTTAAGCTATCATGTAGATTTGTAATGGTTAATGTGGTTAAAATGATTTTTGACTTATCAATGCACAAATCACAAAACAAAATATAAAATGGTTCTGCTGTGTCTTGTATGTATTAATGCATTTCAAACAAAGTAATGAAATTGATTTCCTATATGTGTAGAGATATGTTTAGGTTTTGATAGATTACCAAATAACAAACTTAAAAAAAAATATGAACAATTGAGAATTCAGTGGTATTTTGTAAACTAACTACTTAATTTTTTCCATTATAGATTATTTTGTAAGTTTTGGCAGTTACTACCTTCATCATTATTATTGGCATTCACTCACTGTATTTGCAATTCTAACTGAGTTTGCATAATGCAAACTGAGTTTACAATTGATTTACAACTAATTTAAGGGATTATTACTACAGTTGATTTTGTTGGTAAGTAGTATATTTATATCTGCATACCTATAATATTCATGAATACTTTCTTTTTGAGTGATAATTAGTTAGTTTATAGTGCTAAGAAATACTCATACAAGTGCAATCAACTTAGGAAAAGCTCAGTACAACCATTTCATTTCCAGATTTGATTACAGTGACTGGATAATATGCCAATTTTACCTCTCTTAGTCAACCTTTGCCACCAATGTTGTATTTCATGCATTATGAAGCAAAATAACATATCTAGTTCATGAATTTGGTTGAAATGATGTTTTTGCGCTTATTTCTTTCTCGTCAATGTATTTAATCTAGTAAAATGATAAAATATATATTGAAGCACTTTTACATTATACAGCATTACTTTGATGCACTTGAAGGACTTGGGTTAAAAATTCTCAAGGCATGTTATCTCTTTATTTCTCTTTAAAATTTGGGTATTTTCAAATATGTACATTGAAATTTTGGTGTGGTGCGGTATGGTATTATTTTTAGTGTATTATAGTTTGTTGTAGACAATAATTTATATTTAACAGTTTTCACTTTCTTTATATATTTTTTGTTTTGTAAATGTGATTTATTGCTTGTGTTTTAGTTTATATCCTGTAAATGATGAAGGTATCAAAGATCTAGATAGCTTCAATTAGGTGATTCTAGTGTGAGCAATGTCAGTTTGTATTTACTTACTAAATTACTGAAACAAAAACCAAATACCGAATGACAGGAGCACTCTGGAAATAGGAGAATTCATCTCTAACAACTTAGGTAAAATAATAGCTCAAA
This sequence comes from Allium fistulosum, assembly GCA_030737815.1. NCBI lineage: Eukaryota > Viridiplantae > Streptophyta > Magnoliopsida > Asparagales > Amaryllidaceae > Allium > Allium fistulosum. The sequence goes on from CM060906.1 coordinate 420,869,564, forward strand.
TAGCTTGAGCTGGCCAATTAAAAGATATTAGATCATCACCCTCATGGTTCAAGTTTACAAGTACAACTATTTTCTCAGGATATAAATATGAACCGTGTAATGCAAATAAATGTGAACTAAATTGTGAACTAAACCATGTTGTTTGACTTTGTTGTGAATTAAACTAAATTGTGAATTAAACTCTGTATTAAACGATCAATCACCCTCATGCGTACATAAATTTTCCATTTAAATGCAAATAAATGTGAATTAAATTATGTATTAAACTATGAGTTAATTTACCTTTAATTTACAGTTATTTATGTATTCTGAATTGGTCCGATTTTTTCATAATTTTAAAGAGATGAAATGATTTAATGAAAAATTAGCGATAATTCATTCATATTGTTCCATATTAATTTTCCACTAAAATAATCTTGTGTATTAATTTGAATCCAAAGTTACATTTGACTAACATTATGGCAAATCATGTGTTACTTAAAAAAGTATTAATGGTTTTGTGGGCAAAAATCTATTTTTATGCGTATCATATCAAATAATGATAAAGGTTTTAAAAATTCAAAGGAAGTTACATAAAGAAAAATAAATTAAACATAGTAATGGTTTAGTAATAAACGGACATAATTAATGACTATAATACTGTCAGCTTGCCCAATTTTGTAGACTAGTCCATTATATTATTTATATCTTTTTTTTTTGAAAACCCAGGAGAACCCGGCGGACCGGTAAACTCCTGAGGAGGGTATAGTAAAGCCGTCCACTTTATTTATGACATTTTTACATTTATAAAAACTCTATAATGTAAGTGTTTATTTCTTATCTACACTGGTGATTTTAGTAGAGGTGACACCATTTATAATTCCTAAGAAAAAGTAAAATAATGTCAATTCATGTACTACAAAAGGAAAACACTAAATGTCGTGCATGATGTACAATATTCTGACATGTAAATTTAATCAAAACAAATGCAAACAACATAAACAAATATTATTGAATGATCAATAGGCGATGCTTAGAAAACAACTTCATCTGCAATAAATTAAATAATGCTTCGCTAGAGCACTTTCAAGAAGATATTGTTGACTTTCTTTGTTCAAGTGAAGATGAAACCTAATAAATTGATAGTGTATACTTCAATTTTTTTAAATGTATTACAGTGAATCTTATTTTTAATTTGCAATAAATGCTACTATAACATAAACCTTTTGTATCATATAGGATACAATAGGATGACATCCCGAAGACATTCCCTACCTTCCCACAATTAAACATTCAATATTGAAAAGACTAGCCAAAAGAGTTAGAAATAACAGAGCAGACTTGAAAGCAAAATATTACACTCCATACATTGGCTCACCATCACGCTTTATGTGTGGAGAAGATCGCGTGGACAATGAACAATGGAGAAAATTGGTAAATTATTGGGATAACGACCATAAAAATAAAGTAAATCTCTCTTTCTTTACATTTTTTGATTTTAGTAAATATTTTATGTGTAAATGATATCATATTATACCTTTTTTCATGAATAACAGATGAAAGTTAAGAAAAATGTTGAGAATCGCAAGAAGCTGAAACTGAGTCACACAGGTGGTTCAAAGACATTTGTGAGGCATCATGTAGAATATGTAAGTAATATTAATCACTTATTTACTTTAGCTTCATTTGTTTGCCCAATAGTACATAATCTTAAGAATAAAAAGTAGCGTCTATATTATTTTAATACAATTTAGATGTTTATATTGTGATATTATTTTGGCACAGAAACAAAAATATGGCCATGAACCCGATCCTATTGAAGCATTTGATTTGGTTCATAAGAGAAAGGATAAAATAAAAGCTCGGTTGATGGTGCATCAGAGCAAACAGGGGTAAGTATAATATCTTTTAATCAATACTCTCTATTTTTTGGAGCATATGTGACAAACTGTAGTTATTTTCTTATATCGAACTATTTTTGTTCATAAATAAATTGCCTTTAGTAAGATATAAATGCAGTTAATCATATTATTAGAATGATTTGTGCTCTTCAAGTAAACAAATTTTGCATTAAATATAAAAGAATCTGGTTGCCTGTAATTATACCTAACGTGATAGTTATTGTAAATGTATCTCAGATATTAATTTATTGGTATATTTTAATAGTCTGAAGAAAGCAATTAAGTTTCTGACATAATTTGGTAAGGTTTTATGATGGAATATTGATTTGATCATTAATTTTTGATGATTTGTATTCATAATTAAGTAAACATTTGCTATATTAATTTCTAGAGGTCTAATATCCAACTAAGTGCAGTAATATTATGCAACAATCAAAAATAGCAAACGATAGTCAAATTTATATTCACATTTAAGTCCATTTATCAAAAATGGCAAGTGGATATCAAATTTTGATTACAATTGAATGCAATACAGTATATCAAATCCATCACTGCCAAAAACAAATATCAATACATATTGTATTTTCATTAAATGCTTTAAGAATTATTTAAAAATCTCAAACCCATCAATTAGCATTACTGATAACTGTTCTTCTTTAGATATAGCGCTAGGTTCATATGAGGAAAGTGTAGTGCAACAGACATTATATATTTCTACTAATACATTATAATTTATATACCATATGCAAGTCACTTATGTTTATGGCCCAAGTTTCCTTTTTTTTGTGGTATGCTGGCTCCATCTTAGGTTATATTATACTTATACATGCATTTGTCTTCAAGTGGACTGCTTTTAAATGGAAAGAAAATTCTTATTAATAGTATAATAAAGGTGAATACTAATTGACAGATTGTGGTGAAATTTGTATTCACCGTTACAAAAACTTCAATATATGGTATTAGTTATAGTGATCTAAGGCAATACATTAACATTATAAGAGAGTAGTAAAAAAAAATTTCACAATCAAGTGGATTTCTTTACATGGTGATAGTAGGCAATAAATAATTTCGAATCAAGGGAAATCTAGTTCAAAATTAAATGCATCAACAGGAGGCAATAAATCAATTAGAAACTAAACAATAACTCTAAACCATTATGCTTTTTATAAAATAATCTTGAATTGTTTATTAGGTTTACCCGTACTTTTATAGTAATAGTGATCTAAGGCAATACATTATAATTATAAGAGATTGGTCAAATTTGTTTTCACAATCAAGTGGATTTCTTTACATGGTGATAGTAGGCAATAAATAATTGCGAATCAAGAAAAATCTAATTCAAAATTAAATGCATTAACAGGAGGCAATAAATTAATTAGAAACTAAACAATAACTGTAAACCATTATGCTTTTTATAAAATAATTTTGATTTGTTTATCAGGTTTACACCGTACTTTTATAGTAATAGTGATCTAAGGCCATACGTTAAAATTATAAGAGAGTGGTCAAATTTGTTTTCACAATCAACTGGATTTCTTTACATGGTGATAGCAGGCAATAAATAATTTTGAATCAAGGGAAATCTAATTCAAAATTAAATGCATTAACAAGAGGCAATAAATTAGTTAGAAACTAAACAATAACTCTAAACCATTATGCTTCTTATAAAATAATTTTGAATTGTTTATCCGGTTTACGCCACAGTTTTATAGTAATAGTGATCTAAGGCAATACATTAAAATTATAAGAGAGTGGTCAAATTTGTTTTCACAATCAAGTGGATTTCTTTACATGGTGATAGTAGGCAATAAATAATTTCGAATCAAGGGAAATCTAATTCAAAATTAAATGCATTAATAGGAGGCAATAAATTAATTAGAAACTAAACAATAACTCTAAACCATAGTGCTTTTTATAAAATAATTTTGAATTGTTTATCAGGTTTACACCATACTTTTATAGCATATGAAAATCAATTATGTATTTGTTTTGTCATATGAAATTTATATTGGATGCTAACTCCAACATAATAGTTTATAATGTATTTACTTTTTTTATTCATTTGATTTGATGGCTTTCTTATTGGAAAAAAATCTCACTGTCGATATAATTACCAAGGCACTTTTATCTCAAAAGTTAACAGAATTGGTTGCTACTCATGGCGACGAGACGCCAGAATTGATATTGCAAGCGTATGTATCAGTGAGAGGTCATGAGACTGGTGGAAGAGTTCGTGGTTATGGCGAGGTGGTAACACCAAGCATGGTCCCTTGGGTGCAACAAACCCAACATATTTCATCTACTCGTAGATTACGAAGAGGATGGGATTATGCATCATTGCAATCTAAGAATTTGGAACTGCAAGCAATGTATGAACAACAAAAGAAAGAGATTGAAGAGCTGCGATATATGGTTTTATCTATACAACATCAGTCCTCTAATTCAGAGTCTCCTTCCGATCAACAAGTGCACAACCATCATGAATCCCCCATCCAAGTGCAGATCCAACCTCGGTCACCAACCCAACATCAGTCACCTCACATACAACCACATCCACCATATCCACACACTAGCCATTTATATTACCCTCACCCATATCGTCCACCTTTGTACACACCAATTTCCCACCCTGTAGGAGATTTCACATCAACACTAAGTGATATGGATTTTCTACAGCAACTCATCCCTCCACATAATGTAAGTAATTAGTTTCAGCAAAATTTAGACTAATTTTGTTTTTAGTTTTAGTTTTATGTAAGTGGTTTAGTCATGTGTACTTTTGACTGTTTATGGGAACAAAAGTTTCTTGTTTTTGTTTGTTGAAAAGAAAATAAATGGCACTTGTTTTTTATTGTATATTTGTGTGTCTGGGTGGTATATGATGCAAACATGCATTGGTATGAATGATATCTTTTGTGCTGTTACAGTAAATATATAGATTGATCAATATGAATTCCATCTATTTTGTATATATGGTACAATAAATATATAGATGTCCTTTTGTGCTATTTGTAATCTTTATCTTGCAAATAACATAAACCCTAAGATCTAGAATTACATGATTATCACATATGTAATGAATCAATAAAACATACCTCCAGACATCTTGTATATGAATCAGCAATGGTTGTTGTCGAAAGTTATTTCAATGGAGAAAGGAAATGGTTTCTCTCTCTTTTCCTATACCTTTCTTTATGTGTTTTTCTATATCCTTTGTGATGGGCAAATGTTAATATTTATAGGTAGAGAGAGGACCAAATTTCCAGATTTGTAGACTTAGTCTTGATCATCCATCAAGATCAAGATGAGGGAAATTAATGCTCTAGATTATAACCGTTTTATTGATTAGCATATTAATAGGAAAACCCTTTAGATTCTATTGACCACAAAAAGAGGAAGGAAACGTTTGAGGAAGGAAATGGTCAAACCATTAATGTTTTTGTATTAATTTCCTTACAAAATATGGAAGGAAAACCATTAATGTTTTCGTATTAATTTCCTTACAAAACGGTCAAATTTCCTTACAGTCTCCCACTTGGTCAATAGTAAAATCCATTAATATTTTCGTATTAAGGTCATAAGGCACGCATGATATGCTAAACTTTTCTTTAATCAGTTATCATAAGTGTCTTGGCTAATCCAGTGGTCAATGGAAGTCATGACGTGTACATGTTATTTTGCAACATGCTTACTTCCATGTACTATGACATTGACAACTTTCATAATTAGACCGTAGATGAGCATAACTTAATGGTCACATAATGTCTTGAAGAAAAATACTATTTCTGTTATCATTTATCTAAATATAAATGTGTACACATTATAAAACAGAAATAAAAGATGTCCAAATTATTAAGAGCTCAATAATTGTAATGTTTGGCTAAGTACAAAATAAATGGCATAATAAGGAGATAATTAGGAACTATCTGCAAGACCCATGCTATCAGTAGATCTCTGAAAGGTCTTCGGAGGTAGTCCTTTCCTGAATATGTCTGCCACTTGTAAGTCTGGACTTATCGATTCAACAACAATTTTCTTTAGTTTAACATCTTGCTTCAGTAGTAGGTATTTCAGGTCCATGTGTTTGGAACCTTTGGTTATCCTATCATGCTTGGAGAAAAAGGTTGCAGCTTCATTGTCGAAGTAGACAGTTAGTCGCTTAGAGATAAAACTTAAAGTGCCAAATTGTGAGACAAAATTACGCAGCCATGTACCCTGAATTGAAGCCTCATAACATGCTACGTATTTAGCCATCTTGGTGGATCCGAAAAGCATCTCAGATTTCTGGCTTCTCCATGATATTGCACCTCCACATAAGAGGTACACATAGCCAAGAGTGCAGATCCTAGTGTTAGGACATCCAGCAAGGTCTGAATCAGAATAATCAGTTACCTGTAGGTAACTTGATTTTCTATAGGTGAGCATGTAATTCCTTGTTCCCTTTAGGTATCTCAGTACCTTCTTTGCAGCTTTCCAATGAGCGATTCCTGGGTTACTTTGAAATCTACCCAGCATACCAACTGCATGACTGATATCAAGTCTTGTACAGACCTGTGAATACATCAAACTCCCTACAAGAGATGCATAAGGATATTTGGTCATTTCTTCTCGTTCCATAGGAGTCTTTGGGCACTGCTCAAGAGAAAGTTTGTCTCCTTTCTGCAGTGGGACAGGACTAGAGGAACAATTCGTCATGCCAAATCTCTCAAGAATTTTGTCAATATATGTTTTTTTGAGACAATCCTAGAATTCCTTGTGATCTATCACGGAATATTTCTATTCCTATCACATAGGAAGCCTCACCCATATCTTTCATTTCAAAATTCGTTGAGAGATAATCCTTAGTTTCACGTAATAAACCAAGGTCGCTGCTAGCTAATAATATGTCATCAATATACAAAATCAAAAATATGAACTTGCTCCCACTGAACTTGAGGTATATATAAGGGTCAACTATGTTTTCTGTGAAATCGAAAGTGGTAATGATTTCATGAAACTTTAGATACCATTGTCTAGAAGCTTGTTTCAGTCCATATATTGATTTCTTAAGTTTGCAGACCATGTCTTCCTGTCCTTCAATTATGAAGCCTTCAGGTTGACGCATGTAGACTTCTTCTTCTAAGTCTCCATTTAGAAAGGCTGTTTTCACATCCATTTGATGTAACTCGAGATCATAATGAGCAACTAATGCCATGATAATTCTAAGAGAATCTTTCCTGGAAACAGGAGCAAAAGTTTCATTATAGTCAATGCCTTCTTTCTGATTAAAACCTTTGAAAACAAGTCTGGCTTTATATCGTTCAATTTTACCATTGCAGTCACGTTTGGTCTTGAAGACCCACTTACAACCGACTACTTTATGTCCTTGCGGCAATTGAACGATTTCCCAAACTTGATTATTATCCATAGATTTCAGTTCATCTTTCATGGCATCAATCCATTTAAGAGAGTAAACATCCTTAATGGCTTGTGAATAAGAAATTAGTTCCGTAGTTCCTTTAGATTCTATTAGATAAAGCATATAATCATCAGGAATAGCTGATCTTCTTTGTCTTTGAGATCTTCTTAATACTAGTTCCTATGGTACTTCATCAACATTATGATTGATGATAATTTCATTATGGAGTTGTTGATCATTTATTGGGTTTCCCTCATTGTGAACAGGTTCAACAATGGGATGATTCCCAATATCTTTCGAAATAGAGGGTAAGATAATGGGTACCCTTATTTCATGAATGACCACTTCTTATTGTTTTGTACTCCCACTGATTTCACCATTTTCATAGAATTTGGCATTGTTGGTTTCAACAATTCTTGTACTATGGTTAGGACAATAAAATCTATATCCTTTAGATTTTTCTGGGTAACCTATAAAATAACCACTGACTATCTTAAAATCCAATTTCTTTTCATTTGGATTGTACAGTCTAGCTTCAGCTGGGCAACCCCAAATTTTGAGATGTCTTAAACTAGGTTTCCATCCTTTCCAAAGTTCAAAAGGAGTCTTTGGAACGGCCTTACTTGGAACTCTATTTAAGATGTAGACAGCTGTTCGTAATGCATCCATCCATAATGATATAGGTAAATTTGCATGACTCATCATGGATCTAACCATTTCCATGTATGTACGATTTCGCCTTTCAGCTACACTATTCTGCCATGGAGATCCAGGCGTTGTGTATTATGCAACAATTCCAAGTTTTTGAAGAAGTCTAGCAAAAGGTCCAGGATGTTTTCCCATTTCATCATACCTTCCATAGAATTCACCACCCCTACCTGACCTAATGATTTTCACTTTTCTTTCTAATTGCCTTTCGACTTCAGTAATGAACACTTGTACAGCATCCACTGATTGAGATTTTTCATGCAACAGATAAAGATAGCAATAACGCGAAAAATCATCGATAAAAGTGATGAAATATTTCTCTCCTCCAAAAGTTGGAACATCAAAAGATCCACAAATATCTATATGTATTATTTCAAGAAGTTTCGTACTTCTTGTGGCTCCTTTCTTTGTGTTTTTTGTTGTTTTTCCTTTAATACAATCAACACATGCTGTAATGTTAGCGAAGTCTAGGTCCGGTAGGACACCATTTTTCACTAACCTCTTGATTCTTTCATTGGATATATGACCCATTTTTTTATGCCACAAGAAGTAAGAATCATTCTTGGATGACTTTCCTTTAGTTTCTTTTCCATGCAGGGTGAGTTGGATTTCAGCATTTTGTTTAAGATGAAGTTTATAAAGTCCATCAATTAATATTCCAGAACCAATAAGACTAGAATTTTTAAATAAACTAAAATTTCCATTTCCAACTTCAAAAGAATATCCAAATTTATCAAGTACACTTACAGAAATCAAATTACGGGAAATAGACGGAACATAAAGAGTTTAACATAAATCTAACTGATAACCGCTATCTAAAATGAGACGAAAATTTCCAATAGCTTCAACTGGAGCTTTATCTTTATTCCCCATGAAAATGAAATTCTCACTTGGGTTTGTGGTTTGGATCGTAATGAATCCCTGCATAGAATTCGAAACATGAACATTAGCAGCAGTATCAATCCACCAAGTAGAAGAAGGTACATTAGTAAGATTTGATTCGAAATGACTTACGAAACCCATTGGGTTACCTTTCTTTTCGAACCATGATTTGCGCTTAATGCAATCTGCCTGGAAGTGTCCAGGTTTCTTGCAGAATTTGCAGACATCATCCTTCTTTTTCTTCTTGAATGGTTGAGTGGCGTCATCAGATTTGGGTGGTGCTCTTTTATGCTGTGAGTTGTTCCTTTTGCCAGCTTGTTTTCCAACCCCTTGAGTGAAATAAGCAACTTTAATGCCTTGCCAGCCCTACCTAGACTCCTCTTGAACCAGTTTGTTAGTCAATTCATTTAGACTCTACTTTTCCGTAATAGTGTTGTAATGAATTTTAAATGGTTCATACTGAGGAGGTAAGCTAGTGAGAATGAATTGGACGAGAAAAGCATCGTCCATAACCAATCCCAAATTCTTAAGTTTGGCAGCAAGGTTAATCATTTCAATGACATGAGCGCTCATTGAGCGAGGACCATCAAACTTCATGGTTACAAGGTCTGCCATAAGTTTCCCAGCAAGGGATTTGTCTGCAGTCTTGAACCGATTTTCAATGGATTGCAAATATTCTTTTGCGCTTTCAGTTTTGGGTAGGGAGGTTATCGCATAAACATTATGCTGAGCCTATTAGATCGTTCTTAATCATCATAGAGTTTGTTTTCCTCAGGCGTAATTGTGTCAGTAAGTGGGGCTGGCTTTTCCTTAAGGAGAGCCATGTCCAGTTCAAGTACGCCCAAAGAAAACTCAACTTGCTCTCTCCATTCTGAAGTAGTTGGTTCCATTGAGTATGATGATAGACGTAGCGTGCGAATTATGGTTTGAGGGTATTGCAACTGCAGATATAAAAGAAATGTAGGTTTCTTTATTAGAATAAAACACATGTCATAATAAGAGGTTAGGTTTAGCGCCTTCTGTGGGTAGGCAGTAGAACCATACTCATGGAAGAATGATAAACGTTAATGTTTCATGCGTTATTGTGCAAGCAGTAGCCGCCTGTGGATGGGACTGCATGCATCAGACCAGAGGAAACAAGGAAATTAAGCACGGAAGTTTTTGTTTTTTTTTCGTATAAACATTTGTCATTCTTTCAAGTAATCCACAGCAAGGATAATAAATGTCTAGTAACTCCAAGTAAATTTCATACATAAATTTAACATATAAACAATTATTTTGCAAGTTCCAGATCATGAATTTAATATCAAACTAGGAAACAATTGTCTTCAATATGTATACTTTCTGAAAAGTATTCGCATACAATAAGTTGTTCCATATTATACACTAGGTCAAACATTAAGGTAGAAAATTTAAATTTTGCGGAAATATAAACTTTCTAGATCCAGATCTAAGCATACAGTAAATAGAATAATATTGATGATCATGATTACTATAGCAACTTAAATAATATGAATATTAAACTTGAATCACATTAATACTAATAATCATCATCATTATTATAGTAAAATTACAAACATCATATCATAGATCTATGCTAGTTTCATTTTATATATATTGATGGATAATCATGAATTCTAAAACCTTGCTCTGATACCACATGTAATCTTTATCTTGCAAATAACATAAACCCTAAGATCTAGAATTACATGATTATCACATATGTAATGAATCAATAAAACATACCTCCAGACATCTTGTATATGAATCAGCAATGGTTGTTGTCGAAAGTTATTTCAATGGAGAAAGGAAATGGTTTCTCTCTCTTTTCCTATATCTTTCTTTATGTGTTTTTCTATATCCTTTGTGATGGACAAAGGTTAATATTTATAGGTAGAGAGAGGACCAAATTTCCAGATTTATAGACTTAGTCTTGATCGTTCATCAAGACCAAGATGAGGAAAATTAACGCTCTAGATTATAACCGTTTTATTGATTAGCATATTAATAGGAAAACCCTTTAGATTCTATTGATCACAAAATGAGGAAGGAAACCTTTGAGGAAGGAAACGGTCAAACTATTAATGTTTTCGTATTAATTTCCTTACAAAACGGTCAAATTTCCTTACACTATTCATTCAATAGAAAAATGCATTGTAATGCCAGTAATAAATATGTGTGTGTGTGTGTGTGTGTCCTTTTGTGTTGTTCATTCAGTAGAAAAATGCATTGTAATGTCAGTTCAATAGAGATATGCATAACTGTTGCATTATATTTAGTATAAATTAGGGGCATTTATATATAGTGACATATTTATTAGGGGCAGTTATAGCTGGCGCCAATTGTTTGTTCTTCATGTACGGTACTCAAATATTGGAGGCATTTATGAGAGCCTTTATTATTATTTTAAAACTTTTAGGGGCTTATACAATTGCTTCTAACAGGTTATGAATAATGTTTGGGACCACACAACATTAAAGGCGAATGAAGATGCAAACACGCCTCCATTTCTTTTTAGGGGCTACATTTTTAGAGGCAGACATACATTTGCCTCTCATTGTTATAGAGGCATTATTAAATATAATTTGGCCTCTAATCTCAGTAGTAAGGGCATATGTAAATGCCTTTGTATCTCTGATTTTTGGTAGAGACATCTATATTAAAAGTTCAATAATGTTCGTGGATCATCTAATACTTATAATATGGCTAAGTGTATAAATTACTAACTAGCTTGGATCAAATATTAAGTGCAATAAACAAAGTAAAAGATCACATGGTGGCGGTTCCATAATGGTTTGGACATCCTGTTCCAGAATTCCCTTTGGAATTTCCACTAATTTCCCTCTCTTAACCTAGGGGAAGCTGTATTGCAAGTCTACCTGAACTTCTTGAATAGGATTTCTACGCTTATACGAAGACTCCGTAATAGGACTTCACATAAAAGGGAATACTAATTTTTAATTGTCTTCTTTCACACTGCTATAATCAATTACTTCACAATTACTTCCGATTACTAGCACTTAGAATCTCTGAAATGAATGCTTCGATGGTTGTAGGAGTGAAAATAATCATAAAGATTATATTTATTTGAAGTATAGTGATTGAATGAAAAGAGTTTTAGAAAGCAATGAGAAACATAATATACGAAGCAACAGATTAGGGAGATTAGTTGTTTTGGTTTTGACATGATCTGATGCATATATAGTGCTGCTAGGGATGTGTGTGAAGGGTGGTGATTAATGGAAAGTTTGCAGTAAAGAGAAACGACGAACATAAACAAATAAGAAGAAAAGGGAGGAAGCGCAATGGTAAAAAGTTCTACACTCTTAGCACATAATGCTCGTAATTGGTTGACCGGTTATCCCCTAACCGGTTGAGTAGTTAGGATGTAACTAGTTGATCGGTTATAACATAGTTATGCTGTGCAATGCAGATTTTGGTGATGTTGTGTTTTCTTCGTTTTTTGATGGTCCATAATTTTTAAAACATTCTAAAAAATAATAAACAATGTTTTAGACATTGTAAAATTTCGAATGAATCATAGACAGTTTGTGCGGTTTTAACAAAACTAATCTAGAAAAACTCGAATATGACACAAAATAAGACATACTCCTGTAACTTTGTCTTCAAGTGTCCATTCTTGCTCTAGTCATCTTGTTAACTCCACACTGTAATTCTAGATTCCTTGTCTTTCCATTGGTTCTTTCTTTTTGTTTTGGCGCCTTGATTATCCTTTAAATTACAAGTTGATGTATCATCACAATGTTGATATATCATTTTGTCCTATAAATACTTTGAGAAATATATTATATTGACATCATCAAAACACAGTATATGACATTCTCCCCTTTTTTATAATGATACCTACTTATAAATAATTATAAACTGCATAATTTCCCTATCAATAATAATTCCCATGTCGATGTGCTATAATCCCCCTCCCTTTGTCATCAATAAAAAAGAGGCAATCATACATCCTTGTACGATAAAGTAATAACATGACACATGGCAGTATAGAATTATTTAAGAAATATCAAAATATAAGGTGCAATCAGAGACATAAAATATAATGACAAACATCAAACAAAATGTGAACAGATGCAAATAGTACAATACCATAAATATACGACGAAGATCTAAATGTCACGATGCAAATACATAATATGCTTAAAATGATAGATATACTAACTGAAGTCATACCTGTTATTCGAAAATACACAAAAGTGTAACGAATCCGATAGTAACTTCAATAACGTTACTTATCCCTTTATAAGATTTGGCACAGCAGAAAAGGCGTTACTAATTGTAAACAGTAGCAACGGAAAAAAGCGTGACAAGGAGTATAAAATATTATGACAGTACAGAACCGTTACAAACGATATTTGCATGTAATACTTAAATGTCCGAGTCCAGATAATATATGTTTCCTTAAAACAATATTGCCCGCTTATACGCACCAAAGGATATGAGCAATTTGTCTCGATTGCTGTGCGGGCAGACGGAGGGACGACGAACTGAAGGAATTATATGTCTGTGAACAGAGGTCACGAGCACCAAGGCCCAAGACCCAATCTTTGACATTTTAAGTAGTAAGTCTGATACATAATATGCTTAAAATGATAAATATACTAACTGAAGTCATACCTGTTATTCGAAAATACACAAAAGTGTAACGAATCCGATAGTAACTTCAATAACGTTACTTATCCCTTTATAAGATTTGGCACAGCAGAAAAGACGTTACTAATTGTAAACAGTAGCAACGGAAAAAAACGTGACAAGGAGTATAAAATATTATGACAGTACAGAACCGTTACAAACGATATTTGCATGTAATACCTAAATGTCCGAGTCCAGATAATATCTGTTTACTTAAAACAATATTGCCCCCTTATACGCACCAAAGGATATGAGCAATTTGTCTCGATTGTTGTGCGGGCAGACGGAGAGACGACGAACTGAAGGAATTATATGTCTGTGAACAGAGGGCACGAGCACCAAGGCCCAAGCTCTAATCTTTGACATTTTAAGTAGCAAGTCTGATACATAATATGCTTAAAATGATAGATATACCAACTGAAGTCATACCTGTTATTCGAAAATACACAAAAGTGTGACGAATCCGATAGTAACTTCAATAACGTTATTTATCCCTTTATAAGATTTGGCACAGCAGAAAAAACGTTACTAATTGTAAACAGTAGCAACGGAAAAAAGCGTGACAAGGAGTATAAAATATTATGACAGCACAAAACCGTTACGAACGATATTTGCATGTAATACCTAAATGTCCGAGTCCAGAAACAGATAATATCTGAACACCAATGTCCATTGACATTTTAATATATATGAACGCCCAAAGCCCAAATGCCCAACCTCACATCTCAAGTCTTCATGTCTTCTTCTTTTTCTTTTGCAAAAACATGTTAAGAAATAGTTTATATATTGGTATTGGAATAAGTATTCTACAATGTGGGACTTTGTTCCAATATACACAATACCAAACACTTATTTTCTCTTCACTAACAAATGCACTCATTCATTTTTTCCAACAATACCAACTACTCATCACCCTATGGAATGGAGTGCATCTATAGCCAGAGGGGGTAGACGTAGGATCCATCTCAGAAGTAATGCAAACTGCTTTTCTTGGTCCTCTAGGAATTCCCGAAGGTCCCAGCCTATTGTTGGAGTAGTAGATGTTGGATCCCATCTAGTAGGCATATGCATTTGTACTACGTCATTTGGGAACAAAACATGAATTGGATTACTGCATTCTCCACTTACTCCAACGTCACTCTCTCTTGTACGTATAGCACCACATAATGAAAGCAAAGTATGTTAATAATCCCAATTTCTTTCTTTTGCTCATTTATGATCACTTGTAGCTGCTCCAAAATTGTTTCGGTCATTTTCCTAATTTGATTTATCTCATCTAATATCAGCTCAACGTAACCATCATCACCCTCTTGTACTTCCCCTCTAACAAAATCGGGATAGAGAGTATAGGTTAACCTAATCTTTGTCCTGCAAAAGCTTGCTTTGTCTATTGGAAATCCAAATGATTTTGCCACAACATGCTATCAGACAATTTTACATGAAAAATGAAAATGATAAATGCGAACAAATTGTAGTATGGAATATAATTTCGTATCGAGTTTGGTCTAGAACGGTTATCTAACATGTTCTTGAGAATTGCATCTGCCTAATTAACTTTTATACCACCATTAATCGCATATGTAGCCATCTGAACCTAGGGGTAAATTTGGTCAAAACTACATGTTTTTGGAACAATGTTATGAATACTTATTATAAAATTAGCATCCCTTAAGTTTGACATGCTCCAAATACCCGTAGTCTGGTGAAATATATGACATAAAATACTTCATTCATTAATCTCAATATCCTCAATGTCAATACCAGTCAATGCTACAAATAAAATCTTTCCTAATGCTACAAAGGTCCATCTAATATGTATCCCTTTAACTTCGGATTCCATAATATACAACTCAGGTTCAATAATTTTGACATTTGCAATAAACAGGATATAGAACATCGATTATATTTTCTTCTCAAAGTGACAACGGCTGAGAACATTGATTATACTTGAGTTCTCAAACAATTCTTCAATGCCATAAGATCCAAAATTAGAGAATACCATGGGTCGGCCGAAGAAATTAGAGAAATTAACAGTCCTCTTATACTCCATAGTCATTTCTTTACTATTGGAAAATGGAGAGAGCTTTGGTTGGATTTTTCCATAAGCCTTTCGGTGTAATTGTTGATTTTTTTTATGAGCTTTGGTTTTTGAAAATGGATGAGAAGTTGACTTTTTTTAAAGGTGATAAAGAGTCAGTTGTGAAGAAAAAGAGTAGGCATTGATTCAAAACTCAATTAGTGGCTAGAATTTCATCTTCGACCTCATAACAAGTGGACCAATTGTGATTTAGGGGACGTTCGTAGATTCCTGAACGAGGATAGTGTGACGTCCAATGCGTTGAACGTGCAGAATGCCCCAACAACGGAGGTTAGCCCACATAACGACAGGTTGAGATGAGTGGAGAAAGTTGGTGCGTTTGGATCTGAACCGTGTAATATCTGAACGGTGTAATTAAGGTTTTGATAGTTAAATTGACTTTAAATCATAATTTAAAAAACTTCTTAAATTAATAACTTATGCAAATAAGATCCGTTTGAGATGCGGTTTTATATGTTGCGCTCGTATCAAAGTGTTCTACATTATAAAGTTGGTTTGAAAGATTCCGAGCAATTTATAAATTTGAAATATATATTTTAAATACTCCGTTCAAATTCTCTGTCCAAATACCTAGTTCGCAACCAAACTCATTCCTCGTTCAGACAGTTCTCTGCTCAAATACACCACTCAAATTCTCCGCTCAAATGTTCTGTTACCGTTCATCGCAAACGCACCCTTAGTTGGTCGACTGATTGCTACCTTTAAGTGTATTTTGAGCGTAGAACAATGGCAATTCCTCTGGTGATTGATAGCCAATCTTACCTGGTGATGCTTATCACTGTTGTGTAATTCCTTCAATCCTCAATACACAAGTTTGAGTCTGATCTCTCCCTAGTTTTTGAAATTTTATTTTAATTTTTTTGTTTTTTTATATTCAAAACGCACACGCACGCGTACACACCCGCCCGCGTGTATGCGCATGTGCACACACACATATAAATTATATATATATATATACATATATATATATATATATATTTGTGTATAAACAATAATTTTGAATTTCATAACAATTTTCTAAAAAAGTATTTTCTTTTCAAGAGAATGTTATCTTTAGCCAACTGATATTTTAGCTACTAGCCGAGTTATCGACCATTTAGTCAACTAGTTAACACTTTGTCTAATCAACTAAAAAGATTTATTATTATTTTTATAAAGATTGTGTAATAAATGAATATTATTGCATCAAGAATTGGTACAACACCTAATATCACTCAAAAATAAATTGAATAAACGTAAAAATGGAGAACTCAAAAAGAAAAGGAATTTTTTTTATAGTGGTTTGATAAAACCTATGGCCTACATCCACTTAGATGTTTTTATTTTATGAATTATCTTTGGAATATATAAATTACAACAGAATTCGAGTTACAAATCTTGGTTTCCTCCCAAGTCTTATAAAGTTTAAACGAGTCTATTTCCTCATATCCGAAGCGCTAGCACAAAGAATAAGTCGTTGTGCATGTTTCCCAACCCATTCAACCATGTCGATATCAACATGATTATGTCTGGCACTGACCTGATTTTATATGTCAAAAGTTTATTTTTTTCTCTTCATAGCTCAAGTCCTAAGCCTCCAAAATAGCCAAATAAAGATCCAAAATAATCATGTCGATATCGAACTATTTTTGTTTTCCACAACTTAACCAAATTAGGGATACTACTTCTTTTTATCATTCATGATGACTTCCAAATTATCTCAGTACTAACCATGTCGATATCAATCATTTCGGTACAAAACACATCGATGCCAACCTGGTCATGTCCGTGCAAACCTGTATTGCATTTCTGAAACTTGGCTAAATCTTTTATTTCTTCAATCTCAACATCTTCCAAGCTCCATGTCTCATTCCTTCATTATTTAATAGTCTAGTTTCTCTGATCTAAGACAATTCCATCATTATATTAAAATTTCCAGAAACACTTGCACCTCCCTAAAGTACACTTCTGTGAATACAAAGCGTACTTTACTCAAGAATACGTATCGAAACTAGAAAATTATCATCAGTTGCGTTCTCTGGCTATCTAATGGTACAATTATGACGAATCACCCGGTTCTTCGAATTCACATACAAATCAATGGTCGTTCTAGACCTATCATAGCTAAGGTCTCAAATCCTTGCTCAAATGTCAATAATAAATCGGTATCATCTTGCATTCTCTCGGGATTAGCATATCATAAACCATATGTCATGCTATCATACATCATTAATCATAGCGGTCCATTGCTCCCGATTAGAACAATACTTATAAATCTTCTAATACCGCCTAATATTTCATCATAAGTCAGTCCAACCGAACTGAGGCAATGAAATTCATCCATCACTCAATAATCATTATCAAATCATTTCCAATCAATGGCGTTCAGGCCTTAAAGTGAAATTCTGATTTCTTTGGATCGTAATTCTATATTGACTCCATAAATTCTCTCTTTGGTAAGGGGACCTAATGTCCAAAGCGCATCTACCACTCACTCCCTGGTAAGAGGACTGTAACACCCGGTAATTTGACATTAGTTATTTAATTAATTAGGATCCAAAAATGGAATTTGTGCAAATGATGTAATTTGACCACGAACCTTGCATCATTGTGTTCATGGTGAAATTTTGAGTAACTTTCATATTTGGATTTTTTTGATCGGAGTCCAAACAAAGAAGTTACGGACAAAAAAGGAATTTGGAACGAAAATAGCTAAAATAAGAAAATTAACTAAAATTGCCTGGGCCCAAAGGTTGATCGTCATGTATAAGCACGGACATGGGCAGTTGACCCGCCTCTGTGCGGCGACTCCAGTGACCCTAGGCCACATATGGCCCGGATTGAATATTTTAAATTATGTGATTATGCTTGATTCTAGTGCCTATAAATTCAGGCCTAACGCTCCCTTCTCTTCTTATATTTTTCCGAATAGAGTAATGAAGCTCTGCCATTTCTTCTTCTCCACTTTCTTTTTAAATTATAAAAATAAATATTTGTATTTATATTTATACAAATTGGAAAAAACTATTGCCTACCTATTTTTGTTTTATATCTAATTTGAAACATGTTTACATCTAGATCTGGAAATTAGACCTAAAGATTTTAAAATTTAAATATTGTATATTTTTATTCTAGATCTGTACTTGGGTGTAAAATAGGATTTTTGGATTATTGCCCAATTTGTGCTATGATGTAGATTTTCCATAGTTTAACTCGTGGAAAGAACATCCATTTGATTTTTATAAATTTGTTTACTTTTTCCACCTTTCATCCAAAAGGCAACGTATGATTTAACAAGGAATACCCACAAACAAAAAAGGAAGAGATGTGGAATGTACAGATTTATTCTCTATAGTTTACATTGTCTCTTCCAATTAAAAATAAATTATCCATTCCTTGTAATGTAAAATGGAGTCAATCTTTCCATTTTATGTTAAACTTATTTATATAAATCATAGCAGAAAATCTTCCTAAGGAATTTAATTCCAACAAATTAAATATGGAAAGCATATTCTAGTTACATATTTGTGACTAGAATATATTTGATTATGTATAAATAGTTTTATTATGTAATTTATATGTATTTATTACGTTAATAAATAAGAATAGCATTTATTTATGCATTATTTATGCATAACGTTCGTTAGTTATTATTACATTTAGGGAAGCAAATGGGTAGAAATTAGGAAAAGTAGTAATTTCTATTAATAGGTAATTAATGAGAATTAATGGATAGGAAGATTCCCAATTATTTACATAAATTTAATGGGATTGTTTTATCATAGTCTAGTCCACTTCTCCTTCCTCTTTGATTCAAATTTGTGATTCTTCAATAAAATAAGGGTTTAGATTACGGATGTTATCCGTAGTTTACACCAATTGTTCCATAAAAATTTCTTATTGATTTTTTTGTAAAAGAGGATATGAATAGAATATCGAGTTGAGATTGCAAATCCTATCGTTTAGAATATTTCATTAAATTGATGTAATAAATTGGGTTTCTATTTTATTTACAAATCTGTTATTGCAAGTTTTAGTTATTTTTCACTTTTAAATTATTTTTAGAGTTTTTGTTCAAAATTTTATTTCAAAGGAAAATGTGGATCTAAATATTTTGGAACTATATTTTTCAAATGATTTACAAATTTTAAAACTAGGAAAGGTTTTTGTGAAATCTTGATTTTAAAGGCCACGTATTAGGCATAGGGAAGACAAATAGAGTTAGAATTTACGAATTTAATGGTGCATTAGGATCGACAATACGATAAATGCAAGCGATAAGGGAAAAGCTGTTTTAGCCTTAAAATTTCTATTTCCATACCTTGTTGATGACGCACGCGAGCCTATTTTTAAATTCAATTCCATTTTAGAGCTTGTAAACAAGCCTTCTTATGAATTTTTGCGTGAAAAATTTGGAGTAAATCAGGGACAGTGGTGAAAATTCCACTATACTACGGATTGGAAGCTAATAACGTAGTAAGAATGTTAAATTCTCCACCAAAATTCCTTTTTTCAGCATAGGAGTAAAGTTTAGAAAGCGATTTTTCGACGCGTTAGATCTTTTGGATGGTAGGAATTGGATGCAAAATTGGTTGCTTCATACTTCTATTCGTAGGAGTATGGGGTATTGGTTGTAAAGGGTTTTCAAAAGCTGCATGCATACTATCTGTACGAGTATATATGCACGTTCATTTGGACTTGCATCTATTACATGGTATTTGGATTTTATCTATCATAACATCTATACTACAATTTTTAACAAATCTTCATTGCAACTTATTTGATGATTACTATTTATTTTTATTGGCCCACATATTAACTATTTTTCCTTACTTTGTTCAATATTTCCATGCTACAATTAATCTTGGCTTACTTTTTTTGATATACTATTTTTATGATGAACCAAAAGTATTGCTCAACCAATATCATTTAGTTTGTCTAGCAAAAATGTAGAGAACTGTATAACATATCTACAATTTTTTTGCTAAAAGCACCCAAATTATTACTTCCTAATACCATGGTGCGGTGTTAAGAAGTACAAAACTAAATGCCTTTAGCACCACACCACAATGTGGAACTGAAGGCATTCGATTTTACACTTCCTAATACCACATCATGATGTTAGTTAGTACATTCTTGGGTGCTTTTAGCAGCAAACTACAAAAGTGCACACTCTACAGATTATGTGCTAGCCTCTGTATTCGGTGAATGGTTTAAAAAAACTATGTATGTGCTCTTCATACTTGCTATACAAATCAAACTCAACTTATTTTACGGTTGGATATTTAGATTTTATACAAATTCACTATTTCTTATAATATTTTTACTCTATGGTCAACTACAATTTGTTTTTCGTCCTATATTTCCAATATGTACTGAAATTGAAATAGACATGCCCATTATGCTCCAAATTTCATATTATTTGCTGCATCACTATGGATTTAAAGCTAAGTATTACCTTAAAATTAAAATAGTAATATCCACTATATGACTGCGCTTATCATGAATCAAGTTCCAATTACCATAATAAAAGGCAAGAGTGTCATTTTATTTGAAAATAAGGGTTCCATATTCATTATGAAGATATCGTATTACATCAAATGTAAATCATCACCCTAGACTTAGCCAAACATTTATTATGGTATCGCATCAATATGTCTAAAAGCAATTTTCATTTGAAATTCATTTTTTTACAAGAAAACAGGACATAAAAATCATAATAACCATTTGAAAAGGCTATAATATTCATCAAATGTGCATTTTAACATCTATTTTAATTAAAGCGTTGCATAGAATAGATCATTGGTAGCTGCATATTTTCTTTTCATCTTTAGTACCATCATTCTCCACTGCGAATGACACCTTTTCTTCAATAGGTATCTTAATATAGTGAATGACCTGCAACTTTAGCTTTTCCTAGGTTGTTTTCCTTTCAATCTCCTTTCTTGTGGTTCACACTGGCCAGCACAAAAGTATCATATATATATATATAACAAACAAAATAATATCATATATCTTAATATCATATATCCTGTGGATCACAAACCCATCAAATTGGACAACAATACTTACTATTAGTAAAAAGAAAAAATATCGTATATACACAAATATAGAATACACAGTAACATTTATGCTTTTTTGATCCGCAAATTAGTGAAAAATGAATATCAACGGTTGTAAATTTACATCTACTTGCCAACTGACAATCTAAATACACAAGTAAACAAATTTGATTCAATATTTACATATTTACACTATTGAATCTTGCAATGGATGTAATGTATGTACATCCTCCAAGATCAGTCCCTTGAGCACTTATTAGATTTTTTTTTAATTTACTACTAATTATAACAATTATTTATTTCAGGTTTGACCATTTTGCTCTTCTGGCCTTGCTTTATCCTACATTGTCCACATTACTTGAACACCTTCATATTGGCATATCATTACCTCATCATGTGGATTCATTTCATGTTTTCTTTCCCATCTTGCAAATATACGTGTCAATTGTCATCTAGTAATTACCATATTGCCTATATACCAACACACTAATAAGTTAAAACCAAAGGTCGATTAAATTATAGTGGAAGCATTAGCTAGATAGAAATGCAAATTACTGGTTTGAGGTTTCTTTTGACTTCTAGGCAAGTTTAAGATAACTACTGCCTTTCTTAATGGAGAAGTGATTGTACGAACCTAAGAATCCTTCCTCAAACTACCTACAAATCAACTAAAAATATCAATGATATGATAAAAACAAAAAAACTTCTTTCATTAGCTATAGACCTTAGATTTTTCAAATATCATAGTATCGATGCTAATAAACTATACCAACGATCGTGACTGAAAACTGACGATTCTCTCTTAACAAAAATCCAGGTTGCTTATGCTATTTAGGCCATCGATACAACAATTAATTAATAGTACATCATAGTTAATTTAAACAATTATAAATTCTTAATAGGGGCATTTCACTAGAAGGACAAACTTTGCAGTCCAATTAGTTTCTAGGACATACATCCATAGAAATTAATTTCAAGGCCAAAGTCAATAGAATAATTACTTTTAAGGACAAAGTCAGCAGTCCAATTGCTTTCAAGGACATAATTTCATAGGTTTTTAGGCCTTAGAAGCTAATTATTTTGCATTTTGTCCTTAAAAGTAATTATTTCAGTTGTGCGTCCTAGAAACTAATTTCACTAGCTAAAGAGGCCCTTGTGGCTAATTTCCACTTCTTAATATTTGGGAAAGAAATCATAAAAAAGAGAAAGTTCATATAAGTTAAATGTAACTATAATCAAGAGAATGAAAATTTTGAATAAATATAATCGATACATGTTAATAAAAAAGGAAATGAAAAGAAATTGAAGTGAAAAATAAATATATCTAGGAAAGTGAACGAAATAAAATCATGTCAGTTATTCCTAAAAGCATTATTGCATCATTTATGCAGAAAACTTGCCCTGACTTATACGTTGTTATTTGAAGAAGACACTGGTAGGTGTTACCCTAACTAATTTTAGTTGTTGAATATGTAATTGTTACATATATACATACATGCACACACATACATGTGTGTGCGCGCACGCACATGAATTTATTACGAAAAATCAATAAAAATGGATCAACTTTAAGATATGTGTGTGAAAGAAAGAGAGTATTCTACATAAACATAAGGAAATTACTGAAGGAAAATCATGTTATTCATAGCAATACCGGTAACTATATGCTAATATATAGTTGCAAATTCAAGGATCCATATTAACACAGAAAATACTACAATTCATATTAATAATCCACTAACTTCCAAGGAAAATAGTAAAGGGTTTCTCTATAATAAAAAGGTGAGAATGTAGGACTTCTCGAGCAATATTTGAAGCATGACCATACCTATCTTTTGTCAAGAAAATACCTCCTTTGGAAATATCGCAGTTGTGAAGAATATAGTGGATGAGTGAGATCAAATGAATGAAGAAAGGTATATCTACTATGAAGTGCATATTTGGATTGATATACATGTGCAGATTGCAAATTTTGATGTAGCATGTTCAATTTTGAACTTAAAACATATACAGTATTGAAAGGTCAATAATAGTTTGCATTTTTTTCCATTTCATTTGCTTAATTATTTCAGCAAACAACATACATGCATTAAAAACTAAAATAATTTCCATGATTACTTATATTTAAAATATCAGAAAATGATCAAGAATGAAAAATACTTAATTGAGCATCAACAACCAAGTAATGAACTTACTACATATACAACATTGCAAGATCAGAAATAAGACGAATATATTTTTCTTTGCTTTGAGATCACATCTCAAAAAATAACTTACCGATACTAAAAACCAAAGTAAATTCCATATGCGTTGTTCTTGGTCTGCAATATTAAAAGTATTACAAACTGATTGACTATGAAAAAACTTATTAAAATAAATGATTAATAATATCAAATGCAACTAACTATAAATCGATGAGTGAAAAGGAGACAAAACAATAAATATAACTATTAGTGAACATGCCTATCTGTAAATATACCCTTTAGTAAATCAAACAGTTAAATCTACCTATTGGATTGAATTCTGAAAAGAGAAGAAAACTTGGAGAGAGAAATGTTATGATTATCGTCGTTGATCACATAAATGGCGACCAACCAACTTCCAACCTTCTTCCTTTTAATAATATCCGCACTAAAATTATATAACCCGACAAATTAGAAGAAAACCCTAGACAAATTAGTAACAGTGGATTGCTAAAATTTTACAAACCGAGTCGCAGGCTTTGTGCATTCCAATATCAACAGGCGATGGAATCAACGAATGAAATCAGTTATCCAATTGGATTTGAGTTGATGGAGATATACAACGAAATTGGTAGGCATTTAGGGTTGTTAGTCATGGTGGATTCGTGTTGTGGTGAAATGAAATAGGGAAATGTCGCATAAGAAACCCAAATGGCAAAGGGCATTTTGGGTAGTTCGAAAAGACACGGTTGAATTCTAGCACAATGAATTTTCTTTATTAATAGTAGAGCTATATATAGGTTATTTGTATCATATTTTTCAAAAATATTTTCAAAAAAATACGTTCATATAGGAGGATCCGATTTAGAATCATTCTGCGAGGTCAGTAGAGTGGAAGGACCATATGTCATTGAACAGAGCTTGGAGAAGGAACTTTCAAGCTAGCAACTGTCGATGGCATCACACTTCCAAAGGCATGGAATAGCGAGCATCTACGATGCTATTTCACATTCTTTTTCATTTCAGTTGTATTTTGTTTTTAGAATTTGCTTTAGAATTTGATTTTCTAAATATGTAATAAGACAGATTATGTTATTTCTTTCCATTTCATGAATAAAGTTTCGGACTTCCTTTATGTTTATGTTTGTCGTAACATTATGTATTAGTTACATGGCAAAACTGATTGATGTCGATATGTATGAACATGCTCCCAGAGTTTGAAATTAATTACTCACGCTAATTCCCAATGGGACTAAACAAGATAAGCTTGGCCCACTTCTTCATTTCACAACTCCCATTCATAATTCAACGGACAGGATACACAAGGAGGAATAAATGTGGCTCGACTATCTAATGATCGAATAAATCCTACAAAACCATGGAACTGAAATAAAATGGGAGAAACCGTGACATGACCGATTGCACGCTAAATCAAACCCCAGACCCTAGGGGAAAATCAACTAATTAAAGAGAGTATGATCTGATTACTCTCCGAAATAACTCTAAGTCCCAAAATGTGGACTGGAGTATAAACATAAGTCGGATGTGAATCGACCACCCGCGGAATAACTCTAAGTCCCCAGAGTGTGGACTAGTGTATAAACATATCTAAGTCCCTAGAGTGTGGACCAAAGTATAGACATAAGTCGAGTGTGAATTGACCACCCGCGAAATAACTCTAAGTCCCCAAAGTGTAGACCGAAGTATAAACATAAGTCGGGTGTGAATCGACCACCCGCAACATAACTCTAAGTCCCCAAAGTGGGTACTAGAGTATAAACATAAGTCAACTGTGAATCGACCACCCACGAAATAACTCTATGTCCCCAGAGTGCGGATTAGAGTATAAACATAGATTGGGTGTGATTCGACTACCCATCAACTAACTCTTATCTCCAGAGTGCGGATATGAGCATAAGCAAATAGCTGAATGAGGATTGATCAATCGCTATTCCATGAACTCCGACCTAAAACCGACAATAGGAGTATAAGCTCGCTAAGGATGCAGTTCGACCATCCAACATCTAACCCCGCTAACCTAAGACTAGGGGCAGGATTATAGTTACTCGAAAACCACCAAATTTGATGGCGTAACACTAAGGTACAAGCCTGTCATTTTATGCGACTCAACGTGACGGCCACATGGAGACCTTGGGATAGAGCTAGTGGATTGTTATCAGAATTAATGAACAACGAATTACAAGTACATTGAATGGAAAGTAATAGTTCAACAACTAAAATAACAATTCACATGAAAGCTTAATGTAAAACAAGAATTTTTATTCACATGGTAGTTTTCAAAATCTTGGTACAAGTTATTTCAAAAACCGGGAATCATACCCGTACAACCACAACTAATAAAAGAAATGACAAATGAGTAGCTATGTAGACTACGCACACACAGAGCCGAAGTGACTACTATTTCTTCGACCTCCTCTCCTTTTTGGATTTTCAGGAGTGGTGCCACTTGAGCCCCCGATGGTCCTCTTCCTGGATCCTTTGCCACCTTTTGCGATAGAGCTTTCAGAGATAGGAGGAAGTTCATTGGGAATTGACCTGCCAGGTGGAATAACTTGTAGTGGGATAAGTTGTGGATCATTGATGTCCACCTCAGTGGGCTCAGCTTTAACCTTTTTCTTCAGCAACTCCTCCTTTTTGATATGCTCTTTCAGGCTAATCTCATTAATGCGTTCGGAGGCGCCGGTGATCACAACATCGTCGGATTCAACCATCGGAAGTGGATCTTTAACCTTATCATTGTCAAGCGCCCCGATGACTTGAGCATCGGGCCCCGGTACATCAGTAGCCGTTGGAATCTCTGTTAGTTTCTCTTGTTGCTCCACAACAGCATCGTTTTTAGAGGTTTGACCGGGGCCCGGAAGACCTGCAAAGTTTGTTAAAACAGGGAGATAAGCCTAAAACCATTGGGCGCAAAGACCAAAACTCTCATAAATTGGAGAGTAAAGTGGAATACCCATAACCTGTTGGCTCTTTGTGGTAGCTGAAGTGCCCCCTTCCAAAATAGGGGATAACACTTTAGATTGATAACCGGGCTTATCTGAATCATATCCAAGTCTTGGTCCAGGCCAAAGGAAACCGATGCTCCAGTCGCTTGTGAAGAATAGGGGCCTTTAGGATCGGCCTTCGAGGATCCGGCAATATGTTCTCCTTTGTCTCAAGGCACAGAAACGTTAAAGCATCGGAGTCTCGTAGCAACTAGATCTAGGGGTTCGTTTCCACGGAGGATCTCTCGCACTAATTTTTCTTTATTAAATTCAGCTCCGCCCAACTCCCTCCTTTTCATCTCAATGATGTGCTCCCAGGCTTCAGCAAATGATTCGTGATAACCTTCACCAAGAAAACTTAAGTCGTGGTGGATGAGGACTTTGGCGTTATATTCGATGATCGATGCAACAAACAAGTCCTTGATTTCATTCCGACCAGACTCTTTAGCATCTTCTTATCGGGTTTCAATTTCTCCCATCATCTCCTTGCGGCCTTCTGATGTGCACGTAAATGTGCATATTTTTACTTCCATATTTAATTGAATTTAATTAAATAGATGAGCATATAGGGTGTTTTAACATGTTTAAACCAATATTCAAATTATTTTCAAATCATCATTTATTTATCTTCGTGTAAGGGCAAAATGGTCATTTTTGTGCATATATTAATTTTAGAATATTTATTTCCACATTTTATTTTTATTTGTAGGAAAATTGGATGAAAATTACAAGAAGCTTCATGGAAAATATGCATGCACAAGAGAAGACAAGCAAGTTAAGATGGAAATAATTCATTTCATGACAATATGGAGGACCCCACCTACCCACTTACTATGATGTACAATTAGGAGCTAATGCACATGCTAATGAAGATTAAAGCTACAAGCACATTTGAGTGGAGGATTTTGCATACTGAAAATGAAATAAGATCTCCTAGGATTTTATGAGATCATCCAGTAGAAAATGTTATATGAGAAATTGATTCACGTGTCAGAACTAGAAATCAACTTAATCAAATGGGCCATGTAGCATTCCTTTCTAATATCGAACCTATAAATTCAAAAGAAGCCTCTACTGATGACTATTAGATTATAGCTATGCAAGAAGAGCTAAACCAATTCGAACGAAACGAAGTTTGGGAATTAGTTCCTAGACCAAGTGATCAAATAGTCACTGGTACAGTGGTACTAAATCAGTCTTCAAAAATAAAGCAGATGAACAAGGAAATATAACTAGGAATAAAGCTATATTAGTTGCACAAGGATATAATCAAGAAGAAGGAATTGACTATGAAGAAACATTTGCTCCAGTCGTACGACTAGAAGCAATACGTATCTTACTGGCCTTTGCATGTTTTCATAATTTTAAACTTTATCAAATAGATGTTAAAAGTGCATATTTAAATAGATATATAAAACAAAATGTTTATGTTGAACAACCTCCTTTATTCGCTCATGAAAAATTTCCAAACCGTGTCTATAAACTTAAGAAAGCCTTATACAGTCAAAAACAAGCACACCGTGCTTGGTATGAACGTCTTAAAAGCTATCTTATAGATTCTGGTTTTGAAATTGGGAAGGTTGATCAAACTCTTTTTATTAAAAGAACTAAAAAGGATATTTTAATATTCAAATTTATCTAGATGATATTATTTTTGTTTCTACAAATGATAAATTGTGTCAGGAATTTTCTAATATAATGGCCAAAGAATTTGAAATGTCACATATGGGAGAATTATCTTATTTTCTTGGTTTACAAATTAAACAATTAGATTATGGAATCTTTATTAATCAAGAAAAATATTGTAATAATCTAATTAAACGCTTTGGTATGGAAAATACTTCTGCCAAACCAACTCCAATGAGCAAACCAATACATCTCGATAGTGATGAAGATGGCAAGAGTGTCGATCAAAAATTATATCGAAGTATAATTGGATCATTACTCTATCTAACTGCTAGTAGACCTGACATAATGATGAGTGTTTGTTTATGTGCTCAATTTCAAGAAAATCCTAAAGAATCACATATGCGAGCAGGGAAACGAATATTACGTTATCTAAGCAAAACCAAAAATTTTGGACTTTTCTATCCGAAAGAATTTCCTTTCGAGTTAGTATCATATAGTGACGCTGACTTTGGAGAATGTCGGACGGATCGAAAAAGTACGAGCGGGAATTGTTACTTCATTGGACAATCCTTAGTCTCCTGGTTAGCAAGAAACAAAATTATGTTTCACTATCGACGTGTGAAGCAGAATACATTTCTGCTGCTTTAGCATGTGCACAAGTCATTTACATGCAACAAACACTTCAAGGTTTTGGTATAAATTTATCTAAATCAACTATTTTTTGTGATAACACAAGTGCTATAAACTTATCTAAAAATCCTGTCAATCATTCACGAACTAAACATATTGACATCCATCATCATTTCCTTCGTGATAATACTGAAAAGGATATAGTCAAATTAGAATTTGCATCCTCTGAAAATCAGTTGACTGGCATATTTACAAAACCTTTAATGAAAATATTTTTATAAAACTATGAAGAGAATTAGGAATTTTATCATTAAAAGATTTATAATTAATTTTTCAAACTCTGGTCTCTTACTTGTAAGAGAAATATTCTACCACTCTATTATTACATACTTCAACGAAACCATATTTTAAAATTTCTATTATATACTTCTATTTTTGATCAAACTTTTCCTACCAAACATATTTTCTTTCATTTTAAACCAGACAATGTTTTCTCTGATTAAAATTTTTTCTATCTCAAATCTAATACCTATTTCTGACATTCTTTACCTTATAAATACCTCTTCAACCAAGTCTATATACATCATCTTTTCGACAATTTGCTAATAAAAGTTTGTTTTTCCACCAAGCTATAATAATACAAATGTCTTCTCAACAATCTTCGAATAACTCCTCACTTGACTACTCCTCCCCAAGTTCGAGATCTCTCAACTTACCCACTCCCACGTTTATATATAAACCCATCCCATCGTACCTCGTTCCACTCACACGGGTTATACTCCACCCGAAAAAAGAGCTAATCACTCTATATTCTTTGGCTCGCCGTCTGCAAAAGAGAAGATAGACGACATTCACCATTACCAAAGGGAAATGCTGGAATTACAGTGCGAACTTTACTACGAACAAAAAGTTAACGCTAAGCGTTTAAGCTTTTTGGAGCAAGTCGCGTTGAAATTCTACAGATCCTCATCCAGGAGCACGATTCATCAACCATCTCCTATCCAGTCTCCTTCTCGGTACAATCCTTGGGAACCATCACCACAACGTCCTCTAGTATCTCCGAACTCTTGGGAACGTGGAAATGGTTGGTCTCCACTCCGGCCATTACAGGAGAATACTAAGATTGAACCAGAAGAGTATAAGACTCCTAGTTCCTCTTCTAATTCTGCTTAAATTTTTATGTTATAAATACTTCTGTCTATAATTCATTGTCTGTTTATATATTTTTTACATTCAATAAAGTTCTATTGTTTTGTATATTAAGTTTCATTTGTATATATACTTATCTTTGTTCTAAAATTTCATTTCTACAATTTTACAACAAATTCAATCGACTGAATAACAACGGCAGTCGACTGAACGAAAATTTTCAACTGTATTTTTTACTGCAACTCAGTCGACTGACCTAGAAATTCAATCGACTGAATATCCAAAAATTACACTACAAACTCTCGGGAATAATTTAGTCGACCGAATCCATAAGTCAGTCAACTAAACCCAATTATATATATTTTTAGAAACCCTAGTCTATCGACTGTTTTTACAACTTTAGTCGACTGAAACTGGTAAAATCGGGTAACCTTTGGCCAAAAGTCATTTCAAATTTCAATATAACCTTATAATTTTTCACACTTTTCTATTTTCCACTTTTATTTGGCTATTACTTCTCCGTCTCTACTCTCAAAATCTCCAAATCTCCACATCCATTGTCAATTTTTTCCTTCAAAAACCCTAAAACCCTACCATGGCACCAAAGAGAGCAAGGGCTTCTTCATCCTCCGCTGGTCCTTTAGATTCTCAGATTCGTAGTTGGTTATATAATGAGAAAGCAGCACAAAGATTTGACAAGATGAAGAACTCGAGAATATTTAAAGATTCATTTGTTAAATTTCCTGATTTTTCTTCTATGCCATCCAAGATCTCGCTAGAAGGAGTGGATTGGAGTCTCTCATAGATTATACTACAAACAACATAAAAATCAACCATCTCCTCATCAAACTATTTTACGCCAATCTCAATTTAGACCACCATACTATTCAGAATACGGATGATTGTATTTGGACTCTTGTTTGTGGCGTAAAGATCTTCCTACCCTTAGCTCGACTTGGAAGAATTCTCAATTGTCCATTCGAAGGAGAAGAGTTAGCTAAAATTTCAGTAAATATGGAATCAAGAGATCGAGTTAGCCACATGTTCCTCTCCGACGATATGCCGAAACTAAAGGCTCTCACGCTTAGACCCAAAGCAAGAATTATGCACCGAGCACTTACTCACTCCATCAACCCAAGAATTGGAAGCTACGAAAAAGTGTATAGGCGCGATTTCCAATCGCTATATGCCATATGGGGTGCACTTCATGTCAATTGGGCTAACGTAATCTTAGAAGAATTTCAAATGTTTAATCAAGGACACATGAAACAATTCATTATGGTGCATACATCATGAGGATACTTAAGCATTTTGAAGTGCCATTCCCCGACTCGGATTTTTCTGCCATTGGCTCATTGAATACTAAAACACTA
Organism: Allium fistulosum; assembly: GCA_030737815.1. Lineage (NCBI taxonomy): Eukaryota > Viridiplantae > Streptophyta > Magnoliopsida > Asparagales > Amaryllidaceae > Allium > Allium fistulosum. Next base: position 420,901,199 of record CM060906.1, read on the forward strand.
AGCTTAATGAGCCCCAAAAAATATCGTGATCATACGATTATCACCTTCGAGCATTGGTAAGAGAACCAAGCTTCCGGACAACCACAACCATCCTTTATGCAACAAGCTCCCCGTGTCGAAGCTACTAGTTCTTCTCAACCACCACCACCTCCACGGGAATTTGGTGAGATACTAGAAATTGGTTCTCAAGCTCGACCACAGGAGGCCTTGACCATCATTTCTAGAAATTAAAGGCTTCTTGATCAACGACTTACTCGAGTCGAGACGAATGTCTCTCATGTTGAGAAAATTGTCATGAAGGTGAAGAAAAAGCTAAATCATATCCAAGGCTTCTTAAACAATATTTGGGAAGCAATTCCGTGCAGTCAACCTTCTTCTACATCCATTCATATTCCTAAATCTCAAGAAAAACGACCTCAACCACACTTTACTTGATCGACTTCTAACGAGGGACAAGAAGAAGAAGGAGATTCCAGTGGTGAAGAAGAAGAAACTGAGGGAGATGATCAAGAACAAAGTTCCGATGAAGAAGGAGTTGGTGATGAGTAAGTTGTTTTGGTTTCTAGACTCATTAATTTTAAACTAGTATGTTGTTATTTTGCAAACAATGGTCGGTATTATCTTTATTTTTACTATGTAATATTTGTCTAAGAATGGTAATGTGGCTCTGACTTGTACTTTGATTCTCTGTGGTTTTTGAATGCCAATGTCATTATCCATGTTAACTATATTTTTTTAGATTATAAATATTATCAGTTTGGAAACTCTCCTTTCTGTCGATGACAAAGAGAGAGAGAGAGATTGCTCAATTATTTTTCATAGGGAAATACAAGCATAGATTCAGGGGAAGAAACAATATAGATAAGGCTAGCATATTTTCATGGGGAGATATAGATCAACAAGGCTTGTCGAGATTTATCCGTATCAAATGGAGTTGTCATCATCAAAAATAGGGAGAATGTTGGATCTTAAATGTTGATTGCTGATAAGAATTTCAAGCGACACAACAATTCATGAATCGACGACATCTATGAAGCCCCGACTCGACGTATGGTTCATATATATTATATATTTAATCTAGAGTCAAGTACTATATATATTAGAGTCAAGTCTAGTTGCTTTGTTAAGATCATTCCTCAAGAATCATCACTCTCATTCATATATTCACTTACATTGCACTCGATTTGAAAATTATCATTTTCTAACTCACATGCATTCAGGCTTCAGGAAATACACAGTTCAGTCGACTGAACTGATGCCCTCAGTCGACTGAACCTGTGCATAATGTTTTTTTAAAATATACACGGCCCAGTCAACTGACGGCATCATTCAGTCGACTGAATCTATGCATTTTCAAATGCATGCCCACATTTTGAATTTAGTCGACTGATGGCACCTAGTCAGTCGACTGAACACTTTATAACTGTCATATTCTTGAAAAGACACTTCTTTTTTGAAGAGATTTCTTCCTCGCCAAGGGGTGCAGCCATTGCTATTCATAGATACCTCTACACCAGCAGTTGCAACTCCTTATCTACTATAAATATACGTGAGTTTCATTGGTCAAATCACTTAATTTAATTCTCTCTCTTGATCCAACTTGAATAATATTCTTTGAATCTATTGCTTACTTGATTTCATATTTTCATTGCTTACGATCTCACTTCCATATCTTACAAGCAATTCTAAAACTTCTTATTATTCATACACGCACAATCATATACATCATTCTTGAGGAAGAGATTATAGGAAGGGTGTGCTACAAGTGACAAATCCGTGTTATTAGAACACACAAAGTCAAGACAATCTACTTTGTAATCAATTCATGTTCGGTTGCTTAGGCGGTCAAGTCCTGTTATATTGCTCAGGCGGTCAAGTCCTGTTCGGTTGCTCAGGTAGTGTAAACCTATTCCTCCGGGTTAAGTGAGGGATGGTAGTTTAAATTCCAAAAGGAGTCTGGGATTGGACATAGAACGGGAGTTCGAACAAGTATAAAAATTCCTGGTGTCCTTTTACTTTACTGCTATTTTATTTTACAGTTATTTTCCACACTAGTTATCTATTATATATTCCATATTACACGATCCTATAGCACCGTCACTTTCACAAACTCTCTTGCTAATTGAACCTGTCTTAACTCTTCTCCCACTTCCATAGCACTTAATAAAGCACAACTGCTCAGGTCAGAATTCTCCACTGAGAACATAATTCGATTATGACTATCAGGGTATCTTAGTGTATCTCCCCATCCTGGCAAAATATCCTAGCCTCGTACCATCTCAACCAAACCGTGCCCAAAATGATTCCAAAATCTACAAAATCGAACACATACAGACCGCATGCTAACTTGTGACCTAACAAATTAAGTTCTAACGGGTCATAACTCATCCTCAGAGTTGCATACCCGCCTATTGGATTCGCAACCCTTAAGAAAGTAATAAGGTATGTGGGTTCTAAGCATAACCTATCAACCAAACACTTGGATATAAATGAATGTGATGCACCGGTATTATATAGTATTCTTATTGGTATACTCCGTATCAAAAACGTACCTTCCATCACAGTCTTCCCTTTATCAGCAGCAGTTGGCTTAGCAGAAGATGGTCAAACGGTAAAAACCTTTTCCTTGTCCGCCTTAACCGGCTCTGGACACTGATTCTTATAATGCCCAACCTGGTCACAGTTGAAGCACTTCACATTCTTCTAATCTGCAGCCTTCTTCCCTTTGCCTGACCAGCACTCATTTGCATAATAACCCTTCTTGTCACACTTGTAGGAAACTAAACCAGTCTTTGCCTTCTTGGCAGCTTCTCTCTTCTGGACTCCCTTCTTCTTAAAGAACATTCTTTTCTTTCCCTGAGAACCCTAGATTTCAACTGGCTTCTCTCTAGAACAAACAGTAAGCATCTCCTCATGGTGAATTGCCATCTCCACTACTACATTACAAGGATCACGGGTATGTGTCAGGGTCACCCTAGCAAGCTCAGGTTTCAATCACCGAATGAACCTCTTATTTATCCTGATGTCGGTGTTTATAGTAGCATACCCAAATCGAGACAGCTCATCAAACTTAGTGGCATACTCGAGAACTGACATCTCTCCCTAAACTAGATCCATAAACTTCTCATCAACGCTGACTTAGCAACCTCAGGTAAGAACCTCTATTAAAATCTCCTTCTAAATTTAGCCCATGTCAACTCTTCCTCCGGAACTCCGGCAGTAACACTGTTCCACCAATGAAGTGCTGACCCTTGCAACTATCTAGAGGCTAACCTTCTCTTCTGCTCATCATCTAAACCCAAATCAGCAAAGATACGTTCACAATGTAACAAAAAATTCTCTACTTCTATGGCATCCTCCGTTCCAATAAACGGTTTCCCACCAAGACTGGTGTAATCTCTACTTAGCTTAGCATAATTATTCTCAAGGGGAGCCATAGGATTAGCTCCTTCAACATTACCATTGTTATCCCACTTTTGGCAAGACCGTGACACTAAGGACTTGAATAGGGACTGAAGACAATTCGTCCCGAAGATCGATTATCTATAAGTCCACGATGGATACAGGCGAACTTGGTCCGAGTCCGCATCGAGCTACAATTAACATGGTATGACAAACAAAGCTATGATAGACAACATTCCAAATTTCAAGGCAATCGGAGTTCGTATGCTCAAGTTATGGATCGATCAAGATTCACGTGAAACATGCTCACTTTGTATCCATAACTTCGTACCCATCATACTTCGTATCCAACACTCTACATCCATCCCATTTGTATCCATCAGACAATAGCATCGATCAAAGTTCATCTATTCAACAGCTTCACGTTTCATATCGATCCCGCTTCTGTACGTTTTGTATCGATCGGCCAATCGATCGATACGAAACCAATAACCAATCGATCGATACGAAAACAACAACCATGCATCGATCGAAAGGGAGGTGCAAGCATCGATACGAAGGAAACAACTTAGGATCGATATGAAGGAAGTAGTCTAACTAAAGGAAATGGTCCACGAGCTTGAAACATGGATCCCCATAGAATTCTCTCTCCACGTCATCAATGCACAACTGATCGATACACAGCCTATCGATACGAAGGAGCATCGATACGAACGTATACGAACTTATCGATACAAATCCACCAACCTACTTGCAAATTCCATCTTGGATCGATCATAACTCAAAAATTATAGGTGCAAATGCTATGAAATTTTCACAGAAGCTTGCATATCAACTAAAGAACCACCATGATCGATCGCAGCTCAAATGGAGCCAATCTTGATCGATACGAAATGCACTTGGATCGGTCAGGATCGATCCCAAATGACTCTGGATAGATCTGGTGGGCCCGCCCACGTGTGAGAAAGGGTATTCCAAGTTTTGGGGCAGAAATTTCCAAATCTACTCCTATAAATAACACCCCTACGCCTGCAGAAAAATGACTTTTTTGATGCTTTGACGTTGCTACTCTGCTGCAACTCCATTGTAACTTGAGATCTAGTGATTTGTAGTGTTGTAATCAGTTGTCAATCATCAATAAACAGCAAAACTATTCAAAGCGGATGTAAGCTACAACGCTGAACCACTATAAATTCTTGTCTCTTTCTGTTTTTGGTTGATTTTATTGGTGTGATTGTAAGATTAGCCTCTTTTTTCATTTAAATTCTTCGTTATAATCTCTTCAATTACATCTGAAGAGTGTTGTGCCCAATTTCGGTACAAACACTTTGGTGCGTTCACTGAGGAGACCCTGCTTTTCCTTGATTCAGTGGATCCCCTACCGTTGTTGGATTGCTAAAATCTAAGGAGGAGATCCAGATCTATCTTCCAGTAATTCCTTCCATTCTATTCAGATTACTCCAGATCTAGGAAAGAGCTACATTCATCATGGTGTGCACTTCCAAAACTGCTTCAAATGCTGCAGATCCAAAAAGAAGGGATATGCCAAATCCCACGCAGCTGACCACGGCAGGACAAATGTCAATCGGAGCTCCAGATCCGCAAGGTCCTATGACTAGAGAGGAGTTCTAGACCCTCATGTAAGAGCTTACTCAGAGTCATCAAGATCTCACTCAGCAGATCCGTGCCAACACGGAGCTCGCAAACCAACTGAATGAGGAAAGGCGAAGGAGATCTAAAAGGGATCATGTCTCTCATTCCTCGACCGAAAGCTCGACTTCATTTGACTTCAATCACAGATCTACATGCCGTCGGCTGGATGGAAACTACACTGAAGCCTCCAGGCATCAACATGCTGTAAATCTCAGACAGGCCGGGATTGGTCCTTCTACAGGGCACCAAGCTGGACCCTCCTCCCGAGGAAGGCCACTTCCTTATCATACCATCCATGACCACGCAGCTGCTGCCACTATAGATCTGGAAGTCGAGATCCAGAACCAACCAGATCTAGCTCACCATCAACACGTTCATGCTCAAGATCCTCACTTCCCTAAAGATCGGGAGCCAAGGAGGTGAGGAACGGACCGTAGACAACGACCGGACTGTCCCCGCAACATGGAACCCGACCATGCCTTGGCCCCGAACATCGAGATGCCTGACATTCCAACCATGATATGCCAAATGATCAGAGAAAGTCAAAGCCTTATGAACGATGATTGGGGAATTTCCCAAAGTCACACTCCATTCACCGATGACATACTTTATGCAGAGCCACCCCGTTGATTCAGGATGTCGACTCTGTCGGTGTATGAAGAAAGTTCGAATCCTAACCAGCATATCTTAAAATATGAATGGCTCATGAACACCGCTCAAGCTGACGATGCGGTCAAGTGCAGGAGCTTTCCTATCTCCTTGGGAGGCATTGCAACTATGTGGTTCACTCGTTTACCACCCAGATACATCTCATGTTTTGATCAATTGGCTACTAAGTTTGTCGAGCAATTCCGTATGCATGCTACTAGACCAAAGGATGTCAACACCTTGTCCAGTGTTACTCAAGCTCTAGGAGAGGCTCTTAGACGTTATTTGGAAAGGTTTCATGGTGCTTGTGCTGAGGTCAGCAACCCCAATGGCATTGACTAAAGTGATCGATCCTGATTCCGATTTTGGTTATTGGTTGGCGAGGAAACCCCCCACTTCATTGGATCGTTTCTACGCTAAGGCAGCCCATTTCTTGAGGAGAGAAGACACTAGATGATCTAGGAAGCAGGACGTAGTGGGGTCCAGTGGTGAAGGCATTCAGAGTAATGTTGCAGTAAAGCAGACCGGTGAGAATTCCGGTAAAGTACAATTGAACATTCAGAACAAGCAAGGTCAACAGAAGGGTAACGGAGGTCGGGGAAATAAGAGAGACCCAAATCGCGGACCGAGACCCAAAGCTCCTATGTTCGAACGATATACTTCCCTAAACACATCGCTGGAAAATGTTTACCTTCAGACTTGTAATACCGGGTAGTATAAGAAGCCAGCTCCGAAATCGTCAACTAAGAAACAAATTTAGACTAGAAAATTCTGTAGATTCCATGATTGTTACGGCCATAACACTAATGAGTGTCGTCATTTACAAGATATCATCGAAAGGTTGATTAGAGAAAGGAAGTTAGAGTAGTTTGTTCGGGCTCCGCAGGATGGAGGTGCGGGCCCATCTAATCCAAATCAAGGTCAAGGCCAAGCTAGGCTCGAAGAACCCGCACGTACTAGCGAGAGGCTGGTAATAAATATTTTGAGTGGTGGTCTTCATCCAGTTGATCAGAGCTGAAAGGAAATGGAGTCATGCCAGTTCGATTAGACTGTGGACTTCGAATGTTGTAGTAATTCTAATGATGGGGCCCCGTCAAAACAACAGAGAACGATGATAGACGACATCATTTTCAAAAACTGAGATGCTGATAGAGTCGAGGCCTCCACTATTGATCTGTTGGTTATCTCAGCTCAAGTAGGTCCTACTTCGATGAAAAGGATCTTAGTCGACAGCGGGAGTTCTGTCAATATACTTTTCAAGCGCGCTTATGACCAAATGAGAATAGAGGCGAAAAATCTAAAATCGTGTTAGTCACGCATACATGGTTTTAATGGAAGTGCAACCATACTAGCTGGCTTGGTCGAATTACCTATTGAATTGGGTATTGGAGATCGTTAGAGTGTCCGGATGTTACAGTTTGTTGTGTTGGACATACATTCCCTTATAATGCTTTCTTGGGTCGACCGGCCCTTGCGGAATTCAGGGCAGCAATTGCCCCATGGTATTTAATTCTTAAGTTCCCCATTGATAATGGGGTCGAAGTAGTACATGGTGATCAGGCGACTGGACGTGCCTGTTATGTTGCAGAGCTGTAGGATGCGCAATGAAAGGAGAAAGGAAAGGGCGTGGAGGAATCTCTCTGCGTCCGCTTTTCAGAAAATTGACAACTAACGCCTAAGCCTAGGCTCAGGTGCTACAACCAGTTCCTTAAGGACCTTGATCCTGGGACAATAATGATGAGGAGAAAGTCAAAGGTAGCCAAGCTTCCCCAGAAGAGTTGACGATCAATGTTTTGATCCACGATGACGACGATTCCAAAAAGGTAAAGGTTGGATCTCAACTTAGCCACCAGATGAGACAGGAGTTGGTTGATTTTCTCCAGAGGAACCTTGATGTGTTTGCCTGGACTCATTCAGACATGTGTGGGATCTCGCCGGACATCGCGAGCCATGCATTAAATATTGACCCATGTCACGTCCCGGTGAAACAAAAAAGGTGCGGTATAGATCCAGAGAGATCTGCCTCCCTAAAGGAAGAAGTAAATAAACTCAAGTCGAATGGGTTTATTCGTGATGCTTTATACCCGGAGTGGGTATCGAATCTAGTACTTATCATAAAGCCGAACGAGAAATGGCGGACATGTGTGGACTACATAGATTTAAACAAAGCCTGCTCCAAAGACAGTTTCCCACTTCCAAGAATTGATCAACTTGTGGATTCAATAGCCGAACATGAGCTCTTATCTTTCATGGACGCGTATTCCGGCTACAATCAAATACCAATGCATCTACCCGACCAGGAACATACCAGTTTCGTCACCGATCTGGGACTCTATTGTTGCAAGGTGATGCCGTTCGGATTTAAGAACGCTGGAGCAACTTATCAAAGGCTCGTGAATCGAATGTTCGCTAACCAAATTGGAAAGACAATGGAGGTGTACTGTTCGTCGGCTAATTTTCTATCGATTAGAAAATAGTCAAAAAAATTGAAATTAATTTAAACTGTAAGCGCACGGCGTACACTTGTAGTGCGTGGCGAATACGGGTCGATCCGCAGAGAATTGTGAGAGATTAAAAATCTATTCAATCAAATTAGATCAAAGAGAGATGAAGTTGTTAACTACAAAAAAGAAGCTAAATCTAAAATTAAAATGTGATTTAAAAAAAAACTATTAAACTAGAGAACAATTTAGAGGCAAATCCACTCTAATATTTTTGTAAATCAACAAACATAGAATTTATGATCTCTAACTTTGATATTAAGTGAAATAAGTGTTGCATTTATCATAAGTATGGTTTGTTTATGTTATTAATTAACATAACTCAAACCATCAAACTATAATACAACAATTATACCACTTATAATTCTCATGAAAATGAAGCCAAAGAAAAAGTTATTTTAAGTATGATCTATGTACTATTGTAACTAGTAATATAGATCATCAAATTTCATTTTTTACTTTCATTTCAAAATCAAAAATGGATTAGAAAATGATGATGCAACTTGTGTTTATGTTGAATAAGAATAGCTCATTTGCAAAAGCAACATAAGCTATCAAACCCACTTGTATAAACTTGCATCAAAATTTACTTTCATGAAGCATAGACAAAGAGATCATAAATCATAGAAATGTTGAAATTACATAATATTTGAGAGCTTCATTACCCCTAAATTGAAGGGTTTAGCTACTCATTTGTGGCATTGAAGCAACACTTGTAAATTTCAACATGAAAGAGCAAAGAAATGAAAACTAAGCAAAGGAAGAAAGAGAGATTAACTAGTAACTAATTGCATAAAAATTAAAGCTACACTACTTGCATAAATGTAAATCTAAGCTATGAACATTAAAAGGAAGAGAGCATAGAAAGAAACATTAACAATAAAACAAAGAAAAGCATGTAGAAAAGAGAGAAGAAAGAGGCTTGGAAGCAATTTTTATTTCATAGAACATTGAGCTTACAATTTGATCTCTTAATTTCCTAAGTAAAATGAAAGAGTAGATGATATGTTCATGTACATAAGAGGGCTATTTATACATGCATAAAACCCTAATTCTCTTTTTAGGGAGCTTCCCAAAATACCCTTGAGGTGGTGTAGCCTCCAAGTAATCATTAACATTCAATAATCCCCCACTTAATATGTACATGAAGCTTTAAGTCCTTTTAGCATGTGCTTAGCTTCTAATTGGAAGTTAGGTAAGTAGGTGGGGTCCTCCATGATATTGAACTTGAATTATTTCCTCTTCATTCCTTTGTATTTCCTTGTGCATGCATATATCATCATGAATCCCACTTCCAAAAGCATCAAAATATCCTATAAAAATCATAAAAATTGTCCAAGTAAAAATTCTTAAATTAACACATGCACACAAATGACCATTTTGCCCCTGAATGAAGATGAAAATATGATGGTTTGAAAATAATTGAATTTTGGTTTTAACATGTAAAAATGCCCAAATATGATGTTTATTTAAATAAAAAGAGATAAAATATGGATGTAAATATACGCACATTTACATGCACATCAAATACCCCCACACTTATCTTTTTATTCGTCCTCGAATAAAGGAAAAATTAGATAAATCCGTTTTCGTAGGGAGCACGATTGCATTGAGTGTATGCAACAAGCCATTAAACCTCTGGGTGTCCCCAGTAGGACAAGTGTTGTCTCGTGAGGGTTTTCAGCGGATACTACCCACAAAATCCAGATGCAAAGTGAAAATATTTACAAAATGCAAGATTTATTTACAATGGGATGAATGCAAGTTCTTGAAAATATTTACAAATGACGGATTTACTCTTAAATCGACACAAAGAAGTTAAATATAAGTCTTGGTCATTATCTTGAAAATTTAAGTCATTCCTCATCAAAACTTCCAACAAAAATCAAGTTATCATAGCAAATAGACAATAGTTTAACTCGATGTTTCGGTTGATAACAAAGTGTAACTATGAAATAAATCCTTAGTTGATTATCAAAGTTTATTAAAGTGGTATTTTCATTTCTTTTCAATAACAAATCAAATCAAATAAGTAAAAATAGTGCTAGGATTTCAATTGCTTGCTCTCTTATTATTTGTAAGAAAAAAAAATTACACACCTAGCTCAGGTAAACTGAGGCCAGATATACCACCCATGCACTGCCTTTCGGGCTTATGTGAGGGGAGTACAGAGCATGGCGAGTGCACACACTTTCATGCTTACACCTATCGACCGTAGGTGGTTTTTATTAAGTCTGATCTTTGTTTTTTTTTACATGTGTTCCATACATGCATAACCGTGAGGACTTTTAAATGAGTATGAAAGCACATAATTAAAGATTCCAAGTAATTCACCCATGCATAACCGTGAGGACTTTTAAATGAGAGTGAATACTTTGGATGTTATTATTTTTTTTAAGAGAGAGAGAGAGTTTTGCAAAATTATCTTAGCACCATTTAACTTAGAAGACAAAAATGTTATATCCTTTACTTTAAATTTACCACTTTTTAAACAAAGATTAGAACATACTTCATAATTAACATAGATGAACCTTCCTATATACTAGTTAAACCATTGTTATTTGTAATCAAACTTCATTTTTATTTTTGTTAAGACAAACAAATTTTCAAAAATTTCAATATATTAACCAAAACTCATACTTAACCCATAGTGTTTCTTCAAAAATAAATCAAAATGGTAAAAAGAAAATGTTTTTAAGATATAGGAGTTTTGAGATTTTTTTTTTGAAGTAAGAAGATGAAAATTCAAAAATGCCATGAAAAACCATGAAAAAAAAATGAACATGAGTCTTCCCCCCACACTTAATTTTGACTGTGTCCCCATAGTCAATGCGTGATATAATGAGTGTAACGGGAAAAATATGTACATATTTACAAAAGAGGGTTAACATTCTTACTAGACGTAGCTTGGCTCATGAAGGATCATGAGCTCCTCCTCTTGGTTATTTGGCAATTCCAAGAAAGGTTTCAAACGATGACCGTTGACTTTGAAAATTGATCCATCCCTGGGGTTTTCTATTTCTACGGCACCATGTGGAAAAACAGTTCGTACCACAAATGGTCCGGTCCATCTTGATTTAAGTTTCCCCGAAAATAAATGTAGTCTTGAGTCATATAAAAGAACTTTCTAGTTAGGTGAAAACGTTTTTCTAAGGATTGACTTGTCATGAAAAACTTTTGTTCTTTCTTTGTAAATTTTCTCGTTTTCATACGCGTCATTCCTAAGTTCTTCTAGTTCGTTGAGTTGCAATTTTCGGTTTTCGCTAGCTTTTTCAAGGTCAAAGTTTAAGTTTTTTATTGCCCACAACGCTTTATGTTCGATTTCAACGGGTAAATGGCAAGCTTTACCGTAAACTAAACGAAATGGGGACATCCCAAGGTTAGTTTTAAAAGCAGTACGGTAAGCCCAAAGCGCGTCGGTCAATTTCTGAGACCAATCTTTTCGATTTTTGTTGACAGTTTTCTCCAAGATTTGTTTTATTTGTCGATTTGAAACTTCAACTTGGCCACAAGTTTGAGGATGATACGGAGTGGATAACTTGTGGGTTATCGAGTATTTTTTCATTAAAATTTCAAAAGAACGGTTGCAAAAATGGGTCCCGTTATCACTGATTATTGTGCGAGGTGTGCCGAACCTCGAAAAGATGTTTTCTTTGAGAAATTTCACAACAATTTTATGGTCGTTGGTTTTGCAAGGAACAGCTTCGACCCATTTTGAGACGTAGTCAACAGCGAGAAGGATATACAAGTTTCCAAAAGAATTGGGAAAAGGTCCCATAAAGTCGATACCCCAAACATCGAAGATTTCGATGGTAAGAATGGGGTTCAAAGGCATCATATCTCGTCTAGAAATTCGTCCAAGCATTTGACATCGATCGCAAGTTTTACAAAATTCGAATGAGTCTTTGAAGAGAGAAGGCCAATAGAAACCACACTGAAGCACCTTTTCCGCAGTTTTTCGAGGACCAAAATGTCCACCGCACGCTTGATCGTGGCAAAACGAAAGAACACTCCTTATCTCATTATCCGGAATGCAACGTCGGATGATTTGGTCGGGACAATATTTGAACAAGTATGGATCGACCCAATAGAAATATTTCACTTGGGACATGAATTTGTATTTGTCCTGTTTGGACCACGATGAGGGAGTTTCTTTAGTGACTAAGTAGTTCACTATATCAACGTACCATGGATCGATAAAAATTGAAAGGAGTTGTTCATCGGGAAAGTTTTCATTGATCGGCAAAGAAGATGGCGCGTTCACTTACAGAAGTGGCTAATTGACTCATTTGCATTTCGAGTTTTGCAATCGATTGGTTTGTGTTTTGCATATATGAAGTCAATAAATTTTGCAAATTGCTGTTTGATTGAAGGCTTTGAGTGGTTGCTTTAGCCAACGTTTCAAGAGTTTTCTCAAGTGAAGTTAAACGTTTATCGTCTTGGGGAGGATGAGCAGGATTTTGTTGTGGGTGATTATGCGACGGACCCGCAAGGTTTGGTTGAAAATTGTTGGGCTGAAAGGGAGGATTCGAAGCATTATTCGGAAATGCTTGAAAATTGGGACGAATCGTATTTGTGTTGGGATTGTTTTGGTTCCACGCAAAATTCGGATGATTTCTCCAACCAGGGTTGTACGTTGGAGAAAACGGGTCATTTTTGGCTTTATTGAAAGCATTGATTTGTTCGACAGAATTGGGACACTGATCGGCTATATGATTAGGATCGTTGCATTTATAACACATCGGTTGGGAAGTTTGGTTCATTTGATTCGTTGAGAAAACGTTATCGAATTTTTTAATCATTGCATCGATCTTAGCTTCCAAAGCAACAGAGGATCCTATCGAGTGTGCACTCGATCGTGAGTAAACTGATTTTTCGTTCGATCGTTCCCATTGGGATGATTTTTCGGCGAGGTTTTCAACAAATTGCCAAGCATCGTCGTGATGTTGGGCAAGAAATTTGCCTTGGCACATTGATTCGAGCATGGTACGTGAGCTATTTTCGAGTCCATCGTATAAAATTTGGCAAATCGTCCATTTTTCGAAATTATGGTGTGGACATTTTATCAAAAGCTCTTTGAATCTTTCAAAATATTTTCCGAATGGTTCTCCCTTGAATTGATGAAAGTTTACAATTTCGTTTCGGATTCTACTCGTTTTTTCCAAAGGGTAGAACTTTTTTAAGAAAGCTTTTACGAATTCTTCCCACGTTTTAATCGAGTTCGATGGTAAGCTGTACAACCATTTTTCAGCGTAATCTACAAGAGCGAATGGGATTAATCGAAGTTTGATTCCGTCATCAGAAAGTTGTTGGAGTTTAATGGTTGCACAAACTTGTTCGAATTTAGTCAAGAAGATGTATGGATCATCGTGTTCGAAATTGCCAAATTTCGGAAGAGTGGCAATATGGTTTGAGTGAATTTCGAAATGGTTACCCGTAGGGGCGGGTAACGTGATGCAAGATGGAATAGAAACTCTATCGGGAAAGATTCTATCCATAAGAGTTCGAGGGGCATTCTCGTTTGCCATTTCGGGAGGATCGTCTGTTCGAGTTAAACAGTTTGTAGAAGGGTCGCGAGTCCAACGATTTGTTGTTGTGTCACGAGTCCACGTACTCATGCACAAGTGAAAGTCGAAAAGAGAAAGAAATTAGGAACGAGTTTGGAGAATGAAAGAAGTTTTGAAAATGTTTTTTTAAGGAAGAAGACTATTTATCAAGTGAAATTCAATTTCAAAAGAGAAGTTTGATTTTTGTTTTGTTTTTGGTTTTTCAAATTTTTATATGTTTTTTTAAAATATTTACCAAAAGGATTTTTTTTTTAGAAAATAGAAATTTGATTTTTTTTGTTCTTTTTGAATTTTTAAATTTTTTTTTTTGGATTTTTGTTTTTGATTGAAAAATTTCAAAGGAAAGGATTTAAAAGGATTTTTTTTGTTTTTGGATTTTTGATTTTTTTTTTTAAATATGCATGAACTAATGCAACTAAATGAATGCAAAGGACTTAATTACAATTTTCTGTCCTTACTAGCTCCTAACCCAAAATTGTATAATCACACTTTGTCTTAAATCAACACAAATATTTCTCAGCCAGGTAGCGGACATGAGTTATCGGTGCACCACGAATCACCGTAGCAATGCAGCCGAAGGTTTAAATACCTTCAGAGGAACAACCAGTATAATATTTACGTATCACCGTAATTTTTATAACTGGTTATTACTCTGCCGTAGCCTAGACACCAAGAAATAAAATCGTTCAAATAAAACAATTGTGAAGATACAATTAAGCCCTAGATGAGCTCGCGACACCCTTAAGTCGAATGTCTAACCTTTATTATTAGTCAAATTCTACGATGAGATGCGTTTGTGGGCTAAGGAAAGGGTGATGAAATCCCTCACCTTATGTGAAATGGGGTATTGCCCTTAGAAAAGAAAATAAGATGAGATGGATGCAAAACAAAAAATAAACGTGAATTTACAATGCAACTAAAATGAAGTTTGTTTTTGTTTTTGTATATAATTGCAAATGCAAGCAACCAACAATGCACTAGGGATGAAAGCACAATACCAGAGCGTGCAGATTATTAGCAAATTTTTTTTTAAGCGGCAATTTTTTTAAGCAAGGCAAAGCAGTTTATTTGGGCAAGCACTTCTTCCTTTCGGAATTTCTGCTTTGGCAACCTAAGATGAAACACAAGATATATTCAACAATTTTTTATAATTATTATTATTATTTAGTATGTTTATCAATGATGAAAAACAAAATAAGCGAAAAACAAAAACAAGTGAAAACAAATGGAAAATGAAAATTAAACAAAGTTGAACTTTTTTTTTCGGATTTTTGTTTTTTTAATTTTTTTTTTAAATTTTTTTTTGGAAAGGAAACTGAAAAGTAGCGTTTTACTTAAAAAAAAGAAGTAGAAATCAAACGTAATTAAACTCGAACGTAATTAAAAGGAAACTGAAAGGTAAAATAATAGAAATGGAAAATGATAAGAAAAGAGTAGAAATCGAACGTAATTAAAAACTCGCTTTTTTTATAAAAAAAAGAAACTAAGAAAAGAAAAGAAAAAATTTGAAAACAAAATAAATACACACACAAAAAATAAAACTGCCTCAAAGGTATTTTTTCTAACAAACTAAAACTAAACAAAAAAAACACACACAAAAATAAATAAATAAAAACTCACTCAAGCCCAAAAAGTCGGCCCGCTGCTCAAAGTTAACAAACAATTTCACGAACTTCTCAGAAAACACAAATGCAATCGATATAACTTCACAAACCAGTTCAAATTTATTTCCTAATATTCCAGAATTTCTAAATTTCTAAAATCAGTTTCAAAGTTTCAAGTCCAGAGATCGAGTTATTAGTTTTTTCAAGCTTCCCCGATTTACTTGTTTGGTTTTTGGTATTCGAAGATTGGATTCAGCGATTGCTGGTTGTGGTTCGATTGGAAGATCGATGAGGGGTTGTTGATTCGAAGTGATTTGCTGGCGAATCTGGATTGCAGGAGCTTGGTCGAGGCTGGTTGCTAGAGGGATCAAAGTGGATGGTGCAGATTTGGGAGATGGAGGCGACAATGTCAGTGAGTGTAACGTCGCTGGGTTTGTATGGCAAAGAGTATATATGGTGGTTGAAGTTTTGAAGTGGGTTGGCGAATGAATTGCTTGATGAAGTAGTGGAGGGAATGATAGTGTTATTTCGGCCAGTGATAGAGAATGATGGCAACTGGGTTGTCGTGGAGGGTTGTTCGAATTGGGGAAGTTATAGCAAGTAGGAATTCTCGTGTTGCACTCGATTGAGGGGTTGCGATTTTCAAGCGGTTGTGGAGGATTTCGTGGTTTGGTGATGCAAGGATTGAAGCAGATAGAAGTGATGCTAGTGGAGGTACCTGAAGTGATATGCACTGTCTCAGGCAGTTACGTGGGGGCACTGCAGTTATGTTGTAATGTGGTATGTGAATGGTTTGTGATGGAAGTTGAGAGGCTTGTATTGATGTTGGGTGTAGTTGACTGTCTATTTGCGATGGTGGTGAAGCACTGTTTGTATGCGATTGGGTTTGTTTGGATATGTGACAGGAAGTGGTTGCAGTGAAGAAGGTGATCGGATTAGTAGTTTGTGATGTTCGCAAGGAAATGGTGAAGTGGTTTTATGTCTTGTGGATTTGAGATGGCAGGTGTGTAATTGCAGTTGTGAAATGAACATCAATCAATATGGCAGTTGT
This sequence comes from Allium fistulosum, assembly GCA_030737815.1. Taxonomy (NCBI): domain Eukaryota; kingdom Viridiplantae; phylum Streptophyta; class Magnoliopsida; order Asparagales; family Amaryllidaceae; genus Allium; species Allium fistulosum. The sequence goes on from CM060906.1 coordinate 420,917,625, forward strand.
GAAATGAACATCAGTTGTGAATGTGAAGTTCTGATCGGTGGATGATTAAGGTGGGTTTCTGTTGCACTGCAGGAGATAGATGTTAGTGATGACATTTCTAATGTCTGTTGACAGTAGTTTGTATTTGAGCAGTGTAATGGTGAAGAGGAAGACTAGGTGAAGTTGAAATGATATGCAGGTGGTCAGGGAATGTTGAAGTAGTTGTTTGATTGAAGTGTTGGAATGGATGGTATATGTACTTTTGTAGTGATAGTGATGATGAAGTTGTATTATGGTCAGTGAAGAGTGACTGGTAACAATGGTGGTGTCAAGTTGTGATGTAATGTAAGGGCAGTAGCATATGTTGTTGTGTTGGAAGGATGTGAATGAAGTGTAGAGGTCAGTATCTATGGTCAGTGAACAGTTGCTGCTGTTTGTGAGGAGATGCGAGTGATGCTTGGAGTTGAATGTAGTGATGCTTGGAGTTGTGGTGAGGTGAAAGGATGAAGTTTGTCACGAGTTATTGTATTGTGCCTGAGCAAGAAGTAAGCAAGTAGAAGGGGGTTGTGGGCTGTTGTAAGTGATGTTTCCTGGTCGGTTGTAACAGAGTGACAGTTGAGAAGTGCACAGTTTTATAATTCAATGTAACAGAAATGTTGTGCACAGTGAGATGTAAAGAAGAAAAAGAAAAGAGAAAAATTGTAACTGTAAAAATATGTCAATGAAAGTGTATTTGAAAATGGAATGAAATTTTTTTCTTTTTCAATTGAGATTTTGTGAATGGTGTTTTTTTATAATAAAATATGCAAAGGCAAAAAAAACACACAACAACATGCACACAAAAATAAAACAACAAACACAATTTTTTTTTAAAATGCACTCACACACAAAATAAAAACGCACAAAGCAAACGAAAATAATTCAAAGAATAGAAAATTAAAATCATAACAAATTCCCCGGCAACGGCGCCAAAAACTTGTTCGTCGGCTAATTTTCTATCGATTAGAAAATAGTCAAAAAAATTGAAATTAATTTAAACTGTAAGCGCACGGCGTACACTTGTAGTGCGTGGCGAATACGGGTCGATCCGCAGGGAATTGTGAGAGATTAAAAATCTATTCAATCAAATTAGACCAAAGAGAGATGAAGTTGTTAACTACAAAAAAGAAGCTAAATCTAAAATTAAAATGTGATTTTTAAAAAAAACTATTAAACTAGAGAACAATTTAGAGGCAAATCCACTCTAATATTTTTGTAAATCAACAAACATAGAATTTATGATCTCTAACTTTGATATTAAGTGAAATAAGTGTTGCATTTATCATAAGTATGGTTTGTTTATGTTATTAATTAACATAACTCAAACCATCAAACTATAATACAACAATTATACCACTTATAATTCTCATGAAAATGAAGCCAAAGAAAAAGTTATTTTAAGTATGATCTATGTACTATTGTAACTAGTAATATAGATCATCAAATTTCATTTTTTACTTTCATTTCAAAATCAAAAATGGATTAGCAAATGATGATGCAACTTGTGTTTATGTTGAATAAGAATAGCTCATTTGCAAAAGCAACATAAGCTATCAAACCCACTTGTATAAACTTGCATCAAAATTTACTTTCATGAAGCATAGACAAAGAGATCATAAATCATAGAAATGTTGAAATTACATAATATTTGAGAGCTTCATTACCCCTAAATTGAAGGGTTTAGCTACTCATTTGTGGCATTGAAGCAACACTTGTAAATTTCAACATGAAAGAGCAAAGAAATGAAAACTAAGCAAAGGAAGAAAGAGAGATTAACTAGTAACTAATTGCATAAAAATTAAAGCTACACTACTTGCATAAATGTAAATCTAAGCTATGAACATTAAAAGGAAGAGAGCATAGAAAGAAACATTAACAATAAAACAAAGAAAAGCATGTAGAAAAGAGAGAAGAAAGAGGCTTGGAAGCCATTTTTATTTCATAGAAAATTGAGCTTACAATTTGATCTCTTAATTTCCTAAGTAAAATGAAAGAGTAGATGATATGTTCATGTACATAAGAGGGCTATTTATACATGCATAAAACCCTAATTCTCTTTTTAGGGAGCTTCCCAAAATACCCTTGAGGTGGTGTAGCCTCCAAGTAATCATTAACATTCAATAATCCCCCACTTAATATGTACATGAAGCTTTAAGTCCTTTTAGCATGTGCTTAGCTTCTAATTGGAAGTTAGGTAAGTGGGTGGGGTACTCCATGATATTGAACTTGAATTATTTCCTCTTCATTCCTTTGTATTTCCTTGTGCATGCATATATCATCATGAATCCCACTTCCAAATGCATCAAAATATCCTATAAAAATCATAAAAATTGTCCAAGTAAAAATTCTTAAATTAACACATGTACACAAATGACCATTTTGCCCCTGAATGAAGATGAAAATATGATGGTTTGAAAATAATTGAATTTTGGTTTTAACATGTAAAAATGCCCAAATATGATGTTTATTTAAATAAAAAGAGATAAAATATGGATGTAAATATACGCACATTTACGTGCACATCAAATACCCCCACACTTATCTTTTTATTCGTCCTCGAATAAAGGAAAAATTAGATAAATCCGTTTTCGTAGGGAGCATGATTGCATTGAGTGTATGCAACAAGCCGTTATACCTCTGGGTGTCCCTAGTAGGACGAGTGTTGTCTCGTGAGGGTTTTCAGTGGATACTACCCACAAAATCCAGATGCAAAGTGAAAATATTTACAAAATGCAAGATTTATTTACAATGGGATGAATGCAAGTTCTTGAAAATATTTACAAATGACGGATTTACTCTTAAATCGACACAAAGAAGTTAAATATAAGTCTTGGTCATTATCTTGAAAATTTAAGTCATTCCTCATCAAAACTTCCAACAAAAATCAAGTTATCATAGCAAATAGACAATAGTTTAACTCGATGTTTCGGTTGATAACAAAGTGTAACTATGAAATAAATCCTTAGTTGATTATCAAAGTTTATTAAAGTGGTATTTTCATTTCTTTTCAATAACAAATCAAATCAAATAAGTAAAAATAGTGCTAGGATTTCAATTGCTTGCTCTCTTATTATTTGTAAGAAAAAAAATTACACACCTAGCTCAGGTAAACTGAGGCCAGATATACCACCCATGCACTGCCTTTCGGGCTTATGTGAGGGGAGTACAGAGCATGGCGAGTGCACACACTTTCATGCTTACACCTATCGACCGTAGGTGGTTTTTATTAAGTCCGTTCTTTGTTTTTTTTACATGTGTTCCATACATGCATAACCGTGAGGACTTTTAAATGAGTATGAAAGCACATAATTAAAGATTCCAAGTAATTCACCCATGCATAACCGTGAGGACTTTTAAATGAGAGTGAATACTTTGGATGTTATTATTTTTTTTAAGAGAGAGAGAGAGAGAGAGAGTTTTGCAAAATTATCTTAGCACCATTTAACTTAGAAGGCAAAAATGTTATATCCTTTACTTTAAATTTACCACTTTTTAAACAAAGATTAGAACATACTTCATAATTAACCTAGATGAACCTTCCTATATACTAGTTAAACCATTGTTATTTGTAATCAAACTTCATTTTTATTTTTGTTAAGACAAACAAATTTTCAAAAATTTCAATATATTAACCAAAACTTATACTTAACCCATAGTGTTTCTTCAAAAATAAATCAAAATGGTAAAAAGAAAATGTTTTTAAGATATAGGAGTTTTGAGATTTTTTTTTTGAAGTAAGAAGATGAAAATTCAAAAATGCCATGAAAAACCATGAAAAAAAATGAACATGAGACTTCCCCCCACACTTAAATTTGACTGTGTCCCCATAGTCAATGCGTGATATAATGAGTGTAACGGGAAAAATATGTACATATTTACAAAAGAGGGTTAACATTCTTACTAGACGTAGCTTGGCTCATGAAGGATCATGAGCTCCTCCTCTTGGTTATTTGGCAATTCCAAGAAAGGTTTCAAACGATGACCGTTGACTTTGAAAATTGATCCATCCCTGGGGTTTTCTATTTCTACGGCACCTTGTGGAAAAATAGTTCGTACCACAAATGGTCCGGTCCATCTTGATTTAAGTTTCCCCGAAAATAAATGTAGTCTCGAGTCATATAAAAGAACTTTCTGGTTAGGTGAAAACGTTTTTCTAAGGATTGACTTGTCATGAAAAACTTTTGTTCTTTCTTTGTAAATTTTCTCGTTTTCATACGCGTCATTCCTAAGTTCTTCTAGTTCGTTGAGTTGCAATTTTCGGTTTTCGCTAGCTTTTTCAAGGTCAAAGTTTAAGTTTTTTATTGCCCACAACGCTTTGTGTTCGATTTCAATGGGTAAATGGCAAGCTTTACCGTAAACTAAACGAAATGGGGACATCCCAAGGTTAGTTTTAAAAGCAGTACGGTAAGCCCAAAGCGCGTCGGTCAATTTCTGAGACCAATCTTTTCGATTTTTGTTGACAGTTTTCTCCAAGATTTGTTTTATTTGTCGATTTGAAACTTCAACTTGGCCACAAGTTTGAGGATGATACGGAGTGGATAACTTGTGGGTTATCGAGTATTTTTTCATTAAAATTTCAAAAGAACGGTTGCAAAAATGGGTCCCGTTATCACTGATTATTGTGCGAGGTGTGCCGAACCTCGAAAAGATGTTTTCTTTGAGAAATTTCACAACAATTTTATGGTCGTTGGTTTTGCAAGGAACAGCTTCGACCCATTTTGAGACGTAGTCAACAGCGAGAAGGATATACAAGTTTCCAAAAGAATTGGGAAAAGGTCCCATAAAGTCGATACCCCAAACATCGAAGATTTCGATGGTAAGAATGGGGTTTAGAGGCATCATATCTCGTCTAGAAATTCGTCCAAGCATTTGACATCGATCGCAAGTTTTACAAAATTCGAATGAGTCTTTGAAGAGAGAAGGCCAATAGAAACCACACTGAAGCACCTTTTCCGCAGTTTTTCGAGGACCAAAATGTCCACCGCACGCTTGATCGTGGCAAAACGAAAGAACACTCCTTATCTCATTATCCGGAATGCAACGTCGGATGATTTGGTCGGGACAATATTTGAACAAGTATGGATCGTCCCAATAGAAATATTTCACTTGGGACATGAATTTGTATTTGTCCTGTTTGGACCACGATGAGGGAGTTTCTTTAGTGACTAAGTAGTTCACTATATCAGCGTACCATGGGTCGATAGAAATTGAAAGGAGTTGTTCATCGGGAAAGTTTTCATTGATTGGTAAAGAAGATGGTGCGTTCGGAAGACGAGACAAGTGATCGGCTATGACATTATCAGATCCTTTTTTGTCTTTGATTGTAATGCCAAATTCTTGATGTAAAAGGATCCAACGAATCAAGCGGGATTTGGCATCCTTTTTAGAGAAGAGATATCGAAGTGCAGAGTGGTCCGTGTACACAGTAATGTGTGGTGTGACCCTATCAAGTATTGTCGGAATTTTTCGAGAGCAAAAACGACAGCTAGAAGTTCTTTTTCGGTTGTTGTGTAGTTGAGTTGAGCGTTGTTCAAAGTCATACTCGCGTAGTAAATCACGTGAAGGATCTTGTTGATGCGTTGTCCTAAGACAACACCAACAACAAAGTTTGAAGCATCACACATTATCTCGAAAGGAAGATCCCAATTGGGCGCACAAATGATTGGAGCAGAAATGAGTTTGTTCTTAAGACGTTCAAAAGAAGAGATACAATCAGAGTTAAAATCGAAAGGAACGTCTTTTCCAAGAAGAGTCGTCAAAGGGCGAGCAATTTTGCTAAAGTCTTTCACAAAGCGTCAGTAAAAGCCAGCGTGTCCAAGAAATGATCGAATGTCCTTAACAGTTTTGGGAATGGGTAGATTTGCAATAGCATCGATTTTCGCTTTATCTACCTCAATGCCTTTATTTGAGATGATATGTCCAAGGACTATGCCTTGTTTGACCATAAAGTGGCATTTTTCCCAATTCAAAGTCAAATGTTTTTCTTTACATCGATTTAGAACCAACTCGAGATGATGTAAACATTGGGAAAAAGAATCGCCAAAGATTGAGAAATCGTCCATAAAAACTACTAGAAAGCGCTCAATCATGTCAGAAAAGATTCCAACCATGCATCGTTGGAAAGTCGCAGGAGCGTTACAAAGTCCGAATGGCATACGTCAATAAGCGAAGGTACCGAATGGACAAGTGAAAGTCGTTTTCTCCTGACCTTCGGGAGCAATTGGAATTTGGTTATAGCCGGAATAACCATCAAGGAAGCAATAGAATTCGTGGCCGGCTAAACGTTCGAGCATTTGGTCTATAAATGGAAGAGGGAAATGATCCTTACGCGTTGCGGCATTTAGTTTTCGATAGTCAATGCAAACACGCCAACCCGTTTGAGTACGAGTTGGAATAAGTTCGTTAGCGTCGTTTTTTATGACGGTAAGTCCGGACTTTTTAGGCACGACATAAATTGGGCTAACCCATGGGCTATCGGAGATGGGGTATATGATACCGTTATCGAGGAGCTTAAGAATTTCGTCACGAACCGCATCTTTCATTTTTGGGTTAAGTCTCCGTTGTGCATCACGAGTGGGTTTGGCTTCGTCAATCAAATGAATACGATGTTGGACAATAGCAGGGCTAGTTCCCTTAATATCGGTAATGGACCACCCAATTGCTTCTCTATTTTTCAAAAGAATAGAGAGAAGAGAAACTTCTTGCTCAAGAAAAAGATTGTTAGAAATGATGACAGGACAAGTTTCATTTTCACCTAAGTAAGCGTACTTAAGGTGATCAGGAAGTGGTTTAAGGTCCAACTTCGGGAGTTTTTCGATTGCAGAATTGGGTTGAGATTCGGATTCAACTTGAAGCGATTCAAAGGGAAGAGTGTATTCAATATCGTTGGGAATTTCATAAAACAATTTTTCGTACTCGGCCTCGCGTTCATCATTAAGATCAAGTGTCTCGTTTTCAAAGTTTTCATGAATGGCACTAACTTCTAATGCTTGGTCACGAGGCTCATTTGATTGGCTTTCAAGATTGAAAATGTTAAGATCCAAAGTCATGTTTCCAAAAGAAATTTTCATAGAACCGTTACGACAATTGATTAAGGCGTTTGAGGTGGCTAAGAATGGCCGGCCTAAAATCAATGGAATTTGACTCGCAGGATTTGTAACTGGTTGTGTTTCGAGAACGATAAAATCAACTGGGAATATGAATTGCCCAACTCGAATAAGCACGTCCTCGATTTCTCCCACGGGTTTCTTAATCGAGCGATCGGCAAATTGAAGCGTGACTTTTGTGGGTTTGAGCTCACCTAAGCCTAATTGTTCGTAAACGGAGTATGGAATCAAATTGACGCTCGCGCCTAAGTCAATCAAACATTTGTTAATTGTCTTGTCTCCAATTATACATGAAATTGTAGGGCAGCCAGGATCTTTGTATTTGACGGGAATGGATTGGGACAAGACTTCACTAAGACTAGCGGCTAAGAAGACCTTTTTGGGTACTTGAGTGTGTCGCTTTTGGGTACACAAGTCCTTAAGAAATTTCACGTAAGTGGGGACTTGATGAACGATGTCAAGAAGCGGGATATTCACTTTCACTTGTTTAAAAATTTCCAACACCTTTTCCATTTGGTCCGAGTGTTTCTTGGGTCGGAGACGATGTGGAAATGGAACACGATACTCGGTAGGCGGGTCTACCCGAGCAGAAGAAGAAGAATTTGGATTGGCATTCGATTCATCGTTTTTCTCCATGTTCTGTTCAGATTCGTTCGTTGTTTTAGAAGTGTCGAGAGAGGTTTCCGGTAAATCGTTTGGATTAACGACTTGATTATCGATTTGTTTATCGGAACGGAGAGTTGTGATAGCATTAATTGGGTGACGTTGTTATCTTGAACAACATGGGCTTGATTTGAATTTGTGTTTTGATTTCTGGGATTTGGAAGGGGCTGACTTGGGAATGTTCCGCGTTCGCGTTCACTTACAGAAGTGGCTAATTGACTCATTTGGATTTCGAGTTTTGCAATCGATTGGTTTGTGTTTTGCATATATGAAGTCAATAAATTTTGCAAATTGCTGTTTGATTGAAGGCTTTGAGTGGTTGCTTTAGCCAACGTTTCAAGAGTTTTCTCAAGTGAAGTTAAATGTTTATCGTCTTGGGGAGGATGAGCAGCATTTTGTTGTGGGTGATTATGCGACGGACCCGCAAGGTTTGGTTGAAAATTGTTGGGCTGAAAGGGAGGATTCGAAGCATTATTCGGAAATGCTTGAAAATTGGGACGAATCGTATTTGTGTTGGGATTGTTTTGGTTCCACGCAAAATTCGGATGATTTCTCCAACCAGGGTTGTACGTTGGAGAAAACGGGTCATTTTTGGCTTTATTGAAAGCATTGATTTGTTCGACAGAATTGGGACACTGATCGGCTATATGATTAGGATCGTTGCATTTATAACACATCGGTTGGGAAGTTTGGTTCATTTGATTCGATGAGAAAACGTTATCGAATTTTTTAATCATTGCATCGATCTTAGCTTCTAAAGCAACAGAGGATCCTATCGAGTGTGCACTCGATCGTGAGTAAACTGATTTTTCGTTCGATCGTTCCTATTGGGATGATTTTTCGGCGAGGTTTTCAAGAAATTGCCAAGCATCATCGTGATGTTGGCAAGAAAGTTGCCTTGGCACATTGATTCGAGCATGGTACGTGAGCTATTTTCGAGTCCATCGTATAAAATTTGGCAAATCGTCCATTTTTCGAAATTATGGTGTGGACATTTTATCAAAAGCTCTTTGAATCTTTCAAAATATTTTCCGAATGGTTCTCCCTTGAATTGATGAAAGTTTACAATTTCGTTTCGGATTCTACTCGTTTTTTCCAAAGGGTAGAACTTTTTTAAGAAAGCTTTTACGAATTCTTCCCACGTTTTAATCGAGTTCGATGGTAAGCTGTACAACCATTTTTCAGCGTAATCTGTAAGAGCGAATGGGATTAATCGAAGTTTGATTCCGTCATCAGAAAGTTGTTGGAGTTTAATGGTTGCACAAACTTGTTCGAATTTAGTCAAGAAGATGTATGGATCATCGTGTTCGAAATTGCCAAATTTCGGAAGAGTGGCAATATGGTTTGAGTGAATTTTGAAATGGTTACCCGTAGGGGCGGGTAACATGATGCAAGATGGAATAGAAACTCTATCGGGAAAGATTCTATCCATAAGAGTTCGAGGGGCGTTCTCGTTTGCCATTTCGGGAGGATCGTCTGTTCGAGTTAAACGGTTTGTAGAAGGGACGCGAGTCCAACGATTTGTTGTTGTGTCACGAGTCCACGTACTCATGCACAAGTGAAAGTCGAAAAGAGAAAGAATTAGGAATGAGTTTGGAGAATGAAAGAAGTTTTGAAAACGTTTTTTTTAAGGAAGAAGACTATTTATCAAGTGAAATTCAATTTCAAAAGAGAAGTTTGAATTTTGTTTTGTTTTTGGTTTTTCAAATTTTTATATGTTTTTTTTTAAATATTTACCAAAAGGATTTTTTTTAGAAAATGGAAATTTGATTTTTTTTTGTTTTTTTTGTTCTTTTTGAATTTTTAAACTTTTTTTTTTGGATTTTTGTTTTTGATTGAAAAATTTCAAAGGAAAGGATTTAAAAGGATTTTTTTTTTGTTTTTGGATTTTTGATTTTTTTTCTAAATATGCATGAACTAATGCAACTAAATGAATGCAAATGACTTAATTACAATTTTCTGTCCTTACTAGCTCCTAACCCAAAATTGTATAATCACACTTTGTCTTAAATCAACAAAAATATTTCTCAGCCAGGTAACGGACAGGAGTTATCGGTGCACCACGAATCACCGTAGCAATGCATCCGAAGGTTTAAATACCTTCAGAGGAACAACCAGTATAATATTTACGTATCACCGTAATTTTTATAACTGGTTATTACTCTGCCGTAGCCTAGACACCAAGAAATAAAATCGTTCAAATAAAACAATTGTGAAGATACAATTAAGCCCTAGATGAGCTCGCGACACCCTTAAGTCGAATGTCTAACATTTATTATTAGTCAAATTCTACGATGAGATGCGTTTGTGGGCTAAGGAAAGGGTGATGAAATCCCTCACCTTATGTGAATTAGGGTATTGCCCTTAGAAAAGAAATAAGATGAGATGGATGCAAAACAAAAAATAAACGTGAATTTACAATGCAACTAAAATGAAGTTTGTTTTTGTATTTGTATATAATTGCAAATGCAAGCAACCAACAATGCACTAGGGATGAAAGCACAATACCCGAGCGTGCAGATTATTAGCAAATTTTTTTTAAGCGGCAATTTTTTTAAGCAAGGCAAAGCAGTTTATTTGGGCAAGCACTTCTTCCTTTTGGAATTTCTGCTTTGGCAACCTAAGATGAAACACAAGATATATTCAACAATTTATTATTATTATTATTATTTAGTATGTTTATCAATGATGAAAAACAAAATAAGCGAAAAACAAAAACAAGTGAAAACAAATGGAAAATGAAAATTAAACAAAGTTGAACTTTTTTTTGGATTTTTGTTTTTTAAAAATTTTTTTTAAATTTTTTTTTGGAAAGGAAACTGAAAAGTAGCATTTTACTTAAAAAAAAGAAGTAGAAATCGAACGTAATTAAACTCGAACGTAATTAAAAGGAAACTGAAAGGTAAAATAATAGAAATGGAAAATGATAAGAAAAGAGTAGAAATCGAACGTAATTAAAAACTCGCTTTTTTTGTAAAAAAAAAGAAACTAAGAAAAGAAAAGAAAAAATTTGAAAACAAAACAAATACACACACAAAAAATAAAACTGCCTCAAAGGTATTTTTTCTAACAAACTAAAACTAAACAAAAAAAACACACACAAAAATAAATAAATAAAAACTCACTCAAGCCCAAAAAGTCGGCCCACTGCTCAAAGTTAACAAACAATTTCACGAACTTCTCAAAAAACACAAATGCAATCGATATAACTTCACAAACTAGTTCAAATTTATTTCCTAATATTCCAGAATTTATAAATTTCTAAAATCAGTTTCAAAGTTTCAAGTCCAGAGATCGAGTTATTAGTTTTTTCAAGCTTCCCCGATTTACTTGTTTGGTTTTTGGTATTCGAAGATTGGATTCAGCGATTGCTGGTTGTGGTTCGATTGGAAGATCGATGAGGGATTGATGATTCGAAGTGATTTGCTTGCGAATCTGGATTGCAGGAGCTTGGTCGAGGCTGGTTGCTGGAGGGATCGAAGTGGATGGTGCAGATTTGGGAGATGGAGGCGACAGTGTCAGTGAGTGTAACATCGCTGGGTTTGTATGGCAAAGAGTATATATGGTGGTTGAAGTTTTGAAGTGGGTTGGCGAATGAATTGCTTGATGAAGTAGTGGAGGGAATGACAGTGTTATTTCGTCCAGTGATAGAGAATGATGGCAACTGGGTTGTCGTGGAGGGTTGTTCGAATTGGGGAAGTTATAGCAAGTAGGAATTCTCGTGTTGCACTCGATTGAGGGGTTGCGATTTTCAAGCGGTTGTGGAGGATTTCGTGGTTTGGTGACGCAAGGATTGAAGCAGATAGAAGTGATGCTAGTGGAGGTACCTGAAGTGATATGCACTGTCTCAGGCAGTTAAGTGGGGGCACTGCAGTTATGTTGTAATGTGGTATGTGAATGGTTTGTGATGGAAGTTGAGAGGCTTGTATTGATGTTGGGTGTAGTTGGCTGTCTATTTGCGATGGTGGTGAAGCACTGTTTGTATGCGATTGGGTTTGTTTGGATATGTGACAGGAAGTGGTTGCAGTGAAGAAGGTGATCAGATCAGTAGTTTGTGATGTTCGCAAGGAAATGGTGAAGTGGTTTTATGTCTTGTGGATTTGAGATGGCAGGTGTGTAATTGCAGTTGTGAAATGAACATCAATCAATATGGCAGTTGTGAAATGAACATCAGTTGTGAATGTGAAGTTCTGATCGGTGGATGATTAAGGTGGGTTTCTGTTGCACTGCAGGAGATAGATGTTAGTGATGACATTTCTAATGTCTGTTGATAGTAGTTTGTATTTGAGCAGTGTAATGGTGAAGAGGAAGACTAGGTGAAGTTGAAATGATATGCAGGTGGTCAGGGAATGTTGAAGTAGTTGTTTGATTGAAGTGTTGGAATGGATGGTATATGTACTTTTGTAGTGATAGTGATGATGAAGTTGTATTATGGTCAGTGAAGAGTGACTGGTAACAATGGTGGTGTCAAGTTGTGATGTAGTGTAAGGGCAGTAGCATATGTTGTTGTGTTGGAAGGATGTGAATGAAGTGTAGAGGTCAGTATCTCTGGTCAGTGAACAGTTGCTGCTGTCTGTGAGGAGATGCGAGTGATGCTTGGAGTTGAATGTAGTGATGCTTGGAGTTGTGGTGAGGTGAAAGGATGAAGTTTGTCACGAGTTATTGTATTGTGCCTGAGCAAGAAGTAAGCAAGTAGAAGGGGGTTGTGGGCTGTTGTAAGTGATGTTTCCTGGTCGGTTGTAACAGAGTGACAGTTGAGAAGTGCACAATTTTATAATTCAATGTAACAGAAATGTTGTGCATAGTGAGATGTAAAGAAGAAAAAGAAAAGAGAAAAATTGTAACTGTAAAAATATGTCAATGAAAGTGTATTTGAAAATGGAATGAAATTTTTTTCTTTTTCAATTGAGATTTTGTGAATGGTGTTTTTTATAATAAAATATGCAAAGGCAAAAAAAAACACACAACAACATGCACACAAATATAAAACAACAAACATAAATTTTTTTTTAAAATGCACTCACACACGAAATAAAAACGCACAAAGCAAACGAAAATAATTCGAAGAATAGAAAATTAAAATCATAACAAATTCCCCGGCAACGGCGCCAAAAACTTGTTCGTCGGCTAATTTTCTATCGATTAGAAAATAGTCAAAAAAATTTGAAATTAATTTTAACCGTAAACGCACGGCGTACACTTGTAGTGCGTAGCGAATACGGGTCGATCCATAGGGAATTGTGAGAGATTAAAAATCTATTCAATCAAATTAGACCAAAGAGAGATGAAGTTGTTAACTACAAAAAAGAAGCTAAATCTAAAATTAAAATGTGATTTAAAAAAAACTATTAAACTAGAGAACAATTTAGAGGCAAATCCACTCTAATATTTTTGTAAATCAACAAACATAGAATTTATGATCTCTAACTTTGATATTAAGTGAAATAAGTGTTGCATTTATCATAAGTATGGTTTGTTTATGTTATTAATTAACATAACTCAAACCATCAAACTATAATACAACAATTATACCACTTATAATTCTCATGAAAATGAAGCCAAAGAAAAAGTTATTTTAAGTATGATCTATGTACTATTGTAACTAGTAATATAGATCATCAAATTTCATTTTTTACTTTCATTTCAAAATCAAAAATGGATTAGCAAATGATGATGCAACTTGTGTTTATGTTGAATAAGAATAGCTCATTTGCAAAAGCAACATAAGCTATCAAACCCACTTGTATAAACTTGCATCAAAATTTACTTTCATGAAGCATAGACAAAGAGATCATAAATCATAGAAATGTTGAAATTACATAATATTTGAGAGCTTCATTACCCCTAAATTGAAGGGTTTAGCTACTCATTTGTGGCATTGAAGCAACACTTGTAAATTTCAACATGAAAGAGCAAAGAAATGAAAACTAAGCAAAGGAAGAAAGAGAGATTAACTAGTAACCAATTGCATAAAAATTAAAGCTACACTACTTGCATAAATGTAAATCTAAGCTATGAACATTAAAAGAAAGAGAGCATAGAAAGAAACATTAACAATAAAACAAAGAAAAGCATGTAGAAAAGAGAGAAGAAAGAGGCTTGGAAGCCATTTTTATTTCATAGAACATTGAGCTTACAATTTGATCTCTTAATTTCCTAAGTAAAATGAAAGAGTAGATGATATGTTCATGTACATAAGAGGGCTATTTATACATGCATAAAACCCCAATTCTCTTTTTAGGGAGCTTCCCAAAATACCCTTGAGGTGGTGTAGCCTCCAAGTAATCATTAACATTCAATAATCCCCCACTTAATATGTACATGAAGCTTTAAGTCCTTTTAGCATGTGCTTAGCTTCTAATTGGAAGTTAGGTAAGTGGGTGAGGTCCTCCATGATATTGAACTTGAATTATTTCCTCTTCATTCCTTTGTATTTCCTTGTGCATGCATATATCATCATGAATCCCACTTCCAAATGCATCAAAATATCCTATAAAAATCATAAAAATTGTCCAAGTAAAAATTCTTAAATTAACACATGCACACAAATGACCATTTTGCCCCTGAATGAAGATGAAAATATAATGGTTTGAAAATAATTGAATTTTGGTTTTAACATGTAAAAATGCCCAAATATGATGTTTATTTAAATAAAAAGAGATAAAAATATGGATGTAAATATACGCACATTTACGTGCACATCATGTACGTAGACGATATGCTCATGAAGTCACGACTACCCATCAACCACATCAATGATTTTGGAGAAGATGTTTAACATACTCAAGCGGTACAGGATGAAGCTCAATCCGTTGAAGTGTCATTTCGAAGTTGCATCAGGAAGGTTCCTTGGATTCATCATCAACGCCAGAGGAATTGAATCCAATACTGAGAAAATCTGGGTGATTCGGAATCTCGAAACTCCCAGAACCATAAAGCAGGTGCAAAGCCTCAATGGGGAGGTGGCAACCTTAAGCAGATTCATTTCCAGATCCACAGACAAATGCATTCCCTTCTTCGACCTAATCAAAAACGAAAAGCGAAATTTTGAGTGGACGGAGGAGTGCGAAGGCGCATTCTAAGCACTAGTTCAACATTTGGCGACACCTCCCATTTTGTCAAAGCCGGTTGATCATGAGAGATTATATATCTATCTGGCGGTTTCAGCAAATACAATCAACGCTGCTTTGATTTGAGAAGAGGATCGGATTCAACGACCGGTCTATTACATCATCAAAAGGTTAACTGGGGCAGAGAGAAACTACCTCAAGGTGGAAAAGCTGGCTTATTGTCTCGTCATAGCCTCAAGGAAGCTCCGTCCGTAATTCCAGGCTCATCCGATCACCGTTTACACTGACCAGCCGTTGCGACAGATCCTTAGACGACCTAAGACGTCTGGTAGATTTCTTAAGTGCAACATCGAGCTAAGTCAATTTGATATCACTTATACACCAAGGCAGGCTATTCAAGGACAAGTTCTGGCGGACTTCATAGCTGAATTCACCATACCGGAGGACTTGCTCGAAATCAGTGAATCTCCCAAATGCACATGGAAGCTATACACTGATGGTGCATCAAACGACTGTTGCTCAGGTGTTGGAGTGGTGCTCGAAACCCCAGAAGTTCGATCCATATGCTATGCTTTGAAGTTTGACTTCCGTGCAACTAATATCATAACCGAGTACGAAGCTTTACTTGCTAGACTTAGGCTCGCCAGAGACTTGGGAGTTATCGCTGTGGAGATTTACTGTGATTCGCAATTGGTCGTATGCTAGGTTCGAGGGGAGTATCAAGCCAGAGACCGGAGGTTGGCCACTTACCTTACTCGGGTTCAAGAAGTGTTGAATCAGTTTGACTACTATGCTATCCACTATATACCCCGAAAGCACAAGCAAAGAGCCGATTCTTTAGCAAAACTGGCCAGTACTAGTGAAGCATAGCAGATGGGACTCATCCCCGTAGAAACGCTTACTGCTCCGAGTGTTGATCAGATGGAGACTGACTAGGTGTACGAGGCAGCACCCGAGAAGGAGTCATGGATGACTCCATTCAGAAATTATCTTAAGCACGGAGCTTTACCTGAACGCAGAAGTGAAAAAAGACAGGTTCTTCGGAAAGCTTCGTGATTTGTTATCCAAGATGGAGTCCTATACATGAGGGGATATTCTGTTCCTTTACTCTGGTGTATCGCCCACGACGAGATCAAATGAGTGTTACGTGATATGCACGAAGGAGAGTGTGAAGACCAAACTGAGGGGCAAGCCCTTGCGAAAAAGATACTCATATATGGATACTACTGGCCAACCGTAAACCGAGATGCATCAGATTATGCAAAGAGGTGACAGGTGCGAGAAACATGCCAGGATTCTAAGAGCCCCACCTACCGAAATCACTCAGATGGTCAGTCCATGGCCGTTTGCAACATGGGGTATTGATATAATAGAGTCTTTGCCTTTAGCCAAGGGTGGTGCGAAGTACGCCATCATTGCAGTTGATTACTTTACTGAATGGGTAGAAGCCGAACCCCTTCCTACTATCACGACGAAGAAAGTAATCAACTTTGTTGTGCGCAACATCATTTGTCGTTTTGGCCTCCCACACACAATTGTAACTGATAACGGAGCCCAATTCGATAGTGTCGAGTTCAAAGATTTCTGTCAATGCTACCGCATCCAGAAGAAGTTCTCAACAGTGTCTCACCCTCAAGCGAATGGACAAGTCGAAGCTGTCAACAAAGTTATCAAGTCCATTCTGAAGAAGTGACTGGAGAAGGCTGGAGGCAAGTGGGTCGATGAACTTCCCATGGCCCTATGGGCGTATCGAACTACCCACAAGTCCGCAACCGGCCATAATCCGTTTGCACTTTCTTATGACTCCGAAGCCATTATTTCAGTTGAGCTAGAAGTACCTTCTCACCATGTGACCTATTACGATCCAAAGACAAATGCCATCCTACTTGTAGAATCTCTGGATCTACTGGATGAGAAGCGTGAAGAGGCTGATTTGAGGGCAGCCGCACACCGCAGTCGAGTCGCCCGATTGTACAACGCTAAAGTCTGACCCAGATCCTTCAAAGTTAGCGATCTTATACTTAAGAGAATTTATCCAGTCCCTTTACACATGAAACCGACATGGGAAGGACCGTATGTCATTGAACGGAGACTTGGAGACGGCACATTCAAACTATCAACTATTGACGGTCTCACTTTACCAAGAGCATGGAACAGCGAGAGTCTCCATTGCTATTACACATAACTGGCTTTTATTCATTTTAGTATGCTTTTCCTTTGAAATTTGTTTATGCATTTTTTGAATTTGAACTTGTAATAAGGCAACTGACTTTGCCATACTTTCTTATTTCAGCAATAAAATGTAGACTCATCAAGCCAGATGGCAATTCTTGAAATGCATCGTGCGACTGTCACGATGTACGAAGAGCTGAGTCCCATCCTACGGTGGGACTCATTCAAATAGGGAGTGATCGTGATTCGACCGGTCACTCGCTAAGTGAAACCCCAAGCTCGAGGACAAACAACTATAAAGAAAAGAAGGGTTGAAACATGATGATCCTCTAATAAACACTAGCTCCTAGAGTGCGAGCTGAAATACAAATTCCAAAAACCAGGCTCGAGGAGGATGGATCCATCCATCCATGACCTTTCCCTCATTTTTCCAAGCTCGAAGAGGATGGATCCGTCCATCTACGACTTCGCTTGCCAAATCAAGGTGGATGTGATCCGACCATCCACAACCTTGACCAACTCCTCATTCCCTGAGTGCGAACGAGATCCTAATACTTAAACAGATTTGATTGACCGTTTGTCAACCAACTCCAAATTCCTAGAGTGCGAACTAGGGTGTAAACACCAAACGGGTGTGACTGACTGCCCATCGATCAACTCTGGTTCTGAGAGCTCAGGCTGGAGTATAAACACTTAAACGGGTGTGATCGATCGCCCGTAATGTAGGATCTAGATTAACCCTAGAGGTGGGGTGAATAAGGTTATAGCAAATTTTCTTGAATTAAACCGGAAATCAAACTGCAGATAAATAAATATGCTGAAAGTAAATCACACACAAAATTTACCCAGCTTCGGCAATCCCTGCCTACTGCTGCATTCCCAGATTTCAATTAGGATTAAACAGTCTCCCACTTACAAACACTCTAACAGACTCGCTAACCCTGCTACCTCCTATAGAGTTTTGCAAACTCGCAAACCCTGCTCACTGAACTAATCCTAACTAGACAATCTGACACTACCTAAAACCTAGGTGGTGATTTACCCTGATTTGATTCAAAGAGTACAAACAAAAAAAACAACAAGAGCAAAAATAAAATAGAAAACTTGAAACCAATTTTTGCCCTTAATCAAAATAACCCTGGCCTAAAACTAAAACTAAAGTAGAAACTAAAGCCCCTTAAAAAATTAAATGACTAAAGCCCAAATTAATTAACAAGGCCGGCCCCATTTTATTTCTTCTAGCCCGTTCCTTCTTTTCTTGAGAATGGCGGCTTTGCTCGATCTCGATCCTCTGTGAGAAATTTAGGGCTTTGTAAAATCTGCTTCCAAAATTATAGCTTTCGAGAATATTCGAAGATGTCGACTGAGAAGCTTGATTGAGAAGATGATTCAGTGCTTCCTTTACTGTCAATCGATGGTCCCCCTTTTCATTACTTCGACTGCTATGAATTCGATTGAATTTGAGATGGCTTCGGTATGTAGTTTCTGTTCTGTGCTTTCTTTAATTTGATTGCTTGAGCTTGATTGTTCTTGCTTTTGCGCTGCTCTGCTCTCCTCTTTCGATGATGATATTGGGTTCTATTTATAGGATTTTCGAAACCCTAATATTTCGTCTGATTTGATTTACGTGACCTTCAAGTCATTGAAACTTTCCTTTATTTTGTTGTGATATTTTTGGTATTTGTTTCGTACACACGACTTTGATTTTGTGACATCCGATCTTTCTTTGATTGACATCCCAGAAACTTTCCTAAATTAGTTCTGACTTTGACTTTATCAATTTGTATCTACACTTGATTTTTAAATTGATATAACAGAATTTATTTCTGAACCATAACTTCGACTTTGACCTGTTCAATGTTGACTTCGATTTGTTGCGTGAAATTCTGGCTTCACTGATCATTACATGTATGAACTGTTGCACTTGATAGAATTAATTTGCTATTGCCTGCTCAAATTTACTTCAGGTTACATTCCAGTTTGTAGTTCTTCTGGCCACACTGTACTGCTGCTTGTTTTCCCATTGCATTTGTTTATTGTGCACTGACTTTGTTCATTGGTGTCATTGGTGCATTTGTCACTTGAACTACCCTCTGATATGTTGGAGTTGCAGTGTGAACTTGTTTGAATCTGTACTTGTGCACTTCTCTGTTATATGTGCACTTGTGCACTTCTCTATTAGAATTGTGGCTGTTGCATTCTTGTACTTGTGAGTTGAGTCTGCACCCACATCTGTTTCACTTGAGTTTGCATTAGAGTTGTGCATTTCACTGTCTTTGTCTTTGTACTGCCATCTTTTGATCTCTGACCTGATGTATTTGAATCTCAACATCGGTTCTGGTTGGTCTTGATATTGTTGACATCTCTGGTTACACTGAGCTGCCATGCATACTTGACTTGCTATGTTCATGTTGATAGTCCACACCTCTGATTTTGTACTACTTGAGCTTGATTCACTGTTGTCATGGTTGCAGTGATACTTTGAGTTGTTGATTGAGTTGCATTGCCATATTGTTCATGTGTACATTTGGATTTTGGTCGAGGCCATTTGCATTGTGCAGTTGGTCTAGATGTTTGGTCTGACCTGTGCATGTCTTTTGTTGACTGTGCACACGAGTTGGCGAGGCAGTGCACACGTGTATAAATGTACACGTGTGTATTGCAGCCACTCATAATTACATGTCCCTGATAAAAATACTGATGTGCACAGATATTACACAAAAAATGATGACAATAACCCATATATCTGAGGCACCAATAAAAACAAATTTATATTTTTGCAAATTCAAATTTGTTTATTTTCATATTACTGCTATAGTTGCTAATTATTCAGGTACATAGAAGACATGACAAGAGAAGGAGCTGGACAATGCAGATTGATGAAGATGTGCAGACAGAGTGAAAAACTGAGTGTTGAGTGTTGTAGTGAGAAAGAAAATGTGAATGTGAAATGTATGAAACAGATGTATGTATATAGAGAGAGTTGAAACCTTTGTATTGTTTAAGTGTTGAAATAAAATATTATTTTGAATAAAAATACTGATTGAATTATATAAATTCTGTGCAATAGTATTATTATTCAATATGAATATTTATTCCTATATGTGTATAGTACATTCTGCAAACACATATATAAATTGATTTATGTTTGTTATCATCAAACAAAAAATCACATCAAACAATCTCCCCCTTTTGATGATGACAAACATATATATTAAAGATTTTGAAATTCTAATAAATGTGTTTGAGCATGAGATATTTAGCTCCCCCTATATGAATGCTCCCCCTACAACAGAGACCACTCCCTATTTAGAAGATTTAGAAAATTACAGAAGAATAAAAGAACTATAGAAAATTAACTAACAACATTTAACAAATTTGTTGAAGTATTCAAAAATATTTACTTTCTTATCAAAATCTTGTTCTTCTCCCCCTTTTGTTATCATCAAAAGACTGACAAAAAAATAATAGAACAGTAGTGGAATTTTTTTAAAAGTAAAATCAAATGCAAAACAAAGAAAAAATCATAATATATCATAACGAGATAACAATTTCCACATTGTAGAGAATGGATCGATGATTCGGTTTTTATATAATGAGAAGGGAGATGTTTTTTTTTAAATAATTTGACATTTAAGCACAAAAATAAGCACTTACTAACCACGCATAACCATAAGGACTTTTAAATGGGATTAGCAGTTACTTATTAGCTATCATGCTCCATCCATGCATAACCATAAGGACTTTTAAATGAGAATGGAGTGATGATAAAAAGAAATAATTGGCTCACATGCTCCATCCATGTATAACCATAAGGACTTTTAAATGAGAATGGATGCATGAGAGATATTTATAATTTTTTTTCTTTTTAATTTTAAAAAATAATTCACTCTTCTCATTTTACAAAACCATTATGAATGATAGAAAGATGGTAGAAATAGAAATGGTCATGGAATAAGTTACCAAATTAATCATATTATGAAATTTCTTAAAATAAAACAAACATATTTCCACTACTGAATACCATATTCGAATCAATCTTTGAATAATATCCAAAACTGGTTTGAATCCTAGAAATTGAAGTTGAAAATAAATATCCAAGAATATTTCAACCAAAAAATGGAAAATGATTAGTCAATTTCTATAATCCCCAAATCCAAACGTAATCTGGAAAATCTGTCTTCGGGGAGGGGTTTTGTGAAAATATCAGCAAGTTGAGCCTCAGTTGAAATGTATTCAATGCAAATGTCTTCCTTAGCAATGTGATCTCTAAGAAAGTGGTGTCTCACATCAATGTGTTTTGTGCATGAATGATGAACAGGATTATTTGACAAGTCTATTGCACTTTTACTATCACATTTTAATGGAACTTGTTTATAAACTAAGCCAAAATCAGAAAGAGTTTGCATCATCCATAAAATTTGAGTACAACAACTTCCTAAAGCAATATATTCTGCTTCAGTGGTGGATAATGCAACACAATTTTGTTTTCGACTTGACCATGAAACTAATGAGTGTCTTAGCATGAAACATGTCCCACTAGTGCTTTTCCTGTCAACCAATGAACCGGCATAATCAGCATCAGAATAACCAACTAAATCAAAATTTTCACAAGAAGGGTAACATAGTCCAAATTTGTGTGTGTGTGAAAGATATCTCAAAATTCGTTTAGTGGCTTTCAAATGAGATTCTTTAGGGTTAGATTGAAAACGTGCACACAAACACACAGAAAACATAATATCAGGTCTAGAAGCAGTAAG
This sequence comes from Allium fistulosum, assembly GCA_030737815.1. Classification (NCBI taxonomy): domain Eukaryota; kingdom Viridiplantae; phylum Streptophyta; class Magnoliopsida; order Asparagales; family Amaryllidaceae; genus Allium; species Allium fistulosum. The sequence goes on from CM060906.1 coordinate 420,939,414, forward strand.
ATAGAGAAGTGAACCAATTATCCCTCGATATTTCTTCTAATCAACATCAACTCCTTTCTCGTCTTTGTCCAACTTTGTTGATGGGCTCATAGGAGTTCTCAATGGTTTGGAGTTCTCAACTCCAAATTTCTTCAACAGTTCCAGCACATACTTGGATTATGAAATGAAAATACCATCACTGCTTTGCTTGATTTGAAATCCAAGAAAATATTTCAATTCTCCAACCAAGCTCATCTCGAATTTAGCCTGCATGACTTGTTCAAATTTCTCGCACAAGAGTTCATTAGTAGCACCATAAATGATATCATCCACATAAATCTGAACAATCAAAAAATCACTTTCTTTATGTAATAGAAACAGTGTCGTGTCAGCAATCCCTTTTTTAAAGCCATTTTCCAAAAGATATGTACAAAGGCAGTCATACCAAGCTCTAGGAGCTTGCTTAAGACCATATAATGCTTTTTCTAGTTTATACACATGATTTGGAAAACCATAATTTTCAAAATCGGGGGGTTGTTCAACAAAAACTTCTTCTTTTAAATCACCATTTAGAAAGGCACTTTTTACATCCATTTGTTTAAGTTTGAAACCCTTATAACATGCAAAGCTTAGTAAAATCCTAATGGCTTCTAACCTAGCAACTGGAGCAAATGTTTCATCAAAATATATGCCTTCTATTTGGTTATATCCTTTTGCGACCAACCTAGCTATGTTTCTAATTACATTTCCTGATTCATCAAGTTTATTTTTGAACACCCATTTAGTTCCAACAATCGGATAGTCATTAGGCCTAGGAACTAATTTCCAAACTTTATTTCTCTCAAATTGATTAAGTTCATCTTGCATTGCTAAAACCCAACTTTCATCATTAAGATCCATTTCAACAGAATCAGGTTCAATCTCAGAAATAAAACCACTGTGACAACAAAACGCAAACAAATTTTTATCAAATGAAGAGCATGTGCGTATACCTTCCGTAGGATCACCTATAACCAATTCAGGAGGATGATTGGATTTGAACTTCAATCTATCAGCATCAACAGTCCTACTTTCAGCTTTCTCACTAGATGTACCTTCTTCAATGCCTTCATAATCTACCCCATCGTCAACTGCCTTTTCAGTCATCCTTTCCAGGTCAGATTCATCGAATTTCACATTGATTGATTCAACAATTGTTTTTGTTCGTTTATTGTATATCCTGTAAGCTTTGCTCCTTGTTGAATAGCCCATGAAAATTTCTTCATCAGCCTTTGATTCAAATTTTCCAACTTGATCACCTGCGTTAAGAATGAAACAAGGACATCCAAATACACGAAAATAAGAAATGTTAGGTTTCCTTTCATGCCACAATTCATAAGACGTTTTGCCAAGTATTGGTCAAATCATTACTCTATTCATTACATAGCACGAAGTATTCACTACCTCTGCCCAAAAGGTTAGAGGTAATTTATACTCACTCAACATGGATCTAGCCAATTCTTGCAATGTATGATTTTTCCTTTCAATCACCCCATTTTGTTGAGGTGTTCGTGGAGCAGAAAATTCGTGTTTTAAACCATTTTCTTCACAAAAACTTTCAAATTCCAAATTTTCAAATTCGCCTCCATGATCACTTCTCAAAGTTTTAATTGAAACTCCTTTTTCATTTTGAACAAGTTTTGCAAATTTTGAAAAATAATTAAAAGATTCAGACTTTTTGGCTAAGAAATAAACCCATTTAAATCTAAAATAATCATCAACCAATACATAACAATAACGTTTTCCATTCAAGCTTGCAATTTCATTTGGTCCAAATAAGTCCATGTGAATTAATTCAAGGACCCTTGATGTGCTAACAATGTTTTTAGGGCGAAATGATGATCGACTAAGCTTGCCCAAGGAACATGCTTTACACACTTTATTATTTTTAAATTTCTGATGTGGTAACCCTCTGACTAATTCTTTCGTTTCAAGTTTTTCCAAGAGGCCCATGCTAGCATGTCCAAGTCTCCTATGCCATAAGGATGCCTCTTCGTCAGTGGCTACCAAACATCTAGAAAGATTTAGATTATCAAAAGAAAGCGTGCAAACATTTCCTTTTCTTTTGCCCATAAAAACAATGTTATTAGAAGATTTATCAATGATTTTGCAAGTATCACTATCAAAAACCACGTTCATACCTTTGTCACATAGTTGGCTAATAGAAATGAGATTGTGATGCAAATTATCGACGTATAAAACATTATTCAAGGAAAAAGTACCGTTACCTACTTTACCTTTACCAATAATCTTACACTTGCTATTGTCTCCCATGATCACATTTCCACCTTTAAAATTCTCTAGGCTAAGAAACTTTGATTTGTCACCTGTCATATGTCTAGAACAACCTGAATCTAGAAACCATTCTTGTTGCTCCTTAGCCCGCCAACAAACCTACATAGAGAGAGAGGGAGATGACCTAGAGAAACTTTTAGGTCCAATGATATTAGTGACTGAAGCATTGTGAATAAACAATCCCTTTGGAACCCAAACTTGTTTTGTCCTTTCATTTTTGTTCCAATAGACATGAAATTTGTTTGTAGAATTCTTAGGAACCCAAACTTGTATAAATTTTGTGTTCTTGTTCCTATGACTATAATTTTCAGCACGATGTCCAATTATTTCACATCTAGCAAAGACACTCTTACCTTTTGTATTATCATCAACTTGTATTTTCCCAAAACCTAGTCCTTTTCTGTTGTTAGCAAAAAGTTGATTTCCCAATAACATGTTGAAAGATTTTTCTCCTCTTGAAAAGTTATTCAGAGTTTTCTCAAGATTTTGGAATTTGGTTTTTAGTGTTGTGTTTTCAGTCACAAGTGAGGTGCATCTATTTATAAAATCCTTTTTCCTAGTGTCAATGGTTTCCTTAAGACCCAAGTTTTCATTTTCAAGATTCTCAAAGCTATTCTTAAGTTTTGATAATTCTGAATCTAAAATTTTGCATTTTTTACAGTCTAGGTTTTGAATATTTTCAAGTTCAGTTTCTAACCTAGTATTTCATGGACAAGTTCTCTCCTATTAGATTTCAGTTTTTCAATTTTAGATTCAAGAGTATCAATTGTTTTAGCAAAATCACAACACATCAAAACAAGTTCTTTATAAGAATAGTCACTTACCTCACAAGATTCCTCTAAGCTTCCTTCTGAATCTGATTTTGCCATAAGACACAAATTAGCCTCTTCTGAGCTATTATTCGAAACTTCCTCTCCTTCTTCATCATCCCAAGTTGCTGCAAAGGCCTTCTTCTTCTTTTTCTTTCCTTTGTTGTTTTTGAGAAGTGAGCATTTTTGTTTGAAGTGGCCAGGCTTCTTGCAGTTATAACAAGTCAATTCATTATCGGAATTGTCAGAATCTTTTGACCTATTACCACTTGTTTTCTTCTTGCGTGGCCCGAATCTTGATCATTTTCTAAGATTATTGACAGCCATTGCAAGCTCTTCAATTGGATCTTCTTCATCGCTCTCTTCTTTGCTCTTTAAGGAAATCGTCTTCTTCTTTGATTCGGAGTTGTTGCATTCCTCCTTTGCTTTTAGCTCAAGCTCATATGTCATCAAGTTGCCGATCAACTCCTCCATGCTTAGTTTACTCAGATCTTTCGATTCTTGTATTGCCGTGACTTTTGCCTCAAAGCTCATCGGTAAGATTCGTAGCACCTTCCTCACAAGCTCTACCTCAGTGAGAACCTTCCCAAGCACTCTAGCATTGTACACCAAAGTTGAAAAGCATCCAAACATGTCCTTTATGCTCTCGCCTTTGTCCATCACAAAGTTCTCGTATTCATTGCTGAATAGGGATAGACGAGACTCCTTGACTTGAGAAGTTCCTTCATGTGTCACCTCCAAGGTATGCCAAATTTCCTGCGCAGTTTTAAAATGAGAAATTCTATTAAATTCATTCTTATCAAGAGCACAGATCAAAGCATTCATGGCTTTAGCATTTGTAGTTTTTAATTTCTTATCGTTAGCGTCCCACTTATCCTTAGGTTTAGGAATCTCAGTATCGCCAACAGTTATAGTGGGAGATTTATAGCCAGTTTCAATAATGTCCCAAACATCATAATCAACAGAACTAAGATAAATACCCATCCTAACTTTACAATAAGCATAATCATTCCCATTTAACATAGGTGGCCTAGCAATAGATTGCCCCTCAGAAAAAGCATTATTTGGTGGATTCATGACTCTAGAGTTAAAGAAAAATACCGGGCTTTGATACCACTTGTAAGATCTAGATTAACCCTAGAGGGGGGGGGGGGGGTGAATAGGGTTATAGCAAATTTTCTTGAATTAAACACGAAATCAAATTGCAGATAAATAAATATGCTAAAAGTAAATCACACACAAAATTTACCCAGCTTCGGCAACCCCTGCCTACTGCTGCATTCCCAGATTTCTATTAGGATTAAACGGTCTTCCGCTTACAAACACTCTAACAGACTCGCAAACCCTGCTACCGCCTATAGAGTTTTGCAAACTCGCAAACCCTGCTCACTGAACTAATCCTAACTAGACAATCTGACACTACCTAAAACCTAGGTGGTGATTTACCCTGATTTGATTCAAAGAGTACAAACAAAAAAACAACAAGAGCAAAAATAAAATAGAAAACTTGAAACCAATTTTTGCCCTTAATCAAAATAACCCTGGCCTAAAACTAAAACTAAAGTAGAAACTAAAGCCCCTTAAAAAATTAAATGACTAAAGCCCTAATTAATTAACAAGGCCGGCTCCATTTTATTTCTTCTAGCCCGTTCCTTCTTTTCTTGAGAATGGCGGCTTTGCTCGATCTCGATCCTCTCTGGGAAATATAGGGCTTTGTAAAATCTGCTTCCAAAATTATAGCTTTCGAGAATATTCGAAGATGTCGACTGAGAAGCTTGATTGAGAAGATGATTCAGTGCTTCCTTTACTGTCAATCGATGGTCCCATTTTTCATTACTTCGACTGCTATGAATTCGATTGAATTTGAGATGGCTTCGGTATGTAGTTTCTGTTCTGTGCTTTCTTTAATTTGATTGCTTGAGCTTGATTGTTCTTGCTTTTGCGCTGCTCTGCTCTCCTCTTTCGATGATGATATTGGGTTCTATTTATAGGGTTTTCGAAACCCTAATATTTCGTCTGATTTGATTTACGTGACCTTCAAGTCATTGAAACTTTCCTTTATTTTGCTGTGATATTTTTGTTATTTGTTTCGTACACACGGCTTTGATTTTGTGACGTCCGATCTTTCTTTTATTGACATCCCAGAAACTTTCCTAAATTAGTTCTGACTTTGACTTTATCAATTTGTATCTACACTTGATTTTTAAATTGATATAACAGAATTTTATTTCTGAACCACGACTTCGACTTTGACCTGTTCAATGTTGACTTCGATTTGTTGCGTGAAATTCTGGCTTCACTGATCATTACATGTATGAACTGTTGCACTTGATAGAATTAATTTGCTATTGCCTGCTCAAATTTACTTCAGGTTACATTCCAGTTTGTAGTTCTTTTGGCCACACTGTACTGCTGCTTGTTTTCCTATTGCATTTGTTTATTGTGCACTGACTTTGTTCATTGGTGTCATTGGTGAATTTGTCACTTGAACTACCCTCTGATATGTTGGAGTTGCAGTGTGGACTTGTTTGAATCTGTACTTGTGCACTTCTCCGTTATATGTGCACTTGTGCACTTCTCTATTAGAATTGTGGCTGTTGCATTCTTGTACTTGTGACTTGAGTCTGCACCCACATCTGTTTCACTTGAGTTTGCATTAGAGTTGTGCATTTCACTGTCTTTGTCTTTGTGTACTGCCATCTTTTGATCTCTAACATGATGCATTTGAATCTCAACATCTGTTCTGGTTGGTCTTGATATTGTTGACATCTCTGATTACATTGAGCTGTCATGCATACTTGACTTGCTATGTTCATGTTGATAGTCCACACCTCTGATTTTGTACTACCTGAGCTTGATTCACTGTTGTCATGGTTGCAGTGATACTTTGAGTTGTTGATTGAGTTGCATTGCCATATTGTTCATGTGTACATTTGGATTTTGGTCGAGGCCATTTGCATTGTGCAGTTGGTCTAGATGTTTGGTCTGACCTGTGCATGTCTTTTGTTGATTGTGCACACGAGTTGGCGAGGCAGTGCATACGTGTATAAATGTACACGTGTGTATTGCAGCCACTCATAATTACCTGTTCCTGATAAAAATACTGATGTGCACAGATATTACACAAAAAATGATGACAATAACCCATATATCTGAGGCACCAATAAAAACAAATTTATCTTTTTGCAAATTCAAATTTGTTTATTTTCATATTACTGCTGTAGTTGCTAATTATTCAGGTACACCGAAGACAGGACAAGAGCAGGAGCTGGACAATGCAGATTGATGAAGATGTGCAGACAGAGTGAAAAACTGAGTGTTGAGTGTTGTAGTGAGAAAGAAAATGTGAATGTGAAATGTATGAAACAAATGTATGTATATAGAGAGAGTTGAAACCTTTGTATTGTTTAAGTGTTGAAATAAAATATTATTTTGAATAAAAATACTGATTGAATTATATAAATTCTATGCAATAGTATTATTATTCAATATGAATATTTATTCCTATATGTGTATAGTACATTCTGCAAACACATATATAAATTGATATATGTTTGTTATCATTAAACAAAAAATCACATCAAACACGTAAATCAACTTAGGTCCCCAGAGTGCGGATATAATTCTAAACATTAAACGGGTATGACCAACCGCCCGTAAAATAACTTATGTCCTCGGAGTGCGGATATAATTCTAAGCATTAAACAGGTGTGACCGACCGCCTGTAAAATAACTTATGTCCCCGGAGTGCGGATATAATTCTAAATGTTAAACGGGTGTGACTGACCGCCTGCAAATTGACTTATGTCCCTAGAGTGCGGATATAATTCCAAACATTAGGCAGGCGTGACCGACCGCCATCATACAAGTTCAATCCCTAGAGTGTGGATGTAAATACCAGCAAATGAACGAGTGTGATCCGACCATTCAAACTCACTTCACTTTAACTTTATTCCGACTAAGTTAAATTAAAGTTAGCAAAGGCGGAAAACAACTACCGATTGACTACTTCAATTCTCCCATAGACTAGGGGCATAACTCAAGTACCAGCCGTCGCCCGAGACTGCGCAACGTTAGGACTCGACTCGACATTTGGTTATGAACCGAAGCCATGATTTCAGGACTTAACGAACAAACTCAAAGTTCGACTCAGAAACTAAAGCCTCACAGGTCATTGAATGGAAATGCGAGTGTTGAAACACTTAAACAAACGAACACGGAGTTATGCTGAAAACAAAAAGAAATTTTATTTCCACTATTCGAAAGTGAGTGCAAAAAATCTGTTCGAAGAATTCCTATAAGCGAAGGGCCAAACTCACATCTATACATGGCCTACAAAAGCAAAAGAAAAGCATATTCCAACTATCTACAAAAAAGAACAAGCAAAAGTGCAAGTCTACGCCTTTGGTTTTCTATCCTTCTTGCTTTACTTCAGCGTAGACCTGCTAGAGCTACCGCTCTCTCTCTTTGAGCCTCTACCTCCCCGGCCTGCTCCTGCTGGCTTGTCTGCGGCCGGGGGAATTAAAGCAGTCTCCTCCTCAGAACTCACATGGATTGGGATATGCTTTGTGTGCGAAACTGGAGGAATGGTGGCACTCTCGGTGTTAGAAGAAGGAGTTGCGCTGGTATCAATGATAGTGCCACCCGGAGAAACAATAAGTATCAGGACCGGACCGGGACCCGCCATACCCCCACCAGTTTTACGGGCCCACTCAGCTTCCTCCATCTTAGATTTAATTTCCTCCATTATCTGCTCAGCCCGGTCCGCACGAATACCAATGGAATGCTACTGGTTGGGCCAGAGGAGCCCATGATGATCACATCTTCGTCCATGTTGAAAGGAATTTCGATGTTCGGGTCACTTTGTTGGCTGAGGAGTGCTTCCATCAATTGATCATCAAGAACACAGCTGCTTTCGTGCATCTCTCCATCTGATGTGGTGACCGTCATGGTTATAAACTACGCCATTAGCGCCTCCTGCTTATGATGTGCTTCTTGAGTTGTAGGAGGGTCAGTCGGTGCAGAAGCTAAGGCTGAATGAAGATATGAGAAAATATTAGTAATATCTTCTTATAGTGTTCCTACATTTGGATGAATAGGAGAAGTGTCAAGAATACTTTCCTCGGGTTGGCTCCTATGCCGAGTTGATGTGCCTTCCGAGCCGCGTTTAAGTATTGGAGAAAGATGCGGCCTATCGGGGTCATATTTCGGAACAACTGGAGGATCGATAGAAGAAGCAGTCTCAGGTTGGGACGCTGCGGGCACTTCAGAACTTACTTCATGATGTTCGATCCCAGATCCTTCCCCAGTTTTCGGATACGTAGCGGCCAACTTTCTTTCTCAAGAGAAATGATTGTATCGTGGAGGACTTTGGGTTCATCTTCGACTAGCACTTGAGCTTCAAGTTCGAACTCATCGATAGTTGCAGCATTGCGAATCACCTTTTCGTCCTCCACCAAGCGACTCCAGGCCTTATATAGTTGGAAAGGATAATCTTCGCCGAGCCAGTTTAAGTTGCGGTTTCTTAAGACGTTGGTGTTGTACATGACTAGGAGATCTTCAAATTCATTCGCCATTCGGGCCTCTACCGCTTTAACTTCCCTCTCAATTCTGGCATCAGCTTCCTGGGCCTTTAAATTCGCTGTATCCCTCTCCTCCTTAAGTACCACCGCATGTACACATGCCTCTTGGGTTGACCTCATCTTTTTCCTTGATGGCCTTGGATAATATTGCCTTTGGCTCCTCGACCTCTTTCCGCGCCTCATCCCTTTCCCAAGTGATAACAATGTAATGGTCGCCCATCTCCTACACCAGGTCCATGTGAGTTTTTTGCATGTTTCTCATGGACTTCCTGGCCTCTTCAGCCTCTGGTCAGCCTCTTCGGTTTTCCTTGAGGATTCGAGCTCATTGGTAAGGACCGTTATTATTTTGTCTTTTTGCGAAAGATCGCTCTCCAGTTTTTCAATTGTTTTAGCTCGCTCGAGGGATACCGCTGAAACCCTCTCAGCCGTCCTAACCCATTCCTTGTACTGGCTGTATGCATCGTGCATGTAATGCTACACCAGTTTTTCTATGTCGTTGGGGATTCTTTTCAAGTTTGGAGGGAAGTGGAAGCCATCGAAATAACTATTCAGGAAGTCTTTCTTTAACTTGGCGATTCAGATGGCTCCCTCCCCTATGGGCTCTATAGCAGTTTGTTCTGGATGATGGGAGCTTCCGTTTCAATTCTATGGCATTGATCGCCGGATTTCGAAGTGTGAGGTGGCACTATTTGGTGTGCAGTTTCAGAAGATTGCCTGCCAGAGCCGGATTGTTTGAGGGGTCCTTTAGATGGTGGAGATCGCAACCGAGAGTAGCGCCTACTTTGATGTGACCTTTCCTTCTCCCTATCATAACACACGCGCTCTTGGCTAGAGTGATAGCTGCGACCGTACTCTCTTTCACTTTCACGCATATGAGATTCAGAGTATGAACTAGAAGAATGGCATGAAGAGTGAAGTTTGCTGAGCATAGATCTCCGTTTCGCTATCGTATCTATAATATGGAAAGACAAGCAGAATTAGTCATCTCCAAAGATTAGAAAACATGCGATTAGAAGTTGTGTGGTGCCATGAAGTGTGTGTATGCATGTGCAAACCCCCTAACTGACCGATTTTGGTAGCCTTGCTCATAGGAGTTGGCTCCCCTATGTCTAAAGAAGTTAGGCATGCGCCAGTTCGTGGTGGGGAAGGAAGCCCCTCTAATCCATGATCTTAGAACGAAGATATGTCATCTGGAATAGGAATATCTGACAATCCTCTCAATGAACCTTCTGTTTGTGGAGAAGAGGTCTTCGGACCTGTAGAAGTTGCCATCGGCTGAGTTATTACAATGGTCTTATGCCTCTTGTCTTTGTGGGCAAGAGTCTTGCCCTTTCTTTTTGATTCAGATGATCGAAGGCCCTGCGGAGGCACAACCGCGGGCTCATGTTTGTTGCCGCACTCTCGTCATCGCCCAGTTCGGTGATCGTAACTCCAGGTGCACTCTGAGCTCCCCCGACTGAGGGCACGATAGGAGCTCTTCTTCCTCCTTGCCTTACCAGAGCTACTCTGGGAACTCCTATTAGCCAAATGTTTGACTTCTCTCTATTAGCCCCATGGCGATTAAGTTATCATCGCTAAGAACTTCATCTATTTCTCTAAGTTCAGCAGGCAACGATTGGATAGTCCTTACTATCTCCTTGAATTGCGCTCTTTCAGGCTGTGGAAGTAAAGTTGTAAAAAGAAGGGCGATAATTGATTCAACGTCGATTTATATTATCCAGGTAATTGACGAAGAAGTTAAAGCAATTACGTCTAACTAACCACCGTCTAGCAAATCCTGGTGGACATCTAACAAAGAACCATTCAGTTTTGAAATAGCTCAATTTACTCCAAGCACCTGCCACTACTTGGCAGTTCCTGACCGCTTCTAGGAAGGTAAACGAAGAATTATCCCCACGACTCTCAACGTTAAATAAGTATTTTATTTCGTCAATGGTCGGGTGTAGGAGAAGACGCTCCATAAAGATGATGTATAAGCTATTGAGAAGTGCATATCCGTTCGGATGCAATTGGGAAGGCACGATCCTCAAAAAGAACAGCACATCTCGAATAAATTGGTTTAACGGTGGCAACGTTCTGGCTACACACATAAATCTGTTGCAAGTAGTAAACCCTTCCGGGGGATTGTGCGCTCTGTCTTCCGGTCTCGGTACTAGAACGTCTTCTAGAGATAGACCATGCCTGAGATATATTCTGCCTAACATATCTTCAGAGATCTTGGAACGGACTGAGTCCTCCAGATTCAAAACCAACACCGCACCTGGCAGTTCATCCGGAGCAGGACTTACTACATCTGCCACGATGTCTGGCACTTCAATTCTGGGAAGTGGAGGACTCTGAACTTCCTGCAGCTCGAAGCTTCCGAGATCCATAGCTATTGAACTCATTAAAAATCATCATTATATGGCAATAAACCCGTGTTCCCCTTGGTGTGAAGTGAATGATCGTGTTTTGTAGTGCAACGCTACATAATACTTTAAATTTCTATAAGTTCGAAAGATGGTAAAAAGACAAGACTTCAAGATTCGACCGGAGTGACCGTCATCGCTGATCGCCTCAACCTTGCCTTCTTGACTTCGAAGAATGATCCATGTTAAAGTTATGTTTTTCAAATTACAGCTCCATCGACGAGCTTTGAAGGATAGTCTTATATGCAGTTTAATAGCCAAGTCCAAGTATGCGAGGCTAAAGCTCGTCGGAGTTAAGTGTTTGAATATGCAAAAGGAAGTTAATTTCGTATCAATCATGGTTTGAATGAGATTATTCTCCTGAAGCCTAAATTCGTATTGATCCAAAGCTTGGACCAATGACTTGTCTATATCGATACGTTCGTATCGATAGTCCATTTGATCTGATCGATCTGTGCGTACCGATCGATTCGTATCGATCTAGAGTTTTCAATTTCGTATCCATCGGCCTTCATCGATACGAACTCCCATGATTCCAAGATCGATACGAAGCAACTTCCACCCTCTACCATCGATACAAACAGCTGCCGTCATCCATCTCCAACTTTCTTTGATCGATCCGCCTTGCCATCGATACGCATTTGATAAAGGTTAGAAGTAGTGACTTCTTTGTCTCCCTCCAGTGCTTTCTTTCTCCTTCTCCTTCGAGCAACCATTAGAGTACTTCCTCGACCTCATTCCAACCATGTTCCGGTACCAGCGACGCCAGAGTTGGCCGTATTCTTGGATGAAATGGCATCGAGACTCTAATCTTATCATTTTAAGATGGATTTAGTCAATTAATTAATTAGTTTAAAGGAATTAGATTGAAGGATTAACGGTTTAATTATTTGGAGAAGAAGACTTTGCAGCTTTTCTTATTTTCTTATCGATTCGAAGTGAAGGCGATAACAGAAGCAAGTAAGAAATTTGTTTAAGTACAAAAAGTATTTATATGAGTTCATATCCAAGAGAGAAAACATTTCGTATCCCAGTTACTATACTGAGAGAATCGGTTAACTCCATCGATAAGAAGACACAACTTCGTATCCATCAACACAAGGCAATCTAGGACTTATTAGTTCATATCCATCGGCACTTCGTATCCATCATCGCTTCGTATCCATTGATATGCATCGATTCAAAGACCACTAGTTCGTATCCATCGATATGAAGATCACAGACCGGTTATGTCTTTACCATTCAAATCCTTCGATACGAAACATAGCTTTTGTATCCATCAATTCGAGAACCCACATGTTATATCAATCGATATGCAGAATGCTGTACTTAATATATTTCGTATCGATCGCCATCGATACAAAACCTACTACATTCAAACATCTCCGACCAATCCAGGAGAAGATCGATACGAAGGAGTGAATTAAAGATACCATCAATTGTTGTTACAATTCCAATTTCACATCGATCCAGGAGAGGATCGATATGAAACTCAATCCAAACAAGAACAAAAGAACTTGACAATGACCCATGAACGTGCAAATGCGAACATGAGTCAGGTTAACATACGTGCATGTATGCCAAACTAACATTCGATTTTCAAAGTTAACAGGAATTGAATTCTTACCTGGTGACAACCAGAACAACGAAAAACAAATTACTAGCACTCGATCTTCAGTTAAAACATAAAACTGCGTGATCATTATCTACAATTCAACATTTATATTACTGTAAATTAATCAATGGTTACATCTCCTGATGAAAAGACAGCAACGGTTCAGCGAATCGGATAAAAATCTTTCAGAATAAAGAATGCAGCTTTTCAAAGTATGTCATGCTCACACAGGACATACTTTGGGGGGCAAATGTTATCCCGCCTTTCGGCAAGGCCGTGACACCAAGGACTTGACTAGAAACTAAAGACGATTCGTCCCGAAGATTGGTTATCTATAAGTCCACGATGGATACAGGCGAACTTGGTCCGAGTTCGGATCGAGCTACAATTAACATGGTATGACAAGAAAAGGACAACATTCCAAATTTCAGGGCAATCGGAGTTCGTATGCTCAAGTTATGGATCGATCAAGATTCACGTGAAACAAGCTCACTTCGTATCCATCAACTTCGTACCCATCATACTTCGTACCATCACTCTACATCCATACCCTTCGTATCCATCAAGAAATAGCATCGATCAAAGTTCATCTGTTCAACAGCTTCCCATTTCGTATTGATCCCGCTTTTGCATGTTTCGTATCGATCAGCCAATTGATCGATATGAAACCAATAACCAATCGATCGATACGAAAACGACAATCAGGCATTGATACGAAAGGGAGGTAAAAGCATCGATACGGAGGGAAAAACCTAGGATCGATACGAAGGAAGTAGTCTAACTAAAGGAAATGGTCCACGAGCATGAAACATGGATCCCCATAGAATTCTCGCTCCACGTCATCAATGCACAACTGATCGATACATAGCCTATCGATATGAAGGAGCATCGATACGAACGTATCGATACGTATCCATCAACCTACTTGCAAATCCCATCTTGGATCAATCATAACTCAAAAACTATAAGTCCAAATGCTATTAAATTTTCACAGAAGCTTGCATATCAACTGAAGAACCACCATGATCGATCGCAGCTCAAATGGAGCCAACCTTGATCGATGCAAAATGCACTTGGGTCAATTAGGATCGATCCCAAATGACCCCGAATCGATCTGGTGGGCCACCCATGTGTGAAAAGGGGTATTCCGAGTTTTAGGGCAGATATTTCCATATCTACTCCTATAAATAACACCCCTATGCCTACAAAAAAGGACTTTTTTTATGCTTCGACACCGCTACTCTGCTGCAACTCCATTGTAACTTGAGAGCTAGGGATTTGTACTATTGTAATCAGTTGTCAATCATCACTAAACAGCAAAACATTCAAAGTGGACGTAGGCTACAATGTTGAACCACTATAAATTCTTGTCTCTTTCTACTTGATTTTATTAGTGTGATTGTTAGATTAGCCTCTTTTTTCATTTAAATTCTTCATTCAAATCTCTTCAATTACATCCGAAGAGTGTTGTGCCTAATTCGGTACAAACAACCAGCAACTCCTACTTGCATCATATTGACGAAGAATAGATACATCGCCCCCATATCTACTTGTGGATTTCCAGCACCCACATTGGCATCAGCATTTTGTTTAGCATTAGACTATCGACCTTGGTTCCTCCTGGTATTAGATCGAGAATTTAATTAGTTGTGGTGCTTCCTCCATCGAGATTTCCTCTTCCGTTTCCTGCTTCCATATCTCCTTTCTCGTAAATCTACATACGAGCCTTAGTAAGATATAGAAGAACGGTCTAAGAGAGAGGGGAATACGTACTTATATATATATATAACTATATATCAAATACAAGTATGTTACTATAGCATTAACCCAAACACTAATCGTATTTCTGATTCATTATGTTTCAAAAAAGCTTTTAGGTTTAAATTTTCTTTTAAGTTTTCATAAACATATGCTCTGATACTAACTTGTAACATCCCCTACATGGAGGCCCAAAACTAACGGTTACGGATGCGGCAGTCATTCATAGTTATTAGTCTTCAACGACCAAATACGATAATGTTAGATACATTGATACACATAAACACATGAATATGGAAAAAATTTAAAACATCAAACAAGTTCCACATTTCTTTTCAAATCATTTCAAGTTCATTACATAATCCCATAATCATTAACCACATTCAAAGAAAATATATTTATTACAACATATGCCAAGAGCGACATATGAAGATCCCCCCTTAGATGATATGAGTATATATAGGCAATATAACAACTTTGCCTTCACAATAGCAACACGGCGGAATTAAAACAAAAGAGATCTCTAGATAGCTATCATGCCTCCTGCGTGTCTCCAGAAGCTTATTCGTCTAATAAGGTACCTGAAAACCTCAACCCTCAAACTACTCAAAATCAATTGAGTACCCGAGAGTTTAAGGGGAAAACATAAACTTCGAGTTAGACATAAATCTTGGTATGAATAATAATCTAACATCTCAAACCATTTAGATATCTAGTGAGACCACGCCACTTAGCGAAACGGGTTTCCCCTCACTGGTATCCTAAAACCTTTATAAAACCATATACTGTGCCCCTGCATCCACAATGGTTATAACAATTCAAAATAATAATATGGTATGCAAAACAAGTAAATCACTTCTAAGTTAACCATCTCCATTCATTTAGACTATCTATCTTAGTTATAGTTTCTAGGGTTAATATTAACCTAATAGTTTTCATGGGGTGACTAATAACCGGTTAAATGTTTAAGGACTCCCTGTTCTATTTCATTGTTTTCATGGGATCACTAAGAACCTATTGGCCCCTGCCAATATCTTTATTGGTTCATGGGTTCTCCCTGAACCTATTTATAACTCCAATATATTTTCTCTTATCCTAGTTTTCATGGGTTGACTAGGAACCTATTAACATCTGTCAATATCTAAGTCCGGATATAGTTTTCATGGGCTAACTATGAACCTGTCATTCTGACATCTTCATTTAACATAGTTTTCATGGGCTTACTATGAACATGTCATTATGACATCTTCATTTATATGTACTTTTCATGGGCTTACTATGAACCTATTGGCCCCTGCCAATATCTTTTCCTATACACAGTTTTCATGGGCTTACTGTGAACCTATTGGCCCCTGCCAATATCTTTAATTAGTTTAATTTATATTCACTACTGGGTCAACCTTGCTAGTTATTCTGCCCTTCCCCAAATTACCGCTATGGGTACATTACAATGTGAATATATATATATATATATATATATATGTATGTATATATGTATGTATGTATGTATGTTTGTATGTATGTATGTTTGTATGTATGTATTTGAAGACGCAAACATAATAACAAAACAATACCACTCCTGAGGGTTTGATATCCTTGAAATTATTGTCATATGAAACATGGTTAATCCCTTTAACCTAATAGCTTATCATGGAAAGCTTCTTTTTAAAACCATTTCAAAACTCCTTTACCTAGTCATGGGTTTTTCCTTTAAAATGTGATTGGATTATTTGTTTTGAAAAACTAAGGCTGTTGAAACCTTCAAAACTTTGCTTTCGACCTCATTGGATAACCTCCTTCGAAAGTATATAAATCTCCTTTCAAAACATTAGGCCCCTGCCTTTCAAAACACTTTAAAACCTCTCCTTCGAAACCTTTCGAATGTAATAAAGTATTACTTATTAACTCTTAGAAGCATAGCTTCGAAATATTGAGAGTACCTCTTTTGAAACCTTTGGAAGTATCCCTTCCGAATCCATTGAAAGTCCCTCTTTCGAAAACGTTGGGTTTATATTTAAAAATACCATTTGGGTCAAAGTTAATATAAATGAAAGTATCTCTTTAAATCCATTATTTATCATATAAAAGTATTGGGGAAGACTTGATGGCGTCAGCACCATCCCTTTCGAAAGCTTCAAATCATTTGGATAAAACATTGAAGATTAGCATCGAAACCCCCTCTCGAAGCCATTGCCTTTGAAACCCTTAGACCCTTTCGAAAGCATATAGGAAGTGGCTTAGTATAAGTTTAAAACAAAAACAACCCTTTGAAATCATTGATGACTTCAACACACTCGAAAGGTATAAAAATGGCAGCAGAGTTTCGACTAGATCAGAACCATCATTTTCGAAAGCATTCTTTTATAAACAAGGGTCTAAGTCAAAAGCTCTACGTTTAAACAAAGAAAGGCGCAACAAGTTGAAATGCAATGCGGTATCGACTTGGTCGAAAGCACCCTTCAAAAACAAGGCAGGCGCATATCTTTTAAAAGTAAACAGTGGTTTCGACTCTATCGAAAGCAATGCTTTCGACACCCTGCCTTCCGCATTTTACCAATCCACTTTGTACTGTCTAATTGATACCTTGTGTATTGGTTTTAGCCTGGGTTGGTTTCGACTGAGATGGAGCGGAGGCATTGGAGTCGAAAGGTACTTCTAAAAGAGGCGGAACCAACTTTTATGGGTAAAACTGATTAATGCCAATTAAAGCACATACTTTCTAACTAACCTGCCACGTGTAAACATATAATTGGTTGCCTTAACTTTTCAATTTTTTTACGAAAATAACTGTCGCTTAATTTCAGATCTAAACCAAGGTTAATTTAGCAAACAAGCCCTTCCATTAAGTAAGACCAATATTGCAAATAAGTCCTTCTAAAATAATTTAGTTTCCATAGCAAATCACTTAGGAAAAATCATCAAAAATTACAGAAATTCACTTTCATCATGTTATCTAACATATCAAAATTTTAGACCCAAATGCTTAATATAATTTCTAAAATAAATTTCTAAACTCAATTAACCATATTTTCCTTTGAAAATTCATAATAATCTTTCCATAGCTTGGAAAATTATCAAAATTAAAACCCAACTCCAAAATCATGTTTTACATAATATAAAAGTTTTCCATGGCATTCAAACATCAGTTTCAATCGGTTTTGCCCTAAAACCGCATAAATCCTCATTTAAAAAATCTTGTTTAAATTAAATAAATTGTAATTCAGGCATGTCATCATCCAAATCATCATAAAATGAATTAAATCTTAAATTTGAAAACATATATTCATAAAACAAAATATATATGGTATAAATTATTATTCACCTTGATTAAGATAAGGAGATTGGATTGAGATTGAGATTTATTCCCCTTGCTTTAATTGTTTAGCCTTTGATTTAATTTCTCTTTTCTTCCTAGCAATGGTCAGCTCCTCTTTACGTTTGTGTTTTGTTTTTGAACGTGAATGGGAAAAATGAAACGTGAATGGGAACGAGAATATATATAAGGGTAAGGGGTTATGTGTGGCTAATTCCCATAATACCCTTGTGTATATTATTAACTTATAACTCATTCTTAAGTCCATTTAATCAATTAATTAAGCACAGCCACTTAGTATTTATTCAAATCTCAATCCCCTTATCACTTAACATTTACATTATTCTATTTAATTTGTCTAATTAAATCTCCTGAATAATGTTATTAAAAATTAGGGGTGTTACAGGCTCCCCTCCTTTCTCCTTAATATAAAGGTAAAGGGTGCTTTATCCTTAGTACCAAAGTCAACCAACCCTAACTTTCTCTTTGGAGATTCTATCTGTTACCCAGTACCCTGACCTGGCTATATTGGACTGATCACGCAAGCAGACTCGACTGTTGTCAAGAAGGATGGCCGAGAAGCAGTGGCTATAGGACCAAGAGATAATTTTCAGACAGTTATACGAAATCCGGATTGGACAGAGTTGACAAACAGACAATGTAGTATTTCAAAAATATGAAAATTAGCTTTGATGGCAGAGGGATCGACATAGTCATTTGTCAGCATAGATGGAATACTAGAAGGGTTGGCATAGCAAATGAGTGGTATGAAAAGGGATTGGCATAACATTCTAGCACGAAAGGGATCGGTGTAGTGTTGTGAAATAGGAGGGATCGGCATGTTATGGTGAAGACCATAGGTTATATGCGAATGACTAGGGATTGGCATAATATCCTAAAGCAAGAGGGATCAGCATACATTTATAAAGCAAGATGGATCGGCATATATCTACGAAGCTAGAGGGATCGGTGTAATGTACTAAGCATTATGGATCAGCACAACTTATTAGAGGGATCACCAACAATGACATAAATGGGGATTCGAACTAAAAATCAAGCAAAAACTCAAGCTTCACACATCCAATCATCATGATATTTGAGACACCATCATACCTAAGCATGGGGAAGGTACCATAGGGTCACTGCCTCAAATTCAACAAACGGAGGGATCGGTATCGATCCCTCTCTGTTGAAATTTGGTCCTAGCACTCCATATGGTGGACCCATATGGATGAGGAGGTCTTGTTGCCGAATTTCCAGTCAGATTGGTGGTCGCCTTCACCTATAAATACAGACCTAGAGGGTCATTCTGAGGATCTTGACGGTGCTGGTGAGATAGCACTATTATGGTAATCAACTTCCTCCATTATTCTCTTGTTTCTTGCTTTTCTTACTCTAATCAAGATTATTGTGAATCAATAAAGAGAATATTCAAAGTGGACATAGGCAATCAACGCCGAACCACTATAAATCTTGTTATTCTTATTTTCTGCTGTGAATTTCTAGTTAATTTGACATACTCCTCCGTTTCAATTTAGTTTCCTCATTTATTTTGCTAGACAAATCTATTCTTAGGTGTTTGTGGCCAATTTGGTTGCAAACATTTTGGTGCTTTCACTGAAAACTTGATTCTTAACCAGTTAGGATCCCCTTTGCTATTACTGGATTAAGAAAATCCCTCGAAGGAGATCCAGATTCATCTTCAAAAGCTTGTAGATACTACTTAGATTCACTAGAATCTAAGCAAAGAAATCCAGATTGGTGAGGCTAAGATCAAATTCTTAAAATGTTGATGCAAATGAAACTGCCAGCATTCAATAAGGAGCTCCAAGCAATGAGCCTGCAAATTTGAATATGGGGCCTGCTGAAGTCCAGAACCCCGTTGATTCTATAACTAGAGCTGAATTCAACAACTTAATGAGGGATTTAATGGAGAGCCATAGGCAGCTAAACGAGCAAATCCAGACATTACTAACCTAATGAACCAGATTGCTCAACAACAGCGTCAGAGCACCAGAAAGGATCTTACTTCTTACTCGGTGTCAGAGAGTTCAACCTCATCAGATGAATATCATAGACGTAGGCATCGCAGGGTCGAAGGAGAGCAAGTGGGGACATTGCTTGGCAGACCAACTTGATCTTCCAAGACGGATCGGTTTCGATCCCTCCCTATGGATCGGTACCGATCCCTCCTCCAGAGGAGGGGTTCCCCAGATGCACTTGGGGAATTGACCTGGAGCTGTTTCCAGAAGGTTGGATGCAGGAGTCTGCTTTAATGCTGAGTTAACCCTCCGGAATGATGATGAGATAAATGCCCGTAGTGCACATCAGGAGGATGGTAGACTAAGGAGGCGTGAAATGGCCAGTAGACATCGACCGGACCATTCAAGTGAGGTGGAGCGCGACCACCACTTGGCACCACCCATCCAAACAACGAACTTATCGGCGATGGTTAAACAGCTAGTGTGGGAGAACTGGGATTTGACGAATGATGATTGGGGAATTTCGAGGAGCCATACCCCGTTTACTGATAATGTTTTACATGCGGAGTACCCAAGAAGGTTCAACATGCCTACGATGCTTGCCTATGAGGGAAAAACCGACCCAGGCAGCACATTATGAGGTATGAATGGTTGATGGACTCAGCGAGAGCCAATGGCGCAACCAAATGTAGATGCTTTCCTATAATCCTCTCTGGGATCATGACGATGTGGTTTACAAGGTTACCCCCGTGATCGATTTCAAGGTTTGATGAATTGGTAACAAGGATTGTGGAGCAATTTCGGATCCACGCTGCTCGTCGTAAAGACGTGATGCCACTATCCAGCGTAATCCAGGCTTCAGAGGAGTCGTTGAAGGACTACTTGGAAAGATTTCATATCGCTGCTACAGAAGCCAGTAACCCAAATGACCATGCTATACTAATGGCTGTGACGAGAGGGATTGATCCGGAGTCCGAGTTCGGTGATTGGCTAGCTGGAAAACCGCTAGCCACATTGGAACACTTCTATTCAAAGGCATCTTAGTTTATAAGGAAGGAGGAGGCCAGGTCCTTTAGAAAAAGCAGTGTAGTGGGACCGAGAGGAGAAGCGGTACAAAGCAACATTGCAATAAAGCAGTCCTATGAGAGTTCTGGGAAGGTTTTGTTAATGTTCATAACAAGACGAATCAACAAAAGAGAAATGGTGAAAGGAATCGAGACCGAAAGAGGGAGCATGGAAGACCAAAACCTAGGATTCCTATGTATGAGAACTACACGCCTCTAAACGCATCCCTGGAGAATATTTACTTGTCCACTTGTAATATTTCAATACAAGAAGCCGCGTCCAAAAGAGTCAACAGAGGCATAGAAACAGACTGGAAAGTATTGCCAATTTCAAGGGTGTTATGGGCACAATACGAACGAGTGCAGGCATCTCTAGGATGCTATCGAGAAGTTGATTTGGGAAAAGAAGTTGCAGTAGTTCGTGAAGACTCCGGAAGATGGCGGGCAGGGGACATCTGACCCCAATCAAGGACAAGATCCACGTAGGGCTGAAGAGCCTGCACAGACCGGAGAAAGATTAGTGATAAACATGATAGTTGGAGGACTGCATCCTATAGATAGGAGTTGGCAGGAAATGGAGCGCTACACCAACGCGATGAGGCATGTTGATTTTGAGTATTGTTCAAATAAGGAGGATGGAACTCCGGCCAATCAACAACGTACGATGACTGTTGATATAGTGTTCAGAAGCAGGGATGTAGATAGAGTAGAGGATCCTACAATTGACTCGATGGTCATTTCTGCCATGATTGGCCCTTCTGTGGTGAGAAGAATTTTGATTGATTGTGGAAGTTTGGTAAACATTATTTTTAGGAAGGCTTATGATTAAATGAGAATGGTGGCTGAAGATTTGAAACCATCTAAAGCTCGTATACATGGTTCTAATGGTGTTCCAATAAAGGTAGTTGGTTATTTTGAGCTTCCAGTTGAATTGGGGAAAGGAGAACGTAGGAGAGTGCGGATCTTATCGTTCATTGTTTTGGATGTTGAATCACCATACAATGTTTTTCTGGGTCGACCGGCCCTGGCTGAATTTTGGGCAGCTCTCGCCCCATGGTGTTTGACTTTGAAATTTCCGACTGATAATGGAGTAGAAGTTCGGCATGGTGATCAGACGACTGGACGTGTCTGTTATGTGGCTGAGTTAAGAGAAGCTCAACGTAAGGAGAAGGAAAAGGGTATGGACAAATCTATCCACATCCAAGTTACTGAAGATTGACAAATGGCACCTAAGCCTTGGCTTGGGTGCCACGGTCGGTTCTATAGAGATATAGATCTGAGGGATAATGAAGAGGAGCCTAAGGAGACCAAGGCGGCACCGACTAAGCTGATGATTGATAGAACAGTCGGCCACGATGACCCATCACGAGTCTTGAAGATTGGATCGCAGCTCAGCCCTCGATGATGAGAGAACTTGTTGATTTTCTCCGAGCGAATCTAGATGTATTTGCTTGGACTCATTCTGACATGTGTCGGATCTCACCTGCCATCGGGAGCCATGCATTAAACGTTGATCCGAAGTATGTTTCGATAAAACAGAGAAGGCGAGGCATGGATTTGGAGAGATCTATTACTCTTAAAGAGGAGGTGGATAAACTGAAAGTCAACGGGTTTATTCACGATGCCCTCTATCCTGAATGGATATTTAATCCCATGCTGGTGAAGAAGGCGAACGTAAAGTGGAGAACATGCATCGACTATTCAAACTTGAATAAGGCGTGTTTTAAAGATAGTTTTCCCCTTCCAAGGATTAATCAGCTAGTTGATTCAATTGTAGGGCATGAATTGTTATCCTTTATGGATGCGTACTTGAGGTATAACCAAATCTCGATGCTTGTCCTCGATCAAGAACACACCAGATTTGTGACGGATGTTGGATTATACTGTTACGTAGTGATGCCGTTTGGATTGAAGAATGCTGGAGCAACCTATCAATGCTTAGTTAACTGGATGTTTAAAGTTCAGATTGGGAGGACAATGGAAGTCTATGTGGATGATATGCTTGTGAAGTCACGGCGATCAAATGACCACATTTGAGACTTGGTAGAGGTGTTCGACATCCTTAGATTTTATAACATGAAGAACAATCCTTTGAAATGCTCATTTGGTGTTGCGTCAGAAAAGTTCTTCGGCTTTATTGTCAATGCTCGAGGAATTGAAGTTAATCCAGAAAAGATTCAGGCTATTCGAGATATTCAAGCGCCAAGAACCATTAAACAACTAAAAAGTCTAGAAGGGAAGGTCGCAACTTTAAGTCGATTTATCTCCAGGGCAACTAACAAATGCATTCCTTTCTCTGATTTTACCAAGAAGGGATAGAGAAACTTTGAACGGACACAGGACTGTGAAGACGCATTTTCGAGCTCTGGTCGATCATTTGGAGAGACCCCATGTCCATTCAAAGTTGGTAGATCAAGAGGAGTTGTACATTTACTTGGCGGTGTCAGCACATGCTATAAGTGCCGCCTTGATTCACGAGGAGAATTGGACTCAAAGGCCGGTGTATTATGTCAGCAAGCGATTAACAGGAGCAGAAAGAAACTATCCGAAGATAGAGAAATTGGCATACTGTTTGTTAGTCGCATCATGGAAACTTCGCCCGTACTTCCAGGCACATCCGATCAAAATTTACACTGACCAACCGTTACGACAGGTTTTACAGCGACCTGAGACGTCTGAAAGGTTGCTTAAATGGAACATCGAGCTCAACCAGTTTGACATTACAAATATTCCCCGAAGAGCTATCCAGGGTCAAATGTTGGCAAACTTTATAGCAGAATTTACCATGCAAGATGAGCTTCCAAAAGGCAGCGGAATCCCTACATGCGATGGAAATTATACACTGATGGAGCATCTAATGGTCACTGTTCCAAAGCTGGGATTATGCTTGTAACCCTTGAGAACCGGTCAATTTGCTATGCTTTGAAGCTTGATTTTCCTGCTACAAACAACAAGGCTGAGTATGAAGCGTTGATTGCTGGACTTAAACTTGCTAGAGAGCTTGGAGTGAAGTCTCTTGAAGTCTTTTGCGACTCACAGTTGGTGGTGTATCAAGTCAGAGGAGACTATCAGGCTAAAGGACAACGACTTACCCCGTATCTTACCCGACCGAGTTTAGGAGTTGTTGGCGGATATCGAACACTATGACATTTCACATATCCCATGTGAGAAAAATGGAGAGGCTAATTCATTGGCAAAGTTCGTTGGTACTGGCAACAAGTAATAGATGGTTTGGTTTCGATCGAGATATTACATACTCCAAGTATAAATACGATGAAAATTGGTCAAGTACTAAAGCGGAATCCGAGTGGGAATCGTGGATGACTTCATTTAAAGATTACTTGTTGCATGGAATTTTTCCTAAAAGGAGAAATAAAAAGCACCAAGTCCTTCGCAAAGTTTCGCGGTATATTATGCAAGAAGGAACAATGTATAGAAAAGGGTTTTCCATTCTCTTACTCCGGTGTATCGCTCATGATGAGGTAAAGCGTGTTCTGAAAGAAGTTAATGAGGGAGAATGAAGCAATCACACTAGGGGCAAACTCTAACAAAGAAGATAGTCCGTTATGGATAATATTGGCCAACTGTAAACCGGGATGCTGCTGATTATGTAAGACAATGTGACAAGTGCTAGATATATGCGAAAGTACCAAGAGCTCCAACAAAAGAGATCAAGCAGATGGTCAGTCCATGGCCATTCGCTATGTGGAGTATTGACATCATTGGCTCTTGGCAAATCTCTAAAGGCGGTGCGAAGAACGATATTGTCGCGGTTGATTACTTCACCAAATGGGCCGAGGCGGAACTGTTAGCTACAATAACAACCAAGAAAGTAATCAATTTTGTTGTTTGAAACATCATATGTCGCTTTGGTCTTCCATGAAGTATCGTAACAGATAATGGGATTCAACTCGATAGTGCTGAATTTAAAGAATTTTGTCCAAGATGTCGCATTGAAAAGTGGTTTGCAGCGGCCGCTTACCCTCAGGAAAATGGATAGGTTGAAGCTATAAACAAAATTATCAAGTCTATTATGAGAAAGAGTTTGGAGAAGGCTAGAGGCAAGTGGGTGGATGAACTTCCTATGGCGCTTTGGGCCTACAGAACCACTCACAAGTCCGCGATTGGCAATACTCCATTCGCTCTTGCTTACGGCTTCAAAGTTGTTACTCTGGTGGAACTCGAAGTCCCTTCTCATCGAGTGACTTACTACGACCTCAAAACGAACAAAGAACTTCTCTTAGAATCCTTGTACTTTATAGATAAGAAGCATGAGGAAGCCAATTTGAGAGCAGCTACACACCGACATCGAGTCGACCGATACTGCAACACTAAAATTCGATCGAGAACCTTTGAAGTTGGCGATCTCGTCCTAAAACGTGTGTGAACCGACCGCCCACGAGAAAACTCTAAGTCCCTGGAGTGCAAACTGGAGTATAAACAATTTGGGTGTGAACCGATCGCCCACGAGAAAGCTCTAAGTTCCTGGAGTGCAGACCGGAACCACGAGAAAACTCTAATTCCTCGGAGTGTGGACCAGGGTATAAACAATTTGGGTGTGAACTGACCGCCCATGAGAAATCTCTAAGTCCCCGGAGTGCGGACCGGAGTATAAACAATTCGGGTGTGAACCGACCGCCCACGAGAAAACTCTAAGTCACCGGAGTGCGGACCTAAGTATAAACAATTCGGGTGTGAACCGACTTCCCACGAGAAAACTCTAAGTCCCTGGAGTGTGGACCGGAGTATAAACAATTCGGGTGTGAACTGAGCGCCCACGAGAAAACTCTAAGTCCATCGAGCGCGGACCGAAGTATAAAAAAATTCGGGTGTGAACCAACCGCCCACGAGAAAAATCTATGTCCCTGGAGTGTGGACCGGAGTATAAACAATATAGGTGTGAACAGAGCTCCCACGAGAAAACTCTAAGTCCCCGGAGTGCGGACTAGAGGATAAGCAATTCGGGTGTGAACCGACTGCCCACGAGAAAACTCTAAGTCCCCGGAGTGCGGATAGGAGTATAAATAATTTGGGTGTGAACCGACCACCCATGATAAAACTCTAAGTCCTTAGAGTGCGGACTGGAGTATAAACAATTCGGGTGTGAACCAACCGCCCACGAGAAAACTATAAGTCCCAGGAGTGCAAACCGGAGTATAAATAATTCGGGTGTGAACTGACCGCCCACAAGAAAACTCTAAGTCCCAGGAGTGCGGACCGGAGTATAAACAAATCGGGTGTGAACCGACCGCCCATGAAATAATTCTAAGTCCCCAGAGTGTGGACTAAGACAAAAATATAAATCGAGCATGAACCAAATGCTTGCAAAATAACTCTAAGTCCCTAGAGCGTGGATAGACATGAAAACTCCAATGGACAGATGAATGGATTCTGAATGTTTTCTATCTCACCAACTCCGACCTGAAATTGATGGGAGGAATACAAACTACTAAAGATGGGATATGATAGCTCACTGCAGCTCCGACTTAGCATTTTTTACGACTTAAGGCAACGACCTAGGGAGGCCTTGAGATGGAGACGGTGAATTGTTAACGGAATTTGCAATCAATAAAGTACAAGTACATTGAATGAAAAGTAATCATTCAACTATCAAAATAAGGATTCACACGATGATTAATCGAAAGCAAAAACTTTTATTCACATGTCTCAAAGTTCTGGTACAAGTTATTTCAAAAAATCGGGATTCGTACCCGAACACCTATGACCAAGGAAAGAAATAATTATTCAAAATATGTACAATGATATGAAGTAATGACTACTTCTTCAACTTTCTTTTCCTCTTTGGATTTTCAGGAGTGGAGTCGGTTGAGCTTCTCTTCCAGGACCCTTTGCCGCCTTTGGCCAGAATACTTGAAGAAGGAGGGATTTCGCTGGGAATTGTCCCGCGTGGTGGAATAACTTGCAGTGGTACAAGATCAGGATCTTCAACTTCCATCTCGACAGGCTCGCCTTTAACCTTTCGCTTTGACTTCTCCTCCTCCTCGATCTGCTCCTTCACACTAGTTTTAGTAGTGTGCTCTGAAGCACCTATGATCATTACATCTTCCGATTCATCAACAAGGGGTGAATCTTTGGGCTTATCTTCATCAAGCACACCATGACTTGAGCATCGGGACTCGGGATATTAACAGCGGCCGGGACTTCGGCCATCTTCCCATGCTGCTCCGTAGCGGCACCGCTCCTAGAAATCTGATCAGGGCCCGAAAAACCTGCAAAAATTTGTTAAAGCATGGACATTAGTTGAAAGACATTTTGCATGGAGAACATATTCAAATTCGAAGAATTTTAGTATGATACCAGTGTCCGGTTGACTTTCAGTGGTCGCAGGAGTGCTTCCTTCGAAAATGGGAGATAGCATCTATGGTCCAAAGCCAGGCCTGTCAGGATCATAGCCAAGATTTTTCTCTGTATCATGAGACGATGGTCGTCCGACTACTTGGATAGGAGAGGAACTATTAGGATCAGTTCCATAAGACTCAACGGTACCCTCTCCTTCTTAATTAGTCGGTGCAGGAGCCTTAAAAATTGAAGTTTAGCCACGGCCAGGTCAGATGGATCATTTCCTCGATGCACTTCTCTCACAAGTTCTTCTTCATTGAATTCTGCTTCTCCCAACTTCTCCTTCTTTATCTTAACGATGTGCTCCCAGGCTTTGGCAAGTGATTCACGATATCCCTCACCAAGAAAGGTTAAGTCATGGTAGAGAAGGACCTTCGCATTGTATTCGATGATTAGAGGATTGAACAAGTCCTTAGTCTCATTCCGGAGTCGATGGTAGCCTCTACCTGGGAGTTAGCTTGTTCAAGCACTTCTTTTCTGCCCTCTTCTCGGGCTTCTTCCTTCAAAGCTTCAATCTTGGTAAATTGTTCGTCGAGCATTGTTCTCAAGCTCCTCGCCTCGATGATTTCCTCATAGTATCTCTACGACTCCCCTTGTGCCTCAATTTTCCCCTCCCTCTCTTTCTTTAACAATTCTTCAAGCCCTTCAACGCGGCGAGCTATAGCATCTTTCTCCTTTTGCAAGGAGTCCCTTTCTAAAGCAAGTGTGTCGCTGCGTTGAAGCGCCGCGTCAAGTTCCTTCTTATGAGAAGTCTCCAAGCGACTTACCACCTCTGTTGTCACCTTTGCATTCTTTTCAGCTTCTACAAGTTGGGTCTTGTATTCAAGCAACTCGGCGTCTTGATGCTTGATGATATCTTTGTCATGAATAGCCTTTAGCTTGAGATGGTCGATTTCATGCTGACGCTCAATGGAGACTTCGAAAACTTTTTCGACCAAATGAATGAATGATTTATGCTGAACGAATACATCGTTCACGCATGCTAATGAGCTCTCTTTAGCGTATCCAGGAACGACATGTATGAAGGGGAGGAATTTGAGGTCATTGAAGTAGATTTTCAGAAAAGTAGCTTTAAGTTCAGCTAACTTTTATGATGTAGTAGAATCGGGAGCAGCAACCTGCGGAAGTGGATCATAAGTGGCAAGTGGATGCTTGCCGAAGCAGCGCTCACGTGACTGCCTTGAACTAGACAAGCCAGAATGTTGCTCGTGAGGCACGACGGCATGAGGTCCGCGATACGAAGATTTTTCTCCGCTATGAGTAGGAAGGTGAGAGTGTTCGTCATGACAAGAAGCATGGGATTGGGACTTCCGCTTAGAGGAGGAAGAGGACTCCCTCGAATAATAATCTCTATCTCGTCCATCATCCTTCTCTCTACGTCGCATGGACTCGGAGTCTTAGCTTGGGCGGTGATAAGTAGAAGACCCCAAAGACGATCGAAGGCACGAGACTGAGACATTGCACCTGTAAAAACCAAATAAGAACATATTAAAAGTTGTCGTATGAAAGATTAATAACAAGTGTGCAGTGGAGTGCAAGTGTTTGTGAGTGTCCTAGTGCTACCCCCAACGGATAAAGGTGGCTTTACTCATCGGAGTGCTCTCCCCTTTATTGGAAGGTTGTATGCCTTTGCTGCTTTTCGTAGGGTAGTTGAGTCCTTCGATATTA
Organism: Allium fistulosum; assembly: GCA_030737815.1. Taxonomy (NCBI): domain Eukaryota; kingdom Viridiplantae; phylum Streptophyta; class Magnoliopsida; order Asparagales; family Amaryllidaceae; genus Allium; species Allium fistulosum. The sequence continues at coordinate 420,968,286 of CM060906.1, forward strand.
ATATTGAGAAAGTCGTAGAACATTATATCATCTGGAATTTGAAGGTTAAAGAGTCCTTTTAAAGAGCTTTCCAATCACTGAGAAGATGACTCCTCTCCGAGGGGAGTAATGTTGAATTCTTGATCTGATCCAGCCTTTCTTTTGCATAATCGGTACACCAATTTATTCTTCCTCTTCGGAGATGTCTGCGATTGCCCGACTTGCAACGGACCAGCCATCGGTGCTTTTTCAAGGCCCACATCATCATCTCTAGGTTTATCAGCTTGAGAATCTTTGATTTCCTCCTCTTCGGTATCTTTCCGAGTACCCTCGGTAGGGTGCACGACAGGATTGATTGTTTCTTCTCTTCATTCAACAACAGTCTTTGGAACTACTTTGCTTCTAGGGAGTCCGATTCTGCAGCCGTCTTCCAATAGCCCAAATAAAGATAGCAGCTCGTCAGTTATGAGGAGTTTAATATCTCGATCCTCAATGGGAGTGGTGCGGATGGTGGCGACGGCTCTAGAAAACTTGGCGCCTTCAAGACATGGACGAACACCTAAAAGAGCTTCGGATGTTAGTATATTCAATGGAGAATTATGACTTTCGAACTTAACAGGAAAACGGAAGTAACACTTACATCCTTCTAACCATCTCCTTGCAAAGTCGGGAGGACATCGCATGTAGAACCACTCGTGCTTGAATAATGAAAGTTTGTTCCACTCGCCCGTCAAGACTTGACAGTTCGACGAAGGTTAAAGGAAGACGTACGAGGGACTCCCTGATCGTCTTTTAAAACTATAGATAAATCTGATGCCTTCAGGAGTCGGGGGATGGAACAGAACATTCATGAATATGAGGAAAGTCCCGTGAATGAAGCATAGTTGTTGGTATGCAACTAAGTAGGAGCAATCCCAAGATACCTCAACATCTCCCGAACGAAGGAGTTAAAAAGTGGAACACATCCAGCCCAGCACATAAATTTGTTAGACATTGTATATCCGGCTGGGGGCAAGTGAGATCTATCTTGCCTTGTTGGAACTAAAACATCTTCGAACGGGATCCCATGGATAGAGCACAATCGACGAAGAGCGGCTTTGCCGATTCGTGAAGCTTGTGAGTCGACGGGGTTATCTAGAACAATGGCACCTTCAACGGCATCAGGAGTTGGGCTGATGGTTTCTGTTGGTAGAATTGGAATATCGGAGAAGAGATTAATTTTAGGATTAGATGCTCCTGGTTGTTCTACGTGGTGTCTCGAAGATGATCTTTCGGATATAGTGGCAAAACTTGAGTTTGCTTCGGAGCTGATGTGGCTGGCCGCTGATTTAGAAGACATGATGATTGAACGCTTCGTGCATCTGGAATCTATGTCAGCTATACTCAATAGACAATCAAGATTAGAAATAATAACCTATTCCCCCCGTGTCAAGTGTACTGTAGTGCAGTGCAGTGTGAAACAAGCATAAATAGTTTGACATCAGAAAAGAAAGAATAAAATGTTGAGATATGAAGTGTGTTGTCCAAAAAGACCGTCATCGCTGACCGTCTCAATCGACAATGAAAGCTTTAGGATCAGTTATCGGCATATTGTATTATGAAGTTTATTAGCTAGTTTTTTACTTAGTCCATATTGAGAAGTCCAAAAGTTCATTTATTTAAGCTTAAGTCTGACAGCCAAGTATGCAAGTTGCATTGTCCTTAGTCATCTTATATTCAGACAAGGCGGTATGAAGTTAAGTGTTCATATGACTTAGATTAAGTTGGTCTTTAGTGTCAATACTGATCCCTTCACTCTATGCCGATCCCTTACCCCAACCATTTTATACCGATCCCTACACCTAAGTTACCAACACCGATCTCTCGTCTAACCATCAACACTGATCCCTCATAAACCATCTCCTACCGATCCCCTTTCGCAGTTACTTCTTACCGACCCCTCATCTAAACAATCCTCCTCGCTAAACAACTTCACACCGATCCCTCATTAACACATTTCCTACCAATCCCTCATCAGTACAAGATCCCACCAAACCCTTTCCTAAACCTACCTATACCGATCCCTCATCCAATATAACCTCCTCACTGGACCATCATATAACTTCCTTTCATCCCATCGTCGTTCAATCCAATGTCGATCCCTATCAAAATACCTCCTTCCCGGTCCTAAAACATTGACTTTCCTTCATCTCTTCACCAACTTCAGCCAAACCCTCTTCTTCCATCTCCTTCTCCTTCATCTTCTTATCCTCATATTCATGTTTTAGTACAACCCACAACGCTATCTACCTAACAGACGCATGAGCTCACCCATGCTCAAGATTTGAAAGTTAATTACATGATTAAAAGGTGGTTTCGTACCTATATATCTCAAGTTAAATTAGAAGGGCGAGCGTTCGTGGTTTGGATCAAAGATAAAGGAGGAGCGACTTTGAGGAGCAAGTTGAATTCGTGTTTGAGTTAAGACCTAGGATTGAAGAAATTTGTTATCCCAGGTCTAGCAAGAAATGTATGCAAGGGCGGGTGAAAATGATAAAGTAAAAAGTCGAGAAGCAGAGAAGTGAAGGGAAGGAAGGGAGAAAGATGTACTTATATACGTGCACGTATAAGGATAAAGAATTGGTCATCTTGGGTGAACCAATCAAGGAATCAAAGAGGAATCAGCATTAAGAGTTGTCGATCCCCATTCACGTGTATGCACCAAAGGTTCGACATGTCGGATGCTGATCCCTCTACGAGAAATTTTAAAAAAATGAAAAAAAAAATGAAAAAATGAATGAATGGAATGAAAGACGGAAGAAGAGACATGGCGGAAAACTGAAAATGTTTGATGATCGTTATCATGAAGGTTCGACTGCAAACACAAGCATACAGAATACTATAAAAATTGGCAACGACCTATGCATGTTCGAACACCTCCGGGAGCCAACAACATAAACATGCAAGTGGATATGCACGGGAATGATTTATAAGTTCAACTTTTTGAAACCAATTGAAAACTCTCAAGTTCAAAATTGGATCAGATGAAAGAAGGCCTATAAGTCCCGCATGACAGAATTTGTATATGCTAACTGAATACGATATTGGACTTGTACGATAAAGGAATAGAAATCGATCATGAGGTTGGATGGACTTCTTTCCAGTTACTCAGACTTTTCTTTTGATTCAAAGCACATCATGTTACTCACAAGACGTACTTTGGGGTGCAAGTGTTACCCAATACCTTGACCCGGCTATATTGGATTGATCACGTAAGACAGACTCGACTGTTGTCAAGAAGGATGACCGAGAAGCAATGGCTATAGGACCCAAAAATAGAGTTTAGATAGTCATATGAAACCTGGATTGGACAGAGTTGACAAACAGACAATGCAGGATGTCAAAAATATGGAAATTAGCTTGGAGGCATAGGGATCGGCATAGTCATTTGTCAGCATAGATGGAATACTAGAGGGGTCGGCATAGCAAATGAGTAGTATGAAAAAGGGATCAGCATAACATTCTGGCACAAAAGGGTTGGGCGTAGTGTTGTGGCATAGGAGGGATCGGTATGTTATGGTGAAGACCAAGGATTATATGCAAATGACTAGGGATCGACATAATAACCTAAAGCAAGAGGGATCGGCATACATTTATAAAGAAAGATGGATCGGTATATATCTATGAAGCCAGAGGGATCTGCATAATGTACTAACCATTATGGATCGGCACAGCTTATTGGAGGGATCGGCAGCAATGAAATAAATGGGGATTCGAACCAAGGATCAAGCGAAAAATCGAGCTTCACACATCCAATCATCATGATATTTGAGATACCATCATATTTGTGTGTGGGGAAGTTACCATAGGGGTCGCTGCCCCGAATTCAACCAACGGAGGGATCGATACCGATCCCTCTCCATTGAGATTTGGGCCTAGCACGCCCTATGGTGGGCCCATATGGATGAGGAGGTCCTGTTGCAAAAGTTCCAGACAGATTGGTGGTCGCCTTCACCTATAAATACAGGCCTAGGGGGTCATTCTGAGGATCTTGACGCTGCTGGTGAGATCGCACTATTATGGTAATCAACTTCCTCCATTATTCTCTTGTTCTTACTGTTTCTTACTGTATTCAAGATTATTGTGAATCAATAAAGAGAATATTCAAAGTGAACATAGGCAATCAACGCCGAACCACTAAAAACCTTGTTGTTTTTGTTCTCTACTATGATATTCTGGTTAATTTGACATACTCCTCCATTTAAATTTAGTTTCCTCATTTATTTCACTACATAAATCTATTCTTGGGTGTTTGTGGCCAATTTGGTTGCAAAAACTATCTATAAATGTTCCTCTCCATCACACGAACTACAAACCCACGTTCTCACTCCAGTCATAGCAGGGACTATAGGGGGTGTTGTCGAAAGGGTACATGTCTTACCCTTCTTTTCCCCATGCATTAAAGAACACTCCCTGACTAAATGTCCTACTTCCTTGCAGCGATAACAGCTCTTTTCCTTCCCTATTGGAATTTTTGGTTTCTTCTTTGTTTTAGGGCACTCATGTAGAAAATGTCCTCGCTCTTTACACTTAAAACATGATATGTCATCCCAAATAGGTTTTTCTTGCTTTCGTTTCTTCTTTATCTTATCCTCACAACAAAATGTGTAATGCCCTTCTTTAAAACACCTAAAGCAGTAGATTCCAGCATTAGATCCTAGTTTTAATTTTTCTTTTGCTTCTCTGGTTGTACGTATTCTTCATGCTTGCTTTGGATTTGCCCAAAGTTCATCCCACGACATAAAATAAGACATCCTGTCCTAAGTGACATATCAAGATATCATTAGAAGTTTTATACCATCCATTTCTAAAAAACTTTTTATCCAAATAACTTATTTAAACTTGTTCAAATTTGAACTTACTTGGATCCTCCAATGATAAGAGAATAATTTACTAAGTGTACGGTACTTTTGCCCGAGCCAACATATGATCGATACTTAGAAGATTATTCCAATCATCACAAAATAGATCAAGACCTTATTCATTGAACTTTCCAAAGGGAATGTATCTTATAATTTAAATAAATAAATAAATATATATATATATATATATATTCTTTTTATATATAAAATATAATTCTTTTTAAACAGTGAGTGATTTGCCTTGTTTAAGTATTTAGTAATCCTTATCGATTACATGGAGCTCTTCATGCACCGACCCGAATTTATAAACCACTCAACAAATTAATCAACACAAAACATTTTTGTATTCACTAACAAATACGCACTAATATATTTAATATTCTCAAAACTCATTCTAGGGTGTTACTAACCCTATCTCTAATGAGTCATTGTTGTTACTAACCCTGTCTCTAATGAGTCACTCATTCTAGGTTATTACTAACTCTATCTCTAATGAGTCACTCATTCAAAGATATTACTAACCCTATCTCTATTGAGTTTTACCCTATCAAAGCCTAGGTGTTCACTCAACCTAAGCTCTGATACCAAATGTAAGGAACGTGATTTTCGACCCTCAAAAATTGACACTAATACACCCTTGGTATTCACATGCCGCAAATTCAAGTGCCGTAAAAACCGATTGTTAGGGGAAAAAAAATAAAGGCAGAATAGAATCTCACATGGATGGAATAACATATATTATTTTAATATATAATCTTTACAGTGGAAAATTAAATACCATATCAGAGTCTAACCTAGATTCAGCCTGGATAGTTATAAATCTCTATCCCTATAATTGCTGAAAAATAACAATACAAATGTAGTGGAAAAATAGAGTATGTCCATATATTGGTGAAGATCTCCAGTTCTCCTTTGGAAACTCTAAGCTTCTTTAGCTAATCCTGAAACTACTAGGATCTAATCTGAGTATTAAAAATACCCGAATCAAGCTTAATAAACCAACAAGAGACACGATTTATAAATATATATGAAAATGTTATAGATTTACTTTGTTGTTGAACAAAACCATTTTGAAAAGAAGAGTATCTCATAAGACCACGCCGCACATAATCATGGATGCATTTTTATCATATGATAACCAAAACATTTTGTATTTAAAGAAATTTATTATTACTTCTACTGACATTGCTTTGAAAATCCTTTCCAAGTAAACATATAATCATAGTTGAAATTTGTTACCCTTATTAAATTCTAGCAAGGGATAACTGAATGTTTGCAGGACATTACAACTATTTTCGGAATACAACCAAAACTGTAAAGCTCGTATTGGAATTGAATTTCCAACATGATAGGGAACTAGTGGCCTTTTCCTTCCTTTGTAGATTTCCACATATAGCAACCATAGTACCTGATGACTTCTCGTGCAAGGACTCATACACCAATGTACCATTCGTATTGCTACACTACTACGTACCCGGTGGCTTCTCGTGCAAGGACTCTCAAACCACTATACCATACAATATAAGGGCCAGACACTACTGTCCTAAAAAGGTAACAAGGCCAAAGGCAAAATAGGCCTTTTCACTCTGGTCCGCACATAAACCGATAGCCCGAAATATATGTCCTGTAGACCACATAGTATCCCATATCATTCCTGAGATGTGAGGCTCATGAGGCTAACTTTCCACAAAGCCATACTTTCCCTTTTTTGAATGCTACATTGTCATTCCACAATCACACAACTGATTTCTACAAACGTATAAATCCTAAGCTCGTACGTCTAAGGAAAGGATGTTAAGCAAAGAGAAGTGGCCTTCTCCGCCACCAAAAAAATGATACGTTATAAAGATCAATCAATGTGATTAGAAATGCAACAACAAACATTCGTCCATACAAGTTGTCCAGGAACAGGACAAACCGAATGCACTCTCCTACTACATCCTATCGGGAATCAACCATAGGATTAGTAGCGAGTGGTCCATGAATCGAAGATTTTCATAATAGAGCACTACTACCACCATATACATATAATATGAAATTACGAGGCTAGTGGCAAGCAGCCCTTCATCATGAAGATCTCCGTCTTCAAAATCATTGTCTTTAACATGTCTTCACTTCCGAATGTTTATATTGGTTCGAAGTGTTTTTCGGATAGGAGTTACCCAAACCGACCCCAGTTTCTCCAAACCAATCGTCGATAAAAAGATGTCAAGTATATATGTAATTATCAAACATCATCCAATTAATTAATCTTTCCACTCATTCAATTGTCCTTTAGAGGTATATTATTTTCAACTATTCCATTTATCTTCTCAAGAGTATATGGAATCATCAAGCCTCATTTATCAAATTCTCTGGTTAATTAAAACTTTTTAATCTTGGAATAATTTCCAAATCATTTTACCTTTTACTTATGAAAGCATATCCAAATTAAGTATTTAAATCTTAATAAAGATTTTTATTTTCAAATCGTAACCTTTAAATGAATCAAAATGATGTTTATCAGATTCAAAATTTCTTACAGAATCTCTCTCTTTTGATGTATATACACACAATTGGGAAGGGTATATATATTTATCAGATTCAGAATAGTTGGAGGAGAATAAAATAAGAATAGGTTGGAGAAAGAAGAAATAAATAGAAAATAGATTGGATTCTTGCCTGACTTGTCTATGGAGTTTCTGAATCTAATTTGGAGAGATAACAATGGCAGAGTTTTGCTATTGTTCCCAAAATATTTGTTGATAAAAGTGAATAGTCTAGGATATAATTTATAGCAGTTGGAAATGCACCCAAACCGCTGAATGAGATAAGATTAAAAATGGATAAATCTAGAACATATAAATCATCAAAATAGGCTCCACAGTAAGGAAGTGGTCGACCTCCATGCTCCAAGTGGTCGACCCCTATGATCGACCTTTAGGTCGACCCCTTGAGGTGTTGGGTTGACTTCTTCCCTTATTTTGGGAAGTTATTTATTTTACCGTTGATTGATTATTTATTGATTTCATACCCTAATTAACTTTTAACATTAATTGCTAATTTTAACGTTACTTAACCCCCCAAGTCTAATCACAATTAATTTCAAATTTCAAATTAGGGAATTAATTATATATTTGAATCATGTTCAAATTACTTTAAATATGAAAACATCAAACGCTCATAACTTCTTCGTTCGAGCTCCATTTTCAGCATATTATATATGAAAATTAATCCGAATTTCACCACGAACGCAACGGTATAGGTTTCATGGTCAAATTCCAAAATATATAAAATATTTATTTTCCACCTTATCACATTTAATTTAATTTACTTCATTTATTTATGGTTCATTTTGTGGGATGTTACAAAACCACTATAAAATCATTGTGCCTCCCTCTTATTTTTACTACTATTTTCTATTATTTTTACCCTATCCTAACAGTATTGATGCTTTTTCATACAACACTAGAGTGTTGATCCATTTTTTATGTTAACATTTTGGTGCTTTCACTGAGAATGCCAAATCCAAGCTTAGATCATGCTATCTACTTTGGATTGGATAGATCCAGAGGTTAGATCAGGAAAGTTTGCTTGAAGAAGGTTAGAGATTTGCTATTCTAATGGCTCCTAAGAGGAAGTCAACATCTGGAAGATCTCTGGGACAACACTTGGTGTTGATGAAACCAATCTCCAGCAAATAGAAGTAAAAAATGGTAACAATCCTCGAATAGGGGTTAATGCTAGAAACGTAGAACCAGGTGCTTCTGCTCAATAGAAGGTTGTAACCGGAGGAGAGCTTAAACGGATAGTTACTTAACTTAACCAGAAGATGTCTGATTGTCAAAAGGCTTTTATGGACAAGATTGATTTTTTGCTAGCGCTACAACCACCAACTACCCCAAGGACTAGGCCGGGAACTACAGAGAATAGGATAATTCCTCCATCTCATGCTTGAATAGGAGGGATGACAAGCAAAAGCAAAAGGACATAGGCGGTGGAGCGACTGGAATTGTTATTGAAGGTAATGGAAGTACCCCTCCTGTCGGAGGATAACCTGCCACAAACCCTAACCTTGAAGTGAAGGCTCCACAAGGGAATATTGCAATGCTTCTCTCCAATTATGAAGATGACGTGAAACTTGATGCTAAAGGATTGGAATTGAATATTGACATAAGCAGGCAAAACCCGAAAAGGAAGTTCAAACTTTCGCTATAAGGCCAACTGCGTGTCAATGGAAATCTACAGGAGTGGTTCTCCCAGAGAATGGAGAATCTAGACTTCAATTGCCAAACTAAGGTCGTTTGTAGAGTCAAACGCTTGGCATAGCCCTTAATAGTAGACCTGCGAACTACCAGATTAGTGAGGCCTTCATTGCGGACATGGTCAAATGCTTGATGGAAGAAAGTAAAGGCAGAAAGGGTGATGATTGGGGTTCTGCACCAAGTCGAACTCTGTTTGCTGTTCTGAGGGAAGAGGGCCCCCGGAAGTTTACTATGCCCATTATGCCATCTTACAATGGGATGAAAAACCCCCAAATAGCACTTATACAAGTACAGTTGGCATATGGACAAAGCTAGGGCAATGGATGTTATCTGCTGTAGATGTTTTCATATCTTCTTGGAAGGTGTTGCTTGATGTGCTCGTAAATGTGCATATATTTACATCCATATTTAATCTATTTTTATTTAAATAAATGTCATAATTGGGTATTTTTACATGTTTAAAACCAAATTTCAAATATGCTTATAAGTCATCATTCTTACATCAATGTGGGGGTAAAATAGTAATTTTGTGCATGAATTAATTTTGAGAATATTTATTTCCACGTTTTTCTTTTTAGTTATAGGAATTTTTGGATGGAAATATGAAGGTGTTTCATGAAGATATGCATGCACAAGGAGGGAAACAAATGAATGAAGATGAAAATAATTCAAACCATGTATCATGGAAGACCCCACCTACCCACTTACCTTAATCTACAATTAGAAGCTAATGGACAAGTTAGTGGAGGTTAAAGTTTCATGCATACTTAATGATGGATTAATTAGAGACTAACGATTACTTGGTGACCACACTTCCTAAAGGGTATTTTGGGAAGCCCCCTAAAATATGGATTAGGGCTTTGTGCATGTATAAATAGCTCTCTTATGTACATATAATGGATCTTCTCTTTTTCTTAATTACTTAGGAAATTAGAATGAAAGTTGTAGCTTCAAATCAAAAATGAAATTAAAATGGCTTCTTGAGGCTCTTGTTTTTTACTTCTTCCTTGTTCTTATTTTATTTTCTTGTTCATTTTTATTTACATGCTCTTTCATTTCATGTTAGTAGCTTAGTTTTACTTTTATGCAACTAGTTTAGATCTTCTTTTATTCTAATTATCTCTTAACTTCTTTGCTTTTGTTTAAATGTTGAAATTTACATGTGTTAATTAGATAGCACAAATGAGTAGCTAAACCCCTTCAATTTAGAGGTAATGAAGCTCTCTAAAAGTATGTAAATTCAACATAATTTGTGATTTATGGTCTCATTTATGCTTCATGAAAGTGAATGTTGATGTAAGTTTATAAAATGGAATTTAATAGCCTATGTTGTAGTTACAAATGGGCTATGCTTACTCCACATAAACACAATTTACATCATCATTTTACTAATTGATTTTTGATTTTGAAATTAAAATAGAATCAAAATTTGATGATCTATGTTACTAAATACAATAGTAAATAGATCATACTTAAAATAGCTTTTTCTTTGACTTTATTTTTATGAGAATTGATAAGTGGCTTTGGTTGTTGTATTATAGTTTGATGGTTTAAGTTATGTTAATTAATAACATAAATAAACCATACTTATGATTAATACATCACCAATTCCATTTAAAATCAAAATAGAGATCATAGAATATTTTTGTGTTGATTTACAAAAATATAAGAGTGGATTTGCCTCTAAATTGTTTTCTCATCTCATATTTTCCATCACTTTTGTTCTAGCTTTTTTGTTTTACATTTTTAGCTAATCACAATCTCAAGTTTGGTTTAATTTGATTAAATAGAAATTTTAAAATCTATATAATTCTTTGTGGATCGACCTGTATTTGCCACGTACTAGAATTGTACGCCATGCGCTTGCAGTATATTTTAATTTAAATTTATCAACGATTTTCTAACTCATAGAAAAACTGTCATTAAAGATTGCTTCTATGTGATTTATTTGACTCCCATCAAGGTCCATTTCTACCTTTGACTAGTTGGGAAGGAAATTCTTAGAATAGTTCAGATTTCGCATGGCATAGCCAAAAAATGTGATGTCTCTATCTGGCCTTTTCCAAGGGCCAAATAAGCTACTAAAACCTTTATGAATAGACTTAATACTGCGATTACCGAAGTGAGCAATCCTAACAAAGATTTGGTGTTCATAGCTTTGGTCCGAGCTATCCATCTCGACACGGACTTTGGAACATAGATTAAGATGAAATAACCAACCATCATAAAGGAGTTTAACTGAAAGGCGGGTCAGGTATCTAAGATTGGAAGAGGCAAATGCATTGGAGAGCAAGACTATCGATGTGCAACCAAAGGAAATAGTTTAGAGCTATGTGGCGGTCAACTACGATGGAAATAATCCTGGAGGCATTACAGGAAATGCAGGGAAGATGGAAATCAAAAAAGGAAGAACCAGAACACTAGCAGGCGTGCTGGGAATGGAAAGAAGACCAGAAACTTGAAACCCGAGGAGTATACGCCATCGAATGACAAGTTGGAGAGCATCTTCCTTGCAACTCAGGGAACTGAGTGATACAACAAGCCTTTTAGGAAGGAAGAATCTGAATGACAAAATCAATCAGGGAAGTTCTACCACTTCCACGAGACTCATGGGAATAACACAAATGAATGTCGACTTCTGAAGGACTTAATCGAGGAACTAATAAGGAATAATAGGCTCTAACAGTACGTGAAGAAACCACAAAATTCTGAACAACCTGCTGGACCCCAAGTTTCGAGCAACCAAGGAAAGCAGGTCGGTCCCAGTAGAGAAGGAACTCGTCGGACTGATTAAAGACTCATCATAAGTACCATTTTTGTGGGACCTCACCTAGCACAGAAGAGTTAGGGTGAGATGGAGCGATACGCTGGTTCACTAAAGCATGCTCCTAAGGAAACTTTTTATGCAATTGAGGATGGAACGCCGACCTAACAGCAGAAAATAATCACTGATGATATAGTATTTCAGAGTCGAGATACTAAAGAAATAGAGGCGCCAACTCTCGACCCGATGGTGGTAAACATTAGAATCGGACTGGTAATTGTGTGTCGAGTATTAGTTGATAGTGGGAACTTGGTCAACATCTTGTTTCGACATACAGTTGATCAAATGAAGATAAGCATCAAAGATGTGACTGCATGTTGAACTAAGATTTGGGGCTTTATAGGAGAACCGAGATAGCCAGTAGGGATGATTGACTTACCTGCAGAGCTCGAAGAAGGAGAACGAAGGACGGTCCTTATCTAAACCTTCATAATAATCGATGAAATGTCGTCGTACAACGCTTTCTTGGGTCGACCAGCCCTTGTCGATTTCATAATAGCTTTGACCCCCTTATGCCTTACCATGAAGTTCCCAACGGAAAATGGGGCTGGAGTAGTGAGAGGAGACCAAAGCACTATAAGAGAATGCTACGTCGCCAAACTATGTGAATCTAAGCATCATAAGAAAGGTAAGAATATGGGGAAGTCTCTCCAATTCGTGAACCGTAAGCATAGCAATTACAGAACTGCCCCGGGCTCGGGGACCATAGCCGCTTTGACAAGGCTTTGGATCCTAGAAAGAAGAGTTCATGGGAGGAGTAAGCAGTGCCGGTAGAGTTTACGGTTGCTGTCCCTGTCGACATGGACGACCCAACTCGGGTCTTAAAGATAGGTTCATAGTTTGGAGTCAAGACGCAAAAGGGACTAATAAAATTTCTTCGTGCCAATTTGGATGTGTTTGCTTGGATGCATTCCGATATATGTAGGATATCACCATAGATAGCATGTCACACACTTAATATCGACCCTAAATTCACATCAATAAGGCAGAAGAGACACCGTCTGGGTCCGGAGCGATCCGTTGCATTGAAGGAAGAAGTAGATAAGCTATTGGCCAATGGCTTTATCCGTGAAGCAATATATCCTGAATGGGTATCAACCTTGTACTAGTCAAGAAATCGAATAGGAAGTGGTAGACCCATGTCGATTACTCGGACTTGAACATAGCTTGTCCAAAGGATAGCTTTCCACTACCCATAAAAAACTAGTTAGTTGATGGAACCGCAGGACACGAGCTTCTCTCATTCATGGACTCCTACTCAGGTTATAATTAGATTATGATGCATGAGCCCGATTAGGAAAACACCGGCTTCATTATCGACCTAAGGCTGTACTATTATTGTGTGATGTCGTTTGGCTTAAAGAATGCTGGTTCTACTTACCAAAGGGTAGTGAATGCAATGTTCAAGAATCAGATTGGACAGGCAATATAGGTATATGTGGACGACATGCTTGTGAAGTCATGGGTGTTTGGAAATCATTTGGACGATCTCTCGGAGATGTTGGAAATCCTTTGAAAATATGGGATGAAACTAAATCCACTGAAGTGTTCTTTCAGCATAGCCTCAGAAAATTCTTTAGATTTAGTGTTGTTTGTACCAAAATTGGGCACAACACTCTTCGGAAGTTTTTGAAGAGATAAAATGAAGAAATTAAATAAAAAAAAGTATTATCTAACAAAAACTCCAAACTTCAGAAATGAGAATGATTAAAATGCACAGAGACACAAGAATTTAGAGTGGTTCGGCGTGTTGCCTACGTCCACTATGAAGTTGATTGCTTTATTGATGTTTTTGTTGATGATTACAAGTGAATTCAACGAATTACAGTAGTTAATGATGATTTATAGCAGTGAATTTCGTTATAGGCAGCAGTAATGGAGTTCAGATCTGGATCCGGCAGAGTCTGGGCGTTGGAGGATTCAAAGAAGAAGAAGAACCCCTTTTCTGTTGGCTTTGAGGGTCTATTTATAGGTGTAGGAGGCTGGTATTTCGCTCAGATCTCGGGAGACTCTCTCTGGCACGTGACCAGGCCCGTGCGAGTTTCGGTCCGATCCGTGATCGATACGAACAAATTTTGTATCGATCAAGATTTCATCCAATGGAGTCGAAATTTGGCGTGGACATTCTTTAGCATGCACGTAGTCTTCTGTGAAAATTTCATAGCATTTGGACTTGTAGATTAGGAGATATGATCGATACGAAATGGGATTCTCGGTTGGCTGTTTAGTTTGACTCGCTCTTGTTTCGACTCGCTCTTTGTTCGACACGGTTCTGTTTGACTCAGTGACGTGTCGCTTATTTGTATTGACTGCTGTGCCTTGCTTCACATCGATGGACACGAAGTAGAAGTCTTCGAATGGATGCGAAGTTGACGAAGTGGAGCGAGTCGAAGATGGAGGCGAAGCGGAGCGAGTCGAAGTGGAGCGAGTCGAAGATGGAGGCAAAGCGGAGCGAGTCAAAGTGGAGCGAGTCGAAGTAGGCTTCCCAGATGGATTCGAATGGAGCGAGTCGAAGTGGAGCGAGTCGAAGATGGAGACGAAGCGGAGTGAGTCGAAGTGGAGCGAGTCAAACTGAGCGATTCGAACATGGGCTGTTTCTATCCAATTTTGCATCGATCGTAACTTGAGCATACGAACTCGGATTGACTTGAAATTTGGAACGTTGACTCTCATAGCTTCGCTTGTTAGGCCATATCAATTTAGGCTTGATCCGGACTCGAGCAAAATTTGTCGATATCCATAGTGGGCCTGCGAATAGCCGATCTTCTTGGATGAACTGGCTTTGGTTTCTAGTCAAGTTCTTGGTGTCACAGTCTTGCCAAAAGGCGAGATAACATTTGCCCCCCAAAGTATGTCTTGTGGGAACATGATGTGCTTTGAAATGCTGCAATCTTCATTCTGATTAGTTATGGTCTTTCCGATGAAAGCTGTAATCTTCGACTGTTTTTCTTGATAATGTAAACTGTTGACTGTCAACTGCTGTACCCTGTACTGTTGCAACTGATTGCTGTACGCTAGTGATTAGCCGTTTGTTGTTGTAATCGTTATCAAATGAGCTTCCAATTCCTGTAAATCTAGAATATTGAAGATTAGTCCGACATATATGCATATATGCTAATCTGACTCTCGCTGACGTTCACGAGTCGTTGTCAGTTTATCTTATATTGAATTCTGTATCGATCCTCTCCTGAACCGACGTGAAATTCGTTGTAACAACGTTTGATGGTTGTTTTTGAATGATCCTTCATAACGATCCTCTCCTGAATCGATGTGAAGGGTTGGAATGTATGCTTCGTATCGGTGGATACGTAATATTGGGTCTCGGATCGATGGATACAAAAGTAATGCTTTGTATCGACGGAGTCATAACGATCCAGACATAATCATGCAGTGATGCTTCACAGAGGATATGCCATTTCTTATTCGTTTATTCAATAAGAATCCCCGATTGTGGATAATCTTCGATAGGATTCATCCATGACTCATCTCCTAGATCCATCTCTAAGATCTAGTTGATCTTCATATGTCAATGCTTGGAATAATAAGCATTTCAACTGGGACAAAGTCTTTTTATCGCGCATCCCCAGAACTGGCTAGCTTGGCCAGAGACTTAGCTTTTTCATTTTGTTCTCCGAGGATGTGTGTAATGGTGTAATAGTCGAAGTCGACTAGTAGCTTTTGGACCCAGCTAGGATAAGGAGCAAGATGTTGCCCCCTAGTTGAATAATCTTCCTGACTCGGTATACTACTAACCAATAATCACATAATATATGCGAAGTTTCCACTCCTAGTTTTCTTGCAAGTTTGAGCGCCAAGGCTTCATACTTAGCTTCGTTATTTATTGCCGGAAAGTTGAGTTTGAGGGCGTGGCAGATCGATCGTTCCTCAATGGTTATTAACGCAACTTTGACATTAAAAAGCCGATTATTGGAAGTTCCATCTGTATATGTTCTCCATCGGTTGGACGGTTCACCACTGTTCTTCGGATAGTCGTCTGAAATGGTGGATTCAGATATGAAGTATGCTAATGTTTGATCATGGAGAGCTCTCTGAGGGAGATATGTGAAATCAAATTGGCTTAGCTCGATACCCCATCCGAGTAACTTTTCAGACATCTAAGGCCGCTATTGGACCTATCATAACGCTGGTCGATATAGACGTCAACGGGGTGAGCTTGTCAGTAGCCAGCCTTCATCATATACTAGTCTTTGGATTCGTTTATCTTCACATAGCATTGCGATGCTTATGGCGTGCGTTGACACAACCCAATTACTGTATAAATCTTCGCGATCCAAAGGTTTGGGTAAAATGGAAGGTCTCTTCAAGCGATCTATCAGAGCTGCTTGATTGTCCTCGGTACATGGGTGTCTCTAACTGTCGGAATTTTCTAGAAATTAGTCTTGATTCCATGAGAATTGATGATGGAAACAAAGAATCTTTTTGATGTAATGGTGAAAGAGCATTTCAAAGGATCGAGTTTCATCCTGCATTTTTTAGAGAGCACCGAATACCTCTGTCAAGTCATCGATATGGTCGTTTGATAGCCGTGATCTCTTTATCATATTAACCACATCTACTTTCACCGATCGATCGATATGATTTTTGAATGATCTGTTAATCGTTCTTAGGTAAGTAGCATAAGCGTTCTCAAGTTTGAATCCATGGATTTCAGCATAGCACTATAGGCCCAGGTCAATAATGAAATAGTTGTATTCCTGGTATAGGACATGTTTCAGTATCCGATTGTATCTAGAGTACGCATCCATGGATGTGAGTAATTCATGTCTGATGGTCAGGTCCATCAGTTAGTTGATCATTGGAAGTGGAAAGCTATGCTTTGTCATACCCTATGCAAATCTGAGTAGTTGACGTATGTCCTCCACTCTCTGTTCGTTTTTCTTATAAGTAAAGGATTGGATACTCATTTTGGTTGGAGGGCATCATGGATAAACCCACTGGTTTTGAGCAGATTCGCCTTCTCTTTAAGTGCAACAGATCTCTCCGGATCCATGTCGCATCATTTTTGTTCACCGAGACATGCCTCGGGTCGACTTTTAATGCAGGTTTCTTCATGGCTAGAGAGAGTCCATATATATATATATATATATATATATATATATATATATATGAGGTCGAGTCCAAGCGAACACATCAAGATTCACCTGAAGTAAAACAATTGACTCTTTCTTCATAATTGCGTAGAGTTGTGATCTGATCTACAATACTCGTGATGGGTTATAGGCACCTCATGTGTTTATTTGCAATGGTAAATGATCAGGCTTATAAGGACGTTGAATCAAAGGATTAGTAGAACTTAGCCTTGCACTGCACGCTGCTACATAGCTGGCTCCAGCTTTGAGATTGAATTCACTTGTGTTTCTGAATGATGTCCTTTTCATTCAATGTACTCGCGATCCATTGCTCATTGTAAGGGTCGGAATGATGATCAGTTACCCATGAGTTCGGGTATTGATCTGATGATTCTATCTCTAGGCATCCTTTCAGTCATAACCTAGAGTTGTTATGAATATCAGGCATGGGTCATAGGTTCAAGTTGTCATAGTCAACTCTCGGATAATTACTCTTTTGCCCCCAGCCTCGGGTTGGCGGATGCATTACGCGGACGGTCTAGTCTCGTCCTAGCTGTGTCTATACTATAGTTCAGGCTTTAAGAATCAGAGTTGACTGATGAATGGTTGAATCATATTAATCTTATCTTCTCGTCCGTGCCCTCAAGTCTGGGGAATATCTCGATAAGTGGCAGGGTAGATAATGTCCGCTTCAATTTTGTATTCTATCCCATTGAACCCTAGGATCGAGTTAACCGATGGAAGGCTGAGTCGTTCCTATCCTGTATTATGTTCTAGTTCTTTCTATTGGCGGAATACATTGTTACTTTGATAACATTCGTACATAAGTTAGATTCTGGACGGTCAATGACATTCACTTCGCTGCTTATGTCGCCATACTTTGGGAAAAAACTGAAGAGTGAATCGTCTAGTCAGATCCAATGCAGGATTGATGCTTCCCTTGTTGAATCCAGGGTAAGAATCAGTGTGTAGATGTTTAGGTTGTACTTGTTTTGAATTGCTCTTTTAATCGGATCATGGTAAAAGTCAATGAATGAATGGTCGCGTTGCATTTTGGAGTTTGGTGATCAACCATGCCATTTCGATTTACGTTCTCCCATCAGATTTAGGGATAAAGTTAGCTCGAATGCAGTCATGTCATGCTCAACTGGTCTCATGCTCTTCCTGACGGATCAAAGGAAGGTAACGGAGGATGAATGGTCAAGTCATACCCATTCGTGGTTCATTCTTCTATCCATGCTCTGTTGGTCGAAGGTATTCGATGGAGTTCGGGTCACATCGACTTGTAGACAAAGAGGACCGATATTGACCGTCGATTCAATGGTACGATGTGAGAGGTGCAGATCGACATTGCCCGTCGATCCGGCAGTACGATATAATTGGTTGCCCAGAACTTCGGGCATCATTCTGATTGGTTTGCATTAGGGTCTCCTTATAGTCATTGCCTTAAGTTGTAAAGGACGCTAAGCTGGAGATGTAGCGAGTCACCTTTCTCTTCTCTCGGTGATTTGTACTTCTGCCCCCAGTCTTGAGTTGGCAGAGTTAGTTCATGGATGGTCTAATTGCACCTGTAGTGAGTTTACACTCCTCACGTCGACTTTAGGTCAGAGTTGGTGAATGAATGGTCGAATCACATTCTTTCGTTCGTCTATTCCTGTAGCCACACTTTGGGGATCAGAGTCAGTTGAAGGGCCATTCATCACACCTATTTGATGTTTATAACCCTGTCCACACTCTGGGGACTAAGTTTTTTTTGTAGAAAATGGTCAGACTGCGTTTTCCTCGGTCAATTCCTCTGCCCCCAGTCAAGGGCAAAAGTCGAAGTGTGGTCGGTTAAATTACAACAACTTTAGTTTGATGCTTCTCCCACTGCACTGTAGGAAGGAATCGATTGGCAGATGGTTAGGTCACATCCGTCCATGTTTCACGAATAGCCCGTTGGATCGTAGGGGAGAGTTAGCGGATGAACGGTCGTGTCACGTTCGTTTGCAGTAGAACGGGTAGTCACATCCATTTAGAATAGGACAATCAGCTAGGTTCGTTTTGCGAATCTGCGTCTCCCTGTCGAATCAAGGAAGAAATTTTGTCTTATAGGGTTGGAGTGCATCCTTATACATTTACGTTATGGGTCCCATGCCGGGGATAAGAGTTGATGCTTGGACGGTTGTGCCACGCCCGCTTAGTGCTGGATGGTCGGATCACATCTAATTTTGTGTGTTAAGTGTGCCCCCATGTTAGGGGAAGATTGGAAAGCAGACGGTCGAACCACATCCGCTTTTTGTACTACAGAACTTGATGAGGAACCATAGCCGATAGATGGACAGTCAAATCACATCCCTTTTGGTATTCATATTCCAAACCATGCTTTAAGGACTGGAGTTGGTTGATGGGTTGTTAGTTACACCCAATTGGTGTTTATACTCTAGCCTGCGCTCTTTGGACCGAAGCAAGTTGATGGGTGGTCACTCGCACCCAATTGGTGTTTAAACTCCAATCCACACTCTGGGGACTTAGAGTTAGTTGAAGTTTATTCTCCAGTTCGCACTCTGGGAATCTGGAGTTAGTTGATGTTTATACTCCAGTTCACGATCGGGGAATCTGGAGTTGGTTGATGTTTATACTCCAGTTCGAACTCTGGGAATCTGGAGTTGTTGATGTTTATACTCCAGTTCGCACTATGAGAATCTGGAGTTGTTGATGTTTATACTCTAGTTCACACTCTGGGAATCTGGAGTTGTTTGATGTTTATACTCCAGTTCGCACTCTGGGAATCTGGAGTTGTTGATGTTTATACTCCAGTTCGCACTCTGGGAATCTGGAGTTGTTGATGTTTATACTCCAGTTCGCACTCTGGGAATCTAGAGTTGTTGATGTTTATACTCCAGTTCGCACTCTGGGAATCTGGAGTTGTTGATGTTTATACTCCATTTCGCACTCTGGGAATTCGGAGTTGGATCAGGTACGTGGACGGTTGTATCATATCCACCTTGAGTAGGCAAGCGAAGTCGTTAGATGGACGGATCCATCCTCCTCGAGCTTGTAAATATGGAAGGCGAGGTCGTTAGATGGACTGATTCATCCTCCTCGGGTTTAGGTTGAACACGGGAAAAGTCGTTAGATGGACGGACCCATCCTCCTCGAGCCCATGTCCGTAAGCTTATACTCCAGCTCACATTCTGGGAGCCGGAGTTAGTTAGAGGATTGTCGTGTATCAATCCCTTATTGCCGCAGTGTGATGGCTTGTCTTTGAGCTCGGGGTTTCACTTAGCGAGTGATCGGTGGGATCCCGATTAACTTCCACTTATACGCCCCTCAACGAAGGATGAGATTCAGTTTATGGACGGTTGGATCACGTCCATGTTCGTTTAGATTCCACTTTTGCTAAGCCTAAGGAGTAAGATTAGTGTTCTGGAAAGCTTTGTGCTCGAGCATAGGAAGGGATGGTCGAACTACATCCACTCTGAGTTTTGTATTTTCCCTTAAGTCGGGTGCAAGAATTGGAGAGCAGACAGTCGAGTCACGTCCAATTTTTACTTTGCATTCTTTCGATCGAGCTAAGGAAGAGAGTTGAAATGACAGTCGTGATGGTTAGCGAGTAGGCAGTCAGTCGTTGATGACTTTAAATTGAGGGTTGGACCTTTAAACACGTGTTCCCTCAAATAATCCCAAATGTCTAAAGTAGGATTGGACGCCTGGATGGTGACATCATGTCCACCCTTGGTGTGATTCCGATTTTATCGGGCATCAGAAGAAGCATAAGTATTTTGGCGAGCTTCAAACACGAGATGGAGAGTGCATTGTTGGGACATATAACTCCAAGTCTTTCTTAAATCTTCTAATTAAATTGCATAGGCGGATGAGGGGATGGTCGGTTGCATCCACTTTGTACTAGAGTCCTGACCTTGTCAGTCTCTTCTACTTTGATGCCTTGCCCCCGGTCAGAGGCATATAGTAGCCGATGAGTGGTTGAATCATGCTCGTCACGACGATACCTCAATGATTTGATCTTAAGTACTCGATTACCTGCATCATTTGCAAGTTGTTTAATTTAAGTAGGTCATATTTCGCAACGTAAATGAAATTGAATTAGAAATAATTCAAAAGAGATCAGATCAAATCTCATCGATAAGTGAGGCAGCGTCGTATGCTCGCTATTGCACTTCAATCCAGCCCTTCTCAGTTGGAAGTCCAACGCAAATGGTTCAATTTGTCCTTGATCGATAGGGGTCGGATGTTCCCGGTCCTTCGTTTTATAGGGCTTACACATATTGTCAGAGCTATCCTTTCCGGAGCAGCCTTATGGCGTTGGTGTTGGCGTTCACGGTAGCCATACAGAGAAGAGGAGTTTTCCGATCTAGAGTATGGAGTATGTCCCTTCCTTATCTCGCCATGTTGATCCTTCATCTGGTTCATCAACTCAATATTGGCCAGGATATGTTGGTGTACTCGTCGGTGGCTACCCACCAGTTCTCTTGTCAAAGTCTGGAAATAACCTCTGGTGATGAATTCATTTATGGGTATTGGCAGCAACTGGATGTGGGCTTTGGATAAATTCATTGGCTGCCAGCTTCTTTATTCCCTTCAGCAATATGAGAAGTAGAACTGGTATGTCTAACCATGAATGACAGTGTTCTTTGAGGAATGGGGGAAGATATCTGCATTTTATGGCATTCATCACTCTTGGTGGAGTCCATGTGCCATTCTCATTTCATGAGGTAGTGTCGGGGGTTGTATTTCCATAGTATACTGACATAGTCAACCTACTGAATTTTCACTGGAAATTTTGCAGGTAGGATGGTTTCAATTAATAGGTCTCCACTGGGAAGATTCTCCGATTGTCATTACGACTAGGTCCATTTTATGGCTAAGGGGTCTTGTAATACCGGTGAATGATGTATGCATGATTGCCCGATGTTCGAGTGGTTTGGTGATGCCGATTGGATGGTGGGTTGGTAAAGATGGGCTCATAGATTGGTGATTATTTCTAATTTTCACCTAGGTAGGAGGCTCGTATAAAATAGTGAGGAAGTCCTCTTAAGGTTGTATGTCGTGCTTCTAGTCATATGGACACGGTATGATTAGGACGCGGGCATTTGAAGATGGTTCAGCAGTGCCCATCTATGTTTTGAGTTAGTAGAGTAGACAGCGTTGGGCAATCGTCATATTAGCCATCGTACCATGGTTGTCAATTCAGGAGTTTAAAAGCTAGTCAATTGGGGAAAGTGGCAGTCCACCTTAGAAGCATGATATATTAATCAACTCCAGTTCTCGGCATATTAGCTAGGTTTTCTAGCCTCTGGGAGCACCGGTTGAGTAGTATTCCTTTACCCATTCCTTGATTACAATTTAGCATTTGTTGTTGTGATCTCATATGTCTTGTTCAGTCCTGGAACCATTAGAAATGTGGATGGAATGTTCCTCCATTAAATTGAGCGTTGACTTCACTATGCGGGTGTTCTAGGCTACGGCTAGGGTTCGGGGGATACGAATTTGAGTCGTACCCAAATTTTTTTTTTGAAATTTCGTATCGATACAAATTGGAGCAGATCGATCGATACGAACAGCGTGTGAGTATCGATACGAATTGGAGCAGTTGCGATTGATACGAACAGAGCACAGGTGATCGATATGAATAGAGCGATGCGAAGCAGATCGAGTCGAACAGAGGCTCTCTGATGGATGCGAAGCGGAGCGAGTCGAACAGCTCTTTGATGGATGCGAAGCGGAGCGAGTCGAACACATGCTCTCTGATGGATGCGAAGCGGAGCGAGTCGAACAGAGGCTCTCTGATGGATGCGAAGCGGAGCGAGTCGAACACAGGCTCTCTGATGGATGCGAAGCGGAGCGAGTCGAACACAGGCTCTCTGATGGATGCGAAGCGGAGCAAGTCGAACACATGCTCTCTGATGGATTTGAAGCGGAGCGAGTCGAACACAGGCTCTTGGATGGATGCGAAGCGGAGCAAGTCGAACACAGGCTCTCTGATGGATGCGAAGCGGAGCGAGTCAAATAGAGGCTCTCTGATGGATGCGAAAATGATCATATTTTCTGGATACGAAATGATGGATACGAAAATGCTCATATTTTCTGGATTCGAAATGATGGATACGAAAATGATCATATTTTCTGGATTCGAGAGCATGGATACAAAAATCACCATATTTTCATGGATACAAAAATATGGACACGAAAATTACCATATTTTATGGATACGAAGTGATGGATACGAAAATGATCATATTTTCTGGATTCGAGAGCATGGATACGAAAATCACCATATTTTCATGGATACAAAATCACCATATTTTCATGGATATGAAAATATGGGTATGAAATTCATGATGAATGTAGTTCCCCTTAGATCTGGAGCAATCTGAATAGAATAGAAGGAACCATTGATCGACAGATCTGGATCTTCTCCATAGATTTTTGCAATCCAACGATGGTAGTAGATCCATAGAGTAGGAGAAAAGCAGGGTTTTCTCAGTGAAAGCACCAAAGTGTTTGTACCAAAATTGGGCACAACACTCTTCGGAAGTTTTTGAAGAGATAAAACGAAGAAATTAAATGAAAAAAAAGTATTATCTAACAAAAACTCCAAACTTCAGATATGAGAATGATTAAAATGCACAGAGACATAAGAATTTAGAGTGGTTCGGCGTGTTGCCTACGTCCACTATGAAGTTGATTGCTTTATTGATGTTTTTGCTGATGATTACAAGTGAATGCAACGAATTACAGTAGTTAATGATGATTTATAGCAGTGAATTTCGTTATAGGCAGCAGTAATGGAGTTCAGATCTGGATCCGGCAGAGTCTGGGCGTTGGAGGATTCAAAGAAGAAGAAGAACCCCTTTTCTGTTGGCTTTGGGGGTCTATTTCTAGGTGTAGGAGGCTGGTATTTCGCTCTGATCTCGGGAGACCCTCTCTGGCACGTGACCAGGCCCGCGCGCCCAAGCCCGTGAAGTTTCGATCCGATCCGTGATCGATACGAACAAATTTCATATCGATTAAGATTTCATCCAATGGAGTCGAAATTTGGCGTGGACATTCTTTAGCATGCACATAGTCTTCTGTGAAAATTTCATTGCATTTGGACTTGTAGATTAGGAGATATGATCGATACGAAATGGGATTCTCGGTTGGCTGTTTAGTTCGACTCGCTCTTGTTTCGACTCGCTCTTTGTTCGACTCGGTTCTGTTTGACTCAGTGACGTGTCGCTTATTTGTACTGACTGTTGTGCCTTGCTTCACATCGATGGACACGAAGTAGAAGTCTTCGAATGGATGCGAAGTTGACGAAGTGGAGCGAGTCGAAGATGGAGGCGAAGCGGAGCGAGTCGAAGCGGAGCGAGTCGAAGTGGAGCGAGTCGAAGATGGAGGCAAAGCGGAGCGAGTCAAGGTGGAGCGAGTCGAAGTAGGCTTCCCAGATGGATTTGAATGGAGCGAGTCGAAGTGGAGCGAGTCAAAGTGGAGCGAGTCAAAGATGGAGGCAAAGCGGAGCGAGTCGAAGTGGAGCGAGTCGAACTGAGCGATTCGAACAGGGGTTGTTTCTATCCAATTTTGCATCGATCGTAACTTGAGCATATGAACTCGGATTGACTTGAAATTTGGAAGGTTGACTCGCATAGCATCGCTTGTTGTGTCATATCAATTTAGGCTCGATCCGGACTTGGGCAAAATTTGTCGATATCCATAGTGGGCCTGCGTATAGCCGATCTTCTTGGATGAACTGTCTTTGGTTTCTAGTCAAGTTCTTGGTGTCACGGTCTTTCCAAAAGGCGGGATAACAAGTGTAAAATGCTAGAGGCATCAAAGCTAATCCGAAATAGATAGCCACCCTATGGAATGTCACAACCCCCTCAATAATGAGGGAATTGAAGAGCTTGAATAGGAAAATTGCAGCTATTAAGTCGATTCATTTCTAAAGCAACAGATAAGTATATACCATTCTTCGACGCATGGAAGAAAGGTAAGAAGAAATTCACATGGATTCAGGACTGTCAAACGATTTTCGAAGAACTACTATGATTCATGAAAACTCCACCGGTCCTATCCAAGTCGGTGGAAGGAGAAGACTTGTTCATCTACTTGCCAGTGTCCCATCATGCTCTTAGTGCAGCGCTTGTACGAGAGGAAGACAAAATCCAACGGCTCGTCTGCTACATCAGCAAACGCTTCACTGTAGCTGAATAGAACTATATGAAGTTGGAAAAATTAGCATATTGCTTACTGATAGCATCAAGGAAGTTGCAATCGTACTTTCAATCTCATCCAATTAAAGTGTTGATGGATCAACCTTTAAAACAAATACTTTAACGACCTAAGACTTCAGAACAACTTTTGAAGTGGAATATTGAACTAAGCCAGTATGACATAACTTATCATCCCCGAAGATTAATTAATGGACAGGCGTTGGCAGATTTTCATCGTGGAATTAACCGTTCGAGATGGATAAGAGCAGGAAACAATGGAAGTGGTATCACGATGGAAGTTGTTTATCGATGGCGCATCAAACAAATTATGCTCGGGAGCGGGAGTTGTGCTTGAGACTCTTGAAGGACGATTGATCTACTATAATGTAAGACTGAAGTTCCCTACTACTAATAATGAGGCAGAGTAAGAGGCATTGATAGTAGGACAAAAAATTATAAAGGAACTGGGAATAAAAGCTATGCATGTTTACAGTGACACCCAACTAGTCGTTTGTCAAGTAAAGAGGGAATATCAAGTTAGGGGGAAAATCTCACTCCCTACTTGTTAAAAGCATGGAAACTTGTCACGATTCAACTTTTCGACGCCCGAAAGTCGACATCAATACAACCACTATATCAACTGCCGAACTATCGAATGCCGGAAAACCGAATTGTTAGGGTTGAAAAAGAAGAAGTAGAAGAAGAAAGAAAGAAAAAGACAGAAACAATATCAGAATCTCACATTCGCAGCGAAACAATATATAATAGATAAATGAATAATCTTTATAACAAAGAACTATATCAGTTTATACAATACATCATCAGAGTTTACAACAACAACACACATCACTGGACGGTTATATAAACTTGTCCACATAACATAATACACAGCGAGATAATACTAGTATAAATGATACGTCTCGCCATCCAACTCGCCTCCATATCTCCACAACAATCCATCCAGATCCAATCGCTAACCTGATTCTAGGCTGCCCGTGTGGAAAATTATAGGCACCCAGAGTTTAGAAAGGGAACAATAAACTCCAGGTCAGTATTGGGACTGGTGTGAGATCTTAAAAACAGTTATTTTCACAAAGAAAATAAAAGAAATTCGCAATGCTTTTGGAAAATGAAACTACCATAAGGCCTCCCGCCACACACACAATGCAAATGCAGAATTGGAGGAGATTTCTCCTTATGATAGTCAAACATGCTTGATACGCAAAATCTTTTTAATATTATCATTAGTGCCTAGTGTGGAAAACATTTCGAAAGTATAATATTAATCTTATCCAGCATAGGTACCATTATATTATGCCTGCTATAGCTGCCATGTTAAATGGCAGGTTCTACAACTAAAACCATACTGGGTTCGTATTGTTTCTTTGGATTTCCAACAAATGGTCAAGCTAAGGAACTTCCTATTACCACATGGGTACGCCTCTGGAGGGACGTCCCGAGAACTTAACCAGCTCTCTGCCAACACAAGGCCGGGTTACCTCTTACTAGGTAACTAATACACGAGTATGCCACCCCCCGGTCGTTTGCGACCTTTATCTAAGGGCCCTCGATCACAAAGCAACAATCACACAGTAAATGAGATTGGAGCAACCACACAGGTAAAATATTTGGGCTCCATACCATGATACCACCTTTTTCCAAAAGGAAATGACATACCCTAAAGGGTGCGACCCTCATAACCTTGTCGCATTTTCCTGTTTCGACCATTTCCGGGGTGTGAGGTCCGATGAGGTCTCGTCCACAAAGCTACGCTTTACACGAAAGCCTTGCTTTGATCAACAAATGATCAACAACACACAGCAACACTTAGCATGCCACACTACCAAATTGGGAGTATATCACTGATAACCTTCAACTACATAACCTCTGAGCTCGTACGTCTCAGAGAAGGGTGTTAAGCTAAGAGAATAAATTCTCTGCCACCAAACAGAAATGTATTTGAAAGAAATCTGCTTTATATCTCAAAGTGTAGCGTCAGACATACATCCATACAAGTCTGTTCCGAGTTCGAACAGAACCGAAGGCATTTCCAAAGAAGCCCTTGCAAATCCGGTTTTCAATTGCAATCCATAACATCGTATCATTATTCGGAATGGGTTATATGACACAAAGTCCTCTCCCGGCTAAACCGAATAATGAGCGCTTGTTTTAAAAACAAATTCAAATGCCATTTCAAAGGCAAATATTGATAGTCGGTTATGTAACTATCAACAACATTCACAACAATCAATCAATTTAAATAATTTTCCCAAATTATTAAATTTCAAAATATCTTTGCAAGATATATATTTTCCACACTTCATCACTTTGAAAACCAATTCAAATCACTTTTCACTCACGGAATAAAATTCCTGATATTATTTATTTCCACTGTGAATTTAAATTTTCAAATATCCACTTATATACGATTTTTTTCAAATATTCACTTTCAACCCCAAAATCAAATTTCAAATTGATTTCTAAATTTATTTCAACACCAAATCAAATTTCAAATTGATTCTTCCATTTATTTCAAATACCAAATCAATTTTAAAAATCGATTTCCAAATTTATTTCAACACAAAATCCATTTTCATTCAATACCAAATAAATTTTCATGTCGATTTCCCAAATTATTTATTTTCAAATACCAAAATAATTATCAAATTGATTTCTAGAAATTTATCACCTTTTAAATAAATCTCTTTATTCTTTCCAAATTATTTAAAATTCCATTTTCAATAAATTCTTCAACTTTTAAACAATATTATTCAAAACCCATTTATTAATATCTTTTCCCATATTTTGGAAATAATTCGATAAGATTTCAAAATCAACTTTATGCTTTTAAATTCCTTCTTTTAAATTCACTCAATTCTTTCAAAAAGAATTTACTTAAAATTTCCTACTTTAATTTCAAAAATCCAATTAATTATTTATAGTATCCAACGATACTAAAAATACATTCGGCTAAATTATAGCCTTCAACAAATTCAATCACCAATATAATCATTCACAGATTATCAATAAATCATCACATAACATATGAAACAAATTCATACAATTTGAGGAATCCAGTTGGATCCCTCCAACCTGTTTCCTACATCCACAGATGTTAGTACAACAGTTAAATACACATTCCACTTCGAGGTGGAATATCTCGGTATATGGGATTTATAAAATATCATCCGCTATTATGCGGCGCATAGGGTCTCATCCGCTATATAATGCAGGAAATCAATCACTAATATATATATACTACTATCATATATACTATCATCCAACAATCAATCAATAGCTAAAATTTCAATTATTTTAATTTGAGTGAGAAGATCTCACCTTTGCTTTTATTTTGCAATCCATTCCAACTCCTTTCCATTTCCGGCTTGTTTTCTTTGCAATTTTGACCTTGTATAAATAATTTATACAATTTATTAAGATTCGAATAAATCAAAAAATTAAGTTTCCATTTTATAATTTGACTTAACTAATAATTAGTTTAAACTAATAATTTGATTTTGATTTTTTTTTCTCTTTTCATAAATTTCCCTTTAAAACCCTTTTTAGTAACTAAAATAATTTAGATAGATTAATTAAACAATCTATCACCTTAATAAAATTATTTTTAACATAATTGAATAAATCAAAATATATGCATGCATATTTATTTCTTTACGAACTACATATATAAATATAAAATTTCAGTAAATAGCAAAATAACTTTTCCTTTACTGTTTCCTGTACATTTTCAAATTCATTTTCAAATTTAAATTAAATTGAAACAATTTTGTAATACCTTACTATAAAGATTTCGATGCCCAGGCTCAGACCCTAACACGCACGATCGAATGATCCCTCAACTTTGACCTGCAGTCGCCGCCGCTTCGCCCCATAGCCACCTCGAGCACGACTTGCTGTGCCCAAAACTTGATTCACCGACCATCGAAACTTCATCGCGAGTCGATGCGACGTGCTCAAAGAACCATCGTCGACCAAGCTTAAATGCATCGCCGATGCCATCGCCCAGCGCTCGCGAATCCCAAAAGTCAACGCCTCAATGACATCGCGCCACCGTACGAGATTCCCATCCATGCCGAGATCTCTCTTATCGAGCGATTCGATTTAATCCCTTTCTCAATTTGAGGTCGTGGCCATGGATTTGATATTGAAAATGGAAGAGCTCGGCAATTTCTTTTGGGTTTGAAAGAAAATTGGGGAAAGGAAGAAGGAACAGGCATCGGCCATTGATTTTGTTTGAACGAAATGTTTCGTTTGAACGAGATTTTTTTTCTTTTCTTTAAAAGAATGGATGGGGACAAGAATTGACGTTGGCTCGTGAAAATGTCCTTACGTGTTCGAAAAAATCTTGCTACAATAATTTTGAGGTGAAAGGATAAAGTTCTGATTTGATTATAAATGTCCACCAAAATATATATAAATTGTAATTTTTAAATTGTCTCGAATATGCAACTCAAAATTTCGATATTCTATCGAGGCATGCCGCCAGGCGTTTATAAGGTTATACCCCTATTCCGAACGCAATGGAAAAGGTTTCGAGTCCTAATTCGATCGTATAGAGAAGATAGCTTTTTGGACTCAGTTATTATATTGAATTTTTGAAATATTTTTCTACGCGTTTGCTTATCGTATGGCCAAACGATCACTCCAAACATTACGAAAATTGAAATCCGATAATAATACAATATTACGGATCCAATGGAACTAGTTTCGTCGAATTCTGAGACTGTGCCCCGGAAGGCTATTTTTAAATATCGATTTACCCGATGAAATTCAAAACTGAAAAAAACAGTTTCAAATTCAATTCTGAAATTTTATTATCTTCAGTATTATCAATATAGATTTTACAAGACTTCAAATTATTTTTAACAAGCCCAAAACTGAAGATTCAAACATTTACCCAACTTCAGTAAATTAAATTCAATAATTAAATTGCCAAATTCATTCTGATATTTGAATTTCAAATTAAACCAACTTCCAAATATTTAAAATCAATTAAATATTCTGATTTCCAATGTCAAAAATTCAGGGTCGTCACAAAACTGCTCAACGACATTGACACAACATGATAACCCATGTTCCGAGGGAACCAAACGTGAAGGCCGATTACTTAGCCAAGCTGGGCAAATCCGAAGATGTATAATCAATGGGGTTGGTTCTAGTTGAAGTGTTAATAGCTCCAAGCATAGATCAGAAGGATGTAGATTGGGTTCTGGAGACCGTGGAAGAGAAAGAATCACTGATGACACCAATCAAGGATTATTTGCTCAAAGGAATACTCCATAGAAACCGGAATGAACGAAAGAAGCTCCTTCGAAAGACATCGCGGTTTGTACAACAAGATGGAGTGCTATAAATGAGTGGCTTCTCTACACCCTACTAAGGTGTGTAACCAAAGACAAAGCCAAGAAGATTTTGATGGAAGTTCATGAAGGCAGTTGCAATGACCACACTTGGGGGCAGATACTGATAAAGAAGGTTCTACATTATGGATATTTGTGGCCCACAATCAACATAAATACAACAGACTATGCCAAGCGTTGTGATCGGTGCCAGATATTTTCAAAGGTCCCGATAACCCCATCCTCAGAACTTACATAAATGGTCAGCCCTTGACCGATTACGATTTAGGAAATTGATTTAATCGGAGTACTACCAATAGCAAAAGGAGGAGCCAAATATGTTATCATTGCAGTTAATTACTAAGGCTAAAGTGAAACCGCTCACCACCATTACCACTAAAAAAATAATTAAATTTATAACAAAAAAATTATTTGAATGTTTGGAGTACTACAGAAGATCATCACGGAAAATGGAACTCGGTTCAAGAGTGCTGAAGTCAAGCACTTTTGCAAGCATTATCGGATCGAGAAAGGTTTTTCCATGGTAGCACACCCACAGGCAAACGGGCAAGTGGAAGTAGTAAACAAAATCATCAAATTCACCAATAAGAAGCAACTAACGAAAGCTAAAGGAAACTGGGTATATGAACTTCTACTTGCACTATAGGCTTATAGAACAACATATAAATCTATGGTCAGGCACTCACCGTTTTCTTTGGCATATGGTTAAAAAGCAATGATCCTAATGGAATTGAAAGTCCCCTCTCATCGAAGACGACACTTTAATCAAAATAAAAACGAGTAGCTTCTGGTCGAGTTACTTGACCAGATCGATGAGAAGCAGGAGGAATCAAAACTAAGGACAGTTGCTCAAGAGGGTAGCATGATACTTCAACACCAAAGTTCGCAATCGCACCTTCAAAGTGGGAGATCTCATCCTAAAATATATCTTCCAGGGTACAGGATCACTTAACCCAAACTGGGAAGGACTCTACGTGATCGGCTAGAAACTTGAAAACATAATTTTCAAGCTAACTACAATTGATGGAATTCCAATTCCACATGCCTAGAACAACGACTTGCTGCAGCACTACTTTATTTGATACTAATCTATATATTTCCTATTTTTGCAAATAAGCCACCCAGGGACATTGCAAGCATTGTAAATAGGGAAGACTTGCCTCTCTTTTCATTCTATTAATAAAATTTTCACTTCTTGAACCAATGGAATCGTGTTCATATAAGCAAACATCCTAATCGGAGGTAAATTGTCTTAAATTGCCGAATAGATGAGGAAAATTGATCCCTGCCTTCTTAGATTCGGCGTTACTCCAACAGCGTTAGGAAGGCCCAAACCTTCATGTGTACTCATAAGCCGCACTTTGTTACTTGAACCAATGGAACTGTATTAAAGTATGCCTCATTCATTCGCTGCTTGAACCGATGGAACAGTATTCAAGTATGCTCTATTCCTTCACTGCTTGAACCGATGGAACTATATTCAAGTACGCTCCATCCCTTCGTTGTTGAACCGATGGAACTGTTTTTAAGTATGTTTCATTCCTCCGCTGCTTGAAACGAAGGAACCGTGTTCAAGTACGCACCATTTCTCTATTTCTCGAGCCAATGGAACCGCGCACTTGCAAGCAAACTCCAGTGCGCCACTAGAAGCCGCACATCACTGCTTGAACCAATGGAATCGCGTTCAAGTACGCAACCCATATACATCCCACTTAATTGGGAAAATACTCCTCAATCTCCAGAATGGGAGTATAGAACCCAAACCATCGAATCGACTCGAAATTTCACAAGTACTGATGTTGCCCAGGCAATGTTGGGAAATCCTTTTCTCCTCTAGTAATCGATGTTATCATGGTAACACCGAGAGCTCATCTATATTTCCTAAGTACTCTTATTGCTCCTGCAACATTGGGAAAATTTCCTATCATAGGATTAATGGAAATCAGCATTGCTCTGGTAATATCATAAAAGACCAAATTGCCAGTTTGACGGCAACATCGGAATAAAATCTAAGTACCTGGGCTATTTGAAAGTTTCCAGAGACAGAAACTGATATGCGAACATGATCTTAACTCTGAACATGAAGGAATTCTGTCAAGTAATAGAATGCTTAGAATCAAGCCTCAAAATCAAAGATTCCCGAAGATAGGAGTCTACTGCACAACCCAGACTGGGCGCAACCAAACGAATGGCCTAGAAAAACCAGTCTTTAATTAATTTCATGAACCTAGAGTTCAAAGTAACCAGCTCTATGGAGTAGGGGGCATACATACACCAACGTGCAATATGTACAAGCTAAGCAAAGACACTATAGTTCTGTTACGCCAAAAGAAGAATTTTGGCAACCATGATAGAACTAGGCAAAGTGGTGTACAAAAATCACTGCAAATTTCACTATTACATGCACAGAGTTGCGGTAAATGCACACATCATGCAGTACAGCAGTATATAAGATGGAAATTGCAAGACCGGTAGTCATATTATGTACACACACAGTGGTATATAAACAAGCACAATACGCAAAGTATATGAAAAGTACACAGGAAAGATTACAATGCAACACTAAACTTTTAATTACCAACATCATTCTTTCTACAATTCAAACAGCGGGGCCGTATCTGCACAATATCGGCATATTTGGACACAATGAAAGTAAAGACACATACCAAAAAGGCCATAAGTACTCTACTCCACCAGCGCTCGAGTGCACCATCACTTCTTCCCGCCTTTGCTGTCTTTTCCTGGGCAGATTGGGATCTTCTTCCTGATGTCCTTATCATTCCCTTCTTATGTAGCGGGGTTAGACCCTTTAGAACCTTCGATAGTCATGCCACCCTCATTTGACATCTATAGCTTGATAGTAGTCGGAGTCTTGCACTTCGCCTCCTCCTTTTTCTTCTTCAATTTAAGCCCTTTCTTTTCCTCTTCTAGCTTCTCCACCATCGTCATCTTGTTTGTTGGCTTTGACTCACCGGTTATTACAACCTCTTCGTCCATAGATATGGAAACATCCTCCAGATTTTGCAAGACTTCTATCTGCTCAGGATCGGGTCTAGGCCCAGACCTAAACAAGAATACTGCCAGAATCAACTGCAGAGATGTTAGTGGAAGTAGTGAAGAGAGCGGTGGTTCCTAAACTCTGAGTAGTTGGGGGCCACGAAGGAAGATTTGGTTGATCTACAATTTGGGAAACATAGTTATATGGTTTAGTAAAATATTCTGGAGTGAATAGAAACTCCTAGAACATTGGAGAGACGAGCTTGGGCCAGCAAGAGCCTTGGTAACGGCATCAATGGCATCCTTCTCTCTCTCCACGAAGAATTTGTCTACCGACTACCAGAAATTCTATGTCTTTAGAGCTGAGGTAGGCAGCTATTAATTCCACCTCGGAGCACATATCCATAGCCTTCTCCGACCATATCAGTGCTTCCCCCCAGACCATGGCGAGAGTCCCAGGATAATCACCGCCAAGCCATTTCAGGCAATCTCTATTCATCACATTAAAAGTGTAGAGGTGAAGCACCTGTAACACCCCTAATTTTTGATAACATTATTCAAGAGATTTAATTTAATAAATTAAATAGGATAATGTAAATGCTAAGTGATAAGAGGATTGAGAATTGAATAAATATTAAGTGGTCGTGCCATTAACAAGAGGAATACAATTAAAAGCTAGAGATTCTAGCTTAGGGGAAGTCAATCTCAATCCAATCTCCTTATCTAAATCAAGGTGAATAATAATTCCATCTCTATTTGGTTTTGAATCATTTATTTTCGGATTTAAGATTAAATTCATTTTTATGGTGAATAGGATGATGATATGCTAGAATATTGATTTGTTTAATTTAAACAAGAATGTTTAAATGGGATTATACATAGTTTTAGGGTAAAACCAGTTTCTATTGATGTTTAAATGCCATGGAAAATTTTTATATTATATAAAACATGATTTTGGAGTTAGGTTTCAATTTTGATAATTTTCCAAGCTATGTAAAGATTTTTATGAATTTTCAAAGGAAAATATGATTATTTCGGTTTATAAATTTATTTCGGAAAATATATTAAGAAATTGCATCTGGAATTTTGATATGTTAGATAACATGATTAAAGTGAATTTCTGAAATTTTTGTGGATTTTTCCAAAGTAATTTACTATGCAAATTAAATTATTTTAGAAGAGGGACTTCTTTGCAATATTAGTTTTGCTTAATGGAAGGGCTTATTTGATTAACTAAACCATGGTTTAGATCTGAAATTAGCAGCAGTTATTCTTAGAAAATAATTTGAAAAGTTAAGGCAACCAATCTGGTGTTTACACGTGGCAGGTTAGTTAGAAAAAGGTTTACTTTAACTAGTATTAAACCATGCTTTTCGGAAAAGTGGGTTTCGCCTACTTTAGAAGTACCTTTCGACAAAGAGCCTCCGTCTTTAACCCAAGCGAGACCAACACACATGGTATCATAAAGATGGTATACAGTGGATTGGAGGAAGGCGAAAGGCTAGGTGTTGAAAGCATGGCTTCCAAAGGGGTCGATAGCTTAGTTTGTTTTAAAAAGAGAAGCACATGCCTTTGTTTTATTAAGCCTTCGAAGGAGTCAAAGCATTTGGTTTTGAAAGAGATTTTCAAATGCTTTCAAAAGGGTTGCCATTAACTTATGTTTTAAAAGAGTAAGCTTTCGAAGGGGTTCTTTACTTGTAAAATAAATGTTTTCTAAAGAAGGGGTTCCGACCCAGTCGAAACCCTACTACCGTTCTTTAGCCTTTCGAAGGTATTGAAGTAATCAATGTTTTCGAAAGGTAGTGTTTGTTTTTAAAGATGTTTTAAGTCACTTCCTAAATTCTTTTGAAAGGGTGCAAGGGTTTCAAAGGGAATGGCTTCGAAAGGGGTTTCGACGCTATCCTTCAATGTTTGTTTAAATGGTTTAAAGCTTTCGAAAGAGATGGTACCGACGCCATCATGTTTTCCCCAATATTTTTATATGATAAAGGATGGTTTCGAAAGAGATGATTTCGCCTATATTCACTTTGACCTAAATAATATTTTAAGTATAAACCCAATGTTTCGGAAGGGGGACTTTCAATGATTTCAAAATAGCTACTTCTAATGGTTTCGAAAGGGATACTTTCAATTGGTTTCGAAGCTACGCTTCTAAAGTTAAATGTTAATACTTTAGTACAATCGAAAGGTTTCAAAGGAAGGGTTTTAAAGTATTCGAAAGGTAGGAGCCTAATGTTTTGAAGATAGATTTTAATGCTTTCGAAGGAGGTCATCCAATAAAGTCGAAAGCAAGGTTTCAAAAGGTTTTGTAACCCAAACTCATTTTAAAGGAAAAACCCATGGCTAAATTAAAGGAGTTTTGTAATGGTTTTAAGAAGAAGTTTCCTTGATAAAATTATAGGTTAAAAGGGATTAACCATGTTTTATGTGAAAAGTATTTCAAGGACATTAAAACCCACAGGAGTGGTATTGTTTTGTAATTATGTTTGCTTCTTCAAATATAAATATATTCACATTATAATGGATCCATAACTGTATTTTAAGGATAAATGGTAGAAGAACCAGCTAGGTTGACCCAGTAATGAATATAAGTTGATTAAACTCCTAGATGAGTAGAATTGCATCTAAGAGGCCAGGGATACCAGAATATATGATGCCTAAATATAGAAGTTTTCAGGGAGAAGGTTCATAGTGCACCCATGAAAACTATGATTAGGAAGTTATTGGAGTTACCAATAGGTACATAGTGATCCCATGAAAACTATGTTATAAAGAGTGGTTGGTAGGGGCCAATTGGTTTGTAGTGAACCCATGAAAACTATATCCGGATTAAGTTATTGACAGATGTCAATAGGTTCCTAGTCAACCCATTAAAACTAGGATAAGAAGAAAAGGTATTGGCATGGGCCAATATGTTCCTAGTCAAACCATGAAAAATAAGAAAAGAGAAAAGTTATTGGAGTCACCAATAGGTTCAAAGGAACCCATGAATTAATTAAGTTAATTGGCAGGGGCCAATGTGTTCATAGTGCACCCATAAAAACTATGAAATGGGACAGGGAGTGCATATATTATATAAAGGTTATTAGTAAGCGCATGAAAACTAATAGGTTAATGGTGACCCTAAAACTATAAATATGACAGGGAGCCAATTTAATAGAGGATGGGAAATCTAGTATGTTTTAACAT
Organism: Allium fistulosum; assembly: GCA_030737815.1. Classification (NCBI taxonomy): domain Eukaryota; kingdom Viridiplantae; phylum Streptophyta; class Magnoliopsida; order Asparagales; family Amaryllidaceae; genus Allium; species Allium fistulosum. The sequence continues at coordinate 421,005,086 of CM060906.1, forward strand.
GTTTGCATATTATCTTAATATTTTGAAATGACAATGTTTTAACCATTGTGAATGCAGGAGCTTAGTATATGGTTTTATAAACGTTTTAGGATAATAGTGAGGGGGGAAACCCGTTCCGCTAAGCGGCGTGGTCTCACTAGATATCTAAATGATTTGAGATGGTAGATTATTATTCATACCAGGCTTTATGTCTGACTCGAAGTTTATGTTTTCCCCTTGAACTCTCACATACTCAATTGATTTTGAGTAGTTTCAGAGTTGAGGTTTTCAGGTACCTCTTTAGATGAATAAAGCTTCCAGAGACATGCAGGAGGCATGATAGCTATTTAGAGTTTTCCTTTATTTGATTTCGTTGTGTTGTTTGTAATGGCAAAATTGTTATATTGCCTATATATATACTCTGATCATCCAAGGTGGCATCTTCATATGTCGCTCTTGGCGTATTTTGTAATAAATATATTTTCTCTGAACGTAGTTAAAGATTGTTGGATTATGTAATGAATTGGAAATGTTTTGATATAAAACATGATCTGTTTGTTGTTTTAAATTTTTTTCATATTCATGTATTTCTATGTATGAATGAATCTAACACCGTCGTATTTTGTCGCTAAGGATTAATAACCATGAATGACTGCAGTATCCGTAGCCATTAGTTTTGGGCCTCCAAGTAGGGAGATGTTAAAAGTTGGTATCAGAGCACTGGTTTATGAAACTTTAAAAGAAAGTTAAACCTAAAAAGATTTTCAAACATAATCCAATGAATTTGAAAATATGATCGGGGCTTGGGTTAACGCTATAGTAACGTACTTGTATTTGATACATACATATATATATATATAAGTACGTGTTACCCTCTCTCTTAGACCATTCTTCTATATCTTACTAAGGCTCGTATGCAGATTTACGAGAAAGAAGATATGGACGCAGAAAATGGAAGAGGAAATCTAGGTGGAGGAAGCACCACAACCAACGGAAATGCTCGACCTAATACTAGGAGGAACCAAGTTCGACGGGCTAAGCTAACCGAAATGCTGAAGCCAGTGTGGGTGCTGGAAATCCGCCAATAGATGCAGGGATGGTGTATCAGTTGCTAGCCAATCTTTTGCAAGATGGGGTTGTTGGTAATGTTGGTGGAGTTAATCCTGTGGCTCCAGTTGGAAATAACTATGCTAATTGAGCAAAGACTACACCAGTCTGGGTGGAAAGCCATTTGTTGGAACAGAGGATGTTGTTGAAGTTGAGAATTGGCTATTGCACTGTGAGAGGATCTTTAATAACCTAGGATTGGATAATGGGAAAAAGAGGAGGCTGGCCTCTAGGCGGTTGCAAGAGGCAGCGCTTTATTGGTGGAATAGCGTGACTGCCGGAGTTCCGGAGGAAGAATTGGCATGGGCTGATTTCAGAAGGAGATCTGAGTAGAGGTTTCTATCTGAAGTTTCTAAAGCATTATTGATGAGGAAGTTCATGGATCTAGTTCAGGGAGGGATGTCAATAATCGAGTATGCTGCTAAGTTTGATGAGCTGTCTCGATATGGATATGCTATGGTTGATACTAACATTAGAAAGAATGGGAGGTTCATTCGAGGACTAAGACCCAAGCTTGTTAGAATGACCATGACCCATATCCAAGAACCTTGTAATGTGGTGGTGGAGATGGTCATTCTCCATGAAGAGATGCTTGCTGTTTCTGCTAGGGAGGAGCCAGTTGAATCCCAGGGTCCTTAAGGAAAGAAGAGGAAATTCTTTAAGCATAAGAGAGCCCAAAAAGGAGATGCTACACAGAAGGCAAAGGCAGATTTGGTGTGCTACAAGTGTGACAAAAAGGGACATTATGCCCATGAGTGCCTGTCAGGCAAGGGAAAGAAGGCTACAAATAAGAAGAATGTGAAGTGCTTCAACTGTGATCAAGTAGGGCATTACAAGAACCAGTGTCTAGAGCCAGTTAGGCCGGACGAGGGGAAAGTTTTTGCCGTTAGGTCATCAACTAAGCCTACTGCAGCTAATAAAGGAAAGACTGTGATGGAAGGTCCATTTTTGATTCAGAGTATATCTGTTAGGATACTATTTGATACCGGTGCATCACATTCGTTTATATCACAATATTTGGTTGATAGGTTATGCTTAGAACCCACATACCTTATTACTTCCTTAAGGGTTGTGAATCCAATAGGAGGGTATGCAACTCTGGGGATGAGATGTGACTAGTTAGAACTTGATTTGTTAGGTCATGAGTTTGCATACAGTTTGTATGTTTTTGATTTCATAGATTTTGGAATCGTTTTGGGTATGGATTGGTTGAGAAGGTATGAGGCCAGGATATTTGGCCAGGATGGGGAGATATCTTTGAGACACCCTAATAGTCATGGCCGAATTATATTCTCAGTAGAGAATTCTGACCGGAGTAGTTGTGCTTTGTTGAGTGCAATGGAAGTAGGAAAAGGTCTAAGTCAGGTTCGAGTAGCAAGAGAGTTTGCAGATGTCTTTGAGCCAGTCATAAGACTACCATCGAAACAAGCTATTGAGTTTTGGATAGATCTTGTGCCAGGAGCTAAACCTGTGAGTAGACCACCTAGCAGGATGACACCAACTGAAATGAAGGAATTGAAGGTGCAGCTAGTGGATCTTGAAGGAAGGAATTTTATTAGACCAAGCAGTTCGCCTTAGGGAGCGGCCGTGGTATTCATGAAGAAACCAGATGGGTCATTGAGGATGTGTATCGACTATCGTAAGTTGAACGAAAGGATGATAAAGAATAAGTATCATTTGTCGAGAATTGATGATCTGTTTGATCAGTTGAGTGGAGCCAAAGTGTTTTCCCAGTTAGATTTGGCGATGGGGTTCCATCAATTAAGAGTGGCAAAGGAAAATATTCCTTTGACAGCATTTCAAACTAGGTATGGTGCGTATGAGTGGTTAGTAATGCCATTTGGGTTGACCAATGCACCTGCTTTCTTTGTGGATTTGATGAATCGAATCTTCCGAGAGTATTTGGATAGGTTCATTTTAGTATTTATAGATGACATTTTGGTATACTCTAAAGATGAAAGAGGGCATGAAGATCATCTTAGAGTTGTGCTTGAGACACTAAGACAGAATCAGTTAAAGGAAAAGTTTTCCTAGTGTCATTTTTGGAAGAAAGATGTTAAGTTCCTTGGTCACGTGGTTTCAGAGAAAGGATTATCAGTCGATCCAGATAAGATCGAAGCTGTGAACAATTGGAAGAGACCAGAGACAGTGACCGAGATCAGAAGTTTCCTTGGACTTGTTGGCTACTACCGAAGATTTATCAAGGATTTCTCGCGGATAGCAGCGCCTTTGACTAAGCTTACCAGGAAGGAGGTGAAGTTTGTTTGGTCCAATAAATGTGAGGAAGCATTCCTTAAGTTAAGGCATTTGTTGACCAATACACCAGTGTTAGTAGTTCCAGATGGAAACCAAGGGTTGGTAGTGTATACTGATGCATGTGGAACTGGATTAGGAGCGGTATTGATGCAGAAGGGTAAAGTTATTATCTACGCATCCAGGCAGCTTAGACCGCATGAAGCGAGATATCCTACTCATGACTTAGAGTTGGCTGCAGTGATTTTTTCCTTGAATATTTGGAGGCATTATCGCTTGGAGGAGAGATTTGAGTTGTATACCAATCATAAGTCTTTAAGGTACTTATTTCTCAGAAGGAGTTGAATATGAGACATCAGAGATGGCTGGAGTTTTTGGCTACTTATGATTTTGGTATAGAGTATACACCAAGGAAAGGTAATAAAGTAGCAGATGCTCTTAGCAGAAGACATCGGAATGTGGTGTTGGCTATGTTGGCAAAATGGAAGGATCTAGAAGCTTTGGCTAGTTGCAGTGTGTAATTAAGATCGACTGTTAGTTCTAGTCAGGGTACTGCCATGTTGTCTTGTTTAGAGGTTCGACCAGTGCTAACTGAAAGGATAGATTCTAAACAGAAAGAGGATCCATTATTAGCCGAGAAGATCAGAAGGCTTGAGGTTGGAAGTGAGATCAATGATTTGAAAGATTTTTGTCTTGACCAGAGAGGATGGTTGAGAAAGAAGGGGCAATTATGTGCTCCAGATTTTGACAACTTAAGGAAAGAAGTTGGGGAATGTCATTGATTCAAGTTTATAATTCATCCTGGAGGGACCAAGATGTATCAAGATATGAAGAGGAGCTTCTATTGGGAAGGCATGAAGAGGGATGTTGGCTTGTGGGTTAGGCAGTGTGTAAACTGTCAACAAGTGAAAGCCGAACATCAGAAGCCGAGTGGATTGCTTCAACCTCTAGAGATTCTAGTTTGGAAATGGGATTCGATATCCATGGATGTCATCAATGGGTTGCCAAGGTCAAGTAGAGGAAATGAGAGTATATGGGTCATTGTGGATAGGTTGACCAAGAGTGCCCATTTCATTCTAGTAAAGTCGACTAGGACAGCACCTGTTTTGGCAAAGTTGTTCATGAAGTACATAGACTACATGGAGTTCCTAGTAGCATAGTCAGTGACAGAGATGCTTTATTCACTAGCGAATTCTGGAAGAGTCTACAGGATGTGTTAGGCACTAAGCTCAAGATGGGTACTGCATATCACCCTCGGATGGATGGGCAGACAGAGAGAGTCAAGAAGGTACTCGAGGATTTGTTGAGAGGTTGCGTATTGGACTTTGGTGGATCTTGGGAGGATCATCTACATTTGGTTGAGTTTTCCTATAATAATAGTTATCATACTAGTATAGGAATGGCACATTTTGAAGCTTTGTATGGTAGGCCATGCAAATCACCAGTATGTTGGTTATAGACTGGAGACAGATTAATCTTAGGTCCAGATTTGGTTAGGGAGCCGTCAGAGAAGATTGAGTTGATCCACGAAAGGATGAAGGAAGCTCAATCCAAATAGAAGAGTTACGCAGATAAGAGCCATCAACCCAACCGTGGACGTGTGGATCTAGTTTGGCCATCGGAGGAGGCTGAGCTCTCTGTGGAGGAGTGAGAACCTTGGTCTCTTCTAGATCTTCTTCGCCTTTGGCGATTTAGCTGGTTAGTCAACTCCGTGTTGGCGCGTAGTTGCTCTGCTAGCTGCTGTCGACTTTGGGTCAACTCTTGAAGTAATGTCTGGAATTCTTGTCTAGTGATTGGACCTGATGGATCTGAAGGTCCTGCAGAATTTTGGTTGGAGGGAGGTGATTGCGCAGGATTTTGTCGGTCCCGTGCTCCCTGATCAACAGGTGTAGAGGTGGTATGTGTGCTCACCATAATGAATTGATGAAGTCCTTTCCTAGATCTGATTGCAAATCTGAGTAGAATGGAAGGGGTTCGGAGTTCTAGATCTGGATCTTCTTCTTAGATTTATGCAATCCAATATAGATAGGAGATCCAAAGAGTGGGAGAAAAATTGGGTTTTTTCTCAGTGAAAGCACCAAAGTGTTTGTACCAAAATTGGGTACAACACTCTTCGGAAGTCTTTGAAGAGATAAAGTGAAGAAATTAATAAAAAAAGAGGAATTATCTAACAAAAACTCTAAATTCCAAAAGTGAGAATAATTAAAGTGTAGGGAGACACAAGAGTTTAGAGTGGTTCGGCGTATAGCCTACGTCCACTATGAAATAGTTTATTTTATTTATCTTCCTTTGATGTTTACAGGTGAATGCAATGAATTACAAGAGGTCACTATGATTTGCAACAGTGAATCTTGTTGGTAGCAGCAGCAATAGAGTTTAGATCTGGATCTGGCGGAGTCTGGGCGTTGGAGATCTCAAAGAGAAAGAAGAACCCTTTTTCTATTGGCTTTGGGGGTCTATTTATAGGTGTAGGAGGCTGGTATTTCGCCCAGATCTCGGGAGACCCTCTCTGGCACGTGACCAGGCCCGCATGCCCAAGCCCGTGAAGTTTCGGTCTGATCCATGATCGATACGAGCAGATTTCAACTCGCTTGAGATTTCATCCAATGGAGTCGAAATTTGGTGTGTACATTCTTTAGCATGTACGTAGTCTTCTGTGAAAATTTCATAGCATTTGGACTTGTAGATTGGGAGATATGATCGATATGAAATGGAGCTCTCGGCAGGCTGTTTCCTTCGACTCGCTTCCTGTTTCGACTCGCTTCCGTTCGACTCAATGGCATGGCATTCGATTCTCACTCTGTCTTGGACGTTGCTTTGAGCAAGTCGAAGTAAGCACGTGGTCGAGCGAGTCGAAGCAAGCGTTGGTCGAGCGAGTCGAAGCAAGTGTTGGTCGAGCGAGTCGAAATGGATCATCCTGGGAGGTTTGAGCAGTGGAGTCGAAGTATGCACTTTCGAGGGTTTCAGACTAGAGTGAGTTGAAGTTGAGTAGCTCTGAGGGACATGGAGCGAGTCGAAGAGAGCAGCTCTGAGGGGAGTGGAGCGAGTCGAAGTTGGCTTCTCCTGGGTGTTGCGAAGCGAGTCGAAGGAGCGAGTCGAATGGTGACTAATTTTCGTCCAATTTTGTATCCTTCATAACTTGAGCATACGAACTCGGATTGACTTGAGATTTTGACTGTTGGCTCCCATGGCTTAGCTTGTTATGTCCTACCAGTTTTGGCTCGATCAAGACTCGGACAAAATTCATCGATATCCGTAGTGAGCCCGTATATAACTGATCTCTAGGACGGGCCGTCACTGGTTACTAGTCAGTTCCTTGGTGTTACGGCCTTGCTAAAAGGTGGGATAACATTTGCCCCACAAAGTACGTCTTGTGAAAACATGATGTGCTTTGAAGTGCTGCAGTCTTTACTTTGAATAGTTATCGTCTTTTCGATGAAAGTTGTAACCTTTGACCGTTCTTCTTGATAATGTAAACCGTTGACTGATGTACCATGCATTGTTGCAACCGATTGCTGTATGCTAGTGGTTACCCGTTTGCTGTTGTAATCGATATTAGATGAATTTCTGATTCCTGAAAATCTGGAACATTGAATATTAGTTCGACATTTTATGCATATATGTTAATCTGACTCCCGCTGACGTTTGTACATTCTCGAGTCGTTGTCAGTTTATTGTTTTTTTTTAATTCCGTATTGATCCTCTCCTGAACCGACGTGAAATTCGTTGCAACAATGCTTGACGGTCGTTTTTGAATGTTCCTTCATAACGGTCCTCTCCTGAATCGATGTGAAGGATTGAAACATCAAAGATAATTTTCATTGGATTTATGGATGCGAAGCGCTTATTCAACTTGATGACGGACTCGAACTAAGCGAGTCGAAGTGGAGTGAGACGACGTGGACTCCCTGATGGATTCGAACAGGATGTTCGACTCGGTCTTGGGTTCGAATTGTAGAGGAGTCGGAGTCGAAACACACAGGAGGCAGAGGAGCGAGTCGAGACGTTCACTGATTGAGCGAGTCGAAGTGATGTCCTTTATGGCTGCATGAGGGAGTCGAACTAGTCACGGGGATGGAGTCGAAGGAGCGATACAAAAAGGAACTCCGCATCAGTGCACCGAAGAGGGAGTCGAAGCACGTGCTCGACCCTACTGGAATTCGAATCAGTCATTCCCCTTGCTTTCGAGTCCATATAAATACCTGGCACTTAGCCGTTTTTTCACTTTTTACTTTTCATCTTTATCTTCCTTGCCTTCGTATCACTCTGAGACTCGAGAAGAAAGAACATAAATCCTTACCTTCGAATCGATTCACACTATCACTTATTCAAACTAATCTGACAGATCTAGGTAACCCATTAAACGAATCCAGCGCGTGAACGACGAGACTCGGTTTTCTAGCACTAAATCAACCTGAGTTGTGATTGATCAAAAGTTTCAGGATCTTAGCTTCGAGTCGATCTGGAGTGGGAGGTTTCGAGAGGATGAGGCAGAGGCTTTCGTATCGATCGATAGTGGAGCTTCGCTTCGAGTCGAACGCTCTGATTCTGTTGATTGATACGAAGGGGTTGTGTCTGATCGATTCGAAACGGTGGCTTTTGGTCGAGTCGAAGCAGCTGTCTTGGATCGAATCGAAGTGGCTACTTTGGATCGAGTCGAAACGCGCGACTTCAGAGCGAGTCGAAGTGGTTGCTCCGGACCGAGTCAAAATGCATGACTTTTGGATGGAGTCGAAGTAGCTGCTTCGGACCGAGTCGAAATGCATGACTTTGGGATGGAGTCGAAGTAGTTGCTTCGGACCGAGTCGAAATGCATGACTTTTGGATGGAGTCAAAGTAGATGGCTCTGGAACGAGTTGAATTTGCACTCCATCCTTTTGACCGAGTCTAACTCAAACGCACATGACTATAATTCATTGATGCGAACCTGGCTCTCGTGAACAACACAAATTTGATCATCAAAAAACTTTAAACTTCTCACACATTCGAACAACTGCCTCCAACGAGCTTCAAATTGGCATATTTGGATTTAACCGTTTCACTGCATATTTGACTTCCTATCGAAGCTCGTCGATGAAACTGCAACTTATAAAAATGACACCAGACTTTGATTTGGAGTGATAGTTAAAAACTGGATGGCACGGCTATGACGGTCAGCGATGACGGTCCTTCTGACTGAATTCCGAAGTCTCGTCGTTTATATGCTTTCCTTAATCTGGTTGATTACCTCAAATAATATACAGTACCGCACTGCACAACACACTCACACACTTTTCACTGGGGGATGCACGGGTGTTCTTAGTCAGTTTAGCAATGATTTTTTATAAGCTAGCTGGTTATGGATCCTTCAAGTTCTCAGCAGCCGGAATTTCCAAGTTCTGTTCCTTCAACTATTGAGATATTGGCTATAGAAGCCGAAGTTATTGAGATAGCTCCGGACGAGCGTCAAGGGGCTCAGTTTATACTCAATCCATCAGATTCAGTGTCGTCGGGTATTTCTGAAGACATGTTAGGCCGGATCTGCTTAAGGCACGGTTTGTCACTTGACGACGTGCTACTTCCTGGTCCAACTGACAGGCCACACAATCCCTGGAGGGGTTTACTGCTTTTAACCGTCATGCTTGCACAGCGGGGACACTCCCTCCCTTTAATGATTATATAAGGGAGATGTTGTCGTTTCTCGGCATAGCTCCATCAGCTACATCCCAACGGATATGCCTTGTTAAATAGCATCTTTGTTCTCTTCATGGAGATCCTTTTTCGACCGCCAAGCCGATCGAGGTCCGGTATTTATTCAATGTCAAGAGCCGTGGAGACAACCCCTCTTTCACCTTCCTGGAAGCGGTCAGGATCTGTCACATTGTACAGGGCACCTGGGGAAGGCTAAGTTACTATAAAACCGAATGGTTCTACGTTCGGTGCCCCCCTGGATTTGCTGGGCGGTGGTTGGATAAATGTAAGTGTTTCCACTTCTCTCTTGAATCATTGAGATACTAGTAATTGACTTCAAAAATTGACACACTTTTCCTTTCTTACAGTTGCAATCTCCCGTCCCGATGGTGCATATTTCAGAGAGCTTGTTCGGATTCTTCAAGCGTTTCCGAGTGAAGAAAGGTACATAGACTTAGTCCTGACCGACAGGAATTTGAGGGTTGTCGAGCTGATAGAGCGGAGACAGAGCATTCATCTGGAGGTGGTACATAGAGTGACCCCGAAGAAACACGTGAAGCGCAAAGCGCCCGCAGTTGTAATCACCGAAGAAGTTGATCCAGAAAGGATGCCCACCGATACTGAGCTCTCGGCTGGACCTTCTGCCGATGTCCTGGACTCGGGTGGAAGAAGAAAAGGCAAGGTCGCTGCTCACAAACGCCCTAAGTCTAAGAGATTTAAATCTGTGGTCGTGTCTTTACCTTTCCAGGGGATCAGAAGCTCCTCCCCCACAAATGGAGAGTCCTTTTGCGGGGCTTAACGATATCCCGATCCCGGATTTCGTGTCGTCTCCACACGACGCCGGGATGGAAGGGCTTGACAGTGCTTTTGAACCGAGCGGGTCGCTTGCTATGAGTGCGACCGACATTTCTGGTTGGTCGGGGGATTGCACATGCATACACTTCACTACACTACATGATCCACAACTGTACTTCATCCAACTTAGGAAGTTGCTAACTCTTTCTTCGCTTCTCATTTTTAGGTACTATGTATGGAAGAGGATCAATGCTGAACAGTCTTCGCTCAGCCCGAAAGGATTCTGGTTACTACGATTCCCGCAGGAGGGATTCTGATAGGGATCGCGATCGCGAGCACTCTAGTCAGGATAGGTATGGGCATGACAGGGATAGAGAATATCGACACCGGTCTAGATCACGTTCTCCTCCTCCTAGGCTTCCATCTCCACCTCCTGCTCATGTTCCACCACCGTCAGAGGCTTCTCGTCACAGGCCTTCTTCTCACACTTCCAGATCTGAGACTCATCTCCAGAGAGTCAAGACTACATCTTCCATGGTTACAGAGCAGGTCCCCGCTGATCCCACTGGAGAGGGGGCCCTTAAGTTGGCTCAAATGAAGAAGGATTTTCCTAACATTGGCTTCGACGGTTATGTTTTCCCTCCCCACTTGAAGAGAATTCCATCAGGGGTAGAAGGCACGATGCATGACTATGTCCACGACATCTACACCCAATATCGAGAGTGGGCGAAGGCTGCCGAAAAAGCTTCTTAAGTGGCCTTCGAGTGGGCTAAAGAGATTGAGAAGATGGAGACCGAGCTCGCGAAAAGGGATCGTATTATTCAGGTACTCTCTGCCGAGTCTGAGTCTTCTCGAAAATCTGAGATTGAGGCCATCAAGAAGGCCGATGAAGCGAAGGCGGAGATGGAGAGGTTGGGGCAGACACACGTTGCCCTGGTGGAGGAGATGGGCCACCGGAATACCAAAGTCATTGCCGAGCGGGATGCGGCGGTCAAGGAGCTTAATGAACTAAAAGCCAAATTCGATAGCTTGGTCAAAGAAAAAGATGACGCAAACAACGCAGCCCAGGAGGCGTGCAATCAAGCTGTTCTGCTCAAGGGAGAATGGGATGTGGTGGTGGCGAAAGTCCAGAAAGTGGAGACTGAGGTCAAGGAAAGGGTGAAATTGGCCGAGTCCAGGCTAGAGGCCGACATTGAAGACCTCCTCATTGTCTATAATGCTAACGTGCTGAGGCATAAGGGTCTAGCCTAGCTCAATGATTATTCGACGCATCTCCACAGTGCTTGGGGCCGACTGGTCGAAGAAGAGAAAGAGGTGCACCCGGGTGAATCTGTGGATGAATTCGAGCTCGAGAATCGCCTGTTAACTGATGACGAAAAGAAGATTCTCCATGATTCAATGATCTCTCATGAGAAGGAGAGGCTCGGCACCCAGCACTTGGAAGCAGGAGAAGGCTCCGGGGTTGGACATCATGATGCAAGTCTGGATCTTCTGGTGTCAACCCAGCCTGAATCTTTGCATGCGGTTGGTCCTCAAGCTGTTCCTGCCTATAATCCGGATCAGCCGCAGATGTCTCCGATTACAGCGTAAGTGACTGAAGCCGCTCCGTCGCTTATAAGCCAAACTGAGGAAGGTACTCTGAACATTCCACATGTCTCTCATGAGTCGAAGTCTTCGATCGAGTTTAAGTTCTAACAATTCTTTTATTCTTTGTCCAGTGATTGACGTTGCGCCGCACATGCCTCCTGCTACTCAAGGATTATATCAGACGTAGGAGGCTATCATGATCGAAGCAACCACTGTGAGCACAGCTGCCCCGATTGATGATATGCAGGGGAATACAATGGCATTTGACGAGAACTTGATGGATGAACTCTTTCGTTGTCATGGCGATCCCCCTACTGACTTGCCACCTGTTATGAGCAGAACTGATCCTGCTACAAGCTCTTTAATGCCGATTGCTGATGCCCCCAGCGAGGCTCAAGCAATAACCGAAGAGGAGATGTTTGCTCAGATCAACGCTGAACTGGTAGCAGTGGGTTATGGCGGCAGCCTTACAGGTGGGATGGCAGCATCGGGACCTGCCCCGCTCGGAATGATGTCTCCTGGCGGTTCTGTCTTTCTCACCAGCTTGCCCATTCCACCTTCTGTAATTGATCCCGTTCCTCCGACTCCGCCCGTTGGGAGCATTCTTATTCACACGAGTTTGGAGGAGGATGTTGACATAATGCCCTCGCCTGAAGACCAACCGTCGAGAAGAAAAGGCTCGAAAAGGAAAACTGGCGATGGCTCCAGCGGGTCCGCATCGAGGAGGAAGCTAAGGAAAAAGAAAGATTAAGCATGCTTTCCCGGTGTGTTTTGATTTGCATTTTGTTAGCCGTGTATAGATGCGGGTTCGGCCCCTGCTAGTAGGAATTTTTTTTTTGGAAACTTGTATACGAACTTCTTCTATAATTGACAGAAATGAAACTTTTCCTTTTTGACTTCTTTTTTGTCATTGTGTATTTGTCTAAGTGTTTCAGTGTCTGGACTGCACTTGTGAAGTCTCAGTTTCCGAATGAAGTTTGTTCTTGTTCGCCAAGTTCGGGTATTGTGGACATGATTTGCGACCGGGAAACGAGTCGAACTTTGACGTCGTATTGCATCAGTCAATGGTTGATGCTCAAGTCTTGCCCCCCAGCCTTGGTGGCATGTTGTAAAACATCAGTCAGCGATTACCATTTTCTCCTAACACGCCGAGTCTAGTGCCACTGGACGGGCGTTTAAGGTAAACGGGGGCTGAGCGGTTTATCTGCGCTTGTCCGATCGTTGATGATCATATCCGCATTTCGGGGATCCTCATTTGTTTACTGGCGGTTGGTCACGCTGGCTTGAGTTTCAACCACATGCCCGCTGTTTGCACAAAAAATGGACAAACACCTCCAAGTCATATGATTTAATTGATTTTAGATTGTTCTTAGTGATTTAGGTGATTTATGCAAATATATGAAAAGCAGGGACTAAACTGTAAAAGACACGCAGATTTATAGTGGTTCGGCCAGAATGTGCCTACGTCCACTTTATATGTTATTCTCCTTTTCTATTCAAATTACAAGTACAAAGCTTTGATACAAGTATATGAAAGTTGTTTGAAAGTTCTATTCGTGCTTGAGCTCTCAAACTTGTCCCCCATTGTTGTACCCCTGCCCCTCTATTTATAGAGTGGGGCTGGGGGTAGGGGTCTTGGATGTGTATAGCTGCTGGTGGGCCTGGGCTGATGTGATCTGGCCTGGCACGTCTTGGTCCGGTAGCACTTGGTCAGGTGATGGTTTTGATTCGGTGAAGGCTGGTCCGGTAGGTAGTGGAGTAGGTTGGTTCGGTGAAGGCTGGTCTGGTAGGCAGTGGGAGTAGGTTGGTTCGGTGAAGGTTGGTCCGGTAGGCAGTGGAGTGACTATGGTTCGGTCATGGGTTGGTTCGATGGTAGTGCATGTAGGTTGGATTGGTTCGGCAAGGCCCTAGAGACATGTTGGTTCGGTGATGAGAGGGGAGTGGAGTGGGATTGATTCGGTGGTTTTGGTCCGGTGGGACTTCGTCCAACATTTGCCCCCCAAAGCGGGGCATATGCCAGCATGTGTCTTGCTTTGTTTTAGTTCATTCAGTTTCAACTGTCGAGCTGGTTGGCTCGGTCGTCCAGGTTTGCCTATAAGTATGGGACATATGCTTCCGTGATTTCTTGCCAAACGAGATAGCCGAACCAGATTGCCGAATCAATTGTTGAATCCTACCGAATCAATCATTTGCCGAATCACCCTCATCTACCGAACCAGGTGATTGCCGAATGACCTTTGTGTGTCGTATCACCGAATGAATCCGGGGTTTGAGTGCCGAATGACCCTTCGCGGTTTGAATTGCCGGATGAGTTTTTATGACTCGAACTACCGAACGAGACCCGGAGTTTGAATGTCGAACGAACCTTGAACCTTTTATGTTTCGGATTACAAATGAAATTCTAGATTGTACGCACTTGCTTGTTTATATCTCTACATCCTTTGTTTTAATGATGTATTCTTTTGTGTTGCAGATAATGTCTCATAAAGTTGAAACTCGATCAGAGAAGAAGAAATCTACGGACAGAAGAGAATCTCCCATCGTGCCCCCAGTCCAGCCGAATCCAGAACGACATGGGCCCACCTCGAGATCGCTGGTGGACGGGTACGGTCCTCAAGAACTTCTGAACTCACCTCCCGATTGCTTCCCTAGCTCCCTCAAAGACGAGCAGCTTGATGTCATTTCTCGCTCTTTCGGGATTGACAGAACGTGTATGATGTTGCCGGGGGAAGGAGTGATGCCGTATGACCCCCCTCAAGGCTACTTTGCTTACAGCAGGTATCACTGTATGTGTGGTGCCATTCCGCCTCTCAACGCCTGGATAATCAGCTTCGTCACATACCTGAAGGTGGCTCCACTTCAGCTTCAACCTAACTCCTATGCCATTCTGGTGAGCCTTTTTGTCATCTTTCAGAGGAGATACGGGCGTCCTCCTTCCAACCGGGAGATTCGGTATTTGTACAACTTGAGGGGCTATAAGAAGGGATCTCCATACATCAGCTTGGAATCGGCCGTATCCTTCAAGCCAGTCCTGAACTTGTACTCGAAGTACAGCATGTTTAAAAAGGAATGGTTTTTTGTCAGGGACGACTCTGTTTCTATCCGTCGCTTCACCTCCGGATGTAAGTTCAAACTTATTCACAATTTCCGCTCTGGTTGCAATGCTTCTTCTTATGTGTTTTTATTTCTTGCTAGCGACAGGTGGTTTTGCGGTCGTGGAGAATGATCGCCTGGTTCAGATGGCAGCGGAGATAGGAGCTATTTCAGGAAGAGATAGGTCGGCTGCTTACTTGATCAGGAACGCTACACTTCTGGGGCATAACCTGATCTTACCACATCAGTCTGTGGTCAAGAAGAGGGATACGGCGGAGGAGAAGGCTGCCCAAGCTAAAGGAGGGGCTGCGTCAAAGAGTAGCAAAAGGAGACCCTTTTCGGTATCTCCAGCTGTCGGGGGAAAGAAACTTAAGAAGTCTGACGGTCCCTCTCCCAGTACATGTCCCGACATTCCGGAGGAGGGAGATGTGGATGAGGGGAAAGGCGGAGATGAAGGAGGTGAGAGTGGAAGTAAAGGAGGAGGTGATGGTGGTGGTGATGGCACCGAGGCTTTGTCTTCTGGGCAAGTAGGCGAGATGCAAGAGTGGACGGATGACGCTTTTCGCCAAGCCTTCGAAGGTTTAGAGGAAGAACCGACTTTGGCAGAGAATCCTGAGAAAGTCGACAAGGCTGGGACTGGTGCCGATTTTCCTTCCGGGAGTGCTTCGGCTGAGGCGACTTCTGCGACTCCAGGTGAATTCTTATTCTCCCTAACTCGATACATTTCCTGAGTTATGGTTCAACGTACGCTTGTGACACTTAGTTTCTATTCCAGGAGCGGGCAAAACTGCCAAGACTTCAGATCTTTGGCACAGACTTGAACAATATAGACTTCTTAAAGCTTCTGCGAAACCGAAACCCCTTACTACCCGCCCTGGAGATGTAGTCGGTTATCGTCCTCTTCTCGGAGTTATTGAATAAGACATTCAAAAGAGGAAGAGGCGTCGATCTGCTTTCGAATATTTGCCTGGCCCTCAACCCCCACTCCAGCCTGTTCATGATATTACGGAGGAGGATACTGAGTTTAGGCCTTCCCCCCATCCGTCTGAGAATCCAAACGTCATCCCGATAGATCACCCTGGCTTAGCTCGTAATCCGTTTGCGGGTCATCCAGATCTGGACCCGGCCTCTCATGACATTTCCTTCGATGAGGTTACTGGTGAGCATCTCCTCCCTCGCAATCCTATGGTTCGGGTGCTTGATGAGGCTAAGTCCCTGGACCTCGATTTGCTTACTAACCGAGTTGTGACTCTGGGGGATGAGGCTAAGGCGAACATCGACCGGGTTGCCGAGGAGACCAGAAAATTGATGGGGCACCACGCCCGACTGGTCAAGGCTGGGGAAGAGATAGGAAGCGCCAACATTCGGTTACGGTTGATGGTTTCCGACCAGGCTAAACAACTCGCCGACCAAGCCATCCAAATCTCCTAGCATGAGGCCGCATCCAGACAATTGAGGAAGACTATTGAAGAGGCCAGTAGGGCGGAGTTGCGGAGGATGGAGGCCATCTATAAGGAGTGGATTGACATGGCCATTGCCACGGTGGATGAGTTTCGGCAAGCGGACCTCGAGCGGGTAGAGGAACTATCAGGGAGACTTGAGGCCGCGGAGCTTGCTCAGGCCAAGTCGAAGGAGGAGATGGAGGCGATGAGGAGGTCCCTTCAGGCTGACCGTCTACGGTATCGGTCGGAGAGGGATGCTGTTGTTGTAAAGCTGCGGGCTTCTGAGGTCCGAATGAGGGAGTTTGAGGAGAATGAGGGGATGATGGATGGGATGCTCCAGGATATGTACTTCCGTACTTGGAGGCAGGGTAACTTGTCCTGGATGGATGATTACCCCTAGGTTATGGCTAGGATCTATCTCAGGGCTCTAGAGGAGGCCAAGGCTGAGGCGGATAAGGAGGGTGGTGTGGCCTTCAGGATGGATGTGGTTACTGCCCAGTTTACAAAGGAGGAGAAGGTGGCGGTGAAGGAGGGCATGCGGTTGCTTGCAGCTGAGGAGGCAGGTGTGCAAGTAGAGGATGATGATCAAGATGATCAAGGAGCAGACGCTGGTAAGTCTTCCTTTCTAGTCCTTCCGTTAACTTGGTTGCTTATCACTAATGAATTCTTTCCTTGACCGGACAGGTGGGCAACAGGACAAGGATAAAACTCCGACGCAGCTGGTTCCTTGATTGGACCTGGATATCTTTTTGTGGACTTGACATTGTTGTATATGTTAGTCTCAAAACAGTAACGTAACTCTTAGGTTGTAATTATGCTACTTGTAATAAACAACAGTATTCTTGACGTGTAACTTAAGCTGATTCTGTTGTCCTTTGAATGTTTTTGCTATTTTGACATGTTGTATGAGAAATATAGCTATGCATATTCTTGTAATTAAATTGTGTTTGACGTCAAGTTCTTATTTAAAACATAATTTCATGAGTTGCAATGTTAGCGTGATGTGTGAACAAATTATAGCCACGTGTTTATACATGAAAGAAGGAAATACCGCCCTTTATATTTTGCTTGTAGATGGTAGTTTTGAATGTCTTGTGTGACCGAGTATGGAATGCAGTCTGGTGTCTCGTTGCGAGTATCCACTTCCATTAGCGAATGTCTCCTGTTTTGTGTCCTGTACTTCAGGGATTGTTACGGAGGATAGGAGAAAAGTTTCTTAAATAAAATTGAAATATGTGAAATAGTAAAACTTCCAATCACGGAAGGCCTTCGATGTGCTTAAGTTCGTGGCAAACGGGCTTTGTAGTCACTTTCCCTAGCTGTGGGTCTTGGAGACATTTGTCACCCATCTTACGCCTCCGCGAGGAGTTAATTCTTTTTTACCACAGCCGCACTTAAGACACATCGGAGCCGAGATCGCGCACAGTAACTACCCGGGCCATTATGGCCTGTATTCGTGGGTATTATTCGATTTACTGTGGCCGGCTAGCGTGGGTGCCGATCGTCAACCGTGAACTGCCCCTGGCTGGCCACCTTATGTTGGGGCTTATAGTCGGTTCACAGTTGCCGGCGAGCCGAACGTTGTAATGAGCTGCCTCGGCTATAGTCGGCCTTCTCGGTGGCTTATAATCGGCTCATTACAGTTGGCTTTAAGGGCCGTCGCGAACAATGAGTTAACCCGCAGCAAAGGGATGCCGGAGCGAAAGTGTCTCATTGGCGAGGGCATAGATTCGCATAGTACCTGTTAGGTCTTGTCCAGATGAAGTTGCGTTGTGGAGTGCCTTGAATGGAAATGCTATATGCACAGGATTTCGTTCAACAGAAAAGGATAAAGTTAACAAGCAGCCAAGATATAAAGGAACAAGTTAAAAAAGAGACAAGGTTTTTTAAAGTGGTTCGGCACGAAAACGCCTATGTCCACTGATTCTCTTTGTTAATTCACTTCATATAGGCAGTACAAGTTAAGAAAAGTATCGACGGAGGTGTTGGATGTTCCATGCCCTCTGAAACACCTCTCCGTCCACTGTTGACAAAATATAAGCTCCGTTGTGGAGATCTTTATGAATTACATATGGTCCATCCCAGATTGGATCTAGTGCTCCGGGGCGAGGGAAGATTCGCTTGAGGACAAGATCCCCTTCTTGTAAGGTATGATGCTTGACTTTGGAGTTGTATTGTGCTGCCACTTTTTTCTTGTGGGCTGCTGCTTTGAGGACTGCATCATTTCTTCTCTCCTCAATTAGATCCAAAGACATGTGAAGGAGTTCTTCGTTCTCTTCTGGGTTATAGTGGATCCTACGGTGGGAAGGCACGATGGTTTCAACTGGGAGCATAGCCTATGATCCGTATGCCAAAGAGAAAGGAGTATGCCCTGTTGATGTTCTGAAAGATGTGCGATAGGCCCACAGTGTCGTAGTTGAATTTTCGAGTTTCTTTTTTATTAGAGTTTTCAGAATTTTGTTGACGGCTTCGACTTGTCCGTTTGCCTGGGGATACGCTACGGATGAGAAGCTTTTGTGAATTCCGTGCTCTTGGCACCAGTTGGCGAATTCCTCGCTGTCAAACTGAAGTCCATTGTCTGATATGATTTTGAATGGGACTCCGTACCTGCACAGAACATTTTTGATCAAGAAGTTAATAACTTTTGCTGAAAATACTTTATTCAGGGGTTCTGCTTCCACCCATTTGGTGAAATAGTCGACTGCCAATATAGCATATTTGGCCCCGCCTCGGCCCATTGGTAGTTTGCCGATTAAGTCAATTCCCCATACTGCAAAGGGCCAAGGGCTGGTCATTTGAGTAATCTCAGTTGTTGGTAGTCGCGGAATCTTAGCAAACTTCTGGCATCTGTCACATTTTCTGACGAAATCTAAGGCGTCCTTGCTTAAGGTGGGCCAGAAATATCCATATCGGAGTATCTTGTTTGCTAAAGTTTGCCCTCCGGTGTGATCTCTGCAGCTTCCTTGATGAATGTTGGATAAGATTTCCTTGGCTTCCCTTCCAGCGACACACCTTAATAGGGGGTTAGAGAATCCGCGCTGATAGAGGGTGTCCTCTTGTATTGTGTAGCGGGAAGCTTTTCTCAAGATTTTCTTGACTTCGTTACGCCCGTTGGGTAGTGTGCCACTTTGTAAGTAGTCTCGGATGGGAGTCATCCAAGTTGCCTCTTCGGTTGCAGCTATCAGATTCACTTGCTCAAAATTTGGGGTCAGTTGCTTCGAGATGGCTACTGCTCCGAAAATAGCACCGTCTCTCACGCTTGCTTGCTTCGCCAATTCGTCGGCCTCTCGGTTCTCTTCCCAAGGGATGTGTTTGACTAAGTAGTGGTCCAATCGACTGAGAAGTAACTTGGTCTTCTTTAAATATGCTATGAGTCGTTCTTCTCGATCCTGGAATTCTCCTAGTATTTGATTAACAATAAGTTGAGAATCGCTATGAAGACACAAAGAATTGGCTCTGATTTCTAAGGCAAGTTCTAATCCAGCTATCACTGCTTCATACTCTGCATCGTTGTTGGTGGCGGCGAACTCCAACCTTATAGCATAGTGCAGCTTATTTCCCCTAGGAGTGATTATTACCACACCTGCTCCCAAGCCTTGTTCGTTTGACGTACCATCCACGAAGAGATTCCACTTGATGTCTTCTGCTATTTCCGATTGCTCCTTACCTTCGTTGGTAGTGAATTCTACAATGAAATCGGCCATGGCTTGTCCCTTGATGGCGGTGCGAGGGTGATAGGTGATATCATACTGACTTAGTTCAATGCACCATTTAAGTAGTCGCCCAGAAGTGTCGGTACGATGGAATACCTGCCTCAGTGGTTGATCGGTCAGAACTTTGATGGAATGGGACTGGAAGTAATGATGCAGCTTCCGTGATGTGATTAGTAAACAGTATGCTAGCTTCTCAAGTTTAGGATATCTGACTTCTGCCCCCGTAAACCTCTTACTTACAAAGTATACTAGCCGCTGCGTGCGGTTGTCTTCTCTTACCAACGCAACGCTCAGGGCGTGAGATGACACAGCAAGGTATAGGTATAATTCTTCGCCTTCGCTTGGAGTCGAGAGTACCGGCGATTTCTGGAGGTGTTCGATCAAGTTAAGGAAAGCGGTTAAGCATTCGTCAGTCCATTCGAACTTTCCTTTGTCTTTTTTTAGGGCTTCGAAGAAGGGGACGCACTTGTCCGTTGCTTTGGAGATGAATCGGCTTAGGGCGGCCACCTTCCCATTCAGGCTTTGCATTTCCTTTTGAGTGGAAGGTATTTTGATATCTTTTAGAGCTTGGACTTGTTCAGGGTTTGCTTCAATTCCTCTGGCATGGACGATGAATCCTAGGAATTTCCTGATGATACTCCGAAGGAGCACTTTAGAGGATTCAACTTCATTCCATACTGGCGAAGTACTTGAAACATTTCGCCTAGGTGGCTTACGTGATCATCGGCTTTCCTTGACTTTACCAGCATGTCATCCACATACACTTCCATAGTTTGTCCTATTAGCCCTGCAAACATCTTATTGACGAGGCGCTGGTAGGTGGCTCCCGCGTTTTTAAGTCCGAAAGGCATTACCTTATAGCAGTACAAACCCCGGTCAGTGATGAAACTAGTGTGGTCTTGATCGGGAGCATGCATAGGAATTTGGTTATATCCTGAGTATGCGTCCATAAAGGATAAGAGTTCGTGCCCCGCTGTGCTGTCTACAAGTTGATCGATTCGGGGAAGTGGGAAGCAATCCTTCGGGCAGGCATCATTTAAGTTGGAGAAGTCAATGCATGTTCGCCACTTCCCATTAGCCTTCTTTACCAGTACCGGGTTGGCGATCCACTTTGGGTAGATGGCTTCTCGTATGAAGTCATTGGCAAGTAGATTTTTTACTTCTTCATCGAGGGCTGCTGATCATTCTGCCCCCATACTTCTCTTTCTTTGTTTTATGGGCACCTTGGTAGGATCAATGTTTAGTACGTGGCATGCTATGTCGGGGGAGATTCCGGTCATGTCAGCGTGTGACCATGCGAATACATCCAAGTTGTGGCGGAGAAAGTCAATGAGTTGCTCCTTCAACTCTGCTTTTAGTTGGGACCCGATTTTCAATAGTCTACTTGAGTCATGCTTGTCTACAGATACAAACTCCATAGCCTCTGCAGGCTCGGCGGTGGCCTCCTCCTCTTTGTCCCTGGGGTCTAATTCATTGAAAGGGTCGCTGGTATATCGAAGAGGAGGGGCTTTCTTTAGTTGCTACGCTTCCAAACTTTTTGTGCAGAAGGCAACCTCTACACTCTTCCCTTTATCCTTCCTGTGGTTGTTGCGAAGTTCAGTTACATAGCAGTCTCGAGCAACGTCCTGGTCTCCCTCTACTTCCCCTATTCCATTGTCCGTTGGAAATTTCATCTTTAGGCACCATGGGGCCAGGACGATTTGGAAGTCAGATAAGGCTGGCCTTCCAAAGAAGGCGTTGTAGGCCGAGTGGTTTTATATCAGCACAAATGTTTGTTTCCGTACAACGGAGCGGGGATGACTTCCAATTTCAACAAAGAGGTCCAGTTGCCCGAGGGGCATCTTCAGTGAAACCGTGTAGTGGTTTATTGCAGGGAGAAACGTCCTTTATTGATAGTTTCATTTTGTCGAATGCATGCTTGAATAAGATATTTACTGAGCTTCCAGTGTCTACTAGAATTCGGAAAACTTCGGCTGGACTGAGCCGGGCAGAGATAACCATGGGATCCATGTGAGGGTACTGCCTTCCCTCTAGGTCACGCCTACTGAATGTGATGTCATCACTCTCTCCGCTGCGGGTGGCATTCTTCTATAACAGAATTAACATAGGCTTCATTGTTTCTAAGCGACTTTCCATATCTTTCCATCTCTGCCAGCTTCTGTCGGCGATGTGCGGTCCTCCCGAGATGGTATGGACCACTATCTTCTCTTGACTGGAGCCGCTAGTGTTGCGATTTCCTCTGCCTATCTCTAGTGAGGGTAGCCTTGGGTTCTCATTGGCAGGAGCTGGAGTCATGTCCTGGCCTTTTACATAGCGTTCCAGTTTCTTCCTTCTGATGTGTTCTTCAATCAAGTCCCGGAGATGATGGCACTCATTGGTATCATGCCCATAAGTTTCGTGGAAGCGGCAGAACTTTCCAGACTTCTGTGCGTTATCTGATTCCTTCTTGTATGGTGGGTGTTTGTATCTAACTTCGCCTTGGGTGGCAAGGAAGATGTTTTCAACGGTTTCGTTCAAAGGAGTGTAAGTGTCGAATCTCGGTCCTGGCCGATATAGGTGCTTTTCTCCCTTCTTGCCCCCAGCATTGTCTCTAGAATCATTTCTTCGAACGTCCTTTGCTACAGCGGACGCGTTGCTGTGAGTTGCCTTATTTTGTTGCCCTGACTGCCCCTCAGTGGCAGCATCTTCAAGCCTCATATATTTCCCGGCTTCATGGAAGAAATCGGGTAAAGTAGCTGGTTTTTCTTTTGTCAACCTTCTAGCAAATTTAGTATCTGGATGCACACCACTACAGAGGGCCATTAAGACAAGCTTCTCATCGGCATCTTGGACTGCGGCCACTGCGGCATTGAATCGAGTTAAATATTGCTGCAGCTTCTCTCCAGGTTTTTGCTTGATATTGGATAAGGAATAAGTGTCCTTGGGTTGTTCCACATGAATGTGGAACTGGCTGATAAACTTTTCTTTCAACATCTCCCATGAGTCGATGGATCCTTGGGGTAGATGGCAGAACCAGGAGGTAGCTAGATCTGCTAAGAATAGTGGAAAGCATTTGCACAGTACTCCCTCTGTTGCCCCGCTCATGAGCATATGCTGTGTGTATCTCTGCAAGTGTACAACGGGGTCAGAGGTTCCTTTGTAAGGTTCCATTGTTGGCATTTTCCATTCTCGGGGGGTGATAGCAATTTCGATATTGCGGGCAAAAGGGCTGGTTACCCTAGCGCCTATCCCTCGAGATCTTTGATCCCGTTGGACGCACTCTCTGAACAGGCGTGCCATCCTTTCATCAGAATTTGGAGCAGATAGAAATGAGTTCGGTTCTGTTCTGTGGGATTGATTCCGTCCAGATGACCTGTAGGGATGGTATCGCCTATCGTTCCTAATATTTTACAGTAGCTGCCCTCGGTCTTCTGGGAGCATGCTAGGGTCAGCTACAAGTGGCCCTTGCCTTGATCTTCCCCTGCTGGGTTCTGATCTAAGCACTTCCTCGGGTCCAACTTCGGGCTGGACTCTAGCTCGGCCCCGTTCATTGGTGTTTCCGTGGTTAGGCAGTATGACAGGCTCAGCTACAGTTGGCCTCCGTTCGGTACCTCCCCTGTTGGGTTCGGTTCCAAGCGTTTCCTCAGGCGTAACTTCGGGTTGAGCTCGGTCTCAGCTCCTACCATGGCTGCTTCTGCCGTTAGCTCCTTCGAAGAAGGAAGACCTTTGTTGTCTCTAAGATCCTCCAGATTGGGACTCACCCCATGATTCAGTGTTGCGGTTGGACTCTTCAGCATCCCTTAAGCGTGACATGAGATGGTCCACCAAGGTTTCTTGCTGGGATGTGAAGCGGTTAGTCACTTCAGCCACAACCATGTCTAGATCTGCCCTAGTAATTGCTGCCGGCTGTTCCGCGGCAGGGGTGGTCGGATTTGCCTGACCTTCATTTGGTACTGCTGCTGGAAGGGGACGATTTACTTTATAAGTGACCACTGGATCTGGAAGACTGCTGGTTGCGATGTTTTTTCCTTTGTTAACATCTTTCTTCTGCTTGGGAGGCATGTTTTCCAAGCGATGAACGACGCTGTTAGGAAGAAGGTTAAGTGGAAGAAGCTGAAGCTTCGAGCTTCTAGTTCTCAGTGAAAGCACCAAAAATGTTTGCACAAAAAATGGACAAACACCTCCAAGTCATATGATTTAATTGATTTTAGATTGTTCTTAGTGATTTGGGTGATTTATGCAAATATATGAAAAGCAGGGACTAAACTGTAAAAGACACACAGATTTATAGTGGTTCGGCCAGAATGTGCCTACGTCCACTTTATATGTTATTCTCCTTTTCTATTCAAATTACAAGTACAATGCTTTGATACAAGTATATGAAAGTTGTTTGAAAGTTCTATCAGTGCTTGAGCTCTCAAACTTGTCCCCCATTGCTGTACCCCTGCCCCTCTATTTATAGAGTGAGGCTGGGGGTAGGGGTCTTGGATGTGTATAGCTGCTGGTGGGCCTGGGCTGATGTGATCTGGCCTGGCACGTCTTGGTCCGGTAGCACTTGGTCAGGTGATGGTTTTGATTTGGTGAAGGCTGGTCCGGTAGGTAGTGGAGTAGGTTGGTTCGGTGAAGGCTGGTCCGGTAGGCAGTGGGAGTAGGTTGGTTCGGTGAAGGCTGGTCCGGTAGGCAGTGGAGTGACTTTGGTTCGGTCATGGGTTGGTTCGGTGGTAGTGCATGTAGGTTGGATTGGTTCGGCAAGGCCCTAGAGACATGTTGGTTCGGTGATGAGAGGGGAGTGGAGTGGGATTGATTCGGTGGTTTTGGTCCGGTGGGACTTCGTCCAACACCTGCTGTCTGGGGACTTGGAATTGGTTTTGGTACTCCGACTCGCGCTTCAGGAGTTTGGAGTTGACAATTATACTTCGATCTATGCTTCGAGAACTTTGAAGTTGGTGTTTAGGCTCCGTTCTGCATTCTGGGAATCTGGAGTCGACGTCTATGCTCCGACTTTTACTCTGGAAATTCGGAACCGATGTTTATACTCCGGCTCGCACTCTGGGTATTCGGAGTTGAATGTTTATACTTCGCTTTGCACTTTGGGAATACAGAGTTGAATGTTTATACTCCGATTCGCGCTTTGGGAATTCGGAGTTGGATGTTTATACTCCGCTTCGCACTTTGGGAATACGGAGTTGAATGTTTATACTCCGGTTCGCGCTTTGGGAATTCGGAGTTGGATGTTTATACTCCACTTCGCACTCCGGGAATATGGAGTTGAATGTTTATACTCCGGTTCGCGCTTTGGGAATTCAGAGTTGGATGTTTATACTCCACTTCGCACTCCGGGAATATGGAGTTGAATGTTTATACTCCGGTTCGCGCTTTGGGAATTCGGAGTTAGATGTTTATACTCCACTTCGCACTTCGGGGATATGGAGTTGAATGTTTATACTCCGGTTCACGCTTTGGAAATTCAGAGTTGGATGTTTATACTCCACTCCGCACTCCGGGAATATGGAGTTGAATGTTTACACTCCGGTTCGCTCTTTGGGAATTTAGAGTTGGTTGTTTATACTCCACTTCGCACTTCGGGGATATGGAGTTGAATGTTTATATTCCGGTTCGCGCTTTGGGAATTCGGAGTTGGATGTTTATACTCCACTTCGCACTCCGGGAATATGGAGTTGAATGTTTATACTCCGGTTCGCGCTTTGGGAATTCGGAGTTGGAGGAAGGATTGTCGTGTACCAATCCCTTTTTTGACTTTGATGTGATGGCTTGCCCCCGAGCTCGGGTTTCACTTAGGGAGTGATTGGTTGCACCACAGCCACTCTCTATTTGAATAAATCCCACTGTATGATGAGACTTAGCTCTCCGTGCACAGTGATGGTCATATGAAGTATTTCAAGTAAATCACAGCTCTGGCTCGAAGAGGTTGCATTTTATTGCTGAAATAAGAAACTATGGAAAAGTCAGTTGCCTTATTACAAGTTCTAATTTCGAAATGCATAAACAAATTGCAGAAAAGGAAAGTAAACTAAATGGATAAAGATAGCCTGTCAGGTGTAATAGCGGCGAAGGCTCTCGCTATTCCAAGCTCTTGGCAGAGTAAGACCGTCGACGGTCGATAACTTGAATGTGCCATCTCCGAGCCTTCGTTCAATAACATACGGTCCTTCCCATGTCGGCTTCATGTGTGATGGAACTGGATAGATTCTTTTTAAGACGAGATCACCCAGTTCGAAGGTTCGCGGATGGACCTTGGCGTTGTACAATCGGGCGACTCGACTTCGATGCGCGGCTGCCCTCAAATCAGCCTCTTCACGCTTCTCATCCAGTAGATCAAGAGATTCAGCAAGTAATATAGCATTTGTCTTTGGATCATAGTATGTCACACGATGAGAAGGTACTTCTAGCTCGACTGGAATAACGGCCTCTGAACCGTAAAAAAGAGAGAACGGAGTGTGGCCGGTCATGGTTTTGTGGGTTGTTCGGTAAGCCCATAGAGCCATAGGAAGTTCATCGACCCACTTACCCCCGACCTTTTCTAGTCGTTTCTTCAGGATGGACTTTATGACTTTATTAACTGCTTCGACCTATCCGTTCGCTTGAGGGTGTGCAACTGCGGAGAATTTCTTTTGGATGAGAAATCGTTTGCAGAAATCTTTGAATTCAGCACTGTCGAATTGGGTTTCGTTGTTCGTGATTATGGTGCATGGGAGACCGAATCGACAGATGATGTTACGAACCACAAAGTTGATTACTTTCTTCGTTGTAATGGTAGCGAGAGCTTCGGCTTCAGCCCACTTCGTAAAGTAATCAACTGCGACGATGGCGTACTTCGCACCACCTTTTGCTAGAGGTAGAGCACCGATGATGTCGATGCCCCACATTGCGAACGGCCATGGGATGACCATTTGCGTTATCTCAGTAGGAGGAGCCCTAGGGATTCGGGCGTATTTCTGGCACCTATCACACTTCTTTGCATAGTTTAATGCATCACGATTCACGGTGGGCCAGTAATATCCGTAGCGAAGTATTTTCTTGGCAAGTGCTTGCCCCCCAGTGTGATCGCCACATTCTCCTTCATGCACATCGCGTAACACTTGTTTAATTTCATCGTGAGCGATACATCGGAGTAGGGGAACCGAGTACCCCCTTCTGTACATGAGTCCATTCTGGATGGTAAATCTTGAGGCCTTTCGAAGGACCTGTCTTTTTTCACTCCTGCGCTCCGGCAGGGTTCCGTGCTCAATGTAATCTTTGAGTGGAGTCATCCATGAATCTTTTTCGGGGGTGGTTTCACATACCCGGTTTATTTCCGCCCGGTCGATACTTGGGGAAGATAGCATTTCCACGGGAACGAGTCCCATTTATTGAGCTTCGCCTGTGCTGGCTAGCTTCGCCAACGAATCGGCCTTTTGGTTGCATTCTCAGGTATACTGTAGATGGCGTAGTAATCGAAATCGTCTAGTACTTCCTTAACTCGAGCTAAGTAGGCAGCCAACCTTCGATCTCTTGCTTGATACTCTCCTCGTACTTGACATACAACTAACTGTGAATCACAATAAACTTCCACTGCAATAATTCTCAAATCTCTAGCGAGAGTTTCAGGCCAGCTAGGAGGGATTCATATTCAGCTTCATTATTAGTCGCATGGAAATCGAACTTTAAGGCATAACATATGGATCGACCCTCGGGAGTTTCAAGCACAATACCAGCGCCTGAACACCGGTCATTTGATGCTCCGTCGGTATAAAGTTTCCAGACGTATTCGGGGGATTCATTGGCTTCGGGCAAGTCCTCTGGGACGGTAAATTTAGCTATGAAATCGGCTAGGACTTGTCCTTGTATGGCCCGTCTCGGAGCGTAAGTAAGGTCAAATTGGCTCAGTTCGATGTTCCACTTGAGTAACCTACCAGATGTCTCAGGCCGCGAAAGGACCTGTCGTAACGGCTGGTCGGTGTAAACAATAATGGAATGTGCCTGGAAGTATGGTCGGAGTTTTCTTGATGCAATAACAAGGCAGTAAGCCAACTTTTCCAGCTTCGGATAATTTCTTTCAGCCCTAGTCAATTGTTTGCTTACATAGTATACTGGCCTCTATATCTTGTCTTCTTCTCGGATTAATGCAGCACTGATAGCGTTTTCTGATATCGCCAAATATACGAACAGCTTTTCATGATCGATAGGCTTTGACAGTATTGGTGGTGTGGATAGATGTTGAACTAGTGCTTGGAAAGCGCCCTCGCATTCTGTGGTCCATTCAAAGTTTCGTTTCCCTTTTCGAATCAGATCTAAGAAGGGAATGCATTTGTCAGTGGACTTTGAAATGAACCTGCTCAATGCTGCTACCTTTCCATTGAGACTCTGGACTTGATTTATAGTTTTGGGAGTTTCAAGATTTCTGATTGCCCAAATCTTTTCGGGATTTGCTTTGATTCCCCGGGCGTTAACGATGAACCCGAGGAACTTTCCGGACGCAACTCCAAAGTGACACTTCAGTGGGTTGAGCTTCATCTTGTACTCCCAAAGTATGTTGAACATAGTTTCCAGGTCTTTTACATGGTCGGTGGAGAGTCGTGACTTCACAAGCATGTTGTCTACATATACTTCCATTGTCTTCCCGATTTGATTGGCGAACATCCGATTGACCAACCGTTGGTAAGTAGCTCCGGCGTTCTTGAGTCCGAACGGCATAACCTTGTAACAGTAAAGTCCCAGATTGGTTACGAAGCTGGGGTGTTCTTGATCGGGTAAATGCATCGGTATCTGATTGTAGCCTGAATACGCGTCCATGAAGGATAAGAGTTCATGTCCAGCTGTCGAATCCACTAGCTGATCAATTCTAGGAAGCGGGAAACTGTCTTTGGGGCACGCTTTATTCAGATCGGAATAGTTGACACATGTTCTCCACTTCCCGTTTGGCTTTCGGACAAGCATGGGATTTGACAACCATTCAGGATATAGCACATCTCGAATGAATCTGTTCGCTTCAAGCTTTTATATTTCCTCTTTAAGGGTGGTAGATCTCTCTGGATCCATACCGCGCCTTTTTTGTTTGACCAGGACATGCCGCGGGTCAATGTTCAGAGTGTGGCTCGCGATGTCCGGCGAGATCCCACACATATCAGAATGTGTCCATGAAAATACGTCAAGATTTGCCCGTAGAAATTCAACCAATTCCTCTTGAGTTTGCTGGCCTAGCTAAGATCCGATCTTTACTATTTTTGAATCATCGTTATTGTCAATTGGGACATCAATCGTCAGTTCGGCCGGGGATGCTTGACATTCTTTAGATTCTTCTTCGTCTTCAGTTTCTCTTGGGTTAAGGTCCTTGAGGAATTGGCTGGGGTGCCCGGGCCTGGGCCCGGGCATTAATTGTCAATTATCAGCGAAACGGGCGCAGAGAGATTGCTCTACGCCCTTTCCCTTCTCCTGCTGCTGCGCCTCCCGTAGCTCAGCAACATAACAGGCTCTAGCAGTGACCTGATCTCCATGAACGATTCCTATTCCATGATCAGTGGGAAATTTTAAGGTCAAACACCATGGGGCAATGGCTACTCTAAATTCAACGAGGGCCGGTCGGCCCAAGGAAGCATTGTAAGGGGAGTCTATGTCCAAAACAATGAATTGCAACATCCGTACTCTTCGACGTTCTCCTACTCCCAACTCCACTGGCAGTTCCACCATCCCAGTGGGAATTGTGGCACTTCCGTTGAAACCATGGACTCGAGATTGACAAGGCTTCAAGTTTGCGGCTTCCATCTTCATTTGATCATAAGCTCGTTTGAACAAAATATTCACAGAGCTTCCACTGTCAACTAAGATCCTTTTTATCCAACCGGGACCTACTTGTGCAGAGATGACTAGTGGGTCGATAGTGGGAGCTTCGATTTTATCTGCGTCTCTGCTTCTGAACACGATGTCGTCCGTCATCATTTTCTGTTGCTTGGCAGGGGCCCCCTCGTCAAAACTACTGCAACACTCGATGTCTGCATGCCTGATAGAACTGGCATACGACTCCATTTCCTTCCAGCTTTGATCTGCTGGGTGAGGACCACCACTTATTGTATTGATGACCAACCTCCCGTCCACATAAGCGGGTTCTTCCTATCTTTCCTGGTTCGGTGCACGATTTTGATTTGATGGGCCCGCACCACCGGATTGTGGCGCCCGTACATACTGATCCAACTTTCGCTCTCGTATCATTTTTTCAATGAGGTCTTGTAAGTGACGACACTCATTGGTGTTGTGGCCATAACTCTCATGGAATCTACAGAACTTTCCTGTTTGGATTTGTCTTTCAGTTGGTGGTTTCGGGGCAGGCTTCTTATACTGCATGGTATTACAGGTCTGCAAATACACATTTTCCAACGACGTGTTCAATGGAGTGTAGTTTTTGTACATGGAAGCTCTACGCCGTGGTCCATGATCCTGATCGCGTTTTTTGTTCTGATTTCTATTGTCCCTCTACTGATTCTGTTTATTTTGGACGTTCAACTGAACTTTTCCAGAACTATCTCCGGACTGTTTAACAGCGACGTTACTTTGGATACCTTCGATGTTGGGTCCCGCATCATTCTGCTTCCTAGACTGTCTCGCATCCTCCCTTATCAGGAATTGGGCTGCCTTGGAATAGAAACGGTCTAATGACGTAGCTGGTTTTCCAGCTAACCAACTTCCGAACTCGGAATCAGCATCGATCCCCTTAGTCAGAGCCATCAGGATAGAGTTATTGTTGGGATTGCTTATTTCCACACACGCGGCATGGAATCGCTCCAAGTAACGTCTAAGTGTTTCTCCGGGAGCTTTCATAACACTAGACAGAGTGTTAACGTCCTTCGGC
Organism: Allium fistulosum; assembly: GCA_030737815.1. NCBI lineage: Eukaryota > Viridiplantae > Streptophyta > Magnoliopsida > Asparagales > Amaryllidaceae > Allium > Allium fistulosum. The sequence continues at coordinate 421,035,547 of CM060906.1, forward strand.
CTCGCCACATGCATACGGAATTGTTCGACAAACTTGGTGGCCATCTGGTCAAAGTTAGAGATGGACCGCGGTGGCAAACGAGTGAACCACATGGTAGCGATGCCCCCTAGGGAAATGGGGAAACTACGGCACTTCACTACGTCATCAGCTCTAGCAGCATTCATCAGCCATTCATATTTCAGGACGTGTTGATTGGGGTCAGAACTCCCTTCATAAACTGGAAAAGCTGGCATCCTGAAGTGCCGAGGTGGTTAAGCATATAAAACATCATCGGTGAAAGGGGTATGACTTCGGGAGATTCCTCAGTCGTCATTAGATAGACCCTGACTTTCACAGATTATTTGGTGGATCATCGCTGGTATATTTGTTGTTTGGAAACTTGGAGCATGTTGTGCCAAGATGTGGTCGGGTTCCACAGCGCGAGTCTGGACCGGACGCGGTCGACGGTCCGTGCCTCGCCTCCTTGGTTCAACATCCTTAGGGATATAAGGTTCAGGAGTCTGCTTTCGTCGGCTATGTTGAGGATCAGCTTGGTTCCTAGCATCACCTCCTCATCCGGTAGTGGTGGTAGTAGCAATGTTGCCGGTAACAAGATAAGGAGCAGCTCCTCCCCGAGTTGAAGGTTTTGTGCGGAGGCTAACGGATGGTCCAGCTCTAAGTTGCCCAAGGTTCGAAGCAGGTTGGTGTCCCGTGGCCTGGGTGTAGCTTCCACCCAACCATGGACGTGTGGATCTAGTTTGGCCATCGGAGGAGGCTGAGCTCTCTGTGGAGGAGTGAGAACCTTGGTCTCTTCTAGATCTTCTTCGCCTTTGGCGATTTAGCTGGTTAGTCAACTCCGTGTTGGCGCGTAGTTGCTCTGCTAGCTGCTGTCGACTTTGGGTCAACTCTTGAAGCAATGTTTGGAATTCTTGTCTAGTGATTGGACCTGATGGATCTGAAGGTCCTGCAGAATTTTGGTTGGAGGGAGGTGATTACGCGGGATTTTGTCGGTCCCGTGCTCCCTGATCAACAGGTGTAGAGGTGGTACGTGTGCTCACCATAATGAATTGATGAAGTCCTTTCCTAGATCTGATTGCAAATCTAAGTAGAATGGAAGGGGTTCGGAGTTCTAGATCTGGATCTTCTTCTTAGATTTATGCAATCCAATATAGATAGGAGATCCAAAGAGTGGGAGAAAAATTGGGTTTTTTCTCAGTGAAAGCACCAAAGTGTTTGTACCAAAATTGGGCACAACACTCTTCGAAAGTCTTTGAAGAGATAAAGTGAAGAAATTAAATGAAAAAAGAGGAATTATCTAACAAAAACTCCAAATTTCATAAGTGAGAATAATTAAAGTGCAGGGAGACACAAGAGTTTAGAGTGGTTCGGCGTATAGCCTACGTCCACTATGAAATAGTTTATTTTATTGATCTTCCTTTGATGTTTACAGGTGAATGCAATGAATTACAAGAGGTCACTAAGATTTGCAGCAGTGAATCTTGTTGGTAGCAGCAGCAACAGAGTTCAGATCTGGATCTGGAGGAGTCTGGGCGTTGGAGATCTCAAAGAGGAAGAAGAACCCTTTTTCTGTTGGCTTTGGGGGTCTATTTATAGGTGTAGGAGGCTGGTATTTTTCCCAGATCTCGGGAGACCCTCTCTGGCACGTGACCAGGCCCGCATGCCCAAGCCCGTGAAGTTTCGGTCCGATCCGTGATCGATACGAGCAGATTTCGACTCGCTCGAGATTTCATCCAATGGAGTCGAAATTTGGCGTGTACATTCTTTAGCATGTACGTGGTCTTCTGTGAAAATTTCATAGCATTTGGACTAGTAGATTGGGAGATGATCGATACGAAATGGAGCTCTCGGCAGGCTGTTTCCTTCGACTCGCTTCCTGTTTCGACTCGCTTCCGTTCGACTCGATGACGTGGCATTTGATTCTCACTCTGTCCTAGACATTGCTTCGAGCGAGTCGAAGTAAGCACGTGGTCGAGCGAGTCGAAGCAAGCGTTGGTCGAGCGAGTCGAAGCAAGCGTTGGTCGAGCGAGTCGAAATGGATCGTCCTGGGAGGTTTGAGCAGTGGAGTCGAAGTATGCACTTTCGAGGGTTTCAGGCTGGAGCGGGTCGAAGTTGAGTAGCTCTGAGGGATGTGGAGCGAGTCGAAGAGAGCAGCTCTGAGGGGCATGGAGCGAGTCGAAGTTGGCTTCATCTGGGTGTTGCGTAGCGAGTCGAATGGTGACTGGTTTTAGTCTAATTTTGTATCCTTCATAACTTGAGTATACGAACTCGGATTGTCTTGAGATTTTGGACGTTGGCTCCCATGGCTTAGCTTGTTATGTCCTACCAGTTTTGGTTCAATCCGGACTCGGACAAAATTCATCGATATCCGTAGCGAGCCCGTATATAACTGATCTCTGGGACGGGCCATCACTGGTTACTAGTCAGTTCCTTGGTGTTACGGCCTTGCCAAAAGGCGGGATAACACTATGCTTTTCCAGAAAAGTGGGTTTTGCCTACTTTATAAGTACCTTTTGACATAGAGCCTCCATCTTTAACCCTATCAAAACCTACTAAGTCGAAACCAATACACATGGTATCATAAAGATGGTACGCAATGGATTGGAGGAAGGCGAAAGGCTAGGTGTCGAAAGCATGCCTTCTGAAGGGGTCGATACCTTAGTTTGGTTTAAAAATAGAAGCGTCTGCCTTTGTTTTATTAAGCCTTCGAAGGAGTCGAAGCACTTGGTTTCCAAAGAGATTTTTAAATGCTTTCGAAAGGGTTTCCATCAACTTATGTTTTAAAAGAGTAAGCTTTCGAAGGGATTCTTGTAAAATAAATGTTTTCTAAAGAAGGGGTTCCGACCCAGTCGAAACCCTACTGACGTTCTTTAGCCTTTCGAAGGTATTGAAGTCATCCATGCTTTCAAAAGGTAGTGTTTCTTTTTAAAGATTTTTTAAGTCACTTCTTAAATGCTTTCGAAAGGGTCCAAGGATTTCGAAGGGAATGGCTTCGAAAGGGGTTTCGACGTTATCCTTCAATGTTTGTTGAAATGGTTTAAAGCTTTCAAAAGAGATGGTGTTGACGCCATCATGGTTTCCCCGATATTTTTATATAATAAAGGATGGTTTCGAAAGAGATGCTTTCACCAATATTCACTTTGACCCAAATAATATTTTAAGTATAAACCCAATGTTTTCGAAAGGGGGATTTTCAATGATTTCGGAAGGGCTACTTCCAATGGTTTCAAAAGGGGTACTTTCAATTGGTTTCGAAGCTACGCTTCTAAATTTAAATGTTAATACTTTAATACAATCAAAAGGTTTCGAAGGAAGGGTTTTAAAGTATTCAAAAGGCAGGAGCCTCATGTTTTGAACATAGATTTTAATGCTTTCGAAGGAGGTCATCCAATGAAGTCGAAAGCAAGGTTTTGAAGGTTTCGAAAGGTTTTGTAACCCAAACTCATTTTAAAGGAAAAACCCATGGCTAAATTAAAGGAGTTTTGTAATGGTTTTAAGAATAAGCTTTCCTTGATAAAATTATAGCTTAAAAGGGATTAACCATCTTTTATATGAAAAGTATTTCAAGGACATTAAAACACACATGAGTGGTATCGTTTTGTAATTATGTTTGCTTCTTCATATATAAATATATTCACATTATAATGGACCCATAACTGTATTTTGGAGATAAAGGGTAGAAGAACCAGCTAGGTTGATCCAGTAATGAATATAAGTTGATTAAACTCTTGGATGAGTAGAATTGCATCCAAGAGGTCAGGGAGACCAGAATATAGGATGCCTAAATATATAAGTTGTCAGGGAGACAGAATCATAGTGCACCCATGAAAACTATGATTAGGAAGTTATTAGAGTTACCAATAGGCTCATAGTGATCCCATGAAATCTATGTTAAAACAGTGGTTGGCAGGGGCCAATTAGTTTGTAGTGAACTCATGAAAACTATATCTGGATTAAGTTATTGACAGATGTCAATAGGTTCCTAGTCAACCCGTGAAAACTAGGATAAGAAGAAAAGGTATTGGTAGGGGCCAATAGGTTCCTAGTCAACCCATGAAAACTAGGATAAGAGAAAATTTATTGGAGTCGCCAATAGGTTCAGAGGAACCCATGAATTAATTAAGTTAATTGGCAGGAGCCAATATGTTCATCGTGCACCCATAAAAACTATGAAATGGACAGGGAGTGCATATATTATATAAAGGTTATTAGTAAACCCATGAAAACTAATAGGTTAATAGTGACCTTAGAAACTATAAATATGACAGGGAGTCAGTTTAACAGAGAATGGGAAATCCAGTATGTTTTAACATGTTTTCATATCATCATAATATTTTGATATGACTATGTTTTAACCATTATGGATGCAGGAGCACATTATATGATTTTATAAAAGTTTTAGGATACTAGTGAGGGGGGAAACCTATTCTACTAAGCTGTGTGGTCTCACTAGATATCTAAATGATTTGAGATGGTAGATTATTATTCATAGCAAGCTTTATGTCTGACTCGAAGTTTATATTTTCCCCTTAAACACTTGGGTACTCAATTGATTTTGAGTAGTTTAAGAGTTGAGGTTTTCAGGTACCTCCTTAGACGGATAAAGCTTCTGGAGACGTGCATGAGGCATGATAGCTATTTAGAGTTTCCTTTATTCGTTGTGTTGTTTGTACTAGCAAAATAGTTATATTGCCTATATATACTATGATCATCTAATGGGGCATCTTCATATGTCGCTTTTGGTGTATTTTGTAATAAATATATTTTCTCTGAATGTGGTTAACGATTGTGGGATTATTTAATGAATTGGAAATGTTTTGATATGAAATATGATATGTTTAATGTTTTAAAATTTTCCATATTCATTGTTTCTGTGTATCAATGAATCTAACACAGCGGTATTTGGTCGCCGAGGATTAATAACTATGGATGACTACAACATCCGTAGCCGTTAGTTTTGGGCCTCCAAGTAGGGGGATGTTACAGCACCCTGGCATTCATCTAGTCTATCGCCTCATCAAACATTGTTCGAAACTCCGAAAGCTTTGACCATGTGACCAGATGATCTATCTCTTCTCCAGTTTTCCACCTGCAGCTTTTTCTTTCTCCTTGACCAACCGTGCATTCTCCTCGCAAAATCGGGTAAGTTCGGCGGCCTATTCGATGATGGTGCGAGTTTGAACAACAATGGTTTGATCCTAGGATTTGATAGTGTTCTCAGCAATGGTGATCCGCCCTATCAGTTTGCTAGAATTCTATGAGCATCCTTGAGCTGGTCTTTAATCACAATAAGCGCCCTGTAGTGAACCCGGTTCACCTCGGCCAATAACTTGTCACCAGCAGCCTTTCCCTTCAAGGTTGCATCCCCCTCACCATTCAGCTTGGCTATTTTAGTATTGCGGTCCTTGATCGCTTTATCATGGTATGCCCTTTCAGCCTTGAATGAGCGAATTTCTTAATAATTGATACGGTTCATGTCCGAAAGGGCCTTCACGAGATACTGCCAATCAAACCCAGCTTCTAAGACCTCGCATACTGTCTCAAGATTACGCAAGGAAGTGGTTTTATTGGTGGGCTTGATGTTCTTGTTAAACTTAACACCCTTTAAGAATAAATGCGGGTAGGCAGCCTAGACCATGGTGGACTAGGCAGGAGCACAAACTTCTCCCTTTAGCTAGAAGAACCAGGGGCAGCTGTAATAGTTATGGCTTAGGATGAAGATAATTCATGTATTATGGTCGTTTGAGCTTTGGTGCGAGGGGGAGCAATGGATAATGATGCCTCATGGCATTCATGAGAGTCTCTATGGCGCTTGTGTATATCACTGGGAGCGCTACTCCCATCGTCCCTTTTTCTTTTATCTCCCCTCTTACACTCTCTCTCCAAGTGGCAAGCCTCCTCCTCCTTTCTCTTCCTCCTGTCCTCGTCCATTCCTCGATAAGAGTGATGGAAAGGATCTAAAGTTTGATCCTTGTATGAACCAGATTTTTGACGAAGGGTGTGGTATAGTCCACGACCCATGAAACCTAAAACAAAAAGGAAAGTTGAGTTAGCACATTAGACAGGAAAGTTGACTCGATGCAAAAATGTGTGTCTATGTCCCTAAAGTGAAGTATGCATTGTTGGTGACTCCCATGTACACTACCAACCGTATCGGCATGGTTTAAGGGTTAGAATCTTTCCACCTTCACTCGTAAAAGCACTAGAAGAGGTACTGATTTACGAGCCGATCTCGTCCAACATCTCGCTAATCGAGATATCCCTAAATTTATTCACATGAATGGAAATATCTCTTAGAAAGTCATAAGCTGATGTATCTCCAATAGGAGTTGTATCAGCTTGACCTCCAATAGATTGTGAAGTTTTAACGGAGGTTTTCCATGGAAAAGGGGAGACTGGAAGCTCGGGGGCTCGGTGCCTCAGTGGTCAATAGATTCAGAGAAGGAATATTAGGATTGTGGATATTCTACCGCCACCGTTCACATAACCAAAGGCATTATCTTGCATGGGCCCGTCCGCCCTTGTCCTAACAGCGTCTTCCTCATCACTCTTCACAGGCTCGTTAGCTTCGCATCAGTAGCTCCTTCCATGTGTTCCTCATCGGAAGCACCTTCCTCTTCTTTACCTTGAGTATCCTCATTGGAGCTATGATAAGGGGCATTAGAATGAGTGTGTGGTCTGGAGCTGCTCTTCATCCAAGCTTCAATATCAGCTATTCTTCCTGGAGCAAGCAGTCCATATTCTTGTAAGTTCTCATTCGTCAGAAGGAACTTGACAAGCCGGTGGCTCGTTCTAATGGCTTTCAAGTCTTCGAGCATCTTCTTATGCTCTCATGTTTTGTCCCGCTTTGGAATACCTATGAGAGACACACATTAAGTTTGGAATGTAAAGCATCCAAAATGAGAGGAATTGATAGAGAAGAACTCACTTCCTTTCAACCAGAATCGACTAAATCCTTCTGGACAATGTACGAAGAAGTATATACCCATGAACATGGAATGTTTATTATGGAGTTTCCAAGTAAACTTGCATCCAGTCTAGGCCTCGAAGATTACAAAGGATGGGCAAACTTTTCTCCTTTTGAACTTGAGAAGATATGCAAGCTCATGGAATCGGGGAGGGTGTTCAAACCTTCGCATGAATAGAACATATAATGAACTCAATAAGGCAAGTCCATTCGGGTGAACCTAAAATGGTGCAAGCCTGATTTCTTTGGGGAAACCCTCAGGAAGAAATTAAAGCCGAGACATAGCCGTTGAGACTATATATTGGCTATAAGTAGTGAAACCAAGTGAGGGATGATGTGCGAATTCATTTCTTGCTGGTAGGCAAACATCTTCTATGGGGATGCCATGTTGCGAGCAAATGTTACCGAGCATCTTCTTGGTCAAAACAGTGGGTATCTGTTCCGACAGGTCAATTATGATTAATCCTGGAAGCAATAGGGGCGGAACAGGATCCATCAGCACTATTTGGCTCTCAGATCCGGAGGTCGTAGGTCGGTTGGTTCCAATAAAAACGGATGGTGAAACCAGGGCAGTGGTGGATGCACCCTCAGAAGGAGTAGATGGTCCTTCACCATACTTACGGTGGGACGATTGATGAGTCATTCTAAGATACATAACTTAATGTCTAACATGGGAGGGTAAAATTTATCTTAAAATAGAGGTACCCGTGTGACCAATACTTAGAATTCAAAGGAAGCCGACGTGTGTCGTCGACCAATTGAATTCTGAGTGTTAACCGGGGAAAGTGCAATGTGTTATCTATATGGAACGAGTCCAGTATCTTGACCACTGCAAATGAACCATCCAATTTAGATAGCTTGCTTGCATTTGAAAAACAATTTACATTGTCCTTTGAGATTATATTTCTACACTTACTTGTTTTAAATCAACGATCGATAACGGATCCGTTATTGGGAGCGGTGTAGACGGTCTTTCTTTTCAGGATCACTGGGAGTGCAGCTATGAAAAGGCAAAGTGGCAAGATCATTTGAGATGCCTGAACTCAAAACTAATCATCATATCGAAATCCACTTGACGGTTGAACTTAGTTAACCTTGTAAGGAGAACAATCAAAAGAGACAAGTTAGCTTTTCTCTAAAATAACATGTGTTTGATCGGAAGAAACCCTAATCCTTATCCTCATGATCAAGCAAACGTATATGATCGTAATTGTTTTCATCTCACGAGATCAACTAGGCCTCAACCACCTCCTCAACCATCACAATGCTACCTACCTCCAAATCAATTCAACAAATCAATCACGGCATAGGGTTTCAAAGGTATTTGGACCCGAGAAATGTTGACGGCAATCCGGGTGATGGCGGTGACGTTGGGTAACAATGAGTAGGTTGGACAAGCGACGACGGTCGATGGTGGTGCTGGAATTAATAGGCGACGAAGTTGAAGTGGCAGGTGAAGGCAAGTCGGCACTTGGGAGATCTCGTGTAGAGTTAGGAATTCGGCAGCTAAGATAAGAAAGTGAGGAGCTTTAAAATTATCAAGTATAACTAGTAAGAAGAAAATAGAAATTTTTTGCTAAGAGTACATGTCGGTACCGACATGAGAGGTTGGTACCGACATCCCATCTTTCATCCAAAATTGGTCAAACTTCGAACGATAAACCTATTTAATTATATGAAGCTGCACACAAATTCCAATATCCAAATTATATAAACAATATCAAGAAGAAAAGTTCTAGTCCAAGTTCACGCAGACGATGAGTAGAAATCGATCGATTAAAGCCAAATAAAAGCATCGTCTGAAGACGACACTTAAACAGTCAACTGGAATTCACAGTATAGCAATTTGGGACCTGTCTCGTTCCATAGCACACTTTATTTTCAACAAAAGCATACTCTGGAGGGCAAATGTGAACTGGATTTCTAACCAAGTAGAAATCAACAAGAGTTAGAATGTCGAGATGAAGACGAAATGACTTGAAATCTTGGAAGCACACCTAGACAGGCTAGAGAAGCACCCCAGAGAAATATCAACAAGAATTTAGCAAGTATGGGAAGTCGGTTGTAACTTTAAGAGGTCGGTGATGACTTCACGTACACCAATAGTTCTTACTCAAACTTTGCGGAGGCTCTCCTTTACTTATTTTATGTATGCCCAAGAGATATCAGAGAATTCTGAATAACTGAGTATAAGAATTGAGGAGTTAGTAGTCAGAATAGCAAAGCAAACTAAATGATGAAGGAACTATCATCAATATCAACTATCTGTGCACAAAAACACCTTGGGACACTCTAAAACGAAGAATGAAGGCAACATAAAAGATTGCAAGGCAATTGGGCTCAATTGCACATGTGGCACCGACATGAGAAGTCGGTCTCGACATGTCATGTTGACTTCGTTGCACTTGCGATTTCACAAACTATCTTAGACTTTCTTCTGGACTCTTCTCCAACTTTCTGCTTGGCCCAATACGACTGCTACCCCTATAAATAAAAATCATAAAGCAAACAATAAAGGATCTGGATTCTACTATCACTATGCAGGAATGTTGTCTCTTCTTTAACTCTTTATTCTGCACCATAGTCACCAAGGCAACTACTATAGACATTTCTAGGATTAGAACTTGTTTAGCCCCTGTACTTGTGACCCTTTCTCTCTCAGACACTTTGTAACCTTATACAAACAAGATCAAGCAACTATTAAGTTGGTATAGGCTTAGTTAATAGTCGAACCATTATAAAAATCTCTATGTCTCTCTCTTATTTCTTTTACATTACTGTTGTTTTCTATATCTTTGCCCTATCCTAACAGGGCTAGTGCTTTCACATAAAACACTAGGGTGTTGATTCATTTAGTATGATCTTAGTTTAATTTTAACACTGATAAGTTTTAAATTTAATCCGATGTATATAATCATATATGTACATTTAGTAATTAAACTTATTGCTTAACATTTAGTTATATTTCAGTTCAAATAATTCTAAACTAAATTTTATAACTTTTATATTTTGATTCTAAAGCATTTTTAAATTTATATTTATAACCTTTATAAAATTTGATTTAAATTATCTAATATTCAATATGCTTATTTGAACCAGCCCAAGACTCAATACTGTTAGGCCTCACATGTAGGGCATACCCAAGAACAAGACCATGCAATAAGCCAGGTAAGTAGAAGAAAAGACATGAGGTTTTCCATTCATAAGAACATTCCTTGATTACGTAACCTCTTTCCATAGACACCCATGCCTAAACATGCATATAAATGGGATATTCTTGAAAATAGCACAAAATATTGGTTAATTATATCTTACTGACAACCCAGAATATTGGCTAATTATTCACGTTAGAAAATACAGGTTTTAATACCATTGTAGGATCAGTTGCATCGAGCAGTGGGGTAAAATGGGCAGTTTCAAAAAATTCCCTGTTTAATTCATTATGTGTTATATTTATAGTGTTATCATGAATCATTTTTATATTTACACTAAATAATATTTAATTCTATTTAATATAACCAGAATATTGAATTTATTTAGAATTATAAAATTAAATCCTGATTTGAAATATTATGATTTTATTTAAAATATTAGACTAGTTAAATAAATTCTTTTGTAATTAATAATATAGCCTTGAACATCATATGTTAAATGAGCAATAAAGTGATATAAATATTTATTATATTAGGGAGTAACAATAATATGGGAGTGTGTGTGTCAACATATGTGAAAATATATAAATATTTACATGTTTATATATATATATTAAAATTATATATATATTAAAATTATATATATGTGTGTGTGTGTGTGTGTGCGCGCACGTGTATAATATATATATATACACATATACATATACATATATATATCTTCTTCCCTTATAATTACAGTTTAAATACATATATATATATATATATTATTTTTTATTATTAATTAGTGAAATGAGCTCGACCACTATAATTTAAAATATTATTATTATTATCATCATTTATTTTGAAATTCAAATTTTAGTTTTTAATCATAAAACATTTTGCATAGTCAAAATTGATTAAATATTTATATTAAAATATTTACTTAGTTAAGAATTTGTACATATATATATAAGAACATGGCAATGAAAATACTACTTTAGTTTTTGTTTAAATTTAAGTATTAAGCAATAAATTTACTAATTAAAAACTATTATAATTAAATATAAATTATTTATGCATATATCAAAATCGAATTTTGAGTTTTAGATAATAACATTTTTATTTGCAAAAGGGAATTAATACACACACAAACAACATACCACATACACATGTACATATACATGCATAGTAAAATTATAAACAAATTATTTAGAAAAAAGGTTATTTTTTATGAAAGGTATTTTATTTTAAATAATTTTCTAAAATTAAAAATAATAATAAAATATAAACTTAATTTTAAATTTATCAAATAAACTACAAAAGAATGTATAAATAATAAAAGATCATTTTTTTCTTTTTCCGAAAATGTAGTAGGATTAACATATACGATTTAAATAAAATAGAAAAAAGAATTATTACCTAGATAGCTTATATGTCAATTACACATTAAATTGTGCATCTTTGAATTAAAGTACCTTCTTCCTCCTCCAACTTTGGTTTGCAAATCAAACCAAGGGATTCAAAATTTAGGCTGAGGCTCTCTAAAAATTTCTACTTTAAAATGAATGAGAGGCCTTACAATTGTAGGGAGAAATCAAAGGGTATAAGTATTCATTGATCCCTAAATAACTCAACCATCAATACACCAAATAAATAACTTACCTTTTAAAATATTTTTGTCGCCTATAAAAAGTTTATGTATGCTTGGCCATCCTTAAATATCACACATTTGTTTCATTTAATTTAGCTGCATTTTCATAATTTGAATTATTAGTTAGCTCATTTAAATTATTAATTAAATATATAACATTTTTATATTCAATTAAATTATTCCAAGGCCCTCAAATAATGATAAAATTTAATAACTAAATTAACATAACATTTTTATTAACACCCTTCATTGTAATTTACAACATTTATAAATAATTTTATTTTTATGAATTCAAACGAAAGCCGACACTGACAGATGTGTGAATCTCTGATGAACTCAATCCTCAATGATATTTAAACAACATAATTACTAAAGCTTGAAAAGATTTTGTTAAATCATGGTACTCAACATGTGTTCAGTTTTTTACAGATCATCTAAGTAAAATCCTATTTTTTAATCATCTAAGTTACACACTAAGCAACAATATATTGTCCATGATTTTTCTCCATCCTCAATATATCACTAAGGTATGTAGAGCTTGTTTTATAATTACTATAATAATATATCTGTAACTAACTACAAAGTACAACTCTAAAATCCTTGGTTCATTCTGATAGCATCTACTTCGATTTACTATGGCCATAGATTTTTTACTTTAGGGTGGTAATAATCTTCTACATCGGTGGAGGTGACTCCTTTCTTGAATAGTGTTGCACTTCAAATAGTTTAAGTTATACCCAACTAATCATCTTTTTCATGTGATTAACCATAAACAAAGTATAGTTAAGACACTTAAGATCCATAATATTTTCAAATTAAAATACTACTACATATTGTCACGTGAGATCTTATATTCGACTTTGGATATAATTGACCTATAGAAGACTCTCGATGAGTGGTTCGTTTATTATTCCAAATAACCATAAATAAAGTAACCCCTATGTACCTCCAATGGTCACAAGTGATTCACCTTCCTCCATATGGCGTGCATAGTGAATAAGAATCAAGGGATGTACCATACCTCATTCTTGAAACATCTTAGTAAGGAACATTTAATGATAAGTATTTATTAACATTATTCAATACCCATGGTTACGGACACATTTGCAAATGCGATTGATTAAATACTTTTCCTATGGATCGTCTTCTTATGCATATTTAATGTATTTAAAACATACTTATATCATAATATAACAACACATACAATGGAAAATAAAATAAAAGGTCTAATTTACTTCAAATATGATTCACTACAAGAGTTAAGTTTATAACCAAATTACATAATTGCCCTTAGGATGCATTATTAAATCTATCAACTATGATCTCTTAAATTAATCTTATAGGTGGATCAAAAGGGTAGTAGGAAGACACGAGTGCTTCGTACCACGTATGGTATGATCGTGCTATGTTCAAGACATACACTGCTGTGAAGGATAAGAAAGTGTTGCTGAGACACTCGTACACTGCTGTTGTAATGTAGAACTGAAGTTTATCTCTGGAAAGGCTTTGTTACTGAAAGATGTAATGCATTCTCTAAAGATCCGAAAGAAACTATGTTATGCTTTTTTGCGTAATAAGGTCGTGTTTACTCAAACTGTTAAGGATGATTTTTGCACCATCACTAAAAACCATCAGTAAAAAGTATATTTTTGTTGGGGAGGATTATGGTACTAATGGTTTTTTAAGCTAAATTTCGAAACGAATAAAGTTCCTAGTTCTGCTTATACATTATGTGACTTTAATATTTGGCATGCTAGACTTTGTTTGGTAAATAAACGCATTATTAAAAGCACGGGCAGCTTGGGTTTAATTTCTAAAATATCAACACGTGATTTTGAAATTTTTGAATTTTGCAATGAGACTAAAAAAACTAGGACTCCTCATAAATCTATTGTTCAAGAATCTAAACTTATAAATTTAATTCTTTCTGATATATATGAACATGATGGGGGTATTAATTAGAAATATAAAACACTACTTTATCACATTTATTTATGGATGTTTTAATTATGCTTACGTATATCTTATAAAAACAAAAGTGATGCACTAGATATGTTTAAATTATATATGACTAGAATTGAAAATCAACTAAACAAGAAAACTAAAGGGTATTTTAGTGAAAAAGGAACTGAATATGGTGCTAGTAACTATATTGTGTTTTATAATCCATATGGCATTATACATGAAAAAATGCACCATATTCAGCTGAAATGAATGGTAAAGCTAAAAGAAAGATCCTTTAATGTATCCATTGTAGGGTTCCTAAGTCAAAAGAAATTTTTTACCTTCTAAAATCTTGAAAAATCATCAACTTACCATGTCATATTTTAAAACTTGGGGTTATTTGGCTTATTTTTTATTCTTACCTCAAGATAATTAAGCTTGTAAGTAGAGCCAATAAATATGTATTTATTGGTTATTCAATTAATAGAAAGCTTAAAGGTTTTATGATTCGAATGCACACATTATTTTAGAATTAAATGATGTTAATTTTTATGAAAATATGTTTTTATTTAAACTGAGGAATAATGGTGGTACGTCAACTTGTGACATTCTTGTGGTTACAAATAACGTCCAAAATGAGGATATAGAAACTGAATCTAGGGGAAGTAAAAGAACTAGAGTAGCTAAAGGTTGTGGTCTAGATTTTTATGTATGCCTTCGAAGAGAATCTGATAACCTCTAAAAAGATTTATCCTCTTTAGATGCTAATCTTTGGTAAAAATCCATAAATGATAAAATGAATTCTTAATAAAGCCAAACACTTAGTTAATTTACAACCTGGTTGCAAGTCAGTAGGTTGTACGTGGATACTTAAAGTGAAATTAAACCCAATGGTATTGTTGATAAATATAAAGCTTATATTATAGCCAAGATTTTTTAAGTAATGAAAAAAATACATATTATTTTTGATACATTTTCACTTGTTACTAAATAAAACTCCACTTGAGTGTTTATTTGTCTTATTGTGATTCATGATTTGGTAATACATCAAATAGATGTTAAAAATGATTTTTGAGTGGTGGATTAGAACATGAAATTTACATGGATCAACATAAAGGATTTTTTTATCCCTAGTCTGGAAAATTATGTTTCCAAATTCGATAAATTTTTGCATGGTCTTAAATATGCACTTGAACAATAGAATGAGAAATTTAAAAAGGACTTCAGATACATTTCAATTGCATCCAATGGTTGAAAAAATTTGCTCTATGCAGATCCAATTCTTCTACTTTCACAAAGTTAAATTGTCATTCTTATGCTCAAGTTACTAATACCAATCCACTTCGAGTTAGTCCCACGGTTCTCAGCCTAAACTCTAGGTCCTACCTTAGATCCATGGCCGACATAATTCACGAACTTGCGTTAGATGTGGGGACACATGATATCTAGCTAAAGAATGTCGAGGCCCTATAAGATGTTTTGTATTAACTACTTCAGACACAAACAATTCTCAAGCCTACATATTTGAAGCAAATTTTGAACTTCTAGCATCCAGATCTATCAATAGTAAGAGACGATGAATTTTTATTCTATATACAAAATAATGAAACTAAAACCGATATACTTGGTAGCTTTTGAATGATTGGGAAACTTGCATTGAGCTTTTGGATTCAATATTGCAACCCTTTTTCTATGTTTTTCTATGTCAAAAAAGAATTAAGAGAGGATGTACTAAAGTAAAGTACATGAAATCAAAAGAGGTATTGAAAGGCTGCATCGAAGATAACGCTGATAAAGGTTTGGGGATAGTTATAGCCATAGTCGATACATTTGATCAATTGCCAATAAAACATTCTCATGAAACTAGCTGTTCTGAAACGTATTAAGAACCAATTCTATTGGACCTAGGCCCATCGACAAATAATTTCGAATGCAGATAGTGTCATATCTGTATCTACATCCATTTTGAGATATCGGATATCCATATCCGTAGATACGGACAAATATCGGATAATCATCCTATCCGCTAGTGATCGATAAATAAAGGAACATAAATAGAAAATTTTGGTTTAACTTAATTTTTTCAATCCTATTGATTATAAAAGTATGCACCATCAACAAATACAATGATAATAAATAGTTTTAAGTGGCTAATATTCATTAAATGCGTATAATATAAACTATTAACTTAATAAAACAATAAGTATATGTCTCTTTTTAAACTAAAATACACATAAATAAACTATAATTTTGACAAAAAATTGGATGGATAATTATCAAATGCGGATGTCTTCATATCAAGAGGGTTATGTGATCAAGAGGGTTGAACTCGCTTGCCTATAATCTAACCAAGTGGGTTGCTACCATAGCATCGGTAGTAGATGCATTAATATGTTTTATCATCTCAAATAATTTCTTGATGCTAGAATAATTTGATGATGAGGATGAGATTTTATGTGAGGCTAAAGATATGAGGCAGTGGACATTAGGAAGTAATGAATATGGTGTTGTAAGTTTTGCTATAGGTAAGACGTCTTCAGATCTAGTTTTAGTTTCTGGACATGAGACAGGGTTGGATATTGAGAGTGGGGCAGTTGAGCCTGATGGTCCATTTAAGCAATAGCTGATGGTAGTGGTGTTGAATGTCAAGGTAGCACAAGGTAGTGCGATTCTTAAAGAGTGTAGGGGTACCACCGTTGGTAGGCTTGTCAATAAATACTTTCAGATGCGGATAGTGCCATATCTGCATTCGAAATCATTTTCGAATACCCGCATCAACGAATACGTACAGATATCAAATAATTATCCTATCTGCTAACAACTGATAAACTAAGAAACATAAATAAAAAAATTTGTTTAACATATTTATATTTTAATCTCATTGATTATAGAAGTATGCAAAATCAACAAGTCGGATGATAATAAATACCTTTGACAGTTAATACGCATTAAATGCAAATCATATAAACTATTAACTTAATAAAATAGTATATGCCATATCTTTTATTGTACTAAAGTACAAAAAATGAACTATAATATTGATAAAAACCGGACGGATAATTTTCGGATACGGATACTTTCGTATCCGCATTTATATCCGCTTTTTTGGATATCAGATATTTACCCACTTTTTGGATATAGATATGAATGGATTTTGGATTTTTTGAGTATCCACTTATAGCCTTAGCCATTGGTGTGGATGAAGAGTTGGATGTCTTTTGCGTTTTAAATACCAGGGGTGTAGGAAATTCTTTAGATGAAAAGATGGGCGGTGAGCTAAAATATGGAGATTTGTGTATGAAGGGGGACATAGGCAAGAAAAGTGTTAAGGATGGGATTAATGAAGAAGGAAAGAAAGGGGATGTGGGAGTAACTGAGGTTGCAAGAAGGGTTGGGGAAGTGTATTTCTTGTATGATGCCATGAAAGCTAATGTAAAAAATGAATCTAAGTGAAGATAGAGATGGTCAACTACAACTAATAATGAACCAACATTAGAAAAGGGTGGGGGCAATAAAGGTGACTATAACAACCCATTCGAAAACTTAACACAAAGATTGTTTAGCACGGTGGTTAGTTCATGGATTTTCTTACCGGGACATTGGGTAAGGGGTTAATTTGTAATATCCCTTTTGAAAAGTTAACACAAATAACTTTTAGCACACTAGTAACATGAATAACTTTTAGCACAATGGTTAGTGTGTTGAAACAACTTGTCCTTCGTAATACCCAAAATCAATGTTTTGCATCGATGTCTGACTTTTGAGCCTAACTTTCGAATATTACAAAAGATAGATTATTGGGGTAAAGTTAAAAAATAAACACTATACCAAGGCATAACAATATAATCTCACAATGGAATGATAACATATAATATATTGAACATACATGAATAGTATAAAATGAACAATATATAAGAGACTACACTGACGGAAGTAACTGATAAGTAAATATCAAAACAAAACGTTGGAATAGAATATTTGATACAAGCTCATATACAAATAACTATCTATTATGTACCACAATAATATCAAGTATACATCCAAAGTATCGGCTTTGCTTCAAAAGCTCCAGCTATGCCACTGTAATAGCGTATCCCCATAAGCACATGGCTCCTAAACTACTCAATCGAGTACCCGGGAGTTGTCTGACATAATAGGCAAAGACAAAACATGAATCATACATAAAGCCGTATATGAGGAAACTATCTCAAGATATCGTATATCAAAACTACATACAAATAAATAAGGACTACTAAGGCATAGCCGGTCATCTCCATAGTTGTAGCTTAGGGGTAATCTGGACTGTCCATAAATAAGTAGAGTAAACATATCCAAAAGATAGGAAATCATACCACAACCTGCTCTTCTTATGTAATCAACGAGTCAGCAAAACTAATATAATGTGACTGACACATAACAGTATACTATGGTAAAGGTAACCCAATATATGTAACAACCCGTAAATTTTCGATAATTAAAATTAATTAATTTAATAAGTTTAGTGATTTAATATTGGGAGAAATAAAAATTTGTGATATATTAATGAAATAATAACTAAAATGAAATGTAGTAATGTTAATTTAAGTTAATTATTAACAATTTGAATGAAATTCCAATCAATTGAAATGATTTAAAGGTTATACTTGGTTATAAAGTGAATATCGAAAAGCAAATGTAAATATTGAATTAATTAATGAAATAATATATAGTTAATGGTAATTGAATAAAATCAGTGCTAGGTAAGTAATTATAACATTTGGTTTTAAATAATAAACTTATTAATGTGACTAAAATTTAATGGTGACAAGCTATTATATGTTGTCTATTTATTTAGCCTGTTAAATTAAATTAGAAATCAATTATAATTAAATGAAATTAAATGTTACATTAATGTGAGTTAAGACAATAACTGTAAATTGTGAATGTAATAAAATGAATAGAAATGTTAATTATATTTATAATGTAATAATCGATTTAATAAAAGAGTGAAATCAAGATAAATAAATAAATTGATTGATATTCTAAATTATAATATAATTGAAAAAATTGCAATATAATGGAAATATAGTAGCTAATACAAATAAGAGGATGAAATTGGGGAGATTAATGAAATAAATAGTGAACCAATGTAATTATATCTATAGAGTAATGAGGGATTGCATAATAGGATAAAAAGGCAAACAAATGGAATAATTGGAAATTTAATTTATAATTACTGAATTTATTGAAATTGAAATTAAACACCGTAAAGTATGCAATATTCAACATTGAATTGATATAGTAAATTGTTGTAAAGGATTATAAATTCCTTAGTAATCTAAAGTGATAGAAATCGTAAATGATTAAATTTGAATTGAAAAGGGTGATTTAATTAATTTAATATTAATGTATTAAATTAACGTAAAAATAGCCATTTTGGCCACTGACTCGGATTTCGATGAAACCAGTTTTGTCGGATCTGTAACGGTGAATTATTGTAGGATTTCAAGTTTCGTAGTGATCGGACTTGTTGTTTGATCGTACGGACTCGAAACGCGTAGAAATCAATTCAATTGAAATCAATTTGAAATAAGCTGATTTTAAGCTAACTTCTTCATACGATGGAATTAGGACTTGAAACATGTTCCATTGAGTTTAAAATTATTGAAAACATCTATTTTGATATATGGGTTGACCCATTTTCGTTTCGGAACGAAACGGGCTTTTCGGGTCGTTTATCGTTCAACTTTCAAATCAATCTCGTCCATTCGTTCTATTTCTGATCTGCCTATAAATAGCCTGTTATAAACCCTAGCTACTCCTTATTCCATTTGTCTGTACATATAATTTCATCTGTCCACTTCTCCTTCTCAATGGCGGACAAACAAATTCCCAATTCTATTTCAAATCAAATTTCAATCGAAAATTAAAACTCCTCAAACCCTATCAAATTATATATCGATTTGAAGCTCTCGACGAGCGCAAGTCAAATCTGCAGTTTGTTTTTAGATCTGGATTTCGGTGTGGCCAAAATTGGGTGATGAATTCTCGGTCATTCGTGGGGTTGCGATCAACTTCAACGAATCGTTAAATTGTTGGTATGGTCGCGTGGAGAGCATCGGACGGAGTTCATCGGGGTAGGTTATTCGGCGCATCAATGGCCAGATCACCGTGGTTAATTTGAATAGGGTTTTAAACCCATGCGGCAGCCGTCGAACCATGGGGGCGGAGGCTCTCGTAGGTGGCCGATAAGGGGGAGTCGACGCTGGCGAACTCGGGCAGGAGTCCTAACATTGTCGCGATCATCGTAGCGGCGTGCGGCAACGTGATTTATGCTGGCGGCGCTAGGGTTTGGTGATAGTCGAACGGGTTACTGGGTTGCGTGATGAAGGTTGACATGGCCGCTTATGAGTGGTAGATTCTTTTTTTTATTTATTTATTTAAATTCCTAACTCAATCATTCTAATTATCATAATTTGTGCGTACGAGGTCCGATTCACGCGCGGTTTGTTTTGATGGGATTGTATCGAAATTCCGGACATTTTGAAGCTGGATTGGACGATTCTGAGACTGTGAAGTTTTGGGCTTGTATTTGGATTTTCATTCGATTTAAAATCAAAGGTGAGTGTTTAACCCACTCACAATTGCTAAATTATCTTATGTTAGTTAAATTAAATTTATGATGTGATTAGAATTTATTGATTGATGTTTGGTATGTTTAAAATGTCATTATAGTTAAATTTGACTTTTATTGCATTTAAATCATCGTTTAATTTAACATTGAATTTAAAATTGTCAATTTAATACCTGTTATCAATTATCAGTTATTTATTGATGCTTATTGATTGAATTGGATGATGGTTGTGATGTATGTCTGATTGTTGATATTGGATGGCTGGATGTTGTATTTTATATTGTTATAACACTGCAAGTTCCCTATGGGTTGAAATGATACATACCCAAACGATCTATAGATTAGGGAAAAATCGTTATGGTTTGAAATGATAGACTCGAGCAATTTTATGGATTTTTAATTAATTCGGGATTGCGGATTGAAATGGTATATAACCGTAAAATTTTAAATTACGGATTGAAATGATAAATATCTTTATCACTTGACCCTAGGGTAGAAAATTATATACGGACACCGGATTGGTTAAATCAAGTGATTTTTGAATTTTTAAATTTTGAATTCAGTTAACTGGTATTTTGAAATGGAAATTTGATTTATATAAACTAAATTAATTTCGAAAGCCCAAGCGTAAATGTTGAAATTGAAATTGATTTAATAAATTGTTCAAAGGATTTAAATTGAAATTTCCGAGTTGAAGCGTCAAATGTAAATGAATTTATTGGAATCGAGTTACTGAAAATGTTTGGATATAACTTTGAATCTACTTTAAATTAATTTAAACTAATTTAATTAATTTGAAACTATTTTAATTTATTTAATCTATTATAACCTACTTAACCCGATTTAAGCTATTTTACCTATTTTAAACTAGTTAAATTTATTTAAGCTATTTTAAATCTATTTAATATAATTTAAATATATTTAATCTATTTAAAAATCCACTTAATATAATTTAAATCAATTTAATCTATATTTAATCTATTAAAAACATTTTAAACCTAATCAAATCTATTTAATCTATTTTAAATCTATTTAAATCATTAAAAATCTAACTAAATCAAATTTAAATTTATTTAAACTATATTTACTATTTAAACTATTTTAATCTATTTAAACTATTTTTAAACTATTAAAACTATTTATGATTATCTAAACTATTTTCAAAACTTTCAGACTGTGTAAAGTTGAAGTATTTATATTTAAATCCTCGATGATGATACCACTTAAGTTGGAATTTGGAATTGATACCTTTTGTGAAATGACATATTTGAGTACATATGATTTTGGAAGTGAATATGATTTTGAAAGTGAATATAGTTTGAAAGTGAATATGATTCGGGAATAGGTATGATTTGAAATTGAATATGATATTTTGATATAAATTGTGAATTGACCTTTTTGAAATATAAAAGAACCATCCGATATGAAATAAGCGTTTGGTTGTTAAAGAGTCCAGGATCGGATATTTTCATACTCTCTACCAATACCGAAAACCATTTTAACAACTGTGTATGTGGTGGAGATTCCAGAAATAAAGTAGGATGGTTTGGCAAACGATTTCTGTATGAGGTATTGACGTGACCCTGACTCCCGTGAGTCTGCTTAGATGTGACTAAAACAAGAGCCATGCCAGGCCAAGTGAGGCCATTCCTCCGATCGGACACATTTCTTTGATACCATTCTATTACTTTGTGATTGATTTGGTGGCCACCCCTTGATTTTGATTTGGGAGTGTGTTCCGAGGTGGGCGGTAGTAGCTGTTATGCGTTACCACCAGTCCGGATCCGCAATTGGTATATCCACCATGGCATTGCCTCGAGTGTCGTTTTCACATGCCCTAGAGCGCCTTCTACGATTTTGTTTTGTACCATACCTATGGAGTGCCCTCTGATAGCCCTCCAGTTTACGGAGGAACTACGGTACTGTATAGACCATGAGAATATATAAAAATGTGTTAAGGGGGATATGGGTAATGCCTTAACGCTATTTTAATACTTTACTTTTTTTAGACACTATTATAATAGCGTATTGTAATACATAGTAGATAGTTTAACAGATCCTTAGGAGATGGTAATCCCGAACATCTCTTAAGTTATTGCACTCATGTTAGACACTGGATAGGAGATGTCAAACTCCGTAAACATCTCCGATGTCGTTACACTCATATTTATTTACCATTGATTTAACTTACATAAGATCTTTTAGTTCTGACTCGAGTGTTTTGTCTTTTCAATTCGCTCGGGTCAGCCTGAGCATTTTAGGATTGAAGACCTTATTTCTGGAGGACGAAGACGAAGATTTATACTATTACTATTTATTATATTTATTCCGTTGCATCATGTTGTTCCGCTGCATCTTTTATTTATTTATTCTTGTTTATGTAACTCTGATGTCTGTGTGGTAAAGAATAATCAAAATATATTTATAAAACAGCTTCATGAACTGTTACTTGATTATTATATTTTGTCATTTCGCTGCGAGATTCTGTATTTGTTTTATTTCTTTCTCTTTTTCTTATTTACTCCATGACAATCTGCCCTTTTGAATGGTTTGAGTCTGGCATGTGTGTCTGCTTAAAACGTCCAAAAAGGCTGGTCGTTACAATATACAAACGCAGAGACAATATAAATATCACAATATAAGTGCATCCTAGAATATACAACAACATTGTCGACTAACTAATATAACATACACAATATAATGATAAGCGATAGATAGATATATAATATAAATTGGTACTCGTCATTTCTAATGAGTGGAGTCTGTGGTTGTAACAACCCTATATTTTTGTAAATAATTTTAAATCATTTTAAAATAAATTTTATTTCAATATTTCTATTTTTAAAACATTTTAGAAGTATAGTTATAATTTTCAAAAGTGTAGTTATAACTTTCCAAAGTTAACTGTATTTTTGTTTGCAATTTTTAATCTAGTTTCAATATAATAAGCTATTTTCTTTATTTACTTTTATTTTCTTTTTATTTTTCTATGAATAATTATTTATTATCATTTTCACTTTATTTTGTTTGTCTTTTATTTTTATTTATTTATTTTTATTTGTTTATATTGAATTAAAAAGAAAGTGGAAAATTGAAGAGACTAAAGCTTTAAACATTTGACTTTTCACTTTCTAGACCTTTCAATTTCTTGGCCGTTCAAAGTTTTATTGTACCGTGAGTATTCCTATTGTATTTCATGTGAAAACTCCTTCTCATTTCATTTCATTTCGACCATCAAACATTTCTGGAATTTTGGTAATGGCTTCCCCTTCTTTTTCTTCATTTTTTTCCATTGTTTTGCTTGATTTTTGCCTTGACTTCCTCCACAAGTTGCTCGGCCATAACCCCATCATCTCCACCGACCAACACCTCCTCCTCTTTCCCATGATCCACGGCAACAACCCCTACTCCTCCTCTGACCAGTTGATGGCCGTGACCCTCCCTTGAACCATCATCACAAAAACAATGTCAAACACTCCAAAACACTCCATAGTCGAGCTAGTATTCACCATCCCCTTCATCTTTGACCACGGCCACCACCATCAGCATGTGCACCTCCCCTGGCAGCCACCCCTACCCTCTGACCTGATCTGAATTGCCTTTGGCCGAGCCCATAGGACCATAGGCCGAGACCATGGTGAACCAAACCACTTTGTTAGCCTTGCCTTTTGACTTTCCTTGTGTTGAAACTCCTACCGCTTCATATCCTCTTGCTTAGCCATGCATTTGTGAACCCAAACCAGACCCTTACCACCTGAAATCATGTTATGGCCGAGCCAAATAACATGTGTGGTCGAGCAAAGTTGAGTGGAGATCAAGCAAAAATTGTTTAAAAGCTTTGTGAAGTCATTTGTCTAATTCTATTTTCTTTGTTTCAATATAAACTTTTGTATTGTATTTATATTTATATTTTGCTTTGTTTATTTTGTGAATACAAGATTTACATCTTGGCTCTCTCTCTCCATTAAAATCTAGTCATGTTATCATGCTTTCGGGATTTTCATTTGTGTGTTTTATTTGCAAACTCCAGCGTAAAAAGGTGAGTATTCACACACGACATCTATACTTATATAAATTGTGAAGTGACAACAAGTGAATATGTATAAATATTATATCATGTTATACCTGCCTGTGATGTTAATCATATGATGTTAAACCCTGTTATTAACTTGTCGCATCATTTTTTATATTTTATTTTACTGTTTATTCTATCCTGTTAAATCACACTGCAAGTTCCCTGTAGAATAGAATCACTATAGGTTGAAATGATACATACCCGAATGGACTTTAGAATAGGGAAAGATTGTTATGGGTTGAAATGATAAGCCTGAACGATTTTTATTTATTTTTATTTACTTGGGATTACGGGTTTGAAATGATAAAACCCGGATTTTTTTTGTAAATTACGGATTGAAATGATATATTATCCGTATCACTTGACTTAGGCTAGAAAATATTATACAGACCCGTGGTTATTTTATATAGTTTTCTGGAAATTTTTAAGTATTTTTAAAATATAAAAATATGATAGTTTGATTTAAGTTGAATATAAAATGATTAAATAAATAAATAATGATTTTTCTATGTATTAAATTATAAATAAATAAATGGGAAAATTATGATTTAAAACATAACTTAAATTGGAAATTTTGATTTGATTTTTAATGAAAGTTTAAGTTAATTAAATAAAAATGGAAATTAAGTTTTATTTGTGAAAATGGAAATTTAAATTTAAGTGTTAAAAGTAAGTTGTTAAAAATGAAAAGAATAAGAAAATGGTACACTTGAATTTAATTTTTGGAAAATTGGATTTTATTGTAAAAATTCACTTTATAAAAATCATAAGTTAAAAAGCATTTAAATGACTATTTTGATGTGGAAAAATGTTATTTTTATAAGTTAAATTGATTTAAATTGAAGTTTAGTTATGGCTGGAATTCTGTTTAAAATCTGGAAATTCATTTAGTAGCACTTCAGAAATGCTATCGTTTCTGGAAATAAACTAAAATCTGAACTAAGTAGAATCTGCAGCACTTTGTAAGTTCTGTAGTTGCAGAAGTGAACTAAAAGACTAAATTTAACTAAGGGCTATGACAGCACTTTGTAAGTGCTGTAGTGGCAGGAACTAAACTTGAACCGAAGCTAATGAAAGAGCTATTGTAGCACTTGTTAAGTGCTGCAGTTGGCTGAAATGAGATTTCTGAATATAATTGAACTATTGCAGCAGTTTTGTAAATGATGTCTTTTCTGAATTGAATTAAACCTTTTAAATTGAACCCTGAACTACAGCAGTTTTTAAATGGTGTCTTTTCTGAACTGAACTTGTTTTCAAATGACACTAAACTACTACAGCAGTTGTAAATGTTGTCTTTGCTGAATTGAATTGTTTTCAAATATAACTTACTGCAGCACTTTCTAAATGCTATGAAAGCTTGAATTTTAATGTTTTAATGTATTTAAGTGAATAAACGAACTCAGAATAAGCTAAATTTTTGGGAATTGAATATTTGATTTAAAGGAATAATGACTTTAATTTTAAATGGTTTAAATGAAGTATTTTGATTTGAAATATCAACTATTTTGAAATTTATAACCATGGGTTATAATAACGATTGGTTGTTAAAGAGACCGGGATCGGATATGGACATACTCTCTGTCGATACCGAAAACCACTTTAAAAACTGTGTACGCGGTGGAGTTTCTAGAATGAAGTAGGACTGTGGCGACGATCCTAAAGGTATATGCGTGGACCCAACTCCCGTGAGTTAGCATAAGGTGGCTAAAACAGGAGCGATCGACGGGCTAATGAGGTAGCACCTCTGATCGGACACGCTTCTTCGATACCATTCTATTACTTTGTGATTGATTGGGTGCACCCCTTGATTTGGGAGTGTTGTTTGAGGTGGGCTGTAGTGGCTGCTATGCGTTTCCACCAGCCCGGATGCATAATTGGTATATCTACCCTGGCATTTCCTTGTTGTGCCGTGTCACCTACCATACCGAGCTTTACTACGAGTTGTGATTTCCCCCGTAGCCTGTGGAGTATCAAGGGTAGCCCCCGTTTTGGGAGTATGCTAATACTGGATAGACTACTGGGACTACTACGTGTTAAGGGCTATATGGGTAACCCCTTGATGCTATTAAAAAGTATGTTTATTTTATTATTAGACATTATTATAACAGCGAATATTACTACATAGTAGATAGTTTAACGGATCCTTAAAGAATGGGCGATCCCAAGCATTTTATTACAGTTCACTTGAGTTGGTTTACATTGTATAAGTATGTATGTCCTGACTCGAGTGTTTGTGTTTTATTTACGCTCGGGTCAACCTGAGTATTCACAGCTTTGGACTTCACTTTTTGGAGCTAGGAATCGCTGGAGATTTTGCTTATCTAGTTATTTGTCTATTTCAGTTTCAATTGTTCTATTTCAGCTTTTGTATTAGTTGACTTCTATGTATTTGGGATTTCTACTGTATTTGTTTCAGACCATGTATCTATTTTTGAGACTTTGTATTGTAGTGGCTTCATGAACCACTATTTATTTATTTTTTTTCCTGTGAGTTGTTCTGATATTTCTGTGTCTGTGATTCTATGAATGATTTTACTTGCTCCAAATTTTATTACAATCTATTATTTTGCATTATTCAAGTCTGACATGTGTGGATTATTATCGATTTGAATGGTCCAAAATAGTGGGTCATTACATTTGGTATCAAAGCTTTGGTTTTTAGGCAAACCTTAGCCTATGGAGCAAAAACTCATTAGAGATAGGGTAGAAATACCCTTGAATAAGTGAAATCAACCTCAGAATCATTTCTTTGTAAGAGAACGTATTTTCAAAGTATGAAATGTTTTTAAAATGATTTTTCAAAGGATTTTTTTTAAAGATTATTTGATATAAAATTTTCTTGTTTTAAAAGCAAATTTTCTAAACTTCCTTCTTTCGTATCTACCTTGTTAGAATTTCTTTAATTAGGATATTCATCCAAGTGATTTTATCTTGTCTTATCTTATCTTATCTTTGTATTCCCTTTACCTGTGTCCTAAATTCATTCTTGGTATTTTTAGGATGAATCGTGGAAATGCCAGAGGTAGGGGTCGTGGTACTGCCCCAGCTCCTCAACCTGCTGCACCTGTTAGGTTTACAGTTCTCTGTAAGGAATTCTCTCAGCTTGGTGGTACCAAGTTCACCGGTTCGGAGAGCATTATCGAAGACCAGCAATGGTTACGGAGTTTAGAGAGGATCTTTACTGGTCTCAAGATTTCTGATGCCCAAAAGCGTCAATTAGCAGCTTGGCAGCTGCAAGAGTCAACCTTAGATTGGTGGGAGTCTGTTATAGCTCGCACTAACGAGGGTGATATTTCGTGGGAGCAGTTTAGGTATCCTTTGTGTTATCTTGAATTTTGTCCCCATTTCCTTTCTTTTGAATCTATCTTAAGTTTTGTTTTTGTATCTTCTTTCCAGGGAGGCTTTTGAGGCAAAATAGATGCCTGAAGCCAGAAAATATTAGCTTTACGTGAATTCATGGATCTCAAGCAGGGTACCATGTCCTTTGCTGAGTATGAGCGGAAGTTCAATGAACTTTCCAAGTTTGGTCCTGGTCTTATTGACACCCAGCTTAAGAAAAATGAGAAGTTCATAGTTGGAGCTCGCCCAGAGTTCTACGATCGTCTCATTTCACATGTTCATGGCACTTTCACCGAGCTTATGGAGATGGCTATTCGTTATGAGAACCCTACTTCCAAGGGTCCTGCTGTTGCTAGTGCTCCTGCATCTCAGTCTTCCTCTGCTAACTCTAAGAAGAGAAAGCCCAATTTCCACCAGCAGAAGAAGAATTGGGTCAAGAATCCGGGTTTGGGATCTTCATCATCTTCTCCTTCTCAGAGGCACCCTATTGACTTATCTACCATTACCTGCTTCAAGTGTGACCAGAAGGGACACTATGCTAATAGTTGCCCTACTTCAGTTGGTGATGTTGTTCCTCCACCTCAGGGTACCAGGAATAATCTCTGTCATGTCTGCCTTCAGCCTGGTCATTTTAAGAATGATTGTCCTTTGTATCAGAAGGGCAAGCCATCTGGTGTTTTTGCTGTTACCTCTACTTCTTCTCCTGCTGCACCTGCTCCTGCTCCTAGTGATGATCAAGGTACTCTTCAAGGCACCTTTTCTTTATTTCATCATCATGTTCGTGTTTTATTTGATACTGGAGCTTTGCATAGTTTTATTTTTATTGATTTGTGTGATAAGTTTGAGCATCTCCTTTCTCCTGAGTATGCTTCTGTTCCTTTATGTGTTTCAAATCCTATTGGTGGTCCTGCAAATCTTAATAAGATTTGTAAGCAAGTGAAACTCTTTCATTCTGGTTATCGGTTTTTTGGAGATTTCTGTGTTCTTGGTTTCGATGCTTTTGATTTATTGCTTGGAGATGATTGGCTTAATAGGCATGATGCCCGTATCTCTTGCAAATCCCGAATTGTGCCTCTTGTGGGAGATAAGGGTGATTCTTTGATTAGTCAGTGCCGCATGCCTCAGGATTTTGCTGGAAATTTTATCTATTCTCTGGACTCTTCTCCTGTTGATCTTCAGTCGACTCATGTGGTCAAACTTTATCCCGATGTATTTGGTGAAGTCGCTACTTTACCTCCTAAGAGGGAAATTGATTTCCATATTAATCTTATTCCTGGATCTCGACCTGTAGTTCTTCCTCCTAGAAAAATGGCACCCCACGAGAAGGTTGAGTTAAGGAAGCAAATTAAGGACTTGTCTTCCAAAGGTCTGATCAGACCTAGCTATTCAGAATGGGGAACAGCGGTGGTTTTCATCACTAAGTCCAATGGTTCTCTCCGGATGTGTGTTGATTATAGGGAGCTGAACAAGCTCACTATGAAAAACAGATATCCAATGCCTCGCATCAATGATATGTTTGATCAGCTTTATGGTGCCACTGTTTTCTGTCAGCTTGATCTTGCCATAGGTTTTCACCAGCTCATAGTTGCTGAGGAAAGTATCCCAAAACTGCTTTCCGTACTGAGAAT
Source organism: Allium fistulosum (assembly GCA_030737815.1). Lineage (NCBI taxonomy): Eukaryota > Viridiplantae > Streptophyta > Magnoliopsida > Asparagales > Amaryllidaceae > Allium > Allium fistulosum. The sequence goes on from CM060906.1 coordinate 421,064,892, forward strand.
GGATTCTTTGAATGGTTAGTCATGCCTTTTGGTTTGACTAATGCTCCTGCTTTCTTTGTTGATTTGATGAATCGTGTTTTTCATGATGTGCTTAATAAATTTGTTCTAGTCTTTGTTGATGATATTCTCATTTTCTCTAAGTCTGAGGAAGAGCATGAGTCACATTTGAAATCTGTTCTTGAAACTCTTAGAAATCATCAGTTGAAGGCTAAATTTTCTAAATGCCATTTCTGGAAGGATGAAGTCCGATTCCTCAGGCATATTGTTTCTGGTAATGGAGTTTCTGTTGATCCAGTCAAGATCGCTGCGATCAATGTAAGTCTTTCTTTCCTTCTCTTTCCTTGTTTCATTCAATTTATTCTATCTTTCCAGTTGTCCTTATTTATCCCTATTCTGTACAGGATTGGGAAACTCCTAAGACTCCTACTGATATCCGTAGTTTTCTGGGCCTTGCCGGTTATTACTAGAGATTCATTGAGAATTTTGCTCGGATTGCTACACCTCTCACCGCTTTGACTCGAAAGAATGCCAAGTTTATTTGGAGTGATGAGTGTAAAGCCGCATTCAGTGAGTTAAAGCACAGGCTTACTTCAGTACCAGTTCTTACCGTTCCAAATGGAAATGAGGGATTAACGGTATACACTGATACTTGTCGTGACAGTTTGGGAGTTGTTCTGATGCAAGATGGTAAGGTGATTGCTTATGCTAGTCGTCAGTTGAAGACCCATGAAGCCAATTATGATGCCCATGATTTAGAGTTGCTTGCTGTTGTCTTTGCTTTGAAGCTTTGGAGGCATCATCTTCTAGGAACTAAGTTTGAGCTTTTCACGGATCATCAGTCTTTGAGATATATTTTCACTTAGAAGGATCTGAACCAGAGACAAGTTAGGTGGTTAGAGTTCCTTACTTCTTATAACCTCGACATCAACTATACCCCTGGGAAAGCTAATGTTGTGGCAGATGCTTTGAGTCGAAAGAAGGCTATGTTGTGTCAGCTTGTTGTTTCTTCTTCTCTTGTGGATCGTATCATGGCTAAGTAGGATGAGGATAAGATGCTTAGATTGATGAAGGAGAGTGTTCGTAGCAGAGTTGGAAGTAGTAGTCTTGATGGTAGTGGAGCCCAGATTGATGATAGAGGTGTTTTGAGGATTGCTCAGGATAGGCTAAAGAAGTATGCTGATAGGCGTAGGCGGAGTTTAGAGTTTGCTGGTGATTTGGTTTTCCTTAAGGTCTCTCCCTTAAGGAATGTCATTCGATTTAGTTGTAGAGGGAAGCTTTCTCCTAGGTTCATTGGTCCTTTCCGCATTGTGGAAAGAATTGGTTCTTTGGCTTATCGTCTGGATTTGCCCGAGAAGTTCTTGGAGTGCATAATGTATTCCACGTTTCTCATCTTCGTCGCTATCTGCATGATCCATCTCTTATTGTTCATCCTTCTGCTCTCGATAGTTTGGATATTGAGCCTAATCTGACTGTCGAGAGGAAGCCACTTCGTACAGTCGACAGAGGTACGAAGCAACTAAGAAGGAAATCTGTTAGTCTGGTCAAAGTACAATGGAGTCTTGATGATCGAGACTGTACCTGGGAGACGGAGGAGAGCATTCGTGCTTCGAATCCGGAATTGTTTATTTCATGTACTATTTGCTTTTCTATCTTGCTTTTTCCTTGTTTTCTTTGTTTCGTTCTTTTCGAGGACGAAAAGATTTGAGTGGGGGAGAGTGTAACAACCCTATATTTTTGTAAATAATTTTAAATCATTTTAAAATAAATTTTATTTCAATATTTCTATTTTTAAAACATTTTAGAAGTATAGTTATAATTTTCAAAAGTGTAGTTATAATTTTCGAAAGTTAATTGTATTTTTGTTTGCAATTTTTAATCTAGTTTCAATATAATAAGCTATTTTCTTTATTTATTTATTTTTTTCTATGAATAATTATTTATTATCATTTTCACTTTATTTTGTTTGTCTTTTATTTTTATTTATTGATTTTTATTTGTTTATATTGAATTAAAAAGAAAGTGGAAATTTGAAGAGGCTAAAGCTTTAAACATTTGACTTTTCACTTTCTAAACCTTTCAATTTCTTGGTCATTCAAATTTTTATTGTAGTCATGAGTATTCCTATTGTATTTCATGTGAAAACTCCTTCTCATTTCATTTCATTTCAGCCATCAAACATTTCTGGAATTTTGGTAATGGCTTCCCCTTCTTTTTCTACTTTTTCTTCATTTTTTTCCATTGTTTTTGCTTGATTTTTGCCTTGACTTCCTCCACAAGTTGCTCGGCCATAACCCCATCATCTCCACCGACCAACACCTCCTCCTCTTTCCCATGATCCACGGCAACAACCCCTACTACTCCTCTGACCAGTTGATGGTCGTGACCCTCCCTTGAACCATCATCACAAAAACAATGACAAACACTCCAAATCACTCCATAGTCGAGCTAGTATTCACCATCCCCTTCATCTTTGACCACGGCCACCACCATCAGCATGTGCACCTCCTCTGGCCACCACCCCTACCCTCTGACCTGACCTGACTTGCCTTTGGCCGAGCCCATAGAACCATAGGCCGAGACCATGGTGAACCAAACCACTTTGTTAGTCTTGCCTTTTGACCTTCCTTGTGTTGAAACTCCTACCTCTTCATATCCTCTTGCTTAGCCGTGCATTTGTGAACTCAAACTAGACCCTTACCACCTGAAATCATGTTGTGGCCGATCCAAATAACATGTGTGGTCGAGCAAAGTTGAGTGGATATCAAGCAAAAATTGTTTAAAAGCTTTGTGAAGTCATTTGTCTAATTCTATTTTCTTTGTTTCAATATAAACTTTTGTATTGTATTTATATTTATATTTTGCTTTGTTTATTTTGTGAATAGAAGATTTACATCTTGGCTCTCTCTCTCTCCATTCAAATCTAGTCGTGCTATCGTGCTTTCGGGATTTTCATTTGTGTGTTTTATTTGCAAACTCCAGCGTAAAAAGGTGAGTATTCAAACACGACATCTATACTTATATAAATTGTGAAGTGACAACAAGTGAATATGTATAAATATTATATCATGTTATACCTACCTGTGATGTTAATCATATGATGTTAAACCATGTTATTAACTTGTCACATCATCTGTTATATTTTATTTTACTGTTTATTCTATTATGTTAAATCACACTGCAAGTTCCCTGTAGAATAGAATCACTATGGGTTGAAATGATACATACCCGAACGGACTTTAGAATAGGGAAAGATCGTTATGGGCTGAAATGATAAAGCTGAGCGATTTTTATTTACTTGGGATTACGGGTTTGAAATGATAAAACCTGGATTTTCTTTGTAAATTACGGATTGAAATGATCATTATCCGTATCACTTGACTTAGGCTAGAAAATATTTTATAAACCCGTGGTTATTTTATATAGTTTTCTGGAAATTTTTAAGTATTTTTAAAATATAAAAATATGATAGTTTGATTTAAGTTGAATATAAAATGATTAAATAAATAAATAATGATTTTTCTATGTATTAAATTGTAAATAAATAAATGGGAAAATTGTGATTTAAAACATAACTTAAATTGGAAATTTTGATTTGATTTTTAATGAAAGTTTAAGTTAATTAAATAAAAATGGAAATTAAGTTTTATTTGTGAAAATGGAAATTTAAATTTAAGTGTTAAAAGTAAGTTGTTAAAAATGAAAAGAATAAGAAAATGGTACGCTTGAATTTAATTTTTGGAAAATTGGATTTTATTGTAAAAATTCACTTTATAAAAATCATAAGTTAAAAAACATTTAAATGACTATTTTGATGTGGAAAAATGTGATTTTTATAAGTTAAATTGATTTAAATTGAAGTTTGGTTATGGCTAGAATTCTATTTAAAATCTGGAAATTCATTTAGTAGCACTTCAGAAATGCTATCGTTTCTGGAAATGAACTAAAATCTAAACTAAGTAGAATCTGCAGCACTTTGTAAGTTCTGTAGTTGCAGAAGTGAACAAAAAGACTAAATTTAACAAAGGGCTATGACAGCACTTTGTAAGTGCTGTAGTGGCAGGAACTAAATTTGAACTGAAACTAATGAAAGAGCTATTGTAGTACTTGTTAAGTGCTGCAGTTGGCTGAAATGAGATTTTTGAATATAATTGAACTATTGCAGCAGTTTTGTAAATGCTGTCTTTTCTGAATTGAATTAAACCTTTTAAATTGAACCCTGAACTATTACGGCAGTTTTTAAATGCTGTCTTTTATGACCTGAATTTGTTTTCAAATGAAACTGAACTACTACAGCAGTTTTAAATGCTGTCCTTGTTGAATTGAATTGTTTTCAAATACAACTTACTGCAGCACTTTCTAAATGCTGTGAAAGCTGGAATTTTAATGTTTTAATGTATTTAAGTGAATAAACGAACTCAGAAAAGGCTAATTTTTTTGGAATTGAATATTTGATTTAAAGGAATAATGACTTTAATTTTAAATGGTTTAAATGAAGTATTTTGATTTGAAATATCAACTATTTTAAAATTTATAACCATGGGTTATAATAACGATTGGTTGTTAAAGAGACCGGGATCGGATATGGACATACTCTCTGTCGATACCGAAAGCCACTTTAACAACTGTACACGGTGGAGTTTCCAAAATGAAGTAGGATGGTGGCGACGATCCTAAAGGTATATGCGTGGACCCAACTCCCGTGAGTTGGCATAAGGTGGTTAAAACAGGAGCAATCGACGGGCCAATGAGGTAGCACCTCTGATCGGACACACTTCTTCGATACCATTCTATTACTTTGTGATTGATTGGGTGCACCCCTTGATTTTGGAGTGTTGTTCAAGGTGGGCGGTAGTGGCTGCTATGCGTTTCCACCAGCCCGGATGCGTAATTGGTATATCTACCCTGGCATTTCCTTGTTGTGTTGTGTCACCTACCATACCGAGCTTTACTGCGAGTTGTGATTTCTCCCATAGCCTGTGGAGTATCGAGGGTAGCCCTCGTTTTGGGAGTATGCTAATACTGGATAGACTACTGGGACTACTACGTGTTAAGGGCTATATGGGTAACCCCTTGACGCTATTAAAAAGTATGTTTATTTTATTATTAGACATTATTATAACAGCGAATATTACTACATAGTAGATAGTTTAACGGATCCTTAAAGAATGGGCGATCCCAAGCATTTTATTACAGTTCACTTGAGTTGGTTTACATTGTATAAGTATGTATGTCCTGACTCGACTGTTTGTGTTTTATTTATGCTCGGGTCAGCCTGAGTATTCACAGCTTAGGGCTTAACTTCCTGGAGCTAGGAATCGCTGGAGATTCTGCTTATCTAGTTATTTGTCTATTTCAATTTCAATTGTTCTATTTCAGCTTTTGTATTAGTGGACTTCTATGTATTTCGGATTTCTACTATATTTGTTTCAAACTATGTATCTGTTTTTGAGACTTTGTATTGTAGTGGCTTCATGAACCACTATTTATTTTATTTTTCCGTTGCGAGTTGTTCTGATATTTCTGTGTCTGTGATTTTGTGAATGATTTTACTTACTCCAAATTTTATTACAATCTGTTATTTTGCATTATTCAAGTCTGACAAGTGTGGATTATTGTCGATTTGAATGGTCCAAAATAGAGGGGTGTTACAATGGTAAACTCGTGCCTAAGATAAATATAGTCAGTATCTAAATATACCATAATCCCGAGCCGTATCTAGTGTGATCGAACTCGTGTAGATCTCACTGTACCCCTATAAGAAGCATAAGTGGTATATGATCAACTCTAGATATCGAAAATCCAAGTCTGCATTAGACGCCCATCTATAATTCAAATTATCGTAATCTAATGATTTCCGTTGAGGGTCCAAAATAATAAAGTCGGTACATAAATGTACCATAGACCTCGAGCCACATCCAACTTTAATGGAACCCGTGTAGATCTCACCGTACCCCTATAAGAAGCATAAGTGATATATGATCTACTCTAGATATCTAAAACCTATGTGGACCTCATCGTACCTATATAACAAGCATAAGTATATGTAACCCACTCGTAGATGATCGTCATCATCTCCCTCACAACCATCACAGATTTCTTAACAAATTCGCATAATGTCTCGACAAAAGAGAACGATGGGCGTATCCCGTATAATATGCCACCAGGACCACGAAGGAATACCAATGCCATACAGATATATATATATATATATATCAAATATAACATCACATAATCAAATATGTTTATCACAAATGAAGATCCATATCTCGCAATCATCTTTCAATACGGATGGCCTCTACTATAAGACTAGTTGTATGTACAACCACAAATATAAGGCCAATAGAAAGTACGGTCGCTAATATAAGACCAATATCATCCATCAAATATACATACTCAAGGTCAAAACTATGAAGCATGGACTAACTCTGCTTACTTGTACACGCTCACTAGATGTGATCGTGCAAATGATCATTGATTGATATCATATCCAATCATTAGTGACTGCACACGTATCACTATAAATTGCATATGATTCCTAAACTTGCCTTGCATTACACTTTCTCGAGTAGCCCAAATATTTTCCCGAAGTCATACGGAGGGAATCGGGTTTGTCCAAAAGCAAAACGCTCTGGATCTGGGCACTAATGCCCAACCCAGTCACCAGTCAGTGCCACCGGTCACCCGGTATATGCTTTGAACTGGAGGATAATGCCTAGCTTGGAGAATAATACGAGGCCCAGTTTTTGCTTGTTTTTTCATGCCGCCTTCTCCATCAGGTCACCTAACCATCTCCCCATGTCGTCTTCATCATGTGGTTGAGGTGTGGTGTCTTATGGTTGAGTCTGCGTGTTGATTCCTTGGATTGTTCTATCATGTCATCACGAATCCTTTTCTCAATCATTTAGCTACTAAAATGTGATGTGCTTCTCAGCAACGCAACTACACTCTACTACATCACCTTCCTTCATTACAAATGTGTATATATATATATATAGGCAAACTCACACAATATACACTGATTCACACACATTTACACTTATTTTAAATAAGTAATTCGATTGTTTGATAATAAAATCTTACTTTTGTTTACTAAATCTTTTTTATAAAAGTCCAAATATCCTCTTCCATTATTTTATAAAATCATGCAACTATTTTATAAAACAGGAAAATACTGTCAAGGACAAAATTTCTCACCATTTTAGCCTCAAGGACTGGCCTTCAGTATTTTAGCGTGAAGGACAACTGTTGAATTTCAATTCGGAGGCAGGACAAAAAATTAGTGAGCAGGACAAACACGCAAAGTCTGGAGTGGCGTCAAACTTAGGCGGCGTTGTCGATGAGGGCGGTTGCTGTGATGGCGTTGGCTATGACGGTGGTTGGTTCGACGGTGGATGACAACGACTAGGGTTTTGAAGTAGCTCGATTTGAAGTCATCTTATGATGGAAAATTGATGGCTCTGGTGGCTGGACGCCGTGGTGAAGTGGTGTTTTAGAAGAAACAACAATTCGAGTAAGAAGAAGAGCGGGTCGAGGAAGAAGAAGAGCAAGCCATGGAAGAATTAGGGAAGAAGAAGTGGTATCAGCTGTTAGGTATCAGTTTTCCAGTTTATAGGTATCGGTTTTGAAAATATTTTTTATTTTTGTGTTTTTGATTTTTGTTGTATAATAAAATTATTATACTGTAATAAATTCACATTTTGAACCGAACGCTTTTTAATTGTTATTGTATTTTTTAGCATTCATATTGGTTTGATTGATAATGTATTGTTGTGTTGATTTTAGTGAGGATCGGTTTTTAGGTATCATTTTTGTTTTTTCTAAGTATCCTTTTTTAGAATAATGTAGTGGAAGTTTTTTACTGTTTCGTTTGTTTTATTATATAAAAAATGAAGTAGTTATGTAGTAAATATAATGATCATTGATTTGAATTAGTGTTTCATTAGTATCAAATATTTAATGAATTTTGTTTGAGTATTAGTTTTACTATTAATTTGAGGATCGGTTTTTAGGTATTAGTTTTAGTGATAGTAGTGACACTACCTTAGTTGAATGGAATCCATGCTTATGTTGGAGTGGAGCCACTCGATCTGGCTTGCATCGGAGAATGAAGATGCTTGAGTCAAAGCATCATTATATGAGATAACAATGCAATTTCATGAGCTTGATAGATGTTGATTATGGATGGTCTATTTATGCTTTAAATATGATGATAAACAGATTTTCCACAAGGATGATTGTTATGATTGAAATGCTTATTCAAGAATGAACTGTAAACTTAGATAATGGTGATCGAATTTGATAAATTTGAGAACTTAGAATATTATGGGTAATTTATTTGAATATCAGCTGTTAGGAATCAGTTTTAGTTATCGGTAGCAGTTTTTAGGTATCAGTTTTTAGGTACCATTTTTTAGATATCGGTTTTTAGTTATCGATAGCAGTTTTTAGGTATCAGTTTTTAGGTACCGATTTTTAGGTATTAGTTTTTAGTTATCCGTAGCAGTTTTTAGGTATTAGTTTTTAAGTTAAGAGTTATCGGTAGCATGTGATGGCGGCGGGTGGTGTTGGGGGCGACGGCGAGGCTAGTGGTGCAGGAGATGGCGATGGGTAGTGGTGCGACGAGTGCTGGTTGATAATTTTAGCGTTTGTCCTTATGACTATTTTGGAAGATTGTTTGTTCTTATCACTAATTTTGGGAGAATGTTTGTCCTTGTGGCTAAAATATTAAGGTTACGTCCTTGAGGCTAAAAAATACAAATTTTTGTCCTTTATACAAAAAAACCCCTTTATAAAATTCATAACTGGCTAATAGATCGTTTTTTAGCCTTCGTGGTTATTTTCCAAAAGTCATACTCTTAGTTTTCGATTGGTAATAAAATGTATAACGATATTTCTATCACTAATATTACTACAAATTAGAGTTTAGTTAATTTATAATTATGTTATGAATTAATATCATCTATATCAAAAACTATTCAATATGAACAGAACACACACACACACACATATATATATATATACACACACGGGATCTTAATCAATTATCCCGAATGTCTACTTAAACCAATCCAATCAAATAGGGGAATAATCACGTGTGTGTGTGTATTATTCTACCTCTTATATGCAATATTTCTCAATATACATGAATACAGGATATCATACTGAAACGTAAATTCAGAGTAATAACTCTACTCACTTAAGCTATAAATTCTCAAGTGTCCTAATCCAGTCCAAGTCCATAGCATGTCGTAGATAATCTCACTACAAGTACGAGGGAAAAGACCATGTCTCGATTGGACCTCATATGCAAGAGATATGAATTAAATACGAAACGAGCTAATTGATCTATTAATTAATTATATTAACTAATTAATTACCTCACCATCTCTTAATCCCCTTCTCCTTCCTAAATCATGCATGAACAACCCACTCCCCCACCATGCATGCACATAGTGAGATGGAGCTTCGCTCCATGAAATCCAATGTCGACTGAGCCATTGCACTCCTCATTGAACACTCGATCTATCAACGTCAGAATCATCAAGCAAGGAGCCTACCCCAAATCGCAACCTACTCGCCTCCTCTTACTGCTCCAATGATGCAAATTTCCTGAGGATACCTCACCACCTCTGACCAATTCCAAGCGATGAAGCACCACAAGAGAGACTCAACACCACCCTCGCCTTGACCTAAATTCCCCACTAGCTTCGTCAAATGCTGTCCCTAGTTCGAAAAATGTTGAGCTCGACCAAGTCATACTGCACCCCCAAATCCTATATAGATTTAAAGCTCTCCTGCAATACCCCTAGGTTGGAATGGGAATAATAAGTCCTATATGGCAGAAAATGCATATGAAGTGGGTGCTTATATAATAAAGCCTTCTCCTTAGAATTGCGACGAGGTCTTTTGAGGAACAAAACCCTATACCTTGGCTTGGCTTGTGAGGCGATGGTGTCTAAGTGGGGAACAATATCTTCGCTGAGTAAGGAGCGGGCTATTATAGTGGTATTAGAGGAGGTACCCTACCGGAATTATGGCATGTGTGTAGACTACAATGCCTGGGTGAGGTGTTCGTGAGCCAACGAGGACGTTGGGCTCTGAAGGAGGGGAGATTGTAAAACCCCTAAGTTGGAATGCAAATAATAAGTTCGACATCACGGAAAATGCCTATGAAGTGGGTGCTTATATAGTAAAGCCTTCTCCTTAAAATTGCGATGACACCTTTTGAGGAACAAAACCGCATATCTTGGCTCGACCCGTGAAGTGGAGGTGTCAAAGTTGGGGATAATATCTTCATTGAGAAAGGAGCGGGTTATTACATCTCCTTATCACGATCCCAACGGATCCGATCTCCTCGGTTTTCAGGGCCTATAACTTTTGATCTAATTTCATGGAGGGTGGAAGATATTCTTGTTTATTGGAAAGAGGAGGAGGTAGAAAAATGAAAGTGGAAAAGTAACGTGGGTGTGTGGGGTGAGTGTATATATATAATTTAATTTCTCAAATAAATCATCACACGCTCCGAGCTCGTACGATCACACGGGACATCAGATCACTATAAAACTCATCGGTGCACATCACCATTTTTTTGCTCCCAATGGTATAAATTTTGTCTCCATCTGATACGGGGCTCTAGGATAATAATTTCATGCATTTCAAGGTCGTTTTAGATATCGGATAGCCTGATTCCAACAATTATTCGACCACACGTTCCAAAATGAAATCCTCATCCCAGAAACACAAGCCACCGGTCAGGATCCCACTAGACCTCAAAACACACGTATTTCTACAAAATAGTATGACAATACGTAAATTGTAAAAAAACCATGATTCCAAATATAGCAATATTCATAGTCATTTTGATTCGTAACGTCGATCCAAACTCAATGAAATGGTCTCCAATCCTAATTTGATCGTATGCAAATATGTTATATTTTGGACCTTTAATTCAATATTGATTCTGTATTTAAATTAACTAAAAACTTCTTACCATTGAAAATGCGGGTTGTTACAGTGTGGTGTTGCTTTTCGAGGTGGATGAGGTTCGAATCCCATAGTCATCACAATGGTGATGGGGTGGTTCTTGCGAATGGTTTAGACGATGGAAGGTTTCTGATACAATTAATGTGGGTAGTGGGTATATGCTTTAGGATTAGGGCATTTTAAGTCAAAGCTATACTCAAACATGGAAATGTAGGACATTTTGAGTTTGGAATTGATTGTAGACCTTGAGCTGGCCACATGCACAAAGTGTGCCTATAGAAGAAAATCTACATAGCTTGGCAGGTCAGTTAGGAGGAGTGTACAACTACATAGTGCACCTTCTGGTTTGGTAAATAGATCATCTGACTTTAGCTCGGGTTTGGTTGTTTATTTAGGTAGCAATTATTGTCCTACTGTTTTGAATGAGTTACCTACTAGTTCTATGCTTGACTTAATTAACAAGAGAACGGGATTTATTTTTTATATTGATTATGTTGATATTTATTATAATAGAAGCAAAGAATTTGAGAGGCCCTTTCTCATAAATCATGAGATATATTAGCTGGAATGTTAGGGTTTTGTATGATATTAGCAAATGTAGTAAAATTAGGTCTCTTTTAAAAGATAATAACATTAATTTAGCTTTAATGCAAGAAACTAAAATAGAACAACCCGATTACCATTTCCATAGAATTTTGAGGGGTTCTATCTTAGTAATTAGGTTAGTCTCCCTACTAGGGGTTGCTCTAGAGGTTTAGTAATGGATTGGAAACATAATTGTGTCAAGCTTATTCAATCAGTTATTAAAGTTTACTCGATACATCTTATTTTCACTGATTTATGAGACGACCCCTTTTAAATGTTATTAACATTTATGGGCTATACAATAAGATTGATATAAAGGTTCTTTAGAGAGAGTGTCTAGATTTTAGATTTCTTAGTGTTAGTCCATGGGTAGTAGGGGAGATTTCACTATGACTAGGTTTTTAAGGCAGCGCCCACCTAGAGAAAGAAACATTTTTGGTATGAAGGAGTTCAACCAATTTATTACTTAGGGCAGTTTAATTTAATTATCACTGATTAATAGACGCTTCAGTGGTCAAACTCAATAGACATCCCTTCGATGGTGCCCCGCGGTCATTTCTTCATTAGTGAAGAAATGGAAGATAGTTTCTCGATTTTGCTTGTTACCAGGCTTTCGAATGTGTACTTAGATCTTTTGCAAGAACCGACTCCTTTTTTAGATATCTTTTAGATTCAAAAATACATGGCTATTAGAATGTAATTTTGTCGGCCTAGTTTCCAATAAATGGCTCTCTATGAGTAACGAAAATATTAGATATTCGGGCAATATAACATAGGTTTTCATCGGTATGCCTTAGGTCCTTAGATTATTCCTTAGAAAATGGAACGGAAACTTTTTTTAGAAATATTAAGATTAAAAAATAAAATTTACATTTTAAAATTCTATAAAAAAAATTAGAAGAAACTAGATCTTGTTCCTTTCAGAACAAAACATTCTTCTAAACTAAAAATAAGAACTAGACAAAGTCATTTGCGAAAGGAAATAATATGGAAACAAAGGACACAGGTATTGTTATGGATGAAAGAGACAAAAATACCAAGTTTTTTCATAGAATAGCTAATGGTCGCTAGTGTAGTAACTTTATAAGCTCCTTACTTATTGACAATGTGGAAATTTTTGATCAATATAAGCTCAATAACTCTATCACTGACTACTACAAAGATATTTTTGGATCCAACAGAGATGATTATATTAAAACTAGGTAGAATGACTTATATCCTGATTATTCAAGAATTGTTCTAGATGATTTGGATATTTCATTCTCGAAAAAGGAGATTATTAGAGCTTTCGATGATATATCAAGCAATATATTACCTAAACTAGATGTATTTCCTATTTTATCTATAAGAAATTTTGAAATCTCTTGAAATATGAAATAGTTAAAATGTTTAATGAGTTTTATAATGTTAATTTACAATTAGAAAGATTTAACTTTGCAACTGTAATTTTTCTTTATAAGAAAGTGGATGTGAAAGTGCTAAAGGACTTTAGGCCTATATCATTAATAAACTGTTCTTTTAAAATAATTTCAAAGATCTTAGCGAATAGGATAAGCATCAAAATGAATAATTTAATCGATATTACATAATCCGTTTTTATAAATGGCTAAAACATATAGGCGAAGTCATCGTTATCCCAGAATTTATAAACCATTGTTGTAAAAATAATACCACTTATGTTCTTTTAAAACTTGATTTTGCTAAAGCTTTTGATTCTATTGATTAGTTTTTTCTAAAAGATTTACTATTGGCTAGGGTTTTCAATTCTAGATGCGTAGGTTGGATTTTGGTCTTGCTCAAAATTGAAAATTCAAGTATAATGGTTAATGGTATTCTTGGAAATAAAATTTATTCTAAACGTGGTTTGAGAGATGGTGGCTTTCTATCGTCCTTATTATTTAACCTATCAGCGAATGTTTACACTAGAATCATAACAAATATTATATTAAAATTTTATATTTTCAACACCCAGTGAAAATACAGGAAAACTTTTAAAAACAGATATGGAAAGTACAATCCAAACAAAAAAACAAACAAAACCTTTGTCTAACCATGGTTCGCAGATACACAATGGTTACGCCTGGATCCCCCAAGAAACAATCCATATCCATAAGCTTTCTCAGCCCTGCGAGTTACGCCATGATGACTAGTAGAATGCAGGATACACAATGGTTACGCCTGGATCCTCCAGGAAACAATCCGTACCCCTAGGCCATCTCAGCCAGGCGGTTTTGCTACTAATGCGACCTACATAGATGCAGGATACACAATGGTTACGCCTGGATTCCCCAGGAAACAATCCGTACCCCTAGGCCATCTCAGCCAGGCAGTTGCGCTATGCAGTCGCGCTCGTAAGACCATGGGTAACGCTATGAAATTCGATGGAAACTCGAGTATCATATCCGAAAAACCAAAAATCATAGAATATCGATAGAATGAATCCACAATGTGGCCACAAAGCAGATATCAAGCAGAAGACACACACTAATATTTCTATCACTAATATTACTACAAATTAGAGTTTAGTTAATTTATAATTATGTTATGAATTAATATCATCTATATCAAAAACTATTCAATATGAACAGAACACACACACACACATATATATATATATACACACACGGGATCTTAATCAATTATCCCGAATGTCTACTTAAACCAATCCAATCAAATAAGGGAATAATCACGTGTGTGTGTGTATTATTCTACCTCTTATATGCAATATTTCTCAATATACATGAATACAGGATATCATACTGAAACATAAATTCAGAGTAATAATTCTACTCACTTAAGCTATAAATTCTCAAGTGTCCTAATCCAGTCCAAGTCCATAGCATGTCGTAGATAATCTCACTACAAGTACGAGGGCAAAGACCATGTCTCGATTGGACCTCATATGCAAGAGATACGAATTAAATACGAAACGAGCTAATTGATCTATTAATTAATTATATTAACTAATTAATTACCTCACCATCTCTTAATCCCCTTCTCCTTCCTAAATCATGCATGAACAACCCACTCCCCCACCATGCATGCACATAGTGAGATGGAGCTTCGCTCCATGAAATCCAATGTCGACTGAGCCATTGCACTCCTCATTGAACACTCGATCTATCAACGTCAGAATCATCAAGCAAGGAGCCTACCCCAAATCGCAACCTACTCGCATCCTCTTACTACTCCAATGATGCAAATTTCCTGAGGATACCTCACCACCTCTGACCAATTCCAAGCGATGAAGCACCACAAGAGAGACTCAACACCACCCTCGCCTTGGCCTAAATTCCCCTCTATCTTCGTCCAATGTTGTCCCTAGTTCGAAAAATGTTGAGCTCGACCAAGTCACACTGCACCCCCAAATCCTATATAGATTTAAAGCTCTCCTGCAATACCCCTAGGTTGGAATGGGAATAATAAGTCCTATATGGCAGAAAATGCATATGAAGTGGGTGCTTATATAATAAAGCCTTCTCCTTAGAATTGCGACGAGGTCTTTTGAGGAACAAAACCCTATACCTTGGCTTGGCTTGTGAGGCGATGGTGTCTAAGTGGGGAACAATATCTTCGCTGAGTAATGAGCGGGCTATTATAGTGGTATTAGAGGAGGTACCCTACCGGAATTATGGCATGTGTGTAGACTACAACGCCTGGGTGAGGTGTTCGTGAGCCAACGAGGACGTTGGGCTCTGAAGGAGGGGAGATTGTAAAACCCCTAAGTTGGAATGCGAATAATAAGTCCGACATCACGGAAAATGCCTATGAAGTGGGTGCTTATATAGTAAAGCCTTCTCCTTAAAATTACGATGACACCTTTTGAGGAACAAAACCGCATATCTTGGCTCGACCCGTGAAGTGGAGGTGTCAAAGTTGGGGATAATATCTTCATTGAGAAAGAAGCGGGTTATTACATCTCCTTATCACGATCCCAACGGATCCGATCTCCTCGGTTTTCAGGGCCTATAACTTTTGATCTAATTTCATGGAGGGTGGAAGATATTCTTGTTTATTGGAAAGAGGAGGAGGTAGAAAAATGAAAGTGGAAAAGTAACGTGGGTGTGTGGGGTGAGTGTATATATATAATTTAATTTCTCAAATAAATCATCACACGCTCCGAGCTCGTACAATCACACGGGACATCAGATCACTATAAAACTCATCGATGCACATCACCATTTTTTTGCTCCCAATGGTATAAATTTTGTCTCCATCTGATACGGAGCTCTAGGATAATAATTTCTTGCATTTCAAGGTCGTTTTAGATATCGGATAGCCTGATTCCAACAATTATTCGACCACTCATTCCAAAATGAAATCCTCATCCCAGAAACACAAGCCACCGGTCAGGATCCCACTAGACCTCAAAACACACGTATTTCTACAAAATAGTATGACAATACGTAAATTGTAAAAAACCATGATTCCAAATATAGCAATATTCATAGTCATTTTGATTCGTAACGTCGATCCAAACTCAATGAAATGGTCTCCAATCCTAATTTGATCGTATGCAAAAATGTTATATTTTGGACCTTTAATTCAATATTGATTCTGTATTTAAATTAACTAAAAACTTCTTACCGTTGAAAATGCGTGTTGTTATAGTGTGGTGTTGCTTTTCGAGGTGGATGAGGTTCGAATCCCATAGTCATCACAATGGTGATGGTGTGGTTCTTGCGAATGGTTTAGACGATGGAAGGTTTCTGATACAATTAATGTGGGTAGTGGGTAGATGCTTTAGGATTAGGGCATTTTAAGTCAGAGCTATACTCAAACATGGAAATGTAGGACATTTTGAGTTTGGAATTGATTGTAGACCTTGAGCTGGCCACATGCACAAAGTGTGCCTATAGAAGAAAATCTACATAGCTTGGCAGGTCAGTTAGGAGGAGTGTACAACTACATAGTGCACCTTCTGGTTTGGTAAATAGATCATCTGACTTTAGCTCGGGTTTGGTTGTTTATTTAGGTAGCAATTATTGTCCTACTGTTTTGAATGAGTTACCTACTAGTTCTATGCTTGACTTAATTAACAAGAGAACGGGATTTATTTTTTATATTGATTATGTTGATATTTATTATAATAGAAGCAAAGAATTTGAGAGGCCCTTTCTCATAAATCATGAGATATATTAGCTGGAATGTTAGGGTTTTGTATGATATTAGCAAATGTAGTAAAATTAGGTCTCTTTTAAAAGATAATAACATTAATTTAGCTTTAATGCAAGAAACTAAAATAGAACAACCCGATTACCATTTCCATAGAATTTTGAGGGGTTCTATCTTAGTAATTAGGTTAGTCTCCCTACTAGGGGTTGCTCTAGAGGTTTAGTAATGGATTGGAAACATAATTGTGTCAAGCTTATTCAATCAGTTATTAAAGTTTACTCGATACATCTTATTTTCACTGATTTATGAGACGACCCCTTTTAAATGTTATTAAAATTTATGGGCTATACAATAAGATTGATATAAAGGTTCTTTAGAGAGAGTGTCTAGATTTTAGATTTCTTAGTGTTAGTCCATGGGTAGTAGGGGAGATTTCACTATGACTAGGTTTTTAAGGCAGCGCCCACCTAGAGAAAGAAACATTTTTGGTATGAAGGAGTTCAACCAATTTATTACTTAGGGCAGTTTAATTTAATTATCACTGATTAATAGACGCTTCAGTTGTCAAACTCAATAGACATCCCTTCGATGGTGCCCCTCGGTCATTTCTTCATTAGTGAAGAAATGGAAGATAGTTTCTCGATTTTGCTTGTTACCAGGCTTTCGAATGTGTACTTAGATCTTTTGCAAGAACCGACTCCTTTTTTAGATATCTTTTAGATTCAAAAATACATGGCTATTAGAATGTAATTTTGTCGGCCTAGTTTCCAATAAATGGCTCTCTATGAGTAACGAAAATATTAGATATTCGGGCAATATAACACAGGTTTTCATCGGTATGCCTTAGGTCCTTAGATTATTCCTTAGAAAATGGAACGGAAACTTTTTTTAGAAATATTAAGATCAAAAAATAAAATTTACATTTTAAAATTCTATAAAAAAATTAGAAGAAACTAGAATCTTGTTCCTTTCAGAACAAAACATTCTTCTAAACTAAAAATAAGAACTAGACAAAGTCATTTGCGAAAGGAAATAATATGGAAACAAAGGACACAGGTATTGTTATGGATGAAAGAGACAAAAATACCAAGTTTTTTCATAGAATAGCTAATGGTCGCTAGTGTAGTAACTTTATAAGCTCCTTACTTATTGACAATGTGGAAATTTTTGATCAATATAAGCTCAATAACTCTATCACTGACTACTACAAAGATATTTTTGGATCCAACAGAGATGATTATATTAAAACTAGGTAGAATGACTTATATCCTGATTATTCAAGAATTTTTCTAGATGATTTGGATATTTCATTCTCGAAAAAGGAGATTATTAGAGCTTTCGATGATATATCAAGCAATATATTACCTAAACTAGATGTATTTCCTATTTTATCTATAAGAAATTTTGAAATCTCTTAAAATATGAAATAGTTAAAATGCTTAATGAGTTTTATAATGTTAATTTACAATTAGAAAGATTTAACTTTGCAACTGTAATTTTTCTTTATAAGAAAGTGGATGTGAAAGTGCTAAAGGACTTTAGGCCTATATCATTAATAAACTGTTCTTTTAAAATAATTTCAAAGATCTTAGCGAATAGGATAAGCATCAAAATGAATAATTTAATCGATATTACATAATCCGTTTTTATAAATGGCTAAAACATCATAGGCGAAGTCATCGTTATCCCAGAATTTATAAACCATTGTTGTAAAAATAATACCACTTATGTTCTTTTAAAACTTGATTTTGCTAAAGCTTTTGATTCTATTGATTAGTTTTTTCTAAAAGATTTACTATTGGCTAGGGTTTTCAATTCTAGATGCGTAGGTTGGATTTTGGTCTTGCTCAAAATTGAAAATTCAAGTATAATGGTTAATGATATTCTTGGAAATAAAATTTATTCTAAACGTGGTTTGAGAGATGGTGGCTTTCTATCGTCCTTATTATTTAACCTATCAGCGAATGTTTACACTAGAATCATAACAAATATTATATTAAAATTTTATATTTTCAACACCCAGTGAAAATACAGGAAAACTTTTAAAAACAGATATGGAAAGTACAATCCAAACAAAAAACAAACAAAACCTTTGTCTAACCATGGTTCGCAGATACACAATGGTTACGCCTGGATCCCCCAAGAAACAATCCATATCCATAAGCTTTCTCAGCCCTGCGAGTTACGCCATGATGACTAGTAGAATGCAGGATACACAATGGTTACGCCTGGATCCTCCAGGAAACAATCCGTACCCCTAGGCCATCTCAGCCAGGCGATTTCGCTACTAATGCGACCTACATAGATGCAGGATACACAATGGTTATGCCTGGATTCCCCAGGAAACAATCCGTACCCCTAGGCCATCTCAGCCAGGCAGTTGCGCTATGCAGTCGCGCTCGTAAGACCATGGGTAACGCCATGGAATTCGATGGAAACTCGAGTATCATATCCGAAAAACCAAAAATCAGAGAATATTGATAGAATGAATCCACAATGTGGCCACAAAGCGGATATCAAGCAGAAGGCACTTTCCGTATCTTTACTTTGAAAATATGTATCATATAGTACCTTTTCAAATCACTTTCAAATATCGTACTTATATAAAGTCCATTGTATATAAGATTTAATTTTCAAATCAAATACCTTTCCAAAATCAAAAGTATATCAAATCACACTTATATAGACTTCAATTATATAAGATTTCACTTTTAAAATTGAGTACCTTTTCAAATCCATAGTTTTCGAATCAACATCATACTTTACAAACCAAATTTTTATATAAGTTCGATAACTCCCAAATCAAGTATTTAGTAACACAAGGTTCTCAAATTTCAATTTGTTCTAATATCAGTTCAGTTTCAAAATCATATACGATTTCACCAAATCATTCTTCCAAATCAATTATCTTCGGTTTCAAAGTTTCCAAAATCATAAGTTTAGGAAAATACTTCAAATTTCCAAATCAACATAACTTATGTCAAACAAATTCATTTTCAAAATCATCATATAAATACTGGGTTTTCAAATTCCAATCTATTTTCGAAACCAAATATTTTCTCAAAATCAATTATACCCAAAATGATTACACAGTTTATAACCATCCCTTTAAAACCTTTAAACTATTATTTCTCTCTGAAATATCCAATTTACCCTTTGAATATTATTATTCTATATATATAGTTTTATAAAAGATGTTTCAAAGTCAAAACATATAGAACTAAATTTTATTCAAACATTTCAAACCTACATTTCATATTAGTATAATTCAAAATCGTCTTATTCATTTACTTAACAAAGCAATTTCAAACTTATTTAAATCATATTACTTCATACTTAAGTATACCAAAATAAACTTATATGCTATATCAAATGATTTATACTTTTCGAAATTACTTAGCTTTGAAAATTTAAACCTTGATTTGGAAGTGTTCGAACATTCAATATAGTCGAAGAAATCAAGTTTCCAGTTCAAAAGTTAGAAATCAGCAACAAATTAGTAAATCAATTTCAATAGACAAGGTTATACCAAAACAAATCCGAAACTCGAGGACTGAACACCGGCTCACTTCAAATCGTTTCAAATATATATACATATATCTTTCGAATATCAAATCATACTTTGAAATCAAAATTGGTTTCACAAAATCAATCACGTAGCAAAGCTACTAAAGTGGCCTCTCGCCCACTCTGAAACTCGAAAATCAATGTCGATGATGCATGCACACATCACCGAAATTATTCTCAGCGACATAAGTGAGTTCTGGACTTTTATTTTCTTGAAAACTTCTTTGAAATTTCTTCGAAATCATGGGAATTCATTTGAAGTCATTTGAAACAATTCTTATTCGGAAAATACTTTCAAATCGTATTATTATATATTTACAAAATCTTAAAACCAATTTCAAAATACCGGAGTTCAATTCTCGATTTTAAAATTTAAAATCCTTTAGTTATAAATCATTTTTAGATAAATCAAATTTCTTATATAATTTTTTTTCAAAATTACAAATCCTTTCTAAACCTCAAATTCTCATTTTAAACAGGGTATATAATCTTTATCGAAAACATTTCACTTTTATATATATAGAATAAAATCATACTTATCAAAATAATAATTTCGATATATAAAACAATTTCTGAAATACCACAAGCCCGATTTTTCAAAGGATGATGCAAGAGTGGATTTCAAAACAAAGATAGAGATTCAAATTAAAGGGACTCTAATCAATTAGAATTCTGATTCGAAGGTCGACTCGACTGAAGATGAGATAATTAATTTACAAAATATAGGATGGATATACTTATATAAATCGCGAGCAACCTTAACCGGGTCAACCGTGACTTCGGAAATATGATCGAGGCGGAATTCTTAGTCAAATCGACATTCGATCGCCAAAGATAGAATTCGGCTATAGCAAGAGATAGCAGCATCGTAAACCGAGGATACAAAATCTTCGATGAATCAATGCCAATTGTAAAGGAGTTTCACCCCTTTACAAATATTCCAGTGGAGTTATGGGATACTCCAGGATCAAAGAATACAAATAGGGAGAGACAAGAATGAATTTTGGAACCGTATGGAATGTTCCAAAGTTCAAAGGAAATCGAGTCAAAAGGAAGAGATTCAATTCGAACGAAAGTGACTCTGTAAATAAATTTACCTTGTATGCTAAGTTTTTCCTAGAGCCAAAGCTCTGATACCAACTGTAACGACCCGGTATTTTCAACCATTCGCATCCACACATATTGGACTTGAATTGTTCAAAATATCATATTGTTAATTTAAATTTGGCAAAACTCAGCATATACAATAAATAAATCAATCACAGAATCACAGACACAGAGTAATATAATAATACGCAGCGGAATAAATAAATAGTAGTTCATGAAGCTACTATATAAACATCAGAGTTAGAAATAAAATAAAATAGAATATCTCAAATGCAGTGAAGTCTCCAGTACAACAGATGACCTCTCTGAACAAATCAACTAGAAAAGCTGAAAGCTGAGTCGATAGTTGGATCTCCAAACGAAGCTCCAAACTCCAAAGGTGAGTCTCAAATGATGTATCACTCGGTCTGACCCGAGCGTAAAGCAAAAACAAAACACTCGAGTCAGGATTAACATTCTTATATCAATAAATCAAACTCAAGTGAAATATCAACTGATATACAAGTAACTTAAAGGATGTTTGGGATAACCATCCTCTAAGGATCCGTGGAACTATCTACAATATAGAGATATACACTCTAACACCGTGGCCATTTCAAATAAATTTATATTTCAAAACCAAGATATCATTTTCATTTCAAATATATCTATTTCCTTAATTTCACAAATTGATTTCAAATCAACTCGAGTTCCAAATTTAAAATTTAATTCAATCTAGATTTATCCATTTAATTCAATTAAATTTCTAAATAACAAATTCAAATTATATTGACTTCAAATACAGATCTGAATCACAAAATAAACCATTAAGTTCCAATATATTTCAAAGCCTTAATATTCGACATTTCAAAGTTCAATTTAACAGTTTCATATAGATCATGATTTAACCTCACTATTATTAGTCTTGAAATATTCACTTAATAAATTCAGTATTATTTAAATAACCTTAAATTACATTTAAACTGAATATTCCCTTTGATTCATTTAAACTTGAAATATCCATTAAATCACTTTAAATCAAAAATCAAGTTAAAAAATCAAATCTTAAGTTTCAAATTCAATAGTTCAAATCGATCTAATTAAGTAGAATTCTTAATTAAATACAATTTCAAGTAATTCAACTTTATCTTCCTTAACTTTTACATATCCAAAAAAAACTATTTAAAAATATAATACGTAGACAAATTATATTGATTAAATCAAACTTTATTAAATTAAAGTTTATTATTCAATCTACTTTATATTAAAACTTATTTCCATATAAATATTTCCATTATTAAATAAAACCATATATGTATTCCCTTTCAAACCATAGAAATCATTTTTAAAATATTTATATATGGACCAACGGTGTCTGTATATAATTTCCTATCCTATAGTCAAGTATACGGATATTTATCATTTCAATCCGCAATTTAATATATATATGGGTAGATATCATTTCGACCAGCAATCCCAAATTCAATTCAAATGAAAATCGCTTGGGTTTATCATTTCAACCCATAACGAAATTCTCCTACTCTAAAGTCCGTTCGGGTATGTATCATTTCAACCCATAGTGAATTCTAAACTACAGGGAACTTGTAGAGTGATAACAGATAATATAATAATATAAAACAGGCATATATCAATAATAACAATATAATATAAACAACAGGATATGGTGTCATGTCTCACAGGTGAACAGTTGCAGATAATAGCATATATAACAATTTAAATAACTACAGCAGCATATTTCAATTGTCGTTTCAATTGAAATCAAATTTAATAAATATAAGAACGTTAAATCGTGAGTGATTACTCACCTTTCGAGGCTAGAGAGTGCAGAAGATGACACGGATATGCACACCGAAATTGAATTATGAATTCAAGCAAAATTGGCACAAATTCAACGATCAAGGCTAATAATAGGAATTGATGGAACAAATCAGAACGGGATCGATAAAGATAATTGGTATAAGTGAGCTTATATATTTAAACACTATATATATACTTTATAATGCATACCCTGAACAAAGAAAATATGCAGACACAGCCTATAGAACTTACAACAAAATATACAGACAGAGCTACATACTTTATTACTTTATATATTAAATAGGGCTTTTTATATTTGAAACCAATCTTAAGGATACTTTTATATAACATACTTTATAACTTTATAACATACCAGACTCTCGGCTATTGTATAAAAATATATCCTGAAAATACTACAACACTTACATATATGTAATCATATAGTAAGCAGACGTATGAAGTTTATGTTCATAAACAATTATACAAACATGTGCAGGATGTTCAACTTATGCAGCAACATTTAATTACATATATATCAGAACCTATATTCATAGAGTAAAAGAAAAATCAAATTTAATAAACACATACTTGATAAAATATTATATTATAAAATCTACGTATAAAATATATGTGTAAACATCTGTAAACTGAGATATATATACTAGATACGGAAACAAATTTTAAAATTTTAAAACAAATATTAAAATAACATATTTAATTAAAATCAATGTTTTAAATAATATATTGCCTAGATAAACTTATAGAAATCTATATATATATAACAGAGTATATAACAAACTGTAAATTATGCCTATATTTTCAACCAATTATATATATATCATCAGTTATACACGTATGCCAGAAATTAATGTTATAACTTATACAGTAAAATACCAATAAAAACGTATATAATATAACATTCAAACGTGTTAAATAGATTGAATACAGGCTACAGTCTTAACTATATGCTTATGTAACAAAATAGCTTACTAATAAAACAAAATGTACATACACGTATTATATATAACTGCCATATCAACTTGTACAAAACATATATATCACTTACGTATTTTGCAATCTGATATTTTGATAAACTCTTATAAACAATGTTTATATAGATATATATAAGATTTTAAATCCAATATTATAAAGATCCCAATAACTCATTTAGGCAAGCATAGATATATATCACAGAAAATCGATAATAGTACCTTAGTATATAAATAATACCTCTACAAAGGCCTGCGGGACAAAGCTTGGCTAGATCTAGGTAGAAGCTTCGGCAAGAGGCGGAGCCGAGGCTGTGGGTGGGTCAGATGAACGTAGATCTCGACAGAGTGTTGTGCACGGAGATGTGAGGGGAGGAGGGTGAGGCATGTACGCGGATAAGAAGGTTGTTTGATGGCTTGGACGAATTGGTGAAGTCATGTGGTACAGGCCGGTGGGTAGGGAGGACTTGCGTGAGTTACGCGAAGGGGCGGATGAAAAGGAATGGGTGGTGGAGGCGTGGAGATTTGAGAAAGTCACGTGAATTATATCTCTACTGTCATTTTTCGAGCACATGCAAAGGGAAAATGAAAGGTCAGAGAAAGTAATAGAGAGAGGAGAAGAACTAGCTTAAATAAAGGGGCAAGCAATAGGAAAAGATGAACAGGCAACAGGAAAAGGGGACGTACCATATGTATTAAAGTGAAATGAAGGGAATGGTAACGTATGTCCATTGATTCTGCAACATTTATTAAAGAAAATTATTATTGTTGCAGGTATACGTTTCAAATTTGAAAAGTAAAGGAAAGTTAAAGGTCACAAATTTCGGTACGGTACTGTTATCCCGCTTTTTGGTCAAAGCTGGAATATCAACAAATCGGCTGGATATCAGGATTGGAGTTCAATTGGAAACAAGGCTGCAATGGATATCGTCAAAATTTGGTCGAGCTCCAATCAGGACGGAATCGATTGGAAATGATGATGAGGACTAGGAGAGGCTACGTTTCAAGTTTCAGGCTAATCGGAGTTTGTACGAAGAAGATACGATCGATACAAGGTAGGAAGAAGGTACTGTTCGACTCCATCATCTTCCCTTGCCTCGACTCCATCAACTTCCCTTGCCTCGACTCCATCATCTTCCCTTGCCTCGACTCCATCATCTTCCCTTGCCTCGACTCCATCAAACTTCCCTTGCCTCGACTCCATCATCTTCCCTTGCCTCGACTCCATCGAACTTCCCTTGCCTCGACTCCATCGGTTTTCCCTTGCCTCGACTCCATCGAACTTCCCTTGCCTCGACTCCATCGAACTTCCCTTGCCTCGACTCCATCGAACTTCCCTTGCTTCAACTCCATCATCTTCGAATCCATTTCAACTGAGAATCCTTCGAATCCATTACCTCGAATCCAAGCCATGGATTCGACCCAGTCAAACCGGAGTACAAAACGGATCGAAGCGAGAGACACGCGCCACGTCGCAGTAAGCATCGAGTCGACCGAATCGATTCGAACCAGGATCGATTCGAACGAATCGATTCGAACTAGATCGATTCGAACCAGGCTAGTCAACCAGAAATGCAACCTTGAATCGATCATAACTTGAGATCTACACATCCAAATGCTATGAAATTTTCACAGAAGCTTCAACACATGATGAAGAATGTTCACACCAAATTTCAGCTCGATTGGACAATTTCTTGATCGATTCGAACATAGCTTCGAATCGATCCCAAAGTGGGCCCGGATTTCCAGAAAGCAGGGCATGTGGGCCCCCTGACGTACCAGAACTGGTCTCCCCTCAATTTAGGCGAAATATCAGCCTCCTACACCTATAA
The DNA here is from genome assembly GCA_030737815.1 of Allium fistulosum. Lineage (NCBI taxonomy): Eukaryota > Viridiplantae > Streptophyta > Magnoliopsida > Asparagales > Amaryllidaceae > Allium > Allium fistulosum. The sequence continues at coordinate 421,090,867 of CM060906.1, forward strand.
ATAGAGCCCCTGGTCATTCAGAAAAGGGGTCAGACAATTCTAAGAGCTAAGGAGCGCCCAGATTCTGCCAGATTCACTCCAGATCACCATTGCCGCCTTAGAATCCAGATTAGAATCATAAAGTCTGTTGTACTACGCAATAAGAAATTGTAATCTTCAAGTATCGAGCAATAAAATCATAAAAACCTTGAAGTGGACGTAGGCCGGAGATAGCCGAACCACTATAAATTGTGCGTCACTGTTCGTTATTTCTGGATTGCTGTTTGTTGCTTGCTTAGATTTGATATTTGTGTCTGAATATTGCTGACTTGTATTCATACACTGGTGCTTTCACAACGCTTGGGGTTTGTGACCATTTTTGGCGCAAACACTTTGGTTCTTTCACTGAGAACGACTAGCACCCGCTACATCGGATTGAAGTTCAGATTTAGAAAGCGTGAAGAGTTTACATTTGAAAGACAATGACTCGACAGACAAGTAGAAGGCAAAGAGCTGAGAGAAGCCAACAGGGAGGAAGTCAAGAGGCATCCTCTGGTGCTGGAGAAGGACAAGCTTCGATTTACATTACCAGAGATGAAATGGAAGCTATGGCAAATTCGTTACATGAGAGGTTGCTGAAGAGTCAACAGGATATGATGCAGACTTTCTTCGAGCAGATAAGAGCTGTAGGAACACAGAACCTTGGACCAACTACAGCAACTACAAATGTGGAACAAGGAACTAGGGTTGCGGAACCTAATGGAGTACAGAATACAGAACCGGAAGGCAATCAACAAGGGCTTGGGGGCAGGCCCGCAGGATCTAACGCAGAAGGACCTTTGGAGGGGGTACAGCAAGCTAGAGCCAACGTTGCGGCTAATGAGCCACATGAGGAATATGTGCCGGAGTTCCCACGAGAGCATGGGGGGCAACCCCTAACAGGCAACGCTGGATTAATGGAAATTATTAGGAAGACTATGCGTGGAGGTTTGACCAATAGAGATTCGGAAGGAGTGAACAGGAGTCCGTTCGCTCGAGAAATCAGGGTAGCTCAGAATCCGCCTAAGTTCAAGTTACCTAGTGTGGAAGCATATAATGGCAAAGCTGACCCAACTGATCACTTGATGAGATATACTAGACACATGGAAGTACTGGGGGCATCGGAGGAAGTGATGGCCAGATGTTTCCCTTTATACTTGACAGATCTAGCGGCAATGTGGTTTAGGCAGCTGGAAGAAGGATCTATCAGGACTTGGAGGGAATTGGTGGACAGGTTTTTGGGACAGTTTCGGGTTCATATCAAAAGACCTAAGAACGTGATGATGTTGACATCGGTAAAGCAAAGGACGGATGAATCACTTAGAGCATTTTTGACTCGATTTAATGCGGCGGTTGCTTCGGTGGATCGGCCGGATCCATCGATGGTTTTGATGGCGGCAGTGTCGGGAGTCAGAGAGGATTCAGATTTTAAAGTATCTTTAGTACGAGACCCGCCACTGGATCTCGGGGAATTCTTCCACGAAGCTGAAAGGTTCCTTCGGCAAGAAGATGCATGTATGGACTTAAAGTTAAAAGAGGTGAATGTGACTGAGGGTGGAGGACCATCCAACGGAAGCTCGGACAAAGATAAAGGAAAAAGGAAGTTGGGCGACGATTCAGGAAAATCCAGGAAGCAATGGAAGGATCCAAAGTTTTCCACATACACAGAATTAAACGAGACGCAGGAGCGGATATTCATGGAAACTCGGAATCGCCTTCCTTACCGGAGGCCGGCTAGGAGAGAATCATCCGAGCGGGAGAGGGCATCTGGAAAGCATTGTCTCTTCCACGATTTGGACGGGCATGATACCAACAGCTGCAGGCACCTAAAGGATATAATTGAGGAGCATGTGAGGAATGGGCAGTTGAGGCAGTATGTTGGGGCTCGGAATGCAGCGGTGGAGCAGGAGCAACCACCGCCTACCTCAAACCATGAGGATATGAGGTACAGGAATAATGGTCGATTGGTAATCAATTGATCAGGATAATATGAAATAAGTAGCAAACCATTGGCGAGCAACCGAGTCATTTACACATGTATGGGGACGGAGATAGCCCCTAGGCATGCTCTGAATGATGATAAACCGCAAATCCATGTTTTGCGAAATCTGTCTTTTGTTTTTGGATTGGACACTTAGTTTTCTGGTTTGGTTTTGGAGTTTGGATTGAACTCCTGGTTTTTGTTTGCTTTTTGCTTTGGATTTTCGTTCGGATGACTGGTTTTTGTTTTGGGTTTTCTGTTTTGGATGTCGGTTTGGATTTCTGATTTTCGAATTGGATTTTGAATGGATTCTTTATTGTTTTTGATAAATGGTCGTCGAGTATGGACTATGCTCGGCAAGGGTCCGGAGTGACCAGGATTCGGCCTAGGACTTAGGCCTCCTATTATCAATTATTGTTTCAGGTCGTTGAGTATGGACTATGCTCAGCAAGGGTCCGGAGCGACCAGGATTCGGCTTAGGACTTAAGCCACGGCATTACTTGCGTCCAGGGACACTGGACCACGGTCGTCAGGTGTGGATTGCGCTTGGCAAGAACCCGGAGAGGTTAGCTCAGCGTCCAGGGACACTGGACCACGGTCGTCAGGTGTGGATTGCGCTTGGCAAGAACCCGGAGAGGTTACATCAGCGTCCAGGGACACTGGACCACGGTCGTCAGGTGTGGATTGCGCTTGGCAAGAACCCGGAGAGGTTACATCAGCGTCCAGGGACACTGGACCACGGTCGTCGTGTGCGGATTGCGCTTGACAAGAGCCCAGAGAGGTTATAGATTTGGATATCGGCCCGGAGAGGTCCTGGATTTGGCTATTGGCTGTTGGATAAGAATGGATCAAAGGCTCGGTCTTCGAGTTCGGATGGACATGGAATTGGCTACGGACTTTGGATATCGGATACGGAATTATTCAAAACACGCCTTCTTATCACAAGGCATGTTTTGGGGGGCAAATGTTATCCCGCTTTTTGGTCAAAGCTGGAATATCAACAAATCGGCTGGATATCAGGATTGGAGTTCAATTGGAAACAAGGCTGCAATGGATATCGTCAAAATTTGGTCGAGCTCCAATCAGGACGGAATCGATTGGAAATGATGATGAGGACTAGGAGAGGCTACGTTTCAAGTTTCAGGCTAATCGGAGTTTGTACGAAGAAGATACGATCGATACAAGGTAGGAAGAAGGTACTGTTCGACTCCATCATCTTCCCTTGCCTCGACTCCATCAACTTCCCTTGCCTCGACTCCATCATCTTCCCTTGCCTCGACTCCATCATCTTCCCTTGCCTCGACTCCATCAAACTTCCCTTGCCTCGACTCCATCATCTTCCCTTGCCTCGACTCCATCGAACTTCCCTTGCCTCGACTCCATCGGTTTTCCCTTGCCTCGACTCCATCGAACTTCCCTTGCCTCGACTCCATCGAACTTCCCTTGCCTCGACTCCATCGAACTTCCCTTGCTTCAACTCCATCATCTTCGAATCCATTTCAACTGAGAATCCTTCGAATCCATTACCTCGAATCCAAGCCATGGATTCGACCCAGTCAAACCGGAGTACAAAACGGATCGAAGCGAGAGACACGCGCCACGTCGCAGTAAGCATCGAGTCGACCGAATCGATTCGAACCAGGATCGATTCGAACGAATCGATTCGAACTAGATCGATTCGAACCAGGCTAGTCAACCAGAAATGCAACCTTGAATCGATCATAACTTGAGATCTACACATCCAAATGCTATGAAATTTTCACAGAAGCTTCAACACATGATGAAGAATGTTCACACCAAATTTCAGCTCGATTGGACAATTTCTTGATCGATTCGAACATAGCTTCGAATCGATCCCAAAGTGGGCCCGGATTTCCAGAAAGCAGGGCATGTGGGCCCCCTGACGTACCAGAACTGGTCTCCCCTCAATTTAGGCGAAATATCAGCCTCCTACACCTATAAATAGAGCCCCTGGTCATTCAGAAAAGGGGTCAGACAATTCTAAGAGCTAAGGAGCGCCCAGATTCTGCCAGATTCACTCCAGATCACCATTGCCGCCTTAGAATCCAGATTAGAATCATAAAGTCTGTTGTACTACGCAATAAGAAATTGTAATCTTCAAGTATCGAGCAATAAAATCATAAAAACCTTGAAGTGGACGTAGGCCGGAGATAGCCGAACCACTATAAATTGTGCGTCACTGTTCGTTATTTCTGGATTGCTGTTTGTTGCTTGCTTAGATTTGATATTTGTGTCTGAATATTGCTGACTTGTATTCATACACTGGTGCTTTCACAACGCTTGGGGTTTGTGACCATTTTTGGCGCAAACAGGTACGACGCACAGTTTTTTTCTGTTTCCATCGCGTACCGGACCTCAAAATACAGAAATGAATATACCATTGGGATCAGCATGACGAGACGATCAAAACGGTATACAGATATCAATGATAGGATCATCCGATCAAAAGTCGATAATCGGTACCGAAAATGCTGCTATTTTGAACGGAAAAATCCAAATGGAGCTAGAAGAGTCCGAATTTCGCGAAACGAATTTTGCAGTCTGATCCAGAGTATTCTAAATAAATTTTCTCATGTTGACATATTTAGGTTTCGGAAAACTTTTAAATTCAACTGTTATTAACTGATTTAAATTGAAATAAAATTTCACAAGAAAATAAACTTCAATATTATCGGATGAAAATTTACCAGTTGCTATGTTAAAATAGACGTATTCCAAATAATAAATTTTTATTTTCAAATTTTATTGTTTAAAATTTCACAAAATTTCAATTAATTATCTTATTAAAACCATCAAAATTTTCGGGTCGTTACAACCTTTAAGTTTATTATAGTTTTGAAATGCTTTAAGGGCTTAAGATTAATCTTTGCAAGATTTCGGTGATGATCTTAGATGATGTTGATAATGTAGAACATCTTGTTACTAATACTCTAAACTAAAATCATAAATTTTCATATCGTTACTTAGGTTTTGTGATTAGACCAACTAAGGTAAAAAAAGATGATTGGAAAGTAATAATTGATAAAATTAATACCAAAAAAATTCTATTTGGAACAGCAAATTTTTATCTGGAGCTGATAAAATACAACTTACTGGATGTCTTATTATCTTTTTCCAAAATAAATAATTGATAAAATAGATAAAATTAGAAGAAATTTCCTCTTGATGGGCATAATTCTATAGTGGTATTAACTGTCTTGTTAATTGAGAAATGATTTGTAAATGTAAAGAAGAGAGAGACCTATGAATTATAAATTTGCATAATCTCAATGTGTCGTTATTAGGAACATGGCTTTGGAAATTTGATAATAATATTGAATACTTTATTTGGAAACAAATTATTTAGAACCTATTTTATGGCAGTTCCTATAACCTCCACCGTATCACTTATAATCCTAAAGAAATGTCTCATTTCTGGAAAACCATCCTAAAAAATTTTTAAAAAAATAACCTTGAGATTAATAATATAGTTCATTGAGGTAGCAACATGTCATTTTAGCACAATTGCTAGATTTCTGCTATACCACTTAGGGCTGAATTCAAAGAGCTATATGATATTTTTAATTTTAAAAATGCCATAATTTCAAAGGTTCACGATTTTCATAACGAATATCCATGGAACTTTAATTCCAACTATGAATTTGAAGGTAGTACCTTAACTTAATTTGTTTACTTTGTACCAAGCTAGAATATTATAACTTATATGAGGAAAGGGATTTTAAAATTTGATGTTGGGATAAAAGAAAAACATACTCCTCATACTCAATTTACAATTTTAAAATTTCTCAAGGACTAAATTGTATATTTTAAACGTGTTTGGAAAGCCAAGGCTCCACCCGAAACTAAGATGCGCATGTGGTTAATCCTATATGAGAAACTAAACACACTTTAATTTTTAAAGAAAAAGAATTTTATTATAGATAAAAGCTATGTCTTTGCAACTTAAACATGGAAAACATAACTTACCTATATTATAAGTGTCCCTTAACTAATTCTATCATTGTAAACACTCTTGATATCTTTGCTTTCAACATGACAAACTCTGATTTTGACTGTGACTCTTACTGGAATAATTTTAGAGCTCAATACGCTAAAGATTATAGAATTTCACTCAATATTATCTTCACCATCACTTATTGATATATATGATTTGAAAGGAACCAACGTATGTTTAATAACATTCATGTTCCATATGATAACCTAATTCATGCTATTGCATTTTTTTAATTATAATTGGGTTTTAAATCCTGACTATAAATTAGCGAAAAAATGTATCATTAAAGGAATTTATTCAAAAATTAAAAATATTCATCAATATTATGAAGTTCAAAATTAATATAATAATGGAAGACACAACATGACCTTATGCAACGACCTAATATACACTTCTAATGAAGGAAACTATTTGAAGGCTTTACTTATAACGATAACTAACGCATTAGTGCGGTGGCCTTTTACTTTTCTTGCATATATATATAAAAAAAACTTTTATTCATATACGTATATATGAGCTTGTCTTACATGTTCATTGAGGTTTTCAATTATAATGGTTGGGGAGGACCGGTCTACACATGTTAATAGATGGTTGAAGTTGGATTGCTAAGATTGTTGTTGATGAGTTTTGTAGGCTTTTGGCTTAGCTTACAACCCTAGGTGTTTTAAGGAGGCAATGCTATTATATACCACTGTTGTGCTTTTTGCCTTTTATTAGACATTATGGTTTTTTCATTAATATCTCTAGAGGTTTGCTTAGTATTTTAGACACTTTATTTTACTAGTTCATCTCTACTCTAAGGATTTTGGAGGGGCCTTTTCTTTTTGTTGTACAAGAGGATTTTCACTATCTACCAGACTTGTTGGCAGCTCTTTTTTTAACTGTAGAATAATATTACATGGGTGCTCTCCTCCGTTAAAGGATCACTCATTTTCCTTAAAGAAAGGCATGAGAAATTTGATAATTTAGTTAAGTCACATGGCTTTAAAATAAATGAAAGTAACATATGCGTTTATTATAAATAAGAGAATTACATTTGCACTATTATATTTCTATATGTGGATGATTTTCTTACATTTAGTTTAAAAATCATGTTATAAATATTATTAAATCTCTACTATATGCTAACTTTAATATGAAAGATAACAAAGAAGTGAGTGATTCTTGGTATTAAGATCGATAGGTCTAAAAATGAAATTTCTTTGGATAAACCTCATTATATTGAGAAGATCCTAGAGAAATATAATTACTTTGACTGTAAACCTACTACTATACCACGTGAAGTTAATGTAAAACTATTTAAGAACACTAATAAAGAGGTTATGTAGTATGACTATACGCAAATGTATGGATCATTGGTATGCTATTGGAAGGATCATGAGATACCTTAAAAGAACCATGAGCCTAAGATTGCATTATCATAAGTTTTCGGTTATCCTCGAATGATTAAGTGATGTAGAATGGAATGCTCTGTAAAGACTCCAAAGTAACGAGCGACATCTTTATTGCTAGTGCGGGTTTTCTTGCAAATTAAAGAAACATATTATTTTAGCTTAGCCCACCACGAAGTCTGAGATGATAGCGCTAGAACCATCTAGTGAAGAAGAAAATTAACCAAGAATCCCACTGGTTGAGATCCATTTGTAGGAAAGATCAACACCACCTAATTGATATATTGCAATAGTACTACAATTATTGCAAAATTTAGAGCTGTTATAACATTGGTAAGTGATGGAAAATACATTGTAAGCACAATACTACTAGATAATTCTTCTCTACAAGAGTTGTTATAGTGGATCGTGAACGCACTAATGATAACTTGGCATATCCTTTGACAAAAGGAAGCCTATTAAACTTCAAAAGCTAAGGGGCTATTTTCCTTAGAATAATGAATCACTGATAATGGTTATATGACCTAAAGAATGAAGATCCCAAGAACTAGGTTAACGGGAATAACAAGTGATGATGTGGTAAGTGCTGAATCATTGTTATTTCTTAAAATAAATAAAAGCACAAATTCCATATATGATAAAAGAATGAGTAAATAGAAACTCTAAATGAGATGTATATCCCATATAGAGTGTGTACGTAGCTACATGAGTACTCTTGATAGACTCACCTATGTGAATATGGAAATGAGGTTGTTTCCTTTGAAATTTTGGGTGAATTATTTTCTAATGAGACTATTTCCTAGATGCGCATGACCATAAACGTACGAGTATTTAACTACACCTTGAAAAAACTATGTGCGCTTAGAGATAAAGCTTAATACTATATGTCACTTTAATACAAAGGTTCAAGTCATAAGTTATCTTTGTCTATGCAGTCTTATAGATATATTCGAACTTTACGCAAGAAATATTTTTTTTAAATCAAGTGGATGATTATTGGAAATTTTGTAATACTGAATTATTAAAATATTGAGAAGTACATTGAGGATCGTTATTTTAGGTTAGTCGCACATCTTATGATATTATGAAAGAATTATTTTTAAATATATAATTTTCAAGTCATAGTAGGCCCTTTAGACATCCATTGTTCTCTCTTGTGTTGAGGAGAGAACTCATACTTAGTAACACATGCGGGTGTGTGACACTCGTCTGCCCAATCGAGTCGGGCGGGGTCTAGATGGGCATGTTAGGTTGGGTTTGCTAATATAGTTGGCACTTTATTTTTGGATAAAAATTATTCGACAAATTAAGATATTTTCTTAAACGTTATTTCCAAAATAGAACTTACGTTTTTTTATGTAGTAAATCAAGAGAGACTAAGTCCGTCATCCCTATTTTTTCTTCTTGATTTAATGCATATTTTCATCTTCCCTATACACTAAAAAATAGTTTCGCTTGTTGTATATTATATATATAACATAAAATACAAACATATCAAAAATGCAGAACAACATTCCATTTTCTTTACTTTTTCTAAATATACTTATTTCCTTCAAACTTAACAATAGTCATAGAAGAAAGGTATTTCATTCGTGTAAACAAATTTCGATACAAACTTTGAATATTGGTTGTTTTATCCTAGGAACGACGTGGTTGATTGTTTGCCTTGCACAAATTCACATGAAGCTGTGTAACATATTAAATAGAGTGACTTATTTTGAGATTGGTCTTGGAAAACTCATTTTTGACTTTTGTTGCAATAATTTTACAATGATATCCTTGTTATTGATGAGTTTTCTAGTCCTAATATGTTAACATGAACAAGTCATTCTGATTTGAGAGACACCATGTTAGACAACTGAAGCATAAAATGATCTTCTACCTAACTATTAAGAAGATTTCTTATGTTCTGACGTTTGACAAACCTTCTCTGCCTAAACAAATAACTAATGCTGAGACCAACGTCTATAGTCCCAAATAGAAAATGATTATTGTAGGGATTATATAATGATTGAGCCGAGTGATATCTATACGACTACTACAACTCCAATAAATTAGCACGATGGATATGGGAGATGATGTAGAAGAAGTATGATACTATGGAGGCTAGAACAATGAAACATGTTATCAATTGCTACCTCAAGTATCAAATGAAAAATAAAAATCTATAAAGGCTCAATCAAATAAGATTCAAAAGATTGTGCATGAGATATCTCATAAGGTATGTGTCTTGACGAACAATTTCAAGTTATTGTTTTAATTGAAAATTTACCTCCTAGTTGGAAAGTCTTTTTAAAGAATTTTCTGAAAAATAAGACCAAGGAATTTTCTTAGAAAGTTTGATCACTCGCCTTTGTAATGAGGAGGAAACCCAAAAGCAAGATTAGAAAGATGAGGTGTTTGTTGTCTAAAACAACAATGCTAAGAAGTCCGTTATTGCAGTTATAAACCAAATAGAAAAATTCAAAAATCAAAACCGCAAGCAAAATCGAGAAAGCAATAACCAAACTTGAATCAAGAATCAGAATTGGAACCCTTTGACAAAAAAACACCCTTTAAAAAATGGTTTTAGACATTTTGTTTGTTGTAACTTTAACAAACTAGGTCATATAACACGTAAGTATCAGAACAAGCTACGCTATACCCCCACATGGTAGCCTATAGGGGCCAATTTTGGGTATAATTTTTGAGATCAATCTTATTGGTGGACCAAAAGGGTGGTGGGTACACTATCGCTTATCGTTTATGTCCACTTCTGTTGAGGAAAAGAAAATGATGTTGGTGGGCTCTTGCACCACAGTTGTCAATACTGGAAATGTAGAATTGAAGTTTACCTTTGGAAAGACTATATTAGTGAAAGATATAATGCATACTTTAGAGATGAGAAAGAATTTGGTTACTTTTTGTACTTAATAGGATTGGGTTTAATCAAACTATTAGGGATGTTTCGTACACCATCACTAAGGATGGTATTTTTGTGGGAAACGTTATGTTACTAATGGTATGTTTAAGTTGAATATTGAACTAACTAAAGTTGTAGTTCTACTTGCATGTTGTGTGACTTTAGTATTTGACATGCTAGACATTGTCATAAATACATTATTAAGAACATGAGTAGCTAAATTCAATTTTTAAAATATCGTAACATGATTTAGAAAAATGTGAATTTGTATCGAAGCTAAAATAATAAAAACTCCTCATAAGTCTACTATTCAAGAATTTGAAACCTTTAGATTTAACTTGTTCAGATGTATGTAAACTTGATAAAATATTGACCAAAAATGATAAATACTACTTTATCACATTTATGGATGATTATTCAGCTTATGTATATCTTATAAAAAAAGTGATGCACTAAATATGTTTAAATATTTATGACTAAAATCAAAAATCAATTTAACAAGTAAATTAAAAGAATTTATATTAATAGAGGAAATAGATATGATTATAGCATGTTTCTTGAGTTTTATAACTCATATGGCATTATACACAAAAAAAGTGCACCATTTTCACCTAAGATGAACAGCGGAGCTTAAAGAAAAATTGAACATTTATCAAATCTATTGAATTTATTTTATTAAACTCTAGGTCCTCATCTCACTGGTGAGGATAAAATTTCAACTATTTTTTATATGCTAAATACAGTTTCTATGTCTAAAAGTAAAATTTACCCTTTTGAAACCTTGAAAAATCACCACTCTAACATGTCTTATTTTAGAATTTTAAGTTGTTTGGCTAATCTTGGTATCTTAGGAGAACTAAACTAGCAAGTAAAGCTTATGAATGGCATTTATTTATCATTTGATTAATAGCAAAACTTATAGGTTTTATGATTTAAATGCACACATTATTTTAGAATCAATGATGTTGATTTTTATGAAAATAGATTTTCATATAATTTGAGGAACAGTAAGGGAATAGCAACTTGTAACATTCATGTGATTGTAAGTATTGACTAAAATGTGGATATAGAAACCAAACTTAAGATAAGTAATAGAACTAGAGTAGCTAAAAATTACGGTCCAGGTTTTTTTCCTATACCTTAGAGGAGGATCATGCTAACCTCCAAGAAGCTTTATCCTCTTTAGATGTCGACCTTTGATAAGAAGTCATCAATATTAAGACCTGTCACTTAGTTGATTTATCGTATGGTTGGAAGCGCATGGGTTATAAGTAGATACTTAAAAAGAAATTACAATTCGTTGTACTATTGATAAATATAAGGGTCGTCTTAAAGCCAAGGGCTATAGAGAAAGAGAACATATAGATTTTTTTGATACATATTCACCTGTTACAAAATAACCTCTATTTGAATTTTTAGTTTCTCTTACTACAATTCATGATTTAATAATGCACAAAACGGATGTTAAAATTGGTATTTTGAATGATGAATTACAAGAAGAAATTTGTATGGATCGATCTAAAGGGTTTGTTATTCTTGGTTAGGATTATAAAGTTTGCAAGTTAGATAAATCTCTTTATGGTCTTGAATGGGCACCTAAATGAGAGCATAAGAAAATTGATGATCTGGTTATCTCATATGGTTTTAAAGCAAATGAAAGTGACAAATGCATCTACTAGTAGTATGAGAATTACATTTGCATTATTATATGTCTATATGTGAATGATTTGATTGTATTTGGTTCAAATATTCTTGTGGTGAATACTTTTACTCTCTTTTATGTGTTAATTTTGATATGAAAGATCTCGAAGAAGCAAGTATGATGATTGGTATTAAGATCTTTTGGTCTAAATGGAATTTCTTTGGACCAGTCTCACTATATTAAGAAGATTCTAAAGAAATATAATTACTTTGACTGTGAATCTACTAGTACATCATATGACCCTATTGTAAAATTGTCTAAGAACAATAGTGACGGCGTAAGATAGCCTGACTATATGGACATCATTGGCGGCCTTTTGTATGCCCTTTATTGTACTACACCCAACATAGCATATGTCGTGGAATTATTGTGTAGATTTACTAGTAACATGTATTGAGCATTTACATGCTATCCACAAGGTCATGAGATACATAAAAGAATTATTAACCCAACAGCATTACCAAAAGTTACACTATCCGTGAAGGATACAATTATGTGGATTGGAACACTTTGTTAGAAGACCAAAGCAACGAGTGGTTATATTTTGTGTATTGCTGGAGTTGTGTTCAAAGCAATGAAATTATGTTAGCTTATTACACCATGGAATCTCAGCTGATAGAATCAGCAACAACCAGTGAAGAAACATGTTAACTAAAAAGCCTGTCAACTAAGACCCTTTATGCGAAAGACCAATACCATTATTGATCCATTGTGGAAGTATCATGGTTGCTGCAAAAGTTCAGAACCATTATTACAATGGCAAGAACAAATATGTTGTAAACATGGTAATCTTAGAGAATTCCTCTCTTAAGGAGCTGTTAGACTAGAGTATGTACGCATTGTTGATAAGTTGGCATATCCGTTAATGAAAGAATTGATCAAAGAGAAAGTCCATAAACCTTTGAAGCTATGAGACTTTTGTTGTTAGAATGATAAGTCACCCATAATGAAAACCCAACTTAAAGACTAAAGATCCCAAGAACTATGTTCCATACGTAATAACAAGTTGTTACGTGTTGAATCATAATATATTACAAAATAAATATAAGCATGAAAGCGAAAAAAGGACAAAGTAAAACTCTTAATGAGATTTATACTATGTATGGACTGGTGTACCTAACAACATTTACTCATGATTGAGTCAACTAGTGAATGTGGAAACTAGATCATTTCCTATGAAATTTCAAGCAAAAGAAAAATTCTAGAACGTTCACTATAATGAGATAAACATGCATGATCATAAATGCACGAGGTTTATGTTAGAGAGAGAGGGAGAGAGAGAGTCAAGAGTATGTGTCACTCTAGTATAATAAAAATTTCATTAACAATGCCAAGATTCAAGTCGAAAGATGCATCTGTTTATAAATAATCTAACACACATACACACGTGTAATGATCCCGGATTTTGATTAATTTTAAATTGATAATTAATTGAATTTTTGAATAAAAATTTGTGAAATGGTTTGGCAATTGATATAAAATATCAGTTAAAATATGAATTAATTGAGAATTAATTTGGATATTTGAAGATAAATAATAAATAAGTAAATAAAATGTTAGATAGTTAAACTTTAAAAAGAAAATAAAATTTGTGTTGGTATTAAACAAAGTATATTTATAAGATAAGGAAAATAAAATAAATATAAGACAATAAATATTAAAGTAAAATGATAATAATAAATATTTAAACTAGAAATAGAAATATATATATATATATAAGTCTTAATATCATAATACAAAATAAAGCAAATAAAAAGGAAAAGAAACTAAACAAAATACATATGCAAGTAATAAAACAAGTAAACAAGCAAACAGATAAATTATAAAATACAAAGTTAACATTTGATAAAATCTAATAACAAATTTAAAATAGAAATTTATTTATATTATCAAGTAATATTACAAAGTATAATTCAAGAAAGAAAAATAGAATATATTCAAGAATGAAACAAACAAACAACAATAATATATATAAATGTCCTTAGCATACAAAAGAAAAGTTTCAGCCACCATTTGAAAACAATTATCTCATACATGTACATGCCGTATAAAAGTGGATAAGTATGAACAAACAAAATAAAATATATATTTGTACAAAGTAATAAATGCAGCCACCATGCAAACATCCATCAGCCACAAGAAAGAAGAAAAAATCTCTGATCAAACTTTGTACAAACAAGCAAAATAATATATATCACTTGTACAAATACAACACCCTGTACTCATTTTTTTTTATATACATCATCTTCCTTTTCATCGGTTCGTTCATTTCAAAACTGAGAAAAATCTGAAATTGAAAATCATTCAAAACTTAAACAAACAGCAACATAAATCAAATCAAAGCCAGAGAATCAAAGAAATGGGTTCAGCAAGCAGAAAGAAATTGAAGCTCTGTTCTTTCTTCAAAACACTATGAGTAAACATTTTAAATTAAAATCTAAGCAAATAAATATTTGATTGCTTGTGAAGTATGAGGTAAATGATGCTTTGTTGTGTGTGTGTATATATATATATATATATGAGTTATCTCTGTGTTTATGAATGTGTGTAAGTGTGCATGCCTGTTGAACTTAAACATCTTTGTTCTTGGCTCAGAACATAAAAGTTTTGATTAAAAAAATCCAAAATCTACTCGTCTGATCTTTGTTATGCTTTGAGTTTCTAACAAAAGTTGTTTCTTAAATCACAATTTAGTTTTTAAAATTTAAATTATGTGAATTTAGTATAAAATTCTCTAGAAAAAGAAAACAACAGTAAAAATTTTGATTTGGGTTAAAATCAAGTATTATAATTTATTGTTTCAATTATATAATTTGAATCAGCTCTGGAAAATAGGATTTCTGAAATAAAAATCTCGATTTTTAATCGAGTATCGAAGGTGCAGTTCAAAGTTGAACTGGAAATGGCTTTTGACCATTTCCTGGCGATCGACGATCATTTGGCCCTCGGGGTTTTGTCTGAAGGTGGAGTAAGGTCTGACGAGGTTGGGAAAAATGGTGATTGTGGTAATAGATCGCCGTGGCGTCGACCATAGAGGGAACTAGGGTTTAAGGGTTGCGAATTTGAGTGTCTGGTTTTTGGAGTTGTTCGCGATCTTCAAGGCATCGAGCTTGGCCAGACTGGAAGAGAACGTACCTGAGACGTGGACGTAGGTGTGGGTGAAGTCATGGTGGTTCCGGTGGTCGGGATTGCTTAGGCGAGGTGATTTCTGATGGAATTATGAGTTTCCGGTTTCGATTGGAAGACCCAATTTTGTTTTAGGTTTCACGACGTAAGTTCGAAGGTCGGAATCGAACGTGTGGTCGATTGTCGACGTGTGCGAGGGGTCGTCGGAGGAAGCTATGCCGTAGTTGATCTGTGCACGTGCACGTGTTGGTTGTGTGTCAGGTTGATGGTTTGGGAAAGAAGATGGGGGAGCTTGAGTTAAAGCGCGTGCGAATAGGGGATGGACTCGAAGTTTTCCAGCTTTGGTCTCGAAGCAGGAATAGGGAGGTTCGGGTATAAATGGATTTCCAGATTTTAAACAAAAAACCTGTCTCTGTTTTGAAAATTTAAACTAAATTTAAATTTTATAAATCCAGGTTTAAACTGAGTTTTAAATTTAAGTTTAAATATAAGTTCAAGTTTAGTTTGGAGACAAATGAAGTTTTAAATTTAAATTGTTTTAATACTTAAAAATGTTTAAGTATGGAAAAGAAATTTGAATTTAAAATGAAATTTAAATTGTTAAGTTAGTTAAAATGGATAATTTATTTATTTAATTAATTAATGATTTGGATTAATTAAATAAGTTATTAAAGGGTTAAAGTAATTAATGAAGGTTTTAGGATTAATTAATTGGTAATTAAGGATTATGAATTAAATATTAATTAATGATTAAAGTTGGTTAATCAAGTGATTAATCAATAGTTAATTTAAAGATAATGTGATCAATTGATTAAGATGATTAATTTGAGATAATGAATTTAAGTTAAAGATTAATTAACTAATGAAAATGATTAAAGATTAATCATTTAGTTAAAAGAAATTAATTAATGATTAGAGTTAATTAAGTAGTTAGGGGTAATTACTTATTATGAATAATTAAGGATAATTGATCAAATGGAGATTAATTTAATTAATATGATTAATTAAGAATAATTTAATTAATTAAGGTAATTATTAATTAATTTATATCAAATGATTTGTAATTCATAAATCAGGATTGGATAATTAATTCATAAGTAATTAGTTTAATTGGAAATAAATTGAATTAATTAGGATTAAACAACTAATAATTCTGCTTATAACTTATTATTGAATGTTTGACCTTACTTATGAATGATTGTATTATATGAGATACCTTGAATTGATTGTCCTATCTGATCTGTGACATTTTGTTCTGTGGATTGAACTGTGTATAATCTATTCATTTATTTGTGATATATATCTGTGATCTCTGAATAAAAGGTAAGCGTTATAGTTATACCGCTTATCAAATATATTGTTGTATTTAATCTGTGATGATTGAATGATGTTGCACTATTGTGTTAAACCCCTGGACTACACTTTTACACACACGAATATGGATTTCACGAGGAAATCGGTTAAGTCACAGATGATTTAAATTTAATATTTTTGAAATTGAAATTTTAATTTCAATTGATTTTGGAAATGGATTTGGGTTAAATGTTAAAGCTGTTGAAAAGGAGTTTTCAAGATAAAAGTTACTTTGAATTACTTGGTAAAGCTTTCAATTTAAATAATTTAAATTGAATTTGAATTTAAAATTTGAAATTGAATTCCATGTTTGGAAATTATGGTTAAAGATGTTATAAATGTGTTTATATGAATTCAAACCATTTTGAAAGTATGGTATTGAGAATTTGAATTTAACCCAAGGACTTTAACTCGTATAAATGAATCAGATTTTCCGAAATGAAAAAACTATTTGTTTTCAAATGATAGAAGCTTTCATATAAGGAATGAATTTCTAATTTGTGTCAAAAGAATTCCAAGATTGAAATGAAAATGGTTTTCCGAGTTATGAATAAATCTTTGTGAAAGATTGTTGAACTTTGTTTTGGAATTGAAATGGAATTGTTTTGAAAGCTATAAGTTAAATCTTTGATTTAAAGATTTAATGAGTTAATCCAATTGAAAGGGAAATTGTTTGGAAATCTATGAATGAATCTTTGTGAAACTGGGTGAACTTTGTGAGATGAATCTTTTTGTAAAAGATTAAAATGGTAATTTGTTTAAACCATTTAAAAGAGAAATTTGGATAATAAGTTGTGACTTAATTGAAATCCCAATATCCATATGTTTTAAAATATTGCGCTAACTATTCGGTTTAGCCTGGAGAGGACTTTGTGTCATATAACCCATTCCGAATAGTGATACGACTTAAATGGATAGCATTTGAAGACCGGTGTTGAAGACCGGGTGTTTGCGAGAACGATAGGATAACCTATCGATTGTCTCTGCACTGAGTTGCTCCGGTATAGAGATTTCCTAAGTGATGGGAAGTCCAATCGGGATTGTGAATACCCGGATTGCAAGGGCTTCTTCGGAAGTGCCTTCGGTTCTGTTCGAACCCGGAACAGACTTGTATGGTTGTATGTCTGACATTACACTTTGAGATATAAAGCTGATTTCTTTCAAATACATTTCTGTTTGGTGGCGGAGATTTATTCTCTTAGCTTAACACCCTTCTCTGAGACGTACGAGCTCAGAGGTTATGTAGTTGAAGGTTATCAGTGATATACTCCCAATTTGGTAGTGTGGCATGCTAAGTGTTGCTGTGTGTTGATGGTCATTTGCTGATCATTTGTTGATCAAAGCATGGCTTTGTGAAAAAGCGTAGCTTTGTGGACGAGACCTCATCGGACCTCACAACCCGAAAATGGTCGAAACAGGAAAGATGCGGCAAGGTTATGAGGGTCGCTCCCTTTAGGGTATGTCATTTCCTTCTAGAAAAAGGTGATATCATGGTATGGAGCCCAGATATTTACCTATGTGGTTGCTCCAATCTCATTTACTGTGTGATTGTTGATGTGTGATCGAGGCCTCGGATAAAGGTCCCAAAGGACCGGGGGTGGCATATTCGTGTAGTAGTTACCTAGTGTAAGAGGTAACCCGGCCTTGTGTTGGCAGAGAGCTAGTTAGTTCTCGGGACGTCCATCCAGAGGCGTTCCCATGTGGCATAGGAAGTTCCTTAGCCTGACCATTTGTTGGAAAATCCAAAGAAACAATACGAGCCTTGTACGGTTTTAGTTGTATAACCTGCTATGGAATGTGGCGGTAACCTGCTATTGAACATAGTAGCTATAGTAGGCATACAATAATGGTTGTATGCTGGCTAAGATTAATATTATACTTTCGAAATGTTTTTTGCACTATGCACTAGTAATAATATCAAAAGAGTTTTGTTGGCGTAGTAAGCATGTTTGACTATCATAAGAAGAAATCTCCTCCAATTCTGCGTTTGCATTGTGTGTGTGGCGGGAGGTCTTATGGTAGTTTCATTTTACAAACAGCATTGCGGATTTCAATGTTTAAAGTTCTTTTGTTGTTTGTCTAAAGATAAACTGTTTTTGTTACTCACACCAGTCCCATGACTGACTCGGAGTTTATTGTTCCTTTCCTAAACTCTGGGTGCCTACAATTTTCCACACGGACAGTCTAGAGTTGGGTTTTTCAGATATTCGGGTTGAGTAGATTATCGGGAGCTAGTTCAGTTTTGGAGTCCACGATTGACCTTGCTTACCTTTGTGCATCGTGATGATGGTTCGAGCTTGATATTGGATTTGTTAGATTCATTCTCTTTTGAAGATGATTTGGAGTTATCACTTCTGTTATTTCCACTGTATCATTATTTATCTCTGATATTGTCGTATCATATTGATATCATTGTTGTATATCATTCTGGATATTGTATTCATTGGTGTTGTATATGATATCATTCATTTTTTTATTCCGCTGTGTTGTTATAATTATTGTGTTATAAGCTCCGAGGAGCCAGATTCGGCGTTTAAATCTACGGCATTCGAGTACAAGTGAAGTACGGGTGCCGATTTTCGAAGGCCGAGTTCAGGACTCTTACATTTGGTATCGGAGCTAAGGTTAAACTTTAGCTATGGAGTATAAAACATTAAGTAACTCATTAGAGATAGGATGAAGTATACCCTTGAATGAGTAATCCCTAAGATATCTGTCCGTATACCTCAGTAAATTCTCTTACTATTCACTGATAGTAAGTATGAGTGAAAGAAGAGGATGAGATAGGGGACAGGGGAATACCACCACGAAATGGTCAATGCCCAGTAACAACAAGGAAACAATCTTTTCTCTATCAATCTCTTTTGTTCGTCATCTTTTCTCAATTCTTTGATGGTTCTTGGTAGATCCAGGAAGAGATTCGATATATTGATCTGGGACATAAACTCCAAATAGGTCGGAATTGTCTGTTTGGATGTATTGGTTGCCTTGTTTGCTTTAGTTGCTATGGTTGGTAGGTATACTTTAGTTCTAAATTAAAAGGATTTGGAATTGTATCCATATATCTATCTATTCTTTGGGTCCCAGTATATTCTACGAATGGTTAGTTATCCTTTCGAACTGATCAATGCCACTGCATATTTCGTAGATCTGGATAACCCGAGTACCTTGTGAAAAAAATTAAAAAGATTTGTTCTCATATCAGTTATTGATATTCTGATTTGGTAAGCCAAATGCATAATAGATATTCAGTTTGATTTGATGAAATGTTTTTCATCTACCTTTGTGTCTCCCTGGCAAATTTCGAGGACGAATTTTTTTTAAGGGGAGAAGCCTGTAACGATCCCGGATTTTGATTCATTTTAAATTGATAATTAATTGAATTTTTGAATAAAAATTTGTGAAATGGTTTGGCAATTGATATAAAATATCAGTTAAATTATGAATTAATTGAGAATTAATTTGGATATTTGAAGATAAATAATAAATAAGTAAATAAAATGTTAGATAGTTAAACTTTAAAAAGAAAATAAATTTTGTGTTGGTATTAAACAAAGTATATTTATAAGATAAGGAAAATAAAATAAATATAAGACAATAAATATTAAAGTAAAATGATAATAATAAATATTTAAACTAGAAATAGAAATAAATATATATATATAAGTCTTAATATCATAATACAAAATAAAGCAAATAAAAAGGAAAAGAAACTAAACAAAATACACATGCAAGTAATAAAACAAGTAAACAAGCAAACAGATAAATTATAAAATACAAAGTTAACATTTGATAAAATCTAATAACAAATTTAAAATAGAAATTTATTTATATTATCAAGTAATATTACAAAGTATAATTCAAGAAAGAAAAATAGAATATATTCAAGAATGAAACAAACAAACAACAATAATATATATAAATGTCCTTAGCGTACAAAAGAAAAGTTTCAGCCACCATTTGAAAACAATTATCTCATACATGTACATGCCGTATAAAAGTGGATAAGTATGAACAAACAAAATAAAATATATATTTGTACAAAGTAATAAATGCAGCCACCATGCAAACATCCATCAGCCACAAGAAAGAAGAAAAAATCTCTGATCAAACTTTGTATAAACAAGCAAAATAATATATATCACTTGTACAAATACAACACCTTGTACTCATTTTTTTTATATACATCATCTTCCTTTTCATCAGTTCTTTCATTTCAAAACTGAGAAAAAACTGAAATTGAAAATCATTCAAAACTTAAAAAAACAACAACATAAATCAAATCAAAGCCAGAGAATCAAAGAAATGGGTTCAACAAGCAGAAAGAAATTGAAGCTCTGTTCTTTCTTCAAAACACTGTGAGTAAACATTTTAAATTAAAATCTAAGCAAATGAATATTTGATTGCTTGTGAAGTCTGAGGTAAATGATGCTTTGTTGTGTATATATATATGAGTTATCTCTGTGTTTATGAATGTTTGTAAGTGTGCATGCCTATTGAACTTAAACATCTCTGTTCTTGGCTCAGAACATAAAAGTTTTGATCAAAAAAATCCAAAATCTATTCGTCTGATCTTTGTTATGCTTTGAGTTTCTAACAAAAGTTGTTTGTTAAATCACAATTTAGTTTTTAAAATTTAAATTATGTGAATTTAGTTTAAAATTCTCTGGAAAAAGAAAACAACAGTAAAAATTTTGATTTGGGTTAAAATCAAGTATTATAATTTATTGTTTCAATTATATAATTTGAATCAGCTCTGGAAAATAGGATTTTTGAAATAAAAATCTCAATTTTTAATCGAGTATCGAAGGTGCAGTTCAAAGTTGAACTGGAAATGGCTTTTGACCATTTCCTGGCGATCGACGATCATTTGGCCCTCGGGGTTTTGTCTGAAGGTGGAGTAAGGTCTGACGAGGTTGGGAAAAATGGTGATTGTGGTAATAGATCGCCGTGGCGTCGACCATAGAGGGAACTAGGGTTTAAGGGTTGCGAATTTGAGTGTCTGGTTTTTGGAGTTGTTCGCGATCTTCAAGGCATCGAGCTTGGCCAGACTGGAAGAGAACGTACCTGAGACGTGGACGTAGGTGTGGGTGAAGTCATGGTGGTTCCGGTGGTCGGGATTGCTTAGGCGAGGTGATTTCTGATGGAATTATGAGTTTCCGGTTTTGATTGGAAGACCCAATTTTGTTTTAGGTTTCACGACGTAAGTTCGAAGGTCGGAATCGAACGTGTGGTCGATTGTCGACGTGTGCGAGGGGTCGTCGGAGGAAGCTATGCCGTAGTTGATCTGTGCACGTGCACGTGTTGGTTGTGTGTCAGGTTGATGGTTTGGGAAAGAAGATGGGGGAGCTTGAGTTAAAGCGCGTGCGAATAGGGGATGGACTCGAAGTTTTCCAGCTTTGGTCTCGAAGCAGGAATAGGGAGGTTCGGGTATAAATGGATTTCCAGATTTTAAACAAAAAACCTGTCTCTGTTTTGAAAATTTAAACTAAATTTAAATTTTATAAATCCAGGTTTAAACTGAGTTTTAAATTTAAGTTTAAATATAAGTTCAAGTTTAGTTTGGAGACAAATGAAGTTTTAAATTTAAATTGTTTTAATACTTAAAAATGTTTAAGTATGGAAAAGAAATTTGAATTTAAAATGAAATTTAAATTGTTAAGTTAGTTAAAATGGATAATTTATTTATTTAATTAATTAATGATTTGGATTAATTAAATAAGTTATTAAAGGGTTAAAGTAATTAATGAAGGTTTTAGGATTAATTAATTGGTAATTAAGGATTATGAATTAAATATTAATTAATGATTAAAGTTGGTTAATCAAGTGATTAATCAATAGTTAATTTAAAGATAATGTGATCAATTGATTAAGATGATTAATTTGAGATAATGAATTTAAGTTAAAGATTAATTAACTAATGAAAATGATTAAAGATTAATCATTTAGTTAAAAGAAATTAATTAATGATTAGAGTTAATTAAGTAGTTAGGGGTAATTACTTATTATGAATAATTAAGGATAATTGATCAAATGGAGATTAATTTAATTAATATGATTAATTAAGAATAATTTAATTAATTAAGGTAATTATTAATTAATTTATATCAAATGATTTGTAATTCATAAATCAGGATTGGATAATTAATTCATAAGTAATTAGTTTAATTGGAAATAAATTGAATTAATTAGGATTAAACAACTAATAATTCTGCTTATAACTTATTATTGAATGTTTGACCTTACTTATGAATGATTGTATTATATGAGATACCTTGAATTGATTGTCCTATCTGATCTGTGACATTTTGTTCTGTGGATTGAACTGTGTATAATCTATTCATTTATTTGTGATATATATCTGTGATCTCTGAATAAAAGGTAAGCGTTATAGTTATACCGCTTATCAAATATATTGTTGTATTTAATCTGTGATGATTGAATGATGTTGCACTATTGTGTTAAACCCCTGGACTACACTTTTACACACACGAATATGGATTTCACGAGGAAATCGGTTAAGTCACAGATGATTTAAATTTAATATTTTTGAAATTGAAATTTTAATTTCAATTGATTTTGGAAATGGATTTGGGTTAAATGTTAAAGCTGTTGAAAAGGAGTTTTCAAGATAAAAGTTACTTTGAATTACTTGGTAAAGCTTTCAATTTAAATAATTTAAATTGAATTTGAATTTAAAATTTGAAATTGAATTCCATGTTTGGAAATTATGGTTAAAGATGTTATAAATGTGTTTATATGAATTCAAACCATTTTGAAAGTATGGTATTGAGAATTTGAATTTAACCCAAGGACTTTAACTCGTATAAATGAATCAGATTTTCCGAAATGAAAAAACTATTTGTTTTCAAATGATAGAAGCTTTCATATAAGGAATGAATTTCTAATTTGTGTCAAAAGAATTCCAAGATTGAAATGAAAATGGTTTTCCGAGTTATGAATAAATCTTTGTGAAAGATTGTTGAACTTTGTTTTGGAATTGAAATGGAATTGTTTTGAAAGCTATAAGTTAAATCTTTGATTTAAAGATTTAATGAGTTAATCCAATTGAAAGGGAAATTGTTTGGAAATCTATGAATGAATCTTTGTGAAACTGGGTGAACTTTGTGAGATGAATCTTTTTGTAAAAGATTAAAATGGTAATTTGTTTAAACCATTTAAAAGAGAAATTTGGATAATAAGTTGTGACTTAATTGAAATCCCAATATCCATATGTTTTAAAATATTGCGCTAACTATTCGGTTTAGCCTGGAGAGGACTTTGTGTCATATAACCCATTCCGAATAGTGATACGACTTAAATGGATAGCATTTGAAGACCGGTGTTGAAGACCGGGTGTTTGCGAGAACGATAGGATAACCTATCGATTGTCTCTGCACTGAGTTGCTCCGGTATAGAGATTTCCTAAGTGATGGGAAGTCCGATCGGGATTGTGAATACCCGGATTGCAAGGGCTTCTTCGGAAGTGCCTTCGGTTCTGTTCGAACCCGGAACAGACTTGTATGGTTGTATGTCTGACATTACACTTTGAGATATAAAGCTGATTTCTTTCAAATACATTTCTGTTTGGTGGCGGAGATTTATTCTCTTAGCTTAACACCCTTCTCTGAGACGTACGAGCTCAGAGGTTATGTAGTTGAAGGTTATCAGTGATATACTCCCAATTTGGTAGTGTGGCATGCTAAGTGTTGCTGTGTGTTGATGGTCATTTGCTGATCATTTGTTGATTAAAGCATGGCTTTGTGAAAAAGCGTAGCTTTGTGGACGAGACCTCATCGGACCTCACAACCCGAAAATGGTCGAAACAGGAAAGATGCGGCAAGGTTATGAGGGTCGCTCCCTTTAGGGTATGTCATTTCCTTCTAGAAAAAGGTGATATCATGGTATGGAGCCCAGATATTTACCTATGTGGTTGCTCCAATCTCATTTACTGTGTGATTGTTGCTGTGTGATCGAGGCCTCGGATAAAGGTCCCAAAGGACCGGGGGTGGCATATTCGTGTAGTAGTTACCTAGTGTAAGAGGTAACCCGGCCTTGTGTTGGCAGAGAGCTAGTTAGTTCTCGGGACGTCCATCCAGAGGCGTTCCCATGTGGCATAGGAAGTTCCTTAGCCTGACCATTTGTTGGAAAATCCAAAGAAACAATACGAGCCTTGTACGGTTTTAGTTGTATAACCTGCTATGGAATGTGGCGGTAACCTGCTATTGAACATAGTAGCTATAGTAGGCATACAATAATGGTTGTATGCTGGCTAAGATTAATATTATACTTTCGAAATGTTTTCTGCACTATGCACTAGTAATAATATCAAAAGAGTTTTGTTGGCGTAGTAAGCATGTTTGACTATCATAAGAAGAAATCTCCTCCAATTCTGCGTTTGCATTGTGTGTGTGGCGGGAGGTCTTATGGTAGTTTCATTTTCCAAACAACATTGCGGATTTCAATGTTTAAAATTCTTTTGTTGTTTGTCTAAAGATAAACTGTTTTTGTTACTCACACCAGTCCCATGACTGACTCGGAGTTTATTGTTCCTTTCCTAAACTCTGGGTGCCTACAATTTTCCACACGGACAGTCTAGAGTTGGGTTTTTCAGATATTCGGGTTGAGTAGATTATCGGGAGCTAGTTCAGTTTTGGAGTCCACGACTGACCTTGCTTACCTTTGTGCATCGTGATGATGGTTCGAGCTTGATATTGGATTTGTTGGATTCATTCTCTTTTGAAGATGATTTGGAGTTATCACTTCTGTTATTTCCACTGTATCATTATTTATCTCTGATATTGTCGTATCATATTGATATCATTGTTGTATATCATTCTGGATATTGTATTCATTGGTGTTGTATATGATATCATTCATTTTTTTTATTCCGCTGTGTTGTTATAATTACTGTGTTATAAGCTCCGAGGAGCCAGATTCGGCGTTTAAATCTACGGCATTCGAGTACAAGTGAAGTACGGGTGCCGATTTTCGAAGGCCGAGTTCAGGACTCTTACATTTGGTATCAGAGCTAAGGTTAAACTTTAGCTATGGAGTATAAAACATTAGGTAACTCATTAGAGATAGGGTGAAGTATACCCTAGAATGAGTAATCCCTAAGATATCTGTCCGTATACCTCAGTAAATTCTCTTACTATTCACTGATAGTAAGTATGAGTGAAAGAAGAGGATGAGATAGGGGACAGGGGAATACCACCACGAAATGGTCAATGCCCTGTAACAACAAGGAAACAATCTTTTCTCTATCAATCTCTTTTGTTCGTCATCTTTTCTCAATTCTTTGATGGTTCCTGGTAGATCCAGGAAGAGATTCGATATATTGATCTGGGACATAAACTCCAAATAGGTCGGAATTGTCTGTTTGGATGTATTGGTTGCCTTGTTTGCTTTAGTTGCTATGGTTGGTAGGTATACTTTAGTTCTAAATTAAAAAGATTTGGAATTGTATCCATATATCTATCTATTCTTTGGGTCCCAGTATATTCTACGAATGGTTAGTTATCCTTTCGAACTGATCAATGCCACTGCATATTTCGTAGATCTGGATAACCCGAGTACCTTGTGAAAAAAATTAAAAAGATTTGTTCTCATATCAGTTATTGATATTCTGATTTGGTAAGCCAAATGCATAATAGATATTCAGTTTGATTTGATGAAATGTTTTTCATCTACCTTTGTGTCTCCCAGGCAAATTTCGAGGACGAATTTTTTTTAAGGGGGGAAGCCTGTAACGATCCCGGATTTTGATTAATTTTAAATTGATAATTATTTGAATTTTTGAATAAAAATTTGTGAAATGGTTTGGCAATTGATATAAAATATCAGTTAAATTATGAATTAATTGAGAATTAATTTGGATATTTGAAAATAAATAATAAATAAGTAAATAAAATGTTAGATAGTTAAACTTTAAAAAGAAAATAAATTTTGTGTTGGTATTAAACAAAGTATATTTATAAGATAAGGAAAATAAAATAAATATAAGATAATAAATATTAAAGTAAAATGATAATAATAAATATTTAAACTAGAAATAGAAATAAATATATATATATATATATATAAGTCTTAATATCATAATACAAAATAAAGCAAATAAAAAGGAAAAGAAACTAGACAAAATACATATGCAAGTAATAAAACAAGTAAACAAGCAAACAGATAAATTATAAAATACAAAGTTAACATTTGATAAAATCTAATAACAAATTTAAAATAGAAATTTATTTATATTATCAAGTAATATTACAAAGTATAATTCAAGAAAGAAAAATAGAATATATTCAAGAATGAAACAAACAAACAACAATAATATATATAAATGTCCTTAGCGTACAAAAGAAAAGTTTCAGCCACCATTTGAAAACAATTATCTCATACATGTACATGCCGTATAAAAGTGGATAAGTATGAACAAACAAAATAAAATATATATTTGTACAAAGTAATAAATGCAGCCACCATGCAAACATCCATCAGCCACAAGAAAGAAGAAATAATCTCTGATCAAACTTTGTATAAACAAGCAAAATAATATATATCACTTGTACAAATACAACACCTTGTACTCATTTTTTTTATATACATCATCTTCCTTTTCATCAGTTCTTTCATTTCAAAACTGAGAAAAAACTGAAATTGAAAATCATTCAAAACTTAAAAAAACAACAACATAAATCAAATCAAAGCCAGAGAATCAAAGAAATGGGTTCAACAAGCAGAAAGAAATTGAAGCTCTGTTCTTTCTTCAAAACACTGTGAGTAAACATTTTAAATTAAAATCTAAGCAAATGAATATTTGATTGCTTGTGAAGTCTGAGGTAAATGATGCTTTGTTGTGTATATATATATATGAGTTATCTCTGTGTTTATGAATGTTTGTAAGTGTGCATGCCTATTGAACTTAAACATCTCTGTTCTTGGCTCAGAACATAAAAGTTTTGATCAAAAAAATCCAAAATCTACTCGTCTGATCTTTGTTATGCTTTGAGTTTCTAACAAAAGTTGTTTGTTAAATCACAATTTAGTTTTTAAAATTTAAATTATGTGAATTTAGTTTAAAATTCTCTGGAAAAAGAAAACAACAGTAAAAATTTTGATTTGGGTTAAAATCAAGTATTATAATTTATTGTTTCAATTATATAATTTGAATCAGCTCTGGAAAATAGGATTTTTGAAATAAAAATCTCGATTTTTAATCGAGTATCGAAGGTGCAGTTCAAAGTTGAACTGGAAATGGCTTTTGACCATTTCCTGGCAATCGACGTTCATTTGGCCCTCGGGGTTTTGTCTGAAGGTGGAGTAAGGTCTGACGAGGTTGGGAAAAATGGTGATTGTGGTAATAGATCGCCGTGGCGTCGACCATAGAGGGAACTAGGGTTTAAGGGTTGCGAATTTGAGTGTCTGGCTTTTGGAGTTGTTCGCGATCTTCAAGGCATCGAGCTTGGCCAGACTGGAAGAGAACGTACCTGAGACGTGGACGTAGGAATGGGTGAAGTCATGGTGGTTCCGGTGGTCGGGATTGCTTAGGCGAGGTGATTTCTGATGGAATTATGAGTTTCCAGTTTCGATTGGAAGACCCAATTTTGTTTTAGGTTTCACGACGTAAGTTCGAAGGTCGGAATCGAACGTGTGGTCGATTGTCGACGTGTGCAAGGGGTCGTCGGAGGAAGCTATGCCGTAGTTGATCTGTGCACGTGCACGTGTTGGTTGTGTGTCAGGTTGATGGTTTGGGAAAGAAGATGGGGGAGCTTGAGTTAAAGCGCGTGCGAATAGGGGATGGACTCGAAGTTTTCCAGCTTTGGTCTCGAAGCAGGAATAGGGAGGTTCGGGTATAAATGGATTTCCAGATTTTAAACAAAAAACCTGTCTCTGTTTTGAAAATTTAAACTAAATTTAAATTTTATAAATCCAGGTTTAAACTGAGTTTTAAATTTAAGTTTAAATATAAGTTCAAGTTTAGTTTGGAGACAAATGAAGTTTTAAATTTAAACTGTTTTAATACTTAAAAATGATTAAGTATGGAAAAGAAATTTGAATTTAAAATGAAATTTAAATTGTTAAGTTAGTTAAAATGGATAATTTATTTATTTAATTAATTAATGATTTGGATTAATTAAATAAGTTATTAAAGGGTTAAAGTAATTAATGAAGGTTTTAAGATTAATTAATTGGTAATTAAGGATTATGAATTAAATATTAATTAATGATTAAAGTTGGTTAATCAAGTGATTAATCAATAGTTAATTTAAAGATAATGTGATCAATTGATTAAGATGATTAATTTGAGATAATGAATTTAAGTTAAAGATTAATTAACTAATGAAAATGATTAAAGATTAATCATTTAGTTAAAAGAAATTAATTAATGATTAGAGTTAATTAAGTAGTTAGGGGTAATTATTTATTATGATTAATGAAGGATAATTGATCAAATGGAGATTAATTTAATTAATATGATTAATTAATAATAATATAATTAATTAAGGTAATTGATTAATTAATTTATATCAAATGATTTGTAATTAATAAATCAGGATTGGATAATTAATTCATAAGTAATTAATTTAATTGGAAATAAATTGAATTAATTAGGATTAAACAACTAATTAATCCTGCTTATAAATGATTATTGAATGTTTGACCTTACTTATGAATGATTGTATTATATGAGATGCCTTCAATTTATTGTCCTATCTGATCTGTGACATATTGTTCTGTGGATTGAACTGTGTATAATCTATTCATTTATTTGTGATATATATCTGTGATCTCTGAATAAAAGGAAAGCGTTATAGTTATACCGCTTATCAAATATATTGTTGTATTTAATCTGTGATGATTGAATGATGTTGCACTACTGTGTGAAACCCCTAGACTATACTTTTACACACACGAATATGGATTTCGCGAGGAAATCAGTTAAGTCACAGATGATTTAAATTTAATATTTTTGAAATTGAAATTTTAGTTTCAATTGATTTTGGAAATGGATTTGGGTTAAATGTTAAAGTTGTTGAAAAGGAGTTTTCAAGATAAAAGTTACTTTGAATAACTTGGTAAAGCTTTCAACTTAAATAATTTAAATTGAATTTGAATTTAAAATTTGAAATTGAATTCCATGTTTGGAAATTATGGTTAAAGATGTTATAAATGTTTTTATATGAATTCAAACCATTTTGAAAGTATGGTTTTGAGAAT
Organism: Allium fistulosum; assembly: GCA_030737815.1. Taxonomy (NCBI): domain Eukaryota; kingdom Viridiplantae; phylum Streptophyta; class Magnoliopsida; order Asparagales; family Amaryllidaceae; genus Allium; species Allium fistulosum. The sequence goes on from CM060906.1 coordinate 421,120,576, forward strand.
TTGAATTTAATCCAAGGACTTTAACTCGTATAAATGAATCAGATTTTCCGAAATGAAAACTATTTGTTTTCAAATGATAGAAGCTTTCATATAAGGAATGAATTTCCAATTTGTGTCAAAAGAATTCCAAGATTGAAATGAAAATGGTTTTCCGAGTTATGAATAAATCTTTTTGAAAGATTGTTGAACTTTGTTTTGGAATTGAAATGGAATTGTTTTGAAAGCTATAAGTTAAATCTTTGATTTAAAGATTTAATGAGTTAATCCAATTGAAAGGGAAATTGTTTGGAAATCTATGAATGAATCTTTGTGAAACTGGGTGAACTTTGTGAGATGAATCTTTTTGTAAAAGATTAAAATGGTAATTTGTTTAAACCATTTAAAAGAGAAATTTGGATAATAAGTTGTGACTTAATTGAAATCCCAATATCCGTATGTTTTAAAATATTGCGCTAACTATTCGGTTTAGCCGGAAGAGGACTTTGTGTCATATAATCCATTCCGAATAGTGATACGACGTAAATGGATAGCATTTGAAGACCGGCGTTGAAGACCGGGTGTTTGGGAGAACGATAGGATAACCTATCGATTGTCTCTGCACTGAGTTGCTCCGGTATAGAGATTTCCTAAGTGATGGGAAGTCCGATCGGGATTGTGAATACCCAGATTGCAAGGGCTTCTTCGGAAGTGCCTTCGGTTTTGTTCGAACCCGGAACAGACTTGTATGGTTGTATGTCTGACATTACACTTTGAGATATAAAGCTGATTTCTTTCAAATACATTTCTGTTTGGTGGCGGAGATTTATTCTCTTAGCTTAACACCCTTCTCTGAGACGTACGAGCTCAGAGGTTATGTAGTTGAAGGTTATCAGTGATATACTCCCAATTTGGTAGTGTGGCATGCTAAGTGTTGCTGTGTGTTGATGGTCATTTGTTGATCATTTGTTGATCAAAGCATGGCTTTGTGAAAAAAGCGTAGCTTTGTGGACGAGACCTCATCGGACCTAACAACCCGGAAATGGTCGAAACAGGAAAGATGCAGCAAGGTTATGAGGGTCACTCCCTTTAGGGTGTGTCATTTCCTTCTAGAAAAAGGTGATATCATGGTATGGAGCCCAGATATTTACCTATGTGGTTGCTCCAATCTCATTTACTGTGTGATTGTTGTTGTGTGATCGAGGCCTCGGATAAAGGTCCCAAAGGACCGGGGTGGCATATTCGTGTAGTAGTTACCTAGTGTAAGAGGTAACCCGGCCTTGTGTTGGCAGAGAGCTAGTTAGTTCTCGGGACGTCCATCCAGAGGCGTTCCCATGTGGCATAGAAGTTCCTTAGCCTGACCATTTGTTGGAAAATCCAAAGCAATACGAGCCTTGTACGGTTTTAGTTGTATAACCTGCTATGGAATGTGGTGGTAACCTGCTATTGAACATAGTAGCTATAGTAGGCATACAATAATGGTTGTATGCTGGCTAAGATTAATATTATACTTTCGAAATGTTTTCTGCACTATGCACTAGTAATAATATCAAAAGAGTTTTGTTGGCGTAGTAAGCATGTTTGACTATCATAAGAAGAAATCTCCTCCAATTCTGCATTTGCATTTTGTGTGTGGCGGGAGGTCTTATGGTAGTTTCATTTTCCAAACAGCATTGCGGATTTCAATGTTTAAAATTCTTTTGTTGTTTGTTTAAAGATAAACTGTTTTTGTTACTCACACCAGTCCCACGACTGACTCGGAGTTTATTGTTCCCTTCCTAAACTCTGGGTGCCCACAATTTTCCACACGGGCAGTCTAGAGTTGGGTTTTTCAGATATTCAGGTTGAGTAGATTATCGGGAGCTAGTTCAGTTTTGGAGTTCACGACTGACCTTGCTTACCTTTGTGCATCGTGATGATGGTTCGAGCTAGATATTGGATTTGTTGGATTCATTCTCTTTTGAAGTTGATTTGGAGTTATCACTTCTGTTATTTCCGCTGTATCATTATTTATCTCTGATATTGTCGTATCATATTGATATCATTGTTGTATATCATTCTGGATATTGTATTCATTGGTGTTGTATATGTTATCATTCATTTTTTTATTCCGCTATGTTGTTATACTTACTGTGTTATAAGCTCTGGGGAGCCAAATTCGGCGTTTGAATCTACGACATTCGAGTACAAGTGAAGTACAGGTGCCGATTTTCGAAGGCCGAGTTCAGGACTCTTACAACACGTGCATACATATGTATGTATTTGAACTTTGCATGAGGAAATATGTTTTAATAATGCAAGTAGGGGATTATTAGAAGTTTTGTTAGGATGAACATAAAAAAGAGTTGAGAAGTATTTTGAAACTTCTTATTTTGAAATAGTCTTGCATCTTGGGATATTATCAATGAATTATATATAAAAATAGGAGTTTCGAAAACCATATTTGATTCTTTGTACATCCAATCTTCTCTTATGTCGAAGAATGAGTCATGGTTGAATAACTCGGATCAGGTTGGGTATAGGGTGATACTAAAAAATGTCACCTTCCACGCATTAATAATCTCCTTGTATATCATGTCGTATGTCATGTTCAATAATCTCCTTGTATATCATGTCGTATATCATGTCCATAAAAAGAAACGTACAGACATCAAAAAGGTAGAAAAATGCCATTTTTCTCTATTTTGTTCTAAAACTAATTTATTTCCTTCGGACTTAATAACGTGATAAAATAACTGTATTTCACCTATGCAACGGAATACTGATATGGAATTTGAATCCTTTGTTTTATCTTAGGAACGACATTGTAAATTGTCTACCTTGCACAAATTCCAACAGAGCCACGAAAATCTTAAAAAGAGCGGCTTAATCTGCAACCCTCTCCACTCTAGAAAATTCAATTCTACTTTACGCTTGCAACACTTCAAATTTTAATTGTGATCACAAACATCTTCAAAATGCTACTAAGGAGTAGAGTAAATATACTAAGTTACATACCACTGATTTATTTTGGGCATAAATAAATAACAGACATCAAATGAATTCGTATATTGCTAATTTCCTCTATAACTTATTACAATCCTCTTTGATCACACCGACCAGCAAACAAAAGAGAAGAGTAGGACGAAGTCAATCAGCAGTACAAATCCAATTCAACATCTCATCAAGAAAGCGCTCTTGATATACATACAAACCACACACACCTTGGGCATTTCCTTGATGCTACAAAGGCATGTCCTGCTCTGTAGGTACGTTAGAATACAACAGTGTGTAGAAGAGTTGAACATCATCCAAGCTCCGAATCATCTCAATATACTTATTGCTGCTAGGATCCTCAAGCAGTGATGGGCCCATTTGAGCGACTCGTGGCAGCAGTTTTGCTAATGGAATCCCTGATGATGTTGACAATGGGTAATTCGCATTGATATCTTCGATTAAAACATCTACTATTCTTCTCAATGATATGTCCAAAGTGTTTTTGAAATCAGAGCTGTAACCATGTTAATGTATAGTTAGAACAAGTTCAAGTGCATGATATGCATACATGATTGGTTGCATTAAATTTCACATGCATATCTTCTATTGACAACACAAACATCTCAAACTAAATTTGACAATTCAATTACACAACTAACCCTCATGAACCTACAAAGCATATCATAATGGTCCACATCCTCCAAATTGGACAACTAATTACACGGGATCGTCACCTTACGTTAGCACAGTGACCACTGCCTGACTAATAAGGCAGATGATACGAAAGTTGTCTTTTTCAATCCTGAAAGAATGAAATTAAATAATATGGATATAATACCTCTTAACAGTTTTTACTAGTTGCTCTTATCCCTAGTCAAAAGGACCCTACAATAAACTGTCAACAAGCAACAGAAAACAGTGAGAAGAATGGTAGGACCATTGCAGCTATACTGGGAGTTGCCTAATCAGAATTAAAAGGCAAAAGGAAAAAGTTACTGAATAAGAATTTAAAAAAAAATATTAAAATATCTATAAAACTTAGCTAACCTTCATCAAGGTTCATCTTCTATTTGAGATGTTTATACTTTGTAATGACAATTTTAAACTCAACTGTCACTTATTTAGATTGCTTCACATGCAATGGGATCCTCTCCTTTATCCACATAACACCATGTAACCTTTAATAAAATAAAATAAAATAAAAACACAGTGACTGTATACCGGTCTAACAACATACATCAAGTAATTAGCAGAAGTATGCTTTATGCCACCACTATGGTTCAAAGTCGCACATTTTCATCTACAACTTGGTACTTAACCAAACCACCCAACCATGTAACTCTTGTATATCCCGATACGTAAATCATTTTGATTTACTGCATACTTCATACCAGAAGTACTATTTTAGAATCTTTTATAATAGTTGTGCTACCAGCATAACTTTTTTGATCCAGCAGCAAAGTTCTCAAAGATTTTTTATTTCTCATTCTGCTGATCTAGTTCGATGAATTATTGCTCCGCAAGAAGTGGAAGCGTGGACGTGTCAATACTTGATTTTTATAAACTATAGCATAGGTTTTAGAAAAGACCAACTTTTTTTCTTTAAATCTAAGTCTAGCCCTAATCAAATAGGCAGTAACAGGGATGAAGCAAAAAATTGGTGGCAAAAAGGTTAATCACCACCAGAAAAAATAAAAAATTCAATGTTTATTTTTAATGGAAATTCTGGTATATGATTGAAGTCGCATGCTTGAACCGCAATCCGAATGTTCATATCAAATTACTTTATTTTTTTCCTAATAGTAGATGCAATACCTTTGGTGTCATTATTTTTTGAGGTAAATGTGAACTTTTTATAATGATCCATTTCTAGTAGAAAAAATTGATGTAACACATAAGATGATGGATTTGGCTCAAGTCTCAACTTTGAAAAACATTAGCATCACATCCATCCAATAAATAAAAACAAAGTAAGCCAAATCCTTCTATATATATATATATATATATATATATATATATATATATATATATATCTTTACTACTAATAATGTAAATTCAGTCAACTGATTTCAACCGTGTCTTTTTGAAGTGACTAAAATGCCCTTACGTTTCGCATCAGCCCCCATGCGTATCTCCCATTTTCATTTTTCTCAACTCATAAAACCTAACCGTTTCCCCCCAAATTCATCGTATTCCTAAATTTAGTATCTCAAAACCCTTAATCCATTCATCAGCATCATCCGATCCAATAATTCGATTTCTCTTGCTTGCGACTCAACGGTATGCATCATCAATCATCAATCGACATAGGATGGGTCGCCATATATAGCTCATGCCTATTATCACCTTCTGTTTTTCCTTGAAGGTATAAATCTTTATGACATATATTTTAATCAGAAAATGTTTACATATTTAGATTTGCTTCCTACATTGTTTTTCGCTGTTTTTTGTTTTGATTAATCTGTTTTGTGACTGTCGCACACAATTTCCCACTGCGATTTTTTCTTGATCTGATTTGTGAATCCATACTAATTTTTAATAAAATACCTTACTCGTTGTACTTAATAAAACAATGAGTGCTAAAAGCTTTGATTTAATCAATGTCTAAAACATCAATTTACATATGCCAGTTGCAGGTTTCGTTCCTTTGAATTCGTAGTCTGGGTCGCCATTTGTTGGGTAGTACTGTATCAGATGACCAGGAGAAAGAGGAAACTGTAATTCAAAACTGAGCTTAATAAAATCAAGTTCCTAAGATTTCGCAGAATTCACTCCATATAAATTTGCATAATTTTGGAAAATCACAAGATGATTATATTAATTGCTTAATTCTCTATATAGACAAAATAAAGTTTTATTAATTATTTTCTGCACAATGGTTTCATATGTAAATTTGTGGTATGTACTGTAAACTTTGGTCATAAAATAGTTTTGTCATATGAGATAGTTTAGATATAAGTTAGATTTATATAAAATTAGTTGCAACAGATAGTTTTGTCATAGTTCATTTTCTCTTTCAATCTTTAGCTTAATTCTTCAAATTCTGCTAATTTTTAGTTTATGCTTATTGATTACATGTGTATTTGTTAGCAGTGAATCACTTAACCTTATAGCTGCTAAGTATGTTTACTTATTTCCCATTTTGTTATAATTTTGTTGCTTTTCTTAAGTTTATTTATATCTCTACCATTATAAACCAAAAACGGTTAATTAAATTTAATATTTTTCCACGTTTCCGTTTTTGTGTACTAATTGAGAGCCATTTATATCTACTAATTAATTGGCAGTAATGTATGCTTCGATGACATTGGTATCACATTTAGGTTTTGGACTTAATTTGGAACTGTATGCATCAGTTAACGTTGTTTGCTGTTGAGTTTATTTACATGAAAAAGTTGATATAGTGTTCATCATTGATTTATACCAGTTAATTTGATGCTCATAAGTTTGTTTGCTCTTATTTTTCTTCAATCGGATCTTATGCACATAAAGTGTTTGAAACAAGAATCCTAACTGCTTCTTTTTGCTGTTTTAGAAGGAAGGTAAATAAATATGAAATGAGTTTATGGGCTGAATACATACATGGTTGAATATTAGCATAATTTGGTTGAATTTAGTTCGTTTGTTGTTGCTGTTGTGCATTATGAATGCTGCTCTTGATTCTGATTAGTGTCACTTATTTGCAGATGGTTGTGGATGTATAGATATACAGCAGTTGTCAGCGGTATTGGAGTGGGTCTATCAGCGTGTAAACAAGAGATAGTTTGGTTTGATAATAATGTGTTGTATGTTATTATTTGGTAATCAAGATTCACCTGTCTGGGTTTGCAAAATTTAAAGTTACATCATTTGATTTTGTTTGAAAATGCTTGATTTTTGTAGATGAGTGATATAGCCTTCCAGTTTAAAGAGTTCAAACTGCGAGTGTTTGCATATAATTTATACCTTACGTTTTCATATGGATATGGATTTCACTTTGTTGTTTTAGTTCACTATCTCCCTGTTACAAGCAACATAAATATACTATTTTTCTCCGAACATTTATATATCATGACTTACATAATTTATCTATGCTAATTTTCCAAAAAAAAAATTTCTTTTATACCAGTGAACCAAGCATTGCAACTTTTTTTATATCCATTTAAAAAAAATATTTCACGTTTAAAAAATACAAATCATTAATTCCATCTTCATAGTTTACCACGAATGCAAACAATGACATATAACTTCACTTTACAAAAAAATGTCACATAACTTACTTATCCTGTTGGGCATCAACTTTCAACTGAAATGCTCCTATTGTCTATCATCAAAACTCAAATTACATGAAAAAGATGCATTTTCAGTATATGATCAATCAATAAAGAAACTAAATATTAGCTTAATGATAATTAAAGAATGAATAGTTAGTTTTAAAATATTACCCTCCAATTAAACTACAATTAAATAACAATTTTCAAATTAAAGCGCAGTTAGTTGTGTTCGCATTTTTAATTTATTTATGAAGCATTACCTTCCAATTAAACTACAACATTACCTTCCCATTAAACTCCAATTAAACCATGTTTTAATTTTTTTTTAATTGGTTCCAACCTTTATTCCTACCCACTTTCCTCAAAATGCAATATCTTCCAATTGATTTTTGAAAGAACTTGAGTATTAAATTTTGAGAAGCTTAATTGCAGGTAATCACAGATATAACCAATTTTTCCTATCTTAACCACAATGGACTAGAAGTTGAAAATATCCAATTTTAGGACTGGTTTGGTTCCATTTTGAGTTTTGAGTTTTGCATTTTTAAAATTAATTACAAAATGCGAAGGAAAATATTTAACATTTTAAGTCATTGTGATGACGTTGGAGGGGCGACAGGGGACGGCGAAGGGGATGGAGGAACGGCGAAGCGATAGATTGTTTCCCATGTTTTTGTTAGTTTCTAAAGTACGGAAAACAAAATAAAATTGTTTTAAATTTTGTATGTTAATTTTATTTTTCAAATTGGTTGTTTTTCAAAAAATATATGCGTCATGCACTTTGTTGTTTGAGCGAAAATCCAAAACTAAAAATGACAAACCATAGGAAGCCTTAGTTTTCATTGATGTGAAATTCTGCACAATGGTGTTTATCTATCAATGTGTGTTGGTCATCCACACAAGCTAATGCACCATATACAGTCAAGTTTTTAAACATAGATATGGTATAAAATTCTTTGTGGTGTGTTTTTATTAGCATGTATTGGCCATCAATATTACACAAATACTGCACCGTATAGAATAAAGTTTTTCGACGTATAGATGGTAATCATTAATTTTTCCTTCAGTACAAATTATATTGGTATGTTCCAAATTTCTATGTTAATTTCCTTAAGTTACCGAACACATATAGTATTGTAGTTCATAATCTGTTAGTAAATTCTATAATATTTGTTGTGTATCATGTAAATATATTACTTTGAATGTATACTATAAACTCTAACATAATGAATAAATGAGATATTGTTGATAATCTATATACTTCATTTTTATCTTGCTCAAAAGTTAAGTATTACATAGTTATCAGCTCCACGCCTACCACGTAAGACTTTTAATTTGAATGTATAAAACATATCCTAACATAATGATTATATTAAATATAGTTATGAATTTATTTTTATTTTTATTTTACTTTTAAATTACATTCTTATGGCTCCATAATATATGCCTACATTCAAGAATGTGTTTTAGTGAGGATGTATCACTGAATTGATTATGTTATGTTAGCTAATTTTCTGCAACCAATACTATATTATATGTACAAAAGCTTTCACATTAACAAGAATTAGCATCCTAGCAATATAGTTTTATAAATTATCGATAAAAAAATTTATACTCTTTTTAGGAGACATGTATAATTGCTTGATGTTGTAGCAGATGAATTCACAATGTAATTTCCTTCACCGCTAGAATAGTGAAAAAGATGCAGTGTACGTATTCGATGTCATAAAAGTTCTTAATATAACCGGGAGAAGTGCGAACCCCTATGCATTAATTTTTATTTTAGTCAAGATTCTTTATTAAGTCTGCAAATGTGTAATGATATGTAGCAATAATTTTAGTCATAAAATCCATTTGTTTTCATGGTTTTAATCCTCTACATTGACTTCAAAGTTAAAAAACAAGTTATCTTTTATAAACTTGAAATTATTATTTTTTTATAACTAGATTGAGTCTTCTTCCCATGAATTGTGTAGAGACACAAAAAATTAATGTTCCGGCACATATAATTTAAACAAGCTTGGATATGAAGGAAAGGAACCCATGTTCCTAGGTGGTTAGTTTTTTTTTCTGTATACAACACAAATACACCATCCATCCCACTCATTTAAATATATATATATATATATATATATATATATTAACTTCTCAAATATAGCAGCACATTTTATTTGGTTCCCCTTAATATGAAAACAGAAAACAAAGACATTTTTTGCATAAAAAAATTACATCTCACTGCAAGTATTCTTGAATTAATATACATGTTCGCATGATGACAAAGGAAAAAGGTCTACGGTATATTAGCTTACTCTTCCTACCAATACACAAAGTCATATGCAGCTTGGATAGCAATGCGTGGTTGCATTAAGACTATTGTGACACAAGTTTAATTCCATGGCTGTAACTTCTTTACCGTATTTCGAGAATTGAAATTCCAATGGAACTTTCTATCTTTTACTTTCATAATGCATCAGACCGTTAATGTAACAAAAGGATGATATGAATTTAGTTGTTGAGTTTAATAAGCAGTAATCAATCTACTGTTATCAGTCATTCGTTGGGAACTTGCCGAGTCTAATATGAGGTATGATACTAGAGACATGTCTTCTACTCTCTATGCATGTTTCACAGATTCCAATTAAGGGTTTATGGTTTTATGCATGCTTTACAAATTCCAATGAAGCCGTTAAAGACTCTGAAGGGATCTTTAAGTGATGCATCCCAAACTGGCCATAATAATAATTTATTGGAAGCTACCTTTCAAATTGCAAAATATAAACATGGTTGTATATCAGAATCACCTTTCAAATTTGAAATTTCAAAAAGCCACGGTGGAAATCATATTCATTAAATTCTCACAACTATTAATAGAAGAAGAAGAAGAGATAAAACCATGTTGTGAAGTGATGATGTATTTAGATACGTTTTTGCTTATAGCACACATCAGCTAAAAGAGCATATGCATTTATAAGTATAAATATTATTTCCATTTCCAATAGTATAAAATAAACTAAAACAAAAGAAACAAATGATAAAACTTTAGCATTATAAGAAATTGGTTCGTTGACGGTTCTTCAGTTGTTTCAGTTTGTCAGTCGCTGCTTTAGGTTAAGTTTATGTTGGCAAAGGTATTGTCAAATCTACTTCCAATGGTGCAACTATAATGCATGCACATTGTGGTTAAACGCAGGTCCACCTGGACGTGCATATATACTCGTATGTATAAAGTTACTGTTCAAATGACATTAAAATCAATGCAGGAAGGGGAAAAAAACTCGATCGTTGCCAAATCTAATATTTTTTAAAAGTTTCATGAATGTCAGCTTTTAAATCGAAAAGTATCTAAAACCTATTCGCATGGCAAGTGGGGTTGAACGGCTTATTAATATTGCATAATACAAGAGGTATGAATACGGGAGTGGAATTGCACAACTCCTACTTTGAATTACATGATCAGAATAACTAATGGCTAAATGACATAATAAAACCCAAGTAATCACAAAAAAAACTTGACTACTTCAATTTTAATACTAAACCAACTAACAAGACCTGGAAAACAGAAAAATCACTCAAGGGAACAGATAAAACTCAGATCCCAAGATTCATCCAACGGAACCTTGGCATTGCACTCGTCTAACTGACCCTAAGTATCGGGCATTAACACATCACCAATGACGGAATAATACAACAACCGGGCATCTTTATTTTTATTTATTTTTTGATAGTAAGAGTGGTACTTTGCTCAAGTATAGCACTTATTTTGATGTCTCATGGATTTGAATCCATGACCTTTAGAACTTGAATCCAGAGCGTCATATCATTATTCAGTTGAGCTAGTAATCCTTGAGAATCTCATTTCACTAACAATGTGTTGCCAACTGTCTTTAGCCTCGTCCCAAACAATAGGGTCATCGAGAATCTCAATGGAAAAGGAAGAATCATCACCACGGAGAGGACTTAAATATAAGTGGGGGAGGAGAAGCATCCAAAGAGGTATCCAAGACGTGATGCCACGGAAAGAGTATTAACATGAGTGGAATCAACGGAAAGAATACAAGATGTGTGGAAGGATAGGAGACAGCTTAGAAGATACCAGAATAGAAGCAGAACAAGGTGACACACTAGCCTTACGTTGTCACTGTTGAATAGTCAGACATGGACATGGACGGTACAGATGCACAAAAGGAATAGGTTCAAAGGACATAGCATGAGCGCAGGACCTTGTGTCATGACCAAAAACTTTGCATGAGGAGCAAATATCGGGTTTCCAATCATAAGAAATGACGTAGTGAGCCATTGATAGGAAGAATCTAGAGTAGATTATGCAAGACTTGGTTAGAATTGATTTCGACAAGCACATTGGCATAGATAAACTTTTTCATATGCTCGATGGATTTATCATAGCGCACGAACTTCCCAACATGACAAGGCATTTAATCCAACCAAGGACCAATACATTGAAGGGGTTTTGCACAAATGAATCCAAACTGGAATAGAACGAACCTAGCTTCCTTGAGTGACGATTAAAATCTTCCCTCTAATAAGGATGGGGTCAGCCTCAATAACGTGCTGACAATCAAACCATTAGAAAATTTGGAGAGAAAACAAGATCCATCAGATTTAATCTCAATCGACAACTTCCAAATTCGCTTTATGCGACTTGACACAACAGGAATATGTCTTCCTATTAAGAAAAAAAACCCTACAATATGATCTTTTCAATAAGTAATGCCCACCTCAATGACTTCCAGTGGATGGTACATGTGCAACCCCACCAAGACCAAGGTGTTTAGGACCAAGTGACTCAGCATTCTTAGGTTTGTTCTTAATCAACGAGGTCCATACAGCCTTTGCAGGAGCAGAAAGAGGCATAACAACTCCAATATCATCACTAAAATCAATATTAGCTACTAGTGGAGAGGAAATCACGCCTTTAGGACTAGCAAGACGAATACTAGTGACGACAACAATGAAGGAGCATTCGCAGCAGCGGCAGAGGAGTTCCATATGGCCGGTGAGAGAGACAACAGGAAAAACACCCTAAAAGTCATCGCGGGCATTGTTAGCGCCAAAATTGGTCACTAACACCCAAATCCAGATGAAAGCATCAACCAACAATTACAGATCACAGACATAATGTATGTATGTAGACTGTAAATAACAATAAAAATAAAAAGGAAAGCAATAATAACAGAGGATTTATAGTGGTTCGGCTGACTACGGCCTACGTCCACTCCAGAAATTTTCTTTTTATTGATGTCAGAATCAATTACAGTTACAATCCAAAGTTTTTAAAACAACAATGGCAGAGCAGTCTTGGTATAGAAGACGAAGGGAAACAGAATGAAGATCCTCCTTTCTGGAGCCCCACATGTTGTATTTATAGAAAAAACCTGAGTTACTGGGCTTCCTGAGTGGTCCGGGCCCACCAATGCCATAGCCGATCCAGACCCCAACACTACGACCGACCCTAAACTCCGAGCATGTCAACCCAGTCTTGCCCCGGGAGTGGCTCGAAGCAACCTCATAATTGACTCGAAGTAAACAGGGCTGGAACTCGAAGCCACTCAATGCCGAACCTCCTTCCTCAAAACACCGATCCCCTTTGATGCTGACCTACTTCCCTATGCCGATCTTATGGCTTACCGGTCCACTCCATCATGACCGAACCACTACGGCCGAACCACGTATGGCCGACCCCAATGCTTTAATCCCCTTGAGACCAGAACCGTTCGTACCGAACCATGCATGACCTTCCCTCCTTTGTCCGACCGACCCTCCTCAACCAATCCACTTTACTGTCGAACCACTCCAATGCCGATCCACTCCACGTCGTCTCGTAGCCTTCCTACCGACCCACTCTAACACGGCCGATCCAGAAATGCCGACCCAGATCACCACCGAGCCACATCTGCCGACCCACTCAGGCCGAGCCACTCAAATTCCGATCCACCCAACGCCGATCCTAAAACCATACTACCGATCGCTCATAAACCCGAAGTAAAGCCTGGAATGACCCGAAGTATGTGCTTCCTTGACCCGAAGCAACCCCTTCAACGACTCCAAGTAGTCCTTCAAACTATACCGAACCATATTTAGCCGATACAGCTTTATCCAATCCAATATCCTTCTTCCAAACGCACTGCATCATCCATCCAGTCGACTCAAATCTATCGTATTCCATCCTCGACAATCGGGCAATTGATTTAGTTAAATCTGTCTGTCTACGGCCTTGCCAAAAGGCGGGTTAACAGGCATCAAGCAGGGAAGTGGATTTCAAGCAGGATGGAGGAGAAGGCATACAAAGGACCAGTTGAGATAAGGGAGATCGGAGTCAAGGGTGGTCATGGAGATGAGGGGACTACCAAGGCGTCAACGAGATCCTCGGAATGATGATAAGAGCTAATCTTTAATCTTGAGGAGAGCAGTTCAATCCAAATTAGAGGAAGGCGGGGAAGGAGGTGAATGGGGCATGAGAAGGAGAGGGAGGAGCAAGGAAGAACAAAGGAAAAAGAATGGCAAAGGAGAAACGAAGCATCAAACCTGGAATTCATGAAAAATAATTTCACGGACCACCATTTTCTATAAATAGCTGTACCTTCCATAGTATCTAAATGTTGGATCATGTGCATTAAGCAACGAAGTAAAAGAGGGAAATTTTTCATTTTTCATTTTTTTTCATCATGCACTAGATCTTTTTAGTGTTTTATCATCAATATTATAGATTACATTAAATCATACTTAATGTTTCATTTGACATATTGAGATACTTTGAATCAATTTTATTGTAGTTTTAATTAAATTATATATAATGTACATAATGAACAGCGTATGTCTATTATTATATTGTTATAATGCCTATGGAAGTGTGTGTGTAATACAAGTGTCTCTAAATACCATTTACATACATTCATAAATCACAAATTAAATACATACATACATGCATCCATACATACATGCATAGATGCATCCATGCTAACTTTTGTAATAATTTATGTAACCATTAAAAATTCAACAAAAAATATTATAATGCGCAAAAATTAAATATTTATTTATTAGATCCAAAAAATAATGTTTTTAGATTATTTATCAAATTTAGAATTAATTAAAACATATTTGACTAGTTAAAAATTCGTAATAATTAAAGATTGATTGAAAATATTTTAATGAGCAAAGAATATTATTTCATTTTTCAAATTCAAAAAATAATTTTTGGATTATGTTATTATATTATTTAATTATTTAAATTTGTTTTTAATATATATCACTATTTCTACAATTCACAATAATTAAAATAATTGTTATAAGATTCAAATAAAAATATCTTAGTGTTCACAAAACTATATATTAATTTTCCAAATAATAAAATAATTTTATTTAATATATACACATTTAAATAAATTGCAATGCTTATATAAACTTATATATTGTAATTAATATTCGAAATATATATGAATAAATCTAAAAAATATATTTTTAGAAAGTATTCCTTTAGACCAAGATAAAAAAATAATGTTTTTGAGTTATATATTTTTAATAAAATATAATATGTTTATATATAAATATATGTATACATTAAATAATTATATATAAAAACGTTCTTTTTTATCTTTTCAGCTGAATATAAATATATTAATAATGAATTATATACTCCTAAATGTTTGACAATACTTTACCTTAAATGAAAATATCAATCGATTACATGTCGTATTGTGAGCTATTTCCTTCTTGGAGAACTCTTTCCTCCTAGCTTTGTTTGCAATACCTAACTATTGGTTTGCACTCATTCTGCTAGTGGCTACGGTTGTTTTTTTTTGAATTGTTTGCAAGAATGAGGGATGGTATTTATAATCATGAAATTGCTATAAAATATACGAGCGTAACGACACGCGCGAAGAACTACAAATTGTATATGATTAACACATTCAAATAAAAATGATTTGCACAAATGTTTAGTCATATTTTTACGTTAAAATCATGTGTAGTTAGTTTGAAATGAATTTTAATTTATGCATCTAACTATTTTTGTTAGTTTGAATTTTTCTTTATATTATTAATTAATAATAATAATTTGTAAAAAAATTATTTGTTAAATCACATTTTTAAGTGATATTAAGAGTTGATAATATTTATAGAGGAGTTTTGAATTTGTAAAAGAGTTTAATGTTAGATCCTAATTTTAAGCGACATTAAAATTTGATAATATCTGTAAAGGAGTGTTTTGAGTAGTTCACAATGCTAACAACTATTACTAAAGATAATAAATAAATTTATAAAAAAGGTTTATTTGTTAGATCCTATTTTTAAATGATAATAAGAGTTGACAATATTTATGGAGGGGCGTTTTGAATTTGTAAATGAGTTTAATGTTAGATCATATATTTAAGCGATATTAAAATTTGGTAATATTTGTAGAGGGGTTTTTTTGTGTAGTTCATGCTGATACCAAAAAAGTATGACACCAAAGGTATTACAACTGTTATTAAAGATATTTAACCATATTTTTGCGTTGAAATCATTTTTGTTAGTTTAAATTTTATTTCTAAGTTGCAACATCTATTTTAATTTTAATTTTGAAATTTTGTTTATATTATTAATTAATAATTTATTTGTTGGATTCTATTTTTAAGTGGTCTTAAGATTTGATAGCATATGTTTTAAATTTGTAAAAGAATTCTATTTGTTAGATCCTATTTTTAAGTGATATTAGATTAGATAATATTTGTAGACGGACGTTTTGAATTTGTAAAAGAAATTTAATTGTTAAATCATATTTTCAAGAGATATTAAGATTTGCTATTAGGGGCATTTTTGTAGTTCACGCTGATGATGGCACGTGCTTCGCGCGTGAATTGTTTTTCTGCAAATTGTATATGTTTAGCACATTCAAGAGAAAATGATTTATAGAAATATTTAACCATATTTAAATCATTTTTGTTAGTTTAAATTTTATTTCTAAGTTGCAACGTCTTTTTTTTTTAATTTTGTTTATATTATTAATTAATAATTTATTTGTTAGATCCTATTTTAAGTCATATTAAGATTTGATAGTATTTGTAGATGGATGTTTTAAATTTGTAAAAGAATTTTATTTGTTAGATCTTATTTTTAATTGATATTAGATTATATAATATTTGTAGACAGACGTTTTGAATTTGTAAAAGAAATTTAATTGGTAGATCATATTTTCAAGTGATATTAAGATTTGCTATTAAGGGCATTTCTGGTAGTTCACGCTGACATCAAAATAGTGTGACACCAAAGGTATTATTATGACTATTATTAAAGATAATAAATAAATTTGTAAAAAAGATTTATTTGTTAGATGTTATTTTAAAGTGATATTAAGAGTTGATAATATTATGGAGGGGCGTTTTGAATTTGTAAATGAGTTTATTGTTAGAACCTATGTTTAAGCGATATTAAAATTTGGTAATATTCGTAGAGGGGTATTTTTGGTAGTTCACGTCGATACCAAAAAAGTGTGACACCGAATGTATTACAACTATTATTAAATATTATTACGAGTGTTACAGCACGCGCTTCACATTACAATTATTATTAAAGATTTAATATAATATTCCATTTTTAAGTGATTAAGATTTGATAATATATAGAGGGGCGTTTTTGGAAGTTCACGTTTACACCAAAAAAGTGCGACACTAAAGGTATTACAACTATTATTAAAGATATTATATTTCCAACTTTTTCTCCACATTTTTCTACTCCTTTCAGTTATTGATAAACTATTTATTAATTATTCTTGTCAAATGAAACAAAAATCCTGGGCTTGCCAAAAAAAAATGAAACAAAAATCCTCACATTATTTCATGGCCGGTCATATATTATTACAACATATTTCTAAATGTTGGGTCTAATTAATAATCATTATTAACTACTTAGATATTTATTTTAATCCATTTAATTAATTAAATCGATATATAACATTTATGGATCACTTTAATTAATTTTAGGGCTTTAAACAAATACATAAAAACCATAACAAAAAACTAATATAACATTTATATTAATTTTCTTTATTTTAATTATAACATCTATAAATTAATCGAATTAAGTTAAAATCGAAAATATACTGACAAATACTATTGTGTGATTCTTAGTATGAACTCAACCCTTGCTGATATTTAAATTACATATTAAATTTTGTATGGACTTTGTTGAAGCACGGTAGTGAACATGAGTTCAGTTGCTTACGGATGGTCTAGATAATCCTATTTTTAATCATTTATGTCACACACACGATATATATATATATTATGCATGTTTTCTCTTTGTAATCATTATATTACTTAAGATATCAAGAGTTCCATTGATGGTCAAAACTCTAATAATATCCATGATTAATTGTGAAGTACAACAATAAAGCTCATAGTTCAATTTGATAATATGTATCGATTCACCTATTTGTTTTGGTCAAGTCATTGACTAACAATTATGATGATACTTAAATTCCATTCAAAAGAGACAAATCTTCGATTGGATAGTGTTTCACTTTAAGTGATTCAATTTATATTCAACTATGATCTTAACACGTTCATCGTTGTCATGTGATTGACCACAGTTAAACATAGTTTAGACACTTAAAATTCACATTATTCTCAAGTCAAGAAACTACTACATATCGTCCATGAGATCTTCTATTTAACTTTATAAACCAATAGAACACTCCCGGCAGATCGTTCTATAATTGTTTCAAACAATCACGCGTACGTAACCTCTTGGTGTCTTCGACGGTCATGAGTAATTCACCGTCCACCGTATAGAAAGTGTTACGTACACTAGTCTCAACGCATGTATCGGTATTTCGTTCTCGACACATCTTGCCAATAAATATTTAAGGATAAATTATTTATTGACACAATTCATTACTCATGCTCATTGTTGTCAAAAATCTTAAAATCTTACGATTTAAATCCCGATTCGGATCGGATCTCTCCTTTTACGATTCGATTTATATTCTGCTTCAAACTTAGCTAAAATCACAATTAAGAAAACATTGAACTCCGATCAACATACTTAATATACTTATTTGGATTCACAATTCTAATTATAATGTTTTCAAACTAAAATAAAAATGTAGTATGTGAGAAAATTAACTTTTAACTTTAATTGTATAAGTTCAAACATTAAACAAACCTTAAAATATGGATTGTTTGAATGTACGATTTACGATCTGAATCTCATTTCGATTAAAGTTTGAACTTTACGACTTACGATTTAAATCTCATTTTGATAACCTTGCTCATGCTTACGAACACATTCATAACTGCAATCGATTAAATACTTTTCTTAATGAATTTTCACTTGCACATGTTTAATGTATTTAAAACATTATCTATATCCCAATATAACAATAAGTATAACAGAAAATAAAATCAAATGCTTATTTTGTTTCAAACAAGGTTCGCTATCAAAGTTAAGTTATATAATCAAATTACATAATTGCCCTAAGGCATGTCCTCAACTCTATCACTAAAACTATTACTTATATGTTCAAAGAAATTGTCGGTTTGCAAAGCAAATATTTATTGTGAAGAATAATTGTACGTGCTGAATAATTGTTGAGCAAATATCTATGTTATGCAAAATAATTACAGTGCAATTGTTTACAGATGCCCTTTAAATATTTGTCGTATCAATATTTGTTGTTGTAAAACAACAAATAATTAATGCAAATTTTCTAAGTTGTACCGTAAGTGCAAACATATGCAGAGTACGTAACTTAAAAAATACAACTGTTGGGCAACAACACTCCATATTTGCACAAAATTTTTAGAGGGTATGTATTTGCCGAGCACACTGAAAGCTGGCGAACTTCATCGTATTACGACGATCTTCGATCCAGCATTTGGTAGCGGTGAACATAATTATGAAATGTGTGCTAAGGTTTGCACCATGTCAACGCAAGGCGCGGCACGACATAGCGACTGCACTTTTTCTCCCTAAGGCGCATAAATTATACATGGTGCACGATGCAAAAAATGCATGTTTTTCAATATATATTTTTATTATTCTTCACAATGCAAAAGGCATAGAGATTAGTATTTATCATAAGTTATGTTTATTGTTATTATTATGCATATACTAATGGATAACTTTTACTATAATTCTTTTTGTTTGAAGACAAGAATATATTGTGATTATCATGCAAAATCAATAATATGTATCCTAAAAGCAAGTTGTAATATAAAATCTATCATGTATATATGGATTGGATTCAGATTTATCATTAACATATTTTAGGTTTCAGTGTTTGGCTTTAAAAAGATGGTTGTATTTGAGATTCTTTACTTATGACATTATTTTTAATGATGTTTTTCAAAATGATTAAAAAGAATCTTTATCGTAAATGTGTTTAGTAAAACAAATATTAATTATATTTGATTTTTTCAATTAATTTTATGTATAATAAAAATTTCTAAACACACGTAGTAAATCAAAAGGGCGCGCTCGTTCTCCTCATGTGTCAAAACTTCAAAAAGGTTTTGCATCATTTTGTGTCCTGCATCATTAACAACTATGGCGGTGAAGTATATTGTCAGATGCAACTCTCGATGTGGAAGTGAAGGGTGGTGGTCCCATGACATAACAACACCTTTGGTGAACAGAATCAACAGTTTCAACCAAAGATGACCATAATTTGCTCACCTACTACGGAGAATGTGAAGATCCCAAATAGGTGTTGGATGGTGCTTATTATGATGAGAAACTAACTGACGGTGGTTGCAACAGCTGTAGATTACTATGGAAGTGGAAATTTATGGTCAGAAGATCACTAAATTTAAGGTTGTGTACGACTTGGAAAATACAAGAATTTGGAAAATAGATTAAAAAAATAGATGTTTTAATAGATTGTTTTTTAAAAGAGTTAGGTATGCCAAATTTTTACAAAATTTTCACGTCACAAGTTTCGGTATCAATTATATCTTGCACTTCCTTTGTATTCTTTTAATTTCAATTTTTATTTATGACAAGAATGATATTTAATTTTAAGCAGAGCACCCATTTTAGTGTCTCGAAGGATCAAACCCAAGATCTCTAAAACACAATCTGGAGATCTTACCACTTGAGCTAGTGGTCCTTGACAATTCATTTTCAATTTTTATGTCTTTTTTATATTTATCATCAATACATCCTCCTTTCAAATACCCATTCTTCATTTATTTTTCATATTGCATGGACTTTATTTTTATATAATTTTGGCTTGTCAATTGAAAAGTTATTTTCATTGACTATGAATTCATAAATCTTTCATAATTAAATCATAAATGAAATTAATCGATTTTTTAAGATATCGTATTTGGGTATTCAAATATTTTATACTTTGAAGTTAAATTTATTGTTTTTGTTAACATTTTTATTTTTTTTATTTTGAATGCAATAGCCCTCAAATCACTTCTAAATACACAAAAGTTAAATCATAAATTTTATCAATAAAACATAATCAGTATTACACAAAAACCAAATTTTGATTATTTAATTCGATATCTATCTTGTTTAAAGCTACTTTGTTGCACCTGCATTACAGGTGCGAAAGAACTTTGAGTTCATTATTGTGCACATTGGTAGTTGGTACTATGATGGTTTGTCATTCACTCTAAATTTTAGATATTAATATTAGGGAATGATTATGATCAAGGATTTCTATGATTGGTGATTTTAATGTGCATATTGATCGCTCCAGACTTTAAAGTCCTTTATATATTTATATAGTTTCCATACCTGTAACTCAAATTAAACAAGTGTAACTGTGGAACAAATCTTTAAAAGGTAGAGGCACACATAGAAGTGGTTTTGTGCTCCTTATGGGAGGCATAAACCACAAGGCATTGAGGCATAAATTTTTCGTGTAAACATTATACAAGTACATATCAAAAAATTAATAAGGAGCAATAAATATAAAACATTAAAATATAAAACATTAAACACTCAAAGTGATTCAAACAAAATACAATCAATTACACAAAAAATATTTTACTAAAAGATTTTCTAACATATATATCATTTATTAGTATATACATAAACACAATATCAGTTTCCTTCACAATGAAAACCTAGGCACAATTCTGTTTAAAAGCTGAACATAACAAAAATCAACAAAATCAATATCCAATTTCAAGTTGAAACCAAAGAAAGTATAAACACAATATCGGCAGCAGTAGGCAGCAAGTAAGCTATTCTTTTACTACTTATTCTTCTTCCTCGTTCTCTCTTCTTTTTTCCAAAAAAGAAAAAAGTTCATTCGAAATCAAAACCGATTTCAATTTAGAAATTGATTCCTACATGGAATGGATCCCTAAAATCATTTCCTACATGGAATCAATTTTTAAACCGAATCCACCTAGGAATTGATTTCTGAAACCAATTTTGCAACTGAATTTGTAATTGATTCCCCAATCGCTTTCGAAATCAATTACGGCAATCGATTCAAAATTGAATTCAAAAATTAAGTTAGTAATTTATTGTTTTCTTGAACTAATTCTTCTTCTTCTTTTTCGCTTGGAAACAACTAGAATTTTGTAACTTCTGTTAGATTCAAGTTTCATTACAACCGAAGGTAAAATTTTGCCTTAAGACATAAGTCACAGCAGTCGGAGGCATGCGAGATGTACAAAACATATGTGTCGCACACCTCAGATTGTCAAGTCGTAAGTCTTAGAGGCAAAACATCTATCTGAGCAAGCTCAAGGCATGCCTCCGCATCACCTTAAGGCATGCCTTTTAAAAACTGCCATTTATTACACCTAACTTCATACAGGACATCATTGGCTAAGAAAAATAAAACTAGCAGTTAATGTTATTTGGACAAGGAAAGTTGCAGTTGGGAAATTTTATTTTAGTAAAACAAAAATAAAAATTACTTTATTCGATTATCAGTTATAGCAAATTTTCATTCAAGTCTCTTGTCAAAATATCATATGCTTAGCTAAACTAATATTCAATTTAAGAAATCTATGTTAACACTTAACACACTTTCTAATTCTGCATTAAACTAAAGCCAATAATCATCATATTTTTTCTTTCTTTTGCATTTGTTATAAGAGTTACTATCAATATAACCATTAATCATTTATTTTATATCACCGGTAAAAAAAAGAATGGTTAAATTGAGAATATTTGAAAATACTTCAGAATTTTGGTAAGGCAAGATTAAGTTGCCTATATACATACAAATATACATACATAAATGATAATTAAATTGAGAATCTTCGAAAATACTTCAGATTTTTTACAAGGCCAAGATCAAGTTGCCTATATACATACATACACACACAAACATATACATGTATATAGTGCCTCATCCATTTTGGTACTGTTAAATGTAACACCCAACCAAACAGATGATGACTGTAACACCCTGTAAAAATCAATAATAAATAAAATTGGATAAATTAATTAAATAAGATATGGCTAAAAATGAAAATTTTGCAAAAGTCATAACTTGACCACAAAAGTTATACCGTTGCGCTCGTGGTGATTTTTTTATCAATTTTCGTATATAATATGTTAAAAACGAATCTCAAATGAAAAGGTTATGGACGTTTGAAGTTTTCGGATTCAAAATAATTTAAACAGAACTCAAATTCAAATAAATAAATATTCTTAAATTTGACATTTGAAAGTTAACAAATTTAAGGAATAAAATAAATAAAAACAAGGCACAAAATTCTTTTTCCAAAACAACGTAACGGTCGACCGCTCCCCTAGGACCGGTAGACCGCTAGA
The DNA here is from genome assembly GCA_030737815.1 of Allium fistulosum. Taxonomy (NCBI): domain Eukaryota; kingdom Viridiplantae; phylum Streptophyta; class Magnoliopsida; order Asparagales; family Amaryllidaceae; genus Allium; species Allium fistulosum. The sequence continues at coordinate 421,143,528 of CM060906.1, forward strand.
CCGGTGGTCGTATGGCGGCTAGGATTTCTTACAACAGTGAACGTTCCGGATTTTATTATTTTAAACCGACTTAAATCCGATGGTTCTAGTGCATTTCAACCACTATAAATAAGAGTCTAGCAACCTCACTTTTATTCACAAATTATTTTAAGAACCTAGCGAAGTTCTGTCAGTTTATCTCTTCAAACGATTCAGAAAATATCTTTAGGGTCTCAGGTAAAAAACTCTATATATTTATTTATGTTTATTGCTTATTTTCTAAATCAATCCTCCTCCAAACCTCTAATTATCTTAATCTAACCAACATACAAATCTCTTGTTGTATATATATCAAAAATAAGAGATCTGAAAAAGATTATTGAAGGCGTAACAAATCCAAAAAAAAGAAAAGCTAAGAACCTACCGTGAGTGAAAATTTTAGTCTTTCTATTTTAGTAATTGATTAGTGTAGTTTGGATTTGATATATCCCTTGGAAAGTTTTGGTTTACGAAAATATCACATTGAAACCCCTAAAATTCTCTAAAAGAGAAATGTCAATTCTTAGGTTGGAATCTCAATTGTTTTATATTTTAAAATAATGGAAATTGTATAGATTTGTAATTTTAGTGTTATGCCTTCTATTCCACTTCTTATTCATTTTCTTTGAATTTGATCAAGGGTTTTGATTAAAAAATGGTGTATGAAGTACAAATTTTTATTCGTAGTCTGCACCGCTTATTTCCACAATTTGAATAGAAAGTCAATTGTCTAATTTTATGTAAAAAGAAGTTGAAATAGAGCATAAAAATAACTGAAATTGTAAGTTTCTATTATTATTGGTTTAACCCATTGTTTTAGTATAAAATAGGTTGAGTTTAAATTTTATTTGTATACAGGTCTGTTGATTGGATTTATGGTATATTGATAATATGAAAATAAGACTTGTATAATTTTTGAAAGAGTTGACATTTAAATGCTAGTTTAGGACGTAATCTCCGCACGCTTAGAAATTGCTAGGCACGTACTTATATATACATATATACACATACATACATATATATATATATTATAGCATAAATAACGTATAATTACAACTTATTAATTGCGTAGTTAATAGACTATTAATTGTTATTAAATCCCCCTTAGGAAAGTAATTAATTGTAGATGCGGAATAAGAAAGATTTCTTACAAGACCTAAATAATGGATTCGGTGAGATGTGTGATTATATATATAGTGTTATGAATTATGACTAAGTTATAGGGATGCGAGATCGGTCAAAAGGTGCACAGAAGTTTGCCCAGCTAATCTAGCTGCCAACAGCGTGACTTTGGAGCCGATGTGAGACATCGTCTTTAATAAATAATCACGGATAACGCGAGGTTAGTTCCAAATTCTATAGGGCAAACATGTCTGGTTAATCTGGCTACCAATACCTACGAATAATCAGACTAATGTGAGACGTCACGGTGTGGTACGGATCATAATACGAATGACCTGCTTTAGGGGTTGAAGGTATTAAGTGGCTATGTGAGGGTTCGTCTCTTCTCTATATAGGAAGTAGTAAATGGTCCGGATTATCAGTTAGGCGCGGTAGAGGATATCTCGAAAAAAGACCCACTTCGATAGGAAATATTAAGTGGCTGAAGAGATTTCATGCAATGTCAGCTAGATAGCTACCGGTGAGAAGTCCATCTTGGGATAGGTATTAAATGACGGGAACCTATCTTAAATGATGTAATAAATGGTCGGAGTCTGCATCCTCATTAAAAGGTATTAAGTCACTTTATTGACGATGGATATGGGTTATTGGGTTGAAAGCGTAAGAGCTATGGGCTTATATTTGAAAAGCCACTTGGTTTATACTTGGAAAGACTTTAACTTATATTTGGAAAGACTTATGATGTAGATAGAATACGAAAGATATATTCATATATAAACTATACTGCCCTAAGTACTATTATAGTAAGGTTCGAGATTTTTATTCACCAGACATGTTGTTCTGACTCTCTCCTCGTTACCACACAGGTTAGGAAAGACGATGTTGAAGGCGAAGGCGAAGAGGAAGCTTGTGGCAGTTTATCCATTCATGTTACTTTCTGATGTACCCGTTGAAAAATGTTGTATGTTAAAAATGATGTACCACTAATATGTAACGATTGTTGTTGGTATTGTGTATGGATTTTATGACTTCTGAATTTTGAATGAAATGAGTGGATAAATAGCTCTGTATTGTTCTTTTTACCAACCAACGGTCAGCTTTGAAATGGGCCTAAGTTTCGATAAGCCTTTTCTAGATCGAAATTTAGATCTGTTTCAGGACGGATTGTTACAATGACATACTAATTTTCCTTATCAACATGAAAACATGAGTTCGATTACAGTAGACTACATGTAAATAGCGATAATAGTACATCAGCCCCAAAAAACCAACAGTACTAACATTCCATACTCAGGTAATGGGTACATTTATAATACAATGATTCATATTAGTATTTCTCAAACAGCATGAAATTTTAGTTAAACGGCTGGTATAAAAGACAAATCCTATATATATACTGCGCAGAAACAGGACTGCGAGCAATTCTGCCATGTATTGACTGAAAACGTACACATATTATCTTTCATCAGTCATAAGCTCCTGTAGTATCTATCTAATATACCCAAAAAAGGGTAATGTGTGTTTATATATTTATAACCTATGTATACAAATCAACTATAGAGTATAGACATAACACTCTTTCCCTATTTCAAAATTCCCTACAAATGGTTCCTCGACGGATTTTAATGAGGTGGTGACCGTTGTGGCAAAAAAGAAAAACAAGAAAAAGTTTGCAAATCATCAAACAATTATCAACTTGTTAAACATTCTTCATTAGAAGCACTGTTGATGGATGTGCATGACATATAAAATATATTCTAAATCTCAAAACAATTTTTGACTAGTGAATTAGGCAAAAATTATAAAGATAGATGCCGTAACTATATGCATACCTTGACAGCACTGTGTGTGTCTCTTTGATTAGTTGGTCAAGCTTACTAATGTCCATATGCATGGAGTTTTCATCATAAACATTGACAGATGTAACCATTAGCTGCCTATATGAAGTGGCATTTTCAGGCATTAAGTAACTTATCCAGTGCTTCCGTTCATTAGTAGTCATGAACAACTCCAATATTTGAATTATTATTTCATACAGTTGCTCCATGGTAAGTGGTTCCCTCAACTGCTTTCTGCCAATTGAAGTTTAAAAGTGATAAATATTCAGAATAAGCTTATAAAATATCTAATTTCAATTCAGCTGCCAAAAACAGATATAGCTAAATAACTAAATTCTAGTGTCAGTAACGTACTAAGTTTACATAGGACACCTAAAATGCATGTTTATGAAGGTTCTAAGCGAAGAATTCCAAGGCAGGTTTCCAGATGGTTGGAAGCAGTGAACCTTCTGTATTTCTTCAGGTAATACATGTGTAAAATTTATATAAGAAAACTAATAATTAAAAAAGGACTACAACACCTAAATAGTATCCGAAGTTAATAATGTAATATTCAAATTAACCAACAAAACAAATAAATTTCACGGTTACAAAATCAGTAAAATTTTGTATGTAAGAATGAGTTTGTTGTCTTCATCATCATTGTTTCTCTCTTTATGCAGTACACAAAATCAGAGATCATTAGAGAAAGACAGAATTAACAAACAAATATATCAGTAAGTTATAAGGTGTCTTACTCTTTTAGAACCTCCATTGCAGCATGTTCCATGCTCATAAGTAAATCGTCAATGCCAAAGGTTGCAAGATAATCTGCAGTTGCTAGGAAATCTTGTTGACTTAGCTGCCGAACAGATTCCGCTTCACCCTGCATAATGAACAATGTAAATTATGTGTATGCAGCCATTTTAATGTGGTCAAACAATGTACATCCAAGATCCAACTGAACTAAAGACATTACTAATCATAATTCAGTACATAATGTTACCTGGACTAGGAAGCATTTGACTTGACAACCATTATCCAAGCTTTATTATACTATAAATTGTAGGTGGGCTTATGCATCCCCATCTAACTATATATCCCCTCAAAATTCCCCTCTTTCAATTTTTTATTTTTGTCGAGAACTTTTAAAATGAAATAAAGTTTTGTAGATGTAATATATTTGCTATAGAGATCATCTCCCCCACAAATTTGGATCGCTTCAAAAAAATAAACTTCTTCAACATCATAAACCGATATGAACCATCGAATATGTTTATTTAACCGCTGATTGAAAATGAAACTTTGAAAGAGTTTTAAGCTTCGAAACAATCCGTTTTCTCTAAAGATATCATTATAGAAAATAGACTATATCAACAACATTTGGTTTCATCTCGTAAATTTTGAACACAAAAAATGGACAAAAAGATTTTGAGGGGTCATAAAAAGGATATGGAACACCGCCCTTAATTTGATGACGATTAAGTATGCAATGCTGCTCAACTTTAACTAGGAAGCGTTTGACTTGATTATTACTATACTCTAGTAGCTTTATTAAAATATCAAAGTAGCAAAAGGTTCAAAAAACAAAACTAGTGTACAACTCTTTTTAAAAGTTGAGAGATGATATGAAAACCTCTATACGAACATAGTCTAGTGCTGGAACAGTATTCCATTTATAATCACTTATTAATTAAAAGCCCATAGACCCCTAAGCATCTATGATTTCACATTATGTCTTTTCTTTGAAATTTCTCAACCAACATGTATCTTTCATCTAGTATTTATTCAAATTTTAAATCATTATTGCATCACAATGCGTACAATATTTTTACAATATGTTCCTTTCTTGAGCTTATTGGAAGGTTTGGTGTCTTAATAAAAGGTAAATCTATGTGTTTCTACCTATAGTGGATTTAAACCTGAAACACTGCCTCAAGGAATAATTATTTATTCCAGGGTAAGACCTAATTCCAATTATCATCTCACACGAACCCTCAGATAGTGGCAAGCTGGATGCAATAGGTTCCGCTTTTTTATTCGTCATTTCTCCAATTACTAATAAACATGCACATGATACAATGGAAAAGGGTAGTAAAGGATTCCTCTCATTTAGAACCATAACATGGCACCCACAATGTGCGCGCACATGCACGTGATGCAGAGATGCGATTAAATATGAGATGTTTAAAGGGTATTTGTGTAACTTTGATGACGGTTAAAACAACCACACACCGGTGAATCATATACAATCAGTTCCCTTTACGAGTGATAGAGATAGAGGTAAAGATGTTACTTCTTTGATGATAATTGGTAAACTGTAGAGTCCAAGTAACATCCAATTATCTCATACAAATATGAGTTGTCGATAGAAGTTCTAGATCTTAAGTGACAATTATGAATCTGTGGAAAAGGAAACTGATAGGTCAAAATCAACAACTTAACTATATTTATAAAAGTAACATCACTGAGAAGAAATATACATTGGAAGGGACGATTGTAATTCAAAAAGCAATAACACGTGCTACTTAAGCTTGACTTTGCCAATGCTTTTGACACCTATTGAAATTTTCTTATCGAAGTGATTGACAGTTAGGGGTTTTGACGCAAAATAGATAGATTGATCAATGTAGCCGAGTAAAACACAATCTAAAAGAGATAGGATGATATGTTGTTTAACACACTTGCATATGTCTTCTCTAAGATCATCCACACTTTCAATTAGAAATGACATAACATTTTGCGAATGAAGTTGTGGCATCACATTGTATTATGCAGATGATATAATCTTACTTTATTCACATAAGCTGCATTTCTGAAAGGAAATAGTGGTTTATGGACTTTGAAACAAATACATAAAATCGTAAATTGCTTTCTTTACATTACCATATTTGAGTATTAAAATTAGATCTTACAAATTGCATCATGAAGATTGACTACCATTTATCAACGAGATTGATAGTCATGTGAAAAGACTCCTTACTGTTTCGAAATGGTGAACTGGTTTCGGTTTATTCAGTATTACCTGAATATATCGATTATTATTTATAGACTTTTTAGTTGGGTTATCCACGAAACTGTTGTCAAAAGAAATAAGCTTTCTTTAATAGGATGGCGGTCAATTGTTTAGTGGCTTAGGATAAAGTATGTAAACTAAAACATCCAGGTGATTTTGAGATTTTGAATCTTGTAAAAATGGATAATGCGCTGTTTTTCAAGTAACACTAGAAGATACTGAATGGTAGATACATGATGGAGAATTTGGAATATCAATCCCTTTTTTTCGAAGACTTGTTTTGGAGGTAATTTCAACCTTTACTACGCTAATGTAAGATAGCCATCCATATTTCCTTGAAATTATAACGAGTCTATCACAACTTTTAAACTAGGACTTCATATTACTGTTATTTTTAATAATAAAACAGTTACTTTAAAAGGATGGTTGGACATTCAAAATACTTCTATTGTCAAGCTTTGAATTATATGTCGTATATGATAATTAGATTGTGTTAGAGACATTTATAAGTCGTCATGTGTAGATTTTCAATGGGACCTTGATTTATCACCATACTTGTAGCGTGGAGACTGTTATTCAATATGGCAGATCAGTTGCTTTGCTATAAAATGTAAGCAGATATTTCCAAAATGTTCGAATTGATTAGGTTTGGAATATGGTGGTCATAATTTTGTTGTTATTTTTCTCTCAATATAAATCCAATATCTTTTCTCTTGGTAAAAGATCAACATCATAATGATCTTTAAAAAAGCATTATTTTTCACCTAAAGTGAAGTTTCACAAGTAGATTATGATTTGCTGAAGAAGACAAGTTAATCATCCTAGCTATTTTTGTGATTTGAGTCTAGTCGTTAGATCAACTATTCGTTAAAAACTTGGTTACTATCAGCGTTCAGTGCAGTTGCTTGTAGCATATTTTCTACTTCAGAATGAACTTCTAATTAAATATTAGAAACTTTATTTGAGCGGCTACAAAAAAAATGCTAAAGAAACTTGGCAGACATGGTAAAGTTTCGTTATTTAGTATGAAAAGAAAATGCTTCAATCATAAACATAGATCTTGTAACATGATGTTAGCCCAATTGTTAACCCGCCTTTTGGCAAGGTCGCGGACAGCGGGTTTAACTTAATCGACTGCATGTTCGTCGAGGCTGGTGTACGATGGATTCAGTCGACTGGATGGATGGATGACGCAACGTGCTTGGAAGATAGAAATATGATTGGATAAAGATGGATCAACTATAATTTGGGTCTAGGAAACATGGTTCGGCATGGTGGAGGTTCGGCACAAATAGTTCGTCTGACATTCACTATTCACGTTCGAATAGCATTCAAGAGTACTCGGCATTAGAAACTGTTCGGCATCAGACATGGTTCGGCATGATGGAGGTTCGGCATTAAGTATCGTTCGGCATTGGATGGATCGTTCGGCATTAGGAAGCGTTCGGCATTGGATGGATCGTTCGGCATTAGGGAGCGCTCGACATTGGATGGCACCTCGCTCGGCATTGCACCTCGCACCTCCATACCTCGGTACCTCGCACCTCCATACCTCGGTATCTCGCACCTCCACACCTCGGTACCTCGCACCTTCGTACCTCGATACCTCGGTACCTCGCACCTCCCAACGTTCGGCATACCAACTGCTCAGGATCGGTCGGCATAATGAAGTAGGGTTCGGCTATGACCTTGATGGGCCCAAACTACTCAGGAGGCCCAACAACCTGGTTTTGCCTATAAATACAACATGTGGGTCTTCAAATGGGGGATCTTCTTTCTGCTCCCTTACTTTCTCTTTTCTAAGGCTAAGGCAACTCTGCCATTTTGCAACTGTAATCGATTATTACAGCAATAAAAAGCAAACTTCTAAGTGGACGTAGGCCGAAGTTAGCCGAACCACTATAAAATCTGTTGTTCTTTACTGTTTTCATTTTAGTTTTAACTGTTCTTCACATTATTACTCTCTACATATACTCTATCTCTGAGCTGTGACTGGTATTTGGTGCTTTCATCTGGATTTGGGTGTAGTGACCAATTTTGACGCTAACATTTTGGTGCTTTCACTGAGAATTGAAACTCGGGAATTTTGGAGTTAGGAACTTGGACTCTAGAAAACAATGGCTAGGCCATCAACAAGAAAGCAAGTGACGGAAAGGAGCAATCAGGAAGGAAGTCAAGAGGCTTCCTCTGGAACTGGAGCAGATCAAGCATCCATCTACATCACCAGAGAGGAAATGGAAGTCATGATGAAAAGACAAGAGGAGATGATGCAGGCTCTTCTCAGACAATTTACGCAAGTAGGAAATGCGGAGGCTCAAATCCATGGAGCAAGATCAGATGCGCTCAACCAGCAAGCAGAGGGAATGGTTCAGCAGGGGGCAACCCCCAATCAACATACAACTAACAATCCGGATGGAGCTAGACTCGGGGGCGCACCATCAGATAATGTTGAACCAGTTCATGAAGGGGTTCCAGCTAACACCACGCAACAGGATGCTGGCAGGAATGTAAGAGCAAGAGATGAAGAGTATGTACCAGAATTCCCTCGGGAACTCGAAGGGCATCCCTTGACGGACAATACTGGATTAGTTGAGATTATCAGGCGAACTATGCGCGGAGGTTTGACCAATAGAGATTTGGAAGGAGTGAACAGAAGTCTGTTTACTCGTGAAGTCAGGATAGCTCGGAATCCACCAGAGTTTAAGCTACCTAACGTGGAGGTATACAATGGAAAAGCTGATCCAACTGATCACTTGATGAGATACACAAGACACATGGAAGTGCTGGGGGCATCTGAGGAAGTTATGGCCCGATGCTTCCTTTTGTACTTAACGGATATAGCTGCTATGTGGTTCAGACAGCTAGAAGAAGGATCTATCGAGACATGGACAGAATTGGTGGACAGGTTTTTGAAGCAATTTCGGGTTCATATCAAAAGGCCGAAGAATGTAATGACGCTGACATCGGTAAAGCAAAGAACAGAGGAATCACTCAGGGCTTTCTTAACTCGGTTCAATGTGGAAGTCGCTTCGGTAGATCGACCGGATCCATCGATGGTCTTAATGGCAGCCGTGTCAAGGGTCAGAGAAAATTCAGATTTCAAGGTATCTTTAATACGGGACTCACCAATGGATCTCGGGGAATTCTTTCATGAAGCTGAGAGATTCCTTCGACAGGAAGATGCAAGCCCAGATATGAAATTAAAGGAGGTGAACACGGTTGAGGATGGAGGGCCGTCCAGCGGAGGCTCGGATAAAGATAAAGGAAAAAGGAAGCTAGATGATGAGTCAGGAAAAGCTAGAAAGCGGTGGAGAGAGCCAAAATTTTCCACCTACACGGGATTAAACGAAACGTTGGAACGGATATTCATGAAGACACGGAATCGCCTTCCCTACCGAAGGCCAGCGAGAAGGGAACCCTCGGAACGTGAAAGGGCATCAGGAAGACACTGTCTTTTTCACGACTTGGATGGGCATGATACTAACAGCTGCAGGCATCTGAAGGACATAATTGAGGAACATGTAAGGAATGGACAGTTGCGACAATATGTTGGAGCTCGGAATGCAGCGGTGGAACAAGAGCGACCACCGTCTACCTCAAACAACGATGGCGCGAGGCCCAGGAATGATGGTCGATTGGTTATCAATTGACAGGGGTAATATGAAATAAGTAGCAAACTTTGAGCAAACGGCCAAGTCACTTACACATGTACGGAGACGGAGATAGCCCCTAGGCATGCTCTGAGATGATGACAAACCGCGACGCTCTAGTTTGTGAAATTTGCCTTTTCTTTTTCGGTTTGGACATTTGCTTTTTCTTGGTTTGGTTTGAACTCCTGGTTTTGTTTGTCTTTTGATTTTTTCTTTTGATTTGGACTTTTATTTGGATGATTGATTTCTGGTTTGGATATTGGTTTGGATTTTTGATATGAATTTTTTGTTTCCTGATTTGATCTAGATTTAGGATTGGCTTTTGATTGGATTTTTATCTGGCTTTTGGTAAATGATCGTCAGGTATGGATCATACCTGGCAAGGGGTAAGTCGCTTTGTCCGAGCATGGCAAATCGACTTATTCAGATCGTCGAGTATGGACTATGCTCGGCAAGGGTCCAGAGAGACCAGGATTCGGCCTAGGACTTAGGCCCCAGGTTATCGGTTACTATTTCAGGTCGTCGAGTATGGATTATGCTCGGCAGGGGTCCGGAGTGAACAGGATTCGGCTTAGGACTTAAGCCACGGCATTATTCGACGTTCAGGGACACTGAACCATGATCGCCATGGATTTACTTAACTAGATCGTCAAGTGTGGATTGTGCTTGACAAGAACCCGGAGAGGTTACAGATATGAATATCGGCTATGGACGGCAGAGGATTTGGATATTGACCCGGAGAGGTCCTAAAGTCGGTTATTGGTTATTGGATATGGATGAAACATGGACTTTGGATATCGGATTTGAAGCTATTCAAAACACACCTTCCAATAGCAAGGCATGTTTTGGGGGGCAAGTGTTAACCCGCCTTTTGGCAAGGTCGCGGACAGCGGGTTTAACTTAATCGACTGCATGTTCGTCGAGGCTGGTGTACGATGGATTCAGTCGACTGGATGGATGGATGACGCAACGTGCTTGGGAGATGGAAATATGATTGGATAAAGATGGATCAACTATAATTTGGGTCTAGGAAACATGGTTCGGCATAGTGGAGGTTCGGCACAAATAGTTCGTCTGGCATTCACTATTCACGTTCGAATAGCATTCAAGAGTACTCGGCATTAGAAAATGTTCGGCATCAGACATGGTTTGGCATGATGGAGGTTCGGCATTAAGTATCGTTCGACATTAGATGGAGCGCTCGGCATAAATCTCGTTCGGCATTGAATGGATCGTTCGGCATTAGGGAGCGTTCGGCATTGGATGGATCGTTCGGCATTAGGGAGCGTTCGGCATTGGATGGGTCGTTCGGCATACCTCACCTCGCTCGGCATTGCACCTCGCACCTCCATACCTCGGTACCTCGCACCTCCATACCTCGCACTTCCATACCTCGGTACCTCGCACCTCCATACCTCGCACTTCCATACCTCGCACCTCCATACCTCGGTACATCACACCTCCATACCTCGGTACCTCGCACCTCCGTACCTCGATACCTCGGTACCTCGCACCTCCCAACGTTCGGCATACCAACTGCTCAGGATCGGTCGGCATAATGAAGTAGGGTTCGGCTATGACCTTGATGGGCCCAAACTACTCAGGAGGCCCAACAACCTGGTTTTGCCTATAAATACAGCATGTGGATCTCCAAATGGGGGATCTTCTTTCTGCTCCCTTACTTTCTCTTTTCTAAGGCTAAGGCAACTCTGCCATTTTGCAACTGTAATCGATTATTACAGCAATAAAAAGCAAACTTCTAAGTGGACGTAGGCCGAAGTTAGCCGAACCACTATAAAATCTGTTGTTCTTTACTGCTTTCATTTTAGTTTTAACTGTTCTTCACATTATTACTCTCTACATATACTCTATCTCTGAGCTGTGACTGGTATTTGGTGCTTTCATCTGGATTTGGGTGTAGTGACCAATTTTGGCGCTAACACCAATCATATATCTACACAAAGAGGAAAGCTCGTTTACTAATTAAAGATCGTGCATCAGATGAAAAAACTGTGGGACAAAGGGTGGTTGCAAGGACAAGTGCTTACAATGTTGATGTACGTATCCGGAATTTCGAACACTTCATATTTAAATATCTGAATTATTTAAATATTTGAATCATGGATTTAATGTGAATAAATCTGATTTTATAACCTTGTCAACCACTTTTAAATAATAACTAATGCTAGAAAACTTGTTTTTGAAAAATGTTTACAAAAACAAATTGTCTGAATAAATATCGATAATCTGACAAAAATCGTTTTACCGATAAACGACTTATTACTAAACAAAAGTTGTTTGAATTCTTTGGCACCTGTATAGTAACATATGAAGACATTTACAACAATTTAAATCATCTAAGTTAATAAGCAAATTAATTAAAACCTAAGATTAATTAAGAGGACAAAGAAGAGTGATTTAAGGAGGGAATCATGGAGTGATTTAAGGAGAGTATGGTGTGTAAGTGGAAACATGGCAAGGAGAGAGGGGAGCATCTTTGACCGACCACAAACAAGGGCAAAGGAGGTCGTTTTGTGTTGCTGAATCACTCTTCATTCCTCTTTAGATCATAACTTCATATTTCAAAAATTGAGATAAAAACTTCTAAATTCAAACATCACTTTCTCCTCTTAAATTCTTCAAAACATATTCAAATCAAATCTTATCTCCTTTAAACTTTTACAAAGTTCTTATATCACCTAAAGAACAAGGTTTAGCATCAAAGAAGTTGAAGAAATGGAAAAATATGGAGAATCTACCCCAGGCCGTGAGCATCTAGGAGGCTTGGAGGGCTTGGCTTTGTGATTTTGAAGGCAAAGGAGGTAGCTTTGGGTGATGGTAGAAATTGTTTCATGATTCTAGAGGCTTGTGCTTGTTGTATACTTGGTTATAATGTGAGTTTACTCACCATTTAATTTGGGTATATGTGAATATATGTGCTTGGTTGTTGAAATATAAATTTTAAATGAACAACAATGCAAGTTATTACTTTTAGGCCCCTCCTTACTTTGGAAAGCAAGTGACAACATTATATGTAATATAATTTCTCTTATAATCCTCTAAAACATATAACGTGGTCATGATTTATTGTTTACATATTTGATAATATTGTGTGAAAAGTTGAAGTGTGTTGTAAATGTTTGAAGCGAAATGATCGTTATAAACGTGCTTTGAAATCCATGCTATGTAACATATATTAAATTGGTTAAAATATGAATATATTGTGAAAATATATATATTTGATTGTTCTCTACACATGCTTTGGTGTGTTTGACATAAAGAAATTGGTTTGGGAAGTTATAGAAATTGTATAACAAAGTTGAAAAAGTTAGTAGCGAAATAGTAGCTATATCGACACTTTAAAATGCCTTGTTTTTTGAGAATTAACGTTTATTTTTGTAAAAACGTCCTTATGGGTTTCTTTACCATTTTAAAAGTAAATTATATTTTGTTCTTACTGTAAAAAAATTTGGAGTTTAAATCATTCATTAACTAGTTGAACGAAGTGACGAAAGTTATAGCAAAAAGGTCGCTATACGAGCACTTCGAAAAAATACCTTGTTTTCGGGGATTTTTATAAAATAATTAAAAGATATTTTTAGGGGTTTCTTTTCATGCTTATTAAGTACTCAAAGTATACTAACCACTGTAAAAAAATTAGATCAAAAATCAGTTGTATTAGTGCCGACATTCGGGGATCAAAAAGCGGTTCGTTACGGCCTTTAAATTATGTAAAAATGATATTTAAATTAAGTATTTTTCTCTAATCTTTTTAGGGTTGTTTTCTAACTTATATTAGGGTGTTTCAAAATTGGTTTCAAGTATAAATATATTTTTAATAATTAATTATGAATTTCTAAAATAAAACATGTTTATTTTTTGTTTTACTATTTATTTCCAAATTTTTTATTTTTACATAATATTTCGTATGTATTTATAATTATAATATATTTTTAAGTAGTTTAAAACTATTTTAAGTTTTAACATAATTATAAGTATTTTAAAAGTATTTATATATACATGTGTAAGTTTAAAAGGTACATTTAGTATTTTATAGAAGTAGTAAAGAAAGTTTTGGATTTTGACTCTTAAGTTAAATAAATGGTTTTGAGAAGTTAAATTAAAAGTGTATTACCTTACTTAATAAGTATGGAGATGCTTTAATCTTTAAAATGAATGTCTTAAAGTTAATGAAAAATATAAAAATGATTTTGGGTTGTAGTAAACAATGTTTAACTAATATTTGTTTTTAACCCTTATTAATTATGTTTAGGAATATAATTAGTACTTTAATAATGAGTGATTTAAAGATAACTATAAGTAAATAGTTTTGGGTTTGTAGTGACGGATGTTTAGGTAACAATTGTTTTAACTCTTGTAAGTGTAATTAAATCTTTAAAAGCAAATTTTAAAGAAAATGGTTAAGTGTGAAATGGATTTGGGTTTGTAGTAACAAATGTTTAAGTAACAATTATCTTCAACCCTTAAGAGTATACTTAGATCTTTAATAATGGATATTTCAAAGATAGTAACAAGTATGGAATCTTTTATAAAAAAAATAAAAGTAAAAGTAAAAGTTTAACTTATAACAGAGAAGAGGTTTATAGTAACATTTGTTTCTAACATCTTTGGTTACATTTTAAAGTAAATCATGTTAATGATTTGTGAATATACTTATACAATTTGAGATAAGTATATGAATACTTTCGAAGTATAGAAAAGAGTATAAGTGAATAATAAAATGTGTGAATAGTAAAATACGTGAATAGTAAAATACAAGTATATATCTTTTATAAAAAAATTAAATCTATATACAAGTTTAATAAGGAAGGATTAATTAATAAAGGAGATTAATTAAATAAGGAAAGTTTAATTAATAAAGAAGTTTAATTAAACAAGTGAAGTTTAAATTACGTAAGAAGTTTAATTAATAAAGGAGTTCAATTAAATAAGGAAGTTTTAATTAATGAAAGAAGTTGTATTACATAAAAAAAAGTTTTACCGATGGTAAATGTTTTAATTAATAAAGAATTAATTAAATAAAAAGGAATTAGAAGTTTTTTATGTGACTTGATCGTGCTTTATGTGTTGCTTGTCTACGAAAAATATTTAATCGTGTGCTTAGCACTAAAGGCCAACGAAGTAGACTTGATTCTATTTGTGAGAATTAAAATGATGATTCGAGTAGAGTGTAGAAGCAATAGTGCCCTAACTTATCAGACTTCACTCTTGACCGAGGGATATTAGAAGTTGAAAAGGTCTAGTGATAAGTATACGAGACTTGATTTTCATATGCGATCGTTCTCATTGTTGTTGAATATGACCAAATTAGCCAAGGAAATATTTAAAAGAAACACGGAAATTATATAGTACGGTTATTCACTCGGTAATGATATAACCTACGTATAAACTTGTCTTGCTCTTTTAGAATAAGTGATAAGGAAATCCATCCAGATAGAATATCTTCACCCTTATCGTTGTCTGTTTATTTCTAAAAGAACCGGAGTTGAGTTAACCAGAAATTCATCGATTTAGTCTTGAAGAGACCTAGATCGGATAAGTATACTTAGATAATACTAACGAAAACCACTTCAAGGCTGAGATACGTTTTCTATCTCTTGGAAGTGGATCTGTTCGAGATGCTGGAATTCATGTTTGGTTTCGATCGAGATGTGGGAATCCATGTGTGGATTCGTGATCTGTTCGAGTGATGATGGCTCGTGTATTGAGATGCTGAATATGACTTCATCATCGCTAATGATAAAAAACAGAATAGGCTTCATAGTATGGGGTTTAGCTAACTCACGACAGGATATATCAACTTCGTATCTAGAGTATGTTTATCGATATTGCGCGCGGGAGTTGATGATATTTGGGATCACGTTTTCAAGCATGGACCAGCTATGATTTCCTTTTGATATATTTTATTCAAAGATATACGACGTTCAGAAGGTGGGTTCTGACCCTTGTCGGGGGTCCGCTTCGATGTACTGAGGGCACCTCCAACGGCAAATCCATATACACAGTTACAAACTCATCTTAGTGGTTTTGATTTTACTTTAATATTGTTGTGTCGTAAGATGCAAGTGGCACATCTATTTTCTGATTTATATTCTTCACTCCAAACATTATTCATTATATCACCTTATATGCTTATTGGATAGTGGTTCCTTTGAAGGGATAACCGTTATGACGGTCTCAAAAGTATTGTTATATGTTGATCACATATTTTTTGAATTTCTCACATCAGATTTATGTCTAACCCGTGGTTTTATTTTTGAGGAATTAATTTAAAGGACAAAAATTTGTATATTTTTAGCCTCAAGGACACCACCTCAATATTTTAACCACAAGGACAAACATTCTCCTAAAAATTATTCATAAGGACAAACATTCTTTCAAAATTATTCATAAAGACAAACATTCTTTCAAAACTGCTACCGAACTAAAAACTGATACTTAAAAACTGCTACCGATAACTACAAACTGATACTTAAAAACTTAAAAACTGATACCTAAAGAAAGTTGTCCTTCAGGCTAAAATACTGAAGGTCTGTCCTTGAGACAAAAATGCTGAGAAATTTTGTTCTTGACAATAATTTCCTGTTTATTTTTTCCTTATTTCCATAGGTGTTCTTTTGAGCAGTCTGAGAAAAACAGGTTTTCGTTGACGTTCATTGGGCTCTTGAAGAGAAGTTGGATGTTTTGCCTATCATGGTATTTATTTCCACTATATTACTTTATGTATGTATATCAGCAATTGTAAGGACAGATTGTTATAATTGTCCAGGCTGATGATAGTACTTTGATTAGTAACTCTAAAATGTTATGTATATTAGAATAGCTGTGTGTATTGTTTTGATATCATATGTTAGCATTCCACATGTGAGGTTCTGATGTTTTTTCTCCTCTTTCTTGTTTTTTCTTCTTATTCTTTACCCTAACGTTTTTGTCTTTGCAGCACTTGGGTGTTCGGCACATGAATACCGTGGATGTATTGGTGTCGACATTCGAGGGTCGAAAAGCGGTTTGTTACAGTTAATGATAACCAGAAGAATAATGGGGTTTTTAGCATAATACCTTTTTTGTCCCTTATTTTTCTGTCTTTTGATTAGAGTGATACATCTCTCGTCATTCATGTAAAGTTATGGCATTTATAAGCTTTATGTATCCTAATTGCAGTATAAGCTCATTTTTGAACTTATGTTACTTATCCTAATGTTCGATCGGTTGAGAACTAGTTGCCCCTTGATATGAAAATGTTTTATCCCTAAAATGCATTGTTATCATTAATAAAGGTAAAAGAAATTTGTGTTTTTATTATGCTCTTTTATTTTTACCTTAACATTGGAGTAATACAAAATGGTTACCACTCTAACTTTAGTAGTATTGTTTTCACAACCCATGTATACATCCACTTTAAATGGTCCAAGCAGTCGATGCTGCAAAAGACAGGTATGCCAACACAAATTGACTTTGTGTCTCTTCACTTATTACCAATGTACATTTGATAAACTATATTAGCAGGCTAGACCATATCATTCAAGTTTTTTAGCAGAAAGTACCTCAATTTTTTATCTTGTTCACTTAGAGAAACTTACGATAAATACCATTATATTTCTAACATTATTTTAAACATAGAACGTAAAATATTAAATAATATAATAATAAATTACTAAAATGGTCAAGACATTAAAGAATTAAGCATATGGCTGAGTTGTTACACTATATTTTTTTGAAGGTGTGACTATTGTAGTGAGAATACTTATTATATGTCAATGATATTGGTGATATTTAGCCAATTCACCAGCAAGATCATCGCAAAAGAGAAATTCAAATCAAAGAATCTTGACACTGCGCTACCATAGTTCTTTCAGTAAAATCTGACAATTAAATTTTCTTCAAAACGTCGTATGCAATAATGTAATGCTGAAACTATAAACTAATTCACCTTGAGGGTTCCAGAAACAAAATCTTAATGAGCTTTGTGATGGGAAAAAAGTTGCTTAAGACAAATTCATATTCTAAACTTTGTAGAATAAATTAAGGACACGTGTTGGTTGACTGACCTTTGGCTATTAATCAAGTATAACATTCCAAGAATCAAGTATAAAATTCCAAGAATTGTACATTTCTGGTTATTACTATGAGTGACGTTTCATAACAAATATCAGCTAGCTTTATGAGATGTGAGCAAGATATAAGGAAAACAGGTACAACACATCATTTGTGTCAACATATCATGCTAACACAGGACAGCTTATAAATCGCATTGATCCTTTGTATTTTAACGTTTTCTGAAGGACAACTCCAAAGTTTTCAAATTTTGCATCGAATCTAGATTTAAACGGTGAACAGTAAATCCAAAGTATTTCATATGTTAATGCATAGATATACTTGTATACTATAAGAGTGAATTAGTTAAATGACAAAGTTGAAAGAAAAAAAATTAAATCAAGGACACCGCATCAAAAGTGTAGTGCAAAGAAAAAACATTAATAAAATGTTATATTAATATAGCATTATCCGTGTAAATGTTAACTTAAATTTATATTTACCGCAAATGCTACATACATATAGCATTACTTTAAATTAGATGTTACGCACACACATATATACATATATAGGTTATTGAATGACATTTAATTATGTGGGACCATTGATTTCTTTTCATACAATAATAATTTATATTATTGAAATATATTTTTGATGCTTAAGCTTCTACATCATTTTTCACCTTTTCCATCGTTATTATGTTTTAAAAACAATAAAATTGTAGACTCAAATAAGCATCTTGATATATTTTCTACTTTAATATGCATAAAATAATTTTTCTCTCAATTGTAAGTTCAATTGAGTTTTGAATGAGAATTGAATTGTAATTAGATAGTTGATCTGAAACGAGATTAAAATCATCAGACTTCGATATTTTTGTAATCGTTAAGGTCTATCATTTATCACACTTAAAAGCACGCAGCCAACATCAGGAGGTATGAGAGACCCAAATGGTTGAAGCATTGAATTGAGAAACAAGGATGCAGGTTCAAACTTGAGAATGACATAAACCTACTAAATTTATCCAAAACGTATGTCAAGAGCACAAGGGTTCCCAAGCAAAACTCAGTTACATGGCTTTCTGAAGGAAAAAGGCATGCAACCGGAGCGCATGTGTGTCAAAAAAACACACACACACACACACAGATTGAGTGAAGTGGATGAGTTTGTAAGGTCCTGCTGGATGAATGCTAATATGATCCGATGCATCTTTTGACTGGTGTAAGCATGAATTATACTTGTTCCACTGGCCCTGAAATTTGCAGGGCCTGAACTGTGCTAAATGCATTGAAAATCAACATTTACCTTAGCGCGCCTGTAATAAGATTGTCATTAAGCACGAAATAGTGACAACAATCTATATGCTGCACATGATCCAAACTGCAGACAAAAGAACATGGTCGAATTACCATGGTTTATGCCAACGTACACAGCCATTACTAAGTTCATTTGCAAGTTGTACCAATAATATGTTCTAGCACAAATATCTAGTTGAAAATTTGTGACATAAAAAGCATCTTGGTCCCATATTTGGATCTGTAAGCCGCAGATCATCAAGCTTACATGTTATTGCATCCAAGTATATAGAAATCGAGAGAAGTTTATTTTAAAAAAAAATACAGAGCTGTAATATAGACTAAAAGGTTCAATACAAAACAAAGTCATATTGTATTATATCATGTATATTTTGTACAAGAGCAATGCCTCATATGTAATTGAACAAAAGGATAAAGGATAAAGAACATACAGCTGAACACGAGTTTTCTGAACCAAGAGCATTTTCAAGATATAGATGCCTTCCCAATATAGTCACCTGAACCCGAACATACAAGCAAAGCATTGTCGTTGACCACAATGAAGAAGTCAATTTTGTAAAACCTGAATTGCCATCACCACTCAACTATTAGACACAAATGTACAATCTAATTTTAAATCCAGCGGAACAAGAGAAAAGTGTATATCTTCATAAATGCTTCTCCTATGTCAAAGACTCAAAATATTGCTAAATTTTTTCTGTTTTATGTACTTAAAAACCTTGTAACGTAGAATTAATTTCACATAGTAAAAGCTAATGGCTAGAATCAAAGAATATTCAATAATCATCATTTAAGTACTTATCCAGACACTTTTGTGGATATGGATACTCTGCTATTTTAATCGTTCAGTATAGATTTCAAATTTGGATGCACTCGATGTTATCATTTGCTTTGCTAAGCCTTATGTATGTAGATATATAGGTAAGTAATAAACATACCGATTTAATAGCAACTGTTATAAATAATATCTAATGATTAATGATTTTAACTGAGGTGATTAGGGTATCATATAACCTTCTGATATATGTAATGATCCAAGGTGAGCAGATACGAGTATAACCCTTAGCCCTACTAATTCTAAAATATGTGAATAGCGGGATATTATTATTATATAGGACGGATGCAAATAAAACCTAAGGTCAGCTTAGATTTAGAATTTTGTCAGGGACCCAAGCATTTTCATGTGCATCTAGTTTTGACCACCTACTCTAATTTTCAGATTTGTCTACCCTGGATTAAGCTACTGCTGACTATAAAGGATGATATAGTATTTAAGTGTGGCAAAGCTAAAATACAAAAAACTCTTATGGTCTGCTCAAAGTGTGAAATAACCGGAGAATTGAATAAGAAAAAACAAAACATACTTAAAACTTTGAGCTTATCCCAAAGCTCAATCTTTTCCTTAGTTGAAATACCACCGTTCTGCCCCTTACTTTGCATCAATTTCTCAGTCAAATAAGTAAGATCCAAATCCTTAGATATTCTACTCCTCAAAAAACTCATTGCATATGGCAGAGTTATGGTATCTGAAACTCTCTGTATATTCTCAAAATGTGCTTGCAATCTACATTCCAAATAAAAAGCAAAACATGCAACTAGTCACTACATGATAACTCAACCACCAACGTGGTAGCTTGATAAAGCAAATAATAGTAGTAATAATCAATTACTGGGCTTTGATGAGCTCATCTACTTCAATTTGGCATTCCAGTTCTCTTTCAAGCTGTGAAATTCTTCTGGTATGAGCATCATATAACTTGTACAACACGTAACCACTTCCTAATACACCACAAGATACTAATATTTTTCTTTTATGCTTACTCCAAAAGGACCTGTTCATAAAAATCAAATTAATCAACAAAATTGTACTGAACAAAAATTAAACATGTTGCTTACCTTAGTGAAAGCATTGCTTAAAGTAAGGGATGATGGAAGCACATAGTTAGACTGTGCTTTGATAAAAAGATTACTAGAAGGTTTTGATGAAAAGTGATAAAATATAGAGGGGCAAAATGAAAATGAATTCTAGAATGATGAGACCATGAGAGGGGCTTTCATGGAGGATGGGAAATGGTGAAGATAAAAAGCGGCAGCCGCTATTGGGTTTTGTTGATGGCTGAAATGGCTCGGTTATTCCAAGTTTTTCTTCTCTGTCTAATTGGGAATAATAAGTTTCCTCAATGGGATTTTAGGTTAAAGGCAGCAAAAAAAAAAAGCTCGGTTTTAGCTGGCTTCCCCGTGCTCGTTGGATTCTTCGTGATGTGTAAGCGGTGGATTGCACTTGATTTTAGGGTGTTAATGATTACCGAAAAATTCGAAATTCATCTCTATCCGAAATATAAAAAATGTTCGATATTCAAAAAACGGATGCGGATATGATCATATTCGTTTCTGATAATTATTTGTTGGTTTTTTATCAAGATTATAATTTTTTTTATGTATTTTAGTACATAAAATGATTGTCGTTTACTATTTTATCTATGTAAAAAAATTAATATGTATATGAAAATCAATATTTGCTATTTAAAGTTATTTTTCTTAACGTATTTATTATTTTTTATATTCGTAGAATGAAATTGTTTTATAATAAATCGAAATTTTCTATTTATTTATTTGGTTTTATTAATTGTGAACTGGTCGAAGAATATCCGATAAATATCTGATATATGTCCGCATTCGCGGATATGTATATCTGATATTCAAAAATTATTCCGAATACGGATACGACACTATCCAAATCTGTATCCGACCATTTGCAGGTCTAGATTTGATCGGTTGAAGTAGACTGCTCAAATTTGTCTGCTACGTCGGACGTGTTAGATGCCAGAAGTAATTAATGACAATTATCTTCAACCAACTAGGTATTAATACCTTATCCCCTTTTCAATCACATATTTAAACAAATAATTAATACTCTTTAATAGTTAATTCATGTTCAAATACCTCTTTTATTCTTCTTTCAATACACATACAAATACATTCTTCTTTTCTCAACCTTTCTTCCTTCATTCTCACTTCAAATGTCTCTTTCATGTGTTCATTTCGTGTGTCAAAAGAACGCACCCTTTAATCTCACTTCGATGGAGGAAAAAAAACATAATCTTACGTCAATGCTGTGAAAATAGTGTAAATTGAATCATTTTTATTATACCTATAAAATTATTGTTCAAATTCGATGTACTTAAAGTTGTTATTTGTATCAAAATCCCCTTCTTTTTAGTCCATGGGGTCATCCATGGGGGTTATGGTTTCTCTATCTTTTTCATTCGTCGCCATTTCTGTTTCCCTTTCTTTACCGCTCCTCAAGCATCACCCTTCTCCGCTCTCCTTCCGTGCTCCTTCTATTTGGATCCTGTAAACCCTAGTTTTCCCCGTTATTGTCCCCACTCTCTCGCGATTTCCTCTGCTGCATTTTTTCGATTCAGTGATTTCACGACTTTAGCTACTACGCTTATACGATCGACTCTTGGCCTTTGCCTCACTCGCCTGTCCGAGTTAGCTCGTCAGTTTTTGGTCGTCGTTCGAGGCTTGCATGCTTGAACTTGTGAATAATCGTTGCGTACATAAAGTTTACGGTATAAATATTAGTCACGCACTATAATTATCGCGTCATGTGAATAATTGTCGGCTAATTGTTTTCATGCAAAAAAAATTGCAATGTACAAATATTTATGCTACCAACTTTTGTTGTTGTGCAACAGCGCATCCTACATGCAAATTTTTTTAATTATGGCGAAATTATAAGCAAGATTTCTTGCACTGCGAAAAATATGAATGTAGTTACTCATATTTTCGTAAAACTTATGCACCTCAAACATATAGCAAGTATTTACATGGTAATATTTTACCCTACATGATAAAAATCTCGAACTCCATCCATACATCAAAGATCTTTGATTTGACATATTTGGTGGTGATGAAAGATTGCGTCCAGTGATGCTCTCGACGTGGAGTTAATGGGTGGGAGTCATGTGGCGTAAAAGCATCTATAGTGATCGGAGTTAGTAATTCCATCCAAAGATGGAAAGATTTTGATCATGCATAAAACGTTGATCGAAGGAGCTCGAATTGGTGTCTGAATGTGCATATTTTGACGAGGGGTCGATTAATGGTAGTTGAAGGTATTGTAGATGACCATGGAGGTGGTAGTCGACGATTAGAAAGTTGGTCAAAATTTGGTAGTAGACTATGTTTATTCCAAGGATTTAGAAAAATAAGAATAATGAGAGAGGTATTTTAATTAGTAATTTTTGAAAAGACGTGTGTCAAATTTTCACTTTCTTTTAATAATCAAAACTACTCACAACTAACATATTTGAGTTTGAATATTTGGAAACTTCTATTAAGAAACAAACATAAGTAACTTAGTGTGAGAAATGCAGATTATGGATCTTAAGGCTAGAATAAACACTAGATGGGAGGTGAATAGTGTTTTAAGAATTTACTAATTCTTTTTGAGTTTATATTAATTTGAACGAAAATGTATGCAATATTCAGAGACAGATATAATCACAGAATCAAACACAGATGCAAATATAAAGTAAAAACAGCAAAGGAAAGAATACACCGGATTTTATACTGGTTCGGAGTAACCCTACATCCAGTCCCGCAACACTAGTACGGTTTTCCTTTCAAAATCAATTCTTACAATTACACCCTCGATTTCAAGGCCATGAGGTACACCACTCCAGATTCACAATCCTCTAGGTAGAGATACTTGATTTTACGGGCAACAAGTTCACCCAATTGATTTCCTAGGCTACAATCACACCTTCTCTCACTTGATTGATTTTCCAGGCTACAATCACAGCTTTTCTCGCTTAATAGATTATAAAGAAGCCTATAACTCTGAATAGCACTGGGATCTTGTTAAGATAGTGATAGAGAATCAAACCAGAGATGATCTAGTTAGATTCAATGGTGATTTCGGCAGAGTAATAGTAAAAATGTATATAAAGAAATGTGGAAGAAGAAGAGGAGTGAAATCAGAAAATTATGAATGTAAATTCGTTTAAAACATCCCCTATTTATAGTAGAACAACAGCCATGTCCATTCAGGAAAGGATATGACGAAGGGACACTTCCTTTGAAATTCAAACATTTGGAATCAACTGCCATCATGTCGACATGGGTACCTAGGGGTTGTCGACATGCCTAAGGTATTTTTGATAATTTGTTTTCCTTTTGAAAATAACTTCTATCTTATATTAAACTATTTTAAACTTTATAAATATACTATAGTTAAAATACATAAATAAGTATGGAGAATAATATTTTGGTATATATAAAATTTTACTATAATTTCATATTTAAATCTTAAATATAAATATTAAAAGTTAAGTACATTATAATTAAAGATAGTTTAAAACCAAGGATAATTTTATTATTGAAAATAAAGATTATTTTGAGGCTAAAAGTATTTAAAACCAAGATAGATGTTTTTTATTTAAAAAGAAAGGTTTTGAAATCATTTTGAAAACCAGATATAATTTTGTAAAACATTTGAATAAAAGTTAGTGGATACAAAACGATGTTCCACTAGATTTTTCGTAGGTTCCATCCCTTTAACGGGCTTGAAGTGGATTTCATTCCACGAATAAAATGGATTTTAAGATATCAGCGCTTTTCTAGGAGTTTTAATAAAATTTCTAACTAAATTACTTGTCTTGAAATCTTGAACTCTTGATAATCTTGATACTCATGAGTCTTGAATCTTGATGTCTTCGATCTTGAGTCTCTATATTGTATAGTCTTCATTCTTTGGTACCTGCATATTCATCCTGATCCTGCATATACATATATATCTAAACAATATTGTTAGTATTTATATTTTATAATCTTATTCTAAGGTTGTTGTCATCAAAACCAACTTCTCAGGGACTAACAATCTCCCCCTTTTTGATGATGACAACCTTTATTTATAAAATATCACTTTTATCCTAATAACTCCCCCTAAAACTAATAACTCCCCCTTAATCTATGCCTAACTATCCTATTTTATACTTCTCTCCCTTTGTCATCAACAAAAACTAGCTCCAAACCATATAACTCCCCCTTAATCTAATATTATATTACATGTGATTATAATGATAGTGTTATTATAAATAATCAATACTTAATTCTGAAACTAAAACTTAGCCCTTAATAACTAACTCTCCAAACTAAGAATCTATATATATATATGATAATATTTATAATAATGATAATGTGAGAATTCAAATATGAGAACACAGATCATTTATTAATTATATAATGTTATATTTACATTTGCGTAGAAAACGTAAGTAAGATCATATAAAAATAACGATAAGAAAGAGAGAAAAGAAATTAATGTGTATCCTTGATAATGGGAGATCTATGAACCGAGCAGTTTGGGTAATGGAAACAGAAATTTCCACGTTGTTCGACTAGATTTCCATCCTTGTCAAAGCACACTTCGCCAATGCAAACAACTTTGTCGTCATCTTCAACGCGCTCTTCTTCCATGGGGGCTTCTTCTTCTTCTTCCTCGCTATCCTCTTGCACTTGAACACCTGAAGATTCTTCATCGATCAAGATGGGATTGGCATGATTGTCCATCAGACACTTTTGCAAGTTTCTAAGGATTTTGCCTTGCCGTTCTTGTTCTTTGGCCATTCTGATTTGCACCACTTGAATTTCAGTCATAAGTTGCAGTGCATCCTTCAAGGAAACTTCCATTTTCATCACTCGTGCAAGCGTAGTTCGTTGAAATGGTCCAGTAGAAGGAGAAGGAAACGAAAAGGTTGAATTTTTGTTTGATTTGGAGGAGGAGGCCATTGTTTTATTGTTTTCAGAAGTTAGAACAGAGAAAGAACAGAAAGAATGAACAAAATTTTGAAATAACAAGAATATATAACCACCTATTTGAATTTTGGTGGGAAAATTTCAAAAGAGAAAAAATCATTATATGTCGACAGGGGTAAAAGAGGGTTGTCGACAAGGTACTTATATTTTTGCTATTTGATTTATTTTAATTTAATTTTAATTATACTTGTTATATATTTATATTCTATATTTCAGTTATTGAACAAATACCTAATTCTCTTCTTAATTTAGTAAATATAGATTCATTTAAGGGTTTTGTTAAGATATCAGCAATTTGATTCTCGGAATTGATATAATCGAGAGTAATTACTTCCTTACTTATATTATCTCTGAGAAAATGATGTCTGATATCAATATGTTTAGTTCGAGCATGATGAGTAGGATTTTTGGATAAATTTATTGCACTAGTATTATCACAATAAATTGGTGATTTTGAGATATTTAAACCAAAATCTTTTAAAGTTTGTTGCATATATATTACTTGAGAACAAGCCAAAGCAGCAGAAATATACTCTGTTTCGGTTGTTGATAAAGAAACTGTGTTTTGCTTTTTACTAAACTAGGAAACCAGAGAATGCCCCAAAAAGTGACAAGTCCCACTTGTACTTTTTCGGTCTGATTTACAACCAGGATAGTCAGCATCACAGTAAGATATTAATTCAAAAGAATCATTTTTAGGATAAAATAAGCCATAATCAAAGGTGTGTTTAACATATCTTATGATACGTTTTACAGCTTTTAAGTGGGTCTCTTTAGGTTGGGATTGATATCTTGCACAGAGACAAACACTATGCATGATATCAGGTCTACTTGCAGTGATATAGAGTAGTGATCCAATCATTCCTCTATATAATTTTTGATCTACATCTTTCGAGAGATCTTCTTTACTTAGGTACTCATTGGTTGTCATGGGAGTGGGTTTTCCACTTGCAGTAGTCAAACCAAATTTACTAACTAGGTCTTTAGCATATTTTTCTTGACTAATAAAGATATCATTATCTAATTGTTTTATTTGCAATCCTAGAAAGAATTTTAATTCACCCATATGACTCATCTCAAACTCTTTTGTCATTATTTCAGAAAATTCTTTATTCATTTCAAAATTAGTTGATCCGAAAATGATATCATCTACGTAAACTTGTACTGGTTGAATATCATTTTTATTTCTTTTAGTAAAAAGAGTATTATCTACTTTACCAATTTCAAAGTTTGATTGTAATAAGTAAGATCTTAGTCTATCATACCAGTCTCTAGGAGCTTGTTTAGACCATATAGAGCTTTCTTAAGTTTGTAAACATGATTTGGTAATTTTTCATCTTCAAAAAGTGGTGGTTGTTCAACATATGCTTCCTCTTTTACAAATCCATTTAAAAAGGCACTTTTAACATCCATTTGAAATAATTTGAAATTATTATGATTTGCGAAAGCAAGTAGAATCCTAATGACTTCTAATCTTGCTACGGGAGCAAAGGTTTCATCACAATCTATTCCTTCTTCTTGACAATAACCTTGAGCGACTAACCGGGCTTTATTTCTAACGACATCACCTTGTTCATTCATTTTATTTTTATAAACTCATTTTGTTCCAATTATAGTTTTATTTTCAGGTCTAGGAACAAGTTCCCAAACATCATTTCTAGTGAATTGATTTAGTTCTTCTTGAAGAGCCAAAATCCATGAATCATCAGTTGATGCTTCTTTTGGATTTTTGGGTTCAATAGTTGATATAAAGGCTACATTGCTCATTTTACTTAGTTGATTTCCAGTTGTAACAATAGATTGCAAACCTCCTAGTATATTTTCTATTGGATGATCTTTTAAAAGTTTAATCTTTTTATTAGGATGATTAATTTCATTATTAGTTTCAGTTGGCTCCTGATTTTGAGTAATTAAATCCTCTTCATCATTTGTATCTTCAAAATTTTTGAGATTTTCATCCAATGAAGCATGCATTGTTTCTTCGATGGTGTTGGTTCTTAAATTAAACACTCTGTATGCTTTACTTCTATTAGAATATCCGATAAAAATACCTTTGTCGGATTTAGGATCAAATTTATCTAAGTTATCTTTTATATTTAAAATAAAACATTTACTTCCAAAAATTCGAAAATAAGATACCTTCAGTTTCTTTCCGTGAAGAAGTTCATAAGATGTCTTATCAGTTAAAGGTCTAATTAAAATTCTATTTAAAATATAACAGGCGGTAGGAACTGCTTCTGCCCAAAAATATTTTGGTAAATTACTATCTGAAAGCATAGTTCTCGCACACTCTTGAATCGTCCTATTTTTACGTTATACTACTCCTTTTTGTTGTGGAGTTCTTGGAAATGAAAAATTGTGAGTTATCCCCTTTTTATTGCAAAATTCCTCAAACTTTTCATTTTCAAATTCACCACCGTGATCACTACGGATGGTTATAATTTTTACAGAAAGTTGATTTTGAATCCTTTATGTAAAGTTCTTAAAACTTTCAAAAGTATCACTTTTATGTTTCAAAAATATTGTCCATGTAAATCTAGAATAATCATCTACAATTACAAAAACATATTTACTGTGATTTATTGACTGAATTTGAGATGGACCAAATAAATCAAGATGAAGTAATTCAAAAGGTTTTGAAGTTGAAATCATATCTTTTAATTTAAAGGAACTTTTTCTAAGTTTTCCTAATTGACATGCATCACATAAACTATCTACTTTAAAATTCATTTTAGGGAGTCCTCTTACTAGATCATGTTTTGACAGTCTAGATAAGAGTTTGAAATTCAAATGCCCAAATCTCTTATGCCAAATCCAAGGGTCACTTGTATTTGCCAAAAGACACAGGTTATCATTTGAAACTTTCATACTAAGAATATAAATATTCTTTTTCCTAATTCCCTCAAATATTATGGTTGAATTATTATCTTCAATGTGACACTTATCTTTTTCAAATTTAATTTTATACCCTTTATCGCAAAGTTGACTAATACTTAGCAGATTATGTTTCAGATTCTTAACTAGCAAAACATTAGTAATAATAGGAGTTTCAGAGTTACCGACATTGCCGATGCCAATCACATATCCTTTTGAGTGGTCTCCAAAGTTAACCAATCCTCCGTCTTTGTATATTATATCATTCAGCATATCCGGATTACCAGTCATGTGTCTAGAGCATCCACTATCGAGTATCCATTTATTCTTTTTGATCTGCACAATTTGTCCATTGTGGATTGATTCCTCAACACCCATAAAACATGTTTCCTGCACATCATACAATTTTGGTAGACAACTTGAATTTGAATATCGATTATATGCAGACTCATGAGACAATGATGATACGAATATTTCTAAACTAGCATTAACAAGTTTTTCAAACATAGCCATTTTAAAAACTTTTTCAAAATTCATATTATGAAACTTTGAAAACCTTGCTCTGATACTAAATATGAGAAATGCGGATTATGGATCTTAAGGCTAGAATAAACACTAGAGGGGGGTGAATATTGTTTTAAGAATTTACTAATTCTTTTTGAGTTTATATTAATTTGACCACAAACGTATGCAATATTCAGACACAGATATAATCACAGAATCAAACACAGATGCAAATATAAAGTAAAAGCAGTAAATGAAAGAACACACCGTATTTTATACTGGTTCGGAGTTACCCTACATCCAGTCCCGCAACACAAGTACGAATTTCCTTTCAAAATCAATTCTTACAATTACACCCTCGATTTCAAGGCCACGAGGTACACCACTCCAGATTCACAATCCTCTAGGTAGAGATACTTGATTTTACGGGCAACAAGTTCACCCAATTAATTTCCTAGGCTACAATCACACCTTCTCTCACTTGATTGATTTTCCAGGCTACAATCACACCTTTTCTTGCTTGATTGATTACAAAGAAGCCTATAACTCTGAATAGCACTGGGATCTTGTTGAGATAGTGATAGAGAATCAAACCAGAGATGATCTAGTTAGATTCAATGGTGATTTCGGCAGAGTAATAGTAAAAATGTATATAAAGAAACGTGGAAGAAGAAGAGGAGTGAAATCAGAAAATTATGAATGTAAATTCGTTTAAAACATCCCCTATTTATAGTAGAACAATAGCCATGTCCATTCGGGAAAGGATATGACGAATGGACACTTCCTTTGAAATTCAAACTTTTGGAATCAACTGCCATCATGTCGACGTGGGTACCTAGGGGTTGTCGACATGCCTAAGGTATTTTTGATAATTTGTTTTTCTTTTGAAAATAACTTCTATCTTATATTAAAACTATTTTAAACTTTATAAATATACTATAGTTAAAATACATAAATAAGTATAGAGAATAATATTTTGGTATATATAAAAGTTTACTATAATTTCATATTTAGATCTTAAATATAAATATTAAAAGTTAAGTACATTATAATTAAAGATAGTTTAAAACCAAGGATAATTTTGATATTGAAAATAAAGATTATTTTGAGGCTAAAAGTATTTAAAACCAGGATAGATGTTTTTGATTTAAAAAGAAAGATTTTGAAATCATTTTGAAAACCGGATATAATTTTGTAAATTTGAATAGAAGTTAATGGATACAAAACGATGTTCCACTAGATTTTTCGTAGGTTCCATCCTACTTAGGGTTTCATCCCTTTAACGGGCTCGAAGTGGATTCCATTCCACGAATAAAATGGATTTTAAGATATCAGTGCTTTTCTAGGAGTTTTAACAAAATTCCTAACTAAATTACTTGTCTTGAAATCTTGAACTCTTGATACTCATGAGTCTTGAATCTTGATGTCTTCGATCTTGAGTCTCTATACTGTATAGTCTTCATTCTTTGGTACCTGCATATTCATCCTGCATATACATATATATCTAAACAATACTGTTAGTATTTATATTTTATAATCTTATTATAAGGTTGTTGTCATCAAAACCAACTTCTCAGGGACTAACACTTAGAAGTACAGTTTACATAAATAATTGTTATTGCGTACAACTTATCGAAAGAATTTCCTAAGTGGTTTTGACCAAGTAAATGTTTAAATATCTCAAAATCAACACATAAATATACCCAGCACTCCCAATTTAAACCCAAACAAAAACAATAATCCAACCACCCACAAACTCAATCGCAGTCCAAAACACCTCAACTTCCACTGAATACTCCCAAATAAATCCACTTGTCGGTAGCCCAACTGACCATGCTGCCCAGACCGTTATTTTTAATCCACAATTTCTGGCCCAGATGCAAGCCAATGAACAAATCTCACATCAGCCCATGACTATGGCCCAGTCCATTCAAACCCCAACCTCTCCAGAATTAATCATCAACCCACTCCACAAGATATCCTCCAATCGCAGTTCAATACTCCATTTAGCCCACCATTACTACACACTCAGGCCATATTTCCTCCCTACACACAGTAGTAGCCTAATTCGAAGGTGGCACCACATCAACTCATCGCATTCAACCTAGTAAATCAACGATCTAGCTCTTTGCCTCAACTACCAAGCCAAATTCCCGAAATTGCATAACATTGTCCAACTCTTACAACCCAACCCAGGTAGCCGAACCAAACTCCACCCAACATGCAAGTTATTTGCTCTCAATGTAGAAAAAATGGGTCAGCAAACCTCATTACCAAACTCCATCCCCACTACCCATTGTTTTTTCTCCCAAACCATGTTCTTACCCAAAGATAATTGAATTGCCCGAGCTCAAACTTTAGTTCTCCTTGCAACCAATAGATTTGAAGTCTTAACCGGCATAATTAAAGAATCTGAAGATGAAAAAATAAATTCAAAAGGAAAGAAAGGGAATTAAAATTAAAAAATATAATGAGGCTAAAATTAAAAAAAAATCCTCGCCCTAGTTAAGTGAAATATTAAGTAAGAAACAACAACCAAACAATCTTGAAGACTCGCTTTCTTCCTATGTCTCAAACACTAGCATAAGAGCGATGTATAACACAATCTATCAAAGAAAATTGATCAACAGTTTACAAGAGGAGTGTAGCATCAAAGGTTTTATAATTGTTATGACCTAATTTTCCACAGTCTCCGAATAGACTCAAACGATCGAATTGGACTGAAAATGATGGGAAAATGGATATAAATCATTTGAAAAGCAACACAAAAGGATAAAAAGGAAAAATACCAAAAATAGTTGAAAATTTGAAAATTCACATTTTTGGATCGGGGTCCTTAGGTCAGTATCGAGTTGACCAGAAGCATGACCAGAAGCAAACCAAGGATTGACCTAGAGTGTGATCCGAGGTCAGATCGGTTCCGATTTGAAGCTCATGCATCGGTATCGATTTGAGATTTCTTGGATCTAGTTGACTCTGAGACTTTAATGAAGCAATGTGTGAACGTAAGGAACATAGTGGAGCATACTTTGGAGATAATTTCGAGGATTTTCGTCTATAAATAGGAGGGGAGATGCACTTAAAAAGGACTTCTTCTTCTTTTCTAAATTTATTCACTTTGCCATGAAATTCTGTTGGATCTCGACCATCCATAAATTCACTATTTGTAAAAGTCACCTAAATCGAATAACAAAGTTTAAGTGGACGTCAAGTTACATAATTCAAGCGTATTCTATAAATTTCCCTCCCTACCAAAAAAAATCCGCCAATTATTTTTGGAACATGAAATTCTATTTTTTGTGTTAAAAAAGGGAAAACTCTATACTACTTCTGATTATTCTGTCTTTATTTCATTTATATAGATATAAAGAGGAGATTCAATCTCAATCATTCCTTTTTGTGGTATCCCTGAAGAATTCATGAAATCATTATAAAGATTGTGTGTTCTTTATTGTAATTTCTTGCTTTTTATTGATAATTTTCATATTACTTCATTGGATATTTGTGTAATTTTTGTCCAAACATTTTAGTGCTTTCACTGAGAATGAACTAAGATTTGACAATTTGAAACTTGAATTTAAGAAGATGGCAAGACCATCAACCATGATAACTGCTATTGGAGAAAGCCAACGAGGACATGGGGGCAGCTAGGCAGTGTAATCGGTATCTAATCCCTCATTCATCTACATAGCCAAAGATGAGAGAGACAATAATGGCAGAAATGCAGGAGAGAATGATAGCCCGCTAGAAATAGATGATGGAGGGATTCTTCAAAAGGACGGAACAGTAGAGAACGGCTAGACCTCCTAGAAACCAGAACCATAGACTAGAAGGTGGGACGAGAGTGCCTAGAAACATAGTAGAACAGAGTGCAGCAACCCCCGAAGAGGTACCACAACTCAGTACTAATCCCCAAGCACAAGTCGGTACCGATCCAGAGAGGCTGGGGACATCGTTGATGTTGATCTGGGAAAGGACATAGCACATCTCAAAGATGACGTTGAGCCATAGAACGTGAATCAAAATACAAGCGTGCAACCAGAGTAGTATGTGTCAGAATTTTCCCATAGGAATAGAGGGGGGGCATAATGAAAATGTGGAATGGAGACTTCCATTAACGATAGTGATTGAATCGCTAAAGTAGTTAGATGAGCCTTGAGAGGTGGACCATTAGACCCGAGTTTGGAGGACACGGATAAAGACCTGTTCACCCCTGACATCCGGTACATGAGGAATCCAATCGATTTCAAACTGCCGATGTAACACCCCGTAAAATTTAATAAGAAATTAATTAATTAAAATAAAGCTAAAATTGGAAACTTTATAATTGTCAGAATTTGGTCATAGAAGTTACATTATTATGTTCGTGGTGATTTTCAGATCAATTTCTATATATAAAGTTTTGTAATTGGAGTTCAAACGGAGAAGTTATGGACGTTTGAAGTTTTTGAGTTTAAAATAATTCAAATGAGTTTAAATTTAAAGTTTGAAATTGAAAAGTTAACAGAGGCTTAAGGTATAAGTAAACGTTAGTGACAACATTAAGGAAATAATAAAGTTAAATTAAGTAATAAATAAAATAAAAAGGGTAGAAAATAAAACAACGGTCACCGCTAGGATCGGTCGACCGCCTTTATTGGTACGGTCGACAGATAGCGATCGACCGTCCAAGGGCAGCGGTCAATTTGTGAAAGTGTTGACGGTTAGGTTTTCTTAGGCCATGAACGGTCCGGATTGAATTATTTTGATCTGATGGTTCTTGTGATTTCTAACCTCTATAAATAGAGGCCTAGCCTCTTCACCTTTCTTCATAAAATTTTGGTGACAACAGCGAAGCTTTGTTGGGTTCCTTCTTTAGATTTTAGAAACAGTTAGGATTTTCAGGTAAGAGGTTTAAATCTTCAATTATTTGGATTCTAGTTCTATTCCTCTCTAGTTTCTGATTCTAAATCTAATCTAATCTATATACAATCCACTTGTTGTATATTGCAAAATTGGGAGATCTAAAAGAGAAAATAGGAGCGGTATGAATCAAATACAATTAAAATTAGGCAATTATCTATGAGTGGAAATTTCAGTTTTCTCATTTTATTAATTGTGTGGTATTTGTTTGGATTTGATATATGCCTTAGGAAATTTTGATAAACGAAAACATAACAGTAAAGCCCCTAGAATTTCCCCAAGTAGAAGTCAACCTATAAATATGTTAGAATTTCAATTGTCTTGTACCAATATAGTAGGATCAAATATGTGTTTGAGATTTAAGCAATTTATAATCTATTCCACTTCATCTCTTTTGATTTCTCTCATAGTGTTAAATGATTCTAAAAATAAATAAAGTTAAAAATCGTGTGCAAAATATGAATTTGACTATTTGTAGTTTGCACCACTTGGTTCTGTAAATTTAATGAATATGAATTCCTTTTTCACTCTAAGATTATAATCGCAAAAGTTGAATAGAATACGAAAGGTTTAAATTATAAGATGCATTTCTTAAAATAGAAGAGTTAATTCTATTATATTAATATGAGATAAGATTGGTATCATTCCATTGTAACGACCCGGAAATTTTAATGATTTTTAAATAACGGAATCAACTAAATTTTTCATGAAAATATATAATAAAAATTTTACAATGAAAATTTGATATTTGAAATACGTCTATTTAAACGTAGCAAGTATCGGATTTTCATGCGAAAATATAAAAGTTTGTTTAGTTGTGAAATTTCAATTTTTAAATTTAAAATCATTTAAATTGATGGAAATAAATATTTTTGAAATCTGAAATATTTTTATATAATAAAATTGTAAATCATTTTTTGAGTGAGGTGGCATATTTCGTTTCACCAAAATTGGACTGCTCTAGCTCCATTTATATTATTTTCAGCATTTTAGCAGCAGTTTTGACAGCGAATATCGAGTCTTGATAGATGGATCGTATCACTCATATCTGTGTACCGTTCTGTTCATCTCATCGTGCTAATCTCCGCACTATATTCATTTGTGCATTTTGGCATCCGGTTCGCGGCGAAATTTGCGAAACGATTAGCCATATCGGTACCCGTTTTGGTCTTTTGGTTTTACTGTGGCCTTTCATCTATCCATCGGTTGAAAACTAATAGCTAGTAGGATTTTATAATTCCCAGAATTCAACTGTTGACTTTTGCATTCCATCATTTCAAATTATATTCGGGTTGTTTTGGTCACGTTCATTCTCTTCTATTTTCTCTTCGTTCTTGCTTCATAAAAAGAAAATATAAATAAAATAACAAAAGATATAGGGGTATATATATCTGTGATTTGCTCGTTTCCTTTGCCATGCAAAACTGCTTGTCTTCATTTTACCGAACCCATTTCACCACTCCCTCCCCTCTTTTCTTCGAATGGCCGCCACCCTCCCTACCACCGAACGCCAACCCTACCTGCTCGTCTCCTTGTTTGTACGCATTCACATCCAAGTAGTGCTCCGCCCTCCTCACCCCATACCATGCACGCAAGCAGCCACCTCACCTTCCGGATCCCACGACCCAGCCTCCGCCATGCACTCCTCCGCCGCCTCCTTGAACTGCCACGCACCACCCGCATCCACCTTCCACTTAACCAAACCCATCTTCGCTACTTGTCCCCTCCCACACAACAATGCTCAGCCTCTCTCCGCCCTAAGCAACCATTAGCAGACCCGCCACAGCCGTGACAAACCCTCACCCCTCCAACCACTGCAACAACTCGCCACCCCCTCTCTCCAGCAGCCACAACCTGTCCACCCAGCCACCGAACACCAACTCACCACTCTCTCAACCAAACTCGCTCTGATAGCCGTACTCCGCATGTGCGCCATCACCAAGCAACAACCGGCAACCCTCCTTCGAACCCAATCCAACCCCAAGCAGCTGTCACTCTCCTGCACCACCTATCACCGTACCAGCCTCTCCACCATTTCCCCATAGCACAACAGCCGATCTACCACCTACAGCTGCCCGCCCCACCCATCAACCAGACTTAGTAGCCTCCATCGTTTCATACTTCTCAGTTTTCATTCTTGTTATATTTTCTTTTCTAGTTCTGATCCGAAACAAGTTTGGCGATGACGATTTATATTGTTCTCGGTTGTCGTATTGGCAGTTTGATAAATTTAGTTGCCCACCATTCTGATATATGACCACTCATATTTTGAGCCTTCTCTATTTACAGGTTTCAGCTATTTGCTTATTTAGTCGTTTTATTTCAATGGACCGATGATTTTATTAAAAGAGAAAATATATATATTATATATATAACTATTTGTTTTTCATCGAATTCAAGATCGTGCTGTTTTGTTTCGCCGCTGTCCGGATCCGTTCAGCGGTAGTTTTCTAGCCTTGTCGCTTATCCGTGTGCGTGTCCGTGTCGCCTTCTTGTTTCATAGCCTCAAAAGATGAGCGATCACTCACGATTAGCATTCTTATGTTTAGTAAATTGATTTCATACGATAACAATTGAAATATGTTGTTAAATTTGAATTGTTAGTTATTTAATTGTTGAATACGATATGTTAATATTTAAAATTTGTTAACCTATGTTTATTGACATATGACACCATAACCTGTTAGTATATATTAAATTTACATTGTTAATGATTATATATGCTTGTAATTGATATGTCATGCTATTATTTTATTGTTCTCACTCTGCAAGTTCCCTGTTAATTAAGAATTCCCTATGGGTTGAAATGATACATACCCGAACGATATTATAAATTAGGGAAAATAGTTATGGCTTGAAATGATAAACCCGAGCGATTTTATTGATTTTGAAATTTTGGGATTGCGGTTGAAATGATATATACCCGTAAATATTAAATTATTGTGGATTGAAATGATAAATATCTATATCACTTGACCATAAGATAGAGAATTATATACAGACACCGTTGGTCTATTTTGAAAAAAATGATTTTCAAAGTTTTGAAAGGAAATAGATGGATTTTAATAAATATTGATTTTTAAATATAGTATAAAGATTTATTCTAATATATGTGTAAAATTTAGATTTTTAGATTATATGATTTTTGGAAATTTTAAAATTATAAGTTAAGTTTTAAAATGCAAACTATAAAATTTTACTTATAACTTTATTATTTTAAAATTATATAAAATAAGATTTTAAATAGATTTTATAATAATAAAATTTAATTAAATTAATTAATATAATATAATTTAATAAGAATTTAATTTAATTAACATATATATAATGTGTTTTAAATATTTATTTACAATTTATATTAATATTTTAAAACATATTTTGTAATAACTTTAATAAATTAAGGTTGGAAGGATAAATTGAGATTGATTTGTAATTTAACTTGTTTAAGAATTATGTTTAAATAGGAATTGATTTGAACTTATTAATTTTGAATTTTAAAGATATGGGAATTGATTGGGAACTTATTAATTTTTGAGATTTAAAGATAAGATTTTTATAGCTTGATAACTGGATTTTGATTAAAGGAGATTAAATGAATATTTTCAAATTTAATATAAATTGAAATTGAATATTTAGTTTTGGTTTAAATGTGTAATTTGGGATTTTATTTAAATTTTATTAAAAATGATTAAGTGAATATTTTCAAATTTAAATAAAATTTAAAGTTGAATTCTGAAATATAAATGAAATTTATAAAATTGAGTATTGTAAATTGTTGAATATTTAAACTTTGAAACCTATTGAATTGGAAGTGGTTAAAAGTTGTAGTTCAAACCTGGATTTGAAATCGATATAAATTAAAAATCGTTTAATGAGAATTTGAATTGAACCTTTAATCTTTTTAATTAAAATGGTTGAACTGAGATTGATTTAAATGAATTTTGGAACTTATGTTGATTAGAACTGATTTGTGAAATTTGAAGAAACAATTCTAATTTGAAACTATTTTTGACATAAACTCTTTTTAATATATAAATTATTTTAATATATAAAAAAATTAAACTATAACCTATTTTAATAGAAACTATTTTAATTTATAACTATACCTATATATATATATAAACTACTTTCAATATTTAAACTGATTTCGAAAGTGATAATGATTTCAAAAGTGAATATGTTTTCGAAAGTGATATGGTTTTGAAATAAATATGATATTTTGATTAAAGTATGAACTGTTTGAAATGAAAATGACCACGGTGTGAAATAAGTGTTTGGTTGTTAAAGAGACCGGGATCAGATATTGTTATACTCTCTGCCAATACCGAAAACCACTTTAACAACTGTGTACGTGGTGGAGATTCCAGAATGAAGTAGGATGGTTTGGGGATGTCTATATGAGGTATGAATATAGCCCTGACTCCCGCGAGTCGACTTGATGTGACTAAAATAGGAGCCATGCCGGGACAAGTGAGGTCGCACTTCCGATCGAGCATGCTTCTTCGATACCATTCTATTACTTTGTGATTTGATTGGATGCACCTTTGATTATGGGAGTGTGTCTCGAGGTGGGCGGCAGTAGCTGCTTTGTGGTACCATCAGTCCGGATCCGCGAAACGGTAGTATCCTACCCTGGGCATTGCCTTGCGTGCCTTGTCACATGCCTTATCGCGCCCACTACGTGTAACAACCCATAATTTTGTAAATATTTTTAATTAAGTTTTATTTGAAAACTTTGATTTTTAAAATCCTTTAAAAGTAAATTTTCAATAATTAAAGCTGTCAATTTAATAAGATTTTGGTAAATAAATTTGGAAGAAATGAGAACTTTGTAATTTAATAGTGAAATGAATGACAAAATGAAATGTAACAATGTATTTAAAACTAATTATTAACAATTGAAATGAAATTACAATTTATTTAAGTAATGTAAATTGTTATACTTGGCTATAAATTTATGTAGGAAAACAAATGCAAACATTAAAATTTATAAATGGTTTAGTATGAAATAAATGACCATTGAATAAAGATTGGGTATATAAGAATGGTAACATGTGTTTGTGAACAATGAATTCAAAAGTGTGATTAAAAGTTATAGTAACAGTTGTAAGTTACTATTTAATTGGTCTATTAATCTAGTTGTAAATGTTACATTTGGGTATAAAACTGAATATAAGTGAATAAATGTAAGTGTGGTATGGATAAATGAATTAGTATATAGTTTATGGTAATTGGATGAATTAAACATTTTATAAGCAATTATGATAATTAGTGGAAATAATAAACTGGAGTGTAATATAAAGATAATGATAACATTTATTGCAAGTTACATTTTATTTAGGCTGCTAAATTTAAAGTTGGAAATCAATTACATTTAAATGTAAGTAAATGTTCATTAATATGAGATAGGACAGTAATTGTAAAGTGTGAATGTAATGAAATAAATGGAAATGTATATTTTAGTCATAGATAAAAATAAAAGAATGAAACCTAGTTGAATAAATTGATTAAGGTTTTAATTATAATAAATGTAAATTTGGATTTTGTTTGTAATTTATTTTCCAAATACAATAAAATAAACATTTTCTGAAAATTTTATATTTTGGTCAAACCTTGACTTTATTTGAAAATTTGAAAAATTTAAATTTTAAATTCTGATCTTTTATTTGAAGCTGTATATAATTCTAATATCTGTTATGCTTTTCGTTTCATTAAATTCTGATTTATACTTTGTAAATTAGATAACATACAGCGTTTTAAAAGCAACTAATTTCTACATTTTATTTTATATGTTTCTATATCCATCTTCTTATTTTATTTTTCTATTGTGTTTGTATAAACTTTATTTTTATTTATTGAATGTTTCTTTGTATATATATCTTGTAATTAATGGCTAGGAAACAAATTTATTAGACGTATGTTACTTTGATTTAATTTGGCATAGGTTACATTTGGTTTATTTCTTACCTTTATTTGCTTATCCTCTTTAAATTCCTACCATGGCCGTTCCTAAATTGTAGCCATTCATATCCTATCAATTCACGTGAAAAAGAAGAGTATCTCATCTCATTTTCCATTTGTTTCTTTTTATTAAATAGGTAACAAATCCCTTCAAATCTCTAACCGTTTAAAACATTTAATTGCTTGCCGTTTCCTTTCCACTTGATTAGCCGTGAAAAAAATCCCTCTAGTAATTACTTATCCACGTACAAAAACTTTCCCACATCTCATTCTCACGTTCATTTTCATTCTTGAGAAAAAAATGTAAGTTTTTCCATGGCTTCTTCCTTTCTTATTCTCTTTTTCATTTTGTTTTCACTTTGTCTCAAAGCAAGTGCTCGGCCTCTACCCATCCTCCTCCTCCACCGACCATCACCACCACTTCATCACCACCCATGACCGGCCTCCATCGCCATCTCCACTGGCCAGACCATTGCCGTGGCCACCATGATGAACATCCACCACAAAACTCCATGCAAACACATAGTCGAACTCCTTATTCCCATCACCACCTTCCTTTGTTCACCTCGGCCTCCACCACTAGCTCCACCACCATGTGCTCCTTCCCATGACCTGACATGACCCTTGGCCTACCACTACCAGACCTGACCCTGTAGTTGCCACCAAACCGAACCAATATAGCCTAAGGGTCGAACCCAAAGTAGTTGTGCACTTTGCCTTTTTGCCTTCACTTGGTTTGTAACTCCTACCCCTTCACATTCTAACCCATAGCCGTATGTTTAATTGTCCATGACCGAGCCTACTTGTCTCGAAACTGACCATGGCCGAGCACAACCAAAGTGGTCAAGCCCACTTGCATGATGGCCGAGCCATTTGTTGGTTAAACCAATTGGTTCTCACTTGTTTTATTTTGATTCAACATTTTGTGTTGAATATATGAATACTTATATAAATTCTATTTTTATTTGTTTACCAGATTTGAATTTGGCTGTTACTTCTTCTCAAATCTTATCGTGCCTTCTCGTGCTTTGCAGTGTGTGGATATTTTTGTTTTGAATTGATCTCTAGCTTCAAAAAGGTGAGTTTTATCACTCTAGACATATGTACTTATATTATTGTGAAATGATGGCAAGTGAAGCTGTATAAATTGATACGATATTCATACTTGCCTGTGATATATTTATATGATGATAAATGCTGTTTTATACCTGTTACATCATCTGTTATTATTATTTATATGTTTTATTGTTCATTTAATTATTGTTTCTCACACTGCAAGTTCCCTGTAGAATAGAATCAATATGGGTTGAAATGATACATACCCGAACGGACTTTAGAATAGGGAAAAATCGTTACGAGCTGAAATGATAGGCTTGGGCGATTTTTTATTTATTTATTTTTATTGACTTGGGATTGCGGGTTTGAAATGATAGGACCCGGAGTTTCTTTGTAAATTATGGATTGAAATGATATATTATCCGTATCACTTGACTTAGGTTAGAAAATATTATACAGACCCGTGGTTATTATATATATTTTCTAGAAAATTTTAAGTATTTTTAAATGTAAAATATGATATTTTGACTTAAATTTGGATTTTATTGATTTAAATAAAGTGTAGTGATTTTTCTATGAGTTAAAATGTGTAAGTAAATAAATGGTTAAATTGTAATGTGAAAATATAACTTAACTTGAAAAT
Organism: Allium fistulosum; assembly: GCA_030737815.1. Classification (NCBI taxonomy): domain Eukaryota; kingdom Viridiplantae; phylum Streptophyta; class Magnoliopsida; order Asparagales; family Amaryllidaceae; genus Allium; species Allium fistulosum. The sequence continues at coordinate 421,185,287 of CM060906.1, forward strand.
TTTAGATTTGGTTTGAATAGAAGTTTAAGTTAAGTAAATAAATGGAAATTAAGTTTTATTTATGAAATGGTATTTTAAAATAAATTGTTAAGTTAATTGTTAAAAATACAAAGAATAAGAAAATAGTGGACTTTGATTTAATAAGTGAATCATTGTTAAAATTTGGATATTTATTAATGAAATTTTATTTTATAAAATCATAAGTAAAAGGTTATCCAAATGACCATTTTTGAAGTGAAAAATATGATTTTCTTTTAAGTTAAAACGGTTAAAAATCGAAGTTTATTTGTTTATGAAATTTTATAATAAATCTGGAATTAGAATTGGTAGCACTTCAGAAATGTTGTCGTTGCTGAAACTAATTAAAAATCTGAAGTAAAGGATACTGCAACACTTGGTAAGTGTTGTGGTTGCTGAAAGTAAACTATAGGTGAAATAACTTAAGAGATACTGCAGCACTTGGTAAGTGCTGCTGTTGCTGAAAGAAAACTAACATCAGAAACTAACTAAAGGGCTACTGTAGCACTTGATAAGTGCTGCTGTTTGCTGAGATGAAGAGATTTTCAAATGAACATTGAACTACTGCAGCAGTTTTAAATGCTTTCTTTTCTGAAATGAACTATTTTCAAATATAACTTACCGCAGCATTTTCTAAGTGCTGCGAATGCTAAAATTTCAATGTTTTGAAGTATCTAACTAAATAAACGAGCTTCAAAAATGCTAAATTTTTGGGAATTGAATATTTGATTTGAAAGAATAATGACTTTATTTTTAAATGGTTTAAATGAATTATTTTGATTGGAAATATAAACCATTTTGAAAAGTATAACCACGGGTTATAATAACGGTTGGTTGTTAAAGAGACCGGGATCGGATATGGACATACTCTTTGTCGATACCGAAAACCACTTTAACAACTATGTATGCGGTGGAGATTCCAGAATGAAGTAGGATGGTGGCGACGATCCTATTGATGTATATACGTGGACCCGACTCCCGTGAGTTGGCATAAGGTGGCTAAAATAGGAGCGATTGACGAGCCAATGAGGTAGCACCTCTGATCGGACACACTTCTTCGATACCATTCTATTACTTTTGTGATTGATTGGGTGCACCCCTTGATTTTGGGAGTGTGGCTCGAGGTGGGCGGTAGTGGCTGCTATGCGTTTCCACCAGCCCGGATGCGTAATTGGTATATCTACCCTGGCATTGCCTAGTTGTGCCGTGTCACCTACCCTAGCGCGCCTTGTACGAGTTTGATTTGTGTCGTACCTATGGAGTATCTTCTCGTAGCCCCCGATCTGAAGGTATGCAGGTACTGTATAGACTACTGGCACTATTTATGTGTTAAGGGGGATATGGGTAACTCCTTAACGCTATTTAAAAGTAAGTTTATTTTACTGTAGACATTATTATAATAGCGAAATATTACTACATAGTAAATAGTTTAACGGATCCTTAGAGGATGGGTGGTCCCAAGCATCCTTTAAGTTACTTGTACATTTTATTACAGCTCACTTGAGTTGGTTTACATTGTGTAAGTATGTATGTCCTGACTCGAGTGTTTTGTGTTTTGCTTTACGCTCGGGTCGGACTGAGTGATACAGCATTAGAGACTCACCTTCAGAGTTGGAGCTTTGCTTGGAGATCCAGCCATCTATTTCGCTTTCATTTATCCAGTCATTCTGTTGGTTCCAGTGATGTATTCAGCTTTGTACTTGATGATCATACTGTTACTTCTGTTGTATCTTATTTAACTCTGATGTATTTATATAGTAGCTTCATGAACTACTATCTCTTTTGCTTCTGCTGCATTGTAAAATACTCTGTGTCTATGATTTGTGATTTATTTATTTACTGTATATGCTGAGTATTGCTAAATTTATATTTACAATTCGGTATTTTGAGCAATCCAAGTCCGACATGTGCGGATGCGAATGGTTGAAAATATCGGGACGTTACACTACGAGTTTGTTTTGTACTGTACCTATGGAGTGCTCCTTGAGTATCCTACCAGTTTGGTGGAGCTCAGTATCTGTATAGACTATGGGAATATATATAAAAATGTGTTAAGGGGGATATGGGTAACGCCTTAACGCTATTTTAATAGTTTACTTTACTGTAGACATTATATGTGTAGCGTATTGTACTATGTATGTAGATAGTTCCACTGATCCTTAAAGAATGGGAATCCCAAACATCCTTTAAGTTATATTGCATTTCACTTGGACATTTCACTTGAGTTGATTTACTTGCATAAGAATGTTAATCCTAACTCGAGTGTTTTGTGTTTTGCTTTATGCTCGGGTCAGACCGAGTGTCGCGGCATTTGAGACTCACCGTTGGAGCTTGGAGCTTTGCTTGGAGATATATTTGTTATCTATTCAACTTGCAGTTTTTTCCAATTATTTCTATTCAGACTTGTCATTTGTTTATGTATTAGAGACTACTTTGTATTTGAGTTTTCTGTTGTATTTGTTTCAGACTCTGATGTTGTAGTAGCTTCATGAACTACTATTTATCTATTCCGCTGCTTATTGTTTTAAACTTTGTGTTTGTGATTCTGTGATTGATTTATTTACTGTATATGCTAAGTTTTGCCAAATATAAATTAACAATTCATTATTTTGAGCAATTCAAGTCCGACATGTGTGGATGATTGTCAATTTGGATGGTTCGAAATGCCAGGTCGTTACATGTGGTATCAGAGCTCCGGTTTAGGCAAAACTTAGCATATGGAGTAAAAAAACTCATTAGAGATAGGGTAGTAATACCCTAGAATGAGTAAAATTAATTACAAAATCATCTTCATTCGAGCTTGAAATTCTTCGTTAGGATCCTCCTGGATTAGGATTCCTTTTGAATTTTGGAACTTTCCCTTTTGTTTTGAAATCCATTCTTGTCTCTTCCTGTTCATGTTCTTTTTGACACTGGAGCATCCCACAGCTTCATTTTTGTTGATCTCTGTAATAAATTTGAGCACAACTTGCAACCCAATTGGCAACTTCATCATTATGTGTGGCTAATCCCATCGACGGTCCCGCCAACCTTAATATAATTTATAAAGAAGTGAAACTCCTTTACAACAGGCGTCGATTCACCGGAGATTTCTACGTCCTTGGTTTTGATGTCGTTATTTCTTGCAAAGCCCGAACCGTTTCTCTAGTAGACGACCCGAATAATTCTCTTGTGATTGAATATCGATTGCCTCAGGAGCATGCATGCAATTTTATCTTTCGCTTGATGCTAAGCCTAGTGATCTCGACTCCAACCCTATTATCCAACTATTTTCGGATGTCTTTGGTGAAGTCACTTCCCTACTTCCTAAGTGGGAAATTGAATTCCACATTGATCTTATTCCTGGAGCTCGACCTGCTGTCCTTCCTCCCAGACAAATGGTTTTTATGAATGGTTAGTCACGCCCTTTAGATTAGTCGATGCTCCTACTTTCTTTGTTGACCTCATGAACCACGTTCTCCGCGATGTTCTCAACATGTTTGTCCTGGTTTTCGTTGATGATAATCTCGTCTTTTATAAGTTGGAGAAGGAGCATGAGTCTCATTTGAACTATGTTCTCCAAACTCTTAGGAGTCGTCAGTTGAAAGCCCAATATCCTAAATGCCATTTCTGGAGGGATGAAGTCCGATTTCTAGGCACATTGTTTCTAAAGTGGAGTCTCGGTTGATCTGGTTAATGTCGCCGCGATTAGTATAAGTCTATCCATCTTTCCTCTTTTGTAATTTAATTATCTTATCTTCCTTTTGAGCCTATCTTCTTAGTTAGAATTCTCTTTGATTAGGGTTACTTTAAATTTGAATCTCTATCCTTGTTATAAAATCCATTCTTGAATCATCCCAAGGAGCGTATTTGTAATTAATATAAAAATGTTTTATATTGTGTTGTTAAGTTTTAATTTTGGGTTTCGATCGATTCGTCTAGCTAACGCTATCGATAGGAATTCCAAAACACTTGAACAGAGCAAACTGACACAATATTGTTTTCGAAACTAATAAATGAAATAATATTATGTATGATTATATTATATATGTATATATATAAGTATAATTTTCTGAAATTAGATAGTTAAATGAATTGGTTGTTAGAAATGATAGTATTAGATTATCATTTATTGTTTTGTCAACACTCCTAAACCATTAAGTATTATTGTATGTTATTAGGAGTTGAAATTTTATAAATATGGTTTATAAATCTGGTTTGCAAATGAAATGAATTTAAATTTAGGATTTGAGAATTAAATTTCCAGTGCTTTTCAAATTTTAGTTTTCAAAGTTTTGAAAATATATTATTTGAAATTATTTTCAAATGGAAATTGTTTCCAAAGAATTTTAACAGAAGTAGTCGGTACTCTCCTTTTATGTCATTGGAAAATAATTTCGATGATGACTGCAGTATCATCGACATTCATTTTCGAGTCTCAAGTCGAAAGACCACTTAGTAGCTTTGCTACACTTTTGTTTTGGAAAATGGATTTGATTTGAATTTTTTGAATATGATTTGATTTATAATACATGTATGTATGTATGTATGTATTTCAAAATGGTTTGAAGTGAAACCGAAAATTTAACTCTTAAGTTTTATGTTTAGTGATGGTTTTCAATTATTGAAATGAAGCAATTTTTTTGAATAATTGGAGTGTCTAAAATGAGAAATAGAATTGAAACAACTTGAAATAGTTGAACTAGGATAAAATTTATTGTACAATACTCAATTGCATTTTAAAACATATATAACTTACCTGAAATATTCAAAAGGTTAAAATGTAATGTGAATATGTAATTGAAGGTTATACAAGAGAAAACTTAAGTAATAAAATTATTCAAACTGAATTTTTGCTTAACAGAAATATTGTATATAAAGGTAAATATGTATAGTGCTCAATTACACTCAGAAACATTAATAAAACTTACCTGGGAAAAGTTTGAATGTAATGAGAACATGTGATTGAATAATATACCATATAAATGTAAGTAATAAGATGTCCAAAAATGAAATTTATACGGTTTTAAATTAATTGTTGTATCTAGTACTATGTATTTCAAATCTATCTTTCCTTTTTGTTGCTTCTATTCTCCTATCTCGTTCCTTTTCGGAGACGAAACATTTTGAGTGGGGGAGAGTGTAACGATCCGGAAATTTTAATGATTTTTAAATAACGGAATTAACTAAATTTTTCATGAAAATATATAATGGAAATTTTGCAGTGAAAATTTGATATTTGAAATACGTCTATTTAAACGTAGCAAGTGTCGGATTTTCATGGGAAAATATAAAAGTTTGTTTAATTATGAAATTTCAATTTTTAAATTTAAAATCAGTTAAATTGATGGAAATAAATATTTTTGAAATCTGAAATATTTTTATATAATAAAACTGTAAATCAATTTCTGAGTGAGAAGTCATATTTTATTTCGTCAAATTTGGACTGCTCTAGCGTCGTTTATATTATTTTCGGCATTTTAGTAGCAATTTTGGCAGCGAATATCGAGTTTTGATATATGGATCGTATCACTCATATCTGTGTACCAGTCTGTTCGTCTCATCATGCAGATCTCCGCAGTATATTCACTTATGCATTCCGGCGTCCGGTATGCGGTGAAATCTACGAAACGATTAGCCGTATCGGTACCCATTTTGGTCTTTTGGTTTTCCTGTGGCCTTTCATCTATCCATCGGTTGAAAACTAATAGCCAGTTGGCTTTTATAATTCCCAGAATTCAACTATTGACTTTTGTCATTCCATCATTTCAAATTATATTCTGGTTTGTTTGGTTACTTTCATTCTCTTCCATTTTCTCTTCGTTCTTGCTTCACAAAAAAAATATAAATAAAATAACAAAGATATAGGTTGATATATATCTGTGATCTGCTCGTTTCCTTTTCCATGCAAAACTGCTCATCTTCCATTTTACCGAACCCATTTCTCCACTCCTTCCCTTCTTTTCTTCGAATGGTCGCTACCCTCCCTACCACCAAATGCCAACCCTGCCTGCTCGTCTCCTTGTTTGCACGCATCCACACCCAAGCAGTGCTCCGCCCCTCCTCACCCCATACCATGCACACAAGCAGCCACCTCACCCTCCAGATCCCACGACCCAGCCTCCGCCATGCACGCCTCCGCCGCCTCCTTGAACTGCCACGCACCATCCACATCCACCTTCCACTTAACCGAACCCATCTCCGTTGCTCGTCCCCTCCCACACAACAGTGCTCAGCCTCTCTCCGTCCCGAGCAACCATTAGCAGACCCGCCACAGCCGTGACATACCCTCACCCCTCCAACCACTGCAACAACTCGCCACCCCCTCTCTCCTACGGCCACAACCTGTCCACCCAGCCACCGAACACCAACTCACCACTCTCTTAACCAAACCCGCTCTGATAGCCATACTCCACCTGTGCGCCATCAACCAAGCAACAGCCTGCAGCCCTCCTTCGAAGCCAATTCAACCCCTAGCAGTTGTCACTCTCCTGCACCACCCATCACCATACCAGTCTCTCCACCATTTCCCTATAGCACAACAATCGATCTTCCACCTACAACTACCCGCGCCACCCATTAACTAGACTCAGCAACCTCCATCATTTCATACTTCTCAGTTTTCATTCTTGTTATATTTTGTTTTCTAGTTCTGATCTGAAACAAGTTTGGCGATGACGATTGATATTCTTCTCGGTTGTCGTAATGGCAGTTTGATAAATTTAGTTGCCGACCATTCTGATATATCACCACTCATATTCTGAGCCTTCTCTATTTACAGGTTTCAGCTATTTGATTATTTAGTCATTTTATTTCAATTGAACGACAATTTTATTAAAAGAGAAAATATATTAATTATATATATAACTATTTATTTTTCATCGAATTCAAGATCGTGCTGTTTTGTTTCGCCGCTGTCCGGATCCGTTTAGCAGTAGTTTTCTAGTCTTGTCGCTTTTCCATGTGCGTGTCTGTGTCGCCTTCTTGTTTCATAGCCTCGAAAGGTGAGCGATCACTCACGATTAGCATTCTTATGTTTAGTAAATTGATTTCACATGAAATAACGATTGAAATATGTTGTTAAATTTGAATTGTTAGTTATTTAATTATTGAATATGATATGTTGATATTTAAAATTTGTTAACCTATGTTAATTGACATATGACATCATAACCTGTTAGTATATATTAAATTTAAATTGTTAATGATTATTTATGCTTGTAATTGATATGCCATGCTATTATTTTATTATTCTCACTATGCAAGTTCCCTTTTAATTAGGAATTCCCTATGGGTTGAAATGATACATACCCTTACGATATTATAGATTAGGCAAAATTGTTATGGGTTGAAATGATATACCCAAGCGATTTTATTGTTTTTGAAATTTTGGGATTGCGGTTGAAATGATATATTCCCTTAAATATTAGATTATTGCGGATTGAAATGATAAATATTCATACCACTTGACCATAGTATAGAGAATTATATACAGACACCGTTGGTCTATTTTGAAAAAAATGATTTCCAAAGTTTTAAAAGGAAATAGATGGACTTTAATAAATATTAATGTTTAAATATAATATAAAGATGGAAAAAAAATCAAAGTAGGCTATTTTTCGAAGCAATTTTGCGATCGGTGTTAGTTTTCAAACTTATTACCAAACATGGCTAGTTTCAGCCTAGTCAGCAGTCCAGTCGGCGTTTCTCTAACTGCCAGCCAAAAGCGCAACGGTTAGTCACGCCTATTGATGTTGATTTATTTTTTTCGGTTGCTCAACTTTGAGATGTGCAAATTCCAATTTTGTACATAGCGCAATTGTTAGTTGCGCACCAGTGTTTATAACCGTGTGCAACCAACAGTTGCGCATAACCATGTAATAACCAGGCGCAACTCATAGTTGCGCCTGGTTTAACATGGCGCAGGCGCAACTAGGAGTTGCGCCTGCACAGGCTGCTGCTAGTAAAACAGAGGCAGCAGCAACATTTTGCTCCAAACCCTTCAAAACATTTCCTAACCTCCTTCATCTTCTTCATGGCCGAACCCAACATCCCCAAACCCATTTTTTAGCCAATTTACATAAAATTATCACAAAATTTCCAAATTTCTTCGATTAAACCAAAGCTACAACAATCCCTTCACCCCACGCTCACATTACCATTCATTTATATGGATAATTGGGAGATCCCAAATGAAGTATTGGTGATATATGTTGAACAGATGGAAGCTAAAAATGAATTTGTTCCTGAAACTCGGTTTGAAACAGTTCCAGAAGCTCAATTTGAGATAGTTCCTCTAGCTAATGGTGTTTCTGTTCAATCTGCTTTGGATAATCAAGTTTTCTTAGGTGAACCGAATCAAAGACTGGGAAAACAAATCAACGGCGAAGGTTGAGTGAGACAATCAACACATCCACTTTGTCGCTGTGGAGAAGTTTGTGAGGTAGTTGTATGCAAGACTCAAACAAATGCTGGACGTAGGTTTTACGGATGTGCCGGTTACCTTGATCATATAACTAACCCAAAAGGTGTTGAGTGATGTAATTTCTTCAAATGGTTAGATCGTTCGTTGACCCCTAGGGGAGTGGAGTATGCACTAGAGATGCAATCCGAAGTGAGACGTTTGGAAAAGGAAAATAGTCTGCTTCGACATCAAGTAAACTATCTACAGTCCTTAAATCCAATTTGGAAAGGGGTCTAGTAAACTGGTAGTGCAACTGTAATGTAATGGATCCATATCAGACTTGTTTAATTGAGTTATATATGCTTTAGTTTTAATGAATGTTGTATTACTAGGTTGTTTTTTTACTTGGTTGTTGTAATGGATATGCAATAGGTGATGTATTACTGTTTGTTTGTTATTTTTATTTAATGGTAGATGTAAAACTGTGGAATATTCGTACAAAAGTTGCGTATAAACTAAATCAAAGTTACATAACATAGCAACTAATTTAAATGTTTGACATAAGATAACCTTTGATAGTAATGTTGCGTATAGAATAAAAATATAAGTTATACAGTACACGAATGACAGAAGTATTAGAAACAAGTAAAATATTTATTGCTTCCCGCACATTCTTCTCTTATGACCCAAGTTACCGCATTGTCCACATCTATCTTGTCTTTTGTCCCCCATTTCGTCCATGACTCTCCTTATTCTTGTGGACCTCGGTCTTCTTGTATTCATAAGCACTGGCAGTGGGAGTATAGTAGGGCCTTCATGTACATCCCAATATCTACTGTCGGGCACTGGATGAAAAACCAGAGAATAACTATGTCTATAACTATTTGCCGTAAAACATGACGAAATAAGATCATGGTAAGCTCTTTTTGCTCCTCCTCTACATCGTGCACATGCAGCTAAAACATGGAAACATGGAAAATGGGCTAGAATAGGAATATTGCATGAACAGCTGTAGTTGTCATTGGCAAATTGAAATTCTTGCATAACAGATCTTTCCATGATTGTATCATTGCATTGGTCATCTTCTAACGGTTCTTCCAACTCGATATGCTCATCAATGTCATCAACTTCCTCTGGAATATCATCTAAAGGAGCGTCATTGTTAACATTCATAGCACCGATCTATGTTTCATCGTCGTCAAGTGAAGCAGCGATTTCCATGCTATCCAAATGGGAAATTAAAATATCAGCATTTCCACCCTCCATATCCTCAATGTCAACATCTTCGTCTTCAATTTCATGCAAGTAGTCATTTGAATTCGGGGTTGGGATTGACTGTGGAGGATAAGATGGATATGGAAGGAAACCAAACCCGAGTCACTGCGATCGATATGCCATGACACATAGCTGGATGACTGTGGATACAACCTATACACAAACATTTGACTATTAAGTACAAAAAAACACGAATGAAACATTCATACAGCACATAAAAGCATACACAACTACTTGTGCGTAAATGTTTGGTGGCTGGTAGGAGTAGTGTGGGTAATACATTTGACATTGCTCAGCAGTATTACTGGATCCAGGTTGGCTTGCATAATCAAAGATTTGAGCTTGTTGTTCAGTTGTATGTACCACCTCCGTATTCTTAACATACAACTCAATTACTTTCATCCCCATATAAAACATAGAATCGACATCATCATCATCGTTTACCTTAATAGCAATTGGGTCGTCATCTGTTACCTATTTACTAACCAATGAGATGTCGAACTCCGTAGAAGCAATCTTTGTAGCTTTGTAAATTGCTGTTTTCAGCTCAAGAAAATTGCAACCCCTCCTCACTTTCAATCCCTTATGTTTTCCGCCAACATAGGTTGGCTTGCCATTTTCATCGATGACTAAATCACCGTCATAGTGGCAAATCGGCACGGTAGTCATTGATCTATCAAAATTATAGAAAGTTAAATGTCAATACTAGATCTATCAAAATTAGTGGAGTAGAGTTTTGATGCTTTACCTCAAGTGTAGATGAACGTGCAATCTTTTGTTGATCTTCGTAGAATTAAACGATTTTGAATGGAATGTTGTGTTGCTGGTAGTGAAAATAATGGCAATGGAGGTTAGGGTTTCTGAAAGAAAATGGTTTTAAGGAGTTGTGTTTGTTTGGGGAGGAGTTACAATGTTTATATGCTGCTGCTGAGCCAAGGGATAGCCTAGGTATGCAGGCGCAACTTAAATTAGCGCATATACGTATGAAAGTATGCACAACTTTTAAATTTGCCTAAATAAGTAAATACTGGGCGCAACTCGAAGTTGCGCTCATTTTATTCATGCGTGAGCAACTAAAAGTTGCGCCTGCAACTTTCCAGAGAACAAATAACAGATTCAACAAGTGTTGGGCATATTTATTCCGTGCGCGACTATTAGTTGCGCCTACAACTTTTTAGATTTCCAGAGAACAAATAACAGATGCAACTTTCATACAACATCAACTTTCATACAACAACAACTTATAAGTACGACATTTCATTCAAATAGGTAAAATATTTCATACAAAACATCATATTTCATACAACAACATGTTTCACGTCAATATTACAACATCACAACACCTACAAACCAACAAGTTCTGAGCCAATACAAATTCAAAACAAAGCAACAAAACGACAAACCAACACAACACCTATCTTCTTACGTTTATGCGTTCGCGTGGTGGTCTTTGAGTTTGCGTCGGAGGCGGTTGAGATGGTCTAGCTTCAACAATTTCCTGCCCCGGCTGACTACCTTGTGAAGGACCCTCTATACCTCTAAAACGTCTTCTTTGGAAGGTACGACCAAAAGCCTGGAGTGGACGAGGCACATACGGTGGTGGTCTTTCTAGCTTATGCCTACCAAGAAGCGACTTGATAATTTTCTTGATGTTGAAGCACTTTTCTTTTACTCTGTCCTCATTTGCAGGATCTGCCAAAACATCGTCAACTTCATTGGAAATCATGTACAACCCTTGAACCTAAAACAAAAGAAGCAATGAGACAAGTAAGTAAAGCTAGTTGAGGAAGTTAAAAGGTTAAAACTTATAAACACGTACCAAATCACGTTCCACCGGTCCCTGTGGAGCATATCTGGGCAGCCTAGTTGAACATTCTTTAAGAACAAATCACCGAGTGATATGCCAGTACCAACTATAGTATTGTTCGATTGATATTCTTAGTACACGTTGAACCTGAACGTGATCCAACCTGTGATCCCACCTTGCGACGTACGTGTTGTACAAGTCTTTGTTCCAACCGTATGGGAAAATCTGCTCGGCTGGATCCGGTATATGCTGATGAAGGCCAAATTGCCTCATCACTCTATCAGGGTAGTGCATGGCTACACTTTGCAAGAAAATATTCGGGGTTCTTGCATACCAAGTCTGCTCCCCATCCAAGCAAATAAGCGGCAGATCCTGTACGATCTCAGCCGTGTATGGCGTCCAGTCAACAGCATGCTCGTCCATAACATCAAGCTCATTGCGATAGAATGTGGGATGACGGGCTGGATTATCTCTCCAATGTCTATCTCCGATCCATCTATAGTCATAAACAAAATAGTGTGTGAATATTGGCCCAAATCATAAAGTTTTTAGTATAAATTTCAAGTTGCTTTCACCTTTCCCTGTACGGTAATCCCGGAGTGACGTTGGCACGAACATTTGACCAACCAACAGAAATACGCATCCAAGACCATACCTACATATTATCAGTGTTAAGAAACGTCTTTCAAATTATTTCATAAAATTGGTACACCAATAAGTCAAAACCGACATACCTGTAGAAGGGTTAAGCAACCTGCTAACCCGTTCGTCTTTCTTAGTGCCACATTATCCAACTCCTTATACAATGCGCATAAAACCACGCTACCCCATGAATAATTGGAAATAGTGGCAAAATCCTCAAGCAAGTACAATCATTTAACGCTAACTCCACCCTTCAAATGGTTTGCAAATAGACGAGATGCTATAAGAAGCAATATGACAGTCCGTATGAACTATTCTAGCTCCTCAATGGATGAATCGACAGAAATCTCCCTGTCGATTATAAGGTCATTTATCCATTTGACCTTCAACTCTCTTCTATTGACCACCGCTTCTGGGGTGGAATTTCACCAAGCAAACGTTGACAAACCTCATCGGCGTCCACGTTACCACCGTAATTCAATAGAGCGCCTTCGATAGGAAGGCCAAGCAAAATAGAAACGTCTTGCAGTGTAATTGTCATTTCTCCAACGGAAAAATAAAAAGTGTAAGTCTCAGGTCTCCATTTATCACATAAAGCTGTGAGTAAAGACTTGTCAAATCTGATATATTTAATCTGCATGAAATACCAGAATCCCGCTTGATGTAGTAATTGTTGAACCCGTTGATCTTCAACCATCTCCATCAAATCTTCGAAACTCTGCGAATGATCAAGACAATCCACCGGTTTTACACTCTGCAAAACAAAGAATTAAAACTTATTATTAATTCAAAATACGAAATAACTTACAAAAATTTACTATATTTACAAAACAAATAATATTACCTTCATTAACTCTTCAAAATTAGTGCGGTGATTATCATGCAAATAAAGCACGCTACCGTCTACTGGTCCACTTTCCGATTCTTCAAAGTTCATGCCTAAAAACTAAATTTTACAAATCGTTTACAATCAATTAGTGATTCAACGCTTCAAATTGGATTACTAACATGTAAAACAAGCTAATTGACAGTATTTCTAGCAAATACAACCAAATAATAAGCAAATTAGAACTTAATAAAAAAAACCAGGATTTAGAAATTACCAAAATCTATTTGTGTTGAAGAGGATCCCGCTTCCATTGTTGTAGCTTTGGTTTAATCGAAGAATGAAGAAGAAATTTGAAAATTTGTGATAATTTGATGCAAAATGGCTAAAGATTGGGTTTGGAGCTGATGGGTTCGGGCATGAAAGAAGGGGTTGAGGTTTTTGAAATGTTTTTGGGTTATGAGGGGAAGGGTAGCTGCTGTTTCTGTTTTACAGGCAGCTACCCGTGCAAGCGCAACTCATAGTTGCGCCTGCACGATTTTATAGCAGGCGCAACTATAAGATGCGCCTGCTTATTAAAACCCTTATGCGCAACTGTTAGTTGCGCACAGTTGAAAAAATAGCTTGAGCAACTAATAGTTGCGTGTAGTAAAAAAATAAAACACACGATCACGCGCATCTAAGAGTTGTGCAACCGAAAAAAATAAATTTATGCGCGACTAACAGTTACGCTTTTGGCTGGCAGTTAGAGAAACGCTGACTGGACTGTTGACTGGGCCGAAACCAGCACTGTTTGGTAATAAGTTTGAAAACTAACACCGATCGTGAAATTGTTTCGAAAAGAAGCCTACTTTGAAAAAATTTCCTATAAAGATTTTATTCTAATATATGTGTAAAATTTAGAATTTTAAATAATATGATTTTGGAAATTTTAAAATTATAAGTTAAGTTTTAAAACGTAAATTATAAAATTTTACTTATAACTTTATTATTTTTAAATTATATAAAATAAGATTTAAAATAGATTTTATAATAATAAGATTTAATTTAATAATAATTAATATATTAAAATTTAATAAAAATTTAATTTAACTAATATATATAGTATGTTTTAAATATTTATTTACAATTTATATTAATATTTTAAAATAGATTTTGTAATAACTTTAATAAATTAAGGTTGGAAAGATAAATAGAGATTGATTTGTAATTTAACTTGTTTAAGAATTATGTTTAAATAGGAATTGATTTGAACTTATTAATTTTGAATTTTAAAGATATGGGAATTGATTGGGAACTTATTAATTTTTGAGATTTAAAGATAAGATTTTTATAGCTTGATAGCTGGATTTTGATTAAACGAGATTAAATGAATATTTTCAAATTTAAAATAAATTAAAATTGAATATTTAGTTTTAATTTAAATGTGCAATTTGAGATTTTATTTAAATGTTATTAAAACCGATTAAGTGAATATTTTCAAATTTAAATAAAATTTAAAGTTGAATTCTGAAATATAAATGAAATTTATAAAATTGAGCATTGTAAATTGTTGAATATTTAAACTTTGAAACCTATTGAATCGAAAGTGGTTAAAAATTGTAGTTCAAACCTGGATTTGAAATCGATATAAATTAAAAATCGTTTTAATGAGAATTTGAATTGAACCTTTAATCTTTTTAATTAAAATGGTTGAACTGAGATTGATTTAAATGAATTTTGGAACTTATGTTGATTTGAACTGATTTGTGAAATTTGAAGAAACAATTCTAATTTGAAACTATTTTCGACATAAACTCTTTTTAATATATAAACTATTTTAATATATAAACTATTTTAAACTATAACCTATTTTAAATTATAACTATACCTATATATATATAATCAATATTCAAACTGTTTAAGTTAGAAGTGAATATCATATAAGGTGAATCTGATTTCGAAAGTGATAATGATTTCAAAAGTGAATATGTTTTCGAAAGTGATATGGTTTTGAAATGAATATGATATTTTGATTAAAGTATGAACTGTTTGAAATGAAAATGACCACGGTGTGAAATAAGCGTTTGGTTGTTAAAGAGACCGGGATCAGATATTGTCATACTCTCTGCCAATACCGAAAACCACTTTAACAACTATGTACGTGGTGGAGATTCCAGAATGAAGTAGGATGGTTTGGGGACGTCTATATGAGGTATGAACATAGCCCTGACTCCCGCGAGTCGGCTTGATGTGACTAAAACAGGAGCCACGCCGAGACAAGTGAGGTCGCACCTCCGATCGAGCATGCTTCTTCGATACCATTCTATCACTTTGTGATTTGATTGGATGCACCTTTGATTATGGGAGTGTGTCTCGAGGTGGACGATAGTAGCTGGTATGCGTTACCATCGGTCCGGATCCGCAAAACGGTAGTATCCTACCCTGAGCATTGCCTCGTGTGCCTTGTCACTGCCTTATCGTGCCCACTACGAGTTTGTTTTGTACCATACCTATGGAGTGCTCCCTGAGTATCCCACCAGTTTGGTGGAGCTTACAGTATCTGTATAGACTGTGGGAATATATATAAAAATGTGTTAAGGGGAATATGAGTCACACCTTAATGCTATTTTAATAGTTTACTTTACTGTAGACATAATATATATAACGTATTGTACTATGTATGTAGATAGTTCCACGAATCCTTAAAGGATCGGAATCCCAAACATCCTTTCAGTTATATTGCATTTCACTTGGATATTTCACTTGAGTTGATTTACTTGCATAAGAATGTTAATCCTGACTCGAGTGTTTTGTGTTTTGCTTTATGCTCGGGTCAGACTGAGTGTCACGACATTTGAAACTCACCTTTGGAGCTTGGAAATTTGCTCGGAGATCTATCTTTTATCCACTCAACTTGATATTATTTCCAGTTATTTCTATTTAGACTTGTCATTTGTTTATGTATTAGAGACTACTTTGTATTTGAGTTTTTTGTTGTATTTGTTTCAGACTGTGATGTTGTAGTACCTTCATGAACTACTATTTATCTATTCTGCTGCTTATTGTTGTAAACTCTGTGTCTGTGATTCTGTGATTGATTTATTTACTATATATGCTAAGTTTTTCCAAATATAAATTAACAATCTGTTGTTTTGAGTAATTCAAGTCCGACATGTATGGATGATTATCGATTTAGATGGTTCGAAATGCGAAATGCCAGGTCGTTACATCCATTTTTATACAAATCTAGTTGTGTTGGATAAAGATATTAGCTATTTTTTAAGAGCTTGGGACTTCTGTGAGTTTGACATTTTATTTAGTTTAGTAAGCGACCTTTTTGTGTGTGATTAGAACTATTTATTTGTACCTTAGATTTCGTGCGTGCGCACGTGTGCTCGTGTGTGTATTAGTAACATATTGTGCAGTTAATGCCCCGATATTACCCCGCTATAACCCTATTATATCTCATAGCGGATTTCTACCGCTACGATTTTTCCATATAGCCCAAATATAGCATTTCCGCTTTAAGCCCCGCTATTTTCGCTATATCCCGTTATTCTCGCTATATTCCGCTATTTCCACTATATCTTCTTTGAAAGAAATAAATTAAAAAATGACATTTATACATTATAAAAATTATGAAATTAATTTATTTAATTGAATTTTTAATATATTTTTAGAAATGAAATATTATAATATTCTACTAAATTCAGTTATGTTATATAACAGTTTTACGTTTATTTATAGTATATTCGCACATGTTTTTATTTAAAATTATTTATGTATTAATTATAATTCAATCGAATGTAAATTTTTCATTTAATTACCATTTATATATTTGTAAAAATATTAAGTACGAGTTTTATATGCTATTATAGAGTCATCCGCTACATCCCGCTACATCCTTGCTGTATCCCCGCTATGACTTTTTGCACCTCCACCATATTTAATCTGCCGAGCGCTTTAACTGCACAGGTAACATATTAATTATAGCTTATTGATCGTATTGAATATTATTAATAGGGTAGTTAATAACATTTAATTTCTTAGGAAGGTAGTAATTAATGATTATGGAAATTAATCCATAATTAAAGGCGAAATAAGGAGTTTACCTTATATAGCCTTGAGTATTGATGGTATGAGAAAGTATATATACAATTAGTATACATATGAAGTATGACTAGGTTATAGGGATGTGAGGTCAGTCTAAAGTACATAGAAGTATACCTAATTAAATCGGGCAGCAAGTAGTGTGACTTTGGGGACCGATGTGAGATGTTGCCTATAATATATAATCTAAGTGGACGTGAGGTTAATCCCAATTCTATAGGGTAAGTCTATCTAGTAATCTGGCTATCGGTACCTATGAATGCTCAGACTAATCTGATTCGCCGCAATTGGGTTATGGGTTATAAATACATTTTTGATACGATAGGTTGGAGACTTTTGGAGGGGTCCGCTTATGGTTTGGGGGTATTAAGTGATTATTATAGGGTCCGCCTCTTTTCCATATAAGAAGTATTAAGTGGCCTATAGGATTTCTTACGATGTCAGCTAGGAAGAACCATAGAGGGACTCGCCTTGGGTTAGGTATTAAATGACAGGGACATGTCTATTTTATAGGTATTAAATGGTCAGAGTCTGCCTATTTCCCATTAAAGGGTATTAAATGAGGGGTGCTTTCTCTTGCACCTTTAACGATGGTTATGTTATAGTTTGGAATTGGACTGGGAAAGCCCATTCGACCTATAGTTGAAGTTTTTAGTATTAATATTTAAAATGCTTAAGACATATTACTTATCTATATGACACTACCCAAATATAATTATGGTAAAGTCTGATATTTTCATTCATCAGACATTTGTTGTTCTCGCTCCTTTCTTATTACAACACATAGGTTAGGGAAAACCATACATATTTATGAGATGAAGACGGAGAAGAAGGCTTGCGGTCATTGTCTATCTATTTATGTTTTTCTTTCTAGTATTTTATGTACCCAGTTTCAGATAAATGTGTATTTTGGAATATTGTAATGTGTAGGTTTTATGTTGACACGTTGTGGGAATCTGTAATAACTTGTATGTTTCTGAACTGGTTTTCTTTCTATGAAATGGGTACATGTTTCTGATATTATATTTTATTCATTCCGCTTTGAAGTTCTGAAAGAATAAATAGATAGCTCGATGTACTGTGTATTGTTTCAACTATAACAACCCAACAACTCGTTTTGAGATGGTCCTAAGCTTCGAATAGCTTTTATTGGATCGAAAATTAGGTCTATTTCGGAGCGGGTTATTACAACCGATGCTAGAATTGTACAACAGGCTGACGGATCCGACTACTCATATGATGAGTTACATCCGACATATGGAGGTGTTGGGTGCATCTAAAGAAGTAATAGGATGGGTCTTCCCATTATATTTGACTGAGTTAACTGCAATGTGATTTAGGTAGTTGGAGAATGGATCCATTAGCACGTGGGCTGGCTTGGTGGATAGATTTATGAGGCAGTTCAGAGTTCATATCTCTCAAACAAAGAATGTGATGACGCTTTCAAGCGTGAAGCAGAAGGTCGGGGAGACCCTGAGGAGTTATTTGATAGGATTTAACATGATAGCCGTTGTGGTTCTTAAGCCAGATCCATTGATAGTTTTGATGGCGGCAATATCTGGAGTTGCGAGTAAAACGGAGTTTAAAATTGCTTTGGAAAGGGATCCACCAATGGATCTCATGCAGTTTTATAATGAAGTTGAGAGATACTTACGTCCGGAGGACGCTAAAGCAGATTATGCTGAGGTTAATGATGTGGATGATGGAGGACCATCCAGAGCAGGATATAGAAAGGACAATGTAAAGCGGAAGGCTAATGATAGCTTTGAAGGACTGAGTGACAAAGGAGGGAACCGAAATTCTTTTCTTACATAGAGTTGACTGAAAACCCGGAGAGGATTTACCTAGATACCAAAAGACAGATTCCCTATCGGAAACCAGTGAAGAAAGAACCCATGAATCGGGAGAAAAGGTCTGGAAAGTTTTGCCTTTTTCATGAGCTAGATGGGCTCAAGACAAATGAATGTAGACACCTGCGATATTTGACTGAAGAGCGGGTTCAGAACAATCTACTACAACAATATATAAGAAACCAAACAATAGTTGTGCAATAGGAGCAGCCACATCTACAGCAAATGCGTCCAGAAGCGGCCTCGGATCTAGGTCGAGGATAGTTATCTTGTGATCGAGACATAAGGGATTCAGGTTCGATTCCCACACTTTTGCTTTTGTTTGCAAATAAATGATGCAGTATTACAATCAAACTACTTACTTGTATATGGGACCTCGATTGGTCTCTAGACATGCTCTGAGTCGAATGTCTGGCTATAGTGCTTGATAGGATGGATGTTGTGATGTTTGCTTGATGTTTGAATTTGAATTCTATGATTATATGCATGATTTTGAAAATCACTCGAACGTGATTAATGATATCGATTTCGAAACATTGGTGGAGATTGGTTACCACTTGATATTGATCTATGAACCGATTGGACACGGTTCTCCCAACCGGATAGATGTGGCAATGAACTGTAAGAAGTAGGTCATTTCACCGGAGAGTGAGCGGACAGACTTGCTTAGTCATTGGGTCCCCTTGCCTAAAAGCATGCAGATTGGACTCAACATGAACTAACAATCTGTAGAGATCAAGAATTAAACTAATGATCTGAAGAGATCGGGGATTAAACTTACGATTCATAGAGATCGGGAACTGGATTGGTCATCGATTACA
Source organism: Allium fistulosum (assembly GCA_030737815.1). Taxonomy (NCBI): domain Eukaryota; kingdom Viridiplantae; phylum Streptophyta; class Magnoliopsida; order Asparagales; family Amaryllidaceae; genus Allium; species Allium fistulosum. The sequence continues at coordinate 421,205,001 of CM060906.1, forward strand.
CGATCCGGAGAGTTTTGAAGCTAACTTGGATATTGATAATGTGATCCGGAGAAATCAAAAACTAGACTTTTGATTTGAATGTCATTTGAATTTGGCACAATTTGGCAATGATTATCAGATTATGTCATTGCCTTAACTTGGTCGGACTCGTTTATGATGAGATGCTGAACGATTCAGACAATTTATAGATAATGTTCCGATCTGTGGAAATGCACTACCCTGATTGATATCTTATGATAACCAAATAGTTGATGAAATTCATTGCTTCGATTTGGTTGAGCATTCTTATAATGGAATGCTAGGCGATACTTGTAAATTCATAAGTAACATTCCAACCGGTGGCAATGAACTTGCATAATTATTGGCCTTTGATTACCCGACACATGATCTACCCATGATGGCTTAAATCCCATACGAACACGGGATCGATGTCAATATATGCTTGCTAACTCTTGGACGAACACAAGGTAACTTAGATTTGCAATATATGATATATGATATGATAATTTTGAGAGAACACGGAATAATTATGATTTGTGATTAACACGTAAGCAAGGACTCGAGTCCTTAGCTACGTCGGTCTGGAATGACCATTGGCTAATAGGTGAATCTGTAGGAACCAGATGATTCAATATGCTTTGATCATCCGATAGCCAAAGGCTCAACTACTAATGATTTGCCAACTTTGAATGAGCAAAGCACAACTTCCATTCTCAAGGCATGCTTTGGGGGCAAGTGTTATGGCCGAATTTGCCACAACCTCTTAGCGGACTCAAACGATCGAACTAGACTAACAAACGATGGAAAAATAGATATAAATCATTTGAAAAGCAATACAACATGATAAAATAAAGAAATACCAAAAATAGTTGAAAAAATGGAAATTCACTTTTTTTTATCGGTGTCCTCGGGTCGGTACCGAGTTGACCTAAAGTGCGGCCTGAAGCGAACCAAGGATTGACCCAAAGTTGGTGGAAAAACACCAGGGAAATTCCACCTCAAATTGGCGTGAAGCGTGACCCGAAACAAACCAAGGATTGGTCCGGAGTGTGAACCAAAGTCAGACTCACGGATCGATACCGATTTAAGAATTCTTGGATCGTGTTGACCCCGAGACTTTAGGGGAGCGATGTATGAACGTGTGAAACATAATGGAGCATGTTTCAGAGATAATTTCGGGGATTTTTGTCTATAAATAGGAGGGGAAATGCACTTGAAAAATGACTTCTTCTTTTCTAAATTTATTAACTTTGCCATGAAACTCCATTGGATCTCCACGGATCCGAGAACGCCGATCCATAAAATCACTATCGGTATAGTCATATAAATTGAATAACAAAGTTTAAGTGGATGTAGGCTAAAAAATTCACCGAACCACTATAAAGATCGTTTGTTCTTCTTTGCTATTTCTTGATTTTTATTGATAATTTTTATATTTATCACTGCATTCGGTGTTTGTGCCTTTTTGGTTCAAACAACAATAAGGGTTCACAATGACTATGAACTCTCCACAAGGATAGATAATACTCAAGATTCCTTTAGCATTTCAAAACGATCTCCTTCTCAAAGAAAATACTGATAAAACTCATTTGGAGATTATTGACTCATCTCGGCTGTCAGCTAATAATTTAGACTCATCACATTTGCAATCGAATCTGGAATAACCTGAATTGAACAACATGGAGAAAATAAGCAAAAGTAAACCAAAATAAGTAATTACAGATCCTATAATAATATCATTCGAAAATGCCTTCATGTCGGTCCCAAAACCATTAATGTAGCAACATCTGCCAATTCTCTACGTGAATCATGCCCACCTTTACATATAATCATCGATCTCAACCTTGACAATCACTTAGTTGTGGACCTTTCCGAGGAATCTAAGCAATATATCCTCCAATAAAAGAGACAACCAAAATGAACAAACTACCCCAAGTAGTAAAAGATCTCCCTCCAACTAAAACCAGGAAACTTAAAACGTACTCAAAATCAAATATTAACACCCAAAGCAATCCAACAGTCATAAAAAACTCAAATTCCAACCGCTGGGACTTCAACATACAATACCTATAAATGATTAATATTCTTTTTTGGAATACAAGGAGAGTGGATTGTCCTAAAACAACAAGAAGCTCAAAAGGCTCAAAAATATGCATAACATTTCTATTGTAGCTTTACAAACTTTCATTGACTCTTTTCGAATTCCCTTTTTTATGCACTATCTAGATCTTACTAACAGGACATCCAATACCAAAGGGAAGATTTGGGTTCTTTGGAATCATAATTAAAATTTGCATGTCAAGAGAGATTCATGACAAATCCTAACACTATCGGTTCAATCAGACAACTCTTTCTAAACTCACCTTTACTCATGTGTCCATGTTAATGCTTATACAAAGAACGAAGGGTATTATGAAGAGACATTCCACTAACATCCACCCTTGGTTCTGGGTTATTGGAGAAGATTTCATCATTACACAAACCAAGATGAGCAAAATGGTGGCCACTCGATTAATAGACATGCAATTAGTGAATTCAACACCATGATTATTAACGTTGGCTGCATGGATTCCATACTTTGGTTGGAATTATACATGGTGAAATCACAAGCCATTAGTAGAAGGATTTTTGCTCACCTATATAGGGTACTAAGCAATGTTGGATGGTTCTCGACCTCTTTACCTCTCGTGTTGGTCATCTATCTCGAATGAATTCGAATCATGCTTCTCTCCTCATAAAACTATAGTCGAGTACCAGCTCGATCCCCAAATCCTTTAGATTCCAGAATATGTGGAAACGTCGCCCTACCTAAATTAATTTGGTCCGCAATGATTAGAATATTCAACAGCCTAGTCCACCAATGGTCTGCTTTGCTTAGAAACTTTATTATATTAAAATATTATTAAGACATTGAAATTCATATACATTTAAGAACATATTCAAACAAGTTAGGGACGCAGAAGAAAACACCATCCTAAAAGAACAAATTTATGATAACAATCTCTCCCCGTCTAAACATGTAGAATGCATTTAGGCGCAAAATGCATTTAATAATGAATTAGAATTGGAGAAAATCTTTTAGAAGTGGAAAGGAAGGATTAAATGGGTGATAGAAGGGGATTCTAACACAAAATTCTTTCACTCCCAATTTAGAAAAAATTAAAATAAACTCATGATTCCAAAGATTAAAGACAATTCTGGTGAATGGGTCTAATCCACCGAGGGTATTGAATGTATTCAATCAATACTTTTAAACACTATTAGGCACTGATTGTTCTACCATTGGTCCCAACATAATAAACTTAATCCCCGACCACATTAGAGACAATGACAATGCCTTTTAGGTAGATTCCTTGATTTATCGAAAATAAAAATATTGTCATTGAACTAAACAAGGATAGCTCAACAAGTTTAGATGGTTATAAAGATCACTTCTTCCATTCCTCTTGGGTCATAATCTAATAATCCAATCAGACCTTACTCTATGTAACAACTTGTCCCGAAACAAGCCTAAATTCCGATCCAGAAAGACCCATCGAAACTTAGAATCATTCCAAATATGGCTGTTGGTTGGTAAGAATAACGATACAAAGCTATATATTTATTCTTTCAAAACTCAGTGGAAGGAATAAAATATAACAGCAATAATAGTACCCATTTATTTCAAATCAAATTCAAATGTCACAAAACATAACATCAATAACAACCCTTACACCATTTTGTTCCAAAAATACATTTTATTGGTATAATAGAAAATAACATGAAAAGATAAATAACAACTACCACAAGCTTCACTCTTGCCATCTTCAAGCATCATTACCTCCTTCTCTAAAATGTGTTGTAATGAGAAGGGAGTCAGAACAATAAGTGTCTGGTAAACAGAAATCCCGAGCCTTACTATTTCAGTACTTGGGCAGTATAATTTAAATAAGAATATGTCTTTCGTGTTTTGAAACCATTTAATACTCTATATAAGAAAAGGAGGAAGGCCCTCAAATAACCACTTAATACCTTCCATTCCCTAAGTAGGTTTCAAATTCCATAACCCATAACCAACGTCATAAATGTCTAACAAACGCGAGAGATATAACCCAAGCCACCCATTTTAATGGAAAATAGGCATAATCTGACCATTTAAGACCTCAATTGAGGTAGGCCCCCATCATCTAGTAACTATTCCCAAGGTGGGCCCCATATAGATATCTATCTAGCTGATATTGCATGGAAATCTTTTCATGCACTTAATATTTCTTATTGAAGCGGTCTTTTCTGAGATATCCCTAATCGTGCCTAAACCCAATCCCGACCATTTAATACTTCATTTGGGGAAAAGAGGCGGGCCTTCACACAAATACTTAATACCTCCAAAACCCCAAAGAAAGCCTTCATCTTATGACCTGTACCACGACGCATCTCATATTAGCTCGATTATTCGTAAGTACTAGTAACCAGATTGACTGTGCAGATTTACCCTATAGAATTGGGACTAAACTTGCGTCATTGTGGTTACTTATCATAGGTGATGTCTCACATCGACCTTAAAGTCACATTGCTGGTAGCTAGATTAGCTGGGCAGACTTCCATGTGTCTCTTGACCGACCTCGCATCACCGTGACTTAGTCATATTTACAACACTCTTAATATATTAACACACACCTCATCGTGTCAATTAATTAGGTTGTATAAGAATTCCTTCTTATTTTGCCTTAACGATCAATTACTTTTCTATGGGGAATTTAACGACAATTATTACCTAATTAACTATGCAATTATATGTTATAATTGTACGCTATTTATGGTAATTAATATATAAATAATTGCATACTTATTATTCTCTTTAGGTGCAGATATTATGCACTAACTAACATTTAAATGTCAATTTCTTTTTAACCATAATGGTATATGTCATTTTTCCATATTATTAATGATGCCAAAATTCCAATATCCATAACAAGGGATTCTAATATCCATAATAAGGATTCAAAACTCATATCTAAATTGCAATAAATTGACTTTTATATAGAACTTAAATCCAGCTTATCTTATATTAAAACAATGGAATAACCAAAAATGGAAACTTATAATTTAATCAATTCTACTCTATTCAACTTCTTTTACATGAATTTAGAAAAGGGAAATTCTATTAAATTTTATAGAAATAGACGGTGTAAACTACAAATAAAGATTCGTGTTTTCCATATCATTTCTTAGTGAAAACCCCTTAATCAGATCTGAAGAAAAAAGAATAAAAGGTGAAATAGAAGGTAGAATACATAAACTGCAAAATCCATACAAACTCCATTATTTTAAAACAATTAAGATTCCAGCCTAAGAATTGACATTTCGAATTAAATGAGTTTTTGGGGATTTAATAGTGCTTTATTTTCGTAATCCCAAACCCCTTAAGGCATGTCCAAATCCATCACACTAATCAATTAATAAAATAGAAAAACTAAGATTTTCACCCACATTTGGTCCTTACCTTTTCTTTTCTTTAGATTTGAAACGCCTATTATAATCTCCATCGGATCTCTTTTTTTGATATACATACAAAAAGGGATTTGTATGTATACTAGATTCAGAAAGGTTAGAGGAGAAGAGGTTTAAAAATTAAATAATAAAAAAAGATAGATATATAAGATTTCTTACCTGAAACCCTACTGGAGTTTTTCTGAATCTAAGAAGAGATGAACTGATAGAGCTTCGCTGATGCTCCCAAAATATTTATGAATAAAAGCGAAGGGTTTAGGGTCTTGTTTATAGGGGTTGAAATGCACCAGAACCGTATGATGAAAATAGGTTAAAAATGGAATAACATGGGACATTCATCCCTTCAAAAACCCTAGCCGCCACTCTAGGTAGCGGTCGACCGCCCCATGTGCACCGGTCAACTGTTAGGGGTCAACCGGTTGGGTCGCATGGTCGACCGATCCCCTTTATTTTGGTTTCTTTTTTGCACTTTTCTTTTCGTATATTAGCGGTAAAAACAATAATGATCCCAGACCGCTTAGACGTGTGCTAAACCTAGATTGGTTATCCAGGATAATTGCTTAGGATAATAATCTTAGACTGCTTGGTCGTGCACAAAACCTAGATTGGTCCCATGCCATGTTCTGAGCCGGATGTCTAGGATAGACATTCGGAATTTTTGCTTATTTAATTTCTGCTTGTTTGCTTTGATTTGTAATTTGAATTTTGTAAAATCCATATTTAATGTGATAACTGATTTTGAATGCCATAGAGTCCTGACCGGAGAGACGGGACCAAAGTGCAAGGTGCAAGTCCCTTTGCCGGAGAGCGAGTGGATGAACTTATACGATTTCGAATGCCATAGAGTCCCGACCGGAGAGACGTGACCAAAGTGCAAGAAGTAAATCCCCTTACTGGAGAGTGAGTGGATAGGCTTGCTTAATCCCCTTAACTAAATAAACAAACGATCCGGAGAGATCGTCCCCTTAACTTAAAACATTAAACGATCCGGAGAGATCGTACTTTAGACAAAACATTAAGCGATCCAGAGAGATCATGCATTAAATTAAACATTAAACGGTCCGGAGAGATCACGCATTAGACTTAAATGATCATGAGAGATTAAGCCTTAAAACAGATTTGATTTAATAAAAGGATTATAAACATAATAAAACTGATAAATCCTAGACGAACATGTAATGATTTTGATATATGATGTGATTTTGATATATGATGTGATTCTGATATATGATGTGATTTTGATATATGATGTGACAACTCTAAATGAGAAGCAAAAATTGGTAGTGATGTAAATCCTGAATGAACATGGGACAATTAGAGATACGTGATGTAAATGGAGATACGTGATGTAATTGCAAACATGTGATTTAATTAGAGATATGTGATGTAATAACTCCAAATGAAATCGAAATGATTGTGATGTATAGATTACACCTAAGCAGAGTTAGAGTCCTAAGATATAACGGGTTTGGAATGACTTGTGATTGGAAAGAGAATCCAAAGGAACTAGATGATTCACCAAGGCTAAAGTAGCTAGAAAGCTCAAATATGGAAGATTGGAGAGAGGAACTTGTTCTGGAACAAAGCACGTCTTTCATCCAAAAGGCATACTTTGGGGGGCAAGTGTTAACTGGGTATTTTAACCTAACGGATTTCAAAGGAAGTCAGAACATCTATGACAAGTCGGAACAACTCAAGAATCAACCAAGAGGACCAGAAGGAGGAATGAAGAAAGACTCAAGAGGAGGCAACCAAAAGCAGCTAACCTAAAAGACCTACAGATCTCACATGAAGTCGGATTGACTTGAAATTTTGGGAGAACACTAAGAAGACATAATAGAAGGCTCATAGAAAAAAATGAGATCATTTGGAGTTGATTTGATGGATCGCTAGCTACCTAACTAGATGGATCGCTAGTGACCCATGTATAGTGGGCCCCACCACCTCAAATTTATATGGTAGGTCTCCGCACACCTTCGGGAGAGTACCTACAAAGTTTCGTCTGATTTTGTTAAGTTTTGAGCGAGTTATGGATGATTCTTTTGGACCAGATGACCCATGAAGACGGATGATCAAACTAACTCCAAACCTTGATATTTGGACAAAGCACTCAAATAGAACATAGGAAGACAACCAAATGGAGATCACTCAAAAATCCCCTAAGTACATGGATCGCTAGCGATCCATCAGGTTAGCTCGGGTCATCTTCAAACTCTTTGAACTCCTTCGTGGCATCAAGTGTAGGCTTCTGGCAAAGCGGCCTAGCCCAATAGCTCTCCAACCCCTATAAATACGTCCCACTTGCAGCACAAACTGAATCTTCTGGACTGGCTATTGGAACTCTGCAGAGATTATTCTTCACTCTTCTCCTCCCATACAATAGTCATCTAGGGGTTCATTGTGATTCTCCAGTGAACTCTTGTACTTGTGACTTGATCTAACTTAGAAGATTCAATCATACTGTGATCCAGTTCAACTTGTAACAACATTCAGTTAATAGAAAGTTATAAAGTGGACGTAAGCTTCTTAACAGCCGAACCACTGTAAAAATCTTCTTGTTTCTTTACTATTTCTTCTCTTTTTACATTTATTTTCTATATTATTGCTCTGTAGGAACAGAGCCGGTGCTTTCACACTAAATCTAGGATGTTGATCCATTTTTTGGGTCAATGGCTAGTGATTGCTAATGAATCGGTAGAAGAGTTGTTCTCATGCGGGATTTGTTCCATTTCAAATTGTTCGAACCGCTATAATAATTACTTGGAAAGTTCCATGTATTTAGCTAAAGTTGGCTCCTTCACTTGGTAACTACCCCACATCTGGTTCACAATTAATTGGGAATTACCATGAATTTTAATACAGGTTACCTTCATTATCTAAGCCATCCTTAAGCCTGCAAGGAGAGCCTCGTATTCCACCACATTATTGGTAGCTTAGAATCTAAGCTGCACGTCTCCATCTAGTTTCTACTTATCCATAGTGGTCAACACATATCCAATTCCTGCCCCAGTTTGTTTAATGCTCCATCCATGAATAATTGCCAGAACTAGGGAGTGGGCACTTCTTCTTCGAGTTGGGGCTCGCTAGGTAGCGTGCATTCCATGTGCTAGTGCTTGACCTTCGATTGCTTTTCTCGGACACTAGAAGATATCATACTGACAGAGTTTCATTGCCCATTTCAGGAAGCGACCTGATGTCTTTGCCTTCTATAATTTTTTTCTTAGCGGCTTGTCTGTGAGAACTTTGATAGGATGGACCATAAAATAGGGCCACGGTTTTCCTGCTATGAGAAGCAAGTTGTAAGCTTGCTTTTTGATGACTGAATAGTTGAGTTCTGCTCCTAACATGCGTTTTCTCATGAAGTAGATAAGCCTATGGGCTCCTTCATCTTCTCGAACTACTGCAGCACTAGCAGGATTATCAGTTACAACTAAGTACACATATAAGTCCTCACCTGTCATTGGTTTTGATAGGGCTGGAGTATTGATCAGGTGGTCCTTTAGATTTTGGAATGCGATTTTTCATTCCTTGATCCACTCGAAGCTTTGTCCCCTTTTTACTTGGTCGATGAATGGTATGCACTTATTGGTTGCCTTTGAAATAAATCTGCTTAGAGCAGCCACCTTGCCATTCAAGCTTAGAATGTCTTTTGGTTTTTTCAAGATCCCTATATTCTTTATGGATTTAAGCTGCTTCGGATTTGCCTCTATGCCACGAGCTCTCACATGTATCCTAGAAGCTTCCCTAACCGAATAACAAATGTACACTTCAAGGGGTTCAGCTTCATATTATACTGCCTCAGAACCGCAAACGTTTCCTCCAGATCTCGTACATGATTTGACATTGCTTTTGACTTAACTAGTATGTCATCCACATATACTTTAACATTTTTCCTAACATGATCCGCAAACATCATGTTACTAACCACTGGTAGGTTGCTTCAGCATTTTTGAGTCCGAACGACATCACTTCATAGCGGTATAAGCCTTTGTCCGTCACAAAATTAGTATGCTCCTAGTCTGGTTCAAACATAACTATCCAATTATGTCCTGAGTATGCATCCATGAATGTGAGCAGTTCATGTTCCCTAGTCGCGTACACCAACTGGTAAGGGAAAGCCGTCCTTTGGCATGCCTTATTGAGGTTGGTATAGTCTATGTAGGTTCTCCATTTTCCATTGGGCTTCTTAATAAGAACAGGGTTGGCTATCTTCTTTGGGTAGTATACTTCTCTGATGAATCCATTTGCTTCACGTTCTTGACTTCTTCATGTATAGCATTATAGATTTCTTTGTCCAAAGTTACTGCGTTTTTTTCCGACTAGGTGAGCATCGGGATCGATGTTGAGTGTGTGGCAAATAATGGTTGTATCTACCCCTACCATGTCCAAGTGCGCCCAAGCAAAAACATCCACTGACCTCTTCAAGAAGGCTACTAATTCGATTTTGGCTTCTATACATATGTTCTTTCCTATCTTGAGAACCTTCGTGGGGTTAGGATCTATTTGTACTTCTTCTTATCATCCACTGGCTTCAATTTTCTTTTTGTTGCCCCTAATCGTAGGTCTATTTCATTTTCTTCTTTCTCTTCAGATTGAGAGGCGGTGGAGATATCTGTTTCTGAGCTTCTTTAGAAAAATACTACGCATATATTAAGTTATATTCGTCAGTGCCAATCATATGCATATACGTTTTGTTTTCTTTCCTTGCCAATAATGTAGTCATAGAATGGTCTGCTTCAACATCAGTCTTGGTATCTTGTACCGATGTAGTTCTTGTAACTGGCTTAACTTCTTTTTTATTAGCATCATCATAATTATTAGAGGAGACAACGAAAAAGTTTGAACAATTTTATTGCTAGAATTAAGGTTTACATTATATAATTCTCTAACCAACAACTATTCTCCCTTCATTGATCCTATCTCGGCTGAGGTATGAAACTTCATAAGTAGATCCTTTTGAGATATGACTGCCCCCAAGTCAATGAATGTGGGTCTTCTCAAAAATGCATTGTATGGTGATGGTTGATTAATGATTAGGATGCTCACCTAGTACGATTTGTAAAGAGGATCTGTAACGACCCCGAATTTTATATAAATTTAAAATTGATAATTAATTGAATTTTTGAATAAAAATTGCAAAATAAATTGATTTAAATGATACTTTAATATATATATTATAAAATAAGTATGTAGGCTGGAAAAGAAAAATTAATATAAGTATGTAAGCTTATAAACAAGAGCATGTATATGAAAGTGCTTGCAAAATAAACACCCCAGGTACAAAATATATGCAGGAATGTACACTTGAACAAGAAATAAAATATATTCAAGTATAAGTGAAGATTGCAAAAGAAACAAAATATATTAACTGATTTCATCTTGATTCATGTAAACTGAAATAAAAACATTTGTACTCACTGATATCATATCAGCCACAAAATAAAAGAAAAGAAGACAAAGAAATAAATGCAAAATCTCTTTGGCCACCAAATTGTCTTCAGCCGAGTTAAAGTAGTATGCAAGGTAATAATAAACAAGTAAATATAAAGTACTTAGCCTTAAATGCCATCTATTCAAATTTGCTTTCAGCCTCCAAAGAAATGAAGAAAGAAATATATGCTCGAGTATATACAAATAAAGATAAGTCTAAGCCTGAAAAGAAAACATGTATATGAAATGTACTTGCAACAAGAAAAGAGGATAATACCAATATCTATGAATAAACAAATAAGATAAGTATATGTAGATTGTACAAAACCATTAATGCCAATATCTATAGCCACCAAAACATATCTATCAGCCACCAAGCAAAAGAAAGAAGAAAAAATCTCTGAAATGAATTGTACAAAAAGGAAAAAAATATATATAACATTACATGTACAACTCAGTTCATATATCAACTCTTACCTCAATTCGTTCACTAAAAGTTGAGAAAATCTGAAGCAACTATCATCTTCAACTTAAACAAGAGTTCAATTTAAAACAACAATACAATCAACTTAAACCAGAGATTCAAGAAGAAGGATTCCAGTTTAAATTTGCAAAAGCCTGGTTTCAAAACAAAAAGGCTCTGTCATTTCTGAAACCATGATTTGGAAGGTGAGTAACTTCATTTTTAAAATTTAAAGTATAAATTAGTTTGTATGTTATTGATGTGATCAACATTGTATTGTGAAGTGTGTTTTGAGTATTTATTTTCTTAAGTATGATGTATGCAGGCATCTGAGTATTTGCAACTTCTCTGTTTCTAGCCTTTGTTCATGTTTTGATTTAAATTCAAAAAAAAAATATTTTAATTTAATTTTTGTTTAGACTTAAGATTTAAATGAAACTTGTTTGTTTCATTTCAAACTTTAGTTTAGGATTTTACTTAAGTTAAAAAAATATTAATATGACTCTGGAGACCAAATTAACTGACCAAGATAAAAAAATAAGTGAAATCCGAGTTTCATAATTCAATGCTCCAGTCTTAGGATTGGAAACAACATTTGAAATATGAATTTTTAAAACTAAAATCATAGTTTTTAGTTGGAGTTGAGACTGCAGTTCTCGTTTGAATGGAAAATCGGTTTTTTCGAATTTCCTGGTGATCGATCAAGTGTTGGACTTCGGGATCGAGGTAGTGGGTGCTGGAATGATTGTAGATGGTAGGAAAAATGCAAGTAAATTTTTATATCCAGTATTGTTTGAGATTGGAATCAAAGTAGGGTTTAACCCTGCGTTTTGCAAGTGGTAGTCGCAGAGAAATTCTGTCGTCACCACCATGTTTCTGGCGATCGCACCGTGGGGATAGAAGCGTTTGGTTGAGACGAAGCTTTAGATAAGCTTTCATGGCCTCCGATGGCCAGAGGAGGAAAAAAAACGTGTTTTCTGGTATCCTGGTTTCGTTACCGTTTGGGTTCGACAGCAAAATTTCGAGTTCGACAATGATTTGGGGTTCGGGGTGCTCGTGAGGGCCAAGTGGATCGTCGCCGAGTTATGGACAGTCGTAGCACTGATCAGAGTTGGCTGGAGTGACTGTGTATGTGCACGCATGTGCACTTATATCTGGCTTTGTGATGGTTTGGGGAAGAAGCGAAGGTCTCGGGTTGGTCTCGGGAACATTATCGCGTGGACTCGAAGACGAGTGAGGCAGGAAAAAACTCGAAGTAGAGCTCGGGATTTTTGCTGTTTTGCTCGGGTCTGAAATTTTATATAAAAACAGTTTCAAAACTTTAAAACCAATCAAGTTTATTTTGAAACAATTTTGGTTAAAACCAATTCGTTTGTAAATGTGAATGTTTATCCGAGTTTTGAGTTGGTTAAAATGGTTTATTAAATAAAGATTTTTAATTGTTAATTTAACTTAAAGGTTTTAAGATAATAATTTGATGATGAATTTATTTCAAAGATTATAAATAAAGATTTTAAATGATAAATAAAGTGATTAATAAAAGATAAAATGGGTTATCTTAAAATTAATTAGGTAATTAATGACTTTTTAATATTAGTAATTAAAAGATAATTACTTAATGATTAAAGGTTGATTTCTCAAGTGATTAAACAATAATTAATTAAGGGCTAATTAATTAATGCGATTAATTAAGAATAATTTATTAAAGGTTAATAAATTAATGAAGGTGATTAAGGAATGATAATTAATTGAGGAATAATTAATTAAAGTAGTTAATTAAAGATAATTAATTAAATGGTGAATTAAATAATTAAAGGTTAATTATTTAATAATTAAGGTTGATTAATTAATAATTAAAGGTTAATTAATTTATTATTAAAATTTAATTAATAAATGATTAAAGGTTAATTAATTTAAAATGGTTTATAATTAATTAATGATTAATTAACCAGGATTAGTAATTCATAAGAAATTAATCTGATTTGAATTAATCAGACAATTAACTGACCTTGCTTTCCACTAGCTATGGATTGGAGCATTCTATTAGAGATATTCTATCCACTGCTGGTGTTATCTATTTTCTTTCTACTGCTATTATCATTGTATCCATATCTCTGGTATTGTTGTATCATATTGATATCATTGTTGTATATCATATTCTGGATATTGTATTCATTGGAGTTGTATATGATATCATCTATTACTTTTCTTTCCGCTGTGTTGTTATACTTAATGGTGTTATAAGCTCCGGAGAACCAGATTCGGCGTTTGAATCTACGGCATTTTGAGTACAAGTGAAGTACGGGTGCCGATTTTCGAAGGCCGAGTTTTTGGGTCTTTACAGGAGCAGTTCCAACAGTGACAAGCAGGCGTGCTGATCCAACGGGAATAGTGGCAGTGTTGTCGAAGCTTTAGATTGATTTTGGGCTGGGCTTCAATATCTCAGCTGGAAGCTTTATTTTTTCGAATACAGATTTGAAGATGGCATTCACTGAACTTCCAGAATCAACGAATACTTTCTTTATGGTATAGTTTAAAATCTGCATCGTGATAGTGAGCGGATCTTGATGCGGGAAGACTACTCTAGTGGCATCAACTGCTGTAAAGACTATGTCCTGTGACAACTTTTGCTCAACATGAAAAATGGTTTTCTGCTCTACCCTTGCTTCTTGCATATATCGCTCTTGCGTGTTCCAACTTCCTACTGGGTGTTGTCCTCCATGAATTGAGGCTACGAGGTTAGAGGGATTTCTTACAAGTTTTTCATTCGGGTCTGGTGTGACATTTCATGTCCTTTCCTCATTATTTTCTTTCTGGAAGCTGCCTAAGTACCCTTTATGAATCAACCTCTCTACTTCATTCTTCAGGTGCCAACAATTGTCAGCGTGGTGGTCGTTTTCTTTATGGAAGCGGCAATATGATTTGCCTCTATTCTGCTCTGCCTTTTTCCCTTTGTTCGGAACATTATAGGATAGTTCAATCTTAGTCATTTCATATATCTCCCCAGGGGTATGAATGAGGGTTTTTTTTATTATTATGAGGTTAAATTCCCTCTGCCGCTTTAGGGTGGATGGTACCCTTCTGCCTCCCTTTTGTTCTCATTGTTTGGAGCAGAAGTTCTCTTAGGATGTGCTTTGGACCCGACCTCTTTCATTCTGATATAGCTGCTTTCCCTTTCATAAAAGGCTTTCATGATATAGCACGACTTTCTACTATTCTTCTCCCACATGGCAGTATCCCTTCTAACCCCGGCATGTGCTGCCATTAATAATGCTTCTTCACAAGTTACCCTAATCCAGAATGCTTTAGATTTGAAATGTTTGATGAAGTTGCACAGACTCCCATTATCATTCTCCTTTACGCAGGACATGGTGCTTACATCTGGGGAAGCTTCCCTTCCCGAGTTGAACTGTCTTAGAAAATCAGTTGATAACTACCACCAAGAATGGACTTCTCTTAGTCTGCACCTCCTGAACCATCTAGAGGCAGCATTAGCTAGATAAACTGGAAAGAGTTTGCATCGAGTCGTCCTTCCTACCTTCAAAATGTCCATATAACACTCAAAGGTGCAGATGTGGTCATTTGGGTTTGTGGTTCCATCGAATTTATCAATCGCCGGAGCTTTGAAGCTATCAGGAAAAATCCGCTTCTATGATGGTTTCACTAAATGGGAAGACCCTTCCTCTCTTACTTCTTCTCCATTATTTTGCTGGTAGAGTTTTGCCAGTTGCTCTACACGTGCTTTTAGCTATCAGATCTCTTCTTCCCCGGGATCCATTTGAGATAAACTGTCCATGCAGAGTTGGTAACTTCATCGTCATCGGGAGAAGTTCATGGTTGCTTTTTTAGCAACAATGGATTGATGTTAGCAGATTTTGTTTTGATCTAAGGATTGATCTGGATTTTGACTTTTAGTTTAGCATCGGTTTTGGGGACAGCTTCACAGTTCTCATGTCTAGACCGTCGTTATCACTCATATGCTTTATTACTAGTGTGGTTGGTGAGCGAAGGCGGTGAACTGTGGATGGTTGAGGCGAGATTGGCCTTAGAGAAGCATGTTGGGCAGTTGACCTCTCCAATCCCTCAATGCATTAGTTCATTTAGGTTGTAAAGGCTTGAAGAGCTGCTAAGATAGGGTCTGACGTAGGCTCTGCAGAGGTGCCTACCTCGGATTGGGTTATGGAAGTGAGAAATGACTTTTTAGACATTTTTGAAGTAAGGTGAAATTGTTAATGGGGAGGAGGAGTAGAATCTGTGGGGTTCATAGTATTGTAATGATATTTTGAAGAAAGCGTTGGTAAGTCTTGTTGGAGGGGGAAGTCGGCCCTCCCTTTTGCATCAAAAATATTAGTGAGATTTTTCATCTCATAAACACCAAAGTATTTTTTATGTAGCAATTACAACGTTGGACGCTTTCATGACTATGAATCAACAAAATTAATTAGTATTAACTTTCCTTTAAAAGGAATAATCATGATGCGTTAAAGCTTGCACGATTATGAAAGGGAACATTCAGAATGTCAGTTCATTACATAGAATTTATTTCGACTTTGTCACTAGCAAATGTCAACAATAAAGTAAAGTGCTAAAAATAAAAGGACACAGAGAATTTACGTAGTTCAGATGTTAAGGAATCCTATGTCCATGGGTTAGTTGTCAATTCTTCTTTCTTGATTTCTTGGTACAAACAAAAATGTCAGTAAAAATGTACAATTTCTAGTTTGTTTATCCAAAAAGAGTAAAGGAAAATTCTCCCTCTTTCCTGCTACAGTACCATATCCATTCATAATACATAGGATTCACATGAATTGTCAATGTCATTCTTCTGCTCTCTTGATTTCATCCATCTTGTGTATTTAAGGTGCATGGATTGCTGACATGACCTTCGGCGGGAAATTATGATTTGAGCGACTGGATTTTGAACTTTGGCAGGAAGCTTAAAATTGAAGTGGGAATGCTTGGAATTGAGGCGGGAAATTCAAATTTGAATAGAGTGTGTATTTCTGATTTCTGCAAAGTAACAAGCTTATGGACTGCACACCTGTGTAGATGAAGCTTTAATAAGGAACCGTCCTTCCTTTCAGGGAGAGCTATATTATTATTGGCACCTTTGGATTTTACTTCACTTCATTGGGAGTTGTGCCTTTGTTATGCCTGAGATAGTGGTGTCGTATAGCTTTTCTGATGCACCAACACTTCTAACGCTATAATGCACTCCCCAATTTGTGATGTTAACATAGAACGGTGTAAGAGATAGTTGGAGTTGGGTTGTATGGTTTAGTGGAAGAGATCGAGTTGTTATTTTGGAGGGTAATTGCCTTGTGTGAACCAGTTCTGAGGTACTCTCGACATTGTAGATGTGATATCCCGGGAATTTGGACAATATCAATTTAATAATTTATATTTAATAATTAAATTGATTTGTTGATCTTTGTTAATAAATTTGAATAAATTTAATAATCTAATTAAATAAATATTTAATTAGTAATTTATCTTTTAAAAGTTTAATAGAATGATTTCTATTTATAATATATATATAAGTGTATATATTGTAAATAGATGAGTGGGTTTGAATTTAACAAATAAAGTTATGTTTTCAAATTTCTAATATTTTGGTAATTTGGAAATTATGATTTAAAATAATATTTAGCTTTTCAAAGATATTTGATAAATAACTATATGGTTTTTAAATACTCAAGATAAATGTTAATTGTTTAAATTTATTTTAGTTTAAGTTTAAAATAGAAATTTATTAACAAAAAGGTTTGTTTTTATTTTATTTTTGAATATAGCTTGTTAAATATAATTTGAATATATATATATAAGTATAACCTTAACATATTAATATAAAAAAATAGGAATTTATATATATAAAACTAGTCTAAACACTTGTCAATTAAGGAAATTATGAGAAATACATGTGTAAGCTAAAGATGATTTGAATTAACAAGTGGCAACAATTTTTCTTATCAATTATAATTTATAAATAAGTGTTATTAGAACAAACCAGGCTAATGCTCCTCTTTCCAATTTCTTTTCTTCATCTCTAAACTAAAACCGAAAACCAAATTCAAAACTAAAATCAAAAGAGAATCAAAACTACAACTTCAGCTGAAAACAAATTTCTCAAAAACAAAATCAGCAAGTAACACTCCTCAAAACCAGAAATCAAATTCAAATCAAAACCTGTAAATCATTTTCCAAGATCAAAATCAAAGCCTGAAATCATTTCTTAAACCTGGAAATAAGTCTGAACATCAATTCTTCAAACCAGAGATTATCAAAACAAAGTCTGCATCTTTTTCAAAACCTGGAATCAAAAGCCTGTTCTTTCTTTCAAATCTGGAAGCAAGATCATTTCAGTACAACTGATCTAAGCAACATCTATCAACAAGCAAGTTATAGTCTGCATGCAGCTCTAAATCCAATAAGAAAGACCAGCAATTCAAGATTTAAGTTCAAAACTGTTTCAAGTTTTCAAAGCTAAAACTGCCTCTGTCTAAATTAAGGTGAGTAACATTTTATTTAAGATAACTTAAGTAGAATCCGGTTGCATGAGATCTCTGAAATGATTATGTTTAAATGCATTAGTATATTAGTGCTTTTCTCTGTATATACATGAATGTGTGATATGTATGTATTGTTCATCTGGGTGCTCTCTGTTTTTACTTCCCAGTCTCCCAGTTTTGGATTTAAAAATTTAATCTTTGATCTTGTCACTACTTAAACTTAAATATGCAATCCAACTTGGTTGTTAAATTGTAAACTTTAGTTTAAATTTGTACTTAAGGCAATAATAAATTTAATTCTACTCTGGAAAACTCTAAAAACAGGAAAGTTAGAGTTTTGTGAAATTTCAAACATCTTAGTTTATAAATTCAGGGATATAAATCGAATACTCGAATGAAACCATGATTTTTACAACTAAAATTATAATTTTTAGAGATGAGATGAACGAGCAGTTCTGGGTTTCTCAAAAACATGAAATCTGGGTTTCTCTGATGATCTACTTGGATTTGAGGGTCGGAATTCGTCGTGAAGGTGGAGGAACGACCAGAGGTTGGTGGAAAAATGGAGGATGGTGATGTAATTCACCATGGAGGTTGCGGTAGTGGGTTTCCTTCTGGAACCCTAGTTTTTCTGGGTTTGATTGTTCGATCGCCTCGGCTAGTTTAGTCGATCGAGTGCAACGTAGCTTCGGGAGATGGTGGCGTAGAGGTTCATCGAGGTGTGGACGAAGTTGCACGTCGTCTGATGATCGGAGTTGTTTGCTCGAGGGTAGTTTGGTCGGAGCCTGTTGACAATGGAGCTCGAGAATGCTCGATTTTGATTTCCAACGAGGTTGTGGGCGCTGGGTGATCGTGACGTTCGAACGTGTCATTAGCGACTGGTTGGCGATGGTGATGATGGTCGGAGCATCGTTGTTTGATCGTGTACGTGCACGCGTGTATGTACATCTGTTGTTATTTCTGTTTTGTGTTAGGCGAAGTTCTGGGTTTGGGGAAGATAGAGTTTGCTCGAGTCAGGCTCGAGGTTGAAGGTGGAATTTCTCGAAGTCGAAATGATGGAGGAAGACACAGAGTTGGGTTCGGGAAAACGTTGTTTGGGCTCGGGAAATTTTGTTGTCAGGTTTAAAACTTGATAATGTTTTAAAATTTAAAATATAAGGAAAAGAATCAAGTTTTAGATCTGGAATCAAATTTGTTTGAATTTTAGTTTGGAGATAAATAAAGTTTTATAAAATTTAAAGTGTTAAACAACTTGAAATGTTAAAGGATATTTTAAAAGTGATGTGTATTTAAATTGTTTTAAAATTTTGATAGGTTAAATCATTTTAAATCTTAATTTGCAATGGAATTTATAAAAATAAATTCAAAGTAAAATATTCAAGTGCAATTGTCAATAACAATTAAGTCTTTAATAAGAAGAATGTTTTATATTAAGGGTAAATTAAGATTTAATGATTTGGGATAAAATAAATTATTACGATAATTAAAAGTTGATTAATCAAATTATGATTTGGATTAATAAAATTAGTAATTAAGGGTTTAAAGTGATTAATGAAGGTTTAATTAAATTAATTAAAGGTTAATTAATTTGTATTAAGGATCATTAATTTGATAAGTTAAGATTATAAATTAATGGTTAGGAATAAATTAATCAAGTAATTAAGAATTAATTAAGTTATTATTAGGTACTAAATTAATTAAGTAATTAGAGATAAATTTATTGGTAATTAGAATTAATTAATTTGTAATTAATAATGGTTAATTAATGTTTAATTATTTAAAAAAGATAATTAAAGAATAGTTAATGTAGATCATTAACTGGGATTTATTAATTAATCAATTTATGTAATTAATTAAGATAATTAATTGGATTAATTAATTAAGATAATCATTTGTGGAAATTGTTTAATTACTTAATGGAAAGTAATTAAGAAACTAATTACTCATTGTAATTAATTGTATTAGTTAAGTTAATTAATTAAGTTTAATTAATTTAAGATAATCACTTATTAATTTGTGAAGTATAAAATACTTAATGTAATTTAATGAAGATTAATTACTTAGGAAAGTAATTAATAGATAATTACTTATGTAATTAATGGAGTAATTAAGGGTAGTTAATTACTTAATGGAATTAATCAAGGGATTAATTAAAAGATAATTAATTAAGGAATAATTAATTTATTTTAAAAGAAGTAATTAAGAGTAGTTAATTACTGAATGTGATTAATCAATAGTGATTAATAATTATGGTTTAATTAAAGATTAATTACTCAATGTAATTAATTTAAATAAAGTAATTAATGATAAAATGTAATTAAGGATCATTAATTTATATAATTAATGATGTAATTAAGAATTGATTAATTAAGTAATAATTATAAATGAAGTGATTAATTAATGTAATTAATTAAGGAGTAATGTAATTAATTATAGTTAATTAATAAATGAAGTAATTAAAGGTTAATTACTATAAGTGGTTAAGAATAATTAATTTGTATAATTAATTTAATACTAATTACTTGAATGTAATTAAATAATTAATCAAGGATGATTAATTAGATTGAATAATTGGATGATGATTGATTAATTGATTGATAATTAATTAATAATGATTTAAGCAGGATTTATAGATGTAGTAATTAATTTAATTTACTTTAAATTAATTAAAGATGAAATAATTAATTTAATTCATTTTAAATTAATTGTAGATGGTGATAAATAAATCATTGCTTATGAATGGATGATATTGTGTACCTTGAATGGTTTGAAATCTCAGATATGAGATAATTGATACTGTATGATTTGGATGCTTTGGTTGCATAGTGATGATGATATGGATTATCTGCTTATAATGATAATGTTGATTATCTATTGTGAATCTGTGAATTATCTATCTGTGTGTAAATAGATAGTAGAATTGAATTGTTTTAACTTTAAAACAACTTGGCCTTAAAAGATACGTTTTGGATTTCGATGAGACCGGGATCGGGTTTCCGTATACCGGGATTCCAGGTCTGGAGACCCGAATACCACATCGATCCAAATTAACGATAGGTTGTGAATCTCAAGTGAAGATGAAGATTCAAAGTGCAAGGGTTATTGTCGTTAACTCTGAGGGTGATTCCAACACGAGTGTAACGAGATAATGCCTTCGGTTTCGTTCGAACCCGGAACGAACTTGTATGGATTGAATGCTTTCAACACATCGTCAGGCGGACGATGAGCATTCTAAGTGATGTTCTGATTTAAAGGTAATCGTGACCTCAAGCCTCATCAACCGGGAATGGCTAAAACAGGGGAGGTGCAGCAAGGCTTCGTGGGTAGCACCCACTGAGAGTAAGGTCATCCCTGTCTAGAGAGTTCCTTCTTTTATTTCGGCTTAGTGGTGCAGTTGGCGACGGCCATCTGTGGGGTGATTTTATTCGGAATTATCCAGTAAGGGATGGTTCCGGCTTTGTGTTGCAGGGGATTGGGAGTGATCCTCGGTACGGTGATCTAGGCCCCGTACTGTGATGAGCGGTACCCCGGTAGCTCTGCCATTGTATGGAAATCCAAATTCCAATAAGTGATAACGGACTTGATTGTATACTTATGTATGCTGGAATTTAATAATGTAACAATTTCGGCTATTTCATATTTATTTGAAAACCCTAGACCCTATTATAATACAATCGAATTTCCTATCAAATGTTTTGGTTATTGTAAGGTAAAAACTTTTCCGTGTTTATGTGCGGGAAGTCTTACGAGATACCTTTTCTTTCCAAATGGTTTTCAAAGTTAAACAAGTTTAACCTGTTACTCACACCAGACCCATGTCTGACCCAAGTTGTTTATTTCTGTTTTATAAACTCTTGGGTACTCAAATTTTTACGAGTAGCCAAGGGATTCAGGTTTAGCTTTGACGAATTGTGGAGGAGCAATGGAGCAGGAGGCTTCGGCGTTCGTAGATATAGTATTCCGCTGTGTTGATATCTGTGTTAGAGTCTTGTATTTGAGTTGTAATATCTAGACAGATGTTTATAACTGTCTAGTATGTGTTGTATAGTTGTGTAAACTCTGATAAGTGTTTTATACTATGTAATAGTTTCTTTATGTTATTAATATAATTTATTCTTTCCGCTGTGAGATAGTTGTTGTTGTTTCTTTCTTTCTTCTCTTCTTTTCTATTTTCTACCCCTTTCTTTCTTATTAATGATGCGTCATTCTGTGGAATGAGTGGCGGGTCGTTACAGTATGGTATCAGAGCATAGGTTGAGCGAATACCTAAGCTATTGGTTAAGTGAATATCAAAACACTAGGTTGAGTGAATACCTAGGTTCGGAAGGGTTGTTCAATTAGGATCTGTAGCAACCTGTTTGAGTCCGAGTGTATATATATATACGAGAGTGCGTATTTGATAGTTATATAAAATGGTTTTATATTGTGTTAATTGATCGGTTAAGTGGTATATGGATTCTGGTCAATACGAGTAGCTACCGTTATTGATAGGGATCTCTAAACACTTGGACCAGGCCAACGGACACAATATTGTTTTAAAAAGGGAAGGTGAAATAATTTTACCTAGATATATTTTCTATATATAAAAAGTATCATTTTAAAAGTATATGGTATTTATAATGATTGGTTGAGATGATAATAATTTATCATCTAAAATTAGGAGTCTGAGTGTTGAGGTTGGAAGTATATTTGTCGAGACTGTAAACCTAATACCGTCTCGAGTAAACTTTACTGTGGTAAAGAATTTCATCGATCTCCGAAGGAAACTGTTATGGTTCGGAGTTTATCTTTGTAGTTTGGATGAGTAAAGTTGGAGCTGTCGGTTGGACAGAAGCGAGTGATGGTATCTTGATACTTCTGGAAGAAGTAGCTGCGTGATGAGATACAGTGACTATGGATGTTCCCGAAGATATTTTCTTTGGAATAAGTATAAAGAAGTGTGTTTGTTTCGGTGTTGTGGCTGAGTTCAGCAAGATGTTTTTGTTCTGTTTGAAGTCCGAATTTCTCGAAGAATTTTGGATTGAGAAGTCTGTGGCATCAGTGGCAGTAGTGCAGCTCGGAGTGTTCTGTTTTCGGCAGAAGTTTTTCTGAAGGTGAAGTTCAGAAGCAGCAGAGAGAATCCATTTCTTCGATGGATTGGATAGTCAAGTGTGAACTGTTCTGATTGGTAAAGAGAGAACAGTTTTATTTGGCTGGGTGGATCGCAAAAGTGACTTGCGATAGTTTGAGTATTCTTTTGAGTTATCCGATATTTTCTGGAATGTGTTGTCCAGTCTGTGCTTGTGTTCATCATCAGCATTTTCATTTCTACTCCAGATCAGAGTGGTGCAGCGGGAGCAGTTTGGCAAGTGCTCCTGTTTATCTTTTCCAGATAGGAGAAGTTAGTTCAGTCTACTGATATGGTGAAGTAGAGTTGTGTTTTGGATTATTGGTAGATCTTGAGAGGATCATTGTTGATTGGGTTATTTCTGGTCCAGTTATTGCTAGAAGCATCAGCGAAGGTTGAGTTGATCAGGAAAGATCTGTAGACAGCTCAGGATCGTCTGAAGGATTTTGTGGATAAGAGACGATAGAATTTGAAATTCGAAATTGGAGACTTCGTGGTTGTGAAGTTTTTCTCTGGTTAAAGGGAGCAATAAGATTTGGTAAGTCTGGAAAGTCAGCTCCGAATTGTTTTGGATCTTTTCTGTGATCTAATTTGGATAAGTACTTTGATCTACTGGATTGAATTGTCAGTTTGGATAACTGGAATTCATTGTGTTTTACGTATCTCTGAGGAAGTACGTGTTTGATCTATCTCTGGTTGTGGAACCAGCAGTTTTGGAGGATTTGGTTGTTGAGTCAGACTCGTCTGTAGTCTGATATCTTGTTTAGTTCTGTAGATCTAGATGAGTAGAAGCTCTATAGCTTCGTAATTTAGATTGTTTGTAGAACGAGTGTCCCGGTATATATATATATATACTTGGGGAAACTCGAGGAAATTTTATCCAGAATTTTGTCTGGATAATTAGAATTGTTTGATTGGATGATTGTTTGCTATGGTTGTTAGCATATGGTTGATAATATATGCTTGTTAAATATTGAATAGATTATTAAATTACCTTTGTTTAAATTTCGGGGACGAAATTATTTTAAGGGGGAAGGAATGTGATATCCCGGGAATTTGGACAATATCAATTTAATAATTTATATTTAATAATTAAATTGATTTGTTGATCTTTGTTAATAAATTTGAATAAATTTAATAATCTAATTAAATAAATATTTAATTAGTAATTTATCTTTTAAAAGTTTAATAGAATGATTTCTATTTATAATATATATATAAGTGTATATATTGTAAATAGATGAGTGGGTTTGAATTTAACAAATAAAGTTATGTTTTCAAATTTCTAATATTTTGGTAATTTGGAAATTATGATTTAAAATAATATTTAGCTTTTCAAAGATATTTGATAAATAACTATATGGTTTTTAAATACTCAAGATAAATGTTAATTGTTTAAATTTATTTTAGTTTAAGTTTAAAATAGAAATTTATTAACAAAAAGGTTTGTTTTTATTTTATTTTTGAATATAGCTTGTTAAATATAATTTGAATATATATATATAAGTATAACCTTAACATATTAATATAAAAAAATAGGAATTTATATATATAAAACTAGTCTAAACACTTGTCAATTAAGGAAATTATGAGAAATACATGTGTAAGCTAAAGATGATTTGAATTAACAAGTGGCAACAATTTTTCTTATCAATTATAATTTATAAATAAGTGTTATTAGAACAAACCAGGCTAATGCTCCTCTTTCCAATTTCTTTTCTTCATCTCTAAACTAAAACCGAAAACCAAATTCAAAACTAAAATCAAAAGAGAATCAAAACTACAACTTCAGCTGAAAACAAATTTCTCAAAAACAAAATCAGCAAGTAACACTCCTCAAAACCAGAAATCAAATTCAAATCAAAACCTGTAAATCATTTTCCAAGATCAAAATCAAAGCCTGAAATCATTTCTTAAACCTGGAAATAAGTCTGAACATCAATTCTTCAAACCAGAGATTATCAAAACAAAGTCTGCATCTTTTTCAAAACCTGGAATCAAAAGCCTGTTCTTTCTTTCAAATCTGGAAGCAAGATCATTTCAGTACAACTGATCTAAGCAACATCTATCAACAAGCAAGTTATAGTCTGCATGCAGCTCTAAATCCAATAAGAAAGACCAGCAATTCAAGATTTAAGTTCAAAACTGTTTCAAGTTTTCAAAGCTAAAACTGCCTCTGTCTAAATTAAGGTGAGTAACATTTTATTTAAGATAACTTAAGTAGAATCCGGTTGCATGAGATCTCTGAAATGATTATGTTTAAATGCATTAGTATATTAGTGCTTTTCTCTGTATATACATGAATGTGTGATATGTATGTATTGTTCATCTGGGTGCTCTCTGTTTTTACTTCCCAGTCTCCCAGTTTTGGATTTAAAAATTTAATCTTTGATCTTGTCACTACTTAAACTTAAATATGCAATCCAACTTGGTTGTTAAATTGTAAACTTTAGTTTAAATTTGTACTTAAGGCAATAATAAATTTAATTCTACTCTGGAAAACTCTAAAAACAGGAAAGTTAGAGTTTTGTGAAATTTCAAACATCTTAGTTTATAAATTCAGGGATATAAATCGAATACTCGAATGAAACCATGATTTTTACAACTAAAATTATAATTTTTAGAGATGAGATGAACGAGCAGTTCTGGGTTTCTCAAAAACATGAAATCTGGGTTTCTCTGATGATCTACTTGGATTTGAGGGTCGGAATTCGTCGTGAAGGTGGAGGAACGACCAGAGGTTGGTGGAAAAATGGAGGATGGTGATGTAATTCACCATGGAGGTTGCGGTAGTGGGTTTCCTTCTGGAACCCTAGTTTTTCTGGGTTTGATTGTTCGATCGCCTCGGCTAGTTTAGTCGATCGAGTGCAACGTAGCTTCGGGAGATGGTGGCGTAGAGGTTCATCGAGGTGTGGACGAAGTTGCACGTCGTCTGATGATCGGAGTTGTTTGCTCGAGGGTAGTTTGGTCGGAGCCTGTTGACAATGGAGCTCGAGAATGCTCGATTTTGATTTCCAACGAGGTTGTGGGCGCTGGGTGATCGTGACGTTCGAACGTGTCATTAGCGACTGGTTGGCGATGGTGATGATGGTCGGAGCATCGTTGTTTGATCGTGTACGTGCACGCGTGTATGTACATCTGTTGTTATTTCTGTTTTGTGTTAGGCGAAGTTCTGGGTTTGGGGAAGATAGAGTTTGCTCGAGTCAGGCTCGAGGTTGAAGGTGGAATTTCTCGAAGTCGAAATGATGGAGGAAGACACAGAGTTGGGTTCGGGAAAACGTTGTTTGGGCTCGGGAAATTTTGTTGTCAGGTTTAAAACTTGATAATGTTTTAAAATTTAAAATATAAGGAAAAGAATCAAGTTTTAGATCTGGAATCAAATTTGTTTGAATTTTAGTTTGGAGATAAATAAAGTTTTATAAAATTTAAAGTGTTAAACAACTTGAAATGTTAAAGGATATTTTAAAAGTGATGTGTATTTAAATTGTTTTAAAATTTTGATAGGTTAAATCATTTTAAATCTTAATTTGCAATGGAATTTATAAAAATAAATTCAAAGTAAAATATTCAAGTGCAATTGTCAATAACAATTAAGTCTTTAATAAGAAGAATGTTTTATATTAAGGGTAAATTAAGATTTAATGATTTGGGATAAAATAAATTATTACGATAATTAAAAGTTGATTAATCAAATTATGATTTGGATTAATAAAATTAGTAATTAAGGGTTTAAAGTGATTAATGAAGGTTTAATTAAATTAATTAAAGGTTAATTAATTTGTATTAAGGATCATTAATTTGATAAGTTAAGATTATAAATTAATGGTTAGGAATAAATTAATCAAGTAATTAAGAATTAATTAAGTTATTATTAGGTACTAAATTAATTAAGTAATTAGAGATAAATTTATTGGTAATTAGAATTAATTAATTTGTAATTAATAATGGTTAATTAATGTTTAATTATTTAAAAAAGATAATTAAAGAATAGTTAATGTAGATCATTAACTAGGATTTATTAATTAATCAATTTATGTAATTAATTAAGATAATTAATTGGATTAATTAATTAAGATAATCATTTGTGGAAATTGTTTAATTACTTAATGGAAAGTAATTAAGAAACTAATTACTCATTGTAATTAATTGTATTAGTTAAGTTAATTAATTAAGTTTAATTAATTTAAGATAATCACTTATTAATTTATGAAGTATAAAATACTTAATGTAATTTAATGAAGATTAATTACTTAGGAAAGTAATTAATAGATAATTACTTATGTAATTAATGGAGTAATTAAGGGTAGTTAATTACTTAATGGAATTAATCAAGGGATTAATTAAAAGATAATTAATTAAGGAATAATTAATTTATTTTAAAAGAAGTAATTAAGAGTAGTTAATTACTGAATGTGATTAATCAATAGTGATTAATAATTATGGTTTAATTAAAGATTAATTACTCAATGTAATTAATTTAAATAAAGTAATTAATGATAAAATGTAATTAAGGATCATTAATTTATATAATTAATGATGTAATTAAGAATTGATTAATTAAGTAATAATTATAAATGAAGTGATTAATTAATGTAATTAATTAAGGAGTAATGTAATTAATTATAGTTAATTAATAAATGAAGTAATTAAAGGTTAATTACTATAAGTGGTTAAGAATAATTAATTTGTATAATTAATTTAATACTAATTACTTGAATGTAATTAAATAATTAATCAAGGATGATTAATTAGATTGAATAATTGGATGATGATTGATTAATTGATTGATAATTAATTAATAATGATTTAAGCAGGATTTATAGATGTAGTAATTAATTTAATTTACTTTAAATTAATTAAAGATGAAATAATTAATTTAATTCATTTTAAATTAATTGTAGATGGTGATAAATAAATCATTGCTTATGAATGGATGATATTGTGTACCTTGAATGGTTTGAAATCTCAGATATGAGATAATTGATACTGTATGATTTGGATGCTTTGGTTGCATAGTGATGATGATATGGATTATCTGCTTATAATGATAATGTTGATTATCTATTGTGAATCTTTGAATTATCTATCTGTGTGTAAATAGATAGTAGAATTGAATTGTTTTAACTTTAAAACAACTTGGCCTTAAAAGATACGTTTTGGATTTCGATGAGACCGGGATCGGGTTTCCGTATACCGGGATTCCAGGTCTGGAGACCCGAATACCACATCGATCCAAATTAACGATAGGTTGTGAATCTCAAGTGAAGATGAAGATTCAAAGTGCAAGGGTTATTGTCGTTAACTCTGAGGGTGATTCCAACACGAGTGTAACGAGATAATGCCTTCGGTTTCGTTCGAACCCGGAACGAACTTGTATGGATTGAATGCTTTCAACACATCGTCAGGCGGACGATGAGCATTCTAAGTGATGTTCTGATTTAAAGGTAATCGTGACCTCAAGCCTCATCAACCGGGAATGGCTAAAACAGGGGAGGTGCAGCAAGGCTTCGTGGGTAGCACCCACTGAGAGTAAGGTCATCCCTGTCTAGAGAGTTCCTTCTTTTATTTCGGCTTAGTGGTGCAGTTGGCGACGGCCATCTGTGGGGTGATTTTATTCGGAATTATCCAGTAAGGGATGGTTCCGGCTTTGTGTTGCAGGGGATTGGGAGTGATCCTCGGTACGGTGATCTAGGCCCCGTACTGTGATGAGCGGTACCCCGGTAGCTCTGCCATTGTATGGAAATCCAAATTCCAATAAGTGATAACGGACTTGATTGTATACTTATGTATGCTGGAATTTAATAATGTAACAATTTCGGCTATTTCATATTTATTTGAAAACCCTAGACCCTATTATAATACAATCGAATTTCCTATCAAATGTTTTGGTTATTGTAAGGTAAAAACTTTTCCGTGTTTATGTGCGGGAAGTCTTACGAGATACCTTTTCTTTCCAAATGGTTTTCAAAGTTAAACAAGTTTAACCTGTTACTCACACCAGACCCATGTCTGACCCAAGTTGTTTATTTCTGTTTTATAAACTCTTGGGTACTCAAATTTTTACGAGTAGCCAAGGGATTCAGGTTTAGCTTTGACGAATTGTGGAGGAGCAATGGAGCAGGAGGCTTCGGCGTTCGTAGATATAGTATTCCGCTGTGTTGATATCTGTGTTAGAGTCTTGTATTTGAGTTGTAATATCTAGACAGATGTTTATAACTGTCTAGTATGTGTTGTATAGTTGTGTAAACTCTGATAAGTGTTTTATACTATGTAATAGTTTCTTTATGTTATTAATATAATTTATTCTTTCCGCTGTGAGATAGTTGTTGTTGTTTCTTTCTTTCTTCTCTTCTTTTCTATTTTCTACCCCTTTCTTTCTTATTAATGATGCGTCATTCTGTGGAATGAGTGGCGGGTCGTTACAGTAGAAGAGATAGAAAAATTTATTAGTTGGTCCTAAATACCGAATTAGATAGGGCTCTAATATTATTTTTGATTCTAGTCCGGTTAGCAGTGGGTGAAATGAGTAAAATTTATTTAATTTTCCCTAATTGCATCTTAGTGGGCCTATAGATCTACTAGTTAACATTAGATCCCATCTACTTATTTGATAAAATCATATTTAATTTTGAATATTTTATATTATATTTAGTTAATCTCATTAACTAAATATGTTTAATGTTTTATTATGAATATATCTCATATATTCCAATATAGATATAACGACATGCAAGGGTAATATACGGGTATAACATAGCATTATCACAAAAATATAAACATGGTTTAATATATACATGTGTAAATATTGGAATTTATATCTACTATGTATATACCGAACATATGTATATATATATGTATGTATGTATGTATGTATACATTAATTTCCTTACTTTAATTATTAATATTAATAAAATCTTATATAATTTTGAAATTCATATTTAATAAAATATCAAATTAGATTATGTAAAATATCTTATGTAATTTTACTAAGTCCAAGTTTTAAATTTTAAATTAATTGGTATATCTTAATTTGACTAGTAAATATATTCAAATTTAAAATTCAAATATAGTAAATATATAACAATACAAATTTATAAAATATTTTTAAGTTGACTAGGTATTAATATCATACATACATTAAATAGAGCTAAAACTATTTTTTCATTGATTTTAAAACGAAATTTTAAACCGAAACATTTTGAATATAAAATATACACACATTATACTCTCGGTTAAAAAATGTTTTTTTATATTATCCCAAAAGTAAATTTTTATTATATATAAGTATATATTAATCTAAAGGTTAAATTAATATATTCAATTACTATAAAATATTTATACATATTATTTAAAAGAGGGAATTAGGAAAAAGGTCAAACTTTGACAAAAAATCAGTCTAAAGGACACCAAGTTTTATTTTTTGGCTGAAGGACAAACTTTGGAAAAAATTAGGTTGAAGGACAATGCTAGTTCTAACTAGCATTATATTCGGTTTTTACACTATACAAAATGCTAGTTAGACTAGCATTATATTCAGTTTTTACACTATACAAAATGCTAGTTCTAACTAGCATCCTAATTTTTGTTCAAAGTTTGTCCTTCAGCCCAAAGATGAAATTTGATGTCCTTCAACCTTAATTTTTTTCAAAGTTTGTCCTTATGCCAATTTTCCACTTATTTAAAATGTCACTTCGACATAATTTTATGTTAAATAAAATTACTAATTTTTTTGGTTTAATATATATGTATATATTCATTTTAGATTTGAAATTAATGTATTTTACAATTTAAACTATAATAATTAATAAATGATTATTAAATTATTTAAAATATGTTTTATGCATATCAAAATATTTTTTACATATTACGAAACAAATATGGCTGAAAACAATTTTATTTTATATTTAGAATATTACAATTTAAATCATTGTATTTATTAAATCAAAACCATTTTATTAATTCTTAAATTATTAAAATTAATATTAGATCATTACATAGCAATAATATGTATATCAATAGTGATATAAACATATAACAACCATATATGAAGTATATATAAAGAATCTAGATGAAGATGATCCTTGTTCAACACACTTTGATTTATGTAGTCTCCTAAATCTTCGAAATCGCTACCTGAAGTTACAACCTTAACGTATAACCACCTTGGATTTGAGTGATTTGTATTTGGATATCGAAAGGGGGTGCTCGACTATGGGTATGGAGATAGGCGCCTAGGTTATGAGGAGATCCTAAATTAGATGAGTTTGGTCTTATATTTATAAAGAGAAAAGGGAGAAAATATCTCGCTCCTTTCATTCATTCTCTTTTACCAAATCAAGTTAGGTCTATATCTACATCCAAACTATTCCTACCCCATCTTATCGGCTTCCACGAATGGTTTAGCAACTGATTATATTTAAAGCATGTTTTATTCTATACTGATATCGTATATAAATATGTGCATATATAACTTTTATATGCGCATCCAAATGATTGCTAGTAGCATCCAGAAAAGTTCTGTGAGCTAACCCATTTATTAATAGCTCCCTAAATACTAAACGTACTCATACTTAATATTTCTCTAAATATTAGTTAATTTAATTAATTTATAATTATTATAAACTAATTAAATATGGTAGTATTTCGAGGACCGAATAGATTCGGTTATGCAACTCACATACATGAACTCAATCAACGATTAATATTTAACAGTTCAAATATTAATGTTTACACGCTACCTTTGCTAGTGGTGTGACAGTGGCTAAATTCATCGCTTATAGAACTTTATTGGTAAAATCCAATTATATATTTTCTTATGCGGTACCTTCTGGTAATGATAATATATACACATTTTCTTCGTCAACACTATATCACTTTAGAATATATGGAGTTTGGTATAAGTCAAAACTACAATATTACCCACATTCAACTTGATCCGTCCATAAATAAAGTCTTTGGTTCAATAATAACATTTATTATTAACCATTCTATCATGGTCAGAGATTTTGACTTTGATTTGACTATATTTGACCGTGAAACAAAACCTCATACAACCGAGAAGATGAATTCTCTATTGAATAGCATTTCACTTCCAATTCTTCAACCCAAACCCAACTATAATAGCTTGACGGTCGCCATGTCATGATTTAACTATAATCAAAATGGAGTATTCATATTGATGTTCCATAGTGTTCTCAAGTCGAGAGAATCATGTAACGTTATCACACTAAGATTTACCATTTGACCTATTTGTTATCAACCAACATGAAACTCTCAAACGGGTCATTCCGTAGTTATCCAATAACTATGAGCATGCAACCTCTTGGTGCCCCAGCAACCATGAGTAACACACCGCCTAACATTTAGAGAACGTTATGTACGCCGATCTCTATGGATGCATCCATATCCTTTCTTGAAAGATTTTGACCATGAATATCTAAAAAAGTTATTTTATAATATGATTAATTACTTATGATTGCAATGGTTTTCAAATACAATCACATACCATTTTATTTAAGGATTTTATAATTTATACAATTTAAATTACTTAGTTAATTAATTATATCACTATATAATAAAGTATATAATCGAAGTCAACACCTTAATTTCAAACATAATAGATTATAGCATTAGATACATGTAACAAATTACATAATTGCCTTTAAAACATACTCCTAACTCGCTATGTTACTTTTTTTTAGTATAGATTGTTATCCCGTCTTTTGGCAAGGCCGTGACACCAAGGACTTGACTGGAAACCAAAGACAGTCTGCCCCAAAGATCGGTTCTACACAGGTCTACTACGGATACTGGCAAATTTGGTCCGAGTCCGGATTGAGCTACAATTGACATGACACGACAAGCAAAGCCATGAAAGTCAATGTTCCAAATTTCAAGTCAATCGGAGTTTGTATGCTCAAGATATTGATCGATCAAGTCCAAGAAAAACCAGCACTATTCGTATCCATCATAATCGCTTCACTTCGTATCCATCAAGCAACGCTTCATATCGATCTGTCCATACGTACTTCGTATCTGTCTCCTCATCAACTTGGTTCGTATCAATCGGCCAACGATCGATACGAAGCATGTCACTAAAACAATCGATGTAGTATCCATCAAAATCAGGCTGCTTCGTATCCATAAAAAATTATCATTTCGTATCGATCCACCCATGCACATTATTCGTATCGATCGGCCAGTGATCGATGTGAATGATACATGATGGATCGATACGAATGGCATCCTCGTTGATAGATACGAAGTAACACCTGGGAATGTCGATACGAAGCCAGTTAACTAGATGATCGATACGAAGCATCTGCATGAGAACGATACGAAGGAAACACGTTCAAGTGGAAGACTCGGTCTCTCGGCATGAAAAGTGGATCGACCATGGAATGTAGCGCCACATCATCAATCCAAATATGATCGATACGAATTGCCGTCGATCTGAATATGATCGATACGAATGGGAGCAACACGAAGACGCTAGTCTTTTGCAAATACAAACTTTGATCGATCATAACTCAAAATCTACAAGTACAAATGCTACCAAATTTTCACAGGAGCTTGCATACCACCTCTACTTGGTCTCTGATCGATCTTAGCTCAGATGGAGTCGTTTTTGATTGATACGAATTGTATACGTATCGATCATGGGCCGATCCCAAATGTCCAGGGATCGATCACATGGGCCCACCTACGTGTGAGAAGGAGGATTCTGAGATCTAGGCCAGATATTTCCAGATTGCACCTATAAATAACAGCCAGATGCTTCCAGAAAAGGGACTTTTTGGGTTCTTTTACGCTGTTACTCTGTTGGAACTCCGTTGTAACTTGGATACTATCGATTGTAATTTTGTAAATCAGTTGAGAATCATCAATAAACATCAAATCCTTCAAAGTGGACATAGGCTACAACACCGAACCACTATAAATCTTGTCTTTCTACTGCTTTCCTTTTAATTTTTGGAGTGTTCTTCATATTTAATTCCACTACATACAATCTACATATGATCTGTGACTGTGATTTGGTGCTTTAATCTGCAATTGGGTGTTTGTGTCCAATTTTGGCGCAAACATTCTGGTGGTTTCATTGAGAATTGAACTAAGGGATTCTACAGCTTGGATTTTGGATCTGAAGGCTTAAGGACTTGGATCTAGAAAGTTATGATGAAGCAATCAGCAAAGAGACCAAGAGTAGAAAGGAGTCAACATAAAGGGAGTCAGGAGGCCTCTTCAGGAGCTAACCAAACTTCAGTTTTCATCACCAGAGACGAGATGGAGATGATGACGGAGGTATGCAAGAAGGAATGCAGAAAAGGCAAGAGGAGATGATGCAGAACCTACTCCGACAGGTTGGGCAAGTTGGAGTGGGGAATCAAGAGAACATAGCAGCGAGAGGAGAGGAAGTCCAGAACCAGAATCAGGATCATAAATCAACCGGGATTCAGAATAGAGCGGGACCATCAGGAGCAGTCCCTGAGCTAGGGGGCATGCCCTCGGAGCATGTTAATCCAATCCCAGGCAGGATACCGGCAGAACTGGACAACACGGTGTCGATAAAGGAATGGATGCTCATCCAGGAGAGCAGATTCCAGGGTTCCCTCGTGAACTCGGGGGGCATATCGGAGGCAACAGACAAGGACCGCAACTTGATGACAGTGACAGATTGACAGAGATGATCAGACGAGCCATGTGAGGCGGACTAGTGAATAAAGATCTGGAAGACGTGAACATGAGCCCCTTCGTTCCCGCAATCAGACTGGCTAGGAACCCACTTGAATTCAAGCTACCAACACTGGAGGCATATGATGGATGGACATATCCTGCTGTTCATCTGACAAGGTATATGAGGCACATTGAAGTATTGGGGGGCATCGGAGGAGGTCAGGGCCCAATGTTTCCCCTTGTATCTGACAAACATAACAGCACTATGGTTCAGGCAATTGGAAAGCAGTTCGATTGGAACATGGACTGATTTGATTAAGAAGTTTATGAGGCAATTAAAAGTTCATATCTCAAGGCCTAAGAATGTGATGAGTTTGACAACACTGAAGCAGAAGACCAAAGAGTCTTTGAGAAACTTCTTAACACGAGTCAATGCAGCGGCGACATTGGTGGATCGCCCAAATCCGTCAATGGTTCTGATGGCAGCTGTATCTGGCATAGATGATGGCACGAAATTCAAGAATTCATTAACGAGGGACCCACCTATGGATTTAGGAGAATTTTACCACGAGACAGAAAGGTTTCTGCGACAAGAGGATGCAAATGCCGAGAGAGAGGAAGGAGAGGGAGTTGAAGTTTATGCAGTCAAAAGCGGAGATCCGCCCGGAAAGGATTCAGGCAAGGATAAAGGGAAACGGAAAGGAGATGATAGTTATGATGAGCCAAAGTGGTCACGAAAGGAACCGAGATTCACCTCTTATACGTAGTTGAACGAGACTTTGGAATGAATCTACCAAGACACTAGGGGGCAGGTTCCCTACCGGAGGCCCATCAGGAGAAATCCAACCAATAATGAGAGGAAGTCGGACAAGTAACTACGAGCTAAGCGGCCATAGTACGAATGATTGCAGACACTTGAAGGATGAGATAGAAGGACATATCCGGAACGGTTCTGTTGCAGTACGTGAAAAGGCGAGTAATGATGATGGAACAAGAGCGACCGCCATCTGCATCAAGTGAGGATGGCTCCGGATCGAGGCGTCAGCTTGTCATCAACTGATCAGAATAATGATGACTAAGTGGCAAAATCCACACTAACACGGTTAAGTCGCTTACACATGTTCAGGATCACGGACGGTCCTCAAACATGCTCTAAGACGACTATCAACCGCATTAGTGTAGGTGTTTGCACTTTGACGTCTCTATTTTGCTTTTGTTTTCTATTTTTTGCATCTGGACTTGATTTAGTTGGACATTTTTGTTATAAGATTCATTTGAATGTAAATCTGGTTTTTATAATTCCATAGCGGCCAAGTCACTTACACAAGCATGGGATCGTGGTCCTCAGGCATGCTCTAGGATGGCGATGAACCGCCATAACAAACGATTCAGAAACTCACTCGAATGTGAAATCTTACATTAATGATACTAAGTCCCCCCCGGGCATACACAATTCGCCATGAATAGCACCCGACCGCGAACGGTTACAACTCGCGTCGAATGGCACACGACCTCGAACGACCACCATTCGCCTCGAATGGCACCCGACCATGGACGATCACCATTCGCCTCGAACGGCACACAACCTAAAACGGTCACCATTCGCCTCGAACGGCACACAACCTCAAACGGCCACCATTCGCCACGAACGACACCCAACCGTGAACGGTCACCATTCGCCTCGAACGGCATCCAACCTCGAACGATCACATACTGCCCCGAACAGCATACGATATCGAACGATCATTATTCACTATCAGGTAAGATTATCAATCTCTCTACATGTTATTAACGGGACACGAACATCCAGCTTATGGAACTACAAAACACACCTTCCTATTGCAAGGCATGTTTTGGGGGGAAAATGTTATCCCGCCTTTTGGCAAGGCCGTGACACCAAGGACTTGACTGGAAACCAAAGACAATCCATCCCAAAGATCGGTTATACGCAGGTCTACTACGGATACCGGCAAATTTGGTCCGAGTTCGGATTGAGCTACAATTGACATGACACGACCAACACAGCTTTGGAAGTCAACTTTCCAAATTTCAAGTCAATCGGAGTTCATATGCTCAAGATATTGATCGATCAAGGCCAAGAAAAACCAACACTGTTCGTATCCATCATGATCGCTTTACTTCGTATCCATCAACAAGCAACGCTTCGTATCAATCTTGTCCATATGTACTTCGTATCGGTCTCCTCATCAACTTGGTTCGTATCGATCGGCCAACGATCGATACGAAGCATGCCACTAAAACAATCGATGCAGTATCCATCGAAATCAGGCTGCTTCATATCCATAAAAATCATCATTTCGTATCGATCCACCCATGCACATTATTCGTATCGATCGGCCAATGATCGATGTGAATGATACGTGATGGATCGATACGAACAACATCCTCGTTGATAGATACGAAGTAGCACCTAGGAATATCGATACAAAGCCAGCTAACTAGATGATCGATACGAAGCAACTGCATGAGAACGATACGAAGGAAACACGTTCAAGTGGAAGACTCGGTCTCTCGGCATGAAAAGTGGATCGACCCTGGATACCGGCAGAACTGGACAACACGGTGTTGATAGAGGAATGGATGCTCGTCCAGGAGAGCAGATTCCAGGGTTCCCTCGTGAACTCGGGGGGTAGATCGGAGACAACAGACAAGGACCGCAACTTGATGACAGTGACAGATTGGCAGAGATGATCAGACAAGCCATGCGAGGCGGACTAGTGAATAAAGATATGGAAGACGTGAACATGAGCCCCTTCGCTCCCGCAATCAGACTAGCTAGGAAACCACCTGAATTCAAGCTACCAACACTAGAGGCGTATGATGGATGGACATATCCTGTTGTTCATCTGACAAGGTATATGAGGCACATGGAAGTACTGGGGGCATCGGAGGAGGTCATGGCCCGATGTTTCCCCTTATATCTGACAGACATAGCAGCACTATGGTTCAGGCAATTGGAAAGCAGTTCGATTGGAACATGGACTGAGTTGATTGAGAAGTTTATGATGCAATTCAAAGTTCATATCTCAAGGCCTAAGAATGTGACGAGTCTGACAACACTGAAGCAGAAGACCGAAGAGTCTTTGAGAAACTTCTTAACACGATTCAATGCAGCCGCGGCATTGGTGGATCACCCAGATCTGTCAATGGTTCTGCTGGCAGCTGTATCTGGCATAGATGATGGCACAGAATTCAAGAATTCATTGACGAGGGACCCACCTATGGATTTAGGAGAATTTTACCACGAGACAGATTGGTTTCTGTGACAAGAGGATGCAAATGCCGAGAGAGAGTAAGGAGAGGGAGTTGAAGTTTATGCAGTCAAAAGCGGAGATCCGCACGGAAAGGATTCAGGCAAGGATAAAGGGAAACAGAAAGTAGAGGATAGTTATGATGAGCCAAAGCGGTCACAAAAGGAACCGAGATTCACCTCTTATACGTAGTTGAACGAGACTTTGGAACGAATCTACCAAGACACTAGGAGGCAGGTTCCCTACCAGAGGCCAATCAGGAGAGATCCAACCAATAATGAGAGGAAGTCGGACAAGTACCCACGAGCTAAGCGGCCATAGTACGAATGATTGTAGACACATGAAGGATGAGATAGAAGGATATATCCGAAATGATATGTTGTTGCAGTACGTGAAAAGGTGAGTAATGACGATGGAATAAGAGCGGCCGCCATCTGCATAATGAGGACGACTCCGGA
The DNA here is from genome assembly GCA_030737815.1 of Allium fistulosum. Taxonomy (NCBI): domain Eukaryota; kingdom Viridiplantae; phylum Streptophyta; class Magnoliopsida; order Asparagales; family Amaryllidaceae; genus Allium; species Allium fistulosum. Next base: position 421,243,403 of record CM060906.1, read on the forward strand.
TCGAGGCGTCAGCTTGTCATCAACTGATTGGAATAATGATGAATAAGTGGCAAACTCCACACAAACACAGTTAAGTCGCTTACACATGACGACCATCAACCGCATCAGTGTAGGTGTTTGCACTTTGATGTCTCTGTTTTTCTTTTGTTTTCTATTTTTTGCATCTGGAATTGATTTAGTTGGACATTTTTGTTATAAGATTCATTTGAATGTAAATCTGGTTTTTATAATTCCATAGCGGCCAAGTCACTTACACATGCACGGGATCGTGAACGGTCCTCAGGCATGCTCTGGGATGGCAATGAACTGCCATAACAAATGATTCAGAAACTCACTCGAACGTGAAATCTGACATTAATGATACTAAGTCCCCCACCGGGCATACACAATTCGCCATGAATAGCACCCGACCACGAACGGTTACAACTCGCATCGAATGGCACACGACCTCGAACGACCACCATTCTCCTCGAACGGCACCCGACCGCGAACGGCCACAATTCGCCTCGAACGACACACAACCTCAAACGGTCACGATTCGCCACGAACGACACCCAACCGTGAACGGTCACCATTCGCCTCGAACGGCATCTGACCTCGAAAGGTCACATACTGCCCCGAACGGCATACGATCTCGAACGATTGCTATTCACTGTCAGGTAAGATTATCAATCTCTTTATAGGTTATTAACATGATACGAACATCCAGCTTATGGAACTACAAAACACACCTTCCTATTGCAAGGCATGTTTTGGGGGGAAAATGTTATCCCGCCTTTTGGCAAGGCCGTGACACCAAGGACTTGACTGGAAACCAAAGAAAGTCCGTCCCAAAGATCGGTTATACACAGGTCTACTACGGATACCAGCAAATTTGGTCCGAGTCCGGATTGAGCTAAAATTGACATGACACGACCAGCACAACTATGAAAGTCAACTTTCCAAATTTCAAGTCAATTGGAGTTCGTATGCTCAAGATATTGATCGATCAAGGCCAAGAAAAACCAACACTGTTCGTATCCATCATGATCGCTTCACTTCGTATCCATCAACAAGCAACGCATCGTATCGATCTTGTCCATACCTACTTCGTATCGGTCTCCTCATCAACTTGTTTCGTATCGATCGGCCAACGATCGATACGAAGCATGTCACTAAAACAATCGATGCATTATCCATCGAAATCAGGCTGCTTCGTATCTATAAAAAATTATCATTTTGTATCGATCCACCCATGCACATTATTCGTATCGATCGGCCAATGATCGATGTGAATGATACGTGATGGATCGATACGAACAACATCCTCGTTGATCGATACGAAGTAGCACCTGGGAATATCGATACAAAGCCAGCTAACTAGATGATCGATACGAAGCAACTGCATGAGAACGATACGAAGGAAACACGTTCAAGTGGAAGACTCGGTCTCTCGGCATGAAAAGTGGATCGAGCCTGGAATGTAGCGCCACGTCATCAATCCAGATATGATCGATACGAATTTCCATCGATCTGAATATGATCGATACGAATGGGAGCGACACGAAGACGCCAGTCTTTTGCAAATACAAACTTGGATCGATTATAACTCAAAATCTACAAGTCTAAATGCTACCAAATTTTCATAGGAGCTTGCGTACCACCTCTACTTGGTCTCTGATCGATCTCAGCTCAGATGGAGTCATTTTTGATCGATACGAATTGTATACGTATCGATCATGGATCGATCCCAAATGTCCAGGGATCGATCACGTGTGCCCACCCACGTGTGGGAAGGAGGATTCTGAGATCTAGGCCAGATATTTCCAGATTGCACCCATAAATAGCAACCTGATGCTTCCAGAAAAGGGACCTTCTGGGTTCTTTTACGCTGTTACTCTGCTGGAACTCCGTTATAACTCGGATACTATCGATTGTACTCTTGTAAATCAGTTGAGAATCATCAATAAACAACAAATCCTTCAAAGTGGACGTAGGCTACAACGCCGAACCACTATAAATCTTGTCTTTCTACCGCTTTTCTTTAAATTTTTGGAGCGTTCTTCATATTTAATTCCACTATATACAATCTATTTGTGATCTGTGACTATGATTTGGTGTTTTCATCTGCAATTGGGTGTTTACGATCAATTTTGACGCAAACATAGATAACATGGAAATAATGAAAGAACTAAGTCAAAGCCGGTAAACGAACGAGTATGAGCTAGGTACCATCGGAGTTGTGACATAAAAATGGCAAACTTATAGCTGTTGGTGAGAAATATATTTGATCATTTTCTACTGCAATTTGTATTTATTGCACTTCGTGGTGGTCCAAGCTAATGAGTTGTCCTATACGAATATGCATAATTAAATGAAACATAAAGTGAGAAAAAATAATACAAATAATGCAATTAGGAGTCGAACCTTAATTATCTATACTATATTATTATTAGTGAGTTGAATTTCAAGCTCACACAGGCTACCTTGAAATTTGGCAACTGAACAGTCGCATTTTTAATTTCTTTATATTCCAAACTTTAAAATGTGATAACTTTTTCTATATTGATTGAATTTAAGAATCGTTTTCACTATTAAATCCCAAATTTAATTTGTTTTCCAATGATATCCATTGTTGATAGCTAAAAATAAATTTTTTAAAATCATAATTTTATATAGCAGCTCTAATTGCACAATTATTTTGTGTCACCGCTGTGTACCGCATTTCTGTAACAGCATTATTATGATGATCATAAACATTACATATTAGTTTTACCTAGATTATTATAATGTATTTATTATCTTTTAACATATTTGAAAGGAATATTTTTTTGAATTATACAATTATGGTTGCCTTTGAATATTGTAACTACATTATGTAATAAAGTAATAATCTCGATTGTGTTTGATAGTATTCAAACTTAGTGCAGTTATAATTTAACCCCATCAAAAAATGGTGTAATAATTTATAGGCATTTTTGAATTAATTTAACTACGTTAGCATTTTTTTATTGCATTTACTATTGATGATTGAGACTATATTTGATAATTTTATTCAATTTTAAAATAGTTATAAATTAATGAAATTAAGAAAATGCAATTATAATTTACCAGCAAGTTTTGGGTAAATTTAACTATATTTGAAGATTTTTAACCACATTTATGCGATGAAGTAATAAATTTGGCTACATTTCAGGAATTTATTCAATCTTAATACAATTAAAATTTAACTACATTAATAAAATGCAGTTATAATTTAATGACAATTTTGAATTATGCATGGTAGAAATTGAATATTTCAGCTATATTTATGTGATACAGTAATAATTTTGGTTGTACACGATGATTTATTCGAGCTTACTATAGTTAAAATTTAAATGCATTAAGCAAAAGCGGTTATTATTTTGCAGTATTTTTGGAATTAAGCAATTATTGTTTTTGAATATTTTAACTGCATTTGTGTGATGTAATACTAATTTAGCTGTAGTAATAATTTTTTTTGATGTTAACGATAGTTATTTAACCGCATTATGAAAATATAATTGAAAAATGAATTTTGATTTTTGATAGCTTGAGATGATTAAATAATGACTTCACATAATTAATGCTTGATTCAACCGTGCAGCTCAGCTTTTAATACATTGCTTCCAGGTTTGATGACATAATTTGGCTAAGTTTACTCAATTTCGTTTACAATTACGATGATCAATAATACAATAAGCATATAAGTTGTTGTATTCGGGCTTAAGGTAGATGCACAGTTTAAGTGCTGGGTCAAAACATGTGTTGTAGTGAGAATAATGTTGATAACCACCTAAAAGAGTTTATTTTTTATTTTTTGCAGTAAATTCTAAAATCACTTGCACCACCACCGTCGGAAAACTTCTAGAAAACAATTAATGAATGTATCTTTGTATAGATGATTATGTAGTCATAGTTTGATTATTAGATATAGTTAATAGGTCAGACGAGCAGTGAGAGAATTTAGTAATAATACTGCATCAATGACACTTTTGCCTTTTTTGGCTGCATGTACAAATACCTTCAATGGTTAAAATAATTGACTGATGTAATGCATCTATTAAGGCCAAGAAAACATCACCTATTTGCGCTCAAGCCAATATCATACACGCGTTGCTAGCAGTTATTTCTGAGGCTAAAAAATGAATGGACTTCTCACAATTGTTCTCTTCTGTATGTTTTGGATATTTTCAAATATTGGTTACTGCGACCAGTTGTATGCCGTGTTTTGTACCCTGTATCGACATAGATCAGATTCGATGAACAATAGTAATTTATATTGGAACCCATGTTATTTTCTTATTGCATCATCATTTCTATTTCAATTGAATCTTCTGTTTTACTACTTTTCCCCTGTACTACATCTGTTGTTTTTTCTTTTTTCTTTTGCTCCTTTTTTTCAGCTGTTGACAAATACTTTTTCTGTCTGTTTACAAATTTCATCCTATTACTATATTTCTCCACATTGCAAAAAACTTTTGTTACTCTTATTTAATTGAATCGAACTGTACTGTGTCTTTGTGTCTGCAGTTCACAGTGAATACTTCAACTATATCTATGCACATTGAAGCAACTGTGTAATTGCAAAAGCAACAACATTGGCGTTATATGCCACAGTGAATATATCTATGCATTAGCGGATAAATTTTTAACACATTATCCTCTAAATAGTCTGTGAACTTTAACATATTAACTGTAATTGTTTTGTTCTATTTTAATTGTGATTATCATAACCAAATATATCTATGTATTTTTTATTCTACCAAATTGTTATTCATGATGTAATACTATCGTTCAACAATGTTTTTTCATTACCACCATATTAAATTTCTTATACATTTGGATATGACCTATGCAACAATAATATTTTTTCAACATCCGTGTGCGAAGCACGGGTTCGCACTAGTATTGGAGAAAAGCCTCAACCACAGCTCCATGATCAACACTAATTTTGCTAATTTGTGACATACAATTATTGTTTAAACGTTTAAACAATGGACGTTTGGAGAATGGATGGTAGGTGGGTTGCTCTTTTTCGAGGGGTTGCATTACATGATCTGCTTGTTTGCCTATTTCCCCGCGACGGCGGACATTGCCCAGTCGCAGCCCAGTGCAAATTTTAAAGCTCAGCCAATACTCATTTATTTGAATACTAGGGCCCATCTGTTTACAATTGAGTCTCCTACCATAGTTCAATTTAGCCCAACCCATTATTGGTTCGATTGAAGCCCAGTACAGTACCCATTCATTTGCAATCCAGTCTCCTACCTTCCGGCTCCAATCAAATTTGGGATATTTTACTTCCAATGGTCACTGAAATCAATTCGCTCCAAACTCCCGCCTCTCGTCGAGCCGCCTGAATCGACGCCCCCGACTCGAAGCTCGGCCTTTAGATCCCTTCTCTAGCGGCGCCTCCATCATTCTCGCCTTTGACTGTGGTAATTTTTTGATTGTTTTACCAATTAAAGTATGTTTTGATGAGTGCTGATTAATGATTGAATCTTTTATTGAACGACAGTAATAGTTGATTGGAGTTGGGACTATGGGAAGACAAACTTTTTAGGGCTTACTTCTAGTTCTAGTAGTTAGAAACAGATTGGCTTTGTTTTAAAGTCAAAAAATTAATACATTGCATGGTGATCTAATGATTTTTTTGATAATGGAAGTTCAGTAGTAACAGACTAATAGCGATTAAAGTTCTATCAAAATTGATCAACAGTGATAAATAGTATTAGCAGTTCAAAATTACCAAAAACTAGTTTGATTAATTTAATTCCGTTTGATCATGTTTAACTAGTGCGATTGATTAGTGTCTGTGTTTGATCATGTTTGGCTATTTTGATTGTTAGTTAGTGATTAGTTTGATTGTGTTTGGCAGGTTATACATGATTAACAAATAATAGGAATCTCTTCTGTACTTGGTCAGAATAAATTGTTTATTTGTCATTTTTTACCATACCACATAGTAGTTTTTTTTTCATTAATGTTTTGCAGTAGTAACTGTAACAGCACTACAACTACAACTAAAAATAATTAAGACGGAGAATCAACATTAAAAGTTGGCGTACATCCTTTAATTTGTAGGCACGTCCTTGTTCTGTTGGAAATTCACTTTGAATACGGACTGAGTATTTGATCCCGTAGCCTTTGCCATCTCCAACACTAAGCACACCTCTAGAATTTTCAAAAAAAAAAGCCTTTCATCATTTTATTTTCATTCCTTTTTCTTTAAGAAAAAATCTATCAAAACTTGAATTTTCATATATTTTTTTTTGCTTCAAAGTTTAATTTGCTAGATGATTTGTAAGGCTTGAGGTGGAGCCTTGGCGCAACGGTTAGGTCACCCGGATGGTGATCTGGACGTTCGGGTTCGAGTCCGAAAATAGCCTCTTTGCAATGCGAGGGAAATGCTGCGTACATTATCGACCTCCCCAGTGCTCACTATCGTGCGGGAGCCTCGTGCATTGGGTTCTACCTTTTTAGATGATTTGTAAGGCTTGCTTAAATATATTGTTTCCACTAATTGCAACTGATACTTCTTTTTTAAAAATAAATTAAAGTTTGGTTTTTTATTAGTATTTTTTGTAATTGCACTATGTCACCAGAGTTGCTCTTTGTAAGAGTTCGAAAAACTAATAATATTCTTTTAATAATTTTTTGAATTATTATGGTTTGCTGAGATTCATTTAGGAAAAAAACAAAAACAAAAATTTAAGACCATTGTTAAAGGAACTCCAAATTTGGTTGAGGGACTTCCCAATAGGAGGCTTCGAATCTAATGTAATTTGGACATCCCTATCAAACTAGTGTGGATTTTGCATTATATGCATCGAATTACACAGCCCTTAATCCAATTTTAAGGCAGCTTTTAACAGTAGTAATAAACACTAAAAAGCGAAGAAGATGATAGTTTGATCAAAGCCGGAATTAAAAATAAAAATTGATGGCTCGTACTTGCCTTTAAATAGAAAATTTATTTTAGTTGATTTGTTTTTTTGTTCTTGCCCCTTTTTATTTGAATTTATACCTTTCAAATTTATGTAAACAAAATTTATGTTCTATTATAAATTGAAAATTCAGATGGCAAATAACAGTAATGGAGAGCCAAGCTCCGCGCCGCAAGCAGAGAAATGGTACGGATTAAAGTTGGGATCATCCTTTAAGGGTAATTCCTCTTCGAAGTTCAGCACCCTTCGATGTGAGTAATTTCGTACGAATTCTTATGTTAACATCTCATATTACTGATTTTATATGCGATTGTTCTGTATTGACTGTCAGTTTATCTCAATTTAGTAAAAAGCTGGGTTTTGTTGTATCTTAATAATTTGACAGTTTTTGTTTTAAGTTTAGTCAATTGTTATATATTTTTTAGTTTCTGTTGTGCTTGTATTCAAAATAAAGTACTCTTGACATTTATATTTCTCTATTACTCTATGATGTATAATGGATATATTTTTAGTCCCTTTTTCGCAGCTTCCTTCCTGCCACCTCATGATGATGGAGGCCCTCATGCAAGAATAGACATTGGCACCCACAACAGGGCATTGTTTGATGTTTCATTTAAATACTCTCGACAAACTTCTACATTTCAAAGATTATCAATAATTTAAGTTCGAACAAAAAAGCGAAGAAAAAAAATACCATTTTAAAGTTGGTTGATGACATCCTTTATGGTCACGTGCATGCTGCTAAAATTATTTTTGAATGGAAAGATTGTTTTCTAACTTTTTGCAACTATTTTAGAATCAATATTTAGGAAACAGTAGAAGTTTAAGTTAAAAAATGGTGGATCTTTTTTGTATATCATCGCACACAGTGTCTCAAATAAGCACCATAAAAAGGAGTCCAAAGGTCGGCTGATACAATTTTTGCTTATCCTCATTCAGTTCTAGATGCTCTAGTACACATTGTCACATGTATTATCAAGTCAAAAGATCCTTTATTAAATAATATGACAGAACAGATTAGAATGTATAATTGTTTTTATTTTATATATTTTTGAAAAATTGCTTGGAGGTATAGGCGGTTTACACTTTACACATGATTCTGCATTTACATTGGAGCCATAGCAATCGGAAAAAACATATTCATCATTTCTATGATATCAAAAAACAATCCAACTCAGATAAAATAGTTTTTAATTTTAATCAACACAACGAATTTTCAGCACATGGATTTTTTTGGTTGTTTCAGAATTATGTCATACAATTCAACTATCAATAGTCACAGGTACAATGATAATTTATATTTTTACAAAAGTATAACAGCGACAGTAAGTTTTTTGGTCATATTACGATGATCCTGAACTCATTCCGAAAGAATCTTCAAAAGTACTACGAAAGTGGGAAATCATATTTTAAAGGAAAATAAACCAGTTCAAGAACAATGACAATAAGATATGTCATCATTTGGCACCGTGGTGTCAGGCTCAAAAAAAAGTTTAAATGAAGCTTAATAGAGCACAAAAGGAGACTTTGGCTGTTTTTTTTTTGTAAAGTGAAAAGGATATTTGAAAGGGGGGTAGGTTGATGAAAGGGATATGCATTTTTGGTGTGTTAAAAGTTGTTGGGAAAGAGGTATTTTATGTGTAGTTACATGTGAAAATCGATGAGAGTCGAGTGTGGTCCATTTGGCTGAAAGGGGAATTTCTCATGTTCGTGTTCGATGCGTCATCGAATATGGATATGTTCAACTGGCCAGTGTTGGGAACGGGAGTGCCGAGAACAGTTCTTTAACAACATAATTTATCATTATTTTACCTCCTTCTGTATACTCCTGCTTTCTCCTGAATGGCCAAGAACATTTTGGTTTGCTCACATCACTTTCTTTCGCATCTTCTTTCCCAGCTTCCGTCTTGGCTTCCGTCCACGCCAGTCGCATCCTTATATGTTTGCATACAATAACCCTTTTTTTGGGGGGGGGGGGAGGGTGGGCGCAATGGTTAGGTCATGCTTCAGTGATAAATAATACGAGTAAAATGCTTCTGATTAGCTGTATGGATATGGAGTACTATGCTAAGTATTTGTTATTTATCATATTGGGCACCGAAGTTAGGTCATTTGCCCGTGTTATTATTATCTGTTATCCCATTTTTGGTCAAAATTGGAATATCAGTGTTGGGTGCGTTTCCTCCACGACTGAACCAAGAAGAAGCAGCCAGCAAGCGTATAGAAGTCTGGGACTTCACTCATGATTCAAGTATAAAAGTCCATTCGGTATCAAAGGTTTAAAGTTTCATTCGGTAATCAGCATCACCAAGGTCATTCGGCATTCACCTTCCCAATATCATTCGGCATTCAAGATGCCTTGGTTCATCCGGCATTCCCAGTACAATAGCTCATTCGGCACTCCCAAATATAGAAGTTCATTCGGCATCTCACTACCGAACCAGCACATTTTCCATCTCCTACCGGACCGGGGCCTCGCCAACAACACCGAACCAACTGCTTCACGCCCCTATGCCGAACCAACCTATCACCGGACCACATCCCTACCGAACCCCAACCTTCTCCAAGCACGGCCGAACCAAAGCTTCGCCGAACCGGAACGCTGCCAGGCCAGATTGCTTCAGCCCAGGCCCACCAGCAGCTATATACATCCAAGACCCCTGCCCCCAACCTCACTCTATAAATAGAGGGGCAGGGGTACAACAATGGGGGACAAGTTTGAGAGCTCAAGCACGGAAGGAACTTTCAAACGCTTTTAGATACTTGTACCAAAGTTTTGTACTTGTAATCTGAGATCTAAAGGAGAAATAACATATAAAGTGGACGTAGGCACATTCTGGCCGAACCACTATAAATCTGTGTGTCTCTTTACAGTTTAGTCCCTGTTTTTTGCATATCTGCATAAATCACCCAAATCACTAAGAACAACATAAGATCTACTAAATCATACAACTTTGAGGTGTTTGTCCATTTTTTGTGCAAACATTTTTGGTGCTTTCACTGAGAAGAACAAGGGAATCTCAGATCTGAAAGAAGAAATTTAGATCCAGAAAACGGGTTCCTAGATCTAGCTTTTAGAAGACGAAGAAGCCTCATACAAGGAAAAGCGCTATGGAAGGAACTCAGCAAGGGGGCAGCCAAGAGGCGTCCTCTCATTCAAACTTTCCTTCTACCATGAAGCAAATAGCTGGGGGCAACCACCAAGGACCAGAAACAAGGAGCATGCGAAGCCCCTCACTCAGTTAACATCTGTCAGACATCCAAAGAAATGAGAATTTGATGCCGACAAATTTGCTTTCACCAACACAAGTTCTTGAGCGAAGCATACCTCGTTGCCAACAAGGCATACTTCGGAGGGCCACAACGGTGGAATAAGAACGACCACCGCCTGCACCAACTGAAGACGGCTCAGGATCGAGACGTCATCTTATTATCCATTGATCGAGATAACGACGAACGAGCAGCAAACTCCACACTGATACGGTTAAGTTGTTTACACATGTACAGGACCACGAACGATCCTCAGGCATGCTCTGATACAACTATAAACCACATCGATATAGGCGTTTGCACTCCGACGTCACTACTTTGCTTTTGTTCTTTATTTCTTAGATTTGGATTTGACTTTGCTGAACATTTCTATTTTAAATTTCATCAGTTGAATGAATATTTGGTTTTGATAATTCTAAAATGGCTAAGCTACTTACACATGTACGGGATCGCGAACGATCCCTAGGCATGCTCTGAGATAGTGATAAACCGCCACAACAGACAATCCAGAAACTCACCCGAACGTGAATCTGGTTTGGATGGTATTAAGTCCCCCCCGGGCACACATAAACTCGCCTCGAACGGCACCCCGACCGCGAACGGTCACAACTCGCCTCGAACGGCACTCGACCTCGAACGGTCACAACTCGCCTCGAACGGCACCCGACTTCGAACAGTCACAAACTCGCCTCGAACGGCACAACTCACATTTCACCCCAAGTGGCTCGATCGCGAACGGTCGCCATTTGAGGTCCACCCTCTGACCGCCAACAGTCGCACCTTACCACGAATGGCTCGATCTCGAACGATCGTCATTCGAAGTAAGGCGCTTGACCGCGAACGGTCACATTTCACCCCAAGTGGCTTGATCACGAACGGTCGCCATTTGAGGTCCGCCTCCTGACCGGGCTCGGTCGCACTTTACCTCAAATGACTCGACCCCGAACGGTCGTCATTTGAAGTAAAGCGCTTGACCGTGAACGATCACATTCCACCACAAATGACTCGATCTCGAACGATCGTCGCATGGATTTAGACGCTTGACCGCGAACGGTCGCACTTCACCTCAAGTGACTCGATCGCGAACGGTCGTCATTTGAAGTTAGGCGCTTGACCATGAACGGCCGCGCTTCATCCCAAATAGCTCGATCCCGAACGGTCGTCATTTGGGGCCATATAAAACTATCAAGCTCTTTACAGGTTGTTGACAGGATACGAACATCCAGCTCATGGCATTACAAAACACGTCTTCCTACCGCAAGTCATGTTTTGGGGGGCAAAGTGTTATCCCATTTTTGGTCAAAATTGGAATATCAGTGTTGGGTGCGTTTCCTCCACGACTGAACCAAGAAGAAGCAGCCAGCAAGCGTATAGAAGTCTGGGACTTCACTCATGATTCAAGTATAAAAGTCCATTCGGTATCAAAGGTTTAAAGTTTCATTCGGTAATCAGCATCACCAAGGTCATTCGGCATTCACCTTCCCAATATCATTCGGCATTCAAGATGCCTTGGTTCATCCGGCATTCCCAGTACAATAGCTCATTCGGCACTCCCAAATATAGAAGTTCATTCGGCATCTCACTACCGAACCAGCACATTTTCCATCTCCTACCGGACCGGGGCCTCGCCAACAACACCGAACCAACTGCTTCACGCCCCTATGCCGAACCAACCTATCACCGGACCACATCCCTACCGAACCCCAACCTTCTCCAAGCACGGCCGAACCAAAGCTTCGCCGAACCGGAACGCTGCCAGGCCAGATTGCTTCAGCCCAGGCCCACCAGCAGCTATATACATCCAAGACCCCTGCCCCCAACCTCACTCTATAAATAGAGGGGCAGGGGTACAACAATGGGGGACAAGTTTGAGAGCTCAAGCACGGAAGGAACTTTCAAACGCTTTTAGATACTTGTACCAAAGTTTTGTACTTGTAATCTGAGATCTAAAGGAGAAATAACATATAAAGTGGACGTAGGCACATTCTGGCCGAACCACTATAAATCTGTGTGTCTCTTTACAGTTTAGTCCCTGTTTTTTGCATATCTGCATAAATCACCCAAATCACTAAGAACAACATAAGATCTACTAAATCATACAACTTTGAGGTGTTTGTCCATTTTTTGTGCAAACATTATCTTTTGGAAAACACGCAATAGTGGACTGGTAGTCGGTAACTCCCCAGGTATTTGACTCCAGTCAAAATTTTATATTTTAACCCACAAAGATTTGTGTTGGCAAATCATACTTGCTTCTTGGAACTGTTTTTGGTTCAAATCATGTTGGCCAATTAATCTCTGCTATAGCCGGAGATGGGAGTGGGGCGATTGCATCCAAAATATGTCTGAGAACAAGGTTAATGTGTTAACATCTTGCTGTAAAAAGGAACTCATTACACACAACATTGAAATCAGATTAGCTTTTGTTATTGTTTTTGTCAGCATCGTCTATGAGTTTTCTACCATAACAAAAAATTATTAAAAACGAAAATTTAATGATGGAAATAAAATAAGAGTTTGAGTTGTATAATACTGAATAGATAACTTTGATATCCAAAAGATTCTCTCAAACTATTGTAGACTAATTGAAGAATGAAAAGCTGATATACGATACAAGACAGAATGCTCAATTCTATACAGTAAGCTAGCCTATAATGTTTGCAAACAAGCTTATCATTTTCTTGTTAAAAATTGACAGACGAATTCAAGCCAGCTTCAATCGATAAAACCCAACCTGGATCGCTACACAAGAATAAGGAGAACAGGGTCACTGTGGATTTTAATAACAATCAACCAGGAAAGCCTAAAGTAAGCTTTGAAGGTAGCAGTGAGGATTATAAAGAGAATGATGTCCATGCTGTCTTATTTTTTGATGGAGAGAGTTTTAGGCTGGAGAGATTATCTCGAGCTGTAAAGAGATTGAGGCATGTGAGACTTCCTGGTGAATCAGCATCAGCTGCCAATATGTCATCTGCAGCAAATTTGGAGTCCAAATCTCCTCAAATTGGAAAATTCTCTAGAACTCCGCCTCTTAGCAAACAAATAGCACCTTCAGTCCCTGTAAGTTCTAATAATATATTGTGATGACGCATGCTACATTTCTTAGGGTTAAATTGCAAGGACACCGGGTCATGATCTTATTTTATATATTATAAAATGTTTGTTTTAAAAAATGAAGCATGTGATGGGTCCTACCCAACCTTAAATCGAGTAATTTCCTCAAGTTTACTGTTCATGCAAACATCATTTTGTTTGTTAGATTGTGTTATTTCAATCCACTTTGGTACTTTGACGATTTGCGAAGAATATAATAACAAACTAATTAGACATCATCATCTCTAGAATAATATACCATTTCACCAACATACTTCAGCTTATGTTGTATTGTATATGGCTTTGTTAGTGATGTGTGAGCACTAAATATGAAACTGTTTTCCCATGTATTGCCATTGCCAGCCTATACTAGGTGCATATAATTTCTTTAATTGCCAACAAACAACACAATGTAGCAATGTCTTTTGAAACTTTAGTTCCATTGTAATGGAGAGTTGAGGACAATGGAGAGTTGGGGCACTGTTTATCAGTCATAAAATTAATGTATCTTGTTCATTGGATAATGGTTTTGTTATTTGTTTTTGACTGAACTGCATGTAATTTAATAACCAGTTCAATTTCAGTTAGGCTCATTTCTTTGGTCCTCAGCTAACAGCATCTGTTGAATGCTGTTGGTTTGGACTTTGAAGTTGACACTGCTCTTACAATGTACATTAATTCAGTAAAACTAATAATTTGCCTAGCAGTTTCATGTTATTCATGCTTATCATCTAATTTTTCATATTGCTTGCGCTGATTTTTGAAATTACTCCTTTATAATTTGCATAGGTTGAGGTAGAGCGAATTGATATTGGAGAGCCAGAAAGAAATGACATGATTGAATCAGAAAGAATTGATATAGGTGAACCAGAACAAATTGACATTGATGGGACAGAAAGCCCAGGTATTACTTTTATTTCTTCACAAATTCGCATCTATTCCTAATAATTGAATTTTCCTGTTACCTTTATCATGATGTGTATATTTCCATGGAGAAAATGAATTTTCATTCTGGGTTTACTATAAAGAGATATTACTTTTAAATGTTCAATTTCTTAGTTAAAAAAATGTTGCAGGCACAGATACTTTTAGATAAATAATTGAACCTTTCATGTTTCTATGAAATTTGGTTAAAAAGTGGATGTGTTTGGAATATTTGGCAAAAAGACTTCAGTGATGTTTTAAAACATAAAAGGGATATCCTTTCTATATGCAGGATTAGTACAGAGACTCCTTCAAAGGTTTCAAATTTTTTTGCCAGTGAATGTGTTTCATGTAAGCACTCCAATTCTTTTACTGAATACTAGTGTATGAAATGCAAGGTGTGTGTATGCATGCATAGTATCGAAACGATGTACACCGGTGAATTCTATGCAATCAATTCCTTTTATTAATAGTAGAGAAATAGAGATAAAACTCATCGTATGTATGAGCATGTTAAATTGGCTTAAGTCTCTGTTTTGAAAAAACATTAGTATTACATCCCTTATAAAAACAATGTAAATCAGGTCTCATCTTTTAATATGTATAAAGTTGTTTGAATTGGTATTAAAATCAACATTGTATGTTTCTTCTCAATCATTATGATTCCTTTTTTTTAATGTTTTCAAATGTCAAATTTGAATCGATATTACTCAAAAACTCTTACTTTTATATGTAAGAAGGATTGCTAGTTTGTAGAGCAAAATGTTTGTCATGCATAAGAAGTGTCTAACAAATATTTGCCATGCATAAAAAGTACAGTGTAATTATTGGTCGTTGTGCTGCACTGCAAATATATGTGAAATGCTTATAGTATAAATACAGTGTTATGCAATTTTTTTTTCGTATTTCCATAATTTTTTTGCATATTAAACACACGGTAAAAATTTACCTGATAATTATTTGCATGACAAATATTTGCCACATCATCCCAATTTCATCTTTGATTGGATTTTGCCACCACCACTCGAAAACCACCACCTCCACCTACCACCAGTTTACCCTGCATCAAAATCCACACTTAATGGCACCAACGCCAACTTCTGCCGTTGCCTTTACCGAAAACCATAATTTTAATGCTGTGATTGAAACCCTAAATCTGATCACCAAATGTGAACTTCCAATCAATCTCCGACATCAATCAACTCCTCTCGTCGAGCCGCATTCATCGACAACAAAACACATATAGTCATCATTTGTTGGTTTTTCTATTTTCGACAAGGACAAAATTTTGAAATAAGCTTCTTTAGGAAATTTATTTACAACATAGACTTGGGATAAAATTTATTATAAGAGAACAGGACCTTTTTTGTTGTTGTTGTTGGAGGATATATTTGCGTATGTGCATTCCAAAAATGTACATATGTTAATGAAAAAACAACATATTTGTATATGCACAATCAAAAATTGCACATGTACATTTTGCTCATTTGCACATGCACAATTTTAGAATGCGCATATGCAAAAATAGGCGCTGCAAAAAGGAGGTCTACTCTTATAGTAGGTTTATACCCAAGCATATTTGTGTAGTATCTTTTCTGGCTGCTTATTTTTTGGAATTTGCTCTTTTGATGATTCTAGGGACTTCTAGTAGATTTGTGAAATGTGAAGATGTAGAAAATAGTTTTTATGGAAACAAGGATGTGGCTAATTTCCACTAAAACTTTTCTCCATTGTACCTTTTTCATATTTAATCCGCGAGTATTCTAAAATTTTGGTGCTCATTTTATGCAAACTTCTAAAAAAATTCCCTCTTTATGTGCACACACACGCGCACAGTCAATTCGGGCTCAGCTTGATTTTAAATATCTAGAATCATCGAAATTTGATAATTTTTTGTGGATGCAATCTACTTTTCTATCATCTTTGCAAAATATTGTGTTATTTTAGTATATTTTGCTTATTAAAGAATAATTCTTTTGATTCAGTGTTTATAATAAGTATTTTTAATATATAATATTTTGTATAATTAATTATGACCTGCTAGAAGAATTGGAATAAGATAAAAAAATTCCAGAGAAGGTGTGAATGATAAGTAGAACACATTTACAGAAGATTATTTTATCTCGATGATCTTAAATACTTAAAATCGAGCTGGGTACAAATCAGGATATAAAAAAACGTGATATGGGTCCCTTCTAAAATGCAGAAAACCTTACTTCAACTTGTAATCATAAGGTGATAAGGTGTAATTGAACAAACTAGTATTCAATAAGAGTTTTCACATCTTTGTTTCAAATTATAAAAATTTGAATTTCACACAAACACGAACTTCAAGTAAAGCTCATCTCCGTTAACATATGTTCAAAGTTATATTCACGTATGTGCTGAAGTAGTACTAATCATGATACATCAGTACAATATGCTCATTATGTAAGGGTATTAGTGAAATAGTAACATGGTTTAAAACCTCAATTTCAGGTCAGAAAAGTACATATGCTCAAATACCGAACCTCAACCAAGACGAAGGAGAAGAAAACATAGAGATAGATATAGACATAGATGATGAGGAAGAAGCAGGAACAAATATGGGTGGTAACAGACATGGGTCAGCTCCTTATACAGGGGTGAATATGAACATTCCAAGTCAGAACGAGAGCGACGATGAATTTGCGAACATGGATGTAAACGATGACTCGGCAGGAAGGGAAGGACCCAATACTGCCGCCGAAGCTTTGAATGAAGACAGTTCGAGTTCAAGCGATAGCAGTGCGAGCGGTAGTAGTGGGAGCGGCAGTGCGAGTCGAAGTGGGAGCAGCAGCGATAGCAGTGACGATGATTCCGCTAGCTCTGCTGGTGAACTTGACATTTGAAACATTCAGTTTGAGAGTGAGAATATAATTTGTTAACTTATTGTTTATTGAAGCGATGGCTGATTGATTATGCTGAATAAAGATTTGCATTGCTGCTTGAGAAATCTAAGATTTGCATCTGTATTACTGTTGAACGAGATAATGCATTTGGGTATAAACAGTTATCGGTTCAATTATGTTGTTGCTGGCATGTCGACTTATTGCAGAATTGAAGGGCGTAGGGTGTATTATTTTTGCTATTTTGATAGATACTCGCTATGCTATTCTTTCTTTTGTATAGATTATAGGTTGGCATAACTTTGAATCGAAGAGGCATGTTCTAGTTTTGTCTTGTGTATCAAGTTGTTTTTTTGTCTTCTACAAAGGGGTGGAAAAGCGAAGGCATTCTCTAACCATGCTGGTGACAAAATGAGAGCGTGGTGACAAAATGAGAGTTGGAACATGCCGCTCAGACAACTAAATGCCTTCAAAGACAAATTCATGTGCAATCCGTTTGTGTTGGACTTTTGTGAAGTGTTTTTTGTTTCTTTTTATGTAGTGCGTTAATTTTTTCAATCTAAATTTACATTTGAGTATTACAAGTATAATTCATTTATCTAAATAAATGTTTAGATTAATCTACGGTGTTCATGACTTAAAATATTTTTCTTAGTATAACAATATCTAAATTTGATTCAAAAGTTCATTTCACCATGTAGTTTAAGAAAATAACGAAATGCTAATATCTTGAAATACTTAAATACAAAAACAATGCATTAAAATACAACACATACTAACATCGAAATGTAGCACACTATGGTGTAAATACAAGAATATAGATACAACACATCAAAGTACAACATGCTTACATACCAAAACCTCCACTTTGACGGCTTTTCTTGTTGGATCAGGTGCATCGACACGAGGTAAAAGAGAGAAACCTAAAATAAAAAATGTTCTTTTTTAATTTGCACTATATCTTATTATTTTGTGTTTACATGAATTATATATTTACATTAAATCATATTTGCCTCCAAGGTAGTGTAGTGGTTAGGACATTCGACGCATACCTTAAAGGTCGAGGGTTCAATCTCCACCAACTACACGTCCTTGTGATTTACCTGAAGTATGTGTTGTGGGTTCGGTGCATACTTTCTTAGAGTTTACAAGTAAATCTTGGTTCTCTAGGTCTTAATTTTTTTTGTGAATATCAATAAAGAAGATTGTCATTTTAATTCAGATTCAATCAATTTTCACTAAAACGTTTGCATGTGTATATGTTGATTTTCCTTTATTAAAATAATATATATGTCGGTACTTTAATTTACAATATATTTGCATTCACAATGTAAACATTGTAACTACAATATATAAAATAAACGAACCAATGATATCCATTAATGAATAGATGTATGTGTGTAAATAACCATTTGGATCTATGATTATTACATAAGGTAAACTATCAAGGGATGAATACTCCAGTCACGTGTTCACATACATATATGGTATAATGTCAAGGGATAATAATCATGGTCATATATTCACAAATATACATACATACGTGTGTGTACACACACGTATATACACACACACACATACATATATAGATACACATGCATGCATGTATGTATATGTGTGTGCATGTGTGTGTGTATATATATATGTATGTATATAAATATATGTGTGTGTATATACATATATGTGTGTTTATATGTGTGTGTGGGGACCGACTATACCTCATTTTTGCTACCCTCAATTTCCATGATTTCAACCACATATTCTAATTTAATTAATATACTTTATTTCTCTTGTCACTTCATTATACTAATTAATTCGAAGCATATCATTGAAATCAAGGAGAATTAAGATGTAGCAAGAATGAGGTGTAGCCAATCCTAAATTGGTTTATATAAGATAAAAACTTAAAGAAACGATATAAAGGAAACAATATAAGTGAAACAATAAAGTTAAAAAATGGTCTAAAAATCTTTATATATACATGTTTAAAATTTAACTATATATATATATATTATATAATTTCATATATATATATATATATAAGCCTTTATTTTAGTTAAAAATATAGTTTCAACCGTCAAAATTGTATACACTCCCCCACCCACCCACCCTACCCCTCACCCCCTACATATATAATTTGTTTTTTCTAAAAGCTACAAGTAAAAAGATTTTTTATTATTTTAAAACCGAGAACAAACAAAACCTTTTTGTTTTGAGAAACCTAAAAATAAAATTGAATATTATATGCATGTACACATACATCCATATCTCAAACGGTGAAAAATGATTTTTTATGTGACATATAAATAAATAGATATACTTTGTTTTTAATTTAACCATGTTTGTATGTATGTATGTCAATTGTTATACCATAATTTTTACTTGGCTATATTAAGGTTTTAAGCTACATAAGCCAAAAACCCGAAAGAAAAACTCTTAGGTATTTATTACACATAAATACCGAAAGATTCAACTCTTCGGCTAAAACCTATTAACTCTAATCCATATTAGACCTCCCTTAAGTATTAAAAATTTATGGTATGTTGTATACGACTTCGCATAGCTCCCTTCGATATATTACTTCAAAGGTCAAGCTCACGTGTTGAACCATAGGAAAATGTACGAAGGTTAGATGCTGAACCAAAATGATTAAAAGTATTCTACAATTCAATGAAAACCGAGGACCATAGGTGTCACTCATATCTAAAGAAATGGTCACCGGAATGACTGACCTTAAATTGAAAGCACAAGCCTCCAAGCATGCTCTAAATCGAAAGTATTAACCATTAGGTTGGTTAACACCGAAAGCGTCAGTTACAAGGCTGACTATTTACCAAAAGATGAAAGCATCAAGGCATGCTACACCAAAAGCACCAAGGTGTGCTACTACACCAAGGACACATATTGCCTCTAGACCATATACCGAAACCTAAAGGGTAATTCCACTTACAACAACGACCCATGGCGGCCGTAACCGAGAACAAAAGCCAAAGGTGCATAAATTAGCATACTAGACCGAAGCTATCTTTACTCAAGGCCGAGAGCATTTCAGTATACAACCGAGATTAACAGCTAAAATAGCCTCAAAACACATCAACGACTCATATAACCTAAAGCCTATCTAAAGCATAAGGGTCAAGGTGCTCAAAGCTATATACAAAGATGTATGTCATCAATTCATGTCAATATGCATGCAGCCAGATGATGACATGCATTCAAATCTTAACTCCACAAGCAGGCTAAGTTAGCAATCCAGGAGAAAAGCTCTCCACTAATAATAGAGCTATAAGATGTGTATAAATACAAGGCACAAATCCTCATAGATGATTCGATTCCTGCATGGACATGGATCATATTGCCTAAATTAATAGTAATCATTTTAACTTTTGAGACATTTTAGATCAAAATCATTAATGGCGAACTTAGCCATTCAGAACTTGGAAAGCCATCTTCGGCTTCATTGAGAAAGTATTAAAGAATCTTCTCAGCAGTGGATGCATAGAACCATATATATTGATTTTGATGACAACAACCATATAAATATTACTACTAACGTTCTCCAAATTGTGCAATATTTTCAGATATATTATGGAGACATTTTACAGAGATAAACAAGAAACTCAATGGAAGCAAATGAATTATATTATGAAGGTTAATAGGTGCAAATGGAAGAGTAAAATTGACTCAAGGCAGATGGAACACAAGTGCTTCAATGACAAAGATATTTGAAGAGTTCAGTGAGTTAGTTTGAGTTTAAATTTTTATTAAAGGTCTCATAGCAAATATCCTTGAAATTCTTCTTTCATTTCTAATCTATTTTAATTCATAACATCTTCATATAAACATACGATTTGAGTTCTAAAAATTGAAAGTATAGCAACCCTCTCCGAAACATGCCTAATTTTCGATCCAATAAAAGCCTATCGAACTTAGATCCATTCCAAAGACGGCTGTTGGTTGGTATAATTGATAAAAAGATATGCAAAGCTATCTACCTATGCTTTCAGAGTCTCACAACGGAAGGAATAAAATATAATAATAAGGTAAAGTACCCATATCATAAAATCAAATCATAGAAGTACACTGTCTCACTAGTACATAAAACATGTCTGATACATAGTATGGGTACATCATAACCACATAAATAGATAGCTATATTATATCACTACCCGCCAAGTCTCCACAATATTATTCACACTCATCACTGTACCTAACCTGTAGGTTGTAATGAGAAGGGAGTCGAAACAACAATGTTTGGTGAATGAAAACCTCAAGTTTTACAATAATAGTATATGGATAGTAAGAATTCAGATAAGTATTATGTCTTACGTATTTATTATACTTCTCTAGATATATCTCCAACTTAGGTTAATGGCCCTACAAGCCTAACTCCATGACTATGAAAGCGGGAGCAATGCAACTATGTGTGAGGAATGCGGATTACGGATCTTAAGGCTAGGAATAACACTAGAGGGGGGGGGGGTGAATAGTGTTTATAAGAAATTACTAAATCTTTTTGAGATTATGTTAATTTGAACACAAATGTATGCAATATTCAGACACAGATATAATCACAGAAACAAACACAAATGCAGAAATAAAATAAAAGCAGTAAAGGAAAGAACACACCGGATTTTATACTGGTTCGGAGTTACCCTACATCCAGTCCCACACAACTAAGTACGGATTTCCTTTCAAAAGAAATTCAACAATTACAACCCTCGATTTCAAGGCCACGAGGTACACCCTACAAAATCACAATCCTCTGGGTAGAGATACTTGATTTCCGGGCAACAAGTTCACCCAATTGATTTCTCAAGGCTATAATCACACCTTTTCTCACTTGATTGATTTCCAAGGCTACAATCGCACCTTTTACTCTATTGATTACAAAGAAAGCCTATAACTCTGAATAACACTGAGGATCTTGATGAGATAGTGACAGAGAATCAAACCAGAGATTATCTAGTTAGATTCAATGTTGATTTCGGCAGAGTAATGGTAAGAATATGTATAAAGAAATGTGGAAGAAGAAGAGAAGTGAAAAACCAAAAAATCTATCTTAAAATTCATTGAAACTAACCCCTATTTATAGAAGAACAACAGCCATGTCCATTCGTGAAAGGTTATAGCGAATAGACACTTCTTTTGAAATTCAAATTTTTGAATCTAACTGTCACTATGTCGATATGGGGTACTAGGGCATGTCGACATCCCAAAGCATTTTTCATGATTTGATTTTCTTTGAAAATAACCTTTATCTTATATTAAAAACTATTTAAACTTTATAAATATACTTGACTATAGATAAAATACATAGATCAATATAGAGAATAATATATATAAAATTTTACTATAATTTTATATTTAAATCTAAGTATAAATATATTATAATTAAAAGATAGTTTAAATACAAATGAAGTTTAAAACAAGAGTTTATTTAAAAACAAAAACAAAGAATATTTTAAGGCTAAAACATCTTTTTGAAAATCATTTGAAAAGATAATTTTCAAGGCTAAAACATTTTGAAAAGCAGTTTTGAAAAATTCTAAAGTAGTTTTGAAAATCATTTTGAAGTAGTTTTGCAAGCTTCTTCTTGCAGAATATCTCATCATATCAGGACTCGAGAACTTGTACAAAACCAGGATGTTTGTGGGTTTGTAAGCCACTTGTCGTAGGTTTGTAAGCTACTTGTCGTGGGTTTGTAAGCCATTAAAAAGGTAGAAATGGGTTCCATCCCAAAAGAAAAATGGAGTGAAGATTTTAGTGCTATTATGAAGTTTTAACATAATTCTAGATTCAATACTTATCTTGAAATCTTGAACCCTTGATAATCTTGATATTCTTGATACTCATGAGTCTTCAATCTTGATATCTTGAATCTTTATACTGTACAGTCTTCATTTTTGGTACCTGCATGGTTAAATCCTGCATATACATATATATCTAAACTATAATGTTAGTATTTATATTTTATAATCTTATTCTAAGGTTGTTGTCATCAAAACCATTAACTCATGGACTAACAATCTCCCCCTTTTTGATGATGACAGCCTTTGTTTATAAAATATTACTTCTATCCTAATAACTCCCCCTAAAACTAATAACCCCCCCTTAATCTATGCCTAACTCTCCTATTTTATATTTCTCCCCCTTTGTCATCAACAAAAACAAACTAACTCCAAACTATATAACTCTTAGTCTAATATCCTATATGATTATAATGATAGTGTTATCATACATAATCAATACTAACTTGTAAACCTAAAACTTAGTCCTAAACTACTAACATTCCTAACCAAGTACCTATATAATACTTATATATAACATATATAGGAATCATATATAAGAACACACAATATATATATATATATATGTTTATATTTACATTTTCGTATAACGTGACAAATATACACATAACGATGAAAAACGAAAAAGAACATTGATAAATTGATTTCAGATGATAGAATAGAAAGAGAACAGAGAGAATGAAGAAAATTTCGAAAATAAGAAGAATATATAACCAATTATTTGAATTTTGGTGGGAAACAATTTTAAAATTTTAAAAACGTTATATGTCGACATGGGTATAGGGGGGATGTCGACATGGTTCTCAATATTTTTACTATTTGATTTATTTTGATTTAATTTTTAATTATACTTTGTTATTTATATTTTATATTTCAGTTAATGAACAAATACCTAATTCTCTTCTTAATTTAGTAAATGTAGATTCATTTAAGGGTTTTGTTAAGATATCAGCAATTTGGATTTCAGAATTGATATAGTCGAGAGTAATTACTTCTCTACTTATATTATCTCTGAGAAAATGGTGTCTGATATTAATATGTTTAGTTCGAGCATGTTGAGTAGTATTTTTGGATAAATTTATTGCACTAGTATTATCACAATAAATTGGTGATTTTGAGATATTTAAACCAAAATCTTTTAAAGTTTGTTGCATATATATTACTTGAGAACAAGCCAAAGCAGCAGAAATATACTCTGCTTCAGTTGTTGATAGAGAAACTGTGTTTTGCTTTTTACTAAATCAGGAAATCAGAGAATGCCCTAAAAAGTGACAAGTTCCACTTGTACTTTTTCGGTCTGATTTACAACCAGCATAATCAGCACCACAGTAAGATATTAAGTCAAACGAATCATTTTTAGGATAAAATAAGCCATAATCAAAGGTGTGTTTAACATATCTTATAATACGTTTTACAGCTTTTAAGTGAGTTTCTTTAGGTTGGGATTGATACCTTGCACAGAGACAGACACTATGCATGATATCAGGTCTACTTGCAGTGATATAGAGTAGTGATCCAATCATTCCTCTATATAATTTTTGATCTACATCTTTCGAGAGATCTTCTTTACTAAGGTACTCATTGGTTGCCATGGGAGTGGGTTTTCCACTCGCAGTAGTCAAACCAAATTTACTAACTAGGTCTTTAGCATATTTTTCTTGACTAATAAAGATACCATTATCTAATTGTTTTATTTGTAATCCTAAAAAGAAGTTTAATTCACCCATATGACTCATCTCAAACTCTTTTGTCATTATTTCAGAAAATTCTTTATTCATTTCAAAATTAGTTGATCCAAAAATGATATCATCTACGTAGACTTGTACTAGTTGAATATCATTTTTATTTCTTTTAATAAAAAGAGTATTATCTACTTTACCTATTTCAAAATTTGATTGTAACAAGTAAGATCTTAGTCTATCATACCAGGCTCTAGGAGCTTGCTTTAGAGCATGTAGAGCTTTCTTAAGTTTGTAAACATGATTTGGAAATTTATCATTTTCAAAAAGTGGTGGTTGTTTAACAAATACTTCTTCTTTTACAAAACCATTTAAAAATGCACTTTTAACATCCATTTGAAATAATTTGAAATTATTATGATTTGCGAAAGCAAGTAGAATCCTAATGGCTTCTAATCTTGCTACGGGGGCAAAGGTTTCATCAAAATCTATTCCTTCTTCTTGACAATAACCTTGAGCGACTAACCGGGCTTTATTTCTAACAACCTCTCCTTGTTCATTCATTTTATTTTTATAAACCCATTTAGTTCCAATTATTGTTTTATTTTCAGGTCTAGGAACAAGTTCCCAAACATCATTTCTAGTGAATTGATTTAATTCTTCTTGCATAGCCAAAATCCATGAATCATCAGTTGATGCTTCTTTTGGATTTTTGGGTTCAATAGTTGATATAAAAGCTACATTACTCATTTGACTTAGTTCGTTTCTAGTGTTAACAACAGATTGCATATCTCCAAGTATATTTTCTATTGGGTGATCTTTTAAAAGTTTAATCCTTTTATTAGGATGATTTAATTCATTCTTAGTTTCAGTTGACTCTTGGTTTTGAGTGATTGAATCCTCTTCATCATTTATTTCTTCAAAAATTTTGAAATTTTCATCAAATGAAACATGCATTGTTTCTTCGATGGTATTAGTTCTTAAATTAAATACTCTGTATGCTTTACTTCTATTAGAGTATCCGATAAAGATACCTTTGTCGGATTTAGGATCAAATTTATCTAAGTTATCTTTTGTATTTAAAATAAAACATTTACTTCCAAAAATTCTAAAATAAGATACCTTAGGTTTCTTTTAGTAAATAAGTTCATAAGATGTCTTATCAGTTAAAGGTCTAATTAAAATTCTATTTAAAATATAACAGGCGGTAGCAACTGCTTCTGCCCAAAAGTACTTTGGTAAATTACTATCAGAAAGCATAGTTCTCGCACACTCTTGAATCGTCCTATTTTTACGTTCTACTACGTTTTGTTGTGGAGTTCTTGGAAATGAAAATTGTGAATTATTCCTTTTTTATTGCAGAATTCTTCAAACTTTTCATTTTCAAATTCACCACCGTGATCACTACGGATGGTTATAATTTTTTGAGAAAGTTGATTTTGAACCCTTTTTGAAAAATTCTTAAAATATTCAAAAGTATCACTTTTATGTTTTAAAAATATTGTCCATGTAAATCTAGAGTAATCATCTACAATTACAAAAACATATTTACTATTATTTATTGATAGAATTTGAGATGGACCAAATAGATCAATATGAAGTAATTCAAGAGGTTTCGAAGTAGAAATCATATCTTTTAATTTAAAGGAGTTTTTTCTAAGTTTTCCTAGTTGACATGCATCACATAGACTATCTACTTTAAAATTCATTTTAGGTAGACCTCTTACTAGATCATGTTTTGACAGTCTAGATAAGAGTTTGAAATTCAAATGCCCAAATCTCTTAAGCCAAATCCAAGGGTCACTTGCATTTGCCAAAAGACATAAGTTATCATTTGAAATTTTCATACTAAGAATATAAATATTCTTTTTCCTAATTCCCTCAAATATTATGGTTGAATTATTATCTTCAATGTGACACTTATCTTTTTCAAATTTAATTTTATATCCTTTATCGCATAGTTGAATTATACTTAGCAGATTGTGTTTCCGATTCTTAACTAGCAAAACATTAGTAATAATAGGAGTTTCAGAGTTACCGACTTTGCCGATGCCGATCACATAACCTTTTGAATTGTCTCCAAAGTTAACCAGTCCTCCGTCTTTGTATATTATATCATTCAACATATCTGGATTCCAAGTCATGTGTCTTGAACATCCACTATCAAGTATCCATTTGTTCTTTTTGATCTGCACAATTTGTTTGTTCTGGATTAATTCCTCAACTCCCATAAAGCATGATTCCTGCACATCAAAAAATCTTAGTAGACAACTTGTATTTGAATATTGATTATATGCAGACTCAAGAGACAATGATGATCTAAATATTTCTAAACATGCATTAACAAATTTCTTAAATATAGCCATTTTTTAAATTTTTTTTCAAAAATCATATTATGAAACTTTTGAAAACCTTGCTCCGATACCAAATGTGAGGAATGCGGATTACGGATCTTAAGGCTAGGAATAACACGGGGGGGGGGGGGTGAATAGTGTTTATAAGAAATTACTAAATCTTTTTGAGATTATGTTAATTTGAACACAAATGTATGCAATATTCAGACACAGATATAATTACAGAAACAAACACAGATGCAGAAATAAAATAAAAGCAGTAAAGGAAAGAACACACCGTATTTTATACTAGTTCGGAGTTACCCTACATCCAATCCCGCACAACTAAGTACGGATTTCCTTTCAAAAGCAATTCAACAATTACAACCCTCGATTTCAAGGCCACGAGGTACACCCTCCAGAATCACAATCCTCTGGGTAGAGATACTTGATTTCCGGGCAACAAGTTCACCCAATTGATTTCTCAAGGCTATAATCACACCTTTTCTCACTTGATTGATTTCCAAGGCTACAATCGCACCTTTTGCTCTATTGATTACAAAGAAAGCCTATAACTCTGAATAACACTGAGGATCTTGATGAGATAGTGATAGAGAATCAAACCAGAGATTATCTAGTTAGATTCAATGTTAATTTCGGTAGAGTAATGGTAAGAATATGTATAAAGAAATGTGGAAGAAGAAGAGAAGTGAAAAACCAGAAAATCTATCTTAAAATTCGTTGAAACTAACCCCTATTTATAGAAGAACAACAGCCATGTCCATTCATGAAAGGTTATGGCGAATAGACACTTCTTTTGAAATTCAAATTTTTGAATCTAACTGTCACTATGTGGACATGGGGTACTAGGGCATGTCGACATCCCAAAGCATTTTTTGATGATTTGATTTTCTTTGAAAATAACCTTTATCTTATATTAAAAACTATTTAAACTTTATAAATATACTTGACTATAGATAAAATACATAGATCAATATAGAGAATAATATATATAAAATTTTACTATAATTTTATATTTAAATCTAAGTATAAATATATTATAATTAAAAGATAGTATTAAAACAAACGAAGTTTAAAACAAGAGTTTATTTAAAAACAAAAACAAAGAATATTTTAAGGCTAAAACATCTTTTTGAAAATCATTTGAAAAGATAATTTTTAAGGCTAAAACATTTTGAAAAGCAATTTTGAAAATCATTCTGAAGTAGTTTTGAAAATCATTCTGAAGTAGTTTTGCAAGCTTCTTCCTGCAGAATATCCCATCATATCAGGACTCGAGAACTTGTACAAAACCAGGATGTTCGTGGGTTTGTAAGCCACTTGTCGTAGGTTTGTAAGCTACTTGTCGTGGGTTTGTAAGCCACTAAAAAGGTAGAAATGGGTTCCATCCCAAAAGAAAAATGGAGTGAAGATTTCAGTGCTATTATGAAGTTTTAACATAATTCTAGACTCAATACTTATCTTAAACTCTTGTTAATCTTGATATTCTTGATACTCATGAGTCTTCAATCTTGATATCTTGAATCTTTATACTGTATAGTCTTCATTCTTGGTACCTGCATGGTTAAATCCTGCATATACATATATATATCTAAACTATAATGTTAGTATTTATATTTTATAATCTTATTCTAAGGTTGTTGTCATCAAAACCATCAACTCATAGACTAACACTATGGACTATATCGGGTTCAATAATCCATCTCCCATCCAATAATATTCTAACAATGCAAGAGAAAGTACCTAGGCCACTTAAGACCTTTTAGATGGGGATAGACAACCTCTAGTCATTTAATACCTAGAACCCAGGCAGACTCTCCAGCCATTTAATACTTAAAATCAAGGTGAACCTCTCTTTGCACTCCCTAACTTACATCGTAGAAAACTCTTATAGGCCACTTAATACTTCTTAGTTAGGGAAGAGGCAGATACTTCGACCATTTAATACCTCAACCTCGAAGCGGACCCCCATCTCACTAACATACCTAAAAGATAATCCTACCATTTAATACTTCTTAATTAGGAAAGAGGTAAACCCCAACAGTCATTTAATACCTCTATTTCAAAGTAGGCCCGTCCTAGAATTAACCAACGTTATTAATTAGAAATTCCCTAGGTCATTAAATACTTCTTAATGGGGAAGAGTCAGACTCTAAACTGGTCATTTAATATATCAACCTCGAAGCAGATTTCTCCTGGAATTTCCCTGTCCTTATGGCCCGCAACCCAACCATGACGTCCCACGGTAGTTCGACTATTTATAGGTGTTGGTAGATAGATCAGTTGGATGAACCTACCCTATGAAATTGGGACTAACTTTGCGTCCACCATAGGTACTTATTACAAGCGATGTCTACATCAGTTACA
This sequence comes from Allium fistulosum, assembly GCA_030737815.1. Lineage (NCBI taxonomy): Eukaryota > Viridiplantae > Streptophyta > Magnoliopsida > Asparagales > Amaryllidaceae > Allium > Allium fistulosum. The sequence continues at coordinate 421,272,714 of CM060906.1, forward strand.
AAGTCACACTGCTCGTAGCCAGATTAGCTGGGCGGACTTCTCTATGCTTTCAACTGACCTCACATCTCTATAACTTAGCCATATTCCCACTCCTTGAAATTAAATGTTGCATATGCCAACATATACATATAATACACACACACACCCCTTACTCGTGTTACGCATTTAAAGGTCTTATAAGGGAAACTCCTTATTGCACTTTTTAATTATAGATTAAATTCCATAATTGTCCTTTACTCATTTTATTAGATTTATTGTCGATTGTTAATTGCCATTTATTTGTTGGTTTCTTTATTAAATGCCTTATTTATTATATATGTTGCAAAATTTAAAAGAATACGTTATTATTACATTTATGGCTAACATTAATTATGACAAATTTATTTCTACATTTATTCAGCTAATTTGTCTATTTCTTATTCAGGGTGATATGTTGTTTTAATATATTAATAGCTAATATCATCAACAAATTACTACACTAAACAGGCTTGTACATATTCAAATTGGAATCCAAAACATGCAATTCATTTTATATTAATATAGTAGAACCATGATCTCTTTTTCCAAAGAAGCAAAAGTACAATTTCAATCTTTTATATTCCATTCAACTTTTTAAATGTATATCGTTGAAATGACAAAGAAAGTATAATAACCTGCACCCCAGTAGACCTGAACTTTCGCTAAATCGAAAATGCAAGTCCACCAAAGCACATATAATTGGTTTGGTATCTTGCAAACAAACAAATAAATGCATATCAGAGCACTATCGATATAACTTACAGTGGAATAGTAAAAAAATCATATAGTTACTAACCAAGGTTGACACTCCCAATATCTAGCATCCTTGTCAGTGTCGAGCATGCATAAGGAAACCTGTCCTTCCACTGTTTCCGCTTTACACTAGTACCAGTCCCTTTAAATCTATCATGTGGGTTGTAATGAGAAGGGGGTCAGAACAACATTCTAGTGACAGGTAAATTATACATTTTATACATAACACTGGTTTATGCCGATTGCCCTTCATTACATGTTATGTCTTGTTTTTTATTTAGTCATCTCGACTCCACGCACGCATATGATACACCCCATCTACCCGAAGTAGAACATAACTATATATATATAAGTACCACGGTCCCCTTTGGACCAAGATACTATCCTCACTAATATATGTAACTCGGCACCTCGTTAGGATCCATAATCAATGCAGTATCACCTGCGTATGGAACTAAATCTCATGTTACAACTATATGTGCTCCAACTACGCATTGGGAAGGAGAACTATAAATGTAGATCATTGGCATGTCTTATCGTCTTCATCTGTGTCCATCTCCCACTGGTAGTTTACACTCGTAGTGCCTAACAATGGCATCACAACAGCTTAGCCGTAGACTCCCTCATTCGTTTTGAAAGATCTCTTTTATGGGTTAACTAGCCTTGCCCCTAATAAACAAACTAGCAAACACCTATGGCGGTGCATGACCTAACGTGATCTACTCTAGTAGGAGGTGTAGCCCGTCAGGTGTAACCATGTCTTTCCCGTTGACCGGACATGACCGATGACGTACTCAACCTATGTATAACTTCTACTTTTGATTTGGTACCAACACATGCTGACACATCATTGAGCCCCTCACCATCCTATTTAGATTGCCTAACGCAATCAATGGAATACCCCCTAATTCCTTGAAGCAGATTCTACTAAAGGTATTCCTTCACCTATATGGTAGCGTATATAATTCCACGGGTCATACTGTTGGATATGTACCACATCAGTATAATGTATACACAACAGTTGGTGACCCATTGCGGTAAGCAGACTTGTATTATGTAAAATTATTGACCTCGCAATCCAATCTATATTAATGACCGTGTCATTCTTATTTACTAAGTTATCTACTAACTTCTAATAATTCACGCCCATCATAAACACATACTTGAGGCCACGTGTGTGTATATCTTTATATATATCTTCATTCATTCTTGTTTAATTATTGTGCTTCTACTATTTACTGTTAACAATATTTATTTACTTCTTTATGGGTTAACATCTTATTTAGTTTAAGGTCATTTACCGCTTTCTTTTGAAAAGATTTAAATACCATTTCTCATTTACTTCTTTTTTTTCACTATTTTAGTTTCTAGTCTATTCCTTTTTAACCTTTAATTCCCTACCTTGTTTTAGAGGATATCTATACCCTCTTTATTTTAAATTATGACTTGTCTACTTTTCATTTCTTTTATTTCACTTCTGGTTTACTTATATTGCGAATTTTTTTCTTAGACCGTTTTTATCACATTGTAATTCTTTAAATTAGTCCTTAGGGATTTTTTCATTTTAATTAATTGGAATTACATTTCTTCCAAATGGAAAAGTTAACACTGTAAGTTTCTATATTTTAACATAAAAGAGGAATTTGTTACGTTTGGAATTACAAGAAATTATCCTTTTCATCGTTATTGAAATAGACGGTACAAAATACGCTAAGTATCCCCATTTTATGATTTTCTTTCTTTTTAGGTGTATTCCTTGTTATTTCAACCGCTACACTTTATTTATAAATCTGAAACTTGGTAATATATAGAAATTTATATTGCAACACACTATATAACTCAGTAAATTAAAATACTACTAAAATCCCTACAATTTACTTTGATAACTCAATTTACGTTTTTATTTGCAGAAGTCATATTAAATCTACAATCTAGAATCATTACATATATTATAAGTTTTGAGAACCACTACTACTGTATACTAAATTCAGGGACTATTAATATCCAATATTTTCTAGATTTACATACATGCAGTATACTATTCAAGTTATCAATAATAAAATATGTAGGCAAGACTTATAATTTTATTTTACGTATACAAATTTAGCCTACAACTCCAATTTACATTTCAGGCATATAAGAATAGAATTACAACGATATAAATATAATATTATATAAAAATATTTAATTTCCCACTCACCTTTTTAGCCTTCCTGACGCAGCGGATATTACAAAACAATGTAGATCGTTGAAAGTAGTAGTCGGTGGATTGGAAGAATACTGGAATGCCCGAATTCGTTGATCCGAAGATACCGAACTCTAGCTATCTCGAACTCGTTGATCGCGCACGATACCGGGTTCAAAGATCTTCAATTCTTCAAGCGTTGATCAAGCGCACTTGATTCCGCGAATCGGCTTCTACAATCGTTGAATCGAGCGCACTCGATTATCCGAAAGAGGAGATAGGAGATTACACTCAACTACCAATTTGGAATGAAAGCTCAAAGCAATCAAAAGAGAATTTTATTCAAAAATCAACAACCTTTACAAATGACTCACACTTGCTATTTATAGCTTTTACAACTCAACACGCAAAAACTTCAAAAAAATACAAGTACTTAGGTCGGAAACGACCTACGACCTAAAATGTTGCGACCTAGTACAGACGCGACTTAGCATAGGTCGGCAGCGACCTAACAACAAACAGTTACAACTCGTTACAACCTTCAGCGACTTAACAACTTAGACAAAATACAAACAGACGACCTACTACTTATAAAAGTTGCGACCTAAAAACAGACGCGACTTAACTTCAATACATCTGCTTCCTTCAGCGACTTAAGAATCAACGGCAGAGATCAATGCGACATAAGAATCAACGACATCCCTTCGTTTGCGACCTAACAGAAGCGGCTTCAGAAATTCTTCGTGACCTAAGTCTCCACGACCTAAGACTTTGCGACCTAAGCCTTCGCGACCTAACTTAGCTTGTTCCGTTTCCTTACGACCTATCATAGGTCGTAACTCGTTAGGTCGTATCACCTTTCCCTTCAGACTGTTAGGTCAGAGCACCCCGCTAGCTCGTTCCAGCACCTTCTTTCCTATCTTGCTAGGTCGTACGCGACCTAAAAGTATGTTAGGTCGTACCAGCGACCTATCTCTTAGTTTTAGCTTGCTATCCTCAAACCAGTTAGGTCGTAGCTCTTTCCCTGGTGACACGGTAGGTCGTTCCCACGACTTATGCCTTAGCTCGTTAGCTCGTATGCGACCTAAAAACAAGTTTGGTCGTTCCAGTATCTTGTTAGGTCGTTGGAGCGACCTAAAGGCCTTGTTAGGTCGTATGCGACCTAATAATTCACCAAATTGGGCTGTGCAACCACTTTCCTTAGCATCACTTGCTCCCCCCTCTAACTCCTTAGGTCGTGAACGACCTACACTCTCCTTAGGTCGTGAGCGACCTAAGCCTTTAACTTTCTGCACTGCATCATCCTCCCCTGGTTGAGAGAAATTCGTCCTCGAATTTGTAAATGCTTCCACATCAGCTCGTTCACTCCCATGATATGGTACGAGATGTTTAACATTGAACACATCAGACGTATACACATCATCTGGCAGCTTCAATTTATAAGCATTTTCATTGATTCGTTTCACAACTTCCACCGGACTAATTTTCCTGGCTTTCAACTTGCTATAAGTGCCCACTGGAAAACGGTCTTTCGTTAACACTGCATAAACCAAATCACCTTCATGAAATTCAACACTCCTTCGTTTCAAATCTGCGGATTGTTTATACTTCTTATTTGCTTTCTCTAATCGTTCTTGAACGATTTTATGACATTCCGTCAGCCCTTCAACAAAATCAGCAGCTTTCTTAATTGTCCTTTTTGAGTGTGGTATCACCGTTAAATCCAACGGTCCCTTCGGTAAGCTCGAATAGACAATCTGGAATGGACTGAACCCAGTACTTCGATTCGTAGCATGATTATGGGCAAACTCTGCCTGGCATAACTTCACATCCCAACTCTTCAGATTATCTTGAACAAGACACCTCAACAAGTTTCCTAATGATCTATTAACCACCTCAGTCTGTCCATCAGTTTGCGGATGATAAGCACTACTGAACTTCAGCTTCGTTCTGACCATTTTCCACAAACTCAACCAAAAATGACTCAAAAATCGAGTATCTCTATCCGACACGATAGATTCTGGCAATCCATGTAGTCGATAGATCTCCTTGAAAAACAACTGAGCAACATGAACCGCATCTGTCGTCTTCTTACAAGCAATAAAATGTGCCATTTTTGAAAATCTGTCAACCACCACATAAATGGAATCATTATCACGTTGCGTTCTTGGCAACCCCAACACAAAGTCCATACTGATATCCACCCATGGTTTTACAGGTACGGGTAACGGCCTATATAAACCAGCATTAGTTGCAGTTCCTTTCGAAACTTGACAAATATGACAACGCTCCACAAACCTCTCTACTTCTTTCCTCATTGATGGCCAAAAGTAGGACTGTGAAATCAGCTGTAAGGTACGGTCTCTCCCAACATGTCCCTCTTCGTGTAACTCCTTGATAATCTTCATTCTCAGACTACCCTCCGGTATGCATAATCGACTTCCTTTAAAAAGAAAACCGTCAACCAACATAAACTCATCAGTCTTCCCTTCATTGTTCCCTTCAACAAATTTCTTAAAATAAGAATCTTCTGCAATCTGCTCCGGCAATAATTCAAAACCAGTCACCTCGATTTTCATTGTCGTCAACAAATGACTCCTTCTACTTAAAGCATCAGCCACTCGATTCGTCACCCCTGACTTGTGTTTCACAACGAAAGTAAACTGTTGCAGATATGCAATCCACGATGCATGTCTCGCTGAAATCTTATCTTGCCCTTGCAAATGCTTCAATGCTTCATGATCAGTATACAGAACAAACTCTTTCTGAAATAGATAATGTCTCCAGTGTTTAATAGATTGCACAACAGCATAGAACTCCACATCATATGTACTGTATCGCATCTTCGCTCCTGACAACTTCTCACTGAAATAGGCAATTGGACGTCCCTTCTGACTCAACACTCCTCTAATCCCAACCTTGGATGCATCAGTGTGCAGTTCAAACACTAGCTGAAAATCAGGTAGCACTAGAATTGGTGCAGACGTCAGCAATTCCTTGATCTTCCCAAAAGCACTCCCTGCTTCCTCTGTCCATGCAAACTGTTTACCTTTCATGCAATCTGTAATAGGCGCCATCACACTACTAAAGTGTAGAATAAACCTTCGATAAAATGAAGCCAACCCGTGAAAACTACGAACTTCCGTTATCGTCTTGGGCTGTGGCCAATCTCTAATTGCTTCAACTTTACTTTGGTCAACCTGTATTCCTTTCTCTGAAACAACATACCCCAGAAATAAAACACTGTGCGTCATGAACACACATTTCTTTGTAGCAGCATAAAATTGTTCTTGTCTCAGTACCATCAGCACTTCTCTAAGATGATTCAGATGTTCCTCTGGACTCCCACTGTAAATAAGAATATCATCGAAATACACCACCACGAATTTCCCAATGAACGGTCGAAAAATCTGATTCATCACTCTCATGAAAGTACTCGGTGCATTGGATAAACCAAATGGCATGACCAACCATTCGTATAGACCCTCCCTGGTTTTAAAAGCAGTCTTCCACTCATCTCCTGGTCTGATACGAATTTGATGATATCCGCTCTTCAAATCAATCTTCGAAAATATAGTAGCTCCGCTTATTTGATCTAATAAGTCATCCAACCTCGGCATTGGAAATCTATATCTCACAGTAATCTTATTCAATGCTCGACTGTCAGTGCACATCCTCCACGTTCCATCCCTTTTGGGTACCAATAAAGCTGGTACAGCACAAGGACTCAGACTCTCCTGCACACGTCCCTGCTCAAGCAATTCCTCTACCTGCCTCCGCAACTCTTCATGTTCCTTCGGACTCATTCGATAATGTGGTCGGTGTGGCAATACTGCACCTGGAACAAGATCTATCTGATGTTGTATGTCCCTCAACGGTGGCAATTCCGTTGGTAACTCTTCTGGAAATACATCGTCAAATTCTTTCAAAACTGGTTTAACTTCTTATGGTATTTCAACTTCTTCACTGCTCTCACGCCCAATCAACAAGAACACTTCCGGCTCTTCTTCAACCTCCTTAACAAACTCTTTCAAAGATAATAAAGTTTTCAGCTCTTCAATTTCTTCTGACTTACTTTCTCCTTGTGGTCTCTTCTTTGGAACTAGGATAATCTTCGTGCCTTCAAACATAAAACTGTAGCTATTGGTCCGACCGTCATGTTGTACTGCTCGATCATACTGCCATGGCCTTCCCAATAATAAGTGGCAAACATCCATCTCTACTACATCACACCATATTTCATCTTTGTATTTCTTCCCAATAGAGAATGGAACACGAACTCGTCTATCCACTTTCACTTCTCCTCCTTTTCTCAACCATGCTAACTTGTATGGACTCGGATGTTTCTCTGTCTTCAATTTCAATTTTGTCACAGCTTCGGTTGAAATAATATTATCACAGCTTCCTGCGTCAATCACAAACTTACACACCTTTCCTAGAATGGTACATGTCGACTGAAAGATGTTACTCCTCAACCAACTGGCTTCCTCCTGCTTCGGTGTTAAACACGATCTCCTCAGCATTAGGTTACAACCTTCATCTCCTGACGCAATATCCTGCTCATCTTCCTCAACTGGACTGGAACACTCCCCATCAACATCCTCATCTGCAACTTCTACAATCATGGTTCGTTTCTTCGGCTTTGGACACTCACTGCTTTTATGACCCAATTCCTGACAATTGTAACATTTGAAACCATTGTTAACCCTTGTCTTCTCAGCCTCTTTCACTACTGGTCTACTGATAGGTTTAGAAACATTAGAACTTCCACCAACACCCTTCGCTTGATTGTTAGAATTAGTAAACACACCACTTCCTCGTCGTCCCTGCTTCTCCCAAGCCAACGCTTTCTGATGTGCTTCTGCTACAGATCTAGGATCGAACATATTAACCATATCCTGTATCTGCATCCTCAATCCCCCAATGAATCTAGATGTCAGCTGCTCTTCTGTTTCCATAATATCATTCCTTGCAATAAGTTGATAGAATTCATCAGCATAGTCATTAACTGTCTTTGTGCCCTGCCTCAAGTTTTGCAAACGTTGATACATCAAAGATTGATAATTGTAAGGTAAGAACGTTGCTTTCATTAATTTCTTATTCTTCTCCCAAGATTCAATCTTTGACTTCCCCATACGTTCACGTGTAAGCTTGGTTTGCTGCCACCATGCTAAAGCTCTACCCCTTAACCTCGTAGCAACCAACTTCACTCTACGCTGTTCCGGAACTTCTTTGAAGTCAAAAATCTCCTCAACATTAGCCACCCAATCTAGAAACTCCTCCGCTTGCATACCACCCTTGAATTCAGGAATTTCTGTCTTCATCCCCGACTCCCATTTGTGATCATACTCAGAATAGTTTCTTCCTTGACCTCTTCCTTGAATACTACCACCATCATACTCCTCTTCAAAATCAGATGCATAACGATGTCGATTCTGACCACCAACATCTCTACTACCATTACGCCTTCCACCTTCATCCCTTCTATCGACATTCCTCCGTTCACGATCATTCACGTTCCTTCCACGCCCTTGATCATTTTCAACACTTCTGTCTCGATTGGAATGTGGCGAGACTCTACTACCCCCATGGTTAGATTCTGGTGAAACCCTTCTCCGATTTTGATTCATTTCCGACATAAGCTTCTCTAACCGACCAATTCCTTCGTTAAGCTTTTCACTAAAGTTCTCATTGATTCTTTGCTCCATCTCATCAGCCTCTTCTCTTCGATACAAAGCTTCTACGTTTTGGTGACGATTAGCTCTTCTTGGCGGCATACTTGAAAATCTTCCAACACTTCAAAATTCAAACACAATTCGGACTTTGATCCAAAATGAAACGGATCGAAAACTTCCACTTTGTAGCAAATCGCGATGAACACGATGGACAAAGTTTCGGCCTCCAATGCAAATCCGAACTTCAATCTTCAAACAAATGCGAACAACTTCACTTGCTCACGGCTCAACTTCAATCTTCTCAAATGAATAGGCTCCAAGTCTCGATCTAGCTATGATTGGCTAGAACACGCTCTGATACCAAACTGACGCAGCGGATATTACAAAACAATGTAGATCGTTGAAAGTAGTAGTCGGTGGATTGGAAGAATACTGGAATGCCCGAATTCGTTGATCCGAAGATACCGAACTCTAGCTATCTCGAACTCGTTGATCGCGCACGATACCGGGTTCAAAGATCTTCAATTCTTCAAGCATTGATCAAGCGCACTTGATTCCGCGAATCGGCTTCTACAATCGTTGAATCGAGCGCACTCGATTATCCGAAAGAGGAGATAGGAGATTACACTCAACTACCAATTTGGAATGAAAGCTCAAAGCAATCAAAAGAGAATTTTATTCAAAAATCAACAACCTTTACAAATGACTCACACTTGCTATTTATAGCTTTTACAACTCAACATGCAAAAACTTCAAAAAAATACAAGTACTTAGGTCGGAAACGACCTACGACCTAAAATGTTGCGACCTAGTACAGACGCGACTTAGCATAGGTCGGCAGCGACCTAACAACAAACAGTTACAACTCGTTACAACCTTCAGCGACTTAACAACTTAGACAAAATACAAACAGACGACCTACTACTTATAAAAGTTGCGACCTAAAAACAGACGCGACTTAACTTCAATACATCTGCTTCCTTCAGCGACTTAAGAATCAACGGCAGAGATCAATGCGGCATAAGAATCAACGACATCCCTTCGTTTGCGACCTAACAGAAGCGGCTTCAGAAATTCTTCGCGACCTAAGTCTCCACGACCTAAGACTTTGCGACCTAATCCTTCGCGACCTAACTTAGCTTGTTCCGTTTCCTTACGACCTATCATAGGTCGTAACTCGTTAGGTCGTATCACCTTTCCCTTCAGACTGTTAGGTCAGAGCACCCCGCTAGCTCGTTCCAGCACCTTCTTTCCTATCTCGCTAGGTCGTACGCGACCTAAAAGTATGTTAGGTCGTACCAGCGACCTATCTCTTAGTTTTAGCTTGCTATCCTCAAACCAGTTAGGTCGTAGCTCTTTCCCTGGTGACACGGTAGGTCGTTCCCACGACTTATGCCTTAGCTCGTTAGCTCGTATGCGACCTAAAAACAAGTTTGGTCGTTCCAGTATCTTGTTAGGTCGTTGGAGCGACCTAAAGGCCTTGTTAGGTCGTATGCGACCTAATACTTCACCAAATTGGGCTGTGCAACCACTTTCCTTAGCATCACTTGCTCCCCCCTCTAACTCCTTAGGTCGTGAACGACCTACACTCTCCTTAGGTCGTGAGCGACCTAAGCCTTTAACTTTCTGCACTGCATCACTTCCAAATCTCCAGATCTAATCCCTATTATTCCAGTTTGACTTCCTTTCCTCCATCTTTAGATATATACATAGTTAGCGTATAAAGAGATCCATATTAGAAAAGAGATTTGGATTTGATTTACAATTTAGATCTGAATTTATATTTTACCTTGGCTTTGATGATTTGATTTGACTCTATTATCTTTGTCAATCATCTTCTATGATTCTTTAATTGTGTATACGTATGAACTATAACTATCCTTAAGAATTTTGAATTTGAAGGAGAAGAAAAAATGACGGAGCTCTAGTGTCGCTCTGAAAAATATGAGTTTAGAAGTGAGAATTCAGGTTAGTATTTATAGGAGTTCAAATCAATGCAAGCCGTAGATTAAAGTATATCGAATACGGGCAGCTTGGCCACTTATTATTATCGATTTTCGAACAGCATCGGTCGACCGATCTGTGCCTACGGTCGACCGCTACTGGTCGACTAGCAAGCCTATGGGTCGACTGGTCTCTTATTATGTAGTAATTAACAATATCATTTGATTTTTGTTTTATTTTATTTCTTATTTAAGCGATCGATATAATTTCTTTCTATTTGCATATCTCTTAACGTCTAAGCAATGCCAATTGTCCGTTAAGTTTAAGTGACGGCAATTAACGTTAGTTGGTTATTTTTATTTCCTTAATTACATATATTATTATTCTCAACTAGAAAACTTCAAACATTAAAAACTTTTTCGTTTGAACTCCGATTAGAAAACCTTATATATAAAAATTGATCAGAAAATCACCATGAACCCAACGGTTTAAGTTTCATAGCCAAATTTTGACGTTTGTAAAATTTTTATTTTTGGCGTTACTAACTATTAATTAATTTCTTTTTAATTAATTGTCATTAAATTATGGGGTATTACATTCTTTCCTCCTTAAAAGAATTTCGTCCTCGAAATTCCTTAAGGACCGACCAATGTAACATAATGTACAACCATTATAAACTAACCAACCAATTGGTGTACATCCAATTTTACAACCAAACGTGTACAAGTGCACGGCGTGTCAAAATACATATGGTATGTATATTGTATAATTCTAATAGGTGCCTCATATATGAATGCATTCTTTTTTAAACAGTTTTAAAAATATGGTGCAAACAATCTAAATATACAGACAGTTTTATATGTATGCAAAAATTTAAAATCAAAAATTTATTTTTGCATTCAAAATTTTCCACACTTCTACGAATAGAAAAATAGTTCAACCAATTTTTCATCCAATTCTTACCATCCAAAATTCTAACACACCTTTGCTAACATCCAAATTTAGAAAAATCCTTTTTTCTAAGCCCATATTCTTATGTCAGAAAATGGTTTAGATGGAAAATTCCATACTTCCAATCTTCTCTTGTGTACCTTTTTTCCAATGTACCTTGGAATCTTCTCTTTTGCCCCCAATTCTCTTCCAACATTTCCAAGTATAGTCCGTATAAGTAAATTTTATTTTAAATATTTAAAATTTTAAAACAGAACTATTTTAAAACTAGTTTAGTTCACCTACCGACAAGGTATGAAGGAAGTGACTCCATAGCTAAAACGGCTTTTTCCCTTGTCTCTAACTGTATTTTATTTTACTGTCACTTCTGCTGCATAGAAAAATTCATATTAGCTATCATGTCAACCAGTCCCCAATGTTAAGTATGTAGCATTTTCAAAATTCAAAATTCCTTTTCTTTCTGTTCAAAAATATTTTTGTATTGCCTTTCGAAATATCAGTAGAAATTCTTGATTTTAAGATCTTTCATCACAAAACTTTCAAAAACTTTTCATAAAGATATTTTGTTTTCCAAAAGAGTGTGTATATATATATATTTCAAAACAAATATGCCATATCTCATGAAATCGGGGCTTAGTCAACAGTTTAACGTCCATATCGAACTTCACCAAATTACATTGTAAATTTTAAATTTCAAAAACTTTTCCTTTATTTATAATAACAACCAACACACAAGTTCATTTATAAATTTCAGCTTTAAGGTATGGGGCGTTGACCCGTGGCTTCACAACAAACTTTTCCCTGTCCTACGCTCGTCAAAATTTATCTTCTCAAAAAAGGCTTTTGGGACTTAATTTTACATTTCTTTTAGTAGCTAATTTAATAAATTCTATAATTTATTTTTATAAACTTCCAGCCTTTTATTTATAAATTTTGCATTAGTTAAGTGTCTACATGAGATTTCTTTACTTACGCAGTTTTATAATTAATATAGCGGTCCATCCAGAAAACCAATTTTCAAAAGGAACATTTTTCATGATATCGTATGTGTTTTATAGAATGAGCTAATGCTTACAACCCAAACCTCAAAGAAACTATTGTTGGAAGCTACCCATCAACATCGATTTCTTTCTAGTAATTAAATGAACCTTTCGAAACATGTCATCATTCTCCAACCCACATATCTGAACTTTTGTTTATGGCTTCCGATGAATAAGATATATCTATTACTTCCATTAGCATACCCAATTATGGAATAATTATGCATCCCCACACTGTAGTGGGTAAGAAATATAAACTATGCACGTTTGAATAAGTCATTGGTAAATTAGCTTAGCAGAATAATTTTTCCACCCTCTATCTTTCCTTCCTTAACTTTGATTCTACTAATGTCCTCTATGTGTGTTTGCCATCTTATTACCCACTATTACCATTTTCTCTTAATCCAAATCTCTTGATAGTACTCTCAAATTTGGTATTTGATTTCTTTATCTTTGATCCTTCGTATGAGCATACTCTAGAACTTGTAGAAGTGTTCTTTAATACCATATATCATTCTTTTGCAGGTTCTTCTTATAACTTGCACACATGTCTAACAAACATCCCTAGGTTCTCACCAATATTCCTTACACTCTATGAGTAGTCATCGCTATCATCTTCGTAGCCTTATCGTTTACCCCATCTTACATAGACGGTCATTTCTTCTACTCCATATCTAAAATTTTGGTTTGGTATTCGCCAATTTTCTTCAAAAATTAAAACTTAATTTTTTTTGAAGTATTTAATCCCAAAACATTTATCTTTAAAAGTACGACTTAGAAACTTTTTAGCAAAGTCAAAAAATAACTTCGTGTCTTAACTTTAAAACTATAATTAAAATTTTAAAAGTTCTTTTCCTTTTTAAAGACCTTTTTCAACTTTTATTTTTAACTCAAACCATTTATTAAGTTTTAAAACTAAATTACTATACCAAACTGTTTCTTTTCAAAAATGCACTTTACAGTGTTTCTAAACATTATTTATAATTTTAAACAATAACAACTGGAGTAGATAAGGACAGCTCTCACCCCACCATTTTTTTATTACTCATACTATCTTCACCTTCAACATTAGCGGAGGCTTTATTAGCATATTAGAGGGACTTCTAAAAGATACTTGACATAAAAGCGCACAACAATGAAAAATACCAATTTTCCTTTATTTTGCCTTTAATTTCCTATGCTGCTTTTAATTAGACTACTAACATTATTTTTTAATATAATCTCCTAACGTTATTTCTAATCACTAACATTATTTTATATAAATTCATAATATTGTTTTTATTTATATTATTCAATCTTCCTCTACCTAAACTGCCTTTATTTCAATTGTTTTTCTCTCAATTTACTACCTTATTTGTTGAACCATTGTAGTGAGTTCGCCTACCGCTTTATTTTCCGGTTCTAATCTTCTTTTCCATTCTTCTTACCCCATTTCCAGCTTCTACCACTTCCTATCGCCCACTGCTAAAATGAATTTTTCAACTTAAAACCTTTTTCATCATAGAAAAATCAACGAGCTACATACGCTCTACTATTTGTTTTCGGAAGAATTAATTTTTTTAAAAACCCATTTACTATTATTGTCAGTCCAACATAGCTTAAATTTTCTACTTTTTTATTTATTTAATATAACTGTTCACTGGGTTTTTAACCCAATAGAATTCAAAGGGAACTAGAGAATCTACAACAAGTCAAAATATCTCAAGGATAGACCCAGAAGATCAAAAGGAAAAGAAGAGAAAGACCAAAAAAGAAAATGCCAAAACAAGCTAAGGCGATGGATCACTAGTGATCCATCACCCATGGATCGCTAGAGATCCATAAAGCTTGCTCATGGATCCTCCAATCCTCTTGCATCATGATCTAATATGTTCCCTAGAGACGCTTGCCAAGTTTCATAGCATGCCAAACAATCTAGCTCGAGAAGTAAAGACTCACTTGATTCAAGCTATTCGACCAAAAGCAGCTAACTTAAAATGGACGTACATAACTCATATGAAGTCGGATTGACTTGAAATTTTGGAAGAACATTTGGAAAATGTAGAAGAAGGCTCACAAATAAAATGAGACCATTTGGAGTTGATTTGATGGATCGCTAGTGACCTAACTAGATCCACCTCCTCAAATTTTTATGGTGGGTCCCTATCACCCTCTAGAGTGTTCCTGCAAAGTTTCGTTCGATTTGAGCAAGTTATGGATGATTCTTCTGGACCAGATGACCCATGAAGATAGATGATCAAACTAACTTCAAATGACGTGATATTTGGACAAGGTACTTAAATAGAAGATAGGAAGACAACCAAACAAGGATCACTTAAAAATATGCTAAGTGGATGGATAGCTAAAGATCCATCCCCTATGGATAGCTAAAGATCCATCCCCTATGGATAGCTAGCGATCCATCCTCTATGGATAGCTAGCTATCCATCAAGATAGGTCGGATCTCCCTCAAACTAATCAAGCTCCTTCATAGCACTAAGTAAAGGCTTCTGGTAGAAAAATAGGCTAAGTTGATGGATAACTAGCGGTCCATACCCAATGGATAACTAGCAATCCATAGAAATGACTCAGGTTAATTTGAGATTTTCGGTGATGACCTGGCAAAAAACCTGGACTCTTCTGCACTTGGACTTCTGGCCCAACACTCACCGAATTCCCTTATTAATAATCACCTACCTACAGCTAGAGATGGATCTTTTCCAGGGGAGAGAGCCGCCATTACTATACTGGAATTCCTTCACTTCTTCAACTTTCTTCTCTCTCACAACATTCATTAAAGTGGTTACTGTGATTCTCTAGTCAACCCTTGTCTTGTGACTTATTCTAACTCATTGTAACTTAGATCTAAGGACTAACTAGTTGATATCCAAAGAGATTCAACTAGTATAATCATAATAAAGATTGATTAAAGTGGACGTGGTCCAGAGTCAGCCGAACCACTATAAAAATTCCGTGTCACTTTTCTTACTTCTGCTTTTATTTGTTGTTTATTTGAGATTTGTGCTGCTGATTATCTGCACTGGTGCTTTCATTGTTGATCCAGGGTGTTGATCTATTTTTTGGATTAACATTTTGGTGCTTTCACTAAGAACATGGGTAGATCCGGAAACTTGAAGTTTGAATCTATGATTAGGGGAAAATGAAGAGGCCTAACACTAGATCTAAAACTGGAGCAAGTCAACCACAGCCTAGGGGCAGTCAGGAAGTATCCTCAATTTCTTACCAATCCAACTATGTAGCTAGAGAAGAAATGGAAAGACTGATGAAGGAGATGTAGGATGGAATCTTGGCTAGGCAACAAGAGATGATGGAGGGATTCTTCCAAAGGATGGGACAGCAAGGAACTGTAGGAGCTATAGGAATTCAAACCCTAGGAAATAATACGGGAGCTGCTAGAGTTGGACTTGAACAAGATGGAACATAGCTTTCATGTCTAGAGCAATCGATAATTGGGGGCAACACGGGAGTCAACATGGAAATCAACACCGATGATAGGATCAATATTGGAGCCGGCACCGAAAGGGCCAACAATGGAGTAACCGTTGAAACTCCATGATATGGTGGTACGGGAGCTAATCCGAATACTAGAGTAAAAATCGCAAAGGAATATGTGCCAGGGCTACCCCAGAGGAGCGAAGGACAGAATGAGACTAGGAGAGTAGGGCGGAACACTAGTGTGCAACCAGTGGAGTATGCATTGGATTTCCCTTGCCAAGGCAGGGGTAGAACATTGCTTTCAAACGAAGACCTTCATTAGATGGTGAAAATCGAATTTCTGAATTAGTAAGAAGGTTGGTTAGAGGTGGACCCACAGATCAGGGTTTGGAAGATGTGAACTGAAACTCGTTTAATGCTAATATCCGAAACGCGAGAAATCCTCTCGATTTCAAGCTTCCCGTGTTGGAAATGTACGATGGAAAGGCCGATCCAATGATTCATCTAATGAGATATATCCGACATATGGAAGTGTTGGGTGCTTCTGAGGAAGTAATGGGGTGGTGTTTCCCATTACACTTAACGGGTTTGACGGCGATGTGGTTTAGATAGCTGGAGAATGGGTCCATTAACATGTGGACCGAGTTAGTGGGCAGGTTTTTAAGACAATTTCGAGTTCACGTCTATAACCAAAGAATGTGATGACATTGGAAAATGTGAAGCAAAGGCCCATGGAGACCTTGAGAAGTTATTTAACAAGAATCAATGCGTCGACGACTGCGGTTGACAGGCCGTACCTATCAGTGATTTTGATGGTGGCAGTGTCTGGAGTCGCAAGCAAGACTGACTTCAAGGCTGCACTTAAGAGGAATCCACCAATGGATCTTGCTGAGTTTTACTATGAAGCTGAGAGATATTTGCGTCAGGAGGATGCTGACCCTGAAGATGAAGCTAAAGCTATCGAAATTTATGCTGTGGATGGTATGGGGTCCTCTGGAGCAGGACTTGGAAAAGACAAAGGGATAGAAAATAATCGAGCGTGTAACAAATACGTTTACTGTATAGAGTGCCGAGCAATCGAGTGCCGGAAATACCAGGTTATTAGGGTTTAAGAAGAAAAGAGATAGACGAAGAACAGAAAAAAAACAACACAGAATCTCACAATCGCAGCGGAACAAAATATGATATACAATAACAGCCTTTTATACAAAAGAAAGATCCTAACTGTTAATACACATACAATTTATCAGAGTACAATTATCAACATATAAATCTGGACAGTTATAATAACTTATCCCTAAAATGCTGAATATATATAGCCTACAATACACAGCGGAATACGTTTAAGTACACGCAATATGCCTCTGCCATCCAGCTCGTCTCTTGAGCTCCAAAGCATCCTAACCTGAATTCTGTAATACTCGGTCTGACCTGAGCATTACAATAAAGTAACACCCGAGTCAGGCTAGGAACCAGCGTGAGTAAAACACACTAATTTGAAATACTTAAGTTATCAAAATCCTTCGAAAAATCCAGTGGTATTATAATAACGACTAAGTATAAAATAATTATTAAAATAACCGAATTTGTTAAATTAATTAAATTGCAGCCTATTGGACTCTATAATCAAAACCGTAAAGGTTCGTAGTGGTTATTTGATCGAAGTGGTTCCGGATAATGCATATATCCGATCCCGGTCTCTTCGAACTCAAAATGATAAATTTTAAAAAGGCAGATTGTTTAAAATAAACAGTTCATATCCAGGGTGTCAATATACACATATGGGAATTTATTACATATGTTTATTTTCAATAAAACGTGTAAGCGTTTTATTCCAATTATTTAAATTCGTTTGGCTACTTAATGGCACATACAAGAATACTTGAAATAAATATTCAAGAGTAATAAAGCCAAACATATATCGTTAACTTATTTAATGGTAAACAATTGATATTAACTAATTCACAATCAAGATTTAATCAACTTAATTTAAACTAGATCCACTTACATTTTTAATCCAAATTAATGATAATTTAGAGAAATTATAAATGATTTATTATTAGTTAATTAAAAATTAAATAATCTATTTGGTAACTAACTGAAGTAACAAAAGATTTAAGTCAAATAAGAATATAATTAATTACTCATTTAAATATTATAATATAATTAAACTGTAAATTACGGACAATTAATAACATTAATTTATAATACCGAGTAATAGGATCAAAATGTAAAAATCTTCACGTTGAATGGTTTTAAAAGAATTGATAAAGAAATGTTTAAATTTTAAAGATTTTTAATATAAAAATAAATGTAATTTACTTAATAAAAAGAAACTTGGCACACACATATGCAAACCCGGCCCAACAATTCAAACCCGTGCCCAACCATTTCTTCTTCCTCCCAGTTCTATTCCTCCCTCTCAAACTCAAGCACGAAACCGTGCACAAAAGTGTGTACGTACACATCACCCACGGCCGACCTTCATGATCGCCGACCATCCACCCAAGTTGTCGCCGACCACTACACTCCGTTTCCCTACCTGAAAACGTAACCTAAGCCCACGTTCGAATTTCGAACCTCAAACCCGAGCTTGTATACAACCAAGCCCCACCAATATGCCTCGCCACATCACCCACGGCCGCCGTTCACTGCCAAACTTCACCAACTTGCTTGCCACAACCTCCTCCATCGATTTCCCCATATGCGCATGCTTCCCATTCTCTCTCCTCGTTGCCATTAACGCAAAACTCGAACCCAAACAAACCCACTATTAAACCCTACTTTGAGTTCGTCTAGCAACCACGAGCATTTGAAAAATGCCGCACTATTTTTCCTCAACTCCTCGTTACCCCAGCCTCCTCCGCACCAAGTCCTATGCCACGAATCCATGCACGTCACAGAAATTCGACGTTTTCCTTAAAACCGATCATCTACAAAATTCTACCTCTACATATCACAAAAAACCCCAAACCAATCTTAAAAATCATGTTTTTCTACAACGATCACGATTACATAATCCATTGATTAAATTTTGATGTTTGAATTTCGACCATAACTTGACTTCTTACTGTAAATTGGAATTTTCTTCCTCCGTGCTCAATAAAATTCAACGAAATAAATTTTAAAATGCTAAATACTCAAAAACAAACAACTTTCATTTTGGTGTCAAGTTTTTAAACTGACTAGATGATGGGTTAGTGATTTTTGAAGTTAATGCCTCAACTGGTTTTTTATAAAAAGAAGGTACATGAAGAAGAAGAAAATAGCACAGTGCTTTCAATCTTAGCTGACCATGTCATATATACATGTATCCACATACATACTCAGCACAGACATGAATACTTGGCAATAACAAGTTTTTCAGCAAGATCATAGTTATATATGTATACAGAAAAATGTTAACCAGCGGCAAAAAGGTTTTACTCACAGTTTTAAAGAAATGGATGAACACTGCTCTTTATCTTCTCATGCTTCAGGCTTCTTACTGTCTTTGATCTTTTATATATATATATATATATATGTATATGTATATGTATATTTTTAGGGAAAAACTGTTGTTGTTTTCTTTCTTCCTTTTCTCTATTTTTTTATGTGAGCAAAATGAATAAGGCAAGGCTAGGCTATGAATATATAGAAGAGGAGGAAGTGTACAGTAGAAGGCTAGGGTGGCTGAGGCATTTATGTACAGGTTTTTTTTTTCTCTTTTGCTATGTGGCTGATTTGATCTTGGCCTTGACTTGATTTAGATTTATGTGTGACCTGATTTTGAAATTGTTATGATGATGTCTCCTTATGTATGTATGTATATATATATATATCTATGTGTATAAGGTACGCATACATTCACTTATACACATTTATCCTATCATACTTGCATATATATAAACTTACATACTCACTATCCTTATTATATGTATATATTTACCTATTAACTATTTTTCCCACATACATATATATACTTGTATATCTTCTTGTCATCATATACATATATTTTCATAATATATTTTGTCATCATATAGTTTACACTTATATGTACATATATTTACACATACATTATTCTTCCAACACACACACACACATATATTTATTTATATATATTTAAACATCATAAAGCTTTGTATATATTTATTTATACACATATATGAATATTGTATATTAAATTTTAGACGGTGGAGTTTAGATACATATGCCTATAAAATTTGTCATGTCCAAAAAATTTATAATTTAAAATTAAATATAGTTTAATCAATTTATATATTCAGATATTTTAAACATCAGAAAATTTACCTATTCGACTTATAAAAATTAATATTCCAAAATTAAAATTGGTTAATTACCCCAATAACAGGTGTCAAAAAATCTGGTTCGTTACATTCCACCCCTCTTTGAACTTTTCGTCCACGAAAAGGAACGAAGCGAGAATTTGAATTTTGATGTATTTTACTTAAATAATCATCTTTAACATTTTAAACTCCTTACTCTTTTATTATACATTTTAAGATACAACACTTTAAATCACATAGTATTACCAAGCTAATTTTTTTTAATAAGGATTCAAACTTTTCTATTAAGTATAGGGAAAAGTACAAAAAAACAAATACAAGGCCAAAGGCAGCCAAATAAGTGTTCAAAAGCCTACGGCCCAAAGCCCACCAAAACAAAACGATATCTAGAAACATCTAGACTGAACTGTAAAGTAAAAAAGGAAACCCGGTTACAACAAACTACTTCATTCGTTCATTAACTCATCTCTAAAAAGAAACCTAAAATATTAGTAATGGCGGCGAGTCAAGGAAGAGCTAAGATCACCAGCAATCCTCTGCTAATTCCAAATCCTTTGCTAATTCCAAATCAAAGCACACAGCATACTAGATCCAGCACTTCGTGAAATCTCAGAAGATAAGTCTCTCTGTCTAAGAAAAAGTACGTCTTAAGACTTTACAACGATGAACTAACAAATGTCGTTTGAACCATAGGAACCAAGATCAGCAGCAAGGAACACAGATCGACTAAAGCTGGGAAACTAACAGTCGGAACAAGCAGAAACAACTTCTATGACGATATCCATCCTTCTGTAAAAGGCGACAAGCAAAAATCTCCTGGATAGACAAGGTATATACTGAAAACCTCCAAATTTAACCTCTTTTCTCAACTAACTACTGCTTTGCCCAGGTTCAAGCACTCGGAATATCCTGCAGATCTGCAACCTTATATAGCTAATTCAATATGTATTGAAATTGTAAAATAAGATGTAATTTATAAGAGAGGAAGAAAATTGTAAATAGAACAGGATCAGAGAAACTTGGAACGAGGAGATGAAGAAGCAAGAAGGAAGGAGAAGAACAGATCTTATGATAAAGCAGAAAGAGCCCCAATTCAGCGTTGGGAGGTATATCCCCATTTCGAAGCTATCACTGCATTCATACCAGTAATGTTCTTGAAGTTTTTTGATTTTGCCATTCTGATATTCATTACCTGGAAAATGTTCTTACAAATCTGCGACCTATCTGTAAAACGATTCTGAAATATCCTTTCGTTTCTTTCTTTCCAAATATGCTAGACACAAACTGATAACGACAATTGAAACAAGTCTGAACTGAGACTCTTAGAGCTAGAAAATGAAACGATTTTCTGTAGATCCTCTTTTAAGGAAAAGGAAAGTACGTTTTTCAGAGTTTGAAGAAATTTTTTACAACTCCAAAGCCATATACTTTCTGTAAAATTACATTGAAAAAATAGGTGATCTATATTTTCAATGTAATTGTTACAAAAGACACAATTAAGGTCCACGACAATCTGCTTTTGTAGGAGTCTTCCTTTTGTCAAAAGATAGTCATTGACGACTTTAAACAGGCATACCGCCATTTTGGGGACATGAATTTTATTCCAGACCAAAGGAGCCCAATACTTAGTCTCAAAACTAGATCTAACCATGTTCCATACTTCTTTAAATTGGAATAATCCATCCTTTGAACATTTCCAAGACCAAAAATCCCTATCTCTATTATTATGAATCTTAACTCCTTCAATTTCTGCATGAATAAGACATAGAAAGCTATACGAATCCCACTTCTACACACCGTCTTTTATGATCTTGCAAAGAGATAGATTTTCCGAACCAGTTCGGAAAGTAGTATCTCTACCAATGCGTTCCATAATAGAACTACCATTAAGGCATGGATCATACCATAAAGAAGTAGTTTTACCATCTACAATATTAAGAGAAAGACATTTCAAGGCTACCTGTCTATTTTTCAAAATGAATTTCCAAACTCCCGAGTCGTCCAATCGCTGATTAATTTCCCAAAAACTTTTTTGACCAATATATTTACTATGCATTAACTTTGCCCAAATTCCTTCAGAGTTGATCACTTTCCATATCAGTTTGATATATAAGGCTCGGTTCATCTCTTCTAAATTTCTCAATCCCATTCCTCCTTCTTCTTTTTGCCTACACAAAATCTCCCAAGGAATCTTACTGCTGCGACTTTTCCATAGAAAGTTTAAGATCAAGTGTTTAATTTTATTTAGCGTTGAGACTGGAAGACAAAAACATTGCATCCAAAATTGAATTATAGGGTAAATAATAGATTTTATAAGTTCAAGTCTCCCAGCTAGACTAAGCATTCTAGTTTCCCAACTATCAAACCTTAACTTAATTTTCTCTAATAAGGGAGAGCAATCCTTATCCTTCAAATTAGCACTAGACAAAGGAATACCCAAGTTCCTTATGGGGAGATCCAATTGTTGTATATTGAGAATCGAACTGATATCTGAACAACAATCCACCCCTTTCCCAAAAAATACATTAGATTTCTCAAAACTAAGCTCCAAACCAGTAACCTCCTTCATGGTCTTAAAAACATCACTTATAGCAGTTGCTATCTGAGCATTAGCTTTAGTAAATACAATAATGTCATCAGCGTAGATAAGATGAGTCAACTTATTATCAAAATCTGTAACTGGGGAGATCAGACCGTCCCTGACTTTACCGTCCATCAGTAAAGTAAAATATTCCATAACCAAAGTAAAAAGTATAGGGGAAAGCGGGTCACCTTGACGAAGCCCGTTAGAACTCTTGAAATAACCATGCGCTTCTCCATTAGCAATGATAGAAAAAACAGGAGTCTTAATAATATCTTCGATAATTTTCACCCATTTACCTGGAAAACCCATGTTTATAAGCATATGTATAACAAAAGATGGGTTGATCGAATCATAAGCTTTCTTCAAATCAATTTTGATACACATATGTTTATTATCCTTTCTTCCGAGACCCCTTATAATTTCATGAGCAAACAAGATTCCATCCCCTATTGATCTTCCTTTGATAAAAGCCATCTGATTAGGGGACACCAACTTATCCAAAAACGGACCCAGTCTATTACACAATATTTTAGAGAAAACCTTAAATAACGTATTACAACAAGCTATGGGTCTGAAATCAAGAATGCAAGAGGAATGGGCTTTTTTTGGAATCAAATGAATAAACGTATGATTCCACTCCTTGATTATAACACCCTTTAAGAAAATATCATTCAAAGCTTTGAAAATTAAATCTTTCGAAAGATTCCAATGAGTCTTAAAAAACAAAGAGTTAAAACCATCCGGTCCAGGGGAGACAGTATCTTTGATATCCCACAATGTGAATCTAATTTCTTCCAAGGATATACTCTCATTCAGAAAATTAGCACCATAATCAGAAATAACCGTTTTACAAATAACTTCAGGAAATTGATCACTTAAGGGGAGATTAAAAATACGTTTAAAATAGTCAATAGCCGAATCAATAAATTTGTCTTCCGAGACCGTCGTACCATTAACTACAATATTGGTCAAGCGCTTACTATTTCTTCTGCTAGACATCTTAGCATAAAAAAAAGAAGAAGCCTCATCGCCCATCATAAGCCAATCACATTTAGCCTTTTGTTTAGCTACCAGAAATTCTTTCTTAAGAGCTAAATCCAGGTTTATCTTAGCTCTTTGAAATTCCAATGCTAAATTGTGATCATAAACTTTTTCCAGAAGTTTCTGAAGCCTTGAACAATTCTCTCTCTGGACTTTAACCTCTTGTTTCATATTACGTGATTTAGCACTCCAACTCTTTAGCTCTCTCTTGATATTTTTGAGGATACTAATGATCTGAAACAGAGGTCTATCTTTATGGTTGGAAATCCAAAGCTTCTCAATCAAAGGAAAATATTGGTCACATAAGGACCAATGATTCATATATCTGAAAGGACTGTTTTTAACCCTAGACTTGGAATAAAGCGAAACAAGTACAACATTATGATCACTCACAGAAGGAGGCAAATATTCAGGCGATAAGTCTGTAAATAGATTAATCCAATCTAGGTTAGCAAAAGCTTTGTCTATTTTTGAGAATATGTTTCGACTCGGACCAGACCACCAAGAAAATTCATAACCTTTAATATTAATCTCATTAAGACCAGTATGATTAGACATATCATCTAACTCAAACAAGTTACCAAAAGTAGCAGGCTTGCCTCCCTTTTTTTCTGAGGGACTACAAATACAGTTAAAGTCCCCGAGGACCATCCATGGTCTATAGATATTAATAGCATCCTCCTATAAAATTTTCCATAATCTTTTCCTAAAATCAACAAAATTATGAGCGTAAACAAAAGTTAGGTTACATTTGAACTTTGATGGGTTGATAAGTTCGATAGTAATGTGTTGATCACTCATACTAATGTAGTTGTAATCCCAATAATTTCCATCAATAAGGACCATGATCCTACATTTATAATAATAAGAGACGTTACTAATAATTTTTCATCTGTCTTCCAACGCTCTTTCCAACTTCATTAAATCCGAAAGCAACAATTTATTTTCTAGAATACCAAAGCAACTTATATTATACTTATCTATAAGTTTCCTCACTTCTCCCATTCTATTGGGGTTATGGAACCCTCTAACGTTCCAGCTAGCTACTGACATTATAAGACTTTGTTATTACGGGTCCTCAATGACCTACTGTTGGGAGACTCCCCTTTATCTTCCAAGGAAATGCCTAACATCTGAACCCATTTAGGATTCTTACGAACAAGCTTATCCTTCTGAATATTCTCAAACTCTATGTCCTGAAGCTTTGGCAGAATTTGCTCTTCCAATATCTCCTGAACCGCGTCTGCCTTTTCATAAGAACTCTGTTCCTCTACCACTTCTGTGGTTCCTGTTTCCTGATCCAGAATGTCTTGAACCTGTGAGTTAAAACAAGATTCAGTACCTCTCCTAAAATTAACATTATTAAATATACAATCATCAATAAATATATCATTAGACAGTAAAGAGTTTGGAAAAATATGGGTATCTGATGACGACGACGGGCGATTAAGTAAAGTTAAGTGAGGCGAAGGTGACTTCGGAGGAGAAGATCTCGAGACTCTGGCTCCCGGGGTAGTTGGAGATACAGGGATAAAAGGCCCATTGGTTCCTTGATCAGGAGGAGGACCCGACCTGGCCAAGGGAACAATGTAGCAATCTTCTCTGGCTCCTATTTCGGTGTGAGAAACAGGTTCTGATTCTAAAACTTCTGAAATTGCCCCCTCACCACGCTCTTCTGAGGGTACAGCTCTTTCTGAACTCTGATCCGATGGTAAAACTTCCGTTTGTTTTTGCTCTAAAATATTAATACCCCTAACTCCTGGCTCCATCTCATTAGGAATAGACTGGCACCTATTCCGATGTCCATCAATTGTAGAACTAGCAACAGTTGTATTTTGTTTTCCTTGATGCACTTCTGACTGTAAGACTTCAGTCGAAACATTACCAAGCTAATTTTATATTAAAACATTTTTCATAACTCGATGCCTTAACATGTCCATCCTTGTTCTTACAGAAATTTAGTCATACGTTGATCAGGCGTAGGACTGCAAATCTATAAACACTTAGTAGACCCGTTTCAACACCCAGTGAAAATACTTGACAATCTTTTTCAAAAATGATATGGAAAGTATCACCCCTCTTTACCACCATGGATCCTAGTTAACCTAATGATTACGTTGCCATCCCGACAAAATCATAAGAAAACCGTAGGCATCCACACCTCTCGACTTACGCCATGGGAACACCATAGTCCGCAGCTACACAAAGGTTGCATTGCTATCACAGCAAAACCGTAAGTAGTTTGTAGGCAATCACTGCCCCTCGAATTACGCTATCAAACAAAACTATACTACATAGATCGTTGGCTACACAAAGGTTGCATCACTATCCCAGTGAAACCCAACGTAGACTGTAGGTAATCACTACCACCAGAATTACGCTATGGAACCACATAGATCGCAATCTACCGATGTTACATCGCTATCCCTGTGAAATCAAACGTAGATTGTAGGCAATCACTGCCCCCCGAATTACGCTATGGAACTGCGATAGATCGCAGTTGCACAAAGTTACGTTGCTATCACAACAAAACCCAACGTAACTGTAGGCATCGACACCTCTCGACTTACGCTACCCAACAAATGATCACTAAGAACTCATGAGTTTTGTCCGGATGTCCTCTAGGATCCCAATTATCATTGAACCCACCCTGTGGATTCCTAGGCAGAACCACCCAGTGGATCTCCTACTCTAAGTTTCGACTTTCGTGGGGGTGCCTTTCCATACTTTTGGTTTCAAAATATATCATACTATATATATAGTACCTTTCAAATCATACTCTTTATATGTATCACATATAAACTTTATCTATATGAAAACGATATCTTCAAAATCGATAGTTTTAAGTTCGGTTTACCCAATTTCCTAAAATTGACTATCTGCCAAAACCAAAAGTCTTTTAAAATCAATGGGTTCCAAAACTATTTCAGTTTCATTCTCATATACATATAAGATCATTCTTTTCAACTCGAATAATTTTCGGATCAATAATTTCCGAGTCCACCTCATACTTATATAAACTCTATTTAGTATTTCAAATATCTTTCAAAAATCGTTTCTTTCTAGTTATAAATTCATCAAAGGGAGTTTGAATATATAACTAACATATATCATCTCATTTATGCCAAATCAAACTTCCAAGTCCGATTACTCTTCAAAATTATCGGTAACATTTCTTACTTCTTATAAAGTAAATTCCAGTTATAGTGACTATTCAATCTTCATTTTAAAATCATCATATTTACTCAAAATATACTATTTCACTTCAAAATCATTTTTGCCTTAATATCTTAATTTTTTTCGGTTCCAATTTAAAATTGCTTCGAATTTCCATTTGGGTTATAACTTCAATTTAACCCAATTTGTATTTAAATCCATGTTTTAAATATAAATAATTTCCACTCTGACCAGTTTGAATTTAGAAAACAGCTTGAATAGTTGTAAAATAGTTAAATAGTTAATATAAGATAGTTTGAGTTTTAAAAAGAATGGTTTGTATAGTAAATAGCTTGGAAAGTCAAAATAATTTGAATATTTAAGAAGGTAAAATTTAACAGTTTATATTAAAATAATTTATTTGAAAATAGTTTCAAAGTCAAACTAATTCAATTCCCAATCTTCCATTTAAATTTATTCAATTCCGATTTCAATTCGAATTAACTTCGATTCCCATTCTAATTGAAATCAATTTCAATTTTGATTCCAAATTAATTCAATTCTGACTTCAATTCCAATTAATTCAATTCAATTCAATTCCAATTTGAATGACTTCCAATTCAATTCTCAAATTCTAACTGTTTCGATTTATATAAATTCGAATTCAATTTTTCAAAATATTGATTTAAATCACTTAA
Organism: Allium fistulosum; assembly: GCA_030737815.1. Classification (NCBI taxonomy): domain Eukaryota; kingdom Viridiplantae; phylum Streptophyta; class Magnoliopsida; order Asparagales; family Amaryllidaceae; genus Allium; species Allium fistulosum. The sequence continues at coordinate 421,300,480 of CM060906.1, forward strand.
ATCAAATTAACCTTCAATATTCAATTTAAAAATCCAAATCTTTTAAAAATAGTTCAATTCCGAGCCCAAATTTCGAAATATTCATTTAAATTACTTTTTACTTGGATTTATTCCAAGGTTCGAGTGAGAGTTCAAATCTTCTTAAAGCAAATCAATTTTCCGAATTTAATTGATTTCTCAATTGTAACTTCAGAATTTCAAACCCAATTCCTTAAACAGTTCCGGTTGACAAGTTCATTTTTAACATTTCAAATTGAAGTTCAAAATGATTCCATTTCCATAAATTCAATTTTATTCCTTAAAATCAAAATCATTTAAATAGTTTCAAATCAAAGTTTTATTTTTATTTAATTTCAAGGATGGATATATATCATTTCAATCCAAAATAAATGTCATTTCAACCCACTTCTTAATTTATTCGGAATAATCCAATTTACAGTTTTATATTCTGTAAATAACATACAAGATGATAGCAGGATAGATCAAAATAAATAAACATCCAAATCATCTAAAACATCAATCAATAGCATCCATCACAAATTTCTAGAATTCGAAACTCGTTTTACTTCAAAAATCGTTTTGAAATCATTTACACATACATAACTCCTTTTTTAACTTTTTCTCAAATCTATACCTTTTCTTTTACAATTTAACCTATTTAACTTCCATAAGTTAAATTTTAATTTACCTTACAATTTTCAATTTCAGGTTATAAGTTCAAAACTTATTTAACTTGGCCTGAGTTAAATTCCCAATTCGTTCAATCCATTTAACCTTCTCAATTTAATTTTTTAACTTCCAAATTTAAATTTCTTATTAATATCACTTCCCACTTATAAGTTCAAAAACTTACCTTTCTTTTTGGGTTATACTCCTCATTTCAGTGGGAACCTAGAATTCAAACACCCAGTTATTTATTTCAAACCAACTTTGAAATCATATATATATGCACATATATATCCCATTTATATACCAAATCATACTTTTTAAATTTTAAACCAACCTTGGTTTCTATCCAAAACAAATTCCTCTATATTTCCAAAACAACCCTTGTTTTAAGCAAAAATTTCCATATCAAAATATTCTAAATAATACTACTTATTATTTCCTCTAACACTTTGAAACACATTTCAAAATTTCTGGGACTTAGATTCAAAACTCCTCAATTAAGATCCATTTTTAATTTATAAGTCACATTTATAACTTATGCTTATATAATTCCACTTCCTTAAAACATTTCACACTATTTTATCATTGTTTATTCTATAATAAACATCCTTTATTAAGACACAACAACCAATTTATGATAATAATCAATATTACCATATCTAGAAACCAAACACACTTTATACTCCATAATAATTTCCTGAAAAATTATTTATAAAATATAATCAGGGTAAACTTATTTTTATTTCAGAACACTTTGAAAAACTCTTTCAAAATTTCCAAAATTTTAAATTCTGGTTTGAGTCTATTTTTAGCTTAACTTATTTGCATAATTCGTTCTTACCCAAATTTCTATTTGCTTATATATATATATTACCACTTAATTTTTATAATCTGATTTGATTATAATAATTACAACCAATCACCTTAATATACTATAATAATTTAGAAATATTATTTCTTTTCATATCAAAATAAAATCTTATATAAAAATTATTTTAAAATCGCTTTTAAAATCATTATATAAGAAAATTACAAGTACTCCCTCATATATATGATACACTCAATTCATTCTAGGGTACTACTGACCCTATTTCTAATAAGTAATCCCCACCAGAGCCAAGGTTCTCGCTTAACCTTCAGCTCTGATACCACGTGTAACGACCGAGCGATTTTCGACCCCCGAAAATTGACACTAATACGTTCACTGTATAGAGCGCCGAGCAATCGAGTGCAAGAAATACCAGGTTGTTAGGGTTTAAGAAGAAAAGAGATAGAAGAAGAACAAAAAAAACAACACAGAATCTCACAATCGCAGCGGAACAAAATATAATATACAATAACAGCCTTTTATATAAAAGAAAGATCCCAACTGTTAATATACATAGAATTTATCAGAGTACAATTACCAACATATAAATCTGGACTGTTATAATAACTTGTCCCTAAAATGCTGAATATATATAGCCTATAATACACAGCGGAATACATTTAAGTACACGCAATATGCCTCTGCCATCCAGCTCGTCTCCTGAGCTCTAAAGCATCCTAACCTGAATTCTATAATACTCGGTATGATCGGAGCATTACAATAAAGTAACACCCGAATCAGGCTGGGAACCAGCGTGAGTAAAACACATAAATTTGAAATACTTAAGTTATCAAAATCCTTCGAAAAACTAAGGTAACTCGTACAAACACGACGAGTTTCTATCATATTATAACCAAAACTCTTTTACAGAAAAATCCAGTGGTATTATAATAACGACTAAGTATAAAATACTTATTAAAATAACTGAATTTGTTAAATTAATTAAATTGCAGCCTATTGGACTCTATAATCAAAACCGTAAAGGTTCACAGTGGTTATTTGATCGAAGTGGTTCCGGATAATGCAGATATCCGATCTCGGTCTCTTCGAACTCAAAACGATAAATTTTAAGAAGGCAGATTGTTTAAAATAAACAGTTCATATCCAGGGTGTCAATATACACATATGGGAATTTATTACATATGTTTATTTTCAATAAAATGTGTAAGCGTTTTACTCCAATTATTTAAATTCGTTTGGCTACTTAATGGCACAGACAAGAATACTTGAAATAAATATTCAAGAGTAATAAGGCGAAACATATATCGTTAACTTAATTTAAGGATAAATAATTGATATTAACTAATTCACAATTAGGATTTAATCAACTTAATTTGAACTAGATCTACTTACATTTTTAATCCAAATTAATGATAATTTAGAGAAATTATAAATGATTTATTATTAGTTAATTAAAAATTAAACAATCTATTTGGTAACTAACTGAACTAACAAAAGATTTAAGTCAAATAAGAATATAATTAATTACTCATTTAAATATTATAATATAATTAAACTATAAATTACGGACAATCAATAACATTAATTTATAATACCGAGTAATAGGATCAACATGTAAAAATATTCACGTTGAATGGTTTTAAAAGAATTGATAAAACAATGTTTAAATTTTAAAGATTTTTAATATAAAAATAAATGTAATTTACTTGATAAAAAGAAACTCGGCCCACACATATGCAAATCCGGCCCAACAATTCAAACCCGTGCCCAACCATTTCTTCTTCCTCTCATTTCTATTCCTCCCTCTCAAACTCAAGCACGAAACCGTGCACAAAAGTGTGCACATACACATCACCCACGACCGACCTTCACGACCGCCGACCATCCACCCAAGTTGCCGCCGACCACTACACTCCGTTTCCCTACCTGAAAATGCAACCTAAGCCCATGTTCGAATTTCGAACCTCAAACCCAAGCCGGTATACAACCACGCCCCACCAATATGCCTCGCCACATCACCCACGACCGCCGTTCATTGCCAAACTTCACCCACTTGCTCGCCACAACCTCCTCCATCGATTTCCCCCTATGCGCACGCTTCCCATTCTCTCTCCTCATCGCCATTAACGCAAAACTCGAACCCAAACAAACCCACTATTGAAACCTACTTCGAGTTCGTCTAGCCATCATAAGCATTTGAAAAATGCCGCACTATTTTTCCTCGACTCCTCATTAACCCAGCCTTCTCCGCGCCAAGTCCTATGCCACGAAACCATGCACGTCACCGGAATTCGACATTTTCCCCAAAACCGATCATCTACAAAATTTTACCTCTACATAGCACAAAAACCCTAAACCAATCTTAAAAATCATGTTTTTCTACAATGATCATGATTACATAATCCATTGTTTAAATTTTGATGTTTGAATTTCGGCCATAACTTGACTTCTTATTGTAAATTGGAGTTTCTTCCTCCGTGGTCAGTAAAATTCAATGAAATAATTTTTAAAATGTTAAATGCTCAAAAACAAACAACTTTCATTTTGGTGTCAAGTTTTAAAATTGACTGAATGATGGGTTAGTGATTTTTGAAATTAATGCCTCAACTGGTTTTTTTATAAAAAGAAGGTACATGAAGAAGAAAAAAATAACACAGTGCTTTCAAGATTAGTTTACCATGTCATATATACATGTATCCACATACATTCATAGCACAGACATGAATACTTGGCAAAAACAAGTTTTTCAGCAAGATCATAGTTATATATGTATATAGAAAAATGTTAACCAGTGGCAAAAAGTTTTACTCACAGGTTTAAAGAAATTGATGAACACTGCTCTTTATCTTCTCTTGCTTCAAGCTTCTTACTGTATTTGATCTTTTATTTATATATATATATATGTATGTATGTATATATATATTTATGGCAAAACTGTTGTTGTTTTCTTACTTCCTTTTTTTATATGCGAGCAAAATCAATAAGGCAAGGCTAGGCTATGAATATATAGAAGAGGAGGAAGTGTATAGTAGAAGGCTAGGGTGGCTGAGGCATTTGTATACAGGTTTCTTTTTTTCATATTTTATTTTTTTCTCTTTTGCTATGTGGCTGATTTGATCTTGGCCTTGACTTGATTTATTAGCTGGATTTGATATTATACTTGACTTGATTTATGTGTGACTTGATTTTGATTTATGTGTGACTTGATTTTGAAATTGTCATGATGATGTCTCCTTATGTATATATATATATATCTATATGTATAAATAGGTATGTATACATTCACTTATACACATTTATCCTATCATACTTGCATATATATAGACTTACATACTCACTATCCTTACTATATGTATATATTTACCTATTCTCTATTTTTCCCACATACATATCTATACTTGTATATCTTCATGTCATCATATACATATATTTTCATAATATATTTTGTCATCATATAGTTTACAGTTATATGTACATATATTTACACATACTTTATTCTTCCAACACATACATACATACATACATACATACATACATACATACATACATATATATATATATATATTTAAATATCATAAAGCTTTGTATATATTTATATATACACATATATGGATACTCTATATTAAATTTTAGACGGGGGAGTTTAGATACACATGTCTATAAAAATTTTCATATCCAGAAAATTTAAAATTTAAAATTAAATATTGTTTAATCAATTTATATATTTAGATATTTTAAACATCAGAAATTTACCTATTCGACTTATAAAAATTAACATTCCAAAATTAAAATTGGTTAATTACCCCAATAACAGGTGTCAAAAAATCCGGGTCGTTACAACTGTGTACGTGGTGGAGAATCCAGAATGAAGTAGGATGGTTTGGCAAATGTTTTTGTATGAGGTATTTACGTAGCCCTGACTCCCATGAGTCAGCTTGATGTGGCTAAAACAGGAGCCATGCCGGGCTAAGTGAGGTCGCTCCTCCTATCGGGCACATTTCTTTGATACCATATTATGACTTTGTGATTGATTTGGTGGCCACCTCGCGATTTGATTATGGGAGTGTGTTCTGAGGTGGGTGGTAGTAGCTGTTATGCGTTACCCTCAGTCCGGATCCACAAGACGGTAGTATCCTACCCTGGGCATTGCCTTACGTGCCTTGTCACATGCCTTATTGCGCCTTCTACGAGTTTGTTTTGTACCGTACCTATGGAGTGCCCTCTGGGTAAACCACCGGTTTGGTGGAACTTACGGTACTGTATAGACTACGGGAATATATAAAATGTGTTAAGGGGGATATGAGTAATGCCTTAACGCTATTTTAATACATTACTTTATTGTAGACACTATTATAATTGCGTATTGTACTATGTATGTAGATAGTTTAATGGATCCTTAGGAGATGGAAATCCCGAACATCTTTTAAGTAATTGCACTCACATTAGACACTGGATAGGAGATGTCAAACCCCGTAAACATCTCCGACGCCGTTACATTCATATTTATTTACTGTTGATTTAACTTATATAAGGTATTTTAGTTCTGACTCGAGTGTTTTCTCTTTTCAATTCGCTTGGGTCAGTCTGAGCTTTTTAGTGTATCGAAGACTGCTTTTTTGGAGGACGAAGATGGTGATTTGTATTCTATATTATTTATTATATTTATTCCACTGCATCATGTTTTCCGTTGCATTTATTTATTTATTCCTATTGTATGTAACTCTGATCTGTATTGTAAAGGTGTAATCAAATGTTATTTGTAAAACAGCTTCATGAACCATTTATTTTATTATTATATTTTGTCGTTCCACTGTGAGATTCTGTATTTTGTTTTTCCTTCTTTTCTCTTCGTTTTCTTATTTAACCCATAACAATCCTCTCTTTAAATGGTTTGAGTCTAACATGTATGGTTTATTGTCGATTTAAACTGTCCAAAAAGGTTGGTCTTTACAACATAATTTCATTTTGAACATTTTTTTTATTACTTTAGTTTTTACTTGTGTGATGTTCCGTTATCTTTTAATTTACAAGTTACAAAACTTCAATTTTTTTATAGTTTCTTTAACACTTAGCTTTTAATTTCAGATTTTAGTTTGGATGTTTCCAACCATTTAAAATCGTCGAAAATTCTATTTCATTTCAATAATTGAAAATCATTGATTAACAGAAAAATTAAGAACTAATTACCGGTTTTCATTTCAAATCATCTTGAAATAACATATATATATATATATATCTTTTGTATATCAAATCATACCTAGGAATATAAAATTAAAATTTGTTTATCAAAACAAATGCATAACAAAGCTGCTACAATCGTCTTCCCACTTTGAAACTCAAAAATGAAGGTCGATAATGCCGCGGTCATCATCAAAATTATTTTCCAGTGACAAAAGAGGGGAGTACATAACTTATTTTCTTTAAAATTCTTTTAAAACATTTCTTTCAAGTACCTTTTGGAAACATTTTGAAAACATATCTATTTGCAAATACTTTCAAATAATACAAATATTATTTTTCCAGAATCTTTGAAAACCAATTTCAAACACCGGAACTTAAGTTCTTAAATTTTCAATTTATTTTATTTGTAAATCATAATTTATAAACCATTTTTATAAAATTTCACTTTCTAACAAACAAACATATCACATACAACTATATCCATTTATGAAAAATTATCCTTCTATATACAAAATATAATACTAGGTAAAATTATTTCATTTACCTATTTTTTTTTAAAAACAATATCATGTCGATTTACCCTGTTCAAGTGTTTAGAAATCCCTATTGATGCCATAACATCCTATTTACCGATCGGAATTCATAAATACTTAACAGAACAAATTAACACAATACAAAACATTTTTATAGCACTAACAAATACACTCCCTCGTATATATATATACACTCAGACTCATTCTAGGGTATTACTAACCCTACCTCTAATGAGTTAACCCTAACGGGCTAAGGTATCTCTAAACCTACCAACTATGATGACCCACCTTTTTGGACGGTTTAAATCGACAATAAAACACACATGTCTAACTCAAACCATTCAAAAGGGAAGATTGTCAATGGGGTATAATAAGAAAATAAGAGAAAATTCCAATTTGAACTCATGTTTATATATGAAAATAGTTTATATTAAAACTGTTTCTTTCTTTCTTAACAATTTGAACTCATGTTCCAAATTCCAAATCACAATGAATTCAATTTTTCGACTTCCAATTCAAGTAAACTTCATATTCAAATTTTAATTTAAATCTACCTCAATTAAAACGATTTCAACTTTTACTTCAAAATTCAATTTAAATCGTTCTATTCAAATGACTGAAAGTTTCAATTCAAATTCTCATTTTTAAGCAATTTTGTTTAAATCCATTTCACATCCAAAACTTGGAAATACCAATTTAAACCATTTTAATTAAAGAAAATTCAAATTAAATTAAAGTTTAAACCTTTAAAATAATTCTCTTCAATAAATTCAAATATATCCCAAAATCCACTTTAAGATTTCAAATTAAATCCTTAAACAATTTCATTTAAACAGTTTCAATTTCAACATTTTAAAGCTTGAATTAGAAAATAATTAAATTCATATAAATGCAAATTGAAGATTTTAAAACCATTTAATTTAACCAAATCAGGCGTTCGTATATAATTTTCTACCCTATAGCCAAGTCATCATTTATCTCAATTTTAATTACATGGATGGATATATATCATTTCAATCCATAATTAAATGAGATATGTATATATCATTTCAACCTATTTCTTAATTCATTTTAAAAATAAAAATGACAATCTATATAATATCAAATACTAAATAGGGTAATAACAGGGATATATCCAAAATAAATAAACAACCATACATCCAACATACCAATCAATAGGCATACAATAACAATCAACATCTAAATCAACCAACATATCACGACAGTTACTAATTGTCAATTTTCGGTGTTTAACTATCAATTAAATTTTATTATTAAATAAATGTTAATTTAATTCAATATAAAATGTAAATTAATTTAAATGTCAATTTAAACTACCAAACAACAACCAATAAAATTTTATCACCTCATTAATTCAATTTAACTAACATAAGAAAATTTAGTATTGCGTGTGTGGGTTAAATCACTCACCTTTGATTTAAGCCAATTAAAAATCCAATATAACCCCAAAATCTCAACAGTCTTGGAATTCAACCAAACCAGTTTCATATTATCTGGAATTTCAATACGAGTCCAAGGAAGAAATCATGCGTGAATTAGAGTTTGTATGCAAAAGATATTCACGTTATAAGAAATATTATTAAAATAATAATTGGTACATATATTAAATAAAAAACAAACAAAGTTTAATACTCACATTTTTCTGAAGATGAGGCTCCAGGCAAATATGGAAGAACAAACTAAGATGAGTGCAGGACGTGTAGGAAAAATGAAAAATGAAACTCATGTTTCATAAAAGAAAGCTTTTGAATTTGCAAAAACGAGAGCTTTTGAATTTGCAAGTGTAACGACCCAGAATTTTGGATATTTGACATTTGAATATTTAATTGATTTTAAATATTTAAAAGTTAATTTTTAACTTGAATTTCAAATATAACTATTTATTTGGTAATTTAATTATTGAATTTAATAATTGAATATTGGTTAAATTGTTGTATCTTGAGTTTTAAGCTTAATAAAAATAATTTAAAGGCTTATTAAATTTATATTAATAAGAAGGAAGTAATAAAAATTTTAAAATTGAATTTAAAAGTGATTTGTTCGATTTTTAAAAATAGCTCGTTTAAATTGACAAGTAAAAATAGCCTACTAGGGCACACTCTCGAAATTTGAAGAAACCAGTTCCATTGGATCCATAATAGTGTATTATTATCGGATTTGAAATTTCGTATAATTTGGAGTTATCGTTTGGTCGTATGGGATAGAAACGCGTTGAATTTAATATCAAAAATTCAATAAAATAATTGGGTTCAAAAAGCTATCTTTTCCATTCGATCGAATTAGGACTCGAAACCTTTTCCATGGTGTTCGAAATAGGGGTATAACCTTATAAACGCCTAGTAGCACGCCTCGATAAGGGTTCGAGATTTTAAGTTACGTTAACAAGACGATTTGGAAATTTATGTATATATATATATATATATATAAAATTGACTTGACCTTTTTTTCACATCAGCCTTTTTCTTCCTATCAAGAACACTATAGCCTTCCTCTTACATGCCAACATCACATCTTGTTCCTCCCTCCGTTCTCCTTTTAAAATCACATAGCCGAAAAGAAGAAAAAAAGAAAAAGAAAACATGTTCGTTTTAAACAAAAACTTTTCCCCTCCTTCTCTATTAAATCGCGATTTTCCCCCTTCCTTCCTCTCTTCAGTTAGAATCATGATAAAGAAAGGGTCGCGAATATTACTTTCCCCTCTTTCAGTTCGAAATCACGCAGACAAAAATAAGGACACCTCACGATCGAGTCGCGGGTTGATGGAGGCGGACGAAGTCAATCACGATAGTCGCGATCGAGCCTGCCGCGTGGATAGGAGGGAGGTGATGTCGCGTTGACAACGGGAGGCGAGCTCGAGTACAAACGCGATGACTGCGGGGGAGCATGGAAGTGGTGATGGTTTGAGATGTGTCTGTTGAAGTTAGGGTTCATGCTGGCAGCGCCTCGAGGCTGCAAGCGATTTGTTTCGTGGTTGGGTTTCTAGTCGAGGTTTGGAGGATTGGATTAGGGTCGAAGTCGCGTGCCAGGGAGGTAGTAAGAAAGAAGGTAATTAAGTTTTGTTTTTTTACAATTTAAGTTAATATGGTGATTTATTTTATAAATTAAGTAATCAATTAAATTAATTTTAGTTTGTAATCGATAACTAAAAATTTAATAACTTTGTATTCGAGGTTCAAAATCATGGAATAAATCATGATGGATTCGTAGTTGCAAATTCTACATGATGGGATTAAAAATCGGAACGGATAGAAACTAAAATCAAAGTGAGTAAAATTCACTCATCTTGGATAATTAGTTTATTTAAATAGTTAAAAATTTATTTATTTATTTATTGGATGATTATTAATATCGGTTTGGATGTTATATATATAGTAGTATATATTAGTAGTTGGATTGATATTCCCGCATATATTTTAGCGGACGAGACCCTATGCACCGCGCATAATAGTGGATGACCCTATATACCGCGATATCCCCCTCGAAGTGGGATTGGTATTTTTATGTTGTATTAACATCTGTAGTTACAGGGAAACGGGTTGAAGGAATCCAACTGGAATCCTCAAAAATGTTGAATTTTATTTCATATATAGTGATATATGATTTGTTTGAATAATCTGTGATAGATTATAGTGTGATTTGAATATATTGGATGCTATGGTATTACTAGCTTAGATTTTGGTATTTTAAAATACCATAAATATGTATATCGAATTTAAAAAGAAATTAAAAAGGGATTTTTAAAGTAAAATATTTATATTGAATTTGGATTTAATTAAAAAGAAATTATCGTGATAAAATAAATGATTTTTAATTTATCATAACTATTTCGTGATATTATAAATAGAGATTTTGGAATATTATATATATAGGATTTTAAAAAAATAATTCCTAATTGATACTTGTTTAAAATATAAAGGGTTTTAAAATGAAGATTTCAAATAGATTGGAGAATAGAAGTGAATTTGGAAATAAATGTAAAATTGGTTATACTGGATCTTAGATAAGATTTCTAAATTATGGAATAGAAGAAAAATCGAGATTGGATTTGTTTGGAATATAGATTGGATTATTTAAGAAATTGATTTATAAATGGAACTTAATGTAGAAATCAATTTATAATGGATGTAAGTGATGTGAAACCATTATAAACTGGAATTGAAAACCGTGAGATTTATAAACAATGTTTTATAAATAAAGTGAAGTGATTATCGGTTGATAAATTGAAGTTATAAATTCATGGTAAGAATTTATAATGAGATGGGTAAATTGGCTTAAGAATAAATGATAGATTTATTATTGGAAATGTGAAAAAGTGGGTTTACGAAATGGAACGTAAATCAATTGGTGATAAATCGAGAGAGATTTATAAATATTAGATGTGTTGTATTGAAGTTGAAAAATATGTTTTGTCGAGAAGATGAGTTGTTTTTAAAAAGGGGAATTTTAATTATTAAATTAGGTAATTTAAAAATGTTTTATAAAAAGAGTATTTCCAGAAAGTTAGTTATTAAATATTTTTAGATTATCGAAATAAACTATAAGTTTATAAACGAGTCATGTAAATTGATTAGAATCTTATTAATAAATCTGAATTAATTATCGTTTCAAAGTTATGTAATTGTTTTAAATTGTTTAAAGTTTATTTAATTATTAATTAAGTTAGTTTATAATGAGTTGATATTAAGTTAATTATTATTTAAGAATTAATCCGTATTATTATTTTTAAAGATAAATTATTCAATATTAATATAGTTTTATATAATACCTTTTATTTAAGAGTATTTTCCTAAATTAAACTTGGAAATTTATTATAGAAATTTTATAAGTATTAATTTGAGAAAATTATTAAATAAAGTTCTCGGAAAGTAATGGTATACTTTCATGGCGAAATCGGAGGCAGAGATTGCCTGTAGTTAAGTTTTGGAATTCTCTGGGATAGAGACGTAATCATTGAACTGTGAATCCATGGTTGATACCGCGCGGTGCTTTCCATATTATCTTAAAATGGTTTTGTTTTAAATATTTTTGAAGGAAATGGTTTGTGAACATATTTATTTCGGTGAGATAAGTATATATTTTTGAATTAAGAGATTTAATTAAAGAACTCGGAACTTATAGAATTCGTTATAAACAAGTTAAGTAATTTACAATATAAATTGGGAAGGGTTTTTGAGAAAAGAGAAATAAGTGAATTTCTTCTAAGTGTTGGGAAGTAAGGGTTAGAAAATATATTTTAAATATTTTTTTCTAAGTGTTGAAATAAGAAATGGTTTGAAATATCATGATATGGATATAAATATTTGGGTTGTCTTAAATATTGAAAATTGGAAAGAGATTTGAATATATATCTTATAAATATATTTTGAAACAAATTTTGGAAAATTTTAATAAGGTCTGATGTGTGCTTATGGATGTTTTATGATAGTTAAATATCCGACTATCAATTTTGGCCAATTTCGTTGATCGTTTCGAAGAGACCGCGATCATATTTAATTACTCGAAAACCACTTCGATCCGATTTGAGTGTCACGAACGAATACCGTGAAGATGATGAAGACGGTGATTCAGTTTGTCCAGACCCTGGACAACTTGTATGGATGAATGCTATCAGAACATCGTCATTGGAGGACAATGAGCATTCTTAGTGAAATTTTTCTTGAAAGGTAATCGTAGCCTCTAGACTCATCAACCGGAATGGCTGAAAATCAGGGGATATGCAGCAAGGCTAAGTGGGTCATACCCAATTAGGGTATGTTGTCACCTTTCTAGATACCCTCGGATATATTATTTATTATGGGTACGGTGGTGTATGCAAAAGAGCTCTCGATAAGGGTGGGAACACCTGGGGTGATAACATATTCGGTTCTATCCAGGTTAGGGATAGGGCCGGTCTTGTGTTGTAGGAGATCTCGGCGAGGTCCTCGGTACATTTTTCTAGATGTGTACCATGATAGGTGGTACCCCAGTGCCTAGTCATTGTATGGAATCCATTCTCCAATAAGCGCCATATGGTTTTGATTGTGCCCAACTATGCTGAAACGTGAGATGCAAGCATTTCAGCTATTTTCTATTTACTTTGTTTAGACACTATTATAATACCAGACGATTTTGATATAAAGAGTTTTGGCTATCGTAAGGGAAAAACCCGTCGTGTTTATGTGTGACGCGGTCTTACGAGATACCTTTATTTTCAAAGGATTTTGATAACTTTAATAATTCAAATTGAGTGTGTTTTCTCACGTTGGTTTTTCATACTGACTCGGGTGTTATTTTATTATAATGCTCGGGTTAGACCAAGTATTACAGATACATGATAGGATGCTATGGAGCTCAGGAGATGAGCTAGATGACGAAGACGTATTACACGTATTTGATTATATTCCGCTGTGTATTGTGGACTGTATATTCAGCAGTTGTGAGGACAAGTTATTATAACTGTCCAGTATGTTACAACCTCGATTTCGATGACAATAACTATACAAACACTTGCATTCAATATACATAGGTATATATATCATCCATATGCAGGTAGACTTTCGTGTCCAAGACTTGAAGACCGACACAAGGATTATTATATTGAGAATATTAGTACATTCTGTTAATGTCGTAAATAGATGATATGTACAATCTCCTTGAGTAATCTTTACAAGCATTTGCACATACAAATTACTTAAAAAGGAAGATAACAGAATATACATGTGTCAGACGTATGGCGTATATGCTCAGACGTCTAGCAACATGTTCTGGTTTTAAATTTTTAAACAAATCAGGCGTCTGGCACAAATGGCCAGACGTTTGACCTGTGTAACGGCCATTTTTCTCCAAAAGTCATCTTCTTCAATCAAAGAGTTGCATCCTCCTTTTTTGGTCATAAATCTTTCTTCTCAAACATTGTAACTCTTGGACTGAAATAAAGTGAACCAAAAGTCATTACTCCTCAAACAAACTCTTCACCGTCTATAAATAAACATGAAATTGAGAGTTACAACTTAACTTGCTATTCTGAACTTTCTTTCTTTATTTTCTAATATTTCTGTGATTTCCAAAAGCACTCAAAGCTTAAACTACATACTACTCAAGGAGATTATAGGAAGAAGCTGTACTTGTAGTCAAAATCAGTGTTGCACAGAACACACATTTGTCAAAGAAATACTCTTGTGTAAAAGCCTATTCCTCCGGGCAAAGCGAGGGAAATTGGTTAGTGTATTTCCGTAGGGGAGCTTCGGGACTGGACGTAGGACGGGAGGTCCAAACCAATATAAAAACTTTGGTGTGATTACTTTTAATTTTACCTGCATTATTTCTCTGTGCAATTCATACTATCATACACGTACTTGTCATATATTATATACGTATACGATCCACATAGACTTTCATAGTATTGAGTTATTGATGTACTGTACTCTGATGATGTAATGTATAAGTAATGGTTTATAGCTCTTTTGTATAAGACACGTTATTATCTATTATATATTGTTCCGCTGCGATTGTAAGATTCTATGTTGTTGTTTCTGCTTCTTCTTCTATCTCTTTCTTCTTTTCCCTAACGATCTGGTATTTTCGGCATTCGATTGCTCGACATGTAATACAGTGAGCGTATTCATGTCGATTTTCGAGCGTCGAAAAATCTGAGCCGTGACACTTGGTATTAGAGCTGAAGGTTAAGCGAGAACCTTGGCTTTGATAGGGTAACTCATTAGAGATTGGGTCAGTAGTACCCTAGAATGAGTTTGAGTGTATTAATAGGTTTGAGCACATATTTGTTAGTGAATACAAAATGTTTTATATTGTGTTGATTGATCTATTGAGTGGCTTATGGATTCTGGTCAATACGAGTAATTAACGTTATTGATAGGGATCTCTAAAGGCTTGAACAGAACACTTCGACATGGTATTGTTTTGAAATAGGGTAAATGAAATAATTTTACCCAAATTATTTTTATATATGAAAGAGTTTTTTTTTAAGAAATTGTTATACTTGTATATGGTGTGCTTGGTTGTTAAGAAATGATAATATTAAACTATTATCATTGTTGTTGTGGTGATGGAATAAAAAATTGAAATTATAATCAAAAGTGAGAAAGTAATTCATATAACAAAATGAGATTTAGTAAATATGATTTGGTAAATGTGATTTAAATATTGATATGGTTTATAAAACGATTTATAAATAAAAGTTGGAAATTTGGGAATTTAAATCTCGTTGGTTTTGGAATGTTTTTCAAAGTCTTCGAAAATAATAGTGATATTTTTGGTCGTTGGAAAATAATATCGGTATGACTGTAGCATCATCGACGTTCGTTTTTGAGTTTCCAAGAGAGGAATTGCTACCAATTTAAGTTTTGTTTTGGGAAAACCAGATTTGGTTTTGGAATTCAAAGGTATGATTTGATATGTTAGTGGAATTTTGTGTATACGTAGAAATGGTTTCTAAAATAATTTGAAATAATTAGAACAAAATGTTAAGCTTTGGGATTTAGATTCCCACTAATTGGAAATATGAGAAAATAAGATTGAACTTATGAAATCTGGAAAGCAAAATTTAAATGAATCTTACCTTAAGGTAAGTTAAATAGAGTGGATAAAATTGAATGTTGAAAACAGAGAATGAAATTTAACTTAAGAGAAGTTAAATGAAAGTGGGTGTGATAGTAGAATAAATTAGTAAATTAAACTAATTAAAAGAAGTGAATTGGAAGAAATTAGTGAATGTAATATAAATAAGTTTGAAAGCTTATAAAATTTGAAATTTGATGTTGGAATGGGATTAAACTTAACTTAAATTTAAATTTAAAGTGAGAATTTAGCCTAAGTAGGCTAAAAGAAAGGAAAAAAAAATTAGAAATGAAATCTATTGAAATTTGGGATAAATGAATAAATGGACTAATCAAATCGATTAGTTAATTGGTTATGGTTTGGAATATTGATTGATAATAATCAAATGTGAAATTGGAATATTGGAATTGAATTTGAATATAAATGGATATAAACTTAAGGGGTGAAGTGGAAATAAATCCAAGAATATTTGTATAAAATGTTATAATAGACTTAAGAAAATTGATGGTGAAAATTCTTAAGTGAAATTGGTATTGGAAAAATATGCTAAGTAAATAGGTAAATGGAATGAAGGTAAATAAGAAAATTGGTATAGCTAAGAATCAATTTGAAATAAATACGTAAGTTGTACGTATACTATTTTATTCGCATAACGATTTGATCAAGATTCAAACACAGAATTTCGGGATAATTTATATCTATCCGAGTTGGAATTTTTCACTCGATTCTCAACGGTGAACACTGGATATGGATTTTTGATTGATTATGAGATTCTATATCATAGTATGTAGCTATGCAAGAAGAATAACGGTTTCTAATCAAGAAACTAGATCCGAGTCCGCACTAGAGAGTCGTGTGAACGATACTAGTTCGGAAGTGAATTGTGTGATCGAGTGAGCGATCAGAGTTGATATTGCATACGAATGGTATGTGTACATGTATGGGTTTTGGTGAAATAAATATTGGATATTAAAAATGCTGAATAAAATGATTTTGAATTATATGATTGGATATTATTAGTAAGTAAGGTGCAGGTATTTAAAAGCAAAAGCTAAATTGATGTCTTCGATTTCAGAAGTAAAATTTGGTTGCCCAACAAAAAGGTATGTGTTTAAATTGTTGTTAAATTTGATGATTTTGTGATTGAGCCACTTGGCTTTTGTTTTCTTTTGATGATTTGGGCCCGTAGTGGCATTTTGTAGTTGTTCGGATCTAGCTGTGCAAAGGAGACGCTGGCGAAATTTTTCGAAAATTTTGACAATTTAAAATTTGGTTTTGAATTATAATTTGAATGATTGAGGGGATAATATTAGTTGTAATATGTGGATGAATTTGGAAATTAGTAAAAGTGATGTTATGTTTTCAATGAATTGACTTTGGGAAGTTGTTTAAACTGATTCGCTTGGGAAATAGTTAAAAGGTTTTGGACCATTCTTCTTACCTAGCAATTTCGGGGACGAAATTCTTTTAAGGGGGGAGGAATGTAACGACCCAGAATTTTAGATATTTGAAATTTGAATATTTAATTGATTTTAAATATTTAAAAGTTAATTTTTAACTTGAATTTCAAATATAACTATTTATTTGGTAATTAGTCATTGAATTTAATAATTGAATATTGGTTAAATTATTGTATCTTGAGTTTTAAGCTTGATAAAAATAATTCAAAGGCTTATTAAATTTATATTAATAAGAAGGAAGATAATAAAATTTTTAAAATTGAATTTAAAAGTGATTTGTTCGATTTTTAAAAATAGCTCGTTTAAATTTACAAGTAAAAATAGCCTTCCGGGGCACAGTCTCGGAATTCGACGAAACTAGTTCTATTGGATCCGTAATAGTGTATTATTATCAGATTTCAAATTTTGTAGTGTTTTGAGTTATCGTTTAGTCGTATGGGATAGAAACACGTTGAATTTAATATAAAAAATTCAATAAAATAATTGGGTTCAAAAAGCTATCTTCTCCATAAGATCGAATTAGGACTCGAACCGTTTCTATGGTGTTCGAAAAAGGAGTATATCCTTATAAACGCCTAGCGGCACACCTCGATAGGGGTTTGAGATTTTAAGTTACATAAACAAGACGATTTGGAAATATATATATATATATATAAATAATTGACTTGACCTTTATTTCACATCAGCCTTTTCCTTCCTACCAAAAACACTGTAGCCTTCCTCTTACATGCCAACATCACATCTTGTTCCTCCCTCCATTCTCCTTTTAAAATCATACAGCCGAAAAGAAGAAAAAAAACATGTTCGTTTTAAACAAAAACTTTTCCCCTCCTTCTCTTTTATCGCGAGTTTCCTCCTTCCTTCCTCTCTTCAGTTCGAATCACGATAAAAAAAGGGTCGCGTATATTACTTTCCCCTCCTTCGATTCGAAATCGCACAGACAAAAAAGGAAACCTCGCGATCGAGTCGCGAGTTGATTGAGGCGGATGAAGTCAATCTCAATAGTCGTGATCGAGCCTGCCGCATGGATAGGACGAAGGTGATGTCGCATTGACAACTGGAGGCGAGCTCGAGCACAAACGCGATGACTGCGGGGGAGCGTGGAAGCGGTGATGGTTTGAGATATCTCTGTCGAAGTTAGGGTTCATGCTGGCAGCACCTGGAGGCTACAAGCGATTTGTTTCGTGGTTGGGTTTCTGGTCGGGGTTTGGAGGATTGGATTAGGGTCGAAGTCGCATGCCAGGGAGGTAGTAAGGAAGAAGGTAATTAAGTTTTTTTTACAATTTAAGTTAATATGGTGATTTATTTTATCAATTAAGTAATCAATTAAATTAATTTTAGTTTGTATTCGATAACTAAAAATTTAATAACTTTGTATTCGAGGTTCAAAATCATGGAATAAATCATGATGGATTCGTAGTTGCAAATTCTACGCGATGGGATTAAAAATCGAAACGAATTGCAACTAAAATCAAAGTGAGTAAAACTCACTCATCTTGGATAATTAGTTTATTTAAATAGTTAAAAATTTATTTATTGATTGATTGGATGATTATTAATATCAGTTTGGATGTTATAATATTTGTAGTAGTATATATTAGTAGTTGGATTGATATTCCCACATATATTTTAACGGACGAGACCCTATGCGCCCCGCATAATAGCGGATGCCCCTATATACCGCGATATCCCCCTCGAAGTGGGATTGGTATTTTTATGTTGTATTAACATCTGTGGTTGCGGGGAAATAGGTTGGAAGGATCCAATTGGACTCCTAAAAAATGTTGAATTTTATTTCATATATGGTGATATATGATTTGTTTGAATAATCTGTGATAGATTAATATGTGATTTGAATTTATTGGATACTATGGTATTACTGGCTTAGATTTTAGTCTTTTAAAATACCATAAATATGTATATTGAATTTAAAAAGAAATTAAAAAGGGATTTTTGAAGTAAAATATTTATATGGAATTTGGATTTAATTAAAAAGAAATTGTCGTGATAAAATAAATGATTTTAAATTTATCTTAACTATTTCATGATAGTGTAAATAGAGATTTTGGAATATTATATATATATATATAGGATTTTTAAAAAATAATTCCTAATTTATACTTGCTTTAAATATAAAGGGTTTTAAAATCAAGATTTTAAATAGATTGGAGAATAGAAGTGAATTTGGAAATAAATGTAAAATTGATTATACTGGATCTTAGATAAGATTTCTAAATTATGGAATAGAAGAAAAATTGAGATTGGATTTGTTTGGAATATAGATTGGATTATTTAAGAAATTGATTTATAAATAGAAGTTAATGTAGAAATCAATTTATAATGGATGTAAGTGATGTGAAACCGTTATAAACTGGAATTGAAAACTGTGAGATTTATAAACAATGTTTTATAAATAAAGTGAAGTGATTATCGGTTGATAAATTGAAGTTATAAATTCACGGTAAGAATTTATAATGAGATGGGTAAATTGGCTTAAGAATAAATGATAGATTTATTATTGGAAATGTGAAAAAGGGGATTTACGAAATGGAACGTAAATCAATTGGTGATAAATCGAGAGAGATTTATAAATATTAGATGTGTTGTATTGAAGTTGAAAAATATGTTTTATCGAGAAGATGAGTTGTTTTTAAAAAGGGGATTTTTAATTATTAAACTAGGTAATTTAAAAATGTTTTAGAAAAAGAGTATTTCCAGAAAGTTAGTTATTAAATATTTTTAGATTATCGAAATAAACTATAAGTTTATAAACGAGTCTTGTAAATTGATTAGAATCTTATCAATAAATCTGAATTAATTATCGTTTCAAAGTTATGTAATTGTTTTAAATTGTTTAAAGTTTATTTAATTATTAATTAAGTTAGTTTATAATGAGTTGATATTAAGTTAATTATTATTTAAGAATTAATCCGTATTATTATTTTTAAAGATAAATTATTCAATATTAATATAGTTTTATATAATACCTTTTATTTAAGAGTATTTGCCTAAATTAAACTTGGAAATTTATTATAGAAATTTTATAAGTATTAATTTGAGAAAATTATTAAATAAAGTTCTCGGAAAGTAATGGTATACTTTCATGGTGAAATCGGAGGCAGAGATTGCCTGTAGTTAAGTTTTGGAATTCTCTGGGATAGAGACGTAATCATTGAACTGTGAATCCATGGTTGATACCGCGCGGTGCTTTCCATATTATCTTAAAATGGTTTTGTTTTAAATATTTTTGAAGGAAATGGTTTGTGAACATATTTATTTCGGTGAGATAAGTATATATTTTTGAATTAAGAGATTTAATTAAAGAACTCGGAACTTATAGAATTCGTTATAAACAAGTTAAGTAATTTACAATATAAATTGGGAAGGGTTTTTGAGAAAAGAGAAATAAGTGAATTTCTCCTAAGTGTTGGGAAGTAAGGGTTAGAAAATATATTTTAAATATTTTTTTCTAAGTATTGAAATAAGAAATGGTTTGAAATATCATGATATGGATATAAATATTTGGGTTGTCTTAAATATTGAAAATTGGAAAGAGATTTGAATATATATCTTATAAATATATTTTGAAACAAATTTTGGAAAATTTTAATAAGGTCTGATGTGTGCTTATGGATGTTTTATGATAGTTAAATATCCGACTATCAATTTTGGCCAATTTCGTTGATCGTTTCGAAGAGACCGGGATCATATTTAATTATCTGAAAACCACTTCGATCCGATTTGAGCGTTACAAATGAATACCGTGAAGATGATGGAGACGGTGATTCGGTTTGTCTAGACCCAGGACAACTTGTATGGATGAATGCTATCAGAACATCATCATTGGAGGACAATGAGCATTCTAAGTGAAACTTTTCTTGAAAGGTAATCGTAGCCTCTAGCCTCATCAACCGGAATGGCTAAAAATCAGGGGATATGCAGCAAGGCTAAGTAGGTCATACCCAATTAGGGTATGTTATCACCTTTCTAGATACCCTCGGATATATTATTTATTATGGATACGGTGGTTAATGCAAAAGAGCTCTCGATAAGGGTGGGAACACCCGGGGTGATAACATATTTGGTTCTATTCAGATTTGGGATAGGGCCGGTCTTGTGTTGTAGGGGATCCCGGTGAGGTCCTCGGCACAT
This sequence comes from Allium fistulosum, assembly GCA_030737815.1. NCBI lineage: Eukaryota > Viridiplantae > Streptophyta > Magnoliopsida > Asparagales > Amaryllidaceae > Allium > Allium fistulosum. The sequence goes on from CM060906.1 coordinate 421,321,881, forward strand.
TTTTCTAGACGTGTACCATGATAGGTGGTACCCCAATGCCTAGTCATTGTATGAAATCCATTCTCCAATAAGCGCCGTACAGTTTTGATTATGTCCAACTATGCTGAAATGTGAGATACAAGCATTTCAGCTAATTTCTATTTACTTTGTTTAGTCACTATTATAATATCAGACGATTTTGATATAAAGAGTTTTGGTTATCGTAAGGGAAAAACCCATCGTGTTTATGTGTGACGTGGTCTTACGAGATACCTTTGTTTTCAAAGGATTTTGATAACTTTAATAATTCAAATTGAGTGTGTTTTCTCACACTGGTTTTCCAGACTAACTCGGGTGTTATTTTATTATAATGCTTGAGTAAGATTGAGTATTACAGATACATGATAAGATGCTATGGAGCTCAGGAGACGAGCTGGATGATGAAGACGTATTACACATATTTGATTATATTCCGATGTGTATTGTGGATTGTATATTCAGCACATGTGAGGACAAGTTATTATAACTGTTCGGTATTGAGTTATTGGTGTACTGTACTCTGATGATGTAATGTATAAGTAATGTTTTATAGCTCTTTTGTATAAAACGCGTTATTATCTATTATATATTGTTTTGCTGTGATTGTGAGATTCTATGTTGTTGTTTCTACTTCTTCTTCTACCTCTTTCATCTTTTCCTTAACGATATGGTATTTTCGACATTCAATTGCTTGGCATGTAATATAGTGAGCGTATTCATGTCGATTTTCGAGCGTTGAAAAATCTGGGCCGTGACAGCAAGCTCACATTAAAATGATTCGGGGAAAGGAATATTTGAAAAGGAAGAAGAATGTTTGAAAAAGGAAAAGACTTAAAGAGGAAGAAGATTTGAAGAAGAAAAAAATGAGAGAGAAGAAAAAGACTTGAAGAGGAAAAAGAAAAAAAAAGATTGGAATGGAGGTTAGGGTTTCATTTGCATCATATATTATTGATATGGTTAGAGTTAGGTTTAAGGCCATTGAAATTTGGAAAGAGAGGTTGCTATTAATTAGAAATAAATGAAATGAGGCTTCAGGAAATGAAGTTTAAAAATGAATGAAAATGTAATAAAGTAAATATGAACAAACTAGGTATTGAAATAAAGTAAATATGAACAGCTTTTGTAAAAGTAGTAGGTATTAAAAAGTGGTGAAGGAAAGAATTAAAAATATGAAAAGTAGTTCACATTTGCGAAATGAAAAGGCTTCAAACAATGTAAATGGAAAGGATTAATGGAACAAATGAGAAAATAATGAAAATAGTGTGGCAATTATTAATTAGAAAGGGAATGAACGGACCAACTCTACACTGTAAACAAACTTCTGGAATTCAAATTTCAAAAATATTTGTTCACTCAATTAATTTTGTTAACCCCAAACATACGAAAATTGACACCCATTAAAGATTTAATTAACACACAATAAATGAAAAAAAATTTGTACACAACTTTGTGTAATTAATTAAGAGAATATACAATATTAAAAATATAATAGCATAAATGAGGTAATATAAAGTAAATAAAGAGAACCAGCCATGCACTGCTACCAACTTTTAGGATCTTATTTTAAAACTTACACTCAATTAATTCATTAACCACTAAAATACTCAACTTGCACCCATTTAAATTTTTATTAACACATAACAAATAAAATTTGAACACACCAATTAACATCATGAAGACCGCCACTACACACAAATAAATATAGCTCGGGACTCCAAAATCAAATTTATAAACAATGTCTTTCTCAACGCACAATCAGGAACTCAAATATTTAATTTATTTTAAAATTTAAGGTTAGCGTTAAAACTATTTTCGTACCGTCTTCGACTGCTATTTAATAATTGTACAATGTTGTTTCAAAACTCAAATTTTCTATTTTCACACAATTATACTTAATTACAAAATGAAAACATTCATTTTATTTTATTTCCAAAACATTCTTTTCATTTGATTAAAAATATTCCTTTTTATACATCAAATTCCCTTTTCAATTAAAACATATGTTTCCTTTTCATTTTCTCAACTCTCTCTTTTATTTTAATTCAAACATATGTGTTTGCGCCAAAATTGGTCACAAACCCCGAATGTTGTGAAAGCACCAGTGTATGGATATAAATCAACAATATTCACACACAAATCTCAAATCTAGGTAAACAAGGTATCACAATTCAAAGATAATGAACAGAAACACGAGATTTATAGTGGTTCGGCGATCTTGCCTACGTCCACTCTAAAGTTGATGATTTTATTGATATTCGCTTGATGATTACAATTTCTTCTGATGTAATACAACTGATTTTATGATTATAATTTGAATCTAAGGAAGCAGTGGTGATTCTGAGTAAATCTGGCAAAGTCTGGGTGCTCTTTAGCTCTCAAAATTGTCTGACCCCTTTTCTGAATGACCAGGGGCTCTATTTATAGGTGTAGGAGGCTGATATTTCGCCTAAAATGAAGGGAGGCCAGTTCTGGCACGTCAGGGGGCCCACATGCCCGCTTTCTGGAAATCCGGGCCCACTTTGGGATCGATTCGACCCTTGCTTCGAATTGATCAAGTTTTGCTCCGATTGAGATGAAATTTGGCATGAACATTCCTTAGGTTGCTAGTAAGCTACTGTGAAAATTTCATAGCATTTGGACTTATAGATCTCAAGTTATGATCGATTCAAGATTTCATTTCTGGTTGATGTGGTCTGTTCGAATCGATCCCCTTCTTATCGATAGGGTCGAATCGATGACTTGGAGAGCGAAGGTGTTGACGTTGTGCGCGTCTCTCGGGTCGATCCTCCTTTTTCTCCGGGTTTGATCGAGTCATCCTGAGATTTCGCCGTGTTGATTTAATGGATTCGAAGACAGTGATCGTACCTGGATTCGAACAAGGGTTCGTTCGTATCGATCGTGATGTGTTCTAGCCGATCGATACGAAGTCATCACAGCAGGATGGATTCGAAGCGTGGTGTCCTGGATGGATGCAGAGTAGTGTAGCTTCATCGATTCGAAGTGGCTCGTCTGAATCGATTCGAACAAATGCTTTTTGATGGTTCCGAACCACATGGAGTTGAACTGATGGATTCGAACGATTATTGCCTCATCGATTCGAAGTGCCTTGTCTTGAGGGATTCGAATGGCTTTAGCTTCATGGATTCGAACAAAGCCTTGTCTTGAGGGATTCGAATGGTATCTTTACCTATGGATTCGAACCTGTCGGGGTCGATCCTGATGGAGTCGATCTTGTTGGGTTCGAACTTAGGGCCATTTTTCCCAAACGTGCATCGATGATATCTTGAGCGTGTGAACTCGAATTGACTCAAAATTTGGAATGTTGCCTTTCCTGGCCTTGCTCGACGTGTCTCACCAATTGTAGCCCGATCCGGACTCGGACAAAATTCATCGATATCCATGGTGAAACTGTGTATAACGAACTGTTACGACGAATTGTCTTTAGTTTTCCAGTCAACTTTTTGGTGTCACGGCCTTTCCAAAAGGCGGGATAACAATATGTTTCTATTATTACGTCCATTAATTACAATTAATGATCTCTTTCCTTTTATTTGAAAGATTTCAATTGCATTAATTGCAATTAACCCCAAAGTTAAATTTTAAAGCAGACAAACTAAAATGGATGAAATACTGAACAATTGTTTCCTTTAGTCATTTAAACACGTTTATAAATTTGTGGTTTATAGACCAAAGTAATTAATAACGTACTTAAATAAATGATTTTCCTATTCTTGTGATCCTTCTGTATGCTAAAACATAGTTCAAATAAACCTATGTTTCTTTCTTTAATCAAATCATTCTATTCTTTATTTTAATGAAATTAAACTTAGATTCACAAATGAAACATTCATTTTATTTAATAAAAAAGTTCTTTTCATTAAATCAAACTTTCCTTATATTTTCACAAAACATAAGCTACGTTTAATTAACTTATAAATTTTCAATTTAGTGTCATCTCTCCTATTAATTGAAATTATTCCATTACATTAATTTCAATTGATTGCAAAGGTGAATTTCAAAATGGACTAAATAAATGTAATGAGAAATAGAACAATTATTTCCGATCTAATTGTAATTTAGACATATTTATACACTATTGGGTACAAACAGGAATTATACATTTCTTCTAAATAATAGTTTCTCATCTCTGCAATCAATCTTTCAGCTAACAAACATTTCTAATAAATAAACATATGATTTCTTCTTTAATAAAGAAACATTTGTTATTCTTTATTAACATTTATTATTCCAATCAATTGGAAATTTACATACAGACAATTATTAGTTTCATTCAAACCAATGTCATTAAAATAAGCACTAACATATGTTATCATCCTTACCTTATTGCAAACATATGTCATCAACAGAAATTTTAATTAAGCTCATAACTTGTATTATAATTTAATTTGCATCAATAAAATCTTAATTTTTTTATTCCTAACAATTTTATTCAAAATCTTATTTAACTTAATATTTTTAAATGGTTAAATATACGGGTTGTTACACATACCCAATTATGGAATAAACATGTCTCCTCTCACTACTGTGGATATGAAATACAATTATGCAGTTGTCATACTAAATAGCAACTAAGATTAGGGAAATAACCTTTCTCATTTTCTCTTTTGCTTCCTTAACTTAAGTCTACCAATATCTTCCATGTGTGTTTACCATCCCATTACCATCTATTACTATCTACTCTTAATCCCATTCTCTTGATAGTACTCTCAATCTTTGGTATTTCTTTTATTCATTAGCCTCCTACAAACATATTCAAAAACTTATAGAAGTGCATTTTGTATCATCTTTATGGTTTACACACATATCATCATAATATTCCTAGGTTATTTCTAGTGTTCTCACACTCTATGGGATTCCTTATCACTTTTCCAAAAGTAATCATCGCTATTTCCTTTATAGCCTTATTCTTTTCCCCGTCTCACCTAGACACTAATTCCTATCTACTCCATATTTAAAATTTTGGTTTGGTCTTTATCATTTTTTTTTCAAAAATTAAAACTTTAATTTTTTTGAAATATTTAATCCCAAAACTACTGCCTTTAAAAGTGCTGCTTAGAATCTTTTATTAAATTCAAAAATACTTGGCATTTTTAACTCTTTTCGAAACTTACATTTTAAGATTTTTGAGTTTAACTTATTCATTAAACTTTAAAAGAGATCGTTAGCAATTCTAAGTTTAAAATCAAATCAGTTTTTCTTTATAATGACCTTTTTAACTTTTATGAAGAATTTGGGATTTTTAATTCAGTCATTTATTAAGTTTTTCTTTCAGAAACTTATTCATTTCACCAATCCATTCCTTTCAAAAATATACTTTACATGTTTCCAAAACATCTTTCATAACTTTTAAATTATAAAAGCTGGAGTAGATAAGGACAACTATCATCCTATTATTTCCTTACATCTCACAGTCTTCCCACATCCAATATTTGGAAGAGTTTCAACTATCATAAAAATGGGACTTTTAAAAGATACCTAAATTAAATGCGCATAACAATGGAAAATGTGTATTTTCCTCTGTTTAGCTTCTTTAATTAGATTACTAGCATTGTTTTAATATAATTTATTAACACTACTTCTAATTATTACACTTAAGGATCCTATATTTTAATGTAGTAGAATTACTTCTCCCTCAAGGGGAACTACTATTGCTACAATTCTCTATGAATCACTTAAAAGCGGATTTGTGTTTTGTGTGAAATTACAAGAAATTATATTTCATTTTCTTTATTGGAATAGACAGTACAAAATATGAGTTTCCATATTTTGTACATTTCTTCCTTTGCGTTTACATTCCTTATTATTTCAAACAAAACATCTTTATTTGTAACTTGATTGATTCATAGAAACTTATTTGTTATTCCTTTTCATTCCAATGAATTAAAATATGTCTATAACAACCCGATATTTTCAACCATTCACATCCGCACATGTCGGACTTGAATTGCTCAAAATATCAGATTGTTAATTTGTATTTGGCAAAACTCAGCATATACAGTAAATAAATAAATCACATAATCACAGACACGGAGTATTACAATAATAAGCAGCGAAAACAAATGAATAGTAGTTCATGAAGCTACTATATATATATATAACAAAGTTAAAACAAGATACAACAGAAGTCTCGAATGCATAGAAGTCTCAATACAATAGTCAAATACAAGATAAGAATATATCATAGGAGTCAACTGAATAACTGCAAACTGAATAGATAGATGGATCTCCAAGCGTCTCAAATGCTGTGACACTCAGTCTGACCCGAGCGTAAAGCAAAAACACAAAACACTCGAGTCGGGATTAACATTCTTATATCAATAAATCCAACTCAAGTGAAATATCAACTGAAATACAAGTAACTTAAAGGATGTTTGGGATACTCATCCTCTAAAGATCCATGGAACTATCTACTATGTAGTAATATACACTATTATAATATGTCTATAGTAAAGTAAACTATTAAAATAGCGTTAAGGCGTTACCCATATCCCCCTTAACACATTTTATAGTGCCAGTAGTCTATACAGTACCGTATACCTCCTGATCGGGAGGCTACCAAAGGATACTCCATAGGTATGACACAAAACAAACTCATAGTGGTCTTGATATGGTAGGTGACACGGCACAACTAGGCAATGCCAGGGTAGATATACCAATTACACTTCCGGGGTGGTGGTAACGCATAGCCGCAACTACCGCCTACCTCGAGCCACACTCCCAAATCAAAGGTGCGCACCAAATCAATCACAAAGTAATAGAATGGCAATCGAAGAAGTGTGTCCGATCAGAGGAGCTACCTCACTTGGCCCGTCAATTGCTCCTGTTTTAGCCGCCTTATGCTAATCATGGGAGTCAGGTCCACGTATATACCTCATATAGGATCGTCGCCACCATCCTACTTTATTCTGGAATCTCCACCGCATAAACGGTTGTTAAAGTGGTTTCTGGTATTGGCAGAGAGTATGACAATAACCGATCCCGGTCTCTTTAACAACCAAACGTTATTATAACACCGCGGTCATTTCAAAATAGTTTATACTTCAAAACCAAATATCATTTCCATTTCAAAACCATATCAATACGATATCATTTCACTTAAAATATATTCATTTCCAAAATCATAGCAGTTCAGAGTTATAACGCTTTCGAAATTATAAAGCTTAGAATTTGTAACACTTTGGAAATCATAACACTTGATAACATAATACTTTGAAATTCATAACTTCCCACTTGAACAATTTAGATATTAATAATAGTATATATAACAAAATAGTTTATAAAATAAAATAGTTTATATAAAATAGTTATAAGTAAAATAGTTTATATTAAAATAATTAGTATATTAAAATAGTTTATATTAAAATAATTAGTATATTAAAATAGTTTATAATAAAAATTTATAAAGTAAAATAAATAAATAGTTTTACATATAATTTAATATACTTTATATAATAAAATAGCTTCCTCAAATTCCACAAATCGATTCAAATCAACTCAAATTCAAAAATTCAAATTTAATTCAATCTCAATTCATCGACTTCGATTCAGTTCAGTTTCTCAATAAACCCTTTCAAATTATGTCGATTCCAAATACAGATTTGAACCACAAAATAAACCATTTCAATTTCAATTTATTTCAAAGCTTTAAATATTCCACATTTCAAAACTAAGTTTGATAATTTCATATATATCTAAATTTAACGTCATTATTATTTAGTTTTGAGATATTCATTTAATCAATCCAATATCATCTAAATAAACTTTAAATTACATTTGAAATAAACTAGATATTCCTTCAATTTTTTTAAACTTGAAATATTCAATTTATCACTTTAAATCAAATCAAGTTATAGAATCATATCGTAAATCTCAAATTCAATAGGTTTCAAATCGATTTTAAAATTAATATAACTCTCAAAAGATTATGATTTCACATTAAAATAATTTTATCTTCCCAACTTTAATTTATTAAAATCTATTTTTAAAATATAATTTTAAATAAATACTTAAACATATTATATATTAATTAAATCAAACTTATTATTACACTTAAATCTTATTATTAAACTTATTTTATATTAATACTAATTTATACATATTTAAAATAGTAAAATTATAAGTAAATTCTTAAAATTTATAATTTCAAAACTAACTTATAATTTTAAAAAGTTCAAAACATATAATTTAAAAAATCAAGAATTTAACTATATATAAAATAACATTTATATATATAATATTTAAAATCAATATTTATATAAAACCATATATATATATATCTCTCTTTTAAACCTTAGAAATCATTTCAATATATATATATAGACCAACGGTGTCTGTATATAATTCTCCATCCGATGGTCAAGTGATACAGATATTTATCATTTCATTCCGCAATTTAAATATCTACGGGTATGTATCATTTCAACCCGCAATCCCAAATTCAATTCAATGGAAATCGCTTGGGTTTATCATTCCAACCCATGACGATTTCCTCCTATTCTACAGATCATTCGGGTATGTATCATTTCAAACCATAAGGAATTCTATATTAACAGGGAACTTGCAGAGTGATAACAGATATGATAATAATATAACATGCATATATCGTCAATATAAATAACAGATAATGGTGTCAGATGTCACAGGTGAACAGATACAGATAATATCATATATATAGCAATGTAAATAACTAACAACAGCATATTTCAATTGTCGTTTCAATTGAAATCAAATTTAATAAATATAAGAACGTTAATCGTGAGTGATTGCTCACCTTTCAAGGCTAGGGAGATTCGACAAATGAAACGAGTTACGAAATGCAAGCACGACTTCCAAAGAAAAGCTTGATTGGCACGGATTTGACGGACAAGTTAATAAATAGTAATTGACGAAATCAAATCAGAACTGGATCGATGAAGAAAACTGGTATAAATGGACATATATATATATATATAACTATATATAACTATATATATTAAATCAAATTCTAAATTCAAACATATATTAAATTAAATATATATATGCATTTAAAAATCCATTGTTTTAAACTAAAACTCAAATATTAAAGTTAAACTTATATATATATATATAAATTTTTTTTGTATCAATACATTTAAAACTTAACAGTTTTACATATATATTTATACAACTTATATACAGTAACTTTATACAAATATATACTAGCTAAACAACACATACATTAAATAAAATATTGATGTTATACATCTTCCAACCCATATTATTAAACACATACAATCAATATATAAAATGTCAAACAACAAATCTATAACTATATACTACTTATATTATCTCAATACATATAAACTTGGGAATAGGCTGGAACGACTGTTCCCAATTATCCATGTGAAACTACCGCTATACTATATATGCATATCTCTTCTTAACACTTGCAATACTTATAAACAATATATTGTAAAATAAGCTCTGTATATACATAAACTTATTATTTAAATCATATCCATTTCAAAATCAAAATAGCTATATATGCATACAGTTTAAGGTCAATAGTTAAAACAAATACACTATGCAGACAATATATATATATATAATTACAACTAAATGTACAAATTGCATGCTATATGTATAAGCAACAATTGTATGCGGCTAACCAAAATCATTCAGACTTCTAAAATGAATACAAAGCTTACCCATATATATCTAAACCGCAATATAATAATTCTGTTATAAAACTTAAAGTAAATATATCTATATAACTGTAACCATTTATAATATAACATACGATAACATATATTTCATTTACAACTTATATATACGAACAACACATTCAACTATGCAAAATAAACTTTATAACTTTATAAACTTGAATATGTAAATAGACTTATATATATATAAACTTAAATATATAACTGCAAAATGAATATACACGTAAATATACTCAACAGATAATATAAATCATATACAACTTGGGCATATACATATGCAAACCATATACTTTTAATAAAATTTGAAATATACTGTAAACAACAAAGTAAATATACACAATACCAATTCAAAGAAGAAGAAGAAGGGCACAGTGGCCGAGCTCGGCAGGAAGGGATGCGGCAGGTCGCTTCGGCCAGGTTAGGGTTCGGTTTGCTGAGCTTGGTCGCTTGCGGCGATGGCCCGCATGGTGAAAGGATGAGGAGGCTTGTGTGGAGATTAGAGGATGAAGGCCGGGGAAGGAAGAAATGCGGTGGTGGTTGAAGGTGTTTCGATGAGTTCAAGCAATAGGGGAATTCAGCCATGAAATAGATCTGGGAAGAAGTATGCATAAGCTTTGTATAATTTATATTTTTATTTGGAAAAAAAGAAAAAGGAGCAGAGGAAGAGGCAACAGTTCACAAGCAACCACGGGGTTATTATATATATATTTATTTCTCCATCAAATGCAATGAACAGGTTAAAATGAACGAACCAACGTGATGTACTAGCAAAAAAATAAATTAGGATAGTAATAGTCTCGGAATAACAAAAGTAAAAAAGTTGGATATATGAAATATTAACACATGGGCTATTAGATTTCAACCGTAGGTTAGATAAAAAGACAAGAAATCCAAAAGGTTTGAAAACGGGTGCCGATACGGTCCAACGTTTTACAGGTCTCGCCATCCACCGGATGTCGAAACACACATACAATTATACTACTGAGATCAGCACGACGAGATGATCAAACAGTATATAGATATCAGTGGTACGATCATCCTATCAAAAGTCGATAATCGGTACCGAAAATGCTGCTAAATTGCCAGAAATAAGCTGAACGGAGCAATAACAGTCCAAATTTGACAAAACGAAATATGGCGTCTCACTCAGAAGATGATTTACAAATTTATTGTACAAAAATATTCAGGTTTGAAAAACATTTTATTATCATCTAATATTAACATATTTGAATTTAAATTACACAAGAAAATAAACTTGCATATTATCTGATGAAAATTTACCATTTTCTATGTTTAATTAGACGTATTCCAAATATTAAATTTTAATTTCAAAATTTTATTATTTAAAATTTCACAAAACTTACTTAAATACGTTATAAAAATTATTAAAATATACGGGTCGTTACACTCTCCCCCACTCAAAACTTTTCGTCCCTGAAAAGGAATGAGGTAGGAGAATAGAAACAACCAGAAAGAAAAATATTTAAAATACAAATAAAACAATTAATTTAAAACCATATAAATTTCAAGGTATTTTCATTCAGTTGATTTAATTTAAATTTATAAATGTTTGTACAAAAGGTTTCATTCAAACAAAGTTTATTTTATTTATCTTATTTATTTAATCCATTTGATTTCACTTAAGTTAATTTCTCTTATAATTAAATCTTAACTATTTCTAAATTTATATTCATTCAATTTATCTATATCAGCATTTTTATAATTAAAATCAAGTATATTGACACTCTCAAATTTAATAAATTTCATTAACATCATTTTAAATTATATATTATTCAATTACATATTCAACTTCTGAAAAAATTAGGTAAGTTATATTGGAATGCAATTGAGTATTATACAAGTAAAATTTTTTCTCTTTAATTATTTCAAGTGTAAATATTTATTCAAGAAATTAAGAGTTAAATTTCCGATTTCACTTCAAACCATTAAGAGATAATGTATACATGCATACATACATACATACATACATATATATATATACACATATCTATATATATTCCATATATCATATAATCATATGCCTATATATATATTATACATCAAGTCTTACTTAAGAAATTTAAATCAAATTCATTTTTCCAAAACAAAATGTATCAAAGCTACTAAATGGTCTCTCCACTTCGAAACTCGAAAATGAATGTCGATGATGTTGTAGTCATCACCGGAATTATTTTCCAGCAACAAACGAAGAGAGTACAGATTTAACTTTTAAAATTCTTTGGAAACAAATTTCTATTCTAAAATACTTTAAATAATATATTTTTAAAACCAAATTTTCTAAAATACCGAAAATTTAATTCTTAAATCCTTAATTTAAATTAATTTAAATTCAAAATAAATTTGTAAACCATGTTTTATAGTTTCATTTATTTATTTCAAGTGACAACAATCAATGATTTTCAACAATTAATGAAAATTAAATATTATCATTTCTGTTAACCAATTCATTTAACTTTTTAATTTCGGAAAATTTATACTTATATATATATAATATAATCATACAAAATTATTCCATTTACCAAATTTGAAAACAAAATTGTGTCAGTTTACTCTGTTCAAGTGTTTTGGAATTTCTATCGATAGCGTTGATCAGATGAATCGATCGAAACCCCAAATCAACGTAACAACTCAAACAACACAATATATAAAACATTTTGAATATTAATCACAAATGCACTCCCTCACTCGATGATTAAAGAATGAATTTCAAAACAAAGGATGGAGATTCAAATTAGAGGAACCCAAATCAAAGAGAATTCTAACTAGAAAGATAGGCTTGAATGAGAGATAAAATAATTAAATTTCAAAATAGGAAGATGGATATACTAATATTAATCATGGGCGACCTTAACTGGGTCAAATGTGACTTCAATAATACGATCGATGTAGAGTTCTGAGGCAAATTGGCATCCGATCACAAAAGATAGAATTTGGGCATAACAAGAGATTGCAAAATCTAAACCGAGGATACATAAATCTTCGGTGAATCAATGCTGTTGTAAAGGATTTTCACCCTTTTACAAATTATGCGGTGGAGCTATGGGATACTCCAGAATCAAGAAAATACGAACAGGATGAGAGGGAAGAATGGATTTTAGAACCGAGGGAACGTTCCAAAATTTCAAACCAAATCCGAGTCAAAGAGGAAGAGGTTCATGCTCGAACGAAAATGATACTGTAATTAAATTTACTACATATGATGAGTTTTCCTAAAACCAGAGCTCTGATACCAACTGTAACATCCCAATATTTTCAACCATTCGCATCCGCACATGTCGAACTTGAATTGCACAAAATATCATATTGTTAATTTATATTTGGCAAAACTCAGCATATACAGTAAATAAATAAATCACAGAATCACACACACATAGTATTACAATAATAAGCAGCGGAAACATATGAATAGTAGTTCATGAAGCTAATATATATTATATATATAACAGAGTTAAAACAAGATACAACAGAAGTCTCGAATGCATAGAAGTCTCAATACAATAGTCAAATACAAGATAAGAATATATCACAGGAGTCAACTGAATAACTGCAAACTGAATAGATAGATGGATCTCCAAGCGAAGCTCCAACTCCAAAGGTGAGTCTCAAATGCTGTGACACTCAGTCTGACCCAAGCGTAAAGCAAAAACACAAAACACTCGAGTCAGGATTAACATTCTTATATCAATAAATCCAACTCAAGTGAAATATCAATTGAAATACAAGTAACTTAAAGGATTTTTGGAATAACCATCCTCTAAGGATCCGTGGAACTATCTACTATGTAGTAATATATGCTATTATAACATGTCTATAGTAAAGTAAACTATTAAAATAGCGTTAAGGCGTTACCCAGATCCTCCTTAACACATTTTATAGTTCCAATAGTCTATTGTAACGACCCGTATTTTCACGGATCGAAACATCGTAAGATAGTTGACCTTTGGTTGCATTGTTGATAAGTCGTTCAGAATTTTTCTAAGTCCTAGGTCGCGAACGACCTAAGAGATAAGTCGTAACCGACTTATAGATTGAACGACTTAAGAGAGCGTTTGGAAGCTTAAGTCGTATAGGAATTTAAGTCTGGGCGAGTTAATGACTAAGGGTTTAGGTCGTAGACGACTTAAGAGGGAAGACTTAAGAATTTCTGGCGAGTTAAGGTTTCGAGCGACCTAAAGTAAGCGCAGGCTAGAAGACGTACGACCTAGTGGTTAGTGTGTTAAGTCGTAGACGACTTAAGTTTTTGACCGAGATAAGCGTTAGGTCATTATGTACTAGGTCGTCTGGTAGTTAGTATAGTTAGGTCGACAACGACCTAGGGAAAAACTATTGTGAGCGACCTAAGTGTATGGGTGAGTTTAGTGTTAGGTCGGCAGTTCAAGTTAGCGACCTAGTGGAGTTAGCGACCTATAGGGTTGAGCGACTTAAGAAGGTTAGCGTGTTAGCGACCTAAGGAGTTAGCATGTTAGCGACCTAAGGAGATAGGTCGCATAAGTGATAGGTCGCGTGAGTTGTTTTGTAGTGTAAGTTGTTTGGTCGCTAGAGTAATCTAAGTGTTAGGTCGCATGGAAGCCTAAGTTGTTAGGTCGCAACCCAACTAAGTCGTAGGCAGTTAGGTCGTAAACGACCTAAGTTAGGTCGTGGACTTCTGTAGTTGTTAGATCGCAAGGTTCTGTCTAAGTGTTAGGTCGCTGGCATGTTAAGTCGCAGATGCGCATTGTTGTAGGTCGTTAGGCTTAGGTCGGTGGGTTTTAGGTCGGCAAGGTCCTAGGTCGTAAGTCGGAAACGACTTAAGGAGATGGCCAAATTTCGACTTAGCGAATTTCTGCCTATAAATAGAAGGGGGTTGGCTTCATTTTTGGGATCCGGATTTTGGAAGCGACGAAGTGCTGCCATTTTGAGAGCTCGACTTCTACACTTCTTCACTTCTTTTCTCCACTCTAATCTAGTGCTTCCATCCATCCAAATCGAAGGTCAAGATTGAAGATTCAAGAGCTTAGATTGAAGATCTTCATCTTTTCAAGAGAGATTTCTTCGTTTGAAGCGGATTCGTGATAGATCAAGCTTGATCCTTCGCTGTCCAGATCTGAAGCGTGTTGATTTGGGTTTGTTTAGGTGATTTGGTGAGTGGTGATTATCTCTCACACGGATCCAAAGGAGTGTATCGGATTGTTGGCTCGATTTGGTGTTAAAATAGTGATTTCCATACATTTTCTTCATCCTAAGTGTAGATCCATATAGATCCATTGTTCATGATGATGTTACATCCATTTTATCATATGTTAACCTATGCAAGTTCATTCATCAAGTTTGTAGAGATATAATCCATGTTTTCATGCTTATTGGACTTTCAACTCTTTAATTACGAAAATGCCATTATTGTTATAATTGTCTACTTAGATCATTTTTGAATGCTTGATTGCTTGGATTGATGTTTGATTTGATTGATTGTTATGAACTAGATGATTGATGACTAGATTTAGATCGAAGATGATTCAAAAGCTAAGGGAAAGGCTCTTGAATTGGGAAAGCTGCTCGTGGCATATATAGCGGGATGATGAAGCTCTTATGCATAGATTTGATGATGTAATGTTGAGATGAGGCTTTGCGAGGATGTAATGAAGAGAGGCAATCATGTGATGAAGACTTGGTCTAATCCAGACGGGATCATTCCAAGCATGTTGATAACTCGGTGATATGATTCGAGTTGAGGATAATGAATGGATATGAGAATAGTCGTCGAGGAGGATGACTAGGAGGCTTGGATAGCATCGTTGTTGAAGGTTTTAGCATGCTCTAAGCAAGAGTACGTTTGGGCAGATTCGATAGTCCCAACGACTAACCGTTGATGGTCGAGTACTCTGGGCAGATTCGATAGTCCTAGGCACGGGTTGCGACGACGTGCGGGAGTTATGTCTAGAACCGGGGTTTCCATTAGCCCTTGACGGACGGCTGAAAGAATGTGCCGGTCATTCAATTAACGGTGATATCGAAGCAATGATAACAGTGATAGCCAGAGTCATGGATGTTTGGTTGTATCGTCATTCGAACTCAAGAGCGGTATTTTCTGGGTGCTTATCTGATTTAGGCCTTGGTACTTGGAAAACATCGCCCTTGACTCGAGTGATAGTAGCTTTACTTTAAATTGTATGCTCTGCTATGTTTGCCTCTACTTAGTGTGTGTTTGGGGGCTATCACTGTAGAATGAGGTTGGAGTGGGAGGGTTGTATTCCTATTCCTTTTCCTTTATGCTCTTTTGGTATGTTGTTAGTTAATTTACTGCTCACTAAGACTGTTGTCTGACTCAAGGCTTTATGTTTTAATTCTTATTGCCTTGGGCTGTTCGTCCATTTTTGGGACGGGCAGACTAGGTAACAGGTGGCAGGTGCTGTTCTCTTATCACGATGCTGATATCGAAGACGAGCTGGAGGGTTGCATATTATCTTCTTATATGTACTGGATATTCCGCTGTTTTGTATTCTCTGAGAGATTTGTAGTGAGGCTTGATGTATTGACTATTTGGATGCTTGTATTCAACTAATATGGAGTTTTATATGATATCATTTTGTTCTGTAAAGCTTCACTATACATATGTTCTATTGTATTTTGTCCATGCGCTGTAAGTAATACGATAGATTCTGCTGTTTTAATTTACCCTGACAATCGTCCATGGTCGCCTGGCACACTTTACAGCGCACTATCCCTAGATTCGGTGCAGGGGTCATGGGCGGTCGTCACATTTGGTATCAGAGCATTGGTTAATCGATTTTACCCAACGCTCGCTGTCATAACTACGTATGAGAGACGTAATTGTATTTTGATGGATGATTACTATATATAATATAGTAGCTTAGTAGAGTTTGAGTCCTTTATGCAGTTGTTTCTCTAGATGTTCTAATCATTCCTTTTTATAGATATTGAGAATGAGTCGAAGAGGGAGACCAGCTGCTAGGGAAGGCCGTGCTACTGAAGAGACTGCTGATTATGCAGCCATGTTCGAAGCCATGATGACTTCGATCATGAGAAGGATACCAGTTCCGGGGGTGGCAGTTGATGTTGGAGTTCAGGTTCAGACTCCGAAACCAGTGGATTTTGCTAAGCTGTGCAAGGACTATACTGCTCTTGGAGGGAAGGTTTTCTTGGGAACAGAATCAACCATTGAAGTCCAGAGATGGATAGATGCTTGTAGAAGGATCTTTGGTGATTTGGGGATTGATGATGCAACTAAGAGGAAGTTGGCATCAAGGCAGCTTCAAGGGAGAGCCTCTGATTGGTGGAACTCTATTACCATCAATACCGCGGAGGAAGAGATTACTTGGGAGCAATTCCAAGTCAGATTTGAAGCTAAGTTCATTTCTACAGCTCAGAAGTCTGTTCTGTTCAAGAAGTTTGTGGAGCTCAAGCAAGGTGGAAGATCTGTTCTTGAGTATGTTTCTGAGTTCGAAGCTTTGTCCAAGAATGCCCGGTCATATATCGAATCTGCATTTCAGAAGAATGAGAAGTTTGTGACAGGTTTGGACAGTTATCTTGGGAGACAGTTGGTGATCATTTGGACGATTCATTTGAGAAGCTTGTGGAGAAAGCGCTCAGGCATGAGAGTCTGTTTCCTAAGGAAGGATCTGTTGTTGCTGTGACCAGGGAAGAGTCTAAACCCCAGCAGGGTGGAAACAAGAAGAGGAAGCAGCAGCAGCAGAAGGGTAAGGATGGCCAGAAGAAGCCGAAAGGCGAGGTGACTTGCTACAATTGTCAGCAGAAGGGTCATTTCTCTAAGGATTGTAAGAATCCGAAGGTGCCAATGAAGTGTCACAACTGTGACAAGCCAGGGCACATCAGGAAGAATTGTCCAGAACCGAGGAAGGACAAGCAGATTGTGCAAGCTTATGCTTTGGGAGCTGTTCCGTCGTCTTCGAAAGCTCCTACTGCTGAAGAGAAAGGGAAGAGTGTGGTTGTTCAAGGTACTCTTTTCCTATGTGGTGTTCCAGTTAGAGTTCTGTTTGATACTGGAGCGTCGCATTCGTTTGTTTGTAATGAACTCGTAGGCCGGTTAGGTTTGGAACCGGATATTGTTGATAGGCCATTGGTTGTGACTAATCCAGTTGGGGGTTCGTCTTGTTTGTGTATGTTATGCCGTGGTCTGATTTTGTCGAGTCATGGTTGCTCTTTTGTTTGTGATTGTTTTGTTCTGAACTTTGCGGGGTTCGGAATTATTTTGGGTATGGACTGGCTTAGGAAGTATGCGGCAAAGGTTGATTGCGAGAGGTTGGAAGTGACAGTCGAGAATGTGGAGGGGCGAAAGGTTGTGATACGATGTAAGCATGAGGAAGGCGTCTTCATGAGCTTCATGTATTCGCTAGTTGTTCCACGGGATGGACTGTCTTTAGTGCCAATCGCAAATGGATTCGAGGATGTCTTTGACGAAGTCAAAGGGTTGCCGCCGCATAGAGAGATCGAGTTTCGTATAGATCTAGTTGAAGGAGCCAGACCTGTTGTGATGCCTCTTAGGCGGATGGCGCCTAGGGAACAACAAGAGTTGAGGGTGCAAGTTGATGACCTTTTACAGAAAGGATTCATTCGGCGTAGCGTGTCCGAGTGGGGTGCACCAGTTGTGTTTGCAACCAAGGCAGATGGGTCGTTGAGATTGTGTGTGGATTATCGTGAGCTGAATAAGGTGACTAAGAAGAACAAGTATCCATTGCCAAGAATAGATGAATTGTTTGATCAGCTTCACGAAGCCAAGGTGTTTTCTCAGATGGATTTGGCAACGGGATTTCACCAGTTGAGAGTGGCTAAGGATAGTGTGCCGAAGACTGCTTTTCGGACACCATCTGGTTTCTTTGAGTGGCTGGTAATGCCGTTTGGATTGACCAACGCGCCAGCATATTTTGTGGATCTTATGAATAGAGTGTTCAGAGATCAGTTGAACAAGTTCGTACTTGTGTTCGTGGATGATATTCTGATTTATTCCAGAACGGAAGAAGAGCACAAGACGCACTTGCGTATTGTTTTGGAAATCTTGCGGAAACATCAGCTGAGGGCTAAGTTTTCGAAGTGTCACTTCTGGAAGAGTGAAGTGAGGTTCTTAGGCCATGTGATTTCTGGAAGTGGAATAGCGGTTGATCCCGCTAAGGTGGCAGCAATCCAGGATTGGGTTAGACCTAAGAATGCATCAGATGTGAGAAGTTTTCTTGGATTAGCAGGATATTATCGACGGTTTATCAAAGACTTCTCCAAGGTAGCTGCACCGTTAACAGGATTAACGAAGAAGAACCAAGTGTTCAGTTGGGATGCTAAGTGTGAGCAAGCTTTCGGAATTCTGAAAGAGAGATTGACGAGTGCTCCTGTTTTGACTATTCCAAGTGGGAATGATGAGATGGTGGTTTACACCGATGCATGTGGTACTGGACTTGGAGCAGTGCTGATGCAGAAGGATAAAGTTGTTGCGTATGCCAGTCGACAACTAAAGCCGCATGAAAGGAATTACCCAACTCATGATTTGGAGTTAGCGGCGATTGTATTTGCTCTGAAGATGTGGAGACATTATCTATTGGGAGTTCGATTTGAGTTGTTTACGGATCACAAGTCGTTGAAGTATCTTTTCTCCCAAAAGGATTTGAATCTTCGGCAGCAACGTTGGCTAGAGTTTTTGGCATCATATGATTTTGGTATAGCTTATACTCCGGGAAAAGGTAACGCAGTGGCAGATGCGTTAAGTCGAAGACATGCAGGATTGGGAGCCATGTTTTCAGAATGGAAGAGTCTCGAGTATTTAGCTGGATTTGACTTCAGGTCTAGATGTGAATTGGAACCTGAGATGTTGGCAAACTTATCAATAAGACCGACTCTTGTGGAAAGGATTGGCGAGAGTCAAAAGCGAGATGATAAGCTTGTCAAGATTATCCGTGAATTGGGATCTGGATTGGATCCAGAAAAGGATAAAGGATTCGAGGTCGATCGAGAGGGTTGGCTTCGGAAGCAAGGACGACTAGTTGTTCTCGATATAGATGAATTGAGGAGTGAAGTTCTGAAGGAAAGTCATCACTCAAAGTTGACAATTCATCCAGGTGGAAATAAGATGTATCGGGATATGAAGAGAACCTACTACTGGGAAGGTATGAAGAAGGATGTTGGAAATTTTATTTCCAAATGTATGAACTGCCAGTTGGTAAAAGCCGAACAGAAGAAGCCAAGTGGATTGCTTCAGCCATTAGAAGTCCCTACATGGAAGTGGGAACAAGTGTCGATGGATTTTATCGATGGATTGCCTAGAACCAGAACGGGAAATGAAGGGATTTGGGTCATTGTGGATCGTCTGACTAAGAGTGCACGATTCATTCCTGTTCGATCGACTAGGACTGCATCAAAGTTGGCTGAGTTGTATGTTAAGTGGATAGTTCGATTCCATGGTATTCCGAAGAGTATAGTGAGCGATCGAGACCCATTGTTCACCAGTGGATTTTGGAAGAGCTTCCAGGAAGTGTTGGGAACCAAGTTGTGTTTGAGTACAGCTTATCACCCTCAAACGGATGGTCAGACCGAGAGAGTCAACCGAGTTTTGGAAGATCTTCTTAGAGCTTGTGTTTTGGATTTCGGAGGATCATGGGAAGATCACCTTCATTTGGTGGAGTTTGCATACAACAACAGTTACCAGTCTAGTATTGGTATGGCACCGTATGAGGCATTGTATGGAAGACCGTGTAACTCTCCGACATGTTGGTTGAAAACTGGAGAAAAGCCGATACTTGGGCCAGAGATGATTCGGCAGACCTCAGATTGTATAGAGATTATTCGGCAGCGAATGAAGGCAGCCCAAGACCGTCAGAAAAGTTATGCCGATAAGCGTCGAAAGGATTTGGAATTCAACATAGGAGATATGGTTTTTGTGAAGATTTCTCCACTGAAGAATGTTATTAGATTCGGGAAGAAAGGAAAATTGACTCCGAGATTTGTTGGACCATTCCCGATTACCGAGCGAATTGGAAAGCTCGCTTATAGATTGGAATTACCGGAGAAGATGTCGGGTGTGCACAATGTTTTTCATATATCATATCTACGGAAGTATGTGCACGACTCGAATACGGTGGTTTCTGCTGATAGCTGTGAAGACTTCGAAGTTGATCCGGTCGATAGAAGACCTCGTAAGCCGCTTCGTGTTGTGGAAACCGACACGAAACAGCTTAGGAGGAAGGTAGTTAAGTTGCGCAAGATACAATGGAGTGATGACGATAACGACTGTACGTGGGAGGTGGAAGAGAGGATGAAAGCAGCTCATCCTGAACTCTTCAAGGTATGGCCCTAAGGTGTCGTGTCACCTCACGATATTGTAACTTGTTCTAAGTCCTAGAATTCTGTATGCTAAGCTAGAATTGGATGCATGGTTTGTTGATTGCTATGGATGATAGGCGTGCAGAATAGTCTTTGATTGCTTTGTTTGTTTGGAATTTCGGGGGCGAAATTCCTAAGGGGGAGAGAATGTAACGACCCGTATTTTCACGGATCGAAACATCGTAAGATAGTTGACCTTTGGTTGCATTGTTGATAAGTCGTTCAGAATTTTTCTAAGTCCTAGGTCGCGAACGACCTAAGAGATAAGTCGTAACCGACTTATAGATTGAACGACTTAAGAGAGCGTTTGGAAGCTTAAGTCGTATAGGAATTTAAGTCTGGGCGAGTTAATGACTAAGGGTTTAGGTCGTAGACGACTTAAGAGGGAAGACTTAAGAATTTCTGGCGAGTTAAGGTTTCGAGCGACCTAAAGTAAGCGCGGGCTAGAAGACGTACGACCTAGTGGTTAGTGTGTTAAGTCGTAGACGACTTAAGTTTTTGACCGAGATAAGCGTTAGGTCATTATGTACTAGGTCGTCTGGTAGTTAGTATAGTTAGGTCGGCAACGACCTAGGGAAAAACTATTGTGAGCGACCTAAGTGTATGGGTGAGTTAAGTGTTAGGTCGGCAGTTCAAGTTAGCGACCTAGTGGAGTTAGCGACCTATAGGGTTGAGCGACTTAAGAAGGTTAGCGTGTTAGCAACCTAAGGAGTTAGCGTGTTAGCGACCTAAGGAGATAGGTCGCATAAGTGATAGGTCGCGTGAGTTGTTTTGTAGTGTAAGTTGTTAGGTCGCTAGAGTAATCTAAGTGTTAGGTCGCATGGAAGCCTAAGTTGTTAGGTTGCAACCCAACTAAGTCGTAAGCAGTTAGGTCGTAAACGACCTAAGTTAGGTCGTGGACTTCTGTAGTTGTTAGATCGCAAGGTTCTGTCTAAGTGTTAGGTCGCTGGCATGTTAAGTCGCAGATGCGCATTGTTGTAGGTCGTTAGGCTTAGGTCGGTGGGTTTTAGGTCGGCAAGGTCCTAGGTCGTAAGTCGGAAACGACTTAAGGAGATGGCCAAATTTCGACTTAGCGAATTTCTGCCTATAAATAGAAGGGGGTTGGCTTCATTTTTGGGATCCGGATTTTGGAAGCGACGAAGTGCTGCCATTTTGAGAGCTCGACTTCTACACTTCTTCACTTCTTTTCTCCACTCTAATCTAGTGCTTCCATCCATCCAAATCGAAGGTCAAGATTGAAGATTCAAGAGCTTAGATTGAAGATCTTCATCTTTTCAAGAGAGATTTCTTCGTTTGAAGCGGATTCGTGATAGATCAAGCTTGATCCTTCGCTGTCCAGATCTGAAGCGTGTTGATTTGGGTTTGTTTAGGTGATTTGGTGAGTGGTGATTATCTCTCACACGGATCCAAAGGAGTGTATCGGATTGTTGGCTCGATTTGGTGTTAAAATAGTGATTTCCATACATTTTCTTCATCCTAAGTGTAGATCCATATAGATCCATTGTTCATGATGATGTTACATCCATTTTATCATATGTTAACCTATGCAAGTTCATTCATCAAGTTTGTAGAGATATAATCCATGTTTTCATGCTTATTGGACTTTCAACTCTTTAATTACGAAAATGCCATTATTGTTATAATTGTCTACTTAGATCATTTTTGAATGCTTGATTGCTTGGATTGATGTTTGATTTGATTGATTGTTATGAACTAGATGATTGATGACTAGATTTAGATCGAAGATGATTCAAAAGCTAAGGGAAAGGCTCTTGAATTGGGAAAGCTGCTTGTGGCATATGTAGCGGGATGATGAAGCTCTTATGCATAGATTTGATGATGTAATGTTGAGATGAGGCTTTGCGAGGATGTAATGAAGAGAGGCAATCATGTGATGAAGACTTGGTCTAATCCAGACGGGATCATTCCAAGCATGTTGATAACTCGGTGATATGATTCGAGTTGAGGATAATGAATGGATATGAGAATAGTCGTCGAGGAGGATGACTAGGAGGCTTGGATAGCATCGTTGTTGAAGGTTCTAGCATGCTCTAAGCAAGAGTACGTTTGGGCAGATTCGATAGTCCCAACGACTAACCGTTGATGGTCGAGTACTCTGGGCAAATTCGATAGTCCTAGGCACGGGTTGCGACGACGTGCGGGAGTTATGTCTAGAACCGGGGTTTCCATTAGCCCTTGACGGACGGCTGAAAGAATGTGCCGGTCATTCAATTAACGGTGATATCGAAGCAATGATAACAGTGATAGCCAGAGTCATGGATGTTTGGTTGTATCGTCATTCGAACTCAAGAGCGGTATTTTCTGGGTGCTTATCTGATTTAGGCCTTGGTACTTGGAAAACATCGCCCTTGACTCGAGTGATAGTAGCTTTACTTTAAATTGTATGCTCTGCTATGTTTGCCTCTACTTAGTGTGTGTCTGGGGGCTATCACTGTAGAATGAGGTTGGAGTGGGAGGGTTGTATTCCTATTCCTTTTCCTTTATGCTCTTTTGGTATGTTGTTAGTTAATTTACTGCTCACTAAGACTGTTGTCTGACTCAAGGCTTTATGTTTTAATTCTTATTGCCTTGGGCTGTTCGTCCATTTTTGGGACGGGCAGACTAGGTAATAGGTGGCAGGTTCTGTTCTCTTATCACGATGCTGATATCGAAGACGAGCTGGAGGGTTGCATATTATCTTCTTATATGTACTGGATATTCCGCTGTTTTGTATTCTCTGAGAGATTTGTAGTGAGGCTTGATGTATTGACTATTTGGATGCTTGTATTCAACTAATATGGAGTTTTATATGATATCATTTTGTTCTGTAAAGCTTCACTATACATATGTTCTATTGTATTTTGTCCATGCGCTGTAAGTAATACGATAGATTCTGCTGTTTTAATTTACCCTGACAATCGTCCATGGTCGCCTGGCACACTTTACAACGCACTATCCCTAGATTCGGTGCAGGGGTCATGGGCGGTCGTCACATCTATACAGTACCGTAATACCTCCTGATCGGGAGGCTACCAGTGGATGCTCCATAGGTACGACACAAAACAAACTCGTAGTGGTCTCGATATGGTAGGTGACACGGCACAACCAGGCAATACCAGGGTAGATATACCAATTACACTTCCGGGCTGGTGGTAACGCATATCCGCAACTACTGCCCACCAAATCAAAAGTGCGCACCAAATCAATCACAAAGTAATAGAATGGTAATCGAAGAAGTGTGTCCGATCGGAGGAGCTACCTCACTTGGCCCGTCAATTGCTCCTGTTTTAGCCACCTTATGCTAACTCACGGGAGTCAGGTCCACGTATATACCTCATATAGGATCGTCGCCACCATCCTACTTCATTCTGGAATCTCCACTACATACACGGTTGTTAAAGTGGTTTTCGGTATTGGAAGAGAGTATGACAATAACCGATCCCTGTCTCTTTAACAACCAAACGTTATTATAACACCGCGGTCATTTCAAAATAGTTTATACTTCAAAACCAAATATCATTTCCATTTCAAAACAATATCAATACGATATCATTTCACTTCAAATGTATTCATTTCCAAAATCATAGCAGTTCAGAGTTATAACACTTCCGAAATTATAAAGCTTAGAATTTGTAACACTTTGGAAATCATAACACTTGATAACATAATACTTTGAAATTCATAACTTCCCACTTGAACAATTTAGATATTAATAATAGTATATATAATAAAATAGTTTATAAAATAAAATAGTTTATATAAAATAGTTATAAGTAAAATAGTTTATATTAAAATAATTAGTATATTAAAATAGTTTATAATAAAAATATATAAAGTAAAATATATAAATAGTTTTAAATATAATTTAAAATACTTTACATAATAAAATAGCTTCCTCAAATTCCACAAATCGATCCAAATCAACTCGAATTCAAAAATTCAAATTTAATTCAATCTCAATTCATCAACTTCGATTCACTTCAGTTTCTCAATATACCCTTTCAAATTATATCGTTTTAAAATACAGATTTGAACCACAAAATAAACCATTTCAATTTCAATATATTTCAAAGCTTTAAATATTCCACATTTCAAAACTAAGTTTGATAATTTCATATATATCTAAATTTAACTTCATTATTATTTTGTTTTGAGATATTCATTTAATCAATCCAATATCATTTAGATAAACTTTAAATTACATTTGAAATAAACTAGATATTCCTTCAATTTATTTAAACTTGAAATATTCAATTTATCACTTTAAATCAAATCAAGTTATATAATCATATCTTAGATCTTAAATTCAATAGGTTTCAAATCAATTTTAAAATTAATATAACTCTTAAAAGAATACGATTTCACATTAAATTAATTTTATCTTCCCAACTTTAATTTATTCAAATCTATTTTTAAAATATAATTTTAAATAAATACTTAAACATATTATATATTAATTAAATAAAACTTATTATTAAACTTAAATCTTATTGTTAAGCTTATTTTATATTAAAACTAATTTATACATATTTAAAATAGTAAAATTATAAGTAAATTCTTAAAATTTATAATTTCAAAACTAACTTATAATTTTAAAAAGTTCAAAACATATAATTTTAAAAATTAAGAATTTAACTATATATAAAATATTTAAAATCAATATTTATATAAAACCATATATATATATATATCTCTTTTAAACCTTGGAAATCATTTCAATATATATATATATATATATATATATATATATATATAGACCAACGGTGTTTGTATATAATTCTCTATCCTATGGTCAAGTGATAGGATATTTATCATTTCAATCCGCAATTTAAATATCTACGGGTATATATCATTTCAACCCACAATCCCAAATTCAATTCAATGAAAATCGCTTGGGTTTATCATTTCAACCCATAACGATTTCCTCCTATTCTACAGATCGTTCGGGTATGTATCATTTCAACCCATAGGGAATTCTATATTAACAGGGAACTTGCAGAGTGGTAACAAATATGATAATAATATAACAGTCATATGTCATCAATATAAAAACAGATAATGGTGTCAGATGTCACAGGTGAACAGATACAGATAATATCATATATATAGCAATGTAAATAACTAACATCAACATATTTCAGTTGTCGTTTCAATTGAAATCAAATTTAATAAATATAAGAATGTTAATCATGAGTGATTGCTCACCTTTCGAGGTTAGGGAGATTCGACAAATGAAACGAGGTACGAAATGCAAGCACGACTTCCAAAGCAAAGCTTGATTGGCACAGATTTGACGGACAAGCTGATAAATAGGAATTGACGAAATCAAATCAGCACTGGATCGATGAAGAAAACTGGTATAAATGAACATATATATATATATATAACTATATATATATATTAAATCAAATTCTAAATTCAAACATATATTAAATTATATATATATATATGCATTTCAAAATCCATTGATTTAAACTAAAACTCAAATATAAAAGTTAAACTTATATATTTCTAATTTTTTTTTGTATCAATACATTTAAAACTTAACAGTTTAATATATATTTATACAACTTATATACAATAACTTCATACAAATATATACTATCTAAACAATACATACATTAAATAAAATATTCATGTTATACATCTTCCAACCCATATTATTAAACACATACAATCAACATATAAAATGCCAAACAACAAATCTATAACTATATACTACTTATATTATCTCAATACATATAAACTTGGGAATAGGCTGGTACGACTGTTCCCAATTATCCATGTGAAACTACTACTATACTATATATGCATATCTCTTCTTAACACATGCAATACTTATAAACAATATATTGTAAAATAAGCTCTGTATATACATAAACTTATTATTTAAATCCATATCCATTTCAAAACCAAAATAACCATATATGCATACAGTTTAAGGTCAATAGTTAAAACAAATACACTATGCAGACAATATATATATATATAATTACAACTAAATGTACAAATTGCATCCTATATATATAAGCAACAATTGTATGTGGCTAACCAAAATCATGCAGACTTCTAAAATGAATACAAAGCTTACCCATATGTATCTAAACTGCAATATAACAATTCTATTATAAAACTTAAAGTAAACATATCTATATAACTTTAACCATTTATAATATAACATACAGTAACATATATTTCATTTACAACTTATGTATATGAACATCACATTCAACTATGCAAAATAAACTTTATAACTTTATAAACTTGAATATGTAAATAGACTTATATATATATAAACTTAAATATATAACTACAAAATGAATATACACGTAAATATACTCAACAGATAATATAAATCATATACAACTTGCGCATATACATATGCAAACCATATACTTTTAATAAAATTTTAAATATACTGTAAACAACAAAGTAAATATACACAATACCAATTCAAAGAAGAAGAAGAAGGGCACAGTGGCCGAGCTCGGCAGGAGGGGATGCGGTAGGAAGCTTCAGCCAGGTTAGGGTTCGGTTTGCTGGGCTTGGTCGCTCGCGGTGATGGCCCACATGGTGGAAAGGATAAGGAGACTTGCGTGGAGATTAGAGGATGAAGGTCGGGGAAGGAAGAAATGCGGTAGTGGTTGAAGGTGTTTGGATGAGTTCAAGCTATAGGGGAATTTGACCATGAAATAGATCTGGGAAGAAGTATGCATAAGCTTTGTATAATGTATATTTTTATTTGGAAAAAAAGAAAAAGGGGCAGAGGAAGAGGCAACAGTTCACAAGCAACCACGGGGTTATTGTAACGACCCAGTATTTTGGACCATTCGCATCCATTATAAGTGTATAGGTAGACACTCATGCCGGAGTTGAATTGTTCAAAATACCGCGTTGTAATTAAAATTTGGCAAAACTCAGCATATACAGTAAATAAAATAATTACAGATCACAGACACAGAGTAATATAACAATAATGCAGCGGAAACAAAAGGATAGTAGTTCATGAAGCTACTATATATATAACAGAGTTAAACAAGATACAACAGAGGTCTCGAATACAATAGATGTCTCAATACAATAATCAAATACCAGATCTGAATTCATCACTGGAATCAACAGAATAACTGAAAGCAGGATCGATAGATTGCTGGATCTCCAAGCGAAGCTCCAACTCCAAAGGTGAGTCTCAAATGCTATATCACTCAGTCTGACCCGAGCGTAAAGCAAAACACAAAACACTCGAGTCAGGATTAACATTCTTATATAAATAAATCCAACTCAAGTGAAATATCAACTGAAATACAAGTAACTTAAAGGATGTTTGGGATAACCATCCCCTAAGGATCCGTTAAACTATTTACTATGTAGTAATATTCGCTATTATAATAGTGTCTAAATAAGTAAAGTATAATCATATCGGAAAATAGCGTTAAGGGGATGGAGAACCTTAACGCGGTCGGATCTTAAAATCATAATCGTAGTAAAGCTCGATATGGTAGGTGACACGGCACAACTAGGCAATGCCAGGGTAGATATACAATTACGCACACGGACTGATGGATACGCATAGCAGCCACTACCGTTCCACCTCGAACAACATTCCCAAATCGGAGGATGGCCATCTAGTCAAATCACAAGTAAGAGTATAATATCGAAGAAATGCGTCCGAGAAGAGGTGCTACCTCACTGGTCCGAGATCGCTCCTGTTTTAGCCACCTTATGCCAACTCACGGGAGTTGGGTCCACGTAACATACCTTAAGAACGTCGCCACCATCCTACTTCATTCTGGAATCTCCACCGCGTACACGGTTGTCAAAGTGGTTTTCGGTATCGACAGAGAGTATGTCCATATCCGATCCCGGTCTCTTTGCCAACCAATCGTTATTATAACACCGTGGTCATTTCAAAAATAGTTTATACTTCAAAACCAAAATATCATTATCATTTCAAATATATCCATTTTCAAAATCATATTACTTTCCAAAGTTATAATGCTTTCGAAATCATAGTCTGGAAATCACAGTATTCTGGAAATCATAGCACTTTCCTTTTAAACAGTTTAGATATTAAAATTTCGTTATAAAATAAATTAGTTTCCTCAAATTTCATAAATCGATTCAAATTAACTCAAATTCCAAAATTTAATTTAATCAAATCCCAAATCATCCGTTTCAACTCGATTTAGCTTCTAGATAAACCATTTCAAATTATCAATTTCAAATACGTATCTAAACCATAAAATAAGCCAGTTCAATTTGAATATATTTCAAAGCTTTAAATATTCAACATTTCAAAACTAAATTCGATAAATTTATATACATATCAGATTCACTTTACAATTATTTAGTTTTGAAATGTTAACTTAACATTTCCATGACATTTGAATACAATTTAAATTTACAATTTAAATAAACAAAAGATCTCATTTAAATATTTATACGTTTGAAATATCCATTTAAGTCACCTTTTCAAATTCCAAGTTGTAAATCACTTCTTTAAATTTCAAATTCAATACATTTCAAATCAACTTATTTAAGTATAATTCTTAAATAAATACAATTTCAATCAAATTTCTAATCATTATAAATTCTATATTTCAAAAATATAGATATTTAATGAATACTTAAACATATTATTTATCAACTTTATTAAATCAACTTTAATACATCTTTTAAAAATCAATATTTATCAAAACCATATATTTCTTTTCAAAACCATAGAAATCATTTTCAAAACATTTATATATAGACCAACGGTGCCTGTATAAAATTTTCTATCCTATGGTCAAGTGATACAGATATTTATCATTTCAATCCGCAATTTAAAACATATTCGGGTATATATCTTTTCAACCCGAAATCCCAAATTCAATTCAATTGAAAATCGCTTGGGTCTATCATTTCAACCCATAACGATTTTCTCCTATTCTACAGATCGTTCGGGTATGTATCATTTCAACCCATAGTGATTCTATACTAACAGGGAACTTGCAGAGTGATAACAGATATGATAATAATATAACAATAGTAACAGGCATATAACATCAGTATAAATAACAGATAATGGTGTCAGATGTCACAGGTGAACAGATACAGATAATGACATATATATAACAATGTAAATAACTAACAGCAGCATATTTCAGTTGACGTTTCAATTTAAATCAAATTTAATAAATATAAGAATATTAATCGTGAGTGATTGCTCACCTTTCGAGGCTAGAGAGATTAGACTACGCGACAGGTTACGATTCCAAACCCGAATTTCAAAGAAAGCATGATGGCACGAGTTTGACGATCAAAGCTGATGACAACGAATTGACGAAATCGAATTAGAACAGAAGTTTTATACATATATATATAATAATTGTTATTATTTCCATGAAATAAATATTGAATTTAAACAAATCAATACCTAACATTCAATATTATCATTTCATATTAAAATAAATATTTGAGTCTGGACATATATATATTTTATCATAGTCACTATATATATTACATATAGAGTAATATAAAAATTAACCTATTATCGAAATCAATGCTTAAACAACATTATCTATTTAAACAAAATATATAAGTTATTATACATATACATGCAGGCTTACAACTTACATAACCAATATGATATATATATACAAAATAGTCAGAAAATATATATATATAGGCCCAATTCAGTTTATATATGAGACAAATGTAAAACAACTCAAAATATAAAAGACCTCTATGTTACTGCAACTATTGTTTAAAACTATATATATCAAAAACTGTTCCAAACCATAAAATGTTGTCACCACTATATATATATAACTATACTATATGCCACAGTACAACTTTCAATGTTTCAAAAGATAAACAACAACTTGCAATATATAAACTGTACAAAATATATTTTGAAACACAACAGACTTGCAAAAGCTTGTATATATAAATATTAAAATTTATAACAATAATAGATACACCCTACATTTATAATTAAACTAGCAGATACGTATGCAATATATACGAGACTTACATATGGTATACAATCTTGATTAGAAACCGAACTTACATTAGTAGATACTTAATTTTATATAAACACGTGAATATATATATACCGTACTCAGCAAAACAACAAAAATATATATTAACTAATATATAACAGCTTGTATAGTATAACTTTTACAGTTTATTACAAACCACGGTATTCATTAACTGTCAAGTTTTGTTGTTCAAAGCAGTTTATCGTTTTTGTTGCTCGTTCCGGTTTATTTTTATCTGGGACCCCTTTTTGTTAAACCTGTAAATTATTATGATTACCCACTGAAACTAAGACTAGTTTTGATGAATAGCTTATTGGAAACGATGACAACAAACTAGTGTATAAAATATATAACACAAAACGTAACCTAGTCTACAACATAATATAACCTAAATAAGACATCATAGGTAGCTGACGTGCGCATATATATATATATATTTATAAACTAATGTAACACAGCAATATACCTATGTAGTGGACCCAGATCTTACTCATATATACTCTTTTAAAAATAAATTTACTAATATATATATCTTTACTCAAAATCTCCCTACAGACAACATATATATACTACAGAAATACGTATTATAGGTATGCTATGTGAACCTGCGATATATATATACTAAATAGCCCACATACAAGTATACATACCTACATAAAACTGTAAACAAAAAAACATATACAAAAGAGATCTTAGTATAAACAGCTTACCTTATAATAAACAAACAGTACTAATAGTTTCAAACACTAGATCTAAAAAAAACAGTACTTACTTTATAATTTACAAACAGTACTAACAAACAGTACTAATAGTTTCAAACAGTACTTACTTTATAATATACAAACGGTACTAATAAACAAACAGTACAAAAAAAAACAAAATATAATACATATATAAACAACTTTAAAAACTAACTGTAAACAAAGTCTTAAAACAAAATATATATATATATAATACTTACATAATAGTTTCAAACACTAAGACCAATATATCATGCGTCTGATATATATTATAACCGAATATACAATATATACAACTGTTATAAACTTATATATACTTGTCTTTAAAAGAGGTCTGCAACCAAAATTTTTATATAAACTATATATGTATGCATATATATAATAATATACCTTAATGCATTCATCAACAGAAAAGCTTGGCAATAAGAGAAAGGTTCAGGGTGGCGGTCGAACAATGGTCTGGCAGGCGAAGGTTGCTGCTGCTCCGGAGAGGAGATGAGGCACAGGTTGGATCTGGGCACGAGCTTGGAAGATGAGAGTTGTCAGGAGGCTGTGGTTGAAGCTTTGGTGGTGCGAGGGAAGAGCTTCTCGTGTGCAGTGCATGGAAATGGAAAGGGGAAGGATCTGGGTGGTAGCGTGGGAGGCTACGGGTTGCCGAGGTCAGATCTGGGATGGAGAGGTAGGCTCGGCTATAGGTTAGTGGAGGTTGTGGTCGGTCAGTGGCTGACGCGTTGATGGTGGCTATGGGGCGATGGGGACTTTGTGTTTTGGGAAACAAGGCGGAAAGGTGGAGTTGATCGAAATGAGGAAAGGGATTAGTGACAGAGCAAAAAAAATGACATTTACAAAGCAACAGTGAAGTGAAGAAATGAACCGTTCAAAAATGAAGGAGAGAAAGTGGCAGAAGAAACGTTCCACCGAAATTTTAGATATAAATTCAAAAGCAAAGGGACGTACAGCTATCCATTTGATTTAGCACGTTTGAATTTGAAAAGGTAAGAAAGTGGAAAGTCACAAATTTTGTACCGTTACAATGGAACGTTTTATTATTTCCGTCGTGTACCGGACCTCAAAACAAAGAAATAAATATACCGCTGGGATCAGCACGACGAGACGATCAAAACGGTATACAAATATCAGTGGTAGGATCATCCGATCAAAAGTCGATAATCGGTACCATAAATGCTGCTATTTTGTCAAAAATAAGATGAACGGAGCAATGGATGTTCAAATTTGATGAAACGAAAGATGACGTCTCACTCAGAAGATGATTTACAAATTTTCTATGTAAAAATATTCAGGTTTGGAAACCATTTTATTATCACCTATTTTTAACTGATTAAATTGAAGTAAATTTACGCACGAAATAAATTTTCATATTTTCGGACGAAAATTTACCAGTTGCTATGTTTAATTAGACGCATTCCAAATATCAAATTTATATTTCAAAATTTTATTGTTTAAAATTTCACACAAATTCAATTAATTAAATAAATAAAACCACTGAAATTTACGGGTCGTTACAGTTATTATAAATATTTATTTCTCTATCAAAAGTAATGAACATGTTAAAATGAACGAACCAACGTGATGTACTAGCAAAAAAATAAATTGGGATAGTAATAGTCTCGGAATAACAAAAGTCAAAAAGTTGGATATATGAAATATTAACACAGGGGCTATTAGATTTCAACCGTAGGTTAGATAAAAAGACAAGAAACCCAAAAGGTTTTAAAACGGGTGCCGATACAGTCCAATGTTTTACAGGTCTCGCCGTCCACCAGACATCGAAACACACATACAAATATACTACTAAGATCAGCACGACGAGACGATTAAAACGGTATATAGATATCAGTGGTACGATCATCCTATCAAAAGTCGATAATCGGTACCGAAAATGCTGCTAAATTGCCAGAAATAAGCTGAACGGAGCAATAACAGTCCAAATTTGACAAAAAAATGGCGTCTTACTTAGAAGATGATTTACAAATTTATCGTATAAAAATATTCAGGTTTGAAAAACATTTTATTATCATCTCATATTAACAGATTTGAATTTAAATTACACAAGAAAATAAACTTGCATATTATCTGATGAAAATTTACCATTTTCTATGTTTAATTAGACGTATTCCAAATATTAAATTTTTATTATTTAAAATTTCACAAAACTCACTTAAATACGTTATAAAAATTATTAAAATATACGGGTCGTTACAATGTCAAATCCTAACCTAATTCAAATAAACTAAACCTCTCTTTTATTTATATTTCAAAACTTCCTACTATTCAACCCTTCAGCCTATACTGCACTAACTTCAATTCTTTCTCTTAACTTACCATCTCTTTATTGTTGTAGCGCGACCACTTATGACTAAATTTTAAGATTCTAAATCTTATTTTCTAAAACATTTACTCTTTTCCAAATCCGTACCTGTAACGACCCGTAATTTCCCAATAATTAAAATATTAATTTAAATAAGATTTTGAATTTAATGTTGAGAAAATTTAAAAATTTAAGATTTAATAACGAGAAAAATTCACTAGAATGAAATGTTGAGTGTTAGTATTAGGTAATTGATGACCACTTTAATGCAATTTCAATTAATTAAAATGATTGTAATTATAAATTTGGTTATAAACTATAAATAAGAAAGTAAGCCAAATGTTTTATTATTTGGTGAAATAATATGTAATTAATTGTAATTGGATAGATCAGTATTGTGCAAGGAATTATAATATTTGTTTGTAGATAATAAACTTACAAATGTGTTTAAATTAAGTAAAAGGTGACAATTGTTATTTGTTACCTATTTATTTAATCTGTTGGATTAAATTGGAAATCAATTGCAATTAAATGTAATAAATATTACATTAAGGTAAATTAAGATGATAATTGTAGAATATTAGTGTAATAAGATATAAACCAATGTTAACTATGCTCATAGAGTAATGATTGATTGAATAAAAAGATTGAAATCAAATTAAATAAATTTATTGGAATTAAAATATAATAATCGGAAATTATTACAGTTGAAACGAAACACTGTAATTAGTGCAAAATTTAACATTGAATGGATATGGACATTTTTTTAAAAGATTATAAATTACTTAGTAATCTAAAATGATAAAATTAGTTAATTATAAAATTGGAATTGAAAAAGTGATTTAATTAGTTTAATAATAATTTATTTGACCAACGTGGAAAAGCCATTTTGGCCACTGTCTCGAATTTTGACGAAACCGGTTTCACCTGATTCGTAACGGTGAATTATTGTAGGATTTCAAGTTTCGTAGCGATCGGACTTGTTGTTTGGTCGTACGGACTCGAAACGCATAGATATCAATTTAATGAAATCAATTTGAAATAAGCCGATTTTAAAAGCTAACTTCTTCATACAATGGAATTAGGACTTGAAACCTGTTCCATTGAGTTTAAAAATAGTGAATATTAGTCATGCATCCCTAAAACCAAAGTTAATTCAAACGACATCCTCCCTAAAAAAAGTTGTAAAGCGGATCCCTATAATTATTTTACTGTAGCAGCATGTATTTTTCGTGTTTTTTTGCGCCAGTGCTTAAGAAAAATTTCAAAAAATTGTAAATATTATAATTAGGGTTCTGAAAGAAAAAAAAGAAATTGCAGACATATCTGCAATTATTCCATATAATTACATATATGTCTGCAATTATTCACTGAATAATTGCATTCGATAAACTTCTGAATAATTGCAGATATGTATGCAATTATTCCATATAATTGCAGACATGTACGCAATTATTCACTGAATAACCGCGTTGAATAAAAACCTATATAATTACAGACATGTCTACAATTATTCCATATATTTGCAGACATGTATGCAATTATTCACTAAATAACAGCACCCTGATTTAACAATCAGGATTTTTACGTAAACATCTACACTTATTCCATAAAATTGCAGACATATCTGCAATTTTTAGTTGCAAAGGCATGCTATCTAGAATAAGTGCATACATGTCTGCAATTATTCTCTAAAGTTGCATACATGTCTGCAAGTATTCCTAAAACATACTATTTGTCATTTTTTCCCTTTTCATCCTTGTTTTTTGATTTTTTTGACATGAATACGAAGATAAATATTAATTGAAATAAGTTTTAAAATTTGGAAGTTTTTTTTTGTTTTTTATATGTTTTTTGATGATTTTCGAAAAATAAGGACCTAATTTACATACCTTTTTCCACTGGGCTTTTTGTGAATTTTGAAACCTATCAAGGACCTGTGCCAAAAGTATCCTTAAAAATATTAAAACATCTTTTTTGATATATGGGATGACCCACTTTCGTTCCGGAGACGGAACGGGCTTTTTGGGTTGTTATTTGTCTTCGTACCAATTCGATCTGATATTCTTTCTTAACATGCTTTGTTCATACAAATAGATTTGTTCTAACCCTAGCAGCCTTTTTATTTCTCATTTCTGTACGTACTGAAATTTCTGTCGCTCCTCTCTTTTCAATGGTTGAAAACCCTAAATTCCCAATTCAATTTCAAACCAAAATTCAATTTCAAAATTCAAACTCCTCCGAACCCTATCATATTATATACCATTTTGAAGCTCTCGATGAGCATAATCCATTGGTGCAATTTGTTTTTGTAATCGAATCACCATTTGTGTAACGACCCGCCACTCATATCCACAGAATGACGCATCATTAATAAGAAAGAAAGGGGTAGAAAATAGAAAAGAAGAGAAGAAAGAAAGAAACAACAACAACGATCTCACAGCGGAACGAATAAATTATATTAATAACATATACTATTACATAGTATACAACACTTTACAGAGTTACCCAGCATATACATCACTTACTAGACAGTTATAACATCTGTCTAGACATTACAACTCAATACACTACAGAGATACAGACACAGCGGAACTACTATATATATCTACAACGCTGAAGCCTCCTGCTCCATTGCTCCTCCACAATTCGTCAAAGCTAAACCTGAATCCCTTGGCTACTCGTAAAAATTTGAGTACCCAAGAGTTTATAAAACAGAAATAAACAACTTAGGTCAGACATGGGTCTGGTGTGAGTAACAGGTTAAACTTGCTTAACTTCAAAACCTTTAGAAAGAAAAGGTATCACGTAAGACTCCCCACAAATAAACATGGGTAAGTTTTTACCTTACGCTAACCAAAACATTTGATAGGAAATCCAGTTATATTATAATAGGGTCTAGGGTTTTCAAATAAATATGAAATAGCTGAAATGCTTACATCTCACATTCCAACATAGTTGGGCACAACTAATACGTACGGCACTTATTGGAGTTTGGATTCCATACAATGGCAGGGCTACTGGGGTACCGCCCGTCACAGTACGTGGCCTAGATCACCGTACCGAGGAGTACGCCGCTCCCCTGCAACACAAAGCCGGAGCCATCCCTTACTGGATAATTCCGAACAAGATAACCCCGTAGTTGGCGCGACCAACCACACACTAAGCCGAATAAAAAGAAAAGGGACCTCTAGACAGGGATCTATCTTGCTCTCAGTGGGTGCTACCCACGAAGCCTTGCTGCACCTCCCCTGTTTTAGCCATTCCCGGTTGATGAGGCTTGAGGTTACGATTACCTTTAATCAGAACATATCACTTAGAATGCTCATCGTCCGCCTGACGATGTGCTGAAAGCATTCAATCCATACAAGTTCGTTCCGGGTTCGAACGAAACCGAAGGCATTATTTCGTTACACTCGTTTTGGAATCACCCTCAGAGTTAACGACAATAACCCTTGCACTCTGAAACTTCATCTTCACTTGAGATTCACGACCTATCGTTAATTTGGATCGATGTGGTATTCGGGTCTCCAGACCTGGAATTCCGGTATACGGAAACCCGATCCCGGTCTCATCGAAATCCAAAACGTATCTTTTAAGGGCCAAGTTGTTTTAAAGTTAAAACAATTCAACTCTATTATCTATTTACATACAGATAGATAATTCACAGATTTACAATAGATAATCAACATTATCATTATAAACAGATAATCCATATCATCATCACTATGCAACCAAAGCATCCAAATCATACAGTATCAATTATCTCATCTCTGAGAAACCATTCAAGGTAAATCAGTATCATTCAATATCCTTAAACCATGATTTATTAATTACCATCTATAATTAATTTAAAATGAATTAAATTAATTACTTCCATCATTAACAATCTTACTTAAGTCACTATTAATTAATTATCAATTAATTAATCATTCACCATCCAATTATTCATTTTAATCAATCATCCTTGATTAATTAACATTAAATTACATTCAAGTAATTAACCTTTAATTACTTTATAAATTAATTAACTATAATTAATTACATTAATCCTTAATTAATTATATTAATTAATCACTCAGTTATTAATTATTCCTTAATTAATCAATTCTTAATTACATCATTAATTATATTAATTAATGATCCTTAATTACATTTTATCATTACTTAATTACATTAAGTAATTAATCTTTAATTAAACCATAATTTATTAATCACTATTGATTAATCACATTCAGTAATTCACTACCCTTAATTACTTCTTAAAATAAATTAATTATTCCTTAATTAATTTCTTAATTAATCCCTTGATTAATTTCCATTAAGTAATTAACTACCCTTAATTACTTTATTAATTACATCAGTAATTATCCATTAATTACTTCCTAAGTAATTACACCTCATTAAATTACATTTAGTAATTACTTCACAAATCATTAAATGATTATCTTAAATTAATTAAACTTAATTAATTAACTTAACTTATCAATTTAAACTCAATTAATTACAATGAGTAATTAATTTCTTAATTACTTCCATTAAGTAATTATATTTAATTAAACAATTTCACAAATGATTAACCTTAATTAATTAATATATTTAATTATCAAAATTAATTACATTAATTAATTACTTATTTAATCCCAAGTTAATGATCTACATTAACTATTAACTATTCTTTAATTATTTTCTTAAATAATTAAACTTTAATTATCCAATTTTAATTACAAATTAAATAATTCTAATTACCAATAAATTTATCTCTAATTACTTAATTAATTAAGTACCTAATAATAACTTAATTAATTCTTAATTACTTGATTAATTTATTCCTAACCATTAATTTATAATCAAATTAATGATCCTAAATTTCAAATTAATTAACCTTAATTAATTTAATCAAACCTTAATAATTTATTTTATCCCAAATTATTAAATCTTAATTATCTTTAAGATAAACCTATCTCTTATTAATGATTAAATTATCATTCATAAAACATTTAAAACAATTTACTTTTAAATTTACTTTTAAATTTCATTTTAAATTTAAGATATAAAATGAATTCAAATTTAACTTTAACAAAGTTTTTAAAACCATTTAATTTTTTTTAAAACACATGTTAAAGAAATATTTACTTAATTAAAGAAATTTAAAACCAAATTCATTTTAAATTCAAATCAATTTAAAATACACTTTAACATTCAAATTGTTTAAAACATTTTAAATTTAAAAACTTCTTTTATTCCAAAAACTAGAATTCAAACTAAACTTAAATCCTGATTTTAAATTTTAGATTTAAACTTTGTTTAAATCTTTGCTTAACAATCTAGACTTCAGATTTAAATTTTTAAACAAACAGATTTCTTTTTAAACCTGTAACACAAACATTAACCCGAGCCTCTCCTTCCAAAAACCTGAGAATTACTTCGAGTCTTTAACCAAAATTCACGAGAACCTACCCGAGTCGCTCCTCCTTCTTCCCTAAAACACATCAGATACTCAGATGTGCACGTGCACGTGCACTGGCCAAACACCATCCTCTGACCATCCACGATGATTCTTACCGATCATCATCTCACCCTCATCTGACCAACAGAATTACACGAGCAACTCGACATCAAAATCGAGTGTTACTGCTCAAATGTGGAACAAAATCTACTTCATAAACCCAAAACCTGGCAACGCCTAATTCTCAAACCGCCGATCACCAGGGAAGTTGCTACTCCGGCCACAACCTCGCCTACGACCAATCTTCCATCTCCCAAAATCCCATACAGCTCGATTTACCATAGATGCCGTGGTAACCCATATTTCGATCTAGTCTAAAACTAGGTTTAAGAACGACATCGACCTCCTACTGTCGCCACCATACTTCGATCATCCACCTGACATTTTTCCCAAGCTCCTTGCCACACAAACCACCTTCAGGCCAAAGCTCGACCAACCACTAGTCGCCGTTTGTCAGAAATCAACAAAACTTTCAATTCTGATCAACTAAGCATAACTCTCTGAATACTTTTCTAAAAATCATGAATTTACTGTCTAAATTCATCATTCCCAGCTACAAACCAAATTATGAAGTTAAAACTAAAAATTAAGATCTTTTATTTCCTGACTTTAATTTACCTTCACTGTAATTTCTTATTTTTGGAAATAATTCCTTAATATCAACACTTGAATTTATTTTTAAAAATAGTATTACAGCCTTATCAGTATTTTCTATTTAGAAATCAAAACCTAAAACTAAATGTATGAAGAGAAATGAATTTTTCTTAAGGGGAATTAAGCTTGTAATATAAACAGAGTTTATATATACACATTATTCACAATCATTCACAGGTATTTCATTCATACACACATACATTCACATAAATATATATACACATATGCAAATCATATTCTACAAAAACATATTGATCACATCAATAACATGCAACCCATAATTATACTTTAAGTTTTATAAATGAAGTTACTCACAGATTTGAAGAAGAATAGAGCCTCTAGTTTGAAATAGCTTTTGAATTTGAGTGCTGGAAAATGTCTTTTGCTTATGAAAACTTTTAAACTTTGAATACTTCTTTGATTTAAAAACTTGAGTTGCTTGATTTAATAATGCTGCATGTTTCCAGGTTGCAGAGAAAATGATGCAGATTTGCTTCCTTTCCAGGTGCATGCAGAAATCAAATATGATGCAGGCCTTGTTTATTTGCTTCAGAATGCATTATGAAGAGGTTACAGATTTGCTTTCAAAACAGAGAGGATTGTTTTGAGGATCTCTGTTTTGATTTTGAACTGATCCACATGTTTTTTATCTGAGGATGACAGATTTGTTTTCTGGAAATTTGAAAGTGGATTTGCAAATATGATTTTTTTAGATATGTTTTGGTTTAGAGATGATTTCAGATTTGAGGATTACTGATTTGGTTTTGAGAGGAGTTGTTTACAGATTGTTGTTTTGAGAAATTTGTTTGAGAAGTTG
Source organism: Allium fistulosum (assembly GCA_030737815.1). Classification (NCBI taxonomy): domain Eukaryota; kingdom Viridiplantae; phylum Streptophyta; class Magnoliopsida; order Asparagales; family Amaryllidaceae; genus Allium; species Allium fistulosum. The sequence continues at coordinate 421,363,014 of CM060906.1, forward strand.
ATTTCAGATTTTGTTAGAGCAAATTATTCAACTGAAATCTTTAAGTTTTGAGACAGAAATAGTAAAAGAATGGAAAAGAGAAGGCATTGTTTATAAGCTGAAAATTATTTAGTAAAATAAAAGAAAAATGGAAATAAAATGACACTTGTCTCATTGTTTAATTCATGTCTTAACACATGTTATATTAGGTCCTTATAGATGTACACTTGTAATTTAGGTGTCTTTATAGATTTACACATGTAATTTAAGTAATCCTTATTTATTTTTAATGTAAATAAAATGCCTTTCTTTATTAATTAAATACTTATGTATATATATATAAAGTATTTTAAAGAAAAATAAAACCAATTATGTTTATAAGTAAAAGTTTATACATATATTTTAAAATCCAAATATTTAAAATATCTATCTTTGAATTTCAAAACTAATTTACATTCAAATTCAAATTATATTTAAAATCCAATTTAAAGTCAAGTTATATACATACATATATAACTACACATTCAATTTGAAATAACAATTCTATTTTACATTAAAATCTATTTATTTTCCATAAATAAAACAATACACTATTAATATTGTATTTTAAACTTATCTATATATATATACTCTTAAATCTTATTTATTAAGTAATATTTAAAAAGAAATAAAATAATCCTGATTATTAATCTCATTTCAAAACCATATAGATATTTTGTTTAAATAGCTTTGAAAAGCAAATATTAAATAAATCCAAATCTCCAAACTATCAATATATGTATTAGAAATTTAAAACAAGAATTTATTTATTTATTATGTTTCAACCCAAAGCTAATCTATTTAATATATATACTTATACACATACATTATAAATAGAAATCATCTTATTAATTTTTTTAAAGGATAAATTCACTAATTAAATATTCATTTAATTAGATTATTAAATAAATTCAAATATTTATTATCAAAAATTATCAAATCAATTTAATTATTTAAACAGATTATTAAATTGATATTGCCCCAAATTTCTGGGATATTACATTCCTTCCCCCTTAAAATAATTTCGTCCCCGAAATTTAAAACAAAGGTAATTTAATAATCTATTTAAATCACAACCATATGTTATCATCCATATGCTAACAATCATAGCAACCAATCATCCAAACAAACAATTCTAACTATCCAGCGAAAAATTCTGAATAGAATTTCCTCGAGTTTCCCCAAGTATATATACCGGGATACTCGCTCTACAAACAATCCAAACAAACAATACTAAGCTATAGAGCTCCTACTTATCTAGATTTTCAAAACTAAACAGAATATCAGACTACAGACGAGTCTGACTCAACAACCAAATCCTCCAGAACTGCTGATTCCTAAACCAGAGATAGATCAAACACGTACTCCCTCAGAGATACGTAAAATACATTGAATTCCAGTTATCCAAACTGACAATTCAACCTTGTAGATCAAAGTACTTATCCAAATTAGATCACAGAAAAGATCCAAAATAACTCGGAGCTAACCTTTAACCAGAGAAAAACTTCACAACCATGAAGTCTCCAACTTCGAATTTCAAATTCCATCGTCTCTTATCCACAAAATCTTCAGACGATCTCGGCTTCCTACAAATCCTTCCTGATCAACTCAACCTTCGCTGATGCTTCTTGAAACAAACAGGACCAAAGATAACTCAATAGAATGATCTCTCCAAGATCTACCCATAATCCAAAACACAACTCTACTCCATCAGTAGATTCCAAACTTACTTCTTCTATCCAGAAATGCACTCCCAAACTGCTTCTGCTGCACCACTCTGATCTGGAGTAGAATGCTGATGAAGAACACAAGCACAAACTGGACAACACATCCCAGAAAATCTCAGATAACTCAAGAGAACACTCAGCAATCGCAAGTCACTTTTGCGATCAACCCAGCCTAACTGCAAAGAAAACTGTTCTCTCTTTACCAATCAGAACAGCTTATACTTAACTATCCAATCCATCGAAGAAATGGATCCTCTCCGCTGCTTCTGAACTCCTTCTTCAGAAAACTGCTCATCCAGGAAAACTTACTGCCAACACACAGAATACTCCGAGCTGCACCGCTGCCACAGATGCCAAAGACTTCCTTACCAAAGTTTTTCGAGAAACTCGAACTTCAAACCAAACAGAATCACCATGATGAACTCAGCCACAACACCGAAGCAGACACACTTCCACAACTTGTTCCAAAGAAAACATCTTCGGGAACATCCATAGTCACTGCGTCTCATCACACAGCTACTATTACCTGAGATACCATCACTCGCTTCTGTTCTCCGACAGATCCAACTCTACTCATCCAACTCCTAAGATGAACTCCGAACCTTAACAGGTTTCCTTCAGAGATTGTGAAATCCTTACACAACTGTAAAGTTCACTCGAGACGGTATTAGGTCTACAGTCTCGACAAATACACTTCCAACCTCAACACTCAGACTCCTAATCCTAGATGATAAATTATTATCATCTCAACCAATCATTACAAATACCATATACATTTAAAATGATACTTTTTTTTATATAGAAATTATATCTGGGTAAAATTATTTCATCTACCTTTTTAAAACAATATTGTGTCCGTTGGCCTGGTCCAAGTGTTTAGAGATCCCTATCAATAACGTTAGCTACTCGTATTGACCAGAATCCATATACCACTCAACCGATCAATTAACACAATATAAAATCTTTTTATATAACTAACAAATACGCGCTCTCGTATATATATACTCAGACTCAATCAGGTTGCTACAGATCCTATCTCTAATGAACAATCCTTCCGAACCTAGGTATTCACTCAACCTAGTGTTCTGATATTCACTTAACCAAAAGCTTAGGCATTCGCTCAACCTATGCTCTGATACCAACTGTAACAACCCGCCACTCATATCCACAGAATGACGCATCATTAATAAGAAAGAAAGGGGTAGAAAATAGAAAAGAAGAGAAGAAAGAAAGAAACAACAACAACGATCTCACAGCGGAACGAATAAATTATATTAATAACATATACTATTACATAGTATACAACACTTTACAGAGTTACCCAGCATATACATCACTTACTAGACAGTTATAACATCTGTCTAGACATTACAACTCAATACACTACAGAGATACAGACACAGCGGAACTACTATATATATCTACAACGCTGAAGCCTCCTGCTCCATTGCTCCTCCACAATTCGTCAAAGCTAAACCTGAATCCCTTGGCTACTCGTAAAAATTTGAGTACCCAAGAGTTTATAAAACAGAAATAAACAACTTGGGTCAGACATGGGTCTGGTGTGAGTAACAGGTTAAACTTGCTTAACTTCAAAACCTTTAGAAAGAAAAGGTATCACGTAAGAATCCCCACAAATAAACATGGGTAAGTTTTTACCTTACGCTAACCAAAACATTTGATAGGAAATCCAGTTATATTATAATAGGGTCTAGGGTTTTCAAATAAATATGAAATAGCTGAAATGCTTACATCTCACATTCCAACATAGTTGGGCACAACTAATACGTACGGCACTTATTGGAGTTTGGATTCCATACAATGGCAGGGCTACTGGGGTACCGCCCGTCACAGTACGTGGCCTAGATCACCGTACCGAGGAGTACGCCCGCTCCCCTGCAACACAAAGCCGGAGCCATCCCTTACTGGATAATTCCGAACAAGATAACCCCGTAGTTGGCGCGACCAACCACACACTAAGCCGAATAAAAAGAAAAGGGACCTCTAGACAGGGATCTATCTTGCTCTCAGTGGGTGCTACCCACGAAGCCTTGCTGCACCTCCCCTGGTTTAGCCATTCCCGGTTGATGAGGCTTGAGGTTACGATTACCTTTAATCAGAACATATCACTTAGAATGCTCATCGTCCGCCTGACGATGTGCTGAAAACATTCAATCCATACAAGTTCGTTCCGGGTTCGAACGAAACCGAAGGCATTATTTCGTTACACTCGTTTTGGAATCACCCTCAGAGTTAACGACAATAACCCTTGCACTCTGAAACTTCATCTTCACTTGAGATTCACGACCTATCGTTAATTTGGATCGATGTGGTATTCGGGTCTCCAGACCTGGAATTCCGGTATACGGAAACCCGATCCCGGTCTCATCGAAATCCAAAACGTATCTTTTAAGGGCCAAGTTGTTTTAAAGTTAAAACAATTCAACTCTATTATCTATTTACATACAGATAGATAATTCACAGATTTACAATAGATAATCAACATTATCATTATAAATAGATAATCCATATCATCATCACTATGCAACCAAAGCATCCAAATCATACAGTATCAATTATCTCATCTCTGAGAAACCATTCAAGGTAAATCAGTATCATTCAATATCCTTAAACCATGATTTATTAATTACCATCTATAATTAATTTAAAATGAATTAAATTAATTACTTCCATCATTAACAATCTTACTTAAGTCACTATTAATTAATTATCAATTAATTAATCATTCACCATCCAATTATTCATTTTAATCAATCATCCTTGATTAATTAACATTAAATTACATTCAAGTAATTAACCTTTAATTACTTTATAAATTAATTAACTATAATTAATTACATTAATCCTTAATTAATTATATTAATTAATCACTCAGTTATTAATTATTCCTTAATTAATCAATTCTTAATTACATCATTAATTATATTAATTAATGATCCTTAATTACATTTTATCATTACTTAATTACATTAAGTAATTAATCTTTAATTAAACCATAATTTATTAATCACTATTGATTAATCACATTCAGTAATTAACTACCCTTAATTACTTCTTAAAATAAATTAATTATTCCTTAATTAATTTCTTAATTAATCCCTTGATTAATTTCCATTAAGTAATTAACTACCCTTAATTACTTTATTAATTACATCAGTAATTATCCATTAATTACTTCCTAAGTAATTACACCTCATTAAATTACATTTAGTAATTACTTCACAAATCATTAAATGATTATCTTAAATTAATTAAACTTAATTAATTAACTTAACTTATCAATTTAAACTCAATTAATTACAATGAGTAATTAATTTCTTAATTACTTCCATTAAGTAATTATATTTAATTAAACAATTTCACAAATGATTAACCTTAATTAATTAATATATTTAATTATCAAAATTAATTACATTAATTAATTACTTATTTAATCCCAAGTTAATGATCTACATTAACTATTAACTATTCTTTAATTATTTTCTTAAATAATTAAACTTTAATTATCCAATTTTAATTACAAATTAATTAATTCTAATTACCAATAAATTTATCTCTAATTACTTAATTAATTAAGTACCTAATAATAACTTAATTAATTCTTAATTACTTGATTAATTTATTCCTAACCATTAATTTATAATCAAATTAATGATCCTAAATTTCAAATTAATTAACCTTAATTAATTTAATCAAACCTTAATAATTTATTTTATCCCAAATTATTAAATCTTAATTATCTTTAAGATAAACCTATCTCTTATTAATGATTAAATTATCATTCATAAAACATTTAAAACAATTTACTTTTAAATTTACTTTTAAATTTCATTTTAAATTTAAGATATAAAATGAATTCAAATTTAACTTTAACAAAGTTTTTAAAACCATTTAATTTTTTTTTAAAACACATGTTAAAGAAATATTTACTTAATTAAAGAAATTTAAAACCAAATTCATTTTAAATTCAAATCAATTTAAAATACACTTTAACATTCAAATTGTTTAAAACATTTTAAATTTAAAAACTTCTTTTATTCCAAAAACTAGAATTCAAACTAAACTTAAATCCTGATTTTAAATTTTAGATTTAAACTTTGTTTAAATCTTTGCTTAACAATCTAGACTTCAGATTTAAATTTTTAAACAAACAGATTTCTTTTTAAACCTGTAACACAAACATTAACCCGAGCCTCTCCTTCCAAAAACCTGAGAATTACTTCGAGTCTCTAACCAAAATTCACGAGAACCTACCCGAGTCGCTCCTCCTTCTTCCCTAAAACACATCAGATACTCAGATGTGCACGTGCACGTGCACTGGCCAAACACCATCCTCTGACCATCCACGATGATTCTTACAAATCGACGATCATCATCTCACCCTCATCTGACCAACAGAATTACACTAGCAACTCGACATCAAAATCGAGTGTTACTGCTCAAATGTGGAACAAAATCTACTTCATAAACCCAAAACCTGGCAACGCCTAATTCTCAAACCGCCGATCACCAGGGAAGTTGCTACTCCGGCCACGACCTCGCCTACGACCAATCTTCCATCTCCCAAAATCCCATACAGCTCGATTTACCATAGATGCCGTGGTAACCCATATTTCGATCTAGTCTAAAACTAGGTTTAAGAACGACATCGACCTCCTACTGTCGCCACCATACTTCGATCATCCACCTGACATTTTTCCCAAGCTCCTTGCCACACAAACCACCTTCAGGCCAAAGCTCGACCAACCACTAGTCGCCGTTTGTCAGAAATCAACAAAACTTTCAATTCTGATCAACTAAGCATAACTCTCTGAATACTTTTCTAAAAATCATGAATTTACTGTCTAAATTCATCATTCCCAGCTACAAACCAAATTATGAAGTTAAAACTAAAAATTAAGATCTTTTATTTCCTGACTTTAATTTACCTTCACTGTAATTTCTTATTTTTGGAAATAATTCCTTAATATCAACACTTGAATTTATTTTTAAAAATAGTATTACAGCCTTATCAGTATTTTCTATTTAGAAATCAAAACCTAAAACTAAATGTATGAAGAGAAATGAATTTTTCTTAAGGGAAATTAAGCTTGTAATATAAACAGAGTTTATATATACACATTATTCACAATCATTCACAGGTATTTCATTCATACACACATACATTCACATAAATATATATACACATATGCAAATCATATTCTACAAAAACATATTGATCACATCAATAACATGCAACCCATAATTATACTTTAAGTTTTATAAATGAAGTTACTCACAGATTTGAAGAAGAATAGAGCCTCTAGTTTGAAATAGCTTTTGAATTTGAGTGCTGGAAAATGTCTTTTGCTTATGAAAACTTTTAAACTTTGAATACTTCTTTGATTTAAAAACTTGAGTTGCTTGATTTAATAATGCTGCATGTTTCCAGGTTGCAGAGAAAATGATGCAGATTTGCTTCCTTTCCAGGTGCATGCAGAAATCAAATATGATGCAGGCCTTGTTTATTTGCTTCAGAATGCATTATGAAGAGGTTACAGATTTGCTTTCAAAACAGAGAGGATTGTTTTGAGGATCTCTGTTTTGATTTTGAACTGATCCACATGTTTTTGATCTGAGGATGACAGATTTGTTTTCTGGAAATTTGAAAGTGGATTTGCAAATATGATTTTTTTAGATATGTTTTGGTTTAGAGATGATTTCAGATTTGAGGATTACTGATTTGGTTTTGAGAGGAGTTGTTTACAGATTGTTGTTTTGAGAAATTTTTTTGAGAAGTTGATTTCAGATTTTGTTAGAGCAAATTATTCAACTGAAATCTTTAAGTTTTGAGAAAGAAATAGTAAAAGAATGGAAAAGAGAAGGCATTGTTTATAAGCTGAAAATTATTTAGTAAAATAAAAGAAAAGAAAAATGGAAATAAAATGACACTTGTCTCATTGTTTAATTCATGTCTTAACACATGTTATATTAGGTCCTTATAGATGTACACTTGTAATTTAGGTGTCTTTATAGATTTACACATGTAATTTAAGTAATCCTTATTTATTTTTAATGTAAATAAAATGCCTTTCTTTATTAATTAAATACTTATGTATATATATATATATAAAGTATTTTAAAGAAAAATAAAACCAATTATGTTTATAAGTAAAAGTTTATACATATATTTTAAAATCCAAATATTTAAAATATCTATCTTTGAATTTCAAAACTAATTTACATTCAAATTCAAATTATATTTAAAATCCAATTTAAAGTCAAGTTATATACATACATATATAACTACACATTCAATTTGAAATAACAATTCTATTTTACATTAAAATCTATTTATTTTCCATAAATAAAACAATACACTATTAATATTGTATTTTAAACTTATCTATATATATATATATACTCTTAAATCTTATTTATTAAGTAATATTTAAAAAGAAATAAAATAATCCTGATTATTAATCTCATTTCAAAACCATATAGATATTTTGTTTAAATAGCTTTGAAAAGCAAATATTAAATAAATCCAAATCTCCAAACTATCAATATATGTATTAGAAATTTAAAACAAGAATTTATTTATTTATTATGTTTCAACCCAAAGCTAATCTATTTAATATATATACTTATACACATACATTATAAATAGAAATCATCTTATTAATTTTTTTAAAGGATAAATTCACTAATTAAATATTCATTTAATTAGATTATTAAATAAATTCAAATATTTATTATCAAAAATTATCAAATCAATTTAATTATTTAAACAGATTATTAAATTGATATTGCCCCAAATTTTCGGGATATTACAATTTGTCTAGAAATTCGTGATTTAGTTTCGGCCGTTCACATGTGGTCGTTGAGATTCAATGGTGGATCTGCGATTTTGTGATGATCAGATGATGCTGCGGCGTAGAGCATGTTGTATGGAGTCAATCCATATGGCTAATTGGTGTCGAAGCTTGCCTAATTTACCATGGTGGTTTGGTTAAACGACGGTGGTCGCATGTGGCCAAAGGGCGATGCAACAGACAAGAGGGGGTGCTGGAGGAGCGACCTGACGCATGGAGGCAAAATTTTCCAAAGGAACGGCGGCTAGGGTTCTTCAGGCTTGAATGTCTTTGAGGGTCACGTGAGTAGCCTGGTTCGAACGTAGTGCGTGGAGAGGAAGGTATAACGTGGCGGGTTTGTCAAAATCTTTTATTATTTTATTTTTTATATTTGATTTTAAATGTTCTAACTAGCATAACTTCACATACGCGGTCGGATTCATGCGCGGTTTGTTTCGTTGGGATCATATCAAAATTTCGGACATTATTGAACTGGTTTGGATGAATTCTGAGACTGTTCAAATTTTGACCTTCTTTTGGATTTCAAATTTGTTTGAAATCAAAGGTGAGTGTTTTGGCTTACTCACAACTACTAGATTATCTTATGTTAGTTAAATTGAATTTATGATGCGATTAGAAATTGACTGGTTGATGTTTGGTATATTTAAATTGTCATTCCAGTTAAATCTGACCTTTACTGAATATTATCGCTATTAATTCAATATTAAATTCTAAATTGCGAGTAAATACCCGTTATTGATAATCAGTCACTTGTTATTGTTTATTGGTTGATTTGAATGGTGATTATAATGGATGTTTAATTGTTGATATTGGATGACTAGATGTTATATTTTATATTGTTATAAGTCAGCAAGTTCCCTATGGGTTGAAATTATACATACCCGAACGATCTGATAGATTAGGGAGAAATCGTTATGGGTTGAAATGATATACTCGAGCGATTTCATGGATTTGAAATAAAATTTGGGATTGCGGGTTGAAATAATATATACCCATAAAATTTAAAATATTTGCGGATTGAAATGATAAATATCCGTATCACTTGACCATAGAGTAGAAAATTATATACGGACAGCGGATTGGTTAAATTAATGATTTTAAATTCTTAATTTTTGAGTTCAGTTAAATGATATTTTGAATAAATTTGGATTTATATAAACTGGACTATTTTCGAAAATCCAAGCTTTAAACGTTGAAATTGGAATTGATCTTAATAAACTGTTTAAAGGATTTAAATTGAAATTTCAAAGTTGAATTGTCAAATATAAATGAATTTTAATCAAAATTGAGTTATTGAAATGTTGAATATAACTTTGAAATATATTTAATTTGAAGAAGTTTAAATTGATAATTCAAACATGGGTTTGAAAATCGATATTGATTAAATGGTTTAAATGAGAATCTGAATTGAAAGACCAATTTTAGTTAGTTGATTTGAAAGCTGGGCCTGGTCCAGATGTGTCGAAATGGAAGAAATGGTTTAATTTTGATATTAATTCCAAATTAATTATTTCAATATAAATTGTTTAAAGATTTATTATTTTAAAATCCTGACTTTTAGGTTTTCAAACTATTAAACTAATTTAAATCTATTTTAAACTATTTTAATCAATCTAAACTATTTTAAATCTATTTAGTCTATTTTAATTTATTTAACCTAATTTAACATATTTAAAACTAATTAACCTATTTAATCTATTTTAAATCTAATTAATCTATTTTAAATCTATTTAATCTATTTTAAATCTATTTAATCTATTTTAAATCTATTTAAACTATTTTAAATCTATGCAAACTATGCTAAACTATTTATAACTATCCAAAACTATTTTCTCAATTTCAGACTCTATACAAGTTGGGATTTAAATGACATATTTGAGTAAATATGATGATTTTGAAATGAGGATTTAATTAACCTATCTTATCGATAATTTCAGTAGTGAATATGATTTCGAAAGTGAATATGATTTCGAAAGCGATATGGTTTGAATTAAATATGATATTTTGATATCAATTATGAAACGGTTTTGGAATCTGGTGTGAAATAAGCGTTTGGTTGTTAAAGAGACTGGGATCAGATATTGTCATACACTCCACCAATACTGAAAACCACTTTAACAACTGCGTACGTAGTGGAGATTCCAGAATGAAGTAGGTTGGTTTGGCGAACAATTATGTATGAGGTATTTACGTAGCCCTGACTCCTGTGAGTCAGCTTAATGTGGCTAAAACAGGAGCCATGCAGGTCCAAGTGAGGTCGCTTCTCCTATCGGGAACATTTCTTCGATACCATATTATGACTTTGTGGTTGATTTGGTGGCCACCTCTCGATTTTGATTATGGGAGTGTGTTCCGAGGTGGGCGGTAGTAGCCGCTATGCATTACCACCAGTCCGGATCCGCAAAACGGTAGTATCCTACCCTGGTCATTGCCTCGCGTGCCTTGTCACATGCCTTATCGTGCCTTCACGAGTTTGGTTTGTACCGTACCTATGGAGTGCCCTCTAATAGCCCTCCGGTTTACGGAGGAGTTACGGTATTGTATAGACTACGAGAATATATAAAATGTGTTAAGGGGGATATGGGTAACGCCTTAACGCTATCTTAATACTTTACTTTACTGTAGACACTATTATAATAGCGTATTGTACTATGTATGTAGATAGTTTAACGGATCCTTAGAAGATGGAAATCCCGAGCATCTCTTAAGTTATTGCACTCACGTTAGACACTGGATAGGAGTTGTCAAATCCTGTAAACATCTCTAGTGCCGTTACACTCATATTTACTTACTGTTGATTTAACTTACATAAGATCTTTTAGTTCTGACTCCAGTGTTTTGTCTTTTCAATTCGCTCGGGTCAGTCTGAGCTTTTCAGTGTATCGAAGACTGCTTTCTGGAGGACGAAGACGGAGATTTGTATACTATATTATTTATTTTATTTATTCCGCTGCACCATGTTGTTCTGCTGCATTATTTATTTATTATTGTTGTATGTACTCTAATTCTATACTGTAAAGTGTGATCAAATGTTATTTGTAAAACAGCTTCATGAACTGTTTATTTAATTATTATATTTTGTCATTCCGCTGTGAGATTCTGTGTTTATTTCTTTCTTTCTCTGCTGTTTCTTATTTACCCCGTAACAATCCTCCCTTTTGAATGGTTTGAGTCTGACGTGTGTGGTTTATCGTCGATTTAAACCATCCAAAAAGGTGGGTCGTTACATTTGGTATCCGAGCTTTGGTTTAGCGATGACCTTAGCTTTGTGGGGTCTGACTCATTAGAAACAGGGTAGTAATACCCTAGAATGAGTCGTTGAGAGTATGTATATGAGAGAGCGTAATTGTTAGTGTTATAAAAAGGTTTTGTATTATGTTAATTTGTTCTATTTAGTATTTACAAATTCTGGTCGGTACATGGGACGCTATGACACCGATAGGGATTTCTAAACACTAAATAGGGCAAACAGACACAATATTGTTTTGAAATATGGGTAAACGAAATAATTTTTCCTAGTATTATATTTTGTATATAAAAGAATAATTTTATAAATGATATAGTTGGTTGTGATATATTTGTTTGTTAGGAAGTGAATTTATAAATATTGGTTGTAAAATGAGATTGTAAATAAAATGAATATAAATTTGAATTTGATAACTTAGGTTTTGGGGTTTTGAATTTGTTTTCAAAGAATTTTGGAATATAGTATTAGTATTATTTGGAAGTATTTTCTGATATAAATATTTCAATATGATTTGAAAGAAATGTCTAAAGAAATTTTGGAAGGAAATAAGTTCTGTACTCCCCTCTCTGTCGCTAGAAACTAATTTCGGTGATGGATGCACACACCATCGACGTCCATTTTTGAGTTTCAAAGTGGGAAGACCGCTATAGTAGTTTTACTGCACATTTGTTTTGATAAAGAAATCTTAAATTTTAATTTTTGATATATAAAAGTTATGAGTGTATATATATATATATATATATATATATATAATTTTGAATGATTTGAAATGTAACCCGAAGTTTAGTTCTTAAACTTTTTGATAATTGGTAACTTTCAATTATTGTAATAAAATGAAATCTTAACTATTTTAACAATTGGAAACTTTTAAATTGTGTAATTTGAATTAGATGCTAAGTGATTAATGGAATATATATAAGAATTGATTTGTAACTTGTAGATATGAAGGAAAAATAAGAAAAATGTAAATATTGAACATTTTGTTAACTAAAGGAATAAGATAAACTTGTGTAACATTCAATTACATTCTGAAAGACACACACACACACACAAAAATATATAACTTACCAAATATTATAAGTTGAAATGTTAATAAGAACATGTAATAGAATATTATACACGTAAAACTTAGAAAATGAAAGTGTTCAATGGAATTTCTTCTGTAAATAAGAATTCTGCTATTATAAAATGTTATAAAATTAAGTTAACAATTTGAATTTGCTAAGTAATTAAATGATAGAAGGTGAATACTGTATTATGTAATTGGTTATAACTTCAGAAGTGTTGAAATGACTTATAAATAGATTTAATACTCAATAATGCTATATATGAAGGAAATAAATATGAAAAGAAAAAAAGAGAGAAGAAGAGTTGAAAATATAAGTATGAATTTATTCACAAATGAATAATGATATAAAAAGGAAATCAAAGTAAATAATTAATGTGAAGTAAAATGAAATAAAAAATATGTAATACTTAAATAATGAATTCATTGATTATTTTAAATAATGGAATGGAAATAAGTGATATGTAAGTAAATGGATGTAAAGAAATGGAAAATAGCAGTGTATGTATAAATGAGAAATGAAATTTTTGTTGTAATGAATGAAAATTTATGAAAATAAAACATTGTACGAATGAGTGAAACTGAAGAACAGTAAATAATGTGAAGGGAGATTAATAAGAATGAACTTAACGATATTTGGAATTGTTGTTTGTTTTGGCTTATGTGATATTTGGGAAAGAATACTTCTAACCGTATAAAGATGTATAAATAATTTGTTAAGTTTTATCTAAGACTATTAAGAGCATGGTATACTTAGTAGTTTATTTATTATTTTATACGATTAAAAGTTTCTTAAACCGAACAAACCATTTGTTTTGGTTGCTATGAATGAATGGTTGATTACTTTGATTGCATGTGATGATTTTATGGTTTTGTTTGCTAGTGACTGTTGTTATGATGGTGTTGATTTGTTTTGATTTTTTTATTTGAAATAACTGAACATTTCTCTTTACATAATTATTAACTTCTTTGGACTATATAAGTGAAATACAAGTTTATGGAAGTAATAACTACTACTTTTGGTTTCATAAATAAACGATTGTTTACCCGACAAATAGATACATTTTCGGATTACAGTTATTTGCGATATTATATCGTTTTTCCCATGGTTTGGGATATTTTATTTTGAAATATGATTTATATGTGTTTATTATTGATATTATTATTTCTCCCAGACCTCTCCGTACAAAGGAGACTCTACCAAAAAATTTCGTGAATTTTGGACTTAGAAATTTTTTGTGAAAGTGGTAATGTTTTGAAACTTTATTGAACTTGAAAATGAAAGTATCTAATTATTTTAAATTGATATACCTTATTTAAATTATTTAATTATGTAAATTAATTTTTTATAAATTGAATACTTTGAATAAAATATATTAACTCCTCAATTCCTTCTTTCCCTTTTCGAGGATGAAAAGTTTTGAGTGGGGGAGAGTGTAACGACCTGTAATTTTCCGATAATTAAAATATTAATTTAAATAAGATTTTGAATTTAATGTTGAGAAAATTAAAAAATTTAAGATTTAATAACGAGAAAAATTCACTAGAATGAAATGTTGAGTGTTAGTATAAGGTAATTGATGACCACTTTAATGCAATTTCAATTAATTAAAATGATTGTAATTATAAATTTGGTTATAAACTATAAATAAGAAAATAAACCAAATGTTGTATTAATTGGTGAAATAATATGTAATTAATTGTAGTTGGATAGATCAGTGTTGTGCAAGGAGTTATAACATTTGTTTGTAGATAATAAACTTACAAATGTGGTTAAATTAAGTAAAAGGTGACAATTGTTATTTGTTACCTATTTATTTAATCTGTTGAATTAAATTGGAAATCAATTGTAATTAAATGTAAATAAATATTACGTTAATGTAAATTAAGATGATAATTGTAGAATATTAGTGTAATAAGATATAAGCCAATGTTAACTATGCCCATAGAATAATGCAGATTGAATACAAAGATTGAAATCAAATTAAATAATTTTATTGGAATTAAAATATAATTAATTGGAAATTATTACATTTGAAACAGAACACTGTAATTAGTGTAACATTTAACATTGAATGGATATGGAAATTTGTTTTAAAAGATTATAAATTACTTAGTAATCTAAAATGATAAAATTAGTTAATTATAAAATTGGAATTGAAAAAGTGATTTAATTAATTCAGTAATAATTTATTTGATTAATGTGAAAATAGCCATTTTGGCCACTGTCTCGGATTTCGATGAAACCAGTTTCATCGGATCCGTAATGATGAATTTTTGTAGGATTTCAAGTTTCGTAGCGATCGGACTTGTCATTTGATCGTACGGACTCGAAACGTGTAGAAATCAATTTAATGAAATCAATTTGAAATTAGGTGATTTTAAAAACTAACTTCTTCAGACAATGAAATTAGGACTTGAAACCTGTTCCATTGATTTTAAAAATATCAAAAACATCTATTTTGATATATGGGATGATCCACTTTCATTCTGGAGACGGAACGGGCTTTTCGGGTTGTTATTTTGCCGTTCGTACCAATTCGATCTGATATTCTTTCTTAGCAGACTTTGTTCATATAAATAGTTTTGTTCTAATCCTAGCAGCCATTTTATTTCTCATTTCTATACATACTGAAATTTCTATCGTTCCTCTCTTCTCAATGGCTGAAAACCCTAAATTCCCAATTTGATTTCAAATTAAAATTATATTTCAAAATTCAAACTCCTCCAAACCCTATCAAAAGAAATACCAAAATATCATAATTTACGATCAATTCATTCAATTTTTCCTTTTTTAGAGGACAAATTATTGCATTTAAATTTTGTTTTAGATATACAATCTCTTTAAAACGAGAATTCTGTTTCGACAGCGGGCCACCCGGTATTATATACCGTTTCGAAGCTCTCGATGAGTGTAATCCACTGGTGCAATTCGTTTTTGCAATTGAATCACCATTTGTCCAGAATTCGTGATTTAGTTTCGGCCGTTCATATGTGGTCGTTGAGATTCAACGGCGGATCTGCGATTTTGTGACGATCAGATGATGCTGCAGCGTAGAGCACGTCGTATGGAGTCAATCCATATGGCTACTTGGTGTCAAAGCTTGCCTAATTCGTCGTGGTGGCTTGGTTAAACAGCGGCGGTTGCATGCACCCAGAGGGCGACGCGGTAGACAAGGGGGGGGGGGTGTTGGAGGAGCGGCCTGACGTGTGGAGGCCTATGGTGATGGTTGATCTGGGTGCAAGGCTTCGTAAGCGGCGGCAAAATTGCCCTAAGGCATGGCAGCTTGGATTCTTCAGGCTTGAACATCTCTGAGGGTCACATGAGTAGCCTGGTTCGAACGTAGTGCGTGGAGAGGAAGGTATGATGTGGCGGGCTTGTGAAAATCTTTTATTATCTTTTTTGTTTTTTTAATTTAATTTTAAATGTTCTAACTAGCATAACTTTTGCATACGAGGTCGGATTCATGCGCGGTTTCTTTCGTTGGGATCGTATCAAAATTTCAGACATATTGGCACTAGTTTGGATGAATTCTGAGGCTGTTCAAATTTGGGCCTTATTTTGGATTTTAATTCGATTTGAAATCAAAGGTGAGTGTTTTGACCCACTCACAACTACTAGATTATCTTATTTTAGTTAAATTGAATTTATGATACGATTAGAAATTGATTGGTTAATGTTTGGTATATTTAAATTGTCATTCCAGTTAAATCTGACCTTTATTGAATATTATCGCTGTTAATTTAATATTAAATTCTAAATTGCCAGTTAATACCCGTTATTGATAATCAGTCACTTGTTATTGTTTATTGGTTGATTTGAATGGTGATTGTGATGGATGTTTGATTGTTGATATTGGATGACTAGATGTTATATTTTATATTGTTATAACACTGCAAATTCCCTAAGGGTTGAAATGATACATACCCGAACGATTTGATAGATTAGGGAGAAATTGTTATAGGTCGAAATGATAGTCTCGAGCGATTTCATGGATTTGAAATAAAATTTGGGATTGCGGGTTGAAATAATATATACCTGTAAAATTTAAAATATTTGCAGATTGAAATGATAAATATCTGTATCACTTGACCCTAGGGTAGAAAATTATATATGGACACCGGATTGGTTAAATTAAATGATTTTAAATTCTTAATTTTTGAGCTCAGATGATAATTTGAATAAATTTGGATTTATATAAATTGGACTATTTTCGAAAATCCAAGCTTTAAACGTTGAAATTGGAATTGATCTTAATAAACTGTTTAAAGGATTTAAATTGAAATTTCAAAGTTGAATTGTCAAATATAAATGAATTTTTATCGAAATCGAGTTATTGAAATGTTGAATATAACTTTGAAATCTATTTAATTTGAAGTAGTTCAAATTGATAATTCAAACATGGATTTGAAAATCGATATTGATTAAATGGTTTAAATGAGAATCTGAATTGAAAGACCAATTTCACTTAGTTGATTTGAAAGCTAGACCTGGTCCAGATGTGTCGAAATGGAAGAAATGGTTTAATTTTGGTATTAATTCCAAATTAATTATTTTAATATAAACTGTTTAAAGATTTATTATTTTAAAATCCTGATTTTTAGGTTTCAAACTATTAAACTAATTTAAATCTATTTTAAACTATTTTAATCAATCTAAACTATTTTAAATCCATTTAGTCTATTTTAATCTATTTAACCTAATTTATCCTATTTTAACCTATTTTAAACTAATTAAGCTATTTAATCCATTTTAAATCTATTTAATCTATTTTAAATCTATTTTAAATCCATTAAATCTATTTTAAATCCATTTAATCTATTTTAAATCTATTTAAACTATTTTAAATCTATGTAAACTATGCTAAACTATTTAAAATATTTATGACTATCCAAAACTATTTTCTAAATTTCAGACTGTATAGAGCGGAAGTGGTTATATTTAAATCCTTGATTTAAAAGAAAATATGATTAAATGATGTAATAACCTAAGTTTTGATTTAAATGACATTTGAGTAAATATGATGATTTTGAAATGAGGATTTAATTAACCTATCTTATCGATAATTTCAATAGTGAATATGATTTCGAAAGTGAATAAGACTTCGAAAGCGATATGGTTTGAATTGAATATGATATTTTGACATCAATTATGAAACAATTTTGGAAATTTAAAAGAATCATCCGGTGTGAAATAAGCGTTTGGTTGTTAAAGAGACCGGGGTCGGATATTATCATTCTCTCAGCCAATACCGAAAACCACTTTAACAACTGTGTACGTGGTGGAGATTCCAGAATAAAGTAGGATGGTCTGGCGAACGATTCTTTATGAGGTATTTACGTAGCCCTTACTCCCATGAGTCAGCTTGATGTGGCTAAAACAGGAGCCATGCCGCGCCAAGTGAGGTCGCTTCTCTTATCGGGCACATTTCTTCGATACCATATTATGACTTTGTGATTGATTGGGTGCCACCCCTCGATTTTGATTATGGGAGTGTGTTCCGAGGTAGGCGGTAATAGCCGGTATGCCTTACCATCAGTCTGAATCCGCAAAATGGTAGTATCCTTGTAACAACCCTGTATTTTTCAAATATTTTTTTTAATTGATTTTTCCAGATTCAAAAGCTTTATTTATGAAAAGAATAAATTTTGTTATTTTAAATATAAACTTTGACTTTGATGTGGATTAGAATTCCAAATATGACTAAATTTAATATTTCCTGAAAATGTGAATTTTGGTCAATAGTCAAACTTTGACTTTTAAGTTTAAATTTTTAATAGTTTGAAATTATAAATTTTATCTTTTATTATGAAAATAGATTTAATAACTTGAACACCACTTTTCGTTTTGTTGAAAACGGAGTTAAAATGTAAAAGTTATGTACATTTCAATTTTTAGTATAATTTGTTTATTTGTGCAATTTTGCCTATTTTAAATTTTTTTAAATCATATTTTCTTTCTTATATTTTGTTTTAATATGTGTTAATATGTTTTATTATTTATATTTTGTCTTTTTATGTTTTTAAATTGATAATAGTATTTTTCCAAAATTTACTGTATTTATTTTTCATTTTTAAAGGCTGTTTTCCTATTTTCTGCTATTTTCTTCATTAAAAATTATATGTAAATTAAATTTTAAATATTTATTTTGTGAATATATTTTTATTTTATATATTATTTATGTTTAAAAATATATTGCAAGCTCATATGAATTTTCTAAAATTTTTTCTATTCAATTTCAAAATTTTCTAGTCTAGTTCACTGTTTTAACTATTTTCCTTAATTCTACTTTATATAATCAATAAATATTATATATATTTTTATATTTTATCAAATTTTCGAATTTTTAACTGGAATTTCTGTTATTATCAGAAATATAAACTTATAAAAATGAATTAAAGAAATTTGAAAGGCCTTAAACTTTCTATCTTCCTAAGGCCCTTTTATTTTCTAACCCTTCTACTTTTTAACCTAACTTTTCATTCAATTGGCAACATCTCCTCATTTCTTCAGCCGCCACTTTTTTTCTCTCTCATTCACGAAATTCCAAAGCTCCTAAACCCTAAAAAAAATATGGCTTCCATTCTCCTCTTATCTTCTTCCTTTATCTCTTCTTTACTTCACAATTTCCATTGATTTTGCCTTCCTCCTCTTCTAGCTTTGCTTGGCCTCTACCACCTTCATCTCCACCATCCTCTCCACCTTCAGCCCCACCACCATCTACAGCAGCACCTCCTCCTCCTCCACTGACCATGACAAGCCATGCCCATCCATTTAAGTTAGCACCACAAAATTGCACAAAAACCCTTCCAAACAATGCCTAAACCACATATGCTTCACCACCACCTTCATCTATCACCTTGGCCACCCCTAGAACCACCACCACCAGCAACTACATGACCTTTGGCTGCTGCTGCACCATCACCCTCCACTGTCCAGACCTGTACCATGCATGGCTGAGCCAAGCAATGACCAAGTCGAGCCTTGTTGTGACCAAAACTTCACCTATTTGCCTTGTCCATTGATATTCTTCATGTTGCATCTCCTACCCTTTACATCACTTCATGTTGCCATGCTTAGGTGTGCTAAACCTGACCTATATGATGCTAACCTGAGCCCAAACACATCATGGCTGAGCACTTGATCCCCTATGGTCAAGCATTTGAATGGTAAAGGCAAAGTCTTGTCTTTATTGCTTTGTATTTCAATTTGTTCAACATTGTTTTATGTTAAGTATATTCATGTGCTATATTGTTTTGTCTTGTTTGGGTATTGTTTACAAGATGATATCTTGGCTATTTTCTCCACTCAAATCAAAGGTCGTGCCTTCTGGATCCGTTGTGTCATTCTAATTGATATCTCCAGCATAAAAAGGTGAGTTATTCTCACCAGACAATATGTACCTATATAACTAGTAAATTGACACCCTTGAATCTGTAGAAATATATTATCATGTTATACTTGACTATATTATGATCATATGATGTTTATACACCTGTTATATCATATGTTACTGTTATTTAATGTTATTCTGTTATTTATATCAGTTATCACCATTGCAAGTTCCCTATAGACTAGAATCACTATGGGTTGAAATGATACATACCCGAACGGACTTTAGAATAGGGAAAAATTGTTATGGGCTGAAATGATAGGCCTGAACGATTTTTATTTAATTTATTTTAACTTGGGATTGCGGGTTTGAAATGATAGAACCCGGATTTTTCTTTTTTTTTACTGCGGATTGAAATGATACATATCCGTATCACATGACCTAGGTTAGAAAACTATATACAGGCCCGTGGTTATTTTATAAAGTGTTTTTGGATATTTTTGAGTATTTTAAAAATATAAATTTATGAAATTTGATTTAAATAGATTTTGACATGTTTTAAAATAAATAAATTATGATTTTTCTATGAGTTAAAAATGTAATTAATGAATGGTTAAATTGGATTATTGAAATATAACTTAAGTTTGGAATTTGGAATTTTAGATAAAAATGATATTTAAGTTATATAAATAAAAAATGAAAATTTAATTATATTTGGAAAATGGTAAAATACGATAATTTGATTAAATTTGAATTTAAGTGATTTATTAAAGTATTATTGATATTTTCTATGAATTTAAGTGGTTAAATAAATGAATGTTTAAAGTGATCTTTTAAAATATAACTTGACTTGGAAATGTGAAATTTGGTTTTAATTAAAGGTTTAAGTTAATTAAATAAAATTGGAAATTTAGTTAAATTTGTGAAATGGTAATTTAAATTTGAAATGTTAAGTTTATTTGTTGAAATATGAAGAATTGGAAACTTTTACACTTAAATTTATTAAGTAAATTGTTGAAAATTGGATTTAATTATAAGAAATTTATTGTGAAAAAGATATATGTTAAATGATATGTAAATGAACATTTTAAATGTTAAATATGATTTTAAAATGTTTATGTGTTTTAATTTGAAGTTATTTAATTGCTGGAAATACACTAACACCTGAAATCTACTTTTAATAGCATTCAGAAATGCTATAGATTCTGTTTTGAACTAAAATTGTGTAAAAAGAGCTATTACAGCATTTCTGAAATGCTGTAATTGCTGTAATTGAACTTATAGGCTAATATTGAACTCATGCCTATTATAGCATTCTCTGGAAATGCTATAATGGTCTGCAGTCTTTGCTGAAACCAAATTTTACCCTTGTTTTGAAATCTGAACTACCGCAGCACTTTTGAAATGCTGTCTTTTCTGTTTTTGAACTATAATTCAACTAAACTGAGTTTTAACAGCAGTTTTAAGTGCTGTCTTTGCTGAATTAAAAATGTTTTCAAATATAACTTATAGCAGTTGTTTTTAAATGCTTTGTAAAGCTGAAATTTTAATAATTATGGTTTTGACTTAGTAAACGAACTCAGTATGGTTTGAAACTTTGGAAATTGAATACTTAAATTGAAAGAATAATAATTACACTTTTAAAGGGTTTAAATGAAGTAATTTAATGGAAATATGAATCAATTAAAAGGTGGTTTGAATTGAAAATGAATGAATGTTATCTTTGAATTTAAAGGGGTATTTAAGATAAGATATTTTGATATATTAGAATGATTTGAAATGAAGCTTTGGAAAGATAAGATAATTTGATATATTAAAATGATTTGAAATAATGCTTTGGAAAGATATGATATTTTGATATATTAAAATGATTTGAAATGAAGTTTTGAAAAGATATGATATTTTGATATATTGAAATGAGTTGAAATGAAGTTTTGGAAAGATATGATATTTTAATATATGGAAATGGTTTGGAATTGATTTAATCTTTATTTTGATAAAGATATGGTTTGAAATGATATTTTATTTTGAAGTAAAGTATTGTTTTTAAAAGTTATAACCACGGGTTATAATAACGATTGGTTGGCAAAGAGACCGGGATCGGATATGGACATACTCTCTGTCGATACCGAAAACCACTTTGACAACCGTGTACGCGGTGGAGATTCCAGAATGAAGTAGGATGGTGGCGACGTTCTTAAGGTATGTTACGTGGACCCAACTCCCGTGAGTTGGCATAAGGTGGCTAAAACAGGAGCGATCTCGGACCAGTGAGGTAGCACCTCTTCTCGGACACATTTCTTCGATATTATACTCTTACTTGTGATTGATTAGATGGCCATCCTCCGATTTGGGAGTGTTGTTCGAGGTGGAACGGTAGTGGCTGCTATGCGTATCCATCAGTCCGTGTGCGTAATTGGTATATCTACCCTGGTATTGCCTAGTTGTGCCGTGTCACCTACCATATCGAGCTTTACTACGATTATGATTTTATGATCCGACCGCGTTAAGGTTCTCCATCCCCTTAACGCTATTTTCTATATGATTATACTTTACTTATTTAGACACTATTATAATATCGAATATTACTACATAGTAGATAGTTTAACGGATCCTTAGAGGATGGGCGGTCCCAAGCATCTTCTAAGTTACTTGTACCTTTATTACAGTTCACTTGAGTTGGTTTACATTATATAAGTATATATTGTCCTAACTCGAGTGTTTTGTGTTTTGCTTTACGCTCGGGTCAGCCTGAGTTATTCGCAGATTTGGATTTCCACTCTCTTGGAGATTTGAATCGCTGGAGATTATCTGCTTGTCATGTCCTATCTATTTCAATTCCGTTGTTCTACTCAGCTTATACTTGGTTATTATATTGAGACTTTTGTTATACTCTATTTCTTCTGTTGTATCTTATGTAACTCTGACATATTTAGATAGTAGCTTCATGAACTACTATTTCTTTTACTTCCGCTGCATTATTTTACTCTGTGTCTATGATCTGTGATTATATTTATTTACTGTATATTCTGATATTTGCCAAATTTTATTTACAACGCGATATTTTGAGCAATTCAACTCCGGCATGTGTGTCTGCCTATGCACTTATAATGGATGCGAATGGTTGAAAATATCGAGTTGTTACAGTTGGTATCAGAGCTTTGGCTTTGAGGCAAAACTCAGCATATGGAGTAGATTTATTTACAGAATCACTTTCGTTCGAGTTTGAATCTTTTCCTCTTGATTCAAAATTCCTTTGAATTTTTGGAACGTTCCCTGCGGTTCCAAAATTCATTCTTGTCCCTCACTATTCATCTTCTTTTGATTTTGGAGTATCACATAACCCCACTTCGAATGATCTTTATAGTAAATTGGCGGTCTCGCCAATATTCTAATTTTCTTGTAAAGGGGTGAAAATCCTTTACAATCAGCATCGATTAACCAGAGATTTATATTTATCCTTGGTTTAGATTCTAATATCTTTTGTTATTCCAAACTCTATCTCTTGAGATCGAAGGTAGATTTACCCCAGAAAATCCACATTTGATCTTATCCATTAAGTCACGGTTGACCCGGTTAAGGTTGTCCGCGATTTATCTAAGCTTACCCATCTCTCTACTCTGTTTAATCATCTTGTCTTTTGTTCCAATCTATCTTCCAAACATTTTGAACTGTACTTGTAAATTAATGTTTTGTTTTATATTGTGTTGTTTGAGTTGTTGATGTTGATTTGGGTTTCCGATCGATTCGTCTGATCAACGCTATCGATAGGATTTCTAAAACACTTTGATAGAACAAACTGACACAATATTATTTTAAAATTTGGTTTATGAATTAAATTTGGATATATAATTTTATGGAACTTAATAAATTGATTTAAATTGATAATTTGAAATGATAATACTTGATTTATCATTTATTGTTCTACAAATGAATTTATATATAGTTGTTTATAAATTTATTTGGGAACTGAAATGAATTTAAAACAAGAAAGTTAAAGAATTTAATTTCCGATGGTTTCAAACCTTGTGTTTAAATTTTTTAAAAGGATATTATTTAAAGTATTTTGAATAAAAATTTGTCTCTAAAGGATTTTAAAGTTTAAAAATTTAGTGCTCTTCTCTTTGTCGCTGGAAAATAATTTCGGTGATGACTGCAGCATCATCGACGTTCATTTTCGAGTTTCGAAGTGAAGAAACCATTCTGTAGTCTTGCTACAGCTTTGTTTTGGAAAATCTAATTGATTTGAATTTCTAAAATATGACTGGATTATAATATATATATAGATATATGATTTAAATTTGATTTAACATATTATGTATATATAATTACTTATCTCCAAATGGTTTGAAGATGTTCGAAGATTCAAATTCTTAAATTTTATCTTGAAGAATAATTTCAATTATAAGAAGAAAAAATAAAAAATTTGGATAAATGATTCAAACTTGAGATAATTGAATTGGAAAGTTTTATTTGTATAATACAATTGCATTCAAATATAACTTACCTTAAATTTTTTTTGAAGTTAACAATGTAATTGGATAATATGCAGTACAGAAATGATTTTATAAATAAAATTTGAGTGGTTATAATAAATGTTATACACTTAAATTTTAGTTATAAAAGATTAACAGAGGTAAATAGTGAAAAAGGAATTTAAAGAGATTTTATTTAAATAACTTAATAATCAAATTTGATTTAATATGGAACCTTAAGTCTAACCTAGGAATTTTAATAATGGTTATTTCCTGAAACGAATATGTTGTATAATAAATAATGTATCTTTGAATAGATAAAATAAAATACATTGGAATTGGACATTTTTAATAAAGTTTATTTAACTTGAATTCATAGTTTAATTGATGTCTAAATGAATAAATGTGTAAAGGAATTTGATTGTTATATTTGCTATGATAAATATTTTATTTATGAAATAAATATGTCTTGAAAAATGAATAATTATGATTTAAATAGTTAAAATGTATTTTAACATCACTAAAATTTGATAATTGAGAATTTGGTTTTCAAATGAAATTTTAAGTGTAACTTATTAAAGGAATATCTATTTATGAAATGGGTATTTTAAATAAAGTGTTAGGTTATGTGTTAAATTAAGAGCTAACTAAAATAGTGAACTTTTAACTTAATAAATGAAGTATAGTTTGATTTGAATATTCCATTCATAAAGTTTGTTTAATAAGTCATAAGTTAAATGATATCCAAATAAATATTTCTGGAATTGAACTGATTTGAAATATTAATATATCTACTGTAGCATTTTATAAGTACTACTATTTTGAAAATACAATGTTTTGGAAATTTTTATAATTAAATGAACTTAGAAATGTTACAACTTTAAAATGAATATTATTTGACCTTGAATTAAAATGGTTTAAATGAAGATTGCTTTTTTTAGGGTGTTATGATTTTCTAAGTATTATGTTTTTTAAAAAAAAAAGAATAACTTGTCCAAAGTGTTATGATTTTAGCAGTGTGATTTCCAAATGATAAACATCCCTAAATTGTTATGATTTCAAAGAATTATGGTTTTAAATTTATTATCTGGTTTTGTTTTTTCCAAACTATCTTTTGGTTGTCCTTATTTCCCTTATCTTGTTACAGAATGGGAAGGCTATTGCTTATACTAGTCTATTTAGAAATCTTTCTGTAATCTATGATAATCTTTGTTACTCATCTGGATCTGAACTCTGTTTTTCCATTCATAGACTGTCGGTCAAGTGAAAGGGAGATTCAGACTCTAGAGGATCTTTTTCGTGCTTATATTCTTGATTTGATCACCTCCATCTTGTTAAACTTACCTATAACAATAATTATCAGGTGTAATTCCAATCGTCTTATCATCTTGTCTTAATTCTATTTCATTCTATCTTTTTCTGTGCTTTCCCGTACCTCGTTCCTTTTCGGGGACGAAAAGTTTTGAGTGGGGGAGAGTGTAACAACCCTGTATTTTTCAAATATTTTTTTAATTGATTTTTCCAGATTCAAAAGCTTTATTTATGAAAAGAATAAATTTTGTTATTTTAAATATAAACTTTGACTTTGATGTGGATTAGAATTCCAAATCTGACTAAATTTAATATTTCCTGAAAATGTGAATTTTGGTCAATAGTCAAACTTTGACTTTTAAGTTTAAATTTTTAATAGTTTGAAATTATAAATTTTATCTTTTATTATGAAAATAGATTTAATAACTTGAACACCACTTTTCGTTTCGTTGAAAACGGAGTTAAAATGTAAAAGTTATGTACATTTCAATTTTTAGTATAATTTGTTTATTTGTGCAATTTTGCCTATTTTAAATTTTTTAAATCATATTTTCTTTCTTATATTTTGTTTTAATATGTGTTAATATGTTTTTTATGTATATTTTGTCTTTTTATGTTTTTAAATTGATAATCGTATTTTTCCAAAATTTACTGTATTTATTTTTCATTTTTAAAGGCTGTTTTCCTATTTTCTGCTATTTTCTTCATTAAAAATTATATGTAAATTAAATTTTAAATATTTATTTTGTGAATATATTTTTATTTTATATATTATTTATGTTTAAAAATATATTGCAAGCTCATATGAATTTTCTAAAATTTTTTCTATTCAATTTCAAAATTTTCTAGTCTAGTTCACTGTTTTAACTATTTTCCTTAATTCTACTTTATATAATCAATAAATATTATATATATATTTATATTTTATCAAATTTTAGAATTTTTAACTGGAATTTCTGTTATTATCAGAAATATAAACTTATAAAAATGAATTAAAAAAATTTGAAAGGCCTTAAACTTTCTATCTTCCTAAGGCCCTTTTATTTTCTAACCCTTCTACTTTTTAACCTAACTTTTCATTCAATTGGCAACATCTCCTCATTTCTTCAGCCGCCACTTTTTTTTTCTCTCATTCACGAAATTCCAAAGCTCCTAAACCCTAAAAAAAATATGGCTTCCATTCTCCTCTTATCTTCTTCCTTTATCTCTTCTTTACTTCACAATTTCCATTGATTTTGCCTTCCTCCTCTTCTAGCTTTGCTTGGCCTCTACCACCTTCATCTCCACCATCCTCTCCACCTTCAGCCCCACCACCATCTACAGCAGCACCTCCTCCTCCTCCACTGACCATGACAAGCCATGCCCATCCATTTAAGTTAGCACCACAAAATTGCACAAAAACCCTTCCAAACAATGCCTAAACCACATATGCTTCACCACCACCTTCATCTATCACCTTGGCCACCCCTAGAACCACCACCACCAGCAACTACATGACCTTTGGCTGTTGCTGCACCATCACCCTCCACTGTCCAGACCTGTACCATGCATGGCTGAGCCAAGCAATGACCAATTCGAGCCTTGTTGTGACCAAAACTTCACCTATTTGCCTTGTCCATTGATATTCTTCATGTTGCATCTCCTACCCTTCACATCACTTCATGTTGCCATGCTTAGGTGTGCTAAACCTGACCTATATGATGCTAACCTGAGCCCAAACACATCATGGCTGAGCACTTGATCCCCTATGGTCAAGCATTTGAATGGTAAAGGCAAAGTCTTGTCTTTATTGCTTTGTATTTCAATTTGTTCAACATTGTTTTATGTTAAGTATATTCATGTGCTATATTGTTTTGTCTTGTTTGGGTATTGTTTACAAGATGATATCTTGGCTATTTTCTCCACTCAAATCAAAGGTCGTGCCTTCTGGATCCATTGTGTCATTCTAATTGATATCTCCAGCATAAAAAGGTGAGTTATTCTCACCAGACAATATGTACCTATATAACTAGTAAATTGACACCCTTGAATCTGTAGAAATATATTATCATGTTATACTTGACTATATTATGATCATATGATGTTTATATACCTGTTATATCATATGTTACTGTTATTTAATGTTATTCTGTTATTTATATCAGTTATCACCATTGCAAGTTCCCTGTAGACTAGAATCACTATGGGTTGAAATGATACATACCCGAACGGACTTTAGAATAGGGAAAAATTGTTATGGGCTGAAATGATAGGCCTGAACGATTTTTATTTAATTTATTTTAACTTGGGATTGCGAGTTTGAAATGATAGAACCCGGATTTTTCTTTTTTTTTTACTGCGGATTGAAATGATACATATCCGTATCACATGACCTAGGTTAGAAAACTATATACAGGGCCGTGGTTATTTTATAAAGTGTTTTTGGATATTTTTAAGTATTTTAAAAATATAAATTTATGAAATTTGATTTAAATAGATTTTGAAATGTTTTAAAATAAATAAATTATGATTTTTCTATGAGTTAAAAATGTAATTAATGAATGGTTAAATTGGATTATTGAAATATAGCTTAAGTTTGGAATTTGGAATTTTAGATAAAAATGATATTTAAGTTATATAAATAAAAAATGAAAATTTAATTATATTTAGAAAATGGTAAAATACGATAATTTGATTAAATTTGAATTTAAGTGATTTATTAAAGTATTATTGATATTTTCTATGAATTTAAGTGGTTAAATAAATGAATGTTTAAAGTGATCTTTTAAAATATAACTTGACTTGGAAATGTGAAATTTGGTTTTAATTAAAGGTTTAAGTTAATTAAATAAAATTGGAAATTTAGTTAAATTTGTGAAATGGTAATTTAAATTTGAAATGTTAAGTTTATTTGTTGAAATATGAAGAATTGGAAACTTTTACACTTAAATTTATTAAGTAAATTGTTGAAAATTGGATTTAATTATAAGAAATTTATTGTGAAAAAGATATATGTTAAATGATATGTAAATGAACATTTTAAATGTTAAATATGATTTTAAAATGTTTATGTGTTTTAATTTGAAGTTATTTAATTGCTGGAAATACACTAACACCTGAAATCTACTTTTAATAGCATTCAGAAATGCTATAGATTCTGTTTTGAACTAAAATTGTGTAAAAAGAGCTATTACAGCATTTCTGAAATGCTGTAATTGCTGTAATTGAACTTATAGGCTAATATTGAACTCAGGCCTATTATAGCATTCTCTGGAAATGCTATAATGGTCTGCAGTCTTTGCTGAAACCAAATTTTACCCTTGTTTTGAAATCTGAACTACCGCAGCACTTTTGAAATGCTGTCTTTTCTGTTTTTGAACTATAATTCAACTAAACTGAGTTTTAACAGCAGTTTTAAGTGCTGTCTTTGCTGAATTAAAAATGTTTTCAAATATAACTTATAACAGTTGTTTTTAAATGCTGTGTAAAGCTGAAATTTTAATAATTATGGTTTTGACTTAGTAAACGAACTCAGTATGGTTTGAAACTTTGGAAATTGAATACTTAAATTGAAAGAATAATAATTACACTTTTAAAGGGTTTAAATGAAGTAATTTAATGGAAATATGAATCAATTAAAAGGTGGTTTGAATTGAAAATGAATGAATGTTATCTTTGAATTTAAAGGGGTATTTAAGATAAGATATTTTGATATATTAGAATGATTTGAAATGAAGCTTTGGAAAGATAAGATAATTTGATATATTAAAATGATTTGAAATAACGCTTTGGAAAGATATGATATTTTGATATATTAAAATGATTTAAAATGAAGTTTTGAAAAGATATGATATTTTGATATATTGAAATGATTTGAAATGAAGTTTTGGAAAGATATGATATTTTAATATATGGAAATGGTTTGGAATTGATTTAATCTTTATTTTGATAAAGATATGGTTTGAAATGATATTTTATTTTGAAGTAAAGTATTGTTTTTAAAAGTTATAACCACGGGTTATAATAACGATTGGTTGGCAAAGAGACCGGGATCGGATATGGACATACTCTCTGTCGATACCGAAAACCACTTTGACAACCGTGTACGCGGTGGAGATTCCAGAATGAAGTAGGATGGTGGCGACGTTCTTAAGGTATGTTACGTGGACCCAACTCCCGTGAGTTGGCATAAGGTGGCTAAAACAGGAGCGATCTCGGACCAGTGAGGTAGCACCTCTTCTCGGACACATTTCTTCGATATTATACTCTTACTTGTGATTGATTAGATGGCCATCCTCCGATTTGGGAGTGTTGTTCGAGGTGGAACGGTAGTGGCTACTATGCGTATCCATCAGTCCATGTGCGTAATTGGTATATCTACCCTGGCATTGCCTAGTTGTGCCGTGTCACCTACCATATCGAGCTTTACTACGATTATGATTTTAAGATCCAACCGCGTTAAGGTTCTCCATCCCCTTATCGCTATTTTCTATATGATTATACTTTACTTATTTAGACACTATTATAATATCGAATATTACTACATAGTAGATAGTTTAACGGATCCTTAGAGGATGGGCGGTCCCAAGCAACTTCTAAGTTACTTGTACCTTTATTACAGTTCACTTGAGTTGGTTTACATTATATAAGTATATATTGTCCTGACTCGAGTGTTTTGTGTTTTGCTTTACGCTCGGGTCAGCCTGAGTTATTCACAGATTTGGATTTCCACTCTCTTGGAGATTTGAATCGCTGGAGATTATCTGCTTGTCATGTCCTATCTATTTCAATTCCGTTGTTCTACTCAGCTTGTACTTGGTTATTATATTGAGACTTTTGTTATACTCTATTTCTTCTGTTGTATCTTATGTAACTCTGACATATTTAGATAGTAGCTTCATGAACTACTATTTCTTTTACTTCCGCTGCATTATTTTACTCTGTGTCTATGATCTGTGATTAT
The DNA here is from genome assembly GCA_030737815.1 of Allium fistulosum. Lineage (NCBI taxonomy): Eukaryota > Viridiplantae > Streptophyta > Magnoliopsida > Asparagales > Amaryllidaceae > Allium > Allium fistulosum. The sequence goes on from CM060906.1 coordinate 421,394,009, forward strand.
ACTTATTTACTGTATATTCTGAGATTTGCCAAATTTTATTTACAACGCGATATTTTGAGCAATTCAACTCCGGCATGTGTGTCTGCCTATGCACTTATAATGGATGCGAATGGTTGAAAATATCGAGTTGTTACAATCCTACCCTGGGCATTGCCTCACGTGCCTTGTCACATGCCTTATCGTGCCTTCTACGAGTTTGGTTTGTACCGTACCTATGGAGTGCCCTCTGATAGCCCTTCAGTTTACGGAGGAATTACGGTACTATATATACTCCGGGAATATATAAAATGTGTTAAGGGGGATATGGGTAACGCCTTAATGCTAATTTAATACTTTACTTTACTGTAGACACTATTATAATAGCATATTGTACTATGTATGTAGATAGTTTAATGGATCCTTAGGAGATGGAAATCCCCAACATCTCTTAAGTTATTACACTCATGTTAGACACTGGATAGAAGATGTCAAATCCCGTAAACGTCTATGACACCCTTACACTCATATTTACTTACTGTTGATTTAACTTACATAAGATCTTTTAGTTCTGACTCGAGTGTTTTGTCTTTTCAATTTGCTCGGGTCAGTCTGAGCTTTTCAGTGTATCGAAGACTGCTTTCTGGAGGACAAAGACGGAGATTTGTATACTATATTATTTATTTTATTTATTCCGCTGCATCATGTTGTTCTGCTGCATTATTTATTTATTACTGTTGTATGTACTCTGATTCTGTACTGTAAAGTGTGATCAAATGTTATTTGTAAAACAACTTCATGAACTGTTTATTTGATTATTATATTTTTTTATTCTGCTGTGAGATTCTGTGTTTATTTTCTTTCTTTATCTGCTCTTTCTTATTTACCTCATAACAATCCTCCCTTTTGAATGGTTTGAGTCTGACGTGTGTGTTTTATCGTCGATTTAAACCATCCAAAAAGGTGGGTCGTTACAGTACCATTTATATTGTAAACCCATCTAGACTCTTTTGTATCTTAAAATAATTTCATTACATAGAAAGATTCATGAGCTATATTGCTCCATCATTTCTTTTCAAAAAAAAATAGACTTAGACAAAAATTTCCTTTACTGACATTTAAAATTTTTGTTTCTTACAAAGCCTTTAATATATATATTCTCAAAATTTTAATACTTATATATTTTTTCATTAAAAATTCTTTCAAAGTATACAATTCTTACTTTTTCAAAATTTCCAAAAATTTATTATTATTAGGTTGGACTCAAAGTGAACTTCTGATTATTCTCTTAAGAACATCCTTTATTCCATTTCCAAAGATCTAAAAATACAACCATAATTTAAGGGCGACTATTTCACACCTTCTTTAGGAACTTCTCCATTATCCACTTTCTATAACATATGGACTCTTATTTTCCCCTTTTATCTTAACCTATTGTACACCATCAATCCACAAACAAAAATGGGTATCAACAATCATTGGGCTATCAAGGCCTGAATAGGGAGTTAAGTACCATCCAGTTCTGGGGATATCCATATGCAACTACTCTATAGATGGAATTCTTAAGATTTTAGCATATATTATATTTATATTTATAGTCAAAATACAAATACGTTTGCTCAACATTTCTAAATTTTCAAGAATCGACTAACCTAAGCTCTGATACCAAGTGCAACAACGTGCACTTCAGTGGGCCTAAATTTTCGCTAAACCGGGAACCCAAGTCCACTAAAATACAAATCGTTGGGTGTATCCTGTAGGAAGGAAAATATATCAAAGCACTAATGTTAATAACTGACAGCTGAAATAAGAAAATATAATAGATCAATATAATTACTGACCAAAAATCAACATCTCAAATGTCAAGAGACTTAGACAGATAACTGCTCCAAATCAGCAGCAGTAACTGCCCTTCTAAATCCTATGGGTTGTATGAGGAGGGGGTCAAAACAACATTCTGGTGACTAATAAATTATGCATCTTATATATAATACTAGCTTAAGTTGATTATTCATTATTTCATGTTATGTCATATTTTATTAGTAGTCGCTACGATTCCATTGCTACGTACGAACCGTACCCATCTACCCCATTTAGATTTATGTCCATATACACCAAGTCCACTAATAGACCTAGATACTATCCCCATTAGTATTAATCGTTAAGCACCTCATAAAGATCCATCGCCATCGTATCATTGTGGAAATCCTGGTGTGGGCACCGATGATCTCCAGTCCACATGATCCAAATATTTTGGGGATTTTTCACATAAGCCAATCTTATACGTACCTTAGTCTGCTCCTAATATTGTGGATTTTAGGCTCCAATGCACCAAGTTGTAGAATTTAGACTCCACGAACCACCTTTTGTAATTTAGGTTCCCTGAACCACCTTATGGAATATAGGCTCCATGAACCACTACCCCATCTAAGTTTTGAAGGAAACTTTATATGGGTTAACTAGCTTTCCCTATCAAACAAACTAACAAACAACTATGGCGTTGCATAACCCTATCCTTCCTATTGATTGCAAGGGACCGATGCCGAGCTTGAGAAATATACAAACCTACCTAATTTATAGTACCCAAGTACGCCAATATACGTTCGCTTGTTGTAACTCAATTAAGTACCTAGACACCCTTCTATGCCCCATTGCATAAGTCCAATCTCACTCACCGTCCATTTAGATTGCCTAGTGCAATCAAGGCAATCCCCCACTCTAAAACTTGAAGCAGACCTAATTTAACTATGCACATTTTTCCTTGACATAATTATAAATGATATTTATAATTATGACAAATAATTTATAATCAAGGCAACAAGCACGGTACAGACCGTAGAGTATCCCTCTAATACAAAATCGTACACTCACCATAGGTCCTATTGGTTGGATATGCTTTTAACATCCTAACCCAATCTAAAGACCTTCAGACGTTGGTCCACTTTAATTATAACAGATAACCTAAAATTATTCACATTCGTCATAAACACATACCTGAGGCTTCTTATATACATATTTTATATTTATGTATATTTATTCTTCTTTTATTTTCTTTATCGCCTCCATATCTTTTATATTGATTTTAAGTCTTCAGTCTAACTATGCGTTTATCTTTTATATCATTAATTTCATTTACCACTTCTTAATTTCAGATATCAAGATCGTTGATACGACATTCATTAGTTCATCCTTTGATTTCTATTCCAGTTCTCATTTCTTTTTCTTGCCTATAACCTAGACTTTCTTTTTTTTCCATTAGTTTCCAATTTATTAACCTTTTAGACATATTCTTATTTCAATATTCCGCCTTTGCGATTTGCTATATTTTAATAAATTGGAATTAAACTTTATCATATAATTGTTACATAAAAAATTTCCATACCTTATCTAAAAGAGATGGTTTGCACGGTGTTTATAAATCACAAGGAATTTACTTTTTTTATATTAAAATAAGCGGTACAAATTACGGTAATCATCCATATTTTGTACGTCTCTTTTTATTGTAAGCATATATTTATTCCTTGTCATTTCAAACATTGCATTTTTATGAATTTTGACTTGATAGTATACCAGAATCTACTTGCAACAATACAAATTCCAATTAACTAAAATCTCACTATAATTTCAAAAGTCCAATTTACTTTATTTTCAATCTCATTCATTAATATCAAATAAAATGGAATCTCAATTCATTATGTTTTCAGTTAATTAATCCATCGTAGAACTGATAATTAAAATCAATCCGCAATTACAGAATTAAGTCTAACCATTATGTAATTACAGAAATAAAACTAATCATTACATAATAAAACTAATCATTTCATTTCTGTAATTATTGATACAAATTTATAGGCAAGTTCACCGTCTTCAACATTTCATACATATAAATTCATTGCAATTTAAATTCTATTCTCAAGCATATAGGAATAGATCTGGAATGATATAATCTATTATTATATAAAAATATATAATATTCCCCCTCACCTTTAATTAGCGCTTCCAAATCTCTAGATTTAAACCAGATCTCAACCTATTATGTGTATTTTCCACTTTTTGACTCCCTAGTCGGATCCACAGATAATATTTATACAAATCTCATTAGAAATGGAATTAGAGAGAAGAGATTTGGATTTATATTTATTAATTAGAATCAGATCTGAAAGTTTACCTTTGATGTAGCAATCTGATTTGAATCTATCTTCTATCCTCTATCCTTTTCTATTCTTCTCTAAAGTGTATACGTGCAAATTATTTTATTTTTTTATATTAAGAGAAGTGACAGAGCTTCCGCACTTATTGGAAAAATAATGAGTTGGAAGTGAAGCACTAAGTTCTAATTTATAGAGGTTCAAATCAGTGCTAACCGTCAGATTGAATTATATCAGATTTGGACCACACGGCCTAAACGAACTGCTGCCTTTAAGTTAAGATGGGTCGACCGTCCCCCCATGGTCAACCTAGCCCCTTTAAAATTGAGCTCATTTGACCATTAATTAATTTTATTTGAATTTATTTCATTTGTTTCCTCCGTTAGTTGATTGCGTTGATTAGTTCCTCTGTAATTGATTCGTATCAATTATTTACCCATTCTATAAATCCTTTGAAATCTTAATTTGAATGTTAACAATTATTAACTTCTAATCAGCCTTAATGATTTTATTACTACATTTACATATACAATTATTTCCGATGCTAAAATTTCAAATGTTAATAACTTTCTCGTTTGAACTCCGACCAGAAAAGTTTATGCATAAAAATTGATCAGAAAATTGCCATGAATCCAATGGTATATGTTTTATGGCGAAATTCCAATATTTGTAAAAATTCTATTTTCACTATTTATTATTTATTAATTAATTTCTTTTTAATTAATTATCGTAAAAACGTGGGGTGTTACGATACATGCATGTAGTTATGGTCTACTTCAGGTAAATGGGGCGTATCATACATATAGTCGAGAGGACTAAGTAAAATAAAAGGATATAACATGTAATGGAAGACAGTCGACAAGTGTTATGTGTAAAATGTATAGTTTACTAGTCAACAGAACGTTGTGTTGACCCCCTCCTCATTACAACCCATAGGTTAGCTTTAGAGGGAGAGGTACTAGTGTAAGGTGGGAATAGTGGAAGGATAGGTTTCCTAATGCATGCTCGGCACTGACAGGGACACTAGATATTGGAAGTGTCAATCTTGATCAATAACTTTATGTTTTATTATACTTTTCTTTTCTGCTTTGAGTTATATCGATAGTGTTCTGATATGCAATTATTTGTTTATTGACAGGATACCAAATTAACGATCTGTACTTTGGTGAACTTAGATTTTCGATTTAGCAAAAATTTAGGTCCATTGTATTGCGGGTTGTTACAAGTAAGATATTTTGTTTGAATGACAAACTTTGGTGGTATTTGTTAATAATAGTTTATTAAAAAGCTATTTATTTGGAAAACTCTCTTTGGAGACCGTAAGGCTTGATTGTATGACAAAGGGTGTGAGACTATGGGGTAAGATGATTTTGAGTTTGCCCGTTATCCATTATGACGATGTTACCTTTATGACTGTTGTGTATAACTTTCCCGAAGGAATTGTTGGGATGTCTAGTTATCCCCTTCCATGGAGAGAGTTGGGATATGATGTAGGGACTTCCTATTTCGATGTGTGGGATAGTGACGTTTTACTTGCATTGGCTTGCTCTGTCTGAATCGTTTGTATTGATTGTTGCTTGTTAAGTTATTTCCAACTAAAAAATGTACTGCTTGATTTCCTATGTTTGTTCATTCATTCATGTCATGCTTGTTTGAATTAATTTCTTTTGCTTGTATTATGTTGTTGCTTGCTTGTTTATTTGATTGCTTATTTGTTTGGCATATTATGATTGTCTACACTGTATGCTAGGTTAGACTACCATTAATAATTTTATGATGAGGTAGCCACCCAATATTGACTTTTTGGACGATGTTCATTGGAGAGACTAGTGAGTTGATAAGGGACATATTTGGATCAGACATAGTGGATGATGTAGGGTTACTCTAGTTGACTTTGAGCCATGCCTTGGGAAAATTGTGGTTTGCTTTGGTCAAGTGCAACGAAATCCTAAGAGCCAAAAGAGGTGTTCTGAGCTTTAACATACCGATGGTGTAAATCATTTTATTGAGTACTTCGAGTGAGAAGTGTATGTCGATTTGGTAGTTCAAGGAGAAAAAATTGTATATGGACTCGGTGATATTCGAGGAGGCACGTTCGACAAGGTGAAGCGATGTGATAGGACGTGATGTGTTCCAAATCAAGTCATGAGCTGAAGGGATTGTTGATAACTCTGGATGTGATGTGTATTTTATGGGGCAAGTATATTTGAGGACTCTCACTTATGTATCCTAGACTTTTGTGATAGTCTGACCTGCCTTGGTGATGGCATTACCTATGGGATTGGTATGTGATCGAACAACGAATTGAATTGTGACATGTTGTGTTGCCGACCTTGGTGATGGTCGTAAGAGTTATTAGGTATCCAAAAGCATCTTATTGGTTATGCAAAGCCTTAGTTATGGCTATGATGATGCGAGACCTTGGTGATGGTCGTGTTGCAGTACCTTGTTGATGGTCTAAAAGATGTGAAGCCTTTGTGATGGCTATGGTGATGTGAGACGTTAGTTATGGTTGTAATGGCACGACCTTAGTGATGGTTATCGTGATATAAAGCCCTAGTGATGGTGATGGTAAAGTTCACCTTTGTGACGGCAAGGGACTGCTTCAGGCATTGGTGAGGTTGTAGTGTTAAGTAATTACAGACCTTAGTGATGGTCACACGGGTTATTATGTATCCAATAGTGTTTAAGAGACCTTACTGGTGGTTTATACTTTTCGACCATGTGGTGATCGGTATAGGAGTTAGCACACATTTTTTATTTGTTTGTATTGTAGTGTGATAATGATACCCTATTGTTTTGAGTATGCGTGCTTTATTTTGGTGAGCTATATTGATCATGGTTTATGTATTAATGTGTGCATGCATGTTTGGACCACCCTAGATCTTGTTGTGTATTTTTGTTATGGGCAGTTATGTTTTGTTTGTTGAGATGCATGTTGTGACTTGTGTATGAAGTTGGTTATGGTTGAGATTGTTTCACCCTTTTTGATAATGTCTTATTTTTACATACTATAGTTTCAATTACATAATTGAGGAAAAAATATGTTTTACTATAGTACAAGTGTTTGAATTCATTGTCATGAAACAATTTTATAGTGTCGTAATTTATGGTGTTATGCAGTTATTATTTACTGCTTTATAAGTAGTTAATTTTTGATTGATACATTTCCCTATATTTTGTGATTAAACCTATGATGATGATGTATTGATTTAGGCGAGGGTTTTATTTGGGGAATTAAGAGGGCACAATTCTTTTAAGGGGAATGCAACGATAAAAAATTTGACTCTTTTAATATTAAATTAATTAAAAACGACTTTTTAATTAAAGGGTGAATTGGACATCGTGTTTATAGTAGTTGCATAGGTCTTCCAAAGGTAACCAGTTTGGTATATAGTTTTGATGGGTTTGGAGTCATGGTTTCTAAAATAGAGGTATTACAACATTTAAATAGGGTAAATGGCCACTTTTGGACCAAACGGTTATATACAACTAAACCTGCCTAATTACCTATATACATAATGCTTAGAAACCCTAATGAGTAGCCATCACATTTGTCTCTCTTCCTTAATATCGAAATTTCTCCTAATTACATTTTAATAGCGAATGATTTTTTGCTAATTAATTCGAAATTCAAAGTGCCTAGACCCTTACATATTATATATTGTTGACGAATGGAGTTGCCAGGTTATAGAGATATTAATAGGATAAGATCTACCAACTTGGATCGATGAAATAGGCATCTAATTGGTCATAATTTGTGATTTATCAACAATGGAAGGGTTCGTTGACAACGTCATTGCTGGTGGCTGCGGGTGGTGAAACAGCTAGCGTGGGTGCAGATTGACCTGGCAGAGATGACACTAGAGTTGGACTAAGGCGATGGCGAACAAGTCGACGGTGATTGATGAAGGAAGTGGCGGTTGAAGGTGACGATTGGCCAAGGGGGAAGGGAGTTACATATGCATATGAAGATATGGTATACTATCATATTTTATTAAAAAAATTATTATTAAATAATAAAATGCCCTAAACTTCTAATCATCATATCTTGTGCATACAAACTTCAGTTCACGCACGATTTCTTTCTGGTTGACTCTTGGAGGAAATTCTGGCGATTTAGCACTAGGTTTGTTATGTTTGGAAGCTGTTAGCAAAAGCAATTTGGTATGAACTATATAATTTAATTATGTTAATTAAAAATTATAAATACATGTTTATTAATGAAAAGTCATATCTATTTATATATGTTATGTTCTATGGATGACTATTTGGTTATAATATTTTAGATGTATTATTCCTTGTTTGAATAATTATTGCTGATTGCGGTATTTTTGGGTGTTTAATTAAAATAAATATTTGATTTGAATTGGAAAATAAAAAGTATAATAATGAGAAAAATAGATGAACAAATGGTAATGAGGTTATTTACGGAAATAATGAAGATTTAACAAACTTTACTGATATTAAAGTATGGAGTTAAATAAGGTTATTATTAAGGAATTTCTAGGGAAATTCGTAAATAATAAATGAAATATATTCAAATTAATATTTGGGAAGTTTATTTGTAAAGTAGAATGAGACTATAAATATTAACAATGTGAACTTTAGTGAAAATACTACTATTTTGTGTAAATGACAAAATGATCGATTTTTCAGTAAAAAATATTAACATTATTGTCTCATTTATAAAATAAAAAGGCATTTACTGGATAATAATAATTATAATAAAGAAATGTTTTCCAAAAGTGTTAATAAAATAGTTACTATTTTGAGATAAATAGAACCGCGTGGGATCGATCCCCCAAATGGGGTGCATATGCAGTCTTTTTATGTGCAGTAGCCCATAGTTCTCTTGTGATTGGAGTGTACAGAAATTGGTGTAGTACAAAACATAGTTAAACATTTTTTCTTTCTTCCAAGCATTTTTGAAGTTGCAGGTGGGAGCAAAGAAGCAGGCAAAAGTCTAGGTATAAGTCATATCCTCAGATTGTTGACTTGGTAGATTTCTGTTACATCACATTTATGTTTTTATTTATCAATGATGATTAATGTATTAAATATGTGGATGTCATTGATGTGCTGAATGTGCGTAGTATTTAGTTGTTGGGATGATGTTTACATATTGATGTTTGATTCCATGGAGGTTTACCTTTTTCTTTCATAGTTACTAAAATTTTAATTTATAGAATGAATGATCCACTGTTCTAATATCAAAAATTAATTACAAGCATATTTTTGTGGCATTGTAACTGATTTCATACACTAAAAATAGTGCGGTGTCACAAAAGCCTCCCTTACTAGATCCAGACCTAACATAAGTCTATCTCCCATACGCACCAACTTACTGGTGACTTACAAGGCCTTTCATACAATGCCTCAAAAGGTGTCATCCTAATGGTGGACTGGCAACCATTATTGTATTAAAATTCAACTAAGTGAATGTGACCTTCCCAAGATCCACTGAAGTCTAACACATAAGCTCTAATCTAATCTTCCAATAATGGGTTGACCCTTCAGGTCTGGCCATCTACCCGAAGAACTTTGTAGGCTTTGCTAAAACACATTGGCAAATAATGGATCTTCATCACCCACTATAGTACATGGAATTCCATGAAGTCTTACGATAGTCTTAACATATATTTCGGCCAACTTGGTCACCATTCTTATGGGCTTTACTGGAATGAAATATGCCTCTTAGTTAACTTATCAACTATAATCCGTATACTTTTATTCCCTGCCCTCATGCTCAGCTGCCATTAATAAAGTCCATCTGAACCGAATCCCATTTCCATATTGAAACTTCCAATGGTTACAAAAACCACTTAGCCTCTGATGCTTTGCCTTAACTTGTTGGCATGTGAGGCATCTCCTTAAACATTCTGTGACTTCTCTTTTCATCCATTCCCAGTAGAAGCTCTCTTCATATTCGTACATCTTTGTGCCTCCTAGGTTAATAGCAAACTTGGAACGATGACACTGGTCCAAGACTAGCTTCTGAAGGTCTCCTTGATTCGGAACATATAGTCTTCTGATCTTTCGTTCTTCTAAAACCAGCCTTTCATATCAACACCGAAGCCCTTTAGTTCTTTGGTCTCAACACCACTCTGTAAGCCGTTGATCAGTTTGGCACATAATGGATCCTTCTTTTACCCTTCGACAATTCTATTTATAAGCATTGGATAAAATTCTATGCAAGACAAAATCCCTGAATCTCGACTCGAACTAGCCTTCGACTGATACTGCACATCACAAGATGCTAGCATCTCTAAGACATTCCTCTCTTTGTTCTGCCAAAACAAAATTCTACCGTTTTTGGCTCAAGGCATCGACAACTTTATTTCCCTTTCCAGAGGTATACTCTATTCCAAAATCATATGATGCCAAGAATTCCAACCATCTTTGTTGTCGCATGTTCAACTCCTTCCGAGAGAAAAAATATCTCAAAAACTTATGGTTTGCAAATAGTTCAAACCTTTCCCATAAAAGGTAATGTCTCCAAATCTTTAGCGCAAAGATGACTACTGCTAAATCTAAATCATGGGTTGGATACTGAATCTCACGGGGTCTTAATTCCATGGATGCATAAGCTATTACCTTGTTGTTTTGCATCAACACTACTCCTAAACCTGAACCAGAAGCATCTGTTTACACAACCATGTCCCCATTTCCTTCTGGCATAACCAATACTGGAGCCTCTGTCAGCCGAAGCTTTGATTCTCGGAATTCTACTTCACACTCCTTCCTCCAAGCATACCTTTTAATTTTCTAGGTAAGCCTAGTCAATGGCGGTGCTATGATAGAGAAGTCCTTAATAAATCTCCAATACTATCTAGCCAACCCCAAGAAACTACCTATCTCGGCGACTATCTCCGGTCTCTTCCAATCATTCAAAGCTTCAACTTTATAAGGATCTATTGCCAATCCTTTCTTCAAAACAATATGGCCTAGGAACTTCACTTTCGGTTTTAAAAAATGACACTTGGATAACTTCGCCATTAACTTGTGTTTTCTCAAGGTCTCTAATACAAATCTAAGGGGAACTTTATGGTCCCGCTCATCCTTAGAATGCACCAAAATATCATCTATGAAGACTAACACAAATATATCTAATTGATCATGAAAGACTTGGTTCGTTAGACCGACAAAGAAAGCTGGAGCACTAATCAGCTCAATGGGCATAACCAACCACTCATATGAGCCATACCTTGTTCTAAAATAGGTCAAAGAAATGCTCTTCTCAGCAACTCTTAGTTGATGGAAGCCAGTGGCCAAATATAACTATGAGCATACTTTAGCTCTACTCAACTGATCAAATAGATCATCTATTCTTGGCAATAGGTGACGAACCTTCAACATCAACTCATTTAATTTCCTATAGTCGATACACATCTAAAGTGATCCATCCGACTTCTTCAAAAATAATATTGCAGCTCCCCATAGTGAATTGCTCGGCCTTATGAAACTATGTTGCTCAAGTTCCAATAACTGCTTCTTTAATTCCTCCATCTCTTTTGGTGGCATTTTTCTAGGTGGTTACTAACAGGCTGTACCCCGGGCACCAAATCAATTCGAAACTCAATCGCTCTTTCTAGAAGTAAACCCATCACTGGCTCAAAATATCAATAAATTCTCAAACTACAAAAAATCTACTTATCTCCTCCTCAAAGCTTTCCTTTACACATAATGAAACCCTTGACTCTATTTTCATCTCGTTAAGGGATACCAAGATCATGTCTCTCCTTTCGGATTCCGTAGAGCGATGATTCTCTCAACACAATAAATTCTGTCCTCATTCTGTACCAACCATTCCATATCCAAAATTACTACATACCCTCAGTGTTAAACACAAATGGGTCATACAAAAAAAATTGTCGCACATGATAAATGCTAGGTTAGTACACCTCAACCTGAGAGTGGCATACCCACAAATTGGATTAACTACACACAAAGAAGTAACTAAGTAGGTAACACTCAACCCTACTCTATCCACCTCATCCTTAGAAATAAATGAATGCGTAGCTCCAATATAAAAATGAAATCTAACTAAAAAACCGGAAAGAGAAATCATACCTTCAGACATAACATTTTTGCCCTTCTTCTCAGTAGAAGGACCTACTCTCGAGCCTTCTAAGGAAAACAACCTTGTCTGCTTAAGTCTGGAGAGGTCCTTCTTCTTATAACCTAGTTGATTACAATTGAAACACTTGACTATGGTCATTGCAGTTGGTTGCGAACATTTTGAGGCATAATGCCCCTTTTGCCTATTGTTATAACAAGTAACATCTGAAAGATCCTTTTGACTTTTCGCTATCAGAGCCTTCCCCTTCAACGCTGCCCTTTCTTCCCCTACTGGTAAGGGATAAATCTCTTCCTTTGCTCTCCCTTAAGCTTCATCTTCACCTACTCTTGGCTTGGTACAAGCTATTATATCACCTTACCATATCCACAACAAATTCAAAAGGTGCCTCTAGAAGCGCTATCACTTTGTGATCTAAACCCTGCTTCAAACCCTTAACTAACTCCTCAATTTCTTTGGTGGTGTGTTAACTAACTCTTGACTGGACTTTGCTAAGGCATTTGTTAACTAGGTTTTTAACTAAGCAGAAGTCAATGAAAGTTAGAATGCCAAGAGGAAGATGAAACGACTCGAAAACTTGGAAGCACACTTATAAGAAATAGAGAAACATCTCGGAGGAATTTCATTGAATTGAAGGCCATGACATAGCTCGATACCGAGCTATGTAGGTCAATACTTATTACCCGGTATCCTGAATCGACTATATTGGGCTGGTTATGCAAGAAATATTCATCCGTTGTCAAGAAGGATGACTAGGGAGCAATGGATATAGGATCCGAAAATAGAGTTCAGACAGTTATACAAAGCCCAGATTGAACGAAGTTGATAGACAGACAACATAAGGTGGTATAAATATAGAAAATAGCTTGGATAGTCAAGGGATTGGCATAGCAAGGTGAAACACTAGGGATCGACATGATTATTTGAGTAAATAGTCAACATAGATGAGATAATAATTGATGGTGCTTGGCTTGGCATAGATGGTTCTCGAAGGGGTCGGCAGAGTGTACTGGAGTATAGGGTTCGGCATAGATTCGTTGAACCAGAGGGATCGACATGTTGGATCAAGGGATATGCGTGGATGGATAAGGATTGGTATAACATTATGGGTGATCAGGAGCGATCAACATCATGTGATGAAGTTCAGAGAATATGAATGTATGGCATATTATAGGGTTCAGCATGTTAAGTCTTTAGAGGGATCGACAAATTGTAACGGAGTAAGCGGGGGTCAGCATGTAGAGTTATAATAGGGGTCGACATAGCATACTAAAGCATTATGGATCCGCATAGTCCTACAGGGTAGGAGGGATCGGTAATGCAATACGGAACCATAGGGATCAGCATTATGAATCTCAGGGGATAAACGCAGATGTATAAGTATGGGTTAGCGTGACATCAAGTGAAAGGTTTGGCATGAGCTATTTTGTTACGGAAATGAATCTAAGATTGAGCAAATGCATGAGCTCCACACATCCAATCATCATAATATTTGAGATACCATCATATCCAGGCATGGAGAAACTACCACAGGGATCGCTACCCCAAATTCAACAAATGGAGGGATCGGTACCGATCCCTCTCCATTGAGATTTTGGGCCTAACGCCCCCTATGGTGGGCCCATATAAATGAGGAGGTCCTGGTTCCGAAGTTCCAGACAGATTGGTGGTCGCCTTCACCTATAAATACAACCCTAGGGAGTCATTCTGAGGATCTTTACATTGCCGATTACATAACACTTTTACTGTAATCAACTTCCTCCATTATTATTTTACCTCTTGCTGTTTCTTATTATAATCAAGATTAAAGTGAATCAATAAAGGGAATATTCAAAGTGGACGTAGGCAATCAATGCCGAACCACTATAAATCTTGTTGCTTGTTTTCTGCTGTGATTTGCTTATTGTTTTGATATATTTCTCTATTTTCATTTATTTTCTTCATTTACTTCGCTACACAAACCTATTCTCGAGTGTATGTGGCCAATTTGGTTGTGAACATTTTGATGCTTTCACCGAGAACCTGATTCTTAGCGCTTAGGATCCCCTTTGTTTCCACTGGATTAAGAAAATCCCCCGAAGGAGATCCATAGTCATCTTTAAAAGTTTGCGGATACTAATCAGATTTACTAGAATCAAAGCAAGGAAATCAATAATGGTGCGACACACTAAATCAACTTCTCAGAATGTTGATGCAAATGAAACTGCTAGCATTCAACAAGGAGCCCCAAGCAACCAACCTGCAAATCGGAATGTGGATCATGCTGAAGTCCAGAACCCTGCTGATTCTATAACCAGAACTGAGTTAAATAACCTAATGAGGGAGTTGATGGAAAGCCGTAGAAAGCTAAATGAGCAGATTCAAACTAATGCTACCCTAATGAACCAGATTGCTCAACAACAGCGTGAGAACGCCAGAAGGGATCCCACTTCTTACTCGGCATCAGAGAGTTCTAGCTCATCAGATGAATACCATAAGCATAGGAATCACAGGGTTAAAGGAAATCAAGTTGAAACATCGAGGCATCACTTGGTAGACCGATATGGTCTGCCAAGACGGATCGATGCAGTTCCCTCCCAAGGGATCGATACTGGTCCCTCCTCGAAAGGAGAGATTCCCTCGCAACACTTAGGGCATCGAGTAGGAGCTGTTTCCAGAAGATTGGATGCTAAAGTTGAACTAAATGCTGACCAACTACCCTACCGGAATGACGATGAACTGAATGCCCAAGGTGCACATCAAGAGGATAGTGGACCAAGAGGGCGTGAAATGGCACGTAGACATCGACCAGACCATTCACGTGAGGTGGAATGCGACTACCGCTTGGCACCACCCATCCAATCACCGGATTTGTTGGCAATGGTCAGATAATTGATGAGAGAGAACCAGGGTTTGACAAATGATGACCGGGGAATTTCAAGAAGTCATACCCCATTTACTAACAATGTTTTGCATGCAGAATATCCGAGGCGGTTCAACATGCTTACGATGCCTGCCTATGAAGGAAAACCGACCCCAGGCAGCATATCATGAGGTATAAATGGTTGATGGACTCTACATGAGCCAATGACGCAACAAAATATAGATGCTTTCCTATAACCCTCTCTAGGATCGCGACGATGTGGTTTACAAGGTTGCCCCCGAGATGGATTTCAAGATTTAATGAACTGGCAACTAAGTTTGTGGAGAAGTTCAGGATCCACGCTGCTCGTCCTAAAGACGTGATGTCACTCTCCAACGTAATCTGGGCTCCGGGGGAACCGTTGAAGGACTATTTTGAAAGATTTCATGTCGCTGCTATAGAAGTCAGTAACGCAAATGACCATGCTATACTTATGGCTGTGACGAGAGGGATTAATCCAGAATCCGAGTTTGGTGATTCGCTGATAGAAACCGCCAGCCACGTTGGAGCGCTTCTATACAAAGGCATCTAAGGGCCCGTTTGGTTTGCTGTTTTTAGTTTTGTGTTTTCGTCTAAACAAAAATGTGCATTTCTTATGCATTGTTGGAAAACACACAATTTTGAAAAATGAAATTAACATAGAAAATAGAAAACAAGTTTATTTGATTTTTCGTGTTTTGAGACATAACAAAAGGACGGAAAACAATTCTTCCCCTCCATTTCCCGTCCATCGTTGTAATGGCTAAGAATTGTAAAAAAAGTTCTCATGTTTTCTTGTAATTTGTAGTGTATGTTGAAAACACAAAACCCAAAACTCAAAACGAAACCAAACGGGCCCTAATTAGTTTCGAAGAAAGGAGGAACACAGGTCCTCTAGGAAAAGCATTGTCGTGGGACCGAGAGGAGAAGCAGTACAAAGCAACATTGCAATAAAGCAATCTGATGAGAGCTTCTGGAAAGTTCAGGTTAATGTTTAAAACAAGCCGAATCAACAGAAAAGGAATGGAGATGGGAATCGAGGCCGGAAGAGGGAGTCTGGTAGGCCGAGGCCTAGGATTTTTATGTATGACAACCATACACCCTTAAACACATCCCTGGAGAATATTTACCTATCCACATGTAATACTTTTCAATATAAGAAGCCGTGTCTAAAGGAGTCGAAAGAGACATAGAAACATACTAGAAAGTATTGCCGGTTTCATGAGTGTTACGGGCACAATATGAATGAGTGTAGGCATCTCCAGGATGCTATCGAGAAGTTGATTCGGGAAAAGAAGTTACAGCAAGGTGTGAATACTCCACAGGATGGTGGACATGAGACATCTGACCCTAATAGAGGACAAGTTCCGCGTAGGGCTGAGGAGCCTACGTGGACCAAAGGAATATCAGTGATAAACATAATAGTTGGAGGACCGCATCCTACGGATAGGAGTTGGCAGGAAATGGAGCACTATGCTAGCGCGATAAGGCATGTGGATTTTGAGTATTGTTCAAATACGGAGGACAGAGCTCCGGCCAAGCAGCAACGTATGATGACTGATGATATAATGTTCAGAAGCAGAGATGTAGATAGAGTAGAGGCTCCTACAATTGACCTGATGTTCATTTTTGCCATGATTGGCTCTGCATTGGTGAGAAAGATTTTAATTGATTGTGGGAGTTCGGTAAACATTATTTTCAAGAAGGCTTATGACCAAATGAGAATGGAGGCTAAAGATTTGAAACCATCTAAAGCTCGTATACATGGTTTCAATGGTATAGCGACTGAGGCTATTGGTTATGTGGAGTTACCAGTTGAATTAGGGGAAGGTGAACGTAGGAGAGTGCGGATCCTACCGTTCATTGTTTTGGATGTTGAATCACTGTACAACGTTTTTCTAGGCCGATCGGCCCTGGCTGAATTTCGGGCAGCTCTTTCCCCGTGGTGTTTAACTTTGAAATTTCCAACCGATAATGGAGTAGGAGTGGTGCATGGTGATTAGGCGACTGGACGTGCCTGTTATGTGGCTAAGTTGAAAGAAGCTTAGTGTAAGGAGATGGGAAAGGGTGTGGACAAATCTGTCTGCATCCAAGTTACCAAAGATTGACAAATGGCGCCTGAGCCTTGGCTTGAGCACCACAATCGGTTCTATAGACATATAGATCTAAGGGATGACGAAGAGGAGCCAAAGGAGACCAAGGCTACGTCGGTTGAGCTAACGATTGATATAACATTCAACCACGACGACCCTTCATGGGTCTTGAAGATTGGACCGCATCTTAGCCCTTCAATGATGAGAGAACTTGTTGATTTTCTTCGAGCGAATCTGGATGTATTTGCTTGGACTCATTCTGACATGTGTGGGATCTTACCTGCCATTGCAAGCCATGCATTAAACATTGATCTAAAGTATGTTCCGGTAAAACAGATTAGGCGAGGCATGGATTCAGAGAGATCCGTCGCTCTTAAAGAGGAGGTGGATAAAATGAAAGTCAATGGGTTTATTCGCAAAGCCCTCTATCTTGAATGGATATCTAATCTCGTGCTGGTGAAGAAGGCGAATGGGAAATGGAGAATGTGCATCGACTATTCAGACTTGAACAAGGCGTGTCCTAAAGATAGTTTTCCACTTCTAAGGATTGACCAGCTGGTTGATTCAGCTACAGGGCATAAATTGTTTTCTTTTATGGATGCATACTCGGGGTATAATCAAATCTCGATGCATGTCCCTGATCAGGAGCACACCAGCATTGTGACAGATGTTGGATTATACTGTTACGTGGTGATGCCATTTTGAATGAAGAACGCTGGAGCAACCTATCAACGCTTAGTTAACCGGATGTTTAAAGACCAGATTGGGAGGACAATGGAAGTCTATGTGGATGATATGCTCATGAAGTCACGACGATCAAACGACCACATTCGAGAATTGGCAGAGATGTTCGACATCCTCGGATTTTATAACATGAAAATCAATCCTTTGAAATGTTCATTTGGTGTTACGTCAGGAAAGTCTTGGGATTTATTGTTAATGCTCAAGGAATTGAAGTTAATCCAGAGAAGATTCAGGCTATCTGAGATATTCAAGCGCCAAGAACCATTAAGCAAGTGTAAAGTTTGAATGGGAAGGTTGCTGCTTTAAGTCGATTTATCTCCAGGGCAACTGAAAAATGCATTCTTTTCTTTGATTTGATTAGGAAGGGAAAAAGAAATTTTGAATGGACGTGGGATTGTGAAGACGCATTTCGAGCTCTAGGGAACCATTTGGAGAGACCGCCTGTCTTATCAAAGCTGGTAGATCACAAGGAGTTGTACATTTATTTGGCTGTATCAGCACATGCCATAAGTGCTGCCTTGATTCGCAAGGAGAACTGGATTCAAAGGCTGGTGTATTATGTTAGTAAGCGATTGATAGGAGCAAAAAGGAACTATCCGAAGATAGAAAAATTGGCATACTTCTTGCTAATCGCATCATGGAAACACCGTCCATACTTCAAGGCACATCCGTTTAACATTTACACCGACTAGCCGTTACAATAGGTCCTACATTGACCTAAGACGTCAGGGAGGTTGCTTAAATGGAACATCAAGCTCAACCAGTTCGACATTACATATCTGCCTCGAAGAGATATCCAGGGTCAAGCATTGGCGGACTTTATAGCAGAATTTACCGTGTAAGACGAGCTTCCAGAAGGTAGCGGAATCCCTACCGTGCGATGGAAGTTATACACCGATGGAGCATCTAATGATCACTATTCCAGAGTTGGGATTGTACTTGTAACCGCTGAGAACCGTTCGATTTGCTATGCTTTGAAGCTTGATTTTCCTACCATGTACAACGAGGCTGAGTATGAAGTGTTGATTGCTGGACTTAAACATGCTAGAGAACTCGGGGTGAAGTCTCTTGAAATCTTTTGTGATTCGCAGCTAGTGGTGTATCAAGTTAGAGGAGACTATCCGGATAAGGGACAACGACTTGCCTTGTATCTTACCCAAGTTTAGGAGTTGTTGGCAAAATTTGAATAATATGACATTTCACATATCCCATGCGAGCAATACAGAGAAGCAGATTCATTAGCAAAGTTCGCTAGTACAGGCGATGCACAACAGATGGGCTTGGTTCCAGTCGAGATACTACACACCCCAGGTATAAATATGATGGAAAATGATTAAGTACTGGAAGCAGAATCCGAGAGGGAATCGTGAATGACTCCATTTAAAGATTATTTGTTGTGTGGAATCTTGCCTGAATGGAGGAATGAAAAGCGACAAGTCCTTCGCAAAGCTTCACGGTGTATTATGCAAGAAGGAACTATGTACAGAAAAGGTTTTTCCGCTCCTCTACTCTCGTGTATCACTCATGACGAGATAAAGCATGTTCTAAAAGAAGTTCATAAGGGAGAATGCGGTAATTACACCAGGGGGCAAACTCTGGCGAAGAAAATACTCCGTTAATTGGCCAACTGTAAACCGAGACGCTGCTGATTATGTGAGATGATGTGACAAGTGCCAAATATATGCAAAAGTCCCAAGAGCTCCGCCAACAGAGATCACACAAATGGTCAGTCCATGGACATTCGCTATGTGGGGTATTGATATCATAGGCTCTTTACCAATCTCTAAGGGTGGTGTGAATTACGCTATTATCGCGGTTTATTACTTCACCAAATGGGTCGAGGCAGAACCGTTAGCCACGATCACGACTAAGAAGTGATCAACTTTGTTGTTTGAAACATCATATGTCGTTTCGGTCTTCCATGAACTATCGTAATAGATAATGGGACTCAGTTCGATGGTGATGAATTTAAAGAATTTTGTCGGAGATATCGTATTGAAAAGAGGTTTGTAGCAGTTGCTCACCCTCAGGCGAATAGGCAGGTTGAAGCTGTAAACAAAATTATCAAGCCTATTATGAAAAAACATTTGGAGAAGGCTAGAGGCAAGTAGGTAGATGAACTTCCTACGGCACTTTGGGCTTACAGAACCAATCACAAGTCCACGTCTGGCCCTACTCCATTCGCTCTTGCTTACAGATCCGAAGCTCTTATCCCGGTGGAACTCGAAGTCCCTTCTCATCGAGTGACTTACTACGACCCCAAAATGAACAAAGATCTTCTCTTGGAATCTTTGGACTTTATAGATGAGAAGCGCAATGATTTAAGGGCAGCAGCATACCGACATCAAGTCGCCCAATATTACAACACTAAAGTGCTATCAAG
This sequence comes from Allium fistulosum, assembly GCA_030737815.1. Taxonomy (NCBI): domain Eukaryota; kingdom Viridiplantae; phylum Streptophyta; class Magnoliopsida; order Asparagales; family Amaryllidaceae; genus Allium; species Allium fistulosum. The sequence continues at coordinate 421,414,314 of CM060906.1, forward strand.
ATCCTTCGAAGCTGGCGATCTCGTCCTGAAATGGGTTTTTCTAGCCCCGTCACACATGAATCTGACTTGGGAATGGCCGTATGTCATTGAACAGAGGCTTGGAGAAGGAACTTTCAAGCTAGAAACTGTTGATGGAATTACACTTCCTAGAGCGTGGAAAAGCGAGCATTTACGATGTTATTTCACTTAGAACATTTCCTTTGCATTTCAGTTTTATTTGCTTTCAATATTTGCTTTAGCATTTGATTTTTCAAATATGTAATAAGACATACTAGTTTATTCCTTTCCATTTGGTGAATAAAGTCTCAAACTTCCTTTGCATGAATGATTGTTGTTGCATTATATACTAAGTACATAACGAATTTGATTGATATCGATATGTGTGAATAGGTTCTCGGAGTTCAAAATCGATTAATCATACTAATCCCTGATGGGATCAAAGAAGATAAGCTCCATTAATTTGCTTGATTAATAGTTCCCGTAGATAATTCAATGGATGGGCCACGTAATAAGTAACAAATGTCACCGGCAATCTAGAGATTAGAAAATTTCCTGCTCGGACTGTGTGACTGAAATAAAATCAAGGCGACTAGAAGAAGTTTAAACATCAAACGAGTGTGAACCAACCTCCCATGAGACAACTCTGGGTCCCCGAAGTGCGGACTGGAGTATAAACATAATTCGGGTGTGACTGACTGCCCATCGATAACTCTAAGTCCCCGAAGCGCGGACTGGAGTGTAAACACAATTCGGGTGTGCTGACCGCCCATCGACAACTCTAAGTCCCCAAAGCGTGGATTGGAGTATAAACACAATTCAGGTGTGACTGACCGCCTATCGACAACTCTAAGTCCCCGGAGCGCGGACTGGAGTATAAACACAATTCGGGTGTGAATGACCGCCCACCGACAACTCTAAGTCCCCAGAGCGCGTACTAGAGTATAAACACAATTCGAGTGTGACCGACCGCCCACTGACAACTCTAAGTCCCCGGAGCACGAATTGGAGTATAAACACAATTCGAGTGTGACTGACCACCCATCGACAACTCTAAGTCCCCAGAGCGCGGACTGGAGTATAAACACAATTCGGGTGTGACTAACCGCCCATCGACAACTCTAAGTCCTCGGAGCGTGGACTGGAGCATAAACATAATTTGGGTGTGACTGACCGCCCATCGATAACTCTAAGTCCTCGGAGCGCAGACTGGAGTATAAACACAATTTGGATGTGACTAACTACCCATCGACAACTCTAAGTCCCTATAGCGCTGATTGGAGTATAAACACAATTCGAATGTGACTGACTGCCCATCGACAACTCTAAGTCCCTGAAGCACGGAATGGAGTATAAACATGATTTGGGTGTGATCCGACCGCCCACAAGAAAACTCTAAGTCCTTGGAGCACGGACTGGAGTATAAACATGATTCGGGCATGATCCAACTACCCACGAGATAACTCTAAGTCCCTAGAGCGCGGACTGGAGTATAAACATGATACAAGTGTGATCCGACTACCCACGAGATAACCCTAAGTCCCTAGAGCGCGGACTGGAGCATGAACATAAATCTAGCATGAAACGACCGCTCGCCAAACAACTCTAAGTCCCTAGAGTGAGGACTGGAGTAGAAACACAACTAAATAGATGGGTGGATTTCGACCGTTCTCTATTCCACAAACTCCAACTTGAAATCGATAGGAGGAATACATACTACTAAAAACTGAATACGATCGCTCACTACAGCTTCGGCTTAATGTTCTTTACGATTTAAGGCAACGACCGCAAGGAGGCCATAAGATGAAGATAGTGAATTGTTAACAGAATTTGTAATCAACAAAATACAAGTACTCTGAAAGGGAAGTAATCATTTAACTATCAAAACAACAATTCACGCGATGTCTAATCGAAAACAAAAAACTTTTATTCACAAGTGTCAAAATTCCAGTGCAAGTTATTTCAAAAAACCGAGATTCATAACTGTACATCTACAACTAGGGAAAGAAATAATTATTCAACATATACAATGATGTGAAGTAATAGTTACTTCTTCGACCTTTTTTCCCTTTTGGATTTTTAAGGGGTGGAGCCACTCAAGCTTCTATTCCAGGATCCTTTACCGCCCTTGGTTGGAGTTCTTATGGAAGAAGGAGGGATTTCACCAGGGATTGACCCGCCCGGTGGAATAACTTGCAATAGTATGAGATCAAGATCTTTGACTTCCACCTCGGCGGGCTATCCTTTAACTTCTCGCTTCAACTTTTCCTCCTCCTCAATCCTCTCCTTCATGCTGGTTTTAGCAGCATGCTCCGAAGCACCAGTGATTATCACATCATCAGGGTCATCGGTCGGGAGCGGATCTTTGGTTTTGTCTTCATCAAGAGCACTAATGATTTGGGCATTGGGCCTTGGAATTTCTACATCAGTCGGGTCCTCGGCCGCTCTCTCATGTTGTTCTACAGCATCACTACTTTTGGGAGTCAGATCGAGGCCCAGAAGACCTGCAAAGTTTATCAAAACACGGATGTTAGTAAAAGCCATTGCGCGTGAAGAACAAGAACTTTTCAAATACGGGGAAATTTAGTATGATACCAGCATCTGGTTGACTTTCCATAGTCGCCGGAGTGCCTCCTTCTAGGATAAAAGATAACATTTGTGGTCCAAAGCCCAACTTGTCCGGATCATAGCCGAGAATCTACCCCATGTTATGAGAAGTTGACGGTCCGGCTACTTGGGTTAGAGAGGAACCCTTAAGATCGGTTTTTGAAGACTCGGCGATGTGCTCTCCATCTTTAGTAGGTGCTGGAGCCTTGAAAAATTGAAGTATAATGGCAGCTGGATCCGACTGCTCGTTTCCTCGAAGAACTTCTCTCACTAGTTCTTCTTCGTTAAATTCGGGGTCTCCCAGCTCTTCTTTATCTTAACGATACGTTCTCAAGCTTCGGTAAGCGATTTGAGGTAACCCTCACCAAGAAAGCTTAAGTCACGGTAGAGCAGGACCTTCGCATTATTTTTGATAATTAGTGGATCGAATAATTTCGTTCCTACCGGACTCGATGGAAGCCTCTGCCTGGGAGTTAGCTTGTTCTAGCACTTCTTTTCTGCCCTCTTCTCAGGCTTCTTCCTTCAGAGCTTCGATTTTTGCAAACTGTTCGTCGTGTTTTGTTTTTAAGCTCCTTGCCTTCACTACTTCTTTGCATTTTTTTTTCAACTCCTCTTGGGCCTCAATTATCTCCTCCCTCTCTTTCTTTAAAGTTCTTCGAGCTCCTTAATGTGGTGAGCTATAACGTCTTTCTCCTTTTGCAAGGAGTCCTTTTCTAGAGAAAGCGTGCCACTGCGTTGAAGCGCCGCATCAAGTTCCTTCTTGTGTGAAGTTTCCAAATGGCTCAACGCCTCTGCCATCTCCTTGGCGTTCTTTTTAGACTTGGTAAGCTAGGTTTTGAAATCAAGCAACTCGATATCCTGATGCTTGAATATATCTTTGTCATGAATAGCCTCCAACTTGAGACGATCGATTTCGTGTTGACGCTCTACGAAGACTTCGGAAACTTTCTCTACCAAATGGATGAATGAATTCGTATTAAACGAATACGTCGTTCACACATGCTAAGTAGCTCTCCTTGGCATGCCCAGGGATAACGTGAATAAAAGGGAGAAATTTAAGACAGTAGAAGGAAATCTTTGGGAAAGTGGCTTTAAGTTCAGCCAACTTTTCTACTCTAGAGGAGTCCGAAACAGTGGCTGGCATGGGTGGTCCAAAAGGGGCAAATGGGTGCTTGCCAGATCGGCGTTCACGAGACTATCTTGAACTTGAAGATCCAGAGTGTTGCTCATAAGGGCCGCGATAAGAAGATTTTCCCCTACTCTGAACTGGAAGATTAGAATGTTCGCCCTAGTGATAGGCATGAGATTGAGACTTTCACTTGGAAGAGGAGTAAGACTCCCTCGAATGATAACCTTTGTCTCGCCCTTCATCCTTATCTTTACGTTGCGTCAAACCCTTGTACTAGTGACTTATACTCTCTTTAATCCTTTGTAATGTCATACAACTGTCTAAATCAACAAGCAATAAAACTATGAAGTGGACGTAGGCCAGAGATTGTCGAACCATTATAAAAATCTTATATCTCCGTTTTATTTTCTTTTATTTTCAATACTATCTGCTAGATCTCAGTCATACAGGTTCCCTACAACTCAATTTTGGGCGTTGATCCATTTTTGACATCAGCACTTTTGTGCTTTTATTGAGAAAAATTAATCCAAGCTTAAATTTAGCTCTCTACTTTGGATTGGATAGATCCAAAAGTTAGATTCAAAAAATTTCCTTAAAGAACTTGAAAAATTGCTAACAAAAGTCATAACACCAAGGAGATTAATAGATCCTCAAGAGCTATGGCTGGTGGTGGTGAAGGAAATGTTCACCAAACTGAAGTAAACAATCAACAGACAATTCCAGGATCCTCTTCTCAAAACAAAGTAGGAACCAGAGGAGAGTTTGATAATCCATAAACTTAACTAGAAGTTAGCTGATAGTCAAAATGCTCTCATGGATAAGATGGACACGCTACTAGCCTTGCAACCGCAAATGACAAGGAGAGTTAGAAGAGAAACTTCTCCTGTAATAGAAAAAGAGAACTCTTCGGTTTCTGGCTTAAACAGAAGAGATGAAAAGCAAAAGAAAAAGGAAGTAACTATTGGAGTTGTAGGAGCTATTGCAGGAGGTAGTAAGAGTGCTCCCCTATAAGAAAACAGCTCGGTACTGATCCAAATTTCCCACTTAATGATGCTCGGGAGGGATATGCATTGCTGGTTTCAAACTCTAATGATGATATATAGCTGGAAGATGGTGATGATGGGTTGAATACTGGTGCTAATGGACAAAATGGTGGAACTAGAGTTCAAACTGACATGGCAATACCAACCAGATGCCAACGGAACTCTACAAGAGTGGTTCTCCCAAGAATGGAGAATCTAGACTTTAGCAGGCAAGCTGAGATCGTTTGTGGAGCCAAACTCTCAGTACATCCCCTGATAGTCAACATATAGATTATTGCTCCGGCAAGGAGTACATTGCTGTAATGACCCTAATTTTGATTAATATTGTTTAGGACATTTAATTAGATAAATGAAATTAAATAATGCAAATGGTTAAGGGATTGAGATTTTTGCAATAAAAAGGTAGCCGTGCCTAATAACCAATGAACATAAAGGAAAATAAAATGAAATAGATAAGGGTAATAGGATAAGGGAAAAATAGGAATAAGTTATATTCTTATACCCTAAACCCTCATGCACTCTCATTCTACGCGTTCATAAATAAAATCAAAATATAAGAGAGGATGACCACCATTAGAGGGTAATCTAAAGGAAGATAAGCAAGAATCTAAAGAAGGAAGTTTAATCAAATTCATTCAAGAGGCAAATCTCAAACTCCTTAATCACAAGCTAAAGGTGAATAATAGGTTACATCTCATATTTTCTTGTTTTCGGTTCTAGATCAGATCCGTATATGATTTGCAAAGTTTATTGCCATGTTTTGAATGATAAATAGATATATATGCTTGTTGATGAATTATGTTTGTTCATATAGATTTTATGACAAGTTTTGATTTGAAAAACCTATCAAATGACATCCAAATGCCTTGCGATTTTGAGATAAGGTCAGAAATATTATTTAAGAGATGGTTTCGAGTTTCATAATTTTCTGAATTAATGTGGATTTATTATGAATGTTCTAGTGAAGAAAATAGCTAAATTGGGTTTAAATTAATTACGGCCATTATATGTTAGCTTTGGGTCAGAAATTTATATATGTTGGAAAACATATTAAAAGTGATTTATGGGAATTTTTGAAGAATTTTCCTAAGTGTTTTAATAAGTATATAAAATTATTTAAGGTATGGGAGTTAAATGTTTTGTATGTTTATAAAAGGAGAAGGGGTAATTTGTAAATGTTTTAAATTGTTAATCTCTGAAATTAGGCAGCATTTTTAGAAAAGATTTTGAAAAGTATTGTCAAACAATCATATGTTGACAAACAAAGCAAGTTAGTTAGAAAGAAATTACTCTATAAAGTTAAAAACCAGTTTTACAAGGTTTTGCTGTTTCGCCACTTTCGACAGCTACCTTTCGACTACATACTTCCACCTCCACCTTAGTCGAACCAATACACATGGTATCAAAGACTTGGTACGTAGTAGATTGGAGATAGGCAAAAGGTATATAGTCGAAATAGGGCTTTCGAAGGGGTCGATACCTTGTTTTAATTTCAAAAGGAAATGTTGCTTTCTTGCTTTTGAAAAGAATGTTAGGAACTGAGATGTTGGTTTTGATGACAACAACCTTTTTAACTTATCTTATTATAAAATATATACTAACACTATTGTCTAGATAGATCTGTATATGCAGGAACTATGCAGGATATATATATACATATATATATATATGCAGGTATTGATTACGGAAGACTGATCAGTATAAAGACTCAAGATTCAGAATGGAGATACCAAGATTGAAGACTCTAGAGTATCAAGATCAAGATTTCAAGATAAGTGTCTACTTTTTGTTAAAATTTCATAATAGCATGGAAATCTTCATTCCAGATTTCATTTGGGATGGAACCCATTTCTATCTTCTTAGTGGCTTACAAACCCATGACAAGTAGCTTACAAACCCATGACAAGTAGCTTACAAACCTATGACAAGTGGCTTACAAACCCACGAACATCCTGGTTTTGTACAAGTTCTCGAGTCCTGATGTGATGAGATATTCTGCAGGAAGAAGCTTGCAAAACTACTTCAAAATGGTTTTTCAAAATGATTTTCAAAACTGCTTTTCAAAATGTTTTAGCCTTAAAAATTATCTTTTCAAATGATTTTCAAAAAGATTTTTTAGCTTTAAAATATTCTTTGTTTTTGTTTTTAAATAAACTCTTTTTTAAACTTCGTTTGTTTTTTAAACTATCTTCTGGTTTTTAAATATTCTTTTATAATATATATATATATACTTGAGATTTAAAATCAAATTTATATATACATTCTAAAATTATATTTTTCTACTCTTCTTTATTTTAAAACATAGAAAAATTAATTTATTTTACTCCAGAATCATTTCATCTCATTTTCCTTTCAATACCATTTTCAAAACAAATTTTACATTGTTTTTAACTAAGGGATGTCGACATCATGGGATACCCCATGTCGACATGGTGGCTGTTAAATTCAAAAGTTTCAATTTTCAAAAGAAGTGTCTATTCTTTTAAATCTCTTCACGAATGGTTATGACCGTTACTGGTCTATAAATAGCCTTCACAAACGAATTTTTTAACTACCTATTTTCTTCACTCCTTCTCCACAAAACCATATTCTAAAATTTTCATATTTTTAAGATTGTGCCGAAATTCTGCCGAATTCTCAAGTGAATCAAATTAGAATCTCATTCTTGTTTGATTCTCTACCCTTTATCGAAGATCAAAGTGCTATTCAGAGTTATATGATCAATTTGTAATCAAAAGTTTATCGAGTCTCTCTATAAGGTGTGGTTGTGCCTGGAAATCAATTGGGTGATCTTGTGGCCCGTAAATCAAGAGAGTTTGCTCCGGACTCGAGAGACAGGAGGGTACCTCAAGGCCTTTAGAAATTGAGGATTGTAATCTCGACTTTGGTATAATAAAAATCTGTATGAGGTGTTTGCCTTAGTACAGGACTGGATGTAGCGTAACTCTGAACCAGTATAAAATCAAGTGTGTTCTTTCTTTTTATTGCTTTTTATTTACTTTCTGCATCTGTGTTTGATTCTGTGATTGTTCTGTGATTAAGTTCTGCATTTGTTTATATCATAATTTTTAAATTAGTCCATATAAGTCTTAGAATACATTAAACACTATTCACCCCCCCTCTAGTGTTAAATTAGCCTTAAGATCCTTAATCCGCACTCACTTTCAAAGAATGCTTTCGAGTGAGATAGCTTTCGACTTGGTCAAGTGTTTAAAAAGAAAAGAGCTTTCGAAGGACGTTGCCGCCTTTGTTTTAAGAAAATGCTTTCTAAGAAGTCGAAACCCGTGCCACCGCATTCTACCTTTCGAAGCAATGCCTTCGAAAGGGTCCTTTCACTTTAAACTCTGAGTCGCTTCTCTAATGATTTCAAAGGGATTGGTTTCGACACCATCCACTTCTTTTACTTAGGAAATTACTTTCGAAAGAGTTGCTTTCGGCTTAGTTCTTTTAAGACCCTTTTGATATTTTGAAGGTTAAACCCAAAGGTTTCGAAAGGAAGGCTTTAAATGGTTTCGAAATTATGTTCCATATACTTTTACTTGAACCTAATGCTTTTGAAAGGTTTGAATTATGAAAAGGACTTAATACTTTCGAAAGGTACATGATAAAGGTTTCAAAAGGGTAGTTCCCCAATGTTTTCGAAAGGTTTACTTTAGTGTTTAATGGAGGGCTCCCAATATTTTCGAAAGGCATGTTTAAAGTGTTTTGAAAAGAGGATGTCTAAGGTTTCATAAAGCTTTCGAAAGGATACTTTCAATGTTTTCGAAAAGTCTATTGTAAATGGTTTAGAAAGGTATGTTTTGGCCTTTCGACCTAATATGGCAAAGTAAAGTAGTTACTTGTTTCGAAAGGGGCACTTTCAATGTTTTCAAAAGGGGTACTTTCAAAGGTTTTGAAAGAGATTGTTTAAAGGTTTTAAACAAAAGTTTCGAATGTTTTCATCAACAATGTTTTGAGTAAAGCATATATCATAGGAAAGAGATTTAAGTAAAGCAAATAGTATGTTTTCCTTGTTTAAGTATGATTTAAAGGGTTAAATCAATTTGAAAAGGTTCTCAAGGAGAATTTGATGGGCAGTTAACCTAAGTAAATAACTCAGATATTTGAATATCAGATGAGACTGGTATAAGGTCATGCCCTATACATTAGCTATATCCCCTAGCTAATTTAGTCCAAAATTCCAGTGTGTAGGGCTTAGTCACATGTAAGACTTAAATGATGGTTACATACAGAAAGGAATATATACAGAGAAGGAGGATAGGTTATTGGTGAGCCCGCAAAACCATTAGGATCAGGTGACCCTGCGGAAAGTAAGTTAGGGACAGACTGTCCAGATTTTTGTCTAACAGATGTTAGATTATTTATTTTGTCTAGTAGGCCTGAGTCAGCCAATGGTTAGTAGTTAGACAAACAAAACTATATTGTTTGGACAGATAGTCCATTTATTACCTGATTTGTATGCATACATGATATTGCTATTATTTCTTTAACTGGTTTCGTTGTAGGATTTTGATTTGCAAAAGATATGTTTTAAAAAGGGATATTAGTAAGGGGAAACCCGTTCTGCTAAGCAGCGTGGTCTCACTTAATATTAGTAAACCGAGATGTATAGTATTATTCACACTAGGCTTTATGTCTAACTCGAAGTTTATGTTTTTCTCCTTAAACTCTCGGGTGCTCAAAATTATTTTGAGTAGATTGAGAGTTAGGGTCTTTTTAGGTTTAGTAGGTTGGACGAATAAAGCTTCCGAAGACATGCCGGAGGCAAAGCTAGCTATATATATAGGAGCTATTTAGTTTTATTTCCACTGTGTTGTATTAAGACTGATATGTCTATTTACTACTATGATCATCCAAGGGGGCATCTTCAGATGTTGCTTTGGCGTATTTTTTAATAATTATATTTGATCAAAACCTGGGAATCGATTATGGGATTATGTAATTTGAATAGGAAATATTGTTTTGAAATGTAATCAGAAAAGTTGTTTTAATCTGTACTGTTTTATTCAATTCATGTGCTTTTGATATTATGGATACTATTAACATTACCGTATTTTGTCGCCGAAAGTTAATACTATGGATGACTATAGCATTTGTAGCGCTTAGCTTTGGGCCTCAAGATAGGGAATGTTACAATCACTGACATGGTCAAACATTTGATGGAGGAGAGAGTAGAGGTAGGAAAAATGAAGAGTGGGGTTTCGCACCAAGCCGAACTCCATTTACTGAAAATGTTATGAGAGAGGAGTACCCTTGGAAGTTCACCATGCCGAAAATGCCTTCCTATAATGGAACTACTGATTCTAGACAACACTTACTCAAATACGAATGGCATATGGATGGAACATGAGCTACGAATGTTGTTTGCTGTAGATGTTTCCCTATATTTTTGGATGGAGTCGATTCGATATGGTTTACCAGGCTTGTGCCTAAATCCATATCAATGTTTGATGAGTTGGCAAAGAAGTTTCTAGAACAGTTCAAGGTCCACACAACATGATCGAAGGACATTATTTCGTTGTCTAGCTTGTCACAAGGACCCAAGGGGTCATAGAAAGCCTTCTTAAACCGATTTAACGTCACTATTAGAGAAGCTAGTAATCCGAAGGAAGGTCTTGTATTCATGGCACCGGTCTGGAGTATTCACCAGGACATGGATTTCGGTAAATGAATAGAAATAAAGCTACCAACTACCTTAGAGGAACTCCACCGAAAGGAAAATTGGTTTCTAAGACTAGAATAAACAAATATAATTAAGGGAAAGCCCACCAATGAGCAGTCGAAAGAGGTGATTCAGAGTAACGTGGTAGTTAAACAAGAAGGAAATAGTTTCAGAACTACTGTAGGAAATGCAGGGAAAACAACAAATTCAGAAAAGAGGAGTCGGAATGCTAGTAGGCATAACGGGAATGGGGAACGCCTAAGGAATCTAAGACCCGAGGACTATACACCGTTGAATGAAAGTCTAGAGAACATTTATCTTGCCGCTTATGGAACTGAGCAGTATAACAAAATACCCAATTGGGAAGCGACTGAGCAACAAATGAGCTTGGGGAAGTTCTGCTGCTTCCACGAGACTCACGAGCACAACATAATTAAATGTTGGCGTTTGAAGGAATTAATTGAATAATTGATAAGAAACAACAGGCTCCAGTAGTATGTTAAGAAACTACAAAACCCTAATCAACCTTCTAGACTCGAAACGCCAAATGCTTAAGGAAACCAACTTGGACACAGCAGAGAAGGGCCCAAATGAACTAATGGAAGACTGGTTATAAACACCATTACTGGAGGACCTCACCCATCGTAGAAGAGTTAGGGCGAGATGGAACGATATGCTAGTTCTTTGAAGCATGCACCACATGAGAGTTGCTACACCGTCGAAGACGGAGCTCCAGCTAAGCAACAAATTATGATTGCTGACAACATTATGTTTTAGAATTGGAATACTAAAGGCATAGAAGTGCCAACTATTGACCCAATGGTGATAACAGTTGGTATTGTACTGGCAATTGTGCATTGAGTTTTGATTGATAATAGAAGTTTTGTCAACATCCTATTTCAAAAGGCATTTAACTAGATAAAGATTATCATAAAGGATGTAATCGCCTGCATAACAAAGATTTGGGGATTTACAGGTAAACCTAAATAGCCAGTTGGAATGATCGACCTACTTGTAGAACTCGGGGAAGGAGAACGAAAGGTGGTTCTCATCCAAAACTTCATGATCGTTGACGAGTAGTCTGCTTATAATGCTTTCTTAGGCCGACCGGGCTTTGCCGATTTCAAAGTCGCTTTGGCTCCATGGTGTCTGACAATGAAATTCCCAACGAAGAATGGGATAGGAGTAGTAAAAGAAGACCAAAGTGCTGCAAGAAAATTCTATGTTGCTAAATTACATGAAGCTAAACACTATGAAAAGGGAAAGAATGTGGGAAAGACTCTCCACATTCAGGAATCGAAAACATAGAAATTACATTAGTTCCCCTGGCTCGGGGACCATAGTCTCTTTAACAAGGCTATGGAGTCCAGGAAGAAGAGTTCAGGGGAAGTACGGGCAGCATCGGCAGAGATTACAGTGGCTGTCCCCATTTATATGGACGACCCAACTCAGGTCTTGAAAGTAGGTAGCTTAGAATTAAGATGCGAAAGGAATTGATAAATTTTCTCCATGCCAATGTGGACGTGTTCGCTTGGACACATTTTGATATATGCGGGATATCGCTGGAGAAAGCATGTCATGCACTTAGTAGTGATCCCAAGTTCATGCCAATGAGGTAGAGGAGACCTAGCCTGGGTCTGAAGCGATCTGCTACACTGAAGGAAGAAGTGGATAAGCTGTTGGCCAATGGCTTCATCCGCGATGCAACATATTCTAAGTGGGTATCAAACCCTATGTTGGTCCAAAAATCAAACGGGAAGGGGCGAACTTGTATTAACTACTCAAATTTGAACAAATCCTGGTCGAAGGATAGCTTTCCATTACCTAAAATCGGCCAGCTTGTTGATGGAACTACAGGGCATGAGCTGCTCTCGTTCATGGATGCCTACTGAGGGTACAACTAGATTATGATGCATGAACTAGATCAAATGAACACCAGCTTCAACGTAGATTTAGGACTATATTGCTATTGTGTAATGTCGTTCAGTCTGAAGATCGCCGAAGCTACTTACCAGAGACTGGTGAATATAATGTTCAAAGGATAGATCGAACAAATGATGGAAGAGTATGTAAACGACTTGCTAGTGAATTCCTGAGTATCTGGAAACCATTTGGAAGATCTCTTAGAGATGTTTAAGATCCTTTGAAAGTACATAATGAAATTGAACCCGCTCAAATGTTCCTTTATGGTTGCTTTTGGGAAATTTCTTAGTTTTGAATGAAATTGGCATTGAGACCAATCCGGAGCAGATTGACACCTTATGAAATGTTAGAGCCCTAACAACGAAGAAGGAATTACAAAGCTTAAATGGAAAGACCACAACATTGAGCCGATTCATCTCCAGAGCGAAGGATAAGTGTATACTATTCTTTGATGCATTAAAGAAGGGTAAGAAGAACTTTGAGTGGAATCAGGACTGCCAGACTGCTTTCGAAGAATTGCTGTGACATATGGAGACACCACCAGTTATGCCTAAACCGATGGCGAGAATTTATTCATTTACCTGGCGGTGTCTGCCAATGAATTAAGCGCAACATTTGTGTGTGAGGAAGCTAGTGTCCAATGGCCCATCTACTACATTAGCAAGCGATTCTCCGAAGCTGAACAGAACTGCCTGAAATTGGAAAAGCTAGCGTACTGCTTGCTGATAGCATCTAAGAAACCGCGATCATATTTCCAAGATCACCTGATCAAGGTGTTGATGGATCAACCCTTGAAACAGGTACTGTATCGACCTGAGACTTCGAGATCAAAAGTGGAATATCGAGTTGAGCTTATATGATGTGACATATCATCCTCGAAGAGCGATTAATGGACAATGATGTCGGACTTCATTACCGAGTTCACTATTGAGGATGATGTGGAGAAGGACATAATGGTCATAGTATCCCACTGGAAATTGTTTGCTGATGGTGCGTCAAACGAATTCTACTTAGGAGCGGGAGTTGTGCTTGAAACTCCCAAAGGACGATCAATCTGTTATGCATTGAAGTTGGAATTTCCTACCATCAACAACGAGGCAAAATATGAGGTGTTGATAGCGGGATTGAAGAGTGCAAAGGATTTGGGGATAAAGATTTTGCATATCTACAGCAACTCCCAACTAGTCGTCTGCCAGGTCAGAAGGGATATCAAGCTAAGGGCATGAAACTTGCCCTTTACTTGTCGAAAGCTTGGGAGTTGTTTATTGAAATTGAACACTATATGATATCTCATATTCCCAGAGAAAAGAATATGAAGGTCAATTCCCTAGCCAAGCTAGCTAGTTTCGGAGAAGCACATCTAATGGAATTAGTTCTAATAAAAGTACGAACCTATCATAGATTAAATGGACGTCGATTGGGTTCTAAAGACTGCAAAAGAGAAAGAGTCGTGGATGGTGTTGATAAAGGACTACTTGCTCAGAGGAGTAATCCCCTAAGATCAAAACGAACAAAAGAAGCTTCTTCAAAAAGCACAATGATTCTCCTCCCTTTTCCTCAGGTGTGTAACCAAAGATAAAGCTAGAAAAATCCTTATATAAATTCATGAAGGCAACTACGATGACCACACCGGAGGGTAAGCACCGACGGAGAAGACACTCCGCTACTGATATTTCTGGCCAACAATAAACCGAGATATAGTGGAGTACACCAGAGAATGTGACCAATGCTATAGATTTTCAAAGATTCCAAGAGCCCATCTTCAAAACTTACACAAATGGTTAGTCCCTGGCCGTTTGCAACCTAGAGAATCAATACAATCGGTGCACTACCAAATAGCAAAAAGAGGAGCTAAATACGCTATCCTTGTAGTTGATTACTTTATGAAATGGGATGAAGCGGAACCGCTTGCACGATTACTACTAAGAAAATAATTAATTTTGCAACGAAAAATATTATTTGCAGGTTTGGAGTATTGTAGAGAATTTTCATGGACAACTGGACTCAGTTTGAGAGCGCTGAGTTCAAGGACTTTTGAAGCATTACCAATTCAAGAAGTGCTTTTCTATAGTAGCGCACCCACAAGCAAACAAGCAAGTGGAAGCAGTGAACAAAATCATCAAATTCACCATAAAGAAGCGGCTGACTAGAGCTAAAGGCAATTGAGTTGATGAGCTTCCACTCGCACTATGGGCTTACAGGACAAGCAATAAATTTGCGATCGGGCACTCACCGTTCACCTAGGATCATAGCTCTCAAGCTATGATCCTAGTGGAATTGGAAATCCCCTCTCATAATAGAAGACACTTCAATTGGAGAGAGAACAAATAGCTACTGCTCGAGTCTCTCGACCATATCGATGAGAAGCCGGAAGAAGCCGAACTGAGGGTCGTTGCTTACCAAAAATGAGTGGCGCGCCACTTCAATGCCAAGGTTCGCAACCATACCTTTGAAGTGGGAGATCTTATACTAAAATGAATCTTCTTGGGTATATGAGCGTTTGGTCCAAATTGAGAAGGACCATTTGTAATTGACAAGAAGCTTAGAGATGGAACATTCAAGCGAGCTACAGTAGATAGAGTTCTCATCCCATGTGTTTGGAATAGCGATTCACTGCGGCACTACTATATCTATATTCCTTATTATTGCAAATAAGCCATCCATGGGCACTAGAGGCATTGCAAATAAGCAAGATTTTCCATCTCTTCCATTTATCAATAAAGTTAGCTTCTTCAACCAATGGAACCATGTTCTCGTAAGCCAAACCGCCAAGTTGATGGGGAAAATCGACTCAAACCGACGGGTCGATAGGGAAAATCGACCCTGACCTTCCGAGAATCGGCATTTCTCCAGCAATGTCAAGAAGGTTCCAAACCACTGAGTCGATAGGAAAATTTCCTCAAATGGCTTGGTCGATGGGAAAAATCAACCTCAATCTTCTGAGAATCGACGTTGCTCTAGAAACATCGTGTAGGTTCCAAACCGTCGAGTCGATAATGAAAATCAACTCAAACCACTGGATTAATGGGGAAAATCGATCCCTACCTTCTGAGAACCAATGGCGTTCGGAAGTTTCGTAATCGCAGAGTCGATGGAGAAAATCAAATCAAACCACTGGATCCATGGGGAAAATCGATCCCAACCTTCTGAGAATCGATGTTGCTCCAACAACGTCGAGGAGGTATTAAAGCCACCGAATCGAGGAAAAATTGACTCAAACAACCAGATCGACGATGAAAACCGATTCCTGCTTTTTAAGTACCGATGTTGCTCCGGCAACGCTAGAAGACCCCAAGCCACCAAGTCAATTAAAAAATCAACTCGAACCTCTCGGAACTTGGCAATGCCCAGAGACAGGCAATAACCAAAGGAATTAACCGGAGCTCGAAGATAAGCAACGTCAAATAAAAGTCTAAGGAGTTGAGCTTTTCGTGTACAAGTTTCTGGAGATAGAAACCGGTGCGCGGTCAGGATCTTAACATTGAACTTGGAAGAATTTGTTATGACCAAAGATGACGATGATGCATCATTACGATACACACATTTAGGATGACATTGGCTGATGATGTCAACTTGGAAGAATTCTAGTCCAACCACGGAATTGGCAGCATTAAAAATATAATGCTTGGAATCGAGCAATAGAGTTAGTAGTTCCCAAAGATAGGAACAATCACTCGAACCAGACTAGGGTCGACAAAACAAATTTCCCTGGATGTTTAATCTATCGTAAGATGCCTATATCTTAACATTCGGCCCTGTGGATAGAGGTACGCACACCAACACTTGGTCGAAAAGAATTCAAACGAGTCTGAATAGGAGCAGTCATGGAGTTGGCTAAAACCATAATTCTGTTGCACCAAACAGAGTATTTTTATAATAAAAAATAGAGCTAAGCAACAAAATATACTAAAACAGTTTCAAGGATATTATTTACATGCACAAAGTTGTAGTAAATGAACATATTGCACAGAAACAGAAGTATATAATACAGGCATTTACATTACAAGCAATCATATTATATACAAAGACAATCAAACATAAATAGACATAGTACATGAAATGTAGAAAGTATACAAGAGAGATTACAAAGTTAATTCCAATCTTTCATTACTACTAAAATCATTATGTACAGGACAAATAGTGAGGGCCTTGCCTGCATAATATCGACGTGTTTCAGACACAAAACAAAATACAGACTCGACCCAGACAACGCACCAAAAATCAAAATGCACAATCAACAAAATATTTAGTCTTTACTTCTTACCGCCTTGGCTGCCTATACTTTCCTTAACCAGATGGGTTGTGAACCTTTTTCTCCCTTTGGGTCCCTTATCGGGGGAGTGTTGCCTTTAGAGCATGTGGACTCTCCTCAAGTAGTAAAACCGAGTCCACCAAATCCACCGGCTGGTATATCTCCATGCTTTGACTTGCCTGTCAAGATTGTAAATGGATCAATCCTAGATTGGGTGACTCTGGGCTCTTTCTTTATGTTAAGCATCCTTTGCTCCTTCTGCAGCCTCTCCACCATCGTCTCTTGGTCAGTGGGGTCCGAAGCATCTACAATCTGAATGTCCTCCTCCTAAGAGATAGAAATGTCCTCCAGGATCTGTAACACTCTGTAATTTAGCGCTAATTATTTATTTAATTAGTTAGTTAGTTTCAAACGGTGTAATCTTTTATATTTAAAATATAAAAGATTACACTCTGTAATTTAGCGCTAATTATTTATTTAATTAGTTAGTTAGTTAGATCCTAAAAGATTTAACTATCTATTTCAGTAATAAAAATAAATGGTTATTCCTTGTAATTTCAAACAGTGTAATCTTTTATATTTTAAAATTAAATCTTTTGTTTTGAACTAATTTATGGAAATTATAGCGGATGATCTTTTTGGAAATGATTCCAATAATTTAACAAGGAAAAGTATATTCTAGTAAAGGTATATAACTAGAACATATTTAAAGTAAATATTTATGCATAATTACTACGCTTATAATAATTAAATAAAAAGTTAATAACGATGCTTACATGCAATATTCACACTTAGGATACTTAACTAATGGGAAAAGAATTTAAAAGGTTGTAACTCCAATAAATGGTAATAAATATAGGGGTTGCAATAAATGGATAGGGTAAATGGATTAATGAGACTGATAAAAATGGAATATATATAAAAGGTTACTAATTTAAATTAGTAATCATGCATAAATGTCTTTAGAAAATTTTCGTTAGGATTTTATGGAAAAATTGACATTTATCAGCATTAAATATTTAAGGTAAATCTTATTGCCTTAAATAAAAGGGAATTAGTAAGCTAAGTCCAATGTCTACCTAAGATAATATGAATAAAGACTTAGGATGGTTAATTAGTCCTAGTAGGTTAGTGATGCCAGGTGTTTGTACCAAAATTGGGCACAACACTCTTCGGAAGTTTTTGAAGAGATAAAGTGAAGAAATTAAATGGAAAAAGAGGATTATCTAACAAAAACTCCAAATTTCAGATATGAAAATAATTAAAATGCAAGGAGACACAAGAATTTAAAGTGGTTCGGCGTATTGCCTACGTCCACTATGAAGTTGATGGCTTTATTAATCTTTCTTTGAAGATTACAAGTGGATTCAGTGAGTTACAAAAGATAATTATGATTTTCAGCAGTGAATTTCGTTATTGGCAGCAGGAAGGGAGTTTAGATCTGGATCCGGCAGAGTCTGGGAGTTGAAGAACTCAAAGAAGAAGAAGCCCCCTTTCTGTTGGCTTTGGGGGTCTATTTATAGGTGTAGGAGGCTGGTATTTCGCTCAGATCTCGGGAGACCCTCTCTGGCACATGACCAGGTCCGCGCGCCCAAGCCCGTGAAGTTTCGGCCCGATCCGCGATCGATACGAACAGATTTCGTATCGATCAAGATTTCATCCAATGGAGTCGAAATTTGTCGTGGACATTCTTTAGCATGTACGTAAGCTTCTGTGAAAATTTCGTAGCATTTGGACTTGTAGATTAGGAGATATGATCGATACAAAATAGGATTTTTGGTTGGCTGTTTCATTCAACTCCCTCATTTCGACTTGGTCCTGTTCGACTCGATCACTTCGAATCGATGGGCGGGCGTAATCTGGAGGTGACGTGGCGAGCCTTCCTCATGTTGATCCACTTTCTTTGCTAAGTTGGCTGAGTCATTCTTGGACCTCGCCTTGTTCGTATCGATGATTCTGCTCTGTTCGCATCGATGAAAGGTGCATAGTTCGCATCGATGGTTATGCTCTGTTATGTGGATACGAAGTGGACATTGGATGGTCGAGTCAAAATGTGGCTCTCTGATGGATGCGAAGCAGAGCGAGTCGAACAGATGCTCTCTAATGGATGCGAAGCGGAGCGAGTCGAACAGAGTCTCTCTTATAGCAAGTCGAACAGAGGCTCTCTGATGGATACGAAGCGGAGCGAGTCGAACAGATGCTCTCTGATGGATGCGAAGCAGAGCGAGTCGAACAGAGGCTCTCTGAGGGATGCGAAGCGGAGCGAGTCGAACAGAGGCTCTTTTTATTCAATTTTGCATCGATCGTAACTTGAGCATACGAACTCGGATTGACTTGAAATTTGGAACGTTCGCTCCCATAGCTTTGCTTGTCGTGTTATATCAATTTTAGCTCGATCGGGACTCAGACAAAATTCATCGATATCCATAGTGAGCCTGTATATAACCGATCTCTAGGACGGACCGTCAATGGTTACTAGTCAATTCCTTGGTGTCACGGCCTTGCCAAAAGGCGGGATAACATTTGCCCCCCAAAGTACGTCTTATGGAAACATGATATGCTTTGAAGTGCTGCAATCTTCATTCCGAATAGTTATCGGCTTTTCGATGAAAGCTATAATCTTCGGCTGACTTTCTCGATAATGTAAACCGTTGACTGTCAACTTCTGTACCCTGTATTGTTGCAACTGATTGCTGTATGCTAGTGATTAGCCGTTTGTTGTTGTAATCATTATCAAATGATTTTTCAGTTCCTGTAAGTCTGGAATATTGAATATTAGTCCGACATATATGCGTATACGTTAATCTGATTCTCGCTGACGTTCACGAGTCATTGTCAGTTTATCTTGTATTGAATTCCATATCGATCCTCTCCTGAATCGACGTGAAATTCTTTGTAACAACGCTCGATGGTTGTTTTTGACTGTTCCTTCATATTGATCCTCTCCTAGATCGGTGTAGAAGGTTAAAACATTGCTTTTGCATCGGTATTCATTGCATTGATGGATACGAAATAAGCATTTTGAATCAATGGATGTTGGGTTTGACGGATACGAAGCGGTCATTCGTATCGATAGGCATTGGCTTCTAGGAGCTACGATCTAATGGATTCGAACTGTTCGCTCGTATCGATGCTCTAGGGATGGAGTCGAAGATGACCGATATGAAGAAGGGTTTCGCATCGATGTAGACTCGAGTCCATGGAGTCGAACAGCTTGTTCGAATCGATCCCGTGGTGGCACTTTGTAACCGATCGAATCCATTCACCTTTAAGCCCATATAAATACTCTGAACTTAGCCATTTTTTCACTTTTCACTGTTGTGCCTTGCTTTCGTATCGCTTCTAAGAAAGGAAAACTGCTCGAATTTGAATCGAACCAAAACCCTTAATTCCTTCAACCATTTATCGAAATTAGGTAATCAATTGAACAAATCCAGTCGTAACACGAAGAGATCCAAATTCTCATGCCATTCCATTTGAATCTGTGTCCGAACATTGCTCGAGGAAGGAGATAACGTGCGAGGTCGAGGAGGGACATAATGGAGTTTGAATCGATATGGGGAAGACAGAGTGTGGAGGAAGATGGCTTGGTCCTCGTTTTCGTGTCGATCCGGAGGGCTTCGAGATGATAAGATGGAGGCCTTTGTATCGATCGATGGCGATGCTATTGCATCGAGTCAAGATGATCGACGTGATTGTCTCGAGCGTGTTGATCGATACGAAGGGGTTGCGTCTGATGGATTTGAAACCCAGGGTCCTCGATTGATTCGAAATCATCGAGTCGAAAAGGATCGATACGACGGCGTCCCAATCGATGGATGCGAACACCCCTCCTGGATCGATTCGAAGTTCCCAGCCTTTTGACCGAGTCGAACTTGCACGCAGATGAATACGAATCATCAATGTGAACATGACTCTATCGATCGATATGAATTGAATGTTAAAGAATTTGTAATTCCTTGCACACATGAACAACTGACTTCGACGAGCTTCAAATTTGCATAATTGGACTTGACTGTTGAACTGCATATTTGATTTCCCTTCGAAGCTCGTCGATGGAACTGCAACTTTAACAAAATTTTAACAAACTTTAACTTGGACTGATAGCTAATAACTAGATGGCATGGTTGTGACGGTCAGCGATGACGGTCCTTCTGACTGAATTTCGAAGTCTCGTCGTTTTAATGTTTTCTTCAATCTTGTAGATCTTCTCAAGTGATATACAGTACTGCACTGCACAACACACTCACAAACATTACACTGGGGGATGCACGGGCGTTATTGTCTGTTTAACAATGATTTTTCATAAGCTAGTCAATCATGGAACCCTCAAGTTCACAGCAGCAGGAACTACCGAGTTCAATTCCTTCAACCATCGAGATACCGGTCATTGAAGCCGAAGTTATAGACCCAGCTCCGGACGAGCGTCCAGGTGCCTGGTTCATTTGTCGTCCATAAGATTCTGTGCCATCCGGTATCTCCGAGGATATGCTGGGACGGATTTGTTTAAGGCACGGCTTGTCGCTGGACGACGTGTTACTGCCTGGGCCGAATGACAGGCCACACGATCCCCCGGAGGGGTATACTGCTTTCAACCGTCATGCTTGTACGGCGGGAACACTTCCCCCTTTCAATCAATATATAAGGGAGATGTTATCATTCCTTGGCATAGCTCCATCCTAGCTACATCCCAATGGGCACGCTTTGTTGAACAGCACCTTCATTCTGTTTATGGAGATTCTCTTTCGACCACCAAAGCCGATCGAGATCAGATATTTATTTAACATTAAGAGCCGTGGAGACAGTCCTTCTTTTACCTTCTTGGAAGCGGTCAGGAACTGCCACATTGTAATGGGCTCCTGGGGAAGGCTAAGTTATTTTAAGACTGAATGGTTCTACGTTCGGTTCCCCCTTGGATTTGCCAGGCGATGGTTGGATAGACGTAAGCGTTGCCATCTTTCTCTTGAACTATCGAGATAATAATAACTGATTGCAAAACTGACATACTTCTCTTCTTTTACAACCGCAATCTCTTGACCTGATGGTGCATACTTCAGAGAGCTAGTTTGGATCCTCCAAGCGGTTCCGAGCGAAGAAAGGCATATCGACTTGGTTCTGATCGATAGAAACCTGAGGAATGTCGGACTAATTGAATGGAGGTAGAGCATACGGCTGGAAGAGACGCTTAGAGTGGTCTCGAAGAAACGGGTGAAGCGCAAAGCGCCCAGAGTCGTAATAGCCGAAGAAGTTGACCCGGAGAGAACGCCTACTGATAATGAGCTCCAAGCTGGGCCTTCTTCTGATGTCCAGGATTTAGGAGGAAGGAGAAAAGGCAAGGCCGTTGCTCACAAGCGTTCTACATCAATGAGACTGAAATCTGTGGTTATGTCTTTGCCGGTTCAGGGGATTAGAATTTCGGAGGCTCCTCCCCCGCAAGTAAAGAATCCTTTTGAAGGGCTTGCTGATATTCCGATTCTGGATTATGCATCGTTTCAACATGACACCGGGATGGAGGAGCTTGATAGTGCTCTTGAACTGAGCGAGTCGCTTGCTATGAGTGCGGCCGACATTTCCGGTTGGTCGGGGGGTTGCACATGCATACACTTCACTACATAGCATGATTCATAACCGTAAATCGTCCAACTTAAGAAATCACTAACTCTTCCTTCGTTTTTCTTTTTCAGGTACTATGTCGGGGAAAGGATCGATGCTGGGGAACCTTCGCTCTGCCTGAAAAGCTTCTGCTTATTATGATTCCCGCAGGAGGGATTCAGATAAAGATCACGATCGCGAGTACTCTAGCCAAGATAGGTATGGTGTGACAGGGACAGAGAATACAGACATTGGTCTAGATCATGCTCTCCTCCTCCTAGACTTCCGTCTCCACTCCATGTTCTTGTTCCACATCCACAGGAGCCTCCTCGTCACAGGCCATCTTCTCATACTTCTAGATCCGAGACTCATCTCCAAAGGGTCGAAACCACGGCCTCCATAATTGCAGAGCAGGTCCCAGCTGAGCCCACAGGAGAAGGGGCCCTTAAATTAGCTCAGATGAGGAAGGATTTTCCGAACATATGCTTCGATGGCTACGTCTTCCCACCTCACTTAATGAGAATCCCATATGGAGTGGAAAACACGATGCATGATTACGTTCATGACATCTACACCAAGTACAGAGAGTGGGTAAAGGCTACAGAGAAAGCTTCCAAGGTGGCCTTTGAGCGTGCCAAAGCGCTTGAGAAAATGGAGATCGAACTCACTCAAAGGGACCAGATCATTCAAGTGCTCACTGCTGAGTCCGAGTCTTCTCGAAAATCTGAAATTGCGGCCACCAAAAAAGCCGACGAAGCGAATGTGGCAATGGAGAGGTTGAGGCAGACACATGTTGCCTTGGTGGAGGAGATGGGCCATCGGAACACTACAGTTACCGCCGAACGGGAGGCGGCGGTCAAGAAACTTAACGAGCTCAAGG
The DNA here is from genome assembly GCA_030737815.1 of Allium fistulosum. Taxonomy (NCBI): domain Eukaryota; kingdom Viridiplantae; phylum Streptophyta; class Magnoliopsida; order Asparagales; family Amaryllidaceae; genus Allium; species Allium fistulosum. The sequence continues at coordinate 421,437,399 of CM060906.1, forward strand.
CTAAATTTTTCGACATGGCTAAGGAAAAGGATGATGCGAACAATGCGGCCCAGGAGGCGTGTGAGCAGGTTGTCTTGCTCTAGGGTGAAAGGGATGCGGCTGTGGCTAAAGTCTACAAGGTGGAGACTGAGGTTTAGGAGAAAGTTAAGTCGGCCAAGTCTAGGCTAGAGGCTGATATCGAAGACCTTCTCGTTGTTTACAACGCTAACGTGCTGAGGCACAGCGGTCTAGCCTGGCTCGATGATTATCTGGCGCATCTCTTCAACGCCTGGGGCCATTTAGTTGAAGAAGAGAAGGAGGCGCATCTGGGTGAGTCCATGGATGAATTTGAGCTCGAGAATCGCATTCTGAACGAAGATGAAAGGAAGATTCTTCACGAGTCAGATTCGGCGCATGATTCTGATTTGATGGGCCCGCACCACCAGACTGCGGTGCCCGCACATACTGATCCAACTTCCGTTCACGTATCAGTTTTTCAATGAGGTCTTGCAAGTGACGACAATCATTGGTGTTGTGGCCATAACTCTCATGGAATCTACAAAATTTTCCTATCTAGATTTGTCTTTCCGTTGTTGGCTTCAGAGCAGGTTTCTTGTATTGCATGGTATTGCAGGTTTGCAAATACAGATTTTCCAACGACGTGTTTAATGGAGTGTAATTATCATACATGGGAGCTCTACGTCGCGGACCACGACTCTGATCTCGCTTCTTGCCCTGGATCCCATTATCCCTCTGCTAATTCTGTTTATTTTGTACGTTCAACTGCACTTTTCCAGAACTTTCTCTAGACTGTTTAACATCGATGTTACTCTGGATTCCTTCGATGTTGGGTCCTGTGTCATCCTGCTTCATAGACTATTTTGCATCCTCCCTTCTCAAGAATTGGGCTGCCTTGGAGTAGAAACGGTCCAGTGACGCAGGTGGTTTCCCAGCTAACCAATTTCCGAACTCGGAATCGGCATCAATCCCCTTAGTCAATGCCATCAGGATAGAGTTGTCATTGGGATTGCTTATTTCTGCACATGCAGCATGGAATCGCTCCAAGTAACGTCTAAGTGTTTCTCCGGGAGCTTGTGTAACACTAGACAGAGTATTAACATCTTTAGGCCTTGCCACGTGCATACAGAATTGTTCAACGAACTTGGTGGCCATCTGGTCAAAACTAGAGATGGATCGCGGTGGCAAACGAGTAAACCACATGGTAGCAATACCCCCCAGGGAAATGGGGAAAATACGGCACTTTACTGCATCATTAGGTCTCGCAGCATTCATCAGCCATTCGTACTTCAGGATGTGCTGATTGGGGTCAGAACTCCCTTCGTAGACTGGCAAAGTTGGCATCCTGAAGCGCCGAGGTGGTTCAGCATATAATATGTCATCGGTGAAAGGGGTATGACTTCGGGAGATTCCCCAGTCGTCATTACTGAGACCCTGACTTTCACGGATCATTTGACGAATCATCGTTGGTATATCCGGCATTCGGATACTTGGAGCATGTTGTGCCAAGGTGTGGTCGGGTTCTACAGTGCGAGTTTGGACCGGACGCGGTCGACGGTCCGTGCCTCACCTCCTTGGTTTAACATTCTCAGGGACATAAGGCTCTGGAGTATGCTCCCGCTAGCTTCGATGAGGATCCGCTTGGTTTCTAGCATCAACCCCTTGTTCAGTAGTGGTGGTGGTAGCAATGTTGCCCGTGACATGATAAGGAGCAGCACCTCCTCGGGATGAAGGTCCTGTATGATGACTAATGGATGGTCCAGTTTTGGGTTGTCCAAGATTTGAAGCAGGTTGGTGCCAGGTGGCCTAGGTGTAGCTTACATCCAACCGTGGGCGCGTGGATCGGTGATGACCATTAGATGAGGCTGAACTCTCTGTGGAAGAATAAGAACCTTGGTCTCTTTTGGATCTTCTGCGCCTTTGGCGATTTAACTGGTTGGTCAACTCTGTGTTGGTGCGCAGTTGTTCAGTTAGCTGTTGTCGACTCTGGGTCAATTCTTGGAGCAGCATCTGAAACTCTTGTCTGGTAACCGGGCCTGTTAGATCTGAAGGTCCGGCGACATCTTGGTTTGATGGAGGCAATTGCACAGGATTCTGCTTGTCCCGTCCTCCCTGATCAACAGCTGTAGAAGTAGTCCGTGTACTTACTATGGTTAATCGGTGAAAGTCCTTTCCTAGATCTGATGCAAATCTGAATAAAATGGAAGAGCTTCAAAGTTCTAGATCTGGATCTTCTTCTTGGATTTATGCAATCCGATATAGATAGGAGATCCAAAGAGCAGGAGAAAAATTGGGTTTTTCTCAGTGAAAGCACCAAAGTGTTTGTACCAAAATTGGGCACAACACTCTACGGAAGTTTTTGAAGAGATAAAGTGAAGAAATTAAATGGAAAAAAAGGATTATCTAACAAAAACTCCAAATTTCAGATATGAAAATAATTAAAATGAAAGGAGACACAAGAATTTAAAGTGGTTCGGCGTATTGCCTACGTCCACTATGAAGTTGATGGCTTTATTAATCTTTCTTTGAAGATTACAAGTGGATTCAGTGAGTTACAGCAGATAATTATGATTTGCAGCAGTGAATTTCGTTATTGGCAGCAGCAAGGGAGTTTAGATCTGGATCCGGCAGAGTCTGGGCATTGGAGAACTCAAAGAAGAAGAAGCCCCCTTTCTGTTGGCTTTGGGGGTCTATTTATAGGTGTAGGAGGCTAGTATTTCGTTCAGATCTCGGAAGACCCTCTCTGGCACGTGACCAGGTCCGCGCACCCAAGCCCGTGAAGTTTCGGCCCGATCCGCGATCGATACGAACAGATTTCATATCGATTAAGATTTCATCCAATGGAGTCGAAATTTGTCGTGGACATTCTTTAGCATGTACGTAAGCTTCTGTGAAAATTTCGTAGCATTTGGACTTGTAGATTAGGAGATATGATCGATACGAAATAGGATTTTCGGTTGGCTGTTTCGTTCGACTCCCTCATTTTGACTCGGTCTTGTTCGACTCGATCACTTCGAGTCGATGGGCGCGCGTAATCTGGAGGTGATGTGGCGAGCCTTCCTCATGTTGATCCACTTTCTTTGCTGAGTTGGCCGAGTCATTCTTGGACCTCGCCTTGTTCGTATCGATGATTCTGCTCTGTTCGCATCGATGAAAGGTGCATAGTTCGCATCGATGGTTATGCTCTGTTATGTGGATACAAAGTGGACATTGGATGGTCAAGTCGAAATGTGTCTCTTTGATGGATGCGAAGCGGAGCGAGTCGAACATATGCTCTCTGATGGATGCGAAGCGGAGCGAGTCGAACAGAGGCTCTCTAATGGATGTGAAGCGGAGCGAGTCGAACAGATGCTCTCTGATGGATGCGAAGCAGAGCGAGTCGAATAGATGATCTCTGATGGATGCAAAACGGAGCGAGTCGAATAGAGGCTCTCTGATGGATGCGAAGCGGAGCGAGTCGAATAGAGGCTCTTTTTATTCAATTTTGCATCGATCGTAACTTGAGCATACGAACTCGGATTGACTTGAAATTTGGAACGTTGGCTCTCATAGCTTCGCTTGTCGAGCCATATCAATTTTAGCTCGATCGAGACTCGGAAAAAATTCATCGATATCCATAGTGAGCCTGTATATAACCGATCTCTAGGACGGACCGTCAATGGTTACTAGTCAATTCCTTGGTGTCACGGCCTTGCCAAAAGGCGGGATAACATTTGCCCCCCAAAGTACATCTTGTGGAAACATGATGTGCTTTGAAGTGCTACAATCTTCATTCTGAATAGTTATCGTCTTTTCGATGAAAGCTGTAATCTTCGGCTGACTTTCTCGATAATGTAAACCATTGACTGTCAACTGCTGTACCCTGTATTGTTGCAACTGATTGTTGTATGCTAGTGATTAGCCGTTTGTTGTTGTAATCATTATCAAATGAGTTTTCAGTTCCTGTAAGTCTGGAATATTGAATATTAGTCCGATATATATGCGTGCTCTTTATCATGTCACGGGCAACATTGCTACCACCACCACTACTGAACAAGGGGTTGATGCTAGAAACCAAGCGAATCCTCATTGAAGCCAGCGGGAGCATACTTCAGAGCCTTATGTCCCTGAGAATGTTGAACCAAGGAGGCGAGGCACGGACCGTCGACCGCGTCCGGTCCAAACTCGCACTGTAGAACCCGACCATACCTTGGCACAACATGCTCCAAGTATCCGAATGCCGGATATACAAACGATGATTCGTCAAATGATCCGTGAAAGTCAGGTTCTCGGTAATGACGACTGGGGAATCTCCCGGAGTCATACCCCTTTCACCGATGACATATTATATGATGAGCCACCTCGGCGCTTCGGGATGCCAACTTTGCCAGTCTACGAAGGGAGTTCCGATCCCAATCAGCACATCCTGAAGTACGAATGGCTGATGAATGCTGCGAGAGCTGATGATGCAGTAAAGTGACGTAGTTTCCCCATTTCCTTGGAGGGTATTGCTACCATGTGGTTTACTCGTTTTCCACCGCGATCCATCTCTAGTTTTGACCAGATGGCCACCAAGTTCGTTGAACAATTCCGTATGCACGTGGCAAGGCCTAAAGATGTTAACACTCTGTCTAGTGTTACACAAGCTCCCGGAGAAACACTTAGACATTACTTGGAGCGATTCCATGCTGCATGTGCAGGAATAAGCAATCCCAATGACAACTCTATCCCAATGGCATTGACTAAGGGGATTGATGCCGATTCCGAGTTCGGAAATTGGTTAGTTGGGAAACCACCTGCGTCACTGGACCGTTTCTACTCCAAGGCAGCCCAATTCTTGAGAAGGGAGGATGCGAAACAGTCTAGGAAACAGGATGACGCATGACCCAACATCGAAGGAATCCAGAGTAACATCGCTGTTAAACAGTCCGGAGAAAGTTCTGGAAAAGTGCAGTTGAACGTACAAAATAAATATAATTAGCAGAGGGATAATGGGATCCAGGGCAAGAAGCGAGATCAAAGTCGTGGTCCGCGATGTAGAGCTCCCATCTACGATAATTACACTCCATTAAACACGTCGTTGGAAAATCTGTATTTGCAAACCTGCAATACCATGCAATACAAGAAACCTGCTCCGAAGCCACCAACGGAAAGACAAATCCAGACAGGAAAATTTTGTAGATTCCATGAGAGTTATGGCCACAACACCAATGAGTGTCGTCACTTACAAGACCTCATTGAAAAACTAATACGTGAACGGAAGTTGGATCAGTATGTGTAGGCGCCGCAGTCTGGTGGTGCGGGCCCATCAAATCATAATCGTGCGCCGAATCAGGAAAGACAGGATGAACCCGCTCGTACAGGCGGGAGGTTGGTTATCAATACAATAAGTGGTGGTCCTCACCTAGCAGATCGAAGCTGGAAGGAAATGGAGTCGTATGCCATTTCTTTCAGGCATGCGGACTTCGAGTGTTGTAGTAGTTTTGATGAATGGGCTCCGGCCAAGCAACAGAAGACGATGACAGATGACATCGTGTTCAGGAACAGAGACGCTGACAAAGTCGAAGCCCCCACTATCGACCCGCTGGTCATCTCAGCTCAAGTAGGTCCTGCTTGGATGAAGAGGATCTTAGTTGACAGTGGAAGCTTTGTGAATATCATGTTTAAACGAACTTATGATCAAATGAGGATGGAAGCAAAGGACTTAAAACCCTGTCAATCTCGAATCCATGGTTTCAACGGAAGTGCTACAATACCCACCGGAATGGTGGAACTACCAGTGGAGTTGGGAGTTGGAGAATGCCGGAGAGTACGAATGTTACAGTTCGTTGTGTTGGACATAGACTCCCCTTATAATGCTTTCTTGGGCCGACCGGCCCTCGCTGAATTCTGGGCAACCATTGCCCCATGGTGTTTGACTTTAAAATTTCCTACTGATCGTGGAGTGGGAATCATTCAAGGGGATCAGGCTGCTTCCAGAGCCTGTTATGTTGCTGAGCTGTGGGAGGCGCAGCGAAAGGAGAAAGGAAAGGGCGTAGAGGAATCTCTCTGCGTCCGTTTTGCCGATAATTGACAATTAACGCCCGGGCCTAGGCCCGGGCACCCCAGCCAATTCCAAAGGGATCTTGACCCAAGAGAAACTGAAGACGAAGAAGAACCTAAAGAAAGTCAAGCATCCCCGGCCGAACTGACGATTGATGTCCCAATTGACGATGACGATGATTCGAAAATGATAAAGATTGGGTCTTAGCTAAGCCAGCAAACTCAAGAGGAATTGGTTGAATTTCTACGGGCGAATCTTGATGTATTCGCCTGGACGCATTCCGACATGTGTGGGATCTCGCCGGACATCGCGAGTCACACTCTAAATATTGACCCGCGGCATGTCCCGGTCAAACAGAAAAGGCATGGTATGGATCCAGAGAAATCTTCCGCCCTTAAAGAAGAAGTAAAAAGCTTAAAGTGAACGGGTTCATTCGAGATGCGTTATATCCTGAATGGGTGTCGAATCCCGTGCTCGTCCGAAAGCCGAATGGAAAGTGGAGAACATGTGTCGACTATTCCGATCTAAATAAAGCTTGTCTGAAAGACAGTTTCCCGCTTCCCAGAATTGATCAGCTAGTAGAGTCGACAGCTGGGCATGAACTCTTATCCTTCATGGACGTGTATTCTGGCTACAATCAGATACCGATGCATTTACTCGATCAAGAACATACCAGCTTCGTAACCAATCCGGGACTTTACTGTTATAAAGTTATGCCATTCGGACTCAAGAATGCCGGGGCTACTTATCAACGATTGGTCAATCGGATGTTTGCCAATCAAATTGGGAAAACAATGGAAGTATATGTAGACAACATGCTTGTGAAGTCACGACTCCCCACCGACCATGTTAAAGACCTGGAAACTATGTTCAACATACTTCGAGAGTACAAAATGAAGCTAAATCCACTGAAATGTCACTTTGGAGTTGCATCCGGAAAATTCCTTGGGTTCATCGTCAACGCTCGAGGGATCGAAGCTAATCCTGAAAAAATCTAGGCTATCAGAAATCTCGAAACTCCGAAAACCATAAAGAAAGTCTAGAGTCTCAATGGGAAAGTAGCAGCATTGAGCAGGTTCATTTCAAAGTCCACTGACAAATGCATCCCCTTCTTCGATCTGATCTGAAAAGGGAAACGAAACTTTGAATGGACCACGGAGTGTGAAGGCGCTTTCCAAGCACTAGTTCAACATCTATCCACACCACCTATCCTGTCAAAGCCTATTGATCATGAGAAGTTATTCGTATATTCGGCGATATCAGAAAATGCTATCAGCGCTGAATTAATTCGAGAAGAAGACAAGATACAGAAGCCAGTATACTATGTCAACAAGCGATTGACTGGGGCTGAAAGGAATTATCCGAAATTAGAGAGGTTAGCTTATTGCCTAGTTATTGCATCAAGAAAACTCCGACCGTATTTCCAGGCACATCCCATTATTGTTTACACCGACCAGCCGTTACGACAGGTCCTTTCACGACCTGAGACGCCTGGTAGGTTACTCAAGTGGAACATCGAACTGAGCCAGTTTGACATTACTTACACTCCAAGACGGGCCATACAAGGACAAGTCCTAGCCGATTTCATAGCTGAATTTACCATTCCAGAGGACTTGCCCGAAACCAGTGAATCCCCCGAATACGTCTGGAAGCTTTATACCGACGGTGCATCAAACGACCAGTGTTCAAGCACTGGTGTTGTACTTGAAACTCCCGAAGGTTGATCCATATGTTATGCTTTGAAGTTCGATATTTATGCGACTAATAATGAAGCTGAATATGATGCCCTTTTAGCTGGCTTGAAACTTGCTAGAGATTTGAGAATTATTGTAGTGGAAATTTATTATGATTCGCAATTAGTTGTGTGTCAAGTACGGGGAGAGTATCAAGCAAGAGATCGAAGGCTGGCTGCTTACTTAGCTCGAGTTCAGGAAGTAATGAATCAGTTTGACTATTACGCCATCTATTGTATACCTCAGGAACGCAACCAAATGGCCGATTCATTGCCAAATCTAGCCAGCACAGGTGAAGCTCAGCAAATGGGACTCGTTCCCGTAGAGGCGTTATCTTCTCCAAGCATTGACCGGGCAGAAATAGACTGGGTATGCGAAACCGTCCATGAAAAAGATTCATGGATGACTCCACTCAGAAATTACATTGAGCACGGAACCCTGCCGGAACACAGGAGTGAAAAGAGACAAGTCCTTCGGAAGGCCTCACGATTTACCATCCAGAATGGAATCATGTACAGAAGAGGGTGCTCAGTCCCTCTACTCCAGTGTATCGCTCATGATGAAATTAAAAGAGTATTGCACGATGTGCACGAGGGAGAATGTTGCGATCACACCGGGGGGCAAGCACTTGCCAAGAAAATACTTCGATATAGATATTACTGGCCGACCGTGAATCGCGATGCGTCGGATTACGCAAAGAAATGTGATAGGTGCCAGAAATATGCCCGAATTCCTAGAACTCCTCCTACCGAGATAACGCAAATGGTCAGCCCATGGCCGTTTGCAATGTGGGGCATCGACATCATTGGCGCTCTACCTCTGGCAAAAGGTGGTGCGAAATACGCCATCATCGCAGTTGATTACTTTACAAAGTGGGCTGAAGCCGAAGCTCTTGCTACCATAACAACGAAGAAAGTAATCAACTTTGTAGTTCGCAACATCATCTGTCGATTCAGTCTCCCACACACCATTATTACGGAAAACGGAACCCAATTCGACAGTGCTGAATTTAAAGATTTCTGCAAACGATTTCACATACAAAAGAAATTCTCTGCAGTTGCACACCCTCAGGCAAACAGATAGGTCAAAGCAGTTAATAAAGTTATAAAATCCATTGTGAAAAAACGACTGGAAATGGTCGGGGGCAAGTGGGTCGATGAACTTCCTATGGCTTTATGGGCTTACCGAACAACCCACAAGATCGCGACCAGCCACACTCCTTTCTCTCTCTTTTATGGTTCAGAAGCCGTTATTCCAGTTGAACTAGAAGTACCTTCTCATCGTGTGACATACTATGATCCAAAGAGAAATGCTATATTACTTGCTGAATCTCTCGATCTACTAGATGAGAAGCGTGAAGAGGCTGATTTGAGGGCAGCCACGCATTGAAGTCGACTCGCCCGATTGTATAACGCCAAGGTCCGCCCACGAACCTTTGAACTAGGCGATCTCGTCTTAAAATGAATTTATCCGGTTTCTTCGCATATGAAGCCGACATGGGAAGGACCGTATGTTATTGAACGAAGGCTCGGAGATGGCACATTCAAATTATCGACCGTTGACGTTCTTACTTTTCCAAGAGCCTGGAATAGCGAGAGTCTTCGCCGCTACTACACATAACAGGCTATGTTTATCTATGTGTTTTATTTTTCATTTCGCAATTTTTTTCTGCATTTCGAAATTAGAATTTGTAATAAGGCAACCGACTTTGCCATATTTTCTTATTTCAGCAATAAAATGCAATCTCTTTGAGCTAGAGCTGTGATTTACTCGAAATGCTTCATACGATCATCACAATGCACGGAGAGCTAAGTTTCGCCATACGGTGGAATTTATTCAAGTAGGGAGTGGCTGCGATACAACCGGTCACTCACTAAGTGAAACCCGTGCTCGGGGACAAGCCATCACATCAAGGCCAAAAACGGATTGATACACGAAAATCCCTCACTTAACTCCCGGTTCCCATAGTGGGAACTAGAGTACTAAAATACGTCTACAAAGAGGGTGGATCCATCCACCTAGCGTATCTGCACCAAGTTTGAGGAGAATGGACCCATCCATCTAACGACCTCACTTGTCAACTCAGGGCGGATGTGATCCGACCATCCATGATCCTGATACATCTTTCATTCCCAGAGTGCGAGCGAAATCCAAAAACATACAGCAGATGTGACTGACCATCTGCTTACCAACTCCGAATTCCCAAAGTGCGAAACGGAGTATAAACGACAACTCCGAACTCCCAGAGTGCGAGTCGGAGTATAAACATCAACTCCGAATTCCCAGAGTGCGAAACGGAGTATAAAAAACTACTCCGAACTCCTAGAGTGCGAGTCGGAGTATAAACATCAGCTCCGAATTCCCAAAGTGAAAAACGGAGTATAAACAACAACTTCGAATTCCCAGAGTGCGAGTCAGAGTATAAACAGCAGCTTTGAATTCCCAGAGTGCGAAACAGAGTATAAACAACAACTCCAAACTCCCAAAGTGCGAGTCGGAGTATAAACATCAGCTCCGAATTCCCAGAGTGCGAAATGGAGTATAAGCAACAACTCTGAACTCCCAGAGTGCGAGTCGGAGTGTAAACATCAACCCCGGATTCCCAGAGTGCGAAACTGAGTATAAACATCAACTTTAAGTTCCCAGAGCATGAAGTGAAGTATAATATCAACTCTGAACTCCCATAGTGCGATTCAGAGTACAAAGGTCGATTCCAAGTCCCCAGAGCGCGGACGTATGGTTTAAACTTAAGCCGGTGTGACCAACCGCCAGTAAACAAATAAGGATCCCCGGAGTGTGGAGATGACCATCGACAATCGAACACGCGTGAATAAACCGCTCAATCTCCGCTTGTCTCAAACATTCATTCAGTGACACCAGACTCAACATGTTATAAGCGAGAATCAATCGCTGACTGTTGTTCCACAACTAACCCCCGAGACTGGGGGGGCAGGACTTAAGCATCAACCATTGACTGAAGCGATGCGACGTCAAAATTCAACTCGCTTCCCGGTCGCAAACCATGTCCACAATTTCCGAACTTGGCAAACAAAAACAAACTTGATTCGGAAGCTGAAACTTTACAAGTACATTTCAAACATTGAAACACTTAAACAAAGGCACAAAGAAGCTCAAAAATAAAAAGTTTCATTTCTACTATTCATGAAAGAAATTCGTGTACAAGTTTGTTCCAAAAAATTCTTACTAGTAGGGGCCGAACCCGCATCTATACACGGCCAACAAAATGCAAGTCAAAATGAACCAAGGAAGCATGCCTAATCTTTCTTTTTCCTCGGCTTCCTCCTCGGTGTGGACCCGCTGGAACCGCCATCACCTTTCCACTTTGAGCCTTTGCCTCTCGGTGGTCGGTCTCCAGGTGGGAGCATGATCTCAACATCCTCCTCCGAGCTCGAGGGAATAGGAATGCTTCCTGCGGGCGGAGTCGGAGGAACAGGATCGAGTGCAGAAGGCGGAATGGGCACGCTGGTGATAAAAACGGTACCACCAGGAGATCATTCTAAGCGGAGCTGGTCCCGGTGCTGCCATCCCGCCACCAACGCTGCCACCATGAGCCGCTGCTGCCATTTCAGCGTCGATTTGGGCGAACATCTCCTCTTCAGTAACTGCTAGAACCCCGTTGGGGGCATCAGTAGTCGGCATTGAAGAACTTGTAGCAGGAGCGCCTTCGCCCATGACAAATTGCAAGTTAGCTAAAGGATCGCCATGACGGTGAAAGAGTTCTTCCATCAACTGCTCATCAAACACAAGCGTGCTTCCCAGCATATCGTCAAGTGGGGGCATTTGTAGTTATGGTGATCGCTTCGGTAACAATAGCCTCCTGTGTCCGATGTGATTCTTGAGTAACAGGAGGCCCGACATGTGCAACATCGATCATTGGACAAAGAATAAGAGAACTGTTAGAACTTAACTCGAGCGAAGATTTCGACTTAAGAAAGATACGTGGAATGTTCAGAATACCTTCCTCAGTTTGACTCGTAGGTGGCAGAGCGGCTTCAGTAACTTGCTCTATAGCCGGAGACATCTTCGGCTGATCCGGATTGTAAGCAGGAATAGCTTGGGGATCGACCTCAGACGAGGATTCGGGTTGGGTTGTCATTAGAACTTCAAGACTCGCCTCATGATGTTCAACCCCTGAACCCTCTCCTATTTCTAAGTGCTGGGCGTCGAGTTTTTCCTTCTCATGTAGAATCATTGACTCGTTAAGAATCTTCCTTTTATCTTCGTTCAGAATGCGATTCTCAAGCTCAAATTCATCCACAGACTCACCCAGATGTGTCTCTTTCTCTTCTTCAACTAAACGGCCTCAGGCATTGAAGAGATGCGCCGGATAATCATCGAGCCAGGCTAGACCCCTGTGCCTCAGCACGTTAGCGTTGTAAACAATGAGAAGGTCTTCGATATCAGCCTCTAGCCTGGACTCGGCCGACTTAACTTTCTCCTCAACCTCAGTCTCCACCTTGCGGACTTTAGCCACAGCCGCATCCCTTTCACCCCGGAGCAAGACAGCCTGCTCACACACCTCCTGGGCCGCATTGTTCGCATCATCCTTTTCCTTAGCCATGTCGGAAAATTTAGCCTTAAGCTCGTTAGGTTCCTTGACCGCCGCATCCAGTTCGGCGGTAACTGTAGTGTTCCGATGGCCCATCTCCTCCACTAAGGCAACATGTGTCTGCCTCAACCTCTCCATTGCCACATTCGCTTCATCAGCTTTTTTGGTGGCCACAATTTCAGATTTCCGAGAAGACTCAGACTCAGCAGTGAGCACTTGAATGATCCGGTCCCTTTGAGCAAGTTCGGTCTCCATTTTCTCAAGCTCTTTGGCTCACTCAAAGGCCACCTTGGAAGCTTTCTCTGCAGCCTTTACCCACTCTCTGTACTAGGAGTAGATGTCATGAACGTAATCATGCATCATGTTTTCCACTCCAGATGGGATTCTCTTTAAGTGAGGTGGGAAGACGTAGCCATCGAAGCATATGTTCGGAAAATCCTTCCTCATTTGAGCTAATTTAAGGGCCCCTTCTCCTATGGGCTCAGTTGGGACCTGCTCTGCAATTATGGAGGCCGTGGTTTCGACCCTCTGGAGATGAGTCTCGGATCTAGAAGTATAAGAAGATGGCCTATGACGAGGAGGCTCCGGTGGATGTGGAACAAGAACAGGGGGTGGAGACGGAAGTCTAGGAGGAGGAGAGCATGATCTAAACCGATGTCTGTATTCTTTGTCCCTGTCATGCCCATACCTATCTTGGTTAGAGTACTCACGATCATGATCTCTATCTGAATGCCTTCTGTGGGAATCATAATAAGTAGAAGCTTTTCGGGCAGAGCGAAGGTTCCCCAGCATCGATCCTTTCCCCGACATAGTACTTGAAAAAGAAAAACGAAGGAAGAGTTAGTGATTTCTTAAGTTGGATGATTTACGGTTATGGATCATGCTGTGTAGTGAAGTGTATGCATGTGCAACCCCTGACCAACCGGAAATGTCGGCCGCACTCATAGCAAGTGACCCGCTCAGTTCAAGAGCACTATCAAGCTCCTCCATCCCGGTGTCATGTTGAAACGACGCATAATCCGGAATCGGAATATCAGCAAGCCCTTCAAAAGGATTCTCTACTTGTGGGGGAGGAGCCTCCGAAATTCTAATCCCATGAACCGGCAAAGACATAACCACAAATTTCGGTCTCATTGATTTAGAACACTTGTGAGCAACGGCCTTGCCTTTTCTCCTTCCTCCTGAATCCTGGACATCAGAAGAAGGCCCAGCTTGGAGCTCATTATCAGTAGGCGTTCTCTCCGGGTCAACTTCTTCGGCTATTACGACTCCGGGCGCTTTGCGCTTCACCCATTTCTTCGAGACCACTCTATGCGTCCCTTCCAGCCATATGCTCTGCCTCCGTTCAATCAGTCCGACAGTCCTCAAGTTCTGTCGTTCAGAACCAAGTCGATATGCCTTTCTTCGCCCGGAACCGCTTGGAGGATCCGAACTAGCCCTTTGAAGTATGCACCGTCAGGTCGAGAGATTGCGGCTGTAAAAGAAGAGAAGTATGTCAGTTTTGTAGCCAGTTATTATTATCTCGATAGTTCAAGAGAAAGATGGCAACACTTACGTCTATCCAACCATCGCCTGGCAAATCCAGGAGGGCACCGAACGTAGAACCATTTAGTCTTAAAGTAAATTAGCCTTCCCCAGGAGCCCATTACAATGTGGCAGTTCCCAACCGCTTCCAAGAAGGTAAAAGAAGGGCTGTCTCCACGGCTCTTAACGTTAAATAAATATCTGATCTCGATCGGTTTTGGTAGAGAATCTCCATAAACAAAATGAAGGTGCTGTTCAACAAAGCGTGCCCGTTGGGATGTAGCTGGGATGGAGCTATGCCAAGGAATGATAACATCTCCCTTATATATTGATTGAAAGGGGGAAGTGTTCCCGCCGTACAAGCATGACAGTTGAAAGAAGTAAACCCCTCCGGGGGATCGTGTGGCCTGTCATTCGGCCCAGGCAGTAACACGTCGTCTAGCGACAAGCCATGCCTTAAACAAATCCATCCTAGCATATCTTCAGAGATACCGAACGACACATAATCTGGTGGACGACAAATGAACTGGGCACCTGGACGCTCGTCCGGAGCTGGGTCCATAACTTTAGCTTCAATGACTGGTATCTCGATGGTTGAAGGAATTGAACTCGGGAGTTCTTGCTGCTGTGAACTTGAGGGTTCCATGATTGACTAGCTTATGAAAAATCATTGTTAAACAGACAGTAACCCTTGTGCATCCCCCAGTGTAAAGTGTGTGAGTGTGTTGTGCAGTGCAGTACTGTATATCACTTGAGAAGTTCTACAGGATTAAAGAAAACATGAAAACGACGAGACTTCGGAATTCAGTCGGAAGGACCGTCATCACTGACCGTCACAACCATGCCATCCAGTTATTAGCTATCAGTCCAAGTTAAAGTTTGTTAAAATTTTGTTAGAGTTGCAGTTCCATCGACGAGCTTCGAAGGGAAATCAAATATGCAGTTCAACGGTCAAGTCCAATTATGAAAATTTGAAGCTCGTCGGAGTCAGTTGTTCAAGTGTGCAAGGAATTACAAATTCTTTAACATTCAATTCGTATCGATCGATAGAGCCATGTTCGCATCGATGATTCGTATTCATCTGCGTGCAAGTTAGACTCGGTCAAAAGGCTGGGAACTTCAAATCGATCCAGGAGGGGTGTTCGCATCCATCGATTGGGACGCTGTCGTATCGATCCTTTTCGACTCGATGATTTCGAATCGATCGAGGACCCTGGGTTTCGAATCCATCAGATGCAACCCCTTCGTATCGATCAACATGCCCGAGACAATCGCGTCGATCATCTCGACTCGATGCAACAACATCGCCATCGATCGATACGAAGGCCTCCATCTCATCATCTCGAAGCCCTCCGGATCGACACGAAAACGAGGACCAAGCTATCTTCCTCCACACTCCATCTTCCCCAGATCGATTCGAACTCCATTCTGTCCCTCCTCGACCTCGCACGTTATCTCCTTCCTCGAGCAATGTTCAGACACAGATTCAAATGGAATGGCATGAGAATTTGGATCTCTTCGTGTTACAACTGGATTTGTTCAATTGATTACCTAATTTCGATAAATGGTTGAAGGAATTAAGGGTTTTGGTTCGATTCGAATTAGAGCAGTTTTCCTTTCTTAGAAGCGATACGAAAGCAAGGCACAACAGTGAAAAGTGAAAAAATGGCTAAGTTCAGAGTATTTATATGGGCTTAAAGGTGAATGGAATAAACGATTCGCCTCCCAATGGATTCGACCGGTTACAAAGTGCCACCACGGGATCGATTCGAACAAGCTGTTCGACTCCATGGACTCGAGTCTACATCGATGCGAAGCCCTTCTTCGTACCGGTCATCTTCGACTCCATCCCCAGAGCATCGATACGAACGAACAGTTCGAATCCATCAGATCGCAGCTCCCAGAAGCCAATGCCTATCGATACGAATGACCGCTTCGTATCCATCAAACCCAACATCCATCGATTCGAAATGCTTATTTCGTATCCATCAATGCAATGAATACCGGTGCAAAAGCAATGTTTTAACCTTCTACACCGATCCAGGAGATGATCGATATGAAGGAATAGCCAAAAACAACCATCGAGCGTTGTTACAACGAATTTCACGTCGATTCGGGAGAGGATCAATATGGAATTCAATACAAGATAAACTGACAACAACTCGTGAACGTCAGCGAGAATCAGATTAACATATACGCATATATGTCGGACTGATATTCAATATTCCAGACTTACAAGAACTGAAAACTCATTTGATAATGATTACAACAACAAACGGCTAATCACTAGCATACATCAACCAGTTGCAACAATATAGGGTATAGCAGTTGACAGTCAATGGTTTACATTATCGAGAAAGTCAGCCGAAGATTACAGCTTTCATCGAAAAGACGATAACTATTCGGAATGAAGATTGCAGCACTTCAAAGCACATCATGTTTCCACAAGATGTACTTTGGGGGGCAAATGTTATCCCGCCTTTTGGCAAGGCCGTGACACCAAGGAATTGACTAGTAACCATTGACGGCCCATCCTAGAGATCGGTTATATACAGGCTCACTATGGATATCGACTAATTTTGTCCGAGTCCCGATCGAGCTAAAATTGATATGACACGACAAGCGAAGCTATGAGAGCCAACGTTCCAAATTTCAAGTCAATCCGAGTTCGTATGCTCAAGTTACGATCGATGCAAAATTGAATAAAAAGAGCCTCTATTCGACTCGCTCCGCTTCGCATCCATCAGAGAGTATCTGTTCGACTCGCTCCGCTTCGCATCCATCAGAGAGCATCTGTTCGACTCGCTCTGCTTTGCATCCATCAGAGAGCATCTATTCGACTCGCTCCGCTTCGCATCCATCAGAGAGCCTCTGTTCGACTAGCTCCACTTCGCATCCATCAGAGAGCCTATGTTCGACTCGCTCCGCTTCGCATCCATCAGAGAGCTACATTTCGACTCGACCATCCAATGTCCACTTCGTATCCACATAAGCATAACCATCGATGCGAACTGTGCACCTTTCATCGATGCAAACAGAGCATAATCATCGATACGAACAAGGCAAGGTCCAAGAATGACTCGGCCAACTCAGCAAAGAAAGTGGATCAACATGAGGAAGGCTCGCCACGTCACCTCCAGATTACGCACGCCCATCGATTCGAAGTGATCAAGTCGAACAGGACCGAGTCGAAATGAGGGAGTCGAACGAAACAGCCAACCGAAAATCCCATTTCATATCGATCATATCTCCTAATCTACAAGTCCAAATGCTACGAAATTTTCACAGAAGCTTACGTACATGCTAAAGAATGTCCATGGCAAATTTCGACTCCATTGGATGAAATCTTGATTGATACGAAATCTGTTCGTATCGATCGCGGATTGGGTCGAAACTTCACGGGCTTGGGCGCACGGACCTGGTTACGTGCCAGAGAGGGTCTCCCGAGATCTGAGCGAAATACCAGCCTTCTACACCTATAAATAGACCCCCACAGCCAACAGAAAGGGGGCTTCTTCTTCTTTGAGTTCTCCAATGCCCAGACTCTGCCGAATCCAGATCTAAACTCCCTTGCTGCTGCCAATAACGAAATTCACTGCTGCAAATCATAATTATCTGCTGTAACTCACTGAATCCACTTGTAATCTTCAAAGAAAGATTAATAAAGCCATCAACTTCATAGTGGACGTAGGCAATACGCCGAACCACTTTAAATTCTTGTGTCTCCTTGCATTTTAATTATTTTCATATCTGAAATTTGGAGTTTTTGTTAGATAATCCTCTTTTCCATTTAATTTCTTCACTTTATCTCTTCAAAAACTTTCGAAGAGTGTTGTGCCCAATTTTGGTACAAACACCAGGTCAATAGAGTCACTAGACGGAAGACCGCCCTTCACTTTAAGGCTGCCAGCAGTCGGGTGTACTTACTACTGATGTGAGATATCACTACTCCAACGACCCATGATGACATGAGGGATTGAGCTTGCTTTCTTAATTGGAATG
Source organism: Allium fistulosum (assembly GCA_030737815.1). Lineage (NCBI taxonomy): Eukaryota > Viridiplantae > Streptophyta > Magnoliopsida > Asparagales > Amaryllidaceae > Allium > Allium fistulosum. Next base: position 421,455,247 of record CM060906.1, read on the forward strand.
TATTAAATGGTCCAAGTTTGGAATTAGGAACATTGAGGGATATCTCCATAGAGGTTCACTTCTAGTTTGAGGTCTTAAGTGGCTGAAGGGTCCACTCCTAAATGAAAGTATTAAGTAACCTAGTAAGATTCCAAATAAATAAATAAGGATATCTCTAAAAAGGGTTTACTTCAGTGTCGAGGTCTTAAGTGGCCGAAGGGTATGTCTCATTACCGAAAGAAGTAACCTAATGAAATGCCATATTTATAATTAAAGAGTGATAATGGATATCTCGGGAAAGGTTGACTTTAGGTTTGGGGTCTTAAGTGACTATAAATCCTCCTCTTTCCTATAAAAGAAGTATTAAGTAACCCAATGAGATTTCCAAGCAATGACAGCTAGATAGTACCATTGAGGAGGAAGTTGGTCTTAAATGACGGGGTCCATCTATTTTCCATTGGGAAGTATTAAGTGGCTTAGGTACAGTCTCTTACATTGCTAAAGCTGAAATAATAATAATACTATTTAGGAGCACGCCTTGGGGATAGGTCTTAAATGATGGGGTCTGCCTTAGTTAAGGTCTTAAATGACCAGAGTCCGCCTATTTTCTAATAAAAAGGTATTAAGTGGCTTAGGTATTGTTTATTACATGATTATGATTTTATCAACGACAGTGCGGTAATAGTTGGACATTAAATGTCAAAAGCCTTAAATAGTGGTTATAGGTCTTGTAGCTAGGACCTACTGACTATTGACAACATTGATAGGAAACCACCTTGGGAATTGGTCTTAAATGACGAGGACTACCTCAATTAAGGTCGCAAATGACAGAGTTCACCTATTTCTCCTTTAAAAGTATTATAGAAGCTTGCTTTATATTTAACAGTATTAAGTGGCTAATCGATTTGAAAGTATTGGGTGGTTGATATGGCTTCATTAATGATCTGTATCTTGGGAAGGGGTAAGTATGTAATCGTGTGTGCAATGCGAGGTTAGATTAGAACTGCTAACCTAAATGGACATAACAATTAAATGGCAACCTATCGGTATAAGTTTATGTTATGGACAGTTTATATTTTTCCAATCACTAGAACGTTTTTCTGACCCCCTCCTAATTACTGTGGAATATGCATGTATATGCCTTTTGTTTGATGATAACAAACATATATTTAAGATTTTGACTATATTAAATGTATTTGATTATTCAGTTTGCTCCCCCTATTTGAATGCTCTCTTTCTACACAATACTCCCCCTACATATATGCATGAGAATAAATAATTCAAATGAGCCTTAATGCAATTAGAAAATCTTTGACCTTTATCTTCAAAATCTTAACTTTTCTCTCCCCCTTTTGTTATCAGCAAAAGAATAATAGTAATAGAAAAGTAGAGATATAGTGGTAGACATTAATACAATATTAAAGCTCAATCGAGTATAAATATTAATTTCAATAAGAAAATCAAACAAAAATCATAAATACTTTAATTGATGCATATTCCACTTTAGAATGATATGAATGATTTCATCAAATAAAACCATATAGTTGTGTCTATTTGTGGTATATTTATTTCAGGAGATTTGAATATCTACTAACCATGCATAACCGTTAGGACTTTTAAATGAGATTAGTAGTATTCCAAATTTTAAAAAAATGAATTCAAGTATCTTCTAACCACGCATAACCGTGAGGACTTTTAAATGGGATTAGAATCAACTTGTCTATTTAATCAATTAATTTTGATATGCGTTCCATACATGCATAACCGTGAGGACTTTTAAATGAGCATGGAAGCACAAAATCAAAAATCCAAGTAATTCACCCATGCATAACCGTGAGGACTTTTAAATGAGAGTGAATATTTTGGATTTTATTGTTAGAAATATAATAAAATTGAAGCACAAATGATTCCCTGTTTAAACTACCACAAATTAACATACTATATTGATTTTTGATGAGTGATGGTCGATAGAAAAATGATAGAAATAGAAATGATCATGGAATATTTATCAACAAAAAGTTTTTATAACTCTTGTTTAAATTTCTAAAGAAATTTTCTAATTATACTTTCTCAAGTCATAATATATGATTAATATCAACACTCATCTTATTTTCAATCACTATTTATCTTTTTAGATAATTATTAGGGGGTCAGATCAGTTAATCAATTTCAATAAAATCAAGTTTTCTTAAATAACAAATCTGATACAAGGTCAAAAGAAATTATTTTCTAGAAGGGGTTTTTAAGAAAAATTCTGCTAAAATGAAAAATATTTCAAGTGAAAGATATGCAGATATTTTCTTTGAAAAATGATGCAGCAAATGAATGTCTCAAAATGTAATCACGTTCCACTAGTAATTTTTCTATCAACTACATTACCAGTGTAATTTGCATCTGACTCAATATCACTCGTTTGGATGTTATAGACCAGATTGTGAAATTTCAACAAATTATCTCAGAGTCATTTTCAACAAACTTGACTTTAAATTGAAGTCGTGTTAACCATCAAAAAAAATCTCAGTGTCAGATTAAGAAACCATAGGATCAACATCATAATTTGACCAAAAAAGAGATTAAGTTCAATGAAAAATGGTTGGTCAACTTTTAAGCATAAATCAAAGTCATAGATAAGAACAAGTCATGTAAGATCATATCAAGTTAGTCAGAATCTGTCAACCATCATAATTACTTCAAGTAATTCTCCTCAAAGATGATTGATTAAAAGATCAGAATTAACATCACAAAACATATCACATAACTGGCTGATTTAATTCAGATTATGGTGCAGATTTTCACATTTTATCTATCGGTTGAAAATAAATACAATTACCTGTTTTACCTAAACGATAATCTTTCGTTGTTTACCCATTGTGAATCTGTCACCTTTATACTAGGCTAAGGAACGTTGATTTGTCGCCCGTTGTGTGTCTGGAACAACCAGAATCCAGACAACATTTAATGTTGTTCCTTAGCCTGCCACCACACCTACACGGTAAAAGATTTTTGTGACCTTTTTATAGGTCCATGGTTGTTAGTGGCAAAATAATTATGAATAAACAATCCCTTTGGAACCCAAACTTGTTTTGTCTTTTCATTCTTGTTCCAATAGATTTGAAATTGGTTTGTAGAATTCTTCGGAACCCAAATTTGAATAAATTTTGTGTTCTTGTTCCTATGACTACAATTTTCAACACGATGGTCAATTATTTCACATCTAGCAAAGACACTCTTACTTTTTGCATTATCATCAACTTGTGTTTTCTCAAAACCTAGTCCTTTTCTGTTGTTAGCAAAAAATTGATTTCCCAATAACATATTGAATGATTTTTCTCCTCTTGAAAAGTTATTCAGTGTTTTCTCAAGATTTTGGACTTTGGTTTTTAGTGTCGTGTTTTCAGTCACAAGTGAGGTGCATCTATTCACAAAATCCTTTTTCCTAGTTTCAATAGTTTCCTTTAGATTCAGGTTTTCTTTTTCAAGATCCTCGAAGCTATTTTTCAGTTTAGATAATTCTGAATCTAAAGCTTTACAGTTCTTACATTCTAAGTTTTGAATTTTTTCAAGTTCAGATTCTAACCTAAAATTTTCACGGGCAAGTTCTTTCCTATCAGATTTCAGTTTTTCATTTTTAGAATCAAGAGCTTCAACAGTTTTAGTAAGATCGAGGCACAAATAAACAAGATCTTTATAAGAATAGTTTCTTACCTCATTATCCTTTGAGCTTGCTTCTGAATCTGATCTTGATTCCACTGAGCTTTCTTCTGAATCTGATCTTGCCGTAAGACACAAGTTAGCCTCCTCTGAGTTATCGTTCGAAACTTCCTCTCCTTCTTCATCATCCCAAGTTGCTGCAAAGACCTTCTTCTTCTTTTTCTTTCCTTTGTTGTTTTTGAGAAGTGGGCAATTTGGTTTGATGTGGCCAGGCTTATTGCAGTTATAACAGGTCAATTCATTATCGGAACTGTCAGAATCTTTTGACATATTACCATTTGTTTTCTTCTTGCGTGACCCGAATCTTGACCATTTTCTAAAATTATTGACAGCCATTGCAAGTTCTTCAATTGGATCTTCTGCTTCATCATCGCTCTCTTCTCTGCTCTTCAAGGCAATCGTCTTCTTCTTTGATTCGGAGTTGTTGCGTTCCTCCTTTGATTTTAGCTCAAGCTCATATGTCATCAAGTTGCCAATCAACTCCTCTATGCTTAGTTTACTCAGATCTTTCAATTCTTGTATTGCTGTGACTTTTGCCTCAAAATTCATCGGTAAGACTCGTAGTATCTTCCTCACTAACTCTACCTCGGAGAATACCTTTCCGAGCGCTCTAGCATTGTATACCAAGGTTGAGAAGCGTCCAAACATGTCCTTTATGCTCTCGCCTTTGTCCATTACAAAGTTCTCGTATTCATTGCTGAACAGGGCTAGACGAGACTCCTTGACTTGAGAAGTTCCTTCGTGTGTCACCTCCAAAGTATGCCAGATTTCCTGCGCAGTTGTACAATGAGAAATTCTATTAAATTCATTCTTATCAAGAGCACAGATCAAAGCATTCATAGCTTTAGCATTAGTAGTTTTTAACTTCTTATCATTAGCGTCCCACCTATCCTTAGGTTTAAGAATCTCAGTATCACCAACAGTTATAGTGGGAGCTCTATAGCCAGTTTCAATAATATCCCAAACATCGTAATCAACAGAACTAAGATAGATACTCATCCTAACTTTCCAGTAAGCATAATCATTACCATTAAACATCGGTGGCCTAACAATAGATTGCCCCTCAGAAAAAGCATTATTCGATGAATTCATGACTCTAGAGTTAAAGTAAAAATACCAGGCTCTGATACCACTTGTAGGATCTAGATTAACCCTAGAGGCGGGGTGAATAGGGTTATCGCAAATTTTTTCGAATTAAACACGTAATCAAAATGCAGATAAATAAATATGCAGAAAAGTAAATCACACACAGAATTTACCCAGCTTCGGCAACCCCTGCCTACTGCTGCATTCCCAGATTTCTATTAGAATTAAACAGTATCCCGCTTACAAACACTCTGACAGACTCGTAGACACTCGCTCCCGCTCACAAACACTCCTACAGACTCGCACACCCTGCTCCGCCTATAGAGTTTCGTTTACTCGCAAACTCTGCTCCCGCCTATAGAGCTTTGCAAACTCGCAGCCCCCCTGCTCACTGAACTAATTCTAACTAGACAATCTGACAACACCTAAACCCTAGGTGGTGATTGACTCTAACTGGACCTTGAAAAATATAAACTGAAAAATACAAAATACAGTTTGACCCCAGGAGCAAAATTGAAATTTAAACTCGATAACTAATTTTGCTCTAGAAGATAATCTCAGCCCAAAACAAAATAATTAAAACCTGGCCCAAATTTTAAACTAAATTAAAACAAGCCCTTTGATTAATAACCCTAATACTATGCCCTAATTAAAAAAGGCAGCCGGCTTTATTCTTTTGTCCCGATTCCTCCTCTCTGGAAAGTAAAAAATGGTGGCATCGTCTTCGTGACTGGATTAGGGCTTTGAGATCTGGATTCCTTTTGTTATGCGAATTTGGGGCTTTTCGAAGTGCCGTTACTGCTTCGATCGAATCTGTGGTTGTTCGAGAGTTGCCTTGCTCGATCGATTTCTCGTTGCTCTCTCTGGCTACTTCGATGAGTTCGATTTCGAGATTCGTGGTTATTGAAGCCGCCGACTTTCTCTTGAGGATTGAATGATGCGTTGTTTACTTTCTTCGATTGATTTCTCGGCTGCTTCTAAGTTGTCGAGTATCTTCAAATTGGTAAGAGGAATTCCTTTTTCAATTTATACCTTACTCGACTTTGATTCGAGTTGATGATTTAATTGTTCTCTGTTATGCTTCGAACTCGATTGAATTTTCCAGTGATGATTTAGGGTTTATATAGGATTCTCGTTCCTATATTCTCGTTTGATTTGATTTCGTTGAATTTGTCACCTCTTCTGCTCGGCCGTTCGATTATTGATGGATGTTGAGATAATTTTTGACCTTATCAAAAATACGTATATATGAGATTCTCGGTTTCATGGTCATCACGATGTTGAAATTTGACTTTGTCATATGCGTATATATTGTTTTTCTTTTTCGTGATAATCACAGTATTGATTATGTTGCTCCGTGATTTTCTTTGACTTTGGCTTCGATCATTTTACTTTGTCCACTGTTGATTTTTCTTGTTGACATCTGCATTGAATTTGATTTCTCTGTGAATCATTTATCTGGCATTCTTCTCTGTTGCACTTCCTTACTGTCACTTCCTTGGTTTGCCTGTTGTTTGTGGTTAGTTGCATCGAGTTGGTCTTGTAGTTGTGTAGACTGTAGTCTCTTTGCATTATGATTACTGTGAACTATCTGACCATGTTGGATTTCTTTGTATGTCTGTAACATTGTTGTTGACCCTGGGTAGCTCTGGTTACTTGATCATCACTGTTGTTTTGGTCATCTGGACTTGTATTTGTTGGTATTTGTACTGTTGTGGCCTGGTCTGGTGGCATCATGTATATTTGCAGTTTCACTTCACTGTGACCTTGTTCATTTGTACATGAGTGTGAAGTAGTGTTGCATTCCTTAGTGCTCGACCTGATGCTTGCTCTGTTCACTTTGTTCCCTGTTGCACATTCACCTGTTTACTCAAGACCATATATGTGCATACATACTGGTTTGAGACCTGATTGCTTTGAACTTGATCATGTTGGCATTGTTTGAGTTGTAGCTGATCATCTTGAACTTGTTGCATTCCATTTTCATGTGTACATCTCTCTGACTTTTACATGCAGTCTGGTTTTTGGTGCTTAGTCATGTTAGCTGTGGATCTGGTTTGCCTTTGATTCATGCTGTACATATTGTGTCTCGCTTGAGTTGAATCCTGTATTTGGGTTTGACCTGTGCTCACTTGTCCCTGTAAATATATCAAGTGTATATACATATATCGGTGTGCACGGCCTTGTGGCATGTACAGTGATACACTGTGCATGTCACAAGTTGTTCGTGTGTGATAAATTCAGAATCAAATGATGACGAACGACCCAAATAACTGAGGCAAATAATATTTTCAAAATCCACATTTTGTTTTATACTGCAAAAACATTTCCTTTTCAATTTTACTGCGTCAATGTATATTTCTGCAGATTGCTCAGATGCTGGATTCACATTGGAATGAAGTTGAAGATAAATACGAGTGTGAGTGATATGTAGTGAGGAAATGATGTAACTATGAAATCGTGATGTAATTGTATTTTGATAAAAAATGATGTATATAGTGAGAGCTTGAAATTGTACTATCAAAATTGTAATAAATATTTGTTTGAATAAAATATTCGTTTGAATTCAAATTCTGTGTTATTTATTTTATTCAGCAAATATCTATTTAATCTGTGTAAAATAAAATAGTACAATATCAAGTATTGTGTAGAAAGAGAGCATTCAAATAGGGGGAGCAAACTGAATAATCAAATACATTTAATATAGTCAAAATCTTAAATATATGTTTGTTATCATCAAAAGGGGGAGATTGTGGAATATGCATGTATATGCCTTTTGTTTGATGATAATAAACATATATACATTCATTTAAATGTATTTGATATTGTACTATTTTATTTTACACAGATTAAATAGATATTTGCTGAATAAAATAAATAACACAGAATTTGAATTCAAACGAATATTTTATTCAAACAAATATTTATTACAATTTTGATAGTACAATTTCAAGCTCTCACTATATACATCATTTTTTATCAAAATACAATTACATCACGATTTCATAGTTACATCATTTCCTCACTACATATCACTCACACTCGTATTTATCTTCAACTTCATTCCAATGTGAATCCAGCATCTGAGCAATCTGCAGAAATATACATTGACGCAGTAAAATTGAAAAGGAAATGTTTTTGCAGTATAAAACAAAATGTGGATTTTGAAAATATTATTTGCCTCAGTTATTTGGGTCGTTCGTCATCATTTGATTCTGAATTTATCACACACGAACAACTTGTGACATGCACAGTGTATCACTGTACATGCCACAAGGCCGTGCACACCGATATATGTATATACACTTGATATATTTACAGGGACAAGTGAGCACAGGTCAAACCCAAATACAGGATTCAACTCAAGCGAGACACAATATGTACAGCATGAATCAAAGGCAAACCAGATCCACAGCTAACATGACTAAGCACCAAAAACCAGACTGCATGTAAAAGTCAGAGAGATGTACACATGAAAATGGAATGCAACAAGTTCAAGATGATCAGCTACAACTCAAACAATGCCAACATGATCAAGTTCAAAGCAATCAGGTCTCAAACCAGTATGTATGCACATATATGGTCTTGAGTAAACAGGTGAATGTGCAACAGGGAACAAAGTGAACAGAGCAAGCATCAGGTCGAGCACTAAGGAATGCAACACTACTTCACTCATGTACAAATGAACAAGGTCACAGTGAAGTGAAACTGCAAATATACATAATGCCACCAGACCAGGCCACAACAGTACAAATACCAACAAATACAAGTCCAGATGACCAAAACAACAGTGATGATCAAGTAACCAGAGCTACCCAGGGTCAACAACAATGTTACAGACATACAAAGAAATCCAACATGGTCAGATAGTTCACAGTAATCATAATGCAAAGAGACTACAGTCTACACAACTACAAGACCAACTCGATGCAACTGACCACAAACAACAGGCAAACCAAGGAAGTGACAGTAAGGAAGTGCAACAGAGAAGAATGCCATGATTCACAGAGAAATCAAATTCAATGCAGATGTCAACAAGAAAAATCAACAGTGGACAAAGTAAAATGATCGAAGCCAAAGTCAAAGAAAATCACGGAGCAACATAATCAATACCGTGATTATCACGAAAAAGAAAAACAATATATACGCATATGACAAAGTCAAATTTCAACATCGTGATGACCATGAAACCGAGAATCTCATATATACGTATTTTTGATAAGGTCAAAAATTATCTCAACATCCATCAATAATCGAACGGCCGAGCAGAAGAGGTGACAAATTCAACGAAATCAAATCAAACGAGAATATAGGAACGAGAATCCTATATAAACCCTAAATCATCACTGGCAAATTCAATCGAGTTCGAAGCATAACAGAGAACAATTAAATCATCAACTCGAATCAAAGTCGAGTAAGGTATAAATTGAAAAAGGAATTCCTCTTACCAATTTGAAGATACTCGACAACTTAGAAGCAGCCGAGAAATCAATCGAAGAAAGTAAACAACGCATCATTCAATCCTCAAGAGAAAGTCGGCAGCTTCAATAACCACGAATCTCGAAATCGAACTCATCGAAGTAGCCAGAGAGAGCAACGAGAAATCGATCGAGCAAGGCAACTCTCGAACAACCACAGATTCGATCGAAGCAGTAACGGCACTTCGAAAAGCCCCAAATTCGCAGAACAAAAGGAATCCAGATCTCAAAGCCCTAATCCAGTCACGAAGACGATGCCACCATTTTTTACTTTCCAGAGAGGAGGAATCGGGACAAAAGAATAAAGCCGGCCGCCTTTTTTAATTAGGGCATAGTATTAGGGTTATTAATCAAAGGGCTTGTTTTAATTTAGTTTAAAATTTGGGCCAGGTTTTAATTATTTTGTTTTGGGCCGAGATTATCTTCTAGAGCAAAATTAGTTATCGAGTTTAAATTTCAATTTTGCTCCTGGGGTCAAACTGTATTTTGTATTTTTCAGTTTATATTTTTCAAGGTCCAGTTAGAGTCAATCACCACCTAGGGTTTAGGTGTTGTCAGATGGTCTAGTTAGAATTAGTTCAGTGAGCAGGGGGGCTGCGAGTTTGCAAAGCTCTATAGGCGGGAGCAGAGTTTGCGAGTAAACGAAACTCTATAGGCGGAGCAGGGTGTGCGAGTCTGTAGGAGTGTTTGTGAGCGGGAGCGAGTATCTGCGAGTCTGTCAGAGTGTTTGTAAGCGGGATACTGTTTAATTCTAATAGAAATATGGGAATGCAGCAGTAGGCAGGGGTTGCCGAAGCTGGGTAAATTCTGTGTGTGATTTACTTTTCTGCATATTTGTTTATCTGCATTTTGATTACATGTTTAATTCGAAAAAAATTTGCGATAACCCTATTCACCCCCCCTCTAGGGTTAATCTAGATCCTACAATTACAACCTACAGGATAGAATTTAGAGGAACGGGTCACTGGAGCTGGATGTTCTTTGTTGTTGGAGAGTCTTCTTTCTCCAATGCTCGATGCTGATGTGACAATCTGCTATCCAAGAAATACCATTAATTCCAAGGTAGTAGTCATAGTCAGTATTCCTATCCAATTATTGTTTCCCTTGTGAGTTTATATTTCTATCAATCTCTGATAATGCTCATGCTTATTTGCAGGTACCAAATCCAACGATTTATGCTTTGATGGACTTGGGTTTCGATTTTTGTCGAAATTTAGGCTTTTTAAGGTGCGGGTTGTTACATTTGGTATTAGAGCGCTCGGTTAGTAGATCAGAGGAATTAGGATAAATTCAGAGAACATATTCGTACTTTCTTTTCTAGTAGTATTATATTTTTACTCTACATTTTAAGAGTTCCGACTAAAAAAGTAGTAGTAGTTCCACTCCAAAGGAATGGGCAAAGCGACTATGAGTTAGAAATATCTTCGAGCTAAGAGTTTCACGTCGACTTTGAAGACCCCACAGAGTGCTGGCGATGCATAAAGTGCTATGATAAAGACCATTAGTATGACATATGGATGAATCTCGGAGACTGGACGTGTTCAACTTGATGGTTGAGGTCCTAGCTACCTTGTGATTTTGGACTTTGAATTCCAGTCGGAGACAAACAATTATTCCAAATGGATGCGAAATTAGATTCTATATGCCGCGATTGTCTGGAAGCAAGCCTTTGCTAGGGTGCATTCATTTATCACCTCTTAGATGGCAAACTAGATTTTTATTTGATTAATTAATGTAAATTCTTTAGTCTAAAACTTGTGAGAGAATTTTTATAAAGTACATTTTGAAAATGCCTTGGATTTTTGAAAAGGGCTTTCAAAGGATTCCTTTTCCCAAATATTTACTTTGGAAATTTTGTTTTGGGGAAGTTTTGAAGTTTTAATTTTCAAAGAAACATGTATACTTCTAGATTTGTCGTGTTAAGAAATTTTTAGTTTATAAAAGATTAATTCTTTAAATCCTTTTGAGGGAATTTTTAGTATGAAATAGTTTTTTTGTTTAGAAACAAGTTAAAGAAGCATATACTTAGCTTAGTTATTTTTTCGGTTTATAAACCTGAAAGTTTTTATATTTTCTCTCTTTGAGGTATATACAAAATAGGAATGACATTCAACTTTATTAGGATATGTAGTTTGAAGTGTTGTTAAACCCACCAGCTATTGGAAGAATTTTTTTTGCGTGCAAAGTAGGCATGAAATGACAGCTGGAATATTTTTGGATTTTTGGAAGTGTTGTTGGTCGCAACAGTTTTGCTGAGGCTATTGCAATCATGCCAAGGAAGGGTCTACACGGTAAGGTGGATACCGTCATGTGGAAGGTAGAATTTTTTCTGGATGGGTTAAGTTGAAGATGGTGTGCGGAATGGTCGTTAGAATATTAATTAATTTAACTGGCCCTATTGGGTCCAAGTTCAGGCCGCGCCTAAATCTGGGATAGCAGTCGACCAAGTGGTTGACCATAGAGGTTGACTAGTTGACGTAATGACGATCGACCACTAGGAGGATTCGGGCCGAACCCGGACCTAGAACGCGACTATAATTCGCTTCCAAACCTTCAGCCGCCGCAAATCCTCCTCACTCTCTTCCTACTCTTCAATTTTTAATCGAACTCATTTCCACCTCCTCCTTCCTTCGCTTAACCAAGGCCCCTCTCTTCCATTCCTCCATCAACTAACGCACAAATCATTGTACGTCTGATATTGCTCCACCACTACTCCGGATCTAAACCCTTTTCTCCCTTTTCCAACCGCCTCTCAGCCCATGGCACCGCCGTGTACCGACAACTCTTCCTCTCATCATCCCGGCCTTACTCCGTAATAAGTCGCCTGGCTTGATCGGAGCAAGCAGAAGATCGCCACCTATCTTGGAACGGTGGAATTTGATTTCCTTCATGGACGACCAGTGAAGTTCGGAGATTTCGCCGCTCTCGGGCTTGAAGAGCTTTTCGCCGCGGCAGGACCTACACTGATCCTTCGCTTCGAGACTTATGAGCAAGAATATTACCTATGTTGCGTCCGTCTTTTCGATGCATAGACGGGGCAGAATTTCGATGATAGCAATAGCTACATTGAGTCCGAGGTGAAGGGAGCTCAGATTAAGATGTTAGATGATGATCTCGCTGGAATCTTGGAGATATCTATAGTAATCGTAGATTTGGATGATATAAAGATGCTTGATCCTGAGATTCTATAGCGGAACTTTTCTAGGAATGTCGGTGACTAGAGGACGAACCATTTGTGATCGATGGCACATCTCGTCATGTGCATCATTCAGCACAACATCATTCCTAAGACGGAGAGCCTTGACCAGATCTACGCCTCAGTGTGAAAGGCCACCTACGCTATAATTGACGGCGTAGCTGTGAAGTGGGCTCGTGTCTTGATGCTCCATATGGTCGATCAGGGAGTTGGTACCCCGAGGACTCACTTTTCTTATTATCACTTACTCACTCAAGCGTTTAGGCATTACGAGGTATATTTGAGTGGAGAGCCAGTAGTGAAGAAAGTCCCTCCCGCCATCGACTGGACCACCATTAAGAGGATGAATATCCCTTTACCACCTGCCGCACCACCTATACCACCACTAGAGCCGTAGCACCAGCAGCAGGGGATAGCGTAGGGCGCCGAGTGATATATGAGTCCTAAGCTTGCTGCTATCCGTCAGGTTCAGGTAGAGCTCCAAGAGATTAGGATGGAGAAGTAGCGCCAAGGGCGTGAGATTTAGTGCATGGTCGTAGCATAGTCGCCATGCTACGACCATTCCATGGTCGCGACAATGGCTCGAACTCCAACCGTGGAGTAGGTCCTTCTCACAGTTCTTAGGCAGTGTTTTTATTTAGGGTTGTTGTATTGTTTTATATCCAGCATTTGTTCTGTTCTTTTTGGGCTGTGGGTTGTAAAATTGTTAGTTGCCTTTTATAAAAGGCACGCACGATATATGACTTTCTATTTTTTTGTGTTATTGTTTCTAGATATGCAAACCACTCCTATATATAGGCATAGCAGAGAAACAATATAAATATGGTAACCTCATAAAGACACTTACTAATAGTAAATGCAATGTAAGACTGGAAGTTTATAATAGTTTGAAATTTTAGTGAAGGACGTGATAAAGTTGTTTCAATAGCACGGGTCATTGCTTATGTTCCTTAAAAGCTGAAATTCTTGAATAATAGACGTATTGACATTTTTAAACAGAATGCCAAATTCTTGGGTAGAGGTTAGTTGTTGAATTTTGGAATTTGGTTTATGCGTTTGGTAGATAACCGACTTCCGACTACGCTAAAAGTGTGGCTTGTTATCAAAAATTTTGAGAAGGAAAATATTTTGACAAATTTCCCCTTGACTTGAAAAGTTCACTTTTGAAAAAAAAAAGTTTTATGTTTAGCTATTTTTGACCTTCAAATTATTTTTAGAGGTTTTCTTCAAAATTTTATTTCAAAGGAAAGTGTGCACCTAAGTATTTTGGGATTTTATTTTCCAAATGACATACAAATTTGAAAAGCGAGAAAGATTTTTGTGAAAACTTTGTTTTTGAAGGCCACATGCTAGGCGTAGGGAAAGAAAAGAGAGTTAGAATTTGCGAATTTAGCGGTGCATTAGGATCAACGATGCGAGTAATGCATGCGATAACAAGGGAAAAGCTATTTTAGCCTTTGAATTTCTACTTCCATACCTTATCGACGACGCGTGCAAGTATATTTTTAGACTTAATTCCATTTTAAAGCTTGAAAATAAGCCTCCTTATACGTTTTGCGCATTGAAAATTTGGAGTAAATCCGGGGAAGCGAAGAAATTTCTACTTTACTATGGGAATAGAAAGATTATAGTGTGGTAAATATGTTAAATTCTCCACCTAAATTCCTTTTTCCGATGTAGGAATAAATTTTAGAAAGCGATTTTTCAATGCGTTAGATTGTTAAATGGTTGGAAGTGGATGCAAAATTGGTTGCTTCATACTTCTATTTGTAGGATTATGGGAGTTTTTGTTGAAAAGGTTTTTCAAAAAGCTGCATACATATAGAACTGGTAGTATATATGTAGGTTGTTTGCATCATATGTTTTCAAAAATGTTTCAAAAAAAGTGCATTCATATAGGAGGATCAGATTTAGAATCATTCTATATTTTATGTGTGGTGATATAATAATACACTATGCATTTATGCACATTTGGTTCCAAAATTTGTTGTACACTCATTGGTTGTGTAGTTTAGGATAATTAGGAGCCTAAACCTTGACTTAGTCATTGTGAAATTTTAGAGACGAAATTATTTTTAAGAGGGAAGAATGTAACACCCCGTAATTTGGTGCTAGTTATTTAATTAGTTAGTTAGTTAATTAATTAGGCTCCAAAGATGGAATTTTTGCAAATGATGGAATTTGACCACAAACTTGCACCTCTATGTTCATGGCAAAATACTAAGCAACTTTTATATTTGGAGTTTTGCGATCGGAGCCAAAACAAAGAAGTTATGGATGAAAAACGAATACGAAACGAAAATAATTAAATAAGAAATCATTAACGTTTTTATATTAATTAACCGGGCCTACAGGCCAACCCATCATTGGGGATGGTCGATCCCTAGCGATCAACTGGTCATCCAAGGGCGGTCGATTGATGGTGACCTGTCGGCTCTAGTAAATCTAGGCCACAACGGCCCGAATTTAATATATTTTGATCTAACAGTTTTGGTTGATTCTAGCACCCATAAATTCAGGCCTAACCCTCCTTTCTCTTCTCATATTTTTATGGAGGCAATAGCGAAGCTCTGCCATTTCTTCTTCTCCACTTTCTTTCTAAATTATAAAGATAAGGTATTTGTAGCTATATTCATACAAATCGAAGAAGAGTAGAAATTTAATAAAAAAAGAGAATGAAGAGAATCAACCATACACGTAATTGAGGTAATTTAAATATTTAAATATTTGTATCTATTTTCTCTCCCAATCCCAAATTCGTTCTCAGATCTAAAGTTCTAATGTATGTATTTACCTTTTTATACATATCTCTTGGATTAAATGGATTTGAAGATGAATCAAAGGTTCTACTCCAGATCTGGAGATTTAGACCGCTTTTAAAAGGTAAGTGAGAATATTTATAAATTGTTATAATGTGAAAATTATCCATTGGTGTTTATTTGATTTTTATGCCTAATTGGAATTGTATATGAGTTGTGGGCAATGAATTGAATACGATTTGAATATAATAAATATCACCCGCATATTCTTGTTTATAAATTGACTTAGCATTGTATACAACCTGATCTGGAAATCAGTCCCAAATGTATGAATTTATAATATTGATTTAAATGAAATTAATTCTAGATTTGAAATATGTTGTATAATAATGTTATAAATTTGGATTATTACCCTAATCTTGTTATAATATAAACTTTTCTATATTTGGAATATTTGGAATTTATATCCGTTAAATACTTGTAAATTAGTTTGATTTCTTTCCCTTTTAGAAAGATATAGCATTTGATCTAACAAGGAATAGCTACAAATTGAAAGAGAAAGAGATGTATAAAGTATGAATTCATTGTATTTTACACTGTTTATTTCAATAATAAAAAGAAATGATTATTCCTTATAATTTCAAACGGTGTATCTTTTATATTTTAAAGTTAAATCTTTTGTTTTAGACTAATTTATGGAAATTATAGCGGATAATCTTTTTATATATGATTCCAACAATTTAACATGGAATAGTATATTCTGGTAAAGGTATATAACTAGAACAAATTTGAAGTAAATATTTGTACATAATTATTGCGCTTATAATAATTAAATAAAAAGTTAATAACGACGCTTGAATGCAATATTCATGTTTAGGATAATTAACTAATGGGAAAAAAATTTAAAAGGTTGTAACTCCAATAAATGGTAATAAATATGGGGGTTGCAATAAATGGATAGGGTAAATGATTAACGGGATTGGTAAAAATGGAATTGATATAAAAGGTTACTAATTTGAAATTAATAATGATACATAAATGTCTTAGGAAATGTCCGTTAAAATTCTATGGACAAATTGACATTTATGAGCATTAAATGGGGATTTATGGATAGATAAATATTTAAGGTAAATCTTATTGCCTTAAATAAAAAGGGAATTAGTAAGCAAAGTCCAATGTCTACCTACGATAATATAAATATAGACTAAGGATGGTTAATTGGGCTTAGTAGGTTAGTGATGCGAGGTCAGTAGAGTCACTCGATGGAAGACTGCCCTTCACTTTAAGGCTACCAATAGTCGGGTGTACTTACTACTGATGTGCGATATCACTAATCCAATGACCCATGACGATGTGAGGGATTGGGCTTTCTTTCTTAATTGGAAAGTATTAAATGGTCCCAATTTAGAATTAGGAACGGTAAAGGATATCTCCATAGGGGTTCGCTTCTACTTTGAGGTCTTAAGTGGCTGAAGGGTCAGCCTCTCTCCTGAATGGAAGTATTAAGTAACGTGGTGAGATTCTAAATAAATATGGATGTCCCTAAAAAGGGTTTGCTTCAGTGTTGATGTCTTAAGTGGTTGAAGGGTCCACCTCCCTACTAAAAGAAGTAACCTAATGAAATGCCATATTTATAATTAAAGAGTGAGAGTGGATATCTCTAGATGGTTTCGCTTTAGGTTTGGGGTTTTAAGTGACTATAAAGTCCTCCTCTTTCCTATAAAATAAGTATTAAGTAACCCAATGAGATTTCTAGGCAAGGACACCAGATAGTACCATTGAGGAGCACGCTTTCAGAAGTAGGTCTTAAATGACGGGTCTACCTATTTTCCACTGGGAAGTATTAAATGGCTTGGGTACAGTCTCTTACAATGCTATAGCCGGAATAATAATAGTACCATTTATGAGCATGCCTTGGGGATAGGTCTTAAATGATGGGCCCTGCTTTAGTTAAGGTCTTAAATGACCAGAGTCTGCCTATTTTCTAATAAAAAGGTATTAAGTGGCTTGGGTACTGTTTATTACATGACTACGATTTTATCGGCGATAGTGCGGTAATAGTTGGACATTAGTGCGGTAATAGTTGGACATTAAATGTCAGAAGTATTAAATATTGGTTAGAGATCTTGTAGCTAGGACCCACTGACCATTGACAACATTGATAGGAAACCACCTTGGGAATAGATCTTAAATGATGGGGTCTACCTCAATTAAGCCCGTAAGTGACAAAGTCTGCCTATTTCTCCTTTGAAAGTAATATAGAAGCCCGCTTCATATTTAGAAGTACTAAGTGGCTAATGGATTTGGAAGTATTAGGTGGTTGATATGGCTGCATTAATATTTATACTTAGGAAGGGGTAAGTATGTAATTGTGTGTGTAATGCAAGGTTAGATTAGAAGTGATAACCTAAATGGACATAACAATTAAATGAAATCTATCGGTATAAGTTTATGTTATGGATAGTTCATATTTTTCCAGTCACTAGAATGTTATTCTGACCCTCTCCTCTTACAACTCACATAATCGAATTTAGAGGAACATGTCACTAGAGCTGGATGTGCTTTTTTGTTGAAGAGTCTTCTTTCTCTTATGCTCGATGTTGATGTGACAATCTGCTATCCAAGGAATACCATTAATTCCAAGGTAGCAATCAAAGTTTGTATTCTTATCCTATTATTATTTCTGCTGTGAGTTTAGATTTCTATTAATCTTCGATAATGCTCATGCTTATTTACAGGTACCAAATCAAACGATCTATGCTTAGATAGACCTGGGTTTCGATTTTTGTCAAAATTTGGGCACTTTAAGGTGCGAGTTGTTGCAGGATCTTTATAACAGCGATCCTTCCAGAGTCGGGACTCGGGCTGGAATTGGAAACAGGAACGGAGGAAGAAAACCCCATGAAGGCTGTGGTTGATGCAGTAAAGATTGCTTCAGTCCCTAAACCATGCATATTTGGAGGTGGAGGAGGCAAGTGAGGTTAATCTACATGTTGGTAAAAAGAGTGATAAAGTTTAGTGATGGATTCTCGTGAAAACTGAAGCTTCTCGAAGAATGGAGAAACAAGAGATATACCTGTAGGAGAATCCCGTTGCGATACGGTGAACTTGCCTTCTTCAAACCTGTGCTCCCCAGGCTGAAACACAATGGGAGGAATGTATTGCTTGTGGGGGACACCCGTTAGTGAAGCCGGAAGAATGCGAGTAGTTGCGGAGCTAACTTCCGTAGAAGCATGGATGGTTGCTGCTGGCTCTTGAGATTTGAAAGCTGATATTTTGCACTGAACCGAAGAGCTCAGGCCAGCAAGAACTTTAGCAGCATCGGTAGCAGTAGCATCGATAGCATCTTTAGCAACGATAGCCTTTTCGATGAAAAGAGATTAAATATATTCAACTTTAAGATATGTGGCCATCAAATCCTCTTCGGAGCGATTGTCTCCAACGTCCGCAGAGCTGCGTAGCCATTCCTCCCATGCGCTAGCAAGTGCCTCGGGATTTCGTCCATCAACCATATAGATTCTTGAACATGACTACATTAGTACAAAATAAAAATATGTTGGCATCAAGCTCGGATAGGATCTTGTATTTCTCATCTTGAAGCTCTTTGAGCTCTTGCATTGAAATTTCAAGCTCAGAGTCACTACTGAGCTTTTCCATAGACAACTCATCCACCACCTCAGAGAGTTTCTTCTTTTCGTCAACAAGCTTGTGATTTTCCTTGCAGAGTTTAGTGAGTTCAGCGGCTTGATCGGCAAAGGTCATATCCTAAGCGAGGATGGTTTGGTCCTTAGCAGCAAGTTGCCTTTTCAGCTCAGCACTCTCCTTATTTGAGAGCTTTAAATTATTGCTTGTTCCCATTCCTGTTTGCTCATGAACATGCTTCAACTCTACCAATAGATTGTCGGTGCTTGCTTTTTATATCTGTGCGAGATCTCTCTCTCTCTCTCTCTTGTAACCTTGAGAAAATCATCCTCCTGTTCCTTAAGCATTCGCTCAAAGGCAGCTCTTTTGGACTCGAAGGATTGGATATTCGTATAGTTTATCTTGTTAACTTTGGAGAGAGCTGTGCATATTTTCTTCCTTTTATATGCTTCATTGATGCCCTACTCGATGTTCTTTAGACTTTTCATCACCACCTCTTTCAACGTGTCTGAGATATCTTGATCGAACTTGACACCATGTAAAAAGAGATTGGGCAATGCAGCTGATGAGCGTGGAGGACTAGTTGGAAGAGTAAACGAGGGAGCAGAGATTCCCTTTGATGCACGTGGGACGGTCTTAACCATAGTTTGGGAGACCAAACTTGCTGGACATGAGAAGTTTGATCCTCTGTACGTGGTGGAATGTCAGCAGAAGAAGACCCACGGTGATCCGTCGAATCTTTATAGCGTTTAGCAGAGTCACATGCCAATTCAGAATTGATGTCCCTTTTCTTTCTTTCTTTCTCCCTCTCCCTATCCTTCTCCCTCTCCTTGCGATCATCATCGGCCTCGTGATTTTTTCTCCTCGGACTCTCATCCTCGATCTCATAGTGATAAGGCGGATATGGATCAGGGGTTCAGTCTCTGTATTTTCCTGCATGGTGGGAGAACTTTTCATGATATCCACGGCCAATGGAATGTGAAAAAGGAAGAAAATAGTATTAATATTGGAATTTCGAAGAATAACTCAATGCAAGAATGAGTGTCCATGATCCTAATGAAGTGTGTGGTGCCAATGACCCCTTAAGTACTTTGCCAGCTGAATTGGCAAGAAATTAAAGTAGAGGTCTCTCCACCTTCGCTTACAAAACCCACTGGCAAAAGAGAGAATTCTGAAAAGACATCTCGCAGAATGTTGCTAATGGTGAAGTTGATCTTACTAATGTCACTTAAGCCAACAAAGATGTTACCAATGGGGCTAGATCGAGGCGAAATCTCGACTGAAGGCAATGCAAATTGATCTTCGGCCATCTCGAAAGTTTCTATGACAATTTATTCCTGATAAGGCGAGTTGGGGAGGTCAGGACTCAACTCGGGCGACTCACCAAATGATTTGTTCCCTTCCTCGCTAGCATGGTATTCGCTATCATCATCATCAGCATCCTCTCTTTCCTTGTGATGAATGGGATTTTTAACCCTCAAAAGTTGACACTAATACATCCTCGGTATTGACATGTCGCAAATTCAAGAGCTAGAAAACCTGACCATTAAGGGAAAAAAGAAAATAAAGACAGAACAGAATCTTATACGAATGAAATAACATATAATATTTCAACATATAATATTTACGGTGGAAAATTTTAAATGCATTTATCAGAATTTTACTTAACATCAACATTGACAATTATAAATCTCCATCCCTACAAATGTGGAATACAATAGTACATAAGTGTGGTGGAAATGGATAACAATCTTTAGAAGAATCCTCTAACTCCATGCTCCGAGCTCTTTTAAAATGCTCCAAACTAAACCTGACTATTAGAATGCTTGAAAAAATAGGGCACCCAGAGTTTAAGGGAAAGAAAATAAACTCCAGGTCAGTATGGGACTGGTGTGAGAAACTCAAAATATGAGTATTTGAAAACAAAGGGTATCTCATAAGACCATATCGCACATAAACACGAAACGGGTTTTTACCTTATGATAACCAAATCATTTCTACATAAAATCCAATGATATTAATTTTAATGACATTCTTTAAAAAACCTTTCAAATAAACATATTCAAATAGCCAAAATTGCTATATTGGTTAAATTTGATGACATAATAGGTATACAACTAATTCCGAAGGCACTTATTGGAGAATGAATTTCCAATGAACAACGAGGTAAGGGAATACCTCCCGTACAGTACATTTCTAGAGGAATGTATCGGGGCCACCAAAAGAAGGTTCTCTGCGAATAAGACCGACCTACCTGAGACCAACAGATGATAGCACTGAATATGATATCACCCCAGCCTTTCTCAACCTCTCCGAGATGTCTCATAGCATTCACCACAAAATTTAAACCCGATGTTATAGTAGGTAGAAATAAATAAATCTAGAAAGGTGATTTATACCCTAATGGTTGCTAACCACTTAGCCTTAAAGCAACCCCTATTTCACAATTCCCCAGGTGTGAGGCTTGAGGTAACATTTACCTTTCTTAGATCATTTTCACTTAAAATGCCACATTGCCATTTCCAACAACACACTATTGATTTCAACAAAAGTACAACCTCTGAGCTCGTATGTCTCAGAGAAGGTTGCTAAGCATAAGAGGGGTTACATCCTATACCACCAACAGATGTACATTTGTAGAGATCAATGCACTATGATCTTAGAAATGCAATGTCAAACATCCATCCATACAAGTTGTCCAGGAACATGACAAACTGAAGGAACTCTCCTACTACATCTTATTGGGCATCACTCCTAGGATTAGTAGTGAGTAGTCCTTACATACGAAGATCCCAGAATGAAGGGACCATTGTTATTTATTTATCTCAAGAGCTACTTCGATATTATCAACAAGCAGTCCTTCCGTTATGAAGATCCCTGCCTTTAACTTCATTGTCTTCAACATATCTTCACTTTAGAACTTGCAAATTGGTTCGAAGTGGTTTTCGGATATGACTTTGCCCAAATCCGATCCCAGTTCATCCAAACCAATCATCAAGAAAAAGATGTTAAGTATGTGGGTAATTAATATTTCAGTAATTAGTATCTTTTTTATCCAAAATATCTTCTTAGAGATATATATATATATATCTTTATTAAAACAATTTCTTTTCAGCATACATGGGATCATTAAACCTCATTTATCGAATCTTTGTTTAATTAAAACTTTTTTAGATCTGAAAGTAATTCCGAATCATTTCATCATTTACTTAGGAAAATATCTCCAAATCATTTATTTAAATCTTAATAAAGATTTCCTATTTTCAAATCATAACTTTTAAACGGGTCAAAAACAATGTTATTTAAGACATCGTTCACTGTAAACCCAAAACAAGTAATTTTAAGTAAAAGGATCCATAGGAATTAAAATATTTCCAAGTCATTTATTTAAATCTTGGCAAAAGATTTCTCAAATCATAACTTGTTAATAGGTTAAAACCATGTTATATAAGATGGTAAATCCAAATTAGTTAGTATTCAAGCAAAACGGATCCAAAGAAGTTATACTAATTCTACTCAACATCAATTTCTATATTCAACCTTTACTATTCGACGAATAGCAGTGAAATCACCTTTTAAATTCACATAGATAGTATGGGTTCCCTCCTTGAAATTTTAATACCAATTATAAGAAGATTATTTATATACAATCCAAGTTGTATTAAATGTGGAAAATTAAATCTTTTATACTTGCCTCGTTTCTGACATTTTGACCTTATCTATTCTTTGCCCAAGAAAGAGGCCAAGTGAGCCAGGGCACTAGTTGTTCTTGAACACCTCCTTAGTTTAAGCACCTCCCATTTGGATCTTACGAATAGAGAAATCCAGTCAACTCATCGACTTATAGAGCCAAGATTAAATCACTTGATTATAACAACATTTCTTTAAATCATTTATTTAACTCTTTTAAAATAAATTATAAAACCTCCACATTATATTTAAGATACTTAGTTACTTATTTGAAAACATTTATAAAAGATTTGTGAGAGAATACCTAAGTTTAAAGCCATATTTCAAAAGTTATTAAAAGCACTGCAAAAAGCGCTGCGAATAGTGCTTTATGGCTTATTTGATCAAAACAACTTTTCTATTATTTAAAAATCCATTTTTATAACTCAAGTCTCTTTTAAAATATTTAAAGAATTTATACCATATTTTTAAAGAATTAAAAATATCAACTTTAAAGAATTTATCGCTTTGGTTTTCTACTACTAACCACGACTATTTTAAAACTTGATTTGCTCATATTTCAAAATCTACTAAATGAAATCTCGATCTTTTCCTTTTGTTTGATAACTATGATTATAAGAGTTTGGAAAATTCTTATTCCAAATAATTCTGATTCTAAATCCATCGTATAAATGAATTTAACTTTCTATGGCGCGAAATCGCGAACTACCGTTACACAACGCGTCCATTTTAACTAAATTTTCATATTCTTTCCAAACTTTATCGAAATACTTTTAAACGTTTATAAAATATTTCTAAATAATTTTAAACCATTTTAAAGTGGTTTAATAAGCTCATATATACCATTTCATTCGATAAAGGAAAGTGATTTCCTTTGTGATATTCGATGTGTATTTAATGTGACTTATTAACACCATTAAATAACAATAGTAAAAAACCAAACTTGATGATCAAAGTATAGTAAATATCCATAGTAATCATATCACATTATATATATAAAGTTTTATAGAGTTTTCTTACCTTCATTGGTTTCTAACTTTACGAAAATTCGCTATAGCTTCGCTACGATCGAATCAAAGCCTACGGAATTGAGCCTGGGACCTTTGGATAGCCATGGACTAAGCTTGCAAGTGGAGCTGGGCTCGGCTAAGTATAGATATGGATGTGGCTATGAGCTTTGAGTGGAGATGTGGAGTGATTTGCCTTGATTTTGAGGTGGAATGACATGGTGTGTATATATGTGTATATATTTTACTTTATTTTGCCATAACTTTGCAAATATTTTTTCGAGGCATGGATGCCATTAAAGAAGAGCTCTTAGAGCTTTAAGAAGAAGGAGGAAGAAGAAGTGAATGGATGAATGAAATGAGAGAGCTAATGCCTTGTATTTATAGGCAAAAAATGTGAAAATATCTAAATGTGCATTTTCGTTTCTACCCTCAACCCACACCCCTCCTTTTCCATCATCATACATGTTACTTCCCCCTCCTCATGTGCCTCCATCATTTCACTTCACTTCATGGCATGTGCATTGACTTTGCATAGCTTAAGGATGAAGTTTTCTAAAATATCTTACATATTGTTACCATATATGTATATATAAATGAGTATATGTGTTATAATTATACATATGGGTATATGTATATGTTAGCAAGTGTATGTGTGTGTCATATATGTGCACAAGAAATATAAAAAAGTTTGCAATAACTTTGAACAACTTCTGTTCGCTAAACCGTTGAAAATCTGGAAACCGATTCCCAGTCACATTTTCACTTATTAATTAAATTACATATAAATGTAAAAAAAATTGAAAACTAATTTCTTATCATTTTAATTATCTTAAAATGATCACATTTGATTTATAAAACCACATAAATAAATATTAAACATTTGTTTACAAAAAGTGCTATTATATCGATAAAGCGATATCAATTTTCCCTATAATTTCAAGTCAAGTATATCTCTTTATAAAATTATTAGAAATGATTTACTATCACTTCATAACTAATTTAAATGAATTATTATCGTTTAAAAACAATTATTTGAATAATTATAATAATTATTAATTCATAAATTTCAATTTATATTCATAAATCAATTATTAAATATGATGCCATTATCGATGATGTCATAAATATAATTTATTTCTCAAAAATAAAATAAATAAATTTATTTCATATTCTTGTTTAAATATATAAATAAGTGTATGTATCTAGCTCCGTGTGCGACTTTTGATAATTATAGAGCTGTTTATTAATAAAACAATTTTCAGCCATTTTATTGATATTTTTCCAAACTATATATTTTTGTAAATACTTATTCAAAATAAGATTAAAATTACTATTTATTATTAAAAACATCATAGTTTATGCTAGAAAAAATTATATTTGAATATTTTAAAAATAAATATAATTTATCAAAGTGGTAAATTTTGCGGTTCGTTACATTCCTCATCCTCCACCATCGGCTCTTTGCTTTCTCTTCTTGCAACTGGTTCGTCCTCCTTTGGAATCAAGGTCATTATGGCTACTTTGCCTCCATCTCTCTGGACATTTCCTCCTCTAAACTATACAGTCACTCTTTGAGGGGCCTCTTCTACGCGTGCCTTGCTAGAGGGACCCTCTACTTCCCTTTGAACATTTTAGTTGAAGCTACGAGAGGGGGCAGAGGAATGGGTATAATCCCTAAAGCCACTTTGTGTTGGAGACTCGGCAACAACAAATCTATCTTGGGGAAGCAGACCAAACTGCCACAAATTTTCATTTGTAAGAAGGACTGCAATAGTGCGCTGGTTGGATCTTACAGCCTTTAAAGCATTGAGTGTTCTCTCATCTTCATCAGTCTCATCTTGGGCCGAGATGCCTACAAGGAAACACATATTAAGTTAGAAGCTTAGAATTTCTAACATGGGGGAGACTAGAGAAAAGGAACATACATCCAAATAGCCAAAGCTGGTTGAAATCTACCAGCATCACACGAAGTACTCGTTCTTGAAATAAGAATGCTTGTTGTGAAGCTTCTCAATCACTTTACATCCCCATCGGGCTTCGATTATCACATAGGATGGGGATCTTGCCTTATATTGAATCGAAGAAGATATGTAAGATCATTAAATCTTAAGGAACGATTGAATGTACCCATGAAGAGGATGTACATCAAGCTTAAAAGAGAGTAGCCATTCGGATGAACTTGGAACGGAGCTAATCCAGGTTCTCGCGGCACCATCATAAGAAAAGGATTGAACGACGTGACAGCATTACCCAAGCACATGTATCAGTTGCATGCTATGAAGTCCGATAGGGGATAGTGAGTGAATTTAGCCCTTATCGTTAGATGGACATCATCCTTATGGATGCCATGTTGAGGACATATGTTTTGGAGCAACTTGGCAGAAAGGGTTGAAGGCACCTGCTACGGTGGGTTGTTCAAAATTTTCAATCCTGAAGGTAGCTGACCTAATACCGACTCAACTAGGACTATTTAGCTTTAGGATTCAGAAGTTTCAGGATGACCTAGCCCGACAGGAATAGAAGGTGAAGCAGGAGCTATAGAAGATCCAGCTTCGAGAGGAGTAGAAATTACTTCACCAGACTTAAAACTTGGCATTCAACACGGTCAAGTATGTTTTACTTTGAATAATAAACCAGTGTGACCAATGCTCGAAATTCAAAGGATGTGGACGTGTGTTAACTAGTCGAATTCTGAGCATTAACCGGGGCAAGTGCAGTGTGTTAATCTATGCAGTGTAAGTCTAGTGTCCCATACACGACGAACGAACCATGTTGTGTAGATAGCTCGCTCGTTCTAGAAAAACGAGCCATGCCATACTTTGAAATTATATTTTGAAACTTACACATTATCGATGAGTAATCGATAACAGAGTTGTCATACAGAGTGACATAGAAATATTTTATTTTCAGGATCATTGGAAGTGCAGTAGCGGGAAAACCAAGATGATGGGATCATCCACTATGTCCAAATTTGGAATAAGATGTCGCAATAGAATTCCATTAGCAATCAAGACTTATCCAAGTTTCGATGAGAGATAGTTGAATCCAAAAAAAGAGGATTTATCTCCAGAACCACGTGCATTTGACTTGGGCAAAACTCAACTACTCCATCGATCAAACACAACCCAAATTCATCCATCTTCCTTCAATTTCAATCAACTAAACCTTATCACCATCGTCATCATCATGAAGCCAATCATTGCCAACCTAAAATTCAAAGTCAAATGGAGCTAGGGTTTCGAATTTTGATCGGGGCCAGATCTTTCCAAGCGACGAATCTAGTAGCGACAATGTTGATGAATGGCGGCTAGCAACTCCAGGCGATGACGGTAGGTGGTGGCAGAGGCCGGAATTGATTGATGGCAGAGATAGTTGGGTCGATGGAAGTTGGATCGGGTCTTGGAAGGAAAGAAGGATCCAGCAAATATCTTAGGTGTAAGGCAAGCAAAAGATGAAGTTAGCTTGTACAAAAATTTCTAACTGTTGAGTTATATAGGTCGGTGGGAAGCCTTATAGCTTTGTACCGAGCTATGTAACTCAATGCCTTGTAGTTTTTCTCCCTTACACATCACTCAGAAGACATAGCAAGAGAAGATATGCCAATATAAATCGTGAAGCAATCTCTGGAGTGCAGACCACGTTCTCAAATGTAGAAGAATGAAGTTACAACTATAGTTAGACCAAAGAGTTAAAGGAAAATCAGCTAAGTGATAACCACATCTCGAGACAACATTTGAGCGACCAACTAGAGTTTATAGGATAGCAGTCCAGAACTTGTCTCAATCTAGAGCATTCTTTGTTTTCAATGAAAGCATATTCTAAGGGAATGTGTAACCGGGTTTTTAACCAAACAAAAGTCAGCGGAAGTTAGAATGTTAAGACGAAGATGAAATGAATTGAAAACTTGGAAGCACACTTAGAAGGAATAGAGAAACATTTCAAAGGAATTTCATATGAATTGGAGCCAAGGACATAGCTCGGTATCGACCTATGTAGGTCGATACTGACCTATAAATCCCCTCCGAATCACCTTCCAAACTCCATACTTCTCATACACTTCTCCAATAGCTTGTGATAAAGTGGTTTTCCCAAAGTATGGATGACCAATTCCAAGGTTGATGAGAAGAAAGCCAAGAAAGCAGGGTAACTCAAACATTAGAGAAAGACTAGTAGAATCAACCAAAAGTCAATGAAAATATCTTAAAACCCATCCACTAGAAGATAGAAGAGTAGAGCAAGAGTCGAAGTTGGATTTTGCACCAACACTTATAGGTCGGTACCGAGCTACATAGATCGGTATCGACCTATCATATTGGGTCGTGGTGTTCTGGTTTCTCTTGTACAACATCAGGCCTTCATTTAAACTCCAGTGCAAGCAGGTTTCTGACTCATTACCTCTATTTTCCTATAAATACTAATCTAACTACAACTAAAGAGGGATCGGGTTTCTGCTAACTCGATACATGGAAGCTCTATCTCTTTTTCATCTCCTACCTCCACAGAGTAGTCACCTAGGTAGCTACGTTTGGCAATTCTTAGCCATAGAACTTGTCAAGCCCTTATACTAGTGACTAATACTCTCTTTAATCCGCTGTAATCTCACACAAACTATATCAAATCAACAGTTAATAAAACTATAAAGTGGACATAGGCTGGAGATTACTGAGCCACTATAAAAATTTTGTGTCTCCATTTTATTTTATTTTATTTTCAATACTATTGGTAGATCTAAGTCATACAGGTTCCCTACAACTCAATCTTGTGTATCGATCCATTTTTAGCGTTAACAACATTAAACTTATGAATATAGTCCACCAAAGAATGATCCCTTTTCCAGAGATCGATGAACTCCTCAACAATGCAATCCTCTTAGACTCAGAAATAAACTAGGTCTCAAATCTCTCCCCGAACTGCTCCCAACTAATCTCCTCCTCGAGAGTTCAAATGGCACGGTCTCCCACCAATTTAAAGTGTCTTCATGCAGCTGTCTTGAAGCCAACCATCGCTTCTACTCTCCATTCATCTCTAAATCCCTAATGATGTGCTCACACATCTTCAGCCAATTCAGTACCTCTACTATCGGTTCTTTCCCGGTAGACATTTTACCCCCAAGATTTCTATGGTCCTGACCTAACTTGGAGATGTCCACTCTAGCCGCTAGTCTTGGCTCGGCTACTAACGGCTGAAGGCGCTCTCCATCATTGTCTCCGATAGTTTGAGTGCTATCATTCTCCCTTCTTGTATTGGCTCCTCCAATTGCAATTCTTCCACTTCTCAAATCCAATTTCTACTAAAAAAGCCTTTATTGAAAATAGAAGAAGGAAAGTGGTTTAGCAATAGAAGATCTTTAATAACTCATTTATATCTTTATATAAAAAATGCAGGTATGTCATATACTAGTGTATACCCTCCCTAAGGTGCCTTTTTATTTATTCTAAGCTCTGTCCTAGTCAAGTGCTCCCTAACCTAAGTTGTGATACCAACTTTAACATCTCTTATCCTGAAACCCAAAGATGGAAACCCAATGTGTTGTAGTCACATTGGAAATATCTTTCATTGACAGAGATGCGATCAGTTATAATATATAGTCTTAAGTAAAACAGAGAAAATATCCAAAATGAAACACATCATTACAGATTTAGTCTAACAATTATTTTTACGACCTAAATCCATGCCCACATAGGGTCTAAACCATAGTATATGTAGCTAATAGTGTCACCACATATGATGTTGTAGGCACTAGCACTAAATACAATGGAAACAAACATAAATATAACAAATAATCCTCCTGCTTTGTCTTAGGCTTTAATTATTCGGCTATCCCAAAAGTAACCTACCTAACCCACAAAATCAGCTTACTTTAATGACTAGTGGTGAGTTTATAGAGAAAACAAGAATAAAAACACGGGTTAAACATAAAGTCTGGTGCAGATAACATACTTTCCAAAAGCATACAAGACAGTGAGACCACGTCGCCAACATGTGGAATGGGCCTTCCCTCACTTTCCCAAGAAATTTTTTATCCAACTGAATAATAAGTTTAAGTTGCAAATTTATTACTAAGTGTCTACACTATTGTGATAATGTAACCGAAGGCATTCCATCGGTTATGTTGTAGAAGAAAATTACATTGTTCCATCATAACCGAAATATCCTACCTTCGAATACTCCTAAGGCTATGCATACTTTTGTGGCATATATATATATATATGTATATGTATATGTATGTATGTATATCATTGAAGTACTATCGTTTGGCTGCAACTAAGACCGTATGCATATATATTATATACATTAATTATATTATTTCTCGGCTGCCACTAAGGCCTTACGCCTCATCGTTCTTGTTCCTCAATCATGCCTTACACCAATGCTTTCGCACTTCGATTTCCACATAGGCCTTATTCCTATTTGGATTTCAATTTTGATTACCATGGAGACCTTACACCTTCACTTTCGGCTTTTACACTGCCACCTCAGGCTTTATGTAATCCACCGTTCCCTTAGTGGCCAGTTTTGGCCTTACCCAATGCTTTCGTACTTTGGATGCCACACAGGCCTTACTCCTTCGCTTTCATTTCTAATACCACACAAGCCTTACTCCTTCACTATCAGTTTCAGATGCTACACGGGCCTTACTCCTTTTACCGAACCTACTACCTAGCCATCCGCTATTTGGCTTTTTTACTTCGGTATTTATTATCTAATGTTTCAACTAATTATTTTTTATATTATTAATACGGATTTTCATATTGTCATCAATGTCTCGCGTTCCGACCTCAGTAAACTTGAGCCTTATCATACCTTATTATCTTCAAAGGTTAAAAATTCCAGTTTACACATTCTTTCGAGAGTTCCACTACTCCAGACAATCAATTTTCTTAGTCTCATCAAGGGAAGCCTGTCATAATTTGGTTTTGGTAGTTGGTAAATTAACTCTTTAAATTCCCTCGGCTAGCTTCCTAGGTTATCCAACCTTAGCTTTCATACTTAAGTCTTTTAATCCTAGGGTTTTAGTTTATTTATCCTTCGGATTAGCTTAAATACCTTTAACATTGTCCTCTAGTTCACATCGGGAACTACCCACTGCATGTTTGACACTGGCTTTACATGTGTCGATTTCTGATTCACTTGACTTTTATTATCGTTTCGTGCACTTTACGGACACATTTTGCACAAAATGTTGATCTGGTCTACAAACCCATAATTAATTAAACTCTTTAATTTAATAATGTTCTGGTCATCACCTATTTATCTTCCAATTCTCTATCATAACCCTTTGGCTAGACCTAATTTTCATTCAGAAACTACCTAATTTGTTCC
This sequence comes from Allium fistulosum, assembly GCA_030737815.1. Classification (NCBI taxonomy): domain Eukaryota; kingdom Viridiplantae; phylum Streptophyta; class Magnoliopsida; order Asparagales; family Amaryllidaceae; genus Allium; species Allium fistulosum. The sequence continues at coordinate 421,486,121 of CM060906.1, forward strand.
AATTATTCTGTAGTATATTAATCATGTATAGTATTCCTTATAACTAACAAATTTTCTCCATATATGGATCTTAATTAATTTATAACAAACTATATACTCAAGGATAAATTCTATTAATCAAAACTATTTTCTAACATTATTATTTATCCCTCTATTTAATACCACGTACTAATTAATCAAGCAAAATCCAAGGAATGGCCAAATTATAATATGGTCATGAGGAATACTAAGAAGAAAACGTTAGGTACTATATTACTCATATATACCTTTAGCTAATGAAGTCTCTAGTTTCCTTTGTTATTATTATCCGGCCTTTTGGCCTAGCTATATTCATACCGACTAAACAAATGAGACCGGACAATCATCGAGGAAGGCAGCCCAAAGAAATGATTATTAGGCTCAGAGATCAAGTGTAGGCAATGATATGAAGTGACGATTAACCGAGACCAAGAGATAGACTCTCTAGAATATTCTAAGTACGAATGAGTACCTTCTTCAAATAGAGGATCAGTGTCCATCCCTTTCCCTAGGGGATCGGTACATATCCTCAATTTTTGTCCCAAACCGGGTGAGATCGATATAGAGCGACAAAGAAGGCTAGAGTTTGTATGCTCCAGTTATGGGCAAATTACTTGACCTAAGAAAAAGATCATATAGAAGGGATCGTACAAAAGGGATCGTACAAAAGGGATCGTATCAAAGGGATCAGATCGTATCTAGCCCAACAATGCAACGCAATGGAAAACGATCGATATATCAAGATCAAGAAGTCCAATACCCTCGAAACTTTAGGAACAAAAAGAGGGGACCCTAGGGAGTCCACCCTAGGGATCACACCCCAAAAAGCACAAGAAAGAGGGATTAGCCAGAATCAGACAACATCACATATTACAACTATGATTCATTAATAACTCAAGTTCTACTAACCTAATTGGCATGAAATTTGGAGGCTAAGCATCATACAACATGGAGAAGCACTCATAGGAATCGCACCCCAAACTCCTCCAAAATAGGGATTGGCCCCGATCCCTATTTCTTAGGATTTGGGCCATGCGATCCCTATTGTGGGCCCCAATGGTTTTGGAGATCCGCCTGTCGAATTTTCAGGGAGATATCTTGTCATCTTTCTCTATAAATACATACTTGATTGTTCATTTTCGGGACTTTTATGCTGCTTGTTGCTTTATACTCTTTTGTAACTAAGGTTTCTAATCTGATCCCTATTGTACTCAGTTTACCAAGTGATTAATAAAGCTATCTCTTCAAAGTGGACGTGGGAAAACAATGTCGAACCACTATAAACTGCTATGTCTCTATTATTAGCTTGTTTCTTATTATTTTACTGCTATATTCTCTCTATTTACATTTATTATTATTTATTTATTCTTCTACAAAATCTCTATTGGATGTTTATGCTAATTTTTGGTGCAAACATTGTTGATCTTGCATTGAGAATTGAATTCTCAGCTTGATTAGATCTCATCATCTACTTGTGGATTCCCATATTTGTGAGATAGATCCACTAGCAAGGTTCCTATTCTACTTAGATTTGAAAGAGATCTATAAGAAAACTACCAACAATGCCTACTAGGAAGGAGAAGGCCATTGCTACCTCCTCACGACCTGCTGATGAAGTAGTAGAGAACACAGAGATCGCTCTTCTAGAAGGTGAAGCGCAACAGGGAGCCACAGACGTACAAGCTTCCTCTAGAATAATCACTAACTCTGATATAGAGAGACTACAGAAAGTGCTCCAAGAGACCTATGTAGAACTACAAAAACAAACTCAAGTCCATATTCAAGTTCCAGAAAGTCAACCGTTCAATTTCAAATTCAAAGTTGGATATGCAAGTCTTGTTGTCCATTATAGTCACACGTTCAAGTTCATTAAGATGGGATTGCTTCTGATTGTTCATACAAGTTTATATCGATTGGTTTGATCAAGTCATCAAGCTCCATTCAAAGGCCTAAAATGGCTAAGTCCCCATAGCTGATCCTTTTATCTCAACATAGCTGATCCCTCTCTCAAAGCCAACTTGACCAATCCCTCAATAACACTCCACCACCGATCCCTATTTCACGAATAAAAAATTACCTATCTCTATGTCATGAATGAAAAATGACCGATCCCTCCTCACTCCACCACGCCCGATCCGCCCATGCTCCGCAAACGATCGATCCCTCCGCACTTCAACTCCAATGTTTTCTCCCATCCCAACAGCTGATCCCTCCATGCCTACACAACCGATCATATGTCTAGGCAAATGATAGTAAGAAGGGATCGGTGATAAACAAGTGAAAATAGAATGGATCGGTGAAAGAATAAGAAGGAAGCGATCGGTAAAAAATTTTGATTGAATATGAAGTAGGGGATCAACAACTAAATAAAATATGAAGAAGGAACGGATTGGCTAATTTTCTAAAAAAAAGAAGAGTCTAAATTTTTTTGGATTTGGACTCGTGCCACAGCACAGTGCTCTCGCATTTTGGATTTGGAACTCAACTTAAAGACGATACATTTTATCCACTTCCCTTACGTCCTATGATTGATCGGAGTATAGGGGATCAAGCGGCACTGAATTACAGCTAAGGAATGGACAAGGAACTGCTACTCAAATGTTATTTCCAAAGGCTAGAGAACCAAGGTGATATGACGTGAACTGGGATCGATTGCCAGATCAAGCTTCCAAGGTAGATTATGATTGCTCTCAACTGACCAACTTCCAAACGCGTGATTTGGCAGTTATGGTATGACGTCTTGTGTGACGACCGCCCAACGCCGTTTATTATGTCATCTTGAAGTATAGCTATCCCTCATTAAAAGTCATCACTTACCATTATGGAACCTCCATCATCGAGTCACAAGTGGTAGTCATCAAAAACCATCAAAAATCATCGAAACGTTTGTCAAAAAACTCCCTTTAAGACTCTATATGTTCCGACCTGAAGTCGAACTCGGGTAATCACCCATTCGACCAGAAGCAAACCCAGAAAATTCTGGTCCAAGGTCAAACTCGGGTAAAACTAAGATTTTCTCCAAGAAAACACCAAGATGACTCCAAGCACCATTCGTCGCCAACCCAGCACTTCAAATTCAACGGCTCCAAGTGAACTAGGGGCTGCCTCCAAGCAAATAACAAATTTTCTTGGGTTAGACTCCAAGTAAATTATCACCAATCCGCCAATACCGGTCCAACTTGTTTTGGTCATAGCTCAGTCATATGGACTCCAAATGACTAGACCTAGTGTGCAACCTCAAGAAGCCTTCCTTATTGCCTTATATGGATCGCACCCCTTTTGGGTGAAAGTTTGGGGATCATCACCAATCTACGACCCCATCCTAACTGATTCGCCATTCGATCGGCGTTCTCAACCATCAAATGTTGGACAATCATGCATACAACATTCACAATCATTACAAGTAGCCATAACTTGAAAACGGATCGGATTGACGATGATTGGAGCATCTCCCCCGGTCAAAACCTATTTATCGAAGCCGTTCAACGCACAGAATATCAGAGGGGTTCAATATGATAACCATGCCAGCGTATTCTGTGAATATAGACTCTCAACAACATCTCATAGAGTATGAGTGGCACATGGATTCTGCCAGAGCAATGGATGCCATCGATTGCAAATGTTTTCCCATATTCCTCGAAGGGAAAATGATCATGTGTTTTATGCAGTTACCACTCCGGTCCATCTCCTCGTCCGATTAACCGGATCAGAAGTTTGTCGAGCAATTCACGATGCATGCGACTCACACCAAGGATGTGATGTTATTATCCAATTTATTTCAAGCGCTAGGCGAGCCGCTTAAAAACTTCCTATAGAGATTCAAGGCGTCATTACTAAAGTGAGCAATCCCGGTGAGAATATCATACAGTAGCGTTGGTAAGGGGAATCGACCCCAAGACAGACTTTGGCGACTAGTAAGATGGAGAGCCTCCTACGACCTTGGATCATTTCTATTACAAAGTGAAGTAGAACCTAAGAAAAGAGGAGTTAGAGTAGACTAGGAAAAAGAACGATGTAGGCACGTTGGCTGAAGAAATTCAAAGTGAGGGCAGCATCGATGCCTTAGATGAGGACTCGGATTCTAGAAGATGCTCCAGAATCACAAAATTTGACTCATATACTCCTTTGAAAGATTTAATCGAAAACATCTACTTAGAGACTTACGGCTCGAAGCGGTACTGGAAACTAGCCTCGAGAGAGTCCACCGAAACCCAGAAGAAATCCAGGAAATGTTGTATATTTCAAAATACACACGGTCATAACATGACGATTGCAGACACCTCCGAGATGTGTTTGGAAATCTGATCTAGAAAGGAAAACTTTCACCAATCTGTGCAAGCCACATAGAATGGCGGGCATGGAAGATCCGACCCCTATTAATAAAGAAATTGATTATCAATTGGACCACCTACACTCGACTTCCAATTGAGAAGGGCTGAGGCAAAGTGGAGTAGTGAGCACATGACGCTGCTTCACCTTTCAATAACATTTATTTCAATTTCGGTTATGTTTTGAACTACGACTAACTTGAATTGAACTATTTGCAAATGATGCAGGTGACCAAGTACCCAAATTTAAGCGTCAACCAACCTCCATAGACAATGATCAGACCTTTCGAGTATATTCTGGATGAGCGTGATTTAACCGCTAATCATCTACCATATGCCCCTGACTTGGGGGAAAAACCCAAAACCGAAAGTGGGTGTGACTCGGCCACCCACTTCCTATTTTGTGCTTCCATTGTGATAGAACATCTATGCCTTGCTCAGAGCCCGACAAGGTCAAAATTCAATACAAAGTGGACACGACTAATCATCCACTCATCGACCACCGCCCTTGACTTGGAGACCAAAGGAAGGATTGGCGTGGATATGACCCGACCATCCACTACCCAGCTCCTACTTAAAGTTTTCCAAAATACTTATGCCTCTTCGAGAACTTAGCGAGAACGGGGTTCAACCAGAAGTGGACGTGACATCACCATCCACACATTGACTCCTACCCTTAATACAGAGCAGTTTAGGGGCTCGACTAAAAGTAGGCATGATTGATTATATACTCATCAACCACCACCCTCGACACGAGGTCACGACTGCAGCTTGAGATGGATGCAGCTTGACCGCCTACCCAATAACTCTCTACCTCGCTTGCTAGGAAGCGTATGAAGTAAATTGGACGAGACTTGACCATCCAACATAAGCATGGATGTGATCTGACCATCCATCACTTAATCACCAAGTGGACGTGAATCGGCTATCCACTCGCCAACCTTTGTCCTCGACACTGGGGGAAAACTTCCTTACCGCGCATGAACGTAACTCGACCGTTCATTCGACAACTCCTAACCTTTACCTGATAGATGGAGTATAAATCAAAAATGGGTGTGACTGACCTCCCATCATAAAACTCGGGTCCCCGAAGCATGGATCAGAGTATAAACACAAAAGGATGGATGCGGTTCGACCGTCCATCATCTAACGCTGATCCCCAAAGTGCGGACTGGAGTGTAAACATCAAACGAGTGTGACTAACCACCCATTGGATAACTCTGGTCCCTTAGTGCGGATTGGAGTATAAACACCAAATGGATGTAACTGACCGCCCATCAACAAACTCTGGTCCCGGAGCGCGGATAAGAGTATAGGTAGAAAATGGACGTGGTTCAACCGTTCATCCATTAACTCTCCCCGATAAACCGACATGCTAAGTATAAAACATAGAACAAATGTGATTTGACCATCTGCTAGTCAGCTCCTTCCTAAAATTTAACGATAAGAACTCCAAGTATGAATGAACATGATACGTTCGACCACTCTTCGACTTTCGCCCCTTACTTGGGGGTAGAAGAAATGACTAAGAAAAATGTGGTTTGACCATTTTCTAGAATAACTCTAAGTCCCCAAAGTGTGGACTGGAGTATAAACACAAATTGGGGGCGATTCAACCACCCGCCAACAAACTCTTATCCCCAAAGTGCGGATATGAGTACAAATAAATAGATGAGTGCGGTTCGACCACTCACTGTTCCATAAACTCCAACTTGAACTCAACAAGAGGTGTATAAACTCACTATGGAGGGAATCTGATCATCCACGAACTAACTCCACTAACCTAAGACTGGGGGTAGGAGTACAAATTACTGAAAGCTGAACAAGATAGCTCACTATTGCTCCGGCTTGGTGTTCTTTACGACGTAAGGCAGCAATTATAGAGAGGCCTTAATACAAAACCAATCTGAACTACCTTCGAAGTTACGGGTAACCGACTTTATCATGCCATCAAAATGACAGGAAATATCAATCCAAACTTTCTATATCATGCCGTTAGATTGAAGGTCGGTTTCAATCTGCACCAACCATAAATGGATGTGACCCAAACGTCCATCGAATAGCTTCAGTCACCAGAGCATGGACAGGATAATAAACCATGAATAAGTGTGACTTGACCATTCATTCTCCATCACCCTCCTTTGATCTGTCAGGAGGAGTATGAAACCAGATGAGCATGACTTGACCACTCCTGAGCTAATTCTATTCCTTCGTCCGACAGGAGAACATAAATCAAAATAGACACAACTGACCGTCCAGCTCCAAATGAATTCGGCACAACTGTTCATTCACTAGCTCTAACCATGATTCGACTAGAAGAGTAGTTTGAAACAAACATGATTTGACCGTCCACACACTGGTCCTTGCCCTTGGTTTGACGAGGGGAGCAATAGTCACAGATTGGATGTGATAACCGTTCGTTCTTTGGTCCTTTCCTTGAGTATGGCGACATCTACATCAAAAGTGGACGTGATTGACCATCCAATTCCAAAGTCATGTTCGAAATCCGATGGAGCATCGAAGTATTCCCCTTGGAAAGAAAAATCAGAATACAATCGAGAATAGGCAAGACTCGGCCTTCCATCAACTAACTCGATCCCGTGATTCAACGGGAAAGAGTATAAATCTAAAGTGGACATGGCTTGCCTTCCTACTTATCGACCTATGCCTCAGACTTGGGGTCACGAGTGAGAAACAAGATGAATGTTAACCGACCATTCATCAACTCTAAGTCTTCAGAGATTAGGTGGGAGTATAAACATGACTATGATGAGACTCGACCGTCCATGCAGTACATTTATTAACCTAAGACCGGGGGTAGAAGTGTGATCATTCAAAGACTGACTACGATAGCTCAAATACTGTGACATATACCTAGTGTTTACAATGACTCGAGGCTAGACCGAAAGGATGCTTAGAGATAGAATCATCGAATCGATGCCCAAGCTCACGGGCAAGTGACCATCACTCCAACCTGAACGATAAGTAATGGATTATGAGTACATTGGACGAAAAGCGCATTACTTAAATATACAAGCGGATTCAAACTCAAATCAAAAGTTAGCTATGTATCCACATGCAATGCAAGACTAAACTATACTTGGTGTTTGATTCACCCGTTACTACCAAACTCTACAGCTCATGACAAGACTTTGGGATTCGACCGGAGTGACCATCATCATTGATTGTCCCAACCAGATTTCACGTTGATTGTTATGCAAAACAGTTATGTTTGAACTCAAGGATTAGCTATCGGCATATAGGAATCAGATGTTCATATTCAAGTTCGTTCAGGGCACATGTTATAATCTGAATAAGTATAGATATGCTATTCTACCTAAGTCTGAAGTGGTAGATATCCAATTCGAGGCCATATGTTACTTTAAGTATGCAAGCCATATACGGCAGGTCCTGGAGAAACAGAAATGATGTAGCTTGGATCCGGAGAGATCTGCTGCACTAAAAGAGGAGGTGGATAAACTTAAAAGCAATGGGCTTATCTATGATGCCCTCTACCTTAAATGAATATTCAAACCTGTACTTGTGAGAAAAGAAAATGGAAGTGGCGGACATGTGTTGATTATTCAGACCTGAACATGGCAAACCCGAAGGACAACTTTCCACTTCCAAAGATTGACTAGCTGGTAGACTCAATCATTGGACATGCTTTCATCTATGGACGCGTATTCTGGATACAACCAAATCCCGATGCACATCCCCGACCAGGAGCACATCAGCTTCATTAGCAATCTGGGGTTATATTACTATGTTATGATGCCATTTGATCTTAAGAATGCTAGTATTACTTATCAAAGGTCGGTTGATCGAATGTTCAAAGACCAGATTAAGTGATCAATGGAAGTATATGTAGATGATATGGTCACGAAATCATGGAAATTCAAACAACCACATCAATGACTTAGTAGAGATATTTAGTATTTTCCAAAGATGTGGAATGAAACTCAATCCCTTGAAATACTCTTTCAACATTGCGTCAGGGAAGTTATTGGGTTTCATGCTCAACTCTCGTGGAATTGAAGCCAACCCTAAGAAGTTTTAGGCAATCAAAGACATCTAGGTACCGAAGAAAATCAATTAGGTACAGAACCTAAATGGGAAGGTCATCTCCTTAAGTCGATTCATCTCTAGGGTCACCAACAAATGGATTCTCTTCTTCGACCTAATCAGGAGAGGGAAGATAAACTTTGAATGGACACAGGATTGCATAGATGCATTTCAAGCTCTGGTAGGTCACATAGAGAGACCTCCAATCCTATCTAAGCTACTGGATATGAAGACTATACATCTATTTAGCGGTGTCGACACACACCATAAGTGTCGCACTATTACGTGAAGAGAATCGGATCCAAAGGCTAGTATATTATGTTAGCAAGAAATTGACAGGTGTTGAGAGAAACCACTCGATGCTGGAAAAGCCCTCGTACTGCCTGTTGATTACATAACGGAAGCTTCGCCCTTACTTCCAGGCTTACCCCATCAACGTCTACACCGACCAACTATTATGACGAGTTTTACAACAACCTAAGACGTCTGGAAGGTTGCTCAGATGGAATATCGAGCTAAGCCAATTCAATATCACTTATTTCCCTCGGAGAGCTATCCAAGAACAAGCATTGGTGAACTTCATACCTGAATTCACTGCACCAGGCGACTCTCCAGAGAGCAGTGAAGAATCGACTACCCGATGGAAAATGTATATGGATGGAGCATCTAATGATCAGTGTTCTGGTGCCGGAGTTGTTTCAGTGACTCCTAAGGAGCGATCGATCTACTACACCCTAAAACTTGACTTCCCTACAACAAATAACGAAGTTGAGTATGAAGCCATGATCATCGGGCTCAAACTTGCCAGAGAATTGGGAGTGAAAACTTTACAAATCTTTTGTGATTCCCAGTTAGTAGTATGCCAAGTCAGAGGAGATTATCAGACTAAGGGGCATCAACTTGCTCCTTTTCTTGGCCGGGTCCAAGAGCTACTGGTAGACTTCGAGTATTACACCATTACACACACCCCTAGAGGAAAAAATGAGAAAGCCAACTCACTGGCCAAGCTAGCCTGTTCCAAGGATGCGTAGCAAATGGGATTGGACTGGATGAAGTATTGAATGCTACGAGCATCCACCAGATGGAGATCGTTTGGGTTCTGGAGACAGAGTCGGAAAGGGAGTTGCGGATTACTCTTGTCCAAGGTTATCTACAACGGGGGATTCTTCCTAGATGGAGGAATGAAAAACGACAGATCCTCCGCAAAGCTTCATGCTACATCATCCAAGGAGTCATGTATAGGAAGAGTTTTTCTCTTCCCCTGCTTTGGTGTATCATCCACGATGACATCAAATGAGTCTTGAAAGAAGCCCGTAAAGGAGAATACGATAATCACACTGGGGGCAAACCCTGATAAAAAGTATTCCGTTATAGGTATTACTGGCCAAATATCAATCGAGATGCAACTGATCATGCTAGAAAATGCAACGAGTGCTAGATGTTTGTAAAAACTTTGAGAGCCCCATCGATGAAAATTACTCAAATGGTCAGTCCATAGCCATTTGCCACTTGAAGTATTGACATAATCGGCTCCTTGCCGATTTCTAAAGTTGGTGTGAAATACGCAATCGTAGAAGTGGAGTACTTCACCAAATGGGCTGAAGCTAAACGTTTAACCATCATCGTAACGAAAAAATTAATCAACTTTGTTGTTCGAAACATCATCTGTCGTTTTGGTCTGCCACGAATAATCGTAACTAATAGTGGGACCCAGTTCGATAGTGCCCAATTCAAAGACTTCTACCGCCGACATCATACAAAGAAAAGATTCACGGCTATTTCTTAGCCTTAAGCTAGAGGACAAGTCGAAGCTGTTAACAAAATCATAATGTCCATTATAAAGAAACGTTTGGAGAAGGTCGGAGGCAAGTGGGTTGACGAACTCCCATTAGCATTATAGGCAGACTAAACCACCCATAAGTCCGCGACTGGCCATACTCCATTCGCACTTGATTGCGGTTTTGAGGCCGTCTTCCCTATAGAACTTGAAGTCCCTTCTCATCGAGTGACTTATTACGACCCCTATTTCATTATAAAAAAATAATAATAAAATAAAAAATTCAATGTAGTTACATCTGATTCAATAAAATTTGGCAATGATCCACGGGCCTACAAACGCATCCTGGAGCCAACGGCAAAGACGTGTACCTCAACTTGCACGTGTATATTCTAAAAATTCAAATTTTGAAATTGGCGGAGATTGAATTCTCACCTAAAGCTTTCAAAGTTGAGACTGGATTAGATAGCCAAAGCTTACTAGCTCCGTAGAACCAGACATAGATAGTAACTGATGGAATATAACCTAGAATTTATACTATTAGAAATTGACCAAGCGTCACGATGATCAAAGAGAGAGATTTGATTCTCCACAAAGCAGCTCAACAGCAACAGAAGGATAACGACTCTTTGAGACACTTAGTGGAATCCTCTCCGATGACCCTAACTTCACATCAGTTCAAAGCACATCATGTATGCAACAAAATGTACATTGGGGGGCAAATGTTATTTGGCCTTTTGGCCCAGCTATATTCAGACAAACTGGACAAGCTAGACTGGACGATCATCGAGGAAGGCAGCCTAGAGAGATGATTATTAAGCTCAGAGATCAAGCGCAAGCAATGATATGAACCGACGATCAACCAAGACCAGGAGATTGACTCTCTAGAATATTCTAAACACGGATTAGTACCTCCACCAAGCAGGGGATCGGTGCCTATCCCTTCCCCTAGGGGATCAGTACATATCCTTAATTTTTGTCTCAAACTGGGTGAGACCAATATAGAGTGATAAGGAAAGATCTACAAGGCTACATTTCAAATCTTAAGTCTTTTGAAGTTTGTATGCTCAAGTTATGGGAAAATTACTTCACCTAAGAAAGGGATCGTATAAAAGGGATCGCATAAAAGGGATTGGATAAAAGGGATCACATCAAAGTGATCGGATTGCAACTCAACAATGCAATTCAATGGAAAACGATTGATATTTCAAAATCCAAACTCCAATATGCTTGAAACTTTAGGAACAAGAAGAAGGGACCCTAGGGAGTCCACTCTAGTATCGCACCCCAAAAAGTACAAGAAAGATGGCTCGGCCCTCTTCCCTCTATGAGGATCAGCCAGATTCAGACAACATCACATATTGCAACAATGATTGATCAATAACTCAAGTTCTACTAATTAATCTAATCGGCATGAAACTTGGAGGGTAAGTATATACAACATGCAGAAGCTCTCATAGGGATCGCACCCCCAAACTCCTCCAGAATAGGGATTGATCCTAATTCTTATTTATTAGGATTTGGGCCACACGATCCCTCTTGTAGGCCCCTATGGTTCTGGAGATCCTTCTGTCAAATTTTCAGGGAGATATCTCGTCGTCTTCCTCTATAAATACAGACTTGATTGTTCATTTTTGGGGCCTTTATGCTTCTTGTTGCTTTGTACTCTTTTGTAACTAAGGATTCTTATCCGATCCCTATTGTACTCAGTTTAAAAATTGATTAATAAAGCTATCTCTTCAAAGTGGATGTAGGCAAACAACGCCGAACCACTATAAACTGATGTGTCTCTGTTATTAGCTTGTTTCTTGTTACTTAACTATTATATTCTCTCTGTTTACATTTATCATTCTTTATTTATTCCTCTACAAAATCTCTATTGGGTGTTTGTGCCAATTTTTGGTGCAAACTGCTGTAATCTTTTACTTATTGTTAGTTTGAAAACACCATTAAAGAGCTCAAGCTTTTGTTTTAAGTTTAGAAGTAAAATGAAATAAAAAGAGGGAGATGGTTATCTTTACTTCAAAAAGTATAATTAGGGCAGTCGCCCACTATCCTATTCTCTTATGAATTTGTTAGCCCTGATGATTGCATTTATTCTCGGTAGTATATATTTTCAACTAAGATTTTTCTAGTATCACTTGATTCATCCAAGCATAATAAGTAAATTAAATATATCCCTTATATTTACCACTTTTCGAGTTATCTCACTTTCTTAACTTCATAAAAAAATACTTAATTAATTATTTATTAATTTTTGAGGGTATTACATTTCTCAATTTCTAGTGACCTCAAGGTTCCTTCTTGATCAACATTGCGACATTGTCATCGCATATTAATGCTAAGTGATTTTGAACATTTAAAATCACCCCTAGCTTGGTTATAAATTTGTGCATCAGATAGCTTTTTTTGCATTGCTATTGAAGGCGATGTACTTAGCCTCTTGGTTAGCCCAACTTTTTGTTTGTAACAATTCCAACTTAAAGCTCCTTATCAAAGATTGATCATGAATTTAGGATTAGCATGCTATACTCATATTACTTATGAAGCTCGAGTTTGAATACTCCTTCATAAGGGGTTTGTTCTTTCTATAAACAATTTTCTAGTATTTCGTAAATACTTGAAAACACTCTAAATTATCATTTAGTGATCTTAATTCAAATTCGATAGTTGCTTTATGTATAAAATACATAAGCGTAATGTGGAAATATGACATTGTAGACAACATAACATGTATGATAATTCATATTGCCAATGCATAAGGAATCCTTCTTAGATGCTCAACATTAAAATTTTAATCCTAACATCCTTATATACTGCTTATAAAAGATGTCCTTTTAAAACCAATATTGAACTATAATGATTTTAACACAGGCACATCGTTAACAATCATAAGCTTTTTGTTTACTTATAGTTTTTAGACATATTCTAGTACCTTTATGGTTCTTTAGTACAGACACACGCTTCCTCTGCATTTTGATTGAAATTCAAACTGTTTGTTTTTATGTCAAAATGTTTGCTCAACTCTAATACCTAATGAATGATACTTTTATATCAGCGCTTGGATCCTATCCGAAACCCATAAATCGAGTACTGCTTCCACTGACTTTGAGACACTTTGATTGTTATATGCAACTAGATTGTTTTGAATCATTATTTATAATTTCTATTTTAACATATATGTAACAAATCTCATAATCATATTGGGCGATAATTTTGCAAGTAAAATACGAATAACTTAAGCATGTTGAATAATGAATCTGTTACGTTAATTTCAACAATTGAAATTTATGACGTTATTCTTATCAATGTAGCTTGCTGTATTCAAACTAGATTGGTCTTTTTCTGAAAAACATTTTTGCAGTCGATGGATCATATCTTTTCAGCATTACTATCAAAATCATATTTTGATAATGTACTTGGAATCCTTTTTGGATTTGTGAATTATGCCATATAATAGAGTCAATATTCTTGGTGGCTTATTTGATAATTGAGGAAATTCTTATCTTGACATTAATATAAACTCGTAGTTTCTCTTTAATGTGCGAGATTTCTTGTTAGACGTTCTAGTAATTCATGTCTATTTTGTCTTGGTTGATTTCATTTCATCCTTAATAATTGGTTTTATCTTTGGATCATATCCAAATCCATTTTATTGCTAATAATCCTTTAAGGAAATTCTTTCATCATGAAGTTGGAGATTCTTGAAATAACAGTTGTTTCTTAGCATAACGGAACATACATTTAGAAATATTTTATGAACTGGCTTTATATATACATAAAAACGATTCAGTTTTGAGTTTACTAAAATTTATGTTCATAACACAAGTTTCTCAATCAATATTAGGTTGCCCAAAATTGCTTTGCGGTAAGCCACTCAAGATCCCTCATGAACAAATATTACGTGTAGCCTCTTGACTTACACAACCTGTCAACTCCTTGACCTAGAATATGTAGGGGTTTCTTATAAACATTTATCTTATATGATCTTGTAAACCATACTTTGGATGAAAATAATTTAACCTATGTATTTGCTCATAAGTACACAACCTAACAGAAATAGGTTAACTTAGTCTCACTCGTTACTAATCACTCTTTATCTAACAAGTCTAATTACTCCTTATCGTTACCTCATTATGTGCCATAGAGAGGAGTGACTTTTGAGATCGAATATTATTGATTTTCAAGTACTTTTGGAACCCTTTCTTTTATACTCACCTGTGCGATCAAATCAAATATTTATTTTCTTTGAATATCATGTTTTTCTACTTCCATTTTATATTTACTGAACTTATCTTTAAATACACATGTTCATTTCTATGATAATTCATCTATGAATTTAACGAAGTAAGTGGATCCATTTTGGTGTCATTAGACTTTGAATACATTACATCTATATGATACAATCTGAAAAGTTCACTAACTCTTTTATTGCTCCCACTAAATTGGTGCTTCACCCTTAATCTTCTAAGATACAATTCATCTGCACCAAATGGTTCATAATCATGTGATTATTGAATTATTTCTCAAAATTATGGCCTAGTCCATGATTCCAAACTAATTGTAAAAATTTCTGATACTTCTTTATTTTCTAATGCATTGCTTTTGTTATGAATACCACTATTATAGGTTTATTATATAATGAATATTCAATGTATTCACACCAAAATAAAGCTATATCTAATTTAGTAAATTTGGAAAACAATGATTACTTCATAAATAATATTTATTATTTTTATGGAATAAAATTTGCAACTTGATGCATCCATTAAGAAGTGTTATATAGAATGCTCTCTCTATTTCCGATATTACTATAACAGCGTAAAAAAATACAAAGCTCCATTCTACCACTTATTATGAAATTTTATTACACACACTTTACCTAATTTACAGTCGAGTGTATCAGATTAAATATATTGAATTCGAAGAAATAAATTTCACAAAAACAATTTTCTATATGAAAATATATTTAGAATATAAATCACATTTCTTATTCTATATTAACTAACTTTTAGTATTTTACACTATTTTCATTTCCAAAGTATCTTCATCATAGAGAGGCGATCATCCACTCTCTTTATCCCAGTTGTGCCTAAGTTACATCCACTTGCGTACATTCTCTTTCATTTTCAAATGGTTAAACCACTAAAACGGAAACCCTTACTATAAGATTAGAATGAACTTTATAGAAAAAATGCATTCGATCATCCTTAAATTTAAGGATATCAAATAAGTTGCACTTTATATAAACTGATCAAACGAAACTTCAGTGACTGAATTCCTCGGTATATTGTAACAACCCGCTTTGAAACGGGCCTAATTTTCTACCTAAGAAAAGGCCCAGCAAACCTTAGACCCATTCCAAAGCTGGCTGTTGGTTGGTAAAATTGATTTAAAGAACAATACATAGAGCTATCTATCTATAAATTAAGAATCTCACAACAGATTGATAAAATATAATATCAAAACAGTACCCATTTACTTAAAAATTCAAATATCAAAAAACAAACAACATAATCCTACATAACAACATCTAAAATTCATGGTATAATATCTCAAAATACATCATGTGTCAATAGGTACATTTGAAATATAAAAATAACATAGGTAGATAAATAAATAATTGCCATAAGTCTACGTCTCTGTCACCATCTTCGAAAGTCTACATCACTTTTCCTAACCTTAGTTGTAATGAGGAGGGAGTTAGAACAACAATGTCTCATGAATAAAAATCTCGAGCCTTTCTATAATAGTACTTGGACAATATAATTTAAATAAAAATATGTCTTACATATCCTAAGTATAATATAAGTCTTCCAACTATAAGCCCTAAGGCTTTCCCAGTACAATTCCATAACCATTACTCTTTCAACCCAATAACCTATATCAATCGTCAATAATGTCCTAACAATGTAAGAGATAACACCCAAACCACTTAATGCCATTTTAATGGGAACTAGGCAGACTCTGATCATTTAATACCTCATTTAAGGCTGTTCTCGCCATTTAGTATCTATCCTAAGGTGAACTCCTCTCTGTTACTATCTAGCTGAAATTGCACAGAATCTTTTCAGGCCACTTAATACTTTTTTTATGGGAGAGGCGAACCCTACAACAGTAGCTTATTACCTCAAACCCAAAGTGAACATTCCTCGAGATATCCTCTACTATTCCTAACCGTTAACCCTGGCCATTAAATACACCCAACATAGGGAAGAGGCGGGCCCTCAATGAGCCACTTAATACCTTCAACCTCAAAGCAGGTCCTTCATATTATGACCCATTACTAAGTATGACGTCTCACATTAGTTCAACTATTCATATGCACTAATAGCCAGATTAACTAGGCAGTTTTATCCTGTAGAATTTGGAGCTAACATTGCATCCTCCGTGGATACTTGTTATAAGCGATGTCTCACATCAGCCCAAAGTCACATTCCTGGTAGCCAGATTAGCTGGGTAGACTTTTGTAGGCTTTTGACTGACCTCGTATCCCTATAACTTAGTCATAATTTACAACACTCTATTAGTATATTATCACACATCTCACCACATTCCATATCAAGGTCTTATAAGAAAACTCTTATTTCGCCCTTACAATTAACTTTTTTCCTAAAGTAGATTTAATGATAATTAATAGCCTATTAACTAAGTAATTAATGTGTTATAATTATACATTATTTACACTAATACAGACACATATATACACATATGCGCCTAAAATATTTCTAAGCATGCGAATATTATGCCTTACACTAACGTTTAAATATCGAAACTTCAAATTTGTACAAGTCTAATTTCATAACAACAAAATGTATCATATATCCAATATCCACAATTCAATCAACAGACTTATATAAAATAGAATCAATACCATACTTATTTTATACTAAAGCAGAAACACTATTAATAGAAACTTACAATTCAAATACTTTTATGCTCTATTCAACTTCTTTGTATAAAATTGAAAAGGGGACTTTCTATTTAAGTTGCGAAAATAGGCAGTGCAGACTATGAATAAAAGTATATGTACCTTACACACCATTTATTAATTTATTCGTTTCAAAACTCTTAATCAGATCCAAAGAAAAAAATAAGAAGTGGAATATAATGTAAAACATTAAAATTGCAATATCTACATAATTCAATTATTTTAATATAGAATAATTGAGATTCTAACTTAAGAATTAACATTTCACTTTAGGGGATTTTGGGGTGTTAGTGTAATGTTTTCTTAAACAAAATTCCCTAAAGGCATATATTAAATCCAAGTTAAACTATACAATTGCAAAAATAAGAAAAACTAAGATTTCCTCTCACAAAAAGTCCTTAGCTTCCTCTTGGATTTGTTTACGCCCGCTTTAAATCTCTTTTAGATCCCTCCTTTTAGAAATAACAATAAGGGATTTGTATATGAATTAGATTCATAAATTTAGGGGTTGGAGAGAATAGAATTAGAGATTGAATAATAAACACCTAAAATTTCTTACCTGAAACCCTAAAGAATTTTTCGGATCTTTGAAGAATGAAACCGACAGAGCTTCTCTTAGTTTCCAAAATAATTTATGAATAAAAGGGGGTACGTTCTTATTTATAGTGGTTAGGAAGCACCAGAAATATCAGATTTAAGTTAGTTTAAAATAATAAAATCCGAACCATTCAAATGCAAAAAAACCCTAGCCGCCACCAACATCGACCGGTCGACCAGTCCACCCTAGATGGTTGTCCGATCCTAGGCGGTAGTCGAGCGGTTGGTCTATTTTGGGAATGTTATTTTCTTACTGTTGATTTATTTACTTAACATCATATTTAATTTTTAACGTTAACGTTTATTTTAATGTTTACTTAACTCCCAAGTCTAATTACTGCTACCTTTTAAATTTCAAATTTAAGAATTAACTATTTATTTGAATTTGAATTCCATTTAAATTATTTTGAATTCGAAAACTTCAAACGTCCATAATTTTTTCATTTAGGCTCAGTATTCAAAATATTATATATATATATATATAAATTGATAAGAAAAGTGCCACGAATGCAACGGCATAACTTCCATTGTCAAATTATGAATTTTACAAAATCTCCATTTTTAGCCTTATTGTAAATTTGTTAATAATTCTTTTCTTATTAGTTAATTTCTTATTAAATTTTATGTGGTGTTATATACATCTTATAGCTCTTGGTGTAGTGCTACATCTAACATAACAAGATCCTTAGTATTATCAATCATATTGAATACACGATCTTGCACTATGGTTTACTTGCTTATTTCGAATGAACTAATTTCATTGAAGTTTTGTACATTACGAGTAGCAAGTATTCAACATATAACATTTATATGTAATCAAATACAAATCATATATCTTTATTCTTGTATTGCTTAAGAGTTTAAAACTCATAGAAGATAGTACACAATCTTGTACAAATAAACATTTAAGTGATCGAGACATGAATGTTTTGGTGGTTATATAAGTTGGCTCTTGCATGGGGCTTGACAACATGTCAAAAGGTATACTGGTAAACATATTTATACTTCTATGTCATTCTTAATTTTGGTTCATTTGTATATTTTAAGTGATAAATATTTTATCAATTATAATGGTTGCATAAATATATCCAAGTGGATTATTTTAACTTTATGTAACATATATGAAAGTGTACGTGCAGTACTAAGGATCATGTAATATGGTATATAAATGCGGAAACTGATAATAGCAGTAAAATAAAAATTAAAGTAAGCACACCAGGAATTTTTATACTGGTTCGAACTTCCCGTTCTACGTCCAGTCCCAGAATACCCTCTGGATTTAAACTAAACCCCTTACTTAACCCGGAGGAATATGTATACGACACATGAGCAGCCAAACAGGAATTTTTACGCCTCAACAGCCGAAGAGGACTTCAACTTAATTCAAATAACTTGTTGACGAATGTGTTCCGAATAACACTGATTGTCTTTTAATAGTACAACTTTCCTATAATCAAATCCTCAAGAGTATAGATGTGTGTGAAGATTTAGAAGGAAGATAATCACGTAGAATCGAAGTATATGAATTAATTCAAGGATTCTAGTGATATTGAATGAGAATGAATGCTTTTTATTTGCAGAGAATAATAGAGAATAGATTTCAGAATTATAAACAAGAATTTTGTTGTTGTAGAAGTGAATTGAACATGTTTATATAGTTGTAGAATAGTTACAATCTTTCATGAAGAGTTTCAATCAAAAGTTATGTCCGTATCTCATGGATTGAAGGAGATTCCTCTTCACGAACGATCGCAACTCTTCAGAAAACTAGCCGTTATTCTCAGGTCGGTTGGCCGAGAAAACTGGCCGGTCAGCTGAGTTTCAAAAACGTACACAGAACAGTGCATATCTGTGCACTGACACAGAGTCGGTCGACCGAAGTTCCTGGTCGGTCGGCCGACCTGCTGTCAGTTGCACATTGCACACTTTTTCATGTATAAATTAATGTATAATAATTTGTGTGTGTGTGTGTGACTACTTGAGGAATGATTTTAACAATATTCTAAGACTCAATACAATAAAATATTCATACTAATCTCTGGATTGTAGTCTTGTCTCCTTTGTAGTGCACAATATACGCTTATTCTCTTTTTGTCGCTTTCGTATAGTATTCTCGTCGTATGATCTCTGAAGCATGTGTCATGAATCAAAACTCATGAATCAACATTCTCCCCCTTTTTGATTGATGAAAATACTTAAGTGACGAAGTAGTATATACATATATATTATAACTCTCTCCTTGAATATATGGCGATTTTTCTGCAAAAATTTGTTAGCTTTCATATATTTCTCCCCCTTTGTCATCGACAAAAAGGAATACTTATTAGATGTAATATGAAAAAAAATATGGAACATGTAACACAAGTAAGAAAACATCAAGTTTAAATATTACATACTCAAACCAAATAGGAATATTAATGATGTTTACTTACTACACAACATCTAAAAATAAACATATTGTTCATAAAAAAACAGAATACTTGAAATTATGAAATAGCAAGTTGTAAAACAATATGATCACTCCTCACCATCATCGGAATCCCAAAATTCTGGACGAATATTTTCTTCTGGAGGAGCATGTTCCTTAGCACGTCTTTGAGCGTTAGAAGTGTGAGTTCCCGATGTACCGGAACTTGTATTCTCCGAAGTGGACCAAGAGAAGTTTGGCGCCAGCCTTTTTCCGGGAGCAAGGTGAGAGGCACCGGCTTCGGAAGTGCATGATAAGGCATCCCATAGATTGACGAAGAAGCCCTTAATTTTCTTGAACCGATCGTCAATTTTTCGTAACCGGGCATCTAAGGCAAGTTGATTTTGAGCCAAAATATCAATGGCCGCTTCCGTACTAATTTCGGGAGTTGGTCTTTGAATTGAGGATTGGCGAGTTAGACGTTCCGTAGTATGAGTAGATGGTTGAGGTATCGAATAGCTATGGCGTAGTTGTTCTCTCGGAGTAGCACACCATTGGTCAAATCTTATAAATCTAGGTGGAGCATCGGGCAATTTCATTAGTTTTATGGTCCTTGAATCAAAAGAACGGACTTTGGAGGTTTCAAATTCCGGAGCATGTATGACAAAGCTATTGATTAATCTCATTATGTATTCTCCATAATAAATATGAAGCATTCTTCCTTGATTAAATGAGGGAAATTCGTCCATAAGAAGTTGTGCCCAATTAACTCGTACATTCCTATATATAGCATACAATGCCTTAAAATTTTCAGGATATACTAGATGATATGAACCGCCTCTAGGAACAATAGATTTCATCATGAAACGATGAAAAAGTCGAGCTTTAGGTCGAAGTGATGATGTTTGTCTAAAATCTGTAGCATCATCTTCAAAAAATAAATGGCTTATCCGGTCACGACTTGATATATTACAATCTACATCGCGTAATGAAATTCCACCCGGTCGAGCATTCAAAATGTGGTTAATTCGATCAATGGAAAGGAAAATTGAAGTGCCACAAACCGATGTCCAAACACAATTGTCAGTGTTTCTCGGCGGATTGACAAGGTTAAGGTTTGCTAGAAATAACTTGACCATAATATGATTGATTTTCAAATTATTTTTCCTATGATCAAGGAATGTATCAAGTCCACTCTCAATAGCTGCATTTTCAATACCGTAGGGAGCGAAATCAGGGTAACGTACAAATGATTCTTCAAAGATCTTGGCATCTTGAAGTTGTATCCATCTTTGAAGTGCTACATCATTGACAAGCCATGAGGCAATTTGAGTATCTACTGGAGTTGATGAAGATGAAGGACCGGTAGTCTTTGTTCTCTTCTTAGGAGCCATTGTTTTTGAGGAAGAGATAAAAATTTGAGAAAATTTTAATGGGGGCTAGGGTAAAAACCGAAATTGGGAAAGTAAAAGTGAAGAGGTAGGTGAAAAAACTGAAGAGATGGGTTATAAATTTGAAGTGAAAAGCAGCAGGAATTCTCGTTCGGTCGACCGAATATACTGGGTCGGTTGACCGACTCGGTTTCCTGAGTAATATCAAACTTTCGGGATGGGTTCGGCTGACCAACTCAGGGCTTCGACCGATCCTGTCAAAAATGCACAGTTTTGCTGTTTTTCTTTTTTTAAAAAAATTATATAAATTTAAATTTTAATATTGTTGCACTATATTAATACAACTTATTGAAAACAAGCAACATATAAATATATATATATAAAGTGTTTAGCCACCGTTCTTTAAAATCGACGTTCCCAAGAGTTTGGAGACGGAACATCTTCTATAGGTGACCATTTTGGAGCTATTGGAGATTGAACCGGATTTGAAGAGGATGAAGGTCTATAAGCGGGTTCAGTAATGTCATCCTTCTTTGATGAACAAACTTTCATAGCCATCCGTTCTAGAAAGCTCAAACGTCGTGACGTAATCTTCTGCTCATAGTATAACTCCTTTTGTTTTTCAATATTTTGCATATTTTTATTTATAAATCTTTTATAGACATTATTCCTAAGTCTCGTCTAAGTTTTATAAAAATATTTTCATTTAATGGTTTAGTAAAAATGTCAGCAATTTGAATTTCAGTATTAATAAATTCTAAATTTATCAATCCTTTTTCCAAACAATCACGAAGAAAGTGATGACGAATATCGATGTGTTTTGTTCGTGAGTGGTTGATCGGATTTTTAGAAATATTTATTGCACTATTATTATCACAATAAATTATAGATTTTTCAAGGTGACAATTAAAATCCTGAAGTGTTTGTTGCATGTAAATGACTTGTGCACATGCCAAAGCAGCATATATATATATTCTGCTTCACACGTCAATAAGGAAACACAGTTTTGTTTCTTACTGAACCAAGAGACTAAAGAACGTCCAATGAAATGACACGTTCCGCTCGTACTTTTTCGATCCGTCCGACTTCCTCCAAAATCAGCTTCGCTATAGGAGACTAATTCGAAAAGACATTCTTTTGGATAAAATAGTCCGAAATCTTTGGTTTTAGTTAGATAACGAATAATGCGTTTAACTGCTCGCATATGTGACTCTTTGGGATTTGCTTGAAATCGAGCACATAAACAAACACTCATCATTATATCAGGTTGACTCACTGTTAAATATAACAAAGATCCAATCATACTACGATATAGTTTTTGATCAACACTTTTGCTCTCCTCGTCTCTATCGAGATGAATAGTTGTGCTCATTGGAGTTGGTTTGGCAGAAGTGTTTTCCAGACCAAATCGTTTAATTAAATTATAACAATATTTTTCTTGATTAATAAAAATTCCATTTTCAACTTGTTTAATTTGTAATCCAAGAAAATATGACAATTCTCCCATATGAGACATTTCAAATTCATTTGTCATTATAGTCGAAAATTCCTGACATAACTTTTCATTTGTCGAGCCAAAAATAATATCATCAACATATATTTGAATTATTAAAATATCTTTCTTAGTTTTCTTAATAAAAAGCGTTTGATCGACTTTACCTATTTCAAAACCAGATTCTAATAACTAGCTTTTAAGACGATCATACCAAGCACGTGGTGCTTGTATTAAACCGTATAGGGCCTTTTTGAGTTTATAAACATGATCTGGATATTTTTCATGATTGAAAAGTGGTGGTTGTTCAACAAAAACATTTTCTTTTATATAACCATTTAAAAAAGCACTTTTAACATCCATTTGATAAAGTTTAAAATTATGAAAACACGCGAAAGCCAATAAGATTCGTATTGCTTCAAGTCGAGCGACTGGAGCAAACGTTTCTTCATAATCAATTCCCTCTTCTTGATTATATCCTTGTGCAACTAATCTAGCTTTATTCCTAGTTATATTTCCTAGTTCATCTGCTTTATTTTTGAAAACACATTTAGTACCAATGACTGATTGATCACTAGGTCTAGGAACAAGTTCCCAAACTTTGTTTCGTTCGAATTGATTTAGTTCTTCTTGCATGGCAAGAATCCAGTAGTCATCAGTTGATGCTTCTTTTATATTCTTAGGTTCTATATTGGAGAGAAAAGCTACATGTCCAACTTGATTTAATTGATGTTTGGTTTTAACATTCGTATTAACTTCTCCGATTATATTTTGCACAGGATGATCTCGTAAAATTCTAGGTGGAGATTTTATTATATTAGGAGTAATATTCTTATTTTCAGTAATATCATGATCATTATCGAAATTTTCATTAGTATTACTATTTTCATTCTGAGTAGTTTCATCATCAGAATCAATAGTAATATTTGGATTTATATTTTTAAAATTTTCGTCAAATGAAACATGTAAACTTTCTTCAATAATTTGAGTTCTTTTATTATAAATTTGATAAGCCTTGCTTCGTTCCGAATATCCAACGAATATTCCTTCATCGGATTTTGGATCGAATTTGCCTAGCTGATCTTTAGTATTCAAAATAAAACATTTAGAACCAAAAACTTTAAGATATGAAATATTGGTTTTCTTCCATTTAGAAGTTCATATGGAGTATTCTTAGTTAACGGTCGAATAGAAACACGATTCAACACATAACAAGCAGTAGCTACAGCTTCTGCCCAAAAGTGTTTCGATAAAGTGGTTCCATTTAATAAAGTTCTAGCACATTCTTGTAACATTCTATTTTTCCTTTCTACAACTCCATCTTGTTGTGGTGTTCTAGGAAACGAAAAATTATGGTTAATACCTTTCTTGTTACAAAATTGTTCAAAAGCTTCATTTTCAAATTCTCCTCCATGATCACTTCTGATATTTTTAATTTTCAAACTTTTAATATTTTGAATTCTTTTAAAAAAACTTTAAAATTATCGAAAGTATCACTTTTATTTTTCAAAAAGAAAATCCAAGTGTATCTAGAAAAATCATCTACGATAACAAACACATATCTATTATGATTAATAGACTGAACTTGAGTTGGACCAAAAAGATCCATGCGTAAAAGTTCAAGTGGTTGTTCTGTAGATATTACCTTTTTAGATTTAAAAGAAGATTTTGTTAATTTTCCTAATTTACATGCATCACAAAATATTTTAGTTTTGAATTTTATATTGGGTAATCCTTTAACTAATTTATTTTTAGCTAATTTGTTGATGGTTTTAAAATTAACATGACAAAATCTTTTGTGCCAAAGACAAGAATCGTTTTCTTTAGCTACTAAACACAAATTTGAATCATTATTAACATTCATATTTAAGATATAAATATTTTTATCTCTTATTCCTTCTAAAATAGTGTTATGATTTTTATCGAAAATATTACATTTATTTTTTGAAAAAGTTATATTAAAACCTTTATCACATAGCTGACTAATACTCAATAAATTATGTTTTAAATTTTTAACTAATAAAACATCAGTAATGAGAGGTAAATTAGTGGTACCATTGTTGCTGACATCGCCTTTACCGATGATATATCCTTTAGAGTTATCTCCAAAAGTGACTGATCCTCCATTTGAGTAGATAATATTTGACAACATTTCTTTGTTTCCAGTCATGTGTTTTAAGCAACCGCTATCTAAAATCCATTTTCCTCTCCTTTTATGTGGTACCTGCAAAAATTTATAAAAAGTTGGTACCCATTCTTTTTAGGGTCCTAAGAGTTAGATCTTAGGAAGCCAAACCCATATGGGTTCAGAATTCCCTTTATAAACATAATTTTTGTTATTATGAACAGTTTCCATAAACATTTTGATATGTTTATTCCTTATCGGAATATTATTTGATTTTGGAATCCATATCTTGATGGTATTAGTGTTTGGATAAACTGTTTTCTTAATATCCTTTTTAATATTATTATTAATCCCACTTTTAACAAAATTATTCTGTTTCTTAAATCCTAGTCCAGATTTATTGTTAGTGGATTGAGAATTTTCAAGTATTCTAGAAAGATTCTCTCTTCCTTTATTGAAATTAGATACATTTTTAGAGATATCATCAAATTTTATTTTAAGACTAGATTTTTCTAATTCTAAATCCTTAATTTTAGAGTTTAAACTATTATTTTCAAAAAATAAAACATCATTTTTATTTTTCTGAATTTCTAGTTCTTCAAATATTGAAGAAATTTGAGAAGATAAGTTAGAATTCAATTGTTGAGAAATTTCAAGTTCTTCTTCTAATATTTTCTTCTCATCTTTCAGCATATCTACTTTAAGACTGTCCTATCTAACTTTCTTTGCAACTCCTTATTTTTCTTTTTAAGTTGCTTTGCTAAATCTACTAATTCAGAATTAATTTCAATTAAATCTTCAAAAGTAAGATCACTTACATCATCTGACGAAGCCATGAAGCACACATTTGCTTGTTCATTTTCATTATCACTTTCACTCTCTGATGAGGATGATGAGTCTGTGTCGTCCCAAGTGACTGAAAAAGCTCTTCTTTTGGTTCTGTCCTTCTTAAAATTGCTCTTTTTACGTTCTGGACAGTCCTTCTTCATGTGACCTTTCTTGTGACATTCATAACATTCCATTGTTGAAGATGATGGTTTGCTATTGTTGTTGGAATTATATTTGTTTCCCCTGAATTTATTTCTTTTGAATTTCAGAAACTTTTTGAAATTTTTAGCAATCATTGCCATATCTTCATTTTCTGAGTCGGAGTCATCTTTTTCTGCTTGAAATGCCATATTCTTCTTTTCTTGTGCTCCATTTCTCTTTTCCTGCAAATTTACTTCGTAGGACATTAAATTACCTATCAATTCTTCTGGTTTTAATGTTGACAAATCACTTGCTTCTTCAATGGCTAGGACTTTTCTTTCCCATTCGTCTGTTAAAGAATTTAAGATTTTTGTAACAACATCAAAATCAGTAAACTTTTGTTCTAGTGATAGTAAAGCATGATAAATATCCTGGAATCTAGAGTACATGTCATTTATAGATTCATTTGGCCTCATTTTGAAATTTTCAAATTGATTTTTCAACATAGAAATTTTTCTTAATTTAACTTTGTTCGTTCCTTCATGTGTTATCTTAAGTGTTCTTCAAATTTCATAACCAGAAGTGCACATGCTTACTCTATTGAATTCATTTCTATATAATGCACAAAATAAAATATTCATAGCCTTTGCATTTGATGTAGCATATAGCTTTTGTGTGTTACTCCAAGTTGAGTATTCTCCAGTAGGAGTTGTGTACTCACTTTGTATAACATTCCAGATATCAAATCCACTAGATTGCATATAGATTCTCATTCTAGTTGACCAATAATTATAATTTATACCATTAAAAAGTGGAGGTCGTGAAGTTGATTGATCCTCTGTGAAACTAGTATTAGTGTTAGTGTCAAAATCATTAGTATGTGTTGTTGCCATATTACTAGAAATAGATATCAAATAACTTTGTGACGATTATAGGATAACCTTGCTCCGATACCAAATGAAAGTGTACGTGCAGTACTAAGGATCGTGTAATATGGTATATAAATGCAGAAACTGATAATAGCAGTAAAATAAAAATTAAAGTAAGCACACCAGGAATTTTTATACTGGTTCGAACTTCCCGTTCTACGTCCAGTCCCAGAATACCCTCTGGATTTAAACTAAACCCCTCACTTAACCCGGAGGAATAGGTATACGACACCCGAGCAGTCGAACAGGAATTTTTCTGCCTCAACAGCCGAAGAGGACTTCAACTTGATTCAAATAACTTGTTGACGAATGTGTTCTGAATAACACTGATTGTCTTTTAATAGTACAACTTTCCTATAATCAAATCCTCAAGAGTATAGATGTGTGTGAAGATTTAGAAGGAAGATGATCACGTAGAATCGAAGTATATGAATTAATTCAAAGATTCTAGTGATATTGAATGAGAATGAATGCTTTTTATTTGCAGAGAATAATAGAGAATAGATTTCAGAATTATAAACAAGAATTTTGTTGTTGTAGAAGTGAATTGAACATGTTTATATAGTTGTAGAATAGTTACAATCTTTCATGAAGAGTTTCAATCAAAAGTTGTGTCTGTATCTCTTGGATTGAAGGAGATTCCTCTTCACGAACGATCACAACTCTTCAGAAAACTAGCCGTTATTTTCAGGTCGGTTGGCCGAGAAAACTGGCCGGTCAGCTGAGTTTCAAAAACGTACACAGAACAATGCATATCTGTGCACTGACACAGAGTCAGTCGACCGAAGTTCCTGGTCGGTCGGCCGACCTACTGTCAGTTGCACAGTGCACACTTTTTCATGTATAAATTAATGTATAATAATTTGTGTGTGTGTGACTACTTGAGGAATGATTTTAACAATATTCTAAAACTCAATACAATAAAATATTTATACTAATATCTGGATTGTAGTCTTGTCTCCTTTGTAGTGCACAATATACGCTTATTCTCTTTTTGTCGCTTTCATATAGTATTCTCGTCGTATGATCTCTGAAGCTTGTGTCATGAATTAAAACTCATGAATCAACAATATATTCTTACAATATTAGAAAGGTTTTTTTAAAGGGCTAGCGATTTTTATATTGGAACCCTACTAGTTTTTATTAAAATATAAAAAAACATTACATTTACATGAAAACATGGACATAAACTAAAGACAGAAAGAGGAAAAAGAACAAAAAAAGAGTAGAGAGGGATGAATAAAAGAAAGGGAATTATGTGTCGGACGTTGGAAATAATATTACTTATACTGCAACAAAATTGTATGCTCTGTCCACACACATCCATTGAATATCACGTAGGATAACTGGCTTTATAATATTGAATAAGACAGTTTCTGATGAAGCTTTGTTATTGAAAATCCTTTCATTCGTTTCATGTCAACCTCAATTGCAAATCTTTAAAGGATCAGGAGAAGCATCAAGCATTCTATTATAGAGAATATCTTTCTCGTGTACTTGAAAATGGAGAACCATTACATGTTTGAGTCTATTTGAGGGGGAGAATATTGGAAGGCATTCAGAAGCTTGGGCCAAATTTTCTGAACATAAGGACTTCAAAGAAGAGATGTCTTTTGGTCTTAATAGAAGAATAACAAAGGACACAACAGTTATTCGTTAGAAAGCCCATGTGAAAAAGTTTTTCTTAAGTTAGAAGTGCATTGTTTAGAACCTTCCAAAGGTGTAGGTTGTCCTTTGCAGTACCATATTTTTTTCATATGCTCTTGAACCAAGATCATGAGTAGTATTATTGCATCGAATCAAGGTTTTGTATAAAACTTTGATGGAGTGTTGATGGTTTTTGTTTATCCAAGACAGACCACTAGATTGCATATCATATTTATGAGTCACGAAAGAATTCTATAAGTTCCTCGCATTAGTGCAGCTAGTGTAAGGTAACATAATTCTGCCATGATGAATACAATCTGATGCAGAAGCATGGTTAGGGATTCTAGTAGCAAGTTTTTCATTGAATGAAAGAATATCATTAAGAATCAAACTATGCCTAGCTCAAGGAGTGTGCCATAATATGGCACTATCAGAATTCATAGCATTATATCTGACGAGAGAAAGAAAAGCTGGTCTCAAGTTCAAGACTCTTATCCAGAACTAGCTTATATTAGCTGGAGTTACCATGGTCTAAAAATTGTTTTTTCAATTGATAGAAGTTCATCCATGAGGCCTGTATAAAGGAGCTATCTGAAAGCAAGGTGTTTAGGTGTTTAGATGTAGCTACCTTTTTCCAAGTGCTAAGATTTACGATGCCAAGACCAACACTAATCTTTGGGATATTAACTCTTTTAATATGCAATGGGTATAGGCTTCTTGGAGTAATAGTCTCCATGCCATAGGAAATGGTTGAAAGCCCTATTTGAGTTATTCAAGAGTTTTTTAGGAAGTATGAAGGTTCTCGAGAAATATGATATCATGGCATACTAATAGAGGAGATACTAGTCAGCCTGCCAGCTTTAGACAGAAGATATGAAGGTCAGGAGTTGAGTTTATATATGATTACTTCAAAAATGGGCATATATTGATTAGTACTTATTCTGGATGAAGTGAGAGGGATACCAAGATATACTAAATTTTGGGGGATAGCAGCCAAGCTTGAGAAGTGCATTAATTCATTAGTTCGAGGACTATTGAGGCTAGCAGATAAAATGTTTGATTTGGAATAGTTAATAGCTAGGCCAATGGATTGTTGGAATTGCATTAGAGTATTTTGATGGTGAGAATGGAATGTTGATCTAGTTTAGAGAATATGACAAGGTCATCTACAAATATCAAACAAAGTATTTCTGGATCTCTGCACTTTGGTGTAGTTTGACAAACTTTAGTTATATCTCCTTTTATAGCAAATTGGTTAGTAACTCCATGACTATGATGAAAAGGTATGCAGACAAGGGATCACTCTGTCTTATGCCATGAGAAGAGCTAAAATATCCTTTTGGAGCACTGTTTAAGATGATGAAAAAATGAGCAGTGGATATACGTGTGTATATTCATGTAATCAGTGGCTCAGTAAAATGCATCTTGATCATGATAGCAACAAGAGAGGTCCAGTTTACTAAGTCAAATGCTTTTTGGATCTCAAGTTTCATCATACACTGTGGATAGACGTTCTTTGTACCATAACCTTTAAGCAACTCATGTGTTAACCGAATATTATGCAAAATGTATGTGTTTGGAAGATAGATTACTTGATTTGGGGAGATAATTTTAAAAAGGATAGGTTTAAGTCTATTGACATTATTTTGGTAATGACTTTGTAGATAATAGTGGAGCATGCAATGGGTCTAAAGTGTTGCATAGAGGTAGGGTTTTCATTTTTGGGAATCATTGCTAAATTGGTAGAGTTTATTCCACCAAGTAGAGTATTAGCAAGGAAGAAGTGGTGGATGGCTTTGATGAAGAATGCTCCAATGATAGACCAATATTCAGTGAAAAAGATGGAATTAAAACCATCTGGACCACCCATACTTACAGAATTCAGACTGAAAAGAGTGCATTTGATTTCATTGGCAGAAATTTTGGAAATTAGAGATTAGGACTCTTGAATGGATAAGTGGGGAGTTTTCTATTATGTTTAGTGTAATATATTGTGAAGACTATGAGTTGAAGCATTTAACAAAGTATTGAAGCATGACATTGTTTATATCTTTGGTTTCAGTGGATAAAACCCCATTTAGATCAGAGATGGATTAAATTCTAGACTTTTTATTTTTAAAGAGGTGGAAAAATTTAGTGTTTTTATCACCATCAAGTAAGAAATCATTTCAAAGTTATAGTTTTATCATATGTAATTCATCATTGACAGCATTGAGGAGCTGCTATTGCAGGATGTGTTCAAGAGATGAGAGAGTTGTATCTTTAGGAAATTTTAGCATATCAAATTGGATTGTTTCGAGTTCCTTTCTTAGTTGTGTGGATTTTAGAGAGCCTTTGCCAAATTCTATGCTTGCCCAATCCCTTAGCCTGTTTTTAGTAATCCTTAGATGTGATTGTAGCTTGTACATAAGACTTCCATGTATAGGCATATTCCAGGCTTGCAAAATAGTATTTAAAAAGAGAGAGGATGTTTAGTCCAAACGTTAAAAAATTTAAACGAGGGAATTTTTTCAAATGTTCCACTTTCCAATGTAGAATTTGGGGATTATGATTTGGGATACTAGGATTAGGGATGATGGTGTAGAGAGAAGGCCAGACATATAAAGCAGAAAGGTTGAAAAAAACTGTGATCAAGTTTACAAAAAGTTCTTTTGTCTCCATGTTTTTTGTTATTCCATGTATACTCAGCTCCGAAGAAATTGATTTTATGGAGACCAGGTGGATGAAGATAGTGGTTAAGAGGAGATATGTCATTTAATGACAGAAGAGATCCACCTATTTTTTGAGTAACATTGTTCATGCAATTGAAATCACTTATACTGATCCAGGGGATGGTAGAAGATGATAGGAAGGGAATGCAATCAAGGAGGGCTTGTCTGGAGTTGGATTGGTTGAAGGATAAATAAAGGAAATTTGAAAAGTTTATAATGAGGGAATGTGATATAGATAAAGGTGAATATATTTGCTGTGTTTGAGAACAGAGCAAACATTGTAGATGAGGGGATTCCACATGATTATTACTCTTCCATAGAGAACATCTTAGAGATTATCTTCAAAATTCCAACCATTGTTGATGTAATTACATGCAATTTTGATGAGAGAGTCATTGAGTTTTGTTTCAAGAGTTCCAATCATTTGAATTTGGTGGTAATTAATAAGATTTTTGATCTTATTTTTCTTGATTAGTAAATGTTGCTCCTCTAGTGTTCCACTCTGCAATGGGATCAAGCATTTTTTGGATGATTTTGATTTAGCTGAAGCAGGCAACTTTCTAGATCTGGTAGACATAACAGTGGTATCATCATTGAAAGGAACATTTGAGTTTTTGAAAGGATGTTTAATCCCATAATCTTCGCTATTGTCATAACCTGAATTAGATTGATTATGATTTTTATTTTTCTTCCTTTTCTTTTGCTTTCTATTTATTTATGATATTTCTTGTTCTTTATCTTGTATTATTATAATTACCACATGGCATCAGCTAAATCAAGAGCAGTTGTGTTGGCAGAAAAGATGTTATCATGAAGAGGAGGAGGACTGTCTAGATTATCAGAAGAGAAATTGTTGGATGGGACCTTGTTCGAAAGGGTTTGAGAAATAGTACATGAATTAAAATTTAGATTATTGGAGGCCATGATGTTTGATAAGATTATTGGAAGATTGATATGTTCATATGGAGATGAAGTTTTAGAAGGGACTAATGGAGAATTAGAAACTGTGGAAAAGTGATGTGTGTCTGGTAAAACTTCACTTAGGGAAATGTTGTGATTTAATTCTGTTAAGGATATGCTGCTGGGTTCCACTTTAGAAATGTTTGAGTTAAGAAGATGTTCAGACAATAGTAGAGGAAAAGTTTGAAGTGGAAATGAATTCAGGAATGGTAGGATTTGCTTGTGGGAATGTTTGTGGTATGGTTTGAGTTTCAAGTGCTTGAATTGATACTGTATGCACAGTTATGATGTCTTATGCATGAAACTTGTATCCTCGTGCATGAACAGTGTCTTGAGTTATAGAATGTACTGATGTTGTCTGTTAATTATTGTCTTATGCATGTAAGATCATATTAAATGTAGGTATATCATTGGTCTGAGATATTCAAAAATTAGTCAATTCATCTTGCATCTCATTCTCAAATTCAGATGGATGTTTCCCTAGAATGGAGACATTTTGTATTGTTGTTTGTCGAATCATTCTTTTTATCTTTTTCCACACTTTTATCATTATCTGCAGATGAGAGAGGCATTTTTCTTTCCCACCTTTTCTTAGTGACTTCTTTGAATACTTGTAAATTCTCCTTTACATTTTGTTTCTGAACTGGAAAATCTTTTTGCTCAATATTTGTTGAAACTTTTGTTTTAACATGAAATGAACTAGTATGATGGCCAAATCATTTGCATTAAGTACAGATCATTGGTTTCCAATCATATCCAATATCAACTCTAGAGTTATTATCACTATAAACTAGGTTTTTACCCAAGCAGGAGTCCAAATGGGTTAGAACATCTAGGCCAAGCCAAAACAACTTAAGACTCAATCAAAATGACTAGAGGAATAGGCCAAGAGGGACTCAAGAAGAATTACCTAAAAATACACTAAAGGGATGGATCGCTAGTGATCCATCACTTATGGATTGCTAGCGATCCATAAGAAAGCTTCATGGGTCGTTTTAGCCTCTTGCATCATGAACCAATATCTTTTCAAGGGATGTTTGTCAAGTTTCATAGTGTTCGAAGCAACCTAGTTCAAAAGCGAAGACCCATCTGATTCTAATCATATATCAACCTAACTCATGTATGAATAAACGTAAAAACAAGGCAACTAGCTATGAATCACATGGGGAGCACCTACATAATACAAGGAGTGCAATTCAAAGGAAGAAGTCCAAAAATCCTCTAAGTACATGGATCGCAAGCGATCCATGCCCTATGGATCGCATTATGTTGGATTGCTATGAAATTTTCGAAAAGGATGAAGCAAAACTACTCCAAATAATTAGGTCATTAGTGATCCAGAACCTATGGATCGCTAGCGATACATTACTTATGGATCACCAGCGATTCATCGGTTAGCTCGGGTCATCATTAAACTCTCTGAACTCCTTCGTGGCATCATGTGCAAGCTTTTGGCAAAGCAACCTAGCCTAATAGCTCTCCAATACCTATAAATACACTCTTACTTGTAACATAAACTGGATCCTCTGACTAGCTGCTGGAGCTTGTAGAAAGCAGTCTTCACTCTTCTCCTCATATACAACAGTCATCTAAAGGGTTCACTGTGATTCTTTAGTGAACTCTAACATTGGTGACTTGATCTAACTTACAAGATCCAATCAAATTGTAATCAGATTCAACATGTAATTGCAGCCAGTCAATAACAAAATTATAAAGTGGACGTAGGCTTCATTAAAAGCCAAACCACTATAAAAAATCTCTTGTCTCTTTACCTTACTTGCAAGTTATTACTCCTTGTTTCTATTTTGTTTATCCTAACAAACAAGGCTGGTGCTTTCACATGCAATCAAGGGTGTTGATCCATTTTTTGGGTTAAGAATCACCATATATATAGTTAGGCAATTCACGATCAGGTTGTATCTCTACCAAGCATTTTGCATATTCAAATCTACTTAATTTTTCAGTTTCCTCATTGAAGTAAATCAGGTTTCCAACATGACAGGCTACCGGTTTATTCCAATTAATGTCCATGTAATTAAAGGAATATTGTGTAAGTGGATCCAAATAGGCACACTTTTGACAACTGAGTGCATATTACTGAATTTAGGTTGCTATGATGATATAATTAACATCTTTCCTTTGATAAAAAAGGATCGTATTTAAGAACCTTGATTCTGTCTTCTTGGCAAGAAAACTCAAAGTAGAAATTTTTACTATTAGATTTGACTTTGAGATTACCTTTTAGCTTCCATACTTATTGGAGGTGATTCACAACAATAGAATAAGATAAATTTCCAACTAGAAAGAAATCTATGTGATGTTCTTTCCAGTAGTTGATGCCTGCATCTTTAACTTCATCAGGCACTTCAAGAACAGTGCCTGTATAATTAAAATCACAAACCAGAGATTGGAAAACTTTTTCATTCTTTGGTTTGGAGTTGAAGAAAGAGGACCAAGATTTGGTTGTGGTAGAAAATGGACCTCTAGGCAAGACAAAAGGAGGAAGTTGAGATGGTGATAGATGATTGAAAGACGGGGATCATGAGGATGTGGGGTGATGGGACAAGTGCCATTAGGAAAAGAAGATGCGATGGTGATAGATGATTGGTCAAAGGAAAGGATGACAGAATAGTGATAGGAATGGAGGAAGAAGCATCAGATGGGATGGATAGGATGGGTAGGATAGAGGAATGGAGGGGAAGTGGTGGGGCAGAGGAAGAGGACATTGAAAAAAAGCTTGAAAATTTATTGAATTAAAGTATGGTATAAATGATAATATTAAAAAGGTTAAATGTATTCATTTCATTTTTCTAATAAGGATCCCACTAGATTTTTATATTTCTCAAAATCCTAAGACAAGACTATAGATCTTTCAATTTCTGTAGTGGACATTAGGACTCACTTACCTTAGCATTCTAACCTTGAGGAATATCAACAAATCATTGGCCCACAATCGATAGGTAACACTTTATCGGTTTTATCATATATAACTCCTAACCATTGGTTTTTGTCTTAATCTCATCTCGACCTTGAGGAATATCAACAAATAGAAAGAGATTATTCACTTGTACCCACCATTTAACGATGACCTAAGTATAATGCACGTACCTTGAGGAATATCAACAAATATATGTATGTTTCTTACCCCGTCTAGGCAATATATTGATTTTCATAATAACATCCCTAGCTTGAGGAATATCAACAACTAAAGAGTATGCAAGTACTACTGATATATAAATGAAAATGACAACTTATATATTAAGTATTCACAATCTTTAATATATTATACATTGAGTGATATCGATTTAAGGAAAGATGTATTCCTTATGAAACAACCTCGTGATTCAAGTATCAGACACATTTGAAATTATGGTACACGTATAATACGCATGTACTTGTTCCTTAAATCTAAGTTTAGTTCCTTATAGTTCGATCTAAGATTATACATTCATGTTATATAAGTTTAGTTCATTTATAGCCAATTATAATTTAATTTCCTTGTATAATATTCTTATATATATATATATTATTAATTAAATCCTATTTATTTAATTAAACTATTATTAGTTAAATCATATTCAATTAATTTTAATTCTTATTAATTTAAATAGTAAATTAAGAAAATTGTTTAAAAATTAAAAAAATTATTTTATTCATTTTAACCAATTTAAGATGAATATAAACTATAACATTTGAAGTTATATATGCATATATATAAAAGTATATAAAAATTATACTATAACATTCATATTTATAAACATACATATATCAATACATATGGTTTATTTTAATTAATTAAAATTTAATTATTTATTTATTAATTAATCCAATTAATTAAAATTAAATAAAATTTGAAATTATTAAAATTTATTTTCAAAACAATTTTGAAAAATATTTTATAACATTTATAAAATTTATTTTGGATTTTAAACTATTCTTTCAAATTTTAAATATATTTTAAAATTTTAAACTAAAATCTTAAAATTAGCCCAAGATCCAAATTAATTTGGGCCTTTACAACCGGGTCAACTGTAACACCTCATAGAATTAACGGTAATTAATGAATAATTAATATAGCTCAAAATGGAATTTGAGCATACTTTAGAATTTGACCATGAAACTTGCACTATTGTTTTTATGGCGATTTTCTAAGCAACTTTCATATATGGAGTTTTGCGATCAGAGTTCAAATGAAGGAGTTATTAGCGTTTGAAGTTTTCAAAACAAAAATAATTAAATAGGATTAAAAAGAAAATAAATTATATTAAACCTCGTAGACCCCACCGACCAACCCCCTCCTTGGGTCGGTCGACCATATATAGGGAAGTAGTCGACCAGTTAGAATGGTGGCAGCTAGGGTTGAACCTTGGCCGAACGGCCCAAATTTAATTATTTTAAATCCAACCAATGCGATTCATTCAAGTACCTAAGAAACAGGCCTAGCCTCTCACGTTTCTTCTTATATTTTCTGATCAAAGCAATGGTGGTCCGCCATTTTCTCTTCTCTACTATCTCTACTGATTATAAAATATTATATATATATATATATAAATCAGAGAAGGGTAAAACATTAAAGAGAAGAACGACATCGATTTCATGGAAAATTGCAAATTTCATAGTTATAATATATATTCACCTTAACTCCAAATCTCTTCTTAGATCTGTAATTCTAATAGTATTTATATATATATCTTGTTATACATATTCTTTTAGATTAGAATGGAAAAGGAGTCAATTAAAGTGATTAATTCAGATTTGTGAGATTTGGAAAGCTCAAAAGATGAGTGAGAAATTATATGATTTATATATATATTGAAATTTATATTATTGATTTTATTTAATTATTATGACTATGCAAGATCTGTGGAGCTATAGGCTTAAAAAGAACGTATTCACTTGAAATCTCGCCTACATATTCTATAAGTTAAGTAATTGGAATAGGAATGGTATTTACTCCTTAATATGGAAATTTGAAAATTAGTCCCTAAATTGTTAAAGTAGAGTGTTGATAAGATTGCAAGATTTATTCCAGATTATGATAATTGGGTTGTAAATTGTTAGTATAGATTTAGATTGGCATAATTTGACTTGGAATATGAATTTTTATGTTTTAATTTATTGGGAGCATTGTGAATACAATTTGGTTGTATCTATTTCCGTGTAATTTCTATAAATTATCCAATTCCACAACTATGTATGAAAAGTGCATCGTTTGAAATAATAAGGAATATACTAAAAAGGAAGGAGATGTATAAAGTACAAATGTTCACCTTCGTAGTTTCCATTGTCTATTTCAATAAAAGAAAAGAGATAATCCTTGTAATTTCAAATGGAGCAAAAGTCTCACTTTTGGGCAATCTATGGAAATTTATAATAGTAATCCTTTTTGGAAGGATGATATAATATATTAAAATATGAAAATAAATGTTCTTTACAGAATGTACGTATAAATGTAAGTTCTGGAATTCCTAAGCATAGGAATTAATGAGTTAGAAATAGGAATACACACACATACAGACACATATATAACCACGCCCACTGATTAAAAATATAAATCTAAATATATGTAGCATAATATGCAACGATATTCGTATTAGTTATAATTAGGACAACGAGTTATTAATATCGTAGTAAACCATAGGACTAGGAGGTTATAATAGGAAAAGAGATAGTATCCAAAGCTAGTAGGGCAATAAATGTGCAGTTAATTGGGAGTCAAGGAATTAAATGGGGATAAAATGCATGTAATGGGACTAGTTAAAGAATTTAATGTGGCATTTATGAGAAAATAAAATAGGTATAATAGTTTGAATTAGAACGAATAAATAAATTTCAATAGTGATTATCCAATTAGAATAATAACGACCCTTTATTATAGAAAATTGATGTAATAACCCTGTTTTTAATGGCTTAATAATAATAATTAATTAGTAAATGATTAGAAAATAAAATTTGGATTAATTAAAAAAAATTGGAATTTTATGATGGTAATTAATTAAGCTTTGAGATGATTTTTGGAAAGAAATAATTAAGAATGGTGTTATAAATGTCGATTAGGAATTTAATTAAAAGATAAATTATATTTGGGGAAACTTATTTTTAAACAAGGAAATGTTATCTTCTCAAAAAATTAACATTAGCATGTCGTAAAATGTGAACAAGAATTTGGTTTTGGAATTTATTAAGGGATTGAATTCCTTATTAACTAAATTTGTTTAAGTATTAAAATTGGTTAGGAGTTGTAATTAGTTTATTTGAACATTTAAATTTGTTTAGTGTAGTGTTATTGGGCTTTAATTAGAATTTAAGTCCATTTGATAGTGTATGAGAGAATTAATTCCTTCGGTGTTTAATTCATTTTTTTGTTGGGCTTTAGCATAGTTTTAGGTCCATTAAAAAATTAAATGCGATAAAACAATTAAGCAAAATCTCCTTAGTCATATCTCATTGCTCCTCCATCAAATAACTCACTCTAGAAATTAGTATATGCTTTGTTTCTCTAACTCCAGAAAAGAAAACAAGAAAGAAACAAAATACCAGCCTCTTCTAAAAATCAAGTCAATTAAAATAAATTGATATAAATTCTCAAATTTGAATATGTGGTTGATGCCATGTTCCAGTACCTCTATTCCAAATTTCATATAATTTCGTTGAGTTTTGATGGGTTAAAGATGGTCTTTTTGCAAGTTAATTTCGGTGAAATCTGGGCAACGCAGGTTGGTAAAAGAATCATAATTAATTGTAGAAAATCATAAAATTTTGAAATTTGTATATGTTGTTCTCAACTCATGTATGCACCTTCGTTTAAAATTTTGTGAAAAAATATTTAGGTTTGCCATGTCAAATTCGCACAGCACTGGGGATGAAATTTAGGGTTGTTTTAGTTGATTTGGCCTAAGATTGATGCATGTAGCTTTGAAGCTTTTTGGATATTAAATTGAGTTTATCTCACAATTTCTAGTCTAAAATGGATGTATGCTGCTGTTATATGAATTGCTTGAATCTATAGTGAATAAGATCTCAATTTAGTATTGAATCTCTTGTCAATTTGAATTGGATTCTCTGTTTGCTGAAAACTCACCTTATATATTCATGATTTGCATCCAATTATATATGTTTATATGCTTGCATGAATGGTGATATAGTGCTCCAGATCTTCAAGGAGTCAATATAGGAGAAACAAGTGGAATCGAATAGTCGAGGAGCCACCGGAGCCTCTTAGAAGTTAGTCCAGGCAACGCAACTGGTGGACCGGTCTATCCGACCGGGGCAACGATCGCAACCTGAAGTTGACTCCCGTACTGTGGTCTTTTGGTCCTTGATTGCCCCGTTCGACACCCGTATGTCTGGTTGATCCCTTGATGTTGTTTGCTTGATTTTGATGTTGCATTTCATATCAATTTCATTGTCATTTCTAGGTTTTGATTTGTGAAATGATGAATTCATTTTGGTGTTTTTAGACCATAGAATTGCTCTATGGAACTTGGGATTTTGATTTATGAATTGATGAATTCATTTTGATGTTTCTATACCATATAATTGCTCTATGGAACTTGGGATTTTGATTTGTGAATTGATGAATTCATTTTGGTGTTTTTATACCATAGATTTGCTTTAATGTCTTGGGAGTAATACACAACCTTTTGATGCACGTTTTCAACTTGAATTTATAAAAGCCTGATTTCTAAATCAAACCATTTTACTGAAATTTTTTTAAGTATAAATCTAATTTTTATATAAAGAATTTTGGAAATGTATACATCTTATTTATTTCCATTAACAATGGTTTTAAAAATGTTTTTGAGCAATAGTTTGAAAAGTGTATATATATATATATATTTCCACTATAAATCAGTATCTTACAACAATGATTTTAAAGTGAAATATTTTACAAAATTGCAAGACATCGATCAGATGAGGAATTGATTTAAACGGTTAAACAAAACGAGCGATATGGAACGCTCACCTATTTTTTACCGATTAACTCCTGGACTTGTGCGACCGAACCATTTCTACATACAAGTGGAGTTTACTATCATATAGTAATTGTTTGAGTAAACCCTTGTGGTATCAGACAAATGGTCGTTATCTACTCGGTTGCTATATTAAAGTACATAACACTTATGTCAATGAGTTTATGACTCGCCCTTGGAGTTTATAGGTCTCGTACCTAACTCGGAGTTTATAAGACTTGTCTTTATCTTGGAGTTTATAGGACTCGTACTTATCTTGGAGTTTATAGACTTATACCTCTATCTTGGAGTTACATGCATGTAGGTGAATTTATTCACCAATCTTGGAGTTTGGCACCTTCCCACTTTTTGAGATTTCTGGATTTTTAAATGTGATTTCTATATTTGATGTTATTTGTGTTATCACCAAATCGTTTCGGGGATTTTTTTAAGAAGCTATCTAGGGTTTTGATATTTGGTGATTACAATCTTGAAATATTGAAGTGTGCTTGATATTTTTCGATACTTAACTATATTTGAGATCTAGTTCATTTTTATCTATCATTCATCTTGCTAACTCATTTATTTTAGCCTAGATTGACCCGTTTATTATTTTATAATACTCGGGTCAGACTGAGATGTTTCAGGTCCTCCAGCTTGATGCTTTTAGGGTGGACTTCCTATCAATTAGCTAGATGTTTTCTTTTGTCATCACTATGTATATATTGATGTTATGATGTATCTTATGTCGGGCTACTTCTTTTATATACAATTCATATATTTGGGATGTAGTACTTTTGTATTATGTAGTCTACATTGTGTATAATTTGTGTCCGTTCAGACTGTATCTATTTATATTCCGCCATGTATATTATATGATTCTATGATTTTTATTTATCATATATTGTTCTGGATTATTATTTAAGCCAAGGTAGTTTTGTTTTAAGGCTGGTTCGCATACGTTGATTCCACTTGAGATAAAAAATATTTATAGCATATTAATCAACATATCGATGCTCGCTTAAAGTAAAATTCATGGACGGTCGCTCCTCACTAACCCTATTCTCACTATAAGAAAAACAGTGTTTTATAGAGGCATATAGCCATTATTAAACACAACTATAGCGGTTTGATAAACGCTGTATATCGACATGTTATAAAAAATAATTGCACATTTATATCGACATGTGGCCATTGATTTGGACTTTGTACAATTGGTTGCAGGCCTTGTGTGTTGCTTGTTTGCATGCATTATTGAACTGGTCTACATTGATGAGATTATAGTCTAGGCCTGCTGCTTTGTACATGTCTCCCAAACCATGTCTCTGTTCTCTAGCATCACTCTAAGTCTGGTTGTCTTGATACATGCCATTTCTTTGAGTCTGGAGCTTGTTGTACATATGACCAACCATGTATGCCTGAGTGCCATTACTTTATTCCTTGTACATGTGGTGTGATGCTTTCTGAACTATATACATGTATACATATATATGTATATATGTATACATGTGTATATGACACTGCATATAAACTTGTAAATGTTGAGGCTTACTTGATGTTTCTGGTCCATTGAGCTAGCTGCTCCCTTGCTCGAAACTGTTTTACTGGTTACCCTGTTTAGCCTTCACACACCTGAAATGTTGAAATTGAAGTCTGCACTTGTGATGTGCATGCTCATGTCTGTTGCACTTGACTTGAGTTTGAATGGTTGAGGCTTGAACTGTATATATGCTGTCACATGTATGCATTCATGTATATAGTCATTGTTGAGTTGTGCATTTTGTTGTCACCACTTGAAATCTGGTTTTTGGTTCATTTTCATGTTGAAATTTGAAGTGGTCTTGTATTTGAAACTGCCTTTGTTCTGATCTATGTTTTCATGTTCATGTGGTGTTTCACTTGACTATATGTGCTAATTGCTGTATGGACCACTTTGGTCTGGTCTGGTAATCTTGACATTTCATTGTTTTGAACCTGCATTTTCTCATTGAAGGTCTGGTGCACATATTCATGTATATACATGCATACATATGTGAGATGCATGTATATATGTATGTTGTATGGTTCCTGCTTCTGGTAATTGAAGTTGTACATTAGAGTCTGGCCATTGTATTTGACTTTTATTCATGTTCATTGACTCTCGTACTTGACCATTCTATTTTTGTTTTGTATTGCACCTGATTTGAATCCACCATTTGGTTTTGACCTTGTGCTTACCTGTCCCTGCAATTTTATCAAGTGTATATCGGGGTGCTTGGCCTTGTGGCACGTACAATGATACAATGTGCATATCACAAGTTATTCGTGTAAGATGAATTCAAAAAAATGATGAAAAATAACATTTTCAAAACACACGCTTCATTGTACACTGTAAAAATATTTCTTTTTCAATTTGACTACGTCAGCGTTTATTTTTGCAGATAGCTCAGATGCTAAATACAGGCTGGAACAACATTGAAGATAAAATACAAGTGTGAGTGAATATGTAGTGAGGCGAAAATTGTAGATTGAAATTTGTAATGTAATCGAAATTGTATTGCAAAATGATAATGTGTAATGTATAGTGAGAGCTTAAATTTGTATTATTCGAATTTGTAATAAAATATTTGTTTGAATAAAATATTTGTTTGAATATGAATTCTGAGTTATTTATTTTATTCATCAAATATTTATTTAATTATGTGAAAAATAAAATAGTACAATAACAAATACATTTAAATGAATATATATATATTTGTTTATTATCATCAAACAAAAATCATATACTAGCATATTCTACAATCTCCTCATTTTGATGATAACAAACATATATTAAGATTTCGAATTTAATAAATGTATTTGGTCATTGATGAATTCTATTTGCTCCCTCTACTTGAATGCTCCCCCTATAACAAAGCTCCCTATTCATATATGCATGAAAATAAATAAAAATATGCAAATGAACCTAGATGGGAATATGCAAATAAAAAATATGACATTGACTTGTTTGCCAAAATCTTAATCTCTCTCTCCCCCTTTTAATTTGTTATCAGCAAAAGAGTAATAGTGTTAGAAAAATAGAGATAAAATGATAGACATTAATTCAACATTAATACCCAATCGAGTATAAATATTAAATTTCAATAAAAAATCAAACAAAAATCATAAATACTCTGTTAGGCGCATATTCCACTTTAGAGTGATAGGGGTGATGTCGGCATATAAGACCATATAGTTGTGTTTATTTATGGTATGTTTATATCAGGAATTTGAATACTTACTAACCATGCATAACCGTTAGGACTTTTAAATGAGATTAGTAGTATTCCCAATTTTTTATTTAAAAATGAATTTCAAGCATCTTCTAACTACGCATAACCGTGAGGACTTTTAAATATGATTAGAATCAACTCATCTATTTAATAATTAATTTTGATATGTATTCCATACATGCATAACCGTGAGGACTTTTAAATGAGCATGAAAGCACATAATCAAATATTCCAAGTTATTCACCCATGCATAACCGTGAGGACTTTTAAATGAGAGTGAATGCTTTGGATGTTTTTATTGCTAATTAAAAAAATGACTAACTTCCCGTTGAAAATACCACATTTTGACATACTATATTGGATTTTGATGAGTGATGGTCGTTAGAAATATGATAGAAATAGAGATGGTCATGGACTTTTTACCAATCAAAGTTATTACAAATTTTGTTTAAATTTTTAAAGAAATTTACTAAATATACCGTCTCAAGTCATAATATATGATTAATATCAACACTCGTCAATTTTTCAGTCACTATTTATCTTTTCGATAATCAGTAGGGAGTCAGATTAGTCAACATAGGCATTTAAGATCAAATCAAAAATATAAAATCAAATTTCTAAAATGCCTAAACTGAGACAAAGTTGACAAAAACTATTTCCGAGAAGGGGTTTTGTAAAAAATATCTGCTAATTGAGAACCAATTGGAATGAAATTTATGCAGATATTTTCTTTGGAAATGTGATCTCTAATGAAATGATGTCTAACATCTATATGCTTGGTGCGAGAATGGTGTACATGATTATTTGTGAGATCAATTGCACTTTTGCTATCACACATAAGTAGAACTCGTTTAAAATTAGACCATAGTCTTGTAAAGTTTGTATCATCCATAAAATTTGAGAAAAGCAATCGCTTAGAGCAATATATTCTGCCTCGATAGTAGATAATGCAATACAATTCTGTTTTCAACTTGACCATGCAACTAACGAATGTCCTAACATAAAACATGTTCCGCTAGTACTTTTTCTATCAACTAGACTTCCAACATAGTCTACATCTGAATACCCTTTTAATTCAAAGTTATCATTAGTTGGATACCATAGA
This sequence comes from Allium fistulosum, assembly GCA_030737815.1. Classification (NCBI taxonomy): domain Eukaryota; kingdom Viridiplantae; phylum Streptophyta; class Magnoliopsida; order Asparagales; family Amaryllidaceae; genus Allium; species Allium fistulosum. The sequence goes on from CM060906.1 coordinate 421,530,776, forward strand.
CCAAAGCATGGGGAGTGTATCAGATATCTTATAATCCTTTTGATAGCTTTTAAATGAGATTCCTTTGGATTTGACTGAAATCGTGCACATAAACAAACAGAACATAATGTCAAGTCTGGAAGCAGTAAGATAAAGAAGTGATCCAATCATACCTCGGTATTTCTTTTGATCAACTACCTTACCTTTTTCATCCTTGTCAAGTTTAATTGTTGTGTTCATGGGAGTTTTTGCAGGTTTAACATCTTTCAATCCAAATTTGTTGACAAGCTCTCTGATATATTTTATTTGGGAGATGAACGTACCTTTTTCGCTTTGTTTGATTTAAAATACTAAAAAGAATTTCAACTCTCCAACCAAGCTCATTTCAAACTTTTCCTGCATGACTTTTTCAAATTTCTCATACAAAAGGTTGTTAGTGGCACCATAAATAATATCATCAACATATATTTGAACAATCAGAAGATCATCATTTTCATGCAATAGAAATAATGTGGTGTCTACACAGCCCTTTTTGAACCCATTTTCAAGGAGATAGGTGCTAAGACATTCATACCAAGCCCTAGGGGCTTGTTTTAATCCATATAGAGCTTTCTTAAGTTTATATACATGGTTAAGGTATTCATGACTTTCAAATCCTTCAGGTTGTTCAACGAATACATCTTCTTTCAAAATTCCATTCAGAAAAGCGCTTTTAATATCCATTTGTCTTAGTTTAAATCCTTTATAACAAGCAAAAGCTAATAGTATTCTAATGGATTCTAATCTGGCTACCGGTGCAAAAGTTTCATCAAAGTCAATTCCTTCAATTTGATTATAACCTTTACCAACTAACCTAGCTTTGTTCCTAATCACATTACCAGATTCATTATATTTATTTTTAAAAATCCATTTGGTTCCTACAAGTGGATAATCATTAGGTCTAGGTGCTAGAATCCAAACATTATTTTGTTCAAATTGATTCAGCTCTTCTTGCATATCCATAAACCAACTTTCATCATTAAGAGCTGCATTTATGTCTTTGGGTTCAATTTCTGAAATAAATCCACTATTTAGGCACAAATCACATAAGTTTCTAAAGGAGGAACGAGTTTGAATACCTACGGTAGGGTTACCTATTACCAATTTTGGAGGATGATCTGCTTTGAATTTCAATCTCTGTGGTTCTGGATTTCTTCTGTGGTAGGAATTTCTTTTGGATTTTCACTTTCATCCATTTTGTTCTCCTCTTCGACATTGCTTTTGATTGTTTCCTTGCTTTGATCATCAATACTTTCATCAAATTTCACATTGATTGACTCCTCGATTGTTCTTGTCCTTTTGTTGTATACTCTATAAGCTTTGCATCTGGAAGAGTATCACATGAACATGCCTTCATCAGCTTTTGGTTCAGATTTTCCCAATTGATCACCTGTATTGAGAATAAAACACGGACATCCAAAAACTTTGAAATATGCAATGTTTGGCTTATTTTTGAACCATAGCTCATATGATGTTTTCTTAAGAATTGGTCTAATCATAACTCTATTCATTACATAACAGGCTGTATTTACTGCCTCCGCCCAAAAGAACAAGGGTAGTTCATACTCATTTATCATAGATCTAGCCAACTCTTGTAATGTTCGATTCTTTCTCTCGACTACCCCATTTTGTTATGGAGTACATGGGGTAGAGAATTCATGTTTAAATCCATTTTCATCCCAAAAATTTTCAAATTCTCCACCATGATCAATTCTTAGCGAAATAATAGAAACTCCTTTTTCATTTTGAACTAATTTTGTGAATTTAGTGAAGTATGAGAAAGTTTCTGACTTTTTAGCTAAGAAGTATACCCATTTGTATCTTGAGTAATCATCGACCAATACAAAACAATATTTCTTACCACCTAAACTTGCAATATTGTTAGGTCCAAACAGATCCATATGAACTAGTTCAAGGACCCTAGAAGTACTTACAGTGTTCTTGGCATGAAAAGATGATTTTTAAGTTTTCCCATAGTACATATTTTACATAGATTTTCTGTTTTGAAATCGTGAGATGGTAAACCTTTTACCAAATCTTTTCTTTTCAATTCGTTTAACATATTCATACTAGCATGTCCTAATCGTCTATGCCATAAGTTTACTTCTACATCCTTAGCTATCAAACATTTTGAAAGATTGAGATCATCGAAAGATATAGAGTATATACTACCTTTCCTTTTACCTGAAAACAATATTTCTTTTGATGATCGGTCAACAATTTTGCACAAATCAGAGTCAAAAACAACATTCATTCCCTTATCACATAACTGGCTGATTGAAATCAGATTATGGTTCAAATTTTAAACATATAATACATCATTTAAAGTAAATGTACTATTACCTACTTTACCTTTACCGATAATTTTACATTTGTCATTGTTACCCATTGTGACTTTGCCACCTTTGTACTTCTCCAGGCTAAGAAACTTTGATTTGTCTCCTGTCATGTGCCTGGAACAGCCAGAATCCCGGTACCATTGTTGTTGTTCCTTAGCCTACCAACATACCTATGCAAGAAAAGAATTTAGTGCTATTTGTTTTTATAGGTCCATGATTGTTAGTGACAGAAGATTTTGAAAAACAAGTTTGTGTAGAACCAAGACAGTCTATGGTTATTCCCTTTAGCACCCAGATTTGTTTAACTCTAAGAGATTTTACTTCATGCCTTTAGGAACCCAAATTGGTATGGTTTTCGTGTGTTTGGAGCTATACCAGCAATTGTTTTGATTATGTCCAATGTTTCCACAAATCGTGCACTTAGTTGTACTTCTACTTTTAACAGATTGAGTATACCCAAGTCCTTGTCTAATAGTATTAACAGTTATTTCCCTAATAGCATATTTAGTGATCTTTCTCCTTTGGAGAATTTTCCTAAAGTTGTAGACAATTGTTGGACTTGTGATTTGAGAGATTCATTTTCATTCAATAACATAGTGCACTTTTTAATAGAATTTTCTCTCCTAGTGTTTTCACTTTCTTTCAAAATCGGAATTTCATTTTCAAGCGATTTAATTTTAATTTGTGATTTTTTTTATTTCCTCTTCAATTGATGGACACTTATCACACTTCGGGCCCTTATTTTGATAGTTCTTAACCAATTGATCAAGCTTCTTATTTAGATCTATCAAACTATCTCTTTGTGATTCAATCTTAGGGTACTTCTCCCTAAGTCGTATAAAACAACCATTTACTTCATGAAAATATATAAGTAATTCTGAGTAAGTTTTGATACCTCGCTTGGCTCGTCGTCATCACTGTCAGTTGTTTCTCCTTGAAGACACAGATTTGCTTTTTCACTCTCACTGCCAGTGCTTTCATTTTCATCTTCATCACTTTCATCCCAAGTTGCTGCAAAACTTCACCTTTTTGGTTTCTTTCCTTGGCTGAGTCAATTCCGAGGACAGTTGGCTTGATATGACCTGGTTTATTACACATGTGGCAAATGATCTCCTATTTTTCTGAGTTGTCTAGAACTTTGATGATTCTGCTCTTCAGTTGTTGATTTTTGGCTGGATTTCCATATTTGCGGTTCCACCTTTTGAATTTCTTTATTAGTAGTGCCAGTTCTGCTGCACCATCATCATGATTATCTTCACTTTCAGTTGTTCTTTTGAGAGCTATTGATTTCTTTCGAGTATCACTTCCTTCACGTTCTTCCTTGAATTTCATTTCTAGCTCATAAGTGGTGAGATTTCCATTGAGTTCTTCAACTTTAACTTGTTTCAAATCCTTTGATTCTTGAATGGCAGCAACTTCCGCTTCAAAATTTCATGGAAGGACTCTGAGGATTTTTTGGACTATTTTCAGTTCTCTGTATGGTTTTCCGAGAGCTTTTGATTTGTATATGAAATTAGAAAGTCGTCCATACATCTCTTTGACATTTTCATCCTTGGCCATTGTGAAGTTCTCGTATTCACTACTAAGCATGGCAAGGCGAGATTCTTTGATTTAGGAGGTTCCTTCGTGAGCCACTTCAAGCGTATGCCACATTTCCTATGCAGTTAGACAATGTGAGACACGATTAAATTCAATTTGATCTAATGAAAAAATAATATAATTCATAGCTTTAGCATTAACATTTTGCAATTTATTTTCTAGATCTGTCCATTGATCCATAGGTTTTTCAACTTCTTGATTATCTACCATAATTGTTGGTGTCCTATATCCCGTTTTAACAATATTCCATGCATCTATGGTTTTCAAAAAAAATTTCAGTCTATTTTTCCAATAAGCATATTCATCATTGAACATGGGTGGTCTAACTATGGACTGACCCTCAACAAAAGCATTATTAAAAGAAGCCATTTAAAAAATCAAATTTTTTAAAAAAATTGGTTTTTGGTCCTAGCTCTGATACCACTTGTAGGATCGATTTCACCCTAGAGGGAGGGTGAATAGGATGATACTAAATAATAAAAATTAATGCGGAAATATATATAATAATTGCAACACAGATAATAGCAGAATAATAAAAGCAGAAATAGAAAAACACAGATTTACCCAACTTCGGCAAAACCCTGCCTACGTGCTGCCCCCAAGGTTTCTACTAGAAATTAAGTAGTCAGACAATGCTTACACATGTAAACTTACGACACCCGCTAATGGCTAACCTAACTCTACGCTCAAAACCTTGCCACAACTCAGCCATTGAGTTGCGAATTCTCGAACTACACCACCGTAGTTCGTAACCTAGTCACTAAACTAGAAATTCACCAAAATATAAAAGTAAGTTAAATTAAAAATAAAAATATAACAATAACTAGACAAAACTTTATATGATATATTGAAGCCTAAATAAAAATGATTGGCCCAAAAATTAAAAGATAAAAGTTGAATGTTTTTTTCTTATCATCGTGGCTGCCTTGTTCTCTTTATCACTCTAGTCTGGAAAACTAAGGCTTGCGTAATTTTGGGGTTTTGCTCAAAATCAAAGTCACCGAATGGAACGTAGAAGCTCGAATCCTCTAATGGTATACTCTTAATTCAGTTTGAAGCTTCTTCGATTAGTTTAATCCTTTCTTAGCTGCTTCAAGCTATGAGTTCGAATGGATAGAAATTGGTAATTGATTTTTGCTCCTTTTCAATTCTACTTAAGCTTGACTTGATTGCTCTGTTGATTTTCTTGGTCTCGAACTCATGTATTTGCCAATGATGTAATGGGTTTAATTTATAGGGATAAAATCCCTAAATTTTCATTCGTATAAATCTGTTTGAATTCTTTGTGAATTTACTTTGGACGTGATTTTTTAATCGAATAAGTGCTGTGATCTCTGACTTGTTCATTGTTGAATTTTCTTGAAAATTTTTTAAGTCGATATTGTTCTTTTTCCTATGACTTCGGCATTTTAATTTTTGAGATAATTTTTGGGTAAATTTTGATTGACTTGTTCGAATTACTCCATGAATTCAAGTTAGATCCATTCTTTTTGACCTTGACTTGTTCATCGAACTGCTACTTCACTGTTTTGTAAAACTGTAAACTTGTCTGGTTTTGTGTTCATCATGTTCCACTGTTTCATCTGCTGTATTAAGTCTGGTGTGTGTTCATGTGGCCATTGATTTGGACTTTGTACAATTGGTTGCAGGCCTTGTGTGTTGCTTGTTTCCATGCATTATTGAACTGGTCTACATTAATGAGATTGTAGTCTAGGCCTACTGCTTTGTACATGTCTCTCAAACCATGTCTCTGTTCTCTGGCATCACTCTAAGTTTGGTTGTCTTGATACATGCCATTTCTTTGAGTTTGGAGCTTGTTGTACATATGACCAACCATGTATGCCTGAGTGCCATTACTTTATTCCTTGTACATGTGGTGTGATGCTTTCTGAACTCTATACATGTATACATATATATGTATATATGTATACAAGTGTATATGACACTGCATATAAACTTGTAACTGTTGAGGCTTGCTTGATGTTTCTGGTCCATTGAGCTAGCTGCTCCCTTGCTCGAAACTATTTTACTGGGTTACCTGTTTAGCCTTCATACACCTGAAATGTTGAAGTTGAAGTATGCACTTGTGATGTGCATGCTCATGTCTGTTGCACTTGCCTTGAGTTTGAATGGTTGAGGCTTGAACTGTATGTATGATGTCACATGTATGCATTCATGTGTATAGTCATTATTGAGTTGTGCATTTTGTTGTCACCTCTTGAAATCTGGTTTTGGTTCACTTTCATGTTGAAATTTGAAGTGGTCTTGTATTTGAAACCGCCTTTGTTTTGATCTCTGTTTTCATGTTCATGTAGTGTTTCACTTGACTATATGTGCTAGTTGCTGTATGGACCACTTTGGTCTGGTCTGGTAATCTTGACATTTCATTGTTTTAAACCTGCATTTGCTCATTGAAGGTCTGGTGCACATATTCATGTATATACATGCATACATTTGTGAGATGCATGTATATTGTATGGTTCTTGCTTCTGGTAATTGAAGTTGTACATTAGAGGTTGGCCATTGTATTTGACTTTTATTCATGTTCATTGACTCTCGTACTTGACCATTCTATTTTTGTTTTGTATTGCACCTGAGTTGAATCCACCATTTGGTTGGGTTTGACCTTGTGCTCACCTGTCCCAACAATTTTATTAAGTGTATATCGGTGTTAACGGCCTTGTGGCACGTATAGTGATACACTATGCATGTCACAAGTTGTTCGTGTAAGATGAATTCAAAAAAAATGATGACGAACAACCCAAATAACTGAGGAAAATAACATTTTCAAAACACATGCTTCATTGTACATTGTAAAAATATTTCTTTTTCAATTTTATTGCGTCAGTGTTTATTTTTGCAGATAGCTCAGATGTTGAATACAGATTGGAACAACGTTGAAAATAAAATACGAGTGTGTGTTAATATGTAGTGAGGTGAAAATTGTAGATTGAAATTTGTAATGTAATCGAAATTGTATTGTAAAATGATAATTTGTAAATGTATAGTGAGAGCTTAAATTTCTACTATTCGAATTTGTAATAAAATATTTATTTGAATAAAATATTTGTTTGAATATGAATTCTATGTTATTTATTTTATTCATGAAATATTTATTTAATTATGTGAAAAATAAAATAGTACAATAACAAATACATTTAAATGAATATATATATATATATGTTTATTATCATCAAACAAAAATCATATACTAGCATATTCTACATATTCTACATCTATTTAGAGCATATATATACCGCTATAAAATGCGTAGATACACTAATGCCTATTTGCTGCTATCCTTTGATAGTAACCTCATATATCATACATTGCATTATCTTTTTATAGAACTTATGTCATATAGTTATAACGCTTTTTAGGAGCTATGCTTTATTTTACTATATATTTGATGCACCCCACTATTACATTATAATAATAACAATCAAAATTAATCTTCTTTAAATAAATAACAATTTGAACAATGTATGAATGAAAAAAATATAATAATCAGCAAATGACGCATATTCATGATAACAAAATAAAGTATCAACTAACAAAAAATAAGTTCAATACATGAGTTACCAAATTCAATACATATTCATGATAACAAAAGACAACATAGTTCAAATTTAACGTCTACATGTACCAAATGCATCACTAAGAACTTGAACTGCTCAAAGCCTTTCTTCATGCATGTCTTCGGTCATTGGTAGTACTTCCTGAAAATTCAGAACAATTTGAAAATAATTATATAAAACCGTGATGAAAATTACAGGTTATTGGTAGTACCTTCTATTATCAGATGGATGAAGATTTACATAACTTTTTTAAACATCAAATTTTTCTTAGATGGATAAAGATAATGTCTTGTTGCATTACAACAGCCCGTGTTTGATTTTTCTTAATAATACAAGTGCACATACACACATGCACCAAACTGCACACACATCCAAACTTGCACAAGCACATACAACATCGCACCTACACCTGTTCAATAATTTAAATGAATCAATAGGATAAATGAAGCTTTAATACTCTTTGCAACAATTATGGTATTACCCATTTGGCACAAATATACAGATGTGATTCAAAAAAATGCAGATCGAAAATGTATGGACTCATATTTCAATTGATTTCATGTCTACAGTTAATAACTCTTACAAGTATTTACAATACATATAGGCCTAGCTTATGAAATTAAAACTGAAGTCAAGTCGATGATTTTTTTAAGGAGCTGCTATTGCCCTGTAGCTGCTGCCTACTACTGCCTTACAGGCAACACGACCCTTACTTTTAATTTTTTCTCACGCTGCTGCATATATTGCAACGGTAGTTATCTATTTTTTTTGAAAAAAAACCTTAGCTAATGTGAAATTCATATGCAGGTGGATTTAGCGTAGCATTTAACCCATTCGATGGATTAAGAATATTGGACATGAATTTCACAGTGGGCACGACCCTTACTTTTAATTTCAGTCATATCGCTTTTGTTCTTGGGCATCCTGTCAATATGGATCAAGTAACAGATGACTTGATAAGAATGTCTAACATCAAGGAGAAAGGATAAATCTCTACTAGGTAATTTTTCTGATGATACAATAGATGTGGAGGATCACAATATGGTTATAAATAATAAAATCCCGAAACAAAAAATTTCAAACAATAGGGAAATACATCTATCTAATGCTTTTTCTACTTTAGTAGACTATGATTTTGATATACAAGAGGAATGTGAAAATATCACTAAAAAATTTACGGACCTTGATAAAAAATTTACAGATGTAAAGGGAAATGAAGAATTACCTGCAGGAGAATCTTCTTCGATTGCAAAATCCCAAGATAGCATTGTTATAATTCCTGAAAAGAAAAATGGTAATGATATGGACACATTAGATGTTAATATGAATGACTTGGAAAATTCTGGGTCTACTGCAAAGAAGAAAAAAGGGAAAATAAATTTGAACAACTTAAAAGGGGAAGAAGTATTAAATAATGGAGAGCTATTTGTTGAAACTAATGAGCTATTTGTTGAAACTAGTCAAAAATGGAACAATTTAGTTTCACAAATCATATCCAAATATAAATCAAGAAAAATGAAGGAAGATAGTTGCTACCGTAGTGGTGTGTCAACCAGGGGTATCTCAAAGAATAAATAAGTATGGCTTTGATATTCTAGAATGTGAGCAGATTGAACTCTGTCACGAGACTGTATGATCTGTTAAGAAGCAAATAAATCAACTTTATGTCTATTGTTGAGCATTAACTCTCTAATCAATCTATTGCCAACTATGCTTTAAAATTTAATAATTGGGAATTCTTAAACGATAATTTAAATGACTGTAAGGGCAGAATTTTAGTGGGATATAAGTCATCAAGTAATTTGCATTGATCGACAGTGCATTAGTTGTATTCTTATTAATAAGGATGGCTTCAAGCTTTGTATCACTTCAGTTTATGGTTTTAATTCACATCACAAATATTACGGTTTTGGAAACATCTTACTGACAATAAACCAAGTGATGACATTGCTTGGATCATAGCTGGGGATTTTAATGACATTTTATATGCTTCTGATAGAATTAGTCATCACCATCGATCTTCAAGTGTAAACAATGATTTTTCAGTGTATATCCCAGTTTTAATGTTATTAAGCCCACAATGAAAGTAAACTTTTGTACTTGGAGAGGAGGGACATATTTCAGCATTCTTTTAAGAATAGATAGAATCTTTATTTACCAAAAACTGGCTTCATTATTTCCTCAATTTTTGTTCAGTGTTTAAACCACTCTTCAAGTGATCATACACCGCTACTGATCTTCTTTCCTCACCATCGGAACAAAGCACTAAACTCATGCACCCCTATCCTTCCAAACAAACATCGCAAATTCTCCCTCAAACACCTGCACCCCTCTCCGTCCTTCTTTCCTCACCATCAGCCTAACATCCACTGCTGCCCTCCTATTATACAAACCCACTTCTCCATCGAACTCAGACCAACATCACATCAATCGCTGAATTATTACATCATCCATCGACCAAACACCAATACACTTCCCACTTCAATAGTAAACTGCCACACCCCTACCCGAAACCATCTCGCCTACAGTACTCCTACACCCAAACAACCTAGACCCACAACTACACTCCCATACAAACTGCTCCTCCCATACAAACTGCAACTGTCCTGCCTCCTCCTCTTCCATACAAACTGCTCCTCCCATATCACAGCAAGCTTACCCATACAACTCCCTCACAACTTCAAACAACTCCATCGACAACTCTGTTCAACCATCACACTTCCTGCATTTTGACAATCGTACTCTGTTCACCTATGCACAAACTCCACTGTGCCTTGTACATTCAACTACCCACTGTTAATCTCCTGTCACCACCATCCACTTCACAAACAAAACCACACTCCATTTACTCAAAACCATACACACCAACCTCTGCCTAATCGTCTCGAAGCCATACTCCTCAACAACACTTCACCATCAATTCCAACAACCAACAACTCTTCCTTGCCACCATAAACCCCTACTGATCGCAAATAGTAAACTCCAATCTATTCACCTTCTACAATCTCCATCCCACTCAATTGGCGTAAATAAGACATATTTATTGGCTAAAGATGGCTAGGTGCACTTCAAGATGGTAGTTAATTTTATAGTTTATTAGTATTGATATTATTGTTGTTGTTGTTATAAACTTGTATTATTATTGTTGTTGAAAAAGCAGGTAAACATACTGTATTCAATTTTCAGAATTGAAAGCATAACGTGGTAATAAATTAACATTGAATTATCAGCACCTCAATATGGGTAAATAAATAGTAATGAATGAACTAATAGTACCTCAATGCTTTGGGTTGATGGTGAGGACGAACCCAATAGGGTTATATCCGTTCAAACTTTCTAGATCAAGAAAAGGTTGATCATAATAATAGAGCATGGATGGAAGTGGATATTTGTAGTGTTTACATTTGCTATTACAGTAACCACGAAAAGAGTAAAATATTAAGAGTGTACTATAAACTGTATTTAATGTCATTCAAATATAAATATTATTGGATAAATATAAATTGTGGGGGTTTATATATCTGAAAATTTAAGAATATTATTGGTATGACTAAGTAGGAAAAGCATAAACCTAAAAAGAGATATGATCATCCTTGGGGTTAATTTTAATTTTCTTTTTCATGCTCTTAGGATTTTCAGATTGTAGTATATGTATTCCTACTTCATAGTTGACCAACCTGTAAAACAAACACTACGTTTAGTAAGCAATATGAACTAAACTGTCAATAGTTTGTCAATGTGAAATTGTACATGTAACATACCAAGCACCATCAAAATCAAAAGAACCGGGCCTTCGAGCAGGGATGAAACCGAGAACATTTTTGTAGAAACAAAGAGACATGTCAAGGTTTCTACAAATTACAGAAATGTGGTTCATCGAAGTTAGAGGTAATGGAAAAGCGGTTTCAGTATTATTATTACCGCTATTATAAAACCAAGTTAATTTTATAGTTTGTGGCTCTTTTGTTCACACCTATCGTTTATGCATTATTTTATTTTTTTAGTCTTTTTCAGTAGGTTCTGGTTTATGTGAGTAATTTAGGCATTAGTTGTAATCTCTGGTTGCTATCGTTTGTTTTGAATAATCTGCTTTTAGCCATTTGATTGCATTTATTTGCTTATTTTCCACCATAGCTGCTTTGGTTCTTTGAATAACAGTTTGTTCTTTTAGTTATTAGTTTGTGTTTTTGGATTTTTCTATGGTTTATTTGTTTTGTTATGGATTGATTTAAGTTACTTGTTCATTTACTTGTTTTATGACTTGTGGTACTCTGACGCATATCTATGGAGTTGAAATGATGGCCGAAGATATAATTTGCTTGTTTTTCACATATTACTCCATTTCAAGTTTTTCAACAGTTAACATTAATTTTCTAGCAATAATAAAATAGAAAAAGCACCCAACTTTTCTCCAATAAGATTAAACATTGTTCAACTTGAACTTAAAGGAAAGGCAATAATAATTCTTGGCAAACTAGAATATAATCATAAAATGTTATTGTGACTGTAAATCATATAATACAATGAAAACTAGAGTGAGAGAAGTGGCGACAAACAGTAATTAATTATTACTGTTATTGTTAAAATGTTCCAAAATTTCAAGTTATACATTCATACAATGTGTTTGTATGTTGAATATGAGACTATATAACTAAGCTATGTAGGGCAAGGCATACAGTGCAGTATGATATGTGTACCGTGTAGAATGATAACGTGCCTATTTATCATCTTCCTTTTGCTTGTAAGTTGTAACTGAGATGTAATATCTCGCTCGTAATAGTCTTCAACTTAGTAAGCCATATAAAATGATAAACTTGTTTCTTATTCAAATAAACCACAAATACAGGAGCTGCCATAGGTAACACACAACTCAACAATTAAGATGTTGGTACAGTTTAATGATTGAAAACTGTCCACATGAGAATATTAGGTAAATACAGAGTTGTCCTTATAGGTGCTAAGTTAAATTGCACAACACAGACTTAAAGAGTACGAATGAATTTGTTCTTGAAACGACATCAAAGGCATATATTTGCTTAAGCACATTGCAATCGATATCTTATGCTTATCGATTAAGTTGTCCATGGAAAATATGGATGGGTAGTTTGCAAGGAACTAGTTCTCTCGATGAAACTGTCTGAAAATTTCACGTGATTAACGTGTTCTTATAGTTTCCGAACAAACATTTATATGTTATTATATCCGTCCTAATAACCACCTTATAACCAAATATTGTTGTGTAATTGTTGTCATATATAACAAAAATGTTTTATATAAAATTTCAAAATCTTTTCACCACTCCACTCGTGTATGTTTCAAATATGTTAAACTGAATATCAAGAAAGACTAGTTGGTTTTTCAACCATGAGGAGGTCATATATTAAAAAAGAGAAAGAACAAGAAAAGAGAAAGCTTACCTCTGACTGCAAAAATGCTAATGCTTCCCCAACATAATGAACAAATTCCTCATGAATAAAAGCTTACACTCGATCGATATTTGCACAAAAATGGACAAACACCTCCAAGTCATATGATTTAGTTGATTTTATGTTGTTTTTCGTGTTCTGGATGATTTATGCAAATATGTAAAAAGTAGGGACTAAACTGTAAAAGACACACAGATTTATAGTGGTTCAGCCAAAATGTGCCTACGTCCACTTTATATATTATTTCTCCTTTCTTGTTCAGATTACAAGTACAAAGCTTTGATACAAGTATATGAAAGTTGTTCGAAAGTTCTATCCGTGCTTGAGCTCTCCAACTTGTCCCCATTGTTGTACCCCTGCCCCTCTATTTATAGAATGAGGCTGAGGGTAGGGGTCTTGGATGTATATAGCTGCTAGTGGGCCTGGGCTGATGCGATCTGGCCTGGCAGCGTTGATCCGGTACGCCTTGGTCCGGTAGTACGTTGGGGAGCGAGTTGGTTCGGTGGTAGGTGGAGTAGGTTGGTTCGGTGGTAGGTGGAGTAGGATGGTCCGGCTATGCATGTGAAGGAGGTTGGTCCGGCTATGCATAGGAAGGAGGTTGGTCCGGCTATGCATGGGAAGGAGGTTGGTCCGGCTATGCATGGGAAGGAGGTTGGTCCGGCTATGCATGGGAAGGAGGTTGGTCCGGCTATGCATCGGAAGGGAATTTGGTCCGGTAGTAGGTGGAAATACTCCCAACATTTGCCCCCCAAAGTGGGGCATATGCTTGCGTATGGCGCGCTTTGTATATCTGGACGCCCTCATCCGGTTCTAAATGCCGAATGGTCTGGTTCGGTTATCCCGCATTCGTCTATAAGTAGGGGAATCACGCCACTGTTATTCCTTTACCGTTTGAGAGAGCCAAATCAACTAAGCACCGAATCAAACTTGACTGTCCGAAACAGCCGAATCAATCGAGCACCGAATCGCACGTAACTGCCGAACCAGGTGAGTTTGCTTCTGCCGAATGAACTTTTTTATGGCTGGACTGCCGAATGGGATAGGGGAGTTCAAATACCAGATGGTCTTAAACATTTGAATTTCCGGATGAGGCTTCGGGAGCGCGAGGGCCGAATGGATCCTTAGACGCACACTACCGAATGGAATTTTGGGAGTGTGAGTTCCAAATGGATTCTCGGACTCGTACTACCGAATGAAACTTGGTGTCTTGAATTATGAATGAAATCCTAGGCTGTACGTACTTGCTCGTTTATTTCCCCCGTTCTAATGACGTGCTTTTTTGTGTTTGCAGATAAATGTCTCATAAAGTGGAAACCCGGTCAGAAAAGAAGAAATCCCAAGACAGAGAAGATCCTTCCGCAGTGCCCCCAGCTCGGCTAGAGCCGGGACGTCATGGGCCCACCCCGAGGTCACTAGTAGATGGGTATGGCCCTCAGGAGCTTCTGAACTCACCTCCTGACTGTTTCCCAAGTTCTCTCAAAGGCGAGCAGCTTGATGTTATCTCCCGCTCCTTTGGGATTGACAGAGCGCGCATGCTGTTGCTGGGAGAGGGAGTGATGCCATATAATCCCCTTGAAGGGTATTTCACCTATAGTCGGTACCATTGCATGTGTGGGGCCATTCCCCCGATCAATGCTTGGATAATCAGCTTTATCACCTACTTGAAGGTGGCTCCACTTCAGCTTCAGCCTAACTCCTATGCCATTCTGGTGAGCCTTTTTGTCATCTTCCAAAGGAGATACGGACGTCCTCCTTCCAACCAGGATATCCGGTATTTGTACAACTTGAGGGGCTATAAGAATGGATCTCCAAACATCAGCTTGGAATCGGCCGTATCCTTCAAGCCAGTCCTGGACTTGTACTCGAAGTACAACATGTTTAAAAAGGAATGGTTTTTTGTCAGGGACGACTCTGTTTCTATCCGTCGCTTCACCTCTGGATGTAAGTCCAAGCTTATTCACAATTTCCACTCTGGTTGCAATGCTTCTTCTTATGTGTTTTTATTTCTTGCTAGCGATAGGTGGTTTTGCGGTCGTGGAGAATGATCGCCTGGTTCAGATGGCAGCGGAGATAGGAGCTATTTCAGGAAGAGATAGGTCGGCTGCTTACTTGATCAGGAACGCTACACTTCTGGGGCATAACCTGATCTTACCACATCAGTCCGTGGTCAAGTAGAGGGATACGGCGAAAGAGAAGGCTGCCCAAGCTAAAGGAGGGGCTGCGTCAAAGAGTAGCAAAAGGAGACCCTTTTCGATATCTCCAACTTTCGGGGGAAAGAAACTTAAGAAGTCTGACGGTCCCTCTCCCAGTACATGTCCCGACATTCCGGAGGAGGGAGATGTGGATGAGGGGAAAGGTGGAGATGAAGGAGGTGAGAGCGGAAGTAAAGGAGGAGGTGATGGTGGCGGTGATGGCACTGGGGCTTTGTCTTCTGGGCAAGTAGGCGAGATGCAAGAGTGGATGGATGACGCTTTTCGCCAAGCCTTCGAAGGTTTAGAGGAAGAACCGGCTTTGGCGGAGAATCCCGAGAAAGTCGACAAGGCTGGGACTGGTGCCGATTTACCTTCCGAGAGTGCTTCGGCTGAGGCGACTTCTGCGACTCAGGTGAATTCTTATTCTCCCTAACTCGATACATTTCCTGAGTTATGGTTCAACGTATGCTTGTGACACTTAGTTTCTATTCCAGTAGCGGGCAAAACTGCCAAGACTTCAGATCTTCGGCACAGGCTTGAACAATATAGACTTCTTAAAGCTTCTGCCAAACCGAAACCCCCTACTACCCGCCCTGTAGACGTAGTCGGTTATCGTCCTCTTCTCGGAGTTATTGAAGAAGACATTCAAAAGAGGAAGAGGCACCGATCTGCTTTCGAATCTTTACCTGGCCCTCAACCCCCACTCCAGCCTGTTCATGATATTACGGAGGAGGATACTGAGTTTAGGCCTTCCCCCCATCCGTCTGAGAATCCAACCGTCATCCCGATAGATCACCCTGGCTTAGCTCGTAATCCGTTTGCGGGTCATCCAGATCTGGACCCGGCCTCTCATGACATTTCCTTCGACGAGGTTACTAGTGAGCATCTTCTCCCGCGCAATCCTATGGTTCGGGTGCTTGATGAGGCTATGTCCCTGGACCTCGATTTGCTTACTAACCGAGTTGTGACTATGGGGGATGAGGCTAATGCGAACATCGACCGGGTTGCCGAGGAGACCTGGAAATTGATGGGGCACCACGCCCGACTGGTCAAGGCTGGGGAAGAGATAGGGAGCGCCAACATTCGGCTACGGTTGATGGTTTTCGACCAGGCTAAACAACTTGCCGACCAAGCCATCCAAATCTCTCAGCATGAGGCTGCATCCAGACAATTGAGGAAGGCTATGGAAGAGGCCAGTAGGGCAGAGTTGCGGAAGATGGAGGTCGTCTGTAAGGAGCGGGTTGACATGGCCATTGCCATCGTGGATGAGGTTCGACAAGCGGACCTCGAGCGGGTAGAGGAACTATCGGGGAGACTTGAGGCCGCGGAGCTTGCTCAGGCCAAGTTAAAGGAGGAGATGGAGACGATGAGGAGGTCCCTCCAGGCTGACTGTTTACGATATCGATCGAAGAGGGATGCTGTCATTGCAAAGCTGCGGTCTTCCGAGGTCCGAATGAGGGAGTTTGAGGAGAATGAGGGGATGATGGATGAGATGCTCCAGGATATGTACTTTCGCACTTGGAGGCAGGGTCACTTGTCTTGGATGGATGATTACCCCCGGGTTATGGCCAGGATCTATCTCAGGGCTCTAGAGGAGGCCAAGGCTGAGGCGGATGAGGAGGGTGGCATGGCATTCAGTATGGATGTGGTTACTGCCCAGTTTACCGAGGAGGAGAAGGTGGCGGTGAAGGAGGGTATGCGGCTGCTTGCTGCTGAGGAGGCAGGTGTGCAGGTAGAGGATGATGACCAGGATGGTCAGGAAGCAGGTGCTGGTAAGTCTTCCTTTCTATTCTTTCCGTTAACTTGGTTGCTTATCATTAATGAATTCTTTCTTTGACCGGACAGGTGGGCAACAGGACAAGGATAAAACTCCGAAGCAGCCGGCTCCTTGATTTAACCTGGATATCTTTTTGTGAACTTGACATTGTTGTGTATGTTAGTCTCAGAACAGTAACGTAACTCTTAGGCTGTAATTATGCTACTTGTAATAAACAACATTATTCCTGGCGTGTAATTTTTTAACTTAAGCTGATTCTGTCGTTTTTGAATATTTTTGCTATTTTGACATGTTGTATGAGAAATATAGCTATGCATATTCCTATAATTCAGTTGTGTTTGACGTCAAGTTCTTGTTTAAAACATAATTTCATGTTTTGCAATGTTAGTGTGATGTGTAAATAAATTATAGCCACGTGTTTATACATGAAAGAAGAAAATACCGCCCTTCATATTTCACTTGTAGATGGCAGCTTTGAATGTCTTACGTGACTGAGTGTGGAATGCGGTCCAGTGTCTTGCTGTGAGTATCCGCTTCCATTAGCGAATGTCTCCTATTCTGTATCCTGTACTTTAGGGATTGTTATAGAGGATAGGAGAAAAGTTTTTTTTTTAAATAAAATTGAAATATGAGAAACAATAAAACTTCCAATCACGGAAGGCCTTCGATGTGCTTAAGTTCGTGGCAAACGGGCTTTGTAGTCACTTTCCCTAGCTGTGGGTCTTGGAGACATTTGTCACCCATCTTACGCCTCCGCGGGGAGTTAATCTTTTTTACCACAGCCATACTTAAGACACATCAGAGCCGAGATCGCGCACAGTAACTACCTGGTCCATTATGGCCCGTAATCGTGGGTATTATTGGATTCACTGTGGCCGGCTAGCTTGGGTGCCGATCGTCAACCGTGAACTACCCCTGACTGGCCACACCTTATGTTGGGGCTTAAAGTAGGTTCACAGTTGCCGGCGAGCCGAACGCCGTAATGAGCTGCCTTGACTATAGTCAGCTTCTCGGTAGCTTATAATCGGCTCATTACAGTTGGCTTTAAGGGCCGTCGCGAGCAATGAGTTAACCCGCAGCAGAGGAATGCCGGAGCAAAAGTGTCTCATTGGCGAGGGCATAGATTTGCATAGTACCTGTTAGGTCTTGTCCAGGTGAAGTCGCGCTGTGGAGTGCTTGAATGGAAATGCTATATGCATAGGATTTTGTTCAACAGAAAAGGATAAAATTAACAAGTAGCCAAGATATAAAGGAACAAGTTAAAAAAGAGACAAGGTTTTTAAAGTGGTTCGGCACGAAAATGCCTACGTCCACTAATTCTCTTTGTTAATTCACTTCATATGGGCGGTACAGGTTAAGAAAAGTATCGACGGAGGTGTTGGATGTTCCATGCCCTCTGGAACACCTCTCCGTCCACTGTTGACAAAATATAAGCTCCATTGTGGAGATCTTTATGAATTACATATGGTCCATCCCAGATTGGATCTAGTGCTCCGGGGCGAGGAAAGATTCGCTTGAGGACAAGATCTCCTTCTTGTAAGGTACGATGCTTGACTTTGGAGTTGTAGTGTGCTGCCACTTTTTGCTTGTGGGCTGCTGCTTTGAGGGCTGCATCATTTCTTCTCTCCTCAATTAGATCCAAAGACATGTGAAGGAGTTCTTCGTTCTCTTCTGGGTTATAGTGGATCCTACGGTGGGAAGGCACGATGGTTTCAACTGGGAGCATAGCCTCCGATCCGTATGCCAAAGAGAAAGGAGTATGCCCTGTTGATGTTCTGAAAGATGTGCGATAGGCCCAAAGTGCCGTAGGGAGTTCATCCACCCAAGCGCCCTTTGACTTTTCGAGCTTCTTTTTTATTAGAGTTTTCAGAATCTTGTTGACGGCTTCGACTTGTCCGTTTGCCTGGGGATAAGCTACGGATGAGAAGCTCTTGTGAATTCCGTGCTCTTGGCACCAGTTGGAGAACGCCTCGCTATCAAACTGAAGTCCATTGTCCGATATAATTTTGAATGGGACTCCGTACCTGCATAGAACATTTTTGATCAAGAAGTTAATAACTTTCGCTGATGATACTTTATTTAGGGGTTTCGCTTCCACCCATATGGTGAAATAGTCGACTGCCACTATAGCATATTTGGCCCCGCCTCGGCCCATTGGCAGTTCGCCGATTAAGTCAATTCCCCATACTGCAAAAGGCCAAGGGCTGGTCATTTGAGTAATCTCAGTGGTTGGTAGCCGTGGGATCTTAGCAAACTTCTGGCATCTGTCACATTTTTTGACAAAATCTAAGGCGTCCTTGCTTAAGGTGGGCCAGAAATATCCATATCGGAGTATCTTTTTTGCCAAAGTCTGCCCTCCGGTGTGATCTCCGTAGCTTCCTTGATGAATGTTGGATAAGATTTCCTTGGCTTCCCTTCCAGCGACACACCTTAATAAGGGGTTAGAGAAGCTGCGCCGATAGAGGGTGTTCTCTTGTATTGTGTAGCGGGAAGCTTTCCTCAAGATTTTCTTGACTTCGTTACGCCCGTCGGGTAGTGTGCCACTTTGTAAGTATTCTCGGATGGGAGTCATCCAAGTTGCTTCTTCGGTTGCAGCTATCAGATTCACTTGCTCAAAACTTGGGGTCAGTTGCTTTGAGATGGCTACTGCTCCGGAAATAGCGTCGTCTCTCATGCTAGCTTGCTTTGCTAATTCGTCGGCCTCTTGGTTCTCTTCCTGAGGGATGTGTTTGACTAAGTAGTGGTCCAATCGACTGAGAAGTGTCTTGGTCTTTTTTAAATATGCTATGAGTCGTTCTTCTTGAGCCTAGAATTCCCCTAGTATTTGATTAACAATAAGTTGAGAATCGCTATGAAGACACAAAGAATTGGCTCCGATTTCTAAGGTAAGTTCTAATCTAGCTATCACTGCTTCATACTCTGCATCGTTGTTGGTGGCAGCGAATTCCAACCTTATAGCATAGTGCAGCTTATTTCCCCTGGGAGTGATTATTACCACACCTGCCCCCAAGCCTTGTTCGTTTGATGCACCATCCACAAAGAGGTTCCACTTGATGTCTTCTGCTATTTCTGATTGCTCCTTACCTTCGTTGGTAGTGAATTCGGCAATGAAATCGGCCATGGCTTGCCCCTTGATGGCGGTGCGAGGATGGTAGGTAATATCATATTGACTTAGTTCAATGCCCCATTTAAGTAGTCGCCCAGAAGTGTCGGGACGATGGAGTACCTGCCTCAGCGGTTGATCGGTCAGAACTCTGACGGAATGGGATTGAAAATAATGTCGCAGTTTTCGTGATGCGATTAGTAGACAGTATGCTAGCTTCTCAAGTTTAGGATATCTGACTTCTGCCCCTGTAAACCTCTTACTTACAAAGTATACTGGCCACTGCATGCGGTTGTCTTCTCTTACCAAAGCAGCGCTTAGAGCATGAGATGATACAGCAAGCTATAGGTATAACTCTTCGCCTTCGTTTGGAGTCGAGAGTACCGGCGGTTTTTGGAGGTGTTCGATTAAGTTAAGGAAAGCTGCTAAGCATTCGTCAGTCCATTCAAACTTTCCTTTGTCTTTCTTTAGAGCTTCGAAGAAGGGGACGCACTTGTCCGTTGCTTTGGAGATGAATCGGCTTAGGGCGGCCACTTTCCCATTCAGGCTTTGCATTTCCTTTCGAGTGGAAGGTATTTTGATATCTTTTAGAGCTCGGACTTGTTCAAGGTTTGCTTCAATCCCTCTGGCATGGACGATGAATCCCAAGAACTTTCCTGATGATACTCCGAAGGAGCATTTCGGAGGATTAAGTTTCATTCAATATTGGCGAAGTACTCGAAACATCTCGTCCAGGTGGTTTACGTGGTCGTTGGCTTTCCTTGACTTCACCAGCATGTCATCCACATACACTTCCATAGTTTGACCTATTAGCCCTACAAACATCTTGTTGACGAGGCGCTGGTAGGTGGCTCCTGCGTTTTTAAGTCCGAAAGGCATTACCTTGTAGCAGTACAATCCCCGGTCAGTGATGAAACTAGTGTGGTCTTGATCGGGAGCATGCATGGGAATCTGGTTGTATCCTGAGTATGCGTCCATAAAAGATAAGAGTTCATGCTCGGCTGTGCTGTCTACAAGTTGATCGATTCGGGGAAGTGGGAAGCAATCCTTCGGGCAGGCGTCGTTTAAGTTGGAGAAGTCAATGCATGTTCGCCACTTCCCATTAGCCTTCTTTACCAGCACCGGGTTGGCAATCCACTCGGGGTAGATGGCTTCTCGTATGAAGTCATTGGCAAGTAGGTTCTTTACTTCTTCATCGAGGGCTGCTGATCATTCTGCCCCCATACTTCTCTTTTTCTGTTTTACTGGCGCCTTGGTAGGATCAATGTTTAGTACGTGGCATGCTATGTCAGGGGAGATTCCGGTCATGTCAGCGTGTGACCATGCAAATACATCCAAGTTGTGGCAGAGAAAATCAATGAGTTGTTCCTTCAATTCCGCTTTTAGTTGGGACCCGACTTTCAATAGTCTACTCGAGTCATGTCGGTCTACAGGTACAAATTCCATAGCCTCTGCAGACTTGGCGGTGTCCTCCTCCTCTTTGTCCCTGGGATCTAATTCATTGAAAGGGTCGCTGGTATATCGAAGAGGAGGGGCTTTCTTTAGTTGCTATGCTTCCAAACGTTTTGTGCAGAGGGCAATCTCTACACTCTTCCCTTTATCCTTCCTGTGGTTGTTGCGAAGTTCAGTTACATAGCAGTCTCGAGCAACGTCCTGGTCTCCCTCTACTTCCCCTACTCCATTGTCCGTTGGAAATTTCATCTTTAGGCACCATGGGGCCAGGACAATTTGGAAGTCAGACAAGGCTGGCCTTCCTAAGAAGGCATTGTAGGCCGAGTGGTTCTCTATCAGCACAAATGTTTGTTTCCGCACAACGGAGCGGGGATGACTTCCGATTTCAACAAAGAGGTCCAGTTGCCCGAGGGGCATCTTCGCATCTCCAGTGAAACCATGTAGTGGTTTGTTGCAGGGAGAAATGTCCTTTATTGATAGTTTCATTTTGTCGAATGCATGCTTGAATAAGATATTTACTAAGCTTCCGGTGTCTACTAGAATTCGGAAAACTTCGGCTGGACCGATCCGGGCAGAGATAACCATGGGATCCATGTGAGGGTACTGCCTGCCCTCTAGGTCACGCCTACTGAATATGATGTCATCACTCTCTTTCCGCTTTGGGTGGCGTTCTCCTATAACAGAATTAACGCAGTCTTCATTGTTTCTAAGTGACTTCCCGTATCTTTCCATCTCTTCCCAGCTTCTGTCGGCGATGTGTGGTCCTCCCGAGATGGTATGGACCACTATCTTCTCTTGATTGGAGCTGCTGGTGTTGCGATTTCCTCTGCCTATTTCTGGGGAGGGTAGCCTCGGGTTCTCATTGGCAGGAACTGGAGTCCTGTTCTGGCCTTTTACATAGCGTTCCAGTCTCCTTCTTCTGATGTGTTCTTCAATCAAGTCCCGGAGATGATGGCATTCATTGGTATCATGTCCATGGGATTCGTGGAAGCGGCAGAATTTTCCAGACTTAATCACGTTATCTGATTCCTTCTTGTGCGGGGGGAGTTTGTATTTAATTTCGTCTTGAGTGGCCAGGAAGATGTTTTCGATCGTTTCATTCAGCGGGGTGTAAGCGTCAAATCTCGGTCCCGGCCGATATAGACGCTTTTCTCCCTTCTTGCCCCCAGCATTATCCCTAGAGTCATATCTTCGAACGTCCTTTGCTACAGCGGGCGTATTGCCGTGAGCTGCCTTATTTTGTTGCCCTGACTGCCCCTCAGTGGCAGCGTCCTCAAGTCTCATATATTTTCCAGCTTCATGGAAGAAATCGGGTAAAGTAGCTGGTTTTTCTTTTGTCAACCTTCTGG
The DNA here is from genome assembly GCA_030737815.1 of Allium fistulosum. NCBI lineage: Eukaryota > Viridiplantae > Streptophyta > Magnoliopsida > Asparagales > Amaryllidaceae > Allium > Allium fistulosum. The sequence continues at coordinate 421,553,609 of CM060906.1, forward strand.
CAAATTTAGTATCCGGATGCACACCACTACAGAGGGCCATTAAGATAAGCTTCTCATCGGCATCTTGGACTGCGGCCGCTGCGACATTGAATCGGGTTAGGTATTGATGCAGTTTCTCTCCAGGTTTCTGTTTGACACTGGATAAGGAATAAGCGTCCTTGGGTTGTTCCACATGAATGCGGAACTGGCTGATAAACTTTTCTTTCAGCATTTCCCACGAGCTGTTGGATCCTTGGGGTAGATGACAGAACCAGGAGGTAGCTAGATCTGCTAAGAATAGTGGGAAGCATTTGCACAGTACTCCCTCTGTTGCTCCACTCATGAGCATATGCTGTGTGTATCTCTGCAAGTGTACAACGGGGTCAGAGGTTCCTTTGTAAGGTTCCATTGTTGGCATTTTCCATTCTCGGGGGGTGATGGCAATTTCGATATTGCGGGCGAAAGGGCTGGTTACCATAGCGCCTATCCCTCGATCTCTTTGATCCCGTTGGACGCACTCTCTGAACAAGCGTGCCATCCTTTCATCAGAATTTGGAGCAGATAGGAATGAGTCCGGTTCTGCTCTGTGGGACTGATTCCGTCCGGATGGCCTGTAGGGATGGTATCGTCTATCATTCCTGATATTTTCCAGTGGCTGTCTTTGGTCTTCTAGGAGCATGCTAGGATCAGCTACAGTTGGCCCTTGCCTCGATCTTCCCCTGAGGGGTTCTGATCTAAGCACTTCCTCGGGTCCAACTTCGGGCTGGACTCTAGCTCGGCCCCGTTCACTGGTGTTTCCGTGGTTAGGCAGTACGACAGGCTCAGCTACAGTTGACCTCCGCCCGGTACCTCCCCCGTTGGGTTCGGTTCCAAGCGTCTCCTCAGGCCTAACTTCGGGCTGTGCCCGGTCTCGGCTCCTACCATGGCCGCTTCTGTCATTAGCTCCTTCGAAGAAGGAAGATCTTCGCCGTCTCTGGGATCCTCCAGACTGGGACTCACCCCATGATTCAGTGTAGCGGTTGGACTCTTCAGCATCCCTTAAGCGTGACATGAGATGGTCCACCAAGGCTTCCTGCTGGTATGTGAAGCGGTTAGTCACTTCGGCCACAACTCTGTCTAGATCTGCCCTAGTAATTGCTGCAGGCTGTTCTGTGGCAGGGGTTGTCGGATTTGCCTGATCTTCATTTGGCACTGCTGCTGGAAGGGGACGACTTACTTGATCTGTGACCACTGGATCTGGAAGACTGTTGGTTGCGATGTTTTTTCCTTTGTTAGCATCCTTCTTCTGCTTGGGAGGCATGTTTTCCAAGCAATGAGTGACGCTGTCAGGAAGAAGGTTAAGTGGGAGAAGCTGAAGCTTCGAGCTTCTTGCTCTCAACGAAAGCACCAAAAATGTTTGCACAAAAAATGAACAAACACCTCCAAGTCGTATGATTTAGTTGATTTTATGTTGTTTTTCGTGTTCTGGATGATTTATGCAAATATGTAAAAAGTAGGGACTAAACTGTAAAAGACACACAGATTTATAGTGGTTCAGCCAGAATGTGCCTACGTCCACTTTATATATTATTTCTCCTTTCTTGTTCAGATTACAAGTACAAAGCTTTGATACAAGTATATGAAAGTTGTTCGAAAGTTCTATCCATGCTTGAGCTCTCCAACTTGTCCCCATTGTTGTACCCCTGCCCCTCTATTTATAGAGTGAGGCTGAGGGTAGGGGTCTTGGATGTATATAGCTGCTGGCGGCCTGGGCTGATGCGATCTGGCATGGCAGCGTTGATCTGGTACGCCTTGGTCCGGTAGTACGTTGGGGAGCGAGTTGGTTCGGTGGTAGGTGGAGTAGGTTGGTTCGGTGGTAGGTGGAGTAGGTTGGTTCGGTGGTAGGTGGAGTAGGTTGGCCCGGCTATGCATGGGAAGGAGGTTGGTCCGGCTATGCATGGGAAGGAGGTTGGTCCGGCTATGCATGGGAAGGAGGTTGGTCCGGCTATGCATGGGAAGGATGTTGGTCCGGCTATGCATGGGAAGGAGGTTGGTCCGGCTATGCATCGGAAGGGAATTTGGTCCGGTAGTAGGTGGAAATACTCCCAACAATCGACATTAATAGTTGTACGTAATGGGGCATATATTACTAGGCCTTTTACTTTAACAATGTCAAATGGTATGTTCATCCTAGGAAGAGGTGTGAGAATATCAGAAAATAGTATTACCTACAAGGATATGGTAGGCATAAAAGGATCAGTTTATATAAAATTGATAAAATAGTAATGAACCAAGGATTTTCAATTTCCTTTTCCCACAAAGGACATTGGTGACACCACAAGGTTTACTGCCAATGATTTTCGGGTAGATTACTTATGATTTATACAAAGAAAAATTAGAAAACCATAAAATATTTTTGGTTGATAATCAACCCACGTTTCATGAAATCGTTTTTATTTTGTGCACCAAAAAACGTCTAATATTTTAGCAGATATACACGTAGTATATGGTATGTGGCTATTACATCAGTACTAGGGTGATTAATAACAAGAGTGATTTTTAAGAATAGATTTTATATTTTAGTGATTTTATTACTAGTGTATTTTTTCTCTTTCTGGTGAGCAAGTTGATAATCCAGATGGGATATGTAGATAGAAAATCAGTTCAGAATGGCACTCACCCCATCAGGCTTGAAAACTTTCCATGGCTGTAGGGACATTTCAACTACCAGATCCATATTTTCTGACCTTTCATGAAAAGAAGGATGCTTTTCGTATAATGTCCGATAGCTTTGTTAAAAAATTAACATGGGGATTAATATTACTAAGCGTACTGGTCATACGTGTCTTAAATTAATTCATATGTTCTTACTGATCTATATTATTTGTAGCATAAGATAATAATAATCAAAACATGCAGTCGGGACTTATATGGCCCAAGCATATGTCTGTTACTTAAACAATTTTGATAACTTTAAAACAAACCAGATATAATTTTAACCATTTAGCTCATTATGGAGGATACACTATCTAAATGTTAATGAATAATATGCTTTTTTTTAATATTGTTTAATATAAGTTAGTGTCCTATGCAATTGTGCACATATACATGAATTACTGATTCAAGTATGGTAACATTAAAATTGTTCATAGTTCATATTGATGAAAAGTGCAAACGTTCTCCATTATAATCTCAATCTTAATTTATAATAGAATTGCAAAACCCATTAGCTCATTAAGTTGTCCCTAAGTTAGTTAATATAGTTGTACCAAGTTATGAAAATAAACATGCCTTCATGTACCTCCCTTCTTGTCTCATAAGCCAAACTGAAGGTCTTTCAACTTTTTCCCCTTTAACTGCTTCAAGTAACAGAGGTTCACCTACACTGGTTGTTCTTGGTTCAGTGATTATCTATGTATTATAGAATATCAAATTTGTTACATTTAGGCCATGGTGAAAGTAAAAGAAAGCCGGCCCAGCTTTCAAAACTATCTAAATCTTGGTACAGCTATAAACAAGTTAAAGAACTGTATAATTATTATTTAAAAAATGAAATTGGGAATAACCAAGTGATGCATCAAAATGAGAATACTTTATAATAAGAGACATACTCTACAAATATTATCTTACAGTTATATAAAAGCATTTTGCAATTTTTGTCATCTTATTAAATTTAAACTAGTTCCCATTCTTCAAATTCTTAATTATACAATACCATGCCCACAAACTGTCATAATAACTCGTTTGCATTATCAAATGCATGGATAAAGTTTGGTTAAATAACACAAACTGGTGTTATATATTATCATGTGGATAACTTAGGGCTTGACAACAGAAATAAATATAAAAACCAAATCCAATAATACTACTGGAAGTCAATTATCATAAAAATTCACCAAGCGGTCAAAACAGATCACTATTGCATCAACCAATATATTGGATAATATATAGAACCTAGTATATGATTCCAAGTTGATAAAATTTGTAATGACTGTGTGTATATATATCGTATCTACCATCCACAAGTTTTTACTGATAAGTTAATCTATGTAATCTAGTAAAGTGCATACATTTGAATGAACATTTTCATACATCGAGGTATTGAAAAGATACATTTGGAAAATGCATACGTAAATAGAGCTCCCTCTCATGAGATACAGTAAACTTCTCTTACGTTACGCTCAATCATCATGTTCATCGAGAATAGGAGGCTTCATAAACAATTGCTCTCTCCTAGGTGCAAACCTAGTAGGCATAAAGTTTCAAAATTTACACAAGGTTTAAAGTTTCAAATTTTATTTCATACTTTTTTAACATAGTTGCGAGTAGAACTTTAAGTTCTCATATAATGAAACAAATAACCCTAAGCTAGGAATAAAAAACAATTGTAACAAATGCTCAAACTTGAACTATGATGGTCTTTAAGATACTAAATAACACCTTTTACAAATTAAATCAGCATTATAACATATTATGCCAAATCAGAATTTACAGAATAACACCTTTTCCACTTTCGAGCCGAGAAAGATGATTGTTTAACTATAACTGGTTGCTTAGACCTTGGTGTTCAAGCCATTCCGTCGATTAGAGTTTGGAGTCGCAATTTGAGTCATGTTTAGAGGATCAGATGGTCATGTAATGTGCTGCTGCTGTCAATTGGAATATGGAATCGATGGTCATGTGCATGTCGCCTGCCTTCCTGCTGCCTATTGAGTGGCGATGTTTTTCCTCTTCTCTCTCCTTTTCGGCTGTTGCATTTATATATTGCTATGGGTGATTTGGGGATTTGATTTGAGGATTTGGGGATTTGATTTTTCTGGTGTGAGAGATGGAGAGAAAAAATGGAACGAAAAGAAGAGGGAAAGGGAAAATAATTGAAGGAGAATGGCGCCAAGCAAATAATTGGAGGCGGCAAAGCGTTACACAGCCAACACGGCCCTAAATAAATAAAAAAAAATAAAACAAATAATAACACTATACAATATAGCATTATCTATTAGTGTTATAAAAGTCAACTTTTCTTGTAGTGTCTCTGCATTAGCAGACAATATTACTCTGTAATATCCTTTGTTAATGTGGGTCTCAGGGTAGGGCTTCATAGCTTAGTATCAGAGCTAGGTCCATAATAAAATATGATACATAAATCTTGGCTTAGGTAAGCCTTAGAGACCGTCTATTAGGAGTTCTTGGAGGTAGATAGTAGGAATCATCACCTTTTGAATAAGGAAGTGTCTCTTTGGAAGCCTAGGAATGTCTCCCTTCATTTCCACTCTTTGATTTTCCTATTATTGAATCATATGATTCCTAAGTAGTCTTTGTTCCAACCTTATCCATTTCGAAAGTGTAATTGGCTGGAGATAGAATCACTCATTCTAATCTGGGTAGTCCCGCGAGCCTAGTTGAGATGTAGTACTTTGTCCATCCAACAAATCAAGAAGTTTATGGTCGACCTTTTTATAATCGGACTCGCGCAACAAAATCAGACGGATGGTTCCACTGGGCATGTTATCTAGTAAATTTGTGAATGATTGATTGGTTGATTGGATGTTTGTTTGCATAAGATTCCTAGAGATAACTCTAGTTCAATTAATACATGTTCCTTGATAATTAGAATCCTATTAGAAGATTAATAATCAAATCTTACGGTATCTTCGTATTGGAAGTCACTGCAAGAGAAATAAAATTTCTTCGGTATAAAATAAACAAGGATCAAATCTTGTAGTTATAAAAACTAATCAATTGGAAATGGAGATAAGTTTTCACATTTGATTATCAATTGGGAAAAAATGATGACTTGTTATTTACTCTAGATGAAGAATTGATTGAGCATTGTTTTACTACAATAATAGCCTAATTGGAGAACACCATCCTCTGAAGTTTCTATAATATGGTTAATGGTGATGATTATAAGCTTGATATTGTATGTATAAACTAGAGTATAATATGATATAAGTATTCTTCATTTTAAAAAGGGATTTTTGAAATATATATTATGAGTGTTAAATTGCCCGTTGGGTACTTTAAGGATTTTGTTGGGGACTTCTGGCTACCGTGCTTGATAGGGATTCCTAAACATTTAAATGAGACAATTGGACTTGCACTTTTATTAAAGTAAGTGTTTTGGAAAATAATATTTTTGGGACAATATATCATATGATTTTGGATAAGAAAGTAAATTATTAAAATTAAGAAGATATAGTATTTATATTTCATAAGTAAGTGTTTTAAAAATGCATTTCATACATTACGCAATCTGTCATACAGAGGAATAAGTGTTATGAACACTTGCAAATTCTGCCTCTCTGCTGAAAAAGATGTTCATCATTTATATTTCAACTGCACCTATACAAGCTTCATATGGAACAAAATCAGACAAAAAGGTGGATATGCTCGGCAAGCAGGAACAGTAAAATTGAATGGATCATAATTTATAAAGCGACAAGGTGGAAGGAACAACAAACATATGAACTTCTTATAATGCTGAAAATCATGGTCACTGTCATATGGGAAGAGATAAATAACATAATTTTCAATCAAAAAAAGAATAGAATGCAGCTATATTAAGAGACAGGTAGGAGAATTCATGAGATGATATCCCTATCAGCTTACCCATTTTATCAAGCCACAATGAGCAAATGGGTATAAGTGTCCATTGCCGGTAGGGAAATTTTTGCTTGGAGTAATGCTTAGGCCTGCTTCAAGTTCTGTTGTGTATTACTTGGAGTTCCTTAGCCTTCTGCTTCGGGCTTAACCTAACTACTACTTTTTCTATGTTTTGTTTATTTTAAGTCCTTCTTTCCTCCAGTTTCTCTTGTAATTCTATATTTATCCTTGTAATACTTTATTGCATGTTATAAATAAAGGTAGGGGTTCTTAACCCTGCTGGCTTTGCCAAAAAAAAGATACGGTATTTAGAAGAAAGTATCATGTGATACTTTAAGGAATTAAACGAAGTATTCAAAATGAGAAAATGCATTGTTTAGAAAACTAAAATATCGCTTGAAAAGATATTTTAATAAAAGGTATATTTGATGTTTATAAAATTTTGGAAAATAGTGTATTGTTAGTATTTGAAAATTTTATATATCCATTTTTCTTGATGCATATTAAATGAATTTTGTGTTGTAGTGTGGATGATAATGCATATTAAAGTGTAGTTGAAATGAAAACTTAGTTTGGATGTCTAGTCATTTATTTGATAATAAGTGTTAGAATGTTAATTTATATCCTTGAGTAAGTTAAGTAATGCAAATTTTAGACTTTTATATTAGCTTGAAAATAAAAAAAAGATTTAGGATATACCAAAATTATTGCTTTGTTTATATATGTTCTTAGAGTAATAAATGACTAATAATGAGGATTTTGCTATCTTTGAATTGAAGTCGATAATTTAGATTCTAAAAATGAGTTTGGAAACAAGATAAGAGTTGAGATATAATTATAACTATTAGGTCATAGTAACTTTTGAATTAAATGAAGTAGCAAAGTATATTTTATGGGAAAATGGAATTTTTGAAGTTAGCATAAAATATTTTATGAGTTTGACATAGAGTGAAACCATTTGGGTAAGCATGAGTCTTAAACTTGGATAATGTTTTAAAAAAATTAGTTGTGAATTTGAAAAAAAAATTAATTTGAAATTTAAGATTGAATATAGGTTCAATTTTGTTGTTGAGAGAAAATGAGTAAGTAGGAGTAGTTCCTTTATTATAAGATGTTGGATATTGAGGGTTTTTAGAGATAATAATGAATAAGGCAATAAGGTTTGATTATTTGAATTGTGAAGGTGATATAAAAATCAATGTATATTTCCAAAACTTATTTTGGTATGATTTAGAATGATGATGTATTTTGAGAAGATTTGTTTGGAAAGAAAATATGGAAATATACATATAATTGAGAGTTTGATTTGGTAGATAATTATTTCTTGTAAGTAAGGATTAGCTATCCTATTTAAAATGAGTTTTCATTAAGGAGAAAAACTTGCATATGTGATATTTTGAAATTTTGTATTTGCATGAATTGATTTTGGAAGTTGGTTTCATAGAAAAATTTTAAATTTTTGGAGTCTTTAGCTTTTCAAAAAGTAGGTCATATAACAAATAGCTTTGTATTAACACTTTCCTAAATGTTCTAGGGTTTTGGGTTTTAGAAATGGAGCGTAGCGGCTTTAAAATGAATTTAGTGCTAAAATTATAGTTCAAAAAGTGTTGTAGTAAAATAGCGATATCATGAGTTTTGAAACTCCAAATGTAGTCAATCTTTTTATGAAAGAAATTATTTTCAGTAAGCTACAAAACTTCTTTTGACCACTTTTGAAAATTCAACAGTTTATTTAGTCTAAACCAAGTTTGAAAACGAATGGGCATCTCTGTCCTGTTAGTTAATTTCTAAGTTAAAAAGCTAGAAGTATTTTGGACATAACATTTAAATTGTAAATTAAATTTTGATGATCTTTACCTTGCCAAAAAGATTAAACTGAGTAGAACAACTTTTATTTCATGTGTTTTATGACTTTCTGGATTTTATTTTAAAGTCAGCAAGTTTGAAATTGTAAAATGTTAGAAAATTTTGAAGTCTTAAAGATAATTAAGTTTGAAGCTCTTCTTGTTTTTAAAGAAACTTGGTTGATAAATAATAAATTTATTTCGCAAGTAAGAATTTGGATGCCATGATATAATTAAATTGCTAAGTGGAAATTTTAATTTTATATTTAGCTTATTTGATTGGAATCTATGTTTAGTAATTAAGTCGATTGAGTGATAATTAAGTTGAGATATATAACCATGCATATTCCTGCTATTGAAACTAATAAATTATCATTTTGGTAGTGTATAAATCACTTTTAAGATGTTATTTAATAAGATTAGGTTTTTATATAATTATAAAGGTTTTTCATGTGAATGGAAGATTGGTTTGAGGTGAAGTGTCAAAAATAATTTTAGGAGAAAATTATTTCTAAAAAGAGCCGAAGAAAAAAATTGGAATATATTTTAGTCTGTTAATCGAAATATTATGAAACTTTTTGGTTTAGAAAGCTACTTTAGTATGAAACAATTTCTCTTTGAATCACTTCAGCTAATTCTGTAAAATTATTTTCCTTTGAATTAAAAGCACGGTCCAGAAGTAAATTTTCTGAGTTTGTTTGATCATAACTTTCAAAGCATAAATCGGATTTCAGTGCTTTTATACAGTCTGGAAAGGTAAGAAAGTAAGGAAAAACTTGTTTTTAAGTGTTTTTGCATGATTTTGAGGTTTGATAGCCTGAAATTGCAGTTTTTATCAATAGGCTTGGTAACATGAAGTTTTTAATTTTTGCATTATTGGCTTTATGTTTTCATGACTATATTCATGCTAACCTTTCTTGCTCTCAACTAATGTTCATGTTGAGTTAAGTATAGGTATTCAAGGGATTTATTTGGATTAATTTGTGGTGCTAGCTCTATTTAGCCATAAGCAAATCAAAATAATATGCTTTTTATTATAAGTAAAGGTATGTTTTGCAATATGCTAGAAGTAGAGTTTGTATTGTTAATTCCCCATGATCGGGATGCATTTTCGGAAAAGTATATCGATACCTATAGGTTGTGGATCTTTGGATTGCTCCTAATACAAAGGAAACTCTGCCGAATTTTTTTGAAGAATCCAACACTTAGAAAAATTTTTGGGTCATAGGTAAGAGTAGAAACGTAAGCCATTCTTTTTGGTGAGAATTCGATATGATGGACGATTTTTCCCAAGTAAAGGCTAAGGTTCAATTATCGAGTAAGTCTTGATTTGTTAATTTTGTGTTGCTCTTTTTTATTCACTAAGGTTTGAAACAAAACCACTATTTCATGGTTTACCCAAAAATGTAACTAGAGAGCAGTGAGTTATTTTGATTCTTTATTGTTGATTAAGATTGAATTGAATTAATTATTCATGTTAAGGTATGCTGTAGATTTTCTCTAAGTAGAAATTACAAGGGCGCAATTTTTTTAAGGGGGGAAGTCTGTAACAACCCTGTTGTTAATGGACAAATTAATAATTAGTTAGTAAATTCTTAGAAAATAAAATTTGGATTGACTAAAAAAATTGGAATTTCGTGATGGTAATTAAATAAGGCTTTGAGATGATTTTTGGAAAGCAATAATTAAGAATGGCATTATAAATGTCGATTAAGAGTTTAATTAAAAGCTAAATTGTATTTGGAGAAACTTATTTTTAAACAAGGAATTGTTTATCTTCTCAAAAAATTGAATTTAGCATGTCGTAAAATGTGAATAAGAATTTTGTTTTGGAATTTATTAAGAGATTGAATTCCTTATTAACTAAATTTTTTCAAGTGTTAAAATTGGTTAGGAGTTTTAAATAGTTTAAACATTTAAATTTGTTTAGTGTAGTGATATTGGGCTTTAATTAGACTTTAAGTCCATTTAATAGAGGATGAGAGAATTAATTCCATAAGTGTTTAATTCATTTTTTTTGTTTTGTGTTGGGCTTTAGGCTAGCTTTAGGTCCATTAAAAAATTAAATGAGATAAAACAATTAAGCAAAATCTCCTTGGTCATACCCATTGCTCCTCCATCCAACACCACACTCCAGAAATTAGTACATACTTTGTTTCTCCAACTCCAGAAAAAAGAAAACAAGAAAGAAACAAAACCCTAGCTCTTCAAAAAATCAAATAAATTCAAATAAATTACTAAAAATTCTCAAATTTGAATATGTGGTTGCATTCATGTTCTAACACTTTTGTTCCAAATTTCATATAGTTCCAATGACTTTTGACTGGTTAAGGATGGTCTTTTCGCAAGTTAATTTCAATGAAATCGGGGCAAAAAATGCAGGTTAATAGAAAAATCATAATTAGTTGTAGGAAAATCATAAAAATATAAAATTTGGATACGTTGTTCTCAACTCATGTATGCATCTTCGGTTAAGATTTTGTTGAAAATTATTTAGATTTTCTATGTTCAATTCGCACAGCACTGGGGACGAAATTCGGGTTGTTTTAGTTGATTTGCCCTAAGATTGATGCATATTGCTTTAAAGCTTTTTGGATATTAAAGTGAGTTTATCTAAACAATTTCTAATCTAAAATGGATGTATGTTGCTGTTATATGAATTGCTTGAAATTATAGTGAATATGATTTCAATTTATTGTTGAATCTCTTGTCAATTTGAATAGGATTCTCTATTACTGAAAACCCACCTTATATATCCATGTTTTGCATCCAATTATATATGTTTATATGCTTGCATGAATGATAATACCATGCTCCATATCTTCATGAGTCATTGTAGGAGAAACGAGTGGAATCAGATCGTCGAGGAGCCACCTGAATTGCTTGGAAGTTAGTTCAGGCGATGCAACCGATGGATTGGTCATACAGGTGCCCCGGTCGCAGCCAAGAGTTAACTCCCAGGCTATGTTCTTTTGGTCCATGATCGCCCGTTCACTACTCGTGTGTCTATTTGATCCCCTGATGCTATTTGCTTGATTTTGATGTTTCATTTCATATCGATTTCATTGCCATTTTCGGGTTTTGATTTGTGAATTAATGAATTCATTTCGGTGTTTCTATACCATAGAATTTCTCTATGGAACTTGGGATTTTGATTTGTGAATTGATGAATTCATATTGGTGTTTTTATACCATAGAATTGCTCTATGGGTCGTAGGAGTAATACACAACCTTTGATGCACGTTTTCAACTTGAATTTATAAAAGGTTGATTTCTAAATCAAACCATTTTAATGAAATATTTTTAAGTATAAATCTGATTTCTATATAAATAATTTTAGATATATATTTATATATTATATATATATATTATATAATTTATTCCCATTAGCAATGGTTTTAAAAATGATTTGGAGCAATGGTTTGAAGAGTGTACTGATATATATATTTCCGCTATAAATCAATATTTTACAAGAATGATTTTAAAGTGAAATACTTTCATAAAATTGCATGACAATGATCGGATGATGAATTTTTTAAATGGTTAAGTAAAACGAGTGGTATGGAAAGCTCGCATTTGTTTCACCGGTTAATTCTCGGACTTGCTTGACTGAGCCATTACTACACCCTGGTGGAGTTTACTATCGTATAGTAAACATTTGAGTAAACCCATGTGGTATGGGACACATGGTCGTTACCTATTCGGTTGTTATATGAAAGTACATAACACTTATATCGACGAGTTTATGACTCGCCCTTGGATTTTATAGGTCTCGTACCTAACTTGGATTTTATAGGTCTCATACCTATCTTGGATTTTATAGGTCTTGTACCTATCTTGGTGTTTATAGGACATTTTCATATCTTGGAGTTTATAGGTCTCGTACCTATCTTGCAGTTTATAGACTTATACGTTTATCTTGGAGTTACATGCATGTAGGTGAATTTATTCACCAATCTTGGATTTTGACGCCTTTTCCCCTATTTGAGATTTCTGAATTTTTAATTATGTTTTCTAGATTTGATGTGATTTTTGTTATCATCAAAATCGTTTTCGGGATTTTTGCTTTTAAGAAGCTATCTTGGGTTTTGATATTTAGTGATTACACTCTTGAAGTATTAAATATGCTTGATATTTATCGATACTTGACTTTGTGACTATATTTGAGATCTAGTTCATTTTATCTATCATTCATCTTGCTAACTCATTTATTTTAGCCTAGACAAAACCGTTTGTTATTTTATAGTACTCGAGTTAGACCGAGATATTTCAGGTCCTTCAGCTTGGTGCTTTTAGGGAAGACTTCCTATCAGTTATCTAGATGTTTACTTTGTCATCACTATGTAGATATTGATGTTATATTGTATCTTTTGTCGAGCTACTACTTTTATGTACATATTTGTATATTTGGGATGCAGTACTATTATATTATGTAGTCTACATCATGTATCTATTTGTGTCTGTTCAGACTTGTAAGTATTTGTATTTCGCTGTGTATATTCTGTGATTCTGTGATTTTTATTTATCATATATCGTTCTAGAATATTATTTTAGCCACCGTAGTTTTGTTTTAAGCCTGGTTTGCATACGTCAATTCCACTTGAGATTATATATATATATAGCATATTAATCAACGTATCGATTCTCGCTTAAAGTAAAATTCATGGATGGTCGCTTCTAACCTGCCCTATTCTCTACACTAGCAGACGATATTACTCTGTAATATCCTTTGTTAGTGTGGGTCTCGGGGTGGGGCATCACAGTTGACGTTTATGTGATGTAAGAAGGAAATAGAGAATACACGTAATAAGCGTATAAGATAAGATTAAAATACTAGGAGGCGGTAAAATTTTTACAGTAGGAAATTATATAGCCTCAATAAATACATGGTACAACCGTATTGTCGTATACAGCCCTATTCGTCACATACATGGTACAACCGTATTGTCGTAGCATCGAGCCTATGCTCGCCATCCCATTTTGTAACGACCCGATATTTTGGACCATTCGCATCCGCACATGTCGAACTTGAATGATTCAAAATACCAAATTGTTAATTTTATTTGGCAAAACTGAGCATTTACAGTAAATAAATAATCACAGATCACAGACACAGAGTAATAAATGCAGCGAAAACAAAAGATAGTAGTTCATGAAGCTACTATATACATATCAGAGTAAAATAAGGTACAATAGGAGTTTCGAATACAATAGTCAAATACAAGAATCAGAATACAACGGAATCAACTGGATATCTGAAAGCTGGATAGATAGCTGGATCTCCAAGCGAAGCTCCAACTCCAAAGGTGAGTCTCGAATACTGGTACACTCAGTCTGACCCAAGCGTAAAGCAAAACACAAAACACTCGAGTCAGGATTAACATTCTTATATCAATAAATCCAACTCAAGTGAAATAGCAATTGAAATACAAGTAACTCAAAGGATGTTTAGAATAACCATCCTTTAAGGATCCGTTAAACTATCTACTATGTAGTAGTGTACGATAAGTAGATAATGCCTATCAGTAATAAAGGATATCAAAATAGTGTTAAGGCGTTACCATTATCCCCCTTAACTCATTTTATATAAGCGTTATAGACTATACAGCACTGTAAACTCCACCGTAAACTAGTGGGATATCAGGGAGTACTCCATAGGTATAACACAAAACAAATCGTAGTGGTCGCGTATACAGGGATACAAGTATAACAAGGCACATGAGGCAATACCGAAAGTAGTGAAACTACCGTTTGCCTGATCCGGACTGGTGAGAACGCATTGCCGCAGCGATCGCAACACCGTGAAACAACACTCCCAAAATCAAGGGTGCACCAATCGACAACAAGTAATGAGTAGTTTTCGAAGAAGTGTGTTCGCTCGAGGTAGCTAACCCCCATTTGGCCTGGCACGGCTCCTGTTTTAGTCATTTCCAATTTGACACAAGTCTCAAGGCTATCCATTATCGTTCTCTTTCTTCAGTCATCACGTACATCATTCCAACCACTTCATTCTGGATCACACTCCGCGTGTAGTTATTAAAGTGGTTTTCGGTTTAGACAGTGAGTATGTCCCTAACCGATTTCAGTCTCTTTAATAACTTTCGTGATTACTACACCGATTGGTCGTTTAATAAATTTCAAAACCAAATCAATTTCAATTTCAAATAGAATTTGTAAACCAACATTTCATTTGTCTTTCTAAATCAATTTCCATAATTTACGTTTCAAAACTTCCAAATTCATAATTTCAAAATCTTATAATTCAATTTCTATTTAAACAATTCAAATATTGATTCAAGTTCGTATATAAGTTTCATGCCGAAATCATTTAAATTAATTTAATTTAACATTTAAATCAATTTAAATTCATTTATCGATTTCATTCAATATTCATTAAGTAAATTTGCCATTCAAAACAATTTCTATTAAATTTCCAATTCATTAAATCCATTATTTAAATTCAACTTCCTTATATCAAAACTTACAAATTGAATTAAATTAAATTCATCAAATCAAATTCTTTAAATTTCAAGTCTTACATTAATTTCAATAAATCACATTTTATTTCTTGTTAAAGAAATTCAATTTCACTTATTTACTTACTTAAATAATTTTCCAAACTTAATTAATAAAGAAACTCAATTTCAATTATTCAAGAAGTTCAATTCCACTTATTAAAGAATTCAATTTATTTAATTATTAAATAATTCAATCTTATTTAATTACTTGATAATTTCAAAACTTAATTATTAAATAATTTCAAACTTAATTATTAATAATTCCAAATTTTAAAACAATGTTCATTCATCATCTACTATGTTAATATTTTGATTCAGATTATTAAATATTAACATTTCCTTTCATTAAAATTCAAATTCCAACTTCGTTTCAAAACATATTATTTATTCAAATAAAATCTTCATTTTATTTTAAAATCAAATCATTGACCAATCGGGTTTTATTTAATTCTCTATCCTAAGTCAAGTTCATTTGGGTATTTATCATTTCAACCCGATTCCAATTCAATTCAAAATCAAAACATAGCAAAGGGAACTTGCAGTATGATAACTGGGATGGTGTCAAAGTAAATAAACAAGCAAGAACAACAATCAATATCAATCCAATAATCAATTCAAATAATCCCGAAATAATTGTATTAATTCACCTTGTTGTTTGTGCGAATTAATATAATTATTTCTAGAATCTACACTATCATTTCATGTAGATTAAAGATTATTACACCAATATTAATACGGTTCTTCAACTTATATCAATTATTAAATTTCATACAACATCAATTTAAACAACAAACATTTAAATTTAAATGGTTCAAGGTGTATTTTAACAAATTTCTACGTGTCAATTAATTCAACATTTAAAGGGTCATATTGTGCTAATATCATCTAATCAAATTCAACATATATCAAATCTTACTATCCTACGTCAATTTCAATTTCAAATTCTTTATCACTTACTACATTAGCAATTTAACGTCCAATGTCAACATCAAACAATCAATCATTTATCAACCAAACTGGATTATCATTTCATAAATAACAGATAATGGTGCCAGATGTCACAGGTCCACTGATTCAGGTAATAGCATATATAACAGTGTCAATAACTAACAGCAGCATATTTCAATTGTCGTTTCAATTGAAATCAAATTTAATAAATAAAAGAACGTTATTCGTGAGTGATTACTCACCTTTCGAGGCTAGATAGAACATGAGGTGACACGGATACACTGATATGGACACTGAAATTGAGTTACGAATCCAAGCATAGTGAAATGGGCACAAATTCAACGATCAAGCTAAGAACAGGAATTGATGGAACAAATCAAAACTGGATATATAAGATTTTTTTTAAAGTCTAATGTTTACCCCTATCAAAATAAATTACTTTATACAAAACCCAATGATAATTTAAAAAATATATATATATATAAATTCTCAAAGATCAATTTAACATATAGATAAAATAAAAAATATATATTAACTTCAAATCAATATTTATCATAAAATCAATATAAACACTTATTATAATATATATATAAACTAAAACAGTATTGAAATATTTAAAAATCCAACAGAATATATTATACATACCAATATGTATAAAACTCAGCAGACTAATATAACTTTATATAAATATACAACTCATACAGTAAACATGCGTAAATTACAACTCTATAGCATATATATTTTTATTCAGAGATAAAATACTTATATATGAAACAAAACATAACAGTTTACAAACATAATATGGCTTAAATATAAAACTAACATGCGCATATATATATATATATATATATATATCTTAGTATAAATATGCAGGCTGTCATTTGTATACAAGATAAACATCAACAAAATAAAATTTACATACATAAACTGCATGCTATAAATATATAAAAATATATACATTATAAGAATCAAAAGATTAACGTACAAATAAAACTAGTGAAATATATATACTGTAACTATATATTCATTGATAAACATACAGTAAACATAACTGCAGAAAAGTATAAGCCTATATATATGTGTGAACCGACCCTTCATGACTTATATAATTAAAATATTATAACAAGCTAAAATCACTATTATTGTATACATATATACCCAAACCTGTATAACTAAAATATAAAAAAAAAATCTATATAACTAACATTACAACCTGAAACATATTACTCTCACGTTTATACAGAAAAAACCAGCAGATCAAAATTTTAAACTAATAACAACTTACAGATATATAACTTTATACAACTATATATATATATATATTCAACAGGTTGCGGTCCATATACTATTTATATAACAGAACTTAATAAAATCAAGTAAAACCCAATATAGTATATGTATTTCTACTATTATATGAATAAACAAAAGTTTGCAAAATTTTTATTTTGTACTATTTATATAGTATATGTATACGACTCATATAACTAATAGATTTTAAAATTTTATACCTTTCAAAATAAAATCAGATTGAACAGGCTGAAGAGGATGGAATGCTACAAGCAGGAAATACAAACAAGCTTAATCTAAATGAACTTGTTTTCCCAAAGCGACTGATGAAAATAGGAGGAGTCAGGGGTTCGGAACTTAGTGAGGAGGTGGGTAGCTTCGGTTGGGCTCGGTGTTGGTGGGGAGGAAATAAAGAGGTGTGGAAATTGGTGAGGCCGAGTGGTGGTCGAGGCTCGCGAGGAGGGTGGTCGAGGTCATAGGGTCGGTTTCAGGGCATAAGGCAGCGGTAGGAGATGGATGTGGCGGGGAGAAAGTCGTTGCTTTGGGGTTAGGTTGCAATGGGAGATTAGAGAGAGGGTAGGGACGTACAGGTGGATCGATGGCTTCACGTGGAGGAGCAGGCAACAGCAGATTTTTAGGTGGAAGTGGAACAAAATAATGAGTGCCAGAGTTTTATTATGTCACATTTTTTTTATTAGTAGAAAAAAATGAAGAAGGAGGGGAGGAGCACGTGGGAAAAGGTGGAAATTAAAAGTATGGGAGGAGCGTTTGCCAAAACTAATAGGGAAGAAAAGAAGTACAACCGAACAAAAATTGAAGTAGCTGATACAAAATGAAACGTTGGAATCACTAAAGTCAAGATTTTGAAAATATTGATTGCACGACTATCAGTAAAATACGGTGGTAATCGAAAAGACAATGGGAACCCAAAAGGTTGAAAGTGGGTACCGGTACGGTTAGTCGTCTCGCAGATTTCGTCGTGTACCGGATGCCGAAAAAAACAAACGAATATACAGCAGCGATCAGCATGACGAGACGATCAAAACGGTATAAAGATATCAGTGGTTTGATTGAATTATAAAAATTCGAATTTTCTACTAGCGGAAAATGCAGCAAAAACGCAGAAAAATAAGATCGACGAAGTTAAAGAAGTCCGAATTTCGAAAAACGAAAAATGGCGTCTTGCTCAGAAGACGATTTAGAATTTTTCTATGTAAAAATATTCAAGTTTCGAAAACGTTTTATTTTCATCAATTACTAACTGATTTAAACCGAAATGACGTGACTGAAATTTACTTTCATATTTTCTGACGAAACTTTACAATTTCCTATGTTTAAATAGACGCATTTTAAATATCAAATCTTTGTTGCAAAATTTTATTGTTTATTTTTTATTTAACGAAAATTTCATTTAACGCAAAACGCACGATTCTAACGTTAAAATTATTATTTTGGTTTCTGTTATTGGTTAACTATTTCATATTATTACATTACGTTTTTAGTATGTATTACATTATCGGTCTTATCGAAATTGGTCGTCTCCGAATTTAGTTTTGGATTTGTACTTATATACAAAGAGATTTTCATTTAATAAATCGTAAAATTTTATTTCTATCGGATTTTTTAATTTATTTTTTAATTTATTTAATTAAGTATTTTTAAAGCGTTAAAAATACGGGTCATTACAATCTCCCCCACTCAAAACTTTTCGTCCCCGAAAAGGAAAGAGGTAGGAGAATAGAACCAACCAGAAAGAAAAATGGCTTTGAAAACAAAATAAACAACTAATTTAAAGCCATATAAATTTTCAACTTATATTAATTAATATTCAATAATTTGATTTAATTCATTTTATTTCACTTAAGTGAAATCAATCTTAATTATTTTTAAATTTATTATCTTATTATCCAATTGTGTTTAATTAACAAATTTCTAAAATCATAAATTAGAATAGTCATTTAATAAAATCATATTTATTCAACAAATTTAATTCTTCTTTATTCCAAATTATTATTATGTTTATTTCACTTAATATATCTTATTACATATATTTAAACCATATAAATTAATTTAAACCATGTAAATTTCAATTTAAATAAATTTATATTCATTAATTGATTTTAAATTCAAGGTATTTCCATAAGTTGATCTAATTTCAATTTATTAATTAACCTTCAAAACAAATTTATTTTTCAATTATCTTATTATTCTATTTATCTCTATTAACATTTTATAATTAAAATTTAAGTGTATAACATTTATTATAACCACTCAAATTTTATTTATAAATTCAATTTATATTATATATTATCCAATTACATATTCAACTTCTGAATAATTTAGGTAAGTTGTATTAGAATGCAGTTGAATAATATACAAATAAAATTTTCCCAATTCAATTATTCAAGTTTAAATATTTATTCCAAATTTTGGTTTTATTTATAATTAAAATCATCCTTTAACAAAATTTAAGAATTAGATTTCCGATTAACTTTAAACAATTTAAAGATATATATAATATATTTATATCAAATCAAATTAAATTTTAAAATAAGATACATATATATATAAATCAAATTATACTGAAGAAATTCAAATCAAAATATTTTTCAAAACAAAACCGTAGCAAAGCTACAGAATAGTATCTCCACTTTGAAACTCGAAATTGAACGTCGATGATGCGGCCGCCTTCACCGAAATTATTTTCCAGCGACAAAGAGAAAAGCACTGATTTCATCATTTTAAAATTCTTTGAAAACGGTTTCTATTTGAAAATACCTTCAATAATATACATTTTAAAAATTTTAACCAAAGCTTGAAAATTTGTGAATAAGGAATTTGAAATGGTTTTGAAATGAAAAGTATATTGGTGAAATATAATGGAATTGGATATTTCTTTGGTTAAAATTTACTTTATGGAAGTAAGTAAAGGGTAAATAACTTTATAAAGAAATCAAACTTGAATATTTGATTTGGTAATAAATAAAGTTATATTTTGTAATATGATAAACTTCCCATATTGGATCTAGCCAGAATAAAAAGGGTTTTTGGAAGTATTTGAAGTATAAAAAGAGGTTTTATACAAGTTTGAAATAATCCAAAGATTTTCAAAGTTATATATATATATCTATATATATATAAAGGATTTTATGGGAATGATTTTGGAAAAGGTTTTTGGAACCTATGGATTTTGGAAAGGGCTTTTGATTTTTGAGAAATCAATTTTGGATTTTGGAAAGCCTAGTTTGAGAATTATCGATTTTGGTAATCGATTTTGTGTAAAGAAGATTTTGATAAATCATAAAGGGTATGATTTGAAGATACTATACGTATATAGTATAAAGTGTTTTGAGAATAGCTCTGGGGAAAAAGGCGCTTCCTTGAAATGAACTTCTCAGGAGTACCACTGGGTGGTACTGCCTTGAGCCCCAAGGGGGGTTTCTAAAGTTGATCCTGTGAGGAGTCCGGACAAAACTAGTTCCTGAGGATTATTTGTGTAGCGAAAGTCGAGGGGCTGGTGCCCACAGAGGCATTTGAGTTATGCTGTGACAACAATTTAACTCAATGTCACTGCGATCTACTGCAGACCATAGCGGAAGTCATGTGTGCCGCTGAGAGCCAACCGTCTACGTTTGATTTTATATCGGTAGACTGTGACACTATGGTAACATAGCGAAAGTCGTTTGAGCCGCTGAGAGCCAACAGTCTGCGTTTGATTTTATATCGGTAGACTGCGACCTATGTGGAGAAGTTTCATTTTGACAGCGAAATCGTGTGTGCCGCTGAGAGCCAACAGTTACATGGACTTTTGCTGCGACGGCAACGTAACCCTGGAATGTAACTGCGATCTGTTGTGGGTTCTATGGTGTAATCAGTTACATGGACTTTTGCTGCGATGGCAACGTAACCCGTGATGTAACTGTGACCATGGATGGGAGTGATGATTTCCAGAGCATTTTTCACCAAAGATATTTCCTCTATTTTCAAAATTGTTTTCTATATTTTCAATAAAATTATTTTCCAAAATATTTTCAAGTATTTTCAAGTATTTTCACTAGGTGTTGAAAACGGGTTTACCAAGTACTGATAGATTTTCAGTCTTACGCCTGATCAACGTATGACCGAATTTCTATGGGAACAAGGATAGACTGGTTGAGACATCGAGTTATAAAAAAGTATTTTTATAAAAAGTATTTTGATAATATTAAGTAGATTTTAAAATATTTTGAAAATTTTAAATAAAAAAAGTTAAGAGTTAAGATATCTAAGGAATAATTTAACTAATAATCAACATTATAATAAAATTCTAGTTTCGTTCCTTTTCGAGGACGAAAAGATTCTAAGGGGGAAGGAATGTGATAACCCGAATTTTTGGGCATCTGTTAATTGGAAATTAACAGGATTAAATTTATTAAAATACTTAATTGATAAATTGAACAAATAAATGTAATAATCTCCCTTATAAATTATTTAAAATTGGTGAAACTGTGTTTTCAAAACAATAATAATAATGTGTTGTTTATATATA
Source organism: Allium fistulosum (assembly GCA_030737815.1). Taxonomy (NCBI): domain Eukaryota; kingdom Viridiplantae; phylum Streptophyta; class Magnoliopsida; order Asparagales; family Amaryllidaceae; genus Allium; species Allium fistulosum. Next base: position 421,575,295 of record CM060906.1, read on the forward strand.
TATATGGATTTTTAATAAAATTATTATTTACAAATTGAATTTGTGTTTGTTTAAATATATATGTTTGAGTTGATTTTTAATTAAACTTGTATTTAAATTTAAATTTGAATATAAAATATCTTAAAATATATTTGGATTCAAAATATTAACATATGTGTATGATTTTATTAATAAATTAGTATTAAAACTTTTTCTCTTAAAGTTGTATAAATATAACAAAGGGATGTGATTATTTATTTAGTATAATTAGATTTCAAATCATTTTCTTTTAAAAGAATGTATACATATATAAACATAAGGATATGATTCATAAATTAAAATGAAGTAGGGATTTAAAACATAATTTATAAATTAAATATAAAAATGAGACAAGGATTTAAACATAAAAATACAAACTTATGACAAATGTTTAATAAGTAAAATAACAAATTTACAAGTGTTAGTTAGCTTAGACATTTGGCAAAACTTTTTATTTAATTGAAAGTAAAAAGAAAAGTCAGGCCATTTTTCTCCATATTTCAAAACTAAACCTGAAGTAAAACTAATAAGAGGAAATCAAATCTAGTAAGGCAAACCTCAGATTAAAACTAAAAACCAAGTTCAAATCTGAAAGCAAAGCAAATCTGGGAAGCAAGATCAGTTTCAAATCAAAGAAACAAAATGCAGATCATCTCAAAACATCAAGCAAGTAAGCAAGTACAGATCATGATAAATAGCAGTTCAATGATCAACTTCCCAAGCTCAGTTTACAGATTTTCGAACCTGCTCTGTTCAAACAATAAGGTGAGTAAACTAACACTTAAAAACTTAAATCAGTTAAATACATGATGCATGTGACCATCCTTGAAATTGGATGTGAAATCTGCTTGCCAGTGTATATGTATGAAGATTTTAAAATGTGCATGTCTGTAGATATGAGTATATGGCTCTGTTCTAGTTACAGGTTTTCAAAATTCAATATCTCATCCCATAATCTTTTTGAGGTTTGGATATTTAAACGAAATATGTTCAAATTAACAAGATCTCAATTTTAAAAATAGTTTCAAGAAATTATATTAGGTAACTTCTTCAAAAAATAATAAATCACAGTGTTGATCAATATAAGTCAGAAAATCGGTCATTCTAATTTCATGTTTTGATTTTTGAAACAGATTCGTACTTAAAAATGGTGATTTTTAAAAGTAGTTTCATGATTTTTAGATTTGGGTTGTTATGATTTAGCGAGTTGAACTGAAATGGATTTTTCATCGATTCACGGCGATCGACGATGAGTTGGGCGGCGTGCTCGTTCTTGAAGGAAGCCTGGGTGGTGGAGGTCATGGGAAAAATGGTATTTGATTTTCCTAATCGGTGGATCGTTTGGACGAGATGATGTTAGGGTTTTAGGATGTGTTTGGGGCAGGGTTGTTTCATGGGTGATCGCAACGTCATGCTAGCATCGAGGTGGACCAATGGTGGGGGAAAAAATGAGGGAGGTCAGGCGAAGGTCCAGGCACGATGAAGGTGTCTCCGGTGGTCAGAAATGGTGATGCGAGGTGAACTTTGGTGATGGTCCTGAAGCCTGTAGTGGTTCGATTGTTCGATTTTGAAGTTACGCGATGGTTCGACGATCTGGGTGGTGGGTCGACTCAGGGGATGATAGCCGACGTGTCTATGGTCGGAGCGTAGTTCGAAGCCGGTCAGATACCGTGTGCATGTGCACATGATTTTCTGATATAGCTGGAGTTAGTTTTGTAATGGAGGAAGAAGGGGATCGGGAAACTTCGGTCTGGACTCGAAGTCGTTCTCGAGTCATTCTCGTGGTTTATCGAGAGGTGAAGGGGTTTGAGTACTCGAGTAATGATTCATGAAAACCATGTTTTGGCTCGGGTTCCTTTGACCTGGAGTTAGTAATAAAGAAATTGAATAAAATTTAAATGTTAATTAACTAAGTAATTAGAGATTAATTAATGATTAGAGATAAATTAACTAAGTGATTTAGATTAATTAATTTAATTAGAGGTAAATTAATTGGTAATTATGAAGTACTTAATTTTGTAATTAAGTTTTATTAATTTATAATTAGGTTTTATTAATTATTAATTAAGGGTGATTAATATAAGATTAATTAAGAATTAATCAAATGGTAATTAAGGATTGATTAAATAATAATTAAGGATTAATAAATTGATATTAAGTTTTATTAATTGATAATTAAGGTTTATTAATTAATAATTAAAAGAATAATTAATCTGTAATTAAAGATTAATTAATTTGTTTAAGAGTAATTAAGGATGAATTACTCAAGTATAATTAATAAAGTTAATTAATCAATGAAATTAATTTAAAGAGTGGTTTATACTTAAGCAAGATTAAAGATAATTAATTTAATTTATATTAGGTGATTAAATTAAATTAATTAAGAATGGTTTGACTATAATCTTGTCTATAGATAATAAACCTGAATTGAATACCTTGGTTGTCTGAATATCTCTGATATATGAATTGTGATGTACTATGATGGGTTGAACAGTAATATTGTGGGTATCTATCGATAATGAATTGTTGTGTGAATATGATACCCTGTATTTAAATTTGATATGTGTTCACTTAAACAACTGGGATTAAGATGACATTGAATTCGAAGAGACCGGGGTCGGGTAGCAGTAAATACCCGAAACCACTTCGATTTGAAATCTTCTATAATTCTTTATAGATTGATATGTGAAATCAAATAGGCCGGTTTGGGAAAGATATGGACCATTTAAACTAAGTTGGATACTTAGATATTGTTTTGTAAAAATAGGTATTAACTATATAAGATGTTTACTTATAGTAAAATACGAGTTACCCGGGTTTAAAAAGTTTCATGAATTGAAATTTCATGTTAGATAAGTTTACTCACGCTGGTTTCCAGCCTGACCCGGGTGTTACTTTGATGTAATGCTCGGGTCAGACCGAGTATTACAGATTTTCAGGTAAGGACGTTTGGGAGTTCAGGAGACGAGCTGGATGGCAGGAACGTATGGAGTGTTTCTACTGTGTTATATTATTGTATATTTGAGGCTTGATAATTATGTATATCCAGTGTTTGTATAAATATGTAACTCTGATGTATTAAAATGTAATCGACAGATATAATATTGTTTTGTAAAACTGTTATCATTTATTATTATATTTTATCCGCTGCGAATGTGAGATGTTGATGTTTCTTCTTCTTCTTCTTCTGTTTCTTTCTTCTATCTCTTTCTTTTTCTTCTAACTATCTGGAAATTTCGGGTTCGAAATTTCCGGGTCGTTACAGTATTAAATTCTCAAATTCTAAATTTTAAATTCATTTAAATCAGTTTATAACCCATGTTTAAAAATTCATTTATAGAACAATAAGTGATAATCAATTATTATCATTTCAACAACCAATTTAATTAACTTATTAAATTTCAGAAAATTTTACTTATATATATAATATATTCATAAAAATTTATTTCATTTACCAAATTTGAAAATAATATTGTGTCAGTTTGCTCTATTCAAGTGTTTTGGAAATTCTATCGATAGCGTTGATCAAACGAATCGATCGGAAACCCAAATCAACATCAACAACTCAAACAACACAGCATATATTAAAACATTTATATATTAGTTTACAAATACATTTCTTTGCTCGACGATACAGGAATGAATTTTCAAATTAAGGATAGGGTTTCAAATTTGATGGACTCAAATCAAAGAGAATTTTGATTCGAAGATAAGTTTGAAACAAAGATAAGATAATTAAATAACAAAATAGGGCGATGGATAAGTTTATATAAATCGCGTGCAACCTTAACCGGGTTGACCATGACTTCAAGAATGAAATCGATGCTGAATTCCGAGGCAAAATCGGCATCAGATCTCAAGGTATAGAATTTAGGCATAGCAGGAGATAGATAGCATTGTAAACCGAGGATATAGAAATCTCCGATAAATCAATGCCGATTGTAAAAGAGTTTCACCCATTTGCAAATAATTCAAAGATTGGCGAGACCGCCGATTCATTATAAGGGTCACTCGAAGTGGAGTTATGAGATACCCCGGAATTAGAAGACGAATAGTGAGGGACACGAATGGATTATGGAACCGCAGGGAACGTTCCAAAATTCAAAGGAATCGAGTCAAAAATGACGAGGTTTAAACTCAAATGAAAGTGATTCTGTAAATACATTTACCCTATATGCTAAGTTTTGCCTAGAGCTACCAAAGCTCTGATACCAACTGTAACGACCCGATATTTTGGACCATTCGCATTCGCACATGTCGAACTTGAATGATTCAAAATACCGAATTGTTAATTTTATTTGGCAAAACTGAGCATATACGGTAAATAAATAATCATAGATCACAGACACAGAGTAATAAATGCAGCGGAAACAAAAGATAGTAGTTCTTGAAGCTACTATATACATATCAGAGTAAAATAAGGTACAATAGGAGTCTCGAATACAATAGTCAAATACAAGAATCAGAATACAATCACTGGAATCAACTGGATATCTGAAAGCTGGATAGATAGCTGGATCTCCAAGCGAAGCTCCAACTCCAAAGGTGAGTCTCGAATACTGGTACACTCAGTCTGACCCGAGCGTAAAGCAAAACACAAAACACTCGAGTCAGGGTTAACATTCTTATATCAATAAATCCAACTCAAGTGAAATAGCAATTGAAATACAAGTAACTCAAAGGATATTTGGAATAACCATCCTTTAAGGATCCGTTAAACTATCTACTATGTAGTAGTGTACGATAAGTAGATAATGCCTATCAGTAATAAAGGATATCAAAATAGTGTTAAGGCGTTACCATTATCCCCCTTAACACATTTTATATAAGCGTTATAGACTATACAGCACTGTAAACTCCACCGTAAACTAGTGGGATATCAGGGAGTACTCCATAGGTATAACACAAAACAAATCGTAGTGGTCGCGTATACAGGGATACAAATATGACAAGGCACATGAGGCAATACCCAAAGTAGTGAAACTACCGTTTGCCTGATCTGGACTGGTGAGAACGCATCGCTGCAGCGATCACAACACTGCGAAACAACACTCCCAAAATCAAGGGTGCACCGTAGTTTTCGAAGAAGTGTGTTCGCTCGAGGTAGCTAACCCCCATTTGGCCTGGCACGGCTCCTGTTTTAGTCATTTCCAATTTGACACAAGTCTCAAGGCTATCCATTATCGTTCTCTTTCTTCAGTCATCACGTACATCATTCCAACCACTTCATTCTGGATCACACTCCGCGTGTAGTTATTAAAGTGGTTTTCGGTTTAGACAGTGAGTATGTCCCTAACCGATTTCGGTCTCTTTAATAACTTTCGTGATTACTACACCGATTGGTCGTTTAATAAATTTCAAAACCAAATCAATTTCAATTTCAAATAGAATTTGTAAACCAACATTTCATTTGTCTTTCTAAATCAATTTTCATAATTTACGTTTCAAAACTTCCAAATTCATAATTTCAAAATCTTATAATTCAATTTCAATTTCTATTTAAACAATTCAAATATTGATTCAAGTTCGTATATAAGTTTCATGCCGAAATCATTTAAATTAATTTAATTTAACATTTAAATCAATTTAAATTCATTTATCGATTTCATTCAATATTCATTAAGTAAATTTGCCATTCAAAACAATTTCTATTAAATTTCCAATTCATTAAATCCATTATTTAAATTCAACTTCCTTATATCAAAACTTACAAATTGAATTAAATTAAATTCATCAAATCAAATTCTTTAAATTTCAAGTCTTACATTAATTTCAATAAATCACATTTTATTTCTTGTTAAAGAAATTCAATTTCACTTATTTACTTACTTAAATAATTTTCCAAACTTAATTAATAAAGAAACTCAATTTCAATTATTCAAGAAGTTCAATTCCACTTATTAAAGAATTCAATTTATTGAATTATTAAATAATTCAATCTTATTTAATTACTTAATAATTTCAAAACTTAATTATTAAATAATTTCAAACTTAATTATTAATAATTCCAAATTTTAAAACAACGTTCATTCATCATCTACTATGTTAATATTTTGATTCAAATTATTAAATATTAACATTTCCTTTCATTAAAATTCAAATTCCAACTTCGTTTCAAAACATATTATTTATTCATTTTATTTTAAAATCAAATCATTGACCAATCGGGTTTTATTTAATTCTCTATCCTAAGTCAAGTTCATTTGGTATTTATCATTTCAACCCGATTCCAATTCAATTCAAAATCAAAACATAGCAAAGGGAACTTGCAGTGTGATAACTGGGATGGTGTCAAAGTAAATAAACAAGCAAGAACAACAATCAATATCAATCCAATAATCAATTCAAATAATCCTGAAATAATCGTATTAATTCACCTTGTTGTTTGTGCGAATTAATATAATTATTTCTAGAATCTACACTATCATTTCATGTAGATTAAAGATTATTACACCAATATTAATACGGTTCTTCAACTTATATCAATTATTAAATTTCATACAACATCAATTTAAACAACAAACATTTAAATGGTTCAAGGTGTATTTTAAAAAATTTCTACGTGTCAATTAATTCAACATTTAAAGGGTCATATTGTGCTAATGTCATCTAATCAAATTCAACATATATCAAATCTAACTATCCTACGTCAATTTCAATTTCAAATTATTTATCACTTACTACATTAGCAATTTAACGTCCAATGTCAACATCAAACAATCAATCATTTATCAACCAAACCAGATTATCATTTTATAAATAACAGATAATGGTGCCAGATGTCACAGGTGAACTGATTCAGGTAATAGCATATATAACAGTGTCAATAACTAACAGCTGCATATTTCAATTGTCGTTTCAATTGAAATCAAATTTAATAAATAAAAGAACATTAATCGTGAGTGATTACTCACCTTTCGAGGCTAGATAGAACAGGAGGTGACACAGATACACTGATATGGACACTGAAATTGAGTTACGAATCCAAGCACAGTGAAATGGGCACAAATTCAACGATCAAGCTAAGAACAGGAATTGATGGAACAAATCAGAACTGGATATATAAGATATTTTTTTAAAGTCTAATGTTTACCCCTATCAAAATAAATTACTTTATACAAAACCCAATGATAATTTAAAATATATATATATATATATATATATATAAATTCTCAAAGATCAATTTAACATATAGTTAAAATAAAAATATATATTAACTTCAAATCAATATTTATCATAAAATCAATATAAACACTTATTATAATATATATATATAAACTAAAACAGTACTGAAATATTTAAAAATCCAACAGAATATATTATACATACCAATATGTATAATATTTATCATGCCACCAACTGCCTACAAACCGCCTCCTCCAACTTCTCCACTCTCCCCTCCAACCTCACCTGTCACATCCCGAAATTTTCGACTTTCGAAAATTCAACATCGATACTCACTTTATCGACTGCTGAGCCATCGAATGCCGGAAACCCGAAAAGTTATGGTTTTAAGAAAAAGAAAAAGTAGAAGAAGAAGAAGATAGAAGAAAAAGAGAAGAAGAACAACAACAGAGCAAGAGCAGAAAACAGAAAACAATATCAGAATCTTACACATCGCAGCGGAACAATATACAATAGATAATTACTAGTCTTTTAAAACAAAGAACTATATCATTTTATACATACATCAATCATCAGAGTCAATATACAACAATGGACAGTTATATAAACTTGTCCTCATACAGAATACACAGCGGAATAAATACTATCAGATACAAATACTACGTCTCGCCATCCAGCTTATCTCCAAAGCTCCAGAATATCCAGAATATCCTGATAATCTAACTCTAGACTGCCCGTGTGGAAATTGGTGGGCACCCAGAGTTTAGAAGGGAAACAATAAACTCCGAGTCAGTCATGGTGACTGGTGTGAGATCGTAAAACAGTTATTCTTTAAAATAAACAACGGAAAACTTTAAAGTCAATTCGCAATGCTTTTGGAAAATGAAACTACCATAAGACCTCCCACCACACACACAATGCAAACGCAGAATTGGAGGAGATTTCTTCTTATGATAGTCAAAGATGCTTACTACGCAAAATCAAATCATTTTTGATATTATTATTAGTGCATAGTGTAGAAAACATTTCGAAAGTATAATATTAATCTTAGCCAGCATAGGCATTCCGCACTTATGCCTACTATAGCTACTATGTTCAATAGCAGGTTACCGCCACATTCCATAGCAGGTAATACAACTAAAACCGTACACGTCACGTATTGTTTCTTTGGATTTCCAACAAATGGTCAGGCTAAGGAACTTCCTTTTCCACGATGGGTACGTCCCTGGAATAGACGACCCGAGAACCTAACCGGATCTCTGCCAACACAAGGCCGGGTTACCTCTGCAAAAATAGGTAACTACTGACACGCGTATGCCATCCCCCGATCGTCACCGATCTTCCCGAGGATCCCCGATTTCCAACAAACCACAAAGTAATAATAACTGTGCAGCAACCACAGAGGTTAAGTATCTGGGCTCCATACCATGATACCACCTTTATCCAGAAGGAATGACATACACTAAGGGGCGCTACTCCCTAGAACCTTGCCGCATCCTTCCTGTTTCGACCATTTCCGGGGTGTGAGGCTCGACGAAGTCTCGTCCACAAAGCTACGCTTTCTCAAAAAGCCCTGCTTCGGGTCAAACAAAATGATCAACCTATGATCACAAAGATATAAGATCAAATAAATGATCATACCACAAATGACCAAACACTGATCATTTCACAGCAACACTCAGTATGCCACGTTACCAAATTGGGATATATCGCTGATAAATTCCAACTACATAACCTCTGAGCTCGTACGTCTCAGAGAAGGGTGTTAAGCTAAGAGAATAAATTCTCCGCCACCAACAGAAATGTATTTGAAAGAAATCAGCTCAATATCTCAAATTGTAACGTCAGACACACAATCCATACAAGTCTGTTCCGGGATCGAACAGAACCGAAGGCACTTCTCACGAAGCCCTTGCATTTCCGGATAATTTTCAATCACGTCAGGACTTCCCGTCACTAAGGGTGATAAAACCTCTAAATCGAAGATCAGTCGATGTAGAGTAACTCGACGGTAATCCTTCCGTTTTCAAAAATATCCGGTCTTCAACACCGGTCTTCAAATGCAATTCATAACGACGTATCACATATTCGGAATGGGTTATACGACCCCATGGTCCTTTCCCGGTTAACCCGAATAGTGAGCGTTTATTCAAAAATAAGTGTGGCATTCAAATTCATCCAATTCACAACAAATACCTACCTAAAGGTAATTATCGATAGTCGGTTATTTAACTATCAATAAAGATGCGCGACATCATCAGATTCCAAATAATTTTCCAAATTATTTATCTTCAAAAATATCTTTATTAGATATAAAATTTCCACACTTCAAAAATAAATCAACGTTTATTTTCCTAAACAGTTTCCCTTTCTTTTATAAATTCCCTGTGAATTTATATTTCAAAAATATCTACTGATATACGATTTTCGAATCGATGTCAATATTCACTTTCGATTTATCTTTACAAAGATAAATCTCAAAATGTTCATTTCATATTGGAAAAGTAATTCCATACTTATTAAATAATAAGTAATTCACAATCATTTATTTTCAACATTGAAATTATTCGTTATATTTAAATCAAATTTAAGTATAAATTCATTCTTTAAGGAAAACATTACTATAACAACCTTTCTTTGAGTCAAAACGAATGTTACGTAAAACATCGTTACGACGACTCAAATCATTAGTATAGGGATTCGAATTTTTAAGATAGATATGTAAATCCCAATACTATATAAAAACATTTCCTTTCGGAAATCATTTACGATAACAACAGTGTTATAGTCCATCATTTCCTTCTTCCTCGAAAACGTCTATTTCAACAATAAATGTTGAAATCTATGTTTTCGATATTTAACACTTTTTTTTAAAACATCGTTAAAAACAATTTAACTTCATTTTTTTTTTAAATATCACTTCTTCAAAAATGAATCCATTTCATTCAATAATATATTCACTGTCCAAAATCGTGAATATATCTTCTTTAATAATCTTCCATATTTAATTTATCAAATTCAGTCTATTTCGAATTTATAAACACGTTTATAAATTCTATTTCCATTTATAAAAACTACAATTTATAAATCTTCTTTATTAACTAGTTCAATTCATAACTCAATTTTTATACTAACGGTCCATCTTATAAGTTAATACTTATAATTCATTTATTTTCAAAAATCGCTTTTAAAACTTTACAATTGTAAAGTTCATCCCTTTATAAATCATTTTAACATCATTTCCATTTTAAATTCACATCCCCTTATTTCAATTGGATTCATTTTTCCAAATATTCACTTTTGAATCTAAAATCGGATTTCAAATTAATTTCTAATTCTACTTTAACTCCAAATCAATTACAAATTGATTTCTAAATTTATTTTCACTACTAAAATAAATTCTTATTCTTTTCAAATTATTCAATATCCTGTTTTTAAAGGGATTCTTCAAATTGAGATCATTTTACATTGATTTCCCAAATTATTTCAATTTACCAATTTAAATTTCAAACTGAATTTCCAACTTATCTTCTTTTAAATAAATTCCTTTTTAAGAAAATAAATTTCAATCGTTTCTTTCAATCTATTTAAAAATCCAAATTTAAATTAGATTCTTCAATTTAAAAATCACTGTTTTATGAAATCCATTTATTTAGCATTTTCACTTAATTCTGGGATTTATTCAATATGATTATAAAAATTTACTTTTTATACTTAAAAAATTCCTTTCTTCAAAATTCTTCAATTTCAAAAATTAATTCACTTAGAAATTTTCTACTTGAATTTCAAAAATTCAATTTCGTTTAACTTTGGAATCCAATGATGTCAAAACATCCATTCAGCTAAATTTTAGCTTCAATCAATTTCCAGACATCAATATGATTAATAACATCAATAATCATTCACAGATTCATACCACAGTATAAATAAAATCAATCAATGTGAGGGGTCCAGTTGGATCCCTCCAACCTGTTTCCCTGCATCCAAAGATGTTAGCACAATACCAATTCCGCTCCAGTACGGAATTATCGCGGTATATAGGTTTTTATAAATCCGCTTACTAACGGCGCAATAGGGTCTCATCCGCTATACGAGGCGGGAAATCATCAATCCAATATATACATATGCCAATATGTATATATCGCTATATATATATATCCTACTATATCTAATATCACATCAACATAGCAATCAAACAGTCAATCAAATCAATAACTGAAAATTTCCACTTTTCAATGTGAGTGAGAAGATCTCACCTTAGCTTCTATTTTATTCGCAATCCATTTCCATTTCAATTTGGCTTGATTTCTCGATTTATAGACCTTGTATAAATATTATACAAATCCATTAATATTTGAACAAATCAAATAATACATTTTCATTTGATAATTTTAACTAGCTAATGATTTAAATTTTTATAAAATCCCTACAACATCTCAAAATTCATATACCTTCCCAAAATTGCGTGTATATATATATCTCTCTGTTTTAAATTATAATATGCGTTTAGATATATAAAATTTCTAATTTAAAACTGAATTAATCACAAAATGACCTTACTGCAATTTCATATGTATATATATTAAAATCGAACAGAGGACTACCTCACAGCAACACAAGAACTCAGATTCCCTGATCGTGATCGACACCCCAATACTGCCGTGACTATAGCAGCGACTATGACAACTCGCGAGGCTCCAAGCTCGATCGCGACAACATCCACTGCCCTCGTTGAACGACCGGCCTAGCGCGATCAACCTTGGTTTGCGCGCTTGCCCCATCATCTCCTTCGGCGACTCGATCACGAAATCACTGCCGATGTCGCTACCACGTGCCACACGCCTGGACACTCGCGAACCCAAAACTGCTGCCGTCGCCTTCGACCATCGCCAATCCCAAAATCGTAACCCCCTACGCGCGCCTGCTCGAGAGTACCATCGTCGCCATCGCTACAGGGAGTCGCGAATCCACTTTGCTGCGAATCCCACCACTGCAATTTAACGAGACTGAAATCGAGACATCCCTTCGACTGCGACGCCTCCGAATCCCTGCCAGCGACCCATTGTCGCACGCATACCAGATCGCGACCACGTCGCCTTCGATTTTGAGGAGAAGTCATCGCCCCCCTTTTTTTTTCTTTTTCTCTTGAACGAGCCCAGCTCGATTTGGATTTATTTCGAGAAGGGGGAGGAACGGCAATTTATTGTGAACGAGAATTGAATTTGAACGAACAAAATGGAAAAAAGGACTGTAGTGAAACGTGAATGCAGAGAAGAGATGTCGCCATTTTTCTTTTCTTTTCGTGAACGAGATTCTGAAGAGGGAGAACGAGATTGTCATTTAAAATGGAACGAAGCATGCCTCCACGATTTCGTTCGTGATTTCTGGCAAAAATTTAGGCGTGGTTTAAGGGGGAAAACGTGTATTGATATTGACTAATTAAATTTTTTTAAATTCAAATTGAACTCGATTAAATTCCAAGGCGTTTGCGTATCGTATGCTCACATAATAACTCCGAAAAATACGAAAATTGAAATCCGGCAATAATTCAATATTACGGACCCAATGGAACTGGTTTCGTCGAATTCCGAGACTGTTTGAAAATTGACTATTTTATAAATATCGGTTCGACTGATTATTTTCAAAACTGAACAAAACAGTTCGAAATTAAATTCTGAAGCTTCTATCATCTTCAGTATTATCAATACGAATTTTAAAAGCTTTCGAAATATTTTTCTTCAGCTTAAAATTGTAGATTCAAATTTTTATTTAACTTCAATCGATTAAATTTTATAGTTTAATCGCAAATTTTCAAAGTTATATTCGGGATACAAATTAAATCATCGCTCAAATATTTAAAATTAATTAAATATTCTCAATTTAATTTGGTCAAAATTCTGGGTCGTTACAAACTTCCCCCCTTAAAAGAATTTCGTCCTCGAAATTACAAGTTAGGAAAAGTGGTCCTTAACTCGTCTACTATCTTTCACAATCCAATAGTTTTATCACATTTATCAAAACAAATCTTCCTACTAAAGATTCGTTATCATTTCAACTATCTTTCCAACTCCAATTAAAGTTTCAAACAATATTGTTTTTCTTCAAAATTCAAATTCATATTCAAACTTTCAAAAATTTCAAAAAAAATTTCTAACGCCCTAAATTTCCGAAAAATTTCGCCAGCGTCTCCTTTGCGCGGCTGATACGGTACGACTACAAAACGTCCCTACGGACTCTCAGATTTCAAAAAGGAAAGAAACAGCCAAGCGGCTAGACCAGAAATAATCAAAAACACATATTAAAACTCAAATACGTACCTTTTTCGAGCAATTCAAATTATCTTCGAAATCAAATTCCAATTCCTTTATACCTGTATATCCTACTAGCCATGATATCTAGTTACATATATTCAAACCATTTCGTACATTCAATTACAAAATTTTCAATATAACTGCTTATATCATCTTTAAGTTCGCTATTGAAGTTATATATCCGTTATGATTCAATTTTTACATTTCAATTTCATTTGAATCTAATTCATAACTTCAATTCTATTTGAATTCAATTTACTTCTGAATATTAAATTCCATCAACTATCTTTATTCACAACTGCACTATTCTAAATTAGTTTCAGTTACTAACTCATTACAAATTTCAATTTATTTTATTCAAATTTGTTTTTAACATTCAGTTTCAATTCCAGTTTTATTCACTTCATTCAATTAGCTTCAATGAATTTACACTTACATTCATTCTTCCATATCAATTTACCTTCATTAGATTGATTAACATCCAATACATTTATTTATTCAATTGCTAATCCATTTAACATTTCAAGTTGAATTTCACTTATATAACTCAAGTTCATATTCAATTCAGTAATAAATTTTGATACCCAAAATCAAATTCATTCGTCATTTCTTAAGTTATGTTCCCATTAAACATCATTTATTTCACTTACATTTTCTCATTTTATAAGTTATACAACTTATATTCAACCTTTCAAAACCATTTTTGAAACAATTCAAATTATCCTTTGAATTTTCCAAAACAAAACCCAAATTTTTCCAAACACTTTCCATTTAAAACAATCGGCAGCAATTCCTCTTTTGGAAACCCGAAAATGAACACCGGTGATGTCGCGATCATCATCGGAATTATTTTCCAGCGACCGAAAAGAGTTTAGAGCTTTCATCTCTCTAAAATACTTTTCAAAACCTTCGAAATTCATTTTCAAATCAAAAAGAATTTAAACTTCCAAATCTCCAAAATTTACGAATCCTTTTCAAAACATTTCCAAAAACTTTTCTGGAATTCCGTTTTAAATTACAATTCACATTTATAATTTACATTCTTAAATTTCATTCGTATGTGAATTAATTTCTTAACTTTGGAGTTACAATTCCAATTTCTCATTTAACTTCAATGATAATAGTTTAATGTTATCATTTCTAGCAACCATGCAACCATATACTGTAATAATTTACAGAAAATCAATTCTTTTATATACAAAAATAGTTTTGGGCAAAATTATCTCATTTACCCCATTTTAAAACAATATTGTGCCGAACTGTTCTATTCGAGTGTTTAGAAACCCCTTCGATACAGTTTTGCAAGACTGTGCCGACGAAGGTTCATATACCACTCAATAAACCAATCATCACAATATAAAACAATTTTATATTCAAATAACAAATACGCGCTCATATCTATTATTACACTCAAACTCATTCTAGAGTACTACTGACTCTATCTCTAATGAGTACCACCCAACAGAGCAGGGTTGTCGCTTAACCATATGCTCTGATACCACTTTGTCACATCCCGAAATTTTCGACTTTCGAAAATTCAACATCGATACTCACTTTATCGACTGCTGAGCCATCGAATGCCGGAAACCCGAAAAGTTATGGTTTTAAGAAAAAGAAAAAGTAGAAGAAGAAGAAGATAGAAGAAAAAGAGAAGAAGAACAACAACAGAGCAAGAGCAGAAAACAGAAAACAATATCAGAATCTTACACATCGCAGCGGAACAATATACAATAGATAATTACTAGTCTTTTAAAACAAAGAACTATATCATTTTATACATACATCAATCATCAGAGTCAATATACAACAATGGACAGTTATATAAACTTGTCCTCATACAGAATACACAGCGGAATAAATACTATCAGATACAAATACTACGTCTCGCCATCCAGCTTATCTCCAAAGCTCCAGAATATCCAGAATATCCTGATAATCTAACTCTAGACTGCCCGTGTGGAAATTGGTGGGCACCCAGAGTTTAGAAGGGAAACAATAAACTCCGAGTCAGTCATGGTGACTGGTGTGAGATCGTAAAACAGTTATTCTTTAAAATAAACAACGGAAAACTTTAAAGTCAATTCGCAATGCTTTTGGAAAATGAAACTACCATAAGACCTCCCACCACACACACAATGCAAACGCAGAATTGGAGGAGATTTCTTCTTATGATAGTCAAAGATGCTTACTACGCAAAATCAAATCATTTTTGATATTATTATTAGTGCATAGTGTAGAAAACATTTCGAAAGTATAATATTAATCTTAGCCAGCATAGGCATTCCGCACTTATGCCTACTATAGCTACTATGTTCAATAGCAGGTTACCACCACATTCCATAGCAGGTAATACAACTAAAACCGTACACGTCACGTATTGTTTCTTTGGATTTCCAACAAATGGTCAGGCTAAGGAACTTCCTTTTCCACGATGGGTACGTCCCTGGAATAGACGACCCGAGAACCTAACCGGATCTCTGCCAACACAAGGCCGGGTTACCTCTGCAAAAATAGGTAACTACTGACACGTGTATGCCATCCCCCGATCGTCACCGATCTTCCCGAGGATCCCCGATTTCCAACAAACCACAAAGTAATAATAACTGTGCAGCAACCACAGAGGTTAAGTATCTGGGCTCCATACCATGATACCACCTTTATCCAGAAGGAATGACATACACTAAGGGGCGCTACTCCCTAGAACCTTGCCGCATCCTTCCTGTTTCGACCATTTCCGGGGTGTGAGGCTCGACGAAGTCTCGTCCATAAAGCTACGCTTTCTCAAAAAGCCCTGCTTCGGGTCAAACAAAATGATCAACCTATGATCACAAAGATATAAGATCAAATAAATGATCATACCACAAATGACCAAACACTGATCATTTCACAGCAACACTCAGTATGCCACGTTACCAAATTGGGATATATCGCTGATAAATTCCAACTACATAACCTCTGAGCTCGTACGTCTCAGAGAAGGGTGTTAAGCTAAGAGAATAAATTCTCTGCCACCAACAGAAATGTATTTGAAAGAAATCAGCTCAATATCTCAAATTGTAACGTCAGACACACAATCCATACAAGTCTGTTCCGGGATCGAACAGAACCGAAGGCACTTCTCACGAAGCCCTTGCATTTCCGGATAATTTTCAATCACGTCAGGACTTGCCGTCACTAAGGGTGATAAAACCTCTAAATCGAAGATCAGTCGATGTAGAGTAACTCGACGGTAATCCTTCCGTTTTCAAAAATATCCGGTCTTCAACACCGGTCTTCAAATGCAATTCATAACGACGTATCACATATTCGGAATGGGTTATACGACCCCATGGTCCTTTCCCGGTTAACCCGAATAGTGAGCGTTTATTCAAAAATAAGTGTGGCATTCAAATTCATCCAATTCACAACAAATACCTACCTAAAGGTAATTATCGATAGTCGGTTATTTAACTATCAATAAAGATGCGCGACATCATCAGATTCCAAATAATTTTCCAAATTATTTATCTTCAAAAATATCTTTATTAGATATAAAATTTCCACACTTCAAAAATAAATCAACGTTTATTTTCCTAAACAGTTTCCCTTTCTTTTATAAATTCCCTGTGAATTTATATTTCAAAAATATCTACTGATATACGATTTTCGAATCGATGTCAATATTCACTTTCGATTTATCTTTACAAAGATAAATCTCAAAATGTTCATTTCATATTGGAAAAGTAATTCCATACTTATTAAATAATAAGTAATTCACAATCATTTATTTTCAACATTGAAATTATTCGTTATATTTAAATCAAATTGAAGTATAAATTCATTCTTTAAGGAAAACATTACTATAACAACCTTTCTTTGAGTCAAAACGAATGTTACGTAAAACATCGTTACGACGACTCAAATCATTAGTATAGGGATTCGAATTTTTAAGATAGATATGTAAATCCCAATACTATATAAAAACATTTCCTTTCGGAAATCATTTACGATAACAACAGTGTTATAGTCCATCATTTCCTTCTTCTTCGAAAACGTCTATTTCAACAATAAATGTTGAAATCTATGTTTTCGATATTTAACACTTTTTTTTTAAAACATCGTTAAAAACAATTTAACTTCATTTTTTTTTTAAATATCACTTCTTCAAAAATGAATCCATTTCATTCAATAATATATTCACTGTCCAAAATCGTGAATATATCTTCTTTAATAATCTTCCATATTTAATTTATCAAATTCAGTCTATTTCGAATTTATAAACACGTTTATAAATTCTATTTCCATTTATAAAAACTACAATTTATAAATCTTCTTTATTAACTAGTTCAATTCATAACTCAATTTTTATACTAACGATCCATCTTATAAGTTAATACTTATAATTCATTTATTTTCAAAAATCGCTTTTAAAACTTTACAATTGTAAAGTTCATCCCTTTATAAATCATTTTAACATCATTTCCATTTTAAATTCACATCCCCTTATTTCAATTGGATTCATTTTTCCAAATATTCACTTTTGAATCTAAAATCGGATTTCAAATTAATTTCTAATTCTACTTTAACTCCAAATCAATTACAAATTGATTTCTAAATTTATTTTCACTACTAAAATAAATTCTTATTCTTTTCAAATTATTCAATATCCTGTTTTTAAAGGGATTCTTCAAATTGAGATCATTTTACATTGATTTCCCAAATTATTTCAATTTACCAATTTAAATTTCAAACTGAATTTCCAACTTATCTTCTTTTAAATAAATTCCTTTTTAAGAAAATAAATTTCAATCGTTTCTTTCAATCTATTTAAAAATCCAAATTTAAATTAGATTCTTCAATTTAAAAATCACTGTTTTATGAAATCCATTTATTTAGCATTTTCACTTAATTCTGGGATTTATTCAATATGATTATAAAAATTTACTTTTTATACTTAAAAAATTCCTTTCTTCAAAATTCTTCAATTTCAAAAATTAATTCACTTAGAAATTTTCTACTTGAATTTCAAAAATTCAATTTCGTTTAACTTTGGAATCCAATGATGTCAAAACATCCATTCAGCTAAATTTTAGCTTCAATCAATTTCCAGACATCAATATGATTAATAACATCAATAATCATTCATAGATTCATACCACAGTATAAATAAAATCAATCAATGTGAGGGGTCCAGTTGGATCCCTCCAACCTGTTTCCCTGCATCCAAAGATGTTAGCACAATACCAATTCCGCTCCAGTACGGAATTATCGCGGTATATAGGTTTTTATAAATCCGCTTACTAACGGCGCAATAGGGTCTCATCCGCTATACGAGGCGGGAAATCATCAATCCAATATATACATATGCCAATATGTATATATCGCTATATATATATATCCTACTATATCTAATATCACATCAACATAGCAATCAAACAGTCAATCAAATCAATAACTGAAAATTTCCACTTTTCAATGTGAGTGAGAAGATCTCACCTTAGCTTCTATTTTATTCGCAATCCATTTCCATTTCAATTTGGCTTGATTTCTCGATTTATAGACCTTGTATAAATATTATACAAATCCATTAATATTTGAACAAATCAAATAATACATTTTCATTTGATAATTTTAACTAGCTAATGATTTAAATTTTTATAAAATCCCTACAACATCTCAAAATTCATATACCTTCCCAAAATTGCGTGTATATATATATCTCTCTGTTTTAAATTATAATATGCGTTTAGATATATAAAATTTCTAATTTAAAACTGAATTAATCACAAAATGACCTTACTGCAATTTCATATGTATATATATTAAAATCGAACAGAGGACTACCTCACAGCAACACAAGAACTCAGATTCCCTGATCGTGATCGACACCCCAATACTGCCGTGACTATAGCAGCGACTATGACAACTCGCGAGGCTCCAAGCTCGATCGCGACAACATCCACTGCCCTCGTTGAACGACCGGCCTAGCGCGATCAACCTTGGTTTGCGCGCTTGCCCCATCATCTCCTTCGGCGACTCGATCACGAAATCACTGCCGATGTCGCTACCACGTGCCACACGCCTGGACACTCACGAACCCAAAACTGCTGCCGTCGCCTTCGACCATCGCCAATCCCAAAATCGTAACCCCCTACGCGCGCCTACTCGAGAGTACCATCGTCGCCATCGCTACAGGGAGTCGCGAATCCACTTTGCTGCGAATCCCACCACTGCAATTTAACGAGACTGAAATCGAGACATCCCTTCGACTGCGACGCCTCCGAATCCCTGCCAGCGACCCATTGTCGCACGCATACCAGATCGCGACCACGTCGCCTTCGATTTTGAGGAGAAGTCATCGCCCCCCTTTTTTTTCTTTTTCTCTTGAACGAGCCCAGCTCAATTTGGATTTATTTCGAGAAGGGGGAGGAACGGCAATTTATTGTGAACGAGAATTGAATTTGAACGAACAAAATGGAAAAAAGGACTGTAGTGAAACGTGAATGCAGAGAAGAGATGTCGCCATTTTTCTTTTCTTTTCGTGAACGAGATTCTGAAGAGGGAGAACGAGATTGTCATTTGAAATGGAACGAAGCATGCCTCCATGATTTCGTTCGTGATTTCTGGCAAAAATTTAGGCGTGGTTTAAGGGGGAAAACGTGTATTGATATTGACTAATTAAATTTTTTTAAATTCAAATTGAACTCGATTAAATTCCAAGGCGTTTGCGTATCGTATGCTCACATAATAACTCCGAAAAATACGAAAATTGAAATCCGGCAATAATTCAATATTACGGACCCAATGGAACTGGTTTCGTCGAATTCCGAGACTGTTTGAAAATTGACTATTTTATAAATATCGGTTCGATTGATTATTTTCAAAACTGAACAAAACAGTTCGAAATTAAATTCTGAAGCTTCTATCATCTTCAGTATTATCAATACGAATTTTAAAAGCTTTCGAAATATTTTTCTTCAGCTTAAAATTGTAGATTCAAATTTTTATTTAACTTCAATCGATTAAATTTTATAGTTTAATCGCAAATTTTCAAAGTTATATTCGGGATACAAATTAAATCATCGCTCAAATATTTAAAATTAATTAAATATTCTCAATTTAATTTGGTCAAAATTCTGGGTCGTTACATCACCTCACTCTAATCCCCGGTCCTTAGTCATTCGTTTGGCCTCCTCCCCAGGCAATGATGGCAAAATGAATAGTTTAGTTAATTCTATTTCAGCTACAACTCCTAACTACTCGTCCTCTTCTCAAGCAGTAACTAGGAGAATGAAGATAGAAATGCTGAATGCCCATGCACTCCAATGATGTCTCATATTGGAGCATGGAATATACGCGGAGGTCACCACGTCATCAAACTTGATCAATGTCAACAACTTATCAGCTCTCAACAATTATCGATTCTAGCGATACTTGAAACTAAGTTAAATCTTGCTTTGACTATCAAGGCAGCTAAATATATAAAATCTAATTGGAGCTATATCCATAATCTAAATGAAGCTCCTTATGGTAGGATTATGATTCTCTTCAATCCCCTTCATGTTCAATTAACTTCTATCCTCTCCACTTCCCAACTTATTCATTGCCATGCTCATAACTCCTTTGATAATTCTACCTTCTATGTTACCTTTGTCTATGCATTCAACACTGTAGCTACTCAGACCTCATTATTTTTGGTTATCCCTGCCCTGAGACAGACCTCTCACCCGTGGTTAATTATCGGAGACTTCAACTGTTGTTACACTCTCTCTGACAGAGTAGGAGGAAATCCACTATCACTTAATGAAATTCAGCCTCTTGCTGATACCATTATCCAAGCTGAACTTGTTCCTGTTAAATCAGTTGGTATGCAGTTTTCTTGGAATAATAAAAGACGACAAGGCAACAGGACCTTCTCTAGGATTGACCACTCTTTCTCGAATCAAACTTCTCTTGATAAATGGCCTCTTCTTTACAGTTATCTTCCTCCTCCTCTCCTTTCAGACCACTCTCCTCAAATTATTCACCTACGAGAAGCTGACAAGAGAGGAAAAACTAATTTTAAATTTTTTAATTCTTGGGTTCTTGAGCCTAACTTTAAAACTATTGCACTATCCACTTGGAGTAAACCTAAGTATGGTAACCACTTATTTATTTTGCAGGAAAAAATTAAAGAAATGAAAGAGGTATTGAAAGTGTGGTCTAATAAAAGATTTGGTAAAGGAGCAAAAATGAGCACTATGGTTAAGGCAGAGCTGGTTGAGGTGCAAACAACTATGATGTCTAATACTAGTGATGTTAATCTTGCTACAACTGAAAGTGCTCTGTCCCAGAAATACTATGAAGCGTTAGCTAAAGAAAGTGATATGATAAAGCAAAGTCTAGAATAAAATGGAGAGAGAAGGGAGATAGGAACAATGCCTACTTCCATGCAAGTCTCATGAATAAGCAACGAAGAGAGAATATAGCATCTATACATGATAAAAATGGTGTCCTTCAAACAACTGACGATCAAGTGAAAGCAGCCTTTGTTCAACATTTCTCTTCACTGTACGGTAATGCTAACAACTTCATCCCTACTATTGATGATATCCCTTCTGATATCCTGCCTAGATTATCAGCTGAAGATTACGCCTCCCTATGCAAAGAAGTTACTCCTGAAGAAATAGAAAAAGCAATGTTCTCTCTTAATGCTAACTCGTGTGGTGGTCCAGATGGATTAAATGCTAAATTCTACACTTCTTGTTGGTCGTTTGTATCAACTGAAGTGTGTAATGCCATAACTCTTTTCTTTAAAAAGGCCAGAATCTTCAGATCGTTTAACTATACCAATATTTCTCTAATCCCTAAGCTCAATAATGCTCATCATGTGAATGACTATCGACCTATCTCTTGCTGCAATACAATATATAAATGCATCTCCAAGGTAATTGCTACTAGACTTAAGTATGTGCTACCTTCCATTATTACCAAAAATCAAGCAGCTTTCTTGCCCGGAAGGAATATATTAGACCATGTCCTACTCTCTCATGAGCTGCTTAAAGGGTACAATCGAAAGAATTCTCCTCCGAAAGCAATGATGAAGCTCGATATCATGAAGGCTTTCGACATGTTACAATGGGATAGTATAGTACGAATCATGGGATACATGAACTTCCCGCCACATTTTATTTCTTGGATTTACGAATGTATCTCTACTCCAAACTACTCGGTCATTGTCAATGGAACAACTGCTGGTTTTTTTGGTGGTAGGCAAGGAATAAGGCAGGGAGATCCGCTATCAGCTTATGTCTTTATTCTGGTGATGGAACTGCTGACAGGATTGATAAACAAGCTAATTAGCCTTGATGGCTTTAATCTTCATCATGCATGCAAGGATCCTCAAATCTCAGCTTTGATGTTTGCTGATGATTTAGTGGTATTTTGTTCTCCTGACATCAACACTGTTAAGAATATTATGTATACCCTCGACCAGTTTTACGCGATGACAGGATTAAAAGTTAACATTCAAAAGTCTGATATCAAAACTGCTGGTGTGAGTTCGTAACAGGTTGCTGAGATTTTTTCATGCTTTTGGTTTGACGCCTACCCCCAATATTGTATCCTACTTAGGGCTTCCCCTCTCTACATATAAAATTACAACTACCCAATGTCTTCCCCTATATGAGAAGATAACAATGAGATTAAACTGTTGGACTTCTAGGAAGCTCAATCAAGCTGGTAGACTTACTTTAATCAAGTCTGTGCTCTTTGCAATGCAGGTGTACTGGGCTAGGACCTTTGTTCTACCATTTAAACTTGTTAAGATGATAAGAAGTGCATTTATGAAATTTCTTTGGATGGGCAAAATTTTAGGTAGATACATTGCGCCGATAAATTTCGACAGAGTGGAGCGACCATTGAATAAAGGCGGGCTTGGAATACTTAATTTAATACAATGGAATAGGGCGGCATTTGTAAAACAAATTGACACATACTTTAACTGTCCCAACAGTCTTTGGGCTGAATGGTCTAAAAGAAATGTGATCAAAGGTAAAAGTATATGGAACATGCAGAAGCCTCAAAACCTAAGCTGGACATGGCAGAGTATTTTCAAGCTGAAAGAGATTTTTCTCCCGATCATACGTATAAATTCCATCCCAATTTACAATATGAGTTTCTGGGATGATCCGTGGCTTGATAAGGGAATGATACTTAGAAGACAATTGACACACAGTGAAATACAACAATCTGGTATTCATACTAAGGCTAAGGTTAAGGATGTAGTCTATAATAATCAGAGTTTTAGGTCATACTCATCTAACTGCAGGATTCAGCGTATATGGAATATGATCAGAGAGTTTGTTCCAATGACTTCTACAACTGAAGAGCTTGTATGGGGGGAGAATAATACTAAATTTAAAATTGGTGAAGCATATGAACATTTGATGAAGAATAAACCAAGGCCAATGTGGAAATGGTGGAAGCGTACCTGGAACATGGATAGTAGTATGCGTGAAAACTTGATGATGTGGAAGGTGTTGAATCGTGCTATTCTTACGAGAGTCAAACACGCGAGCATGGGAATGAGCGTCAACATATTTTGTACGTTCTATAGAGATCAACCAGAGACTGTTGAACATTTGTTCTTTGAATGCCCTGAAATCTTGATCGTGTGGACTGCTATGATGACAAAGCTTCATAAATATAATGTATCGCATGACAACCAGACTGAGTGGAATCAAATACGTGCTATTACAGGGTACAAGCAGGAAGAAAAGAGGCTATTTAGTGCTGTGTTGAAGAGTTTTATCATGGTAACATGGAGAGAGCGAAATGTAAGAGTATTTGACACTGTCAATGCAAAGAGTGATACGATGTTCAAGCTATGGGTACTGCATGAAATAAAACAAACTCTGGGGATGCTTCAATTCTCCTTCGACCCAGGGATAACACAGTCCTTCCAAATTTACTAAGAATACTTCGGTTCTGTTTTTTATTTTTAATTTTGTATATGTTTTCCTCTGTGCTTGTGGCACCTAGTTTTTCTCTGTTTTCATGAGCTCTTGCTCGCTGTTGTATGTGTTTTGTTCTATTGGTGCTGCAATAAAATGGTCGGGGTCCATCCAACCCTGTCGGCCTTGCCAAATATGTATAATATTGGTATAAGACATTGTTTACATTATTATCAAAACTATTTCTACATACAACATATGCATAAAACTCAGCAGACTAATATAACTTTATATAAATATACAACTCATACAGTAAACATGCGTAAATTACAACTCTATATCATATATATTTTTATTCAGAGATAAAATACTTATATATGAAACAAAACATAACAGTTTACAAACATAATATAGCTTAAATATAAAACTAACATGCGCATATATATATATATATATATATATATATCTTAGTATAAATATGCAGGCTGTCATTTGTATACAAGATAAACATCAAAAAAATAAAATTTACATACATAAACTGTCATGCTATAAATATATAAAAATATATACATTATAAGAACCAAAAGATTAACGTACAAATAAAACTAGTGAAATATATATACTGTAACTATATATTCATTGATAAACATACAGTAAACATAACTGCAGAAAAGTATAAGCCTATATATATGTATGAACCGACCCATCATGACTTATATAATTAAAATATTATAACAAGCTAAAATCACTATTATTGTATACATATATACCCAAACCTGTATAACTAAAGTATTAAAAAAATCTATATAACTAACATTACAACCTGAAACATATTACTCTCACGTTTATACACAAAAAACGAGCAGATCAAAATTTTAAACTAATAACAACTTACAGATATATAACTTTATACAACTATATATATATATATATTCAACAGGTTGCGGTCCATATACTATTTATATAACAGAACTTAATAAAATCAAGTAAAACCTAATATAGTATAAGGACTCGATTCTTCGACTTCCGAATATCGACATCAATATGTCCACTGTATCGACTGCCGAGCCATCGAATGCCGGAAAACCAAATTCTTAGGGTTTAAGAAAGAAGAGGTAGAAGAAAAGATAGAAGAAAAAGAAAGAAGAACAACATCAGAAAACAGAAACAATATCAGAATCTCACATTCGCAGCGGAACAATATATAATAGATAATCACTAGTCTTTAAAACAAAGAACTATATCAGTTTATACATATATCAATCAGAGTCAATATACAACTCAATACAACAATGGACAGTTATATAAACTTGTCCTCATACAGAATACACAGCGGAATAATACATAGTATAGGTGATACGTCTCGCCATCCAGTTTGCTTCCACAGCTCCAGAATATCCAGAATATCCTGATGACATAACTCTAGACTGCCCGTGTGGGAAATAATGGGCACCCAGAGTTTAGAAGGGAAACAATAAACTCCGAGTCAGTCATGGTGACTGGTGTGAGATCGTAAAACGGTTATTTTTCACAAAGAAAATAAAACAATTTCGAAATGCTTTTGGAAAATGAAACTACCATAAGACCTCCCGCCACACACACAATGCAAACGCAGAATTGGAGGAGATTTCTTCTTATGATAGTCAAAGATGCTTGAAATGCAAAATCAAATCATTTTTGATATTATTATTAGTGCATAGTATAGAAAACATTTCGAAAGTATAATATAAATCTTAGCTAGCATAGGCATTCCGCACTTATGCCTACTATAGCTACCATCTAAACAGTGGTGACCACCATAAGTAAATGGCAGGTTCTACAGCTAAAACCGTACAAGTCTCGTATTGTTTCTTTGGATTTCCAACAAATGGTCAGGCCAAGGAACTTCCCATTGCCACATAGGTACGCCCCTGGAAAGACGACCCAAGAAATAACCTAACATTACGGTTAGATCTCTACCAACACAAGGCCGGGTTACCCATAACTGGGTAACTACTGACACGAATATGTCATCCCCCGATCGTAACCGATCTATATCCGAGGATCCTCGATTCCAACAACCACAAAGTAATAAATTTGCAGCAACAACATAGGTTAAGTATCTGGGCTCCATACCATGATACCACCTCTATCCAGAAGGAATGACATACACTAAAGGGGCGCTACCCCCTAATAACCTTGCTGCATCCTTCCTGTTTTGACCATTTTCGGGGTGTGAGGTCCGACGAAGTCTCGTCCACAAAGCTACGCTTTTCACAAAGCCATGCTTCGGGTCAACAAATGATCAAAGAAATGATCACAAAGATAAATGATCAAACAAATGATCATATCACAAATGATCAAACAATGATCATTTCACAGCAACACTCAGCATGCCACATTACCAAATTGGGAATATATCACTAGTAACCATCAACTACATAACCTCTGAGCTCGTACGTCTCAGAGAAGGGTGTTAAGCTAAGAGAATAAATTCTCCGCCACCAACAGAAATGTATTTGAAAGAAACCAGCTTTATATCTCAATTTGTAACGTCAGACATACAACCATACAAGTCTATTCCGGGATCGAACAGAACCGAAGGCACTTCTCACGAAGCCCTTGCAAATCCAGATAATTTTCTAATCACGTCCGGACTTCCCGTCACTAAGGGTGATAAAACCTCTATATCGGAGATCAGCCGATGTAGAGTAACTCGACGGTAATCCTTCCGTTTTAAAAAATATCCGGTCTTCAACACCGGTCATCAAATGCAATCCATAATGATGTATCACATATTCGGAATGGGTTATACGACCCCAAGGTCCTTTCCCGGCTAACCCGAATAGTGAGCGCTTATTCAAAAATAAGTGTGGCATTCAATTCATCCAATTCACAACAAATACCCATTCAAGGTAATTATTGATAGTCGGTTATTTAACTATCATCAAAGATGCGCAACATCATCAGATTCCAAATAATTTTCCAAATTATTTATTTTCCAAAAATATCTTTACTAGATATATAATTTCCACACATAACCATTTGAAACAAATTCCAAATATTCACTTTTCAATTTATCTTTAAAAGATAAAATTTCAAACCTTTCATTTCATATTGGAAAAGCATTTCCATACTTATTTAATAATAAGTAATTCACAAATCTCTTATTTTCAACACTTGGAAAATATTCAATATACTTAAATCAAAATTAAGTATATATTTCATTCTATAAGGAAACCATTCTCTTTCACAAATTTTATTTGAGTCAAAACGAATGTTACGTAAAACATCGTTACGACAACTCAAAATCACTAGTATAGGGATTCGAAATTTAGATAGATATATAAATCGCAATACTATATAAAACATTTCCTTTCGGAAACCATCTACTATAACAACAGTGTTATAGTCCATCATTTCCTTATTTTCCTCGAAAACGTCTATTTCAACAATGAATGTTGAAATCTATGTTTTCGATACTTAATACATTTAAAACATCTTTAAATCGTTTTAATTCTATTTTAAAATATCACTTCCCCAAAACATCTCCGTTTTATTTAATAATATATTCACTGTCCAAAATCGTAATTATACTTCGTTAACAAATTTAACGTTTCTACACATTTTACTTAAAGAATTATCCACTATCCAAAATCGTGAATAAAATTCCCAACCAAACTCTTATTATTACATCGTTTAACTTAAAGGATAATTCGCTATCCAAAATCACGAATATAGCTCCTTTAATAACTTCTATGTTTAATTTATCAAATTCAATTGATTTTGAATTTACAAACAATGTTTATAAATTCCATTTCTATTTATAACACTCCGATTTATAAATCTCCTTTAATGACCAATTCAATTTATAACTCAATATATATATCAAAAGTCCCTATTATAAGTTAAATACTTATAATTCATTTATTTATAAAATCGTTCCTTTAAAACTTCACAAATTTTAAATCTTATTACTTATAAGATTTCATTTATAACCTTATTTTCAACAATAACCGAACTACTTTTATAATTCCATTTTTTTAATTTATAAAATGTATTTTTAAAAATCTCATCTATGAACCATTCATACTTATTCACAAATCCCAATTAAAATGCCGAAATCCGATTTATAAGTTAATTACTTATAAATCTTTTGTTTTACAAAATCTATTCATTTTGTAACTACACAATTTATAAATATAAAATTTTGTTCACTTATGAAATCCATTTATACTTCATTCTAACACTTATTGTAATGACCCGATATTTTCAACCGTTCGCATCCATTATAAGTGTATAGGTGGACACTCATGCCGGAGTTGAATTGCTCAAAATACCGCGTTGTAATTAAAATTTGGCAAATCTCAGAATATACAGTAAATAAATATAATCACAGATCACAGACACAGAGTAAAATAATGCAGCGGAAGTAAAAGAAATAGTAGTTCATGAAGCTACTATCTAAATATGTCCGAGTTACATAAGATACAAAAGAAGAAATAGAGTAAAACAAAAGTCTCAATAAAATAACCAAGTACAAGCTAAGTAGAACAACGAAACTGAAATAGATAGGACAAGACAAGTAGATAATCTCCAGCGATTCAAATCTCCAAGCGAGTGGAAATCCAAATCTATGAATAACTCAGGCTGACCCGAGCGTAAAGCAAAACACAAAACACTCGAGTCAGGACAATATATACTTATATAATGTAAACCAACTCAAGCGAACTGTAATAAGAGTACAAGTAACTTAGAAGATGCTTGGGACCGCCCATCCTCTAAGGATCCGTTAAACTATCTACTATGTAGTAATATACGCTATATAATAATGTCTAATATAAAATAAACATACTTTTAAATAGCATTAAGGCTTTACATTTTCCACCTTAACACGTAATAGTCCCAGTAGTCTATCCAGTATTAGCATACTCCCAAAATGGGGGCTACCCTCGATACTCCACATGCTACGGGAGAAATCACAAATCGTAGTAAAGCTCGATATGGTAGGTGACACGGCACAACTAGGCAATGCCAGGGTAGATATACCAATTACGCACACAGACTAATGGAGCGCATAGCAGCCACTATCGTCCACCTCGAACAACACTCCCAAATCAGAGGATGGCCATCTAATCAATCACAAGTAAGAGTATAATATCGAAGAAATGTGTCCGAGAAGACGTGCTACCTCACTGGTCCGAGATCGCTCCTGTTTTAGCCACCTTATGCCAACTCATGGGAGTTGGGTCCACGTAACATACCTTAAGAACGTTGCCACCATCCTACTTCATTCTGGAATCTCCACCGCGTACACGGTTGTCAAAGTGGTTTTCGGTATCGACAGAGAGTATGTCCATATCTGATCCCGGTCTCTTTGCCAACCAATCGTTATTATAACCCGTGGTCATAACTTTTAAAAAGAATACTTTACTTCAAAATAAAATATCATTTCAAACCATATCTTTATCAAAATAAAGATTAAATCAATTCCAAACCATTTTCATATATTTAAATTTTCATATCATTTCAAAACTTCATTTCAAATCATTTTAATATAATAACATATCATATCCTTACAAAACTTCATTTCAAATCATTTTAATATAATAAAATATCATATCCTTACAAAACTTCATTTCAAATCATTTTAATAAAATAAAATATCCTATCCGTTCAAATCCAAATATTCAACTTTAAATACCCTTTTAAATTCAAAGATATCGTTCATTTACTATCATTTCAAATCACCTTTAAATAGTTTATATTCCAATCAAAATAATTCATTTAAATCTTTTAAAAGTGTAATTATAATATTTTCAAATCAAGTATTCAATTTCCAAAGTTTCAAACCATTCTGAGTTCGTTTACTAAGTCAAAACCATAATTATTAAAATTTCAGCCTTTCACAGCATTTAAAAACAACCGATATAAGTTATATTTGAAAACATTTTTAATTCAGCAAAGACAGCACTTAAAACTGCTGTTAAAACTCAGTTTTAGTTGAAATATAGTTCAAAACAGAAAAGACAGCATTTCATAAGTGCTGCGGTAGTTCAGATTTTAAAACAAGGGTTAAATTTGATTTCAACATAGACTGCAGACCATTATAGCATTTCCAGAGAATGCTATAATAGGCCTGAGTTCAATATTAGCCTATAAGTTCAACTACACCAACTACAACATTCTAGAAATGCTGTAATAGCTCTTTTTACACAATTTTAGATCAAAACAGAATCTATAGCATTTCTGAATGCTATTAAAAGTTAATTTCAAGTGTTAGTGTATTTCCAGCAATTAAATAACTTTAATTTAAAACACATAAACATTTTAAAAATCATATTTTAACATTTAAAATGTTCATTTACATATTGTTTAACATATATCTTTTCATAATAAATTTCTTATAATAAAATCCAATTTTCAACAATTTACTTAATAAATTTAAGTGTAAAAGTTTCCAATTCTTCACATTTCAACAAATAACTTAACACTTCAAATTTAAATTACCATTTCACAAATTTAACTAAATTTCCAATTTTATTTAATTAACTTAACCCTTTAATTAAAACCAAATTTCACATTTCCTAGTCAAGTTATATTTTAAAAGATCACTTTTAAACATTCACTTATTTAACCACTTAAATTCATAGAAAAATCAATAATACTTTAATAAATCACTTGAATTCAAATTTAATCAAATTATCATATTTACCATTTCCAAATAAAATTTAATATCCATTTTATTTATATAATTTAAATATCATTTTTAACCAAAATTCCAAATTTCCAACTTAAGTTATATTTCAAAAATCCAGTTAAACCATTCATTAATTACATTTTTAACTCATGGAAAAAAAATCATAATTTCTTTAATTTAAAACATTTCAAAATATATTTAAATCAAATTTCATAAATTTATAATTTTTTTAAATACTTAAAAATATCCAAAACACTTTATAAAATAACCACGGGCATGTATATAGTTTTCTAGCCTTGGTCAAGTGATACAGATTTGTATCATTTCAATCCGCAGTTTAAAAAGAAAAATCCGGGTTCTATCATTTCAAACCCGCAATACCAAGTTAAAATAAATTAAATAAAAACCATTCAGGCCTATCATTTCATCCCATAACGATTTTTCCCTATTCTAAAGTCCGTTCGGGTATGTATCATTTCAACCCATAGTGATTCTAATCTACAGGGAACTTGCAATGGTGATAACAGATATAAATAACAGAATAACATTAAATAACAGTAACATATGATATAACAGGTGTAATAATAGGTGTGAACATCATATGATAATAATATAAGCATATATAACATGATAATATACATTACAGATTCGAATGGTGTCGGTTTATCAGTTATATAGGTACATATTGTCTGGTGAGAATAACTCACCTATTTTTGCTGGAGATTTCAAAACCAATGACACAATGGAAACAAAAGCACGATGACAAGACTACGGACTTGAGTGGAGAGCAAGATCCAAAGCTACAACTCTTGTATTACAACCCAAAACATACATCAAAACAAACACAATTTGAACGCACTTGAAATGGAATAACTTTTAAATGAAAAGAGATTTGAATGTCAAATCTTTTGCCTTGTTTTCTACAATGCTTTGCAAGGCCTAGGGGTTTATTTAGGTCAGGTTTGACATGACTTTGGCTCAGGTTTGATCATAGGAATGCATGGCATAAAGGCTAGAACATGTGGCGGAAGTTACAACACAAGAATATCAAGAGACTAGGCAACATAGTGGAGTTTGGTTCAACTTTTGGCTCGGTCTATGGGTCAAATGGCTCGGCCATCATCTGGTACAGGTCTGGATAGAGGTTTGGGTGATGAGTAGCAGCAGCCAAAGGTCATGTAGCAAGTGGTGGTGGTGGCTAAGGGGGTGGCCAAAGCAAGATATGGAGGGTAGGTGATGATATGTGTGGTCTAGGCAATGTTTTGTGGAGTTTTGTGGTGATGGCTTCAAGTGGAAGGTCATGGCCTGTCTTGGTCAGAGGGAAGGGAGTGTTTTCTGTAGTAGATGGAGGAGGTGATGATGGGGATGAAGGTGGTAGAGGCTAGGCCAAGTAAACATGTGAAGAGATCAAGGCAAAATTGCATAGAAAAGTAAGAAAAAAAAAGTAGAAAGAAAAGAGGGAGATTACCAAATTTTTTTGCAAGATGGAGGCCATGATTTTTTTTAGGGTTTTGGAGATTTGTGAATAAGATGAGGGAGTCGGCCGAAAATGAATGAGGAAAAGAACGGCAAAAATAAAATAAAAGATGTATTGGTTGAAAAGAAACGATAGAATTCAAAAGGGCTAAGCACACAAAAGGTATCAAACTCTTCATATATCTTTAATTCCTTTTTTATAACTTTATATTTCTGGAAAAAAATAATAATCACAGATAAAATTTCGAAATTTTATCAAAATATAATAATTTATATAAATATTTATCAATTATATAAAGTTAAATTAAGAAAATAGCTAAAATAGTAAACTAGTCTAGAAAATTTGGAATTGAATAGAATAAATTTTTAGAAAATTCATATGAGCTTGTAATATATTTTTAAACATAAATAATAACATGAAATAAAAATATATTCACAAAATAAACATTTAAAATTTAATTTACATATAATTTCTAATGAAGAAAATAGCAGAAAATAGGAAAACAGCCTTTAAAAATAGGAAATCATCATAGTAAATTTAGGAAAAATTCTATTATCATTTTTAAAATATTTAGAGATGGAAATATACATAAATAAATATATTGACATGTATTCAAATAAAATATAAGAAAGAAAATATGATTTATAAAATTTAAAATAGGCAAAATTGCACAATAAAACAAATTATACTAAAAATTGAAATGTACATAACTTTTACATTTTAACTCCGTTTTCAACGAAAAGAAAAGTAGTGTTCAAGTTATTACATCTATTTTTATAATAAAAGATAAAATTTCAAATTTCAAATATTTAAAATTTAAATTTAAAAGTCAAAGTTTGACTATTGACCAAAATTCACATTTTCTGGAATAATTAATTTAGTCATATTTGGAATTCTAATCCACATACAAAATCAAAGTTTTTATATTTACAATAACAAAATTTATTATTTTCATAAATAAAGCTTTTAAATCTAGAAATCAATTTAAAAATAATTGTAAAATACAAGGTTGTTACACTCTCCCCTACTCAAAACTTTTCGTCCCCGAAAAGGAACGAGGTACGGGAAAGCACAGAAAAAGATAGAATGAATAGAATTAATACAAGATGATAAGAAAATTGGAATTACACCTGATAACTATTGTTATAGGCAATTTTAACAAGATGGAGGTGATCAAATCAAGAACACAAACACGAAAAAGATTCTCTAGAGTC
This sequence comes from Allium fistulosum, assembly GCA_030737815.1. Classification (NCBI taxonomy): domain Eukaryota; kingdom Viridiplantae; phylum Streptophyta; class Magnoliopsida; order Asparagales; family Amaryllidaceae; genus Allium; species Allium fistulosum. The sequence goes on from CM060906.1 coordinate 421,609,032, forward strand.
TGAATCACCCTTTTCACTTGAGCGACGGTCCATGGATGGAAAACAATGTTCAGATTCCAAAATAAGTAACAAAGATTATCAAAGATTACAGAAAGATTTCTAAATAGACTGGTATAAGCAATAGCCTTCCCATTCTGTAACAGGATAAGAGAAATAAGGACAACCAAAAGATAGTTTGGAAAAAACAAAATAAGATAATAAATTTGAAACCATAATGCTTTGAAATCATAAAAATTTAGGGATGTTTATCATTTTGAAATCACACTACTAAAATCATAACACTTTGGACAAGTTATTCTTTTTAAAAAAAACATAATACTTAGGAAATCATAACACCCTTTAAAAATAGTCTTCATTTAAACCATTTTAATTCAAGGTCAAATAATATTCATTTTAAAGTTGTAACATTTCTAAGTTCATTCAATTATAAAATTTCCAAAACATTGTATTTTCAAACGGCAGCACTTATAAAATGCTACAGTAGATATATTAGTATTTCAAATCAGTTTTATTCCAGAAATATTCATTTGGATATCTTTTAACTTAAGACTTATTAAAACATACTTTTACGAATGGAATATCCCATTTCATAAATAGATATTCCTTTAATAAGTTACACTTAAAATTCCATTTGAAAACCAAATTCTCAATTATCAAGGTTTAGTGATGTTAAAATACATTTTAACTATTTAAATCATAATTATTCATTTTTCAAGACATATCTATTTCATAAATAAAATATTTATATAGAAAATATGACAATCAAATTTCTTTACACATTTATTCATTTAGACATCAATTAAACTGTGAATTCAAGTTAAATAAACTTTATTACAAAATGTCTAATTCAAATGTATTTTATTTTATCTATTCAAAGATCATTATTTATTATACAACATATTCATTTCAGGAAATAACCATTATTAAAATTCCTAGGTTAGACTTAAGGTTCCATATTAAATCAAATTTGATTATTAAGTTATTTAAATAAAATCTATTTAAATTCCTTTTTCACTATTTACCTCTGTTAATCTTTTATAACTAAAATTTAAGTGTACAACATTTATTATAACCACTCAAATTTTTATTTATAAAATCCTTTCTATATTGTATATTATCCAATTACATTGTTAACTTCTAAAAAAATTTAAGGTAAGTTATATTTGAATGCAATTGTATTATACAAATAAAACTTTCCAATTCAATTATCTCAAGTTTGAATCATTTATTCAAAAAATTTAATTTTTCTTTTTATAATTGGAATTATTCTTTAAGATGAAATTTAAGAATTAATTTTCTGGTTTCCTTCAAACCAGTTAGAGATAAATAAATATACGTACATAATATGTCAAATCAATTTAAATCATATATCTATATATATTATAAATCAAATCATAATTAGAAATCCAAATAAATTAAATCTTTCAAAACAAAGCTGTAGTAAGACTACAGAACGGTCTCTTCAGTTCAAAACTCGAAAATGAATGTCGATGATGCTACAGTCATCACCGAAATTATTTTCCAGCGACAAAGAGAAGAGCACTAAATTTTTAAACTTTAAAATCCTTTAGAAACATATTTCTACTTAGAAATACTTTAAATAATATATCCTTTTACAACTTTAAACACAAGGTTTGAAACCATTAGAAATTAAATTCTCAAATTAAATCAATTTATTAAGTTCCATAATATTTACTTATATCAAAATTTATTTTATTAACCAATTTTTTTTAATAATATTGTGTCAGTTTGTTCTGTCAAAGTGTTTTAGAAATCCTATCGATAGCGTTGATCAGATGAATCGATCGGAAACCCAAATCAACATCAACAACTCAAACAACACAATATATAAAACAAACATAGATTTACAAGTACAATTCAAAATGTTTGGGGATATTTTGGAAACAAAACAAGATGATTAAATAACAAAATAGGGAGATGGGTAAGCTTAAATAAATCGTGGGCAACCTTAACCAGGTCAACCGTGACTTAATGAATAAGATCAAATGTGTATTTTTTTCTGGGTAAATCTACATCCGATCTCAAAAGATAGAGTTTGGAATAACAAAAGATATTAGCATCTAAACCAAGGATAGATATAAATCTCTGGTGAATCAATGCTAATTTGTAAAGGAGTTTCACCCCTTTATAAGAAAATTAGAATATTGGCGAGACCGCCAATTCACTATAAAGATCATTCGAAGTGGAGTCATGGGATACTCTAGAATCAAAAGATGATGAATAGTGAGGGACACGAATGAATTTTGGAACCGCATGAAACGTTCCAAAATTCAAAGGAAATCGAATCAAAAGGAAGAGATTCAAACTCGAACGAAAGTGATTCTGTAAATAAATTTACCATACATTCTAAGTTTTGCCTCAAAGCCAAAGCTCTGATACCAACTGTAATGACCCGATATTTTCAACCGTTCGCATCCATTATAAGTGTATAGGTAGACACTCATGCCGGAGTTGAATTGCTCAAAATACCGCGTTGTAATTAAAATTTGGCAAATCTCAGAATATACAGTAAATAAATATAATCACAGATCACAGACACAGAGTAAAATAATGCAGCGGAAGTAAAAGAAATAGTAGTTCATGAAGCTACTATCTAAATATGTCAGAGTTACATAAGATACAACAGAAGAAATAGAGTACAACAAAAGTCTTAATAAAATAACCAAGTACAAGCTGAGTAGAAAAACGAAACTGAAATAGATAGGACAAGACAAGCAGATAATCTCCAGCGATTCAAATCTCCAAGCGAGTGGAAATCCAAATCTGTGAATAACTCAGGTTGACCCGAGCGTAAAGCAAAACACAAAACACTCAACTAGGACAATATATACTTATATAATGTAAACCAACTCAAGCGAACTGTAATAAGGGTACAAGTAACTTAGAAGATGCTTGGGACCGCCCATTGTAACGACCCGTATTTTTACGGATCGAAACATCGTAAAACAGTCGATATTAGATTGTTAGTATTGTTAAGTCGTCCCGAGTTTAGTTCGACTTAAGGTTAAGTCGCGTAGGAGTTAAGTTGTCTAGAAGTTGAGTCATGATGTAGCTTAAGTCGTTCAAAGGTTGAGTCGTGGGGTAGGCTAGGTCAAGTGAACGACCTAAAGGATTGGGAGAACCTACAGTACTTGACCGACTTAAGAATTTAGACGACTTAAGGAATTGACCGACTTAAGAGGTATAGGCGACCTAAGGATTCTGGGGTTAGGTCGTAGGGGAGATAGGTCGTGTGGTAAGCTTAGGTCGTGGGGTAGAGTTAGGTCAGCAACGACCTAAGAAACTAGGCGAGTTAGCAACCTAAGGAGGATAGGTCGGCAGCGACATTAGGAGCTAAGTGGTTAACGACTTAGGGAGTTTAAGGTTGTTCGAACGACTTAAGGTGTTATCGTAGTTAGGTCGTGAGCGACCTAGTGTTCAGTTATGTTGTGAGCGACCTAAGTTTAGAAGTTGGATAGTTAGGTCGTCTAGACGACTTAGGAGTTAGGTCGGATTATCCTATATATAATTAGGTCGTTAAACGACCTAAGGTGTTAAGTCGTTAGGCTGTATTCCAGTTTGTTCGCGACTTATGTTAGGTCGCGTGGATGCTTAAGGGATTAGGTCGTAACTCGTTGAATCGAGTAAAGTGATAGGTCGGTAAGGCGCATCTCAGTTAAGTCGCGTGGATGCGCATATATGTTAGGTCGCGTGAGGGCTTATCAGTTAGGTCGTAGGTCGGAGACCCTGTTAAGTCGTATGGGTTTTTAGGTCGGCATGTGTTAAGTCGCGTGAGGACTCATGTTGTTAAGTCGCTAGGTCGCGCGCTGATGCGCTAAGTCTTAGGTCGAAGAGGCACGCGTTAGGTCGAAGTGTTTTGCTAAGTCGTAGGTCGTGGCTCTATAGGTCGTGGACGACCTAATTCCGAGTGACGACTTAAGGAGATTTCAGCTATAAATACTCGTCCATTTCTCACTTTTTGGGATCCGGATTTCGGAGCGACGAAGTGCTGCCATTTTGAGAGCTCGACTTCTACACTTCTTCACTTCTTTTCTCCACTCTAATCTAGTGATTCCATCCATCCAAGTTGAAGATCAAAATTAAGATTCAAGAGCTTAGATTGAAGATCTACATCCATTGAAGTGAGATTTCATCGTTTGAAGCGGATTCGTGATAGATCAAGGTAGATCCTTCGCTGTCCAGATCTGAAGCGTGTTGATTTGGGGTTGTTTAGGTGATTTGGTGAGTGGTGATTATCTCTCACACGGATCCAAAGGAGTATATCGGATCGTTGGCTTGATTTGGTGTTAAAGTAGAGATTTCCATGCATTTTCCTAGTCATATGTGTAGATCCATATAGATCCATTGCTCATGATGATTTGACATCCATTTTACTACATGTTAACTTATGCAAGTTCATTCATCAAGATTATAGAGACATTGCTCATGTTTTCATGCTTGTTAGACTTTCGACTCTTTATTTACGAAATTGCCATTATTGTTATAATTGTCTATTTAGATCATATTTGAATGCTTGATTACTTGGATTAATGTTTGACTTGATTGATTGCTATGAATTATATGATTGATGATTTGAATTAGACAAGTTGGTCGAAGATGATTCGAAAGCTAAGGGAAAGGCTCTTGAATTGGAAAAGCTGCTCGTGGCATATGTAGCGGATGATGAAGCTCATATGAATAGATTTGATGATGATGTTGAGATGAAGCTTTGCTATGATGATGATAAGGCGAAGCATGATATGAGATAGTCTTGGTCTAATCCAAGCGGGATCATTCCAAGCAAGTTGATAACTCGGTGATATGGTTTGAGTTAGAGGATAATGGTTTGCTCGAGAGGCGCTTGAGCTAGTATGGAAATAGTCATCGAGGAGGATGACTAGAAGGCTAAGATCTCATTGTTGTTGAAGGTTCTAGCATGCTCAAAGCAAGAGTACGTTGGGCAGATTCGATAGTCCCTAAAGGCTAATGATTGATAGTCAAGTACTCTGGGCAGATTCGATAGTCCTAGGCACGGGTCATGATGACGTGCGGGAGTTATGTCTAGAACCGGGGTTTCCATTAGCCCTTGACGGACAGCTGAAAGAATGTGCCAGTCATTCAATTAACGATGATATCGAAGCAATGATAACAGTGATAGCCAGAGTCATGGATGTTTGGTTGTATCGTCATTCGGTCTCAAGAGCGATATTTTCTGGGTGCTTATCTGATCTTGGTTTAGGCCTTGGGGGTTTGTACTTGGAAAACATCGCCCTTGACTCGAGTGATAATTGCTTTACCCTAAAGTGTGTGCTTTGCTATGTTTGCTTCTACTTAGTGTGTGTCTGGGGGCTATCACTGTAGAATGAGGTTGGAGTGGGAGGGTTGTATTCCTATTCCTTTTTCCTTTATGCTCTTTTGGTATGTTGTTAGTTAATTTACTGCTCACTAAGACTGTTGTCTGACTCAAGGCTTTATGTTTTAACTCTTATTGCCTTGGTCTGTTCGTCCATTTTGGGACGGGCAGACTAGGTAGCAGGTGACAGGTGCTGTTCTTGCTTCTCACGATGCTGATATCGAAGACGAGCTGGAGGGTTGCATATTATCTTCTTATATGTACTGGATGTTCCGCTGTTTGTATTTTCTCTGAGTGTCATGTAGTGAGGTTTGATGTATTGACTATTCTAATGATTGTATTCAACTATTATGAAGTTTTATTGATGAGATTCTATTCTGTGAAGCTTCACTATATATATGTTCTATTGTATTTTGTCCATGCGCTGTGAGTAATACGATAGATTCTGTTATTTTAATTTACCCTGGCAATCGTCCATGGTCGCCTGACACACTTTACAGCGCACTATCTCTAGGTTCAGTGCAGGGGTCATGGGCGGTCGTCACATTTGGTATCAGAGCATTGGTTAATCGATTTTACCCAACGCTCGCTGATGTAACTACGTATGAGAGACGTAATTTTATTTTGATGGATGATTACTATATATAATATAGTAGCTTAGAAGGATTTGAATTCCTTATGCAGTTGTTTTCTCTAGGTGTATTAATCATTCCTTTTTATAGATATCGAGAATGAGTCGAAGAGGGAGACCAGCTGCTAGGGAAGGCCGTGCTACTAAAGGGGCTGCTGATTATGCTGCTATGTTCGAAGCTATGATGACTTCGATCATGAGAAGGATGCCAGCTCCAGGGCCATCGGTGGATGTTGGAGTTCAAGTTCAAACTCCAAAACCAGTGGATTTTGCTAAGCTGTGTAAGGACTATACTGCTCTTGGAGGAAAGGTTTTCTTGGGAACAGAATCAACCATTGAGGTCTAGAGATGGATAGATGCTTGTAGAAGGATTTTTGGTGATTTGGGAATCGAGGATGCAACTAAGAGGAAGTTGGCATCAAGACAGCTTCAAGGGAGAGCCTCTGATTGGTGGAACTCTATTACCATCAATACTCCAGAGGAAGAGATTACTTGGGAGCAATTCCAAGTCAGATTTGAAGCTAAGTTCATTTCTACTGCTCAGAAGTCTGTTCTGTTCAAGAAGTTTGTGGAGCTCAAGCAGGGAGGAAGACCAGTTCTTGAGTATGTTTCTGAGTTTGAAGCTTTGTCCAAGTATGCCCGATCGTATATTGAATCTGCTTATCAGAAGAATGAGAAGTTTGTGACAGGCTTGGATAATTATCTTGGGAGGCAGTTGGTGGATCATTTGGACGATTCATTTGAGAAGCTTGTGGAGAAAGCTCTCAGGCATGAGAGTCTGTTTCCTAAGGAAGGATCTGTTGTTGCTGTGACCAGGGGAGAGTCTAAACCACAGTAGGGTGGAAACAAGAAGAGGAAGCAGCAGCAGCAGAAGGGTAAGGATGGTCAGAAGAAGCTGAAGAGCGAAGTGACTTGCTACAATTGTCAGCAGAAGGGCCATTTCTCGAAGGATTGCAAGAATCCGAAGGTACCGATGAAGTGTCACAACTGTGACAAGCCGGGGCATATCAAGAAGAATTGTCTAGAACCGAGGAAGGACAAGCAGATTGTGCAAGCTTATGCTTTGGGAGCTGTCCCATCGTCTTCGAAAGCTCCTACCGTTGAAGAGAAAGGAAAGAGTGTGGTGGTTTAAGGTACTCTTTTCCTATGTGGTGCTCCAGTTAGAGTGTTGTTTGATACTGGGGCGTCGCATTCGTTTGTTTGTAGTGAACTTGTAGGCCGGTTGAGTTTAGAACCGGATATTGTTGATAGGCCATTGGTTGTGACTAATCCAGTTGGGGGTTCGTCTTGTTTGTGTATGCTATGCCGTGGTCTGATTGTATCGAGTCATGGTTGCTCTTTTGTTTGTGATTGTTTTGTTCTGAACTTCGCGGGGTTCGGAATTATTTTGGGTATGGACTGGCTTAGGAAGTATGCGGCAAAGGTTGATTGCGAAAGGTTGGAGGTGACAGTTGAGAATGTGGAGGGGCGAAAGATTGTGATACGATGTAAGCATGAAAAAGGCGTCTTCATGAGCTTCATGTATTCGCTGGTTGTTCCACGGGATGGACTGTCATCGATGCCAATCGCGAATGGATTCGAGGATGTTTTCGACGAGGTCAAAGGGTTACCGCCGCATAGAGAGATCGAGTTTCGTATAGATCTAGTTGAAGGAGCCAGACCTGTTGTGATGCCTCTTAGGCGGATGGCGCCTAGGGAACAGCAAGAGTTGAGGGTGCAGGTTGATGACCTTTTACAGAAAGGATTCATTCGGCGTAGTGTGTCCGAGTGGGGTGCACCAGTTGTGTTTGCAACCAAGGCAGATGGGTCGTTGAGATTGTGTGTGGATTATCGTGAGCTGAATAAAGTGACTAAGAAGAACAAGTATTCATTGCCGAGGATAGATGATTTGTTTGATCAGCTTCACGAAGCTAAGGTGTTTTCTTAGATGGATTTGGCAACGAGATTTCACCAGTTGAGAGTGGCTAAGGATAGTGTGCCGAAGACTGCTTTTCGAACACCATCCGGTTTCTTTGAGTGGCTGGTAATGCCGTTTGGGTTGACTAACGCGCCAGCATATTTTGTGGATCTTATGAATAGAGTGTTCAGAGATCAGTTGAACAAGTTTGTACTTGTGTTCGTGGATGATATTCTGATTTATTCCAGAACTGAAGAAGAGCACAAGATGCACTTGCGCATTGTTTTGGAGATCTTACGGAAACATCAGCTGAAGGCTAAGTTTTCGAAGTGTCACTTCTGGAAGAGTGAAGTGAGGTTCTTAGGCCATGTGATTTCTGGAAACGGAATAGCGGTTGATCCCGCTAAGGTGGAAGCAATCCAGGATTGGGTTAGACCTAAGAATGCAACGGATGTGAGAAGTTTTCTTGGATTAGCAGGATATTATCGACGGTTTATCAAAGACTTCTCCAAGGTGGCTGCACCGTTAACAGGATTGACGAAGAAGAACCAAGTGTTCAGATGGGGTGATAAGTGTGAGCAAGCTTTCAGAATCCTGAAAGAGCGATTGACGAGTGCTCCTGTTTTGACTATTCCAAGTGGGAATGATGAGATGGTGGTTTACACAGACGCATGTGGTACTGGACTTGGAGCAGTGCTGATGCAGAAGGATAAAGTTGTTGCGTATGCAAGTCGACAACTGAAGCCGCATGAAAGGAATTACCCGACTCATGATTTGGAATTAGCGGCGATTGTTTTTGCTCTGAAGATGTGGAGATATTATCTACTGGGAGTTCGATTCGAGTTGTTTACGGATCATAAGTCGTTGAAGTATCTTTTCTCCCAAAAGGATTTGAATCTTCGGCAGCAACGTTGGTTAGAGTTTTTGGCATCATATGATTTTGGTATAGCTTATACTCCGAGAAAAGGTAACGCAGTGGAAGATGCGTTAAGTCGAAGACATGCAGGCTTGGGAGCCATGTTTTCAGAATGGAAGAATCTCGAGTATTTAGCTGGATTTGACTTCAGGCCTAGATGCGAATTGGAACCTGAGATGTTGGCAAACTTATCGATAAGACCGACTTTTATGGAAAGGATTGGCAAGAGTCAAAAGCGAGATAATAAGATTGTCAAGATTATCCGTGAATTGGAATCTGGATTGGATCTAGAAAAGGATAAAGGATTCGAGGTCGATCAAGAGGGTTGGCTTTGGAAGCAAGGACGACTAGTTGTTCCCGATATAGATGAATTGAGGAGTGAAGTTCTGAAGGAAAGTCATCACTTGAAGATGACAATTCATCCAGGTGGAAATAAGATGTATCGAGATATGAAGAGAACCTACTACTGGGAAGGTATGAAGAAGGATGTTGGAAATTTTATTTCCAAGTGCATGAACTGCCAGTTGGTAAAAGCCAAACAGAAGAAGCCAAGTGGATTGCTTCAGCCATTAGAAGTTCCTACATGGAAGTGGGAGCAAGTGTCGATGGATTTTATTGATGGACTACCTAGAACCAGAACGGGAAATGAAGGGATTTGGGTCATCGTAGATCGTCTGACTAAGAGTGCAAGATTCATTCATGTTCGATCGACTAGGACTGCATCAAAGTTGGTAGAGTTATATGTTAAGTGGATAGTTCGATTCCATGGTATTCCGAAGAGTATAGTTAGCGATCGAGATCCATTGTTCACTAGCGGATTTTGGAAGAGCTTCCAGGAAGTTTTGGGAACCGAGTTGTGTTTGAGTACAGCTTATCACCCTCAAAAAGATGGTCAGACCGAGAGAGTCAACCGAGTTTTGGAAGATCTCCTCAGAGCTTGTGTTTTGGATTTCGGAGGATCATGGGAAGATCACCTTCATTTGGTGGAATTTTCATACAACAACAGTTACCAGTCAAGCATTGGTATGGCACCGTATGAGGCATTGTATGGAAGACCGTGTAACTCTCCGACATGTTGGCTAGAAACAGGAGAAAGGCTGATGCTTGGGCTAGAGATGATTCGACAGACTTCGGATTGCATTGAGATCATTCGGCAACGAATGAAGGCAGCCCAAGATCGGCAGAAGAGTTATGCTGATAAGCGTCGTAAGGATTTGGAATTCGACGTAGGTGATATGGTTTTTGTGAAGATTTCTCCACTGAAGAATGTTATTCGATTCGGGAGGAAAGGAAAATTGACTCCGAGATTTGTTGGACCATTCCCGATCATCGAGCGAATTGGAAAGCTCGCCTATAGATTGGAGTTACCAGAGAAGATGTCGAGTGTGCACAATGTTTTTCATGTATCATATCTACGGAAGTATGTGCACGACTCGAACACGGTGGTTTCTGCTGATAGCTGTGAAGACTTCGAAGTTGATCCAGTCGATAAGAGACCTCGTAAGCCGCTTCGTGTAGTGAAAACCGACACGAAACAGCTTAGAAGGAAGATAGTTAAGTTGCTCAAGATACAATGGAGTGATGATGATAACGACTGTACGTGGGAGGTGGAAGAGAGGATGAAGGCAGCTCATCCTGAACTCTTCAAGGTATGGCCCTAAGGTGTCGTGTCATCTAACGACATTGTAACTTGTTCTAAGTCTTAGAATTCTGCATGCTAAGCTAGAATTGGATGCATGGTTTGTTGATTGCTATGGATGGTAGGCATGCGGAATAGTCTTTGATTGCTCTGTTTGTTTGGAATTTCGGGGGCGAAATTCCTAAGGGGGAGAGAATGTAACGACCCGTATTTTTATGGATCGAAACATCGTAAAACAGTCGATATTAGATTGTTAGTATTGTTAAGTCATCCCGAGTTTAGTTCGACTTAAGGTTAAGTCGCGTAGGAGTTAAGTTGTCTAGAAGTTGAGTCATGATGTAGCTTAAGTCGTTCAAAGGTTGAGTCGTGGGGTAGGCTAGGTCAAGTGAACGACCTAAAGGATTGGGAGAACCTACAGTACTTGACCGACTTAAGAATTTAGACGACTTAAGGAATTGACCGACTTAAGAGGTATAGGCGACCTAAGGATTCTGGGGTTACGTCGTAGGGGAGATAGGTCATGTGGTAAGCTTAGGTTGTGGGGTAGAGTTAGGTCGGCAACGACCTAAGAAACTAGGCGAGTTAGCAACCTAAGGAGGATAGGTCGGCAGCGACATAAGGAGCTAAGTGGGTTAACGACTTAGGGAGTTTAAGGTTGTTCGAACGACTTAAGGTGTTATCGTAGTTAGGTCGTGAGCGACCTAGTGTTCAGTTATGTTGTGAGCGACCTAAGTTTAGAAGTTGGATAGTTAGGTCGTCTAGACGACTTAGGAGTTAGGTCGGATTATCCTATATATAATTAGGTCGTTAAACGACCTAAGGTGTTAAGTCGTTAGGTTGTATTCCAATTTGTTCGCGACTTATGTTAGGTCGCGTGGATGCTTAAGGGATTAGGTCGTAACTCGTTGAATCGAGTAAAGTGATAGGTCGGTAAGGCGCATCTCAGTTAAGTCGCGTGGATGCGCATATACGTTAGGTCGCGTGAGGGCTTATCAGTTAGGTCGTAGGTCGGAGACCCTGTTAAGTCGTATGGGTTTTTAGGTCGGCATGTGTTAAGTCGCGTGAGGACTCATGTTGTTAAGTCGCTAGGTCGCGCGCTGATGCGCTAAGTCTTAGGTCGAAGAGGCACGCGTTAGGTCGAAGTGTTTTGCTAAGTCGTAGGTCGTGGCTCTATAGGTCGTGGACGACCTAATTCCGAGTGACGACTTAAGGAGATTTCAGCTATAAATACTCGTCCATTTCTCACTTTTTGGGATCCGGATTTCGAAGCGACGAAGTGCTGCCATTTTGAGAGCTCGACTTCTACACTTCTTCACTTCTTTTCTCCACTCTAATCTAGTGATTCCATCCATCCAAGTTGAAGATCAAATTTAAGATTCAAGAGCTTAGATTGAAGATCTACATCCATTGAAGTGAGATTTCATCGTTTGAAGCGGATTCGTGATAGATCAAGCTAGATCCTTCACTGTCCAGATCAGAAGCGTGTTGATTTGGGGTTGTTTAGGTGATTTGGTGAGTGGTGATTATCTCTCACACGGATCCAAAGGAGTATATCGGATCGTTGGCTTGATTTGGTGTTAAAGTAGAGATTTCCATGCATTTTCCTAGTCATATGTGTAGATCCATATAGATCCATTGCTCATGATGATTTGACATCCATTTTACTACATGTTAACTTATGCAAGTTCATTCATCAAGATTATAAAGACATTGCTCATGTTTTCATGCTTGTTAGACTTTCGACTCTTTATTTACGAAATTGCCATTATTGTTGTAATTGTCTATTTAGATCATATTTGAATGCTTGATTACTTGGATTAATGTTTGACTTGATTGATTGCTATGAATTAGATGGTTGATGATTTGAATTAGACAAGTTGGTCGAAGATGATTCGAAAGCTAAGGGAAAGGCTCTTGAATTGGAAAAGCTGCTCGTGGCATATGTAGCGGATGATGAAGCTCATATGAATAGATTTGATGATGATGTTGAGATGAAGCTTTGCTATGATGATGATGAGGCGAAGCATGATATGAGATAGTCTTGGTCTAATCCAGGCGGGATCATTCCAAGCAAGTTGATAACTCGGTGATATGGTTCGAGTTAGAGGATAATGGTTTGCTCGAGAGGCGCTTGAGCTAGTATGGAAATAGTCATCGAGGAGGATGACTAGAAGGATAAGATCTCATTGTTGTTGAAGGTTCTAGCATGCTCAAAGCAAGAGTACGTTGGGCAGATTCGATAGTCCCTGAAGGCTAATAATTGATAGTCAAGTACTCTGGGCAGATTCGATAGTCCTAGGCACGGGTCACGATGACGTGCGGGAGTTATGTCTAGAACCGGGGTTTCCATTAGCCCTTGACGGACAGCTGAAAGAATGTGCCGGTCATTCAATTAACGATGATATCGAAGCAATGATAGCAGTGATTGCCAGAGTCATGGATGTTTGGTTGTATCGTCATTCGGTCTCAAGAGCGGTATTTTCTGGGTGCTTATCTGATCTTGGTTTAGGCCTTGGGGGTTTGTACTTGGAAAACATCGCCCTTGACTCGAGTGATAATTGCTTTACCCTAAAGTGTGTGCTTTGCTATGTTTGCTTCTACTTAGTGTGTGTCTGGGGGCTATCACTGTAGAATGAGGTTGGAGTGGGAGGGTTGTATTCCTATTCCTTTTTCCTTTATGCTCTTTTGGTATGTTGTTAGTTAATTTACTGCTCACTAAGACTGTTGTCTGACTCAAGGCTTTATGTTTTAACTCTTATTGCCTTGGGCTGTTCGTCCATTTTGGGACGGGCAGACTAGGTAGCAGGTGACAGGTGCTGTTCTTGCTTCTCACGATGCTGATATCGAAGACGAGCTGGAGGGTTGCATATTATCTTCTTATATGTACCTGATGTTCCGCTGTTTGTATTTTCTCTGAGTGTCATGTAGTGAGGTTTGATGTATTGACTATTCTAATGATTGTATTCAACTATTATGAAGTTTTATTGATGAGATTCTATTCTGTGAAGCTTCACTATATATATGTTCTATTGTATTTTGTCCACGCGCTGTGAGTAATACGATAGATTCTGTTATTTTAATTTACCCTGGCAATCGTCCATGGTCGCCTGGCACACTTTACAGCGCACTATCCTAGGTTCAGTGCAGGGGTCATGGGCGGTCGTCACACCCATCCTCTAAGGATCCGTTAAACTATCTACTATGTAGTAATATACGCTATATAATAATGTCTAATATAAAATAAACATACTTTTAAATAGCATTAAGGCTTTACATTTTCCACCTTAACACGTAATAGTCCCAGTAGTCTATCCAGTATTAGCATACTCCCAAAATGGGGGCTACCCTCGATACTCCACAGGCTACGGGAGAAATCACAAATCGTAGTAAAGCTCGATATGGTAGGTGACACGGCACAACTAGGCAATGGCAGGGTAGATATACCAATTACGCACACGGACTGATGGAGCGCATAGCAGCCACTATCGTCCACCTCGAACAACACTCCCAAATCGGAGGATGGCCATCTAATCAATCACAAGTAAGAGTATAATATTAAAGAAATGTGTCCGAGAAGAGGTGCTACCTCACTGGTCCGAGATCGCTCCTGTTTTAGCCACCTTATGCCAACTCACGGGAGTTGGGTCCACGTAACATACCTTAAGAACGTCGCCACCATCCTACTTCATTCTGGAATCTCCACCGCGTACACGGTTGTCAAAGTGGTTTTCGGTATCGACAGAGAGTATGTCCATATCCGATCCCGGTCTCTTTGCCAACCAATCGTTATTATAACCCGTGGTTATAACTTTTAAAAAGAATACTTTACTTCAAAATAAAATATCATTTCAAACCATATCTTTATCAAAATAAAGATTAAATCAATTCCAAACCATTTCCATATATTTAAATTTTCATATCATTTCAAAACTTCATTTCAAATCATTTTAATATAATAACATATCATATCCTTACAAAACTTCATTTCAAATCATTTTAATATAATAAAATATCATATCCTTACAAAACTTCATTTCAAATCATTTTAATAAAATAAAATATCCTATCCGTTCAAATCCAAATATTCAACTTTAAATACCTTTTTAAATTCAAAGATATCGTTCATTTACTATCATTTCAAATCACCTTAAAATAGTTTATATTCCAATCAAAATAATTCATTTAAACCTTTTAAAAGTGTAATTATTATATTTTCAAATCAAGTATTCAATTTCCAAAGTTTCAAACCATTCTGAGTTCGTTTACTAAGTCAAAACCATAATTATTAAAATTTCAGCCTTTCACGGCAATTAAAAACAACTGCTATAAGTTATATTTGAAAACATTTTTAATTCAGCAAAGACAGCACTTAAAACTGCTGTTAAAACTCAGTTTTAGTTGAAATATAGTTCAAAACAGATAAGACAGCATTTCAGAAGTGCTGCGGTAGTTCAGATTTCAAAACAAGGGTTAAATTTGATTTCAACATAGACTGCAGACCATTATAGCATTTCCAGAGAATGCTATAATAGGCCTGAGTTCAATATTAGCCTATAAGTTCAACTACAGCAACTACAGCATTCCAGAAATGCTGTAATAGCTCTTTTTACACAATTTTAGATCAAAACAGAATCTATAGCATTTTTGAATGCTATTAAAAGTTAATTTCAGGTGTTAGTGTATTTCCAGCAATTAAATAACTTTAATTTAAAACACATAAACATTTTAAAAATCATATTTTAACATTTAAAATGTTCATTTACATATTGTTTAACATATATCTTTTCATAATAAATTTCTTATATTAAAATCCAATTTTCAACAATTTACTTAATAAATTTAAGTGTAAAAGTTTCCAATTCTTCACATTTCAACAAATAACTTAACACTTCAAATTTAAATTACCATTTCACAAATTTAACTAAATTTCCAATTTTATTTAATTAACTTAACCCTTTAATTAAAACCAAATTTCACATTTCCTAGTCAAGTTATATTTTAAAAGATCACATTTAAACATTCACTTATTTAACCACTTAAATTCATAGAAAAATCAATAATACTTTAACAAATCACTTAAATTCAAATTTAATCAAATTATAATATTTACCATTTCCAAATAAAATTTAATATCCATTTTATTTATATAATTTAAATATCATTTTTAACCAAAATTCCAAATTTCCAACTTAAGTTATATTTCAAAAATCCAGTTAAACCATTCATTAATTACATTTTTAACACATGGAAAAAAAATCATAATTTCTTTAATTTAAAACATTTCAAAATCTATTTAAATCAAATTTCATAAATTTATATTTTTTTAAAATACTTAAAAATATCCAAAACACTTTATAAAATAACCACGGGCCTGTATATAGTTTTCTAGCCAAGGTCAAGTGATACAGATATGTATCATTTCAATCCGCAATTTAAAAAGAAAAATCCGGGTTCTATCATTTCAAACCCGCAATCCCAAGTTAAAATAAATTAAATAAAAACCATTCAGGCCTATCATTTCAGCCCATAACGATTTTTCCTATTCTAAAGTCCGTTCGGGTATGTATCATTTCAACCCATAGTGATTCTAATCTACAGGGAACTTGCAATGGTGATAACAGATATAAATAACAGAATAACATTAAATAACAGTAACATATGATATAACAGGTGTAATAACAGGTGTGAACATCATATGATAATAATATAAGCATATATAACATGATAATATACATTACAGATTCGAATGGTGTCGGTTTATCAGTTATATAGGTACATATTGTCTGGTGAGAATAACTCACCTATTTGTGCTGGAGATATCAAAACCAATGACATAATGAAAACAAAAACACGATGACAAGACTACGGACTTGAGTGGAGAGCAAGATCCAAAGCTACAACTCTTGTATTACAACCCAAAACATACATCAAAACAAACACAATTTGAACGCACTTGAAATGGAATAACTTTTAAATGAAAAGAGATTTGAATGTCAAATCTTTTGCCTTGTTTTCTACAATGCTTTGCAAGGCCTAGGGGTTTATTTAGGTCAGGTTTGACATGACTTTGGCTCAGGTTTGATCATAGAAATGCATGGCATAAAGGCTAGAACATGTGGCGGAAGTTACAACACAAGAATATCAAGAGACTAGGCAACATAGTGGAGTTTGGTTCAACTTTTGGCTCGGTCTATGGGTCAAATGGCTCGGCCATCATCTGGTACAGGTCTGGACAGAGGTTTGGGTGATGAGTAGCAGCAGCCAAAGGTCATGTAGCAAGTGGTGGCTAAGGGGGTGGCCAAAGCAAGATATGGAGGGTAGGTGATGATATGTGTGGTCTAGGCAATGTTTTGTGGAGTTTTGTGGTGATGGCTTCAAGTGGAAGGTCATGGCCTGTCTTGGTCAGAGGGAAGGGAGTGTTTGCTGTAGTAGATTGAGGAGGTGATGATGGGGATGAAGGTGGTAGAGGCTAGGCCAAGCAAACATGTGAAGAGATCAAGGTAAAATTGCATAGAAAAGTAAGAAAAAAAAGTAGAAAGAAAAGAGGGAGATTACCAAATTTTTTTGCAAGGTGGAGACATGATTTTTTTTAGGGTTTTGGAGCTTTGAAAATTCGTGAATAAGATGAGGGAGTCCGCTGAAAATGAATGAGGAAAAGAACGGAAAAAATAAAATAAAAGATGTATTGATTGAAAAGAAACGGTAGAATTCAAAAGGGCTAAGCACACAAAAGGTATCAAACTCTTCATATATCTTTAATTCCTTTTTTATAACTTCATATTTCTGGAGAAAAAAAAATACCAGATAAAATTTCGAAATTTTATCAAAATATAATAATTTATATAAATATTTATCAATTATATAAAGTTAAATTAAGAAAATAGCTAAAATAGTAAACTAGTCTAGAAAATTTGGAATTGAATAGAATAAATTTTTAGAAAATTCATATGAGCTTGTAATATATTTTTAAACATAAATAATAACATGAAATAAAAATATATTCACAAAATAAACATTTAAAATTTAATTTACATATAATTTCTAATGAAGAAAATAGCAGAAAATAGGAAAACAACCTTTAATAATAGGAAATCATCATAGTAAATTTTGGAAAAATTCTATTATCATTTTTAAAATATTTAGAGATGTAAATATACATAAATAAACATATTGACACATATTAAAATAAAATATAAGAAATAAAATATGATTTATAAAATTTAAAATAGGCAAAATTGCACAATAAAACAAATTATACTAAAAATTGAAATGTACATAACTTTTACATTTTAACTCCGTTTTCAACGAAACAAAAAGTAGTGTTCAAGTTATTACATCTATTTTTATAATAAAAGATAAAATTTCAAATTTCAAATATTTAAAATTTAAATTTAAAAGTCAAAGTTTGACTATTGACCAAAATTCACATTTTCTGGAAATATTTAATTTAGTCATATTTGGAATTCTAATCCACATACAAAATCAAAGTTTTTATATTTACAATAACAAAATTTATTCTTTTCATAAATAAAGCTTTTAAATCTGGAAATCAATTTAAAAATAATTGTAAAATATAGGGTTTTTACACTCTCCCCCACTCAAAACTTTTCGTCCCCGAAAAGGAACGAGATACGGGAAAGCACAGAAAAAGATAGAATGAATAGAATTAAGACAAGATGATAAGAAAATTGGAATTACACCTGATAACTATTGTTATAGGCAAGTTTAACAAGATGGAGGTGATCAAATCAAGAACACAAACACGAAAAAGATTCTCTAGAGTCTGAATCACCCTTTTCACTTGAGCGACGGTCCATGGATGGAAAACAATGTTCAGATTCCAAAATGAGTAACAAAGATTATCAAAGATTACAGAAAGATTTCTAAATAGACTGGTATAAGCAATAGCCTTCCCATTCTGTAACAAGATAAGAGAAATAAGGACAACCAAAAGATAGTTTGGAAAAAACAAAATAAGATAATAAATTTGAAACCATAATGCTTTGAAATCATAAAAATTTAGGGATGTTTATCATTTTGAAATCACACTACTAAAATCATAACACTTTGGACAAGTTATTCTTTTTTAAAAAAACATAATACTTAGGAAATCATAACACCCTTTAAAAATAGTCTTCATTTAAACCATTTTAATTCAAGGTCAAATAATATTCATTTTAAAGTTGTAACATTTCTAAGTTCATTCAATTATAAAATTTCCAAAACATTGTATTTTCAAACGGCAGCACTTATAAAATGCTACAGTAGATATATTAGTATTTCAAATCAGTTTTATTCCAGAAATACTCATTTGGATATCTTTTAACTTAAGACTTATTAAAACATACTTTTACGAATGGAATATCCCATTTCATAAATAGATATTCCTTTAATAAGTTACACTTAAAATTCCATTTGAAAACCAAATTCTCAATTATCAAGGTTTAGTGATGTTAAAATACATTTTAACTATTTAAATCATAATTATTCATTTTTCAAGACATATCTATTTCATAAATAAAATATTTATATAGAAAATATAACAATCAAATTTCTTTACACATTTATTCATTTAGACATCAATTAAACTATGAATTCAAGTTAAATAAACTTTATTACAAAATGTCTAATTCAAATGTATTTTATTTTATCTATTCAAAGATCATTATTTATTATACAACATATTCATTTCATGAAATAACCATTATTAAATTCCTAGGTTAGACTTAAGGTTCCATATTAAATCAAATTTGATTATTAAGTTATTTAAATAAAATCTCTTTAAATTCCTTTTTCACTATTTACCTATGTTAATCTTTTATAACTAAAATTTAAGTGTATAACATTTATTATAACCACTCAAATTTTTATTTATAAAATCCTTTCTATATTGTATATTATCCAATTACATTGTTAACTTCTAAAAAAATTTAAGGTAAGTTATATTTGAATGCAATTGTATTATACAAATAAAACTTTCCAATTCAATTATCTCAAGTTTGAATCATTTATTCAAAAATTTTAATTTTTCTTTTTATAATTGGAATTATTCTTTAAGATGAAATTTAAGAATTAATTTTCTGGTTTCCTTCAAACCAGTTAGAGATAAATAAATATACGTACATAATATGTCAAATCAATTTAAATCATATATCTATATATATTATAAATCAAATCATATTTAGAAATTCAAATAAATTAAATCTTTCAAAACAAAGCTGTAGTAAGACTACAGAACGGTCTCTTCAGTTCAAAACTCGAAAATGAATGTCGATGATGCTACAGTCATCACCGAAATTATTTTCCAGCGACAAAGAGAAGAGCACTAAATTTTTAAACTTTAAAATCCTTTAGAAACATATTTCTACTTAGAAATACTTTAAATAATATATCCTTTTACAACTTTAAACACAAGGTTTGAAACCATTAGAAATTAAATTCTCAAATTAAATCAATTTATTAAGTTCCATAATATTTACTTATATCAAAATTTATTTTATTAACCAATTTTTTTTTTATAATATTGTGTCAGTTTGTTCTGTCAAAGTGTTTTAGAAATCCTATCGATAGCGTTGATCAGACGAATCGATCGGAAACCCAAATCAACATCAACAACTCAAACAACACAATATATAAAACAAACATAGATTTACAAGTACTTTTGGAAACAAAACAAGATGATTAAATAACAAAATAGGGAGATGGGTAAGCTTAAATAAATCGTGGGCAACCTTAACCAGGTCAACCGTGACTTAATGAATAAGATCAAATGTGTATTTTTTTCTGGGTAAATCTACATCCGATCTCAAAAGATAGAGTTTGGAATAACAAAAGATATTAGCATCTAAACCAAGGATAGATATAAATCTCTGGTGAATCAATGCTAATTTGTAAAGGAGTTTCACCCCTTTATAAGAAAAATAGAATATTGGCGAGACCGCCAATTCACTATAAAGATCATTCGAAGTGGAGTCATGGGATACTCTAGAATCAAAAGATGATGAATAGTGAGGGACACGAATGAATTTTGGAACCGTAGGAAACGTTCCAAAATTCAAAGGAAATCGAATCAAAAGGATGAGATTCAAACTTGAACGAAAGTGATTCTGTAAATAAATTTACCATACATTCTAAGTTTTGCCTCAAAGCCAAAGCTCTGATACCAACTGTAACGACCTAATATTTTCAACCGTTCGCATCCATTATAAGTGTATAGGTAGACACTCATGCCGGAGTTGAATTGCTCAAAATACCGCGTTGTAATTAAAATTTGGCAAATCTCAGAATATACAGTAAATAAATATAATCATAGATCACAGACACAGAGTAAAATAATGCAGTGGAAGTAAAAGAAATAGTAGTTCATGTAGCTACTATCTAAATATGTCAGAGTTACATAAGATATAACAGAAGAAATAGAGTACAACAAAAGTCTCAATAAAATAACCAAGTACAAGCTGAGTAGAACAAAGAAACTGAAATAGATAGGACAAGACAAGCAGATAATCTCCGGCGATTCAAATCTCCAAGCGAGTGGAAATCCAAATCTGTGAATAACTCAGGCTGACCCGAGCGTAAAGCAAAACACAAAACACTCGAGTCAGGACAATATATACTTATATAATGTAAACCAACTCAAGCGAACTGTAATAAGGGTACAAGTAACTTAGAAGATGCTTGGGACCGCCCATCCTCTAAGGATCCGTTAAACTATCTACTATGTAGTAATATATGCTATATAATAATGTCTAATATAAAATAAACATACTTTTAAATAGCATTAAGGCTTTACATTTTCCACCTTAACACGTAATAGTCCCAGTAGTCTATCCAGTATTAGCATACTCCCAAAATGGGGGCTACCCTCGATACTCCACAGGCTACGGGAGAAATCACAAATCGTAGTAAAGCTCGATATGGTAGGTGACACGACACAACTAGGCAATGTCAGGGTAGATATACCAATTACGCACACGGACTGATGGAGCGCATAGCAGCCACTATCGTCCACCTCGAACAACACTCCCAAATCGGAGGATGGCCATCTAATCAATCACAAGTAAGAGTATAATATCGAAGAAATGTGTCCGAGAAAAGGTGCTACCAACTGGTCCGAGATCGCTCCTGTTTTAGCCACCTTATGCCAACTCACGGGAGTTGGGTCCACGTAACATACCTTAAAAACGTCGCCACCATCCTACTTCATTCTGGAATCTCCACCGCATACACGGTTGTCAAAGTAGTTTTCGGTATCGACAGAGAGTATATCCATATCCGATCCCTGTCTCTTTGCCAACCAATCGTTATCATAACCCGTGGTTATAACTTTTAAAAAGAATACTTTACTTCAAAATAAAATATCATTTCAAACCATATCTTTATCAAAATAAAGATTAAATCAATTCCAAACCATTTCCATATATTTAAATTTTCATATCATTTCAAAACTTCATTTCAAATCATTTTAATATAATAACATATCGTATCCTTACAAAACTTCATTTCAAATCATTTTAATATAATAAAATATCATATCCTTACAAAACTTCATTTCAAATCATTTTAATAAAATAAAATATCCTATCCGTTCAAATCCAAATATTCTACTTTAAATACCCTTTTAAATTCAAAGATATCGTTCATTTACTATCATTTCAAATCACCTTTAAATAGTTTATATTCCAATCAAAATAATTCATTTAAACCTTTTAAAAGTGTAATTATTATATTTTCAAATCAAGTATTCAATTTCCAAAGTTTCAAACCATTCTGAGTTCGTTTACTAAGTCAAAACCATAATTATTAAAATTTCAGCCTTTCACGGCATTTAAAAACAACTGTTATAATTTATATTTGAAAACATTTTTAATTCAACAAAGACAGCACTTAAAACTGTTGTTAAAACTCAGTTTTAGTTGAAATATAGTTCAAAACAGAAAAGACATCATTTCAGAAGTGCTGCGGTAGTTCAGATTTCAAAACAAGGGTTAAATTTGATTTCAACATAGACTGCAGACCATTATAGCATTTCCAGAGAATGCTATAATAGGCCTGAGTTCAATATTAGCCTATAAGTTCAACTACAGCAACTACAGCATTCCAGAAATGCTGTAATAGCTCTTTTAACACAATTTTAGTTCAAAACAGAATCTATAGCATTTCTGAATGCTATTAAAAGTTAATTTCAGGTGTTAGTGTATTTCTAGCAATTAAATAACTTTAATTTAAAACACATAAACATTTTAAAAATCATATTTTAACATTTAAAATGTTCATTTACATATTGTTTAACATATATCTTTTCATAATAAATTTCTTATAATAAAATCCAATTTTCAACAATTTACTTAATAAATTTAAGTGTAAAAGTTTCCAATTCTTCACATTTCAACAAATAACTTAACACTTCAAATTTAAATTACCATTTCACAAATTTAACTAAATTTCCAATTTTATTTAATTAACTTAACCCTTTAATTAAAACCAAATTTCACATTTCCTAGTCAAGTTATATTTTAAAAGATCACTTTTAAACATTCACTTATTTAACCACTTAAATTCATAGAAAAATCAATAATACTTTAATAAATCACTTAAATTCAAATTTAATAAAATTATCATATTTACCATTTCCAAATAAAATTTAATATCCATTTTATTTATATAATTTAAATATCATTTTTAACCAAAATTCCAAATTTCCAACTTAAGTTATATTTCAAAAATCCAGTTAAACCATTCATTAATTACAGTTTTAACACATGGAAAAAAATCATAATTTCTTTAATTTAAAACATTTCAAAATCTATTTAAATCAAATTTCATAAATTTATAATTTTTTAAAATACTTAAAAATATCCAAAACACTTTATAAAATAACCACGGGCCTGTATATAGTTTTCTAGCCTAGGTCAAGTGATACAGATATGTATCATTTCAATCCGCAGTTTAAAAAGAAAAATCCGGGTTCTATCATTTCAAATCCGCAATCCCAAGTTAAAATAAATTAAATAAAAACCATTCAGGCCTATCATTTCAGCCCATAACAATTTTTCCCTATTCTAAAGTCCGTTCGGGTATGTATTATTTCAACCCATAGTGATTCTAATCTACAGGGAACTTGCAATGGTGATAACAGATATAAATAACAGAATAACATTAAATAACAGTAACATATGATATAACAGGTGTAATAACAGGTGTGAACATCATATGATAATAATATAATCATATATAACATGATAATATACATTACAGATTCGAATGGTGTCAGTTTATCAGTTATATAGGTACATATTGTCTAGTGAGAATAACTCACCTGTTTGTGCTGGAGATATCAAAACCAATGACACAATGGAAACAAAAGCATGATGACAAGACTACGGACTTGAGTGGAGAGCAAGATCCAAAGCTACAACTCTTGTATTACAACCCAAAACATACATCAAAACAAACACAATTTGAACGCACTTGAAATGGAATAACTTTTAAATGAAAAGAGATTTGAATGTCAAATCTTTTGCCTTGTTTTCTACAATGCTTTGCAAGGCCTAGGGGTTTATTTAGGTCAGGTTTGACATGACTTTGGCTCAGGTTTGATCATAGGAATGCATGGCATAAAGGCTAGAACATGTGGCGGAAGTTACAACACAAGAATATCAAGAGACTAGGCAACATAGTGGAGTTTGGTTCAACTTTTGGCTCGGTCTATGGGTCAAATGGCTCGGCCATCATCTAGTACAGGTCTGGACAGAGGTTTGGGTGATGAGTAGCAGCAGCCAAAGGTCATGTAGCAAGTGGTGGTGGTGGCTAAGGGGGTGGCCAAAGCAAGATATGGAGGGTAGGTGATGATATGTGTGGTCTAGGCAATGTTTTGTGGAGTTTTGTGGTGATGGCTTCAAGTGGAAGGTCATGGCCTGTCTTGGTCAGAGGGAAGGGAGTGTTTGCTGTAGTAGATGGATGAGGTGATGATGGGGATGAAGGTGGTAGAGGCTAGGCCAAGCAAACATGTGAAGAGATCAAGGCAAAATTGCATAGAAAAGTAAGAAAAAAAAGTAGAAAGAAAAGAGGGAGATTACCAAATATTTTTGCAAGATGGAGGCCATGATTTTTTTTAGGGTTTTGGAGCTTTGAATATTCGTGAATAAGATGAGGGAGTCGGCTGAAAATGAATGCGGAAAAGAACGGCAAAAATAAAATAAAAGATGTATTGATTGAAAAGAAACGGTAGAATTCAAAAGGGCTAAGCACACAAAAGGTATCAAACTCTTCATATATCTTTAATTCTTTTTTTATAACTTTATATTTCTGGAAAAAATAATAATCCCAGATAAAATTTCGAAATTTTATCAAAATATAATAATTTATATAAATATTTATCAATTATATAAAGTTAAATTAAGAAAATAGCTAAAATAGTAAACTAGTCTAGAAAATTTGGACTTGAATAGAATAAATTTTTAGAAAATTCATATGAGCTTGTAATATTTTTAAACATAAATAATAACATGAAATAAATATATATTCACAAAATAAACATTTAAAATTTAATTTACATATAATTTCTAATGAAGAAAATAGCAGAAAATAGGAATACAGCCTTTAAAAATAGAAAAATCATCATAGTAAATTTTGGAAAAATTCTATTATCATTTTTAAAATATTTGGAGATGGAAATATACATAAATAAACATATTGACACATATTAAAATAAAATATAAGAAAGAAAATATGATTTATAAAATTTAAAATAGGCAAAATTGCACAACAAAACAAATTATACTAAAAATTGAAATGTACATAACTTTTATATTTTAACTCCGTTTTCAACGAAACGAAAAGTAGTGTTCAAGTTATTACATCTATTTTTATAATAAAAGATAAAATTTCAAATTTCAAATATTTAAAATTTAAATTTAAAAGTCAAAGTTTGACTATTGACCAAAATTCACATTTTCTGGAAATATTTATTTTAGTCATATTTGGAATTCTAATCCACATACAAAATCAAAATTTTTATATTTACAATAACAAAATTTATTCTTTTCATAAATAAAGCTTTTAAATCTGGAAATCAATTTAAAAATAATTGTAAAATACAGGGTTGTTACACTTATAAAAACTCGTTTAATAATCCCAATATTTTAAATTTATAAATATCAATTTTGTACATCTTTTATATACATCATTTTTAATAATTCAAAAATCCCAATTTAAACCATTTTATAAATTACTTTAACTATTTATTTCAAAAATCACCTTTCGGTTATATTTCACACAAATCATAATTTTTATAACTTTAAAATTTTAACGTTTATTTATTTAAAATGAATCAATTCGAAAATTCAATAAAACGTATATTTTCAAAAATCACTTTAAAAATCTCTTTAAAATCAACATCGTTATTTTTAAACTTCAAAAATGAATCCGATGATGCAACACACCAAATAATCAATCATGGCATTCAACATCATATATCGATATGATAATCAACCAATATCACAATATATGTAATCAAATAAATACTGGTGAGGAATCCAGTTGGATCGCTCCAACCTGTTTCCCTGCATCCACAAACGTTAGCACAATACCAATTCCACTTTGAGGTGGAATATCGCGGTATATAGGATTTATAAAAATATCAATCCGCTATTATGCGGCGCAATAGGGTCTCATCCGCTATATAGTGCGGGAAATCAATCAATCCAATATATACATATGCCAATATGTATATATTGCTATATATATAGATATATCCTACTAGCCTAATATCACATCCAAACAGTCAATCAATCAATCAATAACTGAAAATTCCAATTTTCATTCGAGTGAGAAAATCTCACCTTTGCTTTTATTTTGCAATCCATTTCCATTCCAGTTTGTTTTCTCGACTTTATTTGACCTTGTATAAACATTTTATACAATTTCATAAATATTCAAAATAATCGAATGATAAATTTTATTTTATAAATTTAATTAGCCAATGATTAACTTTTAAACCAATTTCTTTTAATTGTAAACAAATTATAATTTTTTTCTTCTATACACTTTACTGTATTAACTTTAAACCAAAATCTCATTTACATAAATATTTCAAACATTTTGCTTATATAAATTTCTTCAATATTTTAAAATTCCTTTGTATAAAATTCTTTTATTTTACAAAATCATTTCCTTTTATAAGTTCGCAATTTATAAATTTCATTCACTTATAAATTCACTTAAAATTCTCTTATTTTGAAATCACAAAAAAAATTACCTTATTGTAAAAAATCAAATATAGCTTTTACATTTTATATATATTTTTTCTATTGATTCAGACGAAAAAATAATTAAATTAATTTCCCTTAATACCAATAAATTTACAAACTGTTTCCTTTTAAACCGTTACTTTCTACAAACAGTAAAACAAGATTTACTTTACTGTTTTTTTTTTAAATTCTTCTCTTTTAAATCTAAATACATACATATATATGCATTTTAAAATCTAGTGAAATAGAAATCTGTTTTCTGTACATATTTAAATTTATATTCAAAACTAAATTGAATTGAATAAATTTCATATACCTCACTGACAACAGCTATCACCATACCAGAATGCTCGAACACCTTCGACGAATTGAACGTCGCCGACTTTAAAACCACCATCGCAGCCTTCACCATAACTCTGCACCTCGGCTAGAGCCCTTACATCGCCTCGCGAATGAGACGAGACCACGAGCGACATGCCAACGCTCGAGCACGCTCCCCTCCCTTACGTGAGTGCGCGCGCCTACATTCCGCCATCGCCTCTGTCACGTGAACGCCCATGCGAACGCCTCACTTGAAACCCACGCGGCGACCCAGTGAAATCACCACCCTACTCGTCTGCATATGCCACTCGATTGCTGCCGCCTCTGATTTGATCGGGTTCGAGTAATTAGGGGAAAAAGATTTTTTTTTTTTTTTTCAAAATTTTCAGAACGAGAAAGAGGGGCTTCGGCCATTTATTCGCTTTTTTTGAATTGATTTTGAACTGAAGAATCGAATGAGGGAGGAATTGTTTTAAACGAGCACGACCATGCTTTGAAATGAAAGGGGTAAGCTTTGCACGATTTCGTATCGTGATTTTCTGCATGATTTTAGGGAGATAACGTGCTGACGTTGACCAATTTTAAATTTAAATTTAAATTGAATTCGATTTAGATTTTCAACGCGTTTATGTGTCGTACGCTCACATAACAACTCCGGTTAATACGAAATTTGGAATCCGGTAATAATTCAATATTACGGATCCAATGGAACTGGTTTCATCAAATTCCGAGACTGTGCCACAGAACGCTATTTTTAAATATCGGTTGAAACGATATAATTTCAAAACTGAACAAATCAATTTCAAATTCGATTCTGAAGCTTCTATTATCTTCAATATCATCAAAACGAATTTTAAAAGCTTTTGAAATATTTTTAATCAACTTAAAATTGAAGATTCAAATTATTATTCAACTTTCAATAGATTAAATTTAAAATTTAATCGCCAATTTATTCTGATAATTTGAAATTCAAGTCAAACCATCATTCAAATATTTAAAATTAATTAAATATTTTCAATTTAAATTGTTCAAAATTCTGGGTCGTTACAGACTTCCCCCCTTAAAAGAATTTCGTCCCGAAATTACAAGTTAGGAAAAATGGTCCTTAACTCGTCTACTATTTTTCACAATCCAATAGTTTTATTAACTTACTAACCTAAATCCTTTTATTAAAGATTCATTATCATTTCAACTAGCTTTCCAACTTCAATTATAAGTTTCAAACAACATTGTTTTCTTCTCAATTCAAACGGTACGACTACAAAATGTCCCTACGTACTCTCAAATTTCAAAAAGAAAAGAAAAAGCCAAGTGGCTGGGCAAGGAAATCACCAAATCTCATATTGAAATTCAAATACATACCTTTTTGTCGAGCAATTCAAAATTATCTTTGAAATTAAAATCCCAATTCCATTATAACACCTGTATATCCTACTAGCCATAATATCTAGTTACAATATTCTAACCATTTTGCACATTTTATTACAAAATTTTCAATATATACTTCTTATACCACTTTTACTTCACTATTGAAGTTATATATTCTTTTTCATTCAATCTTGCAGTTCAATTTCATTTGAATTCAATTTACAATTTCAATTAAATTTGGATTTAGTTTAACTTCTGAATATTGAATTTCATCAACTATTTTTCATTCACAACTGCACTATTTTAAATTAGTTCCAATTACTAATTCATCACAAATTCTAGTTCACTTTATTCAAATTTGTCTTCAACATTCAGTTTCAATTCTAGTTTATTCTTTTGTTCATTCCCCAAATTTATTTTCAATTCACTATTTTGGTTTATAACTACTCATATTTAAACTGGATTTCCAATTCGAATTCAATTTACCTTCTTTTATAATTATTGAATTTAATTCGTTTCAAACCGTATTCATTTGGTCAATATTCAATTAGCTTCACTTACTAATTTTAGTTTATTACTTCACTTCATTTTCCACAAATCAAATTCAATTCTAGTTCTATTTACTTACAAATTCAAAATGAATTTTAACATTCAATTTCATTTTCTTGCACTTACAATTTCAAATTTATTTATTCATTCACAAATTCATTCATTTTCAATTTGAATCCCATTTCAATCAAATTACCGAATATTTTATAAGTCTTCGACTTATTTACATTTCGATTTATAAAATCATTTATACATTCACATTACTAATTTCATTCCATTAATGAATTTTAATTTCAATTATCTTCTTGGAATTCTATTTTCATTTATAAATCACATTTACAATTTATATTCACAATTTTATTATTTTAATTTCTCATTCAATTCCATATAACAATGATAATAATTCAACATTATCACTTCATAACAACCAAGCATCCATTTACTATAATAATTCATAGAAAATCATTTCTTTTCTATACAAAAATAGTTTTGGGCAAAATTATTTCATTTACCCCCATTTTTAAAACAATATTGTGTCGGTTTATCTTGTTTAAGAGTTTAGAAATCCCTATCGATTACAGTTGGCCACCTTGCACCGACCAGAATCTATAAACAATCAACCGATAAGTCAACACAATACAAAACAATTTCATATTCACTAACAAATACGCGCTCATATCTATTATTACACTCACACTCATTCTAGAGTACTGCTGACTCTATCTCTAATGAGTAACACCCAACAGAGCAGGGTTGTCGCTTAACCATATGCTCTGATACCACGTTGTAAGGACCCGATTCTTCGACTTCCGAATATCGACATCGATACGTCCACTGTATCGACTGCCGAGCCATCGAATGCCGGATAACCAAATTCTTAGGGTTTAAGAAAGAAGAGGTAGAAGAAAAGATAGAAGAAAAAGAAAGAAGAACAACATCAAAAAACAGAAACAATATCAGAATCTCACATTCGCAGCGGAACAATATATAATAGATAATCACTAGTCTTTTAAAACAAAGAACTATATCAGTTTATAGATACATCAATCAGAGTCAATATACAACTCAATACAACAATGAACAGTTATATAAACTTGTCCTCATACAGAATACACAGTGGAATAATACATAGTATAGGTGATACGTCTCGCCATCCAGTTTGCTTCCACAGCTCCAGAATATCTGGAATATCCTCATGACATAACTCTAGACTGCCCGTGTGGGAAATAATGGGCACCCAGAGTTTAGAATGGAAACAATAAACTCCGAGTCAGTCATGGTGACTGGTGTGAGATCGTAAAACAGTTATTTTTCACAAAGAAAATAAAACAATTTCGAAATGCTTTTAGAAAATGAAACTACCATAAGACCTCCCGCCACGCACACAATGCAAACGCAGAATTGGAGGAGATTTCTTCTTATGATAGTCAAAGATGCTTGATACGCAAAATCAAATCATTTTTGATATTATTATTAGTGCATAGTGTAGAAAACATTTCGAAAGTATAATATAAATCTTAGCCAGCATAGGCATTCCGCACTTATGCCTACTATAGCTACCATCT
Organism: Allium fistulosum; assembly: GCA_030737815.1. Taxonomy (NCBI): domain Eukaryota; kingdom Viridiplantae; phylum Streptophyta; class Magnoliopsida; order Asparagales; family Amaryllidaceae; genus Allium; species Allium fistulosum. The sequence continues at coordinate 421,639,521 of CM060906.1, forward strand.
AAACAGTGGTGACCACCATAAGTAAATGGCAGGTTTTACAACTAAAACCGTACAAGTCTCGTATTGTTTCTTTGGATTTCCAACAAATGGTCAGGCCAAGGAACTTCCCATTGCCACATAGGTACGCCCCTGGAAAGACGACCCGAGAAATAACCTAACATTACGGTTAGATCTCTGCCAACACAAGGCCGGGTTACCCCTAACTGGGTAACTACTGACACGAATATGTCATCCCCCGATCGTAACCGATCTATATCCGAGGATCCTCGATTCCAACAACCACAAAGTAATAAATTTGCAGCAACAACATAGGTTAAGTATCTGGGCTCCATACCATGATACCACCTCTATCCAGAAGGAATGACATACACTAAAGGGGCGCTACCCCCTAATAACCTTGCTGCATCCTTCCTGTTTTGACCATTTCCGGGGTGTGAGGTCCGACGAAGTCTCGTCCATAAAGCTACGCTTTTCACAAAGCCATGCTTTGGGTCAACAAATGATCAAAGAAATGATCACAAAGATAAATGATCAAACAATTGATCATATCACAAATGATCAAACAATGATCATTTCACAGCAACACTCAGCATGCCACATTACCATCACTAGTAACCATCAACTACATAACCTCTGAGCTCGTACGTCTCAGAGAAGGGTGTTAAGCTAAGAGAATAAATTCTCCACCACCAACAGAAATGTATTTGAAAGAAACCAGCTTTATATCTCAATTTGTAAAGTCAGACATACAACCATACAAGTCTGTTTCGGGATCGAACAGAATCGAAGGCACTTCTCATGAAGCCCTTGCAAATCCGAATAATTTTCTAATCACGTCCGGACTTCCCGTCACTAAGGGTGATAAAATCTCTATATCGGAGATCAGCAATGTAGAGTAACTCGACGGTAATCCTTCCATTTTCAAAAATATCCAGTCTTCAACACCGGTCATCAAATGCAATCCATAACGACGTATCACATATTCAGAATGGGTTATACGACCCCAAGGTCCTTTCCCGGCTAACCCGTATAGTGAGCGCTTATTCAAAAATAAGTGTGGCATTCAATTCATCCAATTCACAACAAATACCCATTCAAGGTAATTATTGATAGTCGGTTATTTAACTATCAATAAAGATGCGCAACATCATCAGATTCCAAATAATTTTCCCAAAATATTTATTTTCCAAAAATATCTTTACTAGATATATAATTTCCACACATAACCATTTGAAACAAATTCCAAATATTCACTTTTCAATTTATCTTTAAAAGATAAAATTTCAAACCTTTCATTTCATATTGGAAAAGCATTTCCATACTTATTTAATAATAAGTAATTCACAAATCTCTTATTTTCAACACTTGGAAAATATTCAATATACTTAAATCAAAATTAAGTATATATTTCATTCTTTAAGGAAATCATTCTCTTTCACAAATTTTATTTGAGTCAAAACGAATGTTACGTAAAACATCGTTACGACAACTCAAAATCACTAGTATAGGGATTCAAAATTTAGATAGATATATAAATCCCAATACTATATAAAACATTTCCTTTCGGAAACCATATACTATAACAACAGTGTTATAGCCCATCATTTCCTTATTTTCCTCGAAAACGTCTATTTCAACAATGAATGTTGAAATCTATGTTTTCGATACTTAATACATTTAAAACATCTTTAAATCGTTTTAATTCTATTTTAAAATATCACTTCCCCAAAACATCTCCGTTTTATTTAATAATATATTCACTGTCCAAAATCGTAAATATACTTCGTTAACAAATTTAACGTTTCTACACATTTTACTTAAAGAATTATCCACTATCCAAAATTATGAATAAAATTCCCAACCAAACTCTTATTATTACATCGTTTAACTTAAAGGATAATTCGCTATCCAAAATCACGAATATATCTCCTTTAATAACTTTTATGTTTAATTTATCAAATTCAATTGATTTCGAATTTACAAACAACGTTTATAAATTCCATTTCTATTTATAACACTCCGATTTATAAATCTCCTTTAATGACCAATTCAATTTATATCTCAATATATATACCAAAAGTCCCTATTATAAGTTAAATACTTACAATTCATTTATTTATATAATCGTTCCTTTAAAACTTCACAAATTTTAAATCTTATTACTTATAAGATTTCATTTATAACCTTATTTTCAACAATAACCGAACTACTCTTATAATTCCATTGTTTTGATTTATAAAATGTATATTTTATAAATCTCATCTATGAACCATTCATACTTATTCACAAATCCCAATTAAAATGCCGAAATCCGATTTATAAGTTAATTACTTATAAATCTTTTGTTTTACAAAATCTATTCATTTTGTAACTACACAATTTATAAATATAAAATTTCGTTCACTTATGAAATCCATTTATACTTCATTATAACACTTATAAAAACTCGTTTAATAATCCTAATATTTTAAATTTATAAATATCAATTTTGTACATCTTTTATATACATCGTTTTTAATAATTCAAAAATCCCAATTTAAACCATTTTATAAATTACTTTAACTATTTATTTCAAAAATCACCTTTCGGTTATATTTCACACAAATCATAATTTTTATAACTTTAAAATTTTAACGTTTATTTATTTAAAATGAATCAATTCGAAAATTCAATAAAACGTATATGTTCAAAAATCACTTTAAAAATCTCTTTTAAAATCAACATCGTTATTTTTAAACTTCAAAAATGAATCTGATGATGCAACACACCAAATAATCAATCATGGCATTCAACATCATATATCGATATGATAATCAACAAATATCACAATATATGTAATCAAATAAATATTGGTGAGGAATCCAGTTGGATCCCTCCAACCTGTTTCCCTGCATCCATAGACGTTAGCACAATACCAATTCCACTTCGAGGTGGAATATCGTGGTATATAGGATTTATAAAAATATCAATCCGCTGTTATGCGGCGCAATAGGGTCTCATCCGCTATATAGTGCGGGAAATCAATCAATCCAATATATACATATGCCAATATGTATATATTGCTATATATATATATATATCCTACTAGCCTAATATCACATCCAAACAGTCAATCAATCAATCAATAACTGCAAAATCCAATTTTCATTCGAGTGAGAAAATCTCACCTTTGCTTTTATTTTGCAATCCATTTCCATTCCAGTTTGTTTTCTCGACTTTATTTGACCTTGTATAAACATTTTATACAATTTCATAAATATTCGAAATAATCAAATGATAAATTTTATTTGATAAATTTAATTAGCCAATGATTAACTTTTAAACCAATTTCTTTTAATTGTAAACAAATTATAATTTTTTTCTTCTATACACTTTACTGTATTAACTTTAAACCAAAATCTCATTTACATAAATATTTCAAACATTTTGCTTATATAAATTTCTTCAATATTTTAAAATTCCTTTGTATAAAATTCTTTTATTTTACAAAATCATTTCCTTTTATAAGTTCACAATTTATAAATATCATTCACTTATAAATTCACTTAAAATTCTCTTATTTTGAAATCACAAAAAAAATTACCTTATTGTAAAAAATCAAATAAAGGTTTTACATTTTATATTTTTTTCTCTATTGATTCAGATAAAAAATTAATTAAATTAATTTCCCTTAATACCAATAAATTTACAAACTGTTTCCTTTTAAACCGTTACTTTCTACAAACAGTAAAACAAGATTTACTTTACTGTTTTTTTTTAAAAATTCTTTTCTTTTAAATCTAAATACATACATATATATGTATTTTAAAATCTAGTGAAATAGAAATCTGTTTTCTGTACATATTCAAATTCATATTCAAAACTAAATTGAATTGAATAAATTTCATATACCTCACTGACAACAGCTATCACCATACCAGAATGCTCGAACACCTTCGACGAATTGAACGCCGCCGACTTTAAAACCACCATCGCAGCCTTCACCATAACTCTGCACCTCGGTTAGAGCCCTTACATCGCCTCACGAATGAGTCGAGACCACGAGCAACGTGCCAACGCTCGAGCACGCTCTCCTCCCTTATGTGAGTGCGCGCGCCTACATTCCGCCATCGCCTCTGTCACGTGAACACCCACGCGAACGCCTCGCTTGAAACCCATGCGGCGACCCAGTGAAATCACCATCCTACTCGTCTGCAGATGCCACTCGATTGCTGCCGCCTCTGATTTGATCGAGTTCGAGTAATTAGGGGAAAATGATTTTTTTTTTGTTTTCAAAATTTTTAGAACGAGAAAGAGGGGCTTCGGCCATTTATTCGCTTTCTTTGAATTGATTTTGAACTGAGGAATCGAATGAGGGAGGAATTATTTTAAACGAGCACGTCCATGCTTTGAAATGAAAGGGGTAAGCTTTGCACGATTTCGTATCGTGATTTTCTGCGTGATTTTAGGGAGATAACGTGCTGACGTTGACCAATTTTAAATTTAAATTTAAATTGAATTCGATTTAGATTTTCAACGCGTTTATGTGTCGTACGCTCACATAACAACTCCGGTCAATACGAAATTTGGAATCCGGTAATAATTCAATATTACAGATCTAATGGAACTGGTTTCATCAAATTCCGAGACTGTGCCACGGAACGCTATTTTTAAATATCGGTTGAAACGATATAATTTCAAAACTGAACAAATCAATTTCAAATTTGATTCTAAAGCTTCTATTATCTTCAGTATCATCAAATGAATTTTAAAAGCTTTTGAAATATTTTTAATCAACTTAAAATTGAAGATTCAAATTATTATTCAACTTTCAATATATTAAATTTAAAATTTAATCGCCAATTTATTCTGATAATTTGAAATTCAAGTCAAACCATCATTCAAATATTTAAAATTAATTAAATATTTTCAATTTAAATTGTTCAAAATTCTGGGTCGTTACACTAAAATCTTTAAAAAAATCTATATAACTAACATTACAACCTGAAACATATCACTCTCACGTTTATACATAAAAAACGAGCAGATCAAAATTTTAAACTAATAACAATTTACAGATATATAACTTTATACAACTCTATATATATATATATATATATATATATATATTCAACAGGTTGCGGTCCATATACTATTTATATAATAGAACTTAATAAAATCAAGTAAAACCTAATATAGTATATGTATTTCTACTATTATATGAATAAACAAAAGTTTGCAAAAAAAAATTGTACTATTTATATAGTATATATATACGAATCATATAACTAACAGATTTTAAAATTTTATACCTTTCAAAATAAAATCAGATTGAACAGGCTGAAGAGGATGGAATGCTACAAGCAAGCAATACAAACAAGCTTAATCTAAATGAACTTGTTTTCCCAAAGCAACAGATGAAAATAGGAGGAGTCAGGGGTTCGGAACTTAGTGAGGAGGTGGGTAGCTTCGGTTGGGCTCGGCGTTGGTAGGGAAGAAATAAAGAGGTATGGAAATTGGTGAGGCTGAGTGGTGGTCGAGGCTCGCGAGGAGGGTGGTTGAGGTCATAGGGTCGGTTTCAGGGCATAAGGCAGCGGTAGGAGATGGACGTGGTGGGGAGAAAGTCGTTGCTTTGGGGTTAGGTTGCAATGGGAGATTAGAGAGAGGGTAGGGACATACAGGTGGATCGATGGCTTCACGTGGAGGAGCAGGCAACAGCAGATTTTTAGGTGGAAGTGGAACAAAATAATGAGTGCCAGAGTTTTATTATGTCACATTTTTTTTATTAGTAGAACAAAATGAAGAAGGAGGGGAGGAGCACGTGGGAAAAGGTGGAAATTAAAAGTATGGGATGAACGTTTGCCAAAACTAATAGGGAAGAAAAGAAGTACAACCGAACAAAAATAGAAGTAGCTGATACAAAATGAAATGTTGGAATCACTAAAGTCAAGGTTTTGAAAATATTGATTGCACGACTATCAGTAAAATACGGTGGAAATCGAAAAGACAATGGGAACCCAAAAGGTTGAAAGTGGGTACCGGCACGGTTAGTCGTCTCGCAGATTTCGTCGTGTACCGGATGTCGAAATAAACAAATGAATATACCGCAGCGATCAGCAAGACGAGACGATCAAAACGGTATAAAAATATCAGTGGTTTGATTGAATTATAAAAATTCGAATTTTCTACTAGCGGAATATGCAGCAAAAACGCAGAAAAATAAGATCGACGGAGTTAAAGAAGTCCGAATTTTGAAAAATGAAAAATGGCGTCTTGCTCAGAAGATGATTTAGAATTTTTCTATGTAAAAATATTCAAGTTTCGAAAACGTTTTATTTTCATCAATTACAAACTGATTTAAACCGAAATGACGTGACTGAAATTTACTTTCATATTTTCTGACGAAACTTTACAATTTCCTATGTTTAAATAGATGCATTTTAAATATCGAATTTTTGTTGCGAAATTTTATTGTTTATTTTTTTATTTAACGCAAATTTCATTTAACGCAAAACGCACGTTTCTAACGTTAAAGTTATTATTTTGGTTTCTGTTATTGGTTAACTATTTCATATTATTACATTACGTTTTTAATATGTATTACATTATCGGTCTTATCGAAATTGGTCGTCTATGAATTTAGTTTTGGATTTGTACTTATATATAAAGAGATTTCCATTTAATAAATCATAAAATTTTATTTCTATCAGATTTTTTAATTTAATTTTTAATTTATTTAATTAAGTATTTTTAAAGCGTTAAAAATACGGGTCATTACACATTTAGATAGCCTAATGCAATCAAGGAAATGCCCACTTAGTTACTTAATACTGCCTATAACGATTGAAGTAGACCCAACTTGGTCGTTTAGGATTTCAAACTGAGACGAACCCCACTTTGGTATATTCCCTTCACCTATACATGAACGTAAATTACCATGGATCCTATAGTTGGAGATGTCCCATATCAGTAAAATGTATACACAACTGCTAGTAGCCCCTTGTAGAGGGCAAACTTCTGTTTTGCAGCATTACTAACCTTGCATTCCGACCCTTACTAATGACTATGTCGCTCATAGTTAATTTAGATATTTGTCTAGGTGTAATCACTCATACCCGTCCTAAACATATGCTTAAGGCTATATAGTTTTAGTTGTGTAATTACCTTGCCTCCTAAATTCAATTATTAGTACTTTGACACTTTTACATAAACTTACTTCTTTCTTCTTTAATGCTATTAAATGCCATTTACTTCTTATTTCTAGCTTAATAGATAAAGTACTTCTTATCGTTTGACTTCCAACTGTATTATGTTGTAACATCCCCCACTTGGAGGCACAAAACTAACGGCTATGGCTGTTGCAGTCATCCATAGTTATTAATCCTCGACGACCAAATACGGTAATGTTAGATACATTGATATAACATTAACATATGGATATGTAAAAAAATTAAAATCATCAAATAACTTCAGATTCCATTTCAAAACATTTCAAGTTCATTACATAATCCCAATACGAGAACCACATTCAGATAAAATATAATTATTACAACATATGACAAGAGTGACATATGAAGATGCTCCCTTGGATAATCAGAGTATATAGCTAGGCAATAAATTAAATTCGCCATCACAACAAATAACATAGCGGAATCAAAAATAGAAAGGAACTCCTACTAGCTAGATTGCCTCCTGCACGTCTCAGGAAGCTTATTCATCTAAAAAGAACCTGAATCCTCAACTCTCAAACTACTCAAAATCAATTGAGCACCCGAGAGTTTAAGGAGAAAAACATAAACTTTGAGTCAGACATAAAACCTGGTATGCATAATAATCTACCATCTCAAACAATTTAGATATCTTGTGAGACCACGCCGCTTAGTGGAACGAGTTTTCCCCTCACTAGTATCCTATAACTTTATAAAACCATATATTGTGCTTCTGCATCCACAATGGCTAAAACATAACAATATAAAATAATATGATGATATGCAAACAAGTAAATTAATTCTAGATTTCCCATGTCTATTCAATTTGGCTAACTGGCTCATTTATAGTTTCTAGGATCACTATTAACCTATTAATTTTCGTAGGCTGACTAATAACCTGTTTAATACTTATGGACACCACATCCAATTTCATAGTTTTCATGAGATCACTAAGAGCCTATTGGCCATTGCCAATAACTTATTTGTTTAATGGGTTCTCCCTGAACCTATTGGTAACTCCAATAACTTCCCTTTTATCCTAGTTTTCATGGGTTGAGTAGGAACCTATTGACTTCTATTAATAACTTAATCCGGATATAGTTTTCATGGGTTCACAACAAACCTATTGGCCCCTGCCAATAACTCTTTTTAATCATAGTTTTCATGGGTTTACTATGAACCTATTGGCCCCTGCTAATATCTTTTCCTAAACATAGTTTTCATAGGTTTACTACGAATCTGTCTACCTAACAACTTCTTTAGTCAATATTCTGGCATCCTACATTCTGGTCTATCTGACCTCCTGGATGCAATTCTACTCATTCAGGAATTAACTTATTCATATAAAACTTGGTTAATCCCTTTAACGAATTAATCAAGGAAAATTTCTTCAAAAACTCCATACTTAAAATCATTTCAAAACTCTTTTATTAGGCCATGGTTTTCCTTTAAAATGAGTTGGGTTATTTGTTTTGAAAACTAAGGCTTTTGAAACCTTAAAACGTTACTTTCGAAACCCTTGGATAACCTCCTTCGAAAGCATTTAAATCTTCTTTTCAAAGTAGTAACATATAACTTTCGAAACACTTTAAAACATCTCTATCGAAACCCTCAGTTCAAACCTTTCAGAAGTATTAAAGCATTATTTATTAACTCTTAGAAGCATAGCTTCGAAACCAATGAAAGTACCCCCTTTCAAAACCATTTGGTTTATTTATGAAAATAACTTTTGGGTCAAAGTGACTATATATGAGTACTCCTTTCGAAACCATTTACCTTTAACTAAAATTGATTAGGGAAAAATTTGATGGCTTCGGAACCATCCTTTCGAAAGCTTCAAAACATTAAGTAAAACATTGAAGAATAGCATCGAAACCCCCTTTCGAAGCCATTGCCTTTGAAACCCTCGAACCCTTTCGAAAGTTTTTAGGAAGTGGCTTAGTACAATTTTAAAACAAAAGCTACCTTTTGAAAGCATTGATGACTTCAATACCTTCGAAAGGCATAAGATTGGCAGCAAGGTTTCGACTAAGTCGAAACCACCCTTTTAGAAAGCATTAAGTTATAAACATACGAACTCATTCGAAAGCTCCATTTAAACAAAGAGGTGGCAACAGATTCAAAAGTTACATCTTCGAAAGATTAGACTTGGTCGAAAGCATTCTTTTGAAAACAAGGCAAGCACATATCTTTTGAAAGTAAACAAAGGTTTCGACCCTATCGAAAGCTATGTTTTGACACCATGCCTTCCGCCCTTCTCCAATCCACTATGTACCATCCTTGTGTTACCTTGTGTACTAGTTTCGGCTTTGTTTGTTTCGACACAGTTGGTTACGACCGAGTCGTAGCGGAAGTAATGGGTCAGAAGGGGCTTCTGAAAGAGGCGGAACCTGTTTTTCTGAATAAAATCTATTTAATACTATTTAAAGCAATTACTTTATAACTAACCTACCTGTTTGTAAACATTTAATTGGTTGCCATAAAATTTTCAAATTCTTTCCAAAATAACTGTCGCATAATTTCAGATCTAAATCAAAGATTAATTTAATAAATAAGCCCTTCCATTAAGCAAACCAATAAAGCAATAAAGTCCTCCTTCTAAAATAATTTAATTTCCATAGTAATTCACTTAGGAAAAACCCCCAAAAATTACTGAAATTCATTTTCAATATGTTGTCTAACATACAAAATTTCCAAACCCAATTTCTTTATAAAATAACTGAAATAAATTTTTAAACCCAATTCATTCAAATTTTCCTTTGAAAATTCGTATTAAATTTTCCATACCTTGGAAAATTTTAAAATTTGAAATCCATCTCCAAAATCATATTCTACATGATATAAAATTTTCTCATAGCATTCGAAATCAATTATAATCGGTTTTACCCTTAAAACCATGTAAAATGATTATCTAATATTTTGCTTAAATCAAACATACCAAAATCCAAGCATATCATCAATCAAAAATTATCTTAATAATTGGATTTAATCTTATACCCGAAAACAAATGATTATAAAACAAAATAGAAATAACATAGATTATTATTCACCTTGATTAGGATAAGGACTTTGAGATTTGATTAAGATTAATTCCCCTTGCTTAAATTTGAATCTCTAGATAGTGTATTTCTCTTGGATCTGGTCCCAATCCTACTATTTTCCTTCCTAGATCTGCTTAGTCTTCTCTCAAATCGCTAGATCTTCTTTAGTATCGTTCTTTTATTTTAATTTTATTTTTGTTTATTTATATGTAAATATAAGAAATAATAGAGGAGAGGTAAGAAGATGACAACAACTAGGATTAGAGAGAAGAGTGAAGAGTTAGGTTATGTTAGTGGTTTAATTCATAGGAGATCTATATTAATCCTAACCATTGATTGATTGCTTTATTTCCAAGCAATCCTATCTTATAAAACCTATACCATTAGATTTAATCCAATGAACCTAGACACGTTTTTAAATAATATGTCAAATCTCCTTATAAGGTTAACAATATGTGTACATGCCTATAACATCGATCAATCCATAAATCAATAAATCAATTTTTATTTACTTTCCTTTCTAAATAAAATCTTCCCATTACCATCATTTATGTTACGCTAATTAATTCATTTATACCATTTTAGTCCATAATACTTATTCACATTTAACACTTTACTACTAGAATTAAATATGGCAAAGTACCATGTATTTAATTCAGAAGTATATTCATATATATATATATACACACACACACACATACATATACACACACACACTTGTTGGTGTCCTCTTTACTTATTGAAGAACTCCAGTGAAGATTTATTTATACCAAAAATCATTTCTTTATTTGTGTCCCTTTATTTGTATAAATAAACCCTTTTCCTTTTCCAACAATTACATTGCCCAAATCATTGCAACAAATTTACCACCTACGTCCGTCAATTAAGATTCAAATCTTAATTAATACTCTTAATTTCCATTCCATATTTTTTTAACTAATGTCTTTTCTCTATATTTCCCTTAAAACAATTTATTATCCAAATATATAATTTTTAAACATATCTTTCAAAATGTTTAACTTTTATTAAATGTCGGATTCAAAAAATAAACCTTTTCCTCTTGCATAAACTGTTATTCTTTTCAAACATGCATTAATTCTTCCTTTTCTTTGATTAACATTTCACTTCCTTAATTTATTGTGTTCCTTCTTATAACGTGGCATGCACCCTTATTTAAACATATTGATATATCTCCATTCAAACCTGAACTTTCTATGTTTGGTAATAAATGTCCCTATTATTTAGTATTCATGTTTACATACTTCTTTTAAGACAATTGCTACTTTCTTATACATTTATTTTTCAAACTTACAATTTTATAAATTTTATGAAATGCTCTCTTTTCAAAATAAACTCTTACATTTGCGCATATGAATATCTTTCCATTCTTCTCTTTTAAATGCACATACCTCATCATACCCCTTTTTCTTCCTTTTCCTTTATTAATGTAATTACTACACATTTAACTTATTTCTTAACAAATAAGTTTTTCTTTATAGCATTAATCCCTTATTTTCAAAATAGACGCAAAATGCAAAATGTAAGCTACAGTAAATGCTCCAAATCTTCTTTATACGGTATCCATTTCTGACAATTTATATATATGAATTTGGGCTAGAAAAATCTACTTAATACAAGGGAAAAGTCAAAATTCCTAAATTCATTTATTTGGGAAAATTTACTATTTCGTCCTTTTATGTAAATTTACATTTCTGACATTTTAATTCATTACTAAAACTCACAGGGTGTTACATATGCATAACTATTCCTTTTCAACCAATAGCTATACTTCTTTGATTATTGTAACTTTCCTAATTTCTTATTCCTTTGATTCATTACTACTTTCATTGCATATTGTTTATTTAACAAGTGTAACAACACGTACTTTACTAGACCTGAATTTTTGCTAAATCAAAAACCCAAGTCTATTAAAGTTAAGATCATTGGAGTTGGTATCCTATAATAAACAAAAGTATATCAAAGACTATTGATATGAACTCATGAAGGAATAAATAAATATAATGAAAAATATATACATATAATGACTAAGGCTAATACTTCTGGTATCTAGTACACTTGTCATTGTCGAGAATGCATAAGGAAATCTGTCCTTCCGTTGTTCCCGCCTTGTGTCAATACCAATCCCTCTAAATCTATCATCTAGGTTGTAATGAGGAGGGGGTCAAAACAACGTTCTGGTGATTAGTAAATTACATACTTTATCCATAACCCTAGTTTACACCAATTTTTTCCACTATGTGTTATGTCTATTATTTAAGTCTAGTCATTTTTGAATTCATGTTCGTGTACAATACACCTAACCTACTCGAGGTATATAATAACTACATACATATTTATATGTATATGTATATGTATATATAAGTACCATAATCCCCTCATGGACTAGGTTACATTCCCTGTTAGTATCCATAACTCTGCACTACGCCAGGCTTCCATCATCAGTGTCTAGGCTGAATTACCAATGTACACCAAGTAATCACTTATTAGTGCCTAATAACAAAATTACAACTATTTAGCTATATTTCAATTTGTCTTAAATTCTCATCTAGGGGTTATCTAGCCTTGCCTCCTAACTACAAACTAACTAACAAACAACTTTGAGGTGGTGATGTCCCATATGAAACCTACACTAATAGAAGGTGTAGTTCATCTAGGCATAACCCGAGTCTTTCTAGTGACCGCTCCAAGACAAACGATGATCTTGACCTATGTGTACAGCCCTACTCCTCACATAAATGGTACCAACCTTGGTGACATAGCGTTGAGCCTACAGTCACCATCCCATTTAGATTTCCTAATGCAATCAAGGAAATGCCCACTTGGTTACTTAGTAACCCTATAAGGATCGAAGTAGACTCAACTTGGTCGTTTAAGAATTCAAACCGAGGCAAACCCCAATTTGGTATATTCCTCCACCTATACGTCGATGTATATTCCCATGGTCCTACAGTTAGAGATGTTCTGCATCAGTATAACATATACACAACTACTGGTAGCCTCTTTCGGAGGGCGGACTTTTGTTGTGCAACATTACTGACCTCGCATTCCAACCCTTACTAATGACTATGTCATTCATAGTTAATTTAAATATTTGTCAATATCTAATAATTCACACCCATTATAAATGTGTACTTGAGGCTATATTGTTTTTGCTATATAATTACCCTACCTCCTAAGTTCAATTATTAGTACTTAGGCACTTTTACATGACCTCGGTTCTTACTTCTTACTTCTTTAATACTATTAAATGCCTTTTACTGCTTATTTCTAACTTAATAGATTAAGTATTTATTACTACTTGACTTCTAATAGTATAATTAGATATGTTCTACCGTTCCTTTTTAACTAATAACTATACTTCTTTTATTATTATACCTTTCTTAATTTCTTATTCCTTTGATTCGTTACTACTTTCATTGCTTATTGTTTATTTGCTAACTTACTGTAACACCCCATGATTTTACGATAATTAATTAAAAAGAAATTTAATAAATAAATAATAATGCTAAAAATTAGAATTTTTATAAATCTCAGAATTTGGCTACGAAACATCATTGGGTTCGTAGCGATTTTCTAATCAATTTTCATATATAAATTCCTGATTGGAGTTCAAACGAAAAAGATATTAACATTTGAAGTTTTTAAATCAAAAATGATTATATATATAATTACGGTAATAAAATTTAATTAATGCTAATTAGTAACGTTAATGGAAACTTAAACGTTAAGAAAAGTTAACATTAAATCTAATCTCATAGAATATATATAAGTGAAAACAAATTGTTGCAATTTGTTTTAAAATGGAATAAAACTAAACAAATCAAGGAATGAAAATAATTCACTACAAATACACATGACCGATCGACCTTAGATCCCTTAAGGTTGACTGGTAGTGGTCGACCGTAGGGCAATGATTGTCGACCAGTTCAAATGTAAAGTTGATTGTAAATTATGGCCTAACGGATCAGATTTAATAAATCATTTATTAACGAGTAGGATTAATTCTAGAGCCTGTAAATATAGGCCAAGTTTCTCACTTCTCTTCTCATATTTTTTGGTTCACAGAGCGAAGCTCTGCCATTCTCTTTTCTCTACTATTTCTAGAATTCAGAAAGTAGTAAAACTATTATATATATAAGTAGTGAAAAGTGGGGAATGAGAGAAGAGAAGAATAGGATCGATTCGGAACATGAATAAAGGTAAATCTTGAATATTAAACTCAAATTTAAATTTAGTTCAATCTTTTCTCCAAATCTGTAGTTGTAATAGATATATACCCTTTTTATATTTTAGATTTAAAGTAAGAGGGAGTCGAATAAAAAGGAAATAGATCTACATCTGAAGAATTAGAAAGCTAAAGCAAGGTGAGTGGGAATATATATATATATATATATAATCTTAGATTTATATCATTGTAGATCTATTTCATTTATGCCTAGATAAAATCACGATTTGGATATTTAATTTTATGTGCGTAAGGAATTGATATAAATCACAAATGGGATATTTAATTGTATACATGTAATGATTATAGAAAATATGCCTATATGTTATAGAAAACCCTGAACTTGATAGATATTGTATACGTTTGGATTTGGAAAGTTAAAGGTATAAATAGTCTCTAGATTTGTAAATAATTTGTTAATGAAATCATATTTGGAATTTCATATTTGGTTAGTTTATATAGATTATTGAACATAAATTAGAATTGATTATAAATTAAATTAGGGTTAGATAATATTTTAATACATTATAATCAATTGTGTAACGATGTGAATTTCTATAAATTGTCCAAAAATATAAATAAAAGTGTATTGGTTGAAATAATAAGGAATGTGATAAAATAGGAAGAGATTTACAAAATAAGAGAATCACCATATTTTGTACTATCTATTCCAATAGAAAAATAAAAGATAATTCCTTGTTATTTCACACATAAAACAAGTCCTCTTTTATGTAAATTATAGAGAATTATAGTGTTAACAATTCCCTTTGGGAAAAGAAGTAATTATAATGTATTAAGATATAAAAATCCTTAAGTACAACTAAAGTAATGTAAACAAGAATAATAACAACAATATAAAAGGGAAACCTAAAGTACGTAATTTAAAACGGTGTAGAAAACGAACGATAAAACAAAAACGATACAATTAAATGAATATGGAAGTAATAAGTCTAAATAGATAACTAAAGGAAGATATTAGTTAAAAAGAAAATAGGAGAACTCATTCAATAATGTTAAACGAAAGGGAAATAATAAATGATACTTAATTCAATAAATTGGATAAAAAATGATAGTAAATGACAAGAATAAATCAAAAGTAAGTTACATAAGATTTATTAACCAACGATGACTGAAAAAGGTAAAGAATATTATTAATAGTTAAACATTAGAGGCATAATAATTAAGCAATTATGAATACACATACACATACGCACATAAGTATATATACGTAGCCTCAAGTATGCGTTTATGATGAATGTGAATTATTAAAGTTAATAAGTAGCTTAAATGGATAAGAATGACATAGTCATTAAAAGGGGTTGGAATGTGAGGTCGATAGTGTTACACAATAGAAGCCTGCCCACCGCAAGGGGCTACCAGCAGTTATGTATACATTATACTGATGTGGGACATATCCAACTGCAAGACCCATGAAATATATACGCTTGAGTATAGGTGAAGGAATAACATCAGTAAATTCTGCTTCAATGAATAAAGAGAGGGTATTGCCTTGACTGCGTTAGCAATCTAAATAGGATGGTGAGCATCTCGAAGATATGTCAGTAGATGTTGGCACCAAATCAGAAGTAGGCGCTACATAGGTTGAGTGCGTCATCGATTCAGAGTGGTCAAAATGAGGAAGATAGGGTTACACCTAACCGACTATGCCTCATACTAAAGGTAAGCCAGATTATGTGATGCATCGCCATAGTTGTTTGCTAGTTTGTTTGTTAGGGCAAGGCTAGTTAACCCATAGAAGAGTTCTTTCAAAAATGAATGGGGTAGTCCATGGAGTTGAATCCACAATAGGAAGCGAACAAGTTAGTAAATCCCTAAGGCGAGATAGAATACAGATAAACTTTGTGATGTCATTATTAGGCACTAACCAGAGGTTCTACTTTGTATGCCGACAATTTGGCCAAGACATTGACGATGGTGCCCAGTGGTGCAGAATTACGGATATTAGCAGGAATAGTATCTTGGTCCAAAGGGTGACTGTGGTACTTATATATTTATATATATACGTCAATAGTAATAGTTTACTTCAAGTAGATGGGACACATCGTATGCAGTAGAGTCGAAATGACTAAGTAAATAATAAGGGACATAACATGTAATGGAAAGCAATCGACATAAACTAGTGTTATGTACAAAATGTATATTTCATTAGTCACCAGAACGTTGTCTTACTCCTTCCTCATTACAACCTACATGATATCTTTAGAGGGACATGTACTGGTGCAAGGCGGGAATAGTGAAAAGACAACTTTTTTAATGCATGCTCGACACTAACAGGGACATTAGATATTAGAAGTGTCAATCTTGGTCAATAAATATATGTTTTATTGTGCTTTACTATTCCGCTGTGAGTTATATCGACAATGCTCTGATATGTATTTATTTGCTTATTTGTAGGATACCAAACCAACGATCCGCACTTTGGTAGATTTGGGTTTTCGATTTAGCCAAAATTCAGGCCCACTGGGGTGCGGGTTGTTACATTACTTTTAAACATGAATATTAAATTAACGACGGAATTATTGTTATTATTTCACTTTATAATATTTTAGTTTTACCTTTAGGGATTTCTATATTCTAATGCATTAGAAATACATCTTCCCAAAAGAGGATTTGTGTTATGTTTGGAATTAAAGGAGTTATCCTTTTATTTTTTATTGAAATGGACGGTGCAAAATACAATAAACATCCATATATTGTACATCTCTTTCTTTTAGTCATATTCCTTGTTATTTCAAACAATACACCTTCATATATAATTATAGAGTTAGATAATTTATAGAAATTTACGTTGCAACTTCATTCCAATGAATCAAAATATTACTTAAATCCCAATCCAATTCGTAACAATCTTCAATTCATGTTTAATAATGTGTAACATTCAAATAATAAACCTAGAATAAAATCTTATTAATGATTTATTCATGACTTTTAGGGACTACTATCACCCTTAATTCCTAGATTTAAGTATAAACGATATTTAATCAGCTTTAACGATTCATAGAATATGTAGGTAAGGTTCTCAAATTTATTACTTTTATCTCACCATTTGACCAAGCAGTATACGGGCAAACCCGACGAGTTAAACTTTGAAGTTTTCAAGGCAAGATGTCCGGAGTGGTGACCATAAAGCCCAAAACCATGATACAAACAAGATCATAGCACATACACACATCAACAAAACAACTTCGAAAACCCGAAACCCCACAAGTGTGGGGTCGGTACCAACCCCCACTAGGAGTTGGCACTGACTCGTAACCCTTGGCCTGGTGGGGCCCATCTTCCTTTCATGGATCCTCCTTGGTGTCAAGACCCCATTACCAGTGCTATCTTGTTGGTTCAATACGATTCTCTACCGATCTCCGTGAACTCCTAAATCGGAAACTTTGTTCTTCTACAACTCCATCGTTTGGACTCCGAAACAAGTTATTCTTGATGCAAACGACTATGGAATCACGAAGCTAACCACAAATGAGCCAAGAGAAGAGTTGAAGACATCCAATTTGGCCATTTTAGGGATCGGTATTGACCCCTAACCTTGGAGTCATACCGACCCCTAGCAACCTAATGAGGTGGCACCTATTTTCATAGGAGAATTGGTCAAAATCTTGAGTAACAGCTTGGAGATATTTTGGATGAAATTTTAGGCTACCTCTGTAAATAAAGGGGCAGGGCTCATTTTTCATGATCTTTTAGCTCTGTCTCTACTCTATTCTATATTCTTGTAATGATGAAAATCTAAGTGCTGGAGTTGTACCGACTTCTATGAACTTCTGCCTCCAAGTTAGAATATAAGCAATAAAACTATTAAGTGGAGATAGGCTAGTGTTTGCCGAACCACTATAAATCATTGTGTGTTCATTTCTTACCTGTTTTAATTTGTTTTCTTCACTTTTTATTCTCTTCTATTTTCTTTTGGGTGTTTGTGCCATTTTTTATTCAAAAATTTTGGCGCGCCAAAAAGGAATACTTGAACTCGCTGATTTAAGACTTAGGAAGATTCGGAATGGTTAGACTATAAACTAGGAGAACTGCTGCTAGAGGAAATCAACTGGGGCAACCAAGAGGCGTCCTCGGGAGCTAATGCACCATCCATCTACATAACCAAAGATGAGATGGAAGAACTGATGAATGGGCTACAAGAGAGAATGGTTGCTCATCGGAAGGAGACGACGGAGACCTTCTTTAGATGAATGAACCAAGCAGGAATGGTCGGAGTTACTGCAAACTATAATCAAGAACCAGAAACTGGAGCACAAGAAGATGGAGTCAGAGTGGAACGACTAAGGGCAAACCTCAGCCTAAATATACAGGTCGGTACTGACACAACCCTAGGGATCAGTACTGACTCCTAAAGGCCCAAGGGCATGGTTTGTCCCAATCTTAGAGGGAATGCCATGTACCTTGGAGCTACGCCGGAGCGATTTAATGCGGATCAGAGTGTTGGAGCACATCCAAGGGAGTATGTACCTAAGTTCCCTCATGGAGTTGGAGTGCAGGCTGAGAATGCAAACTGGAGATTACCTTTAGAAGACAATGATTGATTTACTGAGATGATAAGGCAAGCTATGAGAGGTGAATTGTCTAATCAAAGCTTGGGAGACGTGAATAGAAGTCCTTTCACTCCAAACATTTGATATGCTAGAAATCCACTAAAATTCAGGCTACCGACAGTAAAGATATAAGATGGAAAGTCTAACCCTACAGTTCATTTAATGAGACACATATGGCACATGGAGGTGCTGGGGCATCTGAGGAAGCTATGGAATGGTGTTTCCCTTTGTATCCAACATATTTGGCTACGCTATGGTTCAGACAGTTGGAGAATGGTTCCATAAGCATGTGGAATGAGTTAATTGACTGGTTTATGAGGCAGTTTTGGGTCCACATCTCACAACCCAAGAATGTGATGACTTTGAGGGCCAGGGAGTCCCTTAGGAATTTTCTGACAAGATTCAATGCGGTGGTTGCCTCAGTGGATAGGCTGGATCCATCCATGATTTTGATGTGGTAGTTTTTGGAATTGTAGATAAGACAGATTTTAAAGTTGCAATGGAAAGGGATCCGCCATTGGACCTCGCAGAATTTACCACGAAGCTGAAAGGTTTGTATGGCAAGAGGACACTGAAGCCGATAAGGGGGAGGTTAATACTGTGAAAGGCGAAGGACCGCCTAAACAAGGATTTGGTAAGGATAAAGGAAAGTAGAGATTAGATGATGGATATGATGGCTCGAATGGGCAAAGGGGAGAATCAAAATTCTCTTTGTACACTAATCTGAATAAGACCCTTGAACAGATCTACTTGGATACTATGGGGCAACTCCCTTATCGAAAGCCGGCAAGGCGAGAACCCAGAGTGTGGAAGAACATCTGGAAAGTACTGCCTATTCCATAAGCTAGATGGGCATAACACGAAAGACAGGCACCTGCGAGATCTGATAGAGGGACATGTCAAAGATAACAGATTACAACAATACATAAGAAATTGAACCTGTGGGAGCAACTATCATCTGCCGCGGAACCGTGGCGGCCTTGGATCAAGGTCGAGAATTGTCATCTCTTGATCATGATGGCATGGAATCAAGTCTGTTTCTCGCCTGCTATTTTACCTTTTTCAATAAACCATGTAATGAAACAGTCTAGACACTTACTCGTGTATGAGATCTCGAATGGTCCCTAGGCATGCTTTGAGCTGGATGCTAGATTGTAATGCCCGACAAGGAAAATATTTAGATGTTAGAATTTATATTTTTTTGATATTTAAATTTGATTATTGAAATCCATATTTAATGTGATGACTGATATTGATCGCTTTAATGTCCCGTCCGGAAGGACAGGACCGGTGTGCAAGGTGCAAGTCTCCTTGCCGCAGCACGAGCTGATAGGCTTGTACGATATTAATTGCTTTTAAAGTTTAATATTGATCGCTTAAATGTCCCGTCCAGAAGGATGGGACCGGTGTGCGAGGTGCAATTCTCCTCGCCGGAGCACGAGCTGATTGGCTTGTACGATATTAATCGCTATAAAGTCCTGTTCGGAGGGATGGGACCAGAGTGCAAGAAGTACATCCCCTCATCGGAACGTGAGCGGATGGGTTCACTTGTCGTTGAGTCCCCTTGTCGAAGAGTAGTGGATTGGTCTCGGCAAGGGTTCGGAGAGACCATGGATTTGATCGCGTTATGTTTCATCTAGAAGGATCGAACCGGACTGCAAGGAGTAAGTCACCTCGCCATAGTGTAAGTGGATGGGCTTACATGTCATGAGTTCCCTCACCGGAGAGCGAGCGTATTAAGCTCAGCAAGGATTGCATTATGTCCCAACCGAAGTGCCGGACCGAAGTGCAAGGACTAAGTCACGTCACTAGAGAGTGATTGGATGGACTTGCTCATCATTAAGTTCCCTCATTAGAGAGCAAGCAGGTTGGGCTTATCAAGGGCCCGGGGAGGCCATAGATCAGTTTGAAGAGACCACGAACCTTATTATCGACCTTAAATGGTCATCGGCCCAAACAAAAATGAATTTGATTATCGACCCTGAATGGTCATCAGCTTCAAATGGCTATAAATTTGATTATCGGTCCTGAATGGCCACAAATTTGATTAATGATCCAGAGAGATCAAACCTTTGAATAGAGATTGATTTGATAAAAGGATTCAAACACCTTATAATTGGAATAGGAATGGTAATCCTGGATGAACACGTGATGATTTTAATATGTAATCGCTCTAAGAGAGATAATGATGCAAATCCTGATTGAACACGGATGGCTCTGATATGTAATGTAATGACTTCGAATGAAATTAGAATTGCGATAATGTATAAATTACACTTAGGAAGAATCTAGAGTCTTAGGCTCCAATGGGTTTGGAACGACCCGTGATCGATAGAAGAATCCTAAGGAACTAGACGTTACACTCAGATCGAAGTAGCTGGAGCGCTCAACCGTCAAAGATTGACATTACATTTGTCCTTGAGCAAAGCACACCTTCCATTCGCAAGGCATGCTTTGGAGGGTAAGTGTTATCCCACCCTTTGACTAGGCAGTATACAAGCAAACCCGACGAGTCAAACTTCGAAGTTGTTAAGGCGAGACGCCCGGAGAGGCGACCATGATGCCCAAAACCAAGTTACAAGCAAGATCATAGCATGAACACAAATCAGAAAAACGACTTCGGGAACCCGGAACCCCATAAGTGTAGGGTCAGCACCGACTCCTAACCCTTGGCCCGGTGGGGCCCACCTTCCTTTTATTAATCCTCCTCGGTGTTAGGACCCCATTTCCAGTGCTATCCTATTGATTCAATATGATTATCTATCGATCTCTGTAAACTCCTAAAGTGGAAACTTTGTTCTTCTACAAATCCATCGTTTGGACTCTGAAACAAGTTATTCTTGATGTAAACAACTACGAAATCACGAAGTTAACCACAAGACGAGCCAAAACGAAGAGTTGAAGACATCCAATTTGGCCATTTTAGGATCGGCACCGGCTCCTAACCTTGGATTCGTATCGACCCCTAGCAACCCGATGAGGTGACACCTATTTTCATGGGAGAATTAGCCTATATCTTGAGTAATGGATTGGAGATATTTTGGATGAGATATTATGCTCCCTACCTCTAATAAAGGGGTAGGGCTCAGTTTTCATGATCTTTTGGCTCTGGCACTACTCTACTTTATATTCTTGTAATTTTGAAAATCTAAGTGTTGGAGTTGTACTAACCCCTAAGAACTTTTGCCTCCAAGTCAGAATATAAGCAATAAAACTATTAAGTGGACGTAGGCTAGAGTTTGTTGAACCACTATAAATTTCTATGTGTTTATTTCTCACTTGTTTTAATTTGTTTTCTTTACTTTTATTCTCTTTTACTTTCTATTTGGTGTTTGTACCATTTTTGATTCAAACATACATATACATATTTAAGATTACAACTTCAAAATTTATAATTAGGCATACAAGGAACAGATTCACAATGATATAAATTCAATATTACATAAAAATATATAATTTATCACTCACCTCTAAACTTCCAAATCTCTAGATCAAGTTCTGTTATTTCTGATTGACTCCCTTTCTTTCTACCAAAGTATGTATCGAAAAAGATATATTTATCAAAATGATAGATCCGAGAAGATATTTGAATTAAATATAGATTTGGATTTAGATTTACGATTTACCTTTGGCTTTGGCAATTTGATTCGGCCCTATTCTTCTTCTCTATTGTTTATTGCTATTCTCCGCATATATATATATAATTTATAGTTCGTACAATTTCTAGATTTTGCAAAGAAAGAAAATGGCAGAGCTTCGCCATTGCTTTAGAAAATATGAGAAGAAAAGTGAGGGGCTAAGCCTGTATTTATAAGGGTTCGAATCAATCTCAGCTGTTAGATTAGCATATATTAAATGCGGGTCATTCGGCTTAGGTTCAACACATTCCACCAACTTACCACCGTTCAATCACTATGTTTGCACCGATCGACCGCTAGCGGTCGACCGGTGCTAATAAGAGGGTGGAACGACCACCTTTATATGTTAATTATTGATTTTTGTTTGCTTTGTTTCCTAATTGAACCTATTTTATTTGGTCTGCCTAACGTTAACCTTACTTAAACGTTAAGTATTCGTTAACGTTAATTAACTATATTTGTTTCCTTAATTACATATATACTTGTTTCTGATTCGAAATCTTCAAACGTTAATAATTTTTTGTTTGAACTCTGATCGTAAAACTTTATATATGAAAATTGATCCGAAAATTGCCATGAACATAATGGTGCAAGTTTCGTAGCTAAATTCTAACATTTTTCAAAATTCCATTTTCGAGCTTTAATAATTATTTATTAATTACTTTTTGATAAATTTTCGTTCAATTTACAGGGTGTTACAGGGGTTTACTTCAGGGTGGAAGGTATTAAATGGCCATTGGGTCTGCCCCCTCCCTACATAAGAAGTCTTAAATAACCTATGATGGTACCTAATATGGAAATGGGGTCTACTTCATTCTAACAAGAGGTATTAAGTGACTATGATGGGTATTTTTTCTTGACTTACATTAGGATTGTCTAAAAGAGATTTTGGCTGTAGGAGGTCGACGAGCTATGTCAATGTTATTGTTGGATCGATGTCCAGTAGAGGGTTGACATATCGGCTATGACCACCAGTGGTCCCGAGCGGTTATTAGCAAAGACTTAGGTTATGCCCTAACAGATTGCACTTTCTACTAGTGTAGAATCCGTATGGGATATGCAAAGACCTCGTTATTTAATTAGTTGTTTATTTGTTGGAGATGGGCTAGTTAACCCTTGATATGTCTTTGAGATGCGTTAGTAATATGGCAATTAAATATATTGGTCATCGATCTCTGTAGCTAGAACCGACTGACTAGTGATTATGTTACGGAGGGCCCATTTTAGGGTTGAGGTATTAAATGAACAATGGGTCTGCCTCCTCCCAATTTAATAAGTCTTAAGTGGCCAGGGTTTTCTTTTGGGTAGTACAACTTTTACATATATATGTATATAGGCATATATATAGTTATACCTCAGAGAAGGTTAGATGAATCGTACACGTAGATGGAATTACATGGAATAGCCATGAATAATGGACATAACACTTAAATAGAAATCAATTGGCATAAATTAGTGTTATAGATAAAGTACGTAGTTTTCTAACCACCACAACATTGTTCCGACCCCTTTCTCATTACAACCCACATGATAGAATTCGAGGGACCAATTTCTGGTGCAAGATGGTAAGGGTAAATTAAGAAATTTTCTTATTCATGCTCGACATTGACAAGGTGATTAGATATCCAAGGAATAATATTGATTCCAAGGTTGTGGCCTTAGTCGTTATATATGTTCTATTATATTTTTCTATTTCACTGTGAGTTTATATAGATAAGCCTATGGTGTAATTATGTTTATTACAGGTTACCAAAACAAACAATCCATAACCGAGTGGACTTGGGTTCCAATTTAGTCAAAATTTGGGCCTATTAAGGTGTGGGTTGTTACATTTGGTATTAGAGCTTATGTTAGTCGATCGTAGAAATTAAGATACGCTTAGAGAATGGATTTTTATTTTTACCTATAATTATATATATATATTATAAGCCAAACTCTATATATTCCAATTATAGAAGTAGTTGCAGCCATATTCTTAAAAGATAGATAAGGCAACTATGAGTTGGAATAAAAAATAAAGTTATATTTAAGCGCTTACCCCGATTACCCCATGAGACGGAGGTTGTACCGTAAGGCATTCACTGAGAAGAGCATGAGCATGACATATAAAAGGACCTCGGAAGCTAGATGGTAGTTGACTCCTTTGGTGGGCCTAGGCTGCCTTATGATTGTGAACTTTGTCGGATTGTCGATTGAAGATGTACATTTCATCCAGACAGATGGGAAACAAGAACCTATATGTTGCAAGCATCCAAAAGTAAGATGTGAAAAATTATTGAGCAATTTTTTGTAGGAAGATATGTATTAATAATTGTTTGCACCAAAATTGGTCACAAATCCCAAAAATAGTGAAAGCGCCAGTGTATATATACAGATCCACAATATCCAAGCACATATCTCAGATCCAGATAAAGTAGAGGATAAAAATGAAGAAATAGCAAAATTAAAATGAGTAAGAAAGCAAAGAACACAAGGTTTATAGTGGTTCGGCTATCTCCGGCATACGTCCACTTTGAATTAATCCTTTTATTCCTTTTGTATTGAGATTACAATTACAAGCCTTTGAACATCAATGAATAAAATAGCAGAGTTTCGGCCTAAAGAGCAGAAAAAGATCCCCTTTTAGTTGCCACAGGACCGGTATTTATAGGTGTAGATCCGAAAATATCCGCCTCAAAACTTGGAATACATTTTCTCTTGCGTAGGTGGGCCCACCAGATTGATCCAAAGTGATTTGGGATCGATCTCTGATTGGTCCATATCGATTTCATATCTATCAGGAATCGCTCTAATAGGGCTGGGATCAATTATGGTGAAAGTTGATAGTGCAAAGTCCTTGCTCTTTGAATTTCACGAAATTCCAGTGTGTAGTTTATGAGATATGATTGATCCAAGTTTGAGATTTGCAAATAGGCTGGTAGCTTCGTATCAATCAAAAGCTTCGTATCCATACCCCGTATCCATGCTTCTCATATCGATTCGAGTTTCATGCACAGATCCATGTTTAACCCCTCATCCTGACTGCTTCCTTCGCATCGATCAATACGAACGCGATCGATACGAAAATGGCTCCTGGGTCATTCGTATCCATCAGTATCCATGCTATTCGTATCCATCCACCAACCCTCCTTCGTATCGATTCAAGTCATGTTCATACCCATGTTGTACATATCGATCCGACCTTTGTTCCTTCTTATCGATCCCCTGCCCTTCCTGCTGCCTTGTTCATATCGATCCTGGAGCACCCCGATAGCATATGCTTTCGTATCCATCAGACCCGCTTCCATACGTTCCTTTCGTATCGATCAATGAATGATCGATATGAAATGCTTTTCTAAACTCTTGTAGCCATCGCTTCGTATCCATCAAGTTCGCTTCATTCTTCGTATCCATGAAGTCTGTATCCCTTGGTTGCTCTTGTATCGATCCAGCCTTTATCGATACGAAGCGCACCAACATGTTTTGCCACATTCATCTGATTGAAACGCACTGTGATCAATTTGAAGCAATGCATAACTATATCCATCTCAATCGATACGAAGGCAAGCATCGATTTGAAGTACGCTCTCCACATCCATTTCAATCAATACAAAGGCATCAATTCGACCTGATTTTCCACGAATATTGATCCATCCATAACTTGAGCATACGAACTCCGATTGACTTGAAATTGGAAATGTAGCCTCACCTAGCCTTGTTTATCATTTCCAATCCATCCCACCCTGATTGGAGCTTGGTCCAATTTTGACGGTATTGATCATAACCTTGTTTCCAACTGATCTCAAATTCTGATATCCACCCTTTTTTAGTCAATTTGTTGATATCTCCGGCCTTGCCCGAAAGGCGGGGTAACATTTTCCCTCTAAAACATGCCTTGCGATAGGAAGGCGTGTTTTAAATAGCTTTAAATCCAACATCCAAAGTCCATATTCCAACCATAACCATGCTATCCGATCCACGATCCAATCCATTACCTGATTCCGAATCCAGTGACCAAATCCTTAGCCAATTCCATATCCATTAACCAATAACCAAATCCGTGACCTCTACGGGTTGCTATCCAAATCCGGGCCCGGGATCTCTCCGGGTCCTGTAATCCAAATCCGGGACCTCGTTGGGTCCAAATCCAAAGCCGGGACCTCTCCGGGTGTAAATCCAAATCCATAGACCTCTTCGGGTCTAAATTCAAATCCATAGACCTCGTCGGGTCATTTTATCCTACTCCGGCCTTGACTCTACGGTTAAGGGCTTATATTCTCCGGGCCTCGACTCTCCGATTGAGGACTTTTATATTCTCGGGCCACAACTCTCCGGTCGAGGACTTTTATATTCTCCGGTCGAGGACTTTTATATTCTTCAGTCGAGGACTTTTATATTCTCCAACCTCGACTCTTCGGTCGAGGACTTTTATATTCTCTAGCCTCGACTCTTCGGTCGAGGACTTTTATATTGTGTTCGAGTCCATTCCATCGCTCTCTGGCGAAGGGACTCGTAACTTGTGATTACTGCCCCGTCTCTCCGGTCGGGACCGTAATCGCGTGACCTGTATTATTTATTACATTAGTCCATATCCAATCATCATAAGGTCCAATTGAAAAAATAAATGTCCATACAACCAGGAAAAACTAAATAAAAGTCTGTACAACCAAGGAAGAAACCAAATTTTGCAGAAAAACAGAAGGAAAACAAGATTTTATAGACCCGAGCATCACGGTTTATCGTTATCTCAGAGCATGCCTAGAGATCGTCCTCAATCCCGTACATGTGTAAGTGACTTAGCCGTGCTACTTCGAGGTCTATTACTTATTCCATGCCACAAATCCAATCAGCTGATAACAAGTTGATGACGTTGCCTAGATCTAGTGCCATCTTCATTTGGGGTGGGTGGTGGCCGCTCCTGTTCCACTGCCATAGCTTGATTCCTTACGTATTGTTGTAGATGACCATTCCTTATATGCACCTCAACGATAACCTTCACATGCCTGCAGTCGTTTATGCTGTGCCCATCCAGGTCATGGAACAAGCAATGCTTTCCCGATGCCCGTTCGTATTTAGAGGGTTCTCTTTTTGCCAGCCTTCGATACTGGAGGCGCTCTCGAGTATCCAAGTAAATCCTTTATAGAGTTTCAGTTAAATCTGTGTAAGAAGAAAATTTTGATTCCCTCCGTTGCCTTTTCAAAGTGTTGTCGTTGTTGTTCATTTTCCTTTTGCCTCTATCGTCCTTATTTGAATCATCCCTAGGAGGACCTCTACCTTTTACCACATAAACTTCATCCTCTCTCCCTTCTCTTTCAGCCTTCGAATCTTCCTGTCTTAGAAACCTTTCTTCTTCATGATAAAACTCTCCGAGATCCATCGGCGGGTCATGTTCCAATGATATCTTAAAATCTAAAATCATCCACAATTCTTGAGACTGCTACCATCAAAACCATCGATGGATCCGGTCGATCCACCTGAAGCTACTACCGCATTGAATCTGGTTAAGAAATCCCTAAGTGATTCTCCCTACCATTGTTTCATCGATGTTAAAGTCATCACATTCTTGGGTCTCACGATGTGGACCCAAAATTGCCTCATAAATCTCTCAATCAATTCATTCCAAGTGCCAATTGAGCCGCTCTCTAGTTGTCTGAACCATAGTACTACTATATCTGTCAAATACAAAGGGAAGCACCGCGCCATGACTTCCTTCGATGCCCCCAGCACTTCCATGTGCCTCATGTACCTCGTAAAGTGAACACCAAGATTTATTCTACCATCATACATCTCCAGCGTTGGTAGTTTGAAATCTGATGGATTCCTAGCTTGCTTGATCAAAGGAGTGAAGGCACTCTTGTTCATGTCCTCCAAATTTCTATTCACCAATCCTCCCCTCATAGCCCATCTGATCATGTCCGCTAACCTATCGTTGTCATCAAGTGGTAACCTCTGTCTGCGATCTCCAACCTACCCCCCGAGTCTGCGAGGGAGTCCTGAAACCTATCGTTCTATATGAGCATCCATATCCCGATCAACTCCAAACTGCACAGCGCTGCCTGGTATCCTTCCTGGAATCGAGCCAACATGATTCGGGTGTATGCCCTTAAGTACAGGAGCTGCTCCCGATGGTCCTGCTCTGTCCTGCATCCTGATTGTTGCGTTTTCTCGGTCATGATTCTGAACTGCCTCTACTACTGCTGCTCCAGCTTCCTGATCTTCATTTCCAGCATTCCCTGCAATTCCATTCCCTTGGCTTTGCACTCCAACTTGTCTAACTTGTCGGAGTAAGTTCTGTATCATGTCCTCTTGCATACAGCATCGTTTCCATCTCGTCTCTAGTGATGAAGATTGAGGCCTGATTAGCTCCTGAAGAAGCCTCCTGACTTCCTTCATGTTGACTCCTTTCCGTTCTCTATCTCCTTGTTGATTGCTTGGCCATGGTTCCTTCTAGATCTGACCCTTTAGCTTTCCAAATCCTGTACAACGGGTGCTAGTCCTTCCTAGTGAAAGCATCAAAGTGTTTGCGCTAAAATTGGCCACAAATCCCAAAAATAGGGAAAGCACCAGTGTATATATACAGATCGACAATATCCAAACACAAATCTCAGATCCAGTTAAAGTAGAGAATAAAAATGAAGAAATAGCAAAATTAAAATGAGTAAGAAAGAAAAGAACACAAGGTTTATAGTGGTTTGGCTATCTCCGGCCTACGTCCACTTTGAATTAATTCTTTTATTCCTTTTGTATTGAGATTACAATTACAAGCCTTTGAACATCAATGAACAAAACAACAGAGTTTTGGCGTAAAGAGCAGAAAAAGATCCCCTTTTAGTTGCTATAGGACCGCTATTTATAGGTGTGGATCCGAAAATATCCACCTCAAAACTTGGAATACCTTTTCTCTTACGTAAGTGGGCCCACCAAATCAATCCAGAGTGATTTAGGATCGATCCTTGATCGATCCGTATCGATTTCGTATCGATCAGGAATTGCTTCGATAGGGCTGGGATCGATCATGGTGAAAGACGATAGTGCAAAGTCCTTGCTCTCTAAATTTCATGAAATTCCAGTGTAGTTTATGAGATATGATCGATCCAAGTTTGAGATTTGCAAATAGGCTGGTAGCTTAGTATCGATCAAAAGCTTCGTATCAATACCCCGTATCCATGCTTCTCATATCGATTCGAGTCTCATGCACAGATCCATGTTTTGCGCCTCATCCTGACCGCTTCCTTTGTATCGATCAATACGAACACGATCGATACAAAAATGGCTCCTGGATCATTCGTATCCATCAGTATTCATGCTGTTCGTATCCATCCACCAACCCTCCTTCGTATCGATCCAAGTCACGTTCATACCCACGTTGTTCATATCAATCCGACCTTTGTTCCTTCGTATCGATCCCCTGCCCTTCCTGCTGCCTTATTCTTATCGATCCCGGAGCACCCCGATAGCACATGCTTTCATATCCATCAGTCCCGCTTCCATATGTGCCTTTCGTATCTATCAATGAATGATCGATACGAAATGCTTTTCTAAACCTTTGTAGCCATAGCCTCGTATCCATCAAATCTGCTTCATTCTTCGTATCCATGAAGTCTGTATCCCTCGGTTGCTCTTGTATCGATCCAGCCTTGACCGATACGAAGCGCACCAACATGTTCTGCCACATTCATCTGATTGAAACGCACTATGATTGACCTGAAGCAATCCATAACCGTATCCATCTTGATCGATACGAAGGCAAGCATCGATCCGAAATACGCTCTCCACATCCATTTCAATCGATACAAAGGCATCAATTCGACCTAATTTACCATGAATATTGGTCCATCCAAAACTTGAGCATACGAACTTCAATTGACCTAAAACTTGAAATGTAGCCTCACCTAGCCTTGTTTATCATTCCCAATTGATCCTACCTTGATTGGAGCTTGGTCCAATTTTGACGGTATCGATCATAACCTTTTTTCCAATCGATCTCCAATCCTGATATCCACCCTTTTTTAGCCAATTTGTTGATATCCCTGGCCTTGCCCAAAAGGTGGGGTAACAATAACCATAGGACTATAGCCGAATTTTTAGAATGTACTCTCAATAAGAAGAGACTAAGAGTAAAGAGAAAAGAGAAAAGTCCAAAAGAAAGGACAATTAATGTCCTTTTCTAATTTCGACCCTGTGCAAAATAATTTTACAAAAATATTTTGAAAATTCCTTAAAATGTTTTGAATGGGGTTTTCAAGGGATTTATAGAAGGACCCTACCATTGAAAAGTTATTTTTTTAAAAAAGAAAAAAAATGAAAGTTTTATAGGGCTACTTAGAGATTTCTAGTGAATTTTAAACTGGTTGGGTCAGGAATTTTTGATTTAAAAGGTTTATGGTAAAGTGGTCTTCATTTTTGAAATGGGTAGAAAAGGGAGCGTATGTTTGGCTCGATGATTATTCCTATTTTTGTAAATTTGGAGGTTCCTTTTTAAAATTCTCTCTAAGGGGTGGATAAATGGAAATGGTACATGATTGAAATGAGGTAAAAAGAATAAAAGCGTAGGAATGCCCGATAAGGAAGAATATCCCGTATAAGAAAAATATGGTGAAAATAGCTGAAATAGACTTATACATCTCTCTTCATGCTAATGGAGGGAATCCTAATGATAAAAGAAGTAGGAGAATGCACTGCAATGAGTAAGTGAGGAAAAAAATAAAAAAGGAAAAGAGCTATGTAAGAAGAAGCCAATTAAAGGCAATTTAGGTAGGAGAAACTTTAATAATAACAATATTAGGAAATTTAAATAGGAACAACATTAGGAATTTATATTAAATTAATGTTAGTAACCTAGTTAGGAACGACGTAGGAAATTAGAGGCAAAGCATAAAAAAATGGCAATTTCCATCCATATGTGCAATAATTGCGTATATCCTTTAGAAGTCCCCTCATGTACTATTAGAATCTCCGCTAAGGTTGAAAGTGGAAATAACATGAGTAGGAAAACAATAGGACAAAGGTTATCTTTGTCTACTCCAGTTTTCATTTTTTTAAGAGTTATAGAAGATATTTTTGAAAGAATGGTTTGGTATGACAATTGAGTTTTTGAACGCAAATAAATGTTTTTGGTTAAATATCCTATTTTGAAGAAGTAAATCTCTATTCTAAAAAGCCTTTGAAAAGGAAAAAATGGTTGGAATGGAAAAATTTTCATAGCTCCTTTTGGAAACTGATCAATTTTTGAAAAAGTTTCTAAGTTCATACTTTTGAAGATAAACATTTTGGATTAAGTACTTTATGACTTTGAAGTTTTAATTTTATAAGAATGGTGAAAACCAAACCAATTTTGATATGGAGTGGATAGGGATGACTGCCTAGGTAATACAAGGTAAAGGTTAAGGCTACGAATAAAATAGCTACGAATGCTCATAGCATAGAAATAAGGAGTCCCCGTTGATTATAAGGAATATTGGAATGAACTTAGGAATCTTTGATTAGATATGTGTGAAAACCATAAGAAGGACCATCAAAGGAATGGGGAATGATATTAAAGTACAATTTTGCGAGTCCTAAGATATACTTGCATGAAAGGTCAAGGATAAAGAAAGTAAATACCAAAGTTGAGAGTACTATCAAGAGATTTTGATTGAAAGAAGATAGTAGGATGCTTGGAGAAGAGGGTAGTGAGATGGCAAATGCACATAAAGGATGTTGGTTGACTCAGGGTTAAAGAAGGCAAGACAGGTGGTAAGAAAGTTATTCGACTAAGCCAATTTTCTGATGAGTTATTCTAATTGTGCAGAGTTTATATTTCTTACTCACTACAAAGTGGGAATGCATAATTTACCCCATAATCGGATGTAATGATTGATGTAATGGATTGACCTTATTTATTAGACGCCAAGAAGGTGAGTTAAGGCATGTAAGTTATAGTAGAATGGCATACTAGAAATGTCTATCTTAATTATGAAAAAAGTGATAGGGCCATAACATCATTAATACCAGTTGATGTTAAGAGCAGCTTCTAGCAATTGTTTCTTTTAGGATATTTGAGTTGTAATCACTAGTTGTCTCCTTTCGGTATTAGAAAGGCATACGTATAATATGAGATATGTTCCTATTTTATTACTATATTGATTTTCTAAATGAGCTTTGACCGCCATATATATTGGGAAATGGTGTAAATAAGGAAATCTCATAAGAACATTTTACTAGCAATGAATTTATTAAGGCAAGAAGTTTATAGAATGAATTAGGAAATTAAATTAGCAACTAGTAAAGTATGCTTTAACCCCAAAAACTTTAGAATTTTGGGAAAAATAGATTTTAGCAAGCGAAGGACAGTGAAGGGTTGTTGCGAAATCATGAGTCATTATCTCCACGCCTTAAAATCTAAAATTTATAAATATGCTTGTGCGTTGTTTGTTGTTTTGAAGTAGAAGGGAAGGTTCTCCAAATCGAGGATTCACTGTAATGCTTGGTTCAACCATATGCGTTAACTCATTGACTGAGTCCCGATCATGTTAAGATGTGGCTTGATTGTTTTAAGAATGAAGAGGCGAATGCTTTTGAAATTTTTTGTTTAAATGCTTTTGAGAAGTTGGGTTCAAATTCATTTGGAAAATTTTATTCAAGTGCTTTTGAAAACAAATGGTGTTTAAATGCTTATGGGAATTCGATTTTTCTATTGAAAGGGGGAAAAATTGACGAAAAATGAAAATGTTCCAAGTTTCTATTACCACATGTTTAGCGTAAGAGGTTCGACATCTTAGTGAATATGGATTTTA
This sequence comes from Allium fistulosum, assembly GCA_030737815.1. Lineage (NCBI taxonomy): Eukaryota > Viridiplantae > Streptophyta > Magnoliopsida > Asparagales > Amaryllidaceae > Allium > Allium fistulosum. The sequence goes on from CM060906.1 coordinate 421,672,958, forward strand.
TTGTCCAAAAAGGAGAAAATATACAAAGCATAGGGAATAACAATGGAAAGTGCTATTTTAGCTTTGGAATTTCTATTTCCATACCATGTAGATAGTGAAGAAAATTTGCATTTAGAATAATTCTGTTTTAACATCCAAAAATATACCTACTTATGCAAATTGTACTTGGAAAATTTGAAGAAGATGTAGCAACAAAAGAGAAGGTTCCAAGTTACAACAAAATTGGAATCCATAACATTTCCATCTGAATTCCTTTTCCGGCATAAGAGTATGTATTTATGAAATCTGGATGTTCAAAAATTTTGGATGTTAAAAATTGTGTATTAGGTTTTTGATGGTAGTAATTTGATGCAAAATTGGTTGAACCATACTCCTAATCGTAAGAGTGTTGAAACTATTGTGTGAAAACAAGGAATTTTTATTTTTGTAAACTTGCATACATATAGAACTACGAGTGTGTGTGTATGTTCTTTGCATCATATTTCCAAAATATTTTTAAAAGAATGCATTCGTATAGGAGGTGTCGATTTAGAATTATTTAGCATGCATATCTTATACGTTGTGATACACTGTGCATATGTACACGTTTGGCTGGAAAATTAGTTGTACACTAATTGGTTTGATAGTTTAGAAAGTTTGTGCACTATGTTACACGATTCACCCCTTGAGTAATTTTGGGGACGAAATTCATTTAATGGAGAAGAATGTGACACCCCATAAAATTAATGGTAATTAATAATAAGCTACTAAGGCACATAAATGGAATTTGAGCAAACGTTAATTTGGCTACGAAACTTGCACCATTGTGTTCGTAGAGATTTTCTGAGCAACTTTCATAAGTGGAGTTTTGCGATTGGAACTTAAACAAAGAAGTTATTAGCATTTGAAGTTTTCAGAATGAAAATAATTAAATAGGATTAAAAAGGAAATATATATTAAACTGCGTAGACCGCAACGGTCGACCCCCTGCTTGTGCGGGTCAATCGCTAACGATCGATCGCTTATACATGAGTGGTCGACCGGTTGGAATGGTGGCAGCTAGTGTTGAACCTTGGTTGAACTACCCGTACTTAGTTATTTAAAATTTAACGGATGCGGTTGATTCTATCGCCTATAAGTCAGGCCTAGCCCCTCACTTTTCTTCTCATATTTTCTGATCAAAGTAGCAGAGCTCTATCATTTTCCCATCTCCATATTTCTATTAATTATAAAGTATTATATATATATATTGGAGAAGAGAAGAAAATAAAAGAGAAGTAGAGAAGAAGAGAAGAAGGACATCGATTCAGCGGAAAAAGGTAAATTTCATAAACTATAAATATATATTCCATTTAACCCCAAATCTCTTCTCAAATATGTAATTCTAATAGTACGTATATATCTTATTGTTCATATTCTTTTGGGTTAGAATGAAAAAAGTAGTCAAATATAGGGATGAATTCAGATTTGAGAGATTTGGAAAGCTTGAAAGGTGAGTGAGAAATATGATTTATGTAAAACCTTGAAATTTATATCGTTTATTTTTATTTAATTATTATGCCTATGCAATATTCGTGGACCTGTAGCCTTAGAAAGAATGATTCACTTGAAATCTCACTGCATATTCTGTGAGTTATGTAACTGAAGTAGGAATGGTATTTCGCCCTAATCTAGAAATTTGAAAATAGTCCCGTTGACGCCAAAAATGGGCATCAACACCTATAGAATCTCATGGAGATTAAACAAAGAACAGAATCAAAAGAAAAACAAAATAAAGTATATGAACACTTAGGTTTTTATAGTGGTATGACAATCTTGGCCTACGTCCACTTCATATTTTTATTGATTTGTCACTTGATTATGATTACAAGAATGTTTGGATCAGTTGGGATCCATTAGTACAAAAATGAAGAATAAAAATGGTAGCGCCTCAGCAGAGAAAGCCGGATCCCATTTATGACACCATGCCTGCTATATTTATAGAGGAAAATGTGCACAGATCGTACCGAAATTTTGGTAGAAGGTTCATGAGACCAAGACGAGGCGACCCAAAAATTTGCAGGCCCATCAGGGATATAAATGCATCCAAATGGGCTGCAATCCCTATGAGGGATGCCCTATGATGTTAGCTACTTGATCTCCAAATTTCATGCAATTTCGACATACAGTTTGCGAGATATCACATTTTCCGTGAAGTAGTGGTACTTGGATTCTGATTTCTGCTGATCCCTCTAGAAGGATAGGTACCGATCCCTTCAACTTGCTCCAAATGCCATGCGATTCCTATAGGGTGTTCCACATGTCCTAATTAGCTTATACTTCATGTTTCATGTTGATAGAATCTGTATATTTTGAGTTATTGACCGATCATTATTGCAATATGTAGTGAAAACTGAATATGGATGATCCCTTTTGATAGGTGAAGTAATTTGCCCATAACATCAGCATACGCACTCCAAATGACTTGAAACTTGGAATGTAGCCTCATAGGGCATTCCTTGTCACTCTATATCAATCTTTCCAAGTTTGGGACATTAATTGAGGATATGTACTGATCCTCTAAGGAAAGGGATAGGCACTGAACCCCCGTCTAGAAGAGGCATTATTCCATACTTAGAATATTCTGGAGAGTCTATCTGTTGGCCTCGGTTGATCATCGCTTCACATCATTACCTGCGCTTGATCTCTAAGCCTAATAATCATCTCTTCGGGCTGTCTTCCTCAATGATCGCCCATTCTAACTTGTCTAGTCGGTCTGAATATAGCCAGACCAAAAGACCGGATAACAAGTCCTTAAATTGTTAAAGTAGAATGGTGATAACATTGCAAGATTTATTCCAGATTTATGATGATTGGGTTGTAAATTGTTAGTATATATTTAGATTGCTATAATTTGGATAGGAATGTGAATTTTTATATTTAATTTATTAGGAGTGTTGTGGGTACAATTTGGTTTTATCTATTTCTGTGTAATTTCCATGAATTATCCAATTCCACAACTATGTATGAAAAGTGTGTCATTTGAAATAATAAGGAATATACAAAAAAGGAAAGAGATGTGTAAAGTATGATGTTCACCTCCATAGTTTGCATTATCTATTTCAATAAAAGAAAAGATATAATCCCTGTAATTTCAAAAGGAGCAAAAGTCTTACTTTTGGCTAATTTTTGAAAAGTTATAATGGTAATCCTTTTTGGGAAGGATAGCTATAATATATTAAAATGTAGAAATAAATGTTCTTTATAGAAAGTATGTATAAGTGTATGTTCTGGAATTCCTAAGCCTAGGAATTAATGAGTTAGAAATAGGAATATATATATCGTAATATACAATGCTTTATTCATATTAGTTATAATTAGGACGACTAGTTATTAATAGCGTAGTAAACCATAGCACTAGGAGGTTGAAATGAGAAAAGAGATGGTAGCTCCAAAACTAGTAGAGCAATAAATGTGCAGTTAATAGAGAGTTATAGAAATTAAATGGCTATAGGAATTAAATGGGGACATAAATGCATGTAATGAGACTAGTTAAAGGATTTAATATGGCATTTATGGGAAAATGAAATATGCGTAATAGGTTGAATTAGAACGAATAAATAAATGTCATAGTGATTATCTAATTATAATAGTAATGACTCTTTATTATAGACAACTCACATTTATGAGACGTAAGAGGGAAATAATGAATATACGTAATAAGTGCATAAGATAGGAATAAAATTCTAGGAGGCGGTATAATTTTCATAGTAGGAAATTACATAGCCTCAATAATAAATTTAGGATGAGCGTAAATTAGTGGGCCTAGCCTAATGTTTAGGCTTGGATAATTGGGTTTGGTTTAAAATGGGTTGAGATGCGAGGTCAATAGAGTTACATGATAGAAGTCCACCCTTTACCTAAAGGTTACCGACAGTTGGATATACTTACTACTGATGTGGGACTTCTCCAACCATAGAACCCATAGGGAAGGGATATACGTTTGCATATAGGTATGGAAATATATACCAAGGTTTCGCCTCAGATTTGAAGTATTATATGGCTCAGTACCTTTGGGGATATCAAAGGGTTTGCTTCGGGGTGGAAGGTATTAAATGGTCATTGGGTCTGCCTCCTCCCTATATAAGAAGTCTTAAATAACCAATGACGGTACCTAATAGGAAATGTGGTATGCTTCATTTCTAACAAAAGGTATTAAGTTATTGGGGTGAGTTTTTTTTCTTGACTTACATTAGGATAGCCTAAAGGGGATTTCAGCTGTGGGAGGTCGGCAGGCTATGTCAGTGTTTTTGTTGGACCAGTATTTAGTAGTAGGGCTGGCATATAGGCTATGACCACCAGCGGTACCGAGAGATCGTTAGCAAAGACTTCGATTATGCCCTGATGGATTTTTCTTCCTACTAGTGTAGAATCCATATAGCATACACAAAGACCTCATTATTTAATTAGTTGTTTGTTTGTCGAAGGTGGGCTAGTTAATCCTTAGGTAAGTCTTTGAGATGTGTTACTAATACGACAATCAAATTATAAAACTGTATTTAGGGGTCATCGTTCTCTGTAACTAGAACCGATTGACTAGCGATTATGTTACGGAGGGCCCGCTTTGCATTTGAAGTATTAAATGACTGATGGGTCCGCCTCCTCCCTATTTAAGAAGTTTAAGTGGTCGAAGTTTTCTTTTTGGTAGTACAACATTTATATATATAGGCATATATATAGTTATACCTCATAGAATGTTAGATATATCGTACGTGTAGATGGTATTACACAGAATAGCCATGAATATTGGACATAGCACTTAAATAGAAATCTGTCGGCATAAATTAGTCCTATGGATAAAGTATGAAATTTTGCAATCATCGGAACATTGTTCTGACCCCTTCCTCATTACACCTTATGGGGTTGATTTAGAGGGACAAGCTGCTGGTGCAAAACAGAAATGGTAGATGAGGAAGTCTTCTCTCATTCATGCTCGGCACTGACAAGGTGAATAGATATCCAAGGAATAAAACTTATACCATGATAGTCGCCTCGGTCGGTATATATGTTGTAATATCCCCATTCCGAGTCCGAAAATAAGCGCTACTAATGCTACAATCATCAATAATATTATTCTCCGATGACAAAATGAGATCAGTTAATAGTATCATTAACACCAAAGCACAATAATATGAAAATTTTCAAACACGGTTTAAAGATAAACTTTCTCATTTCATTAACAAATTTCCATATTTATTACATAATTCAAAACATTTCTCAAGTTCAGATAAAATATAATTATTACAAAATACTCAAAGAGCAACATATGAAATGCCTTCTTGGTTGATCAGAGTTTACTATTAGATAGATAAAATTTCTTCCATTACATACATACTAACAAAAGTCTTAACAACACAACGGATAAATAAGTAGATAGACTCCTACATAGCTAGATCTGCCTCCTGCACGTCTCCGAAGCTTATTCATCCAACCTAATTAACATGGAAACCTTACTCTCGAACTACTCAAATGAGTACCCAAGAATTTAAAGGGAAAACAAAAACTTCGGGTTTGATAAAATGTCTGGTGTGAATAATAATATGCCATCTCGGTTAATAAATATCTAGTGAGACTATGTCGCTGAGTGGAGTGGGTTTTCCCCTCAGTAGTATCCTCTAAAATATGTCTTTTATAAATCAAGCACTTGCAACCATAACGGTTAAACTAGATAATATAAACAATCATATGCATTCATGCAACCTGGGTAATCATGATCAACCTGTCTAAATAAATGGACTTTCTATCCCAACATCATTATTTTCTCCAGGCAATTACAAACTTATACGGTTGAATTGGGGCCTATCAGATATATCAAATTCTCTAACATACTGTTAGAAGGAAACTGGTTGGTCTGTCCGAAACTTACTATTCCTAGGGTCACTCTGATCCTAATGGTTTTGCAGACTAACCAATAACCTACCTCACCTTTGTGTATTCATTTCTGTGCGTAAACCTACTTTTAGTCTTACCTTGATAAAGCCCTATGCACTAGAATTTTGGACTAATATTAGCTAGGGGCTAATAGCTGAAGTATAGGGCACGACCCTATGCCAGTCCCATCTGGGTTTATAACCTCTGAGTCAATTCATCCTATCGCAATTTATCTAAAGGTGATAAGAACAATAATCTCTTTGATAAAATTCTAGGCTAAATACCCTTTTTATTTCCTTGAAAACATAAATCTTTATAATGGATTCAACCCTTGAAATCAAACTTTAAAACAAGGAAAATATAGCCCTTTACTTTATCCAATTATGCCTGATATATATGCTTAAAATAACATTGATGAACTTCAACTCTTAGAGGTTGTGGCACCTCAAAACCTTAGGCTATGAAGCCATATATGGTAAAACCATTTATATTGATAAAGTGCAGCATTAATATTGCCTATATGGGTTGTCGCATCCTTTCTATATTGAAATCATGTTAAAGCATCTAATTTATAAAACATAAGGCCATAAGACCAAAACCATTTATGTTGCATATCATAAATGAATATAGGTTGCCGACTACAAGCCGCATAGTTATGGGTTTGCATAGTATAAAACTTTAAAACTTAGAAATATAGGAATGTCGAAATTTAGGTTAGGTGGCATCATTGCCGTATAAAACCATTATCAAAAATAGCCTATAGCAACATCATGGCTAAAACATGATGGAATAAGAAACTAATAGCATCATTTCCTCTTTATAATCAATGTCGAAATTCATATATGTAGCATCAATGCCATAACATAGCTTATGTCAAAAATTATACTTGTAGTGATATTACTGCCGTATGGAGTTGATGTCTATACAAAAATTATGCGGCATCATGGACGTCACTATAAAACTTACAACATTATCAATGTCACAATAAAACATGCAGTATAAAACAGGTAATATAGGACATATGTGGCATAAAAGACTAGCGGCATAGAATACCAGCGGCATCACCAGGCATACATGTCGGCATGGATATATGAGCCCCAACCTTAGTGGAATCATTGCATTCCAACAAAGTTGCTATCGTATGCTTCCCTATAGGTTAGAGATGACATACAGCATAGATTGGCTACAACATTGATTAATGGCGCATGGCAATATCGTAATTGACATGAAAACTTTTTTATTTCTTTAAAATGCAATATCTTTTCACCGACTCCAATTCTTTGTCAAATTCTTATTGGATAATAACTTTTTTACCAATTCTTTTTAGAAAAACTACAATAGATTAGAAATTACATTTCCAAATAATTTTGCAACCCATAATTTTATGTTAATATCTTAATATAATTATTAAGCTTTTCTAGCCTAATAAATTCATATAAAATCATAAACACTTGAGAAAAATCCTCAAAAATAACATATATCAGATTTATTATATTCTTTAACATATAAAAATTTTGAGACCAAAAACATTATTTAATTATTTTTACTAACTAAAACCTAAAATAAATCAATTTCGTCACTTAGAAAATTCAGAAATATTCAGAATCGCTTGAAAAATTATGAAATTAAAAATCGAGTTCTCAAATAATGTTTCTAATATCATACCAAAATTTCAAGTCGAATCGATGTCAAAAACTAGGTTGTCACTCATAAAACCTATTTAATAATTTCATAATAAATCCAATAATTCATCATTCAAGCATATATTCAACTAATCATTCAAAACATGGCATAACAACAACATAAGGTTCAGGTTTAATCACAAAACTGAAATGAACATGCAAATAGTGAGATGGATAACTATTATTCACCTTGATTTGATAAGGAAGGATGAGATTTGAGTGTTGATTTTATTTCCTTAAGCTAAATCTTTGATTTCCTAGCTTTTCTTCTCCTTAAGCACTTAACAATGACAGGCCTTCCTTAGTATTTAGTTTGTATGAATGAATGTGAGGGAGGAATTGAATGGGAAGGTATATGTTAAGGAAATGTGGTCTTTTCCTATTTTGCCCTTCACATAAATCCTCCTTCTTATTAATTTTCCAATCACCCTTATTAGTTCATTAATTAAGGCTCGACCCATATTAATACCCAAATCTCATTTTCCTTATCATAATACATTATTTAGTTAATTTATTTATTCCTCTATGAGTGTATATAGATAGCTCTCTGATATACTTATGTTTATTACAGGTTACTAAAACCAATGATCCATACCTAATGGACTTGGTTTTCGATTTAGTTGAAATTCGAGCATATTACGGTGCAGGTTGTTACACCAAACTTTTGGACTTACTCCACCCATTTGGCGAGGCACGTAGCTAAAGAAGGAAAAATACTTGATTATTCAACCCCAAGCTTAGATGCTACTTTTCTAGACACCCATTGGATATGCAGGCGTAATTGGTTGGCACTAAAGCTTCTAGTTAGACTACATAGAAAATTTGGGCTCTGTTAACCGGCATCTTGGCCCGGTTACAAAACGACGGTTGAAGAAATTATCATTAGCACTAGACAAGATTCTGATCAAGGAGAGACTGGAGGTGGTAGCAAGTTGTCAGGCCCACAATAAAGCAAGAGCATTCGGCCTGCCTAGCCTGGTGTGCAGATTCACCCACTATGGGCAGAGGCACCTTGTTCCTAAGCCCATGAAGGAAGTCCAACCCATCTTCCTCTATAAATAGAAGGGCAGGGGCACAATGAAATGGATCCTTTTTGGAGAACACTGGGGAGACTCTGCCATTTTTGAGACTCATCTCCTCTACTTAACAACTTCATTCAAGCATTTGATTCACGAATTGTATTTGTAATCAACTATTAAGAAGATCAATAAAGTTTAACCTCAAAGTGGACGTAGGCAATTACGCTGAACCACTATAAATTTGGTGTTCTTACTTTCTGCATTTAAATTAGCATTCTCTTCCTTGTTTAATTTATCTTCATCACTTATATCTCTACACAATCTTTCTCTATGAGGTTAGTGACCAATTTTGGTGCTAACACTTTGGTGCTTTCACTGAGAATTGAATTCTCAGCTTAATTGGATCTCATCATCTACTAGTGGATTTCCATATTCGCGAGATAGATCCAGTTGTTTACTAGAAAACTTCCTATTCTACTCAGATTTGAAAGAAATATAAAGGAAGCTGATAGCCGTAGATTGGATTCACTGATGTACGCAAGATCTGGGGATTGGACGTTGAAGTTTGCACTCAAGTTGAATGAAGGCCGACCCTCCTCTGAAGGCAATTCGGCCAATCACTCCAGAAAAGGCTTATGCCGATCGCCTCAGAAAAGGCATATGCCGAACGCCCCAGAAAAGGCGTATGCCGAACACCCCAGAAAAGGCGTATGCCAAACGCTCCAGAAAAGGGGTAGGCCGAACGCTCTTCCAGGCCGAACATACCTCTAGGCCGAACGCTCTTCCAAACCGACCATACCTCTAGGCCGAACGCTCTTCCAGGCCGACCATACCTCTAGGCCGAACGCCCTTCCAGGCCGAACATACCTCTAGGCCGAATGCCCTTCCAGGCCGACCATACCTCTAGGCCGAACACCTCTGTAATGCCGAACGGTAGTGTATGCCGAACGACTCGGTTGTGCCGAACAAGAATGAATGTCGAGCGCCTCTGTAATGTCGAACGGTATTGTATGCCGAACGACTCGGTTGTGCCGAACAGTGTGAATGCCGAACAGTGTGAATGCCGAACAGTGTGGAATGCCGGACACGTGTGGAATGCCGAACAGTGTGGATGCCGAACAGTGTGGATGCCGAACAGTGTGAATGTCGAACAGTGTGAATGTCGAACAGTGTGAATGCCGAACAGTGTGGAATGCCGGACAGTGTGGATGCCGGACAGTGTGGAATGCCGAACAGTGTGGACGCCGAACAGTGTGAATGCCGAACACGTGTGGAATGCCGAACAGTGTGGATGCCGAACAGTGTGGAATGCCGAACAGTGTGGACGCCGAACACGTGTGGAATGCCGAACAGTGTGGATGCCGAACAGTGTGGATGCCGAACAGTGTAGATTGCCGAACAGTGTGAATGCCGAACAATCTTGTATGCCGAGCAACTTTGTCATGCCGAACGGCCCTCAATGCCGATCGAAACTTAAGTTACACCGGTCTCTTATACGACCCCTATTTACAAAAAAAATCTTTTTCAGGTACGACCCAAATTTTTGAAAATGAGGCTAAAAAAAAATTTTCAGTGCCTTCGGATAGTGAATTCAAAACTCAACTTAATAAAGGAACATTCTATCCACTTCCCTGACATCCCATGATCGACCAGGGCATAGAGGATCTAGCGGCAGCTTATGAACGGCATCAAGGGAACAGACAAGCAACCGCTATTCAAACGGTACTCCCAAAGGTTGGAGAACATAGATGATATGACTCTAGCAAACGCCAAGATGACTCCAAGCACCATTCTTCGCTGACCCAGCACTTCGAATTTAATGACCCCAAGCAAACCAATGCTCTAAACAATTTATTCCAAATACTAACAAGGGTATCATACTGATCGCGTTTGAGGAAAGTCGACCTCCAAATATATTTTGGCAGCTAGTTAGCTAAAGAGCCTCCTACGACTATGGATCGTTTCTTCTACAAAATGAATCAGAACTAAAGTGAGGAGGAGTGGAGCAGACTAAGAAAAATAACAATGAAGGCCTGTTGGCTAAGGATGTAGATCCCAGTAGCCGAAACAAGACTTCAGAATTCAGCTCATATGCTCTTTGAAAGATTCAATTGACAACCTCTACTTGAAGACTCACTACTCGGAGTGGTACTGGAAACCAACCTCGAGAGAGTACACCAAAGTCTAAAGAAAATCAGGGGAATGTTGTATATTCCTAGATGCTCACTGATCCTAACACGAGCGATTACAAACACCTCCGAGGTGTGATCGAAAAGATGACCTGGAAAGGAAAGCTTCAATAGTATGTACAAGTCCTGCAGAATGGCGGGCAACGAATATCTGATGCCTATTAATAAAGGGCTATGATTATCAATTGGACGGTTGACGGCCAACATCCCTTTGAAAGGAGCCAGGGGCGGAGTCGAATAGCGAGCACACGATGCTGCTTCACATATCAATGAGATTTACCATAATCTTCTTTGAATTATTTCCATTTCCATCTCTATTTCAATTGTTCTATGAACTACGACTAGCTTGAACTAAACTAGTTTCAAAACGATGCAGGTGTCCAGGTACTCAGATTTGGTTGCCAACCAATCTACGCAGACCATGATCGGACGTGTGGAGTTACATCTGGACGAGAATAATTCTATTGCTCATCATCAACCATATTCCTTTGATTTGGGGCTATGGATTAAATACAATGTACAACATCACGATGAACGGAGAGCTGAATTCCATCCTGCAAGTGGAATTTATTCAAGTAGAGAGCGGCTGCGATACGACCAGCCACTCGCTAAGTGAAACTCGAGCTCGGGGGCAAGTCATCACATCAAGGCTAAAAATGGGTTGATACACGGCGATCCTTCGCACAACTCCGTACTCCCAGAGTGCGAGACGGAGTATAAACATCTACTTAACTCCGTATTCCCAGAGTGCGAGACGGAGTATAAACATTGATCAACTCCGTACTCCCAAAGTGCGAGACGGAGTATAAACATTCATCAACTCCGTACTCCCAGAGTGCGAGACGGAGTATAAACATCTACTTAACTCCATACTCCCAGAGTGCGAGACGGAGTATAAACATTAATCAACTCCGTACGCCCAGAGTGCGAGACGGAGTATAAACATCTACTCAACTCCGTACTCCCAGAGTGTGAGACGGAGTATAAACATTAATCAACTCCGTATTTCCAGAGTGCGAGACGGAGTATAAACATCTACTCAACTCCGTACTCCCAGAGTGCGAGACGGAGTATAAACATACATCAACTCCATACTCATCCCCAAAACTGGGGGCAGAACCAAAGCAAAGCATGCTAGTTGAACATTTGTCTAAAAGAAGATTGCAACGAAACGATTAAGAGACGACTGTCAAGCAATCAACTGAACGGAAATATTCAGCAAGAAAGACTGTGGTTTTTCAAAGCACGTCATGTTTACACAAGACATCCTTTGGGGGGCAAATGTTATCCCGCCTTTTGGCAAGGCCGTGACACCAAGAACTTGATTAGAAACCAGTGACAGTTCGTCTTGGAGATCGGTTACACAAAGGCTCACTATGGATATCGATGGATTTTGTCCGAGTCTGGATCGAGCCACGATTAACAAGACATAATAATCAAAGCCAGGGAAGCCAATGTTCCAAGTTTCAAGACGATCCGAGTTCGTATGCTCAACTTATGATCGATTCGAACAACCGACCATCCATCCATCAACCTCCATATTTGACTTGGAGACCTAAACTGCTTGGAATGAATATGGCCCGATCATCCACTCCAATCGAGTCATAGAACAAAGTTCGACAAAATACAGATACCCCTCATGAAGCTCAGTGACGCCGGGATCCGTCTAAAGTGGACGTGATTTGATCATCTACACATCAAATCCTACCCTGAACACGAAAGGTTGTTCGAAAGCCCAACTTGAAGTAGCTATGGTAGACTGGGTACTCGCTAACCATCGCTGTCAATATATGGACACGACTGCACCTTGGAACATATGCAACTTACTTTGTCTACTCAACAATCTATTATCCTTATTTTCTAGAAGGAGATACGGAGCAAATTGTAAGAGATTTGGCTATCTAACCCAACATGGATGTGATTCAACCATCTGTCATATACCTCCTTCCTTGACTTGATTGGAAGAGCTATAATCACCAAGCGGACGAGAATCAATCGTCCATTTTTCAAATTCCGTCCCTCATCCTGGGGGGCAGAATCCCATTCCGTGAGCAAACGTGGTTAGATTGTTCATTCGACGACATTAGCCTTGATACAGTAGATGAATACAAATTAAAGAGTGGAAATACGACTGCTCTCGACTAAAACCTCCAAGTCCCCAGAGTGCGGACTGGAGTACTCTAAGTCCCCAGAGCGCGGACTAGAGTATAAACGACTTAAACCTCCATGTCCCCAGAGTGCGGACTGGAGTAATCTAAGTCCCCAAAGCGCGGACTAGAGTATAAATGACTAAAACCTCCAAGTCCCCAGAGTGCGGACTGGAGTACTCTAAGTCCCCAGAGCGCGGACTAGAGTATAAATGACTTAAACCTCCAAGTCCCCAGAGTGCGGACTGGAGTACTCTAAGTCCCCAGAGCGCGGACTAGAGTATAAATGACTAAAACCTCCATGTCCCTAGAGTGCGGACTGGAGTACTCTAAGTCCCCAGAGCGCGGACTAGAGTATAAACGACTTAAACCTCCAAGTCCCCAGAGTGCGGACTGGAGTACTCTAAGTCCCCAGAGCGCGGACTAGAGTATAAATGACTAAAACCTCCATGTCCCCAGAGTGCGGACTGGAGTACTCTAAGTCCCCAGAGCGCGGACTAGAGTATAAACGACTTAAACCTCCAAGTCCCCAGAGTGCGGACTGGAGTACTCTAAGTCCCCAGAGCGCGGACTAGAGTATAAATGACTAAAACCTCCAAGTCCCCAGAGTGCGGACTGAAGTACTCTAAGTCCCCAGAGCACGGACTAGAGTATAAACGACTTAAACCTCCAAGTCCCCAGAGTGCAGACTGGAGTACTCTAAGTCCCCAGAGTGCGGACTGGAGTACTCTAAGTCCCCAGAGCGCGGACTAGAGTATAAATGACTAAAACCTCCAAGTCCCCAGAGTGCGGACTGGAGTACTCTAAGTCCCCAGAGCACGGACTAGAGTATAAACGACTTAAACCTCCAAGTCCCCAGAGTGCGGACTGGAGTACTCTAAGTCCCAGAGTGCAGACTCGAATATAAGCGAATCGGATCTCCAAGTTCCCTGAATATGAACTATGACACAAATGACTTGAATTTGTCAAATCCCTGACATACGGGCTAGAAAGTATTCTAAGTGCTCGAAGCACAGAATGGAAGTTCAACGACTCCCGAAGAGTTTCCGAGTTATATGAAGATGGACTGAGCAGTCTATGTTACTCACAACTGCTTGGATTAAAATCACAATCACAAAGAAAACTGAACAATAAGAGTCTTTTGTAAGACAGAAAAAGGAACTAAACCTTATTCAAAAATGTGTTTCTATTAAAACCCCTCCAAAGTTCGGAGTCGACGTTCTATTTACAAGGACTAAGGAAATAGATGAAAATAATTACATGACTTAAACTAACTCTCGTTGAACGAGGATAGTAGTCACTTCTTATGCTTCTTCAACTTCTTTCCAAACGGCTCCTCTCCATAGCATTTACCCTTGGTACTCTTCTTTGATAGAGGGGTAGCAACTGAAGGAGAACGGGGGCCTTCCATGGGCTTGGACCCGCCAGGAAGGATGACCTTCAACGGCTTGTTCAAAGGATCGTCCAAGTCCACAACTCGGGGCTCTACTATTACCTTGACTGTCTCCTCCTTCTCTATCTCGAGCCGTTCCTCCATGCGAAATTCGGATGTGTGCTAAGAGGCGCTTGTAATTTCTACTTCATAACCCCCGTCGGTAGGAGAGGAGGTTTCAGACTTGTCTTCATCAAGCGCTCCGATCACCTGAGCGTATGGACCAGGAGCCTCCTCTGTGTGAGTGGCTTCACTTGTTTTCTCCCCCACTTCCTTGGCGACATCGCTCCTCGGAGTGGGCTCGGGGTCAGAACGGCCTGCACAAAATCGTGGAAAACAAGCATTAGAATGCAATAGTCCTGCATAAAGAAAAACGACTTTCGAAATCTTAAAGAGAATCTTAAAGAGAAGGATTATCTACCAGGTTTAGGCAAACTCTCAGCCATCCGGGGGGTCTCACCCTCTGGAACGGGAGACAGAATGCGGACTAAAGTACTCTAAGTCCCTGAGTGCGGACTAGAGTATAAATGACTCAAAAACCTCTACGTCCCCAGAGTGCGGACTACAGTACTCTCAGTCCCCAGAGCATGGACTAGATTATAGACAACTTCAGAAAAATCCCTAAATCCCAGAAGCGGACCAGATTACTCTAAGTTCCCAGAGTGCGAACTAGAGTATAAACGAGTTGACGAAAATCTTTGCGTCTCGAACTGTGGACTAAAGCATAAACCGTTCGACAAATCTCTAAGTCCCCGGAGCGTGGACCGGAGCATGAACACAAATTGGGTGCGAGTCAACCGGAGGGAGAATAACACTAAGTCACCAGAATGCAGACGGTGTATAAACATCGATAAATAGACGAGTGGATCCCGACCATTTTCTATTCCGTAAACTTCGGCCTGGAATCGACAGGAGGATTATTAACCTGCTGAGGATGGAGTTCGACCATCCAACTAGTGACCTGGCTAAATCAATGCTGGGGGCAGGGGTACAAAATACTAAAAAGCCGAATACGACAGCTTACTATAGCCCTAGCATGGCGTTCTTTATAACTTGAGGCAGCGACTGCAGGGAGGCCTCAATACAGAACCAATCGAGATGGCATCCAAAGCTACGAGCAACCTACTATATCATACCTCAGACCAAGGGTCAATGCTGATCCGCACCAAGAACATACGAATGTGACTCGGATGTTTGTTTTTTTTGAAAAACTATGACCCCCAGAGTATGGAAAGTAGGGTAAACCACGAATACTTGGTCAAAAAATTCTCCAGCACCCTCGTTCAATTCGTCAGGAGGAGTATGAAACTGGATGAGCATAACCCGACTGCATTTGTAGCCAACTTTACCCCGAGATCTGATTACAGAGCATGAACCAAAGTGGACGTGCATGATCATCCACTGTCCAAATTACGCCCTAAAACTTACGTGGCATCGAAGTATTCCTCTTGGAATGAAAAACCACGATAAAATCCAAGATAGGCGAGACCTAGTCTCCTATCGACTGACATGATCCCACGATTCAATGGGAAAGAGAGTAAAGCTAAAGTGGGCGTGGCTGGCCTTCCTACTTATCGGTATATGCCCCAGACCTGGGGGCATGAGCGAGAAGCAAGATGAATGTGAACCGACTATTCACCAATCACCTTTATGTCTTTGGAGTTTAGGTGAAAGCATAAACGTAGCTAGGACGAGACTCAACCGTCCATGCAGTACATTTATTAACCCGAGACTGGGAGAAGACGCATGGTCATTCAAAAACTGGCTACGATAGCTCAGTATTAAAACTTATATATAGTGCTTACAGCTACTCAAGGCAACGACCGAAAGGATGCCTAGAGATAGAATCATTAAATCGATGCCAAAGCTTGTGGGCAACTGACTGTCACTCCAACTCGAAGGGCGAGTGAAGGATCATGAATGCATTGAATAGAAAATGCGTTACTCGAATATACAAGCAAATTCAAACTCATAGCAAGATCCAGCTATGCAGTTGCACGCAACTCGAGGCTGGCCCCTACTCGACATTTCCCTCAACGTGCTTTTAAGCCTGATCTTTGGCCATTTGCAGATAATCAATTAGAGCATTCAGAGCCATTCATTATTTAACTTAACAACTCAAGGCAAGACTCTAGGATTCGACCAGAGTAACCATCAACATTGACCGTCCCAACCATATTTCACATTGAATGTTATGCAAAATAGTTACATCTTTACTCAAAGAATCTGGGATGGCACCTGCTAAGCTGACGGTCAACATAGCAGCCAGCCATGGCGACCCTTTCCGGGTGCTGAATATCGGATCACAGCTCAGTGCAGTGATGATAAAAGAATTAGTTGGATTTTTCTGAATAAATGATGATATGTTCCCTTGGACCCATTCTGACATGCATATGTGATTTCATTAACTATCGCGAGCCATGCATTGGATATCAACCCGAAGCTACAAAAGCTAGCACAATCCTATTGATTTCATCATGAAAGCTCCACTCTTACTTTTAGGCTCACCCCATCAACGTCTATGCCTACCAGCCGTTGCGACAGGGCACACAATGACCTAAGACGTCTGAAAGACTACTTAAATAGAATATCGAACTAAGCTAATTCAATATCACTTATTTCCCACGAAGGGCTATCCAAGAACGGAAATTAGCAGACCTCACACCCAAATTCACTACCTCAGATGACTACTCGAAGAGTAGCAGAGAACCAACCATAAGATGGAAAATGTACGTGGATGGAGCATCCAATGATCAGTGTTATGGCTTGATAATGACTCCTGAGGAACGATCAATCTGCTACGTCCTAAAACTCGATTTACTTGTAACAAACAACGATGCTTAGTATGAAGCCTTGACTGCCAGCCTCAAACTTGCTAGAGGATTTGAAGTGAAAACTTTACATATCTTTTGTGATTCTTGATTGGTGGTATACAAATTTAAGGAAGTTGATCTTGCTAGGGGGCATTGTCTTGCTCCTTATCTCGGCCAAGTCCAAGAGCTACTAACCGACTTCACGTATTACATCATTACACACGTACTCAGCGAACAAAATGAAAAGGTGCCATGGTTGACTCCTATCAAAGACTATCTACAATGAGGAATTCTTACTGAACGGAGGAATGGAAAACGACACATCCTCCTCAAAGCTTCACGCCAGATAATCTAAGAATAAGTCGTGTGTCAAAAGGAGTTTATCCATCCCCTTGCTTCAGCATATCGCCCATGATGATATCTTGAGCAAATTCTATGAAGAAGAATGCGGTAATAACATCAAGGGGAAAACCATGATAAAGAAGGTACTCTGCTACAGGTATTACTGGCCAACTATCAACCCAGCAGCGGTTGATCATGCTAGACAATGTGAAGAGTGCAAGATGTTTGCAAAAAATCCGGGAACCCCGCCGATGGAAATTATTCAAATGGCTAGTTCATAGCCATTTTCCACTTGGGGGCACTGAAATCATCTTCTTGTCGATCCTAAAGGTGGTGCGAAATACACCATCATAGCAGTTGATTACGTCACCAAATGGCAGATGAAGAACTCTTAACCACGACCAAGATGAAGAAAATAATCAACTTCTTTATCCGTAACGTCATATGTCCTTATGACCTTCCATGATCCATTATAACTACAAATGGACAGGTTGAAGCTGTGAACAAAATCATAGAGTCTGTACTGAAGAGAGGTTTGGAAAACTCCTCAAGTGGCTGATTGCAACCCTTATTTCACAGAAAATACAAACAAGGAATCGCGATTGAATTACAATTAAACTGGATGGAGTTGGCGACGACTTATAAGCATATAAAATGCATCCGAGAGCCAATGGCAAGAACATATACCCGAACGTGCATGTGTACATCCGAAAAAGTTCGACTTCTTTAAATCAACAGAAATTGAATTCTCATTAAGGGTTATTAAGAGAAGACTAGATCATATAGCCGAAGCTTATTAGCTCTGCAAATCAGACACGGATGGCCACTAATGAACTACAACCTTGGATTTATAATATTGGGAATCGACCGAGCATCACGATGACCAAAGAAGGATACAACACCTTGGGAGGATAAATTGGAGGATAATGACTATTCTAGAAACATGGTGGATTTCTTTCTGAAGACAAGGAATACTCGCTGATTCAAAGCGTGTTGTGTTGCTTCACACGACACACTTTGGGGGGCAATGTTAACCGGCATCTTGGCCCGGTTACAAAACGACGGTTGAAGAAATTATCATTAGCACTAGACAAGATTCTGATCAAGGAGAGACTGGAGGTGGTAGCAAGTTGTCAGGCCCACAATAAAGCAAGAGCATTCGGTCTGCCTGGCCTGGTGCGCAGATTCACCCACTATGGGCAGAGGCACCTTGTTCCTAAGCCCATGAAGGAAGTCCAACCCATCTTCCTCTATAAATAGAAGGGCAGGGGCACAATGAAATAGATCCTTTTTGGAGAACACTGGGGAGACTCTGCCATTTTTGAGACTCATCTTCTCTACTTAACAACTTCATTCAAGCATTTGATTCACGAATTGTATTTGTAATCAACTATTAAGAAGATCAATAAAGTTTAACCTCAAAGTGGACGTAGGCAATTACGCTGAACCACTATAAATTTGGTGTTCTTACTTTCTGCATTTAAATTAGCATTCTCTTCCTTGTTTAATTTATCTTCATCACTTATATCTCTACACAATCTTTCTCTACGAGGTTAGTGACCAATTTTGGTGCTAACAGGCTCTAATACCATTTTGAAGGAACCGAGTCAGTCTACAACAGGTGAAATGGCCAGATATCAATTTTTTACCCTATTTCGACCATATTAGGCCTATGAAGTATGATGGGTTTCACTAGATACAATTGCGTTATTACATTTAAAATCATATTTTAATTAACATTATTTTATATTTGTTAATTACCCATATTAATTACTTCAACTAAGAAGTTTTTTGAATGTATCATGTATATATCTGATGATATAACAAGATAACATATTATGATATATAAACATGCGTATAACTATATATACATATAGATATCGAAATTTATATCCATTGTAAATACATATATGTTATACTTACATATACATATGATAATTCATATGAATATCGAGAATATAAATGTCTAAGTATATACATAAGTTTAAATATACCATAGTATTCGTATATGGTATGGATAAATATATTTATAGTATACACACACATATATATAGTTTAGACATATATACATATATGTTATATCTTGTTGCCACTTATATATATATAATTTATATACATATATAAAATTATGGAAAAAAAATCTTTATAATAAAATAGATAATTTCAAAGTAAAAGAATGCTTGATTGGAAGTGAAGAAGGAAATAATGTTTCATATTAAATCTAGATATAATCAAACCAAAATAAAAAGAAAATAAATGAATAAAGGAAATGAGTTAGTGAATTTGTTTTAATTGAAATAATGAAACCTTTCTCATTCTCTTAATTAAAACTTCCTTAATCAGTTCCTTTAATTTTCTCTCTCTTCCCTTCTTTCTTCACATGATTTGGTTGGCCATACTTGCCATCAAA
Organism: Allium fistulosum; assembly: GCA_030737815.1. Classification (NCBI taxonomy): domain Eukaryota; kingdom Viridiplantae; phylum Streptophyta; class Magnoliopsida; order Asparagales; family Amaryllidaceae; genus Allium; species Allium fistulosum. Next base: position 421,692,881 of record CM060906.1, read on the forward strand.
TGGCAGAAAATTTCTATAAATCCCTTTATGAAATTATTTTTTGTTTACAGTTACATCGATATCGTATTCTGATACGCATGAATATATATTTATATATATGCATCCAAATAATTCTGACCAACTCCTAAACATCAAATAAATTAAATAATAATTAATATTTCTCAAATATTATTTAATTTAATTTATTTACAATTCAATATATTTACAACATTTAATTTATTAATTAAACTGTGTTGTTTTTTTGGAAAATTTAGAAATACGGTTGTGTGACTAAGAGGTATGAATTCAGTCATCAATTAATATTAAACAATTCAAATATTAATGTTCACACATCACCTTAGCTAGTGTGTGATAATTTAGCCAAATTCATCGCTTATAGACCTTTTAAGTAAAATCAACTTTCACATTCTCTAAAGCACTACCTTATAACAACGATTATTTACATATCTTTTCTTCGTCAACACTGTATGACTTTAGGATTTACGGTTTTGGTTTTGACAAAAATTAAAAATCATCCACATTCAACTTAGTTAGTCCATAAACAAAGTCCTTGGTTAAAAAGTAACATTTATTATTAACCGTAACACTCTAGCCCGACATTTTGAGTTTGAGTTGACTAAAGTTTACTATGATACTAACCTCATCTAACTAATGAAAATACTTCTCTATTGAATAGGGTTTCACTTTCGATGCTTCAACTTAGAACCAACTATAGTCATTTAATGGACACCTTGCCATGATCTAGTTATAATTAAATTGGAGTGTCTACATTGAAGTTCAATAGTATTCTCAACTCAAAACTTTTAGATTTAATTATAACTTTTATATTTCCTATTTGACCTTATTATTATTAACCATTAGGAAACTCTCAAATGAGTCATTCCATAATTATCTAATAATTATTAGTATGTAACCCCTTGATGCCCCCAACAGGCATGACTAATACACTGTCCAACATTTTGGAGTGTCTTACATACTCTGGCCTCAACGAATGTATCGATATTCTTTCTCAAAACATCTTAATCTTGAACATTTAAACTAAAATGTAATTTTATATTGTGATTAATTACTCATGATTGCAATTATTTGCAACTACAATTAGATAATATTTCATTTAAGGAATTTCTTATTTATATACTTTAAATTGATTACTTAATTAATTATATCTATATATAACAAAGTATATAATAGAAATCAAATACATTTAATATGAGCAAGACCAGTCACGGTATGTAACAAATTATATAACTGCCCTTATGGCATATTCACTAACTCTATCGTTGTGCTATAAAGGTGGCCTTTTTGGCCACAACCAATATGGAAAAATATGAATCTTTAATTGCTGGACTAAAGATACCAATCTCCATCAATGTTTCAGAGATCAAAGTATACAGCAACTCTGAGCTAATTGTTAACTAAGTTCTCGGTAACTATCAAACCGGGCTGAGACTCTCTTTGTTTATGCAAAATAAGTAAAGAAACTACTTGATGCTTTCAAAAGCTACAACATTAAGAACATCACCTGAGACTAAAGTGCAAGAGCTAATGCCTTAGCTAAATTTGCAAGCTCCCAGGATGTACGTGAATACAAATTCATTCTAGTATAGGTTCTTGAGAAACCTAAGACACAAGTACTATAGAATGTCCTGGTCATAACTCAAGCTCAAGCATTTTGAATTGAAAGCCCACAATCGACAATAGCTGAAGAAAACTGAATGACTCCTTACATTTGATATCTAACTGATAATATTTTTCCTTCTCATTTTGCAGAAGCTAGACATATACAGTATAGCACTCCTAACTTTGCTACCGTGGATGGTTTACTTTACAGATGTGGCTATGAGACACCATACTCTCGATGTATAACTACCAGTTGTGAAATAAAAATGATTGGAAGAAGCTCATGATGGCATATGCCGAGGCTAAAAGATGACCAAGAAATACGCAGAAAAGGTTTCTACTAGCCAACATTGAATCAATATGCTTTAGAATATGCAAAGCAATGTGAGAAATGTCAATTCTTTGCTAAAATCCCAAGAGCTCCACCAAGCGAGCTAGGACCAATGATGAGCCCATGATCATTTGATGTCTAAGGCACTGACCTTGTAGGACCTCTTCCAACTGTGAAGGGTGGGGTGAGATTTCCAATTTTAGTCATCGATTACTTCAAAATGGGTTGAAGCTAAACCTCTGGCAACCGTAACTTCACATCAACTCATTAAATTTATCATGATAAATCATAGTAATGAGATTTGGTCTTTTATACAAGATCAAAATAGATAGCGACATGCAATTCAAAAGCCAAGAATTTTTTGAATACCATCGAGATCATAGCATAATCAAAAGTTTCTCTTCAGTGACTCATCCCTAGGCCAATGGTGTCATAGAAGCGCCCACAAAAACAATTAAAACTTGTCTAAAGAAATGCTTGAACAGCAGTAAAGGCTTACTGAAAAAGCTCTAAAACTTCAAAGAGGCATACCCTTTTTTCTTTAGTATACAGCTACTAAGACATGCTTCCAATGGGAGTCAAAATAACTTCCCACAAAGACTCAAATGTAGTGTCCAGCAAATTATAGAACTTAGAAATGAGTCAGTAGATTTTTTTTCCCAACTGTAGGATCGAACTGCTATAAGAACAGCCGAATACATTCGACGAATGACTCGTGATTACAATCAGCATGTTCGAACCTGAAAGTTTGAGAAATGTGATCTTTTCCTTCATAAAATTACACCGAACATAATGGATTTAGTCGATGGACCTCTCGGCCCGAACTAGGAAGCACCCATCATAATTCATGTTATCAATCCTCTAGGCGCATATCGGATAAAGATGCCAATTAGCACTATAATTTCTCGAACCTGGAATGCAGAGCACCTAAAACCCTACCATTGCATAAGGCTGCTGCAGGTATGAGTTTTAGTACTAGTTATCCATGGCCAAGTAGTACCATGAAATTACAAAAACCTAGATATCTCTAACTTGTAAGCCATGGAAAAGTGGTGCTATGCAAATGATAGCCATGGTAGTGTAGTGCTACGCAATAATAAAGACCTAGATGAATCTATTTTGTAAAACTTTGGCAAAGCGATGTTATGCAAGCATTACCTATGACCAAGTAGTGGCATGCAACCATAGGCACTAGGCTTCCACTAATAATTTTGAAAGAACACTCCAGTAAGTCTAGGTCTTGATGACCAAAGCATGTTGTCGAATGTTTTAATGAAATAAATTATGCCACAAATCTGGCTTATTTTCTAATGCAAGTATTTCCAATCTATATTACAATCTTAGAAACTAGCGTCGAAACCCAAAATGATGTTGCTTTTGATCACTACAATCTTAATGAAACTGCGAGCTATTTAAACAATGACTTTGAGTTCTTTGGCTTTACCGGCTGTTTGAATTCTTTAATCATAAAACCATCTGGGATCCATCCTAAAATAGAAAAACTTCCATGTAAGAATTTATAGATATGAGGTTGTTACTCCCTAAATGATCATATTTTAGCTCTACGGTTCAGGTGGTAAACCAATGTAAACTTGCTCGACGAACCACTGCAGTAATTCAAAGGACAAGACTATCACATAGTAAATAAAAACTACATTCATGGTTAATTCCACAACTCAAGTGGAATAATTTTATTGTAATGTTTCAAAATCAAAATAAGTATTTAATGGATCATAATGATTAGTTGGACCCTCAAAAAGATTGAGAATAAGGCTTCCTCGCATAGATTCACACTTTACTAGATCTAGCGCTACAACACATGAGGCCTTCTGTATAAAATCCTTACGGATACTAGTAAGTAATCAGAGGAGCAACACTTAGATGGTGGCTTGGATCGGTTACCATATGTCTTGGGAAGCTAGCATGGACTGCATTATAGGCTACAATCATCCTTCCTATAGCAGTAACTTATATGTGCCATATGCTACAAAATTATCACTATAGGATGAGGTTAGATTTCAAATTTATTGCAAAACACTCACTATTTGATGAAGTTATATTTTAAATTTAATGCAAAATCCTTATTATACGATGATGTTAGATTATAAATTTCATGCAAAATCCTCACTATACGATGGGGTTAGATTTTAAATTTCATGCAAAATCCTCATTATAGGACGATGTTAGATTTTAAATTTAATGAAAATCCTCATTATATGATGGAGTTGAATTTTAAATTTTGTCAAAATCCTCACTATACAATAAGGTTAGATTTTTAAGTTCGTCGAACGATGATTAGTTTGAAGTTATGAGAAATGGATATAGACTGAAAGAAGGACTGATAATAATGTAGTACAAAATGTGATCTAATTCTTCCTACAAAGTTCACTTCACATTCACATATACGAATTAAACTTTGGGGGCATGTGTTATACCATAATTTTTTCTTGGCTGTATTTAAATTTTAAGCTACATAAGCCTATATCTGCTCTTTGGCTAAATCCTATCCGCTCTAATCTGTACTAGACCTCTAATAAGTTTAAAGATCAATGATATGTTGTATATGGCCTTACATAGCGCCCTTCAGTATATTAGTCTAAAGTTCAAGATCACATGCCAAAGCATACATAATGTATGAAGGCTAGATGTCGAACCAAAACAATCAAAAGTATTCCACGATTCAATGAAAATCGAGGACCACATATGTCACTCGTACCGAATGGAATGGTCACCGGACCGAGCTTAAACCAAAAGAACAAGCCTACATTAAGGCTCTAAAACGGAAGTATTAACTATTAGGCTGGTTAAAACTGAAATTGTAAGTCACAAGGCTGATTCTTTACCGAAAGACAGAAGCATTAAGGCATGTTATTCAGAAAGCACCAAGGCATGCACTAAAATGAGGACACATACTACCTCTATATCATATATTGAAACCTAAAAGGTAATTCTACTTACAACAACGGCTCAAGATGGCCGTAACCAAGAAGAAAGGCCAAAAGCACTTAACTTAGCATACAAGACTGAAGCCATCTCTACTTAAGGCCAAGATAGCCTCAAAACACATCAGAGGCTCGGATAACCTAAAGTATCAGGGTCAAGGCGCTCAAGGTTATAGATATGTCACATCATTAATCCATGTCAATCTACATGTATCTCGATGACAACATGCGTTCAAATCTTAACCCCAAAGGCAGGCCAAGTAGTAATCCATGAAAAAGCTCTCCATAATTGTAGAGTTACAAAATGCCTATAAATACAAAACACAGATCCCTATAAAGAAGATTCAATTCCTACATGGACTGACAGCATATTACCTAAATCATTTTAGCACTTGAGACAATGGCTTTTAGATCAATATCATTAATGGCATACTTAGTTATTTAGAACTTATAAATCCATGACAAAGTAGTAAAGAATCTTGTTAACGGTAGACGTAGGGATCAACTCCTAAATCACTATAAACCTTTGTGTCTTTACTTTTAGCACTTCTTTCTTTTACTGCTTCTGGCTTATGCACCTAGCCTTTGTTTGTCTATTTCTTTTAAACTACTAGTTCCGGAGCTTGCCTTTGGAACTCTAAGGTATTGGTCTACGATGAAAAAGCACACCGACATTAATTTTAATTTTGAAAACAATTTTTTTCGAAATGAATTACATAAAATAACATACATTCATAAAACTTATTTTATTTAAAATAAGTGTATCATTTGTTTTGATCGTGTCGTTTGCTGACACCTTGGTTGATAATTATCTTCTCTTCGACCTCCTAGTTCTCTATCCTTGACTATAGGTTGCAAATCTATCTTTTAGGCTTTAATAATTTAAAGCAATTAACGCTAAGATTTTCTCTTGTTTGTTGTGTGCTTGTGGATAACAGAAGTGATGTATTTATAATCTTTCATGGCCCATAGAATGAAATCACTTTCCATCTATTTATCTAATCAACAAATCATTATTAGAGCACATGTTGCTATCACAATTCCCCCTCGTATCTCCCATGCACGGCCAGCCAACTCTAGTAGTATATATGGGCTTCATGCCTAATTAATCTAAAATTTAAACTAATTATATAGTTATTTCATCTAACCTCACAATTTAATTAAACCAGTATATAAAAATTATATACATGTTTTAATTATTTTCTAGGCATCAAATAAATAAATAAAATGACAAATTCAATACATATAACGACCCACAATTTTACATATTGAAGAATCATAAAATTATTATTTTCGTAACCAAATTGGGTCTGATTATGCATAACTTAGGAATTTTGAGTATTGAAAAGTTTAACCTGTAAAATAAATATTGGACGGTTTTGACCTTGAAAACTTGTAGAGCTATAACTTTTGATAGAAGACAAACTAAGGTCTAAAACCACTTCCAAATAAAAGATTTGATGGTTAGCCTTTCCGTAGATTGGTCATAATAGGTTTTTGGTTTTACAGTTTAGAAGATTTTGGGACATGCTAATGATTTTGGGACTTGTGCCTTATCCCAGCAGTGAGAACATTCCCTAATCACTTTTACACTTCCTAGAAACTATCCCTAACCTCCATTAAAGATTCTATCAAATCCTTACTAAATTGAGTTTAATCAAGCAACTAACAGTATATTGGTAAAGAGATTAGCAAGAGAATCTATTAATTACTATTTAGATGACTCGAGGTTCATGCATCTACTATTCATCTCAAATCTACGCTAATTTTGGTGCTTTTGATTGATTCTACATTGATAGATGAGTAATTTATCATCTCATGGCCTTTTAAATGCTTTTTTATGCTTATAAATATGTTTATAAAATCTCATTAGAGTTAAAAACAAGATCTTTGATAGATTTGGATTTATAAATGTTTTATAAACATATTTAAATGATTCAAATGGATTTCAACATGTGTTTTCGTATCATAATGATTGTTTGAGCTCTAATATATGGCATGGAAGTTCTATCTTATTATTTGCTAAGATATGATGTTTGTTTCGATATTTGTATATTTTTTGCATGTATGGATTAGATGTAAGTTTATCGATAGCGGTTTTTGAGATGGAATGATTCTATAGCGATTGAAGTTGTTTGGATGCAAAAGGGATAGAGTAACGACCCACCTTTCTGACCCCTGAGAAGGACACTTAATACATCCATGGTATTCATGTCTCTTGCCTAAGTATCTGGAAGACGAGTTGTCATGGGGTAAAATATAAGAACACAAGAATAATCTCACAACGGAACGGTTAAATAACATAAAAATAAGACAGTACATGAGGTTACTCCCAACATGGAGTTATCAGAGTTACAACAAAAGTACTACTATCAGTCTAGGTAGTTATAACAACCTGCCTTTAAATATACATACATAGAGCCAACATCTCATAACAGCGGAAATAAATAGCTAGATAGATAAGGAGCCTCCTGCTCGTCCACTATCTTCAAAAGAGCCTAAAGAAACCTGTCATTTTCGGACTACTCAAATATAAATGAGTACCCAAGAGTTTAGGGAAAATAAACAATTCGGGTCAGACAATAAGTCCAGTATGAGTAAACTCCAAATAAAAAAATAAAAAACACAGAATAACTAGTGAACCAAGTCGCAAAAATGCAGAATGGGTTTCCCCTCACAAGGACAACATCCAAGCATAAAAGAATGGACATAAATAATTAAACATCGCAAAGAGTGCAAGACGCTTCCCGATGCAATTAAGAAAGAATTGATCCAAAGATTTGAATCAAAAATAAGGAAGAGGAATTTTTCCAACGATAACCAGGAGGGAGCGCCCCCCTTATTGAAAGTATACCTCTAGAAAATATACTTGAGAACTATGATGGCTCTCGAAAACCTCCAAGCCAGACCCCGCGCCAACCTTACCGAGTATCCGAGTATTTCACATCTCCGTGCGCATACAACCGAAACCAATCTAAAGTAGATGTGAAAATACCCTAATGGGAGAAACCCCACATAGCTTGGGTCCCACTCGCTCCTTATTTAGTCATTTCCGATAAAGGATATCAATGCTCTAAATGATCAATAAATTGTCTTAGATTGACGAAACAAAAACGAAAGGAAGATGGGTATCGAAATCGATAGTTAAGATATCAACTATCGGGGATAACAAAACGATCACATATGGAAATTAAATCTTATACTTTTTCGATGCTTGGAAAATACCCATATACTTATCTCATCGGTATAAGTATATTCACAAAATATTTGGGAGAATTTCATATTTCAAAAGCATACTTAGATGGGTTAAAAACAATTGTCTATAAGAAATGCGAATGTTTTCCATTATAATTATAAAGATCATTTAAGGAAATCAAATCTCCTACACTTGTCACGTTTTCGATATTCTCGACTTACTCTACCCCTCGCCCAGAAACAAAGCCAGGTAAGTCAGGGCACTGGTTGCTCCTAGCGTTGCCTAGACATTTCGGTTCCAGATCTCCCAGATAGAGGATCAATCTACTCATCGGCTTTTAGTGCCAAGTATAGGACTACTTACTTTCCATAAATAACCCATTTAAATAATTATATAAATTTTGAAGCTCCTTTAAAATACTTTAAACAAAGATTTAAAACTTCCATTCAAATCATAACTTAAACCCATCATCTTTAAAGGAGAATATGACCAAGAGGGGTGAAGCTCCCTCTTAATCAAATGAGATAGCTAAAAGGGGTGTTATTTCCTTTTAACCAAAAAGTCACTAAATGTCAATCCTAAGTTAAAAGGTGGTGTAAGTTCCCTTTAACTAAACATCAAAGTTATTGCTCATAAACTGGTCGAGCACAAATCAAACAACCAAACAAGAATAATAACAGACCCATTATTATTAATAATTTACAATCAACAGTTAACACAACATTTATTGAAATGTGAATGAGTTAAAGGAAAGAGATTAAGATTACACTCATTGTAAAATAATTAAACTATACACACAGAATAAGTTATACCCACTAAACTATGAAAACAAGGAATATACTCACATCCTATTTGCTTTGATGGAGACTTGGAATACTTCACCTTTTATAATGAATTTTAGTTCCTTTCTTTAGTTTGTGAATGAATTAAAATGAGATATGGACTTGGCTATTTATAGGTGAAGAGAAGGGTACTTTAGTTATTTCCTATAGCCTAACCAGATTCGACCAGATTTTGGTCCAATAGAAATCAGCCTTATGGCCTAATTTGATTCGACCACATTGTGGTCCAATAGAAAACATCTTGATGGCCTAATTTGATTCGACCACATTTTGGTCCAATAGAAAACATCTTGATGGCTTAATTTGATTCGACCACATTTTGGTCCAATAGGAATCCTCCTTATCAACTATGGCATAACATGATTCGACCAGATTTTGGTCCAATGGCAACCATCCGCATGGCAGAACCTGATTCGACCAGATTTTGGTCCAATGGAAACCATCCGCATGGAATATAATAATCATTATGCTATTTTGTTTCATTAGGCAAGTAATTATACTGTTCTGTTTTTATTAGGCAAGTAATTATGCTATTCTGTTTTATTAGGCAAGGTTAATAATTCTCTCTTGTTTTATTAGGAAAGTAATTATACTATTCTGTTTTATTAGGCAGGGTTAATAATTCTCTCTTGTTTTATTAGGCAAGTAATTATACTATTATGTTTTATTAAGCAGGGTTAATAATTCTCTCTTGTTTTATTAGGCAAGTAATTATACTATTCTGTTTTATTAAGCAGGGTTAATAATTCTTTCTTGTTTTATTAGGCAAGTAATTATACTATTCTGTTTTATTAAGCAGGGTTAATAATTCTATATATAAAATCCATTATTTAATCATTTAAAAACATATTAACTATTCATGTTCAAAGTGATTAAATTATGGGTCGTTACATCCTCCTCTCCTTAAAGGAAATTTCATCCTCGAAATTAATCAGATAAACTCTAGATATCAAAGAAACCCAAATGATATCATATATACCACATAAAGATACAAGGAAAGTGACATTAACACAACTGGTGAGTACACTAAAAAGAAACAACAAAATATAAACAACAACTACATCAACTCGGGATAAGAATCCCTAATATAGTCCTCGGTTTCCCAAGTATAATCTCTAACATCTCCACTCCACTGAACCTTAACAAGATTCACAACCTTCTTCTTTAATCGCTTTATATCTCGAGCGACAATACGAATAGCCGCCTAAGAATGGTTAGGTTAGGCTGAACCTCCAAATCAACTTGTTGTCCCGGTTCTACTATCATCGAAGGGTCATGTACATACTTACGTAAATGAGATATGTGAAATACGTTATGCACATCTGATAGTCGATCTTGTAACTCCACTTTATATGCAAGTTTACCAATCTGGTCCAGTATGGGAAAAGGGCCAATATATCGAGGGGCTAACTTCCCTGTCTTCCTAAACCTCACGACACTTCTCTGAGGAGAGATTTCTACAAATACCAAGTCTCCGACTAAGAACTCTAGATCCCTATGCCTTTGATCCGTTCTTGCGCTTCCTTCATCTTTCTTCTAATATCAGCTAACTTCTCATTGGCTTCTAAGATTATGTCGGGTCCAAGAATAAGTATATCTCCAGATTCAACCCAACACGAAGGAGAACGACATGAGCGACCATAAAGAGCTTTGAAAGGGGCCATACCAATGCTTGCTTGATAGCTGTTGTTATAAGTGAATTCGACTAAGGGTAAATGATCTTCCCAAGAATCCACGAAGTCTAGAATGCATGCTCGTTATAAATCTTCCAAGATCCGGTTCACTCTCTTCGTCTTCCCATCTATTTGGGGATGGTAAGCTGTACTTAGACTTAGCTCAGTCCCTAAAGCATTTTGCAGTCCCTCCCAGAACCTACTAGTGAATATCGGGTCTCGGTCACTTACAATACTACAAGGAATCCCATGGAGTCTCACAATCTCCTTCACATACAAACTCGCCAGACTCTTAGCAGTCCTAGTCAGCTTAATAGGAATGAAATGGGCACTCATGGTTAGTCGATCGACTATAACCCAAATGCCATCGTTACCTCTTCTTGACCTAGAAAGCCCATTAATAAAGTCCATAAAGATCTGCTCCCACTTTCACTTTGGGATCTCAAGTGGTTGAAGCAATCCAGCTGTCTTCTGTTGGTCACTCTTAATCTACTGGCAGTTTGCACAATGACTCACAAAGATTGAAATATCTCGCTTCATCCCCTTCCACCAGAATACCCTCTTCATATCTTTGAACATCTTGGTCACTCCTGGATGAAAAGATAACTTTGAATGGTGGCATTCGGCTAACACTTCTTGCCTAAGTCCATCAAAGTCTGGAATACAAATACGCCCATTCATTTTCAATATGCCCCGGAGATCAATCTCAAAGCTAGAAACAACACCTTCTTCAACATCCTTCTTAATTCGAGCTAAAATAGGATCTGCCTCTTGACCGGATGCAATTCTCTCTAATAATACTGGCTTAACTTCTTGATTTGCAACCATTGCTACATTCCTACTCAATGCATCAGCAACGACATTTGCTTTTCCAGGGGTATAAAGAACCTCTAGATCATAAGAGGCGAGAAACTCCAACCATCTCTGCTGCCTCAAATTCAAATCTTTCTAGGTAAAAGGGTATTTTAAGGATTTGTGGTCCGTGTATAACTCGAACCTTTCACCCAAAAGATAATGCATCCACATCTTTAGTGCAAAGACAACAACTAAAAGCTCCAAATCATGTGTAGCATAATTTTTCTCATGTGACTTTAGCTATCGACTGGCATAGGCAATAACTTTCCCATGCTGCATCAGAACTGCTCCCAATCCGGTTCCACAAGCATCTGTATACACGGTTAAACCTTCGCTCCCAATTGGAATGGTTAATACAGGAGTGCTAGTCAACTTCTCTTTCAATTCGTTGAATGCTTGATCACACTTAGAAGTCCAAATGAATTTAACATCTTTCTTTGTTAACTTCGTCAGATGAGAAGCAATCTACGAGAAGTCATAAACCTACGGTAAAAACCATCCAATCCCAAGAAACTTTTAACTTCCTTCGCACTTTCGGGCTTCTTCCAGTCTTGAACCGCCACAACTTTAGCTAGGTCCACCGATATGCCTTCTCCCGAAATAACTTTCCCTAGAAACCTAACTTTGAATTTCCAGAAATGGCACTTGGAAAACTTAGCATTCAACACATGGCTTCTTAAGGTATCGAGTATGACATATAGATGATATTTGTGTTCCTCCTCTGTCTTGGAATATATAAGAATGTCATCAATAAAGACTAGAACAAATTTATTAAGAATGTCTCGAAATACTCGATTCATTAAGTCCACAAAATAAGCGGGTGCATAAGTCAATCCAAACAGCATAACTAACCACTCGTAGAAATTTTCAGGAGTTCGAAAAGCTAATAAGGGAACACTCTCCCCTTCCACTCTTAATTGGTGGAAACTGGTGGCAAGATCTAATTGAGAAAATATCATAGCACCGTGGAGTTAGTCAAACGTATCATCGATCCTTGGCAAAGGATATTTATTCTTGATAGTCCTTTTGTTCAACTCCCTATAGTCTACGAATAACCTTAGAGAACCGTTTGCCTTTGTAACAAAGACGACCGGCGATCCCCAACTCGAGGTACTACGTCAGATCAAGCCTTTTTGCAACAAGTCATAAGTCTGCCTTTCTAACTCCCTCTTCTCTTTTGGAGCCATCCTTTGTAAGGGTTGTACAATAGGTCTAGTTCCCAGAACCAAATCAATACGGAACTCGACTTCACGACGAGGAGGTAAACCTTGCACCTCGTCAAAAATATCTGTGAAATCTCGAACAACCGACACATCTCCTAGCTCCGATTTAGCCACTTCGAGTGGATAGAGAAAACTGCTCATTAACTTCTTAGGCTCTTCATAACTAATATCAACACCAACATCTCCTGCATCACTAACTCTATTGAGCCTTCTACCACAATCCAAGATAGTTTTAAACTTAGATAACCAATCCATTCCCAGCAACACTCCAAAACCCATAAACCCAAGAACAAACAAGTCAAAAGGAAATAGATGATTTCGAAAAGAAATAGGTACATTTAGACACACAGTGTCAAGATTTGTCGGACCTCTAATTGGGTTTGACACACAAAGAGGATTACTTATGATAACATATTTAAGGTTTAGTTTGTCCATTAGATCATAAGAAATAAAACTATGGGAAGCTCCTGTATCAAGTAGCACCCTTACAGGAATATCATATATGGATAATGTACCTTGCAACACTTGCTTCCCTTTTTGATCTGAAGAAGTGGATGGTATCTCTTCAATGGTAAAAGTCTGTCCTTGAGATCCCTTTTTAGGAAAATGGCACTCATTCTTCATATGTCCCGGCTGGCCACAATTAAAACATGTGGCAATTGGGCAATGATTTGCAAAGTGGCCCATCTTATTGCACTTAAAACAAAGAATGTTGGCCAAGTTGGTCTGCTTCTTCTGTGCTGGAGCACCATCTTTGGGTTTCTTCCCTGCACCCTGCTTCTTTCCCTTAAACTTACGCTTGAAGTTTGGCTTTCTTTCAACTGGTATAACTGATAAAGGCTTGGCACTTATTGCTGGTACTACACCCTTCTAGACTCCTTCCTTAATATCAAGAGCCTCAAACCTCAAAGCCATGCTAATAATGTTGGTGAACGTACTCATAAGATGATTGGTCATTTCACGATGGAACTCTAGTCGCATTCCATTCACAAACATTTCATTTTTCTTGAGCAGTGTGTCTATTAATCCAAGTCCAAAACGGGACAGAGCATTGAACTTATGTTCATACTGCGACACAGTCATATCACCCTGCTTTAAGTCAATGAAACTTCTAAATAACTGACTTTTTCCGGCTTCTTGAATAAATTGTGCTTCAAAAACTTCCTTGAACTGGGCCCAAGAAAATGCCCCCTTCGGAGTACTAGCTGTTTCTGAATCCCACCAGTCCATTGCCGACTTTTGAAGTTGTCGTTATGCCAACAGCCGTTTCTCCACATTCTCCAACCGAAGATCTCCAAATATTCTTTCACAAGTTCGAAGCCATATCTGCACTCCAAGAATATCTTCAGTCCCATAGAATGGTTTCCCGCTCAAAGTGGTAAAATTCTTACACAAAGCTACAAAGTTCATAGGGGTCCGAACTTGCACTAACATTTCCTCTACCGGATCTACAGCTGACATAGTAGCATTTCTAGGTACCCTGCCATATGTAGTCATGCTAGTTCCAGATCCTCTCCTTCCTCCTCTTCTTGTATTTCTATTATCTGAACAAATAACAGGTATCTTTAGAATACAAAATTAGGATTAAAATGGTTTAAGGAAATAACACCAAAGGATCTAAAACTAGACTTTAGAGGATAAATATTATTATTATAAAACTTACAAATACGCTCTCTCAAGATTAACTCATTCTAGGGCATCACTTTCCCTATCTCTAATGAGTTATACCCCAATCAGCCTAAGGTGTTCGCTAAACCAAAGCTCTGATACCAACTGTGACGACCCACCTTTCTAACCCCTGAGAACGACTCTTAATACATCCATAGTATTCATGTGTCATTGCCTAAGTATCTGAAAGACGAGCTGTCATGGGGTAAAATATAAGAACACAACAATAATCTCACAACGGAATGGTTAAATATAACATAAAAATAAGACAGTACATGAGGTTACTCCCAACATGGAGTTATTAGAGTTACAACAAAAGTACTACTATCAGTCTAGGTAGTTATAACAACCTGCCTTTAAATATACATACATAGAGCCAACATCTCATAATAGCGGAAATAAATAGCTAGATAGATAAGGAGCCTCATAGTCGTCCACCATCTTCAAAAGAGCCCAAAGTAACCTGTCATTTTCGGATTACTCAAATATAAATGAGTACCCGAGAGTTTAGGTAAAATAAACAATTCGGGTCAAACAATAAGTCCGGTATGAGTAAACTCAAAATAAAAAAAATAGAACACACAGAATAACCAGTGAACCACATCGCAAAAATGCACAATGGATTTCCCTTTACAAGGACAACATCCAAGCATAAAAGAATGGACTTAAATAATTAAACATCTCGAAGAGCGCAAGACGCTTCCCGATGCAATTAAGAAAGGATTAATTCAAAGATTTGAATCAAAAATAAGGAAAAGGAATGTTTCCAACGATGACCAGGAGGGTGCGCCCCCCTTATCGAAAGTATGCCTCTAGAAAATATACTTGAGAACTACGATGCCTCTCGGAAACCTCCAAGCCAGACCCCGCCAACCTTATCGAGTATCTGAGTATTTCACATCTCCATGCGCATACAACCGAAACCAATCTAGAGTAGATGTGAAAATACCCTAATGGGAGCAACCCCACATAGCTTGGCCCCCACTCGCTCTTTATTCAGTCATTTCCGATAAAGGATATCAATGCTCTAAATGAGCAACAAATCGTCTTAGATTGACGAAACAAAAACAAAAGGAAGAAGAGTATCGAAATCGATAGTTAAGATATCAACTATTGGGGATAACAAAACGATCGTATATAAAATTAAACCTTATACTTTTTCAATGCTTGGAAACTATCTATATACTTATCTCATCGGTATAAGTATATTCACAAAACATTTGGGAGAATTTCATATTTCAAAAGCATACTTAGATGGGTCAAAAACAATTATCTATAAGAAATACGAATGTTTTCCATTATAAATATAAAGATCATTTATGGAAATTAAATCTCCTACACTTGTCACGTTTCTGATATTCTCAACTTACTCTACCCCTCGCCTAAAAACAAAGCCAAGTAAGTCATGGCACTGGTTGCTCCTAGCCTTGCCTAGACACTTCGGTTCCAGATCTCACCAATAGAGGATCAATCTACTCATCGACTTTTAGTGCCAAGTATAGGACTACTTACTTTCCATAAATAACCCATTTAAATCATTATATAAATTTTGAAGCTCCTTTAAAATACTTTAAACAAAGATTTAAAACTTCCATTCAAATCATAACTTAAACACATCATCTTTAAAGGAGAATACGACCAAGAGGGATGAAGCTCCCTCTTAATCAAATGAGATAGCTAAAAGGGGTGTTATTTCCTTTTAACCAAAATGTCACTAAATGTCAATCCTAAGTTAAAAGGTAGTGTAAGTTCCCTTTAACTAAACATCAAAGTTATTGCTCATAAACTGGCCGAGCACAAATCAAATTACCAAACAAGAATAATAACAGACCCATTATTATTAATAATTTACAATCAACAGTTAACACAACATTTATTAAAATGTGAATGAGTCAAAGGAAAGAGATTAAGATTACACTCACAGTAAAATAACTAAACTATACTCACATAATAAGTTATACCCACTAAACTATGAAAATAAGGAATATACTCACATCCTATTTGCTTTGATGGAGACTTGTAATACTTCACCTTTTATAATGAATTTTAGTTCTTTTCTTTAGTTTGTGAATGAATTAAAATGAGATATGGACTTGGCTTTTTATAGGTGAAGAGAAGGGTACTTTAGTTATTTCCTATAGCCTAACCAGATTCGATCAGATTTTGGTCCAATAGAAACCAGCCTTATGGCCTAATTTGGTTCGACCACATTTTGGTCCAATAGAAAACATCTTGATGGCCTAATTTGATTTGACCACATTTTGGTCTAATAGAAAATATTTTGATGGCTTAATTTGATTCGACCATATTTTGGTCCAATAGGAATCCTCCTTATCAACTATGGCATAACATGATTCAATCAGATTTTGGTCCAATGGCAACCATCCGCATGGAAGAACCTGATTCGACCAGATTTTGGTCCAATGGCAGCCATCCGTATTGAATATAATAATCATTATGCTATTTTGTTTCATTAGGCAAGTAATTATACTGTTCTGTTTTTATTAGGCAAGTAATTATACTGTTCTATTTTATTAGGCAAGGTCAATAATTCTCTCTTATTTTATTAGGCAAGTAATTATACTATTCTGTTTTATTAGGCAGGGTCAATAATTCTCTCTTGTTTTATTAGGCAAGTAATTATACTATTCTGTTTGATTAGGCAGGGTTAATAATTGTCTCTTGTTTTATTAGGCAAGTAATATACTATTCTGTTTTATTAGGCAGGGTTAATAATTCTAGATATAAAATCCATTATTTAATCATTTAAAAACATATTAACTATTCATGTTCAAAGTGATTAAATTATGGTTCGTTACAGATTGCATTCGAATTGGAGTGACGATTCAGATTGGAATCAAATGCAGAAGGCGAAGAAAATAACTCTGCCAATGGTTGGCTAAGTTCTGGTCTATTGGTATGGACCCAAATGGGTCTATACCAAATGATTTTTGAGGGATTAAATTGCAAATTTGCATATAATAATTAGAAGTAGTGATGCATTAGGCATACTCGAGGTAGATGCGGAGGTTACTTCGATCGCTAGAGCTAAAATCATAAGGAAGCCCACTACCGATTGATCCAAGTTTGGGATTTGGCTAAGTACTTGGGTGCATGGAGAAGGTTGGGACGACTTTGGGGCTTAGACAAGAAAAATAGGAGAAGACTCGAGCATAACATTGGAGTTTTATGGTGATCTATCACCACCGCTTGACCACACTTTGTTCGATGGAGCTGTGGGTGATCACAAGTGTTTGGAGTAATGTGTAGAGCATGCCCGATCGTTTGTATGATAGTTAGATGAGTAGTTTTTTAAGTTATATCCTAAATACTGATCGATGGTGATGGGAGGTTCCATGCGAGGCAGATACAAGGAAGACGCGAGGTTAATCCAAGGAAAAATTGAGGTGACTTTAGGAATGATGCATAATTATTCTAGGGTTGATACGAGGTAGCTTTGATGAGTTATGAGGCAACCAAAGAAGTGACAAGATTTCAATGACTCAATAATCTTAGTGATATAGATCGAGTACTTCATGAGGGAAGTGGTTATGGCATCTAAAGACTTACCAAGTGGAAAGTTTTGAGTAATAACTTGTGGAGTGTGATGGGAGGTGTTTCTATTACCAATGTGTATGCCAATGAATCGTTGGATAAATCAAAGGATGAGATATGTGCTTATGAATAGGAACAGGAACATGCGAGGACAATAACCAAGGGTAATCTGAGTGTACCATGGGTAATCTGAGTATACACTGAGATTGGATGTCTGAGTGTGTCAAGTTCTAACCGTCTGAGTGCGGCATGAGTTCAAGCATTGAGTATTGTGACATTAAGTAGTCGCTGGCTATCCGAGTGGGTTCATATGAGTAATTATATAATCAAAGCCATCTGAGTGAGTGATACGAGATTTGGTTTATGGTTGCTGTGTTTAATATGATTCTTGTGTTATTAGGTAGAAGTCATGTGATGTAGGTTGTAGTGAGTTAGGTGCCCAGACACCTAGTAGTAGTACATGCATATGATGATAGTTTAGCATATATTGTGTCATATGCTAATGAGTTGGATGTAGGGATGGTTCGGATATGATTCTTCATATTCGATGTTCCTACTTATGATATATTGGTTTTTATATCTATTTTGGGATTATAGATCGCTTGTATCAAATTGTTGTCTGATCCGAGGTTATTTTAATTGCTTCTTATCATCTTTGATACACTTAAGTGAGTAGATTGTGATAGCAAGTATGCAATAACTTATGGAGCTATGGGAGAATGACTAGGAGGCTTAACTTTCATATATCTATTCTTGGATCTATTATCGCTAGATTCCATTGTGTAGTACTCTGGAGATTTCAATAGTTACTAATCTATTATAGATAGTCTTCTAATTAGAGTTTATTTTTCATATGTATAAACTATATTTCCTTTTTCCTTATATAACCATGATGAACCCGATGCACTTTGATTCTGTTTGGTTTATTTAGTTTTATTACTGTCTCGTTTATTTTATATCTATGTTGGCTACTATATTTTATGCTATGCGCCGTGAGATATATGATAGTTCTTTTTGGATTGATATTACTTTACCCTTGACTGTCACTCTATATCACTGGGGTATCGTTGCAACACGCTATTTATAGTATTAGGGTATCAAAGGTGTAGGGAGATCATCACATTGGTGTCAGTTGAGTGATCAACCTAAGTTGATACAAGGATCCATTAGAGATAAGGAAGGAGCTATCACCTTAGAATGTATCGAGCGATGTAGGAGAAAGTGTGCAATGACCCACCCTTCGTAATACCCGAGAATATGCGCCTTACATCATCGCACAACTTTCGAATACCACAAAGGATAAATCGTTGGGGTAGAATTAGAACTAAATAATAAAGTAAGACATCGATAAGATCTCACGATGGAATAACAACATATAATATACTGAATATTCATGAACAGAAACAAAATAACAATATATATAAGAGACCGCACTAGCGGAACCAACTAACAAATAAATATCAGTATAGAATAGTCAGAATACATCAACTCCAAAAGCACAGAGTTCTGAATAAGTATGAAACAATGGGCTCATATACAAATAACAGGTCTCTCATGTACAATATTAAATAGTATATACATATATCTCAAAAGATCAATGCCATGCCTCCACAATGCTCCAGCTTCCCACTCTGCTTGTGTATCCTCAAAATCACCTGACTTCCAAACTACTCAATCAAGTACCCGAGAGTTGTCATGACATAAATAGACAAAGACAAAAACTAGGGTCTGACATAAACTCTAGTGTGAGAGGAACTATCTCAAAATACTATATATTAAAACAATATGCAAATAAACAGGAACTACTAAATTATAGCCGACCCTCTTCATGAACGTGGCTCAGGGGAAATTCGGACTGCCTAAAACAAGTGCAGTAAATCCATCACAAAAGTAAGGGATCATACCATAACCTGATCATCTCTTGCAACAATAAATTAGCACAATATCTCATTGCACTATACTAGCACAAAACTACTAACAATATAGTAGAAATATACCATGATCAAACCATGATCCAAAAACAATGATCACTACTACTAAGGTCGATAAGATACACCCCAACACGTATAGTCCCTATGGCTAAAACCAAAGAGGTATGCCACAATGCGTATGGTCACTACTATAAGACAAAATCGTAGATGACTCACTACTGGGGAACTCAATGTCCAGCCGCTGTCATCGAAATCGTAGATGACTCGCTACTGAGGAACTCGATGTCTAAGCCCTCAATTATCACAAATTGTATATAACTCGCTACTGAGGAACTCTAAGTCTCAGCCTGCTATCATATAAAAACCAAAATGACTCGCTACTAGGAGATTCTATGCCCCAGCCCACTATCGTCACAGATTATATATGACTCGCTATTGAGGAACTCTAAGTCCCAGCCTACTATCATATAAAATCCTAGATGATTGGCTACTGGGAGACTCTATGCCCCAGCCCGATATCATTAGAATTATATAGGATCGCCAAGCACGGCTCCAGTCACCATGGCCTAAAACACACCGGACAACTCTAACAAAACCCCATACTAATTCAAACCACATTCCAAGTCAAACTCATGACTCCAATGTCATAATACCCTCTTGGTCTCTCTAAAAATCAACGGTTTTAAAATACGTGCCGGGGTGGGTCCCACGTGGGCCCCGAAATCAAAGTACTCCAAAACCTACCGAATTTTCTCAGATAGTAGTCCTCAAAAAATGATGAACAATGGTCCAAACAGCACCTCAATCCGAGTCCGTATGAGAAAGTTATCGCATTTTGAAATTTCGATCGAAAAACAGAAACAACAGCCCTCGGACATCTGTGACATTGTCTTAGATGTCTGAGAGATGTTGCTGTTTTTTCTTAGGTTCATCTCAGACATTTGAGAAGTTTTGTAGATGTTTGAGAAATGTTGCTGTTTACAAAATCAATCTTCAAACAACCATAGCATTTGATCCGTAGTTCCAAACAACTCGTCGTTTCTTCCATTCCGACCGTGGCGAGATTCTCTTCATTCTAGACACCTCAAATCATGAATTTACATAACTTGAATTTTCATATATCCTTGTGTGTAGCTTATATGTGCGTCGATACACTCATTCACACATGACTATGCATACACGTTCACTCAAACACACATAACTTAACATTTCACATTTCCAAACATCATTAGTGCAATTACTTGACCCTGTATACTCTGACGTAACTTAGCGCACATGGCGGTCGCTATGGCTACATGACATGCCTGCAATGAACTTATATTTGATAATATTTCTATATAACTAAACAATTGCAAGCGAGCTTTACCGGGCAATTACTAGACCCGGCAGTTTCCGACGTAACTTAACGCATCAGGTGGTCTTTATGGTTATATGAGATCGCTCATGACATGACCATATACACATACGGACATTCCCGTATGCATATACAATCTATTACATAGATATTCACCTCTTACAAACACAACTCTCATCATAGTTCTAGCTACAACACTAGAGTTGTTTCAATTGTTCCTTAACTCTGAATACACATATACATATACCCGCTCATGTACTTATACACACACGTATATCCAGTAGGCAATTCAACAATTTCTAGTTCAATTATTGCTTGTTTAGTAATCTTTCTAATAAGAGTGAAACATCTCTTTATATCATTTTATAAAATAATAAACCATTTTGTAAATATCATACTAGTTATAACCATCTTGTAACCTTTAAAATAGTTACTTCTCCTCATTGAAAATCAAGTATTCATCAATATACTATTTTATAAAATCTCATATCAATTTTATAAAATATATGCCCCATTTATAAAATCATGAAACCATTTTATAAATACTAATTATGGCATATAGGGTCTCTAATTATTTTAATAATAGAACTCCCAAACCCCTTAATTAGCTTACTAATCTTTTTCAACCAATTCAAACAGGTTAATTAGCTATTACTAATGACATGCATATCATTACATGACTTAGTTAATCCCAAATCAAAAAATGAAATCATAAACAATCAACCAATTAGCCCAAATCAAATCTAGGGTTTACTGACTATTTTCAAAACATTGTATTAGGGTCTTAAACAATTAATTAGCTTAGGAAAACATGTTTATAACATGAATAAAAGTCTAAACTAACCCAATCATTCTCCAAATCACTTCATATGAATCAATATTAAGCAATAAATGAAAATATGTAGTATAACAGATAAATTAATAAGGAGAATCATCCCACCCACCTCTTCTTCCCCAAATCAAGCTCCAAATCAATAAAACCAACTCCAAGCTCCCTTTAAATTTGATATCTCCCTCCAAACTCCATCCCATGCCAATCCCTTGATGGGTTTTGTAGAGAATGGAGAGAGAAGATTTATGGTGATTTTTATTTGATTTTAGGGAATTTATATGGAGGGGTTAGTGCTAGAGGATTAAAAGAGGATTAAGGTGTAATTACAAAAGCCATTATAGGAGAGAAAGAATAGTGAACATGGAAATAAAAGTGAGAATGAAATTATAAAGGGGTTAGCTTCATATAAGCTAGGTAAATGGACTTAGACTAAATTCGTCTCTTTTCCCAAAATAACTATTCATCTTTGAAAATTCCGAACTCCAAACATATTGAACCTTATACTTAATCAAGTCTTGAATGCCATTTCGGACTCAATGGAAAAGGTTTCGGGACCTAATTACATCGTATACAAAAGTTAGCTTTTGGATTGACTTACGATTCGAACGTCGGCTACTAGCCGAAAATCCGACAGTCGAAATATATCTGTCCTTATACTCAAACAAGCTCGAAACATCTATCCAGAATCAACTGAAGTGGTCTCAAGTCCTAATTCGACCATTTGCAAAAAGTCGAGTATAAGAGGTGTTATGTTGCTTAACAGTTAAATATTTAAATTTATCATTTAAATATTCGATCATTGAAAATTGCAGGGTGTTACAAAGCATACTTGTTATATATTTTGCTTTTTTAAAAACTATATAGTATATATATAGTAGTAATAAGTTACATTGCATACACAAGTTCCACTTATGCAATTTTTCCTTATGAGATATAGATCATTCTTATTACAGGTTGTAAGAGTGAGCACGTAAATAAGGAATGCGGTAGGGAGTCTATCTTAGGAGTTAAGGAAGGAGAGGGCTCGGGGGCAGCAACTTACCCCAACTTGTAGACCATGTTCATGACCGTGAAGGGGAACATGATGCAAAATCCCCAAGGAGGTACTCCGGTTGTTCTAGTAGGTAGTGGTGCTCCAGTGTAAGTGCTAAGAGCTGATTTTGCCAAGATGAATAAGGACTTTGCTAGTATTAGGGGCAAACTATTTTGGGGATGAAATCAGCTGTAGAAGTACAAATTGGCTTAATACAAGTGAATATGTCTTTGGTGATCTTGAGTTGGATCATGCGACAAAGAGGAAGTTGGCTTCTAGGCAACTTCAAGGAAGGACCATGGGCAAGTGGAATGACTTTAAGATTCACTACACCAAAACAGGTGATTCCCAACGAGTATAACTGTCGCAAACAGTTTCAGCAACGCTTATTAGCGTCGCTGTAGGGGCGTCGCAATTTATTGACAACGCTTATAAGCGTTGGCGAGTTTAATTTCCCAACGCTTATAAGCGTTGGAAGGTTGTATTCGCCAACGCTTTTAAACGTTGGTGTATATTATTTAGCAACACTTATAAACGTTGGCAAATTAACCATCCAACATCGTTTAATTTTCTATGCTGACGCTTATAAGCGTTGGTAAATTTTAATTGCCAACGCTTATAACGCTGAAATATTTTCATTCTCAATATAGTCAATTATTTTAACATTAATAAACAATTAATAACTGACATAATATGCATTATTATACTACATTCAATAGGAACCCAAAATTTACAATATTCATGATCAAATAACAACATAAATTTCATAGTCAACTACTTCATAACAATGTCAACTACTTCATAACAAGTACAATACATAATTAAGTTGGTTAATTCAATACATAATCAACTACTTCATAACAATGTCAAATTGGAATACAAAAGACAACGCAAATTTCATAGTGAAATTCTACAAATACCGAATACGAAACTCCGGCCATATAATATATTTTTCTTGCAAACTAGGCATAAATTTCATAAAAGTTGAAGTAATTGAATTGATGGCATTATTAAATTGATTAGCTACTTGCCTTTCTATCTCCAATTTCCAAATAGACAAATCCACGGCTTGCTTCTTTTCAGTTACAGCTTTTACAGCTCGAGCCATCTTCACTTGTTTATAGATAGTTGGATGCAATGCATTGTTTCTAAATCATGCAGCTGCTCCACCATTAGCAAATGCCATGTTTCCAAATCATGCAGCTGCTCTGCTCTGTATATTGCAGTTTGATTGAGTGTGTTCACTACTGCGTTTAATTGGCTTTCACAACAATGCGTTACATGCCTTTGCCACAGTTCAGGCCAGTTTGCATCGTTTTTGCACTTAGCTACTCCAATTGTTATCGCATCAACAAGAACTTCAAAGAGCCCACCTGAAAAATAAGAAAAAAGGGCCCAAAAGTGAGTGAATGGAAACAGTTTATAAATAAATTATTGGAGTTAGTGCTCTCCTTTGTATATGTACATTCTTTTGTATGTGCATTGAATAAAAACCGATTTCAAACGCCTGCATTTGGCTCAAATTTAGACTAGACCAGCCCTGACTCCAAGGCAAGTAATATGTGCACGCTATGAACTAAAATAGAAATATATCAAATAGAAACTAATTAACATGACTTTTGTTCTCTAAAAATTAATGTTGTGACTTTTATCATTACGAAAATTTTTAGAACAATCAATAGCAAGTATTTTTGAGCCATGCGAAGAACCACCAGTCAAATATTAAGGCTTGAATTTTGATCAAATGACCTTGATACTGAACTAGACATCAATTATTCAGTTTTATTTTATTTTTTAAGAAATAACAACAATGGGTTTTCTAGGAAAAAGCAAAATAAAAAACACTAACTTTAAATGGAACACTTGTGCTTTTACCAACTAAAATCTAGCAGTAAAAAGGAAAAAAGAAAAAAAAGTAATAAATGTATGGATTGTGGACCTCGCACGCGCGTGTGTAGGCGAACCGAACCTGAGAATATTTTGATTGTCTTTTTGAAATTTAAAAAATAAAAATTCAACAGCTACACATTAAAGAGTGCAGTCATGAAGTATTTGGATATCTTATTCCTCGACATCTTTTTCTTAAAAATATATATTATGTTTATTATCCAATATCACCAATTAAATCATGCACGCACAATGAAAGTTTAAGTAGCAACGTCCCTTATTTTTTTAGTGTTGATGTTGTTAAAATGGGCAAAGTTATCCACAAACAGATTAATGGTATATGAAGTCAATGAATTCGGTTGTAAGGTGAGTTGTTAAGAGTCAATGTTAGGGAATTTCTATAATTTAACATCTCCAAATATCATGAAAATATACTATGTATATACCTTTTATACTAAGAGGACCAAACTCTAAGATAGACCCATACTTCATCAGTCTACAAAGCTTATAGATCATGAGGTACTAAAGCAATCATGGAAAAGTAGGCACGTTAAATTAATTTGAAGTTTTATATCTAGTTATTTGGTGCACAAAATTGATTTATTGTTTCGTATTGTACTTTAATGCCGAGATTTATCAGAAAGGAAAAACTTTGCTTGTATAAAATATTGTCACTCTGTCCTTTCGTATAAACCACCTTAAAATCATTTATGTAAAATTGGAAAAAATTGGAAAAAAAAATATGTAGAGGAATCTCTCAGCATCTGTTTGATCTCTAGTTTAACTTGATTTACCGCACAATGTGTTTTCAGTTTTATAAGTGCTGGGTAAACCAAGGAACTTTCAAATTTAAGCAAAGTTCCACATACAAATATCAAATCATTCCCAGAGTAGAGCATTAGCTTTGTATGGTTGAATTATGTTTATAGAAAAATTCATGTCACATTTATCTAATTATATTTATTTTTAACTATTCTTTTATTACGATGCCACTAATGAGCTCAGCAAAGTAAGTTGTGCCACCATATCGACTATATGGTAAAAACAATTATAAAATAAATTCTTATGCTTTGGACAGAAAATTATACCTTAGAAATTTGCATAAGCCAAGTCTTAACCGATCTACTCTTATCGGTTATTGTCTTTGTACCAACTTCCAATCTTCCAATCCTTTCCTGAACGATTTCATATTTGTAAAGGGGAGAGGTTACAATGGTCACACTGCAGCAGGTAAAAAATAAGTACGCAACTTTCAGATCAAATATGACATCAAAGAATGTGGATACAATGGAACTAAAAAATTAGAAACTTAAACAACCTCGTCGAAATAACTTCCTCCCCTTATATACAAATTCAATGCAATCTTGTCACAACCCAATTGTGTACTTTTCCTTGCCTGCTCCACCGCATGCTTCAACCTCCTACTGCAATACAAATTGACTGATTTAAGATAAAGATTTATAACCACTACCGCCCAGCCTCTTATCTCTAATTCGTAATCGGTAGCCACATGTTGCAAGATAAGAGATGTGGTTTAAGTTATGTAACCACTGCTGCATAGCCTCTGATGCCTAATTCATAAAAGTTGGACACCTATTGCAACAAAAGAGACTGTTTTCCCTGATGACATTGTGTTATTTATTACAACGTGATATTTATTACTAAATTGCAAATATTTATCGAATCAATCATCCAGTCTAAAATAGCTGATTTGGTAAACGTAACAAAATGAGTAACAGTCATACACCCTTTTGCTGACTTGCATATTTAATAATTCAACATTGAAAGTTCCCTCAACAACTAATAATCAGTCAAATTTAATAAGCTTGGATACAACCTAAGGGTTGTAATTTATTTGCAAGCGTAGTTAAATAAAATTACAACACTGACACTACACACCGTACTATTTGACCTGAAATCAGTTAGTATACCAACTGTATTACTACACACATTATTTAAGCATACCAAAATGCGAACATACATTTTACTAATACCAAAGTACCAACTGGAAAACAGTTACACCGTCCACCCATGACACTTATATTTCAGACTTTGCTACAAACTCATTATTAAACCTTTGTTAACAAATTTTTGAAAATAACTATAATCTAAAGAGTTTATGCGTTTATAAGTCACAGTAAAGTAAGAATGTCATGGTCTTCAAAAATATTTATATACTGACCATATCAATGAAAAATCTAAAACGATCCTCAGATTTAAATACACAATTATACTATGAGCGACCACAAATTAGTTCATAAACAACACATCGTACATCTCTTTCATTCTATATCCCTCATAGTCTTCCCATTCCTATCCACACATAATTAAATATCTCCCTTTTCTGTCTAGTTAGGAATTTTTCTGGGTTCGACAAAGGTCAATAGTACAATGCAAGAAGTAATCGTTTCAAATTAGCAGTTTACTAACCAATACATAGAAATTCGCCTATCGGAAAATTTGCATATTCAACAAATATATTTTGAAAGATAAAAATGGCAGACAATCACGTGACTTCTTTTCCTCCTCTCTCTTCCTCCCTAAAATCAAATCATTTTTAAATGGTTTGCAGTCAGTAAATGTCTAGCATATCATTTGCAATAAAATCAGTATCAGTACGGAAGGGAAAAGGTTCCAAGGTATGAAAACTAAAAATAACAATCAAATTACCTCAACAACGTAGAAATAGCCGAGTTTAATCTGGAGATTGATTTTTTTTCATCACCACCTTACAGCTAATGTTCTAACTTGCTATTTGCTCTCTGAATTTCTTTGGATTGGAGTTAATAATTCATCAAGTTTCCCATTTATGTGAATCATATCTATTATCTGTTATCTGAGTTATGCTCAGCCTACAAACTGAGTTATAACCTAAGGCTACATATATTGGAAGAGGAATAAAGGGAATTAAAAATAATACAAAGTACCTTAAATAGGTCTTCATTGTGCTACTCCCATCAAAGCATCAATATTCACTACAAAGCATGTTCGTTCATATATTGTTTTAAACCATCTTATATAACAAAAGTTAAAACTTCATTAATGATCATTGTAATCTGAGTGAAGGATCATGACTATCTAAAATTTCATTATTTACCATCAACTCGGTGGAGGAGTTTGGACCGAGTAATTAGTTTATAAATACATGATCTCTGAATCTTTTTGGAATTATTTTTTAAAGTATACAAAGGTCAATATAACAAACAAATTAACATAAGATTATTTTTTGTAGTCAGACAAATATTCCTAGCTAATAAATTTAATGAAGAAACTATTACTGATTTTATTTGTTAGCATGCAAAAATAAATGTAGTATATGTAAGCAAAAAACTGTTATAGACTCTTGGTTAAAAATATTTCAGCATGATCAATCCTTTTCCAGCTCCAGTTCATGATTTGAACCTTTATTTTTTTTCATAAAGTGCATGGAAACTTGAATGATCAAATGGTTATATATTTTTTCTCATATTTGAATCGTACAAATAATATAACTTACATGCTGACAAAAAAGCTAAAATAACAGATAATGGATACCTCTGGCCTTAACCATCTATTGGCAGAAGAAGCAGCGGCCATTGGAAAAGTTGAAGAAAGTATTGGTTTATTTTAAGACAGTGGTATCTTCAGCAGTTTTCTATTGAAAAAGGCCATTTAAAATCAAACGCAAACACGTCTTTTCTAGCATTTGCAAAAGAAAATATACATATTAAATTAGTTACTCGCCAGAATTATATCGGGTATTACATCCACAACATCCGTGTGATTTGCATTCAACAAAGTTGGAAAAAAGTTTTGGACCAAGCCTGTAAAAGTTTAAGATACTTAAATTATATGATACAATAACAGACTGAACCTTCAACAATTAAATAAACCGTAGAACTACACAGTCTACACTTACTAAATTACATGTAATAATTACATACTAAAAAATGACAAAATAAACAACATAATTGTGGTTTGTCAATTTTCTGTTGTTTTCAAACACTTAGTAATTATGAGTTGGTAGATAAAATAGCAATGCATATTTACCTTCCGCTAAAGACCGATTTTTTTCCAGTATATAGCGTGGTCACAGGATAGTTCCTAAATTTTCTACAAGAATCATCTGGAAGATCTTGAAAAAGACTAAGATTAGCCTTCACGGCATGATTATATGGTCTGGGAATTTGGAGTAAAGGCGTCCATTTTGGTGGCTTTGGAACGGAGCAGAAACCCGATAAGTCATCCACTTTAGAATCACATAAGGTGTCAAGTTTACCAAGTTCCTGGTTGATAAAATGTTGCAAACCCGACATAAGAAAGTAGGGTAAGATAGAGAATATGACCATGCATAAGTTCGTCTTGTGGTTTCTTTTCTGAGATCAAAAGTAAGAACGTTATTGGGATGCTGGTTGCATTAACAAGAAGTCTAATTGTTGATTGTTGATTAGGTATGTTTGTTTACGATCAAAATGTATGCTTAACGAAATTTTTTATATTGTAATAAATATTAAGAACTTCAATAAACACTACAAAATTGCTTAATGCTTAATAGTTACAATTGCTGCCTAATGCTTAATAGTAATAGTGTAAAAGGAGCATGTGTTTACAATACATACCATAATTATTATAACTATCATTTAAAGTTTAAGTGAGGACTCTGATCGGCAACTATGCTAAACATAAAATTTTGGAATATGGAAATGCTGGATGATATGGCTTAAAAATTTAGGCACATCTGTTGAGCTCAGTAATTTGAGTTAAACTAAACTATTCAATCTCAAATGGCCACGGTTCATAGTCTTTTCCTACTCTATGTTTATTGTTTCAGCTGCGCCATATGTGATATATCAGTGGAAATAATCACATTTCGTTGTACTTCGCTAACCAGCAGGAAAATTATCTTACAACAAATTTATTTTGCAGTCTTGCTGACGTTTACTATTTTGGATATTGATAATTGAATGAAAGTTTATTTAAATCATAATTAACAGTAAATGTTGATCCAACATACATTCTAAAAAATATGTGGAAGAAAACCAAACTCTTGGCCAATATTAATGAAATATATTTTCTAACTTCGAAATTGAACCACTTCGAACCGTAACCCATAGTTTGAGAAAAAAAAATCAAATTAACTCGCATCAAACTATATCCTTACGAGCTAATCGCATCAGCATCGACAACTCAGTCAATGTACTCGATATCAAATTTTAAACACCAATATTTCTGATAAAGCCAAAATTATAACCTAGCATAAACTGCAGCCAAAACACAAAATAGAAATAAACTCAATATCAATGCTAACAGCGATGATACCTCTTCTTTGTTCTCAGCAAAACCGATCATACTCGTTGTTCCCTGTTTAGAAGCTCTCATATATAGATTGAATTTCTCTTTACAGATGAAGGCAAGCATCTACAAAATCAATTATTAGCAGAATTAACAGTGGATGTGTAAATATTCATCAATACAAAGAATAGCGCATGCTACAACAATGATGGATAACAAATTTTCTGTATTGTACCATTAAGCTTACATATGTAAGAGTCACGTAGTATTCCTACATAACAAGAAAATAATATATGTAGAGTGACACCTAAAGCCCCATAAAATTTCGAAGATCATCAACTCCAGCCATGAAGACAAATTCGACCTCCATGAATAGATATCATAAAGAGCTACCTCATATTCTTGAAGCGGTGCTCACTGAAATATTCTGAAGAAATAAAGCTTTTTCACTACGGTCAGTCGAAAACTGACCCATTGCAGTAATGGTAGCAGTACTACTCCCTACCTTCTCAATCCCTCTTGATATCATACATATATGATTCGCCTCAACAACGACCATCACCTGAAATGATGCAGGCTTTCAGACTTTGAAGAAGATGCAGGCTTACTGAAATGGTCGTTGGGAATCACCTGTTTTAGCATACACGATTTGGGGAAAATGCGAATTGGGGAAAATGCGAATTTGGAGAAAGAACGTCAGAGAGTGGAAATGATTTGGGGAAAATGCGGCCAGAGATAAGCGTGGCTAGGGTTAAGCGTGGTATGTTATTCAATTACAATTTTGCCCTAGTATATTTCAATTAACTCCAATTAAACCAAGGCTTACAACGAAAATAAGTGTCGCCGTATTTAAAAGTGTAAATTTTTATTTTCAGTAACACTTATATTGGATAGCGACACTTATTAGCGAGACTAAAATGCAACCCATATAAGTGTCGCCAAATGAAAAAAAAAGTGTTGCCAAATGACTGTTTTGGTGTAGTGATTGCTACTCCTAAGGGCTGATTCACTTAGGAACAATTCATGGTTTGATTGGAGGAGAAGTTTATTCCAGCTGCTTAAGAGTTGGTCTTATTAGGAAATTTGCTGACCTAAAATAGGACGAGATGTCTATTTCAAAATATGTAGCTGATTTTGATATGTTGTCAAAGTATGGGATGTATTTCATTGACACTTCCTTGAAGAAGAATGAAAAGTTTATTATGGGTTTGGATGTTTATCTCATAGAGAGGCTGGTAGGCCATATCGATGAGAGCTTTGAGTAACCGGTTGAGAAGGCTTTGAAGCATGGGAGCCCATAAACAAAGCCATTGTTGTTCTAAGAGAAAAAGATTAATCGCAAGTGGGTGAAGGTTGCAAGAGAAAGTGGAATAATAAGAATAATAAGCAATTCCAGGGCAATGGTAGGGAAAAGAAGGGAAAATAGGAGCCTACTAGCAACCAATGTGGAGAGAAACGCCATCTCAGCAATAGCTGCAAGAGTGTAGGTAAGACGTGCTTCAACTATGATAAGACTACCATGAAGGGGGATTGTCTAGACCCATTTGAGGATAAGAAAAATTGCAAAATCTTATGCTTTGAATGCCATTCCAGCTTCGTCGACTACTCCATCAACTAAGGAGAAGGGGAAGGCACTACTATCCAAGGTATGCTTTCTGTTTTTGTGTACCTATTCAGGTTTTATTTGATACCGGTGCATCACATTCCTTTATATATAGTGACCTAATAGTTAGGTTAGAATTGATACCCGACCCAGTAAACAGATCGTTGGTAGTAACAGACCCTATGGATGGTTCGACCAGCTTGAAAATGGTTTGTCATGACATTTTGTTATCGAGTTAGGGATATTTGTTTGCTTGTGATTGTTTTGTGCTTGGTTTTGTTGGGTTCGATATCATATTGGTGATGGATTGGCTTTAGAGATAAAAAAATTTGTGGTCGATTGTAAGGGTTGGTGGTGATAAGGACAAATGTTGAACGTAGGCAGAGTTGAGTTGCATGTCCAAGTATGCAGTTATGGTTAGCTTTTTGTATTCACTTGATATCTCGCATGAAGAGTGGTCATCAGGCCCACTGCTAAAGGGTATCCAAACATATAAGAGGAGGTGATCGGATCACCACCAAATATGGAGATTGATTTTGTATCGATTTATTGAAGGATGCTAAACCCATAGTTATGCTTTTGAGGCATACGATACCTAAAGAGCAATGTAAATAAGAGGTGCAAGTGCATGACCTATGGAGAAAAGGGGTTCATTCGTAGGAGCATATATGTGTGGGGAGCACCTATAGTATTCGCCATGAAGACCTACGGCCCTTTGAGACTTTGTGTAACATGCTCCATTTAGTGACCATAAAAATGAATACCAATGATGCTACAGTGATCACCAGAATTATTTTATAGCGACAAAAGTTAGTTCAGTGTGAGTGTGTGTATATATATATAACAGTCTTAAGTAAACAGAAAAACTACACATTTTCATTACACATAATAGTCTTAAGAGTCTTTATAATTTTAATACATTCCAAACACATGCCTACGCATGGGTCAAATATTATAGAACATAAATAGAGTGTCATGCTTAAATATGAAGATCATGACATGGAAACTGAAGCAGCGAAAATTAAAATAATCATTATTTGCAAGCAAGCCTCCTACTTCCATCTTCGATTTGCTTTATTCATCTCTTTCAAAGCTTCCTATGTAAATCCATAAACTCAACCTCCTCAATTGAGTACCCATTAGTTAATGGGTAAAATAATAATAAAAACATAGGTCAAACATAAAGTCCGGTATGATTCATACGTTACCCTAAACACATCATACAGTGAGACTACACCATTAAAGCACAGAATGGGTTTTTCCCTCACTATTCAACAAAAGCACACAACAACAACTGCCTCATGCAAGTTATAAATCATATCTAGCCGAAAATCCCCATTGGCTTTACTCATGGTAACCAATGAATTACATTTTCTTTAGTCTCGGCCTCAGTGCAGTTCAATCATGTGCAATTTTGACTCATATCATTTTCCCTGAAGTGCATCCCACGCAGTTTTGGCTTATCATTCGTGTTACATAATACATTCCTACATATTCTTTGATTTTATAATGCAAAGTATAACCCTAAGCAATTTTGTTTCCTAATTTTATACTACAAAGTACAATCCTAAATAGTTTCATTTCTTTTTCTTCAATTTGAACCCCATAAAAGAGTTACATCCACTATAGTGAAAACGTACAACCCGCCCTGACATCCCATATCCTTTAAGAAGACGAATGCCTCTCCCTTGTCTTTCGAAGGCAATACATTCAAGTGAGCATCCCCACTTAGCTTCAATAGCCCTTTTGAACAATCATTCATTTGTACATTCTTACTTATTTTATTTTAGTTATCTTTAGCCCCCAAGCTTTACCTGATTATTTATTTATTAAGATTTAGTTATGTACACTTATTTTGGTAAACTACAACCCTACCCTTGCTCGTATTGTGGTGCAGTACAACCCTACCCTTTCTCGATTGCAATGTAGTTCCTTCTTGTATCTTTCGACTTTCGGTATTCTACACCACTACTCGTATTACACCGTAGCTACTTCCCATAACTTTCAACTTTCAGTCTTCTATACCATTACTCATATCATGGCATAGTTCCTTCATGTATCTTCGGCTTTTATCCTTCTAAGTCATTGTTCATATTGCGTTGTTGTTCCTTCATGCCTTTCACTCATATTATGGCCTAGTTCTCCTGAAAAACCTTATGGATTTCGATGCAATTTCATCTTATGCCTTTTGACCTTTGGCTTTTACAAACATTTCATCTTCTAGTGCCGTACTCTTATACACAGTATTGCCTTTCCTTGAAAGTCAATTGGCTCCTATAGGTAATTCACTACCTCCGTCCCTGGGTACTTAGTTTTTTTCTTCTTAACGTTAGGTCGCCAGCCCAACTCGGCAACAAACAAAGTCTAACATGTTTGTTCCCACCTTTACATGTGTCATCATCTGGTACATTTGACTTGAAATCAAAGGATCTTCTTTTTCGGCTAGACTAACCTTCTTTTGGCTAGACTGATCTTCTTTTTCGGCTAGACTGATCTTCTTTTGGCTCTTCTTCATTATTTCTCTTTTCTTCCTCCATTAATTTTCTAAGACTAAAAAAACTATATTTGTAATCCTACGGCATAATAAAAGATTATTAGAGTGAATGTAGGCCAGAGTTTGCCGACCCACTATAAAATTCGTGTGTTCACTTACTTTTTTGCTATTGAATCTGTGATCTGCGCATTTAATTCTCTGTTTGAAAATTCAATATTGGATAATCGGTGCTTTCACACATTATTTAGGTGTTGGCGGCCATTTTAGTTGCCAACATTTTGGTGCTTTCACCGAGAAGACTAGAACCCGCTGATTTGGAAAGGATTTGGAGCTTGGATTTAGATCAATGGCTAGGCAA
This sequence comes from Allium fistulosum, assembly GCA_030737815.1. NCBI lineage: Eukaryota > Viridiplantae > Streptophyta > Magnoliopsida > Asparagales > Amaryllidaceae > Allium > Allium fistulosum. The sequence continues at coordinate 421,727,549 of CM060906.1, forward strand.
TCAACAAGGAGAGCACTTGGAGATAGGAATCACCATGGAGGAAGTCAGGAGGCTTCCTCAGGAGCCAGGGCTAATCACTCTTCCATCTACATCACAAGGGATGAGATGGAGACTATGATGGATGTTATGCAGGAGCGGATAATGAAGAGGCAAGAGGAGATGATACAGAATTTCCTTAGGCAAATTAGACTAGCTAGAGCAGTAGGAGCTTTTAGAAATGTGGATCATGGAGTTGAAGCAACGGGCGCTACAAAAAATAGAATCAGGATAGGGAAACGAAGCTAACAGATGGAGGAATGATGTGGAGCAACCGGAGGCAGCCCCCGGTCAACATGAACCGATCGACAATGATCCTCCCATAGGGATCGATGTTGATCCTCCCATAGGGATCAATGTTGATCGCTTAGGACTTGGGGGCATGCCCTCAGGTCATGCTGGATCGGTTGATGGTAGGCTAGTGGTTGATGCGGTGCAGTTTTGTGCGGATTGGAATGTGGATGTACGCCCATAGGAACATATTCTGGGATTTCCTAATGGACACGGGAGGCAGATTGGAAATGACGATTAGTGGCTACCTTTGGATGATAATGAAAGGTTTATGGAGATGATTAGACGAGCTATGAGAGGAGGATTGGAGAACTGAAAGGGAGTGCGGATTAAGGATCTTAAGGCTAATTTAACACTAGAGGGGAGGTGAATAGTGTTTAATGGATTCTAAGACTTATATGGACTAAATTAAAATTATGATATAAACAAATGCAGAACTTAATCACAGAATCAAACACAGATGCAGAAAGTAAATAAAAAGCAGTAAAAGGAAAGAACACACCGGATTTTATACTGGTTCGGAGTAACCCTACATCCAGTCCTATACCAAGGCAAACACCTCGTACAGATTTTTATTATACCAATGTCGAGATTACAATCCTCAATTTCTAAAAGCCTTGAGGTACCCTCCTATCTTTGAGTCCGGGGCAAACTCTCTTGATTTACGGGACACAAGATCATCCAATTGATTTCCAGGCACAACCACACCTTATAGAGAGACTCGATAAAATTTTGATTACAAATTGATTCTATAACTCTGAATATCACTACGATCTTTGAGAGAGGGTAGAGAATCAAACAAGAATGAGTTTCTAATTTGATTCACTTGAGAATTCGGCCGAATTTCGGCATGATCTTGAAAATATGAAAATTTTAGAATATGGATTTGTGGAGAAAGAGTGAAGAAAATAAGAAAATAGTTAGTTGAAAAATTCGTTTGTGAAGGCTATTTATAGACCAGTAACGGTCATAACCATTCGTGAAGAGATTTAAACGAATAGACACTTCTTTTGAAAATTGAAACTTTTGAATTTAACGGCCACCATGTCGACATGGGATATCCCATGATGTCGACATCCCTTAGTTAAAAACAATGTAAAATTTGTTTTGAAAATGGTATTGAAAGGAAAACAAGATAAAATGATTCTGGAGTAAAATAAACTAATTTTCCTATGTTTTAAAATAAAGAAGAGTAGAAAAATATATTTTTAGAATGTATATATAAATTTGATTTTAAATCTCAAGTATATATATATATATTATAAGAGAATATTTAAAAATCAGAAAATAGTTTTAAAAACAAACGAAGTTTAAAACAAGAGCTTATTTAAAAACAAAGAATATTTTAAGGCTAAAACATCTTTTTGAAAATCATTTGAAAAGATAATTTTTATGGCTAAAACATTTGAAAAGAAGTTTTGAAAATCATTTTGAAAAACTATTTTAAAGTAGTTTTTGCAAGCTTCTTCCTGTAGAATATCTCATCACATCAGGACTCGAGAACTTTTACAAAACCAGGATGTTCGTGGGTTTGTAAGCCACTTATCGTAGGTTTGTAAGCTACTTGTCATGGTTTTATAAGCCACTAAGAAGATAGAAATTGGTTCCATCCCAAATGAAATTTGGAATAAAGATTTCCATGCTATTATGAAGGTTTAACAAAAACTAGACACATATCTTGAAATCTTGATCTTGATACTCTAGAGTCTTCAATCTTGATGTCTCCATTCTGAATCTTAAGTCTTTAGTCTTTATACTGATCAGGCTTCAGTAATCAATACCTGCATAGTTCTTGCATATACATATCTATCTAGAGAATAGTGTTAGTATATATTTTATAATAAGATAAGTTAAAAAGGTTGTTGTCATCAAAATCAACATCTCAGTTCCTAACAATCTCCCCCTTTTTGATGATGAAAACCTGTATTTATAAAATATACTTACAATACCATAACTCCTATTATAACTCCCCCTTATTCCATGACTCCCCCTTACTCCAATCATAACTCCCCCTTACTTCAAGCCAACTACTATTTTATAACTTCTCCCCCTTTGTCATCAACAAAACTTTCTTACTAATAACTTCCCAGAACTTGATATAAGATAATCAACCATAATACAATAGAGTAATCCATATATAAGTGTAATAAGTGCCAAGTGTGATCATAAGTATGAAATGTGAAATGTGATCATGAGTTTGATCATAAGTGTAATCCAGAAGTAAATCAATCATTATCCAATCATATTTACAGTAATTATTCAATCTAATCATATATACAAACCACACCAAATGTTTTAAATAAGTTAAGTCAACCAAGTTTAAAATACACCAATCAAATAACATACAAAGTGACCAGACATTCCTTGGTACTTCCACCCATCCATCATCTCCAAAGATAGGGTCTGCTTTGATGGCATCCCATTCTTCTTTATCTTTGTCGAGAGTGACTAGTGGATTTCCTTTGAGATCGCCCTTGTTAAGGGCTGAGATCATCCAACGAAGGGCGTCGAAATGTCTCTCTTGCTCCTTGATCATCTGCATTTGACTCAATTCTAAGTGGCGCTGATTATGAAGTATGAATGTAAGGATATTCTTGAAGGAAGTGAGAGTTTCCTCAAGATTATCACTTAGATTCTTAATCGGAGAATCCATAATTCAAGAAATAGGAAGAAATATGAAAGGGAGTGATTAGAAATGAAGTTTGATAATTTATTCTGGAAGAAACAGGTATAAATAGGGGTAGAAAGTCGTTTACAATGAATATACACAAGTTAGTTACATGAAATTAAAATTTGAAAGTGTAACTACTTTCTGCCCGTTGCATGTCGACATGGGGGGATGGGGGATGTCGACATGCCTCTGTCTAAAGTGACAATTTGCTTTGTTTTGAATATTATGAACAAATCTATGCAACTAAAATTTGTATAATATAAAAACAAGCAATTACAGAGACAAGTGAAGTTGAATAACAGGAAATAAAAGATTTCATTAATGATTCTAGTCAACATTACATAAAATAATATAATATTAACTAAAATAAGGGAAAATACATGGATAGAACTTGAAGCAAACAAGATAACATGAACTAAAACTAATTAGATGAAGATGAAGAAGATGATAGTCCAAGCTTTCTACTAACTTTCCTGAAGAACTTGTTGATTTTAGTGGAAATCTTATCCATTTTCTTACTCATTGATCTTTTGAGTGTCTTTTTATTTTCCACTATAATTCTTTGATTATTGAGAATGGTCTTATTGGATTAGTAGGATATTCAATACTCTCTAAGGAAGTTTCTTGATCTTCCTCTTCCTCCTCTTCAATTTCCATTTCTTCTTCTTCCTCTTCTTCCTCCTCCTCCTCCTCCTCCATTTCTTCCATCTCTTCGTGAGCAAGCCTTTCTTCCTTTTCCGTAAGTGTTTCATATGGTTAAAACACTAATGGAATTTGCATAAGGGAAATGTTTCCATGGTTGAACACTTTTCTAGTTATAAATTCTTCCCTTTTGAAATCAACTCCAATGTAATTAAAAATCCAAGTGAGATAAACTCCATGATATATAATGTGTTTTCACCCATAGTAAAATTCTTTGGCCTTAGCTCATCCAAAATAACTTGAGCCCAATTGGTATCATAATTTCCAAAAATTGCAAAAAGAGCTTTGCAAACTTTCAAAGTTGGGTTGTTGTAGTTTCCCGACCTTGGTATAAGAGTGTGCTGAATAAGAAGATTAACAATTCTTGCTTTTGGACGAAAATAACGATTTTTGAATTCAAAATTGTCATCCCCTTCAAAGATGTGATGAAATGTCTCTCGATCATTTTCATTTATTTGAAATTCCGAGAGATTCATTCTGGTATACTTGCATCCCAAAATATTTCCTAAAATTTCACAATCCAAAACTATTTGTGTTCCTTTACCACTACTCCAAATTTGTCCATCTTGCCCATCATAAAAACCACGATTCAAATTCGCATAAAACATCTTAACAAGATTTGGATAACATACAAAATCATTTTGTTTGTTATCTACCACACTAAGAATAGAACATTGTTGAAAAAGATTTTCAATTTCATAAGAAGGAAAATCTTCAAAAATAGCAAATTTCCCCGTATGAATTTTACCAAGGTTTACATAGTTGATGTAAGCTTTGATAGCTTCCGGGTCATTAAAGAGAAAGTTTTGATAGATTTTGGAAGTCTAATGGTGTTAGGAGTGCTTGAAGAGGCCATTGAAGAAGTTTAAGAGGAGTTGAAGATAATGAAGATAAATTTGAAATTTGAAATAAAAGTGAAAAGTGATGATAAGGAAAGTGAATTAAATAGAGATTCTATAGACATGTTCTCTGGTCAAGAGGCATCTTTCCAGAGCATTGAAGTTGGTGAAAAGGTGGAGGGAAATTCAAAAGTTATAATTCAAATTTCTGAGGGGCATGTCGACATGGGGTATCCAGGTATGTCGACATGTGCCTATTGAATCAATGGACAAGTGTTTATTGGTAATTTCTAATAAATGTATATATTATATCCTATATTATACTTATATAATTCATGTGATAACATTAAATATAATAATACTTAAATATTAATAATTTAATATTTAAAATATTATTAAAATAATATTATTTTTGAATTTAAAATTCAAATTTCAAGAGATAATTTGAATTTAAAATTCAAGGAACTTAAAAAAAAAATCAAGCAAACAAACAAGCATCCATTCAAACAAGAAAAATTAAAAATAATGTAAATGCGTACCTATTTTTAGATCCATACTCCCATCATCGTTTGATTCATGAATAGTAGTGAAACACAGATTTGAATTATCCGTCTTCTTTTCATCGTCACTGGATGATGAGTCTGAGTCATCAAGAGTTGCTGTGTATGCTTTCTTTCTTTTCTTTGACGAATCATTGTTTGAAGGGAACAACTGTTTATCTGGATACGGACAATCTTTCCTATGATGCCCGACTTTATTGCAATTGTATCATTTATCATTGTTGACGTTCTCCGTATTATTTCTGAAATTCCTTTGATCATTTCTTTTGTAATTATTCATTTTTCTATATTTTAGGAATTTCCGGAAGTTTCTTATCTTGAAAGCAATCTCCCCATCGCTGTCTGGTTCCGAATCTTCAGTTGTTGCATTGAATGCTAATGACTTCTTTTCTGTAGCCTTGTTTTCTCTTCTTCCTTGCAGTTGAACTTCATAAGACATCAAATTCCCAATCAATTCTTCTATTTTCATTAGACTGGTATCATTTGCTTCTTCGATTGCAAGTGTCTTTTGATCCTATTATGGAGTGAGTGAATTTAGAATTTTTCTGACTTGGTCTTCCTCCGAAAAGCTTTTTCCTAGTGCAATTAGTGAATGAACAATATCTTGAAATCAACAATACATGTCGGAAATGGACTCATTTGCGTGCATTTTAAACAATTAAAACTGATTAGCTAATATGGAAATTTTAGTCTGTTTAACTTTGCTTGTTCCTTCATGAGTAACTTGCAAAGTTTTCCATATTTCAAATGCAGACTTACAAACAGACACTCTATTAAACTCATTCCTATCTAGTGAACAAAATAATATATTCATGGCCTTTGAGTTATTTTGTGCAACACCCTTTTGCTCAGCAGTCCACTAGGCAAAATCGGTAGTTGGTTCAACATACTCATTTTGTGTGATATTCCAACAGTCTAATCCTACTGATTGTAAATAAATTTTCATTCTACAAGCCCAATATGCATAATTACTGCCATTGAAAAATGGTGGTCTGATAGTAGACTGACCTTCTACTAATGAACTAGTGTTAGTGTAAACAGAACTAGTGCCAGAGTTGACATTACCAGTGTTGGTACCCATTAAAACAATTTCCATGTTTCAGATTATGAAAACTATGAAAATCTATGCTCCGATACCAATTGAAAGGGAGTGCGGATTAAGGACCTTAAGGCTAATTTAACACTAGAGGGGGGTGAATAGTGTATAATGGATTCTAAGACTTATATCGACTAAATTAAAATTATGATATAAACAAATGCATAACTTAATCATAGAACAATCACAGAATCAAACACAGATGCAGAAAGTAAATAAAAAGCAGTAAAAGGAAAGAACACACCAAATTTTATACTAGTTTGGAGTTACCCTACATCCAGTCCTGTACCAAGGCAAACACCTCGAACAGATTTTTATTATACCAATATCGAGATTACAATCCTCAATTTCTAAAGGCCTTGAGGTACTCTCTTGTCTTCGAGTCCGGGGCAAACTCTCTTGATTTACGGGACACAAGATCATCCAATTGATTTCCAGGCACAACCACACCTTATAGAGAGACTCGATAAACTTTTGATTACAAATTGATCCTATAACTCTGAATAGCAGTTTGATCTTCGAGAGAGGGCAGAGAATCAAACAAGAATGAGATTCTAATTTGATTCACTTGAGAATTCGGCAGAATTTTGGCATGATCTTAAAAATATGAAAATTTTAGAATATGGATTTGTGGAGAAGAAGGAGTGATGAAAATAGTTAGTTGAAAAATTCGTTTGTGAAAGCTATTTATAGACCAGTAACGGTCATAACCATTCGTGAAGAGATTTAAACGAATAGACACTTCTTTTGAAAATTGAAACTTTTGAATTTAACGGCCACCATGTCGACATGGGGTATCCCATAATGTCGACATCCCTTAGTTAAAAACAATGTAAAATTTGTTTTGAAAATGGTATTGAAAGGAAAATAAGATAAAATGACTCTGGATTAAAATAAACTAATTTTCCTATGTTTTAAAATAAAGAAGAGTAGAAAAATATATTTTTAGAATGTATATATAAATTTGATTTTAAATCTCAAGTATATGTATATTATAAGAGAATATTTAAAAATCAGAAGATAGTTTTAAAAACAAATGAAGTTTAAAACAAGAGTTTATTTAAAAACAAAAACAAAGAATATTTTAAGGCTAAAACATCTTTTTGAAAATCGTTTGAAAAGATAATTTTTAAGGCTAAAACATTTGAAAAGAAGTTTTGAAAATCATTTTGAAAAACCATTTTGAAGTAGTTTTGCAAGCTTCTTCCTGCAGAATATCTCATCACATCAGGACTCGAGAACTTGTACAAAACCAGGATGTTCGTGGGTTTGTAAGCCACTTTTCGTAGGTTTGTAAGCTACTTGTCATGGGTTTGTTAGCCACTAAGAAGATAGAAATGGGTTCCATCCCAAATGAAATTTGGAATGAATATTTCCGTGCTATTATGAAGTTTTAACAAAAACTAAACACATATCTTGAAATATTAATCTTGATACTCTAGAGTCTTCAATCTTGATGTCTCCATTCTAAACCTTGAGTCTTGAGTCTTTATACTGATCAATCTTCAATAATCAATACCTGCATATATATATATATATATCCTGCATAGTTCCTACATATACATATCTATCTAGACAATAGTGTTAGTATATATTTTATAATAAGATAAGTTAAAAAGGTTGTTGTCATCAAAACCAACATCTCAGTTCCTAACAAGAACATGGATCTGGAGGATGTAAATAGAAGTCCATTCACTCCTAACATCAGGCGTGCTAGGAATCCACGGGAGTTCAAACTACCAACATTGGGGGCATATGACGGCAAATAAGACCCTACTGTTCATATGATGAGGTATATGAGGCATATGGAAGTGCTGGGGGCATCAAAGGAAGTGATGGCAGGATGTTTTCCCTTGTACTTGGTGGATATAGCTTTATTGTGGTTTCAGTACTTAGATGGAGTTGGTTGATAAATTCATGAGGCAAATTCGGGTCCACATCATAAGACCCAAGAGTGTGATGACATTGACAATACTAAATTATAGGAACGGAGAGTCCCTAAGGAATTTCTTAACATGGTTTAATGCGGTGGTTTCTTCGGTGGATCGACCAGATCCATCGATGGTCTTAATGGTGACTGTATCAGAAATAGCTGATTACACAGACTTCAAGGTTGCATTAGAATGGGATCCACCAATGGATCTCGGGTAAAGCTTCAGGCCAGTATATTAATTAGGGCCGGTATATTAATTTTATCATGAGGCTGAAAGGTTCTTGCGACAATAGGATGCTAAGGCCGGTAGAGAAGTGGTTAACGTAGTGAGGGACGGAGAACTATTTGGGAAGGTTCGGACAAGGACAAAGGAAAGCGAAAAGCGGATGATGGCTTCAACAGATCAAAGCTGCAAAGGAGAGAACCAAAATTTTATTCTTTTATCGATTTGAATGAGACTATGAAAAGGATTTATATGGATACCCAAATACGCCTTCCATACCAAAAGCGGCAAGTAGGGAGCCCACCAAGCGTGAGAAAGCATCAGGAAAATACTGCCTATTCCATGAGCTGGACTGGCACACCACCAATGATTGCATGCACCTGAAGGATATGGTTGAGGAACACGTCAGGGATGGCAGGCTACCGGAGTATAAAAGGACTTGGATAGCGGTGGTGGAATAGGAGCAAGCACCGTCTGCATCAAATGCAAATGACCTTGGATCAAGGTCACAGATCACCATCTCTTGATCAGGATAGTATGAACTAAATAAATAATAAATTCTATAATAAAATGGCTAAGTCGCTTACACATGTACGGGATCGAGGTCGGTCTATAGGCATGCTCTGAGGTGAAGACAAACAGTCATGCCTGGAGAGGCATTTTTTGGTTTTCCCTTTTTTTGGTTTTCTAGTATTTTTGGTTGCAAAAACTAAAATTTAATAATTTAATGAATGGATTTTGGAATGCTCAAATCTGCTTTAAAAAGTAATAAATGAAACAGGTCACGGTTTTCCCGACTGGAGAGACGGGGCAATAACAGTAAGGTGCGAGCCTCTTTGCGAGAGAGCGAAAGGATGGACTCGTACATGGATTAAGTCCTCAACTGGGAGATCGAGGCCAAAGAATAATACCCCACATATTATGTTATGTTTCGACCAGAGAGATAGAACGAAGAAGCAAGAAGTGGGCCGCTTCGCCAGAGAGCGACATGATCGGCCTACTTATCGTTGTACCCTTCTCGTCGGAGAGTGAGTGGGTCCAGCAAGGGTCCAGCGAGAACATGATCGGCTTAGGAAGGCCATGGCATTGCTTTATGTTCAGGGACATTGGACTGGAGTGCAGGAAATATTGCCGCTTTGCCGGAGAGCAAGAAGATTGGCTTACTTATCGATGTTCCCCCTTTTGTCGGAGAGTGAATGGATGGGGTCCAACAAGAACTTGGAGAGGCTATGATCGGTCCAAAGAGACTATGAACCAGGTTGTTGGTTCGATGAGACCTTGGAATTGGAAAACGATCCGGTGAGATCATTGATTTGGTTACTGGCTTTGGATGGATAAGGATTCAGTTAAGGATTTGAAATGGTTTTGGAATTGGCTATTGACTCGGAATAATCGAGGACTAGGGCAACTTGGTTTGCAAAGGATTGGATTATGGATTAGAAATTTGACTATCGATGGATTGTCGACTTTGAATTTATGGTAATTCAAAACACACCTTCCTATCACAAGGCATGTTTTTGGGGGCAAATGTTATCCCAACTTTTAGCAAGGCAGTGATACCATGGGGTTGGCTAATTGGATTTCATTATCGTCAAGGCAGAAAGCCCAGAGAGATGGTTATTAGGTTCAGAGATCAGTTATAAGTAAGTCCACGGATGATAGTCAAGCAGATTCAAGCAAGTAGCATCCAAGAAATGGCTAAGTATGGATTTGCACTTCCCCTAGGTAGGCGATCAGATTGGATCAATATGGTAAGGAACATATCAGATCGTATCACTATGGCTATGAATTGCTTGGATTGGCAATTCAACTCAACGATGATCGCTCAATAACTCAACAGATACTAGGGGAACTAAGTAAACAACTCAGGAAACAAGAAGAAGGCATGGAGGGGGACCCACAATGGGGATAGCCAGCCCCATATGGCCCTCTTAACCGATCGGTGCCGATCCCCCTATAGGGATCGGTGCCGGGATCGATCATAAAGGCCTGGATGGTCCCCATTTTTTCTGAAGGGATCTGTCTTGGCTTCGGTCTTCTGCACGCGGATTTTTAGCTGGATATTTCGGCGTCTTCTCCTATAAATATGGGATCATTTGCTCATTGCTAATAATCTTCTTTTTCGGCTAGACTGATCTTCTTTTGGCTCTTCTTCATTGCTTCTCTTTCCTTCCTCCATTAATTTTCCAAGGCTAAAACAAATTGCATTTTTATTCGTATAGTATAATAAAAAGATTATTGGAGTGGACGTAGGCCAGAGTTTGCCGAACCACTATAAAATTCGTGTGTTCATTTACTTTTTTGATATTGAATATGTGATATGCACATTTAATTATCTGTTTTGAAATTTAATATTGGATAATTGGTGCTTTCACACATTATTTGGGTATTGGGAGCCATTTTTGACGCCAATGGTATTACTCACGCATGTATTTAGATATTCTTGTTTTAATCTTCTTAATTCGTTTTAACTCGAGTTTTCGTCTTCTTATTTGCTCTTTTTAGGCCTCTAACATTAATGTGTGTCTCAAGATTTTATTTTATTTTTGAGTAGAATGAAATAAAGAGATAAGGAAAGAGTTATGTTTATTATTCCATAATAATTTGGTCATAGCCCACTAACCTTTCCTCTATTTATTCATTGCTCTTTTCTAATTTTAGTAATCATACAAGGCCTGTCTAATAGGTAAGCAAACATACACCAGTAAGCTTCACCATATTTTTTATTTATTTCTACTTTGCATTTTTAATTACTTATTCCAAGAATTAATTAGTTATTAATTGTAGAGGTCATTGGAACTGGGTCATCCCACAATGGAGTTAAAGGGTAAATTTAGAAAAAATCCTTTATTAGATCTTTAATAGGCCTATGAAATCTAAATTCATTTAGAACTTTTCTATGTTTAGTTTAAATAAAATTAATGTTTTATTTACCTTTATATATAAATTTTATTTTAAATTATTTGTACTATTATATATATATGTATATTAAATATACATATGTTTGTACGTGCATGTATACATGCAACAGAATAATGTATACATGGTTTGACATGCCATGTATAGGTGCTGGAATTTACACTGCAATAGACATGCTAGCCCTCTTATATACAAATATGTTATCCAAATGTATTTGTGTGCGTATATATAATGATTATATTGAAAATACTTTAAGTGTTAGCATATAAACTTATTTGAAAAAATGAAGAGATTACAGCAAATGAAGAGGCAATCTCTTATTAAAGAAGGAGAATAAATGTGTGATTAATATCCTTGTAATAAAGAGTGCCTTTTCATTTTGAAACTTAAAAGACACATGTAAACAAATCAATGTACGTATAGACTAGATGAGGTCATGTATATGATACATAATGATTCAATTTCACAACGGTGTATGTACACATATATCGAATTAATTTTAAATTTATTTAAATACACTTTAAGTGCATTTTGAATACATTTTAAATATAAATTAAATGCACTTTAAAACATACTTTAAATATGTGTGCATGTCTTCAATCCATTATATATATATATATATTAATCCACTATAATATTTATATATACAAGTTAGAATATATACACGGTTTCAAACATATCTTAAATATACTTTGAATACATTTTACTATACTTTAAATATCGATTAAATACACATTAAATACATTATAAATGCACACTATAATACATTTATACATATTAAAGGCTCACTAAATACATTTTAAATGCGCTTTAAATACACATTATTACATTTTAAAAGCACTTTAATACACATATATTGGAGAAAAATACTAAGATATACATGTATAGAAGTTTTATAATTATATATTATTTACAAATATGTGTGTGAATATGTTTATATTGATTTATTAGGTGTAAAACAAGTTTTAAATAAAATAAAAGGATATATACACACATACATACAAAATAACACACACACACAAATATATATATATATATATATAGATTAAACAATGTTCTATAAATGTAAACATTAATGTATACATGAGTTGCTAAAAGAAAGTGATTATAAAATCAATATTAATTTCAAAATAAAATCATTCTTATTATTTGTGAGCAATGATTAACATGAATACACAAATGAATTTTTATATATATGCACAAATGTATTCAACCATCTCAATGTGACATCATATTGGTATATAGGTTCATTATAATTTCCTAACTAATTTATATGTTAAATATGATAAAATAAGTTTATTATAATGGAATTGAGAAGAGCACCATTCACCAATGCCAATGATTCTTACATTGAAATGAAGAATTGTTCTCCTTGAATTAGATTCTAAATCAGAAGATGCTACCTCCCGAATTGTTGACCGTCGACTATCAAATAATGTTGAATTTGATGTAGTATGAACTTGGAAAAAATTTGTATTATTTTTAACATGTCATGATCGAAATTTTCTGATCTAGAGATGTAAATTTGGAGTGTTGAAGAAATAAAAGAGCTAAGTCTTTTAAAGAGAATTAATGTTCTGGTTAATACCTTGTAACTTACATAGCCTTTTCATTCCTAAACTAAAAGAAAACACCTTCTTCACTCATATCATGACCAACCACACCTAAGGCAACCAAGGCTAGCTTAGGTGTGCTTGTTTATGGACCTTGAACAAATTTAAGTCGATAAAAAAACTTTTCATATTTAAATCAAGTTTAAACGCGTACTGAAATCGTATATCGTTCGGTATATTTATAACTATTATAAATCGTATAACTATTTAATAATATTCAATACTTGAAATAAAATTTCTTAATTAAAATTTCATAAATTTTAATAATTTAATTAATTTATAATGACTATAAATTAATTAAATCAGGTGGTCAAAGGAATATTCAATGTTTCGTTGTGTGACTCTTAGTTGTAAATTTAGTCAACGATTAGTATTGAATAATTCAAATATTATCGTTCACATATCACTTAGTAGATGGTGTGACATTTTGGCCAAATTTATCGCTTATTTTGTTTCAGTAAATTTTAGTTTTAATTTGTTAAGCGTTAACCGGTAGTGATGATTATTTACACCAATTCTCTTCGTCAAAAAAGTATCATTTGGACTTTTGGAATTTTGTAATGGTCAAATTTCCAATATCATATATATATTCAATTTTATAGCCCAAACACAAAGTCCTCCGTTCAGTAATAACGATTATTATTAAACAAATTACTTTGATAAGAGATTTTGACTTTGAGTTGACTTCAGTTAACCGTGATACTAACCTCATATAACCGAGGATGTGAATCCTCTCTTAAATAGTGTTTTACTTTCAATACTTCCACTAGACCCAACCTAACTACAGTCGTTCGATAAACATCATGCCATGATTTAACTATAATCAAAGCGGAGCTTTCATTTTGAAGATCGGTAATAATCTCAATTTAAGAGAACTGTATAAACTAGTTGCTTTGATATTTTCTTTTTGACCTTGGTTATATTAACCAACAGAAAACTACCGAGTGAATCATTCTATAGTTATCTAGTAACTATCATTACGTAACCCCTTGGTGCCCCCAATAGCCATGAGTAATAGATTGCCCAACATTTGAAGAGAGCTATGTAATCTAGTCTCAATGGATGTATCAATGTCCAATCTCTATACATATTGACTAGGAATATTTAAAATGATGTATTTATCGTATTGTGATATAATACTCATGGTTACAACTATTTTTAACTACTATCACAAACGCATATGGACTTTCTAACATATATACTTAAATTAAGTAATTATTATTTATAACATTTTATAACAATTATATAACAGAAATGAAACATCTTTTATTTCAAATAAGATTGGTTATCGAGTTAGATTTATATAACAAATTACATAATTTCCCCTAGGGCATACCCCTAACTGTATTAGGAGTGTAATATGCTTCCCTTTTTAAAGGAATTTTCCCTCGAAATTCAATTAAGGTATGGTAGTGATTACCAACCTACCCTATGCCTACCCTAGCATACTCACATGAGTTCCTCTACACATGTGTCATAACATAAATATACTAGTGCATCTACTAATAAATACAATCAGTCATAATACTCATATATATACGTAATGCATGCATACATACATACGTACACACACACATACACATACATATACATATACATACATATACACATACATATACATACATATACACATACATACATATATATATATGTATGTATGTATGTATGTATGTATGTATGTATGTATGTATGTTCTGCAACAATACATAGCAACATATATGCTAAGCCGAAACAAACAACTCCGGATAAGTCCTATAAACCTTATCCACCATTTCCCTCATACAATCCTCATAGCCCTCACTCCACTAGACATGTACTAGCTTAATTACTTTATTCTGAAGCCCCTTCTCGTCCTGTTCTACTATTTGAAATGGTTTCCTCGCATATGTCATGTTTGGCTCTATGGAAAAGTTGTTTACAGCTCTTGGACTTATTATTTTTTCTGGATACCTAATACAATTCCTTAATTGCAATATATGAAACACATTATGGATCCCGCAAAAGCTTTTGGCAGCTTCACTCGATATCCCACTTTTCCAAGCCTTCCCAAAACATACCACAATTTGCATTGGTGAACCCCTACGAACACGTGATCACCTACTACGAACTCCAATTCTTTTATTATCATATCGACATAAATATTTTGCCTACAGTGTGCTGCCTTCATTTCAGTCTGTATCAACTCTACTTCCTCAATAGCATCCTTCACTATATCTGATCATAACATGAGCCTATCCCCCGTCGCCATCCAATATATAGGTAATTTACATGGTCTTTCATACAACGCCTCGAATGGTGCCATACCAATATTGTTTTGATAGCTACTAAAATATGAAAACTCTATCAGATGTAAGTAATCTTCCCAAAATTCCCCAAAATCTAAGATGCAGGCTTTCAGTAAGTCTTCAAGGAATTTATAGACCCTCTTGGTCTGTCCATCGGTCTATGGAGGTATGTTGTACTCATGCGCAACTCCAAGCCCAAAGAGTTCTGCAAACTATGCCAAAACTCACTGGCGAATGGTTGGTCTCGGACACTAATAGTAGTGATTTGCACACCGTGTAGTCTCATTACTGCCCTAACATATATCTTGGCTAACTCGGCATCGTTCTCCTTCACCAAAATAAAATGAGCACACTTAGTTGGTTTGTCAACTATGACCCATAAAATTTTATTATTTTCTCTAGACCTTGGTAATCCATCAACAAAATTCATAGTAAACAAATCTCATTTCCAAACCAGAACCTCCAGCAGCTGCAAAAGCCCATTCATCTTCTGATACTATGCATTCACTTATTTACATATGAGAAATCTCCTCACATTCTCTCCTACATCCTTTTCATTCCTTCCTAGAAGAAACTTCTCTTCATATCTTGGTAATCTTAGTACCATTAGGGCGAATGGTAAACTTTGATGATGACATTTGTTTGATACCTCCTTCTGAAGGCCTCATATACCCGAAACATAAAAACTTCCATTTTTCGCAGTCTGCCTTCTCCATTAACACTTAACCCCTTCAACTCAACTACCTCAGTTTCTGACCGTAGGCTTCTCAATTTGTCAGCATAGATCTAATCTACTTTCTATAGTTTAGTAATCTTCTCTACCAGCACAGGCCAAGCTTCCAAGCATAACGACATTCTAGAAGTACTACTCAGACCAGCACTAGACTGAAAGTGCATAATACATATGGACAATGTCTCTCATTCTTCAATCATAGGCAAAATAAAACTTTGATGCTTTCGGATTAAGGTATTAGCTACCTTATTACCCTTCCCTGAGGTATACTCAATTCTAAAATCATAAGATGCTAAGAACTCTAATTGCCTCTGCTACCTCATGTTTAACTCCTTCTGAGAGAACAAATATCTCAAGGACTTATGGTTACTAAATTGCTTGAACATTTCTCCTAAGAGATAATGCCTCCAAATCTTCAATGCAAAGACAAAAACTATCGATTCTAAGTCATGTGTAGGGTATTGAACTTCATGGGGTCTCAACTGCGCAAGATACATAGGCTGTTACCTTTCCCTTCTATGTCAACACTACTCCCAACCTCGAACTCGAAGCATCAGTATACACGGCAATATCATCATTCCCCTTGGGTTTCACTAGTATAAGAGTGTGTGTTAATCGAAGATTAAACTCTTGGAATAGTGTAACAACCCGGGATTTGCATTACCAACTAACAAAAAAAAATTAGGATTTTTATTTATTTTAATGAAGCATAAAAGAATTTGGAATAACAAAATTTATGTGAAAAAGGCTATTTTAATTAAATGGGAAATATGGGATTTTAAAATGAGGGTAAAATGTTATTTTTGGAAAGTTAAATATTTTAGGAGAGATTTTAAAACGGGTTTGGATAAGAAAAATGAGTTTTATAAACATACATGAACACTTAGACTAATTTTTGGAAAACATATAAATAACTCTCTTCTTATTGGGTTTCTAAACCTAGCCCAATAACCCACCCTAAATCTCCTCTATAAATTATCTCATACACTCCAAATCTCATTCATTCCAACCCTAATCAAATTCCTAAAACCCTAAACCTAAAAATGGCCTCCATGCTTAGGAAAGCTCCATCCTCTCTTATATTGGCTTAAGCTAGTTAAAGTAAGGGAAGGTAATGCAAAAAACCCTCTTGTAATCCATTTCTAACTCTCTTTAATTTCTGGAAATCATGTTGTAACTCTTGGTTTTATGTGTTTGGGTATTTTTCTAGCTCCTTGATCATCATCTCTTAGCTTTGGTTAGTGCCATATAGGTGTTTGTTCTTTTGCTTGAGATGAATACTAGGTAAACCATCTCCAAATATATGTATAAGCATCTCTTAATTTTTGAAATTATTTTGTAATCCTCTTTTTTTTGTGCATTTAGATTGTGAAACTCTTTGATCTTCTTTTCATTGCTTGGAAAGAGGTAATATATGCTAGCTGAAATTATAATTAGTTTATTGTTGTTAGTAAATTAGGCATATCTCATTCATCTTAAATCGGAATTAAGATTTTCTTGATGTTCTGGAAAGCTTATTCTGTAGGCTATAACTTTTATGTTTTGAGCTTTGCCTAATTTTGTGGTTTGAATGGTCGAAATAACGTTTGTTTGTCGCTGACCTGACAACAAACTACAGGGTTGAGAAACTAAAAACCTGAAATTGATTTGGCCATAAGTTACTCGTTTCTTATCCAAATCTAATAATTTTGGATGTTTTGGAAAGAATAGATTTAGTGCTAAAACTTTTATGTTTTGTGTTTCATGAAATTTCGAAGTTAATTTTGTCAAAACTGTGCATTCTTACCATTGTCCCGAGAGCACAACGACAGTGATATAAAATTTAGATCTGAGAATTGTTTTAGTCATAGAATTTTCATCTCTGGTTGGAATTTAACAAACTTGGCCATTCCGGAAAGCTTAGAAACTAAGTTACAACTTTCATTTTATTTATTTTGCCAGAATTTGAAGTTTACTATGCCAAAATTGTAGTTTTTCATCTCTAGCCAGTTAGTGCATAGCTATAGGCCTTAGTCTCTTTTCTCCCGTTGTTTTCAGCGTAGAACCCCGACTTTGCGACGCCATCCCGGGCTCGTCCTTTGTCGGATTTCATCGTTTTTGGTCTCGTTAAAATGATGAGATAGAGATATTTAACCATGCAAAGTTTGGTTTAGATCTGGGTGCATTAGATACTTCGTTTCTATTGCCGAAGTAGCACCCAAAAACTGTTTTACAATAGTGATCATTTTCAGTTATCGTCGGACCAACTTTGAAACATTGTCGTTTCTTCGTTTCAAGTCGAAACCGAACGATTCATGTTGCATATCAAATTAGGAGTACTTTACTATGCTCCTGCAAATTTTCATCAAGATCTGAGTTCATGTGACCCTTCGACCATGTCGTCGAAGTGGGACCTTTACACTGTTTTGACACAGTAAAGTTTTATGATTTTTGTCCGACTTTGAGACGACGCCGTTTCTTCGTTTCAAGTCGGAATTTCCCGATTATTTTTGCAGTTTGGAGCAGGTATGTTGAACTATATGTCTACCAATTTTCATGCCATTCGGATTCAGTTTGCTAGTCCGAATAATTTTCCGAACTTGGGTTCGCGTCATTTTTGGACTATTTTCCAACACTTAGAATATTTTCAGTGATTTTCTGGTTTTATTTATTTCTTTGAGATTTGTCTCTAGATTTCGTACACGGGTTTTATGAATTATTTTCAAAGGATTTTTCACTCCTAAATGGCTTTAGAAATATTATATAATATTATTTTTAATTATTAAATTAATTACTCCATAATAGGAGAGTTTTCAAAAGCCGTTTTAAAGTGATTTCAAAATCAATTATAAATCCGTTTCGCACCATTATTTTCTATAATAAAAATCTCACACTCACTTTTTAGCACGTCGAGCGAAGTGGAAAGGTGCTTAAACGGTTAGAAAATCTCCGGCCTATGGAACCGTGTGTATTTCCTTTCCGGTTAATCCCCGACCTATTCGATTGATCGTTTTGACCTTTGGGTCTAGTTTACCGATGATACGAGGTGGACTTTTTATTGTTTGGAGTGTGAGCTTGCTATTGGTTAGTAAACCGTTTAGTGCGAACGTGGGGTATGGGACTCATTGTTAACACTTTACGGGTTCCTCTCCAAGAAGTTAGTGACACATTAGCCTCTGGGCGGCCAGTACTGGACCTCTGGGTCACCACGACTCTGGGCAACCGTCTCTGGACACCTTCTCTATGGAGCAGTTTATTTTTCGGCGTGCGCCTCTGGGCCTTTATCCTTCTGGGAAGGATCTCGCCGTCTCGCGCGTTCCGCATCTGTGCGAGTGATCGATCACAACTCTACAGTACTTGGCAACAACGACTCTGGTCGATGCACGTGCAATATTGGTATTATTTGATGATTTTTTTATATCCATTCGAGTACCGCCATTCGATGTTGGTTCTATGGAACCATACGATGTAAGTGCAATTACCGTGTGGATTCACAATGTTTCTGGACACTGCTTTTCAGTGTTGGATTTCATTGACTTTTCAATATATCCCCATTGCTCTTTGGAGCATCGATCTTTGCTTGGGCATTGATTACAGACTCTGGTCACTCTTGGGATTATTGCCTATGGGCATCTTTTTATAGCTTTGGCTACGCTGATGATATGAGGCGATTTTATTTATTCTACACTTTGGTGTTGATTTCTCTTTGGAGATTTTTATTGTTTATTGATGATTAGGGATCGTCGTTATATTCATGTGGTTCATAATATACTTCTCTTTGGATAAGTACTGTTTTATTTATGTACTGCATTATTATATATCTCAGTTATTACTGATTGTTTAGCTAGCCTGACCCGAGTGTTTTCGCTCGGGTCAGACCGAGTTGTTTCAGGTTAGGTCTCTGGACTTAGCTTCTGTGCTTCCGCTTGGACATTATCTGCTATGCTGATAGATAGCGCTTTTATTTGTCCACTATTCCGCTACTCTGTTATTATTCAGACTTTGATATGTACATATTTTGACCCACATGTGTGGATTTGTACCCACTTATAGTATTTGGATCTGTATTGACGATGTATTGTTCTGGGATTTTATATCTGTTATGTGATTCTGTTCTGTGATGCTATTTCATTATGTTATTATGCTTTGTCCTGATAGATCTTTAGCCATTTGTAATTTCGTTATAAGTATTTACCGAATATGTCGAACCACCTGTTTGAAGAAAAAAATAGATACCACCCTTTCGACGTATTCTGTAGATAGTTATAGCTTGATTACAAATGGTCGCTTCCACTATACTCTATTCTCCGCTTTAACAGACAGTATTACTCCCGTAATACTCTTTGTTACAGTGGGTCTCAGAGTGGGGCGTTACAGCTTGGTATCAGAGCCTGGTTTCAGGAATAAGCATAATAAACACAGAACAGATACACTTAGTACAATACATTTTAAATTAGATCCGAATTAAATCAAATCCCTTCCTTATGGTTATTGATAGATAAGTTAGGAATATGTATAGGAATTCGTTATATTCCGTAGTATTCCTTAATTAATTATCTATCATTGAATCATGTCTAACTCTAATTCCCGTTACGACATGTTTGACCAATTGAGCGGTGCGAAGGTCTTCTCTCAGCTCGACCTCGCCACCGGATTCCATCAGCTGCGAGTCGCAGAAGACAGCATTCCTCTTACAGCTTTTCGCACTCATTATGGTTCTTTTGAGTGGTTGGTCATGCCGTTCGGCTTGACGAACGCTCCGACTTTCTTCGTCGATCTCATGAATCGAGTATTTCGGGAATACATCGATAGATTCGTTCTGGTTTTCATCGACGATATTCTTGTTTATTCTAGATCCGAGGTAGAGCATGCTCATCATTTGCGGATCGTCTTGGATACTCTTCGTCAGCATCAGCTTATGGCCAAGCTCTCCAAGTGCCATTTTTGGGAGAGCAAGGTCAAGTTCTTGGGCCATATTGTATCATCTGAGGGTATTTCTGTCGATCCTGCCAAGATCGAAGCTATTCAGAATTGGAAGCAGCCCGAGAACGTTCATGATATTCGCAGCTTCCTTGGACTGGCGGGTTATTACCGTCGGTTTATCAAGGATTTCTCTCGAGTTGCACTTTCCCTTACGACGCTGACTCGTAAGGGTGTTCGCTTTATTTGGTTTGATAAGTGTGAAGCTTCCTTTCAGCGACTAAAGGAACTTCTCACTCATGCTCCTATTCTAGTGGTTCCTGAGAGTAACCATGATCTTGTTGTTTACACCGACGCTTGTGGTAGCGGCCTCGGTGCTGTGCTTATGCAGAAGGATTAGGTAGTTGCTTACGCTTCTAGGCAACTACGTCCGAATGAGGTTCGCTATCCTACTCATGATCTTGAGTTAGAAGCTATCATCTTTGCCTTGAAGACGTGACGTCATTATCTATTGGGCGAACGTTTCATTCTCTACACCGATCACAAGTCGCTGAAGTATTTATTCAGTCAGAAGGATCTCAATATGAGGCAGCAGCGATAGCTCGAGTTTCTCGCCTCATATGACTTAGACATTCAGTATACCCCTGGCAAGGGTAATCGTGTGGCTGATGCACTCAGTCGCAAACACTTGGTAGTAGTTTCTATGATGATAGCCGAGTGGGATATTCTTGAGACTCTTTCTATGTGTGATATCCGAAATCGAGCTCCGTCTTCTGATCCTCAGATCTTGTTATTCAGCTTGGAAGCTCGACCTATTCTATTGGATCGCATTGCCCATGCTCAGCGGCAGGATTCAGACTTGTTGTGATATATTCATCTCCTTGAGTCGGAATCCAGTGATGAGACATTGTTGGATTATTCTATTGATTCTCATCGGTGTCTTCGCAGGAAGAACCATATTTTGGTACCATCTGATTTATCACTTAGGCATGACATTCTGGACGAGTGTCATCTCACTAAGTACACTATACATCCCGGGTCGAGTAAGATGTATGCCGACATGTGTCGCCTATTATTGGGAAGGCATGAAGAGTGATGTTGCAAGTTATGTAAGTCGTTGCATGACTTGTCAACAGATCAAAGCTGAGCACCAGCGTCCATCCGGTCTTCTTCAGCCGCTAGAGATTCCATTGTGGAAATGGGATCAGATATCCATGGATTTTATTGACGGTCTGCCTCGATCGAGGTCAGGCCATACTTCTATTTGGGTCATAGTCAATTGCTTGACCAAATCAGCTCATTTCATTCCTATTAAGTCCACTCGAACTGCTCCTCAGCTTGCCAAGTTATATGTGAAGGAAGTCGTTCGACTTCATGGCATTCCTAGCTCTATCGTCTGTGATCGAGCCACTATCTTTACTAGTCACTTCTGGAAGTGCCTACAGTCAGCTTTGGGCTCAAAGCTGAACCTCTCGACTGCTTATCATCCTCAGACCGACGGTCAGACGGAGAGGGTGAATCGTGTTTTGGAGGATCTTTTGCGCTGTTGTATTCTGGATTTCGGAGGTAGTTGGGAGGATCACTTACTGCTTGTAGAGTTCTCCTACAACAACAGCTTTCAGTCTAGTATCGGCATGGCACCTTTCGAGGCTCTCTACGGAAGGCCATGTCGCTCTCCTGCTTGTTGGTTAGAATCTGGCGAGAAGCTCCTTCTTGGTCCAGATTCAGTTCGGGAATCTTCTGAGAAGATTATTCTTATTCGTCAGAGAATGAAAGAGGCGCAGAACCGTCAGAAATCCTACACGGACAACCGTAGGAAGCCTCTTGAGTTCTCCATTGGTGATCATGTCTTTATTCGGATATCTCCTATGAAAGGGGTTGTGCATTTCAGCTCTACAGGGAAGGTGGCTCCTCGCTATGTTGGACCATTTCCAATTACGGAACGCATTGGCCCCGTGGCTTATCGTGTGGCTCTACCTGCTCACTTCTCTGGAATGCACAACGTGTTCCATGTTTCCCAGCTTCGCATGTGTGTCCGCGATCCTGATTCTATCTTTGAGCCGCATGCTGTGCCTGATTTAGAGATCTTACCTGATTTATCTTTGGAGCAGCAACCTCTTCGTGTGCTTGATTCGGAGGTTAGACGCCTTCGCAACAAAGAGGTTCCACTCGTGAAGATTCAATGGTCACCGAATCCTAAGGACTGCACTTGGGAGACCAGAGAATCTATCGAACGCTCTTATCCTGGCTTTCTCCCATCTTCTTCTACGGGTGAGAATTCTCTATTTTATCTCTATCACTTCTTTTGTGGATTTGACGTTATAGACGACATCTATCCTAAGAAATTGCGAGGATGCAATTTTCTTAAGGGGGGAGTCTGTAACAACCCGGGATTTGCATTACCAACTAATAAATAAAAGTTAGGATTTTTATTTATTTTAATGAAGCATAAAAGAATTTGGAATAACAAAATTTATGTGTAAAAGGCTATTTTAATTAAATGGGAAATATGGGATTTTAAAATGAGGGTAAAATGTTATTTTTGGAAAGTTAAATATTTTAGGAGAGATTTTAAAACGGGGTTGGATAAGAAAAATGAGTTTTATAAACATACATGAACACTTAGACTAATTTTTGGAAAACATATAAATAACTCTCTTCTTATAGGGTTTCTAAACCTAGCCCAATAACCCATCCTAAACCTCCTCTATAAATTATCTCATACTCTCCAAACCTCATTCATTCCAACCCTAATCAAATTCCTAAAACGCTAAACCTAAAAATGGCCTCCATGCTTAGAAAAGCTCCATCCTCTCTTATATTGGCTTAAGCTAGTTAAAGTAAGGGAAGGTAATGCAAAAAACCCTCTTGTAATCCATTTCTAACTCTCTTTAATTTCTGAAAATCATGTTGTAACTCTTGGTTTTATGTGTTTTGGTATTTTTCTAGCTCCTTGATCATCGTCTCTTAGCTTTGGTTAGTGCCATATAGGTGTTTGTTCTTTTGCTTGAGAGGAATACTAGGTAAACCCTGTCCAAATCTATGTATAAGCATCTCTTAATTTCTGAAATTATTTTGTAATCCTCTTTTTTTGTGCATTTAGGTTGTGAAACTCTTTGATCTTCTTTTCATTGCTTGGAAAGAGGTAATATATGCTAGCTGAAATTATAATTAGTTTATTGTTGTTAGTAAATTAGGCATATTTCATTCATCTTAAATTGGAATTAATATTTTCTTGATGTTCTGGAAAGCTTATTCTGTAGGCTATAACTTTTATGTTTTGAGCTTTGCCAAATTTTGTGGTTTGAATGGTAGAAATCACGTTTGTTTGTCGCTGACCTGACAACAAACTACAGGGTTGAGAAACTAAAAACCTGAAATTGATTTGGCCATAAGTTACTCGTTTCTTATCCAAATATAATAATTTTGGATGTTCTAGAAAGCTTAGATTTAGAGCTAAAACTTTCATGTTTTGAGTTTCATGAAATTTCGAAGTTAATTTGGTCAAAACTGTGCATTCTTACCACTGTCCCGAGAGCACAACGACAGTGATATAAAATTTAGATCTGAGAATTGTTTTAGTCATAGAATTTTCATCTCTGGTAGGAATTTGACGATCTTGGTCATTCCAAAAAGCTTAGAAACTAAGCTACAACTTTCATTTTATTCATTTTGCCATAATTTGAAGTTTACTATGTCAAAATTGTAGTTTTTCATCTCTAGCCAGTTAGTGCATAGCTATAGGCCTTAGTCTCTTTTCTCCCGTTGTTTTTAGCGTAGAACCCCGACTTTGCGACGCCATCCCGGGCTCGTCCTTTGTCGGATTTCATCGTTTTTGGTCTCGTTAAAATGATGAGATCGAGATCTTTTACCATGCAAAGTTTGGTTTAGATCTGGGTGCATTAGATACTTCGTTTCTATTGCCGAAGTAGCACCCAGAAACTGTTTTACAATAGTGATCATTTTCAGTTATCGTCGGACCAACTTTGAAACATTGTCGTTTCTTCGTTTCAAGTCGAAACCGAACGATTCATGTTGCATATCAAAGTAGGAGTACTTTAATACGCTCCTGAAAATTTTCATCAAGATCTGAGTTCATGTGACCCTTCGACCATGTCGTCGAAGTGGGACTTTTACACTGTTTTGACACAGTAAAGTTTTATGATTTTTGTCCGACTTTGAGACGACGCCGTTTCTTCGTTTCAAGTCGGAATTTCCCGATTATTTTTGCAGTTTGGAGCAGGGATGTTGGACTATATGTCTACCAATTTTCATGCCATTCGGATTCAGTTTGCTAGTCCGAATAATTTTCCGAACTTGGGTTCGCGTCATTTTTGGACTATTTTCCAACACTTAGAATATTTTCAGTGATTTTCTGGTTTTATTGATTTCTTTGAGATTTGTCTCTAGATTTCGTACACGGGATTTATGAATTATTTTCAAAGGATTTTTCACTCCTAAATGGCTTTAGAAATTATTATATAATATTATTTTTAATTATTAAATTAATTACTCCATAATAGGAGAGTTTTCAAAAGCCGTTTTAAAGTGATTTCAAAATCAATTATAAATCCGTTTCGCACCATTATTTTCTATAATAAAAATCTCACACTCACTTTTTAGCACGTCGAGCGAAGTGGAAAGGTGCTTAAACGGTTAGGAAATCTCCGGCCTATGGAACCGTGTGTATTTCCTTTCCGGTTAATCCCCGACCTATTCAATTGATCGTTTTGACCTTTGGGTCTAGTTTACCGATGATACGAGGTGGACTTTTTATTGTTTGGAGTGTGAGCTTGCTATTGGTTAGTAAACCTTTTAGTGCGAACGTGGGGTATGGGACTCATTGTTAACACTTTACGGGTTCCTCTCCAAGAAGTTAGTGACACATTAGCCTCTGGGCGGCCAGAACTGGACCTCTGGGTCACCACGACTCTGGGCAACCGTCTCTGGACACCTGCTCTATGGAGCAGTTTATTTTTCGGCGTGCGCTTCTGGGCCTTTATCCTTCTGGGAAGGATCTCGTCGTCTCGCGCGTTCCGCATCTGTGCGAGTGATCGATCACAACTCTACAGTACTTGGCAACAACGACTCTGGTCGGTGCACGTGCAATATTGGTATTATTTGATGATTTTTTTATATCCATTCGAGTACCGCCATTCTGTGTTGGTTCTATGGAACCATACGATGTAAGTGCAATTACCGTGTGGATTCACAGTGTCTTTGGACACTGCTTTTCAGTGTTGGATTTCATTGACTTTTTAGTATATCCCCATTGCTCTTTGGAGCATCGATCTTTGCTTGGGCATTGATTACAGACTCTGGTCACTCTTGGGATTATTGCATATGGGCATCTTTTTATAGCTTTGGCTACGCTGATGATATGAGGCGATTTTATTTATTCTACACTTTGGTGTTGATTTCTCTTTGGAGATTTTTATTGTTTATTGATGATTAGGGATCGATATTATATTCATGTGGTTCATAATATACTTCTCTTTGGATAAGTATTGTTTTATTTATGTACCGCATTATTATATATCTCAGTTATTACTGATTATTTAGCTAGCCTGACCCGAGTGTTTTCGCTCGGGTCAGACCGAGTTGTTTCAGGTTAGGTCTCTGGACTTAGCTTCTGTGCTTCCGCTTGGACATTATCTGCTATGCTGATAGATAGCGCTTTTATTTGTCCACTATTCCGCTACTCTGTTATTATTCAGACTTTGATATGTACATATTTTGACCCACATGTGTGGGCAGTGGCTTTGTACCCACTTATAGTATTTGGATCTGTATTGACGATGTATTGTTCTGGGATTTTATATCTGTTATGTGATTCTGTTCTGTGATGCTATTTCATTATGTTATTATGCTTTGTCTTGATAGATCTTTAGCCATTTGTAATTTCATTATAAGTATTTACCGAATATTTCGAACCACCTGTTTGAAAAAAAAATAGATACCACCCTTTCGACGTATTCTGTAGATAGTTATAGCTTGATTACAAATGGTCGCTTCCACTATACTCTATTCTCCGCTTTAACAGACAGTATTACTCCCGTAATACTCTTTGTTACAGTGGGTCTCAGAGTGGGGCGTTACAAATAGAGTCATAGACTCCTTCATCCAAGCATACCTCTCATTCATCAGAGTAAGTCTCATCATTGGTGCTACTATATAAGAGAAGTCCTTAATGAATCTTCGATATTATCTAATCAAACCTAAGAAACTACGCACCTTGGTCATAGTTTGAGGTCTATTCTATCCATTTTCTATTCCACCCATTTACTATGTTAACCATAAAAGAGTCTATTGCCAAACCCCTTTCTAACGTGGTATGGGTACTTCAATTCCCTTCTCCAAAAATGTCACTTTGCCTTTAGCATATGTTTTCATAGTGTCTCCAACACAAGTCTTAGGTGAACTACATGCTCTTCCTCGTCTTTAACATATGTTGTCATTTATAATCTCCAACACATACCTATCTAGCTGGTCTCAGAAACTTCTATTCCTCAAGTCCACAAAAGAATGCAGGTGCATTAGTTAGTCCAAAAGGCATTACTAACCATTCATACAAACCATATATCATCCTAAATGCAGTTAATGGAACACTTTCCTCGACAATTCTCAATTGATGGAACCCCAAGCCAAACCAAGCTACGAGAATACCTTAGCTCCATTCAACTGATCAAACAAGTCATTAATTCTTAGTAAGGGTTATCCATTCTTCATCGTTCTTTCATTCAGCCTCTAATAGTCAATGCACGGCCTTAAAGACCCATATCAGACCTTCACAAATGGTGTCACGGCTCCCTAAGTAGAGCTACTTGGCCTTACGAAGCTATTACCTTCCAACTCCACATGTTGCTTCTTCAATTCCTTCATCTCTTTCGGTGGCATTTACTAAGGGGTCGGCTAAATTGCACAGGTCCAAGTATCAACTCTATGAAAAACTCGACCTCTCTCAATGATGGCAACCCCAAGATTGGTCAAACGCATCAGGAAATTCACTCATCACACGTACTGCACTAAGATCTTCCTCCTTCGAAGCTAAAACAAGAAAAGCACTTTGCACCTCGTAATGCCCTAATATTTTTAATGTCAAAAATCAATTACAAATGCCACAAAATACATTGCAACCAATTTCTAATGTTAAAAATAGTGGATCATTTATATTATAATTTGAACTTTTCAAAACTACAAAAATAAAAGAAAGCCTCACAGCAGAATCAAATATTAATATAAATGTACATTAACTTAATAATACGATTATTTTACGACATCATCACAATAATTTACATCTCAATACATCGATTATCATTAACTCATTAACAATAAAATAATGGTATTAAAGAATTTCCAATCAGATATGCAAAATACAGCCTGCATCCACCTTTCCCTTTCTTCTTTTGCTCCTACCTTCAAATTTACAACTATATATATATATATGTGTGTGTGTGTGTGTGTGTACGTGTGCATATATATAATAAAAGTATAAAGGTTTCAACTATTTTTTTATTGTGCCCAACCCTATACACTACGGTAATAGGCTCGAGAACTATTGCATAGGAAAAGACTATCTACGTATCCTTTTTGGGGGACCAAACCCACATAGTTCTATTTCCTTCTCTTCTCTTGCATCCAAATACATTTTAGTATATAACAACCATATCATCCATGTAACCATTGTAACCATCACAACCAATGCAACCATTGTAACAAATATAACCAATGCATCCATTGTAACCAATGCAACCATGCAATCAATGCAAGTAGGAAACACTACTACTACTAAAACATTCCAATCACTTATCATAAATATATGGTAACAAAAATAATAGCACACTTAGCCATTAAACATTACAAAATTTGACAATACAGAATGTTTACCCCAAACATCAAATAAGCTAATTACAGCATACACACACTCTCTCTCTCACGTATACCAATTACCAAACTATAGTAATACACCATCAATGTAAGTATAAATTAATCAAATGTGTAATAAACCACTATATTTCTAATCAAATGTGTATTAAACCACTATATTAGTAACACAAACACAACAAAGCCATAGTTAACTATAGACAACATAGTAATAATGGTAAAATATAAAATACATCCAAATGTGATCTCATTATCACAAAACAACATATGTGATAAGTAAAATCAATCATTAATTACACGCTACATCTATCCAAAACATCATATTCACAACCATCGTCTTCTCTTAAGTATAAAACCATTTTATTATTGTTTATTATAAAAGCGCCTTTTCATTTATCTTAAAACACTAATAATTATTCTGAAATGATAATGTACTTCAAAATATTCTGTTATAATTTCATTACTTTAAATCTCTCTAAACATCGTATTTTATTAAAAAATACCTTTCAACCAATAGTATTATTATTTACGTCAAAATAATAATATACTTATTAAATCCCTTTAATATTCTACAAAAAGTTTATTACTATTTTTCTCAAAATGGTGTAATTTTCACAAAAATATCATTATTTATAAATCTCATTTTATTAGATAATAATATACCTTCCAATTTTGTTTAAAATATATTTTTCTTTATTATTTATGAATTTTTCAGAAATTCATGAATAATAACCTTATTAAATTTCTTCCATTAATTTCATTCTATTGCATTCAATAATACGATAATCAACAATAAATTATCAACAAGGCACAACATATCCAAATATTTGCAACAAACTATTATAAATATATCACAATGCATATCAATAATTATTATTTTTTTCATAAATGAGTAAGCATCTAATATTTTAAATTCAATTAACTAAACAAATAAGTCATAACAACGTGCTTTTTCTAGTTGTCTCTCAACTCAGCAAAACAAATGCCAAATTATCTGAAATTCCGCCATGAGTCTACTAGAAGAAACCGTGCGTGAATTGGAGTTCGTATGCAGAAGTTATAGCGATTTAACGATATCAAATTTAAATTAATATAAATTAATTAAATGGCAAAATGGTAATTAACTTCATGTTTTCCAATCTCTACGATAAAATGAAATCCCCGTAATCCACCATTTTACCATTGACTCCATCCCTTGACTATGCTATCGCCATCACCTCCGACCACTCCAGCCGTCATCGACCACATCATTGGCCAACGTTATGCCTACGCCACTCAAAGCACCCCCTCCGACCTCCTCCGGTCAAGCCCACTGCAACCATCAACCTACGGTTTTCAATAACTAATCCATCAAATTCGACCACCTTAGACCCCAATTAGACCTTCATGCACCACCACTCCACTCTAGTCGATAAACTCTACAATTCCCCTTAACCAGTTTTGCAAAACGATGGCTATATCAAAAACGCCCAAATTTCCATAGTCAACTCACCAAAGTTCAACTTTGACTGCAATTTCTGGTCGCCTTGGGCATTATTTCCAAAAATGAATGCATACTATTTATTCATCCTGTTAGATCTTCACAATGATATATAATTTCATATAATTTGGACAAATTAAATCATAATCACTTTTTAATTAATTTTCTTATCACCATTAGAGGAATATTTAAGCTGATTTTGGGATTAGGGTAGAAAAGTGGAGATAGAGGTGATGGCTAAGGTTCAATAGCCTCACTTATACAGTCGTTAGGCAAGGTTATGGGCTATGTATCTACTTTGGTCCAAAATAGCTATGTACGCTACTTAAACACTATAACGCCTCTATTTCACAAACCGTAACTCCAAATGTATCAAAACTATACATCAAAGTGATTATCTCAGAAAGACCTTCGCAACAGTTATAAACAGGATACCCATTTCACCATTTTATTAGAAAAACCATTTTTAGCTAACTTAAATATTTTACAGTGTCAAATTTTTGGGTCGTTACATTCTCCTCCTTAAAAGAATTGCGCCCTTGCAATTTTCCAGATATAACCATTGACCAAATCAATAAAGTCCCATCAAGGGTATAATCAAAAAATACAGGAAAGCATATTAATCACAATCAATCATCTTTAATTTTATCATATGACATTATCACAATACAATCGATCATGACACACAACAATCTATTCAGTATGATGGTTTCAACAAACATACTATAGTAACACCTTGAATTCCTCAATCATGCACCCAAACTATCGTATATAACAATAACATTTCATCAATAAAGGTTGAAATGATCCCAACCATATATCAGCTCCATATACGAATCAGAACATGCATCTCAGCAATCCAAACACAATCACCCATAGCAGAATACACAACGAAATTTTTGGTTGGTCTAAATATGCATGCATAATAAGAAAATAAATAAATCGATAATCAACATAGCTCATTCAAGTAAAGCATACACACACCCCAAAAAGGGTAATCATCGCATCATCATACCAACCAAAAACACATGTGTGCTAATCCTTACGTCGATTACCCTTCTAATATAATATGTATATCTTGCAACCTATCAATAGACTTCCTCATAGTCTCATCCTCATAATAGTCGGTGTACCATCTTATGCCTATACCTTCCAAAATAATATATGTGCCCATTTATGGCTACATCCTTAAAAATAATGCCGCACTTGCATCAATCTTGGATTCCCAGTCCCTACCATACAGTTGGGAAATATAAACCATCATTAAGACGAATTAGACCATCACTAAGTCTTCACGTCATATTAGCCATTACCAAGGTCTCACCTTGCCATGCATTATAATCGAAGTCTCAGTTTGCCACAATCCTTACCGAAGCCTCGTTTCTCTAAGATCGTCATTAAAGTCCCAATTTGCCGCGATCATCTCTGGAGCCTCACTCTATTTTGACTTTCTCAAAGTCTCCCTTCACCACGACCTTCTCAAGGTATCCCCGAAGTCTCACTTCGCTATGATCATTTTCGAAGTCTCACCCTATAAACATCATTTTTGAAGTCTCACTCCATTATGACTTTCTCAAATTCCTCCTTTATCATGACCTTCTCAAGGTTTCTTAGATAAGTGAAAACTCACTTTACGACCTCGCAGGCCGGCGATATCTCATGCCACAATTGGATCTGGTGTTCTTTTAGATACCTATCTCATAGGTACTGCCCTCTCAGGAAAAGCTAAATCATCTCACGGACCAGGGTATATAGGTGAGCTTCCTCACATACCCCTTCCCTTAGAAAAAACCATCCTATCCATAATTACCAATGATCCCTTCAACATCCAACTTGATCCGGAACATCTCATGCCCGCCACATTCCTACAACTTATCACTACAACAAAAAAGAGCTTTTGCAGCGTTTTAAAAAGGCTGCCATAATCATTACCAGCATTTCGAAGAAGGCTGCCTCATATCATTCTGCAATAGATGCAGAAAATTCCGCAGCGTTTTTGAAATGTTGCCAAATTTATGGATACCGAAGCTTTTACAAAACGCTGCAGTAAATTAATTTTGCAGCGTTTTGTAGACGTTGTCTACCAACATGCTTAGGAGAAACAGTAATATAGCAGCAGTTTGGAAACGCTGCAAAAATAAGTTATGCAGCGTTTTAAGCTATGATTTTTTATTCAGCGGTTGTATGCCATTATGTTTTCACAGTTGCAGTGTTTTTATTTTGCTCATGTTTGTTTTTTGCGGCGTTTTGTTCCTTTTTAGTATTGCGGCTATTTTGAAATGCTGCGGTATATCAACGTTTTGCTACAATTTACGACTACTACAACAATTTTAGAACAACTATAAAATCCATGAATGATGTATTCAATAAAAACCGCTCAAATTATAACACACTAATAGATATAAGCCGATATTATAAGCAATTATAAAGGTTAAACATAATCAAATCTACGTCAATTTCATACATCATAAAATTTAGTCATATACAACATTTCATAAACAATGTTTTAAACATAAATGTTAATGGCATAAAATATTACAAAAAGAGTTTGCTAAAAGAGAATATAAATCGTGGAGAGTCCAAGCTCGTCTCCTTCAAAAGTCCAATATGCCTATAAGAAAAAAAAGGCAATTGGAGATTAGCGATTGAAGAGAACATATATGAATTTATTATGTAAAAGCCAAAAAAACAAGATAAAGATAGTGATCCATTATCATGTTAGTTTTCACATATTCCAATAGGACTAGCAAGGATGATGGCCCAAGTAAAAGCCGAAAAAGAAAATGGTTTACAGAATGTGATCCATTATCATGTCAGTTTTCACATTTCACCTGAAGGACAAACTTTGCAGTCCAATTAGTTTCTAGGACACACATTCAAAGAAATTGCTTTTAAGGCCAAAGTCAGTAGAATAATTACTTTCAAGGACAAAGTCAGCAGTCCAATTACTTTCAATGACATAATTTCATAAGTTTTTAGGCCCTAGAAACTAATTATTTTACGTTTTGTCCTTGAAAGTAATTATTTCAGTTGTGTGTCCTAGAAACTAATTCCACTTGCTAAAGAGGCCCTTGTGGCTAATTTCCACTTTCAAAAATTCTACTTGATTAATGCAATTGTTCGTGAACCTTTAACATGAATATTGTCAAATACAGGCATATGTAAATCTGCCATATGGCAGCATTATGTAACTAGCTGGCTTTGTATGAACTTGCCAAAAGATTTTAAGCATATACAATTTAAGGATTCGATACTTCTATTATCTATATAATCAACAGCTACTAAAAAAAATTTTGATTTAAACTTTTCACCATAGTAGTTTCATATGGCATAACTGAGTGGAACAAAGTGGAGATCTCACAAGGTATGATAATAAAAATAAAAATAATATAAACCAATAATGATAATTTTTTTTGAAACCTACTTACAATTTAGTAGATTCATCAACAGCGCGGATTAATTTCTGGAACGGTGTACATCTCAAATAATGTAGCTGCAAACAACATTTCACACAAATTAGTTGACGCTAGAATTCAGTAAAACTGAAAATGATCAATAAACATAGTAGATGTTTAGTATGAATGTGAAAAACTGTCCTTTTTCTCTCATAGTCCCTATTTCTATGTGGTCATGTGTGTACGCAAAAATGGATGATGCCTTCATGACTAAGACCAATAAACTCAGTTTGTCCCATTTCTGGTACTTTACCTTCATAAATTGGTGCTTTTTGCTATGAAAGTAATGCATAGCTCTCCCTGATTTGTCCACTAGAATTTATACAGTTGCAAGTTTTTTTCAACCCGTGTATGCATCATATCTGAAAGTTTTTGTATTCCCTATTTATATTCTTGCTGGAGCTCCACATTAACAGGATCTTGTATAAGTCTGTTGTATATGTCATTATTGATATCTCTCAGTGTGCTACATGCTTGATGAGAATGGATTTTTCCTCTCTATCATTTCTTTAATCCCCTTTTAACAGATTTGAGGTTTTGAATAAAGTTGAAAGGAGGATTGCCATAAACATCAACCTTGTGATGTTGTTTAATCACTTGTTTATAATCCTGCTGCTTACGCCAAACATTAAAAAATCTAAAAGGAAGATTATTAGCATTAATAAGCCCCCTCTTAAAGCAAACTTATACATAAGCAGATGCTTTTTGAATGTATTTGTCCATATGGTCTTTTTATTTGATAAATTTATAACGTTAGTAGTTCGTAGTGAGGTAATCTTTGATTCTTTGTGCTGCAGGTTACTTCCATTTAATTTACTAATCTTGTTCTATATCAATTTCAACAAACTTAATATTTTATTAGTAAGTAATATGGAAGTTAAATGAAAATTGAATGGTTCAGTATTTAGTAATTTTCATGAATTGTCTTGATTTTTGAATTAAGGGTGCTAATTTTAAATTCTGTTGCATGCTAGGGATCTGAGTAAGATAGCTATAGGTTATATAATAACAGGAAGAAAAGGAAATGGTGTATTAACCTGCAGTTTCAATAACTTGTTCAAGTTAACATTTCCAATTGATGGGGTACTAAGTTTAAAGCATAAATGAGGATGGATAGCATGAATTGATTTTGGTAACTGAAGCTACCATTTTTGTTACTATTAATTGTATTTGTAAATGTGGTTTCTGACTACAGCCACAACTAGAGCATTATTATATGGATTTACTAAAATAGTCTACAACCACAAGAAATAATGCATTATTTCACGAGAATAGTCATAATACTAACAAAATGGATAATAGTTGTAAATAACAAAAAGAAGTCGAAAGAGCAATATGGCTACATTAGATGAACACGAAAATGATCATTAGAGACAATACAATAATACATCAACTTAATGTTTTCTTTTTACTTATTGTAATAGTCATTTTTAGGTATAACTTGATTTTGCCACTGAGCAGGATCCTAAAAGAGTATTGTACCTTTTGATGCCCATTAGTCACATGATCATTCTTGTAGTTTGATCCCAAAGTAAGATTTTAGTTAGTTTAGTTCAATTTTTATAAATTTATTTAATTGTTATAGAACTCTGTTAATTTTTGTAAAACTTAGATAGATTATACAAACTTGGTTAATTTACTCAAATGTTTCTAAAACTTAGTTAATCTTTTTAAAACTAGTTAAAATTTATTAATTTATATATTTTACAAACTTGGTTGTTTTAAAAAATAATAATTAATTTTTATAAACTTGGTTATTTTTATAAAGTTATTTGATTTTTATAACTTAGTTTACTTTGATAAAATTAGTTGATTTTTATATTTAGGTTAATTTTATATATTTATTTAGTTTTTGTAAAAATTTGTCCACTTGGTTAAATTTTTCTATAACTTGGTTAATTTTTATAATTTTTTAAGTTTTATAAAAGTTAGTTAATTTTTATTGAACTTGGCTTAGTTAGTTAATCTTTATATAACTTAGTTAAATTTTATAAAATTAGGGAATTTTTATAAACTTTTAGTCAGCTTAGTTCATTTGTATAAAAATAAATTATTTTTTAGAAAATTAATTACTTATTTATAAAAATTACTTAACTTAGTTGAAAGCTTGGTTAGTTTTTATAAATGTGCTTAATTTTTTAAACGAGTTTAATTTTACTAATACTTGCTTAACATGGTTATTTTTATAAAAGTTATTTAATTTTTATACACTTACGTAATTTTTATAAAAATACAACTTAGTTAAAGTTCTATAAAACTGGTTAATTTTCATAAACTTATCGAATTTCATGAAATTCCAGTAGCACCTTCTTTGCACGGTTAGTGTTTTCTCATACAAAATATATTTTAGTGCATAAAAGCGTACATTTTATTAACAATTTTAGCTAGCAATCTTCCATGTCACTAAGCAATGTTGAGTATTTTTTATAAATTTAGTTGATTTTTATAATTTAATTAATTTTTATAAATTTATTTATTTTTTATAAAACGTAGTGAAATTAGTTAAATTTGAAAAACTAAGTGAACTTCTTTATTTTCTTATGAAACTTAGTTTAATTTTACAAAATTTGTTAATTTTTATAAGCATAGATGATATGTACAAAACTTATTTAACTTAGTTAAATGTTAAGAAACTTAGTTAACTTATTTATTCTTACAGTTAAATATTCTTATAATATGTTGAAACTTTGGTCCTCCATTGGATTGAAAGTATGGAAAACAAGTGATAAAAAGTAAGAGAAATTCTAAGAATCAGGTTAGTAAATAATAAAATACCTCTTTTAATATTGATTTTTGTTGTTGTATGCCTGCGGAATCAACACACCTCTGTCGATAACTCAAATTATGTGTGTGTTTGTGTTTATGTGTGTGTAACCATCCGAGACAGAGGTAATAAAGAAATAAGTAAGTTTATACCATTGCACCAGTCACTACTGCAACATAAGAAACCACAAAGTACCAGTTGTAGAACACGTCCTGGTCTTTGGTGTTGTTGAATTGATTTGCTCCCATTGTTATTATATTGGATCGTGTCCCTCATGCACCAACTGAAAGCAGAGCTACTGCTGCGTACAGTACATTAAGTTGAATGGCTAAAGGGTTGGTGAATGGACTTGGTCTTAGTGATTTGATCATGGCAGTTAGCATGAATAGGATAACTGCCTGCAACCAGTAAATGTGTTAGCCTGAGTTGAAAAACTTATCATTGATCAAATAACTAACTTTTTTAGGACAGTATATATTTGAATAAGAAGATCACAAACCAGCACTACCAAGAATTGAAATATTGAAGGCGTTTTAATAAAGCCCTAAATAATATTAGTAGAGGCTAAATCCATTATTAAAGTGCCCCCAAAAGTTTGAGAGGCAAATTAAGAGTGGTCCCTATAAGTGCTGCCTCTAATAACATATAGGGGCATTTCAGATTTTAAATTTGCCTCTAATAGACATGTCCATGCGGATATGGACACAAAATAAATCTCACTATGGGCATATAAAACTGCCTCAAATAGTTGTAATAGGGACTAACAAAAATGCCTATACTTGTATTTTTGCCAAAAAAAAGGCGCCTGTATTTAAAGGTCAAAAAATGCGCCTATACTTGCTTTAACAATTGTTTACATTAAAGGACAAAATATGTGCTTGTAACAACACAACAGTATATACACTAACATAATGAAAAAGTATATGTGTCCTATAACTTACATAATGAAAACATAACAACATATACACTAATAGTGAGCACACTTGGAAAAAGAACTCATGGACCATAAATTTCTAAAACTACAATACACTATTTCAAAATAATTACCTGTACAAGACAATCAGAAAATAACAGGAACAAGGAAAAAAAGACATTTCTTACACAGAATTAAAAATATATTATTATACTAAAGAAATGTAATACAACTTCTTGCTAAAACCGTAACAACGGAAGACTGTTCTACCTAAAGCTGCATACTACAATACTATTCAAACACAAACTAGAAAATAGTAGGCTCTTAAATATACATCATGAAACCAAACTATTCTATGAAAAGAAAACATGCTAAAAATCAAACCAGTAGACCAATTACTTATCTGAAGTGGAGCCATGAGCCATTAACTGTAAAAAATCCATATCATTAAAGGTCGATGTAAAGTCCCTTGTAGGATGAGACACTTGAGCATATGATGATTGAATCATATGTCGTAGCTCCTCTATCTCCTTTCCTTGTTTCTCATTAATACTTTGTTGCTTTTCATACATTTCTTCTAAACTCAAACATTCAGATTGCATTAAAGCGTACGCTCAACCTCTACGTGATCTACGAACCGTTGATGTCGGTTAAGTTTCTTGAACCCAAGGAACCATGTTTGGTGTTACGACTTCTCCATAACAGCGAACTTTGCCACTAGTATCAAACCCCCTTACGGATACATATGTTTGCAGCCTTACTTCTGGTGTTGCATCGCTGTTAATATCAACTAGTTCAGCCAATCGTTGTGACCTACAAAATTTTGTATCGGTATTAAAGTAAATATCACTTCATCATTCATGGATAATAATATTATTATTATAAAAAGATTAGTCTGACAGTATATACATTAGTTAAAATAAGAATTTGACACCTGCCATCCTATAAAACCCTATACATAAAGGCATTACCCTTTTGGTTTCATATCCTTCTAAGAAAGCACAGATTGCTTCCAAAATTTCAAAGTCATGTGCATTTTAATCCAATGGAACTTGCCTACTAAAACACACAACAAATTTGATGTGCTCTGTAATAATGTCAGTGGGATATGGCAGTAGCTTTGTGTTATAATGTTATCGATTGGCAGCAAGAGTAGATACAAGTAGTGCCTTAGGGGTGAGGATGGATGATTGGTAGTAGGTCAGGAGGTTTTAGCCTCGTTAAGTGGTCTGGCTACTAAGCAGGGTCATGATGAAGGGGGTTCAGGCAGTGGGGGCAAATTTCAAGGTTTTGGAAATAATTTAAAGGACGGGAAAAATAATGTACTAGGATTTGATAATTCTAAGAACAGGCATTTTAATACAAGAAGGATGCAGGCTGATGGTGTACTTGAAGCATGTAACCTGACAAACTCAAATGTGCATGCTGCTTCTGATGATTGTGCACTACCAGCAAGTGATAAAAGATTTGCACAAGAGGATATGTGCACACCAGGTAAGGAAGTAGTAGTGGTTCATTGGGCGGATAATGCAGATGGGACAGGAAAATTGTTATAGCACAGGTATAAGAGCTTTTGGGCTTTAGAAAAATCAATGAAAATGAAACTTGTTACAAGAACAATGCATGCTAAGGATGTGTGCAAAGTGTGCAAATTAACTATTTCTAATGGGCATGCCGATGGATTTGCACTAGCTGCAAGTAATTATAAAACCAAAACTATTTAACGGTGATAAACAATCTACAGTCTACAACAATCTACAAAATAAACTCATTGATAGTGATGATGCTAATTTTGCAGTCAAGCCACCATAAGCCAGCTGTACATCATATAAAACTCCATCATAACTGATACCGTCATTCACTAGTTTTATATTTCATAACACGATTCATATCAACATCAATTGGTATCTTTTCACTAAGTGTTAGCATCTCTATTATTAAGCTAGTGTCTTTAAAATAAATAAAAAGGTCTTTCATTAACGAATGTTAACAGTTTCTTTGAACCCGTGTATTTTCAAAATAAGTTTACTTCTTAATATAATTCCTTTATAAATATCAATGCAAGCATTGTACTACATATTACTGTTTTGTTCATAAACATCTGCCAATAAAAATCATATGTACAGTTTGTTATGCATAACTTATAAATCATGCATGAATGTAAACTGCATTATGAATGCTTTAACAGTAAGTGTGATAAGGCTATATATACTTGTTATTTGCGATTGAATTCTAGTAATTTGCAAGGTCAAATCTTAATGACTTCAGACCTTGAGCATCCAAATTTAGATTTGGACATCTTACCATTATGTTAGTTAATAGCCATAACTATTGGAATATGGTCATATGTTCTGATTATACAGTTAATATGTTGCAAAAATAGGAGAATAAAATAGTAAACAAAACGAATAATCAACAGACTATAATTGGAAAACGAAAACCAAGTACATAATCCTGTAAATATATTTGGACTTTCGATGAATGATATAAAGGACATGAAAAATTAAATGCACATATGACTTCAAAGCTCCATGCTCAATAACCAAAGAAGTAAGAGAGGAAAGTAATTTATGTACTTATCATATGTCAACAACTAACACAACTGACAAGGAATACCCAAAAAAAATAAAGACAGCAATTAATTAAAGAGAGTTGTTGTAAGGCCTAATATTCTAAAACAGTAAGTTCTCAACAGTACTGAATTATATATCAGCAAGTAAAAACAAACTGAACTCTCTACAAGTTGGTCTTATTATGACTTGTAGGCTTTTAACTTCGTACCCAAATAGCTGGTCGTCGGAATAAAGGTAATTTCCTCTTATGTTATGTTGAACAAGCCATGGTTAAACAATACTTATGACAGCAAAAGGCAGACAAGCAAATGATAGGCCAAACATAATGCAGTAGATAGCCGGTGGAAAAAAAGGGGAAAAAGAAAACCTCATTATTGACGCAGGCCTACCCAAAGGAAAGGTATATTGGGCATCAACTGCTAGTAAATCTTGCCACCTTAAAGCAAAAAAGATGATCTTGCTTCTTTGATGGTTCTAAAACTAGGAAGAAATGCATGATCTTCGGTCTTAGTCTTGACAACGATAGGACTGGAACAAGTATAAAACGTAGCAATCAAGTGGAGAACCGAATCTTTCCTAGCTTAGTATAAATATAATTGGAAAAGAATAATATTACTCGAGAACTTGAAAAATGATCAAACTTTAAGGTATGTGGTTATTTGTATGCAAGTTTGTTCATTCCAACATATTGTTTGTTAACGATATTCCTACCGTCGTTTACATATTATAGCAGTTTCAGTTACTGACACACTACACATAGCATCCATCTGGAAAATAGTAATTGAAAACACAATTTAAAACTTATTTATCAAGTACCTTTAAATTCTGTTTATCAAATCAGATTATTGTTTGGTGGTCTTCTTTTCTAAATATGGCTTTTTTAATTGAACTTGTATAAGTTTAGTTTACACAATAAAAAGAAATCCCGTTCTTTTAGGTAGTACTTGGTTTAAATCTAGCATGTTTATTCTACTATCCCAAGAAAAACCAAAACGTTTATTTATAAATAAATAAATATGGATTAATGTTCAACTTCATGATCAAAGATAATATGACTTTGGTCATATAAACATTTTATGGTATATGTGAAGTCTAAGCAAGGTTTTGCCTTTTATTAGACATATTATCATGATAATGTAGAAGTGAAATCAGTCATGTCTCTACCATTAATAGTTAGAGCACACAATTTCAACCGTAGTCCCATGAAAAACATCAATATCCCTACACATCTTTGGTGTTCGTCATTTCAACCGTCTTCAAAGTTACATAAATAGCCTTTCAATTATTCGTATATTATCTCTACGTCATGTGAATGCATGTTCACACCTTGCATGACATACACTTGTAAGTGTAATGAAGAGTAAAAAATACTTAATAGAATCAGATTTTTGGTTATATTTTACCTGGATAAAATTTAGCAGTGACATTACTGAGTCAATATTTGAAGCATGATGATGAAGTAAATATAACTTTGCAACTAATGTAGTAATCAGTATGGTATACGATATTCGTTCACTCAATCATCAACATTTGTAACAAATTGCACATACATATTCAAATCCATGATTTAAAGTGAAAAGTCCAGCTGACTAGAAAAACCATTACTTATGTCACAAAAGGTAAATGAAGAAAAAATTACCTCTTCTCTCCTCTTGTTGTCTAACTGAGAAAAATAATCAAGTGAAAGGAGTTTAATGAGTTGGGCTTCAGACAAATCTTTAACTTCATCCATAATGGTCGATTCCTGTGGAAATTCAAACTAAAAGTATTTACACAAGTTTTGTCCTATGCAATCTTGCTTTTGTTTCTATAAAGTTTTCTTATGAATGTGAACCACGCTTTCTTGCTGTGATTCTAATTTCATCGAGAATCATTTTCAAGACTTTCTTATGGTTCAATGTTCATTTATGCTATTTTTGCATTCGAACCGTTTAACAGCTTCATATACATTAGCAAATGGCCAAGTTGTAAGATGATCGTTTCATGTGTCATTAAGGACACAAGTATATGTGTATATATGGCATGTTCCCTTTGAGAAATTTTACTTAGGTGTTTAGAGGCATCTATTGAAAAATAGAAGTCACTGCTAATTTTTGGAGAGGAGGAAATTATGAACTGTATGAACACTACGAATTTCATCATAAACGGATCCTGAGATAAAGTGCAAATGCTCAAATTGCGCTTGGAGAAAAACTATGGTCTTAACAATATCACAAAATTGCATATTATCGTGATATAGTTAGATTGAACATGGTGTAAAGATTCAGTTTTTAAGAATAATACTGATGAAGTTTCTAACAAGCTTAAGTTCAAGCTTTCTGCATCAACTAAAATATTTCTTTTATATAACAGGTTAAAACTGAATAACGATAAGGTGTGCTTTTAAAACTTTGAACATATCGCAAATACAGCCATATAGGCAGGTTAATTTAAAATGGACAATCCAGTATAATATATGCAATCATTCAAACCGAACAAAGTGCAAAATATTAAATCTTGAATTTTTACATTAATATTGCAGCAGCTTTTGTTAAATAAAACAATTCAATGGCAACATAAATTGTATCAAATTCTACTTTTTACTAAAACAAAGTCAGTCTCCAGGCAGCACTTAACTTATGAAAATACAAACTTCCTTGGTATGTTATATAGTAGAATCTATAATAGCGTGTATAGAAATGCATCAGCAAACATACACAGCAGTGACTAGAGAAAAAAACTACTAGCCTTCAATTAATATATAATACGTACAAGATCACATGCTTTGGAGACCGACGACGGCTCGAGCTTCTACGTGGTTCTAGAGATCAACGACGTCTCGAGCTGCTGCGTGGTTCTACGGCTCGAGTTGTGGTGCATGGTTCTGGAGATCGACTTGGAGATTGAAGGTGAAATTGTGGCTCGAGTTGTGGTGCGTGGAAGGTTGAGCATGTTGGAGAGTTCGATTTTTTAATTAAATTGGGGATAGGGATGCGCTGGAGAGAGGGAGAGAGGATGGAGAGAGGGAGAGAGGCGTGAGAGAGGAAGAGAGGTCGATGTTGAGTAATAAGAGGCGCGACCAATTTTTATTTTTCCCTTTCTTTTTATTAAACCTACAGGCAGCGTTTTAGATTATTTTTTTCTTTTCTTTTTAATAATCCACTCATATAATTGCAGCACTTTTATTAAAACGCTGCTCAATGATGCTGCCAAAAATATATTTTCTTGTAGTGTATCAAACGTTCTTCCTTAGGCTACTCTAGTCTCATACATTCACTTTCCACTAGAAGTACTTGATCGAGTGCCTCGGGTCATTGATTCGTCAAAGTTTAGAGCACTAAACTTGGATCTTAGGATTTTCTTGCACTTGACCCTCTATTTTCCTAATGCATACACCGAAGTCAATAATAGAAAATCTCATGTCATCCACCATGACTAATCCAATTATATCCCTTACCATCTCATTACTTTTTCCAATGCACATCCCCCGTAAAGTTAACATTAGGTACCTAAATGTCACAAGATTAATACAAATAGGCATGTATCCTACCATACAATGTACACAATCATAACAAGGCAAACAACAAGCAAACAACAATTAAGCAGATAAAAGTAAGACAAACAATCAATAAAAATATTATGCAAGCAAAATAATTAACTCAAAAATGCTTAACATAACTAATGAACAACCATTATAAAATAAGTAAATAATAATAATACAATACAAATGGAATGATTTAATTCAAACAATCATGCAATAGATCATAAAACAAATGCAGTCAAATGAAACAGTCAAATTAATACAACTAATGTCAACAAGCAATAGAAGAACATAACCAATTCAACCAAAATGAACAGGTACTGCTGAAGTAAAATATCTCAACCTCATACACCAAAATGGGTAATCATAACCTCATATCCCTACTTTTCCTCTGGAAGGGAATAACTAGATAGCCCTATAACACATTAGGGTAAGCCACATAAAATAGGACTATGTTTTTTTAACATCATCATAATGGAAACTTAAAACTCACATCACCAGGCGTCCCATATCTCATGTCACATGGCCTAGTTTTACAATATTCAAATTGATTTTTCAAATAAAGTACACCTCTAGAATTTTATTTAGACTATATATTTTACTTCTTTTCTTTTCAAAAATCCACTTTAGAATCAAATTATTACATCCTTATAAAATATTTTTCCAAAATATTTTCCAAAATATTTAACAATATTATAGAATGCATGTTTTTTACGAAAGAGAAATATCTTCATACGTATTCTCAATAAAACATTCTCTTTTAAAAAAAATTGGGTATTCTTCCAATCAAAATCCTTTAAAAAAATAACGTTTTCCCATCAAATACCATATATCAAAAATTGTTCTTCACATAATTGCAACCAAAATTTGCATCCACATATAAGCTTTTCGAATTTCAAGGATGTTCTTTAAAAAAACATTTTTTTGAAATAAAAATGTTCCTCTGACTTTTTACTTAAAAATATATTTTTGAAAACATTTCTAATAGAAAAATACTATCCAAATATTTTTTCTAGTTAAAATAACTTCTCAAAAGTATATTCCTTTTTTTATGTTCCAATGTCTTTTTACTAAAATTACTTTTCCGCAATACATAGTTTATGTTCCAATGTCTAGGTGACGAATGTTTAATGGCCATCTGATTTAATACATAGTTATTTGTTTTATATTATATATTTGCTAGATAAAAATTCCACCTATGACATGTGATAGACATTATCTAAGTATGAAACTTCAAATTCAATTTAATTTAATATTAGACCAAAAATATGTGACAGCTATGCATATACTTGCGGGCATAATTACCTAAAGAGTTTCATCAATACGACTGACATCTAAAACAGCTGGAATAATACATGCCCCTATCTGTTGAATTTTATGTGGACCTACAATCAAGCATCAAGATGGAAACTTATTTTAATTTTACAGTATGCTAAGTAACTTTTGTTAAGAAAGCTGAAAACAAAACAAAA
This sequence comes from Allium fistulosum, assembly GCA_030737815.1. Taxonomy (NCBI): domain Eukaryota; kingdom Viridiplantae; phylum Streptophyta; class Magnoliopsida; order Asparagales; family Amaryllidaceae; genus Allium; species Allium fistulosum. The sequence continues at coordinate 421,772,410 of CM060906.1, forward strand.
AATATGTTTGCGACGCTGAAAAGCTAAAGGAAACAATTAACAAACAAACAACCAACCATAGGCTATTAAATATAAATGGTTGTTGAAGCTATGTACCTTGAAATATGTTGACTAGTATTCAAATAAACCAATATTGATTGGTTGAATTCAAATATTAATCTCATTGAAACTTTTAGTTCCACCAATTATAGTTAAGCGCATGCCCCTATTAAGTCGACCGGTCGTACCCTTTTTGTTGAGCCAAACTTGCACAGTGCTTACAGCTATTTGTATGTGATTAACTTATGCCAGTTGTACTCTTTTTTATTTGGCAAACTAGACAAGTATATTAGTTCAACTATGTTTTAACATGAAAATTTAGATCCATTTTATAGAATTATAAACGTAAAACAACATAAAGATCACATACCGCCACATTTCTTCAGCACCATTTAAGCTAGTTGTTTTCTTTCCAACGAGTTTCTCAATCCACTTTCCAGGGGATTTCCCCATTTTGATTCCAAGACTTCAATTCCTAATATGAAGAATCTCAAACATTATAGTTTCCACATCTTAAATCGTAACGACCCGAAACTTTGAAATTGGGATATTTAATTGATTTTAAATATTTAAAAGTTAATTTTTAACTTGAATTTCAAATGTAACCAATTATTGGATAATTAAATTATTGAATTTAATAATTGGAAGTTGGGTAAAATATTGAATATTCAGTTTTAAGCCTGTTAGAAATATTTCAAAGGCTTATAAAATTTATATTAATAATACTGAAGATAATAGAACCTTTAAAATTGAATTTAAAAGTGGTTTGTTCAGTTTTGAAAATATATCGTTTAAATTGACATTTAAAAATAGCCTTCCGGGGCACAGTCTCGGAATTCGATGAAACCAGTTCCATTGCGTCCGTAATAGTGTATTATTATCGGATTTTAAATTTCGTAATGTTTGGCCATACGGTATATAAACACGCTGAAATTTATATCAAAAATTCAATATAATAACTGGGTCCAAAAAGCTATCTTCTCCATACGATCGAGTTAGGACTCGAAACCTTTTCCATTGTGTTCGGAATAGGGGTATAACATTATAAACGCCTGGTGGCACACCTCGATAGGAGGTCGAGATTTTGAGTTGCGAATTCGAGATGATTTAAATTTATATATATATATATTCAGGTCCACTTTTTATTGATTGACATATTTTCACGTCCGAACTTTTTCCCTTCTTTTTAGTCACTGTAGCAAGTTTATCCCACCACGCAAACAACTCCCTCCATCGATTTAATAACAGCCAAAAGCGAATTTGGAAAAGAAAAGAAAATAGATAATAAAATTTGATAATTCCATTATAAATCTCGAACTACCCTCCCATTTCTCTTCTTCGTTCAAATCTCGTTCCTCGTTCAAAGATGAAGTACCAGAATGAAACTAAAAATATAAATATAAATGGCGACCCATCCACTCCTTTTATAAACCACGAATAATTCCCATTTGCTCTCCTCCTTCTCAGTTTGAAATTGATTCGTATATATAAAAAAAATGACCGAAAGAGATTGGGTGCGAATTCAAATCGCCACGAACGTCATGAATTTGAGGGGGGGAGTCGACATCTTCGTCTTCGACTATAAGGGAGGTAGACGCTCGCGCGCGTGATGGAGCAGGAACTGGAGGGGTCGAAGTCACTGCTAAATCGACTTTGGGGATTGATCGCGACTGCTAACGTTTCGAGCCGGCATCGGTGGTGGCGTGGGCTACGAAGTGGGAGCGGCAGTATCTATGGCTTTGAGGAAGTCGGTGCGGCGTTGTCTGCAGCCTGGTCGTGGTCGAGGGTGGGAGGATGCAGCGATGTTGGGTGAGTATCTCGCGCGGTCTATGTATATGTGTATGCTTATCGAATTTGGTTTTTAATTCTGGATTAAAATGTTAATCTACTTGGTGAACAAATGTTTAAAATAATATATATTGATAGATAATATTTTAATCTATAGTAAGTTATAAAACAATTTATTATTTTAATTTAAAGATTTATATATATATATATGTATGTATATGTATACAGTAAAGAAAAAGTATAACATAAATATAAATATGTATATATACACATGCCTATTTTAATTATAGGTAAACAGGAAAATTATATATAGAAAAGATTTTGGAAAAAATATATAGGAATTTTGAATGTTGAAGAGTTTATATAAAATTAGATTTTTGAATCTATATAAATTAATTTTTATAAGTGTATGGGTTTCAAGGGAAAAGCAAAAATATAAATGTAAACATATATATATATACACACACATATTTCCACTTACTAGTTTATTTTTAAAATCATGGGTTATAGTGATTTACTTGTTCAATTAACTTATTAAATTATTTTAGTTACTAAAAATAATTTATTATAGGAAAATTAGTTTAAAAATTAAATTATTAGTTTAAATTAAATTAATAAATGGTAATTGACTGCTCGATTATTTCAAATGTTAATAAACCGTATAATGTTTATACAAGGTCTTAAATCAGGGAGAGACAAGCCGGTTTGGATCAGATTGCAAATAAAAGGTCAAAGGTGAGTTAATCTCATTCGAATTAAATTACTGGTTAATTTAAATAGTTAGAATTTAAATTATTGGTTGATTGATGGAATGTGGTAATTATTATCAGTCTGGATGTGATATTATATATATAGTAGTAGATATATATTGGAGTGACTGATATTCCCGCATTATATAGCGGATGAGACCCTATGTGCCCCGCATAATAGCGGATGACCCTATATACCGCGATATCCTCCTTGAAGTGAGATTGGTATTTTTATATTGTGCTAACATCTGTGGATGCAGGGAAACAGGTTGGAGGGATCCAACTGGATTCCTCAAAATATTGAAATCTATTTTCATATTCAGTGATATGATTTATTTAATAATTTGTGATAGATTATATTGAAAATTGAAGTTATTGAATGCTATGGTTTGGCTGAATATATTTTGGGTATTTTAAGATATCAAAAATATAAAGATTGGATTTTTAAAGGAAAATAAAAGAGAGAATTTTAAGTAAAATAATTATAGTGAATTTGGATAAATTAAAGAAATGATTTGGAAAAGGGTAAAAAGTTTGATTTTAAATCCTATTAAATAAATTCCGAGTATGGGAAAAAATAGAGATTTTAAATAAATGGAAATAAAGGAGATTTGAGGACTCAAGCGATATTGTTTAAAGATTAAAGGATTTATTTTTAAATTCAAGATTTAAATGGGTTAGGAAAAATAAAAATGAGAATTTTTTTGGAATAAAGTATGAAATTGATATTTCAGATTTAAATAAGGTTTAAAACCATAAATAAGGAGGGAATCTCGAATTAACGGGTTTTGGGGTAAATTTGGGTAAATCAAAATAAATTTTAAAATTGAATTAATTCAGAGAATCGATTTGAAAATCGATTAAGTGTTTTTGAAATAGTGATTAAAAGCAGAATGAGACTATGGAATTTAGAGACTGGGTTAATAAATAAAGTGAAATAAATATCAGTGGATATTTGAGATTTTAAATTCACGGTGGAAATTTATAAGGAGATGGTAATTTGTTTAAAAAAATGGTGGTTTTATTTTTAAAATGTGAGAAAGGAAATTTACGGAGTTGAAACATAAATTTAAACTGGAAATAAATCGAGAAGGATTTATAAATGACAAGATCAGTTTTATTGAAGTGGAAATGTATTTTTCTTGAAAGCTAAGTATATTTTCAAAGAAAGATTTTTAAGTAGAAACTAGAAGTTTTAAAGATGTTCTAAAAGAATGTTTTTAGAGAAATTTATTATTTAAATTGTTTTTTTATATTTTTAAAGTAAATATTAATTAAATTAATTACAGTAGTAGTTATTTTTAAAGGTTAAATTAGTATTATGATTTAAAGGATGATTGTTAAATATTTATACTTTATATAACAGTTTTATTTTAAAAGTAGTTTTGGATAAAGTTTTACTTTGGAAATTATTATAGAATTTCATAACTATTATTTTGAATAAAGTGATTTAAGTAGTTTTACTTAAAATGTTTTAAGTGTATATTTTTGGATAAAGTGATTTAATTTATTTAAAATCTAAATTTAATAAGACTTAGTGTTTTTCAGTGGAAATAAAATGATTGGATGAATGATTGTTTAATTTGATAGTTAAATAACCGACTATCAATATTAGCTAATGCGCTGATCATTTCGAAGAGACCAGGATCAGATTTAATTATCCAAAAACCACTTCGATCCGGTTTGAACGTTACGAATGAATACCGTGAAGATGATGAAGATAGTGATTCGGTTTGTCCAGACCCAGGAAAACTTGTATGGACGAATGCTATCGGACCATCGTTATTGAAGGACGATGAGCATTCTAAGTGAATGTGTTCCTTAAAAGGTAACCGTAGCCTCAAGCCTCATCAACTGGGAATGGCTAAAATAGGGGAGGTGCAGCAAAGCTAAGTGGGTAGCACCCAAGTAGGGTAAGGTCACCTCTATCTATAGTCCCTTTTATTTCAGCTTTGTGGCGGTTGCTGATCCCAACCGCGGGGTGATCGTATTCGGGCTATCCAGTAAGGGGTAGTCCGGTCTTATGTTGCAGGGGATCGAAAGTGGTACTCGATACGCTGATCTAGGCTAGGTACCATGACGGGCGGTATCCCAGTAGCCCTGCCATTGTATGGAATCCATTTTCCAATAAGCGCCCGTACGGTTTTGATTGTGCCCAACTATGCTGGAACATGAGATGCAAGCATTTCAGCTATATTCTAATTTACTTTCTATAGACACTATTATAATATCAGATGGATTTGATAAAAATGTTTTGTTTATTTTAAGGTAAAAACCCGGCATGTTTATTTGTGGCGTGGTCTTACGAGATACCTTTGATTTCAAAAGATTTTGAAAACTTTAATAATTCAATTGATTGTGTTTTCTCATGCTGGTTTTCCAGACTGACTCGGGTGTTATTTTATTATAATGCTCGGGTCAGACCGAGTATTACAGATTTAGGATAGCATGCTGTAGAGCTCAGGAGACGAGCTGGATGATGAGACGTATCACACGTATTGGTGTATATTCCGCTGTGCATTGTAAGCTGTATAGTCAGCTTTTGTGAGGACAAGTTATTATAACTGTCTAGTATTGTGCTACTGATGTATTGTACTCTGATGATGTAATGTATAGAAAATGGTTATAGTTCCTTTAGTATAAAGATCTGTTGTTATCTATTATATATTGTTCCGCTGCGATTGTGAGAATCTGATGTTGTTTTATATTTTCTTCTTCTACCTCTTTCTTCTTTTCCTTACGGTTGGGTATTTCTGGCATTCGATTGTTTGGCATGTAATACCATGGACGTACTGATGTCGATTTTCGGAGGTCGAAAACCGGGTCGTGACATAAATGATAAATGATACACAAATATAATCAGTTTCAATAGTGTGAAGAGTTTAAAAACTTGTCGTGTACACTAAATCAAGAATTGCAACTGCAATATGCAAGCACTCATTCATTAAGTTATATTCTACAAGCAAAGATGCAAACTTTAAAAGAGACGAACAAAAGGGTTTGGCTGACTTTGCACAATGAAGCCAATACATAACTCAAATTTCCCAAATTACAGTAAATAAATCAAATAGGTAAATTATGACCAAAAGCATTGATACAAAGAGTACATCATTGTAAATCTGTGATGGATTTGACAGATCTGAAGCTCACTACGCAATTTTAAGCTTGTAGTTGAAACCCTAGCGTTCAGCTTTAATGTAATCACTAAAATTGATACATCTCAAATCGACAGCGTCGGATCTGGACGCAAAGTGGGATGGAGTTCGGGTTTGTTGCGAAGCTGGACGACATCGAAGAAGACGAAGAGGGAGTAGGGGCATAGGGTAGGAAGTAAAGGTCGAATTTGGAGCGTAGGGTTTGGAGCAGATTTTGTTTTTTAGGGTCGATTTAGAAATAGGGTAATAGGGTTAAGTAAAAATGTGATAGTCGGAAATTAAAATTACAAAAGAAGAGGGCGGGAAAGGAGGTACAGTGCTAAATGTTGGTACCATTTGTAGTCAAAAATGACACATGTTCGACACATCGAAAACAGAACCGTTCCATTTTCCCCTTTGGCTGGCTGAAGAAAAAGGGGTTTTTGGTGTCTGACGCGTCGGGCGCGTCCCCCATTTAACCGTTTTATATCGTTAATTAATACATTAATCAATAATTTAAATTTTTTAAATTTCAAAATTTTAAAACTTGTGCAAATGATGTCCGTTTGAGACGTGATTTTTTGTGTTGCAATCGTATCGAAGTGCTCTACATTATGGAGTTGGTTTGAACCGAATCCGAGTAATTTAAAATTTTACAATTTTATTTAGGTATTTTTTGTTTTCATTCTTCATTTACAAAAAAAACGAGATATACCATTTTTCAGCGGGGTACTGCCCCCGAACCCCCGCGAACTGACTAGCCAAGTCGACCGCCATTAGCAAGGGCGTACTCCCGCACCACCATTTAGGGGGTTGCCACCCCCATGGACCTCCCTTTGTGGAAAACATTTTTAAAAAACTATTTCCTCGCTAGCGAAAAATGTTTAATGCTTTGGAAAAATTCCTTGAAAAATACTGTAACGTGAACTTGTATTGCTGGTAGAAAAATACGGTAACGTGGACTAGTTGAAGGAAAATGTTTAATACTTCGGTCAAATACCTTGAAATCATTACTTCTTAATTATTTAGTAGTAATTACTAATTATTTAACATTAATCGTTAATTATTAAAATATTTAATATTCGATATTTATTATTTCTTAATTATTTAATAGTAATTATTAATTATTAATAATTTTAAAGTAATTATTTAATGTAAATTATTTAATACTAAATATTAAATGTTAATATTAAATATTAATTATTAATAATTAAATATTAATTATTAGTGGTAATTATTTAATGTTAACTACTAATTATTAATTACTTGATAGTAATTACTAAATAATAAATTTTTATTTTTAATATTTTTTATTAATTATTATTTACTGAATATTAAATATTAAATATTAGTACTTAAATATTAATTATTAGTAGTAATTTTTAATATTAATTATTAATTATAGTTAATAATTTTTCATTTTTAATTAATTATTATCAATTATTATTTATTAAATATTAAATGTTATTTAACAGTAGTTGTTATAAATTATTATTTATTAATTATTAATTAGTTATGGTTTAGTAGTAGTTATTATAAATATTAACTATAATTAATAAGTTTATTCAACGGTAGTTATTTTATATTAATTATTGATTATATTTATTATTATTATTATCATGGTTGTTTATTATTATTATTATTACTTTTAAATTGACGTCGTCATTTAGTTTTGGGTTCCATCTCTAGCAGACCCCAACTTGTTTGGGAATAATGGCTTAGTTGTTGTTATATTAAATATAAAAAATAAATATTGATTATAGATAATAATTAGTAATTATAAATTATTTATTAATAATCATTGATTATAAATTATAAATTAATAATGTTTTTACAACCTTGTATAAAAACTGGTAGATTAAAAAGTTTGTAATATGTATCTATTACAACTAGCAAAAAAAAAGAGTTATGAAAATTGACATTTATTATAACGGGCAAAAGAAAATGGTTGTAATAGGCATCTATTACAACGGGCAACTAGAGATGAAAACTGGTATTTAGTACAACGAGCCGAAAACCATTGTAATAGAACTATATTACAACCGACCAACACCATTGTAATAGAGCTGAAAACTAGTATCTATTACAACGAGCCGAAAACCATTGAATATGACCATATTACAACGGGCAAGCTGACAACGTTGTAATAGGTGTACTAGATGATGAAAAGTTGCACCTATTAAAATGGGCTTAAGAAACCCATTGTAAAAGGTTTCTATTACAACGGTTGTTTATAGCCCGTCATAAAACAGGCATTGTAAAATGATAATTTTGTTGTAGTGAATGTTGGATGTTTGCTACTTAGGTTATAACCAGCATCTAACCACTCCTAAAATTACTCATCCTACCCCACTCCTATAGTATTTATTTTCCACTCAAAGGTCACTATAAAGAACTAAAATCTAGGATGGGGTAATGGTTGTTATGCACACAACTCATACACACAAAATATATAAACATAAATAAGTATGCTCTCTCATTATATATATTTAACCCAATCAAAAGTGTAAATTTACCAACCTTAAATGGTTAAGTCTACTCAAGGCACAATGAGTCACTAAACTAAGCTTTGATGCCATGTGTAATGCAATACTATTTTTAATGTCGGAAACCAATTATAAATGCCAAAAATTATGCTGCAACTAATTTCTAGAATTAAAAATAGTGGATGATTTATATTATAGTTTAAACTTTCAATATGAAAATAAAACGAAATTTCACACCAGAACCAAAGATTAATATAAATGTACATTAGCTTAATAATACAATTATTTTACAACATCATCATAATAATTTACATCTCAATACATCAATTATCATTAACTCATTAACAATAAAACAATGGTATAAAAGCATATACCAATCATCTATCCACAATATAGCATGCACTCACCTTTCCATTTCCTCTTCAGCTCCTACCTACAACTTCACAACTCTACAGATATATATATATATATATATATATATAATAAAAGGGAAAAAATTCAATAATTTTTGGACTGTGCCTAACCCTATACGATAAGACCATAGGCTCGATAGTTATTGCATAGGAAAAGACTACCTACATACCCCATTTAGGCGATCAAGCCCAAATAGTTTTGTTTCCAACTCTCCTCCTACATCAAAATACTTGTTAGTACATATGACCATAGCATCCATGCAACCATCGCAACCATCATAAAAAAGCAACCAATGCAACCATTGCAACCACTGTAACAAATATGTATTGACCCTAATTTTGACTAACATTATTTAGAAAATTTAATTTGATAAATAAAATAAAATAATGTAGATAGTTAAGAGATTGAGATTGTTAATTAAGAAGTAGTCGTGCTTTAAGGAATGTATTAGTAAAAGAGAATTAATAATAAGTAAGTAAGAGGAATATGGTAAGGGTAAAATGAGAATAGCCTTTGTTTCTATACCGTAAACCCTTCTATTCTTCATTCCTTATTTATTTTTAACTTTCACAAGCAAAACTAAAACCCTAAAGAACTTGGTCAGCCACCATTAAGAGTATTCAAGGAGAATAAAAGCTAGGATTCAAGTAGAAAGCTTAAGCAAATCAATTTAAAGGAAAATCTCAACCTTCTTAACACAAAGCCAAAGTGAATAATTAACTTACATCTCACTTTTGATATTGATTTTAGTTTCAAGTTAGATCCGAATTATTTTTGCTAGTTATATGCCATGTTGCATTTGTTTAAATGGATATAAATGCTTGTTGATGATTTATATAATTTCATATAGAATTTATGATATGTTTAAATTAGAAAACCTATTAAATGACATCCAAATGATTTTCATTTTTGATATATGGTCAAAAACATAATTTTAGAAGTGGGTTTCAAATTTCATAATTTTCCAAGCAATTATGGATTGATTATGGATTTTCTAAGAGAGAAAATAGAGAATTTCGGATATAAATTAATTAAGGAAATTAAATAATGTTTTTGGATTTGGAATTTATATATGTTAGAAAACATATTCAAAGTGAATTATTGTGATTTTTGGGGATTTTTCCTAAGTATTTTACTATGATTAATAAATTATTTAAGTTAGAGGACTTAAATGTTTTATTTGTTTTGTTAAGGGAAAGGGGTTATTGTTAAAATAATTTCAATTGTTAATTGTTAATTTGGCAGCCTTTTTAGAAGAATTTTGATAAAGAATTGGCAACCGATCATATCGACAAATTAGGCAAGTTATGTGAAAAGGAATTACTTTGAATGGCATAAAACCAGTTTTGTTTCGAATTACAACTTCGCCACTTCCATTGCTTGCTTTCGACACCATACTCAAAAGGCCTTTCGCACCTATTCGAAACCAATGCACATGGTATCAAGCAAATGGTATATATTATATTGAAGAAAGGTGAAGGGGACTGTGTCGGAGGCTTGCTTTTGAAGGAGTTGAAGCCAATTTTATTAGCTTTCAAATCAATCAACTTGCCTTTGTTTTTAAAAAGAAGCTTTTAAAAGAGTTGCCACTTGTAAATTGGGTTTTTAACCCAGTAAAATCCAATAGGAGTTAGAACATCCAGACTAAGCCAGGATGACTTGAAACTTGAACAAGGCATCTAAAAGAACAAGCCAATGGAACTTAAGAGAAACAAGCCAAAAATCCACTAAGTAGATGGATCGCTGGCGATCCATCATCCATGGATCGCTAGCTATCCAAAAGAAAGCATTACGAGTTGTCAAAGCTTCTTGCATCATGATCTACTACCTCTTCTAAGAATACTTACCAAGTTTCATAGCATTCCAAGCAGCGTAGTTCAAGAAGTAAAGATTCATCTGATTCAAGCTGTTTACCCGCTTTTTAACCAAATAGCTAACTTAAAACGGACCTTGAGAACTCATACAAAGTCGGATTGACTTGAAATTTTAGGGGACACTTAAAAGACATAAGAGAAGGAACTCACCAAAAATGAGCTTGATTGGATATGGCTAGATGGGTCACTAGCGACTTAACTAGATGGATCATTACCGACCCATGTAGAGTGGGCCCCACCACTTGAAATTTTTATGGTAGGTCCTTGACTCCCTCTAGAGTGTACTTGGAAAGTTTCGTCTATTTTTGTTAATTTTTGGGTGAGTTATGGATGATTCTTCTGGACCATATACCCTTGAAGACGGATGATCAAACAAACTCCAAACAACTTGATATTTGGACAAGGCACTTAAATAGAAGATAGGAAGACAACCAAACAAAGATCACTCAAAAATATGCTAAGTGGATGGATAGCTAGCGATCCATCCACTATAGATAGCTAGCGATCCATCAAGAGAGGTTGGATCGCCTTCAAACTTTCCAAGCTCCTTCATAACACTAAGTAAAGGCTTCTGGTAGATAAATATCCTAAGTTGATGGATAGCTAGTGATCCATCTCCTATGGATAGCTTGCAATCCATCAATATAGGTCGGATCGCCCTCAAACTTTCCGAGCTCCTTCATAGCACTAAGTAAAGGCTTCTGGAATATGCTAAGTTGATGGATAGCTAGCGATCCATCCCTTAAGGATAGCTAGCAATCCATAGAAATGACTCAGATTGATTTGAGATTTCGATGATGACTTGGCATAACAACTATACTCTTCTGCACTACAAGTTCTGACCCAAGTGTTGTGACGACCGCCCATGACCCCTGCACCGAATCTAGAGATAGTGCGCTGTAAAGTGTGCCAGGCGACCATGGACGATTGTCAGGGTAGATTTAAACAACAGAATCTATCGTATTACTCACAGCGCATGGACAAAATACAATAGAACATATATATATAGTGAAGCTTTACAGAATAAAATGCCATCATATAAAACTTCATAATAGTTGAATACAAGCATCCAAATAGCCAATACATCAAGCCTCACTACATAACACTCAGAGAATACAAAACAGCGGAACATCCAGTACATATAATAAGAAGATAATATGCAACCCTCCAGCTCGTCTTCGACATCAGCATCGTGAGAAGAGATCAGCACCTGTCACCTGCTACCTAGTCTGCCCGTCCCAAAAATGGACGAACAGCCCAAGGCAATAAGAATTAAAACATAAAGCCTTGAGTCAGACAACAGTCTTAGTGAGCAGTAAATTAACTAACAACATACCAAAAGAGCATAAAGGAAAAGGAATAGGAATACAACCCTCCCACTCTAACCTCATTCTACAGTGATAGCCTCCAGACACACACTAAGCAGAAGCAACATAGCAAAGCATACAATTTAAAGTAAAGTAATAATCATTCGAGTCAAGGGCGATGTTTTCCAAGTACCAAGGCCTAAATCAGATAAGCACCCAGAAAATACCGCTCTTGGGTCCGAATGACGATACAACCAAACATCCATGACTCTGGCTATCACTGTTATCATTGCTTCGATATCACCGTTAATTGAATGACCGGCACATTCTTTCAACCGTCCGTCAAGGGCTAATGGAAACCCCGGTTCTAGACATAACTCCCGCACGTCGTCGCAGCCCGTGCCTAGGACTATCGAATCTGCCCAGAGTACTCGACCATCAACAGTTGGCCGTTGGGACTATCGAATCTGCCCAAACGTACTCTTGCTTAGAGCATGCTAGAACCTTCAACAACGATGTTATCCAAGCCTCCTAGCCATCCTCCTCGACGACTATTCTCATATCCATTCATTATCCTCAACTCGAATCATATCACCGAGTTATCAACATGCTTGGAATGATCCCGTATGGATTAGACCAAGTCTTCATCACATGATTGCCTCGCTTCATCACATCCTCGCAAAGCCTCATCTCAACATCACATCATCAAATCTACGCATAAGAGCTTCATCATCCCACTACATATGTCACGAGCAGCTTACCCAATTCAAGAGCCTTTCTCTTAGCTTTTGAATCATCTTCGGTCTAAATCAAACCATCAATCATCTAATTCATAACAATCAACCAAATCAAACATTAATCCAAGCAATCAAGCATTCAAATATGATCTAAGTAGACAATTATAACAATAATGGCATTTTCGTAATTAAAGAGTTGAAAGTCTAACAAGCATGAAAACATGAGAATTATCTCTACAACTTGATGAATGAACTTGCATAGGTTAATCATACACAAAAATGGTTGTCAAATCATCATGAACAATGGATCTACACTTAGGTTTACAAAAATGCATAGAAATCACTATTTTAACACCAAATCAAGCCAACAATCTGATCTACTCCTTTGGATCCGTGTGAGAGATAATCACCACTCACCAAATCACCTAAACAACCTCAAATCAACACGCTTCAGATCTGGACAGCGAAGGATCAAGCTTGATCTATCACTAATCCGCTTCAAACGAAGGAATCTCTCTTGAAAAGATGAAGATCTTCAATCTAAGCTCTTGAATCTTCAATCTTGATCTTCGATTTGGATGAAAGGAAGCACTAGATTAGAGTGGAGAAAAGAAGTGAAGAAGTGTAGAAGTCGAGCTCTCAAAATGGCAGCACTTCGTCGCTTCAAAATCCGGATCCCAAAAATGAAGCCAACCCCCTTCTATTTATAGGCGAAATTCCCTAAGTCGTAACTCGGAATTAGGTCGTCTCCGACCTACGACCTAAGACCTTGCCGACCTAAAACCCATACGACCTAACAGCTCTTCGACCTAAACAATGCGCGCGACTTAACGAACCAGGTCTCAAGACTTACCATCCTAACTCCTAGGTCGCTCGCGACTTAACACATAGGCTACGACCTACGACTTAACGATATAGTAGCCAAACTCCTAAGTCGGTCACAACATAACACACGCGCCTATACGACCTAACGACTTAGCAGCTTCGCCGACCTAGCAAAGTTATGACCCAACCAAGATACGACTTAACAGAGGGTACGACTCATCATGGTAGCCGACCTACGACTTAGCTAACTCATCTGTCTACGGCTTAACCATGACACGCCTTAACGACCTATCACTTAACTCAACCCAACGAGTTACGACCTAATCCCTTAAACATCTACGCGACCTAACATAAGTCGCGAACAAACTGGGATACGACCTAACTACTAAGTCGTCTAGACGACTTAACCATCCAATACCCACACTTAGGTCGCTCACAACAGTTTCCTTAGGTCGTTGCCGACCTAACTCTACCCCACGACCTAACCCCAGAATACTTAGGTCGCCTAAACCTCTTAAGTCGGTCACGACTTATCACTTAGGTCGGTCACTACCTTAAATCGGTCAACCACACTTCCTTAACTCGGTTAATTCCTTAAGTCGGCAACTCGACCCAGACTTATCTCTTAACTCGTCCAAACCGACTTAGGACTTAGAAAAATTCTGAACGACTTATCAACAATGCAACCAATTGTCAACTGTTTTACGATGTTTCGATCCGTAAAATACGGGTCGTTACATTCTCTTCCCCTTAGGAATTTCGCCCCCGAAATTCCAAACAGCAAAGCAATCAAAGATTATTCTGTACGCCTACCAACCATAACAATCAACAAACCATGCATCCAATTCTAGCTTAGCGTACAGAATTCTAACACTAGAACAAGTTACAATATCGTGAGATGACACGACACCTTAGGGCCATACCTTGAAGAGTTCAGGATGAGCTGCCTTCATCCTCTCTTCCACCTCCCACGTATAGTCGTTATCATCATCACTCCATTTTATCTTGAGCAACTTAACTATCTTCCTCCTAAGCTGTTTCGTGTCGGTTTCAACAACACGAAGCGGCTTACGAGGTCTTCTACCAACTGGATCAACTTCGAAATCTTCACAGCTATCAGCAGGAACCATCGTATCCGGGTCGTGCACATACTTCCGTAGATACGATACATGGAAAACATTGTGCACACTCGACATCTTCTCCGGTAACTCCAATCTATAGGCGAGCTTTCCAATTCGCTCGATGATCGGGAATGGTCCAACAAATCTCGGAGTCAATTTTCCTTTCTTCCCGAATCGGATAACATTCTTCAGTGGAGAAATCTTCACAAAAACCATATCACATACGTCGAATTCCAAATCCTTACGACGTTTATCGGCGTAACTCTTCTGACGGTCTTGGCCTGCCTTCATTCGTTGCCGAATGATCTCTATACAATCTGAAGTCTGTCGAATCATCTCTGGCCCAAGTATCAACTTTTCTCCAGTTTCTATCTAACACGTCGGAGAGTTACACGGTCTTCCATACAATGCCTCATACGGTTCCATACCAATGCTTGACTGGTAACTGTTGTTGTACGCAAACTCCACCAAATGAAGGTGATCTTCCCATGATCCTCCGAAATCCAAAACACAAGCTCTGAGGAGATCTTCCAAAACTCGGTTGACTCTCTCGGTCTGACCATCTGTTTGAGGGTGATAAGCTGTACTCAAACACAACTCAGTTCCCAAAACTTCCTGGAAGCTCTTCCAAAATCCACTAGTGAACAGTGGGTCTCGATCGCTCACTATACTCTTCGGAATACCATGGAATCGAACTATCCACTTAACATACAACTCAGCCAACCTTGATGCAGTCCTAGTCGATCGAACAGGAATAAATCTTGCACTCTTAGTCAGGCGATCTGCAATGACCCAAATTCCTTTATTTCCCGTTCTGGTTCTAGGCAATCCATCGATAAAATCCATCAACACTTGTTCCCACTTCCATGTAGGAACTTCTAATGGCTGAAGCAATCCACTTGGCTTCTTCTGTTCAGCCTTTACCAACTGGCAGTTCATACACTTGGAAATAAAATTTCCAACATCCTTCTTCATACCTTCCCAGTAGTAGGTTCTCTTCATATCCCGATACATCTTATTTCCACCTGGATGAATTGTCAACTTCGAGTGATGACTTTCCTTCAGAACTTCACTCCTCAATTCATCTATATCGGGAACAACTAGTCGTCCTTGCTTTCGAAGCCAACCCTCTCGATCGACCTCGAATCCTTTATCCTTTTCTGGATCCAACCCAGATTCCAATTCACGGATAATCTTGACAAGCTTATCGTCTCACTTTTGGCCCTCGCCAATCCTTTCCACAAGAGTGGGTCTTATCGATAAGTTTGCCAACATCTCAGGTTCCAATTCACATCTAGGCCTGAAGTCAAATCCAGCTAAATACTCGAGACTCTTCCATTCTGAAAACATGGCTCCCAATCCTGCATGTCTTCGACTCAACGCATCTGCCACTGCGTTACCTTTTCCCGAAGTATAAGCTATACCAAAATCATATGATGCCAAAAACTCTAGCCAACGTTGCTGCCGAAGATTCAAATCCTTTTGGGAGAAAAGATACTTCAACGACTTATGATCTGTAAACAACTCGAATCGAACTCCCAATAGATAATGTCTCCACATCTTCAGAGCAAATACAATCGCCGCTAACTCCAAATCATGAGTCGGGTAATTCCTTTCATGCGGCTTCAGTTGTCGACTGGCATACGCAACAACTTTATCCTTCTGCATCAGCACTGCTCCAAGTCCAGTACCACATGCGTCGGTGTAAACCACCATCTCATCATTCCCACTTGGAATAGTCAAAACAGGAGCACTCGTCAATCTCTCTTTCAGGATTCCGAAAGCTTGCTCACACTTAGCATCCCAACTGAACACTTGGTTCTTCTTCGTCAATCCTGTTAATGGTGCAGCTACCTTGGAGAAGTCTTTGATAAACCGTCGATAATATCCTGCTAATCCAAGAAAACTTCTCACATCAGATGCATTCTTAGGTCTAACCCAATCCTGGATTGCTGCCACCTTAGCAGGATCAACCGCTATTCCATTTCCAGAAATCACATGGCCTAAGAACCTCACTTCACTCTTCCAGAAGTGACACTTCGAAAAATTAGCCTTCAGCTGATGTTTCCGTAAGATCTCCAAAACGATACGCAAGTGCATCTTGTGTTCTTCTTCCGTTCTGGAATAAATCAGAATATCATCCACGAACACAAGCACAAACTTGTTCAACTGATCTCTGAACACTCTATTCATAAGATCCACAAAATATGCTGGCGCGTTAGTCAATCCAAACGGCATTACCAGCCACTCAAAGAAACCAGATGGTGTCCGAAAAGCAGTCTTCGGCACACTATCCTTAGCTACTCTCAACTGGTGAAATCCCGTTGCCAAATCCATCTGAGAAAACACCTTAGCCTCGTGAAGCTGATCAAAAAAGTCATCTATTCTCGGCAATGGATACTTGTTCTTCTTAGTCACCTTATTCAGCTCACGATAATCCACACACAATCTCAATGACCCATCTGCCTTGGTTGCGAACACAACTGGTGCACCCCACTCGGACACACTACGCCGAATGAATCCTTTCTGTAAAAGGTCATCAACTTGCACCTTCAACTCATGCTGTTCCCTAGGCGCCATCCGCCTAAGAGGCATCGCAACAGGTCTGGCTCCTTCAACTAGATCTATACGAAACTCGATCTCTCTATGCGGCGGCAACCCTTTGACTTCGTCAAAGACATCCTCGAATCCATTAGCGATTGGCACCGATGACAGTCCATCCCGTGGAACAACCAGCGAATACATGAAGCTCATGAAGACGCCTTCCTCATGCTTACATCGTATCACAACCTTTCGCCCCTCCACATTCTCGACTGTCACTTCCAACCTCTCGCAATCAACCTTTGCCGCATACTTCCTAAGCCAGTCCATACCCAGAATAATTCCGAACCCCGCAAAGTTCAGAACAAAGCAATCACAAACAAAAGAGCAACCATGACTCGAAACAATCAGACCACGGCATAACATACACAAACAAGACGAACCCCCAACAGGATTAGTCACAACCAATGGCCTATCAACAATATCCGGTTCCAAACCTAACCGGCTTACGAGTTCACTACAAACAAACGAATGCGACGCCCCAGTATCAAACAGAACTCTAACTAGAACACCACATAAGAAAAGAGTACCTTGAACCACCACACTCTTTCCTTTCTCTTCAACGGTAGGAGCTTTCGAAGACGACGGAACAGCTCCCAAAGCATAAGCCTGCACAATCTGCTTGTCCTTCCTTGGTTCTGGACAATTCCTCCTGATGTGTCCTGGCTTGTCACAGTTGTGACACTTCATCGGCACCTTTAGATTCTTACAATCCTTTGAGAAATGGCCCTTCTGTTGACAATTGTAGCAAGTCACCTCGCCTTTCGGCTTCTTCTGGCCATCCTTACCCTTCTGCTACTGCTGCTTCCTCTTCTTGTTTCCACCCTGCTGGGGTTTAGACTCTTCCCTGGTCACAGCAACAACAGATCCTTCCTTAGGAAACAGACTCTCATGCCTGAGAGCTTTCTCCACAACCTTCTCAAATGAATCATCCAAATGATCCACCAACTGCCTCCCAAGATAACTGTCCAAGCCTGTCACAAACTTCTCATTCTTCTGATATGCAGAATCAATATATGACCGGGCATACTTGGACAACGCTTCAAACTCAGAAACATACTCAAGAACTGATTTCCCTCCTTGCTTGAGCTCCACAAACTTATTGAACAGAACAGACTTCTGAGCTGTAGAAATGAACTTAGCTTCAAATCTGACTTGGAATTGCTCCCAAGTAATCTCTTCTTCCGTAGTAGTGATGGTAATAGAGTTCCACCAATCAGAGGCTCTCCCTTGAAGCTGCCTTGATGCCAACTTCCTCTTAGTTGCATCATCAATTCCCAAATCACCAAAGATCCTTCTACAAGCATCTATCCACCTCTGGACTTCGATAGTTGATTCTGTTCCCAAGAAAACCTTCCCTCCAAGAGCAGTATAATCCTTGCACAACTTAGCAAAATCCACTGGTTTCGGAGTTTGGACTTGAACTCCAACATCAACTGCTGCCCCCGGAACTAGTATCCTTCTCATGATCGAAGTCATCATAGCTTCGAACATAGCTGCATAATCAGCAGTCCCCTCAGTAGCACGGCCTTCCCTAGCAGCTGGTCTCCCTCTTCGACTCATTCTCAATATCTACAAAAAGGAATGATCAGAACATCTAGAGAAACAACTGCATAAAGGACTCAAACTCAACTAAACTACTATATTATATATAGTATTCATCCATCAAAATAAAATTACGTCTCTCATACGTAGTTACGACATCGAGCGTTGGGTAAAATCGATTAACCAATGCTCTGATACCAAATGTGACGACCGCCCATGACCCCTGCACCGAATCTAGAGATAGTGCGCTGTAAAGTGTGCCAGGCGACCATGGACGATTGTCAGGGTAGATTTAAACAACAGAATCTATCGTATTACTCACAGCGCATGGACAAAATACAATAGAACATATATATATAGTGAAGCTTTACAGAATAAAATGCCATCATATAAAACTTCATAATAGTTGAATACAAGCATCCAAATAGCCAATACATCAAGCCTCACTACATAACACTCAGAGAATACAAAATAGCGGAACATCCAGTACATATAATAAGAAGATAATATGCAACCCTCCAGCTCGTCTTCGACATCAGCATCGTGAGAAGAGATCAGCACCTGTCACCTGCTACCTAGTCTGCCCGTCCCAAAAATGGACGAACAGCCCAAGGCAATAAGAATTAAAACATAAAGCCTTGAGTCAGACAACAGTCTTAGTAAGCAGTAAATTAACTAACAACATACCAAAAGAGCATAAAGGAAAAGGAAAAGGAATAGGAATACAACCCTCCCACTCCAACCTCATTCTACAGTGATAGCCTCCAGACACACACTAAGCAGAAGCAACATAGCAAAGCATACAATTTAAAGTAAAGTAATAATCATTCGAGTCAAGGGCGATGTTTTCCAAGTACCAAGGCCTAAATCAGATAAGCACCCAGAAAATACCGCTCTTGGGTCCGAATGACGATACAACCAAACATCCATGACTCTGGCTATCACTGTTATCATTGCTTCGATATCACCGTTAATTGAATGACCGGCACATTCTTTCAGCCGTCCGTCAAGGGCTAATGGAAACCTCGGTTCTAGACATAACTCCCGCACGTCGTCGCAGCCCGTGCCTAGGACTATCGAATCTGCCCAGAGTACTCGACCATCACAAGTTGGCCGTTGGGACTATCGAATCTGCCCAAACGTACTCTTGCTTAGAGCATGCTAGAACCTTCAACAACGATGTTATCCAAGCCTCCTAGCCATCCTCCTCGACGACTATTCTCATATCCATTCATTATCCTCAACTCGAATCATATCACCGAGTTATCAACATGCTTGGAATGATCCCGTCTGGATTAGACCAAGTCTTCATCACATGATTGCCTCGCTTCATCACATCCTCGCAAAGCCTCATCTCAACATCACATCATCAAATCTACGCATAAGAGCTTCATCATCCCGCTACATATGCCACGAGCAGCTTACCCAATTCAAGAGCCTTTCTCTTAGCTTTTGAATCATCTTTGGTCTAAATCAAACCATCAATCATCTAATTCATAACAATCAACCAAATCAAACATTAATCCAAGCAATCAAGCATTCAAATATGATCTAAGTAGACAATTATAACAATAATGGCATTTTCGTAATTAAAGAGTTGAAAGTCTAACAAGCATGAAAACATGAGAATTATCTCTACAACTTGATGAATGAACTTGCATAGGTTAATCATACACAAAAATGGTTGTCAAATCATCATGAACAATGGATCTACATGGATCTACACTTAGGTTTACAAAAATGCATAGAAATCACTATTTTAACACCAAATCAAGCCAACAATCCGATCTACTCCTTTGGATCCGTGTGAGAGATAATCACCACTCACCAAATCACCTAAATAACCTCAAATCAACACGCTTCAGATCTGGACAGCGAAGGATCAAGCTTGATCTATCACTAATCCGCTTCAAACGAAGGAATCTCTCTTGAAAAGAAGAAGATCTTCAATCTAAGCTCTTGAATCTTCAATCTTGATCTTCGATTTGGATGAAAGGAAGCACTAGATTAGAGTGGAGAAAAGAAGTGAAGAAGTGTAGAAGTCGAGCTCTCAAAATGGCAGCACTTCGTCGCTTCAAAATCTGGATCCCAAAAATGAAGCCAACCCCCTTCTATTTATAGGCGAAATTCCCTAAGTCGTAACTCGGAATTAGGTCGTCTCCGACCTACGACCTAAGACCTTGCCGACCTAAAACCCATACGACCTAACAGCTCTTTGACCTAAACAATGCGCGCGACTTAACGAACCAGGTCTCAAGACTTACCATCCTAACTCCTAGGTCGCTCGCGACTTAACACATAGGCTACGACCTACGACTTAACGATATAGCAGCCAAACTCCTAAGTCGGTCACAACATAACACACGCGCCTATACGACCTAACGACTTAGCAGCTTCGCCGACCTAGCAAAGTTATGACCCAACCAAGATACGACTTAACAGAGGGTACGACTCATCATGGTAGCCGACCTACGACTTAGCTAACTCATCTGTCTACGGCTTAACCATGACACGCCTTAACGACCTATCACTTAACTCAACCCAATGAGTTACGACCTAATCCCTTAAACATCTACGCGACCTAACATAAGTCGCGAACAAACTGGGATACGACCTAACTACTAAGTCGTCTAGACGACTTAACCATCCAATACCCACACTTAGGTCGCTCACAACAGTTTCCTTAGGTCGTTGTCGACCTAACTCTACCCCACGACCTAACCCCAGAATACTTAGGTCGCCTACTACTCTTCCTTAGGTTGCCTAAACCTCTTAAGTCGGTCACGACTTATCACTTAGGTCGGTCACTACCTTAAATCGGTCAACCACACTTCCTTAACTCGGTTAATTCCTTAAGTCGGCAACTCGACCCAGACTTATCTCTTAACTCGTCCAAACCGACTTAGGACTTAGAAAAATTCTGAACGACTTATCAACAATGCAACCAATTGTCAACTATTTTACGATGTTTCGATCCGTAAAATACGGGTCGTTATAAGTGTTCTCCAACCCCTATAAATACAATCCTACCTACAACATAAACATGACCTTCTTGACTGGCTGCTGGAACTCTGTAGAGACTATTCTTCACTCTTCTCCTCCTACACAATAGTCATATAGTGGTTCACTATGATTCTCCAGTGAACTCTTATACTTGTGGCTTGATCTAACTTAGAAGATTCAATCATATTGTAATCCGATTCAACTTGTAATAGCAGTCAGTTAATAGAAAGTTATAAAGTGGACATAGGCTTCATTAACAGCCGAACCACTATAAAAAATATTTTTATCTTTTAACCATTTCTGCTTTTTTACATTTATTCTCTATATTATTGCTCTGTAAGAACAGGGCTGGTGCTTTCACACTCAATGCAGGGTGTTGATCTTTTTTTGGGTTAATATTTTGGCACTTTCATTGAGAAACCAACTCAAGCTTAGATCTAGTTATCTGCTCTGGATTAGATAGGTTCATAAGTTAGATCCTCAATCTTTTCTTAGAAGATTTGTTGTTGAGAATCAATGGCACCAGGAAGAAAGAGAACTACCTCTAGAAGATCCATAGGATCTACCATTGCTGGAGAAGCAACAAACCATCAACAAATTGAAGTCAACAACCCCAAAACCTGTTGTTAGGAGCCAACTCTGGAGATCAGGTTCCAGGATCCTCCACATAGCATGAAGTTTGACTAAGGGAGAATTGAACAAGACTGTTGATGAAATTAACCATAAAATGGCAACCAGTCAAAAGGCTCTTGTGGAAAAGATAGATGCTCCCTGAGCACTCCAATCATTAACTACTCCCAGAACGGTGCCAGAAGCCGTGGCTGCTATAGAGCAAGAGCATTCTTCTGTTTCTGGAAACATTAGGCAAAAGCAAAAGGAATCAATGGGCGGAGCTCCAAGAATCATGATGGAAGAAAATGTAAACACTCCACCTACTACAAAGTACCGACTACAAACCCGAACTTAGGGGTGAAAGCCCCATGGAAGGATATAATGTTGGCTCTCTCTGGTCTGAAGATGACAACCAATTTGAGGAAGATAAATTGAATGAATATTCCAATGTGCAAAATGCTAGAAGAAGCTCTAAAACCTGGGTCGCAGCACAGTGCCAAGCAATGGGCGAGGAACTGCTACTCAAACGGTACTCCTAGAGGCAGGAGAACTAAGAAGATATGATACAAACTGATATCAATTACAAGGCCAAGCTCCCATGGTATATTGTGACCACTCCCAACTGACCAACTTCCAATCCCATCACGGAGCTCCTATCATTGAATCATGAATGTTCGTTGTCGAAAATCATCAAAAATCATCAAAATGGTCGTTGAAAAACTCACTTCAGGGTTGACTCGAAGTCGATCTCGGGTAATCGCCTATTTTACTCGAAGCAGATTCTGGAAGTCTTGACTCAAATTCAAACTTGGGTAATTACCCGTTTGACTCGAAGTAAACCTAGGAAATTCTGGCCTAAAATCAGACTCGGGTAAAACAAAGATTTTCTCCAAGCGAACATGTAAATGGCTCCAAGCAACGTTTGTCACCAACCCATCACTTCAAAGTCTGTGACTCCAAGCGAACCATGTGCTGACTCCAAGAAAATGGCAAATTTTCTCGGGTCGGACTTCAAGTAAAATACCACCAATCGATCAATGTCGATCCATCTTCTTTTGCCCATAACTCGAACATGCAAACTCCAAATGCTTTGAAATTTGGAATGCAACCTTATGGGGGCCTTCTTTGTCACCCAGACCGATCTAACCTAGTTTGAAATTTTTTGGGGATTGTCATTGATCCATGGCTCCATCATAAGTGATTTTTCATTCAATATGCACTTCCAATCATTCAAGCATAGAACAATCATGCATATCATTCTCAAGCATTATAAACAGCCGTAACTTGAAAACGGACCAGTTTGACAAGGGTTTGAGCATCTTCCCTAATCCAAAATCATTCATCGAAGTCGTTCAACATGCAGAATATCCAAAGAAGTTTATCATGCCAACTATACCTTTTGTACAACTGTATAACTGATTCGAAATTACTTTTTTACAGGTATGATTAGCAAATGAACCAAGCGAGGGCGACAGATGCAGTCTACTACAAGGCCCTCAGGAATCATTAAAGGATGAAACAACCTACTACCTTGGAAGAAATCTATAGGAAGGCAAACCAGTTCTAAAGACTAGAAGTAGTGCAATTGGAAGAAGGCAAACCCAACAATTTTCCAAAGAATGTACCAAACGTTGAAGGAGCTACAGGACCTCAAGGACCTTCTGCCCAAGCAAGGCTATTAAGACCCAATAGAAAGGCACCCCAGCTAACTCATGAAATCATGAAAGGATGATTATCAAATAACACTCTAGCTAGCTAGCAACTAAGGAATGGGGCAGCAACCTGAAGCGATGCCTTCTCATCCATCCTTGTCTACTTTCATTTTCCAAATGAGCCATACCGGGGCACTGGGGGCATTGTAGACTACACGATGAAAGAAATGCTTATATGCCCTCGACGAGTCATGTCCATCCCCCTTTTGAGAACTGGTGTTGCTCTAGTAGCGTTCGAGAAGTCTTGTCCAAAGGATCGTCGAATAAACAGATCCAGCCCCTTAGTCCCCAGGAACCGATAAAACTGTGTTTCCACAAGCTGAATCTCAAAAATTCCTCTTGAAGTCATTGAATCATTGCTTTAATGCCGTTGGGCCGTTGGACACATGACCTAGAACTCTTCTTGAAGTCGATGAATTATCATCCCAAGGTCATTTGGTCGTCGGACATCCGACCAAAATTTCTCTTGAAGTCAATGAATCATTGCTTTAAGACAGCCGGGCCATCCGACACACGACCCAAAACTCCTCTCGGAATTGATAAATTATCATTCCAAGGCCGTCTAGCCATCGGACATCCGACCACAAAAACTCCTTCACGAACTAAAGCATCGTGAAGGTCTTCCATGAACTAAAGCATCGTGAAGGCGAACTGGTAAATCAGCGATCATCTGATCCAAAAAACCCTTTACGAACGTGAAGGTCTTTTATGAACTAAAGCATCGTAAAGGTGAATCGGTAGATCAGCGGTCATTTGATCCCAAAAAACCCTTCACAAACGTAAAGGTCTTTCATGAATTAAAGAGTCGTGAAGGCGAACCGGTAAATCAGCAGTCATCTGATCAAAAAAATCCTTCGCGAACGTGAAGGTCTTTCAAGAACTAAAGCATCGTGAAGGCTAACCGGTAGATCAGTGGTCATCTGATCCAAAAAAAAACCTTCGTGAACTTGAAGGTCTTTCACGAACTAAAGCATCGTGAAGGTAAACCGGTAGATCATCGATCATCTGATCCAAAAAACCCTTCACGAACGAGAAGGTCTTTCACGAACTAAAGCATCGTGAAGGCGAACCGATGGATCAGCAAAATTTATGTACGACTGATATCCGCAAAGGTGAACTGGGAGATCACCAGTCATCTGATCCAGAGCCCCTTGAAGTCAACGAAGTCATGCTCCAAGGCCACAAATCGACAATCATATCAGTCACTCAGCATAATTAACGGAATCACTTCCAACGACTGATGAAACTAACAATGCTGAACTACAGAGCTTCAAAGTCGCTCAAAGGAACTAAGCCAAAACTGAACCATCCTTGTGGTTAATCAGAGGCTGGCTCGAATTAAGTCAAGACTTAGAACTTGGGAGAACTGCACCCACTGGACTAGGGGCAACCAAACTAGTTGTGGAGAGATCCTGGGTACAATTCAAGTGCGCCAACAGCCCTATGGCATGGGGGCACGGCACACACTTGAATAACCTCAAGGAAGGCCAAGACTACAGTTCTGTTATGCCCGATCAAAAATTCTGGATTCTGACTACTACGGACTTAACAACCTAGCTAGCGCAACAAACGAAATAGAACCATAATACTTGCTTACTTCTTCCCAACTCCTCCTTTACCACCCTTGGTGACCAGATCCTTTTCCTCTTAGACTGTATGCCAATTGAATACCAATTCTCCAAAGGCAGTTTGGACCAAGGACTGAGAGTCTTGCCCCGAACTCCCATAAGCTCTTTCTTCATAACCATCTCCATGCAGTCGGCTATAGATCTCTCCACCATGGCAATCTTATTTGTTTGGCCATGCACATCTACTCGAAATACAGGAGGATCTTCCAAGCCATGGTTACTCAATCCAAACACCAATTATCTCTTAGAACTGATTAAATTGTGTTCCAGCAAAGTCAAATCGCCGGATTGATGGGAAAACATGATCCTTACCTTCTAAGAACTGGTATCGCTCTTCCAGCACCGGGAAGGCCCAAACCATTGTGCGTATCCCATAATCCGTGCACTTCACCATGCATCACTTCTTGTGGTGTGGAACCACACTCTCGTAGCACGAACTCATCACATTACTCGAAGATTGGAAATGTCAAGAAGTTCCAAACCGTTCCGGATCGATGGGTCGTATCAATCCTATAAGTCACACATTTCATAAGCCACGCGCTCTTAAAAGCTGTGCATTTCATAAGCCGCGCACTCTCAAAATCTATGCATTTCATAAGTCGCGTACTTCCAAAGCCTTGCATTTCATAAGCTGCGCAAGCACTACTTGATGTTGCTCCAGCATCATCAGCAAACCGTTAAAATTTTCTAATTACCGGTGTTGTCCCGACAATACCGAGAAACTTATCTATTACAGGATTAACAGGGACCAACTCCCGCTACCCGAAAGAACCGACATTGCTCCGGTAGTGCCTAAAGTTCACAAACCAAGAATTCAGCAAAGAGTTCTGATCTTTGACCAAAGTTAATGTACAAAATTTATAAATTCAAGACATCCAAGTCACGAGTTCCCAAAGATAGGAGCTGTGACGTACCTTTGACCGAGGGCATCCAAGGAGCCGCCCATAAAATCAAGTCTCACATCAATTGTTTAGAATAATCAGCCCTATGGACCGAGGGGCACATAAAAAATTAATACTTGGTCAGGATAGAAAATCGCTCCAACTTGCAATAGAAGGAGGAACTTACCATCGTCCAGAGATAGACCACGACGGAAGGCGTTTCCAGAATCAAATCATCAACGCATAAGTTTCCAATGACAGAAGCTGGTGCTCGACAGATGTCTCAAACCCTAACTTGCAGAAAACCAGCTGTTATCCGAAGACAGACAACAGCAAGGAGAGAACGCTTGAAATCGAGCAGCTAAACCATTGATTCTCGAAAATTGGAACCAACGACTAAGGTTGATATATGAAATAATTCTATCGGCCCAGCATAACGCGTATGGCCTGAAACAAGCAAGGTTAAGTGTCACAGATTCAAGACAAACACTACGAACTTTACTGATCCGTGATCGGGATAGGAATGAGCACGGTCATACCGGGGGAAATATGCTAACTCGCTCCATAATTTCTAATTTTCTATAAGAACCTGAAATTTGACACCTAGAATTGAATGGTTCCGCCTAGAAATGAAGGGTCTGTAGATAGAAGTCAGATCATAACAAAAACCAATTAGAGGAAATCTAATTTTTCATGAATAAGAATAACCATGCAATTGGTTAAGCAACAACCCTGCATTTCTAAGGTTAACACTTGATGGTGCTAAACAAGGCTAAGCAACGAAAACGCCTGGGACTCCCTTCCTTCCAAAACATGGTCCATCCCGAAGTTAAGCAAAATTGAGTAAAACAGCCACACTAGGTTGAAAGGGATCAACTCAACTATACAGGATCGAATGAATGATTCAATCCTAACCAACATGACTTTAACTTTGCCCGAAGACAGGCAGCACTAAGAAAAGGCTTCTATAATCCAATCATCGAAGTGCTAGTTTTCAAAGACCGAAACTAGTGCCTACCTGGATTAAAAGCATTGCCGGATTGGCAGGGAAAATCGATCCCAACCTCCTGGGTGTCGGTGTTTCCCCGGCAACGCTAAGGCATTTTTTCATTTCCTAAGTACTGGTGTTGCCCCGGCAACGTCAAGAAACTTTCTATTTCATAATTATAGGTGTTCCCCCGGTAACACCAGGAAACCCTCTATTTCCTAAGTACTGACATTGCCTCGGCAATGTTGGGAAATTTTCTATTCACCGTGTACCATTGTTGCCTCAGCAACACCTAGAAGACTTTAATCTACAGGTTCGATGAGAAACACTCATCATAGTAAACCATTAATGCACTAGCTTCCAAAGATAGAAGTTGGTCCTCAACTGAGATTCAACCCTTGTCTTCAGAAAACTATCGTTGCCCGAAAATGGGCAACAACAGGAAGACATAACCTTTCATAGGTCAACCGGATGGTTCGACCTTTCATCATAAGAATCAGCCACTACACATGAGTAAAGCAACCGAAAGGATATCCCAAGATTGAATTGCCTGTGTGCTAATTTCTAGGGATGAAAGTTGGTGCACAACCGAATTACCTAAATTCAGCTTAGAAAGAAGTTAGATACAGTCAAAAGATAGGAAGCCTCGAGGAAGTGTTGCTTGGAACCAAACAACTAGGTTATCAATTCCCGAAGACAAGAATTAGCGTATGAACAGAACTTCTGTTACAACAGCAATCAAGCAAAGCATGCACAACTAAGGACATGGAAGGACAATCATGGAAGGTCGAAACTAATACCATTGGACTTCCTCAATTCTATAGGATTAAGAGCCAGACCAGGGGCAATCGAATCATTTGTCACAAACCTCTCCATCTCTCACAATTGCCCAAATACAGGCGTTCGAAATAGCTAGTCCCTCAAGAAGGGATAGACGCATAGATACTTGATCAAAAAAATATTTCAAAGTACAAACAAGAATAACCATGAGGTTGGTTACATAACGGTTCTGTATCATAAAACAGAGCATTCGGGCAACAAAATCGCCAACAAAGGAAATGAAGGATTTAAGTTCAGAAATCAACCGTCGATCATAGTCTGGTGATGACGAGAAGGATCGATGACCTACTTACGGTCTAACTTGATCATTTGGTTCCAACTTGCAGGAATATGGCATTACCCGAAGTTTGGTGACGCTAGGAAGAAACCCCCAGAATGAAACTATCGATACATCAGCTTTCGAAAATAGAAGTAAGAGTTTTATTGAATCTTCAGCCCTACCTTCTGGTATCTCATGCTATTTGAAGATTCGCAACATCAAGAAAAAATCCACAGAGTTGAGTCATCCATGCATGAATTTCTGAAGATAGAAACTGATACATGATTAGGATCTCAACACTGGACTTGGAAGAATTCACTCTAGCAAAAGACGACAGCGACGCATCTTTCCAGCACATGTACCTAGAATGACATTGGATGACGATGTCAACTTGGAATCAAGCAACAAAGTCCTTAGTTCCTGGAGATAGGAGTTATTGTGTCAATCAAATTAGGGTAATCGAACGTATTGCCCAGGAGACCTAGTCTCTCGAAAACTTGTAGACTTAGTATTTAGAGAAATTAGCCCTATGGACTAAGGCAGATACACCAACACTTTGTTGAAACGAACTCAATTGAGCATGAGTAGGGAGTAGCTACAGAGCTAGCTAGACCAAGCTAGCTCATAGTTCTGAACAAAGCTATGAAATAGAATATGTCAAAATGACCGTTGAAGTATTACTTACATGTATAGAATTATAGTAAACGAGTATGCTGCACATGAACAAGAGAGGTGATATAGTGAGAAAAAGCAATGCTTAGAAAAGGGCAATTAAACCAAAAGTCCCTGAAGACAAAGGCTGGTGTGCAGGTTGAACTCCGAAAAATGCAAAGCAAGGATAATCACAATCGAACAAGTCATGCGCTAGTTTCCGAAGACTGAAATTGTGCCAGATCAAACTACAACTACAACTCTACAAGAGAAGCTATGCCTTGTAATTTAACTGTAATAAATCATCCCAATATAACAAGAACAATAAGTGAAGCCTAAGTTGCGAAGGACCCAGCTTCTGAAGGAGTGGAAGTCCCTCCGCCAGACTAAAGATTGGATGGCCGAAAAGTCATTTTCAACAATAAAACTTGGCATTCAGCCCTGTCGGGTATGTTTTACTTTCAATAATATCCTCGTATAACCAATGCTCTGAATCCAAAGGAAGTCGGCGTATGTTGACCTGTCGGGTTCTGAGCGTTGACCAGGGCAGATGTAGTGTGTTATCTACATGAGAAGAGTACAATATTACTGCAAACAAACAATCTAGTGTAGATAGCTTGCTTACATTTGAAAAAAAATCCATATCGTCCTTTGAAATTATCTTCTCTATACTTACCCATTATCGATTAATGATCGATAACAGAGCCAATGTCCGAAAAGACGCGGGAAGCTTTTCTTTTTAGGATCAATGCAGTACGGAAATGGGAAGAGCGATATGATTGAATCGTCCACTATATCCAATTTTGCAATAAATCGTCACATTAGAATTAAAAATGGCGACAGGAACTTAACCAAGTCCTCGAAAAGAAACAGTTAAAGACAAAGAGCAAGACATCGCTCCAGAACGACGTACAATCGTTCGAGACAAAACTTAGCTTCACTGCTGGTCGAGTTAAAACTATTTAAGTTGACTCCAAACCTATGTCGTGCACCTACTTACCGACCTAAATCCTTGTGTAAACTACAGAGCGAAGATTGCATCGTCAATACCAGGATTTGGAAGTCAGATCGAAATCAAAAAATGAATGGCTATCAGAAGTCAGTTAATTGAAAACAACATCTTGAGATGGACTCCAACGATTCACTGAAATTCATAGAATAGTAATCTAAAACTTGTCTTGTTCTAGAGCACACTTTTTTTCCAACAAAAACATACTCTTGGGGGCAAATGTAAACTGGGTTTTTAACCTAGTAGAATCCAATAGGAGTTAGAACATTCAGACTAAGCCAGAATGACTTGAAACTTGAACAAGGCATCTAAAAGAACAAGCCAATATAACTTAAGAGAAATTGGCCAAAAATCCACTAAGTAGATGGATCGCTGGCGATCCAAAGAAAGCATTATGAGTTGTCAAAGCCTCTTGCATCATGATCTACCACCTCTTCTAAGAATACTTACCAAGTTTTATAGCATTCCAAGCAGCGTAGTTCAAGAAGTAAAGATTCATCTAATTCAAGCTGTTTACCTGCTTTTTGACAAAAGTAACTAACTTAAAATGGACCTATAGAACTCATACAAAGTCGGACAAACTTGAAATTTTGGAAGAACACTAAAAAGACATAATAGAAGGAACTCACCCAAAATGAGCTTGATTGAATAAGTCTAGATAGGTCGCTAGCGATCTAACTACATGGATCGCCACTGACCTATGTAGATTGGGTCCCACCACTTGAAATTTTTATGGTGGGTCCTTGACACCCTCTAGAGTGTATCTGCAAAGTTTCGTCTGATTTTGTTAAGTTTTGAATGAGTTATGGATGATTCTTCTTGACCAGATGACCCATGAAGATGGATGATCAAACAAACTCCAAACGACTTGATATTTGGACAAGGCACTTAAAAAGAAGATAGGAAGACAAAAAACAAAGATCACTCAAAAATAAGCTAAGTGGATAGATAGCTAGCGATCCATCCCCTATGGATAGCTAGCGATCCATCCCCTATGGATGGCTAGCGATCCATCCCCTATGGATAGCTAGTGATCCATCAAGATAGGTTGGATCGCCCTCAAAATTTCCAAGCTCCTTCATAGCATTAAGTAAAGGCTTCTGGTAGAAAAATATCCTAAGTTGATGGATAGCTTGCGATCCATCTCTTATGCATAGCTAGCGATCCATCCTATATGGATAGCTAGCGATCCATCAAGATAGGTCGGATCGCCCTCAAACTTTTCGAGCTCCTTCGTAGCACTAAGTAAAGGCTTTTGGTAGAAAAATATGCTAAGTTGATGGATAGCTAGCGATCCATCCCATATGGATAACTAGCGATCCATAGAAATGACTCAGGTTGATTTGAGATTTTTGGTGATGACTTGGCATAACAATTGGACTCTTCTACACTTAAACTTCTAGCCGAAGTGCTCTCCAACCCCTATAAATACAATCCTACCTGTAACATAAACAGGATCTTCTGGACTGACTGTTGGAACTCTACAGAGATTATTCTTCACTCTTCTCCTCCTACACAATAGTCATATAGGGGTTCACTGTGATTCTCTGGTGAACTCCTATACTTGTGACTTGATCTAACTTAGAAGATTCAATCATATTGTAATCTGATTCAACTTGTAACAGCAGTCAGTTAATAGAAAGTTATAAAGTGGACGTATGCTTCATTAACAGCCGAACCACTATAAAAATCTTCTTATCTTTTTACTATTTCTGCTTTTTTACATTTATTCTCTATATTATTGCTCTGTAAGAATAGGGCTAGTGCTTTCACACTCAATCCAGGATGTTGATCCATTTTTTTGGCTTAACACCGCTTTTGAATCCATTCGAAACCTAGCTGCCAAATTCATACCTTTTGGATTGGTTTAAAGCCACTTTTTTTTATAACGTTCAAATAATGTATTCGAAAGGGGAGCTTTTAACTTTTAAATTTTAAAGTTTCCTTCCTAGAGCTTTCGAAAGGGTCCTTTTAGCCGCTTTTATTAATGGTTTCGGAGGCAATGGTTTCGAAGGATGGTTTCGAAGCTATCCTCTTCTCCAATTCTTTTCCTTAAGATTAATGCTTTCGGAAGCAAAGCTTTCACTTCTGCTCTCTTTGACCCTATAGTAAATGTTAAACCCAATGGTTTCAAAAGGGATACTTTTAAATGGTTTCTAAGCAATGTTTCCACAAACTCTTACTTGAACCCAATGCTTTCAAAAGGTATGTTTTATCTATTTTGAAGGGAAAGATTCCAATGCTTTCGAAAGGTATGTTTTAAGTGTTTCAAAGGGAAAGTTTACAATGCTTTTATAAAGGTGTACTTTGAGTGTTTCGAAAGGAATATTTTTAAGGGTTTCGAAAGAGGATGTCTAAGGTTTTAAGTAATGGTTTCAAAAGGGATACTTTCAATGATTTCGAAAGGGATTGTTTAAAGTTATAAACAATGGTTTCGAAGGTGTTGTTTTGGCTTTATAGCCTAAAATTTTCTAAGTTAGAAAGGGCTATAACTTATTTTGAAGGGATAGATAATCCCATTGGTTTAGATTCCCTCAACAATGTTTTGTGTAAAGCAGATACAATGGCATTGATATTATGAGTAAAGCAAAGAGAATATTTTTCTTGTTTAAGTATGATTTAGAAGGGGTAAATCAGTTTAAATGAAAGGTTGGACAGATAGTCCATTATGAAATAATTCTAAGGAAAATTTATTGGGGTAGTTAACCTTAAGTTTATGACTCAAATATTAGGAGACCAAATGGAACTGGTGTAGGGTCACGCCCTATATAGCCCTTACCTAATATAAGTCCAAAATTCCAATGTGTTGGGCTTTGTCACAGATGGGACTAAAATGATGTTACAAACAGAAAGGAATATATAGAGTAAAGATAGGTTATTGGTGAGCCTGCAAAACCATTAGGATCAGTTGATCCTAGAAGAAGAAAGTTAAGGGCAGACAGCCCAGTATTATGTTTAACAGAAGTTGGATTATTTATTTTGTCCGGTAGGCCCGAGTCAGCCAGTGGTTAATTGTCAGCCTGATAAAACTATATTGTTCGAATAGATAGTCCATTGATTACCTGATTTATATGCATATATGTTATTGCTATTGCTGTTATAATCAATTTGACTGGAAGATTTTAAATTGCAAAAGATATGATTTTAGAAGGATATTAGTGAGGGGAAACCCGTTTCGCTAAACAATGTGATCTCACTTAATGTCAGTAAATCATGATGTAATAGAATTATTTACACAAGACTTTATGTTTGAATCGAAGTTTATGTTTTCCCCTTAAACTCTCGGGTGCTCAAAATTAAAGTTAAGTAGATTGAGAGTTAAGGACTTTTCAGGTTTAGTAGGTCAGATGAATAAGTTTCCGAAGATGTGCAGGAGGCAAAACTTGCTATGTCGGAGTTATTTAGTAGAATTTCCATTGTGATGTATTTATGACTGATTTGTCTACCTATGTAGTACTTTGATCATCCAAGGGGGCATCTTCATATGTCGCTCTTGGCGTACTTTGTAATAATTATATTTGATCAAAACCTGAAAATCGTTTGGGATTATGTAATTGAATATGAAATATTGATTTGAAATGTAATCAGAAAAGCTGTTTTTGAAATCTGTGTTGATTTTATTTTATATTCTTGTGCTTCTAATATTATGGATATCGTTAACATTGCCGTATTTTGTCACCGAAAGTTAATGCTATAGATGACCGCAGCATCTGTAGTGCTTAGCTTCAGGCCATAGAATATGGGAGTTACGACATGGTATCAGAGCATAGGTTTATGAAAACTTAAAAGAAATTTTAAACTTAAAATGATTTTTGAAAACATAATCCTAACGAATTAGAGAAGATTGGGATATGGGATTACATTATATTAACGTACTTGTATTTGTTGTATATAAGTATACGCTTTATCTATATTCTTCCATCACTCTTAGGCTATTCTTCAGTATCTTACAAAGACTCAAATGCAGATTTTAAGGAAGTGAGATATGGATGCTAGGAATGGAAGAGTTAACCTTGATGGAGGAAGCATCACAACTAATGGAAATTCCAGACCGAATAATCGAAGGAATTCAAGTAGGGCACAAGCTACTAACGTGGGTGTTAGAGCGCCAGCAAGTTGATATGGGAGCTAAGTATCAGTTCATCATCAACCTGATGCAAGCTGGAGCTACTGCGGAATTAGTTGGAGGAAATGTTAAAGAAGGAAATTAGGGAGCTCCGGTGGTCAACAACTATGCAGTGCTAAGTAGGGACTAGTTAGGCTTGGAGGAAAGCCGTTTATCGTCATTGAGGACGCAATTGAAGTGGCGAATTGGTTACTTTATTGCAAAAGGATTTTTGCTGATTTAGGACATAATGATGAGCAGAAAAGGAGATTGGCATCCAGACAGTTACAAGGAGCAGCATTGTACTAGTGGAATAGTGTTGTTGTAGGAGTAGCTGAAGAGGCTATGATTTGGGCAGGATTCAAAATGAGGTTCGAGGAAAGATTCATGTCTGAGATCTCCAAATCAACTCTGCTCAGGAAGTTTGCTGAGTTGCTGCAGGGAGACATGACAGTTCTTGAGTATGCTACCCTTAAGGAATTATCGAGATACAGATATGCCACGGTTGATACGATTATCAAATGGAATGAGAAGTTCATCCGCGAATTAAGACCCGAGCTTGCTAAAGTAACCTTACCACATATTAGGGATCTGTGTGATGTAGTTGTTGAGATGGCTTTGAGGAATAAGGAGATGTTTGCTTTCTTAAATGGTAAAAAAGTGGTGGAAAATCAAGGTGGGAAGAATCAGAAGAGAAAGTTTTACCATAAGAAAGGAGCTCAGAAAGGAGGAGTAGCCAAGAAAGAGAAGGCTGATGTAGTTTGCTACAAGTGCGATAAGAAGGGACATTTTTCTCACAAGTGTTGGATGGGCAAAGAAAAGAAGGTTGCTGACAAGAAAGGAGTGAAATGCTTCAATTGTGACTAGATTAGACATTATAAGAACTAGTGCAAAGAACCGGACAAGGATGGAAAGGGCAAAGTGTTTGCATTGGAACCAGCTACCTCAAGACCAACAGCTAAGGAGAAAGGAAAATCTATGTTGGGAGGTACCCTTTTGATTCAGGGTGCGTCAGTTAGAGTTCTATTTGATACTAGTGCACCGCATTCTTTTATATCTCATTATTTGGTAAATAAGCTTAACCTAGAACATTCATACTTAGTTACATCCTTAAGGGTTGTGAATCTGATAAGAGGGTATGGGACTCTTGGGATGAGATGTGACCAGTTAGAGCTTAAATTGTTAGATCATATATTTGCTTGCAGTTTGCATGCGTTTAATTTCGTAGGTTTTGAAATTATTTTGGGTATGGATTGGTTAAGTAAGCATGATGCTAGGTTATTTTTCCATGATAGGAAAATATCATTTAGACACCCTTTTGTAGCGATTGGATTATATACATTGTAGAAAACCCGAAATTAGATTCTTGCGCTTTGTTGGGTGTTATGGATGAAGAAAATGAGTTGAATCGAGTTTTCAATGTTAGAGAATTCGCAGATGTCTTTGAGCCCGTGATAGGACTATGCCGAAAGGAGCCATTGAGTTTCAAATAGATTTAGTAGCAGAAGTCGAACTTGTGAGTAAACCGCCAAGTAGAATGACACCCTCTGAGATATAGGAGCTAAAGGTACAGTTGGTGGAATTAGAAGGTAATAATTTTATTAGTCCAAGCTGCTTACCTTAGGGAGCAGCCGTAGTATTTGTTAAGAAATCGGACGGATCGTCAAGGTTATGTATCAATTATCATAAGCTGAACGAGAAGACAATAAAGAACCGACATCTGTTACCTAGGATTGATGATTTGTTCGACCAGTTGAGTGGATCCAAAGTATTTTCTCAGTTGGATTTGACAACAGGGTTCCATTAGCTTAAAGTAGCAGAGGATAGTATTCCTATGACGGCGTTTAGGACAAGATATGGATCGTACGAATGGTTAGTGATGTCGTTCGGACTAACTAATGCGCCAGCATTCTTCGTGGACTTGATGAACAGAATCTTCCAAGAACATCTGGACAGATTTGTATTGGTATTTAGAGACGACATATTGATATATGCCAAGGATGAAAAAGATCATGAAGTTCATCTTAGGATAGTGCTTGAGACATTGAGGAAGCATCAGTTGAAAGCGAAGTTTTCAAAGTGTCATTTCTGGAAGAAAGAAGTTAGGTTTCTTGGTCATGTAGTCTCAGAGAAAGGGTTGTTAGTAGATCCGGCTAAGATTGAGGCAGTGAATAATTAGAAAAGACCTTAGATAGTGACTGAGATAAAGAGTTTTCTTGAGTTAGCTAGCTACTACCGAAGATTCATTAAGGATTTCTCGCAGATAACCGCACCAATGACTAAGCTAACTTGGAAAGACATGAAGTTTATTTGGAATGATAAGTATGAGGCGGCATTCCAAAAACCGAAATATTTATTGACTAATGCACCTATGTTAGTTGTTCCAGAAGGGAATCAGGACTTAGTGGTGTAGACGGATGCATGCGTAATAGGATTAGGAGCTGTGTCAATGTAAAGAGGTAAAGTGATTACCTATGCTTCTCGACAGCTCAGACCGCATTAAGTTAAATATCCAACTCATGATTTGGAATTTGTTGCGGTAATTTTCGCATTAAAGGTATGGAGACATTACCTTTTAGGAGAAAGATTCGAGTTGTATATAGATCATAAGTTACTAAGATATTTATTCTCTCGGAAGGAGTTGAATATGAGACAGCAGAGATGGTGAGAGTTCATAGCCACATACGATTTTGGTATTGAGCACACACCAGGAAAAGGAAATAAGGTGGCAGATGCACTTAGCAGAAAACATTAGAATGCAGTATTGGCAATGATAGTTGAGTGGAAAGATTTAGAAGCGTTGACTACATGTAGAGTACAATGGAGATCTGAGGCTAGTTCTAGCCGAGAAACTGCCATGTTATCATGTTTAGAAGTTTGACCAATGATGATCGAAAGGATTGCATCTAAGCAGTAAAATGACCTAGTGTTAGCTAAGAAGTGAAGGCTAGAGGCCGGAACTGGGATTGATAATCTGAAGGATTTAAGTCTTGACCAAAAAGGGTGGTTGAGAAAGAAAGGACGATTGTGTGTCTTGAATATAGAAAACCTTAGGTGGTCCTTAGAGAATGTCATCGATCAAAATTTAAGATTCATCCTGGTGGAACCAAGATGTATCAGGATATGAAGAGGAGTTTCTACTGGAAAAGTATGAAGAGAGATGTTGGCTCATGGGTGAGGCAGTGTTTGCATTGTCAACGGGTAAAAGCCGAACATCAGATTTCAAGTGGGTTACTTCAGCCTTTGGATGTTCTAGTCTAGAAATGGGATTCTATCTCAATGGATTTCATAGACGGGTTGCCAAGTTCGAATAGAGGAAATGAGAGTATTTGGCTTATAGTGGACAGATTGACTAAGAGTGCACACTTTATACCAGTTAAGTCGACCAAGACAACAACATATTTAGCTAAGTTATTTATGAGGAATATAGTTAGACTGCATGGAATTCCTAGTAGTATAGTAAGTGACAGAGATTCCTTATTCACTAGCGAGTTCTGGAAGAGTGTAAAATATACTTTAGGTACCAAGCTCAAGATGAGTACCGCTTACCATCCGCAGATAGATGGGAAAATAGAAAGAGTTAACAAAGTCTTAAAGGATTTGTTAAGAGCTTGTGTGCTAAATTTTGGAGGATCATGGAAAGACCATCTAAACTTAGTTGACTTTTCCTATAATAACAGGTATCAGATTAGTATAAGAAATGGCGCCTTTCGAAGCTTTGTATGAAAGGCCATGCAAATCTTCCGTTTGTTGGTTAGAGACCAGGGATAGTGTAACGACCCGTATTTTTCACGGATCGAAAAGTTCGTCAAATCTGGAATTTTTGCATTTTTAAGTCATTTCAGATTTTTTTTGGGGAAATTTGTCTAAGTCCTAGGTCGTGGACGACCTAAGAGCTAAGTCGTGACCGAGTTAAGGACTTGCGAGTTAGTGTTAGGTCGTGGGTTAGTTGGAGCGACCTATAAAATTGTGCAACCTAGGATTTAGTTAAGTAATTAGGTCGGCAGGGCGAGTTAACGACCTAAAGACTGACCGACTTAAGGATATGGCGACTCAAGGGTAGGCAGACCTAGTGGTTCCGGGTTAGCGACTTAGTAATTAAGTTGTTAGGTCGGTTGGGACGACCTATAGAAGCTAGCAGTGTAGTTAGGTCGGCAATGACCTAAGTAGTAGTGAGCGACTTAAGGAGTTAAGTCGTAAGTCTGGGTAGAGTTAGGTCGCATCCCAGTTGTTCGCGACTTATGTTAGGTCGCGTGGAGGCTTAAGGAATTAGGTCGTAACCTTTTAAGTCGTAGGTCGCTGGGTTTCGTCTAAGTGTTAGGTCGTAACCTTTTAAGTCGTAGGTCGCT
Organism: Allium fistulosum; assembly: GCA_030737815.1. Lineage (NCBI taxonomy): Eukaryota > Viridiplantae > Streptophyta > Magnoliopsida > Asparagales > Amaryllidaceae > Allium > Allium fistulosum. Next base: position 421,811,067 of record CM060906.1, read on the forward strand.
GGGTTTCGTCTAAGTGTTAGGTCGAAGTATGTGTTAAGTCGTAGGTCGACTTAATAGTTAGGTCGTATGCGCAGAAGTGTTAGATCGTAGGAGTTGAGGCGCGCGTATCTGTTAGGTCGGAGTTATTGGCTAAGGGTTAGGTCGGAGGCTCTGTTAAGTCGTGGGGGTTTTTATGTCGTAGGTCGGCATATGTTAGGTCGGCAACGACTTAAGGAGATAGCCGAGTTACGACTCAGGCAGTTTTCAGCTATAAATAGGAGGGGTTGTTCTCACTTTTTGGGATCCGGATTTTGAAGCGACGAAGTGCTGCCATTTTGAGAGCTCGACTTCTACACTTCTTCACTTCTTTTCTCCACTCTAATCTAGTGCTTCCATCCATCCAAATCGAAGATCGAGATTGAAGATTCAAAAGCTTGGATTGAAGATCTTCATCTTTTCAAGAGAGATTTCTTCGTTTGAAGTGAGATCTTGTCGGATCTAGCTTAGTTCTTCGCTGTCCAGATCTGAAGTTGTTATCTTTTGGATTGTTTAGGTGATTTGGTGAGTGGTGATTATCTCTCACACGGATCCAAAGGAGTATATCGGATTGTTGGCTCGATTTGGTGTTAAAATAGTGATTTCCATGCATTTTCTTCATTCTATGTATAGATCCATGTAGATCCATTGTTCAAGATGATGTTGCATCCATTTTATCATATGTTAACCTATGCAAGTTCATTCATCAAGTTTGTAGAGATATAATCCATGTTTTCATGCTTATTGGACTTTCAACTCTTTAATTACGAAAATGCCATTATTGTTATAATTGTCTACTTAGATCATTTTTGAATGCTTGATTGCTTGGATTGATGTTTGATTTGATTGATTGTTATGAACTAGATGATTGATGATTAGATTTAGATCGAAGGTGATTCAAAAGCTAAGGGAAAGGCTCTTGAATTGGAAAAGCTGCTCGTGGCATATGTAGCGGGATGGTGAAGCTCCTATGCATAGATTTGATGATGTGAAGTTGAGATGAAGCTTTGCGAGGATGTAATGAAGCGAGGCATCATATGATGAAGACTTGGTCTAATCCAGGCGGGATCATTCCAAGCATGTTGATAACTCGGTGATATGATTCGAGTTGAGGATAATGGATGCTCGAGAGGCGCTTGAGCTAGTATGGCAATAGTCGTCGAGGAGGATGACTAGGAGGTTGAGACCTCATCGTTGTTGAAGGTTCTAGCATGCTCTAAGCAAGAGTACATGGGGACGCCCAAAAGACTAAGTTGATGGTCAAGTACTCTGGGTAGATTCGATAATCCTAGGCACGGGTCACGATGACGTGCGGGAGTTATGTCTAGAACCGGGGTTACCATTAGCCCTTGACGGACGGCTGAAAGAATGTGCCGGTCATTCAATTAACGGTGATATCGCAACAATGATAACAGTGATAGCCGAGTCATGGATGTTTGGTTGTATCATCATTCGATCTCAAGAGCGGTATTTCCTGGGTGCTTATCTGACCTTGGTTTTAGACCTTGGGATTTATACTTGGAAAACATCGCTCTTGACTCGAGTGACAATTGCTTTACTTTAAATTGTATGCTCTGCTATGTTTGCTTCTGCTTAGTGTGTGTCTGGGGGCTATCACTGTAGAATGAGGTTGGAGTGGGAGGGTTGTATTCCTATTCCTTTTCCTTTATGCTCTTTTGGTATGTTGTTAGTTAATTTACTGCTCACTAAGACTGTTGTCTGACTCAAGGCTTTATGTTTTAATTCTTATTGCCTTGGGCTGTTCGTCCATTTTGGGACGGGCAGACTAGGTAGCAGGTGACAGGTGCTGTTCTCTTCTCACGATACTGATATCGAAGACGAGCTGGAGGGTTGCATATTATCTTCTTATTATATGTACTGGATGTTCCGCTGTTTTGTTTTCTCTGAGAGATATGTAGTGAGGCTGGATGTATTGACTATATGAATGCTTGTATTCAACTATTATGGAGTTTTATAAGATGTCATTTTGTTCTGTAAAGCTTCACTATACATATGTTCTATTGTATTTTGTCCATGCGCTGTGAGTAATACGATAGATTCTGTTGTTTTAATCTTACCTTGACAATCGTCCATGGTCGCCTGGCACACTTTACAGCGCACTATCTCTAGATTCGGTGCAGGGGTCATGGGCGGTCGTCACATTTGGTATCAGAGCATAGGTTAATCGATTTTACCCAACGCTCGCTGAAGTAGCTACGTATGAGAGACGTAATTGTATTTTGATGGATGAATACTATATATAATATAGTCGCTTAGTAGGGTTTGAGTCCTTTATGCAGTTGTTTCTCTAGATGTTCTAATCATTCCTTTTTATAGATATTGAGAATGAGTCGAAGAGGGAGACCAGCTGCTAGGGGAGGCCGTGCTACTGAAGGGGCTGCTGATTATGTTGCCATGTTCGAAACCATGATGACTTCGATCAGGAGAAGGATGTCAGCCCCGGGGCCATCAGTAGATGTTGGAGATCAAGTACAGACTCCAAGATTGATGGATCACTTGGACGATTCATTTAGGAAGCTTGTGGAGGAAGCTCTCAGACACGAGAATCTGTTTCCTAAGGAAGGATCTGTTGTTGCTGTAACCAGGGAGGAGTCTAAACCCCAGCAGGGTAGAAACAAGAAAAGGAAGCAGCAGCAGCAGAAGGGTAAGGATGGTCAGAAGAGGCCGAAAGGCGAAGTGACTTGCTACAACTGTCAGCAGAAAGGCCATCTCTCCAAGGATTGCAAGAATCCGAAGGCGCCGGCGAAGTGCCACAACTGTGACAAGCCAGGGCATTTCAGGAAGAATTGTCCAGAACCGAGTAGGGACAAGAAGATTGTGCAGGCTTATACTTTGGGAGCTGTTCCGTCATCTTCAAAAGCTCCTACTGCAGAAGAGAAGGGAAAGAGTGTGGTGGTTCAAGGTATTCTTTTCCTATGTGGTGTTCCAGTTAGAATTCTGTTTGATACTGGAGCGTCGCACTCGTTTGTTTGTAATGAACTAGTAGGCCGGTTAGGTTTGGAACCGGATATTGTTGATAGGCCATTGGTTGTGACTAATCCAGTTGGGGGTTCGTCTTGTTTGTGTATGTTATGCCGTGGTCTAGTTGTATCGAGTCATGGTTGCTCTTTTGTTTGTGATTGTTTTGTTCTGAACTTTGCGGGGTTCGGAATTATCTTGGGTATGGACTGGCTTAGGAAGTATGCGGCTAAGGTTGATTGTGAGAGGCTAGAGGTGGCAGTCGAGAATGTGGAAGGGCGAAAGATTGTGATACGAGGTAAGCATGAGGAAGGCGTCTTCATGAGCTTCATGTATTCGCTAGTTGTTCCACGGGATGGACTGTCTTTAGTGCCGATCGCAAATAGATTCGAGGATGTCTTTGACGAAGTCAAAGGGTTGCCGCCGCATAGAGAGATCGAGTTTCGTATAGATCTAGTTGAAGGAGCCAGACCTGTTGTGATGCCTCTTAGGCGGATGGCGCCTAGGGAGCAGCAGGAGTTGAGGGTGCAAGTTGATGACCTTTTACAGAAAGGATTCATTCGGCGTAGTGTGTCCGAGTGGGGTGCACCAGTTGTGTTTGCAACCAAGGCAGATGGGTCGTTGAGATTGTGCGTCGATTATCGTGAGCTGAATAAGGTGACTAAGAAGAACAAGTATCCATTGCCGAGAATAGATGACTTGTTTGATCAGCTTCACGAAGCTAAGGTGTTTTCTCAGATGGATTTGGCAACGGGATTTCACCAGTTGAGAGTAGCAGAGGATAGTGTACCGAAGACTGCTTTTAGGACACCATCCGGTTTCTTTGAGTGGCTGGTAATGCCGTTTGGATTGACTAACGCGCCAGCATATTTTGTGGATCTTATGAATAGAGTGTTCAGAGATCAGTTGAACAAGTTCGTACTTGTGTTCGTGGATGATATTCTGATTTATTCCAGAACGGAAGAAGAGCACAAGACGCACTTGCGTATCGTTTTGGAGATCTTGCGAAAACATCAGCTGAAGGCTAAGTTTTCGAAGTGTCACTTCTGGAAGAGTGAAGTGAGGTTCTTAGGCCATGTGATTTCTGGAAGTGGAATAGCGGTTGATCCCGCTAAGGTGGCAGCAATCCAGGATTGGGTTAGACCTAAGAATGCATTAGATGTGAGAAGTTTTCTTGGATTAGCAGGATATTATCGACGGTTTATCAAAGACTTCTCCAAGATAGCTGCACCATTAACAGGATTGACGAAGAAGAACCAAGTGTTCAGTTGGGATGCTAAGTGTGAGCAAGCTTTCGGAATCCTGAAAGAGCGACTGACGAGTGCTCCTGTTTTGACTATTCCTAGTGGGAATGATGAGATGGTGGTTTACACCGGTGCATGTGGTACTGGACTTGGAGCAGTGCTGATGCAGAAGGATAAAGTTGTTGCGTATGCCAGTCGACAACTGAAGCCGCATGAAAGGAATTACCCAACTCATGATTTGGAATTAGCGGCGATTGTATTTGCTCTGAAGATGTGGAGACATTATCTGTTGGGAGTTCGATTCGAGTTGTTTACGGATCATAAGTCGTTAAAGTATCTTTTCTCCCAGAAGGATTTGAATCTTCGGCAGCAACGTTGGTTAGAGTTTTTGGCATCGTATGATTTTGGTATAGCTTATACTCCGGGAAAAGGTAACGCAGTGGCTGATGCGTTAAGTCGAAGACATGCAGGATTGGGAGCCATGTTTTCTGAATGGAAGAGTCTCGAGTATTTAGCTGGATTTGACTTCAGGCCTAGATGCGAATTGGAACCTGAAATGTTGGCAAACTTATCGATAAGACCAACTCTTGTGGAAAGGATTGGCGAGAGTCAAAAGCGAGATGATAAGCTTGTCAAGATTATCTGTGAATTGGAATCTGGATTGGAGCCAGAAAAGGATAAAGGATTCGAGGTCGATAGAGAAGGTTGGCTTCGGAAGCAAGGACGACTAGTTGTTCCCGATATAGATGAATTGAGGAGTGAAGTTCTGAAGGAAAGTCATCACTCGAAGTTGACAATTCATCCAGGTGGAAATAAGATGTATCGGGATATGAAGAGAACCTACTATTGGGAAGGTATGAAGAAGGATGTTGGAAATTTTATTTCCAAGTGTATGAACTGCCAGTTGGTTAAAGCTGAACAGAAGAAGCCAAGTGGATTGCTTCAGCCATTAGAAGTTCCTACATGGAAGTGGGAACAAGTGTCGATGGATTTCATCGATGGATTGCCTAGAACCGGAACGGGAAATGAAGGGATTTGGGTCATTGTGGATCGTCTGACTAAGAGTGCACGATTCATTCCTGTTCGATCGACTAGGACTGCATCAAAGTTGGCTGAGTTGTATATTAAGTGGATAGTTCGATTCCATGGTATTCCGAAGAGCATAGTGAGCGATCGAGACCCATTGTTCACTAGTGGATTTTGGAAGAGCTTCCAGGAAGTTTTGGGAACCGAGTTATGTTTGAGTACAGCTTATCATCCCCAAACAGATGGTCAGACCGAGAGAGTCAACCGAGTTTTGGAAGATCTTCTCAGAGCATGTGTTTTGGACTTCGGAGGATCATGGGAAGATCACCTTCATTTGGTGGAGTTTGCGTACAACAACAGTTACCAGTCAAGCATTGGTATGGCACCGTATGAGGCGTTGTATGGAAGACCGTGTAACTCTCCGACATGTTGGTTGGAAACTGGGGAAAAGTTGATGCTTGGGCCAGAGATGATTCGTCAGACTTCAGATTTTATAGAGATCATTCGGCAACGAATGAAGGCAGCCCAAGATCGTCAGAAGAGTTATGCTGATAAACGTCGTAAGGATTTGGAGTTCGACGTAGGTGAAATGGTTTTTGTGAAGATTTCTCCACTGAAGAATGTTATTAGATTCGGGAAGAAAGGAAAATTGACTCCGAGATTTGTTGGACCATTCCCGATCATCGAGCGAATTGGAAAGCTCGCTTATAGATTGGAGTTACCGGAGAAGATGTCGGGTGTGCACAATGTTTTTCACGTATCGTATCTACGGAAGTATGTGCTTGACTCGAATGCAGTGGTTTCTGCTGATAGCTATGAAGACTTTGAAGTTGATCCAGTTGATAGAAGACCTCGTAAGCCACTTCGTGTTGTGGAAACCGACACGAAACAGCTTAGGAGGAAGGTAGTTAAGTTGCTCAAGATACAATGGAGTGATGATGATAACGACTGTACGTGGGAGGTGGAAGAGAGGATGAAAGCGGCTCATCCTGAACTCTTCAAGGTATGGCCCTAAGGTGTCGTGTCATCTCACGATATTGTAACTTGTTCTAATTTTAGAATTCTGTACGCTAAGTTAGAATTGGATGCATGGTTTGTTGATTGCTATGGATGGTAGGCGTACAGAATAGTCTTTGATTGCTTTGTTTGCTTGGAATTTCGGGGGCGAAATTCCTAAGGGGGAGAGAATGTAACGACCCGTATTTTTCACGGATCGAAAAGTTCGTCAAATCTGGAATTTTTGCATTTTTAAGTCATTTCAGATTTTTTTTGGGGAAATTTGTCTAAGTCCTAGGTCGTGGACGACCTAAGAGCTAAGTCGTGACCGAGTTAAGGACTTGCGAGTTAGTGTTAGGTCGTGGGTTAGTTGGAGCGACCTATAAAATTGTGCAACCTAGGATTTAGTTAAGTAATTAGGTCGGCAGGGCGAGTTAACGACCTAAAGACTGACCGACTTAAGGATATGGCGACTCAAGGGTAGGCAGACCTAGTGGTTCCGGGTTAGCGACTTAGTAATTAAGTTGTTAGGTCGGTTGGGACGACCTATAGAAGCTAGCAGTGTAGTTAGGTCGGCAACGACCTAAGTAGTAGTGAGCGACTTAAGGAGTTAAGTCGTAAGTCTGGGTAGAGTTAGGTCGCATCCCAGTTGTTCGCGACTTATGTTAGGTCGCGTGGAGGCTTAAGGAATTAGGTCGTAACCTTTTAAGTCGTAGGTCGCTGGGTTTCGTCTAAGTGTTAGGTCGTAACCTTTTAAGTCGTAGGTCGCTGGGTTTCGTCTAAGTGTTAGGTCGTAACCTTTTAAGTCGTAGGTCGCTGGGTTTCGTCTAAGTGTTAGGTCGTAACCTGTTAAGTCGTAGGTCGCTGGGTTTCGTCTAAGTGTTAGGTCGAAGTATGTGTTAAGTCGTAGGTCGACTTAATAGTTAGGTCGTATGCGCAGAAGTGTTAGATCGTAGGAGTTGAGGCGCGCGTATCTGTTAGGTCGGAGTTATTGGCTAAGGGTTAGGTCGGAGGCTCTGTTAAGTCGTGGGGGTTTTTATGTCGTAGGTCGGCATATGTTAGGTCGGCAACGACTTAAGGAGATAGCCGAGTTACGACTCAGGCAGTTTTCAGCTATAAATAGGAGGGGTTGTTCTCACTTTTTGGGATCCGGATTTTGAAGCGACGAAGTGCTGCCATTTTGAGAGCTCGACTTCTACACTTCTTCACTTCTTTTCTCCACTCTAATCTAGTGCTTCCATCCATCCAAATCGAAGATCGAGATTGAAGATTCAAAAGCTTGGATTGAAGATCTTCATCTTTTCAAGAGAGATTTCTTCGTTTGAAGTGAGATCTTGTCGGATCTAGCTTAGTTCTTCGCTGTCCAGATCTGAAGTTGTTATCTTTTGGATTGTTTAGGTGATTTGGTGAGTGGTGATTATCTCTCACACGGATCCAAAGGAGTATATCGGATTGTTGGCTCGATTTGGTGTTAAAATAGTGATTTCCATGCATTTTCTTCATTCTATGTATAGATCCATGTAGATCCATTGTTCAAGATGATGTTGCATCCATTTTATCATATGTTAACCTATGCAAGTTCATTCATCAAGTTTGTAGAGATATAATCCATGTTTTCATGCTTATTGGACTTTCAACTCTTTAATTACGAAAATGCCATTATTGTTATAATTGTCTACTTAGATCATTTTTGAATGCTTGATTGCTTGGATTGATGTTTGATTTGATTGATTGTTATGAACTAGATGATTGATGATTAGATTTAGATCGAAGGTGATTCAAAAGCTAAGGGAAAGGCTCTTGAATTGGAAAAGCTGCTCGTGGCATATGTAGCGGGATGGTGAAGCTCCTATGCATAGATTTGATGATGTGAAGTTGAGATGAAGCTTTGCGAGGATGTAATGAAGCGAGGCATCATATGATGAAGACTTGGTCTAATCCAGGCGGGATCATTCCAAGCATGTTGATAACTCGGTGATATGATTCGAGTTGAGGATAATGGATGCTCGAGAGGCGCTTGAGCTAGTATGGCAATAGTCGTCGAGGAGGATGACTAGGAGGTTGAGACCTCATCGTTGTTGAAGGTTCTAGCATGCTCTAAGCAAGAGTACATGGGGACGCCCAAAAGACTAAGTTGATGGTCAAGTACTCTGGGTAGATTCGATAATCCTAGGCACGGGTCACGATGACGTGCGGGAGTTATGTCTAGAACCGGGGTTACCATTAGCCCTTGACGGACGGCTGAAAGAATGTGCCGGTCATTCAATTAACGGTGATATCGCAACAATGATAACAGTGATAGCCGAGTCATGGATGTTTGGTTGTATCATCATTCGATCTCAAGAGCGGTATTTCCTGGGTGATTATCTGACCTTGGTTTTAGACCTTGGGATTTATACTTGGAAAACATCGCTCTTGACTCGAGTGACAATTGCTTTACTTTAAATTGTATGCTCTGCTATGTTTGCTTCTGCTTAGTGTGTGTCTGGGGGCTATCACTGTAGAATGAGGTTGGAGTGGGAGGGTTGTATTCCTATTCCTTTTCCTTTATGCTCTTTTGGTATGTTGTTAGTTAATTTACTGCTCACTAAGACTGTTGTCTGACTCAAGGCTTTATGTTTTAATTCTTATTGCCTTGGGCTGTTCGTCCATTTTGGGACGGGCAGACTAGGTAGCAGGTGACAGGTGCTGTTCTCTTCTCACGATACTGATATCGAAGACGAGCTGGAGGGTTGCATATTATCTTCTTATTATATGTACTGGATGTTCCGCTGTTTTGTTTTCTCTGAGAGATATGTAGTGAGGCTGGATGTATTGACTATATGAATGCTTGTATTCAACTATTATGGAGTTTTATAAGATGTCATTTTGTTCTGTAAAGCTTCACTATACATATGTTCTATTGTATTTTGTCCATGCGCTGTGAGTAATACGATAGATTCTGTTGTTTTAATCTTACCTTGACAATCGTCCATGGTCGCCTGGCACACTTTACAGCGCACTATCTCTAGATTCGGTGCAGGGGTCATGGGCGGTCGTCACAGATAGATTAATTCTTGGTCCGGATTTGGTTAAAGAAGCTGCAGAAAAGATTGAGTTAATTCGGGCTAGAATAAAGGAAGCTTAGTCTAGGCAGAAGAGTTATGCTGATAAGAGACAGAAAGACTTAGAGTTCTCAACTGGAGATCATGTTTTTGTAAAAGTGTCACCGATGAAACGTGTGATCGGATTTGGAAAATCAGGAAAATTGGCACCAAGATTCGTTGGACCATTTCTTATTACAGAAAGGATCGGGAAACTCGTGTATAGGGTAGAGTTAACGGATAGTTTGGCAGGAGTCCACAATGTTTTCCATATTTCTCATCTAAGGAAGTGTATTCGAGATCCAGAGTCTACTATTACATCGACTGTGTTAGAGGATATAGTAGTGGAACCAGAGATGACAATAGTTAGAAAACCATCTCACATAGTTGCATGAGATGAGAAGAGACTAAGGAACAAGACAGTCAAATTAATCAAAGTCCAGTAGAGTGACGATGAGAGAGACTATACTTGGGAAACCGAGAGCAGGATTAGAGATGCTTATCCAGGCATGTTTGATGGTATGTTTTACATTTATGTTTGATTGTTGTGAGTACCTTATCGTAATTTGCGGATGAAATTCTTTAAAGAGGGGTCTGTAATGACCCTAATTATGACTAACATTATTTAGAATATTTAATTGGATAAATTAAATAAAATAATGTAGATAGTTAAGAGATTGGGATTTGTTACTTAAGAAGTAGTCGGGCCTTAATGAATGTTTTAGTAAAATAGAATTAAAAATAAGTAAGTAGGAGGAATATGGTAAGGGTAAAATGGGAATAACCTTTATTCCCATACTCTAAACCCTTTTATTCTTCATTCCTCATTCATTTTTAACTTTCACAAACAAAACTAAAACCCTAAAGAACTTGGCCGGCCACCATTAAGAGGATTCAAGGAGAAGAAAAGCTAGGATTCAAGTAGAAAGCTTAAGAAAATCAATATAAAGGCAAATCTCAACCTTCTTAACACAATGCCAAGGTGAATAATTAACTTATATCTCACTTTTGACATTGATTTTAGTTTCAAGTTAGATCTGGATTATTTTTTCAAGTTATATGCCATGTTGTGTTTTTTAAATGGATATAAATGCTTGTTGATAATTTTTATGGTTTCAAATAGATTTTATGATATGTTTAGATTATAAAACCTATTAAATGACATCCAAATGATTTTCATTTTTGATATATGGTCAAAAACATTATTTTAGAAGTGGGTTTCAATTTTCATAATTTTCCAGGTAATTATGGATTTATTATGGATTTTCTAATAGAGAAAATAAAGAATTTTGAATTTAAATTAATTAAGGCAATTAAATAATGTTTTTGGGTTTGTAATTTATATACGTTAGAAAACATAAGTGAATTATTGTGATTTTTGGGGATTTTTCCTAAGTATTTTACTATGATTATTAAATTATTTAAGTTAGAGGACTTAAATGTTTTATTTGTTTTATTAAGGGGAAGGGCCTATTTGTTAAAATAATTTCAATTGTTAATTTTTGAATTCGGCAGCCTTTTTAGAAAATAATTTTGATAAAGAATTGGCAACCAATTATATTTTGACAAATTAGGCAAGTTAGGTGAAAAGGAATTACTTTGAAAGGCATAAAACCAGTTTTGTTTTGAATTACAACTTCGCCACTTCCATTGCTTGCTTTCGTCACCATACCCAGAAGGCCTTTTGCACCTATTCGAAATTAATGCATATGGTATCAAGCAATTGGTACGTAGTGTATTAGAGAAAGGCGAAGGGGACTATGTCGAAGGCATGCTTTCGAAGAGGTTGAAGCCAATTTTATTAGCTTTTGAATCAATTAATTTGTCTTTGTTTTTAAAAAGAAGCTTTCGAAAGAGTTGCCACTTTTGAATCCATTCAAAACCTAGATGCCACATTCATACCTTTCGGATTGGTTTTAATCCGCTTTTCTTATAACCTTCAAACAATGTATTTGAAAGGGGAGCTTTCGCCTTTTAAATTTTAAAACCGCCTTCCCAATGCTTTCGAAACGATCCTTTTAGCCGCTTTTATCAATGGTTTCGGAGGCAATGGTTTCGAAAAGGTGGTTTCGAAGCTATCCTCTTCTCTAATTCTTTTTCTTAAGATTAATGCTTTCGAAAGAAAAGCTTTCGGTTCTATTCTCTTTGACCTTATAGTTATACTAAATGTTAAACCCAATGGTTTCGAAAGGGATACCTTTTAAATGGTTTCGAAGCTATGTTTCCACAAACTCTTACTTGAATCCAATGCTTTCAAAAGGTATATTTTAAGTGTTTTGAATGGAAAGATTCCAATGCTTTCGAAAGGTATGTTTTAAGTGTTTCAAAGGAAAAGTTTACAATGCTTTTGAAAGGTATACTTTGAGTGTTTCGAAAGGAATATTTATAAGGGTTTCAAAAGAGGATGTCTAAGGTTTTAAGCAATGGTTTTGAAAGGGATACTTTCAATAATTTCGAAAGGGATTGTTTAAGTTTATATACAATGTTTTTGAAGGGATAAATAATCCCATTGATTTAGATTCCATCAACATTGTTTTGTGTAAAGCATATACCATGGCATTGATATTATGAGTAAAGCAAAGATCATATTTTACTTGTTTAAGTATGAATTAGAAGGGTTAAACAAGTTTAAATGAAAGGTTGGACAGATAGTCCATTGATGAAATGTTTCCAAGGAAAATTTAATGGGGTGTTAACCCTAAGTTTATGCCTAGATATTATGAGACCAGATGAGACTGGTGTAGGGTCGTGCCCTATACTTTAGCTAGTAGCCCTTAGCTAATATAGTTCCACAATTCCAGTGCGTAGGGCTTTGTCATAGATGAGACTAAAATGATGTTACACACAGAAGGGAATATATAGAGTAAAGATAGGTTATTGGTGAGCCGGCAAAACCATCAGGATCAGTTAACCCTATAAGAAGAAAATTAAGAGCGGGCAACCCAGTATTGTGTCTAATAGAAGTTAGATTATTTATTTTGTCTGGTAGGCCCGAGTCAGCCAGTGGTTAATAGTCAGCCTGAGAAAACTATATTGTTCGGACAGATAGTCCATTGATTACCTGATTTATGTGCATATATTTTATTGCTATTATTGTTATAATCAGTTTGATTGCAGATTTTAAGTTGCAAAAGATACGATTTTAGAAGCATATTAGTGAGGGAAAACTCGTTCCACTAAGCGGCGTGGTCTCACTTAATATCAGTAAATCGATATTTAATAGAATTATTCGCACCAGGCTTTTTGTCTGACTCAAAGTTTATGTTTTCCCCTTAACCTCTCAAGTGCTCAAACTTAAATTTCAGTAGATTGAAAGTTAAGGACTTTTCAGGTATAGTAGGTTGGACGAATAAGCTTCTGAAGACGTGTTGGAGGAAATGCTAGCTATGTAGGAGTTATTTAGTAGTATTTCCACTATGATGTATTTATGACTGATATGTCTATCTATTTAGTACTCTAACCATCCAAGGGGCATCTTCATATGTCACTCTTAGCATATTTTGTAATAATTATATTTGATCAAAACCTGGGAATCGTTTGAGATTATGTAACTGAATATGAAATATTGATTTGAAATGTAATCATACAAACTGCTTTTGAATCTGTGTTGATTTTATCTCATGTTCATGTGCTTCTGATATTATGGATAACAATAACATTACCGTATTTTGTCACTGGAAGTTAATACTATAGATGAGTGCAACATCTGTAGCACTTAGCTTAAAAGGGTGTTACACAATGTAAGAAGAAATATTGCTTCTATTGAACCATCAGAATCAATCATTATAAATATGTGGTAACAACAATTATAGCATACTTAGCCATTAAACATTAGAAACATTTGACAGTATACAATGTCAACTCCAAACATCAAATAAGCTAATCAAAACACACACAGACACACTCACATGCAACAATTATCAACCATTAGTGACACACCATCAATATAAGTATAAATCAAATCAAATGTGTACTAAACCACAATATTAGTAACACCAACACCAACATAATAAAACGATAGGTAACTAACGCAACATAGTAATAATGGAAAAATATCATACACACAACCAAATGCAATCTCATCATCATAAAACAACATATGTGATAAATAAAATCAACCGTTAATCACATATTATATCTATCCAAAACATCGTATTCACTACCATCATCTTCTCATAAGTATAAACTCATTTTATTATTGTTTATTATAAAAGCGCCTTTCAATTTACCTCAAAACAATAATAATTCTTCCGAAATGATAATATACTTCATAAAATTCCTTTGTAATCTTATTACTTTAAATCCCTCTAAACATCGTATTTTATATCAAAAATACCTTTCAAACCAATAGTATTTTTATATTACGTTAAAATAGTATTATACATATTAAATCCCTTTAATATTCTATAAAATTGGTTTATTATTATTTTTCTCAAAATAGTGGAATTTCCACAAAACCATATCATTATTTATAAAATTTCGTTTTATCAGATAATAATAAACCTTCCAGTTTTGGTTAAATAATTTCCCATTATTACTTATGAAATTCCTAGAAATTCATAAACAATAACCTTATTAAATTTCTCCCATTAATTTCATTCTATTTCATTCAATAATATGATAATCAACAATAAATTATCCATAAGGCACAAAATATATGAATATTCACAATACCCAAACAATTATTAATGTATCATAACACATATCAAGAATTATAATTTTCCATTAATGAATAAGCATTTAAAATTTAAAATTCAATTATTTAAATAAATAAGTCATACCAATGTCCTTTTCCAATAGTCTTCAAATTTAGAAAAACCAGCGTTAAACTGTCCAGAATTCTACTATGAGTCCAATGAAAAAAACCACACATGAATCGGAGTTCCTATGCAAAAGTTATAGTGATTTAACATTATAAAATTTAAATTAATATAAAATAACTAAATGGCAAAGTTGTAATTAACTTCACCTTTACTCATCTCTACAGCAACACGAAATCCCCATAACCCATATTTTTACCATTGACTCTAGTCATGATCGTGCTTCCATCGCCACCTCCAACCACTCCAGCCGTTGTCAACCACACCATTGGCCTGCATTACGCCTAGGTCACCCAAAGCACCCCTTTTGACCTCCTCCAGTTATGCCTGCCCCCGGCATCAATCTAGGGTATTTGAAACCTAATCCATCAAATTTGACCACCTAGGACCCCAATTGGACCTCCGAGACCACCACTCTACTCCAATTGACAAACTCTACAATTCTTCTCAGCCATTTCGCCAATCGACGCCTAGATCAGTAATGCCCAAATTGCTATAGTAAACTCGCCGAAGTTCAACATTAACCGCAATTTCTGGTCACCTCAGGCATTATTTCCAAAATTAAATGCGTTCCATTTATTCGCCTTTGTCAAGAGCTTCGCACCGATTTATAATTCAATATAGTTTGAACACTTTGAATTGTAATCACTTTTTAATTAATTTGCTAATCACTATTAAAGGATTAATTAAGCTGATTTTGAGATTAGGGAAAAAATGTGGAAATAGATGCGATGGCTAGGTTTTTGTAGCCTCACTTATATAGTCGTTAGGCTGGGTTGTGGGTTTTGTATCCGGTTTGGCCTGAAAGAGCTACGTATGCTATCTAAACACTATAACGCCTCTATTTCGCAAACTATAATTCCAAATGTATTAAAATTGTATATCAAATCAATCGTCTTGGAAATATCTTCTCAACTGTTATAAATACGATACTTAAATTAACATTTTACTAAAAATCCATTTTTAATTAATTTAAATATTTTGAAGTTGTAGGTCATTACACACCTAGTTCTAAGCTCTTCCGTAAATACAAATATTTTTATGTATTGGCCCACGTGACTTAGGGTTATTGTCCATTCAATGCAATATATTCTAGCATAGCATTGGTCAAACCAATCCATTCCTAAAAAAATTTGAAGCCTATGAAATCAAATACGCAGGGATCACGGAAAAACTTACACTCACCTAACTCAATTTCCAAGTTAATGCATCTCAATCCGAGAGTGGCATATCCCACTATTGGACCTACTACATGTATGGAATCAGCTAAATATGTAACTTCTAATCTTAGCCTATGAACCAAGTTTTTAGCTATAAAAGAATGTGTAGCTCCAGTATCAAACAGTACTCTAATTGAAATACCATAAGTCAAAATCATACCTTCTAAGATTTTTGCCTTGCCTTTTCTCTTGGGCAGATGGTCCTTCCTCAGGTCCCTCCAAAGTATAAGCCTATGCTTTGAGCTCTCGATAATCACCCTTTAGATGTCCCATCTTTTCACACTAGAAGCGCTTTTTTGTTCCAAGATTATTTGGTACCAGACATTTAGATGCAAAGTGTCCCCTCTATCCACAATTAAAACAAGCAACCTCCGCAGTAGTGGTTTCTCCACCACTTGCCTTTGGTATACGGAGTAAAATTCTTCTTTTGTACTACCTTAGGCCACATCTCTACTCTTCTCTATCCCCGATACATCCCATCATACCTTCATGCTGTATCATTTAAAAGGAGATTCAAATGTGTCATCACCTTATGATCAAGACTCTGCTTTAAACCCCTGATGAACTTCTCATTCAATGGGGTGTTAATCATCTCTCTACCATGCTTAGCCATAGAGTTGAACTTCTAGATGTACCCCTCAACCGTAACATCACCATGCTTCAAGTTTATGTATTCCTTTAGTAGCACACTCTATTGAGACTTGGATATCAATCGAGTCTCGAACCTCTACATGAATCGCACCAATATAATTTCCTCTTCTAGGGTCTTTCCAATCACCATCTCCCACCAATCTAAAGCACCTTCATGCATTTCTTTGGATTCCAACCTTCTCCTTTTTGCATCATTCAACCCTAATTCTCCAAATATAAGTTTTCTAACCCTTAGCAAGTTCAGCACTTCAACTATTGACTCCTTTCATGTGAAAATCTTTCCTCCTAAGTTTCGGTAGTCTTAGTTTATCTTTGAGAAATCTTCCCTTACAGCAGCATGCCTTGGCTCAACAACATTCAGCATATTCTCCCTTATCATCTACACTACAAATCGTCCAAACAAGGCATTCACATCCATGCCTGCTACATTAGTTGGCATTGCAACTTCAGTCTCAACGACTCTTGGCCTTTCACCTTCATTTATCCCATTAGTCTGGGTACTTTCAGTCTCCTTCCCTACATTTGTTGCTCCTATCATAACTTGTCCACTCCTCATTTTAATCTTGCTTTTTCTATTAAGAAAGTCTTCATTGGAAACATAAAAAAAAGAGTGAAACAATACTAGAAGGGTAGATATATCTTCCATATATCTATATTAGAAAAATAGAAGTACATCATATGTTTATTTACGCATAATGTTAGCACCAATGTTGGTCACTAACGCCCAAACGCCGTTGAAAGCACCAATTCACAATCACAGATAATAGATAGAGTGTATGTAGAGAGTATAAATATAAAGAACAATAAAAAATTAAAAAGAAAGCAGTAATAACATGGGATATATAGTGGTTCGGCTAAATCTAGCCTACATCCACTCCATAAATTTCCTTTTTATTGATAGAGAATTGATTACAGTTACAATTCCAAGTTTTTAAAACAAAAATGGCAGAGTAACTTTTACAGCCTTTATAGAAGAAGTTATGGAAGAACATAATGAGAATCCCTTTTTCGAAGCCCCGCCTGTCGTATTTATAGGCAAAATTCGGTTTACTGGGCTTCCTGGGCGATACGGGTCCACCAAAACCATAGTCAAGTACATACTGTCGACCATTGATTTCCTGGAGTATAAAATATACCGACCCCAAGAGACTCGGGTAGTGACCCGAAGCAGCCTCTATTTTGACCCGAAGCAGATTACAATGTGACTCCAAGCAAAAACATACCGACCCCTTGCTTTATGCCGACCTAATTTCCCCAAGGCCGACTCGAAGTATTTCCATTACTGGCCCAAAGCAACCAAAAACATGCCGATTCCAACTCCTCACAGCCGAACCCAAGTGACCCGAGTCATGACCCGAAGCAAGTTGACATGTGACTCGAAGTAGATTGCAGTGTGACTCCAAGAAAAAACATACCGACCCGAGAATATGCCGACCCCATCTCAAAGATTTTGTGTTGATCTGAGAACCTGTTGCCGACCCAAAGTAGTGCCGAACCCACCATTTTATGTCGACCCCTCAAGATACATGCCGACCTCATAAAAATATGCCGACCCCAAGTGACCTGGGTAGCGACTCAAAGTAAATAGCCTGCCGACCCGTAGTTATCACCGATCCCTCAAAAACATGTCGACCCCTAGTGACCCGAAGCAAACCTTGGCTTAACTTTAAGCAAAATAAGTGAAAACCCAAAGTAAATCCAATGATGACTCGAAGCAAAATTCAAAAAACCCGAAATGACTCGATTTTTGTCAAAACTCATATTTCAAGTATCCCGCGCCTTTTGTCCATCGACTATGACAAATCTCGGCTTCATAATCATGTTTATCATCCGCGATTGATCGTATATCCATCCGGTTTAGTCAAATCCATAGTATTCCAACCTCGATAACCGTGTAGTCGGTTGGGTTAAATCCGCATGTACGCTGCCTTGCCAAAAGGCGGGTTAATAGTTTGCCCCCCAAAACATGCCTTGCGATCGAAAGGCGTTTTTTGTATTGCCATAAGTCCAAAATCCGAAGTCCATAATCCATTGATCGCCATATTCAGCTTTGAATCCAATCCATTGCCAAGCTGATCCATCGATCTCTCCGGATCATTAACAAAATCCACAACTGTTCTGAATCGATATCCAATTCTGAATTCATTCCAAATCCGTTAACCGAATCCACGATCTCTTCGGATTATTTTATCCGAGTCTGGGACCTCTCCAAGTCATGTAATCCAAATCGAGGAGCTTGGGTCCAAATCTAAAGCCGGGACCTCGTCAGGTCTTATAATCCATATCCGGGACCTTGCCGGGTCAATATCCAAAGTCGGGACCTCGTCGGGTCCAATAATCCATACCCGAGACCTCGCCGGGTCCATATCCAAAACCGGGACCTCGTCGGGTCCTATAATCCATACCCGAGACCTCATCGAGCCCTATAATCCATACCTAGGACCTCGTCGGGTCCTATAATCCATACCTGGGACCTCGCCGGGTCCTATAATTCATATCCGGGACGTCACCGGTTCCATATCCTAATCCGGGACTTAGCCGAGTCTGTATCCTAATCCGGCCTCGACTCTGTGGTCGAGGATTTCTATTCTCCGTCCTCGACTCTCCGGTCAAGGACTTTTATTCTCCGGCCTCGACTCTCCGGTCAGGGACTTATATTTTTCGGGTTCTCGTCGGGCATAATCCATACTCGACAACTTTTTACCAAAAACTAGAGGAAAATCCAATCGAAATCCAGTTTGAAATCCAGATCAAACTAGAAAACCAGAAATCCATATCAAAAATCCAAACCAAAAATCAAGCATCCAAACCAAAATCCAAACCAGAAAATGAAAAAAACTAAGAGTTCAAACCAAACTCCAAAACCAAACCAGAAAAAGAAAATATCCAAATCAGAAAAAAAGGAAAATTTCACAAACTAGAGCATCATGGTTTATCATCATCTCAGAGCATGCCTAGGGGCTATTTCCATCCCCGTACATGAGTAAGTGACTTAGCCGTCTGCCCAGAGTTTGCTACTTATTCCATACCATCCCGATTAGTTAATGACCTGTGCCTTTAAGCCAAGCTCGCTCCAAATTGTGGTGGGTGACGGCTTCTCATGTTCCGTCATCGCTGTCCAATTCCTAGAAAAGCCAACAAGATCCATGCCCCCAGTTCCATGAGGAGAGTAGTGCCCATCCATATGAATGATTAGTGTCGATCCATTTTCCTTTGTTGGGGGCTTGCCCCTAGTCATTCCAATCCATGTCCAAGCCAGCTAATTCCCATTCCAAGTCCTGGGTTCCAACTTCTAGCTATTCCAGCATCCATAGGTTGTTTTCGATCATCATTCCCATCCTGCCCCCAAGTCCGTAAGGAAATCCTAAAACCTGCCCTTCTGGACGAGCGTCCGTAAATGGTCTCCGATTGTCACTTCCATCCTGCCCTCGAGTTCACGGGGGAATCCCAAGTCATCCTCTTTTAAACGTGCATTTAAGTTCTGATCCATGCCAAAATCCATAGTTTCATCCAGCATCCTGCTTGGTTCCTTTCCTAGTTATGATCCTGGATTTCCTCCTCCTTCTTTAGCCTCATATTGTTTCCATCTTGTCCTTTCCCTCTATCTCCTCATTGATTACTTAGCCATAGTTTCCAAAATCTGAGTGCCTAAGCTTTCAAAATCAAAATCCAAGCTCCATAATCCCTGACTGCTAGCTCTCTCAGTGGAAGCACCAAAATTTGTCACTAACACCCAAATGCCGTTGAAAGCACCAATTCACAGTCACAGATAACAGATAGAGTGTATGTAGAGAGTATAAATATGAAGAACAATAAAAAATTAAAAAGAAAGCAGTATAACATAGGATTTATAGTGATCCGGCTAAATTCGACCTACGTCCACTCCAGAAATTTCCTTTTTATTGATAGAGAAGTGATTACAGTTACAAAAAATGGCAGAGTAACTTTTACAGCCTTTGTAGAAGAAGTTATGGAAGAACAAAATGAGAATCCTTTTTCCGAAACCACACATGCCGTATTTATAGGCAAAATTTGGGTTACTGGGCTTCCTCGGTGATACGAGCCCACCAAAACCATAGTCGAGTCCATACCGTCGACCACTGATTTCCTAGAGTATAAAATATACCGACCCCAAGAGACCCGGGTAGTGACCTGAAGCAGCCTCCATTTTGACCAAAACAGATTGCAATATGACTCCAAGCAAAAACATACCGACCCCTTGCTTTATGCCGACCTGATTTCCCTAAGGCCGACCCGAAGTATTTCCATTACCGATCCAAAGCAACCAAAAACATGCCGATTCCAACTCCTCACAACCGACCCCAAGTGACCCGTGTCATGACCCGAAGCAAGTTGACATGTGACTCGAAGCAGATTGCAGTGTGACTCCAAGCAAAAACATACCAACCCGAGAATATGTCGACCTCGTCTCCAAGCTTTTGTGCCGATCTGAGAACCTGTTGCCGACCCAAAGTAGTGTCGAATCCATCATTTTATGTCGACCCTCAAGATACATGCCGACCTCATAAAAATATGTCGACCCCAAGTGACCCGGGTAGTGACCCGAAGTAAATAACCTACCGACCCGAAGTTATCACCGATCCCTCAAAAACATGCCGACCCCTAGTGACCCGAAGCAAACCTTGGCCTAACTCGAAGAAAACTAAGTGAAAACCCGAAGTAAATCCGACGATGACTCGAAGCAAAATCCAAACAACCCGAAATGACTCGATTTTTGTCGAAACTCATATTTCAAGTATCCCGCGCCTTTTGTCCATCGACTATGCCGAATCCTGGCTTCATAATCATGTTTACATCCATGATTGATCGTCAATCCATCCGGTCGAGTCAAACCCATAGTATTCCAACCTCGATAACCATGCAGTCGATTGGGTTAAATCTGCTTGTACACTGTCAAGCCAAATAGTGGGTTAACACATACCCTCCCCAAAGTGTTCATTTTATTCCAAGTACTATACTTATTTTCCACTATGTTTTACTTAGGTGTCCTTTAACCTCAGTTCTGATATCAAACTGTAACATCCCCACTTAGAGATCCAAAAATGAACAATAGTGATGTTGTAGTCATCACCAGAACTATTTCAAATGACGAAAATGAGTTCGGTGTAAATATAAAATAGTCTAAGTAAACTAAACAACAACAAATTTTCTTTACATGTAATAGTCATAAGAGTGTTAACAATTTTAATACATCCCAAACACATGCCCAAGTAGGGGTCAGGTACAATAGAACATAAATAGAGTGTCATGCTCGACATACGAAGGTGCTGACATGGACACTTAAGAAGTGGAAATCTAAACAATCATTATTTACAAGCAAGCCTCCTACTTCCATCTTCGTTTTTCTTTATTCGTCTCTTTCAAAACTTACTGCCTAAGTCCATAAACTCAGTCTACTTAATTGAGTACTTGTGAGTTTATGGGGAAAACAATAATAAAAACATGGATCTGACATAAAGTATGGTATGTGTAATATGTTCCTAAACACATCATATGGTAAGACCATGCCGCTAAAGCATGGAATTGGTTTTGCCCTCACTATTCAACAAAAGCATACAACACCTGCCTTATGCAAGCTATAAATCATGTCTTGTCTATTCTCGAAACCCCATGGGCTTTGCATGTGGTAACCAAATGAATTATGTTTCCTTCGGCCTCATCACGGTTCAGTCATGTGTAGTTTCGACTCATATCATTTAGTGTGTGTCCCATATAGTTTTGACTTATCTTTCCTTATTGCACAGTGCATCCCTACACAGTTTGGTTCTTTTATTTTATACTACAAAGTACAACCCTAAGCGGTTTCTTTACTTTACTTTATACTGCAAAGTACAACCCTAAGTAGTTTCATTTCTTTAGTTTATACTGTAAAGTATAACCCTAAGCAATTTCATTTCTTTTTATTAAGTTTGAACACCATAAGAGAGCTACATCCACTCCCACAAAAGCGTACAACCCGCCCAAAAGACTAATGCCTTCCCTACTTTCCCAAGGCAGTGCGAGTGAGTGTACCCGCATAATGTAATAGCCCTTTCAGACCCTCGTTCTTTTGTAGGTTCTTACCTCTTTCTTTTTAGTTATGTTTAGCCCCCCAAGCTTTACCTAATTATTCATTTATTAGACTTTAGTTATATACACTTATTTTGATGCAGTACAACCTTATCTTCGTTCATATTGCGACGTAGTGTCTCATTCAATTCCATCGTAGTACAACCCTTCCCATACTCGTATTGCAACACGGTTCCTTCCTATATATTTTGACTTTTGGCCTTCTACACCATCACTCGTATTACAGCAGGGCTCCTTCTTGCACCTTTCGGCCTTCCACCCTATTACTCGTATCGTGTTGTAGTTCCTTCTTGTACCTTTCCGCTTTCGGCATTCTAAACAATTACTCGAATTGCATTGTCGTTCCTTCATGCCCATCACTCATATTGCAGCATGGTTTTCTCAAAGTACCTTACGGGTTTTGGTGTAGTTTCAACGTACGCCTTTCGACCAATGGATTTTACCAATAATTCATCTTTTAGCACAGTTCTTTTATACATAGTATTGACTCTTCTCAAAAGTTGGTAAGCTCCTATAGTAAATCCACCATCTTCGGCTCTGGGTTCTTAGTTTATTTTCTTGACGTTAGGCTGCCATCGCAACTCTGCAATGGACAAAGTCTAAAATTTATGTTCCCACTTACACACGTATCATCATCTAGAACGTTCAAAATCCACTTTTATTAGTGAAAACGTCCTTTATTGATCTTTTTCAGCATTTATATAGGATCTTGTCTCCTAATCATTTAATGTTAATTTCAACATGTTTATGTACATAATATGTTTCGGTCCTTTACACAATTACCATCGATATACGTAGTTCTGATTTCGATGATGATGAGTAGTGGCCAGTAAATACTTATAAATGAACTTAAAAATTTTGAACAGTTACCTTAACATATTTTACTCATGTTCCTCATTTTTAAGTCATTTTCTCTTTTTTATTCACCAAGTATTTTCTATCAAAATATCGTATATAATTATTTCGATGTGGGAAAATTCCCTAATTTAAAACTCATTTCTAAAATTATGATTAAAACATCATACTAAAATTTCATAGCATTCCAAAATCATTTGAGTATGGAAAAGTATCTAAACATCTCATGTTCAACCATTTTTTACCAAAACATTCATTAAATCATCATTTACCTCATTCAAGTACTAACTCGTATGAACATTACCATATAAGATCAAATTCAAAAATGGTATATGGGTTTAGTATTACTCACCTATATCTTTGAATAATCTTGGTTTAATCTTCTTAATTCCTTTTATCTTGCATTTCCTTCTTCTTCACATTTGCCCTTTTTAGGCCTCCACATTCATGTTCTTCACAAGCTTTTATTATATTTTTAGTAGAATGAAATGAGAGAATGAAATAAGGGTTGTATTTATTGTCCCACTATAATTTGGGTTGTGGTCCACCAAACCTTTTCTCCATTTATTCATTGCTCTTTTCTTATTTAATTTATCATATATGACTGAGATCGTATGGTAAGCAAGTATACACCCAAATGCTTCATCATATTTCTTATTTATTTCTATATTTTTGCCCATTTAATTACTTATTTCAAGAATTTACTAATTATAGGAAGTTTTATGCTTCCTCTTTCAAAAGGTTTTTCTTCGAAATTCAATTAAGGTACGGTAGCGATTGCCACCAATTACATGCTTACCCCAGCATACTCACATGAGTTCCTCTACCATTGTGTCATAACATAAATGTACTAGTGAATCTACAAAAATAAAAAAATCATCCATAATACTCATATATATATATATGGTCGACAACAATACATAGCTAACACATATGCTAGGCCAAACAAACAAATCTAGATAAGTCTTCTTAACGGTATCCTCATTTTCCAATGGATAATCCTCTCGGTCCTTACTCTATTAGACACATACTGGCTTCACTTCTTTATTTCGAAGCTACTTTAAGTCTAGGTATTCTATTTGAACCGGTTTCCTTACATAGGTTACGTTCGGCTCTATGACCAAGTCGTCTGCTGCTCTCGGACCTACTACTTCTTCTGGATCCCTAATCCACATAATTAAATGTGATATATAAACATATTATGGTTCCTACAAAAGCTCTTCGTGGCTCCACTCGATATAAAACTTTTCTGACCTTCTCTATAATCAGAAATGGTCCTACTTATCTGGATGCTAACTTCCCAGCCTTCCCAAAACATAATGCACCTTCCATTGGTGAAATGCTTACGAACATGTGATTAATGCGAACTCTAATTTTTCTCTCCTTATGTCAGATAACTCTTTTTCCTAGACTATGATGTCTTCATTATAGTCCTTATCATATCTACTTCCTTGATAGCGTCCTTCACTACATTTGGCCCTAACACGAACCTATCCTCTATCTCCATCCAACATAGGGATGACTTACATGATCTTCCATACAATTCCTTGAATGGTGTCATACCAATATTTTTCTGTTAGCTGCTATTGTATGATAACCGTACCAAATATAAGTAATCTTTCCAAGATCCCCTAAATCTTAAATGCAGTCTCTCAAAAAGTCTCGAGGACTTTTTTAAACCTCTCGGTCTGCCCATCGGTTTGGGGATGGTACGCAATGAAAGAGAGTGCGGATTAAGGATCTTAAGGCTAATTTAACACTAGAGGGGGGGTGAATAGTGTTTAATGGATTCTAAGACTTATATAGACTAATTTAAAAATTATGTTATAAACAAATGCAGAAATTAATCATAGAACAATCACAGAATCAAACATAGATGCAGAAAGTAAATAAAAAGCAGTAAAAGGAAAGAACACACCGAATTTTATACTGGTTCGGAGTTACCTTACGTCCAGTCCTGTACCAAGGCAAAACACCTCATACAGATTTTTATTAAATCAATGTCGAGATTACAATCCTTAATTTCTAAAGGCCTTGAGGTACCCTCCTGTCTCTCGAGTCCGGGGCAAACTCTCTTGATTTACGGGCCACAAGATTACCCAATTGATTTTCAGGCACAACCACACCTTATAGAGAGACTCGATAAATGTTTGATTACAAATTGATCCTATAACTCTGAATAGCACTTTGATCTTCGAGAGAGGGCAGAGAATCAAACAAGAATGAGATTCTAATTTGATTCACTTGAGAATTCGGCAGAATTTCGGCACGATCTTAAAAATATGAAAATTTTAGAATATGGATTAGTGGAGAAGAAGGAGTGAAGAAAATAAGAAAATAGTTTGTTAAAAAATTCATTTGTGAAGGCTATTTATAGACCAGTAACGGTCATAACCATTCGTGAAGAGATTTAAACGAATAGACACTTCTTTTGAAAATTGAAACTTTTGAATTTAACGGCACCATGTCGACATAGGGTATCCTATGATGTCGACATCCCTTAGTTAGAAACAATGTAAAGTTTAAAACAAGAGTTTATTTAATAAAAAAATAAAGAATATTTTAAGGCTAAAACATCTTTTTGAAAATCATTTGAAAAGATAATTTTTAAGGCTAAAACATTTTGAAAAGCAGTTTTGAAAATCATTTTGAAAAACCATTTTGAAGTAGTTTTGCAAGCTTCTTTCTGCAGAATATCTCATCACATCAGGAATCGGGAACTTATACAAAACCAAGATGTTGGTGGGTTTGTAAGCCACTTGTCGTAGGTTTGTAAGCTACTTGTCGTGGGTTTGTAAGCCACTAAGAAGGTAGAAATGGGTTCCATCCCAAATGAAATATGGAATGAAGATTGCCGTGCTATTATGAAGTTTTAACAATAAACCAGACGCTTATCTCGAAATCTTGATCTTGATACTCATGAGTCTTCAAACTTTATTTCTTCATTCTTGATCTTTATACTGTACATTCTTCAATAATCAGTACCTGCCTTATATATATCCTGCATAATAACATTCATATATATCTAGACAATAGTGTTAGTATATAAGTTATAATAAAATAAGTTACAAAGGTTGTTGTCATCAAAACCACTATCTCCAGTTCCTAACAATCTCCCCCTTTTTGATGATGACAACCTTATAAAATATACTTACTACTTCGATCATACCATATCTCCCCCTTACACCAACAGCTCCCCCTTACTACAAGCCTACTATTTTATATAACTTCTCCCCCTTTGTAATCAACAAAAATAACCTATAAACCTTGAACTTAATAGAAAATGAGATAAACATATGACATAAGAATAATAACCAAAGATTGTTTTTAGAAGAACATTAATTAAGATAACACTTATATACAATTTAACAAACCAATATACAATCAAATTAAAGAAAAATGAAAAAAGCTTAACGAGGACCCTTAAATATTAGTGATTTATGGATCGAACAATTTGGATAGTGGAGACAAAATTTTCCATGTTGTTCGCCTAAGTTCCCATTAGCATCAAAAAGGACATCTCCAACGCAAATCACGCCATTGTCTTCGTCCATATGGACATCCGGATTCGGCAGAGGATGTTCTTCTTCTTGATCCTCTTGTGTTCTTCTAGAGGCTCTTCTTCTTCAGAATCCATGGCTTGTGATGATTCTTCGATGACAATGGGATTGGCATGGTTATCCATAAGGAATTTTTGTAAATTCCTAAGAATTATGCCTTGCCTATCTTGTTCTTTAGCCATTCGCAGTTGACTTACTTGAATTTCCGTCATCATTTGA
This sequence comes from Allium fistulosum, assembly GCA_030737815.1. NCBI lineage: Eukaryota > Viridiplantae > Streptophyta > Magnoliopsida > Asparagales > Amaryllidaceae > Allium > Allium fistulosum. Next base: position 421,837,825 of record CM060906.1, read on the forward strand.
AGCAAATCTTTCATCTTCTCTTGTAGTTTGATGACTCATACGTGTATGGAACGTTGAAAAGGACTAGAATGAGGAGAAGTGGGTGAAGAAGGTTCATTATTAGAAGCGGAAGCCATTAATTTTCTGTTTTAGAAGATTATTATAGAGAATAGAACAGAGAAAGGGAGTAAAAGTCGAAATATATAAATATATAACCAAATAACTAATTTTAGTGGGAAATTTAAATTTGAAAATCTCGGCATGTATGTCGACATAGGGGGATGGGTCATGTCGACATGCCCAGTTCAATTTTTGGGAAATTTTTATTTATATTAATTATTAACTATACTTGTATTATTTATAATTTATATTTCAATTAATTAACATATACCTAATTCTCTTCTAAATTTAGTAAAGTTTTGTTCATTTAATGGTTTGGTTAATATATCAGCAAATTTTTTTCAGTATTAATATATTCAAGAGTTATGACTTCTTTACTTATATTATCTCTAAGAAAATGATGTCTAATATCAATATGTTTTGTTCTAGCATGATGAGTTGGATTTTTAGATAGGTTTATTGCACTAGTATTATCACAATAAATTGGTGATTTAGTTATAGTTAATCCAAAATCTTTTAAAGTTTGTTGCATATATATAACTTGAGAACAAGCTAAAGCAGCAGATATATATTCTGCTTCAATTGTTGACAATGATACAGTATTTTTCTTCTTACTAAACCAGGAAACCAGAGAATGTCCTAGAAAGTGACAAGTTCCACTTGTACTTTTTCGGCCTGATTTACAACCAGCGTAATCAGCATCACAATATGAAATTAAATCAAATACATCATTTTTAGGGTAAAATAAACCATAATCTAAAGTATGTTTTACATATTCTTAAAATTCTTTTAACAGCTTTTAAGTGAGTTTCTTTAGGTTGAGATTGGTATCTTGCACAGAGACAGACACTATGCATGATGTCAGGACGACTTGCTGTTATATAAAACAGCGAACCAATCATTCCCCTATATAATTTTTGATCAACATCTTTTGATTTATCTTCTTTACTTAAAGCTACATTAGTTGTCATTGGAGTTGGTTTCCCATTAGAAGTGGTCAATCCAAATTTATTAATTAAATCTTTAGCATATTTTTCTTGACTAATGAAAATTCCTTTATTTAATTATTTAATTTGAAGTCCTACGAAAAAACTTAGTTCTCCCATATGACTCATTTCAAATTCTTTAGTCATTATATCTGAGAATTCTTTATTCATTATGTTATTAGTTGACCCAAATATTATATCATCTACATATATTTGTACTAATTGAATATCATTTTTGTTTCTTTTAATAAAAAGAGTTGTATATATTTTACCGATTTCAAAACCAGATTATAGTAGATAAGATCTTAGTCTTTCATACCAGGCTCTAGGAGCTTGTTTCAGACCATATAAAGCTTTCTTTAATTTATATACATGATATGGAAATTTATTATCTTTAAAAAGTAGAGGTTGTTCAACATAAACATCTTCTTTTACAAAACCATTTAGAAAAGCACTTTTAACATCCATTTGATATAACTTGAAATTATTGTAGTTTGCGAAAGCAAGTAGAATCCTGATAGCTTCTAGTCTTGCTATGGGTGCAAAGGTTTCGTCATAATCAATTCCTTCTTCTTGACAATAACCTTGCGCGACTAAATGAGCTTTATTTCTCATGACCTCACCAAGTTCATTCATTTTATTTTTATAAACCCATTTTGTTCCAATTATACTTTTATCCTCAGGTCTAGGAACAAGTTCCCAAACATCATTTCTAGTGAACTGATTCATTTCTTCTTGCATAGCAAGAATCCTTGAATCATCAGATGATGTTTCCTTTGGATTTTTAGGTTCAATAGTTGATATAAAAGCTACATTACTCATACTATTTAGTTGATTTCTTGTTTTAGCTATAGAATCAATATTTCCTATTATATTTTCTACAGGATGATCTTTTAATAGCCTAATTCTTTTATTAGGTTGAATGATTTCACAATTAGTTTCATTAGGTTCATTATTTATAGTTACAAAATCTTCATCTTCTATTTGTACAGTATCTTTAAAATTTTCATCAAAAGATACATGTATTGTTTCTTCAATAGTGTTAGTTCTTAAATTATAAACTCTAAATGGTTTGCTTCTATTAGAATATCCGATAAAGATACCTTTGTCGGATTTAGGTTCAAATTTATCTAAATTATCTTTTGTATTAAGAATAAAACATTTACTACCAAAAACTTTAAAATAAGCTACTATGGGTTTCTTATTGTAAAGTAATTCATATGGTGTTTTATTAGTTAATGGTCTAATTAAAATCCTGTTTAATATATAACAAGCTGTAGCAACTGCTTCAGCCCAAAAAATTTTAAGTAAGTTACTATCAGAAAGCATTGTTCTAGCACACTCTTGAATCGTTATATTCTTACGTTCTACCACTCTGTTTTGTTGTGGAGTTCTTGGAAAAGAGAAATTATGAGTAATTCCTTTTTTATTACAGAAATTCTCAAAATTTTCATTTTCAAATTCTGCACCGTGATCACTACGAATAGTTTTTATTTTTAAAGAAAGTTGATTTTGAATTATTTTAGCAAAATTCTTGAATAATTCAAAAGCATCACTTTTAATTTTAAGAAAAATTGTCCAAGTATATCTAGAATAATCATCTACAATCACAAATACATATTTATTGTGATTAATTGATTGAACTTGAGATGGACCAAATAAATCTAGATGAAGTAATTCTAGAGGTTTAGAAGTAGAAATCATATCTTATAATTTAAATGAACTTTTCTTAAGTTTTCCTAATTGGCAAGCATCACATATACTATCTACTTTAAAGTTTAACTTGGGAAGACCTATAACTAAGTCAAGTTTTGATAACCTAGATAACAGTTTAAAATTTAAATGACCAAATCTTTTATGCCAAATCCAAGGGTCACTTGTATTAGCTAAAAGACATAAGTCATCATTTGAAACTTTCATACTAAGGATGTAAATGTTTTTCTTCCTAATTACTTCAAAGATAATATTTGACTTATTATCTTCGATGTGACACTTATCTTTTCCAAATTTAATTTTAAATCCTTTATCACATAGTTGAATTATGCTAAGCAGATTATGTTTTAAATTCCTAACTAACAAAATATCAGAAATAAGAAGAGTTTTAGAATTACCGACATTGCCAATGCCAATCACATATCCTTTTGAGTTATCTCCAAAGTTGACCAATCCACCATCTTGATATATAATGTCATTGAGTATCTCGGGATTTCCAGTCATATGCCTTTACAGCCACTATCAAGTATCCATTTATCTTTCTCAATTTGCACAGTTTGTCCATTGGTTGTTGATTCTTCAAAAGCCATGTAACATGTCTGTTCCTGCATAACAAACCAATTCAGTAGATAACTTGATTTTTCATAAAAAATATATGCAGACTTATGATACTTTGATGAAATGCATAAATTCAAACTAGTATTAACAAAATTTCCTAAAAATTCCATTTTTAACTTTTCAAGTTTCAGATTATGAAAACTATGAAAACCTATGCTCTGATACCAATTGAAAGGGAGTGCGGATTAAGGATCTTAAGGCTAATTTAACACTAAAGGGAGGTGAATAGTGTTTAATGGATTCTAAGACTTATATAGACTAATTTAAAAATTATGTTATAAACAAATGCAGAACTTAATCACAGAACAATCACAGAATCAAACACCGATGCAGAAAGTAAATAAAAAGCAGTAAAAGGAAAGAACGCATTAGATGTTATACTGGTTCGGAGTTACCCTAATTCCATTCCTGTTCCAAGGCAAAACACCTCATACGTATTTTTATTAAATCAATGTCGAGATTACAATCCTCAATTTCTAAAGGCCTTGAGGTACGCTCCTGTCTCTCGAGTCCGGGGCCAACTCTCTTGATTTACGGGCCACAAGATTACCCAATTGATTTCCAGGCACAACCACACCTTATAGAGAGACTCGATAAACGTTTGATTACAAATTGATCCTATAACTCTGAATAGCACTTTGATCTTCGAGAGAGGACAGAAAATCAAACAAGAATGAGATTCTAATTTGATTCACTCGAGAATTCGGCAGAATTTCGTCACGATCTTAAAAATATGAAAATTTTAGAATATGGATTTGTTGAGAAGGAGTGAAGAAAATAAGAAAATAGTCAGTTAAAAAATTCATTTGTGAAGGCTATTTACAGACCAGTAATAGTCATAACCATTCGTGAAGAGATTTAAACGAATAGACACTTCTTTTGAAAATTGAAACTTTTGAATTTAACGGCCACCATGTCAACATGGGGTATCCTATGATGTCGACATCCCTTAGTTAAAAACAATGTGAAGTTTAAAACAAGAGTTTATTTAAAAAAACAAAGAATATTTTAAGGCTCAAAAATCTTTTTGAAAATCATTTGAAAAGATAATTTTTAAGGCTAAAACATTTTGAAAAGCAGTTTTGAAAATGATTTTGAAAAACCATTTTGAAGTAGTTTTGCAAGCTTCTTCCTACAGAATATCTCATCACATCAGGACTCGAGAACTTGTACAAAACCAGGATGTTCGTGGGTTTGTAAGCCACTTGTCGTAGGTTTGTAAGCTACTTGTCATGGGTTTGTAAGCCACTAAGAAGGTAGAAATGGCTTCCATCCCAAATGAAATATGGAATGAAGATTTCCGTGCTATTATGAAGTTTTAACAATAAACTAGACACTTATCTCGAAATCTTGATCTTGATACTCATGAGTCTTCAAACTTGATTTCTTCATTCTTGATCTTTATACTGTACAGTCTTCAATAATCAGTACCTGCCTTATATATATCCTGCATAATAACATTCATATATATCTAGACAATAGTGTTAGTATATAAGTTATAATAAAAAAAGTTACAAAGGTCGTTGTCATCAAAACCACTATCTCCAGTTCCTACCATGCAATACTCATGCTCAACTCTTAGCCCAAAGTATTTAGCAAACTGTGCCAAAACTCACTGTGGGTGTCGGTCATTGATAATGGTGCTAGGCACTACGTGTAGTCTCACTACAGCCCTAATCTATATCTCAACTAACTTTGATGTCTTCCTTGTGGCCTTCACATGAATGAAATGAGTAATCCATCAACTATGACCCATATAATTTCATACTCTGCTCTAGACCTTCGTAATCCAGTAACAAAATCCATAGAAACTAAATCCCATTTCCAAACCGGAGCCTTCAAAGGCTGCAAAAACCCACTCGACTTCTAATGCTCTACCTTCATGTATTGGCATGTGAGACATCTCGTTACATACTCTCCTACATCCTTCTTCATTCCTTCCTAAAAGAAACTACTATTCATATCTTAGTACATCTTAGTATCACTGGGGTGAACGGTGAACTTTGAATGATGACATTCATCCAACAACACCTTTCGAAAGCTCCTATACCCACAACATACGACATTCCATTCTTCTGTAGTTTGCCTCCTCCATCAACATTAAGCCCCTTCAGCTCAACTACCTTAATTTATGACCTAAGGCTTCTTACTCTATCAGAGGAGATCCGATCCACTTTCTGAGATTTAGTAATCTTTTCTACAAGCACAGCCCGAACTTCCAAGTATGATACAATCTTGAAGTACTACTTGGACCTACACTAGACTGAAAGTGAACATTACAAATGGACAATGTCTCTAAGACGTTCCATTCTTTAATCATACCTAAAACACAACTTTGGTACTTTCGGCTTAAGGCATCGGCTACCTTATTACCGTTCCCTGGGTATACTCTATCCAAAAAGCATAAGATGTTAAAAGCTCTAACCACCTCTACTACCTCGTGTTCAACATCTTCTAAGAGAACACATATCCCAAGGAGTTATGGTCAGTAAATAACTCGAAGCTTTATCCTAGGAGATAATCCCTAAAATTATCGATGTAAAGACAACAGCCGTTAATTCTAAGGAATTAGTAGGGTATCGAACTTCATGGGGTCACAATTGTTAGATGCATAGGCTACTACTTTGACCCTCCACATTAACACTACCCCTAACGCTAAACCCAAAGCAACTGTATACACAATTATATCATCATTACCCTTGGGTATCACTAGTACAGGAGCCAAAGTTTTAAATCTCAACAATCTCGATCGATCTCAATCAAGATCTTAGCTGATATCTCATTTTCAAAGTCAAGCGATTTAGAACATGAAAAATTGGATATATCTCGCTTCAATTGAATCTCGAACGAGATATTAAAATCTCGATCAATATCTCGAAAAAGATCGATTTATGAGATCTTGACCAAAATTATATGTTTTTGAATTTTAGTTTTTTAATGGGCTAGGCCTAAAAATATGCCTTGTTGGCTAGGCCCAAAATCCATGCTTTATTTCAACAAGCAAGTTAGACTATCAATTTTATTTCCAAACATTCATTTTTTATACTTTCAAATCACAAATACATGTCTAGGGTTTTTCTTGCTTATTTAAAATGTCAATTTTCTTCCTAAAATATGGTTCTTCACCCTCAAATCTAGTAAACTTTCATGTTAAGTTCTTTTCATTTTGGAAAAACTTCAAAACCCTAATCATTTTGTATTATTTCCTTCTCTAGTTCCTCTTCCATTCAAATTTATATATTTTTTATATTTTGTAATTCCTTCTTTGTTATATCATTTTTTGAAATAAATTCACTGCTGATAACTTTCAATTTCGTAGAAAAATTCAAAATTTTGTGGTTCCAATTTTTTTGTATTGGATTTTGGTATGTTCTGCTTAATTTTATATTCCTTACGGTGAATTCTTTTTTCACAATTAACTTGAAATGCCAACGTCTCTTGCTAAATCAAATCATTCTTTTTAAGAGACGTTGAATGATCTTACTATTAGGTTATTTTCCATTCCTGTTCAACATAAATTGTTAGCCAATACACTGTATATTTGCTGAAATATATATTCTTGTTTAAAAGAATTATATTAGCGATGTTAGTCTGGTTAAAATAGTTTACTAATTTATATATTCTCTATTAAAAGAAATTAAATAACGAATTCAACATTTTAATTTTACATATTTTTATTTAAAAGAATTTGCTTGCTTGCTTGCTTGCTTGAATGTAAACCAATATTAAAAATATTAAGTAGTCTGAGATTGAAAATAAAATAAGTTAAACTCAATATTTATAAATTTACTTGCATACTTGAATGTAAACTAATATTGAAAATATCAAATAATCCGAGATCGTTCCGAGATTTACTTTAAGGTCTAAGATGTAATTTCAAGATGAACACCCGATATATATTTATCTCGCTCGAGATCTCACCCGATATGAGATCTGGTCCCTAAAATCTTTAAGATGAAACATGACCGAAATCCCAGGCTTAAAAATCTTAACAGGAGCATAATTCAATCAAATCTTCTACTCGCGAAATGATACCCCACGCTCCTTTATATAAACATACTTCTTATTCCTTTGAGTAAGCGTCATAATCGGCGCTGCTATACGAGAGAAATCCTTAATGAATATCTGATAGTAGCCAACCAAATCTAAGAAACGGCGCATCCCAATCAAAGCCTTGGGTCTCTTACACCCATTTATTACATCAACCTTCGAAGGGCCTACTGCCAAACCCCTTTTCGAAACCACATGGTCTAAGAACTTCACTTCTCTTCTCCAAAAATGACACTTACAAAGTTCAGCCTTTAACTTCTGTTGTCATGGTGTCTCCAACACAAGTCTTGGGTGAACTACATGCTTCTACTTGCCTTTCGAGTATATTAAGATATCATCTATGAACACTAACACAAACCTATCCAACTGGTCTGGGAAAATTATATTCATTAAGTCATCAAAGATCGCAAGTACATTAGTTAGTCCAAAAGGCCTCACTGACCATTCATATGAACCATACCTCATCCAGAATGTAGTTAATGGAACACTTTCCTCTAAAACCCTCAACTGATGGAATCCTGAAGCTAAATTGAGCTATGAGAAAACCTTAGCTCCATTCAACCGATCAAACAAATCATCAATTCTCGGTAAAGGATATATATTCTTCACTATTCTTTCATTCGGCTTCCAATAGTTAATGCATAGCCTTAAAGATATATCGGAATTTTTCATAAATACTGCCACAGCTCCCTAAGGTCACCTACTTGGCCTTACGAAGCTCTTACCTTCCAATTCCATTAGTTTCTTCTTCAATTCCTCCATCTCTTTTAGCGGCATTTTACTAGCTGGTCAGCTAAATGGTTCAGCTACCGGTATCAACTCTATATACAAACTCTACTACTCTCAAGGGTGGAAACCACGAGACCGGTTCAAACATATTAGGAAACTCACTCGCCACATGTATTTTACCAAGACCTTCCTCCTCTAAAGCTAGAGAAAATAAAACATGTTTGAACCTAGTTTTAAGCTCTTCTGTAACTACAAATACCCATTCATTTGGTCCCGGGTGACTCAAGGTTATTATCCTTTCGACATGGTATATTTTAGTGCGATAATGCTCCAACTAATCCATTTCTAAAATAACTCTAAAGTCGATGTATTCAAACATGTATGGATCACATAAAAACTTACGGTCACCTAACTCAATTTCCAAGTTAATGCATCTCAATCTGAGAGTGGTATATCACGTTATACCACATATATGAAAGCGGCTAAATAGGTACTTTCTAACCCCATTCTATCAACAAAGTCTTTAACTATAAAAGGATGTGTAGCTTCGGTATCAAATAGTATGGTAACTAAAATACTAGAAATTAAAGTCATACCTTCTAAGTTTTTTGCCCTTGCCTTCCTCTTCGGCCGGTGGTCCTTTCTCTGGTCCATTTAGAGCATAAACCTATGCTTTGAGCTCCAGGCAGTCCCTCTTCAAATTTCCCATCTTATCGCACTTGAAGCACTTTATCCTTCCAATATTTCTTTAGTACTGGACATTTAGATGCAAAGTGTCCCTTCTGCTCATAATTAAAACAAGGAACCTATGCTATAGCAGTTTCTCTACCCTTCCTTTTGGCATAGCCTTCTTACCCTTAGTATACAGAGTAAACTCTCCTTATGTACTATCATAGGCTTCATCTATACTCTTTTTTGTTCCTGATACATCCCATCATACCTTAGAGCCATATGCACAATGAATTCAAAAGAAGATGCCAAGTTTATCATCAATTTATGATGAAGACCCTGCTTCAAACCATTGATGAACTTCTCGTTCTTCTTCAGTAGGGAGTTAATGAACTCCCTGCCATACATAGGCAAAGATTTAGCCTCTGGATGCATCCCTCAACCGTAAGGTCACCCTACTTCAAGTCTATGAATTCCTACAGTAGCACACTACGTTGATACTCGGATATGAACAGACTCTCTAACCTCTCCATGAACTGCACCCATGTATGGCACTGTTCCAGGCATTATACGTTCAACCATGCAACTCCCATTCACGTTGGTGAGAAGTGGGTGAGAAACAGATACTTGGGTCATATATGATTAGAGAAACTTCAAAGAAGACTAGGGTCATTCAAAAACAAATGAAAGCTTCACTGATAGAAGAGCTATGGTGATATGAGTAGATATGATCTTGAGTTCTCTACTAGTGATATGGTGTTTGTCAAAATTTCTCTATTGAAGAATATAGTTCGATTTAATAATAAAGAGAAGTTGGCACTGAGATTCATAAGCTATTATCCGATACTTGAAAGGATAAGAAACCTAGCATACAGAGTTGACTTACCTCAAAAGGGTATGCATAATGTATTCAATGTTTCTCATCTAAGAGGTTTTTGCATGACTCGAGGGTGATTGTGAGACCGTATCAACAGATGGTATTGAAGTTGAAACTGAAACATAGATACCTTATAAGCCTATTTATATGTTCGAGCAGAGCATCAAGCATCTTAGGAGGAGACAATGAAGCCAGTAAAGGTTCGGTAGAGTGAAAGCGAAGGCAATAGTACTTGAGAGACCGAGGAGAATCTGAGGACTTCTTATTCAGAGCTCTTTACTCGATGATATTCCATTTTTATCATTAGCTTTCATATTTAACATTTTATTTTTCTTAGTTTACACCTTGCATGCTAGGGTATCTACATAGGCTTGTTTTTGTTTATTTGCATGGTAGATGGATGTTATGCTTGTTTGATTGTTAGACATGCTAGTTATTCGTGTTGTTTTGGTTATGTTTTGTTTGAGTTGAATTTCGAGGGCAAAATTCCTAAAGAGAGGGAGGGAAGAGAATGTAACGACCCATATTTTTACATATCTACGGATCATAATAATATTATTTTTATAATCAAATTGGGTCTGGTTAGGCTATAACCTCGGGAAATGTTGATTATTGACATTTTTGACCCTTAGAATAAATTGTGGTTGTTTTGACCCTGAGAACTTTAAGAGCAATAACTTTTGATAAAAGCCAACTAGAGTCTAAAACTGTAATGGCACATATTTTACATATCAAAGGATTGTAAAATATTATTTTTAATCCAAATTGGATCGTATGAGTCAATAACTTTGGATAATGTTGTACATTGAAATTTTTGACCCTTAGATATTTTATTGGATGGTTTTGGCCATGAAAATTGTAAGACCTATTACTTTGGATAGTAGTTGAACTAGACTCTAAAACCACTTCTATTTAGGAGATATGACAACTTGAAGTCAAATTATTTTTGGATAGATTAGTGGGTAATCAATAAGGCTCGAATTAGGTGCAATAGCCCATTTTGGGACTTGTCCCTAATAGAGCTGATGGGATAGCCTCCATTCATTATTCCTAAAAATAGTCTTAAACCTCTATTAATTGATTTCTTAGTTGCAAGCAACCAAAATCCATACTTTAGTTAAGTCACTAAAGAGAAACTAGCAATGGGATTAGCATATTTACTATTTGAGGTGCATTGAAATCTGCGCCTTATTCGTTTAGGATTTCTTTTGATGTTTGTGCATTTTTAGATCTAAGTGAGTAGCTTATCCTTTTCACTCTAAGATTCTAGTTGGTATAGTTAAAATGACATTTTTAAATTGATTTAGAATGCTAAAACGAATTTTAAGACAAATCTAACCCTGACATCAGTTTTAAAACAATTTTACAAAGTTAAATATTGATATTGATTCGTTTTAAGTGTTTGACCATATCGCTTGTCATTTTCCATTTTGGTTAATTTAGGATGATACAAATGTTTGAATTGTGATTTTATTACTTGGGGTGATGTACGTACGTTGTGTAATAGTTGTATATAGTCATTTGGGTGTTTGTTTGGATTGCCTGAGTGTCATTAAAGATAGTCTAAGGAGGCACATTTGACGATGTGAAGTGATCGAGTGGAATGTATTGTGTTCTACTATCGAGTCATGTGTTGATGGAATCATTGATAACCCTAGATGTGATTGATGTTTCATGGGGGCAAGGGTATGTAAGGATGTTCATTTGTGTACCTTGGACCTTGTTGATGGTTTGGCCTGCCTTGGTGATGGCAGTATCCATGGGATAGGTAAGTAATCGAGCACCCAATTCAATTGCAATGTAATGTGTCATCGACCTTGGCGATGGTCATATGAGTTGTCGTATATTTGAAGGCATCTTGGTGGTGATGCGAGACCTTGGTGATGGTCGTTATGATCGCTTTGGTTGCTATGATTCCTATATTTGATTCTTTTGTTACATGATTGGGATGAATGTCATATGACTTAGGTATTACTATGTTACATACCCAACACCCATACTGTAATTAGTCTTTTCACCCATATGATGATAGTATTACATATATAGTGTCATGTGAAAACTTGTTGGATGTAGGGACAGGGCAGGTATGACCTCTCATATTTAGTGTTCCTCTTTTACTATATCAGCTTTTATATTATTTAGAGATTGTAGATTGCTACGCCAAATTGTTGTCTGACTTGAGGTTTTATGCTTTGCTTCTTTTTATCTCAGGTTCTCTTAAATGAGTAGACTAGATAATAGGTATGGGATATACATGGCGTTGTGCAAAGGAGGTGCAAGAGGTTACACTTTCGTATATCTACTTTTGGGCTTATGTTCCATTGTGTAGCACTATGCGGCTTTGTCAATGCTTTATTTTATTTAGGGACAATACATTTGGGTTTATTATTTGATGTGTGAACTCTATGATTTGTGTATATAACTATGGTGAACCTATGCCACTCAGATTATGTTCATTTTAGTTATTGTTGTCTTGCCTGCTTTATATCTGTATTGATTATTATATTTTATTCTTGCATTGTGAGATATATGACCGGCTTATTTTCAGACGATTACTAATTTTTCCCCTTTGAAAATCGTCCTATATCATCTGGGTACTATTGCAACGCACTCCATAGGTTATATTGGTAACTTGAGGTATAGGGTGGTCGTCACACTTAGTATCAAAGCTTAGGTTGCATAGTTAACCTAACGGATACTTGGATCCATTATAGATAAGGAGGAGTTATTGCCTTAAGATGGATCGAGTGTATGAGAGAGCATATTTTTTATATATTTTAATTTTTGAAAAAATATAGTAGTATATATAGTATAAGTCGCAATGCACACATGAGTACCATTGATGCAACTTCCCTGTTTGAGAGATTGATGATTCTTACTATAGATTAAGAATGAGTCGGCAAACAAGGAACGTCGCTAGAAATTCCATCTCTAAAATAGAAGAAGGAGAAGGCTTGCAGTAGCTAACCAAAATGTGTAGACCATATTCACTGAGATGATGAGGAATATGTTGTGAAATAACCAAGGGCCGATCCATTTGTTGTCGACGATGGTGCCCCGGTGCAGGCGCCCAGAGCCCGACTTTGCTAAGTTGAACAAAGATTACTTTAGTCCTATAGCAAACCATTCTTTAGAATAGAATCGGCTGTGGAGATGCAGGATTGGTTGGATACCTATAAGCACATCTTCGAGGACTAGAGTTGGAAGATGTAATGAAGAGGAAGTTGGCCTCTATACAACTTCCGGGTCGGGCCATATGATGGTGGAATGCTGTAAAGATCGCTACTCATAAGGGTCAATTCATATAGGAGCAGTTTAGAACCTAATTCGAGGAAAAATTAATACTGACTGCTCAGAAGTCGGTGTTGTTTACAAAGTTTATTGAATTGAGGAAAGGAAACATGATTGTTTCGGAGTACGTAGCCGAGTTCGACGTGCCATCAAGGTATGATTTTTCTTTTACCAACACTCCATCAAAAAAGAATGATAAGTTCATTATGGGTTTGGACGATTATCTTAGGGAAAGACTAGTGGGTCATATTGATGAATCCTTTGAGAAGCTTGTTAAGAGAGATCTATGACATGAGAGTCCCCATCCAAAGTCCAAGGCCGTTGTTGTTACCAAAGAAGAGCCAAAAATATAGGTAAGAGGGGGAGGCAAGAGGAAGCGGAACAAAAACAAGGGAAGAAGTGGTTTCAAGAAAGAAAGGCAAATAGGAGTTTGTCTTCTTTAACTACAACGAGAGAGGGCATCTCAGTAAGAACTGTAAGAATCAAAAATCTAGGAGAGGAAATGTTTTAATTGTGATAAGGCTATGAATTTGAAGAGGGACTGTCCTAGGCTATTGAACAACAAGTATGTGGCATCTGGTTTTGCGCTTAATGCCATTCCAACCTCGTCGAGTGCTCCATCAGCAAAGGATAAAAGGAAGACATTGTTATCCAAGGTATGCTCTCTATTTAAGGTATACTTCGTATTTTATTCGATACAGGTGCATCAATTCTACTATATCTCACGACCTAGTGAATAGAATAGGATTGAGACCTGACTTAGTAGACAGACCATTGGTACTATCGGTGAACCCTATGGGTGGTTCGACCCCTTTGTGTATGGTTTATCACGACTTGGTGTAGTCGAGTCACGGATGTGTATTCTCTTTAATTGTCTTATGCTTGGGTTTGTTGGGTTCCGTATCATATTTGGGATGAACTAGTCGAAGAGGCATGGAGTCACGATGGACTGCGAAAGGTCATTAGTGACGATAGGGATTGACGATGGGTGAAGGGTAGATTTAGACTACCTATCGGATAATGAGGTGATGGTTATCTTTTGATATTTAATCGAGATCCCACATGATGAGTTATCATTAGTGCCTTAGTTAAGGAGTACCAAGACATATTTGAGGAGGTGTCTGGATTATTGCCATACACATAGATAGAATTATGTATTGATTTGGTGAAGGATGTCGGACCAATAGTTATGCCATTGAGGCGTATGGAACCTAAAGAGTAAAGGGAATTAGAGGTGTAAATGAATGGCCTGTCGAGACGAAGGTTCATTCGTAGGAGTAATCTGAGCGAGGAGCACTGTAATATTCACCACTAAGATGAATGACTCTATGAGGTTGCATGTTGATCACCATGAGCTGAATAAGGTGAAGAAGAATAAGTATCCAATCCCCCCTATTGATTACTTTTTGGTAAGCTCCTTGGTGAGAGGTGTTTTCTCAGATGGACTTAGCGATGGGGTTCCATTAACTGAGAGTAGCAAAGAAGAGTGTACCGATTACTGCATTTCATATGTTGTTTGGATAATTTAACTGGTTGGCTATGTTATTCTGGCTAACCAATTCACCGGCATACTTTGTTGATCTCGTGAACCAAGTCTTCATGGATTAACTAAATAATTCATGCATGTGTTTGTTGATAAAATTTTTGTCTACTCACGGACTGAAGAGGAATACAAGACACATTTAAAGGTTTTGTTTGAGGTGTTGAGGAAACACTGACTGAAGGCGAAGTTTTTAAATGTCACTTCTGGAGGAGGAAAGGGAAATTTTTGGTCACGTTGTTTCTAAACAGGGCATTTCTACAAATCCAGCGAAAGTTGCAGTATTCTAGAATTGGAATAGACCCAAGAATGCTACATGTGTGAGGAGTTTTCCTTGGATTAGCGGGATACTATGGATGATTCATCAAGGACTTCTCTAAGATACCATCACCGTTAACCAACTTGACAAAGAAGAATATGACTTTTACTTGGGATGCAAGGTGCGAGCATGCATTCATGAGTCTGAAAGAGAGGTTAATGAGTGCATCAATGTTGAGCATTCAGAGTGGGAATGAGGAGTTGAGGGTATACACAGATGTGTGTGGTACTCGATTGGATGAAGTACTGATGCAAAGGGTAATGTTTGTCATGTATGCTAATCGACAGCTAAAGCTACATAGGAAGAAATACCCAACCCGTGATTTAGAGATAGTAGCGATAGTGTTCGCTTTGAAGATTTGGAGGCACTATCTATTAGGAGAGAGTTTGAGCTATTCATTGACCATAAATCGTTGAAGTACTTCTTCTTCAAAAAGGATCTCAACCTTCATCAGCTGCGATGGTTGAAATTCTTGGCCTCCTATGACTTTAACATTTCCTGTATGCCTATTAAGGGAAATTTGATCATTGATGCTTTGAGTAGGAGACATGCTAACTTTGGAGCGATGTTCCTAGAGTGGAAGCAACTTGAGTGTATTGCTGGTTATGACTTCTGACCTCAATGTGAGCTTTAACCAGATGTGTTAGCAATTTGATTATCAAACCTACTAAGGTTGAGCGGATCGGTACTAGTCAGAGATGTGATGCCAGACTAGCGGAGATGATTATTAAGATTGAGAATGAAGTATAGTCTAAAGATATGAAGTGGTATGGACTCAAACGTGATGCTTGGATCTGTAAGGATGGAGGTCGTTTGTACCTGATGTTAATGGGTTGATGGATGAGGTATTATGTGAGTGCCATCACTTGAGATTGACTATATATCATGGAGGCAACAAAATGTATCATGTTATAAAGTAGACATTTTATTGGGAAGGGACTAAGAAGGATGTCAGGGCACTCATCTAGAAGTGTATGAACTGTCAGCTAGTGAAGGCTAAACAAAATAAACTAAGTGGTTTGCTGCACCTGTTGAAGTTCTGGAGTGGAAATGGAAATAGATATCGATAGGCTTCACTGGTGGATTACTAAGGACCAGGGGAGGGTATAACAACATCTAGGTCATAGTTGGTAGATTACAAAGATGCTCTATTCATACCAATAGAGTCCAAAAAATGACATCCAAATTAGTTAAGTTAAATGTGAAGTGAATAATGTGATTCCACAGTGTGCCGAAGAGCATTATAAGTGATCAAGGCGCATTATTCTCTAGTAGATTTTGGAAGATCTTATAAGAGGCATTGGGGACAAAAGTGCATTTGAGTATATCTTATTACCCACAAACCAATGGGCAGACCAAGAGAATGAATCGGATCTTAGAGGGTCCCTTGCAAGCTTGCATACTTGACTTTGGTGGCTCATGGGATGATCATTTGGACCTTGTTGTGTTCACATACATTAATAGTTATCAGTCTACCATTGGTTGGCAACATTTGAGGCATTGTATAGCGACCAGGAAATGCTCCTTCAAGTTGGTGAGAAGTGGATGAGAAACTGATGCTTGGGCCGGATATGATAAGAGAAACTTCAAAGAAGATCAAGATAATTCGGCAACGAATGAAATCGGCTCAAGTTAAATAGAAGATCTATGCTAATAAGAGACGTAGGGATTTGGAGTTCTTTGTCAGGGATACGGTGTTTGTTAAGATCTCTCTGTTGAAGAATGTAGCTCAATTCGATACTAAGGGGAAGTTGGCACCGAGGTTCATATGTCCTTTTTTAATACTTAAGAGGATTGAGAACTTAGCTTATAGATTCGTCTTACCACATAAGATGGCGGGTGTCCATAATGTGTTCTACATTTCTTAAAGTTTGTGCATAGCTTAGTCATGGTAGTGACACCGAATCAACTAGATGATATCAAGATTGAACCAGAAGCTTAGAGACCTTGTAGGCTTATTCGTATAGTTGGACATGATACGGAAATAGCTTAGGAGGAAGGCAATGAAGTTGGTGAAGATTTAATCGGGAGAAAGCAAGGGCAATTGCACATGAGAAACCGAGCAAAGCATGAGGAATGCTTACCGGGAGATCTTTACCAGTAAGACTTTCTGCTTATCGTGTTTACTTTCACTTTATCATATAAAGTAGTTTAGTAGTCTGCATGCTAGGATGGGTGTAGATTTTATTTCTTGCTTATGTGTGCCTGTTTGATATTTGATATGCTTGCTTATGGTTGATAGGCATGTCGGTTAACTATATTGGTATACTTTAGCTTGTTTGATTGATATTTCGGGGGCGAAATACGTAAAGGGGAGGATAGTGTAATAACTCGTATTTCAATATCGGAATTTCAAATCCAAATTGAATTGTATGAGTCTATAACTTTGGGGAATATTGAGTATTGACATTTGATTCTTAGAAATTATATTGGATGGTTTTGATTCTAAAAACTTGTAAGGCCTATAACTTTTGATAGCAGCCAATTAGGGTTTGAAACTATTTCCAGATGAAATATATTATGGTTTCACTATCCACAGAGTGGTCAAACAGCTTTTTGGACTTACCATTTAAGAGATACCGTCATTTGAATTTAGACAGTTTTTGAAATAGTGGGTAATTAATGAGGCCTGGATTAGGCCTAATAGTCTATTTTGGGATATGTACTCAATGGAGTTGATGGGACAGCCTTCACGCATTATTCCATTTCTCAAAAATAGCACATTAATTGGTTTCTTAGTCAAAAGCAACCAAAATCCATACTCTAAGTAGCCAAATCAAGTCATCAAAGGGAGAATAGCAAAAAAATTAGCATATTTAAAGTTTGGGAGTGCATTGGGATCCATGAAGTTAGTGCTCATCTCCAATTTCTCTTGATATTTGTGCATTGTTGGATCTAGGTGAGTGGTTTATCCTTCTCATTATACTAGCTAGTTGATACAATTAAAAATGATTTTTTAAATTGATTTCGAATGTCAAAATGATTTTTATGATAGATCTAACCCTTACATTAGTTTTAAAATGATTTTAAAAAGTTAGATGTTCGTTTTTAAGTGTTTGACCATACGGGTCATCATTTTCCATTTTAGTTAACTTAGGACGATACAAATGTTTGGATTGTGATTGTTTTGCTTGGGATGATGTATGCATGCTGTGTAATGGTTGTATATAATCGTTTTAGTGTTCGTTTGGATCGCTTAAGTGTAACTAAAGACTGGCTGGCATTTGAGTAAATCGAGTAGTAATTTGTTTGAAATGTGATGCGATTGATATAGAGTGTTTGTGAAGGCTTGGGGAAACTACAATTATGGCTGCAAATCGATTTGAGTTGAGAAGATGAGGTTTTGGCAAGTTTGAAGAGTGGTCATGGGTGGACCCCTGAGTTGTTTATTGAATATGATTTGACGACTTCAGGGTATAGTGCTAGTTTCTTCGGGCTTTTGGAATAAGAGGCTTAGGTTTGGACTTAGGAAACATGGAGGAGGGCTACCCCAAACCCTTTTGAAGTAATGTCAAGCGGTTTATAGATAATTTGGTTAGAACTTCGGGACTTAGGTGAAAATTTTTGAGTTTTCCCTATGGGTACTCCGGGATTCTAGGTGAAGACGAAAGATTTGGGCCATATGAACACTTGACTAAAAATTAGCAAACTAATTAGGCAGAGTGGTCGTTGTTGACCACAAGTGTTGGCGTTAAAAACTGTTATAAAAGAAGCAAGGGCCTAGTGGAGCATGTCATGGTCGTTTGCATGTTCGTCTGATGCTTGGTTTGGAGGTTACAACTCTACGATGTGTGGTTGTACAAGTGAAGCGATGATGTGACGCTTTGATTTGATGACTTCGGAACTTGGTAGTGATAACTCTACAACTTGTGATGGGTGTCTAGAGATGTTCCATACTTTGATGTATGGATGATGTTAATCGTTTTGGTCAAGTACTTCAAGTGAGAAGTATGTGAACGTAGTGATGGTTCGAGGAGGCTGTATGATGATGTGAAGTGATAGAGTGGAACATAGTATGTTCAATTATCGAGTCATATGCTGAAGAGATTGTTGCTAACTCTAAATATGATGGGTGTTTTGTTGGGTAAGCGTATGTGAGGACGCTCATCTATGTACCCTGGACCTTGGTGTTGGTCTAGCATGTCTTGGTGATGGTAGTACCTATAAGATAGGTATGTGAACAAGCACTAAATTCAATTATGACATGGTGTGCCATCGACCTTGATGATGGTTGTATGAGTTATCATATATATGAAGGCATTGAATAGAAATTTAGCTAACCTTGAAATTAAGTTAATGCATGTGTATTAGAAAAGGTTACTTACTAACCTTAGGCTCAAAAATGGAAAATGTAGAGTAGATGATCAATTACGTAAATAACACAAGATGTGAAGTGGTTCGGCTAAGCTTACCTATGTCCACTATGAAGTCTTCTTACTATATTAATCTCCTAAAATTGCAATAAATTACAAGAGAATGATAAGAAAGTAAGAGAACTTAAGATTTGCTAATATTACTCCATAATCATAATTCTGAGGTTGGCTAAATTTTTAGTCAACAAAAGGCATCTCGGTGGTAATGTGAGCCTTGGTGATGGCCGTTACGATCGCTTTGATTGTTACAATTGTTGTGTTTGGTTCTTTTTTTGCGTGATTAGGATGGATGTCATATGACATAGGTATTACGTGTTAGGTACCACAACACCCATTATGTACTTAGTATTGTACACCCATGTTACGATACCATAGCATATATAGTGTTATGTGCTAAATCATTGGATGAAGGGACGGGGCATATATGACTTCTTATACTTAGCGTTCCACTTTTACTATATCAGCTTTTAGAATATTTTGAGATTGTAGATCGCTCATGCCAGATTGCCTGACTCGAGGTTTTATGTTTTGCTTCTTATTAACTCGGGTAATCTTAAATGAGTAGACTAGATAGCAGATATGGGATAGCACATGGCATTATGCATGATAAAGTTAGGGGTATGACCTAGGGGCAATTATGTAATTTGTTACATATATCTAACTCGATAACCAATCTTGCTCAAAAAAGTGTTTTATTTCTATTGTATACTTGTTATATTGTAATATAATTAATAATAATTTAAAGTATTTTACATAGGAAATCTTTAAATGATATGTTATGTGATAGTAATTACAATGTATTGTAAGCATGAGAACTTTATCACATTGAAAAATAATATATTATTTCAAATATTCTAAGTCGAGTTGCTTTGAGAAAGGATATTGATTCATTTGTTGAGACTAGAATACATAACGCTTTCCAAATATTGGGCAATGTATTACTCATGGCTGTTGGGGGTACCAAGGGGTTATGTATTGATAATTATTGGATAACTATGGAATGGTTCACTCAGGAGTTCTCTGTTGGTTAATATAACTAGGTTAAATAGACAATCTCAAAGTGATGATAGTACACAGTTCCCTCGATTTGAGAATACGGTGGAACATCAATGTGGACACTCCACTTTATTATAGTTAAATCATGGCATGTTGTCAATCGAATGATTATAGTGACGTCTGACTTGAAGCATTGGTAGTGAAATGCTATTCGATAGAGAGTTCGTCTCCTCGGTTATATGAAGTTAGTATTACGGTCAACTATAGTCGACTCATAGTTAAAGTCTTTGGCTAGAGCAATACGATTAATTATAATTGTTATTATTGAATAAAGGATTTTGTGTTTGGACTTACAAAGTTGAATGTGGACGATGTTGGAATTTTGATCAAAACCAAATTCCATAATTCCTAATTTGATATAGTTTTGACAAAGAGAAATGATGTAAAAAATTTCTACTATCGGGTACCGCTCATAATAAGTAAAATTAGATTTTACTGAAAGATATGTAAGTGATGAATTCAGCCAAAATATCACATCACTGGCTAAGGAAATGTGTGAACATTAATATTTAAATTGTTCAATATTAATCGTTGGCTAAACCATTGAGTCGTACAACTGAAATGATGAATACTCTGAATGAACCATGAGATTTAATTAATTTATAATCATTGTAAATTAATTAAATTCATTATTATTTATAAAATAATAATCATTAAATATTACTTGATTTGTTCGAATAACATTAGTATTTAATAAAGTGCGTATATAAAAATTGTAAACAAGCACATCAATATACGATATTAGTAGAATATTTAAATTGGATTTAACTACAATAAATACTAAGTGGATTTTTAAGTAAATTAAATTAGTTAATATTTGTGAAATTTTAATTATCAAAATGTTATTTGGTTTGTTTGAATATCATTAATATTTAATGAAGTGCATGTATAAAAGTTATAAACACGTGTATCAATGTACGATATCGATAGAATATTTAAATTGGATTTAAGTGCATTAAACACTGACTGATTTTGGAAAGTTTTGATGGTCGTGTGGCATCTGTTATGGCTGGCCATTGACAATAAATAAAGAGAGAGGGTTTGATGAGGTTTAATTGAGAATTAAATAGAGAAAGTTTTAAAGGAGTGAATTGAAAGGTTTTAATGTTTCCTTTAAAACATATTTTCTCTCATTCATTTTAGAAGACTCTTTAGACAGTTCACGTTTATTCCTCTCCTCTTTTATCCTAATTGATAATAATGGATTCCAAAGCCTAATTGTTTTCAAAACCAAAATCAAAGAACAAAAGGTGCTTCTCATCTCTTAATTCTTGCAAATTCCAGAGATTGATTCTACAGAGTCTAGGATCTTTTGATTCATCGTTTCAAGGTGTGATTTATAGGCAACATCTATGGTAATTCTCAAAATAATTTATTTTTATGTTTTATCTTTCACGTGCTTGGATTTTGTAAGATTCATCATGTGTTTAATTAATCATTTTGTATACATGAATCAAAACCCTTTTCCATCTCCATTGAATATTGATTGTTATATTTTTTTGCGATATACATATGTTCTTCATCCCTTTATAATATATGTTCATCTCAATTTTATATGTTTAGATTCTTTATCTTTACTAATTTGTTGTTATTTATGTAATTTTTAGATCTATTTGTTCTTATCACGAACTTACACATGCCTAACTTGTCCAATTTCTTGTCCTTTATTTTGATAATTTTGAAAGGAAAAAAAACTTAAAAGCTAATTTTGACTTAGATCTATTTTCTGCTTATATAAAATTTACATACACAATTGTAAATGGATTGTATATGTCAATTATTTATTGTTACTTGAAAATTGATTTCTTCAGTTATTATGGCTAATTTTTGTTACAAACATTTTGAATATTGTTCATGTAAGAAAGCAATTTTTTGGTCTAAACTTTATGAATGGACTTTTGTGTAAGTTTGAAATCATTTTTCCAGTTTATTGCTTTATAAATAAAATTCTTAAACTGTAGTTTCATTTCTAAACTATAGTTTAATCCAAATTGTTAATTTTTAAATCTAACTTATATATGTATGTATGTATGTATGTATGTATTATGTATGTATGTATTATGTATTGATGTAGGTATCATAAATTACAATGTTCACAAATACATGTTCTAAATCTAAAATGATAAATTGTAATTTTATATACTTGGAAATTTACATGTGTTGCTTCAATTCAAATTTACAGACTACATCTTGTGTAATAATATAGCATTTAATGTCAAATCTTTCTTTAATTGAAATCAAATTCATTAATGTTAATTTTGGATTTCAAATCATGTAAAATTGGCTAATGTGATTTTAATACATATATATTTCATAATAAATATTATTGACAAAAAAGGAAAACGTAAAGGGCAAAAAGTCCATTACAGTGTAAATCCCAGCATCTGCATACGTTCTCATTGGCTATGTACGCATCTTATTCTGTAGCACATGCACTGCACACAAACAAGTAGATTTGATAAACTTACGAATTAAAGCATTAAAATATCCTTTTGAACATAATTGAATAAAATGATGATTTTATATAAAACATTTAAGATTGGATCTGAAATCCATTTAGGCTTCATAGACTTAACCAAGATCACAAATGAGAATTTTTCTAAAATTCACCCATTCAACCCGCTTCCGACCGGCATTGTTCCTTCAGTGCAGAGAATAAACAGGAAGCTGCGCTTTTATATATCTACTTTTAGGCTTACTATTTCTTATATCCCTCTATGTAGCACTATAGAGCTCTATCAGTGCTTTATTTTATTTAAATACAGTCCGTTTGGATTTATTATTTGATGTATAAATTCTATGATCTGTGTATATAACTATGGTGAACTTGTGGTACTCTGATTATGTGATTCGTTTTAGTTATTAACGTCTTGTCTAATTTATGTCTATGTTCACCATTATATTTTACCCTTGTATTGTGAGATATATGATAGGTTTATTTTGGATGGTTACTAACTTTCCTCTCTTAACAATCGTCTTACATCGTCAAAGTATGATCATATCGTACTCAACGGATTATATTGGGTACTAGAGATATAGGGAGGTTGTCACAGAAACCACTTCCAAATGAAAGATTTGATGATTTGTCTTTCTATAGAGTGGTCATAATAAATTTTAGTCTTACAGTTTAGGAGATATGGTTGTTTTAGGTTTGATAGTTTTTAGGTAGAATAATGGCTAATTAGCTTAGGCTAAATTATGTCTGCTAATGATTTCAGGAATTATGCCTAATCCCAATAGTGGGACATCCCCTAAACATTTCCACTCCTATAAACTATCCCTAACCTCCATTAATCCATCTCTAATAAAATATTCTATCAAATTACTTCAAAATCAAGCCTAATCAAGCAATTAATAGTAGATTAGCAAAGGGATTAGTAATAGAAATTACTAATTATTGTTTTGGTGTTTTGAGATTCATGCATCTACTGTTCATCTCGGATATATCCTAATTTTTGTGTTATTGATCGATTCTACATCGATAGGTGAGTGAGCTATTATCTCACAATGTCTAAAAGTGTGCTTCTAAAACCTCTTTTAAGTTAGAAATGAGATCTCTGGCATATTTGGATTTATAAATGTTTTATAAACAAATTTAAATGATATTAAATGAATTTAAACGTGTGTTTTCCATATCATAGTTGATTGTATGAGTTCTAAAATAGGATATGTGTTAACTAGATTTTTAATCCATCAGAATTCGATAGGAGTTAGAACATCCAGGTTAAGGCTGAATGATTTGAAACATGACCAAAGCATTTAAAGGAGCAAGAGGTTGCCCTCAAGAAAATTCACCGTAAAATAAGCAATCTACTCGGATCGGCACCGATCTGATTCAATCGGGTCGGTATCGATCCAAATTGTTGAATCATTAGATCTCTAAACCATTTTCATCGCGACGCTATGCCTCTACTAACCTTACTTATCAAGTTTGGTAACATTCCAAGCAACTTAGTTTAAGAAATGAAGACTTATCCGATCCATTCAAATGTTTAACTACTTATGGACCAGAGAAACTTATAATGGACCAACAGAACTCATACGACCTTGGATTGACTTAAAATTTGGGAGGAACACTTAGAAGACATAAAAGAATCCTCATAACAAAACTCAACTCAATTGGCATAGCCAATTTGGATCGGTACCAATCCAAAGTTTGGATCGAATCTAACCTAACTAAGGTGGTCCCTTAGATTCATTTCATGGGTCCCACACACCCTCTAGAAGGTACATGCAAAGTTTCACCTAATTCTGATAAGTATCAAGCGAGTTATGGATGGATTTCCTTCAAATTGAGCTAGTTTGACGAATCAGGTCCGACTCACCTAAGCTAGGCCGAACCTCATGAGATCTGATTTGGAGGCTCTCCTACTCATGTATATTGCATATATGAAGGTTCGTGTCATCTAGTTAAGTATTGATTGAGTTATGGTTAGATCTCCTATGAACCACAAGAAGATATTCAAAAATATGCTAATGGTTTGGATTACCGCCGATCCGACTCAATTGGATCAGCGTCGATCAAAATACTTAGCTCGAATCCTTATGAGATCCAATTTGGAGGCTCTCCTACTCATGTACATTGCATGCATGAAGTTTTATGTCATTTTTTTAAGTATTGAGTGAGTAATGGATGGATCTTCTACAAACAGATGGATTGGATGATCCATGAAGTTAGATGATCAAATGAACTCCAAACGACTTGATATATGGGCAAGGCACTATATTATAGGATAGGAAGACAAACAAACTGATAAGACTCAAAAATTCACCATGTATTCAGATAAGTACAAATCCGAATAAATAGCTCAGATCACCACCAAACTTTTTGGGCTCTTTCTGCATGACGAATACATGCTCTTGGCAAAGCGACCCTGGCCCAAGTGCTCTTCAAATCCTATAAATACCATCCCATTTGCAACAAAAAAAGGATCCGCTCCGATCTCTACTGAAACTCTGTCATTGTTTCTTCACTCTTCTTCTCCCTTACAACAGCCATTAAAAGGCAATTGAGATCCTTCCGGTTCTCTCTAACAATGGTGGCTTGATCTAACTTAGGAAAGAAGAATCATATTGTAATCCAAACTCCTTTGTAATAGAAGTTAATCAACAAAAGCTATAAAGTGAACGTAGGCTTCGTTAACCGCCGAACCACTATAAAAATCTTTTGTCTCTTTACTTTTTCTATGATTTACTGTTGCTTTTTCTATTTTATTTGCCTTGATAAACAAGGCTGGTGCTTTTAAACTCAATCCAGTGTGTTGATCCATTTTTTGGGTTAACATTTTGGTGCTTTTACTAAGAGTTGAACTCGGGCTTAGACCTTATTTTCCTCTTTGGATCTACCAGATCCAAAAGTTAGATCTACAACATCAGCTTTAGGAAGTTGGAGATCTCACCATTGAAGAATTATGGTGGTAAGAAAAAGGACTACTTTCGGAAGATCCATAGGAGCCGTTGTTGCTGGAGAAGAGGCAAATCCCTAGAAAATGAAGTTAACAACATCGACAACCTACTAACATGGGCTAGTACAAGGAATAATACCAGAGACCAAGCACTGGAATGCTCTACTCAACATGAGGTTGTTACCTAAGGGGGAATTAAACAAGATGGTTGATGAAAATAACCAGAAAATGGAAAACAGTCAAAAACCTCTAATGGAAAAGTTAAATGCTCTCTTAGAGGTCCAACCACTAACTACTCCCAAAACGGTACCTATGGACGTAGCTGTTGCAAAGCAAGAGAATTCCTTTGTTTCCGGCTTGAATGGAAGAAACAGAAGACAAGCAAAAGGGAGTGATATGTGGAACTGCAGAAATTATCATAGAAGAAAATGCAAACACTCCGCCTATCGCAATACTGCCTGCTACAAACCCAAATCTAGAAGTGAAAACCGCATGGGAAAACATAGCAATATATGTTTATGATTCTGAAGATGACTTACACCTTGATGAAGATGACTTGAATTTGGATGCTAACGTCCAGAGTATTAGAAGGGAAGTTCAAACTCCCCATGTAAGACCGACTTAGTCCAGAATACCAGAAGTGCAGGAATGGCACTCCCGAAGAATGGAGAACCTAGGCTTCAGCCAGCCAACTGAGGTCGTTTGTGAAATCAAACACTTGGTGGAGCTACTGATAGTCGACCCATGGATGACCGAACTAGCAAGGCATACATCACATATTTGGTTAGGCACTTAATAATAAAACAACCATCATTCAACATTGTGCAATTTAAGTCATTACAGACAACTCATGTCGTACAATGATTGCATCTCAAGCCATCATATCTCATTGCGGAGATCAACTCACCATCTACTTTGGATTCTTTGATCCGTGAGATAAGATCTAGATTTCTATCTACAAAGTTTCCTACTCTATTCAGACTTGGAAAAAGCCTACAAGGAAACTAACTACAAAGCCACCTAGGAAGGAAAAGGCCATTGCTACCTCCTCGCGACATGCTGATGAAGTAGTAGAGAACACAGAGATTAGTTATAAACAATGGATCGACCTATTCACTAGAAGTGCTCCTATACCCGAACCCGTGCAGTAGCATAGTGCCAAGTAATGGAAGAGGAACTACTACTCAAACGATACTCCCAGAGGTAGGAAAACCAAGGAGATATGACATAAACTGAGATCGATTACCGGACCAAGCTCCCATTATAGATTGCGATAACTCTCAACTGACTGGCATCCAATCCCATCATGGAACTCCTATCGTCGAGTTACAAGTAGTCGTTGTCGAAAATCATCAAAAATTGTCGAAAAGGTTGATGAAAAAATCACTTCAGGCTTGATTCAAAGTTGAACTCAGGTAATCGCTAATTTGACTCGAAGCAAATTCTGGAGGCCCTGACTCAAAGTCGAACTTGGGTAATCTCCCATTTGACTCAAAGAAAACCCAGGAAATTCTGGCTGAAAATCCAACTTGGTTAGAACCAAAAATTTCTCCAAGTAAACATGAAATGACTCCAAGCACCGTTAGTCACCAACCAGCACTTCAAATGTCGTGACTCTAAGCGAACCATGTGCCGACTCCAAGCAAATAGCAAACTTCCATGGGTCAGAGTCCAAGTAAAATACCATCGATCCATCAACACCGATCCAACTTCTTTTGCCCATAGCTCGAACATACGAACTCCAAATGCTTTGAAATTTGTAATGAAGCCTGATGAGACCTTCATATCATCCCATATAGATATCACCCAGTTTGAAAATTTTTGAGGATCGTCACTGATCCATGACTCCATCCAACTGATTTGCTATTCGATCGACATTTCCAATCGTTCAAGCTTTGGACAACCATGCATATATCATTCGTATAACTGTCATATGGATGAAGGGAGGGCGATGAATGCAGTCTACTACAGGGCCTTTAGGAATCTTTAAATTGTGAAACAACCTACTACCCTAGAGGAATTCTATGGGAAGGTAAACCAGTTCTAGAGACTAGAGGTAGTGCAATTGGAAGAAGGCAAACCCAGCAATTTGCTAAAGAACACACCAAACAGTGAAGGAGCTACATGACCTCAGGGACCTTCTGCTCAAGCAAGGCCACTAAGACCTAGCAGAGAAGCGCCCTGGCTAACTAACGAAAGGATGATTATCAAATAACACTTTGGCTAGCTAGCTATTAAAGAATGGGGCAGCAACCTAAAGCGATGCCTTCTCAACTGTCCTCATCTACTTTCCTTTCCAAATGAGCCTTGTTGGACACTAAGGGCATTGCAGACAGCACGTAAAAGGAAACATTTCTATGCCCTTGAACTATGAATGAAAAGCATAGGCTTACTAACCGCTGGATCGATGGGTCATATCGATCCCTCTTTTCTAAGAACTAGCATTGCTTCGGTAGCGTCGAGAAGGCTTATCTGAAGAATCATCGAGCATGAAGATCCAACCTCCTATTCTCCAGGAATTGATAAAGCTGTGTTCCCGTGAGCCGAGCCCCAAAACTCTTCTTGGAGTCGATGAACCATCATTCCAAGGTTGTTTGGTCATCGGACATCCGACCAAAATTCCTCTTGGAGTTGATGAATCATCGGCCCAAGGCCGTCTGGTCGCCGGACATCCGACCAAAATTCCTCGTGGAGTCAATGAATTATTGCTTCAGGGCCGTTTGGGTTGGACATCCGACCAAAATTCCTCATGGAGTCGATGAATTATCGCTCCAAGGCTGTCTAGTCGTCGGACATCTGACCATAAAACCCTTCACAAACGTGAAGACAAACTGACGTATCGATGGTTGTTTAATCCAGAACTCCCCGATGTTAGTGAAGCCAAGCTCCGGGTTACGAATCGACAATCACATCAGTCACTCTGTAGAATCAACGGAATCACTTCTAATGACAAAAGAAGCAAATATTGCTGAATTCCATAGCTTCGAAGTTGCTCAAAGAAACTAAACCAAAACTGAATCGACCACGTGATTAATCAAAGGTCGACTCAAATCAAGCCAAGATTTGGCACTCGGGAGAACCAAGAATCTCGGATCCCTATATAAGTCTCCAAAGATAAAGTCTTTCCCATGCTTTAATCATCTAGGAGGCACAGGTGCACCCATTGGACCGGGGGGCAACTAAACAAGTTGTGGAGAACCCCTAGGTACATTTCAAGCATGCAAATAGCCCTGCGGCATGGGGGGCACCGCACACACTTGAATGGCCACAAGGAAGGCCGAGACTAATCATACCATAGTTCTTCTACGTTCAATCAAAAATTCTAACATTCTAACAACTATGGACTTAACCACCTAGCTAGTGCAACAAACGAAATACTAGCATAATACTTGCCCACTTTTGCCAAACTCCTACTTTACAGCTCTTGGTGACCAGTTCCTCTTCCTCTTAAATTGTATGCCAGTTAAGGACTCATTCTCTGAAGGTAGTTTGGACCAAGAGCTAAGAGTCTTGCCCTCAACTCCCACAGGCTCTTTCTTCATATCAATTTTCACACGGTTAGTTGTAGATCCCACTACCATGGCAACCTGATCTGTTTGGATGTGCACATCTTCTCAAAAAATGGAAGGATCATCCAAGCCATGGTTACCCGAACCAAAAACTGCTTAGTTTCTTAAACTAATAAAGATTCATGTAAGCAACTTGTTGAGTCGACGGGGTTAAATCAACTCGAAAATCACGTTTAGCTGCTTGGACTAGTCAAATCACGCCCGAGTACACTCCATCTACTCGTCGAGTCGAAGAAAGCAAGTCGACTCAAACTGCCGGATCGACGGGAAATCTCGATCCCAACCTTTTAAGAACGGGTGTTGCTCCAGCAACATCGGGAAAGCCCAAACCCTCGTGCATCACTTCTTGAGCCGTGGAACCATGCACTTGAAGCACGAACTCCTCACCTTACCTGAAGATTGGCAACATCGAGAAGTTCTAAACCATTCTGGATCAACGGGTCATATCGATCCCATAAACCGCGCATTTCATAAGCCACGCATCCCCAAAAGTCATGCATCCCATAAGTCACACACTCTCATAAGCCATGCCACCCATAAACCGCACATCACTTCTTGAGCCGTGGAACCATGCTCTCGAAGCACGAACTTCTCACGTTACCTGAAAATTGGCAACGTCGAGAAGTTCTAAACCGTCCTAGATCAACGAGTCGTATTGATCCCATAAGCCGCGCATCTCATAAGCCATGCGCTATCATAAACCACGCATCTCACAAGCTATGCAAACACTGCTCAATGTTGCTCCGGCATCATCACCGGACCGTCAAAATTCTCTAGGTATCGGTGTTGTCTTGATAACACCGAGAAACTTGTTTATTGCAGGATTAACGGGAATTGATCCCTACCACCCAAAAGGATCAACATTGCTCCGGCAATGCCGCAAAGTTCCCAAACCAAGATTTCGACAAAGAATTTCGATCTTTAACTAAAATATCTAAAGTTAAGACATTCAAGTCACGAGCTCCCAGAGATAGGAGTTGTAACACAACTTTGACTAAGGGCATCCAGAGAGCCACCCAGAACATGAAGTGTTCGGAGTAATCATCCCCGTAGACCGGGGACACATAACACACTGACACTTGGTCAGGAAAAAAAATCACTCCATGATTCCGTTACGCCGAACAGAGAATTTCGACAATCGCAACATAACTAAGCAGTATAGTATGCTGAACGATTACAGAATTAAAACAGAAGCTACTCCAACCTACTAGACATCGGTATTGCCTCAACAACATCAAAAACTCCAGACCATCGTATCAATAAGAAAATTGAACTCCTTAAAATTCATCATCGCTCAGAAATAGGCGATAAAAGGAGGAACCTACCATCGACTAGAGATAGACGATGACGGAAGATGTTTTGCAGAATCAAGTCCTCGACGCACCAGTTTCCAAAGACAGAAGATTGTTAATGCCCTGAGGGAATAACTCATCTTTCATCTATTTGACACCACTTAGAGACTAGCGGCGTCAGGAAGGATAACTTCCAATCATCATAGATTCATCATGGCTTGGACTTTAGCCTCACTTGATGTAATCAACCATGCAGGGACTGATCAGATACATTGACTCATGCTTGCAAAAAACTAGTTGTTGTCCAAAGACAGACAACGACAAGGAAAGAACATTTAGAATCACGAAGCTAAACCATTGATTCCCGAAGATTGGAACCAATGAATATGGCAGTATCCGCAATAATATTAAAGCCCTAGAAGAGCACATATTGCGTAAAACAAGCGAAGTTAATAGTCATATACTCAAGACAAACATTACCAAACACTTCTGATCCATGATTACGATGAGAAGAGTGTAAGCGTACTGGGGAGGCAATGAAACGACTCGCCCTACAACATTTAATCTTTTATAAGTGCTCGAAATTTACCATTTGGGAATAACTGGATCCGCAAATGGAAGTCAGTTTGCAATAAGAATTGACCGAAGGAAATTTGACCCAACACAAGAACAACCATGGAATTGGTTAAACAATGACCCTATACAAAGGGATCACTTGATGATAATGAAAAAACCAAAGTAACGAAGACGCCTGGGACTCTCATCCTTTCAGAAAATGGCTATCCCGGAGTTAAGTAACGTTAAGAAAACAGCCACATTGGGTTAAAAGGAATCAACTCAACTCTGCAGGATTAGATGAATGATTCAATCCTTACTAACATGACTTTAACACTGCTCGAAGATAGGTGGCACTAAGAAAAGATTTCTACAATCCAATCATCGAAGTGCTAGTTTTCGAAGATCGAAACTAGTACCCAACTAGATTAAAAGCATCACAGAGTCAACGGGAAAAATCAATCTCGACCTCCCGAGTATCAGTGTTGCCCCTACAATGCCGAGGTCATTTCTCACTTCGTAAGTACCAGTGTTGCCCCTACAACGCCAAGGTCATTTCTCACTTCGTAAGAACCAGTTTTGCCCCAACAACATTGGGAAAATTTCTACTTCCTAAGTACCAATGTTGTCCCGGCAACGTCGAGAAACTTTTTATTTCCTAAGTACCGATGTTGCCCCGACAACGCTGAGAAACTATCTATTCCCTAAGTACCGACATTGCCTCGATAATGCTGAAAAAATTGTTATTCACTAAATACCAGTGTTTTTGTAACACCCCATATTTTTAGTAACATTATTTAGGATATTTAATTAGCTAAATAAAATAAAATAATGTCAGGTGATTAATGGATTGATATTTGAGATTAATAGGGGTTGTCATGCCATGTTAATGAGTAAATCAAAATGAGATAACATGAAATAAAAATAGATAAAGTGTTAGGGAGTAGGCAGGGGCAAAACGGGAACAAGTAAAATCCTTATACCTTAAGCCTTAAACCCCATAACCGTGTATTCCCTTATTCACTCTCATTTGCAAATTAATAACATAGAGTCCGGCCACCATTCTAGAGAACTAGAGGAGAAAAAAGCTAAGGAAGAAGATTAATCAAAACAAAAGCTAATCAAATCTCAAATCCTTAATCTCAAGCTAAGGTGAATAATGACTATATCTCATTCTCTTAAATTTTTTCGGTTTTAAGTTAAATCCGAAGTGTTTTACAAATTTATGCCATCTTTTTGAATGATTAAATATATATATATATATATATATATATGCTTTTTGATGATTTATGCTTATTCATATAGATTTTATGATATGTTTGTATGTGAAAACCCTATTTCATGACATCCAAATGCCTTGCGAATTTAGATTTAGATCAAAAATGATATTTCAGAGATGGGTTTCAATTTTCATAATTTTCTGAATTATTGTAGATTTTATATAAATTTTCTAGTGTAGAAAATGATTATTTATGTTATAAATTGTTTACGGCTAAATAATTATTTATTTGGGTCTAGAATTTATATATGTTAGAAACATATTGAAAATGATTTTCTGGAATTTTTGTAGAATTTTTCTAAGTGTTTTAATGAATATATAAAATTATTTAAGGTATGTGACTTAAATGTTTTATATATTTATAAAAGGAAAAGGGGTATTTTATAAAATAATTTTAATTGTTATTTCTGAAATAATGACAGTGCTTTTAAAAATGAAAATTTAACAACCAACAAGATTTTGACAAACATAGTAGGTTAGTCAAAAAGTATTTCTTTTAAATTAAAGACATATTTTACTTGTTTTTAGCCTGTTTCGCCACTTTCGGCACCCTACTTTGGACATAGATAGCTTTCGACTTAGTCCCTTTTCCTTGATCACTATCAAAACCAATGAGCATGGCATCAAAGACTTGGTGTGCAGCGAATTGGAAAGAAGGCGGAAGGCATGAGGCCGAAACCCAGGGGTTCTGAAGAGGTCGTAGCGCTGCTTTGTTTTAAAGTGAAAAATGCACCTACTTTGCTTTCGACTTGGTTGGCTTCTAACCAGGCAAAATGGTTTAAATAAGTAGTTTTAAAGAGGTTGAGCTTTTGATTTTAAATACATACTTTTGACTAGGTCGAAGCCCATTAGCTGCTGCTTTTCTTACCTTTCAAAGTCAATGGTTTCGGAAGGTATACTTCATTTTTAAACTTGGCCACTTCTCCAATGCTTTCGTAAGTATGGTTTCGACACCATCACTTCTTTACTTAAGAATAGCTTTTGAAAGGAATACTTTCGTCTCCAATGAGTTTCAGATCCTTTTGCTCTATTTGAAGGCATAATCCAAATGGTTTCGATCGAAACAGTTTTCAAAGGTTTCGAAGGGGTAAATTTTGAATGGTTATGAAAGGTGTTTTCCACATGTTTTAAATCGAACCTAAATGCTTTCGAAAGGTTTGCTATTTATAAAGGTTTGATGCTTTCAAAATGTAACGATACGATCTTTCGACGCTCGAAAGTCGACATTAATACGTCCAGTGTATCAAATGTCGCGCAATCGAATGCCGGAAAACCGAACCATTAGGGTTAAAAAGAAGAGGTAGAAGAAGATAGAAGAAAAGAAAGAACAGAAAAACAGAAACAGAAACAATATCAGAATCTCACATTCGCAGCGGAACAATATATAATAGATAATCACTAGTCTTTTAAACCAAAGACTATATCAGTTTATACATACATCAATCAGAGTCAATATACAACTCAATACAACAATGGACAGTTATATAAACCTGTCCTCATACAGAATACATAGCGGAATAAATAAATAAATAAGTACGGTAGTACGTCTCGCCATCCAGCTCATCCCCAAAGCTCCAGAACATCCTGATAACATAACTTTAAGCTGCCCGTGTGGAAAATTATGGGCACCCAGAGTTTAGAAAGGGAACAATAAACTCCGAGTCAGTCATGGTGACTAGTGTGAGATCGTAAAATAGTTATTTTTCACAAAAGAAAATAAAACAGCTTCGCAATGCTTTTGGAAAATGAAACTACCATAAGGCATCCCGCCACACACACAATGCAAACGCAGAATTGGACGAGATTTCCCCTTATGATAGTAAAAAATGCTTACTAAGCAAAATCAGTTGTTATTATTATTAATGTCTAGTGTGGAAAACATTTCGAAAGTATAATATCAATCTTAGCCAACATACAACCATTATTGTATGCCTACTATAGCTACCATCTAAACAGTGGTGACCACCATAAGTAAATGGCAGGTTCTACAACTAAAACCGTACAGGGTTCGTATTGTTTCTTTGGATTTCCAACAAATGGTCAGGCAAAGGAACTTCCTTACACCGAAATGGAAACGCCTCTGGAAAGACGCCCCGAGAACCTAACCGGATCTCTGCAAACACAAGGCCGACGCTACCTTACGCTTTAACCAAGCTGTAACTAGGTAACTAACACACGAGCTATGCCATCCCCCGGTCGTTACCGACCTTTATCCGAGGATCCTCAATCACAAAGCAACAACCACAAAGTATAATAACTGTGTAGCATAAACATAGGTAAAATATATGGGCTCCATACCATGATATCACCTTTTATCTAGAAGGAAATGACATACCCTAGGGGCGCTACCCCTAAAAACCTTTGCCGCAACTTTCATGTTTCGACCATTATCGGGTTGTGAGGCTCGACGAAGTCTCGTCCACAAAGCTACGCTTTTTCACAAGCCACGCTTTTTCACAAAGCCACGCTTTTTCACAAAGCAACTCCTTTTCACAAAGCAACGCTTTTTCACAAGGCAATGCTTTTTCACAAAGCCACGCTTTGATCAACAATGATCAACAGCACTTCGTATGCCACATTACCAAATTGGGAATGTATCACTAGTAACCGTCAACTACATAACCTCTGAGCTCGTACGTCTCAGAGAAGAGTGTTAAGCTAAGAGAATAAATTCTCCGCCGCCAACAGAAATGTATTTGATAGAAACCAGCTTTACATCTCAAAGTGTAATGTCAGACACACATCCATACAAGTCCGTTCCGGGATCGAACGGAACCGAAGGCACTTCCAAAGAAGCCCTTGAAATCCGGATATTCACTAATCACGTCCGGACTTCCCATCACAAGAAGAGTGATATAAATCTCTATACCGGAGCAACTCGGTGCAGAGACATTCGACAGGTTGTCCTTTCATTTTCGAAAATATCCGGTCTTCAACACCGGTCTTCAATACGATCCATATCGTCGTATCACTAATTCGGAATGGGTTATATGGCACAAAAGTCTTTTCCCGGCTAACCCAAATAGTGAGCGTTTGTTTTAAAAACAAATCAAGTGCCATTTCAAAGGCAAATATTGATAGTCGGTTATTTAACTATCAACCACATATCACAACAATCATCAGGTTTAAATAATTTTTCCCAAATTATTTATTTTCAAAATATCTTCACAAGATATATATTTTCCACACTTCACATTTGAAAACCAATTTCCAATCACATTTTCACACTTCACATTTGAAAACCAATTTCAAATCACATTTTTACACTTCATCACAAAATGGTCCATTTAAACCAATTAAATAAATCCTTATCGATTTATTTTAAATTTACATCCCAATCAGTAAATTTATTTCCACACTTCATCACTTTGAAAACCAATTTCAAATCATAATTTCCACACTTAAAAAATAAATCAATGTTTATTTTTAAAACAAGTTCCCCTTTCCTTTATAAATTCCATTGTGAATTTAAATTTCCAAATATCCACTTATATACGATTTTCAAGTCGTTTTCCAAATATTCACTTTCAAACACCAAATCAATTACAAAGTGATTTCTAATTTATTTCAATACAAAATCATTTTACAAATCGATTTCCAAATTTATTTCAACACAAAACCCATTTTAAATCAACACCAAATAAATTTTCATATCGATTTCCCAAAGATTTATTTTCCAATACCAAATCAATTATCAATTTAATTTTCTAGAAATTCATCACCTTTTAAAATAAATTCCTTTATCTCTTCCAAACAATTTAAAATTCCATTTTAAATAAATTCTTCAACTTTTAAATAATATTACTCAAAACCCATTTATTAATATCTTTTTTTCCACATTTTGAAAATAATTCGATAAGATTTGAAAAATCAAATTTATGCCTTCAAATTCCTTCTTTTAAATTCACCCAATTCTTTCAAAAGAAATTTACTTAAAATTTCAACTTTAATTTCAAAAATCGAATTTATTTATTTCTGGTATCCAACGATACCAAAAATATATACGGCTAAATTATAGCCTTCAACGAATTCAATCACAGATATAATCATTCACAGATTATAATTAAATAATCACACAGCATATGAAACAAATCCATACAACATGTGAAACAAATTCATATAATTTCAGGAATCCAGTTGGATCCCTTCAACCTGTTTTCCTGCATCCACAAATGTTAGCACAATACCAATTCCACTTCGAGGTGGAATATCGTGGTATATGGGATTATAAAATACTATCCGCTATTATGTGGCGCAATAGGGTCTCATCCGCTATATAATGCAGGAAATCAACTCCAAATACATATATAATACCAATTCCACTTCACGATGGAATTATCGCGGTATATGTTTTTAATAAATAACGTCCGCTTAATATACGGCGTATAAGGTCTATTCAACACAATAGATAACAATTTATCATCCAATCATCACTATCAACAATTTTAAATCTAACAATATAAAATTTAAATCGAAACAAAATATTCGATTGAGTGAGGAGTTCTCACCTTTGCTTTTTATTTCGCAATCCCATTTTCCATTTTGACCATTTCTTCACGGTTTCAAACCTTGTATAAACAATTTTATACAGTTGATTAATATTCGAAATAAATCGAATAATAAATTTCCATTTAATAGTTTTAATCCAACTAATAATTTAAATCTCTTTAACTATTGATTTAATTAAATTATTAATTTCTCTCTTAAAACTACATATAGAGATAACTTATAGATTTAAAAATCTACTTTTTATAAATTCCTCAAACGTTTAAAATCCTTATATATATGTATCAAAATCTTTTCTATATATAAAATTAAACAAGATAGGCATGTATAAAATTTCTTTACTGCAAACTTTCTCTTCTAATAAAAAAAAATAGAAACCTGACTTTATTTAAACTGCTAAAAAAAATCACTTTCTTTTCCAAAGTTTTATACTTGTATTAAATAGTGATTCCTTTATAAACCTTACTATTAAATGTATTTTTCTGTCTGTATAAATATTTTCAAATATATTTATATACGTATAAGCTAAATAAAATAAAATTTGAAACAACCGATTCAATACCTCACTGTCAACCGAGAAAACGCGCAGCCATCAATACTCGAACTCGAAACCCTCGCCAACGTCTACCCACGAGAACGCGACTTCATCCATCCACACGACCACGATACTCCCCGCGGCCACCAACTCCTATCTCAATCGCGAAACCCTGGTTGATATTACACTCGCGAGAATCTTCGCGTCGTCTTTGCCCAGACTACATCGACACCACGAACGGTGCCGGAATCGCCTCCATGGCCTCGAGTCCTCCCCTCGCGCGATGTCGAACATGAGTCATACTGCAGCGATGCCACGCTGCCCCTTTCTTTTTTTCTTTTTTTTTCTTTTTCTTTTTTTTTCTTTTCCAGTTCGAATCGATTTCGAACGAAGAGTAAGAGAAGGGAAAGTTTTCGCCGGCCATTGATTTAAATTCTTTGAACGAACGAGGGATTGTGTTTATTTATCTGGCTTTGATTGATTTTTCTCTTCGGAGATGATTTCTTTCCTTCGATCGGCCATTTTATTTTCTTTTATATTTTTTTTCCTTTGAATGAAATGAGGCTGCCATTATCAAGAAGTATCGACCATTGAAAAACAATGCCGGCGGCTAGAGAATGAGCTAGGGTTTCAGCTCTAAAACGTGAATATATATACACTGATATATTAAAATAATAATATTTTCACAATTTATTAAATTTTTTAAATAAATTCCAATTGGAACGTGCCAACAGGCGTTTATAAGGTTTTACCCGCATTCCGAACACAATGGAAAAGGTTTCGAGTCCAAATTCGATCGTATGGAGAAGATATCTTTTTGAACCAGTTATTAAATTGAATTTCCGATTTAATTTCAACGCGTTTGCTTATCGTACGGCCAAATGATCACTCCAAACTTTACGAAAATTGAAATCCGATAATAATACAATATTACGGATCCAATGGAACTAGTTTCATCAAATTCCGAGACTGTGCCCTGCAACGCTATTTTTAAATTCAATTTAAACGATAAAATTCCAAAACTGAACAAAACAGTTCCAAATTCAATTCTGAAAGTTCCATTATCTTCAGTATAATCAATATGAATTTTCTAAGCCTTGAAAATATTTTTAATCAGCTTAAAACTGAAAATTCAAATTTTTACCCAGTTTCAATTATTTAATTGTCAAATTCATTCTGATATTTGAATTTCAAATTAAATTATCATTCGAATTTTAAACTCAATTAAATATTCAAATCTCAAATGTCAAAAATTCAGGGTCGTTATAATCTTCCCTCCTTAAAAGAATTTCATCCCGAAATTACAAGTTAAGAAGAATGATCCAATCCCCGTTTATCATTTTCCCAAAACCAAACAATTTTATCAACTTATCAACCCAAATCTTTTTATCACAAAAGATTCATTATTACTTTAACTAATTTTCCAAAATCAACCACAAGTCCCAAATAATATGGTTTTCTCAATTATTCAAATTTCATTTCAAATTCAAAATTTGAATTCAAAATTTTCTTAAAAATTCTCTAACTCTCGAAATTTTCGAAAAATTTCGCCAGCGTCTCCTTTGCGCGGCTAACTCGGTACAACTAAAAAATGTCCCTACGAACTCTCAAATCCCAAAAGAAAACAAAATGCCAAGTGGCAAAATCAGAAACTCAATCAAATTTCATACTGAAATTCAAACACATACCTTATTGTCGAGCAATTTAAATTATCTTCAAAATCAAAATCCAATTCCATTTTCCTATAGCCTTTACAATCCCTGTACACTTTACTTAACAACAATGGCCAAATTTACTTATTGGATTCCAAACACCCATTTACTTAAGAATTCCATTCTGATATTTCTTAAGTTCAATATAAGTATTTACATACTTCTTATATTTATTTTCACTTCACAAACAAAGTTATATATTCATTTAACTTTGTATTTTCAATTCCATTTGAATTCAATTTACAATTTCAATTCTATTTGAATTCATTTTACAATGCCAATTCTATTTGAATTCATTTGTCGTTAAGTGAAAAGTTTCAAAATTTTCAAAAATTTTCTAACTCCCAAAATTTTCAGAAAATTTTGACGGAGTCTCCTTTGTACGGAAGCTTTTGCAATTTGACAAAAGATATAAATATATATACATCGACCCACTCGGTCGGAAAAGCAGAAAAACAGTTCATATTTCCTATTTTGTATTGCGTAGGCATACCTTTTTAGCATTTCAAAGCAAAGCGCTTTATTATTAGCACTTGTGCAACAAAAACCAGCCAAACGGCTTCCAAAAACCTGCACTTACTCAATTTAAACACGTAAGTGACATATATCGGAAATCTATTAACATTTCATTTATTTCAATAGCAAATACATAGATTTCATAAGAAATACATTCAAAATTCTTCCCATAAACAATTTATCAAGTTTTAATACAGATTTAATTGCTTACAACTAATTCACATACTATTTCTATTTAATTCAAGTGATTTAGAATGCAATTCTTTATATTCAATTCATTTTTAATGAATCTAACTCATATTCCTTTCGATTGATACAAAAATCAATTTCATTTCCTTTCATTTAACTTATAGAATTTTACATAATCTCGTTTGCGTCAAACGACAATCATTTATATGCAAATCCAACGATATTCACTTAATAGAATATCCATTCTAGTTATAGCTAATTTAAATTGATTCCAACTCAATTATTTTAAATCCGTTTCATTTTCAATTGATTCCATTCAATTTAATTTGCATTTCATATTCAAATTCATTTCATGAATTAATAAATTATCAAGTTTGCTTACTTGAATTCAATCCACTTTATTTTATTTTATTTTCCAAGTTTGGATTTTTTTTATTCAACTCGATCCAAATTAGATCTCATTCCATTTTTCAATTCCAATTCATTTATTTACAAACGTAGCTGCATTTGTTCATTCACAAATTCATTCCTTTTCAATTTGAATCTTATTCCAATCGAATTTCAAATTTTATAAGTCATCAACTTATTTACATTCCATTAATGAATTTTATTTCAAATATTTTTCTGGAATTCTATTTCAAATTATAAATCACATTTACAATTTATATTTACAAATCTCATTCATATATGAATTTATTTCTTTTTCTTTCAATTCATATTTATAAACTTCATTGGTTAAATGAATTTATCTCCAAATCTTTGGTTATTATTTTAATTCCTTATTCAATTTCCATATGACTGTGATAATAATTCAATATTATCTCTTCCTAACAACCAAGCATCCATATACTATAATAATTCATAGAAAATCATTTCTTTTCTATACAAAAATAGTTTTGGGCAAAATTATTTCATTTACCCCATTTAAACAATATTGTTTCAGTTTATCTTGTTTAAGAGTTTAGAAACCCCTATCGATTACAGTTGGTCAGACTGCACCGACCAGAATCTATAAATAATCAACCGATAAGTCAACACAATACAAAACAAATTTTGTATTCACTAACAAATACGCGTTCATATCTATTATTACACTCACACTCATTCTAGAGTACTACTGACTCTATCTCTAATGAGTAATACCCAACAGAGCCAGGGTTGTCGCTTAACCAACAGCTCTGATACCACTTGTAACGATACGATCTTTCGACGCTCGAAAGTCGACATTAATATGTCCACTGTATCAAATGCCACACAATCGAATGCCCGAAAACCGAACCATTAGGGTTAAAAAGAAGAGGTAGAAGAAGACAGAAGAAAAGAAAGAAAAGAAAAACAGAAACAGAAACAATATCAGAATCTCACATTCGTAGCGAAACAATATATAATAGATAATCACTAGCCTTTTAAACAAAAGACTATATCAGTTTATACATACATCAATCAGAGTCAATATACAACTCAATACAACAATGGACAGTTATATAAACCTGTCCTCATACAGAATACACAGCGGAATAAATAAATAAGTACGGTAGTACGTCTCGCCATCCAGCTCATCCCCAAAGCTCCAGAATATCCAGAATATCCTGATAACATAACTCTAGGCTGCCCGTGTGGAAAATTATGGGCACCCAGAGTTTAGAAAGGGAACAATAAACTCCGAGTCAGTCATGGTGACTGGTGTGAGATCGTAAAACAGTTATTTTCACAAAAGAAAATAAAACAGCTTCGCAATGCTTTTAGAAAATGAAACTACCATAAGGCCTCCCGCCACACACACAATGCAAACGCAGAATTGGAGGAGATTTCCCCTTATGATAGTCAAAAATGCTTATTATGCAAAATCAGTTGATATTACTATTAATGTCTAGTGTGGAAAACATTTCGAAAGTATAATATCAATCTTAGCCAACATACAACCATTATTGTATGCCTACTATAGCTACCATCTAAACAGTGGTGACCACCATAAGTAAATGGCAGGTTCTACAACTAAAACCGTATAGGGTTCGTATTGTTTCTTTGGATTTCCAACAAATGGTCAGGCAAAGGAACTTCCTTACACCGAAATGGAAACGCCTCTGGAAAGACGCCCCGAGAACCTAACCGGATCTATGCAAACACAAGGCCGACGCTACCTCACGCTTTAACCAAGCTGTAACTAGGTAACTAACACACGAGCTATGCCATCCCCCGGTCGTTACCGACCTTTATCCGAGGATCCTCAATCACAAAGAAACAACCACAAAGTATAATAACTGTGCAGCATCAACATAGGTAAAATATCTAGGCTCCATACCATGATATCACCTTTTATCCAGAAGGAAATGACATACCCTAGGGGCGCTACCCCTAAAAACCTTTGCCACAACATTCATGTTTCGACCATTACCGGGTTGTGAGGCTCGACGAAGTCTCGTCCACAAAGCTACGCTTTTTCACAAGCCACGCTTTTTCACAAAGCCACGCTTTTTCACAAAGCAACGCTTTTTCACAAAGCCACGCTTTGATCAACAATGATCAATAGCACTTCGTATGCCACATTACCAAATTGGGAATGTATCACTAGTAACCATCAACTACATAACCTCTGAGCTCGTACGTCTCAGAGAAGGGTGTTAAGCTAAGAGAATAAATTCTCCGCCACCAACAGAAATGTATTTGATAGAAACCAGCTTTACATCTCAAAGTGTAATGTCAGACACATCCATACAAGTCTGTTGCGGGATCGAACGGAACCGAAGGCACTTCCAAAGAAGCCCTTGCAATCCGGATATTCACTAATCACGTCCGGACTTCCCATCACAAGAAGAGTGATATAAATCTCTATACTGGAGCAACTCAGTGCAGAGACATTCGAAAGGTTGTCCTTTCATTTTCGAAAATATCCGGTCTTCAATACGATCCATATCGTCGTATCACTAATTCGGAATGGGTTATATGACACAAAGGTCTTTTCCCGGCTAACCCGAATAGTGAGCGTTAGTTTTAAAAACAAATCAAGTGCCATTTCAAAGGAAAATATTGATAGTCGGTTATTTAACTATCAACCACATATCACAACAATCATCAGATTTAAATAATTTTTCCCAAATTATTTATTTTCAAAATATCTTCACAAGATATATATTTTCCACACTTCACATTTGAAAACCAATTTCCAATCACATTTTCACACTTCACATTTGAAAACCAATTTCAAATCACATTTTCACACTTCATCACAAAATGGTACATTTAAACCAATTAAATAAATCCTTATCGATTTATTTCAAATTTACATCCCAATCAGTAAATTTATTTCCACACTTCATCACTTTGAAAACCAATTTCAAATCATAATTTCCACACATTAAAAA
Source organism: Allium fistulosum (assembly GCA_030737815.1). Classification (NCBI taxonomy): domain Eukaryota; kingdom Viridiplantae; phylum Streptophyta; class Magnoliopsida; order Asparagales; family Amaryllidaceae; genus Allium; species Allium fistulosum. Next base: position 421,881,065 of record CM060906.1, read on the forward strand.
TAAATCAATGTTTATTTTTAAAACAAGTTCCCCTTTCCTTTATAAATTCCATTGTGAATTTAAATTTCCAAATATCCACTTATATACGATTTTCAAGTCTTTTTCCAAATATTCACTTTCAAACACCAAATCAATTACAAATTGATTTCTAATTTATTTCAATACAAAATCATTTTACAAATCGAGTTCCATATTTATTTCAACACAAAACCCATTTTAATTCAACACCAAATAAATTTTCATATCGATTTCCCAAAGATTTATTTTCCAATACCAAATCAATTATCAATTTGATTTTCTAGAAATTCATCACCTTTTAAAATAAATTCCTTTATCTCTTCCAAACAATTTAAAATTCCATTTTAAATAAATTCTTCAACTTTTAAATAATATTACTCAAAACCCATTTATTAATATCTTTTTTTCCACATTTTGAAAATGATTCGATAAGATTTCAAAAATCAAATTTATGCCTTCAAATTCCTTCTTTTAAATTCACTCAATTCTTTTAAAAGAAATTTACTTAAAATTTCAACTTTAATTTCAAAAATCTAATTTATTTATTTCTGGTATCCAACGATACTAAAAATATATTCGGCTAAATTATAGCCTTCAACGAATTCAATCACAAATATAATCATTCACAGATTATAAATAAATAATCACACACGTATGAATTAAATCCATACAACATGTGAAACAAATTCATATATTTTCAGGAATCCAGTTGGATCCCTCCAACCTGTTTCCCTGCATCCACAAATGTTAGCACAATACCAATTCCACTTCGAGGTGGAATATCGCGGTATATGGGATTATAAAATACTATCCGCTATTATGCGGCGCAATAGGGTCTCATCTGCTATATAATGCGGGAAATCAACTCCAAATACATATATAATACCAATTCCACTTCACGGTGGAATTATCGCGGTATATGTTTTTAATAAATAACGTCCACTTAATATACGGCGTATAGGGTCTATTCAACACAATAGATAACAATTTATTATCCAATCATCACAATCAACACTATCAACAATTTTAAATCTAACAATTTAAAATTTAAATCGAAACAAAATATTCGATTGAGTGAGGAGTTCTCACCTTTGCTTTTTATTTCGCAATCCCATTTTCCATTTTGACCATTTCTTCACGGTTTCAAACCTTGTATAAACAATTTTATACAGTTGATTAATATTCGAAATAAATCAAATAATAAATTTCCATTTAATCCAACTAATAATTTAAATCTCTTTAACTAGTGATTTAATTAAATTATTAATTTCTCTCTTAAAACTACATATAGAGATAACTTATAGATTTAAAAATCTACTTTTTATAAATTCCTCAAACGTTTAAAATCCTTATATATATGTATCAAAATCTTTTCTATATATAAAATTAAACAAGATAGGCATGTATAAAATTTCTTAACTGCAAACTTTCTCTTCTAACTAAAAAAAAATAGAAACCTGACTTTATTTAAACTGCTCAAAAAAAATCACTTTCTTTTCCGAAGTTTTATACTTGTATTAAACAGTGATTCCTTTATAAACCTTACTGTTAAATGTATTTTTCTATCTGTATAAATATTTTCAAATATATTTATATACATATAAGCTAAATAAAATAAAAATTGAAACAACCGATTCAATACCTCACTGTCAACCGAGAAAACGCGCAGCCATCAATACTCGAACTCGAAACCCTCGCCAGCGTCTACCCACCAGAACGCGACTTCATCCATCCACGCAACCACGATACTCCCCGCGGCCACCAACTCCTATCTCAATCGTGAAACCCTGGTCGATATTACACTCGCGAGAATCTTCGCATCGTCTTCGCCCAGACTACATCGACACCATGAACGGTGCCGGAATCGCCTCCATGGCCTCGAGTCCTCCCCTCGCGCGATGTCGAACATGAGTCCTACTGCAGCGATGCCACGCTGCCCCTTTCTTTTCTTTTTCTTTTTTTATTTTCCAGTTCGAATCGATTTCGAACGAAGAGTAAGAGAAGGGAAAGTTTTCGTCGGCCATTGATTTAAATTCTTTGAACGAACGAGGGATTGTGTTTATTTATCTGGCTTTGATTGATTTTTCTCTTCGGAGATGATTTCTTTCCTTCGATCGACCATTTTATTTTCTTTTATATTTTTTTTCCTTTGAATGAAAAGATGCTGCCATTATCAAGAAGTATCGACCATTGAAAAACAATGCCGGCGGCTAGAGAATGAGCTAGGGTTTCAGCTCTAAAACGTGAATATATATACACTGATATATTAAAATTATAATATTTTCACAATTTATTAAAATTTTTAAACAAATTCCAATTGGAACGTGCCAATAGGCGTTTATAAGGTTTTACCTGCATTCCGAACACAATGGAAAAGGTTTCGAGTCCAAATTCGATCGTATGGAGAAGATAGCTTTTTGAACCAGTTACTAAATTGAATTTCCGATTTAATTTCAGCGCGTTTGCTTATCGTACGGCCAAACAATCACTCCAAACATTACGAAAATTGAAATCCGATAATAATACAATATTACAGATCCAATGGAACTGGTTTCATCAAATTCCGAGACGGTGCCCCGGAACGCTATTTTTAAATTCAATTTAAATGATAAAATTCCAAAACTGAACAAAACAGTTCCAAATTCAATTCTGAAAGTTCCATTATCTTCAGTATAATCAATATGAATTTTCTAAGCCTTGAAAATATTTTTAATCGGCTTAAAACTGAAAATTCAAATTTTTACCCAGTTTCAATTATTTAATTGTCAAATTCATTCTGATATTTGAATTTCAAATTAAATTATCATTCGAATATTTAAACTCAATTAAATATTCAAATCTCAAATGTCAAAAATTCAGAGTCGTTACACAAAAGGTTTTAAATGATAGTTTCAAAGGGGTGGTTCCCCAATGGTTTCAAAAGGTTGAAAGGAAAGGTTTTCCAAAGGTTTCGAAAGGAAATGTTTAAAGGTTTTAAAAGAAAGATGTCTAAGGTTTTAATGCTTTCGAAAGGAAGGTTTTTCAATGGTTTTGAAAGGTTTCTAAGAATAGTTTCGAAATGATGGTTTTGGCCTTTTGGCCTAGGTTAAAAGAAGGGTTTTACTTATTTTCGAAAGATGAGCTTTCAATGGATTTGAAAGGGGTACTTTCAATGGATTCGAAAGAGGTACTTTCAAAAGTTAAATGTTTTCATCAACTAAGGTTTGAGTAAAGTATATATATAACATGGCAAGATGATTTTGAGTAAAGCATAAAGATTATATATTTTCCCTTGTTTAAGTTTGGTTTAAAAGATTTTAAATCAATTTCAGATGAAAAGGTTTTCAAGGAAAATTTTGGGAAGGTATCCCTAAGTAAAATGACTCAGATATTAGAATACCAGATGGGACGGTATAGCGTCGCGCCCTATACATCAGCTATTAGCCCCAACTAATTTAGTCCAAAATTTCAATGTATATGGCTTTGTTACAGGTAAGACTAAAATTATGATTACACAAAGAAGGGAGTATATGTTTGTATACAGACAGGTTATTGGTGAGCCTGCAAAACCATTAGGATCAGGTGACCCTGAAAGATGTTAAGTTAGGGACAGACCATCCAGAAGAGAAGTATTTGACATGTAGTTAAGGACAGACCGTCCAAAAGAGGTGTGTCTAACAAATGTTAGATTATTTTGTTATATGGTCCGGTAGGTCCAAGTCAGCCAAAGGTTAGTAGTTAGCCAAACAAAACTATAATGTTCGGACAGATAGTCCATTTGTTACCTGATATGTAAGTTTACATAAAATGCTTTTACAGTTTAACCAGTTTTGGTTGCAGGATTATGATTTGCAAAAGATATGTTTTAAAAGGATGTTAGTGAGGGGAAACCTGTTCTACTAAGCGGTGTGGTCTCACTTAATGTTGTATATCCAAGATGTATGGTGTTATTCACACCAAGCATTATATCTGACTCGAAGTTTATGTTTTTCCCCTTAAACTCTTAGGTGCTCAAAATTGATTTGAGTAGGCTGAGGGTTGAGGCTTTACAGGTTTTAGTAGGTGGATGAATAAATCTTCCGTATATGAGTAGGTGGCTGATGGATAGCTATAAAGGAGTTGCTGTTTTTTTTTATTTTTCGATGTGTAGTATTAAAGACGGTTATGTCTATGTAGTACTCTGGTTAACCAAGGGGGCATCATCATATGTCGCTCTTGGCGTAATTATGTAATAATTATATTTTTATCCAAACTTGGGAAACGATTATGGAATTTTGTAATTTTGAATGTGAAACATATGTTTTGAAATGTAATCTGAAAAATGTTGTTTTTTGGAAATTTGTGCTTTTGTTTCATATTTAAGTGCTTCTGATATTATGGATACCATTAACGTAGCCGTATTTAGTCGCCGGAAGTTAATACTATAGATGATTGCAGCATTTGTAGCGCTTAGCTTTGGGCCTCTAGATAGGAGATGTTACAACTTGGTATCAGAGCATAGGTTTATAAAATACTTTAACTAAAATGATTTTTGAAAAACATTATCCTTAGGAATTAGAGTAAGATAGGGGTATGGGATAACGCTATAGTAACATACTTGTATTTTCTATATATAAGTATATGCTATATCTCTATTCTCCTATCTCTATTTAGGCTATTCTTTTGTATCTCATGAGGCTTGAATACAAATATGGACGCTAGAAGAGGCAGAGTTAACCTAGGAGGGGACAGCACCACTACCAGTGGAAATTCCCGACCCAATACAAGAAGGACTCAAAGAAAGGCTCAAGCTGAGAATGTTGGTGCTGGAGTCCCACAAGTGGATATGGGGGCTATGTATCAGTTTTTCATAAACATGATGCAAGCTGGAATTGCTGCTGGGGTTGTTGGAGGAAATGCTGGAGGAAGAGTTCAGGAAGCTCCAGTTGCCAACCATTATGCAAATTTTAGTAGAGACTATGCTAGGCTTGGAGGGAAGCCATTTATCGGAACCGAAGATGCTATAGAAGTAGAAAATTGGTTGTTACACTGTAAAAGGATATTTGATGACTTAGGGTTCAATGACAAGCAGAAGAGGAGGCTTGCTTCGAGACAGCTTCAAGGAGCAGCATTATTTTGGTGGAATAGTGTAACAGCTGGTGTGGATAAGGAGACACGGACATGGGCAGAGTTTAGGAGAAGGTTCCAGGAGAGGTTCATGTCGGTGGTGGCGCGGTCTGTTTTAATCAAAAAGGTTGCTGGGTTAGAACCCGGAGAAATGTCTATTTTGGAGTATGCTAGCAAGTTTGAAGAGTTGGTTAGATATGGGTATGCCACTGCTGATACAGTGATGAAAAGGAATGAGAAGTTCATCAGGGGTTGAAGTCTGAGTTGGCTAGGGCTAACTTACCGCACATCAGAGATCCATGTGATGTGGTAGTGGAGATGGCATTAAGACATGAAGAGATGCTTGCTTGTTTGAAGAAGAAGAAGGAGAAGGAAGTCCAGGTTGGGCAAGGTCAAAAGAGAAAGTTCTTTCATAAGAAGGGTGCTCAGAAAGGTGGAGCAGCAAAGAAGGAGAAGTCTGAAGTGGTCTGTTACAAGTATGATAAGAAAGGTCATTATGCTCATGAGTGCCGGACAGGCAAAAGAAAGAAGGCTACTGAGAAGAAAGGAGTTAGATGTTTCAACTATGATCAAGTTGGGCACTACAAGAACCAGTGCAAAGAGCCAGCTAAAGGAGATAAAGGCCAAGTATTTGCATTGGAGCCTGCTACTTCGAAGCCAACAGCTCAAGAGAAAGGGAAATCAGTATTGGGAGGTACGCTTCAGATCCATGGTATATCTGTTGGCATTTTGTTTGATACTGGTGCATCGCATTCATTTATATCTCGATGTTTGGTAAATAAGCTTAACCTAGAACCCAAATATTTAGTTACTTCCTTAAGAGTTGCAAATCCGATAGGAGGGTATGCGACACTTGGGATGAAGTGTGACCACTTAGAGTTTGACTTGCTAGGTTACACCTTTGTTTGTAGTTTGCATATATTTGACTTTGTAGGGTTCAGAATTATACTGGGCATGGATTGGTTAAGTAAATACGATGCTAGGATATTTTGCCAGGATAGGAAAATATCACTTAGACACCCGGACTGTACTGATCAGATAGTTTATACTGTAGAAAACCCAAGCTATGAGGTGAATGCTTTGTTGGGTGTTATGGAGTTAGAAGATGGGTTAAATCCCCTTTTCGTGGTTAGAGAATTTGAGATGTCTTCGAGCCGGTAGTAGGATTGCCACCGAAACGAGCTATTGTGTTTCGGATAGATTTGGTGCCTGGAGTAGAACCGATGAGTAGACAACCAAGCAGGATGACGCCAATAAAAATGAGAGAGTTGAAGGCTTAGTTGGGATATTTGGAAGTCAAGAGTTTTATCAGACCAAGTAGTTCAGCTTGAGGAGCAGCCGTAGTATTTGCTAAGAAGCCGGACAGATCGTTAAGGCTATGTATTGATTATCGTAAGTTGAATGAGAGAACAATAAAGAATTGATATATCTTGCCTAGGATTGACGATTTATTCGATCAGCTGAGTGGAGCCAAGGTATTTTCTCAGTTAGACTTAGCAACAGGTTTTCATCAGCTTAGAGTGGCAGAAGATAGTATACCTTTGATGGCGTTTATAACAAGGTGTCATAAGAATGGTTAGTTATGCCGTTTGGACTCACTGATGCACCGGCATTCTTTGTGGATTTAATGAATCAGATTTTCCAAGAGCACTTGGATAAGTTCGTATTGGTTTTTATAGATGATATTCTGATATACTCTAAGGATGAGAAGGAGCATGAAGTTCATCTTAGTGTTGTGCTTGAGAGGCCAAGGCAGCATCAGCTAAAGGTAAGTTTTCGAAGTTCCATTTTTGGAAGAAGGAAGTGAAATTTCTTGGTCATGTGGTTTTGGAGATAGGGTTGTCAGTCGATCCAGGTAAGATCGAAGCTATTAATAATTGGAAGAAACCAGAAATGGTAACTGAGATAAGAAGTTTCCTTGGATTAGCTGGATATTACCGGAAGTTTATAAAAGACTTCATGGATAGCAACACCGATGACCAAGCTAACGTGAAAGTATGTGAAGTTTGTGTGGATCGAAAAGTGTGAGGAAGCGTTCCAGAGCATGAAACACTTGTTGACCCATGCACTTGTGTTAGTGGTTCCGAAGGGAATCAGGACTTGGTAGTTTATACAGATGCGTGTGGAACTGGATTAGGAGCGGTGTTGATGTAGAGAGGTAAAGTGATTGCCTACGCTTCTAGACAGCTTAGACCGCATGAGGTTAGATATCCAACGCATGACTTGGAGTTAGCTGCAGTTATTTTTGATTTGAAGGTGTGGAGGCAGTACCTTTTGGGAGAGAGGTTTGAGCTTTATATGGATCATAAGTCGTTGAAGTATTTGTTCTCTCAGAAGGAACTAAATATGAGACAACAAAGGTGGTTAGAGTTTTAGCCGCTTATGATTTTGGAATTGAGTACGCACTAGGAAAAGGCAACAAGGTTGCCGATGCGCTTAGTAGGAAGCATCAGAATGCAGTGTTAGCTATGATAGTAGAATGGAAAGACTTAGAAGCGTTGTCGACTTGCAGAGTGCAGTGGAGATTCGAGGATGGGTCTACTAGAGAATCTGCTATGCTATCTTGTTTAGAAGTCCGACTGGTATTGATTGAGAAGATTGGTTCTAAACTGGAAGAGGATCCAGTGTTAGCTGAAAGGATTAGGAAATTAAAGGATGGAACGGAGAGCGATGACTTGAAGGATTTCAGTCTTGACCAAAGTGGATGGTTAAGAAAGAAAGATAGATTATGTGTTCCCAATGTGGGAGACATAAGAAAGGAAGTTTTAGAGGACCTCCATCATTCAAAGTTCACTATTCATCCAGGAGGAACAAAGATGTATCAAGATATGAAGAGAAGTTTCTTCTGAGAAGGAATAAAGAGGGATGTTGGCTTATGGGTGAAACAGTGTTTGAACTGTCAACAGGTGAAAGTCGAGCATCAGAAGCCAAATGGGTTGCTTCAGCCATTGGATATTCCGATATGGAAGTGGGATTCTATTTCTATGGATTTCATATACGGGTTGTAGAGATCTAATAAAGGAAATGAAAGTGTATGGGTCATAGTGGACAGATTGACCAAGAGTGCCCATTTCATTCCAATTAAGTCAACTAGGACGGCAGCTGTTTTAGCGAAGTTATTTATGAAGAATATAATAAGACTTCACGGAATTCCTAGTAGTATTGTTAGTGATAGAGATTTTTTATTTACTAGCGAATTCTAGAAGAGTCTGCAGGAGAGGTTAGGAACCAAGCTCAAGATGAGTACCGCTTACCATCCGCAGATAGATGGGAAAACAGAAAGAGTTAACAAGATCTTGGAAGACTTTTTAAGAGCTTGTGTATAGACTTCAGGGGATCATGGGAAGACCGTCTACACCTAGTTGAGTTCTCGTATAACAATAGTTATCAAACTAGTATAGGGATGGCACCGTTTGAGGCATTGTATGGAAGACTATGCAAATCCCCTGTATGTTGGTTAGAGACCGAAGACAGATTGGTCCTTGGTCCCGAATTGGTAAGAGAAGCAGCAGAGAAGATTGAGTTAATAAGGGCGAGAATGAAGGAAGCTCTATCCAGGTAGAAGAGCTATGAAGATAAAAGACGGAAAGATTTAGAGTTCTCCGTTGGAGATCATGTTTTCGTCAAAGTATCACCGATGAAAGGTGTTATCGGGTTCGGAAAGACAGGGAAATTAGCACTGAGGTTTGTAGGACCGTTTCCTATTTTAGAGAGGGTCGGGAAACTCGCATATAGAGTAGAGTTGCCGAGTAGTTTGGTAGGAGTCCACGATGTTTTCCATGTATCTCATCTGAGGAAGTGTGTTAGGGATCCAGACACTACTATAGCACCGAATGTGTTAGAGCATTTAGTAGTGGAACCTGACTTGACTGTAGTTAGGAAGCCTATCCAGATGTGGGAGATGAGAAGAAGTTGGGGAACAAGACAGTCAGATTAGTAAAGGTCTAGTGGAGTGACGATGCTAGAGACTGTACTTAGGAGACTTAGAGTAGGATTAGAGATGCTTATCCTGATTTGTTTGATGGTATGTTTTACCTTTGATTATTTTGTTGTGTACCTTATTGTAATTTCGAGGACGAAATTCTTTAAGGAGGGGAGATTGTAACACCCCATATTTTTAGTAACATTATTTAGGATATTTAATTAGCTAAATAAAATAAGATAATGTAAGGTGATTAATGGATTGAGAGTTATGATTAATAGGGATAGTCGTGCCATGTTAATGAGTAAATCAAAATGAGATAACATGAAATAAAAATAGATAAAGGATTAGGTAGTAGGCAAGGGCAAAATGGGAACAAGGAAAACCCTTATACCCTAAACCTTAAACCCCTTAGTCGTATATTCCCTTATTCACTCTCATTTGCAAATTAAAAACATAGAGGTCGGCCACCATTTTAGAGAGCTAGAGGAAGAAAAAGCTAAGGAAGAAGATTAATCAAATCAAAAGCTAATCAAATATCAAATCTTTAATCTCAAGCTAAGGTGAATAATGACTATATCTCATTATCTTAAATGTTTTTGGTTTTAAGTTAAATCCGAAGTTTTTTGCAAGTTTATGTCATGTTTTTGATTGATTATATATATATATATGATTGTTGATGATTTATGCTTATTCATATAGATTTTATGATATGTTTTGATGTGAAAACCCTATTTCATGACATCCAAATGCCTTGCAAATTTAGATTTTGATCAAAATGATATTTTAGAGATGGTTTTCGATTTTCATAATTTTCTGAATTATTATGGATTATGGATTTTATATAAATTTTCTAGTGTAGAAAATGATTATTTGGGTTACAAATTATTTACGGCTAAATAATTATTTATTTGGATTTGGAATTTATATATGTTAGAAAATATATTGAAAATGATTTTTATAAATTTTTGTAGAATTTTCCTAAGTGTTTTAATGAATAAATAAAATTATTTAAGGTATGGAACTTAAATGTTTTATATATTTATAAAAGGAGATAGGGTATTTTATAAAATAAATTTAATTGTTATTTCTGAAATTATGGCAGTGCTTTTAGAAAAGAAAAATTAGCCACCAACAAGATTTGACAAACATAGCAAGTTAGTCAAAAAGTATTTCTCTTTAAGTTAAAGACAAAATTTACTTGTTTTTAGCATGTTTCACCACTTTCGGTACCCTGCTTCCGACACAGATGGCTTTCGACTTAGTCCCTTGCCTCAATCACTATCGAAACCAATGTGCATGGCATCAAAGACTTGGTGTGCGGCGAATTGGAAAGAAGGGGGAAGGTATGAGGTCGAAACCCAAGGGTTCCGAAGGGGTCGAAGCGCTACTTTGTTTTAAAGTGAAAAATGCGCCGCTTTGCTTTCGACTTGGTTGGCTTCTGACCATGTCAAATGGTTTAAAGAAGGGTTTTAAAGATGTTGCACCTTTGTTTTTAAATACATGCTTTCGACTAGGTCGAAGCCCTTTAGCTACCGCTTTTCTTACCTTTCGAAGTCAATGGTTTTGGAAGGTATACTTCGTTTTTAAACTTGGCCACTTCTCCAATGCTTTTGTAAGTATGGTTCTGACACCTTCACTTCTTTACTTAAGAATAGCTTTCAAAAGGAATAATTTCGACTCTAATAGTTTCAGATCCTTTTGCTCTACTTGAAGGCATAATCCAAATTGTTTCGGCCGAAACGGTTTTCAAATGTTTCGAAAGGGTAAATTTTGAATGGTTTCGAAAGGTGTTTTCCACATGTTTTATATTGAACCCAAATGCTTTCGAAAGGTTTGCTGTTTACAAAGGTTTGATGCTTTCGAAAGGTTTTAAATGATGGTTTCGAAGGGGTGCTTCCCTAATTCTTTCGAAAGGTTTAAAGAAAGCTTTCAAAAGGGTGGTTCCCTAATGGTTTCGAAAGGTTGAAAGGAATTGTTTTCCAAAGGTTTCGAAAGGCAATGTTTAAAGGTTTTAAAAGAAAGATGTCTAAGGTTTTAAAGCTTTTGAAAGGAAGGTTTTTAAATGGTTTCGAAAGGTTTCTAAGAATGGTTTCGAAAGGATGGTTTTGGCCTTTAGGCCAAGGTTAAAAGAAGGGTTTTACTTATTTTCAAAAGAGGCGCTTTCAATGGTTTTGAAAGGGGTACTTTCAATGGATTCTAAAGGGATAGTTTCGAAAGTTAAATGTTTTCATCAACTAAGGTTTGAGTAAAGTATATGTATAACATGGCTAGGTGATTTTGAGTAAAGCATAGAGATTATATATTTTTCTTTGTTTAAGTTTGGTTTAAAAATATTTAAATCAATTTCAGATGAAAAGGTTTTCAAGGAAAATTTTGGGAAGGTATCCCTAAGTAAAATGACTCAGATATTAGAATACCAGATGTGACTGGTATAGGGTCACGCCCTATACATTAGCCATTAGCCCTAGCTAGTTTAGTCCAAAATTCCAGTGTTTAGGGCTTTGTCACAGGTAAGACTAAAATTATAATTACACACAGAAGGGAATATATGTTTGTATACAGATAGGTTATTGGTGAGCCCGCAAAACCATGAGGATCAGGTGACCCTAGAAGATGTTAAGTTAGGGACAGACTGTCCAGAAGAGAAGTATTTAACAGATAGTTAAGGACAGTCCGTCTTGAAGAGGTGTGTCTCACAGATGTTTGATTATTTTGTTATATTGTCTGGTAGGCCCAAGTCAGCCAAATGTTAGTAGTTAGCCAAACAAAACTATAGTGTTCGGACAGATAGTCCATTTGTTACCTGATATGTAAGTTTACATAAAATGCTTTAAAATTTTAACTAGTTTTGATTGCAGGATTATGATTTGCAAAAGATATGTTTTAAAAGATGTTAGTGAGGGGAAACATGTTCCTCTAAGCGGCGAGGTCTCACTTAATGTCGTATATCCGAGATGTATGGTATTATTCACACCAGGCTTTATGTCTGACTTGAAGTTTATGTTTTTCCCCTTAAACTCTCGGGTGCTCAAAATTGATTTGAGTAGGCTGAGGTTTGAGGCTTTACAGGTTTTAGTAGGTTAACGAATAAAGCTTCAGGAGACGAGCAGGTAGCTGATGGATAGCTATAAAGGAGTTGCTGTTTTGTTTTATTTTCCGTTGGGTAGTATTTAAGAGAGTTATGTCTATATAGTACTCTGGTCAACCAATGGGGCATCTTCATATATCGCTCTTGGCGTATTTATGTAATAATTATATTTTTATCTGAACCTGGGAAACAATTATAGGATTATGTAATTTTGAATGTAAAACATATGTTTTGAAATGTAATCAGAAAAATGTTTTTTTTGGAAATTTGTTCTTTTAGTTCATTTTCAAGTGCTTCTGATATTATGAATACCATTAACATAGCCGTATTTAGTCGCTGGAAGTTAATGTTATAGATGACTACAGCATCTATAGCGCTTAGCTTTGGACCTCAAGATAGGGGATGTTACGGTTTCCCTGGTAACGCCAGGAAAACTTTAATCTAGAGGGTTAATGAGACACACTCATTATAGTGAACCATCAATGCACTAACTTCCGGAGATAGAAGTTGTTTCTCAACCGAGTTCTACCCTTGTTTTTGGAAGACTACTGTTTCTCGAAGATAGGCAACGATAGGAAAACATAACTTTTCATAGGTCAATCGGATGGTTCAACTTGACATTGTAGGAATCAGCCACTGGACAGGAATAAAGCTGCACAAAAAGAAAATCCTAGGATTGAATTGCTCGTGTGCTAATTTCTAAGGGTGAAGCTGGTGCACAACTGGATTTCTAGAATTCAACTTAGAAAGGATTTAGATACGGCCAAAAAATAGGCAGCCTCGAGGAAATGTTGCTTAGAACCAAGCAGCTTGGTTATCAATTTCCAAAAACGGGAGTTGACATATGAACAAAACTTCCATGAGGACGTCAGCAACCAAGGAAAGCATGCATGGCCAAGGACAAGTGGAAACAATCATGGAAGGTCGGAAATAAAATCCCTGAACTTCCTTAATTCCAGAATGGGATTGAGGATCAGAGTAGGGGCAATTTAGTAATTCGCCCCACACCTTTCCATCTCTCACAAGTGACTAAATACGAGCATTTGAAATAGCTAGTCCCGTAAACAAGGATAGGTGCACAAATCCTCAGTCCAAATCGTGGAGTTGATTAGATAACAGTTTTGATCTGCCAAATAAACATTTCCAACAGCAAATTGCCAACAAGGGAAATGAAGATTCAATTTTCAGAAATTAACCGTCACTTGAAGTCTGGCGATACGAGAAGGATTGATGACCTACTTACGGCCCAATTAGATCATTTGGTCCCATCTTACGGGACTATGCCATCACCCAAAGATTGGTGATGCTAAGAAAAAACCCCGAGAATAAGACTATTGATACATTGGCTTTCAAAAACAAAAGCAAGATCTTGATCAAATCTTCGGCCTTATCTTCTGGAATCTCACGTTACCTGAAGATTCACAACATCTATGAAAAATCCGTAGGGTTGAGTCGTCCATGCATGGGGTTTCCCGAGATAAAAACCATCACATGATTAGGATCTCAACACTGGACTCAAACGAATTTATTTTAGCAAAAGATGCCGGAAATGCATCTTTCCAATACATACTGACATCGTTAAAACTCAGAGCTTGAAATCAAGCGGCAAAGTCCCTAGTTCCTGTAGATAGGAACCATCATGTCAATCGAACTGAGGCAATCAAACTTATTGCTTAAGAGACCTAGTCTCCCAAAACATGTTGGCTTAGTAGTCAAAAGCCCTACGGACTGGGGCATATGCACCAACGCTTTGTCGAATGAACTCAGCTGAGAATGAACTCGACTGCACATAAACAAGAATAGTCACGGAACTGGCTAGACCAAGCTACCTCATAGTTATAGAAAAAGCAATTCTTAAAACCGAGGAATTAAGCCAATAGTCCCTAGAGACAGAAGCTAGTGTGTAGATTGAATTCCAAAAACCACAAAGGAAGGATATTTGCAATCAAATAACTCATGCACTAGTTTTTGAAGACTAAAGCTATGCTTGATCAAATTTAAACTACAACTCTACAGGAGCAACCATATTATTTAGTCGTACTCCATCGTCCTGAAATAATGGGAATAAAGGGCGAAACTGCAAAGGATCTAGCTCCTGGAGGAATGGAAGTTCCTCCACTAGACTAAAGATTGGATGACCAGAAAGTCATTTTCAATAACAAAACTTGGCGTTCAACATTCTCAGTATGTTATCTATGCAAAGTGGGCACGGTGTCCCGAGCACTATAAATGGACCATCCTGCGTAGATAGCTCACTCGTGCCAAAATAACGAGCCACGTCGTACTTTACTATTATCATTCCTAAAACTTACCCATTATCGATGAGATATTAATGATGGAGCCGTCGCCCGTAGCGACGCGGGAAGATTTTTTTTCAAGATCACTAGAAGTACAGAAATGGGAAAAGCAATATGATAGAATCATCAATTATATCCAATTTTGGAAGAAATCATCACGCTAGAATTCAAAATGACGATGAAGCTTAGCCAAGTCCTCGAAAAGAGACAGTTGAAGACGGAAAGCAAGGCGCGGCTTCGGAATGATGCACATTCGTTTGAAGCAAAATGAAATGAAGTAAATTGTTTAAGATCGTTTTGGTTAGGCACTTAAGTAAGCAAAAGATTTCCTTGTTGAAAATTTGCTAAGTATTCAGATTGGTATCGATCCGATCCAATTGGATCGGTATTGACCCGTAATTCTTCATCCAAACCACCCCGAACACCTTCGATATGTTCAACCCGATGTACGTGTGTGATCCGAACATTATCAAGTTAAGATTGCTTCATAATCACGAGCGATGAAGATCCACATTAAAAGCTGAATGGCTAATCGACACATCATAGATAACTTCTTAGGACAGTTCAAGATGATCCATAATTCTCCTTAAAACGGAAACCCAGAGATAATCAATTCCAGAGCACACCTTGTTTCCAACAAAAGCGTACTCTAGGGGCAAATGTTAACCAGGTTTTTAATCCATCAGAATTGAGAACATCCATATTAAGCCCGAATGACTTAAAACATGACCAAAGCACTTAAAAGAGCAAGAGGTTGGCCCTTAAGAAAATTCATCATAAAATAAGTTATCTATTCGTATCGGCACTGATCCAATCCAATCGGGTCGGTACCGATTTGAATTATCAAATCATGGGATCTCCGAACCTTTTGCATCATGACCCTTTGCCTCTACTAAGCTCACCTATCAAGTTTGGTAACTTTCCAAGCAACCTAGATCAAGAAATGAAGACTCATCTTATCCATTCAAATGTTTACCCGCTTTTGGACCAGAGCAACTTAAAATAAACCTACAGAACTCATACGGACTCGGATTGACTTGAAATTTGAGAGAAACACTTAGAAGACACAAAATAATCTACATAACAAATTCAAATCAATTGGTCTAGCCAATTTGAATCGGTACCGATCCAAAGTTTGGATCAGATCTGACCCAACTAAGGTGGGCCCTACAAGCTAAGATTCTTGTGTGTATCCCACACACCCTCTAGAAGGTACCTACAAAGTTTCATGTAATTTCGATAAGTATCAAGCGAGTTATGGATGGATCTCCTCAAAATTGAGCTAGTTTGACGGATCAGGTCCGTCCCACCTAGGATGGGCCCTACCTCATGAGATCTAATTGGAAGGCTCTCCTACTCATGTACATTGCATGTATGAAGTTTCATGTCGTTTGGTTGAATATTGAGTGAGTTATTGCTAGATATTCTATGACCAAGAAGAAGAGATTCAAAAATAAGCTAAGGGTTTGGATCACCGCCGATCCGACTCAATTGGATCATCGTTGATCCAAATACTTAGCTCAGATCCTTATGAGATCTAATTTAGAAGCTCTCTTACTCATGTACATTGCATGTATGAAGTTTCGTGTCATTTGGTTAAGTATTGAGTGAGTTATGGATGGATCTCCTATAAATAGATGGATTGAAAGATCCATGAAGACGGATGATCAAACGAACTCAAAACCACTTTATATTCGGGAAAGGCACTCAATTATAGGATAAGAAGACAACCAAACTGAGAAGAATCAAAAATTCACCAAGTATTTGGATAGGTACTGATATGACATCATCATATATGTATCGATCCAAATACTTAGCTCAGATCACCACCAAACTTTTTGGGCTCCTTATGCATGATGATTACAGGCACTTGGCAAAGCGGCTCTAGCCCAAATGCTCTCCAAATCCTATAAATACCATCCCATCTGCAACCAAAAAAGGATCTGCTCTGATCTCTGCTGAAACTCAGCCATTATTTCTTCACTCTTCTTCTCCCTTACAACAGCCATTAAAGGGCAACTGAGATCCTTTCGGATGTCTCTAACAATGGTGGCTTGATCTAACTTAGGAAAGAAGAATCATATTGTAATCCAAACTCCTTTGTAATAGCAGTCGATCAATAAAGGCTATAAAGTGGACGTAGGCTTCGTTAATAGCCGAACCGCCATAAAAATATTTTATCACTTTACTTTTTCTACGATTTACTATTGTTTTTCCTATTTTATTTGCCTTGATAAACAGGGCTAGTGCTTTCACACTCAATCTAGGGGGTTGATCCATTTTTTGAGTTAACAATATGGATGTTCTATCTTGTTATTTACTATGATATGATGTTTTCTACGATTTTTGTATGTTGTTTGCATGCGTTGATCCTAGAAGTCATGTCTAGGATAGGATGATGCAGCATGCATAACCTGATGCATCGGTGTACACATCGAATAGTTTGGAAAAGTCAGGGGTTAAAATTGGATTATTTGTGATGGCTTATTTAAGGGAGATAAAGCTTTATGGGCTTCCATCAAGACTTATCATACCAACAAATTAGATGCACCAAGTCTTAAAGTTTAAAAGATAGCCTTTTGAAACTAATTGTATAAAAATTGTCACTATTAACTAAAGAAAATTCCACCTAGACTTCTCATGCCAGTATATGGCATTATATGTCTGCTTCTCTTATATATGGATTCCAACATTAATCTTAAATGTCACATTATAAACTTATCAGCTTTCTCGTGCATCAAACAATTAAATACTAATACGATGTCTTCATCTTTTCTCAAATGTGTTATGGAGTTCGGTAGTGATTCCGATGAAGAAGCAATTCAACGAGAACAATTCAAGAAAGTACAAGAAATAATAGAACTGCACTGTGAAGCTTATGGACCAACATCCGAGAGGCATGGTGGTTCACTCATTGGTTAAGAACATATCAATCATAATCATTTTGCAATCCATAAAACTCTCATGCAAGACTGCTTCAACCAAACTGATTAAATATGTTTCGAAGGAGATTCAGAATGCAATAAGATTTATTTTTGAGAATATTTGGAGGTATTCAAAACAATAATGATTACTTTATTCATAAGCCAAACGCTTCGAAAATGCAGGGTTTAAGCGGGCATCAAAAATTACTGCCGCTCTTAGGGTGTTAGCATGTGGTACCCCAACGCACCAGAAGATGCATACCAAATTGCAGAGAGTGCTACAGTGAAAACTATAGACCAATTATATCAAACTGTATTGAATGCTACGACACTGAGTACTTAAGATCTACTAACAAAGAAGATGTTGCAAAAATAAATGAATGCATAAGAGCAGAGAATGGTTATGAATTTTAGGAAGTCTTGATTTTATGCAATGGGAATGGAATAACTACCATAAAGCATATAACGGAGCTTATAGTGATAAAGAAAAAAAACCAACTATTATGTTGGAGGCGGTTGTTTCGTACGATATGTGGATTTGGCATAGTTCTTTCAGAATGTCTGGTTTTAAAAATGACATGAATGTGATTGAGGTGTCACATTTGTTTAATGATCTCACATGTAGTAAATCAACTCCCGTATCATTTACACTTGATCAAAACACATACGAACAAGGATATTATTTGGGAGGTGGAATTTATGAAAAATAGAGCACCATTGTAAAGACCTTTTCAAATCCAATCACACCAAAGTAGATAAAGTGCATGAGATGCTAAAGGGACAAAGGAAAGACGTTAAAAGAGTATTTAGATTCCATTAATCAAGATTTACAGTGATTAGTAATCCTTGTAGATTAGGAAAGCGATCCAAGGTTACTAGAATCATGTTTACCTATATACTTCTACATGATATGATCATCGAAGATGAAAGAGGTATGGAAGAAGATCGTCATTATGAATACGATGGTGCTAATCAGATGCCAAATTATTCCAAAATGACATTTTATAAACCGACGAATATTACAACATTCATATGGGTTAACACTAGCGTATTGAAAGGCAACACTGCTAATAAACTTCAAATCCGATGTATCGTATTTGGAATCATTATGGAAATTATTAGTTTAGTCGTATGTTTTTGCTTATGTTCTTCATGATCATACTTTGTTTTTCAAGGAAGGCTAGTTTGGTTCATGTTGTATTAATTAATCATCTTATGTTGTACTTTTTTTATTAGATTCTAAAGAAAAAATCTTTGCTTAATAACGAAAATCCAATATCTTGTAACACATTACTAGAGCTACATTATTATTTTTCAAGAAATTACAAATGCATCATTTCAAGTTGTAGCGACCCAGAAATTCGAACACTTCGTCCTCGAATATCGATACATTTTGAAATATAACTAAGTGTTATAAATATGATATTACCACCTTGTTTAACATAATTTTAATTAATAGATAATTTTAAGAAATATGTTTATGAAAAGTGTTTACAAAAATATATTCTTCAAAGAAAAATCGATAATGTAACCAAAAATCGGTTTATCGATAAACAGCTTTTCGACCGATATAAGTTGTGCGAACTATCATGAACTTAACTAATGATCAAATGAACATATTAGCAACTAATTAACACACTCTCCTCTTCATAAAGCATGGAATGTTCCAGAAAGTTATATTATGAAAAGAGATGATATTATGAGAATCGTATAAGAGTAATTAGCCATAAAAGAGAAGTGGCATAAAGAAGAAGAGACATAAAGGAGAAGTGATGGAAGATGAGCCTTCCATGGCATAGTGGAGGGGGTGAAGGCAAGCTTAAAGAGCACCATTCTTGTGCCTATATAAGGAGATGCATACCATAGGAAATATATCATAAATATTCCAAAGCTTTGTGTTAAAATTTCAATGGTTTCTCTTCTTCTTCATCTCTAAATCCCTAAAGCAAATTAATTGCAAGTCATCTTCAAATCACTCCAAACTTTGCCATAAGGCTTAGTAATACATTAGAGAACCTTCTACCAAGTCAAAAGTGGAAGAAGAAAAGCGAAACACCCCCAGTTACATTGGGCCGTGAGCATATAGAGAGGGAGGAAGGCAAAGAAGGCAAGGCAAAGCAAGAAGCAAGGAAGGAATGGTGGTTGTTAGCTTGGGTTGGACTTTGGTTAGCTTGGATCTTGGTTACTGTTGGATTAAAGGTGAGTTAACAGATCACTTTGAATGAATAATATAACATATATATGTTGTATTTGATTGTGTTAATGTTGTTTGAATTGTTAAGTGACATATGTTAAAACATTGATTTGAATTCTTATTTGAAAACAAGTGACATATAAGGTCCATGTATATGGACTTGAATAAATTTTGAATGGACTTATATGACATGTTACAAAACCTTAAACAAAGAATATTGGTTGTAGTTGAATATAGGTTGATACATGACTTGGATTTGAAAGTGCAATTATAGCGATAGTCGCTATGGATGCAGTTCGAAATAGTCTTGCTTTTGAAAATTGTTATGAAACCTTGTAGAGAGATCCATAGGGATTTCTTGCCATATTTGCGTTGTTTTATATGTATGTTTATTGCTATTAAAAGCTTGAATAGTAAATAGTTAAGTAACATCTCAAAAACAGCCAAAACATCACTAGTGCAAAATTGCCCCGTTTGACCTTGATTTTTGGACTTCAATTATTTCAAAAAGGACTTTAAGTTCGAGCGATTTGTTTCATTCTCTTTAAAAGTATTGCCTAACTATTTTTAGGGTATTTTAAAAGTAGTTAGGGATATTTATGAATTTTAAGAATTAGTTATGAATTTTTAAGAAAGAAATTTTAGAATAAAACATGTCCTTTTTTCAAGTTTTGTTGATTTTTCAAACTTGTTATTTTTAAATAATATTTTGGACAAATGTTTTAAAACCTATTATAAGTATTTTCAAGTATTTTAAATGTATATAAAAGGGGTTAGCAAATGCATAATGGCCAAACAGATCATTGTTTAATTACTTATTTGAAATGTAATTAACTATGCTTAACACTAATAAGCCGATAAAGTAATCTTATCTATTTGTGAGGGTTAAGATTGATGTCGAGTAGGGATGGAGCAATAGCACTCTAACCTACTGAGCTTCCCTCTTAACCGAGGAATAGGTAAGTGGCAAATGTCAAAAACGTGTTAATCGAGTTGATTCCTTATTTTTTATGGAAATCATCATTACTATACTTAATACCAAAAGCCAATGTGGTAGAATTATCTATTTATGAGATTCAAGAATGGGGTATCTAAGCAAGGCTTGGAGCAACCGGTGCCCAAACTTACCTGGCTTCACTCTTGGGCGAGGAATACTTAAGTTGGAAAATCAAAAATGATTTAAGCGTACGAATTGTGATTTGTATATGCAATTGTTTTGAATAGATAATTGATTAGTCGATTATTGAACTTGACCAAGTATTGACTTAAGAAGTTATCAAAAGGCTTCACGATTTCATACCAATAAGAACCCCCGAGGAGGAGTATTTGTACGAAACATCTCTAGCTTTCACTTACTTCTGAGAGAACCGGAATTGAGTTAACTGGAAATTCATCGATTGGTTTTGGAGAGTCTGATAAGTGGCAAAAGTGTACTTATATGAGATGACTTAAAGCCGAAACCACTTTCAAACCATATAAGTGATCTATGTTATGGAAGCGGTTGTGAAGAGAGATGTTATAGAGATAAACTAACTATCCTAAGATTAAGTCCAAGGGAAAGGTCAGTGTTAACATTTTGAACAATGCTATTGTATGGAACTGTCTTTTTTAGGAGTACTCCAAGAGAGAGGACAACATTAGCATTCATTAGAGGACTTATGCAGGGGACCTATGTAGAGGTTTGAGATATGTTCAAGGTGAAGGAACCCATTTGGGGATTCGTGTTCTGTTCGAATGATGAAGACTCGTGTGAGAGATGTTGAACGTAGCCTTGACATCGGGAAAATGACAGAAAACAGAGAAGGGACGTGGCTAGGGGGTTTAGCGACCCTAAGGTTTATCAACTCCATGTTTAGAGGTGTTTATCGATATGTTGGTACCGGGAGTTGGTTTTGCTGAGCTCACACATCGAGGGTGGTTCGGATATGTTTATCTTGGAGTATATTCCATCTAGAGATATATGTTGCTCGGAAGGCAGTTTCTGATCCTTGTCACGGAGTTTGGATTCGGTTAGATCTGAGGAGATCTCTATGGGGAAATCCATTATGAGAACGTGCCTTAGAGGTATTGATTGTATACCTATAATTGTTGTGGCATCCACAAAGATACTATTTGATATGATTTATGTGTTATACTTTATACATTATCTATCATATCACTATATATTAAAATTAATGAATGGTTGGTTTCTTTGAGGGGAAAACTGTTGCGGAAATCCGTACGGTCTCAACTGTTATTGTTACTTATCACATATGATTTTAGTTTCTTACGCTGGTTTACCAGACTGATCCGGGTATTATTTTCTTACAATACTCGGGTCATCCCCGTGTATATTTCCATATTTAGATTTGGTCGCTTTAGAGCTTATGGAGAAGAACTAAAGGATTATCAACCATAGTCTTCTAATTTCCGTTGCATTTCTGTATATCATCATATGTGAGGACAGATTGTTATAACTGTCCAGGCTGATGAAAGTACTTAGGTTTCAGCATCTATGATATTTCTATATTCATAGTAACCCTTTGTACTGTTCCTTTGGTATTATATATTACCGTTCGTTGTGAGATTCTGCTATTATGTTCTTCTTTTCTTGTTCTATTCTTTTTTTCCTTTTATTTTACCCTAACAATTTGTCATTCTGGTACTTTGGTGCTCGGCACACGAATATCATGGATGTATTAGTGTCAAAATTTGGAGGTCGAAAAGATGGATCGTTACATTTGGTATCAGAGCCCAAGGTTGAGCAAACACCTTGGCTTTGGTTAGGTGTGGCTCATATGAGATAGGGTAAGCGACACCCTAGAATGAGTCGAGTGTAATATACATATGAGAGTGTATTTGTATTTTGAAAACTAGACTTCTAAAAAAATTCTTTAGGAATATCTCTTTCTTTGTAATCCTCTCTTGGAATTCTTTCTTTGAATAACTCTATCCTTTCATATCCTAAGAAGTTTTACTTTGATTAGGTAGTAAGACTATGAGTAACAGAGCTGTCAATGCTAGAGGAGGTAGAGGTAGAGATGGTTGAGGAAGTACCGTCATAAATGGCGGAAATCGAGCACTAGGGAATATTGCTCCAAATAAGGAACCAAGGATGAATGTCATAGAGAAGGTCGTGCAGATCAGACCTCGGATGAGTTTTACTTTGCTTTGATATGATTATGAAAGGCTGGGAGGTAAGAGGTTTAGTGGCATGGAGACTAATGTAGAAATCCATACTTGGATTAAGTTATGTGTTCGGATATTTAGGGACATGGAGCTTGGTAATGCAGTGAAGCGTAGGTTAGCATCACGACATCTGATGGATGTAGCCATGGATTGGTGGAGTTCTATCACTGGTGATGTCCAAGAGAATGACTTCTCTTAGGCCCAATTTAAAGACGAGTTTGAGATGAAGTTTGTTCTGGAAGCCTAAAAGACTTTGTTATTTGAGAGCTTCTTGGATCTGAAGCAGGGGGACATGACGATGGTAGAGTATAAGAATTGGTTCATTGCTTTATCTCGGTTTGGGTTAGGATTGGTTGGTACACCATTGAAGAAGAATAAGATGTTCATTGCAGGTATGCGCCCTAAGTTCCAACGGGATATGACAAACCACCTTATGGGGTCTTTTGTGAATTTGGTGAATATGTGTTTGAGGATTGAGAGTATGGCGCCGAAGCTTGTTGTTTCTGCACCAAAGCCCCTTGCTTCGATACTAGCTGGAATCAATAAGAGGAAGTTTCTGCAGTTGAAATTTATGTCCGATCTTGTTTGCCATAGGTGTGGGCAGAAGGACCACTTTGCTAAGAACTGTAAAAAGGGTGGTGAAGAGTAGTTAGTAAAGGCATCAATCGAGGAGGTACCATAGTTTGGTCCGAAGGGTTTTATGGTTGCCACCAGCCAGGTCATTTTGTCAAGGATTGTCCTATGCTCAAGAAAGTGGAGCAACCTAGGGTCTTTGCTATTTCTTTAGTTGAGAAGGGGAAGCAGATTCTAGAGGGTATAATATTTATTTATGGTTTACCTATTCGTGTTTGGTTAAATATTAATGCTTCTCATAGTTTAATATCTCGTAACCCTGATGGTTTAAGTCATGCTCAGCATATTAAGAACATTGACTATTGTTTGTTGTTGATTTGTGCTTAACCAATTTATGAGCAGTTTTACCTTTCTACATCAAGGGTTGGGTAGACAATAATTGTGGGTACATTGAATGAACACCTTGTGAATTAAGTTTCACGGTGTGACTATAAGGTGTTCGGTTACAATGTTAGGTTAGAAGTTAAAATTTAGTAAAGGATGTTTACTATAATACAAAGGAAAGATAAAATATTTTGGAAATAAATATTTGTGGAAAGATTTATAGAATGTGGTTTATAAACGAAAATGATTTAAACAGAGAATTTGAGAACTTAAATTCCATTGTCTTTGGAAATGTTTTTCAAGATTTGGCAAAACTAATAATAGCATTATTTGAATGTAAATATTTAAGGAATTGATTTAGGAAAGTATGGTATGGGCATCTAGATATGATATGACGTTTGATAGTTTTCGTTGTTAGAATAAAATGGAATTTTCGACGGTTTTGGATAGTCGGGAACTTCCGAGCTGTTATAAAATTTGTAGTTAAGTGTTTTTTAAAATATAAAGTTGACTTATGTAACATTTGAATGGGAAAGATAGCAAGTTAAAACAAGTTTTAAATTTTTTAATCATACTTGTTGCAAATTTGATGTTTGTATATACTCTTAGGATGTAATGGAGTATTATACAAATATGAACTTAATTTATAAAATGATTATAAACTTGAAGTTATGATTTATGAAATGATGTATAAATAATTTAGTATTGAATGACATACTATTTGTGTAAACGAATGTGATTAAAAATGAATTGGTGTATTTAACAAACCAATAAGATAAATACGTAAGTTGTACATAGATCGTTTTATTCGCATGATTGTTCTTGATTCAGTATTCGAGTATATGTTTTCAAGGTGGTTTAAACTAGTCCGAACAAGAATTTTTCAGTTGATTCTTGATGGAGAACACTTGGTAGGGATTCGTGATATGATCCTAGTGTTTTCTATCATAGTATATGGCTATGTTAGGAGAACGGAGGTTTCTAATCAAGAAACCAAATCGGAGTCCGCAATAGAGAGGTCAAGTGATCTATACTAGTTAGGAAGAGAAATCTATGTGATCGAGCAAGTGATTAGATCAGGTATTGCGTACGGATGGTACATGTGCACCGTACGGGCTTAGTGCATTCATATGATATGTTATGTTGGCTTATGAAGAGTTTGGGGAATGACTCTTCAATTTATTATGAGGTGGTATGAATAATCGTCTAAGTAATAACTTGAGGCTATTGAGCATAAGGTATGCTTTGTAGATTGTTTATTATCCTTGGGCGATGGGAGGGTTTTGGGCCTGAACAAACATGAGCTTTATTTGCTAGTGATTGTGAATGCTATTTTGAGTATTTTTGTGCTTATTCCTTTGTTAAGGTTAGAAATGATGTAGAGCAAGGATGCCCGGGGTGGTACCATGGAAGACGGAGGACATTTTGAAGAAGTTTTACCCAAAGTGCTTATAGACTAGGGTTTCCTTCTTATCTTAGTATCATGTATCTTTTGTGGTGTACTCATCGCTTGAGGTGGAGTCGCTTAGTATGCATTTTGGTTTGCAGTTTAGTTTGTACATAATTTCAGCAGTGCTACATATATATATTGTTCTTCTATCTTCTTTGATTGTTTTTCTTGTTTGAATTTCGAGGACAAAATATTGTAAGTGGTGGAGAATGTAGCGATCTGTAAATTCGAACACTTCGCCTTTGAATATCGGTACATTTTGAAATATACAAAGTATTATAAATATGATTTTATAACCTTGTTTAACATCATTTAATTAATAAATAATGTTAAGAAACTTTTTTTTGAAAAGTGTTTACAAAAATATATCTTTAAAGAAAAATCAATATTGTGACCAAAAATCGGTTTATTGATAAACAGCTTTTCGATCGATATAAGTTGTTCGAACTATCGTGCACTTAACTAATGATCAAATGAACATATTAGCACTAATTAACACACTCTTCACTTCATAAAGTATGGAATATTCTATAAAGTTCTATTAGGATAAGAGATGATATTATGAGAAGGGTATAAGAGTAATTAGCCATGAAAGAGAAGTGACATAAAGAAGAGGAGACATAAAGGAGAATTGATGGAAGGTGAGCCTTCCATGGAATGGTATGGTGGTGAAGACAAGCTTAAAGTGCACCATTATTGTGCCTATATAAGGAAAGGCATGCCTTAGGAAATATATCATAGATAATCCTAAGCTTTGAGTTAAAATTTCAATGGTTTTCTTCTTCTTCATCTCCAAATTCCTAAAGAAAATTAATTGCAAACCATTTCTAAATCACTCCAAAATTTTCCACAAGGCTTAGTAATATATTATAGAACCTTCTACCAAGTCAAAAGTGGAAGAAGCAAAGCCAAACTCCCCAACTTACCTTGGGCCATGAGCATATAGAGAGGGAGGAGGGCAAAACAAGAAGCAAGGAAGGAAAGGTGGTTGCTAGCTTGGGTTGGACTTTGGTTAGCTTGGATCTTATTTATTGTTGGATTAAAGGTGATTAAAAACTCACTTTGAATGAATAATATAACATATATATGTTGTATTTGATTGTGTTAATGTTGTTTGAATTGTTAAGTGACATATGTTAAACATTGATTTGAATTCTTGTTTTGAAAACAAGTGACATATAAGATCTATGTATATGGACTTGAACAAACCTTGAATGGAAGTGAATGGAGTTATATGACATGTGACTAGACCTTGAACAAAGCATATAGGTTGTAGTTGAACATAGGTTCAAATATGACTCGGATTTGAAAGTGCACTTATAGCGATAGTCGCTATGGATGCAGTTCGGAATTATCTTGTTTTTTACGATTGTTATGAAACCTTGTAGAGAGATCCATATGGATTTCTTGCCATATTTGCATTGTTTTATATGTATTTTATTGCTATTAAAAGATTGAATAGTAAAAAGTTAAGTAACATCTTGAAAACGGCCAATACATCACTAACGCAAAACTGCCCCGTTTAACCTTGATTTTTGGACTTCAATTATTTCAAAAAGGGGATTAAGTTCGAGAGATTTATTTCATTCTATTTAAAAGTATCGACTAACTATTTTTAGAGTATTTTAAAAGTAGCTAGAGATATTTATGAATTTTTAAAGAAAGAAATTTCAAAATAAAACATGTCTTTTTTCCAAGTTTTGTTGATTTTTCAAACTTGTTATTTTTAAGTAATATTTTGGAAAAATGTTTTAAAACCTATTATAAGTATTTTCAAGTATTTTAAATGTATATAAAAAGAGGTTAGTAATTGCTTAATGGCCAAATAGATCATTGTTTAATTACTTATTTGAAAAGTAATTAATTATGCTTAACGCTAACAAGCCAATGAAGTAATCTAATCTATTTGTGAAAGTTAAGATTGATGTCGAGTAGGGATGGAGCAATAGCACTCTAACCTACCGGGCTTCCCTCTTAACTAAGGAATAGGTATGTGGAAAATGTCGGAAACGTGTTAATCGAGTTGATTCCTTGTTGTTTATGGAAATCATTAATACTATACTTAACACTAAAAGCCAATAAGGTAGACTTTTCTATTTGTAAGATTCAAGAATGGAGTGTCTAGGCAAGGCTTGGAGCAACTAGTGCCCAAACTTACCTGGCTTCACTCTTGGACGAGGAATAGTTAAGTTGGAATGTCAGAAATGAGTTAAGCGTACGAATCATGATTTATGTAAACAATTGTTTTGACTAGATAATCGATTAGTCGATTATCGAACTTGACCAAATATTGACTTAAGAAGATATCGAAAAGCTTTGGGATTTCATACCAATAAGAACCCTCGGGGAGGATTATTGGTACGAAACGTCTCTAGCTTTCGCTTACTTTTGAGAGAACCAGAATTGAGTTAACCAAAAATTCATCGATTGGTTTTGGGGAGTCCGGTAAGTGGGAAGAGTGTACTTATATGAGATGACTCAAGCCCGAAACCACTTCAAAACCATATACTTGATCTATGTTCTGGAAACGGTTGTGAAGGGAGATGTTTTACAGTTAAACCGACTATTCTAAGATTAAGTCCAAGAGAAAGGTCAGCGTTAACATTTAGAACGATGCTATTGTGTGAGACTGTTTATCTTGAGGAGTACTCCAAGAGAGAGGAGAGCATTAGCATTCGTTAGAGGACTTATGCAAGGGACCTATGTGGAGGTTTGAGATCTGCTCAAGGTGAAGGAATCCATTTGGGGATTCGTTTTCTATTCGAGTGACTAAGACTCATATGAGAGATGCCGAACGTAGCCTTGACATCGGGAAAATGACAGAAAATAGAGAAGGGAGATGGCCAGAGGGATTTAGCAACCTTAAAGATATACCAACTCCATGTCTAGATATGCTTATCGATATGTTGGTACTGGGAGTTGGTGTGGCCGGATCACACACCGAGCATGGTCTGGTTATGTTTATCTTAGAGTATATCCCATCTAGAGACATACGTTGCTCGGAAGATAGTTTCTGATCCTTGTCATGGAGTTTGGATTCGGCTAGATCCGAGGAGATCTCTATGGGAAAATCCATTATGCGAACGTGCCTTAATGGTATTGTTTATATACCTATTATTGTTGTGGCCTTCACACAACAACTATTTAATATGATTTATGTTCTACACTCTAGACATTATCTATCATATCACTATATATTAAACTTAATGAATGGTTGGTTTCTTTGTGGGGACAAATGTTGTGGAAATTTGTACGGTCTCAACGGTTATTGTTACTTATCATATATGATTTTAGTTTCTCACGCTGGTTTACCAGACTGATCCTGGTGTTATTTTCTTATAATGCTCGAGTTAGCCCTATGTATATTTCCATATTTAGATTTGGTTGCTTTGGAGCTTATGAAGAATAGCTAAAGGGTTATCAACCATAGTCTTCTAATTTCCTCTGCATTTCCGTACATCAGCATATGTGAGGACAAGTTGATACAACTGTCCAGCTTATGATAGTACTTAGGTTTTAGCATCTTTGATATTTCTATATTCATAGTAACCTTTTGTACTGTTCCTTTGGTATTATATATTACCATTCCGTTGTGAGATTCTGATATTGTGTTCTTCTTTTCATGTTTTTTTTCTTTTTTTTACCCTAACAATCCGTCTTTTTAGCACGTGGGTGCTCGGCATACGAATACCGTGGATGTATTAGTGTCGACATTTGAGGGTCGAAAAGACGGTTCGTTACACAAGTAATACAAAGTAAATATCTAAGAACATAGATTGATTGGTTCAAAATACACTAGATTTACCCAACTTAACAAAAATAATTCATCTTTTCCACTCCGTACAATATTGTGTTGTAAGTTCATTTGACTTTGTCAAATACTTTTCCATAACCATGGTCTCGTATCTATGATGTTCAAGATCCAACTTTATTTGCTTAATGTTCGTAAACTTTTTCATCGCTGTCAACTTTTTCTCTGTAGCAATGTTTCGTTCATCATTATTTTTTGCGTTTCTTTCTTGGGTTGCACGTACTCGATAATCCAAGGATGCTTCAATCTTATTCTTCTTCTTCGTAGCTTTCGCTCTTATTGGTCTGAAATCTTCATCAGTTTCTAAGTAAGCATATCCATGTCATTTTCGTCCTCATATTTCATATCTCTGCCAGATGAGTCGCCTAGACTGTTGTAGAATGATGATTTTGATGCTTTCTTTTTCCATTTGTTTTTGGTATGAATGTCTCTCGAGTTCTTCACATTGTCAGAATTCCTCGTTGGTTGACTGGTAAACAGTTTGTGATAATTTCTGAATTGGTAATAATGAGGGTTTTTGGTAATAATGAGGGTTTTTTTCTAATAGAAAAATAAAACAAAATAAATATCCAAAATTTGGATTAATGTAAAATGAAAAGTTAAGAAACATACCAATGTGTTTTCTCCTCCCATTTCACTAGGGTTCACTTTCTTGATTTTGTGAATCTATGATTCATAAAATTGAGTCTGTCGAATTAATTTTCAAACTAACATTGAATTGTTAGTAGTGATCGTGTATTGGTCGAATTTTGTTTTAATGATACATCACTTTTCTCTGGAACTTTTCTCTACTTTGGTCATTTCTTCTAATCGAATCTTTAGAATAGTGCAATTTACGTAACACAAATTGAAATATTCTTCACTTTGCCATGGATTAGATGAAGCAAGCTAAGAGGTGTTTCACTTTGCATTCGGTCACCTTCAAATGCAAAATTATTTGAATTTGATGTTTGTGTAAACTCTTCGAATGACGTGGACATTTTACCTATCGAATTTGGTATGATATTTAATGGTTCTAGTGGAAGAAGTAGCATAGATTTTGATGTATTTTGGAGATTGAAACTGAGTTATTTAAGTATATTTTAAGGAAAAAAGCCATTGAAGGAGGAAACTAGTCGTATTATGACCATTGAAGCTTGGATGTCGATCAAATATGCACCTTAAATCGGCGTCTAACTTCAAGCGCATATTCAGTAGACGTGTGCATACTAAGGTGGCATAGACATTTGATATTAGATGTGTATTAAATAGGCATCGGGGATCAATTCAAAATTCTAATTCGATCTCTGAATATTCAAGGTGATTTTGTTTGCTGGAGAGCTGCCTACCATGAATCGTTCGATTGGAACTCTAAATTGGTCAGCATTGGAGATGCTCTAATGTATCACCAAACAACCAAAACCCAAAACTTTGATTTTCGTACATTGGAACTCTAAATTGGTCGCCGCTGAAGGAAAATATACTACATCACTAAAGGCACGAAGGGTACATAACAGCCAAAACTATCTCAATGTAAGTGTAAGTTACTCTATTGATGTTACCCGGTTGCTTAGCCCGGCTACAAGGTGATAGTTGCATAATGAATAATTTGGTTCGATCGTAACTCGAGCCAAGAAAGGGTTGAACCTACGAAGATTTGGTTCCGCTAAGTGGTTCGGCAAGACTACGTGGATCGGTAGGATGGCATAAGTGTCGGTCGACATCATTTGATTGATCGGCATGTGTGGCCCATTAGACTTCAAAGAGGTAGCAAGTTGTTAGGCATTAGAGGACAAACCCTTTGATGCTTTAGCTCGTGTCGCTCCTCACTTCGAGTCAGTTAGGGGATTGCTCCGAGTCATCTACGAAGAAGGGCTGGCCCGCTATTGGTGGTTCGGCAAATGTGGGACGATGCACGTTGGTTCGACTATGCTGGAATGGTTGTAATCGTTCGGTGCTCCTGGGTCGGCATTCCTCGTTCGGCATTCCTCGTTCGGCCAATGTCGCTCAACTACCCTCAATCAGCAAGCATCGTTCAACATTTCCTGCTTGGCAAGAATCTTTCGGCAAGCATCGCCCGGCTCCCTTCGGTCGGCAAGGCATCGCTCGGCAGCCTTCGTTCGAATATTGTCGCCTGGCATTTCTCGCTCGGCATTGGTCGTTCGGATGCTTGGCTCGGTGCGCAGAAGTCACTTACTGTGGACCGAAGTACCTTGCCCCTGGCCTCACGGAGGAAGTCCAGCTTGTCTTCGTCTATAAATTGAGGGGCAGGGGTGCAGTGAAAAGGGACCTTTTTTCGAGAACTCCGGGGAGACTTTGCCATTTCGAAGACTCATCTATTTTCGATCCAAACTTGTAATGAAGTCGTTAGTGCACGGATTGTATCTGTATTCAATAATTTGAAGAAGCAATAAAGATTAAACTCAAAGTGGACGTAGGAAGTTATGTCGAACCACTGTAATTCTGGTGTTCTTATTTCTATAGTTAATTTTGCATACATTCCTCTATTTTAATTTTCTATCTTCATTAATCTCTCTGCACAAATCCTTTCTTGGGTGTTAGTGACCAATTTTGGTGCTAACAATTGAAATTTCAATATTGCACTTGCATTCCCCTTCTTCACACCAACAAAAATAAACAGTTTAAACCGTCAAGTATCAAGTGAATACAAATTTTTATTTCCTTTCTGAATCTAGACCATTTGATTTTTGGAATGGATAACCTAAGGTCTGTGGTCCGCTTTTACAAAATTAGTATATAACCTTGGAGCTGCACTAAGGTACAATAATTCATTCATCAGATCGTGTTGATCAAGAAGAACCCTGTACATCATCTTATCATAATACATTGTATTGCACTGCAGATTGAAGAATTGTTAAATATTTCACATTAATAAATAAATATATTTTTTTCTTTAAATTAACTAAAATAATCACATTACAAACTGAAGAAGGTTCGCTTGGACTACAGCTTCATAGCTTTAAAAACCTGAACGAATCTAGCATACCATTCAGCACAATAAAAATACTATCAGATGCAATGACTAAAACCATAATCAAATGCAATGATCATGCTTGCTTTTTGATCAAACTACACAGGAGATTGTGCCTCCTTTGTTTCTTCGGAGCTATTTTTCTCTTTGCCATTGACCCCATTCTGTGAAACTTTGCTCTCTGATGGTAAATTCTTTTTTGCTTTTTTGCTACCTTCGATTTTTCAATAACCCCAACCTCGAGTTTTAGGTGGGGGTTTAGAATCAGCTATTGGTGCTATAAGACCTGGTTTTCCATCATCTATAACTACATCCACCAAACCATATTCTTTTGCTTCCCACGAATTCATGAAATTGTCACGATCTGTGTCCATTTAAATCTGATGTGCAATCAATTTATAATAATTGCCATTTCATTTTACAATAATTATTAAGTGCCTAAAATGAAGTCTCGCCTGGTGCTCAGGTTTCCCTGTGATTCTTGAAAGTATTTTGTTCATCTTCACTTTATGGTACATCATTTCTCTTATTTGTAGTCCCATATCTGTTGTCTGCAATAACAAAAGCAAGCAACAATGTCATGTCTGATTATATCAATCAATAATGTTATGCTAATTAGGTTACTTTTTTACTTTGTTTGCCCAAAAAAAGGAAAAAAAAGGTAAAAAGAAGAAGGAAAGAATGTACTCGTCTTCACTTCTTGTAAAATATATAGATGAATTTTGGTGCCAACATTTTGGTGCTAACATTTTGGTGCTTTCCCTGAGAACGCATTCTCAAGCTGTTAGGATCTCCTTTGTTGCTACTAGATTGAGGAAATCTGTCGAAGAAGATCCGAGTTCATTCACAAGAAGTCCGTTGATTCTACTCAGAGTTCCAACCGATAACTCTACAATGGGAAGATCATGTACTAGATCAGCCTCCCACAATGCAAATGTCAACGAAACAGCTAGCGTCCAACAAGTAGGACCCAGCAATCAACAAGCTAATCTGGGTGCAGGGACCATCACCGTCCAAAACCAAACGGAAGCTGTCACCAGGACAGAGTTAAATGAGCTGATGAGAGAACTCATGGAAAGCAGGAGACAGCTTAACGAGCAGATTCAAGCTAACGCCAACCTCGTGACTTAGCTTACTCAACAACAGCATCGGAATGCTGGAGGAAGTCCCGCTTCCTACTCCTCGTCCGACAGCTCTGCTTCATCTGATGAACCTCCCTGGCGTAGACGCCGTAGAACTGAGACAATGCAAACAGGTGCAGTGCACTAGGAAAATCACGCTCAAGCTGAAACAGTAAACTTAGGATCTGGAGCTTGGGTGGAAGCTGGACGATTGGCTCAACAAGGTCATGATGAAGCAGGTCCCAAGGATACATGTTTGGTAGATCGCCAACATAGGAGGCACCAACCAAAACGGTCCCACAGGACGGATTCCAACTTGCCATCGTCCATACAAACCCCAGACCTATCAGCCATGGTCAGACAGCTGATGAAGTAAAATCAAGGTTTAACTAATGATGATTGGGGTGTATCTAGGAGTCATACTCCATTCACAGATGTTATCCTAAAAGCTGAGTACCCCAGGAAGTTTAATATGCCGACTATCCTGGCCTACGAGGGGAAGACTGATCCCCGACAGCATGTAATGAGGTATGGGTGGATGATGGATTCAGCTAGGGCGAATGATGCAACTAAATTTAGATGTTTCCCAATAACTTTATCTGAAATCTCTACCATGTGGTTTACCCGACTTCCTCCATGGTCTATCCCCAATTTTGATGAGATAGCGATCAAATTTGTGGAGCAGTTCAGGATTCATGCCACTCATCCCAAGGATGTTATGTCATTCTCTAGTGTAATTCAGGCCCTAGGGGAATCGTTAAAGGAGCACTTACAAAGGTTCCACGTTGCTGCTACTGAAGTTAGCAACCCAAATGACCATGCCACTTTAATGGCCGTAATGCGAGGAGTAGATCTGGATTCGGAGTTTGGTGACTGGTTGGTAGGAAAGCCTCCGGCGACGCTGGAACGTTTTTACTCAAAGGCGCACCAATTTATAAAGGAGGAAGCCATGTGGATGAGATGAGATAATGCACCAGAACCCGGCAAGGAGACTGTGTAAAGCAACATTGCTGTAAAACAATCTGGTGACAACTCTGAAAAAGTCCAAGTCAATGTTCAAAACAAGCCTGAGCAGTCAAAAGGATCTGAAGGAGGAAATTCCGAAAAGAAAAGGGAAGCCGGAAAGTGGAAACCAAGGATCCCAACTTACGATGAATATACTCCTCTGAATGCATCTCTGGAAAATATTTACCTATCGACCTGTAATACTTTCCAATATCGAAAGCCACGCCCAAAAGAGTCCACCGAAGAAAAAAAGCGGACTCGGAAGTATTGCCGCTTCCATGTGACTTACGGGCACAATACAGAGGAGTGTAGGCACCTCCATGATGCGATTGAAAAGCTAATTGACAGAAAAAGTTACAGGAGTTTGCGAAGAACCCTCAGGAAGGCGGACAAGGGTCATCCGACCCCAATCGCGGACAGGCCCCACAACGGTCTGAGGAACCCGTTCAGACTGGAGGTAGATTAGTCATAAACATGATAGTCGGTGGGCCTCACCCTGTAGACAAGAATTGGCAAGAAATGGAGCGCTATGCTAGTTCCTTAAAACATGCAGATTTTGAATGTTTTTCAAACACGGAAGATGGAACTCCGGCTAAGCAACATCGAATGATGACGGATGATATAGTGTTCAGAAGTAGAGATGCCGATCAGGTGGAGGAACCTACCATTGACCCAATGGTCATCTCGGCCACTATTAAGCCAGCGTTTGTGAGAAGAATGCTGATTGACTGTGGAAGTTTTGTTAACATCATCTTCAAAAAAGCATACGACCAGATGAAGATGGAGACAAAGGATCTAAAACCATCTAAAGCCCACATTCATGGCTTTAATGGTGCGGCTACTGATGCAGTGGGTTTTGTTGAATTTCCAGTTGAACTTGGAGAAGGTGAACGTAGGAGAGTGCGGATCCTACCGTTGATCGTTTTGGATGTCGATTCTCCGTATAATGTGTTTCTGGGTCGACTGGCCCTGGCAGAGTTTAGGGCAGCTTTGGCCCCGTCGTGTTTAACCTTGAAATTTCCAACGAATAAAGGAGTTAGTGTTGTGCATGGCGATCAGGTGACTGGTCGTGCGTGTTATGTGGCTGAGCTGAGAGAGGCCTAGCGAAGAGAGAAAGGAAAGGTTGTGGACAACTCCATCCGCATCCGAGTCACTGAAGATTGACAGGTAATGCCCGAGCCTTGGCTCGGGCAACATGATCGGATCTATAGAGACATAGATCCGAGGGACGATGATGAGCAACCCAAGGGGCAAAAGCAGCACTGGCTGAACTAACGATTGACATTCCAATCAGCCACAATGACCCATCGCGGGTACTTAAGATTGGATCACAACTCAACCCCTCGATGATGGAGGATCTTACTGATTTCCTCCGAGCGAATCTAAATGTCTTTGCTTGGACGAATTCTGATATGTGCGGGATTTCTTATGCCATTGCGAGTCATATGTTGAACATAGACCCGAAACACGTGCCGGTGAAGCAAAAGAGGAGAGGTATGGACCCAGAGAGGTCCGCTTCTCTCAGAGAGGAGGTGGACAAACTCAAAGCCAATGGGTTCGTCTGTGACGCCCTCTACCCAGAATGGGTCTCTAACCCTGTACTAGTGAGGAAAGCGAATGGAAAATGGAGGACCTGCGTGGATTACTCAGATCTGAACAAAGCATGCCTTAAGGATAGTTTCCCTCTACATAGAATTGATCGGCTTGTCGACTCAACAGTAGGGCACGAGTTATTGTCATTTATGGATGCGTACTCAGGATATAATCAAATACCGATGCACATTCCAGATCAGGAACATACTAGTTTTGTCACAAACATTGGACTGTACTGTTATGTAGTGATGCCTTTCGGATTGAAAAATGTAGGAGCAACTTATCAACGTCTGGTGAATCAGATGTTTAAAGACCAAATTGGTAGGACGATGGAAGCCTATGTGGATGATATGCTCGTGAAGTCACGACAGTCAAACGACCACATACGAAACTTGGCAGAGATGTTTGATATACTCCGACACTACGGGATGAAAATCAATCCCTTAAAGTGTTCTTTTAGTGTTGCGATGGGGAAGTTTTTGGGTTTTATCGTCAATGCATGGGGAATTGAAGCTAACCCAGAAAAGATTCATGCTATTCGAGATATACAAGTGCCCAGAACCATAAAGCAAGTACAAAGCCTGAACGGAAAAGAGGCCACGCTAAGTCGATTCATATCCAGAGCGACAGACAAGTGCATTCCCTTCTTCGATATAATAAAGAAAGGGAAAAGAAATTTTGAATGGACTCCCAACTGCGAGGACGCATTTCAAGCTTTGGTAAGGCATTTGGAAAGTCCCCCGGTGCTATCGAAGCCTATAGACCATGAAGGGTTGTATGTATACTTGGCCGTGTCTCAACATGCCATCAATACAGCTTTGGTTCGCGAGGAGGACCGAGTTCAAAAGCCGGTGTACTACGTCAGTAAACGTTTAACGGGAGTAGAAAAGAATTATCCTAAAATTGAGAAGCTAACCTACTGCTTGGTGATTGCATCACGCAAGCTTCATCCATATTTTCAGGCACATCCGATTAGTGTTTACACCGATCAACCTTTGCGACAGGTATTCCAACGTCCAGAAACCTCAGGGAGATTATTAAAATGGAATATTGAGTTGAGTCAGTTTGATATCACCTACCTACCACGAAGGGCCATACAATGGAAAGCGCTAGCTGACTTCATCGTGGAATTTACCGTGTTCGACGAACCAGATGGAGATGATGTTATACCCACTATTCGATGGAAACTATACACCGATGGGGCATCCAACGATCGTTGCTCTGGGGCTGGAGTCATTCTAGTAACCCCTGAAAATCGATCTATTTGTTATGCTTTGAAGCTTAATTTCCCAGCTATGAATAACGAAGCAGAGTATGAAGCACTGCTCATTGGCTTAAAACTTGTCAGGGATCTCGGAATAAAATCGGTTGAAATCTTTTGTGACTCCCAATTAGTGGTGTACCAAGTACGGGGAGATTATCAAGCAAAAGGGCAGAGGCTTGCCCCATACCTCTCTTGGGTTCAAGAACTTTTGGCAGACCTTGAATATTACGATATTTCGCACGTCCCGCGTGAACGAAACACGAAAGCCGATTCATTGGCAAAATTTGCAAGTACTGGCGATGCACAACAAATGGGCTTGGTTCCCGTCGAAGTTTTACAATCTCCAAGTATAAACGAGATGGAAATAGATTTTCTGCTAGAAATAGAAATTGAAAAGGAGTCATGGATGACCCCATTCAAACAATACATACTACATGGGACTTTGCCCGATATAAAGAACGAAAGACGACAAGTCATTCATAAAGCTTCAAGATATATAATGCAAGATGGAATAATGTATCGAAGGGGATTCTCGGTTCCCTTACTCCGGTGCATTGCCCACGATGAGATAAAAAGAGACTTGAAGGAAGTTCATGAAGGAGAATGTAGCGACCATACTGGGGGCAGACACTAGCAAAAAAGATCCTCCGCTATGGATACTATTGGCCAACTGTAAATCGGGATGCTGCAGACTACGTAAGAAAATGCGACAAATGTAAAAAATTTGCGAAAATCCCGAGAGCTCCGCCAACGGAACTCACACAAATGGTTAGTCCCTGTCCATTTTTGATTTGGGGGATTGATATAATCGGTTCCTTACCAATTTCCAAAGATGGTGCAAAATATGCAATTATTGTGGTTGATTACTTTACCAAGTGGGCAGAAGCAGAGCCTTTAGCTACGATCACCACCAAAAAGGTAATTAATTTTGTTGTACAAAACATCATATGCCGTTTCGGCCTCCCACGAACTATCATTATGGAAAACGGAACTCAATTTGAAAGTAGGGAGTTCAAAGAATTATGCCAAAAGTATCACATTGAGAAAAGGTTTTCAACGGTCGCTCACCCCAAAGCGAATAGACAAGTTGAAGCTGTAAATAAAATAATCAAGTCAATATTAAAGAAACGTTTGGAGAAGGCTAGATGCAAGTGGGTGGATGGGCTTCCGACAGCGCTCTGGGCTTATAGAACCACCCATAAGTCTACGATTGGCCATACTCCATTCACCTTGGCATACGGCACTGAAGCTGTGATACCCGTGGAACTTGAAGTTCCTTCTCATCGGGTAACTTATTAAGACCCCAAGACGAATCAGAATATCCTATTGGAATCGCTGGACTTTGTTGACGAAAAATGTGAAGAAGCTGATTTAAGAGCGGCTTCACATAGGCACCGAGTTTCTCAATATTATAATGAAAAAGTTCGACCGATAATTTTCAATGTGGGTGATCTCGTTTTGAAGCGGGTTTTTCCGACCCCATCACATCTGAATCCCACATGGGAAGGTCCGTATGTCATCGAATGGAGGCTTGGAGAAGGAACTTTCAAGCTAGCGACCATAGATGGCGTGACACTTCCTTGCGCATGGAATAGCAAGCATTTGCGTCATTATTACACCTAGTCTATTTCTTTTGCATTTTAGTTGCAATTATTTCTAGTGTATGTTCATTTTGTTGTTTTTAGTTTTTGGCATGTAATAAGACATTCTAGTTTGTTTCCATTTATTATAATCAATAAAGGCTGGAAGCCGTCTTTTTCGTTAACTATTAATGTTTCCGTATGTTACAATTCCGTAACAAAAATTAAGTTACATTAATCTGTCTAGCGTATGAACACACATGCCGACTTGAAAAATCTCTAAGTCCCCGGAGTGCGGACTAGAGTACTCTGAGTCCTCAGAGTGTGGACTAGAGTACTCTGAGTCCCCAGAGTGCGGACTAGAGTATAAACGATTGGAAAAATCTCTAAGTCCCCAGAGTGTGAACTAGAGTACTCTGAGTCTCCAGAGTGCGAACTAGAGTATAAACGATTTAAAAAATCTCTAAGTCCCCAAAGTGCGGACTAGAGTATAAACGATTTGAAAAATCGCCGAGTCCCCAGAGTGCGGACTAGAGTATAAACGATTTAAAAAATCTATAAGTCCCTAGAGTGCGGACTAAAGTATAAACGATTTGAAAAATCTCTAAGTCCCCAGAGTGCGGACTAGAGTACTCTGACTCCCCAGAGTGTGGACTAGAGTATAAACGATTGGAAAAATCTCTAAGTCCTCAGAGTGCGGACTAGAGTACTCTGAGTCCCCAGAGTGCGAACTAGAGTATAAACGATTTAAAAAAACTCTAAGTCCCCAGAGTGCGGACTAGAGTACTCTGAGTCCCCAAAGTGCGGACTAGAGTATAAACGACTAGAAAAAATCTCTAAGTCCCCGGAGTGCAGACTAGAGTACTCTGAGTCCCCAGAGTGCGGACTGTAGTGTAAACGACTTGAAAAATCTCTAAGTCCCCGAAGTGCAGACTAGAGTACTCTAAGTCCCCAGAGTGCGGACTGTAGTGTAAACGATTTAAAAATCTCTAAGTCCTCGGAGTGCGGACTAGAGTACTCTTAGTCCCCAGAGTGCAGACTAGAGAATAAACGATTTAAAAATCTCTAAGTCCCCAGAGCGCGGACTAAAATTTAAGCGATTCAGAAATCTTCAGGTCACGTGGAAGTGAACAAGTGCTTACGTGACCCACATAACTTTGGATTTCAAATGCAAGATGGATGGTGAAACTAAGCAACGAACATCATCAGAAAAACAAAATTTTATTTAGTAATCAAGGATTCAGTTTCACTACAACTTCTCCCGAACTCGGAGCAAAAAATCTATTCACAACGACTACGAAAATAAATAGAAATAATTACATAATCCAGGCTTATTCGCGTTGAGTGAGGCATGATAGCTACTTTTTTTACTTCTTCTCCTTCTTCGGTTTCTTTGAAGACTCCTCCCTTAAGCGATTTTTCCTAGACGCCTTGCTTGCAAGGGAAATGGTGCTTGGGGAAGGAAGAGGGACTTCTTGTGGCGAGGTTCCACTGGGGAGTATAACCTTCAAGGGCCTGTTCAATGGATCATCAAGTTCCACCACCTGAGGCTCAATCTTAATCTCAGCTTTCTTCTTCTTTTCTTCTATGATTTGCTCCGCCATGCTCGATTTTGAAGTGTGTTCAGAGGCGCCCGTAATCTCAACTTCATCATGTTCCTCCATGGGCAATAAATTTTCAGATTTGTCTTCATCGAGCGCCCCGATCACTTGTGCATCGGGTCCGGGGGTCTCTCTAGTCTAAGTTGCCTCTCCCATTTTCCCCTCCTTTTCTGCGGCAGCATCGCTCATTGGAGTTGGCTCGGGGTCAGAATGGCCTGCACGAAATCGTAAGAGACAAATGTTAGGATACATTTATTATTCGTCAAAAGCAATGGCCCTTTGAACTCTAAAAAAAGCTATGTACCAGTTTCTGGCTGACTCTCAACGGTTCGGGGAGTTTCACCTTCCGGAATAGGAGATAGAGCGTGAATATCAAGACCGGGCCTTTTTGGGTCATAGCCAATATGCTGCTCGAAGGGATCGAGTGGTGAGTGACCAGTCGGCTAAATATGAGGAGGAACTGAGGACTCGGTTCCGGATGGACCGGCAGTGCCATCTTTTCCTTTTGATGAGGAAGAGTCCCTTTCGTAAAGGGCCTTTGCCGCAGATAGGCCAGTGCTCTCATTCTCGCGAAGTACTTCTTTCACAAGGGAATCTTCATCAACCTCTTCAGTTCCCAACTCGACTTTTTTTATCTTTACTAAAGTGTCCCATGCTTCGGCCAAAGATTCGAGGTAATCCTCGCCGAGAAATGTTAGGTCGCGATGCATGAGAACTCGAGCATTGTACTCGGTTATGAGTGGATCAAACATGCACTTAATCTCCTCCCTACCAGCCTCAGCAGCCGCCTCGAGGCAAGAATCGATGTCCGAGAGCGCCATTCTTTTGCCCTCGTCATGGGTTGCGTCCTTCAATGCTTCAGCTTTAGAGAGCTCCTCGTCAAGCTTTGTTTTCAGAAGTCGTGTAGCGATGATCTCGTCATAGTATCGTTGCGACTCCTCTTGAGTAGCAGTTTTTTCTTCTTTTTCTTTGAGAAGTAACTCCTCCAATTCTTTAGCTTGCTGAGCGAGGACATCCTTTTCCTTCTGGACGGAGTCCTTTTCTAAAGCCAGGGCGCCACAGCATTGGACCGCTTCATCAAGTTCTTTTTTGTGTGTAGCCTCTAGACGATTGACTGCCTCAGTTGTGTCTTTAGCATTTTTTTGAGTAGCTTAAAGCTGAGATTTATAAGAGGAAAGCTCTTCATCCTGTGCTTTTATAATGTCTTTTTCGTGGATAGCTTCGAGTTTCAAGTGATCGATTTCATGCTGGTGTGCCACCGAAACTTCTGAAACTTTTTCCACCAAATGAACGAATGCATCGTGCTGGACGTAGACATCATTAGTACAAGCAATGGCACTTTGTTTAACGTGCCACGGAATAGGATGGATCGCCGGAAGAAACTTTAGTCCATCAAAGCATATTTTTGGAAATGTGGCTTTAAGCTCAGCTAGCTTTTCTGCTATCGATGGATCATGTGCAGGACTGGAAGAAGATTGTTTAGTCGAAACAACAGATTTCTTGTGAAGCTCACGGGACTGCCTAGTGCTTGATGAACCGGAATACTGATTACGAGGAGCTTCAGATTGAGATCCCCTTTGAGCAGATTTATCCCTTTTATGCTCTGGTTGAGGAGGAGGATCGTTGGTGTAGGAAGAGTGGCTATGTTTTCCTTCGAGACGATGAATCTCGAAGACAATAGTCTCTATCGCTGTTGTCATCCCTATCTCGGCGTTTTTTGGGCCCTGATTCTCGGCTAGAGTGATGAAAGATAGAGGAACTGCGAAGGCGGTCGAAGCCGTGTGAGCGTCCCATGTCACCTGCACAGAAATCAAGTGAAAAAGAGTTAGAAATGATCATATGATGGCTAAAACTTAAGTGTGGGGAGGAGAGTGAGTGTTAGTGTGTGTCCTAGTGTTTCCCCCCAACAGACCGGTTTCTTTAGCTTTACTTATCGGAGTTTTTTCTTGGTGATGGGCTTGAACACCTTCGTCACCTCTCGCGGGCGAGTGAAGTTTTAGGGCTTTTGGGTCATCGAAGCCGTAATTGAGCAAGTCATCGGGAATGGTGAGATCTGATAAGCCTTTCAATGAACCCTCCAAGTGTTGTGGAGACGGCTCTTTCTCCATCGGAGTTATTGTAACTTTCGAAGTTCCGCCCACTATCTTCTTCCTCAGCTTGTAAGCTAGTTTCTTTTTTCCTTTGAAGGGGGAGGTGGTTCATCAATGCCATGTGCTTCAACCACCGGTTCCGGAGCAGGACTTACATTCTCACCCAGTGCTTTTGACACCCCAATTTCTCTAATCTCACCCTCCTCGGATGTGTCGGGGGCACCACTTGTAGGAGGCACTGAAGGTCCGGCCTGTCCTTTACCCTTCTTCGACGCGGGACCGGTTATAGTGACACCGGATGGAAGAGTTGTTCGGCGACCTTCCGCCAACAATAGGAACTTTAAGAGCGACTCATTGGAAATGAAAATTTTGATCTCCTGGTCTTCTACGGGAGTAGCGCGAATGGCCTCAACGACCTCAGAGTACCCGGTGCCTTCGGGACGTGGGTTGATACCTGTAAAAATCGGAAGGAGTTTAGAAACAATCCACTTCATGCTTTAGACAAGTATTGATCCGGAAATGAAACTTACTCCCTTCCAGCCAACTGCTCGCAAAGCTTGAGGGACATCATACATAGAACCATTCCTGCTTGTATTAGGTGAATTTACTCCACGCTCCTGTCAGAATCTGACATTGAGAATGCGGCTCAAGGAATATAAAAGATGGACTATCAGATTGTCTCTTGAAGCGATAGATGTAGCGGATGTCACCAGGAGTGGGGAGCCTAAATAGGATGCTCATAAAGAGAATACAAGTGCCATGGATAAACGCATGACTATTGGGATGTAGCTGTGACGAGGCGATCCCGATATACTGTAGCACTTCGCGGAGAAAGGGGTTGAATGGTGGCACGCTACCAACCCAGCGCATGAATTTGTTGCAAGCTTTATATCCAGCTGGGGGCAGGTGAGGACGATCTCGTCCCGATGGAACTAATATGTCGTCGAAAGGGATTCTGTGAATCGAGCATAGTCGGCGACGAGCGGTTTCATTGATTTTGGAAGCTTGGGAATCATTAGGATTATCTAGAATAACAGCTCCATCTATCGCATCAGGAGCCGGGTCAATAGTTGCCGCCGAAGGGTTTGGGATATCCTACGTAGGAGTTGTCGATGGATTCGAAGTTCCCACTACTTCCTGCTGAGAACTCGGCTCAGGTTTGTCTGAAACTGTGGCGGAGCTCGATTTTTAGACATCCTCAACGAGCGTCGAATTTGGGTAAACACATGTTTGAACTATACTTAAAAGACAATCGATATTAGATATAATGACAGAAATATTCCCCCCATGTGGTGTGTACTAGTGCAATCATTCGAACATAAGAGTGAAAGAGTTAAAGACTTAAAGAGTTGTGAAGTGTGATTGAGCATTAAATTGTCATCTTTGAATACTGTCATCGCTGACTGTCTCTGAGGATTTTCC
Organism: Allium fistulosum; assembly: GCA_030737815.1. Taxonomy (NCBI): domain Eukaryota; kingdom Viridiplantae; phylum Streptophyta; class Magnoliopsida; order Asparagales; family Amaryllidaceae; genus Allium; species Allium fistulosum. The sequence continues at coordinate 421,924,629 of CM060906.1, forward strand.
CTACGATGGTTTGGATCTTGAACTCGGGCATTGACACTATATGTTGAAGGCTATCATTTGCTTTTATCAAGTTGAACTCAGGCTTATAGTTATTGGAACTGGGGAGTTATCAGTCAAAATCAGTTCGATATGCTTATATGCCTAAGTTGTTCTTATTGTTCAATGTTCTATGGTAAGGCGTGGAAGTATGTAGTTTTGGTATGTGTTGTGCTTAAAGCGGATGCAATCATAATTATTAACGCCGACCCTAGGGACCTGAAGCCGAACGACCCACTAGGCCAACGTCATCGAATCACTCACTCTCCTCCCCAACACTCTCTCTTCACTGAACGGCCTGTGGGAGGCTATACCGAGCCACACTTGCTCGGTATGCCGAACCCACCTCGTGGTCTCTAACCGGGCCGCAATTCCACACAAACTTCCTATCTCTCCCTAACAACCAAACGGCCCCACTCTAACTTCGACCGATCCACTCCCTCTCCTCAACAACACTCTCTCGTCACCGAACGGCCTGCGGAGGCTATACCGAGCCACACTTGCTCGGTATACCAAACCCTCTTTGTGGTCTCTAACCGGGCCGTAACACCACACCTAAATGGTTAAACCGCACTCGCTCCCTCAACACCGAGCAACTTCCTCATTCAAAACACCGACCTTTATCCCCAACAAGGGTTTACCGACCTAGCCCTATTCCGAAGAATTGCCGTCTCAGCTCCCTAATCCTCTGCATCATCGACCTCAAGACTAATGCTACCCAACTTCTCTTGGTAATCCTTAAATGAGCTCCAGTCCTAAAACACGACCTTCACTATGGTTTACTCCTCTTCGCCATCTCCTACCGAACCTGTGAACTCGAACTTAGAACGAGATTCTAGACCTAGAGGAGTGGACTGAACGAAAAAATCATACCTATGTGAGAAGCTCGAAGCTCGAAACTCGTGACGATTGTGGGGCTAAGAGATGGATATTGTTCAAATTAGTCGACTACTGAAGTTTCGATGTTGGAGGTATAGGTTTGGAAAAGGGGAGGATGGATTAATTGGTAGACGGTGAATTGGACGAGAAAAGGTTGGCTGGCTTGTGAGAGCAGAACGAAAGTAGGAAAAAGAGAAAGGAGCAATGGCCCGGGTTTTTTATATGATGAGCGGGAAGGGGAATAGACCTTAACCGGTAGAATCGGTCAACTCATCTGAATAGGTCAAAGAAGGAGAGCGTGGTTCAGTATCGATATGCCAAACCACATTTTGTCTTGAAATAATAATGAGCCAATGAAGATACACGTATACTTATATACGTATACACATGTTTACAGATACGCATGATGTTCCCAAAGTACTTCATAATCTAGTCTTCTAGAAGTTGGGTTCACCCGGTTTTTGAAAAATTAAAAACGAGACTTAGATGTATACCATACCGGATGATTGCTATTCCGGACGAGCTAACACCTTGAAAGCAACGACTGACTGCAAATTCAAAGCGCATCATGTTAGTTCACACAATGCACTTTGGGGGGCAAATGTTACCCGGTTGTTTAGCCTGACTACAAGGTGATAGTTGCATAATGAATAATTGGGTTCGATCGTAACTTGAGCCAAGAAAGGGTTGAACCTATGAAGGTTTGGTTCCACTAAGTGGTTCGGCAAGACTACGTGGATCGATAGGATGGCATAAGTGTCGGTCGGCATCATTTGATGGATCGGCATGTGTGGCACATTAGACTTCAGAGAGGTAGCAAGTTGTTAGGCATTAGAGAACAAACCCTTTGACGCTTTAGCTCGTGTCGCTCCTCACTTCGAGTCAGTTAGGGGATTGCTCTGAGTCATCTAGGAAGAAGGGCTGGCCCGCTATTGGTGGTTCGGCAAATATGGGACGGTGCATATTGGTTCGACTATGCTGGTATGGTCGTAATCGTTCGATGCTCCTGGGTCGGCATTTCTCGTTCGGCATTCCTTGTTCGGCCAACGTCGCTCAACTACCCTCATTCAGCAAGCATCGTTCGGCATTTCCCGCTCGGCAAGCATCGCCTGGCTCCCTTCGATCGGCAAAGCATCGCATGGCGGCCTTCGTTCGAATAGTGTCGCCTGGCATTTCTCGCTCGGCATTGGTCGTTCGACATGCTTGGCTCGGTGCGCGGAAGTCACTTACTATGGGCTGAAGTACCTTGCTCCTGGGCCCACGGAGGAAGTCCAGCTTGTCTTCGTCTATAAATAGAGGGGCAAGGGTGCAATGAAAATGGACCTTTTTTCGAGAACTCCAGGGAGACTCTGCCATTTCGAAGACTCGTCTATTTTCGATCTGAACTTGTAATCAAGTCGTTAGTGCACAGATTGTATCTGTATTCAATAATTTGAATAAGCAATAGAGATTAAACTCAAAGTGGACGTAGGCAGTTACGTCAAACCACTATAATTCTAGTGTTCTTATTTCTGTAGTTAATTTTGCATACATTCCTCTATTTTAATTTTCTATCTTCATTAATCTCTCTGCACAAATCCTTTTTTGGGTGTTAGTGACCAATTTTGATGTAACAATTGAAATTTCAATATTGCACTTGCATTCCCCTTCTTCACACCAACGAAAATAAACTGTTTAAACCGTCAAGTATCAAGTGAATACAAATTTTTATTTCCTTTATGAATCTAGACCATTTGATTTTTGGAATGGATAATCTGAGGTCTGTGGTCCGCTTTTACAAAATTAGTATATAACCTTGGAGCTGCACTAAGGTACAATAATTCATTCATCGGATCGTGTTGATCAAGAAGAACCCTGTACATCATCTTATATTAATACATTGTACTGCACTGCAGATTGAAGAATTGTTAAATCTTTCACATTAAAAAATAAATAAATTTTTTTCTTTAAATTGAGTAAAATAATTACATTACAAACTGAAGAAGGTTCGCTTGGACTACAGCTTCATAGCTTTAAAAATCTGAATGAATCTAGCATACCATTCAGCACAATAAAAATACTATCAGATGTAATGACTGAAAACCATAATCAGATGCAATGATCATGCTTGCTTTTTGATCAAACTACACAGGAGATTGTGCCTCCTTTGTTTCTTCGGAGCTATTTTTCTCTTTGCCATTGACCCCATTCTGTGAAACTTTGCTCTCTGATGGTAAATTCTTTTTTGCTTTTTTGCTACCTTCGATTTTCCAATAACCCCAAACTCGAGTTTTAGGTGGGGGTTTAGAATCAGCTATTGGTGCTATAAGACCCGGTTTTCCATCATCTATAACTGCATCCACCAAACCATATTCTTTTGCTTCCCACGGATTCATGAAATTGTCACGATCTGTGTCCATTTCAATCTGATGTGCAATCAATTTATATTAATTGCCATTTCATTTTACAATAATTATTAAGTGTCTAAAATGAAGGCTCGCCTGGTGCTCAGGTTTCCCTGTGATTCTTGAAAGTATTTTGTTCATCTTCACTTTATGGTACATCATTTCTCTTATTTGTAGTCCCATATCTGTTGTCTGCAATAACAAAAGCAAGCAACAATGTCATGTCTGATTATATCAATCAATAATGTTATGCTAATTAGGTTACTTTTTTACTTTGTTTGCCCAAAAAAAGGAAAAAAAGGTAAAAAGAAGAAAGAAAGAATGGACTCGTCTTCACTTCTTGTAAAATATATAGATGAATACAAAAGGATGGTACACCCTACAGACCTCAATTAGTTTCTTAACAAACATTCATATTGTAATTTCAAATATATATAGTATAAAAGACTTAGATGGTGTTTGGTTTAAAAACGAATTTTTGGTTTTCTGTTTTCAAACATGTACATCAAATATGAAAGGAGTAAAGTGATGATGGAGGTGATGGAAGGAAATAGAAGGACGACGGCGGATTGTTTCTCGTGTTTCTATTATTTTTCAGAACACGGAAAATAAAATAAAAGTTGTTTTCTATTTTGTATGTTAATTTCGTTTTCTAAATTGATCGTTTTCGACAATATACATGCAGCTTGTGCATTTTTGTGTGGATGAAAACCCAAAACTAAAAATGGCAAACCAAACACGGCCTTAGTCTCCTCTAAATGACGACCATTTTATTAATATTCTAGTATTCATATGGTAAAATTTGAGAGTAAAGGGTAAAGCGGCTCACTTTGCCTCCAGCTGTTCCTAGAGGTTGATGAATCATGACTCTTGCATTTGGCATACAGTATCTCTTTCCTTTTGAACCAGCAGCAAGCAAAAAAGCACCCATTGATGCCGCAAGACCAAAGCAGACAGTTGATACATCAGCCTTACATAACTTCATTGCATCGTATATTCCCATTCCTGCATCCATTACCAAACTTGAGTTGCACAAACAGCCCATATTTATTCAAATAATACCATTTAAAACTTCCCTTCATGTAATAAAAAATGACGCATGTGAACAGAAATCTTAAGCATACAGCATCTGAGGCAGAAATTAATTTCTATATCTTAAACCAGCTAATCTCTGCTGTTAATAATGAAAGTTCAATCGATAAGATTTTCACCGTGTCCTTCTGAAATTCCAAAAATACACTAGATATCCCCACCTTTCCGATAACTCATTAACGAAATATCACTATCGATTTGTAGCATGCATTACACTCCCCTTTGTGACCACTCATCAACGGAATTTCACTATCAATTTGCAACCTTCGCCACCAACAAATCTGCTTGAAATAAAGGCGTCTGTGACAACCGAATGTTTTTCACTTATAACACACATAATAAAAACAACATTATTGTAATAAAATTGTTTTCGCGTATTAAATATTTCTTAAATAAAAAGTAAATATCTTTATTTCAAAGCACACATGTGCGTACATTTATACTAGTCTGAATAACTTAATTTAAAATACAAATGTATATAATGTGACAAACTAATTGAGGGATTTAATGGTGAGGTAAGAAAGAGAATATAAATAAAGGATGGGAGAAAATAACATTAAATCCAACCATTAATTTATCAAATTAATGGATATTATGATGCTAAAAAAGAAGGGGCTATGTACATCAACTATCAAGGTTTAAAATTTCAGTACCCGGTTCTGTTTCAAAGTATTTTTTCCAATTCTGGTTTTCAACTCTGGTATTTTCTGGTACTTTTTCATATATAAATACATCAATAAATATTACAAACAAAATATTTGATGTATTTATCTACAATTTGAGCATATATTTTTAGACAGAGATGAACATGAGTTGAGGTGGAGCCTTGGCGCAACAGTTAGGACACCTGCATGGTGATTTGGACGTTCGGGTTCGAGTCCGGAAACCGTCTTTTCGCAATGCGAGAGAAAGGCCGTGTACATTATCGATTTCTTCAAAGCCCGCTATCGTGCAAGAGCCTCATGCACTAGGTTCCACCTTTTTTGAATGAACGTGAGTTGATTAAATTGAAAAATTGTTCGATTTTGTTCTTTAGATTTCTATATCTAAGCGATAAAATATTCAATCGTAGCTTGATATTAGTAGTCATTAAAAAAAAGTAACAAAAATGTGATCTTTTAACTTCTTTGCACTAAAACGAAATTTCATTCAAGTTTTGTTCTGGCCCTCATCAAAACCATAACGGAATCACTGAAATTTCAATGTGCCAGATGGAATTTTCAATCATGATACATGTGTGTTTATGAGGGATCTAGGTCCGCTTTCATATAAATCTCTTTCTCATTCCCTTTCATCCTTTTTTGAATAAAGTTTTGAAACCAAGTTAATTACTGTAGATGTGTTGTATCCCCCATCCCCACGCGGGCGCGCACATAGTTATACACACACATAGGGGAGGGTTCTAGATTTCTATCATATAAACATTTTTTTCGCTTTTATTGCATTTTGTTGAAATAAAATAAAATTTCACAGATTTACTATATTCATTAGCGAGATCATCCATGCAAAATTTTGAAGCTTTTCAAAATCGCAAGTTAATATGGAGCGTTGAAGATAAATGAATAGATAGGGGAGGGTACTAAACCCTTTTTCATATAAATCACCCTTCCAACCCTCATCTGATAGTGTACTTTTCCATAACAAAGTAAAATACTGTAGATGTGCTACATTCGTGGGTGAGATCATTTATACGAAATTATGAATCATTTTAAAACTTTAATTGCTAGCCAATATGGAATGTCGAAAATATTTATATTAGTAATCATCATAAAACTAAATTTTGATCAAGTTAGAAATTTTGAAAAGATTCAAAATTTTGCGTAGATGATCATGCTAAATAATACAACATCAACCACTACTTTATTTCAAAGGAAAACAGTGCACTAAAAGGCGGAGGTTCTAGGGAACATGAGATTTATAACAAAATGGATCAAGACCCCTCCCCGTATAAGGGAGGGTTCTAGGTCTCTTTCATATAAATCGCTCTTCCATCTTCAGATGGTTCTAGTGAATTTTTTCGAAAAAATAGGATCTTGATCTCTCCCCATATGCATATAGCATGGTTTGAGGTATCGGACAGCATTTCGAAATTTTGACGGTACCGTAGAGTGACATCAGTAAGCGAATCGAAACTGATAAAAAATCGATTTCGATTAGTGTTCAAAAAAAAGTCGAACAAAAAATCAATCTAATTAAAGCAAACCAAAACAATCGATCTCGACTTATAGTGAAGATCGACTTGACTTCGGCTATAAGCCGAGCAATCAAAAAGATTAAACAGATAGAATGAATATCGACCTCAACTTCGGCTACAACCTTCGTCTTCCACTTCTACCTTGAATTCAATCATTTCAGTTGATTAATTGAGAATAGCAGCCCTCGCCGCGCCCTATTTTAACTTTATTTCATTGTGTTGTGTTGAAACTTACGAAATCAGGAAGGCTAGGTAAAGGAGGGGTCAAATAATGGGTCGGGTTATGAATTGGTTTGGACTGCTTTAGTTTTATATATATGCTGGGCTGAGCTGGGAACTTAGTGAGGAATTGAAGTATATTAGGTTTTAATTGCATTTTAAATTAGGCTGCTTGGGGATAAAACATATGTTTCTTTGAGTTATTTTGAAAATTTAAGTTGAGTTAGGCTACATAGTTGCACTAATTTAAGAATGTAGAAAATCCAAAAGCGAAACTAAAACCGAAACATCCGAAATTGACAGAAACCATAAAAATTTTGAATGAGCGAAACCGAGATTGAACCGAGTTTTCAAACCTTGATATATAGTGAATGATCCGCTACACTCTTTTGCTACGCTCATTCTATATCCCTGTGATTTTTAGAGCTATACAAATCAAATGAAACTTTGAGAATGTTCAATGTCGACAAAAAAATGAGAACATTTAGAAATGTCTAGTATGTTCAAAATGTTACTATCAACCTCTAAAATATTTATTTAAACCGTCGCTTTCGAATATAATATTGAATATGTTAGGATTATCAAAATTAGTCAAAATTTTGTGAAGATGCCTCTTGAATCATGTAAGAATATGTATGCAAATTTTCATTTGATCTCGAATTGTATGGCTCTAAAAAAAATCACAGGGGCGCACGCACGATATATATATATATATATATATATATATATATATATATATATCAGGTTCATCCAGAGAAGAGGGGGTGCAAAGTTCGAGTGCCTCATGTTTATTCTTTTATATTTTAGAAGAAGCGATAAAGACTGATTTCATCAGCCTATACAACATATGTTAATTATCTAATCCAAGCTCTATGCAGCCAAATATAAAGCGTATACAAACACCTATATATTTTCGCTGACTACAAAGCCCATGCAACATACAGCTAAAAACAAAACACAAAGGACTACTAAAGTTACATCGTGCTCACATCCAATTATTTTATTAAATTACAGCATAACAAGGAACATCAAAGATAAAACTCAACTCGTTTTTAAATACAGATCATTTCTTCCATATTGATCACTATCCTACAATTCTCAAAGATTAGGCCATGTCATTTATTTTATGCCAATATATCCCTATAACTGCCTTCATGCATGTTCATTTCAGCCTATTTTAAGGTCGAATCTCCCATCCGCTAAAATTCCCCATCTGCTAGAGACACACACTCCCCTCAGCAATTGTCTTCGCAAGCTTCATAAATTCTACCATTTCCGTTTCAGAAATTAACCACTTATCTAAGGACCAAAAAATTGTAAAATACCTATTAACATATCCCATTCTATTTTTATAGAGCCATGAAACCCATGCGTCATTTTTTATGCTGACAAGCTTGATCTGAAGAAAGACCCAGTTCTAACGTTAAATGTCATATCAGTGGTTATCATGTTTGTTGTTCTGTTTTGTTAAAATTTTGTAGAAATACTTGACGTGAGTTATATTTTTGAGCTTTTCGGTTAAAAGAATTAAGCGAATAGATCAATTTTTAAGCACTTTCACTTTATGACAGGAAACTAAAAACGGGGATTTTGTGCCCAAAGATAAAAGGGCTTTGGTGCTGCTTTATGATAGGAATTGTTACGGATGGAATAATTATTTGGGGTATAACGTAATGGGGAATTCTGGCTGAGGTTCTTTTTAAGGGAACCTTAGTCTTGTATCTTTTTCATACAAATCAGGTAGATCAAATCTCTCCTTTTGAATTGTAACACCCGGGTCAGACCGAGTATTACAGATTTTCAGGAAAGAACGTTCTGGAGTTCAGATAGCGAGCTGGATGGCAGAGACGTATGGAGTGTATTCCGCTGTGTATTTGAGAGTTATATTGATAGTAGTATGGGGCAGGTTGATATAACTGTCCAATCTATTTGTAATGATTGTAACTCTGATGAATTGTATGTAAAGTAACAATTACAGCTTTCTTTTATAAAATGCTATTATTTGTTATTATATTTAATTCGCTGCGAATGTGAGATGTTGTGTTTTCTGTTCTTCTTTCTTCTTTCTGTTTCTTTCTTCTATCTCTTTTCTTTTTCTCCTAACTATTTGGAATTTTCAGGTTCGAAAATTCCGGGTCGTTACAGTTGTAAAATTATTGCTCAAAATGAGGCTAAAACTTTTTTGACTTTCTCATTAATCGTTATCAAATCCAATATTTTTTTAAGGTAACACAATTGTCAATACTGAATCAAATGTACTAAAAAAACTATTACGAACAGATCTAAAAAATACTACATTTATACTGCAATTATTTGTAGTCGTACTGCAATTATTTGCACCTTCAATATATTTTTTGCGCAATAACATACAATAAGTGTAAATAATTGCGTTATTGTTTCGATTCCAGCTTTGACTGAACTTTGCCGCTGATACAGCCACAACCACTATCTTCGTCCATCACCAATCGACTCTACATTAAAATCCATACGTAATGGTATCAACCTCGTCTTCTATGGTCGTCTCTACCCAAATACCTAATTTATTTGTCGTTGAGAACTCTAGTTTGGACCACCATAGGTGAGCTTACAACCAAGCTCCAACACCAATCAATTTCTATTATGTCACATCCCTCGACACAAAATTGACACATATGGTCAAATGCTTTTAGTTTTTAATAATTCCATTGACTTGTAGCTGATATGTAAAGTGGTTTTTGTAGAATTAAGGATGTGTAGCTAATTTCCACTAATATAATACAGTCCTCAATGCCTCTATCACAATAGTTAAGAGACTCGCATTTTCCCAAATACTGGGATCAGCCAATAAATTAAACAGCCTATGTGGAATGTACACAAGCTAAAAGGCAACACGAAGTTGATTTAAAGAGTAAACTGAAATTGATTTGTTGCCCAGAAATGCTGTTGTTAGAGGAGAGATGGCTATATGCAACGTATGAGAGGAGATTAACAAACCTAAAATAAAAATGATAATAGCCTCCTGTTCTTAAACATGTATAAGTTTTAAGTTGTTATATAACAACTTGAAAAAAAAAATCGTAGCACAGATGGAACAAATAAGCAAAGACATAAATCACTAGTTCAAGCAAATGCCATTGAATCGAAGGACTAAAAGAAAAAAATACTCGGTCAAATTTATATGAACAAACCTGCTGTCACTGAACCACCAGGAGAATTTATGAACATTTTGATATCCTTCTTTTGGTCTTCTGCATCTAAAAGTAACAGCTGGCTTATGATTAGATCAGCTGTTATTTGATCTACCTGCAGATTAAAAAACAATAATGAGAATCTTTTGCAGCAAACTAAAACTGCTAACAGCATTATACCAACTTAGCGATTATGTGGCCTGCTAAAAAATATTTTCCATTCCATTTATGTACAACGTAGAAACTGAATAAACATCATCATGCGATTCACACCATTTTTTTCTTTCTTTTTATGATAATAAGATAGCTACTTTATTCAAGCAGAGCACTCATCGTGCGATTCACACCTTATATAGGTGACAAGATAAATTTCGCATATTCGCGCTATTAATATGGAATATGACAAATTTAAAAGATTTATAACATGATAGATCTGTGAATGAGCTGTGCTGTACAAATCAATCAAAAAAAAACAGCTCAATTATGACCAAAATGTTTTCGGACAGATGAGATTCATCCATTCAGTCTTGGATAACAACCTCGCTTGGACCAATACATTCAACAGTTAACAATGGGTGCATAGCACATAAATCATAGATGAGGAGGGGTTTGTTTCCAAAAATTATAGCAGCATCATATTTGTAGCTAAATATAGACTCAATATATTGTTTCAATCTCGTATTATACTAGCAACTAGACAATCTAGTTCATTCAAATGTCAACCAAATAAACCAACCAAGCAAAAACAATTATTTCGGTTTTACAAAAAAATATTGGTTTAGTTTGGTTCGGTTCTTGTATGCTGAATGATTATTTCAGATTATTTTTTTGTAGGTTTCAAATGGGATCAGCCATTTGCTCTCTCCTAGCCTCTATTGGTTAGGTCTGACCAAAATCATACAACATATTCCTTGTTCATTATTGTTCATCACGCACGCACGCAACATACATACATACATACATATATTCTTTAATGACTGAATACAAAAACAATGAGTACGGAGTGAATGATTTCCTTTTCATTTAAGGTTATTGACATAATGAAATTATCTGATCAAGTAGTAGCATATGTTGTAAATTTTATAGTACTTCATTTCTTAGAAGATTATGTCGGAAAATCATGATGTTGGAAATCTGATATATCAAAAAAACCTATACCAATTGAAATAAATACCCGAAAGAAGTTATCAAAGTGCAGTTTTATACATTGTAAATTCATGGGTTCTACAGAGACAATAACTGAAAATTCAGATAGACAAACTAATTTGAGCTCGACAGTGACATACATTCAACTAGACTGCTTTACTTGCACACAAAAACTCTCTAAACAAAGTTCGATACATGATAGTGCAGCTCTGTAACAATTCATTATGGTTATTAAATAGTTACAGTCTGAACGATGTTCAATATGAGGAAGCACAAGAAACAATTTCAATATAAACAGTGAAGACGAAGAGGGTTAAGCATTTAAGCACCGCCCGATATGGCTGCTACACAGTAATTTTTGTTCCATACATCATTACTGGAGTATTATTTATAATATTCTTCTAGGATAATATTAGAACCGTATGGTGATAAATCAACAATTCACTCAAACCTTATAATTAAAATTATGTTAAACTTGCCACTTTGTTATCACAAAACAAATTAGTAACACAAAAAGTGATCCCTTAATATTTATAGTGGTCCCCCATTTTTATTTACCAAAGTGGGATTATTCTCAACAAGTCCCCTCACCGATGACGTACCTTGAGCCAAAGTGAACATTTATATATTAGGTGATGTAAAGCAAGGGTGGCAGTTAAGCGCATACGGATTGACGTGTGGTAGCTAAGCACACATGGGTTGACGTGTAAATTGGATACTTAAGTGGTAGTACATAGTTGTACTACAAATCTTAAATAGTATATAACATACTACAAGTCAACATATGTCTAGTAGTTCGAATCACACACTATGTAGAATTCGAACATATGCCCTCATGGACTAAAACTAGAGCGCTTAACTGTTATAAATCATTAAAAATAAACAAAGAAGAGAAATCAAAATAATATAAACATTTCTTCATTTTTCATTCATCGTACAAGCCTCTTATTAATACAAAAGGAGATAGGAAAACCCTAAATCATTATGATTATAGACTATGGTATAGCAGAAGAATTTCTAGTTCTCTCTTCAGTTCTAGGAATTTCTACGTTTCTCCTTAATTTTTTCAGACTATTTTACATTTAAGTATCTATAATTTTCTAAGGCTATCACATTTGATTCTTTGGTAATATTTATTTTTTACAAATTGAAACTATTAACAAAAACAATAAATTTATACTAGCTATCTCTTAATTTCAAAAAAATATTCGCTTGCTTTTTCAAAAAAGATTCATAGCAAAGGAAAATTATCGAACTATACAATTATGGAAAAAATTGATATACTTTTCCAACAGGATTAACAAACTGATTTTTCACATTCCAAATCTTACTTCCGCTTTTTATTTCTTCTAAATCTATAATTGAGCATTTTACTAATCATTTTGAAATTATCATCTACTTACTCTAGATCAATGTATTAAAAAACGTGCGCGAGGCGCAAGCGAAAGCGCATTAAGGCGCAAGTCAAAAGGCGTTTAACTCCAGAGGCGTAAGGCTCAGACGGTCGAAGCACAAAAAATGCACGCCTTAGATTAAAAGCGCAGTGGGACTTGAGTCTTTCAAATAAAAAATTTGTCGGCCTGTTTATTCAAAAACTATATTATTATTTTGCTCATTCTACTAGAGCTAAAACATTTTTTTAACTCATGCAAATGCTACTGGTTACTGGAATTGACTTCGATTCCATAATCGAGTTCGAACTCGATTATGGAATTATGCTCGATTCCAGTAAGTGAAATCGAGTTTGATTCCACTTACCGAATCGATTAAGTAAATTTTTTTTATTTTGTGATTATATAAAACTGCTTACCTAAATGATCTTTTTTTCCCTTGTGTGTGCCGTAAACTAATATGAGTATTTTGTTTGAATTTCTTCGAATGTTTTATGTTTCTTCTTTAATATTTGTCATTATGTTATTTTATTTCAAATTTCATTATATATTTTGCGTTTTTCTTTTACTCGAAAAGCTTACATATCAACGTTTCAAGGCTTATGCCTCGCCTCATGGATCCGAAAACACCTCATGTACGCTTTCGCCTTTTCAAACAATGCTCTAGATATGTATATATCGAGATTTTGTTGCAAGATTTCAAAATAAACAAAAAAATATTGATTTGTTACAACTTAAAATTGCAATTTTAATTTTAAAAATGTTCGTCATTGTCTCAAAACATATTTGAAATTCAATACACATTATTTATTTATATATTAAATGTATTAAGCATCACATGTTAATTTCAAAATTCATCTTCTTAACTATTTAGTTAATGAAAATTTAACAAATCTTTATTTAAAAATTAAATAAACAAATGTAAGAAACTAATATTTCTCTACTCCTTTAACAAATATATAATCATAAAATTAACAAAATCAGTATATAACTCATTTATTTTAACAAAATGGTAATTTTAATGTTATTTAAATACAAGAAATGTATAACTCACAAAGAAAAAATTATACACTTAAACAAAAGTAACAATTTTAGTTCATAACTCATTTACATCAACAAATTCACATTACATTGCATTATGGAATTTATTTTTCGAAAGTATATTAAATTTATTAATTTTACAAAGAGCTACACACTAGTTAGTGGAACGTAAGAAGACATTAATTTATCATAAATTAACGACTTCCATATCAATGGAATACGTAAAGGATTTTGTATTTTTCTTAGTGATTCTTTAATTTCATGTAAATCCAAAAAGAAGGAAAATGTATCAAAATTATCCGCATAAATTAAATATAGAATTATAACAAATATTTGTTTTGAGTTAACATAGTTACTCTACATTTTAGAAGGGTTAAGAGTTTCACAAACATGCTACACTTTTATTTTATGTTAATCAAGTGATGCTACATATTGCAGCTAACCCCGTGTTTCACAAACGTGTGAAACATATTGAGATGGATCTTCATATTGTTCGAAAAAACAAGCATGATTACTTAGCGTTTTGAATGTGCCAACTTGCTTATTTTGTATGTGCCAACTTGCTTACATGTCTACAAAAGTTTTAGGAAGACACTAGTTTAACACATTCTGTAAAGAGTTTGAACTCCACAATAATGACTGTTCAACTTGAGGGAGGTGTTAAATTAAACGTTTATTTTATAATTAACTATTTCCTTTACATATTTCACCAATATGGAAATCATTAATTTGTAAATTATTCTTGCCCTTCTACATTCCACACTAATTTACTATCTCGATATTTTAGGGTTTCCCTAATATAAATAAGCAGTTTCTAATGAAAATGAAAATTGTTTACATTACTTTGATTTCTTATTCTATGTTTATTTAATCCTCTATACTCTCAAATTTAAGTTAACAATTTATACCATAGATACAACACAGGGTTATGTAGCAACCAATGATCGAAGCAACACACATATTAAAAATCTAAACAAGTAAATGAAGTGTGGAACTGAACATTGACTTGGGGCACTAAACGCACACACAGTAAAACATAAATCAAAATTTCAATTTACAAGGCTAATCTATAACTTCTAAGGACTTCACAAATTGTTCTTTTTAACCAGCTAGCTCACTTAGCACAAAACATAAAGTAACAGAGCCATCATAGTCAAGAATAGGATTGAACTGAAAGAAAGAAAGAGAGAGAAACCTGAGATCCAAGAAAGACGATCCGCTGCTTCAAGAGCATGTTTCCACTGTCCAACTCCTCGAAACTCGGCATCCAAACGGGCGCCGTAGTGATGCTTTTGCCACACAGTGGGCCCCATACTTCTGACAGAGTTTTCCGTTGCTTTTGTTGGTGGGTCCCACCGGAAGAGGACTTGGCTTTCGCCGATAGCAGCCGTCTCGTGACAGACGAAGAAGAGGGGGAGGCGTACTGGACTGGAAAAGGGTTAGGTTTGGATTGAGAGCGGCTAGGAAGAGAAGGCAAATGTGAGATTAATGCGGTAGTTTCCATGACTTGCTTGTGAAATTGAAATGGAAGGAAATGGTTTTCACAATTTGGACGGTATTATCCGTTTGGGGAATGGGTTATAATTAGTGAGCTGCTATTTATCCCTTCATTCACAGCCGTTAAGGTTTCTTCTCAAACTACTTATTCTCTCACACATCAAACCTTAAACCCTAAGAAAAAAATATAATTTTTTTTGCTGAATAGAGGATGAAAGATGAAGATAAAAAAATGTTAGTTTTTCCTGTCATGTTGTATAATACTATAATCTATTCTATTGTTGGTTAAAAAAATTTGTTTAGGGTTTTCTATTAACTTTTGTAGGAGATTTCTTCAAATCCCCTGCCTATTTCAAGTTTGGAGGACATTAAATTTGATGACATTGTAATAGAGAATGATAGTGTAAGTTATTGAGTTTTATGGTTTTTTTAATCGTACAATGTATATGTCATGTTTTACATAATTTTGCGGTTAAGTTGTATTTTTCGTTTCGTAGATGGAGAATATGAACGACAATAAATTTGAGAGTGCTCTTATTGTTTCAACTGAGAACTATGTGGATGATAGCAATACGATGCAAGATGATCAATCAAATGACTCGGAAAACATAAAAGTTGATTTGACAAATCATTTTACAACCGATGAATTATTCATTTAGTACTTAATTTACAATCGCTAATGTACTTATAAAAATGAAGTATGTTAATTTTTTTTTGTTAAACTATGTGATTTCAAGTATTTGATTCGCAGAGCACATTGATCCGATGGTGTAAAACAACAGGGAAAATGTTGAATACCGTTGTAGTAATTCTAAAGTCCGATAAATTAGAGCCGGGAAGAAAACCAAGGTTACAGTTGGGGTGTGAAAGGATTGGAGTTTGTCGTAGGCATCAGCCAAAGGTAGCAAAAAAGGAAAACACTATGAAACGACCTAGAGCTAGCGCTACTAGAAAATGCAATTGTCTATTTCAATTGAAGGGTGTGTATGTAGACGAAGATAAATGGAAAATATTTATAATCAATGGAGTGCATAATCATGAGCTTCCTCACTCTTTAGAAGGACATCCGTACGCGGCATGGTTGATGGACATGGAGAAAAAAATCTTAGAAGACATGAGTGTTGCACGCGTTCCTCCAAGAGTGGTATTAGTTACCATTAAAAGGTCCTTTCCAGAAAATTCCTCAACTTTGAAGACTATCTACAACGCTAAATATAAAATGCAACTGTCAGCGATGGAGTGTAGATCCGCGATGCAACATTTAATGAAATTATTTACAGAGAAGCATTATGCGTATTTTGATCAGGCTGATGCGGTAACCGATCATTTGATAGATATAATGTAGTCTCATCCGGAATCGTCCGTATTGTTTAAGTATTTTTCATCAATCCTTTTGCTTGATTGTACATATAAAATGAACCGGTATAATATTCCTTTATGGAAATGGTTGGTATGACTTCTACGGGCCGAACATTTAGTATTGCTCATGCATTTCTAGCACACGAGAGGGAGGAGAACTACGAATGGGTGTTAACGAAGTTAAAACATTTTTATTTACCCGATAAAGAACCCGAGGTAATAGTTTCCGATAGAGAATGGGCGTTGATAAATGGAATCAAGAAAAATTTTCCACAGGCAAACTTGATGATGTGTTTATGACACATGGGAAATAATGTCATTACGAATTGCAAACCAGAGTTTAAAA
Organism: Allium fistulosum; assembly: GCA_030737815.1. Taxonomy (NCBI): domain Eukaryota; kingdom Viridiplantae; phylum Streptophyta; class Magnoliopsida; order Asparagales; family Amaryllidaceae; genus Allium; species Allium fistulosum. The sequence continues at coordinate 421,941,380 of CM060906.1, forward strand.
CAAATGACGTTTTTGAGATGTTTTTGCAAAGTTGGAAGAAGGTGGTTCATGCACTGACTGAAGGTGAATTTTGGATGTACTGCAATGATTTTCAAAAAGATTGGGTAGACTACCCCAAAAGCTTGAAGTACATTCGTAATTAATGTTTGGAATACAAAGAGTATTATGCTTTTGCATGGACAAATAAAATTAAACACCGCGATAATAGAACAACAACTCGAGCTGAGTCTTCCCATGCTCAATTGAAAATACATCTCGGTACGTCTAGAGCAACATTTGCCATATTATGGTCAAAAATGGATAATATGTTGTGCCTCCAACATACTGAAATAAAATCCACTTTTGAAAGTAGCTTAGGAGCCGTATGGATTGCATATCAAGTTCCATTGTTAAAATGACTACGAGGTAAGACATCTTTTTTTGCATTGGATTTGATTGTGAAAGAAATGGGAAAAATTAGTTGTGTTGCTTTAGACGCATGAGTTTGCGATCATTTGAATCGACTTGTGTATGGTCTTCCATATGCACATGAGATATACAAATATCACAGTGATGGCCTTCCAATCCCAATTGAAACGTAGATGATCATTGGAGACAGTTAAATTATATTCCCAATCACTTGAGTTTGTCCATACAACTGAGTTTGCTTACATTAAAAAATTATTTGATTCGAGCACTGCTGAGGAGAGGAAAGTTTTGCTACTGAAGCTAAGAGAAATTGCATTACCAGCCACAACTTCTATTCTGGAATCGAAAATAGAGAAACACAAAGGGAGACCAAGCGGAAGTAAGAACAAATCAATTAGAAAACAAGTCAAACGTCAAAAATCTACAAAACGGGATCCCTCTGCTTTTGAGATTGCAAAAACTGCTAATGAAATTGTTTCTCAAGATAGCGTGAACAAGAAACTACCTCCCAAATGGAAAAACCGCATTGTGAAGTTTGATAAGTGTGATGTAAATACAACAAATTTGGATTTTAAGTATTTATCTTACCTGCCGGCTTTTCTACACCAATATATTGATAACGTTGAAGATGTTATGGGAAATGGCAACTGTGGATTTCGTTGCGTTGTTGAACAAGTTGCGAATTAAATTCCAATTGGAGAGAAGCAAGGAAGTCGATATTAGCTGAATTGATGAAAAATTGGGATTTATATGTAAGACATTTTGACATAACAAACTACGAAGAATTAAAATCAGCTACCGATTGCGACAATAGTCCTTGTTTTAATGCTAACTGAATGATAATGCTTGAAACTGGATACTTGGTTGCAAATGCATTCAATAGGGTTATGGTTTATATATCCAACCGTCAAAGTTTGACATTTTTTCCATATGAAAGAGGGCCAGATCTTGGACACGAGCATCGATTTATTATTTTTGCAAATATTCTGGACTACCACTTTATCAAATTAACGCTTAGGGAAAATGCACCCATCCCACTGGTCGCTAGCTTTTGGAATAGATTGGCAACTAAAGAAGCAAAAGTATTGAGCGAACTATACGTTGATCGACAAATAGAGTTTGTTAAACTGTGCCCGCCGAATATGGCACAAAGGATGATCACTAATGTAATGAAATGTAAACTTGAAAATTTTGTCATACGATTCAAGTTGAATGCTAGTTAATTTTGTACTTGGTTTGACTTATATGCATTGATGTGGTAAAAATTTTGTGTACTGAATGATTAAACTTTATGCAATAAACAAACAAATAAGCAAACATACGGTAATTGAAAACAACAACATAAGGTCGGTAGTTAGTTGCCGAACAAATAAGCAAACATACGGCAATTGAAGACCGCACAGTGATGCCAACAACCGAACAGAGAAAAATGTTTTTTAAGTGGAAATCATCAACATAAGATCGGTCAGCTATAACCGAAGAAGCAAGGAACCGAATGGTTTTTATGGCCGAACAGTAGTACAGATGCACAATGTCTAAGTGGAGCATATCAGTCAATAAGAGCTAATCTGTAGGCATTACATTCAATCAAGTAACAATATAAATACAAATGCATTTAACTCGCAGGCATATCATTAACAAGCAAAAAATTCATTCCATTTCATAACAGACAATGCATTTCATTTCAGTCAAGCACCAACAGAAATACTAACACAAAACAAGCAATATTCTATTTTCATTTTCATATCAAGTCAAAACAACAATTTAATTCCAGTCAACAAAACCCATAAACAAGCAGCATTCTCAGTTCCATGTCAACATATCCCACAAACAGCATAACCGTTGTTTACAACCAACCAAATACATAATATCTACTATTTCCAAACCCATATACAAAACAAACATTGTTTTCAAACGACCAACATGCAAAATAACAATCTACATTTTACGATCATTCTTTTCTTTTACGTGTTTCTCCCATTTATCTGGTTCGTTCAGCACTTCCTCCAACAGATCAATTGCTTCATGTTCCACGGTAAGTGTAACAATCCGCATATTTTAGGATTATATATTTGAATGTTTTATTTAAATATAGAATCGTTAGTTGAAATTAAAGTCCGAAATATGACTTTTTATAAACAGTCGAATCCGGACTCGAGACCACTTTCATTGAGTTCAAAACGACATTTACAACTTTTTTAAGTATAAACATTGATATGTTTGGAGTTGATTAGGATTTTGGTATTTTCATTCGGGCTTTAGGTTGTGTTCAATCCCACTAACCCAATAAGAGAACCCAAACCTTCTACCAAATACCTCCCACTCCACTCATCTTCATTCATTCCTTTCATAATTTCCTAACACTCTCAAGCAAAAGGAAAAATTGGGGAAAAGAAAGGAAATTAAAATTCCTAAGCCCTAGATTCTTAGAAAATTCAAGTTCCAAAATCAAGGAGAAGCTTAGATTGAAGGTTCTTGAAGTGAAGTTGAAGAGAGATTGATCTTGCTTTGTTTTAGAGCTTCTCATTCCTTGTTTTTGAATTTAAAGGTGAGTTCTTGAACTCACATCTATGTCTATAGTTTTATTGTTGTTAGGTATGAATTCCTAACATCTATTTCATGTTCAATTGCTTTTGAATTGAATTAGTTTGGTGAATTTTCCAATTTTGGTATTTTGAAGTCAAAATCTATGAAAATCCTACTGTGGATGTTTGGATATGTTGTTTGGAGTGTATTGAAGAGCCTATAGGGCTGGGTTGTCGCTTGGCATAAATCCCTAGCCACCATCGCTCATTCGATCGCTTCCAAGTTGATTTGGCCATCAATGGCCTAGGCAAATTTTGCCTTGAGCTTCAGCTCAGACGTCTGGGAAAACACTCAGACATCTGGTGCATAGGAATAAAAATTCCAGACCTTCAACTCAGACATCTGAGGTTATTCCCAGACATCTGAGTGATCTGGAAGAAAATTTCCAGACTCTCATCTCAGACGTCTCGGAAAACCACCAGACGTATGGCGCTGTTAAATTCAGCCAGTTTGTCTGTTTTTATGTAAATTTCCAATTTTTATCGATTTTTGTTGATCCGATTAGTTGTTGTCATTTGTTATCGACTTTGATGACTTCTTTTTTGGATTTTTAGGAATATCCATTTGATGGATTTGTTATCGATTTTCATGGTTTTGATTCACATCGTCGAATGTGAATTTTTGGTGATAGATTGTTTTTACAATCGTTTCTATGATTTGTCACTTTAAAATACAAAGGTTTCTATACTAGTAGTAAATACTCATACTCTTTCACATAAATGATTTCAACATTATTTTAATACAAAGCTCGTTTTTAAAAACGTTTTCCAATCTATTAGTATATACAAACTTTTACCTCATTCGTACGAGAAATCCAATTAAACGACTTAGCAAAACAAGTGGTATGAAATGCTTGCGTTTACTTCGTCGGTTAATTCTTAGACTTGTTCGATTGAAATCTTGTGACAATTTTCGAGTGGAAATCTACAATTTGTTCGTAAATATTTAAGTTAAGCCAGTGGTTATTGGACATGAAGCTAAACTCATATATTTACTAGCTTGACGTAATTTACACTTATTGATATATGACGATCATTTTTAGGTTTAGACTAGCGATATGCGATGTTTCATTGTCCACGGGGGGAACTGTACCCCGTTTTGTTGAGCTTCGTCTCATTTTTTTATAGGCTAGCGACCTACGGGTTTTATGGAGTTCGGTTCATCGGTCGTACCTTTGTACTACGTCATTGTTCCGGCTTATTTGAGTTTCAAGTTCCTCGAGCGTACCGTTGTACTGCGTCGTTGCACCGGCTCTATGGCTTAGCGACCCATGGGATAGCATCCCGTTTGTGATACACGTGTTGGTGAGTTTTCATGCTCCCATTTGTGATAGGCCTCTCCCTCCTTTTGTGATTTCTAAATTTCTAATTGATGATTTCTGGAATTTGTGTTTCACCAATATTTGTGATTTTCTTAGATAAGCTTTATCAATATTTGTGACTTGGTGAATAAAATAAAGAATATGACATTCTTTTTGGTGTTTGAGAAAATTTGAGGTATTGTATGATTTTTGTTGTTATCATATATATTTGTCGTATCTCTTATCCTATCTCATCTTACATGATAATTATAGCTAGACTGATCCGTTTATTATTTTTTCTTCTTAAAGAATACTCGGGTCAGACCGAGGCGTTTTAGGTGCTTCCACTTGACTTCTTAGCAGAGACTAGCTTCTGACTTTTGGCTAACTACTTTAGCTTAGTAGTTTTTGTGTTTATACATTCGAGAAAGAGACTCCTTGATGTATACATATTCTTTTATCTAGCACTTGTACCTATTCTTTTGTGATGTAGTGGATCTTGTATGACCACTACTTTGATGTTCACTTTTATGTGTTATATTCATATCTGTTTTCGCCTTAGTGATATGAATACCTGTGACTGATTTATGTTATACTTATTTCATAGTTGTTTCCGAAGGCCACATAGCCACTATGTAGTAGCTTTGAGTGAGTATTTGATATGTCAGATTTCCTCTTGAAATGAAACGCATGAAATTCTATCTGACATATCGGTACTCGCACAAAGCAATTACATAGATGGTCGCTTCTCAACAGCCTTATCCTTCTTACTAATTGACGGCATTACCCAGTAGTGTCCTTGGTTAGTGTGAGTATAGGGGTGGGGCGTCACAGCTTGGCATCAGAGCCAAACTTCGGAACAATGTAGAATAATCTAACAAGGATCATTGTCCTAAGTCTCTCTTAGGAATCGTGCCTTAGGATTTAATTCGAGCCATAGGACCCGTTCTATCCTATTTTCTTTTATGATGCCTTGTTTTATCAATCAAGTTTGTTTGATATTCATTCTGAGAATAACCTTTTTCCTCTTCTTTCTTTCTTAAAGAAGAGAAATGGTTAGACCTAGTCGTCCTAGTGCCGATCAATCCAGTGCTACTCCTCGGGATGGCGTATTCATGTCTGCCCAATAGCTTTTGGATCTTGTAAAGAATGCCCAAGCTGTCGGACCCATTCCTGAGCCTACTTATCCTAAATCCGAGTTTGCACGCTTGTGCAATGATTATACCAATTTGGGTGGAAGGCCATTCAAGGGTTCCGAAAGCGTTATAGAAGTCCAAGCTTGGCTTAGAACATACGACCGCATCTTTTCTCACATGAATCTTGTGGATCTACATCGAGCCCAAGTGGCTTCTAGCATGCTCCAGGAGAGAGCATTAGATTGGTATGAGCTTTTGATTTCAGAAATTATTGAAGCGGATCTTACTTGGGAGCAATTCTGGGAAAGGTTCGAGTTGAAGTTTGTGCCGGAAGCTGAAAAGTAACTTTAGCTCGACACTTTATTGACCTTATTCAAGGTGAATCTTCTATGACAGATTATGTCGCATCTTTCGAATCCCTCTCTAAATATGGGGTCGAGTATATTAATACCTCATTGAAGAAGAATCAAAGGTTTATATATGGTTTGAATAAGAACCTCAAAAAGCCTTTACTTCTGAAACTAGAAGTTTCTTTCGATCAGCTTGTAGATATCGCTCTTCGACTTGAAGAGGCCGATAAAGAAAGTGATGTTGAAGTTGTCGGTGCCAAGAACTTCAACAACAACAAGAAGAGGCAACTCGATAGTAAGTTCAAAGGCCCTAATCCTAACAAGAAAGGGAAGCAAGCAACTTCGGTAGCAAAGACTTCTACCTCTAGTCGTGGACAATGCTACAATTGTGGTTCTAGAGACCATTATGCAAATAGGTGTCTGAAACCCCTTCATTGTCGCTATTGCAAAGGTTCGAGTCATCTTATATCTTCCTGTCCCAAACTTAAAAGTAGGAAAGAGGGAAAGCTGAATGTTGTGAAAGCCCCTAGTAACACTCCTCTTGGTCAAGGTATTTCTCATTATGTCCTTGATGGCATTATTATGTTTCATGATCATCCTATTCGAGTTCTTTTTGATACGGGTGCATCTCACTCTTTTATATCAAAAGAACTTGTTGATACCTTTTCTTTGAATGTTATAGGCTTAATGACTTCATTAAGAATTGTGAATCCGGTTGGTGGATCCGCAACACTCAGTTTGTTTTGTAAAGATGTCGAGATTATTTTATGTGATTATGCTTTCCGAGCCGATTTGCATGTTATGCATTACTTAGGTTTCGGAATGATTTTGGAAATGGATTGGCTTAACCGTTATGAAGCCCACATTCCATGTCCCGAGAGGACTATCCATCTTTGACATCCCCAACCTGTTAAGCAGATTTCTATTATTCTTAAAGATTCAGATTCCAATTCGGTAGCATCCTTATATTCTCTAAATCCACATGATGACGATAATGATGATGAGGAAGATGTCATTTCCCTCATTCATGTTGTTTGTGAATTTCCCGACATCTTTGAGCCCGTTTTAGGATTACCACCTAAGCGAGCAGTTGAGTTTAGAATTAATCTAATCTCTGGAGCTCTACCTATCACTCGTCCTCCTTATCATATGTCCAATAAGGAAAATGAGGAGACGCGTATACAATTATCCGAATTGGAAGCAAAACAATTTATTCGTTCTAGTTCCTCTCCATGGGGAGCTTCAGCTATCTTTGTGAAGAAATCCGATGGTACACTTAGGCTTTGCGTTGACTACCACAAGCTTAATGATCTCACCATCAAGAATAAATATCCCTTGCCTCTGATCGATGATCTATTCGATCAACGTAGCGGTGCTAGAGTCTTTTCACAGTTAGACTTAGCAACCGGTTTTCATCAACTTCATATTGCAAAGGATAGCATTCCTTTGACATCGTTCCGTACTCATTATGGATCTTATGAATGGCTTGTTATGCCACTTGGGTTAACGGATGCTCCAGCTTATTTCGTTGACCTTATGAATCGAATTTTCAAAGACTTCCTTGATCGATTTGTTCTCATCTTTATTGATGGTATTCTTGTTTATTCTAAAATCGAGAAAGAGCATGAAAAACATCTTTGGATTATGTTGGAAACTCTTAGGAGCAATTAATTGAAAGCAAAATTTTCTAAGTGTCACTTTTGGCAATCCCGTGTGAAATTTTTAGGACATATTATTTCTGAATCCAGAATTTCCGTGGATCCTTCAAAGATTGAGGCGATTCAAAATTGGAAGAGACTGGAGAGCATGACGGAAATTCGTAGCTTTCTTGGATTGGCGGGCTATTACCGTCGGTTCATAAAAGATTTTTCTAAAATTTCCGTACCTCTTACTAATTTGAAAAAGAAGGGAGTTAAGTACATTTGGTCAGACAAATGTGAAGCTGCTTTTCAGAAATTGAAAGAACTCCTTTCCGATGCTTCTATTCTTATGATTCCCGAAGGGAACCAAGACTTGATTGTTTATACCGATGCTAGTCGTGTTGGTTTGGGAGCCGTTCTCATGTAAAGGGAACATGTTATCGCTTATGCTTCTAGGCAATTAAAGCCTACCGAGACTAGATATGCCACTCATGATTTAGAGCTCGCGGCCATTGTTTTCGCCCTTAGAATTTGGCGTCATTATCTTTTGGGAGAGAAATTTGTTCTCTACACCGATCATAAATCTTTGAAGTATTTGTTCTCTCAAAAGTAACTTAATTTTCGTCAACAACGTTGGCTCGAATTCCTTTCATCTTATGATCTTGATATTCTTTATACTCCCGGAAAGGGAAATCGTGTTGCCGATGCCCTTAGTCGTAAGCAACAACGGTTGTTTCCATGATGATATCCGAATGATCTTGAGACTTTGTCCACTTGTGAGATTCGAGATCGTGAATCCGATTCGTGTTCATCTCTTGTTTTATGTAGCCTTAAGGCTCATCCATCTCTTTTAGACCGCATTCTTGAAGCTCAAAAGATGATCCCGAGTTGGCTCATCTTAGCCAAAGTTGTAGGGATAAAAATAATATTGATGGTCTGAAAGACTTTGAAATTGATGCTCGTGGAGGCATTCGAAAATTTGATAGACTTATCGTGCCAAATATTAGTGATCTTCATAAAGACGTTTTAGAAGATTCTCATCGTTCTAAATTTACCATTCATCCCGGTAGTAGTAGAATGTATGCGGACATGAAGCGACTTTATTATTGGGATGGAATGAAATCTGATATTGCTAACTTTATTAAGCGTTGCATGACTTGCCAACTCATTATGGCCGAGCATCATAGGCCCAGTGGGTTATTGCAACCTTTGGACATTCCAATTTGGAAGTGGGATCAAGTCTCCCTGGACTTTATTGACGGTCTTCCCCGTTCTCGTTCGGGTCATGACAGTCTATGGGTGATTGTAGATAGACTTACAAAATCCACCCATTTTATTCCCGTTCGGTCCAATCGGACCGTACCTTTTTTGGACAAACTCTATTTTAAAGAAATTGTTAAATTGCATGGAGTTCCTACTTCTATTGTTAGCGATCGTGATTCATTATTTACTAGTGGATTTTGGAAGGTTTTTCAAAAAGCTTTGGGAACGAAGCTTAATTTTAGCACCGCTTATCATCCTCAGTCCGATGGACAAACAGAGCGTGTGAATCAAACTCTTGAAGATCTCATTCGTGCTTGTGTTCTTGATTTTGGTGGAAGTTGGGAAGATCATATTTCTCTTTTCGAGTTTTCTTATAATAATAGCTTCCAGTCTAGTATTGGTATGGCACCTTTCGAGGCACTCTACGGAAGGCCATGTCGATCTCTTTCGTGTTGGCTTGAAGCTGGTTTTAGGTCTAGATTTTATTCGTGATTCCACAGAAAAGATTGACCTTATTCGTTATAGGATGAAAGAAGCTCAAAGTAGACAAAAATCCTATGCCAATAACCGAAGAAGAAATTTGGAATTTTCTGTCGGAGATTTGGTATTCATTCGTGTTTCACCTATGAAGGGTGTTGTCCATTTCAGTCGATCGAGAAAGTTAGCACCTCGATATATTGGCCTATTTCCCATCATCGAATGCATCGGTTCCGTGGCTTATCGCTTTCATTGCCGACTCAATTTTCAGCTATTCATGACGTATTCCACGTTTCTCAACTACAGAAATGTCTTAGAGATTTAGATTCTATTCTTGAGCCCGGTGTTATTGAAGAAATTGAAGTTTCACCTAATTTGACTTATGAGCAACATCCTATTTGTATCATTGTTACGGAGGTTAAACGCCTTCGTAATAAAGATGTTCCACTTGTGAAAGTTCAATGGTCCACAAATCCTAAAGATTGTTCTTGGGAATCTAGAGAATTCATCGAGCAAACAAATCCGGACTTACTCTCTCGTGCTCTTTAAGGTGAACTTCTCACTTCAAATTTTTTTCCTCTATGTTATTATCCCTTAGCGTGGTTGTTACTCTTTATTTTCTTCTTAAGTATTACGAGGATGCAATTTCTTTAAGTAGGGGAGTCTATAACAACCCGCATATTTTATGATTATATATTTGAATGTTTAATTTAAATATAGCATCGTTAGTTAAAATTAAAGTCTGAAATGTGACTTTTTGTAAACAGTCGAATCCGGACTCGAGACCACTTTCATTGAGTTCAAAACGACGTTTACAACTTTTTTGAGTATACATTGATATGTTTGGAGTTGATTAGGATTTTTGTATTTTCATTTGGACTTTGGGTTGTGTTCAATCCCACTAACCCAGTAAGAGAACCCAAACCTTCTACCAAATACCTCCCACTCCACTCATCTTCATTCATTCCTTTCATAATTTCCTAACACTCTCAAGCAAAAGGAAAAATTGGGGAAAAGAAAGGAAATTAAAATTCCTAAGCCTTAGATTCTTAGGAAATTCAAGTTCCAAAATCAAGGAGAAGCTTAGATTGAAGGTTCTTGAAGAGAAGTTGAAGAGAGATTGATCGTGCTTTGTTTTAGAGCTTCTCATTCCTTGTTTTTGAATTTAAAGGTGAGTTCTTGAACTCACATCTATGTCTATAGTTTTTATTGTTGTTAGGTATGAATTCCTAACATCTATTTCATGTTCAATTGCTTTTGAATTGAATTGGTTTGGTGAATTTTCCAATTTTGGTATTTTGAAGTCAAAATCTATGAAAATCCTACTATGGATGTTTAGACATGTTGTTTGGAGTGTATTGAAGAGCCTATAGGGCTGGGTTATCGCTTGGCATAAATCCTTAGCCACCATCGCTCATTCGATCGCTTCCGATTTGATTTGGCCATCAATGGCCTAGGCAAATTTTTCCCTGAGCTTCAGCTCAGACGTCTGGGAAAACACTCAGACATCTGGTGCATAGGAATAAAAATTCTAGACCTTCAGCTCAGACGTCTGAAGTTATTCCCAGACATCTGAGCGATCTGGAAGAACATTCCCAAACTCTCAGCTCAGACGTTTGGGAAAACTACTAGACGTATGGCGCTGTTAAATTCAGCCAATTTGCCTGTTTTTATGCAAATTTCCAATTTTTATTGATTTTTGTTGATCTAGTTAGTTGTTGTCATTTATTATCGACTTTGATGACTACTTTTTTTGGATTTTTGGGAATATCCATTTGATGGATTTGTTATCGATTTTCATGGTTTTGATTCACATCGTCGAATGTGAATTTTTGATGATAGATTATTTTTACAATCGTTTCTGTGATTTTTCACTTTAAAATACAAAGGTTTCTATACTAGTAGTAAATACTTAAACTTTTCACATAAATGATTTCAATATTACGTTTAATACAAAGAACATTTTTAAAACCATTTTCCAATCTACTAGTATATACAAACTTTTACCTTATTCGTACGAGAAATCCAATTAAACGACTTAGCAAAACAAGTGGTATGAAACGCTTGCGTTTACTTCGTCGGTTAATTCTTAGACTTGTTCGATTGAAATCTTGTGACAATTTTTGAGTGGAAATCTACAATTTGTTCGTAAATATTTAAGTTAAGCCAGTGGTTATGGGACATGAAGCTAAATTCATCTGTTTACTAGCTTGATGTAATTTACACTTATTGATCTATGACGATCATTTTGAGGTTTAGACTAGCGATATGCGATGTCTCATTATCCGCGTGGGGGACTGTACCCCATTCTGTTGAGCTTCGTCTCATTTTTTTATAGGCTAGCGACCTACGGGTTTTATGGAGTTCGGTTCATCGGGCGTACCTTTGTACTACGTTGTTGTTCCGACTTATTTGAGTTTCAGGTTCCTCGGATATACCGTTGTACTGCGTCGTTGCACCGGCTCTATGGGTTAGCGACCCATGAGATAGCATCCCATTTGTGATACACGTGTTGGTGAGTTTTCATGCTCCCATTTGTGATAGGCCTCTCCCCCCTTTTTGTGATTTCTGGATTTCTAATTGATGATTTCTGGAATTTGTGTTTCACCGATATTTGTGATTTGCTTAGATAAGCTTTATCAATATTTGTGACTTGGTGAATAAAATAAAGAATATGACATTCTTTTTGGTGTTTGAGAAAATTTGAGGTATTGTATGATTTTTGTTGTTATTATATATATATTTGTCATATCTCTTATCCTATCTCATCTTACATGATAATTATAGCTAGACTGATCCGTTTATTATTTTTTCTTCTTAAATAATACTCGGGTCAGACCGAGGTGTTTTAGGTGCTTCCACTTGACTTCTTAGCAAGGACTAGCTTCTGACTTTTGGCTAACTACTTTAGCTTAGTAGTTTTTTTGTTTATACATTCGAGATAGAGATTCCTTGATGTATACATATTCTTTTGTCTAGCACTTGTACCTATTCTTTTGTGATGTAGTGGATCTTGTATGACCACTACTTTGATGTTCACTTCTATGTGTTATATTCATATCTGTTTTCGCCTTAGTGATATGAATATCTGTGACTGATTTATGTTATACTTATTTTATATTTGTTTCCGAAGGCCACATAGCCACTGTGTAGTAGCTTTGGGCGAGTATTTGATATGTCAGATTTCCTCTTGAAATGAAATGCATGACATTCTATCTGACATATCGGTACTCGCACAAAGCAATTACATAGATGGTCGCTCCTCAACAGCCTTATCCTTCGTACTACTTGACGGCATTACCCAGTAGTGTCCTTGGTTAGTGTGAGCATAGAGGTGGGGCATCATAGTAAGACACCGATTAACGGTTCTTGCGCGTGTCACTTTGATATTTTCCTTCAGTTTGTCTACAGCTTTCCTAGCAGCAATTCTCTGCGTTAAATTTACAAACAAACATAAAATTCAAGTATAGTTAAAACAAGTAAAGATCGTACATACTCACCAACTTCTCGTTATTGTCAACTTTCCTTGAGCAACTTCTCCTCACGTCTGGGTGTTGAACAATGGGATGCGACACACTCAAATACCATGGCATGTACTTAGCCATACAATCCCAAGGATCAACTACAAGTGTAGACCGTGATTTTACAGAAAGTAGATGATCTTACCAATTTTCTGAATACCAAAATCCATTGTCAAATATAACTTTATATTGATTAGAATTTCGACCTCTACGACATTTTCTCAGAACCATTGGATTTGTGGGGATACGCTGAGCAATACTAAATTAGTGTAACACTCTGTTGGGATAGTATGGTTCCACAATATCAAAACAGAACCACGCCGTTGAAAAATGTGACATCAGACAAGGGGTAACGAGATCTAGCAGTATGGTATGGATCCCAACATACCTAAAAATAAACATGCCATTTACATTTATATGATTTGCAAAGTAAAGTGGACAATAATTTTTTAACTCACGTCTTGTGGAGATAAATCGTCTAACTATTCTCGAAGCCGTATTATGGCCGAAGTTGTATCTCCAGATTGTTTCACTAGTTGCCATCTACACATCCTTGGCATCGTGTCATCGTAATCTTTACTAGGAACAACATTAGGAAGCATAGGAAAATGATCGTAAATCCAAGCCTATAGCAATATTAATTAGTACGTATTTTACTATTGTGAATATTTGGAGAATAAAAGTAGAAACGACTTACCGTTAACAATGTCAAGTACCCAGCCATTTACTTTACATCCCACCTTGAAGCCAACCCCAATTGATGGTACAAAAAGGCTAATTCTCCCATTCCTCAGGCTTGTTCATTCAAATGATTTACGTTCTCCAAACATCTCAAATACAACACAGAAACCTTTGTGCCCGACTTATCACAAAATAAAGTGCAACCCAATAAATATAGGATACACACACGTGTAACGACTACGTAATCATCTTCATTTTCATCCTCTTTACTTGCCTTTTCTTTAAATGTCAGTAGGAAGTTTAGCTCGACAGAAGTAGAATCATTGAGTTGTTCCTTCGCTACAACCCCGTCAACACCAAGATAATCAACTAACAGTTGAGTCGGAATACGATCATCCGCTTTCACATAAATACAACTACCAACAACTGGTATTTTTAGAATTTGGACGACATCATCCAATGTTACTGTCATTTCTCCAAAAGGCAAATGAAAAGAATTTGTCTCGGGATGCCATCTCTCAATAAAAGCTGAAATAGTCACATAGTCGACATGCTTGTATGAGAATTATGCCAAAGTATATAAACTAGAATTTTTAATTTTCTGAGTAACTGCACTCGGCATATCATCAATACTCCATTCTTTCAACTTCGCTGTATGGGAAATGCATTTTAACGGGCCTTGCTCCTACAGAAACAAAATAACATATATTATCGTACAAACTGAAATTTTTATTTCATAAAATATGAACATAATAATAAACAACTAACCTCGTGATTATTCCAAATAGCAAATAAAATATGGGACTCGAAACTTTTTAATAAAGAAGTATTAACCGGCATAGAATCAACATATTTGCTAGAAGAGGGTACGCTCAAAGGATGAACAACTATTTGGAACTCTGCTTCTTCGTTACGTGCATCATCATCATTTGCTTCCTCACTCGGACCACTTTCAAATTCTTCTACCCTAGAACCATCCCCCGACGCAGCAGAACCATCCCCCGAATCACCTTCACTAGAGACGACCCCCAAATCATCATCTTCTTTATTTTCTTCTACATTCCCACCTTCTTCTACATCAGCCATTTTCCTCTTATTCTCTAGTTCTGCGGCCTGTGCCCGACTTAACGAAGCAGTCATGGCTTCTCGACCTTTTCCTACAAACAACAGAACAAATCTTATATATATATTCAATAAATTGCAAAGAAGTATGCAAATATATGTACTTACTACATACAAAATCATAAAAAGTCAACCAAAATTTATTTAAGCTCAACTGTTCGAACTGTAGTTAAGAATGTCCCAACAATAAGTCTAACAATTCAACTTAATATAGATTCACTTTATGCAAAGTACGCTTTTTTTTTATGTTAACGCAAACGAACAAATTTGAATGAAAATGAAACTACCAGCAACAATAAAAAGGTAACAATAACATGCATAAATAGACTACAAACCAACATTAAAAATGTATCTTAAAAGGAAAATAAAACCAATAATAATAAAGTCTCTGTGATAGACGTTCGGCTATATAGATGCGACCAATTTTAAGTAAAGGCCGGCAATTCGTGGCCGTACGGTGATACAAATAGCCGAACAGACAATGATTTTCCAATTTCAACTTATTTTCGCAACTAAATGGCGGACAACCACCGATCATCTAGTGCTTCTACGGTCATACAGCGTCATGATGAATAACTGTGCACACATGAATTACTTTAGTCGGTTGTATATAGCCGACCGTTCTTAGGGAGAATGGTTATTCATAGCCGAATGGACAAAAAAATGAACGTGATTAACATTTTGATGTCAGTAACCATTTCTAAACCTATGGCGACCAAACTGATGATTAAGTTGAATAGAGATGCTAGAAAATAAATGCTATTAAACTTACATCGATTTCAAAAAAAATGAAATAAAAAATTAGGGTTAGAGACACTTACTCGGATATGTGGAGGACGACATTGTTAGGAAATCCAATCTACGGTTTCGATGACAACAACTATACAATGGAAATCGAATATACATATATATTTATATATACAGGTACTTTCTAGAACAACATCACTAGAAAGACAAGAATGATGCTCAAAGGACACTACAAGAGACTACAAGTCGATAGGTACAAGGAAGTAAAAGAAAGGATGCACAAAAACTGACATGCACCATATCAGACGTCTGGGTGCACAAGCCAGACGTCTGAAATAGTTCTCTGGAACAACAAATGGGCTAAACCAGACGTCTGATAATAGCACTTAGACTTTTGATCCTCTACTATATTCAAAAAGTATATAGTATCAAATGTTTGAAACAAATACCAGACGTCTGAATTCAAACCTGATCTTCAGAAATGAACTGCAATTGCCACATGTGAATGGACATCTCCGCTTCTCTTCGCCACAACTCTTCACCATCAACAGAAGCAACCTTAGAGGATTCATTAATGGATGTAACTACTCAAGATACCTATCTACAACTATATATAACATCAAGGATCAAGAGAACAAGAACTTACTTCACTTACTTACACTTTCTAATTCTATACTCTATTCTATATTCTCGGTCTCTGCACTCTAGCAATCTTTACTTGTATTCACTCTTCCATATACTCAGTTCTTCATAGACAGTATTCCTTAGAAATATATTGGAAGCAATTGTACTAAATAGCCAACATCCGTGTTATATTAGAACACACATTTGACAAGAACAACTCATTATAACCAAGCCTATTCCTCCGGGCGAAGCGAGGGTTTTTTATAGTCGAATTCCGAAGGGGAGCTTCGGGATTGGACGTAGGACGGGAGGTCCGAACAAGTATAAAATTCTAGTGTGCTTATTCTATATTTACTTAGATTAATATTATTTTAGTTGCATCATATATTTTGTCACATATACTTGCATATACACTACACGATCCACCCCCGTAGACTTTCAATTGGTATCAGAGCAAGGTTTGGTCAAAGTACAGTAACACGTATTTGAATCACTTTAATATGGCAAGTATTTTTCAAGAAGGCCAATCCACAGCACGTCCCCCACTTTTTAATGGTTCTAATTATGCATATTGGTCAACACGTATGAGAATTTTTATGGAAGCTAATGGATGAGAAATTTGGTCAGCCACTCAAAATAAATATGAAGCACCTGACACTGCTATGAACACATGGAATGATGCACAAAAACTGCAGCTTCTAATAATGCCAAAGCTATGAATGTTTTATTTTATTCATTAGATAAGAATGAATTTTCGCGTGTCTTGTTATGTAACACTGCATTTGATATTTGGCGTACCTTACAAGTTACACACGAAGCCATGAACAAAGTTAAGCAAACTAAAATTTTAATTTTACAAAATCAATTTTCATCATTTAAAATGAAACAAAATGAATCTATAGTGGACATGTACTCTAGATTCCAAACTATTTAACACGATTTAATGGCACTAGGAGTTAAATTCACAAATTTTGATTTAGTATCTAGAATACTCAATTCTTTAACTCCAGAGTGGAAAGAAAAGTATTAGCTATCGAAGAAGACAATGACCTCTCAACACTCTTAGTTGAAGAATTGATAGGAAATTTAATGTCCTATGAAGCTAATCTTCAAGCAAGAAAAGAACAAAATTCGGAGAAGAAAAACATAGCATTTCCAGCAACAAATGAAGACTCTGACTTAGACGAAGAAGAAATGGTATTTATTGCCAAAAACTACAACAAATTCAAGAAGTTTAGGAAAATGACCAGATTTCAGAAAGGAGGAAAATCAAGCTCAACAAATCAAACGTCAATCAAATGCTATGAATGTGATCAATTTGGACATATGAAGAAAGATTGTCCCAAGCTCAACAATGATAAAAAGAAGAACAAATTTGAAAAATTCAAAAAGAAGAAAGCTATCAAAGTAACATGGGATGACTCGGATTCTTCATCATCATCAGATAGTGACAGCGATAGTGACGGAGAACAAGCTAATGTATGTTTTATGGCACAAACTGATGAGGTATGTCTCGAACTTAGCTATGATGAATTATTAGAGCTTAGCACTGAATTAGATGATAAATTTAGACAAATTAAAAAATTGAATAAAGAACACATAGCCAAAATAAATCGATTAGAACTTGAAATAGGAATGTTAAAAGATGAAAATATTATTTTAGAGGAGGAACTAGAATTATCTCAAGAAAAAAATAAAAGTGGTTTAGTTGAATATGAGACTATATCTATTGATTTTGGAAAAGTTAAACTAGAAAAGGATAACATGTTAAAAGAAAATATCAACTTGAAAAGTAATATAGAAACATTGAAAATTGAAAATTATGAATTAAAAGAAAAATTAGATAAAATTACAAATAATGTTTCAAAATTTAATAAAGGAAAACAAGATTTGGAAAATCTTATCAAAACTTCAAAACCTTTAGGTAATAGAAATGGAATAGGATTTAGAAATATTCCTAAACAAAAAGGGAATAATATTAAGAAGTATAGTTTTATTTATCAAAAGACTAAAAGATCACCTAAGTCTAATACGAATACCAAAAACATAAAAATTTGGATTCCTAAGACAAATAATAATTTGATTAGACAAAAACATATTAATAATTTTCTAGATAATGTAGTCTATAATAAAAATTATGTTCATAAAGGTACCAAACCTTCTTGGGTGTGGCTCCCTGCTCCTCCTAACATCTAGGACCCTAACAAAGTGTATGGGTACCAATTAAATCATTTTTATCTTGTAGGTATCCAAAATAAAAAATAAGGAGAAATGGATACTTGATAGTGGCTGCTCCAAGCATATGACCAAAAATGAAAAAATGCTATCAAATATAACATATATCGATGGTGGAACGGTAACTTTTGGAGATAACTCAAAAGGATACGTTGTTGGCATCAGAGAAGTCATCGACTCTGGTATTTCTAACTCTTCTATTATTACAAATGTTTTCTTAGTAGAAAATTTAAAACACAACCTACTTAGCATTAGTCAATTATGCGATAAAGGTTTTCAAACTAATTTCGAAAAGATAAATGTAATATTTTCAATAACAAACAACTTATCTTTGAGGGTTTTAGAAACAAAAATATTTATGTCTTAAATATAAATATAAACAGAAATTCAAACTTATGCTTAACCGCCAAACATGACGATCCATGGTTGTGGCATAAACGATTATGTCATATTAATTTTAAATATATTAATAAATTAGCAAAATATGAGCTAGTTAGAGGTTTACCTAAAATAAATTATAAAGTAGAAAATTTATGTGACGCTTGTCAAATCGGTAAACTAAAAAAAGCTCTTTTAAATCTAAAAATAATATTTCTACAAAACAACTGTTAGAATTATTACATTTAGATTTATTTGGTCCAACTCAAGTACGATCTATAAATCACAACAAATATGTTTTCGTAATAGTTGATGATTTTTCAAGATATACATGGACCTTATTTTTAAAACATAAAAGTGACACTTTTGGTATGTTTAAAATTTTTGCAAAAAAAATTAAAACTCAAATGGATTTGAAAATTAAGAATAATCGAAGTGATCTCGGTGGAGAATTCGAAAATGATCTTTTTACTAATTTTTGTAATAAAAAGAGCATAAGTCATAATTTCTCTTTTTCCCGCACACCACAACAAAATGGTGTAGTAGAAAGAAAAAATCGTACGTTACAAGAATGTGCACGAACACTATTAAATAGTAGTGGTTTACCAAAACATTTTTGGGCTGAAGCTATTGCTAAGGCTTGTTATGTTTTGAATCGAGTAACCATATGACCTATGACTAAACATACTTGCTTTGAAATGTTTTTTGGAAGAAAACCTAAAGTACCATACTTTAAAACTTTCGGATCAAAATGTTTTATATTAAATACAAAAGATAATTTAGGACAATTCGACTCGAAGGCAGATGAAGGAGATGATCAAGCTAAAGCTTCCTCCAAAAATCCTTAGATATTTTTATAGGTTCCATCTTTTGTATTGTAATGGAATCAAAAATCTATGCATGTAATCATTATGTTTAATGGTTATAAAATGCTTTTTGGCTTGTTACTTATGCATAATTAGTTACCTACGTCTATTCATGATAATTTAGTAAATTGATATATTATAACCTTTCGGCGGTCGGTAAATATTCCAGATTAATAGTGTGTACATGCTATCTAAATTAAGATTAAATAAAAATTTACACATGGTATATTGCTAACTTCAATAACACGGGCGGTCGGATAATTTTTTTTTGATTAATGTGTACATACTATCTAAAGGCACGATTATTTATTATATCATACATATTCTTGTATGAATGCTTTTTGATAATGCCAAAGGGGGAGAAATAATGGTAAGCACATATTCAGGGGGAGATTTATAAAATTATATCTAATTAATTTGTATAGCTGTCATCATCAAAAAGGGGGAGAATGTTAGGAAATCCAATCTACGATTTCGATGACAACAACTATACAATGGAAATCGAATATACATATATATATTTATATATATAGGTACTTTCTAGAACAACATCACTAGAAAGACAAGAACGATGCTCAAAGGACACTACAAGAGACTACAAATCGATAGGTACAAGGAAGTAAAAGAAAGGATGCACAAAAACTGACATGCACCATATCAAACGTCTGGGTGCACAAGCCAGACGTTTGAAATAGTTCTCTGGAACAACAAACAGGCTAAACCAAACGTCTGGTAATAGCACTCAGACGTCTGATCCTCTACTATATTCAAAAAATATATAGTATCAAATGTCTAAAACAAATACCAGACGTCTGAATTCAAACTCGATCTTTAGAAATGAACTACAACTGCCACATGTGAATGGACATCTTCGCTTCTCTTTCCGCTTCTCTTCTCCACAACTCTTCACCATCAATAGAAGCAATGTTAGAGGATTCATTAATGGATGTAACTACTCAAGATACCTATCTACAACTATATATAGCATCAAGAATCAAGAGAACAAGAACTTACTTAATTTACTTACGCTTTCTAATTCTATACTATATTCTATATTCTTGATCTCTGCACTCTAGCAATCTTTACTTGTATTCACTCTTCCATATACTCGGTTCTTCATAGACAATATTCCTTAGAAATATATTGGAAGCAATTGTACTAAATAGTCAACATCCGTGTTATATTAGAACACACATTTGATAAGAACAACTCATTGTAACCAAGCCTATTCCTCCGGGCAAAGCGAGGGTTTTTGATAGTCGAATTCCGAAGGGGAGCTTCGGGACTGGACGTAGGACGGGAGGTCCGAACCAGTATAAAATTCTGGTGTGCTTATTCTATATTTACTTAGATTAATATTATTTTAGTTGCATCAAATATTTTGTCATATATACTTGCATATACACTACACGATCCACCCCGTAGACTTTTAGACTTCTGGCTCCCTTTCAAGGTCGACTCACCTTTCTTCATGATTGCTTGTTCGCTTGAGGATGAGAGCGGCGAAAATATAATGGCGGATTAGGTTTCAAAATAAACAAACGAGAAGAGAAGGAATTGGGGTGCCGGTTTGGGGTTTGAAAATAATGAATGGTGTTAGGAAGTGGAGAGGAGGAAAAGTTGGGGTGGCCTTTAGTTGAGGTGGCCGTAAGAGGATTTAGGGGTATGAATAGCAACTCACTATAATTATTATATTCTAAAGGGGTTAAGAATTGGCAAATGTTGGTCATATACCGTAAATTGCTATATATACACCGAAAAGATTACTAAAATTAGATATATCATTTTTTACTTAATATACACCACACAGATTATGAAAGTACCCATAATTTGAAATAAAATAAAATCCTTATGTCATTTCAATAGCTTTCTCTCGCTTATGCACTAATCAAAATAAGGTTCTCAAATTTATTTTTGTAAATGTCAAGTTTTATGTTCAAATACCTTAAATGGAATTCATATTATTTAATCATTTATATATTGCAAATTTAATTTAGTTTTTGAATATTAAAATGTTAAACAATTTCAATTTTAATGTTAAACTTAAACTCGATTTAATTTAAGTAAAAGATTGTAACAACCTGCCTTTCGATCCTTAAAAGTTGAAACTAATACATCCATGATATTCACCTGCCGAGCATCCAAGTGTTGGAAAGACATATTGTTGGGGTGAAAGAAAAGAAAAAGACAGAACGAAATCTCACACCATGATGAGTAGTATAAAATATACAACAGATCTTCACAAAAAGGAAAACTATAATATACATACATCAATCAGAGTAATTATCTATCATCAGCTTCGACAGTTATAATAACATGTCCTCATAAGTGCTAATAAATATAACCAATAAAAATACAGCGAAAATAAGAATACAGGAATACGTCTTAGACATCTAGTTCGACTCCTGAAGCTCCAAAGCGTCCAAAGCTAACTTTGGAAAAATAATCTGGTCCGACCCGAGTATTATAAGAAAATAACACCCGGATAAGTCTGGTAAACCAGTATGAGAAACTCAAGTCATAAGGAATTGTTGTATCTTATAAAATCTGTCAAAATAAAGGTATGTCGTAAGACCACGCCACACATAAACACGGACGAGTTTTACCTTACGATAACCAAAACATTTTTATAGAAAAACCAGTAATATTATAATAATGTGTGGGGTTTAAAATAAATTATGAATATACATGGAATCCTTGCATCTCACGTTCCAGCATAGTTGGGCACAACTAAGTCCATAAGAAGGTTATTGGAGAATGAATTTCATACAATGACAAGGCATTAGGGTACCACCTACCACAGTACACCTCCAAATAAAATGTACCAAAGACCACACATGAACCCCTGTGGATCAGGACCGGACTACCCCCTACTGGATAGTAACGAAATCTTTCATCACCTCGGTTGCTTTGCAACCTTTTCCCGAGAGCTCTCGTGCGCAACCAAATCCCTAAATAATAATCTAGAAAGATGATTACAATACCTTAATGGGTGTGACCCACATAACCCTGCGGCATTCCCTTGTTTTAGTCATTCGCGGTTGGTGAGGCTTGAGGCTACGATTTACCTTTTATGATAGCAAACCCAGTTGGAATGCTAACATTGCCCTCCAAGCAAAAATGCAATGCCAACATTCCTTCATACAAGTTGTTCAGGATATAAACAAACCGAAGGCACTACTACTATATCCTTTTTGGAATCATCCTTGGGATTAGTAGCAAGTAGCCATTTCACTTCAATGAGCACTATCTTTGATTCCATCATCTTCAAGATGGTTCAAATTCGAACGCTTGAGTTGGTTCGAAATGGTTTTCAAATAATTCATACTTATTCGATCTCTTTCTCTTCGAACAAACATTCGATAGTTTTTGGTAAACTTAAATCCGGTTCTTTTGGAAATAAGTAGACAATACATAAGAGCGGGGATCGCCCCCTAACCGTTTAAGTGGATAGATCTTCTTATCATTTGTCCTAGAAGAACATACGAGTTTATACGTATAGTATAGTATCACCGAAGATAACTATACCATATAATTCTCCTGTTTCTTCTAGATATTCCAGAGTTAAAAATGGGTCCGAATTTGATAGTCTGTTATTTAACTATCAAATAAATAAACAACCTAACATAGATTTAATTCCATGAGCAATCCACTAAGCCTCTTAATAAATCCTCATTTATTTAATCACATTAATTATTTACAAAAACTTTATTATTCTTATCTCACCGGTATAAGTGTTATCCCACCTTTTAGCAAAGCCGAGATACCCAAAAATTAACTGAAAATCAACAATTACTAGTCATAAATATCAGTTACATATTGCAGGTTCACCATGAATATCGATGAACTTTGTCCGAGTCCGGATTGGGCCACAATTGACAAAACATGATAAGCAAAGCTATAGAAGCCAACGGTTCAAATTTTAGGTTAATCAGAGTTGGTATGAATTAGGTATGCTCGATACAAGTTAGACGATATGTGTCATTCGTATCCATCAAAAACGCCCTATTCAAATCGATCAGATTCGTCTCCATCAGAGGGAGTCGTCGTCAAGTTCGAATCCATCGGGATCTAGCGACTTCGAATCGATCGTCTTCGAATCAATGATCTCGTACCAGCCACAGGAGCTCGATTCACCTCCAGACCCTCGTCGAATCCATCAGGTAAACTCTTGTTCGTATCCATTAAGTAAGGTCTCGCTCGTATTCACCCCAAGGATAAGCTTCGTATCCATCCTCCCTACAACCACTTCGTATCGATAACCCCCATGGTCACTTCGTATCGATCAATTGAATAATCTATGCGAAGTGTACTCGTGGATTCGATACGAAGAGAAGCATGAATTGATGGGTATGGACATGCCGTTGCGAAGTTATGGATACGAATCGGACATGGAGGAAGAATACAAACTGGGAATATGCACGAATCCAGGAAGAAGAGGTCGATGCGGCAAAATATCCGGAGTGACTCGATCAGACCGGAGTGAAAAGCGGATCGACACGAAGAGCACGCGCCACGTCAACCTGCTCACACGCATTGTCATCGAGGCGAAGTGATGGGTTCGAATGAATGGATTCGAACCAAACAGCCGTCGTGCAGACCAATTTTGTATCGACCATATCTCACAAACCACTGATCCAAATGCAACGAAATTTTCACAGTAGCTTCCATACAAGGTAAGGAATGTTCCCACCAAGTTTCAGCCCGATTGGATCATTTTTTGATGGATACGAAATTGCTTCGTATCCATCATAGATCAAGTCGAAACTTGGTGGGGTCGGTTGCGTGGGCCCCCTCACGTGCCAGAAGAAGTCTCCCGAAGTTTGGGCGCGGTCTCAGCCCCCTACGCCTATAAATAGCCCCCTGAAGCCTATAGAAAAGGGGGCTATTTGGCCATTCAACATCCAGACTCTGCCGGATTCAATTCAACTTCTTTCCATTGCTGTTATACTCAAATTCATTCATGGTATCTGCTGTAATCATTTGTAATCAGCAAAGAACATCAATAGAAGATAAAAATCATTGAAGTGGACGTAGGCCGGAGATAGCCGAACCACTATAAATCTCGTGTTCTTGTGATTTATTTCTGGATTACTGTTTATTGCTAGCTTAGATCTGAGATTTGTGTCTGAATATTGCTGATTTGTATTCATACACTGGTGCTTTCATAATACTTGGGGTTTGTGACCATTTTTGGCGCAAACATTTTGGTGCTTTCACTGAGAAGCAACTAGCACCCGCTACAAAAGATTTGAAGTCCATATTTGAAAGCTTGAAGATTTGAAGGACAATGACTCGACAAACAAGACAAAGAGCTGAGAGAAGCCATCAAGGCAGAAGTCAAGAGGCATCCTCTGGTGCGGGAGAAGAACCAGCTTCAATCTACATCACTAGAGAGGAAATGGAGACCATGACCAATCTGATGCACGAAAGAATAATGAAGAGCCAACAGGAGATGCTGCAGAATTTCTTTGAGCAGATGAGAACTACGGGAATACAAAACTTAGGACTAGCTACAGCGGCTGTTAATGTGGAACAAGGAGTCAGGATTGCGGAAACCAATGAAGGTCGGGTTCAAGGTCAGAATGCAGATCCAGAAGTCAATCAACAAGGACTTGGGGGCAGACCCTCAGGATCTGATGCTGGAAGGCCTATGGATGGAGCTCAACAAGCTGGAGCCAACACTGATGCTAACGGGCTACACGAAGAGTACGTACCAGAATACACTTCAAGACCAAGAGGGCAACCCCGGGATGGAGATGAAAAGATGGCTGGATTAGTGCGACGACTCATGAGAGGAGGATTGTCTAGCGGAGGGTTGGAAGAAGTCAGTCGGAGTCCGTTCACTCCGAATATCAGGAATGCAAGGAACCCTCCAAAGTTCAAACTACCAACGCTGGATCCGTATGACGGGAAGTCGGATCCGACCATGCATATTACCAGATACATTAGACACATGGAAGTACTGGGAGCATCCGAGGAAGTGATGGCACGATGTTTCCCTTTATTTTTGTCAGACTTGGCTGCACTTTGGTTCAGGCAATTAAAGACTGGATCGATCAGGACATGGGGCGAGCTTGTAGATTGCTTCATGGAACAATTTAGGGTCCATGTGACAAGACATAAGAGTGTGATGACTTTAGCTTCAATAAAGCAAAGGACCGGAGAGTCCATTAAAGGTTTTCTGCTGCGATTCAATGCAACGGTGGCTTCTGTAGATCTCCCCGATCCATCGATGATTTTGATGGCGGCGGTGGCAGGAGTTGGAGAAGGCACCGAATTCAAAGATTCATTGACAAGAGATCCACCACAAGATCTTGGAGAGTTTTACCATGAAGCTGAGAAATTCATTTGATTAGAAGAATCACGAGCCGAGAGGCAGGAAGTAAATGTTGCACAAGGCGAAGGAACCGCCAGGGAACAGTCCAGGGCAGACAAAGGAAAGAGAAAACAGGATGACGCACATGATGGTCCTGATAAACAGAAGAAGTTCCGAGAGCCCAGATTCAGGCAATACACAAATTTGACGGCAAGCCTGGAACGAATTTACACTGAAACTCGGGGGCAACTCCCCTATCGAAAACCGCCCAAGAGAGATCCCACAGAGCGGGAACAAAGAACCGGAAAATATTGCCTATTCCATGAGCTAGATGGGCACACAACCGACGAATGCCGCCACCTAAGGGATGAGGTGGAAGAACATGCCAGGAGTGGTAGATTGCCACAATATGTCAGAGAACGGGCAGCGACGGTAAGGCCTGAACAACTACCGCCTCCACCTAACAGGAATGATCCTGGATCGGGATCACGACTCGTCATCAACTGATTATGATGGCAAGAGCCAAGTTCAAGATTTGGACTTTGGTCGATTAGTTTTCTTAGATTTGATTTCCAAAATAAAACGGCTATCCCACTTACTCATGTACGGGAACTGGAGAGATCCCTAGGCATGCTCCAAGATGGAAATAGACCGCTCCGCCCGGAGAGGCATTGTCTTGTTTTTCTTGGTGTTTGAGATAGAACATCTAGGATTTGAGTTTAATAAAGAAACATTTATTGAAATAAACCTTTGACCGGAGAGTTAAAGGATAAACATTAAATATCAATATAAAGATGATCGCTTTATGATCCTACCCGAAGAGGCGGGGTCCGAAGTGCAAGAAGTGAGTTGCTTCGTCGGAGAGCGACAGGATCGACTCACTTAAGCATCATTTCCTATTCACCGGAGAGTGATTGGATCGGGATTCGATAAGAGCCCGGAGAGGCTGTGATCGGCCGATGATTCAGGTCATGACATCGCTTAATGTTCAAATACACTGAACAGGAGTGCAAGATGTGGGTCGCTTCGCCGGAGAGCGACATGATCGACCCACTTAACGCTGTTTCCCCTTCACCGGAGAGTGACTGGACGGGATCCGGTAGGAGCCCGGAGAGGCTGAGATCGCTTTAGAACAACCAAGACATCGCTTTATGCCCTAACTGGGGCCAGAGTGCAAGAAATAGAAAGCAACGTCGGAGTGCAATAGGATCTTTCTATTCGATCGCTAAGTCTGGAATGGGCTTGGCAAGGGTCCGGAGTGACCATCGATAGTCCGGAGAGACCGTAGAATTTCATTCTTAACTTCCACGGGAAGAAATTGATAACGATTTGACTTCAAACAGCCGTGGACTTGATTGAAAATGCTATAAGCTCTGAATAAAACATGAACTCACTACATTCAATTTGAGACTAATCAAAACACACCTTTTGCCAAAAGGCATGTTTTGGGGGGCAAAGTGTTATCCCATCTTTTAGCAAAGCCGAGATACCCAAAAATTAACTGAAAATCAACAATTACTAGTCATAAATATCAGTTACATATTGCAGGTTCACCATGAATATCGATGAACTTTGTCCGAGTCCGGATTGGGCCACAATTGACAAAACATGATAAGCAAAGCTGTAGAAGCCAGCGGTTCAAATTTTAG
Organism: Allium fistulosum; assembly: GCA_030737815.1. Taxonomy (NCBI): domain Eukaryota; kingdom Viridiplantae; phylum Streptophyta; class Magnoliopsida; order Asparagales; family Amaryllidaceae; genus Allium; species Allium fistulosum. The sequence continues at coordinate 421,968,682 of CM060906.1, forward strand.
GTTAATCAGAGTTGGTATGAATTAGGTATGCTCGATACAAGTTAGACGATATGTGCCGTTCGTATCCATAAAAAACGCCCTATTCGAATCGATCAGATTCGTCTCCATCAGAGGGAGTCGTCGTCAAGTTCGAATCCATCAGGATCTAGCGACTTCGAATCGATCGTCTTCGAATCAATGATCTCGTACCAGCCATGGGAGCTTGATTCGAATCTAGACCCTCGTCGAATCCATCAGGTAAACTCTTGTTCGTATCCATTAAGTAAGGTCTCGCTCGTATTCACCCCGAGGATGAGCTTCGTATCCATCCTCCCTACAACCACTTCGTATCGATAACCCCCATGGTCACTTCGTATCGATCAATTGAATAATCGATGCGAAGTGTACTCCTGGATTCGGTACGAAGAGAAGCACGAATTGATGGGTATGGACATGCCGTTGCGAAGTTATGGATACGAATTGGACATGGAGGAAGAATACAAACTGGGAATATGCACGAATCCAGGAAGAAGAGGTCGATGCGGCAAAATATCTGGAGTGACTCGATCAGACCGGAGTGAAAAGCGGATCGACACGAAGAGCGCACGCCACGTCAACCTGCTCACGCGCATTGTCATCGAGGCGAAGTGATGGGTTCGAATGAATGGATTCGAACCAAACAGCCGTCGTGCAGACCAATTTTGTATCGACCATATCTCACAAACCACTGATCCAAATGCAACGAAATTTTCACAATAGCTTCCATACAAGGTAAGGAATGTTCCCACCAAGTTTCAGCCCGATTGGATCATTTTTTGATGGATACGAAATTGCTTCGTATCCATCACAGATCAAGTCGAAACTTGGTGGGGTCGGTCGCGTGGGCCCCCTCACGTGCCTGAAGAAGTCTCCCGAAGTTTGGGCGCGATCTCAGCCTCCTACGCCTATAAATAGCCCCCTGAAGCCTACAGAAAAGGGGGCTATTTGGCCATTCAACGTCCAGACTCTGCCGGATTCAATTCAACTTCTTTCCATTGCTGTTATACTCAAATTCATTCATGGTATCTGCTGTAATCATTTGTAATCAGCAAAGAACATCAATAAAAGATAAAAATCATTGAAGTGGACGTAGGCCGGAGATAGCCGAACCACTATAAATCTCGTGTTCTTGTGATTTATTTATGGATTACTGTTTATTGCTAGCTTAGATCTGAGATTTATGTCTGAATATTGCTGATTTGTATTCATACACTGGTGCTTTCACAATACTTGGGGTTTGTGACCATTTTTGGCGCAAACAATAAGAACGTTCTCAAAGTATTTAAGAAAGATATCTGATTTCCAAATTATATTAAACGGATCAAAAATAAATGTTATTTAAACATTGTTTACTAAAAACCTACACCACTTATCCTTCAGTGTTAAGTATGGAAAGATGCTTTCACACCACTATAATTAAGAAGGATTATTTATTAATTTCATAAATTGATTTTCATAAGTGATCTAGTTCATATACGGAAAATAATACTTTATATACTGACCATAAATCTTCGATTTCAAACTTAAACTTTCCTTTAGATAACAATGAAGTCGTTCAAGTTGGGATATTATTACACTCTACCTTGACTCAACAACATTCTTACTTTTAAGGATAGGTAGAAGTTGGGATATTAAGTATATGGTTTCCAAGTCTCTGTATATTATTTATTTAAATTAAAGTTTTACAAACCAACTTCTTTTTAAATTTCCAAGATCTCTTTTCAATTTATAAAACAATTTAGTAAACCCTTTATCTAAAAATAATTCTCTTTTATAAAAAAAATTATTACTTTAAGCACTTTTTACTTAATAAATTAATTACCTTTAAAACCTCCCTAATAGAGATTTATTTATTTTAAAACATCATTAATAAATAATTAATTAACTTGAAAACACTATTAATAAATAATTAATTAACTTTGAAATACTATTAATAAATAAAATGATTAATTAATTTAAAAACACTATTGGATGGATAATTAATCAACTTAAACTCTATTAATAAAAATGATTAATTAATTTCAAACGCTGCTAATAAATAACACTATTAATAAAATGATTGATTAACTTAAAACACTATTAAAATTAATTAACCATAAAATATCATTATTAAATAATTAGTTAATTTAATCAGTTAAATATCGAAAAACACTTTACTTCAAAATATTATAAATGTTAAAGTAAATTTAAATCCATTTCTTTTCAAATTTGGGAAGAGGCTTAGCGACCACACTTGCGCTTAATCAAACAACCATTTATTTTCAGTTCAACATTCCCCATCATTTCACTAGTATTTACATAAGCCAACATATATATAAATAAAATCCATAATTATCAATCAACAAATAACACATCATTTGTCCAAGTCAACCGACATTTAAATAACTATCCAAATTAATAAAATAGCAGTACAAGGATTTATTCTGCTAAATAGATGTCCAATATAATCTATCCAATTTAAATATAGCAGAACAGTGCTTTATTTTGCTAATAGAATGTCAGTGATAAAATAAAATTACCAAACGACGTAATTATTTTCGATGACTATTAATTTATCAATATTTTATACTTCAACTAGTCTGTCGAATAATTGTACAAATGCATTCTATTAGATTATACGAACCAAGTGTCGAAATCCGTAGGTCAAAAAAACTTCGTATGTGTGCGGTACAAGTTTCAAAGTTTAAATTATTAAAATTAAAATTAATTAAATAAACACCCCAAACTCTCTACCCAGGCCCAAGGCTCACAAGCCTAAACCCAAGCAAACCTTTCTTCCCAAATCTTATTTCCCAAATCAAACTCACAATACAAATTCCCAAATTAAGCCTTGGAGCTAAAACTGGAGCACGCACACGCATGCATGTGCACGTTGTCCTCCTCCTGCCAATCATCGCGTGACCACCCACCGCAACTTGCTTGGCCTCTCGCAACCCATCTACACCCACGTCATTCCCTCTGGTGGTCTAAAACCCACATCGACGCTGCAATTCCAAAATTCAAAAATAAAGCGTGCCTTCAAGCAGTTTGAAACTACCGCCATTTGCACGCTTCTAGCCGCCGCTCCACTCCACCAGAACCTATGCCGCTGCCGCCGTTTGAACCTTGACCTACTCTCTCACCTCCGAGCCTATCCTTAGCTAGATCATACTTACCAATGCCTTCCTGAGCCCGATAATCAAACCCAAAGAAAACGGTAACTGAAACCCTTTCGGAGCAACTTCGACCACCGTGGTTCAAATGATCACCGCCCACACCACCGCCTTGACCCAAGGCTGCTCCAAAACCCATCGCTCTGCCCAAACCCCCCCTAAATCGGCGGAATAAAATAATTGACCCAAATCCGATCATCTAGCCACCCTATCGCCATCCAACACCTTAAAATCTTCCGACTTGCTTTAAAAATCTCGATTTGCCAAGATGAATGTGACCGTACTCTCCGTTCGTCGATCCAAGCTTGATGGAAAACCAATAATGTTTGACTATTTACTATTTAGACCTATATCTCCCACCCTCATCGACAAACCCACTTCCGACTAATTTTAAAATAACTAAACACTAATATGGCATACCTATCAGTTGAACACTTTGGCTAGATTTATACGGATTGAGTGATATGGATTTTTGAATATGGAAACGGAGATGATAATTTGAAAAAAAACAAAGAACGGTTTTGGTTATTCTTCGTTACAGTAAACTTATTTTGTCCATTTTAAGGCAAATATAAATAAAAATATTATTTTTAAACCTATTACTTAAACATGAAAATCAAATACAAATCACAACCAAGCTGACCAATAAATTTGCACATATTCATTTCACCAAAAATATTAAACAAGTTTTGAATAACTCACCTTCCCTATGTTTGAAATGCTTCAGTTTCCATCTTTGGATTAAGAAAAATGCTTTAAGCTAAAAGTTGGGATTTTTCAAATTTTGTAAAAAGTTAGAGAAAGTGAAAAAAAAGATGATATCTAAAAGTATGAAGATGAATAAAAATGATAAGAGTGTATACATATATAAGGTTAAATAAAAATAAAATAAAAGTAAAAATAAAATAGGAATGACCTTAAATCACATATTTAACTCTTACATCAAATCTAAGCCACTCAAGTACCATTACATATGAAAGCATGTTGGATAATAGAATAATCCTTTCACCTTTGTAAACCTACACACTTAAGGAATCTTTTCTTTTCAAATCCATCTTTTCATTTGAAATTTAAATATATTTATATTTATTAATCCTTATTTTTATTATTTATTTATACATTACAAAATAAAAATGTTTTAAATATTTAAGTGTTGTTTTAAAGTTTATACAAGGGTATTACAACTTCTATAACTTGTTCGATAAAAAGCTAAAAATCCGAAAAGTTTGTTCCAGTCACATTTTCAGTTTTCTATCGAACTACCTATTTATGTAAGTAGGATTCAAAAATGAATTTTCCATCATTAAATATAAATTAATAGAGGGTTATTTAATAATTACAACCATTAATTGAATATTTAAAATAAATTAAATATTGACAAATCAAAGCGATAAAATTTCAAGTCGTTACAAAGATAGAGAAGAATTCAGCACTCTACGAATCATATTGATTTTAGTAGTAATTTTAAATTTTAGTTTTTATATTTAATTTGAAGTGAAAAATGTTAAATATGACTATGCAATAATGCAATCTGAAAGTGTATAAATAGAATTTGATGCCTAAAAGGAGTTTAAATTTAATTCAACTGATGATGTACATAAATTTTAGTTACTGTATGAAAGAATTTATATTAATTATACTATGAATTTGTTATTCTTTAATATTGATTTTTATTTTCTTAAATATCGGCATTTTTGTCTACTATTTTATATTAAAAATTTATGGTGTAGGTAAAACAATAAATGATGTATGAATAGAATCTACCTTCACAATTTCCACTCTTTCTAAGTTCAAACCGCAACTGCTTGTATGAAATACTCTGTCAATATTCCAAACTGGAAATTTTAAAAAAGGAAAAAAAGAAACAAAAATCCACTAAGGGCTTTTGATTCCGTTTATCTCAAAAATGTCTTTTCTTGTTTCAAATGCAGTCACGATGAATGAAAACTAACCACATTCCATATGAACATGATTATCTAGAGAACCACACTCGCTCTTAGTATGGATATCTATAAAACACTTGGTCTAAGGGTGGGTATCTATAAAACACTCGGTTTAAGCATGACATGCTTAGGGTGAGCATGGTTCTCTGCATAACCACGCTTTGTTTAAGCGTTGTTAACATGAACTGCTCTATGCCACGCTTCTACCATTAAACGCATTTTTGTTCCTGCTTTCGCTACAATCGCTCAAAACTACAAGGGCAATATAGTAAAATCAAAAGCTTTATTTTAACAGGGTGAGAATGACAAATGTTGAGGGGAGAATAAATGTGGTCATAAGTGTATTGATTCGAAGTAATTAAATTTCAAATGTTTGAGAGATGGGAACTCTCCTCCTTGAGAAGATCACTCGCTTTACTCAAAAATTTGATAGATGTTGTTGACCATAGAATTTGTTGTTATTCTTTGTCAGATATTTGGATAAAGAATTTAACTAAAAATATTTTATATGAGTAGTTCTTTCTTTAAACAAAGAATTTAGTTAGGAATCTAACTAAAAACATTTTATGTGATTTAAGAAGAGATTTAAGATGTAATAATTGAGAGAAAAATGGATATAAAGTTGAGGAACAATATAAATAAATAATTCAAACACAGAAAATAAATATAAAAGTAAATTAAGTAAAGAATATTATACTTTTATGGTGGTTGGGTATAATTTCGAACTACCTCTAGATTTTTTTATTTATCGCCTTTAATAGTATATATATTACAAATTGATTTGTATACAAGTTTATAGAAAATAATGGTAGAGATTTGGCATAGTTCAGATTGAAGAAGGATTGTTGTTCTCTTTTTATGTACCTAAATCTGGTATTTATAGTTGAGAAAATGAGCAATCACTGCTTGAGTTGTTGCTTCAATTTTCAGTAATAAAATTCTTGAGAATCTTTTACTAGAGCGGTCTAATTTTGGCTTAAATGGAGCCCTACCTTCCTTCAATCGGATTTGACACCAGAATCTTCTTGAGCATGACCCGAGGCTACCTAGATGCTCCCCTTCGCGCACTTTCTTTTAATGCTAGCTAGCTTGAGCGCTTGCTAATTTCGAGCTTTATCTTGGAGATGCTCTATGGTTGCTTCAAAGTGCAACTCGAAATAGCTTTGAATGAGAGCTCCTTATACCATTATACCGAACCTTACTCAAGGTTGCTACACGTGCAGCTTGAAGTAGTTTTGAGTGATCAAGCTTTGAGCACTCAAACTTTAAGCGAGAGGTCAATTGAGCGCTACCCTAAAGCTTGCTACGGTTTTCTCAAGCACAACCCGAGGCTTTCTTCTGGTGCTTCTCTAGCTTTCTTTAAACGCTCATTCTGCCACTTGTTTCGAGCGTTTCCTTCAAGTACTGCCTCGGCCAAATTTCATTTTTCAAATTACTTTCTTATCTCATCCATTTGTTCGATTCAAAAGATGCTTTGAGTCTTGTTCTGGCTTTGATTCGAGTTTTCTTAAACGTGATCATGGGGTGAAGGAAAATAAGAAGACAAAGGAGGAAAATATTGTCAATACCATAGGGTGAACATGAATGGAACAAACTATTTGATAGAGTCAGGCATATGCACTAGTGGCAATGCTTTAATTTACTATAAAATATCAACTTTGTGATAAAATCTCATTCAAAATAAAATGTGTTTTTATTTCTATTATATACTTCTTATTATGTGATATATTAATTATTTAATTTAAGTATATTTAATAGAAATTTCATAAATAATAAGTTTTGTGATACTAATTACAATGTATTGTAATCATGAGAAATTCATCACAATGAAAACAAACATATCATTTTAGATATTTCTAGTCAAGATGTATCGAGACTGGATACTAATACATACATTGCGACATTGTGTACGGATCTCTAAATTTTAGGCAATTTATTACTCATGGCTGTTAGGGGCACAAAGAAGTTACGTACTAATAGTTATTGTATGATTATGGAATGACCTACTCAATAGTTTATTGTTGGTTAATATAAATAAGATCAAACATAGAATAATAAAATGACACTATTAGATAGTTCTTTCGATTTGAGCATATTGTTGAACTTCAATGTAGATGCTCCACTTTGATTATAGTTAAATCATAGCATAACGTCCATCGAACGACTATAGTCGGGTTTGAGTTGAAGAATTAGAAGTAATACACTATTCCATAGTGAATTCATCTCCTTAGTTATATGGGGTTAGTTTTGCGGTCAACTGTAGTTAACTTAAACTCGAAGTCTCTAGCAAGAGCGGTTTAGTTAATAATAATTGTTAACATTGAACCAAGAACTTTGCGTTTTGACTATACAAGTTGAATGCGGATGATATTAGAATATTGACCAATACCAAATTCCATACATACTAATATAACATAGTTTAATAAAGAGAATTGGTGTAAATAATTGTCACTACCAATGGACTACTTAGTAAAATTAGATTTTATCAAAACCATGTAAGTGATAGATTTAGTCAAACTATCTCACCACTAGCTAAAGTGATGCATGAATTTTAATATTCAAATTATCGATATTAATCACTGACCGAATTTACACGTATGAGTCACATAACCGCAATGTTCAATACTCTGAATACCAGATGATTTAATTAAATTATAATTGTTATAAATCAACTAATATTTATGAAATATTAATTATTTAATTTATTTAAATCGGAATTGAAAATTGTGCGTTTATAGAAGTTATATATGTACGTATTGATGTATGATATCAATGTACATTGAATTGGATTTAAAATGTACAATTACCGGTCTATTTTAAAGTTGCAAATATGCCCATCAGCCTATGGAATGTCCGACCATATAAAGGAGGTTAGGAGGGTGAGCTATTCTTATATAAGGGTTTTAATTGGTGGAGAAAGAAGGGGTAAAAGACTAGATCCAGATCTTCGCTTTTCTCTCCTTCTCTTTTTTTATTTAAACCCACCACCATCTTCAGTTTTAAGTTACCTTTTCAGCTTCTCTCCTCCCCTCTAGGCCACAAGTCATAGCCATTCCCTCTCTTTAATCCATAAAAAAAATTCAAATTAAATCAAATAGAATTAAATGTGCATAGATCTCTTCGTTTACTGGTAATATCTAGAAGGGATAAAATCAGATTCTAGGAGATCATTCGATTAAACATTCAAGGTGTTACAACTAGGCCACAATTGAGGTAACTTTTAATTTATATAAATTTTATATTTATGTGATCATCTATGTTATTGTATATAGGTTAGAATTATATGACGAATTCATAAATGTGTAGGAAACAGTGTAGTACTAATGTGAACTGATCTTAAGGCTACTTTAATACTAGAGGGGTGAATAGTGTTTTATAACTTATATGGAACTTTTCTAAATTGTTTCGAGGTTTATATTTAAAAATATACAATCAATACAGATATACACACATACACATATATGTAGTAAAAGTATAGTAAAAATAAGAGTTGACACTAGGAGATACTGGTTCAAATTAACCACTACTACATCCAGTCCTTTACAGTGTATGTACAGATTTCCTTTCCAACGCCTACTTTAAACAAGTAGCAAGAAACCCAGAATACAGTCTCAATTTCAAGGTAACGGGATACACCCTCCTGATTTTCTGAGTTTAGGGTGGACTCTCTTGATTTAATCAAACAACAAGATCACCCACTTGATTTTAACGGGCAATAAGCACACCTACTTGGTTTGAACCGGCAAAAAGCACACCCAAACATATAATAATAGAGGGTTGTTGATTCTAAATACAAATTGTTGTACTTTGTATACAGAATATCTTATAGCCCTTTTGATAGAAATTTGAACTTTGAATTGATGAGAGAATACTTTCAAATCGGTGAGCAGATTATAGAGAATGAATGTAGTAAAGTAGAGATTGAAATTGAAGAGTATAAAAAGTGGATTTTTTAGAATATATAATGAGAATTTGAAGTAAGAAAAAAGTAAAGAAGTGGTTAATAAAATTCATTTTTCAGTCTCCTTTATATTGTGTATGAAGGAACGTGTCTATTCGCAAAGAGATGTAACAAAAAATCACAACTATTGAAAATTGCAAAAGCACCTCTTCAACGATACATATGTCGACATACCTATGTAGCTTATGTTGACATACTTATGTATGTTTTGAAAAACAGATTCACTTTAAATGTATTGTAAAATTTTGAACTCTTGTAAAATCATTTAAGCATAGTTTGTAAATACTTTAATATATAAAAACTCTTATAAAATATTTGTAAAAATATATTTTGAAAATAAAATAAATATTTATATAATAAAAAATGATTTGATAAGAGAGTATTCAAAGAAAAGAAAGTTGCTATTCATGGACTTTAACAAGTTAATCTATTGTTTATTAACTATAAACTATCCACCCCCTTCCAAATTCTTCAACTCTTGGACCACCCATCCTTCCTATCTTTCTATCGTCCAGCAAGTATGGAACATCAATATTCATGGAAACTCAATGTTTAAACTCAAATCAAAGCTTCAACACATCAAATCAGTTCTTAAAAACTGGAATGTGGAGTTGTTTGGCCATGGCAATAAACTAACCACCAATATAAAATTACTACTTGAACATATTCAAACAATTTTACATAATAACCCATATTTTATTGATCTTTTTACGCAGGAACATGCCTTATTTGAGGAACTAGCTGCAACATTGACTATCTTACATTCCCAACACCATATCCATCACAACAGCAGGAGCTAGAATCTGAAGTATCCGACGAGGTGATAAAGGCAGCCCTCTTTCCTATTCTGAAGGACGGCTCGGGAGGCCCGGATGGATTTAATTCAACATTCTTCATCTCTAGCTGGGATATCATCAAAAAGGACTTCCTCAAGGCAGCTCGTAGTTTTTTTAGAAGTAGTAGAATGATAGGGAGTTTAAATTCAACTACAATTTGTCTAATTCCTAAATCTAACAACCCTAACAATGTGAATGACTTAAGGCTTATAAGCTATTGTAACACTGTATACAAATGCTTATCCACAGTCCTTGCAAATAGGATGAAGGGATGTCTACCATCTCTAATTTCTACTAATCAAAGCGCCTTCATCAGTGGGAGAAGTGTTATCGATAACATGCTTTTATCTCATGAACTAATCAAAGAATATGATCGCAAATATACCGGCCCTAGAAGTTGCCTCAAAGTGGACCTCATGAAAGCTTATAACACCATAAGATGGGAAGTAGTCCTGTTTGCTTTAAACGGAATGGCATTTCCTTCAAAGATGCTGAATTGGATCTAGGCATGCATTACCACTACCAGATTCTCAGTTCAGGTCAATGGCCAACTTTGTAGCTCTTTAGCCTAAGGATGGAGACATGGAAACCCTCTAAGCTCATACCTTTAGCGGTCATGGAGATGTTAACTATCATTCTTAATGAAATATACACCAAGAAGCAAATTAATTACCATCCAAAATGTCAGAATCCTAATGTGTCTTCACTTTGCTTCGCGGATGATCTTGTAATTTTCACCAAACCAAATCTGAAATCTCTTGAGAATGTTATCCTCTCTCTGAACGAATTCCAAGCCTTGTCCGGACTTAGAATGTATTAATCCAAGTCTTATATTTTGTTAGAAGGAATTTTCCAGCAATAAAAAGAACAAACCTAATGTAGGCTAAATTTGCAAATGATGAGCAGTGGAATTAAATATCTTGGAATCCCCCTAACCACCTCTAGAATAATGAAATTCCACTATGTGGGATTGTATGAAAGAATTACTCAAAAAACTCAACTCTTGGTACGATAAATTCCTAACTCATGTTGGTAGATTAACCATCATAAAATCCATGACCTTCTCTATGAAAGTGTATTACTCTAGAATTTTTATCCAACCCAAGAAGTTACTCCAAATGATTGAGCATGCGCGCAACATTTTCTATGGTTTAGCTTCCCTTTTTCCAAAAAGACAATTCTTATCTCCTTTTCCAAAACTTAGAAGCCAATTAATCAAGGAGGACTTGGAATGGTTAATCTTGTAAAGTGGAATAGACCACCAATCTCCTAATACCTTAATACAATAATTAGCTAAAGCTCCTCTTTATGGGAACGTTGGTGTGAAAAGCATTATATCGAAAACAGGGATTTCTGGGGTTTGAGTAGGAAATAAAACATCCGTGGATCGGGGGAAGTATCCTAGAATCTAGAGGTAGCCTAAAGCCCTTATACCAATTTTCCATTGGCGTAACTCCACTGCAACCTTATGGAACACACCATGATCTGCCTGTTTGCACAAAAAATGGACAAACACCTCAAAGTTGTATGATTTAGTAGATCTTATGTTGTTCTTAGTGATTTATGCAAATATATGAAAAGCAGGGGCTAAACTATAAAAAGACACGCAAATTTATAGTGGTTCAGCCAGAATGTGCCTATGTCCACTTTATATGTTATTTCTCTTCTCTTGTTTTGATTACAAGTACAAAGCTTTGATACAAGTAAAAGAAAGTTGTTTGAAAGTTCTCTCCGTGCTTGAGCTCTCAAACTTGTCCCCCATTGTTGTACCCCTGCCCCTCTATTTATAGAGTGAGGCTAGGGGTAGGGGTCTTGGAGGTATACAGCAGCTGGTGGGCCTGGGCTGATGTAATCTGGTCTGGTGGAGCGGGTCTGGCTTACTTGGTTCGGTGGGAAGCATGTTGAGTGGACCGGTGTACTTGGTTCGGTGGGAAGCATGTTGAGTGGACCGGTGTACTTGGTTCGGTGGGAAGCATGTTGAGTGGACCGGTGTACTTGGTTCGGTGGGAAGCATGTTGAGTGGACCGGCTTACTTGGTTCGGTGGGAAACAGGTTGAGTGGACCGGCTTACTTGGTTCGGTGGGAAACAGGTTGAGTGGACCGGCTTACTTGGTTTGGTGGGAAACAGGTTGAGTGGACCGGCTTACTTGGTTCGGTGGGAAACAGGTTGAGTGGACCGGCTTACTTGGTTCGGTGGGATACAGGTTGAGTGGACCGGCTTACTTGGTTCGGTAATGGGATGGAAAGGCCTTGGTTTGGTGATGGGGAGATGGTATTTGGTTCGGAAAAGACCGGTTGAAATATATCCAACACTTACCCCCCCAAAGTGGGGTACGTGCTTGTATGTGCCGCGCTTTGTTTTCTTGTAGCTGAGATGGCTTCGTTCGGTCTTGGGTGTGCCGAACCGGTTGGTCCGGTCGACATGTTTTGCTTATAAATAGAGGCTTTAGGTTACTGTCATCCTTCATCGTTTTGAGACAACCGAACCAACCTGATTACTGAGTCAACCTGATTACCGAACCAGGTATGTTTGAATGCCGAATGGGCCTATTTTGAATTACCGGATGATCTCTCGAGATCCCCAAATACCGAGTGAGCCTTCGTATCTGTCCTACCGAATGAACCTTTGCATCTATCCTACCGGATGAACCTTCGTATCTGCCCTGCCGAATGAACCTTCGCATTTTCCCTACCGAATGAACCTTCGCATTTGTCCTACCGAATGAACTTTCGCATTTGTCCTACCGAATGAACCTTCGCATTTGTCCTACCGAATGAACCTTTGCATTTGCTTATTTACATCCTCCATTCTAACAATACGCTTTTTATGTTGCAGATAAATGTCTCGAAAAGCAGAAACTCGATCAGACAAAAAGAAATCCCAGGGCGAAGGAGAATCTTCCTCAGTGCCCCCTGTTCAGCCAGGTCCGGAACGTCATGGATCTACCCCGAGATCACTAGTTGACGGGTACGGCCCTCAGGAGCTTCTGAACTCCCCGCCCGATTGCTTTCCCAGCTCCCTTAAGGAAGAGCAGCTTGATGTCATCTCCCGTTCTTTCGGGATTGATAGGGCGCGAATGCTGTTGCCAGGGAGAGAAGTTATGCCATACGACCCTCCTGAAGGGTACTTTGCCTACAGCAGATACCACTGCATGTGTGGTGCCATTCCGCCTCTTAACGCTTGGGTAGTCAGCTTCCTCACATATCTAAAGGTGGCCCATTCCAGCTTCAACCCAACTCCTATGCTATACTGGTGAGCCTCTTCGTCATCTTCCAGAGGAAGTATGGTCGTGCTCCTTCCAACCGGGAGATCCGGTACTTATATAATCTGAGGGGCTATAAGAAGGGGTCCCCATACATCAGCTTGGAGTCAGCTGTAACCTTCAAGCCGGTCTTGGATCTGTATTCCAAATTCAGCATGTTCAAGAAGGAGTGGTTCTTCGTCAGGGACGACTCTGTTTCTATTCGGCGTTTTACTTCTGGATGTAAGTTGATGCTTTATTTATAATTTCCATTCTGATTGCGATGCTTCTTCTCATACGTTTTCATTTTTGCTAGCGACAGGTGGCTTTGCGGTTGTGGAGACTGACCGCCTGGTTCAGACGGCGGCTGAGAGAGAAGCTATCCCCGGGAGAGATAGATCAGCTGCCTTCCTGATCAGAAACGGGACCCTTCTGGAGTATAACTTGATCCTTCCACAACAGGCAGTAGTCAAGCTGAGGGAAACAGCGGAGGAGAGGGCGGATGCTTAGGCTAAGGGAGGTGCCACGGCAAAGAGTGGCAAGAGGAAACCTTTCACAAAACCTCCTGCCGTCGGAGGTAAGAAACTTAAGAGGTCGGGCGGTCCTTCCCCCAGCAATTGCCCACTTACCCGGGGGGAGGAAGATGTAGAGGAGGAGAGAGGTGAGGGTGGAGGTGACCGGGAAGGTGGCGACGGTGGTGATGGCATCGGGGCCTTGCTTCCTGGGCAAGCAGGCGAGATTCAGGAGTGGACGGATGATGCATTCCACCAAGCTTTTGAGGGGCTGGACGGGGAACCGGCTTTGATAGAGAAATCCAGGAAAGCTGACAAGGCTGGGACTGGTGCAAGCGAGCCTCCTCAGACTATTCCAGCCAAGGTGGCTCCGACGACTCAAGGTGAACTTTTGACTCCTGCGGGCTCCATTTATGATAGGGACTTAGGAATATTTTATGATCCGCTCCCGTCCTGGAATGAAATCCAGGACTCATTGCAGTATCCTACTCCTCCCCAGGGTTGGTATAACCACAGATGTGTTTTCTTTCTTCTATTATCTTTTAATTTACCGTGTTTTCTCGAATTATGGATCAATGTAAGCTTGTGACACTTTTTCTTCATATCAGGAGCAGGTAAAACGGCCAAGGCCTCAGATCTTCGGCACAGGCTTGAACAGTACAAGCTCTCCAAAGCTTCCGCCAAGCCGAAGCCTTCGGCCCACCGTTACGGGGATGTAGTCGGCTACCGTCCTCTTCTCGGGGTTATTGACGAGGGCATTCAAAAGAGAAAGAGGAGCCATCCCTTATCTGAATCCTCACTTGGTCCTCAGCCCCCGGTTCAGCCTCTTCACGATATCATGGAGGAGGATACTGAGTTTGCACTCTCTCCGCACCCATCTGAAAATCCTACCGTTATTTAGATTGATCGTCCTGGTTTGGCTCGTAATCCATTCGCGGGTCACCCTGATCTGGATCCAGGTTCCCATGATGTTACCTTTGACGAGGTTACCGGTGAGCACCTTCTTCCCCGCAATCCCATGGTACGGGTGCTTGATGAGGCTAAGTCCTTAGATCTCGATTTACTTACCACTCGGGTAATTACCATGGGAGACGAGGCCAAGGCTAATATTGATCGGGTGGCGGAGGAGACTAGGAAGCTGATGGGGCATCATGCCCGGTTGGTTAAGGCTGGAGAGGAGATTGGGAGTACCAACATCCAACTACGATTGATGGTTTCGGATCAGGCCAAACAGCTTGCTGATCAGGCCATTCAGATTTCTCAGCATGAGGCTGCCTCCGGGCGGTTGAGGAAGACTATGGAGGAGGCTAGTAAGGCGGAATTGCGGAAGATGGAGGCTGCTTGCAAGGAGCAGATAAATATGGCCATTTCCACGGTGGACGAGGTTCGGAAAGCGGATCTTGAGCAGATAGAGGAGTTATCCGGGAAACTTGAGGCTGCAGAGCTTGCTCAAGCCAAGTTGAGGGAGGAGATGGAGGCAATGCGGAAATCCCTTCTGGTTGACTGCTCGAGATACCGATCGGAGAGAGATGCCGCCGTTGAAAGGTTGTCGGCTTCCGAGGCCCGGATGAGGGAGTTTGAGGAGAATGAGGGGATGATGGACGAAATGCTCCAGGACATGTACTTCCGAACCTGGAAGCAGGGCAACCTATTCTGGATGGATGATTATCCTAGGGTCATGGCTAAGATCTATCTTCGGGCTCTGGAGGAGGCTAAGGCTGATGCGGATAAAGATGGTGGCGTGGCTTTCAGCATGGATGTGGTCACTGCCCAGTTTGCCAAGGAGGAGAAGGTGGCGGTGAAGGAGGGTATGCGGTTGCTTGCTGCTGAGGAGGCAGGTGTGCAAGTAGAGGATGACGACCAGGATGGCCAAGAAGCAGGTGTTTGTAAGTCTTCCTTTTTTAGTTTCCCCATTAACTTGGTTGCTTCTCACTAATGAATCCTTTCTCTGTCTGGACAGGTGGGCAACAGGACAAGGAAAAAACTCCAATGCAGCCGGCCCCTTAATTATACCTGGAAAAACTCTTTTTGTGGACTTGACAGGGTTGCAGATGTTAGTCTTAAAACAGTAAAGTAGCTTTTAGGTTGTAATATTTTGCTACTTGTAATAAATGGCTCTATTCTTGATGTGTAATTCTTTAACTTAAGCTGATTTTGTCGTCTTCTGAATGTTTGTTGCTATTTTGACATGTCGTATGAGAAATATAGCTATGTATATTCTTGTAATTGAATTGTGTTTGATGTCAGGTTCTGGTTTAAAACATAATTTCATGACTTGCAATGTTAGCGTGTGGTGTGAATAAATTGTATTTGTACACAAAAGAAGAAAATACCGCCTTTCATGTTCTAATCGTAGATGACAGTTTTGAATATCTTGTATGACCGAGCATGGAACGCAGTTGAATGCCCTGCCATCCAATTGTGAGTCCCTACACCCATTGGCGAGTATCTCCTACTCTGTATCCTGTACTTTAGGGATTGTTATAGAGGATAAGAGGAAAGCTTTTTAAGTAAAATTGAAATATGTGAAATAGTAAAACTTCCAATCACGGAAGGCCTTCGATGTGCTTAAGTTCGTGGCAAACGGGTTTTGTAGTCACTTTCCCTAGCTGTGGGTCTTGGAGACATTTCTCACCCATCTTACGCCTCCGCGGGGAGTTAATTCTTTTTTACCACAGCCGCACCTAAGACACATCAGAGCCGAGATCGCGCACAGTAACTACCCAGGCTATTATGGCCCGTAATCGTGGGTATTATTCGATTTACTGTGGCCGGCTAGCGTGGGTGCCGATCGTCAACTGTGAACTACCCCTGGCTGGCCACACCTTATGTTGGGGCTTATAGTCGGTTCACAGTTGCCGGCGAGCCTAACGCCGTAATGAGCTGCCTCGGCTATAGTCGGCCTTCTCGGTGGCTTATAATCGGCTCATTACAGTTGGCTTTAAGGGCCGTCACGAGCAATGAGTTAACCCGCAGCAGAGGGATGCTGGAGCAAAAGTGTCTCATTGGCAAGGGCATAGATTCGCATAGTACCTGTTAGGTTTTGCCCAGGTGAAGTTGCGCCGTGGAGTGCTTTGAGTGGAAATGCTATATGCATAGGATTTTGTTCAACAGAAAAGGATAAAGTTAACAAGTAGCCAAGATATAAAGGAACAAGTTAAAAAAGAGACAGTTTTTTAAAGTGGTTCGGCATGAAAAGGCCTACGTCCACTGATTCTCTTTGTTAATTCACTTCATATGGGCAGTACAAGTTAAGAAAAGTATCGACGGAGGTGCTGGATGTTCCATGCCCTCTGGAACACCTCTCCGTCCACTGTTGACAAAATATAAGCTCCATTGTGGAGATCTTTATGAATTACATATGGTCCATCCCAGATTGGGTCTAGTGCTCCGGGGCGAGGGAAGATTCGTTTGAGGACAAGATCCCCTTCTTGTAAGGTACGATGCTTGACTTTGGAGTTGTATTGTGCTGCCACTTTCTGCTTGTGGGCTGCTGCTTTAAGGACTGCATCATTTCTTCTCTCCTCAACTAGATCCAAAGACATGTGGAGGAGTTCTTCATTCTCTTCTGGGTTATAGTGGATCCTACGGTGGGAAGGCACAATGGTTTCAACTGGGAGCATAGCCTCCGATCCGTATGCCAAAGAGAAAGGAGTGTGCCCCGTTGATGTTCTGAAAGATGTGCGGTAGGCCCACAGTGCCGTAGGGAGTTCATCCGCCCAAGCGCCCTTTGACTTTTTGAGCTTCTTTTTGATCAGAGTTTTCAGAATTTTGTTGACTGCTTCGACTTGTCCATTTGCCTGGGGATATGCTACGGATGAGAAGCTTTTATGAATTCCGTGCTCTCGGCACCAGTTGGCGAATTCCTTGCTGTCAAACTGAAGTCCATTGTCTGATATGATTTTGAGTGGGACTCCGTACCTGCATAGAACATTTTTGATCAAGAAGTTAATAACTTTGGCTGAAGATACTTTATTCAGAGGTTCCACTTCCACCCATTTGGTGAAATAGTCGACTGCCACTATAGCATATTTGGCCCCGCCTCGGCCCATTGGTAGCTCGCAGGGAGATACATCCTTCATTGGTAGCTTCATTTTGTCGAATGTGTGTTTGAACAGGATGTTTACTGAGCTTCCAGTGTCTACCAGGATTCGGTAAACTTCGGCGGGACCGAGTCGGGCAGAGATGACCATGGGATCTATGTGAGGGTACTGCCTTCCTTCTAGGTCACGCTTACCGAATGTGATGTCATCACTTTCTTTCCGCTTCGAGTGGCGTTCTTCTATAACCGAATTGACATAGTCTTTATTGTCTCTAAGCGACTTTCTGTATCTTTCCATCTCTTTCCAGCTTCTGTCTGCGATGTGCGGCCCTCCTGAGATGGTATGGACCACTATCTTCTCTTGACTAGAGCTGCTAGCGTTGCGGTTTCCTCTGTCGGCCCCCGGTGAGGGTAGCCTTGGGTTTTCATTGGCAGGAGCTGGGGTCCTGTCCTGACCTTTTACATAACGTTCCAGTTTCTTCCTTCTGATGTGTTCCTCAATCAGATCTCGGAGATGATGGCATTCGTTGGTATCATGCCCGTGAGATTCGTGGAAGCGGTAGAACTTTCCAGACTTCTGTGCGTTATCTGATTCCTTCTTGTATGGTGGGCGTTTGTATCTAACTTCGCCTTGGGTGGCAAGGAAGATATTTTCGACGGTCTCGTTCAAAGGAGTGTAAGTGTCGAATCTCGGTCCTGGCCGATATAGGCGCTTTTCTCCCTTCTTGCCCCCAGCATTGTCTCTGGAATCATTTCTTCGGACGTCCCTTGCCACAGCAGGGGCATTGCTACGGGTTGTCTTATTTTGCTGTCCTGATTGCCCCTCAACGGCAGCATCCTCAAGCCTCATGTATTTCCCGACTTCATGGAAGAAATCGGGTAAAGTAGCTGGTTTTTCTTTTGTCAACCTTCTAGCAAATTTAGTGTCCGGATGCACACCACTGCAGAGGGCCATTAGGATAAGCTTCTCATCGGCATCTTGGACTGCGGCTGCTGCGGCGTTGAATCTGGTTAGGTATTGCTGCAGCTTCTCTCCAGGTTTCTGTTTGACGCTGGATAAGGAATAAGCGTCCTTAGGTTGCTCCACATGAATGCGGAACTGACTAATAAATTTTTCTTTCAACATTTCCCACGAGCTGATGGATCCCTGGGGTAGATGACAGAACCAGGAGGTAGCAAGATCTGCTAAGAAGAGCGGAAAGCATTTGCACAGTACTCCCTCTGTCGCCCCACTCATGAGCATATGTTGCGTGTACCTCTGTAAGTGTACAACGGGGTCGGAGGTTCCTTTGTAGGGTTCCATTGTTGGCATCTTCCATTCTCGGGGGGTGATAGCAATTTCGATATTGCGGGCGAAAGGGCTGGTTACCCTAGCGCCTATCCCTCAATCTCTTTGCTCCCGTTGGACACACTCTCTGAATAAGCGTGCCATCCTTTCATCAGAGTTTGGAGCAGATAGAAATGAGTTTGGTTCTGTTCTGTGGGATTGATTCCGTCCAGATGACCTGTAGGGATGGTATCGTCTATCATTCCTCATATTTTCCAGTGGCTGCCTTTGATCTTCTGGGAGCATGCTAGGGTCAGCTACAGTTGGCCCTTGCCTTGATCTTCCCCTACCGGGTTTTGATCTAAGCACTTCCTCGGGTCCAACTTCGGGCTGGACTCTAGCTCGGCCCCGTTCACTGGCGTTTCCGTGGTTAGGCAGTATGACAGGATCAGCTACAGTTGACCTCCGTCCGGTACCTTCCCCGTTGGGTTCGGTACCAAACGTTTCCTCAGGCCTAACTTCGGGCTGTGCTCGGTCTCGGCTCCTACCATGGCTACTTCTGCCATTAGCTCCTTCGAAGAGGGAAGATCTTTGTCGTCTTTGAGATCCTCCAAATTGGGACTCGCCCCATGATTCAGTGTTGCTGTTGGATTCTTCAGCGTCCTTAAGTGTGACATGAGATGGTCCACCAAGGCTTCCTGCTGGGACGTGAAGCGGTTAGTTACTTCAACCACAACTCTGTCCAAATCTGCCCTAGTAATTGCTGTAGGCTGTTCTGTGGCAGGAGTGGTTGGGTTAGCCTGTCCTTCATTTGTTACCGCTGTTGGAGGAGGACGATTTACTTGATCCGTGACAGCTGGATCTGGAAGACTGCTGGATGCGATGTTTTTTCCTTTGTTAACATCTTTTCTCTGTTTGGGAGGCATGTTTTCCAAGTGGCGGACGATGCTGTTAGGAAAATTGTTAAGTGGATGAAGCTGAAGCTTCGAGCTTCTAATTCTCAGTGAAAGCACCAAAAATGTTTGCACAAAAAATGAACAAACACCTCAAAGTTGTATGATTTAGTAGATCTTATGTTGTTCTTAGTGATTTGAGTGATTTATGCAAATATATGAAAAACAGGGGCTAAACTATAAAAAGACACGCAAATTTATAGTGGTTCAGCCAAAATGTGCCTACGTCCACTTTATATGTTATTTCTCTTCTCTTGTTTTGAATACAAGTACAAAGCTTTGATACAAGTTAAAGAAAGTTGTTTGAAAGTTCTCTCCGTGCTTGAGCTCTCAAACTTGTCCCCCATTGTTGTACCCCTGCCCCTCTATTTATAGAGTGAGGCTAGGGGTAGGGGTCTTGGAGGTATACAACAGCTGGTGGGCCTGGGCTGATGTAATCTGGTATGGTGGAGCGGGTTCGGCTTACTTGGTTCGGTGGGAAGCATGTTGAGTGGACCGGTGTACTTGGTTCGGTGGGAAGCATGTTGAGTGGACCGGTGTACTTGGTTCGGTGGGAAGCATGTTGAGTGGACCGGTGTACTTGGTTCGGTGGAAAGCATGTTGAGTGGACCGGTGTACTTGGTTCGGTGGGAAGCATGTTAAGTGGACCGGTGTACTTGGTTCGGTGGGAAGCATGTTGAGTGGACCGACTTACTTGGTTCGGTGGGAAACAGGTTGAGTGGACCGGCTTACTTGGTTCGGTGGGAAACAGGTTGAGTGGACCGGCTTACTTGGTTCGGTGGGAAACAGGTTGAGTGGACCGACTTACTTGGTTCGGTGGGAAACAGGTTGAGTGGACCGGCTTACTTGGTTCGGTGGGAAACAGGTTGAGTGGACCGGCTTACTTGGTTCGGTGGGAAACAGGTTGAGTGGACCGGCTTACTTGGTTCGGTAATGGGATGGAAAGGCCTTGGTTTGGTGATGGGGGAGATGGTATTTGGTTCGGCAAAGACCGGTTGAAATATATCCAACACTGCCCATATGTTGTATTAAGCGAAACTATATCCTATAATGAAATGCAGCAAAGTGGAATTCCGCTTCAAGCTAGGGTAAGGGATTACTACAAACAAGGAGAAATTAGCTTACCATATACAAGCAATCAAAGGATTAAATCAATCTAGATGACTCTTCGTAGAGCAAAGATTAAGGAGAGCGAGTTTGATGCCACTTTATGTCAATCTACCAAAAACCACTCCATTAAACTAGTATACTCTCTGATTATGAATCATCCAAACAAAGTTAAAGACACTTGGAGCAACGGGATATGGGATAGCTCAGGCACACACAACCATAAACATTTTATGTGGAGAATTCTAAAAAACGCCATTCTAACACAAGGTAAACTTTGCTATTCTGGCTACCTTAATGTGTCCTTATGTCCTATGTGTGGGATTGAAAATGAAACTATCATACATTTGTTCTTTCAATGTAATGTTAGCAAGAGTCTCTGGAAAGAGGTGCTGTAGATATTCAAAGGTACAAGATTAAAAACCTTTAAATCTAAGCTACTTCTTGTCACATTGAATATTGTGCTTGTAGAATTATGGAAAGAAAGGAACAAAAGGGTCTTTCAACATGTGAAAAGAGATGTCCAGGAAATCATTTGATGTTGTATTAGACAAATTAGGAGGAAAGTTATTAGCTATGGGAAAAGGGAAATTTTCACAGATAATGATAGGTTTTTGTACTTAAAGTGGCTCGGTTTTGTAGTTAACTCCTAGCGACTACTTTTTGTATTCATTTTTTCCTTTTCAATGAAGAGGTAAGGGACCTCGTTAAAAACCCTGCTTAACTTCAACAAAAAACTATAAACTATAGGCTTGAACACTTCATGTCTTTGTCTCTAAACTCACAAGTCTTCAAATATCTTGATCATCTTTGAATCTTGATCTCTAGTCTTTTTACTTATTAGTCTTCGAACTTGATTATCATATACTTATGTATACCTATATAATATCCCACAAACTATTCTATACAACTTGAAAAAATATCAGTACCTATATTTATATAGTTGTTGCCATCAAAATCCATATATGTGGTATTAACAATATGTGTTTGTTGTCATTTTAAATATGAATATATGAATAAATTAATTTTTTATGTATATGATCATAATCTATTTTCAACCATAACCTAAAAAACATTTTTTTTATTTTAAAATTATTAAAAACATTTTTCAATTAAAATTGAATTTTAAAACCATTGTTTTATGTATGTGTGTATATAAACTATTTTAATAAATTTTTATTTTTTTTATTTTCATATGTTATAAAGATAAATGGGGGTAGTTGTAAAGGACAAAAATTTGTATTTTTTTTTGTCTCAAGGACCCAACCTTCGTATTTTAGCCACAAGAACAAACATTCTCCCAAAATTAGTCATAAGGACAAACCGCCAAAATTACCAACCACCACTTCTCACACCACCACCCCTGCCATCACCTGCACCACCAGCCTCGCCGCCGCTCCCAACACCAACACAATCGCCAAAATCTAAAATTTTAGTAGTAGGTTCGACACTGCAACTATGTAGTATCGGTTTCTTTTTATTAAATAAAATGATACTAGGCAGTATCATTAATGTCATTATAAGCTAAAATGTACATATACTTCTACTTTCACAATTTAAATTTACTCCTTCATAATCACCATCAATACATATCCTACTATACATAAAGAAAAGGTGCAACGTTTATTTTTTTATAAAACAGAAAAACCGATACTGCACATTATCATTTATATCTACTATCAATAAACTGCTACTATCAAACGTGTATAAAGCTTCTACTAGCAAATATATATCTACCATAAAAAAAATGCTACTATCAAATGTGTATAAAAATGCTACTATCAAATGTATATTTACTATCAAAAAACTCCTACTATCAAATGTGTATAAAACCGCTACTATCAAATGTGTATAAAAATGCTACTATCAAAATGTGTATAAAACTGCCACTATCAAAATGTGTATACAATACCATTTACCACAACTATAAAAAAATATAAAATGTGTGTAAAAATGCTACTGTAATTCATAAATACTATTAAATGTGTATAAACTACTACTATAATTCATAAATACTATTAAATGTGTATAAACTGCCACTACAATTCAAAAAAAACTAAAAGTCATAAACTGCTACTACAAACACAATAAATGCACACTTCATCTATAAAATGGT
Organism: Allium fistulosum; assembly: GCA_030737815.1. Classification (NCBI taxonomy): domain Eukaryota; kingdom Viridiplantae; phylum Streptophyta; class Magnoliopsida; order Asparagales; family Amaryllidaceae; genus Allium; species Allium fistulosum. The sequence goes on from CM060906.1 coordinate 421,991,831, forward strand.
ACAATATTTCAAAACTAATACTAAAATGCATAAACTGCTACTATAATTCATAAAACTACTACTATAATTCATAAATACTATTAAATGTGTATAAACTGCTACTACAATTCACAATAAAACAACTACAATTCAGAAACTGCTACTACAAGCATAATAAGTATTAAAAAATAAAATAAAATGATACTACAATTGTAATTTCTATTGCAAGTAAAATACAACAAAAAACGTTGAATAAAACTGATACTATGTAGAATTATTTTATTCTTATTTAATTTAAAATATTATTAAACTCCTAAAATGCTACTACAAATAGCATTATAATCTAAGGTTATGCGCTCCACCTACAAAATGATATTGCAAATCATAAAAATACTACTATAAATAAAAAAAGTTAAATACTTCAAAACTGCTATTGCAGTTCACAAAACTGATACTGCACAGTAGCACTGTCCATGAAGGTAAAAAATTGTCCTTCTGCTATATTATATTGAACAGTTTGTCCTTCTAACTAAAAAATTGATGAATATCATCCTTCATACTATTTTTCTAAAAATAATTATATATATATTATTTAAAAGCCAAAAGTAATATTAATTAATTTAAAAATATTAAACAGTATTTGTAATACACACACACATATTTTATAAACTAATTTTTGTAAGAAAAAAATCAATTTTGTTTCCGCATAGAAATCTTGAATAAAGAAAACCATTTAATCCTAATAGATAATTGTAAAACATTAATTTTTTTAAAAAAATTATATGGTCGAAAATGAACAAATTGTTATATATTTTATTTTAGGTATAGTTATATAATATTATTTGTATTTACATATAAATTAGTATTTTATATATAATTTGTGATACTTATATATACAATTCATGCAGTTTGAAATGAACAATTTTTTGGATGTATATATAAATATAATTTTGGAATTTGAAAGCAAGATATTTAATTTGAATTTGAATTTTAAAATATATTTTAAATCTTGATCTAATTTCAAATTTGAATTTTTCTTAAAGATCTAAATTTTGAATTTCAATTTTCTCTATATTTTAATTTATATACAATTATTTTACATATAAATGTGTGTGTGTGTGTATTTACTCTTATAATTATATATGCACACACACACACACATATATATATAAGTACATTTTTTATTATATTAATATTGTATGAAAACTGATAGCAAAAACATATATAAAGGTGCTAATATGTCCATTATGGTAAACACTTAGATACAGGCATGTTAAACCATGCATACTTTATATGTTGCACGTGCATGTACACGTACATGTGTATTTGATACACATATACATATTACATATTATTTATATATATAAATAAAATCTTTATATTAATGAATAGAATAATGATTTTACTAAAATTTATTTATACAATCTAAATTAATTTAGACTTAATAAGCCCAATAAAATCCAAAATAGTAAAAAAAAATTGAAATTCACCCATTCGACCCTCTACGTGCTGGCCAGTTACAACAGTATTGCCAAGCCCTAATAGGAATGATTGAGTACCATGTGAGATGTAGAGGATTGCAGGAGATTGTATAACAAAGACAAGTAAAGAACTAAAGGAAAGCGGAAATTTTTTCTATAATTTCAACGAAGTATTATTATAACTATAAAGGAAATCATTTTTCAAAGGAGATTTTCATTAATAAAGGTGACTAAATAAGCCTTTAGTCCTATCTCCAAACTGGGTCGACAATCATCCAAGGAGAAGTGGTCAAATAAGCCTTTGGTCCTATCTTCGGGCCTGGCCAGTACAACCATCCAAAGAGTAATGGTCAAATAAGCCTTTAGTCCCAGCTTCGGGCTAGGCCAAAGCAACCATCCAAAGGTTGATGGTCAAAAAAGCCTTGGTCTTGCCTTAGGCTTTGTCAAAGAAACCATTCAAAGAGTGGTGGTCAAATAAGGCGTTTGGTTACCCCTTCAGGCCTAGTTAAAATAACCATCCAAAGAGTGGTGGTCAAATAAGCCTTTGGTCCTGCCTTTGGGAGTTGCCAAAGCAAATATCCAAGGGGTAATGGTCAAAAAAGCCTTTAGTTCCGCCTCCGGGACTGGCTAAAGCAACCATCCAAAGAGTAGTGATCAAATAAGCCTTTGGTCCCACCTCTAAGCCTGACCAAAGCAACCATTATAACATCATGCACCTTCGGATACACCGATCCAAATCACAAAAATGGCATTTGAACTTGCTTCGTGCTAAGGATTACGAATCGTTAGGTTTTGATGGTTCATATGATAGAGATAAATATAACTTTAGACTAACGATACTACCAAATCTCATAGCGAAAGGAATAAAAATATGAATATTGAAAATATTCCAAATTCATACTATTCCAAAGCAATAATAAGCCTTATGAAGAAGATCTAAATTGTATCTCCAAATAAAAATACAACAAAGTCTGACAGATAAACATAATAAGATACATAAGGGAATTGACTATAAATAAATATTTCTCCAAGCGCCAACTCACCTTCTCCACGCACATTATCCAAGTCACCTACCAACTATCCTATCCTCTTGTCAAAGATATAAAGAAGGAGAAATGAAGGGGATCAAACAAGATCTGGTGAGTGATATCACTAATGGTATGGTGTTGACATGTAATGAAATTTCAATTAATTAACACGACCTAGGGTTATTCATTTGTGTGTGTACTACATATGAAGGATCGGTCACCATATGCATTATAGGGTAATAATTCTTAATGCACCTAAATCCAATAATGACTTACACCAGAAGGTTGGAAATCCAGAATCTAAGTAAATCCAGGAATATCCCTAGTATACGGTCTCAATAATAAACCGTCTAACTATATATTGAATTAACATTCTTAATGGTAAATCGCTTAAACCACACATACACACTGAGCATGCACACAATGCCTAAACATGCACCTAGTTTACAGCCCTAATGGTTGATGGTTTGCCAAACCATTCGGGTGGTTCTCAGTGGTAAATATGTCATATGCTTTATATAATTCCCTGAAGCTAAACAAGTCATTTAACAATATGAATCCCCATAGATTCAACCGCCTTGCTTGCTCGTATAACCCTACAATTGTAGATGTCTCTGTCATCCTTCCTCATAGTCTAGTACATTAAAACATATGACCAAGTGTGCTTGGGTAATGACAAGAGCATTTATTGCGATAGAATCACATGTCTTGTTGAGTGTCCTGTTATGCAAGTCATAAAGTGTGAACCTAGGTACATCACCAAGTGTGAAATTGATCCCACTTATTGCATAGCTCCATATAGTTATATGAACTCCCGAAAGTTGAGAAAGTGGGAACAAGTTTCCCCGGTCCATTCTACTTGGCCTACACCAGGTCTAGGTTCAATCAGAGCTTACTTCAGCCATTCAGAAGTCTAAACGAGATATTTATTCATCTAACTTATTTTTCAAACATTTGACTTTTTGTGAACCTAGTCAAGTTTCAACATCCTTTTTATTTTTCTTTTTTAGTCTCAGGCATTATTCATACATCTGGTTGTATTTTCAAATGTCTGAACTAGTATATTTGATGTTGTTCTCTTAATTATTTGTTTATCTTTTTTTGGGTTTAAGTGTAGTTGTAAAGTTCATCTTTAACCAAGTATTTGTATCCAATTTTATCTTTATTAATCTCCAAACTTTCTACACAACTTATCTCATTGATAGCATATAGTAATTCGATTATTCATTGTATATTTAATTTTATTCAAAGGTGATAGAATTGAATCTAGAAGAATTTTGAAAGGATATATACAAGGATTCGATTTTACTTATTAAATTCATTCAAATCTATCACAACAGTTGTATCCATATGATTTCATAGTTATATGTATATATTCATTGTTATACATTTAATTTTATTCAAATCTATTACAATAAACTAGATTTATAGAGTTTTAGATGTGAGTTCTTATCCAACTTACCCTCCTTTAAGTTAACAGCAATTATGTTGTTAAAATAATTGCCTATGGTTTTTCAAATCACATAAGTCTTCTATAAAATTTATCTTTTTAAATAAAAAATCACATCATTAATTAGATAGATATATAATTGGAATTTAATTAAATATCTCCATCATAATCATGCAGCAAATAAATTCACTCACCTTGGAACGATGTTTGAAGAAATATCCATTAAAATCTTGAAGTGTTCTTCCTTTAATTTCATTTGTGAATTCATCTCACTTCTTTTAGCTTTTTTGGCTAAGCTTTTAGGCTAGACCCCTCTTTTTTAATTAAGGTTTGTTGTGAATAATTTAAATGAAGAAATATGGAAGAGGAAAGGATGAAAATAATGGAGTTTACCAAATGGACGCTGTGGTTTAGAATGAAAAAGATGAGAGTTAAGCATGTATTCATAGGTAGAAAATTAAATGCAGTATAGGCTAGGAAATTTTATTTTTTTACTCATATCCCTTACCCTTACGTATCTGCAAAACTCTTTTCCTTTAAAATAATGTTTATTTTACTTCAATTAGTATCATTAATTATAATTCAAATAAATAAATTATATTCGAATCAACGTCATTAATCATAATTTAAATCAATATCATTAATTATAATTCAAAAGAATATCGTTTATTGATATTACACACACACACATGTGTGTGTGGGAAAATCTATTGGGACATAAAATGAAGACACAATGGATCTCCACCATTAATTGCCCCTGATTTCCCCCTTCCATATATGGACAAAATGATCCAACAATCCAGATCTTTTGTGTCCCCAATTGTGTTTTATCTTATGTCCAAATAGCCAGCCCCTATATATATTCACATTGATTAGGAAATTTACTTTTTATTAGTAATTTCTCAATCAGATACAATTAAATGGTATTTATCTTTTCAAATTCAGAAATCTAATTTCCTCTTATTCTTTATAAAGAAAGAGATAAGATACCTTTTCCTTAAGGAATGCATTCTTTTCATAATTATATTGTTAACTCACCTTTCTAAAATACATAACATATCCTTTCATTAATTATAGTAATAAATTTCATTATTATGGTAATTGATGCTTTCCCTTTGAAGTGCTTTTAGGTTTGTGCATGTAAATATCTTTCTTCCTTTTCTTTTAATGTACATTAAAATAATTATACATTTTTGAAGTAATTCAAAATTATTCAATTAATTAATGGCTAATTATTTATTTATTTATTCATGTAATTAATTCTTAATATAATTTTAAATAGGAGCAAAACCCGAAATGCGCATTATGGTAAACATTATGTATCTTCTTTATTCAATATCGGTTTCTGACATTTTATATATGAATTTGGAGTAGAAAAATCTAGTTGAGTCAACAGAAAAATCAGATTTCTCAAATTCCTTCATTGAAAAAGTTTAGTGTTTTAGCTTTATATAAAATAATCAAAATGTCATTTTTAATTAATTATTTACTTTTGTTAAAATACACAGTGCTACATTCTTCCTCCTTGAAAGAATTTTGTCTTCGAAATTCTAAGAGATAGAAAATGCAACTCGTGGACTCAACCATACAATAGTAACCATGTGTATGTGCAATACACACACTGAAACCACACCACACACAAAGCATCGAAACAATTAGACATATCCATTTCCTACCATTTCTTATGATATCCATATGGATACCAACTATATTCGGAGTCCAGGTATCAATATACAATGATGGAAAAATTGGTGTAAATAAATAATACATAACAACGGTAAGATAAAAACAAACAACAATGTGCATCCATCAATCAACATATGTCATGAATATGACATATGAATATTGCATAATACCAATGCAACTCCTATGTGAATGCAAGATCATGACATATTAGAATGGATACAAAATATCCTAAAATATACCGATAACTTCTAGATGTATGCAACGTGATATATAACGAGTCAAGTCATATCTCAGAATAAGCCATGTAACAAAGCATACCACATTGTCCAATTTCCTAACTTAATAGTAATAATTTATAGTAACCATTCATCCATACCTAAATAACTAATCATCCTAACAAACAAGCAAATGGAAGAATCCTTCAGTGAAGAGCTGAAATGAAAATATTGGATTCTCTCCCCCACTTTTGAAGTACTCTTAACTGAATTGTTCTTCCAACCTTAACTTATCGACTTTACTAATGGCATATGAAATCAATCTAAGTCTAATCCATGCTACTAACTAAGATAAACTGATGCCAACATGCACCACAACTAGTAATCTTAGCATAACATGCCTTAATGGAAAACATAGCATCTTGCAACTCCTAATGCACATATACAACACCTTAAATCATCTTAGTAGTTTACTGATCACTTCGTCTTTTGGATACCAAGATGAGACAATTCGAAAGTAGGCAGCATCTCACCTAGCATCAAATAACTTGAATCACTTACTACTTCTCCTTTTCACCTAAGAACATCAAAATTTGATGATGCCTTAAACTGGAAAAAATAGCATAACTCCTCTTTAATTCAATTTAACTTAATCTGTATCATTTCACTTATAATATCGCTCATCTAATACTCCAACTATTATGACACCGAGGTATCGTATTTTTAGTTTGCAAGGATTTTATCCTAAGTTCTGTAGCATACGAGCAGTAAACATTCAAGCATTCAAGTAAGTAATCCTACTTTATTTACCTATTTAAACATAGCAACCAAAGTCTTAAATCTAGGAGTATGCCTATATTTAAGTGGAATCCTAGATTTTTTTAGTAATAAAAGTAATCAACCAGGTGATACATCATTCACACGTAACTGTTATGTAACACAACTATGTAACCTTAAGTCAATACTTCATGATAGCTTTCTTAAATAAATAGTCCTCTTTCAATCGAAGGGATAATTTAATGGAATCCTACCATCAATTTTCCAAAATCTCCAAATCTCATTTCCCATGAAAATCGCCTTCGCATTCTCAATGCCTGCAAAAAGTAATATCTTTTACTTAATGACAATTGAAATTCTTGAATTAATTGTTCCTTGTGTAATCTTAATTCCAACTTCATTTAGGATAACTTTTGCAATCCGAACTTTCAAATCTTACCATTCCTTAATGCAATCTCGTTAATGGGATCTTTCCTAAACTTTACTTCTCACCTTTATACTTCAAACATTCAATGGTCGAGACAACTCAAGTTGGAATGACGTCTTACCATTTAGTCTAATAGGCATAATATTCAATACTTAAATATTGCTGTATCCAAAAAATCATCTAGGAACATTTAAAATGAATGATGTCCTACCTTGGTGAACATGATATGGAACTTATATCACCTCAACCCCCAAACAATGTACTTGCAGTTGTGACGCCAACTCAAGCATCCATACTTTAGGGACTTATAATCTATAAACAACTCAGGTCACCTCCAAGTCTTGAGAGCAAAACAATAGCTGTCACCTCAAGATCATGGTTGGATAATTCTTCTCGTGCACTTTTAACCGTAGACTAGTATAACAAACAACTCTACCCTTCTGCATTAAAATAGCGTTGCATACTCTACCATAAGCAACAATATATAAAGCAAATGCCTTCGAACCATCAGGGAGTACTAAAATAGGTATACTAGTTAATAACTCCTATAGCTTAATAAAAGCATGCTCACAGTCCAATTTCCACAAGAAAACTAAATTCTTCTTAGTAAGATGTCTCAATGGCGCAAAAATCTTTGCAAGGTTTTAGTAACTTTCTACATAGCCAGCCTTACCAAGGAACTTTCTACCTTCGTAGCGTTCTTTGGTATAGTAAACTATCTAGCACCACAACAACTTTACTTAAAATTAAATAATCCTTAGCCAAATCACATCTTCTAAACCTTCTTGCACTAAGATTTGGCAACTCATACCATATTTGGGTAGAAAAACACAAAGTGGTGTTCATTCTTTATTATTACAAAAAATTCCATTTGCTACTCTACCTTTCCAATTCAAAGGTCGATTGGAAAGAGACCCAAATCCCTATTTTAGTTTCTTTCTTTACCCTAAATATTCCAATGCTTTATAATTCCGTAATGTTTAATACTAGCAAGTCTTTAGCATAATTACATATTGACTATTATAACTAGTTTACCACAATCTATTTTTTGGTAGGTTGTGTAATTTTATGTGTTTAATTCCAATCTAAAATTTTGAGTTTAAGTGATAATCATAATGACGCTTTCATTGTTCATTTAAATCAAAAGTCTTTAATTTTATCATCATTTCCATAAAACTATCAAGCTTATAAAACTGAAAAATTCTCTATAAATTTTAACAAGCATTCTTTTTAGCAAAAATAATGACGTTTTTTTTCAATTTAAGGTTTACCCAAAATGGTCTAATTTAACTTAAAAAATGGACATGTAATCATATCTTCTAAAATATCCTTTTATAAATAATAAATTTTCAGAAAAGTGTATTTTAAAAGAATATGATATTTTAACCATTTTTTCCAATGTGTGATGGAAATAAAATAATTACATTTAAAAGATGAGTTTTACATACTTCTTAATTTTCCTTTTAAAGTTTCATTGCCAAAAGCAAAGTATAAATCCAAAGATAAATGCAATGATGTGCCTCGCATTAAACTTTTTACAAAAATAAAGGCTTGAAAATAGTATGGAAAATTACTTTTTGTTAAAATTTTCCCATGTTTGGAACTTAAAATATGGAGTTACTAGTTCAAACTTCAACTTCTACAATTTCCTAAATATTTCAATCACTAATGTTTCTAATTCATTGTATTTATATATTTATTTTTCTTTCAATCCTATTTTTTTAATAAATTTTCATAAAGTTTGTCCAAATATTTCATTGAAAATCATTATTTTCTTTAAAAATACCAGACATCTAATGTTTATAACTTTTTAGAAAACTTTTCCAACGGTTTAACAGTTAAACTAGAGTAGATGAAAACTATCTAATTTATACAAGCCTAACTACATCATATAATATAACAATGCTTTAAATGCACAGGTTTTAGCCCATCTTCTTTTAAAAATGGTTAACTCAAGTTTTTCCTCCAATAAAGTGTCCAACTCTAATGTAGGAAGACACTAGCAATTCAATTCAAATCAAATGGGGTTTCTATAACTATTAACTCAAATTGAGGTTTACTCTAACCTCGAGGAGTCCTTTTATGCCTTCATTTCACATAATCAATATCACACTTATTTTCTATGGGTCTTAGGGTACTACTCTTCTTTTTGTTTATCCTTAAATCCCCAATTTACCCACTACTATTAGTTGGTATAGGGAATCTCAATTATCATCACTTTGCAGAGTAAATTATAAAATATGGATTTATGTTTCATCCCAACTGTTATAATCTTAACATTTATTTTAACTCAAAGTTGTGTGCTTATATAAGAGACAAGCTAATAACTACCTTATAAGTCAAAATATACAGGGAGTGGCGTATTAATAAATAAATAGAATAGAAAATTACAAATACATTCTCTCATACGTCCTAATTTTGTAGGAATCGCTTAACCTATGCTCTGATACCAAATGTAATAAACTGCACCTCTAGACATACCGATCTATAGCCCAAAACAACGTTGGAATTCACGTCATGTCAAGAATACGAATCGTTAGGTTTTGATGGTTTATACAGTACAAAGATAATTATAACTTTAGACATTTTATACTTTCAGATCTCACAATGAAAGGAATAAAATATAAATATTGAAAATATTCCAAATTCATTATTTTTTCAAAGCAGTATTAGTTCTTTTAAGCAATGTCTAGATTGTATCTCCAAATAAAAATACAACAAAGTCTGACTAAGAAATATAATAAGAAGACAAGGGAAATGACTATAGATAACTATTTCTTCAAGCGTCAATTCACCTTCTCTATGCACCTTATCCAAGCTACCTTACCTACTATCACATCATACTGTAACAGATATAAAAGGGAGAAATGAAGGGGAACATACAAGGTCTAGTAAGTGAATAATGTCACTAGTGATATGGTGCTGACAAGCAATTAAATTTCGGTTATAATCTACACAACTTAGGTTGTTAATGTGTGTGTGTAATACATATAAAGGTCTGGTCACTTTACACATTAGAGGCTAATAATTCTTAATGCGCCTAAATCCAGTAATGACGTATGAAGTTTCCACCCAAAGGTTGGACATCCAAAATCTACTTCAAATATCCCAAGCATACAGCTCCATAATAAACCGCCTAACTATACACTGAGTTAACAATCTTAATGGAAAATCACGTAAATCCCATATACATATTGCATATACATCGCAATGCTACGTGTTGAGTATACAACCCAGACGATTTATGGCCTACCAAAGCATTTGGGTAACGTTCTCAGTGGTAAACATGTTCTATTGTAACACCCCTAATTTTTAATAACATTGTTCAAGAGATTTAATTAGACAAATTAAATAGAATAACGTAGAGACTAGAGTGATAAGGGAATTGAGATTTAAAAACTAATTAGGGTCGTGCCTTAATTAAATGGATTTATAAAATGGCTCGTAAGTAAATTCATAAGAATGGTTTATAAGATGAAAATTAAATTAAGTATGGCAAGGACAATATGGGGAATAGCCGTATACCATTGCCCCATAACCTCTAAACCCTTACCTCATTTTCATTCATACATTCACAAAACAAAAATATAAACAAAAGGAGATTAAGATCGGCTATAACCTTAGGGGAGTAGGGGATAAAAATCAATTAGAAGCTAAGAATTCAAGCAAAGACGAATTAAGCAAGAACAAATCTCAAGTTCCTTATCCAAGCAAGTGGATAATAATCTAAACCATCTCATATATGTTTTAATGAACATTGTAGTTTCGGATTTAAAGTTTTAAAACTGTTTAGATGGATTGTATGATGATATACTTTGATTATATATGTTTGATTTAAACAAGTATTTTTATGAAAAGCCATAATTCGATTTTAAGGATAAAATCATGTAAAATGGGTTTCGAATGCTATGAGGATTGAATATGTTATGTAAAATATTATTTTAGAGATGAGTTTAAATTTTCATGATATTCCAAGTTATGGATAATTTATTATGAATTTTGGATGGAAGAAATAGACAATTTGGGTTTAAAATTTATTACGGCAATTATATGAAGGATTTTGGGTCTGAAATTTAGATATGTTAGAAAATATATTAAAAGGGAATTATGAAGATTTTTGGGGATTTTTACTAAGTGTTTTAATATGGTGATTAAATTATTTAAGTTGAAGGACTTAAATGTTTAAATGTTTTATGGAAGGGAATGACTTATTTGTTAAAATAATTTCGATTATAAATGATTGAATTTGGCAGCACTTTTAGAAATAGGATTTTTGATAAAGAAAGGGCAACAAATTACATTTTGACAAATAAGGAAAGTTAGGTGAAAAGAATTTTCTTTCAAAGGCTAAAAATCAGTTTTGCATGGATTTACTACTTCGTCACTTCCATTTATTGGCTTTTGACACCATGCCTTCGCCAAAGAACCCATTCGAAACCAATGCACATTGTATCAAGCAATTGATACATAGTGCATTGGAGAAAGGCGGAAGGTACATTGCCGAAACCTTGCTTTCGAAGGGGTAGAAGCTATTCTTTTTAACTTTATCTTGCTTCTGTTTATAAATGATGCATTCGAAAGGGTTGAGGCCAACTATATTAGCTTTCGAATCAATTAATTTTCCTTTATTTTAGAAAACAGCTTTCAAATGGATGCCGCGTTTTTGTCTTAAGAAAAACTTTTGAATAAGTTGCCGCTTATTTAGTTTTGAGAAAGTGCTTTCGAAAGGGTAGCTGCTTGGGAAAGTATTCGAAATCTAGCTGGCGCATTCATGCCTTTCGAATTAGTTAAAGGTCGTTTTTTTTATAATTTTAAATCAACGCTTTCGAAAGGGAAGCTTTCACCCTTGTAAAATTTGAAGCCGCCTTCCCAATGCTTTCGAAAGGGTTCCTATTGCTGTTTTTGTCAATGCTTTCGAAAGGGTGGTTTCGAAGCCATCCTTTTTCCCAATTCTTTTATTTGATGATCAATGCTTTCGAAATGGGTTGCTTTCATTTTGGTTTTCTTTGACCCGGAAGTTATATTTAATGTTAAACTCAATGATTTCGAAAGAGATACTCTTAAATGGTTTCGAAGCTATACTTCCATTAATTTTACTTAAATTAAGTACCTTCGAAAGGTAAGCTTTAATTATTTCGAAAGGTAGGTTTAAGTGTTTCAAAAGGTAAGTTTTATGTGTTTCAAAAGGCAACCTTTAAGTGTTTCGAAAGGTATATCTTTAATGGTTTCGAAAGGAATGTTCTAAGTGTTTTGAAAGGAAGGTTTGAATACTTTCGAAAGGTATAATTTTAATGATTTTGAAAGAGAAAGTCTAAGGTTTTGAAAGCCTTAGTTTTCAAACAAGAAACCCCATATCAATTTTTAAAAGTAAATCCATGGCAATATGAAAGATTTTTGAAATGGAATTTAACTTTGGTGTTTTGAAGAAGATTTCCTTGCTAAAGATAATAGGTTAAAGGCATTAACCATATTTCATTTGAAAAGTGATTACAAGGAAATTAAACCATAGATGTTTATACTATTACGTTATGATCAGTTACTATGTATGCTTCTTCTGTGAACATATTCACTTTATATTGACTTATAACTGCATTTTGGGGGTGTTAAGGGCAGAGTAACTAGCTAGGTTGACCCAATAGTGAATATCTAATGAGTTAACTCCTGTGTGAGTAAAATTACATCTAGGAAGTCAGACATACCAGAATATAGGATGCCCAAAGACTAATCAAAGTATTATGTGTTAGATAGGTTCTTAGTAAGCCCATGAAAACTATGTATGGAAATAGTTATTGGCAAGGGCCAATAGGTTCATAGTGATCCCATGAAAACTATGTCCGGATTAAGTTATTGAAGGAGATCAATAGGTTCATAGTGATCCCATGAAAACTATAACATGTGAGAAGTTATTGGAGAATCTAATAGGTTCATAGTAAGCCCATGAAAACTATGTTTGGAGAAAGTTATTGGTAGATACCAAATGGTTCATAGAGATTCCATGAAAACTATGATTGGATGATAGTATTGGTAGGAACCAATAGGTTCATAGCGACCCTATGAAAACTATGAAAGTGGAAAGGAATTCCATAAAGAATTAACAGGTTATTAGTCAGCTCATGAAAACTAATAGGTTAATAGTGACCCTAGAAACTACAACTTGAGACAGATAGTCAGGTAAATGGGATGGGAAATTTAGAGCATATTGCATGTTTACATATCGTCATAATACCTTTTATTATGTTATGTTTAACCATTGTGGTTGCAGGTGCACAGTATATGGTTATTATAAAATTGGATTAAGATACTAGTGAGGGGAAAGCCCATTCCCCTAAGCGGTATGGTCTCGCTAGATATCTATGTGGTTCGAGATGGTAGGTTATTATTCATACCAGACTTTTTGTCTGACTCGAAGATTATGTTTTCCTCTTAAACTCTCGGGTGCTCAACTGATTTTGAGTAGTTTGAGACTTAAGATTTTTATGTTTTTCTTTAGACGAATAAGCTTCCGGAGACGTGCAGGAGGCAAGCTAGCTATTAGGAGTTATTTTTGTTTGATTCCATCATGTTTTGAATGTAATGGCAAAGTTGTTTAATTGCTTCTATTTAGACTCTAATCAACCAAGGGGGTATCTTCATATGTTGCTCTTGGCGTATTTTGTAATAATTATATTTCTTTGAACGTGGTTTATGAATTGGGATTATGTAATGAATTTGAAATGTGATTTAAAGTGGAATAAGAAATGTGTTTTATGATTTTAATTTTTTTTTCATATATATGTGTTTCTGTTATATCAATGTATCTAACATTACCGCATTTGGTCACCGAGAATTAATAACTATGAATGTCTGTAGCATCCGTAACAGTTAGTTTTAGGCCTCCAAGTGGGGGATGTTATAAGTTGGGATATCAGAGCATAGGTTTATACAAACTTAAAATAAATTTGAACCTAAAATATTTTCAAAACATAATCCAATGAATCAAAATAAGATCGGGTTAGGGTTATTGCTATATTAACGTAATTTTTTTTGAAAAGCAAGCAGGGTTGAATGGACCCTTACCATCTTTATTAACCACAAACACACAAACTGAAAGTGAGCAATAACATTCTAAAGCTCACAAAAAAGAAAACAGGGAAAACTAAAGTAGTAGAGTAAGAAAGACTGAAGAAAGAAAAAAAGAAAACAAAACAACTAAAAAGAAGACAAAGCACAGGAAAAACAAAAACAAAGACCCTAACTAAGAGAGTCATACGCAGAATGATGTGAAGTCTTTTCCTTGACCCTAGATATTATAATGTTTATCAAGGCACTTTCAAGCTTCATCTTATTGTCAAAAACACGTGAATTTCTCTTATCCCATATAACTTGGACAAACACCTTTAGAATCAGTAAGAGCCTATATGTGGTTGCATTCTTCCATCTGGTATTTCTAAACATCCTGTTCCATTCTGCATCACCATTAAGGATTGTTTCAGTAAAACCACCACTAATGAGACTAGTTTTCCATATTCCTTTTGTGAACAGGCAATCAAAAAAGAGGTGAGATCCATCTTCAATATAGTTATTGCAGAAAACACATATCAAATCAACACTATAACCTCTCCTGCAAAGTTTATCCTTGGTCATGAGAGCATTTCTTAGGACTTTCCACAAAAGGAAATTAAGTTTTTGTGAAGTTATTGGATTCCAAACTCTTGCATGCCATCGAAATATTAGGCAACTGTCACCAATTAACAAGGCTTTATACACTCTATCAATGGTATATTGACCATGCATTGCAGCCCAGACATACCCTTCATGACCATTGATCTATGTATAGATCTATAAGTATGTACTCCCCTCTCTCTTAGACCATTCTTTTGTATCATACTAAGGCTCGTATGCGGATTTACGAGAAATGAAGATACGGAGACAGGAAATAGAAGAGGAAATCTAGGTGGAGGAAGCACCACAACCAATGGAAATGCTCGACCTAACACTAGGAGGAACCCGGGTCGACAGGCAAATGCTAATCCAAATGCAAATGCCAACGTAGGGGCTAGAACCCTACCAGTATATATGGGGATGATGTGTCGGTTCTTTATCAATCTGATACAAGCTAGAGCAGCTGTAGGAGTAGTTGGGGGAAATGCTGTGAATGTTGGAAGAGCTAATCCCATGGCCCCAGTTGGCAATAACTATGCCAAGCTGAGCAGGGATTCCACCAGTCTTGGTGGGAAGCCATTTTTAGGAACGGTGGATGTTGTTGAAGTAGAAAACTGGTTATTGCATTACGAGAGGATCTTCGCTGACTTGGGATTAACTGATGAGAAGAAGAGGAGACTTGCCTCTAGACAATTGCAAGGAGCAGCACTTTATTGGTGGAATAGTATTACCGTGGGAGTTTCCGAGGAAGAGTTGAATTGGGCATAATTCCATAAGAGATTCGAAGAGAGGTTCTTGTTTGAAATTGCCAAGTCAGTGTTGTTGAGGAAGTTCATGGACTTAGTGCAGGATGAGATGTCGGTGATTGAGTATGCCACGAAGTTTGATGAGTTGTCCAGATACTGATATGCTACCATTGACGCCGTCATTAAAACAAATGATAAATTTATTTGAGGGTTAAGACCTGAGATTGCTATAGTGACTATGCCACATCTCCGTGATCCAAGTACAGTTGGAGTGGACATGCCAATCCAAAATAAAGAGATGCTTTCTACTTATGGAAAGGAGAAGCAAGTTGTAGTGCAGGGTTTTTAGGGTAAGAAGAGGAAATTCTTTAAGAAGAAAAGAGCTTAGAAAGGAGAAGCTGCCAAGAAGGCAAAGACTAATCTTGTTTGCTTTTAGTGTGATAAGAAGGGACATTATGCTCATGAATGTCGAACTAGAAAAGGGAAGAAGGTTGTAGATAAGAAAGGAGTGAAATGCTTCAACTGTGACCAGATTGGGCATTACAAGAATCGGTGTCCAGAACCGGTCAAAGCGGACAAGGGAAAGGTCTTTGCTGTAGGACCATCATCTGATAGGCCAACCGCTGCTAAGAAGGGAAAAACTGGGATGGAAGGTACGCTTTGATTCATAGTATACCAGTTAAGGTACTATTTGATACCGGTGCATCACATTCATTTATATCTAAGTGTTTGGTAGATAGGTTATGTTTAGAACCCTCATACCTTGTTACTTACTTAAGGGTTGCGAATCCAATAGGAGGGTATGCAACTCTAGGGATGAGATGTGACCAGTTGATTTGTTAGGTCATAAGTTTGCACGCAGTTTGTATGTTTTTTTATCCCGTAGGCTTCGAGATCATTTTGGGTATGGACTGGTTAAAAAGATATGATGCTAGGATATTTTGCCAAGATAGGGAAATATCGCTAAGGCACCCTAATAGTCATAACTGAATTATATACTCAGTGGAGAATTCAGATCAGAGTGCTTATGCTTTATTGAGTGCTATGGAAGTAGAAAAAGAGATGAATTGGGTTTTGATAGCAAAATAGTTTGCAGATGTTTTTGAGCCGATCATGGTCTACTACCGAAGCGAGCCATTGAGTTTCAGATAGATCTTGTGCTAGGAGCAGAACCTGTAAGTAGACTACCTAGCAGGATGACACCACCAAGATGAAGGAATTGAAGGTGCAACTAGTGGATTTAGAAGGGATGAATTTCATTAGACTAAGCAGTTAGCCTTGGGGAGCGGCTGCGGTGTTCGTAAAGAAACCGGATGGGTCGTTAAGGATGTGTATCAACAATCATAAGTTGAACGAGAAGACGATCAAGAATAGGTATCCTTTGTTGAGAATCGATGATTTATTTGATTAGTTGAGTGGAACCAGAGTATTTTTCCAATTAGATTTGGTGAAAGGTTTCCATCAGCTAAGAGTGGCAGAGGACAGTATTCCATTGACAGCGTTTCAGACTCGGTATGGTTCATACAAATGGTTAGAAATGCCATTCGGGTTAACTAATGTGCCAACTTTTTCATCTATTTAATGAACCTGATTTTCCAAGAGCACTTGGATAGGTTCATATTGGTATTCATAGATTAAATTTTAATATACTCCAAGGATGAGAGAGAGAGAGCATGAATTTCACCTTAGAGTAGTGCTTGAGACGCAGAGGTAGCATCAACTGAAAGCAAAGTTTTCAAAATGTTACTTCTAGAAGAAAGAGGTTAAGTTTCTTGGTCAAGTGGTCTCAAAAAAGGGTTTGTTAGTTGATCCAGATAAGATCAAAGCCGTTAACAACTGGAAGAGACCAAAGACGATGACTGAGATCGGAAGTTTTCTTGGACTTGCTGGTTATTACTGGAGATTCATTAAGGATTCTCGCGGATAGTAGCGCTTTTGACTAAGGTAACTAGGAAGGACGTGAAGTTTATTTGGCTTGACAAGTGTGAGGGAGCATTCCTTAAGTTAAAGCATTTGTTGACCAATGCACATGTGTTAGTAGTTCTAGACGGGAACCAAGGATTAGTAGTGTATACCGATGCATGTGGAACCGTATTAAGGGTTGTGTTGATGCAGAAAGGTAAAGTTATTGCCTATACTTCATGACAGCCTAGACCACATGAAGTGAGGTATCCTACCCATGATTTAGAGTTGGCAGTGGTAATCTTTGCACTGAAGATATGGAGACATTATCTCTTAGGGGAGAGATTTAAGTTATACACAGATCATAAGTCTTCAAGATATTTATTCTCTCAGAAGGAGTTGAATATTGGACAACAGAGGTAGCTGGAGTTTTTAGCACCTTTTGATTTTGGTAAGAGTATACACCTGGAAAAAGAAATAAAGTAGCGAATGCTCTTAGCAGAAAACATCAGAATGTGGTGTTAACTATGTTAAAGGAATGGAAGGATTTAGAGGCTTTGACTACTTGTAGTGTTCAGTTAAGATCGACCACTAGTTCTAGTCAGAGCACTACTACGTTATCCTGCTTGGAAGTTCGACCAGTTTTGATCGAAAGGATTGCTTCTAAGCAAAAAGATGATCTACAGTTAGCTAAGATGATTAAAAGGCTTGAGGTTGGATCGAAGATTGAAGCTGAGATGATTAAAAGGCTTGAGGTTGGATTGGAGATTGATGGTCTAAAAGATTTTAATCTTAACCAGAGGAGATGGTTATGAAAGAAGGGAAGGTTGTGTGTTCTGAATGTTGAGAACTTAAGGAGAGAATTTCTTAGGGATTGTAATCGATCCAAATTTACGATTCATCCTAGGGGAACTAAGATGTATCAGGACCTGAAGAGGAGTTTCTACTAGGAAGGTATGAAGAGGGATGTTGGCTTATGGGTAAAGTAGTGTGTGAACTGTCAACAAGTGAAGGTCGAACATTAGAAGCCGAGTAGGTTGCTTCAACCTTTGGAGATACCAGTTAGGAAATGGGATTCGATATCCATGGATTTTGTAGACAGGTTTCCATGGTCTAATTAAGGAAATGAAAGTATATAGGTCATAGCGGAAAGGTGGACCAAGAGTGCCCATTTCATTCCAGTTAAGTCAACTAGGACGACACCTGTTTTAGCTAAACTGTTTAAGAAGAACATAATTAGACTGCATAGAATTACTAGTAGCATAGTAAGTGATCGAGATACATTGTTTACTAGCGAACTCTGGAAGAGTGTACAGGATGTGTTAGGTACCATGTTCAAGATGAGTACTGCGTATCACCCTCAGACAGATAGGCAGACAGAGAGAGTCAACAAGGTGCTTGAGGAGTTGTTGAGAGCTTATATGCTAGATTTTGGTGGATCCTGGGAAGATTACCTACACTTAGTTGAGTTTTCCTATAACAACGGTTATCAGACTAGTATAGGAATGACGCCTTTCAAAGCTTTGTATGGGAGGCTATGCAAGTCACCGACATGTTGGTTGGAAACTGGAGACAGATTAGTCTAAGGTCCAGATCTAGTAAGAGAGGCAACATAGAAGATTAAGTTAATCCAAGGTAGGATGAAGGAAGCTCAGTCTAAACAGAAGAGTTACACAAATAAGAGGCGTAAAGATCTGGAGTTCTCAGTTAAAGATAGGGTTTTCATTAAAGTGTCACCGATGAAGGGTGTGGTACGAACCGGAAAGTCAGGGAAACTGGCACTGATACGTTGGACCGTTCCCGGTTATAGAGTGGATCAGAAAGCTCGCATACCGGGTAGAGTTGCCGAGAAGTTTGGCAGGTGTCCATAATGTGTTTCATGTGTCTCATCTTCGTAAGTATGTGCATGATGCAGAGACTATATTTCCTCTGACTGCATTGGAAGACTTAATAGTAGAGTCAGATCTGACTTTTGTTAGGCAACCAGTTCGGGTTGTAGCGAGAGATGAAAAGAAGTTAAGAAACATGACAGTCAAGTTGGTGAAACTTCAGTGGAGCGACAACGAGAAGGACTGCACTTGGGAGACAGAAGATAGGATTAGAGATACTTATCCTGATCTGTTGTAAGGGTATGATCTATATTTTCTTTATATAGACTGTTTTCTAGTCAGGTAGGCAAGTATGGTAGTTAGGAGATGTTACAGATGATTGCTATGATTAGTATTTAGTCCTTGCCGAATTTCGAGTACAAAATTCTTTATGAAGGGGTGCCTGTAACACCCCTAATTTTTCATAATATTTTTCAGAAGATTTAATTAGATAAATTAAATAGAATAATGTAGAGACTAGAGTGATAAGGGAATTGAGATTTGAAAATTGATTAGGGTCGTGCCTTAATTAAATGGATTTATTAAATGGCTCATAAGTAAATTCATAAGAATGGTTTATAAGATGAAAACTAAATTGAGTAAGGCAAGGGCAATATTGGGAATAACCATATACCATAACCCCATAACCCCTAAACCCTTACCTCATTTTCATTCATACATTCACAAAACAAAAGTATAAACAAAAGGAGATTAAGGCTGACTATAACCCTAGGGGAAAAGGGGATAAAAATCAATTAGAAGCTAAGGATTCAAGCAAAGAAGAATTAAGCAAGAACAAATCTCAAGTTCCTTATCCAAACAAGGTGAATAATAATCTAAACTATCTCATATATGTCTTAATGAACAATGTAATTTAGGGTTTAAAGTTTTAAAACTATTTGGATGGATTGTATGATGATATGCTTTGATTATATGCCATGTTTGATTCAAACAAGTATTTTTGTGAAATGGTATAATTCAATTTTAAGGATAAAATCGTGTAAAATAGGTTTCGAATGCTATAAGGATTGAATATGTTATTTAAAACATTATTTTAGAGATGAGTTTAAAAGTTCATAATATTCTAAGCTATGGATAATATATTATGAATTTTGGATGGAAGAAATAGACAATTTGGGTATAAAATTTGTTATGGCAATTATATAAAGGATTTAGGGTATGAAATTTACATATGTTAGAATACATGTTAAATGGGAATTATGAAGATTTTTGGAGATTTTTCCTAAGTGTTTTAATATGGTTATTAAATTATTTAAATTGAAGGACTTAAATGTTTTATGGAAGGGAATGGCTTATTTGTTAAAATAATTTCGATTATAAATTATTAAATTCGGCAGCACTTTTAGAAAAAAGAATTTTTGAGAAAGAAAGGGCAGCAAATTACATTTTGACAAATAAGACAAATTAGGTGAAAAGAATTTTCTTTTAAAAGCTAAAAATTAGTTTTGCTTGGATTTACTACTTCGCCACTTTCATCTGTTGGCTTTCGACACTATGCCTCCACCAAAGAACCCATTCGAAATCAATGCTCATGGTATCAAACAATTGATGCATAGTGCATTGGAGAAAGGCAGATGGTACAGTGTCAAAACCTTGCTTTCAAAGAGGTAGAAGCTATTCTTTTTAACTTTGAATTACTTCTATTTATAAATGATGGTTTCGAAAGGGTTGAAGCTAACTATATTAGTTTTTGAATCAATTAACTTGACTTTGTTTTAGAAAAGAGCTTTCAAATGGGATGCCGCCTTTTTGTTTTAAGAAAAGCTTTCGAATGAGTTGCCGCTTATTTATTTTTGAAAAAGAGCTTCGAAAAGGTAGCCGCTTGGGAACCTATTCGAAACCTAGCTAGCGCATTCATGCATTTCGAATTAGTTAAAGATCGCTTTCTTTATAATTTTAAATCAATGCTTTCGAAAGGGAAGTTTTCGCCCTTGTAAAATTTGAAGCCGCCTTCCCAATGCTTTCGAAAGGGATTGTGATGCTGCTTTTATCAATGCTTTCGAAAGGGTGGTTTCGAAGCCATCCTTTTCCCAAATTCTTTTATTTGATGATCAATGCTTTCGAAAGGGGTTCCTTTCGCTTTTGTTTTCTTTAACCCGGAAGTTATATTTAATGTTAAACTCAATGATTTCGAAAAAGATACTCTTAAATGGTTTTGAAATTATACTTCCATTAATTTTACTTGAACTAAGTTCCTTCAAAAGGTAAGCTTTAATTGTTTCGAAAGGCAAGCTTTAAGTGTTTCGAATAGTAAGCTTTATGTGTTTTGAAAGGTAAGCTTTAAGTGTTTTGATAGGTATATCTTTAATGGTTTCGAAAGTAATGTTCTATGTGTTTTGAAAGGAAGGTTTGAATACTTTCGAAATGTATAATTTTAATGATTTTGAAAGAGAAGGTCCAAGGTTTCGAAAGCCTTAGTTTTCAAATAAGAAACCCCATCTCAATTTTAAAAGTAAATTCATGGCAATATGAAAGAGTTTTGAAATGGCATTTAACTTTGGTGTTTTGAAGAATCTTTCCTTGCTAAAGATAATAGGTTAAAGGCATTAACCATATTTCATTTGAAAAATGATTACAAGGAAATTAAACCATAGATGTTTATATTATTATGGTATGATCAGTTATCATGCGTGCTCCTTCTGTGAACATATTCACTTTATATTGACCCATAACTACATTTTGGGGTGTTAAGGGTAGAATAACCAACTAGGTTGACCCAATAGTGAATATCTAATAAGTTAACTCCTGCGTGAGTAGAGGTTTGGCAGACCAGAACATAGGATGCGCAAAGACTGATCAAAGTATTATTGGTTAGACGGGTTTTTAGTAAGCCCATGAAAACTATGTATGGAAATAGTTATTGGCAGGGGCCAATAGGTTCATAGTGATCCTATAAATTATGTCCAAAATAAATTATTGAAGGAGATCAATAGGTTCGTAGTTATCCCATGAAAACTATGACATGAGAGAAGTTATTGGAGAATCCAATAGGTTCATAGTAAGCCCATGAAAACTATGATTGGAGAAAGTTATTGGTAGATACCAATAGGTTCATAGGGATCTCATGAAAACTATGATTGGATGGTAGTATTCGTAGGAACCAATAGGTTCATAGTGACCTCATGAAAACTATGAAAGTGGATAGGAATTCCATAAAGAATTAACAGGTTATTAGTCAGCCCATGAAAACTAATAGGTTAATAGTTACCCTAGAAACTACAACTTGAGGCAGATAGTTAGGTAAATAGGGATGGGAAATCCAAAGCATATTGCATGTATACATATCATCATAATACTTTTTTATTATGTTATGTTTTAACCATTGTGGATGCATGTACACAGTATATGGTTATTATAAATTGGGATTAAGATACTAGTAAGGGGAAAGCCCGTTCCGTTAAGTGGCGTGGTCTCACTAGATTTCTATGTGTTTCGAGATGGTAGGTTATTATTCATACCAGAATTTTTGTCTGACCCGAAATTTATGTTTTCCCCTTAAACTCTCGGGTGCTCAATTGACTTTTAGTAGTTTGAAAGTTAAGGTTTTCAGGTTCTCCTTTAGACGAATAAGCTTCCATAAACGTATAAGAGACAAGCTAGCTATTAGGAGTTCTTTCTGTTTGATTCCACTGTGTTTTGAATGTAATGACAAAGTGGTTTAATTGCCTATATTTAGACTCCGATCAACCAAGAGAGCATCTTCATATGTTGCTCTTAGCATATTTTGTAATAATTATATTTCTCTATACGTGGTTTACGAATTGGGATTATGTAATGAATTTGAAATGTGATTTAAAGTGGAATGAAAATTTTGTTTTATGATTTTAATTTGTTTTTCATATCCACGTGTTTTTGTTATATCAATGTATATAACATTACTGCGTTTGGTCGCCAAGAATTAATAACTATAGATGACTGCAGCATCCGTAGCAGTTAGTTTTGGGCCTCTAAGTGGGGAATGTTACATATATGCTTTATATCATTCAACCTGAGTCTAAAGAAGTCATTTAACAACATGGCTCCCGTAGATTCAATCGCCTTGCTCAGTCGTATACCTCTACTATTATGGATGTCTAAATTACCCTTCTCCGCAGTCTAGCATATTCAAGCATGCGACCGAGTACACTACAGTAATGATAATAGCATCTAATTGCGATGAAATCGCATGCCTCATTAATTGTCATGTTATGCATGCCATGGAGTGTGAACCTTGGTACGCCACAAATGTGAAACCGATCCCATCTGTGGCATCGCTCCATGTAGCTACGTGAACTACCAAAAGTTGAGAATGTGAGAATAAGTTTCCCCGATCTATTCTACTAGGCCTACACCAGGTCTGGGTTCAACCTAGGCTTACTTAAGCCATTTAGATGTCTAAACGAGATATTTAGTCGTTTGACTTATTTTACAGATGTTTGACTTATTTTTCAAACATCTAAACTAAATGAGATTTGAACAAATTCCTTTCTGTTTTATTTCATTTTAGTCTCAGGCATTCTTCATATGCCTGGCTGTATTTTCAGATGTTTAAACTAGTATTTTCTTATTGTTCTCCTTTTCATTTGTTTATCTTCATTCTAGGTTTAAGTATAACTATAAAAATCATCTTTAATTAAATATTTATAAATAAATTTATCTTTATTCATCTTCAAAATTTCCATATAGCTTTTCTCATTGAATGTATATAGTTATTCAACCATTCATCGTACATTCCATTTTATTCAAAGGTGATAGAATTGATTCTAGAAATTTTTAAAAGGATATATGCATAGATTCACTTTTACTTATTATTATTATCCATCCTTATGACCAAACCATATCAAATGGTCAGATAGCAAAGTAGAAACCCAAAACGATGAATGCATAACTCAGATTTCAATTGAAGCCTAAAAGTATGGTTACAAAATTCTCAAATAACCACGAGGACAACCTACTCAACAAAGCACTTCAGAAGACAAAGCGTAGAGCCAAAGTTCCAAAAACAATTCTTGGATCGGGATTGAACCATGCCCTTAGATCGGTACCGATCCATACCTCCTTCAAACTAGTTGCAACGTATTGGAAATCATTCAAAGATACAAGGATATTTCAAATAAGGCTAACTATGAACCATGGATTTACACCAATCTATGCCCTGAATTCAAAAAACCAAGGAGTGAAGTTAAAACAAACCAAGACCTAGCTCGCTACTGATCCAAGGCTCTTCGGTCGATACCGATCCAAGAATCCACTTGCTAATTTGGCCATGATCTCCTTAGGCAACCTTCCTCAAGATGAAGGGAACATAGATAGAATGTGTTGGAGATAAATCCATTGATCTTCCTCTATAAATAGAGGATGAGAGGCAACATTTTGAGATCCATTTTCTACATTCTAAATTTCTGTACTAATATAGTTATTTCTTTAATCATCACCGATCCATAAAATCTCAATTGTAAAACTTTATAGAAATCATTTACAAATTTAAGTGGATGTAAGCCCGTATTTAGCTAAACCACTATAAATTGTTATGTATTATTCTTATTCATTTTTCTTTTAGTTTCTTTATTTTATCCTCCCATTTAAACTACTTGGGTGTTTGTGCCAACTTTTGGTGTAAACATTTTGGTGCTTCCACTAAGAACGTTTTACCTTCTCGCTGTTTAAATCTATTTTCAACCTTTGGATTACTTTAATCCATGAAGCAGATCTACATGTTCTATTCTAAAGGTCCGTGATTTTTCAGATTTCACTAGAGTCTATCGCAGGATCTAATGAAGCAATGGCCTGAGGAATGGTAAGGTGAAATCGACTGCCTCCAATCCCACTAATGATGCTGAGAATGCTGGCTCTTAGCATATAGAAAAAACCACTCAACCTAGAAATCCAGAGCACTTCAAATATAATTACCAAGGTTGAGTCGGATAAGACGTTGAAAGAAATGAATGATAAACTTTTTGAAAGCCAGAATGCTATGATGAAATAGATGAAAGAAAACTTGGATTTGATGACCCAGCTAGCTCAACTTCGTAGAAGGAGTAGTCACATTCATACTCTGAAGAAGATAGTTCCTCCCCATTCTACGAAAATCACATTAAAGGAAAGCGAAGAATGAAAAGAAAGGGCGTTGGAATCTTGAAAAATGGGTTTGGCAAAGCCCAGATCAAGGATACACAAGTCAGCACTGAACCATCTCTTCAGGGATATCGAACTAACATGTCGTGCTATGAATGGTAAGGATGTTGTTGATTTGCCTGGTGATGTTGATGATGGAGATGGTCCAGTTGTTGATGGCTAAAATGCTGGAATTCTGTTGGCTACTATTGCCCCTTTATATAGGATCGTAGAAATCGATCCACTAAACGAACGATTCTTCCAGAGATAGGAGAGCCTAGATATCATGGAACTAATCGAGAATGTTTATAGAGCCAAACATTCGGGTAGGCTATGATAATATTCCTTCACTAGATTCGATAGAACATAAGTTTTTAGCATATATGTAAAGAAGTTGGTAAATGAGAACTAATATAGAAGTTACAATGATTGGGGGTCTTCTCCTAGTAGAAACCCATTCGTAGAGGAGATATTGCAAGAGGAGTACCCCAGAAGGTTTACCATACCCACAATATCATCTTATAATGGAACTACTAATCTGAAACAAAATTTGTTAAAGTATGAATGGCATATAGATATTTCTAGGGCTATCGATGTCGTGCATTATAGATGTTTTCATATATTTATGGAAGGAGTGACTACGATGTGGTTTACTCGATCACTGCCAAGTTCCATATCTTCATTTGATCTACTAGCAAGAAAGTTTGTGGAGCAGTTTGGGTAGCATGCTGCTTACCGGAAAGATACGATGTTGTTGTCTAACATTTTCTAGAATTCTAGAGAGTCTTTGAAGGATTTTTTGAGTAGATTGAACACGGCTGTAACAGAGGTAGGTAATGCAAAGTAGGACATTGTTTTAATGGTTCGATTAGAGGAATACATCTCAATACAGATTTTGGCAAGAGAGAACTAGTCTAAAGGAAAAACCTTTTACCAATTTTAGTCTGAAGGACACATGTTTTTAAGTTTAGTCTAAAGGACAACAAATTGATACATTCATATAGCATTACAGGTGTATAATGCTTTATTCATATAGCATTGCACATAATTTAGTCTTTTATCTTTAAGTAATTTACTGAGATACATGCTTAACAACCTACTTTTGAGTTTACTTATCTAAATAAAAAGTTGTTTCTGGCCTTATGGTTCAATGCCAATATATGAAAGAAAAATGCTAGTAATATTCTCTCAGAGTGTTGCAAAGCTCTCAGGTCGATGAAATGATATTGTGAACTTTTAGAATAAGTTATTCATGTTGTTAATAAATGTTAGTACTGTTGACATTTCTGTGTATAAAAAGCATTATATATCTATAATTTTTTTAAGAGATAAACATTTTATGATAGTGGTTTTTGTTATGGTTTCACAGAAGTTTTTTTGGGAGGTGAAAACCTCTCGGTGCTGAAAGCTATACTATAATTCATCCGAATAGAAAATTCAAATTGTTGCAACAATTACCGTTACTAGTAGAGACAATTCTTAGTTTAGTGTTTGTAGTAATAATTTTTTCAACCTAACTAGAATGTTGTTTTAATATAAAGGCATAAATGATATATTTAAGTTTTTGAAATATATATTAATTTGCTACTGCAGTAGCATTATTGCAAACTAACATAGGGCATTCCAAAAATACATGTACGAAAATCATGCTAACAATGAACATGAACATACTAACTCACTGCCTTTGGTTATATACAAACATGTTTCTGTGCATATAGGTAGACTAGTTGATCACTCATATGCTTTTTTTAATCATATTATGTCATGAGTTAGTGATGTTTTACATGTCTTGTATAATATGTATTTTACCCGATCTTTCCATACTAACTCCAGTAATTAGTTATGAATTGGTGATGTTTTATGTATATTATATGTATTACGTGTGTAATGCTATACAAATATAGAATTATATACGCGTAATGCTATATGAGTATATCATTCTATTGTCCTTCAAACTAAATTTAAAAATTTCTGTCCTTCAAACTAAACTTGGTCTCAGGTTTTTCCTTTAGACTAATTCCATGTTTCAGAAAATGGTTAAAGATGAAATCTCCACCGACAATGGAAGAATTTTATAGAAAAGCAACTCAATATTTTTCCTTGGAAAAGGCAAGTATGAATGCCGAAATACTGGTGGGTGGCAATCAATTAAAGTGATTTATAGTGTTGTAGATGTGAAACAAACCAGTGAAAGTTCCAAAAATGTTGTTGTTAACGTGGGGAAAAAACAATAATCAAAAGAGAAATAATTAGGGTAATGGAGGTAGGAAACCAAACTTCGAGAAATGTCCAAGGTTTCCAAAGCATAAGGATTACACATTATTGAATGATATAGTTGAGAATATCTACCCTATGACACAAGGTATTGAGCACTATAAGAAGCCGGCTCATGGAGAGTCGACTAAAGGCAAGAAGATGTTTGGGATGCACTACCGCTTCCATGAGATGCATGGCTATACTACAAATGAATATAGAAATTTATGAGATGTGATCAAGTATTTGATTCGAAAAAAGAAACTACAGCAGTAGTGAAAGCCCACAAGATGGAGGGTAAGGAAATGCTCAACCCTAGGGGTAGTTGCTCCAATAGGGCCATGCTGGGCCTAGTGAGGATAAGCTTAGGTAACCTAGGAAAATACTTATCATTAACACGATAACTTGTGGACTCATCCAGCTAAGAACTACTGGAATGAGATGGAAAGATATGGAAGCTCTTTAAGACATGTTAAGCATGAGAATTGCTTTGTTGTCGAAGTCGGAGCTCTGGAAAAGTAATTGAAGACTATGAAAGATGATATTATGTTTAGAAATTGCAACGTTGATGGTGTCGAAGTGCCAACGCTTGACCCTTTGGTGATAACAGCCATGATTGGACCAGCTATAGTGAGGAATGTTCTCATTGAATGTGGGGGTTCTGTAAACATTTTGTTCAAGAAAGCGTATGAACAGATGATGACACATGGCCATGATCTAAAGCCCTGTAAGACCCAAATTCAAGGATTTACCGGAGAGGCTACAGAATCTATTGGGTGTGTCGACTTACTGGTAGGTTTAGGAGAAGGTAATCGCAAGAGAGTGTGGGTTATGACCTTTGTTATGATACATATTTTATGCATATAATGCCTTCTTGGGCCAACCGGCCCTCGCCAGCTTTCGGGTGGCCCTAGCCCCATGGTATTTAACGATGAAATTTCCTACAGAGAATGGGATAAGAGTCATCCAAGGAGACCAGAATATAGGGTGTGAATGCTATCTCATAGAGCTAAGAGAAGCGAAGCGACATAAAAAAAGAAAGGATGTGGAGAAGACTCTTTACATCAAGTCGATTTATGCATAGCAACCACCGCCTAAGCCCTGGCTCGATCGACATAGAAAATTCCACAAAGTTATGGATCCAAGGAAAGAGACAAAGGATGCAATGGCAACCCCAATTAAGTTAACAATCAATGTCCCAGTCAATTAGGATGATCCTACTCAGGTCCTGAAGATCGGATCTCAATCAATATGAAGATGAAAGGGGAGTTGGCAAGGTTCCTCCGAGCAGACCTAGATGTGTTTTCCTGGACACATTCCGATATGTATGGAATATCACTAGAGATAGAGTGCCATGTGCTGAATGTGAACCCTAGTTGTCCTTTTGTGATGCAAAAACGGTGTAGCTTGGGTCCGAAGCGATTCGCTACGCTAAAGGAAGAAGTCGATAAGCTAAAAGCCAATGGCTTTATCTGCACTGCTCTATACCTTGAATGGTTATCCAAATCAGTGCTGGTTAAGAAGCCTAATGGAAAATGGCAGACATCCATCGACTATTCAAACTTGAAAAAGCATGCCTAAAAGGTAGTTTCCTACTATCAAAGATCGACCGGCTAGTGGACTCAACAGCCGGCCAAGAAGTGCTATTGTTCATGGATGCATATTCAAGCTACAACCAAATTCCAATGCACATCCTAGATTAAGAACACACCAACTTCATAACTGACCTAGGACTGTATTGTTACCTTGTTGTGCTGTTTGGTCTGAAGTATGCAGGAGCAACCCACCAAAGGTTTGTAAATTCGATGTTCAAGAATCATATCGGGCGTACAATTGAAGTATATGTGGATGATATGCTGGTAAAATCACAGCAATCGGTAAGCCACTTGGAGGACCCGTTAGAGATGTTTGGCATGCTTCGAAGATACATGATGAAGCTCAACCTGCTCAAATGATTTGAAGTCACATCATGGAAATTCTTTGGTTTCATAGTAAACTCAAAGACCATAGAAGCCAATCCAGAGCAGGTTAAGGCCCTAAGGGATGTCAAAACCCCAAAAATAATAAAGAAGGTGCAAAGCTTGAACGGAAAACTAGATGCGCTGATTCGATTCATTTCAAAGGCTACAGACAAGTGTATATCGTTGTTCGATGCCTTCAAAAAGGGAAAAATATTTTTTTCTTGGATATAGGAATGTAAGGATGCCTTCTAGGCCTTGCTAGATCACCCGGAAAAATCACCCTTCTTATCAAAGCCTTAGGAAGCGGAAGATTTATTTGTTTATTTGGCGTTATCTGTTCATACTTTAAGTGCTGCCTTAGTACATGAAGAAGCCAGGATCCAAAGGCCAGTATATTATATCAGCAAGCGGTTAATGGGAGTAGAAAGGAATTACCCGAAGTTGGAAAAACTAGCCTACTTATTGTTGATTGCATCAAGGATATTCCATCCCTACTTTTAAGTTCATCCAGTTAAAGTGCTGAATGACCAATCCTTTAGATAGGTTCAACACCGACATGAGAATTCGAGAAGGTTATTGAAGTGGAATATCAAGCTAAGTCAGTACGATATATCCTATCATCCCAGGAGAGTGATCCAAGGATAGGCATTGGCCGATTTCATCATGGAATTCACCACCCAGGATGAGGAGAGAGAAGAGGGCATGGATCGAAGTGCTCAATGGAAGCTGTACACCGACGAAGCACCCAACGAACGTTGCTCAGGGGCAGAAGTGGTTTTGGTAACCCCCAAGGAACGATCAATCTTTTATCCCCTGATATTTGAGTTCCCCGTAACAAACAACAAAGCGGAATATGAAGCACTAATCGTAGAGCTCAAGATAGGAAAGGAATTGGGAGTCAAGGCCTTGCATATGTATAACAACTCTTAATTGGTGGTTTGCTAAGTAAATAAAGAGTTTTAAGCTAAGGGAGCAAGGCTAGCCCCTTATTTGAAAAAGGTTTTGGAACTACCCAATAATATTGCATACTATACAATAACACATATCCTTAGGGAGGAGAACACAAAGACCAATTCGCTAGCCAAGCTAGCTAGCTCTGGCGGTATTATCAGCTCCAAGCATCGACCAGATGAACGTCGATTGGATCTTTGTGGCTAAAGTGGAAAAGGAGTCATGGATGATTCTGATCAAGGAGTACTTGCTAAAGGAAATCTCCTAGATAAAAGAAATGAATGAAAAAAATTTCCTGTGCAAGGCTCCACGATTTATTGTTCATGAAGGAATAGTATATTGGAGATGGTTCTCAGCTCCCCTGCTGCAATATGTCACCAAGAGGAAGCTAAAAGGACCCTTGTAGATGTACATGAAGGAGCCTATTGCAATCATAATAGGAGGTAGATATTGGCAAGAAAGATTTTTTGATACATATATTTTTGGGCAACCATCAACCGAGATGCGGCTGATTGAACCATAAGGTGCGATAGATGCTAAAGATTTATGAAGATTCTTAGAGCCTCATCGATAGAAATTACACAAATGGCCAGTCCATAGTCATTTGCAATGTAGGGGATTGACACTATCGTGTGCTGCCGATGTCGAATGGTGGAGTAAATATACCATTGTTGTAGTTAGCTATTTTATGAAATGGACTGAAGCAGAACCGCTTGCCACAATCACCATAAAGAAAGCGATCAATTTCGTAGTGGAAAGCATCATTTGTCGATTAGGATTCCACAAATGATCATTTTCGACAACATAACTCAATTCGATAGTGTCAAATTCAAGAATTTCTATAGCAAATATCAAATAGAGAAAATATTTGCAGTGGTATCACATCCCTAGAAGAATGGACAGGTAGAGATGGTGAATAAAATCATCAAGTCCATCTTGAAGAAATGACGGACAATGGAAAGTGAGTCGATGAATTACCATTAGCACTTTGGGCTTACTAAATGACCCATAAATCCACGACTGGTCATACTCTATTCACATTAGCCTACAGATTGGAGGCCATGATTCCGATTGAATTAGAAGTTCCTTCTTATTGAAAGATTCATTATGATCTTAAAACGAACGAGGAGCTCCTACTCAAGTCCCTCGATATGATCGAGGAGAAGTGCGACGAAACTAATTTAAAGGCTGC
Source organism: Allium fistulosum (assembly GCA_030737815.1). Taxonomy (NCBI): domain Eukaryota; kingdom Viridiplantae; phylum Streptophyta; class Magnoliopsida; order Asparagales; family Amaryllidaceae; genus Allium; species Allium fistulosum. The sequence goes on from CM060906.1 coordinate 422,023,502, forward strand.
TGCTCAACAGAAACGAGCAGCTTATCATTATAATGCAAAGATCTGAAGCCGGACCTTTAAGAAGGGAGATCTCATCCTTAAATGAATGTATCACATGCACCTTAATGGGCCCGAATTTTTGCTAAATCGAAAATTCAAGTCCACTAGGGTAAAGATCGTTAGTATTGGTATCCTATAAATAAACAAGAATGCATCAGAGACTGTCTATACGAACTCACCGTGGATTAATAAAATATAATAGAACATATACATACTAACTAAAGCCAATATCTCATAATCAATAACATTCCTCGGATATCTAGAATTCGCGTTAGTGCAAAGCATTAATAAGGGAATCTGCCTTATCACCATTCTTGCCTTATATTAGTACTTGCCCTTCTAGATATATCCTATGGCTTGTAATGAGGAGGGGGTCAGAACAACGTTCTGGTGACTGGTAAATTACATAATTTTTCCATAACACTAGTCTATGCCGATTAGTTTCCAATACATGTTATGTCTATTTATTCATAAATTAGTCATCTTGACTTCACATACACGTACGATACATCTAATCTACCCTAAGGTATGAAATAAATATATATGTATACATAGGCATCGCTGTCCTCCATGGAGAAGGATACATTCTTCGCTAGTATCCACAACTACACACTGTGTCAGGTATCCACAACGGTATCTAGGTCGAATTTCCCACGTACACCGTGGAACCTCATGCTAGTGCCTAATAATGGAATTACAACTAATTGGCCGTATTACTAACCCATCTCTAAGACTTATCTAATCGCTTTATATTGAGGACTAAGCTCCTCCGACTATCGTATATTGAGGACTCAGTTCCTTGGACTGTTGAGGACTCAAATCCTTGGACTATTTTAGACTCTTCTCATCAGACTATTGTATGTTAAGGACTTATGCAAAACCAAACTATGACTACACTTTCATACTTACGCATTAAGGGGGCCTGTAATGCCGACTCGCATCAAGGATGCTTAGCGTCCGCTGCATTCGTGTTCACCTCTCAATGGTAACACCACTTATTGCATAGCGCTAGGCATCCAACAATAATGTCACATCCTAATTGTCGAATGCACCAAGGAATCGCCATTAGTGCCGGGCTACCAATGTATACAAAACTGTTGGTAGTCCAAAACGGTGGGCAGACTTCTGTTGTGTAACATTACTGATCTTGCATCCCAAACCATACTAATGATTGTGCTATTTATAATTAACCTAATTATTGGGCTAGATCCACTAATCCACACCCTTTATAAACGTATTCTTGAGGCCATATAATTTCAAATAGAAAAATTATTACGCCTTCTAAGTTTAATATTAGTATTCATTTACTTTCCATGAGCCTACTTCTTATTTTATTAATGTCAATTAAGTATCCTATAATACTTCTTTTTCAATTAATACAATTAAGTTTGATTTGCTGTTTCTTTCCAATTAATACATTTTATTACTTATTGCTTCTTTTCAATTGATATAATTAACTATATTTACTACTTCTTTTCAATTAATACCATTAAGTATTTTTGTTACCACTTTTTAATTAATACCATTAAGTATGATTTATTGTTTCCTTTGAATCGATGCCCATTTTAATGAAATTACTATAACTTCTCTAGTTCTTTAATTCATAGTCTTATTCATGTTTAATGCTTATTATTTATTTTCCACCTTATATTTAATCGCATAGATTTAATTTATAACATAATTATTATTATTTCTATTTATAAAACTTTTAGTTTTACGTTTAGGAATTCCTATATTTTAATGCATTAGAACTGTATCATCCCAAAAAGGAAACGTATCCTTGTAATTTTTCCATAAATTATCTAAAAGAGGAATTGTGCTGTATTTGGAATTACAAGGAATTTCCCTTTTTATTATTGAAATAGACAGTACAAAATACGATAAACATCCTTATTTTGCATATCTCTTTCTTTTAGGTATATTCCTTATTATTTCAAACAACACACATTTATATTTGTGATTATAAAGTTGGATAATTTACAGAAATTACATAGAAACATTCTTCATTTCAACGAATTAAAATATAAACTTAAATCCTAATAAAATTAGAAATAATCTTTAATTCAAGTTATACAACTTATAACATTCAAATAATAAAACTGGAATTAACGTAGAATCTTATTTATGACTTATCTCATAACTTTTAGGGTCTGCTTTCACCTTTACATGCTAGATATACGTATTTACACATTTAATCAAAGTTAACAAATTTACAGAATATGAAGGCAAGGTTTCAATTGTGTATATATATTTAGGCCTACTATTCTAGAATTTACATTTATGCATAAAAGGAATAGATTTACAATGATATAAATCCAATATTACACACACACACAAATATATATATATATATATATATATGAAAAATTCCCAGTCGCCTCTAAGCTACTAAATCTCTAGATATAAATTCGTTTATCTTATTTGACTCCCTTTTCTTCTACCAAAATAGGTATCAAAAGCGCATATGTATTTATTAGAACTATAGATCTGAGAAGAGATTTGAATTAAGCATAGTTTTAAATTTAGATTTGGAATTTACCTTTTCTTTGTAGAACCGATTTACCCTTTATTCTTCTTTTCTACTATTCTCTACATATATATAATGGACTATTTATAATTTGCATATTTTCTAGAATTTATGGAGAAAAGAAAATGGCAGAGCTTTGCTTCTTAATTCAGAAAATATGAGATGAAAAGTGAGAGGTTTGCCTGTATTTATAGGTGCTCTAATCAATTCTATCCATTAGATTAGATTATATTAAATTCGGGTTGTTTGGGGCCTAGGTTCATTATCAACTACCAGTCAATAACCGGTCGACCGTTCTATTTTCACCGATTGACCGCTAGCAGTCGAGTGGGCCCAAATAAGGGTGTCGACTAGTCGCTGTTTATGCTAATTGCTGATTCTGTTTGCTTTATTTCCTTCCGCGTTCAATTTTATTTCCTTCCATGCTTCCTTAATTAGATTTAATTTGAGTGAACCCTGCTAACTAATATTTATATTTAATGCTTGTTTGAACACTAAGCTGATAATATTTATTGCCTTCATTATTTTTAAACGTTAATATTTATTACCTTTATCCACGTTAATTTTATTTATTTCCTTTTCAACACTGATTTAATTAGATTTACCATAGCCATTTACTTTAATGTTAACGCTTATAGTCAATATTTATTTTAATGCTAAGTTATTAACATTTATTTCCTTAATTGGTTCTAAATTATTTAGGATCCAAATCTTTAAACGTTGATAACTTTTTCGTTTGAACTCCGATCGTAAAACTTTATATATGAAAGTTGACCAAAAAATTATCATGAACACAGTGGTGCAAGTTTCATAGCTAAATTGTGATGTTTAATTTTTATTTTTATTTTTGGGCTTTAATAATTACTTATTAATTCTTTTTAATTAACTTATATTAATTTATGGGGTGTTACGATGAATCTTCCTTGGTACGGTGAATATGGGCCAAAGTCTTCCTTTGATGTATCTTTGTAAATATTTAAGTAGTCCCTGATGTAACAAGATAGAGTCTGCCATTATTATGAATATAAAATTAATTGCCTATGGGTACTGAAGGATTTTTGTTCTTATTAGCATAACCATGCATTGTGAATAACAACAGAATTGAATGTTCTGCATTTATAAAATGCAAGTATATAGGTGCCTGAAGATAGTACCGATCGAATTTTTGTGATATATGATTGGTCTTTAGGAGCGTAATCGTTCTAAGTATCCGAAAATAGATACTAGTTAACTCCTTCGATCCATGATTTGGGTGTCGAAGTATGAACATATGGGGGTCGATCGAGAAGATACATCCTACAACCTTTGCCCAATGATAGGCAAGGCCTTAGATCATTGCCTAAAGACTAGCGGGGTCAACTTATGATGCCCAAACACAGGCGTCTTGATTATTAAGTTCCAAAAATAGGGCATACTAGGAGAGTGATCTTCCCAGATAAACGCGATCAATGCCCAGAGTTAGGCAAGATTCGATGCAAACATCCGTAGATAGACATTCAACCCACCACTCGAGGTGGATAATCATGGTCAATGCCTAGAGAGAGCAGGATCGAATATAGGTATCCGGAGATAGGTATCCAAGGTACTACTAATTATCAACAAGTGGTGATGTGTAAATCCATCTTTATCACTAGTCAAACATAACATGACTAGCAACAATAAGAGGAAACCGCTAACCAAACTACGTAGTAGCTAGAATTTTCCCATCCATGTATAATTACGATGGATAGTTAGTATACTTAGAATCAAATGCAGTCGCAATAAGCATAGAAAGCTAAGTAAAAAATAGTACGTAGATAAATGAAATTGAGTTTTGAAAAGAAAACTATTTTATACATAATTGACAAACTTTTCAGATAAAAGTGGGGGCTGCACCCGCACAGTGGATGCCTATGTACAAAAACCAAAAGCTACATAAAAGATGACATAACAAGACTTGAATAATTAATGTCTTTTCTTCTTCTTCTTCTCTTCGGAGGATTGTATAATATTCTTTTATTAGACTTTTCACCTTTTCCACCCTTAGAAAAATAACATTTGGGGTTAACATCTGAATCATACGCACCCTCTAGAGATTTAAGAGCTATACTTTTGATACTACTAGAAGCGAGGGTAGAAGTGGGGATGATAATTGGTACCGTAGGCAATGAAATTGGGGGGGGGGGAGGAGGTACGATATCCAACTTTTCCTTCTTGATATCGTTAACCAATATGGTTTGCGACTCCTTCACCTCTCAAACCGACAACCCAAACAAATGCTCAGCAACTCCAGTACCGAGAATATCTTCGTCCCCTATGTCATGTGAGGATTATCCATGGCCTCTTTGTCCTAAGCATGGATCATTTCAATATCGGGACTAGGAGTAGGATCCCCTAAAGAGTCTAGAATCAACATAGAGGCAGATAAGATAATGGATTCGGCCATTATAGCTTATGTACCTAAGGACAAGCTTCCGTCAGGAAAGGGAGCAAGACAGATTGAGTTGAAAGTTAAAAAGCAGAAAAATCGAGATTAGAGACATCAACCAGTGTCAGGTAAGCCATCTGGAATGTAGATGAGGGTTATGATATACCTCTAGGGGACACAGACGCCATATGAGATGGAGTGCCGATAGAGCCTCCTTCGATGATAGAGGATAAAATTGGTAACTTCGGTAGTTATTCGGTACCCGTGAAGTCAGGCTCTTCAGTGTTACAAAAGACATTTGATGAGGATGTATAAGAAGTTAAAGAGCTGGAAGTTGTCTTAGCAGCAGAAATAGCAATAGTGCTAGGAGAGGAATAATGGCCTCAATGGCCGACGGCCCTGATGTGAAAGAAGTAATAATACTAGACATTGTCATCAAGGTCCCTCGTAGGTCCTTCGGAACATAACTAAAACTTTCACCTAAATCTTTTAAACCAAGTTTGGGTTGGACCCCAATGAACACATCAATTTGGGGAATGCCCTTGGAGAGTAGGAGGAGCCTACTAGTCTTAGGCGCACTTATGTCTTCCTCTTCCAAAAGGTCAAGCTTCAAATCATCCACATCGATTTCAGTCCATTAGAATGTTCTCATTCATATTTCAAATTTCTTCCCAAGCTATAGCTAAAGCCCGAGTATGCCCCTTCTTCAACCATCTTAGGTTCCCGAATTTGATAACATTTGCACATAACTGCATTAGGGTAGGCTCAATTTCAGATTTGATTTAAACTTCAGTGGCTTGGACTTACTCATCATGAAAAACCCCACACCCCTTAATATATCCAAAAGGACACATTAAGAGGCGTGGTGAGTTGTAGGTATAACTGAAACTAACAAAGACTTAGATTCACAAGACAAAAATGGATAAAAACAGCAGAAACTTAAAATAATAACTTAATTAAAACAAGCTTCATAAATAAGTCAAATACCAAATACAAAATACATGTCTAAAAATCCAATATGTCTCATGAAACAAAAACTCATAATCTCAAAAATCAGAGTACATAATATCCCTCATAATAAGCCAGTATATAGAAAGAACAAAAGCTGAAAAAAAAGAAATACATAGCAGAGTACTCCTCCTAGAAAACCGCCAAGCAACTGCAATCTACTGACTTCTCCTTCGATTGCCTATGTGGGGGAAGGAGAAAATAGAGGAGTGGGTCAGACTAAAAGTCTGGTGAATGATAGTAATTACTAGAGTCTTTAAGCAAGATAAAAGTAATAGACTCTACAACAGTTCTAGCATAAATAAGGATAACAAAGGAAATAGGAAAAAAATAAACTGGAAATAAGTACGATTAAATATTGCTCAATTTATAAGATAGGTTAACTTTGATTGCTTGCACTTGTCCTTGATTTCTGCTCTGATTAGGCTGAATTCCTAATCCTGTAATAAGGATGTAACCCTAATTCTACCCTTTTTGATCGGCCTGCCACTCCATAGACCTTACTACGGACCAGTCGCTATATAACTCCCTACACAGCAGCCAATGGTATCTATGAAAGATGCAAAGAGCAACCACTGCAGATCCGGATGACATATATAGCTCCCTACATAGAAGGAAATGGTGTCTACAAAAGACACTCATTCAAAGTGCTTGGAACTCATAGCTATTACTGAGCACCCGAATGGAAGTCGCACGCGTAACTGCCACCATGCCCATGCTACCTTTTTCTCCACCTATTGGGTCTTCTTATTACCTCCAACTTCCAACATAGCGTGCCCCTCATCTCACTTCAAGCTAATGTGAGATCACCGTGTGTCCATAGAAAAGAGGGGAAATGCTGTTGGTACTGGCTCTTTTTCCAAACAATATCTAGTTGCGCCCCTTATCCAAATCCCCATGATTTGGACTTCTGTTTGAGCAATTACTACCATTCTTAGCATAAGCATGCCCTAGGGAATGCTATTTGGTACAGGTCATACTTTCATCTTTGCTTATTAACTTAGATAAATTATTTAAATAAGCCTTTTTTATCATCTTTTCTTTCTACGCTTATTAATTTATCCCAAGTCTTAAAATAAGCCTCATTCTATTTTTTTCCTTCTTCTTATTATAACCTACGTTATAATCATGCTTATTACTTAACCCGAGGTCCAAGTGTGAAAATAAGCTTCTTTCATCTTTTACTCTATTTAGTTATAATTCTGAATTATAACTATGCCAATTATCTTTAATTAGTCCAATCCTAATTATGATTAGGCGTAATTTCAGTCCAATTCCATTATTTATTATAGTCTTTATAATTTCCATCTTATTTTCTTCATTTAATATTCTTATTTATTAAATCCATATTCGCGTTCAATTTATTCTAATCCATATGCGCAGAAAAGGGGAGTGAAGAGAATAGACACTTGCATAAAATCCAAAACGTTGAAAAGATGTAAAAAAGAAATAAATAACATTAAATAAACTTAAATACCGTAAATAGACTATAAATTAATAAAAGCCATGCTTAACAGTAATAAATTATAATTAATAGATATAATACTAAAATACTGAAAGGAATAGCTAAAAGGAAATAGACTGAAAATAATTAAAAACTGTAAATAACTGCTGAAAAAGGCTATTCCAAAAATCGTGGTAAAACTACAACCATTGGAAACCATATTATTTTAAACTACTTTAAGAAATCTTAAAGTAATTACAATCACTCACCTCCGGTCCTAAGCTTTTCCTTTGGTCTTCCCGGATCCACTTGGAGTTGTAAAATAATTTAATTTATAACAATTTTCTCCTTTGGAAAAATTATTCCATTTAGGGTCCTTCCTAGAAAGGTGAACCCAATTGGAGAAAATCTAGAATGAGAAAAAGTGTTAGGTCTAGGGATCTATTTATATGTGTAGAAGTGGATCTCGGACCGTTGGATTTGGAGATTGAATAGGATGCAACCACGTCATAGGCTGAATAGGAGCCATCAGATGTAGAATCGGAGGGACCGGATTAGACTAAAGGATGCAAATGACGTGTTCGGTGGCCTCTAATTCGTTCGAACGAATTAACGTTCGTTCGCCTGCCGAAATACAAGGCGGGTCAACCGCGCGGTTGACCGCCACCTTGCCCAGGTCGACCAGCCGGTCGACCTGATCATATATATATATATATATTCGTTATATTTCTGCTTATTTTGTTTATTTCATAACTTGGTCATATTAGCTCGGTTTCTAACGTTCTATATATGGAAACTAACCAGAAAATTACCACGGACACAATGGTGCAACCTCCATGGCTTAATTCTGATAATTTCACAAAGTTATTTCATTATTTAATTAATTAACAAATTAACTATTATGGATTAAATTTCAGGTTGTTACATTCTCCCCTCCTTAAGGCTTTTCGTCCCCGAAATCTCTAAGGATAAAAGAATGTACTAAATGTCTTCATCCAATTCTACAACCAACTACTCAATCATCAACCATCATCCATTGTCCTTAAGTTTTTCTAACGCATTTTATGATACTTATGCAATTAGTGTAGTGTAAATGTCCCTAACTAATGCAAAAGATTAGGCAGTCCACTGATTCAGTTGACCTCCTTTTTATGCGATCATGTCTGTGCCATGTATCCAAATGAATGCAAAAATTTTCTAATGATAATTGATAGTCCTATATGCATGCTACAATCATCATCCAAATGCAACAGTCATATGATAATCATCCATTTATAGCAACCATGGAATAAAATAAAATGCAAATGTGCACACATCTATATGCATATGCTCTGGATCCCTAAAAGATAATGGTGCCTAGAGTAAGTATATGCATCCATTAGCATCCACTAGCACACACTTGCAACCACTAGCATCCATCATACATAACATGTTCTAATAACATGTTTACATCAAATCCTATCATCCATAAGTTAAATCCTAAGTTCTACCCTCCCAAGGGATGATAAAGGAAAGAACCTATTCAAAACTAAAGATGGAAATAGGAAATTCGAAATTTACCATCAAAGAGAGATGTGGATAAGAAGTACGCATTTTCTCCTAATCAATTTAATCTTCTCCGAAGTCTTTTTAACCTCTGTAGACTCTATCCAACCTGAAAGTGACTTGCGGAGTCTTCCATAAAGAGCTTCGGAAGGTGCCATTCCAATGCTAGCTTGAGAACTACTATCTTATGCGAATTCCACTAAAGAAAGATGCTTTTCCCAAGTTCTTCCAAAATCAGTAATATCCATTCTTAACCATGCGTGTCTTACAATTTTACTAACTTCATTTTACTGTTCTTCTTTAGTCAGCTCACATGAATCAACATTCCTAGGTTCTCACTAGGGTCCTATACACTCTACAGTAACTCTACTATTACTTTCAAAAGTAATTACTGCTGCCTCCTTTGTAGCCTTACACCTCTTCCATTACACCTAGGAAATGATTCCTATCTACTCCACATTTAAGAGCTTGATTTGATATTTATCACTTTATTTTAAAAAATTGTGGTTTCTAAATTTTTAAAACATCAAATCCCAAAATCTTTATCTTTAAAAGTGTTATCTTTAAGTTCCTATTAAATTCAAAAATACTTGGTTACTTAACATTATTTCCCAAACCTAGAGGGAAAAACTTCCAAATTTTTAAGTCTAAAACTTATATCTCTCTTTCTTTTAAAGACTTTTACAATTTTCTATAAAATTTGAATTTTCAAAATTTACTTTTATTAAGTTTTTCATTTCAAAAACTTATTTACTTTTTCACCAAACCATTTTCCTTTAAAATATCTTTAAGATATCCTTTAACTGTTTTTATGCGTTTCAATACATCTTCTTATGATACCTTACGGTCTCATACCTTAATATATTGGAACTGCTTCCTCAAATGAGAAATTATTAACGCTAAAATCTTCTATGAACCTTTTAAAAGGGAATTTCATGTTTATGTGAAATTATAAGGAACTTATTTTATACCTTTCGAAATAGGCTATACAAAATATGGTGCTTTTCATACCTTGTATATCTCTTTCATGTATTCCTTGTAACTTGCACAAAACATTTTTATCGGTTTCATAGAAAATCATACCATTATTCTTTTCATTCCAATAGATTAAAATATGTTTAAATTATATTCTTCTATGATAAATATTTTCTAATATCTAAATTACATATTTTCCTTTCAGAAAAACCCATCTTCAAAACTGTTTTAATATTTCCATGACTGCAAAAACACTTCCTTATACTTATTAATAATAAGTGTACTTTACAAACCATTTTGTTTATATACTTAGAAATTACCTTTTAAAATACATTTTTATTTAGGTTAAAACAGATGTTGTGTAAAACACCGTTACTACAAACCAAAAAAAATACTAGTGTATGGATTCAAATAATTACCAATAAATATCATATTTCTATGTAAAAATATTTCTCTTGAGAGCCACTTACTATAACAATAGTGTTATAGCCTATGCTCCACTTATTTTTCCACGAAAACATTTATTACAACAATAAAAATTGTAATCTACGTTTTCGATACTTGATACATTCTAGGTTTTTATGTTTAAAGTCTTTGTTTACTTACAATGAAACTAGTGAGTTATATATACACACACTCCATAATTCTTCAAAAAGAATTCCAATTTTTCATTATATAAAAAAACCAACTTAAACCATACCATTCTTCAAAAACCCTATGTTTATTTTATAAAAGAAAATATTAACAATGAAAATTTTCAATTCCAACAATTATATTTTTTATTTTTCCAACATTTTAAATTTCAAAAATTTCATTTTATTGGGCTTAGCATAAAGCGGATCTTCCTACTTACTACCCTCAGAGTACTTTTCCTAAACTAAAGGCTTTTACTCCTATTCCTCTTATATACTCATATTTATTCTAAGGCATTACCGTCAAATCCACTTGTCCGAGAAAATTATAATTTCTGTAATTACCTACACATGGACTTTCTTCTCTGCTTATCTACTGAATTTTATTGTACATCTCTAACCTTTGCCTACCTCTCTTTGGAGTTCCATAATCCCAATCCTAAATGTAAAAAACCGTTTCTTAAATCTCTATCATGTGTGGACATTCTCTATGCCCCAGTAAACGCACTTCAAAAGTGATACTTTAAGAACTCTGCTCTCAACTGACGAACACGAAGCGTACAAAGAACCTCCTTCAAATGAATAACATGCTCTTCCACACTTCTTGGAAAACACCAAAATGTTGATCGCGATTACCACCACGAACTTTATTTTAGGACATCTCTCAAAACATGGTTCATCAAATCTATGGAATAGGCTGGGACATTGGTTAGCCCAAAAGTCATGACCAACCACTCAAAGAATCCGTCCAGTGTCCTAAATGCGGTCTTATCAATGTTACCATCAGCGACCCTAAGCTGATGAAATCTAGTGGCTAAATCAAGCTAGGAGAATACTAAAGAGCCAACTAACTGGTTGAAAAGATCATCTATCCTAGAGAGTGGATAATGGTTCTTCTTTGTGAGCTTATTCAATTCTCTATAGTTATTGCAAAGTCTAAGAGAACGACCTGCTTTGGTAGCGAAGATGACTGGCGCTCCCTATTCCGATATGTTTCTTATTATGAAACCTTTTTCCAAAGCTCATGGATCTGCTTGCTCAATCCCTTCCTTTCCCTAGGTGCCATATGCCCTACGGGTAATGCTACTGGCTAGCCAAATAAATCTTGAAGTCAATACCTCTCTTAGGGGGGTAATGCCCTAACCTCCTCAAAGATGTCTGGAAAAATCTCTGACGACAGGAACCGAATCTAACTCTGATGATGATGAATCGAGGGAATAAAGGAAGCTCAACATAACTGAGCCTTGCAGGTCGTAAGAAATCTCGAGAGTCCTACTGATGCATGTCTCTAGTCTAACGAATCTCCTCTCGCAATCTAATATAGCTCCATATGTGGATAGCCAATCCATTCCCAAAATCATCCCATACCCCAAAAAATCCTAAAATATAGGCGTCATAGTCAAATTCTATGCCTAGAATATAAATTTTCAAACCCCTACAAACCATAGACAAGAGTGCCAATCCTCCTATGGGGTTTGAAACAACAATGGGGTCTACTACTAAAGAGATATCTAAGTACAAACAATCTACCAAGGAACTAGAGATGAAAAAGTGTGATGCTCTAGGATCGAAAAGAGTCTAAATGGGAAAATCAAAAATAGAAACCAAATTTTCCTAGCTCGATCCGATCTGCTGCTGGAAGGTGTTGCATCCAAAGCTTGAATCTGCGCTGCAGGTGCACTCGCTCCCTGCCTCATCTTTTGAGGACAAACTTACTAAAGTGACCAAGCGTCCATAATTGAAACACCTTCCTTCATTCCAATCTTCTTACAGTCCCTTGCGTAATGACCAGTCATTCTACAACGGTTACGTCTTCCACTTTTCTTGATTCGCTTCTAAGGGCCATCCCTTTTCCTTTTATCCTTCTTGCCCTTCCACCATGGCTTCTTAGAGCTTGTAGGAACCGCCTTAAGCTCTTCTTCTGGTTACCAAGATATAGGTTGACCACTCTATCTGTCCTCCAAACCTAACTGCCTAAACTTTCGCTCCATATCTTCCAACCTAGCTTGTGTCCCCTTAAAATCCTTCATGCCAGAAAATGTTCCGCCCCCTATGCTAGTGAGGTCCTTCCATAGCTTAGAAAAGTTGACTGGTGTAGGTGGATTAAAGGAATTTCCATCTACCGGTGTTGTATTGGGCACTTGCCCTTCCACCCCCGGTACCGTAGCTCTACGGAACCAGTCAGCCATACTATGCAAAGAAAAAGAAACTTAGGCTCGAAAGAATAGAAAGAAGGTTGAACTAGATTTTGAGGGGATTTTTATAAAAAACTCTTTTATACTTAAAAACTATTTCTAAGAGTTCTTTTTTGAAAAATACTTTTAAAACAAGTTATTTTGGAAAATACTTTTCTTTTAAAATAAAATTTTTGGAATCCTGTAACCTTGGGCTCTGATACCAAGTAAAACACCCCACACCCCTTAATATACCCAAAAGGACACATTAGGAGACGTGGTGAGTTGTAGGTATAACTGAAACTAACAGAGACTAAAATTCACAAGACAAAAATGGATAAACAGAGCGGAAACTTAAAATAATAACTTAATTAAAACAAGCTTCATAAATAAGTCAAATACCAAATACCAAATACATGTCTAAAAATACAATATGTCTCATGAAACAAAAACTCATAGTCTCAAAAATTAGAGTACATAATATCCCTCATAATAAGCCAGTACATAGAAAGAACAAAAGCTGAAAATAAAAGAAATACATAGTAGAGAACTCCTCCTAGATAACCGCCAAGCAACTGCAATCTACCGACTTCTCAAAATAGAAGAGTGGGTCAGAGTAAAAGTCTGGTGAATGATAGTAATTACTAGAGTCTTTAAGCAAGATAAAAGTAATAGACTCTACAACAGTTCTAGCATAAATAAGGATAACAAAGGAAATAGGAAAAAAATAAACTGGAAATAAGTACGATTAAATATTGCTCAATTTATAAGATAGGTTAACTTTGATTGCTTGCACTTGTCCTTGATTTCTGCTCTGATTAGGCTGAATTCCTAATCCTGTAATTAGGATGTAACCTTAATTCTACCCTTTTTGATCGGCCTGCCACTCCATAAACCTTACTGCGGACCAGTTGCTATATAACTCCCTACACAGCAGCCAATGGTATCTATGAAAGATGCAAAGAGCAACCACTGTAGATCCGGATGACATATATAGCTCCCTACACAGAAGGCAATGGTGTCTACAAAAGACACTCATTCAAAGTGCTTAGAACTCATAGCTATTACTGAGCACCCGAATGGAAGTCGCACGCGTAACTGCCACCATGCCCATGCTACCTTTTGCTCCACCTATTGGGTCTTCTTATTACCTCCAACTTCCAGCATAGCGTGCCCCTCATCTCACTTCAAGCTAATGTGAGATCACCGTGTGTCCATAGAAAAGAGGGGAAATGCTGTTGGTACTGGCTCTTCATCCAAACAATATCTAGTTGCGCCCCTTATCCAAATCCCCATGATTTGGACTTCTGTTTGAGCAATTACTACCATTCTTAGCATAAGTGTGCCTTAGGGAATGCTATTTGGTATAGGTCCTACTTTCATCTTTGCTTATTAACTTAGATAATTATTTAAATAAACCTTTATTATCATCTTTTCTTTCTACGCTTATTAATTTATCCCAATTCTTAAAATAAGCCTCATTCTATTCTTTTTTTTCTTTTCTTATTATAACCTACATTATAGTCATGCTTATTACTTAACCCGAGGTCTAAGTGTGAAAATAAGCTGCTTTCATCTTTTACCTATTCAGTTATAATTCTAAGTTATAACTATGTCAATTATCTTTGATTAGTCCAATTCTAATTATGATTAGGCGTAATTTCAGTCCAATTCCATTATTTATTACAGTATTTATAATTTACATCTTATTTTCTTCATTTAATATTCTTACTTATCAAATCCATATTCACGTTCAATTTATTCTAATCCATACGCGTAGAAAAGGGGAATGAAGAGAATAGATTCTTGCATAAAATCCAAAACGTCGAAAAGATGTAAATAAGAAATAAATAACAGTAAATAAACTTAAATACTGTAAATAGACTGTAAATTAATAAAAAGCAATGCTTAACATTAATAAATTAAAATTAACAGAAATAATACTAAAATTACTTAAAGGAATAGCTGAAAGGAAATAGACTGAAAATAATTAAAAACTGTAAATAACTGCTGAAAAAGGCTATTCCAAATATCGTAGAAAACTACAACTATTAGAAACCATATTACTTTAAACTACATAAAGAAATCTTAAAGTAATTAAAATCACTTACCTCCGGTCCTAAGCTTTTCCTTTGGTCTTCCTGGATCCACTTGGAGTTGTAAAATAATTTAATTTATAACGATTTTCTCCTTTGGAAAAATTATTCCGTTTAGGGTCCTTCCTAGAAAGGTGAACCCAATTGGAGAAAATCTAGAATGAGAAAAAGTGTTAGGTCTAGTGGTCTATTTATATGTGTAGAAGTGGTTCTCGCACCGTTGGATTTGGAGATTGAATAGGATGCAACCACGTCATAGGCTGAATAGGAGCCATCGAATGCAGAAACGGAGGGACCAGATTAAATTAAAGGATGCAAATGACGTGTTTGGTGGCCTCTAATTCGTTCGAACGAATTAATGTTCGTTTGCATACCAAAATACAAGGCGGGTCGACTGGGCGGTCGACCTGACCATATGTATATATTCGTTATAATTCTACTTATTTTGTTTATTTCATAACTTGGTCATATTAGCTCGGTTTCTAACGTTCTATATATGGAAATTGACCAGAAAATTACCACGGACACAATGGAGCAACTTCCATGGCTTAATTCTGATAATTTCACAAAGTTATTTTATTATTTAATTAATTAACAAATTAATTATTACGGGTTAAATTTCGGGTTGTTACACATCAGCTGTTCTTGCACGGGCCTTAGCATCATCTCTCAATTGATGAGTGTCCAATTACTCATTGTAGTAATTTTAAGTGCAACACCTTGTAAAATCAACCATAAATAAATTGGATAAATAAAATTAAATGAGATAGGTGGAAAATAGAAATTTTGCATAAGTTGGAATTTGACCATGAAAGTTATGTCGTTGCGTTCGTGGCAAAATTCCGATCAATTTCCATATATAATAGGTGAAAACAGAGCTCAAACGGAAAAGTTATGGACATTTGAAGTTTTCCGGTTTAAAATAATTAAATAGAATTCAAATTCAAATGAATAATTAATTTTAAAATTTGAAATTCAAAGGTTTACAGTAATTATACTTGGGGTTTAAGTAAACATTAAAATCAATTTTAACATTAAAGTATAATTAAGGAATATAATAAATAAAAACAACGACACAAAAATCTTCCCAAAAAAACGTAATAGTCGACTGCTCCCTAGGAGTGGTCCACCGCTAGCGGTCGACCAGTAAGGTAGGGCGGTCAACCGTTGACTATGAAGTTGCAGCTAGGGTTTGTGAATTTGAACGTTCTGGATTTTATAATTTCCATCTAACCTTCATTCAACGGTTCCGATGCGTTCCAACCACTATAAATAATACCCTAGACCTCTCACTTTTATTCACAATTATTTTGGGAACATTAGTGAAGCTCTATCAGTTCGTCTTTTATAAATTTAGAAAACTCCATTAAGGTTTTAGATAAGAAATCCTTTACATCTATTTTTGTTTATAATTTATTTACTCAATCTATTCTCATCCAATCCCTCAATTTCTGAATCTAATTTATATGTACAAATCCCTTGCTATATATATATATATATATCGAAAAAAGAGATCTGATAAAGATTGTCAAAGGCATATCAAATCCAAAGGAGGCAAATCTAAGGATATAGTGGAAATATTAGCTTTTATATTTTAGTAATTGATTATTATTGTTTAGGTTTGAATATGCCTAGTGGAGTTTTGGTTTATGAAAACATCATATTATAAACCCCCAAAACTCCTTCAATTTGAAATGCCAATTCTATGTTGGAATCTCAATTGTTTATGGCAAAATAATGGAAATAGTGTAGATCCACAGTTTGATAATTTTACTTTTTATTCCACTTCATTTTCTTTTCTTTGAATCTGGTTAAAGGATTTTGATTAAGGAATAACGTGTATGGTATGAATTTTATTCGTAGTTTGCACTGCTTATTCCCATGAATTAAATAGAAATTCCTTTGTTTTATTATGTGTAAATGGAGTTGAATTGTAACAATCCAGAATTTTAGATATTTATTGGAATATATAATTGATTTTAAATATTTAAAAGTTAATTTTTAACTTGAATTTCAAATATAACTATTTATTGGATAATTTAATTATTGGATTCAATAATTGAAAATTTAGTACAATATTGAATCTGGAGTTTTAAGCTTGTTAAAAATAATTTAGAGGCTTATAAAATTTATATTAATAATAATGAAGATAATAAAACTTTTTAAATGGGATTTAAATGTGGTTTGTTCAGTTTTAAAAATATATTGTTTGAATTTACATTTAAAGATAGCCTTCCGGGGCACACTCTTGGAATTCGACGAAACCAGTTCCATTTGATCCGTAATAGTGTATTATTATCTAATTTCAAATTTCGTAGTGTTTAGAGCTATCGTTTGGCCGTACGGGATATAAACGCACCGAGATTAATACCGAAATTCAATATAATAATTGGGCCCAAAAAAAGCTGTCTTCTCCATACGATCGAATTAGGACTTGAAACCTTTTCCATTGCGTTCGGAATAGGGGTATAACATTATGAACACCTAGCGGCACACCTCGATAGGAGGTCAAGATTTTAAGCTACGAATTCGAGACAAATTAAATTTAAATAATATATATATATATTGGATTTGACAAAAAATTTCACATCAGTACTTTTTACCTTCCTATCAAAAATCACTGAGCCCTTCTTGTACACGCCAATATCACTTATTGTCTCCCTCTTTTTTTCTTTTAAAATTTGCACACAACCGTAAGTTCAAAAAAAAGAAAGAAAAAAAGGTCGAACTGTGAAAGCAAAGCCAGAGAGAAAAAAAGGGAAGTCGCCTGTTTTATTCTCATCCTCCTGCAATCGAAAATAATATTTTTTTCCCTCCTCCTTCTTTTTCAATTCCACGAAATCAAACAAATTTAAAAAGAAAAGAAAAAAAGAGGGAGAAGTTCGAATTCG
The DNA here is from genome assembly GCA_030737815.1 of Allium fistulosum. Lineage (NCBI taxonomy): Eukaryota > Viridiplantae > Streptophyta > Magnoliopsida > Asparagales > Amaryllidaceae > Allium > Allium fistulosum. Next base: position 422,041,240 of record CM060906.1, read on the forward strand.
TCTCGAATCGCCTTAAAGGCCGGGGCGAGCGCTTGCGAGGCGCGGCGAGTTCCTCGTTCGAACATCAGTTAGGCTTTGGCTGTGGGGTGTTAATGGTGAGATTGATGATGGATGTTGGTTCATGGTGGAGCAGAGCATGCCGACGTCGATTTTTTGGGAGGTGCGATTGGTCTGGGGAGGGGGGTGGTTCGAAGGAGTTGTCGTGATGGCTGGATTGGTACTCTGGCGACGTGGATGAGGATGTAGTGGCGACAAAGGCTATTTAGTGAGAGGAGGTCGCGAGTCTTGTGGTCGCGAATTGGATCAGGAAGCATCGTCGAACGCTAGCGCTCGACAGCGTGGATGGCCAAAGACCAAGCAGCGGCGACTTGGACGATTAGTTCACGAGGGAAGATACAGGCTGCACGCAGTGGTATGGGTTCTCCTTTTTTTAAAAAAAGAAAAAAAGAAAAAAATGATTTGGGTTATAAACCGTTTTATGGATATATATATATATATCGTTAACTTATTGTTTAAAATAACTTACTTGTACGAGGTTGGAATTGTGTGGAATCAGCAGCATTGAATCCGGAATGATGCGAGCTTCATTATGAAATTAATTGGAGTTGATTGGATAGCGAAAAATATAAGTTAACTCGACAGCGTTCGATTTAATTGAAATTGGATCGTTGGCAAATTAGGAAAAAAATCAAAGTGAGTTAATCTCAATCAAATTTGGAATACTACAATTAATTTTAAATAGGTAAAATTAATTATTGATTGGTTGTTGGATTGGATAGTTATTATCAGTGGATGCTATTATATATAGTATAATATATATATATATATATATATATATATATATAAATTGGAGTGATTGATATTCTCGCATTTATATAGCGGATGAGACCCTATGCGCCCCGCATAATAGCGGATGACCCTATATACCGCGATATCCCTCTCGAAGTGGGATTGGTATTTTTATATTGTATTAACATCCGTGGATGCAAGAAAACAGGTTGTTGGGATCCAACTGGATTCCTCAAAAATGTTGAATTTATTTTCATTTCAGTGATATGATATATTGAATAATCTGTGTTAGTATTGCATGATTTTGAATTTATTTAGTACTATGGGATTACTGGTTAGATTTTGGTATTTTTAAATACCAACGAAAAATAATTAAAATTTAGAAAGGAAATAAAAAAAATGAAAATCTAAAGTAAAATTTTTTTTGGTGAAATTTGGATTTGTTAAAGAAAATGAATTTTGGGTAAAATGAATAGTTTGGTTTCAGAATTTATACTTGATAAATATTAGAATATGGAAAATAGGGATTTTAGGAAAAATATAAACAAAAGGATTTTTAATAATAAAACGTAATCGATCATTGTTTATGTGAAAAAGGGATTTATTTTTAAAATCGAGATTTAAAATAGTTTGGGAAAAATAAAAAGGAAATTTGAAATAAAATATGAAATTGATGCTTGTAATTTAAATAAGATTTTAAATTATAAAAAGAAGGGAAATCTAAAATTAGTGGGTTTTGGAATATATTTGGGTTATTTAAGAAATTAAATTAAAATGGAATTTAAATTAGAAAATTGATTTAAAATCGATTAAGTGTGTGATAACAATGATAAAACGGGAAATGAGACTATGGAATTTATAAATGAAGTTTATAAATAAAGTAAAGTAAGTTATTAGTGGATAAATGGAAATTATAAATTCACGTTGGGAATTTATAAGGAGATGGGTAAATCGGTTTAAAAATAAATAGTAAATTTATTTTTAGAAATGTGGAAAAGGGAATTTAAGGAATTAGAACGTAAATCAAATTAGAAGTAAATCTAGAGGGACTTAAAAATAATTAGACTGGCTATATTGGGGTGGAAAATGTATTTTTATGCGAAATTAAGTAATTTAAAAAAAAGAAAGATTGTAAGTATTAATTAAAAAAATTTAAAAGTGTTTAAAGGAATGTTTTAGAAAAATTTATTATTTAATTGTTAAAGTAAATATTAATTAAGTTAGTTATAGTAGTTAATTATTAGTAAAGGTTTAATCAGTATTATTATTTTAAAAGGATAATCATTCAATATTAATATTTTATATAATAGCTTTTATTTAAAAAGTAGTTTTGTCTAAAGTTACCTTGGAAAATTATTATTGAAATTTCATAAGTATTATTTTGAAAATTATTAAATAGAGTTTTCTGGAAGTATTGGTATACTCGCATGGCGCATCAGAGGCAGTGAGTGCCTGCAGTTAAGTCTTGAATTTCTCTAGGATAGATACGTAACCATTGAGCTGTGAATCCATGGATTTATACCGTAGTTGTACTTTCCACATTATTTTATAGGTTTTTCCAAATATCTTTGAAAGAATAGTTTTTGGTGAATTTACTTAACTCGATAAGATAAGTATATATTTTGGATAAAGAGATTTAAATTTATTAAAATAAATTAAAACGAGATTTGGAGTTATCCAGTGAAAAATGGAATATTTGGTTGAATGATTGTTTATTTGATAGTTAAATAGCCGATTATCAAAATCTGAACCAAAAATATAACTTTGGGAATATCTAGGAGAAATACGGGAATTATATGGTACAGCTACCGTTCGAGGTGCTATACTATACGTATAAACTTGTTTCGTTCTTTTAGGACGTTTATAAGGAAATCCGTCTACAAAATGGTTAGGAGGTGATCTCCGATCTTATTTTCGTCTGTGTATTTCCTAAAGAACCGGGGTTGAGTTTACCGGAAATATCGAACGTTTTTTCGAAGAGACCAGGACCAGATTTGTTATCCGAAAATCACTTCGATCCAACGAGTACATTTTCGATTTGAAAAACAAGAGCATGGAGTCTGTTATCCCATGTTTTGGTCAAGGCCGGGATATCAACAAATTGGCTAGAAAGGATGGATATCAGGATTGGAGATCGATTGGAAACAAGGCCATGATCGATATCATCAAAATTTGGCAGAGCGTCAATCAAGACAGGATCGATTGGGAATGATGAACAAGGCTAGGAGAGGCTACATTTCAAATTTCAGGTCAACCAGAGTTCGTATACTCGAGATATCGATGGATTAATATTGGTGAGGAATGGTTAGTATCGCTACGTTCGTATCGATACTGTTTGTATCGATCAACATGGAATGCTTCATATCGATACTGTTCGTATTGATCGACGTGGATTACTTCGAGTTGATATATGTCGTTCGAATCGATGTTGTTCAAATCGATCGAGGGGAGTCAACAGATGGATGCGAGTATGGATAACACACATGGAGTTGGTCCCATTAAAGTTTGTATCGATCGAGATGGAAACAACAACGTACTTCGAATCGATGATTTTGCATCGATGTGGCACATATTGATTGAATGGACACGGTAAGGCATACTTCGTATCGATCAAGGATGGGATCGATACGAACAGAGGTGTTTAGGATCGATACAAAGGCAATGGACTTGTGTCCATGGATACGAATAAAGGCCCAGTTGATGGATACGAATAAGCCTACAGGCGCAGGTGGATGGATACGAAGAAGACCGAAGGCGTTAACATGTGGATAGTACAATATGGATATGAAGGATACAGGACCCGTGTTCTTATCGATCAATACGAAGGAAGCATTCAACGCGGCATTAAAGGTGGATCTTTCCTAGATCTTCGAGACACATCATCGATGCAAGCTATATCGATGCGAAGAGAGGAGAACGTGGAGCTGGAGATTGATACGAACACGGCAGCCTCCATACAACTACAACTCGCATCGATCATAACTCAACATCTACAACTCCAAATGTGATGAAATTTTCAGAAGACCTTCCTGATGCACTCGAGAACCTCCACGATTGACCTGGGCTCGATTGGGCTACTTTTGGATCGATACTAATTGAACACGCAACGATCCAAAAGTGCTCTAGATCGATCTGGTGGGCCCACTTGCGCAAGAGAAGAGGTATTCCAGGCTTTGGGGCGGATATTTTCAGATCTGCACCTATAAATAGCAGTGCTATGGCAACAAAAGGGGGATCTTCTTCTTCTCTCCTAAGAAAAAGCTCTCCTATTTTTGTTATCAACTTCCAAAGGCTTGTAACTGTAATTTCAGTATAAAAAAGGAATAAAGATTGATTCAAAGTGGACGTAAGCCAGATTACCGAACCACTATAAACCTTGTGTTCTCTCTTGCTTTCTTCCATTTTTAATTTTACTATTTCTTCATTTTTATTCTTTACTTTATCTGGATCTGAGATCTATGTTGGAATATTGGGAATCTGTGTTTCTACACTGGTCCTTTCACTACTTCTGGGGTTATGACCATTTTCGGTGCAAACACTTTGGTGCTTTCATTGAGAACGACTGGCACCCGCTATACCGGATTTGGAGTTCAGATTTGGAAAGCTGTAGGATCAGATTTAAAAGGAACCATGACATAGCAATCAACAAGGAGACAAAGAACGGAGATAAGTCAGCATGAAGGAAGCCAGGAGGCATCTTTAGGAGCTAATCAGACTTCGGCTTTCATTACCAGAGATGAGATGGAGATGATGATGGGAGCAATGCATGAAGAGTTTCTAAAGAGATAGGAGAAAATGATGCAAAACCTTCTCAGACAGTTTGGACAGGCAGGAACAACTGGAATTGCTGGAGTTCAGATCCACGAAGCTAGAACGGAAGGACCCAACAGGCAATCAGATGGAGCAGCTCAACAGGGCGCAGCCCCTAATCAACACATGACTATTAATCAGGACTGATCCAGGCATGTGGGCACACCAGCCGGCAACGACGGACCGACCCATGGATGGACTTTAGGTTACACCAGACAACAAGATGCTGGCAGGAATGCAGGAGCGCATGATGAAGAGTACGTACTAGAATTCCCTCGAGGACCCGGAGGGCAACCCTTGATGGACAACGCTAGGTTGGCTGAGATTATCAGGCGAACTATGCGCGGAGGTTTAACAAACATAGATCTGGAAGGAGTAAACAGGAGACCGTTTACACATGACATCAGAATGGCTCGAAACCCACCAGAGTTCAAGCTACCTACGCTGGAGGTATACAATGGCAAGGTTGATCCTACCGATCACTTGATGAGGTACACGAGACACATGGAAGTGCTGGGGGCATCAGAGGAGGTTATGGCCCGATGTTTCCCCCTGTACTTGACGGATATAGCTGCTATGTGGTTCAGGCAGTTGGAAGAGGGATCTATCAGGACATGGACAGAATTGGTGGATAAGTTTTTAAAGCAGTTTCGGGTTCATATCAAAAGGCCAATGAACGTAATGACGCTAACATCGGTGAAGCAAAGGACAGGAGAATCGCTTAGAACTTTCTTAACTCGGTTCAATGCGGAGGTTGGTTCGGTGGATCGGCCGGATCCATCAATGGTTTTAATGGCAGCAGTGTCAGGAGTCAGGGATAACTCGGATTTCAAAGTGTCATTGATACGGGACCCACCAATGGATCTTGGGGAATTCTTTCACAATGCTAAGAGATTCCTTCGACAGGTGGATGCATGTTCGGATATGAAGTTGAAGGAAGTGAACGCGGATGAGGATGGAGAGCCATCCGGCGAAAGCTCGGGCAAGGATAAGGATAAAGGAAAACAGAAGTCGGATGACAACTCTGGCCAGACAAGGAAACGTTGGGGAGAGCCAAAATTCTCCACTTACATAGGGTTGAATGAAACTTTGGAGTGGATATTCATGGAAACTCGGGATCGCCTTCCCTACCGAAGGCCAACAAGGAGAGAGCCATTGGAACGTGAAAAAGCATTAGGAAGGCACTGTCTCTTTCATGATTTGGACGGACATGATACCAATAGCTGCAGGCATCTAAAGGATATAATCGAGGAGCATGTAAGGAGTGGCCAGTTGCGATAATACATCAGAACTCGGAATGCGGCGGTGGAACAGGAGCAACCACCATCTACTTCAAACGACAATGGCGCGAAGCCCAGGAATGACGGTCGATTAGTTATCGACTGATAGGGATATGGAATAAGTAGCAAACTACAGGCAAACGGCTGTCACTTACTCATGTACGGGGACGGAGATGTCCCTTAGGCATGCTCTGAGATGATGATAAACCGCAACGCTATGGTTTGTGAAATTTGTTTTTTTTTGTTTGGACATATGCTTTTTCCTGATTTGGTTTTGGAGTTTGGTTTGAACTCCTGGATTTTTTGTTTTTTGATTTGGACTTTAGTTTGATGCTTGTTTTCTGGTTTGGATTTCTGGTATGGATTTCTGGTTTTCCGATTTGATCTGGATTTTGATTGGATTTCAATTGGATATTTTATCTAGCTTTTAATAAATGAACGTTGGGTATGAATTATGCCTGGCAAGGGGTAAGTCACTTCGTCCGAGCATGGCGAATCGACTTATTCAAGTCGTCGAGTATGGACTATACTCGACAATAGTCCGGAGAGACCAGGATTCGGCCTAGGACTTAGGTCCTATATTATCGGTTACTATTTCAGGTCGTCAAGTATGGACTATGCTCGGCAAGGGTCCGGAGCGACCAGGATTCGGCTTAGGACTTAAGCCATGGCATTACTCAACGTTCATAGACACTGGACCACATACACCAAGGCATTGCTTAATACAGGCCGTCGAGTATGGATTGCACTTGGCAAGAACCCGGAGAGGTTATGGATTCAGATATCGGCTATGAACAACTAAGGATTTGGATATCGACCCGGAGAGGTCCTAGATTAGACTATTGGTTATTGGATACGGATGGATCAGAACTCGATTGTTGGGTTCAGATGGATATGAAATTGGCTTAGGATTTGATTACTGAATTCATAATCGGATATCGACTCGGAGCAGTCGCGAATTTGGATCAGTTTATGGCTATGGCACTCGGACATGATGGCTTGGTAATGGATTGGATTATGATTCGGACGGTATGGCTACGGATGGAATATGGACTTCGGATGTTGGAATCGGAGCTTTTCAAAACACACCTTCTTACCACAAGGCATGTTTTGGGGGGCAAATGTTATCCCACCTTTTGGTCAAGGTCGGGATATCAACAAATTGGCTGGAAAGGATGGATATCAGGATTGAAGATCGATTGGAAACAAGGCTATGATCGATATCGTCAAAATTTGGCCGAGCGTCAATTAAGACAGGATCGATTGGGAATGATGAACAAGGCTAGGAGAGGCTACATTTCAAATTTTAGGTCAATCGGAGTTCGTATACTCGAGATACCTATGGATTAATATTGGTGAGGAATGGTTAGTATCGCTACGTTCATATCGATACTGTTCGTATCGATCAACATGGAATGCTTCGTATCGATACTGTTCTTATCGATCGGCGTGGATTACTTCGAGTTGTTATATGTCGTTCGAATCGATGTTGTTCGAATCGATCGAGGGGAGTCAGCAGTTGGATGCGAGTATGGATAACACACAAGGAGTTGGACCCATAAAACTTCGTATCGATCGGGATGGAAACAGCAATGTACTTAGAATCGATGATTTCGCATTGATGCGGCACACATCGATTGAATGGACACGACAAGGCATACTTCGTATCGATCAAGGCTGGGATCGATAAGAAGAGAGGTGTTTAGGATCGATACGAAGGCAATGGACTTGTGTCGATGGATACGAATAAAGGCCCAGTTGATGGATACGAATAAGCCTACAGGCGCAGGTGGATGATACGAAGAAGACCGAAGGCGTTAACAGGTGGATAGTACCATATGGATACGAAGGATGCAGGAACCATGTTCGTATCGATCGTGTTCGTATCGATCGATACGAAGGAAGCAGTCAACGTGGCATGAAAGGTGGATCTTTCCTGGATCTTCGAGACACGTCATCGATGTGAGCTATATCGATGCGAAGAGAGGAGAACGTGGAGCTGGAGATCGATACGAACACGGTAGTCTCCATACAAACTACAACTCGTATCGATCATAACTCAACATCTACAACTCCAAATGTGATGAAATTTTCAGAGGAGCTTCCTGATGCACTCGAGAACCTCCATGATCGATCTCGGCTCGATTGGGCTACTTTTGGATCGATACGAATTGAACACGCATCGATCCAAAAGCACTCTGGATCGATCTGGTGGGCCCACTTGCGCAAGAGAAGTGGTAGTCCAAGCTTTGGGGTGGATATTTTCAGATCTGCACATATAAATAGCAGTGCTATGGCAACAAAATGGGGATCTTCTTCTTCTCTCCTAGGAAAAAGCTCTGCATTTTTGTTATCAACTTCCAAAGGCTTGTAACTGTAATTTCAGTATAAAAAAGGAATAAAAAGGATTGATTCAAAGTGGACGTAGGCCGGATTGCCGAACCACTATAAACCTTGTGTTCTCTCTTGCTTTCTTCCATTTTTAATTTTATTGTTTCTTTATTTTTATTCTCTACTTTATCTGGATCTAAGATCTATGTTGGAATATTGGGAATCTGTGTTTCTACACTGGTCCTTTCACTACTTCTGGGGTTTGTGACCATTTTCGGCGCAAATAGAGTTGAAGATGGAGCAGTGAAGTACAAGGGCTAATCGCTACTAATCCTAAGGATTATTCCAAAATGGATGTCGTAGGAATAGTGCTTCCGGTTCCGTTCGGACCTGGAACGGACTTGTATGGATGAATGCTATCAGTACATTGTCATTGGAGGACAATTAGCATTCTAAGTGAAAATTCCTTAAAAGGTAATCATAGCCTCTAGCCTCATCAACCGGGAATGATTGAAAAGCAGGAGAGATGCAGCAAGGCTAAGTGGGTAGCACCTAATTAGGGTATGTTTATCACCCTTCTAGATACCCTTGGATATTATTACTACGATTTATGGAAGGAGCTCGGAAAGAGTGGGAACACCCGGGGTGATAGCATATTCGGTCTATCTAGGTTAGGGATAGTCCGGCCTTGTGTGGTCCTCGGTGCGCTGTTCTAGACATGTACTGTGACAGGTGATACCCCAATACCTAGTCATTCGTATGGAATCCATTCTCCAATAAGCGCCGTATGGTTTTGATTGTGCCCAACTATGCTGAAACTTGAGATGCAAGCATTTCAGCTATTTGAATAAGTATTTGTACTTAGACACTATTATAATATCAGATGATTTTGATATGAAAATGTTTTGGTTATCGTAAGGTAAAAAACCGTCGTGTTTATGTGTGGCATGGTCTTGCGAGATACCTTTGATTTTCAAAGGATTTTGATAACTCTAATAATTCAAATTGAGTGTGTTTTCTCACATTGGTTTTCCAGACTGACTCGGGTGTTATTTTATTATAATGCTCGGGTCAGATCGAGTATTACAGATACATGATAGGATGCAATGGAGCTCAGGAGACGAGTTGTATGGCGAAGACGTATTACACATATTTGATTTTATTCCGTTGTGTATCGTAGGCTATATACTCAACATTTATGAGGACAAGTTATATAACTGTCCAATGTTGTGTTATTAATGTGTTGTACTTTGATGATTTAAATATAATAACAGTTATAGTTCTTTTTGTATAAAGACCAGTTGTTATCTATTATATATTGTTCCGCTGCGATTGTGAGATTCTGCAATGTTGTTCTATTTTTCTTCTTCTACCTCTTTCTTCTTTTCCCTAACGATTTGGCATTTTCGGCATTCGATTGTTTGGCATGTAATACAGTGGACGTATTGATGTCGATTTTCGGAGGTCGAAAATCAGGACCGTCACACTTGGTATCAGAGCCAGGTTAAGTGAGAACCTTGGCTCTGGTGGGGATTACTCATTAGAGATAGGGTCAGTAGCACCCTAGAATGAGTTTGAGTGTATTAATAGATATGAGCGCGTATTAGTTAGTGAATATAAAATTGTTTTATATTATGTTGATTGGTTTGTTGAGTGGCTTATGGATTCTCGTCAATACGAGTAATTAACGTTATTGATAGGGATCTCTAAACACTTAAATAGAACAATTCGACACGGTATTGTTTTAAAATGGGGTAAATGAAATAATTTTACCCAAATTATTTATATATATAAAGAAATAATTTTTCAGAAAATTATTATAGTTATATATGATTGCTTGGTTGCTAGGAAATGATAATATTAAACCATTATCATTGTTGTTGTGGTAATTGAATAAAAGTTGATATTATAACCAAAAGTTAAGAATTAATTCATATAAAAAAAATGAAATTTGTAAATATGAGTTTATAAATGTGATTTACAATTTGAAATGGAATAGAATTCCAAAGGAATATTTAAAGATGATATGGTTTATAAAAATGATTTATAAAGGATTTAAAAGATGGAAAGTTGGAAATTTTGAAATTAAAATTCCATTGGTTTCGAAAATGTTTTTCCGATATTATTTGGAAATATTTTTGAATTAAAAATATTTAAGAATGGTTTAAAAGAAAATAAAAGCACTGAACTCACTTCGGTCGTTGGAAAATAATTCTGATGATGATCGTGACATCATGGATGTTCATTTTAGAGTTTCCAAGGGAGGAATTGCTACCTGAATGTTTTGGAATGGAGTTGTATTGCAAAACCAAGTTTTATTTTGAAATGCAAGGAAATGATTTGATATACCAAAGGATTTTGGGTATATATGATTTCAAAATGATTTTGGAATACTTAAGTAGTTGTTTAAAAACTCTGGAGTTTGGTTTAAAATGTTTATGGAATATAAATAAGTTTGAAAAACTTATAAAAATTGGAATTTGATTATCGAGATAAAATTTAACTTAAGAAGAGTTAAATAAAAGTAAGTGTGATAATGAAATAAAGTGGTAAAGTAAACCAATTAAATGAAGTAAATTGGAAGAAATTGGTAAATATAATATTAGTAAGTTTGATAACATAAGGAATTTTGAAATTTGATTTTATGGAGTGAAATTTAACTTAAATTGAAGTTAAATAAGAGAAATTTGAAAATTTAGCCTAAGTAGGCCAACTGGAAATAATTAGTGAAATAGAAATTATTAAGATGGAAATAATTATTGGATAAACAAATTAATTTAATTTGTAAGTAATTGAAATTGAAATTGAATATTGGAGTGGGATAGTTAATTTGAATTATGTGAGATGGAAAAATTAGTTCGAGTGGACTAAATAATATAAAAGTTTGGAAATAAAGTTTAATTGGGATATGAAATAAATTAGCAAATGGAACTAATTTAAAGAAATTAGTTAACTAAATATGATAGGGAATATGGTCGATAAAATTCAATATTTTAAGTTTGGAAAAAATCGAGTTAAAAATGGAATTGAAAATTTAATTTGAATAAAAATGGGTATAAGCTTAAGTGGTGAAGTGGAAATAAATATAAGAAGTTGTATAAAATGTTTATAAGGACTTAAAAAGGTTAATGGTGAATCCTTAAGTGAAATTGGTACTTAAGATATATGCTAAGTTAGTATTTGAATGAAGATTTAATAAAAGTTGTGTAAAAGGATAATTGTGAATAAGTAAATGGAAATTAAAACGAGTGAGAATAAAAGAATTGGAAATGGATAATAATCAATGGGAAATTTATACGTAAATTGTATGTATATTATTTTATTCGCATAACGATTTGATCCAGATTCGAGCACAAAATTTCGAGAAAGTTATATCGATCCGAGTTGGGATTTTTCATTCAATTTTCGACGGCGAACCCTGGATATGGATTTTTGATTAATCCTGGAATTCTCTATCATAGTATATAGCTATGCAAGGAGAATGACGGTTTCTGATCAAGAAACCAGATCTGAGTCCGCACTAGAGAGTCATGTGAATGATGCTAGTTCGGAAGTGAAATTGTGTGATCGAGCGAGCGATCAAAGTTGATATTGTGTACGGATGATATATGTACATCGTACGGGCTTAAGTAAAGCAAATATTAAAATTTTGAAAAGGAATAAATAAAATGATTTTGAATTATGTGATGGGATGTTATTGGTAAATAAGATGCAGGTAATTAAAAGCAAAAGCTAAATTGTTGTCTTTGATTTCAGAAGTAAAATTTGATTGCCCGACAAAAGGTATGTGTTTAATTAAATTGTTGTATGAAATTGATGGTTTTCGGATTGAGCCACTTGGCTTTTGTTTTCTTTTTATAATTGGGGCCCGTAAAGGCAGTTTGTAGTTTTTCGGATCTAGCCGCGCAAAGGAGACGTTGGTGAAATTTTTCGAAAATTTAAGGGGTTAGAAAAATTTTGAAGAAATTTTGATAATTTAAATTTGGCTTTAAATTATAGTTTGAAATGGTTGAGTAAATAATATTATTTGGAATCTTTGGAGGAGTTTGAGAATTATTAAAAGTGTTAATGTGTTTTCAATAAAGTTATCTTTGGAAAGTGGTTTAAACTGATGGGTTTTGGGGGAAAAAATAGCTAACGGGTTTTGGACCATTCTTCTTACCTAGCAATTTCGAGGACGAAATCCTTATAAGGAGGAAGGAATGTAACAACCCATAATTTTAGATATTTCAAATTGGAATATTTAATTGATTTTAAATATTTAAAAGTTAATTTTTAACTTGAATTTCAAATATAACTATTTATTGGACAATTTAATTATTGGATTCAATAAATGAAAATTCAGTAAAATATTGAATATGGAGTTTTAAGCTTGTTAAAAATAATTTAAAGGCTTATAAAATTTATATTAATAATAATGAATATAATAAAATTTTTAAATGGGATTTAAAAGTGGTTTGTTCAGTTTTAAAAATATATAGTTTGAATTTACATTTAAAAATAGCCTTTCGTGGCATAATCTCGGAATTCGACGAAACATGTTCCATTGGATCCGTAATAATGTATTATTATCGGATTTCAAGTTTCATAGTGTTTGGAGCTATCGTTTGGCCGTACGGGATATAAACGCACTGAGATTAATATCGAAATTCAATATAATAATTGGGTCCAAAAAAAGCTATCTTCTCCATACGATCGAATTAGGACTCGAAAGCTTTTCCATTGCGTTCGGAATAGGGGTATAACATTATGAACGCCTAGCGGCATGCCTCGATAGGAGGTCAAGATTTTAAGCTACAAATTCGAGACAAATTAAATTTAAATAATATATATATATATATATTGGATTTGACAAAAAAATTCACATTAGTACTTTTTCCCTTCCTATCAAAAATCACTGTAGCCCTTCTTGTACACGCCAATAGCACTTCTTGTCTCCCTCTTTTTTCTTTTAAAATTTGCACACAACTGTAAGTTCAAAAAAAAAAAGAATGGCCGAACAGTGAAAGCAAAGCCAGAGAGAAAAAAAGGGAAGTCGCCTGTTTTATTCTCATCCTCCTGCAATCGAAAATCATATTTTTTCCCTCCTCCCTTTCCAGTTCCATGAAATCGAACAAATTAAAAAAAAGAGGGAGAAGTTCGAATTCGTCTCAATTCGCCTTAGAGGCCGGGGCGAGCGCTCACGAGGCGCGACGCGACGAGTTCGTCGTTCGAACATGAGCTAGGCTTTGGCTGTGGGGCGGTAATGGTGAGATTGATGATGGATGTTGGTTCGTGGAAGAGCAGAGCATGTCGACGTCGATTTTTTGGGAGGTGCGATCGGTTTGAGGGGGGGGGGTTCGAAGGAGTTGTCGTGATGGCTGGATTGGTACTCCGGCGACGTGGGTGAGGTTGTGGTGGCAGCAAAGCCTGCTTACTGAGAGGAGGTCGCGAGTCTTGTGGTCGTAAATTGGAGCAGGAAGCATCGTCGAATGCCAGCGCTCGGTAGCATGGATGGCCGGAGACTTGGCAGCGGTGACTTGAACGATTAGTTCCTGGGGGAAGGTACGGGCTGCATGCAGTGGTATGGGTTCTCCTTTTTTTTAAAAAAAAGAAAAAAAGATTTGGGTTATAAACTGTTTTAAGGAAAAAAAAAATATCGTTAACTTATTGTTTAAAATAACTAACTTGTACGAGGTTGGAATTGCATGGAACCAGCAACATTGAATCCGAAATGATGCGAGCTTCATTATGAAATTAATTGGAGTTGATTGGATAGCAAAAAATTTAGGTTAACTCGACGGCGTTCGATTTAATTTAAATTGGATCATTGGCAAATCAAAAAAAAAATCAAAGTGAGTTAATCTCACTCAAATTTGGAATACTGCAATTAATTTTAAATAGTTAAAATTAATTATTGGTTGATTGTTGGATTGGATAGTTATTATCAGTGGATGTTATTATATATAGTAGAATATATATATATATATAAATTGGAGTGATTGATATTCTCGCATTTATATAGCGGATGAGACCCTATGCGCCCCGCATAATAGCGGATGACCCTATATACCGCGATATCCCTCTCGAAGTGGGATTGGTATTTTTATATTGTATTAACATCCGTGGATGCAGGGAAACAGGTTGGAGGGATCCAACTAGATTCCTCAAAAATGTTGAATTTATTTTCATATCAGTGATATGATATATTGAATAATCCGTGATAGACTATTGCGTGATTTTGAATTTATTTGGTACCATGGGATTACTGGTTAGATTTTGGTATTTTTAAATACCAACGAAAATATTTAAAATTTAGAAAGGAAATAAAAAAAAAATCTGAAGAAAAAATATTTTTGGTGAAATTTGGATTTGTTAAAGAAAATGAATTTTGGGTAAAATGAATAGTTTGGTTTCAGAATTTATACTTGATAAATTTTGGTATATGGAAAATAGGGATTTTGGGAAAAATATAAACAAAAGGATTTTTAATAATAAAACTTAATCGATCTTTGTTTAAGTGAAAAAGAGATTTATTTTTTAAATCGGGATTTAAAATAGTTTAGGAAAAATAAAAGGAAATTTGAAATAAAATATGAAATTGATGCTTGAAATTTAAATAAGATTTTAAATTATAAAAAGAAGGGAAATCCGAAATTAGTCGGCTTTGGAATATATTTAGGGTATTTAAGAAATTAAATTAAAATGGAATTTAAATTCGAAAATCGATTTAAAATTGATTAAGTGTGTGAAAACAGTGATAAAACGGGAAATGAGACTATGGAATTTATAAACAAAGTTTATAAATAAATTAACGTAAGTTATTAGTGGATAAATGAAAATTATAAATTCACGATGGGAATTTATAAGGAGATGGGTAAATCGGTTTAAAAATAAATAGTAAATTTATTTTTAGAAATGTGGAAAAGGCAATTTACGGAATTAGAACGTAAATTAAACCGGAAGTAAATCTAGAGGAATTTATAAATAATTAGACTGGCTATATTGGGGTGGAAAATGTATTTTTTGAGAAATTAAGTTATTTTAAAAGAAGAAAGATTTTTAAGTATTAACTAAAAAAAATTTAAAAGTGTTTACAGGAATGTTTTAGAAAAATTTATTATTTAATTGTATAAAATTGTTAAAGTAAATATTAATTAAGTTAGTTATAGTAGATAATTATTAGTGAAGGTTTAATCAGTATTATTATTTTAAAAGGATAATTATTCAGTATTAATATTTTATATAATAGCTTTTATTTAAAAAGTAGTTTTGTCTAAAGTTACCTTGGAAAATTACTATAGAAATTTCATAAGTATTATTTTGAAAATTATTAAATAGAGTTTTCGGGAAGTATCGGTATACTCGCATGGCGAAATTGGAGGCAGCGAGTGCCTGAAGTTAAGTCTTGAATTTCTCTGGGATAGAGACGTAACAATTGAGCTGTGAATCCATGGATTGATACCGTAGTGGTACTTTCCACATTATTTTAAAGGTTTTTCCAAATTCCTTGAAAGAATAGTTTTTGGTGAATTTATTAACTCGATAAGATAAGTATATATTTTGCATAAAGAGATTTAAATTTATTAAAATAAATTAAAAACAGATTTGGAGTTATCCAGTGAAAAATGGAATATTTGGTTGAATGATTGTTTATTTGATAGTTAAATAGCCGACTATCAAAATCTAGACCAAAAATATAACTTTGGGAATATCTAGGAGAAATATCGGAATTATATGGTAAAGTTACTGTTCGAGGTGATATACTGTACGTATAAACTCGTATCGTTCTTCTAGGACCTTTATAAGAAAATCCGTCTACAAAATGGTTAGGAGGTGATATCCGATCTTATTTTCGTCTATGTATTTCCTAAAGAACCGAGGTTGAGTTTACCGGAAATATCGAACGTTGTTTCAAAGAGACTGGGATCAGATTTGTTATCCAAAAATCACTTCGATCCAACGAGTACATTTTCGATGTGAAAAACAAGAGCATGGTGTCGAAGATGGAGCAGTGAAGTACAAGGGATAATCGCTACTAATCCCGAGGATTATTCCAAAATGGATGTAGTAGGAATAGTGCTTTCGGTTCCGTTCGGACCCGGAACGGACTTGTATGGATGAATGCTATCAGTATATTATCATTGGAGGACAATGAGCATTCTAAGTGAATATTCCTTAAAATGTAATCGTAGCCTCTAGCCTCATCAACCGGGAATGACTGAAAAGCAGGAGAGTTGCAGCAAGGCTAAGTGGGTAGCACCCAATTAGGGTATGTTTATCACCCTTCTAGATACCCTCGGATATTATTACTACGATTTATGGAATAAGCTCGGAAAGGGTGGGAACACCCGAGGTGATAGCATATTCGGTCTATCCAGGTTAGGGAAAATCCGGTCTTGTGTGGCAGGGGATCCCGGCGTGGTCCTCGGTACACTGTTCTAGACATGTACTGTGACAGGTGATACCCCAGTACCTAGTCATTCGTATGGAATCCATTCTCCAATTAGTGCCGTACGGTTTTGATTGTGCCCAACTATGCTGAAACTTGAGATGCAAGCATTTCAGCTATTTGAATAAGTATTTGTACTTGGACACTATTATAATATCAGATGATTTTGATATGAAATGTTTTGGTTATCGTAAGGTAAAAACCCGTCGTGTTTATGTGTGGCGTGGTCTTGCGAGATACCTTTGATTTTCAAAGGATTTTGATAACTTTAATAATTCAAATTGAGTGTGTTTTCTCACGCTGGTTTTCCAGACTGACTCGGGTGTTATTTTATTATAATGCTTGGGTCAGACAGAGTATTACAGATACTGGATAGGATGCTATGGAGCTTAGGAGATGAGCTGGATGACGAAGATGTATTACACGTATTTGATTTTATTTCGTTGTGTATCGTAGGCTATATACTCAGCATTTGTGAGGACAAGTTATTATAACTGTCCAGTGTTGTGTTATTGATGTGTTGTACTCTGATGATGTAATGTATAATAACAGTTATAGTTATTTTTGTATAAAGACCGGTTGTTATCTATTATATATAGTTCAAAGATTGAAGGTAGTAAGTGGTTGTATAAGGGTCCTCCTCTTCTCTATGTAGGAAGTAGTAAATGGTCGGGATTATGGGTTAGGCACAGTAGAGGATATCTCGGGAAAGGCCCTGCTTTAATAAGAAGTATTAAGTGGCTGAAGAGATTCTATGCAATATCAACTAGATAGTTACTAGTAAGGAGTCCGCCTTGGGATTGTGGGTAGTAAATGAGGTGGACCTGCCTTAAATAAGGTACTAAATGATCAAAATCTTCCTAATTCCTACTAAAAGGTATTAAGTGACTTGAGTACTATATCTTACATTAATAGAACATTCTAGACGATAGATAAGAGTTATTGGGTTGATAGCAAGTTGGCTACGAGCTTATATTTTGAAAGCCTTTTTATTTATTTTTAAGAAAAGCCTTTGGGTTTATATTTGAAAAGACTTATGATATAGGTAGAAAATGTAAGACATACTCCTATTTAAATTATACTGCCCAAATACTAATATAGTAAGCCTCGAGATTTTTATTCACTTGACATACGCTATTTTGACTCCCTCCTCATTACAATACAGGCTAGGAAGGATGATGCTGAAGGTAGAGATGATAATGAGACTAGTGGCAGTAATATGTTTATTTACCTGCTATTTTCTACAGTTTTTGATGTACCCATGAAATAAAAACATGCTGTAATTTAGATATATTGTATCATAGATATGTTGCGACTATTGTTGGGTTTTGGTATTACTGATAATTTGTTATGGTTTTAAATGACATTTTAAAATTTAAATAAATTAGGTACTATCATTATTATTATATTTTATCATTCCATTATGAGATTCTAGAAGTGTTGATAAATAGCTCTGTATTATTCTTTTTACTTAGCAACAGCCAGCTTTGAGATGGTACTAAGTTCCGATTGGCCTTTTATGTGTTGGAATTTAGGTCCATTTTAGGATGGGTTGTTACATTTGATATCAGAGCCTAGGTTACCTGATCAACAGGAGGAAAAGTATACGTATAAGTGGTATAGTTTTTTATTTTTGAAAAGTATTTTTCAAGAAATCTACTATATATACTTATTTTGATGATACGCCTAACTATATAAATTCCAACTATAAAGGTAGTTGCGACCATATTCCGAAAGGATGGGCAAGCTGTTATGAGTTGAAAAGTAAATAGAGTTAAATTTATACTCCTACCCCGATTACCCACGGGGTGGAGTTTACATCGTAAGGAGTAGACTAAGAAGGGAATGAGTGCAAAATGTGGAAGCACCCCAGAAGCTGAATGGTATTTGATTCCTTTGTTGACTTAGATTCCTTATAATTGTGAACTCCATAAGCGTAATACACGTCGATGTTCACATTAGATGTAATTAGAATATTAACCTAAATCGCCTAATAATTAATAGGGATAGAAAATGTAAATGGAAAAGATTGTAAGTCCAAGGATAAATAAGGCAATAAATGTGGAATAAATAGGGGTTACAAGAGTTTAATGAGGATATAAATGGACTAATTAAAGAGATTAGTAGAGAAATTGTGGAGAGATAAGGAAGGCATACTAGATAAAATTAGAATGAACAAATAAATGTCTTTGAGAATTGTCTGTTACAATTATAACCAATTATTACAGACATTGACATTTATAGAAATATCAAATAACATGTTAGGTAGTAATTAAATATTATAGGGCAAAATACTTGTAAACATCCAGAAGTAAAATGTAATGAAGGTGTACATTAATCACCACAAGAAGATAACTTGATTTCTTTAAAGGTTGAGTAGAAAAGTTCAAAAGAAGGAACAATTAAATTTAATTTCTAGATCCAACCCCATGAGGAAGAATTTAGTAAAAAGATTTTTGAAAATTCCTTGAATGTTTTTAATGGGCTTTTTCAAAGGATTATTAAATGAAGATCTTATGTATCATGAGTCGAAATTCTTTTTTTGAAAGAAAAGTGATTTTAGTCGGGTTTGGAAATATGCTATTAATTGTATTGTGAAAAGTTAGGAAAAATGATGTAATTTTAAAGAGGGGTGGAAAATGGGTTTTCATTTATGAAATTTTAATTTAAAAATTAGTTGAGTTAAACAGTTTTCAATTTCTAGATTCTTCGTTTTTGAAATAAATAGGGAGTATGATGGACCCAATGAAGTTTCACACTTTGTAAATTTGGATGTTGGTACTTTGAAAGAGCAAGAAAATATGGAAATTTATAATATATAAATTAGTTGAGTTAAAAAGTCCTAACCTAAAAGGGTTTTGCATTCTTGAAATTCATAGTTTAAAATTTATTGAGCCAAAAAGTTGGTTCAAAGATTTTTGGTAAAGGTATTTTTCATTTTTGAAATAAATATATAACATAGGTTAGATCAAGTGTTCCTACTTTATAAAATTGGAAGTTCTTTTCTTTTAAACCTTTTTTAAAAGGGGTGTATAAATGGAAACGACACTTGATAGGGTAGAAAGAATAGAAGGTTAAGAATGTTCGATAAAGTAGGTAGGAGGAACATTCCCGTATAAGGAAATGTGGAAAATTACATTTGAGATAGATAGTAATAAATTTAATAATTTATATAAAGAATGATTTGTAATCCAGTTATAAATAATATAAAAGGAAAATAGTAGGATGGAAGTTATCATTGTCTGCTCTACTTTTCATTGTTCAAAGTTATACAAAATGTTTTTGAATTTTTTTTCTGAAATGAATGAGTACTCAACATAATGATTGAGTTTTTGAATCTTTTGAGTTAAAAATCCTACTTTCAAAAGAAGAAAGCCTTTGTCATAGGAAGTAATTAAAAAGGAAAACTTTTCATAGTTCCTTTTTGAAAACCAAATATTTTTGAATGTTATGAATGAAAAGTCTAACTTTTAAAAGAATAAATTTTTGATGAAAAAAAAATCTGCGAAGGAAAATTATTTTACTTATTTTGGGAACTAAGCAATTTTTAAAATTGACAAAAATAGTTTCCAAGTTTAATATAAAGGTTTTTGGGCAAGATACTTTATAATTGTGAAATTTTAGTTTGAAAGCATGATGAGAACTGAACTAAATTTTTATATGAAGTAGATAGGGATCACTACTTAGGCAAGGCAGTGTAAAGGTTTTAAGTTATCAATAAAATAGGAATGATATGTACAATCTGATTTAGAAATTTAAAATCGGTCCCAAATATTTAATTGTAAAGTATTGGTAAAAATTGTAAAGATACTCCTGATTTATAATTTGGTAGTAAGTTAGGTTGCCCTGGTTGACTTGGAATGTAAGTTTCTATGTTTTGATTTGTTTGGACCGATTTCCATGTAATTTCAATAAATTATCCAAAATTCCAAAACATGTGTAAAAATGCGTTGTTTGAATTAACAAGGGTTGTACTAAAAATGAAAATAGGTGTGTAAGATATAAATGTTTTTTTCATAATTTACAACTCCCGTTTTAGTAAAAGAAAGAAATAATCCCTTGTTATCTCAAACAAAGCAAAATTTTCATTTATGGAAAATTATAATTATAATCCTTTTTAGAAGGATGGCTCTGATAAATTAAAAATGTGGAAATAAGTGCTCTAGTTTAGAAATTAGTATACATGTATAACCACGCTTAACGACTATATATATATATCATAGTTTATGATTAGATACGAATTAGTTAGTAATTAATGAATTAGGATTTATTGATATTAATTACAAATTTAATAGGCAATAAATTTGTAATTAATGAGTGTTGAAAGGAATTAAACGGGGACCGATTAGGGAAATTAAATATGGCATTTATGGTGCAATTGAATCAAAGCAATAAATTAATTTTGAAACTTTATAGAATTATTAAAGAGATTTAGATGAGAATTGATTACAGATGGTCCAATTTTCACAATAGTGGGTATATTAACTAAAATAATGGATGAACCACATTTATTAGAAACCAAGAAGGAAAATTAAGAAAAGCGGATAGTGGAATAATATATTAGAATGCCTATCTTGATTTAGCAAAGAGTTTTAGGACCTTAACACCATTTAAACCAGTTGATGGTAAATAGCAGCTTCCAACAAAATTTTCTTTTAGAATTTTGGATTGTAATCGCTAGTTGTCTTCCTTAGTTATTTAAAAGGCGTAAGATATAACATAAGATATATCCCAGTTTTATCATCGAGATGGGTTTTTGGATGGGATTGAACCGCCTTATATATATATATATATATTGTTAGCACCAAAATTGGTCACTAACCTCGTAGAAGAAGATTGTGAAGAGATATAAGTGATGAAATCAAATTAAACAGAGAAGACAGTGCTAATCTAAATACAGAAAGTAAGAACACCAAATTTATAGTGGTTCAGCGTAATTGCCTACGTCCACTTTGAAGTTAAACTTTATTGATCTTCTTTATAGTTGATTACAAATACAATTCGTGAATCAAATGCTTGAATGAAGTTGTTAAGTAGAGAAGATGAGTTTTGAAAATGGCAGAGTCTCCCCGGTGTTTTCTCTCCAAAAAAGGATCCATTTCACTGTGACCCTGCCCCTCTATTTATAGGCAAAGATGGGCTGGACTTCCCAAGTGGGCTGATTGCCGAACGCTCCAGCCCGAGTACAGTGGTCGCCGTATGCCGAGCAAGGTTCGCCGAACGCTCTGCGCCGAACCATCCCTTCTATGCCGAACGGTATGTTGGTGTCGTGGGAAGTGTAGGATGGTTGTCTGTTGAGGCCGAACGCTCTGCGCCGAACCATCCCTTCTATGCCGAACGAGGTGGTTGATGTTTGGGAAGTGTAGGGTGTTAGTCAGTTGAAGCCGAACGCTCTTCTTGACGCCAAGTGCCCTTACGCCGAGTACTCCTAATCCCACCGGGTACTACGCCGAGTACTCCTGCATGCCGAACAGTCTCGTATGCCGAGCAGTCTTGATGCCGAGTACACTTGTCGCCGAGCACTCGTTGGATGTTGGGTGCCTCGCCGAACACTCCTGGCTGTCAAGTGCCTCGCCGAACACCATGGGATGCCGAGTACTCCTGTATGCCGAGCAGCCTTGACGCCGAGTACTCTGGTACGCCGAACAGTCTCGATGCCGGACACTAATGGATGCCGAGTACTATGCCGAGTACTCATGGATGTCAGTTGCTTCGCTGAACACTCTTGGATGGCCAGTGCTTCGCCGAACACTCCTTGATGCCGGTCGCTCTCTGATGCCGAGCACTTATTACCGAGTACTAGTTGCCTGGCCAAATCCCCAGGAAACACTTGCCCCCCAAAGTGTATTGCGTGGTCGAACGTGATGCGCTTTGGATCTGGTACAATCTACCTCGGAGGTACCTTCTCGAGAATGCTAGCGAAGGAGGTGCAAGACGAACGAGATTTAGATGCCGAACGATACGCTCGAAGCCGAACGTACCTCGTGTGCCGAACGTCACACTGCTACGATGCCGAACCCTTTGGTGTTGACCGGTTCTACCGGGTATAGCCTCTTCAACTTCTACCTCCCTCTATATAACCAGGTCCTCACCGTCTCTTTTCCCTTTACGCCTTCTTTTCAGCCATTCCTTAGAGACTTTCAACTCTTCCTATCCTACCAGATATAAAGCCTATATAATCCATTCTCAACTTCGATCGTCGAATTAGGTATCCTTCCTCTAACTTTTAGGTTCATCTTATGGACTTTAGTTGTAAACGCGTGGCTGGTAGGAGCGGTTTGCTCGTTTCGAGTTGTCTAATTGGGGATAGCTCCTCCGTGCCGAACGATAGAAGGGTAGATGGGGTGTTGAACGGCGTAGTCTTTGCCGGGCGATTCGTCTCTGTCGTTCGGCGTGGATGGAGAAGGTGTAAGGTGGAGTTGAAATCATGGCGGAGCACCACTTTTAGCCGAACGATGACATTAGCCGACCAATACGATTGTTACGCCGAACATTAACTTTAGCCGAACAATAAAACTGACATGCCGAACAATATAACTGACATGCCGAACGATGACTTTAGCCGAATAGTATAACTGACATGCCGAACGATGACTTTAGCCGAACAGTATAACTGACATGCCGAACGATGACTTTAGCCGAACAGTATAACTGACATGCCGAACGATGACTTTAGCCGAACAATATAATTGACATGCCGAACGATGACTTTAGCCGAACAATATAATTGACATGCCGAACACTGACTTCAGCCGAACAACCCTTAGGTCGAACCATTACCTTAGTCAAACAAAGCAATTGCCGGACAATTCTTGGACCGGACAATGTCTTTAGCCGGTCAATACATATGCCGAACAACATTAAAAATGCCAAACAGAATAAGTGTCTAACTACACTTAAGCCGGTTACTTTAGAAATCATATGTCATCTGAATCTGGGGCTATAATCTCCTCAAGGCGAGCTTTCTGAGACGGTCAGCGATGACGGTCTTCGAAGGCGATGATTCGAAGCTAAATATTACATCTTTAGAACCTTTAGATTCTTATTGCCTACACACAATTGCTTGCACTAGTTCACACATCACATGGGGGGGTTGGGAAAAAACGTGTTGCTAATTCTAACGTTCAACGTTTTTTAAGTATAGCTCTCTCAAGCATTTAGCCAGGTTCATTATTTATTCGGGATGTCGAGAAAATCTAGTTCTGCCACCATATCTGACAGGCCTGGGCCGTCAGCAAGGCAAGGAGCCGCAGATGCTTCCAACCCGTCAATCTCTCCCGCTCATAACTTGGCGCCCGATGCTCTGGAGTCAACCATCTTACTGGACAATCCGATCGATTCTCAAGCCTCGAAGATCAACGAGGCCGCTCTGCGACGGATATGTTCCATTCACGGGATTCCTTTTGCTGACGTGTTAGTTCCTTTGAGACACGACCGCCCTCATCTGCCCCCAGTCGGGTACACAGCCTGCAACAAGTTCATGTGTTGGATGGGCAGCGTGCCTCCGTTCAATTTATTTCTCCGGGATGTGCTGCAGTATATAGACATAGCTCCGTCGCAGCTGCACCCGAATGGCCATGCGTTTCTATATGGGACTTATTTACTTTTCATGGCCGTCTTCTCTAGACCTCCAACCCCCGGTGATATCCGATACATTTATATGTTCAAGAGATGGAAAGATAGCCCTTCCTTCATGTTCCTCGAGCCATACCACAAGTGCCAGATCTTGACAGGGGCCTATAGCAAATTCGCCCTTTACAAACAGGAATGGTTCTATGTGCGCTGCCCTTCTGGTTTCGCTAGGAGATGGGTTGAAGGCAGTAAGTCTCTCTGCCGAGTTACTATTCGTATTTAACCCGAGCATGTCTTTCCTAACTTTCCGTTTCATCTTTTCAGGTATCAGCCCACGCCCGGAAGGCCGAGGATATTCTGATGTTGTCGATGCGATTAGAGCTCTTCTGGCCGAGGATCGAGATATCCGAGCTATCATTTCAAATGAATCGCTGTCGGGGTTCAGCTTGCTAGCCCCTGGTCGTCGGATCAGCCTTCCAGAAGGTGTTACAATTCCCAAACCTCCATCTGGTAAAGGGAAAAAACTTGCCGGACCGTCGTCGCGTCGCGCTCCCGACACGCATGAAGAAGGCGAGCGCAAAGAGGATGATGCCCCCGAAACTCAGGACGAGAACGTGGGTCCCGCTTGGAATCCGGCAATCGAAGTGCAGGATATTGAGACATCATCCTCCCCTTCGAAGGGAAAGAAGAAGTTGAAATACACGGTTCAAAAGGAGAAAGTTGGTGGCACCTCAAAAGTTACGCCTACCCCTCCTGAGAAAGAGGCTTCTTCGCAGCATCTGGAAAGTTCCTTGAGAGGTCTATCGAACCTTTCTATTCCCGAAGACATACTTAATTATGGGTTCGATGATCCTGAAGCTCTCAAATTCTCTTCGCCCGCTAGAGGCAATGTAGGAGTTCAACTCCCGGCTCAAAGAGACAATACTCCGATTAGCAAAGATAAACGAACGGGTCCGTCGGGGGGAACACTTAGGACACACACGCACATGCGCATTCCATAATATACTTCAAGTCTTTTTAATTCGTGAATTCTCCTTAACTCGTTGTTATCTCCCTTCTTTGCAGGTGATATGGGCCGCTCACACGGAGTTGATCGCCTTCAGGGGTCTTCTATATTCCACCACTCCGGACGGGATTCCGGTTCAGGCAGACGCCGGGACCGAGGTGATTACGAAGATAGGGACAATCGTCCGCGCGAGTCGTCTCACCGCAAGAAAGCACACTCTCAATCTTCCCAGTCCCGCGATCTTCCTCCTCCAACTGAGCCGGATAAAGAGAAGTCTTTGCAGAAGGGCTATCAGTCTGATGCTGCTCGAGAACAACATTCCAGTTCATCGAGTATGAGGCAAGTTCGAGAGCAGCGTAAAAGAACGGAATTCTCTAAGCCTCCTCCTCCTACTCCTGCCGTGGACCCAACTGTTGCGGAAAAGATGGTCGACCTTAAGGCCAAGTTTCCGAAAATCTATTTTGACGGCTTGAAATTCCTCCCGGCCATCCATCACATTCCTGGGCACGTGAAGCAAAGTGCCATTGCCTGCAACAATGACGTCTATGTTCAACATGACGCATTCGTGCACTTGGTGGAGAAGATCTCGGAAGTATCTATCGAGCGTCAACACGAGATTGACCGTCTGAATCTGGAGGCTGACAGCGATAAGAAAATCATCAAACTCCAAGATGAAGAGCTCGCCTCTTATAAGTCAAAGCTAGAAGCCGCTGAACAAGGCGCAAAAGATACTACTGAGGCAGTTACTCGCTTAGAGGTGGCTCACAAAAAGGAGCTTGACGAAGCAGTTCAGCGCAGCGGCGCCCTTGCCCTAGAAAAAGACTCTGTCCAAAAAGAAAGGGACGTGCTCGCTACTCAAGTCAAAGAGCTGAGAGAACAACTCTCCAAGGAGAAAGAAGACAAAATAGCTGCTCAGGAAGAATCACAGCGGTATTGTGATGAGATTGTTGCTACCCGACTCCTGAAGACAAAGCTCGACGGTGAACTTGCCGGGGTCGAGAAAATGAAGGATGAGGCCCATGAGGAGGGCAAAAGAATGGCTGTGGAGGAGCTTGATTCTCGCCTTGAGGCGGCCGCAGAGGCCGGCAGGGAAGAGGTCAAAAGTATGTTTGACCCGTTGATCGCCGAGTACGGAGCCCGCGTCCTTATGCATCGCGACCTAACATTCTTGGGCGACGGCTACCACGAATCCCTGGCTGAGGCATGGGAAACTCTGATAAAGATCAAGAAAGTCGAGTCAGGCTCCGAAGAAATCGACGAGGATGCATTGGTGAAGGAGTTCCTGAGGGGGAATGAACCATCGGATTTATCCGCAGCATTGGCTCTTTATGGCAAAGGCTCTTCCCCTTCGAAAGAGAAGAACGACAAGGCTGGCCCGTCAGAGGCCGACGCTACTACTCCTCACATCGCCGCTCCTTATGCTGCTCAATCGGCCGGTCGGTCGACACTTGATCCATTCGAGCAGCATGCCAGTTATGACCCCGAAGATCCCGGGCTCGGCGTTCATGTGTTGTCACCTATCTTGGAGGGTGAAACCCCGTGCGCCACCGATAGCCAACCGGATCCTGGTAGGAAATTCTTCTTTCTCTAGAAGTCGAAGAGATCCCGTCATTTTTCAGCAATGGTTATTCGTTCTAATGCCCACTTCTTATATTTTCGTGCAGGTCGTTTTGACGCCGAGCTAACTCCGAGGAGCGATGACGCCAAGGAGGAAGCAGGGAAAACAAGCGACGTTGCTCACGCAGGGGTAACTCCCGGTTCAGACGCTCAATTGATCGGGGCGCTTGATGATGACAAACTTGATACTTCGTCTCCTGCCGAAGGAAGCGACGAAGTGAAAATCACTGGCGCCTCTGAACATACTTCAGAGATGAGCATGAAGGACCGTCTCGCCGACGAGGAGAAGAGAAAGGTCAAAGTCAAAGTTGAATCTGAAGTCCTGGAACTCACTGACCCGCGGAACAGACCTCTGAAAATCATTCTCCCGGGCAGGTCCAAACCACTAGAAGTTCCGTCTCCTACTCCTGACTCCGTCTCTCTAGCAAGCAAAAAGTCCAAGAAAAAACGTGAGGGAGAGGAGTCGTCGGAAACACCAAAGGCAGACAAGAAGAAGAAGTCGAAGAAATAATCGATGCACTTGTTCAATAAGTTTCCTGACTAAGCTTTGTAATCGTTTTTTATCTTCCACAACTTGTAGTTTGTATAGGCCCGAATTTTGTAGGAGTGATCTTGTATCCCCATTTTGGACTTATCGAATAAAATTTTAGTTTCTTTTTGTTTGAATGATTCTCTTGTCTTTATTTGGTCTGCTGACACTGTGCTCCGAGGACTTGGAGACTTGAGACTGTTCATACTCTAGTCCGCGTTCTGGGGACTTAGAGTACTCCGCTCCGCACTCTGGGGATTCGGAGATTGGAAATCGTTTATACTCTAGTCCGCGCTCTGGGGACTTAGAGTACTCCGCTCCGCACTCTAGGGATTCGGAGATTTGAAAATCGTTTATATTCTAGTTTGCGCTCTGGGGACTTAGAGTACTCCGCTCCGCACTCTGGGGATTCGGAGATTGGAAATCGTTTATACTCTAGTCCGCGCTCCGGGGACTTAGAGTACTCCGCTCCGCACTCTGGGGATTCGGAGATTGGAAATCGTTTATACTCTAGTCCACGCTCCGGGGACTTAGAGTACTCCGCTCCGCACTCTGGGGACTTGGAGATTGGAAATCGTTTATACTCTAGTCCGCGCTCCGGGGACTTAGAGTACTCCGCTCCGCACTCTGGGGATTCGGAGATTGGAAATCGTTTATACTCTAGTCCGCGCTCTGGGGACTTAGAGTACTCTGCTCCGCACTCTGGGGATTCAGAGATTGGAAATCGTTTATACTCTAGTCCGCGCTCTGGGGACTTAGAGTACTTCGCTCCGCACTCTGGGGATTCGGAGATTAGAAATCGTTTATACTCTAGTCCGCGCTCCGGGGACTTAGAGTACTCTGCTCCGCACTCTGGGGATTCGGAGATTTGAAAATCGTTTATACTCTAGTCCGCGCTCTGGGGACTTAGAGTACTCCGCTCCGCACTCTGGGGATTCAGAGATTGGAAATCGTTTATACTCTAGTCCGCGCTCTGGGGACTTAGAGTACTCCGCTCCGCACTCTGGGGATTCGGAGATTGGAAATCGTTTATACTCTAGTCCGCGCTCCGGGGACTTAGAGTTCTCCGTTCCGCACTCTGGGGATTCGGAGATTGGAAATCGTTCGTACGAGTCTATATGTCGCGCAGAATAATATAATTTATCATCCAATTAAGAGATATAGAAACTTCATAGAAAATGTGGCTTCAAGCCTTTATTAATGAAAATCAACTAAATTGCTCGATTACAACTTTAAAAGGAAACTAAGTCATTATTGAATGGAAACATGCAGGAAACAATAGTGCCTATAACAAGAAAGGGAAACATGCTAAATGTAATAGTGCCACAAATGTTCACTGTTCCATGCTCGGGGGAGTGTCGCGCCATCAACGGTCGCTAGCTTGAATGTTCCTTCTCCAAGCTTCCGTTCAATGGCGTATGGACCTTCCCAGCTAGGATTCATGCGTGATGGTACCGGGAAGACTCGTTTCAGAACGAGATCTCCCACATCAAAGATTCTTGGGCGGACTCTGCCGTCATAGTAGTGCTTGACTCGATGTCTGTGCGCTGCCGCCCTTAATTCAGCTTCTTCCCGCTTTTCATCGATGCAGTCTTGTGATTCCAGCAAGAGGTTTTGGTTCGTCTTGGGATCGTAGTATGTCACTCGGTGCGATGGAACTTCAAGTTCCACGGGTATAACGGCTTCAGAGCCGTATGCCAAGGCGAACGGAGTGTGGCCGGTCGCGGACTTGTGGGTAGTTCTATACGCCCATAATGCTGTCGGGAGTTCATCTACCCATTTGCCTCCAACCTTCTCCAGACGCTTCTTTAGTATGGACTTGATTATTTTGTTAACGGCCTCGACTTGTCCGTTAGCTTTTGGGTGTGCAACGGCGGCGAACTTTTTCTCGATGCCGTACTTTAAACAGAACTCTTTGAACTCTCTACTTTCAAATTGCGTTCCGTTGTCTGTAATGATGGTGCGTGGAAGGCCAAAGCGGCATATAATGTTTCGTACAACGAAGTTAATGACCTTCTTAGAGGTGATAGTGGCCAAAGGTTCTGCCTCAGCCCATTTAGTGAAATAGTCGACTGCAACTATTGCGTATTTCGCACCACCTTTGGATAGAGGCAAAGAGCCGATTATGTCGATCCCCCAGATCGCAAATGGCCAAGGACTGATCATTTGTGTGAGTTCCGTTGATGGAGCCCTCGGGATTTTTGCATATCTTTGACACTTGTCGCATTTTCTTGCGTAGTCCGCGGCATCCCGGTTTACGGTGGGCCAGTAATATCCATAGCGGAGGATCTTCTTTGCTAGCGTTTGCCCCCCAGTATGGTCGCCACATTCCCCTTCGTGAACTTCCCTCAAGACTCGCTTTGTTTCATCATGAGCGATGCACCGTAATAATGGGACTGAGAATCCTTTTCGGTACATGGATCCACCCTGCATTACGTACCGCGCAGCCTTCCGAAGGACCTGTCGTCTTTCGCTTCTTTTTTCTGGTAAAGCCCCGGTTGTCAAGTACAGTTTGAATGGGGTTATCCACGAGTCCTTCTCGATTTCTGTTTCCAACACGCGATCGATTTTCATCTCGTCTATGCTCGGGGCATGCAAGACTTCAACGGGATACAATCCCATTTGTTGAGCATCGTCGGTACTTGCGAACTTAGCCAACAAGTCGGCTTCTTTGTTCTGTTCTCGCGGGATATGTGAAATGTCATAACGCTCAAGATTTGATAGTAGTTCTTGGACCTGAACGAGGTACGGAGCAAGCTTTCGTCCTTTTGCTTGGTAGTCCCCTCGTACTTGGTAAACCACCAACTGCGAGTCACAAAAGATTTCGACTGATTCGATCCCGGGTTCTTTGATGAGCTTCAAGCCAGCGATCAGTGCTTCATATTCAGCTTCGTTGTTCGTAGCCGGGAAATCGAGCTTTAGGGCATAACAGATTGATCGGTTTTCCGGAGTTATAAGAACTACGCCCGCGCCGGAGCAACGGTCGTTTGATGCACCGTCAGCGTATAATTTCCATCGAATGGGGGGAATGATGTCGTGATCGTCCGGTTTGATGGGTATGGTAAATTCAGCGATGAAGTCTGCTAACGCTTGCCCTCGGATGGCTCTCCGTGGTAAGTACGCGATATCGAATTGGCTCAACTCGATGTTCCATTTTAGCAATCTTCCAGAAGTTTCCGATCGTTGAAGTACCTGCCTCAGGGGTTGATCGGTATAAACACCGATTGAATGTGCTTGGAAGTATGGGCGCAGCTTGCGTGAGGCAATCACCAAGCAATAAGCCAATTTCTCGATTTTAGGGTAATTCTTCTCTGCCCCCGTTAAACGCTTGCTAACATAATATACCGGCTTCTGGACTCGATCCTCCTCACGAACCAAAGCTGCGCTTATCGCATGAGGGGATATAGCCAAGTAAACGTACAACATCTCATGGTCAACTGGTTTAGATAGCATTGGTGGGCTCTCCAGATGCCTTACCGGATTCTGGAATGCTTCCTCGCAGCTAGACGTCCATTCAAAATTTCTCTTTCCCTTCTTTATTATGTCAAAGAACGGGATGCACTTGTCAGTTGCCTTGGATATAAATCGACTCAGCGCAGCTACTTTTCTGTTCAAGCTCTGTACCTGCTTTATAGTCCTGGGCGCTTGTACATCTCGAATAGCTTGGACCTTTTCTGGGTTGGCTTCGATTCCCCTAGCGTTGACGATGAATCCCAAAAACTTCTCTGATGCAACGCCGAAAGAACACTTTAACGGGTTGATCTTCATGCCGTAAAACCTGAGTATGTCGAACATTTCAGCCAAGTCTTGAATGTGGTCGTTTGACCGTCGTGACTTCACGAGCATGTCATCCACATAGACTTCCATGGTTTTGCCCAGCTGGTCCTTGAACATCCGATTCACCAAACGCTGATAAGTCGCTCCAGCATTCTTCAATCCGAAGGGCATCACTATATAGCAATATAGTCCGACATTTGTAACGAAGCTGGTGTGTTCTTGATCCGAAATATGCATTGGGATTTGGTTGTATCTTGAGTATGCGTCCATGAATGACAACAGCTCGTGTCCTGCGGTGGAGTCGACCAACTGATCGATCCTAGGCAATGAGAAACTGTCCTTTGGGCATGCTTTGTTCAAGTCGGAATAATCTACGCAAGTCCTCCATTTCCCATTCGCCTTCTTTACTAGCATGGGGTTGGAGACCCACTCCGGGTAGAGGGCGTCGCGGACGAACCCATTTGCTTTGAGTTTGTCCACCTCCTCTCCAAGAGCGGCGGATCTCTCCGGATCCATTCCTCTCCTTTTTTGATTGACTGGGACGTATTTCGGGTCTATGTTCAACATATGACTCGTGATGGCGGGAGAAATCCCACACATATCAGAATGCGTCCAGGCAAAAACATCAAGGTTTGCACGGAGGAAGTCACTAAGGTCTTCAGTCATTGCGGGGACTAACTGTGATCCGATCTTCAGTATTCGCGAAGGGTCGTCACGGCTAACTGAAATGTCAATTGTTAATTCAGCCGGTGCCGCCTTCTCTTCCCTGGGTTTCTCATCGTCGTCTCTCGGGTCTATATCTCCGTAGATCCGAGAACTATGCCCGAGCCAGGGCTCGGGCACTACTTGTCAATTATTCATATTGAGGATGCGGACGGGATTGTCCGCAACCTTTCCTTTCTCCCTCCGGTGGGCCTCTCGGAGCTCGGCCACATAACAAGAACGACCAGCTGCTTGGTCACCGTGAACAATGCCTACTCCTTTGTCAGTCGGAAACTTCAAAGTCAAACACCACGGGGCTAGTGCCGCCCTAAATTCAGCCAGGGCCGGCCGACCCAAGAAAACATTATACGGAGAGTCCACATCTAAAACTACAAAGGGTAGAATTCGTACCCTCCGACGCTCGCCTTGTCCCAGTTCAACTGGTAACTCGACATATCCTACTGCATCAGTTGCAGCACCGTTAAAGCCGTGGATACGATCTTTGGATGGTTTCAAGTCTTTTGTCTCTAGCTTCATCTGATCATAGGCCTTCTTGAAGATGATGTTGACTGAACTTCCACAATCAATCAAAATTCTTTTTACATATGCTGGTCCGATCATTGCAGATATGACCATGGGATCAATGGTCGGAGCCTCTACCTGATCAGCGTCTCTGTTCCTGAACACAATATCGTCTGTCATCACGCGCTGCTGCTTAGCAGGGGCCCCGTCCTCTACATTCGAACAGCACTCAAAATCTGCATGCTTCAAGGAGCTTGCATATCGTTCCATCTCTTGCCAGTTCTTATCTGCGGGATGAGGTCTGCCGATAATTGTATTTATGACCAGTCTTCCAACAGTCCGAGCAGGCTCCTCAGGATGACGTGGAGCTGGTGCACGACCTGGGTTGGACGTTCCCTGTCCTCTTTCCTGTGGATCCTTTACAAATTCTTGCAACTTCTTTTGTCTGATCAATTTATCGATAGCATCATGCAGGTGTCTGCATTCTTCCGTGTTGTGTCCATAAGTTTCATGGAAGCGGCAATATTTCCCAGTCCGCTTCTGTTCTTCAGTTGATTCTTTTGGACGTGGTTTTCTATACTGAAAAGTATTGCAGGTGGATAGGTAAATGTTCTCAAGTGGGGCGTTTAGCGGAGTGTACTCGCTGTAGCTTGGAATTCTCGACTTCCACTTTCCCGCTTCTTTCCTCTTTCCTTGACTTCTTCCTCCGGACTCTTTGGGCTGCACAGGCTTACTCTGGACATTGACTTGGACCTTTCCCAAATTGTCTCCAGATTGCTTCACAGCAATGTTGCTCTTGATTGACTCTTGGGCAGGTCACGGTGCCTTATCTCGTCGTACCCACCTAGCTTCCTCTCTTCTTATGAACTGGTGTGCCTTGGAGTAGAAACGCTCTAGCGTAGCCGG
Organism: Allium fistulosum; assembly: GCA_030737815.1. Classification (NCBI taxonomy): domain Eukaryota; kingdom Viridiplantae; phylum Streptophyta; class Magnoliopsida; order Asparagales; family Amaryllidaceae; genus Allium; species Allium fistulosum. Next base: position 422,074,512 of record CM060906.1, read on the forward strand.
AGGTTTTCCTGCCAGCCAGTCTCCAAACTCAAAATCCGGATCTACACCTCTCATTACAGCCATTAGAATTGCATGGTCATTGGGATTACTGACTTCAGTTGCCGCAACGTGGAATCTTTGTAAGTACTCCTTCAGCGACTCTCCGGGATTTTGGAATACACTTGACAGGGACATCACGTCCTTCGGGCGTGTAGTGTGTATCCTGAACTGCTCAATAAACTTCTTTGCCAACTCCTCGAAGCTTGATACGGATCGCGAAGGAAGTCGGGTGAACCACATAGTAGCGATCCCAGATAGAGTAATCGGAAAGCACCTACACTTGGTGGCATCATTTGCTCTGGCTGAATCCATCATCCATTCATACCTCATTACATGTTGTCTGGGGTCAGTCTTTCCTTCATATGCAGGAATGGTTGGTATGCTAAACTTCTTGGGGTATGCCGCTTGCAGCACAACATCCGTGAATGGAGTATGACTTCTTGACACTCCCCAGTCGTCATTTGATAAGCCCTGATGTTCTTTCATCAGTTGCCTGATCATGGCTGTCAGATCGGGTGTCTGTATAGAAGCTGGGAGGTTGGAGTCAGTTCTATGCGCCTGTCCATGCTGATGCCTCCTTTCCTGGCGATCTGCCAATCGTGCGTCGTGAGGTTCAACATTGTTAGCATTTTGATGATCTGGAGCTCCGTCCTCCATCTGTACTCCGGTTCGGAAGCTTCCAGTTCTGGCTTGGTCGCGGTCTCCAGCTGTTCGAACAGCAGCATCCACCCTTGCAGCTTCAGTCTTACGGCGTCTACGCCTGGGTGGTTCATCAGAAGAAGTAGAGCTGTCAGAAGAGGAATAAGCAGTTGGATTGCCCCCAGCATTCTGTTGCTGCTGTTGAGTGAGTTGTGCCATCAGGTTGGCATTTGCTTGCATCTGTTCTCCCAGTTGTCTCCTGCTTTCCCTAAGTTCTCTCATCAAGTCATTGAACTCTACTCTGGTGACAACTGGAGTCTGTTCTTGAGCGGCAATCCCTGCACTCAGGATCGCTGGTTGATTGCTAGGTCCTGCTTGTTGCACGCTAGCAGTCTCTCGGGCATCCGCATTAAGAGAAGCTGACCTGGTACGTGGTCTCGCCATTGTAGAGTTATTGGTATGAACTCTGAGTAGAATCAACGGATGTCCTATCAGTAAGTCGGATCTTCTTTGGGGGATTTGTTCAATCCAGTAGCTTCAAAGCAAATCCTTGAGGTCTGAGAATTCAATTCTCAGCGAAAGCACCAAAGTGTTAGCACCAAAATTGGTCACTAACCTCGTAGAAGAAGATTGTGAAGAGATATAAGTGATGAAATCAAATTAAACAGAGAAGACAGTGCTAATCTAAATACAGAAAGTAAGAACACCAAATTTATAGTGGTTCAGCGTAATTGCCTACGTCCACTTTGAGGTTAAACTTTATTGATCTTCTTTATAGTTGATTACAAATACAATTCGTGAATCAAATGCTTGAATGAAGTTGTTAAGTAGAGAAGATGAGTTTTGAAAATGGCAGAGTCTCCCCGATGTTTTCTCTCCAAAAAAGGATCCATTTTACTGTGACCCTGCCCCTCTATTTATAGGCAAAGATGGGCTGGACTTCCCAAGTGGGCTGATTGCCGAACGCTCCAGCCCGAGTACAGTGGTCGCCGTATGCCGAGCAAGGTTCGCCGAACGCTCTGCGCCGAACCATCCCTTCTATGCCGAATGGTATGTTGGTGTCGTGGGAAGTGTAGGATGGTTGTCTGTTGAGGCCGAACGCTCTGCGCCGAACCATCCCTTCTATGCCGAACGAGGTGGTTGATGTTTGGGAAGTGTAGGGTGTTAGTCAGTTGAAGCCGAACGCTCTTCTTGACGCCGAGTGCCCTTACGCCGAGTACTCCTAATCCCACCGGGTACTACGCCGAGTACTCCTGCATGCCGAACAGTCTCGTATGCCGAGCAGTCTTGATGCCGAGTACACTTGTCGCCGAGCACTCGTTGGATGTTGGGTGCCTCGCCGAACACTCCTGGCTGTCAAGTGCCTCGCCGAACACCATGGGATGCCGAGTACTCCTGTATGTCGAGCAGCCTTGACGCCGAGTACTCTGGTACGCCGAACAGTCTCGATGCCGGACACTAATGGATGCCGAGTACTATGCCGAGTACTCATGGATGTCAGTTGCTTCGCTGAACACTCCTGGATGGCCAGTGCTTCGCCGAACACTCCTTGATGCCGGTCGCTCTCTGATGCCGAGCACTTATTACCGAGTACTAGTTGCCTGGCCAAATCCCCAGGAAACATATATATAATGAAGCAATGTAAATAAGGAAATTTTATAGGGACACTTAACTAGCAATAAACCGTGGGTAAGATGGGAAATTAATGAGGAAATTAGGTTAACCAAATAGAATAAAAGATTGCTTTAATTCCAGAAACTTCAGGATTTCGAAAAAAATAAAATTTTGCTTGTAAAATGTCACCATTCAAGAAAGGGATAGAATGAACAGGGATGTGAAGAGAATTTTCTATTGGACAAGGATAAAGAAGAAGGTAACCGAATTTTCCGTTAGGACCAACAAGATCGTAGCGTCTCTAGCATAGATTTACATCAAGGAGGTGATTTGACATTATGAAATTCCGATTAAGACCATTAGTGATAGGAACCCATTATTTACTAGTGAATTTTGAAGGAGTTTGCAGACAACTTAGGATCTTTGTTGAACCTTAGCACGCTTACTATCCACAGATCGATGGACAAACTAGAAGAGCAAATAGGTCAGAGGATTTGTTGAGGAGCTTGTATCATGGACTTTGGAGGACACCGGGAGCAGCATGTACCTTTTGTAGAATTTTCATATAACAAAAATCACCAATAAACGATTGGTATGGAACCCTTCAAAGAGCTTTATGGAGGGCAATGCAAATCACCAAATTATTGGTGGGAAACCACCAACAAAATCCCACTTGGACCAGATTTAATTTCCGAGGCTTCAGAAAAATAGAGTTGATTAAGTAACGTGTGAAGGTCGTAAGATTTGGAAAGTCTGGAAAGTTGGCACCAAGGTTTGTTGGACCTTTCCTAGTTTTGGGTAAAATAAGAAACACGCGTATCGTGTAGAGTTACTGGAAAAGTTTGCAGGAGTCTGTGATTTTTTTTCACGTTTGAGGAAATACCCTTATAACACAACCACCATGATAGAGCCTGACCAATTGGGGGATATTGAGACGAAGCTAATAGCATCCCATGTCACTTCATACATTACGGAGCACGGACTAAGAAGCTCTGCAATAAAGAAATTAGGTTGGTTTGGGTATAATGCAGAGGAAATCCAACGGAAAGCATGAGGACTTCTCGTCCTAAGATTTTCTCCGATAAACTTCCCTCTCAAAAATTAAAATTTTGGTTGCATCGCGGTCGCCAAATTGGATGGTAGAGGGTAGTAGCTACACTTTTTACCATCACCTTACACACATGTAGAAATTTTCATGCATGTTTAGGATTTTTTGCATACATATTTTTATGTCATAGTCACACACTCACACTAGGATTGAGCTCACTATCAGTATGTCTGCAATACATAATCACATTGCACTTTTGGACGAGTACATGCATATGTAGGTAACTTGGTTTTATAACATAGATGTTTAGTGTGCGTTACGCTATTCAACCCTTGGAAAAGATTTCAGAGATGAATTCGTTTTAAGGTGGAAGAATGTAACACCCCATAAATTCAACCATAAATAAATTGGATAACTTGAATTAAATGAGATAGGGGTAAAAATGAAAATTTTGCAAAACTTATAATTTGAGCACAAAAGTTATGTTGTTGCGTCAATAGTGAAATTTTGATCAATTTCCATATATAATAGGTTGAAAATAGAGCTCAAACAGAAAGTTATGGGCTTTTGAAGTTTTCGAGTCTGAAATAATTTAAATAGAATTCAAATTCTAATGAATAAGTAATTTTAAAATTTTAAATTCAAAAGTTAATAATAATTAGACTTAAGGGTTAATTAAACATTAAAATCAATATTAACGTTAAAGTATAACTGAGGAATATAATAAATTTAAACAACGGCACAAAAATCTTCCCAAAACAAACGTCACGATCAACCGCTCCCCAGGACCGGTCAACCACTAGCAGTCAATCGGTAGGGTAGGGAAATCGACTGTTGACTATGAAGTTGCGGCTAGGGTTTGTGAATTTGAACATTCTAGATTTTATAATTTCCAACCAACCATCATCCAACGGTTCCGTTGCGTTCCGACCACTATAAATAAGACCCTAGACCCCTCGCTTTAATTCACAAATATTTTGGGAATATTGATGAAGCTCTGTCAGTTCACCTCTTCATATATTCAGAAAACTCAATTAGGGTTTCAGGTAAGAAATCATATACATCTATTTTTGTTTATTATTTATTGGAAATCTTAGCTTTTCTATTTTAGCAATTAATTAATATAGTTCGGGTTTGAATTTGCCTTGGGGAGTTTGGTTTGCGAAAGCATCATATTATAAACCCCTAAAACTCTTTCAATGCGAAATGTCAATTCTATGTTGGAATCTCAATTATTTATAACAAAATAATAAAAATAGTGTAGATTTGTAGTTTGATAATTTTATCTTCTAATCCACTCCTTATTTTTTCTTAGAATTTGAGGATTTTGATTAAGGAATAACGTGTAAGGTATGAATTTTTTTTGTAGTTTACATTGCTTATTCTCATGAAAATAGAAATTCCTTTGTTCATTTTTATGTGGAAAAGGAGTTGAGTAGAGCATAAAAATTGTAATTGTAAGTTTCTAGTATCAATATATTCCATTATTTTGATGTAAAAGTTAAGTTTATATTTTTATTGTATACAAGGCTATTGATTGGAATTTTTGGACATGAATATTGGAATTTTGGTATTGTAGATAATATGGGAAAAGACTTATATAATTGGTGAAAGAGTTGACATTTAAACGCTAGTTTAGGACATCAAATCTCTCAGAAATTACTAGGCGTGCATATATATATATATATATTAGCATAACTAATGTATAATTATAACGTATAATTGTGTAAAATAAATTATTAATTTTATTAAAATCCCCCTTAGGAAGGTAATTAATGTTAAAGGAAAAATAAGGATGATCTCTTAGAAGGCCTTGATTATGGAAACGGTGAGATGTGTAATAATATATATAGAGAGTGATATATATTATGACTAAGTTATAGGGATGCGAGGTCAGTCAAAAGCACATAGAAGTCCGTCCGGTTAATCTGTCTACCAGCGGTTTGACTTTAGGGCCGATGTTAGACATCATCTATAATAAGTAACTACGATGATGGGAGGTTAGTATCAAATTATGTAGGGTAAATCTGTCTAGCTAATCTGACTACCCGTACCTACGAATAGTCGGGCTAATGTGAGACGTCACCGTGGAGTACAGGTCATAATATGAAGGACATCTTTAGAGATTGAAGGTAATAAGTGGTTGTGTAAGGGCCCACCTTTTCTCTATTAGGAAGTAGTAAATGGTCAGGATTATGGGTTAGGCGCGGTAGAGGATATCTCAGGAAAGAGCCCGCTTCAATAGGAAGTATTAAGTGGCTGAAGAGATTTCATGCAATGTCAACTAGATAGTTACTAGTGAGGAGTCTGCCTTGGGATTATAAGTAGTAAATGACATGGACCTGCCTTAAATATGGTATTAAATGGTCAAAGTCTATCTAATTCCCATTAAAAGGTATTAAGTGACTTGAGTACTATCTCTTACATTGATCGGACATTCTGGACGATAGATATGGGTTATTGGGTTGATAGCAAGTTGGCTATGGGCTTATATTTGGAAGACTTTTTATTTATATTTGAGAAAAGTTTTTGGACTTGTATTGAAAAGACTTATGATGTAGGTAGAAAACATAAGACATATTTTTATTTGAATTATATTGCCCAAGTACTAATATAGTAAGACTCGAGATTTTTATTCATTAGATATATGTTATTCTAACTCCCTCCTTATTACAACGCAGGTTACGAAGGACGATGCTGAAAGGTGGAAACGATGATGAAACTTGTGGCGGTAGTCTATTTATTTACCTGCTATTTTCTACAGTTTTGATGTAACATTAAATAAAAACAATGTTATAATTTTGGAATATTATATCACAGATATGTTACGACTATTGTTAGGTTTTGGTATTATGGATAATTTGTTATGGTTTTGAATGACATTTTAAAATTTGAATAAAATTTGTACTGTTGTTATTATTATATTTTGTCCTTCCACTATAAGATTCTAAATGCATAGCTATTTTGTATTGTTCTTTTTACTTACCAGCAGCCAGCTATAAGAATTTAAGCCCATTTCTGGGGAGGTTGTTACATTAAGCCTAAGTGAAGGCATCGTCTTTCTCCTTCTTCTCCACCTCAAGCACTTCCTATAATCTCTTTATTTCTGAGGTCTACTTCTCTACAGTCTTATGGGGCTTTTCATGCTTTAACGTAAGATTGTGACTCCTGTGTGCACAACTTCAACTTGTCTTTGCTAGCTTTGGCAATCTTCTTCGAAAGACAGTATTTTCCTTCAACATTTTCTCAGCTTCAACCATCAAAGCCTTAAGCTCTTACATTTCCTTTTCAAGAGTAGCGATAATGCACTTATTATCTTGCTCGAGATGCTCCATCCCTTCAAGAGATACTTTTCTCTTATAAGATACTTTGAAAATGGCTTAGGCTATCCTCTTCCATTTGTGATATTGGTTGTATACATCGCCCATCCAAGCCGAAACATCAGAACCAACATGTTGAGGAATATCTTTTAAGTAGGGTACAAATAAAATGTCATCAAAACAAACTCTTAGAAAGGCACTCTTTATAGTGGCAAAGTATGGATTTGAGATAACTTGGATCTCTGTAGTGGAAAAAAGAGAACAGAGCTGCTTTTTCCTAGGGCTTTGTTAGGAGCTATCAAGAGACACCAGCCCAAATGGCTGCTCGGATTGTTGTGGCGCATGGGAAGACACTATTGGTTGGATTATAGGTGGGGCTGAATTTAGAGCAATTGTTACTTCAATAGATGGGACAAGGTCAAGCCTCGTTGAGAATATATCCATACTATGTGGCAACGGAGAGCGAGACCTGCATCGGGGAGATGAAATTCTATTCGATTCCCCATGATGCTCGACACGAGACCTGTACTCTATGTCCCGCCTTCTATAATCCCACCTTTGACGTCTACCCGAATCTGACTCATGAGACGATTCATGAAGATGATCTAATGAGCCAAGCTTCTTGTACTTGCCTCTATGGCTCTTAAGATCATTAAACAAATGCTTGTGTTCTAATGAATATGAAAATAAAACACAAAGGAGTTAGTACTAGTAAGATGAAGAAATATCGTAAGCATTATGAGAGTGTGGTGTTGTATAAGCATTGATGTATCCTAGTGCCCCACATGGACTGTGGACTTGACGTTTTCTCACAGGCGTTATTTCCCCTGCTCTAGTTGAAGGCCCATCCATTTGTAGATGAATGTGGAAACCGATATCACCAATACTAATGTTGTCAAGACCAAAAGAACCAAATTCATGTGGTAAATTCCTGTAGGATCCATAAATATCGCCAGATGGGAGGATGTGTGTTTCCTCTGCTACGAAAGTCGGTGAAGGCTGTGAAGATGTGCGAGATGAAATGATTTTTATTTTTGGTCATGGAGAAACAAGTGGCACATGAGCATCTCCATCCTCGCCACTAGAATTATCGCATCCAAGGTCCATATTCTAATCACTACCTTCATCACTATCTTTCTCTCTATCGTTGGCTCTTATTCTTGGCCCATACTAAGATACTTGATAGGATCTTGAACATAGGGCACTTCCTAATTCTCTTCAACATTAACTTCAGCCTCCTATGCAGGCTCAACATCCTCTTGCCTCGGGCACATGGCCTACACTGCAAACTTCCTCCAAAGGGTTATAAGTTTGTAGATTTTCATCAGTAAAGAGGAGTCTCATGTCCCTCTCTTCAAGTGGAATCTTTTGAAGAGATGCAAGGGTGCTAGCAAAACCCATGCTATTGGGTCTTCTTGAATCATCTGCAAATATAAAGAATAACGAAATTAACAATCGGGACTATGATGACTTTATTAATATGAAGAGTGAATACAAGACTTATATCTGGCTAACCATTTTTGTGCAAAGCCAGGCGGGAAGTGCACAAAGAAGGACTCATCTTTAAAGTAGCTCAATTTGTTCCGAAGGCTAACCACTATATGACAACATATGGAAGGTTCCTAGAAAGTGAGTGAAGGACTCCTTTTTCGACACTTAAAGCCATACAAGTAACAGATCTCCTCAATGGTAGGCACCTTGTTCAGATTGCAAACAAATATCATATACATGTTGTATCGAGAGGTATAACTATTTGGATTCAGCTGAGCTGGGGCAAGCTTCATGTATTACAGAACGAATACAATGGTTGAAAGGTGGAATACATCTAGCCGCACACTTATATCGTTTACAGGCTATATATCCCTCCGGTGGATAATGTGCCCATTGAAAGCGTGCGAGGACCAATACATCTTCCAAAGGAATTCCATGTCTCTCACATATTCTCCTAAGGGACTCCTCATCTACTTTCGAAGCCAAAGAATCCTGAGGTATGTTAAGATAATAACATCACCAATGTTAATATTGGGAGCAACCCCCCTGAAGCCTCTTCAACTGACATGAAAGGAACTATCCTTAAAGGTTGCTCTATTTGATGGCCAGATGATTGAGGTTAGGAAGGTGTTGAAGCAAGTTTCGTGACGGCCACCATCATGGAACTGGATTTTGTATCGGGTTTGATGTAATTTGATGCCAATGAACCTGTTGCCATCATGGATAGACATAAGGAACATCTACGATCCACAACTATTAAAAAACTTCACATATAAGGAAGGTCAGGCAAGTTTAAAACTTTAACCTTCAACCTGGAATAGAGCCCTGTGTAGCCAATGCATATGTCCCAACGGATGTCAATGTGTATTGGCCAATCAGATCTTTTACATCGACGGAGGCAAATAGCATACAATTTAGATTGTGCAGTACGTGTAACCAATGTCCAAAGCACTACAAACATGAAAATAGAAAGCTCGCTCATGCTGGAAAATGAATACCGTAGCCCAACTGAACCATGCGTCGAATTTTATCTACTACCGTATGATTTACGATAATAAAACCATTGTTTGGGGCGATACGAGATTTCTCTTTACAAGGACACCGGAATGAAGTGTCCGATTTAAAAAGATTAATAAATAGTCTGCTCGACCACAAGTCCTTACTCCACTTCCCCACTCCTTACTAATATTCTTGAAAGGTTCTAGAAAAACTTAGGGAATTTTTGTCGAATTGTTTAAAAAAACTTTGATAACTCTAAAAAAAAATCGAGTTTACCTCGAGCACAACCTAGAGCCAACCCGAAGCAAAGTGCACGAGTGAATGGCTCAAGTCATTCCCAGGAAATGCTTATGTTGCTTCAAGTTAACCCGAATCTTCTGAATGTCAAGCCAATTTTTTTATAAAAATCCCCAAAGACTCCCCAAGTCCTGGCTCGACACTGAACCAAGAAGGGTGGAGAAATGAAGTTTGAACAGTGAAGGAGCTTGAGCAATCTCACCATCGTGGAACCACCACTAACTATGATGCCACATACCTAAAGCGAATAAAAAAGGTTCTAATGCAACTTTGGTCCAAATTCAAAGTTCAGATCGAGGCCAAATTCAAGCACTTTTGTGAGATAAATCTAAGAGTGATAACATTGGCTAAGCTTGCGATGGTTGACAGTGATGTAGCAAGGCGGCGGCAGCAATTCAAAATCAAGGATGAAGTCTGGAGCAAGGATCAATGAAGGTGGACTTTATTTTGAAGGCGGTAGAAAGAATAAAATGATAGAAAAAAAGAAAAGAGAAGGCTAAAATTGCCTAGGTATAAACCGGTCCAATAAAATAGGCCAAAAAGTAAGTACCGATCCAAGTTTTTTAGATCGGTACTGAACTTAAGAAAATGAAAATGGGTCAAAATTAAAAGACGAGTGGTGATGATTGAAGAAGTTTGGTGTGCAATGCAGAATGGGATGAAATCTTAAGCAAAGAAATCATACCTGATCGATTCAAATAATAGATTGTCGAGGACCTTCTAGATTTAGAATAGCGAATTCGGGTGACGTGTTTTAGCTTTTATACCATCTAACGGGCATGAATTCAAAACTGTTTAGTAACATAACAATCCAGAAAAGACATACAACATTGTGAAGACAATCTAAACAAAGTAGAAGAAGTTGGTTAAAGAATAGAATAGGAAATCAACAATTTGTCTTGACCCAAAGCATATCTTGTTAACACAAGATATACTTTGAGGGGCAAATGTTATCCAGCCTTCTAATTAAACCATATCTGGACGAGTCAATACAATCGAATGGTCAGAAAGCAAAGAATAAATCTAGAACGATGAATGTAGAACTTAGATTTCAATCGAAACCCAAAAGCATAGCTACAAATTTTTCAAATAACCATGAAGACAACCTATTCAACAAAGCACTTTGGAAGGGCAAAGCCCAGTGCCAAAGTTCCAAGGACAAGTCTGGATCGATACCTTACCAAGCTCATCAAGTCGGTACCGATCCATACCTCCTTCAAACTAGTTGGAAAGTATTTGAAACAACCGAAGACAGAAGGATATTTCTAGCAAGGCCAACTAAACATCATGGATTTACATCGATCCATGCCCTCAACTTCAAAAAACTAAGAAGCGAAGCTCTACGAACCAAGACCCAGCTTGCTACCAATCCAAGGCTCTCTAGTTGGTACTGATCCAAGAATCCATTTATTTGACCGCGTTCTCCTCATGCAACCTTCTTCAAGACATGGTGAACGTGGATAGAACATGCTGGAGACAAATCCGTTGATCTTCTTCCATAAAAAGAGGATGAGAGGCACCTTTTTGAGATCTTTTTTGTACATTCTTAATTTTTGTACTAATATAGTTGTTTCTTGGATCATCATCGATCCAAGACTAACGATCCATAAAATCTCACTTGTAAAACTTTTTAGAAATCATTAAAAAAGTTTAACTGGACATAGGAATGTATTTAGCCGAACCACCATAAATTATTGTGCGTCGTTCTTATTCTTTTTCTTTTTAATTTCTTCATTTTATTCTCCTCTTTGAACATCATGGGTGTTTGTGCCAACTTTTGGTGTAAACGCTTAATAAATAAATTCATCCATCATAATGGATAAATCCATATGATTTCATAGTTATATATATTGATTCATTTTTATTTATTCAGTTTAGTTCAAATATATTACAATAAATTAGATTTATAGAGATCTAAAAGTGAACTCTTGTCCGACTTACCGTCCCCAAGTTTACAATAATTATTTTGTTAAAATTATTACCTAGGGTCTTTCAAATCACATAAACCTTTAGTAAAAATTATCTTTTTAAACAAAAAATCACATCTTTAATTCTAGATAGATATATAACTAGATTTTAACCGATTATCTCCATATAATCCTATCTTATATAAATCCAGTCACCCTTGGACCAATATTTGAAGAAATATTCAATTGAAATCTTTAAGCTTTCTTCCTTTGGTTTGATTTGTGAATTCACCTTGATCCTCTTATCTTCTTTGTTATAGGCTAGACCTCGCTTTTTTTATTTAATTGAGGTTACTTGTAAAGAATTTAAATTAAGAAATTTGGAGCAGGAAGAAAATAATGTAGTTTACCAAATTAAGGCTAGTGATTAGACTGAGAGAGGTAAGAGTTAAGCATGTATTTATAGGAAGGAAATTAGATGCAGTGTACTCTAGAACAAAATATTTCTTTGCTCATATCCCTTACCCTTACATAAACACAAAACTCTTTCCTTTAAAATAATGTTTATTTTACCTCAATTAATGTTATTACTTATATTTCAAATGAATATCATGAATTGATATCCTATATACGTACATACACACACAGACATACATACACACACACATATATATATACATACACATATCTGTGTGTGTTATCAACCATTGTGGGCAATCTTGGATTAATATATATATATATATATATAACATATATGTATGTATGTTTACGTACATTTACATATGGATATATATTGACATTGATTAGGAACCTTACTTATTATTAGTAGTTGCTCAAACAGTTGTAATCAACCAGTATTTTCTTTTCAAATTCGAAAATCTAATTTTATTTTATTCTTATCATACCTTTTGTAACATCCCCAATCTAGAGGCCTAAAACTACGCTGCAATCATCTATAGTATTAGCTTTCGGAAACTAAATACGGCTATGGTAATGATATCTATAATATCAGTAGCACTTGAATATGAAACAAAACACAGGTTTCAAAACAACTTTTCTTCATTGCATTTAAAACAGATGTTCCATATTCTTAATACATAACCCCAATACGTTCCCAAGCACAGATAAAATATACTTAATAAAAAATACGCCAAAAGCGGTATATGAAAATACCCCCTTGGATGATCAAAGTTATATGGTCATAATAGACTTAATACAAACACAAGGGAAATACAACAAAACATAAAACAACAACTCCTAAATAGCTATCGTTTGCCTCCTGCATGCCTCCAGTAGCCTTATTCGTCATCCTACTAAACCTGAAAAAACCTTAATCCCTCAGCCTACTCAAATTAATTTTGACCACCCAAGAGTTTAAGGGGAAAACATAAACTTCGAGTCGGACATAAAGCCTGGTATGAATAATATTATACATCCCGGTTTAATATGTTAAGTGAGACCACGCCACTTAGCGGAACGGGTTTTCCCTCACTAACATCCTTTTAAAAAATATATTTGCAAAACCTTTTCCTGCAACCAAAACTGGTTAAATACTGCAAACCAATTCATTATGTAGACATACATAAATATCAGGTAATAATGAACTATCTGTTCAAATATATAAGTTTTGTTTGGATAACTTTTAACCTTTGGCTGACTTGGGCCTACCAGACAATATAATCAAAATTAATCTAACACCCTTAGCTATTCTTCTTCCGGACTATCTATCCTTAACTATCTGTTAAATACTTCACTTCTGGATGGTCTGTCCTTAACTATCTGTTAAATACTTTGCTTCTAGATGGTATGTCCCTAACTTAATCATCTCCCAGGTCTTCCTGATCCTGATTGTTTTTCGAACTCACCAATAACCTATCTGTACACAAACATATATTCCTTTCTGTGTGTAATCATAATTTTAGTCTACCTATGACAAAGCTCTACACACTGGAATTTTGGACAACAGTTAGCTAGGACTAATAGCTAATGTATAGGGCGCGACCCTATACTAGTCCCATCTGGTATTCTATTATCTGAGTCATTCTCACTTAAGGATCCCCTCCCATAAATTTCCTTGAAAACATTTCCAAAATGATTTAAAACCTTTAAATCAAATTTAAAAACGGAAAATATAAAATCTTTTAGCTTTACTCAAAATCACATTGCCATGTTATATATATGTGTGTATATATATATATATATATATATATATATTCTTTACTCAAACATTAGTTGATGAAAATATTTAACATTTGAAAGTACCTCTTTCTAAACCTTTGAAAGCACCTCTTTCTAACCCCATTAAAACCCTTTAATTTTCTAGGCCAAGAAGCCAAAACCTTACCTTTCGAAACCATTCATCAAACCTTTCGAAATCAATGATCTCTAACCCTTCGAAACCATTGAACCAAAACCTTTCGAAACCATTAAAACTTTAGACACCCCACTTTATAAACACTTTAAACATCCCCTTAGAAAACCTTTGGAAAACCTTCCATTTAAAACCTTCCGAAATCATTCAAAATAGAACCTTTCGACTTTGTCGGAAGCTACCTTCGACCCCTTCGAAAGGTTACCTTTTGACTCCTTTGAAATCATTCAAAACAAAACCTTTCAAAAACATTAAACTCTTAAAACATAAACCTTTCAAAATCACACTGGGTACAATTTAAAACATGTGGAAAATCCTCCTTTAAAACCTTTTGACTTCATTGGAAGCAACCTTTCGACTTTGTCAAAAGCTCTACTTCGAAAGCTTTAAAACATATTATTTAAAACAATAGGCCTCTGCCTTTAAAACAACTCCTTCGAAAGCTTGGATTGTACTTCAATTTAAAAACAAGGGTAAACCATCTAAGTCCAAAGCTTTCTGTCGAAAGCATGGAGAAGCGGTTGGTTTTAAAATAAGTAAACCTTTCGATTTTATCGGAAGGTTCAAAACAAAACAAAGTAGCAGTTTGTCGAAAGGTTTAAAACCTTTATTTTAAGTAATTAACCTGGTCGGAAGCAACCAAGTCGAAAGCTCCTTTTCAAAAGCAAGAAGGTGAAAGCTTTTGGTTTATAAAACAAACATACCCCAATCTCTTTGGCAACCAACCTTTCGACTAAGAACCCTTCAACTTTGTTCAATTCATTACGTACCAAGTAACTTGATACCATATGCATTGAACTTCGACCTTGTCAAAAGCTATAACCTTTCGATTTGTCGGAAGACCTGGCTCGGAAGGTTTGATGCCTAAAATGGCTGAAACATGCTAAAAGCATGATTTTCTTGTTCTTAACTTAAAAAGATAACTTTTCAACTAACCTGCCTTTGTTTGTCAAATTCTCATTGGTTGATAAATACTTTTTAGAAAAGTGCTGCCACTATTTTCAAAAATAAATAATAATTTTATTTATAAAATGCCCCTTCTCCTTAATTAAATATATAAAACATTTAAGTCCCATACCTTAAATAATTTTATATATTCATCAAAACACTTAGGAAAAATCTAGAAAAAATCTAGAAAATCTATTTTAATGTTTTCAAACATATAAATATTTCAAACTCAAATAATAATTATTTCAGCCGTAAATAATTTATAACCCAATAAATCATTTTCTTTACTAGAAAGTTAATATAAAATCCATATTAAGTCAAAAAATTGTGAAAATTGAAACCCATTTCTAAAATATCATTTCTGATCTATATTTAAACTTTCAAGGCATTTGGATGTCATTTAATATGGTTTCGTATCAAACATATAATAGAAACTAACATGAACATGGATAATTCACAAACAAACATATATATATATATATATATATATATATATAACTTTAATCATCTAAACATGGCATATACATGCAAAAACTTTTCGGACCTGGTCTTAAAATCAAAAACCAAAAGAAAATGGGATGTAGTAATTATTCACCTTAGCTTTGAGATTAAAAGATGCGAGATTTGATGTTGAATTAGTTGATTATCTTCCTTCTCTTGAATCCTAGCTTTAAACTTTCTTTGAGAACAATAATGGTGGCCGACCTTGGTATAATTTTAGTTTGAGTGAAAATGAAATAAACGTGAGTTTCATTTCCTAAGGGTTTTAGGTATAAGCCTTTCCAATTTCCCATATTGCGCTTACTCATTCCTAACACCTTTGTTTATGCTATTTTATTTTAATTAACACACTAACGTGGCATGGCTACTCTTAGTCTAATCAAATATCAGCCTATTAATCTTTGTTTGCGCCAAAATTGGTCACAAACCCCAAGTGTTGTGAAAGAACCAGTGTATGAATATAGATCAACAAATATTCACACACAAATCTCAGATCTAAGCAAGCAACAAACAAAAATCCAAAAATAATGAACAGTGACACACGATTTATAGTGGTTTGGCTATCTCCGGCCTACGTCCACTTCAAGGTTTTTATGATTTTATTGCTCGATGTTTGAAGATTACAATTTCTTATTGCGCAGTACAACAGACTTTATGATTATAATCTGAATCTAAGGCAGCAATGGTGACCTGGAATAAATCTAGCAGAGTCTGGGCGCTCTTTAGCTCTCAAAACTATTCGACCCCTTTTCTGAATGACCATGGGCTCTATTTATAGGTGTAGGAGGCTGATATTTCGCCTAAAATTCGGGGAGACCAGTTCTGGTATGTGAGGGGGCCCACATGGCCAAAATCTAGAGATACGGGCCCACGTTGGGATCGATTCGACCCTCTGTTCGAATCGATCAAGAAAGTGCCCAAACGTGGCGAAACTTGGCGTGAACATTCTTCTATGCATACTCAAGCTCCTGTGAAAATTTCATAGCATTTGGAATTGTAGATCTCGAGTTATGATCGATTCAAGATTGCGTTTTTTGTTATATCGATTCGTTCGAATCGATATGGTTCGACTCCATAGGGTCGAATCCATGCTCCTGCATGTGAAAATGATGACGTGGTACGGGTTCCTCGGGTCGATCCTCCTTTTTCTCCGAGTTTACTGGGTCGCTCCCACGTTTCTCGTCGCTTCGACTTAGTGGATTCGAAGTACTTGGATTCGAACGTACGCTCGTTCGAATCGATCACGCTATACCATATCCACTCAATTCGAAGCTACCCTTGCAGGATTGATTCGGAGCAAAGTCATAGGATGGATTCGAAAGACTTCAACCTGAAGGATACGAAGTGAGGTGGCATCATGGATTCGAAGTGGCTCGTCTGAATCGATTCGAACCAATGTTTATCGATAGATTCGAACCAAGACTCTGTGCTGATGGATACGAGGATGTTGGTGCAAAGTCCATGGACTCGAACTGAGGTGTGGGGATGGGAATGATGGATTCGAAATAGACATCACCTTAACTCTTTGATGGATTCAAACAGTATATTTTTCCTACCTTGTATCGATCATATTTCCTTCATACAAACTCCGATTAACCTGAAACTTGAAACGTAGCCTCTCTTAGTCCTCATCATCATCTCCAATCGATTCCGTCCTGATCGGAGCTCAGCCAAATTTTGACGATATCCATTGCAGCCTTGTTTCCAATTTAACTCCAATCCCGATATCCAGCCAATTTGTTGATATTCCAGCTTTGACCAAAAAGCGGGATAACATTTGCCCCCCAAAACATGCCTTATGATAAGAAGGCGTGTTTTGAATAGTTTCGTATCCGATATCCAAAGTCCATAGCCAATTCCATGTCCATCCGAACTCGAAGACCGAGCCTTTGATCCATTCTTATCCAATAGCCAATAGCCGAATCCAGGACCTCTCCGGGTCGGTATCCAAATCCATAACCTCTCTGAGCTCTTGCCAAGCGCAATCCACACCTGACGACTGTGGTCAAGTGTCCCTGGACGTTGAGCTAACCTCTCCGGGTTCTTGCCAAGCGCAATCCACACCTGACGACTGTGGTCCAGTGTACCTGGACATTGAGCTAACCTCTCCGGATTCTTGCCAAGCGCAATCCACACCTGACAACCATGGTCCAGTGTCCCTGGACGTAAGTAATGCCGTGGCTTAAGTCCTAAGCCGAATCCTGGTCGCTCCAGACCCTTGTTGAGCATAGTCCATACTCAACGATATGAAACAATAATCGATAATAGGGGGCCTAAGTCCTAGGCCGAATTCTGGTCACTTTGGACCCCTGTCGAGCATAGTCCATACTCGACGACCCGAATGAGTCAATTTACCACGTTCGAGCAAAAAGACTCACCCCTTGCCAGGCATAATCCATATCCGACGACCGTTTATCAAAATCCAAAAAGAATCCAATCAAAATCCAATCCAAAATCCAAATAAAATCCGAAAATTGGAAATCCAAACCAACATCCAAAACAGAAAACCATTCAAATGAAAATCCAAACCAGAAAGAAAACAAAACCAGGAGTTCAAACCAAACTCCAAAACCAAACCAGAAAACCAAGTGTCCAATCCAAAAACAAAGAAAGCAGATTTCGCAAACCATAGCTTTGCGGTGTATCATCATTCAGAGCATGCCTAAGGGCTATCTCCGTCCCCGTACATGTGTAAATGACTTGGTCGCTTGTCAATGGTTTGTTACATATTTCATATTATCCTGGTCAATGTATAATCAATCGACCATCATTCCTGGGCCTCACATCATCATGGTTTGGGGTAGGCGATGGTTGCTCCTGCTCCACCACTGCATTCCGTACTCCAACATACTGCCACAATTGTCCATTCCTCACATGCTCCTCAATTATGTCCTTTAAGTGCCTGCAGCTGTTGGTATCGTGTCCATCCAAATCATGGAAGAGACAGTGCCTTCCTGATGCCCTTTCTCGTTCAGAAGGTTCTCTCCTAGCTGGCCTTCGGTAAGGAAGGCGATCACGGGTTTCCATGTATATCCGCTCCAGCGTCTCGTTTAATCCTGTGTATGTGGAAAACTTTGGATCCTTCCATCGCTTCCTGGCTTTTCCTGAATCGTCGTCCAACTTCCTTTTTCCTTTATCTTTATCCGAGCTTCCGTTGGATGGTCCTCCACCCTCAGTCACATTCACCTCCTTTAACTTTAAATCCATACATGCGTCTTCTTGCCGAAGGAACCTTTCAGCTTCGTGAAATAATTCCCCGAGATCCAGTGGTGGGTCTCGTATTAAAGGTACCTTAAAATCTGAATCCTCTCTGACCCCCGACACCGCTGCCATCAAAATCATTGATGGATCCGGCCGATCCACCGAAGCTACCGCCGCATTGAACCGAGTTAGAAAAGCCCTAAGCAATTCATCCGTCCTTTGCTTTACCGATGTTAACGTCATCACGTTCTTAGGCCTTTTGATATGAACCCGAAACTGTCCCAAAAACCTATCCACCAACTCCCTCCAAGTCTTGATAGATCCTTCTCCCAGCTGCCTGAACCACATCGCAGCTATGTCCGTTAAATATAAAGGGAAACATCGAGCCATTACTTCATCTGATGCCCCCAGCACTTCCATGTGTCTAGTGTATCTCATCAAATGATCAGTTGGATCAGCCTTGCCATTATATACTTCCACGCTAGGTAACTTGAACTTAGGTGGATTCTGAGCTATCCTGATTTCCCGAGCGAACGGACTCCTGTTCACTCCTTCCAAATCTCGATTGGTCAAGCCTCCACGCATAGTCTTCCTAATGATTTCCGCTAATCTAGCGTTGTCCGTCGGGGGTTGCCCCCATGCTCCTGAGGAAACTCTGGCACATATTCTTCATGTGGCTTATTAGCAGCAACGTTGGCCCTAGCCTGTTGAACTCCTTCCAAAGGTCCGTCTGTGTTGGATCCTGCGGGCCTGCCCCCAAGCCCTTGTTGATTGCCTTCCGGTTCTGTATCCTATCCTCCATTGGGTCCCGCAACCCTAGCTCCTTGTTCCACATTAACAGCCGCTGTGGCTGGTCCTAAGTTCTGCATCCCTGCAGCTCTCGTCTGTTCAAAGAAGGTCTGCATCATATCCTGTTGACTCTTCAACAATTTCTCTTGCAATGAATTTGTCATAGCTTCCATTTCGTCTCTAGTAATGTAAATCGAAGCTTGTCCTTCTCCAGCTCCGGAGGATGCCTCTTGACTTCCTCCTTATTGGCTTCTCTCAGCTCTTTGTCTTCTACTTGTTTGTCGAGTCATTGTAGAGTCAATCCGAATCCTTCAAACTTTCAAACCTAAACTTTGAATTTGGTGTAGCGGGTGCTAGTTCTTCTCAGTGAAAGCACCAAAGTGTTTGCGCCAAAATTGGTCACAAACCCCAAGTGTTGTGAAAGCACCAGTGTATGAATATAGATCAACAAATATTCACACACAAATCTCAGATCTAAGCAAGCAACAAACAACAATCCAAAAATAATGAACAGTGACACACGATTTATAGTGGTTCGGCTATCTCCGGCTTACGTCCACTTCAAGGTTTTTATGATTTTATTGCTCGATGTTTGAAGATTACAATTTCTTATTATGCAGTACAACAGACTTTATGATTATAATCTGAATCTAAGGCAGCAATGGTGACCTGGAGTAAATCTGGCAGAGTCTGGGCGCTCTTTAGCTCTCAAAACTGTCCGACCCCTTTTCTGAATGACCAGGGGCTCTATTTATAGGTGTAGGAGGCTGATATTTCGCCTAAAATTTGAGGAGACCAGTTCTGGTACGTAAGGGGGCCCACATGGCCAAAATCTGGAGATACGGGCCCACATTGGGATCGATTCGACCCTCTGTTCGAATCGATCAAGAAAGTGCCCAAACGTGGCAAAACTTGGCGTGAACATTCTTCTATGCATACTCAAGCTCCTGTGAAAATTTCATAGCATTTGGAATTGTAGATCTCGAGTTATGATCGATTCAAGATTGTGTTTTTTGTTATATCGATTCGTTCGAATCGATATGGTTCGACTCCATAGGGTCGAATCCATGCTCTTGCATGTGAAAATGATGACGTGGTACGGGTTCCTCGGGTCGATCCCCCTTTTTCTCTGAGTTTACTGGGTCGCTCCTACGTTTCTCGTCGCTTTGACTTAGTGGATTCGAAGTACATGGATTCGAACGTACGCTCGTTCGAATCGATCACGCTATACCATATCCACTCGATTCGAAGCTACCCTTGCAGGATGAATTCGGAGCAAAGTCATAGGAATGATTCGAAAGACTTCAACCTGAAGGATACGAAGTGAGGTGGCATCATGGATTCGAAGTGGCTCGTTTGGATCGATTCGAACGAACGTTTCTCGATAGATTCGAACCAAGACTCTGTGCTGATGGATACGAGGAGGTTGGTGCAAAGTCCATGGACTCGAACTGAGGTGTGGGGATGGGAATGATGGATTCGAAATAGACATCACCTCAACTCTTTGATGGATTCAAACAATATATTTTCCTACCTTGTATCGATCATATTTCCTTCATACAAACTCCAATTAACCTGAAACTTGAAACGTAGCCTCTCCTAGTCCTCATCATCATCTCCAATCGATTCCGTCCTGATCGGAGCTCGGCCAAATTTTGACGATATCCATTGCAGCCTTGTTTCCAATTGAACTCCAATCCTGATATCCAGCCAATTTGTTGATATTTCAGCTTTGACCAAAAAGCGGGATAACAATCTTCACATTATTTTATTTAATTTACCTTAATTAATTATTCTAAATAATGTTATAAAATATGGGGTGTTACATGTTTTATTAAGGAATTCATCCTTTTCATGGTTATATTAGTAAGCCGCCTTTTTAAAATATCTAACACATCCTTTCACTAATTATAGCAAAAGATTTCATTATAATGATAATTGATGTTTCCCCTTGAAGCGGTTTTATGTTTGTTCATGTAAATATCTTTCCTTGTTTTCTTTTAATGCACATTAAAACAACTATAATTTTTTTAAATAATTCAATCACAATCAATTAATTACTTACTAAATAAATTTGATTTTTTCATGTAATTAATTCTTAAACTTAATTTTAAAATATATGCAAAACCCAAAAAGTGCATTATAGTAAACGTTCCATGTCTTCTTTATTCAATACCAGTTTTTGAAATTTTATATATGAATTTGCGGGTAGAAAAATCTAATTGACCCAACCGAAAAATAAAATTTCTCAAATTCCTTCATTTGCAAAAATTTCGTATTTCAGCTTCATGTAAAATTACCAATATAGCCTTTTAATAATTATTTATTTTTGTTATAAAATTGGAGTGTTATAACCATCCATATAGTGACGATCAAATAAGCCTTTCGTTTGACTTATGGTCCTGGCCAAAGCAACCATCTAAGGTGTGATGGTCAAATAAGTCTTTGGTCCTACCTTCGGACCCAGCTAAAGTAACCATCCAAAGGGTAAACAATCCGTTGGGCCTGTTTTCGGGTCTACCTAGCTAACCGATAAGGAAAACTATGAGAAGGAAACAAAGGCTTGAAAGGAAACATGCTTCCTGCCAAGGTGAAGCATCAAACGTTTGTACATATCACACAAGAAATGCAATCATGAATATTAGTAATTTTTTTATGTTATGCTCGTTTATAATTTTGTTATATGACTTTGGTTTCTAAACATTTATCAAAGTTGATCTTATACAACAATTTTGATCCATAAGATCCAGAGGCCTATGGTGATGGTGGATGAGAAATTGGAGGATGCTTGTATACCATTTCTTCCCCTTTTCCATGAATATCTAGAGTACAAAGATGATTTCACTAGTCGATGCCGTTTCCTTGTATAAAACCGAAGGACCTCCTATATCTTTCAATTCCATCCACAAAGAAAGAAATGTTGGAATCTTTGATAATTTGAGGTCACGGTCTTCCTCAAATGTAGATTCTTTTTTGGCCCTAGAAATGAGATGTCAATTTTTAAGTCAAAAGCAACAACTATTTCAATTAAATAATCAACTAAAGAATTGAGTGGAGAGATTATCATAGAATAAAACTAAACCAATTTCAATTATTCTTCAAGTTCACTGACCTTATTTTCTAGCATCTCTACACCTGAAGAAGGAACAATAATGTGTTGAATTGCTACGAGTAAGTATTTCTTTAGTTTCCTCTCTTTTCTTCTAAAAACATTCAAGGGACAATCAAATCAATTTGAATAATAATTGTCCACTTAAAGGTTTTGTTAACGCCTTTTAACTAAAACATTCGATGAGATGAGCTCTTCATATCATTTTCTTGTGTCCTTGTATTTTTAGAGTAAGATCATATTTCTCATGCTCTAGGGTTTCTATTTGGAAGCAAAGGTTAGAAATATCTTCTGTAAATTTCTTATCATAATGTTCCTTTAGTTCTTGTTGCATTCAAATTTGAAATTCCTACTTAATCTCTCTAACTTTCCCGATCCATCTTATGGTGAAGCAGAACAGATAGTACCCGAGAAGGGATAACTTTCTTAGAAGAATGCCTTTTGGAGAACATGCTGGTGTAGGTATTAAAAGTCTAGTTTCTCCATCCGTTAAATAAGCTCATATGACTGACATTCATTTCAAGATTTAAGCTAGTCAACGTCAAAATCGAATATGCATCGATCAAGCCAAGATTTCAGCAATATACTCAGATTGTTGGGCCGGTGATAAAGAATGAGTTCCTAAGTTAAGGCTATGTTTGGTTTACCGTTCTTAATTTTGAGTTTTCGTCCATACAAAAATATGCACGACGCATATATATTATGAAAAATGACCATTTTAGAAAACGAATTTAACGCACAAAATAGAAAATAACTTTTTTTCATTTTTCGTGTTTTGAGAAAAATGGAAGCACGAGCAACAATTCATCCTTCCATCGTTCCTCCATCCACTTCGTGGTCCCCTCCAATCTTTCGTTCATCCCTTCCGACCTCCCTTCATTCTTCTCATATTTTGTAATCAATGTTGAAAACTCAAAACATAAAATACGAAATAAACCAAACGACCCCTAAGTTTCTCAGTCAATTTCTGAATTTCTTGAGGGATCTGTTTTCAATTTCAAAGATTACTTCTTGGAAAATCTTCACAGTGGACATTGATTGCATATACTAGTTATATTACTTGTTCGCCTTAGTATTATTGATCAAAGACCATCCAAAAATGGATCATGAAGATCGATTTTCGATATATGAAATTAGCCTATTTTGAATGTTGCTAAGACGGTGAGAGAGATTAAGATTGCCAAGTGATAAAAGCTGGTCTTTACCCTAGACAAGAGTATGAAGTAAGAACCAAAATAAATATTCAATAAACTAAAATGATGTGAACATAATACTTTATTGATAATAAGAAAATTGTAATCAATGCTATTACATTTGAGCAAAACCAAAAAGTCATTTGATAAAAGCTATTCTTATCGGTTCTTAAATTCTAAATGAGCATCTCGAATTTTCTAGTGGGATATGGAAGAAATAGAAAAAGCATGCGTAAATGGAAATTCGATGCTATGAGTCATATTCACAGAAGGTAAACTTTGATAATCCTACTCTTTAGAAGGGGCAAGTGAATGAGAAGGAGGGTTCGTTTCACTGCATACTAATTTCACATAATTAGTCTAGATTTCATATAGAAAATAATCGTTTTGATTTCCTGAAAGACTAATATCCAGATTCAGAGATCATGTGTATATGCGACGAAGGTCATGGAGAAAATAATATCTCACTAAGTGAGAATTTTCAGTGAAGGAAGAGTTTTCTCTAAAAGTTCTCTTTTACCTAACCAATCTAGTTAGAAATTTTTACGAACAGGGAAATAAGTTAGAATCGAATAATAGTTCAAAAACCTACATGCCAAGCACAAATTAAAACTAGAAATCAAACCATAAAATTTACAAACAAAATTCATAAACGTATTGATCAAAGCATAAGACTCCATTATGACTAAACAACAAATTTTTTTATGGTTCATAAAAATAGATCTCTTATAATACTCAGAAATAAACCTTTCTTTGCTATATTTAACTTTGTCCAAGGGAAGTAAATTATTGGTTAGAAGAGCACTGCTAACTCTAGGCAGATTCCAGCATTCCACAAGATGAGGATCAGAAGCATGTTCATCAATATTTCTCTTATGCAGTTGCCTAATCAGCCCCTCATAGTTGTCAACTAGAAAGAAAAAGCAGTTCGTCAGAAATCGATATATACTAAGTGAAGAAAGTTCATTCATTTTTCTCTATCATCAATAATCATCCAAAAAAAGATGGTAAGCTCTTCATTTTCTTTATAGAAATTCGATTGATGGACAAGAGACCTCGAAGAAGAGGCAGAAATCATTTATTCTAAAAATCTTCTAGGAGTGTAAGGCATTTTTGAAGTCTCATATATTTATCGTTAGCCTTGTTAAGGTCTTTGTAAAGTCTCTCTCCTTCCTTTTTAAATCTTAAAATTTCACTCATACTTCAATCTTGCAAAATCATAAAATAGTGCTTGATTTTGCTCTTGTTCTAGTAGTAAGAATAAAGTTTTAAAGTTTAATAAAGGAATTAGAGCTAAAACTGGAAGTAATAATATATTGAATTACCTAAGAAGTAGATATATATATGAAGGTCTTGACCCTGAGGAAAGAGCCTTCTTAGCTTTAAAAGATAATAAATCGATACCACCCAATGAACGGGGTTTGTCAGAAGAGCCTTTTGGTGGGGGAGTATCATCAACTCAAGGTTCAATAAAGGGAGAAGAAAAGTTGGCATCATGATCAGTTTCAGGACTACTATCTTTTGTTCTTATACCTTGGTCATTATGGCCATTATCATTGTCTTTTCTTTATAAATCATCCCCAACATTATCATCCACCTTATCATTATCATCGTCGTCGTCATTATTGCTATCAGCGTAGCTTCCTTCTTTTTCCATATTTAATTCTTCGTCACCATCAAAAGGAGGATCATCGAAAACCAAATATTCTTCCAGACTAATCGTGACATCACTCATCAGTCCCAAATTATGATAACTTTCCAAGAACCCGATCAAGAATTATATCAAATTTCCTCTTGTGGTCGATTCCTATAAAGGCGAGAGTGCGGAAAACTAAATTTGGACATAGATTAATGCTAACTTTGTAAACCATGAACAAGGTTTTCTCTGAGCATTGGTCCTTCTATGAAGGTAAAACTTGTTATAAGATGGAGCAGGATTTATCTTTTGCATTTTTAACAAAGCATTTAACCTCTTGAGTGGAGAATCTTTCTTAAGTAATCACTCTTCAAGTCTAGTTATCTTAAGAAGAGCTTTATTGGTTTCTTCCTGCAATGTAATAAGATCTTTCTCAATTAATTTTAGTCTATCTTCTATGGTGCGAGTTTTCTCCTTCTCTAAATCAATAAGGAATGAAATGTGTATATTATATGCAGTTAACGATTTATTAGTAGCATTGAAATCATGATTCTCATCTTCCAAAGATTTAATGTTACTAGAAAGGGAAGAACTTATCTCTTGCAAGGACAACACATGTTGACAAGGGTCTAAGGTAGACTACTGTAACATAACATATTCTTTCCAACCTAAAAAATAAAAAGCTTAATTAAGCTATAATTTGAAAAAAACACGTTAACATACTAAATAAAGAATAGAATATACCATAATAAGCTATTCGAGATGAAGAATAAGTAAATCTTTGGAAAAAGCAAGTGGAGCTCCCATGGTTCCTAAAAAAGAGATTGTAGAGGAATGAAGGATAAATAATAGGAAATCATCAAAGTTAGAAGAAGAAGCTCTCACATTACCATCAAAAGGGGTGCCCATGATAAATGGGGAGTCAAGTCCTAATTTCTTGTGCAAATCAACTAAAGAATCTCTTAAGGAGGAGCTCAAAATGTTAATATTAGGATTTTGAGATGATATGGCAACATCTTAAACAATTGCAATAGCTTTTGAAGAAGTAGTATCAAGAAAATTGGTAGCCTACCTAAAGTACTTAGATTTATAGAAATCAGTGATTTAGAGCCATAAGAAGTCCATTTTATCATAAGAGGTTTGCCTAAAACTCGAGGAGCACGTGAATCGGGGAATACTGTCTCAATTTGTCTTTTATAAGGAGTCTCAATCGACTCCTTGAATACTTTGAGGAATTGCTAAGATTTTCAGTCTTTGCTACCACCTTTAATTGATCTCCTTGGAAGAAATTCACAAACATAAAATGCTTAGAGTATAAAAAAGGAAAAAAATGAAACTGACAGAATAACGCATTCAAAATCGATATCATACTTGGGAAAGAAAAGGCCCTTGAGATTTAGGAAAAAATATCCCATGAAAAATAATTTATGGCCCTAATCTCAAGTTTTATTAATAGGATCTGCGGTCAAGTCACAATTGGATGGGCAAGGCAAAAATGGTGCCATCTGGCCAATTCTTGACCTCTTGAAAAGTATTAAGGAGCACTAGGTTGATGCGCTTAAGTCCTCTATCTTAAGTTCCTTGAACAACACTTGAAGGTAATGAATGTAACTGTAAGAGTTAAGAGTAAGCTGAATTGGCACAATATTTAAGAAAGATACGATCATAGAATCAATGTTATTGGAAGGAAGGTAGCATGAGTGCTAAATGTGGATGGAGTGAAAGCAAACAATCCTTCTGAATGAGCGTTAATCCTATTTATAAGATAAGGAACCTTGGTCTCAATTCAAGTGATCCTGAAATGTTAAAGAATGGAATCTATCTTGTAACATCCCTCGTTCCGAAACCCAAAGATGGAATCCCAATGTGTTGCAGTCACCTTGAAATTATCTTTCAATGACGGAGATGAGATCGGTTATACTATGCAGTCTTAAGTAGACAAAGCAGAAATACAAAATGAAACACATCATTATTGACTTAGTTTAACAATTTTTTTTACATCCCAAAGTCGTGCCCATGCGAGTTAAAAATATAGTACAACATGGCTATTTGTATCATGTACCGCACATGAAGATGCAAACATGAACACATGGTACAACGAAATTACAACAACATAAACATCACCTAAGCCTCCTGCTTCGTTTTCGACTGTTATTATTTAACCATTCCAAAAGCAACTTGTCTAGACCATAAACTCAGCTTACTCGACTGAGTACCAATGAGTTTATAGAGAAAATAAAAATTAAAACATGAGTCAGACATAAAGTCTGGTATGAGTGACATATTTCTCTAAGCAAGAAAATAGAAAGACCGCTCAGTTGATATGGAGGACAGGTTTTCCCATTTTACAATACCAAAGTAATAAATCCGATTCACAATTAACTCTTAGTCATTGGTTCATTAATTAAATATCAAAGCTATACTATGAAGCCACAACTAAGAACCCTCCAGCTTATCCAACCGAATCATCACAAATTTTAAATATAATGAATATACCCAACCTGTAACACCCCACCTCTATACCTATACTACCAAAAAGTATTACAGAGTAATAATATTTGTTAATACAAAGAATGAGGTGATATTGGGCTTACACACGTGAATATTCCCTTGGACTAACACCAGTACATCTCTCAAAATCACATAATAAATATCATAATGAACTCGGTATTGGCACAAAGCAATAAACAGATGTGGTTTCCAAAACAGAATAATACATAACCTAAAATAAATATACAATGATCACAATGTTAGAATGCAATGATAAAGTATAATATGTCAAATATACATATCTATAGTAAGCAATAAAATGATTGCCCAATGCTTACTATATCGAATATACATATCATCATCTCAATAATACATCATAATACATAAATGAGGCAACAAAAATAATAGGTACCTATCATCCTATAATATATACTCTAGCCTTCCAAAAGTAGTCCATGGTCAATCCAGCTAGTGAGTACCTGAACCTAAAACACTTTGGACTAATTTGAGTATTATAAAATGACACACGGGTCAGACTATGTCTAAGTAAAAATGTCAATAGGTGATGATAATAAAAGAATATATCTCAAATAGTAACTAAATCAGGATATGACATAGTCTAAGTTCTAAATCCCATTATTATCAACATGTATATGTATATGAACATTAATACATAGTAAACAATCAAACTTCCAATAAACATCCATCACACAAACATACAACAAAAAGAATATGGCAAGCACTCTGCTTTGCCTAGCTAAGCTCTCAACTAAGAGTGTATCAGTGAGATAGGCACATGGTACTAATACACAATACACTACTCTCGGTAGTGTTTAGGATCATCTTTCCGATGAAAACACAATTGACATATACATGCATGTGTTGATTATCTCATGGACTCTTATTCTCAAAAATAATACTACCATCTCTCAGTCGTAAGCCAAAAATATCATAAGAATCTATGTCTACTATGCTACAACAATGACTGGACGGGAGACTAACAGTTCTCAGCCTACTCTAAGAGCCTTCCTCACACGCTCTCAATGCTACTCCTCCAGACTTAAGTTACCTTGACGACCATCGTGACCTAATATTCATCTGATGCAAGACGACGTTTGCAATGGTCATGACCTTGCAAGTGCCCCAGTGGTAATAGACTGCTGACATATGTAACACTGGGGTAGTGGCTCTTTGCCATACATAACATAACGTATGACATTGATTCGAGGAGTGACCCCATAATTAGGTTGTTAGGATGGATACTAGCCTAATTTGGTTTTACAACATGCTAAATAATACTAGTATACACAATACATAGATAGACACATTCTTGGCCCTCGGCCTGCTCACCTCGATTTGTGTCATACAAAGACACACACACACAACCCTTGGGCCTGCCCCCCTGACTCAACAACATAAGGAACCTTTACCTTCCTTCTTAATCCTTTTCAACTCCTAAATCATGGCCCAAAATGGCAACTTCCTCCACAATCATCGATGGCGACCCTATCCATTCCTTTCTGTGTTATCTCGCCTTTTGACCAGGCAGTATACAGATGGACTTGACAAATCAAACTTCCAAGTTATCAAGGTGAGACGTCTGAAGAGATGACCACGAAGTCCAAAACCCAAGTACATCCAAGATCGCAAGGGAAATGCCAAATCAACCCAAGACCAAAGAACCAAAATCCTACCAAAGTGGTGGGTTGGTACCGACCCCACACCATGGGTCGGTACTGGTCTGTACTTTCTCCTCTCGGAGGGCCCATCTTCTGCCTATAATGCATACTCGATGCTAGAAGCCTATTTCTAGTGTTGTTTAGTCGATTTAATGCAATTCTATATCGATCTCCATAAACTTCTTAATCAGTAACTTTGTTCTTCTACAACTCCATCATTTGGACTCCGAAACAAGCTATTAGTTATGTAAGCGACTATGGAATCATGAAGCTAACCATAAGACGATCCGATATAAAGAGGTGAAGCAACATATTTGGCTATCTTATAGGTCGGTATCGACCTCTACCATTGGAGTTGTACCGACTCATACAAGTTGATGAGTTGGCGATCTATTTTCTTGGAGACTAGTATATAGCAAGGAAAACAGGCTGGAGATCTTTTGTGTGAGATTTTAGGCTCCCTACCACTATAAATAAAGGGGTAGGGCGCATTTTTCAGGATCTTTTAGCTCTTGCCGTTAATTTCTAGTAATCTCTGTTGGAGTTATACCGACCCCTAACGGAATCGTACTAACCCGTAAGAACTCCTGCCTATAAACAACAATATAATAAAGGAAAACTTGAAGTGGACGTAGGTTAGAGTATGCCGAACCACCATAGATCTTATGTGTTCTATTTCTTGCTCATTTTTCATTTATTTTCCTCATTTTTTATTTTCTCTACTCAATCTATTGAGTGCTTGCGCCATTTTTGGTTCAAACAATTTGGTTCTTTCCCTGAGAAATTTGAACTTGCTGATTTAAGTTTTGGAAAGAGTCAAAATGACTAGACAATCAACTATGAAGGTCGTAATTGCAGAAAATGAATAAGGGGCCAGCCAAGAGGCGTCCTTAGGAGCTAACCCCCCATCAATCTACATAACCAGAGATGAGAAGGAAACCATGATGAATAGATTGTAGGAAAGGATGATTGCTCGCTAGGAAGAGATGATGGAGAATTTTTTTAGGAGAATGGGACAGATGGGAATAGCTGGAGTCATTGCAAATCAGGATCAAAGACCAGAAGCCGGAGCGTAGGTTACTACAAGCGGAGTAGGATGACCCCGGACAAACCTCGAGCCGAACATACGAGTCAGTATCGACCCATGTACTAACCCATAAGCACGGGTCCGTATCGACCCCCAAGGGCTCGAGGGCATAGGTCGTCCTAGCTTAGGATGGAACAATGTGTGTCCTGGAGGTGATGCGAAGCGTATGAATGCGAATCAGAATATAGAAGCATGACCAGAGGAGTATATACCAAAATTCCCTCGTAGAGTCGGGGGGCAGGTTGAGAATGTAAGCTTGGGAGTTTATTTGAATGACGATGACATACTAGCTGAGATGGTGAGACGGGCTATGAGGGGAAGATGTCCTAACCGAAGCTTGGAAGATGTGAGTAGGAGTCCATTCACTTCGAATATTCGGTACACTAGGAATCCCGCTTATTTCAAGTTACCTATGTTGAAAACATATGACGAGAAGACGGATCCAATGGTTCATTTGATGAGGTACATCCAGCACATAGAGGTGTTGGGTGCATCCGAAGAGGTGATGGGATGGTGTTTCCCTTTATATTTGATAGGTTTGGTAGCGTTATGGTTTGGACAGCTGGAGAATGGTTCCATTAGCACATAGGCCGAGTTGGTGAACATATTTATTAAGCAGTTCCAGGTCCATATCTCACGACCCAAGAATGTAATTACGTTAGAAAGCATAAAGCAGAGGGCCAGAGAGACCCTCAAAAGTTTTCTAAAAAGATTCAATACAGTGGAAGTTGCAGTTGATAAGCCAGATCCTTCGATAGTTTTGATGGTGGTAGTTTCACGGATAGCCAAGAAGACGGATATTAAGGTGGCCTTGGAATGGGATCCTCCTAGGGATCTTATAGAATTTTATCATGAGGCAGAGAGATATTTGTATTAGGAGTACGCCAAGGCTGATTAGGAAGAAATCAATACCGTGGATCGCAGAGGACCGCTCAGAGAAGGATCCAACAAAGGCAAAGGAAGTCAAAAGACAGATGACAACTTCGATGAATTAAAGAGACGGAGGAGGGAATCCAAATTATCTTCTTACATGGACTTAAATGAAACCCCGGAGCTGATTTATCTGGATACTAGGGCCTGATCCCCCATCAGAAGCTGGCAAGAAGAGAACCCACAGAGCGTGAAAGGGCATCTAGAAAATACTGCTTATTCCATGAGCTGAATAGGCTTAACACAAATGATTATAGGAGCCTATAGGATCTAATCAAGGAACATGTTAGAGATAACTGATTACATCAATATGTAAGAAGCCGAGTTATGATGGTGGAACAAGAGCCATCAACCATAGTGAATGGAAATGGCTCTGGATCAAGGTTAATGATAGTTATCCCTTTATCGGGATGGAAGGGATCAGGTTTGGTTCTCAAACTATATCTCACTTTTTCAATAAACCATGCAATAATACTGTCTAGCAACTTACTCTTGTATGGGATCCCAAACGATCTTTAGGCATGCTCTGAGCTGAATATTAGACTATAATGCCCGGCAAGGCAGTTATCTTGATGTTATACTTTATATTGTTTTTTATACTTGAATTTGATTATGGAAATCCACATTGAATGTGATGACTAATATTGATCGCTATAAAGTATCGTCCGAAAGTACGGGACCGATGTGCAAGGTACAGGTCCCATCAGTCCCCTCCACCGGAGCACGAGTGGATGGATCGTACGATATTATCGCTATAAAGTCCCGTCTAGAGGGATCTGGCTGAAGTGCAAGAAGTGAGTCCCCTCATCGGCAAAGCGAGCGGATTGGGCTCAGCAAGGTTCTGCGGAGGCCTAGGACTTCGATCGCGTTAAGTCTTGACTGGAGAGTAGGGACCGAAGAGTAGGAGGTAGGTCACTTCGCCGAAGAGCGACTGGATGGGCTTGCTTGTTGTTGAATCCCCTCATTGGAGAGCAAGTGGATTGGGCTCAGCAAGGGTCCGAAGAGACCCTATATTTGATTATCGGTCCCGAACGACCACGGATTTGATTATCGGCCCGGAACGGCCATGGATTTGATTAACGGCCTGGCGAGACCACAGATTTACTTACCAACCTCAAATGGCCATAACCTAAATTAATGATAGGAAGAGATCAAGGATTCAACTATCAGCCCTGAACGACCAAAGAGTTGTATAACTGTTCAGAGAAATCGTTCCCTTAACATAAACATTAAACAATCTGGAGAAATTAAACTAAACATCGTATGACCCAGAGAGACCTATGTTAAACTGAATACGAAATGCTCAGGAGAGATTGAACCTAAGAATGAAAACATATTTGATTTTGATAAAAGGATTTGAATGCCATATAATCGGAATAGAATTGACAAATTCGGATGAACATGGGACGATTTTGATATGTGATGCAATAATTCCGAATGAAATCAGAATGATGATGATGTATATATTAAACTTAAGCAAACTCAAGAATTTTCGGCTATAACGGGTTTGGAACGACCCATGACTGATAAGAAAATTCGAAGGAACTGGCAATATACCAAAATCGAATTAGCCAGTGAGCTCAACTATCGGAGATTGACATCACATTTGTTCTTGAGCAAAGCGCACCTTCCATTTGCAAGGTGTACTTTAAGGGCCAATGTTGTACCGCCTTTTGACCAGGCAGTATACAGACGAACCCGACAAACCAAACTTTAAAGTTATCAAGGCAAGACGCCTGGAGAGATGACCACGAAGTCCAAAACCTAAGTACATCTAAGATCGCAAGGGAAAGCCAAACCAACCTAAGACCAAAGAACCGAAATCCCACCAAGTGGTGGGTCGGTATCAACCCCACACCATGGGTCAGTACTAATCTGTACTTGTTCCTCTAGGAGTGTCCATCTTCTTCCTACATATCATACTAGATGCTAGAGGCCTATTTCCAGTGTTGTTTTATCGATTCAATGCAATTCTCTATTGATCTCCACGAACCCCTGAATCGGTAACTTTATTATTCCATAACTCCATCATTTGGACTCCAAAACAAGCTATTATTAATGTAAGCGACTATGGAATCATGAAGTTAACCATAAGACGATCCAACATGAAGAGGTGATGGCAACATATTTGGCTATCTTATGGGTCGATACCAACCCCTACCATTGGAGTTGTACCGATCCATACAAGTTGATGAGTTGGCAACCTATTTCTTGGAGAATTGGTCCACAGCAATAAAAACGATCTGAAGATCTTTTGTGCAAGATTTTAGGCTCCCTACCTCTATAAATAGAGGGGTAGGGCTCATTTTTAGGACCTTTTGACACCTACTCTCATTTTTTTTAATTGCTGGTAATCTCTATCGGAGTTATACCGACCCCTAACGGAGATGTATCAACCTGCAAGAACTTCTTCCTATAAACAACAATATAATAAAGGAAAACTTGAAGTGCACATAGGCCGGAGTATGCCGAACTACTATAAATATCATGTATTCTATTTCCCGCTCGTTTTTCATTTATTTTCTTCACTTTTTATTTCTCTACTCAATTTATTGGGTGTTTGTGCCATTTTTTGGTTCAAATACAGACACACACACATATATATTAACTATGTTCAAGTGACATTAACTTACTAAAAACAATTAGACAAATATCAACACGGGTGTCCCATACCACATAATGCTATTCACCCATTTGCTTAATGCTGATAAACTACACTCATCTCTCATCTGTTATTATATATAAAAAGTCCAAAGAATAATCGACAAAATAAAACCAAAAGTTCCATGCAGGTCGGGTTTTTTACTCTGTTTATTCAAATTCCTCGTTACATAGAATACTAATCACACATCAAGCATAATGGAAAGTTATTAATGCAAAAAACATTTATCAGCAAAATGTTCACATATCCTATATTTAATATAACAAATATCTTCACTATTTATTTATATTAAATATTTCAACCTCCTTTATTGATTATAAAATAATTATATTTATAAGATCATTCCACTTTATACTTAACAACATCCTAACATTCACAGTATTTTGTAATAACCTTTCATTTAAATAAGTTTATAAATTCTAAAACAACTTTCACTCACTATTTATAATTAATCTACTTTTATTATTAAATTCCATATATAAATTAAAACAAAAGTCATGAAATT
The DNA here is from genome assembly GCA_030737815.1 of Allium fistulosum. Taxonomy (NCBI): domain Eukaryota; kingdom Viridiplantae; phylum Streptophyta; class Magnoliopsida; order Asparagales; family Amaryllidaceae; genus Allium; species Allium fistulosum. The sequence goes on from CM060906.1 coordinate 422,108,967, forward strand.
TATTATTCCTATTTTTATTTCTTTTTCATTATGTTGATTTTATTTTTATTTTTATTTTTTTTAATCTGTGCTCACCGGTCGACCACTAGTAGTGGACCGGTAGCATCTGGTGTCGCAAAAAGACTGGAGCCCATTCATCCTTCTTCCTCCTCGTTCCTTCTGTCTCCTTTTACAATTCATGTATGCACCCACTTTCATCGTGTACTTCATTCATCACACCAAAACATATATTACAATCCAAGCATACAGAGATCAATATAGGCATAAATTGTGAGTAGAATACTCACTTGTAGTTAGCTATGCTCCAATTCTTCACTGCTTCTTCCTCATCCTTTCCTCTTCACTATAAGTTCCAATAAAACCAAAAAATCAATTAAAATACTAACTTCGCTTACGAATGGGTGTAGACCAATGTTGAGATGGTAATATAATTTATCTAGAATGTTTTAGAGATTTTTAACTATTTTAATTTTTGATTTAGTGGATGAGGGTTAGGGATTCCATGCTTAGGTGGTAAAGGGAAATTAGAGAAATGAATATGTGAAATAAAAATAGGAAGGTGTAGAGGAGATCTCTAAATCTCTCCTGACACAGCAAAGGTGGAGATTTTTTTTCTCCTAACTATATTGGGCCTTTAGGCATGAATTTGCTTCATGTTTTATTTATTTTAATTTATTTTTTCTTACTAATCTAATTTTCTTTCATAACATCATAACCCAAAAGCTTCAACTAAAACCATATTTATTCTTCAAAACTGTTTTGCTACCTCTACATAATTTTTTTATAATTATCAATTATTATTTTCCCATTTAAATTATTATTTTTTATTTACGGTATAAAGCCCATTATAAATAATAATTTATTATATCCTTTAAAAATGAAATAAAAATTCGTTTCCTTTTAAAATTAAATTATTTATATTATTTAATTTTATTATTTAGCTTTACAAAGATTATTTTAACTACTTTAATTATATTTCAAAAATCATTTTAATTCTTAAAATATCCGATCTTTATTTAAAAATTTAGTTTATTCACTTAAATTATTTACTATTTTATAAATATTTTCCTTTATAACTTCCAATATATTTCTATTTTTCCATATTTATACTATTAAAATCTTTTTTTAATTAAATTAACCTTTATTTTTAATTCCTTCTCAACTTTGGGTTGTGACACTACCCTTGACTGCCCTTAAGGCCTTCGTATAGTTGCGGCATATATACATACACACACACATATATACATACACACACACATATATATAATGGGTTTCTTTTATTGCTATTATATAAATTACAGAAAACGATCAAATAAAAATGGCCCAGCAATAATAGGCCTACACAGTGCATAGAAATAAAATACATCTTTGTACAATGCATTTTACACTACCTAAGACGTTACCTATAGTGTTCTTAATTTGAATTTCTGCATCCGTCTAGGTTACTAGTCACTTCTTCATAACATTTCACATCTTCAACTAATTACATATTGGTGAAGCCTAATACTTTTATGGCCCAGCATATCAAATCCTTTTGCCTGTAGGGATCTAGTAGTTCACATCTGGTAATAAAACTTGAATAACTGCAAGCAGCAAACGTGATTTTGCCAAACTACCTCTCTTCACTTGCCTTATTCTCCACTCTTGTATCTACATCAGGAAATATCTTAAGTTCGTTGACTAGCAAAAACGTCGTGCTTGAATATCGTTACATCCCTTTTGTTCCATTCTAATTCCCAGATCCGAAGTAATACTTGAATTGCAATAGTAGAATCCCTTATCCATATGTGATTTCTATTTGCACCTCTATTGATCATATCTAAGTCAAGGTTGGAGTTGAAAACTAGGGTTCATGGTTTTTCACTCCATAATTGAAATGAAAATCATAGCATGATCATCAATAGTCACTACAAACCGTAGGTCTCCGATCTAATTCAAAATCCGTAGATTGCTTTCGAATGAAATTGCCTTTGACAATCCCTAGATTGCTTTCCTACTCAACATTAAATTGGCACAATAGGGATAACAAACATTTTTGAGATATGAATAACGTTTACAGTGATAGCCCAAAATACCTAAAGAGACACTTTTCTCCAAATTGTTTACAAATTAATCACAGGGATATTAATGAACAGACTTTATAAAGCAGATCCCGTGAATTGATTATGAAAACTATAGCATATATCAAAAGTCAAAACCATGAATCCAAAAGCCAAGAACAGATCTGAGATATAATCTATATTTGGCACTAAAGATTAAATACATTTGCCTACACAATATCGTACTCTCCTAAAAATATTGTGTTTGAGATCTATGCAGGCTACCAAACTAATTGATTACCAAATCCAAAATCGATTGATGAAATCTTACCTAAATCGCGATTCAGACCGTCGACCTATGATTTTATAAAGTAAACATGCTTACGATATAAAGCATTTTTCAAATACGGCATATGATGTTGTACGAACTAAATCGAGTTTACCATGAATACTCGTAGATCCCCAAATCATAAGTCAAAGTTGATGGTAATAAGTCAACGTAGGAATTGGGAAACTCGTTTCACTGATGCATCCCCAAATTCGAATCTCGACTTGGATTGAAGTGTATCAGCATAAGATTTGGTGGAAATGTGACCACGGTTTCAAGCTTTGCAAGGATACATATGTATATATATGTATATATATGTGTGTATGTGTGTGTATGTATATATATATCATTAAAGTTCCACTATTCGGCTGCCACTAAGGCCTTATGCCTATATACTATACACACTTACACTAGCTTTCAGAGACCGCTAAAGCCTTATGTATGTATACTGTATACACTTACAATTAGCCTTCGATTGCCATAAAGGCCTCATGCCTCATCAGTCTTGGTTGCCACTTAAGCCTTACACTAATGCTTTTGTATTTTTGCTGCCATACAGGCCTTATATCTACTTCACTTATGGTTCTAGATTACTTCTTTCGATATTATGTCTTATACCGCTCCCTTGGTTGTCGCTCTAGACCTTATACCAATACTTTTGGTTTCAGTTATGACATAGGCCTTACACTTACACTTCTGGTTTCAATTGTCAGGGGCCATACATATATGCTTTTGATTTTGGTTTCCACACAGGCATTATACCTATGCTTTCTGTTTCGATTGCCACATAGGCCTTACACTCACGCTTTCAGTTTCAACTGCCACCTCAGGCCTTATGTCATCTACCAAGCACTCTACCTAAGTGTTTACCTTTATGCATTTCACATAGCTTTTTACTAAGTCAACATCAACTAATCATCTTCCCATTATTAATATTGATTTTCATATTTATCATCTATGTGTCTAATACTAATCTTGATTATATTAAGCCTTAGCAACCATTACAGTCCTCGAAAGTCATTAGTCCTGATATATACTTTTTACCGAGAGTTACTTTACTTTCGACAGTCACCACTCTTGGTCTCGTCTTAGGAAGCTTGTTATAATTTAGTTTCAGTGGTCTGTGAAATTAATCTTTAATTTATTTGAAATCACTTCCTCTACACATATTTCATCATTAACCACCGACAACCTTCGGTCCATGGTTAATAACTTCAGTTTATCATAGCTTAAACCTTGCTTATCTTAGCATTTCTATTTAAGTCGACGCTTAAGATTTTTGTTTATTAACATTTCAGTTCGACTCTACGTCCTTTGACTTCGCCCTTCGGTACATGTTGCAAACCATTCCTGCACGTCTACCACTAACATTCCAGTTGTTGACTTATAATTTGTTTAACTTAGTCCTTTCTGGCTGTTATCTAACACATTCAGCAGAAATGTGGATTTGGTCACTTGACCTAATATACCTTCCAACAACAACTATTCACCTTCCGACTTCCCGTTATTACTCTTCGGCCATACTTAATTTCTTTCGAAAGTGACCTAATTTGTCCTTAGATAATCATAGTAAAATTATATAATGATTTGTTTCTATGTAATTACTCAAGTTCCTCATTTATAACCAATTGTTACCATATACAACCATCTATCAATTCACAACAATTTATTTATTTATGGGAAATTCATATAACCCAAAACCCATCTTTAAAAACATATTTGTATCATCATATTAAATTCTCATATCTTAAAGATTTACAGAAGCATGAAAACCATTCAATAAATCTGGGCTACGGAAAATTCAAAGAAGAAGGTAGGATTAGGGAATATATTACCCATCTATATTCTTTCATTGATGGAGTCTCTAGTTCTCTTAGCTTTAATCTTTCCTTTTTTATTTTTCTTATTGTTTAGACCGCAAGTACCATTAAAGAACTCATGCTTTTTTAGTTATGAATGTAACGAAATGAAAAGAGGGAGGATGTTAACATTACTATAATAGAGTAATTGGGCTGCCGACCCACCATCTCCTTTTCTTATAAAATAGTCAGCTTTAATAGTTGCATTTAATTCTTATTGACTTAGATCTTCAACTAGAACTTTCCTAGTGCCACTTGATTCATTCAAGCATAATGAGTAACTAAGCATCCCATGAATATTCACTCTTTTTGGTTTTTTAATTTTCTTTGTTCCCAAAAGTAATTACTTAATTTAATTATTTATTAATTTATGGGGGTGTTATAGGCTTGCCCTTTTTGGATTTTCATCCTTGCACTACGCCATAGATGGTCTATTGCAACGAAAATACAAGATGTTGCTAGCTACAATGTAACGATAGCTATGCTGATTTTTGTCTATTTCAACATTAGTTTTAGGATGTTAGCATAGATATCAACACTATGTTGCAGTAGCTAAAGACTTATAAAAATATTATAAAAAATGAGTGCAGGCTGAAAAAAAGCGGGCTGAAATAATTTTTAACGCGGGAAGCAAAAAAAAGCGGCAAAACTTAACAAAATATTGAGTTTGAGTTTTGAAATTAGGGCTTTGCCTTTGGTTCACTCTAGTGAGTTTTGCTAGGGCTTCGGCCTTGTCTTCTTTCCCGTGAGATTGGCTAGGGCTTCGGTCTTGTCTTTGCTCCTGTGAGATTTGCTATGGCTTCGGCCTTTGTGAATTTAGGGCTTTGGCTATCGAAGAACCCAATTGATTGTTGATCGACTACGATTGATCTTCTGATTCGCTTTGGCAATCGATCGTCTCCTTGCTTTGATTACAGCTCCTTCAATTTGAGTTCAATTGAGAATACGGTATGTAATTAGCACTTTTGCTTTACTGTTTTTTTTCTTGCTTGAACTCAATTCGATGATTCAAGTTGAATGATTATTGTTCTCTGTTTAGCTCGAACTCGAATGATTTTTTGTAGCCGATGCTGAATGGGTTAAATAGGAATCTAATTCCTTAATTTTCGTTCGTATATTTCATACGAATTCGTCTGATGACATTTCTCGGCCACTTGATTTTGCTTGAATGCTGATGATTTTTCTGACCTTTTCAATTCCTATATTTTCGTTGCATTATTCTCACGGCTTTGATTTCGACTTGCTTGGCCACCACGGTGTTGATTTTTAACTATTCGATTTCGTTGGTCATTACGGCTTTGATTCTCCTCTGGCACTTGATTTTGGTTCTGTGAATTTCTCTTTGTGCTTGTTGACAGTGATAATCTTTGACTTTGGCACTGACTTGTTCATTCACGGCTTCGACTTGATTTTACTTCCTTGTGGTTTGGTTTCACTGTTTAGTTTCAATGCACTACATCTTAGCATTGGCTTGACTTGACTGCTTGACCATACGCATGCATTCATATAGTAGCTAGACTTGCTCGAGTTGCTTAATTCACTGCAACCATATTGTTGCTGTATATTTGCTTGAGTCTGGTTCCATTGTGAGTTTGAGTTGTTTTGTTGAGCACTTGTCCACTGTTCACTGTATATATATATATATATATATATATATCAATACATGTATGTTGTGTACTTTATGCTTTTGTTCTCGAGTCATCATGTATGCTTAGTTCTTGTAACACTGGCTTCATCATGATTTTGTAGTTTGTCTGCACTTTGATGTGCATGTGCTAGTTGTGGTCTTGTTTTGCATTGTATTGTTGTCACATGTGGAAGCTGCTTCGAGTCTGGAGCTTGTGAGTTGCATCCCTTGAGTACTTTGTCTGGTTCGGTCTCGTACCACTGTTGCATTGACTTTGTACCTATCGTGCTTGTATTTGCAGTCACCACTTTGCACTGTGGTTTCTCTGACCAGTCTGGGTTGAACATTTTGATTTTCTGGACTTTCGGTCATTTGGAAATTTCTCCGCGATATTGTTTTGTTTCTTTGACTTGTATGTGGTCAGACTTGATTGACTTATTGTTGTTTCGAACATACTTCGATTCATGTATACTTGGTGCATGTTGTATCTGGTCTTGAAGTCATAGCCTTTGATCGTATCATACATGTATCTTGCACATATGTATGTTGTATATATTGGTGGATTAGTGCAGTTTCATTGTGACTTCACTTTGGACCTTTTGACTTCATGTAGCATTTTCTGTTGTCTGGTAGCTTCATGTATATATGCATACTTTGATCATAGCATTCATGTGTACATTTGAGTTTTGGTCGAGGCTATGTTGTATGTATCTTGACCCATAGTTTTGTATTGCACCTGAGTTGAATCCAGCTTAAAGCTCGGGGTTGACCTTGTGCTCGTGTCGTGACTTTATTTGTATTGAACTTGAGTTGAACCCGACTTTATGTGTATTTTTGCAGATTACTCAGATGCCGGATTCAATCTGGAATAGAGTTGAAGATAAATATGAGTGTGAGTGAAATGTAGTGAGGTGCATTTGTAGATGAGAATTGTGATGTAGTCAAAATTGTATTGTAATTGAAATTGTATATATATAGTGAGAGCTTGAATTTGTACTATTCAAAATTGTAATAGATATTTGTTTGAATAAAATAAAATAGTACATTAACAAATACATTTAAATGAATATATATATGTTTATTATCATCAAACAAAAATCATATAGTCGCATATTCAACAGGCCCCACAACAGGGTTCCGTAAAGGTGGGCCATAGAATTAGTGGGCCCCACAATGTGGGCCCACATGTTGGGGCCCAGATTGTGGGTCCCACTTTTTAGTAAATTTGGTACATGTGGAAACAACAGAACCGATGTTGCCCTAGGGCCGCAAAAATGTTGCCTTTGACTCTAGGGCAACACGGAAAAATGCATCACCGAGAAAGTGTTACCTTTTCCCTTTTTTAGCCTACAGCAACATTTTTTGGCACTTCCTGCATCACTTCTTGGGTGTTGCAGTATGCAATCTATGGCGTATTGTTGAAATTCAAAAAAAGTATGATAATAAATTATGTTCTTTCTTATGCCTAGACTAACATGCATACACATGAGATCTTCGCTTGGCTTTCCTAATTAAAAATGCAACGGTGTCTCCACTAATAAATAACAATTCCACTATAATTGTAACAACCCATTATTGAGAGAGAATTAAAATAAAGATTTAATCAATTAAAAGGGGTTTTGATAGTAAAACTATGGATAAATAGGAATAATTTGGAAAATATTTGTGAAAAATATTTCATAAAGTTTTAAAATAATTTATTTGAGTACATTTTGATTTTTAAAACGAGTTTGGACATTTTTAAGGTTAAAATAATTTTTACAATGTTACAAAAGAAAAGGAATATTATTTCACTTAAAAAAGAATTTATAAATTATTATTGTAATTGGAGTTTAAGAGGTAAAAATAGAGATAATTATTTAATTTGTATAAATTATAAAAATAATTATTAGAAAACTATGAAATGGTAGCACCACATTTATGGAGAATAAATATGAATTTTATTTTGAACTTTGGGCTAACTTTTCATGGTAGAAAAATAGATTAGCAAAGAGAAAAGGAAAGAAAACGAATAAAAACAAATGAAAAGAGAGCCCATAAGTCCATCTTAGCACTTAGAAAAATATATAGTCCTTCGCTTTATTGTGAGAAATATAGAAACCTCCACCATGCATTCAAATTCACTTCCTGTATTCCTCTTTTGCTTCCATCTCTACTAATCCCAATTATGAAAACCCTAACCCCCTTTCATTAAAAATTTAATAAAATAGAGATAAATTACTAAAAATTCTGAAATTAAAGTATATCCCTCTCAACACCTTACTACACCTCTAAGCAAGAAGAAGTTGTGATTTTGATTGAGTTTCGCGTTTATTAGATTTTGTAGAGAGAATGAAAAGAGGAGATAGAAGAGCAATACTAGCATTAAGGATTAGCTACTTCAAGGTAAGTAATCTCTACTCTCAACCTATGTCTAATTTTATGCATTTCATGTTGAATGTTGATGTAATTGAAATGTGTGTTGCGTACTCCTCTTGAACCTATTGCCTTGAAATTTTCCTTATTGAATTTGAGTGATATGGATGTGATTTGAGTTGCTTGAATGTAGTGTAAGGTGTAAGGACAGAATTGGGTTTGGGAAGAGGAGCAAACGGCTGTCGAAGTCGCCAAAAATAGGTCACATGACTTAAAAATCCATTGCTCCGAGTCGCGATCGGTGGATCAGTGCAAGCTGCACCGATGCACGGCCTGACATTGTTCTAGGCCTACGCCTATGATAGCCTCATATATATAATTAAAAAATATAATATATAATTTTAAATTAAAATATGAACATGAGAGTTAAAACTCTAATTATTTTTTGGTAATAATTCTAGAAGTTTTAATAATGGAAATTAAAATCGTGGATGATGTTATATTAATTATTTAAAGTAGTGAACATTAATGGAAAATTAAGTTGATTTTGAAGTTTTAAAAATTACTTAAAAATATAATGTTTGTTTGGATATGATATGGAATGCTAGTAAATAAATAAATATGAAATTATATAATTATTTTTGATATTAGAAAGAAGGTTAAAATGCGTATTTTAATTAATAATAAAAAAGTGAGTATTATTTGGTTAAATGATTTAAGTGAACACTTCAAAAATAAACGAATATCTATACTATATTATTATTAGTGAGTTAAATTTCAAGCTCATACAGGCCACCTTGAAATTTGGCAACTGAACAGTCTCCGAGAATACCAACAATACCCAGATTCGTTTCAAAAGCGTAGAAGCCCCTGGCTATTTTCTGAACTCGACGGTCGCGTTTCTTGATTCCTTTCTATTCGTTTTAAGAAAATTATTTCTTTCTATAGTTACTTCCTTTCTAATCGAAACCTAAATATTCATGTCCCCCTAATTTAAGCCCAAAATCAATTTTCCTTTTTCGTCGTTCCTTCAAGATGCGAGATGGAGGAGTGGAGGGATGGGTTGAATCTTATCGAAATATGTCACAGATTAGCGGCGCGGTGGAGCTCGGTTCTAGAATTTGAGGTTCGATGGATATCTACTGATGCAAAATAGGATTGCGACTGAATCGTTGATCCGAGAACGATCTGCCTACATATATCCTATTACATGTAACAATCCAAGCTTTTGTTTGTTTATACCATTCAATATGTTCTGGATTGCTAAGCTTGGTTTTTTTTGGATTTGCTGTGTTGTTTTACTGTGTACAAGGATAATAGACTGAATATAAGTTTCCTACATGCTTTTGATTTTCGTTGTTGGATTTAATTAACACTGAAATCAAAGTTATGAATGCAGGAAATTATTGAGTGTATATTTACAGTTTTTCCCATACCGATAGTGTGAAACTCCCATACTTTAAGTGCAATTTTCAAACATATAAGTTTATATGATGATTATTATATGCCATTAACATAAGAAACACTTTTAATATCTTGGTACTGGAAGTATTGTTTGTGAAATAAAATTCAAATTAAAATTTAATAAATTATTCCATTTCGGGGATAAAATGAACTAGACTTTTACAAGTACAATGCTTGCTTTTCTCAGTCCCAAGCATAAAAAGTCAAAGCCCTGCATCAACGAATGACTTTGAACAACCTCATACTTATGATATTGGTAAAGCCTGTAGACTATGAAGTACAATGCTTTTTTCTAAATTATAAAATAGATGTAAGTGAGCTACTTATGTCGCATTATGTAGTCAACACGGAATATATCATTTCTTTGTTGGATTTTGATTTACAAAATTTGCAAAGTTTCTACCAGGACTCCACTATGTTTTACAAGTTTGTTCTTTTTATAACACACTTAAAAAAATATAGGGTTCAATAAAATACTACAAACTACTCTTGCTCTAATACTTTCAAAATAATATGGTTATGTTATCTTTATCTTTTTGTTTGTATTACATGGAACTACTGTACATGAAAGTTATTTCTCATATTACCTCATATTGCTTACACTACTCTATTTCATCCAGTGGTCAATAGTAAACAACTTAACGATGTAATCCACAGATTTTTATTTGAAGGATCCAATGTTTTTTTTCCTGTTTATTCCATTTAAAATAGCACTGAAAAAATAACCAAGTTCAAACATACTTGACTTTTTTTGGATTATATTCTAGACAATGAGAATATGCATGTTTACTAATCCCTTTCATATCCATATTTGAGTTTAGGATCAAAATATAACTCTCACGTGACAAGGCAAGCATGACTCTTTAACTCATTCTACTGATCAATGTTTGAGCTCTACAATCAATGGTTATACAGAGGTAAAAAAATTTAGTGCACACTCTTATGAATTTGTATCCTGCTTCCCTTTATAATATTTTTGTTCAAAGAAGTTGCGACCTTCTACTACTATATTTTTTTGTGTTTATTTGCTTTGATAATTGCATAAATAAATTTTATAAGAACTTCTAGCACCCTGTGTTTATGGTTGGAGTGATTCATTGCATTTCAATCGCTAGAGCTAACTCAATGATTTTTTTGAATATTTGTATCCCATTGCAAACTATGATTACATACTATAAAAAATTATTAATTGAATGTACTATGAACAGGTATGATATTTTAGCAATTAAGGCTATTGATCCTGTGGAAATCAGATTTTTTTTAAATCTACATCGTCTGTTATTCAATTCAAGTCTATTCCATAGATCTACTCGTGCATGTACTTGGTTATTTTGTTTATCTTAATCTGTGAACCTTTATTTCAGAATATTTGTGTTAGTTTAATATTAACATTTCACTAAATTTACAGTCACTTAAGATTCATTGCTTTATATTTTGTTGTTAAATTTACACTACCATTCGGGTCGTATGTAATTACAATTTGGTGATATTAACTAAAACATCACTAACTATCTTAATATCTTCGCATTAAGCATCAATTTTTCTTTCCTTATAAAAACAGCATTTTGAACCAGTTGTGTATTGCAGCCTTGCATGTCCAGCAAATGAACTCAACTACAACTCTACTTTCCACTCTCTCTTTGATGTTTGAATCTGAGACTGCTGCCATCACTGCTGTGCGGCTATGGTTTCTGTAAGTATACTAACATCAAGCATTTTCAATTTGTTTTTCTAAAATATTTACAATAAACTAACAGGTGACCATAGGTGTACCTGAAGATGGTGGCATTGAGAGCTTCATCGGATTAGTGTGAATTTACAACTTCCACTATTAAGGTAGCACATTATATTTTCCCACACAATAATGTCATTAGCATATATGCTTCTTTTCTATACCCTTTTTTGCAATACTCATTTATCAACAAAGCTGGATAAACTATGAGGTCCAAAAAAACATTCAATTTATTAAAAATCTCATTTGCACTTTTAACTGAATTTTATTCAACAAATAGCTCATTTTATAGGCCCTTAAAGCATTCTGGTCTAATTGTAATGTGGCATGTATGTATGAATGAACCTAATTTGTCTAGCAGTTTGATAAGTCTAATTTTCATACATATACTAATTCACAACCACTCTTATAAGCCATTAGCTCATTTGTAGCATCACACTTGCTTTTTGTTGATACTATTATACGATCAACCTATATAATGCTATTCACGAGTGGCTTTCGACATTATGCCCGTTGCGGTAATAAATGAATACCTTATTTGTTTGGTAGTGGCCAAGATTAAGTGCAAGAAATGGTAGCATATCTAAGGAAAGATTCAAGTTTTACTACAATAGAATTGATTGATAGGATTTGTGTATTTGTCAAGCTTAATTTAGCATGTTGTGTATATTCTCAAAATAATAAACATGTTCTTTTTTATAAAAAATCATGATTCTTAGCTCTTAGTTACATCAATAATTTTTACAGAATAAAAACATAGCAAGATGGTGGTTCTCTTCAGTTTTTTTAACCTTATAAAAGCAATAGGTTGATTTAATGTTCTTGAATGTTACTCTATTTCATACTCCATCAGAATTACAAAGATATTGTGCATTTGATAAAGATTTATGCACTTTCAAGTGTATACAATATGTGTTATCTTATATATATGGATGTTGACAACATATGTGTAGTTTCTCATTGGTGCATTGGTGTTGCTCTTATTTTTGTTAAAACAATTTCATTTATCCTCGACTTTAATAGAATATGAATCAATTATGTGATAATTGATTTTTATTGGTTTCAAGTCTTCGTATTTGTTTTTCCTTTGAGGTTATTAAGTGTTCAAAAAAATTAAAGCCATGCCAGAAAAGAACAGTCATCACAAGGCTGAAAGCTATATAAGAAGGTCCAAATTCTAGCAAAAGTTTATTGTCAGATGGAAAAAGTATTTAGTTTGCCTAAACTAATGAAGGTGACGGTTTTTCTTTGCTCACTTTTTATGCCTTCAATATAATATAATATAGTTTCATTTTTGGTTGGCCCGCAACCTAAATATACCATAAGTTCTAAATTAATCTGTAACATTGTTGCCATTTAATTAAGTTTTTAAACCATAAAAGCATGATAAATGCTATATGAAAATCTTCTACTCTAGAACAGCATCATGTTTGAAGTCCAAACCCTTAATGCCGCATTAAATTTTTAACCGGTTCTTAAGGTAACTCTATTAAAGAATGAAGTAACGGTCCAGGATGTGATGTTTTTTCTACCTCTAATGAATAATCAGATTGTTAGAGTGGATATATTTTTGTCATTGAGAGTGCACTTAATAATTAGAAAACAATAATATTTTAAAGGTATATATTGATTTATAAAATTGATAGTTCAGTTAAATTTAACCAAACTCCTACTTTTCAATATGGGGGTAGTTAGGTAAAATACACGTTGTAATACCAGAATCTCACATGAGAATTTTCTTAGTGGATGAGTGCTTGCCTCCATGGACTACCATCTTCACATATCCAATATTACTTGGGCGCTTAGACAGAATAAATGCACTGAATAATGGTAAAAGGAACATGTCCTCATTTTGCAATCCAATATCTTTTGAAGTGTTAACAGTTAGTTTACACAAAGTCAATAAAGATATTTAGATACCGAATTATACATTATTTTTTTATTTTTTTTACTTTCTATTCACCTTTAGTGATATATGATTTTGATATACTAACAAACTCATAGCTAAAGTTGAACAAAAAGGGAAGTTTATAATATCAAAATAGTGCATTTTTCTTTCAACCTTAATTAGCCAGAAAATTATTTGAAAAAATATGCATAAGCTACCATTTTGGAGTATTTGTGTGCTCTTTATATGGGTATGCTAGGTATGCTATTATGTTTTAAAACTATGTAAACTCAACAATTACAAAGTGTTAGCGTTATATGTTTTGATGTTGCATGTTTTATCCATGAAGTATTGTTATTGTGAGTAATTTATGAAAAAGCATTTGTTATAAAATTTATTTAGCTTCCTTATGCTTCTACTCTCACTTTTTTTACTTTTTTTTACTTAGAATTGTATTTATCATTCATTGGTATTTTCCACCAGTATTTGGCCCGAGCAGCAGCATAACCATTATTTGATTTGGCTGACGCATTATTAATGTACCGTAACATTTACCGTAAAGGTATGAACTCTTATTATTCGATTTCGAGCTTGAATTCAAACATTGATCATAACAATACCTTAAATTATAAACTTCATTTATCATTAGTTCTTGAGATGTTAGAAGACATCTGGGAAAAGAGCAACCATTGGAGTGGATTCCATATTCAGATTTAGCACAAATTTTAGAAAATTGCTTAGGTTTTGTATGTTATTTCAAATATTTTAAAATTTATTTTGTGAGACTCGGTACAATACTGTTATCGGATGAAAAATTAAAAAAAATTAATTCTGTTATGTTCATTGTCAATCGGTTTATTCTTATGTTATGAAATAATTTTGAATAAATATGTTTTAGGGTGCATGATTATAGTAGTTTGAGAAAACATGTTATGTTAGTTATGTTTTATATTCCTTCATGTATGTTGAGCCATTTTGCAGTTTATCGTCAGGGTGGAATTCATACGATGTAGACTGCTTCAAAAGTATTGATAAGGAGTTATGTAGGCAGTGATCATGTGCTACTTATTATCAAGACATTTACAATATTATTAAATTAGTTTAAACCGAAAGGTATTTAATTATTGAAATTGCACCGTCTCATATTAATTAGATTTTGATGTGATCCTATGCCAGAATTAATGGTAAGGGAATGTTGAATCAAAGTTAGAATGCGATACATATAAATTGAAGTCAATTCATGTCATATTAAAAAATGAAAAAATTTCAAAACAATTTATTTATACATAATTTTCTTTTTAAGTTTGGCTCTTCCAAATATTATTAGTGGACGAAAATTATTTCCCTTCATACAAGTTTTCGATAAAATAGGATTTAATAAAGATAGAGTATTAGGATAAATAACTATTAAGTAATAAAGAGTTATATTAACTTTTTTTCTCTCATTCACGTGCATATACATATAAAATTACTGAAGTACTCTCTATTTCAAGTCAGAAAAATGATACTTCACATAATTGCATATTTATGCTTAGATGGTTTCATATTTATATTTTAAGTTGTAACAAATGATCATTATGTCATCGTTGTTTATTAAACATATTGTTTTGTTTATGAATCCAACTTTTTTGTATATGCTGTGCTTTTTGCTAGATTTTGTGCATAAAGATTTTTTTTTGCATGTTATCTGTGATAAGCGTTTGAATAATGAATTCATATTAATTGCTTTCCATATAAGGCCATATTAAAGATAATAAAGAGTATGTTATCTGATTTATGAAAGCTGTCTGGAGCATCTGTTATAAAAGGCATCCCATGATCTGATTTGTGAAAGCTGACTACGAGTATCTGTTTACTATGATTTTATATCAGCACATCCATGTGTTTTAAAATGTTGCACCATGGGGAATTTTTTGTTACCTTGAATTTTTATGTTACTGGCTTTGCCATTTGTACACATTAATTAACGTTTTAATCAATTCACTGCATTTGCACAAAACTATATAAAACTTTTTTAGCCTTACCGGTCCCTTTACCTGTAACTACAATATATTGTTTGCAATTGTTAAAAGTTACATTTCTTTAAATATTGTAACTGCATAATGCCAACTATCTATCATCCTATACTTTAATCATTTAATGAATAACTAAACTGTACATTGTTTGTTCTATTCCATGAGCTACTACACAATTTGATATTTGAAAACAAATATTTTTTAAAGGGAAAATAATATTGGATATTTAAAAATAGAATACAAACTAATGAATTAAGTAAAATGCTTGGGTTAGTGATCTTTAGAGTAACATTTTAGCAAGATTATAAACAACAATTTAGTGCCAGTTGGAAAATAATATTGATACAATCTAGCAATGGTATACCTCCAAGAAAACAAAGAAAGACTCATTAGTAAATGTGAAATGAATATATCCATAGTCCGTGTGCGAAGCACGGGTTCACACTAGTATTTTCTATAATTAAAACTCTTTTTATCGGATATCAGGTTATCTTTCTATGTAACAAGAAATATGAATAAACAAGGTTATCAAACATTTTAGTATGGGACTTTCAATATTATTCCATCGCTTATTATATGGACTAGTTATATAAAATATCAATTTTGATGTAGGTGTAGTTTACGAGCTTATAGTAAATGATTAGATAAGACTTAGCAGTATATGATACTCAAGTGGTATTTGACTGGTTACCATTTGTAAGTAGATGTCATATAATAAGGGTCAAGGGCATCGAGGATCATCTAGAGGTGATATATTAAGTCATACGGTAGAGTGGTAACGTCACTCTAAGGACTATAGGATAAGTACGTTTAAGTATACTAAGTTATATCACACTCTCATTGGGAAACACTGGGTCGAGAATATCTGAATCTACATCATAATGTTCTCACGACTTTGGAGAGCACATGATTAGAAGCCACCAAATAGGCTAGTATCCCTTCTAGTAGTCCGGATTCTGAGGTTGCATCCTAGATCCGTGTTGTCAATCGTGTGAGTACTGAGTGTAACAACCCGTCCTTCGTAATACCGTGCAATCAACACCGAATGACAATGTCTGACTTTCAAATACCATAAAAGACAAATTGTTGCAGAAGAAAATTAAAACAAACATTATACTACGACATATCGACAAAATCTCAC
Source organism: Allium fistulosum (assembly GCA_030737815.1). Taxonomy (NCBI): domain Eukaryota; kingdom Viridiplantae; phylum Streptophyta; class Magnoliopsida; order Asparagales; family Amaryllidaceae; genus Allium; species Allium fistulosum. The sequence continues at coordinate 422,125,415 of CM060906.1, forward strand.
AGTGGAATGATAACATATAATTACTGAATATACATGAAGATAACTGGATAATCAATGTGTATAAGAGACTGCACTAGCAGAAATAATTGATTAGTGAATATCAATATAGAAAGTTAGATACATCAAGTCTCATATATAAATACATATCTATCATTTACTACTACGAAATCAAGTATATATACAAAATATCGGCATCACCTTCACGTAATGATCTAGTCGTCCTGAAAGCATATCCATAAAAGCACTTGACTTCCCAACTAGTTAATCTAGTGCCCGAGAGTTGTCATGACATAAGAAGATAAAGACAAAACACGAGTCAGATATAAAGCCTTATGTGAGGGGAACTACCTCAAAATACTGTATATTAACTATATATAAATAAACATGAACAACTAAGGCACAACCGGTCCTCTCTACAATCGTGGCCAGGGGTAATCCGGACTATCCACGAACAAGTAAAGTAAACTATCCAAAAGATAGGAAATCATACCATAACCAGCTCAATTCCTGTAATCAAGGAGTCAACGCAACTAGTATAATACGACTAAAACATAACAATCATACTATGATAATGGTAACCCAACATTTAAAAATAGGGTAATCATAATATAAGTCTATCGCAAAGTACATAGCGGTAGTAAATATAGTAACAACAATAACAACCAACTAATAAAAGAAAGATAACTAAGGAATAAAAATTAATGTCCGTCATTACTAATGGGTGGAGTCAACTACGAACACCTATCGCGATCTAATAATTCCCTTCAAGAGGTTAAGAAAAATAGAGTTGGTACCCTAAAATACCATAAACCGCGAGGCACATCCTCAAAAATGGGTCATAGATCTCACTGTACCCCTATAATGAGCATAAGTTATGATTTACTCTATATACTTGAAACCTAGTCCAAATAGTAAATAGAATCACCATATCCCTATATGAGCATAATTGTTATTCAGTCTATTTTAGTTACCTAGGACCTTTGTGGATCACACCGTACCCCTATAATGAGCATAAGTGTTCTATGATCCCATAGTAGATGATTGTCATCATTGCCCTCTAGAACATTAAGGATTTCTCAAATAACTTGCATATGCCTCTATCTAAAAAGAGAACAACACTCGTGTCTCGGGTAATACGCTATTGGGACTACAAAGAAACCCTAATGCTGTATAAATATATGTATAGCTCTAATATTACATCATGTAATCAAACATGCCTATCACAAATGAAGATCAATACTACATCATTGTTTTTCTATATGTATGGTCACTACTGAATGACCAATAATATGCATGGGAACTAATATAAGACTAGTACTTAGTATGGTCACTAATATAAGACCAGTACCATTAATCAAAACATATATATTTAGGCAAGTATTTTAGATTACTTAATCGTATCTTTTTTATTTACTAAAATCTTTTCAATAAAAGCCTAATACCTTTTTATACTATTTTATAAAATCTCATACTATTCCATAATTATACTATTGTCATATAAATCCATTTAGGGTTTTATAATACTTAATTTCGTTATTTAAATTAAGTATTTCTTTCATAAATATTTTATAAAACCTAACAACTATTTTATAAAATATCTTCTTCGTATTACTTAAGAAAATCTTATACTCTTTTATAAAATGTCTCTTTCATACTATTTTATAAAATCTCATACTATTTTATAAAATATCTCTTTTATACTATTTTATAAAATGTCATACTATTTTATAAAATATCTCTTTTATACTATTTTATAAATTCTCATAATAATTTATAAAACAACCCTTTTATTTATAAAATTATTCCTTTACAGAAATAATATTTATAAATAAACCTTTTACTTACAAAAATCATCTCTTTACTTCAAATAAAGTTTATAAGTACTACTTAAGCTTCATTAAGTCTTGCAGCTTATTCTAAATGTCATATTTTTAACTTTCAATTAGTAATAAAATATATATTAATATTTTTGTCACCAATATAACTTTAGATTAATATCAACTCCATTTAACTCTATTCAACATGAATAGAACATAATATTTATATATATGGGATTTTAATATTTATCCCGAATGTATACTTAAACCAATATAATCAAATGGTATTTCTATCACTAACACAACCACAACTTGGAATTTAATTAATTTATAATTAAGTTATAAAGTAATATCAACTCCATCTATCTTTATTCAAGACGAATAGAATATAATATTTATATATAGGGGATTTTAATCAATTATCCCAAATATGTACTTAAACTAATCCAATCAAATGGGGAAATAATTACTTATATATATATATATATATTATTCCACCTCTTCTAGGTAATACTTTTCAATATATATATATATAATTATGAGGATATATACTGAGATATAAGTTCAAAGTTATAATTCCACTCACCTAAGCTGGAAATTTTAGGTTGTCCAAATCCAGTCCAAGCCTATACTATGTCGTAGACAATCTCACTATGAGTGCAACGGCAAAGACCGCATCTCGATTGGACCTCATGTGCAAGAGATATGATTTCAATACGGAACGAGATTAATTAAAATAATCAAACAATATAATTAACTAATTAATCCCTAGTCCGCTTTCTTCCCCAATTCTCTCCTATGCACATCGTGCACAAACATACCCATTCATGCACATGGACATCCCTCCAATTCTCACTCCCTACTCCATGGAACAACGAATGATCGATTGTAGCACGCTTCTCTATGTGTGCACTCCACAATGGTCACCATCGCCAAATGTCTGCACCCCTTATATTTTCCCATCTGAAGCTCCTTTACATGCCTCATAATGTCATGATTTTCATAGGATGACCGAGGCTTTGGTGAGTGGTGTAGAAAGGTGTATGCCACTAAGAGAAACACCACTATACTCTCCGCTTCATCCAAATCCGCCTATAGCTCCTTCAAGAATGAAACCTAGTTACGACCATGAAAATGTCGAGCACCTCAAACACAACCACACACGACTAAGCCACCGTTGACATAAAGCTCTCCCTTTCCCAAGTCCAATGGATCCAACCTTGTCGATTTGCACGACTTGTAGCTCTCAAAATCAAGCCAAATCCGATAAGGTCTCTTTGGACCCAAAAATGAATAATATCAAGAGAGGGAAAGAGAAGAAAAGTAGTGGAAGGAAAAGTATTGGCTTGAAGGAGTGTTTATATATATATATATAATTTAATTCCTCAAATAAAATGCATCATGTTTCGAGTCCAATCGATCACACAACACATCAGATTGTCACAAAACTCGTCCGTGCACATCACCTCATTTTTTCGGGCCTTATGTCACTTGTTTTGTCACAATTCGAAACAGTGCCCTAGGATGATATTTCCATGCATCTCAAGGTCATTTTGGCCATCGGATAACCGATTCCAAAAAATACCTCAATCGTACGTCTGAAAATGAAATTCTTATCCCTTGAAATAAAAACATCGGTCAAGATCGCACTGGTCTCGACTACGCATATATTTTTATAAAATAAAATAACAATATGTAAATAATAAAAATATCGTGATTCCAAATATAGTGGTATTTATACTCATTTTGATTTTCAATGTCGATACAGACTCAATGGAGGCCATATCAAGTCCTAATTCGATCGTATGCGAAAATTCATATTTTGGACATTTTATTCAATTACAATTCAATATTTAAAGTAATTATTTAAAAACCTAGTCGTTATAAATGCGGGTTGTTACACTGAGTTTGAGGGATATTTCATTCATTAGAGATATTGCCTAAACAACACATATGACCAACAGTCTATTACCAAGGGCAAGTAGGAATTATGACCAGTTCTTAATGTAGTCAGACAGCGTGTTTATGACATGCAGATAGATACTGGTGTTGCGATTCTAAGAGTAACTAATGGACTATAGTAAATGGGTTGTAGTCATTAGCATTTCTTGGAGAACTGTTGCAGTACATCAGTCTCTCATTTGGATAACTTAGGTAGATTCACATTTGATGATAGTTCTTATCAATGACCTCATTAGGGGGACGATGATTATACGAGACACTAAAGGTTAGCTGCATGTTAACCTGTCACTTGAATTACCCTTGTATAGTACTATTTTGTGTAATATAGTACTGTTTTGGTGGTAGCATGTTATTTTATATGGAGTCTGCATGTCTTTCATACACATATAGAAAAAAAACCCCTCTCTTAGGTCAAATCAATCGAGGGCATTGTCTCTCATTAGGATTGATGGTTGAGGTGGTAGTGTTCTATTATGGCATGGATGTTGTTGGGTGATGATTATTAATGGGACATGTATATGATATTTCTTTTATATCTCACTCTATATACTCTAACATACTCTTTAGACATAGTCTGACAAGTATGTTAGGTGCTTCGCCATGGGATCGACCCTGTTCCCTTTTCCGGTATTTTATAATATTTGGGTCAATCTGAGATGTTTCAAGTTCAAGCACTCAGTTTCTTGCATGACTTATGGGACACCTTTTGGATGATAATATACATTTTAGTATGATAGTTTCCCTATATGTTTTTGTAGCCTCATTTATTCATGATGATGTATTTATTGCGACTATGATATGTAAATTTGATAGAGTGAGCATATGACTAGCATTTTATTGCTCACCTTGGACATGTATTATTAATGTATTTTATTTTATTAATGCGTTCTGATTTTGTAATCTATGTTTATACTTTTTGTGTTGTATATTGTTCTATCCTAGAAACCACACATGTGTATTTTCTTGCATCGATATCATGTACATAATGGTAAGCGTTCTACGATTTGATATATGTACCGATGTTAGCCCACGACATGTGTCGGCCCCATAAAGCCTTATTCTCCATATTATTAGATGTATTCCCCAGTAATACTCTTTTTTAATGTGGGTATAGAGGTGGTATGTTACAGTTGGTATCAGAGCAAGATTTTATAATAATATATGATATAAAGAGACATGGATTGGTGCACTTCGATGGACTAAGGAGTCCCAGTCCTTTTGGTTTTGGGAAGATTCCCTTAGTATATGCTAGGAATACATGGTGATTATCAGGATAGTCACTTAGGGTGTACTTGTTATTTGTATGTATTAATATGTCAATATATTTATCATGTTTATTCTAAATGTGAATCTCACTTTAACGTAGAAGTGAGAATGGTTGCTGGTCATTTTACCCGAGCAAATGTCAGATGGTCCAGTGGTTCCAGTAACAAGTGCATGTTTATGGCCATCGATTGGTTGATAGAGCTTGTGTAGAGCATATAAGCATCTAGTTCTTCCATAACTCTTATCCTTCTACTCCCCGCTTTGATTTTGCTCAAATGTGTAGTGATTATGCTAGCCTTGGAGGGAAGACTTTCAAGGGCACAAAAGGAGTTATTGAAGTTCATGCATGGCTTAGACATGCGAGTGCATCTTTACTCACATGGGAGTCACCGATCAGCAAAGGGTACAAATTGATTCTAGTCAGTTGCTAGAGAGCATTTGATTGGTATGTGCTCTTAGTAGCTGAGATTAATGAAGCTAAACTGATATGGGATAAGTTTAGGTTTTGCTTTGAGCAGAAGTTACTCTCGGAGGCAGAGAAAGCATCTATGTTTTGGAAGTTTTTTTACTTGAAGTAGGGTCAGATGTCAATGGTAGAGTATGTGTCTACATTTGAGTCCTTTACGAAGTATGTACAGATCTACTCTACACTCCTCTCAAGAAGAACCAGAAGTTTGTTTATGGTTTGACTAAGGCTTTGAGAAAAGCCTTACTTCTCAGCTTGAGGCTACATTTGAGAAGTTGGTGGATACTGCTTTGAGACTTGAGGAGGTTAAGAAAGAAAGTGGATATGAGGGGTATAAGAGTAAGCCTAGCTTTGTTCAAAAGAGGAAGTCTTCATTTGTTTGAACCAAAAAAGATCTAAACACCCAATTAAATATAGTAGAGTATAAAAGTGAAGAAAGTAAAATAAAAGAGGTAAGAAAAGAAAACATAAGTTTTATAGTGTTTTGGCAAACTCCGGTCAATAATTTTATTACTTATTTCTGACTTGGGGGGCGAAAGTTCTTAGGACTCGATACAACTTCCACACTTAGATTTTTAGATTTACAAGAATATAAGAAAAAGAAGGTTTAAAGCCAAAAGATATTGAAAAATGAGCCTTACCCCTCTATTTATAGAGGTAGTGAGCTAAAATCTCGCTTAGAAATATCTCCAAGCCGTTATACCCGATTTAGACCAATTCTCCAAAAAGAATAGGCGTTATATCGGTAGAAGCAAGGAGTCTGTATCGATCCCTAGGTAGGGGTTGACACCGATCCCCAAATTTGCCATATTTGGTGTCTTCAATTCTTCTTCTCAGAACGTCTTATGGTTATCTTCGAGATTCCATAGTTGTTTGCATCAATAATAAGTTGTTTCGGGGCCCAAATGATGGAGTTGCAGAAAAAACAAAGTTGTTGATTCAGGAGTTTATGGAGATCGATGGAGAATGGCATCGAATCAACATATTGGTGTCAAGGTAGGAATGTAGGCAGAAGATGGGGTCCACCTAAGTCAAACTTGGTAGTCGGTACCGATCCCCAAGTGGGAGTTAGTATTGATCCCCAACTTGGGGATCCCGTTGTCTTGTTGTCTCGAGTTATTTTGGCTTTTATCCCACGATTCTATCTACATTTGATTTTTGGACTCCTGGGCTTTCTATCTCAATAACTCTAAGTTCGATCCATCTAGTCTATTCGAATACTACTTGGTCAAAATGTGGGATAACACTTGCCCCTTAAAGCACGCCATATTAATGGAAGGTGTGGTTTGTTCGAGAACAAATATTTTGTCAGTCTTTGATAGTTGAACTCTTTAGCTACTTCAATCTTGGCGAATCATCCTATTCTTTGGATTCTTTTTGTTAATCACAGGCCGTTCTAGACCTGTCATAGCCAAAGACTTTAGACTCTACCTAGGTGTTTTCTATACATCATCATAATTCTGATTTCATTCGGAGTCATAACATCACATAGCAAAACCATCCCGCGATCATCCGAGACTTGCATTATTATCATCCCGATTTCATTTAAAGTTATTACACTCAAAATCATCCTGTATTCATCTGGGATTCTTCAATTCTATATCGAGTATAAGGGATTCAAATCCTTTTTACCAAAAGCAAGTTTGTTTTCATTCTCAAGTTCGATCTCTCTAGATCGTCTATATTTAGTTTAATGCAAATCTTTCTAGATTGGTGTTCAAATTCATGACAGTTCAAGGTCAACAATTAAATCTATTATCGTCCAAGGCTGATAATAAAATTTGTGGTCGTTTTAGACCGATAGTCAAATCCTTGGTCATTCAAGATCGATAGTCATTCGAGGTGGATGATGGCCGTTCGAGACCGATATATCCGTTCAGGGAAATATGTTGGTTATTCGGGACCGATAGCCGTTCACGACGGATGACTGTTCGAGGTCGATACAGCCATTCAAGGAAAATGATGGTCGTTCAAAACCGATAGCCATTCGTGGTGGATGATGGTCATTCAAGACCGATAGCTGTTTGTGATGGATAAACATTCGAGTTCGATATAGCCATTCGAGGCGGACGATGGTCATTCGGGACCAATAAGCATTTGTGGTGGATGACCGTTTATGGTCGATATAGCCATTCGAGTTCCTTGCTGAGCCGAATTTTCCCACTCTTCGATGAGGGGACTCGACAATAATAAGCCCATCTACTTACTCTCCAGCGAGGAGACTTCTCGTGCTTCGGTCCTATCTTTTCGAATAGGACTTAAAGCGATCAATTTAGGTTTTCACGTTTAGGTGGGTTTTATAACCAAAGGTTCATCTAAAAAATCAGAGTTCAAACATATAAACACAAAGTCCAATATCTTGATTATTGCCTTTCTGGACATTACAATCTAGCATCCAACTTAGAGCATGCCTAGGGACCGTTCTGGATCTCATACGTGAGTAAGTGCCTAGACGATATTATTACGTGCCTAGACGATATTATTACGTGGTTTATTGAAAAAGGAAACTAGAGTGCGGGAACCATACCCGATTCCCTACCATCTAATCAAGAGATGACCAGTCTTGCTTTTGATCCATATCCATTTCTATTTTATGTGGTTAATGGCTACTTTCGTTCCATCATCGCAATTCGATTTCTACCATACTGCCATAATCGGTTATTCCTGACATGTTCCTTTATCAAATCTCGCAGATGCCTATAGTCTTCCGTATTGTGCCCATCCAACTCATGGAATATGATGTATTTTACTGATTTTCTTTCATTGTCTATAGGCTCTCTCCTTACCAGCCTTTGATAGGGCATTTATTCCTTAGTATCTAGATAAATCCACTTCGGGATCTCATGTAAAAAGTGGATCCTTGTTCTATCCTTTGTTGCTTTGATCCTCCAGAGCTATAGTCTGTCTTTCGCTTTCCTTTATCCTTGCTAGATCCTATTCTAGATGGTTTTCTGCCATCCACAACATTAACCTCTTCCTTGTCAACTTCAGCATCCTCCTCCCATATAAACCTTTCAGCTCCATGATAAAATTCCACGAGATTCATCAGTGGATCTCATCCCAAAGAAATTTTAAAATCAGTCGTTGTGGCTATTCCTAAAACCGCTGCCATCAAAACCATTGAAGGGTCGGGATTATCACTACAGTTGCCATCATGTTGAATCTTGTCAGAAAACTCCTACGGGTCACTCCAGCCCTCTTCTTCATGATTGCCAATGTTATTACATTCTTGGGTCGTGAGACATGGACGCTAAATTACTTCACAAATCTGTTCACCAACCCGGCCAACATACGAATTGAATTGTTTTCTAGCTGCCTATACCATTGTGCTGCCAAACCCATAAGATATAAAGGGAAACACCATCCCATGACTTACTTAGATGCCCCCAGCACCTCCATGTGTTGGATATAACTCATCAGATGAACTATAGGGTCTGACATTCCATCACATGTCTCCAATGTCGGTAATTTGAATTCCAGTGGGTTCCATACATATAATATGTTTGGAGTAAACAGACTTCTTTCCACATCTTCTATGCCTTGATTAGGAAATCCACCCCTTATAACTTGTCTCACCATCTCAACAAGCCTACTGTTGTCATCCAAAGGAACTCATAAGTTTGCATTTCCAACCTACCGCCTAACTTCGCATGGGAATTCTGATACATACTCCTCCAGTTGATTCCCTATATTGTGATCCGCATTCAGATGTTCCGCTACAATTCTAGGAAATACACCATTTCTTCCTAGGAAAGGAAGACCCATGCCCCTGAGTTCATGGGGGTCAGTACCTACTCCTACTCGAGGATTGGTAATGATCCCTAAGTTTGGCTTGGGGTTTGCCCCGGGTTGTTCTACCCCATTTTCAACTATCTATGCTCCAGCTTTTGGTCTTTGATTCTATGTTTCTTCAAATCCAAACATTCGTGCTTGTCCCATTCTTTCGAAGAAGTTTTCCATCATCTCCTCCTAACAAGACATCATCCTCTCCTATAGTCCATTCATCATAGTTTCCATCCTAACCCTAGTTATGTAGATTGATGGGGGTGAGATTCTAAGAACGCCTCATGGCTGCCCCCTTGTTGATTTCCAGTAGTCATAGCCTTCCTAGTTGATTGTCTAACCATCTTCGATATGTAAGTTCTTAGATCAATGAGTTCAAGTGTTCCCCTACCTGGGCCGCTAAAATGTGTGAACTAAAAATGGCCCCAATAGCCAATTGAATGCAGTAGAGAATAAAAGTGAACAAAGTAAAGTAAAAAAGGTAAGAAAAGAACACACAAATTTTTATAGTAGTTCGACAAACTCTGGCCTACGTCCACTTAATGATTTTGTTGCTAATTTCTGGTTTGGAGGCCGAAGTTTTTAGCACTCGATATAATTTCCACATTTAGATTTTCAAAGTTACAAGAACATAGAGTAGAGAAGAGTTAGAGTCAAAAGATCCTGAAAAATGAGCCATGTCCCTCTTTTTATAGAGGTAAGGAGCTAAAATTTGGCTTAGAAATATCTCCAAGCATTATACTCGATATAGACTAGTTCTCCCAAAAGAATAGGTGCCGTATCAGTAGAATTTTTGAGTCGGTACCGATCCCCAACTTTGCCATATTTGGGTCTTCGACTCTTCACCTCGATTTTGTGGTTATCTATGAGATTCCATACTTATTTGCATCAATATAACTTGTTTTGGAGCCCAAATGATGGAGTTGTAGAAGAGAAAAGTTGTTGATTCAGGAGTTCATGGAGATCAATGGAGAATGACATTCAATCAACAAATCGACTTTGGATGTAGGCTATTGGAATCAAAGTAGGCATGTAGGCAGAAGATGGGGCCCACCCAAGTTATACTTGGGAGTTGGCACCGATCCCTAAGTGGGAGTCGGTACTGATCCCCAACTTGGGGGATCCCATTTGTCTTGTTGTCTCGAGTTGTTTTGGCTTTTATCCCACAACTTTGTTTACACTTGATTTCTGGACTCCTGGGCTTCCTGCCTCAATAACTCTAAGTTCGATCCATCTAGTCTGTCCGAATACTGCCTGATCGAAAGGCGGGATAACATCATTAAAAAAGCAAAGGCTCGAATTCTAAAATAAGAAGCAAGCTAGATGCAAGGCATAGTTCACTCCAAAGAAGGATACAACTTAGGTTGTCAAGTACAAACTATTATGAAGGATGTCGCTATTCCAAAGAGTGCAACAAGCCTAGGTATGTGGTTGGTCTAAAGTAGTGTAGAGTTTGTAAGGAGACAAGTCACTTCAGTTACTCTTGCTCAGTTGTTGAGAAAGGCAAGAAGAGTGGGAGTTTGTATGCTTTAGAGACCTCATGTGGACATTCTCAGACTAAGGGGAAGTTCCTTCCATCCTTGAAGGTACTATCTTATTTAGAGGTTCACTTAATAGAGTTCTTTTCGAGACGAGTGCATCTCATTCATTTGTGTTAAAGGAACTAGTTAACATATTTGATCTTGATGTTGTTTGCTTGGTTACATCTTTGAGGATTTCTAATCCCATAGGAGATTATACAACCTTTAGGTTGTTATGTAATGATGTTAATTTGGACTTATATGGATTCTCTTTCATGTGTGACTTGCATATATTCGAGTTTATGGTATTTGGCATTATTCATGGTATAGATTGGCTGGATCGATACGAGGCTCATTTTTATGTTCTGAAAGAGTAATCACTCTTAGTATCTATATTCCTTAGAGCATCTCAGACTAGCTCTTGGAAACCTTAGTCAAAGCTCGAGTGGTTCTCTATTTTCTCTTGAGTCTCGAGAAGAAGATGATATTACTAAAATCCCTATTATTAGAGGTTATCTTGATATTTTTAAGCTTATTACTAATCTACCTCCAGGCTATAGATTTTTGAATTGATTTCATTCCCGAAGCTTAGCCAGTTAGTCGTCCTCCCACGAGAATGTTCGCCAAAGAGAAAGACAAGTTGAAGTAGTTGTCATAGTTGGCAGCTAAGCATTTCATCAAGTCTAGTAGTTCAACATAGGGCACTGCAGCGGTGTTTGTGAAGAAAGCAGATGGTTTCCTTAGGTTGTGTATTGATTACCGAAAGCTAAACGAGCTCATCATAAAGAATAAACATCCTTTGCCCAGGATTGTTGATATGTTTGATCAGCTTACGATGCTAAGGTCTTTTCTTAACTTGACCTTGCAACTGATTTCCATCATCTTCGTATTGTAGAGGATAGAATTCCACTGATAGCTTTAAGACACGTTATGGCTCTTAGGAGTGGCTTGTGATGCCATTCGGATTGACGAAAGCGCCCGCATACTTTGTCGATCCGATGAACAAGATTTTCAAAGGCTATCTTTATATGTTTGTTCTGGTATTCATTGATGATATCTTGGTTTATCCCAAGTCGGTGGTGGAACATGAGCGGTACCTTAGAGTTGTTCTGGAGATACTAAGGCACAATCGGTTCGAGCCAAAGCTCTCCAATTACCACTTTTGGTAGAAGGAGGTGAAGTTTTTAAGCTATGTAGTGTCAAAGGCTGGTACTTCTATAGACATAGCTAAGGTTGAAGCTATTCAAAATTGGAAGAGGCCTGAGATAATTACCGATATCCATAGTTTTCTTAACTTAACCGGTTATTATCAGTGCTGCATAGAGAATTCCTTAAAGACAATGCTACCTCTTACTAATCTTATTAGGAAGGGTGTGAAGTTTCAGTGGACAGACAAATATGAGACAGCATTTCAGAAGCTGAAGGATTTACTTACTCGTGCACCTAATCATGTTGTACCAGAAGGTAATAATGAGCTTGAGGTTTATACATGTGCTCATGTTTCTGGTCTGGGAGCGGTTCTTATGTAGAGAGGTAGAGTGGTGGCTCATGCGTCAAGGCAGCTGAGGCCTAATGAAGTCCATTATGCCACTCATGATTTGGAGCTTGCTGCCATTATCTTTGCATTGAAGATATGGCATCACTATTTGCTTCGAGTGAGATCTATCATTTATACAAATCATAAATCACTGAAGTATACTTTCACTTAGAAGGATCTAAACATGAGGCAGCATCGTTGGCTTGAGTTTCTTATGGCCTATGACTTTGAGATTCAATACACCCTTGAAAAGAGAATAGAGTCGTTGACTGTTGAGTAGGAAGCATCAGGCAGTTGTTTCTATAATGATAGCTAAGTGGAAGGATTTAGAGTTGCTTTCTATGTGTGATATTCGAGATATAGATTCTATAGTTGGTTCGGGTGCGATGTTGTCTAGTCTTATTTGAAAGTGTATATGGATCGATAATATAGTTAAACTACGACTAGCAAGTGCGGAATTATAAATAATAGTAAATGGCAGTAATAAAAATGACACCAGGGATTTTTATACTGGTTCGAACTTCTCGTTCTACGTCCAGTCCCAGACTGCTTCTGGAATTTCTCGAATAACCCTCACTTAACCCGGAGGAACAGGTATTACACTGCCTGAGCAACCGAACAGGACTTTCCGCCTAAGCAACCGAATAGGACTTTCCGCCTAAGCAACCGAATAGGACTTCAAATACAATTTGGTAAATTGTTTCTTGACTTGTGTGTTCTTTGAATAACACGAATATAGTCAATGTAGTACACCCTTCCTATAATCTTCTTGATATGATGATTTGAATGTGCAAAGATAGGAAGTAGAGAATTGAAAAATCGCTTGTGATTATGATAATACAAAGCAAGTATAGATAGAAAGAATTGGTTTATAAAATAGTGGATTTTCATCTCTATTTATAGTATTGAATAGTTTTAATTCAATAGTTGCAACTATTAGAAGAAGTGCAACTCTTGGTGAAGAAGACAACTCTTCAGATTTTGATATTATATGAAGAGATGCTTCAGTTCGTCAAGTTCAGATGTCTGAGATAAATGTGACAGATGTCTGAATAATTTTGAATTTCAAAAAATCAAAGGAAAACACTAAACAGTTAATTTAGACGTCTGTCTTTTAATTCAGACGTCTGTCTAGGATGACAGACGTCTGTTATTAAGTGACAGACGTCTATTTCATATGGAAATAGAAGAATTAACAACATAGTGCTCAGACGTCTGTTATCTTAATTTAGACGTCTGAAATAGATGTCAGACGTCTGAATTAATATACAAACGTCTATTTCTATACTGTTCTGTTCCTTTGTCTATTTTATTATTTTTGAACTTGAGAATATATATAATTTTGAAAATACCTTTTTTATATTTATTTTAAAGCAAGATTTTCAAAAGTATATGTGTGTGTGTGTGTGTTTCATCACCATATCAGAGATTGTACAAATATATCTAACTAGATTTTATAAAGAGCTTTTAATCTTGTTGATGATAATAGCTTCTTTTGATGATTCCTGCAAGAATATTTGACATAATAATATATAGATTGAAATATATAGTTGTCGCATTAAAATCGAAGAAGTCAGGTTTCAACATTCTCCCCCTTTTTGATGATGACAACTATATAATTCATCGATTAGTTATAATCATACCTTTTGCTCCCCCTGTCAATATGACCATATTATATAGCAGAAATATAATTATTTCTCCCCCTTTGTCATTAACAAAAAGAATTGTTGGGGTTGACTTGGATAAAAAAATAACAAAACTGTGAATAACACACTAATTAAGAGATGTAAACAAACCAAGCAAGATATTAACAAAAACAATGTTTAGGATACATCATAGTTGATTTTTTTAAAAAAAAAACAGATAAAATTATACAATCTTATCATTCACCATTGTTTGAACCAAAAAAAAAATTTATGAGAGAAGATTGAACCAAAAGAGACACCAAAAGAGAAACCAAAAGAGAACCATCTTCATTCACCATTCTCCCCAAGAAGGAGAAGAAGGAGGTGAGGATCCATGAGACTTTTTCCATAATTGGCGAAGAATTGTCTTGATATTTCTCAATTCTCGTGCATTCTCTTCGACTTTGGCATCAAAGTAATCGAATCTAGAATTGATGGAAGAAAAGCCTTGTGCTATTTGTTGAGAAATTTTCTTTTGATTTTGAGAAATAATGATGTCGGATTTGAGCTTTTCATTTTTAGTATACGAGCGAGAAGTACCAGAAATTAGTTCTATCTCGAAATTTTCCGAATTTGGGCTTTGGATAAAAGCTTGCTCAAAAGCTTCATCTTCATCTTCTTCTTCATTTTCCCTTTCTTCATCATTCTTTTCTTTTTCAGTATTGTCTTCATTTCCATTATGTCCGGAACTACTTACTTTTGCTTTTCCTTTCTCTTTTTGTAAAGCAAGTTGTTCCGCTTTATAATCATTAAATGTTGGAAATGTTGGAGGAGATTCTGGTAATCCCATTAAACTGAAGAAGCGAATGTTGGATACCTTGATTTTTTCAAATTCAATTGATGGACTTTGAATAGAGAAGGCACTTAAAATTCGAGTAATATAGGGAGCATAGATAATTGAGCGTTTCTTGGAGTCATGATAAGTGCGAAAAGCATCATAAAAGTATTGAGCCCAATTGATTTGAGTATTGGATAGAATTGATTGAAGTGCTTTATCTTCATCATCGTAAATGACCTCATGGCTTCCTTGTCGGGGAAAAATTGTTTTTATTAGCATTCTAAGCAATAGTCGAGGTCGAGGACGAAGATGATTTGATCTATCTGTGGATTTTTCAGGTTCAAAAAGATAATATTCGATTTGTTTAAGTTCTTCTCCTTCTAACTTAAAGTCATCTATGTCGACCCCTTCCGAGCTACATTTTAAAATTCGTCCAATGTCAGAAGGAGTTATTTGCAGAATGTTTCCAAAAACGCTTGTCCAAAGCGTTCCTTTTTCTCGATGAATTCTAATTTTTGGATTGTTAACATTCGCTAGAAATAATAGTACACTAAGTCTGCAAATGTTGACTTGATTATCTTTGAAATCAATAAGGCTTGTAATCTGAGATCTATCAGTATAGAGCCTAAGTTTGTAGAAAGGAAAATGATCAAGATTATAAAAGATACCATGAAATGATTGAAGAGAACATAAATGCTTGTAACGAGCCATGCTTCGAGGTTCGTGGTATAACCAAGCTTCAATTTGATCTTCCGAAGGAAGAATGTGAGGAGGTTGATGAGATGAATCTCCTTTTTGTTTTTTAGGTTTAGGCGCCATTGAAAAATTGAAAAAGCTAGGGTTTCGAGTTTGAGAGACGAGAAGAATAAACCGTTTGAAAAAAAAAACGTATGTAGATTTTCTTCTTAACAGGGTTTCAGACGTCTGAAAATTAAACAGTCGTCTGAAATTCTGTAGAATAAAAACATAGACTAGAAGAACAGACGTCTAAAAATTTATGACAGCCGTCTAAGACGTATGACAGACGTCTAAAAATAATTGACAGACGGCTCAGAAGGTTTAAAATGAAACAGAGAGCAAAAAACATTTTGCACTAAATTCAGACGTCTGATCTTTTTATATTTAGACGTCTATTATGAATAACAGACGTCTGTTATCTTTAAACAGACGGCTAATTTTGACTGCAAAAGTATAGACAGATTTAGACGTCTGTGGAAAATGACTCAGACGTCTGTGTGTCTGAAGATAGTAAAAATAGTTGTTTTTACAGACGTCTATTGAAAAATATAGACGTCTGTCTGTCTGATAAAAGATTTTCTTTAGTTTAGGCTTCTTTTTTTTTTTTTTTTTAAAAAAATATAGATTATTTCTTTCTATTGATAAGAACATAATACAAGAATAAGTCAACAAATCAAACATACAGACATATATATATTATCTATTTAGGAGTCTTTGGAGTTTTTGGAGACTTCGGAGACTTCCCTTTGGATGATTCGTGTTGATTTTGTTCAGCAGACTGATAAATAGGAGACCATTGAGGTTGACGTTCCCATGAATTTGGGGATACATGAGGACGTTGAGGTGAGAGAATATGTGCATTTGTGTTGATCGGAGATGAACCACATATTTTTGCAGCACATCGTTCAAGAAAACTGAGTCGTCTTCCATGACTCTTTTGTTCAAAATACATTTCTCGCTGAAGATCAAGTGTTTCCCTCTGATAGTGATGTAAATCATCTATCTTTTCTTTAGTAGATGGAGATGGAAATAAATTTCTTCGCGAACGTTTATTTTCCGGCGTATATCCCGTATGATGACTTTGTGGTGGACATATCGGAATATAAGCTGGAGTTGGAGTCGGAAGTTCGGAAGACCCAGAACTAGGAGTTTCGAAATTAATTGAAGAAAACTCAGATGTATAGGAGGGCTCATCTGAAGATGAACCAGCCATGGAATATAAGAATAATGCAAAGTTCAAAAACATATTTGTATTTTCACCTTTGTAAAAAGAATAGATAAGCTGAATAAAAAATTTCTTTGGTAAAAAGAAATTTATAGACAACTAAAAGCTAAAGAATAAATGGTTAAGATTAAAAGAAGTCAAAATTTAATGTTAACCAGAAACAATATGTGTGGGTAAAAGAAAAATTTAAATAAAGATAGAATAGCTGAAGTAAACTTCATAAATTGTTGAGAGAGATAATACCAAGTTCTCGTCTCAATTTTACAAAAATGTTTTCATTTAAAGGTTTTGTAAAAATATCTGCTAATTGATTTTCCGAAGATATAAATTCTAGATTGATTATATCTTTTTCAATATTATCACGAAGAAAATGATGACGAATGTCAATATGTTTTGTCCGTGAATGATTTACTGGATTTTTAGATAAATTTATAGCACTAGAGTTATCACAGAAGATTGTAGATTTAGATAAGTTAAAACCAAAATCTTGAAGAGTTTGTTGCATATAAATTACTTGAGCACATGCCAAAGCTGCAGATATATATTCTGCTTCACAAGTAGAAAGTGATACGCAATTTTGTTTCTTACTGAACCAAGATACTAGAGACCGTCCAATGAAGTGACAAGTCCCACTTGTACTTTTTCTATCCGTCCGACTTCCTCCAAAATCAGCATCACTATATGATACTAATTCAAAAGGACATTCTTTCGGATAAAATAGTCCAAAATCTTTGGTTTTGTTGAGATAACGTAAAATACGTTTCACTGCTCTAATATGTGATTCTTTAGGATCGGCTTGAAATCGTGCACACAAACAGACACTCATCATAATATCGGGTCTACTAGCAGTTAAATATAATAACGATCCAATCATACTTCGATATAATTTTTGGTCTACACTCTTGCCATTTTCATCTTTTTCAAGATGTATGGTTGTACTCATAGGAGTTGGTTTGGCAGAGGTATTTTCCATACCAAAGCGTTTGATTAAATTATTACAATATTTTTCTTGATTTATAAAAATACCATTATTAATTTGTTTAATTTGAAGTCCAAGAAAATATGTTAATTCTCCCATATGAGACATTTCAAATTCATTTGTCATTATTTTAGAAAATTCTTGACATAATTTATCATTAGTTGATCCAAAAATAATATCATCTACATAAATTTGAACAATTAAAATATCATTTTTCTTTTTCTTAATAAAAAGAGTTTGATCAACCTTTCCAATTTCAAAACCAGAATTGATTAAATAAGTTTTTAAACGATCATACCAAGCACGAGGTGCTTGTTTCAAACCATATAAAGCCTTTTTAAGTTTATAAACATGTTCTGGAAATTGTTCGTGTATAAACAAGGGAGGTTGTTCAACATAAACATTTTCTTTAATAAATCCATTTAAAAAAGCACTTTTAACATCCATTTGATATAATTTGAAATCATGAAAGCAAGCATAGGCTAATAGAATTCGTATTGCTTCTAATCTTGCGACAGGAGCAAATGTTTCTTCATAGTCAATTCCTTCTTCCTGATTATATCCTTGAGCAACTAATCTAGCTTTATTTCTAGTGATATTACCATTTTCATCAGCTTTATTTTTAAAAACCCATTTAGTGCCAATAACTGTTTGATCAGATGGTCGTGGAACTAAATCCCAAACGTCATTTCTTTCGAATTGGTTTAGTTCTTCTTGCATCGCAATAATCCAATAATCATCAGTTGAGGCTTCCTTAATATTTTTAGGTTCTATATTAGAAAGAAATGCTATATGACCCATTTGATTTAGTTGATTTCTTGTTTTAACTCTTTCATCAATTTCTCCTATTATATTTTGAATTGGATGATCTTTTAAAATTCTTGGTGGAGATTTTAAATCAGTTTCAATTTGATTTAAAGAAGAGATATTTTCAGGTGAAATGTTGTCAAAAGTAGAGTTTGAATTTATTAAAATGTCTTCATCATCATTTGTTTTAATTTTGAAATTTTCATCAAATGAAACATGAAGTGTTTCTTCAATAGATTTAGTTCTTATATTATAGATTCTATATGCTTTGCTTCGTTCGGAATATCCGATGAATATACATTCATCTGATTTTGGATCAAATTTACCTAATTGATCTTTTGTATTTAAAGCGAAACATTTAGAACCAAAAACTTTAAAGTAAGATATATTAGGTTTTCTACCGATGAAGAGTTCATATGGAGTATGTTTAGTTAAAGGTCGAATAGAAACACGATTTAGAACATAACAAGCAGTAGCAACGGCTTCTGCCCAAAATTGTTTTGGAAGAGTGGTTCCATTCAATAGAGTCCTAGCACATTCTTGAAGTGTTCTATTTTTACGTTCAACAACTCCATTTTGTTGAGGCGTTCTTGGAAATGAAAAGTTATGAAATATTCCCTTTTTATTACAGAACTTCTCAAACAATTCATTTTCAAATTCTCCTCCATGATCACTTCTAATATTTTTAATTTTTAGATTTTTAATATTTTGAATACGTTTAGCAAAGATTTTGAAATTCTCAAAAGTATCACTTTTGTTTTTCATAAATAAAGTCCAAGTATATCTAGAGAAATCATCAACTATTACAAAGACATATCTATTGTGATTAATAGATTGAGTCTGAGTTGGTCCAAATAAGTCTAGATGCAACAATTCAAGAGGTTGCAAAGTTGAGATGATCTTCTTGGATTTAAAAGTAGATTTAGTTAGCTTTCCTAGTTGACAAGCATCACAAATGCTATTTACCTTAAAATTCATTTTAGGTAATCCTTTTACCAAATTATTTTTGGATAATTTATTAATAGCTTTGAAATTTATATGACAAAATCTTTTATGCCATAGCCAAGGATCATTTTCTTTGACTAATAAGCACATATTTGTATTATAATTTATTTTCATATTTAAAATATAGATATTATGATCTCTTACTCCTTCGAAAATGATATTTTTGTTATGATCAAAAATATTGCATTTATTTTCAGAAAATACTATGTTAAAACCTTTATCACATAATTGACTAATACTAAGTAAGTTATGTTTTAAATTTTTAACTAATAAGACATTTGTAATAAGAGGTAATTTAGATGTACCATCATTGCTCACATCGCCTTTGCCGATGATGTAACCTTTTGAATTATCTCCAAAAGTGACAGATCCTCCATCTGAGTAGATAATGTTAGTTAACATATTTTTATTGCCTGTCATGTGTTTTGAGCAACCACTGTCTAGAATCCATTTTCCTCTTTTCTTAATAGGTACCTGCAAAAAATATTGAAATTCTATTGGTACCCACTTCCTCTATAGGGTCCTAAGGGTTAAATCTTAGGAAGCCAAACCCAGTTGGGTTTAGAGTTCCCTTTAAAAATAAAATTTTCATTCTTATGTACAGACATAATAAAAGATTTAATGTAGTTTTTCTTAATCAAATTATTATTAGTTTTTGGAACCCAAATCATAATTGATTTTGGATGAATAATTTTTGAAGAAGATTTTTGAGCAGATATAGATGCCTTTTTCTTAAAATTAGTATATAAAGAACCATTATTTTTAGAATGCTTTTGTATTGGTTTTTTATATCCTAATCCCTTTTTATTTGAACAAGTTTGAGAATTCTCAATTATTTTAGAGAGACTCTCTCTTCCACTGTTAAATTTAGAAATATTTTTAGAAATATTTTCCAGTTTTGTTTTAAGATTTGATACTTCTATATCAAGTGTTTTAATATTAGAGTTTAAATCATAATTTTCTTTTGCTAATTTAACATTCTCATATTTCTGTTTTTCTATTTCACTGCTTAAATCAGTCAATTGAGATGTTATATTAACATAAGATTCTTGAGATTTTACTAACTCTTCCTCTAATATTTTCTTTTCATCTTTTAACATGACAGTTTCTATTTCAGATCTATTTAATTTTCCTAAAGCATCTTTATATTTACTCTTTAGAATTCTAAGTTTATCTAACAATTCAGAGTTTATTTCTATTAAATCGTCAAAAGTTAGATCACTTACATCATCATTTGTTGCCATAAAACAAACATTGGCTTGTTCTGAATCACTATCATTATCACTGTCTGATGAAGAAGATTCTGTATCATCCCATGTAACTGAGAAGGCTTGTTTCTTTTTATATTTGTCCTTTTTGAAATTATTCTCTTTCTTCCGATCAGGACAATCTTTCTTTATGTGGCCCTTCTTGTGACATTCGTAGCATTCAAGAGATGAACTTGATGGCTTATTAAAACCCTTGTTATTTCCAAATTTATTACCCTTTTTGAATTTTAAAAACTTTTTGAAATTCTTAGCTATAAATGCCATATCATCTTCTGATTCAGAGTCTTCTTTTTCTGCTTGAAAAGCGATAGTTTTCTTGTCCTGTGCTTGTGCTCGTCTTGCCTGCAAATTTACTTCATAGGACATTAGATTTCCTATTAACTCTTCTGTTTTTATGGTTGAAATATCATTAGCTTCCTCGATAGCTAAGACTTTTCGTTCCCATTCATCAGTTAAAGAGTTAAGGATTTTTGATACAACATCAGATTCAGTAAAAGTGACTTCTAAAGCTAAAAGAGAGTGATAAATATCCTGGAATCTAGAATACATTTCACTAATACTTTCTCCTTGTTTCATCCTAAAATTTTGAAATTGGTTTTTAAGCATAGAGATCTTGCTTTGTTTTACTTTATTTGTTCCTTCGTGTGTAACCTTAAGAGTATTCCATATTTCATATCCAGTTTTACAGATACTGACTCGATTGAATTCATTTTTGTCTAAAGCACAAAATAACATGTTCATTGCTTTTGCATTTGCAGTAGCATCTAGTTTTTGAGTATTAGACCATGTAGCATACTCTGTAGTAGGGATATGATATTCAGTTTGAATAATATTCCAGGTTTCAAATCCACTTGCTTGCATAAAAATTCTCATTCTAGTTGACCAATAACTATAATTTAATCCGTTAAACAATGGTGGTCGTGTAGTGGCTTGTCCCTCAGTAAAACTGTTGCTAGTGTTATTGTCCATATTATTAAAATATCAGATAACTGTGTTATAGTTACGTGATGACCTTGCTCTGATACCAAATGAAAGTGTATATGGATCGATAATATAGTTAAACTACGACTAGCAAGTGCGGAATTATAAATAATAGTAAATGGCAGTAATAAAAATGACACTAGGGATTTTTATACTGGTTCGAACTTCTCGTTCTACGTCCAGTCCCAGACTGCTTCTGGAATTTCTTGAATAACCCTCACTTAACCCGGAGGAACAGGTATTACACCGCCTGAGCAACCGAACAGGACTTTCCGCCTAAGCAACCGAATAGGACTTTCCGCCTAAGCAACCGAATAGGACTTCAAATACAATTTGGTAAATTGTTTCTTGACTTGTGTGTTCTTTGAATAACACGAATATAGTCAATGTAGTACACCCTTCCTATAATCTTCTTGATATGATGATTTGAATGTGCAAAGATAGGAAGTAGAGAATTGAAAAATCGCTTGTGATTATGATAATACAAAGCAAGTATAGATAGAAAGAATTGGTTTATAAAATAGTGGATTTTCATCTCTATTTATAGTATTGAATAGTTTTAATTCAATAGTTGCAACTATTAGAAGAAGTGCAACTCTTGGTGAAGAAGACAACTCTTCAGATTTTGATATTATATGAAGAGATGCTTCAGTTCGTCAAGTTCAGATGTCTGAGATAAAAGTGACAGATGTCTGAATAATTTTGAATTTCAAAAAATCAAAGGAAAACACTAAACAGTTAATTTAGACGTCTGTCTTTTAATTCAGACGTCTGTCTAGGATGACAGACGTCTGTTATTAAGTGACAGACGTCTATTTCATATGGAAATAGAAGAATTAACAACATAGTGCTCAGACGTCTGTTATCTTAATTTAGACGTCTGAAATAGATGTCAGACGTCTGAATTAATATACAAACGTCTATTTCTGTACTGTTCTGTTCCTTTGTCTATTTTATTATTTTTGAACTTGAGAATATATATAATTTTGAAAATACCTTTTTTATATTTATTTTAAAGCAAGATTTTCAAAAGTATATGTGTGTGTGTGTGTGTTTCATCACCATATCAGAGATTGTACAAATATATCTAACTAGATTTTATAAAGAGCTTTTAATCTTGTTGATGATAATAGCTTCTTTTGATGATTCCTGCAAGAATATTTGACATAATAATATATAGATTGAAATATATAGTTGTCGCATTAAAATCGAAGAAGTCAGGTTTCAACATTATTGCTCGACCATTTTGATTAATCGGATCATAGATACTCAAAGGAGAGATTCGACTATTTTTGCCCTTATTTCGGAGGTTGGATTCTGGTGAGTTGGCAATGATCTTGTTGGTCATTCTCCTGATGCTTGTTGTTGCTTACGGAGGAGTAGTTGACTTGTTTTTCTCGATTTGGATGGTCTTTGTAAGAAAATAATGGATGATTGCCATCGTTTGTGCTATACTATTTACCTTGGAAGAAGTAAGATGTATATGGATATGAATCATCTTTATTATTGGAAAGGGAAGCGTAACATTAGGAAGCGTGTGAAGGGATGTATGACTTGTTAGCTTGTTAAAGATGAACATCATAGGCCTAGTGGTCTTCTTCGGCCATTGGAGATCCCACTGTGGAAATGGGACCAAGTATAAGTGAATTTGATTATTTCATAGTAGTTCACATATGTAAATCCCAATATGAAATCTAGTAATGATTTCTCTAATGTTGTATTCTTTTCAAGTGTCGATGGAAATTTTTGATGGTCTTCCTTGATCCAGTCGTGGCCATGATAACATTTTGGTAGTAGTTCATTGCTTGACTAAATCAGCTACCGGTGAAGTCAAGTAGAACTACTCCATATTTGGTCAAGCTTTATGTGAAGGAGGTAGTGTGACTTCATGGTTTTCCTAGTTCCATTGTGTATGATCGTGATCCATTATTCACCTATGGTTTTTGGAAGAGTCTTCAGTTAGCTTTAGGAACGAAGCTAAACTTCAGTACATAATATCATTTGCAGACTGATGGTAAAGTGGAGTGTGTTAATCAGGTGTTGGAGGATCTACTTCGATCTTGTGTTTTAGATTTGGGAGTTGGCTAGAAGGATCATATCTATTTGGTAGAGTTTACTTACAACAACAGCTATTGGTCCAGGATCGACGTACAAGATTTGAGGCTTTATGCCGTAAAATATGTCATTCCCCATCTTATTGGCTTGAGACAGGAGATAAGTTTGTTCTAGGTTAGGAGTCTATTAGAGAGGCTCCTAAGAAGATAAAGTTGATCAGACAGAGGATGAAGAAACCCAGGATTAGTAGAAACCTTATGCAAACCATAGGAGAAGGGATATCGAGTTTGAGGTGGGTGATCTTCTCTTTATGAATATGTCTCCTCTGATGGGTGTTATGTGGTTTAGTAAGTCAGGAAGCTTGCACCTTGCTTTGTTGGTTCATTCGGGCGCATTGGTCATGTTGCTTATTGTGTTGCTCTTTTAGATCATTTCTTTGGTATTCATAATGTCTTCAGTATTTCTCACTTGAGGAAGTGTTTAAGTAGCACCGAGACAGTTGTGGAGCCGAGGCATATCGAGGAGCTTAATATATCACTGGACTTGACTTATGTGCATCATTCAATCTATATAATTGACTCAAAGACCTAGCATCTTAGGACCAAGAGGGTTCCTCAAGTGATGGTGCAATTGTTTGACAGCCCATTGGATTGTACCTAGGATACTAGAGAGTATATGTCATAAACTTATCCCAAGCTATTTCCTAATACACACGAGTTCGGTATGATTTATTGCTTTGTTTATTTGTTTGTCTTAGTATTAATACTAACCCAAAAATGGATCAACACCCAGAAATCAGATGAAAGCACCAAGCACCAATTCAGATTAAATAAACATAAAAGTAGTAAAACAAGAGACAATTTTTATAGTGGTTTGGCGTAATCTCTGGCCTACGTCCACTTCATTCTTTTCATTAATTGTTTTCTCTTCGGATTAATCCTATATATATTAGATTTGACCACAATCTAATGGATCTCAGATTTACAATAGAGTTTCTAGGTTGTTTATAGGTCACTAGTATTAAGAATTTGCTGATCTAAGTCCTAGAATAGCAAATAATTGTTTCCCAGGTGACTTTACTGGAGGAAAGATTAGAGGTGAAGAAGCAGCAGAGCCCCGCAGTTAGAGAATCCATCCCCTATTTTGCTTACTCTATGGTTTGTATTTATAGGGAAAACAGTCGTTGTAACGACCCGCTATTTTGGACCATTCAAATCGACAATAAATCCACACATGTCTGACTTGAATAATTCAAAATATCAGATTGTTAATTTAAATTTTGGCAAAACTCAGCATATGCAGTAAATAAATCAATCACAGAATCACAGACACAGAGTAATACAATAATACGCAGCGGAATAGATAAAAGAGTAGTTCATGAAGCTACTATATAAACATCAGAGTTAGAAATAAAATACAACAGAATATCTCAAATACAGTGAAGTTTCCAATCCAAACAGATGACTTCTGTGAACGAATCAACTGGAAAGCTGGAAGCTGAATCAAAAGTTGGATCTCCAAAGGAAGCTCCAAACTCCAAAGGTGAGTCTCAAATGCTGTATCACTCGGTCTGACCCGAGCGTAAAGCAAAACACAAAACACTCGAGTCAGGATTAACATTCTTATATCAATAAATCCAACTCAAGTGAAATACCAACTGAAATACAAGTAACTTAAAGGATGTTTGGGATAACCATCCTCTAAGGATCTTCAGAACTATCTACGAGGTGGAAATATACACTATAACACCGTGGTCATTCCAAATTAATTTATACTACAAAACCAAAATATCATTTCATTTCAAATATATCTATTTTCCAAATTAGTATATATATATAGGTTAAATAATTTAAAATCAAAGTATTTAATTTCCTCAAGTCTGGCAAATCGATTCAAATCAACTTCAAATTCCAAATTCAAATTTATTCAAAGCTCAATTCATCAATTTAATTCAATTCTAAATATACCATTTATTTTTCAATATATTTCAAAGCTTTAATACTCAACATTTTCCAAAGTTAGATTTAACAGTTTCATATAGCTCTTGATTTAACTTCATTATTATTTAATCAGGGAATGTTCACTTAATAAACTCAATATCATCTAACTAGCCTTACATTTCATTTTTACTAAATATTTTCTTAAATTTATTTAAGCAAGAATTATTCATTAAATTATTTAAATAAAACCCAACGTATAAATCATATCTTAAATCTCAATTTTCAATAAGTTTCAAATTTGTTTAATTAATAAATTATCTTTCCAACCTTAACTTATTCAAATTATTACCAGAATCTATTTTGAAAATATAATTTTTATACTTAAACATCTCATAAGTATTAAATCCATCCTAATTTAAATTAAATAATTTAAGGCTCAACATTTATTAAAACCATATATTTCTTTCCAAAACCATAAAATTCATTTTCAAAATATTTTATATATGGACCAACGGTGTCTGTATATATACATCATATGGTTAAGTGATACGGATATTTATCATTTCAATCCGAAATTTAAATATATACGGGTAGATATCATTTCGACCCGTAATCCCAATTTCAATTCAAATGAAAATCGCTTGGGTTTATCATTTCAACCCTTAACGAAATTCTCCTATTCTAAAGTTCGTTCGGGTATGTATCATTTCAACCCATAGTGAATTCTAAACTACAGGGAACTTGCAGAGTGATAACAGATACAAAAAAAATATATAACAGCAGGCATATATCATCAGTATAAATAACAGATACGAGTGTCAGATGTCACAGGTGAACAGATATAAATAATAGTAATAACAGGCATATAATACTAGATACTGGTGTCAGATGTCACAGGTGAACAGTTATGGATAATAGCATATATAACAATGTAAATAACTACAGCAGCATATTTCAATTGCTATGTCAAATGAAATCGAATTTAAATAATAAAAGAACGTTAATCGTGAGTGATTGCTCACCTTCCGAGGCTAGAGAAGTTTGAAACACAACCAGTTACGAATTAGATCATGATCTAGAAAATCGAACAATCCAACAATAGTCTCAAAGTGAAGTAAGCTGAAAGCGGATTTGACGGACAAAGCTGATAGATAAGAATCGATGAGAAATAAATCAGAATCAATTTGATAGAACAATTTATCAATATTATTATTTTCCATGAAATCAATATTAATTTAAACATATATTATTAAAATAATATATATATATATATAATTAGAAATCATAGTTTACATTTAAAACACATATAGCAAAGTATTAACATATAAAGTATAGTTTCAAATTAATTAAGAAAAATGAAAACAACTTCTTTACAACTTATATACATTAAAATCTATATATATAATACATTACAAACTATTACTTAACTGAAACATATACATGAATAAAGAAAATCAATATATATATATATGTATTATATGCAGACCATAACAAGTACTCTGGCTAAACATAAATACAATACAGTCCTATATATATAGATGTCTTCTTACACAAATCATATTTAAAACAATATCTATATCAAATCAAGCCTAGTTAAAACTCAGTACGCATATATATTTAAAACATATTTTATACAACATATCTAGATATGCATGCAACATGTTTTCCAAATCAAAGACTTATATATATAGTACTTAAAAAGTACTATAAGCTTATAAATATAAAGCAGCAACTTATATAACATGTTATAAAATTACTGTAACTTGTTTATAACTAACCTAACCTTTATAAAATCATCCACTAACATATGCCTATCCCTCAGTTATAATTATATAGACTCACATATACCTGTGCTACCTACAAGAGCACAGACTAAATATATACAATATACATGCAGAAAGTTGTACACATACAAAGTATCAGCAATATATGTATTTAATATGTATATAATTTTGTCAAACTAAACAAAAATATATATATTATATAACTTTTATAAATATACGTATACTACTAAACCCAATCATATATAAAATAACTAACATATATAATATACTAACAGTATATATATGAACTATTTTATAAATCTGTATATATAATGAAAACAACTTTTAAATAGAAAAAAAAATGTAATTTCTTTCAAAACTTCTCATATATACAAACACATACTTACGCAAAGAATGGAAGGGGGCGCAAATGGCAGAGGAAGGAGACGTTGCTCGTCTCGGCAAGAAGGTGGCGAGAGGAGCAACACGCTGGGAAGGGGTCGTGTGCGGAGCTGCTTCAGTCAGAGACCAGGAGTTTGGCATGGAGGGGATGGCACGGCTTGAGGAGAGAGCCTGGGGTGGTTGACAGCGGTGCAAGGCTAGAAGGTGGAAGGCGTAGGGTAAAGCAAAGGCGACTGAGTAGGAGGATGGCGCAAGGAGCTGGAAGGCTACAGCACTTGTGGAAGTGGGTGGATCTTCTATTGCATGGAGATGGAGGGTTTGAGAGGCTGTTAGGGTGAGATGCATACAGTGTACGGTTGTAAGATGGCGTGGCAAGAGAGTGAAGGTGGTCGGCAAGCTTCAGGTGTAGGGCGGAGCGAGTTTGAGGAGGGTTGTTGACTGGCGGTTAAGGGGGCCGGGTTTTAAAGCGGATGACGTGGAGTGTGGTGGGAACGAACTGCCGTGGAGGAGAGGGGATGGTCTGCGAAGGTCTGCGAAGGTCGGCGAAGTAAGGAGGTACAGGCGGTGAAGGTTTTTTGGCATGCGGCTACAGCTGCAATAGGCGGGGGATCAAAGGTAGTTTCCGGTGGGCGTTGCTTGGCATGTGGTGAAGGCGAGGTGGATCTGTAGGCTAACGAGGAGTGAGAGGGGTGGAGAAATGGTGATCGGTGATGGGAAGGTAGGGGAAAAGTCGGCTCAGCAGAGGGCTGCTCGGGGTAGGCGAACGAGGCTGCTAGCGTTAAAATAGTGGAGGGGGGTAAGGATGGAAGCACGGCAACAAAAGGAAGTGCAGATTTATCGAAGCAAACTTTATTATAATATTTTTTTTCACATGAAGATAGAAAATAAAAGAGGAGAGAAAGAAATAACAAACCGATATATAAAACGAAATGGTGGGATAGAAAACGTCAGGCACGATTTGAATTCTGGGAGTTATAAAAGCAAATGGCTATATGGTTTAACACGGTGGAAATTGAAAGGACAAAGGAAACCCAAAAGTTTTAAAACGGGTACCGATACGGTTACTGTTTTCGCAGATTCTACCACGTACCGGGCTCCAAAGCACACAAATGAATACACTGTTGAGATCAGCACGACGAGACGATCGAAACGGTATACAGATATCAGTGGTACGAATAATTTATCAAAAGTCGATAATCGGTACCGAAAAATGCTGCTACTTTACCAGAAATAAGATAAACGGAGCAGTAGAAGTCCAAATTTGGAAAAACGAATTTCGCAGTCTGATTCAGAATGATCTGAATAAATTTTCTCCTGTTGACATATTTTGATTTCGGAAAACTTTTAAATTCACTTTTATTAACCGGTTTGATTTGAAATGAAATTTCACAGGAAAATAAACTTCAATGTTATCAGATGAAAATTTACCAGTTGCTATATTAAAATAGACGTATTCCAAATAATAAATTTTTAATTTCAAATTTTATTGTTTAAAATTTCACAAATTTCCAGTTAAATATACTTTAAAACCGTTAAATTTTACGGGTCGTTACAGTCGTGTTAGGCTAGAAATCCATCTTAGGTAGAGTCCAAATAGTGGCTTGAAGTAGTGTGCAAAGTCGCAGGATCTTCCGAGTTAACCACAAAGGTCGGTACAGATCTCTCAATTCGGTGATGACTTCTCTCTGTAGTTCGAATCACTTCAAACCTTCTTGTATCCTTCTTCTTACTTCATTTTAAGGTATCTCATGCCATTTCCATCAATCGTTGGTCATCGAGAACAAGTCGGTACCTACCTCTCTCCAAAATAGTTCAGTACTAGCATTTTTGCCTAAGAGGTTGGTAGTGACTTTTTCCCTTAGCTCGAAATGACTTGTACTCTTCTTTAGCACTCTTCTAATTCCATATGGAGGTGTCCCAAAGTGGTCACTACATCTACGGAGTTAATAAGAGAGGTCGGGAGATACTTGAGAGGTCGATGGTGACCTCTCTCCTTAGTGTATTTTTCATCCAAATTTCTTGAGCACACATGGAATAGGTATACAATGACTCTTGTAAAATTCGAGTGGGAAATACTAAGCCAAAAATGTCTTCGATGAAATGATCATGTTGGTACCGATATGTGTGGTTAATGTATTTTCAGTTAAATTTTTCTGAGATGTTTCTTAGCCATATCTAAGAGTATTTGATAATTTTTAGGTCGTTTCATCCCCGTTTGAATCTTTTAAGTCCAATTGAAATGTGATTTGCTAAAAAGAGGGTTAACACTTGCCCCTTAAAGTACATCTTTCGAATGTAAGGTGTGCTCTGCTTAAGAACAAGTTTTAGTAATTAGTCTTTGATAGTTGAGGTCTCCAACTGCTCACTCTTGGCGAATCATCCAATTCCTTCAGATCCTCTTTTTAATCATGGGTTGTTCCAAACCAGTTATAGCCTAAGACTCTAGACTCTTCTTCAATGTGGTTTATACATCTTCATCATTATGATTTCATTCGGAGTTATTACATTACATACCAAAATCATCCCATGTTTATCCGGGATTTACATTATTTTCATTCCGATCACATATCAAAATCATCCCATGTTATCTAGGATTTATTTTTTTTATTCTAATTACAAGGCGTTCAAATCCTTTTATTGAATCCGTATCCGTTCGAGGGTTGGATCTCTTCGGATCATTTTATATTTAACTTATTGCGCGATCTCTCCAGATCATTTTATATTCAATTTAATATGCAACCTCTCCAGATCATCTAATGTTCAATTTGAAGGGATGATCTCTCCAAATCATTTAGTGTTGAAGATAAGGGGATGATCTCTTCAGATCGTTTAGTATTCTATTTAAGGTTAGACCTTTCCGGGTCATATATCACCCAATTTAGGGTTTTGATCTCTTAGGATCCTTGCTGAGTTCGCTTGCTCTCCGGCAAAGGAACTCAATGACCAAGCAAGCCCGTCTGCTCACTCTTCGGAAGGGGACTTGCTTTCCGTACAAGCCCATCCACTCGCTCTCCGATAAGAGAGCTTGCACCTTGCACTTCGACCCCATCTCTCCGGTCGGGACTTAAAGCGATCAATATTAGTCATCATGTTCAAGTGGATTTTTCAAATGTTAAATAAGCAGAAATCTTAAGTGTTCATCCTAGACATCCGACTTAAAGTGTACCTAGAGATCAATCTAGGTCTCGTACATGTGTAAGTTGTCCGAGGTTATTATAGTCCTAATAGTCATCTTAAGATTCCGATTTATAACATGCCTAAGTACCGTTCGGGATCCTGTACATGTGTAAACGACATGCGGTTATTATTGTCTTTATTGCTCAATGTGAAAAGAAAAATACAAAAAATGAAACAAAAAAAATCAAAGTGCGGGAATCAAATTTTGACTCCCGTTCATCCCAATCATGGGATTGTCATCCAATGGAAGTCTCTGATCCATAACTTCATTCTAACCACCATTCCGATGGTGAGCCTCTATTTTTAGCTCTTGCTGTCATGCCTTCTTATTTCGATTTGCCATTCTTGCTCCAACATTGCCCGTTCTAGGCACTAAAGCTCATTCTAGACCCAAATCGATCATGTCCCTGAGTCATGTGAGCATTATTCCAACTTACTTTGCTCTATCTCTAGATGCTACTGCATTGGTTTCTAGTATTTTGTTTTGAGTTCCAGTTGCTCTGGTTGTTCATTTTTTATCTATTCTTCTAAGAAATCCCTCGAGCATTATAGTCAAGGCATTATTCTACCTTGCATTTCTTTCATCATTCTTTCCACCTCTTCTCTGGTTATGTGGGTGGATTGATTAGAATTTGAGGATATCTCCTGGTTACCCCCAAGCTCTAGTTGACTTCCTCTAATCTTAGATCTAGTCTTAAGCCTCTTAATCTTCTCCATATCTCAGATTCAAGCTTCAAGTCTCCAAATCTCATTCAAGGTTCTTAATGAAAGCACCAAAATGTTAACCTAGAAAATGGATCAACACCCAGAAATCAGATGAAAGCATTGATTTAGATTAAATAAATAGAAAAGTAGTAAAACAAGAGACAATTTTTGTAGTGGTTTGGCGTAATCTCTAACCTTCATCCACTTCAATCCTTTTATTAGTTTCTTTCTCTCTAGATTACAACTATTTATATCAGATCTTACCATAATCTAGTGGATCTCAGATTTACAATAGAGTCTTTAGGTTGGTTATAAGTCACTAATATTAAAATTTTGTTGATCTAAGTCCTAGAATAGCAAATAGTTGTTTCCTAGGTGACTTTAATGGAATAAAGATTAGAGGTGAAGAAGTAGCAGAGTCTCTACGGTCAGAGAATTCAGCCTCTGTTTTTCTTACCCTATGGTTTGTATTTATAGGGGAAACAATCATTTTGGGTTAGAAATCCATCTGAAGCAGAGTCCAAAAAGCGGCCCGAAGTAGTGTGCAAAGTCGTAGGATCTCTCGAGTTAACCACAGAGGTTGGTACCGACCTCTCAAGTCGGTGATGACTTCTCTCTAAAGTTTGAATCACTTCCAACCTTCTTGCACCTGTCTTCTTACTTCATTTTAAGGTGTCCCATGCTGTTTCCATCAATCGTTGGTTGTTCAAAACAAGTCAGTATCTACCTCTCTCCAAAACAGCTTAGTATCAGCCTTTTCGTCTAAGAGGTCAGTAGTGACTTTTTTCCTTAGCTTGAAATGACTTGTACTCTTTTGCAGCACTCTTCTAATTCCATATGAGGTGTCCCAAAGTGGTCGCAACATCTACGGAGTTAATAAGAGAGTTCGATGGTGACCTCTCTCCTTAATGTTTTTTTCATCCAAAGTTCTTGAGCACACATGGAATAGGTAGATAATGACTCCTGTAAATTCGAGTAGGAAATACTATGCCAAAAAATGTCTTTGATGACATGATCTTGTCGGTATGGACATATGTGGTTAATGTATTTTCGATTGAATTTTTTTTGAGACGTTTCTTTCTCCTATCTAAGAGTGCTTGCCAATTTTCGTTTCCTTTCATCCTTGTTTGAATCTTCTAAGTTCATAAGTCCAGTTGAAATCTACTTTGCTGAAAAGCGGGTTAACACTTGCTTCCCCACCACGACAAAGTATGCCTTTCATATGTAAGGTGTGCTTTGCTCAAGAAAAAGTTCCAATAATTAATCTTCGATAGTTAAGCTCTCTAACTAATTCAATCTTGATGAATTGTCCAATTCCTTCATATTCTCTTTTTAATCATGAGTCGTTCCAGACCTGTTATAGCCTAACACTCTAGGCTGTGCTTAAGTGTAGTTTATACATCATCATCATTTTGTTTTCATTGGAGTTATTACATCACATACCATAATCATCCCATGTTCATCCCAGATTTACATGATTATCATTCCGATCATATATTAAAATCATCCCGTGTTCATTCTGGATTTATCCGTTTTATTCTAATTAGAAGGCTTTCAAATCCTTTTATTAAATCTGCATCCATTCTAGGGTCGGATCTCTCAGGATCATTTTGTATTCAACTTAATGCATGATCTCTCTAGATCGTTTTATATTCAGTTTAATGAGCGATCTCTTAGGATTGATTAATGTTCAAGTTAAGGGGATGATATCTCCAAATCATTTAGTGTTTAGTTAAGGGGGACAATTTCTCTAGATCGTTTAGTATTCTATTTAAGGTTAGACTCTCCGGGTCGTTTATCCCCTATTTAGATTTTTGATCTCCTCGGATCGTTACTCTCCGACAAAGGAATTCAACGACCAAGCAAGCTCATCCGCTTACTCTTCGGTTAAGGGACTTACTTTTCGTCCGAGCCTATCCACTCATACATCGGCAAGGGAGCTTGCATCTTGCACTCCGGCCCCTTCTCTCCATTCGGAACTTAAAGCAATCAATATTAGTCATCATGTTCAACTGGATTTTTCAAATGTCAAATAAGCAGAAATCCTAAGTGTTCATCCAAGACATCCGACTCAGAGCATGTCCAAAGACCAATCTAGGTCTCGTACACATGTAAATAGCTCGAGATTATTATCATCCTAAGTACTCATCTCAGGAATTTGACTCAGGACGTGCCTAATGTTCGTTCGAGATCCCGTAGAGGTGTAAGCGACCCAAGGTTATTATTGTCTTTATTGCTCAATGGGAAAAACAAAATACAAGAAAAGAAACAAAAAAGAAAAGTGCAAGAATCGGATTTTGACTCCCGTTCATCCTGATCATGGGATTGTTATTCAGTGGAAGTGTCTGATCCATAAATTCATTCTGCCCTCCGTTCCAATGGTGAGCTTTTGTTTCCAAATCCTAATGTCATGCCTTCTTATACCGATTTGCCATACTGGCTCTAACATCACTCGTTCCAAGCACTAAAGCTCGTTCTAGATCCAAATCTATCGTGCCCTTAATTCATAGGGGCATCATTCCGGCTTACTTTGCTCTATCTCTGGTTGCTCCTTCATTGGTTTTTGGTCTTTTATTTTGAGTTCCAGCTGCTCTGACTGTTTATTATTCATTTATACTTCTAAGAAATCTCTCCAACATTTCTTGCAGTCAAACTATTACTCCATCTTGCATTTCTTTCATCATTATTTCCATCTCTTCTCTGGTCACGTAGATGGATTAATTAGAATTTGAGGACACCTCCTAATTGCCTCCAAACTTTGGTTGACTTCCTCCAATCATAGATCAGGTCTTAGGCCTCTTCATTGTTTCCATATCTTAAATTCAAGCTTCAAGTCTTCAGATCTTGTTCAAGGTTCTCAGTGAAAGCACAAAAATGTTAACTCAAAAAATGGATCAACACCCGAAAATCAGATGAAAGCACCAATTTAGATTAAATAAATTGAAAAGCAGTAAAATAAAAGACGATTTTTATAGTGGTTCGATGTAATCTTTGGCGTACGTCCACTTCAATCTTTTTATTAGTTGCTTTCTCTCCAGATTACAATTATCAAATCTGACCACAATCTGGTGGATTGCAAACTTACAATAGAGTTTCTAGATTGTTTTTAAGTCACTAGTATTAAGAATTTGCTGATCTAAGTCCTAGAATAGCAAATAGTTGTTTCCTAGGTGACTTTAATGGAAGAGAGATTAGAGGTGAAGTAGCAGAGTCTCCACGGTCAGAGAATCCAACCCTTGTTTTGCTTGCTCTGTGGTTTGTATTTATAGGAGAAATAGTCGTGTGGGGCTAGAAATCATTTGGGGCAGAGTCCAAACAGCGGCCCAAAGTAGTGTGCAAAGTTGCAGGATTTTCCGAGTTAGCTACAAAGGTCAGTACTGACCTCTCAAGTCGAAGATGACTTCTCTCTATAGTTCGAATCACTTTGAACCTTATTGCATCCATCTTCTTACATTATTTTAAGGTGTCCCATGCTGTTTCCATCAATCGTTGGTCATCCAAAACAAGTCGGTACCCACCTCTCTCCAGAACTGCTCGGTATCAGCCATTTTGCCTAAGAGGTCGGTAGTGACTTTTTTCCTTAAATCAAAATGACTTGTACTCTTTTGCAGTACTCTTCTAATTTCATATGGAGGTGTCCCAAAGTGGTCGCAATGTCTACGGATTTAACAAGAAAGGTCAGTACATACTGGAGAGGTCGGCGGTGAACTTACTCCTTTCATCCAAATTTCTTGAGCACACATGGAATGGGTAGACAATGACTCCTATAAAATTGGAATGGGAAATACTAAGCTAAAAAAGTCTTCAATGACATAATCATGTTGGTACCGATATGTCTGGTTAATGTATTTTCAGTTTAATTTTTTCGAAGATGTTACTTTGCCCTATCTAAGTGTGCTTGCCAATTTTTAGGTTGTTTCATCCTCATTTGAATCTTCTAAGTCCAGTGAAATCTGCTTTGCTAAAAAGAGGGTTAACATTTAATGGTGTAGCTGAGTTAGAAGTTATTACCTCATTTATAGATTGTCCCAAAGGGGAATTGCGAGGATGCAATTTTCTTAAGGCGGCAGTTGTAACAACCCATAGTTGAGAGGGAATTAAAACAAAGATTTAATTAATCAGAAGGGTTTTAATAGTAAAATTGTGGATAAACAGAAATAATTTGGAAATTATATGCGAAAAATATTTAATAAAGAAATAAAGTAACTTACTTGAGAGTAAATTTTAATTTTTAAAATTAGTTTGGATATTTTAAAGAGTTAAAATGATTTTTAGAATATATTAAAAATATTTATATAATTTTTACAAAGTCAAATATTAAAAATAACAGAGTAATAATTAAAAAAGAAAGAGAATATTATTTCACTTTAGAAAGGAGTTTAAAAATTATTATTGAAATTGGGCTTTAAGTGGTGAATATGGAAATAATTATTTAATTGGTATAAATTATAGAAAATAATTATTAGAAAATTATGAAATGGTGGTAAAACATTTGTGGAAAATAAATATGAATTTTATTTGGAACTTTGTGCTAATTTTTATGGTAGATGTTATCCCGCCTTCTGGCAAAGCCATGATATCTTCGATTTGGCTAGGAACAGATGGCCAACAGCCTTAGAAACCAATTACGTGCAGTGCTATAGACGATGGTCGAGCAGATTTGAAGGAGGACCAAATCGAAGCATAGTTAGCATGGCCCTGTGAAGTTATATTTCAAATTTGGAGTTGATTGAGGTTGATGTGCACAAGTCACGGATGAGGCAAGGATTTGTATGGATCGACCAAGAAAGATCAATGGAACAGTCAGGTCATCGGAGAACATTCAATATCTTGAAATCCACGAAGCCAATTTATGTGAAACTTTTAGAGAATCAATGAAATGAGGAGGAGAGCCTACAAAAACGATCGTGTATTGAAAGGCGAAGGAGGGAGGGTGACCGATCATTTATAACCAATCATTCTTACCGATCCATCCTAACGATCGGCATAGTTCAGTGTACATTCCAACTTCAACAAAGATCGATCCATATCTCACAATCCACAACTCAGAATGGTCCCATATTTTAGGATCAATCTCAAAAGGCATGTGGGACCCCTTAAGAACGGTCACACCATGATTGGACAAAGAAAAAGTATCAGTCAACATTAGGCCGATCGATCCTAATCTTCAAGTTAGCATGACCGATCGATATAATGGGCCCCTATGGACCTAGAGAGCCTTCTTGCAAAGTTTCAACCCAAACCATGCACGTCTTCTCCTATAAATACAGCATGCATAGCTTCAAAAAAGGGATCTTTCGAGGGGGTTACGAAGGCTCTGCCATTTTCATTCTTCATTTTTGTACTAATGGATCCCAGTTGATCCAAACATTCTTGTAATGATAATCAAATGGAAGATCAATAAAAATATGAAGTGGATGTTGGCCAAAATTGTTGAACCACTATAAAAATCCATGTATTCATTTACTTTTGCTACTATGTTTTTTATTTCATTCATTGTTTAATCTTTACAAGATCCTATCGGGTGTTGATGCCCATTTATGGCGTCAACATTTTGGTGCTTTCACTGAGAGATGAATTCTCAACTTGATTGGATCTCATCTTTTACTTGTGGATTTTCATGTTCGTTAAATAGATCCAGTTTTCGATCAACAAGTTTCCTATTCTACTCATATTTTAAAGAGATCTATAAGGAAACTATAAGCCATGGCCAGGGAAGCCAAGTCTACTTCCCCTGTAGGAAAATAAAATCATGATACTAGTGATCGATTAGCCATATATTTGATGAAAGTGCATACATTTTAAAGTGTTGAAGCATATGCGGACGATCGGTCATTGGCCATGCCCCATACATACTTAATGAATGATCGTTCCCTACAAATCCATACGCTACATCATCATGTACGATCGTCATCACGATGGTTTACATTGGTCATTCCACCAACATAAGTATGGCCAATTGTTTCTTCTGTACGATCGTTGTCCATACCGTTCATTTCTTACGATCTTTTTTTATGATCGTTCCAGTTGACCTCTTTACCAATCTATCTAGTTGTCGTTTTCATCGAACTTTCATGTTGGCATCTTAGCCAATCGTTCGTGATTAGCTTCTTAACCGATTGTTCTAAGATCACTAAATCGATCATTTCATGTTAACATATCCACCAACAGATGTTTGGCCATTCTCTTCTGCTTCTTCCCGCAATCCAGCAATGATTGATATTTCCTTCACTTGTTCAAACTCACAATTTTAGCATCTTATATATCCATTTATCATTTGGCCTAACTTTTCATGTGAGTTTTGACAAGTACAAAAGCAAGCAAGATTTTAGAACCTAAGAAACTCTGGCCCAAAGCCAAACTCAGGTAAGATCAAGATTTCCCTCAGGCAAACGTCAAGATGGCTCCAAGCGCTGTTCGTCACGAGCCTTCAAATTCAGTGACTCCAGGCAAACTAATGGTTGACTCTAAGTAACTAGCAAATTTTCCCGGGTCCGACTTCAAGTAAATTACCACTAATCCTTCGAAACCGGTCCATCTAACTTTCCTCATATCTCGGACATGCAAACATCATTCACAAGCATAAAAAGTAGCTGTAACTTAAAACGAACTGGATTGGCGATGATATAAACATCCAACTCCTATCAATAAAGAACTTTGACTATCAATTGAACCACCCATGGTCAACTCCCAGCTGAGAATGGCTTGGACAAAGTGGAACAGCGGGCATATGACATTGCTTCACTTATCAATGAGTGACCAAGTACTTAGAATTGGGCTCCGACCAACCTCCACGGACCATGATCGGGCATTTGGATTTCATCAAGATAGCGTGATTCAACCACTCATCAGCTACCATATGCCCTTGACTTGGGGCCAAGAACTCGAGATGAAAAAGCTCGATGTGGTCAGCATCCAATACAAATTGGACACGGATGTTCGTCTACTCATCAACCTCCACATTTGACTTAGAGACCTAAGAAACACTTGAAGCGGATGTGACCCGATTACCCACTCCCCGAATCATAAAATGAAGTTCGACAAGATGCATATGCCTCTTCCGAAGCTCAGTGATGCCGGGATCCAACTAGAGTGGACGTGATTTGATCGTTTACACTTTGAATCCTACCCTAGACACAGAGGGCAGTTCAGAAACTCGACTGAAAGTAGGCGCGACTGATTGCCTACTTATCAACCACGGCCATCAACATGTGGACATGACTGCAGCTTGAGGTGGATGTGACCTGACCGTCCAACCCAAGCATGGATGTGATCCGACAATCCATCACCTACTCCCTTCCTTGACTTGACAAGAGGAGCTACAACCACAAGAGGATACGAATCGATCGACTCACTTGCCAAGTTATGTCCTTCATACTGGGGGCAGAATTTCATTCCATGAATAAACGTGATTCGACCACTCATTCCATAAATCTTACCTCGACTTGAAAACTCTAAGTCCCCAGAGTGTGGACTGAAGTATAAACATGATTCGGGAGTGAACCGACCACCCACGAGACAACTCTAAGTCCTCAAAGTGCGGAATGGAGTATAAACACGAATCGGGCGTGAAACTACCGCCCATGAGACAACTCTAAGTCCCCAGAGTGCGGACTGGAGTATAAACATAAATTGGGTTTGAACCGACCACCCACAAGATAACTCTAAGTCCACGAAGCGCGGCCTGGAGTATAAACATAAATCGAGTGTGAACTGACTACCCATGAGATAACTCTAAGTCCCCGGAGTGCGGACTGGAGTATAAATATAAATCGGGTGTGAATTGACCGCCCACGAGATAACTCTAAGTCCTCGAAGCATGGACTGTAGTATAAACATAAATTGGGTGTGAACCGACCACCCACAAGATAACTCTAAGTCGCAAGAGCATGAAATGGAGTATAAACATAAATTGTGTGTGAATCGACCACCCACGAGATAACTCTAAGTCCCGGGAGATGGAGTGGAGTATAAAAATAAATTGAGTGTGAATCAACCGCCCACGAGATAACTCTAAGTCCCTGGAGCACGGACTGGAGTATAAACATGATCGGGTGTGAACCGACCACCCATGAGATAACACTAAGTCCCCGGAGCACGGACTGGAGTATAAACATAAATCGGGTGTGAATCGACCGCCCATGAGATAACTCTGAGTCCTTTGAGCATGGACTGGAGTATATCCATAAATCGGGTGTGAACCGACCGCCCACGAGACAAGTCTAAGTCCCTAGATTGTGAGCTAGAGTATAGACATAAATCAAGCGTGAGCCGACCGCTCGTAAAATAACTCTAAGTCTCCAAGGTGCGAACAGGAATACAAACTACTAAAAGCCGAATACGATAGCTCCCGATAGTTCCGGCTTGGTGTTCCTTACGACTTAAGGCAACGTTCGCAAGGAGGCCTCAATACGAAATTAATCTGAACAACGTCCAAAGTTGCGGGCGATTGAAAATATCAAGCCACTGGGTCAACAGTCAATATCGATCCACACCAAACACAAACAGATGTGACCTAGACATCCTTCGAAAAACTTCGATCATCGGAGTGCGAATAGGAGATTAAATCACAGATGAGTGTGACTTTACCATTCATTCTCCAACACCCTCCACTACACCAGAAAAGACTTTTGGTAGCGTTGAAAAAACGCTACCATAACTTATGGTAGCATTTTAGAGAACGCTGCTATACGACATGCAACTAAAAGTCTAAAACTTTTTGTTGCATTGTAGTAAACGCTACCAAAAGTCACTTTTAAATGCAACTACAGGTATTTTCTGTAGGATTTAAAAAACGCTACCAAAAGTCACTTTTAAATGCAGCTATAGGTTTTTTCTGTAGGGTTAAAAAAACGCTACCATAAGTCTTAAACTTTTTGTTTGGTAGCATATTTAAATGCTACTATTTATGGTTGATGGTTTATACCATTTCCAGCAATCGCTTATATACTATTCATATTAAAACGAACGATCAATCGCATAATTTTCATATATTCAAACAAACAATTAAATCACATAATTAGCATATACAAACAATCAATCATATGATCATCATATTCAAATAATTGCAAAAATATGCTAATCTCACAATCAAATATAATATCCATAATCAATTCGATAGTAGTTTTTCAACAAAATAAGTCACATACTACAAGCATTCACATATAAGTTTCCACAAATGGTACTAACAAAATACGACAACATATATAACAATTAAATTCATGTTCGTTGCTTGATTACCAATAGTTCTTTGTTGTCGACAGTCTTCGCTTCGAAATAGCTAATTACCTGCAAACGAGTTTAATAATCAATGATATATATATATATGTATATATATATATGTGTATATGAAAATCATGTAATCTATAACTCGATATTCTATATTAACACATATTAACAAAAATGGTTCTATTTTTATATGCATCCTATATAGTTCCCCAACGAATACACAATTTTTAATTTACACAGATATTCAGATCAAAACTTGGTTAGAGGACCTACAGAGGCAGCAAGGCGCAGTTTATCTTTGCAATTTTTGGCCATCAAGACGACGCGGTGGAAAATGAAGAGACGATAAAAAGGAACGAAGATGATGGGGAAGAGGGGAAGCGAGAAAAAATTGCCATTTTAATCGCCAGAGAATGTCCCCATTTTTAGTTGAGAAAAAAATGATTTGAATTATTATTATTATTATTATTATAACCTTAGTTAATTTTTATCAAATGATAATTTATTATTATTTTTGTTGTTGTTGTTGTTTTTATGAACTAAGTTTATTTTTTATCAAACATAGTTTATTATTATTATTATTATTATTATTACAATTATTATTATAAACTTGTTAATTTTTATAAAGCTTAGTTAATTTATTCAAGCAATTATTTATTATTATTATTATCATTAACATAGCTAATTTTTTATAAACGTAGTTAATTTATTCAAGCTATTGTTTATTATTATTATTATCATAAACATAGCTAATTTCTTATAAATTTTGTTAATGCTTATCAAACTTAGTTAATTTTTTTCTACTATAACTAATAATAGTGACATATCATGTACATTTCATACTTATTTATTTTTTAGGTTTAGGAGAGTGTCATGATAACATAATATTGGTGAAACAATATCATATGATTTATCATCCATGCACCTTTTCTTCACTATTCCAGTTTTGGTTTCCAGAATAGCTTGATTTGAATTTGTACACAAGGTTCAAGTATTAATTTGATTTATCATATGTACATACCCAAACAAACTTTATATTATTCAAATTCAAGTAGAAATAGTTAGTAATAGAAAAACGTAAAAGAAAATTAAATTTGAAGTTTCACAAAAACTGATAAGCACCAACCTTTCAACACAAGGTTCAGGACGTAATGCGGTAAGATTGACACCCATTACACTCATGATAGTGTTAATGACAGCAACTCATTCACATCCAGATTCCAAAGACACCCTTGCTTGTTGAGAATGAATAAAAACAGTTTTAGTGATTTAACATAATAAAATATAAAAAAAACTCAATGATTTATAGACTAAGACATACAACATCATCTATGTAGTGCACAAGGCTCCTTCTTATGTAGGATTTGAATGGACGGGTTGTACGCATCATCCATGGCTGCATCATCCAATTCTCCTTATTAAATAAACAAATAAAAGTCAGGCTATAAGCATTAGTAATAAAGTCGCTCACTCAACCAACTATACAATATCAAGCAATACCTCTTAATATAGTTTAGTGATAAACGAGTTTCCTTTATTTATATCCATCATATTCAGTTTTGTATATCACACCCTTGAGTCGGGACAGAGATAGGAATTTACCTCTGGGCAAATCCATGCGGTGCCAACCCCTTTAATTTCTCCACCATTCAACATACTTGCTCTAATGCCATAGAGATCAGCTACCTGTTGCCATCAATATAGCATCAAGTGATGCATACTATCACAACATAACTAAATATATGACGATGGCTTGAATATGTACTTACATAATTGTCTAGATTAAAAGTAAAATTAGTA
This sequence comes from Allium fistulosum, assembly GCA_030737815.1. Taxonomy (NCBI): domain Eukaryota; kingdom Viridiplantae; phylum Streptophyta; class Magnoliopsida; order Asparagales; family Amaryllidaceae; genus Allium; species Allium fistulosum. The sequence continues at coordinate 422,168,302 of CM060906.1, forward strand.
GATACATGCGAAAATGGAACACAGTCAACGGCTGCCACAGCCCCAGCATCTTTATCAATAATCACAATTAGTATTTGTAATTTACATAATGAATGGATAATTCAAGTAATACTAATGAAGGAACTAGATATGCTTGAATTGAATTAGCTTGATCTCATCATTTATTTTTATTTTTTGTTTTAGGATTTCAAACATTACGTTTTTTTACTGAAAGAGAACCTATTTGTCAAATCAAAAACATAACTCAAATATTTGTCAACTTTAGACCATGAATTGGATACTAGTTTTGTTCAATTGCATATCTCATGCATGATTACTCATGTTATGTTTTTTCTTTTGATAACTCAGACACATTAATAAAAAAAGTTATCATGCCAATTAATCAAGCAATTGAAATCTTTTAATGAATTTGTTTGTTCACATCAAAATAGTTTTTAATATGTAGGAATGAGACTATCGTTCTCCCACTGAAAAATTATCGATTCGATCTAAATGGTTTAATTTTTGAACCTGGGGCTTTCATATTTTCATCTAAATCATGAAGCATAGAACACTCCTGAATGATGTTGAGGGATAGACCCTGCAATTATTTCATTCAACCTTTAAGTTATTTCAGAATTTTAGAAGACAATGATAGGTTATGATGTAATTATGAATGCACATGCAATCTAAAAATTAAGTGTTGTAATATTAGAAAAAAATAAAGGAAAAGATAGGATAAAATTATACTTTAGATTGTTGAAACAAAAGTAAGCATCAAAGCTATAAGGTATTTTGTGTTTGTTACTTTGCTCAAGTCTGCTAATAAGATTTTTTACTGAAATCTTTTAATGAATATCTTTGTTCACATCTGAATAGTTTTCAATATGTAGAAATGAGACTTTTTTTTACTGAAATGGATAAGAACCAGCAAATTATGTTACACTCTTTAGTTAAGTTGTTCCTTTGTAACCTTTAAAATCTGATGTCTTTCTCTTCTTGGAAAATTATCGATTCAATTTAAATGGTCTAATTTTTGAACCTGGGCCCCTCATATTTTCATCTAGGTCATGAAGCATTGAACACTTTCGAACGATGTTGAGGGACCAACCCTGCACTTATTTCATTCAATCTTCAAGTTATTTCAGGATTTTAGAAGACAATGATAGGAAATGATGTAGCTATGTAACACACATGCAATTTAAAAATTAAACGTTGCAATATTAGAAAATAATAAAGGAAAGATTGAATAAAATTATACTTTAGATTGTTGAAACAAAAGAAAGCATCAAAGCTATAAGGTGTTTTGTGCTTATTACTTTGCTCAAGTTTATTAGTAAGAGTTTTCAGTGGAATGATAGATAATTTTCAACAAAATAAGAAAATTATGGAATTCAATGTTAGTCTTCTATTATTTCCCACTATGCTTAAAGTTTAAGATTGACAACTAGATGAAAGCTCTTACTCGGTTGAGAGGGAAACAGTTATCACAAACCATTTAAATGTACCAAAACATGAAACTGTTCAGTTTTTTTTTGCACATGTCCATGGGATGGACATGCCTATGAACTGGTTCAGTATAATGATGAATATTTATTTGTTTTATAACGATAAACTTTAGGTTAATGGTTATGAAGACATAAATTTAGCATAACATGCTACATATAGGATCAAGCTATTAAGAGAGACCGTGTATGTTACTTTTTAAGATTCATTGTATATGAGATAGAGTAAGATTATTATTTTTTGGGAAGAACACGTTGTCATAGCTCGTATAAACCCATGATTTGCTAATTGGGTAACCAAGGTGTTTGATACAATTACAATAACTTATATCTTATTTCAATAATGGCATTAACCAACCAGTTTTATTCGAATAGAACAATTAGTTTGCTTAAGCTGCAAAGGCTGTTCAAATACTTTTGGTGAAAGCTGAGCTTAGGTTGTTCAATGGAGTAGGTGAAATAAATGATTTTAGTCTAGTAGAATATATGTATAATATGTTTTTAAGTGAAATAATTTATATCAAGTGTGTAATAGTTCTAAAATTTTGTCTAGTGGATGAAATATTTGACACTGTAGATTAGTGTAATTCTATCGTATGTTTCATTTCAGTAAGTTCAATTTTCTTTCTGTATAATTTAACTAAAATAAAGTTGAAATTTATGTATTTATAAATTATTCAATGAATATATTTGTTTATAATACAATCATATGTAATTATTTTTACTCAAATATTACTGTTGAAATTAAATGAACTTAGGGGCACTTATATGTGCTTTTATTTGTTATGTTCATTCTATGTAGCAGTTATACAAATAGAGGAAAAATAAGTGTTTGATTTGCCTCTACTTATTAATAGGGGCTTGATTTCTAGGGGCAAACACTAATTTGCCCCTCCTGTTATTAGAGGCATTATAACTTACTATTGTGCCTTTATTTGAATTAATAGAAGCATTTTTAGCTGTTTCTACTATTTTTATTTTTTGTAGTGAGATAACACTATAATGGCATTAACCAACCAGTTATATATATTACAATACCAAATCACATACTTGAGTAATATCCGTTCTTAACTAGTGCATTTCTACCGCTTTACATGAAGATTCTTTAACGGATTCACTTGCTACTCTTAGACCACTCCAAGGTAGTACTTCTCTAACGGCCCACATTGCAAATTATAGACTTTCACTTTGGACGACTCTCAAAGTGAATTCTCAAGCACATTTTCAACTAATTTTTTTTGTGCTTCACACATGAATTTCGGGTATAACGGTTCGGTTCTACTTCCAAACCGAGTTTAAGGTTCTGGTCTTAATTGACAACAGATCAAATTGTGAAAAAAACTACCATCTTATCCAGATCAATAAACATTATCATACCTCAAAGTGGGAATTCTGTACCTTTTTTGGACTTTAGGGGCCTTCTATACTTACTACAAGTAAGTATTTAAACGGTCCCTCGATTATGGAAAACTTAAGTTATACCAGCAATAAAAGCAGTTAAAATGACCATCATGCGCAATAACGGGGATTCAACATAAATAGACTAATTTTTAATTGTCAATTACCAGTCAACCTGCTAATTATCAACTAAAAAAATGAATCTGTCAACGCCTACCTACAAGGAGAAAAGATAATCAAAGTTCCAAAGCATGTACAAATCATACCTACTCCATGAGAAATTCTACTTTCAGCATCTTGGAGGCGCTCTTAACCATTAAGAATAGTCTATATGTTTCCACAACATATTCTTCCAAATTTTTTCGACGGTCACAAACCAGAGTTATTGTTTCAAGGACTTTAGCTTCAGTAACTATGAATATAGCAAAATCCATCTGAGACATGCTCCTTGAAAAATACTCCAATCTTACATGTTTCAAGTGGTGGCCGAAATAGTTAACTTTGATGCATGGTGGGCATAGAGCATCATCATTAGCAGCAATAAAACCTATGACTTCATTACCATCTTCATTATCATCATTTTCATCATTAACAGTAATATCATCTTCTTCCTCATCACCATCCCTATTATTATCATCGTCAAAACCATAAAAAATAGAATGAGCATCATGTTGAGCACCTATCATCTAATGAATGGAAAATGAATCAGTTATTAAGAGTGCAGAGATATGAAATTTTTGCTAATAACGTAAAATGATGAACAACATGAAGCTATACCTCAACTATTAAGGTTTCCAAACAAGGGAAACACGCAAGGAAGTATGGAACTGATTTAACCGCGTAACTACTACTAAAATCAACTATGAAATCCAGGTTTTGTATGTTAGGCATGTACTTGATTTCACAACTCTTATTCAAGTACTATATATCAAACATTGAAAATGAGAAGATGGTAACAATGAAGAAACATTTACCATCAGAAAATGCTTAACATTGATGGATGTTACTTCCATATAAGCCACTTGAAGAACTAACTATCAATATAGGTGAATTTTAATACTTCACATCAAAATTTCCCTTTAGCTTCTGATTTCCAGAATCATACAACTATTTTGGTAATCAAGATGCATCAATCAGAAAAAAATATGAGTCTACCATGAGTAATTTTAATGCAGGCTTGAACTTTATGGATTTTTAGAAGTTGGATTACTGATTTAGTACAAAAGTTAATATCACTAATGTAACCTGTTGCACTTGAAGATAAAGATGACCACAAATTTAAGTCTATAACGAAGACAAACAATCCATGTTTAAGTTTCATTGTATTTATGGGATTATAATTCCTCATTCTACCAGCAAATAATCCTATTTTAACTAAACGTAGAAAATTATAATGCCATCAAAAGTTGAGATGCATACTTGGTTGATAATCCAAAACAAAGTAAACATGACTAAGTTTTAAAATAAAAGAATATGCAACTCATTTAACCATTTTTTGTGAGTAAACTTGATATCATAACCCAGTCTCACTTATTACCTCAATATATGAAAACAAAAAATCTGGTAAAAATCTATCCAATACTATCAGCCATAAGAAAATCTAACTGCATACCTCGTACACTAGGAAGAAAACAGAATACAGATACAGGATCATCAACTTGGAACTAAGAAAGCTAACTGACATGCATATCATTTGGCTAGAACATTTGTTCCCAAAGAAATTAAATTTATAAACAAAAATAGGCGTGACAAATTCATCTTTGATTTTGGTAGAAGTAATGCTAATTTGCAAAATAGTAATACATAGGAAATGCCCCAATGCTTATGAGCACAATGTGGAAAATGGAGGATATTAAGAAATAGTTGATCGAATGGAAGTGACAACAACTGAAGATGCTTATGAAGCTTTGGAAGGCATTTCAGTTATAATCATTCTACTTTTGTTAGTAAGTGTTCACTGTAAGTAAAATGTTTAATGTGATGTTAAGGAAAAGACCGACAACTAACTGAATGTACAAGGATTATTAACATGAATGGTCGTGCAATTTGACTAGTTTGGAAACCTAAGAAAAGTCCAATGGAAGTTCAAGCTGAAAAATCTTTGAACATCACCCAACTTAGTTTAAAACATTCAAAATTATCAATCTAACCCAATTCCGAAGGGCCTTTTATAGATCCACTATTGTCATTTTGCTATATATGTATACTTTTAAAGAAATTCAAGGTGCAATTAAATTGCTATTTAAGTTAGGACATCCATTCTCTAGTAGCACCCACTAACTCAATTAATGCCCTATTTGCACTGTGAGTGCAGTTGAAGATACAATCTAACTCGATTAAGCTATAGTGACAGAGTAACTAATATTAATAGTCATACTTCAGTGGGAAAAAAATTTCATTTGCGGTATATTCGATAAGTAAATAAATAGAAATAAAACATCAAGTTTTAATTTTAGCAATATAACTCAAAGTGCCCATAGATGATTCCAATAAAAACATAGATTATACTACTATCTTTAAATTGAACAAAATTGCCCGATAAAAGCAGAATAGGCAAAACAAAACAGCCCAAAACGGTAGCTATTTTTCTGCTTTCACCATGCTATCTCTCATCCATTTCCTCGTTAATCAATGAGAAAATTAATAACTCATCCTGAGATATTACTAATTTGATGATATAAAAAATGGAATTTAAGTTTGGATAAGATATTCGAGATTTAGGTGTTAATAGGCACGGTAAAACTAAAATACAATCATCACCAGTATAGTCGTACTAACCTCGAAGAAAAATGCTAATAATAATAAAAAAATCTCCATGATAAAAGCCATACAGTTGTATTTAGCAGATGGGAATTACCTTGATTTTTTAATTTAGGGCTTATGAACAAATCTCAAGAAGCAAACGGGAAAAGAATAAAGGAAGAGTGAATTGATGATGTGAAGGGGACTATATTAATGGAGATAAGTGATGCGAGATGGAGATAAGTGACACGAATGCAGAAGGGAGACGAATTTTGTTAATTTTGTTGAATGTGGAAAAATGTAACAACAAAGGAAAGGAGGTGGAAAAAATGAAATGAATTTTTAGGATTGGCGGGTATACTAGAAAATTTTGGCTCATAAGAATAAAAAAACAAGTAAGAAGAAATGGTTAAAATAATATTCGTTGCATTTACACTACAAACGCTGCCAATAAGTGCAACTAAATGTAGGTTTTCTTGTAGTGCTCCTTCGATCCATTGGGAGGAGTAGAGAACTAGATAAGCATGACCCGACTATACTTGAGCCAACTCTGTCCCCAAATCTGATGGGATAATATGAATCAAAATGGAAGCGACTGACCGTCCAGCTCTGAATGAATGCGATGCGACCATTCATTCGTTGACTCTTTCTATGATCCGACCAGAAGAGCAATACAAAATGGACGTGACTTGACCGTCTGCACACCGGTCCTTGCCCTTGGCCCTGCAGGGAGAGTATCAATCGGTGATTGAATGTGACTTAACTATATATTCTTCAGGTCTTCGTGCAGAGTCTTGCAACACTTGCGCTAAAAGTGGACGTGATTGATCGTCTGTTACCCAAGTCATGCCCGAAATCCGACGTATACCCCTTGGAAGGGGAAAACCAGAATACAATCTAGGATAGGCGAGACTCATCCTTCCATCAACTAACCCAATCCCGGGATTCAACGGGAAAAATTATAAAGCTAAAGTAAACATGGCTTGCCTTCTTATCAACGCAAAGAGATAGAGAGATATAGATTACTTGTCCCACTCATCAACGTATGCCCCAGACTTGGGGGCACGTGTAACATCCCATATCAGGAGGCCAAAAGCTAAGCGCTACAGATGCTGCAGTCATCTATAGTATTAACTTTTAGTGATAAAATAAAATAATGCTAATAGTATCCATAATATCAGAAGCACTTGAATATGAACAAAATCACAGATTTCAAAAAACAATTTTACTGATTACGTTTCAAAGTAATAATTCATATCCAAGTTACATAATCCCTTTACATTTCCCAGGCAATGATAAAATATGTCAATTACAAAATAACCAAGAGAGACATATGACGATGCCTCCTCGGTTGACCAGAGTCAATATAGTCATATTTGACTTAATACACACAGCGGAAATAAATAGAATAAATTGTAACTCCTTATTAGCTATCTGTCAGCCCCCCACCCGTTTCCGAAAGCCTTATTCGCTAAAATTACGAAAACCTGAAAACCTCAACCCTTAGCCTACTCAAAGTAAATTTGAGCACCCGAGAGTTAAGGGGAAATAGAAACTTCGATCAAACATATAGCCTGGCGTGAATAATACTATACATCTCGGTTATTGATATTAAGTGAGACCACGCCACTTCGCGGAACGAGTTTCCCCTCACTTATATCCTTTTAAAATATATCTTTTGCAAACCTTTACCTGCAACCAAAACTGGATAAAACCGTAAAGCATTATCATGTTAACAAACATATCTGGTCATAAATGGACTATTTGTCCTAAAATTGTAGTTTTGTTTGGCTAACTACTAACCTTTGGCTGACCTTTGGCTGATTCGGGCCTACCAGACAATATAAACCAAATTTATCTAACCTTTGTTAGACACTCTTCTTGTGGACGATTTGCCCTTAACTATTTGTTAAATACTTCTCTTCTAGACGGTTTATCCCTAACTTTTCTTCTCCCAGGGTCACCTGATCCTAATGGTTTTGCAGGCTCACCAATAACTTATCCATATACAAACATATATGCCTTCTATGTGTAATCATAATATTAGTCTTACCTATGACAAAGCCCTACACATTGGAATTTTGGACTAAATAAGTTGGGGCTAATAGCTAATGTATAAGGCGCGACCCTATACCAATCTCATCTAGAATTCTAATATCTGAGTCATTTTACTTAGGGAAATCTTCCCTTAAATTTTCCTTGAAAACCTTTTCAATACGATTTAAAATCTTTAAATCAAACTTACACAAGGAAACTACATATACACCATGCTTTACTCAAAATCACTTTGCCATGTTATATATACTTTACCCAAAGCTTAGTTAATGAAAACATATGAACCTTTAAAAGTACCCCTTTTGAATATATTGAAAGTACTCCTTTCGAAACCAAGTAAAACCATTTATTTAACCTAAGCCGAAAGGCCAAAACCTTCCTTTCGAAACCATTCTCAAAACCCTTTCGAAACCATTGAAAAACCTTCCCTTCAAAAGCTTTAAAACATTAGACATCCTTCTTTAAAACCTTTAAACCATGCCTTTTGAAAACATTGGAAAAACCTTTCCTTTCAACCCTTTCGAATAATCATAAAACCTCCCCTTTCGACTCCTTCAAAACCATTAGGGAACCACCCCTTTGAAACCTTTCTTTAAGGCCTTTCGAAAGCATCAAAGAACACAAACCTTTTGAAAGCACTTGGGTTTAATTTTAAAACATGTGAAAATCTTTCGACCTTGTCGGAAGGTTCCATTTAAAACAAGAAAGCAAACCAATCGAAACCTTTTTATTTTAAACCCTTTTGACAATGTCGAAAGCTCTTTATCGAAATCTATACCCTTTCGTCCCTAAACTTTTTGACTCCATCCAATTAACTATGTGCTAGTTGCATGATACCTTGTGCATTGGTATTTAACCTAGCCAAAAGGTTTGATACCTTTCGACCTTGTCGGAAGGTCTGGAGTGAAGGCGGAAGCTCTGCCGAAAGGCTTGAAATAGAGGAAAAACTATTTATTTGTATTTTGAAATAGTTCTTTTGTACCCCACCTGCCTTATTTGTCTAAATTTGATTGGTTGCCAGAATTTTATATTAAAAAGTGCTACCGACTTTCCTTATTTGGAAATTTGAATAATTTTGAAAAAGTCCCTTTCTCCTTTATAATTATATAAAACATTTAAGTCCCATACCTTAAATAATTTTATATAACTATTAAAATAGCTAGAAAAATCCTGGAAAATTTCCAGAAAATCAAATAATATGTTCTCTTCAACATATAAATTTTTTGAATCCAAACTATACTTGTTTTTCCCGTAAATAATTTTATAATCCAAATTAACCTTTTCTTCCTTATAAAATTCATAATAATTCCACAAAATTCTAAAAATCAAAATCCATCTCTAAAATAACTTTTTAGATCACCATATAAATTTGCAAGGCTAACGGATGTCATTTAATAGGGTTTTATCTCAAAACATGTCATAAAATCTATATGAACATATATAAATCATCAACATGTATATATAACCTTTTTATCATTCAAACACATGGTAAATCTTTACAAAATCATTCGAAATTAACCTTAAAACCGATACCAAAATTATTTAGAGATGTAAACATTATTCACCTTTTGCTTTAATGATTAAGGAGCTTGAGATTTGAATTTACTTTACTTAAGCTTCTCTTTTGTTTCCTCTTCTTCTTCCTTCGTTAATAGTGGCCGACCAAGCTTTTAAAATTTTGAAAGTGAGAATGAACGTGTGTTTTGAAATACACGGCCTAAGAAAGGCAATATATGAATGGCCTCTTTCCCATAATACCCCTCCTCTAATTCATTTTAAACCTTTCTTTTAATTTATTAGTTAAAAGGCATGGATACCTTAATTAAATCAAATCTAAATCCCCTTATCAACACATTATTTTATTTAGTTTATCTAATTAAATCTCCTAAATAATGTTATTAAAAATCTGGGGTGTTACAATTACCTTTAAGTAATCTAAAATGAATATGAAACCCAATGACATCCTAAATCACCATTCTGCTATAATTCACCAAATAGAATATGTTGACATATATTAGGCAAAATAATAAAAGCCCATCCTTCTATTAGATTAACTTAGATATATGTTTAGCAAAATAAATTCCCGTTTGATATTTTGGTAACTTGGACATTTACTTATATGATTGATTGTTATTGGCTGATTCCCTTATATATATCTACTTGTTAAGTAAATACCCATATTATAACTTGAAAAGTAAACTCAGTTAAATGAGAACCATTTTGGTCACTAAGCTTCTTTCTGATTTTTAAGATCAATCATACTTTTACTTATGGTTTCAAGTTAAGTAATGATTTTAGTAAAGGTGTTTTAAATAATCATTTTTGTTTATCAAAAGGACTTTATTAAATGAGTTTATGAAAGGGGTTTTGTTTTAAATAAGGAATTTTTATAAGAAAGTTTCATAAATGATTTTTGATATTTATAAAGGAGGTTTTATAAATAATTTTGGAAGTTTATAAAGAGATATATAAATGGTTTTAATTTTTATAAAAGAGTTTTGTAAATTTAACTTGGTGATTTATAAAGAGTTTTGTAAATGGGTTGAGAATTTAAGTTGAGGAGACTCTTAAATAAAAGAGATTTATTAAAGAGGATTTATAAGAGGAAACTTATAAAAGCATTTGAGATTGGATTTCCTTTAACTGACCTTCTTAATACTATTGTTATGGATATTCGTTCCACAATTAACACCGAAGGAATATTGTCTGAGGTTATCTTTATGTACTTTTAATAACGTTTTGTTTTGATCCTTTGATATGAATTTGGAAATGAGAAATCTTTCACAAATGTTTTGTGAATATACTTATGTCAGTGAGATAAGTATATGAATGTTTTTTATAACACTTTTGAAAAGAGTTTTAATAAATGAATGATTTATTTTGAGGCTTAGTGGTTTCTATGGGTAATTAAATCTCTGAATTATTGCTTGTTTGTTTCTTTGATAGTTAAATTACCGAATATCAAAGTCTAGACCAAAATATAACTTCGAAAATATCTAGGAGAAACACGTGAGTTATATAGTACAATCACCTTCGATGATGTTGTACTGTGTGTATAAATCTCATTTTGTTCTCCTAGGACAAATGATAGGAAGATCGGTCTACTTAAACGGTTAGGAGGTGATCCTTGCTCCTATGTATTGTCTGATTATTTCCAAAAGAACCGGAGTTGAGTTTGCTGGAACTATCAAATGTTATTTCGAAGAGACCGGGATTGGATAAATAAATTTTCTGAAAACCATTTCAATCCAACTCAAGTGTTTCAAACTGAAGACATCTTGAAGATGACTGAAGATGGAGCTTTTGAAGTGCAAGGGTTATTTGCTACTTATCTGAAGGGTTTTACAAGTTAAATAAATAAAATTCCTTGTGATTTGACTTTTTCTACATTGGTTTTACTAGACTGACCCGGATATTGTTTTCTTATAATGCCTGGGTCCGCCCGAGCATATTTCTAGATTTATCTGGACACTTTGGAGCTTTCAAGTGACGAGCTGGATTCTCCAAGACATATTCACGTACCTTATGTTCTTCTGCTATTATATTTTGTTTTGTTCTTGTTTATATTTATCTGTAATGGTAAGGAAAGGCTGTTATAACTATCTAGGCTGATAATAGGATAGTGTACTCTGATGTTGTATAAATAAAGATGATTTCTTCTTATAAAGATGTTGTGTATATTATATATTACTTGTCACATCTATGAGATTCTGTTCTGTCTTCCCTTTTCTCTTCTCCCCAAATGACCTATATTCAAACACTTAAATGATTTAAGTGTTGTCTTTAGGTATAAGAATGGTAGATCCTTACACATACCTTTCATTATTCTGGGTAAGTTTGGTCATTGGTGCTGCTATCCTAGAGAAGTCCTCAATGAATCTTTGATAGTATCCAGCCAACCGTACGAAATGAGTTATTAGGGTAACTGTCTCTGGCCTTTTTTAATTGCTTACGGCTTTGACCTTTGCAGGTTCTATGGCTAATCCCTCTTAAAAATCACATGGCTAAGAAACATCACTTTTGGTTTCCGAAAATGATGATTGGTGGACTTCGCCTTCGACTTGTGATGTCTTAAAGTCTCTAATACTAATATAGGATGGACTTCATGATCTCGTTCATCCTTAGAATATACCAAAATATCATCTATGAAAATTGTAACATCCCAGAATTTTATCGTTTGGATTTTAAATATATATAATTAATTCTAAATATTTTAAATATTGTTATTAAAAAAAATATAAATAACTTAAATTCAAATATAGCGATTTATTAAATATTTGAATCATGAACTAAATATTAATTAAATGTATTTAATAGTCTTATCTAACTTCTTTTAATTAATAAACAATAACTGTAAACTTATTCTGTGAATTTATTTAAAATAGTAAATAGTTTGAACAAAAAAAAGAAAATCAGTTGTTAATAAAAAGGCTAGATTTTTATTGTAGTATTTTTAATTAAATTTATTGGATTTTCCTTAATTTTTAAGAAAAATATTTAAATTTGTCGTTTGACGATTTTTTGGCAAATGATGGTATTTTTGTAATTTTACATAATATACCTGTGTATATTATTATTGTTTTGAGATCATGTCGCTTTTTCGTGTGGATTGTATTTATGTTTTGTCATTCGCGGGTTGTATGTGGATGAAATTCCATACGCCAACGCGTTGTAAATTACAAAATAAATCTAATTCAACCCTTCAATTCAACATTCTGACTCCACTCTTTTCCCTCTCTCTCATTTTCAATCTCTGTTTACAGTAAACAAAAAAATGGAAGCAACCTTTAAAAACATAAATAAAAAGATTTACTCCATAAAAAATTATAAAACTTGTATCTTTGAACTCATGAGAGTTAGATCTACAAGCTTATATGAGTTTTGTAGGATGCGGTTGAGTTTGGCATTGTTCGACAGTTTTGTCATGAGGAGGAATGAACTAGGGTTCAACTTTTTGAGTGATTTAGGCGATGATAGGCTTCAGCAAGGGTGGCAATGGAGTATTATTGCGGAGGAGCTTCGATGGTGTTGATTTGGTTGGTCGCGTTCGTCATTTGGAAGGTGCGACATAGGCGTATGGTCACAAGTGTTGGTCAAGTCAAGTTTTGCTTTAGAATGCCAAGCTTGAGTTCATCGGGTCAAGAGGGTGGAGATTTTGATGAGTAGCGCATCGACGAAGATGGCATGCGATTTCATCATGTTTTGAGTGAGATAAGGGAGGATGGGGGAAGGCTATGGTGATGTGCATCTCTTTTCATGTACAAGGACGTGTATATGAGAGGTAAGGAGATGGATTTAAAATTAATAAGAGTAATTAAGTTTGTAATTAAGTTATTAATTGATTTAATTAAATCGATAGGATATAAAATTAATATCTTACTTATACGAGGTCAAATTTGGACATGGTCAGCCGCGTTAGACTCGTAAGAATATTAGCTAGGCATTGGAACTAGTTTCGTTAAATTTGGAGCAAGTGGAATTTTGGGCTAACATCGAACTTCGTTCAATTTTAGACCAAACCAAAATGCGAAAGCACCCGTTGGAATTTCGGTGAGTTTACTCACCTCTAAATAAATTAATGATATATATGTAGCTATAGAATATTGTTTAATGCTTGGATGATAGTTTATATTATTGTTTGACTATTTGTTTGGATTTAAATTCCCGTTTGAAAAGCGGGTAGCATAAATAACCATTATGTTGTAGGGGACTTTTGTAGAGAGAACCTAAGAGGTTTCTCTATAATATTAATTTATTTATATTGTTATGTCACTTATATTGTTTTTTGATTGAAAATATATATGACACATTCTTTGATTGTGTAAGTGTTCTTACAGCGATTATCGTTGTACAGTCACTTATGAAAATCATCCACTTAAACCCTTGCTGTATGTTGAACTTGAGCTTATATTTTTACAAAATATTTTTTTTCATGTTTTTGCACTTTGAAAGTTGTTTAAATTATATTTTCAAATATTTTTAAAATATTGAAAATAAAGAATAAATGTTAATTTAAAATTTATAAAACGGAGTTATAAATTTAATTAATTATATTTCAGGATAATTATCGTTATTTTAAATTTATAAAGAAATTATAAATTTGATTAATTATCTTTCGACATAATTAGTGTCGATTTAATTTATAAAAGATTATAAATTGGATTTAATTATCTTTCGAAATAATAAATGTTTTTTAAATATATAAAGGTTATTTACCTTAAATATTTTGTAAATTCTTTTTAGATCGGTTAGCAAGGATTGTATAAATATTTGAAAATAATTGGAGGTTTAAATTTCTTCTTAATTATTATTTAACTATAATAAAGTTAATTAATCATTTTTAATAATGATGTTTAAGGTTTTTTAATCATTTTAATAAATGATGTTTTAAAGTTAATTAATCATTTTAAATAATGATGTTTAAGGTTAATCAATCATTTAACAATGATGTTATAAAGTCAATTAATCATTTTTAATAATGATATTTAAGATTAATTAATCACTTTAATAAATGATGTTTAAAGTTAATTAATTGGTTTAAATAAATGTGTTTAAAATTAATTATCTGATTTAATAAGGTGTTTAAAGATAATTGATTGATTTATTAAATGAATAGTTAAAAATAACGCTAAGAGTAAACTTTTTTGGGTTTATAGTAAACGATGTTTTAATGACGTTTGTTTTTCACTCTTCTTTTTCTTGATACACTTAGAAATACAATTAGCTCTTTAAAAGGAATATTTTTAAAATGTATTTCTAAAGTGTTTTACAAATATTTATGATGTGAAAACTAAGCACAAGTTTAAATTTTAAAAGTATTAAGAGTTTGATCCGGTTACGGAAAGGATAAGAAATTTAAGTTCAGTAAACGGTATCACTTGTATGGAAAGGATTTAGTCATACTGGTAGCACTAAATGTCGATGTATGGAAACTCATTCTATCTCAAAGATTAAAAATGATGTTAGGGTAATGCCTATAGGTAACACTGCCTTAACTTGCCTGGCTTCACTTTCAATCGAGGGATAGTACAAGTTTGAAATCGATGAGTAGTGGTAAGATCATAATATTTAATTTTCATATATGATCATTTTGATTATTCTCGATAGTTGATTTATTAACTATCGATTCAGCTTTGTTCTTTGTGTATCATCAATTTAAAACGATTTGTTGCTCTTTTGATCGTTGATATCCTTTGTCGTAAATGACTAAAACCAAAGAGCGAGTAGAAGCCAAGCTATATGGGGTTGTTCCCATTAGGGTACCTTCACATCTACTTTAGAAAGGATTCAGTGGTATGCACATGGAGATGTGAAATTCTTGGATTCTCGTTAAAGGTTGTAGGGTCCAGCTTGGATGTGTCCGAGAGCCATCTAGTTTTCAAGTATATTTCTAAAGGTATATTTTTGATGGGGGGGGGTGCACCCTCCCAATCATTGTTGGAAAACTCCCTTTTCCTTCTTGTTGATTCAGATCTCTAAATTGTTTTCTTAATTGCATCGAGAAGTGACTGGAGCTCTTCTCGATGTTTAATTATTTGTCTCCATTCTTCAAATTTGGATTTTAACCTTGTTTATACCCATTCTTCCATGTTTGGGTTTTTATTCTAATTTGTTTCCATTCTTTGTGCATGGATGTTATTCTTGTGAGGTAAAAACCCATTCCATGTTCAGTGACGTGGTCTCACATAATTTTTGTATGTTCATCATATAAATTGTCTTTCCCACATTGGTTTTTCAAGACCGATCCAGATGTTATTTCATATAATGCACGGGTCAGACCGAGTATTTTTCCAGGTTGTCGTTGGTGGGACATGGAGCTCATGGAGTAGAGCTGGATGTTCACCTGCCATAGTATTTTATTTTCGCTATATTATTAACTATACCCATCAGCAATTATAAGATCAAGAAGTTATAACTGTCCATGCTATTGAGGTTTGTTTTTAACTCTGATATACTATTTATTTTAGAGTGGCAGCTTTTATAATCTTTGTTGTATTATATGTGATCATTCTGCTATGAGATTATGTTTCTTCAGTTCCTTTTCCTTTTCATTTTACCCTAACAATCTACATTTCTGGTGATTGGATTTAAATTGGAATAACATGGATGTATTTGGTATCGACTTTCGATGGTCGGAAAGGTGGATTGTTACAAAAACTAAAACAAGTCTACCTGACTGACCGAAAAAGACTTGGTTCGTGAGATCTATAAAGAATGCGAGAGAATTTATTAACCCAAAGGGTGTGACGACCACCCTACATCTTCGGTACCCAATATACCTATAGAGTGCATTGTGGAGGTACCCGGCTGATGTAAGGCAATAGACAAAGGTGTAAAGTAGAGAAATTCTAAACATAAAACCTGTAGAACATCTCACAGCGCATAGAAAAACTATAATAGTCAAATAGATGTAAAACAAGCGAGAGAGAATATAATTAAGTGAACCAAATTAATCAGAGTACATCGGTTCATCACAAATACACAGAACAAAAAGAATAGAGTTTACACATCCCAATCCAAAATAAACTCTATAACTGTCTTTAAAACAATAAAAATACTGGCATAGCTCTATAATATTGCACAACAGAATATAAGCGATAGAAAGTTCCAAAATATGATATATGAAAGTGTAGCCTTGTGCCCGTACTCCATACAACTCCTTGCACTATTCAGACCTGCAATCCCAAATATACTCGTTTAAAAGTACCCAGGATAATAAGAAGCAAAACATAAAACCTCGAGTTAGACAATAGTCTGGTGTGAGTGATATATATAATCTTAAAAATACTATGAAAATCATATATAGTAAATATAGGCATAAGGTATGAGTAGCCATACTAGACATTTTCCTACATTCGTAGAGTAAGCATATAAATAGTATATGCTAAACTACTATCACAAGTGGAAACTATGGGGTATAGGGGTATAACATAGCATATCAAGCACACATCAAATGTAATAACCATCATACAACCTCACATCTCTCACTTAAATGCGTTAGATATACAGTAACTCTTATAGTGAATAAACGATTGGGTATCATGCAGTGGTATGTGATGCTGTTGTGATATTTATTTAGTTATTCAATGTAAGTAGATATCACTTAATGGATGTAGAGGTGGGATGTTTCATAGCCCATCATAATGCACATGAGATTGTTATAGTGTTGATCCTATGTGGGGATCGACACATTTTTCTTTATTTTCCATGGTGTTAAGTTAATCATAAATGGTGTAGAGTTAAGTTGTGATGCATATGTAATTAGCTTTACAAGATGTGGATTGATTTTTGGAATGGATTAGATGGCTCGGTATGGAGTGGTTTTAGATTGTGATAAAAGGAATATTCGTTTGAGTAGTCATGGGGAACGTGATTTGATAGTTCTATGGGATCTTAATGTTTCCATGATGAAGTCATATTTGTATTCATTAGACCTATCACATGATGAGTTAGCATCTATTTTCGCAATTAAAGATTTTGCAGATAAATATTCGCTTAAGTTTCAGGACTTTCGCTCCATAGAGAAATTGAGTTTAGAATTGATGTTGAGAAGGATGCTAGGCCTGTGGTAATGCCTTTGAGACATATAACTTCGAAAGAGAGGAGAGAGCTGGATAAACAAGTTTTGGAGTTGTCATCGAATGGGTTTGTTAGGCGAAATATTTAAGAGTGGGGATCACTTGTCATTTTTGCTACTAAAGTAGTCAATTCCCTAAGGCTATATGTTGACTATCGAGAATTGAATAAGTTGATGAAGAAGAACCGTTATCCATACCTCGCATTAGCAAACTCTTAAATCAACTTATCAGGGCAAGGGTTTTCTTGCAGCTTGACCTTGCTATAAGATTTCATCACTTGAGAGTTGTTGAGGACAACATTCTGAAGACCGCTTTTCACACTCCAAATGGATTATTCGAGTGGGTTGTGATGCTTTTTGGGCTGACTAATACCCTGACTTATTTTATCCACTTGATAAGTAGGGTCTTTTAAAGCAGCAGAACAAACTCATGGTCATATTTGTTAATGATATCCTAGGGTTTTCTAGAGATGAGAAGGAGCATGAGTTGCACTTGAGGGAAGTACTGGATGTACTAAGAAGGAGTCAAATGAGGGCAAAATTTTCAAAGTGCCATTTTTAGAGGAGTGAGATCTGAATTTTGGGGCATGTTGTATCTACTTATGGGTTGGCAGTAGACCTACGAAAAGTAGCATCTGTTAAAGATTAGAAGGTTCCAAAGAATGATTCAAAAGTACATAGTTTCTTGGGATTAGCTGGGTTCTATCGGAAGTTTATAAAAATCTTTGCGAGGATATCTACACCATTGATGAAGCTTATGAAAAAGAACTTGGTTTATGTTTGGAGTGTGGAGTGTGAAGAGGCATTTGTCAAGTTAGAGGATATGTTGACGAGCGCACCTGTTTTGATTATTCTTGATGGTACCAAACCATTTACCATCTACATTGTGTTAATACCTTAGCTATTGATTTTGATGGCAACAACCATATATAATCATATAAAACATAGATACTAATTTTTTGCCAAATTATATAATATATAATGTAGAATATTACACAAGTGCTGAATCGAAGACTGTAAAGTATAAAGACACAAGATAAAGATGATATGAAGACTCGTGAGTTTAAAGACAAGATACGAAGATTTTAAGATTATAATTTAGTGTATAGAGTCATTGCATATATTGTTAAAGTCCTTGATAACAATCTTTGATTTGTATCATCAATTTTCTAATATTTTATATTTCTAAGCAAAATATATTTCAAATATTTTATAAAAGTTTTTCAAAGCTCAAAATGTTTATAAACTATGTTCAAATTATTTTACAAAGTATAGGATTTTCAAAAAAAATTAAAACGAAAAAGTTTTCAAAATACACTAGCATATATCGACATATAGGAATAGGATATATTGGCATACATGCCGCCAATTAGTTTTTCAAACTTTGAAATGAAGTGTCTATTCATCGCAACTCTTTACGAACGGATGCATATGTTTATTTACTATATAAAGGGGAGTGCAAATGAATTTTTTGATAAACTATTACTTATTATCTTCCCTCCTCTTACTCTCTTGAAAATTTCATTAAAAAATATACGTTATTATCTTCAAAATCACATAGATCAATTCATACTTCATTGCATTGATTCAATACTACTTTCTTACTGTTCAAACATCTCTCTCAAATCATAGATCAAAGTGCTATCCAAGAGGCTATAGGATCCATTGTATCCAAAGTTCAAGAAATTATCTTTGGAAAAACTATCAACTCTATTCGTATTTGCTTTGGGTGTGCTTGTAGCCCATTCAAATCAAGTGGGTGTTCTTAGTAGCCTGAAAATCTAGTGGGTATGCTTGTAGCCTGGTCAAATCAAGTGAGTCTATCTTGAGCTTGGAAATTTAGGACGGTGTGTCTAGTAGCCTCGAAATCGAGATTGTATTTGGGTTTGCGTTTTGCCCGGTTGCTTTTATTGCTATACTTTATTGCTTTTATTTTTATCCCTGATTGCATCTGAGATTGATTGTTGATATATTTCTATGTTGATAATCTTTGACTTAATATTAATTTTGAAAGAAATTTTATGAGATTGACATAAGTTAGAAAATACTATTCACTCCTCTATAATATTTAATTAGCCTTAAGATCCATAATTTTGCAACCCACATTTGGTATCAGAGCACTAGGTTTTCAAAAACTCGTAACTTGATTTTTGAAAAGTATAAATGGCTATTGATAATTTTGTTAGTACTTCTTTTAAAACTTTTATGGAAAAATAATTTTGTAAAACCAATATATTACTTTCGAGTTAATTAGAAACTAATTATTCTGAAAAGTCACTTGATATGTTGGAAAGGTATAATGTTGTATTACAGGTACAAGACTATTAAATGGAAAATGGTGAACAAACACTTGATATTCACTCATCATGAATCAAGATGGACAAATGGATATTAGATAGTGGATGCTCAAAATACATGAATGAAAATTCAAAACTCTAGAAAAATATTATTTACAAAGATGGTGGATCGGTTAACTTCGGAGACAACTCAAAAGAATATGTGATTGGTATTGACAATGTCGGTAACTCTAAAACTTCTACTATTTCTAATGTTTTGCTAATCAATTGTGTGATACGGGTTTTAAAATTAACTTTGAAAAAGATAATTGCCATATAAAAGATAATGAGTCAAACATTATCTTTAAAGGTATTAGGAAGCATAACGTTTATATTTTAAGTACGAAAATGTCTAATGATAATCTGTGTCTTTTGGCTGAATCTAGTGACCCTTAGATTTGGCACTAAAGATTTGGTCATTTGAATTTTAAGCACCTATCTATATTTGCTAGATAAGAACTTCTTAGGGGTCTCCAGAAATAAGTTTCAATGTCAGTAACTTATGTGATGCCTGTCAACCACGAAAACTTCATAGAAGTTCTTTTAAATCAAAAGATATGGTTTCTAGTTCTCATCCTCTTGAACTTCTTTACCTAGATCTTTTTGGACCTTCGCAAATACAATCAATAAATCATAATAGATATGTCTTTGTAATTGTAGATGATTTTTCTAAATATACATGGACGATTTTCTTAAATCTTAAAAGTGATGCCTTTGAAATGTTTAAATTTTTTATTGAAAGAACTCAGAATCAAATGTTTACCAAAATTAAAATGATTAGGAGCGAGCATAGAGGAGAGTTCGAAAATGAAAATTTTGAAAACTTTTGCAATAAGAAAGGGATTACACAAAAAATTTCATTTCCAAGAACACCTCAAAAAAAGGAGTAGTAAAACATAAAAATAAAACTATACAAGGGTGTTAGAACGATGTTAGATAATAGTGATTTACCTAAAAGTTTTTGGGCTCAAGCAATTATGACGGCCTGTTATATTTTAAATAGTAAAAAGACCTTTGACCAAGAAAACTTCTTATGAAATTTTTTATATCAGAAAGCCTAAAGTATCTTATTTTAGAGTTTTTAATAGTAATTGTTTTATATTAAATACAAAAAATAATCCAGATAAATTTAAGTGAATATTAGGCTCAAGTCCCTAATAAGTTTCAAAATACACAAAAACCCTAGTAAAAAAAGTTTGTAAATTAGGTCCCTAGAATTAAGTTACTAAGTAATTGCATATAGTTATGCAATTATTTACTAAATAATTGCAGACATTTATGCAATTATATTCAAAAGTTGTATAAATTTATGCAATTTTTTTAGTGAATAATTGTGGAAATTTCCGCAATTTTTTTGGTGAATAATTGCGGAAATTTCCGCAAATTTTTGAAAGAAATGCGGAAATTTACGCAATTTTTTACTGGGGTTTTTGTATATTTTGAAACTTATTAGGGACCGGTGTCAAACTGTCCCTAAATTTAATACTAAATCAGATAAAGGAATTTTTATTAGATATTCAAATAGAGTAAAGCTTATAGTGTTTTTAACACCAAAACTAACACCATTGAAGAGACATTACATGTTTCATTTGATGAAAATTTTAAAATCAATAATACCAATACCAATTTTGATGAAGAAGAAAATATTTATAATGAAATTACAAATAATGAAATCACTAATGATGAAAATAATGGTAATTCAGAAAATTCATATCCATATAAAAGAACTAAATGTTGAAAAGATCATCCTATAGAAAATATTCTAGGAAATATAGAGTCTATTGTAAAAACAATAAATCAATTAAACAAAATGAGTAATTTAACTTTTATCTCAACCAATGAACCTAAAAATCTAAAGAAAGCATCATTAGATGATTCATGGATTCTTGCTATGCAAAAGAAACTGAATCAGTTTATCAGAAATGATGTTTGAGAATTATTCCCAAGACCTGAAAATAAATCTGTAATATGAACTGTGGGTTTAAAAAAATAAAATGAATGAACAAGGAGAAGTCATTGGAAATATAGCTCGTTTAGTTGCTCAAGGTTATAGCCAAGAAGAAGGTATAGATTTTGATGAAACCTTTGCTCATGTAGCTAGATTAGAAGCTATTAAAATTCTAATCGATTTGCAAATCATAATAATTTTAAATTATTTCAAATGGATGTCAAAAGTTCCTTTTTAAATGGTTTTATTATTGTGACGCCCCACCTCTATACCCACGCTAACCAAGAACACTACGATGTAGTGCTGTCAATTAGCACGGAGAATAAGGCTGTGGAGGAGCGACCATCCATGTAACTTCTTTGTGCGAGCACCGATATGTCAGATAGAATAGAATGCATATCTTTTAAGGAGGAAATCCGACATACCGATACAGACACAAAGCTATCACACGGTGGCTATGTATAATCTTCGGAAACAAACATAGAAGTAATCATAACATCAATCAGTCACAGACATCCATATCACAAAGGCGAAAGAAGATATGAATAAATATATATATACAACACATGAAAGTGTACATCAGAGTAGTGGTCAGAAAGATCCACGATAATACAAAAGAATAGCAACACGTGCTATACAAAAGAATAAGTACACAACGTAGAGTCTATATCTCAAATGCGTACAATAAAAAACTACTAATCTAAGTAGTTAGCCAAAAGTCAGAATAATCCTGAAGAGAAGTCAAGCAGAAGCACCTATAACATCTCGGTCTGACCCGAGTATTATTTATAAGAAAATAATAAACGGATCAGTCTAGCTATAAATATCAGATGATAATGTATATGATAAATAATATGGCATGAACATGTAACAACCATAACGGCATACTACTATAAGTATGTAAATGATAATCAACAAAAGATTAATCAATATCACCAGAATCTTCTCAAAGATAAAGTAAGGTATCATACCCTAACCTTGTATTCATAACAAGTCAATAACACATAAATTCACCAATGCACAAAAACTGATATCATATCAATGAAAATCATGAAAATTGGTGAAGCATAAATTCCAGAAATCATCACAAGAAATCCAGAAAACACATAAAAAGGGGGGAGGCCTAACACATGAATGGGAGCATGAAAACTCACCTACGCGTAAAACACATGACGAGAAGCTATCTCATGGAAGCTATCCATTAAATTTTCACACAGGAATGGCCCGAAGACTGTATGGTGCTACCCTACATATGTGATGGCGAAACATCACACAAACGGGGTTTAGTCTCCCTCGCAGACAAAGAGACATTGCTCAATCGCTAGTCTAAATCACAAAAATGATCGTCATGATCATCAGGAAGTGTCAATCACACCAAGCTAGTAAATATATGAGTTTAGCTTCATGTCCCATAACCACTTGCTTAACTTAAATATTTACGAACAAACTGTAGATCTTCATTAGAAAATTGTCACAAAAAGGGTTCAATCGAACAATTCCAAGAGCTAACCGACGAAGTGAACGCAAGCGTTTCATACCACTCATTTTACTAAGTCGTTTAAGTCAATTTCTCATTCGAGTGAAGTAAAGGCTTGTATATACTAGTAGATTGGAAATCGGTTTGAGAAAACCAACTTTTGATATTTAAAATAGTGTTGAAATCGCTTTGATGAAAGAGTTTTGATATTTACTACTAGTATTGAAACCTTCATATATCTTTAAAGTGACAAGTCATAAAGCGATTGTTGAAACAATCTATCACAAAAATTCACATTCGAAGACGTGAACAAAATCCAAGGAAATCAACTCAAAATGCATCAAAGTGGAAGTTCCGTTGAATGCTTTTCAGATAAGATCGCCTACGCAGAGGTGTACGGGGTTCGACCTAAGGGAAGACTGCCGTGCGACCTAGCAGAAGAACAAGTCGAACGACTTAGGGGAAACAGGTCAAACGACCTAAGTGCTAACTCATGAGCGACCTAACGAAGTGCGCGACCTAACAGTGTGGCGCGACCTAATAATGAGGCGCGACCTAAGGCCTTACGACCTAAGGGAAACAAGGTCTTGCGACCTAAAACCAAAGTTTCGAGCGACCTAACGATCTGAAGTGTCGAGCGACCTAAGGGTTAACTCGCGAGCGACCTAACTCATAGCCGAGCTAAACAGTGAAACGGCAAAACAGGGTCGAGCGACCTAACAGAGGTACGCGACCTAAGGTGGTTCGCGACCTAAGGGTACACGACCTAACGTGGTTCGCGACCTAAGGGGTACGCGACCTAAAACTCGCGACCTAAGGGCACGTTACCTAAAACTCGCGACCTAAGGGCATGCGACCTAAAACTCACGACCTAAGGAAACGCGACCTAAAACTCGCGACCTAAGACTCACGACCTAATGCGAACGACCTAAGCAAGCAAGCCGAGCGACCTAAGGAAGTGTTCGACCTAAGGAAGTGTGCGACCTAAAAGTGGCGACCTATGGCCAGAACGAATTAAGGTCGAACACGACCTAAGCTCTGTGTGACTTTTCAACAGCAAACGACCTAGCCCAGGCAGAACGACCTAAGTGCAGTTTTTCACCAAAAACACTAAAAATTGGAGTTTTTCGCCAATCCAATCCAAACCAAATGCGAATGTGCATGCTAAAGTGATAGGGAACCATTCCCAACAGTCCAATGACAATTATAGGCAAGATGTGAGATCAAAAATCTCACCTTTTCCACGAAATTGATAAAGATGAGACTTGAGAGCAAAGCAAGAACACCAACAAGCTTGAATCAATGTTCTTCACGTGAATTTGATGTTGAATCTCGGATTTGCAATAGAATTTAAGTTTGGAGTTTTAATTTCCACTTCCCACCACCATTTTTGATAAAGCTTGAAGTATTTGATAAAGTGAGGAAGAGGGGGTGGGTTGGGGCTGAGTTAGAAGGGTGCAGTCCAACCAAAGTCAAAGGTGGGAAAAAGTGACGAAAACTTCACTATCTCCAAACATATCGAAGCTTACACTAAAAAAGATCGCAAACGTCATTTTGAACTCAATGAAGGTGGTGTCGAGTCCTAATTTGACTGTATGCAAAAAGTAGCTTTTCGAACTAACATCCGACTAACGATAAAATATTTAAATAAAGTATTTAAATATAAATTCGATAACTATGCGGGTTGTTACAATTATAGTAGATATTTATATAGAACAACCCCCCACTTTTTGGAGATGAAAAACTTCCAAACCATGTTTATAGATTAAAGAAAGCTTTATATAGTTTAAAACAAGCTTTTAGAGCATGGTATGATAGACTAAAATCCTATTTTTTACAATCTAACTTTGAAATAGGAAAAGTAGATAGTACTCTATTTATTAAAAGAAATAATAATGATATTTAATTTATACAGGTATATGTAGATGATATTATTTTTGGGTCAACAAATGAACAATTAAATAAATAATTTTCTAATATAATGACAAAATAATTTGGAATGAGTCATATGGGAGAACTAATTTTTTTTGTAGGATAACAAATAAGACAATTACGTAACAGTATTTTTATAAGCCAAGAAAAATATGCTAAGAAATTAGTTAAGAAATTCGGTATGTCATATACTAGTGGTAAGCCAAATCCCTTGGCAACTAATGAGAGATTAAATAAGTAAGAAAACTCAAAAGATGTAGATCAAAAACTATATAGAGGTATGATAGGTTCCTTACTCTATATAAATGCTAGTGGACTTGATATAATGCATAGTGTCTGTTTCTATTCAAGATATCAATCTCAACTTAAGGAAACTCACCTAAAATCCATAAAAAGAATACTAAGATATGTAAACAACATAACAGATTGTGGAATAATTTTATCCAAAAGAAGATTCCTTCGATTTAATTTCCTATAGTGATACTGACTATGCTGGACACAAGTCAGACCAAAAAGTACAAGTGGAACATATCTCTTTTTAGGACACTCTCTTGTTCCTAGTTTAGCGAAAAGCAAAATTTCGTGTCTCTATCTAAAACAAAATAGAATATATCTCTATTGCATTAGCATGTTCACAGGTTATCTATATGTAATAAACTTTAAAGGATCTTGGTTTAAATTTCTCTAAATCACTAGGTTATTGTGATAACACTAGTGCAATAGATTTATCTAAAAACCCAACACATCATGATAGGACCAAAAATATAGACATAAGACATCATTTTCTAAGAGATAACGTAAATAAAAGGGTTATTTCACTTGAATTTATAAATACTGAAAATCAAATAGTCGATATATTAACAAAACTGTTAACTCAAACATCTTTTATTAATCTCAGAAGAGAGTTAGGAATATATTCTTTCTCTGAAATATAAATATAATAGCATATGAATTATAAATTTAAAAAGAAAAATAAAATGTCAAAATTAACCTACATATGTCGACAGTCTACCTATATGTTGTGCAGTCAATTCCCCAATATTTCCTCGATATATCCCCGATATATTCCGTAGCGGACTTTTGGGGCAACGATAATCCTATAAAGCGGCCCAATATAGCGGATCCGCTATTATCCCCGATATTGCGGCAATAATCCGCTATATCCTCGATTTTGTTGCCCCACTATATCCCCCTTTCCTATAAATAAGCATTTTGCTTGATGTCTTGCTTTTATGTTTTATGGTAACTTCAAATT
Organism: Allium fistulosum; assembly: GCA_030737815.1. Lineage (NCBI taxonomy): Eukaryota > Viridiplantae > Streptophyta > Magnoliopsida > Asparagales > Amaryllidaceae > Allium > Allium fistulosum. Next base: position 422,194,506 of record CM060906.1, read on the forward strand.
TGATGTAACAATGATATACGCGGTTGGTTATTATAACTAATTCTAACTTTTTAAGTGTCCACTTTGTTTATCTTTACTTTTTTATAACTTGTTTTGCTTGGTGGGAAATAATAAGTAATACTTGTTCCTCTTTTTAATGTAGAATGTTCATCATTCCTCTTTTCAAAGTCGTCCGCTATATCTTGCTATATCCCTGATATATCTCCGCTACAACTTTTCGCACCTCACACTATGGAGCGGCAGGGCGCTTTAACTGCACAGCCTATATGTCGACATATACTACAGATTTTTGAAAACTATTTTCCCTCTTAAATTCAAAATTCAAAATATAACTATATAACCACCATATTTCAAAATCTTTCTCATTTCCCTGCCTTCTTCTTTTTGTAAATTCCAAATAAAATAAAAATAATGGATTCCTCAAGTTCCAAGCGACTAAGAGAAGAGACTACCCCCTTCAACTTCAAAACCATCACCATGGCCAAAGTCATCAGAGTTAAGGATGATCTGAAGCATTTCCACAACATGGTTTCATAAATAGTGTTCAACTGTGCGTCTTAAAGGAACAAGAAAAGCAAGGTCGCATCCTATGGAATCTCCAGAAGCATCTATTTGATCATGCAGTCCAATAGTAATCGAAGAAGAAACTCCTAATCTTGTCATTCATAAGCCCATAAATGACAACGAGGGAGAAGAGGAAGAGGAGGAAGATGTCATTGAATATGATGATGAATTCAAATGTATAGGAGAAGTTTGCTTCGATTTTGGTGGAAATTTTATGGAACAAAAAGGAAACTTTTGTCTCCAATATCCCTTTTGCCCCATCCATAGGTCTCCCATAATCAAAAGGATGCGTTAATTCATACATTTAAGTTTGGCTTATCTAGGTTTGGATTTTTAGTATTATTAGGTTTTGATTTTGGTTTGGTTTGTTTAAATATGTACACTTGGATAGATAATTCAATTTGTATAGTTTGATTTTAATAAATAAAGACTACGTTAACTTATTTAAAGTCTTCATATATTAATCATCATAATATATTACATCGTGTGTAGTATGCTTCGATTATTTTGGTCCTTAATTATTTATTTTAACTCTCCATTTAAGTATTTCATTTAGGGGGAGTTTTTTTTTATTTTTTTACTCATTTTCATTATTGACAAAAGGGGATGAAAATATACAATATACATGCATATATTTAGGGGAATTTATGCAATTTAGGGGGAGTTATATCATATTTTATATACAAGAATATTTAATGGTTGTCATCATCAAAAAGAGGGAGATCGTTAATACCTCATTTATTGATTTCAATAAAAACAACTATATATAATCATATAAAATATAGATACTAATGTTTTTCCATGTTATATAGTATATAGTGCATAATATTATATAGATGTCGAATCTAAGACTGTACAGTATAAAGACTCAAGCTAAAGATGATATTAAGACTCACGAGTTTAAAGACCAAGATATGAAGATTTCAAGATTATAATTTAGTGTATAAAGTCATAACATATATTATTAAAGTAATTGATAGCAATCATTGATCTTTATCTCCAATTTTCTAAATGTTACCCGGCACCTTGGCCGGGCTACAAGGCGATAGTTAAAGACATTATCATGAGCATGGGACAAGGTTCTGGCCAAGAGGAGCATGTTGATATACGGGTTTGATGCAGTCGACATGTTTTGGCATTTAGGTACGGTTCGGCACACCTTGCTCGATCCACATGGCTCGGCAAGCCTCATTCTGACAGTTGAGTCAACGTCGCCTGGTATGTACCGCTCGGCTTCACGAAGTGGAGTAACACATGGCCTGGTCAAAGGAAGGGACGCCTCGTTCGGTCTGAATTATTCGAGATGCCTCGTTCGGTTGAGATAGCTTGGCATTTCTCGTTCGGTCTCGGGGAGTCCTATTCAAAAGCAGTTCAATCCGGGAGGTGCACAGTATATGCCGCTCGGCAAGGGTGGCTCGGCATTGGAGCGTTCGACAGGAATACCTTTGTCCCATGCCGCTCGGCTATAGAGGGACGGTTATGTGGCTCGGTGAGGAAGGCTACGTGGCTCGGTGACCCTCGAACGGCATTGAAAGGGAGATCAAGCGGCCTAACCAAGGGGCGCTCGGCATGGACGCCTTAGTCGTTCGGCTCGATAAGGCCTCCCTCGGCATCTCTCGATCGGCGTTTGCCGTTCGGCGTGTCTCGATCGGCATACCAGGCTCGGTGCGCAGAAGTCATCTACTATGGGCTAAAGTACCTTGTTCCCGGGCCCGCGTAAGAAGTCCAGCCTAACTTCTTCTATAAATAAAGGGGCAGGGGAGCAGTGAAAAGGGACCTTTTTTCGAGAACTCCACGGGGACTCTGCCATTTCGAAGATTCATCTATTTTTGATTAAAACTTGTAAGCAAGTCATTATTGTACGGATTTTATCTGTATTCAATAATTTGAAGAAGCAATAAAGATTAAACTCCAAGTGGATGTAGGCAGTTACGCCGAACCACTATAATTCTGGTGTTCTTGTTTCTGTAGTTAATTTTGCATACATTCTTCTATTTTAATTTTCTATCTTCATTAGTCTCTCTACACAAATCCTTTCTTGCGTGTTAGTGACCAATTTTGGTGCTAACATTTTGGTGCTTTCACTGAGAGGGCATTCTTAGGCTATTAGGATCTCCTTTGTTGCTACTAGATTGAGGAAATCCCACGAAGAAGATCCGAGTTCATTCACAAGAAATCCGTTGATTCTACTTAGAGTTCTAACCGATAACTCTACAATGGGATGACCACGTACTAGATCAGCCACCCACAATGCAGATGTCAACGAAACCGCTAGCGTCCAACAAGTAGGACCCGACAATCAACAAGCTAATCTGGGCGTAGGGACCATCACCGCCCAAAACCAAACAGAAGCTGTCACCAGGACAGAGTTCAACGAGCTGATGAGAGAACTCATGAGAAGCAGGAGACAGCTTAACGAGCATATTCAAGCTAACGCCAACCTCATGACTCAGCTTACTCAACAATAGCATCAGAATGCTGGAGGAAGTCCCGCTTCCTACTCCTCATTTGACAGCTCTGCTTCATCTGATGAACCTCCCAGGCGTAAACGCCGTAGAACTGAAACAACGCAAACAGGTGCAGTGCACTAGGAAAATCGCGCTCAAGCTGAAACAGTAAACTTAGGATCTGGAGCAAGGGTGGAAGCTGGACGATTGGCTCACCAAGGTCATGATGAAGCAGGTCCCCATGATACACGTTTGGTAGATCGCCAACAGAGGAGGCACCAACCAGAACGGTCCCATAGGGCGGATTCCAACTTGCCATCTTCCATACAAACCCCAGACCTATCGGCCATGGTCAGACAGCTGATGAGGGAAAATCAAGGTTTAAATAATGATGATTGGGGTCTATCTAGGAATCATACTCCATTCACAGATGCTATCCTACAAGCTGAGTACCCCAGGAAGTTTAATATGCCGACTATCCCGGCTTACGAGGGGAAGACTGATCCCCGACAGCATGTAATGAGGTATGGGTAGATGATGGATTCAGCTAGGGCGAATGATGCAACTAAATGTAGATGTTTCCCAATAACTTTATCTGAAATCGCTACCATGTGGTTTACCCGACTTCCTCTACGGTCTATCTCCAATTTTGATGAGTTAGCGATGAAATTTGTGGAGCAGTTCAGGATTCATGCCACTCGTCCCAAGGATGTTATGCCCTTGTCTAGTGTAATTCAGACCCCAGGGGAATCGTTAAAGGAGTACTTACAAAGATTCCACATTGCTGCTACTGAAGTTAGCAACCCAAATAACCATGCCATTTTAATGGCCGTAATGTGAGGTGTAGATCGGGATTCATAGTTTGGTGACTGGCTGGTAGGGAAGCCTCCGGCTACACTGGAACGTTTTTACTCAAAGGCGCACCAATTTATAAGAAGGGAGGAAACTAGGTGGACAAGGTGAGATAATGCGCTGGGACATGGCAAGGAGACTATGCAAAGCAACATTGCTGTAAAACAATCTAGTGACAACTCTGGAAAAGTCCAGGTCAATGTTCAAAACAAGCCTGAGCAATCAAAAGGATCCGGAGGAGGAAATTTCAGAAAGAAAAGGGAAGCCGAAAAGTGGAAACCAAGGATCCCAACTTACAATGAATACACTCCTCTGAATGCATCTTTGAAAAATATTTACCTATCGACCTGTAATACTGTCCAATATCGATAGCCATGCCCAAAAGAGTCCACCGAAGCACAAAAGCGGACTGGGAAGTATTGCCGCTTCCATGAGACTTACGGGCACAATACCGAGGAGTGTAGGCACCTCCATGATGCGATTGAAAAGCTAATTCGATAGAAAATGTTACGGGAGTTTGTGAAGAATCCTCAGGAAGGCGGACAAGGGTCATTCGACCCCAATCGCGGACAGGCCCCATGACGGTCTGAGGAACCCGTTCGAACTGGAGGTAGATTAGTCATAAACACTATAGTCAGTGGGCCTCACCCTACAAACAAGAATTGGCAAGAAATGGAGCGCTATGCTAGTTCCTTAAAACATGCAAATTTTGAATGTTGTTCGAACACGGAAGATGGAACTTCGGCTAAGCAATAACAAATGATATAATGTTCAGAAGTAGAGATGCCGATCAGGTGGAGGCACCTACCATTGACCCGATGGTCATCTCAGCCACTATTGGGCCAGCGTTCATTAGAAGGATACTGATTGACTGTGGAAGTTCTGTTAACATCATCTTCAAAAAGGGATACGACCAGATGAAGATGGAGACAAAAGGTTTAAAGCCATTTAAAGCCCGTATTCATGGCTTTAATGGTGCGGCCACTGATGCAGTGGGTTTTGTTGAATTGCTAGTTGAACTTGGAGAAGGTGAACGTAGGAGGGTGCGGATCCTGCCGTTCATCGTTTTGGATGTCGATTTCCCGTATAATGTGTTTTTGGGCCGACCATCCCTGGCAGAGTTTAGGGCAGCTTTGGCCCCATGGTGTTTAACTTTGAAATTTCCGATGGATAAAAGAATTGGTGTCGTTTATGGCGATCAGGCGACTGGTCATGCGTGTTATGTGGCTGAGCTAAGAGACCCAGCAAAGAGAGAAAGGAAAGATTGTGGACAACTTTGTCCACATCCAAGTCACTGAAGGTTGACAAGTAATGCCAGAGCCTTGGCCCGGGCAACATGATCGGATCTATAGAGACATAGATCCGAGGGATGATGATGAGGAACCCAAGGAGGCAAAAGCAGCACCGGCCGAACTGACGATTGAAATTCCAGTTAGCCGTGATGACCCATCACGGGTACTTAAGATTGGTTCACAACTCAACCCCTGGATGATCGAGGATCTTACATTTCCTTTGAGCGAATCTGGACGTTTTCGCTTGGACGCATTTCGATATGTGCAGGATTTCTCCTGCTATTGTGAGTCATATGTTGAACATAGACCCGAAATACATGTCGGTAAAGCAGAAAAGGAGAGGCATGGACCCGGAGAGGTCCGTAGCTCTCAGAGAGGAGGTGGACAAACTCAAAGACAATGGGTTCGTCCGCGACGCCCTCTACCCACAATGGGTCTCTAACCCTGTATTAGTGAGGAAAGCGAATGGAAAATGGAGGACCTGTGTTGATTACTCAGATTTGAACAAAGCATGCCCTAAGGATAGTTTCCCTTTACCCAGAATTAATCAGCTGGTCGACTCAACCGTAGGACACGAGTTATTGTCGTTTATGGATGCGTATTTGGGATATAATCAAATCCTAATGCACATTCCAGATCAGGAACACACTAGTTTTGTCACCGATGTTGGACTGTACTGTTATGTAGTGATGCCTTTCGGAGTGAAAAATGCAGAAGCAACTTATCAACGTCTGGTGAATCGGATGTTTAAAGACCAAATCGGTAGGATGATGGAAGTCTATGTGGATGACATGCTCATAAAGTCACGACAGTAAAACGACCACATTCGAGACTTGGCGGAAATGTTTGATATACTCAGGTATTACGGAATGAAAATCAATCCTTTGAAATGTTCCTTTGGTGTTGCGTCAGGAAAGTTTTTCGGTATCATCGTTAACGCACGAGGAATTGAAGCTAACCTAGAAAAGATTCAGGCTATCGGGACATTCAAGTGCCCAAAATTATAAAGAAAGTACAAGCCTGAACGGAAAAGTGGCCGCGCTGAGTCGATTCATATCCAGAGCGACAGACAAGTGTATTCCTTTCTTTGATGTAATAATGAAAGGAAAGAGAAATTTTGAATGGACACCCAATTGTGAGGATGCGTATCGAGCTCTGGTAAGACATTTGGAAAGCCCCCCGGTGCTGTTGAAGCCCATAGACCATGAAGTGTTATATGTATACTTGGCCGTATCTCAACATGCCATCAGTATGGCTTTGGTTCGCGAGGAAGACCGAGTTCAAAAGCCTGTGTACTATGTCAGTAAACATTTAACGGGGGCAGAAAGAAACTATCCTAAAATAGAGAAGCTAGCCTACTATTTGGTGATTACATCGCGCAAGCTTTGTCCGTACTTTCAGGCACACCCAATCAGTGTCTATACCGATCAACCCTTGGGACAGGTACTCCAACGACCAGAAACCTCAAGGAGATTGTTAAAATGGAACATTGAGTTGAGCCAGCTCGACATCACATACCTGCCACGAAGGGCCATACAAGGGGAAGCTCTAACAGACTTCATCGCGGAATTTACCGTGTCCGACGAACCAGATGGAGATGATGTTATACCCACTATCCGATGGAAACTATACAGTGATGGGGTATCCAATGACCGTTGCTTTGGGGCTGAAGTCATTCTAGAAACCCGTGAAAACCGATCTATTTGTTATGCTTTCAAGCTTGATTTCCCAGCTACGAATAACGAAGCAGAGTATGAAGCATTGCTCGCTGGCTTAAAACTTGTCAGGGAACTCGGAATAAAAACGGTTGAAATATTTTGTGACTCTCAATTGGTGGTGTACCAAGTGCGGGGAGATTATCAAGCAAAGGGGCAGAGGCTTGCTCCATACTTCGCTCGGGTTCAGGAACTTTTGGTAGACCTTGAATATTACAATATTTCGCATGTCCCGTGTGAACAAAACAGGGAAGCCGATTCATTAGCAAAATTCGCAAGTACTGGCGATGCACAGCATATGGGATTGGTTCCTGTTGAAGTTTTACAATTTGCAGGTATAAACGAGATGGAAGTAGATTTTGTGCTTGAAAAGGAAATTGAAAGGGAGTCATGGATAACCCTATTCAAACAATACATACTACGTGGGACCTTTCCCGATATAAAGAACGAAAGACGACAAGTCATTCGTAAAGCTTCATGATATATAATGCAAGATGGAATAATGTATCGGAGGGGATTCTCGGTTCCCTTACTCCAGTGCATCACCCACGATGAGATAAAACGAGTCTTGAAGGAAGTTCATGAAGGAGAATGTAGCGACCATACTGGGGGTAGACACTAGCAAAAAAGATCCTCCACTATGGATACCATTGGCCAACTGTAAATCGGGATGCTGCAGATTACGTAAGAAAATGCGACAAATGTCAAAAATTTGCGAAAACCCCGAGAGCTCCGCCAACGGAACTCACACAAATGGTTAGTCCCTGGCCATTTGCGATTTGGGGGATTAATATAGTCGGTTCCTTACCAATTTCCAGAGGTGGTGCGAAATATGCAATTGTTGCGGTTGATTACTTCACCAAGTGGGCAGAAGCAGAGCCTTTAGCTACGATCACCACCAAAAAAGTAGTTAATTTCATTGTACGAAACATCATATGCCATTTTGGCCTCCCACGGACTATCATTACGGACAATGGAACTTAATTTGAAAGTAGGGAGTTCAAAGAATTTTGCTAAAAATATAACATTGAGAAAAGGTTTTCAGGATTCGCTCACCCCAAAGCGAATGGACAAGTTGAACCTGTAAATGAAATAATCAAGTCAATATTAAAGAAACATTTGGAGAAGGCTAGAGGCAAGTGGGTGGATGAGCTTCCGACAGCGCTCTTGGCTTACAGAACCACCCATAAGTCCGCGACTGGCCATACTCATTCACCTTGGCATACGGCACTGAACCTGTGATACCCATGGAACTTGAAGTTCCTTCTCATCGGGTAACTTATTATGACCCCAAGGCGAATCAGAATCTCCTATTGGAATCGCTGATTTAAGAGCGGCTGCACAAAGGCACCGAGTTGCTCGATATTATAATGAAAAAGTTCGACCGAGAATTTTCAATGTGGGTGATCTCATTTTGAAGCGAGTTTTTCCAACCCCATCACATCTGAATCCCATATGGGAGGTCCGTATGTCATCGAATGGAGGCTTAGAGAAGGAACTTTCAAGCTAGCGACCGTAGATGGCGTGACACTTCCTCGCTCATGGAATAGCGAGCATTTGCGTCGTTATTACACCTAATCTATTTCTTTTGCATTTTAGTTGTAATTATTTCCCGTGTATGTTCGTTTTGTTGTTTTTAGTTTTTGGCATGTAATAAGACATTCCAGTTTATTCCTATTTATTATAATCAATAAAGGCTTGAAGCCATCTTTTTCATGAACTATTGATGTTTCCATATGTTACAATTCCGTAACAAAAAATTAAGTTACATTAATCTGTCTGGCGTATGAACACACACACCGACTTGAAAAATCTCTAAGTCCCTAGAGTGCGGACTAAAGTATAAACGACTTGAAAAATCTCTAAGTCCCCGAAGTGCGGACTAGAGTACTCTGAGTCTCAGAGTGCGGACTAGAGTATAAACGACTTGAAAAATCATAAGTCCCCAGAGCGCGGACTAGAGTACTCTGAGTCCCAAGAGTGCGGACTATAGCATAAACGACTTGAAAAATCTATAAGTCCCCGGAGTGCGGACTAGAGTACTCTGAGTCCCAAGAGTGCGGACTAGAGTATAAACGACTTGAAAAATCTCTAAGTCCCCAGAGTGCGGACTAGAGTACTCTGAGTCCCTAGAGTGTAGACTAGAGTATAAACAACTTGAAAAATCTCTAAGTCCTCGGAGTGTGGACTAGAGTACTCTGAGTCCCCAGAGTGCGAACTAGAGTATAAACGACTTGAAAAATCTCTAAGTCCTCGGAGTGCGGACTAGAGTACTCTGAGTCCCCAGAGTGCGGACTAGAGTATAAACGACTTGAAAATCTCTAAGTCCCCAAAGTGCGGACTAGAGTACTCTGAGTCCCCAGAGTGTAGACTAGAGTATAAACGACTTGAAAAATATCTAAGTCCCCGGAGTGCGGACTAGAGTACTCTAAGTCCCCAAAGTGTGGACTAGAGTATAAACGATTTAAAAAAATATCTAAGTCCCCGTAGTGTGAACTAGAGTACTTTGAGTCCCAAAAGTGCGGGCTAGAAGTATAAACGATTTAAAAATCTCTAAGTCTCCAGAGCGCGGAAAAAATTGAAGAGATTCAGAAAACTTCGAGTTACGTGGAAGTGAACAAGTACTTGCGTAACCCACATAGCTTTGGATTTCAAACACAAGATGGATGGTGAAGCTAAGCATCGAACATCATCAGAAAAACAATTTTTTATTTACTAATCAAGGATTCGGTTTCACTACAACTTCTCCTGAACTTGGAGCAAAAAATATATTCACAACGACTACGAAAATAAATAGAAATAATTACATAATCCAGGATTATTTGCGTTGAACGAAGCATGATAGCTACTTCTTCGACTTCTTCTCCTTCTTCGGTTTCTCTGAAGACTCCTCCCCTGAGCATTTTTTCCTAGATGCCTTACTTGCAAGGGAAATGGTGCCTGGGGAAGGAAGAGGGACTTCTTGTGATGAGGTACCACCGGGGAGTATAACCTTCAAGGGCATGTTCAATGGATCATCAAGTTCCACCACCTGAGGCTCAATCTGAATCTCAGCCTTCTTCTTCTTTTCTTCTATGATTTGCTCCGCCATGCTCGATTTTGAAGTGTGTTCAGAGGCGCCCGTGATCTCAACTTCATCATGTTCCTCCACGGGCGATAAATTTTCAGATTTGTCTTCATCATGTGCCCCGATCACTTGTGCGTCGGGTCTGGGGGTCTCTCTAGTCTGAGTTGCCTCTCCCGTTTTCCCCTCCTTTTCTACAGCAGCATCGCTCCTTGGAGTTGGCTCGGGGTCAGAATGTCCTGCACGAAATTGTAAGAAACAAATGTTAGGGTACATTTATTATTCATCAAAAGCAATGGCCCTTTGAACTCTAAAAAAGCTATGTACCAGTTTCTAGCTGACTCTCAACGGTTCGGGGAGTTTCACCTTCTGGAGTACGAGATAGAGCGTGAATGTCAAGTCTAGGTTTCTCTAGGTCATAGCCAATATGCTACTCAAAGGGATCGAGTGGTGAGCGACCAGTCGGCTGAATAGGAGGAGGAACCGAGGACTCATTTCCGAATGGACCGGCAGTATCATTTTTTCCTTTCGATGAAGAAGAGTCCCTCCCGTAAAGGGCCTTTGCCGCAGATAGATCATTGGTGCGCTCATTCTCGTGAAGCACTTCTTTCACAAGGGAATCTTTATCAACCTCTTCAGTTCCCAACTCGACTTTTTTGATCTTTATCAAAGTGTCCCATGCTTCGGCCAAAGATTCGAGGTAACCCTCGCCAAGAAAAATTAGGTCACGATGCATGAGAACTCGAGCGTTATACTCGGCTATGAGTTGATCAAACATGCACTTAATTTCCTCCCTACCAGCTTCAATGGCCGCCTTGAGGCGGGAGTCGATTTCCGAGAGCGCCATTCTTTTGCCCTCTTCACGGGCCGCATCCTTCAGCGCTTCAACTTTGGAAATCTCCTCATCAAGCTTTACTTTTAAGAGTCATGTGGAGACAATCTCGTCACAATATCATTGTGACTCTTCTTGGGATGCAGTTTTTTCTTCTTTTTCTTTAAGGAGTAGCTCCTCCAATTCTTTAACTTGCTGAGCAAGAGCATTCTTTTCTTTTTGGATGGAATCTATCTCTAAGGTTAAAGCGCCACAACGTTGAACCGCCTCATCAATTTCCTTTTTGTGTGCGGCTTCCAGACGATCAACAGCGTCGGCCATGTCTGTAGCGGTTTTTTGAGCAGTTGCAAGCTGAGATTTATATGAGGAAAGCTCTTCATCTTGTGCTTTGATAATATTTTTGTCATGGATAGCTTCGAGTTTCAAGTGATTGATTTCATGCTGGCATTCCACCGAAACATCCGAAACTTTTTCCACCAATTAAACGAATGTGTCATGCTGGACGTAGACATCATTAGTACATGCAATGGCACTTTGTTTAACGTGCCCCGGAATAGGATGGATCGCCGGAAGAAACTTTAGTCCATCAAAGCATATTTTTGGAAATGTGGTTTTAAGCTCAGCTAGCTTCTCTGTTATCGATGGATCATGCGCAAGACTGGAAGAAGTTTGTTTTGTCGAAACAACAGATTTCTTGTGAAGCTCACAAGATTGCCTAGTGCTTGATGAACCGGAATATTGATCGCGAGGAGCTTCAGGTTGAGACCCCCTTTGAGCAGATTTATCCGTGCTATGCTCTGGTTGAGGAGGAGGATCATTGGGGTAGGAAGAGTGGCTATAAGATTTCCTTCGAGACGATGAATCTCGAAGATGATAGTCTATATTGCTGTTGTCATCCTTATCTCAGTGTTTTTCGGACCCTGAGTCTCGGCTAGAGTGATGAAAGATAGAGGAACCGCGAAGGCGGTCGAAGCCGTGTGAGCATCCCATGTCGCCTGCACGAAAATCGAGTGAAAACAAATTAGAGATGATCATATGATGGCTAAAACTTAAGTATAGGGTATAGAGGGAGTGTTAGTGTGTGTCCTAGTGTTTCCCCCCAACGGACCAGTTTCTTTAGCTTTACTATCTTCTTCCTCAGCTTGTAAGCTAGTTTCTTTTTTCCCTTTAAAGGGGGAGGTGGTTCATCAGTGCCATGTGCTTCAACCATCGGTTCGGGAGCAGGACTTACATTCTCACCCAGTGCTTCTAACACCCCAATTTCTCTGATCTCTCCCTCCTCAGATGTGTCGGGGGCACTACTCGTAGGAGGCACTGAAGGTCTGGCCTGTCCTTTACCCTTCTTCGACGAGGGTCCGGTTATAGTGACACCGCATGGAAGAGTTGTTCGGCGACCTTCCACCAACAACCCGAACTTTAAGAGCGACTCATTGGAAATGACAAGTTTGATCTCCCGGTCTTCTACGGGAGTAGCGCGAATGGCCTCGACGGCCTTAGAGTACCCAGTGCCTTCGGGACGTGGGCTAATACTTATAAAATTGGAAGAAGTTTAGAAACAATTAACTTCATGCTTTAGACAAGTATTGATCCGGAAATGGAACTTACTCCTTTCCAGCCATCTTCTCGCAAAGCCTAGGGGACAGCGTACATAGAACCATTCTTGCTTGTATTGGGTGAATTTACTCCACGCCCCTATTAGAATCTGACACTGAGAATGCGGCTCAAGGAATATGAAAGATGGACTGTCAGATCGTCGCTTGAAGCGATAGATGTAGCAGATGTCACCAGGAGTGGGGAGCCTGAATAGGATGCTCATAAAGAGAATACAAGTGCCATGGATGAACGCATGGCTATTGGGATGTAGCTGTGATGGGGCAATCCCGATATACTGTAGCACTTCGCGGAGAAAGGAGTTGAATGGTGGCACGCTGCCAACCCAGCACATGAATTTGTTGCAAGCTGTATATCCATCTGGGGGCAGGTGAGGACGATCTCATCCCGATGGAACTAATACATCATCGAAAGGGATTTCGTGAATCGAGCATAGTCGGTGAAGAGCGGTTTCATTGATTTTGGAAGCTTGAGAATCAGCTAGATTGTCTAGGATAATTGCTCCATCTATGGCATCAGGAGCCAAGTCAATAGTCGCAGTCGTTGGACTCAGGATATTCTGAGCAGGAGTTATCGGTGGATTCGAAGTTCCAACTACTTCTTATTGAGAACTTGGCTCAGGTTTATCTGAGATTATGGCGGAGCTCGACTTTCTAGACATCCTCAATGAGCGTCGAATTTGGAATAAACACCTGTTTGAACTATACTTGAAAGACAGTCAATATTAGACATAACGACAAAATTACTCCCCCCGTGTGGTGTGTGGACTAGTGCAATTGTTCGAGTATAAGTGTAAAAGAATTAAAGGTCCAAAAGCTGATAAAGTAAGGTTAAGCATTGAACTATCATCTTCGAAGACCGTCATCGCTGACCGTCTCCAAGAGCTCGCCCTATGACGGTTTTGGTCTTGAACTTGGACATTAATACTATGTGTTGAAGGCTATTATTTGTTTTATCGAGTTGAAATTGGGTTTATAGTTGTTGGAATTGGGGAGTTATCAGTCAAAATCAGTTAAATATGCTTGTGTGCCTAAACTGTTGTCGTTGTTCATTGATTTGTGGTAAGGCATGGAAGTATGTAGTTTTGATATGTGCTATACTTAAGTGGAGACAGTCATGATTATTAACACCGACCCTAGGACTTGAAGCCGAGCGACTCACTAGATCGACACTTTCTCTTCACCGAACGGTCTTCGAGGGGTATACCGAACCGCACTCGCTCGGTATATCGAACCCACCTTGTGGTCTCAAATCGGGCCATAACGCAACCCTTAACTGGTTACGCCATACTCTCTCCCTCAACACCGAAACCTGTTGAATATGCGTGTATATGATTTTTGTTTGATGATAATAAACATATATACAGTCATTTAAATGTATTTGTTTCTATACTATTTTAAATATCACAGATTAAATAAATATTTGCTGGATAGAATAAATAACACAGAATTTGAATTCAAATGAATATTTTATTCAAACAAATATTTATTACAATTTTGAATAGTACAAATTCAAGCTCTCACTACATCTATACAATTACATCACAATTTCATAGTTACATCATTTCCTCACTACATTTCACTCACACTCGTAGTTTTATCTTCAACTTCACTTCAGTATGAATCCCGTATCTGAGCAATCTGCAAAAATATTCACTAACGCAGTAAAATTGAAAAAGAAATATTTTTGCAATATAAAATAAAATATGGATTTTGAAAATATTATTTGCCTCAGTTATTTGGGCTGTTCGTCATCATTTATATTTAAATTCATCACACACGAACGATGTGACATGCACAGTGTATCACTGTACATGTCACAAGGCCGTGCACACCGATATATATACACTTGATAAATTTACAGGGACAAGTGAGCACAGGTCAAACCCAGATTATCGGATTCAACTCAGGTGCAATAAAACAATGTCACAACAATCAGTACAAGGTCAAACCCGAGCGCTTTAAGCTGGATTCAACACAGGGCTATAGAGTTCAAGTCAGTGCACCAAACAGTGAACCAAGTACTATACATATGAAGTGAAGGCCACTGTGATCTTGACAAACCAGAACTCAAGACCAAAGAGTGCAAGCAAAACTCAAAGGCAACAGAACTCAAACCAACAGCAAGCCAAGACCAGAAAACAAGACCAAAATAGTGAAACTTGACAAATGCCACCAGACCAGACTACACAGATACAATGCATCAAGATCAACTCAATGCAAACAAACAGATAAACAAACCAGGAACAAAGTGACACAGGGAACTCAGACAATATCAACAAGTATGGAAGTGAATACATGAATATGCTACAGAGAATCAAGACATGTACAAACCAATTACTCGAATCATCATCGAGCTAAGTAAACAACAAAGTCAATGTTAGTTTCAAAATCTCGATTGCAATTCAAGCCAATACCAGACAGTACAAATCCACCAATATATGCACATATATGCAGAAACAGTGATCAAATATCAAGTTTGAGCAGTGCCCATCAATGAGTTCAAGTATATACGCAAATACATGTCTGTCTAAAATGAAACAGTGGCAACAAAATTAATCAAGTATGATTTTTTTTAAAGCAGCAGTTTTCAAATAATCAATGTCAACAGCCGTGTCCAAATCTCAAAATCACAAGTTCAAGCATACAACCAGATAATATAAGTTGTGACCAAGTCAAGGCAAAAATCGAACAGTAAGAACAAGTCAAGCCCGAAGTCACAAAGAAAAATCAACATCGTCAAACCAGAATCGAAACCGTGGTCATCACGAAATCGATCAATGACGTGTGAATCGAATATACGCGCATGAACAAGTCAGTGCATATCATCATCATTCAAGTAAAATCGAACGGCAAGCAAGAGTGATTGACGAAATCAAATAACTATCAGACGAACGAAAAACAAGGAGATGGAATCCTATATAAATACCCTATACATCATCGGCAAAGAGGCATCGAGTTCAAGCAATAAAACCAGAAAGCAAAAGGAACAAATTACATACCAGAACAAATTCGAATTCGATCGAATTGAAGCTGCCGTAGCAAGATACACGAAGATGCAAGTGGAGTAAGCATCGGTCGACAAAGCTAAGGAGCAAACAATCATCATTCGATCGAGATAAATATAGTCGGTGGCTTCAACAATCAAAAGCCCTAATTTCAGAAGCTAAAAGAAGAGGAACGAACGAAGAAAAACAAACGGGCCATCATTTTTCACAAGTTATAATACAAAGAAAAGAGGCCGGCTTGTTTTTTATTAAGGGAGTTTATTTTAGGGTTTTATTTTATAATTGTTTCATTTTAATTTGTGTTTTAAATTTAAAATCTTTTCAAACCGTTGTATTTTCTAGTCGTGTGACTAGGGGACAATCTACGTGGCGTAGATTGAGAATTCACAACTCAGTGGCTGAGTTGTGGCAGGGTTTTGAGCGTAGAGTTAGAGTAGTCAATAGCGGGTATAGCGAGTTTACGTGTGTAAGCGTCTGACTATCTAATTTCTAGTAGAAACCTTGGGGGCAGCACGTAGGCAGGGTTTTGCCGAAGCTGGATAAATTCTGTGTTGTTCTCTTCTGCATTTATTCTGATATTGTTTGTGCTGTGTTATTCTGCTGTGTTGAAATCTGTGTTGATAATATTAAGCTTCCGCAATAAATTTTAATAATTGATAGTATCACCCTATTCACCCCCCCTCTAGGGTGAAATCGATCCTACAAGTGGTAACGGAGCTAGGAATAAGAGTCAATTATTTTCTGTTTATAAAAATTCAATTTTTTTTTTCAAAAATCAATTTTTGTTTTAAAAATTTGAATTTTTAAAAAATGGCGTCTTTTAATAATGCTTTTGCTGAGGGTCAGTCGATAGTTAGACCACCAATGTTCAATGGTGAATATGCTTATTGGAAAAATAGGATGAAAATTTTTCTAGAAACCATTGATGCTTGGAATATAGTTGAGACTGGATATAACAAACCAACTATAACAGTGAACAATCAGGAAATACAAAAACCAAAGGATCAATGGACTGAGTTAGAAAACAAATTACAAATTACTAACGCCAAAGCAATGAATTCTATTATTTGTTCATTAGATCAAATTGAATTTAATCGTGTTTCACATTGTTCATCTGCGCAGGAAATATGGCACACTCTCAAAGTGACTCACGAAGGAACATCTCAAGTCAAAGAATCTCGCCTTGCTATGCAAACAGCGAATATGAGAACTTTACAATGGCGAAGGAAGAAAATGTCAAAGAGATGTACGGACGACTTTCCAATATCATATACAAATCGAAAGCTCTCGGAAAATCATACACCGAACTGGAAATAGTCCGAAAAATCCTCAGAGTCCTTCCACGAAGCTTTGAAGCCAAAGTGACTGCAATTCAAGAATCAAAAGATTTGAAACAGTTGAAAGTTGAAGAACTCATCGGAAATCTCACCACATATGAGCTAGAGATGAAATTCAAAGAAGAGCATGAAGGAGGAGATACTCGGAAGAAATCGATAGCTCTTAAAGGAACAACTGAAAGTGATGATGATGACGGTGATGATGGTGCAAAAGAACTAGAGCTGTTAATAAGAAAATTCAAAAAGTGGAATCATAAACACGGAAATCCAGCTCTAAACCAAAAGTTAAAAAGCAGAATAGCAAAAGTATTTGACAGCCCAGACAAACAGAAGATCATCTGTTACGAGTGCAACAAACCCGGTCATATCAGTCCCGACTGTCCACAAAATAAATTCAGCCGAGGAAAGAAACAGAAAAAGAAAAGTTTTGCAGCCACTTGGGATGAAACGGATGAGGATGATAAAAGCACTGGCAGTGAAAGCGAAAAAGCGGATTTGTGCCTTCAAGGTAATATAACTGACAGTGACGATGACGAGCCAAGTGAGGTATCAAAACTTACCCATTCTGAGTTGCTTATTCATTTCCATGATGTAAACGGCCGTTTTGAACGACTTAGAAAAAGATACGCTAAACTTGAATCTCAAAGAGATAGTTTAATAGAATCAAATGAACAACTTGAGCAGTTAGTTAAAAACTATCAAAGTAGAATCCCTAAGTGTGTTAAGTGTCCAACATTCGAAGATGAGATTAAAAAATCAGAAGTTAAAATTAAATCGCTTGAAAATGAAATTCTGATTTTAAAACAAAGTGAAAATACTAGAAGAGAGAATTCTATTAAAAAGTGCACCCAATTATTAAACGAAAATGAATCTCTCAAAGCACAACTCCAACAACTATCAACGACTTTAGGAAAATTTTCCAAAAGTGAAAGATCGTTGAATATGCTATTAGGAAAACAAACTGTCAATATTGATAGACAAGGACTTGGGTATACTCAAACTGAACGGTATAGAAGGGAAACTAAACAAGTCAACTTGATGTGCACTATTTGTAGACAAACTGGACACGATCAAAATAATTGTTGGTATAGACCCAAACACAAGAAAACAATTCCAATTTGGGTTCCAAAAGGCACAAAAATAGAATCTCTCAAAATTAAACAAATCTGGGTGCCAAAAGGAACATATACAAATAGTTATGGGTCTCCACAAAATTATTTTTCAAATTATTCTGCCACTAACAACCATGGACCTATAAAAACAAATAGGTCACAAAAATATTCTACCGTGTAGGTGTGGTGGCAGGCTAAGGAACAACATTGGTGTTATCTGGATTCTGGCTGTTCCAGAAACACAACAGGCGACAATTCAAAGTTCCTTAGCCTAGTATAAAGGTGACAGATTCACAAGGACAACAACGAAAGATTATCGTACAGGTAAAACAGGTAATTGTATTTATTATCAAACGATAAATTAAATGTGATAATCTGCACCATAATCTGAATTAAATCAGCCAGTTATATGAAATAATTGATGATGTTAATTCCGACTTATTCAAAATGTTGACCAATTATCATCGAATAGAAATTGCTTGGATTAATTAATTGATTTATTACTGATTACTCATGCTACAAGTGGATATATTTGCTTATCTGTTTTGACACTATGATTATTGCTTGTATATTTCAACGGCTTCAATTTAAAAAGGATGTTACAAATGATTTTATGAAATTTGTTGAATTTTCACAGTCTGGTCTATAACATTGAAAATGATGATTGAAAGAAAAATTTAGATGCAGATTACACTGGCAATCTAGTTGATGAAAAATTACTAGTGGAACGTGATTTAACATTCAGTAATTGCATCATATTTGCATATTTTTCATTTCAAATAATTTTCAATTAACAGATATTTTTTGGTTAAACCCGTCAAGAAAATCATTTTTGACCTTGTTCCAGATTAGTTATTTCAGAAAAATTATTTTTGAAATTGATTTTAAATCACTACAATAACTAATCTGATCCCCTACTAATTATCGAAAAGATAAATAGTGATTGAAAAAGTGATGAGTGTTGATATTAATCATACATTATAACTCAAGACGGTATATTTAATAAAATTCTTTAGAAAATTTAAACAAGAGTTATAAAAATTTTGTTTGGCAAAGATTTCACGACCATTTCTATTTCTATCATTTTTCTATCACCCATCACTCATCAAAATCCAATATAGTAAGTCAATATGTGGTATTTTAAACGGGAATCATTCATCTTTCATATTTTTAACAAATAAAAAACATCCAAAGTATTCACTCTCATTTAAAAGTCCTCATGGTTATGCATGGGTGAATTACTTTGAATTTGTTATGTGCTTCCATGCTCATTTAAAAGTCCTCGCGGTTATGCATGTATGGAACGCATACCAAAAATTAATTGATTAAATAGACAAGTTGATTCTAATCCCATTTAAAAGTCCTCACGGTTATGCGTGGTTAGAAGATACTTAAATTCATTTTTTTTAAATTTTGGAATACTACTAATCTCATTTAAAAGTCCTAACGGTTATGCATGATTAGTAGATATTCAAATTCCTGTTGTAAATATACCACAAATAGACCCAACTATTTGGTTTTATATGATGACATTATCC
Source organism: Allium fistulosum (assembly GCA_030737815.1). Classification (NCBI taxonomy): domain Eukaryota; kingdom Viridiplantae; phylum Streptophyta; class Magnoliopsida; order Asparagales; family Amaryllidaceae; genus Allium; species Allium fistulosum. Next base: position 422,213,877 of record CM060906.1, read on the forward strand.
CTATCATTCTAAAGTGAAATATGCGTCAAACAGAGTATTTATGATTTTTGTTTGATTTTTTATTGAACTTTAATATTTATACTCGATTGGGAATTAATATTGTTTTAATGTCAATCACCTTATCTCTATTTTTCTAACACTATTACTCTTTTGCTGATAACAAAAAGGGGAGAGAAAAGTTAAGATTTTGAAATAAAGGTCAAATATTTTCTAATTGCATCAAAGCTCATTTGAATATTTTATTCTCATGCATATAAGTAGGGGGAGTATTGTGTAAAGAGGGAGCATTCAAATAGGGGGAGCAAATTGAATGATCAAATACATTTAAAATATTCAAAATCTTAAATATATGTTTGTTATCATCAAAAGGGGGAGATTGTTGAATATGAGTGTATATGATTTTTGTTTGATGATAATAAACATATATACAGTCATTTAAATGTATTTGTTTCTATACTATTTTAAATATCACAGATTAAATAAATATTTGCTGGATAGAATAAATAACACAGAATTTGAATTCAAATGAATATTTTATTCAAACAAATATTTATTACAATTTTGAATAGTACAAATTCAAGCTCTCACTACATCTATACAATTACATCACAATTTCATAGTTACATCATTTCCTCACTACATTTCACTCACACTCGTAGTTTTATCTTCAACTTCACTTCAGTATGAATCCCGTATCTGAGCAATCTGCAAAAATATTCACTAACGCAGTAAAATTGAAAAAGAAATATTTTTGCAATATAAAATAAAATGTGGATTTTGAAAATATTATTTGCCTCAGTTATTTGGGTTGTTCGTCATCATTTATATTTAAATTCATCACACACGAACGATGTGACATGCACAGTGTATCACTGTACATGTCACAAGGCCGTGCACACCGATATATATACACTTGATAAATTTACAGGGACAAGTGAGCACAGGTCAAACCCAGATTATCGGATTCAACTCAGGTGCAATAAAACAATGTCACAACAATCAGTACAAGGTCAAACCCGAGCGCTTTAAGCTGGATTCAACACAGGGCTATAGAGTTCAAGTCAGTGCACCAAACAGTGAACCAAGTACTGTACATATGAAGTGAAGGCCACTGTGATCTCGACAAACCAGAACTCAAGACCAAAGAGTGCAAGCAAAACTCAAAGGCAACAGAACTCAAACCAACAGCAAGCCAAGACCAGAAAACAAGACCAAAATAGTGAAACTTGACAAATGCCACCAGACCAGACTACACAGATACAATGCATCAAGATCAACTCAATGCAAACAAACAGATAAACAAACCAGGAACAAAGTGACACAGGGAACTCAGACAATATCAACAAGTATGGAAGTGAATACATGAATATGCTACAGAGAATCAAGACATGTACAAACCAATTACTCGAATCATCATCGAGCTAAGTAAACAACAAAGTCAATGTTAGTTTCAAAATATCGATTGCAATTCAAGCCAATACCAGACAGTACAAATCCACCAATATATGCACATATATGCAGAAACAGTGATCAAATATCAAGTTTGAGCAGTGCCCATCAATGAGTTCAAGTATATACGCAAATACATGTCTATCTAAAATGAAACAGTGGCAACAAAATTAATCAAGTATGATTTTTTTAAAGCAGCAGTTTTCAAATAATCAATGTCAACAGCCGTGTCCAAATCTCAAAATCACAAGTTCAAGCATACAACCAGATAATATAAGTTGTGACCAAGTCAAGGCAAAAATCGAACAGTAAGAACAAGTCAAGCCCGAAGTCACAAAGAAAAATCAACATCGTCAAACCAGAATCGAAACCGTGGTCATCACGAAATCGATCAATGACGTGTGAATCGAATATACGCGCATGAACAAGTCAGTGCATATCATCATCATTCAAGTAAAATCGAACGGCAAGCAAGAGTGATTGACGAAATCAAATAACTATCAGACGAACGAAAAACAAGGAGATGGAATCCTATATAAATACCCTATACATCATCGGCAAAGAGGCATCGAGTTCAAGCAATAAAACCAGAAAGCAAAAGGAACAAATTACATACCAGAACAAATTCGAATTCGATCGAATTGAAGCTGCCGTAGCAAGCTACACGAAGACGCAAGTGGAGTAAGCATTGGTCGACAAAGCTAAGGAGCAAACAATCATCATTCGATCGAGATAAATATAGTCGGCGGCTTCAACAATCAAAAGCCCTAATTTCAGAAGCTAAAAGAAGAGGAACGAACGAAGAAAAACAAACGGGCCATCATTTTTCACAAGTTATAATACAAAGAAAAGAGGCCGGCTTGTTTTTTATTAAGGGAGTTTATTTTAGGGTTTTATTTTATAATTGTTTCATTTTAATTTGTGTTTTAAATTTAAAATCTTTTCAAACCGTTGTATTTTCTAGTCGTGTGACTAGGGGACAATCTACGTGGCGTAGATTGAGAATTCACAACTCAGTGGCTGAGTTGTGGCAGGGTTTTGAGCGTAGAGTTAGAGTAGTCAATAGCGGGTATAGCGAGTTTACGTGTGTAAGCGTCTGACTATCTAATTTCTAGTAGAAACCTTGGGGGCAGCACGTAGGCAGGGTTTTGCCGAAGCTGGGTAAATTCTGTGTTGTTCTCTTCTGCATTTATTCTGATATTGTTTGTGCTGTGTTATTCTGCTGTGTTGAAATCTGTGTTGATAATATTAAGCTTCCGCAATAAATTTTAATAATTGATAGTATCACCCTATTCACCCCCCCCTCTAGGGTGAAATCGATCCTACAAAACCATGCCGGGCCACTGTCCCTAACTCCTGAAACCACTCATACCGACCGACCCACATGCTTTCTGTCTTTTCCTAACAACCAAACGGACTCCCTCCATCAGACTTTGGCTGACACACGACATCATTGAACGACGCTCTCTCTCCCTAGACCGAATGACACCCCATTCCTCTACCTCCCTAGCATTACTCTCACAAGAAGTCCATCGAGCAGCCGACTTCCACCCAAAATACAAATGCCGACCCATTCACACTCTCTTCTCTCTCGCTCCTTGATCACCAAACGACCTCAACCACCAATCTAACCCTAGCAAGCTCTTAACCTAATACATGTCGTTATTTCTAATTCGACCTCCCTCGTCTACAATAACTAAACAGAAAAAGAAAAATGTACTCGCAAACGCGAGCTTCATGCAAAATTCCAGATTTGGGAATATGGGTCGAATAAGAGATTCGTACCTACAAGAATGGTTCTTAAATTGTAGGGGTCGTGAATTTCGGACCTGAATTCGTTTGGGTTTATTGAATGAGGCAGTTACGAAATGCACATTTTGAAGTAGGGGGAGGAAGGGGAACTGGAATGAAAGCGGAGGTTCGAGAGAAGGTAATTTGGTAAATCTCGAAAAAGTAAAGTAAAGGTGAGGAGAAGGAGAAAGATAAAGTTCTTATATATGAGTGAGGGGAGGTGAACAAGCTATCTCCTGTTGGACCGGTCAGTATGGTTTGAGAAGTCAGTTGTTGGATGTATACGGCCAAGTTCGAGTAAGTTGATTGCGTGGATCGGTCTCTATATGTCGAACGTCCCCTTATTTATATATAAGGAAAAAGAGAGGATAAAATAGACTCCGAATTGTACAAAATACTAAGGAAGACGGCCATGCTTCGACCTTCACCGAACACATTCGACTTTTGGACAATAAGAATCGATCATTGACTCAAAGCGTGTCATGTTGACTCACACGACACACTTTGGAGGGCAAATGTTACCCGGAACCTTGGCCGAGCTACAAGGTGACAGTTAAAGACATTATCATGAGCATGAGATAAGGTTCTGACCAAGAGGTGCCTGTTGATATACGGGTTTGATGCAGTCGACATGTTTTGGCATTTAGGTATGGTTCGGCACACGTCGCTCGGTCCACATGGCTCGGCAAGCCTCATTCGGACAGTTGAGTCAACGTCGCCTGGTATGTACCACTTGGCATCACGAAGTGGAGTAACACATGGCTCAGTCAAAGGAAGGGACGCCTCGTTCGGTCTGAATTATTCGAGATGCCTCATTCAGTTGAGACGGCTCGACATTTCCCGTTCGGTCTCGGGGAGTCCTATTCAAAAGCAGTTCAGTCCGAGAGGTGCACAGTATATGCCGCTCGGCAAGGGTGGCTCGGCATTGGAGCATTCGGCAGGAATACCTTAGTCCCCTGTCGCTCGACTATAGAGGGACGGCTATGTGGCTCGGTGAGGAAGGCTACGTGGCTCGGTGACCCTCGAATGACATTGAAAGGGAGATCAAGCGGCCCGACCAAGGGGCGCTCGGCATGGACGCCTTAGTCGTTCGGCTCGATAAGGCCTCGCTCAGCATCTCTTGATCGGTGTTTGCTGCTCGGCGTGTCTCGATCGGCATACTATGCTCGGTGCGCAGAAGTCGTCTACTATGGGCCAAAGTACCTTGTTCCCGGGCCCGAGCAAGAAGTCCAGCCTAACTTCGTCTATAAATAAAGGGGCAGGGGAGCAGTGAAAAGGGACTGTTTTCGAGAACTCCAAGGGGACTCTGCCATTTTGAAGATTCATCAATTTTCGATTAAAACTTGTAATCAAGTCGTTATTGTACGGATTGTACCTGTATTCAATAATTTGAAGAAGCAATAAAGATTAAACTCGAAGTGGACGTAGGTAGTTACGCCGAACCACTATAATTCTGGTGTTCTTGTTTTTGTAGTTAATTTTGCATACATTCTTCTATTTTAATTTTCTGTCTTCATTAATCTCTCTACACAAATCCTTTCTTGGGTGTTAGTGACCAATTTTGGTGCTAACACTAATCTTTTATATTTTTAACCAAAATAAATTTCAAAATATTTTATAAAAGTTTTTCAAAGTTCAAAATGTTTATAAACTATGTTCAAATTATTTTACAAAGTATCAAATTATTTTACAAAGTATAGGATTTTCAAAACTCAAATAAGTTTTCAAAATACACTAGCATATGTCGATATATAGGAATAGGATATGTCGACATACATGCTACCAATTGGTTTTTCAAATTTTGAAATGAAGTGTCTATTCGTTGCAACTCTTCGTGAACAGATACGTCAGTTTATTTACTATATAAGGAGTGCAAACGAATTTTTTGACAACTTATTACCCAATTTCTTCCCTCATCTTACTCTCTTGAAAATTCTATTGAATAATACACTCTATTCTCTTCAAAACCACATAGAATCAATTCATACTTCATTATATTAATTCAATGCCACTTTCTTACTATTTTGCAAACATCTCCCTTTTATAAATCAAATATCAAAGTATTGTCCATGAGGCTATATGATCCATTGTATTTGTAACACCTTGTAATTTGGTGTTAGTTATTTAATTAGTTAGTTAGTTAATTAATTAGGCTCCGAAAGTGGAATTTGTGTAAATGATGGAATTTGACCATGAAAATTGCACCATTGTGTTCATGGCGAAATTCTAAGCAACTTTCATACTAGGGATTTACGGGTTGTTGTAGTATCCAAAGTCCAAGAAATCATCTTTGGAAAAACTATCAACTTTATTCATTTTTGCTTTGGGTGTGCCTGTAGCCCGTTCAAATCAAGTGAGTGTGCTTAGTAGCTCGGAAATCTAGTGGGTGTGCTTGTAGCCCGGTCAAATCAAGTGAATCTACCTTAAGGTTGGAAATTCAAGAGGGTGCTTCACGTAGCCTTGAAATCGAGATTGTATTTGGGTTTGCCTTCTGCCCAGTTAAAGATTGGCATTTGAAAAGAAATCTCTACAAGCAATTATACGGGATTGGATGTAGGAGAAATCCAAACTAGTATAAAATCCCTGGTGTCATCTCTCTAACTTTCTATTTTACTTTATTGCTTTTATTTTTATCTGTGGTTGCATCTATAATTTATTGTTCACAATCTTTGATTTAATATTAATTTTAAAAGAAATTTTAAAAGGTTTACATAAGTTAGAAAACACTATGCACCCCCTTTAGTGTTTAATTAGCCTTAAGATCCATAATTCTGCAACTCACACGTTGATGCTTGCAGTACTGGTCTTGGTTTTGTCTTGATGTAGGAGGGTATGATTATGGCATATGCGAGTCAGTAATTGAAGACACATGAGAAGAATTGCCCAACACATGATTCAGAATTAGCAGGGATTATATTTTCTTTGAGGTCATGGAAACACTATTTGCTAGGGGAAATATTTGAGCTGTTTATGAACCATAAATCATTGAAGTATTTATTATTGCAAAGGGACTTGAACTTAAGCAGCAGTGGTGGATGGAATTCTTAGCATCTTATGATCTTGGTACTGTTTATACCACTGGAACGGGCTATGTTGTAACAGATGCACTGAGTAGAAAGCATGTGACATTGAGTGCTATTATGTTAGGGATGAAATAGCTAGAGTATATTTTTGGATCCAATTTTTGACCACCAATGGATAGTACACCTAGATTATTAGTAGCCTTGTAAGTTAGACCTGCACGAGTGGATAAAATTGGTATGGGTAAGAGAAAGGATGCAGAGTTGGTTGAGATCATGGATCAGTTGGAGAAAGGTGAGAAGTCGAGTCATTTAGAGTGATATATAAAGGATGGAAAAGGATACTTGAGACAGGTTGGAAGATTGTGTGTGTCGAAGTTGAAGGGACTGATTGATGAGGTATTAGGGGAGTGTCATCATTCGAGGACGACCATTCATCCTGGTGGTAACAAAATATATAGGGATATAAAGAGGGTTTGTTATTGGCCAAGGATGAAGAGAGATATGGCGAGGTGTGTGGCAAGATATCTCTCTTGCCATAGGGTTAAGGCAGAGAAAAGGAAACTAAGTGGATTGCTGATGCCCTTAGAAGTTCCGCATTGGAAGTGGGAAAGTGTTTTAATGGATTTTACAGATGGGTTGCCAAAAAGTAGAAGAGGTAGTGTGAGTATTTGGGTAGTGGTGGATCAATTGACAAAAAGCACACATTTCATTCCTATAAAGAGCACGGGAACAACATCTTTAGCAACATTATATATTAGAGAAGTAGTGAGGTTGTACAGTATACCGATGAATATTGTGAGTTATCGAGACCCACTCTTCATGAGTGAGTTCTGGAGGAGTATACAAGATAGCTTGGGTACGGAGCTGAGTCTAAGCATGGCATATCATCACAAGATGGACGGGTGGACCAAAAGGTGAATAGAGTGTTTTAAGGATTTGTTAAGGGATGTATTCTGGATTTTGGAGATGCTTGGAAAGATCATTTGGCATTAGTGGAATTCATGTATAATAACAGTTATCATGCCAGTATTGGGATGGCACCATTCAAGGCATTGTATGGAAGGCCATGTAAATCACCTTCGTATTAGTGGGAGTCGACGGTTAAGGAAATATTTAGACCATAGATGATAAGGGATACATAGGAGAAAGTAGAGTTGATAGGGAAAAGGATGAAGATGGAAAGGGATAGGCAGAAATCATTTGCTAATAAATGGCGAAAGGAGCTCGAATTTGAATTTGGTGATCTTGTGTTCGTAAAGGTATCTCCTCCTAAGCAGGTAACGAGGTTTGGAAGCTCTGGGTAGTTGGCGCCGAGATTTGTTAGACCGTTTGAAGTGCTAGAGTGCATTAGAAGATTAATTTATAAGGTAGAGCTACCAGAGAAAATGGCTAGAGTTCATTTTGTGTTCCACGTGTCACTTTTGTGAAAATGTGTAAATGACTCAACTATAGTGGTGGAGCTTAGTTAGCTAGAAAATATTGAATTAGAATCTAAATCGAGTTTTTCTAAAGGACCTGCACGGATAGTGGAGCATGAGATTCGTAGGCCAAAGAACAAAATGATCAATTTGTTGAAGGTGCAATGTGGAAATGATCCGGTAGAGAGTACATGGGAGCCTAAAGAGAAATACCGGCTTCTCATCCCGAACTCTTTACCGATATGTTCTTTTGGTTAGTGTGATTTGCTAGAAGTTATGTTTTGGTTGCTTAGATAAATGTTTGGACTTGTATGCAATGTTTATTGGATGTTATATTATATACTATCTCGTATGTCACTACAGTTGCATTCATACAGAACTACTAGTTTCTATAATAGGGTTACTATGCATACATACCTACTACGTCATACTTATGCATTCAAATAAAGTGCATTTATCACATTATGCTAGATTTTCACAACTTATCATGATCATGTTCATTAAATGCCATTTTTGAATGCAAATGCTTTAACAAGGAAATATATGTATGTTTATAATAACAAGTAATATAGATGGTTGCTTTGTTTGAATGGTTATGCACAAGCATAAATGATACGGGTGTGTAAATAAAAAAGTGAACGTATATTACATTTTTCCATTCCTTTAAAATTTCATGGAAGAAATTCTTTTTAGGGGAGAATGTAATACCCCAATTTTTTTTACAAAACTTAAATGATAATAATAATTAAATTTTAAAATGAAATGGAGGGTGTTTTGGTAAATTTCCATTAAAAGGGGAAAATGATAATTTTACAAATAGTTGAATTAGTTGACGAGACTTACACTGCTGCGTAGCTCTCGTTTTTTGATCGAAATGGAATATTCATTTGTTCAAATTGGACATCATATGAGGGAGATATCATCAACTGAATATTGTGGGTTGAAATAGTGCATGGGCAACAAACCAGATTAGGCTATCTTATATACTTGCATTTCTCAAAATTCAACACCAAAGCCTCCTTTCCACATATTTATTTAATATCCAATGCGCACACACACACAACACATGTGTGTATTTATAATATAGTTTCCGTAAATTTCAAATTTATATTCTTTGGTCTATAAGAATTATTATCTTAACTTTATTTTATAATAATAATTACATTTCATGTGGATATAACTCTTATATCATCAATATACAAACAAAGTTTTCACTGTTTGGCCAAAAATCATTGAATTATCATTATATTTGTATACATCCAATTTGTATTTAAAATTCAGAATAATCCAAATTCAATATATCTTCTTTAATTAATGCAATATTTCAGTTATATCCATAATCCAAATTCTCAAATCCTAAACCATAATTACTAAGCATGATTCAAGGTTGAGGAGATTATATTGTAGATTAGGCGAAAACCACTCACAATCATCCAATTTGCCTCTAAATGCTCACTATCTAGAATTAGCCTTCGCTCCAAACTGATGATTTGTGAATCTAATTGATATTAGATTACAACCCTTGCCTTATTCTTTGATCTGGTGGTTGAATCATTCATTTTCATAAAGAATTGAGGAAGTAATTTAGAAGAAGATTGGTACAAAAGGAAATGGTTTTTAAATTTTCAAATTGGAAGGAAGGACCTTCTATATATAATAGAAACCAAGTGTAAGTTCAACTATGCTAGGTTTAGCCCAATTAGAAGATTCAAATTTATAGAATACTAAAACCTCCTCACACATATGGACTCCGATTTGGGCAAATGAATATACGACGCACGTTAGAAAAACGAGATGGTCGCAATAGCATCATTTTTATTTTTAAATTCAAAATTTTGAAATATAAAGATTTTTCACTTCAGTCAAAATTATTGAATTTTATTTATTTTTTTAATTATCGAAAATACAGGTTATTACACTCTCCCCCCTAAAAGGAATTTCATCCCCAAAATTACTAACACAACATCCAAGTCAAATCAACTCATACCAGTTCAACCAAAATCACATTAATATACGAATATATATCATGTAGATGAACAAATAAGAATGTGTGATCATGTTCTATAGTACTTTGCTAAATGCAAGAATGTAATTCAGTAGCCGACCTCCTTAACTAGTCGGCCTCTTGGATGTATGCAATATAAATAAAATCTATATGAATGCAACTATTTATACTATATCAATGGTCAAGGGTTCAAACATTCTAATGATCTATACTAATCTAAGTCAACCATGAAGTACCCAAACCCCAAGCATCCAAACCCCAAGCATCCAAAATCTAACATCCAAACCTCAATCTAAATAAACAGAACCAAATTAAAGAACATACCCGTGAAGAGATTAGGATGAGAAACCTTCATCTTCTCTTTAGGCTCTCATGTGCTCTCCACCGAGTCATTCCCCCACCGCACTCTTACCAACTTCACCATCTTGTTCCTAAGTCGTTTCACTCCTTGCTCTACAATATAGGTTGGACCATGGGATGAACTTGGCTCATGTTCCAATTATAGATCCTCCAACTAACTAGGTCGATAACGGTGGTTGAATCATGTATACATTTTTGTGAATGTGATACATGGAACACATTATGGACTCCTACTATGTTCTTTTGTAGTTCCACACTATAGTCTAGACTTTCAATATGCTCCAATATTGGGAAAGGTCAAACAAACCAAGATGCTAATTTTCCTAAAATCAGAACCTCGTTACTATCTCTAATTGTGAAAATTTTATAAGTACCAAATCTCCATCCGCAAATTCCAATTCGATACTCCTTCTATCGTCGATCCTGTATGGCGATCATTTTCTTCCTTATTAACTCCACCTTTTCAGAAGCATCCTTTATCATTTTGGGTCTAAGAATTATCTTGTTTTTCAAATCCCACCAACATGATGGTGATTTGCATGGCCTTAAGTATAATGCGATGCCATTCCAATGCTAACTTGGTAACTATTATTATACGCAAATTCAACTAACGGCAGATGTTCTTCCCTTGGTTACCGATAATAGTTAGTGTAGTATTAGATTTGTAATCAGATATATTTGTGTGACACGATATTTTGCGAGATCATTCGATGTGAGATTCTAAAATTTATTAGTTAGTATAGTTTTTGTTTTACACTCTCTCTATATATCTATATCTGTCACATAATGACTCACCATTTCAGGACTTCATTGTGTAGTTACGAGGTTTGGAAATGATGGATTATTACAAGAACATTTGGCAACTATCTAAAGAAGGTAAGAACTTTACTTAACGAGTTGGAACATTGCACGATTAGACATATTCCAAAGAAGGAGAATCAGGAGACATACAAATTGGCAAAATTGGCAATCTCTAGAGATGGAACACTTCTCGGGTCGATTTCGATAATGACCCTACCAACCCCTAGCATCAAAGAGTAAATGCCATTGCAACAATTAATGAAGAGGTGTTTTGGATGACCCCGAATATCGGGCATTTGGCTAACGGAATTTTGCTAGCCTAACAAAATAAGGTTCATTAGGTATTTCAGAAGGCGCCACACATTGTGATACAGGATGGTATCTTGTATCGAAGAGGATTCTCCAACCCACTATTAAGGTATGTTGCATAAAGGGAAGCTTGGGAAGTGTTGGATAATGCACATTAAGGTAGCTGTAGAGGCTACACATGAGAGGCAAAATTCAGTACAAAAGTTGTTGCGATATAGATACTTTTGGCCAAAATTGAACCATAACACGGTGGAATACGCAAATAGATGTAACAAATTCCAAAGGTTTAAAATAATCCATAACTTACCTCCAACCAAACTAACACATATGGTTAGCCCTTAGTCGCTTACTGTTTGGGGGGTCGATTTGATAGAAGAAGTTCCTATGGCCAGGGGTGGAGTTAAGTACGCAATAGTGGTAGTATACTACTTTCCTAAATGGGTTGAGGTAGAACCACTTGCCAAGGTCTCTTCTTCCATGGTCATCAATTTTTTGGTTACAAAGTCTATATGTAGGCATAGAGTTCCGCTTTAGATCATCTCAAACAATGAATTATGGTTTGATAATGAGTTCATCAACTTCTACCAATAACATGAATCAAGAAAATATTTTCTATAGTGGCGCATCAGTAGGCAAAAGGGCAAGTGAAAGCAGTCAACAATGTTCATAAAACTCTCATAAAGAAATTCTTGGAAAAAGCGAAGGGAGCATGTGTGGATGAATCCCTACCGGCATTTTGGTCATATCACACTTCCTACAAGACTACAACATGACACACTCCTTTTGCATTGGCTAATGGGTTAGAAGTCACGCTCCCTATTGAGATAGTCACTCTATCTTACAGGCGGATTCTCTACGATTGAATGAAAATGTGGAGTTAATGAATATGTCTCTAGACCTAGTTAACGAGAAGCATGATGAAGCTGCCCTAAAGGCCACGTCATGAAGTTGAAAGATAACTAAACATCATAACTCCAAGGTCTTAGTCTTTAAGCAAATCACCCCTAAACCGGGGCATTGGATCCTATCTGGGAGTGACCATACATTATCAACAAAGACTTGGGCAATGGAGCATTCATTCTTAGCGCGGTTGATGGGGCCGTTTTCAAGAAAGCATGGAATGCACAAAACCTTCATCGTTATTTTACCTAGTTTATGTTGTTTTATTTAAATGTTTTTATCCTGTATTAAAAGCAACTTTGAAGCAATTATTAATAAACGTGCATTTCATAAAATCTTATTGTGTTAGTTTACCTTTTTCTTGCACATGAATTATTTCAATTACTTAGATCATGAAATGGGGCATTGTCGATTGTATCAACTTCCCCAACCACCATCGATAGGTTGTAAAACCAAGATGAGTGATCAGACTTTCCAAATCATAATAAAAATCACCCACCCGTAATAACTAAGGTTTCCACAACTTTGCGAACGGGATCCTTATAAGATTGGGGGCATATTACAAAGAATCATTACGAAAGTTGCTTACGAAAATCTTAGCTGGCAATGGTGAACCGAACTTACCCATGGTTAAAAGGTGAATATCGACAGGGTCGTTCACATTGACAATCAGCCCACAAACCTTGGTCGACAATGGTGGACCAGACTTACCTATGGTTATAACATAATTGAAAAATTGGGTAATTCACTATTGACGATTGGCTAACGATGATGGACTAGAATTTCCTGCAACGAGAACATGACCACTGATTGGATTGTTCACAATTATGATCAGCTCGAAAGTCTTGGTTAGCAATGTTGGACCGAACTTACCTACGGCCAGAACATGACCGTCGACTGGGTTATTCACCATTGATGATCGACCCGAAAACCTTGGTCAGTAATGGTGGATCAGAGACTATAACAACCTGCCTTTTCAATCCTTAAAAGTGACACCAATACATCCATGGTATTCACGCGCCGAGCATCTGAGTGCTGGAAAGATAGATTGTTGGGGTGAAAGAAAATAATGATAGAACAGAATCTCATAACTTGATGAATAATATATAATATAAAAACAGAGCCTTAACAAAAGAAAGATTTTTATACATACAACCATCAAAGTACCAACCTATCATCAGCCAAGATATTTCCATACAAATGTTGATAAATACAACAAAAACAAACAGCGAAAGATAAAATACGAGAATACATCTTAGAGGATCCAACTCACCTCATGAAGCTCCAAAGTGTTCAGCTAAATCTAGAAAATATGCTCGGGCTGACCCGAACATTATAAGAAAATAATGCTCGGATCAATCTGATAAACCAGCCGAGAAACACAAATCAAATGGATTTTTAACGTTATAAAATCCTTCCAAAAATAAAGGTATCTTGTAAAACCACACCATGCATATAAACATGGATGGGTTTTACCTTACGATAACCAAATCATTTTATAGGAAATCTTATGATATTATAATAATGTCTAAGATTTTAAAATAAATATTAATCATTACCAATTTTTTTGCTATATTTTGGTGGATCATGGGAAGATCACCTACACTTAGTTGAGTTTTCCTATAATAATAGTTATCGGACTAGTATAGGAATGAAGCCTTTCATAGCTTTGTATGGAAGGCCATGCAAGTCACGAGCATGTTGGTTGGAAACTGGAGACAGATTAGTCTTAGGACCAGATTTGGCAAGAGAGGAAATATAGAAGATTGAGCTGATCCGAGGTAGGATGAAGGAAGCCCAGTCTAGACAAAAGAGTTATGTAATAAGAGGCATAAGGACCTAGGGTTCTCAGTTGGAGATAGCGTTTTCATTAAAACATTACTGATGAAGGGTGTGGTACGATTCTGAAAGTCAGGGAAACTAGTACTGAGATATGTTGGACCGTTTCTAGTTATAGAGAGGATCAAAACGCTCGCATACAGAGTAATGTCGCCGAGCAGTTTGGCAGGTGTCCATAATGTGTTTCATGTGTCTCATCTTTGTAAGTATGTGCATGATCTGGAGACTACTATTCTCTGACTGCATTGGAAGACTTAATAGTAGAACCGGATCAGACCTTGGTTAGGCAACTAGTTTGGTTGTAGCAAAAGATGAGGTTAAGAAACAAGACAGTCAAGTTGATGAAAGTTCAGTGGAGCGACAACGAGAAGGACTGTACTTGGGAGACAGAAGACATGATTAGAGATACTTATCCTGATTTGCTTTAAGGGTATGTTCTATAATCGCTTTAAATACACTGTTTCCTAGCTAGGTTGGCTAGTATGGTAGTTAGGAGATGTTATAGATGATTGCTATGCTTAGTATTTAGTTCTTGCTGAATTTCGAGGACGAAATTCTTTAAGGAGGGGAGCCTGTAACACCCCTAATTTTGAATAGAATTATTTAGGATACTTAATTAAATAAATTAAATAGAATAATGTAGATAATAGAGTGATAAGGGAATTGAGGTTTGAAAACTAATTAGGGTCGTGCCTTAACTAAATAGATTTATAAAAACGGTTTATAAGTTTAATATTTAAGAGAATAAGGGAAGGGCAATATGGGAATAGTCAAACCCCATAACCCCTAAACCCTTACCTCATTTCCATTCACATTTTCATAAATAAAAAACATAAACAAAAGAAAAAAAATCCTACCATAACCAAGGGGAAGAGGAGCTCAAAAATCAATTAGAGGCTAAGATTCAAGTTAGAAGATTAAAGCAAGAACAAATCTCAAGTTCCTTATCCAACCAAGGCGAATAATGATCTAAACCATCTTATATAAGTATTCTTGAGCGTTTTAATTCAATTTTAAGGTTTAAAACCATTTGGCTGGATGAATGATGATATGCTTTGATTTATATGCGATGTTATAATTTAAACAAGGATTTTATAGGATGATATAATTCAATTTTTTAACGTTAAAATCGTTCAAATTGATTTTCAAATTCCATAGGGCTTGAATATGTTATGTAAAACATTATTTTGGAGATGGGTTTAAATTCTTATAATATTCCAATTTATGGATAATTTATTATGAATTTTGAATGGAAGAAACAAATAATTTTGGGTTTAAATTATTTAAGACAATTAAGTGTTGTTTTTGGGTCTAAAATATATATATATATATATCTGTGTGTGTGTGTGTGTTAGAAAACATATTAAAAGTGAATTATTTATATTTTTGCGGAATTTTCAAAGTATTTTCTATGGTTACAAAATTATTTAAGTTAAGGGACTTAAATGTTTTGCATGTTTTGTTAAGGAGGAGGGCTTATTTGTTAAAATGTTTTTAATTATAAATTTTGAATTTGGCAGCCTTTTTAGAAAAGAATTTTGATAAAGAGTGGGCAACCAATCATATTTTGACAAATTGGGCAAGTTAGGTAAAAAGGAATTCCTTTGAAAGGCAATAAACTAGTTTTGTATTACAACTTCGCCACTTCTTTAGCTTGCTTCCATCATCTTGCCCAGTTAGACCTTTTGCATATATTCGAAACCAATGCATATGATGCCAAGTAATTGGTATGTAGTGTATTGGAGAAAGGCAGAAGGAATGATTGTGTCGAAGGCATGCTTCCGAAGGGATTGAAGCCACTCTAATTAGCTTTTAAATCAATCAACTTACCTTTGTTTAAAAAGAGGCTTTCAAACAAGTTGCCACTTGCCTTTGTTTTTAGAAAGGAACTTTCAAAAGAGTTACCGCTTACTTTATTTTTAAAGAAGCTTTCGAAAGAGTTGCTTCATTTTGAACCTATTCGATACCTAGCTGCCGCCTTCGTACCTTTCAAGTTAGCTAAATGTCGATTTTCTATATAGCCTTCTAACAATAAGTTTGAAAGGAAGGATTTCATTTTATTAATATTGAAGCCGCCTTCCCAATGCTTTGAACAGGGTCCTTTTAGCCGCTTTTATCAATGGTTTCGGAGGCAATGGTTTCGAAGCTATCCCCTTCCCTAATTCTTTTTCTTAAGATTAATTCTTTTGAAAGCAAAGCTTTCGCTTCTATTCTCTTTGACCCAGAAGTTATAATTAATGTTAAACCCAATGATTTCGAAAGGGATACTTTCAAATGGTTTTGAAGCTAGTCTTCTATAAATTCTACTTGAACTAAATGCATTTGAAAGGTAAGCTTTAAGTGTTTTGAAAGGTATATCTTTAAGTGTTTCGAAAGGAAGATTTCAATGATTTCGATAGGTATGTTTTTAATGGTTTCGAAAGAGGCCTATGATTTTAAGTAAAGCTTTAGAAAGGGAGTGTCACGGAGGGTAACTCATGATACCACAATGATTCGAAGGATCTAATCGAGAGCCTTAGTTTTCAAATAAGAAACCCATCTCATTTTTAAAGTAAATACATGGCAATAAGAAAGAATTTGGGAATGGCAATTAACTTTGATTTTAAAGGTAGTTTTCCTCAATAAAGATAGTGTGTTAACGATATTAACCATAATTTATTAGAAAAATGATTACAAGGAATTAAATCATGGATGTTTATATTGTTATTTTTGATCAGTTATCATGTATGCTTCTATAAACATATTCACCTCATAATTAACCCATTACTGCATTTTGAGGTGTTAAGGGCAAAATAACCAACTAGGTTGACCCAGTAGTGGATATACATTGAGTAAACTCTTGTGTGAGTAGAATTGCATCTAGAAGGTCAGACAGACCATAATATAGGATGCACAAAGACTGAACATATGATTATTGACTTAGATAGGTTCTTAGTAAGCCAATGTATGGAATTATTATTGGCAGGGGCCAATAGGTTCTTAGTGATCCCATGAAAACTATGTCCGGAACAAGTTATTGATAGAGTTCAATAGGTTCATAGTCAGCCCATGAAAACTATGATATGAGAGATGTTATTGGAGAATAAAATAGATTCATAATGACCCCATGAAAACTATAAATAGATGATGTTAAAGGTAGACACTAATAGGTTTTTAGTGATCCCATAAAAGCTATAAAATAGGAAAACTAGGCCGTAAACTTGGAACATGTTATTAGTCAGCCAATGGAAACTAATAGGCTAATAGTGAACCTAGAAACTATAACTTGAGACAGATAGTCAGGGAAATAGGGATGGGAAATCCAGAGCATATTTCATGTTTCCTTATCATCATGGTACATTTTATTATGTATGTCTTAATTATGGTGGATGCAGGTGCACAATATATGGTTGTTATAAATTGGGTTAAGATACTAGCGTGGGAAAAACCCGTTTTGCTAAGCGGCGTGGTCTCACTAGATATATATATGGTTCGAGATGGTAGGTTAATACTCATACCAGACTATTTATCTGACTCGAAGTTTATGTTTTCCCCTTAAACTCTCGGGTGCTCAACTGATTTTGAGTAGTTTGAGTGGTAAGGTTTTCAGGTTCTCCTTTAGACAAATAAGCTTCCGAAGACGTGCATGAGGCAACCTAGCTATTAGGAGTCCTTTCTATTTGATTCCGCTGTGTAATTGGATGTAATGGAAAATTTGTTTAATTGCCTATATTTAGACTCTGATCTACCAAGGGGGCACCTTCATATGTCGCTCTTGACATGTTTTATAATAATTATATTTCTCTGAACGTGGTTTACAAATTGGGATTATGTAACGAATTTGAAATGTGATTTGAAGCGGAAAGTGAAATTTGATTTTAAAATTGAGTTTAAAATTTTTCATATCCATATGTTTCTTGTATATCAATGTATCTAACATTACCGCATTTGGTCACGAGAATTAATAAGTATGGATGACTGCAGCATCCATAGCAGTTAGTTTTGGGTCTCCAAATCGGGGATGTTACAAGTTGGTATCAGAGCATAGGTTTATGTAAATTGAAAAGAAATTTGAACCTAAAGATTTACCAAACATAATCCAATGAATCCGAAAATGAGACCGGGGTTTGGGTTAACGCTATAGTAACGTACTTGCATTTGTTATATGTATATTTATGAGTACCTATTCCAATCTCTCCTAGACCGTTCTTTTGTGTCTTACTAAGGCTCGTATGCAGATTTATGAAAAAGGAAGATATGGAGGTTGGAAACGGAAGAGGAAATCCAGGTGGAGGAAGCATGACCCAATACTAAAAGGAATCTAGGTCGACTGGTAAATGCTAATCCAAATGCAAATGCCAATTTAGGTGTTGGAAGCTCGCCAGTAGATATAGGGATGATGTATCAGTTCTTTATCAATCTGATACAAGATGGAGCAGCTACAGGAGTAGCTGGGGGTAATGATGTGAATGTTGGAGGTGCTAATCCCATGGCCCCAATTGGCAATACTATGCCAAGATGAGCAGGGATTATACCAGTCTCTGTGGGAAGCTATTTTTGGGAACATAAGATGCTATCGAAGTAGAAAATTGATTATTGCACCGCGAAAGAAACTTTGCTAACTTGGGATTAGATGATGAGCAAAAGAGCAGATTTGCTTTATGACAGTTGCAGGGAGCAACACTTTATTGGTGAAATAGTGTTACCGTGGGAGTTCCCGAGGAAGAGTTAACTTGGGCAGAGTTTTGATGGAGATTCGAAGAGAGGTTCTTGTCTGAAGTTTCCAAGTTAGTATTGCTGAGAAAGTTCATGGACTTAGTGTAAGGTGAGATGTCGGTGAATGGGTATACTATGAAGTTTGATGAGTTATCCAGATACAGATATGCTACCATTGACAGCGCCATTAAAAGAAATGAGAAGTTCATTCGAGGGCTATGACCCAAGATTGCTATGGCAACTACGCCACATCTCCGGGATCCAAGTACAGGTGTAGTAGAGATGGCAATCAGGAATGAAGAGATGCTTTCTACTTATGGGAAGGAGAAGCAGGTTGGAACCTAGGATTTTCATGGAAAGAAAAGGAAATTCTTTAAAAAGAAAGGAGCTCAGAAAGGAGGAGCTACCAAGAAAGAGAAGGCCAATGTAGTTTGCTATAAGTGCGACAAGAAAGGACATTATACTAAGAATGTCGAACTAGAAAAGGAAAAAAGGTTGGAGATAAGAAAGGAGTGAAGTGTTTCAACTATGACCAGATTGGGCACTACAAGAACCAATGTCCAGAACCAGTCAGAGCGGACAAGGGAAAGGTTTTTTGCTTTGGAACCATCTTCTTCTAGACCAACCGCTGCTGGGAAGGGAAAGACTGTGATGGAAGGTACGCTTTTGATTCATAGTATACCAGTTAGGGTACTATTTGATATTGGTACATCACATTCATTTATATCTCAGTGTTTCGTAGATAATTTATGTTTAGAACCCTCATACCTAGTTACTTTATTAAGGGTTCCGAATCCAATAGGAGGATATGCAACTCTGGGGATGTGATATGACCAGTTATAACTTAATTTTTTAGGTCAGAAGTTTGCATGCAGTTTGTATGTCTTTGATTTCATAGGCTTCAGGATCATTTTGGATACGGTTTGGTTAGATGAATATGATGCTAGGATATTTTGCCAAGATGGGGAAATATCGCTAAGACACCATAATAGTAATAACTGAATTATATACTCGATGAAGAAGTTAGACTCAAGTGCTAGTG
Source organism: Allium fistulosum (assembly GCA_030737815.1). Classification (NCBI taxonomy): domain Eukaryota; kingdom Viridiplantae; phylum Streptophyta; class Magnoliopsida; order Asparagales; family Amaryllidaceae; genus Allium; species Allium fistulosum. Next base: position 422,233,509 of record CM060906.1, read on the forward strand.
CCTTGCTGAACGCAATGGAAGTAGAAGAAGAGTTGAATCAGGTTTTGGTAGGAAGAGAGTTTGCAGATGTTTTTGAGCCAGTCATAGGATTACCACTGAAGCGAGCCATTGAGTTTCAGATAGATCGTGTGCCAGGAGTAGAACCTGTAGGTAGACCACCAAGAAGGATGGCACCTACCGAGATGAAGGAATTGAAGGTGCAGCTAGTGGATTTAGAAAGAAATAATTTAATTTGGCCAAGCAGTTTGCCTTAGGGAGCGGCCGTGGTGTTCATGAAGAAATCATATATGCCGTTAAGGATGTGTATCGACTATCGTAAATTGAAAAAGAAAATGATCAAGAATAGGTATCCTTTGCAGAGAATCGATGATTTACTTGATCAGTTGAGTGAAGCCAGAGTATTTTCCCAATTGGATTTAGCAACAGGTTTCCATAAGCTAAGAGTAGTAGAGGACAATATTCCGTTGACGGCGTTTCGAACTAGGTATGGTTTGTATGAGTGGTTAGTAATGTCATTCGGGTTAACGAATGCGCCAGCTTTCTTCGTGGATTTGATGAACCAATTTTTTCGAGAGCACTTGGATAGGTTCGTATTAGTATTCATCGATGACATTTTAATATACTCTAAGGATGAAAGTGAGCATAAATTTCATCTTAGAGTAATGCTTGAGACGCTGAGGCAGCATCAACCGAAAGAGAAGTTTTCAAAGTGTCATTTCTAGAAGAAAGAAGTTAAGTTTCTTGGTCATATGGTTTCAGAGAAGGGTTTGTCAGTTGATCCGGATAAGATCGAAGCCATTAACAACTGGAAGACAGAGACAGTGACTGAGATTAGAAGTTTTCTTGGGATCGCCGGCAATTACCAAAGATTCATTAGGTATTTCTCACTGATAGCGGTTCCTTTGACTAAGCTACCCAGGAAGGACGTGAAGCTTATTTGGTCTGACAAATGTGAGGAAGCATTCCTTAAGTTATAGCATCTGTTGACCAACGCGCCTGTGTTAGTAGTTCCAGATGGGAATCAAGGATTAGTGGTGTATATCAATGCTTGTGGAACCGGATTAGTGGCTGTGTTAATGCAGAAATGTAAAGTTATTACCTATGCTTCATGACAACTTAGACCACATAAAGTGAGATATCCTACTCACAATCTAGAATTGGTAGCGGCGATCTTCGCACTGAAAGTATGGAGACATTATCTATTATGGTAGAGATATGAGTTATACACAAATCATAAGTTCTTAAGGTATTTATTCTCTTATAAGGAGTTGAATGTGAGACAGCAGAGGTGGCTGGATTTTTCAGCAGCTTATGATTTTGGTATAAAGTGTACACCTGGAAAAGGAAACAAGGTAGTAGATGCTCTTAGAAAAAAACATCAGAATGTGGTTTTAGCTATGTTAATAGAATGGAAGGACATAAAGGCTTTGACTACTTGCAGTGTGCAGTTAGGATCGACTTCTAGTTCTAGTCAAAGCACCGCCATGTTATCCTGCTTGGAAGTTCGACCGATACTGATTGAAAGGATTACTTCTTAGCAGAAAGAGGATCCACTACTACCCGAGAGGATTAGAAGGCTAGAGGCCGGAATCGATATTGATGACCTAAAAGATTTTAATCTTGGCCAAAGGGATGGTTGAGAAAGAAGGGATGGTTATGTGTTCCGAATGTTAGGGACTTAAGGAGAGAAGTTCTAAGGGAATGTCATTGATTAAAATTTATAATTCATCCTGGGGGAACCAAAATGTATCAAGACATAAAGAGGAGTTTCTACTAGGAAGGTGTAAAGAAGGATGTTGGCTTATGGGTAAAGCAGTGTGCGAACTGTCAACAAGTGAAGGCCGAACATCAGAAGCCGAGTGGGTTGCTTCACACTTTGGAGATACCATTTTGGAAATGGGATTCGATACCCATGGATTTTACAGACGGGTTGCCAAGGTTGAATCGAGGAAATGAAAGTATATGGGTCATAGTGGACATGTTGACCAAGAGTGCCCATTTCATTCTAGTTAAGTCAACTAGGACGACAACTGTTTTAGCTAAATTGTTTATGAAGAACATAGTTAGGCTGCATGGGATTCATAGTAGTATAGTAAGTGATCGAGATACTTTGTTTACTAGCAAGTTCTGGAAGAGTTTACATGATGTGTTAGATACCACGCTCAAGATGAGTATTACTTATCACCCTCAGATAGATGGGTAGATAGAGAGAGTCGACAAGGTACTCGAGGATTTGTTAAGAGCTTATGTGCTAGATTTTGGTAGATCATTGCAAGATCACCTACACTTAGTTGAATTTTCCTATAATAACAGTTATCATACTAGTATAGGAATGGCACCTTTCGAAGGTTTGTATGGAAGGCATGCAAGTCACTAGGATGTTGGTTCGAAACTGGAGACAGATTAGTCTTAGGTCCATATTTGGTAAAAGAGGCAACATAGAAGATTGAGTTGATCCGAGGTATGATGAAGGAAGCCCAGTCTAGACAAAAGAGTTACGCAAGTAAGAGACAGAAGGACCTAAAGTTCTCAATTAGAGATAACGTTTTCATTAAAGCATCATCGATGAAGTGTGTGGTACGATTCGAAAAGTCTGGGAAACTGGCACCGAGATATGTTGGACCGTTTCCAGTTATAGAGAGGATTAGAATGCTCGCATACAAAGTAAAGTTGCCGAGCAGTTTGGCAGGTGTCCATAATGTGTTTCATGTGTCTCATCTTCTTAAGTATGTGCATGTTCTAGAGACTACTATTCCTTCGACTACATTGGAAGATTTAATAGTAGAATCGGATCTGACCTTGGTTAGGCAACCAGTTTCGGTTGAAGCGAAAGATGATAAGAGGTTAAGAAACAAGACAATCAAGTTGGTGAAAGTTCAGTGGAGCGACAACGAGAAGGACTGTACTTGGGAGACAGAAGATAGGATTAGAGATACTTTTCCTGATCTGCTTTAAGGGTATGTTCTATATTCACTTTATATAGACTGTTTACTAGTTAGGTAGGCTAGTATGGTAGTTAGGAGATGTTATAGATGATTGTTATGCTTAGTATTTAGTCCTTGTTGAATTTCGACGACGAAATTCTTTAAGGGGAGCCTGTAACACCCCAAATTTTAAATAGCATTATTTAGGGGATTTAATTAGATAAATTAAATAGAATAATGTGTAGATTAGAGTGATAATGGAATAAGATTTGAAAAGCAATTAGGGCTGTGCCTTAACTAAATGGATTTATAAAAATGGTTTATAAGTTAAATACATAAGAGAATAAGCCAAGGGCGATATGGGAATAGCCGGACCCCATAACCCCTAAACCCTTACCTCATTCTCATTCACATTTTCCTAAATCAAAAACGTAAATAAAAGAAAATAAGGTCGGCCATAACCGTAAGGGAAGAGGAGCTCAAAAATCAATTAGAGGCAAATATTCATGCTAGGAAAATTAAAACAAGAGCAAATCTCGAGTTCCTTATCCAAACAAGGTGAATAATGATCTAAACCATCTCTTATAAGTCTTCTTGAACATTTTAATTCAATTTTAAGGTTTAAAATCGTTTGGATGGATGAATGATGATATGCTTTGATTTATATGCCATATTCTAATTTAAACAAGGATTTTGTGGGAAGATATAATTCGATTTTTTGGATAAAATAGTGCAAATTGATTTTCGAATGCCAAGGGATTTGAATATTATGTAAAACATTATTTTGGAGATGGGTTTAAATTCTCATTTTATTCCAAGTTTTGGATAATTTATTATGAATTTTGAATGGAAGAAATATATAATTTTGGGTTTAAATTATTTAAGGCAATTAAGTATTGTTTTTGGGTCTGAAATTTATATATAGAAAACTTATTAAAAGTGAATTATTTTGATTTTTGGGGAATTTTCCTAAGTATTTTACTATGGTTACAAAATTATTTAAGTTAAGGACATAAATGTTTTACATGTTTTGTTAAGGAAGATGGCTTATTTGTTAAAATATTTTTTAATTGTAAATTTTGAATTCGGCAGCCTTTTTAGAAAAGAATTTTGATAAAGAGTGGGCAACCAATCATATTTTGACAAATTGAGCAAGTTAGGTAAAAACGAATTCCTTTGAAAAGCAATAAACTAGTTTTGTTTCGAATTATAACTTCTCCATTTCCTTAGCTTGCTTCCGTCATCATGCCCAGTTAGACCATTCGCACCTATTCGAAACCAATACATATGATACCAAGTAACCGGTGTGTAGTGTATTGGAGAAAGGCGGAAGGAATGATGGTGTCGAAGGCATGCTTCCGAAGGGGTTGGAGCCACTTTAATTAACTTTCGAATCAATCAACTTACCTTTGTTTAAAAAGAGGCTTTCGAACAAGTTTCCCTAGCCTTTATTTTTAGAAAGGAGCTTTTGAAAGAGTTGCCGCTGACTTTGTTTTTAAAGAAGCTTTCGAAAGAGTTGCCGCATTTTGAACCTATCTGATACCTAGCAGCCGCCTTCATACGCTTCGAATTGGTTAAAAGCCGCTTTTCTTTATAGCTTTATAACAATGAGTTCAAAAGGAAAGCTTCCATTTTATTAATATTGAAGTCGCCTTCTGTTATCCCGCCTTTTGGCAAGGTCGTGACAACAAGGAATTGAATAGTAACCAATGACGGCCCATCCTAGAGATTAGTTATACACAGGCTCACTATGGATATCGACGAATTTTGTCCGAGTCCGGATCGAGCCAAAATTGGTAGAACATGACAAGCTAAGCCATGAGAGCCAACGTTCCAAATCCCAAGTCAATCTGAGTTCGTATGCTCAAGTTATGAATGATACAAAATTGGGCGAAAATCAATTACCGGTCGACTCGCTCCCTTCGACTCGCTCCACATCCCTCAGATGCCAACTTCGACTCGCTTCGCAACGCTCAAAAGTGACAACTTCGACTCGCTTTGCTCAGAGGACAACTTCGAGTCATTCAGGTTCGACTCGATTCACAGCCATTAGAAGTACCTACTTCGACTCGCTTCGCTCAGATGCCTTCTTCGACTCGCTCCATTCGAACCACTGATCGACTCCGTCAACTTCGACTCCATTGACGAAGCCATTGCTCAAGCCTCTCAGGAAGCTCCATTTCGACTCACTCGACCACTGCATACTTCGACTCGCTCGATCTGGGCACACTTTGACTCGCTCAATCGGTGAACATTTCAACTCGCTCGAAGCAACATCAAGGGCAGAGTGAGATTCAAGCGCCACGTCACTGATTCGAATGGAAGCGAGTCGAAGGAAACAGCCTACCGAAAACTTCATTTCGTATCGATCATATCTCCCAATCTACTAGTCCAAATGCTATGAAATTTTCACAGAAGACTACGTGCATGCTAAAGAATGTCCACGCCAAATTTAGACTCCATTGGATGAAATCTTGATCGATACGAAATCTGTTCGTATCGATCACGGATCGGACCGAAACTTCACGGGCTTGGGCGTGCGGGCCTGGTCATGTGCCAGAGAGAGTCTCCCGAGATCTGAGCGAAATATCAGCCTCCTACACCTATAAATAGACCCCCAAAGCCAACAGAAAAGGGGTTCTTCTTCCTCTATGAGATCTCCAATGCCCGGACTCCGCCAGATCCAGATCTGAACTCAATTGCTGTTGCTACCAACAAAATTCATTGCTGCAAATCATAATTGCCTGCTGTAAATCATTAAATTCACTTGTAAACACAAAAGAAAGATCAATAAAGGAAACTACTTCATAGTGGACCTAGGCGATACGCCGAACCACTCTAAATTCTTGTGTCTCCTTGCACTTTAATTATTCTCATTTCTGAAATTTGGAGTTTTTGTTAGATAATTCTTCTTTTTCCATTTAATTTCTTCACTTTATCTCTTCAAAGACTTCCGAAGAGTGTTGTGCCCAATTTTGGTACAAACACTTTGGTGCTTTCATTGAGAGAACCAATTTTTCTCCTGCTCTTTGGATCTCCTATCTATATTGGATTGAATAAATCTAAGAAGAAGATCCAGATCTAGAACTTTGAAGCCCTTCCATTCTATTCAGATCTGCATCAGATCTAGGAAAGGACTTTCATAAACTCACCATGGTGAGCACATGTACCACTTCTACAACTGCTGATCAAGGAGCACGGGACCGACAAAATCCCACGCAATCACCTTCATCCAACCAAAATGCTGCAGGACCTTCAGATCCATCAGGTCCGATCACTAGATAAGAATTCCAGACAATGCTTCAAGAGTTGACCCAAAGTCGACAACAGCTAACTGAACAACTGTGCGCCAACACAGAGTTGACTAACCAGCTAAACTGCCAAAGGCGAAGAAGATCCAGAAGAGACCAAGGTTCTTATTCTTCCACAGAAAGTTCAACCTCCTCCGATGGCCAAACCAGATCCACACGTCCATGGCTAGGTGTGAGCTACACCCAAGCCACGGGACACCAACCTGCTTCGAACCTTAGGCAACCTAGAGCTGGACAATCCGCTAGTCTCCGTACAGAACCTTCAACTCGAGGAGGAGCTGCACCTCACCATGTTACCGGCAACATTGCTACTACCACCACCGCCAGACGGGGAGTGGATGCTAGAAACCAAGCTGATCCTCAACGTAACCAACGAGAGCAGACTCCTGAGCCTTATGTCCCTGAGGATGTTGAACCAAGGAGGCGAGGCACGGACCGTCGACCACGCTCGGTCCAAACTCGTGCTGTGGAACCCGACCACACCTTGGCACAACATGCTCCAAGTATCTGAATGCCGGATATATCAACGATGGTTCGTCAAATGAACCGTGAAAGTCAGGGTCTCGGTAATGACGACTGGGGAATCTCCCGGAGTCATACCCCTTTCACCGATGACGTATTATGCGCTGAACCACCACGGCGCTTTAGGATGCCAACTTTTCCAGTCTATGAAGGAAGTTCTGATCCTAATCAACACATCCTGAAGTACGAATGGCTGATGAATGCTGCGAGAGCAGATGATGCAGTAAAGTGCCGTAGTTTCGCCATTTATCTAGGGGGCATCGCTACCATGTGGTTTACTCGTTTGCCACCATGATCCATTTCTAACTTTGAATAGATGGCCACCAAGTTCATTGAACAATTCCGTATGCACGTGGCAACGCCTAAAGACATTAACACTCTATCTATTGTTACACAAGCTCCTAGAGAAACACTTAGACGTTACTTGGAGCGATTCCATGCTGCGTGTGCAGAAATAGGCAATCCTAATGATAACTCTATCCTGATGGCATTGACTAAGGGGATTGATGCTGATTCTAAGTTCGGAAATTGGTTAGTTGGAAAACCACCTACGTCATTGGACCGTTTCTATTCTAAGGTAGCCCAATTCTTAAGAAGGGAGGATGCGAAACAGTCTAGGAAGCAGGATGATGCAAGGCCCAACATCAAAGGAATCCAAAGTAACATCGCTATTAGACAGTCCAGAGATAGTTCTGGAAAAGTTCAGTTGAACGGAGAAAATAAACGGAATCAGCAGAGGGACAATGGAAATCAAAACAAGAAACGCGATCAGAATCGTGGCCCACAGCGCAGAGATCCCATGTTCGACAAGTACACCCCATTGAATACGTCGCTGGAAAATGTGTATTTACAGACCTGTAATACCATGCAGTACAAAAAACCTGCCCCGATGCCATCAACGGAAAGACAAGTTCAAACAGGGAAGTTCTGCAGGTTCCATGAAAGTTATGGTCATAATACAAATGAGTATCGTCATTTACAAGACATTATTGAAAAGTTGATCTGCGAGAAGAAGTTAGATCAGTATGTGCAGGCGCCGCAACCAGGGATCGGGGCCCATCAAATCAAAATCGTACGCCAGATCAGGCAAGACAGGAGGAACCCGCTGGTACTGGCGGGAGGTTGGTAATAAACGCAGTTAGTGGTGGTCCTCATCCAACAGACCGAAGCTGGAATAAAATGGAGTCGCATGCCAGCTCTATCAGGCGTGCGGGCTTCGAGTGTTGCGGTAGTTTTGACAAAGAAGCTCCGACCAAGCGACAGAAGACGGTGACTAACGATATCATGTTTCGAGATAGAGATGCTGACAGGATCGGAGCTCCAATCACTGACCCACTGGTCATATCAGCTCAAGTAGGTCATGCTTGGATGAAAAAGATTCTGGTCGACAGTGGAAGTTCTGTGAACATAATATTTAAACGAGCCTATGATCAAATAAACATCGAAGCCAAAGATTTGAAACCTTGTCAATCCCGAATCCATGGTTTAAATGGAAGCGCTACTATACCTACTGGAGTAGTGGAACTACCCGTGGAGCTAGGAACTGGAGGACGCTGGAGAGTCCGGACGTTGCAGTTTGTTATATTGAACACAGATTCGCCATACAACGCCTTCTTGGGCCTACCGGCCCTTGCTGAATTTAGAGCTGTTATTGCCCCGTGGTGTTCAACTTTAAAATTCCCTACCGCCAATGGAGTGGGGGTTGTTCAAGGGGATCTGGATGATTCGAGAGCGGCCGTATATTGAAATCAAGTCTCCCGAATGAATAGTATCAAAGTCCGACCCCAAACTTTCAGTCTCAGCGATTCTGTCCACAAGAGAATCTTCCCGATGCCTCCGCACGCGAAACAAACGTGGAAAGGTCCGTATGTGATCAAATGAAAGTTCGAAAAACGTCACATTTAAGGTGGCGATCGTTGGCGGACCTGCTCTACCAAAAGCCTAGAACAACGAGAGTCTTCGCCGCTGCCACACATAACATGCTATCTTTATCCATTTAGATTACTTTCCATTTTGCAACTTGTTTCTACATTTTGAAATTAGAATTTGTAATAAGGCAACTGACTTTGCCATATTTTCTTATTTCAACAATAAAATGCAATCTCTTCAAGCCAGAGCTGTGATTTACTTGAAATGCTTCATATGACCATCACTATGAACGGAGAGCTAAGTTTCACCATACGGTGGGATTTATTCAAATAGGGAGTGACTGCGATGCAACCAATCACTCGCTAAGTGAGACCCGAGCTCGGGACATGCCATCACATCAAAGTCAAGAAAGGATTGATACACGACAATCCATCATCCAACTATGTATTCCCAGAGTGCGAAGCAGAGTATAAACATCCAACTCCGAGTTCCCAGAGCGCGAACCGGAGTATAAACATCAACTCTAAGTTCCCAGAGCGTGAACCGGACTATAAACACCAACTTCGACTTCCCAGAGCGCGAACCGGAGTATAAACATCAACTCCGAGTTCCCAGAGCACGAACCGGAGTATAAACATCAACTCCGTATTCCCAGAGTGCGAAGCGGAGTATAAACATCCAACTCCGAGTTCCCAGAGCGCGAACTGGAGTATAAACATCAACTCCGAGTTCCCAAAGCGCGAACCAGAGTATAAACATCCAACTCCGAGTTCCCAGAGCGCGAACCGGAGTATAAACATCAACTCCGTATTCCCAGAGTGCGAAGCGGAGTACAAACATCCAACTCCGAGTTCCCAGAGCGCGAACTGGAGTATAAACATTAACTCCGTATTCCCAGAGTGCGAAGTGGAGTATAAACATCCAACTCCGTATTCCTAGAGCGTGAAGCAAAGTATAAACATCAACTCCATATTCTCAGAGTGCGAAGCGGAGTATAAACATCAACTCCATATTCCCAGAGTGCGAAGCGGAGTATAAACATCCAACTCCGAGTTCCCAGAGCACGAACCGGAGTATAAACATCAACTCTGTATTCCCAGAGTGCGAAGCAGAGTATAAACATCCAACTCCTAGTTCCCAGAGCGCGAACCGGAGTATAAACATCAACTCTGTATTCCCAGAGTGCGAAGCGGAGTATAAACATCCAACTCCGAGTTCCCAGAGCGCGAACCAGAGTATAAACATCAACTCCGAGTTCCCAGAGTGCGAACCGGAGTATAAACATCAACTCTGTATTCCCACAGTGCGAAGCGGAGTATAAACATCAACTCTGAACTCCTAGAGTGCGAAGCAGAGTATAAGCATCAACTCCAAATTCCCAGAGCGCGAATTGGAGAATAAACGACAACTCTGAACTTCCAAAGCGCAAGTCGGAGCATAGGCATCGAATCCGGATTCCCAAAATGCGAAACGGAGCGTAAACACCAACTTCAAGTTCCCAAAGCATGAATCGAAGTATAATTATCAACTCCAAAGTCCCGGAGCGCGAGTCGGAGTATAAATGCCAATTCCAAGTTCCCAAATAGCGGACATATGATTAAAACTCAAGCCGGCGTGACCAATCGCCAGTAAACGAATGAGGATCCCCGGAGTGCGGATATGATCATTAAAAATCAAACAAGCGTGAATAAATCGCTCAATCCCCGTTTGTCTCAAACATCCATTCAGCGGTACTAGACTCGGTATACTATAAGAAAAGGGAGATCGCTGACTGATGTTTTACGACACACCACCAAGACTAGGGGGCAAGACTTAAGCGTCAACCATCGGCTGAAGCAATGCGACGTCTAAATTCGACTCGCTTCCCGGTCGCAAACCATGTCCACGATACCCAAACTTGGCGAGCAGAAACAAACTTTATTCGGAAACTGAAACTTCACAAGTGCATTTCAGACACTGAAACACTTAGACAAATACACAATGACAAAAAAGAAGTCAAAAAAGAAAAAAAAAGTTTTTTTTCTATTGATTATAAAAGGAGTTCATGTACAAGTTTCCAAAAATTCCTACTAGCAGGGGCCGAACCTGCATCTATACACGGCTAACAAAATGCAAGTCAAAATCAAACCAAGAAAACATGCTTAATCTTTCTTCTTCCTTGGCTTCCTCCTCGGCATAGACCCGCTCGAACCACCGCTAATCTACCTCTTCGAGCCTTTGCCTTTCGGCGGTTGGTCTTCAGGCGAGGGGCATTATATCAACATCCTCTTCCGAACTCGAGTGGATAGGAATGCTGTCTGCGGGCGGAGTCGGAAGAACAGGATCGATCATAGGAGGCGGAATGGACACGCTGGTAATGAAAACAGTGCCACTGGGAGGTATCATGCTAAGTGGAGCAGGTCCTGGTGCAGCCATCCCACCTCCAAAACTGCCACCATGAGTCACTGCTACCATTTCAGCGTCGATTTGAGCAAACATCTCCTCTTCAGTTACTGCTCGAACCCCGCTGGAAGCATCAGTAGTCGACATCGAAGAACTTGCAGCAGGATCAGTTCCACTCAGGACAGATGACAAGTTAGCAAGAGGATAGCCGTGACGATGAAAGAGTTCATCCATCAGCTGCTCGTCAAATATAATCGTACCTCCCTATAGATCGTCAAGTGGGGCAGCTGTACTCATGGTGATTGCTTTGGTAACAATAGCCTCCTGCGTTTGATATGGTTCTTGAGTAGCAGGAGGCACGACCGGTGCAGCATCGATCATTGGACAAAGAATAAGAGAACTGTTAGAACTTAGCTCGATCAAAGACTTCGACTTAAGAAAGATATGAAGAATGTTCAGAATACCTTCCTCAATTTGGCTCGTAGGCGGCAGGGCGGCGTCGGTAACTTGCGTTGCAGCCGGTGACATCTGCGGCTGATCTGGATTATAAGCAGGAACAACCTGGGGATCGATCGCAGATGAGGGTTCGGGCTGGGTTGACGTTGGAACTTCAAGGCTTGCTTCATGATGGTCAACTCCAGAACCCTCTCCCACTTCGAAGTGCTGGGCGCCAAGTTTTTCCTTCTCACGCAGAATCATCGACTTATGGAGAATCCTCTTTTCATCATCAGTCAGAATGTGATTCTCGAGTTCGAATTCACCTACGGACTCGCCCTGATGCGCCTCTTTCTCCTCCTCAACCAGTCGTCTCTAAGCATTATAGAGATGCGTCGAAAAGTCATCGAGCCAGGCTAGACCCCTGTGCCTTAGCACGTTAGCATTGTAAACAACGAGGAGGTCTTCGATGTCAGCCTCTAGCCTTGACTCGGCCAACTTCACTTTTTCTTCCACCTCAGCCTCCACCTTGTGGACTTTTTCCACTGCCGCATCCTAGTCGCTCCTAAGAAGAACAGCTTGATCACACGCCTCCTGGGCTGCACTGTTCGCATCATCTTTCTCCTTGGCCATGTCGGCAAATTTGGCCTTGAGTTCATTTAGCTCCTTGACTGCCGCGTCCCGCTCGGCAGTAACTGTAGTGTTTCGGTGGCCCATCTCCTCCACCAGGGAAACATGTGTCTTCCCCAACTTCACCATCGCCGCCTTCGCCTCATCAGCCTTTTTGGTGGCCTCAATCTCTGACTTCCGAGAAGATTCGGCCTCACCTGTCAGCACTTGGATGATCCGGTCCCTTTGAGTGAGATCATTCTCCAGTTTCTCAAGTGCTTTGGCCCGCTTAAAGGCCACCTTAGAAGCTTTCTCCGCGGTCTTTACCCACTCTCTGTATTGGGTGTAGATGTCATGAACATACTCATGCATCGTGTTCTCCACTCCAGACAGAATTCTTTTTAAGTGCGGAGGGAAGACATAGCCATCAAAGCAAATGTTCAGAAAGTCTTTCCTCATTTGAGCCAGCTTAAGAGCCCCTTCTCCTGTGGGTTCAACTGGGACCTACTCTGTAATCATGGTGTTCGTAGTCTCAACTCTCTGAAGATGAGTCTTAGATCTAGAAGTATGAGAAGATGGCCTATGACGAGGAGGCTCTGGTTGGTTTGAAGTTTGGGTAGGGGGTGGAGATGGAAGTCTATGAGGAGGAGAGTGTGATCTAGACCGATGTCTATATTCCCTATCCCTATCACGCCCGTACCTATCCTGGTGAGAGTACTCGCGATCGCAATCTCTATCCGAATCTCTCCTACGGGAGTCGTAATAAGAAGAGGCCTTTCAGGCCGAGCGAAGATTACCGAGCATCGATCCCTTTCCAGACATAGTTCCTAAAAATGAAAATCAAAAGAAGAGTTAGCGATTTCCTAAGTTGGACGATTCACAGTTGTGAATTACGCAGTGTAGTGGAGTGTATGCATGTGCAACCTCCCGACCAACCAGTAATGTCGGCCGCACTCATAGAAAGCGACCCGCTTGGCTCAAGAACACTATCAAGCTCCTCCATCCCGGCGTCGTGTTGAGATGACACAAAATCCGAAATCGGAACATCGGCAAGCCCTTCAAAAAGATTTTCTACCGGTGGGGGAGAAGCCTCCAGAATTCTAATCCCCAGGAAAGGTAAAGACACAACTACAGATTTAAATCTCTTGGATTTAGAGCGTTTGTAAGCAGCAGCCTTGCCTTTTCTTCTTCCTCCCGAATCTTGGACATCGGCAGAAGACCCAGTTGGGAGCTCGGTATCGGTAGGCGTTCTTTCCGGATCAACTTCTCCGGCGATCACGACCGCGGGCGCTTAGTGCTTCACCCGTTTCTTCGGGACCACTCTATGTATCCCTTCCAGATGTATGCTCTGTCTCCGTTCTATCAACCCGACAGTCCTCAAATTCCTGTCGGTCAGGACAAAGTCTATGTGCCTCTCTTCGCCCGAAAACGCTTGAAGAATCCGAATAAGCTCTCTGAAGTATGCGCCATCGGTACGAGAGATTGCGGCTATAGGAAAGGAAAAGTATCTCAGTTTTTGAAGTCAGTTACTAATATCTCAATGATTCGAGAGAGAAATGGCAACACTTACGTCTATCCAACCACCACCCAGCAAATCCAGGGGGCACCGAACGTAGAACCATTCAGTTTTTAGTAACTTAGCCTTCCCTAGGAGCCCAGTACAATGTGGTAGCTTCTGACCGCCTCGAGGAAGGTGAAAGAAGGGTTGTCTTCACTGCTCTTGACGTTGAATAAATATCTGATTTCGATCGGCTTCGGCGGTCGAAAGAGGATCTCCATAAACAGGATAAAGATGCTGTTCAACAAGGCATACCCGTTGGGATGTAGCTGAGATGGATCTATGCCAAGAAACGATAACATCTCCCTTATATATTCATTGAAGGGAGGAAGTGTCCCTGCTGTGCAAGCGTGATGGTTGAAAGCAGTAAACCTCTCCGGGGGATTGTGTGGCCTGTCAGTTGGCCCAGGAAGTAGCACGTCGTCAATCGACAAACCATGCCTTAAGCAAATCCATCCTAGCATATCTTCGGAGATACCCAACGGCACAGAATTTGTTGGATTGAGAATAAACCGAGCACCCGGACGCTCGTCCAGAGCTGGCTCTATAACTTCGGCTTTGATAACCTGTATCTCTATGGTTGGGGGAATAGAACTTGGGAATTCCGGCTGCTGAGAACTTGAAGGGTCCATGACTAGCTAGCTTATAAAAAATCGTTGTTAAACTGACAAATAACACTCGTGCATCCCCCAATGTAAAGTGTGTGAGTGTGTTGTGCAGTGCAGTACTGTATATTATTTGAGAAGATCAACCGGATTAAGGAAAGCATGTAAACGACGAGACTTCAGAATTCGGTCGGAAGGACCGTCATCGCTGACCGTCACAACCATACCATCCAACTATTGACCATCATTTCAAGTCAAAGTTTGTTGTCATTTTTATAAGTTGCAGTTTCATCGACGAGCTTCGATAGGAAATCAGATATGCAGTGAAACGGTTAAGTCCAGTTATGCAAATTTGAAGCTCGTCGGAGGCAATTGTTCTAGTGTGTGAGAAATTTCAAACTTTTTGATGATCAAATTTGTATCGCTCGCGAGAGCCATGTTCGCATCAATGAGTCATGATCATCTGCATATGAGTTAGGCTTGGTCAGAAGGTTGGCTTCGACTCGAACTAGAGGCTGGGGATTTCGAATCGATCAGAGCACCACACTACGAATCGATTAAAGGCCACTGGTTCGACTCGCTCCCCAAGACCATCGAGTTCGACTCGGTCCCAAGAACGTGAAGTTCGACTCGCTCCCAAGACCATCGAGTTCGACTTGGTCCCAAGAACGTGAAGTTCGACTCGCTCCCAAGACCATCGAGTTCGACTCGGTCCCAAGAACGTGAAGTTCGACTCGCTCCCCAAGACCATCGAGTTGGACTCGGTCCCAAGAACGTGAAGTTTGACTCGCTCCCAAGACTGCACACTTTGACTCGATCGGAAACCACCCCTTTCAACTCGATCCAAGGCCATTGTTTCGAGTGCATCAGGCGCGACCTCTTCGTATCGATCCATGAATTCAAAGCACTCGATTCGATGCGAAGCTCCACCATCGATCGATACGAAGACCTATGCCTCATCATCTCGAAACCCATATTCCAGAGCAACACGAAGCTAAGGCCAGAGAGCTTTCGATCGACCACGACTCTGATTGATTTGATGTTAAGAAAACCCGAGCCTCATCGTTTACGCGTGGATTCGCTTATTGGATTACCTAGATCTGTCAGTTAGTTCAAATGGTTGAAGATAGGAATCGATTCGAAGGCAGGAATATTTCGTTCATTCTTCTCGAGCTTCTGAGCGATACGAAGAAAAGGAAGGAAAACGAAAGGTAAAAAAGTGAAAAATGGCTATGTACAAAGTATTTATATCGACTTGGAAACAAAGGGAATAAACGCTTCGTATCCCGATGGATTCGAACGCACGTTTCGACTCCCTCTCTAGTGCGTCAATACGAAGCTCTCCTTCGTATCGCTTGCCTTCGATTCCATCCCCGTGTCCAGTTCGACTCCATCGATACAAGACCACCCTTTGTATCGATGACCCATTTCGACTCCGACTCCTATGCAGCTCGAACCCCAGACCGAGTCGAACGAGCAGTTCGAATCCATCAGGGAATCTACATCGACTCGCTCCAATTCGACTCGCTCAGTTCGAGTCCGTCATCAAGCTGAACAGGCATGTCGCATCCATCGACACCATCAAATCACTGCTTCCAGAGGCCAACTCCACCGAATCGGGATACTTACTCCATATCCATAAATTCAATAAAAATTGCCTTCGATGTTTCAATCCTTCACATCAGTTCAGGAGAGGATCGTTACAAAGGAACATTCAAAAGCAACCATCAAGCGTTGTTGCAACGAATTTCACATCGGTTCAGGAGAGGATCGATACGTAATTCAAAAGTAAAATAAGCTGACAACGACTCGTGGACGTACGAACGTCAACGAGAGTCAGGTTAACATATATGCATGAATGTCGGACTAGTATTCAATATTCCAGATTTTCAGGAATCAGAAACTCATCCAATAACGATTAAAACAACAAACGGGAAACCACTAGCATACAGCAATCAGTTGCAACAATACATGGTACAACAGTCGATCAGTCAATAGTTTACATTATCAAGAAGAACGGTCAAAGGTTACAGCTTTTATCGAAAAGACAATAACTATTCAGAATAAAGATGGCAGTATTTCAAAGCACATCATGTTTCCACAAGACGTACTTTGGGGGGCAAATGTTATCCCGCCTTTTGGCAAGGCCGTGACACCAAGGAATTGACTAGTAACCAATGACGGCCCACCCTAGAGATCAGTTATACATAGGCTCACTATGGATATTGATGAATTTTGTCCGAGTCCGGATTGAGCCAAAATTGGTAGGGCATGACAAGCTAAGCCATGAAAGCCAACGTTCCAAATCCCAGGTCAATCCGAGTTCATATGCTCAAGTTATGAACGATACAAAATTGGGTGAAAATCAATTACCGGTCGACTCGCTCCCTTCGACTCGCTCCACATCCCTCAGATGCCAACTTCGACTCGCTTCGCAACGCTCAAAAGTGACAACTTCGACTCGCTTCGCTCAGAGGCCAACTTCGAGTCGTTCAGGTTCGACTCGCTTCACAGCCATTAGAAGTACCTACTTCGACTCGGATGCCTTCTTCGACTCGCTCCATTCGAACCACTGATCGACTCCGTCAACTTCGACTCCATTGACGAAGCCACTGCTCAAGCCTCTCAGGACGCTCCATTTCGACTCGCTCGACCAGTGCATACTTCGACTTGCTCGATCTGGGCACACTTCGACTCCCTCGATCGGTGAACATTTCGACTCGCTCGAAGCAACATCAAGGGCAGAGTGAGATTCAAGCGCCACATCACCGAGTCGAATAGAAGCGAGTCGAAACAGAAGCGAGTCGAAAGAAACAGCCTACCGAAAACTTCATTTCGTATCGATCATATCTCCCAATCTACAAGTCCAAATTCTATGAAATTTTCACAGAAGACTATGTGCATGCTAAAGAATGTCCACGCCAAATTTCGACTCCATTGGATGAAATCTTGATCGATACGAAATCTGTTCGTATCGATCACGGATCGGACCGAAACTTCACGGGCTTGGGCGTGCGGGCCTGGTCACGTGCCAGAGATGGTCTCTCGAGATCTGAGCGAAATATCAGCCTCCTACACCTATAAATAGACCCTCAAAACCAACAGCAAAGGGGTTCTTCTTCCTCTTTGAGAACTCCAATGCCCGTACTCCACCAGATCCAGATCTGAACTCAATTGCTGCTGCTACCAACAAAATTCATTGCTGCAAATCATAATTGCCTGCTGTAAATCATTGAATTCACTTGTAAACACAAAAGAAAGATCAATAAAGTAAACTACTTCATAGTGGACGTAGGCGATACACCGAACCACTCTAAATTCTTGTGTCTCCTTGCACTTTAATTATTCTCATTTTTGAAATTTGGAGTTTTTGTTAGATAATTCTTCTTTTTCCATTTAATTTCTTCACTCTATCTCTTCAAAGACTTCCGAAGAGTGTTGTGCCCAATTTTGGTACAAACACCTTCCCAATGCTTTCGAAAGGGTCCTTTAAGCCAATTTTATCAATGGTTTTGGAAGCAACGTGTAACGACCCGTATTTTTAACTATTTTAAAATTATAGAATTTAATATAATTATTGAATAAAAAATGGTTAAAAATAAAATTTAATGAATTATTAGTGTAGTTATTGAATATGAACTTGAATAAAATTTTGAGATAAATAATTCCGAAGATTTTGGCGATAACAAATATTGAAATGAGATTCGATATATTGAATGTGTTTACAATCCATAGTTGAAATTGTATAATGAATATTGAATTACTAGAAAAATGGAAACATTTGTTGTTATTTGAATTCGAGTTTAAATGTTAAATTTGTATAAGTTAAATAACTTATATTTGAATTATGGTGATTTATTGGATAATTAAATTATTTAAGATTTAATACTGGAATTGTTTAAATAATGGAATCTTGAATTAATGTGAATGAAATGGTATTAGAAATTGATTTAAATTATATTTAAACAACAATGAAGATGTTAATATTTAAAATTGGAATTAGAAGTGGATAATTAGAAATTAAAAAATTTATATTTTAATTAACGAGTAAAAATAGCCATTTTGGCCACTGTATCAGATTTCGACGAAACTAATTTCATTGGATCCATAATAGTGAATTATTATAGGATTTCATGTTTCGTAGCAATTGGACTTGTCGTTTGGCCTTGCGAGTTTGAAACGCGTAGAAATCAATTTAATGAATTCGATAAAATAATTTAACTTTGAAAAGCTATCTTCTGCATATGATCGAATTAGGCCTCGGGACTAGTTCCATTGTGTTCGGAATAGTGGTAAAACATTATGAATGTCAGGCGGCATGCCTCGATTGGAGTTCAGACGGTTTTGGACCCAACTATATAAATACGGCATGTAAAACGAGAAAAATATTATTTTAATATTCTGAAACCCTAGTTAAAACATGGCCGCCTATCTTCAACGGTTGAGAATTTTCGAAACTTCTCCCCACTTTATCTCTCGGTCCGCTCAACGAAATTAAAAACTTCAAACATGACAGTTGTAGATCTCAATCTCCTCTTCAAATCCATACGGTTTATTTGTTCTATTACGCCACAGATTCGACAAGATCTGAGATTGAAGGCGCGCGGTTTTTCTCAAATTTTGTGAATGTGGAAGCAGTGGCATCGACGAAACTTTAGGCAATGGTGGACATGGCCAGCGCGCTTCCAATGATGCCTCCTGATCGTCGTCCGATCGTCTTAAATTGCGTGCGTGTGGAAGCAAGAGTTGCGTTGCCATGGGATCTTCATGCGGTCGAGTGTTGTATGTAAGGGAAGATAGGTTAATTTTTTTTTTAATTTGTTAATTATGTTTTATTATTATCGAATGTTAATTATTGCGTAACTTCTCCATTCGAGGTCCGGTTCGGGCGAAACAAAAGGCGTTGGAATCGTATCGACGAAGGCTACGTCATGGAGTTGGTTTGAAATTTATTTGAAGCTGGAAAAAATTTCGGTTTAAAATAAAAAGGTGAGTGTTTATACGCTCACAATTGACTGAAATAATTTTTATGTTAGTTAAATTATATCGTGAAGTGATTTATATTTTATTGATGGTAGTTTGATAAATTTAATTGACATTTAAATGGACATCTGAATTTAATCGATAGGATTTGAATTAACAGTTAAATTGGATTAGGATTAAACTACTAGTAAAATTCCCCATTATCGATAATTGTTGTGATTTTTGACTGTTTGGATGTTGGTTGTGATGGATGAAAGTTTGATTGATATTTTGGATGTTTATTTATTTTGATATATCATGTTATCATCCTGTATTTTATTTATAGTATATAAAACTATAAATTGAATTATTTCGAGTAAATTAAGAAATAGGTTGAAATGATATATACCTATGACATTTATTTTGGGTTGAAATGATATATATCCATCCCTGAATTAAAATTTGAAACAACCGATTCACTTGGCCATAGGATATAGAATTATATATGGACACCGGATTGGTGAAATTGAATGATTTTAAAAATTTTGTTTTGAAATTATATAAATGATTTGATTTTAAGAAATGAAAAATCGAATTTATGGAAATCGAACTATTTTCGAACTTGAGCTCGAAGTGTTGAAATTTAAGTTTGATAACAGGAATGTTTTAAATAATTAAAGTTGAGATTTTTAAGTTATAATCGAAATATGATGTGAAATTTAGAAATTGATTTGTTTTAAAAGATTGGACTTTTATTCGAACTTTGAATATTGCTAAGTAAAAGTGATATAAAACGATATTTCGAAATTGAGCCCGGAATAGAATTATATTTGAAGATTTGGATTTTAAATTGGATATTGAAGGTAAATTTGATTTACGTATTTTGAATTGATATTTTGGAAATCGAACTCGAAATTGATATAAATTGAAATGAATTAAATTTGAGAATTGAATTGAAATTAATTTGGAATTGGAATTTAAATTAATTTGGAATTGGAATTTAAATTAATTTGGAATTGGAATTTAAATTAATTTGGGATTGGAATTTAAATTAATTTGGAATTGATATTGAAATTAATTTGGAATCGAAGTAAAATTCGACTTGAAATCGGAATTGAATCGATTAAATCGAAATGGAAATGGCAATTGATTTGAATTGGAAAATGTGGAATTGAATCAATCTGACTTTGAAACTATTTTCAAATAAATTATTCTAATATAAATGGTTTAAAATCTATCTTCTTAAATATTTAAATTATTTTGATTTTCCAAACTATTTTATTATGGAAACCATTTCCTATTAAACTATTTTAACTATTTAACCATTTAAAACTATTTCCTAAAATCTCAAACTAGTCAAAAGGGTGGAATGTTATAATTAAATCTTGGATTTAAATGCGAATTGGGTTAAAGTGAAGTTATAACCTAAATTGTAATTCGAATCAAATTTTGAAGTGAAATTGATATATCGAACTAAATTGACATTTTGAAGTAAAATATGATTTGTGAACCGAATATGATGATTTCGAAATGCATTTGATTTTTTTGAAGCGAATATGATGATTTCAAAATGGATTTGATTTTGAAATGAATATGATATTTTGATATCAAGTGCGAATTGTTCTCGAAATATAAAAGTATCAACCGGTGTGTAAAACGACGTTTGGTTGTTAAATAGACCAGGGCCTCTTATTGGCATATTCTCTGCAAATATTGGAACCACTTTAACAATTGTGTACGCGGTGAATGATATCCAGAATATAGTGGTTGAATTGGCAAACATTTACTGGAATGAAGTAAGAGAACGATGATGGATAGCTTTGACACTCGTGTCATAATTAAAATGACTAAAACATGAGCCTATGTTTGGCCAATGAGGTTAGCTACCTCTATCGACGTTGATCCCTCGTATTACTATTGTGATTTTCAACTAGATGGATGCACATTTTGTTTGGATTGATAGTCATGGTCGGCGACGGATGGGTTACGACCAACCAGAAAGGGTAAACTGGTAGAATCCTACCTTAGGCATTGCCTCACGTGCCTTGTCATACTTATCCTTAAACGAGCCCATTACGACTTTGTTATTATACCTATAAAAATGTGTTAAGGTGGATCAATGTAAAGCCTTAACGCTATTTTGATATTTATTTTACTGATTGACATTACCTATTACAGCGTTTACTATTATATAAATAGTTTAACAGATCCTTAAGAGATGGAAAATCCTGTAACATCTCTTGAGTTATTGCATGCATGTTATACCCTGGATAGGAGATGTGAAATCCCGTAAACATCTCCGATGCCACGGCACTCATGTTATATGCGATATCGATTTGACTCACATAATAATATTTTAGTCCTGACTCGGGTGTTTTGTTTTTTCGATTACGCTTGGGTCATTCTTGAGTTTTTTCAGCGTATTGAAGATTATTCTCTAGAGAAGAAGACAAAGATTTGGTATATTACTATTATTATTATTCCCTGCATCATGCTATTCTGCTGCATTATTTATTTATCCCTGATATATATATATATATATATATATATATATATATATATAGCTCTGATAAATGTTGTATAGATTATAATCAAATGTATAGTAAGCAGCTTCATGAACTGTTTATTTGATTATTATATTTTAACCTTTCCGCTGTGAGATTCTCTGTTTGTTTTCTTCTTCTTTTCTTATTTTTCTTATTTAACCCCTTTGATTATCAACGTTATAGATTGTTTAAGTTGGAAATTTGTGGATTATTGTTGATTTAAACCTTTTGAAATGTGGGTCGTCACATAACAGTTTTGAAAGGATTGTTTCGAAGATATCCTCTTCCCCAATTCTTTTTCTTAAGATTAATGCTTTCGCTTTTGTTCGCTTTGACCCAGAAGTCATAATTAATGTTAAACCCAATGATTTGGAAAGAAATATTTTCAAATGGTGTCAAAGCTAGGCTTCCATAAATTCTACTTGAACTAAATGCCTTCGAAAGGTAAGCTTTAAGTGTTTCAAAAGGTATATCTTTAAGTTTTTTAAAAGGAAGGTTTCAATTCTTTCGAAAGGTATGTTTTTATTGGTTTTGAAAGAGAAGACCTAAGATTTTAAGTAACTCTTTCGAAAGGGAGAGTTAAGGAGGGTAACTCATGATGTCACAATGATCCAAAGGATCTAGTCAAAAGCCTTGGTTTTCAAATAAGAAACCCAATCTCATTTTTAAAGTAAGTACATTGCAATAAGAAAATTTTTTGGTATGGCATTTAACTTTATTTTTAAAGGAACTTTTCCTTAATAAAGATAGTGGGTTAAGGTATTAACCATATTTCATTAGAAAATGATTACAAGGAATTAAATCATGGATGTTTTTATTGTTATGTTTTGATAAGTTATCATGTATGCTTATGTAAACATATTCACTTCATAATTAACCCATAACTGCATTTTGGGGATGTTAAAGGCAGAATAACCAGTTAGGTTGACCCAGTAGTGAATATACATTGAGTTAACTCCTGTATGAGTAGAATTGCATCCAGGAGGTCAGACAGACCAGAACATTGGATACCCAAAGACTGATCAAAGGATTATTGGTTTAGATAGGTTCTTAGTAAGCCTATGAAAACTATGTATGGAAATTGTTATTGGCTAGGGCCAATAGGTTCTTAGCGATCCCATAAAAACTATATCCGGAATAAGTTATTGATAGAGTTCAATATTTTCATAGTCAGCACATGAAATTATTACATAAGAGATGTAATTGGAGAATCCAATAGGTTCATAGTGACCCCATGAAAACTATGATTAGATGACCCTATTAGTAGACGACAATAGATTTTTAATGATCCCATGATAACTATGAAACTGGATAGATAGTCCGTAAACTTGGAACAGGTTACTAGTCAGCCCATGAAAACTAATAGGTTAATAGTGACCCTAGAAACTATAACTTGAGACAGATAGTCAGGGAAATGGGGATGGGAAATCTTGAGCATATTGCATGTTTGCATATCATCATGGTACATTTTATTATGTTATCTTAACCATTGTGGATGTAGGTGCACAGTATATGGTTGTAATAAATTGGGTTAAGATACCAGTGAGGGGAAAACCAGTTCTGCTTAGTGGCATGGTCTCACTAGATATCTATATGGTTCGAGATGGTATGTTATTATTATTCACACCAGACTTTTTTTTCTGACTCGAAGTTTATGTTTTCCCCTTAAACTCTTGGGTGCTCAATTGATTTTGGGTAGTTTGAGAGTTTAGATTTTTAGGTTCCTTTTAGACGAATTAGCTTCCAGAGACATGCAGAAGGCAAGCTAGCTATTAGGAGTTCTTTTTGTTTGATTCCGCTGTGTAATTGGTTGTATTGGCAAAGTTGTTCAATTTCCTATATTTAGACTCTGATCTACCAAGTGGGCATCTTCATATGTCGCTCTTGGCGTATTTTGTAATAATTATATTTCTTAGAATGTAGTTTACGAATTGGGATTATGTAATAAATTTGAAATGTGATTTAAAGTGGAATGAGAAATTTTCTTTAAAGATTGAGTTTAAATTTTTTTCATATCCATATGTTTCTGGTATATCAATGTACCTAACATTACAGCATTTGGTCACTGATAATTAATAACTATGGATGACTGCATCATCCATAGCTGTTAGTTTTTGGCCTCCAAATGGGGGATATAACAGATCCACTAAGCCTCTATTGATTGATCTTTCATTAATTAAATCTCTTTTCTTTTATTTGATTCCAAAATACCTTCACAAAAGATATTCTCACAAACCTCTTATACTCCTTTTAATACTTGGAAAAACTCCCTTATACTTATCTCGTCGGTATGAGTATATTAACAAAACTTAAGGAAGATTTCTACTTTTCCTAATTCATATTAAATGATCCAAAATAAACATCATTTAAACATTACTTACTCTAAACCCAAACCACTTTTCTTTGGTGTTAAGTACAGAAAGGATGCTTCCGTACCACCATAATTAAAAAGAACTATTCATCAAATTCAAACCTCGTTCCTTTTAAATAATTCTCTTTTCCTAAACCCATTCCATATTTACTAATCATTTTATAAATCTACATATTAATTTATAAACTTCTTTTATAAATCTCTAAAATTATTTATTTTTTCTATTTATAGAACTCTTTTCTATTAATAAAACTGTTTTCTAAATCTCCCTTTATAAACTCATTTATAATAATCCTTTTATAAATCCAAAACCCATCTTATATGGATTTAACACAAATCTTCGTTATTTTTAAAATAGCACATATAAATCCATTCTTTTTTCATAAATTACCATTTATAATTCTCTCTTACCAAAAATCATTTATAAAACTTCTTTACAAAATATCATTTATAAATCTTCTTTATAAAATATTATTTGTAAATCTCCTTTTATAAAACAATTTATTATTTATAAACGCCTTTACTAAATTAATTAACTACCTTTAAACATAATAAATAAATAATTAATGTTATCTCGCCTTTTGGCAAGGCCATGACACCAAGGAATTGACTAGTAAACCAATGACGATCCATCCCAGAGATCGGTTATACACTGGCTCACTATGGATATCGACGAATTTTGTCCGAGTCCGGATCAAGCTTAAATTAATATAACATGACAAGCTAAGTTATGAAGGTCAACGTTCCAAATCTCAAGTGAATCCGAGTTCGTATGCTCAAGTTACAACCGATGCAAAGTTGATTGGAAACAGCCTTCTTCGACTCGCTCAGTTCGCGTCCCTCGGAAATGCCCACTTCGACTCGCTCTATTCGAATCCATCTGGGAAGCCTGCTTCGACTCGCTCAGCTCGCATCCCTCGAAAAAGCCTTCTTCGACTCGCTCCGCTTGAACCAACTGTTCGACTCCATCGAGTTCGACTCCATTGGCAAAGCCACTGATCGAATCGATCGAACAATGACCACTTCGTGTCCATCACAGAGCCTTTGTTCGAATCCCTCAGGACGCTCCACTTCGACTCGCTCAATCGATGCACACTTCGACTCGCTCAATCAGTGCACACTTCGACTCGCTTAAAACAGCATCAAAGGCAGAGTGATCCAAAGATTCAAGCGTCACGTCACCGAGTCGAACGAAACAGCCAACCGAGAATCCCATTTTGTATCGATCATATCTCCTAATCTACAAGTCCAAATGCTATTAAATTTTCACAGAGGACTACGTTCATGCTAAAGAATGTCCACGCCAAATTTCGACTCCATTGGATGAAATCTTGATCGATACGAAATCTGTTCGTATCGATCACGGATCAGATTGGAACTTCACGGGCTTGGGCGAGCGGGCCTGGTCACGTGCCAGAGAGGGTCTCCCATGATCTAAGAGAAATACCAGCCTCCTGCACTTATAAATAGACCCCCAAAGCCCATAGAAAAGGGGTTCTTCTTCTTCTTTGAGATCTCCAACGCCCAGACTCTGCCAGATCCAAACCTGAACTCCATGGCTGCTGCTACCAATGAATTTCACTGCTGCAAATCATTGTTGTTCACTGTAACTTGCTGAAATCAATTGTAAACAAACAAAGAAAAATCAATAAAGCAAACTACTTCATAGTGGACGTAGGCAATACGCCGAACCACTCTAAATTCTTGTGTCTCCTTGCATTTAACTTAGTTTCATATCTGAGATTTGGAGTTTTTGTTAGATAATCCTCTTTTTACATTTAATTTCTTCACTTTATCTCTTCAAAAACATCCGAAGGGTGTTGTGCCCAATTTTGGTACAAACATTTTGGTGCTTTCATTGAGAACAACCCAATTCTTCTCCTACTCTTTGGATCTCCTATCTATATCGGATTGCATAAATGCAAGAAGAAGATCCAGATCTAGAACTTTGAAGCCCTTCCATTCTATTCAGATTTGCATCAGATCTAGGAAAGGACTTTCATCACCTCACCATGGTAAGTACACGGACTACCTCTACAACTGCTGATTAAGGAGGACGGGACAGGCAGAATCCCGCGCAATTGCCTCCATCAAACCAAGATGCCGTCGAACCTTCAGATCCAATAGGTCCGGTTACCTGACAAGAGTTCCAGACGATGTTCCAAGAACTGACCCAGAGTCGACAACAGCTAACTGAACAACTGCGCGCCAACGTAGATTTGACCAACCAGCTAAATCGCCTAAGGCGAAGAAGATCCAGAAGAGACCAAGGTTCATATTCTTCCATAGAGAGTTCAGCCTCCTCCGATGGCAAAACCAGATCCAAACGTCCACGGCTGGGTGTAAGCTACACCCAAGCCACGGGACACCAACCTGCTTCGAATCTTGGGCAACCTAGAGCTGGACCATCCGCTAGTCTCCGTACAGAACCTTCAACTCGAGGAGGTGCTGCTCCTTACCATGTCAACGGCAACATTGCTACTACCACCACTGTCGGACGAGGAGGTGATGTTAGAAACCAAGCTGATCCTCAACGTAACCAACGAGAGCAGACTCCTGAGCCTTATGTCCCTGAGGATGTTGAACCAAGGAGGCTAGGCACGGACCGTCGACCGCGTCCGGTCCAGACTCGCGCTGTGGAACCCGACCACACCTTGGCACAACATGCTCCAAGTATCCGAATGCCGTATATACCAACGATGATCCGCCAAATGATCCGTGAAAGTTAGGGTCTCTCTAATGACGACTAGGGAATATCCCGGAGTCATACCCCTTTCACCTATGACATATTTTATGTTGAACCACCTCGGCGCTTCAGGATGCCAACTTTGCCAGTTTACGAAGGGAGTTCTGATCCCAATCAACACATCTTGAAGTACGAATGGCTGATGAATGCTGCAAGAGTTGATGATGCAGTAAAATGTCGTAGTTTCCCCATTTCCCTGGGGGGCATTGCAACCATGTGGTTTACTCGTCTGCCACCACGATCCATTTCTAGTTTTGATCAGATGGCCACCAAGTTTGTTGAGCAATTCCGTATGCACGTGGCAAGGCCTAAAGATGTTAACACTCTGTCTAGTGTTACACAAGCTCCCGGAGAAACACTTAGACGTTACTTGGAGCGATTCCATGCCACGTGTGCAGAAATAAGCAATCCCAATGATAACTCTATCCTGATGGCATTGACTAAGGGGATTGATGCTGATTCCAAGTTCGGAAATTGGTTAGCTTGAAAACCACCTGCGTCATTGGACCGTTTCTATTCCAAGGCAGCCCAATTCTTTAGAAGGGAGGATGCGAAACAGTCTAGGAAGCAGGATGACGCAGGGCCCAACATCGAAGGAGTCCAAAGTAACATCGCTGTTAAACAATCCGGGGATAGTTCTGGAAAATTTCAGTTGAACATCCAAAATAAACAGAATCAGCAGAGGGACAATGGAAATCAAAACAAAAAGCGCGATCAGAATCGTGATCCACGGCGTAGAGCTTCCATGTACGATAATTACACTCCATTGAACACGTCGTTGGAGAATGTGTATTTGCAGACTTGCAATACCATGCAGTACAAGAAACCTGCCCCGAAACCACCAACTGAAAGACAAATCCAAACAAGAAAATTTTGTAGATTCCATGAGAGCTATGGCCATAACACCAATGAGTGACGTCATGTACAAGACCTCATTGAAAAACTGATACGTGAATGGAAGTTGGATCAGTATGTACGGGCACCGCAGTCTGGTGGTGCGGGCCTATCAAATCAGAATCGTGCATCAAATCAAGAAAGACAGGAGGAACCTGCTCGTATAGGCGGGAGATTGGTCATCAATACAATAAGTGGTGGTCCTCACCTAGCAGATCGAAGCTGGAAGGAAATGGAGTCGTGTGCCAGTTCTATCAGGCATGCGGACTTCGAGTATTGTAGTAATTATGATGAAGGTGCTCCGGCCAAGCAACGAAAGACGATGACAGATGACATCGTGTTCAGGAATAGAGACGCTGACAAAGTCAAAGCCCCCACTATCGATCCACTGGTCATCTCGACACAAGTAGGTCCCGCTTGGATGAAGAGGATCTTAGTTGACAATGGAAGCTCTGTGAATATTTTGTTCAAGCGAGCTTATGATCAAATGAAAATGGAAGCCACGGACTTGAAGCCTTTTCAATCCCGAGTCCATGGTTTCAACGGAAGTGCTACTATACCCACTGGAATTGTGAAACTGCCAGTAGAGTTGGGAGTTGGAGAACATCGGAGAGTACGGATGTTGCAGTTCATTGTTTTGGACATAGACTCCCTGTATAATGCTTTCTTGGGCCGACCGGCCCTCGCTGAATTCAGGGCAGCCATCGCCCCGTGGTGTTTGACTTTAAAGTTTCCCACTGATCATGGAATAGGAATCATTCAGGGAGATCAGGCTGCTGCCAGAGCCTGCTATGTTGCTGAGCTGCGGGAGGTGCAGCGAAAGGAGAAAGGAAAGGGCATGGAGTAGTCTCTCTGCGTCCGTTTTGTCGATAATTGACAATTAACGCCCGGGCTCAGGCCCGGGCACCCCAGCCAATTCCTTAAGGATCTTGACCCAAGGGAAACTGAAGACGAAGGAGAATCTAAAGAAAGTCAAGCATCCCCGGCCGAACTGACGATCGATGTCCCAGTTGACAATAACGATGATTCGAAAATGATAAAGATTGGATCTTAGCTAAGCCAGCAAACTCAAGAGGAATTGGTTGAATTTCTATGGGCAAATCTTGACGTATTTGCCTGGACACATTCCGATATGTGTGGGATTTCGCCGGACATCGCGAGCCACACTCTGAACATTGACCCGCGGCATGTCCCGATCAAACAGAAAAGGCATGGTATGGATCCAGAGAGATCTGCCGCCCTTAAAGAAGAAGTTGAAAATCTTAAAGCGAACGGGTTTATTCGAGATGTGCTATATCCTGAATGGGTGTCGAATCCCGTGCTCGTCCGAAAGCCGAATGGAAAGTGGAGAACATGTGTCGATTATTCCGATCTGAATAAAGCATGTCCCAAAGGCAGTTTCCCACTCCCTAGAATTGACCAGCTAGTAAATTCAACAACTGGGCATGAACTCTTATCCTTCATGGACGCGTATTCTGGCTACAATAAGATACCGATGCATTTACCCGATCAAGAACATACCAGCTTCGTAACCAATCTGGGACTCTACTGTTATAAAGTTATGCCGTTCGGACTCAAGAATGCCGGGGCTACTTATCAACGTTTGGTCAATCGGATGTTTGCCAATCAAATCGGGAAAACAATGGAAGTATATGTAGACGACATGCTTGTGAAATCACGACTCTCCACCGACCATGTTAAAGACCTGGAAACTATGTTCGATATACTTCGAGAATACAAAATGAAGCTAAACCCACTGAAATGTCATTTTGGAGTTGCATTCGGAAAATTCCTTGGATTCATCGTCAACGCTCGAGGGATCGAAGCTAATCCTGAAAAGATATGGGCTATCAGAAATCTTGAAACTCCGAAAACCATAAAACAAGTCCAAAGTATCAATGGAAAGGTAGCGGCATTGAGCAGGTTCATTTCAAAGTCAACTGACAAATGCATTCCTTTCTTCGATCTGATCCGAAAAGGGAAACGAAACTTTGAATGGACCACGGAGCGTAAGGGCGCTTTCCAAGCGCTAGTTCAGCATCTATCCACACCGCCAATACTGTCAAAGCCTATTGATCATGAGAAGTTATATACATACTTGGCAATATCAAAAAACGCTATCAGCGCTGCCTTGGTTCGAGAAGAAGATGGGACACAGAAGCTAGTATACTATGTCAGCAAACGATTGACTGGGGCTAAAAGGAACTATCCAAAGCTATAAAAGTTGGCTTACTGCCTTGTAATTGCATCAAGAAAACTCTGACCGTATTTCCAGGCACATACCATTATTGTTTACGCTGACCAGCCGTTACGACAGGTCCTTTCGTGGCCTGAGACGTCTGGTAGGTTACTTAAGTGGAACATCGAACTGAGTCAGTTTGATATTACTTACACTCCAAGACGAGCAATCCAAGGACAAGTCCTCGCTGATTTCATAGTTGAATTTACCATTCTATAGGACTTGCCTGAAACCAGTAAATCCCCCGAATACGTCTGGAAGCTGTATACTGATGGTGCATCAAACGACCGGTGTTCAGGCGCTGGTGTTATACTCAAAACCCCCAAAGGCCGATCTATATGCTATGCTTTGAAGTTTGACTTTCACGCAACCAATAATGAAGCTGAATATGAAGCCCTCATAGCCGGACTAAAACTTGCTAGAGATCTAAAAATTATCGCTGTGGAAATTTATTGTGATTCACAACTAGTCGTGTGTCAAGTTCGAGGAGAATATCAAGCGAGAGACCGAAGACCGGCTACTTACTTAGATCGAGTTTAGGAAGTACTAAATCAGTTTGATTACTATGCCATTTATTGTATACCTCGAGAACGCAACCAAAAAGCCGATTCATTGGCAAAGCTGGCCAGCACAGGTGAAGCTCAGCAAATGGGACTCATTCCCATAGAAACGCTATCCTCCCCAAGCATTGACCGGACATAAATAAACTGGTATGTGAAACCATTCCCGAAAAGGATTAATGGATGACCCCACTCAAAAATTATATTGAGCACGGAACCCTGCCGGAGCGCAGGAGTGAAAAGAGATAAGTCCTTCGGAAGGCCTCATGATTTACCATCCAGAATGGGCTCGTGTATAGAAGGGGGTACTCAGTCCCTCTACTCCGGTGTATCGCTCACGATGAAATTAAACTAGTATTGCACGATGTGCACGAGGGAGAATGTGGCGATCACACCAGGGGGCAAGCACTTGCCAAGAAAATACTTTGCTACGGATACTACTGGCCGACCGTGAATCGCGATGCGTCGGACTATGCAAAGAAATGTGATAGGTGCCAGAAATATGCCCGAATTCCTCGAGCTCCTCCTACCGAGATAACGCAGATGGTCAGCCTATGGTCGTTCGCAATGTGGGGCATCGACATCATCGGTGCCCTACCCCTGGCAAAAGGTGGTGCAAAGTACGCCATCGTCGTAGTTGATTACTTTACAAAGTGGGCTGAAGCCGAAGCTCTCGCTACCATTACAAGAAAGAAAGTAATCAACTTTGTGGTTCGTAACATCATCTGTCGATTCGGTCTCCCACACACCATTATTACGAACAACGGAACCCAATTCGACAATGCTGAATTTAAGATTTCTGCAAACGATTTCACATCCAAAAGAAATTCTCTACAGTTGCACACCCTCAGGCAAACGGACAGGTCAAAGCAGTTAATAAAGTTATAAAATCCATTCTGAAAAAACGAACTGAAAAGGTCGGGGGCAAGTGGGTCGATGAACTTCCTATGGCTCTATGGGCTTACCGAACAACCCACAAGACCGCCACCGACCACACTCCATTCTCTCTTTCTTATGGTTCAGAAGCCGTTATTCCAGTTGAACTAGAAGTACCTTCTCATCGTGTGACATACTATGATCCGAAGACAAATGCTATATTACTTGCTGAATCTCTTGATCTATTAGATGAGAAGCGTGAAGAAGCTGAGTTGAAGGCAGCTGCGCATCGAAGTCGAGTCGCCCGATTGTATAACGCCAAGGTCCATCCGCAAACCTTCGAACTAGGCGATCTCGTCTTGAAAAGAATCTATCATGTTCCTTCGCATATGAAGCCGACATGGGAAGGACCGTATGTTATTGAATGAAGGCTCGGAGATGGCACATTCAAGTTATCGACCGTCGACGGTCTTACTCTGCCAAGAGCCTAGAATAGCGAGAGCCTTCGCCGCTATTACACATGACAGGCTATCATTATCCATTTAGTTTAGTTTCCATTTTGCAATTTGTTTCTGCATTTCGAAATTGGAATTTGTAATAAGGCAACCGACTTTGCCATATTTTCTTATTTCAGCAATAAAATGCAATCTCTTCGAGCCAGAGCTGTGATTTACTTGAAACGCTTCATATGATCATCACTATGCACAGAGAGCTAAGTTCCACCATGCGGTGGAATTTATTCAAATAGGGAGTGACTGCGATGCAACAAATCACTCGCTAAGTGAAACCCAAGCTCGGGGACCAGCCATCACATCAAAGTCAAGAAAAGATTGATACACGACAATCCTTCATTCAACTCCGAGTTCCTAGAGTGCGAATCAGAGTATAAACACCAATTCTGAGTTCCCAGAGTGCGAAGCGGAGTATAAACATCAACTCCGAACTCCTAGAGTGCGAGTCGGAGTATAAACATCAACTCCAAATTCCCAGAGTGCTAATTGGAGTATAAACATCAACTCCGAACTCCCAGAGTGCGAGTCGGAGTATTAACACCAACTCCGAGTTCCCAGAGTGCGAAGCGGAGTATAAACATCAACTCCGAACTCCCAGAGTGCGAGTCAAAGTATAAACATCAACTTCGAGTTCCCAGAGTGCGAAGTGGAGTATAAACATTAGCTTCGAACTCCCAGAGTGTGAGTCGGAGTATAAACACCAACTCTGAGTTCCCAGAGTGCGAAGCGGAGTATAAACATCAGCTCTGAACTCCCATAGTGTGAGTCGGAGTATAAACACCAACTCCGAGTTTCCAGAGTGCGAAGCGGAGTATAAACATCAACTCCGAACTCCCAGAGTGCGAGTCGGAGTATAAACATCAACTCCGAGTTCCCAGAGTGTGAAGCGGAGTATAAACATCAGCTCCGAACTCCCAGAGTGCGAGTCAGAGTATAAACATCAACTCCGAGTTCCCAGAATGCGAAGCGGAGTATAAACATCAACTCCGAACTCCCAGAGTGTGAGTCGGAGTATAAACATCAACTCCGAGTTCCCAGAGTGTGAAGCGGAGTATAAACAACAACTCCGAACTCCCAGAGTGCGAGTCGGGGTATAAACATCAACTCCGAGTTCCCAGAGTGCGAAGGGGAGTATAAACAACAACTCCAAACTCTCAGAGCGCGAATCGGAGTATAAACATCAACTCCGAGTTCCCAGAGTGCGAAACGGAGTATAGATATCAACTCCGAATTCCCAGAGTGCAAAACGGAGTATAAGCAACAACTTCAAGTTCCCGAAGCATGGATCGAAGTATAAATATCAACTCCAAACTCCCAGAGCGTGAGTCAGAGTACAAATGTCAATTCCAAGTCCCCAGATCACGGACATATGATTGAAACTTAAGCCGGCGTGACCAACCGCCGATAAACGAATGGGAATCCTCGGAGTGCGGATATGATCATCGACAATCAAACAAGCATGGATGCATTATTCAATCTCTGCTTGCCTCAGACATCCGTTCGGTGGCACTAGACTCAACATGTTATAAGTAAGAAGCAATCGTCGACTGATGATCTACAACTCACCCCCAAGACTAGGGGGCAGGACTTAAGCATCGACCATTGACTGAAGCGATGCGATGTAAAAAATTCAACTCGCTCCCCGGTCGCAAACCGTGTCCATAGTACCCGAACTTGGCGAACAAAAACAAACTTTATTCGGAAACTAAAACTTCACAAGTGCATTTCAGATATTGAAACACTTAGGCAAATACACAATAACAGAAAAGAAGCCAAAAAAGAGAAGTTTCATTTCTATTGTTTATAAAAGAAGTTCGTGTACAAGTCTCCAAAAAATTCCTACTAGCAGGGGCCGAACCCGCATCTATACACGGCTCCCAAAATGAAAGTCAAAATAAACCAAGGAGGAATGTTTAATCTTTCTTCTTCCTTGGGTTCCTCCTCGGTGTAGACCCGCTGGAGCCACATCTAATCTTCCTCTTCGAGCCCTTGCTTTTTGATGGTTGGTCTTCAGGCGAGGGCATTATATCAACATCCTCCTTCGAACTCGAGTGGATAAGAATGCTCCCTGCGGGCGGAGTCGGAGGAACAAGATCAAGTACAGAAGGTGGAATGGGCACGCTGGTGATGAAAACAGTACCACCAGGGGATATAATTCTGAGCGGAGCAGGTCCCGGTGCTGCCATCCCACCTCCAAAGCTGCCACCATGAGCCGATGCTGCCATTTCAGCATCGATTTGAGCTAACATCTCCTCTTTAGTTACTGATCGAGCCTTGCTGGGGGCATCAGCAGTCGGCATTGAAGAACTTGTAGCAGAATCGGTTCCACTCATGACAGATGGCAAGTCAGCTAAAGGATCGCCATGACGGCGAAAGAGTTCGTCCATCAACTGCTCATCGAACACAAGCGTGCTTCCCTGCATATCGTCAAGTGGGACAGTTACAGTTATGGTGATCGCTTCGGTAACGATAGCCTCCTGTGTCTGATGTGATTCTTGAGTAACAGGAGGCTTGACATGTGCAGCATCGATCACTGGACAAAGAATAAGAGAACTGTTAGAACTTAACTCGAGCGAAGATTTCGACTCAAGAAAGATATGTGGAATGTTCATAATACCTTCCTCAGTTTGACTCGTAGGTGGCAGAGCGGCTTCAGTCACTTGCGCTGTAGCCGAAGACATCTGCGGCTAATCCGGGTTATAGGCAGGAACAGCTTGAGGATCAACCATGGGCAAAGATTCAGGCTGGGTTGACGTTGGAAGTTCAAGACTTGCCATTGTGATGTTCAACCCCGGAGCCTTCTCCTACTTCCAGGTGCTGGGTGTCGAGTCTCTCCTTCTCATAAGAAATCATTGAATCATGGAGAATCTTCTTTTCATCTTCGGTTAGCAGACGATTCTCGAGCTCAAACTCATCAATAGACTCACCCAGATGCACCGCTTTCTCCTCCTCAACCAATCAGCCTCAGGCGTAGTAAAGATGCGTCGAGTAATCATCGAGCCAGGCCAGACCCTTGTGCCTCAGCACGTTAGCGTTGTAGACAACGAGAAGGTCTTCGATGTCAGCCTCAAGCCTGGACTCGGCCGACTTTACTTTCTCCTCAACCTCAGTCTCCACCTAGTGGACTTTAGCAACAGCTGCATCCCTCTCACCCCTAAGCAGAACAGCCTGCTCGCACGCCTCCTGGGCTGTGTTATTCGCATCATCCTTTTCCTTGGCCATGTCGGAATATTTAGCCTTAAGCTCATTGAGTTCCCTGACCGCCGCATCCCGCTCGGCAGTAACTGTAGTGTTCCGATGGCCCATCTCCTCCACCAAGGCAACATGCGTCTGCCTCAACCTCTCCGTGGCCACATTCGCTTCATCAGCTTTTTTGGTGGCCTCAATTTCAGACTTCCGAGAAGACCTGGACTCAGCAGTAAGCACATGAATGATCTGATCCCTTTGAGTGAGTTCGGTCTCCAGTTCCTCAAGCGCTTTAGCTCGCTCAAAGGCTACCTTAGAAGCTTTTTCTGCAGCTTTCGCCCACTCTCTATACTGGGTAAAGATGTCATGAACGTAATCATGCACCGTATTCTCCACTCCAGATGGAATTCTCTTTAGGTGAGGTGGGAAGACATAGCCATCAAAGCAAATATTCGGAAAATCCTTCTTCATCTTGGCCAATTTAAAGGCACCTTCTCCTGTGGGCTCAGCAGGGACCTGCTCTGCAATTATGGGAGTCGTGGTCTCGACTCTCTGAAGATGAGTCTCAGATCTAGAAGTGTGAGAAGATGGCCTGTGACGAGGAGGTTCTGGCGGGTGTGAAACAAAAACAGGGGGTGGAGACGAAAGTCTAGGAGGAGGAGAGCGTGATCTAGACCGATGTCTGTATTCTTTATCCCTATCACGCCCGTACCTATCTTGGTTAGAGTACTCACGATCGCGATCTCTATCTGAGTCTCTCCTACGGGAATCATAATAGGAAGAAGCCTTTCTGGCCGAGCGTAGATTCTCGAGCATCGATCCTTTCCCAGACATAGTACTTGAAAATGAGAAACGAAGAAAGAGTTAGTGACTTCCTAAGTTGGATGATTTACAGTTGTGAATCATGTAGTGTAGTGAAGTGTATGCATGTGCAATCCCCTGACCAACCGGAAATGTCGGTCGCACTCATAGCAAGCGACCCGCTCGGTTCAAGAGCATTATCAAGCTCCTCCATCCCGATGTCGTGTTGAGATGACACAAAATCCGGAATTGGAATATCAGCAAGCCCTTCAAAAGGATTCTCTACTGGTGGGGAAGAAGCCTCTGAAATTCTAATCCCCTGAACAGGCAAGGACATGACAACATATTTTAATCTCTCGGATTTAGAACGCTTGTGAGCAGCAACCTTGCCTTTTATCCTTCCTCCTGAATCCTGAACATCGGAAGAAGGCCCAGCTGGGAGCTCGGTATCGGTAGGCGTTCTCTCTGGATCAACTTCGTCGGTTATCACGACTGCAGGCGCTTTGCGCTTCACCCATTTCTTCGAGACCACTCTAAGTATCCCTTCCAGCCGTATGCTCTGCCTCCGTTCTATCAGCCCGACAGTCCTCAAATTTCTGTCGGTCAAGACCAAGTCGATATGCCTCTCTTCGCCCGGAAGCGCTTGGAGGATCCAAACTAGCTCTCTGAAGTATGCACCGTCGGGTCGAGAAATTGCGGCTGTAAAAGGGAGAGAAGTATGTTAGCTTTGAAGTCAGTTATTATTATCTTTATGATTCAAGAGAAAACGCTTACGTCTATCCAACCACCGCCTAGCGAATCCAGGGGGCACCGAACGTAGAACCATTCGGTCTTGAAGTAACTTAGCCTTCCCTAGGAGCCCATTACAATGTGGTAGTTCCTGACCGCTTCCAAGAAGGTGAAAGATGGGCTGTCTCCACGGCTCTTGACGTTAAATAAATATCTGATTTCGATCGGCTTCGGCGGTCGAAAGAGGATCTCCATAAACAGAATGAAAGTGCTGTTCAACAAAGCATCCCCTTGGGGTATAGCTGGGATGGAGCTATTCCAAGAAATGATAATGTCTCCCATATATATTGATTGAAGGGAGGAAGTGTCCCCGCTGTGCAAGCGTGACGGTTGAAAGCGGTAAACCCCTTTAGGGGATTATGTGGCCTGTCATTTGGCCCAGGTAGTAACACGTTGTCAAGCGACAAACCGTGCCTTAAACAAATCCGTCCTAGCATATCTTCGGAGATACCCGATGGCATAGAATCAGATGGACTACAAATGAACCAGGCACCTAGGCGTTCGGCTGGAGCTGGCTCTATAACTTCGGCTTCAATAACCGGTATCTCTATGGTTGGAGGAATAGAGCTCGGGAGTTCCGGCTGCTGAGAACTTGAAGGTTCCATGACTAGCTAGCTTATAAAAAATCATTGTTAAACTGACAATAACGCTCATGCATCCCCCAGGGTAACGTGTGAGTGTGATGTGCAGTGCAATATTGTATATCACTTGAGAAGATTTACAGGATTAAAGAAAACATGAAAACGACGAGACTTCGGAATTCAGTCGGAAGGACCGTCATCGCTGACCGTCACAACCATGCCATCCAGTTATTAGCTATCAGTCCAAGTTAAAGTTTAGAGTTGCAGTTCCATCGACGAGCTTCGAAGGGAAATCAAATATGCAGTTCAACGGTCAAGTCCAGTTATGCAAGGTTGAAGCTCGTCGGAGTTAGTTGTTCAAGTGTGCAAGGAATTAAAAATTCTTTAACATTCAAATTCGTATCGGTCACACAAGCCACTTGTTCGCATCGATAGATCATAATCGTCCATGTGTGAATTCGACTCGGTTTTGAAACTAGAAATTTCGTTCGCTCATGTGCGAGTTCGACTCGGTCTCAAGGCTGCAGATTTCGAATCGATCCGGAGCGTTCACTTCGCATCCACAGATTAAGTCATCTTCGTATCGGTCCCGGCCACCTAATTCGAATCGATCGAAAACCCTGGGTTTCGACTCCATCAGGCACAACCCCTTGGTATCGATCAACCTGCTCAAGACACTCATCGATACTGTTCGACTTGATGCCACAGCTTAGCCATCGATCGATACGAAGGCCTCCGTCTCATCATCTCGAAACCCTTGCTCCCGATCGATGCGAAAACGATATGAAATAACCATTTTTATTCCACACTCCTTCTTCCACAGACCGATTCGAACAACATCTTTCTCCACCTTCTACCTCGCACAAGACATACTTCCTCGAACAACGATCAAGCGCGAAGTTCAAATGGAATGATATAAGAGTCTGATTCTCATCGTTATAGAGCTGATGTTATTTGATTGATTACCTTATGTTCGATAACTGGTTTAAGGGACTGAAAGATTGGAGTCGATTCGAGTCGAACAGTTTTCCTCTTTTGAGTCTCAGAGCGATTCGAAAACGAGAGTACAAGAGTAGAAAGGTAAAAGTGAAAAAATGGCTAAGTACAAAGTATTTATATGGACTCGAAAGCAAAGGTAAAAAAACGATTCGCCTCCCTAGTGCGTTCAACTGGCTACGAAGTGTCACCACAAAATCGAGTCGAACAAGCAGTTCGTATCCATCGGGAAGCCTACTTCGACTCGCTCAGTTCACATCCATCATGAAAGCTTACTTCGACTCGCTTCACTCCGACTTGCTCAGTTCGCAGCCATCAGGAATGCCTACTTCGACTCGTTCAGTTCGAATCCATCATCGAGTCGAACAAGCGCTTTGTGTCCGTCATCGAGTCGAACAAGCGCTTTGTGTCCGTCATCGAGTCGAACAAGCACTTCGTATCCATCAAACCCTGCGTCCATTGATACGAAATCTTTGTTCGTATCAATAGTTTCCAACTCCTTCCCCAGAGCATCGATATGAACAGTCAGTTCGAATCCATCAAATCATGGCTTCCAGAGGCCAACTCATCGAATTGAAATGCTCACTTCGCATCCATAAATTCAATGAAAGTCATCTTCAACGTTTCAACCCTTCACATCGATTCAGGAGAGGATCGTTACAAAGGAACATTCAAAAACAACCATCTAGCGTTGTTACAACGAATTTCACATCGGTTTAGGAGAGGATCGATACGAAATTCAATATAAAATAAACTGACAACGACTCGTGAACGTACAAACGTCAAATGAGAGTCAGGTTAACATATATGCATGTATGTCGGACTAATATTCAATACTCCAGATTTACAAGAATCAGAAACTCATCTAATAACGATTACAATAGCAAACGGCAAATCACTAGCATACAACAATCAGTTGCAACAATACAGGGTACAGCAGTTAACGGTCAACAATTTACATTATCAAGGAAATAGTCGAAGATTACAGCTTTCATCGAAAAGACAATAACTAATCAGAGTAAAGATGACAGCATTTCAAAGCACGTCATGTTTCCACAAGACGTACTTTGGGGGGGGGCAAATGTTATCCCGCCTTTTGGCAAGGCCATGACACCAAGGAATTGAGTAGTAAACCAATGACGATCCATCCCAGAGATCGGTTATACACCGGCTCACTATGGATATCGATGAATTTTGTCCGAGTCTGGATCGAGCTTAAATTAATATAACATGACAAGCTAAGCTATAAAGGTCAACGTTCCAAATCTCAAGTCAATCCGAGTTCGTATGCTCAAGTTACAACCGATGCAAAGTTGATTGAAAACAGCCTTCTTTGACTCAGTCAGTTCGCATCCCTCGGAAATTCCCACTTCGACTCGCTCCGTTCGAATCCATCTGGGAAGCCTACTTCGACTCGCTCAGCTCGCATCCCTCAGAAAATCCTTCTTCGACTCGCTCCGCTCGAACCAACTGTTCGACTCCATCGAGTTTGACTCCATTGGCAAAGCCACTGATCGAATCAATCGAACAATGACCACTTCGTGTCCATCACGGAGCCTTTGTTCGGATCCCTCAGGATGCTCCACTTCGACTCGCTCAATCGATACACAATTCGACTCGCTCAATTAGTGCACACTTCGACTCGCTTAAAACAACATCAAAGGCAGAGTGATCCAAAGATTCAAGCACCACGTCACCGAGTCGAACGAAAGCGAGTCGAACAGAGCGAGTCGAACGAAACAGCCAACCGAGAATCCCATTTCGTATCGATCATATCTCCTAATCTACAAGTCCAAATGCTATGAAATTTTCACAGAAGAATACGTGCATGCTAAAGAATGTCCATGCCAAATTTCGACTCCATTGGATGAGATCTTGATCGATACGAAATCTGTTCGTATCGATCATGGATCAGACCGGAACTTCACGATCTTGGGCGCGCGGGCCTGGTCATGTGCCAGAGAGGGTCTCCCGAGATCTGAGTGAAATACCAGCCTCCTGCACCTATAAATAGACCCCCAAAGCCAACAGAAAAGGGGTTCTTCTTCTTCTTTGAGATCTCTAACGCCCAGAATCTGCCAGATCCAGATCTGAACTCCATGGCTGCTACTACCAACGAATTTCACTGCTGCAAATCATTGTTATTCGATGTAACTTGCTAAAATCAATTGTAAACAAACAAAGAAAAATCAATAAAGCAAACTACTTCATAGTGGACGTAGGCAATACGCCGAACCACTCTAAATTCTTGTGTCTCCTTGCATTTAACTTAGTTTCATATGTGAGAATTGGAGTTTTTGTTAGATAATCCTCTTTTTACATTTAATTTCTTCACTTTATCTCTTCAAAAACTTCCGAAGGGTGTTGTGCCCAATTTTGGTACAAACAATTAATTAACTTAAACATCATTAATAAAATAATTAATTAACTTAACTCATAAATAAACCAATTAATTAACTTAAAACAACATTTATAATATAATCAAATATCTTAAACCATCATTAATAATATAATTAAATATCTTTAAACAACATTAATAATATAGTTAAATATCTTCAAAACAACATTAACAATGTAATTAAATATCTTCAAAACAACATTAATAATGTAAACAAATATCTTTAAAACAACATTAATAATATAATCAAATATCTTAAAACAACATTAATAATATAATTAAATAAATTTTATAATCATATAAACACTTAACCTCAAATTGTTAAAAAATTGAAGTTAATTTAAATTCATAACCTTTCAGATTCGCAAAGAGGCTTAGCGACCACTATGGTACTTAAAACAAGCTACCATTTATTTTTAATTCATTTTCCAATTCATATCACTGGTATTTACATAAGCAAGCATAAATGTAAATAAAATCAACAATTAGCAAATCAATAGTTAATCAATCACTTATCCAATATTAATCAACTGACATACGAATAAATGTCCAAATTAATATAATAGCACAATAGCGATTTATTTTGCTAAACAGAAGCCATTAATAAGCTATTCAATTTAATTATAGCATAATGAGGATTTATTCTGCTAAATAGATGTCAAAATAATTTATTCCATTCATAATAGCAGAACAGTGTTTTATTTAGCCAAATAGATAACACCAATGAAGTATAATTAATTTAACTACGTTATTATCAAAAATAACTTAATTAAATTTAACCACTATTATATAATATCATAAGATTTTACTTTATGCAAACTATCGACAAGTTATATCATAGTGTTCTACTCGTCAATATTGGTCTAATGTAGAAATACGCGGGTTAATCAGATTTAAAATGAGCGAGATATAACATTTTTAAAATTAAAACACTAAGTGAAAATAGATTTAAAACAAATAAATAAATTTGTTTCTCACCCCCACAACACAACCCGGCCCACAGCATACCCTATCCGACCCAAAAGCTGCAGGAACCTTCCTCCCCATTCAAACACACGCATGCTTGCTATCCCAAAGCACACATACCCGCCTCGTTCATCTATCTCAATGTCGCTACTCCGACCACCATGACCCACGCTGCCGCTACTACTAGAACCGCAACTCGCTTCCCCACCTCCGAGCCTAACCCCAATTAACTCGATGCTCCCATCTCCACCCATAGGTCAAAAGTTCGAACCCATCAAAAACACAGGGCCGAAACTCTAATTTTGATCGTGCCACCATCATTATCGATCAGACCATCTCCATCCACTGCCAGAGCCACCCCTCAACCCAAGCTTCATTCCAACACCCTTTGTCGATCCACTCGACCACCTATTCGTCGAAATTAAATGAATGATTGGAAATTGATCATCTCACCACCACGACCACTCTAAGCTACCAAAAATCATGAAACCACCTCTAAAAATCTCATCTCGACCATACGAACCCAACCGTACCCTCCATTCACCATTTCACGATCGTCAAAAAACAATCAATATCCACCCACTACTATATTCGGATAATATCCAATAGCCCACTTGACAAAACGATGAGCGGTTATTTTTTAAAAATATTAAAGACTAAGACGAACACATTGATGTTGGTGACTTTGGAAATTTCAATTGGTTATGGAGATATGGATTTTTGAATTGAGAAGGGGGTTTTATTTTCTTTGTTTTCATTTTTACAGAGAAGAGAAAAATGAAATTTAGGAAGAAGTAGTCTTTGAGTTTCATTCATATAAGCAGGCATTGACAATAACATGACTGTAAAGTGAGTGAGGTTAAGTGAGTGAAGTGAATTAAGTGAGGTATGGAGTGTAATGTTGG
Organism: Allium fistulosum; assembly: GCA_030737815.1. Lineage (NCBI taxonomy): Eukaryota > Viridiplantae > Streptophyta > Magnoliopsida > Asparagales > Amaryllidaceae > Allium > Allium fistulosum. The sequence goes on from CM060906.1 coordinate 422,276,052, forward strand.
TGAAATGAAGGGGATTTTATGTTAAAGTGACATGGTGCAATAAACAAGACAACCCAAAGCTTCTAAGCTAAGCAACCATCAAACAAGGCACCCCACTACACAATATTCTGTCTGCGTACAGATTGCAAACGACAGAAATAAAAATACGATCGCGCATAATAATGTGACACGATCACAAAGCAACAATAAATACATTGGTTGTTCTATTCCATTTTGTTTTCCAAAATAAACAACATTTGCCATAAAATACGTCATATGAAAATTTAAATATTTTCCAAATAAAAAATGATGGAAAAATCCTATAAATTCGTTTAAAAATACCTTGCTAAAAATCAAGTCATTTTATCAAAAATTTATTCTCTTACTATTTATTACATTTGAATCAAATTTGAATGTTCAAATAAATTAATTATTCAAATACGAAACATTAAATATTCCGGGTCGTTATAATCTTCCCCCTTAAAAGAATTTCATCTCCGAAATTTCAACACTATCAAATCCTGAGAAAGATAAGCCCACATATATACTTAGCACGATGTATATAGATCATTCATGTGCAATATCTGATTCAACCACTTACTCGAATACATAAACTTTTCTTCCGAACTATTATCGCTTACCTAATTCCCTAGTGCAGACTCTGATCAAGCTTCCTTATTAGAAATATCTGTTCTTCTTGCATTGCCATATACTATGATAGAAAACTTTGGTTCCATACCAAGAACCCTTATCAAGTTTTTTCCATCAAGAATCGAGTTATAAATCCTTATTTGGGTTGGTGTGAATCACCTCAAAGTCATGTACTCAAACCTTGGATTAAGAACCGTGCGAAGAAATGATCTATGTACAACTTACGTACTTATTCTTACTTATACCAATTTCTTTTTACTTCCAAAATCATTTATGAAAACATTTCATAAACACTTAACTCAAGTTTAAAACTTATATAATACCCTACTATATCTAGAGAGTATAAATACAATATCAGATTTGTTTTACTTAACCGGGATTGTTCAACAAATTTAAACTTGTTTTTAACTTACCATCTCCTTAAATTTATAAGTTACAAAAACCAAATTTCTTATATTTTCCAAACACTTGGCTTCAATTTTTAATTTAATTCGGAAGTTCCCGAAAATCATAAAAAATTCTAGTTCATTTCAACGAATGAAAACTACTAAATGCATGTCATAACGATATGCAAAACCAAGCTATCTTAATGGATATGATACATGTGCCCATGGTATCGCTTAACTGAAAACATAAGAACTAAACATCGGGTTTTATTTCAAATCAATTTGAAATAATAATATATATACTTATAACTTTTAGTATACTAAATCATACTTTTGGGATTAAATAAAAAAAATTTCTATCAAACAACTTTGAAGAAAAAGCACTATGGTAGCATTCACCTACTTAGAAACTCAAAAATGAACACCGATGATGCTGTAGTCATCACCAGAATTATTTTCCAACGACATAAGTGGTTTTAGTGCTTTCTATCTTCTTTTTTAAAATCCTTTTAGAAACATTTCTATACATAAATACTTTTAAATAACACTATTATGTTTTTTCCCAAAACTTTGAAAAACAATTTTCAAAAACATCGGGATTCAAGCTCACAAATTCTTAACTTTAAACCCCTTTTTATTTATAAACCATACGTTTATAATTTCACTTTCTTATATAAATATCATTTCAAAAATGTGTATCTTTATTTAGATTAACATAAACAGCTTTTATTAAAATTAAATTTTTGCCCAACATTATCACCGGACTTCTTATAATCAAATTATGAAACTGAATTCACAAGATGTTCATATTTAATGTTCCCACAGTGACCATCTATCCACCCATTTAGTGAAAAGGTAAAATTGCTCGTAAACTGGCCAAGCACAACCAATCAAGTAATAAATGATAACAATTGAATATTACCATTTCATAACAAACAAACATATCATAAATCTCTATAAATTTTAGAAATTATTCTTTTATATATAAAATATAATTATAGGTGAAATTTTTTATTTACCAGTTTTAAAACAATACTCTATTGGTTTTCCTTGTTCAAGTGTTTAGGAATCCCTATCAACAACGTTGATCAAGCGCATTGACCAGAGTTCATAAGCCATTCAACAGACCAATCAACCCAATATAAAACAATTTTATATCACTAAAAAAATACGCACTCTTATATATAATAGAGTCAAACTCGTTCTAGGGTGTCACTTACCCTATCTCTGATGAGTTTATCCCACCAAAACCTAGGTTTTCACTCCTATGCTTGATACCAACTGTAACAACCCGCCTTTTTGATCCTCAGAAGTCAACACTAATACATTCATGGTATTCATGTGTTGAGCATCCAAGTGCCAAAAAGACAAATTGTTGGGGTGAAAGAAAATAATGACAGAACATAATCTCATAACGAGACTAGTAATATATAATGTAAAAGAAGATCTTTAACAAAAGAATTTTTTTTATACATACAACCATTAGAGCATGAAACTATCATCGGTCTGGACAGTTATAACAACCTAACTTACAAATGTTGATAAATACAACAAGAACAAACAGCAGAAGATAAAATATAGGAATACATCTTGGAGGATCCAGCTCGTCTCTTGAAGCTCCAAATTATCCAACTAAATCTGGAAAATATGCTCGGGCTGATCTGAGCATTATAAGAAAATAATGCCCAGATCAGTCAGGTAAACCAACATGAGAAACACAGATCAAATGGATTTTAAAGTTATAAAATCCTTTCAAAAATAAAGTTATCTCTTAAGACCAAGCTGCTATAAACTAGGATGGGTTTTACCTTACGGCTTACAATAACCAAATCATTGTATAGGAAATCTTCCGATGTTATAATAATGTCCAGGGTTTTAAAATAATTATTAATCATAGCTGAAATGGTTACATTAATTACATTCCAGCATAATAGGTATACAACTAAGTCCGTAAAGATAGGTATTGGAGATTGGATTTCCATCAATAACAAGGTTACTAGGGTATCGCCTGCCATAGTATACCTCTAGACAATGTACCGAGGGCCTCACATGGACCCCCTACGAATCAGAGCCGGCCTGCCCCTCGAACATGACAAGCCAGATTATATCATTCCGCGGGCACCAACGCTGCAAAACATTTGCCCCTAGCCTCACTCTTCCAGTGAGCACGCATCCCAAATCTATAAATATCGATTCTAGATCGAGAAATAATAGCTCCTAATGGTAGCGAACTACATAGCTCTGAAGCATATCCCATGTTTTAGTCATTACCAGGTTGTGAGGCTTATGAGGTCACACTTACCTTTTTCCTCTCTTAGCAAATCCCATATGGAATACTAACACAACCCTCTAGACATAATCCAATGCCAGCATTGATCCATATAAGTTGTTCAGTACATGAACAAACCGAAGGCACTACTTCTACTAAATCTATTTTTGAATCGACCTCAGGATTGGTAGCATGTAGCCATTGCACTTCAAAGAACTCTGTCTTCGATCATCTCAAACCGGTCTTGAACCTCTTCCAAAGCATCGAATGCACATATGGTTTTGGAGTGGTTACGATTTCGAGTCATCTCATATAAGTACACTCCACCGCTTATCGGTCGCTCCAAAACCAAATCGATAGTTCCAGTAAACTCAACTCTGTTTCTTTAGGAAATAATCAGACAATACATAAGAGCGAAAATCACCTCCTAACCTTTTAAGCAGATGGATTTCCTTATCAATTATACTAGGAGAAGAAAGCGAGATTTATACGCACAGTACAACATCATCGAAGACGACTGTGCCATATAACTCCCGTGTTTCACCTAGATATTTCCAAAGTTATATTTTTGCCAAGATTTGATAGTCGGTTACTTAACTATCAAATAACAAATAGTCAAACATAGATTTAATTCCAGTGGAATCCACTTAGCCTCTATTAATTAATCTTTCATTTACAAGATCTCTTTTCTATTATTCATGTAGCGAACCAGGATTTTCGACCATCGAAAATCGACATCAATACGTTCACTGTATAGCATGTCGAATATTCAAGTACCGGAAATACCAATTTCTAAGGGTAAAGAAGAAGAAGAGATAGAAGAAATAGGAAACTACACATAGAATCTCACAAATCGCAGTGGAACAATATATAATAGATAAATACATATCTTTATACAAAAAGAAACTGTAACCGTTAATATACATACAATCATTAGAGTACAACAGTCAATATAACAATCTGGACAATTATAATAACTAGTCCTCACAAGTACCGAATATAAAGTTTAACCCACACAGTGGAAAATAACCAAGTACGTGTAATACGCCTAAAATCCTCTAGCTCGTCTCCAGAGCTCCATAGCATCCTAACCTGAATCTGTAATACTTGGTCTGACTCGAGCATTATAATAAAATAACACCCGAGTCAGTCTGGGAAACCAGCGTGAGAAAACACATTGAATTTGAATTTAATTATTCCCAAAAATCCTTTTTGAAAAAAACAAGGGTATCTCGTAAGACCATGCCACACATAAATACGACAGGTTTTTACCTTACGATAACCAAAACCTTTTTATATCAAAATCATCTGATATTATAATAGTGTCTATAGAAAATAAACTATAAAATAGCTAAAATGCTTGCATCTCACGTTTCAGCAAATTGGTATACAACTAAAACCGTACAGCGGTTATTGGAGAATGGATTCCATACAATGTTTGGGCACTAGGGTACCGCCCATCACAGTACACCTCTAGAAAAATGTATCGAGATCAAACCTATCGATCCCTGCCAACACAAGACCGACCTACCCCTTACTGGATAGTACCGAATATGTCATCACCCCGGTTGTTCCCAACCTTTTTACTGAGATCTCATGCACAACCAATTCCATAAATATGTAGATGTAGGGTATCTTGAAAGGTGACAACATACCTTAATGGGTGCAACCCACTTAGCCTTGTTGCATCTCCCCTGATTTTCAGCCATTCCGGTTGATGAGGCTTGAGGCTACGTATTACCTTAGATTTAGCATTCATATACTTGGAATGCTAACACCGCCTTCCAGACAATAATGCAATGATAGCATTCATCCATACAAGTTGTTCTGGGTCTGAACAAACCAATCTATTCAAAGATCACCGTCTTCATTATCCTCAAGATTTCACAATTCGTAACACTCAAACCGAATTGAAGTGGTTTTTCGGATAATTAAATCTGATCCCGGTCTCTTCAAAACGATTAACGAAATTGGCCAGATTTGATAATCGGTTATTTAACTATCAAATTACACATATAAGCAGTCACTAGGCCATATAATAACTCTTTCAGAACATTTATTTAAAATATCTTTACAAAGATATATTCAAATCTCTTCCAGTTTTTCAATATTTGAAAACAATTTCAAATGCTTATATCCATAACAGGATATTTCCAAACCATATCAACACTTAGAAATATCTCCAATTCAATTTGTAATCCATTACTTAGAAAAATATTTTTATAAAATCATTTCGTAGTTAAAATATTTCCAAAACCATACATTTCAATACTTAGGGAAATATTATAAGTATATTTTCCAAATCATTTCTAATATCAATACAGGAAATATTTCATAACTTATCTCATAAATCTTCAGAATTATTATTAATTCCTTTTTACAACTTCCAAAAATTACCGATTATACTTATTTATAATCCAACTAACAATTTATAACTCCTTTAATAAATTCAGATTCATTTTTGAAGTTCCCGTATCTAAACAATTTGAAAATTTCTTTTTCTCAAATTTTCTTAAGTTCCCAAATTCCATTATAAGATTTTCTCTTATAAAATCACATCCATTAAATAAAACTCGGTTCACAAATATCGAGAGCATTTATAAATAAACTGCAATCACTTACTTTTAAACTATATATGTAATAATAAATTTCAAAAGTCCGCAAGTAGTGGCGTAGTGGTAATATACCCGCTTCCTGGTAAACAGTTCGTGGGGTTTGATTCCCGTCTACCCTACTCCCAATTTCAAGGTGCGGAGGTGGGTCCCCGTTAAAACCAAAAAACTAGTTGGGCGCAACAAATCTCTGTGCTGGGCTGGCTAACATCCATTCCTGTCTGTGGTCGGACCAGGCAGGGGGGCTCCTCCCATTCCTTCGATTTCATCATGGCTTTGGGTTGAGTTTTGAAAAAAAATTCAAAAACATGGTTAAATAATTATTTAAAATATCAAAGCACTTTCAAAATAAATGTCAATAACTAATTCCAATTCATTTATAAAATTTCTAATCGATTTACAAAACTTGTGTATAAAACTTAGAATTCATTTCAACAAATTTAAATATTTAAATAACTAACTTTCTGAAATATTTTAATCCAACTAATAGTTTTTAAAACTACATAGTTTAATAAATAAAAATCCTTTCCTAAAAACATCCTTAACTTCTTGTGAATTTTTTTTTAAAAATTCAACATACCCATTTTTATACTTATAAATCTCTCTCGATTTATCACAAATTGATTTACATTTCCAATTTCATAACTATTTCCCAAATTCCAAAATAGAATTTACTATTTCTTTCTAAAACGCTTTCCATATCTCATTTTAAATTCACACTGTGAATTCATATTTCCAATTTATCAAATGATAAGCATTCCACTTATTTATAAACATCGTTTATAAGTTTATAAACTCAACTCTCATTTCTCTGTTAATAATAGATTCATATTAAACAATTCCATTTATAAATCGGTTCCTATTTAAATTCCCATTTATAAATCTATTTCTTAATAAATCGGGACTATATTCCCAAAACATTTCAAATCTCGATTTCAACTTCTATTTCGTATTCGCAGAAATCCCAATTAAAAATCCATTGTTTAAAAATACTCAAATTAAGTTCTCTATTTGAAACCATTTTACGAAATAGCTAAATAAATATCTAAAATCAAAATTTATTTATTTTATCCAAATCAATTCATTTTTAAATAATCCTAAATCTCAGTATAAATATTTTCATTTTCAAAATCGCCTTTGAATTCCCTTTTTTAAATTCAAAAATATTATTTATGGTATTTATAATACCAAAATTAAGGCCAGTGCTACTATAACATCCAGTAAATCAAATCATAACATAATCTATAACAGATTATTCTAACACATCATATATCACCATGTATGAAATTAAAAACAAACATTTTGAAGAATCCAATTGGATCCCTCCAACTTATTTCCCTGCAACCACAGATGTTATATAATCACAAAAATATAATCACCGCTTCGAGGCGGGATATCGCAAATAAAAAGGGTCACCGCTATTATGCGGGGCGCATAATGTCTCATCCGTTCCAATCGGCGGGAGATATACCCAGCTACTAAAATATACTACTATATATATAATAATATGACATCCAACTGATAAATTATTATCAATCCATCCAATCAACCAATAAATAATTTTTAACCTTTTAAAATAAAACTGATTATCCAAATTGAATGAGATTTACTCACCGAATTTTTTGTTGTTGCTTCCGCGTTCCATTTGAATTAAAATTAAACAAGCGTTTAATTTTAATCCAAATTCCTGCTAGCTCCAATCGACTTCAATCCAATTCTTATGCGTAGTATTCGCTGACACGAACCTATTGCAACTTGTTTCGTTTGATTTCAACCTCGTATGAATTAGATACAACATTTATAAGAATTTGATTTAATTAAAATAATAATCTTCATTAATTACAACATCAGCTTACATTAATCCCTATCATTAGCCTAATCACATTTGCTAAAATCTCCCTTTCTCATTTGATTCCAGGCATATGCTCAAACCCCGGCACACGCGTGCATTTGCATTTCATTGCCCTACCGCCGCTAACGACCACCGGAACGCGCTGCCTCACCGCCAAAGTTCGCCCAGACCTCGCCGATCTCCCCACCACCAGCGTTGACTTGTCCGCATCGCCCAATCGAGCCAAATTCAAACCCAAACCCAAACCTTATCCACGTCGCGCTGCCCTAGCTTCTACCACACGCCTCCATTCAACGATGCGCCGCCATGGATGAACTCGCCTAGCCACCCTCCACAACCTTGCAGTTGAACACTTCGGCCGAAATGGTGCTGATCAACCTAGACGGTCTCGGCCGTGGGATTTGCATTTTGTGATGGCGGCTATGACTATAAATTAGGGTTAGGGTTAAAGAAAATGGGGAGGATAGCTTCTATTTATAGGCAAATTTTTAATTACTATTCACGCAAAATGATCCCGAACTCCAAACGAAGCGTACCGCCTGGCGTTCTATATGTTATAACCCTATTCCGAATGAAATGAAACAAATATCGAAAGTTAATTTGAAAGTATATGGAAGATAACATCTCAAATCGAATTATTTTAATTAAATTTCCTTAAACAATTTCTAGGCGTTTTCAATTCGCACGATCAAACCGTAAGCCCAATCGAAACGAAATTTGGAATCCTATAATAATATACTATTACGGATCCAATGAAACTGGTTTCGTCCAATTTTGAGATAGTGTCCCAAATGGTTATTTTCACTCGTCTAATTTATATATCAAATTTCGAATTTCAATTAAATCACTTTTAGTTCAAATTTAAAAGTTTGTTAACTTCATTCAGTTTCAAATAGATTTAAATCAACTTTATCAATCATTTACATTCCTATTTGATTCCGGATTTAATTATTTATCCAATTCTAATATTCAAATATCACTTATATTTGAATTTAAATTAATTTATCTTATAACATTAACTTTTCAATATTTAAAATCAATTAAATATTCTAATTTCAATTGATTAAAATTCCAGGTCATTACAATTTGATTCCAAAATACCTTCACAAAAGATATTTTCACGAACCCCTTATACTCCTTTCAATACTAGGAAAAACATCCATACACTTATCTCACCGGTATAAGTATATTAACAAAACATAAGGAAGTTTTCCTCTTTTCCAAATTCATATTAAATGGGCCAAAACAAACATCATTTAAACATTACTTACTCTAAACCCAAACCACTTTTCCTTTGGTGCTATGGAAAGAATGCTTCCATACCACAAATCCTTTTATAAATCTCCACATTAATTTATACATTTCTTTTAAAAATCTTTAAAATTATTTATAAAATTCCTTCTATTTATAAAACTCTTTTCTATTTATAGAACTCTTTTCTAAATCTCCCTTTATAAACTCCTTTATAAAATCCTTTTATAAATCCAAAACCCATCTTTATAAATCTTATATAGATTTAACACAAATCTTCGTTATTTTTAAAATAACACATATAAATCCATTCTTTTATTTGTAAATTAGCATTTATTAATCTTTCTTACCAAATATCATTTATAAAACTTCTTTACAAAATATCATTTATAAATCTTCTTTATAGAATATCATCTGTATATATCCTTTTATAAGACAACTTATATTTATAAACACCTTTATTAAATTTATTAATTACTTTTAAGCATCATAAATCAATAATTAATTAACTTAAACAACATAAATAAAATAATTAATTAACATAACCCATCATTAAATCGTTTAATTAACTTAACCCATAATTAAATCGCTTAATTAACTTAAAACAATATTTATAATATAATTAAATATCTTAGAACAACATGAATAATATAATTAAATATCTTAAAACTACATTAATAATATAATCAAATATCTTTAAAACAATATTAATAATTTAATTAAATATCTTAAAAAACATTAATAATAAAATTAAATATCTTAAAACAACATTAATAATATAATTAAATATCTTTTATAATCAAATAAACACTTAACCTCAAATTGTTATGAAATTGAAGTTAATCTAAGTCAATAATCTTTTAGATTCAGAAAGAGGTTCAGTGACTACTATAGTACTTAAACAAGCTACCATTTATTTTTAATTCATTTTCCAACTCATATCACAAGTTTTTACATAAGCAAGCATATATGTAAATAAAATCAATAATTAGCAAATTAATAGCTAATCTATTACTTATCCAATATATATCAACTAGCATATGAATAAATGTCCAGATTGATATAATAGCAAAACGGAGATTTATTCTGCTAATCAGATGTCATCAATAATCTATTCAATTTAATTATAGCAGAATCCAGATTCATTTTGCTAAACAGATGTTAAAATAATTTAATCCATTTATAATAGTAGAACGTTGTTTTATTTGGCCAGATAGATAACACTAGTGAAGTATAATTAATTTAACTGCGTTATTATTTAAAATAAAATAAAATAATCAAATTTAACCACTATTATATAAAAAATTTACTTCATCCAAACTATCAATAAGTTACACCACAGTGTTCTACTCATCGGTACGAATCTAATGCAAAAATACACTTGTTAATCGGATTTAAAATGAGCGAGATATGACATTACTAAAATTAACTCACTAAGTGGAAATATATTTAAAACAAATAAATTAATTTGTTTCTCACAACACAGCCTGGCCCACACCATACCTTACTCGACCCAAAAGTTACAAGAACCTTCCTATCATTCAAACACGCATGTGCCTGCTATCCCAAAACACACTAACCCGCCTCGTTTATCCATCTCAACGCCACTGCTCCGACCATCATGACCTACGCTGCCGCTAGTACCAGAACCGCAACTCGCATACCCACCTCCAAGCCAAACCCCGATGAAATTGGTGCTTCCATCTCCACCCACGAGCCAAAAATTTGAATCTATCAAAAACATAGGGTCGAAACCCTAATTTTGATCGAGCAACCACCATGGTCCACCGGACCACCTCCATCCATTTCCACATCCTCCCCACGACCCAAGCTTTCTTCCAGCACCCTCCATTAATCCTTTCGACCTCGAGTTCATCAGAATTAAATAGATGATTTTAAATTGATCATCTCACCTCCACGACCACCTAAGCCACCAAAAATCACGAAACCACCACTAAAAATCTCGTCTCAACTATAAGAACCCTACCACACCCTCTATTCATCATTTCATGATCGTCGAAAAATGATCAATATCCACCCACTCTAATATTAAGAGGATATCCGACAAATCGCTCGATGAAACGACGAGCAATTATTTTTTTAGAAATATTAAAGGCTAAGATGAACAACATTGATATTGGTGACTTTGGCTAATTTCAATCGGTTTGGAGATATGGATTTTTGAATTGAGAGGGTTTTATTTTCTTTGTTTCCATTTGTATAGAGAAGAGGCAAATGAACTTCAGGTAGAAGTAGTGTTTGAGTTTCATTCATACAAATAGGCATTGACAATAAAATGATGGTAAAGTGAGTGGGGTGAAGTAACCGAAGTGAATGAAGCAAGGTACAGAGTGTATTGCTGGTGAAATGAAAGGGATTTTATAGTGAACTGAGATGGTTCAATAACAAAGACAACCCAAAGCTTCTAAGCTAAGTAACCGTCAAACTGGGCACCCACGGTTGAGACGTGATCGCTGACTGTGTAGTTCTCCATTGACGATCAACCCATAAACTCAAGATGGAAGTAGTGAATCGGACTTGCCCATGCTCAAAACATGACCGTCATCTAGGTAGTCACTATTGACAATCAGTCCCTTGAGATTTACTCTCAACAAAACCTTGGGGTTAGAGACTAGAGAATGCTCATTCGAGTTCAAAACACAAAATCTCTATTGTCTAATTATGCAGTGATTGATCCTGCATAAGTACCGTGGACATCATCATAGGAAAGAGCCGAATATAATAACAAAAACCCAGAAGGGTGACATTACAAGAGCTACTTGCTAGTCTGAGCTTGTTAGTGATTGATCCTGAACAAGCATGACGGGCAATAAGAAAAGAACTGTTAACATATAGACCTATGAGTAGTGATGCAATACAGGCCAGTAGATTATGGTAGTAGGAATTGGTAAGGTATAAAGGCAACTTTTGGAGCCTATATAAGATGTATATATGTTAGTATAAATGTTTATATTGAAAAAATAACATGAAGTAATAAAATCATCAAATATAAAAGGTGTCAACCGTCGACATAATCACAATACAACTAAGTACCGAAGTTAGAAAGTCATTAGCACCATGAATACTGTGCACATTCCCTTACGAAGGTTATCAAAATTAGGCACATGTGCTTATAATACCAGTACACAAAGGGTATAAAAATTGGCCTAGAAAGGAGTACTCTTCACTTGGACCATGTCGAGTGACTTTTGCTAGAAGATTTGGATTTGGACGACTTTCCTTTTTCCTTTCTTTCTTAGCTTTGGACTAGGCACAGGTGTCAAGTTCAGATTGTTTCCTCTTTACTTGAGCAATGTCTTTTAGGTACTTGGCCATGATGCTTACCTTAAGTGTCTTGTCCTTATCAAAGTCCTCGGACCCTTCGTTGTAGCCCATAATCTCTATGTTCGTATCATCTCTCAAGGCAGTAATCATTTTTCGGCATTCCTCTTCTATAACCAGATCAAAAGTATCCAAGAGCATGACTACTGACCTAAAGCACTAAAAGGTATCCACATCTCCGGCAAGATCTACCATAGCAATATCACTATATGAAAATAAGGGGGGCTATTAGATATCGTTCGTACCAAACGGGCTCGTATATGTTGAATAAATTTCCATGGACTATAAAGAAGAATCCCACTTCTCGAGGAGATGGTGGGGAGCCATCCAAAGATTTGCTTCTGGCCGTAACATAATAAGAAACATGGTAAATAGTTAGTGAAATATTATGCATAGGAGTATATAGGACTAGTTTCAAATTCCTACCTTGGGGGCATAGCGATGGAAATGGAGCCTCCCTTCTTTTCTTTTGCCTCCTCTTGTTCCTTCCTCTCCTCTTCTTCAACAGTGGCTAATTTGAGTTAACCTCGATGGATAGCCTCCTTCTCTACTTCTAAGAATCATGCGTCTATGGTATACAAGCTGAAAGGTGGCCTTCTTCTTGTTCACTCGCCTCCTTGGCCTCCCTCACTAGCCTCTTATAGATGAATGGCATGACTTTCGGATAATCGTCCACCCATTTCAAATTCCACTTCATATGCATCCAAAAGTATGCCTTCTCAAGGATATCCTTTACTTGGTCAAGTTGGTTCCCTAGCTCCTCATTCTCTTATGAAGGGGTTTTCTCACTATTTGCCCAAGATTATTTCTCTACTATGAAGGATGTAATCAGCCATAAGAGAAATCTTTTCCTACCTCTACCCATCAGCAATCCGGTGGATCACATCTTGATTACCCTCCACTTTCACAATCTTGACCCTTACGTTCACCGCCATTTTCTTCTACATAATTATAGTAGTTTTGTAAGTCTCATAAATATTGGTAGCCATGGAGTTATCCTTGTGCCTCAATACTTATATTCTTCTGCATGCTTTTCTTTGGTTCTCCAACTTCCTCAAGATGAGTTTGTTTTATTTTTCCTACTCCATGTCGCAGGCATGCTCTGGAGCTTCTACTACCTCCTTATGCTCTTTGTCCATTTGGTAGATCTTTCCTAAGGTTAAAGACCTTCACATTCTTTGCTATGTTTTTCTAGTAAATTTTGTCCCTTGCCTTAACCACCTTGGCATGAAAATCGAATAATGCCCTAACATCACTAAGCTCCTTCCTAAACATATCTATCACTTTATCAAATTAAGTGGGAGGTGCACTTGATAGTAGTTGGTCCAAGTGGTTCTTGGGCTGATAATCATGTTGTAATCATCATAATTTGGATCTTTCGGTTCGATGATCACCGTGGTCTCTTCTACTCTTTCTCCTCTATGTGGACCTTGGCAACCACCCCTAAAGTGAAAGTCCATTGGATTGCTTTGACGCTTCCCCTCTTATATGTCCACTGCTGATGCTTGGAAGACTCAAATCCAGAAAGACTAAAAGGCACCATTGAGGGGACTTTGAAGGAGTGAGCGTCCTAGATTTTGATTTTTTCGAAGTACAAGACCTCTTTTGGGAGCCACCCAAGCAGTCCGGGTCAGCCTGATCTCCAGATGGGCGATATAACACTTTATGCCATGTTTGAAGCTACGTATCTAGCGACCATACATTCTGACTTAGAACGAAACTGGAAGCTTCCATCTTTATTTTATTTGGGTTTTCTTCCCAGTTCATTTGATTAAATTTAGATTTAATCTTGCTCCTCTTCGAACTTATATTTTTTGCAAAGAAAACATGTTTGCAGTATTAGGACATTTTCACTACAAAAAAGTTCATTAATGTAAAAAATATAAGGCTATGTGTATCTGTGAAGTGCATGTAACATTTAGATGAACCCTTAGGTTCCTCAAAAATATCCAACTGTAGTTGAATTTCTGCTAAAGATGCGAAATACTAATAATCTATACACAAATTTGGGTATTATAAGTAATCAAAGACTGTGATATCTCCATGGACAAACTCTTCCTCGCCCTCCAACCCAAAGGTCCTATATAATGCTTTCTTAGCATCTAAGTTGGTTAATGGATCAAGCCTGACAGCTCTAGGGGAATGATATTCATCCTGGTCAGAAATGTTTGCCTCATTATCCATGGGACTTGATTTCTCTATTTCTATAGTTGTTCTTTTAATACCATTATCCTCCCACTCTTAGAGGGATTTCAACTGGGTATTTTGGCGAGTTTGTGGTAGGGAACTTCAAGATCCTCAACCTCGATGTCCGCCCCAGTCACAATAACAAATTGAACTAATGTCAAACCAGGGTCAAGCGTAAAAGGTTGGGTCATATGCTTCTTAATAGTTTCTCCCGCCATGGAAGTTTTTTTCTTTATCCCAACCTCTGGGGCAGGGAAGCTTTAGCTTTCCTAATCAATCGACTTCGACCAGCAACCCGTTCGGTCTAAGGGACTCATTAGTCACTAAAAAAGGAACCTCGTTCAACTTCGATGGAATCCTTTTTATATCTTCAAGCATCTCCTCAAGTTCGGCACAAGCGGTTGCCTTCACAACACCTGAGGAAGCAGTCATGAGAATAGTTTATAGAAAGACGAACATGTGAGAGGAACAAAAGCCAATAATCAGAACATACATCTTGAGCACCAGTGGTGAAAGCAAGGAGAATCATCTTTGATGAAAAAGTTCTTCCATATGAACATGCTTTATTTGAAACGGGTCCTCCACAAGCTTAAACTTACTACAAGCCTCAAGGTAAAAGAAACGAGAGCCCTTAATCTTGCTCTTAATTGCATATAAGAATATTATCCACCTATGTGTAGGAGGTGCCTGAAATCCCCTCAAGAACATAACATAAAGACCTATTAGGATAGCATAGCCGTTCAGATGAAGCTAAAATGAAGCGATTTTCAAATATACTGAGACCTTAGTTATCCACTAGTGAAGGAGATGTAGAGCCCCTACTAGGAAGTGGTATCGAGAATAAGCAATATAGCCCTCTAAAGAGCATAAGCCCACCGATCTAGGGATGGCAAGAGCATGTCCCCCTTTAGAAATCCATGAGCAAATACAGTAGTGCCTATGTAACACCTCGCGTTAAATTACAATTATATATGCAAATAATTTAATTAAGTTATATACGTTTGAAATTTTAAAACAAAGAAATGTTTGTGAATGGGGCAACTAATTAATATTATATGAAATACATATATATTTGTGTAACAAATAAATTACTGAGAGAAATTATATAAAATCAATTAATAGGGAAGATTAATTGACGGTGTTTGTTTAAAAGGGAAATTAATATTCAATTAATTAGTAGAGGTGATTAATTGACAGGAACTGACAAGAAAGGGAACATATATTGTAGCAACTAATTGATATGATTAGAAACATATATTTTAGTGCAAGAGAATAAAATGGAGGAAGAGTAATTTATGCAAATAATCAATTATCAATTAATAAGCATGGAAACTTATGGTAACATATATACTTAAGATTGTGATTCAAAATTCAATTGTAGAATAATTGCATGCAATAATTATGGGAATAAAATAAATTAATATGCATATATGTAACGAATTAATATGGTATTGATTGGCATATTAATTTGGTAAGAAATCACAGTGTAGGCAGGGATTAATTGGATAGTAAATTAATTCTAGGTATATATGAAATCTATTAATTGGGTGATTAATAGGAGAATCTTATTTAAAAGAAACGTCACATTTAAAAATACATGTTTCCATAGATTGCGAGAGAGAAGGGGAAAGTGATTAATGAAAAGATTGTTGGAGAATCAATTTGAAATAAAAACAAACGTAGAAGAAAACATATTAATTTAATGTCCATAGACTGAGTGTACGCTTTAGATTTTAGAGTTTTATATCTAATGGTTAGCACTGATTTGAACCACTATAAATATAGGTGCAGAGCCTCATTTTTATTCTCATTATTTTTCTCTTGCCTACAGAAGCTCTGCCATTTTTCTATCTCTTCTACACTTTCTTAACAAAATTTTAGATCTAATTCACATGAATTTAGATCTAAATAGAAAGAGAATAGAATTAATTTGGGAATTAGGAATTGGTTCAAATCAGAAGGCTATGTCAAAGGTAAAACCCTAGATCTGAGTTTTACTTGCTATTTCTAATCCAAATCTCTTTCTTTTCTCTTTCAAATATTATAGATCTGTAAATATATCATTTGTAATTCCAAATAGGGATTACAAGGGAGGTGAATATAGATGTTAGGGATGGATCTTAAATAAAAACAGGGAGATTTGGAAAGCTAGAAATGTGAGTGGATTTATTTATATATCTTCTAAGTTTAAGATATATTATCATTAAATTCATGTTTAGATAATTTTATTCAATAATTAATCCTATTAATTAAGTTATGCTGAACAATAAGGAATTTACAGTTCATTTACAGTATTAGTATTTATTTACATCTGTTTCTACGTTTTGGATTTCAATGCAAGTGCCATTCTTCTTCTATTTTCTCATCTTTCTTCGCGTATGGATTAGAATAGATTAAACGTGAATATGGATTAAATAATGAAGAATACCGAAATGAAGGAAATAAGATGTAAAGCAATACAAGTTTGAGAAATGGAATTACTGTAATAAATTACGTTAAAATGAGAAAAGTTAATTAATCTAATAACTGGATTTGGGAGTAACTAAAAGGTTAATTGGTTGGTTTAGAAAATAGGATACATTTCTATAATTTAATATTTAAAAGACAACAATGAATGTAATTGCTAGAATAAAAGAAAGAAAAAGAGAATTAGGGTAAAATAAAGAAACCACTGTATTTTAAACTATTCCAAAATAGTAAAAGAAATATCTAGTAGTTACGATTTATTGTTTATAGTATTATTTAGTATTAAAATATGGAAATGGTTTTTTAGTATAATTTTCATACCCAACCAAATAAAATAGAAATACTTCCTAGAATATAAGAAAATAAAGTAAAGTATGAAAGGAATCAAGTAAATTATTAGAAAAGAATTTGAAGCGGAAAACAATAATGAACCTAGATCTGCATTTACTGCGTAGACTATGCAATAAGACAGTTATTATGATAAGTGAATTATATAATATAAGAGAATACAAGAATATTCTATATCATAATAGAAGAAGGTAGATTAGAACAGAAAAGAAATGCTGGAATTATGTACGGACTATAAAAGAAGAGAAAATGACAATTACAAGTAGAATTATAACATAAGTTATAATTAAGTAATAAGAACGGAAAAGCTTATTTTGAGACTTTGAATAAATTGATGAGCAATAATAATGGTGGAAGCTTATTTAAATAATTTATATTAAGTCAATAAGAAAATAAAGTAGGAATGATAAAAGAGGCTTATTTTAATGAACTTAAGATTTATATTAAGTTAAATAAGCAAGATAATGAATGTGGATCATACCAATGCATTCCCTATTTAATAAATGGAAATCTCATAATAGATAGAGGTGAGACGAGGGAAAGAATATGCTAATTAGGGTAAATAAGTAGCCAATAGAATGAGAAAGTAAACTAAACGCAAATTAAAATATTAGACTTAGGGTCTAATAAAAGAATTGAGATGCGTTTGGAGCAGCACAAAGGATGAAACACCTAATGAAGCAGTTCATCACGGATTTCAGAAATGGAGAAGCACGTCCAACTTAGTATTTTTGGGCTTCAAGGAAGTACGAGACTTCAACGGGACATGAGGATACTCTAGGATGGCCCTCTGGGTAGGCCTAACGAAGCTGCACCCCCGGAGGCAGGTCTGTAGGTGTTCCATAGAGAGAGTATGCCTTGACTACATTTGCATTGTAGGCCTAACGAAGCAGACTTTTGTAGGCAGTCAAAAGGGCTTAGTGTTTGGAGTAGGGTATTTGTATGTCTAGTAGTTGCAAGTAAGTTTAAGGATAGTCGCCTGCGGATATCGGCCAACATCAAGACCAGGAGCGAGTTCGGGAAAGACTAGAGTTAAAACCAAAAGTCCATTGATTCTTTCACTATCGAGACATTGGATGAGGGGCACCGCCAATTGGATGTTAGATTGTTTGCAGTAGGGCACGACTACTTAACTCTTTAGAGGTCTTTCGATTAGTTGAGGGGTGGCTGCATGGGGCCATAACAACGATGAGAAAAAATACAGACCAACTAGAATATCTATATTGTAGGCCTAACAAAGCAGTCCTTTATAGATATAGAAAATCCCCAACTGAATTATGTACAAGGTAGACCTTGTTGGCGGGATACAGATAGTAGATAGAACAATTATGTAGTCCTCAATGTACGCACTAGGTGGTACATTGTGGATATTCGAGCACTGGCATAGACTAGTGCGGACGCAATTAACGTTTTCATAGTAAGCAGTGGAGCATTTGTATTATAGGCCTTACGAAGCAGTCCTTTACAGATATAACTATGAAACGCTCACGGAGCAAGACGATGGAGTATCTATATTATAGGCCTTACGAAGCAGTCCTTTACAGATATAGCTATGGAGCAAGATGATGGAGCATCTGTATTGTAGGCCTTACGAAGCAGTCCTTTACAGATGTAGTTACGGAATGCTCTCGAAGCAAGACGATGGAGCCCTTTTCGAGGAGGATACAGAAGGTACAATGGGTAGTACCTAGGAACAATATGGTCATTGGACATATAGCTACATATATGTATATATTAGTTATTAGGTTTTAATCTACTATGGAGTAGATGGGCATGGTTCACGAACAGAGGCGAGAGTATTGTAACCTAATGAACCTAATATAAGAGTAAATGGAAATAAAATGATATATGTTGAAATAAGCCTAGAAGTATATAATTTATTCATTCACTGGAACTTTTGTTCTGACCCCCTCCTCATAGCATCCTACAGGTTAGGTAGATGGCAGAGATTTCTCAGCTTTATGACACTTGCTTAGAAAGTGTTATCATTTGGGTGAATATTTACTTACTATTATATTTTAGTCAATCCCGCTGTGAGATAAATTATTGAGCTATGATATATTTGTCTTTTCCTATTTGTAGGATACTAGATACCCAACTCGGGCTTCAGTGGGCTTGGTTTTTAGCATTTTTGTGAAAAATCAGGACTACTAGAATTCGGGTTGTTACATTTGGTATCAGAGCCTAGGTTTAAGATTCCTACGTAGATAGTGAGTGAACATATTTGTATTTTTGAATAAAATATAAATATATTATGTACTAAAATCCAAATAGTCCCCAACCATAGATTTTAACATATGGAAAGTTTTTAGAAGTATATTTGTGCATAGTTTGCTAGTTGGGTTTGGGATGACCAAAGTATGTAGAGCCCTATGTTATTACCGATTTATAGCATACAAATAAGCCATGTTTTGAGAGAAAATTTGTATCCATATGTTTTAGGAAGTAGGGAAGTTCCTTAGAGACAGTAGGGAGAGTGTTTTTATTTCGGGAAGAATAATAGGTTTTAGTATGAAGAAAATCCACTTTATGTCTAACCCAATAAAAATGAAACTTTTGAATTAAAAAAGTTGAAAAATATAATTGTTAATATATTTGAGGAAGTAAATATTAGGTTTTTGAAAAAATAAGTGGTATGGAATTTAAATTGGTTTTTATATGATGTAAATTTTGTTAAAAGTGAAATTCTTTTTGAAGAATTATAGAGCATGTATAGCTCACTAGTTTCTTTGTAGGTAAACAATGATTTTAAGATATAAAAACCTAGAGTGTGTTAAGTATCGTAAATGTAGGTTACAACATTTAATGCTGTAATAAATGTTTTCAGTAAAAATAAAGGAAGCATAGACTATGACACTATTATTATAGTAGGTGACTCCCAAAGTAAATGTTTTTACATAGCATATGGGATTTATTAATATTTATTTTAATTGAATCCATATATTAGTATTTTTGGGTTGTAGTAACGGTGTTTTACGCAACATCTGTTTTGACCCAAATGAGTTTTGGAGATAATTTCTAAAGTGGTTTGTATGTACACTTATTATTTAAATAAGCACATAAAAATATTTTCTAGTTATGAAGAAGTTTTAAAAATGAGTTCTTTTGAAAAATAATGTACGATAAATTAATGAATTTAGTTGGAAATATCTTATGTAAGTAAATATAGAGTAAACATACCTTAATCTATTGGAATGAAATGAATAACGATATAATTTTCTATGAATCACAAATAAAGATGTTTTGTGCAATCCATAAGGAATACGTGAAAGAGATGTACAAGTTATGGAAAGCATCATATTTTGTATAGTGTTACCCGGCTGCTTTGCCCAGCTACAAGGCGATAGTTGCCAAGGATATGGTTGGAGCCAGATGTGACTCAAGCCAAGAGAGGACCGGAAGATAAGAGATCGAGGTAACTTGTTTGGATCGGTCAAGGCAGTTGAGTTGAAGTGGATCGGTCAAGGTAGATAAGTAGTTGGGGAATGACCATGTTGGTTCAGCTTGAGGGCCCAGTGTAGATGTGGATCGGCATACATGTATGGCTCAACCTTAGTTCAGCAATTGTCGTTCGGCTTCACTGGCTCGGCATGTCTCGGTCGGCTTGGCTGGGTCGGCATATGCCGCTTGGCACATATGGGTCGTTCAGGTATGGATCGGCCTTAAAACGACATATGTGGGTTGGCAGCTGGGCTCGGTCATAATAGTTCAGCATACCCGATTCGGTGCATACCAGGGGAGTTAGCAGGTTATCAGGTCTACAATAAAGTGAGCCGATTGGCATGTCTTCGCTTCGAGTCACACCACTATTTGCTTCGAGTCTCTTGAGAAGTGGCTTCGAGTCATTTACGAGGAAACCCCGGTTCAACAATTGTTTTTCGGCCAAAGTGGTTCGGCATACGTGGGTCGGCTAACTCAAGTTATCACTTGTGGGCCAAGCTATCTTAGTCATGAGCCTGCACAGGGAACCATCCTATCTTCGTCTATAAATAGAGGGGTAGGGGTCCAGTTTAAGGGACTTTTTTTGGGAACTCCTGAGATATTCTGTCGTATTTTGACGTCACTTCTTTTCTGTTCAGACTTGCATGCAAGTTGTTTGTTTACGGATTGTATCTGCACTCAAGTAATTGGAAAGTAATAAAGATAACATTCAAAGCGGACGTAGGCAGTTACGCTAAACCACTATAAATCTAGTGTCCTTGCCTCTGTTGTTGTTTTTGCATTCTACTGTGATATTCCTCTGTTTTAATTTACTTTCTCCATTAATCTCTCTACACAATTCTATTCAAGGGTGTTAGTGACCAATTCTGGTGCTAACATTTTGATGCTTTCACTGAGAATTTCCATTCTCAAGCTGCTAGGATCTGCTTTGTTGCTACTGGATTGAGGAAATCCCCCGAAGGAGATCCAAGTTCGTTCTCAATAGTTCATAGATACTACTCAGAGTTCCCACAGATAACTCTAAGATGGCAAAACCACGTACTAGATCTGCCTCTCACAACGTGAATGTTAATGAGACCGCCAGTGTCCAGCAAGTGGGACCTAGTAATCAACAAGCTAATGCAGGTGCAGAGCCCACCACCATCCCAAACCAACCAGAAGCCGTCACTAGGGTAGAGTTCAATGAGCTGATGAGGGAGCTCGTGGAAAGCAGGAGACAGCTTAACGAGTAGATTCAAACGAATTCCAAACTGATGACCGAGATCGCTCGGCAGCAGCGTCAGAACGCTGTTGGAAGCCCAGCTTCCTACTCATCATCCGACAGCTCTGCTTCGTCGGATGAACACCACAGGCGTAGACGCCGTAGGATCGAAATGACATAATCTGGTGCAACAGAGCAATGGGTGACGACTCGCCAAGAGCAAACCAACTGAAATGGTATACATTCCCTATGTGGAACCGTAGCTCCTCATCACTTAGGGAGTCGCTCCCAACCTGGAGAGGGAAACTTAGGATCTGGAGCGCACGTGGGAGCTGGCCCACCGCCTCGCTAGGGTCCTAGTGAAGCGGATCCTCGGGATGTGCACTTAGATGATCGCTGCCGAGGAGGCACCAGTCGGAACGATCACGCAGGACGGATACCAACTTGCCACCTCCCATCTAGACTTCGGATTTATCGGCTATGGTCAGGCAACTGATGAGGGAGAGTCAGGGCTTAATCAATGATGACTGGGGCATATCTAGGAGCCATACTCCGTTTACAGATACCATCCTACAAGCTGTGTATCCCTAGAAATTCAACATGCTTACTATTCCAGCTTATAAGGGAAGACCGATCCTCGACAACACGTAATGAGAT
This sequence comes from Allium fistulosum, assembly GCA_030737815.1. Taxonomy (NCBI): domain Eukaryota; kingdom Viridiplantae; phylum Streptophyta; class Magnoliopsida; order Asparagales; family Amaryllidaceae; genus Allium; species Allium fistulosum. The sequence continues at coordinate 422,298,694 of CM060906.1, forward strand.
ACGAATGGATGATGGACTCGGCTAGGGAAATTGATGCGACCAAATGCAGATGCTTCCCAATAACCCTATCCGGAATCGCTACCATGTGGTTCACCAAACTTCCCCCTCGATCGATCTCCAGGTTTGATGAGTTAGTGACGAAGTTTGTGGAGTAGTTTAGGATCCATGCTAGTTGCCCAAAGGATGTGATATCGTTGTCCAGTGTGATCCAGGCTCCGGGAGAGTCGTTGAAGGATTATTTGCAAAGATTTCATGTCACTGCTATCGAAGTCAGTAATCCGAATGACCACACTATCCTTATGGCTGTAATGCAAGGAATAGATCCGGACTTGGAGTTTGGTGATTGGCTGGCAGGAAAACCACCGACTACCCTGGAATGCTTTTATTCAAAGGCGAACCAATTCATAAGGAGGGAAGAGGCTAGGTGGTCAAGACGAAGCAGTGTGCCCGGGCCCAGCAAGGAAGCAGTGCAAAACAACATTGCGGTAAAGCAATCTGGCGAAAATTCTAGCAAGGTCCAAGTCAATGTTCAAAATAAGTCGGGGCAGTCTAAAGGATCCGGAGGAGGAAATTTTAGGCGAAAGAGGGAAGCAGGAAAGTGGAAACCAAGAATCTTGACCTATAGCGAATATACTCCTTTGAATACATCTTTGGAGAATATTTATTTACCAACTTGTAATACATTCCAATACCAAAAGCCGCACCCAAAGGAGTCAACTGAGGAACAGAAGCAGACTGGAAAGTATTGTCGATTTCACGAGACCTACGGGCACAATACTGAGGAGTGTAGGCACCTCCATGATGCTATAGAAAAATTGATTCACCAGAAGAAGTTACAGTAGTTTGTTAAGAATCAACGAGAAGGTGGACAGGGGACATCCGACCCTAATCACGGGCAAGCTTTACATCGACCTGAGGAACCCGGTCGGACCGGAGGAAGGCTAGTCATAAACATGATAACCGGTGGACCTCACCCAGTAGACAAGAGTTGGCAAGAAATGGAATGCTATGCTAGTTCCTTGAAGCATGCGGATTCCGAATGTTGCTCGAATACAAATAACGGGAATCCAGCAAAACAGCAGCGAATGATGACGGATGATATAGTATTCAGGAGCTGGGATGCCAATCGGGTGGAGGCACCTACTATTGACCCGATGGTTATCTTAGCTAGAATCGGACTGGCGCTTGTGAGAAAGATACTGGTTGATTGTGGGAGTTCTGTTAATATTATCTTCAAAAAGGCGTATGACTAAATAAAGATGGAGGCGAAGGATCTGAAACCATCTAAAGCCCGCATTCACGGCTTTAATGGCGCAGCCACTGATGCAATAGGTTTTGGTGAATTGCCGGTTGAGTTAGGAGAAGGTGAACGTAGGAGGGTACAGATCTTACCGTTCATTATCTTGGATGTTGATTCCCAGTATAATGTTTTTTTAAGCTGACCGGCCTTGGCGGAGTTTAGGGCAGCTTTGATCCCGTGGTGTTTAACCTTGAAATTTCCAACGGGTAGAGGAGTTGGTGTAGTGCATGGCGATCAAGCAACTGGTCGTGCATGTTATGTGGCTGAGCTGAGAGAGGCCCAGCGAAGCGAGAAGGGAAAGGGTGTGGACAACTCTGTCCACATCCGTGTTGCTGAAAATTGACAAGTAGTGCCCGAGCTTCGGCTTGGGTAACAGGGTCGAATCTATAGAGACATAGATCCGAGAGATGACGATGAAGAACCCAAGGAGGCTAAGACAACACCAGTTGAACTGACGATTAACGTTCCAGTCAGCCATGATGACCCGTCACGAGTACATAAGATTGGATTACAGCTCGACCCCTCGATGATAGACGATCTTACCGATTTCCTCCAAGCGAATCTAGATGTTTTCGCTTGGACCCATTCCGATATGTGTGGGATTTCTTCCGCCATCACAAGTCATATGTTGAACATTGACCCGAAGTACGTGCTAGTAAAGCAAAAAGGGAGAGGCATGGACCCGGAGAGGTCCCCTGCTCTTGGAGAGGTGGTGGATAAACTCAAGGCTAATGGGTTCGTCCGCGACGCCCTCTATCCTGAATGGGTATCTAATCCTGTACTGGTGAGGAAGGCAAACGAGAAGTAGAGGACCTGTATTGATTACTCAGACCTGAACAAGGCGTGCCCTAAGGATAGTTTTCCTTTTCCCAGAATTGATCAGCTAGTCGACTCGACAGCAGGACACAAATTATTGTCGTTTATGGATGCGTATTCGGGATATAATCAGATCCTGACGCACATTCCGGATTAGGAGCATACCAGTTTTGTCACGGACGTTGGATTGTACTGTTATGTGGTGATGCCTTTTGGATTAAAGAACGCTGGGGCAACTTATCAGCGTTTGGTGAATCAGATGTTTAAAGACCAGATTGGTAGAACAATGGAAGTCTATGTGGATGATATGCTCGTGAAGTCACGACAGTCAAACAACCACATTCGAGACTTGGTGGAGATGTTTGATACACTCAGGTATTACAGAATGAAAATCAATCCATTGAAATGTTCCTTTAGTGTTGCATCAGGGAAGTTTTTGGGTTTCATTGTCAATGCACGGGGAATCGAAGCCAACTCGGAAAAAATTCAGGCTATTCGAGACATACAAGCACCCAGAACTATAAAGGAAGTACAAAGCCTGAACGGAAAAGTCGCCGCGTTGAGTTGATTCGTATCTAGAGCGACCGACAAGTGTATTCCTTTCTTTGATGTGATAAGGAATGGGAAGAGAAATTTTGAATGGACGTCGGACTGTGAGGATGAATTTTGAGCTCTGGTGAAACACTTGGATAGGCCCCCGATTCTGTCAAAGCCTGTAGACCATGAGGAGTTGTATGTTTACTTGGCCGTATCTCAGCACACCATCAGTGCAGCTTTGATTCGTGAAGAGGACCGAATCCAAAAGCCAATGTACTATGTTAGTAAGTGTTTAACGGGGGCAGAGAGAAATTATCCTAAGATTGAGAAGCTAGCCTACTGCTTGGTGATCGCATCATGCAAGCTCCGTTCGTATTTTCAGGCACACCCGGTCAATGTTTATACCAATCAACCTCTACGGCAGGTGCTCCAACGACCAAAAACCTCTAGAAGGCTACTCAAATGGAACATTGAGCTGATTCAATTCGATATTACTAACTTTCCATGGTGGGAAATCCAAGGGCAAGTGCTAGTAGACTTCAAGAGTTCACCATATCAAACGAGCCAAGTGGTGGGGATGCAGTTCCCGCCGTTCGATGGAAGCTATACACCGATGGAGCATCCAACGACCGTTGTTCTGGGGCTGGCGTTTTTCTTGTAACTCCCGAGAACCGATCAATTTGTTATGCTTTGAAACTTGATTTGCCCACGACGAACAACGAAGCTGAGTATGAAGCATTGATTGTGGGCTTGGAGCTTACCAAAGAACTTGGAGTGAAATCGATTGAAATCTTTTATGACTCACAATTGGTGGTGTACCAAGTGCGGGGAGATTATCAGGCAAAGGGGCAAAGGCTTGCCCCATACCTTTCTCGGGTTCAAGAACTGTTGGCGGACCTTAAATACTATGATATTTCACACATTCCGCGCGAACAAAATGGGGAAGCGGACTCGTTGGCAAAATTCGCAAGTAATGGTGATGCACAACAGATGGGCTTGGTTCCCATCGAAACCTTACATGCCCCGAGTATATGCGAAATGGAAGTAGATCTTGTGTTAGGAACGGAAATTGAAAGGGAGTCATGGATGACCCCATTTAAAGAATACCTGCTACATGGAACCTTGCCTGAGAGAGAACGAAAGATGACAAGTCATTCGCAAGGCCTCGCGTTATATAATGCAGGGTAGAATAATGTATTGGAAGGGATTCTTAGTTCCTTTTCTTAGGTGCATTGCCCACGATGAGATAAAACGAGTCTTAAGAGAAGTTCATGAAGGAGAAAGTAGTGACCATACTAGGGGCAGACGCAAGCCAAAAAGATCCTCCGTTATGGATACTATTGGCCGACCGTGAATCTGGACACCGCAGACTGTGTAAGGAGATGTGACAAATGTTAAAATTGCGCAAAAATCCCGAGAGCACCGCCGAATGAACTCACACAAATGGTTAGTCCATGGCCAATTGCAATATGGAGGATCAATATAATCGGCTTCTTGCCAATCTCCAAAGGTGGTGCAAAGTATGCAATTTGTCACGGTTGATTACTTCACCAAGTGGGCAGAAGCGGAGCCCTTAGCTATAATCACCATCAAAAAGGTCATTAATTTTGTTGTATGAAACATTATATGCCGCTTTGGCCTCCTACGAACTATCATTACTAACAACAGAACTCAATTTGAGAGTAGAGAGTTCAAAGAGTTCTGCCAAAAATATTGCATTGAGAAAAGGTTTGCAGCAGTCGCTCATCCCAAAGCAAATGGACAAGTTGAAGCCGTAAATAAGATAATCAAGTCGATCTTAAAAAAGTGTTTGGAGAAGGCTAGAGGCAAGTGGGTAGATGAGCTTCCAACAGCACTCTAGGCCTACAGAACCACCCACAAGTCCACGGCTAGCCATACTCCATTCGCCGTGGCATACGACACTGAAGTTGTTATACCCATGGAACTTGAAGTTCCCTCTCACCAGGTGACTCAGCATGATCCTAGAATGAATCAAGATCTTTTACTGGAGTCGTTGGACTTGGTCGATGAGAAACGTGAAGAAGCTGATTTAAGGGCGGTTGCATATCGACATCGAGTCGCCCGATATTATAATGAAAAAATTCGACCGATAACTTTCGATGTGGGCGACCTTGTTTTAAAGCGAGTTTTTCCGGTCCCATCGCATATGAATCCCACATGGGAAGGTCCCTGCATCATCGAACGGAGGCTTGGAGAAGGAACCATCAAGCTAGTGATTGTCTATGGCGTGACACTCCCTAAAGCATGGAATAGTGAACATTTGCACCGTTATTATACTTAGTCTATTTCTTTTGCATTTTAGTAGCAATTGTTTCCAGTATGTGTTTCTCTTGTTGTTCTCTGTTTTCGATATGTAATAAGACAATTCGGTTTATCTCTATTTTTTACAATCAATATAAGCTTGAAGCAATTTTTTATGAATTATTGATGTTCTGTGTGTTATAACTCCATGGAAAAGTGAAATTGCATTAATCTATCTGGCGTATGAACGCACACACAAAATTAATGGTTGATTAATAAACAATTCAAAAAATCTCTAAGTCACCGGAGCGCGGACTAGAGTACTCTGAGTCCTCGGAGTGCGGGCTAGAGTATAAACGATTCAAAAAATCTCTAAGTCTCCGGAGCGCGGACTAGAGTACTCTGAGTCCTCGGAGTGTGGGCTAGAGTATAAACGATTCAAAAAATCTCTAAGTCCCCGTAGTGCGGACTAGAGTACTCTAAGTCCCCGAAGTGCGCACCAGAGTATAAATGATTCAAAAAATCTCTAAGTCCCCGGAGCGCGGATTAGAGTACTCTGAGTCCCCAGAGTGTGGCTAGAGTATAAACGATTCAAAAAATCTCTAAGTCCCCGGAGCCCAGACTAGAGTACTCTGAGACCCCGGAGTGGACCAGAGTATAAATAATTCAAAAAATCTCTATGTCTCTGAAGTGCGGACTAGAGTACTCAGAGTTCCCGGAGTGCGGGCTAGAGTATAAAAAAATCTCTAAGTCCCCGGAGCATGGACTAGAGTACTCAAAGTCGCCATAGTGTGCATTAGAGTATAAACGATTCAAAAATCTCCAAGTCTTGTGAAAACGGACCGGAGTTCGTATGACCCACAAGACTCTGGATTTCAATCACATATTAAATTATAAGCTAAGCGCTGAAAATATGAAAATACAAAGAAACAAAAATTTATTCACTAATTAAAAAAGAAATTTCATTACAACTTCTTCGAAGTTCGGAGCCAAAATCTATCTACAAAAAAGAAGGGGAGGAAAACAACTGCATGGTACTGCATTACTTAAGTCGAGCAAAATGTAGCGAGGCAACAATTACTTCTTCGGTTTTCTTTCCTTTTTTGGTTTCTCCAATGTTTCCTCATCCGAGCGCCTCTTTTTGGACCCTTTGCTTCCCAGCGATGAAGTACTCGAGGGAGGAGGAGGGATATCCAAAGGTGTGATCCCACCGAGGAGAATGACCTTCAAGGGCCTATTTAAGAGATCGTCAAGTTCCACCACCTGAGATTCTATCTTAACTTTGCTTTTCTTTTTCTCCTCCTCCTCCTCGATTTGCTCTTTCATGCTGAGCCTGGAAGTATGCTCGAGAGCACCTATGATTTCGACCTTGTCGTGTTCATCTACATGTGAGGGATCTTCAAGTTTATCCTCATCTAGCACCCCGATCACTTGAGCATCGGGACCAGGGGTGTCTCCGATGTGAGGTGCCTCAGCCTTCTTCTCTTCTCGATCCGTGGCGACATCGCTCCTAGGAATCAGCTCGGGTTCAAAGTGACCTATATGAATCCGTAAAAAACAAATGTTAAAACACATTCATCACTCGCCAAAATCAATGAATTTCAAAACTCTAGAAAGTGAAGCTACATACCAGCTTCTAACTGACTCTCAGTGTTCCTCGGAGTATCACCCTCAGGGATTGGAGATAAAATGTGAACACCAAGCCCGGGTTTCTCCAGGTCATAACCAATGTGTTGCTCGGGAGGCCCAAGTGACGAACTATCAGTCAATTGAATAGGAGGAAGGACTGGAGACCCAGTGCTGGATGGGCCACCATTATCATCTTTACCCTCCGGTGACAGAGAGTTTCTTCCAAAGAGAGCTTTCACCGCGGATAAGTCTGAAGGCTCATTTCCTTGGAGCACTTCCCTCATGAGAGCCTCTTCATTAATCTCTTCAACACCCAGCTCCACTTTTTTAATTCTGATCAAAGTATCCTACGCTTCAGCGAGTGACTTGAGATAATTCTCGCCCAAGAAAGACAAATCACGATGCATGAGGACTCTTGCATTAAACTCGGCAATGAGCGGGCCGAATAAACATTTGATTTCTTCTCTTCCGGCTTCGGTAGCTGCCTCAAGCTGAGAGCTGACCTCTATGAGCGCTATCTTCTTGCCCACTTCACGAGCTACTTCTTTTAGTGCTTCAACCTTGGATAGCTCTTCGTCAAGTTTTGTCTTTAGAAACCATGTTTCAACGATTTCATCACAGTACCTTTGTGACTCTTCCTGCGCTGCAATTTTCTCTTCTCTCTCTGTAGAGAGCAATTCCTCTAGTTCTTTGACCCGTCGATCGAGAATGTCCTTTTCTTTTTGGATAGAGTCTTTCTCCAAAGCCAGAGCGTCGCTGCGTTGGGCTGCCTCATTAAGTTCTTTCTTGTTAGCGGCCTCCAAGCGACTAACTGCCTCAGCTGTCTCCTTAGCATTCTTCTGGGCAGTCTCAAGCTGAGATTTGTATGAGGATAATTCCTCATCTTGACCCTTAATGATGTCTTTGTCATGAATAGCTTCGAGTTTGAGGGGATCAATCTCGTGTTGGCGTTCGATTGAAACCTCTGAAACTTTTTCTACCAAGTGTACAAACGCATCGTGATGAAAATAAATGTCGTTGTTGCAAGCAATGGCGCTCTATTTAACATGTCCATGGATAGGATGAATCGCGGGGAGAAATTTCAAGCCATCAAAACATATCTTCGAAAATGTAGCCTTGAGTTCAGCCAGTTTCTCTGTTGTCGATGGATCGTGTGCGGAGGCTGGAGGGGTATGCCTAACCGGAGTCACATATTTCTTATAAGGTTCACGGGACTGCTTGGTGTTAACCCGCCTTTTGGAAAGGTCATGGACAGACGGGTTTAACTTAATCAACTGCATGTTCGTCGAGGCTAGAGCACAATGGATTCAGTCGACTGGATGGATGGGTGACGCAACGTCCTTGGGAGATGGAAATATGATTGGATAAAGGATGACCAATGGTTCGGCATGATGGAAGTTCGACACAAATAGTTCGTCTGGCATTCACTATTCACGTTCGAATAGCATTCAAGAGTACTCGGCATGCATAGAGCATTCGACATACATGAGTGGTTCAGCATTCCAGGAGCACTCGTCATTCAATAGCGCTCGGCATCCAGGAGCGCTCGGCATTTAGGGGCGCTCGGCATTAGAGATCGTTCAGCATGATGGGCGCTCGGCATTAGAAACTATTCGGCATCGAACATGGTTTGGCATGATGGAGGTTCGGCATTAAGTATCGTTCGGCATTGGATGGAGCGCTCGGCATAAATCTCGTTCGGCATTGGATGGAGCACTCGGCATAAATCTCGTTCGGCATTGGATGGAGCGCTCGACATTAGGGAGCGTTCGGCATTGGATGGGTCGTTCGGCATACCTCACCTCGCTCGGCATTGCACCTCGCACCTCCATACCTCGATACCTCGGTACCTCGGTACCTCGCACCTCCGAACGTTCGGCATACCTCACCTCGCTCGACATTGCACCTCGCACCTCCATACCTTGGTACCTCGCACCTCCATACCTCGGTACCTCGCACCTCCATACCTCAGTACCTCGCACCTCCGTACCTCGATACCTCGGTACCTCGCACCTCCCAACGTTCGGCATACCGACTGCTCAGGATCGGTCGGCATAATGAAGTAGGGTTCGGCTATGACCTTGATGGGCCCAAACTACTCAGGAGGCCCAACAACCTGGTTTTGCCTATAAATACAACATGTGGGTCTCCAGATGGGGGATCTTCTTTCTGCTCTCTTACTTTCTCTTTTCTAAGGCTAAGGCAACTCTGCCATTTTTATAACTGTAATCGATTATTACAGCAATAAAACAGTTACAAAAAGCAAACTTCTGGAGTGGACGTAGGCCGGAGTTAGCCGAACCACTATAAAATCTGTTGTTCTTTACTGCTTTCATTTCAGTTTAACTGTTCTTCACATTATTACTCTCTACATACATTCTATCTTTGAGCTGTGACTGGTGTTTGGTGATTTCATCTGGACTTGGGTGTTAGTGACCAATTTTGGCGCTAACACTTTGGTGCTTTCACTGAGAACTGAACTCAAGAATTCGGAAGCTAGGAACTTGAATTTTAGGAAGCAATGGTTAGACCATCAACGAGGAAGCAAGTGACAGAAAGGAGCAATCAGGAGGGAAGTCAAGAGGCTTCCTCTGGAAATGAAGCAGGTCGAGCATCCATCTACATCACCAGAGAGGAGATGGAAGCGATGATGAAACGGCAAGAGGAGATGATGCAGGCTCTTCTTAGGCGATTTGAACAATCAGGAACTACGGGTACTGAAGGTCTTAGAGTTGGACCAGAGGAACTCAACCAGCAGGCTGATGGAGCGACACAATAGGGGGAAGCCCTTAATCGGCAGACGACTATCAACCTGGATGGATCTGAACATGGGGGCAGACCACTCGGAGACAATGGACCAGTTCATGGAGGAACTCCAGTTAACACCATACAACAAGATGCTGGCGGAAACGCAAGAGCACGTGATGAGGAATACGTGCCAGAATTCCCTCGGGGACTCGGGGGGCAACCTTTGACGGACAACACTGGATTGGCTGAGATCATCAGGAAAACTATGCGCGGAGGTTTGACCAATAGAGATCTGGAAGGAGTAAACAGGAATCCATTTACTCGCGAAGTCAGGATAGCTCGGAATCCACCAGAGTTTAAGCTACCTAACGTGGAGGTATACAATGGCAAGGCTGATCCAACTGACCACTTGATGAGATACACAAGACACATGGAAGTGCTGGGGGGCATCGGAGGAAGTTATGGCTCGATGTTTCCCTTTGTACTTAACGGATATAGCTGCTATGTGGTTCAGACAGCTAGAAGAAGGATCTATCGGGACATGGACAGAATTGGTGGATAGGTTTTTGAAGCAATTTTGGGTTCATGTCAAGAGGCCGAAGAATGTAATGACGCTGACATCAGTAAAGCAAAAGACGGAGGAATCACTCAGGGCTTTCTTAACTCGGTTCAATGCGGAGGTTGCTTCAGTGGATCGACCGGATCCATCGATGGTCCTAATGGCAGCGGTGTCAGGGGTCAGAGAGAATTCATATTTCAAGGTATCTCTAATACGAGACCCACCAATGGATCTCGGGGAATTCTTTCACGAAGCTGAGAGATTCCTTCGGCAGGAAGATGCATGCTCAGATATGAAATTAAAGGAGGTGAACACGGCTGATGATGGAGGGCCATCTAGCGGAGGCTTGGATAAAGATAAAGGAAAATGAAAGCTGGATGATGATTCAGGAAAAGCTAGGAAGCGGTGGACAGAGCCAAAATTCTCCACTTACACGGGATTAAACGAGACGTTGGAACGGATATTCATGGAGACTCGGAATCGCCTTCCCTACCGAAGGCCAGCTAGGAGAGAACCTTCGAAACGTGAAAGGGTGTCAGGAAGGCACTGTCTTTTTCACGACTTGGACGGGCGTGATACCAACAGCTGTAGGCATCTGAAGGACATAATTGAGGAGCATGTAAGGAATGGACAGTTGCGACAATATGTTGGAGCTCGGAATGCAGCAGTGGAACAGGAGCAACCACCGTCTACCTCAAACAACGATGGCACGAGGCCCGAAATGATGGTCGAATGGTTATCAATTGACAGGGGTAATATGAAATAAGTAGCAAACTTTGAGCAAATGGCCGAGTCACTTATACATGTACGGGGACGGAGATAGCCCCTAGGCATGCTCTGAGATGACGACAAACCACGACGCTCTAGTTTGTGAAATTTGCCTTTTCTTTTTCGGTTTGGACATTTGCTTTTTCTTGGTTTGGTTTGAACTCCTGGTTTTGTATGTCTTTTGGTTTTTTCTTTTGGTTTGGACTTTTATTTGGATGATTGATTTCTAGTTTGGATTTTTGATATGGATTTTTTGTTTCCTGATTTGATCTGTATTTCAAATTGGCTTTTGATTGGATTTTTATCTGGCTTTTGGTAAATGATCGTCAGGTATGGATCATACCTGGCAAGGGGTAAGTCGCTTTATCCAAGCATGGCAAATCGACTTATTCAGGTCGTCGAGTATGGACTATGCTCGGCAAGGGTCCGGAGAGACCAGGACTCGGCTTAGGACTTAGGCCCCATATTATCGGTTACTATTGCAAGTCGTCGAGTATGGACTATGCTCGGCAGGAGTCCGGAGTGACCACGATTCGGCTTAGGACTTAAGCCACGACATTATTCGACGTTCAGGGACATTGAACCATGATCACCATGGATTTACTTAACATAGGTTGTTAAGTGTGGATTGTGCTTGACAAGAACCCGAAGAGGTTACGGATATAAATATCGGCTATGGACGGCAGAGGATTTGGATATTGACCCGAAGAGGTCCTAAAGTCAGTTATTGGTTATTGGATATGGATGAAACATGGACTTTGGATATCGGATTTGAGGCTATTCAAAACACACCTTCCAATAGCAAGGCATGTTTTGGGGGGGCAAGTGTTAACCCGCCTTTTGACAAGGTCACGGACAGACGGGTTTAACTTAATCAACTACATGTTCGTCGAGGCTAGAGCACAATGGATTCAGTCAACTGGATGGATGGGTGATGCAACGTGCTTGGGAGATGGAAATATGATTGGATAAAGGATGACCAATGGTTCGGCATGATGGAAGTTCGACACAAATAGTTCGTTTGGCATTCACTATTCACGTTCGAATAGTATTCAAGAGTACTCGGCATGCATAGAGCATTCGACATACATGAGTGGTTCGGCATTCCAGGAGCACTCGTCATTCAATAGCGCTCGGCATCCAGGAGCGCTCGGCATTTAGGGGCGCTCGGCATTAGAGATCGTTCGGCATGATGGGCGCTCGGCATTAGAAACTGTTCGGCATCGAACATGGTTCGGCATGATGGAGGTTCGGCATTAAGTATCGTTCAGCATTGGATGGAGCGCTCGGCATAAATCTCGTTCGGCATTGGATGGAGCACTCGGCATAAATCTCGTTCGACATTGGATGGATCGTTCGGCATTAGGGAGCGTTCGGCATTGGATGGGTCGTTCGGCATACCTCACCTCGCTCGGCATTGCACCTCGCACCTCCATACCTCGATACCTCGGTACCTCGCACCTTCGAACGTTCGGCATACCTCACCTCGCTCGACATTGCACCTCGCACCTCCATACCTCGGTACCTCGCACCTCCATACCTCGGTACCTCGCACCTCCATACCTCGGTACCTTGCACCTCCCAACGTTCGGCATACCGACTGCTCAGGATCGGTCGGCATAATGAAGTAGGGTTCGGCTATGACCTTGATGGGCCCAAACTACTCAGGAGGCCCAACAACCTGGTTTTGCCTATAAATACAGCATGTGGGTCTCCAGATAGGGGATCTTCTTTCTGCTCTCTTACTTTCTCTTTTCTAAGGCTAAGGCAACTCTACCATTTTGTAACTTTAATCGATTATTACAGCAATAAAAAGCAAACTTCTGGAGTGGACGTAGGCCGGAGTTAGCCGAACCACTATAAAATCTGTTGTTCTTTACTGCTTTCATTTCAGTTTTAACTGTTCTTCACATTATTACTCTCTACATACATTCTATCTCTGAGCTGTGACTGGTATTTGGTGCTTTCATCTGGACTTGGGTGTTAGTGACCAATTTTGGCGCTAACACTTGGTACTCGACGAGCCAGAATGTTGGTCGCGAGGAACATCGGACTGGGATCCCTTCTGAGCAGATTTCTCCCTACTATGATCCGAGTGAGAGGGAGGGTCATTTGGATATAAAGAATGGATCTAAGTTCTCCTTCTAGAAGACGACGATTCTCTGGGACGATAATCTCTCTCACCGCTGTCGTCCCTGTCTCGTCGTTTACCTGACCCAGAATCTCGACTAGAATGGTAGAAGATAAAGGATCCACGAAGGCGGTCAATGTCGTGTGTACGCCCCATATCACCTGCACATGAAACCAAATGAGGGCGAGTTAGTAGAAAACACACGATGAGTGAAATTCAAGTGCAGGGTGGAGTGTGAGTGTCTGTGTGTGTCCTAGTGTTTCCCCCCGACGGACTAGTGTTTTTTGCTTTACTTATTGGAGTTTTCTCTCCTTGATGGTGAGTCTGAGCGCCTTCATCGCTTCTCACGGGTGAATTGAATCCCATAGCCTCAGGGTTATTGAAACCATAATTCAATATGTCGTCAGGAATGGTCAAGTCAGATAGGCCTTTTAAGGAGCCTTCTAAATTTTGGGAAGATGATTTCTTTTCGATCGGAGTTATCGTAACCTTTGAAGTTCTGCCAACCTTTTTCTTTTTCAGCTTGTAAGCCAAGCTCCTTTTTAAGGCTATTAGGGTGTAGCTGTGTTGGAGCAATCCTAATATACTACAACACTTCACGGAGGAATGAATAGAAAGGAGGCCCACTTCCGACCCAGCACATAAATTTGTTGCACGCAGGATATCTGACTGGGGGTAGATGAGGCCGATCTTGTCCTGATGGAACCAAAACGTCATCAAAGGGGATTCCATGGATTGAGCACAACCAACGAAAAGTGGCTTCGCCAATTTTTAAGGATTGTGAATCAATGGGGTTATCCAGAATAATAGCTCCGTCTATGGAATCAGGAGTCGAGCCTGTAACTACGACAGGTGGATCTGGAATGCCAGGTGTGGAGGTTGACGGTGGGTTCGAGGTTCCTTCTGCCTCCTGTTGATAACTTGGGTCAGGCTTGTGAGAAACAGTAGCGGAGCTTGATTTTTTGGACATCTCCAAAGAGCGATTGGCGTAAATGGATACCTGTTTAAGCTATACTTGGAAGATAATATATATCAGATATAACAACAAAGTATTCCCCTCGTGTTGTGTGTGAACTAGTGTGATGATTTAGGCAAAGAGTACATATAAGTTAAATTCCAAAAGAATAATATAGTGTGATGGAACTTTAAGTTACTGTCCTTGGAGACCGTCATCGCTGACCGTCTCCGGCAGTTTATCATATGACTAGTAGTAGAAGTCTTGGAATCAAACATTGGCATCATAGAGTGTGAAGGTTGTTATTCGCATTTGTTGGATTAAGTTTGCATTTAATATTGTTCAAACTATGGGGTAGTTAGTACAAATTAGATCCTTGGGCTTATGTGCTTTGTTACTTGTCATTGTCCATTATGTTGTGCTTGGTTGTGGAGGTAGGTTATCCAAATGTTTGTTATGTTCGAGTTAGGACAGTCTTGGTTGCAAATGTCGACCCAGACATTTCGACCCACTGCCCTATAGGATGATCGAACCATCCACTCTCCTCTCTCTCTCTCTCTGATCACTGAACTAGCTTTCTCAATCTATGCCAAGCCACTATCCCTAACTCCTGAAATCGTCTATACTGACCGACCCTCTAAACACAGACAACTGAACCACTATCCTATAGAATACCGACCCACTCACTCTTAAGTCACCGAACGGCCTCACCATAGCATATGCCGAGCCACTCTCTCTCAAGAGTTTCGACCAACTCTATTACTGAACTCCTACCAACCCAACTCTACTACAATAAACTACCGATCATTCTCCCTCGATTGTATGACAAGCAGGATCCTACAACCTATACACCAATTCCTATAAATCACCGAGCTTTCTTCTTCTCCATATCACCGACTTTGAAGTTAGGGCTATAACTACTCCTAATAACTTGCCCTTGTTCCATTAAGACCGAGCCAAATTCCTAGCCTAAGACACGCTCCTGTCTCCAATTCGTCCCTCTCTTCGCCGACTCCTACTAACTCCTATTTAGTAACCCATGAACTCGGACATTACATGAGACTCCGAACTTAGGGAGATAAATTGAGTGAGAGGTTCGTACCTATATTCAAGATTTGAGGCTTATAAAAACTGTTGGGTTCGGGTCGAGATTTGTTTGGGTTTGCTGGCGGCTGGAGTTACAAAGTGGGCGGCCTGGATTTGAGAGGAGGAAGGATTGAGTGGTAAGCAAGGCTTGGAGGAAATAAAGTTAGAGGGCCTGTAAAGGAAATATAGAACTGCGAAGAAGAAGCAGGGGTGTGGGATTTTATATAGTGAGTGAGAACACGAACATGCACTTTCCTGATGACCCGGTCACCAAACTTCAATGGGTCGGTAGGATTACATGCCGACCTAATCCAGGTAACCGACCGAGTGGGTCGGCCTTAGTATGCCGATCCTTTTTTTTTTAAAAGAGAGAGAAAATAATAAAATATATATATATATATACACTTATATATGAGTAATAATGATAAGAATAAATAAAACAAAGATGGTAGAAATGTGGATGATAGTAATTATATATGTATATGTATATATATACACACACACAGGGATGTGCGCACACACATAGTGGTAGTTGAGGATGATGTGTGATAAAGAGATGGATACTATCGAATGAGTAGAGATGTGTGGGTTTAGAAAACCCGCTGTGATTCAGCCTTCGAAAGGTTGCAAACGTTTAGTTTTTTGAAAAGTTAAAACAGGATTTCAAGAACTTTTCCAGGACTGAGCTAGTATGTTCAGACGGCACGAAGTTTCATCAACAGCCAACGAAAAGTGATAATTAGTTATCATTCTAGATGAGTTAACCTCCAGAAGCAGGGATTAATCATTGACTCAAAGCGCGTCATGTTGATTCACACAACGCACTTTGGGGGGGGGGAAATGTTACCCGGCTGCTTTGCCCGGCTACAAGGCGATAGTTGCCAAGGATATGGTTGGACCCAGACGAGACTCAAGCCAAAAGAGGATTGGAAGATAAGAGATCGAGATAACTTGTTTGGATCGGTCAAGGCAGTTGAGTTGAAGTGGATCGCTCAAGGTAGACAAGTAGTTGGGGAACTGCCGTGTTGGTTCGGCTTGAGTGGCCCGGTGTAGATGTGGATCAGCATACATGTATGGCTCAACCTTAGTTCGTCAATTGTCGTTCGGCTTTAGTGGGTCAGCATGTCTCGGTCGGCTTGGCTGGGTCGGCATATGCCGCTTGGCACATATGGGTCGTTCAGGTATGGATCGGCCTTAAAACGACATATGTGGGTTAGCAGTTGGGCTCGGTCATAATAGTTCAGCATACCCGATTCGGTGCATACCAGGGGAGTTAGCAGGTTATCAGGTCTACAATAAAGTGAGCCGATTGGCATGTCTTCGCTTCGAGTCACACCACTATTTGCTTCGAGTCTCTTGAGAAATGGCTTCGAGTTATTTACGAGGAAACCCCGGTTTGGCATTTGTGGTTCGACCAAAGTGGTTCGGCATACCTGGGTCGACTAACTCAAGTTATCACTTGTGGGCCAAGCTATCTTAGTCATGAACCTACACAGGGAACCAGCCTATCTTCGTCTATAAATAGAGGAGCAAGGGTCCAGTTTAAGGGTCCTTTTTTCGGGAACTCCAGTGATACTCTACCGTATTTTGTACTCACTTCTTTTCTGTTCAGACTTGTATGCAAGTTGTTTGTTTACGGATTGTATCTGCACTCAAGTAATTGGAAAAGTAATAAAGATCACATTCAAAGTGGACGTAGGCAATTACGCCGAACCACTATAAATCTGGTGTCCTTGCCTCTGTTGTTGTTTTTGTATTCTACTATGATATTCGTCTATTTTAATTTACTTTCTTCATTAATCTCTCTACACAATTCTATTCAAGGGTGTTAGTGACCAATTCTGGTGCTAACATATAGCCTATTTCGATAAATATAAAATAAATCCTTATAATTTCACATAAACATGAAATCCTCCTCTAAAGGATTCATAGAATGTTTTAGCATTAATGGTTTGTCATAAGAGAAAGTATTCCAATACATTAAGGTATAAAACCATTAAGTGTAGTAAGTTAGTAACTCCTTCAAGGTTAAGTAATTGGAAGAGTAGGAAAGTTAAGA
This sequence comes from Allium fistulosum, assembly GCA_030737815.1. Lineage (NCBI taxonomy): Eukaryota > Viridiplantae > Streptophyta > Magnoliopsida > Asparagales > Amaryllidaceae > Allium > Allium fistulosum. Next base: position 422,315,544 of record CM060906.1, read on the forward strand.
GATATTTGATAAAATAATTGTTCTTATTTACCCCAGTTTTAGTAAATTTGAAAATCTATAAAAAAGAAGAAGGATATTTTGAAAACATGTGAGGAAATTTTTTTTAAAGTCAAGAAAAAAGAAAAATGTTTTAAGAACAAGCAAGACATGTTTAAAAAAAGATGGTTTGGTGGAAAAGTAAATAAGTTTTTGAAAAGATAAAATTTAGAAGTTTTAATTTTGAAGAAAATTTATTAAATACCGAACCAAATAAGACTTTTAAATATGGAGTAGATAGGAATTCCTAGGTGTAACGGGAAAAGTATAAGGTTATAACAGTAATTACTCTTAGTAATAATAAAAGTTCCCGTAAGGTGTATAGGACACTAGTGAAAACCTAGAAATGTTGCTTCATGTATGCAGACTATAGAAGAATAGTGAAATGATATTAGTAAGATGATAAGACACACAAGGTTGGGATAGGTAGACCTTAGTTGGGGAAAAATGAAAGGTAAAGAGAAAATTTCCCCAAGATTAGTTGTTTTTTAGATAGAGACCGCATAGATTGAAACCCTTATCCATTGCAGTAAATGAGACTTAGTTATTCCTTTTTGAGCATGGAATAGAAGAGATGAAAAGATCTTATTCGTCATGAGTAATACAACGTAAGTGTTAATAAGTAATAGGCGGTAGGAGGAGCATATGAGTTACTTGGATTCCTAGAGTAGGACCTTTTTATGTCAAAGTGAACCTGGTCCTAGACCTCCTTGCCCTAGATGATAGTTGTATTTAGTTGCTGTATATATAAAAAAGAGTAAAAGCAGAATAAGATAACTAAAAGGAAAATAACAAATTTAAAGAAAGCGATAGAAACGTCAACAGAAAAATTTAAAAAGAGATATTTTTCTATGTAAATTGTGCTTGGGGAAGTAAATAATTTTTTTTAAGAATAGTAGACAAAATCCTAAGTATGGAGGAAGATGTGAGCAAAATAAAATTGGAGAAATATGAAGTTTTTTCATTTTCCACCTTCTTTATAACATAAGAAATCGAATTTGGAAAATTAGAATTTCTAAAATTCGAATATTAAAAGTTGTATGGTAGGTTTGGACGTAAAAATTTGTTGAACTATGCTCATATTCAGTAGGAGTGTGGAAAAAATTGAATGAAAAATGTTTTGAGTTTTTAAAAGATTGCATTCATATAGAAATTGCAACTATATATAGGATGTGTGCATCATGTTTTAAAAGGAATTTCTAAAAGAAAAAGCATTCATATAGGAGGTACCGCATAGAAATTCTTGTACATGCATATATTTTATGATGTATTGCACTTTGCACGGATTGTAGCAAAATTGGATGTACAGAAAATGGATGTGATTAATATGAGAAATTACGTAATTGAACCCTTATCAAATTTTGGGGATGAAATTTTCTGAGGGGGGGGGGGGAGAATGTAACACCCCGCGTTAACAATTATATATGCAAATAATTTAATTAAGTTATACGCGTTTGAATTTTAAAACAAAGAAATGTTTGTAAATGGGGCAACTAATTAATATTATTTGGAATACATATATATTTGTGTAACAAATAAATTAGAGAGATAAATATATAAAATCAATTAATAGGGAAGATTAATTGACGGTGTTTGTTTAAAAGGGAAATTAATATTCAATTAATTAGTAGAGGTGATTAATTGATAGGAACTGACAAGAAAGGGAACACATATTCTAGCAACTAATTGATATGATTAGAAATATATATGTTAGTGCAAGAGAATAAAATGGAGGAAGAGTAATTTATGCAAGTAATCAATTGTCAATTAATAAACATGGAGACTTATGGTAACATATATAATTAAGATTGTGATTCAAAATTCAATTGTAGAATATATGCATGCAATAATTATGGGAATAAAATAAATTAATATGCATATATGTGACGAATTAATATGATGTTGATTTGCATATTAATTTGGTCAGAAATCACAGTGCAGGAAGGGATTAATTGGATAGTAAATTAATTCTAGGTATATATGAAATCTATTAATTGGGTGACTAATAGGAGAATCTTATTTAAAAGAAACGTCACATTTAAAAATACATGTTTCCATAGATTGCGAGAGAGAAGGGGAAAGTGATTAATGAAAAGATTGTTGGAGAATCAATTTGAAATAAAAACAAACATAGAAAAAACATATTAATTTAATGTCAATAGACTGAGTGTGCGCTTTAGATTTTAGTGTTTTATATCTAATGGTTGGCACTGATTTGAACCACTATAAATATAGGTGCAGAGCCTCATTTTTATTCTCATTATTTTTTTCTTGCCTATAGAAGCTCTGCCATTTTTCTATCTTCTACACTTTCTTAATAACAAAATTTTAGATCTAATTCACACGAATTTAGATCTAAATAGAAAGAGAATAAAATTAATTAAGGAATTAGGAATTGGTTCAAATCAAAAGGCTATGTCAAAGGTAAATCCCTAGATTTGAGTTTATTTGCTATTTCTAATCCAAATCTCTTCCTTTTCTCTTTCAAATATTATAGATCTATAAATATCTCGTTTGTAATTCCAAATAGGGTTTACAAGGGAGGTGAATATAGATGTTAGGGACAGATCTGAAATAAAAACAGGGAGATTTGGAAAGCTAGCAATGTGAGTGGATTTATTTATATATCTTTTAAGTTTAAGATATATTATCCTTAAATTCCCATTTAGATAATTTTATTCAATAATTAATCCTATTAATTAAGTTATGCTGAACTATAAGGAATTTACAGTTTATTTACAGTATTAGTAATTATTTACATCTGTTTCTACATTTTGGATTTCTATGTAAGTGTCATTCTTTTTCTATTTTCTCCTCTTTCTTCGCGTATGGATTAGAATAGATTAAACGTGAATTTGGATTAAATAATTAAGAATATTGAAATGAAGGAAATAAGATGTAAAGTAATAAAAGTTTGAGGAATGGAATTACTATAATAAATTACGTTAAAATGAGAAAAGTTAATTAATCTAATAACTGGATTTGGGAGTAACTAAAAGGTTAATTGGCTGGTTTAGAAAATAGGATACATTTCTATAATTTAATATTTAAAAGACAATAATGAACATAATTGCTAGAATAAAAGTAAGAAAAAGAGTGTAAAATAGAGAAACCACCGTATTTTACACTATTCCAAAATAGTAAAAGAAATATCTAACATTTACGAATTATTGTTTATAGTATTATTTAGTATTAAAATATGGAAATGGATTTTTAGTATAGTTTTCGTACCCAACCAAATAAAATAGAATTACTTCCTAGAATAGAAGAAAATAAAGCAAAGTATGAAAGGAATCAAGTAAATTATTAGAAAAGAATTCGAAGCTGTAAACGATAATGAACCTAGATCTGCATTTACTACGCAGACTATACAATAAGACAATTATAATGATAAGTGAATTATATAATATAAGAGAATAAAAGAATATTTTATATCAAATAAAAGAAGGCAAATTAGAACATAAAAGAAATGCTGGAATTATGTACGGACTATAAAAGAAGAGAAAATGACAAGAACAGGTAGAATTATAACATAGGTTATAATTAAGTAATAAGAACGGAAAAGCTTATTTTGAGACTTTAAATAAATTAATGAGCAATAATAATGGTAAAAGCTTATTTAAATAATTTATATTAAGTCAATAAGCAAATAAAGCATGAATGATAAAAGAGGCTTATTTTAATGAACTTAAGATTTATATTAAGTTAAATAAGCAAGATAATGAATGTGGCTCATACCAACAACATTCCCTATTAAATAAATGGAAATCTCACAATAGATAGAGGTGAGACGAGGGCAAGAATATGCTAATTTGGGTAAATAAGTAGCCAACAGAATAAGAAAGTAAACTAAATGCAAATTAAAAGATTAGACATAGGGTCTAATAAAAGAATTGAGATGCGTTTGGACCAGCCCAAAGGATGAAGCGTCTAACGAAGTAGTTCATCACGGATTTCAGAAATGGAGAAGCACATCCAACTTAGTATTTTTGGGCTTCAAGGAAGTACGACACTTCAACGGGACATGAGGATACTCTAGGATGGCCCTCTGGGTAGGCCTAACGAAGCTGCACCCCCGGAGGCAGGTTTGTAGGTGTTCCATCAAGGGAGTATCCCTTGACTGCATTTTCATTGTAGGCCTAATGAAGCAGACTTTGTAGGTAGTCAGAAGGACTTGGTGTTCGGAGTAGGGTATTCGTATGTCCAGTACTTGCAAGTAAGTTTAAGGATAGTCGCATGAGGATATCGGCCAACATCAAGACCAAGAGCGAGTTCGGGAAAGACTAGAGTTAAAACCGAAAGTCCAATGATTCTTTCACTATCGAGACATTGGATGAGGGACACCGCCAATTAGATGTTAGATTGTTTGCAGTAGGGCACGACCACTTAACTCTTTAGAGGTCTTTCGATTAGTTAAGGGGTGGCTTCGTGGGGCCATAGCAATGATGAGAAAAAAATAGACCAACTAGAATATCTGTATTGTAGGCCTAACGAAGCAGTCCTTTACAGATATAAAAAATCCCCAACTGAATTCCGTACAAGGTAGACCTTGTTGGTGGGATTCAGATAGCAGACAGAACGATTACGTAGTCCTCAATGTACGCACTAGGTGGTACATTGTGGATGTCCTAGCACTGGCATAGACTAGTGCGATTGCGATTTACGTTTTCATAGTAAGTGGTGGAGCATCTATATTGTAGGCCTTATGAAGCAGTCCTTTACAGATGTATCTACGAAACACTCGCAGAGCAAGACAATAGAGTATCTATATTGTAGGACTTACGAAGTAGTCCTTTATAGATGTAGCTATGGAGCAAGACGATGGAGCATCTATATTGTAGGCCTTACGAAGCAATCCTTTACTGATGTAGTTACAGAACGCTTTCGAAGCAAGACGATGAAGCCCTCTTCGAGGAGGATACAGAAGGTACCATGGGTGGTACCTAGGACTAATATGGTCATTGGGCATATAGCTACATATATGTATATATTAGTTATTAGGTTTTAATCTACTATGGAGTAGATGGGCACGGTTCATGAATAGAAGCGAGAGTGTTGTAACCTAATGAACCTAATATAAGAGTAAATGGAAATAAAACGATATATGTAGAATTAAGCCTAGAAGTATATAATTTATTCATTCACTAGAACTTTTGTTCTGACCCCCTCCTCATAACATCCTATAGGTTAGGTGGATGACAGAGACTTCTCAGCTTTATGACACTTGCTTAGAAAGTGTTATCATTTGGGTGAGTATTTACTTATTATTATATTTTAGTAAATCCCGCTGTGAGATAAATTATTGAGCACTAATATATTTGTCTTTGCCTATTTGTAGAATACCAGATACCCAACTCGGGCTTCAGTGGACTTGGTTTTTATCATTTTTACGAAAAATCCAGACCACTGGAATTTGGGTTGTTACAGTCTAGCTGCCTGGAAGTCAATGTAGTGGTGACTGACTCGATGGGATCCACTGATAGTTGAGAAGGACCATAACTAGGGACCAAATAGCGAACTGAGATGATTTGACTAACCCTAGCCCCAAATGAAGAAGACTCCAAGGCAGCTGATGAAGAAGGAGCCTGAGCTCCAGTAGCCCTTGAGTACGATGTCTGACTGACATGCATATTCGATATACCAACCTATCTCATGCAATATCATTGAATATGTATGTGTGTGCCATGATGGATGCAATAGAATGTTTAAAATATATTAAAGTCAATGATAAAAGGAAAGCCAAGTGTGTACCTAGGAACTATAGCCAGTAAGCTAGTCCTATACTAATAAGCGTTTGGTTAGATTACTGGACCAAGAGCGACATGGCTTTCCCCAAATTTTCCTAAGTCTTTAGTTCAGTGGTAAGGATTACCAAGCCAATACATGTGTTAATTTACTATGGAACCCGATTACAAGACTAAACTAAGCATTCAAGGTCGTTGGATTATTGGATATGGTAACTTTAACAATTTCAATCACCAAGCAAGGGCCAATTCCCAATTTCAGTTCGGTTATCCTAACCCTTAAACACTACACCAGAACCATCTAAACCCTACACTAAGCCCTGGTGCTAAAACCATAAACAAATTTGTATACACAGGTTTATGAGTTGGAAAACATAATTCTTGGCTTTAATCATGCGATGTTGTGTAACATGAGTAGCACACTACCCTTTCTCGGCTTAGTTATATCAATGGCTCCTAATGCGAACTAAGCTGGTGCGACCAAAACTCCAAAATATAATCAAATTCATAGGAGCAAAACATAACAAGTGAGGTCATAGCTTTGACAGTAAAACATAAGATAACAGAGTGTATTCCCATTGTCTTTGTTTGGTAGTTAAACCCTTAGCTAAACCATAAAACCCTAAAATCACAAAAAATCCAAATATCCCTATGAGTCAATGTACAATGGCATTTCTGTAGTTATTTAGTGAGCACCACCGACATAAGCATTAATAACCTACTACATCACTGATCGGTCATCCATCGGAAAAGGCTGAGGCCAACACTTCAAAGTTGCATACAAAAAATTAACGTTGGGTTAAACTATGTTCTAATGAAATGATCGAAGCATAAATTACTAATTTAGGGCAGTCAAATCCATAATTATTAAAGTACCGAACCTAAATCGCAAATGGACCCAAACTGACAGTAAAAAGTTGATGGATTAAGGGCTTAGATCAATAAGAAAAGATGTTACCTTAATGAATTATGAAGATAATAAGTAACAATCAGGACCTAGGGATAGTTTGAACCAGATCTGGACGTTTACATAAGGGAAGGTGAAGAATCTCAACGGCAATTTCAAAATAATGAAGAGAGTACAAGTGTAGAGATAAGAGAAGATACAAGGTTTTTATATCCCAGTCCGCATCGCTTGGTACAAAACAACAAAGGACGGAACATGAAACTTAGTTCAATGGTTGATAACAAAACCTAATTTCTCGTCCGTCTGGGAAACCACTAAACTAAACGATGACCGAGTGAAATAAGCTAAGAAAGAGGATGTGACTTTGGAGAACAAAAATCATTTTAGAAGGATGATGATAAGCCTTGCTTAGGAAAATAAACAAAGCACACTTCATATTCTAAGTGTATTTTGGGAGGAAAATGTTGTGATCGTTTTCACCTACGGAACGGTGAATAGGACAAGTTGCTATGAGGAGTAGGGATATTTAAAATGTCTAGCCACATTAATACTAAGCCAAGAGGCCTGAGGTAGGGAGGTGAGAAAGTCACAAAGTAGCATAAGAAGGAGTGAAGGAAAAACAACGAAGCTTAACGAACTAAGCCATCCATTAACATATGTCTAGCAGTATCACTATAGGACGACCAGTAGCATGAGTATTGGACAAGAATTCATGTTGGTAGTTCTGTTGCTAGACAAGATTCTAGTCTATTAGTTTTACACTAGATCAATATAAGCCGTACCCCAACCAGAAATCTAGAATCAAAAGAGCCATTTGTCGAGTGTTAACCCACTTTTGAGCAAAAGCATATTTCAAATGGACTTAGAAGATTCAAACGAGGTTGAAACAACTTGAAAATTGGTAGGGACTCTTAGACGAAACCAGGAAATAGGTCGGGAAAGTTTTAACCAAAATACACCGAGGAAACAAGTAGGTACCGACTTGCTTTGGACAACAAGTAGGTACCGACATGTCTTTGGACGACAAGTAGGTGCCGACTTGTTTTGACAACTCAATAGATGTTGCGACTTCTTAGGATAGCGCAACATGGAGTTAGAAGAATGTTGCAAAAGCATAAAAGTTATTTCGAGCTAAGGAAATAGGTTAGTATCGAGCTATTTGGGCAAATAGATTAGTACCAAGCTATTTTAGACAGCAAGTAGGTACCGACTTGTTTTGGACGACCAATGATTGATTGAAACAACACGGGACACATTAAAATGAAGTAAGAAGAAGGATGAAGAAGATTCAAAGTGATTCGAACTATGGAAACATGTAGGTATCGACATGTTTGGTTAAGTCGGGAGATTTTGCAAATTTGGCACGTGAGTCTGGGCCAATGTCTAGACTTCGCTCCAAGTGGATTTCTAGTCCAATATGATTGTTTCCTCTAGAGATACAAGGCAACTTGTAACCAAAATAGGATCTGCATTCTCTGGCCGTAGAAACTCTGCTACTTCTTCACATCTAACCTTTCCTCCGTTAGAGTCACCTCGGAAACAACTATTTGCTGTTATAGGACTTAAATCAGCAAGTTCTTAGTACTAGTGACTCACTAACAACGTAGAAACTCTATTGTAAATCTGAGATCCACTCGTAGTCTGATCTAAGATAACTAGTTGTAATCCAGAGAGAAAACAACTAATAAAGGATTGAAGTGGATGTAGGATGAAGATCATGCTGATCCACTATAAAAAAATTATGTGTTCTTTACTTTTTCTGCTATTCTTACTTGTTTGATCTGGGATTTTTAGTGCTTTTACATCTATTATAAAAGAACTGGTGCTTTCATCCGATTTCTAGGTGTTGATCCATTTTCTGGGTTAATATTTTGTGCTTTCATTGAGAACCAAGAACTGGATCTGAAGGCTTGAAGCTTGAATATAAGATTTGGAGAAGACGAAGTGACCTTATACCAGATCTAAGGCGGGAGGAAGTCAACTAGAGCATGGGGGAAACCGGGTGGTGTCCTCAAATTCTAATCAATCCTTTTACGTAAATAGATAGTAAATAGAAATACAGAGGAAATGCAAGATGGAATAATAGCTTGATAGTAGGAAATGTTGGAGGGAATTTTCAAAAGGATAGATCACCAATGAACAGCCGAAGCAGCTGAAATTCAGAACAAAAGACCAGAAACCAATGCAGAAGCATCTGGAGTTAAAGCAAAATAAACATAAACGATGCCCCCACGACCTGAACTAGTCAGCATCAAGAGGAATTTACAAAGGGGCATGATTGATTTGGATTTAACATGAACTTTAATGCTTGGAACGGGCGATGATGGAGCCAGAGTGGAAAATTTAATACGTATGCATAACAATAAAACCTCACCGTTAGAATGGGGGCGGAACAAAGATATGGATCAGAGACTTCCATTAGATGACAACATCATGATCGGGTTGGATTAAGGTCAAGTTTGATTCCTATACCCTGACTTTAAATAATTATGCAATATTACTCTCAGACCGCTTATTCGTGTATGCGATCTCTAATGGTCCCTAGGCATGCTCTGAGTCGGATGTTCGAGATGACTGATTAAGATAATAATAACCTCAGACCGCTTACATGTGTACGAAGACTAGATTGTTCTCTAGGCACGCTCTGAGTTAGATGTCTGGGATGAAAAATTATGATTTTTGCTTGATTTCCTTGACTTGGATATTTGATTTTCGAAAAATCCACATTGAATGTGATGGCTGAAATCGATCGCTTTAAGTCTCGTCCGAAGAGATGGGACTGGAGTGCAAGGTGAAAGTCCCCTCACCAGAGAGCGAGCAGATGGTCTTGTACAATAATGATCATTTTAAGTCCCGTCCAAAGAGACGGGACTGGAGTGTAGGTTGCATGCTTCCTTGTCGAAGAGCGAGTGGATGGGCTTGTACAAAAAGTAAGTCCCCTCACTGAAGAGTGAGCGGATGGGCTTGCTTGGTTATTGAGTTCCTTTGCTAGAGAGCAAGCGAACTAAGCAAGGATCCAAAGAGATCAAAACCCAAGATTGGGCGATAAATGGTCCAGAGAGATTGCACCCTTAACTTAAACATAAAACGATCTAGAGAGATCGCACAATAACTTAAACATAAAATGATTCGAAGAGATCAAACCTCAAAATGAATACAGATTTGATAAAAGGATTTGAATGCCTTGTGATTGGAATAAAACAAATAAATTCCGGATGTAGATAGAATGATTTTGATATGTGACGTAATAACTTCGAATGAAATTGCCAATCAGAATGATAATGATGTATAAGGAACACTTAAGCATGCGCTGGAGCTCTTAGCTAAACCAAGTCTGGAGCGACCTCTGACTTCCTAAAGAATCCAAAGGAACTAGATGATTCACTAAGATTAAGATCAATGGATAGCTGGAGAGCTTAACTACCAAAGACTGATTACTGAAACTTGTTTTCGAGCAAATCACTCCTTACATTTGAAAGGCGTAATTTGAAGGGCAAATGTTAACTTGCTTTTGAGCCAAAGCAGATTTCAACCGAACTTAGAAGATTCAAACGGGGATGAAAGAACTTGAAAATTGGCAAGAAATCTTAGCTGAAACAAGGAAATAGATCGGAAAAGTTTCAACCAAAAATACTCTAATAAAACAAGTAGCCACCGACTTGTTTGACAACAAGTAGGTACCGACTTGTTTGACAACAAGTAGGTACCGACTTGTTTTTGGACAATAAGTAGGTGCCGGCTTTTTTTGACAACTCGATAGTTATTGCGGCTTCTTATACCACCTCAACATATAATTAGAAGAATGTTGCAAAAGAGTACAAGTTATTTCAAGCTGAAATAGGTTAGTACCAAGATATTTGGGGAATTAGGTTGGTACCAAGCTATTTTGGACAACAAGTAGGTACCGACTAGTTTTAGATAACCAACGATCGATGGAAAGAACATGGGACACATTAAAATGAAGGAAGAAGAAGGATGCAAGAAGATTCGAAGTGATTCATGCTAAGGAAACATTTAGGTACTGAATTGTTTGTCGGTATTGACATGTTTGGTTAAGTCGGGAGATTCTGCAAATTGGCACGTGACTTCGGGCTAATGTCGATACCCTGCTCTTGGTGGATTTTTGGCCCAACACAATTGTTTCCTCTATAAATACAAGCCTACCTGCAACCAAAAAAAGATCTAGATTCTCTGACTACAGAGATGTTGCTACTTCTTCACATCTAACCTCTCCTCCATTAAAGTTACCTAGGAAACAACTATTTGCTGTTTTAGGACTTAGATTAGCAAATTCTAAGTACCAGTGACTTAGAAACAACCTAGAAACTCTATTGTAAATCTGAGATCCACTTGATCGTGGTCAGATCTGAGATTGCCAGTTGAAATCTAGAGAGAAAACGATTAATAAAGGATTGAAGTGGACGTTGGCCAGAGATCACGTCGAACCACTATTGAAATTCTTGGTGTTCTTTACCTTTTCTGCTATTATTACTTGTTTGATTTGGGATTTTTACTACGTATACATCTATTATAAAAGAAGTGGTGCTTTCATCTGATTTCTGGGTATTAATCTATTTTCTGGGTTAACACCGAGCTTTTCTCACCTACCAGACAAAACTCTACCGAACGACCCTTGCCAAAGAAAGTGATGCATATTTGGAAATCCTAGATTCAATCTTCTATACAAGGAATTTTGGATTGTAACTTCATTATGAAAGAACCAAACCTGGAAAGATAAATAAGGAAATTCCCTATCTTATCTATCCAGTCACCTATATCTTTACTTCTATAAATACCTAAGCTTCAGACAATAATAGAGGACAGTCTTGGGGAGCAAAAGCATCCGAACTGAGTTAGCTAAATGAAATTCCTAAGAGCAATATTTCACTTTAAATCACTGTATAGTGTATTCCATTCACCGTATAACTGATTTATAAGAGAAATAATGAAACCGACAGTGGATGTAGGAAAGTTCTGACCGAACCACTATCAATTCTTATGTACTTTACTTCATTGCACATTCTTTTCTATCTATACTTTGCTCTCTTAAAAACTATAAAACCATATATGAAAACAACTGTGTCATACATTTAGTATACACGGTTCCCCAATAAATCGATTAGAGGTGGTTTCCCTTTTTTAGCAAACAAAGCATATTTCTTAGCACATGGCTCATGGTAAATCATAAGCCATACCTATTTATAGGGAGTTTTGAATTATTAATCAAATTTGGAAACTCTTTTTTGTATTTATTAAACTTAGACACATTTATTTTCTAACTTAAATTCTAAATCTATGACCTTTACCTGTACCAATGCCAAAAATGATTTCAAATCGCAATTTTATTTGGTTCATTTGATGTTCTCATTCTTATGTACCTTAATTCATCATTATGTACATGGGTTTGAGAAGCTATTAATCACATGAATTTTGATATTTGAGTAACTATTTTTCAAGAATTATCTTTTCATCCCTCAACATTGCTACTTTTAACTCTAGTATATTTATTTTAGTAATTAATTCTTTATAATCTTGTTTAATGGATTTGTATTTATCAGCTGGAGCCATATTCAACTTTATACTGATTGTATACGTCATTTTTGAAAGCCGTAAAACATATGTTTTCTTGTTTAGAATTGCTCTTGCTATCCTATGTTGAAAAAAGAGGAACCGAAATTGTCCCTTTTAAATTGAAAATTTTGATTCCTCTTTTTAGACTTCTTTTACTCATTCCTATATCTCCCCTTATCTTTATATTGGGCAGTTCTTTTTGATGTGATAAATCGTGTTGAACTCATTATATCCTAGAGATGTACCACTTTCATTGCTAGACTTCTTTCGAATTTTCATGGACTTCTTTATATTGTAGACAACACATGATAGCTCATCGTGTCAAATCTAGATTCATGCTCGACTTTAACTCAATCATCTTCTTTTCTTTTGCTTGCTCCTTTCTATTTTGCAAGTCGATTTCACATTAAATTAATATTTTCAATAAGCTCATGGACTTTGAGCATAGATATATCATTGGCCTCTTCTTTAGCTAGGTCCTTCATCTCACATTCATCCGTCAATGAGTTCAAAATTTGAGACATTAATATCAAAATCAGTTAAAGCGGCTCCTAGACCACTTTATGCATAAGTGATATCTTGGACCCTGGCATTGGTTTTAGATATGGTTTCAATACTGTGAATTTTAAAATTCGAAAGTTGGTTCTCAAGCATGGAAATTTTAGTGTGCTTAACTTTGTTAGTGCCTTCATGAGTAATTTTAAAGTATGCCATATTTCATAAGTAGAGTTACAAACGTAGTTATTTTAAATCCTAAAATCCTACAATTTAAATCCCGATTCAGATCGGATCTCTCCCTTAATGATTCGATTTATATTCCGATTCAAACTTAGTCAAAACCGCAAATAAAAAAACATTCTACTTATATACTAACATACTTAATATGTTTATTTAGATTCAAAATTCAAAATACAACGTTTTCAAAATAAAATAAAAATACAATAAGAGAGGAAATTGAGTTTTATGTTTAATTACAGAAGTTCAAACATAAAAATCAATTTCAAATTGTGTGCAAACCTTCAAATACGAAACTTTTGAATTTACGATTTACGATTTAAATCTCATTTCGATTTAAAGTTTGAACTTTACGATTTACGATTTAAATCCCGTTTTGAAAACATTGGTTACAAATACCAATCCTATTAAATTCATTTTGCCTTTAAGTTATTTTCGACCATAATTTTTGGCTCTACAATCCATGAGTCAAAATCAGTAGTCGGTTCACTTTTGATTCATTTTATGTATTACAAATCAATTGGCTTGCAATGCATTCTAGTAGCCTAATAAGCATAACTAAATCCAGCAAACTAGAGGGATGAGCAATAGGTTGACCTTCTAGAAAGTTGCTTGTAGCTATATTATTTAAATATAGACTAACTTGCTTTGATATCAAATAGGAATTCGGCGTGGATCGATTTCTGTGGCCATTTTATATAGAGTACTTTTGGCACAGGTCCTTATTAAGTTTCAAAATTCACGAAAAGTCCTTCACTAAATTTCAGTGTAAATTAGGTCCCTGTTTTTTATTCACGATTATTGCAGAGCATGATGCAACATTTCATAAAAGTTGCTGACATTTCCGCAACATTTCTGTACACTGTGAACATAGTGTATGAAAGTTGCTGAAATATCAACACTTATTTATAAAAGTTGCCGATATTTCAGCAACATTTATGTACACTGTGAACACAGTTTATGAAAGTTGCTGAAATATCAGCACTTATTTATAAAAGTTGCTGACATTTCAGCAATAATTTTTCTTTGTTTTTACAATAAAACTTTGACACAGATAGTTGCTGAAATATCAGCACTTATTTATAAAAGTTGCTGACATTTCAGCAATAATTTTTCTTCGTTTCCAGAAAACAGAGACCTGCTTTACAATGAAACTTTGACAGGGACCCGCTTTACAATATGAAAGTATGATAGGGATGCCTCCCTGATTTCCACTTTTATATAAGTTAACTTAGAACCTAATCATATAAATGATAGTAACTATAAAAGAGCTAAGTTAACTATAACATATGCAGTTAACATAAATGTAAATAATTAGAAAAATCTTATTGATACTTTTACACCAGTTTAGATTCTTGTCCTATGTCATGTCCCCTAACTCCCTTAAGAAGTTCCGCTAAACTTCTCCTTGCTTAACCAAGAGAAATTTATTTACATAGCTACTTGATATCCTTAAAGATGACTTCACACCGATGCTTGAGACGCACATGACTTCACAACAGCACTAACAGATTTCGATGGTAATGTATCTAAAACACAGGTTTTGCCTTTGACTCTTGTACAAAGCTCTATAACCACTCAAGAAGCTTTGGATTTGAATTTAAAGGATATGGGCTTAGTTTGTAATGATTTGGAGTTGATTGCTTAAGAAGTTTGATCATTGAAAGTGAGAGTTGATGATAGAAGAGAATAGATTGCTTCAAAATATAAGATGCGGAAAAATCAAAATGTTGACGTATGGATCTTCAACATTGATATTTCAAGATATGAAGGGATGTGAAGGAAAGGTTGCAATTATTTAGAAAAGCAAAAACGAAGAGAGTGGCTAAAATCAGAAGAGGAATAGAAGCAAAGGTAAAATAATCAAAAGGTTGCGACTTCTTGAAAAACATTAGGTCGATCAACTATTTACTGACCAGTGACCGTATATATACTAAATGGTCGATCGGTTAGTGCACAAACTATGCACATATTTTGTTGTTTAGGATGTTGCAACTTTTTATCATTTTAGACTATTCTTCATCACTCCAGCAAATTTGGAAAAATTAAATAAAATGAATATACTAATTCTGCGGGTGTGGAAACTAATGATGAATCAAATAACATTTGATTGATTTTAAAATCTACTTCTAGGATTTGACATATACCATATTTCACATTCAATCTCTTCAAATAGTCTTCAAGTGTCGCTGTGATTGAAAATGACATGTTAAACCAATATAAGTTTTCAATCGTGCGTACATTCACTTTATTAGCTCCATAATTAGTTATGTACATTTATTTATCGTTAACAAGCTATGTATCAATATCAAATCTTTTTCTCTTCCATATGAATGTTACAATTCCTAAAACATTGCAATAGAACTCCAAGTAGTATTATTATATAGTGACTATCAACAAAACACTATAAACATTTTCCTTACATTCTCTCCATTTTGATGGTGAAAGCTATATAACTTATATAGTCAACAAAATCATATTCCCCCCCTTAATCATAGCTCTCCTTATATCTATGCACTTCTCCTATGTTTATGTAGTTGTAACACCCTAGAAATTTTAATAAATTAATTAAAATAATAATAAGGGAAAATATATAATGTTACATTTAAGAGGTAAAAATATAAATTTTCATAAACATTAGAATCAGGCTACGGGACCTATAACATTGCATCCAGAATGTCATTTATAGTTGAGAAACATATATAAGCTATTAATTTAAATAAAATGGGTTGATTATAGTGGAAAATACGATCGCTGGCATTTTTGTAAATATGGATTATGGACTTAGATTAGAAAACCCTATTTTTCAGCTACAAAATGGACCGTAGCCTCCACTATTTCTCATCCCAAACCCTAGCTGTAATCTGTGCGTACAATTCTCCTTCATCTTCCTCAAAAACTTTATAACCTAAACAAAACTTCTATATCTCTTCCAAAATTATAAATAAAAAAATCGAAGAAAAATCAAGAAAGAGAAAGGAATTCAGTAAATAGAAGAGAAAGAGAAGAGAGGGCAATTCAAATCAAGCTAGGAAGAAGGAAGCTTTAAAAAGGTAAGTGAATTGACTATAAGGATATGTTGATTCATAGGTAATCAAATTTACTTATATTTCTACCTAATTTGAAAATATACTCTTTTAATTTGAGATAGAAGTTCTAGTCCAAAATTATATTGATTGTAATAATTTGAGTTATATACAAATATGATGGGAAAACACTAAATTACTTTATTTTGATTGTAGAAAAAGGGAAAAGATAGACTAGGTTAATCTACCCTAAATTATATGAATGTAAATCCTTATTTAGTTGATTTGAGAAAGTTGATTTGGATTGGATAACTGAAATAAATTTAACTCACCTTGGATTAATTGATAACTTGAAATATATGTAGAATTCTGGTTTGAGAAAACAAATATAGTTTATTGAAATGTATGTGTGTGTGTGTGTGTGAGTGTGTGTATGTAATCCTTGAAATTAACGAGTTAAACTGGTAATTAAGTGTAATACCTCGTAAGATACAAAGTGATTAATTAAGAATAATTAATAAATAATTATTAAATCTCAAAAATGAAAATTGAGCAAACATCAAAATTTGGCTATGAAACTTGCACCATTGTGTTTCAGCGATCTTCTGAGTAACTTTCATGTAAGCTTCGCAATCGAAGTTCAAACAAAGAAGTTATTGATGTTTGAAGTTTTCGAATTGGAAATAATTCAAAACCAATTAAGGTAAAAATAAATTAACGTTTAAGTTAACGAAAATGTTAAAGTAAATAATATAGTTAACATTTATAAATTATGGAAATTAAAAGTAAATAAAATAGGTTACGTTAATAAATGGCTGGACCACTATAAGTTGACCTCTTCGGCTGGTCAATCGCCTCTGAAGAATCGGTCGACCATTTTAAGCATGGCGGCTAAGGTTGAACCTTGGCCTAATGGTCCAAATTTAATAAATTATAATCTTATGAATAGAATTGAATCCGATACCTATAAATACAGGCATAGCCTCCACTTCTCTTCTCATATTTTCTGAAGTGGGTAGCAGAGCTAGGCCATTTCTCATTCTCCACAACTTATAGAAATATTAAAAATACTATATATATATATTGGAGAAGGGAAGAAAATAGAATAGAAGAAGAAAAGGGTAAATCAATTCTACGAAAGAGGTCAAATCTAGAATTTTAATATAAACTCCCCTCAATTCAAATCTCCTATCGTATCTATATTTCTAACGAGTATGTATATATCGTTTTATACATATTTTTGGATTAGAAAGGAAAAAGGATTCAATTAAAGGAATGAATTTGGATTTAAAGATTTGGAAAGATAGAAAGGTGAGTGGAAAATTTTATGATTAATATACAACACTAAAATTTATATCATTGCATTTTATTTTATTATTATGCCTATGCAAGTCCCATTGAGTTATAGGCTTAAAATGAATGTATTTAATTGAGATTTTGCCTACATATTCAATAAATTAAGTAATTGTGATGGAATGGCATGAATACCATAAATCTGGAAATTTTGTGAAATTAGTCCTTAAAATTTTTGAAGTATGATGTTGATAAGATCATGAAGTTTATTCTAGATTTACGTTAGTTGAGTTGTAAATTATTTAGTATTCATTTGGAATGTCCTAATTTGATTTGGAATGTAAATTTTTATATTTAATCTGTTGGAAATGTTGAATGTACAATTTAGTGGTATATATTTCTTTGTAACATTCATGAGCTGTCTAATTTCACAACTACATATAAAAAGTGCGTCATTTGGAATAATAAGGAATATGCCTAAATGAAATAGATGGGTAAGGTACAGACGTCTTTCTCTATAGTTCGTAGTATATGTTTTAATAAAATAAAAAAAGATAGTTCCTTGTAATTATAAACGGGACAAAGTCCTACATTTTTGGCAGTTTATGGAAAGTTGCAACGATAGTAATTCCTTTTTGAGAAAAAGAAAAAAAGACAATTCCAGTGTATTAATATGTAGGAGTAAATATTCTGTGGAATTTACACATAAGTGTATATGATAAAATTCCAAAATGTTCACATTAAAGAAAGAAAAAAATATCGATATACATATATAACCTATTTACTAGTTGAAAATATAAATATACATAAGGTAAAGGATAAAGTGTAATAAATAAATATACGTTAGTTCTCGTATTAATTGCAATTAAAACATCTAAATATTAATAACTTAATAAATCAAAGGGTTAGGAAGTTGCAATGAAAAAGGGGTAATAACTCCAATATTAATGAATAATAATTGCAATGTTAATGAACAATTAGTGTATAGATAATGGAAGTTTTAGAAATGAAGTATGGGTTTAAATGCATTAATAAGTTTAATTAAAGAATTGAATATGTTATGAATAGGCATAATATGTTAAATTTGAAATGTAGAAATATATATCACTAACGTTCATCAAATTTGAATGCAAAAGACTATTTATAAAGGACATCTAATTGGAAGAAAAAGGGAATTAAATGAAATTAAAGTGATAAATGGAAATAAAGAATGAAGGAAATAAGCGCATAAGATAAGAGTAAATTAATAGTAAAGTAAGTTAATAAATTAATATGAATAAATAATAAACTTAAGAGGTGTAATAATTTATATAGTTGAAATTATATGGCTTCAATAATACGTTTATGATATGTGAGAATTATTGGATCTAACCCTATACCTAGATTAATTATATGATTTTGTTTAGTATGGGTTGGGATGCGAGG
Source organism: Allium fistulosum (assembly GCA_030737815.1). Taxonomy (NCBI): domain Eukaryota; kingdom Viridiplantae; phylum Streptophyta; class Magnoliopsida; order Asparagales; family Amaryllidaceae; genus Allium; species Allium fistulosum. Next base: position 422,334,281 of record CM060906.1, read on the forward strand.
TCAATAGAGTTATACCATGGAAGTCTGGTGGAAAATATACCACGGTCAATAGAGTTACACCATGCGAGGTCAGTAACGTAGGGCATCTCTAACTATAGGACCCATAGAGGATATTTGTTCATGAATATGTTTGGTGGAAAATATACCACGGGCTTGCCTCTGAGTTGAAGTATTAAATGGATAAGTACCTTTAAGGTGGTCAAGGGATTTACTTTGGTTGAGGTATTAAATGGTTGTTGGGTCTGCCTTTTTTCTCTATTTAAGAAGTCTTAAATGCCCTATGATAGTCCTTGGGAAAATGGGTCTGCTTTAACTATAAAACAGAGGTATTGAGTAACCGGGAGAGTGGGAATTTTCCTTAACTTGTATTAGGCAAGTCTAAATGGGATTCGGCTCGGGGGCCGACGACCTATGTCAACTTTGTTGGTAAACCATTATTTGTGGAGTAGGACTGGCATATAGGTCTAACCACCAGCGGTCCCGGGCAGTTGTTAGCAAAGACTTAGGTTACGCTCTAATGGATTTCATATCCTACTCGTGTAGAGTCCATATGGAATACGCATAGACCTCAAATTTTGGATTCTTGCTTATTTGGTTGAAGATGGGCAAGTTAACCCTTAGATATGTCTTTGAGTTGCATTAGTAATATGACTAATTAAATTATAAAGTGTATCTAGGGGCCATCGGCCTTCGTAGCTAGGGCAGGTTAACTATCGATTGTGTTATGGGGTGGGGGGCACTTTGGGGTCGAGATATTAAATGATCGTTGGATCTGCCTCCTCCCTATTTAAGATGTATTAAGTTATCGGGGTTTCCTTTTGGATAGTACAATGCTTATATATATATTTGTGTATGTATATATACACTTATATATAGTTATACCATGAAGAAGGTTGAATATATGTATGCGTAAGTGCAATCAAATGAATAACCCATGATAGCAGATATAACACTTAAATAGAAATAAATCGGCTTAAACTAGTCTTATGGATAAAGTATGTAATTTAATAGTCACCAGAACATTGTTCTGACCCTTTCCCCATTACAACCCACATGATATATTTAGAGGGATGATGCTGGTACAATGCGAAAACGATAAATGGAAAGGTCTTCTCGTTCATGCTCGGCACTTACAAGGAAACTAGATATCCAAAGAATAATATTGAATCCATGGTAGTAGCCTTAGTTAGTATATATGCTTTATTATATTTTAATATTCTACTATAAGTTCATATTGATATCTCTCTTATACACTTATGTTTATTACAGGTTGCCAACACCAACAATCTATACCCTAATGGACTTGGGTTTTTCAATTTAGTTGAAAAATTGGGCCATCAAGGTGTGCGTCGTTACATTTGGTTTTAGAGTTTAGGTTAGTCGATCATAAGAATTAGGATACGCTGAGTGAACGTATTTTTATTTTTTTCCAGAATCATATATATATATATGTATATATATATATATATATATTACATGCCAAACTCTATGAATTCCAACTATTGAAGTAGTCGCGACATGTTGACCCAAAAAATGGACCAACACCCTGGTTTGGATTTGAAAGCACTAGCCCTGTCCTGACAGAGCAATATCACATATCATAGATATAAAGAAAGAACAGTAAAAGAAAGTAGACAAAGAATTTTTATAGTGGTTCAGCTATTAATGAGGCCTACGTCCACTTAATAGTTTTATTATAGACTGATTGCTGTTATAATAGATGTTTGGTTACAAGGCTTTGATTATTTTCTAGCTGGATTGAATCTCCAGAGTTGGAATCCACTGGAGAATCACAGTGTATTCCTTTGGAGATTGTTATGAGGGAGGAAGAGAGTGAGGAATAGTTCCAGTAGAGCTTCAGCCACCAGTCCGGAGAAAATCCTTATTATGTTGCAGGTTGGATGGTATTTATATGGAGCGGAGACCTTCTGGGCTAGGCCATGTCTTCATCAGCTCGCAGGTAAGTAGTAGATGAGCTAGGGAGAGTTTGGCTCTTAAAACGAGCTAAATCCATGGGTCGCTGGCGACCCATAGACTTGGCTAGTTTTGCAAGCCAATGTTTTGGCCTCTTTGTTGTGTTCCTTAGTTATCTTGTTTGAAGGCTGGATGTGAAGCATGGATCACTGATGATTCGATCACTTAGGATTTTTATGGAGTCTGAAATTATAGATGTTTCTGTAGCCCTTTACCGTAATTGATATGTTTCAATGCAATTCACTAGCTGTTTACATTCAGTCGCTGATTGGACTAAAAGAATGTTGATCTCTCGGCTTCGTTGATCCCAGTCGTAGTCTCAGCCATATAGTTTGGACCTTGTCGATCCTTTGTCTTAGATTTTTTGATTAAGTCCTAAACCATCATGTCTACACAAGGTTGTTTTGTTTTCTATTGGCTTCTGCTAGGTTAAAACCCGAATAACATTTGCCTCCCAGAGTACGTCTTCGTTGTAAACAATGCGTGCCCTGGAAATTATCGCTTTCAATATCCATTTGTTAGTTTTCGAATGATTACATTAGAGCTCTATGAATGCAATAGCCCAATGTTGTTGGTCATTTTTCTTTGGTTCTGATTGCTAATACTTGTCACAATATATCACATTTTTGCTTGTAGCTTCCCGGCATGCCTCGGAATGTTGAACAGTCGTAATTGATCAAGTTCGAGAAGAATAAGTGAAGTTTTCTTTTCCTCTTTCTTTTCTTTTCTTTTTTATTCATTTTTTGTTAGGTCGCTAGCGATCCATGTGAGGATGGGTCGCTAGCGACCTAACTGCAAATCATATAAGTTAGGTCGGGTCACTCGCGACCCATGATGGTCGGGTCGCTTGCGAGCCGATGACTTAGCAAAAAAATCTTTAACTTTCTTGCTTATTAATACACAAACCGACCTAAATGTCTTCATTCAAACTGAGTTATCCTTACCCTTTATGTGATCAATCCTCCATGCGATTCAGCTCCAAGCGATCCAAGGTCCTGTTTGATTCAATTCACCGCTTCACTCGCATTCATCCGCTGCTGATTTGATTTAGGCTCTTTCCTAGCTTGTATAACCCTAGCCGACCTACCACCTTGTTCGAATTCAAGCATTAGATCATTGTTATTCTGTTGCCAACCTACCACCAGATTGCTACCTCTTTGAGTCGCCACTGATCCATCCAAAGTTCGATGAATTCGATTCTTGATTCTTCTAGTGCCTTAGTAATTAGTTTGAGGTGGCTTTGCCTAGTTAGTTTGTTGATTTTTTGTAATGGTTTGTCGACAAGTATCCATTTGCTATGTTGATTATAAGAAGCTCGAGACGGTCTGATGGGTCAAGATAGCTAATCGGGTCTTGAGTTTCCTCCAAAAACGACATTCGGGCTATGGTACAACACTTGACGCGTTTTGCTATCTTCGTTCGTTTAACCAGAATTGACTTGTGACCAGTTTTATAGCTGTTATTGCACAACACGCACATTCACTAGTCGATCTCGATTTCTTCCAAGGACTCAGACTTATCTTCTTCACTCAATGCATGTTCGGTGTTCTTGTGAGGAAAAGTGTTTTCCATGTCTCTCCGGACAACGGATTCGTTATCGATCATTGGTCGATAAAGGGTAAGTGCACAAGAAGTAGATACAAAAATGAAAAACGAATTGACACGGGAAGTTCTTTTCTTCTTCCGTTGTGAGCGAACTATCTACATGGGATAGAGAGTTTGCAGTGTACCGAGCATCAAGTTCACCCCATACAACTAGCACACTGCACTTGCCCCAGTTCGCACTCGAAATCCATCGTGTCGATTACAAGTTAATGTCTCTTCAGGATTCAAGTGTGATAGGGGAGACCTATGAATTTAGGTTAGATTTACTTGACCATTTTCGGATGCGAGTTCTATTATATAGAATGAAGCAGTCATCTACATGCAATAAGTCAAGCGGACAAAGCCCGGTGCTCTCCGAAGCTGACTCATGATCCAACTCGCAAGCCCAGTACGGTCAATAAGTTCTGGTTAGGCCCATCGTACACCGCATGCCTCTTAACATTTGAGTCCTACTTAATCCACCTAAAAGAGTTTCGTCAGTGGTTTCCGCTAAGATTCTTCATTATATATGTACACAACATGGGATTCCCGAAGAGGACGTGCGTCTACCGGCGAAAGACGAATTCGCTCATATGCCCCCTCCCCCTTAGGTACAATGCTTGTTCGATACATGTGTCTGAATGGAACTATGCTCCGCTTCAACAATTTTCTGCGTGAGACACTCTCGAACTTGGGAATTTCCCCATTCCAGCTTCATTCGAACGGCTATGCCATCCTTACTTGCTTGCATGTCCTTTTCATGTGGATGTTCAACCACACTCCAAGTTTCGATGAGTTGCGGTATTTTCTGGCGTTCAAGAGGAAAGACGATTGTCCCTCTTTGATTATAATCGAGGCCTAAAGGAATCGAAAGATCGTCTTACGCTTGCAAAGAAACTTATCACAGTTCAAGATGCAGTACTTTTTTGTTAGATGCCCCGAGGGGTTCAACCGTCGATGGATGATGGGGGAAAGCTTCTCTTTCCTATTCGCCGAGCCCCGAAGCGTTGTAATGGAGTTTCTAACAAATTATACGACTCTTGCAATTATCCCAAGGCCAAACAGAGATGTGACTCTCGATGAAGTTTGCCAAACTTTAAAGGCTATCGATGCTGAGGAGAGGTGCATTAAAGTTTTGATGACCGATGAGAACTTGCATCGATACAGACTATTAGCTCCGAGTAGATCCACCGTTCAGATTGAAACTCCCTCTCATGGCCAATCTAGGGTTCTCGCAAGGTCCACTTCTTCCTCCCATGGTTCCGAGGAAGGTCAAGAGAGAGGTAGCCCGTCCGAAGGATCACCCGGTGAGGCCCGTGAGGAGGAAGATGCTGCTACGACTGAACTGAGCAGTTCAGTTAGAATGCCTCCAATCCAGGAGGAAGCAGAAGACAAGTTAATGAACAGAGAAGGCAAAGTCGTGATAGACTCATAAAAAGAAGAAGGAGAGTTCGAGAGTAGTAGCGACGAGTCTATCACTAGTGATTACTTCTCGTTAGAATCTGAGGTAAAGAGTCGAAGTCTTGCGATGAGACTCCGAGAATGAGTCTCGATCCCCCAAGTCCACCTCCTTCCGATGCAAGTGACAAAGGCAAAGCCCTCGAAACCGGAAGACATCAAGATTCTCTAAGTAAGGATGTCAGAGCGGGGTTTGGAGATTTCAGCAATGTTTTTTTCAACTTCGACGAGCTCATGAAGTGGGAATTCAAATTCGACGCGACGCCTTCCTGTTCGGGCGATATCGCACTAATAGTTAGCTCGGTCCTGCCTACAAAAACCGAAGTCAGTCTGATCCCACCTACGACAGCCGTTCATCTCGGTTCGTGACTACGTCTTAGGCCCATATTAGAAGCACACAACACGTTGCACTAGGATTAGACTTATTTCCATTCTCTATTCCTTCATATATTTGCTTATCTTATGTTAGGCTTTTGAAACCTTTTATTTATGTCTCATTCCAGGTATGATAAGGGGATGAGGCTTTTACGATGACTTTGAAGATTACATTGATTCATAGCGGTACCCCAAGCGCTCCTCCAGCCGCCATCAGGTTCGGGAGACGGAGGAAGAATACTGGTGAAGGAAAAAACTCGAAGCTGAAACCCATCGCCGGGAAGAGAGAGATCGATCTCGCTTATATAAAGGTGGGTATGAGAAAAGTAGATCTCTTGAGGAAAGAGATAAAATGTCAAAGACGTCAAAGTTTGATTACCGCCCCATCCTTCAGAGCTTGCTCCGAAACACTCTTCCATGTGCCAAGAAATTCCCATCACTTCTGCTCCGATTCTACCCCCAGCTCATATTTCATCCTCTTCCCTTGTTACTGCCGCTCCTAGTGCTTCTCACCCTCGTCAAAGGCCTATCTACATTCTTCCTTTGGGTCCACCTAAGCTTGAGGCAGCGCTTCTAGGTTGGTTCTTAAAGGGGGTTAAGTTCGACCTGGATCTCCACCCCGTTCATAGGGATTCTTTCATGCCTCATCTCCAAGCTATCTAGAACGACCTAGAACAGGCCGAGAGATGGGAGAAGCTCTGCAAACAGCTGGCAGATACAAATAGAAATAACTATCAGGATATCCTTTCCCCCAAATCTGAGAAAGATGATTTTTAGCAGGCGTTGGTCGATCATGACACTAAAATTAAACAGTTGGAGGAAGAGAAGGAGGCGGTGCTTCGTGAAAGTAGGAGAACCGCCGGTCTGATGAAGGAGTTGAAAGAGGCACATGAAAAGGTTGAGATTGTCTGGAGGGATGAGATTAAAAAGACTCATGCGGAGGAGGCGAAGCTAAAAGAAGAAGTGGTCGCTTACAACGCTACCATTGAAGCTCAAAGGAAAATAATCGCCGACCACGATCAAATTGTCGAGGGGCACAGTAAAACGATTTCCGACCATGCTGAAACCATCACCAAGCTACAGGCTTAGGTTGCGCAGCTTAGTGCCGACAAGATTGCCACTGATGTTGAGAAGGCTGCGGTGTAGGCAGATTACTTGGATCTCCAACACGCGTTCGACGGGAAGATGGGGAAGCTGGATGCGACAATTCCGAACTTTTATGTTAACTCTTTGTTGCATCAAGGGAGCCTCAGTTATGTCGGCCCAAAGTATCTGCACACTCTTGCCCTTATTTGGGAGGAAATCTTATCTTGCTTTGCTGAGAGCGGCGATGTTTATTCAGATCAAGAGTTGCGAGCCGCTTATCTTAATGATGAATCTAAGAAAGCGCTACTCGAGGGCCAGGAGATTCTCCGGGTCGAACGGGAGAAGGAGGCCACCGATGTTTCCTTGATGACTGCCACCAATGTGCTTACCAAGCCTTCTACCTCCGGCATGGGCGAACCATTAGAGCAGCTCCACGCCAACCAACAAGTTCAGGTATTGACATTGTTCCTTATGTGGTGGAGCCCTCAAAAGAAGGCGACGGTGGTGAGTTCGAGGTCGCCGTTCATGATCGTTCCTCTAGTGCAGGTAACATCCATGCTTCTTCCAAATTCGAGAGCCTCCATATTACGCCACAAGAGCAAGAGGAGTTCAATGCTTTCCTTTTTGATCTTATAGGTCCATCCACTTTTCCTGTTGACATGCCAGCCACTTTGGTGCCCACGCCTACCGCCATTTCCACATCTTCTACGATTGTATCCGTTCCTACCCCAATTTCCACATCTACATCTAGTTCGCAGACGGGGCCACAAGTCAAGAAGATAGCTGCGCTCCACAGCTTGGATGACCCTTCGGCATCTTTGGAAGGTGATATAGCTGCAGCAGAGGCCCAGGAGTAGGAATGAAGCAGATATAGAAGACTCAGCACGATTTGGTTGCCATCAAGAAAGAAATGGTGGAGGTAGTCGAAGCTTCGAAGAGCTCCCGGAAGTCAAGAAAACGCAAAGGAAATGGAGGCTCTTTTGAAAAACATTTGGAGGAGGAGGAGATTGCCACCGAAGTGCACGTTGACATTACTGGCAGTGACACCTCTCCTGAAAAGAAGCAGAAACTACCAACCAGGGGTGGAAAGGGAAGCGGCTGGCATGAGGATGGACTTGATTTTGGCCAACAGCTTGCAAGAAGACTGACTTGTTTTTATTTCTTTTTGAGTCATTTTGTCTAAGTGCAGAATCTGCACTTTGCGTCCTTATTGTAGAGTCTGTATTTTCCTTTTACTAGCCGTTGTTGTGTGGGTACGGCCGCCACATTTTGATCCTGTGTACATAAAATTACAAGTGATACATTGATATTTTGACTGTACTTTTGTCTATCTATTCATATATATTCTGTGTGCTTGTGTTAGTTTCATATCATACTTTTCTAGTTCTGTGATTATAGTCAAAGCCCTTCATTCGAAGCGACATAATTTAGAAATTAACAGCACTTTGGAAGTTAATAGAACTTTAGAAATTAACAGAACTTAGAGAATTTTTGTTTTAGGTATTCATAAAACTTCTAAAAACTCTAAAACTTTGAAATTTTTGTTTATAATTTTAAAACAAATATAGACTGTAAAACTATGGATTGTGAACTTATTATTGTTTGGAGTGACAGAACTTGTGAACTTATTTTGTTCGCGTGTTTCTATCTCAGTACAGGTGTATGCCCCCCAATTCATAGGGCTGTTTACTTCAAAAAATTTACAAGTATACGGTAACTTAGGGTTTAGATAATCTCTACTAAAAATCTGGCTAAGTCACGGCTTGATTTTCCTTTCTTTGGAGGTTTTGCGACCTTAGCATGCATTTTTAGTTTGGATAAGGGGTAAATAAGCAATCTATGCATGGGTATGTATTGTCAATCATTGAGTGCCTTCCTTCTATCACCAACCATTCCTGGTTATATGCATAGTGTTTCTCATGCTCCTCGGCGTTGCCCATCTTTAGGTGATGTGAGGGGCTATTATTTTGAGATTTAGCATGCCGCTTGCATAGTACACAGCATTCGGTGCTCCTTGACATCGCCCATCTATGAGTGATGCAGGGAGCGTAAGTTTGGATGCTTTTCGGCGTTGCCTATCTCTAGGCAACGCAAGAGATTTATTTGGAGCTTCATCGACGTTGCTAGTCTCCGGGTAACGTGAGAAGTTGGTTTTTGATGTTCCTTGGCGTTGCCTATCTTCAGGCAACGCAAGGAGTTCATTTTTGATGTTCCTCAGCGTTGCTTATCTCCGGGCAACGCGAGGATTTTTTTTCCGATGTTCCTTGGTATTGCCTATCTTTGAGCAATGCGAGGATTTTGTTTTTGAGGTTCCTCGGCGTTGCCTATCTCCGGGCAATGCGAGGAGTTCGGTTTTGAGGTTCCTCCGTGTTGCCTATCTCTGGGCAATGTGAGGAGTTCGCTTTTGATGTTCCTCGGCGTTGCCAATATTCGGGCAACACGAGGAGTTCGTTTTTGAGGTTTTTCGGCATTGCATATCTCCGAGCAACGCGAAGAGTTCACTTTTGATGTTCCTCTGTGTTGCCTATATCCAGGCAACGTGAGGAGTTTCAACTTGAGCGCATGGCTTATGAGATGCACGGCTTTCGATGCTCCTTGGCTTTGCCTATCTCCGGGCAGCACAAGGAGTTTAAATTTGGGTGCACGGCTTACGATGCTCCTCGGCTTTTCCTATCTCAAGGCAACGCGAGGAGTTTCAGTTTTCGACGTTCCTCGGCGTTGCCTATCTCCGGGCAACACGAAGAAGTTAGTTTTTTGACCTCCCGGAGTTGCTGGGGCAACACCGGTTTTTTAAGAGGGAAGGATCGAGTTCCACCGTTCCAACGGTTTGAATCGATTTGCTTCCGTCAACTCGGCGGGTAATTATTACGAACACAGTTTGGTTGGTTCAAGAAGCAAACTTTATTTAGGAAAGCATGACAGATTCTTTGCCTATTTACATTGCCACCGACATTTCCGGGATGGCTTATTTGCTAAGAAATAGAAAATACATAGAATAGTTTTTTTAAAATGAAATAATGGTGGAGCGATTCGCTATTCCAGGCTCTAGGAACCGTGACCCCGTTGATGGTTGTCAGCTTGAAAGTCCCATCTCTAAGCTTTTGATTAACGACATATGGCCCTTCCCAATTTGGTCTGATGGCCCCCGGAATAGGGTAAACTCGCTTGAGCACAAGATCTCGAACTTTGAAAATCTGTGAACTTTGTAGTTGAAGTACTGTACAACCCTTTTTTTGGTGGACAACAGTTCTCAACTCTACCTCTTCTCTTTTTTCATCGACCATGTCTAACGATTCAAGTAGGAATTGCTCATTTTGTGCTTGATTAAAATTCTGCCTTCGGTGCGAGGGGACTTCTAATTCAACATGGATCATTGCTTTTGAACCATATGCTAATGCGAATGGAGTGTGGCCAGTTGCCGCTTTGTGTGTAGTTCTGAAAGCCCAAAGTGCGAGTGGAAGTTCATCAATCCAGTTTCCTTTTGCTTTCGCTAGTCGCTTTTTGATAGTGGACTTGATGATCTTGTTTATTGCTTCCACCTACCCGTTTGCTTACGGATGAGCCACTGTGGAAAAGCTTTTTTTGATTCGGAAGCATCTGTAGAAGTCTTTAAACTCAGTACTTTCAAATTGGGTTCCATTGTCAATGATGATCTTTTGCGATACACCAAACCTGCAAATGATGTTTTTAGTGACAAAGTTAATAACTTTCTATGTGGTTATGGTGGTTAGTGGTTCCGCTTCAGCCCATTTAGTGAAATAATCAACGGCAACTATAGCATATTTGGCTCCTCCTTTAGCTATTGGAAGGATGCCAATCAGATCGATCCTCCATATCGCAAATGGCCATGGGCTGACCATTTGTGTCAGTTCCATTGAAGGAGTTCTCTTAATTTTGCTGAATCTTTGACAATTATCACATCTTCTGGCATGATCCGCGGCGTCGCGATTTATTGTTGGCCAGAAGTATCCATATAGAAGGACTTTCTTTGCCAGCGTCTGCCTCCTTATGTGGTCTTAGCACTCGCCTTCATGTACTTCCTTCAGGGTTTTTCGTGCTTCATCATCGGTCACACACCTAAGAAGAGGGGTCGAGAATCCCCTTCGATAGAGTATCCCATCATGTATCATGAACTGTGGCACCTTGTGGAGGAGCTTCTTCTGTTGATTTTGGTCAGTTGGTAAGGTTCCTGCAAGTAAATAGTCCCTTATCGATGTCATCCATGTATCTGGCTCGACGATGGTCTCTAGAATCCAGTCCACGTCCATTTCGTCTATGCTTGGGTTGGTTAGCGTTTCAACTGGAACCAATCCCAATGACTAGGCTTCTTCGGAGCTGGCCAGCTTGGCCAAATAGTCTGCCTTGGTGTGTTGCTCTCGTGGGATGTGAGTTATGGTGTAGTGCTCGATATTACTTAAAAGCTCTTGTACTTTGGACATGCACGAGGCGAGGTTTTCTCCATGGGCTTGGTACTCCCCTTTCACTTGACCGACCAGCTGGGAGTTGCTGTATATGTGAATAGATTTTATCCCGAGTTCCTTCACAACCTTTAGTCCAGCGATCAAGGCTTCATACTCTGCTTCATTATTGGTTGCTAGGAATTCCAAGCGCAAAGCATAGCTAATGGCTTGCCCCTCGGGGATTTCAAGAACTACCCCGACTCCCGAACAGAAGTTGTTTGATGCACCATCGATGAAGAGCTTCCATTGCGTGCTTGTTTCCGACTGAACTTCCTCCTCGTCGTCCCTTACGTTAAATTCGGCAATGAAATCGGCCAACGCTTGCCCATTTATTGCTTTTCTTGGATGGTATGTGACATCGTACTGGCTCAACTCTATATTCCACTTGAGTAGTCATCCAGAAGTTTCTGGCCGGTATAAAACTTGCTTCAGGGGCTGGTCAGTCAATACTTTAATCGGATAAGCCCAGAAGTATGGTCGTAACTTCCAGGACGCGATCAGAAGGCAATAGTTTTGGTTAATTCTTCTCGACTCCGATGAATCATTTGCTAATGTAGTACACAGGTCGCTGGATTCTTGCTTCTTCCCGCACAAGAGCGGTGCTCAGTGCGTGCGGGGAAACTGCTAAATAAATGAACAAGTCTTCTCCATCGACCGTTTTTGATAAGATCGGGGGAGTTTCCACGTGTTGTAACAATTCCTCGAAAGCTGTTTGACAAGCTTCACTCCATTCAAAGTTTTTCTTTCCCTTCTTTAGTGCATCAAAGAACGGTATACACTTGTCTATAGCCTTTGAGATGAATCGACTCAGTACTGTGACTTTTCCATTCAAGCTTTGATGTTCCTTATTATTTTTAAGGGCTCGGACTTCCCGTAACGTTGTTATTTGCTCCGGATTTGCTTCGATGCCTCGGGCACTTACAATGAATCCCTGGAATTTCCCAAAGGCTACTCCGAAGTGACATTTAAGTAGGTTGAGTTTCATTCCGTATTTGCGGAGTATTTCGAACATTTCAGCGAGATTGTCTAGATGGTTAGCAGCTACTCGGGATTTGACTAACATATCATCCACATAAACTTCCATAGCCTTTCCAATCTGGCGTTTGAACAGTATTCACTAGCCTTTGGTACGTTGCCCCTGCATTTTTCAAGCTGAATGACATTACTCTATAGCAGTACAGTCCCAAATTGGTGATGAAGCCGGTGTTCTCTTGGTCTGGTTCATGCATCAGGATTTGGTTGTAGCTCGAGTATGCATCCATAAATGACAACAGCTCATGTCCTGTTGTTCCATCCACCAGTTGATCAATTCTAGGGAGTGGGAAGCTATCCTTCGGACAGGCTTTGTTGAGGTCCGAGAAATCAATACAGGTTCGCCATTTTCCATTGGACTTCTTGACTTGGACCGGGTTCGATACCCATTTGGGGTAGGTTGCGTCTCAAATGAAGCCGTTAGCCAGTAGTTTATCTACTTCTTCTCTCAATGCCTTGGACCTTTCTAGGCCTAAGCTGTGCCTTTTTTGCTTAACTGGAGTGAATTTAGGGTCAATATTAAGGGCATGACAGGCAATCCGGGTGATACCCCACACATATCGGAGTTTGTCTAAGCAAATGCGTCCAAGTTGGCGTAGAGGAATTTAGTTAGTTCTGACAGCATCTTGTTTCGAAGGTGCGACCTAATTTTTAGGACCCATGTTGGGTCATCCATACAGACTAGAACAAACACCGTCAATTCTGCCGGTGCTTCCTAATCCTCCCCTGAGCTCTTCTTCATAGGGTCCAAAGCCTTGTAGAATCGGCTATGGTCCCCAAGACAGGGGCGGCTCTGTAGTTGCTATTCGAAGGGTTCATGGATGTGGAGGGTTTTCCCCACATCCTTTCCTCTTTCCTTTCTTCTTGACTCATGCAACTTTGTGATGTAGCATCACGAGAAACGCTTCGGTCTCCTTTCAAAATTCTGACTCCATGCTTGGTAGGGAACTTCATTGTAAGGCACCATTGGGCCAATGCTATTCTGAAGTCGGCTAATGTGGGCCATCATAAGAATGCATTGTATGCTGACATTTCATCCACGATCACAAAAGTCTGAATGAGGGTGACTCGTCGCTCACCCTCTCTAAGCTCCACAGGTAGTTTGATTGTTCCCACCGGTTGTTTGGGTTATCCAGTAAACCCCTGAATCTTAGTCTAGCACAGGGATACGCTTTCAATACCTATCTTCATTTGGTCAAAAGTACATTTGAAAAGTATGTTAACTGAACTGCCACTATCAACCAGCACTCGTTGGACCACGGCGGGACCGATTCCTACTGTCACCACCATTGGGTCAAGAGTTGGAGCTTCAATCCCTTCGGTGTCTCGATTGCGGAACACTATGTCATCGTCCAGAACCTTTTGCTACTTGGCCGGAGTTTCATCATCTATTGCTAAACACGATTCCTTTGGGGCATGCTTTAATGAACTCGTATATCGCTCCATCTCTCCCCAACTTCTTTGCATGGGAAGTGGTCCCCTATATATTGTTTCGATAATAAGCCTCTGGTCGGTTCATTTTGATCCTTCTTCACTAGTTCCAGCTTGATTTCTTTGCTCTCTAGGAGGTTGAGGGACCATAAGTTGATTGGTTTTTTGTGGCATTTTCACATATTGTTGAAGTTTGTTGTCTTGGATTAATCCTTCAATGAGGTCCTTAAGGTGGAGGCATTCGTTTGTATTGTGCCCATGCATCTCGTGGAAGCGGTAGAATTTCCTTGAGCGTTTTTGATGTTCCGTTGCCTCCTTTCTAAAAGGTTTCTTATAATCTTCAGTTTCTTGTGTTGCGAGCTGTGCAGTTAAAGCGCTCGGCAGATTCAATGCGGCGGAGGTGCAAAAAGTCATAGCGAGGATACGATAAGGATATAGCGGGATATAGCGGATGACTCTAAAATAGCATATAAAAATCGTACTTAATGTTTTTACAAATATATAAATGGTAATTAAATGAAAAATTAAAGTTCAATTGAATTATAATTAATACATAAATAATTTTAAATGAAAACATGTGCGAATATACAGTAAATAAACGTAAAACTATTATATAACATAATTGAATTTAGTAGAATATTAGAGTACTTTCATTTTTGAAAATATATTAAAAATTCAATCAAATAAATTAATTTCATAATTTGTATAATGTATAAATTTCATTTTCAATTCATTTCATTTAAAGAAGATATAGTGGAAATAGCAGAATATAGCGGGAATAATGGGATATAGCGGAAATAGCGGGACTTAAAGCGGAAAGGCTATATTTGGGGCTATATGGAAAAATCGTAGCGGTAGAAATCCGCTATGAGATATAGCAGGGTTATAGCGGGGCATTAACCGCACAGGTTGTGAGATAAATATTCTCCGGAGTGTCATTTAGGGGGGTATAGTCTTCCAAACCCTCTAAATCTTTTGTTACTACCACCATTATTTCTTTTATTGGAGTTCTGGTTTCTTCTCTTCTGATTCCTTCTCTTTTCCACCACTCCTTGAGTACTTCCAGGATCGCGCATGTTTTGATTTGCGGCCAAGTCATTTTGTCTGGCGTTCATCTCTTGTGTACCAGTAGACTTTCTTTCCAGCTCCTGTGCTTCCTCCAATCTCAAGTGCTGGCTTTCTTTACGATTGAAGTCTTTCCTGTTGGTAGGTTGCTTCATTTTAATCCGTCTCCCGAACTCCGTTCCTGGGTGAATAGCACGGACTAATGCCATATAAACCATATCCTCATTAGGGTTGCTTACTTCTGTTACCGCGGTGTTAAACCTGCTCATGAATGATTTCAATGAATCGTTGCGCCCTTCGACTAATCCGGATAGAGACACGACGTCCTTCGGTTGTGCGTATGAAGCCTAAACTAGTAAAGGAATTTCGTTACAATTTGGTCAAAAGTAGAAATGGATCTTGGCGGGAGTCTGGTGAACCACATAGACGCAACTCCTTCTAGAAAACTAGGGAAACATCGGTAGCGGACGACCTCTGGAGCATTGGCTCCATCCATGTACTAGCTGTACTTGTACAAATAGGGTTTTGGGTCCTTTATTCCGTTGTAGGAGGGGATAGTTGGCATAGTGAATTTGTCTGGGTATCTTTCATTCAATATTTCATCGGTAAAAGGGGTTCGACTTGAGACAGTTCCCTATTCATCATTCTTTCAATTTTTACTCTCATCCATCAGTCGTTTGACCATGTCTGCTATCTATGCCTCTGATGTCCGGTGTCCTGGGGGCGGCAATCAGTCACTGCGTCAAGTGTTTGGTTCTACAAACGGTCTTGATGCATGGGTTGAAGCCTAGGCCCTCCTGTCTCCGGGAGGGCCACTCCTGTGGGACCCCGTTGGCCTACAGTTGGCCTGACTAGGGCCATTTTAACGTTTCTAGTACCTTCAAACGTATTGACGTTATCTTCCATTTGATTACCTTGCTCTTCATCTTCTGAATCGGAGAGATTGACAGCTATATCTTCCTACAGGGTTTTGACCCCTTGTTTCGAATTTAAGATCGGTTGCCTTGCGCCAAGTGGAGTATTCTCATTTTCCTCCATGTTGCATCATGTTGTTACCCTTCTTTGTGGCTGCTTTTTGTTCCTTCCATGCAGGCCGAAAATGGAGGAATTCTCTTGTTCTACAACAGTACTGGTTCAGGCACAGTCCTTGGAGTAGGGTTTGATTGTAGGGTCAACATAGCGTTGAGCTTCTCCATTAGAGCCTTTTGACTATTTTCCATTTTCTGGTTGATCTCCTCAGCCATCCAATTCAGCTCGTCTCTGGTGACGACTTCATGCTGACTAGAGGATGCTGGTGTCTAGTTTCCTAAGTTAGCACCATTTACTTCAGCTTGTTGGAGACTAGCACCTTATCCAGCTATTACTGCCCCTATGGATCTCCCAGAAGCAGTTCTTCTTCTTCTAGGAGCCATTGATCCTAAAATAGCGAGTTCTTCAAGCAAAGATTGAGGATCTAACTTCTGGACCTATGGGATCCAAAGTAGATAGCTAGATCTGGATCCTGAGTTGGGTTCTCAATGAAAGCACCAAAATGTTGGCCCAAAAATGGACCAACACCCTAGTTTGGATTTGAAAGCACCAGCCCTGTCCTGACAGAGCAATATCACAGATCACAGATAAAAGAAAGAACGGTAAAAGAAAGTAGACAGAGAATTTTTATAGTGGTTCGGCTATTAATGAAGCCAACATCCACTTAATAGTTTTATTATAGACTGATTGTTGTTACAATAGATGTTTGGTTACAAGGCTTTGATTATTTTCTAACTGGATTGAATCTCCAGAGTTGGAATCCACTAGAGAGTCACAGTGTATTCCTATGGAGATTGTTATGAGGGAGGCAAAGAGTAAGGAATAGTTCCAGTAGAGCTTCAGCCACCAGTCCGAAGAAGATCCTTCTTATGTTGCAGGTTGGATGGTATTTATGTGGAGTGGAGACCTCCTGGGCCATTCCATGTCTTCATCAGCTCGCAAGTAAGTAGTAGACGACCTAGAGAGAGTTTGGCTAGCAAAACGAGCTAAATCCATGGGTCCCTGGCGACCAATGGTCTATGGGTCACTGGCGACCCATCGACTTGGCTCGTTTTGTGAGCCAATGACTTGGCCTTTTTGTTGTGTTCCTTAATTATCTTATTTGAAAGCTGGAGGAGAAGCATGGGTAACTGATGATCCGATCACTTAGTATTTTTCTGGAGTCTGAAATTGTAGATGTTTCCATAGCCCTTTATCATAGTTGTTATGTTTCGATGGCAATTCACTAGCTATTTACATTCAGTCGCTGATTGGACTAAAAGAATGTTGTTCTCTCTGCTTCGTTGATCCCAGTCGTTGTCTCAGCCATATAGCTTGGACCTTGTCGATCCCTTGTCTTAGCTTTTCTGGTTAATTCCTAAACCATCCTGTTTACATAAGGTTGTTCTATTTTCTATTGGCTTTTGCTAGGTTAAAAACCCGATAACACGACCATATTCTGAAAAGATAGATAGGGAAACTATTAGTTTAAATAATAGGTTGAGTTAAATTTATACACCTATCTTGATTACCACATGGGATGTAGGCTGTACCATAAGATCTTGATTTAAGAAGAGCATGAGCATGACATATAGATGGTTCCCTAAAGCCGGATGGTACTTGACTCTTGTGATGGGCCCAAACTACCTTATGATTATGGATTTCGTTGGATTGTCGATTGATGATGTACATTTCATCCAAAACAGATGGGAAATAAGAACCTATATGTTGCAAATATCCGAAAGTAAGGTATAAAAATAATTGAGCAAGTTTCCACGAGAAGGTGTGCATTAACCCCTGCAAGATGATAGCCAAATTTTAATAATTGGGAAAGAAGAAAAGTCCAAAATAAAGGACAAATAAAAACCCATTTCCGAGTCGAACCTCATATGAAAGAATTTAATAAAATATTTTAAAATTTCTTAAGATATTTGAGATTTCTTTCAAAGAGTTTATTTAAAAGCAGAAGGACTATATCACTAGAAATATGATTATTTTTAAAACTAAGCAATATTAAAATTTTCACCACATAAAATATCCTTTAAAAATATATTTTTGAAAAACAAAAAATTTATAAACTTTAATAGAAATCCCTATTTAGAAATTACTAGTTGAAATTAAAATTGGCTAGAATAAGAATTTTTTATTAAAGGGTTTTTAATGAAGGGACCTTTCCTTTTGAAATAAATGGGAAATAAAGCATATGTTTGGCTCAATGATTTTTTCTATTTTGGTAAATTCGACATTTTGAAATTCTTTTAAAGGGGTGGATAAATGGGAATGGTACTTTATTTAAATGGTGTTAAGATGGAAGGGTAACAACACCCGATAGTGAAAATAGGAAGAGTATTCCCATATAAGGAAAATAATAAGAAAAACAACTGTAATAGATCATAAAAGTAAACAGTTTTGAGTTAATGGAGAAAAGCTCAATGGCTAAAGCAGTAAGTGAAGGCACTATAGTGATCTAAAAAAGATAACAATTAAAGAGAAAATGAGCTATATAAGGAGAAGTCCTTTAAAATAAAAGCAATGTAGGGAGGAGAAATTGTAATAGTAGCAACATTAGAGAAATCAGATAGAAACAACGTTAGGAATTTATATTAAGATAATATTAGTAATCTAATTAGAAACAATATAGGTAATTAAAACAAAAAATGGATAATTTCCATAAATATTTGCAGTAATTGCATACATCTTTTAGAAGTCCCCCTCATATGCTATTAGAGTTTCTGGTAAGTTTGAAAGGTAAATAGCATGAGTAATAGGAAAATAATAGAACAAAAATTGTGCTTGTCTACTTTAGTTTTTACTATGTAAAGTTCTGAAAGATGTTGTAGAAACACTACAACGGTGTATTTTTTTAAAATATGTTTTAAATTAAAAACCCTACTTTTAAGAAGTAAATCCCTTTGTAAAAAAAAATCTTAAAGGGATATTTGATTTGATGACCATTCATGCAACAAAAACTTGACTCTTACTATTTGAAAAGAATGAAATAATGTATTGTTTAAATGAAAGAATCTTTTAAACTAAATTGCTAACATTGACTTTTGAACTTAAAAAATAAACTAACTACATAAATCCTAAAATTATAATTTTAAAGTTAAGACACCTATAGCTAAAGTTGGTTTGAACAAGGAGTTTTTATAGTTCATTTTGGAAACCAAGTAATTGTTGAATTTATTAAAAAGTTTCTAAATTTATATTTTGAAGATAGAAGTTTTGGGAGAAGTACTTCACGATTATATACTTTAATAATTCTATAAATGATAGTGAAAATAAAACTAACTTTAATATGGAGTAAATAGGGAAGACTACCTAGGTATGATGGGATAAAATTCAAGGCTATGATTAAAATAGCTACGAATGCTCGTACAGTAGCAAGAATGAATTCCCGTAGAATATAAGGAATATTGGTATGAACGTAAGAATGTTTTATTAGATGTATGTGGAAGCCACAAGAAGTGCCCACAAAGGAATGTGGAATGATTTCAAAGTACACTTCTATGAGTTCTAGAATATAGTTGCATGAAAGATAAAAGATAAAAGAAAGAAAATACAAAAATTTGAGAGTACTATAAGAGGATTTTGATTAAAATAAAAAGTAATATAATTGAAGAAGAGGGTAATAATTGAAATAATAGAAGGACCATATTTATTAAAAGGTAAAAAGGTAAGTTACAAAATCTAGGTTATAGTAGAATGACATACTAAAACTATCAATTTTATTCAAGTATGATTAAGCCACAACATCCTTAATACCAGTTGATGTTAGAGTGTAGCTTCCAACAAGTGTCTATTTTAGGTTATTTGAGTTGTAATCATTAGCTTTCTCTTTTCGGGTGTTGAAAATGAGTACAATATGATGTGAGATATGTTTCCATTTTATTACCGTAATGATTTTATAAACGAGCTTTAACTGCTATATATATTGGAAAATGGTGTGAGGAAATCATATAAGAACACTTAACTAGCGAGGATGGTTAGGTAAGGCTAGAATTTTATAAAATAAACTAGGAAATTAATTAAATTAGAAACTAAAAATAAATAATACTTAAATCCCAAAAAATTTAAAATTTTGGGAAAAAATAAATTTAGCAAGTGAAGGACACGGAAGGTTTGTTGCGAAACCATAGGCCACTATTCCTATGTAACACTCCACAAAATTTATCAAAAAATTATTAAGAAAAGTTAAAAATAAAATTTGGACAAACGTCAGAATTTAGCTATGAAACTTGCACCATCGCATTCATAGCGATTTTCTAGTCAATTTTCATATATAAAATTTCCTAATCGAAGTTCGTATGAAAAAGCTATTAAAATTTGAAGATTTGAAATAAAAAATAATTAAAAACTAAAGGGAATTAATATATATATATATATATATATATATATATGTATGTATGTATGTATGTATGTATATGTATATAACTTAAACTAGTCAACAACCTAAATTGGACCGGTCGATTGCCCCAAATCAAGCGGTTGACTGCTTGGGCATTATCAGCAAGGAAAAACCTAGGTTGAATGGCCCAGATTTAATTAAGTTAAAAATCAATGGCCATGAAGGTTTCATGCACTTATAAATAGAGAAAACAGTGTTCGTTCGTTGCTTGAAAACACCAAACTGTAGTAAAACTCTTTCTCACCCAAAATTCTCTCTTCTCTTTAAATCAACCGGTTCTTCAAAAATAAAAATAAAAACAAAATTTAAAGGTAAAAATCAAAGATTAGAAAGAAGAGGAGATAAACAAAATTGAAGATAAAATTAACAAATTGGAAGGATAAACAAACAATTGAAGAGGCGATTCAAGATGAATTAAGACGGAAAAAGCTTACATGAGGTGAGTGGATTGATTAATAAAATATGAGGATTGATAAGTAGTTTGTCTTATTCATATATCTATTTGTTTGGGAATTTATCTGGTTTAAATCTGAAATGAAAAGTTTATTTAAATTGGATATTAATTTAATTGTAGTTATACGGAGATAAGAATTCATTTGATAATCATTGAAATCCGAGTTATTAATAATTGCAAGTAAATAGAAATCGATTGCTTTAAAGTAATGTTGAGATATGATTTGAATCGATTTAACTTGATACATCTTTTATTCGATTTCAGTTGAATTTGAGATTGAAAATGTATACACCCTACTGATTTCACCCTTAACTTTTTTTAGAAATACATACATGATTATAAAAGATATTTCTTAAGTTGAAACTGTATGAATGAAATTATCTATTAAACATGGAAATCATTGGAATTACATGCAGAATTGTAGACTTGAACAGATAGGTGTAATACGGTTAGAAACTAAAATTGAGAACATTGAAAATTAAAGATTAACAAAGTAGATGTTTACTGTAATTAATAGAGAGAATAAGAAGAACGATAATCAACAGACAATAGAACAAAGAATATAAAATAATAATAATAATAATAATAATAATAACAACTTCGACCGGTCGACAGGCTCACTAGAGCCAGTTGATAGCAAGTGATCGCTCCAATGACCAATGGTCGATCGGTTATCATTGTACAGACACAATTGGAATCTCAGCCTAAGGCCCATATTATAAGTTTATTTATATATAATTTATGTATGGATGTTAGTGTAAGGAGGGAAATTAGTTCCCTGAGTTTATGACTTTTGGACACGTTATGGAATTGAATAAATATGTTTGTTGGCAATGAGGCCTAGACATTATTTGTTTTGCATAGTCGATATTCGAATGGGGCAATTCTATCATAAATTGCACTCATAGGAGGTTCTACGGTGTACGTGCAAATACTGACGATGATGCTTTGAAAAGTGTGTGGCCCGACACTAATGAGAGGTTCCTATGTATACACGGCGATAAGGACTTGATACTATGGTTGTTGATGTATGCCCGACACTGTGCAACAGGTGGTGTTATGTTACCATTGAGAGTGGACACTCATACAGCGGACCCTAAGACTCTTTGGCATTAGTCGACTTTGCGGGCTCTACCTCAATGCGTAAATATGATATGTGCAATCATAATTTAGGAATTAGTCCTAAGGTTGATATTGTAGGTGATCCTATGTTGGAATTCCAGTAATTATTAGTCGATCCATGGTTTGTTTTGATGTTCGATTAGATGTTCGACTCTAAATATAAACTTTTACAAGATATTAGTGTATGTGTATTTAGAGTTAACCCTTAGGTTAATGAAAGCAACATTAGTATGTTGTTCACAAACACAAGTAGAACACCCTAGGTCACATAGATTATAAATGAAGTAAATTTCCTATGATCATCATATATTCAGTAATACAACTCATTCACCTGCCTTTTGTTTGACCCACTTCTTTCATCCCCCTCCTCGACTATGGATAAATAGGACAACAGTTGATTTGGCATAACACGTGAAGAAAGGAGCTAGGTGCTGAAGTTTCATTATTCTTCATTGGTCCTCATTTAGCTATTTATTATATCAAATGTCTACAAGACTTTAATTGTACTTTGGAAGCATTATATATGAACTAATTACTTTTGGAGACTTTTTTTTTCTGAATTGTCTATTTTAAATACTTATATTTTAATTCCTTTCGCATTGAGATCTGAAAATGTTGGAAATTTTAGATATTATCTTAGTCTCTATAATGTTTTATAAAACCAACAGCTCATACTTTTTGGCACAACGTAAGATCGAAAGTCAACATAGGCTTTGGTTATGGTGTGTTCGGAGGTGCGGGTCGTTGCTTTTGGTTGCAGAGCTTAGGTTTATGGTTTCTTAGGGATTATGTATGAGAGAACATACTTGTGTATTTTAAAAAGGTTTTTCCAAAGGGTTTTCAAAAAAATACATGTAATGAAAAGTTTTTCAAAGGTTTTACACATATAAAGTATAATGTGGAAAAATGCATTCACTCTATTCTTATTTAATACTATTCACAAGAAAGTTGCTAATAATTCCTAATCATGGACAGTAAGGATGAACAATTATGAGGGAATGGCTCAGGTGAGGCAACTAAGATTCCAGGCATAAACATCCCTATATGGTTCTACTGGTATTTGCAAGCGAGGGGACGAGTTGTCCCTAATCTGACAGAGGGAGCGTATTTTTTATTATCTAACATGTAAATTTATTAATACATAACACCCTATATATTTTGACTCATAAGGTAGTTGTACCATTGTGAGTTAATGTGAATTATGGGTTTAAAGGTGAATGGAAGAAGATTTGTACCATTGGACCCATATAACAAAAATGTGATGTGATAAAGCATAAAGGGAACATGAAAGAAGAAATTCACAAACTTGGAGAAAATCTCCATAGTTAAACTGGAAATCCTCTTCTTATATTGGTAGTAGTTGAAAAGACCCCTTTTAACTTAAATTTATAGCTAGATTGTTCCTATATTAGAATTGTACATTGTATTGAAAGGTAAACTTGGGCTAAACATCTTTAAAGAAGAGGAAAGGAAATCCTATGCATTTAGTGCATTTTTAGATGTAGTTAGCTTATGTAAATTAGGTTGCTGTTATCTACTCCAATTTAAGTGATAAGTCGGTTCTAAAATCTGAAACAATAGATGTCTTATATTTTTTTAAAGAAAAATAAGTTGGATTATGATTTTCTATGAAATGACCAAACAAACTTTATGAAATTTATTTAAAAAGTAGTATTAAAAGAATTTGACAAACATCAAATTTCAACAACTGCACATTTTCTTTTAATATACACTTTTCTAAGTATTTCTTATTTATAAAAGACAATTTTAGAAAAATATGTTTTATATATACATTTTTCTAAGTTAAGCTAAACCATTTTGGATAATTTAAATTAAAGAAAAATATCATGATCTTTATAAGAAGGAAACATCCGTTGAAATTAAATAATTTTTTTTATAGTTTTGGAAACTATTGGTTTTATGGAAATGATGTTAATAACAAATATTTTGAAAAAAAAGTGAAACTATTATTATGATTATCAATTAAAATTAAAATAATTAAATTGGATTTAGATAAATAGGATTACACAACCTACAAGGACTTAACTGATTATGGAGTTCAGAAGCATTGAAATGTTTGGATAGAGATAGGAAGTAACATGAAGATTTAGTGACATTTTCAATCAATGTTTGAATTGGAAGGATAGAGTACTAAATCAACCTTCTTGTAATAGTGAAGAGTGAACACCAATTGTTGTTTTGCTACCCAAGTATAGTTTGAATTGTAGAATCTTTGTGCAAGAAAGATTAAGCCAAGATATTTTATTGTATAAAGAATGTTATGGATGTAAGAGGTGATTTAAGTTGCAAGCCTCCAAAGTAATGGTTGTTTTAACATCACCGAAAAAGGAAGATGATTTAATTCATTTGTAGGTGGGTGGCATGGATCCGACATTTCAGGTAATGTTACGCCACACGTGTTGCTTTTGGCCCGAAAAGTTATAGGTACCAGGCATGTTTTTTTGACTTGGTGAGTTATATGTAACCAAGCAAGTAGTTTGTCGTCTTATAGTATATGTTATATGGTGATATCTATCAAATATTGATACCTGAGTTGTCGTCACAACTGCATGTACACTGTTTGGGTCTGACGTGATATGAGTCCAGTGAGAGGATCACTAGACCAGGACCTTGTCCATTTTAAATGTTCCTAGAAGGTTTCTGGGTATAACACTATTTAAGTATTGAACATTAAGTCTACTAGATTAAAATTGCGAGCATCGTTCCATTTTCAGTTGTCTAGACCATATAATAGTTGGAGTAAAAATGGTGAGGAATTATATCTGGAGGAAAACTCTCGTTGATGGAATTGCACTGAGAAAGGGTAAACTTTAGAAGTTCAAACTACGAAAGACATCGTAGATAAAGTTGGAGTTAAAATTGTGAAAGGGATGGTTAATTCAAGGATTTGAGTTCCCATTATGAAAAGGATATTACTTTTTGTAGGCATTGAGAATGCGAAGGCGATTTTCGTAGAAAATAAGACTTGGAAATTTTTGGTAAGATTTGAGGGAAAAGGTAATATACTTATTTCAATCATCCCTTAGATTGGAAGAAGGATATTAATTTAAGGAAGTTCATGAAAAACTAACTTAGGGTACATAGTTTGTGTTGCATAATAGTTGAACGTGAACGATGTATCACCTAGTCGATTACCGTTAATGCTAAAATAATTTTAGGTTACAATTTCATTTAAATTTAGGACTTTACTTAGACTTAGGATTGTAATTGTTAGGTTTGGATAGGAAAATAGGCCAAGTTTACCCTACTTGAATACTTGAGTATTTACTTGAATACAAAAGAACTTAGGATAAATCCCAGTAAACTATAAATGGGGCACCTAGGTGCCACGACTGCTGAAGGACTAGAGAAATGAATCAGAACTAAAATGTGATAGCTTTAGCTGAATCGAATTGGAAAATAAATTATGCTATTTTCAATAGTTTAAGGAATCACTTAGTTTGGATATCCTTGAGGGTGATGAGGAATAGAAAAAGGGCTAAGTTTGTAGATGCTAGGGAGGAACACCATCCGCTTTGGGATCGTCATACCTTAGTATCTATAAGACTAAGTAATCAGTGTCCTACTGGATGATTTAAGGCATTTGGTATGTAACAACCCGAAAATTTTAACAACTTTTAATAACGTAATTAACTAAATTTTTCTTGAAAATAAATAATTAAATTTTAGCAATGAAAATTTGATATTTGGTATGCTTCTATTTAAACATAGCAAATAGCAGATTTTCATTGGTAAATATAAAAGTTAGTTCTGTTGTGTAATTTTCAATTTCAATTTAAATCAGTTAATTTGATGAAAATAGAATATTTTTGAAAACTGAATATTTTATATAATAAAAAAAGTAAATCATTTTCTGAGTCAGACGTCGTATTTCGTTTTGCCAAATTTGGATCGCTCTAGCTCCATTTAACTTATTTTCGGCATTAGCAGTTTTGGCAGCGAATATCGACTTTTGATAGGATGATCATATCGCTGATATCTGCGTAACATTCTGTTCGTCTCGTCGTGCTGATCTCCGCAGTATATTCAATTGTGCATTTCGGCATTCGGTATGCAGCGAAATCGGCGAAACGAAGCCCTAACGGTTCCGCATTTGAGCTAGTTGGTTTCCAATTGATCTTTTGTTTATCCACCTTATAATACCAATAGCCACTAGTTATTATTGTTCCCTGAATTCAATGTTGCGGCTTTCACTATTCCCATTGCAATATATTATTTCAGTTCGTCCTTTTAATCTCCACTTTTCCTCTCCGCTTTCTCTTCTTTCTATGTTTTCTTTTTAGAAGGAAAGAGAAAAAATTATAATATTATAATGAAAGTTGTATATATTTTGAAAAACTTGTATATTCTTGAAACATTCATATTGTTTGCATGAAACTAGGCATGTCCACTTCCCTTTGCATGCGACCACCGCATCTGCTTCCTCCTCATCCACTTCACCACCGAGCAACGAATTCCGTCCCGACATTCCAGCCCATTGCCCAAACCATGTCTGCCACCTTACCAAGCTCCACACGCCCCTGCCAATCACCACTGCATCAAAAATCCATAGCCGCACCAGTTTTTCCACCTGAAGAGCCTCCTCAGATCCGATCCAATCTCCGCCATGTTTCCAGATCAAGCCTCCGAGCAACGCCAACCCAACCCACCGAAGACTCTACAATAAGCCCATTGATCGGGCTCCAAATCCCTCGACCTCCACGTGACAAACCCGACCACACGTCGAACTACTGCCATCCTCCCACCGCCCGTACTTCCCTTCCACCTCTGACCTCTCATCACCTACCATACGCCTTCTTTCACCACGCCATCACCTCTTCATCCATTCGCCTGCAACTCTCACCCAACATTCGAGCAACCCATTTAGCCGCATCACCTTGAAACCCTTGCAAACCATCACCAAGCTCTCCTTTCCTCCCTACCTGGCAACAGCCATAGCCCAGTCAATCACCGCTCCTCCACCACTTATGTCACTACACCTCCTCTCCCATGCGCAGCCAAGCTTTACTCGACCTGATAGCCACCGTAGCCTGTCTAACTTCCACCTTTGCTCCTCGAACCCCTTTGCTCCTCCACGTCAGTCACGTCACATCAGCCATTTTCCCCCTGTCTCTGATATTTTTTTTCATATTTACTGGTAAGTCTGTATATATATAAGTTTATGTATTATAAGGTTCTTTCTTTTTCTGTTCTATAAAATTTTACATATTATATATATAGGTTATAGGTTAGTTTATATATTAGTTTAAATATGTATAGGTATATACGAGTTTATTTATTAGTTGCATATATATATCCTACTTGAGTATTAAATATTATGTTCAAACGGGTATATATATTATGTTAAAAAAAAGAACATATTTACTTAAAGTTATGTTCATATCTTTTAAATAAATTTTTGAATAATAGCTTCAATATATATATTAATTAAGTATTCATTTGAAAATTTTGAAGTAATATATGGGTTTCAATAGATAT
Source organism: Allium fistulosum (assembly GCA_030737815.1). Classification (NCBI taxonomy): domain Eukaryota; kingdom Viridiplantae; phylum Streptophyta; class Magnoliopsida; order Asparagales; family Amaryllidaceae; genus Allium; species Allium fistulosum. The sequence continues at coordinate 422,361,237 of CM060906.1, forward strand.
AAAAATATATATATACACACACTTAGCATATATATATAAGTTTGCTTATGTAATTGATTTTCATCGAATCCAGTTCATCGTGCTTTGTTTTTTCTCGCCGTTGTCCAGAATTGGTCACAACAGTAGTTCAAGTTTTATCGCTGTGTCGCATATCAATCCGTATGCGTATCTGTGATTGTTACTTCTCAATCCCGTGTTTCCTCTAGCCTTGAAAGGTGAGCAATCACTCACGATTAACATTCTTATATTTAGTAAATTTAATTCACATGAAATGATGATTGAAATATGTTGTTAAGTTTGAATTGTTAGTTATTTAATTGTTAAATATGATGCCATTATCTGTAATTGTTTACCTATGACATATGACACCATAACCTATTGTATATAATATATTTAAATTGTTAATGATGATATATTCCTACTACTGATATGTATGTCATTTTATAATATTATTCTATTGTTCTCACTCTGCAAGTTCCTTGTTAGTGTAGGAATCCCTATGGGTTAAAATGATACATACCCAAACGATCTTATAGATTAAGGGAAAATCGTTATGGGTAGAAATGATAAACCCAAGCGATTTTCATTGATTTTGAAATTTTGGGATTGCGGGTTGAAATGATATATACCCGTAAATATTAAATAATTACGGATTGAAATGATAAATATCTGTATCACTTGACCATAGGAGAGAAAACTAAATACGGACACCGTTGGTCGATTTTTGAAAATGATTTCCATGGTTTTGAAAGGAAATATATGGATTTTAATAAATATTTATTTTTAAAATATAGTATATAAAATTTAATTTTTATATAAGTGTAAAATTTTGATTTTTAAAATAATATATTTTAAAATTTTAAATTTATAAGTTAGTTTTGAAAATATAAATTTTAAGATTTTACTTATAATTTTATTATTTTTAAATATATAAAATAAGATTTAATATAAAATAAAATTCCATAATAAGATTTAATTTAATTATTATATATATATATATAATATGTTTAAGTATTTATATAAATTATATTAATATTTTAAAAATATATTTTGTAATAAATTTAATAAAGTATGTTTAAAAAGATAAATCTAAATTGTTTTGAAATATTTTTTTTTAAAATTGGATATAAATAAGAATTGATTTGAACTTATTGATTTTGAGATTTTAAGAATATGATTTTATAACTTTATTTTGATTAAGGTGATTAAACGAAAATATTCAAATTTAAATTAAAAAAATTGAAATTGAATATTTAAATTTGATTTAAGTTTGAATTTGAGATTTTTTTTAAATGTTCATAAAAGGTGATTAAGTGAATATTTTAGAATTAAATAAATTAAGGTTAGATATTTAATATTTAATTTTGATTAAATTTGTAATTTGGGATTTTATTTAAATGCCTATCAAAATGATAAAATGAATATTTTCAAATTTAAATAAAATTAAAGTTGAATTTTGAAATATAAATGAAATTTGTCATACTGAGTTTTGGTGAATTGTTTGAATATTTAAACTTTGAAACCTATTGAATAATCGGAAGTGGTTTAAATTTGATGTTCAAACCTGGATTAGAAATCGATCTAAATTAAAATGGTTTAATGAGAATTTGAATTGATTTGTGAAATTGGAAGAAACAATTCTAATTATAAACTATTTTTTATATATAAACTATTTTAATATATATACTATTTTTAATATATAAATATTTTTAAATATAAACTCTTTTTAATTTATAAATATTTCAATATATAAACTATTTTCAATATTTAAACTGTTTAAGTTGGAACTATTATGATTTAAAGTGAATATGATTTCGGAAATGATATGATTTCGAAAGTGATATGATTTCAAAAGTGAATATAATTTCGAAAGTGATATGATTTTTGAAATGAATATGATATTTTGATATGAAGTAAGAATTGTTTTTGAAATAAAATGACCACGGTGTGAAATAAGAGTTTGGTTCTTAAAGAGACCTGGATCGGATATTGTCATACTCTCTGTCAATACCGAAAACCACTTTAACAACTGTGCATGTGGTGGAGATTCAAAAACGAAGTAGGATGGTTTGGCGACGATTCTGTATGAGGTATTAACGCAGCCCTGACTCCCGCGAGTCAGCTTGATATGACTAAAACAGGAGCCATGCCGGGCCAAGTGAGGTCGCACCTCCGATCGAGCATGCTTCTTATTACCATTCTATTACTTTGTGATTTGATTGGGTGCACCTTTGATTTGGGATTGTGTCTTGAGGTGGGAGGTAGTAGCTGCTATGCGTTACCACCAGTCCGGATCCGCAAAACGGTAGTATCCAACCCTGGGCATTGCCTCGCGTGCCTTGTCACATGCCTTATCGCGCCTTCTACGAGTTTGGTTTGTACCGTACCTATGGAGTTCCCTCAGATAGCCCTCCAGTTTATGAAGGAATTACAGTACTGTATAGACTACGAGAATATATAAAATTGTGTTAAGACAGATATGGGTAATGCCTTAACGCTATTTAAATAGTTTACTTTACTATAGACATTATGTATTTAGCATATTGTACTATGTATGTAGATAGTTTAACGGATCCTTAAAGGATCGGAATCCCAAACATCCTTTAAGTCATATGTATTTCACTTGGGTTGATTTACTAGTATAAGAATGTTAATCCTTAATCGAGTATTTTGTGTTGTGCTTTATGCTCTGGTCAGACTGAGTGTCACAACATTTGAGACTCACCTTTGGAGCTTAGAGGTTTGCTTGAAGATCTGTCTTATATCTGTTCAGCTTTCAGTTATTCCAATTATCTCCAGTTGTTTTATTCAGACATGTCATCTATTTATGTATTCGAGACTACTTTGTATTTTAGATTTCAGTTGTATTTTATTTCAGACTCTAATTTTATATAGTAGCTTCATGAACTACTATTTATCTATTTCCGCTGCTTATTGTTGTATTACTCTGTGTCTGTGATTATGTGATTGATTTATTTACTGTATATGCTAAGTTTTACCAAATCTAAATCAACAATATGTTGTTTTGAGCAATTCAAGTCTAACATGAGTGGATGATTGTCGATTTGAACGGTTCGAAATAGCGGGTCGTTACATGGTATGTGCGTTGAGGGTTGCATAAGGCTACATTTCCATTGGTGCATACTTATGCTCAAGTTATCTATTATGGTGCATGGAGACATCACTTTATTCGAGTTGGTCACAATGATTGAAAAGGTTTGCCCATGTACATACACTTGGGTTGAAGTTACAAGCCAATAATAAAGACAATAAGTGTGGTCAGAAGAATGATCCACTAGAGAGTATTTGGAAAGTGGAAGGGATAAATCGATCTTTTCATCTCAACTCTTTACTGAAAGACTTTTCCATAGATGGAAGGAGACTATAAGGAATAGGCAGAACATATGCTCATAGGAAACACAAGGGGCTGAAGTCCGTGGTGGGCGACATTGTGTGTGTGAGGATCTCGCAGCTTAAATACTTTATTGGATTGGTAGTTTGAAAAAGTATGCACCAAGGGTTTTAGGGCTTTTTCAATTTTGGATAGAGTAAGGAAGTTAGCTTATAGAGCGAAGCTTCCTAAAGGGTTGTTGGGAGTTCACAATGTTATCCTTGTGTTACACATGTAGAAGTGTTTACACGATTCAACTATCATGGTCGAGTTGAGTCAGTTAGAAGAAATTGAAGTAGAAAGCGAATCACTTATTCACCACACACCTACTCGCATTGTTGGGCATGGGACAAAGTGACTCTGCAATAAAATAATTAGACTGGTTATAGTCTAGTTGGAAGAGGACCTAGTTGAGAGTACTTAGGAGCCTGAAATTTTTTTTCTAAGCTACCTATTTCGGGCCCTTTTTTTGGTGAATCTTTATTTAGAATAGCAAATTATTTATGCACTTAATATTTAGCTTAGCATCCTCGATAGGTAGGGATACTTTGAAACTAGGGATGGTTGCGAGAATGTCATTAGGACATGTTTTGAATGACGGTTGCTAATGGATAGATTTTATTAGTTACTATTGCACATAAATGGCTTATTTTGATATTTTCATATGCCACATGTTTAGCAGAGGAAAGGTCAAAGTGTTAGTGAATATGAATTTTACTATTCAATAAATGTGATAGTATATAAAATATAGATAATAACAAGGGAAAAAGTTATTTTAGCTTTGGAATTTCTATTCTCACACCTTGTTGATAGTAAATAAAATTTTGTTTCAAAATAATTCTATTTTAAAATTTAAAAATAAACCTCCTTATGCGAATTGTACTAGGAAAGTTGGGAAAGATTTGGATGCAAGAGAGAAGGTTTCAGATAAAATGAAATCGATATACAAAAGATGGGTGAGAATATAAAATTCTTTATCTAAATCCCTTTTCCGACATAAGGATATGAATTTAGAAAAATTGGATTTTTAAAATTTTATATGTTAGAATGGTGTGTTAGGTATTGGATGGTAAGGACTCGATACAAATTATTTGAACCATACTCCTACCCATAAGAGTGCGGAAATTGTTGTGTGAAAACAAAGATTTTGGTTTTTGAAAACTTGCATACATATAGAACTGCCAGTATATAAGTAATACCCCGTAAAATTAACAAAAATTTATAAATAATTTATAAGGCTCCAAAAATGGAATTTGAGCAAATGATCAATTTACCATGAAACTTACACTGTTGTGTTCGTGGTGATTTTCTAAGCAACTTTCATATTTGGAGTTTCACGATCAGATCTTAAACGAAGAAGTTATTAACGTTTGAAGTTTCCAAAGAGAAAATAATTAACGAAAATAGGAAATAAATAATAACAAATGCAAGACCCCATGCTTGACCTCCTTACTTGGATAGGTCGTTCACTAGCGGCAGTTGGAGATGGCGACTATGGTTGAACCTTGGCCAAACAGACCATATTTACTTATTTTAAGCTAACAGTTATGGTTGATTCGAGCGCCCATAAATACAGGCCTAACCCTAACATCTTTTCTCATATTTTCTAATTTAAGCAGCGAAGCCCTGGCATTTTCCCTTCTCCGCTATGTCTATTAATTATAAAATATTATACATATATACAAATCAGAAAAGGGTGAAAAAAAGAAAAGAAGAGAAGAAGTGAATCGACGTTGCAAACAAAAAAGGTAAGATTTTATAATTATAAATATATATTCCCCTTAACTCCAAATCCCTTTCCAGATCTGTAATTCTAATAGTACGTATATAGCCTTCTTTTGGATTAGAATGGAAGAGGAATCAAGTAAAGAAATGTTTTTAGATTTCGAGAGATTTAGAATGCTTGAAAGGTGAGTGGGAAATTATACAATTTATTTATAACATTGAAATTTATATCATTGAAGTTTATTTAATCATTATTTTTGTATAAGATCTAATGAGTTGCAACGTAAAACAAATATATAAGATTATCACTTGCAAATTCTATAAAATTGGTTATTGGAGTAGGAATAGTATGTACAATGTAATCTAGAAATTTAAAATCAGTCCCAAATAATAATTATTGATGATTGTTTGTAAAGTTGTAGAGTTTATTTCAAATCTATAACTGAGCTATAAATTAGGTTGCCCTAGTTGACTTGGAATGAGAATTTCTATGTTTTAATTTTTTTAAAGTGGGGTATAATTTAAATAAATTTAATTCCGTGTAATCACATAAATTACCTAATTCCATAATTTTATAAAAGTGTATTGTTTGAATTAATAAGGAATATACCGAAAAGGAAAGAGTTATGTAAAGTGCGGGTATTCTTGTCCGTAGTTTACACTGTCTATTTTAATAAAACAAAAGAGATAATTCTTTGTACTTTCAAATAGAGAAAAATCTAACTTTTGGATAATTTTTGAAAAGTTACAACGATAATCCTTTTTAGAAGGATAACTTTGATAAATTAAAATGTGGAAAGGAATATAATAGTTTATGAATTAATAGCTAGAAATAGGAAAATATATATACGTATAACCACACTTAACGATTAAAAGTTAAAAATAAAAATACGTGGCATAATTTGTGACGATATTTATATTAATTATTAATAACGTAATAATTATAGGACTAGGAGGTTAAAAAGGGAAGGAACAGCAATTCCAAAATTTATGGACAATAACTACAAATTTAATGGGTAATAAATTTTATTTAATAAAGAGTTAAAAGAACTAAATGGGTACCGATTAGAGAATTTAATATGTCATTTATGGGAAAATTGAATAGGCATAATAAGTGGATTTTGAAATTGGTAAATAAATATCATTAGAGATTATCCAATTTTGACATTAATGACAAATTATTATGAACAATGGACATTTATTAGACATAAGAAGGAAACGAGGAAACTAAAGCCTAAGCGTACAAAATAGGAACTATTGCATAGAAAAAAAGTAAGTATAAAACTATTAAATACACATAGAAGGTAATATAATTTTCATAGTAGGAAATTATACAGCTTCAGTTATACATTTAGAACGAGTGTGAATTAGTGAGTTTAGCCCGACACTAGGCTTTGGGTGTTTGGTTTGGTTTAGTGGGTTGCGAGGTCAGTAGACAGAAGTCTACCCTTCATCTAGAGTCTACCTGTAGTTGTGTATACTTTCTACTAATGTGAGACATCTCTAATCATAAGACCTGTTAGGAATGGATATGCATTGCAAATAGGTGGGGGAAAAATATACTGAGGGTTCGCCTCAGATTTAAAGTATTAAATGGCCTAATACTTTTATGGAAATGGGGTCTACTTTACTTCCAACAAGAGGTATTAAATAATCGAAAGGAGCATTTTCCTTGACTTACATAGACTAATGTAACAACCCGAAATTTGACCTATAATAATTAATTTGTTAATTAATTAAATAATAAAATAACTTTATGAAATTATCAGAATTGAGCCATGGGAATTGCACCATTGTGTCTGTGTTAATTTTCTGGTCAATTTCCATATATAGAACGTCAGAAACCGAGCTAATATGAGCAAGATATGAGACAAACAAGAAAACGAAATATATATATATATATATATATATATATATATCTATATCTATATATCTATATATATATATATGGCCAAGTCGATCGGTCGGTCGACCTGGGCAAGGGGGCAGTCGACCACCCGGTCGACCCGCCTCAGGTGAAAGAACGAATAATCGTTCCTTCGTTCCAGTATGTTCCAACGAACCTTTTGCACGTCATTTGCATCCTTTATTTCAATTTGGTCCTTCCAGTTTTGCATCTGATGGCTCCTATTCAGACTATGACGTGGTTGTATCCTATTCAATCCCCAAATCCAACGGTCCGAGATCCACTTCTACCCCTAGACCTAACACTTTTTCTCATTCTAGGTTTTCTCCAATTGGGTTCACCTTTCTAGGAAGGACCCTAAACATAATAATTTTTCCAAAGGAGAGAATCGTTATAAATTAAATTATTTTACAATACCAAGTGGATCCGGGAAGACCAAAGGAAGAGCTTAGGACCGGAGGTGGGTGATTGTAATTATTTTAAGATTTCTTTAAGTAATTTAAAATAATAGGGTTTCCAATAGTTGTAGTTTTACTACAATTTTTGGAATAGCCTTTTCAGTAGTCTATTTACAGTTTTTTTAGAATTATTTTCAGTCTATTTTCTTTCATCTATTCTTTTCATTAATTTTAGTTTATTTCTGTTAATTATAATTTATTACTGTTAAGCATAGCTTTTTATTGATTTATAGTTTATTTACTGTTATATATTTCTTATTTACATCTTTTTCGACGTTTTAGATTTTTATGCAAGCGTCTATTCTCTTCAGCCCCTTTTTCTTCGAGTATGGATTAGAATAAATTAAACGCGAATATGGATTGTATAAGTAAGAATATTGAATGAAGAAAGATAAGAAGTAAATTATAAAGACTGTAATAAAATGGAATTAAGAGTGAAATTTTGCGTAATTATGATATTAGTTGGATTGAATTAAAGAGATTGGCCTATTTATAATTATGAGATATAAAGTATACAGACTGTAATATAAATGGAATTGGACTGAAATTATGCCTAATTATGATCAAAATTGGACTAATTAATTGGCTTAGTCATAACGTAGAATTGTAACTAGCAGATGGAAGAAGCTTATTTTCACACTTAAACCTTGGGTTAAGTAATGAGCATGATTATAACGTACATTATAATAAGAAAAAGAATAGAATGAGGCTTATTTTAATACTTGGGATAAATTAATAAGCATAGAAAGTAAAGATGATAATAAAGTCTTATTTAAATAATTTATCTAAGTTAATAAGCAAAGATGAAAGTAGGACCTATACAAAATAGCATTCCTTATTAGACGAAACGATGGTCTCACATTAGCCTGAAGCAAGACGAGGGCACACTTATGCTAAGAATGGTAATAATTAGTCAAATAAAAGTCCAATTCAAGTGGAATTTGGATAAGGGGCGCGACTAGATATTGTTTGGATGAAGGGCCAGTACCAACAGCATTACCCCTATTTTCTATGGACACACAGTGATCTCACGTTAGCCTGAAGTGGGATGAGGGGCACACTTATGCTGGATGTTGAGGTAATAAGAAGACCCAATAGGTGGAGAAAAAGGTAGCATGAGCATGGTGGCAGTTACGCGTGCGACTTCCATTCGGGTGCTCAGTAATAGCTATGAGTTCCGAGCGCTTAGTATGGGTGTCTTTCGTAGACACCATTACCTTCTGTGTAGGGAGCTATATACGTCATTCGGATCCACAGTGGTTGCTCTGTGCATCTTTTGTAGATACCATTGGCTGCTGTGCAGGAAGTTATATAGTGGCCGGTCCGCGGTAAGGTCTATGGAGTAGTAGGCCGATCAAAAAGGGTAGAATTAGGATTACATCCTAATTACAGGATTATGAATTTAGCCTAACCAAAGCAGAAATCAAGGACAAGTGCAAGCAATCAAAATTAACCTATCTTATAATTAGTCATATTTATTTCCAGTTTATCTCTTTCCTATTTCCTTTGTTTCCTCTTTATATACTAGAACTGTTGTAGAGTCTAGTACTTTTACTTTGCTTAAAGACTCTAGTAATTACTATCATTCACCAGACTTTTAGTCTGACCCACTCCTCTATTCCCCCTTCCCCCCTTAGGCAATCAAGGGAGATGACAGTAGATTGCAGTTGCTTGAAGATTTCTTGGAGGAGTTTGCTACCATGTATTTCTTTTCTTTCAGCTTTTGTTCTTTCTATGTACTGGCTTATTATGAGGGACATGATGTACTCTGATTTTTGAGACTATGAGTTTTTGTTTCATGAGACATATTGGATTTTTAAACATGTATGTGGTATTTGGTATTTGACTTATTTATGAAGTAATTATGAAGTTTTGTTTTAATTAATTTATTATTTTAAGTTTCCACTGTTTTTATCCATTTTTGTCTTGTAAATTTTAGTCTTTGTTAGCTTTAGTTATACCTACAACGCAATACGTCTTTTAATGTGCCCTTTTGGGTATAATAAGGGGTGTGGGGGTGTTTCACTTGATATTAGAGCCTAAGGTTATAGGATTCCTAAAATTTTATTTTAAAAGTAAAGTATTGACGCAGCGGATTAATCAAAACAATGTAGATCGATGAAAGTAGCGATCGATGGATTGGAAGATACTGAAATGCCCAAATTCGTTGATCCGAAGATACCGAATTCTAGCTATCCCGAACTCGTTGATCGCGCACGATACCGGGTTCAAAGATCTGCGATTCTTCACACGTTGATCTAGCGCACTAGATTCCGTGAATCGGCTTCTGCAGTCGTTGAATCGAGCGCACTCGATTATCCGAAAGAGGAGATAGGAGATTACACTCGACTACCAATTTGGTGAAAGCACAAAGCTAACAAAACAAGAGTTTTATTTCAAATCAACTAAACTATTACAAATGACCACACATGCCTATTTATAGGCTACAACTCACACGTCAAAACAGAACAAACTTTCCACAACACTTAGGTCGTGAATGACCTACGACCTAAAAATGGTGCGACCTATAAAACCCAGCGACTTAGTATAGGTCGTTAACGACCTAACAGTTCACATTACAATACAACCACATATTACAAACCAACATACAAGACAACATAACAACTTTACAACACTTAGGTCGTACACGACCTATCAAGACCTCCGACTTAAACTAACAGTTACAACAGCTAAACGACTCAACAAATGAACGGCATCTGGAGCTCCGCGACCTAAGAATGAACGGCATCCCTTCATTAGCGACCTAACAGAAGCGGCTTCAGAAAGTCTTCGCGACTTAAGACTCCACGACCTAACTTCTTGCGACCTAACTTAGGTCGGAACCTTTTCCTGCGACCTATCGTAGGTCGAATTATATTCCTGCGACCTAACCCCTTGCGACCTAACTTAGGTCGTAACCTCTTAGCTCGTTCGCATGCCATCATGCTGAATCCTTTGACTCGCGTGCTGCCTTTACTAGGTCGTAAGCGACCTAAAATAGCGTTAGGTTGTGAGCAACCTAAGACTTCAACCTCCAACGACTTATTCCCAATTCTTAGCTCGTTACTCTCGAACCCGTTAGGTCGTAGCTCTTTTCCTGGTGACATGTTAGGTCGTTCCCACGACGTATGCCTTAGCTCGTTAGGTCGTATGCGACCTAAAAACAAGTTAGGTCGTTTGCGACTTAAACTTTCTCCATGTTGCACTACCACGTTAGGTCGTTCGCGACCTATCACTTCCTTAGGTCGCAAACTCGAGACAACTTCTTCCCCTGATTTCCAGTTAAGTCGCAGCTTCCCCTCTCGTGACTCCTTAGGTCGAGGACGACCTATAACTTCTTGGTTAAGGCGTATGCGACTTAAATCCTTAAGTCGTGTGCGACTTAGACTTTCACTTCTGTTTTGAGCTGCATCATCCTCCCCAGGTTGAGAAAAATTCGACCTCGAATTTGTAAATTCTTCCACATTAGCTCGTTCATCCCCATGATATGGTACGAGATGCTTAATATTGAACACATCAGAAGTATACACATCCTCCGGCAGCTTCAACTTATAAGCATTTTCATTAATTCGTTTCACGACTTCTACAGGACCAATTTTTCTGGCTTTCAACTTATTATAAGCGCCTACTGGAAAACGATCATTTGTTAACACTGCATAAACCATATCTCCTTCATTAAATTCAACACTCCTTCGCTTCAGATCTGCAGATCGTTTGTATTTCTCATTTGCCTTTGCCAATCGTTCTTGAACGGTTCTATGACGCTCCGTCAACCCTTCAACAAAATCAGCAGCTTTCTTAACTGTCCCCTTCGAGTGTGGTATTACCGTTAAATCCAACGGTCCCTTCGGTAAGCTTGAATACACTATCTGAAACGGACTGAAACCCGTACTACGGTTCACAGCATGATTATGAGCAAACTCTTCCTGGCATAACTTCACATCCCAACTCTTCAGATTGTCTTGCACTAGACATCTCAACAAATTTCCCAATGATCGGTTCACAACCTCGGTCTGTCCATCCGTCTGCGGATGATAAGCGCTGCTAAAGTTCAACTTCGTTCCGACCATCTTCCACAAACTTAGCCAAAAATGACTTAGAAAACGAGTATCCCTATCTGACACAATCGATTCTGGCAATCCGTGAAGTCGATATATCTCTTTGAAAAACAATTGAGCAACATGAACAGCATCCGCCGTCTTCTTACAAGCAATAAAATGTGCCATTTTCGAAAATCGGTCAACCACCACATAAATGGAATCGTTTCCCCTTTGAGTTCGAGGCAAACCCAAAACAAAATCCATACTCACATCAACCCATGGTTTAGTTGGTACATGTAACGACATATATAAACCAGCATTAGTCGCAGTTCCTTTCGAAACCTGACAGATATGACATCGCTCCACTAACCTCTCCACCTCTTTCCTCATCGATGGCCAAAAGTAAGACTGTGAAATCAACTGTAATGTATGGTCTCTCCCAACATGTCCTTCTTCATGTAGCTCTTTTACAATCTTCATCCTCAAACTACAATCAGGTATGCACAATTGATTTCCTTTGAATAGAAAACCATCTACCATCATAAACTCATCCGTCTTTCCCTCCTTGACTTTATCAATACACTTCGCAAAGTAAGGATCATCGACAAATAATTCTGGCAACACATCAAACCCTATCACCTCAACTTTCAGTGTAGTCAACAAATGACTCCTCCTACTCAAAGCATCAGCCACTCGATTCGTCACCCCTGACTTGTGTTTAACAACAAAAGTAAACTGTTGCAGATATGCAATCCACGATGCATGTCTCGCTGAAATCTTGTCTTGCCCTTGTAAATGCTTCAATGCCTCATGATTAGTGTAAAGAACAAACTCTTTCTGAAATAGATAGTGTCTCTAGTGTTTAATAGATTGCACGACAGCATAAAATTCCACATCATATGTACTGTATCTCATCTTTGCTCCTGATAACTTCTCGCTAAAGTATGCAATCGGACGTCCCCTCTGACTCAATACTCCTCCAATCCCAACCTTGGATGCATCAGTATGTAGTTCAAACACTAACTGAAAATCTGGTAATATTAGAATTGGTGCAGACATCAAGAGTTCTTTGTTTCGCTCAAAAGCAACCCCTGCTTCCTCCGTCCATGCAAACTGTTTACCCTTCATACAATCTGTAACAGGTGCCATCACACTACTAAAGTGTGGAATGAACCTCCGATAAAATGAAGCCAACCCGTGAAAACTACGAACTTCCGTTATCGTCTTGGGTTGCGGCCAATCTCTGATAGCTTCGACTTTACTTTGGTCAACCTGTATTCCTTCTTCCGACACAACATACCCCAGAAATAAAACACTTCTCGCCATAAAAACACACTTCTTTGTAGCAGCATAGAATTGTTCTTCACGAAGAATAATTAACACTTTCTTCAAATGTTGAACACGCTCTTCTGTACTAGCACTGTAGATTAGAATATCATCAAAGTAAACCACCACAAATTTTCCAATGTACGGTCTGAAAATTTGATTCATCACCCTCATGAATGTACTCGGTGCATTCGATAGACCAAACGGCATTACCAGCCATTCATACAATCCTTCCCTCGTCTTGAATGCTGTCTTCCATTCATCCCCTGGTCTAATGCGAATCTGATGATAACCGCTCTTCAAGTCAATCTTAGAAAAGATTACGGACCCACTGATTTGATCCAATAAATCATCAAGCCTTGGCATCGGAAATCTGTATCTGGCTGTGATCTTATTCAATGCTCTACTATCTGTGCACATCCTCCACGTTCCATCCTTTTTGGGTACCAATAAAGCTGGTACAGCATAAGGACTTAAACTCTCCTGCACATGCCCCTGTTCAAGAAGTTCTTCCACTTGCCTCCTCAATTCTTCATGTTCCTTTGGACTCATTCGATAATGTGATCTGTGTGGCAACACAGCGCCTGGAACAAGATCTATCTGATGTTGTATATCCCTCAACGGTGGCAACTCCGTTGGTAACTCCTCAGGAAATACATCGTCAAATTCTTTCAAAACTGACTTCGCTTCCTCCGGAATTTCAACCTCTTCACTGCTCTCTCGCCCAATCACAAAAACACTTCAGGCTCCTCCTCTACTTCCTTCACAAACTCCTTCAAAGATAACAAAGTTTTAAGCTCTTCAATCTCCTCCAACTTGTTTTCCTCCTGTTGTCGCTTCTTTGGAACTAGAGTAATCTTTGTGCCTTCAAACATGAAACTGTAACTGTTGGTACGCCCATCATGTTGCACCGCCCTATCATACTGCCACGGTCTCCCCAGCAACAAATGACAGACATCCATATCTACCACATCGCACCAGATTTCATCCTTGTATTTCTTTCCAATTGAAAACTTCACACAAGCCCTTCGTCCAACCTTCACCTCCCCGCCTTTCCTCAACCAAGCTAGCTTGTACGGTTTCGGATGTTTCTCAGTCTTCAATGCCAACTTCCTCACAGCTTCTGAAGAAATTATATTATCACAGCTTCTGAAGAAATTATATTATCACAGCTTCCAGCATCAATAACAAATTTGCAAACCTTCCCCAGAATGGTACATGTTGACTGAAAAATATTGCTCCTTAACCAACTACAATCCTCCTCTTGCTTTGGTGTTAAACAGGACCTCTTCATCATTAGATTGTAACCTTCGTCTCCCGTCACTTCTTCTTCCTCCTCATCAGGTGGTGAATTGGAACATTCAGCTTCTTCATCCTCATCCTCAACCTCCGCTATCATAGCTCTCTTCTTCGGCTTTGGACATTCGCTACTTTTGTGGCCCATTTCTTGGCAATTATAACACTTGAAACCATTATTGACTTTCATCTTTCCAACCTCATTCACAACTGGTTTTGCAGCAACGTTTGAAACATTAGAACTTCCACTAACACCCTTCACTTGATTATTGGAATTTGTAAACACACCCCCTCCTCGTCGTCCCTGTTTCTCCCAAGCCAATGCTTTCTGATGTGCTTTCGCTACAGATCTGGGATCAAACATGTTAACCATATCCTGAATCTGCATAATTCGCAATCCCCCAATGAATCTAGATGTCAGCTGCTCTTCCGTTTCCTTAATATCATTCCTCGCAATAAGCTGATAAAATTCATCCGCGTAATCAATAACATTCTTTGTGCCCTGCCTCAAATTCTGCAAACGTTGATACATCAAAGATTGATAATTGTAAGGTAAGAACGTTTCTTTCATCAATTTCTTCATCTTCTCCCAAGATTCAACTTTTGACTTCCCCATTCGTTCACGTGTAAGTTTGGTTTGCTGCCACAATGCCAAAGCTCTACCCCTCAACCTCGTAGCAACCAACTTCACTCTACGATATTCTAGAACTTCTTTGAAGTCAAAAATCTCTTCAACATTAGCCACCCAATCTAGAAACTCCTCCGCTTGCATACCACCTTTGAATTCAGGAATTTTAGTCTTCATTCCCGACTCCCACTTGTGATCATACTCAGAGTAATTTCTTCCTTGTCCTCGTCCTTGTCCTCGAACACTACCACCATCATACTCCTCTTCAAAATCAGATGTATATCGTTGTCTATCTCGTCCACCGACATCTCTACTACCATCTCGTCTTCCACCATCATCCCTTCAATCTACATTCCTCCGTTCACGATCATTCACGTTCCTCCCACGCCTTTGATCATCATCAACACTTCTGTCTCGATTGGAATGTGGCGAGACTCTACTTCCTCCATGGTTAGATTCAGGTGATACCCTTCTCCGATTTTGATTCATTTCTAACATCATCTTCTCTAACCGACCAATTCCTTCGTTAAGCTTTTCACTAAAGTTTTCATTGATTCTTTGCTCCATCTCATCAGCTTCTTCTCTTCAATACAAAGCTTCAACGTTTTGGTGACGATTAGCTCTTCTTGGCGGCATACTTGAAAACTTCACAAAACTCTTCAATTCAAACACAATTCGAACTTTGATCCAAAATGAAATGGATCAAAACTTCCAGTTTTGTTGCAAATCGCGATGAACACGATGAACAAAATTCTCGGCCTCCAACACAAATTCGATCGAAACAACTTCGAACAAGCTCTACTAACTCGGTCGACTTGATTGGAGATGCTCGGTTCAACTTGATTTCTTCAAAACTCCAAAATGATTAGGCTCCAAGTCTCGATCTAGCTATGATTGGCTAGAACAAGCTCTGATACCAAAACTGACGCAGCGGATTAATCAAAACAATGTAGGTCGATGAAAGTAGCGATCGATGGATTGGAAGATACTGAAATGCCCAAATTCGTTGATCCGAAGATACCGAATTCTAGCTATCCCGAACTCGTTGATCGCGCACGATACCGGGTTCAAAGATCTGCGATTCTTCACACGTTGATCTAGCGCACTAGATTCCGTGAATCGGCTTCTGTAGTCGTTGAATCGAGCGCACTCGATTATCCGAAAGAGGAGATAGGAGATTACACTCGACTACCAATTTGGTGAAAGCACAAAGCTAACAAAACAAGAGTTTTATTTCAAATCAACTAAACTATTACAAATGACCACACATGCCTATTTATAGGCTACAACTCACACGTCAAAACAGAACAAACTTTCCACAACACTTAGGTCATGAACGACCTACGACCTAAAAATGGTGTGACCTATAAAACCCAGCGACTTAGTATAGGTCGTTAACGACCTAACAGTTCACATTACAATACAACCACATATTACAAACCAACATACAAGACAACATAGTGACTTTACAACACTTAGGTCGTACACGACCTGTCAAGACTTCCGACTTAAACTAACAGTTACAATAGCTAAACGACTCAACAAATGAACGGCATCTGGAGCTCCACGACCTAAGAATGAACGGCATCCCTTCATTAGCGACCTAACAGAAGCGGCTTCAGAAAGTCTTCGCGACTTAAGACTCCACGACCTAACTTCTTGCGACCTAACTTAGGTCGGAACCTTTTCCTGCGACCTATCGTAGGTCGAATTATATTCCTGCGACCTAACCCCTTGCGACCTAACTTAGGTCGTAACCTCCTAGCTCGTTCGCATGCCATCATGCTGAATCCTTTGACTCGCGTGCTGCCTTTACTAGGTCGTAAGCGACCTAAAATAGCGTTAGGTCGTGAGCGACCTAAGACTTCAACCTCCAACGACTTATTCCCAAGTCTTAGCTCGTTACTCTCGAACCCGTTAGGTCGTAGCTCTTTTCCTGGTGACATGTTAGGTCGTTCCCACGACCTATGCCTTAGCTCGTTAGGTCGTATGCGACCTAAAAACAAGTTAGGTCGTTTGCGACTTAAACTGTCTCCATGTTGCACTGCCACGTTAGGTCGTTCGCGACCTATCACTTCCTTAGGTCGCAAACTCGAGACAACTTCTTCCCCTGATTTCCAGTTAAGTCGCAGCTTCCCCTCTCGTGACTCCTTAGGTCGAGGACGACCTATAACTTCTTGGTTAAGGCGTATGCGACTTAAATCCTTAAGTCGTGTGCGACTTAGACCTTCACTTCTGTCCTGAGCTGCATCAAGTATTTTCCAAAATAACTTGTTTTAAAAAGTATTTTTCAGAAATGAGCTCTTAGAAATAGTTTTTAAGTATAAAAGAGTTTTTATAAAAATCCCCTCAAAGTCCAGTTCAAACTTCTTTCGATTCTTTCGAGCCTAAGTTTCCTTTTCTTTGCATAGCATGGCTGATTGGTTCCATAAAGCTATCGTACCAGAGGTGCAAGGGCAAGCGCCCAATACATCACCGGTAGGTGGAAATCCCTTTAATCCACCTACACCAGCCGATTTTTTTGAGCTATGCAAGGACTTCACTAGCATAGGGGGCAGAACATTTTCTGGCATGAAGGATTTCAAGGAGACATAAGCTAGGTTGGAGGATATGGAGCGAAAGTTTAGGCGGTTAGGCTTGGAGGACCGACAGCGAATTCAACCTACTTATTGGAAGCTAAAGGGAGAACTTAAGGAGGTTCCTACAAGCTCTAAGAAATAGTTGTGGAAGGACAAGAAGGATAAGAGGAAAGAAAGGGAAGGCCCTCAAAGCGAATCAAGAAAAATGGGAAATGTAAGCATTGTAGAATGAATGGTCATTACGCAAAAGACTGTAAGAAGGCAGAAATGGAGGGAAGGTGTTTCAATTGTGGACAGCTTGGTCACTTTAGTAAGTTTTGTCCTTAGAAGATGAGGCAAGGAGCGAGTTCACCTGCAGCACAGATTCAGGCTTTGGATGCAACACCTTCCAGCAGATCTGCGAGCTTTGGAGAAAGGTTTCATAAGAAGAAACATATTGAAATACGGAACGCTGATCGTCTTCGCTACCAAAGCAGGTGGTTCTCTTCAACTTTGCATTGACTATAGAGAATTGAATAAGCTCACAAAGAAGAACCATTATCCACTCTCTAGGATAGATGATCTTTTCAACCAGTTAGTTGGCTTTTGAGTATCCTCCCAGCTTGATTTTGCCACTGGATTTCATCAGCTTAGGGTCGCTGATGATAACATTTATAAGACAACATTTAGGAAACCAAACGGATTCTTTGAGTGGTTGGTCATGACTTTTCGCCTAACCAATGTCCCGGCCTATTCTATAGATTTGATGAACCATGTTTTTAGAGAGATCCTAAAAAATATTTCATGGTGGTATTCGTGGTCGACATTTTGGTGTTTTCCAAAAATATGGAAGAGCATGTTATTCATCTGAAGGAGGTTCTTTATACGCTTCGTGTTCATCTATTGAAAGCAGAGTTCTTGAAGTATCACTTTTGGAGTGCGTTTATTGGGACATAGATAATGTCTACACATGATAGGGATTTAAGAAACGATTTTGTACATTTAGGATTGGGATTATGGAAATCCAAAGAGAGGTAGGCAAAAGTTAGAGATGTACAAAAAAATTTAGTAGATAAGCAGAGAAGAAAGTCCATGTGTAGGTAATTACAGAAATTATAATTGTCTCGGACAAGTGGATTTGACTGTGATGCCTTAGAATAGATATGAGTATACAAGAGGAATAGGAGTAAAATCCTTTAGTTTAGGAAAAGTACTCCGAGGTAGTAAGTAGGAAGACCCACTTTATGCTAAGCCCAATAAAATAAAGTTTTCAAGATTTAAAAAGTTGAAAAAAAATTAATTGTTGGAATTGAAATTTTCATCATTAATATTTTCTTTTATAAAATAAACATAGGGTTTTTGAAGAATGGTATGAAATTTAAGTTGGTTTTTATATAATGAAAAATTAGAATTCTTTTTTAAGAATTATGGAGTATATATATAACTCACTAGTTTCATTGTAAGTAAACAAAGATTTTAAATATAAAAACCTAGAGTGTATCAAGTATCAAAAACGTAGATTACAACTTTTATTGTTGTAATAGATGTTTTCGTGAAAAACAAGTAGAGCATAGGCTATAACACTATTGTTATAGTAAGTGACTCTCAAGAGAAATATTTTTACATAGGTATATGAGATTTATTAGTATTTATTTGATTGGATCTATACACTAGTATATTATTTTGTAGTAACGGTATTTTACGCAACATCCATTTTAACCCAAATAAAAATGTGTTTTAAAAGGTAATTTCTAAGTATAGAAACAAAATGGTTTGTAAAGTACACTTATTATTAATAAGTATAAGGAAGTGTTTTTGCAGTTATGGAAATATTAAAACAGTTTTGAAGATGAGTTTTTTGAAAGGAAAATGTGTAAGTTATATATTAGAAAATATTTATAATGGAAGAATATAATTTAAACATATTTTAATCTATTGGAATGAAAAGAACAATGGTACGATTTTCTATGAAATCGATAAAAATGTTTTGTGCAAGTTACAAGGAATACATGAAAGAGATATACAAGGTATGAAAAGCACCATATTTTGTATAGCCTATTTCGAAAAATATAAAATAAGTTCATTGTAATTTCACATAAATATGAAATTCTCTTTTAAAAGGTTCATAGAAGATTTTAGCGTTAATAACTTCTCATAAGAGAAAGTAGTTCCAATACATTAAGATATGAGACTGTTAGGTGTAATAAGAAGCTGTTTTGAAAACACATAAAGGATTTTTTAAAGATATTTTAAAAGAAAATGGTTTGGTGAAAATGTAAATAAGTTTTTGAAATGAAAAACATAATAAAAGTAAAATTTGAAAATTCAATTTTTTATAGAAAACTATAAAAGTCTTTCAGAAGAAAGAGAGATATAAGTTTTAGACTTAAAAATTTGGAAGTTTTTCCCTCTAAGTTTAGGAAATAATATTAAGTAACCAAGTATTTTTGAAATTAATAGAAACTGAAAAGATTACATTTTTAAAGACAAAGATTTTGGGATTTGATGTTTTAATTTTTTTTAGAAACCTTAGTTTTTAAAACAAGGTGATAAATACCAAACCAAACTCTTAAATGTGTAGTAGATAAGAATCATTTCTTAGGAGTAACGGAAAAGGTGTAAGGATATAGCAGTAATTACTTTTAGAAGTAATAAGGGAAGTTTCTGTAAAGTATATAGGACACAAGTAAGAACCTAGTAATGTTGATTCATGGAGAACAATAAAATGAAATTAGTAGGATAGTAAGACAAGCATTGTTGAGAATGAGTATTCTTGATTTTGGAAGAACTTGGGAAAAGCATCTTTCTTTAGTGGAATTCATATGGTAGTAGTTTTCAAGCCAGTATTGGAATGACACCTTTTGAAGCTCTTTTTGGGAAGGCCGTGTAAGACGTCTTCATTTTTGTTGGAGTCTATGGAAAGGTTGTTTCTTGGTTCCGACATGGTTAGAGAGATTTCGGAGAAGACTTATTTGATTAAGAGAAAATTCGTATCTCATATCCATATCTCTTTGATAATAGGTTTTAGAATTTCCTTTTTCCATCTTTAGATCTGAATAGGTTCTTTCCGTTATTATCCTTTAGGAGGGTAGAGCTTAGGATTTAACCTATGGAAGGTAGAATTTGATGTAAACATGTTAATAGAACATGTTATGAATGATGTATGCTAATGATTGCAAGTGTTTGCTAGTGGATTCTACAGACACATATAGGTACACTAGGCACTATTATTCTTTACGGATCGACCTAATAGGACACTAGAGCATATGCATATGGATGTGCGTGCATTTTTACTTTATTTCCATGGTTTCCATAAATGGATGTTTATCACATGATTGTTGCATTTGGATGATGGTTGTAGCACGCATATAGAACTATCAGTTATCATTAGGAATTTTTGCATTCACTTGGACACATGGCACGGACATGATTGCATAAAAGGAGGTCAACTGAATCAGTGGACCGCCTAATCTTTTGCATTAGTTAGGAACATTTACACTACACTAATTGCATAAGTATCATAAAATTTCATTAGAAAAACTTAAGGAAAATGGATGGATGCTTGATGATTGAGTAGTTGGTTGTAGAATTGGATGAAAATATTTAGTACATTCTTTTATCCTTAGAGATTTCAGGGACGAAATCCCTTAAGGAGGGGAGAATGTAACAACCTGAAATTTGACTCATACTAATTAATTCGTTAATTAATTAAATAATAAAATAACTTTGTGAAATTTTCAGAATTGAGCCACAGGAATTGCACCATTGTGTCCGTGGTAATTTTCTGTAGAACATCAGAAACCGAGCTAATATGAGCTAGATATGAGACAAACAAGAAAATGAATATATATATATATATGGCTAGGTCGACCGGTCGACCTGGGCAAGGTCGACCCGCCTCAGGTGAAGGAATGAAGAACCGTTCCTACGTTCCAGTATGTTCCAACGAACCTTTTGCACGTCATTTGCATCCTTTATTTCAATTTGGTCCTTCCAGTTTTGCATCCGATGGCTCCTATTCAGCCTATGACGTGGTTGCATCCTATTCAAACCCCAAATCCAACGCTCCAAGATCCACTTCTACCCCTAGACCAAACACATTTTCTCATTCTAGGTTTTCTCCAATTGGGTTCACCTTTCTAGGAAGGACCCTAAACAAAATAATTTTTCCAAAGGAGAGAATCGTTATAAATTAAATTATTTTACAATACCAAGTGGATCCGGGAAGACCAAAGGAAGAGCTTAGGACCGGAGGTGGGTGATTGTAATTATTTTAAGATTTCTTTAAGTAATTTAAAATAATAGGGTTTCCAATAGTTGTAGTTTTACTACAATTTTTGGAATAGCCTTTTCAGTAGTCTATTTACAGTTTTTTTAGAATTATTTTCAGTCTATTTTCTTTCATCTATTCTTTTCAGTAATTTAGTTTATTTCTGTTAATTATAATTTATTACTGTTAAGCATAGCTTTT
Organism: Allium fistulosum; assembly: GCA_030737815.1. Lineage (NCBI taxonomy): Eukaryota > Viridiplantae > Streptophyta > Magnoliopsida > Asparagales > Amaryllidaceae > Allium > Allium fistulosum. Next base: position 422,383,036 of record CM060906.1, read on the forward strand.
TATTGATATTTCTTATTTCCATATTTTTCGACGTTTTGGATTTTTAGCAAGCGCCTATTCTCTTCATCCCCCTTTTCTTCGTGTATGGATTAGAATAAGTTAAACGCGAATATGGATTATATAAATAAGAATATTGAATGAAGAAAGATAAGATGTAAATTATAAAGACTGTAATAAAATGAATTAAGACTGAAATTATGCGTAATTATGATATTAATTGGATGAATTAAAGAGATTGGCCTATTTATAATTATGAGATGTAAATTTTAAAAACTGTAATATAAATAGAATTGGATTGAAATTATGCCTAATTATGATTAGAATTGGACTAATTAATTGGCTTAGTTATAACGTAGAATTGTAACTAAAAGATGAAAGAAGCTTATTTTCACACTTAAACCTTGGGTTAAGTAATGAGCATGATTATAACGTAGGTTATAATAAGAAAAAGAATAGAATGAGGCTTATTTTAAGACTTGGGATAGATTAATAAGCGTATAAAGTAAAGATGATAATAAAGGCTTATTTAAATAATTTATCTAAGTTAATAAACAAAGATGAAAGTAGGACTTGTACCAAATAGCATTCCGTATTAGACGAAACGGTGGTCTCACATTAGCTTGAAGCGAGAGGAGGGCACGCTTATGCTAAGAACGGTAATAATTGGTCAAATAGAAGTCCAAATCACGAGGGATTTGGATAAGGGGCGCGACTAGATATTGTTTGGATGAAAGGACTGTACCAACAACATTACCCCTATTTTCTATGGACACACGGTGATCTCACGTTAGCCTGAAGTGGGATGAGGGGCACACTTATGCTGGATGTTAAGGTAATAAGAAGACCCAATAGGTGTAACAAAAGGTAGCATGGGCATGGTGGCAGTTACACGTGCGACTTCCATTTGGTTGCTCGGTAATAGCTATGAGTTCCAAGCGCTTAGTATGGGTGTCTTTCATAGGCACCGTTACCTTCTGTGTAGGGAGCTATATATGTTGTCCAGATCCACAGTGGTTGCTCTGTGCATCTTTCGTAGATACCATTGGCTGCTGTGTAGGGAGTTATATAGTGGCCGGTTCGCAGTAAGGTCTATGGAGTAGCAGGCCGATCAAAAAGGGTAGAATTAGGATTACATCCTAATTACAGGATTAGGAATTCAGCCTAACAAAAGTAGAAATCAAGGACAAGTGCAAGCAATCGAAATTAACCTATCTTATAATTAATCATATTTATTTCTAGTTTATCTCTTTCCTATTTCCTTTGTTTCCTCTTTATATACTAGAACTGTTGTAGAGTCTATTACTTTTACTTCGCTTAAAGACTCCAGTAATTACTATCATTCACCAGACTTTTAGTCTGACCCGCTTCTTTATTCCTCATCCCCCCTTAGGCAATCAAGGGAGAGGATAGTAGGTTACAGTTTCTTGGAAATTTCTTGGAGGAGTTTGCTAGCATGTATTTCTTTTCTTTCAGCTTTTGTTCTTTCTATGCACTGGCTTATTATGAGGGACATCATGTACTTTGATTTTTGAGACTATAATTTTTTGTTTCATGAGACATATTGGATTTTTAGACATGTATGTGGTATTTGGTATTTGACTTATTTATGAAGCAATTATGAAGTTTTGTTTTAATTAAGTTATTATTTTAAGTTTCCGCTGTTTTTATCCATTTTTGTCTTGTGAATCTTAGTCTATGTTAGCTTTAATTATACCTACAACGCACCAGGCCTTTTAATGTGCCCTTTTGGGTATAATTAGGGGTGTGGGGTGTTTTAATTAATCTAAACAGGATGTCAGCCGTGGAAGGTTGATGGGCTATATCAGTATTTTTGGACCTATCTTTAGTAATATGTCTGGTATATGGGCTTTGACCACAAGCGGTCCCAAGCGAGAGGTAGCAAAGACTTGGGTTATTCCCTGACAGATTTTGCTTCCTACTTGTGTAGAATCTGTATGGGAGATGCATAGACCTCAAAGAGATGGTTAGTCGAAATTTTGTTATCGAAGGTGGGTTAGTTAACCCTTAGATGAGTAATCGAGATGTGTTAGTAGTACACTAATCAAACTATATATTATAAAGCTGTATATATGGGTCATCGGTCTCTGTAGCTAGAACCGATCGACTAGCGTTTACGTTGAGGAGAGCCTGCTTTGGGGGCTTAGGTATTAAATAGCCATTGGGTCTGCCTCCTTCCTATTTTAGAAGTATTAGGTGGCTGGGATTTTTGGGTATTATATATATATATATATATATATCTGTGTGTGTATAGTTGCATATATAGTTATACCTCGGAGGAGGTTATACATATTGTATGCGCACTTACGATTAAATGGATTGGCCGTAAATAATAGACTACCACTTAAATAGAAATCAATCGGCATAGATTAATGGTATTGATAAAGTATGTAATTTTCCAATCACTTGAATGTTGTTCTGACCCCCTCCTCATTACAACCCAAAGGACAAATTTAGAATGACTTGTTACTGGAGCAATATGGGAAGAGTAGATGGAGAAGTCTTATTATTCATACTCGACGATTCTGGACATCCGAGGAATAATATTGATTCCAAAGTAGTAATCTTAGTCAGTACATATGTTCTATTATATTTTTCTATTTTGATGTGAATTTATATTGACCTCTCTCTAATATGCTTGTTTTTATTACAGGTTACCAAAACAAACGATCTGTACCCTGTTGGACTTAGGTTTCAATTTAGTCAAAATTCGGGCCAATTACGGTGCGGGTTGTTACATTTGGTATCAGAGCTTAGGTTAGTCTATCATAGGAATTAGGATACGGTGAGAAAACGTGTTTTTATTTTTACCTATAATTACATATATTATAGTCCAAACTCTATAAATTCCAACTATAGAACTAGTTATGACCATATTCCAAAATGATGGGTGAGGCAACTATAAATTGGAATAATAAATGGAGTTAAATGATACACCTACCCCAATTACCCCATGTAATGTATGCCATACTGAAGGCGTTCACCAAGACGAGCATGCGTACGACATATAAAAGAATCCCGAAGGCTGGATGGTACTTGACTTCTTTGTTGGTCGTAAGGTGCCTTATGATTGTGGATTTTGATAGATTGCCGATTGAAGATGCATATTTCATCCAGATATATGAGAAGTAAAAAACTATATATTGCAAGCATCCAGAATTAAGATATAATAGGAGTAGAGAAAGTTCCCGCAAGAAGGTGTACATTAATAACCAGTAGAAGATAGCTGGATTTTGAGAAAGAATAACTAAGGAGTATAAGGAATGAAGACCAAAAGAAAGGACGATGAAAGTCCATTTCTATGTCCAACCCCATATGAAAGAATTTGATAAAATGATTTTTGGAAATTCCTTGAAATATTTTGAATGAATGTTTCAAAGAATCTATTGAGAAGTTGTGGTTTTGAAAAAGTAAGTAAACTTTGAAGTTCTTAGTTTAAAATTGATAGAGTCAAAAGTTTTCGATTTATAAAAAAGGTTTTTCATTTTTGAAATGAAGGGAAAATAGAGTGGAGGTTTGGCTCAATGATTTTTCTTATTTTTAGAAGTTTAAAGGTTTATAAATTTCTTTCTCTACGGGGTGGATAAATGAAAATGGTACTTAATTAAAATAGGGTAAAGAGAATAGAAGGGTAAGAATGCCCGATAAATAAAATATGTGGAATATTCTCGTATAAAGAAAATAAGGAGAATAACTGTTGAAGTAGAAACTATTTAGGTAAGAGAAATATAAATAGTAGCAATATCGGAAAATTTAGATAGAAACAGAATTTAAAATAGGATTAGTAGTCTAGTTAAAAATAATGTAGGAGAAAGCAGTATTAATAAGACTCCAAAGATATGTAGCAATTACGCATAAATTTTTGATAAACGCTTAGATAGATGCAGTAGTTGCATGTATCTTTTAGAATTCACTCTCATATGCTATTAAAATCTCCGCTAAGGGTGGAAACAGAAATAATATGAGTAATAGGAAAGTAATAAGATGGAAGTTATCTTTGTCTACTCCACTTTTCATTTTTTGAAGTTACTGAAGATGTTTTTGAAAAAATGGTTTGGTATGACAACTAAGTTTCAACATGATATATGTTTTGGTTTTAAAAATCCAACATTTAAAAGCAGGAAATTTCTGCTATAGATTTTCTATCAAGGGTAAAGTTGGTTAGGAAAGGGAAACTTTTCATGGTTTCTTCTTGGAAACCAAGCAATTTTTGAATTTGATAAAAAGATTTCTTAGTTTATATTTAAAGATGAAAGTTTTTAATCAAGTACTTCATGACCGTGAAGTTTTATTTTTAAAAGTGTTGTGAAAAACCAAACCAATTGCTAATATGGAGAAGATAGGGATGACTACCTAAGTAAAAAGTGGGAAAGGTTAGGTTAGGAATAGAATACCTATGAATGCTCGTAGAATAGCAACAAGGAATCCCAATTAAATATATGGAATGTTTTATTAGAGATGTGTGGAAGCGATGCAAAGAAACCTCAAAGGAATGTGGAATAGTATCAGAGTACAATTTTGCGGGTCCTGGGGTATACTCACATGAAGGATCAAGGATATGGAGGAAGTAGATACCAAAGTTTGAGGAATACCTTCAAGAGATTATGAGTGGGAGAAGATAGTAGTATGGTTGGAGAAGAGAGTAATAAGATGGCAAACTCACATAAAGGATGTAGGTTGACTCAAGATTAGAGAATGCAAGATAGGTGGTAGAGAAAGTATTCCACCAAACAAATTTCTGATGAGTTATTCTAAAAGTGCATAGTTTATATTTCTTACCCACTTCAGTATAGGAATTCACAATTTATTCCATAATCAAGTGGAATGATTGAACTAATGGATAGACCTTATTTATTAGAAGTCAAGGAGATAAGTTAAGTCATGGTTGAATGGCATACTAGGAATATCCATCTTAATTTAGTAAAGAATGTAAGGACCACAACATCATTAACACCAATTTATAATAAATGGCAGCTTGTAGCAAAATTCTTTTTTAAGGTTTTTAGGTTGCATTCGCTAGTTGTCTTTCTTAGGTTATTAGAAAAGCACACGATATGATATGAGATATGTTCTAGTTTTATTACTGCGTTGATGGTTCGGATGAGCTTTGATATATATATATATATATATATATATTGGAAAACAGTGTAAATAAGGAGATCTCATAAGGACACCTAACTAGTGTACATCCAGTGATTTTACGATAATGAAATATAAAAGGTTTAACAAATAAATAATAATTATGAAAATATAATTTTTGCAAACATCAAAATTTTGCTACGAAGTTTATATCATTGGGTTCATAGCGATTTTTTGGATCAATTGTCATATATAAAGTTTTCCGATCGGAGTTCAAACGAAAAAGTTATTGATGTTTGAAGTTTTTGAATCGGAAATAATTATATATGCAAGTAAGGAAACAAATAATAGTTAACTAACATTAATTACAAACGGTTAAACATAATGGTAGCTTAGAAGTTAAGAAAATGGTAATAGGAAATAAATATTCATAATGGTTAAATAAGTAACTAAATATTCAAAAATCAGATGATGCACACAAATTAACAGCTACACGATTGACCCAAAAATAACCATGGTAGACCGGTAGTGGTCGGCCGTGTGGGGCTAGAAATCTACCAGGGATGCTACAAAAACTACAGTAATTAGAGGCCAAAATGGCTCGGATTAAAAATAGTTTAATGGATACCTAGAAACCGGCTTTCATTAATTTGTGCCTCTATAAATATATACCTAGAAACCCACTTTCAAACTCATATTTTCTAATGGATATGGAAGCTCTACCACTCTCTCTTCTCCACAAATTATGAATTCTTAAGTTAGTTCTGGTTATAAGTATATATAATTGGAGAACTGTAAAAGATGATAGAGAAGAGAAATATGGTCAAATCAAATTGTCAAGTTAAGGTAAGCTATAAATCCGGATCTTAAATACGACTTAGATCCAATTCTCTTTTCTAATCTAGATTTTTAATAGATCTGCTCACGCTTGCGGTGTGTGCATGCATGTGTATGTATATATATTCAAATAGGGAGAAAAGGGAGTCAAACTAGAATAATAGGGATTAGATCTGAAGATTTGGAACGTTAATAAAGGTGAGTAGGAATATTTTATGCTTTTGTATAATATTAAATTTGTATCGTTGCTGGTCTATTCCTATGCCTAAAATGTTAAATTGGAGTTGTAGGTTAAATATATATACATGAAATGAAATTGGTAACCCTGCCACATATTATGCAATTGTTAACTTGGTATCTATATATGTTATATGGATGTAAACCTGGAAAATGTTTTGGACATTAGCAGTCCAAAAATTTACTATCGAAAAATAGTAAACCTTGAACTTGTAATTAATGAAATAATTCTAGATCGTTATTTAAATGGGCATTGGAAAATAAGAATGTAAAATAACATAATCACAAAAAGATTTTTAGTTATTTATGCTGTATTTTAATTCATTGGAATATAAGATGTTGCAATGTGAATTTCTATACATTATCTCGTTTAAAATAAATAAAAGCGCGTCATTTGAAGTGACAAGGAATAGACCTAACAAAAGCAAGAGATATATAAAATAGGGATATTTACCATATTTTGTACTTTCTATTTCAATAACTTTATAAAGATAGTTCCTTGTCATTCCAAACGCAACACGAATCTTCTGCTTGGATGTGAGATAGAAATTTACAGTGTTAACATTTCCATGATAGAAGCGTAATTCCTATGCATTAAAATGAAGAAAATCATAAAGTGTTAAATAAAGAGATATAAACGTGATAAGAACATTCTAGAAGAAAAGATGTGCGATATCAATAAAGATGGGAATTAAATAAAAGAAATGTAAGTGTAGGCAAGAACAAAAAAGGGGTAAAAAGGGAATAGAAATAGAAAATGGTGAAAAAGGGAAAAGGGATAGAATAGACATTATAAATCTTTAAAAAAAGAAAGCAACCAGTAACCCTAAAGTAAGCAAGATATAAACTCATAATGAAGTTAGGATGTATAGTCAATAGTAAATTGTAGAGGCAAATTGATTGAGAAAAGATAAATGAATATATATATATATATGTGTGTGTGTGTGTGTGTTTGTTTGTTTGTATGTACGTATTATGTATGTATATGTTATATATAAGTCGCCTCAAATATGCGTTTATGACGGGTGTGAACTATTGAAGTTAATAAACGATTGTATAAATAACATGATATTAGTCATTAGTGTAGGTTGTAATGCGAGGTCAGTAGCGTTACATAACAAAAGTTTTTCCACCACAAGGGGCTATCAGTAGTTGTGTATACATTATACTGATAGAGACATATCCAACCATAGAAACCGTGGAGAATATAGGCTTGCATATAGATGAAGAAATACCACAATAGATAGAGGAGTATGCTTCAATAATAGGAAAGGGGGGTATTGCCTTGACTGCAATAGGCTATCTAAATCGGATGATGAGCACAGAACTACACTATGTCAGCATGTGTTAGTACCAAATAAAGGATTAGGGTTGTACATAGGTCGAGAATGTCATCGATCCTTAGCGGTCAACATGAAAGACATGGGTTACACCTAACGGGCTACACTGCCTACTAGTGTATGGACCACGTTGGGCCATGCATCGCCACATTGTTTCCTAGTTTGTTTGTTAGGAGGCAAGGCTAGTTAACCCTATTAAGGAGATCTTTCAAATCATCATGGAGTAGTATGTTGAGCTAAGTCCACAGTCAGTGGGCTGAATCTACCATATTTATAGCTCGTAGAGCTGAGCCTAGAATCAGGAAGCAGACAAGTAAATCCAAAAAAAATGCAGGTTAGACTACGACTAAATTATTTAAAAGTCATTAATAGGCACTACGGGAGTTCCTCGGTATGCACGGTGATTATATCATGATACAACGAGGGTGATGGATCCTGATGGTGTGCTAATATAGATATACTTTTGGGGATCGTATAGGTCCAATGGGGACCATAGTACTTATATATATGTACATAGTTATAATCTACTACGGGTAGATGGGATGTATCGTATGCGTATGTAGTATCGAAGCGACTAAGTAAAACTAAAAGACATAACATGAAATGGAAGACAATCGGCATAAACTAGTATTATATTTAAAGTGTATAATTTACTAGTCATCAGAACGTTGTTTTGACATCCTCCTCATTACAACCCACATGATAACTTAGACGGACAAGTATAGGTACAAGGCAGAAATAATGAAAGGTCATGATTCATATTTATGCTCGACACTGACAATGACACTAGACATTGGAAGTGTCAATCTTGGTCAGTGACTATGTGACTTATTATATTCTATTATTCAGTTGTAAGTTATATTGTTAGTGCTCTGATATGCATTCATTCTTTATTTGGGGGATACCGAACCATCGATCCATACTTTGGTGGAATTATGTTTTCAATTTATCGAAAATCCGTATTTTGGATGGGGTGCTTTTTGTTACATTTAGTATTAGAGCTTAGGTTAGTCAATCTTTAAAATTAAGAAATGTTAAGTTAACGTATTTGTATTTTGCCTATAAATATAAATATATTATACGCCAAATCCTATAAATTCCGACTATAGAGTAATTGTAAACATACACAGAACTATGGATGAGTTGATTATGAGTCGGAAATTGAAGGAGTTGAAGGTATACACCTACCCCAATTACCCCACGAAAAATAGGTCATATGGAAAGGTGTTGACTTAAAAGAGCATGAGTGTAGCATAAGGAAGGTCTTTGAAGCTGGATGGTATGTGACTCCTTAGTTGGGCCTGTGATAGCCCAAGGATTATAAATCCCCGTATGATGCCGATTGATGATGTACAGTAGTTCCAAATAAAGAGAAAATAAGAGTCCATATGTTGTAGATATTCAGAGGCAATTGAGTTTTCGACGGAAGATGTAATGTAGTCACTCCAAGATAATAGCCAGATTTTGAATACCATAAAGAAGATCAGTTGGTATTGAAGAGGAGATGTTCTAAAGGAAGAACAATTAGAAATCCACTCTGAATCCGCCCCAATAGAAAATAGTTTTAAAAGTTGAGAAAAATATATAAGTAATATATTTACGAATAAACTAAAAATAGTAAGTAGGTAAATAATTGGTTTTGAAAAAAAAATTATATAATAAAAATTTTGTTGGATATACTTATATACATACATATATATATAAAGTTAAATCGAAAATTTTCCATAAATGGTTTTACAAAAGCTATTTGTTTAAAAATATACACAACTCACTTGTTTCTCTGTGAAGAAAGAAAAATTTAAAAATCTAAAATTGTTTTGGGGGCGGATAATAAGAAAAGGTGCTAGTTTTATAATGGGGTAAAAAGAACGGGAAAGAAAATTAGAACCCAAAAATAAAGTAGTAGGTGAATGCACTGCGATGGCATAATTATGGAGATAGTCAATCGAGAGTAGAACTATACAAATTAATCCATTTAAATAAGAGAAGTTTAGAAAAAGAAAGTTAAATAGTAGTAACATTAAGAAAAAATATTAAAAATTTATATAAAATAATGTTAGCAATTAGAAATAATGTTAAAAGGTTATATTAAAAATAATGCAAGCAATCTAACTAGAAGTGCCATAGGAAATTAAAGACAAAACAAAGAAAAATGGACACTTTCCATTGTTGTAAGCATTTATTGCAAGTATCTTTTAGAAACACTGTGAATTGATAGAGTGAGAATTGTTCTTATCTACTTCAGTTTCTATTGTTTAAAAGTATAAAAATATGTTTTAGAAACACTGGGATGTGCATTTTTGAAAAGAAATGATTCGGTGTAACAATTGAGTTTTTAAAAGAAAAACTTAATAAATGGTTTGAGTTGAAAATCCCAATGTTTAAGAAGTAAAAGTTAGAAAAAAAAATTTAAAAGGAAAAGAAATTTTAAAAATTTAATTATAGTTTTGAAAGTTAAGGCACTAAGTTATTTTTAAATTTGTTAACTAGTTTTTAAGTTGTACTTTTAAAGATAATAGTTTTAGGATTAAACAGTACAAAATTTTTAGGTTTTAATTTTTGAAGAAAATTTTGCAAAGACCAAATCAAAATTTTAAATATTTAGTAAATAAGAATGACTGCCTAGGTAAGACGGGGTAAAAGGTAAGGCTCAGAAGAAGATAGGGATGACTACTCATAGAGTAGAAATAAAGAATCCCCGTAGAGTGTAAAGGATACTGGTGAGAACCTAGGAATGGTTTGTAGACATGTGTGCAAGCCATAAGAAGAACTCATAAAGGAATGATAAACGGTATTAAAGTACAAATCTACGAAAACTAAGATATGCTTGTATGAAGGATCAAAGATGTAGAAAGTAAATACCAAGATTCTAGAATACTATCAAGAGATTTGAATTAAGAGAAGATAGTAACAGAGGGCAATGAGATGGAAAATGCATATAGAGACATTGGTAGAATCAAAGTTAAGGAAGGAAAGATAAAGGGTGGAAAAGTTATCCCGCCAAGCCAATTTGCCAACAAGTTATTCAAAATGTGCATAATTTGTATTTCTTACGCACTATAGTGTGGGGATGCATAGTTTATTCCATAATTGGGTGTGGTGATGGAAATAATGACCTTATTCGTCAGAAGTCGTAAAGGAAAGGTAATATATCTAGGTTGGAGAATGATGACACATTGGGAAGATCCATTTAATTGCCAGTAAGAATTTATAGGGCCACAACATCGTTAGTCAGTTGATGTTGAAGGACTGCTTCCAGCAATAGTTTCTTTGAAGTTTGGGTTGTAAGCATTAGTTGTCTCTATTGGTATAAAAGCATGTACGATATTACAGGAAATGTTCATTTTTATATGTTTTTAGTGTAGGCCAAAATATTATGAGAAAACAATAAGACAAGGAAATTTCAGAAAAGACACATAATTAATGCAAAAAGAAAAGAAAATAGTAGGGACTTGAAGTTAAGAAATAAATTAAGAATTTATTTAACTTACAACTAAGATAAAAAACAAAATAAAATTTTGCTATTCCCGAAAAAATTTGGGAAATAAATTTCAACGAGCAGAGGATAAGAAAACAATGTTGCGAAGCAATGGGTCAATGTCCCAGTACCTTAAAATCTGAAATTTATAATTGAACTTGTGCATCAGTTGCTACTATAAATAAAAGAAAAGCTTTGGAACTTAAAGTTTACCATGAAATTAGGTGAGGTCCACTATGGACGTTAGACTATTGACTAGACCCGGGTTGCATGTGATGTGGCAAAGATTTGTTTTGACAAAAAAGTAAATATATACACTTTTAAGAATTTTTGTTCAAAATTATTAGTTTTGAAAAATAAAGTATCTTTGTGAAAAGCATTAGAAAATTTTTAAAGCCTAAAATTTTTACCAGTATTTTAAGAAATAATATAAAAATATTTTTGAGCAGGTAAAAGGAAGAGTTTTCAAATTTTGGAAATGCCGCATACATGACATAGGGGGATAGTTGATATGTTGGTTAATAAGATTTTACTATGTAGTAGAAGTGGCATTGTAATAAATACGGTTAAGGACAAGGGAGAAAGCTGTTATGGCTATGTAATCACTTTCTTCAAACCATGTCAGTAGGTGAACTTAAATTGATTTTATAATAATTCTATTTTAAAATTTTAAGATAAAATTTACTTATGTGGACTGTACTTGAAAAAGTCGGGAAAGATCATGGGGCAAAAGAGAAGGTTCTAAGGTAGAGTGGAAAAAGAGAACTAAGAGGAGGATGGAAATACAGAATTTTCGATCTAGACCCTTTTCAGGCATAAGAAAATAGGTTTAAAAAATTGAATTTTTCAAACTTGAATGTTAGTAACGGTGTGTTAGGATTTTGGATGGTAGGATTGGATGAAGAATTGGTTGAAGTGTGCTTCTATTCATAGAACTATGGGAAATTTTGGATTGGCTGTAGAATTGGTTGTGCACTAATTGGTTGGATAGCTTAGATTGGTTGCGCTCTTTGTTATATGATTCAACATTTGTGGATTTCGGAGACGAAATTCTTTTAAGAGAGGAGAATGTAACACCTCGTAAAATTACGATAATTAATAAATAATTCATATGGCTCCAAAAATGGAATTTGAGCAAATAGCGGAATTTGACCATGAAACTTGCGACGTTGTGTTCGTGGTGACTTTTTCAACAACTTTCGTATTTGGAGTTTCGTGGTCGGAGCTCAAACAAGGAAGTTGTTAGAATCTAAAGTTTCCAAAGTGAAACTAATTTAAAACGAAAATAAGAAACAAATAATAATAAATGCGGGACCCCACGGTTCACCCATTTACTAGGGCCGGTCGACCGCTTACAGAGGATGGTCGATCAGTTGTGGGTGCCACCTATGGTTTGAACCTTGGCTAAATGGCCCAGATTTAGTAATTTTAATCTAACGGTTACGATTTATTCAAACGTCTATAAATACAAGCCCAACCCCTCACTTCCCTTTTCATATTTTCTAATTAAAGCAGCATAAGTTTGGCATTTTCTCTTCTCCACTATTTCTATTAATTAGAAAATATTTTATATATACACACACAAATCAGAGAAGGGTGAAAAATAAAAGAAAAGAAGAATCCAATCACCGTTGCAAAAGAAAAATATAAGATTTTATAATTATAAATCTATATTCTCTTGAACTCCAAATCTCTTCTAAGATCTGTAATTCTAATAGTAAGTATATACCCTGTTATACGTATTCTTTTGGATTAGAATCGAAAAGGAGTCAAGTAAAGAAATAGAACCAGATTTCGAAGATTTGGAAAGCTAGAAAGGTTAGTGGGAAATTATATAATTTATTTATTACATTGAAATTTATATCGTTGAATTTTATTTAGTTATCATGTCCGTATAAGATCTGATAAGTTGTACTCTTAAAACAAATATATTGGATTATCACTTACCTATTCCACATAATAAGCAATTGGAATAGGAATAATATGTACGACCTAATCTGGAAATTTAAAATCAGTCCCAAATAATTATTATTGTAGAATGTCTGTAAAGTTGTAGCGTTTATTCCAAACCCATAATTGAGCTGTAAATTAGGTTGCCCTAGTTGACTTAGAATGAGAATTTCTACGTTTTAATTTTTTGGATGTGGGGTATAATTTAATTATATCTTTTTTCATGTAATTTTCATAAATTATCTAATTCCACAATTGTGTAAAAGTGCATCATTTGAATTAATAAGGAATATATCTAAAAGGAAAGTAATGTGTAAAGTATGGATATTCTTCTCCATAGTTTGAACTGTCTATTTCAATAAAAGAAAAGAGATAATTTCTTCTAATTTCGAATGGAGCAAAAGTCTCGTTTTTTGATAATTTTTGGAAATTTATAATGGTAATCCTTTTTGGAAGGATAGCTCTGGTAAATTAAAACATGGAAAGGACTGTTCTAGTTTAGGAATTAATATTTTAAAATAGGAAAAAAATATGTATAAACGTATAACCGCACTTAACGATTAAAAATAATATATATATATACATAGTGTAATTTACGATGATATTTCTATTAGTTATTATTAACGTAATAATTATAGGACTAAGAGGCCGAAAAAGGAAGGAATAGTAATTCCAAAATTTATGGACAATAACTACTAATTTAACGAGCAAATAAATTTGTAGTTAATAGAGAGTTAAAAGAATTAATTTGATATTGATTAGAGAATTTAGTATGGTATTTATAGAGAAATTGAATAGGCATAATAAGTGGATTTTGAAATGGATAAATAATATCATTTAAGACAATCAAATTTTGATATTAATGACCAAATGTTATGAACAATTGACATCTATTAAATATAAGAAAGAAAAGAGGAAACCAAAGCCTAATCATATAAAATAAGAATAGTTACATAAGGAACAATTTAGTATTAATACTTGAAAATTATATAGCTCCAATTATATGTTTAGAACGAGTGTGAATTAGTGGGCCTAGCCCAACACTTATGCTTTGAGTGTTTGGTTTGGTTTAGTGGATTGGGATGCGAGGTCAGTAGAGTTACACAATAGAAGTAAGCACTTCACCTAGAGGCTACTAGCAGTTGTGACTACTTACTACAGATGTGAGACATCTCTAACCATAGGACCCATAAGGAAGAGATGCATTGCGAATAAGTGTGGGAAAATATGTCAAGGGTTCGTTTCAGATTTGAAGTATTAAATGGCCCAATACTTTTAAGGAAATGTGGTCTACTTCACTTCCAATAAAGAGGTATTAAGTAACCAAAAGGGGAATTTTTCTTGACTTACTCAGGTTAGTCTAAATGGGATGTCAGCTGTGGAAAGTAAGCTGGCTATCTCTGTATTTTTGGACTGGTCTTTAGTAGTAGGTTTGGCATATTGGCTATGACCACCAGTGGTCCCGAGCGAGAGGTAGCAAAGAATTGGGTTATGCCTTTATAGATTTTTCTCTCTACTAGTGTAGAATCTGTATGGGAGATGCACATGCCTCAAAGAGATGGTTAGATGAAATTTGTTTATCGAAGGTGGGCTAGTAAACCCTTAGATGAGTCTCTGAGAGCATTCATAGTACAACAATTAAACTTATATTACAAAGCCATATGCAAGGGTCATTGATCTCTGTAGCTAGAACCGATCGACTAGCGTTTACATTGCGGAGGGCCCACTTCATGGGTTGAGGTATTAAATGGCTGTTAGACTGCCTCCTCTCTATTTTTTAGAAATATTAAGTGGCTGGGGTTTTTGGGTATTATATGTTTAGATATATATGTATATAGAAGCATATATAGTTAAGCCTCAGAGGATGTTATATATATCGTATTTGCACTTATGATTAAACGGATTAGCTGTAAATAATAGGTATAACACTTAAATGGAAATAAATGCATAATTAATGGTATGGGTAAAGTACGTAGTTTTTCTATCACCAGAACAATGTTCTGACCCTTCCTCATTACAACCCACGTGATAGATTTTGAAGGACTGGCTACTGAAGCAAGATGGGAATGGTAAATAGAGAAGTCTTATTATTCATGCTCGACGCTGACAAAGCACTAGACATCCAAGAAACAATATTGATTCCAGGGTAGTAACCTTAGTCAGTACGTATGTTCAATTATAATTTTCAATTCTGCTGTGAGATATTAATTGCTCTCTGATATGCTTGTGTTTATTACAAGTTACCAAAATCAATGATCTGTACCCTAATGCACTTGGGTTTCAGTTTAGTCAAAATTCAGGCCCATTAAGATGCGAGTTGTTACAACATATAGGTAGCTTGCATCATGTTTTCAATTTTTTTTAGAAAAATGCATTTGTATAGGAAGCGTCGATTTAGAATTATTCAGCATACATATCATATGTATTATGATAAACCACGCACATGTACACGATTGGCTACAAAATTGGATATACACTAAGTAGTTGGATAATTTAGAATGGTTAGACAATATGATTCAATCTTTGAGGAATTTCGGGGACGAAATTCTTTTAAGGGGAGAAGAATATAATATGTTGTAAAATAAATAGTAATTAAGTAAAAAGAATTAATAAATAATTATTAAAGCTCAAAAATGGAATTTGAGAAAACGTTAGAATTAAGCTACGAAACTTGCACCATTGTGTTCGCAACGATCTTCTGAGAAACTTTCATATATAAAGCTTCGCGATCGGAGTTCAAACAAAGAAGTTATTGACGTTTGAAGTTTTCGATTCGGAAATAATTCAAAAAAATAAAGGCAATAAATATTAATAAATTAATATTTAAGCAAACGGAAAAGTTAAAGTTAATAATATAGTTAATCTTTAAAAATTATGGTAATTAAAATTAAATAGAATAGGTTAACGTTAATAAATGGTTAGACCACTCCAGGTTGACCGCCTTCATTGGACCGGTCGACCACTAGCCGTCGATCGCCTTTGAAAGACTGGTCTAGGCATGGAGGCTAGAGTTGAACCTGAGCTTAACGGTCTTGATTTAATAAATTATAATCTAACGAATATAATTGATTCTAGCGCCTATAAATACAAGCCTAGCCCCTCACTTTTCTTCTCATATTTTCTAAACGAAGCAGCGAAGCTCTACCGTTTCTCATTCTCCACTACTTCTAGAATTATTAAAAATACTATATATATATATATATATGAGAATGGTCGAAAATAAAGAGAAAAAGAAAATGGTAAATTAATTCTACGAAAGTGGTAAAATTTGGAATTTTAATATAAACTCCCCTCAATTCAAATCTCTTATCAGATTTGTAATTCAAATGGGTATGTATATATCTTTTTATACATATCTTTGGGTTGGAAATAAAACGTGGTCAACTAAAGGAATGAATTCAAATTTGGAGATCTGAAAAGCTAGAAAGGCGGGTGGAAAATTTATGATTCATATAAAACACTGAAATTTATATCATTGCATTTTATTTGATTATTATGCATATGCAAGACCCATTGAATTTTAGGCTTAAAATGAATGTATTTAATTAAAATCTTGCCTACATATTTGATAATTTAAGTAATTGTGATGGAATGGCATGTACACCCTAAATCTGAAATTTTTAGGAAATTAGTCCTTAAAATTTTTAAAGTATGATGTTGATAAGATCATGAAGTTTATTCCATATTTACATTAATTAGGTTACAAATTTTTTAGTATTCATTTGGAATGCCCTAATTTAACTTGAAATGTAAATTTCTGTATTTTAATTTATTGGAAATGTTGAATGTACAATTTAGTTGTATCTTTCTCTATGTAAATTCCCATAGGGTGTCAAACTTCACAACCATGTATAAAAAGTGCGTTATTTTGAATAATAAAGATTACGCATAAATGAAAATGATGGGTAAAGTATAGATGTCTTTCTCCATAGTTTGCACTATCTATTTCAATAAAATAAAAGGAGATAATTCCTTGTAATTACAAATGGAGTAAAGTCCTACTTTCTGGATAGTTTATGGAAAGTTGCAACGGTAGTAATTCCATTTTTAGGAAAAGAAAAAAAAATTTCCAATATATTAGTATGTAGGAGTAAATATTATGTGGAACTTACACATAAGTGTATATGCTAAAATCCCAAAATGCGGACATTAAAGAAAGAAAAAATAGAGATATACATATATAACCTATTTACTAAAAATATTAATATACATAAGGTAAGGATTAAGCATAATAAATATACATTGGTTCTCTATTAATTGCAATTAAATCGTTTAAGTATTAATTACTTAATAAATCGAAGGGTTAGGAGGTGTAATGAAACGTGGTAATAATTCCAATATTAATAAATAATAATTTCACTATTAATGGGCAATAAGTGTATAGATAATGGAAGTTAATAGAAACCAAATACGGGTATAAATGTGGTAATATATTTAATTAAATAATTGAATATGGTTGTGAATAGGCATAATAAGTTAAATTTGAAATTCAGAAATAAATATCACTAACGTTCATCAAATTTGAATGTAAAAGTCTATTTATAAAGGATAACTAATAGGGAGGAAAAAGGGAATTAAATGATATTTAAGTGACATAAATGGAAATGAAGAATAAATGAAATAAGCATATAAGATAAGAATAAGTTCATGGTAAATCAAGTAAATAAATTAATATAAATAAACAATAACCTTAAGAGGCAAATAATTTCCATAGTTGAAATTATATGGCCTCAATAACACACTTATGATGGGTGTGAATTATAGTTTCTAGCCCTATACTTATATTAATTATAAGATTTGGTTTCGTATGGGTTGGGATGCGTGAGGTCAGTAGAGTTACACCACGGAAATCTGCCCTCCGTAAAGTGCTACCAGAAATTGTGTATACATACTACAAATGTAGGACATCTCCAATTATAGGACTCATGGAGGATATTAATCCGTATATAGGTCTAAGGGAAATATAGCATGGGTTCGCCTTGGAGTTGAAGTACTAAATGGCTAAGTGGGAAAGTGGGTCTTCTTCAATTACAAACCAGAGGTATTGAGTAATCGAAAAGTGGGAATTTTCCTTGACTTGTATTAGGCAAGTCTAAATGGGATTTGGTTCTAGGGTCAGCGGGCTATGTCAGCTTTATTGGTAAACCAGTATATATAGAGTAGGACAGGCATATAGGTCTGACCACCAATGGTCCCGAGCAGTCATTAGCAAAGACTTGGGTTACGCCCCAATAGATTTCTCTTCCTACTCGCATGTAGTCCGTTTGTGGTACGCATAGAACTCAAAATTTTCTTTCTTGCTTGGTTTATTAGAGGTGGGCTAGTTAAACATTAGATAAGTCTTTGAGATATGTTAGTAACATGGCTGGTTAAATTATAGAGCCTTATCTAGGTGTCATCGACCTATGTAGCTAGGGTCGGTTGACTATCGATTACGTTACAAGGGGGACTGCTTCAAGTCAAGGTATTAAATGGTTTTTGGGTTTGCCTCCTCCCTATTTAAGAAGTATTATGTAGCTAGGGTTTTCTTTTGGATAGTATAATGCTTATACACACACACACATGCATATATATTGTTATACCTTGGAGAAGGTTGGATATATCATACGCATAAGTGGCATTAAATGAATAACCCATAAATAGTACACATAACACATAAATTGAAATCAATCAGCATAAACTAATGGTATGGATAAAGTATGAAATTTACTAATCACCAAAACGTAGATGGAGAGGTCTTCCTATTCATGCTCAGCATTGACAAAGCGATTAAATATCCAAATAATAATATTGATTCCTAGGTAATAGCCTTAGTCAATGTATATGTGTTATGGATAAAGTATGTAATTTATCGATCATCGGTATCAGACTACAGTAATTTCGTAGGAGATCCCTTAAAAATTTATATATATGGTCTACATACACAAATAAGCAACCTAGTTCATGGAGACTACAAATGAAGTTAATTGCTTATAAATACCAAACACCAGCAATACCATTCATTCACTAGACTTTGTTTGACCCACTCCTTTTCTTCCCTTTTATACCCATACAGAAGAATAGGTCAGTAAGTGATTGGTCGGTTTTCAGTATGTGGTGGAAGAGGTCAGGTGCTTCGAGCTATATTATCTACAGTTATTCTCCCTATACCTTATATTACACTATTTCTATCAGTCAGACTATTTGTATTTGTTATTTAGAGACATTATTGAACAAACTACATTTTACTAAGACTATTATATGTTTTAGACTATTTTCAATATTTATATTTTATTTCCTTTACTGTGAGACCTAAAGGGGTATAATGTATTAAATTTATACCTATCTATGTATCATGCAAACTCTTAAAATAAATCCAACGACTCGTACTTTTTGGCACGATGCGAGTTCATTGCCATTTTAGGCCTTAAATCGGTGTATCTGGAGCTGCGAGCTATTACATTTGATATCAGAGCCAATATTCATGATTCTTGAGGATTAGTTGCATATCGTGAGAGCGTACTTGCATATTTTCAAAATTATTATTTTATATAAACAAGTATAACGTAAACAACCCCTTATAATCAAAGTAATGCTTAACAATATTTAAGGAATGTTGCTAATAATTCTTATTTACAGATAGCTAAAATGAGCAATAAAACTGGAAATAGTGCTGTTGAGGCAATTAAGGTTCCGGGCATGAATGTGTCTGTTTTTACAAAAATTGGGCAAAACACTCTTCGGAAGTGTTTGAAGAGATAAAATGAAGAAAGCAAATGTAAAAGAGGATTATCTAACAAATACTCCAGACAATAATCAGAAAAACAGCAAAAGAACACAGAGATTTAGAGTGGTTCGGCGTGTTGCCTACGTCCACTATGAAATGATTGATCTTTATTAACTTTTTCTTGCTGGTTACACTGGATTACAACAGTAAATCTCGAGTACAACAGTGAAATTCGAGTACAACGGTGAATTCGGCAGAGTCTAGACATCAAAGAGCCCAAAAGATCACTTTTCTGTAGGCTCTGGGATGCTATTTATAGGCGTAGGATGCAAATATCTCGCTCAGATCTCGGGAGACCTCTTCTGGCATGTGGGTGGGCCCATGTGATCGGTCCCACGTGATTTGCACTTGGTCCGTGATCGATACGAACGAATTTCATATCGATCAAGATTTGGTCCAATCGAGTAGAAATTGGGCATGAACATTCTTTAGGTTGTACGTAAGCTCATGTGAAAATTTGGTGGCATTTGGACTTGTAGGTTGCGAGTTATGATCGATACAAATTCGAGTTTTTGGTATGCCATTTAATTCGTATCGATACCCTTCGTATCGATCTGTTCGTATTGGTCTGAGCATGTGCCTGCGAGTTGACGTGGCGCTAGTTTCTAGGATTGATCCACATTTCATGCCGAATCGACCGAGTATTTCCAAGGTTTTCGCCTCGTTCGTATCGATTTTAATTGTTCTAATCGTATTGATCGGTCGCATTGCTCTGTTCATATCGATCGGTTGTGTTGCCTTATTCGTATCGATCGATTGCGTTGTTCTGTTCGTATCGATCGATTGCATGTTAATCGATACGAAGTATGTTGAAACTTAATCGATACGAACTAGACACTCGCGTTGTAGTTGATGGATACGAAGTAGACAATAGCCGACCGATTCGAAGTGAGCATGTCTGCTGATGGATACGAAGAAGACTGTTTCGATGGATACGAACAAGACGGTTGCATGGCGATGGACACAAATAGATAGATATGTGATGGATACGAAATCGACCGATGCAAAATGATGGATGTGGCCGGATTGATACGAAATGATGGGTACGAACGAGTTGGTTTCCTTAATTAGTATTGATCATATCTTGAGCATACGAACTCGGATTGACTCAAAATTTGGAACGTTGGCTTTTATAGCTTTGCTTGTCATGTCTTGTCAACTGTAGCTAGACCCAAACTCGGACAAAATTCGTCGATATCCATAGTGAGCCTGCGTATAACTGATCTTCGGGACGGGCTGTCCTCGGTTTCCAGTTAAGTTCTTGGTATCACGGCCTTGCCAAAAGGCGGGATAACATTTGCCCCCCAAAGTACATCTTGTAAAAACACGATGTGCTTTGAAAAGCTGCAATCTTTATCCTGAACAGTTTTATCCAACTTGTCTGAAAGGTTGTTGTGTTTTCGTCGAAAGATGTAACCTTTGATTGATGCTTCAGTAACATAACTCATGAATTGTTGATTGCCAATTGTTATACTGTGTACTGTTGTAATCGAGCGCTGTACGAATATTCAATTCCTATGAATTTTAAAGATTGGATGTTAGTCCGTCACACATAAATGTATGTTAACCCGACTCCCGTTAACTTTTGCACGTTCACGAGTCGTTGTCGGTTCTTTCTTTGTATAGAATTCCGTATCGATCCTCTCCTGAATCGAAGTGAAATTCGAGTTGTAACAACGCTTGACGGTTGTTTTGGAGTTTTTTTTGCATCGATCCTCTCCTGGATCGATTCGAGGAGTTGAAAATTTTGCTTTCGTATCGATGGTGATTGATACGAATTCATTAGCCTTTTTGAATACTTCGCATCGATGGGCGAGAATTTCGGAATCTTGGTTCGATGGATATGAACTAAATACTTCGTATCGATAGTGTTCCCAATTGGTTCGGACAATTCCCATGAGCTTTCCCTTTGTTGCTTGTTGTATGGATTCAAATGGGTTTTCGTGTATTGTTCGCATCGATAGGTCACAGGTTGATATGAGTGATGGCATTCTGGATCGATGACAAACAGATACTGGCAATTGCGCTTGGGATCGGTGAGTGCGAATGGATACGAATAGGGCCTTCGTATCGGTGACACTAGAAACTGTTTTTGTCGGTCGCTTATCACTGGGATACGAACCGTCACCCACCTTCCATATATATACATGTGACTTTGTACTTAGAAGAATTTACTTGCTCATTTGTCTTTAGCCCTTCGTATCGATAGAAAACTTTGAGAAAACAGAACGAACTGCAGAAGTTTTTCGCCTCCAAACCATTTAGTGTTTTATCCTTAATTCAATCCGTTCAAACTATGCAATTAACTAATTAAACTCCTATAAGAATGATGAGACTTGGAAGTTGACTCCATCCCATCCAAGGCCGTGGTCGATTCCGACGTCATCGATGTTGGAATAGGATTGGAGCCTGACTGAAGGAGGAGGAGACGAGGTTTAAGGCCGCTTGGGGAAGAAGGAGTGAGAAGGGATGAACAACTTCCACTTCGTATCGACGAATGGAAAGAGGAGTGTAACGACCCTGAAATTCCGACCCAATTTAAAATTTTTAGAACTGTTATTTTCATATAAAATGTGAAACTTTCATACGATTTCAATCAACGTCCAAACTTTGTTTCTAAATTGCGCCTTGATGATTGTAGATATGGGTAAAGTTTCGTCGAAAAATACCGCAATAAATTTCGTGCGCATTTTACTGCACATCAGTTCATTTTAAAACGTGGAAAGTTTTATCTTCCGAACCCAAATATTTTTACATAGAAAAATTCTAAATCATTTTCTGACAAAGGCGTCATTTTTCGTTTTTCAAAATTCGGACATCTCTAGCTCCGTCGATCTTATTCTTCGGTGTTTTGCTGCATTCCCTGTAATAGGAATTTCAAATATTCACAAACGCTGTCCGTTACCGTTCAAACTTCACATTTGGGATGCGTCTAGATAGACATAGGCGTACGTCAAATTTCGTCGAAAAATATTGTAGAAAATTTCGCTCGTCAAATTTACATATTAGTTTTAATTTTATGTGTAAATTTTCTATCGTCCGAACCCAAATACTTTTCACAATGTTGCATATGAAAAATATTCTGATCATAGCGACGCATTTCGTTTCGTAAAATTTCGGTTTTAATTGCTAGTAAAAATGTTCACTCGTGCAAATGGGTTATTAAGATTCGCCACTTCGCAAACAATGTCAAACCACCAATATCTTCATACCGTTGTGTCCGCCTCGTCGCGCTGATCAAAACGGTATATTTGTTTGTGTCAATTGGAGTTCGGCGTTGCAAGCTATTAATTGGTTAACGGAGTATTAACTGGTCCGTTACGCCACACAAACCAGTACCCTACTTTTCCCGCTCAGAATTCAAATGGCTCTTCAGAAAACCAAAAGCCACTGTGACAAATAATCATTTCGTTGCACGGGGACTCTAAATTTTTCTGAATAAATCTGCTACCCTCTCCCTTCATTTACTGCTCCGCATCACTTCACTTCACTTTGCTTCAGAAGAAAAAAAGAAAATTGGTACGTAAATCCTTCTGCTCTCTGCTCTTCCTTCCTTCTCCCTCCCCTCTATTTTATTTTTACTTCTCCAGCATGAAACCAACTCCCCCTCCCTTCTACAAACTGCAAACCCATGCAACCACCAACCCCACCCTCCGCCTGCACGCGCAAACCCACCCAGCACCCGCACCCACCACCCGCGTCACGACCAGCGCGCACCACCCGCCCAGCGCCTCCGCCCAGCCTCCACCCGTTTCGCCCGTCCCCAGCCCTGCCCTCCGCCTACATCCCCGCGTCCGCCCAACCAAGCCACCCACGCCCCAGCCCTCCAGCTCCGCCTCCCCCGTCCCCGCACCCACGTCCCCAGCCAACCCCACTCCCGCCTGCCTCGCCCAGCCTCCGCCTGCACGTAGCCTCCCTCCGTCCCCAGCTCCACCTCCTCCGCCCACTACCGGCCTCCGCCCTGTACAGCCACCCACCCCAGTCCCCTCCGCCAGTCCCCTTCGCCCCAGCAGCCGTCCCCAGCCCACTGCCCCATGCACCACCCACCCACGCCCCAGCCTCCTCCGCCTGCACGCCGAACCCACCATGCCACCACCAGCAGCCTCGCCCAGCGCCCAGACCACCCACAGCACGCACACGCCCCGCCAACACCAGTCGTCTGCCCTCCGCTGTCGCAACCCCGCTCCGCCCATCGTGCCTCGCAGTGGCCGGAATCCTGCTGTGCATCTGTTTCTGCTCTGTGCATCAGTTATATATATATCAGTTGATATATATATAACTGTTAGATTATATAACTGTTATATTATATAACAGTATATATATTTTGAAATGTTGGGTTTGCTCACATACTGTTGCTATGTTGTTTCAACTCCTGCTATTAATCCGGAAGTATAAGTATTCCCATTCCGCTCGTCGAATCTATCCTGCTTCGTCGTTGGTATGGTTTATATATATTCAATCGATATATATATATGGCAATAAACAAATTATTGATAATCTTTTATTTGATTTGCAGTTGTGTTCGTTTTGCGTCGTGCCGGTTAGTGTCTATATTATCTATTCGTCTTCGTGCTTCGTCGTCCAATCTTTAACCACGGAAGGTGAATATTTTATATTCACGACTCAATCTATTATGCTATGATAATCAAGTGATAATTGTTGTTAATATTAATCTGGATATTAAATTGTTGATTGTTAAATTTGGTTGAAATGAATTGTTAATTTCTAAAAGTTGACGCCATATATTATTTAAACATGTTGAACTGTAATACGATGTTAATTAGAGTAAATAATAGTAACATTAAAATTGATAAGTACGATTGATGTAGAAATTTGATAACGGACACCAAGTAAAAATATAAATGTGATAATCTTTAATCCGTAGGATTCTAGGAATAATTATATTAATTTGCATAAATAACGAATGTAAGTTAATATGGTTATTTCGGGATTATTTGAATAAATTGTTAATTTGTTATGTATGGTTGCTATTGCTTGTTTATTTACTTTGACACCATCCCAGTTATCACACTGCAAGTTCCCTTTGTTATGATTTGTTTTATATTGAATGATATCGGGTTGAAATGATAAATACCCACTTAAATAACTTGGCCTAGGATAGACAATTAAAAATAAGAAACCCGATTGGTCAACAAAATTATTTTGAAATTGAAATCTATTTGAAATTAAGAAATGAACTTAATAAATTATTTGGAAATCAAGTAACGACTTAATGGATTTAATTGAAATAAATTAATGGATTTATTTGAAATAAATTAATGGATTTAATTAAAATAAATTAATGGATTTATTGGAATAAATTAATGGTTTAAATTGAAACGGATTAAGAAATCTATTTAATTGAAGAAAATGAATTGGAGAATTTGATTGAAATAAGATTTAAAACAAGTGAGTTTTAAAATTTAATAATTTAATTTATTAAATTAGTAGATTTAGATTTAGACTGAGTTTTAAATTAAATAGATTTGAACTTGTCATAAATAATTTAGATTTAGGAAATTTTGACTTAAATGGAATACGAAACTAACTAAAGTTTTATGGATTCAATTTAGCGATAATGTAAAATGATTTTAAATCTAATGAAATCGATTTAATCAAATTTATGATTATATTTATTGTAACGATGAATGTAAACATGAATTGAGATAAATAGAATTTGATCTAACGATTCGAACTTAATTGACCGGTAAATTTGGATAAATTGATTTTGAACTAAATTTAATAAGAGGGTTATTAAATTGAACTTGAATACTTAACTATATTGTTAATTAAATGTTGAACTACATATTTCATTTGGAAATATGATTTTAAATATCCGAAATAAATTGAATCGTGAAATGTCAAATTTTGGAAGTCAAATTTGCACCTTGACTTTCGGACTTTGATTTGTTTTAAACCTTAACTTAAATGACCATTGGGTAATAAATACGTAGTTATTAAAGAGTCCGGGATCGGATATGGACATACTCTCTGTCGATACCGAAAACCACTTTAATAACTATTACACGCGAAGTGTTGGTCCAGAATGAAGTGGATGGTTTGGTGATCGCGTTGACTGAAGAAAGAGAACGATATTGGACGACCCCTGACATGACTAAAACAGGAGCCGCGCCGGGCCATTGAGGTTCGCTACCTCTAGCGGACGCACTTCTTCGATACCATATCTATTACTTTTGTGATTCGATTTGGGTGCACCCCTTGATTTGGGAGTGTTGTTTCGCGGTGTTGAGATAGTAGCTGCTATGCTCAACATCAGTCCGGATCAGGCAACTACTAGTATCCTAGTTGGTATCGCCTCATGTACCTTGTCATACTGATTATCCTATTCGCGACCACTACGTTTTGATTTGTACCTTAGTATATGGATTGCCCTCTGGTGACTTCCGGTTTTGGGGAAACTACGGTCTTGTATATGCTTTTGGGAATAAAAATGTGTTAAGGGTGGTATGGGCCATGACTTAACACTATTTTAATATCGTACTTTACTGATTAGCCATTATCTACCTATCGTATTCTATTGTATATATAGATAGTTTATCGGATCCTTAGAGATGTTATTTTATCCATCTTTAAGTTATGAACTATTCCCTTGCACTTGGTTTAATTGCATAAGATTTTGAGTCCTGACTCGAGTGTTTCTTTTGCATATGCTCGGGTCAGTCTGAAGCTATCCAGTTGCTGATCAAGGTTGGTTGAAGATGCTGAAGGCTTAGCATTTATCTTTATCTGTCTATTTATATTCCTGTATTGGTGTCCTAGTCTGTTGGACATTTTGGTATTAGTCACTTGATGTTAAGACATTGTTGTATATTATATAGTGGCTTCATGAACTGCTATTATGACGATGTATTTTCCGCTGCAATGTTCTGTGATGTTGTATTGATTCTCATTTACATTTATGTATTTATAATCCCATAATGATTCGTGTTTTGTATTATTTAAGTTGACATGTGTGGATTATTGTCAATTTAAATGGTCCAAATATACAGGTTGTTACAGTTGGTATCAGAGCTTCGGCTTCCCTAAAAACCTTAGTTTGGGATTATATATGAACTCATTAGAGATAGGGTAGCAATACCCTAGAATGAGGAGAATCGGTTCATTATCCAAATCCCTTCATTTCAAACTTCTTCTGATTCATTGATTAGACCTTCCTTAAAATTCTATGATTTTCTATCCGTTGGCTTTAACAATCCCTTTGGTATTTCAGGATGGGTACCAGAGGAAACCATAGGGGAGGAAGGGGCCATGGTCCCGCTCAGGCTGCACCCATCGCTCCAGCTCCTGTCAAATTCACCATTCTTAGTAAGGAGTATACACAGCTGGGAGGTATTAAGTTTTCTGGATCCGAGAACATTATTGAGGCTCAGCAATGGCTTAAAGGTTTAGAGAAGATATTTTCTGGTCTGGAGATCACTGATGCTCAGAAGCGTCAGCTTGCTGCTTGGCAACTTCAGGATGCCGCGCAAGATTGGTGGGAATCAGTTACTTCTCGTATCGAGGAGAACACCATCACTTGGGCCCAGTTTAGGTATAAAATTTAATTGGATTCCGTAGTCTAAATTCTTCTTTTAATCTTGAAATGATATTCATCTTGCCTATCTTTTGATTAGGGATACATTCTCGGCACAATGGATGCCCGCTGCTGGGAAAACCCAACTTTATAGAGCTTTTATGGATCTTAAGCAGGGCAGTATGACTTTTTCTGAGTACGAGAGGAAATTCAACGAACTCTCCAAGTTCGGTCCAGGATTGATTGATACACCGCTTCTAAAGAACGAGAAGTTCATTCTGGGAGCTAGACCAGAGTATTACGACTTGCTTACTGGCCACACCCACTGCACCTTCACAGAGCTTGTTGACTATGCTCTTAGATATGAGGCAAAGCCTAGGGGACCTACTGCCAAGGCTGCTCCTACTCAGCCCTCCTCTAGCCAGCTCGGGGAGAGGAAGATGAACTTTGATCAACAAAAGAAAGCTTGGCAGAAGACTACAGGATTGGGATATGCTCAGAAAAGCCCAATCGACCTTGCTAATATCACTTGCTTCAAATGCGATAAGAAGGGCCATTATGCTAATAGTTGTCCATCTACTGGAGCTGCTGTTCCACCACCTTCTTCGACTAGGAAAGATTTATGCTATGTCTGCCTCCAGCCGGGTCATTTCAAGAAAGATTGCCCACTGTATAAGCGTGGCACACCGTCTGGAGTATTTGCTATCACCACACCTGCACCCTCTGTACCACCCACCCAGGATGACCAAGGTACCTTACGAAGTATTTTTCATTTACATGCTACACCTGTTAGGGTATTATTCGATACAGGTGCTTCACATAGCTTTATATCAGTTGACCTTTGTGATAAACGCAAATTAGAACCTACTCTCGCTACTACCTCCTTATGTGTCTCAAATCCTATCGGAGGACCCGCTAACCTCCGAAGTGTTTGCAAGGGAGTTGTACTTATGTATGATTTTTATCGATTCACTTGGGATTTTTATGTTCTTGGCTTCGCAGCATTTGACATCTTGTTAGGTGCTGATTGGTTAAGGAAATTCGATGCTGTTATTTCTTGCAAGGCCCGTTCTGTTTCTCTAGTCAATGACAAGGGCCTACCGCTTGTCATTGAATGCAAATCACCGCAGAAATATGCCGGAAGCTTCATATTTTCTCTTGATGCTCACCCGGAAGATCTTAGTACTACCCCAATTGTTCAGAAATTTCCCGATGTATTTGGGGAGGTCAACTCCCTACCACCTAAACGGGAAATCGATTTTCGCATTGATCTTATTCCAGGAGCTACTCCCGTAGTTCTCCCTCACAGAAGGATGGCTCCTAAAGAAAAAGCTGAACTTAAAACTCAAATTGATGATCTATTTGCTAGAGGTTTGATTAGGAGAAGTTGTTCTGAATGGGGCGCCGTGGTTGTATTTGTCACCAAATCGGATGGATCTCTTCGCATGTGTGTTGATTATAGGGAACTGAACAAACGCACTCTCAAGAATCGCTATCCGATGCCTCGCATCAATGATTTATTCGATCAGCTCCATGGAGCTAAAGTTTTCTCCCAACTTGATCTTGCCACTGGGTTCCACCAACTCAGAGTAGCAGAAGATAGTATTCATAAGACAGCTTTCCGTACGGAGAACGGATTCTATGAATGGTTGGTTATGCCATTCGGTTTGACCAACGCACCTGCTTATTTCGTCGATTTAATGAATCGAGTCTTCCGTGATGTGCTTAACAAGTTTGTTCTTGTTTTCATTGATGATATTCTTGTTTTCTCCAAAAACGAGAAGGAGCACGAGACACACCTTGCTTATGTTCTGGAAACTCTCCGAAATCATCAACTTAAGGCCAAATTCTCTAAATGCCACTTCTGGCGAGACGAAGTGAGATTCCTGGGCCACATAGTTTCTGAAAATGGGATTTCGGTCGATCCAGCTAAGATCGCCGTAATCAATGTAAGTTCTATCCTATTCGCTATTTCTATTCAATTCCTCTTATCCCTTTCTAATTTGAAATTTATCTACAGGATTGGGAGACCCCCAAAACTCCTACTGATATCCGTAGCTTCTTGGGCTTGGCCGGCTATTATCGTAGATTTATTGAGCACTTTGCCCGGATTTCTGCCCCACTCACTGCTTTAACCCGAAAGGATGTCAAGTTTATTTGGAGTGAGAAGTGCGAATCAGCTTTTAATGAATTGAAGCGTAAGTTAACTTCAGCTCCAGTTCTTGCAGTGATCGATGGAAGTGAAGAATTAACTGTCTATACAGATGCTTGCCGAGAAGGTTTAGGCGCTATTCTTATGCAAAGCGGAAAGGTTATTGCTTATGCTGGCCGCCAGTTGAAGATCCATGAAGTAAACTATGCAACTCATGATCTAGAGCTTCTTGCAGTTGTATTTGCTTTGAAACTGTGGAGGCATCATCTTTTGGGAATTAAATTTGAATTATTCACCGATCATAAGTCCTTGAGGTATATCTTTTCTCAGAAGGATTTGAACCAGAGACAAGTTCGATGGCTTGAATTCTTAGCTGCATATGATCTCGATATCAATTATACTCCTGGGAAAGCAAATGTTGTAGCTGATGCTTTGAGCCGCAGCAAAGCATTGTCATGCTGTAATCTTGTAGAAGGCATGCTATTTCAGCTTGTTATCTCCCCATCTCTTGTGGATCGCATCAAGGACAAGCAATATGAGGACACCTTGCTCTATCGCATGAAGGAGTTAGTTCTTGGTAGAGTTGGAAATACCGACAGTAAAGTGGGAGCACAGATAGATAGTAATGGAGTTCTGAGGATTGACAATCGTATTTGCGTCCCTAATATCGATGGATTGAGACAGGAAGTGCTTAGAGAAAACCATCGGTCATCACTTTCATTTCATCCTGGTGTCACTAAGATGTACCGAAATATGAAGCGTTTATATTGGTGGAGTGGGATGAAGAGGGATATTTCTATATATGTCAGTAGATGCACCACTTGCCAACAAGTTAAGGCCGATCACCAGAAGACTGTAGGATTACTTCAACCCCTAGAGATTCCATGTTGGAAATGGGACCAGATTTCTATGGACTTCATTGATGGATTACCAAGGACCAGAAAAGGTAACGAGAGTATATGGGTGATTGTTGATAGGTTGACCAAATCTGCTCACTTTATTCCTGTTAAGACCACTCGTACTGCTTTGGGTTTGGCCGAAGTATATATGAGAGAGATTGTTAGACTTCATGGAGTTCCATCTAGTATTGTGTGCGATAGAGACCCTTTATTCACTAGTAAATTCTGGAAGGCATTTCAGGATGTCTTGGGCACTAAACTGAATCTGAGCACAGCTTATCATCCTCAAACAGATGGCCAAACTGAAAGGGTGAATCAGATTTTAGAAGATCTGCTCCGAGCCTGCATTATTGATTTTGGGGGATCTTGGGAAGACCATCTCCATTTGGTTGAATTCACTTATAATAATAGTTATCAGGTAAATCAAAATTTCAATCTGAATAAGTAAATTTGAATTGAAATTTAACCACCTTTATATTCAGGCAAGTATCGACATGGCACCGTTCGAAGCTTTATATGGACGACCATGCAAATCGCCAGCTTGTTGGATTGAGCCTGGTGATCGATTGATTCTTGGCCCAGATATGATTATAGAAGCATCCGAGAAGGTAAATGAAATCAGAAGGAAGATGAAGACCGCACAGGATAGACAGAAGAGCTATGCTGATAGGCGTAGAAGAGATTTAGAATTCCGGATTGGGGATAAGGTATTCCTTAAGGTATCACCCTTAAAGAATGTTATTCGATTTGGTCGTAGAGGGAAGCTCGCTTCTAGATTTGTTGGACCATTCACTATCACTGAGAGAATTGGTACACTAGCTTACAGAGTTGCACTACCGGAAAAATTTGAGGGCGTGCACAATGTCTTCCATGTTTCACATCTTCGGAAAGTGGTACACGATCCATCCTTGACCATCCCTATTGCTCAGTTAGATGAGGTTGATATTGAGCCGGATTTGACTATAGAGAGGAGACCACTTCGTATTGTTGATAGGGATACAAAGCAACTTAGAAGGAAGTCGGTCAGCCTAGTCAAGGTCCAATGGAGTCCCGATGATCGTGATTGCACTTGGGAAACTGAGGAGAGTATCCGGGATTCTAATCCAGAATTGTTTGTTGAAGGTAAATTCCATTCTATACTCTTTACTATATTCAATGATCTATTCTGAATCCATTGTATCTTTGTTATCTGTTCTTCCACTCTTTACTTTGTTCCTTTTCGAGGACGAAAAGTCTTGAGTAGGGGAGAATGTAACGACCCTGAAATTCCGACCCAATTTAAAATTTTTAGAACTGTTATTTTCATATAAAATGTGAAACTTTCATACGATTTCAATCAACGTCCAAACTTTGTTTCTAAATTGCGCCTTGATGATTGTAGATATGGGTAAAGTTTCGTCGAAAAATACCGCAATAAATATCGTGCGCATTTTACTGCACATCAGTTCATTTTAAAACGTGGAAAGTTTTATCTTCCGAACCCAAATATTTTTACATAGAAAAATTCTAAATCATTTTCTGACAAAGGCGTCATTTTTCGTTTTTCAAAATTCGGACATCTCTAGCTCCGTCGATCTTATTCTTCGGTGTTTTGCTGCATTCCCTGTAATAGGAATTTCAAATATTCACAAACGCTGTCCGTTACCGTTCAAACTTCACATTTGGGATGCGTCTAGATAGACATAGGCGTACGTCAAATTTCGTCGAAAAATATTGTAGAAAATTTCGCTCGTCAAATTTACATATTAGTTTTAATTTTATGTGTAAATTTTCTATCGTCCGAACCCAAATACTTTTCACAATGTTGCATATGAAAAATATTCTGATCATAGCGACGCATTTCGTTTCGTAAAATTTCGGTTTTAATTGCTAGTAAAAATGTTCACTCGTGCAAATGGGTTATTAAGATTCGCCACTTCGCAAACAATGTAAAACCACCAATATCTTCATACCGTTGTGTCCGCCTCGTCGCGCTGATCAAAACGGTATATTTGTTTGTGTCAATTGGAGTTCGGCGTTGCAAGCTATTAATTGGTTAACGGAGTATAAACTGGTCCGTTACGCCACACAAACCAGTACCCTACTTTTCCCGCTCAGAATTCAAATGGCTCTTCAGAAAACCAAAAGCCACTGTGACAAATAATCATTTCGTTGCACGGGGACTCTAAATTTTTCTGAATAAATCTGCTACCCTCTCCCTTCATTTACTGCTCCGCATCACTTCACTTCACTTTGCTTCAGAAGAAAAAAAGAAAATTGGTACGTAAATCCTTCTGCTCTCTGCTCTTCCTTCCTTCTCCCTCCCCTCTATTTTATTTTTACTTCTCCAGCATGAAACCAACTCCCCCTCCCTTCTACAAACTGCAAATGTAACAACCCGGTATTTCGCATCAATTATTAATCGACATTTAAACGATAAATATTGTTGCATATTGCCAATTGAAGTTTTTAAATTTTTGTTAAAATTCTTTAAAACATTTGGTTAAGAAAATATTTTGGGCTTTGAGTGTTGGTCCATGGGTGTGTACTGTGTATCTCGAGTTATACCCGTCCCCCATTTCACTTTGATTTCGAAAACCCTATACCCGTTCATTCCTCTTTTCATTTTCTTTAGCAAGCCCTAAATTAAACAAATCGTTCGAAAGAAAAATGGTGGCAGCTCATCTTTCGTTCGTTCCTGATTTCGATAGCTAGGGCTTTGAGAAAAGTCGAAAGCGACGCTCTCGGTAGTTCAATCGAATGATGCTTCGATTCTTGCTTGCTTCGGCGACTAGTTTTGGGATCTTCGAAATTGAGGTGAGTGATTCCTCACTCACATCTGTAATTCAAACCCTTGATTTCCGTTCGTATATATTTACTTGAATTCGTCTTTGGCCATTTGATGTTGTTTGAATGATTTGGATGATTTCTGACTTTGTCCAATTCATATATTTTGTCGACTTCGGTTTGGCTTTGATTTTGAAGTTCCTGTGACATTTCTTAATCTTCGGCTCTGAACTTATTTAGCAATTTCGTTGAAACTACTGTTGTCTTGATTATTTGAAACTGCTGCTATATGATTTTGGGCACTTGAATCTTCTCTGTGCACATCTGGTTTACTGGAACATCTCTTGACTTGTTGGCATAGTGAACTGATTTCTGTTGGCTCCAGTTCTTGATATTGATATAACTAAACTTTGGGTCACTTCGATTTGAACTGCAGTTGATTTTGTTGTTATTTAGCTTAGTCTGTCTTCACTTTGTAGTATGCTCCGGTCACTCGACATTGCTATCCTTTTAGTTTGTTGCTTGCATTGTTGTTCTTGTAATTGTGTATCAGTGATGCTTTGTTGCAGTTGCCTCTGTCTTAGTCATGTGCTCACTGTATTACTGTTTGCATTCAATACAAACATTGTTGACTTCACTTGCATACTTGTTCATCATGTACATTTGAATTAGAGCTTTACCTGGTCGTCTGCACATCTGTTCTTGGCCTATAGTGTTCATTTTGTAGCACTGGCTTGGATACTTCACCTTCCAGTTTTTTTTTCCTCCTTGTTCATGTGCACTTGTTCCCATCCATATAAGTTCACCTTTGATCTGGAGCCACTGTCACCTATTCATTTGGACTTGAGTTTGTTGATTTTACCTAAGTCTGTTGTCGTCACCTGTGTACATTGGTTGATCTTGTATAGTTGCATGTTGTTGCCATATCTTTGTTGTAACTCTTGGAGTCTGGGTTGCCTTCATTACTGAATTCGTGATGAACTGTAGTTGTGCATTCATCTGAATTGCTTCCCTGTTACTATTGAGTATCTTCTCTGTCATTTGCAGTTGCACATCTGAGTCGTTCATTCTGTTTTCATATTGTTGCATTGTTGCCTGTCATCTCTACTTCACCGTTCTATGTGTTCCCTTCATGCCACATTGCTATTTGGTAGCACTTGAGTCTGCGTCCAAGTTGCCACGGTTTAATGTAGTACATTTCAGTTGTACTCTTGTAGCTTCACCTCCATTCCCTGAACTGTACTGGGTTGCATTAGTGCATACTTGATGCCTTGATTTTCATTTTTGACCTCATTGGAAATTGTTGCTATGCCTTGCTGTTTTGACTTATCTTGGGTGCAGTATGCTTGTTATATATCTATACACTGCTGCATATACGTGCTTTTTGATTGCACTGTCCATAGCAGTATCATGGTGACAGTCTTGATCACTTGAGATGCCTGCTTGGTAGCTTTTGTTGTTGTCCAGTTTGTACTTGCCTTGTTGAACTTGTACACGCATGTTTCTTGTTGCTGTGGCATTCTAGATTGCATTATTGCTGCTACTTGAATTTGTAGTTGTTCTATTGCCTTCTGATTCACTTGACCATTTGTATACATACTTTCAAGTATGTATTCAGATGTATGTTCACGTTTGCATATCCATGTGTCATTTTCACTTGCATCTGTTCGTCCTTGAGCACTTGCTGACCTGCTGCATTTTCGTAGCAGTTTTACCCTTGTCCCGTGTGGTGACTTTATATTCCGATGTGGCGAGGCAGTGCACGCGTGCGTGCACTGCAGCCACACCAAATTGACAGATTTTAATCGATATCTCTTTTATCCTTAATTCATCGATCTATTGCGTAATTCGTAGGCTGTATTGGCGAGGCAGTACACGTTAGCGTGTACTGCAGCCAATTAGCATTGATATTTTTTTTAAATTGACATTTCAATTGCTTAAACTGCTTTGGACTTCTGTTTTGTGGATTAACACTGTTTAGTGTATATCTGCCGTTATCCAATTCTCGTATCGAGAGTTGGATATACGAGATTTCTGTGACTGTCATCTATATTGAGATTGATTATTATTGCTTCTATGCTCTAATAACTGATTTTGAATTAGACTGATCCGAGTATTATTTTCTTTTGAATGTAATACTCGGGTCAGACCGAGTATTTACAGGTTGTAGATTTTTAGCTTTGGGTTGCTGCTAGAGCTATGAAGACTTTTTACATCATTTGAAGTGGTCTTCGTCTTGTTGTAGTAGTCTGTGTGTCTGTTGTAAGATGATAATGTATTCATGTATATTAGTCGATAATGTACTTGTATATATAACTTCTTGAGTCGACAATTGTAGTTGTATCATTTGTATTGTGTCAAATGTATTGTAACTGATATCAGTTATTGTATATATGAGACTTTTCGTTCCATCTTTATTCCGCATTTATGTTATCTGTGTTATTTTTATATCTATTGTCCTAAACTATTATAGCCACTGTGTAGTAGCTTTGAGTTTGTATCGGAATGTCGGGTTTCCTCTAAAAATGAAATGCAATGTTTTATTATCTGACATATCGGTGCTCGCACAAGGCAATTACATAGATGGTCGCTCCTCAACAGCCTTATTCTTCGCGCTAGTTGACAGCACTACTCCGTAGTGTTCTTGGCTAGCGTGGGTATAGAGGTGGGGCGTCACAGCTTGGTATCAGAGCCTGGGGTTTAGTACAATTATAAAACATAACTTAGATGGAGCATGTGTTACAACTATTTGTCGATGTTTTATCTCTCATCTTTACATATGATTATTTTTGACTGTTAGGTATGAATTTCTAACGCTTATTTTTGTGTTTTCCTAATCTGGATTTCCCTTCGACTTCGGTCACTCTGTTTTTGGGAAATTGCTAATTTCTTGATTTTCAAGACTCTGATTTTGTTTGCCGTTGGTTTCTTTGATAATGATGATTGATTCATTTTGTACTCGACTGCGGCTATTAATTGTTGACTTCGACATTGACTTGATTCTTACTTTTGTTGAAGCCATTTATGCATTTCTGCTCGATTTGCTTTGTTTTTCCAATTGATAATCGATTCTTCATTTCTAATTAGTTGTTATCACCTTTGTCGATTTTGATAACTTCTATTTCTGGAATTTTTGGGTATTCCTACTTTGATGAATTTGGAATCGAATTCTTTGGATTTTATTCACGTCTTCGAACGTGAAATTTTAGTGAACTGACTTGGTTTCCTAATTTAATCGATTCTTGATCATTTCCCCGATTTGTTGCTATCATTTATTAGCAACTTTGATGACATTTTCTTCGGGATTTTTGTGAACATACTTTCTGATGGATTCAGTATCGATTTCTTTGGATTCCATTCACATCTTCGTATGTGAATTCTTGTGATTGATTGTTTCTACAATCATTTTTGTGATTTGTCACTTTGAAAATATAAAGGTTTTCTATACTAGTAGTAAATATTGAAAATCCTTTTTCCAAACGATTTCAAAAAATTATTTTACTACAAAGCTCTTTTTTCTAAACCGTTTTCCAATCTATTAGTATATACAAGCCTTTATTTCACTCGTATGAGAAATTGAATTAAACGGCTTAGTAAAACAAGTGGTATGAAACGCTTGCGTTTACTTCGTCGGTTAACTCCTGGACTTGTTCGATTGAACTTTTTGTGACAATTTTCTAGTGTAATTGACACTTCTCGTTGATCATGACGATCATTTTAAGGTTAGTCTAGACCGCAGTAGTGTGATTCCGACTCACACATATCTTTTTGTTTCCAAGGTTAGACTAGACCGCAATAGTGTGATTCCGACTCACACATATCTCTTTGTCCGCAAGGTTAGTCTAGACCGCAGTAGTGTGATTCCGACTCACACATATCTTTTTGTTTCCAAGGTTAGACTAGACCGCAGTAGTGTGATTCCGACTCACACATACCTTTTTGTTTGCAAGGTTAGACTAGACACCACTTGTGTGATTCCATTCACACATACCTTTTTGCTTTTTGGTTAGTCTGGACCTTAATTTGTGTGATTCCACTCACTCATGTCTTTTTCTCTGCGAGGTTAGCCTAGACCTCAATCTGTGTGATTCCGACTCACACGCGTGGGATAGCGACCCACGGTCTTCGGACCATTCCTGTGTGAAACTTTAATGGATGGCTTCCATGAGATAGCGTCTCATCTTGTGATACCGGTATTTTGGAGTTTTCATGCTCCCATTTTGTGATAGGCATTTCCATTTTTCCTTTTTATGGTTTAGACTAGCAAATGTGCGATGTCTCTTTCTCTGCGAGGTTAGCCTAGACCTCAATCTGTGTGATTCCGACTCACACGCGTGGGATAGCGACCCACGGTCTTCGGACCATTCCTCCGTGAAACTTTAATGGTTAGCCACCATGAGATAGCGTCTCGTCTTGTGAAACCGGTGTTTTGGAGTTTTCATACTCCCGTTTTCTGATAGGCTTTTTTCCCCCTCTTTTTGTGATTTCTGGATTTCTTGTGATGATTTCTAGAATTTGTGCTTCACCAATTTTCGTGATTTCTATTGACAAGTTTTGTCAATTTTTGTGTATTGGTGAATTCATGTGTCATTGACTTGTTATGAATACAAGTTTAGGGTATGATATCCCTTTCTATCTTTGAGGAGATTCTTGTGACATCTTTGATGAATGAAAATTCAATTGGTATTATATTTTGATGCCAGTTATTTTAATGAGACTTTGACGTGTTAACTTCGGTAACCGTCAATTTTGAAATGGATTTACAAGCGGTTCTCCCGCAACACTGATATTGCTAATTTAATCACGCGTTTTCAAAATTCTTTATTTTTAAAAGTTGTTTCAAAAATATAAATTAAAATTGTTTTCAAAATTTTTACAGTTTACAATTTTCAAAAGAACGAGGAAGCGATTTAAACGTTTCAGCAAAATCGAGGACTATGACCCCTTTCTTTTACTGATTCACTTAATTCCGGACTTGTCCGTTTGAGAATGTGAAATGTTATTTTTTTAAAACACACAATTCTGCACTTTCAAGAAAACGATAAAGAGATTTAAACGATTTAGCAAAAGTAAGGAGTATGGAACCATACTTTTACTACTTCGGTTAAGTCCGGACTCGTTAATTGAATATTTATGACTTCTGATTATCGTTTTTGATAATCAGATATTTGTGAAATTTGATTATCGTTTAAGATAATTAAATATTTTTCGATTTGATTAATCGAATATTTGTGTTTCTGATTATCGTTTTTGATAATCAGATATTTGTGAAATTTGATTATCGTTTAAGATAATTAAATATTTTTCGATTTGATAATCGAATCTTTGTGTTTCTGATTATCGTTTTTGATAATCAGATATTTGTGAAATTTGATTATCATTTGTGATAATTAAATATTTTCCAATTTAATTATCGTCTGAGATAATTAAATATTTTTCGATTTGATAATCGAATCTTTGTGTTTCTGATTATCGTTTTTGATAATCAGATATTTGTGAAATTTGATTATCGTTTAAGATAATTAAATATTTTTCGATTTGATAATCGAATCTTTGTGTTTCTGATTATCGTTTTTGATAATCAGATATTTGTGAAATTTGATTATCATTTGAGATAATTAAATATTTTTCGATTTGATAATCGAATCTTTGTGTTTTTGATTATCGTTTTTGATAATCAGATATTTGTGAAATTTGATTATCGTTTAAGATAATTAAATATTTTTCGATTTGATAATCGAATCTTTGTGTTTTTGATTATCGTTTTTGATAATCAGATATTTGTGAAATTTGATTATCATTTGTGATAATTAAATATTTTCCAATTTAATTATCGTCTGAGATAATTAAATATTTTTCGATTTGATAATCGAATCTTTGTGTTTCTGATTATCGTTTTTGATAATCAGATATTTGTGAAATTTGATTATCATTTGAGATAATTAAATATTTTTCGATTTGATAATCGAATCTTTGTGATTTCTGATTATCGTTTTTGATAATCAGATATTTTTGAAAATTCAATTATCGTTTTTGATGATTGAATATTTGCGATTTTGAGATTCGAGCTTCGTCTTTTTCCCTGGCAATTCAGGTGAGTAATCTGATTTACTCACATTCAATTCGTGCAGTACGTAATTTCTGCTCTGATTCCTTTTCCTTTAAATGCTGGAACTCGATTGATTCTTGCTCTTTGATAGTCGTCTGATTTTGATTCCTTGATCCCCACGATGTTGATCCTTTTGACTTGAAGCCGTCGAACCTTTTTGATTCTTTATCTGATACTTCCATAATTCTAATGCTTCCCTGTTGACATTTGCTTTGCTTATGCATTCGACAATGCCATTCCCTTTTGGTTGTTACCATTTGTCCATTTATTCCTTATGATTGCGAGGACGCAATTTCTTTAAGGAGGGGAGTCTGTAACAACCCGGTATTTCGCATCAATTATTAATCGACATTTAAACGATAAATATTGTTGCATATTGCCAATTGAAGTTTTTAAATTTTTGTTAAAATTCTTTAAAACATTTGGTTAAGAAAATATTTTGGGCTTTGAGTGTTGGTCCATGGGTGTGTACTGTGTATCTCGAGTTATACCCGTCCCCCATTTCACTTTGATTTCGAAAACCCTATACCCGTTCATTCCTCTTTTCATTTTCTTTAGCAAGCCCTAAATTAAACAAATCGTTCGAAAGAAAAATGGTGGCAGCTCATCTTTCGTTCGTTCCTGATTTCGATAGCTAGGGCTTTGAGAAAAGTCGAAAGCGACGCTCTCGGTAGTTCAATCGAATGATGCTTCGATTCTTGCTTGCTTCGGCGACTAGTTTTGGGATCTTCGAAATTGAGGTGAGTGATTCCTCACTCACATCTGTAATTCAAACCCTTGATTTCCGTTCGTATATATTTACTTGAATTCGTCTTTGGCCATTTGATGTTGTTTGAATGATTTGGATGATTTCTGACTTTGTCCAATTCATATATTTTGTCGACTTCGGTTTGGCTTTGATTTTGAAGTTCCTGTGACATTTCTTAATCTTCGGCTCTGAACTTATTTAGCAATTTCATTGAAACTACTGTTGTCTTGATTATTTGAAACTGCTGCTATATGATTTTGGGCACTTGAATCTTCTCTGTGCACATCTGGTTTACTGGAACATCTCTTGACTTGTTGGCATAGTGAACTGATTTCTGTTGGCTCCAGTTCTTGATATTGATATAACTAAACTTTGGGTCACTTCGATTTGAACTGCAGTTGATTTTGTTGTTATTTAGCTTAGTCTGTCTTCACTTTGTAGTATACTCCGGTCACTCGACATTGCTATCCTTTTAGTTTGTTGCTTGCATTGTTGTTCTTGTAATTGTGTATCAGTGATGCTTTGTTGCAGTTGCCTCTGTCTTAGTCATGTGCTCACTGTATTACTGTTTGCATTCAATACAAACATTGTTGACTTCACTTGCATACTTGTTCATCATGTACATTTGAATTAGAGCTTTACCTGGTCGTCTGCACATCTGTTCTTGGCCTATAGTGTTCATTTTGTAGCACTGGCTTGGATACTTCACCTTCCAGTTTTTTTTTCCTCCTTGTTCATGTGCACTTGTTCCCATCCATATAAGTTCACCTTTGATCTGGAGCCACTGTCACCTATTCATTTGGACTTGAGTTTGTTGATTTTACCTAAGTCTGTTGTCGTCACCTGTGTACATTGGTTGATCTTGTATAGTTGCATGTTGTTGCCATATCTTTGTTGTAACTCTTGGAGTCTGGGTTGCCTTCATTACTGAATTCGTGATGAACTGTAGTTGTGCATTCATCTGAATTGCTTCCCTGTTACTATTGAGTATCTTCTCTGTCATTTGCAGTTGCACATCTGAGTCGTTCATTCTGTTTTCATATTGTTGCATTGTTGCCTGTCATCTCTACTTCACTGTTCTATGTGTTCCCTTCATGCCACATTGCTATTTGGTAGCACTTGAGTCTGCGTCCAAGTTGCCACGGTTTAATGTAGTACATTTCAGTTGTACTCTTGTAGCTTCACCTCCATTCCCTGAACTGTACTGGGTTGCATTAGTGCATACTTGATGCCTTGATTTTCATTTTTGACCTCATTGGAAATTGTTGCTATGCCTTGCTGTTTTGACTTATCTTGGGTGCAGTATGCTTGTTATATATCTATACACTGCTGCATATACGTGCTTTTTGATTGCACTGTCCATAGCAGTATCATGGTGACAGTCTTGATCACTTGAGATGCCTGCTTGGTAGCTTTTGTTGTTGTCCAGTTTGTACTTGCCTTGTTGAACTTGTACACGCATGTTTCTTGTTGCTGTGGCATTCTAGATTGCATTATTGCTGCTACTTGAATTTGTAGTTGTTCTATTGCCTTCTGATTCACTTGACCATTTGTATACATACTTTCAAGTATGTATTCAGATGTATGTTCACGTTTGCATATCCATGTGTCATTTTCACTTGCATCTGTTCGTCCTTGAGCACTTGCTGACCTGCTGCATTTTCGTAGCAGTTTTACCCTTGTCCCGTGTGGTGACTTTATATTCCGATGTGGCGAGGCAGTGCACGCGTGCGTGCACTGCAGCCACACCAAATTGACAGATTTTAATCGATATCTCTTTTATCCTTAATTCATCGATCTATTGCGTAATTCGTAGGCTGTATTGGCGAGGCAGTACACGTTAGCGTGTACTGCAGCCAATTAGCATTGATATTTTTTTTTAAATTGACATTTCAATTGCTTAAACTGCTTTGGACTTCTGTTTTGTGGATTAACACTGTTTAGTGTATATCTGCCGTTATCCAATTCTCGTATCGAGAGTTGGATATACGAGATTTCTGTGACTGTCATCTATATTGAGATTGATTATTATTGCTTCTATGCTCTAATAACTGATTTTGAATTAGACTGATCCGAGTATTATTTTCTTTTGAATGTAATACTCGGGTCAGACCGAGTATTTACAGGTTGTAGATTTTTAGCTTTGGGTTGCTGCTAGAGCTATGAAGACTTTTTACATCATTTGAAGTGGTCTTCGTCTTGTTGTAGTAGTCTGTGTGTCTGTTGTAAGATGATAATGTATTCATGTATATTAGTCGATAATGTACTTGTATATATAACTTCTTGAGTCGACAATTGTAGTTGTATCATTTGTATTGTGTCAAATGTATTGTAACTGATATCAGTTATTGTATATATGAGACTTTTCGTTCCATCTTTATTCCGCATTTATGTTATCTGTGTTATTTTTATATCTATTGTCCTAAACTATTATAGCCACTGTGTAGTAGCTTTGAGTTTGTATCGGAATGTCGGGTTTCCTCTAAAAATGAAATGCAATGTTTTATTATCTGACATATCGGTGCTCGCACAAGGCAATTACATAGATGGTCGCTCCTCAACAGCCTTATTCTTCGCGCTAGTTGACAGCACTACTCCGTAGTGTTCTTGGCTAGCGTGGGTATAGAGGTGGGGCGTCACAGCAAACCCATGCAACCACCAACCCCACCCTCCGCCTGCACGTGCAAACCCACCCAGCACCCGCACCCACCACCCGCGTCACGACCAGCGCGCACCACCCGCCCAGCGCCTCCGCCCAGCCTCCACCCGTTTCGCCCGTCCCCAGCCCTGCCCTCCGCCTACATCCCCGCGTCCGCCCAACCAAGCCACCCACGCCCCAGCCCTCCAGCTCCGCCTCCCCCGTCCCCGCACCCACGTCCCCAGCCAACCCCACTCCCGCCTGCCTCGCCCAGCCTCCGCCTGCACGTAGCCTCCCTCCGTCCCCAGCTCCACCTCCTCCGCCCACTACCGGCCTCCGCCCTGTACAGCCACCCACCCCAGTCCCCTCCGCCAGTCCCCTTCGCCCCAGCAGCCGTCCCCAGCCCACTGCCCCACGCACCACCCACCCACGCCCCAGCCTCCTCCGCCTGCACGCCGAACCCACCATGCCACCACCAGCAGCCTCGCCCAGCGCCCAGACCACCCACAGCACGCACACGCCCCGCCAACACCAGTCGTCTGCCCTCCGCTGTCGCAACCCCGCTCCGCCCATCGTGCCTCGCAGTGGCCGGAATCCTGCTGTGCATCTGTTTCTGCTCTGTGCATCAGTTATATATATATCAGTTGATATATATATAACTGTTAGATTATATAACTGTTATATTATATAACAGTATATATATTTTGAAATGTTGGGTTTGCTCACATACTGTTGCTATGTTGTTTCAGCTCCTGCTATTAATCTGGAAGTATAAGTATTCCCATTCCGCTCGTCGAATCTATCCTGCTTCGTCGTTGGTATGGTTTATATATATTCAATCGATATATATATATGGCAATAAACAAATTATTGATAATCTTTTATTTGATTTGCAGTTGTGTTCGTTTTGCGTCGTGCCGGTTAGTGTCTATATTATCTATTCGTCTTCGTGCTTCGTCGTCCAATCTTTAACCACGGAAGGTGAATATTTTATATTCACGACTCAATCTATTATGCTATGATAATCAAGTGATAATTGTTGTTAATATTAATCTGGATATTAAATTGTTGATTGTTAAATTTGGTTGAAATGAATTGTTAATTTCTAAAAGTTGACGCCATA
Organism: Allium fistulosum; assembly: GCA_030737815.1. Taxonomy (NCBI): domain Eukaryota; kingdom Viridiplantae; phylum Streptophyta; class Magnoliopsida; order Asparagales; family Amaryllidaceae; genus Allium; species Allium fistulosum. The sequence continues at coordinate 422,426,710 of CM060906.1, forward strand.
TATTATTTAAACATGTTGAACTGTAATACGATGTTAATTAGAGTAAATAATAGTAACATTAAAATTGATAAGTACGATTGATGTAGAAATTTGATAACGGACACCAAGTAAAAATATAAATGTGATAATCTTTAATCCGTAGGATTCTAGGAATAATTATATTAATTTGCATAAATAACGAATGTAAGTTAATATGGTTATTTCGGGATTATTTGAATAAATTGTTAATTTGTTATGTATGGTTGCTATTGCTTGTTTATTTACTTTGACACCATCCCAGTTATCACACTGCAAGTTCCCTTTGTTATGATTTGTTTTATATTGAATGATATCGGGTTGAAATGATAAATACCCACTTAAATAACTTGGCCTAGGATAGACAATTAAAAATAAGAAACCCGATTGGTCAACAAAATTATTTTGAAATTGAAATCTATTTGAAATTAAGAAATGAACTTAATAAATTGTTTGGAAATCAAGTAACGACTTAATGGATTTAATTGAAATAAATTAATGGATTTATTTGAAATAAATTAATGGATTTAATTAAAATAAATTAATGGATTTATTGGAATAAATTAATGGTTTAAATTGAAACGGATTAAGAAATCTATTTAATTGAAGAAAATGAATTGGAGAATTTGATTGAAATAAGATTTAAAACAAGTGAGTTTTAAAATTTAATAATTTAATTTATTAAATTAGTAGATTTAGATTTAGACTGAGTTTTAAATTAAATAGATTTGAACTTGTCATAAATAATTTAGATTTAGGAAATTTTGACTTAAATGGAATACGAAACTAACTAAAGTTTTATGGATTCAATTTAGCGATAATGTAAAATGATTTTAAATCTAATGAAATCGATTTAATCAAATTTATGATTATATTTATTGTAACGATGAATGTAAACATGAATTGAGATAAATAGAATTTGATCTAACGATTCGAACTTAATTGACCGGTAAATTTGGATAAATTGATTTTGAACTAAATTTAATAAGAGGGTTATTAAATTGAACTTGAATACTTAACTATATTGTTAATTAAATGTTGAACTACAGATTTCATTTGGAAATATGATTTTAAATATCCGAAATAAATTGAATCGTGAAATGTCAAATTTTGGAAGTCAAATTTGCACCTTGACTTTCGGACTTTGATTTGTTTTAAACCTTAACTTAAATGACCATTGGGTAATAAATACGTAGTTATTAAAGAGTCCGGGATCGGATATGGACATACTCTCTGTCGATACCGAAAACCACTTTAATAACTATTACACGCGAAGTGTTGGTCCAGAATGAAGTGGATGGTTTGGTGATCGCGTTGACTGAAGAAAGAGAACGATATTGGACGACCCCTGACATGACTAAAACAGGAGCCGCGCCGGGCCATTGAGGTTCGCTACCTCTAGCGGACGCACTTCTTCGATACCATATCTATTACTTTTGTGATTCGATTTGGGTGCACCCCTTGATTTGGGAGTGTTGTTTCGCGGTGTTGAGATAGTAGCTGCTATGCTCAACATCAGTCCGGATCAGGCAACTACTAGTATCCTAGTTGGTATCGCCTCATGTACCTTGTCATACTGATTATCCTATTCGCGACCACTACGTTTTGATTTGTACCTTAGTATATGGATTGCCCTCTGGTGACTTCCGGTTTTGGGGAAACTACGGTCTTGTATATGCTTTTGGGAATAAAAATGTGTTAAGGGTGGTATGGGCCATGACTTAACACTATTTTAATATCGTACTTTACTGATTAGCCATTATCTACCTATCGTATTCTATTGTATATATAGATAGTTTATCGGATCCTTAGAGATGTTATTTTATCCATCTTTAAGTTATGAACTATTCCCTTGCACTTGGTTTAATTGCATAAGATTTTGAGTCCTGACTCGAGTGTTTCTTTTGCATATGCTCGGGTCAGTCTGAAGCTATCCAGTTGCTGATCAAGGTTGGTTGAAGATGCTGAAGGCTTAGCATTTATCTTTATCTGTCTATTTATATTCCTGTATTGGTGTCCTAGTCTGTTGGACATTTTGGTATTAGTCACTTGATGTTAAGACATTGTTGTATATTATATAGTGGCTTCATGAACTGCTATTATGACGATGTATTTTCCGCTGCAATGTTCTGTGATGTTGTATTGATTCTCATTTACATTTATGTATTTATAATCCCATAATGATTCGTGTTTTGTATTATTTAAGTTGACATGTGTGGATTATTGTCAATTTAAATGGTCCAAATATACGGGTTGTTACAAGGAGGCTCGGATTCGTATCTATTCGAGGCATGAAATTTGTGCCGGTGAGTAATCGATCAACGAAACAACGGACTTCGTATCGATCCTGGGTAACAATAATTCGTATCGATCGGGGACGAGCAATACGCAATCAGATAGCCAAATACATATATGAAACTCGTTACAAGTGATCGATACAAATCTCGCGGTTCGAGGGTCGATACGAAGTTGGTAGCTTCTGACCGGTACGAACTCCGTTGTAACCTGATCAATGCAAAGTTGATGTAACTCGGTCGATGTAAAACCAGTGTTACTTGATCGATATGAAATCAAAAGTGTACTGATCAATACGAAATGAGAGCTTCGGGTCGATACGAAGTAAATAAGCTACTGATCGATACGAAATTGGAGTCTTTGACTGATACGAAAATAAGGCCTTTGAAACGAACGATCCGAACTTTGAATTTGATGGATACAAACTTCATGAAGATTCGAACATTTGATTCCGCCGAGCTTCGGCTTTGCACAATTGGACTTAATTGTAAACTGCATATTTGACTACCTTTTGAAGCTCGTCAATGGAACTATAACTTGACAATATTTAATTACCCTCAACTTGAATCAATCTCCAAAGTCTGGATGGCACGGTTGTGATGGTCAGTGATGATGGTCACTCTGATTGAATTCTGAAGTCTCATCGTTTGAAAACTTTCTCAAATTCTGTAGAATTTCTTAAGTATTATGTAGCACTGCACTACACAACACATCCACGCACTTCACACTGGGGAACACATGGGCTTATTATCGTCTAATGATGGTTTTTGATAAGTTGCTTAGCTATGGAATCCACAAGCTCTCAACAACAGGAGCTTCAGAGTTCATCCCCTTTAGTCCTAGAGACACCGGCCATCACGGCCGGAGTTATAGATCCAGCTTCAGACGAGCTGCCTAGTGCCAGGTTTATCATGAATCCACAAGACTCTGTGCCATCTAATGTCTTCGAAGATATTGTGGGACGAATATGTCTAATGCATGGTCTACCGTTGGACGACGTATTATTACCAGGACCGAATGATAGACCGCATGCTCCCCCAGAGGGGTTTACGGCCTTTAATCGCCAAGCATGTACAGCGGAAACACTTCCTCCGTTTATTCAGTACATTAGAGAATTGTTATCTTTCTTTGGAATCGCCCCATCATAGTTACACTCGAACGAATATGCTCTGCTCAACAGTCTGTTCATTGTATTTATGGAGCATCTTTTCCGACCTCCGATCCCGATCGAAATTAGATACTTATTCGACGTTAAGAGTCGGGGAGATAGTCCCTCGTTCACATTCCTAGAGGCAGTCAGGAATTGTCAAGTTGTGACCGGCTCCTGGACCAAACTGAGTTACTTCAAAACCGAGTGGTTCTATGTCCAATGTCATTCAGGATTTGCTAGCCGACGGTTAGTCAGACCTAAGTGCTATAATCTTTTCCAGTAGTTAACAAGATAATCATAGCTGATATTAAAACTAATGACTTCTTTCTTTTACAGCTGTAATTCCACGACCTGAGGGCGTGCAATTTAAAGAAATTGTGCGGGTCCTTCAAGAAGTGCCAAGCGAAATGAGAGACATAGACTCGGTGCTAACAGACCGAAACTTGAGAACAGTTGGGCTTATTGAACGAAACCAAAGCATAAGACTTGAAGGAACGCTGAGCGTGGCCCCGATGAAGCGGGTAAAGCGCAAAGCGCCCGGGGTCGTAATTGCTGAGGAAAGTGATGAAGAACATACACCTACGAATGACGAACCCGTGGCTGGGCCTTCTGATAGTTTTCAGGGTTCAGAGGGAAAGAGAAAAGGCAAGGCAGTTGCACACAAATGTCATAAATCTTCGAGATGGAAATCTGTTATTATATCCCTGCCAGCCTCTGACGTTAGAATTTCGGAGGCTCCTCCCTCACCAGTAGAGAATCCTTTTGAAGGACTTGTTGATATTCCGATTCCGGACTATGTGTTACTTCAACATGACATCGGATTGGAATGGCTTCAATGTGCTCTTGATTTAAGCGAGTCTCTACCCATCAGTACGGCCGACATTACCGGTTGGTCGGGGGGTTGCACACACATATACACTTCACAGTACTACAGGGTTTCCAGCCTTAAGTTGCCTGCTTCGAAAATTCACTAACTCTGTTCTTCTTTGACTTTACAGATACGATGAATAGGCGAGTTTCTATGCTCGGCAGTCTCCATTCAGTACGCCAATCATCGAGCTCGTATTATGAGTCCCGTCGGAGGGAGGACGATAGAAACCGCGACCGCGGTTATTCTAGTCAGAAACGTTACGAGAGGGATAGAGACAGAGACTACAGAGAACAGAGATATTAATCCCGATCGTGTTATCCACCTCCCCGAGTCCCCTCACAACCTTCAGGCCAGGGAAAACAACCGGTAGAGCACCCTCGTCACAAACCATCTTCGCAAACTTCTCGGCCCGAGTCGCAACGCCATAGAACTGAGGTTGAGCCTCCAATCATCGTTGAACAAGCTATCACTGAGCCTACTGGGGAAGGGGCTATTAGAATTGCTCAGTTAAAGAAAGATTTTCCAAATATATGCTTTTACGGCTACATCTTCCCTCCTCACTTAAAGAGAATTCCGTCGGATGCAGAGAACACAATGCATGATTACATTCATGACATCTATACCCAGTACAAAGAGTGGGTGAAAGCTGCAGAAAAAGCATCAAAGGTGGCCTTTGAGCGGGCAAAAACGATCGAGAAACTAGAAACTGAACTTGCTCAAGAAGACTGGATGATTCAAGTGCTTAACGATGAAGCCGAATCCTCTTGGAAATCAGAGATAGAGGCCACCAAAAAGGGCGACGAGGTGAATTTAGCCATGGAGAGGATGAGGCAGACACACTTCGCTTTGGTTGAGCAGATGGGCCACCGAAACACCATAGTTACCGCTGAAAGGGATGCTGCTCTGAAAGAACTCAACGAGCAAAAGGCCAAATTTTTTGAAATCATCAAAGAAAAGGATGATGCAAATAGAGAAGCTCAGGAAGCATGTGAACAGGCCGTAGTGCTTCGGAGCAAACGCGATGCGGCAATGGCTAAAGTCCGGGAGGTGGAGACTAAGGTCGAGGAGGAAGTCCAAATGGCAGAGTCTAGGCTAGAAGCTGATATTGAAGATCTCCTCATTGTTTATAATGCTAACATCTTGAAGCATAGAAATCTAGCCTGACTCGATAATTATCCGACACATCTATACAACGCCTGGGGCCGACTAGTGGGAGATGAAAAGGCTGCCCACCAAGCTGAATTGATTGATGAGTTCGAGCTCGAAAACCGAGTGTTGAGCGAAGACAAGCGGAAAGTTCTCCATGATGTCATGATTTCATATGAGAAGGAGAAGCTTGGCGCTCAGCATTTGGAAGTTGGAGGAGGCTCTGGTTCGAGCATCATGATACAAGTTCTGAAACTACCGTGCCGACTCAGGCTAAATCCACACATGCGGTTGATCCTCAGCCCATTCCTGCTTATAATCCGGATCAACCGAAGATGTCTCCAGCTCGCGAGCAAATCTCCGAGGCAGTTCCGCCACCCGCGAGCCAAACTGAGGAAGGCACTCTGAACATTCTCTATGCTTATCCGAAATCGGAAGCGTCACTTGAAGTATTTATTAACACTTCTTCTTTTGCTTTTATCCAGTGATTGAAGCTACACTGGTTGTGCCTCCTGCAACTCAAGAGACACATCATATGCAGGAGGCCATTATAACTGAAGCGACCACAACAACGACCATGGCACCGACTGATGGAACGCAAGGGAGCACACTTATTTTTGATGAGCAGACGATGAAGGAACTCCTCGGTCATCACAGTGATCCTTTTGTAGATTTGCCATTCGTTATAGGTGGAAGTGCACCAATGACAAGTTCTTCGGCTCCAACTGCGGGAGTTCCCGACGATGCACAAACGCTTCATGAGGAGGAAATCATAGCTGAAATCAATGCTGAAATGGAAGCAACCGCGCGGGGCGGTGGTTTTGACAGTGGAATGGCCGGACCTGGTCCAGCCCCTTTAAGGATGATAACTCCAAGAGGAACAGTCATTGAGACGAGCGCGCCTGCCCCACCTCCTTCTGTTGATCCTGTCCCTCCGACTCCGCCTGTAGAAAGCATTCCAATACACTTGAGTTCAGAGGAGGATGTTCATATAATGCCCCCTACTGGAGATCGATCATCGAAGAGCAAGGGTTTAAAAATAAAACCGAGTGAGAGTTCTAGCGGGTCCACACCGAAAAGGAAACCGAAGAAGAAAAAAGAGTAGATACGCTCCTTTGGTGCAATTTTGAGTAGATAGGAATTTCTTTTGTTCATTTTGCTAGTCGTGTATAGATGCGGGTTCAGCCCCTGCTAGTAGGATTTTTGTGATAAACTTGTACTTAGTTTTCTTCCACAAATAGTTGAAATGAAATTCCATTTTGTCTTTAACTCAATTTTCGTTCATTTGCTTAAGTTTTTCAGCAGTTGGACTCCAGTCTAGTATATTTGTTGAGTTTCGGCCTTTGGATTGGATCCAAGTTGAGTTGTTAAGTCCTGAAATCACGACTATGAGTTATGACCGAACGTTAAGCCGGACTCTGATGCTGCACTGTCTCAGTCAGCGATTGGCGCTTAAGTTCTGCCTCCAGTTTCTGGGACGAATTGTAAGAATAAGTGGCAATTGCACTCCGCTTTCAACTCATCGAGATTAACATCGTCGAATTGATGCTGAAATAAAGAAATTCGAGTGGTCGAATTGCACTCGTTCATCCATTGATGATTGCATCCACGCTCCGGAGATTTGCATTCGTACGTCGGCGGTCAGTCACGCCTGCTTAATTTCCAAGGATACGTCCACGCTATCGGGACATAGAGTTGTTTTACGGATGGTCGATCCCAATCCGGTTTGTGTTCAAACTCCAATCCACTCTCCGGGGATTTTGAGTTAACGTTTATGCTCCAATTCGCACTCTGGGAATTTGGAGTTGGTGTTTATGTTGACACTCCGGTTCACACTCTGGGAATCCGGAGTTAGTTAATGTTTATACTCCAGTTCGCGCTCTGGGAACTTGGAGTTGGTTGATGTTGATACTCCGATTCGCGCTCTGGGAATTCGGAGTTAGTCGATGTTTATGCTCTAATTCACACTCTAGGAAATTGGGAGTTAGCCGAAAGGTGGTCAGTCACATCTGTTCAGGCTTTAGGATTTCGTTCGCACTACGGGAATTACGAATCTATCAAGATCGTGGATGGTCGGTTCACATCCACCCTGAGTTAACAAGCAAGGTCGTTAGATGGACGGATCCATCCTCCTCAAACTTGGTCAAGATACGGGCGAAGTCGTTAGGTGGACGGATCCACCCTCTTCGAAACCGTATTTGTAAGTTTATACTCCAGTTCACACTCTGGGAATCTGGAGTTGTTTAAAGGATTGTCGTGTATCAATCCCTTTTTTCCGACTTGGTGTGATGACTTGCCCCCGAGCTCGGGTATCATCCAGCGAGTAACCGGTCGTATCACAGTCACTCCCTATTTGAATAAATTCCACCATCGGGTGGAATTTAGCTCTCCGTGCATAGTGATAGTTGTATGACACATTCGATAAATCACAGCTCTGGCTCGAAGAGATTGCATTTTATTGCTGAAATAAGAAAATACGGCAAAATCAGATGCCTTATTACAAATTCAAATTTCGAAATGCAGAAACAAATTGCAAATGAGAAATAAACTGAATAAATAAACAGAGCCTGTCATGTGTAGTAACGATGAAGACTTTCGATGTTCCAGGCTCTCGGAAGAGTGAGACCGTCAACGGTCGATAATTTGAATGTGCCGTCTCCGAGCTTTCGTTCAATAACATACGGCCCTTCCCAAGTTGGCTTTATATGCGAAGGGACTAAATAAATTCTCTTAAGGACAAGATCGCTGAGTTCAATGGTTCGGGGTCAAACCTTGGCATTGTATAATTGAGCGACTCAACTTCGGTATGCGGCTGCCCTCAAATCAGCCTCTTCACGCTTCTCATCCAATAAATCCAAGGATTCAGCAAGTAATATAGCATTTGTCTTCGGATCATAGTATGTCACACGATGAGAAGGCACTTCTAATTCGACTGGAATAACGGCTTCTGAACCATAAGAAAGAGGAACAAAGTGTAGCCGAATGTGGACTTGTGGGTTGTTCGGTAAGCCCATAAAGCCATAGGAAGCTCATCGACCCATTTGCCCCCGGCCTTTTCCAGTCGTTTCTTCAGAATATACTTTATAACTTTATTAACAACTTCGACTTGTCCATTCGCTTGGGGGTGTGCTACTGCGGAGAATTTCTTCTGAATGTGGAATCATTGATAGAAATCTTTAAATTCAACGCTGTTGAATTGGGTCCCATTATCAGTGATGATAGTATGTGGGAGACCAAATCGGCAGAGATGTTGCGTACTGCAAAGTTGATCACCTTCTTTGTTGTGATTGTAGCAAGGGTTTCAACTTCCGCCCACTTGGTAAAGTAATCAACTGCTACGATGGCGTACTTCACACCACCTTTGGCTAGAGGTAGAGAGCCAATAATGTCAATGCCCCATACTGCAAACGGCCATGGACTGACCATTTGAGTTATTTCGGTAGGTGGGGCCCTTGGAATCCGAGCATGCTTCTGGCATTTGTCACACTTTCTGGCGTAATCCGATGCATCATGATTTACGGTTGGCCAATAGTATACATATCTAAGCACTTTCTTGGCAAGGGCTTGCCCTCCGGTGTGATCGCCACATTCTCCTTCATACACATCATGCAACACTCATTTCATTTCATCGTGAGCGATTCACCGGAGTAAAGGAATAGAGTACCCTCTTCTATACATAACTCCATTTTAAATAGTGAACCGCGAAGCTTTTCGTAGAATACGTCTCTTTTCACTTCTGCGCTCTGGCAGGGTTCCATGCTCGAGGTAATTTCTGAACGGAGTTATCCATGACTCCTTATCGCGAACAACCTCAAATATCCAATCTGTCTCCATTCAATCGATGCTCGGGGAAGCTAATGTCTCCACGGGAACAAGTCCCATTTGTTGTGCCTCACGTGTGCTGGCTAACTTTGCTAATGAATCGGCTTTTTGATTGTGCTCTCGGGGTATGCAGTAGATGACATTATAACCGAACTGATTTAATATTGCCTGAACCCGAGCAAGCTAAGCTGCCAGTCTTTGGTCCTTGGCCTGATATTCCCTCCGAACTTGGCACACGACCAATCCGGCAAGTAGGTCTTCATACCCAGCTTCATTATTAGTTGCATGAAAGTTGAACTTTAAAGTATAACATATAGATCGACCTTCAGGAGTTTCAAGCACAACTCCTGTGCCTGAGCAACGGTCGTTTGATGCACCATTGGTATGCAGCTTCCAGATATACTTGGGAGATTCACTGGTTTCGGGCAAGTCCTCTAGGATGGTAAATTCAGCTATGAAATCTGCTAGGACTTGTCCTTGAATGGATCGCCTTGGAGTGTAGGTTATGTCAAACAGACTTAACTCGATATTCCATTTGAGTAACCTACCAGACGTCTCAGGCCGCGTAAGGACCTGTCGTAACGGTTGGTCGGTGTAAACGGTGATAGGATGAGCCAGGAAATATGGACGGAGCTTCCTCGAGGCAATAACAAGACAATAAGCCAACTTCTCTAGCTTTAGATAATTTCTCTCAGCTCCGGTTAGTCGTTTGCTAATATAGTAGACTGGCTTTTGTATTCGGTCTTCCTCCCGAATTAGGGCAACACTTATTGTGTTTTCTGATACCGCCAAATAAATGTACAATTTCTTGTGATCAATAGGCTTTGACAAAATTGGCGGTGTGGAGAGGTGTTGAATTAGTGCTCGGAATGCGCCCTCACATTCCATAGTCCATTCAAAATTTCATTTCCCTCTTCGGATCTGATCGAAGAAGGGAATGCATTTGTTAGTAGATTTTGAAATGAACCTGCTCAGTGCTGCTACTTTCCCGTTGACGCTCTGGACTTGCTTTATAGTTCTTGGAGTTTCAAGTTTTCTGATTGCCCAGAGCTTTTCGGGATTGGCTTCGATTCCTCGAGCATTGACGATAAACCCAAGGAATTTTCCTAATGCAACCCCAAAATGACATTTCATAGGATTAAGCTTCATTCTGTATTCTCGAAGAATATTAAACTATGACTCCAGGTCTTTGATGTGGTCAGCGGAGAACCGTGACTTGACTAGCATGACGTTCACGTATACGTCCATGGTTTTCCCAATCTGATTGGCGAACATTCGATTAACTAATCGTTGATAAGTTGCACCAGCATTCTTGAGTCCAAAAGGCATAACCTTGTAGCAATAAAGTCCCATATTGGTTACGAAGCTGGTATGTTCCTGGTTGGGTAAGTGCATTGGTATTTGATTGTAACCAGAATACGCATCCATAAAGGATAAGAGTTCATGCCCGACCGTTGAATCTACGATTTGATCAATTCGAGGAAGTGGAAAACTGTCTTTAGGGCAGGTTTTATTCAGATCAGAGTAATCAATGCACGTTCTCCATTTCCCATTTGGCTTTCGGACAAGTACAGGATTTGACACCCATTCCGGATATAATGCATCTCGAATAAATCCATTCGATTTAAGCTTGTCTACCTCTTCCTTAAGGGCGGCAGATCTCTCTGGATCCATACCACGCCTTTTTTGTTTGACCGGGATGTGCCACGGGTCAATGTTCAATGCGGGGATCGCGATGTCCGGCGAGATCCCATACATATCAGAATGCGTCCAGGCAAACAAGTCAAGGTTTGCGTGGAGAAATTCAACCAATTCCTCTTACATTTGTTGGCTTAACTGAGATCCAATCTTTATCATTATAGAATCATCGCTATCATCGATCGGAACATCGATCGTCAGTTCGACCGGAGAAGCTTGACTATCTTTACTTTCGTCTTCACTTTCGGTGTCTCTCGGGTCTAGATCTCTTTGGAATTGGTTGGGGTGTCCAAGCCTAGGCCCAGGCGTCAATTGTCAATTATCAACAAAACGGACGCAGAGAAATTCCTCTACGCCCTTCCCTTTCTCTTTTCGCTGCACCTCATGTAGCTCAGCAACATAACAGGCTCGTCCAGCAGCTTGATCTCCTTGAACGACTCCAACTCCACGATTGGTGGGGAACTATAGAGTCAATCACCATAGGGGCAATAGTAGCCCTGAACTCAGCTAGGGCCGGTCGGCCCAAGAAAGCATTATATGGCGAGTCTATATCCAAAACAACAAACTGCAGTATCCGGACTCTCCGGCGTTCTCCAATACCTAACTCCACTGGCAATTCCACCACTCCAGTGGGTATAGTTGCACTCCCATTGAAACCATGGATACGGTACTGACAAGGTTTCAAATCTTTAGTCTCCATTTTCATATGGTCATAGGCTCGCTTGAACAATATATTCACAGAACTTCCACTATCTACCAAGATCCTCTTCATCCAAGCAGGACCTACTTGAGCTGATATGACAAGTGGATCGATAGTTGGGGCTTCGATCCTATCGGCATCTCTGTCTCAGAAGACGATGTCGTCAGTCATCATCTTTTGTTGCTTGGCCGAAGCCCCATCTTCCAAACTACTACAACACTCGAAGCTCGCATGCCTAATAGAACTGGCATACGACTCCATTTCCTTCCAGCTTCGGTCTGCTAGATAAGGACCACCACTAATGGTATTTATCACCAACCTCCCGCCAGTACGAGCGGGTTCCTCCTGTCTTGCCTGATTCGGTGTATGGTTCTGATTCGATGGGCCCGCACCTCCAAATTGCGGTGCCCACACAAACTGTTCCAACTTCCTTTCACGTATCAACTTTTCAATAAGATCCTGCAAATGATGGCATTCATTTGTGTTATGGCCGTAACTTTCGTGGAATCTACAAAACTTCCATGTTTGGATCTGTTTCTCCGATGACTATTTCGGAGCAGGCTTCTTATACTGAATAGTATTGCAGGTCTGTAAATACACATTTTCCAGCGACGTATTCAGAGGAGTATAATTATCAAACATAGGAGCTCTACGTCGTGGACCACGATTCTGATCCCATTTCCTATTTTGGTTACCATTGCCTTTTTGCTGATTTTGTTTATTCTGAATGTTCAATTGCACTTTCCTGAAGCTCTCCTCGGATTATTTAACAGCAATATTACTCTGAATTCCTTCCATACTAGGCCCCGTATCATCCTTCTTCCTAGACTATTTCGCATCCTCCCTTCTCAAGAATTGGGCTGCCTTGGAATAGAAACGGTCCAATGATGTAGGGGTTTTTTAGGCCAACCAGTTGTCGAATTCAGAATCGAGATCAATCCCTTTAGTCAATGCCATTAAAATGGATTTATCATTAGGGTTGCTGATCTCAGCGCATGCAGCATGAAATCTCTCTAAATAACGCCCGAGTGTCTCTCCAAGAGCTTGAGTGACACTAGATAAAGTATTAACATCCTTCGGTCTTGCGACATGCATACGGAATTGCTCAATAAACTTTGTTGCCAGCTAATCAAAACAAGAGATAGATCGAGGTGGTAAATGGGTAAATGGGTAAACCACATAGTTGCTATGCCCCCTAGAAAGGTCGGGCAGCTTCGGCACTTAACTGCATCATCAGCACGTGTAACATTCATCAACCATTCATACTTCAGGATGTGTTGATTAGGATCTAAGCTCCCTTCATAAACGGGTAAAGTCGGCATCCTGAATCACCGAGGTGGTTCAGCATAAAATATCTCATCGGTAAAAGGGGTATGACTCCGGGAGATTCCCCAGTCGTCATTGCTAAGACCTTGACTCTCACGGATCATTTGACGGATCATCGTCGGAATGTTGGGTTTCTGGACATTTTGAGCAGGTTGGGCCAAGGTGTGGTCGGGTTCCACAATGCGAGGAGTGGTCGGTCGCTGTCGACGGTCCATGTCTCGCCTCCTTGGTTCTACGTCTTTGGGGACGTAAGGTTCGGGAGTATGGTTACGTTGGCGGTGGGTTAGATCCGTTTGGTTCTGAGCGTTAACTCACAAATCAGTAGCTATAGTAGTACAATTATCAGTAATTTGGTATGGGGTAGCGTTCCTCGGGAGGAGGGTCCAGTTTGATGGCTAGTTGATGGGCCAACTCTCGGTTACCCAAGACTCAATGTATGCCGATGCCCAGTGGCATGTGTGTAACTTCCGTCCAGTCGCGGTCGTGTGGATCTATGATGGTAATCAGAAGAGGCTGAACTCTTGATGGATGAATATGAAGCCTGATCCCTTCTGGATCCCCTTCATATTTGACAGTTTAGCAGGTTGGTCAATTCCGCATTAGCACGGAGCTGTTGAGTGAGCTGTTGGCGGCCCTGAGTCAGTTCTTGCATTAGCATCAAAAATTCTTCCCTGGTGACAGGGCCTTGCGGATTTGATGGTCTGGTAGCATTTTGGTCGGTAGGAGGTGGTTGCACGGGGTTTTGCCTGTCCCGTCTTTCTGGATCTGCGGTAGTAGAGGCAGTCCTTGTGTTAACCATGATGAATAGTGAAGCTCTTTTCCTAGATTTGATGCAAATCTGAATAGGATGGAAGAACTTTAATCTTTGAAATCTGGATCTTCTTCTTAGATTTGTGCAATCCGATATCGATAGTAGATCCAATGAGCAGGAGAAAAACTGTGTTTTCTCAGTGAAAGCACCAAAGTGTTTGTACCAAAATTAGGCACAACACTCTTCGGAAGTGTTTGAAGAGAAAAAATGAAGAAAGCAAATGTAAAAAGAGGATTATCTAACAAACACTCCAAACAATAATCAGAAAAACAGCAAAAGAACATAGAGATTTAGAGTAGTTTGGCGTGTTGCCTATGTCCACTATGAAATGATTAATCTTTATTAACTTTTTCTTGCTGGTTACAGTGGATTACAACAGTAAATCTCGAGTACAAGAGTGAAATTCGAGTACAACGGTGAATTCGGCAGAGTCTGGACGTCAGAGAGCTCAAAAGATCCCTTTTATGTAGGCTATGGAATTCTATTTATAGGCGTAGGCTGCAAATATCTCGCTCAGATCTCGGGAAACCTCTTCTGGCACGTGGGTGGGCCCACGCGATCGGTCCCATGTGATTTGCACTCGGTCCGTGGTCGATACGAACGAATTTTGTATCGATCAAGCCAATCGAGTCGAAATTGGGCATGAACATTCTTTAGGTTGTACGTAAGCTCTTGTGAAAATTTGGTGGCATTTGGACTTGTAGGCAGTGAATTATGATCGATGCAAATTCGAGTTTTCGATAGGCCATTTAGTTCGTATCGATACCCTTCGTATCGATCTATTCATATCGGTCTGAGCATGTTCCTGCGAGTTGACGTGGCGCTAGTTTCTAGGATTGATCCATATTTGATGCCGAATCAACCGAGTATTTCCAAGGTTTTCGCCTCGTTCGTATCGATCTTAATTGTTATGTTCGTATCGATCGGTCGCATTGCTCTATTCGTATCGATCGGTTGCGTTGCCTTGTTTGTATCGATCGATTGCGTTGTTCTGTTCGTATCGATCGATTGCATGTTGATCGATACGAAGCATGTTGAAACTTAATCGATACGAACTAGACACTCGCGTTGCAGTTGATGGATACGAAGTAGACAATAGCCGACCGATTCGAAGTAAGCTTGTCTGCTGACGGATACGAAGAAGACTGTTTCAATGGATACAAACAAGGCAGTTGCATGGTGATAGAGACAAATAGATAGATATGTGATGGATACGAAATCGACTGATGCGAAATGATGGATGTGGCCTGATCGATACGAAATGATGGGTACGAACTAGTTGGTTTCCTTGACTTGTATTGATCATATCTTGAGCATACGAACTCGGATTGACTCGAAATTTAGAACGTTGGCTTTTATAGTTTTCCTTGTCATGTCTTGTCAATTGTAGCTCGACCCAGACTCGGACAAAATTCATCGATATCCATAGTGAGCCCACGTATAACCGATCTTCGGGACGGGCTGTCCTCGGTTTCCAGTTAAGTTCTTGGTATCACGGCCTTGCCAAAAGGCGGGATAACAGTCTCGATGTGGTTCCGCCAGTATATGTAGGCAAGAGGCAAGCTGATCTTAACCCCACGAAAGGACACGTTATGCAAGCACTAAGTGCAGTTCCACCAACTGTGAAATTCGCGAAGCTATATAGAGACTTTTTGAGCCTAGGTAGTAAGCCTTATTTAAGGACCGAATCTTTCATTGACACAAAGGCATGGTTGCGTACTTGTAAGAGGATTGTTGGGCCTAGATGATGTCATTAGTAGGCAGCTTGCTTTCTGGCACTTACAAGGGGAAGCTCTAAATTGGTGGGATGTGGTGGTGGTAGGGACCAACGAGGAAGAGATAACTTAGAGAGATTTTAGAAGGAATTTTGAGATCAGGTTCTTTCTATAACTAGACAAGGAATACAGTTGGAGAAATTTATAGATTTACAACAAGGAGACACATCATTGAAATAATACGTGAATCAATTCAATAAGCTGGCTAGATTTGGATTTGACTTGATAAATACCCTATGTAAAATGGCTTTGAAGTTTGCGAAAGGGCTAATGCAACCTTCTTATGATTTGGCCCTTAGCCACATTCTTATTAGAGCTACTTATATGGGTTTGGTGGAAATGGCTCTTCTAAATACCATTTCCATTGAAGTGAAGGATGAGCCCAAGAAGGTAACCATTCCAGCAGAATCAGTGCAAGGGTGGAATGGGAGCTCAAAGCAAGACAAAGAAGTAAGGAATCAAGTGTAGGCTATGTAATAACAAGGGGAATATGGTAAAGAGTTGCAAGGTGAATCTCTTGAAGATCAAATGCTGCAACTATAATCAATTTAGGCACATATGGAAGGAGTGTCCAACTGCATGTAAGACCTTTACCCAAGTGGTTCCAGCTTATATGCTTGATGTTGTTCCTTGCTCGAGTGCAACTTCAGACGTGGATAAGGGCAAGAAGGTCATCGTAGAAGATGTGTTAACTCTCTAATTTATTCATTTGCACTTTATTTGACACCAAGGCATCACGCTCATTTATTTCTAAGTATAGGCCCTACAATTTTATCAAACCCTGTTGGAGGATCAATTCGTTTATCCATGATTTGTAAGGGTTTGAAATTATATATTATAGGGGTCGAGTTCGATTGCGATGCTTTTATTTTGGTTTTTTGGGGTTTGGCTTGATCTTTAGGATGTACTAGATGGCAATGTATAGAGCAGTGCTAGATTGTGATAAGAAAGTGGTTCGATTAGGTACTTGTAGTAGGCATAGCCATGATGTTTACCGTGATCCTAAAGTTTCAGTTATGTTGAGTTACCTATAATTTTTGGACCTATCACATGACGTGTTAGCTTCAATACTAGTAGTTGATGACTTCCCAAATGTCTTTCTCAAAAAATTTGGTTTTTCGCCTATAAGGAGATCGAGTTTCGAATTTACTTAGAAGAAAATACTAGAACCATTGCCCAACCTCTTAGGCATATGGCCCCTTAAGAAAGATGTGTAACGACCCACTATTTTGGACCATTCAAATCGACAATAATCCACACATGTCTGACTTGAATAATTCAAAATAACAGATTGTAAATAAATTTGGAGCAAATGAAATCAAATACACAGAATCACAGACACAGAACATATCAGAATAACTCACAGCGGAAATAAAATACCATAGTAGTTCATGAAGCTACTATATACAAACTCTCAAAACATAATACATAATATCATTCTGAAAACATATACAATAGAAATCCCAAATACATAGAAGTTTATAAATACCAGAACTAGAATAGAACAACTGAACTGAAAGGAACAGATAACTAGACAAGCAGAATCTCCAGCGATTCCTAGCTCCAGAATGAGATCCAAAGCTAAGCTGTAAATACTCAGGCTGACCGAGCGTAAAGTAAAACACAAAACACTCGAGTCAGGACAATATATACTTATATAATGTAAACCAACTCAAGTGAACTGTAGTAGAAATGCACAATAACTCAAAGGATGCTTGGGATCGCCCATCCTTCAAGGATCAGTTAAACTATAAATTAAATACACCCCGTGGTTAAAATTTCAAAATGGTATTTTATACTTCGAAATCAAATATCATTTCAAATTCAATATCCTTCAATAATCCATTTCAAAATATCAAAATATCATATTTCAAAATAGTTTATATTTCGAAACAAATTACTTTATTTTAAATCATAAAAATAAAGTTATTATTAATAATTAAATTATTAAATTTCCAAAATTTTAATCTTTCATTCGTTCACTTAAATTAATTAAAACAATGAAAATTCAACTTTTGCAGCATTTAGAAAATGCTACGGAAAGTCACATTTAAAACAGTTCAATTTAACAAAAGACAGCATTTAAAATGCTGTAATAGGGTTACATTAGTTTCAAATAAACTTAGTTAAATTCAACCATTATAACATTACAAAAATGCTATAATAGCCTTTAATTAAATATAGCCATTTGGTTCATTATTATCAACTACAGCATTTACAAATGTTGTATTATCATTTACATTAGAATTAATAGCATTTCAGAGATGCAGTTAATTAACTTCAAATATTCAGTATAATTTCACAAACAATTATATTTTTATATAAATCATTTTTAACTTATAAAATCATATATAATCATTCAAATACCCTTATATTCATGATTTTTTAAAGTTAAACCTCCATTCAAAAATCAAAATTTAATAATAATTCACTTATTAAATTCCAATTTTAAATTATAAATTCATTAAATTAAATTAACTTAACACTTAATTTTAAATTTTCAAATATAACTTAATTCCATTTTTATTTACTTAACTTAAAATTCACTCTTAAGCCAAATTCACAAATTTCCAATTTTAGTTATATTTCAAAATTTCAACTTAAATATTCATTCATTTCACATTTTAACTTTATTCAAAATCATTAATATAATATAAAAATCATTTAAATTCACTTTAATCCAAATTATCATGAAGTTATCACATTTCATATTTAATTTAAATTTCAATTATCACCCAATTAAAATTTCCCAAAATAACTTACATTTCAAATTTTTCTAGTTTTACCAATAATTTATTTCACTTATAAATTTTCAAAAAATCAATAATGCTTACATAAATCATTTTTTATTTAGTTTAAATCAAATATTATAATATTTACATTTCAAAAATATTTTTAAGATTTTTATAAAAACATATTTTAACAACGGGTCTGTATTTCATTTCTAGTCTAGGTAAAGTGATACGGGTAATATATCATTTCAACCCGTAATTTACAAAGAAAACCCGGGTTTGATCATTTCAAACCCGCAATCCCAAGTAAATGAAAAATAATTGAAAATCATTCAGGCCTATCATTTCAGCCCATAATGATTTTCTCCTATTCTAAAGTCCGTTCGGGTATGTATCATTTCAACCCATAGTGATTCTAATCTAAAGGGAACTTGCAGTGTGATAAACTGATAAAAATAATAGAACAACATAATATAACAGTAACATATAATATAATAGGTGTTTAAGCATGGGTGAACATCATAAAATCATAACATAGCAAGTGTAACATGATAATGCATTTTACAGATTCAAAAGGGGTCAATTCACTAGTTATATATGTACATATTGTCTGGTGAGAATAACTCACCTGTTAAGCTGGAGATTTGCCAATAAAGCTCACAACACAAAGATTATGAAGGCACGACAACTCTAATACAATTTGAGTGTGGAGAGCAAATCCAATGATATAGATCTTGTGTTACAACCCAAACAAAAATCAAAGCAAACCATAAATTTCAATACACTAGAAATGACATAACTTTTAAATAAAAAAGAGATACGAATGTCAAATCTTTTGCCTTGCTTTCTCTATTCTTTTGTCATGGCCTAGGGATGTTTTTGGCTCTGGTTTGAACAAGTTTGGCTCAGGTTTGGTCATGTGTATGCATGGCCTAGGTAGTAGAATATGAGGAGAAAGTTTATACAAAGGAATATGAAGAGTTTAAGGCAAAATTGGTGGGTTTTGTTCACAAAAAATGGCTCGGCCATGGGCTTGTGTGGTCAGGTCAGAGAGGTATGGATCAGGTCAGTGGAAGGAAAGGTGTGTGGTGGTCTGGCCAGAGGTGGTGGAGGCGGCCTAAGGTGGTGGTGGTGGTGGAAAATGAAGTGGTGAACAAATAGTGGTCAAACAACATGTTTTTATGGCTTGTGTTGCAATTTTTGTGGAGTTTTGGCATCATGGTGGCTCGGCCTTGGTCAAGACTAGAGGAGTAGCTGGTGGTGATGGCAGGGAAGAGATGTAGGGGGTGGTGGCCGTGGATATGGAGTGGAGGCCATTCAAAGAAGCAAAGAAAACAAGGCAAAATACATGAAAAATGAGAAGAAAAGTGTAAAAAAAGTAGCCATTACCCATAGATTTTTCTTGAAGCCATGAATGAATGAGAAGATAAAATGTTTTTGGGTGAATGGAGGCTAAAAAATCACGGCTACAAACCAAAAATGCACAGCCAAGATAGTAATTGAGGAGTTATGGCAAATGAAAGGACAAAGGAGATGAAAGGACTTAAGGTAAATAAGCTTTTAAAACTCTTCATATTTCTTTTTCTTTAAATTCAAATAAAACAAAAATAAAATCAGTAAATTGACTTTAAAGCCGAAACAAAGTAATATAAAATAAAAATAATTAATTAATTTTAAATAAAATGGAAAAAGAATATAAGAAATTGCTTAAAAATTGAAAACAGGGTCCAGAAATTACAAATAAATCACTATTGACTTTGGAAAATTAAAAACTTCATTTTAAAAATATTTTAAAAAAAATGTGAAGTAAAATAATTCATTTATATTTTAAAAATGAAATAATTAATTAAATTTAGAGAAATTAGAAAAAGAACTAAAGAAATTGTTTAAAAATTCAAAACAGGACTTAAAATTTACAAATAGAATATCACTAGTTTTAGAAAATTTCTATTACACTTTAAAACAAATAAAAGGTCAAATAAATAAAATAAATGAGGAACAAAATAAAGTGGGAATGAGAATAAAATAAGACTTTAAGAAAAAAAATAGAAAAATAAATAAAGAATTACTTTAATTAATTGAAACTGGAAATTAGAAATTGTAAGCAAAATACAACTGACACTGGAAAATGTCAATTATACTTTTAAAAATGTTTTAAAACCAAAATATATGCATAACATGTTATTTTACCCATATAAATATAAATTAGAACATTACATGACCAAATAAAATATTATTTATACAATTTAAAATAAACAATTTGTTAAATACAGCAAATTACACACAATATTGAAAAAGGCATAACATTCACATTATAAATCAGATTTCAACGAAACGAAAAGCATTATTCTTAAAATTTTATTTACTTTCATAATAAAAGATAAAATTCAAATTTTCAAACTTTCAAATTTCTAAATTAAAAGTCAAAGTTTGACTATATTGACCAAAATTCACTTTTCTAGAAAATATTCTTTTTAGTCATGTTTGGAATTCTAATTCACATCAAAATCAAAATTTATATTTAAAATAACAAAATTTATTCATTTTAATAAATAAAATAAAGTTTTTAAATCAGGAAATTAAATTAAAGAAATTAATATATATAATTAAAATAATCACAAAATACAGGGTTGTTACACTCTCCCCCACTCAAATCTTTTCGTCCTCGAAAAGGAAAAAATTTCGGAGAAACAACTAGGCAGAACAATAGGTTGGAAGACATCCCCGAAAAGAAGGTAGGTGAATAGGGATATCTAGGAGGGAAAATGGGTTGAAAGACAAGGATGAGCCATTAATTAAAATTGTTGGTTAAAGAGGTAAAATATTTAAAACACTTTAAAATCCTTTAGGAAGGAAAATAACTGATCAAAATATCCTTTATATAATATTTTATCAAAATACTTTTATAACTCGATGTTTCAACAAGTTTATCCTTGTTCCTGTAGACTCTGGTAGTGCGTTGATCAGGCGCAAAACTGGAATTCTCCAGGTACTTAGTAGACCTGTTTCAACACCTAGTGAAAATACTGGGAAAACCTTTAAAAACAGATATGGAAAGTACAATCCAAACAAAAAATGAATCAAATCATGGATCGCAGATACACAATGGTTACGCCTGGATCCCCCAGGAAACATCCGTACCTTTTAAGCATTCACTGCCTTGCGAATTTCGCCATGCAACAAACCGGTGGACCGTAGGATACATAAAAATGGTTACGCCTGGATCCCCCAGGAAACATCCATACCCCTTAAGCAATCTCTGCCTTGCGGATTACGCCACTAACACGACCATAGATCGCAGATACACAATGGTTACGCCTGGATCCCCCAGGAAACATCCGTACCTTTTAAGCAATCACTGCCTTACGAATTATGCTATGCAGTCGAGTTCGTAAGACCATGGGTAACGCCATGGAATTCGAAGGACACTCGAGTATCATATCCGGAAAACCAAAAATCAGAGAGAATAATATTGATAGAATGAATCCAAGATGTGGCCACAAATCGGATATCAAGCAGAAGGCACTTTCCATATCTTTACTTCGAAAATATGTATCATATAGTACCTTTTCAAATCACTTTCAAATATCGTACTTATATAATATCCATTATATATAAGATTTCACTTTCAAATTGAGTACCTTTTCAAATCTATAGTTTTCGAATCAATTTCATACTCATACAAATCAATTTTATATAAGTTCGACAACTTCCAAATCAAGTGTTTAGTAACATAAGGTTCTCAAATTTCAATTTGTTTCAATATCAGTTCAATTTCAAAATCATATACAATTTCACCAAATTATTTCTTCTCAAATTAATTATCTTTAGTTTCAACGTTTCCAGAATAATAGATTTAGAAAATAAATCCAAATTTCCAAATCAATAATTTAAGTCAACCAATTCATTTCCAAAATCAAATGTTTTAAAAATCGTCTTATACTTATGTAAGGTCCATCTTATATAAGGATCAAAATTTTCAAAATAAATTTCGCTGTATGAAGAGCCATATGGGATTTGAATATCTTTGCTTTTATGGGTTATATATCTTTGTAATTTAAATTGGAATTTTCTTTTAGTAAGCAAAGATATTCTAACTCGACAGCTTTCAATTTCAGCGTCAAAATATATAAATGATATTAGGATATAAGATGTACATACGTCATCATTTCGCAAAACTACATTTGATTGCTCGCTCGATAACACAAGTTCGCTTTCGAACTAGTATTGTCCATTCGACTTCCCTAATGCGGATTTCGATATGGTTTCTCGACTAGAAGCCATCAGTCTCCTTGCATAGCCATATACTACGATAGAGAATTCTAGAATCAAGCCCAAAATCCATATCAAATATTCGCCATCAAGAATCGAATGAAAATCCTAACACGAAATGGTGTAATCCACCTCGAACTTGTGTACTCAAACTTGGATCAAATTAATTATGCGAATAAAACACCATACGTACAACTTATATATTTATTCCAACTTGTTAAATATATAGTTTCATAAAGATGTTACTAAGTTAAAACATTTAAACTAAATTTTATTCAAAATATTTTGAAGACCAAATTCTTTTCAAAGCATTTCGAATCTAAATTTCATATTAGAAAATTTTAAAATTGCCTTATTCATTTACTTAACAAAACAGTTTCAACTTATTTAAATCATATTACTTCATACTTAAACATTCAAAACAAATTTATATACTTTATCAAATAATTCATACTTTTCAAAAAATTTAGCTTTGAAAAGTTAACCTTGATTTGGAAGTGCTCGAACCTTCAAAATAGTCGAAGAAATCATATTTCAATCCAAGAGTTGGAAATCATAATTAAATCAGTAAATCAATTCCAAAATAGGGTTATATAAAATCAAATCCAAAACTCAAGGACTAAACACCGGCTCATTTCAAATTGTTCAATATATATACATATATCTTTCGAATATCACATCACGCTTTGGAATTTGAAATCAGAATTGGTTTCACAAATCAATCGCATAGCAAAGTTACCGAAGTGGCCTCTCCCTCACTCAGAAACTCGAAAATCAATGTCGATGATGCGTGCACTCATCACTGAAATTATTTTCCAGCGACACAAGTGGTTCTGGACTTCCATTTACTTTGAAAACTTCTTTGAAATTCCTTCAAAATCATTAAAACCCATTAAAATCATTGAAACATTACTTATTCAGAAAAATAATTTCAAATCATATTATTTATTATTTCAAAATCTTAAAACCAGATCCAAAATGCCAGAGTTCAATCACTTAAATTCAGATTCAAAACCTTCAGTTATAAATCATTTTATATGAAACCATTTCTTATAAAATTTTCAAAATTTCAAATCCTTTCAAAACTTCAAATTCTCATTTTTTTTAAAAAGGTACATAATCCTTATCAAAAACATTTCATCTTTATATAAAAATATGGCCATCCTTATCAAAATAAAAACTACGATGAATACACAATTTTAAAAAGACAATCAACCACAAACTTTCCAAGGGACGATTCAAGGATGGATTTCAAAGCAAAACAGAGATTCAAATTTAGAAGGACTCTAATCAAATAGAATTCTAATTCAAAGATAGGCTCAAACGAAGATAAGATAATTAAATTACCAAATAGAAGATGGATAAGCCTATATGAATCGCGGGCGACCTTAACTGGTCAACCGTGACTTCAGGAATATAATCGATGCGAAAATCTAAGGCAAATCGACCTTCGATTGCCAGAGATAGAATCTAAATATAGCAGAAGATAGAAAACATCGTAAACCGAGGATACAGAAATCTCCGATGAATCAATGCCAATTATAATCATTCAAAGATTGGCGGAATCGCCACCCTATAAAGGTCATACAAAGTGGAGTGATGCAATGCTCCAAAATCAAAAGAATACAATTAGGGGAGACAGGAATGGATTTCAGAACAAGTGGGAGCATTCCAAAATTCAAAGGAATCTTATTCGATAAGAATCCAAACGAAGATTAGAGATATATAACCTATATCGATACAGAAAAATTCCCATAAAATTTTGGAAAGACTCGAATTCATAACATACGAAATCAGAAGCATAAATATCTTTAGTTGGACAACTTTAGCTAAGCAAAAGATACAACAGAGTTTACTCAAAACAACTTAACAAACTACTGATTTTGCCATACTCAAAATAGATTCCTATCAACAATGGATCTAGATCAATCAAGAGAGAAGTTCAAAATTTTAGAGGATCCTAATCAAAGAAATTACTAACAAGGTGGATACGAAAGGAATGAAGTTTAATAAATATTTTACTTTCAAAGCAAGGAAATTTATATCAAAATAATCTTTGAAAATTCTTTAAAAATCATTTGAAAATCATTTTATACTTCGAAAATACGTTCTCTCACAAAGAAATGATTCTGAGATTGATTTCACTTATACTAGGATATTTCTACCCTATCTCTATAGTTTTTGCTCCGTAGGCTAAGGTTTGCCTAAAACCAAAGCTCTGATACCAACTGTAACGACCCACTATTTTGGACCATTCAAATCGACAATAATCCACACATGTCTGACTTGAATAATTCAAAATAACAGATTGTAAATAAATTTGGAGCAAATGAAATCAAATACACAGAATCACAGACACAGAACATATCAGAATAACTCACAGCGGAAATAAAATACCATAGTAGTTCATGAAGCTACTATATACAAACTCTCAAAACATAATACATAATATCATTCTGAAAACATATACAATAGAAATCCCAAATACATAGAAGTTTATAAATACCAGAACTAGAATAGAACAACTGAACTGAAAGGAACAGATAACTAGACAAGCAGAATCTCCAGCGATTCCTAGCTCCAGAATGAGATCCAAAGCTAAGCTGTAAATACTCAGGCTGACCGAGCGTAAAGTAAAACACAAAACACTCGAGTCAGGACAATATATACTTATATAATGTAAACCAACTCAAGTGAACTGTAGTAGAAATGCACAATAACTCAAAGGATGCTTGGGATCGCCCATCCTTCAAGGATCAGTTAAACTATAAATTAAATACACCCCGTGGTTAAAATTTCAAAATGGTATTTTATACTTCGAAATCAAATATCATTTCAAATTCAATATCCTTCAATAATCCATTTCAAAATATCAAAATATCATATTTCAAAATAGTTTATATTTCGAAACAAATTACTTTATTTTAAATCATAAAAATAAAGTTATTATTAATAATTAAATTATTAAATTTCCAAAATTTTAATCTTTCATTCGTTCACTTAAATTAATTAAAACAATGAAAATTCAACTTTTGCAGCATTTAGAAAATGCTACGGAAAGTCACATTTAAAACAGTTCAATTTAACAAAAGACAGCATTTAAAATGCTGTAATAGGGTTACATTAGTTTCAAATAAACTTAGTTAAATTCAACCATTATAACATTACAAAAATGCTATAATAGCCTTTAATTAAATATAGCCATTTGGTTCATTATTATCAACTACAGCATTTACAAATGTTGTATTATCATTTACATTAGAATTAATAGCATTTCAGAGATGCAGTTAATTAACTTCAAATATTCAGTATAATTTCACAAACAATTATATTTTTATATAAATCATTTTTAACTTATAAAATCATATATAATCATTCAAATACCCTTATATTCATGATTTTTTTAAAGTTAAACCTCCATTCAAAAATCAAAATTTAATAATAATTCACTTATTAAATTCCAATTTTAAATTATAAATTCATTAAATTAAATTAACTTAACACTTAATTTTAAATTTTCAAATATAACTTAATTCCATTTTTATTTACTTAACTTAAAATTCACTCTTAAGCCAAATTCACAAATTTCCAATTTTAGTTATATTTCAAAATTTCAACTTAAATATTCATTCATTTCACATTTTAACTTTATTCAAAATCATTAATATAATATAAAAATCATTTAAATTCACTTTAATCCAAATTATCATGAAGTTATCACATTTCATATTTAATTTAAATTTCAATTATCACCCAATTAAAATTTCCCAAAATAACTTACATTTCAAATTTTTCTAGTTTTACCAATAATTTATTTCACTTATAAATTTTCAAAAAATCAATAATGCTTACATAAATCATTTTTTATTTAGTTTAAATCAAATATTATAATATTTACATTTCAAAAATATTTTTAAGATTTTTATAAAAACATATTTTAACAACGGGTCTGTATTTCATTTCTAGTCTAGGTAAAGTGATACGGGTAATATATCATTTCAACCCGTAATTTACAAAGAAAACCCGGGTTTGATCATTTCAAACCCGCAATCCCAAGTAAATGAAAAATAATTGAAAATCATTCAGGCCTATCATTTCAGCCCATAATGATTTTCTCCTATTCTAAAGTCCGTTCGGGTATGTATCATTTCAACCCATAGTGATTCTAATCTAAAGGGAACTTGCAGTGTGATAAACTGATAAAAATAATAGAACAACATAATATAACAGTATCATATAATATAATAGGTGTTTAAGCATGGGTGAACATCATAAAATCATAACATAGCAAGTGTAACATGATAATGCATTTTACAGATTCAAAAGGGGTCAATTCACTAGTTATATATGTACATATTGTCTGGTGAGAATAACTCACCTGTTAAGCTGGAGATTTGCCAATAAAGCTCACAACACAAAGATTATGAAGGCACGACAACTCTAATACAATTTGAGTGTGGAGAGCAAATCCAATGATATAGATCTTGTGTTACAACCCAAACAAAAATCAAAGCAAACCATAAATTTCAATACACTAGAAATGACATAACTTTTAAATAAAAAAGAGATACGAATGCCAAATCTTTTGCCTTGCTTTCTCTATTCTTTTGTCATGGCCTAGGGATGTTTTTGGCTTTGGTTTGAACAAGTTTGGCTCAGGTTTGGTCATGTGTATGCATGGCCTAGGTAGTAGAATATGAGGAGAAAGTTTATACAAAGGAATATGAAGAGTTTAAGGCAAAATTGGTGGGTTTTGTTCACAAAAAATGGCTCGGCCATGGGCTTGTGTGGTCAGGTCAGAGAGGTATGGATCAGGTCAGTGGAAGGAAAGGTGTGTGGTGGTCTGGCCAGAGGTGGTGGAGGCGGCCTAAGGTGGTGGTGGTGGTGGAAAATGAAGTGGTGAACAAATAGTGGTCAAACAACATGTTTTTATGGCTTGTGTTGCAATTTTTGTGGAGTTTTGGCATCATGGTGGCTCGGCCTTGGTCAAGACTAGAGGAGTAGCTGGTGGTGATGGCAGGGAAGAGATGTAGGGGGTGGTGGCCGTGGATATGGAGTGGAGGCCATTCAAAGAAGCAAAGAAAACAAGGCAAAATACATGAAAAATGAGAAGAAAAGTGTAAAAAAAGTAGCCATTACCCATAGATTTTTCTTGAAGCCATGAATGAATGAGAAGATAAAATGTTTTTGGGTGAATGGAGGCTGAAAAATCACGGCTACAAACCAAAAATGCACAGCCAAGATAGTAATTGAGGAGTTATGGCAAATGAAAGGACAAAGGAGATGAAAGGACTTAAGGTAAATAAGCTTTTAAAACTCTTCATATTTCTTTTTCTTTAAATTCAAATAAAACAAAAATAAAATCAGTAAATTGACTTTAAAGCCGAAACAAAGTAATATAAAATAAAAATAATTAATTAATTTTAAATAAAATGGAAAAAGAATATAAGAAATTGCTTAAAAATTGAAAACAGGGTCCAGAAATTACAAATAAATCACTATTGACTTTGGAAAATTAAAAACTTCATTTTAAAAATATTTTAAAAAAAATGTGAAGTAAAATAATTCATTTATATTTTAAAAATGAAATAATTAATTAAATTTAGAGAAATTAGAAAAAGAACTAAAGAAATTGTTTAAAAATTCAAAACAGGACTTAAAATTTACAAATAGAATATCACTAGTTTTAGAAAATTTCTATTACACTTTAAAACAAATAAAAGGTCAAATAAATAAAATAAATGAGGAACAAAATAAAGTGGGAATGAGAATAAAATAAGATTTTAAGAAAAAAAATAGAAAAATAAATAAAGAATTATTTAATTAATTGAAACTGGAAATTAGAAATTGTAAGCAAAATACAACTGACACTGGAAAATGTCAATTATACTTTTAAAAATGTTTTAAAACCAAAATATATGCATAACATGTTATTTTACCCATATAAATATAAATTAGAACATTACATGACCAAATAAAATATTATTTATACAATTTAAAATAAACAATTTGTTAAATACAGCAAATTACACACAATATTGAAAAAGGCATAACATTCACATTATAAATCAGATTTCAACGAAACGAAAAGCATTATTCTTAAAATTTTATTTACTTTCATAATAAAAGATAAAATTCAAATTTTCAAACTTTCAAATTTCTAAATTAAAAGTCAAAGTTTGACTATATTGACCAAAATTCACTTTTCTAGAAAATATTCTTTTTAGTCATGTTTGGAATTCTAATTCACATCAAAATCAAAATTTATATTTAAAATAACAAAATTTATTCATTTTAATAAATAAAATAAAGTTTTTAAATCAGGAAATTAAATTAAAGAAATTAATATATATAATTAAAATAATCACAAAATACAGGGTTGTTACACTCTCCCCCACTCAAATCTTTTCGTCCTCGAAAAGGAAAAAATTTCGGAGAAACAACTAGGCAGAACAATAGGTTGGAAGACATCCCCGAAAAGAAGGTATGGGAATAGGGATATCTAGGAGGGAAAATGGGTTGAAAGACAAGGATGAGCCATTAATTAAAATTGTTGGTTAAAGAGGTAAAATATTTAAAACACTTTAAAATCCTTTAGGAAGGAAAATAACTGATCAAAATATCCTTTATATAATATTTTATCAAAATACTTTTATAACTCGATGTTTCAACAAGTTTATCCTTGTTCCTGTAGACTCTGGTAGTGCGTTGATCAGGCGCAAAACTGGAATTCTCCAGGTACTTAGTAGACCTGTTTCAACACCTAGTGAAAATACTGGGAAAACCTTTAAAAACAGATATGGAAAGTACAATCCAAACAAAAAATGAATCAAATCATGGATCGCAGATACATAATGGTTACGCTTGGATCCCCCAGGAAACATCCGTACCTTTTAAGCATTCACTGCCTTGCGAATTTCGCCATGCAACAAACCGGTGGACCGCAGGATACATAAAAATGGTTACGCCTGGATCCCCCAGGAAACATCCATACCCCTTAAGCAATCTCTGCCTTGCGGATTACGCCACTAACACGACCATAGATCGCAGATACACAATGGTTACGCCTGGATCCCCCAGGAAACATCCGTACCTTTTAAGCAATCACTGCCTTACGAATTACGCTATGCAGTCGAGTTCGTAAGACCATGGGTAACGCCATGGAATTCGAAGGACACTCGAGTATCATATCCGGAAAACCAAAAATCAGAGAGAATAATATTGATAGAATGAATCCAAGATGTGGCCACAAATCGGATATCAAGCAGAAGGCACTTTCCATATCTTTACTTCGAAAATATGTATCATATAGTACCTTTTCAAATCACTTTCAAATATCGTACTTATATAATATCCATTATATATAAGATTTCACTTTCAAATTGAGTACCTTTTCAAATCTATAGTTTTCGAATCAATTTCATACTCATACAAATCAATTTTATATAAGTTCGACAACTTCCAAATCAAGTGTTTAGTAACATAAGGTTCTCAAATTTCAATTTGTTTCAATATCAGTTCAATTTCAAAATCATATACAATTTCACCAAATTATTTCTTCTCAAATTAATTATCTTTAGTTTCAACGTTTCCAGAATAATAGATTTAGAAAATAAATCCAAATTTCCAAATCAATAATTTAAGTCAACCAATTCATTTCCAAAATCAAATGTTTTAAAAATCGTCTTATACTTATGTAAGGTCCATCTTATATAAGGATCAAATTTTTCAAAATAAATTTCGCTGTATGAAGAGCCATATGGGATTTGAATATCTTTGCTTTTATGGGTTATATATCTTTGTAATTTAAATTGGAATTTTCTTTTAGTAAGCAAAGATATTCTAACTCGACAGCTTTCAATTTCAGCGTCAAAATATATAAATGATATTAGGATATAAGATGTACATACGTCATCATTTCGCAAAACTACATTT
Source organism: Allium fistulosum (assembly GCA_030737815.1). NCBI lineage: Eukaryota > Viridiplantae > Streptophyta > Magnoliopsida > Asparagales > Amaryllidaceae > Allium > Allium fistulosum. Next base: position 422,457,258 of record CM060906.1, read on the forward strand.
GATTGCTCGCTCGATCACACAAGTTCGCTTTCGAACTAGTATTGTCCATTCGACTTCCCTAATGCGGATTTCGATATGGTTTCTCGACTAGAAGCCATCAGTCTCCTTGCATAGCCATATACTACGATAGAGAATTCTAGAATCAAGCCCAAAATCCATATCAAATATTCGCCATCAAGAATCGAATGAAAATCCTAACACGAAATGGTGTAATCCACCTCGAACTTGTGTACTCAAACTTGGATCAAATTAATTATGCGAATAAAACACCATACGTACAACTTATATATTTATTCCAACTTGTTAAATATATAGTTTCATAAAGATGTTACTAAGTTAAAACATTTAAACTAAATTTTATTCAAAATATTTTGAAGACCAAATTCTTTTCAAAGCATTTCGAATCTAAATTTCATATTAGAAATTTTTAAAATTGCCTTATTCATTTACTTAACAAAACAGTTTCAACTTATTTAAATCATATTACTTCATACTTAAACATTCAAAACAAATTTATATACTTTATCAAATAATTCATACTTTTCAAAAAATTTAGCTTTGAAAAGTTAACCTTGATTTGGAAGTGCTCGAACCTTCAAAATAGTCGAAGAAATCATATTTCAATCCAAGAGTTGGAAATCATAATTAAATCAGTAAATCAATTCCAAAATAGGGTTATATAAAATCAAATCCAAAACTCAAGGACTGAACACCGGCTCATTTCAAATTGTTCAATATATATACATATATCTTTCGAATATCACATCACGCTTTGGAATTTGAAATCAGAATTGGTTTCACAAATCAATCGCATAGCAAAGTTACCGAAGTGGCCTCTCCCTCACTCAGAAACTCGAAAATCAATGTCGATGATGCGTGCACTCATCACTGAAATTATTTTCCAGCGACACAAGTGGTTCTGGACTTCCATTTACTTTGAAAACTTCTTTGAAATTCCTTCAAAATCATTAAAACCCATTAAAATCATTGAAACATTACTTATTCAGAAAAATAATTTCAAATCATATTATTTATTATTTCAAAATCTTAAAACCAGATCCAAAATGCCAGAGTTCAATCACTTAAATTCAGATTCAAAACCTTCAGTTATAAATCATTTTATATGAAACCATTTCTTATAAAATTTTCAAAATTTCAAATCCTTTCAAAACTTCAAATTCTCATTTTTTTTAAAAAGGTACATAATCCTTATCAAAAACATTTCATCTTTATATAAAAATATGGCCATCCTTATCAAAATAAAAACTACGATGAATACACAATTTTAAAAAGACAATCAACCACAAACTTTCCAAGGGACGATTCAAGGATGGATTTCAAAGCAAAACAGAGATTCAAATTTAGAAGGACTCTAATCGAATAGAATTCTAATTCAAAGATAGGCTCAAACGAAGATAAGATAATTAAATTACCAAATAGAAGATGGATAAGCCTATATGAATCGCGGGCGACCTTAACTGGTCAACCGTGACTTCAGGAATATAATCGATGCGAAAATCTAAGGCAAATCGACCTTCGATTGCCAGAGATAGAATCTAAATATAGCAGAAGATAGAAAACATCGTAAACCGAGGATACAGAAATCTCCGATGAATCAATGCCAATTATAATCATTCAAAGATTGGCGGAATCGCCACCCTATAAAGGTCATACAAAGTGGAGTGATGCAATGCTCCAAAATCAAAAGAATACAATTAGGGGAGACAGGAATGGATTTCAGAACAAGTGGGAGCGTTCCAAAATTCAAAGGAATCTTATTCGATAAGAATCCAAACGAAGATTAGAGATATATAACCTATATCGATACAGAAAAATTCCCATAAAAATTTGGAAAGACTCGAATTCATAACATACGAAATCAGAAGCATAAATATCTTTAGTTGGACAACTTTAGCTAAGCAAAAGATACAACAGAGTTTACTCAAAACAACTTAACAAACTACTGATTTTGCCATACTCAAAATAGATTCCTATCAACAATGGATCTAGATCAATCAAGAGAGAAGTTCAAAATTTTAGAGGATCCTAATCAAAGAAATTACTAACAAGGTGGATACGAAAGGAATGAAGTTTAATAAATATTTTACTTTCAAAGCAAGGAAATTTATATCAAAATAATCTTTGAAAATTCTTTAAAAATCATTTGAAAATCATTTTATACTTCGAAAATACGTTCTCTCACAAAGAAATGATTCTGAGATTGATTTCACTTATACTAGGATATTTCTACCCTATCTCTATAGTTTTTGCTCCGTAGGCTAAGGTTTGCCTAAAACCAAAGCTCTGATACCAACTGTAACGACCCACTATTTTGGACCATTCAAATCGACAATAATCCACACATGTCTGACTTGAATAATTCAAAATAACAGATTGTAAATAAATTTGGAGCAAATGAAATCAAATACACAGAATCACAGACACAGAACATATCAGAATAACTCACAGCGGAAATAAAATACCATAGTAGTTCATGAAGCTACTATATACAAACTCTCAAAACATAATACATAATATCATTCTGAAAACATATACAATAGAAATCCCAAATACATAGAAGTTTATAAATACCAGAACTAGAATAGAACAACTGAACTGAAAGGAACAGATAACTAGACAAGCAGAATCTCCAACGATTCCTAGCTCCAGAATGAGATCCAAAGCTAAGCTGTAAATACTCAGGCTGACCGAGCATAAAGTAAAACACAAAACACTCGAGTCAGGACAATATATACTTATATAATGTAAACCAACTCAAGTGAACTGTAGTAGAAATGCACAATAACTCAAAGGATGCTTGGGATCGCCCATCCTTCAAGGATCAGTTAAACTATAAATTAAATACACCCCGTGGTTAAAATTTCAAAATGGTATTTTATACTTCGAAATCAAATATCATTTCAAATTCAATATCCTTCAATAATCCATTTCAAAATATCAAAATATCATATTTCAAAATAGTTTATATTTCGAAACAAATTACTTTATTTTAAATCATAAAAATAAAGTTATTATTAATAATTAAATTATTAAATTTCCAAAATTTTAATCTTTCATTCGTTCACTTAAATTAATTAAAACAATGAAAATTCAACTTTTGCAGCATTTAGAAAATGCTACGGAAAGTCACATTTAAAACAGTTCAATTTAACAAAAGACAGCATTTAAAATGCTGTAATAGGGTTACATTAGTTTCAAATAAACTTAGTTAAATTCAACCATTATAACATTACAAAAATGCTATAATAGCCTTTAATTAAATATAGCCATTTGGTTCATTATTATCAACTACAGCATTTACAAATGTTGTATTATCATTTACATTAGAATTAATAGCATTTCAGAGATGCAGTTAATTAACTTCAAATATTCAGTATAATTTCACAAACAATTATATTTTTATATAAATCATTTTTAACTTATAAAATCATATATAATCATTCAAATACCCATATATTCATGATTTTTTAAAGTTAAACCTCCATTCAAAAATCAAAATTTAATAATAATTCACTTATTAAATTCCAATTTTAAATTATAAATTCATTAAATTAAATTAACTTAACACTTAATTTTAAATTTTCAAATATAACTTAATTCCATTTTTATTTACTTAACTTAAAATTCACTCTTAAGCCAAATTCACAAATTTCCAATTTTAGTTATATTTCAAAATTTCAACTTAAATATTCATTCATTTCACATTTTAACTTTATTCAAAATCATTAATATAATATAAAAATCATTTAAATTCACTTTAATCCAAATAATCATGAAGTTATCACATTTCATATTTAATTTAAATTTCAATTATCACCCAATTAAAATTTCCCAAAATAACTTACATTTCAAATTTTTCTAGTTTTACCAATAATTTATTTCACTTATAAATTTTCAAAAAATCAATAATGCTTACATAAATCATTTTTTATTTATTTTAAATCAAATATTATAATATTTACATTTCAAAAATATTTTTAAGATTTTTATAAAAACATATTTTAACAACGGGTCTGTATTTCATTTCTAGTCTAGGTAAAGTGATACGGGTAATATATCATTTCAACCCGTAATTTACAAAGAAAACCCGGGTTTGATCATTTCAAACCCGCAATCCTAAGTAAATGAAAAATAATTGAAAATCATTCAGGCCTATCATTTCAGCCCATAATGATTTTCTCCTATTCTAAAGTCCGTTCGGGTATGTATCATTTCAACCCATAGTGATTCTAATCTAAAGGGAACTTGCAGTGTGATAAACTGATAAAAATAATAGAACAACATAATATAACAGTAACATATAATATAATAGGTGTTTAAGCATGGGTGAACATCATAAAATCATAACATAGCAAGTGTAACATGATAATGCATTTTACAGATTCAAAAGGGGTCAATTCACTAGTTATATATGTACATATTGTCTGGTGAGAATAACTCACCTGTTAAGCTGGAGATTTGCCAATAAAGCTCACAACACAAAGATTATGAAGGCACGACAACTCTAATACAATTTGAGTGTGGAGAGCAAATCCAATGATATAGATCTTGTGTTACAACCCAAACAAAAATCAAAGCAAACCATAAATTTCAATACACTAGAAATGACATAACTTTTAAATAAAAAAGAGATACGAATGCCAAATCTTTTGCCTTGCTTTCTCTATTCTTTTGTCATGGCCTAGGGATGTTTTTGGCTCTGGTTTGAACAAGTTTGGCTCAGGTTTGGTCATGTGTATGCATGGCCTAGGTAGTAGAATATGAGGAGAAAGTTTATACAAAGGAATATGAAGAGTTTAAGGCAAAATTGGTGGGTTTTGTTCACAAAAAATGGCTCGGCCATGGGCTTGTGTGGTCAGGTCAGAGAGGTATGGATCAGGTCAGTGGAAGGAAAGGTGTGTGGTGGTCTGGCCAGAGGTGGTGGAGGCGGCCTAAGGTGGTGGTGGTGGTGGAAAATGAAGTGGTGAACAAATAGTGGTCAAACAACATGTTTTTATGGCTTGTGTTGCAATTTTTGTGGAGTTTTGGCATCATGGTGGCTCGGCCTTGGTCAAGACTAGAGGAGTAGCTGGTGGTGATGGCAGGGAAGAGATGTAGGGGGTGGTGGCCGTGGATATGGAGTGGAGGCCATTCAAAGAAGCAAAGAAAACAAGGCAAAATACATGAAAAATGAGAAGAAAAGTGTAAAAAAAGTAGCCATTACCCATAGATTTTTCTTGAAGCCATGAATGAATGAGAAGATAAAATGTTTTTGGGTGAATGGAGGCTGAAAAATCACGGCTACAAACCAAAAATGCACAGCCAAGATAGTAATTGAGGAGTTATGGCAAATGAAAGGACAAAGGAGATGAAAGGACTTAAGGTAAATAAGCTTTTAAAACTCTTCATATTTCTTTTTCTTTAAATTCAAATAAAACAAAAATAAAATCAGTAAATTGAATTTAAAGCCAAAACAAAGTAATATAAAATAAAAATAATTAATTAATTTTAAATAAAATGGAAAAAGAATATAAGAAATTGCTTAAAAATTGAAAACAGGGTCCAGAAATTACAAATAAATCACTATTGACTTTGGAAAATTAAAAACTTCATTTTAAAAATATTTTAAAAAAAATGTGAAGTAAAATAATTCATTTATATTTTAAAAATGAAATAATTAATTAAATTTAGAGAAATTAGAAAAAGAACTAAAGAAATTGTTTAAAAATTCAAAACAGGACTTAAAATTTACAAATAGAATATCACTAGTTTTAGAAAATTTCTATTACACTTTAAAACAAATAAAAGGTCAAATAAATAAAATAAATGAGGAACAAAATAAAGTGGGAATGAGAATAAAATAAGATTTTAAGAAAAAAAATAGAAAAATAAATAAAGAATTACTTTAATTAATTGAAACTGGAAATTAGAAATTGTAAGCAAAATACAACTGACACTGGAAAATGTCAATTATACTTTTAAAAATGTTTTAAAACCAAAATATATGCATAACATGTTATTTTACCCATATAAATATAAATTAGAACATTACATGACCAAATAAAATATTATTTATACAATTTAAAATAAACAATTTGTTAAATACAGCAAATTACACACAATATTGAAAAAGGCATAACATTCACATTATAAATCAGATTTCAACGAAACGAAAAGCATTATTCTTAAAATTTTATTTACTTTCATAATAAAAGATAAAATTCAAATTTTCAAACTTTCAAATTTCTAAATTAAAAGTCAAAGTTTGACTATATTGACCAAAATTCACTTTTCTAGAAAATATTCTTTTTAGTCATGTTTGGAATTCTAATTCACATCAAAATCAAAATTTATATTTAAAATAACAAAATTTATTCATTTTAATAAATAAAATAAAGTTTTTAAATCAGGAAATTAAATTAAAGAAATTAATATATATAATTAAAATAATCACAAAATACAGGGTTGTTACAAGATGCGAGCTGAATAAGCAAGTAAATGAATTATTAGAGAAGGGCTTTATTCGAAGAAGTATTTCGGAGTAGGGAGCACCAATTTTCTTTGCTACTAAAGCAGATGGCTCCTTAAGGCTGTGTGTCGATTATTGTAACCTAAATAAAGTAACAAAGAAAAATCGTTATCCATAGCCTCGTATGGATGATTTCTTTAATCAGTTAGTTGGAGAAAAATTATTCTCTCAGCTTGACTTGGCTGCCAGGTTCCACTAGTTGTGTGTAGACGAGGATAGTATATAGAAAATTGCTTTTCGTATACATGACAGACTTTATAAGTGGTTAGTCATGCCATTTGGACTGATGCGCTACTCTAATTCCTCGATCTCATGGGTCGAGTCTTTAGAAGGTCACTAAACAAGTTTGTGCTGGTGTTTGTTTATGACATACTTGTCTATTCGAAAATTGAGGAGGAGCACCATATGCATTTAGGAGAAGTGTTAAACAATCTCTGTAGGCATAAGTTAAAGGTGAAAATTTCCAAACGTCACCTTTAGCACAAAAAGGTTCACCTTTCTAGGACATGTTTAATTTGAGCATGGACTAGTAGTCGATCCTAATAAGGTCGCTGAAATATAGAAATGGCACATACCAAAGAATGCTACGGAGGTAAGACGCTTTCTTGGTTTGGCGGGTTAATATAGAAAGTTCATTAAGGACCTCGCTAAAATTTCAGCACCATTAGCACACCTTTCCAAGTAGTTTTCTCATCGAAACTAGAATGTGAAGATGCTTTTATTAAGCTTAAGGAGTTTGGACTAGTGCACCTGTTTTAGTACTCCCTAGTGGTTCGAAAGCGTTTGCAGTATATACTGATGCGTGTGGAAGGGAATTGGGTGCCACGTTGATGCATGAGGGTGGAGTTGTCTACTATGCTAGTTGACAATTAAAAGTAATGAGAAAAACTTTCCAACCTATGACCTTGAGTTGGTAGATACTGTCTTTGCTCTCAAATCATAGAGGCATTATCTTTTAGGCTAGTGGTTTTATTTATTCATGCATCATAAGTCTTTGAAGTATTTATTCTTCTAGAAAGATTTGAATTTGAGGCAGCAGAGATGGATAAGGTTCTTCGCTTTGTATGATTTCTGTAGCTCATATACTCCGGACAGAAGTAATGTTATAGCTGATGCCTTGAGTTGGAAGCATGTGATGCTAAACACTATGTTTATAGAGTGGAAGCACTTGGATTTCACCTCTACATTTGATTTTTTCCCTTCATCGAACATTATTCCGGTATTGTTAGCAACTTTAGATATTCAGCCTTCACTTATGAATCGTATTGGTTTGGGTTAGAAGTAAGTAAGGGGTTAAGAAATATTTTTTAGAACCTAAATAAGGGAGATCATTCGAGTCATTTAGGCTGCTATTCCAAAGATTCGAAAGGATAGTTCCAGAGAGATGATAGGTTTTGTGTTCCACTCATTATGGAGTTGATTAACATGGTACTATCAAAGTCCCATCATTCTAGGATGACCATTCATCTTTGTGGTGACAAAATATAGTGGCTATGAAGATACTTTTATAGGCCTAGTATGAAGAGGCATAAGGTAGAGTATGTTTCCCAATGTATAACTTGTTAGAGAGTAAAGGCAGAGTAGAAAAAGCCTAGTGGATTATTACAGCAATTGGATGTTTTGTAGTGGAGATGAAAAGGTATCTTTATGGACTTTGCTGATGGTCTATCAAGGAGTAGAAGGGAAATGATAGTATTTTGGTCATAGTCGATCGACTGACCGAATACGTTCATTTTATCCTAGTCAAGAGTACGAGGATAGCTACATCTTTGGCGACCTTATATCCGAGAGAGATAGTTCGGTTGCATGGAGTTCCATCTAGCATTGTCCATAACCAAGACCAGCTTTTCACTACTGAGTCTTTATAGCAGTCTCCAGGAGGCCTTGTGCACTAAATTAAATATGAGTACCACTTATCACCTACAGACAGATGGATGGATAGAGAGGGTGAATAAAGTATTGGAGGATTTACTATGGATGTGTATTTTGGAATTTTCCTTTGGGAGGATTACTTTCTATTTGTAGAGTTCTTTAGGACACTACTGATAGAATCATTCTTGAACCAAACATGACTAGAGAGACTTCAGAGAAAGTGGAGTTGATCCATAAAAGGATGAAAACTGCTCAGGGTTGGCAGAAATCTTATGCTGACAGGAGACACATGGAGTTGGAGGTTGAGGTAGGCGACATGGTCTTTGTAAAGGTCTCACTGCTTAGACATATTATGAGATTTTGGAATTCGGGGAAGTTAGCACCAAGGTTCATAGGGCCTTTTCTAATTTTGGAGAGAGTAACGAAGTTAGCTTATAGAGTGGAACTTCTAGAAAATTTGGTGGGGTTCACATGTCATCCATGTGTCACACTTGCAGAAGTGTTTACATGATTTCACCACCATCATTGAGCCCAGTAAATTGGAGTTAAGGTGGAGAGAGAGTCACTTGTTCATTGCACATCTAGCAAACTGGTTGGAGTCCGATGAAGAGATGATCTAGTTAAGAGTACATGGAAACCAAAGGAGAAGATCCGAGCTACTTTTCCAAAAATCTTTTTTGATACATTTCCATTCTAGTTAGCACAATTACTTATATAATTAGTATTTAGCTTAGTTTTTCCATATATAGGTAGGTATATAGATTCTAGGCATGGTTGTGGACATGTCTCTAGGACATGTTTTCGATGATGATTACTAATGAATGAGTTTTATTAGTTAGTATTGCACATATGGGCAGATATGTACATGTTGACCTATGATACAATCACACTATCCACTTTATTTTATCAGTTTATGCATATGGTTATTGCATTTTTTCATATGTATCGACTGGTTGCTAATCCATGTAGAATTACAAGAATAGGGTATTGCATACATTTTGGATAAATTTCATAAACACTTGCATTCAACTAGTTTAGGAGACCGCCTATATGTTCATATGCATTCCATATCTAAATGTACATGCTGCATTAGAAATTTTAATTCAAGCAAAAGGGTTACAAGTGGTTGATGGTTGAGTAGATGGCTGTAGATAGTGGTTACATGAGCGAATTACGTTTTTCCAGCCTTAGAGATTTCGGAGATGAAATCCTTTTAAAGTGGAGAATGTAACACCTTGGAAATTTTAATAAATTAATTAAAATAATAATAAGGGAAAAAAATGTAATTTTACATTAAGAGTTAAAAATATAAATTTTCGCAAACGTTCGAATTAGGTCATGGGTCCTATTCTATTATATCTGGAATGACATTTATTAACATATATAACTTGTTAATTTCAATAAATTGAGTCAAAAATAGCGGAAAATATGACCAGTGTCATTTCCATAAATATGGATTTTGGGACAAGATTAGAAACCCTAGTTTTTAGCTATAAAAAGAACCCTAGCCTTCATTGTTTCTTATCCCAAACCCAACCTGTCACTTGTACGTAAAATTCTCCTTCCTCTTCCTTAAAATTTCTTACCCTAAACCAAACTTCTCTATCTTTTCCAAAATTCTAATTAAAACAAAAAATCAAAGTAAAACCATAATAAAGAAAGGAAATCAGCAAATAGAAGAGAAAGAGAGAAGAGAGGATAATTCAAATCAAGCTAGGAAGAAGAAAGCTTTAAAAAGGTGAGTGAATTGATTATTGGGATATGTTGATTCATGAGTAATCAAATTTGTTTATGTTTCTACATGATCTAAAAATAGACTCTTTTAAATTGAGGTAGAAGTTCCAATCCAAAGTTATTTTAAATGTATTAATTTCAGTACTGCACAGATATGATGGGAAAGCCCTAAATTATTATATATTGTAATTGATGAAAAAGGGAAAGGGTAAACTAGGTTAATCCACCCTAAATTATATAAATATAAATCCTTATTTAATAAAATTTGGTAGATTTGAGAAAGTTGATTTGGATTGGATAAATGAAAAAAATTGAGTTGTAACGACCCGGAATTTACGAACCCGAAAATTCCAGATAGTTAGGAAAAGAAGAAAGAGATAGATGAAGAAGAAACAGAAACACACCACAGATTCTCACATTCGCAGCGGATCAAAATATAATATCAAATAAATAACAGTTTACAAAAAAATATTATATCTGTCAATTACATTTTTATACATCAGAGTTACAACATTTACACCAACACTGGACAGTTAAATATAACCTGTCCCAGAGAAATAACAATATCCCACAGCGGAAACACTCCATACGTTCCTGCCATCCGGCTCGCCTCCTAAGCTCTAGAACGTCCTTACCTGAAAATCTGTAATACTCGGTCTGACCCGAGCATTACATCAAAGTAATACCCAGGTCAGGCTGGAAAACAGCGTGAGTAAACCAATATAATTTGAAATACTAAGTTCAAACCATAAAAGGAAACCCGAGTAACTCATACTTGGCTACGAGTTCACTACTTGTTATGCTCAACACTTATTCCACGACTCAAATACTAAGTATTCAAACTTAGTTTAAAGGTTCACATTATTCCATTTCAGCCGATTGACATCACATATCAATCTATATAGCATCGAAGTGGTTTCGGATATTATCTAATACCCGATTCCGGTCTCTTCGAATCCAATGTCGTCTTTAACTCTAATTATTCGAATGAATATAATTCAAATTTAAATCTATAGGATGTCACTTTAACACAACAATTCATCGTTGATAGTTAAACACGTTTCACTGTACAACCCAAACATATCATATCACAAAACATATCATATCAGAGATATCAACCGATTCAAGGTATTTAATTCACCATTCAATCATTTATAAACACGATTGATCTCTTCCATTAATTACCTTTAAACAACAACCTTAAAGATATTCTAAACCAAACCAATTGAATTACAGGATTATTTGACTTACAATTTATATTGAATTTGTTTTGAGAACTTAACTACCCTTGTTCTTTAAAATAAAACTTGTTTAACATCCTGTTTAAACTTATTAAATTTCTTTATTATTAACCCCAGGTCAAGAAACCCGAGCCAAAACACTTTTTTTTTTAAATTTGAAATATAAATTAAATTTTCACTTCAAAATGTTTGATTTATTTCACTTTAAAAATATCAAGTTTATATTCGCTGCCGTTATCCACTTGTTTTACAACTTAAACTTGGTTTCATTACTTATTTTAAACAACGAGTATAACTCTGCATTTTATCATAACACAGCTAAACCAAAACAAACTCAAGCTAACCCCGAAAACAACGCGAGAACTTCCAGAGCAAACCTCTAGCTCTTCAACTTCGAGTAAATCGCGATGAAACGCGAGTACTCCTTCGAGTATTCAACTCGTCCTTCCAGCTCCACATTCCAGTGCACGCACACACGCACTTGTGCACGTGTCCCACTGCCTCCTGCCGCCGTTGGTCGTCGCGACCATCGCCGATGATCTCTCGATCACACGCGAGCAACAACATGAACCCAGATTGAAGAATACTCGCTCGAATCAAAATACGACCAAACCGAGCCAAAACAGCAGCAGCTCGAACCCATAAACTCCATCGCCGCCGACCATCTCGTCGCCATTGACCATTGCCAACCCCACCATCGAGTCGCCACACACAAGAACATCAACTCCATCAAAACTGAACGAACTCGATCCATCATTCAAGTCGCAAATGCCATTACCGCACAACCAAAACAGAAGCAACTAAAAACCCTAGTTTGATCAGATTCAAACTCCTCGACCATTGGAAAAATTCCACAACATTTTTCCCCTCACCAACAACTCATAAGCAAGCTTTGACCAAGATTCTAGCTCCAATCGTCATGCCCATCAACGGCAAATCACCAAAACCCCCAAAACGTTCAAACCCAGAATTCATACAAATTAACCAACTAAAAATTACCAAATGCATATCAAAATTCATAATTTTCCATCATGATTACATGCATGTTATTCAAAATAGAATTTAAGATAGTTAATTTTTTTACCAAAATTTAAGTTTCACTGTTAAATTTTATTTTAAACATGATTTGTGGTATTTAAAAATCCTGGATCTATCTTATAACCTTCATCATACTATTACAAACCACTTTCATTCAAATACTTAAGCCTAATATGGATTGGATTTGTAGATATTGAAATTTTTAAGCAGAACATTCACAGTAAACCAATAGAGAACAATTGAATCTATATAAACAGACAAGCTCCTAACATATTCATACCAATTCATTCAGATTCAAGCAAAGAAATTTTGATATAAGTAAATATCATCACATGCATGGCAGTGAAACCATATCAAACTGTTTTAAAAAGAATTTACTCACTTGATTTTCCAGAAACAGGGACAGACCCTGGAAATTAATCTGCTTTGATTTGATCATGATGTTGCTTAAATTTTGGGTTACCAGGCTTCCAGATTGAAAACTTGAATTTAGACTTGATTTCCAGGTTTGACTTTGGTTTTGATTTACACTGATCTCAGGTTTGAACTTGCATTTGATTGAAGATTATTGCCTCTGCTTTGCATTGTATTTCAGGTTGAAGTTTTGATCTTGAAAAATTTGAACTGAAACTTTTATCTTATTTCCAGGTTTGAATTTGTGTTTCAGTTGTAAGATAGAAGTTTCTTCTTCTTTTTTCTGATATTGTTTAGTTCGAAATGAAAGAAAAGGGTAGAGGAAGATATACATAAAGAAGTATAGGTTGTAGCTTTTACTGCAAGCTTCTTTATTTTTATACCATATTTTTTTTATATAAATCTTTGACCAGAGATTTTTTTTCAAGTTGGAGGCTGAAGTGATAACATTTTAGCCAGCATTAATTAGGCTTGTACAATTCATGTACTCTCTTTCTTTACTTCGGCTGAAATGACTTAATTTGAGCTAGCACTAACCACTTATCTTGTTTTACAAGCTTATGCTTATCCCTTTTTTTTATATTACTTGTATTCCTAATACATATGTACTTTCCAGAATTTACTTATATGTCCATTCTATATGAAGACATATATATGGAAGGTAGACATATGGCTTGTAAATGAAGATTATTTTGTTTTATCGTTTTTATTTTATTTTTATTTCTATTTTATATTTTAACCATCAATATTTAAATTATATTCAATATAGTTTACTTATTTTTAATATTTATATTTTATATTGATAGACTTTGATTTTATTTTAAACATTATTATCCATATATTGCATTTATATACATGTGTTTACCAAATGTTAATAAGATAAGCATTTTAAATTTAATTATGTAAGAGAGATTTTATTGTATATATTATTAAGGGATTTATTTTAAATTTTCAAAATCAAGATTCCCTTTTCAAAATACATATCAAAAGGCAATTATTTCCAGAAGATTTATCCATTTTAAAATGATTCATTTACATTTTATTTAATTGGATTAAATATTTATTAAAATAATGTTGCCAGAAATACCGGGTCATCACATTTCTCCCCCCTTTGAATCTTTTCGTCCTCGAAAAGGAATGAAGCCAGATTTATTAAGATGCTCAAAATCAGATAAATTTTCTTTGATCATTTTTAAACTACTTTAAAAATCTATATAATATTTCTATAATAGTTTTTATAAAATACTTTTATAACTCGATGTTTTTATAAGTCCTTCCTTGTTCTCACAGAAATTCGGTCATGCGTTGATCAGGCGTACGACTGAAAATCTATAAGTGCTTGGAAGACTCATTTTCAACACCCAGTGAAAATACTTGAAAAATAATTCTATTGAAAATATAGAAAACATTTTTGAAAATAGAGAGAATATCTTTGGTGAGAATGCTCTGGAAATCATCACACCCATCCATGGTCACAGTTACATCCTGGGTTACGTTGCCGTCGCAACAAAAGTCCATGTAACTGCAGGCTCTCCGCGGCCTCTCGATTACGCCATGAATCCCACAACAGATCGCAGTTACATCCAGGGTTACGTTGCCATCACATTAAAAGTCCATGTAACTGCAGGCTCTCAGCGGCCTCACGATTTTCGCTGTCAAAATGAAACTTCTCCACTCCCACATAGGTCGCAGTCTACCGATATAAAATCAAACGCAGACTGTTGGCTCTCAACGGCACACACGACTTTCGCTATGTCACCATAGTGTCGCAGTCTACCGATATAAAATCAAACGCAGACTGTTGGCTCTCAGCGGTACACACGACTTTCGCTATGGTCTGCAGTAGATCGTAGTGACATCGAGTTACAATGTCGTCACAACATAACCCAAATGCCCCTGTGGGCACCAGCCACTCGACTTTCGCTACACAATAATCCTCAGGAACTAGTTTTGTCCGGAATCCTCACAGGATCAACTTTAGAACCTCCCCCTTAGAGGCTCAAGGCAGTACCACCCTGTGGCACTCCTGAGAAGTTCATTTCAAGGGAGCGCCTTTTTCCCCAGAGCCAATCTCAAAACACTTTATACTATACACATATAGTATTTTCCAAATCATACACCTAGTATGAATTCCATATAAAGCTCCCTTTACACAAAATCGATTCCCAAAATCGATAATTCACAAATCAGGCTTTTCCAAATTCCAACATTGATTTTACCCTAAAATCAAAAGCCCTTCCAAATTCAAAGGTTCCCAAAACCTTTCCTCCAAAATCATTCTCAAAAGATCCTTTATATATATAGATATATATAAATCCTTGATAAAAATCTTTGGATTCTTTTAAGCTTGTATAAAACCCCTTTTTATACTTCAAATATTTCTAAAAACCCTTTTCTTTTGGCAAAAGATTCAACAAGGGGAGTTTTATCTTATATATATAACAAATATACATGACTTTGTTTATTCAAAATCAAATATTCAAATTTGATTACTCTATAAAGCCACTTACCATTTTACTTACTATGAAAAAGCAAATTTTTACCATAGAAATATCCAATTTCTACTTTACTTCATCATATATTTCACAAAATATACTTTCAATTTCAAAAATCATTTCCAGTTCTTATCCACAAATTTTCAATATCAATTTTATTCAAACCCGTACGATGTACCCATATCATCCGTATGCAATATAAATCTGATCGCTCACTCGATCACACAATTCCACTTCCGAACTAGTATTGTCCACCCGAATTCCTAGTGCGGACTCAGATCTGGTTTCTTGATCAAAAACCGTCATTCTCCTTGCATAGTCATAACTACGATAGAGAATATCCAGAATCAACCAAAAATCCATATCCAGGTTCGCCGTCGAAAATCGAGGGAAAAATCCCAACTCGGATCGATATAACCATCTCGAAATTCTGTGCTCGAATCTGAATCAAATCACTATGTGAATAGAATAATATACGTACACCCTACGTATATATATTCATTAATGATTTATCAACTCAATTTTCCTTTCTATTCACGTTCACTTTGATTTTCATTTACTTACTCACAATTGCTTTAATCCCCATTTGGATTATCAACTCAATTCCTACCTCAGTTGGGTATTTAATCAATAACAGTTTGGACTCCGACTAGTTTATATTTAGAAAATAGCTTGAAAATTTTAAAAATAGATAAGTAGTTGGAAAATAATTATTAGTTTGTAAAATAGCCGTAAACAGTTAAGTAATTATAAGATAGTTGAAAAAAATAGTAATTATTTATAAAATAGTTGAAAAACAGTAATCAGTTTATAAAGTAGTAGAAAAATAGTAATTAGTTTATAAAACAGTTGTAAAATAGTTAAATAGTTCCAAAAGAAATTGTAAAACAGGTTTAAGATAGTTTTAGGTTTTAAAAGAAAAGTTGTATAGTAAATAGTTTAGAAAAATAACTTTATATTAAAACAATTTATTTTGAAAATAGTCCAGAGTCAAACTATTCAACTTCCCAATCTCCATTTTAATTAATTTCCCCTTAAATTGATTCAGTCCCAATTCAAGTTGAATTATCCACAATTTCTTTCCAAATTCAAATCAAATTCCATTTGATTTTAACCATATCCACTTTAATTACAATTCCAACTTATTCAAATTAATTTAGACTAATTTCAAATTAAATCCACCTCGATTTCAAAACATTTCAATTTCTATACGAATTATTCCCAATTCCCATTTGAATTTGAACTCATTTAATCTTCACTTTTATTTTAAATTTATCCAATTCAAATTTTCCCATTAATTCAAATCAAATTCAGTTTGAACTAACTCGATTTAAATCTCAATTTTAAACCATCTCGAATTATATAAATTCGAGTTAAATTTCCAAATGTTGATTTAACCCCTTCAATCAAATTAACCTTTATTTTTAAATTAATAATCCAAATCTTTAACAATTTAATTCTGAGTCCAATTCTCAAAATTCCATTTCAAGTTATCTTTACTTAGCTTAATTCGAAGTTCAAATAAGAGTTCAAAACAATTTTAATTTACAAATGCAATTATCCAAATAGTTCAGTTCAAAACAATTCTATATCCTTATTTTCAAATTAAAGTTTAATTTCCTATTATCACAATAGTGGATATATTACCACACTTCATTCCTTATCCATTTAAACAAATTTAATTCACAATTTAAAGATTATCAATAACAATAGGATGATGCCATCCAATTATTTTAAAACTTCATCCACTTCCAATTTCCGGATCTCAAACCCATTTGAGATCACTCATACTTCCCATTTAAACCAATCATTTAACTTTCCCAAGTTAAATCTCAATTTCATATTGAAATTTCCAATTCTGGTTGCCTGTTAAATTATTTAACTTTCCCAAAGTTAAATTTAATTTACATAATCCAGTCAATTTACACAATTTGAATTCCCATTCAATTTTAAACATCAGATTAACAACCTTCCCACTTAAGTTTAAAAGTTGCTTCACTTTGGGTTTCACATCACATTCCAAGGAAAATTCAAAACTCTATCTTAGAGTTTATTTCATATTTATTTCCTTCACACACCGGCTACTTTTAAATCTTAAACTACCCTTGGTTTTAATTTCAAAACAATTCCCTCAAAAAAAATCTTCCAAACATTTCTTATTTTAAAATAAGACTATATTCAAAATAGTCTGAATCATATTGTCTGTTATTTTCTTTAACACTTTGAAACAATTGATTGTTTCTAGACTTAGGTTTTAAAACTTCACAATTTAAAACCTACTTCAATTTAGAAGTTATACTCATCTTAAAAGTTTACTTCATTTGGCTTACTTATAAGCAAATATATATCATTATTAAACACCATAACTATATATGATAACACCTAAGATAATCATATCTGGATACCAATCCCTTTTTATCTTATTCTCACTTCTATAAATTCAAGATTTAATTTCAGTTTGAGTCATTTCGAACTTATCTTCATTCAATTTCACTTAGGTTGTATTACTATTATCAGTTAATTTTCATTATTTTATTTAATTCCAATGATTCAACAACCAATTTCTTTAACATTTATTGGTAAGAAATATTGCTTTACATATATCAAAATATATATTTATAAAGTCATTTAAAATCTTTATATAAGAAAATAACAAGGACGCTCTCATATATACATATACACTCAACTCATTCTAGAGTACTACGGACTCTATATAATGAGTAACCCCCACCAGAGCCAAGGTTCTCGCTTAACCTTTCAGCTCTGATACCAACTGTAATGACCCGGAATTTCCGAACCCGAAAATTCCAGATAGTTAGGAAAAGAAGAAAGAGATAGAAGAAGAAGAAACAGAAACACACCACAGATTCTCACATTCGCAGCGGATCAAAATATAATATCAAATAAATAACAGTTTACAAAAAAATATTGTATTTGTCAATTACATTTTTATACATCATAGTTACAACATTTACACCAACACTGGACAGTTAAATATAACATGTCCCAGAGAAATAACAATATCCCACAGCGGAAACACTGCATAAGTTCCTACCATTCGGCTCGCCTCCTGAGCTCTAGAACGTCCTTACCTGAAAATCTGTAATACTCGGTCTGACCCGAGCATTAGATCAAAGTAACACCCGGGTCAGGCTGGAAACCAGCGTGAGTAAACCAATATAATTTGAAATACTAAGTTCAAACCATAAAAGGAAACCCGGGTAACTCGTACTTGGCTACGAGTTCACTACTTGTTATGCTCGACACTTATTCCACGACTCAAATTCTAAGTATTTAAACTTAGTTCAAAGGTTCACATTATTCCATTTCAGCCGATTGACATCACATATCAATCTATATAGCATCGAAGTGGTTTCAGATATTATCTAATACCTGACTCCGGTCTCTTCGAATCCAATGTCGTCTTTAACTCTAATTATTCGAATGAATATAATTCAAATTTAAATCTACAGGATGTCACTTTAACACAACCATTCATCGTTGATAGTTAAACATGTTTCACTGTACAACCCAAACATATCATATCACAAAACATATCACATCAGAGATATCAACCGATTCAAGGTATTTAATTCACCATTCAATCATTTATAAACACGATTGATCTCTTCCATTAATTACCTTTAAACAACAACCTTAAAGATATTCTAAACCAAACCAATTGAATTACAGGATTATTTGACTTACAATTTATATTGAATTTGTTTTGAGAACTTAACTACCCTTGTTCTTTAAAATAAAACTTGTTTAACATCCTGTTTAAACTTATTAAATTTCTTTATTATTAACCCCAGGTCAAGAAACCCGAGCCAAAACACTTTTTTTTAATTTGAAATATAAATTAAATTTTCACTTTAAAATGTTTGATTTATTTCACTTTAAAAATATCAAGTTTATATTCGCTGCCGTTATCCACTTGTTTTACAACTTAAACGTGGTTTCTTTACTTATTTTAAACAACGAGTATAAATCTGCATTTTATCATAACACAGCTAAACCAAAACAAACTCAAGCTAACCCCGAAAACAACGCGAGAACTTCCAGAGCAAACCTCCAGCTCTTCAACTTCGAGTAAATCGCGATGAAACGCGAGTACTCCTTCGAGTATTCAACTCGTCCTTCCAGCTCCACATTCCAGTGCGCACACACACGCACTTGTGCACGTGTCCCACTGCCTCCTGCCGCCGTTGGTCGTCGCGACCATCACCGATGATCTCTCGATCACACGCGAGCAACAACATGAACCAAGATTGAAGAATACTCGCTCGAATCAAAATACGACCAAACCGAGCCAAAACAGCAGCAGCTCGAACCCATAAACTCCATCGTCGCCGACCATCTCGTCGCCATTGACCATTGCCAACCCCACCATCGAGTCGCCACACCCAAGAACATCAACTCCATCAAAACTGAACGAACTCGATCCATATTCAAGTCGCAAATGCCATTACCGAACAACCAAAACAGAAGCAACTAAAAACCCTAGTTTGATCAGATTCAAACTCCTCGACCATTGGAAAAATTCCACAACATTTTTCCCCTCACCAACAACTCATAAGCAAGCTTCGACCAAGATTCTAGCTCCAATCGTCACGCCCATCAACGGCAAATCACCAAAACCCCAAAACGTTCAAACCCAGAATTCATACGAATTAACCAACTAAAAATTACCAAATGCATATCAAAATTCATAATTTTCCATCATGATTACATGCATGTTATTCAAAATAGAATTTAAGATAGTAAATTTTTTTACCAAAATTTAAGTTTCACTATTAAATTTTATTTTAAACATGATTTGTGGTATTTAAAAATCCTGGATCTATCTTATAACCTTCATCATACAATTACAAACCACTTTCATTCAAATACTTAAGCCTAATATGGATTGGATTTGTAGATATTGAAATTTTTAAGCAGAACATTCATAGTAAACCAACAGAGAACAATTGAATGTATATAAACAGACAAGCTCCTAACATATTCATACCAATTCATTCAGATTCAAGCAAAGAAATTTTGATATAAGTAAATATCATCACATGCATGGCAGTGAAACCATATCAAACTGTTTTAAAAAGAATTTACTCACTTGATTTTCCAGAAACAGGGACAGACCCTGGAAATTAATCTGCTTTGATTTGATCATGATGTTGCTTAAATTTTGGGTTACCAGGCTTCCAGATTGAAAACTTAAATTTAGACTTGATTTCCAGGTTTGACTTTGGTTTTGATTTACACTGATCTCAGGTTTGAACTTGCATTTGATTGAAGATTATTGCCTCTGCTTTGCATTGTATTTCAGGTTGAAGTTTTGATCTTGAAAAATTTGAACTGAAACTTTTATCTTATTTCCAGGTTTGAATTTGTGTTTCAGTTGTAAGATAGAAGTTTTTTTTTTCTGATATTGTTTAGTTCGAAATGAAAGAAAAGGGTAGAGGAAGATATACATAAAGAAGTATAGGTTGTAGCTTTTACTGCAAGCTTCTTTATTTTTATACCATATTTTTTTTAATAAATCTTTGACCATAGATTTTTTTTCAAGTTGGAGGCTGAAGTGATAACATTTTAGCCAGCATTAATTAGGCTTGTACAATTCATGTACTTCTCTTTCTTTACTTCGGCTGAAAGGACTTAATTTGAGCTAGCACTAACCACTTATCTTGTTTTACAAGCTTATGCTTATCCCTTTTTTTTATATTACTTGTATTCCTAATACATATGTACTTTCCAGAATTTACTTATATGTCCATTCTATATGAAGACATATATATGGAAGGTAGACATATGGCTTGTAAATGAAGATTATTTTGTTTTATCGTTTTTATTTTATTTTTATTTCTATTTTATATTTTAACCATCAATATTTAAATTATATTCAATATAGTTTACTTATTTTTAATATTTATATTTTATATTGATAGACTTTGATTTTATTTTAAACATTATTATCCATATATTGCATTTATATACATGTGTTTACCAAATGTTAATCAGATAAGCATTTTAAATTTAATTATGTAAGAGAGATTTTATTGTATATATTATTAAGGGATTTATTTTAAAATTTCAAAATCAAGATTCCCTTTTCAAAATACATATCAAATGGCAATTATTTCCAGAAGATTTATCCATTTTAAAATGATCCGTTTACATTTTATTTAATTGGATTAAATATTTATTAAAATAATGTTGCCAGAAATACCGGGTCATCACATGAGTAGTCCTTTAGCTCACGTTGGATGGATTGGTAACTTGAAATATATGTAGATTTCTAGTTTGAGAACACATGCATAGTTACTGAAAAGAATATATAAACATGTATAATCCTTGAAATTAACAAGTTAAATTAGTTTGATCAAGGGTACGAAACACACATAGAAATCTGGTTGAAAACAAGTCCTTAAACCTGTATGTGAAGTCATGAAAAGATGAACAAAAATAATCAAAACAAACAAAAATTAAAATCTAAAATTCAATCAAACATTTGAGAATTGGGTTCAGATGTGTGGATTTCAGGAAATCCCAACTGTAACGACCTACCTTTTTGGACGGTTTAAATCGACACTAAACCACACATGTCGAACTCAAACCATTCAAAAGGGAGGATTGTCAATGGAGTAAATAAGAAAATAAGAGAAAAGAAGGAAAATCAAAACACAGAATCTCATAGCCGAATGACAAAATATAATAGTCAAATAAACAGTTTATGAAACTGTTTTATAATATACATTTGATTACACAATTTATACAACAATCAGAGTACAAACAATGACATATCAATAATGATGCAGCGGAAAGTTACTAATAATATAATATACCAAACTCCGTCTTCGTCCTTCAGAAATAAAATCTTCAACACTAAAATGCTCAGGCTGACCCGAGCGTAATGAAAAGACAAAACACTCGAGTCGAAACTAAAAGATTTTATGTAAGTTAAATCGGCATCAAATAAATATGAGTGTAATGGCTTCAGAGATGTTTACGGGATTTTACATCTCCTATCCAGTGTATAACGTGTGTGCAATAACTTAAGAGATGTTTCGGGATTTTACATATCCTAAGGACCCGTTTAACTATCTATATGTAGTAATATACACTATATATATGTAGTGTCTATCAGTAAAGTAAAGTATTAAAATAGCGTTAAGGCGTTACCCATACCCCCCTTAACATAGTTTATATAAGTGTCATAGTCTATACAGTACTGTAAACTCCACCGTAAACTGGTGGGCTATCAGGGAGCACTCCATAGGTACGACACAAACCAAAATCGTAGTGGGCTCGATAAGGCATATGACAAGGCACGTGAGGCAATGTCTAGGGTAGGATTCTACCGTTTTGCATGCCTCAACTGGTGGTAACGCATAGCAGCTTCTACCGCCCATCTCGAAACACACTCCCATAATCAAATAGAGGGTAACCACCAAATCAATAACAAAGTAACAGATATGGTATCGAAGAAGCGTGTCTGATAGGAGGAACGGCCTCATTTGGCTTGGAATAGCTCCTGTTTTAGTCATATCAAGCTGACCTAAAGGTCAGGGCTACGTTTCTTACCTCATACCTGTAGTGTTCGCCAAACCATCCTACTTCATTCTGGATTCTCCACCACGTACACAGTTTTTAAAGTGGTTTCAGAATTGGCAAAGAGTATGACAATATCCGACCACGGTCTCTTTAACAACCAAACGCTTATTTCACACCGTGGTCATAAAAAAATCCATAAAACAGTTTATACCTTTATATCAAGATACCCATATACTTATTCCAAAAGTACAGATATATTCATAAATACCGTGGAAGATTTCTTTCAATCAATTTTGAAAATAATTTATAAATCTCTCTTAAACCATTTATAAATTATTTATATGCTTTAACCATTTATAAAGCTATTTATAAATTCCAAAACAATTTACCACTCTCCCCTTTTATACAAGTTCTTTTATAAAACTCTTTATAAAATCCTTTAAAACCCTTATAAACTCCTTTATAAAACCATTATAAAAATTATTTATAAAATTCTTTATAGAATCCATTTATAAATCCATTTTAAAATCTCTTTCAAAACCTTAATAAATTCCTTATAAAACCTCATAATTTTTTATTTATTAAAGTTATTATAAAATATATATTTATTATATTAAATTGAATTTAAATAAACCTCTTAAAACTATATTAAATATTTTATTAAATTAAATTTTATATAAATCTCTTAAAACTATATTAAATATTTTATTAAATTAAAATTTAAACCATTTAAAATATATTTTTAAAACTAAATAAAACTATAAGTAAAATCTTAAATTTACTTTTAAACCATATATTAAGTTATAATTTGAAACTTTTAAAACATATGAATAAATTATTTTCCAATATAATTTTTTTAAATAAAATCATTAAATTAAATTTAAAAATCAAATTTATAAATCAAACATACTTTACCATTTAGAAAATAATTTAAAAATGACCAACGATGTCCGTATATAATTTTCTACCATATGGTCAAGTGATTGGGTATGTATCATTTCAACCTAAAATAGTTAAATTCCCCAGGTATATATCATTTCAACCCGTATCCCGAATCAATAATTCCCAAATCAATAAAATCGCTCGGGTAATGATTTTCCCTAATCTATAAGATCATTCGGGTATGTATCATTTCAACCTATAGTGATTATAGAGATATATAAAACATCCAATCATCCAAAATGTCAACAAATAAACATCCATCACAATCAACATCCAAATCAGCCAATAAATCACTACAATTAACTGGTTATTATTATCAGGTATTTAATTAACAATTTAAATTTAGTACCGATTTAAATGGCAATTTAATTCAATATAAATTCAAGTTACATTAAAATGTCAAATTAAACTACCAAACAGCAACCAATAATATTCTTATCAAATCATAAATTTAATTCAACTAACATAAGAAGATTTAGTATTTGTGAGTGGGTTAAATCACTCACCTTTGATTTATCATCTATTTAAAATCCAAATAAAGCCCAAAATTTGAACAGTCTCCAAATTCGACCAAACTAGTTTTAGATTGTCCAGAATTTCGATACGATTGCGACGGAAGAAACCTCGTCCAAATTCGAGTTCGTATTTGGAAATGTTATGTGAGTTAGAACATTTGAAATTTAAATTTAAACAGGGGCAAAATGGTAAAAACGATTACCTTCCACCTATCCTAACTCGTCGTACGCGAGCATGCTAACCCAGCCGCCGATCAACATGCTCCAAACGCTGCTCACCCACACGCCTACACCTAGATCGAACGATGCTGCTGCCATCACTTCTCCACGCCGCCCTCTTCTATGGTCGCACCGCCACCTCCAGCTCGCTCTAGCGAGCTGCTCCGCCGCTCCATCTATGATCGAATTGAGGCGATTTGGTGAACTATTGAGGCAAACTAACCGCATGGATCGACTCTATTCGCCAAGCTCTACGCCGTGGTACCCTCCGATCGTCGTATAATCGACGATCCACCATCGAAAAGCAAACCCTAATATGGACGGCCTAGGCTTCTTCACTGATTTCTAGCCAAACCAAACCTCGATTGCAAAAATAAACTGCAAATGTAGATTGCGTTCGTTGACAGCTTTCCGACAGTATATAATTCGATAGGGTTTGATGAGTTTGAATTTTGATTTGAATTTGAAATTAGGGTTTTGATGTTCTGACATTTGAGAAGGAGGAATATATGAGAAATAGAAGTACGTACATAAATAAAATGAAAGGCTACTATGATAAGAGAAAAAATCTATTTATATAGACAGAGATGGATAAGAACGAATGGACAGATCGAATTGGATCGAAACGATAACAACGACCTGAAAAGCCCGTTCCGTTCTCGAAACAAAAATAGGTCATCCAATATATCGAAATATAGGTTTTCGATATTTTTAAACTCAATGAAACTAGTTTCAAATCCTAATTCCATTGTATACAAAAGTTAGCTTTCGAAACCAAATTATATGCTTTTAAATTCTTTAATTGATTTCTATGCGTTTCGAGCTCGCACGATCAAACGATAAGTCTGATCACGACGAAACTGGAAATTCTATAATAATTCACTGTTACGGATCCAATGAATCTAGTTTCTTCGAAATCCGAGATAGTGGCTAAAATGGTTAATTTTCACGTTAATTAAATAAATTATTATTAAATTGATTTAATCATCTTTAAATTCAAATTTAAAAGTTAACAATTTTATCATTCTTGATTACATAGAAATTGATAATCTTTTAAAATAAAATTTTCCATAATAAATCTAATATTGCATAAATTTCAGCATTCAATTACAACTGTAATAAAACCCTAGTTAATTATATTTTAATTTCAATCAAATTCTTTTACTTGGATTTACACTCTTATTATTGAATCAACTATTACCTTATGAATATAATTAACATTATTTTACATTTTATTACATTCATACTCTATAGTTATCATCTTAACTCATATTAACTTAAATATTTAATTACATTGATTTCATTGATTTTCAAATTAATTTCAACGGATAAAATAATAAGGTAATAAATAAACAGTTGTCATATATTAGTAGTCCAAACATATTTCTAATCCTATTGTTTTCAAACAAAAGCAATAAATTTACGTACTAATTAATTTATTTCATATTCCATAATAATCTTATTTCAATTAATAATATATAATTTCAACATTAAACCCAACATTTAATTTATTCCTTATCTACAATTATAACCAAATTGACTTTACAATTATTTCAATTGGTTGAAATTACATTATAAATAGTTGTCAATAACATTCAAACAACATTATTAAATCATATTCTAATTATTTTTCTCATTAATAAATCATAAATTTTAATTTCTCACAATATTAAATTTCAAACTATTATTTAATTTAATAGTTTTTAATTATCAAAAATAAAGGTCGTTACACCAACCTAAGAATTTAACATTGAAATTCGACCTAATTCAGATGTTCTAATCATTTTCCAAATGTCTAAATATTTGGTCCGGTGTTTGAAAAAAGAATTCGGACGTTGAATATCTGGGAATGTTTTTTATAGTATCAAGTAACCAAACATTTGAATAATTTCAGACATCCCAAGTTGAACTGGATCTAATGCAGGCCGAGTAAGAGGAATTCGGGAAACATGTTCCCACTCCTTTGACTTTAGATCCATATATGGAACTGAAGAGAGTTATGTAACGAGATGTAAAAGTATCATAATGGTGATGTCCTAGGTTCACACTTCGCTAAGTTATCAGGCATGGTATTCGATTTTGCATGCGGTTCTATCGCGATAGTAAGCTTTAGAGCACATGGCACTAATAGGAGGTTACTCCATGTCTTAGGGAAACCTGGGTCTTGGCATGTGGTGATATGCTCGGTGCTCTGCATATTTATGGGCACTAATGGGAGTTTACTCGATATTATTAGTCAATTAGGCCTAGACAGTATGGTATATGCTAGGTGTAGTGCGTAGGAATAGGATATCAGGCACTAAAAGGAGATTACTCGATGTTTTTAGGGCAATTAGGCCTAGGAATTATTGTGTATACCTGGTGCTATGCATAGGATAACGAATGTGACCAGGCAGGTTGCTCGATGTTTTTGGGACAAGTAGGACTAGGCATTGTGGATAAAGCTTAATAATATTAGTGGATTACCGAATTACACACTTAGGACTCATATTTGAGGTTGCTTACTTAATGTAGAAGTTTTGTGGTTAATCATCAAGGATGTTTATCAGATGTTAAGTATACTTAGGGCAACTGTTACATCCAATATCAGGCTGTAGTACCTTAGTAGGAGATCACTTAAAAATATATGTATATATATAGTCTACAAAAAAATAACACTTTAGGTCATATATACTATAAATGAAGTTAATTGCTTACACTATACACTAGTAATTCAATTCATTCATCAAACCTTGTCGGACTTACTCCTTTTCTCCCCCTTTATACTCATTCCAGGAGAAAAAGTTAGTAAGTGATTGGTTGGGGTTCAGTACGTGAAGGAGGAGATTAGGTGCTCCGAGCTATATTATCTAAAATCATTCTTCATGTACCTTATGTTACACTATTTCTATTAGTCGGACTATTTGTATTTTTCATTTAGAGACATTATTGTACGGACAACGTTTTGTTGAGATGGTTATCTGTTTTGGACTATTTTTAGTATTTTACTTTATTTTCTTCCGCTGTGAGATTTGAATGTGTAGAATGTACTAAATTTATGGTTGTCTCTATATCATGCAAACTCTTAATAAGAAAAAAATACCCAATGACTCGTACTTCTTGGCACGATGCGAGTTCAACGCTACTTTAAGCCTTGAATCGGTATGTGCGGAGATGTGGGTTGTAATGATAGCACTATATATTTTTTCTACCTTTTTCATCAACAAAAAAGAAGGAAAATTTGGATAAGTGCATAGATATTTTTTTTCCTATTATAAAATATTTTAATTATGAAATTGTTTAAGTAAAATTTTAGGTTCAAAATTTTGAAAATTTCAACTCTCATAAAAATAAGATAAGTAATAAATAATTAGTTTGAGCCACTTAAAGCGCGTATTCCTAGTTTTTTAAATTAATGTGGATAGCTTCACATAAGGGTTTTCTAAAAATGTCCACAACTTGTTTATCCATAGTTACTTAGTCCATGTTATGTTTTCTTTAGCATCATGGTCATGAAAAATGATGTCGTATATCAATATGCTTATTATGTGAATGATTTACTGGACTCTTTGATAGATTAATATCACTGGTATTATCACATTATAAGTATATTTTATTATGGTTACACAAAAATCTTTTAATGTTTGTTGCATGCAAATTACCTGCCCACGAGCTAACGCAATTGATATATATTCAACTTCACACGTATATGAGGACACATAATTTCATTTCTTATTGAACCTGGAGAATAAGGATTGGCCTTTAAAGTTACATGTGCTACTCGAGCTCTCTTTATCTATGTTACATCCACCAAATTCAACATCACTATACGAAACTAACTCAAAAGAGCGACCTTTAAGGTAGAATTGTATGTAGTCCTTACTTCTGGTTAAGTAACATAGTGTACATTTAATATACCTTAGGTGTGATTCCATTTTTTCTTGAAACTATGCACATAAACATATACTCTTCATAATATTTGGTTGGTTTGCTATTAGGTAAAGTAGTGACCCGATCATACTGTGGTATAAATATTGGTCAACATTTTTACCTTCTATCACGATCTAAGTGTAGGTTTATGCTCACAGGTGTAGGTTTACTAGTAGTGTTTTCCATACCAAAATGTTTTACTAGGTCTTTACAATACTTTTCTTGGTAAATTAAATTTCCATTCTTAATTATTTACTTATAAATCTAAAAGACAATTTGATTCTCCTTTATGTGATATTTGAAACTCAATTTTCATTATATTGGAAAAATCTATACATAGTGGTTTATTAGTTGAACCAAAAATGATATCATCAACATAGAGTTGTATAATAATTATAGCTTTTTCATTTATTTTTATAAAGAAATAATAGAATCTATTTGTGTATTTAAATGTAGGGCCTAGTAGATAGCTCTTTATTCTTTTATACCAAGCATGTGGTGTTGTTTTAAGACCAAAGAGTGCAATTTTAAATTTGGAAATATGATTAGAATATTTATCATGTTTCAATAATGGTGGTTGTTCAACATAGACACGCTTTAACAAAACATTTTAGGAAAGTACTTTTAAAGTCCATTTTATATAGTTTAAAATCATGATCTCATGCAAAAGCTTTCAACTAAACATGCTACAAGGGCAGTGGAAAACTTTTCATCATAATTGATCCATTCTTCTGGATTGTATCCTTGTGCAACTAGTTTAGATTTTTTTTTCTTATTATCTCGCCATTTTCATCGTTTTTATTCTTATAAAACCATTTAGTCCCCTTTACTAATTGGTTAATAGCGGTCTTGAAATTAATTCCAACATGTCATTATGCTTGAATGCCTTAGTTCCTCTCACGCAGCTAAGATTAAGTATTCATCTTTTGATTCTTCTTTAGAATTCTTAAGTTCTATACTTGAAATAAACATAGTATGACCCAATCTTCATGTCAACACTTTTGTAGAAACATCACTTTTTACATTTTCAATAGGGTGATCTTTCAAAATCCTTGGTATTAATTTTAAAAATTTATTATTTTGATCATTATCATTTTCAATAGTTGGTTCATTATTTTGTAAAACAATTTTCCCAATAACTATTGTTTGATGCATAGTTATAATCTCGGGCTCATCATAAAAAACTTTAAAATTTTAATCAAAAGACACATGTAGGATTTCGTATATCTTATTTGTTCTTTTATTAAAAATCTTAAAGGCTATATTTCGCTCTAAATCACTAACAAAGATACCTTCATCGGCTTTTAGATCGAATTTGTGTTATGTATGGCTAGTTCCTATATAAAGGAAATTGTTAAAATTCATGGAATTTCTTTAATTTGAAATATTATAAGGGATAGAAAAGCATTGTTTGCAAGTCAGTTTTGAAAATAATTACAAATAATCTTAGGGACGGAGTTGGGTTTTGAGTACCATTTCTCATCTACTAATTGATGGTCATACTAAGAGGGCGAACCATGTTGAAACACCCCCACACTCCTTAATATACCCACAATGGACACACTAAAAGATGTGGTGCGTTGTAGGTATAATTAAAACTTTACAGAGACTAAGATTCACAAGACAATTAAATAAAAACAGCGGAAACATTTAAACAATAACTCATTTAAAAGTTAAACTTCATAAAATAAGTCATAACCAAAATATGTCTCAAAATGCCAAAAACATATGTCTCATGAAAAATACCATCTCAGTCACAATATCAGAGTACAAAATCATCCCTCTCAAATAGTACCAGTACATAAAAATCCAAATGAAAACTGAAAAGAAGAAGAAGAAGATTACATGAAGAAAAACTCCGCAGCTGAATCTCCAAGAAAGTCTGAAATCTACTATCCTTGCCTCTGCTGGCCTATGGGGGAAAAGGGGGAAATAGAGGAGTGGGTCGGACTAAAAGTCTGGTGAGTGGAAGTAATTACTAGTATTTTTAAGCTAGATAAAGATCATAGACTTAGGAACAGTTCTAGTATAAAAGGAAATAAAAGAAAAGATAAAGCCGGAATAAAATACCTTTAACTGTTTGCTTTGCTTAGATAGTTTTAATTATCTTCGATTGTTTGCACTTGTCTTAGATAGCTACTTTGATTAGGCTGAAATCCCAATCCTATTTTAATTAGGCTGAAGTCCTAATTCTACCCTTTGATCGGCCTTCTATCTATGTTGTGCCACTGTGAGCTAGTCCCATCCTGTGGGTCCCATGGCAAAACGACACCTGCTAGCGCTTTGGAACTCAATAGCGACTTATCTCCATGCAACGAGGCCGCACGCTTGACCACCGTTAGGATCGCGTTATCTGTTGCTCCCTCTTTGGACCTCTTAATTACCCCAAACAGCATAAGCGTGCCCTGCCTCACCTGGGTGTGTTGTGAGACCACCAGTTCCTAAGGGGAATGCTGCCGATACGTGTCCTAACAAACAAAATCTAGTTGCGCCCCTTACCCCTGATTTGAGCTTCTTATAATTGACCACTTATCTACCATAAACAGCATAAGCGTGTCCCAAGGGGAATGTTGCCGGTATGGGTCCTACTTCTTAATTATTGACCACTTATCTACCCTAAACAGCATAAGTGTGTCCTAAGAGGAATGCTGCCGGTATGGGTCCTACTTCTTAATTATTGACCACTTATCCACCCTAAACAGCATAAGTGTGTCCCGAGGGGAATGCTGCCGGTATAGGTCCTACTTCTTTCTTTGCTTATTAACTTAGTGTAAGTTTTAAAATAAGTCTCTTCTATTATTTCTACTCGGTTTATTTTTAAGTCTTAAAATAAGCCTCTTCTATTATCTTTGATTGTAACCTGCATGTTATAATTTTGCTTATTATCTTAACCTAAGGTCTAAGTTTAAAAATAAGCTTCTTCTGCTATTTCTTATATTTTCTCTTTTAGTTATAATTACATGTTATAACTATGCTTGCAAATATCTTAAATTTGCCTATTTCAGTCTATATCCAATTTATTACGGTTCTTCTTATTTTACATCTTTTCTGTAAATTTAGTGTTCTTATATTTTAGTCCATATTAGCAAATTATTCTCTTTTAATTATTCCATTCGTGTAAAAAGGGAATTAAAAAGAACTAAAATTTACAGAATAAATCCCAAGGTAGAATAGATGTAAATAAAATATAAATAATAGTAAATAACTGTAAATACTGTAAATAACTGTAAATAATTGGGAAAACTATAACTAACAGTAAATAATTGCAAATAACTGAAATAGAATAGCTAAAAGAAAATAGACTAGAAAGCAAGTCTAAAATTTACTTAAAATAAACTGTAAATAAACTTGCATAAAGGTTATCCCAAAATTGTAGAAAAACTATAACTATTGAAACCCTATTATTTTAAATTACTTAAAAATCTAAAATAATTACTTAAACACTCACATGTGGTCCTTAGCTCTTTTACTTGGCCTTCCCAGATCCACTTATATTATATAAAATATTTTAATTAAAAATATCTACTCCTCGGAAAAATATTCCTTTTAGCGTCCAGCCTCAGGCAATGAACCCAGATGGAGAAAATTTGAATGAGAAAAATAGCTAGGCCTAGGGTCTTATTTATAGTGTCATTTGTGGATCTCAGACCGTTGGATTTGAAGATTAAATCTGATGCAACCATGTCATAGGCTCGATGGGAACCGTTGGATGGAAGCACGAACGCACAAGATTGGAGTAAAAAGCGAAAAATACGTCACTGTAAAAATCTGGACGAATTCACATCAAAGTAGGAAGTCGGGTCGACCGCTAGGTCGACCCTTGCACATGGTAGGTCGACCTAGCCATTGGGGGGGGGGGGGGGGGGGGGCGGGGTCGACCCTAGGGTCGATCTGCCCTATTATATTATTATTATTATTATATTTTTTTCTTTGTTTTCTTGTTTCTAGCGTATCTCCTTCGTTTTAGCTCGGATTTTGATGTTCAATATATGGAAATTGACCAGAAAATTACCACGGATACAAAGGTGCAACTTATGTGGCTCAGTTCTGATAGTTTCATAAAGTTATTTTATTATTTAATTAACTCGTTAATTAATTACTATATCTTAAATTTT
Source organism: Allium fistulosum (assembly GCA_030737815.1). Taxonomy (NCBI): domain Eukaryota; kingdom Viridiplantae; phylum Streptophyta; class Magnoliopsida; order Asparagales; family Amaryllidaceae; genus Allium; species Allium fistulosum. The sequence goes on from CM060906.1 coordinate 422,489,832, forward strand.
GGGTTGTTAATTCTCCCTTCTTAAGGGATTTCGTCCCCGAAATCTTGTTATAACTATTCTCAAATCTAAAAAAGGAATTCCAATTTTTTGGTATTTTCAATATCTTATTATTATAAAAATTTCTTTTTTTATATTTTGAATTTATTAGAGTTTATTATAGAATGGAATGTAAAAAATATATTAAATATATATATTAAATTAAGATAAATAATGTAAATTCGAAATATCTAAGGATAGAAGAATGAAATAAATGTTTTCATCCAAGTTCTACAACCAACTACTCAACCATCATCCATTACATCCATTGTGCTTAAGTTTTTCTAAGGCAATTTATGATACATATGCAATAGTGTAGTGTCAATGTCCCTAACTAATGCAAAAGATGTGGCGGTCTACTGATTCAGTCGACCTCCTTCTATGCAATCTTGTCCATGCCATGTATCCAAATGAATGCAAATTCCCTAATGATAACTGATAGTTCTATGTGCGTGCTACAATCATCATCCAAATGCAACAATCACGTGATAATCATCCATTTATAGCAACCATGGAATAAAGTAAAAAAAATAAAAATGCAAACGCGCACACATCCATATGCATATGCTCTAATGTTCTAATTAGGCCAATCCCTAAGAGATAATAGTGCCTAGTGTAAGTATATGCATCCATTAGCATCCACTAGTAACCATTTGCAACCACGAGTATCCATCATACATAACATGTTCTAATAACATGTTTACATCAAATCCTACCATCCATAGGTTAAGTTCTAAGATCTACCCTCCCAAAGGATAATAAAGGAAAGAACCTATTCAAAAATAAAGATGGAAATAGGAAATTCAGAATTTATTATCAAAGAGCTGTGGATAAGAGGTACTTATTCTTTCCTAATCAAATCAATCTTCTCTGAAGTCTCTCTAACCATGTCGGGACCAAGTGGCAATCTCTCTGTAGCATCTAATCAACACGAAGATGACTTGCACGGTCTTCCCAAAAAGGGTTTCGAAAGGTGTCATTCCAATGCTAGCTTGAAAACTATTGTTATATGCGAATTCCACTAAAGGAAGATGCTCCTTTCAAGTTCCTCCAAAATCAAGGATACACATCTTCAACCACATGCGCCATATCATCTTACTAATATCACTTTACTATTCTTTTATAGTCTACACACATGAAGAAACAATCCTAGGTTCTCACTAATGTCTTATACACTTTACGAAAACTTCTTTTATTACTTATAAAAGTAATCACCGCTATCTCCTATATAGCCTTACCCTTTTTCCGTCACGCCTAGGAAACGACTCCTATCTACTCCACATTTAAGAGTTTGGTTTGGTATTTATCATTTATTTCAAAAACTAAGGCTTCTAAATTTTTTTAAACATCAAATCCCAAAAAAAATTTGTCTTTAAAAGTGTAATTTTCAAGTTTTTAATAAATTCAAAGGTACTTGGTTACTTAACATTTTACCTTTCTAGACTTATATCCTTATAGCTTTTTGAATTTATATTATTCCCTAAACCTAGAGGGGGAAAACTTTCAAATTCTAAGTTCAAAACTTATTCCTCATTTTCCTTTAAAGACCTTTACAGCTTTCTATAAAAATTGGGATTTTATTTTGCAAAAACTGGAGTAGATAAGAACAATTATTTTATTAAAAACTCCTTAACTTTCCAATTACTTAACCTTGGAGGAGTTCCTAACTACAAATCAGGACTTTCTACAAAGGCCCTCTATAATATCTCTCCTAACCAACTCTGTCTCTAATTATTACACTTCTTATTACACCTAAGGGTTTTATACCTTAATATATTGTAACTACTTTCTTAAGAAACTATTAACGCAAAACCATCTATGAATCCTTTAAAAGAGGACTTCATGTTTATGTGAAATTACAAGGAACTTATTTTATATTTTTCGAAATAGGCTATACATAATATGGTGCTTCCCATACCTTGTATATCCCTTTCGTGTATTCCTTATACCTTGCACAAAACATCTTTATTTGTGATTTGGTTTTATAGAAAATTTTATCATTATTCATTTCATTCCAATAGATTAAAGTATGTTTAATCTATATTCTCTTACAATAGACAATTTCTATGAAATTTATTAATTTCCTAATATTTAACTTACACTTTTCTTTTCAAGAAAACTCATTTTCAAAACTGTTTTAATATATCCATAACTAGAAAACATTTCCTCATACTTACTTAAATAATAAGTGTACTTACAAACTACTTTTTATTATACTTAGAAATTATTTTCAAAATACATTTTTATTTGGGTTAAAACAGATGTTGCGTAAAACACCGTTACTACAACCCAAAAATACTAGTGTATGGATTTAATTAAAATAAATACTAATAAATCTCACATATTATGTAAAAATATTTCCCTTGGGAGTCACCTACTATAACAATAGTGTTATAGTCTATGCTCCCTTTATTTTTCATGAAAACATCTATTACAACCATAAATGATGTAAACTATGTTTCTGACACTTAATACACTCTAGGTTTTTATATTTAAAATCTTTGTTTACTTTCAAAGAAACTAGAGAGCCATATACGCTCTATAGTTCTAAAAGAATTTCACTTTTTACAAAATCATGTAAAAACCAATTTAAATCTCATACCACTTTTTTTTTCAAAAACCCAATATTTACTTTCTTAAAAATATTGACAATTATACTTTTCAACTTTTTAATTCTAATAATTTCATTTTAATGGGCTAAACCTAAAGTAGATTCTCTTCTTACTATCCTAGGAGTACCCTTCCTAAACTTTGGTAATCTCATTTCCTTACTAAAGTCTTTTGTTCCTATTCCTCTGAAATGCTTATCTAAAACAATTATAATTTTGCAATTATCTGCACATGGGCTTTCTTCTTTTTCAACTGAATCTATTGTACATCTCCAATCTTTGCCTACCACTCTTTGGATTTTCACAATCCGAACCTAAATGTACAAAACAGTTTCTCAAACTCTTTCCATGTGTTGACCTTCTCTATGCCCCAAGAAACACACTCCCTTAAGCCAAAAGTGACACTTCAAGGATTTTGCCTTCTAGTGATGAATGCAATATGTACAAAGAACCTCCTCCAGATGAATAGCATGCTCTTCCATACTCTTGGCAAACACTAAAATGTCATCCACAAACACTACTACGAACTTATTTAGGACATCTCGAAAAAAAACACGGCTCATCAAATCTACAAAATATGCTGGGGCATTGGTTAGCCCAAATGGCATAACCAACCACTCAAAGAATCCGTCGGGTGTCTTAAATGTTGCCTTATCGATGCTACCATCAGCGACTCCAAGCTGATGAAACCATTAGCTAAATCAAGCTGAGAAAATACTGAAGAGCCAACCAACTGATCGAAAAGATCATATATCCTAGGAAGTGGATAACGGTTCTTCTTCGTGAGCTTATTCAACTCTCTATAGTCTATACAAAGTCGAAGGGAACCATTTGCCTTTGTAGCGAAGACGACTAGTGCTCCCCACTCAGATATACTCCTTTTGATGAAGCCTTTATCCAATAGCTCATGAATTTGCTTGCTTAACTCCTTCCTCTCCTTAGGTGCCATGTGTCTTACGGGTAATGCCACTGGCTTAGCATTGTCATTCAAATAGACCTTGTAGTTGATTTCTCTCTTAGGGGGTAGTCCCCTAACCTCCTCAAAGACGTCTGGGAAATCTCTAATGACTAGAACTGAGTGTAACTCTACTGATGATGAATCGAGGGAAAAAGGAAGCTCAACATGAATGACCCATGTGGGTCACAAGAAACCTCGAGTGTCCTACCGTTGTATGTCTCTAGTCTAACGACTCTCCTCTCGCAGTCCAATATAGCTCCATAAGTAGATATCCGATCCATCCCCACAATCATCCCATACTTCGAAAATCCCAATACGTAGGTGTCACAGTCAAACTCTACGTCTAGTATAAAAATTTTCAAAACCCTACAAATCATAGATAAATGTGTTGATCCTCCTATGGGGTTTGAAACAACTATGGGATTCACTCCTAAAGAGATATCTAAGTGCAAACAATCAACTAGAAATGAAAGAGTGTGAGGCTCCAGAATCAAACAGAGTCCGAAATAGGAAAATCCGAAATAAAAATCAAATCTACTATAGAGACTTTCCTACCTCTATCTGGTCCACTGCTAGAAGGTGCTGCATCCAAAGCCTGTACTTGTGTTGTTGGTGCGCCTGATCTCTGCCCCGTTTTCTAAGGACAAGCTCTACTTAGGTGACCAGGCTGTCCACAACTATAACACCTTCCCTTCATCATCTTATTCTTATAGTCCTTTGCGTAATGACCAACCAATCCACAACTATTGCATTTCCCGCTTTTCTTGATCTGGTTTTGAGGTCCTCCTATCCTAATAACCCAAACATTCTCTTCGTGTCCTTCAACCTAGCTCGTTCCTCCTTGAAATCCTCTGTGCCAGAAAACGTTCTTCCTCGTAGACTAGCGAAGTCCTTGCATAGCTTAGAAAAATTGGCTATTGTAGGTGGATTAAAGAGGTCTCCACCTACCAGTGTTATATTGGGCGCTTTCCCTTGCACCTCTAGTAACGTAGCTCTATGGATCCAGTCAGCCATACTATGCAAAGAAAATAGAACTTAGGCTCGAAGGAATCGAAAGAAGGTTGGTTGAACTGGACTTTAAGGGGATTTTTATAAAAACTCTCTTTTATACATGAAAAACTATTTCTATAATAAGAGTTTCTTTCTGAAAAATACTTCTAGTTTGAAAATATGCTACTTTAAAAATGGGTTACTTTTGGAAAAATATTTTATTTTTAAAACAAGTTTTAGGAATCCTGTAACCTTAGGCTCTAATACCAAATGAAATACCCCACACCCCTTAGTATACCCAAAAAGGACACGCTAAAAGATATGGTGCGTTGTAGGTATAGCTAAAACTTTATAGAGACTAAGATTCACAAGACAATTACATAAAAACAGCGGAAACGTTTAAACAATAACTCATTTAAAAGTTAAACTTCATAAAATAAGTCATAACCAAAATATGTCTCAAAATACCAAATACATATGTCTCATGAAAAATACCATCTCCGTCACAATATCAGAGTACAAAATTATCCCTCTCAAATAGTACCAGTACATAAAAATCTAAATGAAAACTGAAAAGAAGAAGAAGAAGAATACACGAAGAAAAACTCCTCAACTGAATCTCCAAGAAAGTCCGAAATCTACTATCCTTGCCTCTGCTAGCCTATGTGGGAAAAAGGGAATATAGAGGAGTGGGTCAAAGTAAAATTCTGGTGAGTGGAAGTAATTACTAGTATTTTTAAGCAAGATAAAGATCATAGACTTAGCAACAGTTCTAGTATAAAAGGAAATAAAGGAAAAGATAAAGCTGGAATAAAATACTGTTTAACTATTTGCTTTGCTTAGATAGTTTTAATTATCTTTGATTGTTTGCACTTGTCTTAGATAGCTGCTTTGATTAGGCTGAAATCCCAATCCTAGTTTAATTAGGTTGAAGTCCTAATTCTACCCTTTGATCGGCCTTCTATCTATATTGTGCCACTGTGAGCTAGTCCCATCCTGTGGGTCTCATGGTAAAACGACACCTGCTAGCGCTTTGGAACTCAATAGCGACTTATCTCTCTGCACCGAGGCCGCACGCTTGACCACCGTTAGGATCACGCTATCTGTTGCTCCCTCTTTGGACCTCTTAATTACCCTAAACAGCATAAGTGTGCCCTGCCTTACCTGGGTGTGTTGTGAGACCACTAGTTCCTGACTGAAGGGGAATGTTGCCGATACGTGTCCTAACAAACAAAATCTAGTTGCACCCCTTACCCCTGATTTGAGCTTCTTATTATTGACCACTTATCTACCATAAACAGCATAAGCGTGTCCCAAGGGGAATGTTGTCGGTATGGGTCCTACTTCTTAATTATTGACCACTTATCTACCCTAAACAGCATAAGTGTGTCCTAAGAGGAATGCTGCCGGTACGGGTCCTACTTCTTAATTATTGACCACTTATTCACCCTAAACAGCATAAGTGTGTCCCGAGAGGAATGCTGCCGGTATAGGTCCTACTTCTTTCTTTGCTTATTAACTTAGTGTAAGTTTTAAAATAAGTCTCTTCTATTATTTCTACATTGTTTGTTTTTAAGTCTTAAAATAAGCCTCTTCTGTTATCTCTGATTATAACCTGCGTGTTATAATTTTGCTTTTTAACTTAACCTAAGGTCTATGTTTAAAAATAAGTTTCTTCTGCTATTTCTTCTATTTTCTCTTTTAGTTATAATTACATGTTATAACTATGCTTGCAATTATCTTAAATTTGCCTATTTTAGTCTATATCCAATTTATTACAGTTCTTCTTATTTTACATCTAATTTTCTGTAAATTCTGTGTTCTTATATTTTAGTCCATATTAGCGAATTATTCTCTTTTAATTATTCCATTCGCGTAAAAAGGGAATTAAAAAGAACTAACATTTACAGAAAAAATCCCGATGTAGAATAGATGTAAATAAAATATAAATAACAGTAAATAACTATAAATACTGTTAATAACTATAAATAATTGGGAAAACTATAATTAACAGTAAATAATTGCAAATAACTGAAGTAGAATAGCTAAAAAAAATAGACTGGAAACCAAGTCTAAAATTTACTTAAAAATAAATTATAAATAAACTTGCATAAAGGTTATCCCAAAAATGTAGATAAACTACAACTATTGGAAACCCTATTATTTTAAATTACTTAAAAATCTAAAATAATTACTTAAACACCCACCTATGGTCCTTAGCTCTTTTCCTTGGCCTTCCCAGATCCACTTATAGAGTATAAAATATTTTAATTACAAAGATCTTCTCCTCAGAAAAATATTCGTTTTAGGGTCCAGCCTCAGGCAATGAACCCAGATAGAGAAAATCTGAATGAGAAAAATAGCTAGGCCTAGGGTCTTATTTATAGTGTTACTTATGGATCTCAGACCGTTGGATTTGAAGATTAAATCTGGTGCAACCACGTCATAGGCTTGATGGGAACCGTCGGATGGAAGCACGGATGCATTCACGTCTAAGTAAAAATCTGGATGAATTCACGTCCAAGTAGGAAGGTGGGTCGACCGCTAGGTCGACCCTTGCACATGGTAGGTCGACCTAGCCATTGGGGGGGGGGGGGGGGTCGACCCTAGGGTCGACCTGCCCTATTATATTATTAATATTTTTTCTTTGTTTTCTTGTTTCTAGCGTATCTCCTTCATTTTAGCTCGGATTTTGACGTTCTATATATGAAAATTGACCAAAAAATTACCACGGACACAATGGTGCAACTTTCGTGGCTCAACTCTGATAATTCAAAAGGTTATTTTATTATTTAATTAACTCGTTAATTAATTACTATAGCTTATATTTTGGGTTGTTACACAAGTGTTGGAGGATCATTGACGTACATATGGTCTTGATTTTGAGGGTTCTTGAGAGGAGTATCTCATTCTCTGATTTCATATACAACAAAAACTATCACTCTTATACTAGAATAACACCTTTTTGGCATTATATGGTTAATTGTACAAAGCACATGCTGGCTCGAGACTGGTGATAGATTGGCACTTGGACCTAACATGGTTTGATATGCAGCCAAGAAGATAGATCTTATTCATGGTTGGATGAAAGTTACACAAAATAGGTAGAATAGTAATGTTTATTAGATGTGTATGGACATGGAATTTTTGGTTTATAACTTTGTATTTATGAATTTGTTCCAATGAGAATTGTACTTAGTTTTGTACAACTGGTAATTAGTTCTTAAATATATAAATGAACATTTTTACATTTGAGTGGATCAATAAACTTGCATGCATAGTTGAGTTACCAATTAGATTACTCGATGTGCATAATGTATTCCATGTTTCTCATTTGCGGAAATATAGCATGATCCTAATGCAATAGTGGAACAAACTCTACTGAATTGGACCTAAAGATTGGATTGGACCTACAGATTGGATTGGAACAAAACCTACTCATAAAGTTGATTGAGATATAAAGTAATTGAAGAGCAAGTTTGTAAAGTTGGTTAAGGTGTAGTGGAATTACGATATGGGTGACTATACATGGGAAGCTAAAGACGGTACTAAGATATGTTATCCTGAGCTATTAGATGTTTGATTAGTATTTATGTTGCATCTTTTGTAGTGCACTCACCACATGAGGTTACATCACTTAGAATGCATTTTTATTTCGTACACGATTGCACCAAGTATCATATATATGCATTTTATTTCTCGTTCATCTCTTGAGTTGTATGTTTTTATTCTTGAATACGATGAGAATTTTAGGGGTACAATTCTTTAAAGGGGAGTTTATAACGAGCTTGGTTTTCTGCTTTCATAGTGGTTACACATACGTAATTGAATCAGATAAATTTTAGAAAAAAATGGTTTAGGAATATCTTACATACATAAGTAAAGAAGATTATCATTGATTATGTGGTCAAAAGATATATTATAAACAACCAAGCTTATATACGATAGAGTTTAAGGTATGCCCTAGGGCAATTATTTAATTTATTACATATATTTAACTCAATAACCAACCTTGTTCAAAATAAAAGGTTTTTTCTTTCTATTATATACTTGATATAATATGTTATATTTTAAATTAAAAGTATATTTAATAGAAAATCATAAATGATATGTTTTGCTATAGCAGTTAAAAAGTGTTGTAACCATGAGTAATTTATCATAATGAAATTAAGCATAATGTTTTAAATATTTGTAGTCAAGATGTATCAAGACTGGATATCGATACATCCGTTGAGACTAGAGTACGTAATGCTCTCCAAATGTTGAATAGTATATCACAAATGACTGCTGGGGGCACTGAGAGGTTACATTCTAATAGTTATTAGATAACTATAGAATGACTCACTCGATAATATTCTATTGGTTAATATAAATAAGGTCAAATTGAAAATATCGATGTGGCAATATTACATGGTTCTCTTAACTTGAGAGTACCATTGATTTTCATATGAAAGCTTCGGATTGATTATGGTTAAATCGTGGCATGGCACCCATTGGATGACTGTAGTTGGGTCAGGTGGAAGCATTGGAAGTGAAACACTATTCAAGAAAGGATTCATTTCGTCAATTATATGAGGTTAGTATCACGGTCAACTAAAGTTAACTTAAAGTGAAAATCTTTAGCTGGAGCAATTCAGCTAATTATAATTGTTATTATTGACCCAAGAACTTTCTGTTTGGACTATAGAGTTCAATATGAACGATATTTGAATTTTGACCATTTCCAAATTCCATAAGTTCAAAGTTATATAGTTTTGATGAAGAGAATTGGTATAAAATATCGTTACTATCGGGTAATGCTTAATAAAGTAAAACTAGATTTTACCAAAACCATATAAGCAATAAATTTGGCCATAATGTCACCTCACCCATTAAGTGATGTGTAAACAGTAATATTTGAAATGTTTAATATTCATCGTTAACTAAATTTACACCTAAGAATCGCCCAACCGAAATGTTGAATGATCCTTTTACCATATGATTTAATTAATTTATAAATTGTTATAAATTAATTAAATTAATGAAAATGAAATATTAATTATAAATTGTATTTGATGTATTTTGAACAACATTAAATAGTGTATTTATAATATTTATAAATATACTGATCGACGTATGATATCGGTATGTGGTTAAATAAGATATAAAATTGCATTGAATATTGTTCGGACTTGGGATAGATTTGAGGCCCATATGAGCGTGGTATTTTCGGTTGTAGGATGCATGGTTTTGGGCGGCTATATGATGGCAATTAGGATATGATACACGTTTCTCTCTCTTGACTTCCTATTTATATGCCACATTTTACACCATTTCATTTAACATCTTTCTCTCCTCTCTCCCTGATAATTTTGACAAGCAATTATCCACTCTTACCCCCAAAAATTCAAGCATAAAATTTCATCAAAAACTCTTCAATTCGATCATCGGTAGTAACGCACTTCAGGAGCTAGCAACTTTTGATTTGTGAATGGATTTAAGAGGATCAATTCAACGTTTCAACATGTTACACAAGGGCTTTGGTAAAAGGCAATTCTCTATTTTATTTTTTATACCATATTTATATATATTATTTATATAATATGATGTGAGGTTATGTTACGAATCTTGTATATCAAAATATTGTCACAAATTAGTTGATTGTGTATATTATTGTATCTATATCTATATACAATAATAATAAATAAAAAATTGCATGCTTGCATACTAAATGCCCATGGCCTGCAAACTAAAAAATAATAATTTTTTTTATAAATAATATTGTTAAATGAATTAATTAATCAAAATCCATATTCAATAGATTAATGCTATATATCGTATATTTTAAATTTAAAAAAATTATTCATGTATAACATATATTTAGTAGCAAATAAATTTAGAAAACATTTTTCTATTTGAATAAATATATTTAATTATTTATTTAACCTAAAATTTTTATGCAATATAAAATACTTTTTTCCAAGACAAGCTGGTTTTTTGCAGTGGTTCATCCATTTTTAAAAATGAATGTTGATAAAAGTTTGAGACTGAAAGTAACAGAAGCTACAACTCATCCAAAACTGAACTACATGGAAGTCTAATGCACTACCGAAACTACATAGGACTTCACGAAGGCATAATATACTCTGATTGCTTAAGAGATGTATCTAGTATAGAAAATTGAATACCTTATCGAGGTCATCTAGGATAAAAGGATATGTGTGCAGAGATGAAGCTCTTGGGGCCAGATATAGAGGAGGAGGGGATGTATGCAGACCATAAATATCGACCATGGGAAGATCGGCCTGGTATGCCGTAGCAACAGCTACGAAGCGCTTCAAGTTTTTGATTAACTCTATTAGGGTGTCACTTGCGGGGACAATATATGGAAAAGGCACAATACTGGGCTTGGCTTGCCAAACACAAGTGGGAGGCTTCTAAAGGGAGTTATGAGTGGTGGAGCTTGTCTGACTTAGATGGGGGAAAAGATTACAGGAGGAGGTCGAGTGTCCAAATGATTTATACAATGTAACGACCTAGAATTTCACTGCTTTGATTTGCGAATATTTAATTAATTTTAAATATTCAAATAAATTGTTTTATAATGAAAATAAAAATATTTTAATAATAAATAATAATGTCAAAATATTTTTTAAAATTTGTTTACAAAATATATAGTTCGATGAAAAACAGAAAATGTGACCGGAAACCGTTTTTCGAATTTTCGATGTTTCATCGTATAAAAGTTGTTTGTAATGTTATGTACGCATTTGTATAAAAATATATATATTCAAATATATGAAATGTTATAAACATATATTAGTAATTTAATTAGGGTTAAGTGTAATTAATTAAGTTAAGAAAATGATGAGGTGACACTTTGGCAACTATAATAAAGAAATAAAAGAAAATGTCACATCGGGGGGACATGAATTGACATATTGGCAACTTGAGTATGAACAATAAATGACATGGTGGCTTGATGTGAAAGGGGGGAGGCTAAGGTGGCATTGATATGATGGGAGGTGGAGGACATGGTGATGTGGCATCCATGGAATGGAGGGTAAAGGATGAGGGGTAGTTTGGTAATTCAACATTTTAACATAATATATAAACTAATTTTCCTTATTGTTATGTCACTTTCTCATTCTCTTTTCCATTTTCAAAACTATTCTAAGCATGGAAACAAAACTTTCATGGCTTATCTATTTAGTTTTTAGGTTTTAAAGCTTTTAAAAATCAAAATTCTTGCTTTAAAAACTTTGTTTTAATTCACTTGTTTTCATCTCCACTTTCTCCATTATTCCTCCTACTTCATTCGGTCATAACATTCTCCACACTAAACCAAATCAAAGTTTCCTTTTTTCGAAACCATGTATATTTCCAGTGGTTACAACTTTGTAGTTTACCATCTTTTCTTATTTCGAGCTTAGATGCTCCAAAATTTAATTTTTTTGTAAGAGTGTTTTTGAACCTCCGAAAATACTCCTCACTATTTTGGCTATAACTTCCTCAAAATTTAATTTTTTTGAGTAATTCTTTTTTAAATGATAGAGGAAAGAATAATCTAAAACTTTCCTTTTGACCACTTTTCCAAAATCCGAGAGGAAATGGTTTAAAAGTCGAGTGCAAAATGACCCATTTTCGAGAAGAATTTGTGGTTTTCCAAGCTTTCCGAGAGCTAAAGTATTTCTAGTTTTCAAAACCTTTGGTGAGTTTAACTCACATTCAATTTTATTATATCATATAAATGATGTTATAAATGTTTATTGATTGTTTGGATGTTAGTTAAAATTGTTTGGTTGCTTGTTGGTTGAATTTCCGTTTGGAAAATGGATGACATATTAAATTGATCGTTATACGTCCATTTGATCATCTATTTATTATCCATAACCATTGTTTTGTAGGGAAAATCAACAGAGAGACCCAATGGAGGTTTCTCGATCATAAATTATTTATTTACACCCATATGCTATTATTGATAGTTTATTGAAATTAATTACTGATATTTCCTTTTATAGTTTAAATGTTGTTATAGCGATTTTCGCTATATCATCATTTTTCAACCCAAAAACCCTGTCTTATGAACTTGAGCTTGTATTTCCTCTAAAAAGAATATTGAAAATTTATTAATCATTTCAGTTAGTGATAGTTTAAATTAATTAATATTTTGAATTAATTAATTTGAGATTAATTAACCAGTTTAATAAATGATGATTAAAAATCGGTTTATCTTTAGATTTTATTTATCATTTTTGCTAATGATGTTTTATACTTAATTAATCGTTTTAACTAATGATTATTTGAGTTTAATTAATTCTTTTAATTAAGGATAATGGAGTTTAATTAATTTATAGAACTCAATTAATTATTTTAATTAATAATGATGGGATTAAACTAATTATTTCAATTAAGGATAATTGAAATTAGTAATTATATATTGATATTTAAAAGTAGTTAATCATTTTGAATAATGATAATTGAATTTTATTAATCATTTTAATTAATGATTGTTTTAAATTTAATTAATTGTTTAACTAATGATTTTTGGAATTTAGTTAAATCATTTTAATTAATGATGTTTTATAATTAAATAAATCATTTTAACCAATGATGTTTTAATTAATCGTTTGACTAATGAAGTTTGGATTTAATTAATTCGATTAATTTATGATTATTTTGAACTTAATTAATTATTTTAATCAATGGAATTTAGAATTACTTACATTTTAATTAATGATGTTTGAGATTAAATGTTCATTTAATTAATGACTATTTGAATTTAATAAATCTTTTTAACTAATTAATTTAATAAAGCTGATTAAAGTAAATTAACTAATATAATAAAAATTGCTTTAATAAATTGATTTAAAGTTAGTAGACTGATTTAATATAGGGTTTAAAGTTAATTTACCAACGTTACAAATGTGTTTAGAAATAATTATCCTTTTTATTATAGATAATGAATTATTTATTTAAAGAGATTTTAAGTGTGATTAATTATCTTTTGGGATAATTAATATTGTTTTTTTAAGTTAAAATAGAATTGGAATTCGATTATTAGGATGTTAAGTTGGATAATCTTTTGGGTGTTCGGTCTGATGTTGGTTTGGGCCTTTGGGGTCGCGCACTTCGAAAAAATTATTCTCTTAACATTTTAACAATCAGGAAATAATTCTAAAAGCGTTTTACTAGTACAGAAATCAAGCAAAAAGTTCAGTTCATTTTTAAAAGTAAAAGTTTGAATCATTTATGGAAATAAATTATTTCCGTAAAGCGAATCACTTATATGGAAATGATTTATTTGTATAATTAGCACTAAACATCGAAGAAGTAGACTTGTCGCTATTTCGAAAGTTAAGAATAATAGTGAGACGTGACTTTGAGCTAACACTACCTTGACTTGTCTGGCGTTATTGTTAACCCAGAAATAGTACAAGTTTGAATTCAATGAGTGGTGATAAGTATACAAGACTTAATTTCCATATACGGTCATTTTATGTCCTCGATTGTTGGTATCTCAGCTATCGGTTACTTTAGCCACTTTATTTTCATCACTCTAAGATGATATGTTGCTCACTTGAGCTTTGTTATCCTTTGTTTGAAATGACTAAACCCAAAGAGCAAGTGGAAGCCAAGTTATGTGGGGTTGCTCCCATTAGGGTATTTTCACATCCACTCTAGATTGGATTAGGTGTTGCGCATTGAGATGTGAAATACTCGGATACTCGGTAACCGTTGGCAGGGTCCGGCTTGGACGTGTCCGAGAGCCATCGGAGTTCTCAAGTATATTTCTGGAGATATATTTTTGGTGAGGAGGGAGCACCGTCCTAGTCATTTGTTGGAAAATTTCCTTTCCTTATTTGATTTGTATCCCTGAATCGATTTTAGCTTTAAAATTGCCACGAGTAGAGCCAACTCCTCATCACGGCATTTAAGTGTTTATTTTGTCCATTCTATCGAGTTTGGAATGTTACTTTATTTTTCCCATTCTATCGAGTTTGGACTGTTACCTTATTTAGTCCATTCTATCAAGTTGGACTGTTTTTCCTTGTTCTATCCATTCCGTCCAGTTTGAATTTTACTCGGTTTATTTCCATTCTTTCAAGTCTGGTTTAATATTATTTATGCTCAATCATATTTGGATTTGTTTCCTGATATTTATTTCCGCTCTTGCTTATATGGATGTTATTCTTGTGAGGTAGAAAGCCATTCCGCGTTAGCGGTGTGGTCTCATAGAAATTTTATATATGTTTCCCATTATTCGAGATATCTCACGTTGGTATTTCCAGACTGATCCGGGTGTTATTTATTTATAATGCTCTGGTCAGACCGTGTATTTTCCCAGGTTGTCCTTGAAGTTTCGAAGATCGTGGAGGGGAGTTGAAGTTTCACTTATGGTAGTATTTTATTTTCCACTGTATTATATAGTATACCTATCGGCATTTGTAACGTCGGGATTTCATAACATTCCAGCTGATAAGGTTTATTTTTATCTTTGATATACTCTGTATGTTTGGAGTGACAGTTTCTACTGTCCTTATTATATTATATGCTGTCAATTTTGTTGAGAGATTCTGATTTTCTCTGTTCTCTGTTTTTTATTTACCCTAACAATATGCCCTTTTGTCGATTGGACGTGCGACATTGGAACACAGTGGTAGTGTTCGGTGTCGACTTTTGATGGTCAAAAAGGCGGGTCGTTACACATAATATGCAAATAAGAGGCTTCCATAAAAAAGTTACTTCCACTTTACCAGTAACATGTTCAACGAGACGAACATATAGAGAGGATGGAAGTTCTCTATCTAAGGTAATTTCAAATAAGGCACATGCATACGCTAATTTGTCACGATGCTCTGTAGCTTTATTAAAACAAATAAGCTTACCAATGTTGCCAACTAACTAATCAAGGTCCACCAACGGCTGGAAAAGAGAAGGGATGTTGGTGAGAAGAACCAAAAATCTAATGGAGCAGATTTGTTAACGAGCAATGTCAATAGTGGGGTCCAATTTGTAATAATAACTACTTGTCTCTAATGACGGAGGGATCGGACTAGTGTATCCTAATATAACAGCGTGAAACATACCTTCTAGCTTTGCTGAGTTTGGGGGTATTTAAGGATTTCCAATGACCTTTGGTAGTAAGCACTTGCGGAATGTTTGTCTCGGGCAACAGAGAAACAGAATCGAGGACATGCAGCTAGACCTTTGGTGAGAGAATTTGAAGAGCTATATTAGAAACAACTATAGAAGCATCCACTAAACAAACTCCTTGGTTCAAAAATCCATCAGCATATACTGTTGATGATACTCCATCACTACAAGGGCTTAAACACTTTGGTGATTTTGGTTGAAGTTCGGTACATAACAGGTCATCAATGTGTGCAACTTTTGGGTAGGCTAGCATTTATCAATGATTTATGAAAGCTCTGGAGGGATTGGAAATTTGTACGATGAAGTTTTTTTGGTCAGCGAGACTTGCTTGGCCAGAGTTTGCTTCAAGGAGCGACTTCCTACAAACAATGGTGAAAATTTGACAAGGGATGGAGGTTGTAAGATTTTCCTAGATTAGGTAGATCTAGGTCAGAGGGAAGCATTTCCAATAACTGGCGACCTTGTTCATACTATAGGGTTGAGCGATGAGAAGGAAGATGGAAAAGACGGGGTGGAGGAACAAGAAGGAGGTGTGAGAAAGGCGAAAGGGTGGGAAGCGGCTATAGGCAACGAGAGAGTTTTAGACTGCCATTATATATTCATTATATTTTTATTAATGTATATCACGTATCATTTCTTACAATAGTTTTTGGTTAATTATAATAGCTTATTAAAAATAATAAAATTTTGCATAAAAATATTACATAACGTGTATTATAAAGAAAGACTTCTAAAAATAATATTTCTATAATTTTTATATTTAATTCTACATGGGTTTTAATTTTAAAATATATTAAAAATAAAAAATGAAAATAAAATAAATAAATAATTTATATGGCTGGGAGTAGTAAATTGCAGAAGTATAATTTAAAAAATATATATATACATAATTTTATTTTAGTATTTATATTAATATATATATATATATATAATTATACATATTTATATGTATTGGATAAATTAATTAAGAATAAAATATTACTTTAATAAATTAATTTTGGCTTTCATACTATATATTATACACATGTATAAATGTTAAAAATTATTTTATAGACTAATATTTAACTATCTTATATGTTTAATTTCGTGTAAATATATAAATATGAATTTTATAAATGTTTAATATAAAAATTGATTATAACCAACATTTAATATATGTGTGTGTAACAACCCGGGATTTGAATTACCAATTAATAAATAAAAGTTAGGATTTTATTTATTTTAATGAAGCATAAAAGGATTTGGAATAACAAAATTTATTTGAAAAAGGCTATTTTAATTAAATGGGAAATATGGGATTTTAAAATGAGGATAAAATGTTATTTTTGAAAAGTTAAATATTTTAGGAGAGGATTTAAAATGGGTTTGAATAAGAAAAGTGAGTTTTATAAACATATATGAACACTTAGAAAATTTTTGAAAACATGGAAATAACTCTCTTCATATTGGATTATTAAACCTTACCCAATAACCCACCCTAAACTTCCTCTATAAATTATCTCAAACTCTCCTAACCTCATTCATCAAAACCCTAACCATTTCCTAAAGCTTTCATAACAAAAATGGCCTCCATCTTCATCTCCTTCTAGTTTTAGCTTATGCAAGTCATTCTATGCAAAGGTAATGCAAATACCCACTTCAAATCCATTTTTATATCTTTCTCATTTCTGAAATGTATTTGGTAACACATGTTTTATGTGTTTTTTTGATCTTATAGCCTTCTAATCATCTTTTGCTAACTTGGGTTGATGCTATAATAGTCTTTGTTGCTTTCAAGAGAGGTATATTGCTAAAAAGCTCTTCTAATATGTGTTTAATCATCTTTTGATTTTGGTAATCAGTTAGTAACACATGTTTTATTATGTAACATGTGAATCATAGCTCTTTGATCATCTTTGCTTTCATTTTGGGGTGTGCACATAAGGTACTTGTAGTATAAGCTAGCTGAAATTATAATTAGTTTATTGCTGTTAGTAAATTAGGCATATCTCATTCACCTTAAATCGGAATTAAGATTTTCTTGAAGTTCTGGAAAGCTTATTCTGTACCCTATAACTTTTATGTTTTGTGCTTTGCCTAATTTTGAGGTTTGAATGGTCGAAATCATGCTTGTTTGTCGCTGACCTGACAACAAACTACAGGGTTGATAAAATAAAAACCTGAAATTGATTTAGCCATAAGTTACTCGTTTCTTAGCCAAATCTAATAATTTTGGATGTTCCGGAAAGCATAGATTTAGAGCTAAAACTTTCATGTTTTGAGTTTCATGAAATTTCGAAGTTAATTTGGTCAAAACTGTGCATTCTTACCACTGTCCCGAGAGCACAACGACAGTGATATAAAATTTAGATCTGAGAATTGTTTTAGTCATAGAATTTTCATCTCTGGTCGGAATTTGACGATCTTGGTCATTACGGAAAGCTTAGAAACTAAGCTACAACTTTCATTTTATTCATTTTGCCAGAATTTGAAGTTTACTATGCCAAAATTGTGGTTTTTCATCTCTGGCCAGTTAGTACATAGCTGTAGGCCTTAGTCTCTTTTCTCCCGTTGTTTTCAGCGTAGAACCCCGACTTTGCGATGCCATCCCGGGCTCGTCCTTTGTCAGATTTCATTGTTGTTGGTCTCGTTAAAAATATGAGATCGAGATATTTAACCATGCAAAGTTTGGTTTAGATCTGGGTGCATTAGATACTTCGTTTTTATTACCGAAGTAGCACCCAGAAACTGTTTTACAATAGTGATCATTTTCAGTTATCGTCGGACCAACTTTGAAACATTGTCGTTTCTTCATTTCAAGTCAAAACCGAACGATTCTTATTGCATATCAATGTAGGAGTACTTTACTATGCTCCTGCAAATTTTCATCAAGATCTGAGTTAATGTGACCCTTCGACCATGTCGTCGATGTGGGACCTTTACACTGTTTTGACACAGCAAAGTTTTATGATTTTTGTCCGACTTTGAGACGACGCCGTTTCTTCGTTTCAAGTCAGAATTTCCCGATTCCTTTTGCAGTTTGGAGCAGGGATGTTGGACTATATGTCTACCAATTTTCATACCATTCGGATTCTGTTTGCTAGTCCAAATAATTTTCCGAACATGGGTTCGCGTCATTTTTGGACTATTTTCCAACACATGGAATATTTTCAGTGATTTTCTGGTTTTATTGATTTCTTTGAGATTTGTCTCTAGCTTTCGTACACGGGTTTTATGAATTATTTTCAAAGGATTTTTCACTCCTAAATGGCTTTAGAAATTATTATATAATATTATTTTTAATTATTAAATTAATTACTCCATAATAGGAGAGTTTTCAAAAGCCGTTTTAAAGTGATTTCAAAATCAATTATAAATCCATTTCGCACCATTATTTTCTATAATAAAAATCTCACACTCACTTTTTAGCACGTCGACCGAAGTGGAAAGGTGCTTAAACGGTTAGGAAATCTCCGGCCTATGGAACCGTGTGTATTTCCTTTCCGGTTAATCCCCGACCTATTCGATTGATCGTTTTGACCTTTGGGTCTAGTTTACCGATGATACGAGGTGGACTTTTTATTGTTTGGAGTGTGAGCTTGCTATTGGTTAGTAAACCGTTTAGTGCGAACGTGGGGTATGGGACTCATTGTTAACACTTTACGGGTTCCTCTCCAAGAAGTTAGTGACACATTAGCCTCTGGGCGGCCAGTACTGGACCTCTGGGTCACCACGCCTCTGAGCAACCGTCTCTGGACACCTGCTCTATGGAGCAGTTTATTTTTCGGCATGCGCCTCTGGGCCTTTATCCTTCTGGGAAGGATCTTGCCGTCTCGCGCGTTCCGCATCTGTGCGAGTGATCGATCACAACTCTACAGTACTTGGCAACAACGACTCTGGTCGGTGCACGTGCAATATTGGTATTATTTGATGATCTTTATATCCATTCGAGTACCGCCATTCGGTGTTGGTTCTATGGAACCATACGATGTAAGTGCGATTACCTTGTGGATTCACAGTGTCTCTGGACACTGCTTTTTAGTGTTGGATTTCATTGACTTTTCAGTATATCCCCATTGCTCTTTGGAGCATCGATCTTTGCTTGGGCATTGATTACAGACTCTGGTCACTCTTGGGATTATTGCCTATGTGCATCTTTTTATAGCTTTGGCTACGCCGATGATATGAGGCGATTTTATTTATTCTACACTTTGGTGTTGATTTCTCTTTGGAGATTTTTATTGTTTATTGATGATTAGGGATCGTCATTATAATCATGTGGTTCATAATATACTTCTCTTTGGATAAGTACTATTTTATTTATGTACCGCATTATTATATATCTCAGTTATTACTGATTGTTTAGCTAGCCTGACCCGAGTGTTTTCGCTCGGGTCAGACCGAGTTGTTTCAGGTTAGGTCTCTGGACTTAGCTTCTGTGCTTCCGCTTGGACATTATCTGCTATGCTGATAGATATCACTTTTATTTGTCCACTATTCCGCTACTCTGTTATTATTCAGACTTTGATATGTATATATTTTTGACCCACATGTGTGGGAAGTGGCTTTGTACCCACTTATAGTATTTGGATCTGTATTGACGATGTATTGTCCTGGGATTTTATATCTGTTATGTGATTCTGTTCTGTGATGCTATTTCATTATGTTATTATGCTTTGTCCTGATAGAACTTTAGCCATTTGTAATTTCGTTATAAGTATTTACCGAATATGTCGAACCACCTGATTGAGAAAAATTTAAATAGATTCCACCTTTCGACGTATTCAGTAGATAGTTATAGCTTGATTACAAATGGTCGCTTCCACCATACTCTATTCTCCGCTTTAACAAACAGTATTACTCCCGTAATACTCTTTGTTACAGTGGGTCTCAGAGTGGGGCGTTACAGCTTGGTATCAGAGCCTGGTTTCAGGAATAAGCATAATACACACAGAACAGATACACTTAGTACAATACATTTTAAATTAGATCTGAATTAAATCAAATCCCTTCCTTATGTTTATTGATAGATAAGTTAGGAATATGTATAGGAATCCGTTATATTCCGTAGTATTCCTTAATTAATTATCTATCATTGAATCATGTCTAACTCTAATTCCCGTTACGACATGTTTGACCAATTGAGTGGTGCGAAGGTCTTCTCTCAGCTTGACCTTGCCACCGGATTCCATCAGCTACGAGTCATGGAAGACAGCATTCCTCTTACAGCAATTCGCACTCGTCATGGTTCTTTTGAGTGGTTGGTCATGCCGTTCGGCTTGACGAACGCTCCGGCTTTCTTCGTCGATCTTATGAATCGAGTATTCCAGGAATACATCGATAAATTCGTTCTGGTTTTCATCGACGATATTTTTATTTATTCTAGATCCGAGGCATAGCATGCTCATCATTTGCGGATCGTCTTGGATACTCTTCGTCAGCATCAGCTTAAGGCCAAGCTCTCCAATTGCCATTTTTGGGAGAGCAAGGTCAAGTTCTTGGGCCATATTGTATCATCTGAGGGTATTTCTGTCGATCCTACCAAGATCGAAGCTATTCAGAATTGGAGGCAGCCCGAGAACGTTAATGATATTCACAGCTTCCTTGGGTTGGCGGGTTATTACCGTCGATTTATTAAGGATTTCTCTCGTGTTGCACTTCCCCTCACGACTCTGACTCGTAAGAGGGTTCGCTTTAATTGGTCTAATAAGTGTGAAGTTTCTTTCCAGCGATTGAAGGAACTTCTCACTCATGCTCCTATCCTTTTGGTTCCTAAGAGTAACCATGATCTTGTTATTTACACCGACGCTTGTGGTAGCGGCCTCGGTGCTGTGCTTATGTAGAAGGATTGGGTAGTTGCTTACGCTTCTAGGCAGCTACGTCCGGATAAGGTTCGCTATCCTACTCATGATCTTGAGTTAGCAGCTATCGTCTTTGCCTTGAAGACGTGGCGTCATTATCTATTGGGCGAACGTTTCATTCTCTACACCGATCACAAGTCGCTGAAGTATTTATTCAGTCAGAAGGATCTCAATATGAGGCGGCAGCGATGGCTCGAGTTTCTCGCCTCATATGACTTAGATATTCAGTATACCCCTGGCAAGGGGAATCGTGTTGCAGATGCGCTCAGTCGCAAACACTCGGCAGTTGTTTCTATGATGATTACCGAGTGGGATATTCTTGAGACTCTTTCTATGTGTGATATTCGAAATCGAGCTCCGTCTTCTGATTCTCAGATCTTGTTATTCATCTTGGAAGCTCGACCTATTCTATTGGATCGCATTGCCCATGCTCAGCGGCAGGATCCAGACTTGTTGCGATACATTCATCTCCTTGAGTCGGGATCCAGTGATAAGACATTGTTGGATTATTCTATTGATTCTCATCGGTGTCTTCGCAGGAAGAACCTTATTTTGGTACCATCTGATTTATCACTTAGGCATGACATTCTAGACGAGTGTCATCACACTAAGTACACTATACATCCTGGGTCGAGCAAGATGTATGCCGATATGTGTCGGGTATATTATTGGGAAGGCATGAAGAGTGATGTTGCAAGTTATGTAAGCCGTTGCATGACTTGTCAACAGATCAAAGCTGAGCATCAGCGTCCATCTGGTCTTCTTCAGCCGCTAGAGATTCCATTGTGGAAATGGGATCAGATATCCATGGATTTTATTGACGGTTTGCCTCGATCGAGGTCAGGCCATACTTATATTCGGGTCATCGTCGATCGCTTGACCAAATCAGCTCATTTCATTCCTATTAAGTCCACTCGGACTGCTCCTCAGCTTGCCAAGCTATATGTGAAGGAAGTCGTTCGACTTCATGGCATTTCTAGCTCTATCGTCTGTGATCGAGACACTATCTTTACTAGTCACTTCTGGAAGTGCCTACAGTCAGCTTTGGGCTCAAAGCTGAATCTCTCGACTACTTATCATCCTCAGACCGACGGTCAGACAGAGAGGGTGAATCATGTTTTAGAGGATCTTTTACACTGTTGTATTCTGGATTTCGGAGGTAGTTGGGAGGATCACTTACCGCTTGTAGAGTTCTCCTACAACAACAGCTTTCAGTCTAGTATTGGCATGGCTCCTTTCGAGGCTCTTTACGGAAGGCCATGTCGTTCTCCTTCGTGTTGGTTAGAATCTAGCGAGAAGCTCCTTCTTGGTCCAGATTTAGTTTGGGAATCTTCTGAGAAGATTATTCTTATTCGTCAGAGAATGAAAGAGGCACAGAACCGTCAGAAATCCTACGCGGACAACCGCAGGAAGTCTCTTGAGTTCTCCATTGGTGATCATGTCTTTATTCGGATATCTCCTATGAAAGGGGTTGTGCGTTTCAGCTCTACAGGGAAGTTGGCTCCTCGCTATGATGGACCATTTCCTATTACGGAACGCATTGGCCCCGTGGCTTATCGTGTGGCTCTACATGCTCACTTCTCTGGAATGCACGACGTGTTCCATGTTTCCCAGCTTCGCATGTGTGTCCGCGATTCTGATTCTATCTTTAAGCCGCATGCTGTGCCTGATTTAGAGATCTTACCTGATTTATCTTTGGAGCAGCAACCTCTTCGTGTGCTTGATTCGGAGGTTAGACGCTTTCGCAACAAAGAGGTTCCACTCGTGAAGATTCAATGGTCACCGAATCCTAAGGACTGCACTTGGGAGACCAGAGAATCTATCGAACGCTCTTATCCTGGCTTTCTCCCATCTTCTTCTGCGGGTGAGAATTCTCTATTTTATCTCTATCACTTCTTTTGGGGATGTGACGTTGTAAACGACATCTATCTTAAGGAATTGCGGGGATGCAATTTTCTTAAGGGGGGGAGTCTTTAACAACCCGAGATTTGCATTACCAATTAATAAATAAAAGTTAGGATTTTATTTATTTTAATGAAGCATAAAAGGATTTGGAATAACAAAATTTATTTGAAAAAGGTTATTTTAATTAAATGGGAAATATGGGATTTTAAAATGAGGATAAAATGTTATTTTTGAAAAGTTAAATATTTTAGGAGAGGATTTAAAATGGGTTTGAATAAGAAAAGTGAGTTTTATAAACATATATGAACACTTAGAAATTTTTTGAAAACATGGAAATAACTCTCTTCATATTGGGTTATTAAACCTTACCCAATAACCCACCCTAAACTTCCTCTATAAATTATCTCAAATTCTCCTAACCTCATTCATCAAAACCCTAATCAAAACCCTAACCATTTCCTAAACCTTTCATAACAAAAATGGCCTCCATCTTCATCTCCTTCTAGTTTTAGCTTATGCAAGTCATTCTATGCAAAGGTAATGCAAATACCCACCTCAAATCCATTTTTATATCTTTCTCATTTCTGAAATGTATTTGGTAACACATGTTTTATGTGTTTTTTTGATCTTATAGCCTCCTAATCATCTTTTGCTAACTTGGGTTGATGCTATAATAGTCTTTGTTGCTTTCAAGAGAGGTATATTGCTAAAAAGCTCTTCTAATATGTGTTTAATCATCTTTTGATTTTGGTAATCAGTTAGTAACACATGTTTTATTATGTAACATGTGAATCATAGCTCTTTGATCATCTTTGCTTTCATTTTGGGGTGTGCACATAAGGTACTTGTAGTATATGCTAGCTGAAATTATAATTAGTTTATTGTTGTTAGTAAATTAGGCATATCTCATTCATCTTAAAACGGAATTAATATTTTATTGAAGTTCTGGAAAGCTTATTCTGTACCCTATAACTTTTATGTTTTGTGCTTTGCCTAATTTTGAGGTTTGAATGGTCGAAATCATGCTTGTTTGTCGCTGACCTGACAACAAACTACAGGATTGATAAAATAAAAACCTGAAATTGATTTGGCCATAAGTTACTCGTTTCTTATCCAAATCTAATAATTTTGGATGTTCTGGAAAGCATAGATTTAGTGCTAAAACTTTCATGTTTTGAGTTTCATGAAATTTCGAAGTTAATTTGGTCAAAACTGTGCATTCTTACCACTGTCCCGAGAGCACAACGACAGTGATATAAAATTTAGATCTGAGAATTGTTTTAGTTATAGAATTTTCATCTCTGGTCGGAATTTGACGATCTTGGTCATTCCGGAAAGCTTAGAAACTAAGATACAACTTTCATTTTATTAATTTTGCCAGAATTTGAAGTTTACTATGCCAAAATTATGGTTTTTCATCTCTGGCCAGTTAGTGCATAGCTGTAGGCCTTAGTCTCTTTTCTCCCGTTGTTTTCAGCGTAGAACCCCGACTTTGGGACGCCATCCCGGGCTCGTCTTTTGTCGGATTTCATTGTTTTTAGTCTCGTTAAAAATATGAGATCGAGATCTTTAACCATGCAAAGTTTGGTTTAGATCTGGGTGCATTAGATACTTCGTTTTTATTACCGAAGTAGCACCCAGAAACTGTTTTACAATAGTGATCATTTTCAGTTATCGTCGGACCAACTTTGAAACATTGTCGTTTCTTCGTTTCAAGTCAAAAGTGAACGATTCTTGTTGCATATCAAAGTAGGAGTACTTTACTATGCTCCTGCAAATTTTCATCAAGATCTGAGTTCATGTGACCCTTCGACCATGTCGTCGAAGTGGGACCTTTACACTGTTTTGACACAGTAAAGTTTTATGATTTTTGTCCGACTTTGAGACGACGCCATTTCTTCGTTTCAAGTCGGAATTTCCCGATTCTTTTTGCAGTTTGGATCAGGGATGTTGAACTATATGTCTACCAGTTTTCATTCCATTCGGATTCAGTTTGCTAGTTCGAATAATTTTCCGAACTTGGGTTCGCGTCATTTTTGGACTATTTTCCAACACTTGGAATATTTTCAGTGATTTTCTGGTTTTATTGATTTCTTTGAGATTTGTCTCTAGATTTCGTACACGGGTTTTATGAATTATTTTCAAAGGATTTTTCACTCCTAAATGGCTTTAGAAATTATTATATAATATTATTTTTAATTATTAAATTAATTACTCCATAATAGGAGAGTTTTCAAAAGCCGTTTTAAAGTGATTTCAAAATCAATTATAAATCCGTTTCGCACCATTATTTTCTATAGTAAAAATCTCACACTCACTTTTTAGCACGTCGAGCGAAGTGGAAAGGTGCTTAAACGGTTAGGAAATTTCCGGCCTATGGAACCGTGTGTATTTCCTTTCCGGTTAATCCCCGACCTATTCGATTGATCGTTTTGACCTTTGGGTCTAGTTTACCGATGATACGAGGTGGACTTTTTATTGTTTGGAGTGTGAGCTTGCTATTGGTTAGTAAACCGTTTAGTACGAACGTGGGGTATGGGACTCATTGTTAACACTTTACGGGTTTCTCTCCAAGAAGTTAGTGACACATTAGCCTCTGGGCGGCCAGTACTGGACCTCTGGGTCACCACGCCTCTGGGCAACCGTCTCTGGACACCTGCTCTATGGAGCAGTTTGTTTTTCGGCATGCGCCTCTGGGCCTTTATCCTTCTGGGAAGGATCTTGCCGTCTCGCGTGTTCCGCATCTGTGCGAGTGATCGATCACAACTCTACAGTACTTGGCAACAACGACTCTGGTCGGTGCACGTGCAATATTGGTATTATTTGATGATTTTTATATCCATTCGAGTACCGCCATTCGGTGTTGGTTCTATGGAACCATACGATGTAAGTGCGATTACCTTGTGGATTCACAATGTCTCTGGACACTGCTTTTCAGTGTTGGATTTCATTGACTTTTCAGTATATCCCCATTGCTCTTTGGAGCATCGATCTTTGCTTGAGAGAACCTATAAAATAAAGTATTAGATAATGTCTACTGCAAAGTACATTTCCTAAACGTCAATGACAAATCAAATGAGGAGCAAGGAAGCTAAGCTGCTTATGCGGTGCGTAGCGAAATACAGGGATTGTTGAACAAGTATATTAATTGCGAGTGAAACATAAGAGAACTGTTTCGCCCAGTATAAACATTGGCATTCGAGTAAATTCGTCTCACGATCTTGTATAAATAACAGTACTGAAATTAATTGTTCGGGAGAGAAAACTACTATGTTATCTCTCTATATAAAATAGTTGAGAAACTCAACGCCACTATTCCTGAACAACTTGGAGCCGGGCCTTCTTTTCGCACTATTATGGACAAATTCCTTTTCTTAGGAACACATACAAGAAAAAGAATAATTGAAAATCGGCACTTCTCCAAATCCAGAAAACAGACGGGATTCTAGGATTACTTCTTTGGCCCGGTGGAAGTGAAGAAAAAGATACGGAAAAAAACTTTCCATCGAGAAAAGGTCCCATCCTTCAATATCATGATTGGGTCCAGGGAGCCTTTATCTCAACAACGTCCAGTACAGGGAAGGGCCAGTTTTTTCCTAAAAACCCCAATGAGTCCGAAGCTTCCTTCGTAACTCCCGGAACTTATTCGTAGTGGCTCCGTTCCATGCCCCATTTCATAGGGAACCTCAAAGTGGCTCTATTTCATTATATTCCATCTATATCCCAATTCCATTCATAGTCTATTCTTTGAAAGAGAGTAAAACGCCCAAAGATAACGTGTAGAGGAGGTCGCTCACCAATAATAGGAGCCATCGTCTTCTTACTAAGATAAGCAACTATCATTAAATTAAGGCATCTCTCCTCTTTGAATTGAAGATATAGCTATTTCCTTTGGATCTATCAGTCTAAGTAGAAGACAATATACCTTTATATTATTGATCATTCTTTGATTCAAGAGATCATCCCATCTTAATTGAAAAAGAAAATATTTTTTCAAGAAGAAATTGAGTTCTGCTTCTTTCTTGCTCTTAGATTGTTTTTTTTTTCTACTTTTTTTAATGTCTGTTCTTGTATAATCTGTCTCAACATCTTTTTCATTTTGTGGGCATTGATTACAGACTCTAGTCACTCTTGGGATTATTGCCTATGGGCATCTTTTTATAGCTTTGGCTACGCCGATGATATGAGGCGATTTTATTTATTCTACACTTTGGTGTTGATTTCTCTTTGGAGATTTTTATTGTTTATTGATGATTAGGGATCGTCATTATATTCATGTGGTTCATAATATACTTCTCTTTGGATAAGTACTGTTTTATTTATGTATCGCATTATTATATATCTCAGTTATTACTGATTGTTTAGCTAGCCTGACCCGAGTGTTTTCGCTCGGGTCAGACCGAGTTGTTTCAGGTTAGGTCTCTGGACTTAGCTTCTGTGCTTCCGCTTGGACATTATCTGCTATGCTGATAGATAGCGCTTTTATTTGTCCACTATTCTGCTACTCTGTTATTATTCAGACTTTGATATGTACATATTTTTGACCCACATGTGTGGGCAGTGGCTTTGTACCCACTTATAGTATTTGGATCTGTATTGACGATGTATTGTCCTGGGATTTTATATCTGTTATGTGATTCTGTTCTATGATGCTATTTCATTATGTTATTATGCTTTGTCCTGATAGAACTTTAGCCATTTGTAATTTCGTTATAAGTATTTACCGAATATGTCGAACCACCTGATTGAGAAAAATTTAAATAGATTCCACCTTTCGACGTATTCAGTAGATAGTTATAGCTTGATTACAAATGGTCGCTTCCACCATACTCTATTCTCCACTTTAACAGACAGTATTACTCCCGTAATACTCTTTGTTACAGTGGGTCTCAGAGTGGGGCGTTACAGCTTGGTATCAGAGCCTGGTTTCAGGAATCAGCATAATAAACACAAAACAGATACACTTAGTACAATACATTTTAAATTAGATCCGAATTAAATCAAATCCCTTCCTTATGTTTATTGATAGATAAGTTAGGAATATGTATAGGAATCCGTTATATTCCATAGTATTCCTTAATTAATTATCTATCATTGAATCATGTCTAACTCTAATTCCCGTTACGACATGTTTGACCAATTGAGCGGTGCGAAGGTCTTCTCTCAGCTTGACCTTGCCACCGGATTCCATCAGCTACGAGTCATGGAAGACAGCATTCCTCTTACAGCATTTCACACTCGTCATGGTTCTTTTGAGTGGTTGGTCATGCCGTTCGGCTTGACGAACGCTCCGGCTTTCTTCGTCGATCTTATGAATCGAGTATTCCGGGAATACATCGATAGATTCGTTCTGGTTTTCATCGACGATATTCTTATTTATTCTAGATCCGAGGCATAGCATGCTCATCATTTGCGGATCGTCTTGGATACTCTTCGTCAGCATCAGCTTAAGGCCAAGCTCTCCAAGTGCCATTTTTGGGAGAGCAAGGTCAAGTTCTTGGGCCATATTGTATCATCTGAGGGTATTTCTGTCGATCCTGCCAAGATCGAAGCTATTCAGAATTGGAGGCAGCCCGAGAACGTTCATGATATTCGCAGCTTCCTTGGGTTGGCGGGTTATTACCGTCGATTTATTAAGGATTTCTCTCGTGTTGCACTTCCCCTCACGACTCTGACTCGTAAGAGGGTTCGCTTTAATTGGTCTGATAAGTGTGAAGTTTCTTTCCAGCGATTGAAGGAACTTCTCACTCATGCTCCTATCCTTTTGGTTCCTAAGAGTAACCATGATCTTGTTATTTACACCGACGCTTATGGTAGCGGCCTCGGTGCTGTGCTTATGCAGAAGGATTGGGTAGTTGCTTACGCTTCTAGGCAGCTACGTCCGGATGAGGTTCGCTATCCTACTCATGATCTTGAGTTAGCAGCTATCGTCTTTGCCTTGAAGACGTGGCGTCATTATCTATTGGGCGAACGTTTCATTCTCTACACCGATCACAAGTCGCTGAAGTATTTATTCAGTCAGAAGGATCTCAATATGAGGCGGCAGCGATGGCTCGAGTTTCTCGCCTCATATGACTTAGATATTCAGTATACCCCTGGCAAGGGGAATCGTGTTGCAGATGCGCTCAGTCGCAAACACTCGGCAGTTGTTTCTATGATGATTACCGAGTGGGATATTCTTGAGACTCTTTCTATATGTGATATTCAAAATCGAGCTCCGTCTTTTGATTCTCAGATCTTGTTATTCAGCTTGGAAGCTCGACCTATTCTATTGGATCGCATTGCCCAAGCTCAGCGGCAGGATCCAAACTTGTTGCGATACATTCATCTCCTTGAGTCGGGATCCAATGATGAGACATTATTGGATTATTCTATTGATTCTCATCGGTGTCTTCGCAGGAAGAACCTTATTTTGGTACCATCTGATTTATCACTTAGGCATGACATTCTAGACGAGTGTCATCACACTAAGTACACTATACATCCTGGGTCGAGCAAGATGTATGCCGATATGTGTCGGGTATATTATTGGGAAGGCATGAAGAGTGATGTTGCAAGTTATGTAAGCCGTTGCATGACTTGTCAACAGATCAAAGCTGAGCATCAGCGTCCATCTGGTCTTCTTCAGCCGCTAGAGATTCCATTGTGGAAATGGGATCAGATATCCATGGATTTTATTGACGGTTTGCCTCGATCGAGGTCAGGCCATACTTCTATTTGGGTCATCTTCGATCGCTTGACCAAATCAGCTCATTTCATTCCTATTAAGTCCACTCGGACTGCTCCTCAGCTTGCCAAGCTATATGTGAAGGAAGTCGTCCGACTTCATGGCATTTCTAGCTCTATCGTCTGTGATCGAGACACTATCTTTACTAGTCACTTCTGGAAGTGCCTACAGTCAGCTTTGGGCCCAAAGCTGAATCTCTCGACTATTTATCATCCTCAGACCGACGGTCAGACAGAGAGGGTGAATCATGTTTTAGAGGATCTTTTACACTGTTGTATTCTGGATTTCGGAGGTAGTTGGGAGGATCACTTACCGCTTGTAGAGTTCTCCAACAACAACAGCTTTCAGTCTAGTATTGGCATGGCTCCTTTCGAGGCTCTTTACGGAAGGCCATGTCGTTCTCCTTCGTGTTGGTTAGAATCTGGTGAGAAGCTCCTTCTTGGTCCAAATTCAGTTCGGGAATCTTCTGAGAAGATTATTCTTATTCGTCAGAGAATGAAAGAGGCACAGAACCGTTAGAAATCCTACACGGACAACCGCAGGAAGTCTCTTGAGTTCTCCATTGGTGATCATGTCTTTATTCGGATATCTCCTATGAAAGGGGTTGTGCGTTTCAGCTCTATAGGGAAGTTGGCTCCTCGCTATGTTGGATCATTTCCTATTACGGAACGCATTGACCCCGTGGCTTATCGTGTGGCTCTACCTGCTCACTTCTCTGGAATGCACGACGTGTTCCACGTTTCCCAGCTTCGCATGTGTGTCCGCGATCCTGATTCTATCTTTGAGCCGCATGCTGTGCCTGATTTAGAGATCTTACCTAATTTATCTTTGGAGCAGCAACCTCTTCGTGTGCTTGATTCGGAGGTTAGACGCTTTCGCAACAAAGAGGTTCCACTCGTGAAGATTCAATGGTCACCGAATCCTAAGGACTGCACTTGGGAGACCAGAGAATCTATCGAACGCTCTTATCCTGGCTTTCTCCCATCTTCTTCTGCGGGTGAGAATTCTCTATTTTATCTCTATCACTTCTTTTGGGGATGTGACGTTGTAAACGATATCTATCTTAAGGAATTACGGGGATGCAATTTTCTTAAGGGGGGAGTCTGTAACAACCCGGGATTTGCATTACCAATTAATAAATAAAAGTTAGGATTTTATTTATTTTAATGAAGCATAAAAGGATTTGGAATAACAAAATTTATTTGAAAAAGGCTATTTTAATTAAATGGGAAATATGGGATTTTAAAATGAGGATAAAATGTTATTTTTGAAAAGTTAAATATTTTAGGAGAGGATTTAAAATGGGTTTGAATAAGAAAAGTGAGTTTTATAAACATATATGAACACTTAGAAAATTTTTGAAAACATGGAAATAACTCTCTTCATATTGGGTTATTAAACCTTACCCAATAACCCACCCTAAACTTCCTCTATAAATTATCTCAAATTCTCCTAACCTCATTCATCAAAACCCTAACCATTTCCTAAAGCTTTCATAACAAAAATGGCCTCCATCTTCATCTCCTTCTAGTTTTAGCTTATGCAAGTCATTCCATGCAAAGGTAATGCAAATACCCACCTCAAATCCATTTTTATATCTTTCTCATTTCTGAAATGTATTTGGTAACACATGTTTTATGTTTTTTTTTGATCTTATAGCCTCCTAATCATCTTTTGCTAACTTGGGTTGATGCTATAATAGTCTTTGTTGCTTTCAAGAGAGGTATATTGCTAAAAACCTCTTCTAATATGTGTTTAATCATCTTTTGATTTTGGTAATCAGTTAGTAACACATGTTTTATTATGTAACATGTGAATCATAGCTCTTTGATCATCTTTGCTTTCATTTTGGGGTGTGCACATAAGGTACTTGTAGTATATGCTAGCTGAAATTATAATTAGTTTATTGCTGTTAGTAAATTAGGCATATCTCATTCATCTTAAATCGGAATTAAAATTTTTTGAAGTTCTGGAAAGCTTATTCTGTACCCTATAACTTTTATGTTTTGTGCTTTGCCTAATTTTGAGGTTTGAATAGTCGAAATCATGCTTGTTTGTCGCTGACCTGACAACAAACTACAGGGTTGATAAAATAAAAACCTGAAATTGATTTGGCCATAAGTTACTCGTTTCTTATCCAAATCTAATAATTTTGGATGTTCCGGAAAGCTTAGATTTAGAGCTAAAACTTTCATGTTTTGAGTTTCATGAAATTTCGAAGTTAATTTGGTCAAAACTGTGCATTCTTACCACTGTCCCGAGAGCACAACGACAGTGATATAAAATTTAGATCTGAGAATTGTTTTAGTCATAGAATTTTCATCTCTGGTCGCAATGTGACGATCTTGGTCATTCCGGAAAGCTTAGAAACTAAGCTACAACTTTCATTTTATTAATTTTGCCAGAATTTGAAGTTTACTATGCCAAAATTGTGGTTTTTCATCTCTGGCCAGTTAGTGCATAGCTGTAGGCCTTAGTCTCTTTTCTCCCGTTGTTTTCAGCGTAGAACCCCGACTTTGCGACGCCATTCCGGGCTCGTCCTTTGTCGGATTTCATTGATTTTGGTCTCGTTAAAAATATGAGATCGAGATCTTTAACCATGCAAAGTTTGGTTTAGATCTGGGTGCATTAGATACTTCGTTTTTATTACCGAAGTAGCACCCAGAAACTGTTTTACAATAGTGATCATTTTCAGTTATCGTCGGACCAACTTTGAAACATTGTCGTTTCTTCGTTTCAAGTCAAAACCGAACGATTCTTGTTGCATATCAAAGTAGGAGTACTATGCTCCTGCAAATTTTCATCAAGATCTGAGTTCATGTGACCCTTCGACCATGTCGTCGAAGTGGGACCTTTACACTGTTTTGACACAGTAAAGTTTTATGATTTTTGTCCGACTTTGAGACGACGCCGTTTCTTCGTTTCAAGTCGGAATTTCCCGATTTTTTTTGCAGTTTGGAGCAGGGATGTTGGACTATATGTCTACCAATTTTCATGCCATTCGGATTTAGTTTGCTAGTCCGAATAATTTTCCGAACTTGGGTTTGCGTCATTTTTGGACTGTTTTCCAACACTTGGAATATTTTCAGTGATTTTCTGGTTTTATTGATTTCTTTGAGATTTGTCTCTAGATTTCGTACATGGGTTTTATGAATTATTTTCAAAGGATTTTTCACTCCTAAATGGCTTTAGAAATTATTATATAATATTATTTTTAATTATTAAATTAATTACTCCATAATAGGAGAGTTTTCAAAAGCCGTTTTAAAGTGATTTCAAAATCAATTATAAATCCGTTTCGCACCATTATTTTCTATAATAAAAATCTCACACTCACTTTTTAGCATGTCGAGCGAAGTGGAAAGGTGCTTAAACGGTTAGGAAATCTCCGGCCTATGGAACCGTGTGTATTTCCTTTCCGGTTAATCCCCGACCTATTCGATTGATCGTTTTGACCTTTGGGTCTAGTTTACCGATGATACGAGGTGGACTTTTTATTGTTTGGAGTGTGAGCTTTCTATTGGTTAGTAAACCATTTAGTGCGAACGTGGGGTATGGGACTCATTGTTAACACTTTACGGGTTCCTCTCCAAGAAGTTAGTGACACATTAGTCTTTGGGCGGCCAGTACTGGACCTCTGGGTCACCACGCCTCTGGGCAACCGTCTCTGGACACCTGCTCTATGGAGCAGTTTATTTTTCGGCATGCGCCTCTGGGCCTTTATCCTTCTGGGAAGGATCTTGCCGTCTCGCGCGTTCCGCATCTGTGCGAGTGATCGATCACAACTCTACAGTACTTGGCAACAACGACTCTGGTCGGTGCACTTGCAATATTGGTATTATTTGATGATTTTTATATCCATTCGAGTACCGCCATTCGGTGTTGGTTCTATGGAACCATACGATGTAAGTGCGATTACCTTGTGGATTCACAGTGTCTCTGGACACTGCTTTTCAGTGTTGGATTTCATTGACTTTTCAGTATATCCCCATTGCTCTTTGGAGCATCGATCTTTGCTTGGGCATTGATTACAGACTCTGGTCACTCTTGGGATTATTGCCTATGGGCATCTTTTTATAGCTTTGGCTACGCCGATGATATGATGCGATTTTATTTATTCTACACTTTGGTGTTGATTTCTCTTTGGAGATTTTTATTGTTTGTTGATGATTAGGGATCGTCATTATATTCATGTGGTTCATAATATACTTCTCTTTGGATAGGTACTATTTTATTTATGTACCGCATTATTATATATCTCAGTTATTACTGATTGTTTAGCTAGCCTGACCCGAGTGTTTTCGCTCGGGTCAGACCGAGTTGTTTCAGGTTAGGTCTCTGGACTTAGCTTCTGTGCTTCCGCTTGGACATTATCTGCTATGCTGATAGATAGCGCTTTTATTTGTCCACTATTCCGCTACTCTGTTATTATTCAGACTTTGATATGTACATATTTTTGACCCACATGTGTGGGCAGTGGCTTTGTACCCACTTATAGTATTTGGATCTGTATTGACGATGTATTGTCCTGGGATTTTATATCTGTTATGTGATTCTGTTCTGTGATGCTATTTCATTATGTTATTATGCTTTGTCCTGATAGAACTTTAGCCATTTGTAATTTCGTTATAAGTATTTACCGAATATGTCGAACCACTTGATTGAGAAAAATTTAAATAGATTTCACCTTTCGACGTATTCAGTAGATAGTTATAGCTTGATTACAAATGGTCGCTTCCACCATACTCTATTCTCCGCTTTAACAGACAGTATTACTCCCGTAATACTCTTTGTTACAGTGGGTCTCAGAGTGGGGCGTTACAGTGTGCGTGTGTATTTATATTTATATTTATATTATATTATATTATATGTGTTTGATATATTTTATTATGATAAAAACATATACATATTTAGATAGGGAATCGAATACAAGAGTGGCTAACATGTTTGTTGCATGTAACTCTCAGCATCTATAAATGGGCATGTTAAACTATGTACACATTGTTCGGTTGCATATTCATGCACATTCATACGTATATATGATATATATATATATATATATATATATAAATTATAATACAAATCATATAAATTAAAAATTTATTTATAAATTTAAATAAAATATTGATTTTATTTAAAAGAAAATTTAGAAATTTTTTAAATGGATTTAGACCACATAGGCCCATTAAAGATCCAATAATGGAATTTTTTTGAAATTTACCCATTTCTTCCACTACTGACTGGCCCAGTATCAACAGTGGTGTCAGAGTCCAATAGTCTATGCGGTCTAAATTAATAGTATTATGGCTAACTTATTAAAGCAAATCCATATAGTAGGGTGTCTAGAAAAGTAGTGTCTAACGTTAGATTTGAGTAATTTGGTACTCTACTCTACTTGGCTACTGGCCTGGCTCGGATGGATAAGATAAGCCCAAAGGTTATCCCTAATATAAAGGCCCAAACTTATTGGACCTTAGGCTAATTTTCAAAATTATGTTGAAATTAAAATAAAAGTTTTAAATTTAAAATAAAAAAATGTTATAAATGTTGTAATATGGATTTTCAAACAGTTTTGAAAAT
Organism: Allium fistulosum; assembly: GCA_030737815.1. Taxonomy (NCBI): domain Eukaryota; kingdom Viridiplantae; phylum Streptophyta; class Magnoliopsida; order Asparagales; family Amaryllidaceae; genus Allium; species Allium fistulosum. The sequence goes on from CM060906.1 coordinate 422,525,613, forward strand.
TAAACTGAATGTTTTAAATTTAAAAGTTAAATTTGAAATAAAACACATTATAAAAGTTATAATATAATTTTTCAAATTATTTGAAAATGTTATAAAATTAATTTTCAATTATTTATTAATAAGATTAATAAAATAAATGTATTAATTAAATAAGTTAATTAATTGAATATATATATGTATAATATATAAAGTTATATATGGTATGTTGTCTTAAATTGTTTAACAACAATATGAATATACATGTGTGTATAAAAGGATTATTGAAATTAATAAAATTTAATTAAAATTGTTTAATTAAATAAATTAATTAAAAGTTAGTAAATTAAAATACATAGATATATATAAGATATATGTGTATTACTATAAAGGTTATAGTATGTATATTCAATATAATATGTTAAAATTGAATGACATAATAATTAATTAAAGTATTAATTAATGTATTAATTAAATAAGAATTAATTAATATAATATTATACATAAGACTATTAAATTATAATAGTTATATAAAAATTAAAACTTATATAATATTAATGTATAAACTAATGGTGAAACAGTAAGAAACCAAATTAGACTTAAGGAATAAATATAAACGTATAGTACGTATATCATGATTTTCGATGTGTCCAACACTTGAATTACAAAGGTATTTAATAAAAATACATTATTCCAAAAGTCGATATCACTCGATATAATATATTGAAGATTATGAATCTTTAATATAAAGTTGTCCTCTACTGTTTATACATTAATAAATTACTTGCATACTCTCTAGTTGTTGAGATTTCCTCAAGCTAAAGATGTTATCTGTAGTATTACTAATATATAGAGAAGGCAAGGTAAGATACTTTTATATATTTATTGAACTTTCCTCAAGGTATGTACTGTATACTTAGGCCGTCGTGAAATGGTGGGTATGAATGAATAATCTCTTTTTACTTGTTGAGCCTTTCTCAAGTAAAAATTAGATTAGTACAAGGAATAACTGGTTAGGAGTTGCATATCACACAACCAATAATGAGTTATACATCGTATATAGGAGTATGCTTTTTGAGCTTTCCTCAAGGTCAGAATCCTAAGATATATGAGTCCTAACACACGTTAGTGAAGTCGAAAGACTTATATGTTTCATCTTATGGTTTTGAGAAACATAAAAGTCTAGTGGTAGCCTTATTAGAAAAATGAAATGGTAACATTTAACCTTTCTAATATTGTGAGAACATCTGCTATGTATAATTAAAATAATCTACTTTGCTAAATTTGTGCATTAAATATAATTAATAAAATGTTTATCAATTAAATTATTCAAAGGAACTTAATTATATATTTACAAAGAAGTTCTAAATATATATGCTAATAGATTTTTGCATGTTGACCCATGTAGGTGCCTAATTTTACAACCATAAATACGTTTGTAACCTGATCACCTATGAGTTTACTTGCCCGAGACCGTGTATTGTCTCCTATGAGTTTCAAATTATAAAAGAAATACAAGAATATGGATATTTGATCCATAGACAATCACATATAAATGTTCTACGGTGAACGTTCATAATTCGTAATGTATGAAAACTCGATGAAACTAGTTCATTGAAATAAGCAAGTAAACTGTAGTATGAGATCTTCTATTCAATATGATTGACTACAATAATGATCTTATTATGCTAAATGTAACACTGGACCAAAGGCTGTAAGATAGATCAAAGAATTCGATCACTGAAATGTCAGATTGATCAGTTTACGTAAAGTACAACTTATTTGATATTCTTAAAAGTTAAGGATGACCAGATGCACTTTTGTAAAGAGTTCATTAAGATATTGTAGTAATGATTTTCGTTGAATGGTCCTACCGTTTAGAAAAGAAATCGAATGTATATGAGTGGATGTAACCTGAGGCACGCTTAGGATGAAGAGAGTGAATGGTCACTTCTACTTTATAGAAAGACATCGAAAACGAAAATTGTAAAATAACAATATATACTTGACATTAAAATAAGAAATATGATTTCTATTCCAAAAAGTATATTCACATAGAAAATTGTTTTTTATGATATTTATTGAATTTAAGATACTTGATCTGAAAATTCTATACTATAAACTAGTTACATTAAATGAAATAAATGGCCTATATAAGTGGTCGAATAGAGCTTCATATTTCATACGCTATTATAGTGATGGCAGAAATAGTAGGAGCATGCCATATAATATTTATTGGTCGCATCAAGTTACGAAAATTATTTTCCTAGATCGTTCTAAGCATTATTTGTGAAATAACAATTATTCTTCAGTATTGACTGAAAAATAGGCATAGTTTTATTTCAATATGAATATTATGAATTATCGTTATAAAATATAACTATAGCACTGGTATTTGTGATGCATTGGGAAATATAGAAGTATCTAAATTTATTTGCAATTATTTTCGAATTATGGACTAAACCATAATTTTGAGAAATAATTTTTTGATTATATAATTATGAATCATATGGTACTATTAAATTACACATCAAACAATTAAGGGCAAAACATCCATTTATTAGGAGCATCATAAAAATTGATGAACTATACGGGTTGATACATATAGATGTATGCAATTGAAAGTTTATTAATTCCAAAACGGTTCCACATAATTTGTTGTATGCATCGATCAGTTATCATAAATATGAACATGTGTATATGATATACATGGGTTATGTTAATGATGACTTCATAGAACATAAAATAGATGTAAATAAAGTAACGTGCGATAAAAAATAAACTGATACGATTTGATCGAATAGGTGTGTATACATTAAAAAGAGTTCTGACCTAAAAATTAACTAAGATTCAATCTCAAAAGTCACTCCTCCCTATGATACATAATGATGTATCGATAAGGAGCAATCTAACTTTGTTAGACTAAGTACGATTAATTGTGAGTAAAGTTGAGTTAACTTCTTTCAATAAGCTCGTGTACTTAAGAGTAGTATATGATGTTAAAATTAATTTCATCTAAATAATAGTTTACAAATCATATAAGATAAGGGTTTATAAAAAGATTCCCAACATATCCTAAGCCAAGGAGTTGGCAGATTGTGTTGGTCAAAAAACTACACGTAATAATTGTACATGAGGGATCTTGTATGAATCGCCCCAAATTTTTTTTAGGAAAGATCGTCGTTGGATGACTAACTTATATTTTGAACTTAAGTATCGTAAACTATAACCAAATTGGTTTTATATATAAGGCAATTAATAAAGTATTAATTAATACCTATTTCGTTACATTGAGAAACAACTGTTGTTTCAAGAAATACCAACTTCGAAGCGAAAGAATTTCTTTGAGAAATTATTGGTAGTAAAATGGATTTGGATACTATCCATAAATAAAACTGATTACCTGGGATGAAATGATATTAACCTAACCTAAATGTACACATCTCATTAGAGTGTCTAGTAAGTAGTCTTGCACATTGAAGAGAAACTACGAGCTTCTTATTAATTCAAGATTAGATAATTGTAACGACCCAGAATTTCTGATATTTGAAATTCGAATATTTAATTGATTTTAAATATTAACAAGTGGAATTAATAAGTCGAATAATTTATTTTTTGAATAATTGGATTTAATTGGGTAATTAAATCGATAATTTAATAGTTGAAATTCCAGAAATAATTGAAATCTGGATTAAATGTGAATGAAAATGATTTATAAAGTTATATTAAATCATATTGGGGTTATAGTAATGTTATAGAACTTTTAAAATTGAATTAAAAGTTAATTTGTGAAAATTGAATATTTTAATATTTAATCGACTAGTGAAATTAGCCATTTTTCGAACAGTCTCAGAATTGGACGAAACTAGTTCCATTGGATCCGTAATAGTTTGTTATTATCGGATTTCAAGTTTCGTAGCAATCGGAGTTGTCGTTTGACCGTGGCAGCTCGAAACGCATCGAAATTGTTTTAATATTAATTTGGCGAGTTAAAATAGTCATTTTTCAAACAGTGTTGGATTTCGACAAAACTAGTTTCATCGAATCCGTAATGTAATATTATTGTATGGTTTCAAATTTCGTGTCAATCGGATTTACCATTTGTCCGGGGCAAGCTAAAACACACAGAAATTTGATTAACCGATTTAATTTTAAATCGATCGTTTATTGCCGTAACTCGCACAGATGATCGAATTGGCTTTCGAAACCTGTTCCATTGTGTCCGGAATGCGGGGTAAACCTTAGAAACGCCGGTCACCGCACGAAATTTGTAGTTCGGAAAATCCGGGATGAATAGTGTTCGTTGAATTTTCTATAAAAGCCCCTTTATTTTCATTTTTGCAACAACATTGAAACCCTAACCCTAATTCAAGCAGAGCCGCCGGCCTCTATATTCAATGGCCGATATCTTCATTTCCTTTCCTCTTTGATTTCTTCGAATTCGTCAACCAATTCAAAAACTTATCAACTACAAAATTCTAGAGAGCATCGAGCTCTATAAATCTAACGGTGGGAATTGGCTATCGTCGATCGGAGGAGGAGATTTGAGCTCGCGTTTATGCTCGGTTTGTACACGAAAATCGAGAAGAATGGGGGGCCGAGTGCTATGCTGCTCCAAGCGTTGGTGGCTCGTGTGGTGGCGGTCTCTGATCATCGTGAAGCGGAGCGTAGAGGTGGTGATAATTCGATGAAGATAGGCGGCTTGGGTTATTTGTATACGTGAAAGGAACGAGAGATGGAAGAAGAGGGAACGGTCAAGATTTGGATGCTAGAAAACGAACTGTGCAGATTTGCAGTAGGGTTTAAAATAAAATAGATTTGTAAATTAATTTATATTTAAAATCGTGTGATGTTTAAAATGATGTAACTTCTTCATACGAGGTCCGTTTCGGACGAAACTTTTTGCGTTGGAATCGTTTCGACAAGCTCCTCGCAATGGAACTTGATTGGAGTTAATTGAAGATAGTGAAATTTTTGGGTAAAATTAAACGCGCGTTTAATTTTATTCGAAATAAAACGCTACAAATTGCTATCGGAAATTCAAGGTGAGAACTTCTCACTCAATCGAAATTGTTTCGATTTAAATTTTAAATAGTTAGATTTAAATATTTCTTGATTGTGTGATTGGATGATAAATTGCTATCTGTTGTATTGAAATAGACATTATACGCCGTTTATTAAGCGGAGGTTATTTATTAAAAACATATACCGCGAATATTTCACCGTAAAGTGAAATTGGTATTATATATGTATTTGGAGTTGATTTCCCACATTTTATAGTGGATGAGACCCTATTGCGCCGTATAATAGCGGATAATATTTTATAAATCCCATATACCGCGATATTCCGTACTGGAACGGAATTGGTATTGTGCTAACATCTGTGGATACAGGGAAACGGGTTGGAGGGATCCAACTGGATTCCTCAACTGATTTGATTTATTTACAAATATTATTATATATTCTGTTATCATATTGATGTATGATGTTTGGATGCCGCGATTGACTATTGGGTGCTGTTGCATCAACGGATCCATTTTTGAAGTTTAAAAATAACGATTTTGATTTTTAAAGGATTTTAAAGTGATTTTTGAAAGTATATGTTTTATTAAATTTTTAAATTGATTCATTCTAAATAAATAAACATTATAATTTTTATGTAATTAAAATTAGGATGTTTGTGAAAATATAATAAGAATGTGGTTTTTGAAATATAAGTTGATTAAATTGTAATTGGTTTAAATTAAAATTTTCGACTTATTATAAATGGATTATATTTATAGAAGATGTATAAAATTGTTATTTTATAAGTAAAAATAAGGAAATTATTTAGGAGTTCTATAAATTTTAAAATGAACTTATAAACGGATTTTATAAGTAAGTACAATTAATAGATATACGATTTGTGAAGTTATAAAATGAAGGATTTTGAAACTAAATGAATTATAAGTTATCAACTTATGATTTGGATTTTTGTTATATAAATGAGTCAAATGGAATTGTTTAAATAAAGGGATTTCATAACTTGAAGTTTTATAAAATATAAATGTGATTTATAAACGTTGTTTTATAAATCTGAAATCACTTATTTTGATAAGTGAATTATAGAAGTTAATTAAAGGAAGTATATTCATGATTTTGAACAGTGAATATATTATTAAATAAAATGGATATGTTTTGGAGATGTGATATTACGAAATGAAGTAATTGTTTTAAAAAGATGTTTTAAAACGTGTTAAGTATCGAAAACATAGATTTCAACATTCATTGTTGAAATAGACGTTTTTGAGAAATAAGGAAATGTAGGACTATAACACTGTTGTTATAGGAAATGATTTTCGAAAGGAAATGTTTTATATAGTATTGGGATTTATATATCTATCTTAATTTCGAATCCCTATACTAGTGATTTTGGGTCGTCGTAACGATGTTTTACGCAACATTCGTTTTGACTCAAATAAATGTGTTTAAGAGAACATTTTCCTTAAAGAATGAAATATATACTTAATTTTGATTTAAGTATATTGGATATTTTCAAAATGTTGAAAACAAATGGATTTGTGAATTACTTATTATTAAATAAGTATGGAAATGTTTTTTTCAATATGAAGTGAAATGTTTTTTTCAATATGAAGTGAAATGTTTTTGAGATTTTATCTTTTAAAACTAAATCGAAAGTGATTTGAAATGTGGTTTTCAAATGGTTGAAGTGTGAAAATTATATATCTTGTAAAGATATTTTTGGAAAATAAATAATTTAGAAAATTATTTGGAATCTGATAATGCTGTGCAGACCTATTGATAGTTAAATAACCGACTATCAATAATTACCTTGAATGGGTATTTGTTGTGATTTTCTTGAATTTGAATGCCACACTTATTTTCAAAATATTGCGCTCACTATTCGGATTAGCCGGGAAAGGACCTTTGGGTCGTATAACCTATTCCGAATATGTGATATGTCGAAATAGATTGCATTTGATGACCGGTGTTGAAGACCGGATATTTTGAAAATGGAAGGATTACCGTCGAATGACTCTGCATCGGCTGATCTCCGATATAGAGATTTTATCACCCTTTGTGATGGGAAGTCCGGACGTGATTAAAAATTATCCGGATTGCAAGGACTTCTTTTGAAGTGCTGTAACGACCCGTAAATTTCAACTATTTTAATAACGTAATTACTTAAATTTTGTGAAATTTTAAACGATAAAATTTTGTGATATAAATTTAATATTTGAAATGCGTCTAGTTAAACATAGCAACTGGTAAATTTTCGTCCAAAAATATGAAAGTTTATTTCACGCGTAAATTCACTTCAATTTAATCAGTTAAAAAGCGATGAAAATAAAATGTTTTCAGAACCTAAATATTTTTACATAGAAAAATTCTAAACCATCTTCTGACCAAGATGTCAGTTTGTCGTTTTTCCAAATTCGGACCTCTTTGGCTCCGTCGATCTTATTTTTCAGTGTTTTTCTTGCACTTTCCGCTATTAGAAATTCGAATTTTTATAATTCAATCGAATCACTGATATCTGTATACCGTTTTGATCGTCTCGCCGCGCTGATCTCAACGGTATATTTATTTCTGTATTTTGAGTTCCGTTACGCGACGGAAACAATAAAATGTTCATTTTAACGGTACCATAAATTGTGATCTTGCATTTTCTTTCAGTTTCAAAATTTAAACGTGCTGCACCCCTAATATTAATTGCCTTATATAACTCCAACCTGTTCACCAGCCTTTTATGTTACCTATAATTGATTTTAAATTTTACTATTCCCTGTACATCCGTATTGGTACCGTAAACTATGACTTTATTTGTTCCATCTGTTTCGAAATTTGAAACGTACTACCCATAAATCGCTTTAATAACTTTTACTGATTCCTGGTCCAGGTTTTTGTGATTCCACCTTTTCAATTTTCTATTTGCTATTTCATTTATAATCTCTGGTTCGTCTCTTTCATCCCATTTTCTCTTTGTTCATCTTCTCTGCCTTATTAAAAAAATACGTATATTGGTTGTTGCTCATATAATGGAGATTAGCTGCTCCTTCTTTCCTCTTGATCGTCCCATTCCTTTGAAATCAAAACCATCACCTGCTCCGAACATGATCCGCCAACATCTCTACCCATCGAATGCCAGCACCATTCCCACCTACTCCGCTCCAACCATACATCCCTGACCTTGAACTCTGCGCCCAAATTCCACGTTCAGCATACCCACCACCCTTTAAAGCTCGGCCTTCCACCATCTGTCACCTCCGCCTTTCCTTCAACATCATACAAATCCCACGCTCCTCCCACCATCTTCACCGTGCCAAAGCATCTTCCGAAACTATCTCGCCCCTGTGCAACCACCAAACCCAGTCCTTCCACATACCCTCGGCAGCTCACCCGTCCAACCAAACGCCAGTCATCCCCTTCAACGCCTCATGCCATTTCCATCATCACCATTCCTCCACGTCTTCCACCTTTCCACGTCCTAGGCAACCGAATCTTGCTTCACCCCTCTTCCTTCCATCTCCTCTAGCACGCAAGAGCGCACCCCTCCCTCCTTGCCGGCCATGACACCTTTGCTTGCTTCATCATCTTGGCCATGAAGTTTTGTTGGCTGTAAGCAACTATCCCACTTTTACATAATGCATGTTGTGTACATATATTGTACGCATGCATGTATATATAGATTATGTGAATTATTTTACATGTCTCAGTATGTATATTTTATAAGTTACATGTACCTGCGAATTATACATATCAAGTCTACATGTTGATTTAATTATATGTTAAAATATAAAAGTTTTAAGTGATGTTTAAACTGTTGTTTATATGAGTGGGTTTACGTTATATTTTAGTTGGTCCTGCATATACAAGTACAGTGGAATCTGAAGTTCCCATTTTACTTTGGTTATAAAGTATATCAGTTATATTAAATACATATATTCTATAGTATATATTAAGTTGGGTCCTGTGTATATGTTATATTGGTGATCTGCATAGTGATGTGTACATTGATTCTCTTTAAGTTATGTATGCATAGTTAAAGTTATAAAATTTAGTCTATCTATAGTCTGTTAATATATATGTGATTTTGGGATAATACTTTGTCGCGTGAGTGTAGTTGTTTTGTTACCATTTACAGGCTTATATATATTTATGTGGTTAGAATTTCGAAATGTATATACATTGCTTATAAGGTTACAATATTATGTTTATGCTTTTAGTATATAAAATACTTTTATACTAGCTGTACTGAAATCCTACAGTATATATAAGGAATGATTTTTACATATATTATATATACCTTTGATCTCTTTGTAGTGTTTGTATTCTAAGAATAATGATTTTGAATCACATTTATATATTTTATTTTAACTTTGGTCGAAAATTTAAATTATTAATGTTAATAGAATTTTTATAAATATATATATATATATTTAATATTAATACATTTTGTTTCCGTTATATCTTGACAATTCTGATTCGTTTTATCAATTTCTTGTTATCAGCATTAATCGTCGAATTCGTGCCAACCTTATTCGTTTTGGATTCGTGCTTGGATTTCGTAACTCAACTTCATTGTCTATCCTCTCTAGCCTCGAAAGGTGAGCACTCACTCACGATTAACGTTCTTTTATTTATTAAATTTGATTTCAATTGAAACGACAATTGAAATATACTGCTGTTAGTTAATTACACTGTTATATATGCTATTGCCTGTATCAGTTCACCTGTGACATTTGACACCATTATCTGTTAATTATTTATGTGATGATAATACAGTTTGGTTGATAATTGATTGTTGATATTTATATTGGACGTTAAATTGTTAATGTTAAAAATGATAAATGGCATGCAAATTGAATAGATATAGGATAGTTAACGATTTTAAAACTGATTTATATGTTAAATTTGACTAGTTGAATATGACCCCTTTTAATTGCTAAATTAATTGACATGTAGAATAGTGATATTTACACTTTGAACCATTGAACGTATATTTGATTAATTGTTGTAGTGTAAAATTTGAAATTGAATGACAAGTGAAAAACCGTAATGTAATAATCTTTCGGGATTATTTGAATTATTTGAATTGATTATTTGCACAAATGTGAATTAATATGCACAAATAATTATATTAATTTGCACAAATAACAATGTGAATTAATACGATTATTTCGGGATTATTTGAATTGATTATTGGATTGATATTGATTGTTGTTATTGCTTGTTTATTTACTTTGACACCATCCCAGTTATCACACTGCAAGTTCCCTTTGTTATGCTTTGATTTTTGAATTGAATTGGAATCGGGTTGAAATGATAAATACCCAAATTGAACTTTGACCTAGGATAGAAATTTAATAAAAACCCGATTGGTCAATAAATTGATTTAAAAATAAAATGAAGATTTTATTTGAATAAATAATATGGTTTTGAAACGAAGTTGGAAATTGAATTTTAATGAAATTTAAATGTGAATATTTAATAATCTGGAATGAAATTGATGAAAGAATGTTGTTTAATTTGAGAAATGATTGAATTAAGTTTGAAATGATTTAATAATTAAGTTTGAAATTAAAATTGAGTTTGAAATTATAAAACTTTGAAATTATTTAATAATTAAACTTTGAAATTATTTAATAATTAAGTTTTGAATTATTTAATAATTAATTAAGATTGAATTATTTAATGATTAAATTAAATTGAATTTTTGAATAAGTGAATTTTACTTCGTAATAACTGAAATTGAGTTTCTTTATTAATTAAGTTTTGGAAAATTATTTAAGTAAGTAAATAAGTGAAATGGAATTTCTTTAACAAGAAATGAAAATGTGATATTTTTGGAATTAATGTAAGACTGGCAATTGAAAGAATTGATTTGACGAATTTAGTTTAATTCAAAATTGTAAGTTTTGATTTAATGAAGTTGAACTTAAGAATTGATTTAATGAATTGGAAATTTAATAGAAATTGTTTTGAATGATAAAGTAACTTAACGAATATTGAATGAAATCGATAAATGAAGTTAAATTGATTTGAATGTTAAATTAAATTAATTTAAATGATTTCGGAATGAATCTTATATACGAACTTGAATCAATATTTGAATTGTTTTAAATAGAGATTGAAATTGAATTATAAGATTTTGAAATTATGAATTTGGAAGTTTTAAAAACGTAAATTTTGGAAATTGATTTCGAAAGAGAAATGAAATGTTGGTTTACAAATTGAAATTGAAATTGTAAATGATTTGGTTTTGAAATATATTAAATGACCCATCGGTGTAATAAATTCGGAAGTTATTAAAGAGACCGGAATCGGTTATGGATATACTCTCTATCTAAACCGAAAACCACTTTAATAACTATACGCGGAGTGATGATCCAGAATGAAGTGGTTGGAATGATGTACGTGATGACTGAAGAAAGAGAACGATAATGGATAGCCTTGACACTTGTGTCAAATTGGAAATGACTAAAACAGGAGCCGTGCCGGGCCAATGGAGGATTAGCTACCTCAAGTGGACACACTTCTTCGAACTACTCATTACTTGTTGTCGATTGGTGCACCCTTGATTTTGGGAGTGTTGTTTCACGGTGTTGCGGGTGCTGCGGCGTTGCGTTCTCACCAGTCCGGATAAGGCAAACGGTAGTATCACTATCTTGGGTATTGCCTCATGTGCCTTGTCATACTTGTATTCCATTTATTCGCGACCACTACGAAACTGTTTTGTTCCTTTAGTATATGGATTGCCCTCTGGTGACTTCCGGTTTTGGGGAAACTACGGTCTTGTATATGCTTTTGGGAATAAAAATGTGTTAAGGGTGGAATGGGCCATGATTTAACACTATTCTGATATCTTATTATTACTGATAGACATTATCTACCTATCGTACACTACTACATAGTAGATAGTTTAACGGATCCTTAAAGGATGGTTATTCTAAACATCCTCTGAGTTACTTGTATTTCAATTGCTATTTCACTTGAGTTGGATTTATTAATATAAGAATGTTAATCCTGACTCGAGTGTTTTGTGTTTTGCTTTACGCTCGGGTCAGACTGAGTGGTTCAGCTTTCGAGACTCACCTTTGGAGTTGGAGCTTCGCTTGGAGATCCAGCTATCTATCCAGCTTTCAGATATTCGATGATTCCAGTGATGTATTCTGATTTGTATCTGATGTATCGTGTTACCCTTCCGTTGTATCTGGTTTAACTCTGATGTATCGTATTACTCTTCTGTTGTAAACTCTGATGTATTTTATATATTCATATAGTAGCTTCATGAACTACTATCTCTTTTATTTCCGCTGCAAATTATTACTCTGTGTCTGTGATCTGTGATTATTTATTTACTGTATATGTTCAGTTTTGCCAATTTAAATTAACAACGCGGTATTTTGAGCAATTCAACTCCGGCATGTGTGTCTGCCTATGCACTTGGCGGGTGCAGCATGATAGGGGGTTCTCGCATTTGGTTTGGTAGAGAGCAGATGACTCTTACTCCTACATGTCCCTGTGGGGTTGGTGCAGTCGAGAGGCTGGCTGTAAAGGCAGAACACAGGTACTACTGTATGCTACGGTGGGCGTTACCCCACTGACGCGGTCCGTTACAGTTGGTATCAGAGCTTTGGTAGCTCTAGGCAAAACTTAGCATATAGGGTAAATATATTTACAGAATCACTCTCATTCGAGTTTCAATCTCTTCCTTTGACTCAATTCCTTTGAATTTTGGAACGTTCCCCTCGGTTCCGAAATTCATTCGTGTCCCTCACTATTCGTCTTCTTTCAATCATGGAGCACCCCATAACTCCATTCTAAATGATATCTATAATAGATCGGTGGTCTCGCCTATCTTAGAATGATTCGTCAAGGAGCAAAACTCCTTTACAATATGCATTGATTTACCGGAGATTTCTGTATCCTCGGTTTACGATGCTATCTATCTCCTGCAATACCTAAATTCTATTTCTTGAGATCGAACGTCGATTTACCTCGGAATTCCACATCGATCTTATTCTTGAAGTTACGGTTGACCCGGTTAAGGTTGCCCGCGATTTATTTAAGATTATCTATTCCTTATTCGGTTAAATAATTGTCTTATCTTTCGTTCCAACTTATTCTCAAATCAAATTTTTTCTTTGATTGAATTAATCAAATTGAGACCCTATCCTTATTTTGTGAATCCATTCTTGTATCGTCGAGCGAGGAAGTGTATTTGTAAATTAATATTTAAAATGTTTTAATATATGCTGTGTTGTTTGAGTTGTTGATGTTGATTTGGGTTTCCGATCGATTCGTCTGATCAACGCTATCGATAGGATTTCCAAAACACTTGAGCAGAGCAAACTGACACAATATCGTTTTCAAATTTGGTAAATGGAATAAATTTGTATGAATATATTATCAATATATATAAGTAAAATTTTCTGAAATTTAATAAGTTAATTTAATTGGTTGTTGAAATGATAATAATTGATTATCACTTATTGTTCTATAAATGAATTTTAAAACATGGGTTATAAACTGATTTGAAATTTAAATGAATTTAAAATTTAGAATTTGATAATTAAATTTCCTAAAATTTCAAGCTTTGGTTTTTAAATTTTAAAATGTATGTTATTGAACGTATTTTCGAATAGAAACTGTTTTCAAAGAATTTTAAAATGTTGAAATCAGTGCTCTTCTCTTTGTCGCTGGAAAATAATTTCGGTGACGGCGGCCGCATCATCGACATTCATTTTCGAGTTTTGAAGTGGAGATACTCTTCTGTAGCTTTGCTACGGTTTGTTTTGAAAAATATTTTGATTTAAATTTCTTCAATATAATTTGATTTATATATATATGGGTATCTTATTTTCAAAATAAAATAAAAAAATTTTAATTTGATTTGATATAAATATATTATATATATCTCTAAATTGTTTAAAGTTAATCAGAAATCTAATTCGTCGATTTTGTTAAAGGATGATTTTAATTATAAATAAAACCAAAATTTGGAATAAATATTTAAACTTGAATAATTGAATTGGGAAAATTTTATTTGTATATTGTTCAACTGCATTCTAATACAACTTACCTAAATTATTCAGAAGTTAAAATGTAATTGGATAATATTCAATATAAAATAATTTTATAAATTTTTTTTTGTTTATAATAAATGTTATACACTAAATTTTGATTATAAAGATGTTAATAGAGTTAGATAGGATAATAAGTAAACTCAGTTAATAATGAACTAAATTTGTTTTGAAAGAATTAATAAATTTGTTTTGAAAGAATTAATAAATTTGTTTTGAAAGAATTAATAAATTGAAATTTGATCAACATATGAAAATACCTTGAATTTAAAAGAAATTAATAGATGTAAATTAATTTAAATCGAAACTTTTATGTTTTAAATTAATTTATATGGTTTAAATATATGTAGTAGATATATTAAGTTGAATAAATTAAACAATAATATGGAATAAAGAAGAATTTAAAATTGTTGAAGAAAAATGATTATAATAAAAGATTATTCAAATTTATGGTTTTAAAAATTGTAAATTGAAGAAATGGGATAATAAGATAATGAATTTTGAAATAGTTGAGATTGATTTTAGTGAAATCAAATGGATTAAATCAATTATTGAATATCAATTAATTTAAATTTAAATTTATATGGTTTAAATTAATTGTTATTTTGTATTTCAAATCTGTTTTTCTTTCTGGTTGTTTCTATTCTCCTACCTCGTTCCTTTTCGGGGACGAAAAGTTTTGAGTGGGGGAGAGTGTAACGACCCGTAAATTTCAACTGTTTTAATAACGTAATTAGTTGAAATTTTGTGAAATTTTAAACATAAAATTTTGAAATATAAATTTAATATTTGAAATGCGTCTAGTTAAACATAGCAACTGGTAAATTTTCGTCCAAAAATATGAAAGTTTATTTCGCGCGTAAATTCACTTCAATTTAATCAGTTAAAAAGCGATGAAAATAAAATATTTTCAGAACCTATATATTTTTACATAGAAAAATTCTAAACCATCTTCTGAGCAAGATGTCAGTTTGTCGTTTTTCCAAATTCGGACTTCTTTGGCTCCGTCGATCTTATTTTTCAGTGTTTTTCTTGCACTTTCCGCTATTAGAAATTCGAATTTTATAATTCAATCGAATCACTGATATCTGTATACCGTTTTGATCGTCTCGCCGCGCTGATCTCAACGGTATATTTATTTCTGTATTTTGAGTTCCGTTACGCGACGGAAACAATAAAATGTTCATTTTAACGGTACCATAAATTGTGATCTTGCATTTTCTTTCAGTTTCAAAATTTAAACGTGCTGCACCCCTAATATTAATTGCCTTATATAACTCCAACTTGTTCACCAGCCTTTTATGTTACCTATAATTGATTTTAAATTTTACTATTCCCTTTACATCCGTATTGGTACCGTAAACTATGACTTTATTTGTTCCATCTGTTTCGAAATTTGAAACGTACTACCCATAAATCGCTTTAATAACTTTTACTGATTCCTGGTCCAGGTTTTTGTGATTCCACCTTTTCAATTTTCTATTTGCTATTTCATTTATAATCTCTGGTTCGTCTCTTTCATCCCATTTTCTCTTTGTTCGTCTTCTCTGCCTTATTAAAAAATATGTATATTAGTTGTTGCTCATATAATGGAGATTAGCTGCTCCTTCTTTCCTCTTGATCGTCCCATTCCTTTGAAATCAAAACCATCACCTGCTCCGAACATGATCCGCCAACATCTCTACCCATCGAATGCCAGCACCATTCCCACCTACTCCGCTCCAACCATACATCCCTGACCTTGAACTCTGCGCCCAAATTCCACGTTCAGCATACCCACCACCCTTTAAAGCTCGGCCTTCCACCATCTGTCACCTCCGCCTTTCCTTCAACACCATACAAATCCCACGCTCCTCCCACCGTCTTTACCGTGCCGAAGCATCTTCCGCCACTATCTCGCCCCTGTGCAACCACCAAACCCAGTCCTTCCACATACCCTCGGCAGCTCACCCGTCCAACCAAACGCCAGTCATCCCCTTCAACGCCTCATGCCATTTCCATCATCACCATTCCTCCACGTCTTCCACCTTTCCACGTCCTAGGCAACCGAATCTTGCTTCACCCCTCTTCCTTCCATCTCCTCTAGCATGCAAGAGCGCACCCCTCCCTCCTTGCCGGCCATGACACCTTTGCTTGCTTCATCATCTTGGCCGTGAAGTTTTGTTGGCTGTAAGCAACTATCCCACTTTTACATAATGCATGTTGTGTACATATATTGTACGCATGCATGTATATATAGATTATGTGAATTATTTTACATGTCTCAGTATGTATATTTTATAAGTTACATGTACCTGCGAATTATACATATCAAGTCTACATGTTGATTTAATTATATGTTAAAATATAAAAGTTTTAAGTGATGTTTAAACTGTTGTTTATATGAGTGGGTTTACGTTATATTTTAGTTGGTCCTGCATATACAAGTACAGTGGAATCTGAAGTTCCCATTTTACTTTGGTTATAAAGTATATCAGTTATATTAAATACATATATTCTATAGTATATATTAAGTTGGGTCTTGTGTATATGTTATATTGGTGATCTGCATAGTGATGTGTACATTGATTCTCTTTAAGTTTTGTATGCATAGTTAAAGTTATAAAATTTAGTCTATCTATAGTCTGTTAATATATATGTGATTTTGGGATAATACTTTGTCGCGTGAGTGTAGTTGTTTTGTTACCATTTACAGGCTTATATATATTTATGTGGTTAGAATTTCGAAATGTATATACATTGCTTATAAGGTTACAATATTATGTTTATGCTTTTAGTATATAAAATACTTTTATACTAGCTGTACTGAAATCCTACAGTATATATAAGGAATGATTTTTACATATATTATATATACCTTTGATCTCTTTGTAGTGTTTGTATTCTAAGAATAATGATTTTGAATCACATTTATATATTTTATTTTAACTTTGGTCGAAAATTTAAATTATTAACGTTAATAGAATTTTTATAAATATATATATATATTTAATATTAATACATTTTGTTTCCGTTATATCTTGACAATTCTGATTCGTTTTATCAATTTCTTGTTATCAGCATTAATCGTCGAATTCGTGCCAACCTTATTCGTTTTGGATTCGTGCTTGGATTTCGTAACTCAACTTCATTGTCTATCCTCTCTAGCCTCGAAAGGTGAGCACTCACTCACGATTAACGTTCTTTTATTTATTAAATTTGATTTCAATTGAAATGACAATTGAAATATACTGCTGTTATTTAATTACACTGTTATATATGCTATTGCCTGTATCAGTTCACCTATGACATTTGACACCATTATCTGTTAATTATTTATGTGATGATAATACAGTTTGGCCGATAATTGATTGATTGTTGATATTTATATTGGACGTTAAATTGTTAATGTTAAAAATGATAAATGGTATGCAAATTGAAATAGATATAGGATAGTTAACGATTTTAAAACTGATTTATATGTTAAATTTGACTAGTTGAATATGACCCCTTTTAATTGTTAAATTAATTGACATGTAGAATAGTGATAATTACACTTTGAACCATTGAACGTATATTTGATTAATTGTTGTAGTGTAAAAATTGAAATTGAATGACAAGTGAAAAACCGTAATGTAATAATCTTTAATCTACATGAAATGATAGTGTAGATTCTAGAGATAATTATATTAATTTGCACAAATAACAATGCGAATTAATACGATTATTTCGGGATTATTTGAATTGATTATTGGATTGATATTGATTGTTGTTATTGCTTGTTTATTTACTTTGACACCATCCCAGTTATCACACTGCAAGTTCCCTTTGTTTTTCTTTGATTTTTGAATTGAATTGGAATCGGGTTGAAATGATAAATACCCAAATTGAACTTTGACCTAGGATAGAAATTTAATAAAAACCCGATTGGTCAATAAATTGATTTAAAAATAAAATGAAGATTTTATTTGAATAAATAATATGGTTTTGAAACGAAGTTGGAAATTGAATTTTAATGAAATTTAAATGTGAATATTTAATAATCTGGAATGAAATTGATGAAAGAATGTTGTTTAATTTGAGAAATGATTGAATTAAGTTTGAAATGATTTAATAATTAAGTTTGAAATTAAAATTGAGTTTGAAATTATAAAACTTTGAAATTATTTAATAATTAAACTTTGAAATTATTTAATAATTAAGTTTTGAATTATTTAATAATTAATTAAGATTGAATTATTTAATGATTAAATTAAATTGAATTTTTGAATAAGTGAATTTTACTTCGTAATAACTGAAATTGAGTTTCTTTATTAATTAAGTTTTGGAAAATTATTGAAGTAAGTAAATAAGTGAAATGGAATTTCTTTAACAAGAAATGAAAATGTGATATTTTTGGAATTAATGTAAGACTTGTAATTGAAAGAATTGATTTGACGAATTTAGTTTAATTCAAAATTGTAAGTTTTGATTTAATGAAGTTGAACTTAAGAATTGATTTAATGAATTGGAAATTTAATAGAAATTGTTTTGAATGATAAAGTAACTTAACGAATATTGAATGAAATCGATAAATGAAGTTAAATTGATTTGAATGTTAAATTAAATTAATTTAAATGATTTCGGAATGAATCTTATATACGAATTGAATCAATATTTGAATTGTTTTAAATAGAGATTGAAATTGAATTATAAGATTTTGAAATTATGAATTTGGAAGTTTTAAAAACGTAAATTTTGGAAATTGATTTCGAAAGAGAAATGAAATGTTGGTTTACAAATTGAAATTGAAATTGTAAATGATTTGGTTTTGAAATATATTAAATGACCAATCGGTGTAATAAATTCGGAAGTTATTAAAGAGACCAGAATCGGTTATGGATATACTCTCTATCTAAACCGAAAACCACTTTAATAACTATACGTGGAGTGATGATCCAGAATGAAGTGGTTGGAATGATGTACGTGATGACTGAAGAAAGAGAACGATAATGGATAGCCTTGACACTTGTGTCAAATTGGAAATGACTAAAACAGGAGCCGTGCCGGGCCAATGGAGGATTAGCTACCTCAAGTGGACACACTTCTTCGAACTACTCATTACTTGTTGTCGATTGGTGCACCCTTGATTTTGGGAGTGTTGTTTCACGGTGTTGCGGGCGCTGCGGCGTTGCGTTCTCACCAGTCCGGATCAGGCAAACGGTGGTATCACTATCTTGGGTATTGCCTCATGTGCCTTGTCATACTTGTATTCCATTTATTCGCGACCACTACGAAATTGTTTTGTACCTTTAATATATGGATTGCCCTCTGGTGACTTTCGGTTTTGGGGAAACTACGATCTTGTATATGCTTTTGGGAATAAAAATGTGTTAAGGGTGGAATGGGCCATGACTTAACACTATTTTGATATCTTATTATTACTGATAGACATTATCTACCTATCGTACACTACTACATAGTAGATAGTTTAACGGATCCTTAAAGGATGGTTATTCCAAACATCCTCTGAGTTACTTGTATTTCAATTGCTATTTCACTTGAGTTGGATTTATTAATATAAGAATGTTAATCCTGACTCGAGTGTTTTGTATTTTGCTTTACGCTCGGGTCAGACTGAGTGGTTCAGCTTTCGAGACTCACCTTTGGAGTTGGAGCTTCGCTTGGAGATCCAGCTATCTATCCAGCTTTCAGATATTCGATGATTCCAGTGATGTATTCCGATTTGTATCTGATGTATCGTGTTACCCTTCCGTTGTATCTGGTTTAACTCTGATGTATCGTATTACTCTTCTGTTGTAAACTCTGATGTATTTTATATATTCATATAGTAGCTTCATGAACTACTATCTCTTTTATTTCCGCTGCAAATTATTACTCTGTGTCTGTGATCTGTGATTATTTATTTACTGTATATGTTCAGTTTTGCCAATTTAAATTAACAACGCGGTATTTTGAGCAATTCAACTCCGGCATGAGTGTCTACCTATACACTTATAATGGATGCGAATGGTCCAAAATATCGGGTCGTTACAAGTGCCTTCGATTCTGCTCGATCCCGGAACATACTTGTATGGTTGTATGTCTGACGTTACAAATTGAGATATAAAGCTGGTTTCTATCAAATACATATCTGTTGGTGGCGGAGAATTTATTCTCTTAGCTTAACACCCTTCTCTGAGACGTATGAGCTCAGAGGTTATGTAGTTGATGGTTACTAGTGATATATTCCCAATTTGGTAACGTGGCATGCTGAGTGTTGCTGTGTAATGATCATTGTTTGATCATTTGTGATATGATCATTTGTTTGATCATTTATCTTTGTGATCATTACTTTTATCATTTGTTTGACCCAAAGCATGGCTTTGTACCAAAGCGTAGCTTTGTGGACAAGACTTCGTCGGACCTCACACCCCGGAAATGGTCAAAACAGGAAGGATGCAGCAAGGTTATTAGGGGATAGCGCCCCCTTAGTGTATGTCATTTCCTTCTGGATAGAGGTTGTATCATGGTATGGAGCCCAGATATTTAACGTATGTTGTTGCTGCAAATTTATTTCTTTGTGGTTGTTGGAATCGAGGATCCTCGGATAAAGGTCGTTACGACCGGGGGATGGCATATTCGTGTCAGTAGTTACCCAGTTAGGGGTAACCCGGCCTTGTGTTGGCAGAGATCCGGTTAGGTTCTCGGGGCGTCTTTCCAGAGGCGTACCTATGTGGCAATGGGAAGTTCCTTGGCCTGACCATTTGTTGGAAATCCAAACTCCAATACGAACTTTGTACGATATTAGTTGTAGAACCTGCCATTTACTTATGGTGGCGCCACACTGTTTAGATGGTAGCTATAGTAGGCATAGTTCGAAATGTCTATGTTGCCTAAGATTAATATTATACTTTCGAAATGTTTTCCACACTAGACATTAATAATAATAATCCAATGATCGGCGTAGTAAGCATCTTTGACTATCATAAGAAGAAATCTCCTCCAATTCTGCGTTTGCATTGTGTGTGTGGCGGGAGGTCTTATGGTAGTTTCATTTTCCAAAAGCATTGCGAATAAATTTTATTTTCTTATGAAAAATAACTGTTTTACGATCTCACACCAGTCACCATGACTGACCTGGAGTTTATTGTTCCCTTCCTAAACTCTGGGTGCCCACCAATTTCCACACGGGCAGTCTAGAGTTAGGTTATCAGGTCATTCTGGATTCAGGAGATGCTATGGAGCTCAAGTGGCGAGCTGGATGGCGAGACGTATCACCTATACTATGTATTATTCCGCTGTGTATTCTGTATGAGGATAAGTTTATATAACTGTCCGGTGTTGTATTGTTGTTGTAAACTCTGATGATGATGTAATGTATAAAATGATATAGTTCTTTGTTTTAAAGATTATTCATTTACCTATTATATGTTGTTCAGCTGCGATATGTGAGATTCTGATATTGTTCCGTTTCTGTGTTCTTCTGTTGTTTCTTCTTTCTTTTTCTTCTGTTTTCTTCTACCTCTTCTTTTTCTCCATAACAATTCGGTTTTCCGGCATTCGATTTCTCGGCTGTTGATACAGTGGACGTATTAATGTCGATTTTCGAGCGACGAAAAATCGCAATCGTTACAGTTGGTATCAGAGCATATGGTTAAGCGACAACCCTGCTCTGTTGGGTGTTACTCATTAGAGATAGAGTCAGTGGTACTCTAGAATGAGTGGAGTGTAACAATAGATATGAGCGCGTATTTGTTAGTGAATATAAAATTGTTTTATATTGTGGTGATTGGTTTGTTGAGTGGTATATGGATTCTGGTTGGTATAGTCCGTACAACTTTATCGATAGGGATCTCTAAACACTTGTTCAGAACAATTCAGCACAATATTGTTTAAATTGGGTAAATGAAATAATTTTACCTTGGTTATATTTTGTATATAAAGGGAATAATTTTTTAGAATTATTAAAGTATATATAAAATTGATTGTTTGGTTGTTGAAAATATAAATATATATATAAGTTAATAAAAGTTGTTTGAATAAGTTAAATGAAAACAACAATTGTGAAAGAGTAAATTGTATAAGCAAATGAATTATAATGTATGAAGTTATAATTAAAATGATTTGCAATTGTGAAATAACCTTGTATAAGTAAAGTAAAATAGTGAAATGATACAAGAAAAGATTTATAAATGTGATTTATAAATAAAAGGAAATTTTGAAGGAATTTTAAGCACTGAATTCACTACTGTTACTGGGAAATAATAAGGGTGATGACTGCAGCATCATCGGTATCATTTTCGAGTTTCTGTGTGATTGATTTGGTACCATACTAAATTGAAAATTGGAGTTTTGTTGTGATAAACAAATTTAAATTAAAATCCAAGTTAGAGTGTCTAGTAAGTAGTCTTGCACATTGAAGAGAAACTATGAGCTTCTTATTAATTCAAGAATAGATAATTGTAACGACCTAGAATTTCTGATATTTGAAATTCGAATATTTAATTGATTTTAAATATTAACAAGTGGAATTAATAAGTCCAATAATTTATTTTTCGAATAATTGGATTTAATTGGGTAATTAAATCGATAATTTAATAGTTGAAATTCCAGAAATAATTGAAATCTGGATTAAATGTGAATGAAAATGATTTATAAAGTTATATTAAATCATATTGGGGTTATAGTAATGTTATAGAACTTTTAAAATTGAATTAAAAGTTAATTTGTGAAAATTGAATATTTTAATATTTAATCGACTAGTGAAATTAGCCATTTTTCGAACAGTCCCGGAATTGGACGAAACTAGTTCCATTGGATCCGTAATAGTTTGTTATTAACGGATTTAAACTTTCATAGCAATCGGAGTTGTCGTTTGACTGTGGCAGCTCAAAACGCATCGAAATTGTTTTAGTATTAATTTGGCGAGTTAAAATAGTCATTTTTCAAACAGTGTTGGATTTCGACGAAACCAGTTTCATCGAATGCGTAATGTAATATTATTATAAGGTTTCAAATTTCGTGTCCATCGGATTTACTGTTTGTCCGAGGCAAGCTAAAACGCATAGAAATTTGATTAACCGATTTAATTTTAAATCGATCGTTTATTGCCGTAACTCGCACAGGTGATCGAATTGGCTTGCGAAACCTGTTCCATTGTGTCCATAATGCGGGGTAAACCTTAGAAACGCCGGTCACCGCGCGAGATTTGAAGTTCGGAAAATCCGGGATGAATAGTGTTCGTTGAATTTTCTATAAAAGCCCCTTTATTTTCATTTTTGCAACAACACTGAAACCCTAACCCTAATTCAAGCAGAGCCGCCGGCCTCTATATTCAATGGCCCATATCTTCATTTCCTTTCCTCTTTGATTTCTTCGAATTCGTCAACCAATTCAAAAACTTATCAACTACAAAATTCTAGAGAGCATCGAGCTCTATAAATCTAACGGTGGGAATTGGCTATCGTCGATCGGAGGAGGAGCTTTGAGCTCGCGTTTATGCTCGGTTCGTGCACGAAAATCGAGAAGAATGGGGGGCCGGGTGCTATGCTGCTCCAGGCGTTGGTGGCTCGTGTGGTGGCGCGCGTGGTGGTGGTCTCTGATCATCGTGAAGCGGAGCGTAGAGGTGGTGATAATTCGATGAAGAAAGGCGGCTTGGGTTCTTTGTATACGTGAAAGGAACAAGAGATGGAAGAAGAGGGAACAGCCGAGATCTGGATGCTAGAAAATGAACGGTGCAGATTTGCAGTAGGGTTTAAAACAAAATAGATTTGTAAATTAATTTATATTTAAAATCATGTGATGTTTAAAATGATGTAACTTCTTTATACGAGGTTCGTTTCGGACGAAACTTTTTGCGTTGGAATCGTTTCGACGAGCTCTTCGCAATGGAGCTGGATTGGAGTTAATTGGAGACAGTGAAATTTTTGGGTAAAATTAAACGTGCGTTTAATTTTATTCGAAATAAAACGCTACAAATTGCTATCGGAAATTCAAGGTGAGAACTTCTCACTCAATCGAAATTGTTTCGATTTAAATTTTAAATAGTTTGATTTAAAAATTTCTTGATTGTGTGATTGGATGATAAATTGCTATCTGTTGTATTGAAATAGACATTATACGCCGTATATTAAGCGGAGGTCATTTATTAAAAACATATAACGCGAATATTTCACCGTAAAGTGAAATTGGTATTATATATGTATTTGGAGTTGATTTCCCACATTTTATAGTGGATGAGACCCTATTGCGATGTATAATAACGGATAATATTTTATAAATCTCATATACCATGATATTCCATACTGGAACAGAATTGGTATTGTGCTAACATCTGTGGATGCAGGGAAACAGGTTAGAGGGATCCAACTGGATTCCTCAACTGATTTGATTTATTTACAGATATTGTTATATATTCTGTTATCATATTGATGTATGATGTTTGGATGCCGCGATTGACTATTGGGTGCTGTTGCATCATCGGATCCATTTTTGAAGTTTAAAAATAACGATTTTGATTTTAAAAGGATTTTAAAGTGATTTTTGAAAGTATACGTTTTATTAAAATTTTAAATTGATTCATTCTAAATAAATAAACATTATAATTTTTATGTAATTAAAATTAGGATGTTTGTGAAAATATAATAAGTATGTGGTTTTTGAAATATAAGTTGATTAAATTGTAATTGGTTTAAATTGAAATTTTCGACTTATTATAAATGGATTATATTTATAGATGATGTATAAAATTGTTATTTTATAAATAAAAATAAGGAAATTATTTAGGAGTTCTATAAATGTTAAAATGAACTTATAAACAGATTTTATAAGTAAGTAATATTAATAGATATACGATTTGTGAAGATATAAAATGAAGGATTTTGAAACTAAATGAATTATAAGTTATCAACTTATGATTTGGATTTTTGTTATATAAATGAGTCAAATGGAATTGTTTAAATAAAGGGATTTCATAACTTGAAGTTTTATAAAATATAAATGTGATTTATAAACGTTGTTTTATAAATCCAAAATCACTTATTTTGATAAGTGAATTATAGAAGTTAATTAAAGGAAGTATATTCATGATTTTGAACAGTGAATATATTATTAAATAAAATGGATATGTTTTGGAGAAGTGATATTACAAAATTAAGTAATTGTTTTAAAAAGATGTTTTAAAACGTGTTAAGTATCGAAAACATAGATTTCAACATTCATTATTGAAATAGACGTTTTCGAGAAATAAGGAAATGGTGGACTATAACACTGTTGTTATAGTAAATGATTTTCGAAAGGAAATGTTTTATATAGTTTTGGGATTTATATATCTATCTTAACTTCGAATCCCTATACTAGTGATTTTAGGTCGTCGTAACGATGTTTTACGCAACATTCGTTTTGACTCAAATAAATGTGTTTAAGAGAACATTTTCCTTAAAGAATGAAATATATACTTAATTTTGATTTAAGTAGATTGGATATTTTCGAAATATTGAAAACAAATGGATTTGTGAATTACTTATTATTAAATAAGTATGGAAATGTTTTTTTCAATATAAAGTGAAATGTTTTTGAGATTTTATCTTTTAAAAATAAATTGAAAGTGATTTGAAATGTTGTTTTCAAATGGTTGAAGTGTGGAAATTATATATCTTGTAAAGATATTTTTGGAAAATAAATAATTTGGAAAATTATTTGGAATCTGATGATGCTGTGCAGACCTATTGATAGTTAAATAACCGACTATCAATAATTACCTTGAATGGGTATTTGTTGTGTTTTGCTTGAATTTGAATGCCACACTTATTTTCAAAATATTGCGATCACTATTCGGGTTAGCCGGGAAAGTACCTTTGGGTTGTATAACCCATTCTGAATATGTGATACGTCGAAATGGATTGCATTTGATGACCGGTGTTGAAGACCGGATATTTTGAAAACGGAAGGATTACCGTCGAATGACTCTGCATCGGCTGATCTCCGATATAGAGATTTTATCACCCTTTGTGATGGGAAGTCCAGACGTGATTAGAAATTATCCGGATTGCAAGGATCGAGCAGAAATTATCCGGATTGCAAGATAGTTGATGGTTACTAGTGATATATTCCCAATTTGGTAACGTGGCATACTGAGTGTTGCTGTGTAATGATCATTGTTTGATCATTTGTGATATAATCATTTGTTTGATCATTTATCTTTGTGATCATTACTTTTATCATTTGTTTGACCCAAAGCATGGCTTTGTACCAAAGCGTAGCTTTGTGGACAAGACTTCGCCGGACCTCACACCCCGGAAATGGTCAAAACAGGAAGGATGCAGCAAGGTTATTAGGGGATAGCGCCCCCTTAGTGTATGTCATTTCCTTCTGGATAGAGGTTGTATCATGGTATGGAGCCCAGATATTTAACGTATGTTGTTGCTGCAAATTTATTTCTTTGTGGTTGTTGGAATCGAGGATCCTCGGATAAAGGTCGTTACGACCGGGGGATGGCATATTCGTGTCAGTAGTTACCCAGTTAGGGGTAACCCGGCCTTGTGTTGGTAGAGATCCGGTTAGGTTCTCGGGGCGTCTTTCCAGAGGCGTACCTATGTGGCAATGGGAAGTTCCTTGGCCTGACCATTTGTTGGAAATCCAAACTCCAATACGAACTTTGTACGATATTAGTTGTAGAACCTGCCATTTACTTATGGTGGCGCCCCACTGTTTAGATGGTAGCTATAGTAGGCATAGTTCGAAATGTCTATGTTGGCTAAGATTAATATTATACTTTTGAAATGTTTTCCACACTAGACATTAATAATAATAATCCAATGATCGGCGTAGTAAGCATCTTTGACTATCATAAGAAGAAATCTTCTCCAATTCTGCGTTAGCATTGTGTGTGTTGCGGGAGGTCTTATGGTAGTTTCATTTTCCAAAAGCATTGCGAATAAATTTTATTTTCTTGTGAAAAATAACTGTTTTACAATCTCACACCAGTCACCATTACTGACCTGGAGTTTATTGTTCCCTTCCTAAACTCTGGATGCCCACCAATTTCCACACGGGCAGTCTAGAGTTAGGTTATCAGGTCATTCTGGATTCAGGAGATGCTATGGAGCTAAAGTGGTGAGCTGGATGGCGAGACGTATCACCTATACTATGTATTATTCCACTGTGTATTCTGTATGAGGACAAGTTTATATAACTGTCCAGTGTTGTATTGTTGTTGTAAACTCTGATGATGATGTAATGTATAAAATGATATAGTTCTTTGTTTTAAAGATTATTCATTTACCTATTATATGTTGTTCAGCTGCGATATGTGAGATTATGATATTATTCCGTTTCTGTGTTCTTTTGTTGTTTCTTCTTTCTTTTTCTTCTATTTTCTTCTACCTCTTCTTTTTCTCCATAACAATTCGGTTTTCCGACATTCGATTTCTCTGCTGTTGATACAGTGGACGTATTAATGTCGATTTTTGAGCGACGAAAAATCGCAATCGTTACAATAATCATCAGTTGTCAATTAAGTCGTTAAAAGTATTGACTCTATGATATGGTATGATGCATAAATCCGAAAATGAGTCCAAGTAAGTTATCAAAATAATATTTTCATAGTTATACCTATAGAGATATGATCCATCGTCCGCGAAGGAGTCCTCAAGAGCAAGGAAAATTCAATTAGAATATAATAAGCAACACTATAAGAATAACATCATAAACTTCAATTGTTGAAATTGGCGTAGTAGATTCATCATGCAACAGGCTCAAGTTAATTTGGATTTACTAACAAAATTATCGCTTGGTATGAGTTTGTGTTTGGTACATATGTGGTGAAAGGTAAAATGCTAAATAATGATTTAGAATAGACTGTTTGCACATGACAACTAGGTGTCTCGAATTCAGTGGGAGTAATATTGATATTATGGGGTATGATCCAAGAAATAATATGATAGTATAATTTTAAAAGCATCGAAATTGAATAAGTATTTTGATAGGAATATCGAATAGTTTAATTTTTAGTTAAAATGCAGAGAAAGCATGTTTCCATAAGAAAGAACCACTAAAGGGTACATAGATATTTCTAGACTATAAATAAACAACATACTGCTAATTGTCAATGATGGACTTATGTTAAAATCAGTAATAATTTTTTTGTTTAATACTCGATATTTGATTTGTATATTATAACTTTTATATTAAGTACAAAGGATGTTGGAATGTCCCAAAACGATATGCGAAGAGACCAATTTAAAATGTTTAATATGGAACATATAAAAAGGATTCCTTATGCTTTAGCAATAAGAATTATCATAGATATTGCATTGTCTATAGTATCGTAATTTGCTTACGTATTTGATACATGAAGCAAATATGAAATCCAAATTAAGATCACTAAAAGGTAGTTTAGAGTATTCTCGAGTATTAATGAAATACTAAAGAATTATTTATAGAAAAAACGAACTCCTTATGAAGGAGTGTACGAACTCAAACTTCATGTGTGATATTGAATGTTAATATTAAATTCATGTTCAAATCCTAATTAAGAACCTTTAAGCTTGGAAATGTTCTAAGCGAAAGGTTGTGGTTGATTCAATGAAAGGCTAAGTACATCGCCTTGAGTAGTGCCACAAGTATAAATATAAATGCACAAATTTATAATCGAGCTAGGATGACTCCAAAGCATTAAGAATACTACATGATTGGTATATGATAACAATGTAATGATAAGAGCTCACTAGAAGTCGAGAAATATACTCTAACTAGTTCCACATGGTAAAGATAATTTATCAGTATTGGAGAGAGTTGATTTCAGAGTATATAATTAAAAGAACATAGTAGATCCATTCACGAAGGGTCTAAATCGACCAGTTCTCATCAAACTGATAGAAGGGATGGGAAAGAGATTCCATAATTGGCACCAAGTGCAAGTGGGAGATTGATAGAGTTAGGGGTATGCCCTAGAGGCAATTATGCAATTTGTTATATATATATATATATCCAACTCAATAACCAATCTTGTTCAAAATAAAAGGTATTTTCTTTCTATTATATACTTGATACAATATGTTATATTAATTATTTAATTAGGTCAGAAGTATATTTAATAGAAAATCCATAAATGGTATGTTTTGTGATAGTAGTTACAAAATGTTGTAAACATGAGTAATTTATCACAATAAAATTAAGCATACTATTTTAAATATTCATAGTCAAGTTGTATCGAGATTGGATATGGATATATCCGTTGAGATTAGGGTAGCAATGCTCTCCAAATGTTGGGCAATGTATTACTCATGACTACTGGGGGCACCAAGGGATTACATACTAATAGTCATTATATAACCATGGAATGAATCACCTGATAGTTTTCTATTGGTTAATATAACTAAGGTCAAATAGAAAATATCGATGAATAATATTATACAGTTCTGTTGACTTGAGAGTATAATTGATCTTTAATGTGGAAGCTACACTTTGTTTATAGTTATATCGTAGCACAGGCATCCATCGGACAATTATATTTGGGTCGAGTGGAAGAATTGGGTATACTATTCAAGAGAGAATTTGTCTCCTCGGTTATATGAGGTTAGTATCACGGTCAACTTAGCTCAAAGTTAAAGTCACTGGCCAGAGTTGTTCAGTTAATAATAATAGTTATTATTGACCACGGGTTTGTATTTCGACAATAGAGTTGAATATCGATGATATTGGAATTTTGACCATTACCGAGTTTCATAAGTCCAAAGTGTTATAGTCTTGACGAAAGGAATTGGTGTAAATAATTGTCACTAATGGGTAACGCTTAATAAAAAAATTAGACTTTTTTCAAAACCAAGTGATAAATTGGGCCATAATAGCACACAACATGCTAAGTGATGCATGAATATTAATATTTAAAATGTTCAATATTAATCACTCACCAAATTTACACCTAAGAGTCGCACAACCAAAAAATTGAATAATCCTTTACCATTTGATTTAGCTAATTTGTAAATTGTTATAAATTAACTAAATTAATTAATATTTATGAAATATCAATTATTTTATTGATGTATCTTGAACAATATCAAACAGTGTGTGTAACAACCCAAAATTTAAGCTATAGTAATTAATTAACGAGTTAATTAAATAATAAATAAATTTGTGAAATTATCAGAGCCACAGAAGTTGCACCATTGTATCCATGGTAATTTTCTAGTCAATTTCCATATATAAATTGTCGGAATCCGAGTTAAAACGAAGAAGTTACAAAAGAAAGAAGAAATCATGATTTAAAAGGAAAAAAAATAGGCTAGGTCGACCCTAGGGTCGACCCTCACCAAGGCTAGGTGACCAATAGGTCAACCCTAGCTAGTGGAAGGTCGACACCAAGGTTGACCCACGTGCATTCTTGTACGTGGCTTCATCCAGTTGATTCGAACACGTCATTTTGCAACTTTTATACAATCATGTGTGTCTGTGCTTCCATCTGACGGTTTCTATGGAGCCTATGACGTGGTTGCACCAGATTTAATTTCCAAATCCACCGGTCTGAGATCCATAAGTCCCACTATAAATAAGACCATAGGCCTTGCAATTTTTCTCATTCAGATTTTCTCTATCTGGGTTCATTGCCTGAGGTTGGACTCTAAAAGGAATATTTTTCCAAGGAGAAGATCTTTTTAGTTAAAATATTTTATACCCTTCAAGTGGATTCGGGAAGGCCAAGGAAAAGATCTAAGGACCACATGTGAGTATTTAAGTAATTATTTTAGATTTTTAAGTAATTTAAAATAACAGGGTTTCCAATAGTTGTAGTTTTTCTACAATTTTGGGATAACCTTTATACAAGTTTATTTACAGTTTTAGACTTGTTGCTCAGTCTATTTTCTTTTAGCAATTCTTTTTCAGTTATTGCAATTATTCACTGTTAATTACAGCTTTTCCAATTATTTACAATTATTTATAGTATTTACTGTTATTTACGTTTTATTTACATCTATTCTACATTTGAGATTTCTTCTGTAATTGTCAGTTTCTTTTTAATTCCCTTTTTACGCGAATGGAATAAATAGAATAGAATAAATCACGACTATGGGTTAAAATATAAGAACACTGAATTTACAAAAAATGAGATGTGAAATGAGAAGAACTGTAATAAATTGGACTTAGACTGAAATAGGAAAATTTAAGATATTTGCAAGCTTAGTTATAACATACAATTATAACTAAAAAGAGAAAATAGAAGAAATGACAGAAGTAGCTTATTTTTAAAACTTAGACCTTGGGTTAAGTAAATAAGCAAAGTTATATCATAGGTTATAATTAGAGACAAAAAAAGGGCTTATTTATAAGACTTATACTAAGTTAATAAACAAAGATAGTAGTAAGACCCATACCAAAAACACTCCCTTTTTCAGTTAGGTCTCACAATAGATTAGGTGAGGCTAGGGCACGCTTATGCTGGAGTAGTGGTAAACAAGAAATCAATAAATAGAAGTTCAAATCATGGGGATTTGGACAAGGGGCGCAACTAGATTTTGTTTGTTAGATAAGACCCGTACCAATAGCATTCCCTTTTAAGTCAGACACAGGTGGTCTCACAATAGCATAGGTGAGGCAAGGGCACGCTTATGCTGGAGCAGTGGTAAATAAGAGGTCAACAGGAGGGAGCAACAGATAAAGCGAGCCTAGTGGTGGTTGAGCGTGCGGTCTCAGTGCTGGCTGATAAGTCATTATTGAGTTTCAAGCGCTAAGTAGGTATCTATTGCGTAGGGACCAACAGGGTCAAGTCCGCAGTAGTAGGTGTCTATTGCGTAGGGACCAACAGGGTCTAGTCTGTATCTTTTGCGTAGGGACCAACAAGGTTTACTCCGTATCTTTTGCGCAGGGACCAACGGGGTCTAGTCCGTATCTTTTTCGCAGGGACCAATAGGGTCTAGTCTGTATCTTTTCCGTAGGGACCAACAGGGTCTAGTCTGCATCTTTTGCATAGGGGCCAATGGTTCTAGTCCGCATTAGGCATAGTAGAGATAGAAGGCCGATCAAAGGGTAGAATTAGGACTTCAGCCTAATTAAAGTAGGATTAGGGTTTCAGCCTAATCAAAGCAGTTATCTAAGAAAAGTGCAAACAATCTAATCAAAATATCTAAGCACAGTGGACAGTTAAACCGTATTTTATTCCAGCTATATCTTTTCTTTTATTTCCTTTTATACTAGAACTGTTGCTAAGTCTATTATCTTTATCTTACTTAAAAATGCTAGTAATTACTTCCACTCACCGGACTTTTAGTCTGACCCACTCCTCTATTTTCCCCTTTTCTCCCCCTTAGGCCAGCAGAGGTAAGGACAGTAGATTTGGATTTCTTGAAGACCCATTTTCAGAGCTTTTTCATTCTTCATGTACTCTTCTTCTTTTCAGTATCATATGAATTTTGATGTATTGGTACTTTTTGAGAGGGATGATTATTTTCATGTACTCTAATGATGTGGCTGAGATGGTATTTTTCATGAGACATATGTATTCGGTTTTTAAGACATATTAGGTATTTGATTTTATGACTTATTTTATGGAGAAATAAAGTTTAATTTTAAATGTTTCCGCTTTTTTATTTATTTTGTCTTGTGAATCTTAGTCTCTGTAAAGTCTTTAGCTATACTTATAACACACCATATCCTTTAGTGTGTCCTTTTGGGTATACTAAGGGGTGTAGGGTGTTACATTTGGTATCAAAGCCTAAGGTTACAAGATTCCTAAAAATTTGTTTTAAAAAAGTAAAGTATTTTTCAAAATAGCTTGTTTTAAAAGTATTTTGTAGAAAGAAACTCTTAGAAATAGTTTTCGAGTATAAAAGAGTTTTTATAAAAATCCCCTCAAAGTCCAATTCAACCTTCTTTCGATTCCTTCTAGCTTAAATTCTCTTTTCTTTGCATAGCCTGGCTGCCTGGTTCCGTAGAGCTACTGTACCAGAGGTGCAAGGGCAAGCACCCAATATAGCACCGGTAGGTGGAAATCCCTTTAATCCACCTACAACAGCCAATTTTTCTAAGCTATGCAAGGACTTCGCTAGTCTAGGAGGTAGAACATCTTCCGGCACAGAGGATTTTGAGAAGACACGAGCGAGGTTGGAGGATATGGAGCAAAGGTTTAAGCTGTTAGATTTGGAGGATCGACAGAGAGTTCAACATGCATCTTGGCAGCTGAAGGGAGAGCTTAATGAGGTTCCTAAGTCAGAAAGCTCTAGGAAGCTGTAGTGTAAGAATAAGAAGGATAAGGACAAGAGGAAAGAAAGAGGACCTCATAAGAGGATCAAGAAAAGTGGAGGATGTCGTAGCTATGGGTTGGTTGGTCATTACGCAAAGGACTGTAAGATAAAATGATGAAGGGGAGGTATTTCAACTGTGGGCAGCCTGGTCACCTTAGTAGAGCTTGTCCTCACAGGATGGGGCAGAGAGCAGGCGCACCTATAGCGCGAGTATAGGCTTTGGATGCAACACCTTCTAGTAGTGGACCGAATCGAGGTAGGAAAGTCTCTGTAGAAGATTTGATCTCTATTTCGGATTTTTCCTATTCGGACTCTTTCATTTATAGTTCGTTGGTAGATTATTTGCACTTAGATATCTCCCTAGTAGTAGACCTCATAGTTGTTTCAAACCCCATAGGAGGATCGACACATTTATCTTTGATTTGTAGGGGTTTGAAATTTTTATCCTAGGCATAGAGTTTGATTGTAACGCCTATGTACTGGGATTATCAGGGTATGGGATGATTTTGGGATGAATTGGGTATCCACTTATGGAGCGATATTGGACCACGAGAGGAGAATCGTTAGACTAGAGACATGCAGCAGTAGGACTCTCGAGGTTTTTTACAACCCACAAGGATCAGTCATGTTAAGCTTCCTTTATTCCCTTGATTCATCACTAGGAGAGCTAGATTCCATTCCAGTCGTTAAAGATTTCCCCGACATTTTTGAGGAAGTTAGTGGACTACCCCCCCTAAGAGAGAGATCGACTTTAGGATCTATCTTAATGACAATGTTAAACCATGGCATTGCCCGTGAGACATATGGCACTTAGGGAGAGGAGGGAGTTAAGTTAGCAGGTTGGTGAGCTATTGGAGAAAGGCTTCATCAGACAGAGCATATCTGAGTGGGGAGCGCCAGTTGTCTTCGCTACAAAGACGGATGGTTCCCTTTGAATTTGCGTAGACTATAAAGAGTTGAATAAGCACACTAAAAAGTACCGTTAACCACTTCCTAGGATAGATGATCTTCTCGATCAGTTAGTTGGCTCTTCAGTATTTTCTCAGCTTGATTTAGCTACTGGATTTCATCAGCTTAGAGTCGCTGACGATAACATTAATAAGATAACATTTAGGACACCCGACGGATTTTTTGAGTGGTTGGTTATGCCATTTGGGCTAACCAATGTCCCGGCCTATTTTGTAGATTTGATGAGCCGTGTTTTTTTAGAAATTTCCTAAATAAGTTCGTAGTAGTATTCATGAAGGGCATTTTTCCAAGAGTGTGGAAGAGCGCGCTACTCATCTAGACGAGGTTCTTCGTACACTTCGCGTTCATCAGTTGAAGACAAAATTCTTGAAGTTTCACTTTTGGCATAAGGAAGTGCGTTTCTTAGGGCATAGAGAAGGTAAACACATGGAAAGGGTTTGAGAAATGGTTTTGTGTATTTAGGTTCGAATTGTGGAAATCCAAAGGGAGGTAGGAAAAGATTGGAGATGTACAATAGATTCGGTTGATAAGAAAAGAAGAAAGCCCATGTGTAGATAATTGCAAAGAGGATTTAACGGTAAAGCCTAGGAACAAAAGACTTTAGTAAAAAAATGAAGTTTCCAAGGTTTAGGAAGGGTTCTCCTAGGATAGTAAGAAGAGAATCCACTTTTGGTTTAGCCCAATAAAATGAAATTATTAAATTGAAAAGTTGAAAAGTATAATTATCAATATTTTTAAGAAAGTAAATATTGGCTTTTTGAAAAAAAAAGTAGCATGAAATTTAAATTGGTTTTTATATGGTGTAAATTTTGTTAAATTTGAAATTCTTTTAGAATTATAGAGCGTATATGGCTCGCTAGTTTCTTTGAAAGTAAACAAAGATTTTAAAAATAAAAGCCTAAAGTGTATTAAATACCGGAAACATAGGTTACAATATTTATTGTTGTAATAGATGTTTTCGTGGAAAATAAAGGGGGCATAGGCTATAAAACTATGGTTATAGTAGGTGACTCCCATAGGAATTGTCTTTACAAAGTATATGAGATTTATTAGTATTTACTTTAATTGAATTCATGCACTAGTATTTTTGGGTTGTAGTAACGGTGTTTTACGCAACATCTATTTTGACCCAAATAAAAATGTGTTTTAAAGATAATTTATAAGTATAGAAATAAAGTGGTTTGTAAGTACACTTATTATTTAAATAAGTATGAGGAAATGTTTTCTAGTTATGGATATATTAAAATAGTTTTGAAAATGGGTTTTTCTAAAAAGAAAAGTGTAAGTTAAATATTAGAAATTAATAAATTTCAAGAAATTGACTATCGTAAGAGAATATAGATTAAACATACTTTAATATATTAGAACGAAATGAATAATGATAAAATTTTCTATGAAACCAAATTATAAATAAAGAAGTTTTGTGCAAGTTATAAGGAATACGTGAAAGAGATGTACAAGGTATAGGAAGCACCATATTTTGTATAGCCTATTTCGAAAGTATAAAATAAATTCCTTGTAATTTCACATAAACATGAAGTCCTCTTTTAAAGGATTCATATAAGGTTTTAGCGTTAATAGTTTCTTATAAAAGAAAGTAGTTCCAATATATTAAGGTATAAAGCCATTAAGTGTAATAATTAGAGATAGTGTTAGTTAGGAGAGATATTATAGAGAGCCTTTGTAGAAAGTCCCGATTTGTAGTTAGAAACTCTTCCAAGGTTAGGTAATTGGAAAGTTAAGGAGTTTTTAATAAAATAATTGTTTTTATCTACTCCAGTTTTTGCAAAATTGAAAATCTGTGAAAAGAAGATGTTTTAAATATATGTTAGAACATTTTAAAGATATTTTAAAGAAAAATGGTTTGGTGAAAAAGTAAATAAGTTTTTGGAAGCGAAAAACTTAGTAATAGTTAAATTTAAAAATCCTAATTTTTATAGAAAGATAAAATGTTAAGTAATCAAGTACCTTTGAATTTAATAGAAATTTGAAAATAACACTTTTAAAGATAAAAATTTTGGGATTTGATGTTTTAAATTTTAGAAGCTTTAGTTTTTGAAATGATAAATACCAACCCAAACTTTTAATTGTGGAGTAGATAGGAATCATTTCCTTGGTGTAACGGAAAAAGTTAAAGGCTATAGCAGAAATTACTAGGGGTGGGCATAAGCCGCACCGCTATACGGTAACCGCCCGCACCGAACCGCAAAAACGGTGCGGAAACCCGCACCGAATATTCTAACCAAAGCAAATGCCCCAAACCGAACCGACCCGCATCGATATGGTTCGGTTGTGGTTTGGACAATTGAACCAACCATATTAAACCGGACCGAACAGAATATTTACACTAGTAATCTTATGATAAAAATATAAGCAACTCCTATCTTATTTTAGATTCTAACGATGTATATTCAATTTTTAGTTTATGTTATTATATTAATAATATTCGCTGTCATAAAGAAGAAGTTATAGTTTTGGTATAATATTTTTCATATCATTTTTTTAGATAAATGCTAATTATAATTTTATTCTAGTCATTTTCTTTGATGATTATGCATTGATTAATGTTGATGTTTGGTTAATCTACCAAAAAAATCTCCCTTGTAGCTAAATGTCAAATTGAAATATTCATAAAGTTAAGAAATAATCTTTCATTTCAGTATAACATTGTGTGTTTTAACCTTTAAGTGTAAAAGCTTCACACAGTTGCCTTCGTAAATTGATTGTTGATGGAAGTAATTCTTTTATTTCATATTTAATATGGGTTCAAACCAGACCGGACCGAAACTGAACCGTATAACATTCAAACCGAACCGAAACCGAACCGTTTAAAAGTTTAGTATAATGGTTTGTATTTTTGATTAACCGTTTGATGCGACGCGGAAGTGGTTTGGACTTCAAACCGCACCAAATCGACCCACGCCCACCCCTAGAAATTACTTTTAGAAGTAATAATAGGAGTTCCCGCAAAGTGTATAGGACACTAGTGAGAACCTAGGATTGTTGCTTCATATGTGTAAACTATAGAAGAATAGTAAAGTGATATTAGTAAGATGGTAAGACACACGTGATTGCGGATATGTATTCTTGAGGAATTTGGAAGGAGCATCATTCTTTAGTGGGATTCGCATTTAATAATAGCTTTTAAGCTAGCATTGGAATAGCACCTTTCGAAGCTCTTTATGGAAGACCGTGCAAGTCGCCTTCGTGTTGGTTGGAGTCTACAGAGAGATTGCTACTTGGTCCCGACATGGTTAGAGAGACTTCGGATAAGACTGATTTGATTAGAAGAAAATACATACCTCTTGTGACGCCCCACCCCGAGACTCACATTAACAAATAGTATTATTGCATAATACTGTCTGCTAATGCAGAGAATAGGGCTGGTTAGGAGCGACCATCTATAGTCTTGTCTTAAATATATATTGAATATGTCGATTAGTGCTCTATATTTTTTTCCCTTTCTCAAGTGGATCGACATATCCAATAAATGCTTAATACAAAACTACAGGTGGCTATAGGATCTAATACAACAAAATACAACACCTCAAATGCGTAACACATCACAGAACAACAAACAGATATATATACATATATAATGATACATCCCAATACAATACAAATAAGACATCATAAGTGGTATGACGACCACAATATACACACGCGTCAAAACAATATACATATCAAAGTAGTGAAAAAAGGCTATAATAAAAAGGGCTAGCAGATAAGTCCATGCAGAAGCAGAATAGGCTAAGTTCATAAGGGTACCTAACCTGAAACATCTCGGTCTGACCCGAGTATAAAATACACGGGTCAGTCTAGCTAAACAAATCATTTTGTAAGGATAAGTGATAATATGAGCATAAGGCAAGGTGATAATCTTTTCATGTGAGAAGGAATAATTCAAGGGTATATGGTTACTTCACGTGGCATAACTAAGTAGGTGTAGTAATTTCAAGTGATATAAGGATATCAATAAATATGAATGCAACTCAAAGGCGATAAAACTCTATAACAAATCTCACAATAAAAGCACGCCTCATCTCATCGGCGTATCACAAAAAATCAAATATTGTTTAGGAGAAAATCATAACTCCAAAGAGGAGAAATCCTAAACCCGCCATATCGGCAACTTAAAACAACCTCAAAGAAATCACCATCTCAAAATAAGACATAAGGCAATCAAATATAAATATCTAACATAGGAGACTATAATCCCAAATAAACGCCAAAAGGCAAATCTCATATAATACACCATAAAGGAAAATCTCAAATAACTCCAGCATTGGCAAACCCAAATCTCAAATATAGAACTCGGTAAGGAGTTCAATTTCCAAAGATGTAATCGCCATATAATATCTCGAACGGCTCAAATGGCCAATAATGTAAAAAGGCGATACACTTGGAAAATCACAAGGAAAATCAATGAAATCATCTCAAAGATATAGCACATGCTTATGGCCGAAGCCCGCCAAGTACTGTTCTCTCAAAATAAGGCGCCACGTCTCTTAGACAAACATCCCGAAGGACAAATAAATACGTCTCTTAGATAAACATCCTGAAGTACAACATCCCGAAGGACAAATACGTCTCAATGGACAAATACATCTCTTAGACAAACATCCCAAAGTACAACATCCCGAAGGACAAATACGTCTCAATGGACAAATACGTCTCTTAGACAAACATCTCGAAGGACAATTGACCCGAAGGTCCAGTACTGGCAAATACGTCTCTTAGACAAATGTGTCACAAACTTTCAGATAGGAACCCAAACAGTGTTAACGTGTGTCTCATACCACACGTTCGCACTAAACAGTTTACTAATTGCTAGTAAATTTCACACTCAAAGCATTAAAATGTTTACCTCATCTCATCAGTAAACTCGACCCGAAGGTCAAAACGATCAAACGGACAAGTTAGGAATTAACCGATAAGATAAACGCACGTGTCCCATACCACGTGTTTTACCAAACCGTTTTATTCTCCTTCTCATTCGCTCAAATAGTGCAAAAATGTGTATTTTATATATAAAATAATTTACTTGAGAAAACAAGCTTTTAAAACCCTTTTCGAAATTAATTTTTGAAAGCCATATTTGAAAATTTCCTTATTATAGAGAATAACTAGATTTTATATTTGAAAATACTTTTAAAATATTATATAATAATAATTTGAAATGCCCATTTGTTTTAAAAATTATTTCAAAAAAGTTTGGAAAAATTCGTGCTCGAAAACGAATAAAAACCCAACAAATCACTCAAATCGATATTCGAATTCAATTCAAATTTAATCCAAAATTTGAATTTCAAAGTCTCCAAAATTTGGCTAGTCTACTGATAGACATCATAGCCTCAAAACATTTCAGAAATATCACAAAAACATGAAGTAAATATCAAAAGTCGGATGGAACAAACATAAAAATGTATCGGCAACACAATACCCAGGTCTGAAATCTTCTCTAGGTTAAACTTTCGGACATGAAACTGGTGGCCAAACTTCCTTTGATTGAACTAAAATTGGTGTGCATATAGTAGAAAACTTTGGCTTTTAAACAAAAAAAGAATCGATGAATTTCGACTGGAAATGAAAAAGTTACGCTGTCTCAAACATGGACTCAGGCCATGTTTGCAACAATTCAAAAACAAAAATGTCTAGGCCTGAAAACCATCTTGGATCCAACTTATAGGTCTGAAAGAGAGGACCAAACAACTTCATATTGAGCTGAAAATTGGTGCGCACATAGTAAAAAGCTTCATCTTTCAAACAAAAAAAGAATCAATGAATTTCGACTGGAAATGAAAAAGTTACACTGTCCCAAACATGGACTCGGGCCATGTTTGCAACAGTTCAAAAAAACCAAAAATGTACAGGCCTGAAAACCATCTCGGGTTCAACTTCCAGACATGAAAAAGAGGACCAAATTACCTCGGATTGAGCTGAAAATTGGTATTCCTATAGTAGAAAACTTTATATTTCAAAAAAAATAAGAATATTTGAATTTCAGTAAGAAATGAAAGAGGTATGATATCTCAAACATGGACTCAGGCTATGTTTGCAGCAACTCAGAAAACACAATTTCTACAGGCAAAAATCTGCGTTTGAGTTGATTTTCTACCACTGTTTTGAACATCCAAATGATAATATTTTTCAACCAAAATTTGCAGAGATGAAGTTCAACATGCATACTACCAAATGCAAGAAATCCGGCAGCATTTCGTTGTCGGAATCAAAAGTTACAGTCAATCAAAAAGAGCATATAACTCAGATTTTCAAATAGAGAAACACTAGAGGAAATTGATACAGTAAGATATTTTTTGGCGATTTTGAGCTTGGCTCAGCTATTTTTTGTGATTTCTATAACTCACCTTGTTGTTTAGATGAATAGACTCAGATTTCTGTTGAAAGTTGAAAGCTTTGGCTTGAGAGATAGCTTCTAAAAACCCGTAGAGAAGATAAACAGTGCATGCAAAACAAAATTCACTGTAAATAAGAAATCATTTAATAAATCAGACATTTTTGATGAAATTAAGTGATTTGGAGTTAGATTACCTTCAATTTATTCTCTGGAGTGAAAAAGACTTTAATTTTCTTGAATTTTATGGAGAAATTGGCTTGGATTTTCAATTTTGGAGGAGTGGTTACTGTATTTTGTTTCTCAGGCTAAAGGAGGAAGAAGAGATAAAGGAAATGAACGTACAGTAAGTTTTCTCACTTCCTTAATCAGGATATGAACACTATTGGGCTTGGACCCTCAAATTAAAAGAAAATAACATGGCTTATGTTAATTAATCAACACTTGTATTAAAAAGGCTTCATATTTACACTAATTTACAAAACCAAAATGCATTTTCATCATATTTTCACATAAGAAAAATATGTAAACTTGCATACTAATAAAACAAAACATTTTACACTATATAAAAAGATAAATTTATATTTTTAAAACATTTTTATTATTAAATTCCTTAATTTAACTAAAATGCACTATTTATACAAATAAATGAATAAAACATTGTTTTTAACTCCTAAAATGCAACAAAAATACTTTTCTCACTTAGAAAAAAATATTTTAAACCATTTCCAAACTTAATTTATAGCCAAAACATATTTTTAAACCAATTTCCACCTTTTATTTAAATAAAAAACTTTTAAAAATAACATAATTCTCTTAAAAATTATTAAAAGAAGCAAAAGGGCAATAATTAATATAATTATTGCATTTTCTCTAAAGTAAAAGCATTTTCCATTTATTATCACACTAACCAAATAAAATAAAGCTTTTAACTTTATTTTCTCATTTTTAAATTCCAAAATTCATTGTTTATTTCAAATAAACAATTTAAAATCTCAAATTTTTATTTAATTCACAATATTAAATTATAATTACCATTATAATTTAATATTGACAGGTAATCTCCAAACCAGGGTTGTTACACCTCTTATCCACATCTCTTCGATAATAAATTTTGAAATTTTGTTTCCATCTTTAGCATTGAATATGTTCTTTCCTTTATTACCTTTGGGAGGGTAGATCTTTGGACTTAACCTATGGATGGTAGGGATGAATGTAAACATGTAATGTATGATGGATACTAGTTGTTGCAAGTGGTTGCTAGTGGATGCTAATGGATGCATATACTTATACTAGGCACTATTATCTCTTCGGGATTGGCTTAACTAGGACATTAGAGCATATGCATATGGATGTGTGCGCATTTGCATTTTTATTTTTTTACTTTATCCATGGTTGATATAAATGGATGATTATCAAATGATTGTTGCATTTGGATAATGATTGTAGCATGCTAATACATTTATCAGTTATCATTGGGGAATTTGCATTCATTTGGATCCATGGCACGGACATGATTGCATAAAAGGAGGTCGACTGAATCAGTAGGGCGCCTAATCTTTTGCATTAGTTAGGGACATTGACAATACACTATTGCATATGTATCATAAATCGCCTTAGAAAAACTTAAGGACAATGGATGTAATGGATGATGGTTGAGTAGTTCGTTGTAGAACTTGGATGAAAACATTTATTTCATTCTTCTATCCTTAGAGATTTCGGGGATGAAATCCCTTAAGGAGGGGAGAATGTAACAACCCGAAATTTAAGCTATAGTAATTAACTAACGAGTTAATTAAATAATAAAATAAATTTGTGAAATTATCAGAATTGAGCCACGGAAGTTGCACCATTGTGTCTATGGTAATTTTATGGTCAAGTTCCATATATAGATTGTTAGAATCCGAGTTAAAATCACTACGCCATAAATGACCTTCTGCAACATTTTTGCAAGGTGTTGCCAACTAAAATGTTGCGATAGCTATAAAATTTTGGTCCTACTGCAACGTTGTATTTTTTGTGTTACCTTAGCCATAAAAATGTGTTTCTCTAGCTAAACAAGTGTAACACGATGCAACATTTTTATATAGTGTTGCTATAAATGTTTTCAAATTAAAAAATTAATAAAATTAGCAATCCGCGTGAATACGATCCAACGGTCTACATTTAATCTGATTGTTAACATGGATCATCGCTACAATTTGCCCTAAATTTTCGTTTTCCCGCTTTACTGTTCATACCATTTCGTTCTCACCCCCAATTTCCAAATCCAAATCCCCAATTTCCAAATCCCTAATTTCCAAATCATATTTTCGTTCCCATTTCGTTCTCACCCCCAATTTCGCTGTTGTTTGCCTACATGTCGATACGCAACCTCTCCCAAATCCTACCAACCGCAGCCCCCAACAAAACTCCACTACCCCACCGCCGTTTCTACAGCCTGATTCCGATGGTCATCGAGCACACATCCCGTGGCCAGCGTGCCTGCGATATCTTTTCCCGGCTTCTCAAAGAGCGCGTCATCT
Source organism: Allium fistulosum (assembly GCA_030737815.1). Lineage (NCBI taxonomy): Eukaryota > Viridiplantae > Streptophyta > Magnoliopsida > Asparagales > Amaryllidaceae > Allium > Allium fistulosum. The sequence continues at coordinate 422,568,721 of CM060906.1, forward strand.
GCCTTAACGGACCCATCGAGGAGGATACGTCGGCGATAGTTGTGGCTCAGCCGCTGTTCCTTGAATCCGGTGGTTTCGTGACGGTAGGGTTGGCAATTTATGATACTTCGACCAGATCTGATGCTTGAATCTTTCTCGCCAATGTTCAGAAGAAGTTCGATTCTGATGAAGATTTGCTCGATTGCTTCAAAAAGTACCATTTTCGGATTCAAGGAAGATGTCAAACGCAGATTTCTTGTTTGAGAGAATGCCGCTTAAATTTTCAAATTGGCCAGCAATCATAAAACCAGTTTCAATTCCTTGATTGATTGCTCGAATTGCATTGACTTCGTCGTCGGGTGCGATGTGATATTATTTGGTATGTTTTATGCCTTCTGGTTTACTTGATTATTCTCGATTTTGGTTACACTCGCATGCTTTTGCCGATGATGAATTGGGATTTATTTATAGGCTTTATTTCCTATAATCTCGGGTTTAATCTTTCTGTTGGACTTTGATAAATCTGGTATGTTGGATTGCGATGATGTATTGGTATGTTGGATTGCGATGATGTATTGGTATGTTGGATTTTGGTTCACTGGCTTGATTTTGCTTTGCCGATGATGAATTGCGATGTGATATTATTTGGTATGTTGGATTTTGGTTCACTGGCTTGTTTTTGATTTATGGTCTGAGCTTGTTAGCTCCTTTCTGCTGCATTTGTTAAACCAGAACATGAACTGGTGCTCCAAGTCCTCTGTATATCATATTACTGCCTATGTTTCTCTTGTACATGCCTGATGCATTCACTGTTTTTGCTTGATGGGCTGCCTATGTGTACTGCTGTGTTTCTTGCACTGGCTTGTCTATATTTTGCTGAACCTGGTTCTTGTTTGTTTTGTTGGTTGCTTGGCCCTGAGTTGAATCCAGTCGATGACTCGGGTTTGTCCTTGTGCCGTGTCCTTGTATCCATGTGTTGCATTCATGTTTGGCTTATGCACTTATGAAAAGAAACAACCCAAATACCTGAGGCAAATATTATAACAAAAATATTTTCATTTTCTGTTTGAGTTAAATATTATTTTCCAGATTAGTGCTTTTGAATTATATGTGACAGGTATTGAAGACTGGACAGCTGGATACAAGCTTGAAGACAGAGTCAAATCAAATGTGCATGAGTGTATGAATGCATGAGCTGAAGACAGGTTTCAAACAAGGCTCGATCTTCCAAAATCGGATGAATCGGGCGGTGCTTACTTGTTCGACCTAAAAGGCTAGGTCGATCCCCGCCGGGACTGTGGTGCCCCGGACCCCCGCCGGCACTGCGCCCGGACCTGCTTCTCGGCTCGCCTTCGGCTCGGCATTCGGCTTGTCATATATTTGTCAGTGTCTGTATAAATTGAAACTGCATATGTAATGAGTGAACTGAGTGATGTAGTGAGGAATATCTGTATATGTGAATATCGGTGTTATATATCATTGAATTGTAAAATAGTGGAGTCAGGAATTTGTACTATTTCAAATGTTGAAATAAAATATTTATTTAAATAAATTACTGTTTGAATATCAAATTCTGTGCAATAGCATTTTATTAAATAAATATTTATTTCTATTAAAAAATCAAATATGCTCTACATTGTGGGCCCCACAAATTCAGAAAGTTAATATCTATAGCAACATTTTGGAATGTTGCTACAGATACCTATGGGTGTTGCCATAGACCAAAATAGGGTTCTATTACAACAATATTACTTATGTTGCCTTAGATAGTCAAAATGTTGCCTTTGAGGTCTAAGGCAACGGCAAAAATTGCATCACCCTAAAAGTGTTGCCATAGACCTATGGCAACATTTTTCAGGCCTAAGCCAACATTTTTTTTGTGTTGCAGAAGGCCATTTATGGCGTAGTGAATGAAGAAGCTATAAAAGAAAGAAATCAGGATTTAAAAGAAAAAAAATAGGCTAGGTCGACGCTAGGGTCGACCCTCACAAAGGCTAGGTCGACCCTAGCTAGTAGAAAATCGACACCAAGGTCGACCCGCCTGCATTCTTGTACGTGGCTTCATCCAGTTGATTCGAACACGTCATTTTGCAACTTTTATCCAATCATGTGCATCCATGCTTCCATCCGACGGTTCCTATGGAGCCTATGACGTGGTTGTACCAGATTTAATCTCCAAATCCAACGGTCTGAGATCCACAAGTGCCACTATAAATAAGACCCTAGGCCTAGCTATTTTTCTCATTCAGATTTTCTCCATCTAGGTTCATTGCCTGATGCTGGACCCTAAAAGGAATATTTTTCCGAAGAGAAGGTCTTTTAATTAAAATATTTTATACCCTTCAAGTGGATCCAGGAAGGCCAAGGAAAAGAGCTAAGGACCATATGTGTGTGTTTAAGTAATTATTTTAGATTTTTAAGTAATTTAAAATAATAGGGTTTCCAATAATTGTAGTTTTTCTACAATTTTGGGATAACCTTTATACAAGTTTATTTACAGTTTTAGACTTGTTTTAATGACTATATTCTTTTAGCTATTCGTTTTCAGTTATTTGCAATTATTCGCTATTTTTTTTTGAGAAAAATGTGTGATCCTCTACGCATAGAGGAGAGCACACATGTGAATATCAATTATTCACTATAATTATAGCTTTTCCAATTATTTACAGTTATTTACTGTTATTTACATTTTATTTACATATATTCTACTTTTGGGATTTCTTCTATAATTGTCAGTTTCTTTTTAATTTCCTTTTTACACGAATGGAATAAATAGAATAGAATAAATCACGACTATGGACTAAAATATAAGAACGTTGAATTTATATAAAATGGGATGTAAAATGAGAAGAACCATAATAAATTAGACTTAGACTGAAATAGGAAAATTTAAGATATTTGCAAGCTTAGTTATAACATACAATTATAACTAAAAAGAGAAAATAGAAGAAATGACAGAAGTAGCTTATTTTTAAAACTTAGACCTTGGGTTAAGTAAATAAGCAAAGTTATAACATAGGTTATAATTAGAGACAGAACAAAAAAGGCTTATTTTTAAGACTTATACTAAGTTAATAAGCAAACATAGTAGTAAGACCTGTACCAACAGAATTCCCTTTTTCAGTTAGGTCTCACAATAGATTAGGTGATGCTAGGGCATGCTTATGCTGGAGTAGTGGTAAATAAGAGGTTAACAAATAGAAGTTCAAATCATGGGGATTTGGAAAAGGGGCGCAACTAGATTTTGTTTGTTAGATAAGACTCGCACCAATGACATTCCCTTTTAAGTCAAACATAGGTGGTCTCACAATAGCACAGGTGAGGCAAGGGCACGCTTATGCTAGAGCAGTGGTAAATAAGAGGTCAACAAGAGGGAGCAATAGATAGCGCGAGCCTAGTGGTGGTCGAGCATGCGGCCTCAGTGCTGGCTAATAAGTCGTTATTGAGTTCCAAGCGCTAAGTAGGTATCTATTGCGTAGGGACCAACAGGATCTAGTCCACAGTAGTAGGTGTCTATTGCGTAGGGACTAATAGGATCTAGTCCGTATCTTTTGCGTAGGGACCAACAGGGTCTAGTCCATATCTTTTGCATATGGACCAACAGGGTCTAGTCCGCAACTTTTGCGTAGGGGCCGATGGGTCTAGTCCGCAGTAGGCACAGTAGAGAATGAAGGCCGATCAAATGGTAGAATTAGGACTTCAGCCTAATTAAAGTAGGATTAGGGTTTTAGCTTAATCAAAGTAGTTATCTAAGAAAAGTGCAAACAATCTAATTGAACTATCTAAGCACAGTGAACAGTCAAACAGAATTTTATTCCAACTTTACCTTTTCTTTTATTTATTTTTATACTAGAACTGTTGCTAAGTCTATTATCTTTTTATTGCTTAAAAATGCTAGTAATTACTTCCACTCACCAGACTTTTAGTCTGACTCACTCATTTATTTTCCCCTTTTCTCCCCCTTAGGCCAGTAGAGGCAAGGACAGTAGATTTTGATTTCTTGGAGATCCATTTACAGAGCTTTTCCATTCTTCATGTACTCTTCTTCTTTTCAGTATCATATGACTTTTGATGTACTGGTACTTTGTGAGAGGGATGATTATTTTTCTGTACTCTGATGATGTGAATGAGATGGTATTTTTCATGAGACGTATGTATTCAGTTTTTAAGACACAATATGTATTTGATTTTATGACTTATTTTATTTTAAATGTTTCTGCTATTTTATTTAGTTTGTCTTGTAAATCTTAGTCTTTGTAAAGTTTTTAGCTATACTTGTAATGCACTATATCCTTTAGTGTGTCCTTTTGGGTATACTAAGGGGTGTGGGGTGTTACAGTGTGTTTATAATAGGTATAAATATATTGATTGATATAGATATCGGTATGCAGTTAAATAAGATTTGAAATTGCATTAAAAAAAATTCGGACTTGGACCAGATTTGAAGCGCATATAGGCATGATATTTGATGCATGGTTTGGGCGACCATATGATGGAATTTGGAGAGGATTTAAATGGTTAAAAGAGTGGAATTGGTAGGAGAGATATATTATGATACGATCCACTTTTCTTTCCATTGACTTCCTATTTATATGCCACCATTTACACCATTTCATTTGACACTTTTTCTCTCCTCTCTTTCTAATAATTTTGGCCAACATTCATCCTCTCTTAGCCCTAAAAATTCAAGTACAAAAGTAAATAAAAAACTCTTCGATTTGATCATCGATGATATGGTAGTTCGGAAGCTAGCAACCTCTGATTTGTGAACAGATTCAAGGGGATCAATTCAATGTTTCAACATATGAACAAGGGCTTTGGTGAAAGGTAATTCTCTTTTTTATTTTGTTACATAATATTTGTATATATTATTTACATAATAGGATGTTAGATTATGTTACCAATCTTGTATATCGAAATGCTTTAACAGATTATGTTACATATTATTTTGTATGCTTGCTTACTAGATGCTCATGGCTCGCAAATTAAGAATTTTTTTTATAAACAATATTGTTAAATGAATTCATTGAGCAAAATCCATATTCAATAGATTAATGTTATGTATCATATATTTTAAATAAATAAAAATTATTCATGTATAACATGTATTCAGTAGTAAGTAAATAAAAAACATTTTTTTTATTTAAATAAATATATTTAATTATTTATTTAACCTAAAATTGTTTGTGTAATATAAAATACTTGTATATGTGTGTGTGTGTGTTTGTGTGTATACCTGTGTGTGTATACTATACAAATAATATAATATTGCATAAAAATATTACATAATATATGTAATAAAGTAAACTTTATAAAATAATATTTTTATAATTTTTATATTTAATTTTACATGGTTTTTAATTTTAAATTATATTAGAATTCGAAACCAAAAATGAAATAAAAAATAAAAAATTTGTATGGTCGAGAGCAATAAATTGCAGAAGAATAATTTAAATATATATATATATAATTCTATTTATTATTTCCATTAATATATACGCACAAATATATATATATATATATATCTAATTGTACATATTTATATTATTGTATAAATTAATTAAAAATTAGTTGTTATTTTACTAAATTATTTTCGGCTTCTATATTATATATTATACACATATATAGATGTTAAAAAATATTTTATAAACTTATATTTAATTAATTTAATTATTTAATTATTTTATATGTATATTTACATACAAATATATGAATTTAAATTTTATAAATGTTTTATATAAAACATTTATAACTAACATTTAATATATGTGTGTAAATCTCAATATCTGTACAAGGACATGTTAAACCATATACACATTATTCTGCTACACTTGCATGCATACACATATATGTATATGATACACTTATATAAAATATAATACAAATCATATAAAATAAAACTTTATTTATAAATTTAAATAAAACATTGATTTTATTAAAAAGAAAATTTAGAAGAGCTCTAAATGGATTTAGACTATATAGGTTCATTAAAGATCTAATAATGTAATTTTTCTTAGATTTACTCATTTCTTCTATTGCGGACTGGTCCAACTCCAATAATATATGCAAAAAAATTCATAGGGAATGGATACAAATTTGTGATAAGTGTGTAACACATAAGTGTGTGGTTGAAGTGGATAAGTATAAATGTGTTCATGTAAATGTGTGTAAGTTTTTGGTGAAGTTAAAATAAAAAACTTTTAAGGCATACTTTCATGATAAGAGAAGGAAAGTAGAAAGATCGAAGGAAGGTAGATGAATGAAGAATTTTAGCTTCACTTTGTTTACACTTTCCTATATATAGACGTTAACACCCCCTCTTTGTCATTCATCTTAGCCACTTAAAAGCAAGGCAGCACAGTTCTAGCCTCCACTAATTATCTCTTAAGTCAAATAGCTAATTAAGCATAAAATGCCTCCAACTCAACCCAAACACACATATATTCATTATGCTTTATTTATAAGCACTAAAGAGTGTTTTTAGTGCAAAAAAGTGGGAAAAGAAGTAAAAAGTTGGAGAACATCCAAGAACTAGGAGATTTTAAGCATAAAGTTGGTTTGACTTGAACTTTGGTGTAAGGAGGAGAAAAGATTGATATTAAGGATCTTGCTTTGTCTACAAGTGAGTTTAATCGTTTAACCAAACCATATACTACATATGCATACTAAGTGATGTACATATTACATTATAGTATAATTGAATGAAACTGAATTTTTATCTTCACATGACATCTTACCTTATTTTAAGCAAAACGACATTTAGAAAGGCAGTTGTTCACTTATACCATTGTTTCTAAACTTACTAAAGTTGTGTAAGCTGTATATTTATATGTATTAGTTTAGTATAGCTTTATATGAATATTTGGTTAAATATGGTATGAAAACAAAGTTAAAAATGATATTTTTAATATGGTGAATGGGTTTGAAAATCACATGTTTAAAAGTAGAAGTTTAATGAAACTTACAATTTAAATGTGATCTAAATTATTTAAATTCAACAAGATGTTTTCTATATATACTCTTAGGTTAAAGTACATTATATTACATGATAAGATATGTTATGAATGTCAAGGGTTTGAGAAGTTAAGTAATTTGAAGTTAATGATGTTGTTATAGTATTTTTGTAACATATATCGTTTTAAGAAAAAGTATAATGTTTAAATGAAGTAACTTTAGTTGAAATCTTATGGGAATACTCTAAGGTTAATATGGATTACCTTACATATAAAAATAAGTTAGATATGTTAAAGGTTTGAAAAGTTAAATAACATAGAATTAAAGAGGCGTTCTAGCACTTTTATCACTTTTGCATCTTTAACTAGCTTTAACGAAGATAATTTTTGACCATAAAATCATTATACAAATTCCAATAAATTATTATGATTTGGTTTATGGCGTCTTGAAAAAAATGAACATCCTATCGTTAAATGGAAATGTCGTAAATCCATAGAAGGTATGGGCTGTTATACTGTGTAAAAAAGGTTTAGCGGTTATATTTGATTGGTTAGGTTGCCCTTCATATATTCAACACAATCTCCTTAACTTATGAAACCATGTTCTATTATGAGATGATATTGCAAAAGTGTTCACTTTGACTTATAAATAGTTGACTTTTAACTGTTGACATTGACTTTTGACCCAGGAACGATGTAAAAGATATATGATTTTATGGTTTGGAATCTCGATGAGGCTCTACCAATAGTATGAAACATCTTCCACTTTATTGGAAATGTGTCTGGAAACTACTCAATGAGGCGCTATCATATTCACCATTTGCTTCCTTATAAAAGAATTAGACTAGGGTAAACCAAAAATGCATCGAACGATAGTTTTGAAATGATCAGAATTAGATATTAAAGTATGAATTGACCAATACCGCTTTGAAATTAATAAATAGTTAAGTACAATGATGATGTCCTTATGGGCTATAAGAAAGTTCTTAGAAGGAATCGCATTTGAGATGTTGAGTGCTCATAGTGGATTCAAGAGTTTAAAAGTGGATTTAGACATATACAAATGCGTTGAAAGGAAAATAAAAAAATGACTAAATATGCCTTGAAAAGAGATAGAATCAGTTATATGGATCGTTGCTATTTTGGTATATCTAGTCTAGAGATATATCTAGCATATCTAGTTTATAGATATACTGGTTATTTGGCTCTTATGTGTATCTAGTCTAAAGATATACTTTGCCCCACATTTTCCGGATAATCCACCCTAGTTATTGTGGAATTATACGTATATATATTACGAAAGGTAGACACCAATAAAGTTATATTACCTGAATTGTACCATGGTATGTATGGGCATGTTAAAATTCTATTGTATAAATATACATGTCACAAAAGATAGACACCTTTGGATGATATTATTTACTTATTATCAAAAAGTTTGATACTTATGAGGGGAAGACCATGTTGCGTGCTTTAACGACATGGTCTCAAATTGTATTATGATATGTATAGGTACATTACTTGAGTTTCTCACACTAGACTTATGTACAAATCACAGTTTATCTTTTCTCTTAAAACTAATGGATACTCATTTGAGTAGGCCAAGTGTACAAATCAAATTTGACTTTCTGAAGCTAATTAGTGACGACCTAGAGGTTATGGGTGTATTTACTATTTATTATTCCCAGTGCATTAATAGATGCATATGTATTAGCATTGTGAGAATAGGTTGCTATTGTCCATAGATAAGCGTAGTACTTATGTAGGGTATGTTGCAACTATGAGAACTCTACTGGGAGGTTCTATATGCACTATATGTTTTTAAATATGTTATAATGTATTCCATCGATTTGAGTTGAGCATAATTTTACTATAATGATTTCTGCTGTTTTACTTTAACCCAACGCTCTTACATTTAGATGCTTAAGTATTGACATAAGAGTATTAGTACGCGGTAATAGTTGTGTTGATCTTATGTATCAGAATGGATGGTTGTTACAACATGTTAAGGGGCCAAATAAGTTGCAGCTAAGTAAACATATCAAACTGCTATAGTGACCCAATCATATTTGTCTGTAGTCCTTGGTCTAGTGTTGTTCCCAACTAAACAAGAATATCAATGTATTTAACCGCATTGAGCACATAATCTTGCATTATGGTTTATTTTCCCATTTCAAATGGAAAAAATCATTGAAATTTCGTATCTTATAAAACGCGACTGTTCACCATAAAATCTTCATATGTGATTGAATATAAATAACTATTAATAGTCTTATAGTGTCTTTACAATTCATACTCTTAGGGGACAACACACAACAATGGTCAAGTTTACACTTAAGCAACCTAGACTTGAAAGTTTCTAATGGATGTATCATTTGGCTCCTTCACATACCTTGAACCGAAAACATGCCAAAACTTTTAGTAGCAGTAACCGTGTCTCTACATTTCTTAGTCAGACTTTAATTCAATTCATTTAGTATGTTCATTTGATGAACTTTTTATCGATTTACAAATTCAAATCTATTAAAAACGATTATTATAATATTACTTATATTCATGTACTTAGTAGAATTGTTTGTTCCATTTTTAGTAAGGTCCATACTAGATTTTACATCTCTTAAAACCCAAAAATAGATATGAGAAATATTAATCATCTAATGGTGATATGATCCATTTATAATCTTATTATAACCTAAGAATGGTCAACAAATTGTAGTCCACATGAATGGTGAATAACACGTTATTAGTTGTATCTTGTTTTTGAATCCTAACAATACATACTTTTATCCTAACCATATTTATAACCTTGAGAGTGCTCAATAAATCATAGAATATATTAGACACACATGACCCATCTGTTTGCACCAAAATTGGTCACAAACCCCGAATGTCGTTGAAAGCACCAGTTCGCAATCACAGCTCACAAATATCAAATATGTAAAGAAATAAAAATGAAGAACTCTCCGAAAAATTAGATGAAAGAAGTAAATGACACAGGATTTATAGTGGTTCGGCGATCTTGCCTACGTCCACTCTGAAGTTGATGATTTTATTGATGTTCACTTGATGATTACAATTTCTTCTGATGTAGTACAACTGACTATATGTTTATATTCTGAATCTAAGGAAGCAGTGGTGATTCTGAGTAAATCTGGCAGAATCTGGGAGCTCTTTTGCTCTTAGAATTATCCAACCCCTTTTCTGAATGACCAGGGGCTCTATTTATAGGTGTAGGAGGCTGATATTTCGTCTAAACTGAAGGGAGACCAGTTCCAGTACGTCAGGGGGCCCACATGCCCGCTTTCTGGAAACCCGGGCCCACTTTGGGATCGATTCGAAGCTATGTTCGAATCGATCAAGAAATCGTCCAATCGAGCTGAAATTTGGTGAGAACATTCTTCAATGTGTATGTAAGCTTCTGTGAAAATTTCATAGCATTTGGACTTGTAGAACTCGAGTTATGATCGATTCAATATTGCATTTCTGGTGAACTTGAACACTTCGAATCGATCCCTTCGACTCGATAGGGTCGAATCGATGGTTGATGCGCGCGAGTGATGACGTAGCGCGCGCATTCCTCGGGTTGACCCGGTCGTTTCTCCGAGTTTACTGGGTCGACTCCACGATTTTAGCTACCTTGACCTAATGGATTCGAAGGAATGGATTCGAAACAGGGGTTGGTTCGTATCGATCGTTGTGGACAGTAGTTGATCGATACGAAGCTGTCACAGTGGAACGGATTCGAGGCAAAATTACTGGATGGATTCGAAGCAGGGGAAACTTGGTGGATTCGAACATGTGGCTTCGGGCGATGGATACGAAGTTTGGCCATCTGATGGATTCGAACATACCTCTGCTGATGGATATGAAGGAAATATCATTAATGGATTCGAACAAGATGGTTGTGGTGCTGATGTGATGGATTCGAACACGCTAAGGTGATGGATATGAACTTCATGGATTCGAACAGTGGCTCTCCCATGGATTCGAACATCGCATCTTTCCTAACTTGCATCGATCATATCTCATTCATACGAACCTCGATTGACTCGAAATTTGGAATGCTGGTTCCCATGACTTTGCTTGATGTGTCTTAACAATTGTAGCCCGATCCGGACTCGGACAAAAATCATTGATATCCATGGTGAAACAATGTATAACGAACTTTTACGACGAACTGTCTTTAGTTTTCCAGTCAACTTTTTGGTGTCACGGCCTTGCCAAAAGGCGGGGTAACATTTGCCCCCCAAAACATGCTTTGCGGTAGGAAGGCGTGTTTTGTAGTTCCATAAGCTGGATGTTCATATCCTTTCATCGACCTGTAAAGAAATTGATAGTTTTCCCTGAACATGAATGATGGTCCTGTGCGACCGTATGTCATTTGAGATGATATGTGACTGTTCGAGATCATTTGCCGTTCATGGCAAATAATGAAATGGGACCGTTCGTGGTCGGATGCTATTCGCGGCAAATAAAGAAATGGGACCGTTCGTGGTCGGATGCCGTTCATGGCAAATAAAGAAATGGGACCGTTCATGGTGGGATGTCGTTCTCGACGAGTTGTAACCATTCGTGATCGGGTGTCGTTCTAGATGAATTATGACTGTTCGCGGTCGGGTGACGTGGAAAGAGGAATGGGATCGTTCGCGATCGTGTGTCGTACGAGGCAAAAATGTGATCGTTCGCGATCGAATGTCGTATCAGGTGAATTTTTACCATTCGTGGTCGGGTGCCGTATGAGGCAGAGTGTGATCATTCGCGATCGAATGTTATACTAGATGAAGTGTGACCGTTCGCGGTCGGATGCCGTTCGAGGCAAATGGTGACTGTTCGAGGTCGGCTGCCGCTCAAGGCAAATGGTGACCGTTCGAGGTCGGTTGCCGTTCGAGGCAAATGGTGACCGTTCGAGGTCGGGTGCCGCTCGAGGCGATTGAGTGTGCCCGGGGGGGACTTAGTATTATCAATGTCAGGTTCACATTCGGGTGAACTTCTGAATCAGCGATCATGGCGGTTCGTCGCCATACAAGGTGTGCTTGTGGACCGTTCGCGATCCAAAGCATACGCAAGTAATTTCTTCTACAGAATTGCAAATATCAAATTAACGTTCACAGAAATATTCAAACAAACAAAGTCTAAATGTCCAAATTAACATGAAATAAAAGCAAAGCAAGGATGTCAAAGTGTAAATTCTCACTACGAGACGGTCAACAATCATTAAGAGCATGCCTGTGGATCGTTCGTGATCTCATACATGTGTAAATGGTTTGATGTTGTTAGTGAGAAGTTTACGACTCGTTCATCGTTATTCAAATCAATTGATAACCAAACGGTGTCCTAATTTAGGATCACCCCTAGCTGATGTAGACGGTGGTCGCTCTGATTCCACTGTTGGAGCTCGTCTCCTCACATACTGAAGTAGCCTACCGTTCCTGATATGCCCTTCTACCTCATCCTTCAGGTGTCTACAGTCATTTGTGCTATGACCATTCAGCTCGTGGAATAAGCAATATTTGTCTGACTTTCTCTCGTCGGTAGTCGGATCCTGACGTATTGGTCTACGATAGGCAACTTGCTCTCGGGTGTCTTGGTAGATTCGCTCCAAACCCTCGTTGAGTTCTGAATAGGTGGTAAATCGTGGCTCTCTCCGTTGCCGCTTTGACCTGTCATCGTTGTCTTCAGCCTTTCGCTTCCCTTTACCTGTCTCTGCACCTTTTCCAGGTGAATTACCTCCTCTAACTGCGTAAACATCGATTTCTTCTTCTCTCTCTGTACAAGCATCCTCTAATCGCAAAAACTTTTCGGCTTCATGATAAAACTCTCCCAGGTCCGTAGGTGGATCCTTAGTCAGTGAATTCTTGAACTCCGTGCCATTAGATATTCCAGATACAGCTGCCATCATGACCATAGACGGATCTGGCCGATCCACCGATGCTGCTGCTGCATTGAATCGTGTCAGAAAATTCCTCAAAGACTCCCCGACTTTCTGCTTTAGCGTTGCCAAACTCATCACATTCTTGGGTCTTGCAATGTGGACCCTAAATTGCTCCATGAATCTTTCAGTTAAATCTGCCCATGTTCTTATGGAGCCATTCTCCAACTGCCTAAACCATAATGTTGCGATATCTTTTAAATACAATGGAAAGCACCGGGCCATGACTTCCTGTGATGCCCCTAGTACCTCCATATGCCTCATATACTTCATCAGATGGACCGCAGGGTCCGTCCTCCCATCGTACATCTCCACTGATGGTAACTTGAATTCTGGTGGGTTCCTAGCCATCCTAATCGCAGGAGAAAAGGGACTCCTGTTCACGTCTTCAAGATCTCTATTTACTAATCCGCCTCTCATGGCTCGCCTGACCATCTCTGTCAATCTATCATTGTCTCCAAGCTGTAGTCCTCGTTCACTACCTTCGACCTGCCCCCCGTGTCCGTGTGAGCTTTCAGGTGTCTGCCCCTTTGGCTGAGCGTTCATCCCTCTATCGCCGCCAGGTTGCTCGGATGTCCTTGTCTCTCTTCCCGGGTTCGGATCAACATGTCCTAAGTGTGTTCCCCCCAGCTCCGGCGCTGCGCTAGATGGTCCTGCTCCTTGATTTTGCGCTCCAAGTTGCCCAATCTGTTGAAGCAAGTTCTGTATCATTTCTTCTTGTCTCCTCATCATTGCCTCCATCTCATCCCTGGTGATGAAGGCTGAAGCTTGGTTTGCTCCTGAGGAAGCCTCTTGACTTCCTTCGTGCTGACTTCTCTCAGCTCTTTGCCTTCTACTTGTTTGTCGGGTCATTGTCTTTCAAATCTTCAAGCTTTCAGATCTGAACTTCAAATCCTGAGTTCGATTCTCAATGAAAGCACCAAAGTGTTTGGGCCTAAATTGGTCACAAACCCCGAATGTCATTGAAAGCACCAGTTCGCAATCACAACTCACAAATATCAAATATGTAAAGAAATAAAAATGAAGAACTCTCCGAAAAATTAGATGAAAGTAGTAAATGACACAGGATTTATAGTGGTTCGGCGATCTTGCCTACGTCCACTCTGAAGTTGATGATTTTATTGATGTTCACTTGATGATTACAATTTCTTCTGATGTAGTACAACTGACTATATGTTTATATTCTGAATCTAAGGAAGCAGTGGTGGTTCTGAGTAAATCTGGCAGAATCTGGGAGCTCTTTTGCTCTTAGAATTATCCGACCCCTTTTCTGAATGACCAGGGGCTCTATTTATAGGTGTAGGGGGCTGATATTTCGCCTAAACTGAAGGGAGACCAGTTCCAGTACGTCAGGGGGCCCACATGCCCGCTTTTTGGAAACCCAGGCCCACTTTGGGATCGATTCGAAGCTATGTTCGAATTGATCAAGAAATCGTCCAATCGAGCTGAAATTTGGTGAGAACATTCTTCAATGTGTATGTAAGCTTCTGTGAAAATTTCATAGCATTTGGACTTGTAGAACTCGAGTTATGATCGATTCAATATTGCATTTCTGGTGAACTTGAACCCTTCGAATCGATCCCTTCGACTCGAAAGGGTCGAATCGATGGTTGATGCACGCGAGTGATGACTTAGCGCGCGCATTCCTCGGGTTGACCCCGTCGTTTCTCCGAGTTTACTGGGTCGACTCCACGATTTTAGCTGCCTTGACCTAATGGATTCGAAGGAATGGATTCGAAACAGGGGTTGGTTCGTATCGATCGTTGTGGACAATAGTTGATCGATACGAAGTTGTCACAGTGGAACGGATTCGAGGCAAAATTACTGGATGGATTCAAAGGAGGGGAAACTTGGTGGATTCGAACATGTGGCTTCGGGCGATGGATACGAAGTTTGGCCATCTGATGGATTCGAACATACCTCTGCTGATGGATACGAAGGAAATATCATTGATGGATTCGAACAAGATGGTTGTGGTGCTAATGTGATGGATTCGAACATGCTAAGGTGATGGATACAAACTTCATGGATTCGAACAGTGGCTCTCCCATGGATTTGAACATCGCATCTTTCCTAACTTGCATCGATCATATCTCATTCATACGAACCCCGATTGACTCGAAATTTGGATTGCTGGTTCCCATGACTTTGCTTGATGTGTCTTAACAATTGTATCCCGATCCGGACTCGGACAAAAATCATTGATATCCATGGTGAAACAGTGTATAACGAACTTTTACGACGAACTGTCTTTAGTTTTCTAGTCAACTTTTTGGTGTCACGGCCTTGCCAAAAGGCGGGGTAACACCATCATTTTGCTACATTGTAAAGATAATTTTTATAACCCTTAAGCACACTCAACTAAGTTATAAAATACACTCACCAATCTAAAGATAGTATAATCATAACTATACATAGTATTTAGCTTGAGGGTGCTAAACATCAATAAGTATGTTTAGTATTCCACTTATAACGTAAATGATAGGGAGCAATGTTATTTTGGATTTATAATCATAAAAAAATAATTAGTTTTATTAATTATAAGGAATGATATGTATTTATATACTTAATTACATCATATGTCATTATATATGCATATACACATGCTTACACATGTATCCATTCCTTATATCTATAATGGGTTTGGTTTTATTATTTCTGTATACACATATTTCATATATATTTTTATCATATTTACATTATATAAGATTCACTTATTTAATAATAAATTTTATTATTTATTATTTAATATTTAATATTTTATTTATATGTATATCATTAATTAATAATTTAATCAATATTACAACTTAAGTGCAACCTTAATAATTTCAATTTAAAACAATTCAAGATTTATTTATTTATAACTTTTATAAATTTAAATTCAAACAATTTTAAATTTAATATATATAACTTACATGAATTCAAATTTAAAACGACTTCAATTTTTTCATAACTTTTATACATTTTAATATAAAGCGGTTTTAAATTCAAATTTCTATAATATAAAAATACGTTTATCTGAATCAAATCGCACACTAAATTTAGTCATCACACTAAGGGAATGCCCTAGTATCTTACCATTCGACGAGCTAGGTAGGGGCTAAGAGGAAGGAAGGTTTTCGTTCGTAAGAATGTTCCTTAATCATATAACCTTCTCCTTTGACACACTTTCCTTGACACTCATTTGATGGAATATTCTTAAGGATGACCCTAAGCGTTGGTGATTATTCATAATAAAACAATACAAGCTCTGATATCATTTTTATTCATTATGCACTAGATCTTTTCTAATATTTTATCATGAATAATAAAGCTTACATTAAAACATATTTGATGTTTAAATATATATATTGAAATTTATTTTGGCTTAAAATTTATATCATTGTGATTATTTTCGTTAAATAATATATAGTTTTTATAATGAACATCTTATGTTCATTTATAAAATCATAATGGAATATACATACACACATTACATTAATGTTTATATATATTATAATATATATTTAAGTATATATACATGATTATTAAGGTTTATAATCACATACATACATACATATATATATGTCATATATGAAATATGTGTGGTTTGCATATAAATATATATTCAAAACACACACGTATACATATACACAATAAATATAGTATATAGTAAATGTAAATAATATATACACAAATAATGATTTTCGACCTATCTATAATTAATTTAATATACATATGCACATATTTGTGCATATGTTTGTATGTATGTATTAATCATATACACAATTAAATAATTTAATATAAGTTAACTAATTAATTATATTTAACCACTTAATTGAATGGTTAAAATTATATTTATCATAGCGACTCGGCCGTTTAATAAGTATTTTTTTAAATCAGACTTATGTAAATTAGAAGTTTAAATTTGAAAATTTAAATTCAAAAAATTATACCTAAAAAATAATATCTAATTTATATTCAAGATTGATGATAAATATATAAAATTTATTTTTCCAAGAAAAGAGTTTATAAACTATATATAGTTTTCCAGAAAACAAAAAGCTTTTTTAGATTAAATATATAAAAAAATTAAATATAATAAAAATCTAAAATGATATTTAATTTCATAGTATAATATTAATAATAAATTCAATTTCAAGTTGAAAAAAATTTGTTTTCTGCCTAAAGAAAGTATGATAAAAAAGAAATTAAAACATTTTTATTGAATTCAATATTTATACGTTAAATTATTCTAATAATTATTAATAAATATACAGTATAAATAAATTAATATTAAATTATATAAAAGACATATCTTTAGCAAAAACTTATTATTTTTCTTATAATTCGAATTTGATATATATATATATAAATATATATATGTGTGTGTGTGTGTGCGCGCGCATATAAAAACTTATTATATATATATATATAATATTATGGTGTAATGTAATGAACCGGGTTTTTCGACCCTTGAAAATCGACACTAATACGTCCACTGTATTACATATCGAACATTCAAGTGCCGGAAATACCAACCTGTTAGGGTAAAAGAAGAAGGTAGAAGATAGAAAAAAAATGAATAAACAGATAATCTCACAATGCAACGAAATAACATATATTAATCAAATAATTCTTTACAAGGTCACTTCAAAATAATACATCAAAGTAATACCAATACATTCTATCCTAGGATAGTTATAACAACCCGTCCTTACATAATAGATACAACATACATATGATATAGTGGAAACCAGATAATAACTAACTATTGATGAAGCCTTCTGCTCCAATCTCCTCCTCGATGCATCCGTAAGAACCCAAATTACTTGGCTGCCCATAAAAATTTGAGCATCTAAGAGTTTTAGGTAAAGAAAATAAAACTCCGGGTCATACATAGGTTTGGTGTGAGTAAACTCAAGCAACTAAGTTATTAAGTTAAAAACTTCTTTTGAAATCAAAGGTATCTAATAAAACCACACCGCACATAAACACAGACGGGTTTTTACCTTACAATAACCAAAACATTTTTATATAAAAATCCAATGAAATTATAATAATGTATAATGGCTCAAAGTAAAATATTAAAATAGCTAGAATGCTTGCATCTCACGTTCCAACATATTTGGCATACAACTAAAACCGTAAAGCTCGTATTGGAGAATGGATTCCAACTAATGATTGGGCTACTGGGGTACCGCCCGTCATAGTACACCTCTATAACAATGTATCGAGATCATACCTAACGACCCCTGCGAACACAGCGCCAACCTACACCTTGCTAGATAGTACCGAATATGTCATCATCTCGGTTGTTCCAGACCTTTATGGATCTCTCTTATGCACAACTAAATCTGAAAATATGAATGGCCATCTAGAAAGGTGATAACATACCCTTTGTGGGAGCTACCCACACCTAGCCATGTTGCATCTCCCATGTTTTAGTCATTTCCGGTTGATGAGGCTTGAGGCTTCGTTTTACCTTTCACATATAGCACTTCCCTCTTGGAATGCTAACACTGCCCACCTGGCATCAATGCAATGCTAGCATTCATCCATACAAGTTCGTTCTAAGACTGAGCGAAACCGAAGGCACTACTCCTATTATGTCCATTACGGGGAATCCCTCCCAAGGATTAATAGAGAATAGCCCTTGCACTTCAAGCTCCGTCTTTGATTCCATGCTCTTTAGATGTCTTCATCACGAAATGTTGAGTTGGATCGAAGTGGTTTTCGAATAACATATCTGATCCCAGTCTCTTTAAAACAACTTCGATGGTTTTCGGTAAACTCAACCTCGGTTCTTTAAGAAATAAATAGACAAACAAATAAGTGCGAAGTTCACCTTCTAACCGTTTGAATGAACGGGTTTCCTTATCATTTGTCCTAGAGAACGAAATAAGTTTATACGTACAGTATAGCACCACCGATGGTAACTGTACCGTATAATTCCCGTGTTTTTCTTAGATGTTTCCAAAGTTACGGTTTGGGTCTAGATTTGATAGTCGGTTATTTAATTATCACATAACAAACATCCAATAATGGTTTAATTTCAATATGGGATCCATTAAGCCTTTGTTTATTAATCTTTAATTAATAACCACTTTATAAAACTTGGTCAAAAGATCCTTTCAAAACACTATTCCCAAACACCTTGCATTTCCTTTATACTTGAAAAATATTCATATACTTATCTCAATGGTATAACTATATTTACAAACTTTATAAAGTTATCTTCTTTTCAAATTCCATATTAAATAACCAAACAAGTTTCCTTTTCAAAAACCCATCTCATATTTCAGTTAACTTATAACTTCCAAAATAAAGTTATAGCCACTTTTATAAACCTTTAAATTAATGTATAAAGCCTCTTTCCAAATCTCTGAAATGATTTATAAATTTTCTTCCAATTTATAAACTTCTTATAAATCTTCTTAAAGAAATTCTTTATAAAATATCCTTTATAAAACATCATTTGTAATCACCTTTAAATAAACCTTTTGTTCAGGATACTCCTTTTTATAGACAATTTATCATTTATGAATATCTTGATAAAATAATTATATAACTTGCAAAACCATTAATAAACCCTTCACCTCAAATTTATTAAAGACTTAAAATAAATTCAAAATCATACTTTATAATTTCAAAACGAGGCTTAGAACTCCCAATGGTACTAATTTAAGTTACCTTTCAATTTCAATTCCAATTTGCTTCACAGTTATTTACATAGGTCAAGATATATGTAAATACAACTCATATGCAAATGAAGGAATTATCATGTCAATATGAACTAACTAACATATACATGTTCAAATCATTATAGAGGATGGTGATTTGTCCTACTATATAGATGTCCAAACAAAATCATTACATATAGTAGAATGGTGATTTATTATACTAATATATGTCCACACAATCAACAATCAATTTATAATAAAATAGGAATTTATTCTGTTATTCTATATCCGCAACAATCAAACACTTACCCTATAGCAGAACGGTTATTTATTCTGCTATTAGATGTCCAAAAAATACAATCAATCAACAATATAACTCATTCATAGTTATTTGTCTACTTCATGGTATCAACACTTGAATTCTTGTATTCAAAACTATCCTTGGAACAAAAGTTCCCTTTAAACGATTTGATTCTTAGAAAACCATGATTTAAATCTTAAAACTCCCTTTTAAAATAATTAATTCAAGTTAAACTTTTTATTAAATCATAATTAAACTTAATTAAATCTTAATTTAACTTAATTAATAATTAAAAAATAATTAAACCTTTAAATAATTGATTAACCCCTAATTAACTATTAATTAAACCCAAATTAATAATTTACTAACTATTAAATAATTAATTAACCTTCATTAATAATTAAATATTAATTAATCTTAATTATTTAATAAAATAATTTTAGTAAAATAATAATTTTTATTAAAACTTTAATAATAAATTAAACCTATAACGACCGTAATTTTTGATAATTAAATTTATTATTTAAATAAGTTTTTGGAATTTAATGTTGTGAAAAAATAAAAAAATTTAAGATTTAATAATGAGAAAAATAACAATAATGTAATTGAAATAACGTAATGTAAGGCAATTGATGGCTATTTTAATCTAAATTCCAATTAATTGAAATGGTTAAAAGTTATAATTGGTTTTAGATTGTAAATAAGGAAATAATTTAAATGTTATATTAATTGGTGAGAAAATAAGCAATTAATTGTCATTAGATAAAATCGGTGTTGTGTAAGTAGTTATAACATTTGTTTGAAGATAATAAACTTATAAATGTGATTTAATTAAGAAAAAAGGTGATGATTGTTATTTGTTACCAATTTATTTAATCTGTTGAGTTAAATTGGAAATCGATTATAATTAAACGAAATTAAATATTACGTTAATATAAATTAAGATGATAATAATAGAATATTAGCGTAATAGATTGTAAACCAATGTTAACTGTGTCCATAAGGTAAATGATTGCTTGAATAATAAGAATGAAATCAAAATTAATTAATTTATTGGATTTTAAATTATAATTAATGAATTTATTGCGATTGAAATTTGAACGCGGTAATTAGCGCAATATTTAACATTGAATTGATATGGAAATTTATTTTAAAGGACTTTTAAACTACTAGGTAATCAAAAATGATAAAAGTTGTTAATTATAAAATTTGTATTGAAAAGGTGATTTAATAATAATTTATTTGATTAATGTGAAAATAGCCATTTTTGCCATTGTCTTGGATTTTGGCGAAACCATTTCATCGGATCCGTAACGGTGAATTATTGTAGGATTTCAAGTTTCATAGCGATCGGACTTGTCGTTTGATCATACGGGCTCGAAACGCATAGAAATCAATTTAATGGAATTCAATTGAAATAAGCTGATTTTAAAAGCTAACTTCTTTATACGGTAGAATTAGGACTTGAAACTTGTTCCATTGAGTTTAAAAATATCAAAAACATCTATTTTGATATATGGGATGACCTATTTTCGTTTCGGAGTCAGAACGGGCTTTTTGGGTCGCGTAGTCGTTTCGATCAATCCAATCTGGTCCATTCATTTCTAATTCAAATCTGCCTATATACAGGCTGTTATAGTGAAACACCCCCATACCCCTTAATATACTCCAAAAGTACACATTAAAAGGCGTGGTGTGTTGTAGGTATAACTGAAGCTAACAAAGACTAAGATTCATAAGAGAAAAATAGGTAAAAATAGCGGAAACTTAAAATAATAACTTAATTAAAACAAAGCTTCATAATTACTTCATAAATAAGTCAAATACCAAATACAACATCCATATCTCAAAACCCATCATGTCTTATGAAATAAAAATTCATAGTCTCAAAATCAGAGTACATAGTATCCCTCATAATAAACTAGTACACAAAAAGAACTAAAGCTGAAATAAAAGAAATACATAGTAGAGAACTCCTCCAAGAAATCGCCAAGCAACAGCAATCTACTGACTTCTCCCTTGATTGCCTATGGGGGGAAAGGGGAAAATAGAGGAGTGGGTTAGACTAAAAGTCTGGTGAATGATAGTAATTACTAAAGTCTTTAAGCAAGATAAAAGTAATAGACTCTACAACAGTTCTAGCATAAATAAGGATAATAAAGGAAATAGGAAAGAGATAAACTGGAAATAAATACGATTAAATATTGCTCAATTTATAAGATAGGTTAACTTTGATTACTTGCACTTGTCCTTGATTTCAGCTTTGATTAGGCTGAATTCCTAATCATGTAATTAGGATGTAACCCTAATTCTACCCTTTTTGATCGGCCTGCTACTCCATAGACCTTACCGCAGACTAGCTGCTATATAACTCCCTACACAGCAGCTAATGGTATCTACGAAAGATGCATAGAGCAACCACTATGGATCCGGACGACATATATAGATCCCTACACATAAGGCAATGGTGTCTACGAAAGACACCCATACTAAGCGCTTGGAACTCATAGCTATTACTGAGCACCCAAATGGAAGTCGCACATGTAACTGCCACCATGCCCATGCTACCTATTGCTCCGCCTATTGGGTCTTCTTATTACCTCTAACTTCTAGCATAAGCATGCCCCTCATCCCACATCAGGCTAACGTAAGATCACCGTGTGTCCATAGAATCTATAGGGGAAATGCTGTTGGTATTGGCCCGTCATCCAAACAATATCTAGTTGCTCCCCTTATCCAAATCCCCTGTGATTTGGATTTTATTTGACCAATTACTACCATTCTTAGCATAAGCATGCCCTAAGCTCACCGTTTTGTCTAATAGGGAATGCTATTTGGTACAGGTCCTACTTTCATCTTTATTAACTTAGGTAAATTATTTAAATAAGCCTTTACATTTTTCTCTACTATTTATGCTTATTAATTTCTCCTAAGTCTTAAAATAAGCCTTATTCTGTTCTTTTTCTTATTATAACCTATGTTATAATCATGCTTATTACTTAACCCAAGGTCTAAGTGTGAAAATAAGCTTTTTTTCGTTTTTTACTCTTTTTAGTTATAATTCTAAGTTATAACTAGGCCAATCTTTTTAATTCAGTCCAATTAACGTCATAATTAGGTGTAATTTCAGTCCAATTCCATTTATATTACAGTCTTTGAAATTTACATCTTATATTCCATTATTTCAATTTTCTTACAATTTAATCTGTATTCGTGTTAATTCTATTCTAATCCATACGCGAAGAAGAAGAAGGAATAAAAGAAAACTGAAAATAGAAGAAAATCCAAAATGTAGAAAGAAGATGTAAGTAACATATAAATAACAGTAAATAAACTAAAATACTGTAAATGAATGGAAAAGCTATAATTAATAGAAATAAACTAAAATTACTGAAAAGCATAGCTGAAAGGAAATATACTGAAAATAATTCTTAGAACTATAAATAAACTACTAAAAAGGCTATTCCAAAAATCGTAGTAAAACTACAACTATTGGAAATCCTATTATTTTAAATTACTTAAAGAAATTTGAAAATAATTACACTCACTCACCTCCGTTCCTAAGCTCTTCCTTTGGTCTTCTCGGATCCACTTAGAGTTGCAAAATAATTTAATTTATAACGATTTTCTCCTTTGGAAATATTATTCCGTTTAGGGTCCTTCCTAGAAAGGTGAACCAAATTGGAGAAAACCTAGAATTAGAAAAAGTGTTAGGTCTAGGGGTCTATTTATAGGGGTAGAAGTGGATCTCAGACCGTTGGATTTGGAGATTGAATAGGATGCAGCCATGTCATAGGCTGAATAGGAGCCATCGGATGCGAAAATAGATGGACCTGATTGGTCAGAAGAATGTAAAACACGTCACCAATAGGCTCTGGAACGTTCGAAGTTTGTTCGCTTTCCAAAAAGAAAGGAGGGTTGACCGGGCGGTCAACCGCCCCCTTGCCCAGGTCGACCGACCGGTCGACCTGTATATGTGTGTGTGTGTGTGTGTATTTTCGTTTCTTCGTTTTCTGCTTATTTTGTTTATTTTATAACTTGGTCATATTAGCTCGGTTTCTGACGTTCTACATATGAAAATTGACCAGAAAATTACCAAAGACACAATGGTTCAACTTATGTGGCTTAATTCTGATAATTTCACAAAGTTATTTTATTATCAAATTAATTAACAAATTAATTATAATGGTTAAATTTTTGGTTGTTACATATAAACCCTAATTGTTTCTCATTTCTTATTTCTGTATGTGATATTCTACCGATTCCTCTTTCTCAAACGACAGAATATGAAACCTTAAATCCCGAATTCAATTTCAAAATCAAAATCAATTTCAAAATCAAACTTCTCGAAACCCAATCATATTATATACCGGTTCGAAGCTCTCGACGAGCACAAGCTAGGTCAACAATTTTTTTTCGATTTGGGTCTCTATGTATCTAGAATTCGATGGTTTAATTTCAGTCGCTCATTGGGGTTTGATCATCATCGACGGATTGTCGAATCGAAGATACCATCACATGGAGAGGGACTCACGTAGTTCATCGGTGTAGTTCGTATGGCGGATCAGTGGTTGGATCGTTGCGTAAAATTCGATTAGGGATTGAAACCCTATGGTGGCGGCTGGCTTTTCTGAGGTCGGCAAGGGGTCGCGCGGCCTTTGGTAGGCGGGCACGTGGCATGGCGGTGGTTGCAAAGGAGGTCGTGGCCTCTAGGCGGCGCGTGTGGTGAGGCATTTGAACGAAGGTGGTGGCGACGTGTGTCGAGTGAGGGCTTTCCTGTAGTAGGTTAGAGTTCACGCGACCGGTCAACGCGTGATGACGTGGTAATGTTTATGTTAATTATTTATTTCAATTTTAAAATCGTTTAACTTCTACAGATAATAACTTTTGCATACGAGGTCGGATTTATGCGCGGTTTGCTCCGCTGTGATCGTATCAAAATTCCGGAGATTTGAAACTGGTTTGGACGAATTCTGAGACTGTTGAATTTTGAGCCTTATTTTGGATTTCAAATTGATTTGAAATCAAAGGTGAGTGTTTTGACCCACTCACAGCTACTAGATTATCTTATGATAGTTAACTCGAATTTATGATGTGATTAGAAATTGATTGGTTGATGTTTGGTATATTTAAATTGTCATTCAAGTTAAATTTGACTTTTATTGAATTTAATTGCTATCTAATTTAATATTGAATTTTAAATTGCCTGTTAATACCTGTTATTGATGATCAGTCAATTGTTTTTGTTTATTTGTTGATCTGAATGATGATTGTGATGGATGTCTGATTTGTTGATATTGGATGACCGGATGTTATATTTTCAAAATCCTGATTATTAACATTTTCAAACTATTAAACTATGTTAATCTATTTTAAACTATTTTAAACCATTTTAATCAATTTAAACTATTTTAATTTATTTTTATCTATTTAATCTATTTTAAACCTATTTAACCTATTTTAAACCTATTTAAACCATTTAAAAACTATTTAAACTATTTTAAATCTGCTTAAACTATCTTAAATCTATTTAAACTATTTGAATCTATTTTTAATATATTTTGAAGTATTTTGAAACTATTTAAAAATTTATTTTAAACAATGCTAAACTATTTATAACTATCCAAACTATTTTCTAAATTTCAGACTGAGTAAAGTGGAAGTGTTTATATTTAAATTCTTGATTTAAAAGCGAATATGGTTAAATGATGTGATAACCTAAGCTTGGATTTGAAAGGATATTTGCTAGTAAAATGACATATTTGAGTAAATATGATGATTTATAAATGAGGATTTAATTAACCTATCTTATCGATATAATTTCAAAAGTGAATATGATTTCGAAAATGAATATGATTTTGAAAGTGATATGGTTTGAATTGAATATGATATTTTGATATCAATTATGAAAAGGTTTTGAAAATGTAAAAGAACCATCCGGTGTGAAATAAGCATTTGGTTGTTAAAGAGACTGGGATCGGATATTGTCATACTCTCTACCAGTACCAAAAACCACTTTAACAATTGTGTACGTGGTGGAGATTCTAGAATGAAGTAGGATGGTATGGCGAATGATTCTGTATGAGGTATTTACGTAGCCCCGACTCCCGTGAGTCAGCTTGATGTGGCTAAAATAGGAGCCAGCCGGGCCAAGTGAAGTCGCTCCTCCTATCGGACACATTTCTTCGATACCATATTACAACTTTGTGAATGATTTGGTGGCCACCCCTCGAATTTATTATGGGAGTGTGTTCCGAGGTGGGTGGTAGTAGTTGCTATGCATTACCACCAGTCCGGATCTGCAAAATGGTAGTATCCTACCTTGGGCATTGCCTCGCATGCCTTGTCACATGCCTTATCGCGCCCACTACGAGTTTGTTTTGTACCGTACCTATGGAGTGCCCTTTGGGTAAACCACTGGTTTGGTGGAGGTTACGGTACGCGGTATAGACTACGGGAATATATAAAAATGTGTTAAGGGGAATATGGGTAACGCCTTAACGCTATTTTAATACTTTACTTTACTATAGACATATTATAATAGCGTATTGTACTACATAGTAGATAGTTTAACCGATCCTTAGGAGATGGAAATCCCGAACATCTCTTAAGTTATTGCACACACATTAGACATTGGATAGGAGATGTTAAACCCCGTAAACATCTCTGAAGTTGTTGCAGTCATATTTATTTATTGTTGATATAACTTAAATAAGATCTTTTAGTTCTGACTCGAGTGTTTTGTCTTTTCACTTCACTCGGGTCAATCTGAGCTTTTCAGTGTATCAAAGACCTTATTTCTGGGAGATGAAGACAAAGATTTAGTACTATTATTATTTATTTTATTTATACTACTGCATCATGTTGTTCCACTGCATTATTTATTTATTTCTTCTATATGTAACTCTGATCTGTAATGTAGAAGTGTAATCAAATGTCATTTGTAAAACAGCTTCATGAACTGTTTATTTGATTATTATATTTTGTCATTCCGCTATGAGATTCTGTGTTTTGTTTTTCTTTCTCTACTTTTTCTTATTTATCCCATAACAATCCTCCTTTTTGAATGGTTTGAGTCTGACATGTGTGGTTTATTGTCGATTTAAACCGTCCAAAAAGGTGGGTTGTTACAGTTGGTATCAGAGCTTAGGTTTAGCGATAACCTTAGCTTTGTGGGGTATGACTCATTAGAGAATAGGGTAGTAATACCCTAGAATGAGTCGCTAAGTGTATATATATGAGAAAGCGTATTGGTTAGTGTTATAAAAGGGTTTTTATATTGTGTTAATTTGTTCAATTTAGTATTTATTAATTCCGGTTGGTACATAGGACGGTATGACATCGATAGGGATTTCTAAACACTTAATAGAGCAGACTGGCATAATATTGGTTTTGAAATATGGGTAAATGAAATAATTTTACCTAGTATATACTTTGTATGTAGAAGAATAATTTTTATAAATGATATAGTTGGATGTAATATGTTTTTTGTTAGGTAGTGAAATTTTATAAATATTGATTGTAAAATAGGATTTACAAGTACAGTAAATGTAAATTTAAAATTAGAGAACTTAAGTTCCGGGATTTTGAAAATTTCTTTCGATGGATTTTGGAATATAATATTATTATTATTTGGAAGTATTTTCCGATATAAATATTTCAATATGATTTGAAAGAAATGTTTTAAAGGAATTTTGGAAGGAAATAAGTTTTGTACTCCCCTCTCTGTCACTAGAAAATAATTTCGATGATGAGTGCACGCATCATCGACGTTCATTTTCGAGTTTCAAAATAGGAAGACCGCTGCAGTAGTTTTACTACACATTTGTTTGATAAGTAAATCTTAATTTTGAATTCCTAAATATGATTTGATCTATAAAGGATATATATATTACTTTCAAAATGACTGAAATGAATTCGGGATTTAGTTCTTGAACTTTCTGATAATTAGTAGTTTTCAATTATTGTAATGAATGAAATCTTAACTATTTTAATAGTTGGAAACTTCTAAAAGGAAAAAAAATAAGAAATTGAAAGCTAAGTGATTAATGGAATATATAAGAAATTGAAAATTTGTAACTTATAGATATGAAAAAATAATATGAAAATGTAAATATTGAACATTTTGTTAACCAAAATGAATAAGATGAACTTGTGTAACATTCAATTATATTCTAAAAGACATATATAACTTACCGAAATATTAAAAGTTGAAATGTTAAATAAGAATATGTAATAGAATATTATATAAGTAAAACTTAAGTAATGAAGGTGTTCAATGGAATTACTTCTATAAATAAGAAGTCTGATGTTATAAATTGTTATAAACTTAAGTTAATCATTTGAAATGTTACTAATTAAATTTATAGAAAGAGTGAATACTATAAGTAAATGATTATGAACTTAAGTTAATGTTGCAGCTATTTGTAATTAAAATGAATAATAAAAGTGAATACTACATTAATTGAATGATTATAGCTTCAGAAAATGTTGAAATGATTTAGAAATGGATTTAATATTCAATAATACTATATATGGAAGAAATGAATGTGAAAAAATATAATCTATTAATAGTGAATTAAATTGTAAAGAGGCTTACATAATAATGGATAATCTAATAATTGAAATGGAAATAACTTATGTAAGCAATGAATGCAAAGTAATGAAAAGAAAAAAATGGCATTGTACGGATGAATAGGAAATGAATTTGTAAGTAATAAAGTTAAATTAATAAAATAATCACTATATGAATGAATGAAACTGAAGAACAGTAAATGATGTGAAAAGAAAGTAATAAGAATTAACTTAAATAATATTTGGAATTCTTGGTTGTTTGGTTTATGGGATGTTTGGTGAGGTGATACTTTAAACTATTTAGAATGTATAAATAATTTACTAAGTTTATCTAAGACTGTTGAGTGTATAGTATACTTAGTATTTTATTTATCATTTTATACGATTAAAAGTTTCTAAACCCGAACAAACCATTTGTTTTGGTTGTTGTGGATGAATACTTGATTACTTTGATTGCATGTGATGGTTTTGTTTACAAGTGACTATTATTATGTTGATTTGTTTTGTTATTAATTGAGACAACTTAAATATTTCACTTTCATATAATTATTAACCTCTTTGGATTATACAAGTTAAATACAGGTTCATGGAAGCAATAGCTACCGCTATTGGTTTCATAAATAAGCGTTGTTTGCTCGACAAATAGGTACGTTTTCGGATTTCGGTTTTCTAGCGATATTATATTGTTTTCCCGTGGTTTAGGATATATTATTTTGAAATATATGATATATATTTTTATTATTGATATTATTATTTCTCCCAGACCTCTCCGTACAAAGGAGACTCTATTGAAATTTTCCGTGAATTTTGGACTTAGAATTTTTTTGTAAAAGTGGAAATGTTTTTCAAACTTTTATTAAACTTGAATATGAAAGGATTTAATTGTTTAAAAATTGATACATTTTATTTAAATTATTTAATTATGTAAATTTATTGTTTATAAATTGAATACTTTGAATTAAATATATCAATTCCTTAATTCCATCTTTCCCCTTTTCGAGGACGAAAAGTTTTAAGTGAGGGAGATTGTAACGACCCGCAATTTTCGATAATTAAATTTATTAATTAAATAGGTTTTTGGAATTTAATGTTGTGAAAAATTAAAAAAAATAAGATTTAATAATGAGAAAAATAACTAGAATGTAATTGAAATAATGTAATGTAAGGCAATCGATGACTATTTTAATGTAAATTCCAATTAATTGAAAT
This sequence comes from Allium fistulosum, assembly GCA_030737815.1. NCBI lineage: Eukaryota > Viridiplantae > Streptophyta > Magnoliopsida > Asparagales > Amaryllidaceae > Allium > Allium fistulosum. Next base: position 422,598,328 of record CM060906.1, read on the forward strand.
GGTTAAATGTTATAATTGGTTATAGATTGTAAATAAGGAAATAATTTAAATGTTATATTAATTGGAGAGAAAATATGTAATTAATTGTAATTGGATAAAATCGGTGTTGTGTAAGTAGTTATAACATTTGTTTGAAGATAATAAACTTATAAATATGATTTAATTAATAAAAAAGGTGACAATTGTTATTTGTTACCTATTTATTTAATCTGTTGAGTTAAATTAGAAATCGATTACAATAAAACATAATTAAATATTACGTTAATATAAGTTAAGTTTATATTTGTAGAATATTAGCGTAATAGATTGTAAACCAATGTTAACTATGTCCATAAGTTAAATGATTGATTGAATAATAAGATTGAAATCAAAATAAATTAATTTATTAGATTTTAAATTATAATTAATGAATTTATTGCAATTGAAATTTGAACATGGTAATTAGTGCAATATTTAACACTGAATTGATATGGAAATTTGTTTCAAATGATTTTTAAACTACTAGGTAATCAAAAATGATAAAAGTTGTTCATTATAAAATTTGAATTGAAAAAGTGATTTAATTGATTTAAATATAATTTATTTGATTAATGTGAAAATATCCATTTTGGCCAGTGTTTCAGATTTCGACGAAACCAGTTTTATCGGATCCGTAACGGTGAATTATTGTAGGATTTCAAGTTTCGTAGGGATGGGACTTGTTGTTTGATCGTACGAGCTCGAAACGCGTAGAAATCAATTTGATTGAATTCAATTGAAATAAGCTGATTTTAAAAGCTAACTTCTTTATATGGTGGAATTAGGACTTGAAACCTGTTCCATTGAGTTAAAAAATATCGAAAACATCTATTTTGATATATAGGATGATCTATTTTCGTTTTGGGGTCAGAATGGGCTTTTTGGGTCGCGTAGTCGTTTCGATTAATCCAATCTAGTCCATTCATTTCTAATTCAGATCTGCCTATATATATGCTGTTATAAACCCTAATTGTTCCTCATTTCTTATTTCTGTACGTACTATTCTACTAGTTCCTCTTTCTCAAACAAAAGAATATGAGAGCCTAAATCCCAAATTCAATTTCAAAATCAAACTTCTCGAAACCCTTTCATATTATATACTGATTCGAAGCTTTCGACGAGCGCAAGCAAGATCTGTAGTTTGTTTTTTGATTTGGATCACTATGTGTCCAAAATTTGATGGTTTATTCTCGACCGTTCATTGGGGTTCGATCATCGTCGATGTATTGTCGAATCGAAGATACCATCGCGTGGAGAGGGACTCGCGTAGTTCATCGGTGCAGTTCGTATGGCGAATCAGTGGTTAGATTGTCGCGTAAAATTCGATTAGGGTTTGAAACCATATAGCGGCGGCTGGCTTTTCTGAGGTCGGCAAGGGGTCGTGCGGCCTCTAGTAGGCGGGCGTATGGCACGACGGTGGTTGCAAAGGAGGTCGTGGACTCTAGGCGACGCGTGCGGTGAGGCGTTTGAACGAAGGTGGTGGCGGCGTATGTCGAGCGAGGGGTTTCCTGTAGCGGGTTAGGGTTCATGCGACCGGTCAACGCGTCATGACGTGGTAATGTTTATGTTAATTATTTATTTCATATTTTAAAATCGTTTAACTTCTAATGGAAATAACTTTTGCATACGAATCGGATTTACGCGTGGTTTGCTCCGCTACCAACGTATCGAAATTCCGGACATTTTGAAACTAGTTTGGACGAATTCTGAGACTATTGAATTTTGAGCCTTATTTTGGATTTCAAATCGATTAGAAATCAAAGGTGAGTGTTTTGACCCACTCACAACTATTAGATTATCTTATGATAGTTAAATTGAATTTATGATGTGATTAGAAATTGAATGGTTGATGTTTGGTATATTTAAATTGTCATTCTAATTAAATCTGACTTTTATTGAATTTAATTGCTATCTAATTTAATATTGAATTTTAAATTGCCTGTTAATACCTGTTATTGATCATCAGTCAATTGTTGTTATTTATTTGTTGATCTAAGTGATGATTGTGATGGATGATTGATTTGTTTATATTGGATGACTGGATGTCATATTTATATTGTTATAACACTGCAAGTTTCCTTAGCTTATTATTAGAAAATCCCTATGGGTTGAAATGATACATACCCGAACGATTTTATAGATTAGGGAAAAATCATTATGGGTTGAAATGATAAACTTGAGCGATTTTATGGATTCTGAATTTTAATTCGGGATTGATTTGAAATGATATATACTCGTAAATTTTAAATTATTGCGGGTTGAAATGATGTATATCTGTATCACTTGACCATAGGGTAGAAAATTATATACGGACGCCAGATTGGTTAAATTAAATGATTTTAAATCCTAAATGTTTGAATTTAGATAAATGATATTTTGAAATAAAACTTGATTTATATAAACTGAATTATTTTCGGAAATCCAAGCTTTAAATGTTGAAGTTGGAATTGGTTTAAATGAATTGTTTAAAGGATTTAAATTGAAATTTTAACGTTGGATTTGAAGTATAAATGGAATTTATCGAAATTGAGTTATTGAAATATTTGGATATTTAAACTTTGAAATCTACTAAATTGAAATAGCTTAAGTTTATAGTTCGAACATGGATTTGAATCAACGATTGATTAAATGGTTTTAAATGAGAATCTGAATTGAAAGACAACATTTAGTTTGTTGATTTGAAAGCTGGACGTGGTCCAGATGTGTTGAAATGAAAGAAATAATTTAATTTGATATTAATTTCAAATTTATTATTTTATATAAACGGGTTAAAAAATTCCTTATATTAAAAATCCTGATTATTAAGATTTCCAAACTATTAAACTATGTTAATCTATTTTAAACTATTTTAAACCATTTTAATCAATTTAAACTATTTTAATTTATTTTGACCTATTCAATCTATTTTAAATCTATTTAATCTATTTTAAACCTATTTAAACCATTTTAAAACTATTTAAACTATTTTAAATCTGCTTAAACTTTCTTAAATCTATTTAAACTATTTTAAGCTATTTTGAAACTATTTAAAAATTCATTTTAAACAATGCTAAACTATTTAAACTATTTACAACTATCTGAACTATTTTCTAAATTTCAGACTGTGTAAAGTGGAAGTGTTTATATTTAAATCCTTGATTTAAAAGCGAATATGGTTAAATGAGGTGATAACCTAAGCTTGGATTTGAAAGGATATTTGCCAGTGAAATGACAATTTGAGTAAATATGATGATTTTGAAATGGGAATTTAATTAACTTATCTTATCGATATAATTTCAAAAGTGAATATGATTTCGAAAATGAATATGATTTCGAAAGTGATATGGTTTGAATTAAATATGATATTTTGATATCAAATATGAAAAGGTTTTGAAAATGTAAAAGAACCATCCGGTGTGAAATAAGCATTTGGTTGTTAAAGAGAATGGGATCGGATATTGTCATACTCTCTATCAATACCGAAAACCACTTTAACAACTGTGTACGTGGTGGAGATTCTAGAATGAAGTAGGATGGTTCGGCGAACGATTTTGTATGAGGTATTTACGTAGCCTCAACTCCCGTGAGTCAGCTTGATGTGGCTAAAACAGGAGCCATGCCGGGCCAAGTGAGCTCGCTCCTCCTATCGGACACATTTCTTCGATACCATATTACGACTTTGTGATTGATTTGGTGGTCACCCCTCGATTCGATTATGGGAGTGTGTCCTGAGGTGGACGGTAGTAGCTGTTGTGCATTACCACTAGTCTGAATCCGCAAAACGGTAGTATCCTACCTTGGGCATTGCCTCGCGTGCTTTGTCACATGCCTTATCGCGCCTACTACGAGTTTATTTTGTACCGTACCTATGGAGTGCCCTCTGGATAAACCACCGGTTTGGTGGAGCTTACGGTACTGTATAGACGACGGGAATATATAAAAATGTGTTAAGGGGGATATGGGTAATGCCTTAACGCTATTTTAATACTATACTTTACTGTAGACATATTATAATAGCGTATTGTACTACATAGTAGATAGTTTAACCGATCCTTCGGAGATGGAAATCTCGAACATCTCTTAAGTTATTGCATACATGTTAGACCCTAGATAGGAGATGTAAAACCCCGTAAACATCTCTGAAGCTGTTGCACGCATATTTATTTATTATTAATTTAACTTACATAAGATCTTTTAGTTCTGACTCGAGTGTTTTGTATTTCCAATTCGCTCGGGTCAGTCTGAGCTTTTCAGTTTATAGAAGACCTTATTTCTGGGAGATGAAGACGAAGATTTAGTACTGTTATTATTTATTTTATTTATACTACTGCATCATGTTTTTCCACTGCATAATTTATTTGTTTCTGCTGTATGTAACTCTGATCTGTATTGTAAAAATGTAATCAAATGTCATTTGTAAAACAGCTTCATGAACTGTTTATTTAATTATTATATTTTGGCATTCCGCTATGAGATTCTATGTTTTTTCTTTCTTTCTCTGCTTTTTCTTATTTACCCCATGAATCATTTGAGTCTGACATGTGTGGTTTATTGCCGCTTTAAACCGTCCAAAAAGGTGGGTCGTTACAAAACCTTAATTTATTAAAAGTTAATGATTAAACTTTAACCAAATAAACATTTACTTAAAATTAATCCTTAATTAAGTAATAATTTAGTAAATAATTAACCTTTAATTAAATAATAATTAATTAAATAATTTAAACTATAATTAAATAATAAATAAAAATAATCAAAATTGAATAAATAAAATTAATTACCCTTTTTAACATAAGTAAGTCGTTAATTAAAACTTCTTAATTAACAAATGGTTAACTTACTTAATTAATTTTAATATTAATTAATACTAATTACTTAACCTGATTACTTAATTAACTAAAAATTATTATTCTTAATTAACCAATTAATTTTAAATAATAAACCTTCTTAATTAAGTTAAAAATAACTTAAGTATCGTTAACTTATTTTGAAAAGGATTTCCAACACATTTTTAAAAGAAAACTTAGAACTTGAAAATTTGAAAATCCGAACTGCATCCATAGTGTCTTTCGTTGTGAGTGCAATAACCTAGGATTCATTTCCAAGTTATTTTCCCAAAACTCTAACTTTTCACTCTTATTTACAAAAGGAAGAAATTTTAAAACTTTAGTAAAGTTTGAAAACAAATTTATCAAAAACAAATCAAGTCTTTACTAAAACAACAAGTAAACGATTTGATTTGAAACGGAATCTCAAATCCACTTCACTTTCAAGATACTACATTCTATATCCACATAATCACATATCCAAAGTCACATACACAACAACCCGATTACATAACATAACCAAACCCCAGCCTATATCGATCATCATTTACAACCATTTGAGTGTTAATGCTAACTCATACATTAGCACTAATCAACATATTTAAAACATACCAAAATCCAATCATATGTGACATACATATAGCTTTAAAATCAACATAACATATAAGATAAAGTTCTTTCCACATAAATTAGGAATTTACTCACCTTAAAGCTCGACAAAGTTCCACTCGAACCCTGGAAACTGAGCTCGAAAATAGGTCACTTTCCCCCGAATTTTTGAACCTCTTACTCTCGGATTTTTAATAAGTGATCTAACGGAAAGTTCTAGACAATTTTCTTCTCTACCATTTAGAGAAAAGAATTACTTAAAAATATTAAATTTTGAGGAAGTTATGATCTAAAGAAGATGGATCATTTTCGGGTATAAAACTCAGGGTTGAAAAACACTCTGTAAAGAGTCGAAATTTTGGTCTAGCTATGTTCAAAATTAGAGAACGTAGTCTAAGAGAAAGTTAAAGCCACTGAAATTTCGCACCATTTAAAAAAAATAAGAATTCCATTAGAGTTTGAAATAATGGGGAAGTGGTTGGTGGAAGAAGGTGAAAAAAATGACCTATTGCTATTTATAAGCAAAAAATCTCACATCACATCAACTTATATATATATATATATATAATAATTTATAATATCTTATCTGCCACATCACTTCTTTTATAAATATATATTTATATATAATTATTATGTGTTGTCACATCACTTTCTTTATAAATATATATATATATATATAATTATGTGTTGTTACATCAGTCTCTTTATAAATATATATATATAATTATTATGTGTTGTCACATCACTCTCTTTATAAATATATATATATATATGTATATATAATTATAATTATTATGTCTAGTCACATCAGTCTTTATAAATATATATATATATATAATTATTATGTGTTGTCACATTACTCTCTTTATATATATATAATTATTCTATCTAGTCACATCAATCTCTTTATAAATATATAAATATATATATATAATTATTATGAGTTATCACAACATTTATTAAATTAAAATTAATTATAAGATAATATTCTTAAGTATATTATTATCTAGTTAATTAACTCTTATATATATATGTGTGTGTGTGTGTGTGCGTGTGTGTGTGTCTAGTGCACAAAAATGAACAACGTGTCACGATCCAAATTTCAGCATTCGAAAATCGGCACCCGTACTTCACTTGTACTCAAATGCCACAGATTCAAACGCCGAATCTGGTTCGCCGGAGCTTATAACACAGTAAGTATAACAACACAGCGGAATAAAGAAATAAATGATATCATATACAACTCCAATGAATACAATATCCAGAATGATATACAACAATGATATCTATATGATACAACAATATTAGAGACAAATAATAATGTTACAGCAGAAACAACAGAACTGATGACTCCAAATGATCTTTAAAAGAGAATGAGTCCAACAACTCCAACATCAAGCTCGATTCTCCATCACGTTGCACCAAGATAAGCAAGGTCAGTCGTCCGGGAACTCACAAAGCTGAACTAGCTCCAACTAATCTACTAAACCTGACTATCTGAAAACCCCAACTCTAGACTGCTCGTGTGGAAAATTGTGGGCACCCAGAGTTTAGGAAGGGAAAAATAAACTCCGGGTCAGTCATGGGACTGGTGTGAGTAACAAAAACAGTTGTTTTCACAAAGAAGATAAAATAATTTCGCAGTGCTTTTGGAAAATGAAACTACCATAAGGCCTCCCGCCACACACACAATGCAAACGCAGAATTGGAGGAGATTTGTAACGACTCAATTTTTCGACGCTCGAAAATCGACATTAATACGTCCACTGTATCAAATGCCGCGCAATCGAATGCCGGAAAACCGAACCATTAGGGTTAAAAGAAGAGGTAGAAGAAGACAGAAGAAGAGAAAGAACAGAAAAACAGAAACAATATCAGAATCCCACATTTCGCAGCGGAACAAAATATTATAGATATCACTAGTCTTTTAAACAAAGAACTATATCAGTTTATACATACATCAATCAGAGTCAATATACAACTCAATACAACAACAGACAGATATAGAAACCTGTCCTCATACAGAATACATAGCGGAATAAAATAAACAAGTACGGTAGTACGCCTCGCCATCCAGCTTATCCCCAAAGCTCCAGAATATCCAGAATATGCTGATAAAAATAACTCTAGGCTGCCCATGTGGAAAATTATGGGCACCCAGAGTTTAGAAGGGAACAATAAACTCCGAGTCAGTCATGGTGACTGGTGTAAGATCGTAAAACAGTTATTTTCACAAAGAAAATAAAATAGATTCGCAATGCTTTTGGAAAATGAAACTACCATAAGACCTCCCGCCACACACACAATGCAAACGCAGAATTGGAGGAGATTTCTTCTTATGATAGTCAAAGATGCTTACTACGCCAATCACTGGATATTATTATTAATGTCTAGTGTAGAAAACATTTCGAAAGTATAATATTAATCTTAGCCAGCATAGGTACCATTATACTATGCCTACTATAGCTGCTATGTTAAATAGCAGGTTCTACAACTAAAACCGTAAAATTTCCGTATTGGGAATTGGATTTCCAACAAATGGTCAGGCTAAGGAACTTCCTGTCCTACTGCCGAATGGGATCGCATCTAGCTGGACGTCCCGAGAGACAAACTGCTCTCTGCCAAACAAGGCCGGGTTACCCTTGTAACTAGGTAACTCACGAATATGTCATCACCCGGTCCTTTGGGACCTTTATTCGAGCGCTCGTAACCAACATCACACATAATAAATAAAGTGTGTCCACATGAGTAAGTATCTGGGCTCCATACCATGATACCACCCCTTTCCAAAAGGAAATAACATACCCTAAAATGTGCGACCCTCATAACCTTGCCGCAATATTCCTGTTTCGACCATTTCCGGGTTGTTGAGGCCCTGACGAAGTCTCGTCCACAAAGCTACGCTTTTTCACAAAGCCGTGCTTTGATCACAAATGATCAAATAAATGATCATCGTTACAGCAACACTCAGCATGCCACATTACCAAATTGGGAATATATCACTGATAAATTTCAACTACAAAACCTCTGAGCTCGTACGTCTCAGAGAAGGGTGTTAAGCTAAGAGAATAAATTCTCCGCCACCAACAGAAATGTATTTGAAAGAAATCAGCTTTACATCTCAAAATGTAATGTCAGACACGTAACCATACAAGTCTGTTCCGGGTTCGAACAGAACCGAAGGCACTTCAAAAGAAGTCCTTGAAAATCCGGATATTCACAATCCCGATAAAACTTCCCATCAAAAAGGAAATCTCAATACCGTAGCTAACGGTGCAGAGACAATCGATAGGTCATCCTATCGTTTTCACAAATACCCGGTCTTCAATACGATCAATATCGTCATATTATTATTCGGAATGGGTTTTCTGACACAAAGGTCCTTTCCCGGCTAAACCGAATAATAAGCGTTTGTTTTAAAAACAAATTCAAATGTCATTTCAAAGGCAAATATTGATAGTCGGTGATTTAACTATCAATAATATTCACAACAATCATCAGATTCAAATAATTTTCCCAAATTATTTATTTCCAAATATCTTCACGAGATATATATTTTCCACATTTCACATTTGAAAAACAATTTCAAATCACAATTTCACCATTCAACTTTTGAAAATTAATTTCAAATCAATTTCCTTACACGGAATATATTTCCAAATATTTCTTTTAAAATTCCACTTAGAACTTTTAATTTATATTTTTAAAAGCTACTTTGGAAAATATACTTAGCTTTATAGTGAAAATACACTTTCACTTCAAAATGGTCCATTTAAACCAATTTAATAAATCCTTATCGATTTATCTCAAATTTACATTCCAAAACTGTAAATTTATTTCTACACTTCATCACTTTGAAAACCGATTCCAAATCATATTTCTCACACTTTAAAAATAAATCAACGTTTATTTTTAAAACAAATTTCCCTTTCCTTTAAAATTTCTATTCGGAATTTATATTCCCAAAATATTCACTTTCAACACTAAATCGACTTTCAAATTGATTTCTCAACTTTATATTCAAATTCCAAATCAAATTCCAAATTGATTTCTAAGTTACTTCAACACCGAATCAAATTTCAAATTGATTCTAATTTTTTATCTCAAATGCTAAATCATTTTACAAATCGATTTATAAATTTATTCTTAACACCAAAAATCGATTTTCATTCAAACACCAAGTAGATTTTTATATCGATTTCCCAAAGATTTATTTCTTCAATACAAAATCAATTATCAATTGGATTTCAACAAATTTATCGCCTTTACAATAAATTCCTTTATATTTTCCAAACCATTTAAAATTCCATTTCAAATAAATTTTCCAACTTTCGAATAATACTATTCAAAATCCATTTATAACAATTTTTCCCATATTTTTGAAATAATTCGATAACATTTCAAAAATCAATTTTACACTTTTTTAAAAATTACTTCTTTTAAATTTATTCAATTCTTTCAAAAGAATTTACTTGAAATATCTTGCTTAAATTTCAAAAATCCAATTTCATTTATTTCTGGTATCCAACGATACCAAAAATACATTCGGCTGAATTTTAGCCTTCAGCACATTCAATCACAGATATAATCATACACAGATTATAAATAATCAATCACACAACATATGAAATCAATTCAAATGTTTTGAGGAATCCTGTTGGATACCTCCAACCTATTTCCCTACATCCACAGATGTTAGCACAATACCAATTCCACTTCGAGGTGGAATATCGCGGTATATAGGATTTTATAAAAATATCATCTGCTTACTAACGGCGCAATAGGGTCTCATTCGCTATACAATGCGGGAAATCAATCAATCCAATATATTCATATGCCAATATGTATATATTGCTATATATATAGATATATCCTACTATATCTAATATCACAAATGCAAACAGTAATCAATAACTGCAATTCAAATTTAAATCTGAGTGAGAAGATCTCACCTTAGCTTTTAATTTGCCATCCAATTTCCATCTTGACTCGATTTCTTGATTTATACCTTGTATAAATATTATACACTTAAATTAACATTCGAACCAATTAAATAACCAATTTTTTTCTTTAATAAATTTACCTAACTAATTATTAAATTTCTCTTTTTAAATAGATTTATTTAATTTAAACTAATACCTTTAATTCTCTAAACCAATCACTTTTTAATAAATTGATTTAACTGAAAATTAAATTTTAAAACTAAATTCCCTTTAATAAATTCCATTTTGAAAATATATATATAAACTTGTCAATATACTAAATTCGTATTTATTTATCTTTTCAAACCCAACTACCTAAAATAATTCCTGTTTTTATCTATAGCTTACTGCAAAATACCAAAATAAATACAATATTCAAAACTGCATATATCTTACTGCATATAAATTTTATTAACAAATTTGTTTAAAAATAGAAATCTTACTGTAATATATATATATATTTTCTCCTCTTATAAAATTATCACAATAAATTAAATTTTCTTTCTACTGTATATATATATTTTTTCTATATTCGATTTAAATCTGTAAATATACTTTTTTATTTTTTATTAAAACAAAATCTATCTGAAAAAAAAATGAAAAGATACCTTACAGTCTCACGAAACCCACGTGAATCCAATCGAACCGCCGAACGCCACCTCCTCCTCCTCCTTCACAACTTCGCTCGCGAACCATAGTTACCGGAACCCTAAGTTGATCGAGTTCAACTTCATCCTCCACTGCTTCGCCGAGCGCAGCCCATCGCTGCATGCCGCAATCGTCGCCAACGAACGACTCCGTGATGACCTGCTCTGAGCCTCTTCCCCATCGACGCAAACCCCAGCGCCATCCAAACCTTATCCATCGCGACGAGCTCGCGAACCACCTCGCTGCTGCCTCTGATATCGCGATTCGATCGCGAATTGGTTCGCGATATTTGGCTTGGAAGTAATTCGCGTGGTATGTGATTAAGAGGCTAAATGGGAAACGAGATTAATTTTGAAGAGGAGACGTGATTTTCTTACAGGCTTTGGCCATTGATTTTATTTGTTTTCTTTCTTCAAAAAAATTCGTTCTGCCTTGTTTTGAAAAGGGAAAGGTTGCGTGATATCAGGTGGGGAGTGGACACGTATTGAATTGGAAGGACGCGTGTCTTCAATTTGCCACATGTTTGAAGATAGAAGCAACGTGTTCAAGTTACGTAACTAAAATTCAAATTGCCTTGGTTTCACAATTGAAAATTTCGATCTAAATTCCAACGCGTTTATATATTGTAAGCTCACACAACAACTCCAAATATTACGAAAATTGAAATTCGATAATAATACAATATTACGGATCCAATGGAACTGGTTTCGTCGAATTCCGAGACTGTGCCCCGGACCGCTATTTTTAAATTCAATTTAAACGATATAAATTCAAAACTGAACAGAACAGTTCCAAATTCAATTCTGATATTTGAAATTTCAAATTAAACTATCATTCGAATATTTAAACTCATTCATATATTCACTTTTTAAATATCAAAAATTCAGGGTCGTTACAATCTTCCCTCCTTAAAAGAATTTCGTCCCGAAATTACAAGTTAGGAAAAATGCTTCACTTCCCATTAACTATTTTCTTAAATTCAAATAGTTTTAACAAATTTTCAAACCCAAATCTTTTTATTAAAGATTTGTTATTACTTCAACTAACTTTCCAAACATTTTCATAGTTTCAAACAACTTCATTTTACTTCACATTTCAAATTCAAATTTAAATTCAAATTTTGAATTATCCAAAATTTCTCAAAAATTTTCTAACTCTCGAAATTTTCGAAAAAATTCGCCAGCGTCTCCTTTGCGCGGCTAGCTCGGTACGACTACAAAACGTCCCTACGGTCTCTCAAATCCCAATAGAAAACAAAATGCCAAATGGCAAAACCAGAAACTCATCAAATTTCAAATTGAAATTCAAATACATACCTTTTGTGGAGAAATTCAACTTTTATCTTCAAAATCAAAATCCAATTCCACTTTCCTTTATACCCCTGTATCTTTTACTAAACAATAATGTCCAAATTTCCTATTGGATTCCAAATACATATTTACTTAAGAATTTTCCTCAATTCATTTCTTAAGTTCACTATAAGTGTTTACATACTTTTTATATTTATTTTCACTACACAAACAAAGTTATATTTTCATTCAACTTTGCATTTTCAATTTCATTTGAATTCAATTGACAATTTCAATTCTATTTGAATTCATCTTACTTTCAAATTTTCATTTAGATTTTGATTTCGAATTTTACTTGAATTCGATTCATCTTCCATTTCTGAATATTGAGTTTCATTTACCTTTATCTCAAATTCAATTTGAAATCACTTGTCGTCAAGTGAAAAATTTCCAAAAATTTCAAAATTTTCTAACTCCCAAAATTTTCAGAAAATTTTGGCGGAGTCTCCTTTGTACGGAGGAGCTTTTTAAATTTGACAAAAGAGATAAATATATATACATCGAACCACTTGGTCGGAAAAGCAGAAAACAGTTCATATTTCCTTTTTTTTCCGTAGGCGTACCTTTTAGCATTTTTAAGCAAAGCAGTTATTTTATTAGCATTTACGCAATCAAAATGCAGCCAAACGGCTTCCAAACACCTGCACTTACTCAATTTAAACACGTAAGTGACAATTATAAGAAATTCATTAACACTTCACTTATTTCAATAGCAAATACATAAATTTCATTAGCAATACACCCAATATCATTTCCAATAAGCAATTTATATGGTTTCGATACAAATTGAATTCCTTATACACATTATATTTATTTTCAATTTGCTACTTCGGTTAATCTCTACTTATATTTAAACTGGATTTCTAATTCCATTCGAATTCAATTTACCTTTCATTTATAATTATTGAATTCAATTCATTTCTAATATTCAGCTTGAATTCCATTTACTAACAAATTCAAAACAAAGTTCAACATTCAGTTTAAATTTTCTTTACTTGCTATTCATAAGGTTTCAATTCAACTTAAATCGCTTCCATCTAATTCACATACAATTTCTATTCAATTCAAATGATTAACAACTCACTTTCTTACATTCAATTCATTTCTAAGTGAATCTAACTGATATCTATTTCAATTGATACAAAAATCAATTTCTATTTGCTTTTATTAACTCATAGAATTTATACAATTTCATTTTTATCAAACGATAATTCTTTCTATTCAGATTCGTTAATATTCACGCAACTAAATGATTACTTGAGCTAACAATCATATTCAATTTAACTTACATTCCATATTCTCATTCATTTCATTCGAAATCATTTCACAAAAATTTTCTTAAGTCGAGCATTTATTCAATATTTACTTAAGCTATTTCACTTCAAAACTCAAGTTCATTTTCTTGTAAATAATTTCCAATTTCAATTCTTGATTTGATTTTTATTTATCAAATCTATTCCATTTACTAATTTAATTCAATTATAATATTTGCTAATCCTTTTTAAATTTCACATTTCCATATTCAATTCATCTCGAATTTATTTTATCTTTATCAAGGAAATTCAATTTATTTCTACTACTTGAATTTATATACAAATTCAAATTTTTATCTTCAAATTTAGCTTACAACAAAGCTTTAATTTAACTAATTCAACTTTCAAATTCATTATTGCGTGAATTAATAAATTATCAAGTTTATTTACTTGAATTCAATCCATTTCATTATTCAATTCCGATTCATTCATTTACAAATGTAGCTTCATTGGTTCATTCACAAATTCATTTCTTTTCAATTTGAATTTCATTCCAAATCATTTTCACTTTATTTAATTGATTCACTTATACTTTCTTTAATTTAACTTCATCCTTTAAGTTAAATTTATTCTATTAAATTCAAATTGTATAAGTAATCAACTCATTTATTATTCCATTAATGAATTTATTTTCAAATATTCTCTCTGGAATTCTATTTCCAATTATAAATTACGTTTGCAATTACCTTTTACAAATCTCATTAGTATATGAATTCAATTCCTCATTTTTCAATCCATATTTATAAATTTCATTTGTTAAATGAATTTATCTTCAAATCTTTGGTTATGTCATTTTATTTCTTATTCAATTCTCATATAACAATGATAATAATTTAATATTATCACTTCTTAACAACCAAACATCCATATACTATAATAATTCATAGAAAATCATTTCTTTTCTATACAAGAATAGTTTTGGGCAAAATAATTTCATTTACCCTATTTTAAAACATACTGTGTCAGTTTGCCTTGTTTAAGAGTTTAGAAACCCCTATCGATTACAGTTAGCTAGACTGCACCGACCAGAATCTATAAACAATCAACCGATAAGTCAACACAATACAAAACAAAATTTATATTCACTAACAAATACGCACTCATATCTATTATTACACTCAACTCATTCTAGAGTATTGCTGACTCTATCTCTAATGAGTAACACCCAACAGAGCAGGGTTGTCGCTTAACCGGATGCTCTGATACCACTTGTAACGACTCAATTCTTCGACGCTCGAAAATCGACATTAATACGTCCACTGTATCAAATGCCGCGCAATCGAATGCCGGAAAACCGAACCATTAGGGTTAAAAGAAGAGGTAGAAGAAGACAGAAGAAGAAAAAGAACAGAAAAACAGAAACAATATCAGAATCTCACATTTCGCAGTGGAACAAAATATAATAGATATCACTAGTCTTTTAAACAAAGAACTATATCAGTTTATACATACATCAATCAGAGTCAATATACAACTCAATACATCAACAGACAGTTATAGAAACCTGTCCTCATACAGAATACACAGCGGAATAAAATAAACAAGTACGGTAGTACGCTTCGCCATCCAGCTTATCCCCAAAGCTCCAGAATATCCAGAATATCCTGATAAAAATAACTCTAGGCTGCCCGTGTGGAAAATTATGGGCACCCAGAGTTTAGAAGGGAACAATAAACTCCGAGTCAGTCATGGTGACTGGTGTGAGATCGTAAAACAGTTATTTTCACAAAGAAAATAAAATAGATTCGCAATGCTTTTGGAAAATGAAACTACCATAAGACCTCCCGCCACACACACAATGCAAACGCAGAATTGGAGGAGATTTCTTCTTATGATAGTCAAAGATGCTTACTATGCCAATCACTGGATATTATTATTAATGTCTAGTGTAGAAAACATTTCGAAAGTATAATATTAATCTTAGCCAGCATAGGTACCATTATACTATGCCTACTATAGCTGCTATGTTAAATAGCAGGTTCTACAACTAAAACCGTAAAATTTCCGTATTGGGAATTGGATTTCCAACAAATGGTCAGGCTAAGGAACTTCCTGTCCTACTGCCGAATGGGATCGCCTCTGGCTGGACGTCCCGAGAGACAAACTGCTCTCTGCCAAACAAGGCCGGGTTACCCCTGTAACTAGGTAACTCACGAATATGTCATCACCCGGTCCTTTGGGACCTTTATCCGAGCGCTCGTAACCAACATCACACATAATAAATAAAGTGTGTCCACATGAGTAAGTATCTGGGCTCCATACCATGATACCACCCCTTTCCAAAAGGAACTGACATACCCTAAAGGGCGCGACCCTCATAACCTTGCCGCAACATTCCTGTTTCGACCATTTCCGGGTTGTTGAGGCCCTGACGAAGTCTCGTCCACAAAGCTATGCTTTTTCACAAAGTCGTGCTTTGATCACAAATGATCAAATAAATGATCATCGTTACAGCAACACTCAGCATGCCACATTACCAAATTGGGAATATATCACTGATAAATTTCAACTACATAACCTCTGAGCTCGTACGTCTCAGAGAAGGGTGTTAAGCTAAGAGAATAAATTCTCCGCCACCAACAGAAATGTATTTGAAAGAAATCAGCTT
Organism: Allium fistulosum; assembly: GCA_030737815.1. NCBI lineage: Eukaryota > Viridiplantae > Streptophyta > Magnoliopsida > Asparagales > Amaryllidaceae > Allium > Allium fistulosum. The sequence goes on from CM060906.1 coordinate 422,614,657, forward strand.
TACATCTCAAAATGTAATGTCAGACACGTAACCATACAAGTCTGTTCCGGGTTCAAACAGAACCGAAGGCACTTCAAAAGAAGTCCTTGCAAATCCGGATATTCACAATCCCGATACAACTTCCCATCACAAAGGAAATCTCAATACCGTAGCTAACGGTGCAGAGACAATCGATAGGTCATCCTATCGTTTTCATAAATACCCGGTCTTCAATACGATCAATATCATCGTATTATTATTCGAAATGGGTTTTCTGACACAAAGGTCCTTTCCCGGCTAAACCGAATAATAAGCGTTTGATTTAAAAACAAATTCAAATGCCATTTCAAAGGCAAATATTGATAGTCGGTGATTTAACTATCAATAATATTCACAACAATCATCAGATTCAAATAATTTTCCCAAATTATTTATTTCTAAATTTCTTCACGAGATATATATTTTCCACATTTCACATTTGAAAAACAATTTCAAATCACAATTTCACCATTCAACTTTTGAAAATTAATTTCAAATCAATTTTCTTACACGGAATATATTTCCAAATATTTCTTTTAAAATTCCACTTAGAACTTTTAATTTATATTTTTAAAAGCTACTTTGGAAAATATACTCAGCTTTGTAGTGAAAATACACTTTCACTTCAAAACGGTCCATTTAAACCAATTTAATAAATCCTTATCGATTTATCTCAAATTTACATTCCAAAACTGTAAATTTATTTCTACACTTCATCACTTTGAAAACCGATTCCAAATCATATTTCTCACACTTTAAAAATAAATCAACGTTTATTTTTAAAACAAATTTCCCTTTCCTTTATAATTTCTATTCAGAATTTATATTCCCAAAATATTCACTTTCAACACTAAATCGACTTTCAAATTGATTTCTCAACTTTATATTCAAATTCCAAATCAAATTCCAAATTGATTTCTAAGTTACTTCAACACCGAATCAAATTTCAAATTGATTCTAATTTTTATCTCAAATGCTAAATCATTTTACAAATCGATTTATAAATTTATTCTTAACACCAAAAATCGATTTTCATTCAAACACCAAGTAGATTTTTATATCGATTTCCCAAAGATTTATTTCTTCAATACAAAATCAATTATCAATTGGATTTCAACAAATTTATCGCCTTTACAATAAATTCCTTTATATTTTCCAAACCATTTAAAATTCCATTTCAAATAAATTTTCCAACTTTCGAATAATACTATTCAAAATCCATTTATAACAATTTTTCCCATATTTTTGAAATAATTCGATAACATTTCAAAAATCAATTTTACACTTTTTTAAAAATTACTTCTTTTAAATTTATTCAATTCTTTCAAAAGAATTTACTTGAAATATCTTGCTTAAATTTCAAAAATCCAATTTCATTTATTTCTGGTATCCAACGATACCAAAAATACATTCGGCTAAATTTTAGCCTTCAGCATATTCAATCACAGATATAATCATACACAGATTATAAATAATCAATCACACAACATATGAAATCAATTCAAATGTTTTGAGGAATCCTGTTGGATCCCTCCAACCTGTTTCCCTGCATCCACAGATGTTAGCACAATACCAATTCCACTTCGAGGTGGAATATCGCGGTATATAGGATTTTATAAAAATATCATCCGCTTACTAACGGCACAATAGGGTCTCATCCGCTATACAATGCGGGAAATCAATCAATCCAATATATACATATGCCAATATGTATATATTGCTATATATAGATATATCCTACTATATCTAATATCACAAATGCAAACAGCAATCAATAACTGCAATTCAAATTTAAATCTGAGTGAGAAGATCTCACCTTAGCTTTTAATTTGCCATCCAATTTCCATCTTGACTCGATTTCTTGATTTATACCTTGTATAAATATTATACACTTAAATTAACATTTGAACCAATTAAATATCCAATTTTTTTCTTTAATAAATTTACCTAACTAATTATTAAATTTCTCTTTTTAAATAGATTTATTTAATTTAAACTAATACCTTTAATTCTCTAAACCAATCACTTTTTAATAAATTGATTTAACTGAAAATTAAATTTTAAAACTAAATTCCCTTTAATAAATTCCATTTTGAAAATATATATATAAACTTGTCAATATACTAAATTCGTATTTATTTATCTTTTCAAACCCAACTACCTAAAATAATTCCTGTTTTTATCTATAGCTTACTGCAAAATACCAAAATAAATACAATATTCAAAACTGCATATATCTTACTGCATATAAATTTTATTAACAAATTTGTTTAAAAATAGAAATCTTACTGTAATATATATATATATATATTTTCTCCTCTTATAAAATTATCACAATAAATTAAATTTTCTTTCTACTGTATATATATATTTTTTCTATATTCGATTTAAATCTGTAAATATACTTTTTTATTTTTTATTAAAACAAAATCTATCTGAAAAAAAAATGAAAAGATACCTTACAGTCTCACGAAACCCATGTGAATCCAATCGAACCGCCGAACGCCACCTCCTCCTCCTTCACAACTTCGGTCGTGAACCATAGTTACCGAAACCCTAAGTTGATCGAGTTCGACTTCATCCTCCACTGCTTCGCCGAGCGCAGCCCTTCGCTGCATGCCGCAATCGTCGCCAACGAACGACTCCGCGATGACCTGCTCCGAGCCTCTTCCCCATCGACGCAAACCCCAGCGCCATCCAAACCCTATCCATCGCGACGAGCTCGCTAACCACCTCGCTGCTGCCTCTGATATCGCGATTCGATCGCGAATTGGTTCGCGATATTTGGCTTGGAAGTAATTCGCGTGGTATGTGATTAAGAGGCTAAATGGGAAACGAGATTAATTTTGAAGAGAGGACGTGATTTTCTTACAGGCTTCGGCCATTGATTTTATTTGTTTTCTTTCTTCAAAAAAATTCGTTCTGCCTTGTTTTGAAAAGGGAAAGGTTGCGTGATATCAGGTGGGGAGTGGACACGTATTGAATTGGAAGGACGCATGTCTTCAATTTTCCATGTGTTTGAAGATAGAAGCAACGTGTTCAAGTTACGTAACTAAAATTCAAATTGCCTTGGTTTCACAATTGAAAATTTCGATCTAAATTCCAACGTGTTTATATATCGTACGCTCACACAACAACTCCAAATATTACGAAAATTGAAATTCGATAATAATACAATATTACGGATCCAATGGAACTGGTTTCGTCGAATTCCGAGACTATGCCCCGGACCGCTATTTTTAAATTCAATTTAAACGATATAAATTCAAAACTGAACAGAACAGTTCCAAATTCAATTCTGATATTTGAAATTTCAAATTAAACTATCATTCGAATATTTAAACTCATTCATATATTCACTTTTTAAATATCAAAAATTCAGGGTCGTTACAAGATTTCTCCTTATGATAGTCAAATATGCTTGATACGGGGAAAATTCTTTGATATTATTGCTAGTGCATAGTGTGAAAGCATTTCGAAAGTATAATATTAATCTTAGCCAGCATACAACCATTATTGTATGCCTACTATAGCTACTATGTTCAATAGCAGGTTACCGCCACATTCCATAGCAGGTTATACAACTAAAACCGTACAAGGCTCGTATTGTTTCTTTTGATTTTCCATCAAATGGTCAGGCTAAGGAACTTCCTATGCCACATGGAAACGCCTCTGGAGGGAAGTCCCAAGAGACAACTACTCTCGCCAACACAAGGCCGGTTACCCCCTTCCCGGGAAGTAAACCTAAGATATGCCACCCCTGGTCGTTTGCGACCTTTATCCGAGGCCTCGAGCACAAAGCAACAATCACACAGTAATTGAGATTGGAGCAACCACACAGGTAAATATCTTGGCTCCATACCATGATATCACCTTTTTCCAGAAGGAATGGGCATACCCTAGGGGAGCTACCCCTAAAACCTCGCCGCATTTTTCCTGTTTCGACCATTTCCGGGGTGTGAGGTCCTGATGCAGTCTCGTCCAAAAAGCTACGCTTTTTCATAAAGCCATGCTTTGATCAACAAATGATCAACAAATGATCAGCAACACACAGCAACACTTAGCATGCCACACTACCAAATTGGGAGTATATCACTGATAACCTTCAACTACATAACCTCTGAGCTCGTACGTCTCAGAGAAGGGTGTTAAGCTAAGAGAATAAATCTCCGCCACCAAACAGAAATGTATTTGAAAGAAATTTGCTTTATATCTCAAAATGTAATGTCAGACATTCATCCACACAAGTCTGTTACGGGTTCGAACAGAACCGAAGGCACTTCCAAAGAAGCCCTTGCAATCCGGGTATTCACAATCCCGATCGGACTTCCTATCACTTAGGAAATCTCTATACTGGCGTGACTCAGTGCAGAGACAATCGATGGGTTATCCTATCATTCTCGCGAACACCCGGTCTTCAACACCGGTCTTCAAATGCAATCCATATACGACGTATCACTATTCGGAATGGATATATGACACAAAGTCCTCTCCCGGCTAAACTGAATAGTGAGCGCAATATTTTAAAACATATGGATATTGGGATTTCAGCTAAGTCACAACTTATTATCCAAAACTTCTCTTTCAAATGGTTTAAACACATTACCATTTCCAATCTTTTACAAAAAGATTCAATTCACAAAGTTCACCCAGTTCCACAAAGATCTATTCATAGATTTTCCAAATCAATTTCCATTTCAGTTTGGATTAACTCGTCCAATCTTTAAAACAAAGATTTAACTGATAGCTTTCAAAACAATTCCATTTCGATCTTTTATACAAAGGGTACACCTTTCCAATTTCAAAACAAAGTTCAACAATCTTTCACAAAGATTTATTCATAACTCGGAAAACCATTTTCATTTCAAACTTGAAATTCTTTTGACACAAATTGGAAATTCATTCCTTATATGAAAGCTTTTATTATTTGAAAACAAATAGTTTTCATTTCGGAAAATCTAATTCATTTATACGAGTTAAAGTCCTTGGGTTAAATTCAAATTCTCAAAACCATACTTTTAAAATGGTTTAAATTCATATAAACACATTCCTAACATCTTTAACCATAATTTCCAAACATGGAATTCAATTCCAAATCTTGGATTCAAATTCAAATTAAATTTCAAAACTAAATCAAGTTATTCAAAAATAACTTTAATCTTTAAAATCCCTTTTTCAAAAGCTTTCCACTTTAAATCCGATCTATTTTCAAAACCATTTGGATTCAAAAATTCAATTTTAAAACTATTTCAAAGATCTGTGACTTAACCAACAGGGGTTTAACACAATAGTGCACATCATTCAATCATCACAGATTCAAATACAGCAATATATTTGATAAGCGGTATAAACTATAACGCTTATCCTTCATTCACAGTTCCACAGATAAATCATAGATAAAATAAATTGCATTCATCACAGCTTGAATTAAAACAATTCATATCACACAGCATCACATAGTAGGGATATTAAACAATTCACAGCATTCTATAGAATACGGTCATCCATAAGTAATGATTTATTAATCATCATTCTATAATTAATTTAAAATAATTTAAATTAATTACTTTCATCATTCTAAATCTTGCTTACTTAACCATTAATTAATTACAAATTAATTAATCATTCTCTAAGCACTAATTAATCACCCTTGATTAATTATACTCTAATTACATTAAGTAATTATCCTTAATTAATTACACAAATTAATTATTCTTAACCAATTACAGTAATTAACCTTTAATTACTTCATTAATTAATTAACTAAAATTAATTGCATTAATCGGTAATTAATTACATTAATTAATTACTTCACAATCACTTATCATTGATTAATTAATCTTAATTAATCAACCCTTAATTACATCATTACTTATATTAATTAATGATCTCTAATTACTTCTTTAATTAATTACTCTATTTAAATTAATCACAATAAGTAATCAATCTTTAATTAATTTCACAAAGTAATTATACTTATCACATTTACTTTCAAATTTCATTTTAAATTTAAGACTTAAAAATGAATACAAATTTAACTTTAATAAAGTTTAAAACACATTTTAAAATCCCTTTTAAATCACATGTTAAAGACACACTTATTTTATAAAAGGAATTTACAAGAGTTTTAAAACCAAATTCAATTTAAATTCAAATCACTTTTAAAATATACTTTAACATTTTAAAGTTGTTTAACATTTTAAATTTGATAAAACTTTATTTTATTTCAACTAGAATACAAATTTAGATTTGAATCTATACTTAGAAATAATTTAAAACTAGTTTAAATATTGTTTTCCATTTTAAAATTTCATTTTAAAATTTAAACTGACAGGTTTTCTAACACTTGTAACCAGAAACCTACCCGAGCCAACCCTTCAAAGACTTCGAGTCCAACATCCAAAATCTCGAGCCAAAACCCTGGAGCTACTCGAGTATACCTCTGCCCCAAACTTAGAATTCACCATTAAAACAACTCAGGGCACCGTGCGCGTGCACGGAGCCGACGAACTCCTCCGACCAACCCTGCAACGTCGAGCAAGTCGACTATCTTCCACCAATTAACCCCCGATCACCAGAACTCCTCCATTCCCTCTGAATCAAAATCGAGTGCCAAAATCGATACTTGGAAACAAAACAGGAACTCCTCCTATACTTGGCAATGTGTCGTTCGCCACACCCCAACCACCAGAACACGCGAAACTCTAGCCATCACTTCGTCAATACCTCCTCTACTTCCTCCCAAGAACACACAACACTCGATCGAACGATGGCGATGAACGAATCGAAATTCCTGACCTCACCAAAACTAGGTTTAAAAACTTCATGAGCTCGCCGTCGTCGCCTCGTTGAACTGGAACAGCTCCAGCCATTTTTCCCAACCGCACTGGTCACTCCTCTACCTCCAGGAGGAAACTCGACCCCTCCGATCAATGAGATCACCCGCGGCGACCCAAAATGCAAAATACAGTCGAACCCAAACTGCTCTTCATTCTTTGATCTAAAAATTGTGAATCTTGCTTTAAAAATCATGTTATAGTATAGGAATTCAATTTATATTCCTGAATTCGTGAATTCAAAGGTTTACATTTTAACCCATTTAAAGTTTCTCTCAGATATCTTGTTTTCCAGTGATAATACTAAGTTATTTTAACATGAATACATTTTTAAAATTTAGTTCAAGGTCAAACAAACATTTTTTTGTTTTGATCCTAAGTCCAAACATCAAGTGGATTGGGAAGAAATGATTTTTAAAATCAAAGTTTGGGTGTTCAAAGCATCAGACTGTAAGCCTGTATAAACACTTCCAAGTTTCAATTTAAATACAGAGGATCCATGTATATATATACAACTTATTCACAGATGTACATATAGATAAACAACGATTTAATGCCTTTAAAATCCAAGAAGAATGTGCTACTCACAGTGTTTTCCAGGAAAAGAAAACAGAGCTTGAATTTCTTTCTGCTTGCTGAACCCATTTATTTGGTTCTCTGGCTTTGATTTGATTTATGTTGTTGTTTAAGTTAAATTTTTGTGTTAAGTTTAAGATGATATTACTTCAGTTTTATCAACTTAAAGAAACGAACTGAAAGGAGGAGATTGATATGTGAAAATGAAATATACAGGGTATGTTATTTTTATTTGTACTGGGTATAAAATTTTGTTTAGTACAAGTTTATATGGTTTTTGAACAAGTTGATCAGAGATTTTTTTTTCTTGTGGTTGATGGATGTTTGCATGGTGGCTGCATTTATTAGCTTTGTACAAACTCATATATATTTTTTTCATTTTGTTTGTACAAATATGAGATATTTTCTTTGGCTTCCTTTGCAAGCTTCATTTATATGTATATTATTTTTTCAAGTGTTCATACTTATGTGTATATACTTGAATGTATTAATTGTTTCATTCTTTTACAATATTTCTTTACTTGTATGTATTTTATTTGTCTTATGCTTGGTGATATAAGTGAATTCTAATTTTAACATGTTGTTTAAATTTAGCTAATTTGTTTACTTTATATTTTTCTTTATAATTTATTATATATATATATATATATATCTATTTATAAATTCAAATTATTTTTAAACCATTTACTTAAAATTTAAATTCAAATCCAATGTATATAAATTCAAATCCACTCATATATGCACATATACATACAAGATTTAAATTCAAATGATTCAACACATATTCTATTTGAATTTGGAGAACTCAAATTTGTTTACCAATAATTTCACAAATTTTTATTCAAAAATTAAATTAATTATCAATATAAACTTAGTTAAAATCCGGGATCGTTATAATTTCCCACCCCCCCTTAAGAAATTTCGTCCTCGAAATTTGCCAGGGAGACACAAAGATAGATGAAGAATATTTCATCAAATTAACTGAACATCTATTCTGCATTTGGCTTACCAAATCAGAATATCAATAATAAATACAAGAACGAATCTGTTTAATTTTTCACACGATACTCTGGTTATCCAAATCTAGGAAATATGCAGTGGCATTGGTTAGTTCAAAGGGATAACTAACCATTCGTAGAATATATTGGGACCCAAAAATAGACAGATATATGGATACAATTCGAAAACTTTTAGTTTAGAAACTAAAGTATACCTATCAACCATAGCAACCAAAGCAACCAATTCATTCAAACAAACAATTCGGATCTATTTTGAGTTTATGTGCCATACAATATATCAAATCTTCTTCCTGGATCTACCAGGAACCATCAAAGAATTGAAAAGAGATGACAAACAAAAGAGATTGATAGAGAAAAGATTGTTTCCTTGTTGTTACAGGGTATTGACCAATTCGTGGTGGTATTCCCATCCCCTATCTCATCCTCTTCTTACACTCATACTTACTATCAGTGAATAGTAAGAGAATTTACTGAGGCGTACGGACGGATATCTTAAGGATTACTCATTCTAGGGTATACTTCACCCTATCTCTAATGAGTTACTTAATGTGTTATACTCCATAGCTAAAGTTTAACCTTAGCTCTGATACCACTTTGTCACGATCCAAATTTCAACGTTCGAAAATCGGCACCTGTACTTCACTTGTACTCAAATGCCGCAGATTCAAACGCCGAATCTGGCTCACCGGAGCTTATAACATAGTAAGTATAACAACACAGCGTAATAAAGAAATAAATGATATCATATACAACTCCAATGAATACAATATCCAGAATGATATACAACAATGATATCTATATGATACAACAATATCAGAGACAAATAATAATGTTACAGCGGAAACAACAGAACTGATGACTCCAAATGATCTTTAAAAGAGAATGAGTCCAACAACTCCAACATCAAGCTCGATTCCCCATCACGTTGCATCAAGATAAGCAAGGTCAGTCGTCCGGGAACTCCAAAAATTGAACTAGCTCCAACTAATATACTAAACCCGACTATCTGAAAACCCCAACTCTAGACTGCCCGTGTGGAAAATTGTGGGCACACAGAGTTTAGGAAGGGAAAAATAAACTCCGGATCAGTCATGAGACTGGTGTGAGTAACAAAAACAGTTTTTTTCACAAAGAAAATAAAATAATTTCGCAATGCTTTTGGAAAATGAAACTACCATAAGGCCTCCCGCCACACACACAATGCAAACGCAGAATTGGAGGAGATTTCTCCTTATGATAGTCAAACATGCTTGATACACGGAAAATTCTTTGATATTACTGCTAGTGCATAGTGTGAAAGCATTTTGAAAGTATAATATTAATCTTAGCCAGCATACAACCATTATTGTATGCCTACTATAGCTACTATGTTCAATAGCAGGTTACCGCCCCATTCCATAGCAGGTTATACAACTAAAACCGTACAAGGCTCGTATTGTTTCTTTGGATTTTCCAACAAATGGTCAGGCTAAGGAACTTCCTATGCCACATGGAAACGCCTCTGGAGGGACGTCCCGAGAGACAACTGCTCTCTGCCAACACAAGGCCGGTTACCCCCTTCCCGGGAAGTAAACCTAAGATATGCCACCCCTAGTCGTTTGCTACCTTTATCCGAGGACTCGAGCACAAAGCAACAATCACACAGTAATTGAGATTGGAGCAACCACACAGGTAAATATCTGGGCTCCATACCATGATATCACCTTTTTCCAAAAGGAATGGACATACCCTAGGGGAGCTACCCCTGAAACCTCGCCGCATTTTTCCTGTTTCGACCATTTCCGGGGTGTGAGGTCCTGATGCAGTCTCATCCACAAAGCTACGCTTTTTCACAAAGCCAAGCTTTGATCAACAAATGATCAGCAACACTTAGCATGCCACACTACCAAATTGGGAGTATATCACTGATAACCTTCAACTACATAACCTCTGAGCTCGTACATCTCAAAGAAGGGTGTTAAGCTAAGAGAATAAATCTCTGCCACCAAACAGAAATGTATTTGAAAGAAATCCGCTTTATATCTCAAAGTGTAATGTCAGACATACATCCACACAAGTCTGTTCCAGGTTCGAACAAAACCGAAGGCACTTCCAAAGAAGCCCTTGCAATCCAGGTATTCACAATCCCGATCGGACTTCCTATCACTTAGTGAATCTCTATACCGACGCGACTCAATGCAGAGACAATCGATAGGTTATCCTATCGTTCTCCCAAACACCCGGTCTTCAACACCGGTCTTCAAATGCAATCCATATACGACATATCACTATTCGGATGGGTTATATGACACAAAGTCCTCTTCCGGCTAAACTGAATAGTGAGCGCAATATTTTAAAACATATGGATATTGGGATTTCAGTTAAGTCACCACTTATTATCCAAAACTTCTCTTTCAAATGGTTTAAACACATTACCATTTCCAATCTTTTACAAAAAGATTCAATTCACAAAGTTCACCCAGTTTCACAAAGATCTATTCATAGATTTTCCAAATCAATTTCCATTTCAATTTGGATTAACTCGTCCAATCTTTAAAACAAAGATTTAACTGATAGCTTTCAAAACAATTCCATTTCGATCTTTTATACAAAGGGTACACCTTTCCAATTTCAAAACAAAGTTCAACAATCTTTCCCAAAGATTTATTAATAACTCGGAAAACCATTTTCATTTCAAACTTGAAATTCTTTTGACACAAATTGGAAATTCATTCCTTATATGAAAGCTTTTATTATTTGAAAACAAATAGTTTTCATTTCAAAAAATCTGATTCATTTATACGAGTTAAAGTCCTTGGGTTAAATTCAAATTCTCAAAACCATACTTTTAAAATGGTTTAAATTCATATAAACACATTCATAACATCTTTAACCATAATTTCCAAACATGGAATTCAATTCCAAATATTGGATTCAAATTAAATTTCAAAACTAAATCAAGTTATTCAAAAATAACTTTAATCTTTGAAATCCCTTTTTCAGAAGCTTTCCACTTTAAATCCGATCTATTTTCAAAACCATTTGGATTCAAAAATTCAATTTTAAAACTATTTCAAAGATCTGTGACTTAACCAACTTCCACGTGCAATCCATATTTGTGTGTGAATGGTGTAGTCCAGGGGTTTAACACAATAGTGCACATCATTCAATCATCATAGATTCAAATACAACAATATATTTGATAAGCGGTATAAACTATAACGCTTATCCTTCATTTACAGATCCACAGATAAATCACAAATAAAATAAATTACATTCATCACAGCTTGAATTAAAATAATTCATATCACACAACATCACATAGTAGGGATATTAAACAATTCACAACATTCAATACAATACAGTCATCCATAAGTAATGATTTATTAATCATTATTCTCTAATTAATTTAAAATAATTTAAATTAATTACTTTCATCATTCTAAATCTTTCTTACTTAACCATTAATTAATTACAAATTAATTAATCATTCTCTAAGCACTAATTAATCACCCTTGATTAATTATACTCTAATTACATTAAGTAATTATCCTTAATTAATTACACAAATTAATTATTCTTAACCAATTACAGTAATTAACCTTTAATTACTTCATTAATTAATTAACTAAAATTAATTACATTAATCCTTAATTAATTACATTAATTAATTACTTCACAATCACTTATCATTGATTAATTAATCTTAATTAATCAACCCTTAATTACATCATTAATTATATTAATTAATGATCTCTAATTACTTCTTTAATTAATTACTCTATTTAAATTAATCACATTAAGTAATCAATCTTTAATTAATTTCACAAAGTAATTATACTTATCACATTTACTTTCAAATTTCATTTTAAATTTAAGACTTAAAAATGAATACAAATTTAACTTTAATAAAGTTTAAAACACATTTTAAAATCCCTTTTAAATCACATGTTAAAGACACACTTATTTTATAAAAGGAATTTACAAGAGTTTTAAAACCAAATTCAATTTAAATTCAAATCACTTTTAAAATATACTTTAACATTTTAAAGTTGTTTAACATTTTAAATTTGATAAAACTTTATTTTATTTCAACTAGAATACAAATTTAGATTTGAATTTATACTTAGAACTAATTTAAACTAGTTTAAATATTGCTTTCCATTTTAAAATTTTATTTTTAAACTGACAGGTTTTCTAACACTTGTAACCAGAAACCTACCCGAGCCAACCCTTCAAAGACTTCGAGTCCAACATCCAAAATCTCGAGCCAAAACCCTGGAGCTACTCGAGTATACCTCTGCCCCAAACCCAGACTTCACCATTAAAACAACTTAGGGCACCGTGCACGTGCACGGAGCCGACGAACTCCTCCGACCAACCCTGCAACGTCGAGCAAGTCGACTATCTTCCACCAATTAACCCCCGATCACCAGAACTCCTCCATTCCCTCTGAATCAAAATCAAGAGCCAAAATCGATACTTGGAAACAAAACAGGAACTCCTCCTATACCTGGCAACGCGTCGTTCGCCACACCCCAACCACCAGAACACGCGAAACTCTGGCCATCACTTCATCAATACCTCCTCTACTTGCTCCCAAGAACACGCAACACTCGATCGAACGATGGCGACGAACGAATCGAAATTCCTGACCTCACCAAAACTAGGTTTAAAAACTTCACGAGCTCGCCACCGTCACCTCGTTGAACTGGAACAGCTCCAGCCATATTTCCCAACCACACTGGTCACTCCTCTACCTCCAGGAGGAAACTCGACCCCTCCGATCAATGAGATCACCCGCGGTGACCCAAAATGCAAAATACAGTCGAACCCAAACTTCTCTTCATTCTTTGATTTAAAAATTGTGAATCTTGCTTTAAAAATCATGTTATAGTATAGGAATTCAATTTATATTCCTGAATTCGTGAATTCAAAGGTTTAAATTTTAACCCATTTAAAGTTTCTCTCAGATATCTTGTTTTCCAATGATAATACTAAGTTATTTTAACATGAATACATTTTTAAAATTTAGTTCAAGGTCAAACAAACATTTTTTTGTTTTGATCCTAAGTCCAAACATCAAGTGGATTGGGAAGAAATGATTTTTAAAATCAAAGTTTGGGTGTTCAAAGCATCAGACTTTAAGCCTGTATAAACACTTCCAAGTTTCAATTTAAATACAGAGGATCCATGTATATATATACAACTTATTCACAGATGTACATATAGATAAACAACGATTTAATGCCTTTAAAATCCAAGAAGAATGTGCTACTCACAGTGTTTTCCAGGAAAAGAAAACAGAGCTTGAATTTCTTTCTGCTTGCTGAACCCATTTCTTTGGTTCTCTGGCTTTGATTTGATTTATGTTGTTGTTTAAGTTAAATTTTTGTGTTAAGTTTAAGATGATATTACTTCAGTTTTATCAACTTGAAGAAACGAACTGAAAGGAGGAGATTGATATGTGAAAATGAAATATACAGGGTATGTTATTTTTATTTGTACTGGGTATAAAATTTTGTTTAGTACAAGTTGATATGGTTTTTGAACAAGTTGATCAGAGATTTTTTTTTCTTGTGGTTGATGGATGTTTGCATGGTGGCTGCATTTATTAGCTTTGTACAAACTCATATATATTTTTTTCATTTTGTTTGTACAAATATGAGATATTTTCTTTGGCTTCCTTTGCAAGCTTCATTTATATGTATATTATTTTTTCAAGTGTTCATACTTATGTGTATGTACGTGAATGTATTATTTGTTTCATTCTTTTACAATATTTCTTTACTTGTATGTATTTTATTTGTCTTATGCTTGGTGATATAAATGAATTCTAATTTTAACATGTTGTTTAAATTTAGCTAATTTGTTTACTTTATATTTTTCTTTATAATTTATTTTATATATATCTATTTATAAATTCAAATTATTTTTAAACCATTTACTTAAAATTTAAATTCAAATCCAATGTATATAAATTCAAATCCACTCATATATGCACATATACATATATATTCACATATACATACAAGATTTAAATTCAAATGATTCAGCACATATTCTATTTGAATTTGGAGAACTCAAATTTGTTTACCAATAATTTCACAAATTTTTATTCAAAAATTAAATTAATTATCAATTTAAAATTAGTTAAAATCCGGGATCGTTATAATTCCCCCCCCCCCTTAAGAAATTTCGTCCTTGAAATTTGCCAGGGAGACACAAAGATAGATGAAGAATATTTCATCAAATTAACTGAACATCTATTCTGCATTTGGCTTACCAAATCAGAATATCAATAATAGATACAAGAACAAATCTGTTTAATTTTTCACACGATATTCGGGTTATCCAGATCTACGAAATATGCAGTGGCATTGGTTAGTTCAAAGGGATAACTAACCATTCGTAGAATATATTGGGACCCAAAAATAGACAGATATATGGATACAATTCCAAAACTTTTAGTTTAGAAACTAAAGTATACCTATCAACCATAGCAACCAAAGCAACCAATTCATTCAAACTGTAACGACCCGACTTTCCAGTCCCGGAAAATCGAACCATTTGACTTAAAGAAGAAGAGGTAGAAGAAGAAAATAGGAAGACAACATCAGAATCTAGCCATCGCAGCGGAATAAAATATAATATATATTAACAGATCTTTACACAAATCAAAACTATATCAGTTTTATACAATATATCATCAGAGTATACACCAGAGAACACATAACATACAACTGGACAATAACCATATCATGTCCTCAATACAACAGAGTACAACAATCAACACAGCGGAATATATATATAAACAAGTACGGGAGATACGTCTCGCCATCCAGCTCATCTCCTGAGCTCCACAGCATCATATCCTGTAACCTATAATACTCGGTCTGACCCGAGCATCATATAAAACAATACCCGAGTCAGTCTGGAATACCAGCGTGAGAAAATCACACACAATTGATTATTAAAGTTTCAAAAATCCTTTTTGAAAATAAAAGCATCTCGTAAGACCACGCCACAAATAAACATGTCGGGTTTTTACCTTACGATAGCTAAAACACTTTTTATAAAAATCCTCTGATATTATAATAGTGTCTATTCACAAATACTTATTAAAATAGCCGAAATTGTTACATCTATTAAATTCCGGCATACTAGCCACAAAGTGGGTAATACAAACAAAACTCGTACAAGGCACGTAGGGAGAATGGATTTCCAACGAATGACTAGGCACTGGGGTACCACCTGTCACAGTACGTGGCCTAGATCACAGTACCGAGGAGTATGCCCGCTCCTCTGCAACACAAGGCCGGAATCATCCCTTACTGGATAATTCCAAATAAAATCACCCCACGGTTGGGATCAGCAACCGCACCACTAAGCCGAAATAAAAGGGACATCTAGACAGGGATGACTTTACTCTCAAGTGGGGGCTACCCACGAAGCCTTGCTGCATAACCCCTGATTTTCAGTCATTCCCGGTTGATGAGGCTTGAGGCTAAACGATACCTTTATAGCACATATCCCTTAGAATGCCCATCGTCCACCTGACGATGTCACGTAAGCATTCGTCCATACAAGTCCGTCCCGGGTCCGAACGGAACCGAAGGCACTATTCCTACTACATCCATTTTGGAAATATCCTCAGGATTAGTAGCGACTAGCCCTTGCACTTCATTGCTCCATCTTCAACTCCGAACACGTTACACGAAACGTACAAACCGAATCGAAGTGGTATTCGAGTCTCCAGACCTAGAATCCCGGTATACGGAAACTCGATCCCGGTCTCTTCGAAACGATCAGCGCATTTGGCCAATATTGATAGTCGGTTGTTTAACTATCAATTAACATCCATAACATCCATCAACAATCAATAATTTCTCCAAATTATTTATATCCCTCAAAATATCTTCACAAGATATTATTTTCATTTCAATTCCCATTGGAAAGAATTTCAAACTATATTCCTCTCACGGAATAATTTCCCAAATATTTATTTTCACTGGAATGCCCAGTACAAAACTATTTTAGGTTTTTAAAATCATTTTAAAACACTTTATTATAAATATATTTTATAAAACACCCTTTGAAAACTACTTTAAATACTTAAGTTAAAATATATATTTAAAAATATCTAAAATAAAACCATTTTAAAAATATAAACAAATTTCCTTTTTAAAACATTACCAAATCACTTTTATGTTTACTACAATAATAGGTTGAAAAATACTTACTTTTGAAATTTAACATTTGGAAATAATAGATCTTCTAAAATATAAATTTTTAAATAACTATAAATCTTTTTAACAAGTATTTAAAATTTGCTTTAAAACGAATGTACTTGGCTGTCCAGGAAATACTTCTCTTTTACAACCTTTAAAATAAATCTCTGTTTATTTTTAAAACAGATTCACAATCCTTTATAAATTCACACCTTGAATTTATATTAAAATCCGCTTCACTCTATAAACTCAGTTTATAGATCTCAAAATCTCATTCCTCTTTAAAATTTCCCAGTTTCAATATTTAGGCCAATTCTACAATTTTATTTCAAATTTGCTTTATCTTGAAATAAAATTCCCTTATTTACCTTATTTATTTCAAATACAATTATTCGGGTTTTTAATTTTTAATTTCTAGTTAAAACCCCTTTAACTGAAAATTCCTATTTTAAATTCCCAACATTCCTTATTTACACTTTTAATTAAATTAAATTATTAAATTAAAAGTAATTCATTTATTTCTCTAAACCAATATTACTTCAGTTTTCTAATCTTTATTTCTCCTCCGTAAATTTAAATTTCTTTTTCCTATATTTACTAAAATTCCAATTCTCTTTATTTTATCTTATTTTCAATTCACTTTTAAATTTATTCCAATTTACTTAAATTATTATTCTTTATTTTCTTCAAAAATTCAATTCCATAGATTTTCAAAATTTATTATACTGGGAATTCAATCAACTACAATCATCCAATATCAAATCATCACAGGATGTCAATATTCAGATCACAGAATAATAAAATAAATTTTTGAGGAATCCAGTTGGATCCCTCCAACCTGTTTCCCTGCATCCACAGACGTTAGCACAAT
Source organism: Allium fistulosum (assembly GCA_030737815.1). NCBI lineage: Eukaryota > Viridiplantae > Streptophyta > Magnoliopsida > Asparagales > Amaryllidaceae > Allium > Allium fistulosum. Next base: position 422,632,187 of record CM060906.1, read on the forward strand.
ACCAATTCCACTTCGAGGTGGAATATCGCGGTATATGGGATTTAAATAAATATCATCCGCTATTATGCGGCGCATAGGGTCTCATCCGCTATATAATGCGGGAATATCAAATCCAATATATACATATGCCAATATATATATATTGGTATACACTACTATACATAGTATCATATCAATCAGTCCAAACAATCATTCAATCAATTATTTAAATTTAACCAATTAAATTTAAATTAAAATTTAACTGAGTGAGATTAACTCACCTTTGCTTTTATTTGCAATCCACCCAAACCAGTTTGTTTTCTTCCCAGATTTCAACCTTGAACAAACATTTTATAAATTATTGATATATACACGAATTAATTGGACGAGCAATTCCCATAGATTTAATCAGGGAATTATTTAATTTAAAACTAATTTTCGAAAAGCAAATAAGTTTATTAGTCACATTAATCACGAATATACATTATTAAAATAAACTAGTGGATTTCCCTTACTAAACTGTATATAAAAATAATTTATAAAAGCTTCAAAATCTAACTTTTATATATACTTCCTTATATCCCAAAATCTTATGCATGTTTATAATTTCCGCTTGAGACTTATATACATATGTTCAAATAAAAATTGTTACTTTATATACTAACTGTAATAAGTTCTGCTTTCTGAATATATCTGGCTTTACCTATATATATACATTTACCGTTTAAATTAAAAATATATTAGCAGATAAATATATGTACATATATATTTATATTATATACAGTTTTCTTCCCTGCAATTATCAATAATCTTTCCTTACTGTAATGTTTATTTATTTTCCTCTATATCAATTTAAATCTGATTTTATATGAAATGTCACATTCTAAAATTCTATATTTCCAAAATCTTACATATATACTTATTTATTTTATTATTACAAAAATCCTATATGTACAAAATTTTCTTATGTCTGTCTGTCTAAATTTTAAATTTAGATAGGTATATGTACATTCTGATTTACTATACCTTTATGAACTTAATTAAAAACTGAAATAACAATACCTTCCCTGTCGAGTTTAAAATGGAACGAAACCCTAGCTCGACGTCTCCAGCTCGCCGACCGTCAGACGCGAATCCCAAACCACCCTCTCCACCGAAACGCCCTAACTTCGAAACCCACCAACCTGATTGCGACGCCTAAAAACTTGAGGACCCCAAGGCTACGGCTCGAATTCATCTCGTCGCCAGAACACGTCTTGAACCTGACCTCACTTCAGTGTATCTCCACCGCACCCTACGTACTCACGAGGAGCCTCCCTCGCTGCCACCCCCAAATCTGCGATCGACCTCGAGAATTGCCAGTAGTCGCGACACTGTCGCTCGCGACTTCGATCGCGTTCGAATCCTTTATTCATTTATTTGAATCGATCTCGAATCGATTTACAAGAGGAGGAAGTATGTGATTTTTTTTTTCTCCAGATGACAATCTGATTTCAATTTGAAAAAGAAAGAGAAGGCTTCGGCTATTGTCTTGATTGATTTTTGATTTTTTTTCTGGCTTCCTGAAAAAGAAAAGGGAGAAGTGGATGTGATTTTAAACAGGAAGAGGGTGATGTATGTACGAAGGTAGGTTGGCACCTAGGGTGGCTAAGAAAAAGTTATAGGATCTGACTTTGATTTATAAATTTTATATTGAAAATATCTTCTAATGGATAAATAAAGATCTACAATTTCTATCGAGACACCGCTAGACAATCCTAATGTCAGACCTTATTCTGAACCCAATGGAACCAGTTTCGAGTCCCAATTCAATTGTATGGAGAAGATAGTGTTTTGGATCGAGTTATTATATTACAATTCAATATAAATTAAGCGCATTTATATATCGTACGCTCACACAACAACTCCAATTACTACGAAACTTGAAATCCGGTAATAATACAATATTACGGACCCAATGGAACTGGTTTCATCGAATTCCGAGACTGTGCCTCGGAAGGCTATTTTTAAATTCAATTCAAACAGTATAAATTTTTAAAACTGAACAAAACGCTTTGAAATTCAATTTTAAAAGTTTCATCACCTTCAATATTAACAATATAAATTTTCTGAACCTTTAAACTATTTTTAACAGGCTCAAAACTCAGGATTCTCTATTTTACGCTATTTTCGATTGTTTAATTCAATAATCTATCATCCAATAAATACTGTATATTTGAAATTAAAGTTAAAATTTAACCTTCGAATATTTAAAATAAATTAAATATTCCCATTTCAAATATACAAAAATTCCGGGTCGTCACATTCCTCCCCCCTTAAAAGAATTTCGTCCCCGAAATTACTAGTTAAGAAGAATGTTTCAATCCCCGTTAACTATTTCCCAAATTCAAACAGTTTTAACAATATCCAAACAATCTTTTATTAATGATACACTAATCATCTTTTAACTTCCCAAACTTATTCATAAGTTCAACCCATATCACCTACTTATCAATTCAAATTTAAATTTGAATTCAAATTTTAAACCTTCAAAATTTTCTCAAAAATTTTCTAACTCTCTAAATTTCCGAAAAATTTCGCCAGCGTCTCCTTTGCGCGGCTAGCTCGGTACTACTACAAAATGGCTCTACGGCCTCCCAATCTCAAAAAGAAAACAAAAAGCCAAGTGGCTGGATAAAAACCCAATCAAATTTCATATAGAAATTCAAATACATACCTTTTTGTCGAGCCATTAAATTTTATCTTCTAAAATCAAAAATCTCAATCTATCCATTGCCTTTATACACCTGTATATCCTACTAAGCAATAATATTCAATCACAATTCCAAAGTCATTTTATACTTTCCTTTACAAATTTCCAATATTTGTTTTACTTAAGCCCGTACGATGCACATATATCATCCGTACGCAATATCACATTCGATCGCTCAATCGATCACACAATTTCACTTCCGAACTAGTATCGTCCACCCGACTTCCTAGTGCGGACTCAGATCTGGTTTCTTGATCAGAAACCGTCATTCTCCTTGCATAGCCACAAACTATGATAGAGAATATCCAGAATCAATCAACAATCCATATCCAGGCTCGCCGTTGAAAATCGAGTGAAAAATCCTAATTCGGATCGATAAAACTATCTCGAAATTCTGTGTTCGAATCCGGATCAAATAGCTATGCGAATAAATAATATACGTACACCTTACGTATAAATTCCAATTGATTATCAGTTATATCAATTCTCCTTTATTCACATTCCTTTTTGATTGTTATCCCCTTATTCACAACTGTCCCATTTCACAACTTCAGTTTCACCTTAATTCAATTATTCACTTAGCATACTTTCAGTACCACATTTTCTTAAGAATTTACTATTCATTTCTTAAGTTAAGATAAACATTTTACATATTGCTTATACATATTTTCACTTTACTATTGAAGTTCCTATCCATTTCTATCCACTTTTGCGTTTACATTTCCACTTGAATTCAATTTATCTTCCACTTTGAATATTGAATTAGTTGCACTTACTAATTAATTTAAATCTCAATTAAAAGTTTGTTTGCAAGCTTTACTTTCGTTAGTTCCTTCGATTTCACTTACTTTACTTTCACATTTTAAATAGATTTCAATACTCAGTTTCAACCTTATTTGTTTAACAAATTTTAATTCATTTGTTTAGTGAAAATTTCCAAAAAAAATTCAAACATTTTCTAACTCCCAAAATTTACGGAAAATTTTGGCAAAGTCTCCCTTGTACGGAGGGACTTCTGCGATATCGCAGGATGCACAAATATATATATACATCGGCCTCAGGCCGGAAATCACAATATATATCAATATATGCAGTTCATATCTCCTATTTTGAATTTTTTTGCGTAAGCGTACCTTATTTTAGCATTTTAAAGCAAGAAGTTATTTATTTTAGCATGTTGTGCCATCAGATTCAGCCAACCGGCTTCCCTGAACCTGTACTAACTCAATTACAACATGTAAGTGCCACATATCCAAAGTTTATTTACATTTCACTAAAATTTAAATTGCTAAAACATGGATTCAACAAACAATGCATGTTATATACTTCCATAAGTGAATTTATAAGGTTCCAACACAAATTTAAATGCTTTCAATTCATTCACCCACCATCACTTTCAATACATTCTTATTTCGTTCCATTTAAATGGTTTACACTTCATTGCTTATATTCAACTCACCTTTAACCCAAACAAACCCATATTCATTTTAAATGATTCCAAAAATCAATTTATCTACTTTTATCAATCAATTCCATTTTATTCTACTAATTTAATTCAATTAGTACTCATTCAATCCATTTCAAACTTATTTCACATTTCTATTTACTTTCGACTGATTATTTCAATAATAAAGCCACTTCACTTTATTTCTACTCACTAGAATTTTATTTGCAATACAAATCATTCTTATTTTAATTCAATTCCATTCAACAGCAATTCATTTTTAATTCACTTGCTATTTCAAGTTAGGTTTACATTTATAACTCAAGCTTCACTTTAAAATTTTATCACTTATTCACGATTCAAATTTTAATTAACCAATTCGAGTTTCATTTCCATATTCCATTAATTAATCAAATAATTTACTCTAACTTTACCCAATATTTGATTTTTATCCATTTCCCAAAATACAAAACAATTTTATTTTGGCTTATTTATCCCACTTCTAAATTTATAAGTCACAACTTCTTTATATCCATACATCCATTTTATTACAATTCAATTTTGTAAGTTTCTATAAGTTCCCCAATTTACTTACCCTCTATTTGTTTACTTCTTTTAATTTACTACAATTAATTAGCTTATATTCTAACTTATTTTCATTTCCTTACTTACTTCAAATTTTGTAAGTGTCCAAAATTTATTCATTATCCCATAAACATTTTAAATAAAGTTCCAGAGCTTTACAAATTTTCAAAATTTCAAAATTCCCTTTGAAATCAACTATATCCCAAAATTCTTTGGCAATTCAACTATTCCTTTGAATTTTCAAAACCAAATCCAGTTCGCAAACAAATCCCATTTCAAACAACTCGGTAGCAATTTCTCTCCTAGAAACTCGAAAATGAACATCGATGATGCTGCAGTCATCACCGAAGTTATTTTCCAGCGACCGAAAGAGAGTTAAATGCTTTTATCTCTTTAAAATCCCTCCAAATATTTTTAAATCCCAAATCTCTCCAGATTTCAAATCCAATTCAAAATATTTCCGAAATAATGTCACCATTATTTCTCCAAACCCCTTTGAAAACCATTTCCAACTCAAAGGAATTTTAATCTTCACAAAATTCCAAATTTAAAACCCATCCAGTTTTATATCCATCGTTACTCTGGAATTTTATCTCATTCCAATTTTAAATATTTCTCTAGGACTTCATCTTAATTTCCATTATATATGACATTTAGTTTACATTTACATATCTCGTTTGTATATGAAGTTTATTTCAACTTATAAATTACATTTATAATTTATATTCTCAAATTTTATTTTATTATAAAATTTTTATTCTTTACTTTGGTTATAAATTTCAATTTCTAGTTAAGTTTCCATATAATAATGATAATAATTCCCTATTATCACTTCTAAAATCCAAACAACCATATATATATTAACTAGAAATAGTTTACAAAACCTTTCTTTTTATACAAAAATAATTTGGGTAAAATTATTTCATTTACCCTACTTTAAAACAATACTGTGTTGAATTGTTCTATTCAAGTGTTTAGAGATTCCTATCAATGTTGTGGCGTCCCACACATCGACCAGAATCCATAAACTACTCAATAAACCAGCCAACACAGTATAAAACCATTTTATATTCACTAACAAATACGCGCTCATATTTATTTATACACTCAAAATTCCCACCAGAGCCAAGGTTATCGCTAGCCTAAGCTCTGATACCAACTGTAACGACCCGACTTTCCAGTCCCGGAAAATCGAACCATTTGACTTAAAGAAGAAGAGGTAGAAGAAGAAAATAGGAAGACAACATCAGAATCTAGCCATCGCAGCGGAATAAAATATAATATATATTAACAGATCTTTACACAAATCAAAACTATATCAGTTTTATACAATATATCATCAGAGTATACACCAGAGAACACATAACATACAACTGGACAATAACCATATCATGTCCTCAATACAACAGAGTACAACAATCAACACAGCGGAATATATATATAAACAAGTACGGGAGATACGTCTCGCCATCCAGCTCATCTCCTGAGCTCCACAGCATCATATCCTGTAACCTATAATACTCGGTCTGACCCGAGCATCATATAAAACAATACCCGAGTCAGTCTGGAATACCAGCGTGAGAAAATCACACACAATTGATTATTAAAGTTTCAAAAATCCTTTTTGAAAATAAAAGCATCTCGTAAGACCACGCCACAAATAAACATGTCGGGTTTTTACCTTACGATAGCTAAAACACTTTTTATAAAAATCCTCTGATATTATAATAGTGTCTATTCACAAATACTTATTAAAATAGCCGAAATTGTTACATCTATTAAATTCCGGCATACTAGCCACAAAGTGGGTAATACAAACAAAACTCGTACAAGGCACGTAGGGAGAATGGATTTCCAACGAATGACTAGGCACTGGGGTACCACCTGTCACAGTACGTGGCCTAGATCACAGTACCGAGGAGTATGCCCGCTCCTCTGCAACACAAGGCCGGAATCATCCCTTACTGGATAATTCCAAATAAAATCACCCCACGGTTGGGATCAGCAACCGCACCACTAAGCCGAAATAAAAGGGACATCTAGACAGGGATGACTTTACTCTCAAGTGGGGGCTACCCACGAAGCCTTGCTGCATAACCCCTGATTTTCAGTCATTCCCGGTTGATGAGGCTTGAGGCTAAACGATACCTTTATAGCACATATCCCTTAGAATGCCCATCGTCCACCTGACGATGTCACATAAGCATTCGTCCATACAAGTCCGTCCCGGGTCCGAATGGAACCGAAGGCACTATTCCTACTACATCCATTTTGGAAATATCCTCAGGATTAGTAGCGACTAGCCCTTGCACTTCATTCCTCCATCTTCAACTCCGAACACGTTACACGAAACGTACAAACCGAATCGAAGTGGTATTCGAGTCTCCAGACCTAGAATCCCGGTATACGGAAACTCGATCCCGGTCTCTTCGAAACGATCAGCGCATTTGGCCAATATTGATAGTCGGTTGTTTAACTATCAATTAACATCCATAACATCCATCAACAATCAATAATTTCTCCAAATTATTTATATCCCTCAAAATATCTTCACAAGATATTATTTTCATTTCAATTCCCATTGGAAACAATTTCAAACTATATTCCTCTCACGGAATAATTTCCCAAATATTTATTTTCACTGGAATGCCCAGTACAAAACTATTTTAGGTTTTTAAAATCATTTTAAAACACTTTATTATAAATATATTTTATAAAACACCCTTTGAAAACTACTTTAAATACTTAAGTTAAAATATATATTTAAAAATATCTAAAATAAAACCATTTTAAAAATATAAACAAATTTCCTTTTTAAAACATTACCAAATCACTTTTATGTTTACTACAATAATAGGTTGAAAAATACTTACTTTTGAAATTTAACATATGGAAATAATAGATCTTCTAAAATATAAATTTTTAAATAACTATAAATCTTTTTAACAAGTATTTAAAATTTGCTTTAAAACGAATGTACTTGGCTGTCAAGGAAATACTTCTCTTTTACAACCTTTAAAATAAATCTCTGTTTATTTTTAAAACAGATTCACAATCCTTTATAAATTCACACCTTGAATTTATATTAAAATCCGCTTCACTCTATAAACTCAGTTTATAGATCTCAAAATCTCATTCCTCTTTAAAATTTCCCAGTTTCAATATTTAGGCCAATTCTACAATTTTATTTCAAATTTGCTTTATCTTGAAATAAAATTCCCTTATTTACCTTATTTATTTCAAATACAATTATTCGGGTTTTTAATTTTTAATTTCTAGTTAAAACCCCTTTAACTGAAAATTCCTATTTTAAATTCCCAACATTCCTTATTTACACTTTTAATTAAATTAAATTATTAAATTAAAAGTAATTCATTTATTTCTCTAAACCAATATTACTTCAGTTTTCTAATCTTTATTTCTCCTCCGTAAATTTAAATTTCTTTTTCCTATATTTACTAAAATTCCAATTCTCTTTATTTTATCTTATTTTCAATTCACTTTTAAATTTATTCCAATTTACTTAAATTATTATTCTTTATTTTCTTCAAAAATTCAATTCCATAGATTTTCAAAATTTATTATACTGGGAATTCAATCAACTACAATCATCCAATATCAAATCATCACAGGATGTCAATATTCAGATCACAGAATAATAAAATAAATTTTTGAGGAATCCAGTTGGATCCCTCCAACCTGTTTCCCTGCATCCACAGACGTTAGCACAATACCAATTCCACTTCGAGGTGGAATATCGCGGTATATGGGATTTAAATAAATATCATCCGCTATTATGCGGCGCATAGGGTCTCATCCGCTATATAATGCGGGAATATCAAATCCAATATATACATATGCCAATATATATATATATTGGTATACACTACTATACATAGTATCATATCAATCAGTCCAAACAATCATTCAATCAATTATTTAAATTTAACCAATTAAATTTAAATTAAAATTTAACTGAGTGAGATTAACTCACCTTTGCTTTTATTTGCAATCCACCCAAACCAGTTTGTTTTCTTCCCAGATTTCAACCTTGAACAAACATTTTATAAATTATTAATATATACACGAATTAATTGGACGAGCAATTCCCATAGATTTAATCAGGGAATTATTTAATTTAAAACTAATTTTCGAAAAGCAAATAAGTTTATTAGTCACATTAATCACGAATATACATTATTAAAATAAACTAGTGGATTTCCCTTACTAAACTGTATATAAAAATAATTTATAAAAGCTTCAAAATCTAACTTTTATATATACTTCCTTATATCCCAAAATCTTATGCATGTTTATAATTTCCGCTTGAGACTTATTTACATATGTTCAAATAAAAATTGTTACTTTATATACTAACTGTAATAAGTTCTGCTTTCTGAATATATCTGGCTTTACCTATATATATACATTTACCGTTTAAATTAAAAATATATTAGCAGATAAATATATGTACATATATATTTATATTATATACAGTTTTCTTCCCTACAATTATCAATAATCTTTCCTTACTGTAATGTTTATTTATTTTCCTCTATATCAATTTAAATCTGATTTTATATGAAATGTCACATTCTAAAATTCTATATTTCCAAAATCTTACATATATACTTATTTATTTTATTATTACAAAAATCCTATATGTACAAAATTTTCTTATGTCTGTCTGTCTAAATTTTAAATTTAGATAGGTATATGTACATTCTGATTTACTATACCTTTATGAACTTAATTAAAAACTGAAATAACAATACCTTCCCTGTCTAGTTCAAAATTGAACGAAACCCTAGCTCGACGTCTCCAGCTCGCCGACCGTCAGACGCGAATCCCAAACCACCCTCTCCACCGAAACGCCCTAACTTCGAAACCCACCAACCTGATTGCGACGCCTAAAAACTTGAGGACCCCAAGGCTACGGCTCGAATTCATCTCGTCGCCAGAACACGTCTTGAACCTGACCTCACTTCAGTGTATCTCCACCGCACCCTACGTACTCACGAGGAGCCTCCCTCGCTGCCACCCCCAAATCTGCGATCGACCTCGAGAATTGCCAGTAGTCGCGACACTGTCGCTCGCGACTTCGATCGCGTTCGAATCCTTTATTCATTTATTCGAATCGATCTCGAATCGATTTACAAGAGGAGGAAGTATGTGATATATTTTTTTTTCTCCAGATGACAATCTGATTTCAATTTGAAAAAGAAAGAGAAGGCTTCGGCTATTGTTTTGATTGATTTTTGATTTTTTTCTGGCTTCCTGAAAAAGAAAAGGGAGAAGTGGATGTGATTTTAAACAGGAAGAGGGTGATGTATGTACGAAGGTAGGTTGGCACCTAGGGTGGCTAAGAAAAAGTTATAGGATCTGACTTTGATTTATAAATTTTATATTGAAAATATCTTCTAATGGATAAATAAAGATCTACAATTTCTATCGAGACACCGCTAGACAATCCTAATGTCAGACCTTATTCTGAACCCAATGGAACCAGTTTCGAGTCCCAATTCAATTGTATGGAGAAGATAGTGTTTTGGATCGAGTTATTATATTACAATTCAATATAAATTAAGCGCATTTATATATCGTACGCTCACACAACAACTCCAATTACTACGAAACTTGAAATCCGGTAATAATACAATATTACGGACCCAATGGAACTGGTTTCGTTGAATTCCGAGACTGTGCCTCGGAAGGCTATTTTTAAATTCAATTCAAACAGTATAAATTTTTAAAACTGAACAAAACGCTTTGAAATTCAATTTTAAAAGTTTCATCACCTTCAATATTAACAATATAAATTTTCTGAACCTTTAAACTATTTTTAACAGGCTCAAAACTCAGGATTCTCTATTTTACGCTATTTTCGATTGTTTAATTCAATAATCTATCATCCAATAAATACTGTATATTTGAAATTAAAGTTAAAATTTAACCTTCGAATATTTAAAATAAATTAAATATTCCCATTTCAAATATACAAAAATTCCGGGTCGTCACACAAACAAACAATTCAGACCTATTTGGAGTTTATGTCCCATACAATATATCAAATCTTCTTCCTGGATCTACCAGGAACCATCAAAGAATTGAAAAGAGATGACGAACAAAAGAGATTGATAGAGAAAAGATTGTTTCCTTGTTGTTACAGGGTATTGACCAATTCGTGGTGGTATTCCCGTCCCCTATCTCATCCTCTTCTTACACTCATACTTACTATCAGTGAATAGTAAGAGAATTTACTGAGGCGTACGGACGAATATCTTAGGGATTACTCATTCTAGGGTATACTTCACCCTATCTCTAATGAGTTACTTAATGTGTTATACTCCATAGCTAAAGTTTAACCTTAGCTCTGATACCACTTTGTCATGATCCAAATTTCAGCGTTCGAAAATCGGCACCCGTACTTCACTTGTACTCAAATGCCGCAGATTCAAACGCCGAATCTGGCTCGCCGGAGCTTATAACATAGTAAGTATAACAACACAGCGGAATAAAGAAATAAATGATATCATATACAACTCCAATGAATACAATATCCAGAATGATATACAACAATGATATCTATATGATACAACAATATCAGAGACAAATAATAATGTTACAGCGGAAACAACAGAACTGATGACTCCAAATGATCTTTAAAAGAGAATGAGTCCAACAACTCCAACATCAAGCTCGATTCCCCATCACGTTGCACCAAGATAAGCAAGGTCAGTCGTCCGGGAACTCCAAAAACTGAACTAGCTCCAACTAATCTACTAAACCTGACTATCTGAAAACCCCAACTCTAGACTGCCCGTGTGGAAAATTGTGGGCACCCAGAGTTTAGGAAGGGAAAAATAAACTCCGGGTCAGTCATGGGACTGGTGTGAGTAACAAAAACAGTTGTTTTCACAAAGAAAATAAAATAATTTCGCAATGCTTTTGGAAAATGAAACTACCATAAGTCCTCCCGTCACACACACAATGCAAACGCAGAATTGGAGGAGATTTCTCCTTATGATAGTCAAACATTCTTGATACGGGTAAAATTCTTTGATATTATTGCTAGTGCATAGTGTGAAAGCATTTCGAAAGTATAATATTAATCTTAGCCAGCATACAACCATTATTGTATGCCTAATATAGCTACTATGTTCAATAGCAGGTTACCGCCACATTCCATAGCAGGTTATACAACTAAAACCGTACAAGGCTCGTATTGTTTCTTTGGATTTTCCAACAAATGGTCAGGCTAAGGAACTTCCTATGCCACATGGAAACGCCTCTGGAGGGACGTCCCGAGAGACAACTGCTCTCTGCAAACACAAGGCCGGTTACCCCCTTCCCGGGAAGTAAACCTAAGATATGCCACCCATGGTCGTTTGCGAACTTTATCCGAGGCCTCGTGCACAAAGAAACAATCACACAGTAATTGAGATTAGAGCAACCGCACAGGTAAATATCTGGGATCCATACCTTGATATCACCTTTTTCCAGAAGGAATGGACACACCCTAGGGGAGCTACTCTTGAAACCTCGCCGCATTTTTCCTGTTTCGACCATTGCCGGGGTGTGAGGTCCTGATGCAGTCTCGTCCACAAAGCTACGCTTTTTCACAAAGCCATGCTTTGATCAACAAATGATCAGCAACACACAGCAACACTTAGCATGCCACACTACCAAATTGGGAGTATATCACTGATAACCTTCAACTACATAACCTCTGAGCTCGTACGTCTCAGAGAAGGGTGTTAAGCTAAGAGAATAAATCTCCACCACCAAACAGAAATGTATTTGAAAGAAATCTGTTTTACATCTCAAAGTGTAATGTCAAACATACATACACACAAGTCTGTTCTGGGTTCGAACAGAACCAAAGGCACTTCCAAAGAAGCCCTTGCAATCCGGGTATTCACAATCCCGATCGGACTTCCTATCACTTAGAAAATCTCTATACCGGCGCGACTCAGTGCAGAGACAATCGATATGTTATCCTATCGTTCTCGCGAACACCCGGTCTTCAACACCGGTCTTCAAATGCAATCCATATACGACGTATCACTATTCGAAATGGGTTATATGACACAAAGTCCTCTCCCGGCTAAACTGAATAGTAAGCGCAATATTTTAAAACATATGGATATTGGGATTTCAGTTAAGTCACAACTTATTATCCAAAACTTCTCTTTCAAATGGTTTAAACACATCACCATTTCCAATCTTTTACAAAAAGATTCAATTCACAAAGTTCACCCAGTTTCACAAAGATCTATTCATATATTTTCCAAATCAATTTCCATTTCAATTTGGATTAACTCGTCCAATCTTTAAAACAAAGATTTAACTGCTAGCTTTCAAAACAATTCCATTTCGATCTTTTATACAAAGGGTACACCTTTCCAATTTCAAAACAAAGTTCAACAATCTTTCACAAAGATTTATACAAAACTCGGAAAACCATTTTCATTTCAAACTTGAAATTCTTTTGACACAAATTGGAAATTCATTCCTTATATGAAAGCTTTTATTATTTGAAAACAAATAGTTTTCATTTCGGAAAATCTGATTCATTTATACGAGTTAAAGTCCTTGGGTTAAATTCAAATTCTCAAAACCATACTTTTAAAATGGTTTAAATTCATATAAACACATTCATAACATCTTTAACCATAATTTCCAAACATGGAATTCAATTCCAAATCTTGGATTCAAATTCAAATTAAATTTCAAAACTAAATCAAGTTATTCAAAAATAACTTTAATCTTTGAAATCCCTTTTTCAGAAGCTTTCCACTTTAAATCCGATCTATTTTCAAAACCATTTGGATTCAAAAATTCAATTTTAAAACTATTTCAAAGATCTGTGACTTAACCAACTTCCACGTGCAATCCATATTTGTGTGTGAATGGTGTAGTCCAGGGGTTTAACACAATAGTGCACATCATTCAATTATCACAGATTCAAATACAGCAATATATTTGATAAGCGGTATAAACTATAACGCTTATCCTTCATTCACAGATCCACAGATAAATCACAGATAAAATAAATTACATTCATCACAGCTTGAATTAAAACAATTCATATCACACAGCATCACATAGTAGGGATATTAAACAATTCACAACATTCAATAGAATATAGTCATCCATAAGTAATGATTTATTAATCATCATTCTCTAATTAATTTAAAATAATTTAAATTAATTACTTTCATCATTCTAAATCTTGCTTACTTAACCATTAATTAATTACAAATTAATTAATCATTCTCTAAGCACTAATTAATCACCCTTGATTAATTATACTCTAATTACATTAAGTAATTATCCTTAATTAATTACACAAATTAATTATTCTTAACCAATTACAGTAATTAACCTTTAATTACTTCATTAATTAATTAACTAAAATTAATTACATTAATCCTTAATTAATTACATTAATTAATTACTTCACAATTACTTATCATTGATTAATTAATCTTAATTAATCAACCCTTAATTACATCATTAATTATATTAATTAATGATCTCTAATTACTTCTTTAATTAATTACTCTATTTAAATTAATCGCATTAAGTAATCAATCTTTAATTAATTTCACAAAGTAATTATACTTATCACATTTACTTTCAAATTTCATTTTAAATTTAAGACTTAAAAATGAATACAAATTTAACTTTAACAAAGTTTAAAACACATTTTAAAATCCCTTTTAAATCACATGTTAAAGACACACTTATTTTATAAAAGGAATTTACAAGAGTTTTAAAACCAAATTCAATTTAAATTCAAATCACTTTTAAAATATACTTTAACATTTTAAAGTTGTTTAACATTTTAAATTTGATAAAACTTTATTTTATTTCAACTAGAATACAAATTTAGATTTGAATCTATACTTATAACTGATTTAAAACTAGTTTAAATCTTGCTTTCCATTTTAAAATTTAAACTGACAGGTTTTCTAACACTTGTAACCAGAAACCTACCCGAGCCAACCCTTCAAAGACTTCGAGTCCAACATCCAAAATCTCGAGCCAACACCCTGGAGCTACTCGAGAAACTCGAGTATACCTCTGCCCCAAACTCAGACTTCACCAGTAAAACAACTCAGGGCACCGTGCACGTGCACGGAGCCGACGAACTCCTCCGACTAACCCTGCAACGTCGAGCAAGTCGACTATCTTCCACCAACCAACCCACGATCACCAGAACTCCTCCATTCCCTCTGAATCAAAATCGAGTGCCAAAATCGATACCTAGAAACAAAACAGGAACTCCTCCTATACCTAGCAACGCGTCGTTCGCCACACCCCAACCACCAGACCACGCGAAACTCTGGCCATCACTTCGTCAATACCTCCTCTACTTCCTCCCAAGAACACGCAGCACTCGATCGAACGATGGCGATGAACGAATCAAAATTCTTGACCTCACCAAAACTAGGTTTAAAAACTTCACGAGCTCGCCACCGTCATCTCGTTGAACTGGAACAGCTCCAACCATTTTTCCCAACCCCACTGGTCACTCCTCTACCTCCAGGAGGAAACTCGACCCCTCCGATCAATGAGATCACCCGCGGCGACCCAAAATGCAAAATACAGTCGAACCCAAACTGCTCTTCATTCTTTGATTTAAAAATTGTGAATCTTGCTTTAAAAATCATGTTATAGTATAGGAATTCAATTTATATTCCTGAATTCGTGAATTCAAAGGTTTAAATTTTAACCCATTTAAAGTTTCTCTCAGATATCTTGTTTTCTAGTGATAATACTAAGTTATTTTAACTTGAATACATTTTTAAAATTTAGTTCAAGGTCAAACAAACATTTTTTTATTTTGATCCTAAGTCCAAACATCAAGTGGATTGGGAAGAAATGATTTTTAAAATCAAAGTTTGGGTGTTCAAAGCAGCATCAGACTGTAAGCCTGTATAAACACTTCCAGGTTTCAATTTAAATACAGAGGATCCATGTATATATACAACTTATTCACAGATGTACATATAGATAAACAATGATTTAACGCCTTCAAAATCCAAGAAGAATGTGCTACTCACAGTGTTTTCCTGGAAAAGAAAACAGAGCTTGAATTTCTTTCTGCTTGCTGAACCCATTTCTTTGATTCTCTGGCTTTGATTTGATTTATGTTGTTGTTTAAGTTAAATTTTTGTGTTAAGTTTAAGATGATATTAATTCAGTTTTATCAACTTGAAGAAACGAACTGAAAGGAGGAGATTGATATGTGAAAATGAAATATACAGGGTATGTTATTTTTATTTGTACCGGGTATAAAATTTTGTTTAGTACAAGTTAATATGGTTTTTGTACAAGTTGATCGGAGGTTTTTTTTCTTGTGGCTGATGGATATTTTCATGGTGGCTGCATTTATTAACTTTGTACAAACTCATATTTTTTTTTCATTTTGTTTGTACAAATATGAGATATTTTCTTTGGTTCCTTTTCAAGATTCATTTATATGTATATTATTTTTTCAAGTGTTCATACTTATGTGTATATACTTGAATGTATTATTTGTTTCATTCTTTTACAATATTTCTTTACTTGTATGTATTTTATTTGTCTTATGCTTGGTGATATAAATGAATTCTAATTTTAACATGTTGTTTAAATTTAGCTAATTTGTTTACTTTATATTTTTCTTTATAATTTATTTTATATATATCTATTTATAAATTCAAATTATTTTTAAACCATTTACTTAAAATTTAAATTCAAATCCAATGTATATAAATTCAAATCCACTCATATATGCACATATACATATATATTCACATATACATACAAGATTTAAATTCAAATGATTCAACACATATTCTATTTGAATTTGGAGAACTCAAATTTGTTTACCAATAATTTCACAAATTTTTATTCAAAAATTAAATTAATTATCAATTTAAACTTAGTTAAAATCCGGGATCGTTACACAACGTTTCCAACAACTTTCCGGTGTCAAAAAGTCGAAATTCCGGAAAACGTTTTTTGGTCACATTTTCTATTTTTCTGTGAACTATTTAATTTGGTAAAAAAAATTGAAAACGACTTTACCATTATTATTAATTTATTAAAATTAGTTTATTTACCTATAAAAATTCACTTATTGACTATATAAAATATAAAATTGCCTCGTTTAAGTGACCAAAACCCTAGATCGTTACATTCTACCCCCCTTACAAGAATTTTGTCCCCGAAATTACATCTCAAGAATATCCTAGTACTATCCATAAGTCAACGTGATGTTCATAGATCATTCATAACAAAATCTGATTCGATCACCCCTCGAATACATAACTTCACCTCCGAACTAGTATTGCTTACCCGATTCTCTAGTTCGGACTCTGATAAGGTTCCTTGATTTGGAACCTCTATTCTCCTTGCATAGTCAGATACTATGATAAAAAACTTTGGTCCCTACTAAAAATCACCATCAAATGCTCGCCTTGAAAAATCGAGTAATAGATCCTTATTCGAAAGTGTGTAAAACACCTCAAAATCGTATACTCGAATATTAGATCAAAGCTACATGAGAAAGAGAAATGATCTACGCCCATCCTACGCACTCATTTAATTGGTTCTCCCCACTACCAATTCTATTTCCACAAAAGCTATTTGTAAAAGCATTTCATAAAACTAACTTATGTTCAGCTTATACAATTCTTCACTACATCCCGAGAGTATATACTCTTATTAGATTCAACTATTCCATTTTGAATTTATTTTCTAAAGAAAACTCAAGATCTAAATACCCAGCTTTTATTTCAAAAAAAAATTGAAATGAAACTCTATATTTCAATTATATAGAAAATAAATATCAATAGCCCGAGTAACTCCAAAATGATACTAAGGGACTAGTACTACCAAACAGTATCATACATTTCCTTACATAGAAGGATAATACTCAAAAGAAGTGTTTACCATCTGAACATATCTCTTTCCCAAATTTAAGTTATTTTCGAGCCACTCGAACTAGTTAACTTAAAAATATTCTATTTATTCCAAAATCCCATTTTTGAAACAATACTTCACATTTTTCAACAAAACAATTATCACCAACTTGTTTTGGGTTCATTCGGGTGAACTTGTTTTAATTGTACAATGATAAAGAGGATAATTTACTAAGTATCTCACAACGTTCACCTAGGAAAACATCTGATCGTCACTTAGAAGATTATTCCGATTATCACAAAACAATCAAGACTCATTTGCCCTATCCAATCCAAAGATAATACTTCTTACTTGCACTTTTATTCCTAAAATTTATACTTAAAGCAAATTGGTTTTCAAATATAATTATTATTTTCCCAAAACCTTGAAAACAATTTTCAAAAGCACCGGGATTTAGGTTCTCTAGTTTTCAACCTAAATTCCTTCCTACTTAAATGACACGTTTTTATAGACCCATTTTATAAATCACATCTATTAAACCATTTTTAAATATTTATTCCAAAATATTCTAACTTTGAAATCAAATTCTACCTCAACATTAACAATGAATGCCTTATAGTCAAATTGTGAAACTTAATTCACACGGTGTTTATTTTCAATGCTTCCCAATTTCTATCTACCCAACTCAAATCTTATCAAGGAAGCTACCTATACATACTAAGAATAGTCGAGGCTCAATTGGACGAGTATGACTAAACAAACCCTAAATGATAATAATACAATATTATTATCCCCTAACTACAATACTTCAATTAATTATACATACAACACTATTTTTGAAATCATTCTTTTTATATAAAATATATCCTAGGTAAAATTATTTCATTTACCTAATTTTAAACAATACTATGTCAATTAAACTTGTTCTAATGTTTAGGAAATCCCTACCGATAACGTTGGCCAAACACATCTATCATAATTCTTAAGCCACTCGACAGTTCAAACAACACAGTATAAAACCTTTTTATAACACTAACAAATACACACTCTTATATAATATACACTCAAACTCATTCTAGGATATTACTAACCCTATCTCCAATGAGTCAACCCCACCAAAGCCTAGGTGTTCGCTCAACCTAAGCTCTGATACCATATGTAACGAACCGAGCTTTTCGACCCTCGAAAATCGACACTAATATGTCCACTATATTACATGCCGAACATTCAAGTGCCGGAAATACCAATCTGTTAGGGTAAAAGAAGAAGGTATAAGATAGAAAAAACTGAACAAACAGAGAATCTCACAACGCAATGAAATAACATATATTAATCAAATAATTCTTTACAAGGTCATTTCAAAATAATACATCAGAGTAATACCAATACATTATATCCTAGGACAGTTATAACAACTTGTCCTTACATAATAGATACAACATACATATGATATAGCGGAAACCAGATAATAACTAGCTATCGATGAAGCCTTCTGCTCTAATCTCCTCCTCAATGCATCCGTAAGAACCTGAACTGCTTGGCTGCCCATAAAAATTTGAGCACCTAAAAGTTTTTGGAAAAGTAAATAAAACTCTAGGTCAAACATGGGTCTAGTGTGAGTAAACTCAAGCAACTAAATTATTAAGTTAAAAACTCTTTTTGAAATCAAAGGTATCTCATAAGACCATACCGCACATAAACACGTACTGGTTTTCACCATACGATAACTAAAATATTTTTATATAAAAATCTAGTGATATTATAATAATGTCTAATGGCTTGAAGTAAAATATTAAAATAGCTGGAATGATTGCATCTCACGTTCCAACATATTTGGTATACAACTAAAACCGTAAAGCTCTTATTTGAGAATGGATTCCAACTAATCACTAGGCTACTAGAGTACCACCCGTCACAGTACACCTCTAGAACAATGTACCAAGATCGTACCTAACGACCCCTGCCAACACAGGACTGACCTACCCCTTGCTGGATAATACCGAATATGTCATCACCCTGGTTGTACCCAACCTTACTGGAGCTCCCTCATGCACAACTGAATCATAAAATATGAATGGTCATCTAGAAAGGTGATAACATACCCTTTGTGGGAGCTATCCACACCTAGCCCTACTGCATCTCCCCTGTTTTAGTAATTTCCAGTTAATGAGGCTTGAGGCTTCATTTTACCTTTCACATATAGCACTTCCCTCTGGGAATGCAAACACTGCCCTCATTACATCAATGCAATGCTAGCATTCATCCATACAAGTTCGTTCTGGGACTGAATGAAACTGAAGGCACTACTCCTATTACATCCATTATGGGGAATCCCTCCCAATGATTAATAGAGAATAGCCCTTGCACTTCAAACTCCATCTTCAATTCCATGCTCTTAAGATGTCTTCATCACGAAACATTGAATTGGATCGAAGTGGTTTTCGGATAACATATCCGATCCCGGTCTCTTCGAAACAACTTCGATAGTTTCCGGTAAACTCAACCCTAGTTCTTTAGGAAATAAAAAAACAAACAAATAAGTGTGGAGTCCACCTCCTAACCGTTTGAAAGAACGGGTTTACTTATCATTTGTCCTAGGAGAACGAAACGAGTTAATACATACAGTATAGCACCACCGATGATAACTATACCTTATAATTCCCATGTTTCTCCTAGATGTTTCCAAAGTTACGTTTTGGGTCCAGATTTGATAGTCGGTTATTTAACTATCACATAACAAACATCCGATCATGGTTTAATTTCAATGTGGGATCCACAAAGCCTTTATTTATTAATATTTAATTAATAAACCACTTTATAAAACTTGATAAAAAGATCCTTTCAAAACACTATTCCCAAACACCTTGCATTTCCTTTATACTTGGAAAATATTCATATACTTATCTCAATGGTATAAGTATATTTACAAACTTTACAAAGTTTTCTTCTTTTCAAATCCCATATTAAATAATCAAACAAGTTTCCTTTTCAAAAACTCATCTCATATTTCAGTTAACTTATATCTTCCAAAATAAAGTTATAGCCCACTATAATAAACCTTTAAGTTAATTTATAAAGCCTCTTTCCAAATCTCTGAAATGATTTATAAATTTTATTCCAATTTATAAACTTCTTATAAATCTTCTTAAAGAAATTCTTTATAAAATATCCTTTATAAAACATCATTTGTAATCACCTTTAAATAAACATTTTGTTTAGGTAAACTCCTTTCTATAGACAAGTTATCATTTATGAATATCTTGATAATATAATTATATAACTTGCAAAACCATTAATAAACCCTTAACCTCAAATTGATTAAAGAATTAAAATAATTCAAAATCATACTTTATAATTTCAAAACAAGGCTTAGAACTCCCAATGTACTAATTTAAGTTACCATTCAATTTCAATTCCAATTTACTTCACAGTTATTTACATAGGTCAAGATATATGTAAATACAACTCATATCCAAATCAAGGAATTATCATGTCGATATGAACTAACTAACATATACATGTCCAAATCATAATAGCAGGATGGTGATTTGTCCTACTATATAGATGTTCAAACAAAATCATTACATATAGAAGAATGGTGATTTATTCTAATAACATATGTCCACACAATCAATCAATTTATAAAAGAATGGGAATTTATTCTGTTATTCTATATCCACAACAATCAAACACTTTCCCTATAGCAGAACCGTGATTTATTTTACTATTAGATGTCCAAACAATACAATCAATCAACACTATAACTCATTCATAGTTATTTGTCTATGTCATGGTATTAACACTTGAATTCTTATATTCAAAAGTATCCTTGGAACATAAGTTCCCTTTAAACGATTTGATTCGTAGAAAACCAGAATTTAAAACTTAAAACTCCCTTTTAAAATAATTAAATTCAGGTTAAACTCTTTATTAAATCATAATTAAACTTAATTAAATCTTAATTTAACTTTATTAATAATTAAGAAATAATTAAACCTTTAAATAATTAATTAACCCCTAATTAACTATTAATTAAACCCAAATTAATAATTTACTAACTATTAACTAAATAATTAACCTTCATTAATAATTAAATATTATTTAATCTTAATTATTTAATAAAATAATAATAGTAAAATAACTTTTTATTAAAGTTTAATAATAAATTAAACCTTAATTAATTAAAAGTTAATAATTAAACTTTAACCAAATAAACATTTACTTAAAATTAATCCTTAATTAAGTAATAATTTAGTAAATAATTAACCTTTAATTAAATAATAATTAAATAATTAATTTAAACTATAATTAAATAATAATAAAATAATCAAAATTGATTAAATAAAATTAATTACCCTTTTTAACCTGAGTAAGCCATTAATTAAAATTTCTTAATTAATAAATGGTTAACTTACTTAATTATTATTAATATTAATTAATACTAATTACTTAACATGATTACTTAATTAATTTTAATCAATAAACCTTCTTAATTAAGTTAAAAATAACTTAAGTATCGCTAACTTATTTTGAAAGGATTTCCAAAACATATTTAAAAGAAAACTTAGAACTTGAAAATTTGAAAATTTTGAACTGCATCCTTAGCGACTATCGTTGTGGGTGCAATAACCTAGGATTCATTTCTAAGTTATTATTCCAAAACTCAAACTTTTCACTCTTATTTACTAAAAGAAGAAATTTTAAAACTTTAGTAAAGTTTGAAAACAAATTTAAGAAAAACAAATGAAATCTTTACTAAAACAACAAGTAAACGATTTGATTTGCAACCGGATCTCAAGTCCACTTCACTTTCAATATACTACCTTCTATGTTCACACAATCACATATCCAAAGTCACATACACAACAACCCAATTCAATAACAGAACCAAATTCCAGCCTATATCGATCAACATTTAAACATATCCATTTGAGTGCTAATGCTAACCCATACATTAACACTAATCAACGTATTTCAAACATACCAAGATCCAATCATATGTGAAATACATATAGCTTTAAAATAAATATAACATATAAGATAAAGTTTTTTCCACATAAATTTGGAATGTACTCACCTTAAAGCTCGATAAAGTTACACTCGAACCCTAGAAACTGAGCTCGAAAATAGGTCACTTTCCGATGGAATTTTGGACGCCTTACTCTCGGAATTTTTAAAAGTGATCTAAGAAAAGTTTTAGAAAATTTTCTTCTCTACCATTTCAAAAAACGAATTACTCAAAAAGGTTAAAAGAGGAAATCTAAAGAAGATGGACCATTTTCGGGTATAAAACTCAGGGTTAAAAAACACTCTGTAAAGAGTCGAAATTTTGGCTTTGCTATAATCAAATTAGAAAAAGTAGTCTAAGGGAAAGTTGAAGCCACTGCAATTTCGCACCGTTTTAAAAAAAAAGAAATCCATTTGAGTTCGAAATGACGGAGAAGTAGTTGGTGGAAGAACGTGAAAAAAATGAGAAAGCCTATTGCTATTTATAAGCAAAAAATCTCACATCACATCTACTTATTTATATATATATATATATAATAATTTATAATAATCTTATCTAGTCACATCACTCCTTTTATAAATATATATTTATATATAATTGTTATGTGTTGTCACATCACTCTCTTTATAAATATTATATATATATATATCATTATTATATGTTGTCACATCACTCTCTTTATAAATATATATATATATATATATATAATTATTATGTGTTGTCACATCACTTGTTAAATTAATATTAATTATAAGACAATATTATAAAGTATATTATTATCTAGTTAATTAGCACTTATATATATGTATGTATATATACATAGTGCACAAAGACAAATAACGTTTCCGATAACTTTCCGGTGTCGAAAAGTCGAAATTTCGAAAAACGTTCTTCGATCACATTTTCTATTTTTCTACGAACTATTTAATTTGGTAAACAAATTTTGAAAACGACTTTACCATTATTATTAATTGATTAAAACGAGTTTATTTATCTATAAAAATTCATTTATTGACTATATAAAATATAAAATTTCCTAGTTTAAGTGACCAAAACTCTGGGTCGTTACATGTAATATAAATGAATGAATATACTTTATATCTTGATTATTCTTGTCGGTTGATTACACAATGCTTTGTGAGCAATTTTTTTTCTCTAAAGGTCACCTTCTCCTTCCTTTTAGCTTGAATTGCAAGGTCTACATCTTGGATGTAGCTCTCTAATTGAGAATTGTAGATTACAAACTTGTGTGTTGAACAAGATAAATCATCTTTCTATTTATAAGGATAATTAGGCTAAAATATCGAAATATCTAATTTTTTCTTTCTCCACAAGTTATTACCAACTAAACGATTTATAAGACAATTACTACATACATGATTAGTCCTTCAAAGGATAAACTAGGGGTCAACCCTATAATTATTTTCAATAAAATTACTTTTTTTTAAAGAATTGACACTTTATTATTACATATTCATGTACCTCAATAATACGCCTTCTCAAAAACTTATAATCCCTCTAACCTAAATGGATACCTAACAAGGAAAAAGAGTATAAATTATATCCATATATTAACTTACAATTTTTATTTTATACGCTACAAAACCAAAACAAGTGATGATTGAGCCAGAAAAATCATGCATACTGGGAAAATATTGGACAAAAACTGCAATGTTCAAATTACAAATCATTAATAAGTGGGATTAATAAAGCAGCGACAGACTTCAATAGCTTTATGTTGCATCGCAAAGTAAAACCCCCAAAACACCGACTTCTCATTAACTCCTTCCACTTGCATTCAATACAACTCCACCAACTAACTCCACATTCTATCCTCCTTCAAATCTAAGAACTTTATTTTACCACAAAATTTTCGAAGACAAATAAAACCCAATTCTACCCTCTATCAAATCGATCTATCACTATCCCGACTCATCAACCAGAAACACCTATAAATCTGCTTCCTTACTATAAATTATGCTTAAACAAATAATTTTAAAGCTTCTAGAGTATCTAATCTCTACTTCTTCTAGATTCCATGCAATATGAGGACTTTCCACATGTAGGTAGTCTTAAGTCTGATTTTGCCCAAAGTTGATGCTTCAAGTTACAAAATCAACATGCCTTTTGCTTCTGGGCTAAGAATTGGATAAAATTTAAATTATTACATATGATATAACCAATATTGCATGTTATCTTTGTATACCTTGATTTTCTTATTATAATTTTGCAATCTTGTAGAAGTAGATTTAATCTATTAGTAACCAGCTTATTTTTAATTTACAATGCTCTTAGATTGTGTTTCACACATACATGACATAACGTAGTACTAACAGCTACATCCACCAAGTCTAAATTAAACCCCCTTTATTTTGAAATTTTCACCCAACAATTCGTTGAATTGATGTACTGTATCTATATCAGGAGCTTGGAGTTGCAGTTTACGTTTGATAGTTTGCCAAATTTACTTCGATATTCACATTAAAAGAATAAATGGTCATGTGTTTCCTTATGATTGCTACAAAGTTTGCTTTCAACTGATTGAATATTGTTTTGGATTTTAACTTTGTCCAAAGTGTTTAATCTATTTAGAGATACTAAATATAACACATTGACATTTTAGGAGCATTAACATGATTCCAGATGTGTTAATTCTTGTCCTGAATTGATTTGTGTATTCTAATGCTATTCCAAGCTAAATGCCCACTAAATTTTCCTTTATGGCAAGATTTTTCACCTCTGAATGTTCTTATCATTAACATTATAAATATCCATCTTCTTGATTTGGTTATAAATATTAAGGGGAAAATTGAAGTTGTTGAGGCTCATATTTGCTTCAAAAATTAGAGTAGACATTTCTTTATTAGTTCCCCCTGTATAGCTCATATGTTGCCACCCTAAGCTATTGATCAATGATTCACCATTTATCAAGGGGTCAAACAACATATTTATGTCTCTACCATTCAATGAGACAATGGCATATTTTTCTTGTTTTTAAAAGAAATTTCCAGGTAAAAGAGGAATTTACATCCTCTTGTATAACCCAGAAAATTTTCTTATCACGATACTTTTGATGCATCCACTTAGACCAAATGCTTTCTTGCTCCAAATATTTTCGTTAACAGACAAAGCATTTGTTATATCATGAAACTTCTCAACCCCATACCCTCTTCTTCTTTACACTTGCAAATAGTACTCTGACTAACTAAATGTTTTCTACTTTTCCATAAAAGGTTAGCACATATACTTTCCATTTGATTTATTACATTTTTTAGCATTTGGCAAATTTGCATCCAAAAGAATACTGTGGATCGAATTATAGTTTTAATTAACTTAAGCCTACCACTTAATGTTAACAATCTTCCACTCCACCCACTAAGGCTCTTTTTAATTTTATTAACACGTAACTTAAAATCTAATCTTCTTAAAGATGAATTACTAAGTGGAGTACCCAAATAAGTAACAGGTAGGTCTTGTATTTCAACGGAAAGAATTTCAAATTAATATTCTTGTTTTCACACCTACTCCTTTACAAAAAAATAGCTTAGATTTTTGTTCATCATATCAAGCCCCACATAATTTTCTAATTTATTAAAACTTTTTTAATACTTTCTGCATTATGAACAATAACATTGGCAAGAATTAAGAGGTCATCTGCATATAACAAATAATTAATAACAAGATTATTTTTATAAATAGGGGTCAGCTTTCCTTTCAGATGCTCCAAATCAAATGATAAAGATAAATATTCCATTGTAAGATCATACAAGTAGGGAGATAGGGGGTCACCTTATCTTAGTCCCCTATTACTAGAAAAGTAGCTATAAGGAGAACTATTGATTAGTATGGAGAACATTGGTATGGAAGCACAATTATATATGAAAGAGGTGATTTTTGGAGGGAACCCCATTGAATAGAGAATATGACACACATATATGTTATTACGACTACACCCAAGACCACTCGAATACAATCGCAACGCGCAACGCGGAAAAGCCAAATCGTGCTAGATAGTGCAAAACAACCACACTCCCGAAGAATTCAATAAAACCAAATCCGAACACGATCACAACACCAATATAAGCAATATATGAATGCAATAACAATAAGTAAATCACACACGATTTTATAGTGGTTCCACTAACGTTGTGTTAGTGTACATCCACTTGAGAGAGCTTTTATTATATCACCAATAGAAAGAGTACAAGAGATTGTTAACAATGATCACAATATTCTAGAAAGAATATAATTTTGTGGAGATTAGAATTGAAGAAATAGGATTTGTCTAAACCCTAGATTTGGAGGATAAAACCCTTGATTTGGAAGTAGATTAGGTTTTTCCAATCTCACCCTCTTTTCAGACCTGAAGAGAGAATATATAGTAGTAGAGAAAATGGTGGTGAAAGACCAATTTGCCCCTGAGCGAAACATCACAAAACCAGCCCAGAAAACAGCCATTCGCCGGCTCAGACGTCTGCAGGTAGGGCTCAGACGTCTGACCGGACTTTCGGGCAACTGGCCCCTGTAGGGCCAGACGTCTGGCCCATGCCTGTAGACGTCTGGCAGCAGCCTGCAGGCAGCCAGCACACCAAACCCCCCTCCAGTTTGCTCCTCCGAACTCCGTTTCGCAATCCGTCTTCTCCTACGCCGAGCTACTTCCATCCTCTTCAACTCTCCTTCATATTGTGTCGCCTAATTTCAACACTCCACCTCGACACTATATCCATCTCCAACACCAATGGTACCATACCATCAACAACCGATAGCTCCAACTACCAACACTTCTACCTTCAACCAAACGTGAATGTTTCCCCAACGGGTTCCGGCAAAGCCACCCCCCATTGCACTCCATCAACGAGTTCAGGCACAAAGCCCCCACCCGCCAACGAAATGTTGAAAACATTCAAACACCGTCTCACCAAGGACAAGAGCACTAGGAGTGTACACTAGCACTACACCAAGAAGATAGAACGACAATCTCATACCAATACTCTTCCACATCTACAACCAAGCTACTCTCTCACCCGTGCCACCTAGTGGCACCTAGCACTTCTCCAAGCGAATCAAGTCCGAGCAATGCTCGAACTTCCCAAACGACAATGTCTTCGTGAACATATCCGCCGCATTATCCTTTGTGTGCACTTTCCGAAGACTTACTTGCTTATCCTCATCCATGGCTACCAAGAATGACTCCCTCACTTCAATGTGCTTAGTACGTGAGCTAAACGTCAAATTCTCCGCCAAGTGAATAGCACTTTGGCTATCACATTGAACATCGATGCTATCGTGTTCAATACCCAAGTCACACAACAAACGCTTCAAATAGAGTGCTTCCTTCGCCGCCTCTACCGCGGCTATCAACTCCGCCTCCGTAGTGGATAAAGCTACTACGGTTTGCAATCTCGATCTCCAACTTATGGCCGTACCACCATGTGTGAAGACATAACCGGAAGTTGACTTTCTCCTATCTCTATCACCGGCGTAGTCCGAATCACAATAACCAACCAAGTTGCAACTCCTTTTCCCACTACCGCCAAAAACAAGACCATGAGATGACGTACCTCTAAGGTATCTCAATATAAGCTTCACGGCTTCCCAATGCGATTTTCCCGGGTTAGACATAAAACGACTAACCACCCCGACGGCATTTTCAATATCGGGTCTTGTACACACCATAGCATACATCAAACTACCAACCGCACTTGCATATGGCACCTTTGCCATATAAGCCTTGTCTTTCTCCAAGATAGGTGAATCCTTACTCGAAAGCTTCACGTGCAAAGGTAATGCTGTATTTGATAACTTTGCATTCTCCATGCTAAATCGGCAAAGCACCTTCTTTATGTACTCCTTTTGAGTCAATTTCAACTCAAAACGCTTTCGGTCCCTTTCAATCTCCATGCCCAATATCCTCTTTGCTTCTCCAAGGTCCTTCATTTCGAATTCTGACTTTAATTTCAATTTCAACTTGTTGATTTCATTCTTGTCCTTCGAAGCAATGAGCATGTCGTCCACATACAAGAGCAAGTACACCCAACAATCATTTCCCAACTTCTTGAAATAAACACAAGCATCTTTGATGCTCCTATCAAAGCCACTTTCAAGCATAAAATGATCAAATCTCTTGTACCATTGCCTAGGTGATTGCTTCAACCCATATAGCGATTTCTTCAACTTGCACACCATATTTGACTTACCATTTACAACAAACCCTTGCGGTTGCTCCATGTAAATGTCTTCATCCAAGTCACCATGCAAGAAGGCGGTCTTCACATCAAGTTGCTCCAACTCCAAGTTGTGAATAGCAACTATGGCAAGTAATATCCGAATAGAAGTATGGCGCACAACCGGTGCGAATATCTCATCATACTCCTTTCCTTTCCTTTGTGCAAACCCCTTAGCCACTAACCTAGCTTTGTATCTTCCATCGTCATTCACCTTGTAAATCCATTTGCACCCAATAGCACGGTTTCCTTTAGGAAGTAGAACCAAACTCCAAGTTTGATTCTTCATCAATGATTGCATCTCTTCCTCCATGGCACAAATCCACTTCGAGCTATCACTCGAATTCATGACGTCTTCAAGGTCCATAGGCTCATCTTGGACTACATTGAGAGCATAGTCTAACCTATCACAAAAGCTAAGATAGTTCCAATCACCATATCTTTCGGGTGGCCTTATAGCACGACGACCAACCCGAGTAGCAATATTATCACCCAAACTCCTTTCGGCTCCACCTTGAACCGAATCTTCTCTAGGTTCGTGTACATCACCAACACTACTAGAGGCACCTTGTGGACTATGTGATGTATCATCAACCGCTTTCTCCTCACAAGCATCTTCAACTAATCTACTCTCTCTACTACTTGGACAAAATGTGGTAATAACTTCCTTCCCCTTCGATTCATCACGAACCAAGACCGGAATATCCGATGAGCTTTCATTCTCCTTGAACATAGCCGACTCATCAAAAGTAACATGACGAGAGTTGATTACCTTCTTCGTTTCCGAATTCCAAATCCGATAGCCTTTCACTCCATCCGTATAGCCAAGCAAAATCCCCTTCAAAGCTCTTGGTTCAAGCTTATCATTACCCGGATCATGCACATAAACCGGACTTCCAAAGACACGAAGATAGCTCAAGTCAATACTCTTTCCCTTCCACACTTCCTCCAGGATTTTGTTGTCAATAGCCGAGCACGGAATTCGATTAATAATATGCACCGCGGTTGACAAACCTTCGGCCCAAAATCCCTTAGACAAACCCGATGTCAATCTCAAGCATCGAGCTTTCTCTAGTAGAGTACGATTCATCCTCTCCGCAACACCATTCGATTGCGGATCTCCCAGTGTAGTAAAATGTCTCTGAATGCCATGATGCTTGCAATACTCCAAGAATTCTCCGGAAACATATTCTCCACCATTGTCGGACCTAAGAACCTTCAAAGACTTACCACTCTCATTCTCAACAAGAGCCTTCCATACTTTGAACTTAGCAAATGCCTCCGACTTAGCCTTCATTACATACACCCAAACTTTACGAGAAAAATCATCAATAAAAGAAATATAATACCTTGCTCCACCTAAAGAAGCTATCGGTGCCGGTCCCCAAACATCCGTATGCACATACTCAAGAACGCTTCTTGAATCATGTTTTCCTTCACCGAATGAAACCTTTGTTTGCTTCCCCATGACACACTCTTCGCAAAACTCTAGCTTGTTGAAACTCTCACCACCAATCATCTCCCTTTTCCGAAGAATATCCAAACTCCTCTCCGAGACATGTCCTAACCTCAAATGCCACAATCTAGTTGCATCTAAGTCGCGAGAACTATCAACCCCAATGCTAGCTTCACCTTCTATGGTCACACCTTGAAGCAAATATATACCATGAGCCCTAGCACCTTTCATAACCACAAGCGCCCCCTTCGAAACCCTCAAGCCATCTCTCTCAATAGTGATCTTGCATCCCAAAGAATCTAATTGCCCCCAAAGAGATAAGGGACTTCCTAAGTCCCGGAACATAGCGCACATTAGTGAGAGTACGAACTACTCCGTCAAACATCCTAATTTGCACGGAACCAATGCCCTTCGACTTACAAATAGCACCATTTCCCATAACAATCGAATTTCCCTCTCTAGCTTCGAAAGAAGAAAAACAATTCCTATTCGGCGTCATATGATAAGACGCCCCCGAATCGAGAACCCATTCGCTACCCGAAACATTTGATGTTACCGCCGTCAATATGTAACGACCCGCCATTTTGGACCATTCGCATCCATTATAAGTGTATAGGTAGACACTCATGCCGAAGTTGAATTGCTCAAAATACCGCGTTGTTAATTTAAATTTGGCAAAACTGAACATATACAGTAAATAAATAATGACAAATCACAGACATAGAGTAATAAGTGCAGCGGAAATAAAAGAGATAGTAGTTCATGAAGCTACTATATGAATATATAAAATACATCAGAGTTTACAACAGAAGAGTAATATGATACATCAGATACAAATCAGAATACATCACTGGAATCATCGAATACTGAAAGCAGAATAGATGGCTGGATCTTCAAGCAAAGTTCCAACTTCAAAGGTGAGTCTCGAATACTGGTACACTCAGTCTGACCCGAGCATAAAGCAAAATACAAAACACTCGAGTCAGGATTAACATTCTTATATTAATGAATCCAACTCAAGTGAAATAGCAATTGAAATACAAGTAACTCAAAGGATGTTTGGAATAACCATCCTTTAAGGTCCGTCAAACTATCTACTAGGTAGTAATATACGCTAAGTAGATAATGTCTATCAGTAATAATAAGATATCAAAATAGCGTTAAGTCATGGCCCATTCCACCCTTAACACATTTTTATTCCCAAAAGCATATACAAGACCGTAGTTTCCCCAAAACCGGAAGTCACTAGAGGGCAATCCATATACTAAAGGTACAAATCAAAATCGTAGTGGTCGCGCATAAATGGAATACAAGTATGACAAGGCACATGAGGCAATACCCAAGGTAGTGATACTACCGTTCGCCTGATCCGGACTGGTGAGAACGCAACGCCGCAGCGCCCGCAACACCGTGAAACAACACTCCCAAAATCAAGGGTGCACCAATCGACAACAAGTAATAAGTAGTTCGAAGAAGTGTGTCCACTTGAGGTAGCAAATCCTCCATTGGCCCGGCTCAGCTCCTGTTTTAGTCATTTCCAATTTGACACAAGTGTCAAGGCTATCCATCATCGTTCACTTTCTTCAGTCAACACGTACATCATTCCAACCACTTCATTCTGGATCATCACTCCGCGTATAGTTATTAAAGTGGTTTTCGGTTTAGATAGAGAGTATATCCATAACCGAATTCCGGTCTCTTTAATAACTTCTGTAATTATTACACCGATTAGTCATTTATATATTTCAAAACCAAATCAAATTCAATTTAAATTAGAATTTGTAAACCAACATTTCATTTGTCTTTCCAAATCAATTTTCATAATTTACGTTTCAAAACTTCCAAATTACCATTTCAAAACCTTATAATTCAATTTCAATCTTTATTTAAAACAATTCAAATATTGATTCAAATTCGTATATAAGTTTCATCCCGAAATCATTTAAATCAATTTATTTTAACATTCAAATCAATTCAAATTCATTTACCGATTTCATTCAATATTCGTTAAGTTACTTTATCATTCAAAACAATTTCTATCAAATTTTCAATTCATTAAATCAATTATTTAAAATTCAACTTCCTTATTTCAAAACTTACAATTTGAATTAAACTAAATTCGTCAAATCAATTCTTTCAATTACAAGTCTTACATTAATTCCAAAAATATCACATTTCATTTCTTGTTAAAGAAATTCAATTTCACTTATTTACTTTCTTAAATAATTTTCCAAAACTTAATTAATAAAGAAACTCAATTTCAATTATTACGAAGTAAAATTCACTTATTCAAAAATTCAATTTAATTTAATCATTAAATAATTCAATCTTATTTAATTATTAAATAATTCAAAACTTAATTATTAAATAATTTCAAAGTTTAATAATTTCAAACTTAATTATAATTTCAAACTTAATTATT
The DNA here is from genome assembly GCA_030737815.1 of Allium fistulosum. Taxonomy (NCBI): domain Eukaryota; kingdom Viridiplantae; phylum Streptophyta; class Magnoliopsida; order Asparagales; family Amaryllidaceae; genus Allium; species Allium fistulosum. The sequence goes on from CM060906.1 coordinate 422,664,975, forward strand.
AAATCATTTCAAAGTTTAATAATTTCAAACTTAATTATAATTTCAAACTTAATTATTAAATCATTTCAAACTTAATTCAATCATTTCTCAAATTAAACAACATTCTTTCATCAATTACATTGTTAATAATTTGTTTCAGATTATTAAATATTACAATTTCCTTTCATTAAAATTCAGATTTCAAATTCATTTCAAAACCATAATATTTATTCAAATAAAATCTTCATTTTATTTTAAATCAAATTATTTGACCAATCGGGTTTTATTTAATTCTCGATATCCAAGGTCAAAGTTCAATTTGGGTATTTATCATTTCAACCCGATTCCAATTCAATTCAAAATCAAAGCATAACAAAGGGAACTTGAAGTGTGATAACTGGGATGGTGTCAAAGTAAATAAACAAGCAATAACAACAATCAATATCAATCCAATAATCAATTCAAATAATCCCGAAATAACCGTATTAATTCGCATTGTTATTTGTACGAATTAATATAATTATTTCTAGAATCTACACTATCATTTCATGTAGATTAAAGATTATTACATTACGGTTCTTCACTTGGTATCTATCAATCAATTTCATACAACATCAATTTAACAACATACATTCAGTGGTTCAAGGTGTAATTAAACAAATCCTACGTGTCAATAAATTTAACAGGTAAAGGGGTCATATTATACAAATTTAACTAATCAATTTTAAACATTTAACTATTCTATATCGAGTTCAATTGCATACTATTTATCATTTTACATTAACAGTTTAACGTCCAATATAAACATCAACAATCAATCAATTATCAGCCAAACAGTATTATCATTGCATAAATAATTAACAGATAATGGTGTCAGATGTCATAGGTGAACTGATACAGGTAATAGCATATATAACAGTGTAATTAACTAACAGCAGCATATTTCAATTGTCGTTTCAATTGAGATAAAATTTAATAAATAAAAGAACGTTAATCGTGAGTGAGTGCTCACCTTTCGAGGCTAGAGATATGAACGGAAATGGAAGTGAATTGTGGATCCAAACACGAATTCCAAAACAACGCTAGACGGACACGATTCAGTGAAGCAATTTGGCACGACGGACAAAGCTGATAAATGGAAAATCGATGAGAACTCATCAGAATTAGTTGATGTCATGGAATTGAAAGGTATATTATATTAAAATATTTCCTTAAACAATTTCTCAATTTTATATACATTTTTTATAACATACTTACACATTACATTTATTAAAAATCAAACGTATACCTTTAAATACAATAATATTACTTATATAGATATACAACATATTACATGTATATATATAACAAAACAAAATCTTATATAAACTATATATATATATATATTCTTTATAAAATAACTTGCTTCCTTAATCAAACAAGGTAACATGCAACTCTTAACATACCAATGAATGCACAACTCAGATGCAGCCTTATATTTATAACCAATTATATAATCAAAAAGAAAAATCTTAAACTTACATGGATCGAATATCATAATAGCGAAATATACTAAGTATCTTATACATATACAAGATGTTAGACTAACATATATATATGAGTATGCTATAGATAAGACGAAAAATAAACTCAATAAGCTTAGTATAAAAATGTATATCTAAACTCATATGATCTGTCACGAAACTTCTGTGCTATATCCAAAAAAACTAATATATAATCATATTTTATATGAATGAAAATGCCAAACCATCCCTGTACGTGAACACATATTATAGCCAAATTGAATACAGACAAAATTTGTACAATCTATGTATATATAAGATGTTTATATTTATAACATACATTTTAAACAATATATTTGAATAGTAGGATATAAAGCAAAGGATTACAAAGCTTACTTGACTACCATATAATTATTCTTTCTACTCTACCTATCAATGCTACAACATTTACTGACCCTTCCAAAATCAACTTATATAAAAAAAATCAATACGAAAGAGAAATTTATATGTACTCTTTACAGACCTACACATATATATGTAAAATCATTTTTTTTTACGTGACTAGTATAAAGATAAATGCAGACCTAATATTATTTAATAAATGTATATTATACATACATCTAAACTATGACGACATGCATACTACAAACTTGCACAACAACACAATAAAAGTGACAACATATCTATGTGTATATAGTATATATATTCGTATCCCACTAACATAGTTAATATATACTATATATTTACACATTATCAGACATAATATAATATATATAATACCTTATATAAACACTCGGCTGAGGGGAGAAAGGGAAGAAGAGGCGTCTGGGTTCGAACTAGCAAGTCGAGCATGTACGGGAGGACGGGATATGGAGGCCGATGGTAGGTTGAGAGAGGCTGTGCTTCGGGAAGGCCTTGGGCGAGATGGTTAAGGGAAAGTTTCGGCCATATGGAGGGAAGAAGCGGTGGTTGGAGGAGATGGCGAGGAGGTTTGCAGAGGGGGAGGAAGGCTGTTGACATCGGGAATCGGCTGGGCTTGATGAATTTGCGAGAGTTGCTGCCATGATGGGGAGGGACATGAAAAATGAGTGTGGCCGGGTTTTGGTCTGGTCGCTAGATGTTGGAGAATTTGTTGAGCATGGGTGGATCCGCCGTGGCCTAAGGGAAGTGCAACGTGAGATTTGGCAAAAGGAGGAGGAAGGAAAATGGCTACTGGAAAAAATATGACTTTGTATACTGTTTCAATTTTCTTTTCTCTGAGGCAAGCACAGGTTAGAACCCAAAGAATGAAAGTAGGAGGAGCAAATGAATCACGAGCTAGGAATTAAAATGTGAAATGATGGAAGGGTAAGAGTCCAACCCGAGAATTCAGAAATAATAATGTCTAATGGCTGTTGATTTTAGAAAATAATAAAAGCTGCTGGCTTTTTGTTGTCTCGAGAAGCAACGAAAAGGCATAGTCCAAATACGAGAACCGATACGCTTGGCATTTCGCAGATTGCACCGCACACCGGATTCCGAATTTGACAATCGAATATATCGTAGAGATCAGCACGACGAGACGATCACAATGGTATACAGATATCAGTGGTATGATTGAATTATAAAAATTCGAATTTTCTACTAGCGGAAAATGCAAGAAAAACACTGAAAAATAAGATCGACGGAGCCAAAGATTTCCGAATTTGGAAAAACGACGAACTGACATCTTGCTCAGAAGATGTTTTAGAATTTTTCTATGTAAAAATATTTAGGTTTCGGAAATATTTTATTTTCATCGCTTTTTAACTTAAATTGAAGTAAATTTACGCGCGAAATAAACTTTCATATTTTCGGACGAAAATTTACCAGTTGCTATGTTTAACTAGACGCATTACAAATATCAAATTTATATTTCAAAATTTTATCGTTTAAAATTCCCCAAAATTTCAACTAATTACGTTATTAAAACAGTTGAAATTTACGGGTCGTTACACTCTCCCCCACTCAAAACTTTTTGTCCCCGAAAAGAAACGAGGTAGGAGAATAGAAACAACTAGAAAGAAGAACAGATTCGAAATACAAAATAATAATTAATTTAAACCATATAAATTCAAATTTAAATTAATTGATATTCAATAATTGATTTAATCCATTTGATTTCACTAAAGATCAATCTCAACTATTTCTATATTCATTATCTTATTATCCCATTTTCTTCAATTTATAATTTCTAAAACCATACATTTGAATGGTCTTTATTATAATCATATTTTCTTCAACAAATTTAAATTCTTCTTTATTCCAAATTACTGTTAAATTTATTCTACTTAATATATCCACTCACATATATTTAAACCATATAAATTAATTTAAAACATAAAAGTTTCGATTTAAATTAATTTACATCTATTAATTTCTTTTAAATTCAAGGTATTTTCATATGTTCATCAAATTTCAATTTATTAATTCTTTCAAAACAAATTTATTAATTCTTTCAAAACAAATTTATTAATTCTTTCAAAACAAATTTATTAATTCTTTCAAAACAAATTTATTTCATTATTAACTGAGTTTACTTATTATCCTATCTAACTCTATTAACATTTTTATAATCAAAATTTAGTGTATAACATTCATTATAAACACTCAAATTTTATTTATAAATTCAATTTATATTATATATTATCCAATTACATATTTAACTTCTGAATGATTTAGGTAAGTTGTATTAGAATGCAGTTGAACAATATACAAATAAATTTTTTCCCAATTCAATTATTCAAGTTTACATATTTATTCCAAATTTTGGTTTTATTCATAATTAAAATCATCTTTTAACAAAATTTAAGAATTAGATTTCCAATTAACTTTAAACAATTTAGAGATATATATAATATATTTATATCAAATCAAATTAAAATTTTAAAATAAGATACCCATATATATATATATATAAATAAAATTATACTGAAGAAATTCAAATCAAAATATTTTTCAAAACAAAACCGCAGCAAAGCTACAGAATGGTTTCTCCCCTTCGAAACTCGAAAATGAATATCGATGATGCGGCCGCCATCACCGAAATTATTTTCCAGCGACAAAGAGAAAAGCACTGATTTCAACATTTTATAATTCTTTGGAAACGATTTCTATTTGAAAATACTTCCAATAATATATACTTTAAAATTTTAAAACCAAAGTTCGAAATCACCGGAAACTAAATTCTCAAATTTCTGAATTAAATTCATTTCAAATTCCAAATCAATTTATAAACCATATTTATAAATTCATTTAGAACAATAAATGATAATCAAATATTATCATTTTTGGACAACAGATTCATTAACAATTTAATTTCATAATATAATCATACAAAACTTAATTTTATTTACCAAATTTGAAAACGATATTGTGTCAGTTTGGTCTGCTCAAGTGTTTTGGAAATCCTATCGATAGCGTTGATCAGACGAATCGATCGAAAACCCAAATCAACATCAACAACTCAAACAACACAATATATATTAAAACATTTTATATAAATTTACAAATACACTTCCTCGCTCGACGATACAAGAATTGATTTCAAAGCAAGGATAGAGATTCAAATTTTGATAGACTCAAACCAAGGAGAATTTTGATTCGAAGATAAGTTCGAAACAAAGATATGATGATTCAATTATCACAATCGGAAGATGGATGAGTTTATTAAATTCACGGGCAACCTTAACCGGGTGGTCCGTAACTTCAAGAATAAGATCGATGCTGAATTCCGAGGTAAATCAACACTCGATCTCAAGAGATAGAAGTTAGGTATAGCAGGTAATATATAGCATCGTAAACCGAGGATACAGAAATCTCCGGTAAATCGATGCCTATTATAAAGGAGTTTTGCTCCTTTACGAATCATTCGAATATTGGCGAGACCGCCGATCTATTATAGATGACATTCAGAATGGAGTTATGGGGTGCTCCATGATTGAAAGAAGACGGATAGTGAAGGACACGAATGAATTTCGGAACCGAGGGAACGTTCCAAAATTCAAAGGAATTTGAGTCAAGGGAAGAGATTGAAACTCGAATGAGAGTGATTCTGTAAATACATTTACCCTATATGTTAAGTTTTTCCTAGAGCTACCAAAGCTCTGATACCAACTGTAACGACCCGCCATTTTGGACCATTCGCATCCATTATAAGTGTATAGGTAGACACTCATGCTGGAGTTGAATTGCTCAAAATACCGCGTTGTTAATTTAAATTTGACAAAACTGAACATATACAGTAAATAAATAATCACAGATCACAGACATAGAGTAATAAGTGCAGCGGAAATAAAAGAGATAGTGGTTCATGAAGCTACTATATGAATATATAAAATACATCAGAGTTTACAACAGAAGAGTAATATGATACATCAGATACAAATCAGAATACATCACTGGAATCATCGAATACTGATAGCAGAATAGATGCCTGGATCTTCAAGCAAAGCTCCAACTTCAAAGGTGAGTCTCGAATACTGGTACACTCAGTCTGACCCGAGCGTAAAGCAAAATACAAAACACTCGAGTCAGGATTAACATTCTTATATTAATAAATCCAACTCAAGTGAAATAGCAATTGAAATACAAGTAACTCAAAGGATGTTTGGAATAACCATCCTTTAAGGATCCGTCAAACTATCTACTAGGTAGTAATATACGCTAAGTAGATAATGTCTATCAGTAATAATAAGATATCAAAATAGCGTTAAGTCATGGCCCATTCCACCCTTAACATATTTTTATTCCCAAAAGCATATACAAGACCGTAGTTTCCCCAAAACCGGAAGTCACTAGAGGGCAATCCATATACTGAAGGTACAAATCAAAATCGTAGTGGTCGCGCATAAATGGAGTACAAGTATGACAAGGCACATGAGGCAATACCCAAGGTAGTGATACTACCGTTCGCCTGATCCGGACTGGTGAGAACGCAACGCCGCAGCGCCCGCAACACCGTGAAACAACACTCCCAAAATCAAGGGTGCACCAATCGACAACAAGTAATAAGTAGTTCGAAGAAGTGTGTCCACTTGAGGTAGCAAATCCTCCATTGGCCCGGCACAGCTCCTGTTTTAGTCATTTCCAATTTGACACAAGTGTCAAGGCTATCCATCATCGTTCACTTTCTTCAGTCAACACGTACATCATTCCAACCACTTCATTCTGGATCATCACTCTGCGTATAGTTATTAAAGTGGTTTTCGGTTTAGATAGAGAGTATATCCATAACCGAATTCCGGTCTCTTTAATAACTTCCGTAATTATTACACTGATTGGTCATTTATATATTTCAAAACCAAATCAAATTCAATTTAAATTAGAATTTGTAAACCAACATTTCATTTGTCTTTCCAAATCAATTTTCATAATTTACGTTTCAAAACTTCCAAATTATCATTTCAAAACCTTATAATTCAATTTCAATCTTTATTTAAAACAATTCAAATATTGATTCAAATTCGTATATAAGTTTCATCCCGAAATCATTTAAATCAATTTATTTTAACATTCAAATCAATTCAAATTCATTTACCGATTTCATTCAATATTCGTTAAGTTACTTTATCATTCAAAACAATTTCTATCAAATTTTCAATTCATTAAATCAATTATTTAAAATTCAACTTCCTTATTTCAAAACTTACAATTTGAATTAAACTAAATTCGTCAAATCAATTCTTTCAATTACAAGTCTTACATTAATTCCAAAAATATCACATTTCATTTCTTGTTAAAGAAATTCAATTTCACTTATTTACTTTCTTAAATAATTTTCCAAAACTTAATTAATAAAGAAACTCAATTTCAATTATTACGAAGTAAAATTCACTTATTCAAAAATTCAATTTAATTTAATCATTAAATAATTCAATCTTATTTAATTATTAAATAATTCAAAACTTAATTATTAAATAATTTCAAAGTTTAATAATTTCAAACTTAATTATAATTTCAAACTTAATTATTAAATCATTTCAAAGTTTAATAATTTCAAACTTAATTATAATTTCAAACTTAATTATTAAATCATTTCAAACTTATTTCAATCATTTCTCAAATTAAACAACATTTTTTCATCAATTACATTGTTAATAATTTGTTTCAGATTATTAAATATTACAATTTCCTTTCATTAAAATTCAGATTTCAAATTCATTTCAAAACCATAATATTTATTCAAATAAAATCTTCATTTTATTTTAAATCAAATTATTTGACCAATCGAGTTTTATTTAATTCTCGATATCCAAGGTCAAAGTTCAATTTGGGTATTTATCATTTCAACCCGATTCCAATTCAATTCAAAATCAAAGCATAACAAAGGGAACTTGAAGTGTGATAACTGGGATGGTGTCAAAGTAAATAAACAAGCAATAACAACAATCAATATCAATCCAATAATCAATTCAAATAATCCCGAAATAACCGTATTAATTCGCATTGTTATTTGTACGAATTAATATAATTATTTCTAGAATCTACACTATCATTTCATGTAGATTAAAGATTATTACATTACGGTTCTTCACTTGGTATCTATCAATCAATTTCATACAACATCAATTTAACAACATACATTCAGTGGTTCAAGGTGTAATTAAACAAATCCTACGTGTCAATAAATTTAACAGGTAAAGGGGTCATATTATACAAATTTAACTAATCAATTTTAAACATTTAACTATTCTATATCGAGTTCAATTGCATACTATTTATCATTTTACATTAACAGTTTAACGTCCAATATAAACATCAACAATCAATCAATTATCAGCCAAACAGTATTATCATATAACAGTGTAATTAACTAACAGCAGCATATTTCAATTGTCGTTTCAATTGAGATCAAATTTAATAAATAAAAGAACGTTAATCGTGAGTGAGTGCTCACCTTTCGAGGCTAGAGATATGAACGGAAATGGAAGTGAATTGTGGATCCAAACACGAATTCCAAAACAACGCTAGACGGACACGATTCAGTGAAGCAATTAGTCACGACGGACAAAGCTAATAAATGGAAAATCGATGAGAACTCATCAGAATTAGTTGATGTCATGGAATTGAAAGGTATATTATATTAAAATATTTCCTTAAACAATTTCTCAATTTTATATACATTTTTTATAACATACTTACACATTACATTTATTAAAAATCAAACGTATACCTTTAAATACAATAATATTACTTATATAGATATACAACATATTACATGTATATATATAACAAAAAAAAATTCTTATATAAACTATATATATATATATTCTTTATAAAATAACTTGCTTCCTTAATCAAACAAGGTAACATGCAACTCTTAACATACCAATGAATGCACAACTCAGATGCAGCCTTATATTTATAACCAATTATATAATCAAAAAGAAAAATCTTAAACTTACATGGATCGAATATCATAACAGCGAAATATACTAAGTATCTTATACATATACAAGATGTTAGACTAACATATATATATATGAGTATGCTACAGATAAGACGAAAAATAAACTCAATAATCTTAGTATAAAAATGTATATCTAAACTCATATGATCTGTCACGAAACTTCTGTGCTATATCCAAAAAAACTAATATATAATCAAATTTTATATGAATGAAAATGCCAAACCATCCCTGTACGTGAACACATATTATAGCCAAATTGAATACAGACAAAATTTGTACAATCTATGTATATATAAGATGTTTATATTTATAACATACATTTTAAACAATATATTTGAATAGTAGGATATAAAGCAAAGGATTACAAAGCTTACTTGACTACCATATAATTATTCTTTCTACTCTACCTATCAATGCTACAACATTTACTGACCCTTCCAAAATCAACTTATATAAAAAAAAATCAATACGAAAGAGCAATCTATATGTACTCTTTACAGACCTACACATATATATGTAAAATCATTTTTTTTACGTGACTAGTATAAAGATAAATGCAGACCTACTATTATTTAATAAATGTATATTATACATACATCTAAACTATGACGACATGCATACTACAAACTTGCACAACAACACAATAAAAGTGACAACATATCTATGTGTATATAGTATATATATTCGTATCCCACTAACATAGTTAATATATACTATATATTTACACATTATCAGACATAATATAATATATATAATACCTTATATAAACACTCGGCTGAGGGGAGAAAGGGAAGAAGAGGCGTCTGGGTTCGAACTAGCAAGTCGAGCATGTACGGGAGGACGGGATATGGAGGCCGATGGTAGGTTGAGAGAGGCTGTGCTTCGGGAAGGCCTTGGGCGAGATGGTTAAGGGAAAGTTTCGGCCATGTGGAGGGAAGAAGCGGTGGTTGGAGGAGATGGCGAGGAGGTTTGCAGAGGGGGAGGAAGGCTGTTGACGTCGGGAATCGGCTGGGCTTGATGAGTTTGCGAGAGTTGCTGCCATGGTGGGGAGGGACATGAAAATGAGTGTGGCCGGGTTTTGGTCTGGTCGCTAGATGTTGGAGAATTTGTGGAGCATAGGTGGATCCGCCGTGGCCTAAGGGAAGTGCAACGTGAGATTTGGCAAAAGGAGGAGGAAGGAAAATGGCTACTGGAAAAAATATGACTTTGTATACTGTTTCAATTTTCTTTTCTCTGAGGCAAGCACAGGTTAGAACCCAAAGAATGAAAGTAGGAGGAGCAAATGAATCACGAGCCAGGAATTAAAATGTGAAATGATGGAAGGGTAAGAGTCCAACCCGAGAATTCAGAAATAATAATGTCTAATGGCTGTTGATTTTAGAAAATAATAAAAGCTGCTGGCTTTTGGTTGTCTCGAGAAGCAACGAAAAGGCATAGTCCAAATACGAGAACCGATACGCTTGGCATTTCGCAGATTGCACCGCACACCGGATTCCGAATTTGACAATCGAATATATCGTAGAGATCAGCACGACGAGACGATCACAATGGTATACAGATATCAGTGGTATGATTGAATTATAAAAATTCGAATTTTCTACTAGCGGAAAATGCAAGAAAAACACTAAAAGATAAGATCGACGGAGCCAAAGATTTCCGAATTTGGAAAAACGACGAACTGACATCTTGCTCAGAAGATGGTTTAGAATTTTTCTATGTAAAAATATTTAGGTTTCGGAAATATTTTATTTTCATCGCTTTTTAACTGATTAAATTGAAGTAAATTTACGCGCGAAATAAACTTTCATATTTTCGGACGAAAATTTACCAGTTGCTATGTTTAACTAGACGCATTCCAAATATCAAATTTATATTTCAAAATTTTATCGTTTAAAATTTCCCAAAATTTCAACTAATTACGTTATTAAAACAGTTGAAATTTACGGGTCGTTACACAATACATCCATGTCTCCCTCACCAACACCTCTCTCCACCGCGACCGATGAAGATGCTACTTCCTTCTTGGCCTTCTCCTTGTCCGGACACTCATTCTTCCAATGACCGGACTTCTTACAAATATAGCACTTGCCTTTCTTTTCCTTCGACTTTCCTCTCCAACCGGGATTCCTAGATTTGGAACGCCCCCGATTCTCCTTCTTCGCATATCTCTCCTTCTCCACAAACAAACCTTGACCATTTCCGGCACTACTACCACCAACACTCAACTCCTTCATTTGATCTCTCAACTACTCACTAAGAAGACCCGTTTTGACATCATCTAACGTCAATGTATCCCGGCTATAGATCAAACTATTTGAGAAACCCGTATAACGGTCCGGCAACGAACATAACAATATCATCGTCTTTTGCTCTTCCTCAGTCTTCAAATCTACCGCCTTCATCTTCATTAGCAAATCATCAAACACATTCAAGTGTGCCTTAAGCGAACTCCCCTCTTTCATCTTATACGTGAAAAACGTTCGCAACAAGATCAAACGATTAGTTAGAGACTTCTTCATATACAATTCTTCCAACTTGTCCCAAATTCCCTTAGCGGTCGTCTCACCACTAATTTCGGAGATCACATTCTCTCCCATTGTTAGTTGAAGTGTAGTAAATGCCCACTCTTCCATTTCCTCTCTCTCGACATCCGAGATGTCCGCCGGCAACAAATGTGTATCAAACACCACTCGATGTACCCGATTCCTTCTTAGAACCGCTTTCATCTTCCATTGCCATTTTTCAAAATCATTATCACCATTCCACTTGTCGATAACCAATTGCGACCCCGATGCCACATACGACCCACGTACATATGGCGCTATACCACTTGGACCAACCATTGAATTTTCAGAGGTATCCGTTTCCGACATTTCAACAACCATCTAGCAACACCAAAAGCTCTGATACCAAATGTTATTACGACTACACCCAAGACCACTCGAATACAATCGCAACGCGCAACGCGGAAAAGCCAAATCGTGCTAGATAGTGCAAAACAACCAAACTCTCGAAGAATTCAATAAAACCAAATCCGAACACGATCACAACACCAATACAAACAATATATGAATGCAATAACAATAAGTAAATCACACATGATTTTATAGTGGTTCCACTAACGTTGTGTTAGTGTACATCCACTTGAGAGAGCTTTTATTATATCATCAATAGAAAGAGTACAAGAGATTGTTAACAATGATCACAATATTCTAGAAAGAATATAATTTTGTGAAGATTAGAATTGAAGAAATAGGATTTGCCTAAACCCAAGATTTGGAGGATAAAACCCTTGATTTGGAAGTAGATTAGGTTTTTCCAATCTCACCCTCTTTTCAGACCTGAAGAGAGAATATATAGTAGTAGAGAAAATGGTGGTGAAAGACCAATTTGCCCCTGAGCGAAACATCACAAAACCAGTCCAGAAAACAGTCATTCGCCGGCTCAGACGTCTGCAGGTAGGGCTCAGACGTCTGACCGGACTTTCGGGCAACTGGCCCCTGTAGGGCCAGACGTCTGGCCCATGCCTGCAGACGTCTGGCAGCCAGCACACCAAACCCCCCTCCAGTTTGCTCCTCCGGACTCCGTTTCGCAATCCGTCTTCTCCTACGCCGAGCTACTTCCATCCTCTTCAACTCTCCTTCATATTGTGTCGCCTAATTTCAACAATATACTCTACTAATTTTATCATATGCTTTTTGCAAGTCAACTTTGAGGCATAAGTTATTTAAACCTTTACTATTTAAGGTTCTCACCATCTCATATGCTAGTAGATAATTCTCACCTATGTTTCTACGTGGAATGAATGCATTTTGATTATATGACAACAATATACTCTTAAATCCCTTGATTCTGTTGCATAAAATATTTGATATGATTTTATATATGTCATTGCAATAAGAAATGGGTAATCTGATATGGATTGAAGGTTTTCCTTTTTGGGAATGTGAGTGATGAAATTATGATTTATTTCACTTATAAAAAGCCTAAAATTAAATGTACCTTCGATATCTTCATTTAAATCTTCTTTCGCCAAGTCCCAGTGAAACTTAAAAAATCTAGAATCGAAACCTTCAGGCCCTGGATCGCTGTTATAGTCTATTTGAAAAGTAGCATTCTCAATTTCTTCCTTAGAAATATCTAATTCAAATTTACTTCTTACATGTTTAGAAAGAATTTTCTTTTAAGTAATTTTTGGAAAGTTATAACGATTGATATTAGTATTATATAACCTCATAAAATAATGTACTACAGAGAGTTTTAGTTCCTTTTCATCTAAGACTAGCCTTGCATTGTTATCAAAAATTGTTTTATCTCCTTCCGTTTTTAGTTGTGGAAATGTTTGCATGAAAAAACTTTAGAGCTTTAATCCCCTTATTTTATAACTTTGGAATTTTATTTGTTTCGATAGCTTTATTATGCAATAATCTTTCTAATTCAAACAAGTTATCTCTATATTGTTGCACCACACTAGGATTATATAGACTTTCCAATAACTGCAGATAGTAAGCTTGTTAACTCCTCTAAGCTTTTCAATTAGACCATGTAAACAAATTCTCCCCTTATTCCACTCCTTAAGGTGCCTTTTAACATTTTTCGGCTTACATAACACCTAGAATATGGATTGCCTTCTGTTGTTATGTCCAAGCACTACTAATAACATCATTAAACCTATATTTTTCACTCCATGGATTGTTGTATCAAAATGGGATATTTTTTAATTTCACTGCTATTATTGGAAAAACTGAATTAATATAGGACTATGATTTCTATTGAATGGTTTAAAACATTAATATGAGACTTAGGGAAGGTTAAGTAAAAGTAGAATTTACAAAAACTATATCAATCTAACTCTATGTAGCATAGTCCTTACCTCCTCCTGAAATAAACCCATCGCTTTTGTAATGCATTTCTTGCATCTAGTTGACATGACAGTTTTGTAAAATTATTCGTCTACATTAACAAAAGAATTACTAGGCTCTATTCTATCAGCATCGTATAATACCCAGTTAAAATCACTAGCAGTTACCCAACAATGAACCATGGAATTAATGAAATGTTTGATACGTTCCCACAAACTATTCCTATGAACCTAAATATACTAACCATAAACACTTGTGCACACTAAATTCAACCCTCCACCATTTTTCATGTGATAAGAAACAAACTGTTCTATACTGGATATTACATTCATTATTCATAATCTTAGGTTCCATATGACCATGATCCTGCATCTATTAGAAGTTTCATCATTGCAAAAAAATCACAATCATGTTTTAAACTTTTGACAAAAATTTCACATTATCCCTGTTAAGCTTATGCTCTAAGAGCACCAACTTTGAAGGGTTACTTCTATTTACATGATCTATAACATCATACTTCCTTGTTGGGGAGTTTAACCCCTGATGTTACAAATAAGGAATGTCATTAACTATTATTTACATAATTTCCCCGATTCTTCGAGTAGGGAGTCGCTCACTTTGATTTTCTTACTTCTTTTACCCTTAGTTTTAATCTGAGTAACCATATCAATCCATGCAACATTATTAATAAAATCAGTCACACTAGTCTTGAAGTCAAATGTTGTTTCTTCAGTTGTCGATCTTCTTTAAGCGATCGAGGAATCGGCTGCAGCATTGGCTGAATTTGAGGTAATCTCATTGCTCATATTGTGAACCCTATCATATGCTGTATCCAGATGATTTGATTTTTGTGGTTAAGTCAAGCACCAAGGCCGTTCAAGGTATTAGAAGCATTTTTTTACAATTTAGAGAAGTACATAAGGCTGAAAATGTAGCAATTTAAAATCCAAGTGTTACTTTGGTAAGTTTGTAAAGAGAAACAAAATATTCTAGACATTCTAGAAATGATGGAAGATTATCTACCAGTTAAATACTTAGGAGTCCCTCTGTCTACAAATGTTATAACAGACAAAGAATGTGGTGCATTGATTACAAAAATCAGGGAAAAGCTTAGTGGATGGAGCTTAAAATTGCTATCATTTATAGGAAGAATTAAGTTAGTTTATACAATGACACCTGCAAAGGTGAGATTTTGGATTCAAATGTATCAAATCCTAAATTGTTCAATTGAAATAATTAACTCTATTTGTGCAAACTTTATTTAGAGAGTGGCTTACACAAGGTGAGTGATGACATTCTATGCATGCCAAAACAAGGGGATTGGTCTTATCAACCTAAAAGAGTTAAAGAAAGAATACAATCACAAATTTGCATAGAAATCAACACTTTAAACACTATTTAGGCAACGTGGATGAGGACTGAGATACATCTAAGATAATTTTTGGGCTATGCATTCTAGCAATAACTCATTTACTACCTGAAAAAAAATACCTGGTTGTAGAGATGAGTTGAAAAATCACATACAGAGAAAGATAGAAAATGGGAAAGACACTAGCTTATGGAAGGATACATGCTTAATGGGTAAAAATAATACCTAAACTGGGACGGGACCGTTCAGCTAGTGTAAGAGGCTATGATAACAAGATGGAGAAGATTATTGAGCAAAATAAATGGTGTACAGAAAATTTGAGTTACATGCAAGGTATCAAATCCGAACTAAAATATGCATCCATATGCACAAGTCAAGATAAAGATATTTGGCCACGGAATCCTACTAAAGATAGTGAATTTACAACTAAATTAGCTTGGGAAGTGATTAGACAGAAACATGAAACTAAGAGTTAGGCTGCACATATATGAAGTAAGTTAAACAATCCCAACATGGCTTTCACCACTTATAAAGCACTAAAACTAAGATTTTAGACTACTGACAGGCTCGCTAAGTGGGGGTATGAATGTTGGTCTAATATGCAAACTATGTGGAAATGAGATTGAGACTCAAGATCGTATCCTTTTCAGATGCTAGTATAGCAACAAAATAATACAATAGACAATTTCGAAAAACAAAAAACAATGTGGTTACTAGTCTAGGGGAGGAGTTGAATACCTGAGGAGCAGTGGAGGTTCGAATATGAGTAAGAAAATACAACAAATAGCACTGACAGCTACAGCGTATCATATTTGGAAGGAAAGAAACCAATGCATTTTTTAAAACAGGAAGAGAAATGAAGAAAACCTTAGTAAGATCATCGAGACAGATGTGAAGATAGTTTGCAAAACAATCCAGTCAAAGTTATTTACCACTGTTGGGACGAAGGAGGAGTAAATTCTGGAAATTATGAGGTGCGTTTGATTTCCCACTGCCATAGATTTGTGAATCTGAACTTAAAATGGAAATGAAAAGTTGGAAAGTCAGAAGTAAGAGAATGATGGAAAGGGGTTACACAGTAGAATAATTATGATAACTATGCACTTTACCTTTTAAGTTTACGAGATGGGTCGGATCTATAATTTTGCTTTGCAATTTGTGGTCTATCAACCTTTATGTAGTATATTTGTAATACGGGTCATGTTTTGGGCTCTAGTATGATCAAAAAAGATTGACTAATTTTCAAATATATATATAGAGTAATCCGTATGTTTATATTTGAAAGTGTATATGGATCGATAATATAGTTAAACTACGACTAGCAAGTGCGGAATTATAAATAATAGTAAATGGCAGTAATAAAAATGACACCAGGGATTTTTATACTGGTTCGAACTTCTCGTTCTACGTCCAGTCCCAGACTCTTTCTGGAATTTCTCGAATAACCCTCACTTAACCCGGAGGAACATGTATTACACCGCCTGAGCAACCGAACAGGACTTTTCCGCCTAAGCAACCGAATAGGACTTCAATTACAATTTGGTAAATTGTTTCTTGACTTGTGTGTTCTTTGAATAACACGAATATAGTCAATGTAGTACACCCTTCCTATAATCTTCTTGATATGATGATTTGAATGTGCAAAGATAGGAAGTAGAGAGTTGAAAATCACTTGATATTATAACAATATAAGATCAGAATAGATAGAAAGAATTGGTTATTGAAATAGTGGATTTTCATCTCTATTTATAGTATTGAATAGTTTTAATTCAATAGTTGCAATCATTAGAAGGAGTGCAACTGTTGGTGAAGAAGACAACTCTTCAAATTTTGAATTTTCATGAAGAGATGCTTCAGTTCGTCAAGTTCAGATGTCTGAGAGAAAAGTGACAGATGTCTGAATAAAGTTTAAAAGTCAAAAAATAGAAGAAACAAAAAATCAGCCATTTAGACGTTTGTTTATTTAATTTAGACGTCTGTCTATTATAACAGACGTCTGTATTAAATTAACAGACGTCTGTCATTGATGACAGATGGCTAAATAAAAGTTCAGATGTCTGAATTTGTACTGATTTGTTCCTCTTCTTTATTTTAGTGATTCTGAACTTGAGAAATTGTATAATTTTGAAAATACTTTTTATATCTTTAAATAATTAAAGATATTTATTATTTTAAAACATGATTTTCAAAAGTATATTTGTGTGTGTGTGTGTGTTTGTTGTTATCATCATATCAGAGATTGTACAAAAATATCTAACCAGAAATAATAATCAGTATACTAGAGAGCTTGAGCTTAGTTTGTTGACGATATGATAATAACTTTTCTTTGTAGATTCCTGCAAGAATATTTGACATCATAGTATATAGTTTGAGATATATAGTTGTCACATTAAAATCGAAGAAGGTAGGTTCCAACAATATTTCGTTATGTTAAGTTGTTATATCATTGAATGTATACATGATACATTCAAAGAAGACACTTAGTTAGATTAATTAATGTGATTGATTAATACATGTAAAATAATGATTTTATTGATAACTAGTTTAGATCTAGTTAAACCTATTATACCTCATAGGCCCACCATGATCCAAATAGGAAAAAAATTGAATTCCACCGGTTTCACCTAATATAGACCGGCTCGATTCCTACAATATGATGGTAAGTATAGGTTATACTTATATTTAAAATAGTGATTATATGATAATTTTCATAATTTGATTTACTTGATATAACGTGATGTGATGTAATTATTGTTGATGAATTAGTGAGGGAAAACCTATATAGTTAGGCGACATGGTCTCACTACATTATGTGCTTTAGGATGGAGTGTCACTCATAACAGACTTTATGTGTGAACTGTGCATTTGTTTTGTTTTCCCTATAAACTTAAGGGTACATATTTGAGTAGGATGACCTTATGTGATAAACATGTTATTTAGAAGACGAATAAAGCTATGAAGACAAACTTGGAGGCTTGCTTAGTTAATTAGTATTTCCATTCCATTGTTTGTAAAACCTAAATTTATAATAGTTAAGTGAACATGCTGACATCTTCATGTCATTATTATCTATGTTTCAGTGCATTTACCCTTGCATGGGAACATTTTGGGAAATAAACAAGTAAGGACGGTTTTTGTAATTAGAATTCACTTACATGCTATGTTTACTTAATGTTATTGAAATAGCTGATCATATTTTGTCACTTGAAATTAATCCTGGTGATGATTGTAGTATTGTCGATAATCTTTTTAGGGCCTTGTAATGGGGGACACTACAAATTGGCATCAAAACTATGGTTAGAGGGCACCTAAGTAAAATGGAGCTCAGTGGAAATCTTTATAGAGGCTAGATAACTGAAAATGAGCTCCGAGGGGAAGAGTATATGCTAACTAAATAATGTATTTATATTTTTAATATAGACATATATGTGTATATATTTACTCCTCTACTATTTCTTTCACTCTCTTTGCTTTCATTTTTTAAGAGAGTTTGCTTGCATAGAATGCATGAATGGAAACAAGCGACAAAAAATTAACTTTGTAAGGTGCAATGGAAAATGTTAAAAGAGGAACTGCAACTACGTTGACTAACGATCGAGGAAGAGAGGCAATGTCGAATGATAATGTTAAGGCTATGCTCAAAGTCCTTTTCTGGCGGTTGATGCAAGCGATATGAATGCCTTATTTTGTTAGTAAATGATGAAGATGATGAGGCAACAACTAGTTAAAGTTGTTGTGCTAAAACCAGTGGTCATTGGAGATTTCTCCAAAATGAATCGGGATTATAGGAATTGCGGAGGTAAGGCATTTACCAAAAAGGAAAGTGTGTTAGAAGTTATGAATTGGTTGAAGGTATGAAAGCGTCTCCTTGTAGGCATGGGGTATGATGATATTCGGAAAAGGAAGTAACAAAAGTCCAAGCAAACATCCCACAGTGCATAGACAAAATATAAGATAGCATAATAACATAGATATAAAATAGACGAGACAATGATACAATCAAATGAACAATAAATACGAATACCAAAGTGCAATAGATTCACAGACTATACAAAAATTGAAATAATAGAGTTTATGCATTCTAAATCTCCTAAAATAAACTTCAAACTATCTTTAAAGTGATACAAGTACTTGGATAGCTCCACAGTACTGCACAATGGAATGTAAGCAATAGTATGCTCCAAATATAGGTATATGAGGGTATAGCCTCCTTCTTGTACTTTGTAGTTTCATGCGCTATCCAAACATGTTATCCCTAATCTACTCGTTTAAGAGTACCTTAGATAATAAAAAGAAAAGCATAAAATCTCAGATCAGACAATAGTCTGGTGTGAGCGAAACATCATCTCAAAAATACTATAAAAATTGTATAAATTAAATAGGGGCATATAATATGAAGAACCATACCTAACATGTCCCTGCATCCAAAGAGTTAGCACATAATAGTCGATAAATGCTAATCTACCATCATAACCATATAAGTGCACTACAATCGAAGTACAATGTCCAGTGTCTAGGTATGTAGTCGAAAATACCTACATTGTGTGACACCCTAAACTGACAAACAGGCAAACATAGCATCCATCAGGCAATTCTCACCATCTCTCGTGTGCATTTAATATATGATAATATGTATTTCACAACTGCAAACCAATGACTCAATTGAAATCCCAACTTCATTGGTGCTAGAATCCATGCCACTCTGAAAGGCTAGGAACCAGGCTCACAATCGCAAAAGCCTAGGGTAATCTACCATCGTAAGATCTGGACACAATCACAAATCTAGGTGGGCATTCCATATTCATGTTCTTTACGAGCACACTTAAAACCTTCGAGTTATCAATGATCCCCTTGCACATGCCTCCATAGTGGAACTGAATCGTTATTCAATCACGACTATTTCCGCAGCAAAACACAGCCGCAAATCCTACTCGCAAGCCCCATCGTTGAACTTGCCATTATGGATCACCATCACGACTCCCATCGTTAAGTTTCCATCTCCGTATAACCTCTAGACGTCCATGATAAGTCATAGAATCATCGTACTAAGGTCACAAAGTCATCATATTATTGGTGTCGTCATGCTAAAACATCATGCCATCGCTTCACTAATCGCCATGCAAAATTCAAAGTCATCCCGAGTCGTTTGGAGTCGCCTACTTCACTCCACATCACCCTTAAGAACCCTAGAACATGTCGCAAAGAAATCCCTGAAGTATCCATACGACGATAAAAATTATCCAACCTCTATTTTAATACAGTTATAACAGAGCCATGCCTGAAGTGACACTCCCCACGACTCAAGATGCCCAAGAGCCGAACAGCAAATGTCATCGAGTGCTGAATTGAGCTTTCCCTCCAAACCACCGAGAAAGACTCGAAGTACCCAACAACCTTGGAAACGAATTCTTTCTTGGGCCCGAAAAACTTCTACCTCGAACCAAATTCGAAGCACGCATCAGATAGGAAATCTCGTCCGATCCTCGAACGTGGCGCCATAGGACAACATTTGCTGTTCGTTCTCCTCCATGGTCGAACTAAGTGAGACCCGATGTGACGCCCCACCTCTATGGTCACGCTAGCCAAGAACACTACTGGGTAATGCTGCCGACTAGCACGACGAATAAGGCTGTTGAAGAGCGACCATCTGTGTAATTGCTTTGTGCGAGTACCGATATGCCAGATAATATAACTTACATTTCATTTCAAGAGGAAATCCGACATATCCAATACAAACTTGAAGCTACCACACAGTGGCTATGAGGCCTTCGGAAACAAATATAGAAATAAACATAACACAAATCAGTCACAGATGTTCATATCACAAAGGCGGAAACAGATATGAATATATAACACAGAAAGGTGTACATCAGAGTAGTGGTCAAATAAGATCCACAATATCACAAAAGAATAGATACAAGTGCTAGACAAAAGAATAAGTATACATCATGGAGTCTATATCTCAAGTGTATAACAACAAAAACTACAAATGTAATGTAGTTAGACAAAAGTAAGAAGATGATCCCAGATAAGGAGTCAAGCAGAAGCACCTATAACACCTCGGTCTGACCCGAGTATTATTTAAGAAGAAAATAATAAACGGATCAGTCTAGCTATAATTATCATATATAAAATGAGATATGAGTAGAGATATAACAAAAAACGTATGATAACCATAATGTCAAACTGTGACAAATATAATTTAAACAACAACAAAATCATACAATATCTCAAGAATCTCAAAGCACAAAAAAGAATCACATTCTTTATTTTATTCACCAAACCCCAAATATTGACAAACATATCATTGCCAATCACAAAAAGAGGTGAAACACAAATTCTAGTAATCATAAACTAGAAATCCAAAAATCACAAAAAGGGGGAGGCCTATCACAAACGGGAGCATGAAAACTCACAAACACGTGTATCACAAACGGAACGCTATTCAATGGTCGCTAACCATACATTTTGATCCGAAGCTCCATAAACGGTCTGAAGACCACGGGTCGCTACCCCGCCAAATTGAACCGAAGTTCAACAAACGGGGATTGTAATCCCCACACAAACAAATAGACATCGCACATCGCTAGTCTAAATCACAAAATGATCATCATTGATTAATATAAAGTGTGAATTACACTAAGCCAGTAAATATAAGAGTTTAGCTTCATGTCCCATAACCACTAGCTTAACTTAAATATTTATGAACAAATTGTAGATTTCCACTCGAAAATTGTCACAAGATTTTCAATCGAATAAGTCCATAAATTAACCGACGAAGTAACCGCAAACGTTTCATACCACTTGTTTTGCTAAGCCGTTTAATTAGATCTTCTCGCACGAATGAGGTAAAGGTTTGTATATACTAATAGATTTGAAAATGGTTTTATAAACGAGATTTGTATTAAAAATAGAGTTGAAATCATCTTTGTAAAAGAGTTTGAATATTTACTACTAGTATAGAAACCTTTGTATTTAGAAGTGACAAATCACAAAAATGATTGTAGAAACAATCAATCACCAAAGATTCACATTCGAAGTCGTGAATTAAATCCATCAAAGGGATATTCCCAAAAAGTACAAAGAAAGAAGTCATCAAAGTCGATAATAAGTGATAACAACTATCCGGATCAATAAAAATCGATTAGAATAGGAAATCCACACAAAACAGCCTTATTAGGCAAAAATAAACATTTCCAGACATCTGATTTGGAATCCAGATGTCTGGATTTGTTTTCTGAAAAATAGTTCAGAAAGCCACCCAGACGTCTGGAATGGCTAAAACAGACGTCTGAGCCATGACCAGACGTCTGGTTTTGAATTCATACGTCTGGTTTCGTTCTCTGGAAATTATCCAGAGAACCCCCAGACGTTTGAAACTTCAAGTCAGACGTCTGAGACCCATCCAGACGTTTGATCTTGAATTTCAAACGTCTGGAATTAGTCTCTGGCATTTTTTTATAATCTACGAGCATACATTTTGCTCTCCAGGTCCAAACCAGATGTCTGGACTTGGTCACAAGATGTCTCGTCACCTGGTCTGGGCAACAATTTGCCTAGGCCAAAGTTGCCAAAACATATCGGAAGCGATCGGATGAGCAACGACGACTAAGGATTTATGCCAAGCGACAACCCGGCCTTATAGGCTCTTCGATACACCCCAAACACCAATGTCCAAACATCATTTTTGTAAAATTGGACCAAAACACCAAAATTTGGAAATTTCACCAAATCAATTCAAAACAAAAGCAAATGAATATGCACAAGTATTAGGAATTCATAGCTAACAACAAAGATAGCTATAGACGTAGATGTGAGTTAAAGAGCTCACATTTAAACCCAAAAACGATGAAGGAGAAGCTTGAAAGCAAAGGAAGATCAACAACTCTTTAACTTCAACCCTAGAAACTCCAATCTAAATCTAGAAGCAATAATTTCCCAAATTAGGTTATAGGAAATTTCTAAAATTAGAGAGAGATTGAGATGGAGAAGAAGAAGGAGATGCTTACCTAAGCTTCTCTTTGAATTTGGATCAAGAATTTGTATTTGCAAAGGAAACTAGGGTTTTGAATTTCAATTTCCCATTCCTCTCCCCATTTTTACTGAAGCTTGAATGTTAGGAAAATAAGAATGAAGTGAAGAGGAGAGGTTGACTGAGTTAGGGTGTTAAGATGGGTTAGTGGGCTGAAACCCAAACCCAAAGCTCTAGTAGAAAAATAGCAACTTCTACTCAACTCCAAACATATCGATGCTTACACTCAAAAAAGTTGTAAACGCCATTTTGGACTCAATGGAGGTGGTCTCGAGTCCCAATTCGACTGTTTACAAAAAGTAGCTTTTCGGACTTTAATCCGATTAACGATTCTATATTTAAATAAAATATTTAAATATTCAATCGTAAAATATGCGGGTTGTTACAGACTCCCCTCCTTAAAGATATTGCATCCTCGCAATCTTTAAGAAATAAATAAGAAGTAACAACAATAAAAGCATATCAACACAAAGAGAAGAAATTTGAAATAAGAAGTTCGCCTTAAGGAGCACGAGAGAGCAAGTCCGGATGTGTTCACTCGATGAATTCTCTGGATTCCCAAGAGCAATCCTTAGGATTTGAGGACCATTGAACTTTCACAAGAGGAACATCTTTATTTCGAAGGCGTTTAACCTCCGAAGCAATGATTCGAATAGGATGTTGCTCATAAGTCAAATTAGGCGAAACTTCAATTTCTTCAATAACACCGGGCTCAAGAATAGAATCGGAATCTCGGAGGCATTTCTGTAATTGAGAGACGTGGAATACATCATGAATAGCAGAAAACTGTGCCGGTAATAAAAGGCGATAAGCCACGGAACCAATGCATTCGGTGATGGGAAATAGGCCAATATATCGAGGTGCTAATTTTCCCGATCGACTGAAACGCACAACACCCTTCATAGGTGAAACACGAATAAACACAAAATCTCCCATAGAAAATTCTAATTTCCTTCTTCGATTAGCGGCATAGGATTTTTGTCTACTTGAGCTTCTTTCATCCTATGATGAATAAGGTCAATCTTTTCTGTGGCATCACGAATAAAATCTGGACCTAAAACCAGCTTTTCACCGGCTTCAAGCCAACACGAAGAAGATTGGCATGGCCTTCCGTATAGTGCCTCGAAAGGTGCCATACCAATACTAGATTGGAAGCTATTATTATAGGAAAATTCAACAAGAGAAATATGATCTTCCCAGCTTCCACCAAAATCAAGAACACAAGCACGAAGAAGATCTTCAAGAGTCTGATTCACCCGCTCGGTTTGTCCATCGGACTGTGGATGATAAGCGGTGCTAAAATTAAGCTTCGTTCCCAAAGCTTTTTGAAGACCTTTCCAAAATCCACTAGTAAAAAATGGATCACGATCGCTAACAATGGAATTAGGAACTCCATGCAATCTAACAATTTCCTTGACAAAGAGTTTAGCCAAAATAGGTACGGTCCGATTGGACCGAATGGGAAGAAAATGGACGGATTTTGTAAGTCTATCTACTATCACCCATAGGCTATCATGGCCAGAACGAGAACGGGGAAGACCGTCAATAAAGTCCATGGAAATTTGATCCCACTTCCATAATGGAATTTCCAATGGTTGCAATAACCCACCGGGCCTTTGATGCTCGGCCTTTACAGGTTGGCAAGTCTTGCAACGCTTAACAAAGTTAGCAATATCGGATTTCATTCCATCCCAATAATAAAGTCGCTTCATATCCGTGTACATTTTACTACTACCGGGATGAATGGTAAATTTAGAACGATGAGAATCTTCTAAAATGTCTTTACGAAGATCAATAATATTTGGCATAATAAGTCTACCAAATTTTCAAATGCTGCCACGAGCATCAATATCAAAGTCTTTCAAACCTTCAATATCAATTTTATCCCTACAACTTTGGCTAAGAAGAACCAATTCGGGATCATACTTTTGAGCTTCAAGAATGCGGTCTAAAAGAGAAGGATGAGCCTCAAGGCTACATAAAACAAGAGATGAGCATAAATCGGATTCACAATCTCGAATCTCACAAGTGGTCAAAGTCTCGAGATCATTCCATTCAGATACCATCATGGAAACAACCGCTTGTTGTTTACGACTAAGGGCATCGGCAACACGATTTCCTTTTCCGGGAGTATAAAGAATATCAAGATCATAAGATGCAAGGAACTCGAGCCAACATTGTTGACGCAAATTAAGTTCCATTCGAGAAAATAAGTACTTCAAAGATTTATGATCGGTGTAGAGAACAAATTTCTCTCCGAAAAGATAATGACGCTAAATTCTAAGGGCGAATACAATAGCCGCAAGCTCTAAATCATGAGTGGCATATCTAGTCTGGGCAGGCTTTAATTGCCTAGATGCATTAGCAATAACACATTCCCTTTGCATGAGAATGACACCCAAACCAACACGACTAGCATCGGTATAAACGATAAAATCTTGGTTCCCATCGGGAGTCACAAGAATAGGAGCATTGGAAAGGAGTTCTTTTAATTTTTGAAATGAAGCTTCACATTTGTCTGACCAAATATATTTAACTCCCTTCTTTGTCAAACTAGTGAGAGGTACGGAAATCTTAGAAAAGTCTTTTATGAACCGACAGTAATAGCCTGCCAATCCAAGGAAGCTACGAATTTCTGTCACACTCTCCGGTCTCTTCCAATTTTGAATCGCTTCAATCTTTGAAGGATCCACGGAAATTCCGGATTCAGAAATGATATGTCCCAAAAATTTCACACGAGATTGCCAAAAGTGGCATTTAGAAAACTTTGCTTTCAATTGGTTGCTCCTAAGAGTTTCTAACACAACCCGAAGATGATTTTCATTCTCCTCTTTGGTTTTAGAATAAATAAGAATATCATCTATAAAGATGAGAACAAATCGATCGAGAAAGTCTATGAAAACTCGATTCATAAGATCAACGAAATAAGCTGGAGCATTCGTCAAACCAAATGGCATAAAAAGCCATTCATAAGATCCATAACGTGTACAGAACGATGTCAAAGGAATGCTATCCTCTGCAATACGGAGCTGATGGAAACCGGTTGCTAAGTCTAACTGTGAAAAGACTTTAGCACCACTAAGTTGATCGAATAAATCATCAATCCGAGGCAAGGGATATTTATTCTTGATGGTGAGATCAATATGCTTGCAGTAGTCAATGTAAAGCCTAAGTGTACCATCAGATTTCTTCACAAAAATAGCTGAAGCACCCCATGGAGAGGAACTAGATTGAATAAATTGCTTCTCTTCTAGTTTGGATAATTGTTTGCGCATCTCCTCATTTTCTTTATTGGGCATACGATAAGGAGGACGAGTAATAGGTAGAGCTCCAAGGATTAGATTGATTCGGAACTCAATTGCTCGCTTAGGTAGTAATCCTAGAACGGGCTCGAATATGTCGGGAAATTCACGAACAATATGAATGAGAGAAATGACATCTTCCTCATCATCATTATCGTCATCATGAGGATTTAGAGAATACAAAGATGCTTTCGAATTGGAATCTGAATCTTTTAGAACAAGAGAAATCTGCTTAACAGATTGAGGATGTCAAAGATATATAGTCCGCTCAAGACATAGGATACGGGCTTCATAACGGTTAAGCCAATCCATCCCCAAAATCATTCCGAAACCTATATAACGCATAACATGCAAATCAGAACGGAAAGAGTAATCACATAAAATAATTTCGACATCTTTACAAAGTAAGCTGAGTGTTGCGGATCCACCGACCAGATTCGCAATTCTCAAAGAAGTCATCAAGCCAATAACATTCAAAGACAAAGCATCAACAAATTCTTTTGATATAAAAGAGTGATATGCACCCGTATCAAAAAGAACTCGAATAGGAAATTCACGAAATATAATAATGCCATCAAGGATAGAATGAAAAATACCTTGACCATGAGAAGTGTTAGAAGGGGTTTGTACAACATTTAGCTTGCCCTCCTTCTTGCCTTGAAGTTTGGGACATAAAGATATAGTATGACCCGAACTCTTGCAATAGCGGCAAGAAAGAGACTTCGGGCACTTGTTTGCATAGTGGTCCTTAGAACCACAATTGTAACATTCTCCACGTCGAGAGTTAGGAGTATTTGCTACGGGTGTTGCTTGCTTTCCCTTCTTGTTGGGATTAGGCTTGAATTTAAAAGGTCTCTTCTTGTTGATGTTTGGTTTGACCTCAGCATCACTATCTTTATCAGCCTCTTCGAGTCAAAGAGCTATATCAACAAGTTGATCAAAAGAAACTTCTAATTTCAGAAGTAATGGATTTTTGAGGCTCTTGTTCAAGCCATACACAAATCTCTGATTTTTCTTTAATGGGGTATTAATGTATTCAACCCCATATTTAGAGAGAGATTCAAAAGATGCGACGTAGTCAGTCACGGAAGATTCACCTTGAACAAGGTCGACAAAGCGCCGAGCTAAAGTTACTTTTTCAGCCTCCGGCACAAATTTCAATTTGAATATTTCCCGGAATTTCTCCCAAATAAGATCCGCTTCGCTAATTTCAGAGATCAAAAGCTCGTACCAGTCTAATGCTCTCTCTTGGAGCATGGTAGAAGCCACTTGGACTCGATGGAGACCAATAAGATTCATGCGAGAAAAGATGCGGTCGCATGTTTGAAGCCAAGCCTGGACTTCTATAACGCTCTTGGAACCTTTGAATGGCTTTCCACCCAAATTGGTGTAATCACTGCACCAGCGTGCAAACCCAGATTTAGGATGGGTGGTCTCTGGAATAGGTCCGGCAGCTTGAGCATTTCTTACAAGATCTAGAAGTTGCTGAGCAGACATAAATACTCCATCCTGAGGAGTAGCACTACATTGACCGGTGCTGGGACGCTGGTCTAACCATTTCTCTTCTTTTAAGAAAGAAAGAAAAGAGAAAAATGTTAATCTCAGAATGAATATCAAACAAAATTGATTGATAAAACAAGGCATCATAAAAAGAAATAGGATAGAACGGTACGAAGACTCGAATTAAATCCTATTGCACGATTCCTAAGAAAGACTTAGGACAATGATCCTTGCTAGATTATTCTATATTGTTCCGAAGTTTGGCTCTGATACCAAGCTGTGACGCTCCACCTCTATGGTCACGCTAGCCAAGAACGCTACTGGGTAATGCTGTCGACTAGCACGAAGAATAAGGCTGTTGAGGAGCGACCATCTGTGTAATTGCTTTGTGCGAGTACCGATATGCCAGATAATATAACTTACATTTCATTTCAAGAGGAAATCCGACATATCCAATACAAACTCGAAGCTACCACACAGTGGCTATGAGGCCTTTGGAAACAAATATAGAAATAAACATAACACAAATCATTCACAGATGATAATATCATAAAGGCGGAAACATATATGAATATATAACATAGAAAGGTGTACATCAGAGTAGTGGTCAAATAAGATCCACAATATCACAAAAGAATAGATACAAGTGCTAGACAAAAGAATAAGTATATATCATGGAGTCTATATCTCAAGTGTATAACAACAAAAACTAAAAATGTAATGTAGTTAGACAAAAGTCAGAAGATGATCCCAGATAAGGAGTCAAGCAGAAGCACATGTAACATCTCAGTCTGACCCGAGTATTATTTAAGAAGAAAATAATAAACGTATCAGTCTAGCTATAATTATCATATATAAAATGAGATATGAGTAGAGATATAACAAAAAACGTATGATAAACATAATGTCAAACTGTGACAAATATAATTTAAACAACAACAAAATCATACAATATCTCAAGAATCTCAAAGCACCAAAAAGAATCACATTCTTTATTTTATTCACCAAACCCCAAATATTGACAAACATATCATTGCCAATCACAAAAAGAGGTGAAACACAAATTCTAGAAATCATAAACTAGAAATCCAGAAATCGCAAAAAGGGGGAGGCCTATCACAAACGGGAGCATGAAAACTCACCAACACGTGTATCATAAACGGAACGCTATTCCATGGTCGCTAACCATAAATTTTTTAGCCGAAGACCACGGGTCGCTACCCCGCCAAATTGAACCGAAGTTCCACAAACGGAGATTGTAATCCCCACACAAACAAATAGACATGCACATCGCTAGTCTAAATCACAAAATGATCATCATTGATTAATATAAAGTGTGAATTACACTAAGCCAATAAATATAAGAGTTTAGCTTCATGTCCCATAACCACTAGCTTAATTTAAATATTTACGAATAAATTGTAGATTTCCACTCGAAAATTGTCACAAGATTTTCAATCGAACAAGTCCATAAATTAACCGACGAAGTAAACGCAAGCGTTTCATACCACTTGTTTTGCTAAGCCGTTTAATTAGATTTTCTCGTACGAATGAGGTAAAGGTTTGTATATACTAATAGATTTGAAAATGGTTTTATAAACGAGATTTGTATTAAAAATAGAGTTGAAATCATCTTTGTAAAAGAGTTTGAATATTTACTACTAGTATAGAAACCTCTGTATTTAGAAGTGACAAATCATAAAAATGATTGTAGAAATAATCAATCACCAAAGATTCACATTCGAAGTCGTGAATCAAATCCATCAAAGGGATATTCCCAAAAAGTCCAAAGAAAGAAGTCATCAAAGTCGATAATATGTGATAACAACTATCCGGATCAACAAAAATCGATTAGAATAGGAAATCCACACAAAACAGCCTTATTAGGCAAAAATAAAAATTTCCAGACGTCTAATTTGGAATCCAAACGTCTGGATTTGTTTTCTGAAAAATAGTACAAAAAGCCACCCAGACGTCTGGAATGGCCAAAACAGACGTCTGAACCATGACCAGACGTCTGGTTTTGAATCCAGACGTTTGGTTTCGTTCTTTGGAAATTATCCAGAGAACCCCAGACGTCTAAAACTTCAAGTCAGACATCTGAGGCCCATCCAGACGTCTGATCTTGAATTTCAGACGTTTGGAATTAGTCTCTGGCATTTTTATATAATCTGCGTGCATACATTTTGCTCTCCAGGTCCAAACTAGACGTCTGGACTTGGTCACCAGACGTCTCGTCACCTGGTCTGGGCAACAATTTGCCTAGGCCAAAGTGGCCAAAACATATCGGAAGTGATCGGACGAGCAACGACGACTAAGGATTTACGCCAAGCGACAACCCGGCCTTATAGGCTCTTCGATACACCCCAAACATCAATGTCCAAACATCATTTTCGTAAAATTGGACCATAACTCCAAAATTTGGAAAGTTCACCAAATCAATTCAAATCAAAAGCAAATGAACATGCACAAATGTTTGGAATTCATACCTAACAACAAAGATATCTATAGACGTAGATGTGAGTTAAAGAACTCACATTTAAACCTAAAAACGATGAAGGAGAAGCTTGAAAGCAAAGGAAGATCAACAACTCATTAACTTCAACCCTAGAAGCTCCAATCTAAATCTAGAAGCAATAATTTCCCAAATTAGGTTATAGGAAATTTCTGAAATTAGAGAGAGATTGAGATGGAGAAGAAGAAGGAGATGCTTACCTAAGCTTCTCTTTGAATTTGGAGCAAGAATTTGTATTTGCAAAGGAAGCTAAGGTTTTGAATTTCAATTTCCCATTCCTCTCCCCATTTTTACTAAAGCTTGAATGTTAGGAAAATAAGAATGAAGTGAAGAGGAGAGGTTGACTGAGTTAGGGTGTTAAGATGGGTTAGTGGGCTGAAACCCAAACCCAAAGCCCTAGTAGAAAAATATCAACTTCTACTCAACTCCAAACATATCGATGTTTATACTCAAAAAAGTTGTAAACGCCATTTTGGACTCAATGGAGGTGGTCTTGAGTCCCAATTCGACTGTTTACAAATAGTAGCTTTTCGGACTTTAATCCTATTAACGATTCTATATTTAAATAAAATATTTAAATATTTAATCGTAAAATATGCCAGTTGTTACACCCGAGCCAATTTTCCCCCGAACTCAAAGTCCAACCTGAGCCAACCAATGCCAAACCAATCACAATCGAATGAAAATACCATAGTACCTCCAATTCCCAATTTTGCATCGATTTTGCGGCTATGATCCGTTCTTTGACCCTTTTGCATTCTGTATGCAAAGATATAACTCTTAATAACCTCGAGTTAACCTATCCAAGCCCAGTTTCACGGTTCTTAACTCTAGGTCGCTTCGAAAGCATTTTTAACCATACAAGCATACAATCAAATACCATAAATGCACCAAACAACATTCAAACATACAAATATACAACAATTCATGACAAATAATCTTATAATATGTCTCTAGCATAGCCTAACTCATATCACGGCAATCGTGCATCAAACTAACATAATTAGAAGACTTTAAAATGTTTTAAATTTGTTTTTTCTTTAGGTTTCACTTAAAAACATTCTTAAACATGATTTTGACATTAAAAATAAGTTTAAAACATGTCAAAACCTATAGCTACATATATAGTAAGGTAAGAGATTATAAATCACTTAGCAAAACCTCCAAACCCCAAGTTTTGCACGTATATTGAGGTAAATAAAAGAATCAACGGTCAAGCCCTAAGTTTTCTTCCCCAAAAATATAGTTTTAAAGATCTCTAATGAATTCCCTTGCTAATCTACTCTTAATAAATGATTTAGACTTGATTTGGAGGATAAAAGAGAAAGTTTGGATGGAGAAAGGGTTAATGGGAGCTTAGATTTATTTGAGAATGGTAAAAATGATTTGGGGATAATGGTTTCTGCCTATTATAGCCTCCAAACCCAAAATGGATTAGTAGCCTTTCCCCCAAATCTCACTAATTACCCACAAAGCTGCTACAAAAACAATCGATCTTCAAAAAGCCATATCTCCTGGCTAGAAAGTACAAATTGCTATTATAATCACTCTATGGAAAGAGAAACCATCTTTGGACGTAGTCTCGGATTCTAATTCGGCTTCTATTAAAGGTTAAAGACGTTGCAAGTTTTTAGGGACTAAATTGTATGGAAAAAATCTAAATATAGGAGATGTCACTAATAGGCATTTCCCAAAGTTATAGACTCATACGACCTCATATGAATTTTAAAATAATATTTTACGATCCTCAGATACGTAAAATACAGATCGTTACTACGAGAGTGCCATCATTCGAGATTGAAAATACATTATATTGCAGTCAGGGTGTATAGTCAATCTCGAATGATGGCACTCGTGTAATCTGACGACCCGTATTTTACATATCAAAGGATCGTAAAATAATATTTTTAAATTCATATGAGGTCATATGAGCCTATAACTTTGGAAAATGCCTACTAGTGACATTTTCTATATTTAGAATTTTTCCAGACGATTTTACTCCTGAAAACTTGTAACGACTATAATATTTGGTAGAAGCCGAACTAGTGTTCGAGACCACTTCCATTGGAAAGATATAATTGTTTCCCTTTCCATAGAGTGTCATAATAGCGATTTGGACTTTTTAGCTAAAAGATATGGTTGTTTGAAGATTGGTAGTTTTTGAAGCAGCTTTAGTGAGATTCGAGGGGAAGCCCACTAATCCATTTCGGGTTTAGAGGCCATAATAGGTTGAACCATCATCCTCAAATTATTTTTACCATTTCTCAAATAGATCTAGGCTCTCGTTAACTCATTCTACATCCAAAACCTTCTCTTTTCTCCTTTGAATCAAGTCAAAATCATAGATTAAGGGTAGATTAGTAAGAGGATTCACTATAGATCTTCAAATCTACATTTTAGGGAAGAAAACTTGGGATATGGGTGTTGGTTTTCATATTTGCCTCAATTTGCAAGCAAAACATGGATTTTTGAGGTTTTGGTGAGTGATTTATCATCTCTCACCTTATTATACATGCATACATAGGTTTAACATGTTGTGGATATATTTTTAAATTCAAAATAAAGTTTTAATGATATTTTAAAATCCAACGTGCAGTAAAAATGTAAATAAATGGATTTTTGGTATTCTAGACATGTTATTTGGAAATGTTGTTGCTTTGATATATGTTAGACTATGTCATAGGCATCTTATATGATGATTGCCATGATTAGTTGTGTACTTTGCATGTTTGGATGTTGTTTGGAACATGTATGGTGTTTGTGTGTATGCCTGTATGATTGAAAATGCTCATCAGAGTGATTTTGGGTTAGGAACCATGAAATCGGACTTCGACAGATAAGCTCTAGGGCGTTTGGATTCTTATCGTTGCATAGGCAATGCATGAGGGTCAAAGTGTTAAGGTAGCAATGGAATCAATGTAATGTTGGTGTGCTAATGGAGCTACAGGTTTTGGTTTGGTGGAGCTTGGTCTGGAATGGGGTTTGTTCGAAGGTTAGCTTCATTCGACAAGGGAGGACCAGACAGTAAATCCGGTCTGATATCTGTTTGGTTAGGCAGTGGAGGACCGGACTGGAAATCTTATCCGGTAGTTGCTTTATCCAATGGCACTATGGTTCGGTGTCGGATAAAAAAGTGTGTTTGGGGTTGCTTAATGGCACCATGGAGTGGTGTCGAACAGGAATTTCTACTTAGTGTTGCTTTTGTTCAGTGGGCGCATGGGTTCAGGCTAAGCACTGGGATGATCTAACATAAGTTAAGGCATGGGGTTTTGGTTACGGACTTTAGGCGTGGTATGGACATACTTCGAGGTAGAGTTTAGGGGTCTTTGATGAGTTTATAGGGAGAAAATGTGGATGACTCCTAGAATACTTAAGATGACCTTGGGTTCTGTGCGGCAACAAAGAGGCGATGGCATGACGCTTCGATGTAATGACTTTAGAACCGTGGTATGATGGCTCTATGACTTACGAAGGGTGTCTAGAGGCGTTACGAAGATGATGAGTTCAGGTGGGCGTCGTGATGGTAATCCACAACTGCAAGTTAATTGATGGGGTCTTGTGAGTAGAATTTGCAACTGTGTTCTACTATGGTGGTAGCCGGGATGGGATAACAATTGAGTTCCATTATGGAGACGCGTGCAAATGGATTGTTGATAACTTTGAGGTTTCTAGTGTGCTTGTAAAGAAAGGGTATGTGGGAACGCCTACCTGTATTTGCAATCGTGTCTCGGCCTTGCGATAGTAGATTACCCTAGGCTTTTGCGATTGTGAGCCTGATTCCTAGCCTTTCGATGTGGCATGGATTCTAGCACCAATGAAGCCGGGATTTCTATTGAGTTCTTGTTTTGTGATTGTACCATATGAGTTTTTATACATCCAATGCACAAGAATGATGGTGAGAATTATTTGATGGATGCTATGTTTGTCACTCTAGGGTCTCACACCATGTAGGTATTTCCAACCGCATGCCCAGACACTGGACATTGAACTTTGACTATAGTACACTTATATGGTTGTGATAATAGATTAGCATATGTCGATTGTTATATGCTAACTCTTTGGATGCAGGGACATGTCTGGTATGTTTTTTTATACCCTATGCCCTTATTTACTATATACGATTTTTAAAGTATTTTTGAGATGATGCATCGCTCACACCAGACTGTTGTCTGACCTGAGATTTTATGCTTTGCTTCTTATTATCTCGAGTACTCTTAAATGAGTAGATTAGGGATAGCAGGCTTGGGTAGCGCATGGAGCTATACAGAGTACAAGTAGGAGGCTACGCTTTCATATAGCTGTACTTGGATCTTATTATCGCTTACATTCCACTATGTGGTAATGTGGAGCTATACCAGTACTTGTATCACTTTAGAGATAGTTTGGAGTTTATTTTGGGAGATGTAGGATGTATAAACTCTATTATTTCAGTTTTTGTATAGTTTATGAAACTATTGCACTTTGGTATTCATAACTATGGTTCATTTGATTATATTACTGTCTTGCCTAATTTACATCTATGTTATTACATTATATTTTGATCTATACGATGTGAGATGTTCTATAGGTTTTCTGCTTGGATTTTTGTTACTTTACACCCTTAGCTACCATCCTGCATCAGCTGGGTACCTCTACAACGCTTTATAAATATATATTGGGTACCTAAGGTATAGGACGGTCAATACATTTGGTATCAAGGCTTAGCTTGCACAAATGACATAAGTTGATTCTTGGATCCATTAGAGATAAGGAAGGAGTTATCGCTTTAGAATGGCTTGAGTGACATATGAGAGAGCGTACTTGTTATATTTTGTTTTTCAAACTATATAGTAGCATATATAGTATACAAGTTGCACTACATTCACGGACACCACTTATTCCTTTTAGAGCGACTGATCATTCTTATTACAGCTTGTAAGAATGAGTTGGCTAACGAGGAATGCTTCCAGAAATTCCATTTCTGGAGCTAAGGAGGGGCGGGATTGGGAGTTTCTAACCCTGACTTATAGAACATGTTCACCGAGATGATGTAAAACATGGTTCAAAATGCCCAAGTTGCTTCAGCTATGGCCGTCGGTGGTGGTGCTCTAGTGCAAGCATCGAGGAGTGACTTTGCCAAACCGAACAAGGATTATTCTACTCCAAAAGGCAAACCATTCCTCAAAACGGAATTAGCCCATCGAAGTGCAAGTTTGGTTGAACCCTACAAAGGATATGGAGATAGAGGATGCGATGAAGAGGAAGCTAGCCTCTAGACAGCTTCAAGGAAGAGCTATGGTGTGGTGGAACGCCATCGCGATTACTACTCCTGAGGATTAAATTACTTGGGAACAGTTTAAGGCAAGGTTTGAAGAGAAGCATATACCGACTGCTCAGAAGTCAACGTTCTTTCCAAAGTTTGCCGACTTGAGATGGGGGGATATGTCTATGTCAGAATATGTGGCCAAATTCGACATGTTGTCGAAGTATGGTCTATCTTTTATTGATACTCTACTCAAGAAGAATGGGAATTCATCATGGGCTTGGATGATTATCTTAGAGAGAAGCCAGTAAGACATATCGATGAGAGGTTGGTGGAGAGGCTCTTCGGCATGAAAGTCTTTATCCTAAATCTAAGTCGGTTGTTTCTTCTG
The DNA here is from genome assembly GCA_030737815.1 of Allium fistulosum. NCBI lineage: Eukaryota > Viridiplantae > Streptophyta > Magnoliopsida > Asparagales > Amaryllidaceae > Allium > Allium fistulosum. The sequence goes on from CM060906.1 coordinate 422,701,098, forward strand.
AGGATGTGCCAAAGCCACAAGCTGGTGGGAGGGAAAGAGGAGGTGGGACAATAACAAGAAGAAGAAAAGTTTTAGAAGAGTGTTAAAAAAAGGGTAGGTAGGAGCCTACTTGTTATAATTGTAGGGAGAAGGACCATCTTGTTAGAGATTGCAAGGCAAATGCAAAAAGTGCTACAGCTGCAACAAGTTGAGGGCATATCAAGAAGGATTGTCCAGAACTACAGAGGTATAAGTCGGTTGTGTCTGGTTATGCTTTGAGCATTGTTCCAGCTTCGTCGAGTGCTTCATCAATGAAGGAAAAGGGGAAGAGTGTCATCATACAAGGTATGCTTTTGATTTCTGATATGGCATGTATGCGTTTTATTCGATTTCGGGGCTTCACATTCCTTCATATCTAGTGATTTGGTAGAGAGATTGGAATTGGAACCTTAGATAGTAGAACGACCCTTGATTGTGACAAACCCAGTTGGAGGATCGATTAGCCTTTACATGGATTGTCGAGACTTAATCTTATCGACTCATGAATGTTTGTTTGCTTGTATTTATTTGTTTCAGATTTTGTGGAGTTCGGCATTATTCTTGGGGTGGGTTGGATGTAGAAGTACGCAGCAATGGTGGATTGTGGGAAGTTGTTGGTGACGTTAGGGATAGATGGGCGTAGGTTAAAGATAGGCTGCCTACTTGATGGTGAGGTGATGGTTATCTTTCTATACTCACTTGAGATTTCACACGATGAGTTGTCATCTATGCCTATAGTAAGGGAGTATCTGAACATATTCGAGGAGATGATCATCCACCACACATGGAGATAGAGTTTCGTATAGATTGGTGAAGAACGTAAGATCGATAGTTATGTCTTTGAGGCATATGGAACCCAAGGGAGCAGAAGGAATTAAGGTGAAAGTGAATGACCTGTTGGGGGAGGGTTCGTTCATAGGAGCATATCAGAGTGGGGCACACCTATAGTATTTTCCACCAAGGCAGATGGCTCTCTGAGGTTGAGTGTAGACTACCGTGAGCTGAATAAGATGATGAAGAAGAATGAGTACCCACTCCTACGTATTGATGACTTTTCGATCAGCTCAATGGTGCTATAATTTTCTCTCAGTTGGACCTTGTGACGGGGTTTCATCATCTGAGAGTGGCAAAGGAGAGTCTGCCGATTACGATGTTTACGATGTTGCGTACACCATTTGGATTTTATCAGTGGTAGGTTATGCCATACGGGCTAGCCAAAGCACCAGCATACTTTGTTGATCTTATGAACTATGTTTTCATGGATCAACAAAATAAGTTTGTACTTGTGTTTGTGGACGATATCCTTGTTTATTCGAGAACAGAGGAAGAACACAAGGAGAATTCGAGGATTATGCTCCAGGTGCTGAGGAAGCACCGACTAAAAGAAATTTTTTTGAGTTGTCACTTCTAGAGTAGGGAAGTGCGATTTTTGGGACACGTTGTTTTTTAGCAGGGTTTTGCTGTAGATCCTGCGAAGGTGGCAGCAGTACAGGTTTGGGATCGACCCAAAACCGCTACAGATGTGAGAAGTTTCCTTGGCTTGGCGGATACTATACATGTTTTATCAAGGTCTTCTCTAAGGTAGCGGTGCCGCTAACCAACTTAACGAAGAAGAATCAGACTTTTATTTAGGACATGAGGTGTGAGCATGCATTTGTAAGTCTGAAGGAGAGGTTGATGAGCTTACCGGTGTTACTCACTCCAAGTGAGATTGAGGAGCCGACGGTATACACAAACGCCTGTGGTACTAGACTAGGTGCGGTGCTAATGCAAGGGCGAAAGGTTATCGCCTATGCTAGTCGATAACTAAAAACGCATGGGAAGAAGTATTAAACTCACGATTTGAAGTTGGCGGTAATAATATTCGCTTTGAAGATACGGAGGAATTATTTGCTTAGGGAGACGCTCGAGTTATATACTGACCATAAGTTGTTGAAGTATTTTTTCTTCCAGAATGATCTTAACCTTCATAAATAGCAATGGTTAGAGTTCCTAAACTCCTATGACTTTGACATTTCCTAAATGCTAGGCAAAGGAAATGCAGTCGCTAATGCTTTGACTAGGAGACATGCTAGCTTGGAGGCAATATTCCTAGAATGGAAGCAGTTAAAGATTATCGCTGGTTATGATTTTAGACCTAGAAGTGAACTAAAGCCGGAGTGTTGGCTAGCCTGACAATCAGATCTATCTTGATTGAGTGGATCGGTACTAGTTAGAGGTGTGACGCTAGACTAGCAGAGATCATGCTGAAGGTAAAAGAAGGAGTAGAGTTTAAGAAGATGAAGCATTATGGGATAGACCGTGATGGTTGCCTTTGTAAGAATGGGAGAATGTTTATTCTCGGTGTTAATAGGTTGAACGACAAGGTGCAACGACAGTGCCATCATTCGAGATTGACTATACATCCCGATGGCAATAAAATGTACTGTGATATGAGGTAGGCATTTTTTTTGTGAAGGGATAAAGAAGGACGTTGAGACATTCATCTGAAAGTGCATGAACTGTCAGTTGATAAAGATAGAGCAGAAGAAGCTAAGTGGTTTGCTGCAACCACTCGATACTCCCGAGTGGAAAGAAATGGGAACAAGTTTCGATGGACTTCATCGATGGATTGTCAAGGACTAAAGGAGGGTATGATAGCTCTGGATCATAGTAGATAGACTAACGAAGACCGTTATATTTATACCCTTAAAGTCCAGTAGAACGACATCCTAATTGGCTGAGTTGTATGAGAAATGGGTCATGCGATTCCACGTTGTGCCGAAGAGCATTGTGAGCGATCAAGACCCTATGTTCACTAGCAGGTTTGGAAAGAGCTTACAAGAGGTGTTAGGGAAGAATCTGCATCTCAGTATATCACCCACAAATAGATGGGTAGACCAAGAGGGTGAATTGTATCTTAGAGGATCTTTTGCGAGCTTGCATTCGGTGGCTCGTGGGACAATCATTTGAACTTAGTAGGTTCACATACAATAATAGTTATCAGTCCAATATCAGTATGGCACCATTTGAGGAGTTATATGGCCTACCGCGCAACACTCCTTCATGTTGTTTGGAAGTGGGCGAGAAACCGGTACTTGGGCCAGATATGATTAGAGAGACTTCAGAGAAAATCGAGATAATTTGGCCATGAATGAAAGCTACTCATGATAGACAAAAGAGTTATGCCGATAGGAAAAGACATGACTTAGAGTTCTCTGTTGGTGATATGGTGTTTGTCAAGATCTCTCTGCCGAAGAATGTTGTTCGATTCGGTACTAAGGGGAAGTTGGCATTGAGATTCGTCGGTCCTTTTCCGATACTTGAGAAGATTAGGAACCTGGCTTATATAGTCGACTTACCTTAGAAGCTATGGAGCATGCAAAACGTATTCCATGTTTCTCACTTGCGAAAGTTTGTGGACGGTACAGGCGTGATAGCTGGGCTGAATCAAATTGATGAATCGAGATTGAACCAAAAGAATCAAGACCTCGTAGTCCTATTCGTATTGTTGGACGTAATACGAAATTGCTTAGGAGGACGACAATGGAGTTGGTAAAGGTTCAGGGGAGTGAGAGCGAAGAGGAATGTACTTGGAAGACCAAGGAGAGCATGAGGACCGCTTATCCAAAGCACTTCATTTGGTGGGACACCATTTACGCATTTACTTTCACTTTCGGTATCATATATGGTAATTTAGTATCCTACATACTAGGGTAGGTGTAAATATCATTACCTACTTTTATATGCATGTTTGATGTTTGGTATGTTTGCTCGTGGATGTTAGGCACGTGGGATAGCTATGTTTGATTTTATCTTGTTTGTGTTTGGGCTTATGGAGGAGAAATTTTTAAAAGTGAGAGAGTGTAACAATGCATAGCTTACGTATCGAAGGATCGTAAAATATTATTTTTAAATTCATATGAGGTTGTATGACTCTATAACTTTGAGAAACTAGTGACATTTCCTATAGGTAGAATTATTTCGGATGATTTTACCCCCGAAAACTTGTAACGGCTATAATTTTTAATAGAAGCCTAATAAGCGTATGGGACCACTTTCGTTAAAAAGATATGATGGTTTCTCTTTCTGTAGAGTGGTCATAATTGCAGTTTGAAATTCTAGCTAGGAGGTATGGCTGTTCGAAGATTGACAGTTTTTGGAGCAGCTTAATGGGTAATTCATGAAGTTTGGGGGCAAACCCACTAACCTAGTTCGGGTGTGGAGGCTATAATAGGCTAAACCATCATTCCCAAATCATTCTTACCACTTATGAAATAGATCTAAACTCATATTAATTTTGAGGAGGAAAACTTAGGGCTTGCCTGTTGATTTTCGGATCTGCCTCGATTTGAATGCAAAAACATGGATTTTAGAGGTTTCGGCGAGTGATTTATCATCCCTTACCTTATTATATATATATATACAGGCTTTGACATGTTTTGGATCCATTTTAAAGTCAAAATTAAATTATAATGCTGTTTTAAAACCCAACCTGTAGTAAAAACTCAAATAAATGGATTTTGGTGTTGTAGACACATTATTTGGATACATGATTGCTTTGACGTATGTTTGGCTATGTCGTAGACACCTTGTATGTTGATTGCCATTATTGTTGGTTTAATTTTCATGTTTGGACGTTCTTTGGCACATGTGTAGTGTTTGTTTGTATGCTTGTATTGTTGAAAATGCTCATCGGAGCGTCTTCGAGTTAGGAACCATGAAATCAAACCTCGACGGATAGGCTCAAGGGCGTTTGGATTTGTATCGTTGCATCGGCGATGCATGAGGGTCGAAGTGTTGAGTGCAGCGATGTAATCGGTGAAATGTTGGTGTACGGGAGGAGCTATATGTTAGGAAATCAAATTCATGGTTTTAATAACAACAACTATACAATGAAAATCAAATGTACATATATATGTATATATACAAGAACTTGCTAGAGCAACATCACTAGAAAGACAAGAACAAGGTGCAAAGAACAATACAAGAGACTACAAGTCGATAAGATCAAAGAAGCAACTAGAAGCATGCACAAAAAGGACATGCACAGTTTTTAGACGTCTGAGTGCACAAGTCAGACGTCTGAAGAAATCCTCTGGAATACAAAACAGACAGAATCAGACATCTGGTTGATGCACTCAGATGTCTGAAAGGCTACTGCATACAAAAAATATATATGAACAGACGTCTGAAATAATTACCAGACGTCTGGTGCTGAACTCGGATTTGAAAATTCAAATTACAACTGCCGCATTTGAAAAGACATCTTCGCTTCTCTTCACTGCAACTCTTCATCACCATCAGAAGCGACCATAGAACACTTGTTAGTGGATGCAACTACTCAAGGAATCTCTCTACCATTATAAATAACATCAAGAATAAAAGAGAAGGACTAACCTTACTTACTTATTCTCTTTGATTATATACTCTATCTCTAGAAATCTATACTTGTATTCTACTCTTCCAAATATACAGTTCCTCATAGACAATAATCTCTAGATATATATTGGAAGCATTTGTACTATATAGTCAAAATCCATGTAATAGAGAACACACAGTTGATAAAGAAACTCTGCTATTGTAAACCTGTTCCTCTGGGTGAAGTGAGGGTTATTTGGCGAAAGAAAATTCCGAAGAGGAGCTTTGGCATCGGACGTAGGACGGGAGGTCCGAACCAGTATAAAATCCTTGGTGTGATTATTCTTGTTTTCATACTTTAATATTGATACAATATAGTTTAAATTAGTCATATACTTGTCATTTATATAATCGATCCACCATACTATAGACTTTCAATTGGTATCAGAGCCTGGATTCTAGAGATCGTAACAACTTCCTATAATAAATGGCTATAAAGAGATCTACTCAAGGCAATCAGAAGAGGAAGAGCAATAAAGAAGAATCAAAGGAGAAAACAAATAATTGCTTCATGGCTAAACTCAGATCACAATCGGTATGCTTAGATTCTTTATATAAAGATCTTCTGTTAGCACATGATTAATTATTAAAAGATTGTAAAACCTTGAATAAAGTTAATAGAATTGCTTTAGATAAGTTAAAAGATTGTGAGCAAGAAATTTCCAGCTTAAAGGAGGAAAATTAATTTTAGATAAAACAAACTAAATGTTTTGAAAATACCGTGGAAGAACTTGTTTCACAAAAAGATTTCCTACAAAAAGAAAATAAGCAGCTAGAAGATAAAAACAATGATCTTTTAGAGGAAATCAATGTTTTGCAAAATAAAAATACTATCTTTGATAAAGAAAAGGAAATTTTTTCAAAAGAAATTACGGATTTGAAAAGACAAAATGATTTATTATAATCATCTTTAGATAATTCAAAATCTCGAATTTTTCTTCTCGAAAATGAGAACTGTACGATAAAAAGGGAAAATTCTGAATTAAACAATCAAATTGATATTTTGAAAAACAGTAATATTTCTTTTGAAAATAATATTTTTGACTTCAAAGCTAAATTTGATAAACTTAACCCTGAAGTCACAAAATTTAATAAAGGTCAAAACAATTTAAACATAATTTTATCTAGTTCTAGGCCTTTACATGACAAAAGTGGTTTAGGATATAATAAAATTGATCGTAGAAATAGCACTAGATACGCTTTCATGTATAGAAAAAATGTTAGTGCTAGTACTAAGTTTCGAGTAAATTCTAGATCAAATTCTTATAGAAATTCAAATACTGCTATGGTCAATAATATTTATAATGTCTCTAGAAGTACAAAATCATTGAACGGAAATATGAATAAAAATTATCTAAGTATTTGGGTTCCTGTTAATTGGAAAAATAGAGAAAAATACATTGATGATTATTTTGATATGGTAGTTAATAATGAAAATTATATTTATAAAGGTTCAACCACACCCAAATGGGTATGGTTTCCAAAGATCTAACCCCCCGGACCCTAACATATAAGTGGGTACCAAAAAATGATTTTTATTGCAGGTACTCGGAGAAACAAAAGGAAATTGCAAATATGATTCCCTCATTCTTTTTTGATAATGACAAAGGGGGAGAGATAATAGAAAGCACATATTCAGGGGGAGATTTATACAAATTACATATAAGTACATTGTATAGTTGTCATCATAAAAAAGGGGGAGATTTGTTAAGAAATCAAATTCATGGTTTTAATGACAACAACTATACAATGAAAATCAAATGTACATATATATGTATATATACAAGAACTTGCTAGAGCAACATCACTAGAAAGACAAGAACAAGGTGCAAAGAACAATACAAGAGACTACAAGTCGATAAGATCAAAGAAGCAACTAGAAACATGCACAAAAAGGACATGCACAGTTTTCAGACGTCTGAGTGCACAAGTCAGACGTCTAAAGAAATCCTCTGGAATACAAAACAGACAGGATCGGACGTCAGGTTGATGCACTCAGACGTCTGAAAGGCTACTGCAAACAAAAAATATATATGAACAGACGTCTGAAATAATTACCAGACGTCTGGTGCTGAACTCGGATTTGAAAATTCAAATTACAACTGCCGCATTTGAAAAGACATCTTCGCTTCTCTTCGCTGCAACTCTTCATCACCATCAGAAGCGACCATAGAACACTTGTTAATGGATGCAACTACTCAAGGAATCTCTCTACCATTATAAATAACATCAAGAATAAAAGAGAAGGACTAACCTTACTTACTTATGCTCTTTGATTATATACTCTATCTCTAGCAATCTATACTTGTATTCTACTCTTCCAAATATATAGTTCCTCATAGACAATAATCTCTAGATATATATTGGAAGCATTTGTACTATATAGTCAAAATCCGTGTAATAGAGAACACACAGTTGACAAAGAAACTCTGCTATTGTAAACATGTTCCTCCGGGTGTAGTGAGGGTTATTTGGTGAAAGGAAATTCCGAAGAGGAGCTTCGGGACTGGACGTAGGACGGGAGGTCCGTACCAGTATAAAATCCCTGGTGTGATTATTCTTGTTTTCATACTTTAATATCGATACTATATAGTTTAAATTAGTCATATACTTTTCATTTATATAATCGATCCACCATACTATAGACTTTCACTATAGGTTTTGGTTTGGTAGAGCTTGTTCTGGCATAGGGATAGACTGGTGTTTGGCTTCGTTCAGCAAGGGAGGAGCGGACATGAAATCCAGTATGGTAGCTGTTTCGTTTGGCAATGGAGGACCAAATAGGAAATCTTGTCTGGTAGTTTCTTGGTCAGGTGGCGCTATGGTTCGGTGCTGGACTAAAGAGTGTGTTCGGGGTTGCTTCGTGGTGCTATGGTGGGGTGCCGAATAGGAATTCCTGCTTGGTTTTTCTTTTGTTCAGTGGGCGCATGGATTCAAGTCGAGGTCTGGGAGGATCGGATGTGGCATGAAAGTAATTCCGACTAATGTTTGGGGGTCTTTAAAGAGTTGATATGGAGCAAGGGTGGATGACTCCGAGATGCCTTGGGATGACCTTGGATTCTGTGCAGCAAAAAAGAAGTGATGGCGTGATGCTTTGACATGATGACTTCAGAACCTTGGTACAATGGCTCTACGACTTACGATGGGTGTCTAGAGGCGTTCCGAAGATGATGACTTAATGATGAGAGTCGTAGTGGTGATACACAAGGGCAAGTTCAACGGTGGGAGCTAGCTAGTAGAATTTGCGACTGTGTTCTACTATGGAGATAGTCAGAATGGAATAACGATTGAGTTCCATTTTGGAGACACATGTAAAGGGATCGTGGATAACTTGGAGGTTCCTAATATGCTCGTAAAGAAGGGGTATGTAGGGACACCCACCTGGATTTGCGATCGTGTCCATAGCTTGAGATAATAAATTACCCTTGGCTTTTGCGATTATGAGCCTAGTTCCTAGTCTTTCGGAGTGGCATATATTCGAGCACCAATGAAGCTGGGATTCCCATTGAGTCCCCAGTGTGCGATTGTACCATATGAGTTATCATATATCCAATGCACATGAATGATGGTGAAGGTTATTTGATGGATGCTATGTTTGCCATGGTTGTTTTTCACTCTACGGTGTCACTCAATGTAGGTATTTCCGACCGCATACCTAGGCACTAGACATTGTACATCGACTGTAGTACACTTATATGGTTTTAATAGTAGATTAGCATATATCGATTGTTATGTGCTAACTCTTTGGATGTAGGGACATGTCTGGTATGGTTCTTTATATCTTATGCCCCTATGAACTATATACGATTTTTATAGTATTTTTGAGATGATGTATCGCTCACACCAGACTGCCGTTTGAACCGAGATTTTAACCCTTGCCTCTTATTATCTCGGGCACTCTTAAATGAGTATATTAGGGATAACAGGTCTAGATAGTACATGGAGCTATACGAAGTACAACAAGGAGGCTACGCTTTCATTTACCTATATTTGGAGCTTATTATCACTTACATTCCCTTGTGAAGTATTGTGGAGCTATCCCAGTACTTGTATCACTTTAGAGATTGTTTGGAGTTCATTTTGGGAGATTTGGGATGTACAAACTCTATTATTTTAGTTTTGTATAGTCTTTGAACCTATTGTGCTCTGACATTCATACTTATGCTTCATTTGATTATATCACCGTTTCGCTTATTTTACGTCTATGTTATTATACTATATTTTGTCTGTGCGCTGTGGGATGTTTGCTTGGATTTTTGTTAATTTACACCCTTTGCTACTATCCTGCATCAGCCGGGCACCACCATAGCGCGTTATGTAGGTATATTGCATACCGCCGGTGTAGGATTGTCATCACATGTAGCACCTCATCCCTCAACCCATCGACATCAAGAATAAACAATCTTCGATCCTTACAGATCTAGCCATCATGGTCGAGCCCGTACTGCTTTATCTCCTTAGACTCCAATCCTTCCTCTATCTTTGCCATGATCTTGGGTAGCCTAGCATCTTTCCTATGACTAGTATCGATCTGCTCAATCATGGTAGGTCTGATCGTTAAGCTAGCCAACACTTACGGCTCTAGCTCACATCGAGGCCTAAAATCATAACCGACGATAAACTCTAACTGCTTCCACTCTAGAAACATCGCTTCCAAGCTGGCATATCTCCTAATCAATGCATCAATGACTGCATTTTCCTTGCCTAGGGTGTAGGAAATGTCAAACTCATAGGAGGCTAGGGACTCTATCCATCGTTGCTGATGAAGGTTAAGGTCCATCAAAGAGAAAAGATACTTCAACGACTTGTGATTCGTTTACAACTCAAACCTCTACCCAAGAAAATAATGTATCCATATCTTCAAAGCAAATACTATCGCCGCCAACTCTAAATCATAAGTTGGATACTTCTTCTCATGTGGTTTCATCTATCGACTAACATAGGCAACAACCTTTCTCCTTTGCATAACCACTTCACGTAATCCAGTACCTCAGGCGTTTGTGTATATTGTCAGCTCCTCATTCTCGCCCGAAATGACTAACACTGATGCACTTGTCAACCTCTTCTTCAGACTCATGAATGTGTGCTCTCACCTTACGTCTCAAATAAAAGTCTGATTCTTCTTCATCAAGGTGCTTAACGGCGCTGCTACCTTAGAAAAATTCTTGAAAAAATATCAGCAGTATCCTGCCAATCCAGGGAAATTTCTCACGTCTGTAATGGTCTTGGGTAGATCCCTATACCACTGTCACCTTTGCAGGAACTACATCAATACCCTGGTTAGAAAAAATGTGACCCTAAAATCGCACTTCCCACTTCTAGAAGTGACACTTTAAAAATTTCACCTTTAATCGGTGTCTTCTTATTACCTCAAGCACAATCCGCAGATGCTTCCTCTGTTCTTCCGTCATTCTCAAATAAGCAAGGATATCATCCATGAACACAAGTACAAACTTATTTAGTTGGTCCCTAAAAACATAGTTCATAATGTCAACAAAGTATGCCGACGAGTTGGTTAGTCCGAATGGCATAACAACCACTCATAGAATCCAGATGGCGTACAGAACGTTGTAATCAACACACTCTCCTTCACCACTCTCAGTTGATGAAACCTCATTACAAGGTCTAAATGAGAGAACACCCTAGCACCATGGAGCCGGTCGAATAAGTCAGCAATACGTGGGATTGGATACTTGTTCTTCCTCATCGCTTTATTGAATTCACGATAATCTACACACAGATTCAAAGAGCCTCCACCTTAGTGGCGAACACTACAGGTGCTCCCCACTCAGATATACTTCATCGAATGAACCTCACCATAATAGGTCATTCACTTGAACCTCTAGTTCCTTCTTCTCTTTCATCACTATACGCCTCAATGGCATAACAATTGGTTTGGCATCCTTCATCAAATCTATATGTAATTCTATCTCCCTATGTGGTGGCATTCCGGTCACCTCCTCGGATATGCATGGATACTTCCTCGTTATAGGTACAGATGACAACTCATCGTGTGGAATCTCGATCGTGTACAGAGAGCTAACCATCACCTTATTGTTAGGCATTCAACCTATCTCTAACTTATGTCCATCATCCATCTCTATCATCACCAACGGCGTATCCACAACCACTCCATACTTCTGTAGCCACTCTATCCCAAGATTACTATCGAACCCCACAAAAGCAAAGTAAAAATATACAAGCAAACAAACATCCGTTACTATATAAGATCAAGTCCAGAAAAACCATGCAAAGGCTAGTCGATCCTCCAATAGGGTTTGTGACAATCAAAGGTCATTCAAATATCTCGAGTTTCAATCCTAATCTATATGCCAAATCACTAGATATGAAGAAATGTGAAGCCCCAGTATCAAATAAAACACGTACTGGTGTTTCAAAAATAGAAAGTATAACCTGTATAATGACTCCCTTCCCCTTCTCCTTTGTCGATGGAGCACTCAATGAAGTTGAAACATTGTTCAAAGCGTAACAAGGCACAAACGGCTTATTTCTCGATGGTTTTGGACAATCCTTTTTGATATGCCTTGGCTTGTTACCGTTGTAGCGCTTCTTGCCCTCCGCCTTGCAGTCTCTGATATGATGGCCCTTCTCCCCATAATTATAGCGAGTAGGCTCTCACTTGCCTTTCTTCTGACCATTCATATGAAATTGCTTCTTCTTATGTTATCCCACTGTGAGAAATGCGGATTACAGATCTTAAGGCTAGAATTAACACTAGAGGGGGGGTGAATAGTGTTTTAAGGAATTACTAATTCTTTTTGAGTTTATATTAATTTGAACACAAATGTATGCAATATTCGGACACAGATATGATCACAGAATTAAACACAGATGCATATATAAAGTAAAAGCAATAAAGGAAAGAACACACCGGATTTTATACTGGTTTGGAGTTACCCTACATCCAGTCCCGCAACACAAGTACGAATTTCCTTTCAAAATCAATTCTTACAATTGCACCCTCGATTTCAAGGCTACGAGGTACACCGCTCCAGATTCACAATCCTCTAGGTAGAGATACTTGATTTTACGGGTAACAAGTTCACCCGATTGATTTTCCAGGCTACAATCACACCTTTTCTCGCTCGATTGAACACAAAGAAGTCTATAACTCTGAATAGCACTGGGATCTTGTTGAGATAGTGATAGAGAATCAAACCAAAGATGATCTAGTTAGATTCAATGGTGATTTTGATAGAGTAATGGTAAAAATGTATATAAAGAAATGTGGAAGAAGAAGAGGAGTGAAATCAGAGAAAATATGATTGTAAATTCATTTAAAACAACCCCTATTTATAGTATAACAACAGCCATGTCCATTTGTGAAAGGATATGACGAATAGACACTTCCTTTGAAATTCAAACTTTTGAAATAAACTATTACCTTGTCGACAAGGGTTCCTTGGGGTTGTCGACAAGCCTAAGTTATTTTTGGTAATTTGTTGTTCTTTGAAAATAACTTCTATCTTGTATTAAAACTATTTTAAACTTTATAAATATACTTAACTATAGTTAAAATACATAAATAAGTATAGAGAATAATATTTTGGTATATATAAAATTTTACTATAATTTTATATTTAAATCTAAGTATAAATATTAAAAGTTAAATATATTATAATTAAAAGATAGTTTAAAACCAAGGATAATTTGATATTGAAAATAAAGATTATTTTGAGGCTAAAAGTATTTTAAAACTAGGATAGATGTTTTTGATTTAAAAAGGAAGATTTTGAAATCATTTTGAAAACAAGATATAATTTTGTAAAACATTTGAATAAAAGTTAGTGGATACAAAACAATGTTCCACTAGATTTTTCGTAGGTTCCATCCTACTTAGGATTCCATCCCTTTAACGGGCTCGAAGTGGATTCCATTCCATGAATAAAATGGATTTTAAGATGTCAGTGCTTTTCTAGGAGTTTTAACAAAATTCCTAACTAAATTACTTATCTTGAAATCTTGAACTCTTGATAATCTTGATACTCATGAGTCTTGAATCTTGATATCTTCGATCTTGAGTTCATCAGTTCTTGAATCTCTATACTATACAGTCTTCATTCTTTGGTACCAGTATATATATCCTGCATATACATACATACATATATATATATATATATATCTAAACAATAATGTTAGTATTTATATTTTATAATCTTATTCTAAGGTTGTTGTCATCAAAACCAACTTCTCAGGGACTAACAATCTCCCCCTTTTTGATGATGACAACCTTTGTTTGTAAAATATTACTTCTATCCTAATAACTCCCCCTAAAACTAATAACTCCCCCTTAATCTATGCTTAACTATCCTATTTTATACTTCTCCCCCTTTGTCATCAACAAAAACAAAGTTTAAATCTATACAACTCCCCCTTAATCTAATACTATATTACATGTGATTATAATGATAGTGTTATCATAAATAATCAACACTTAATTCTAAAACTAAAACTTAGCCCTTGATAACTAACTCTCCTAACTAAGAATCCATATATGACAATATTTATAATAATGATATTGTGAGAATTCAAATATGAGAACACAAATCATTTATTAATTATATAATGTTATATTTACATTTGCGTAGAAAACGTAAGTAAGATCATATACAAATAACGATAAGAAAGAGAGGAAAGAAACTAATGTGTATCCTTGACAATGGGAGATCTATGAACCGAGCAATTTGGGTAGTGGAAACAGAAATTTCCACGTTGTTCGACTAGATTTTCATCCTTGTCAAAGCACACTTCGCCAACGCAAACAACTTTGTCGTCATCTTCAGTGTGCTCTTCTTCCATGGGGGCTTCTTCTTCTTCTTCCTCGCTGGCCTCTTGCACTTGAACACTTGAGGATTCTTCATCGATCAAGATGGGATTGGCATGATTGTCCATTAGAAACTTTTGCAAGTTTCTAAGGATTTTGCCTTGCCGTTCTTGTTCTTTGGCCATTCTGATTTGCACCACTTGAGTTTCAGTCATAAGTTGCAGTGCATCCTTCAAGGAAACCTCCATTTTCATCACTCATGCAAGCGAGTTCGTTGAAATGGTCCGGTAGAAGGAGAGGGGAACGAAAAGGTTGAATTTTTGTTTGATTTGGAGGAGGAGGCCATTGATTTAATGTTTTCAGAAGTTAGAACAGAGAAAGAACAGAAAGAATGAACAAAATTTCGAAATAAGAAGAATATATAACCACCCATTTGAATCTTGGTGGGAAATTTTCAAACGAAAAAAATTCGTTATATGTCGACAGGGGTAAAGGAGGGTTGTCGACAAAGTACTTATATTTTTGCTATTTGATTCATTTTAATTTAATTTTAATTATACTTGTTATATATTTATATTCTATATTTCAGTTATTGAACAAATACCTAATTCTCTTCTTAATTTAGTAAATATAGATTCATTTAAGGGTTTTGTTAAGATATCAGCAATTTGATTCTCGGAATTGATATAATTGAGAGTAATTACTTCCTTACTTATATTATCTTTGAGAAAATGATGTCTGATATCAATATGTTTAGTTCGAGCATGATGAGTAGGATTTTTGGATAAATTTATTGCACTAGTATTATCACAATAAATTGGTGATTTTGAGATATTTAAACCAATATCTTTTAAAGTTTGCTGCATATATATTACTTGAGAACAAGCCAAAGCAGTAGAAATATACTCTGCTTCGGTTGTTGATAAAGAAACTGTGTTTTGTATTTACTAAACCAGGAAACCAGAGAATGCCCTAAAAAGTGACAAGTTCCACTTGTACTTTTTCGATCCGATTTACAACCAGCATAGTCAGCATCACAGTAAGATATTAATTCAAAAGAATCGTTTTTAGGATAAAATAAGCCATAATCAAAGGTGTGTTTAACATATCTTATGATACGTTTTACAGCTTTTAAGTGGGTCTCTTTAGGTTCGGATTGATATCTTGCACGGGGACAAACACTATGCATGATATCAGGTCTACTAGCAGTGATATAGAGTAGTGATCCAATCATTCCTCTATATAATTTTTGATCTACATCTTTTGAGAGATCTTCTTTACTAAGGTACTCATTGGTTGCCATGGAAGTGGGTTTTCCACTTGCAGTAGTCAAACCAAATTTACTAACTAGGTCTTTAGCATATTTTTCTTGACTGATAAAGATACCATTATCTAATTGTTTTATTTGCAATCCTAGAAAGAAGTTTAATTCACCCATATGACTCATCTCAAACTCTTTTTTCATTATTTCATAAAATTCTTTATTCATTTCAAAATTAGTTGATCCGAAAATGATATCATCTACGTAAACTTGTACTAGTTGAATATCATTTTTATTTCTTTTAGTAAAAAGAGTATTATCTACTTTACCAATTTCAAAGTTTAATTGTAATAAGTAAGATCTTAGTCTATCATACCAGGCTCTAGGAGCTTGTTTTAGACCACATAGAGCTTTCTTAAGTTTGTAAACATGATTTGATAATTTTTCATCTTCAAAAAGTGGTGATTGTTCAACATATACTTCCTCTTTTACAAATCCATTTAAAAGGGCACTTTTAACATCCATTTGAAATAATTTGAAATTATTATGATTTGCGAAAGCAAGTAGAATCCTAATGGCTTCTAATCTTGCTACGGGAGCAAAGGTTTCATCAAAATCTATTCCTTCTTCTTGACAATAACCTTGAGCGACTAACCGAGCTTTATTTCTAACGACCTCACCTTGTTCATTCATTTTATTTTTATAAACCCATTTAGTTCCAATTATAGTTTTATTTTCAGGTCTAGGAACAAGTTCCCAAACATAATTTCTAGTGAATTGATTTAGTTCTTCTTGCATAGCCAAAATCCATGAATCATCAGTTGATGCTTCTTTTGGATTTTTGGGTTCAATAGTTGATATAAAGGCTACATTGCTCATTTTACTTAGTTGATTTCTAGTTGTAACAACAGATTGCATATCTCCTAGTATATTTTCTATAGGATGATCTTTTAAAAGTTTAATCTTTTTATTAGGATGATTAATTTCATTATTAGTTTCAGTTGACTCCTGATTTTGAGTAATTAAATCCTCTTCATTATTTGTATCTTCAAAATTTTTGAGATTTTCATCGAATTAAACATGCATTGTTTCTTCGATGGTGTTAGTTCTTAAATTAAACACTCTGTATGCTTTACTTCTATTAGAATATCCAATAAAGATACCTTTGTCGGATTTAGGATCAAATTTATCTAAGTTATCTTTTGTATTTTAAAAAACATTTACTTCCAAAAATTCTAAAATAAGATACCTTAGGTTTCTTTCCATGAAGAAGTTCATAAGATGTCTTATCAGTTAAAGGTCTAATTAAAATTCTATTTAAAATATAACAGGCGGTAGCAACTGCTTCTGCCCAAAAATGTTTTGGTAATTTACTATCTAAAATCATAGTTCTTGTACACTCTTGAATCGTCCTATTTTTACGTTCTACTACTCCATTTTGTTGTGGAGTTCTTGGAAATGAAAAATTGTGAGTTATTCCCTTTTTATTGTAGAATTCCTCAAACTTTTTATTTTCAAATTCACCACCGTGATCACTACGGATGGTTATAATTTTTACAGAAAGTTGATTTTGAGTCCTTTTTGTAAAGTTCTTAAAACTTTCAAAAGTATCACTTTTATGTTTCAAAAATATTGTCCATGTAAATCTAGAATATTCATCTACAATTACAAAAACGTATTTACTGTGATTTATTGACTGAATTTGAGATGGACCAAATAAATCAAGATGAAGTAATTCAAGAGGTTTTGAAGTTGAAATCATATCTTTTAATTTAAAGGAACTTTTTCTAAGTTTTCCTAATTGACATGCATCACATAAACTATCTACTTTAAAATTCATTTTAGGAAGACCTCTTACTAGATCTTGTTTTGACAGTCTAGATAAGAGTTTGAAATTCAAATGCCCAAATCTCTTATGCCAAATCCAAGGGTCACTTGTATTTGCCAAAAGACACGGGTTATCATTTGAAACTTCCATACTAAGAATATAAATATATTTTTTCTTAATTCCCTCAAATATTATGGTGGAATTATTATCTTCAATGTGACACTTATCTTTTTCAAATTTAATTTTATATCCTTTATCGCAAAGTTGACTAATACTTAGCAGATTATGTTTCAGATTCTTAACTAGCAAAACATTAGTAATAGTAGGAGTTTCAGAGTTACCGACATTGCCGATGCCAATCACATATCCTTTTGAGTTGTCTCCAAAGTTAACCAGTCCTCCATCTTCGTATATTATATCATTCAGCATATCTGGATTACCAGTCATGTGTCTAGAGCATCCACTATCGAGTATCCATTTATTCCTTTTGATCTGCACAATTTGTCCATTGTGGATTGATTCCTCAACACCCATAAAACATGTTTCCTGCACATCATACAATTTTGGTAGACAACTTGAATTTGAATATCGATTATATGCAGACTCATGAGACAGTGATGATCTGAATATTTCTAAACTATTATTATCAAGTTTTTCAAACATAGCCATTTTAAAAGCTTTTTTCAAAATTCATGTTATGAAACTTTGAAAACCTTGCTCTGATACCAAATGTGAGAAATGCGGATTACGGATCTTAAGGCTAGAATTAACACTAGAGGGGAGGTGAATAGTGTTTTAAGGAATTACAAATTCTTTTTGAGTTTATATTAATTTGAACACAAATGTATGCAATATTCAGACAAAGATATGATCACAAAATCAAACACGGATGCAGATATAAAGTAAAAGCAGTAAAGGAAAGAACACACCGGATTTTATACTGGTTCGGAGTTACCCTACACCTAGTCCCGCAACACAAGTACGGAATTCCTTTCAAAATCAATTCTTACAATTACACCATCGATTTCAAGGCCACGAGGTACACCGCTCCAGATTCATAATCCTCTGGGTAGAGATACTTGATTTTACGGGCAACAAGTTCACCCGATTGATTTTCCAAGCTACAATCACACCTTTTCTCGCTCGATTGAATACAAAGAAGTCTATAACTCTGAATAGCACTGGGATCTTGTTGAGATAGTGATAGAGAATCAAACCAGAGATGATCTAGTAAGATTCAATGGTGATTTCGTCAGAGTAATGGTAAAAATGTATATAAAGAAATGTGGAAGAAGAAGAGGAGTGAAATCAGAGAAAATATGATAGTAAATTCGTTTAAAACCGCCCCTATTTATAGTAGAACAACAGCCATGTCCATTCGTGAAAGGATATGACGAATAGACACTTCCTTTGAAATTCAAACTTTTGAAATAAACTGTCACCTTGTCGACAAGGATTCCTTGGGGTTGTCGACAAGCCTAAGTTATTTTTGGTAATTTGTTTTTCTTTGAAAATAACTTCTATCTTGTATTAAAACTATTTTAAACTTTATAAATATACTTAACTATAGTTAAAATACATAAATAAGTATAGAGAATAATATTTTGGTATATATAAAATTTTACTATAATTTATATTTAAATCTAAGTATAAATATTAAAAGTTAAATATATTATAATTAAAAGATAGTTTAAAACCAAGGATAATTTGATATTGAAAATAAAGATTATTTTGAGGCTAAAATTTTAAAACCAGGATAGATGTTTTTGATTTAAAAAGGAAGATTTTGAAATCATTTTGAAAACAAGATATAATTTTGTAAAAGATTTGAATAAAAGTTAGTGGATACAAAACAATGTTCCATTAGATTTTTCGTAGGTTCCATCCAACTTAGGGTTCAATCCCTTTAACGGGCTCGAAGTGGATTCCATTCCACGAATAAAATGGATTTTAAGATGTCAGTGCTTTTCTAGGAGTTTTAACAAAATTCCTAACTAAATTACTTATCTTGAAATGTTGAACTCTTGATAATCTTGATACTAATGAGTCTTGAATCTTGGTATCTTCGATCTTGAGTTCATCAGTTCTTGAATCTCTATACTGTACAGTCTTCATTCTTTGGTACCTGTATATATATCCTGCATATACATATATATCTAAACAATAATGTTAGTATTTATATTTTATAATCTTATTCTAAGGTTGTTGTCATCAAAACCAACTTCTCAGGGACTAACACCCACTTCCTCTTGCATCCCCCACTAGCTTGCGGGTTTGGCTCATCTTTGGGAGCGACAACAGACTAAGGCTTAGGATACAGACTCTCATGTTGAAGAGGTTCTTCACCGTCCTCTCGTAGGTCTCATCGATATGTCCTATTAGATTCTCTGCAACATAATCATCCAAACCGATAATAAATTTCTTGTTCTTCTTGAGCATGGTATCGATAAAAGATAGACATACTTCGATGGTGTGTCGAACTCAGCCGCGTACTCTGATATAGACATATCCCCTGTCTCAAGTAAGCAAACTTCCAAATGAGCATCAAGTTCTAAGGGGTCGGGATATACTTCTCTTCAAATCTCGCCTTAAACTGCTCCCAAGTAATTTGATCCTCGAGAGTAGTAATTTAATGGCATTCCACTATAGCTCATACTATAAGCTGCCTAGAGGCTAGCTTTCTCTTTATCGCATCCTCTAACTTCATATCCTAAAAGATGCATTCGCAGGTGCCTAACCAATACTACACTTCAACGGATGATTTCATTCCAATAAACGGCTTGCCTCCCAGAATGGAGTAATCCTTGCTTAGTTTGTCAAAGTCAGCCCTCCGTGCTTGCATTGGAACACCACCACCAACAGCCATTGCAAATTTGGGCATTTTGAACCATGTTTTGCCCCATCTCATCGAACATATTCTACAAGTCGAGCTTAGTAGCCTCTGATCCTACCCCCTCTCAACTCCAGAAATGAAGTTCCTAGCAGCATTCCTTGTTACCCGGCTCATCCTTTTAAGCTGTAATAAGAATGACCAGTCTCTCTAGAAGGAATAAGTGGTATTCATGAATACAATGTGATTTATCCTATATATACTACTGTATAGTTTTGAAAATCAAAATATAACAAGTATGCTCTCTCATATATAGCTCAATCCATTCTAAGGTGATACCTCCTTCCTTAAGTATCCACTTAGGTCGTCATCGCAACCTAAGCTCTGATACCAAATGTGATGACCTATCTACACCTACGTTACCTAATATTCCTATATAATATGCTGTGGAGGTACCCGGCCGATGCAAGATAGTGCCAAGGGTGAAAAATAAAAAATCCAAACACAGAACATGTAGTATATATATTTCTGATACTTGAGAAGATTGGGAACCTGGCTTACAGAGTCAACTTACCTTAGAAGCTGGTGGGCGTGCAAAATGTGTTCCATATTTCTCACTTGCGAAAGTGTGTGGACAGCACGGGCGTGATAGTTGGGCTGAATCAACTTGATGATATCGAGATTGAACCAGAAGAATCAAGACCTCGTAGTCCTGATCATATTGTTGGACATGATGTGAAATAGCTTAGGTGGAAAACAGCAGAGTTGGTGAAGGTTCAGGGGAGTTAGAGTGAAGACGAATGTACTTGGGAATCCGAGGAGAGCATAAGGACCTCTTATCCAAAGCTCTTTGCTTGGTGGGGCACCTATTTATCGCATTTACTTTCTTTTTCAGTATCATATAGGCTAATTTAGTATCCTACATCCAAGGGTAGGTGTAAATATCATTACGTGCTTTTATATGCATGTTTGATGTTTTATATGTTTGCTCTTGGATGTTCGGCATGTGGGATAACTATATTTGATTCAATCTTATTTGTATTTAGGATTACATGGGCAAAAATTTTAAGGGGGGAGAGTGTAATAATGCATAGTTTACATATCGAAGGATCATAAAATATTGTTTTTAAATCCATATGAGATCGTATGACTCTATAACTTTGAGAAACTAGTGACATTTCCTATAATTAAAATTATTTTTTGGATGATTTTACCCCTAAAAACTTATAACGGCTATAGTTTTTGATAGAAGCCTAATAAGCATCTAAGGCCACTTCCATTAAAAGATATGATGGTTTCCTTTTCCTTAGAGTGGTAATAGTTTCAATTTGAATTTTCTAACTAGAAGGTATGGCTGTTTGAAGACTGACAATTTTTGAAGCAGCTTAGTGGGTAATTCATGAGGTTTGGGGGTAAACCCACTAACCTAGTTTAGGTTTGGAGGCTACGATAGGCTAAACCATCATTCCCCAATCATTCTTACCATTTCTCAAATAGATCTAAGCTCCCATTAATTTTGCGAAGGAAAACTTGGGGCTTGCTTGTTGATTTTTAGATTTGCCTCGATTTGCATGCAAAACTTGGATTTTAGAGGTTTCGGTTAGTGATTTATCATCTCTCACCTTATTATATATATATATATATCTGTATATGTGTATATATAAAGGCTTTAACATATTTTAGATCCATTTTTAAAGTCAAAATTAAAATTTAAAACTGTTTTAAAAATCCAACCTATAGTAAAAACACAAATAAATCGATTTTTGGTGTTGTAGACATGTTATTTGGATATATGATTGCTTTGATATATGTTTGGCTATGTCATAAACACATTGTATGTTGACTGTCATTATTATTAGTTTAATTTTCACGTTTGGACATTTTTTGGCACATGTGTAGTGTTTGTTTGTATGCTTGTATTGCTGAAAATGCTCATCGAAGCGACTTAGAATTGGGAACTATGAAATCAAATTCCGATGGATAGGCTCAAGGGAATTTGGATTTGTATTGTTGCATAGGCAATGCATGAGATTAAAAGTGTTGCGTGTAGCGATGAATCGGTGCAATGTTGGTGTGTTGAAGGAGCTACAGGTTTTGGTTTGGTAGAGCTTGGTCCAGCATGGGATAGTCCGGTATTTGGCTTCATTCAGCAAGGGAGGACGGGACATGAAATCTTGTTTGGTAGCTGTTTCGTTTGACAATGGAGGACCAGACATGAAATCTTTTCTAATATTTTCTTGGTCTGGTGGTGCTATGGTTCGGTGCCGGACAAAAGAGTGTGTTCAGGGTTGCTTCATTACGCTATGGTGGGTTGCCGAATAGGAATTCCTGCTTGGTTTTCCTTTTGTTCATTGGGCGCATGGTTTCAAGTTGAAGATTAAGAGGATAGGACGTGGCATGAACGCACTTTCGAGTAGAGTTTGAGGGTCTTTAAAGAGTTGACAGGGAGCAAGGGTGGATGACTCTGAGATATTTCGAGATGACCTTGGATTCTGTGTGGAAAAAAAGAAGCAATGGCGTGATGCATCGACATGATGACTTTAGAACCTTGGTACAATGGCTCTAAGACTTATACGAGTGTCTAGAGGTGTTCCGAAGATGATGACTTAACGATGGGAGTTGTAATAGTGATACACATGGGCAAGTTCAATGATGGGAACCTGCGGAGCAGAATCTGCGACTGTGTTCTACCGTGGAAATAGTCGGAATGGGATAACGATTAAGTTCCATTATAGAGATGCATGCAAAGGGATCGTGGATACTTGAGATTTCTAGTGTGCTCGTAAAGAAGGGGTATGTAGGGACACCCACCTGGATTTGCGATCGTGTCCATAACTTGAGATAGTAGATTACCCTCGGCTTTTGCGATTGTGAGCCTAGTTCCTAGCCTTTCAGAGTGGCATAGATTCGAGCACCAATGAAGCTGGGATTTCCATTGAGTCCCCGGTTTGCTATTGTACCATATGAGTTATCATATATCTAACGCACATGAATGATGGTGAAGGTTATTTGATGGATGTTACGTTTGCCATGGTTGTTTTTCACTCTAGGGTGTCACCCAATGTAGGTATTTCCGACCGCATACCTAGACGCTAGACATTGTACTTCGACTGTAGCACACTTATATGGTTGTGATAGTAGATTAGCATATATTGGTTGTTATGTGGGGACATGTCAGGTATGGTTCTTCATACCTTATGCCCCTATTGACTACGATTTTTATAGTATTTTTGAGATGATTTATCGTGCACACCAAATTGCTGTTTGAACTGAGATTTTATCCTTTGCTTCTTATTATCTCGAGTACTCTTAAATTAGTAGACTAGGGATAACAGGTCTAGATAACACATGGAGCTGTACGAAGTACAAGTAGGAGGCTACGTTTTCATATACATCTAATTGGAGCTTATTATCGCTTACATTCCCTTGTGAAGTACTTTGGAGCTATCCCAGTACTTGTATCACTTTAGAGATAGTTTTGAGTTCATTTTGGGAGATTTGGGATGTATAAACTCTATTATTCAGTTTTTTATAGCCTTTGAACCTATTATGCTCTGATGTTCATATTTGTTGTTCATTTGATTATATCACCATCTCATTTATTTTACATCTATGTTATTATATTATATTTTGTCTATGCGCTTTGGGATGTTTGCTTGGATTTTTGTTATTTTACACCCTTTGCTACTGTCATGCATCAGCTGGGTACCTCCACAGCGCATTATACAGGTATGTTTCATACCGGAGGTGTAGGGTAGTCATCACATGTAGCACCTTATCCCTCAACCCATCGACATTAGGAATAAACAATCTTCGATCCTTATAGAGCCAGTCATCACGATCGAGCCCGTACCGCTTCATCTCCTAAGACTCTAATCCTTCCGCTATCTTTGCCATGATCTCGGCTAGCCTAGCATCTTTCCTCTGACTAGTACTGATTCGCTCAATCATGGTAGGTCTGGTCATTAAGCTAGCCAACACTTGTGGCTCTAGCTCACATCGAGGTTTAAAATCATAACCAGTGTTAAACTATAACTGCTTACACTCTAGAAACATCACTCCTAAGCTGGAATGTCTCCTTCTCAATGCATCAATGACTGCATTGTCCTTGCGTGGTGCATAGGACATGTCAAAGTCATAGGAGGCTAGGGACTTTATCGATCGCTGTTGATGAAGGTTAAGGTCCATCTAGGAGAATAGATACTTCAACGACTTGTGATCAGTTTACAACTCAAACCTTTACCCAAGAAAATAATGTCTCTATATCTTCAAAGAAAATACTATCGTTGCCAACTCCTAATCATTAGTTGGATATATCTTCTCGTGTGGTTTCGTCTATCGACTAGCATAGGTGAAACCTTTCTAATTTGCATCAACATTGCACCTAATCCAGTACCTCAGACATTTTTGTACACTGTTAGCTCCTCATTCCCGCTCGAAATGACTAACACCGATGCACTTGTCAACCTCTCCTTCAAACTCACGAACACGTGCTTGAATCTCGCATCCCAAATAAAAGTCCGATTCTTCTTCAACAAGGTGGGTAACGGTGCTGCTACCTTAGAAATGTCCTTTAAAAAATGTCTATAGTATCCTGCCAATCCAAGGAAACTTCTCACGTCTATAATGGTCTTGGGTCGATCCCTATACTACAGCCACCTTTGTAGGAACTACATCAATACCCTGCTCAGAATCAATGTGACCCTAAAATCGGACTTCCCTCCTCTAGCAGTGACACTTCGAAAACATCGCCTTTAATCGGTGTCTTCTCAACACCTCAAGCACAATCTGCAAATGCTTCATGTGTTCTTCCTTCGTCCTTAAATAAACAAGGATATCATCCATGAACACAAGTACAAACTTATTTAGTTGGTCCCTGAAAACACGGTTCATAAGACTAACAAAGTATGTTGTTGTGTTGGTTAGTTTGAACGGCATAACCAACCACTTATAGAATCCAGACAGCGTACAGAACGCTCTAATCGACACATCTCCTTCACCACTCTCGGTTGATGAAATCCCGTTGCAAGGTCTAATTGAGAGAATACGCTAGCACCATGGAGCCAATCGAATAAGTCATCAATACGTAGGAGTGGATACTTGTTCTTCCTCATCGCTTTGTTAAACTCACAGTAATCTACACACAGTCTCAAAGAGCCTCTGCCTTTGTAGCGAACACTATAGGTGCTCCCCACTCAGATATACTTCATCGAATGAACCTTGTCATAATAGGTCATTCACTTGCACCTTCAGTTCCTTCTTGTTTTTCATCACCATACGCCTTAATGGCATAACAATTGGTCTGGCTTCCTTCATCAAATCAATAAGAAATTCAATCTTCTAGTGTGGTGGCAATTCGGTCACCTCCTCGAATATGCCTGGATACTTCCTCGTTATAGGTACAGATGACAACTCGTCGTGTGGAATCTCGATTGAGTACAAAAAACTAATTATCACCTCATTGTTAGCAATTCAACCTATCTCCAACCTATGCCCATCATCCATCTCTATCATCACCAACGACGTCTCATAATCCACCACTACTCCATACTTCTACAGCCAGTCTATCCCCAGAATACTACCGAACCCCACAAAACCAAAACAAAAAAATACAAGCAATCAAACATACATGACTCAATAAGATCAAGTCCCGACAAATCATGCAAAGGCTAGTCGATCCTTCCACATGGTTTGTGACAATCAAAGGTCAGCTAACTATCTCAAGTTTCAATCCTGATCTATATACCAAATCACTAGATACAAAGAAATGTGAAGCCCTAGTATCGAATAAAACATGTACATATGTTTCAAAAATAGAAAGTATACCCTGTATGACGACTCCCATCCCCTTCTCCTTTGTCGATGGAGCACTTGACGAAGATGAAACAATGTTTGAAGCGTAGAAAGATGCAAACGCCTTATTTCTCGATAGTTCTAGACAATCGTTCTTGATATGCCTCGGCTTGATACCATTGTAGCATTTCTTGCCCTCTGTCTTACTGTCTCTGACAAGATGGCCATTCTCCCCATAATTATAGCAAGTAGGCTCTCACTTGCCCTTCTTCTGACCACTTGTATGAAACTGCTTCTTCTTATTGTTGTTGTCCCACTTCTTCTTGCCTCTCCCGCCATCTTGTGGGTTTGGCTCATCTTTGGGAGCGAAAATCGACTAAGGCTCAGGATACAAACTCTCATTTCGAAGAAGCTGTTCCACTATCCTCTTGAAGGTATCATTGATATGTCCTTGTAGATTCTCTCCAACATAATCATCCAAGCCCATGATAAATTTCTCATTATTTTTTAGCGTAGTATTGATAAAAGATAGACATACTTCAATAGTGTGTCGAACTCAGCTACGTACTCTGATACAGACATATCCCCCTATCTCAAGTCAGCAAACTTCCGAAAGGGTGTCGACTTCTGAGTGGCCAGTATATACTTTTCTTCAAATCTTTCCTTAAACTGCTCCTACGTAATCTGATCCTCGGGAGTAGTAATCTTAATGGCGTTCCACTATCCCATAGCTCATCCTCGAAGCTGCCTAGAGGCTAGCTTCCTCTTTATCGCATCCTCTAACTCCATATCCTATAAGATGAATTCATTGGTGTCCAACTAACCCTACACTTCAATGGATGATTTTGTTCCAATAAATGGCTTGCCTCTTAGAATGGAGTAATCTTGGCTTAGTTTGTCAAAGTCAACCCTAGGTGCTTGCATTGGAACACCACCACCAATAGCCATAACAGGAACAACTTAGTCATTTTAAACCATGTTTCGCTCGATCTCAGCGAACATGTTCTACAAGTCAGGCTTAGTAGCCTCCGATCCTGCCCCCTCTTAGCTCCAGAAATGAAGTTCCTAGCAACATTCTTTGTTACCCGGCTCATTCTTGTAAGCTATAATAAAAATGATCAGTCTCTCTAAAAGGAATAAGTGATGTTCATGAATGCAATGAGATTTATACTATATATATACTACTATATTGTTTTGAAAATCAAAATATACCAAGTATGCTCTCTCATATATAGCTCAATCCATTCTAAGGAGATATCTCCTTCCTTAAGTATCCACTTAGGTCGTAACCACAACCTAAGCTCTGATACCAAATGTGACGACCGCCCTACACCTACTTTACCCAATATACATGTATAATATGCTGTGGAGATACCCGACTGATGCAAGATAGTAGCCAAGGGTGAAAAATAAAAAAATCCAAACATAGAACCTGTAGAATATATCACAGTGCATAGACAAAATATAATATAATTACATAGATGTAAAGTAGGCGAGATAGTGATATAATCAAAAGAACCATAAATAAGAACATCAGGGTGAAACAGATTCATAGATTATACAAAAACTGAAATAGTAGAGATTATACATCCGAAATCTCCAAAATAAACTCCAAAACTGTCTCTGAAGTAATACAAGTATTGTTTTAGCTCTACAGTACTGCACAGCAGAATATAAGCGATTGTAAGATCCAAGTATATATATATATATATATATA
The DNA here is from genome assembly GCA_030737815.1 of Allium fistulosum. NCBI lineage: Eukaryota > Viridiplantae > Streptophyta > Magnoliopsida > Asparagales > Amaryllidaceae > Allium > Allium fistulosum. Next base: position 422,728,730 of record CM060906.1, read on the forward strand.
TCTATACTATATTATTTGTAGTGAGTTAGATTTCAAGCTCACACAGGCCCCCTTGAAATTTGGCAACTGAACAGTCTCCGAGTCTATACTACTGAGTTGAATTTCAAGAGCACACAAGCTCTTTGAATATTTCATGAAACGAAAAGTCGTGTTTTTTTATTTCCTTTTTTCCTTTCCCTATCGCTGCTCTCTTTCTCCTACTTCACTCCTCACCCGTAACTAATTAGGTCATATCGCTTTTCCCTTCCGCCCGCGTTTCCCTCCCATCCAACCACTATTGCCAGCCAATTCAACTTGGAACCACCTCCAAAACGACCTTCGATCAATTACTCCTCTCCATCCATTCTGGTTCTCCTAAAAATTTGCGAGTATTTCCTATTGCTGATTTGAATTCCAATAGACAACTACTAACAATCGACCGTTTCTTCCAAATTGAGGTATAATTTATATCTCTTCTGCATCCCTCTTTTCTTCTGCAACTAAAATCTATTATTTCTCCTTAACCAACGAACATAATATACACTATGTCTCCGATCCCTATTTACATTCGACTAGGTCATTAGAGCGCTTATCACTGCTGCCACTTCACCGTCATTCCTCGACATCCTCTGTCCAATGGCGATTCTACGTTTCTCGGTTGCTGCTTTGGTCAAGTCTTGAAGGCCCGCTTTCATGTAAAACCCCTTCATAGTGTTCGTTCCCCTTCCTTTTATCCCTTTTCCCGTAACATAAATTGATTTTCCTTTCTTAGTTTTATGAAATTATTAGTTTCTATATATAAGATCACTGAATTAACCATAAGAAATGAAAAACCTTTACAGTTCAGCTTGATGAGTTGTTCAACGTAAATGTTGTTCGTTTTTTTTTCAATTTAAAATTTTCAACATTATGTATATGCAAGTACTTTAAATCAGGGGATGTGATAACCCAATAATCAAATTTAGAAGGTATATTATCCTAAATAGTCTATTTGTTGTGAAGTATGAATTACAGTAGAATTAAAGGTTACCGATTCTCTAGAAAATTTAGGAAGTATATTGTTTAAAATATTATGGCCTTTTTTGTTATGGTTGACCGGGACTTAGGTAATGGCTTCTCTACTTTTTTATTATAAAAGTAAACATTAATTACTTATATTCCTTTGATTGAATAAGTACATTACTCCTTCATGAAAAAGTTTCAAATCTTTTTCCGTTTTTTAACTTTGTATATTCACTTAATTATTTTGTAGTAAAGTGGAGGTTTTATCCTTACCTTTAAGGAATTTTCGGTTTGGCTATGATTGGGAGCTTGAATGCATGCTTCAACAAAGTATGATTTAAGTTAACTTCTTTAAATTGCATCACCAAATTATTTGTAATATAATTAGTTTGAAATTCACACCCTCAGAGTTTAGGTAGTTAGGCTTCACCTCCTGCTTGTTATAAGAAAGCATCCACCCTTTGAGTTCAGGTAGTTAAGGTTTACCTCATATTTTTTTGGAGCGTCGTACAAATAAATGATAAATATATTCCATTATATTAACCATAGGAGCCCTACTTGCCGAATGTTAGCATAAAGAAATAGATAATGATAGTGGTTTTTTTGTTGAGAAATAAAATTAGTGCTTAGATTTATGAAAAGTTTGTTATAATCTCAAAGTAGTTGAGTAAATTTTCTTACCAACCGTGTTTAATTATTTTATTTCTACTTTCATGGAGATGCATATTCATTTCATCTTTTAACTTTTCCATTCTTTTGTGAATTTTGACAGCAATAAAGAAGGCTTTTGCTTTGCTTCAAGGGTTTTTTGATTTAGCCATTTTTTATAGCATGAATGCTAGATTCCATAAAAAGGGTCTGTTAAGGTACAAAGTGCAAGGTACTAAAACAAAATGATAGTTCTTATAAAATGGTTATGGATTTCATTAAACTAGCACTTATCTCAAAACTAGGATTTGGATACATTCACTTCATCTAAATTTTAGAGTATAGAAGGCATAATGTATAGACTACCTATACTAATGTTGAAGTTTAAAGGAGGTAAGAACCTTGCATTTAGATTTATACTCAAAATATCAATACCAAAATGGTGCATCAAGTATGATATATTGCATTATGTATACAAATTTAATTATGCTATGTTATGATGATTAAGGCAACGATTCTATCTAATTTCTCAACATGAGAGCTATATGTTAAAAGGAAATATAAAATCATAAATGAAATATTAGCTATAATTTCGAAAATCAATAATAACATGGATTCTTAGTTACTAAAGATCAAAAGCTTATTATAACAATATCCTGTTCAATATTAAGGTCCACATCTTTTCGCCGTTTGAATCAGATCCTGCAATATTTAAGTGGAGCTAGCCATGCACTAAATAGTTCAAAACCTATGAAGAAAAAACCTACAAAAATAAATTAGGTTATATGTATTATTAATCAGGAACATTATAACTTTAGAATGTGCATCAAATGGTCCGAAGATGCCTCTAATGATAGGACGATGTAATAATGCTTTCCACTTTACGTAAGCATTCAATTTTTTTTTTTTGGGAAGCTGGTAAACGTTATTGCCAATTAATGTTTTCATTACATTAACCAGCTAGAAAATAACATGTAATAAATGATAGCAAAGACAAAAATACATACATACATACATACATATATATATATATATGAGCTTTTGATTATAAGCATTCATTATGATTGGGAAAATTAGTTGTTTATTTTAATTTGTTAACGGTCTATGTTTAACCAAGCTTTTCGGAACATTTCCAATAACACATGCTGTCAAAAATATTGACTTATATTATACTCATTGACAAATAAATCCAAACCAAATGACTAAACATGGAAAACTAAACCTTAAAAACTGAAAAATAATAAGATTATTGAACTAAACAACTACAAGCTAAAAAATAAGTGTCAATTAGGTTTTAGTGGTAGAATAACCCAATTATCAAATTTAGAAGGTATATTATCCTAAAATAGTCTATTTGTTGTGAAGTATGAATTACAGTAGAATTAAAGGTTACAGATTCTCTAGAATTTAGGAAGTATATTGTTTAAAATATTGTGGCCTTTTTTGTTATGGTTGATCGGGACTTAGGTAATGGCTTCTCTACTTTTTTATTATAAAAGTAAACATTGATTACTTATATTCCTTTGATTGAATAAGTACATTACTCCTTCATGAAAAAGTTTCAAATCTTTTTCCGTTTTTTAACTTTGTATATTCACTTAATTATTTTGTAGTAAAGTGGAGGTTTTATCCTTACCTTCAAGGAATTTTCGGTTTGGCTATGATTGGGAGCTTGAATGCATGCTTCAACAAAGTATGATTTAAGTTAACTTCTTTAAATTGCATCACTAAATTATTTGTAATATAATTAGTTTGAAATTCACACCCTTTGAGTTCAGGTAGTTAGGCTTTACCTCCTGTTTGTTATAAGCAAGCATCCACCCTTTGAGTTCAGGTAGTTAAGGTTTACCTCATATTTTTTTGGTGCGTCGTACAAATAAATGATAAATATATTCCATTATATTAACCATAGGAGCCCTACTTGTCGAATGTTAGCATAAAGAAATAGATAATGATAGTGGTTTTTTTGTTGAGAAATAAAATTAGTGCTTAGATTTATGAAAAGTTTGTTATAATCTCAAAGTAGTTGAGTAAATTTTCTTACCAACTGTGTTTAATTATTTTATTTCTACTTTCATGGAGATGCATATTCATTTCAGCTTTTAACTTTTCCATTCTTTTGTGAATTTTGACAGCAATAAAGGAGGCTTTTGCTTTGCTTCAAGGGTTTTTTGATTTAGCCATTTTTTATAGCATGAGTGCTAGATTCCATAAAAAGGGTCTGTTAGGGTACAAAGTGCGAGGTACTAAAACAAAATGATTGTTCGTATAAAATGGTTATGGATTTCATTAAACTAGCACTTATCTCAAAACTAGGATTTGGATAAATTCACTTCATCTAAATTTTAGAGTATAGAAGGCATAATGTGTAGACTACCTATACTAATGTTGAAGTTTAAAGGAGGTAAGAACCTTGCATTTAGATTTATACTCAAAATATCAATACCAAAATGGTGCATCAAGTATGATATATTGCATTATGTATACAAATTTAATTATGCTATGTTATGATGATTAAGGCAACGATTCTATCTAATTTCTCAACATGAGAGCTATATGTTAAAAGGAAATATAAAATCATAAATGAAATATTAGCTATAGTTTCGAAAATCAATAATAACATGGATTCTTAGTTACTAAAGATCAAAAGCTTATTATAACAATATCCTGTTCAACATTAAGGTCCACATCTTTTCGCCGTTTGAATCAGATCCTGCAATATTTAATTGGAGCTAGCCATGTACTAAATAGTTCAAAACCGATGAAGAAAAAACCTACAAAAATAAATTAGGTTATATGCAATATTAATCAGGAACATTATAACTTTAGAATATGCATCAAACGGTTCAAAGATGCCTCTAATGATAGGACGATGTAATAATGCTTTCCACTTTACGTAAGCATTCAATTTTCTTTTCTTTTCTTCTTTTTTTTGGAAGCTGGTAAACGTTATTGCCAATTAATGTTTTCATTACATTAACTAGCTAGAAAATAACATGTAATAAATGATAGGAAAGACAAAAATACATACATACATACATACATACATACATACATATATATATATACATACATATATACATACATATATATATATATATATATGAGCTTTTGATTATAAGCATTCATTATGATTGGGAAAATTAGTTGTTTATTTTAATTTGTTAACGGTCTATGTTTAACCATGCTTTTCGGAACATTTCCATGCTGTCAAAAATATTGACTTCTATTATACTCATTGACGAATAAATCTAAACCAAATGACTAAACATGGAAAACTAAACCTTTAAAACTGAAAAATAATAAGATTATTGAACTAAACAACTACAAGCTAAAAAATAAGTGTCAATTAGGTTTTAGTTGTAGAATAACCCAATTATCAAATTTAGAAGGTATATTATCCTAAAATAGTCTATTTGTTGTGAAGTATGAATTATAGTAGAATTAAAGGTTACAGATTCTCTAGAATTTAGGAAGTATATTGTTTAAAATATTGTGGCCTTTTTTGTTATGGTTGATCGGGAATTAGGTAATGGCTTCCCTACTTTTTTATTATAAAAGTAAACATTGATTACTTATATTCCTTTGATTGAATAAGTACATTACTCCTTCATGAAAAAGTTTCAAATCTTTTTCCTTTTTTTAACTTTGTATATTCACTTAATTATTTTATAGTAATGTGGAGGCTTTATCCTTACCTTCAAGGAATTTCGGTTTGGCTATGATTGGGAGCTTGAATGCATGCTTCATCAAAGTATGATTTAAGTTAATTTCTTTAAATTGCATCACCAAATTATTTGTAATATAATTAGTTTGAAATTCACACCCTTTGAGTTCAGGTAGTTAAGCTTTACGTCTTGTTTGTTATAAGCAAGCATCCACCCTTTGAGTTCAGGTAGTTAAGGTTTACCTCATATTTTTTAGAGCGTCGTACACATAAATGATAAATATATTCCATTATATTAACCAGAGGAGCCCTACTTGCCAAATGATAGCATAAAGAAATAGATAATGATAGTGGTTTTTTTGTTGAGAAATAAAATTAGTGCTTTAATTTATGAAAAGTTTGTTATAATCTCAAAGTAGTTGAGTAAATTTTCTTACCAACTTTGTTTAATTATTTTATTTCTACTTTCATGGAGATGCATATTCATTTTAGTTTTTAACTTTTCCATTCTTTTGTGAATTTTGACAGCAATAAAGGAGGCTTTTGCTTTACTTCAAGGGTTTTTTGATTTAGCCATTTTTTATAGCATGAATGCTAGATTCCATAAAAAGGGTTTGTTAGGGTACAATGTTTGAGGTACTAAAACAAAATGATAGTTCTTATAAAATGGTTATGGATTTCATTAAACTAGCACTTATCTCAAAAGTAGGATCTGGATACATTCACTTCATCTAAATGTTGGAGTATAGAAGGCATAATGTGTAGACTACCTATACTAATGTTGAAGTTTAAAGGAGGTAAGAACCTTGCATTTAGATTTATACTCAAAATATCAATACCAAAATGGTGCATCAAGTATGATATATTGCATTATGTATACAAATTTAATTATGCTATGTTATGATGATTAAGGCAATGATTCTATCTAATTTCTCAACATGAGAGCTATATGTTAAAAAGGAAATATAAAATCATAAGTGAAATATTAACTATAATTTCGAAAATCAATAATAACATGGATTCTTAGTTACTAAAGATCAAAAGCTTATTATAACAATATCCTGTTCAACATTAAGGTCCACATCTTTTCGCCATTTGAATCAGATCCTGCAATATTTAAGTGGAGCTAGACATGCACTAAATAGTTCAAAACCGATGAAGAAAAAACCTACAAAAAAAAATTAGGTTATATGCATTATTAATTAGGAACATTATAACTTTAGAATGTGCATCAAACGGTCCGAAGATGCCTCTAATGATAGGACGATGTAATAATGCTTTCCACTTTACGTAAGCATTCATTTTTTTTTGGAAGCTGGTAAACGTTATTGCCAATTAATGTTTTCATTACATTAACCAGCTAGAAAATAACATGTAATAAATGATAGCAAAGACAAAAATACATACATACATACATACATACATACATACATACATACATATATATACATACATACATACACACACACACACACACACACACACATATATATATATATATATATATATGAGCTTTTGATTATAAGCATTCATTATGATTGGGAAAATTAGTTGTTTATTTTAATTTGTTAACGGTCTATGTTTAACCATGCTTTTTGGAACATTTCCAATAACACATGCTGTCAAAAATATTGACTTATATTATACTCATTGACGAATAAATCCAAACCAAATGACTAAACATGGAAAACTAAACCTTTAAAACTGAAAAATAATAAGATTATTGAACTAAACAACTACAAGCTAAAAAATAAGTGTCAATTAGGTTTTAGTGGTAGAATAACCCAATTATCAAATTTAGAAGGTATATTATCCTAAAATAGTCTATTTGTTGTGAAGTATGAATTACAGTAGAATTAAAGGTTACAAATTATCTAGAATTTAGGAAGTATATTGTTTAAAATATTGTGGCCTTTTTTGTTATGGTTGATCGGGACTTAGTTAATGGCTTCTCTACTTTTTTATTATAAAAGTAAACATTGATTACTTATATTCCTTTGATTGAATAAGTACATTACTCCTTCATGAAAAAGTTTCAAATCTTTTTCCGTTTTTTAACTTTGTATATTCACTTAATTATTTTGTAGTAAAGTGGAGGTTTTATCCTTACCTTCAAGGAATTTTTGGTTTGGCTATGATTGGGAGCTTGAATGCATGCTTCAACAAAGTATGATTTAAGTTAACTTCTTTAAATTGCATCACCAAATTATTTGTAATATAATTAGTTTGAAATTCACACCCTTTGAGTTCAGGTAGTTAGGCTTTACCTCCTGTTTGTTATAAGCAAGCGTCCACCCTTTGAGTTCTGGTAGTTAAGGTTTACCTCATATTGTTTTAGAGCGTCGTACAAATAAATGATAAATATATTCCATTATATTAACCAGAGGAGCCCTACCTTCCGAATGTTAGCATAAAGAAATAGATAATGATAGTGGTTTTTTTGTTGAGAAATAAAATTAGTGCTTAGATTTATGAAAAGTTTGTTATAATCTCAAATTAGTTGAGTAAATTTTCTTACCAACTGTGTTTAATAATTTTATTTCTACTTTCATGGAGATGCATATTCATTTTAGCTTTTAACTTTTCCATTCTTTTGTGAATTTTGACAGCAACAAAGGAGGCTTTTGCTTTGCTTCAAGGGTTTTTTGATTTAGCCATTTTTTATAGCATGAATGCTAGATTCCATAAAAAGTTTCTGTTAGGGTACAAAGTGTGAGGTACTAAAACAAAATGATAGTTCTTTTAAAATGGTTATGGATTTCATTAAACTAGCACTTATCTCAAAAGTAGGATTTGGATACATTCACTTCATCTAAATTTTGGAGTATAGAAGGCATAATGTGTAGACTACCTATACTAATGTTGAAGTTTAAAGGAGGTAAGAACCTTGCATTTAGATTTATACTCAAAATATCAATACCAAAATGGTGCATCAAGTATGATATATTGCATTATGTATACAAATTTAATTATGCTATGTTATGATGATTAAGGCAACGATTCTATCTAATTTCTCAACATGAGAGCTATATGTTAAAAGGAAATATAAAATCATAAATGAAATATTAGCTATAATTTCGAAAATCAATAATAACATGGATTCTTAGTTACTAAAGATCAAAAGCTTATTATAACAATATCCTGTTCAACATTAAGGTCCACATCTTTTCGCCGTTTGAATCAGATCCTGCAATATTTAAGTGGAGCTAGCCATGCACTAAATAGTTCAAAACCGATGAAGAAAAAACCTACAAAAATAAATTAGGTTATATGCAATATTAATCAGGAACATTATAACTTTATAATGTGCATCAAACGGTTCGAATATGCCTCTAATGATAGGACGATGTAATAATGTTTTCCACTTTACGTAAGCATTCAATTTTCTTTTCTTTTCTTCTTTTTTTTGGAAGCTGGTAAACGTTATTGCCAATTAATGTTTTCATTACATTAACTAGCTAGAAAATAACATGTAATAAATGATAGGAAAGACAAAAATACATACATACATACATACATATATATACGTACATATATACATACATATATATATATATATGAGCTTTTGATTATAAGCATTCATTATGATTGGGAAAATTAGTTGTTTATTTTAATTTGTTAACGGTCTATGTTTAACCATGCTTTTCGGAACATTTCCAATAACACATGGTGTCAAAAATATTGACTTATATTATACTCATTGACGAATAAATCCAAACCAAATGACTAAACATGGAAAACTAAACCTTTAAAACTGAAAAATAATAATATTATTGAACTAAACAACTACAAGCTAAAAAATAAGTGTCAATTAGGTTTTAGTTGTAAATGCATAGAAAAGGATTTTGAACTGATAAGTAAAATTAATTTGTTTTCAAGTTCTTTCAAGTTGATCATAGTAATTCCATATAAAAAATATTTTTCATCGGATTTATTAATCAATGTAGGAAACAATGAATTTTACATTAGAAGCGAACTAATAAATTTTAATGAAGAATCAAGAAGTGTACATACTACTAATTTGATGGACTTTTGTAATTGAATTTTTGTTGGCTATATCTTATATGAAGAGGAAATCTTATAAGCATGTATTGTACAGATACATGCAAATCTTATAAATGTGATAATCAACACTTTAATATAATATAGGTAGAATAACCATATTCAGAAGATCGTCTCTATAGATATAGTCAAGTTATGTGACCATTCATCATTTAAATCCAGTTTCATTGATCTTATACCAAAGATCATGTATTCAATATCAACTACAAGCAGAGGGTACTCAAAAGCAATAACCATGGTAGATTTCGATGTGATATATTCTAATAAGAAGACCATCATTTTATTGTTTATTTTTATTCAAATTGGATTTTCTATTTAATTTTAAAGGTGACTTGCAAGAGCCTTATTTGTGCTTGATATGTGTTTTAGAATTAACGTGATTTTTTTTATCAATTGTTGAGCCTTAGGTTTCAGAGATCTTTGTTTCCAGTTTACACCTTTATTTTAGATGATTGTTAGCAATGCACTAGCAAAGTCAATGCAATGTATCGATCATCTAGAAAATAATTATTTCATAATTTTACATTACAAAACTTATGGTCATGAAAATTGGAGAAACAAAATATGCACGAAGAAATGGAACTATTTTTCCTCAATGAACATACAATTATACAATGATGGACAAAATATTGCTTTACAAATTCTAAAAAACATTAACAAACTTGATATTGATTACTAACACACATACACTAAAGAGAAACATGTGATTGTAAGGGAAAAAACGACTACTATAATGTTACAAAATTTAAAATTTATGATGCAAAAAAATTATAAAAGTACAGGAATGCTAAATACAAAGTGGTACCTAAATTAAATAGAGCTAAGTTTTCTTTAATTTGTTATTCATCACTTACTACTTGATTGATTATGCATTAATACGAAGAAGTTGTAGTATTATCGTTTAGATATATTTACCCTTTAGTATGTATTTTTTAAATGATATAGGATTTCTGATTTGAATAATTAGTAGCAAAATTTGTTCATTTTTACAACAAATGAAGTAAAACAACAGAACACATAATGTACTTATAGCCTGTTAAATGAAATACTATGTATATAATATCCTTAATGTAATCATGGGAGTCAAAATTGCTTCTTTCTCAAAGATCAAATTTTAAATCCACTAATTAATTCAGTACAACCATTTTAAGAAATTGAATTTATGTCAAAAATGACAGAAATGGAGGTTGGACTATAATGTTATAACAATAAGAGTTCTCTTTATGATATTATGAAGTATAGACAATCTTATATTCAACATTCCATATTCTTTGTATAATGATTATATGTGTGCTTTCGGTTAACAAAAAAATGATGAATCTCTCGGATTATTTTTGACCCATAATAATCATTGAGCAGCCTTAAATGACAGACATAAAAGTTAGCGACATGTTGGCCATAGAATGATTCATGACAAAATACATCTAACGTGATTACTAAACATTGGATGTGATACAGTACTAGCATTTCATATATGCATTATGCTAATATACTTCTTTTTTACTTTGTCTCAAATGGTGGATGGTTAACGTTTATGGCCAGTTACACCACTTTCCAACCAAAAAGTTATTTTTTATCAAACTGCATTGTGTGCTAGTTATTTTTCTTCCAATACACATAATTTATTCCTGCTGAGTGCTGACGAAAAATATATGAAGTCAGTAGTTTTCATAGTTAAGAAGCAGGTGTTCAAGTGCATATTAACCCATTTTTTGCAGGTGAGCAAACTTTAGTACCACTACTTTACAACTTATAAAACCATTTAAATATGTGAGCCCTAGCAACACTTCAAGCATGCTTTGTGTGGATTGTTAATGAAAATGAAATGCATAGAAATAATGAATGCAACACTTTACATTATCAATCAACAATTATTTGATGATTTTTTCATGCGTCTATAATAGTGATGAAACTGGTATATTTTTTAATGCTCACGCATCAAAGAAATGTAAATGTTGAGTGAGGCAAAAACTGAAGTTGGAAAAGATTGTTTTCTTTTCAGATTGATTTATGCTAACATGGTAAGTTGTGGCTTGGACAAAAAGTAGATGAAGTACAGTCATACGGATAATATAATGCATCTTAGTGGAAGTAGTGTTCTTTCCCGCAGGTATGCCATTTGGATTAAATTTTTTTTTTGCTTCCTGTCCACTAGAACTCTTGGTAATTTTATTTTTTCTACTCAACTTAGCCAAGGCTTTTTAATATATGTTTTAAAACTTGCACCTAAAGCATTGATTAAATGACAGAACAAGCAATATGTCACAGGTTAATGAACATTTTCATGATTTTTTGTATTGATTATGCCAAAGAGGATCTTATATTAAATGACATTTGGTTTTAAATTTATTATGTTCTCAATATATTATGCATCTCTACTAACATTGCTTATAGGTCCTTGACTACAAGAATAAAATTGCAGAATATTTGCCAGAAGTTATATGACTAACTATCTGTATATCATTAAACATGATTTCCTTAAACTTAATTATCATTTGCTTCTTAATTCTTATGTTTACTACCATAATATTAGACCTATTATCTGCATTTAATGGGAAAATGCATATCTCCTATACATGCGGTATACATGTATGGATGGGGCTAGAAATGTTTTTCCTTCCTGCACTGTAACTAGATATCAATATTACGAAATATGTCATTGTTTGTTTGTGTTTTATTTAGGCAACGATTGGGATAAGACTTTAAGCACATGTTTATTTCCACTAAGAGCAATAGTCAATTCTTATTATAAATATACTCATTTGATTAAATAACAATTCTATAAGTAACTCAGGTTGAACTAAAGGTAAACAATATTTTCCACTTACCAGCTATGTAATAAATTATATTGAAAAAACTATAGTAGTATTAAAAGTTATTTTGTCACATTATGCTTCATACACACACACACACATACACACACACACATATATATATATACATATATATACACACACACATATATGGCATTTATTTTTGTATACAAATTTTAATGGATTTATTTTTTAATCCACATAAAAAGAACTTTTTTCAACAATATCCTATCAAATTTCATAATTGAACTTTGTTATACACTAGCTTTAAAAATATTTTTAGTGTAAGCTTTATTCTATTTGTAACATTATAAATCAATCTTTAACATTCTCATAAAAATGTTTGGTGCAAGTTGACCGTGTTGTGAGATATTGTTTTCATAAAGTATTCAATCTTACGTGAAATACATAGGAAACTATATCACAAAGTATGTTTTTGATTTAAATTTTATAGATCACACATAAAATATCATGATTATTAAGATCAGTAACTAAACTATGTGTTCTTTTTTTTAAATATCACAACATCCTGTGTGCGTAGCACGGGTTCATACTAGAGTATATATATATATATATATATATATATATATATATATATATGAAAGCATAGCCTCCTACTCGTGCTCCGTACATCTTCATGTGCCATCCACAACTATTATTCCTAATCTACTCATTTCAAAGTCCCGATATAATAAGAAGCATAGCATAAAACCTCAAGTCAGACAACAGTCTAGTGTAAGCAATACATCATCTCAAAAATACTATAAAAATCGTATATAGTAAATAAGGGCATATGGTATAAAGAACCACACCCGACCTGTTTTTTGCATCCAAAGAGTTAGCACATAATAGTCAATATATGCTAATCTACTATCATAACCATACAAGTATACTATAGTTGAAGTACAATGTCCACTGTCTAGGTGTGCGGTCGAAAATACCTACATCATGTGACACGCTAGAGTGACAAACAACCATAGCAAATATAACATCCATTAAACAATCCTCACCATCACTCATGTGTGTTGGATATATGATAACTCATATAGCACAATCGCAAACCAAAGTCTCAATCAAAATCTTGGCTTCATTGGTGCTTGCATCCATGCCACTTCGAAAGGCTAGGAACCGGGCTCATAATCGCAGAAGTCTGGGGTACTCTACTATCACAAGATCTAGACACAATCACAAATCCAAGTGGGTGTCCCCACATACCCCTTCTTTACAAGCACACTAGAAACCTCTGAGTTGTCTATGATCCCTTTGCAAGCGTCTCCATAATGGAACTTAATCGTTATTCCATCCCAACTATCTCCACAGTAATACACAGTTGCAAATTTTACTCGTAAGCCCCATCGTTGAAATTGCCCTTATGGATTACCATTACGACTCCCATCGTTAAGTCATCATCTTTCGAATGCCTTTAGACACCCATCGTAAGTCATAGAGCCATTATCCCAAGGTTCCAAATTTATCATGTCCTCGGCGTCGTCATGTCAAAACGTCATGCCATTGCTTCACTTATCGTCATACGAATCCAAGGTAATCCTGAGTCGTTTGGAGTTGCTTACTTCACTCAACATTACCCTCGAAGAACCCCAGAACTCACCATGAAAAAATCCCTGAAGTATTTGCGCCATGATGGAAATTCTCCAACCTCCATTCTTTGTCCGGTTATAGCCGAGCCAAGCCTGAAGTGACACTCCCCATGACTCAAAGCAACCCAAAAGCTAAATAACAAATCTCGTCCGGGTGTCGAACGGATCTTTCCCTCTAAACCACAGAGCAAGACATGAAGTACCCAATGACCCTGAGCAGCAATTCTTGCTTGGGCCCGAACCATGTCTCCCTCGAAACAAACTCAAAGCACACGTCGATATGAAATCCTATCTGATCCTCGAACGTGGTACCATTGGACAACATTTGCTATCCAGTTCTCCTCTATAACCGAACCAAGTGAGACCCAAGCCAATTTTCCTACGAACTTGGAGTTTAACCAGAGCCAACGAATGCTGAACTAATCATCACAGAACTAAAATATTATAGTATCTCCAATTCCCATTTTCACACCGATTTCACTACTATGCTCCATTCATCGATCCTTTTGCATTTGGTATACAAGGATACAAATCTTAATAACTTCGAGTCAATCCGTAGAAGCCTGGTTTTACGGTACCTAACTCTAAGTCACTTCGATAAGCATTTTCGACTATACAAGCATATAACTAAATACCATATATGCACCAAACAACATTAAAACATGCAAACATACAACAACTCATGGAAAATAATCCTATAAAATATCTCTAGCATAGCCTAATACGTATCATGGCAACCACACATCAAACTAACATAATTAGAACATTTTAAAACGTTTTAAATTCATTTTCACTTTAGGTTTCACATTAAAACAATCCTAAGACATGATTTTACTTTGAAAATGAGTTTGAAACATGTCAAAAACTATAGATACATATATAGTAAGGTGAGATATGTAAAATCACTCCCCAAAATCCCCAAAATCTAAGTTTTGCATGTAAATCGAGGTAAATCTGAGAATTAACAGCCAAACCCAAGCTTTCTTCCCCAAAAATGTTGATTTGAAGATCCCTAATGAATCCCCTTGTTAATCTACCCTTAATCTATGATTTAGGCTTGATTGGAGGAGAAAAGAGAAGGTTTTGGATGGAGAATGGGTTATGGAGGCTTAAATCTGTTTGAGAAGTGTCAAAAATGACTTGGGGATAATGGTTCATCCTATTATAGCCTCCAAACCCAAACTGGGTTAGCCGGGTTATCCCCAAACCTCACCAATTACCCACTAAGTTGCTCCAAAAACTACCAATCTTCGAACAGCCATATCTTCTAGCCAGATAATCTAAATAGTTATTATAACCACTTTACGAAAAAGGAAACCATTTTATATTTTTAATGGAAGTGTTCTCAGATGTCAATTTGGCTTCTATCAAAATTTATAGCTGTTATAAGTTTTCAGGGGTAAAATCATCTAGAAAATTTCTAAATATAGGAAACATCACTAAAAGGCATTTTCCAAAGTTATAGAGTCATACAACCTTATATGAATTTAAATATAATATTTTATCATCCTATAATATGTAAAATATAGGTCATTACAAGAGCTAAAGTACTCTTGCTACAAAAGAGAGACTCCACCAATTGAGGTTAGTTGAAGAGATTATTTTTTTGATAGCGCTTATAACTATATACAGTTCATATGAGTGTTTACTCATGTCGTTTGGACCAACCAATGCCCCTATATTCTTTGTGGATTTTATGAACCAGATCTTTCGCGATCAGTTGGATAGATATAAGTTAGTCCTCGTAGGTGATATTTTAGTATACTTTAAGAATGAATGAGACCATGAAGTCAATTTTAAACTGGTGTTAGATACCTTGAGACAACATAAGTTGAACGGAAAATTTTCCAAGTACCGTTTTTGGAAACGAAAAGTTAATTTTCTTAATCATGTTGTTTTGGAGATTGGATTAGTTTTGGATCCATTGAAGTAGAGACCGTTAATGATTCAAGAGACCAGAGATGGTGATGAAGATGAGAGTTTCTTAGGATTGACTAGCAATTCTTGCAGAATCAATAAGGATCTCTCATATATAACTACACTCTTGACTAAAGTTACTACGATGAATGGGAGGCTCATAAGGACCGATAAGCATGAAGGTTTATTTAAGGAGCTGAAGAGATTTTATATGAATGTTCCTACTTTGGTTGTACCTAAAGGGATTCCGGATCCGGTTACTTGCACTGGTGTTTATGGAACAGGATTAGAAGCAGGATTGATGCAAGAAGTGTAAGTGATAGCTTATGCATCTCAGTAGTTGAGAACGCATGAAGTTTGTTATCCAACCCATGGCTTAGATTTGGTAGCAATGATATTTGCGTTATAGATTTGGAGATATTACTTGCTTGGTGAATATTTCATGTTGTATACAGACTAAAGATCATTTAAGTATTTATTCTCTTAGAAGAAGCTTAATATAAGGCAACAAAGGTTATTAGAATTCTTGGTGGCATGTAATTTTGACATTGAAATATGATAGGAAAGGGGAACTAGGTTGAAAGTAGTAGAATGGAGTTAGCCATGATTACGGAATGGAAAACCTAAAAGGCATTAGTTTCTTTTGCAATACATTTTAGGTTGAATGCAAGCTCCGATAGAGTTAAGGGTGTGCCCTAGGAAAAATTATGTAATTTGATTATATAACTTAACACTTATAGAGAATCTTCTTCGAAATAAATTATGCTTTTGGTTTAATTTTTGTTTAGATGTGTTGTTATATAGATATATAAGTAATGTTAATAAACACATTAAACATATTTAAGTAGAAATCCTTAGGAGAAGTATTTTATCGATTGCAGTTACGAAGGTATTCATAACCATGACTATTGAATCATTATATAAATACTTGCTTCTTAAATGTTCCTAGTCAAGATTTATCATGAAAAGGTTACCAATAGGTCTATTAAGACTATAGTATATATTTCTCTTCATATGATGCATGGTCAATTACTCGTGATCATTGGGGTACTAAAGGGTTACGTGCTTATGGTTATTTGGAACAATCGCAGAACGACTCGATGAGATTCTTCTATAGGTTAATACAACTAAGTCAAAATAGATGATATTATGGTAATGCATGCAACAGTCTTCAATTTTGAGGGTATTTTCAATCTTAAGTAGCTAAGATATACTTTGATAGTGGTCAAGCATATGGAATAGTGACCATGTTATGGCTTTAGATGGATACACGTTGAACTACTTGAAGTGAAACATTACTTAAGAGAGGATTTGTCTCCCCCGTTGTATAAGGTTAATATTACTGTAATTGATAGTTAACTTAAAATAAAAATCTCCTTCCAGAATAAATCCTTAATCGATAAATCTTATCGGATTAAACCACAGACTTTAATGTAGCTTATGCAATTAACCATAAATATTAGTAGAGCTTTTGAACTTAGACCAAA
The DNA here is from genome assembly GCA_030737815.1 of Allium fistulosum. Taxonomy (NCBI): domain Eukaryota; kingdom Viridiplantae; phylum Streptophyta; class Magnoliopsida; order Asparagales; family Amaryllidaceae; genus Allium; species Allium fistulosum. Next base: position 422,745,903 of record CM060906.1, read on the forward strand.
CTCTAGATTTTTCAATGATACAGTGATGATGAAATGAAACATGCACAAAATGTCATTACAAGGTACAACATGATAAAGATTAGAAATTGAATTTTTCCTAAATGATCTATAAGCAATGCTTGATATTGTATTTCAGCAAAGTCCGTAGATGTTTCAATATTTAAATTATTTAAATATAGACCGAGGACCGAGTTCACACCAGAGAGTCAACACGACCGTGTTGTTAATTAATTTTTGAGTTCCACAAATGTAATATTATATAATTGTTATTAATTAATACTGATATTGTATTAAATTTTTTATGGCATTTTAATTGTTTATTTGGAGCTTAAAAGTTAATTAAAATAATGTATAAAAGTTATGCGTTATTTAATTAAAGAATAGGCTTACATAAATTATTAAATAATTGATTTAATTTTTTAATCAATTTATGTAAACTTGAAAGCCTAAACAAAAGGGGGGAGCCAGCCAGGGCTGGGAGAGGTGTGGTGGAGACTATGTCTTCAAGGCTAGAGAGAAAGGGGCTAGATATTTGTTATCTAATTGGCTAAACCATCCCATTCCTTCTCTCTATACACTGAACAAAATCCTAACCCTAGCCTTTGTTACTAGACATCGATGATGCCTTCTACGCAGAGTTTCATCCTTTGGTCAAGGAGAAAGAACAAATGAGTTTGGAGAAGGAAACAACTAGCAACCAAGGCATTTGACGATCAATGGAATAAAAAGGAACGATTTTAGCAAAGCTAGCTGGCTTTCGAGTGGGCCGTCCACTTATATTGACAACCATTAAGAACAGGTGTTCGGCACAAGCATCAAAACAACTAAAAGAAGAAAAATAGAGAGACATGCAAAAGCACTTATACTACAAGTAGACAAGGGAAAACTAGCCTTCGTCTTCACTGCTGCTATCACTAGTAGAAACAAGTCCTATGACATGCATAAACCAAGAAAACAACAAATTCAGGTTAGGTACATAGTGCATAGAATCAAAAGAGTATATATATTTCCTATCCTAAGTTTCATCCTTTACGATAATCTTATTACATTCCCCATCTTTACCATTAGTAGATAACATCAATCCTTCCCCCTTAACATGATAAATCAAGATACTCTTCGCCTTCACCTCCGACGTGCATATGAAAGTTATCAATCGATGGTCTATATCCCATTTTGGAAGGTTCATGAACCTAAGAATACTCAATATGATGCCAATAAATAAAAAGCTTAGCATTAGGGCTAAAACCATAAATTTCACCTCACAAGGCACGATAGGAAGTGGATTAGTAATAGAAGAAGAAGGGACCATAGAATTCTTAATAATAATCGGATCGTCAACCAGAGAGGCAGTGGGGCTAGAGTTAGGAACCCACTTCCTGGTAGGTGGTCGAGGCAAAGGACTATTAGTAGGGATTGTTTGAGGAATATCAGAAGCCTCATACTTACAAGCGTCAGTAGTGCGACCAAAATATTGGAAAGTCACGCATATATCAAGTTTCTAACTCTCCACTTCGACATCATGATCCTCTGCAATTCTGACACTAAGTTTTGAAGGCAATGGCTCATCGAGAAAGATTTCAATCAAAGCCTTGGCATACACTACTCTTTTCCAGACCACAGTTTAAGCATCAAAAGATTTAATCTTGCCAACAGGGCTGGCTAGCCGGTTAAGCCCAATCATGGGTTACAAAATAGATAAGTTATGAGAGAAGTGCACCCATAAAGGAATAGCTGATACATGTTCCTTAGCCTTGTCCATCATAGGACTCCAAGTAGCAATAATGAAAGGTTTCCCTTTAATTAGGATCAGATCAACCTCAAGTACACGAAGTCTTTCATCAATCCTTGAGAATTTGAAATAGAACATGGAGTTATCGAAATGCATATGAAGACCACCTTTGAGCTCCCAAGCTTGACGACAACACTCTTTAACCTGATCATTGGCCAAGTTAGAATCCGAGAAGAAACCAATTAAATAGTTAGACCAATAGTCGACTCCCGCTTGCAGTACTTTGATGGGAGGAACCATCACTCCGTCAATCTCAACATTATCAAAGGAATGAGGGGTATACACCCAACATTTCTCGACAAAGAAGAAAATAAGGAAGTCTATTTGGCATGCTCAATCGCGGCAGGAAACTCAAAAGTAGTTTGGACAGACATAAAGGGCAAAGGAGGCACATTTATTTCAACATTACACACATGAGCAAGATTATTAGTGTTACCATTACCACAAACATTACCTATGCCTACAACTTTATCAACCAAACTACTACCAACTCCATTTCCACCACCAGTGCTATCGACCACTTCACCATAATTAGCACCAAGGAGAGGCGGTTCGGTTTTTGTCCAATGGCCAAAATAACCAATGGCAGCTGCCTCAAATAATGAGGAAAAAGCGGAAGTATTAAAAATAGTAGAATAACTAGCAGTACCAAAAATAGAAGTTATCATGGCATCTGAACTGGAAATTGAGCAATCCAAAATAATGAATGGGTTGGAGGCAATTAATTAAGCAGCAGACGAAACTGGAGATACGTAATGAGATCATGATCATATACTTTCAAATCATTTCATAAATGTATATATCATCATTATATACTTGCTCTTCCCTTTTTATTCTCAAAAATAAAAAAATTTAAATAGTAATTGATAATTAATTAATTTCAATAGTTAAATAATATAAAACATTAATTATAATAATTTTTTGCAAAGCTAACAGGGTTTGCAGCCCTTTTTCTAGTTATTATTCAAAAAAAAGAAAATTGAGTATGAACAAGCTTATATTCATGAAAAAAACAAAACAAAAACACTCTACAATGAAGTAAATTTAACCATTTTTCACAAGTGTATAGGCATATCATAAAATGTTTTAAATGCCTAATCCATCTCAACGAGAAGTAAATTGTTGTTTCAAGGTACACCACCTTCGTGCCGAAGAAATTTCTTATAGAGAAATTAGTGGTTGTGCGACGGACTTGGATACGATCCAAGATTAAAACATAGTAGATTACATAGGTGAAGTTAATTTAACAAAGCCCAAAACAAACACGACTTATTAGAATGTCTAATAAGAATTCACTCATTTTGAAAAGAAACTTAGAGTTTTTTTATCAATGTCGAGAAAAAGAATTGTTCGTAATAACAATCTCCTCATTTATCGACAGGCTATGGATAGTATAGACTCTTCCACATGGCTTGATGCTTTGAATCCAAAATGGATTCCAAATACATTGAAAAATATGATTTTGGTAATTGTATCCAAAAGGATATGATCCATTGACCATAAGTGGGCCTTCAAGAAGAAGATCAATCCAGCTGGAACATAAAAAAGATGGTTGATGGGAAATGATCTTATCAATTTCAAATGTTGAAATTAGCGAAACAATTTTGCCAATCCACATGCTTCAATCAGTTTTGATTCTACTTGCAGATTATCTCAAGATATAATTTTTAATTTTGTCACATTGATGTTGAAACAAAACTTAAAAATGATGATTTATAAAACACTAGTTGCACAGAATAACCAAATCTCTCAAAGTCAATGGGAGCAATAACTCAAGAGCTGATACAACAATGATGTCCAACAAGCATCTAAAGGTTGAGGAAGCATTTTGACACAGAAATCAAATATTAGTCAAAATGCAGAGGAAGCATGTGCATTTAATAAAGAAAATGGAAGGTATTAAATCATTTTCAAATACTATAAGTAAACAACATGCTGCTGATTGTTAATGATGTACCTATGTAAAACTCAGTTAAATTATGGTTGTTTAATTCTCGATGATGGATTTTAAAGAGACATCTTTTATACCCAATATATAAAAATATTGGGATTGTCCCAACCAACGTACATAAAAACCATATAAATATGTTTAATATGGAATATATAATGTAGATCCCTTTTGCATTAGGAATAGGAATCATCATATATGCTATGTGGTGCATTATATCTCACTTATACACTTGGTGTATCAAGCGTGTATCAAATCTGAGGTAAATATAGTACTAATTTAATTTAGCATTTACGTAGATAATGATATATTAATGTAGCATTTTGTTAGTATTTTTCCTTTGGACTAAACTTTTGAGGCTATGTCAATAGTTCAAAAAATTTCCTCCAACTTTATCATTTTAATTAATTCACTCCTAATAATACCAGACCATTCACTATGGCCCCTTCTCAGTCTAGTTTAGGTAGACTAATCAAAGGTATGGGCATGAGGCACCATAATTGGCCACAAGTGCAAGTGGGAGATTGATATAGTTATGGGTGTTCCCTGAGGGTAATTATATTGATTATATAACTTAACTCTTATAGATAATCTTGTTCGAAATAAAATACACTTTTGGTTTTATTTGTTTTCATATGTGTTGTTACATAGAGATATAAGTAATGTTAATAAATATAGTAAACATACATAAGTAGAAAATCTTTAGAAGAAATATTTCATCGATTGCAATTACGAATGTGTTTGTAACCATGAGTACCGAATTGATATCCAAATACTTACTTCTTAAATGTTATTAATCAAGATGTATAGAGAAAAGGATATAGATACGTCTGTTGATACTAGTGTACGTAACGCTCTCCATACGATGGAAGATGAATTTCTCATGGCCATTAGGGCACAAAGAAGTTACATACTTTCAGTTGCTTGGAACAATTACATAACAACTCGACGAGAGCCTTCTATAGGTTAAAAAACCAAGTCAAAGTAGAATATTTATAGTAACGACATGCAATAGCCCTCAAACTTGAGGGTATTGCTGATTTTAACTAGCTAGACTATACTTTGATTATAGTTAAGCACTTGGCATAGTGACCATGTTATAGTCATACTTGGGTACACATTGAGCAACTTGAAGTGAAACACTACTCAAGAGAGGACTTATCTCCTTCATTGTAGAAGTTTAGTATCACCGTAATTGGAAGTCAACTTAAAGCTAAAATCTCTGGTTAGAGTAGGTCGGTTAACCGACTAATGTTATCGAATTGAAAAAAGGACTTTAATTTAGTCCATGCAATTAACTATGGATATTAATAAAGTTTTTGATCCTAGACCAAACTCAAGATATCTTTGTGATATAACGATGATGAAAAGAAAACGTGCCTAAAATGTTGTTACGTGTGCAGCATAATAAAGATTAGAAACTAGATTTCACTTGAATAATATATAAGAGATTGAACTTATGCCTGATACTGTACTTCAATATAGTCCGTATGGGCTTTAATATCTAATTTGTTTAAATATAGGCCTAGGACCAAGTTCATTATACAGAGTCAATACAAGCATGTTTTTATTAATTTCCAAGTTCGACTAATGTAATATTAATTTTTGAATGTTATAAATTAATAATAAAATTAATGAAAATGTTGTGTTAAATTTTTAATTGCATTTAAATTATTTATTTCAGGCTTAAAATGAATTAAAATTATATATAAAAGTTATACATTAATTTAATTAAACAAACAGGCTTAAATAAGTTAATAAAATAATTGATTTAATTGTTAAATTAATGTGGCCCTAAAGTATGGAAGCCTACACCAATATGGTGCAGCGCCATAGCTAGGAGAGTTAGGGTAGGGTGGAGATAAAGTCTTCAAGGCTAGAGAGAAAGGGACTATATATTTATGATCTAGTTGGCTAATAGCTACCATATTCATTCTCTTTATGTACTAAACAAAACTCTAACCCTGGCCTCTATTGTTGGACATTAGTAACACCTTGTAGACGAAGTTGCATCTCATGGTCAAGGAAAAGGAAAAAGGAGTTTGGAGTAGGAAACAACTAGCAAACAAGTTGTTCGATCGATGGGATTAAAACGGTAACAACTCCTTTATATCATTTCATAAATGTATATATCATGATCATATGCTTGCTCTTTCCTTATATTCTCGGGTATAAAAAGATAAAAATAAAATATTTTTTGAAAATAAAAATTAATTTTTAAAAACTTAATAATATAAATAATTTAATTATAATATATAAGTAAAATTTAATTTAGGCTTTATGTATTAAAAAATTATAATAATATTTGTATACATATGAATAAATCATATATATATGTATAATAAACAATTTTAAATTATTTTTAGCTTATAATTTAAAAAGGCATATTTCTATTCTTGGTTTCAAAAAATTTCAATAAAAAATTATTTTTGTTTCATATTTTAATATTATATGTGTGTTTATGTATGTATGTATACGTATGTAAATTTTTAATTTAAAAGTATTCATGACACATTAAATAGAACATTTTTTTATTTTGGAAGGCAAAATGATATAAAGTTTTAATTTTTAATATTATATAGATACACAAACTTTTTTCTTTTCTTTTTTTGAAATGGTACTTAGATACAACATGTCACTACGACAACATAACACAAATCACATGTCAATATATGTTCGAATCATGCTACACAAGTTTCGAACTTGTGACCTCTCACACCAAAGTCGAATCACTTAACCACTGGGACAATGATGCTTGTCAAACACACATATATTATAAGCACATAGATTTAAATGCATAAAAATTTCTTTGTTTACTCATGGCTTGAAAATATTTGATTCATAACAAGTAATATTGATTTAAAAATTTAATTATATATATATATATAGAAGACCGGAAAGAAAATTGATTTTGAAAAAATCAAATTGATTTAAAACTAGAATTTTAAATATATATTTAAAATTAATAAATATATGTATATAAATAATATTTATATAAACTAATTACTTTATATTTTAAATAATATATTTCAAACTTATACACACATACACATGGGGTATGCTTTTGTATGTGTGTGTATGTATATGTATATGTATATATATCTGAATTTGAATAATATAATGTTATATATATACATAATATTGATAAATAATATTAATGTTCGTAATAATAATAATTTATTACTTGTTTATATAAATGTTGATATTATATAAATGTTGATATATTTGTGTGTATGTGTATATATCTTATATATAAAGCAAATACTTGAAAAGTGGAGCCTTTTTTGAATTGCCAAAAATGTCCTTTATCAAATTATTTCATTAAATATGAAATAAGGGTATATTAGTCTTCTCTGCCAGACTCCTAAGTAGGTTCACAACCCATGTTCTCCCCACGTTCTCATTTCATCCTCCTCACGGGCCTCAGAAAAAGATAAGTAAAGGAGGTCAAAAGGGGAAAATCGAAGCAGTCGATAATTTCGATTAATGAAAACTCGATTACTAATAATTGGAGTACTTCGAGAATGATAGCTCAACACAATTGAGTTGAACTATGGCAGCAGAGGGTCTTCCAAACATTTTACTCACCTCTTACGGTAGGTACATTCTGAAACCCTACTTTTCTAACAATTAAGCTTTTTGACTCTCTATACTAGCATTTTCGAATTCTGATGTATTTGTACTAAATTCATGAAACTTTTGTTTATTGTATTTGTCTTTGGTTTAGTTTGCTATTTTGTCTTTTATGCTTGATTGCTTTTAGTTTTTACAAATTGTTTGATTTAGTTATAGGTAAATATATGTCTAATTAAACCTAATTTTATTCAAGTATGGATTCTTATTGTCAATAATTTATTTGTTTTGTTAACAAACTGCTCGACTGTTTTGTATTGATTGATTCTCTTATAGGTGTTTGAAATTTGAATATAATCTAAGTTTTCAAGATTGAGCAGTGCATTAAAAGAGGGCCTACGTAAACTCATGAGTTTTGCCCAAATTTAAGTTTGGCTGAGGGGCATGACGGTTATGTCATATATGTTCGGTGTTGACTGAATTGGAGCTGGAAAAAAAGGTAAAGATGAAGAAACTGTCTTTTAGGTCCCTCAAATGGTATGCATCCATTCAATTACTGTATCTTCAGTCATTGGACTGATATTTTAATTATATTATTTCAGTTGCATTAATTACAAAAGGTTGAGATTGAAAAAGCAATGCTTATTTTATTTATGATGTTAACATTTGATTTATTTCATTGGAAGAATAAATTTTGGTCAATGGCTATGGTGTTTTCGATACAGTGTACTTGATTTAAAATTTTATCTCCCCAAAAGCAAAAACATGGTTTCATATAAACAATTGAAATACATCAATATATTGCTATTTATTGAATCATGCCTTCACATATTGCTACTCTCACATATGGCTTCACAAGAAAAACTATTATTGATGAGATTTTCTGATTTTATGCTCATATATTTTCTTATGTTTCTATGGGTTTGTGAATTGATTTTGTTTTCAATCTTTTTTAACATAATTATCTTGCTTTCAGTTCAATTATAAAGATGGATATAGGTTATTTGATTGTTGAAAAACATTAATTAGATTATGGTATTGATTAAATTAGTTATGGTATTGAATGCGTTAATTAGTTATGAAATATTTACCTTTTACTTCTTTGACCACTAAATTCGCTAACCGTTGAACCTGCAGATAGCATTTAATATCAGGTCGAAATCCACACCAATTTTAGTCTTAGTACTTTTAGTTTTGAAGATTTTTGAAGCACTTCCTAATTTATTACAATAATATCAACTTATATAAGCATGTGATTTACATGTTTGGCAGTGATTTACAATTGTTAGCCTGTGATTTCACCTTGCAAAGCATAACATGATGTGAAGTACTAAAACAAAAAATCATGACTAAGTGAAATTGCATCATTCTCTCTAATATACCAATTTTATTTAGCGGATTTGTTTTTTGGATAATATCATATATTTTTTCATAATAAATTAGCGAGAGAAGATCAAATTGAAACTAAGTTTAAAAAGTCTTCAATTTGAGTATGATTTTCTTTTACGTAACTATATTTACATCATGGTAAAATTCACTTTGTAAGGTAACTGGGGCAGGAGTATAATGGTAATCAATTGCAAACCCACACACACATATATATTTTAACATCCTTTTACACCAACGAATTGATTTTATTATATTATTTTGCATCATATATTCAAATTTATATAGATTTCATTCAGTTTATTTTACTGCAATTTAGACCTATAGTGGACTGCTATGGATTTACAGAAACAAACTATATTTTCTTAAAAGTTAAAAGTTAAGTATGCATACTACCGGATGAGTTAGAATTCTCTCTTCTTATTCCTTTTCTTGGCGTTTTCTTTGCTTTGCTTTTCTCCTTCTTCAATCTCTTCATTAGGAGATGCTCTTTTTAACGGTTGATACAAATTGACAATGATATTCAATGCAAGTGAGGACACCAACAATTGCTAATGTAATGAAATTTGATTTATTTGTTTATTGTTGGTTTTTTAAAATTAAATGGTGAGTAAAATGCAAAACAACAAAGGTAATTTTAAATAGTACCATCAAAGCTGTTTTTATGCTAAAAATAAATCCATAAGAAATATTATCTTTACCATTCTTCTGAACAATTAAAATATAAGTATTTTATGCAAAATGATTTAGACAGTTGATCTAAACAATTTTTAGTATAAAAGAATTTGCTGACCGCTTTTATTGATAAAGTTATAGTAAAGATTTTTTTTTACTAAAATAGATAATTTCCAAAATCGTTGCTGTTTGTTTATTATACTAGATTTGTTATATTTACAAACTTATAATTTTAAACCAAAAAATATCTTTGAACTAGTACTAAACTCCAGGAGTCTCTTTCATATCTAAATTGTGTATCTTCATGCTTTTGAAAGCATGTGAAATATGCTAAAAAGGTGCATTGTTGTAAGATGAAAATAAATTTGACTTTTGAGCACTTACCTCGCAATTCTCATTATCTGGTGTTTGGTCGTTCGAATTATCTATATTAGGGCATGCAGTTTTTGGTTTATGTGAATCTTCCTTATGTAGGTGAATGTGTCTGGAGTGAAACCAGGGTCGTTTCAAGTAAATTAGAGGCTTTAGGAAAATAGTAACAAGCTTTTAATATTTTAAAAACAAATTTTGATGCAATGATCCCTTTACATTCAAATAAAACCATTTACAGCACAAGCGAAACAGTAAAAAGGGAATATACTGAAAAACAACTTGAAGGTGTCAATATATCAAAGTGGTGCACTGATTAGAAAGGATCGAATCAAGTTTTTGTTTTCTTATTCAATAGGATTTGGAGTCACTTTCCAATGCTCAACTCAGTACTTTCCAAATGCTATTTTCAATATTGGTGACCAGTTGACCATCTTAGTTTCATTTGGTGATGTAGTTCAAAAAATTTCAAATTTTTCATGACTTTTAACCATAAGCTTTCTGTTCTGGTCTATGGTTTGATTTTGCTCAACTTTTTCATGTTTGCATTAGCCCAAAATTAATTTAGTATTTGTTGGTTTACATACATGAATTGTTGAAACTTATTCAGTTCTTTGATTCTTCATACTTCGTTATTCTGAAAACTCTCGATAATTTTTGAAAATTTGTCCAACTTTTACATGTACCTAGGTTGGTACATGTAAAAGTTAGATAATAAAGCATAGTTTTATTTTATATATTGTAAATTGGAAGGGAAATTTTCTAGAGGTTGTTACACTATTAGTTCTTTCTGCATTATTTATGAGGGGATGTAACAATGAGGTATGCCTATTCTTTTGTGGAACTAACCTTTTTCAAGGTTATATTTTAATTTGATTTTCGCATACGTATTCATTTCTACATTTGACGTTTTTAAAACAACTTTTGTTGTATACAAATGAAAATATAGAATAATTGTCTTGTTGATATTGATTTTAATTGTAGGTTGTGTGCTACTTACTATTTATGCGTTCTTCTCATCGAAATACTTTTCGACGATATTCAAATACCTAAAATGTTGATTAGTCTTCAATTTCTCTCTTTTGCTTGGATACCACTATTACTCAATACTATATTTGCATAAATGTGTCAACCTTAATTATTGTTAATAGTAGCATTGACTTTCTTAAAACAAATTTCTTAAATTTTACAGTAAGATAAAAACTGTGTTTCATATCATGACTTAAAATCATATTGAACTTCTTTACAAGTCAAAATTTTGAACCTTTAGGTTAATTTTTATGATGAATTAAGCAGAATTATTTGATAATATTTTAAAAGGAAGAAAGTTAATGAAGGAATTTACGAAAAAAGGAAAAGAAACAATGGCTTCTCTTGTTTTATGGATTATATATTTATTAATTACAGTGACATACAATCTGTTTTTCAGTTCCTACTCCTGTTTGATAACTAAGTATATTTTGTCCACCGACTTTGAAAATTCATATTCTTTTTTAGTCTTAGTATGCCTATTTCTTCTATTAATAATACATGGACCACATACAGAGGTTCACTTATAAATTTGATGAAAATAAAATAAAATGGCAGCTAATCTATTATAATTGCTTTGATACACAATCATTTTTTCAGTTGAAGTTTGAAAATTATGTTCTTTTGAATCTTAATTTTGGATGATGTAACTTTAGTTCTCTCATTTGCATATTTACTTTATCCAACGTTAACGCATATCATTTAACAGTTGAATGTTTTTGTTTTAAGTGTTAATGTTTTTTGGGGAAGTAGTTCAAAAATTACAAATATTTCATGGCTCTTAACCATAAGCTTTCTATTTTTAGTTATAATTTTAAGAGTTTGATTTTGTTCAACTTTTGCATGTTTGCGTCAGTCCATTACTAATTTAGTAATCTGTTGGTTTAGATATGTGAATTATAGAAAATTTGCTGGTTTTTTCGTTCTCACAGTTTGTTATTTTGAAAACTTTCGGATAGTTTTTGAAAAATTGTCCAATTTTTTCATGTACCGCATAGGTTAGTAAATGTGAGAGTGGATAATCAAACATGGGTTAATTGTTCATAATGCAAATTTGGTAGGAGGAGTAGTTACAGGGCGGTACACTATCATTTCTTTCTGCATTATTTATAAGGGGATGTAATAATGAGATATGCCCATTTTTTTTGGAACTAACCTTTTTTAATATTATATTTCAAATTGATTTTATTATACATGTTCATTTCTGTATTTGCTGTTTCTAAAAGGACTTTTGTTGTATACAAATGGAAATACAGAACAATTGTTTTACTGATATTGATTTTAATCATAGGTTCTATGGTACTTGCTGTTTGTATGTTCTTATTGAAACACTTTTGGATCATGTTTAAATACATAAAATGTATAACAATAAAGATTAGTCAGCCTGTTCTATTTTGTTGTATAAAAATTATGCTGGAATTTATTGTAAATTTTGTTGTCCATTACAAAATTCATGCCTGTTCTATGTATGAAACTTATTTTGAACGTTCTATCTTTTTTTATTGATGTTTGGGTGTTGTTTCGCGTTAGAGCATTTAATGATCAAGTTTCAATGTTGTTTTTTCAAATTTTCCTTTTTCGGTTATAAAACTTACCTCACTATTTAAATAGCAGCAGCAACCGTGCCACGCTCATCTGGATCGATTGATAGTAAAGTTTCAATGAGTTGAATGGAACATGGAGGTAATTCTTTAAAAGTTTCACCGATGCAGTGCATGTATGACTGTTGGGGCTTGAACATGGTTGCACGAGGAAACTTTGATTTCTTCCAGTACTTCTCTGACGGAGACCCACAGAGCTTGAATATTTTATGTAATTGTTCCACCTATTGAGAAAAAGAGAAAATCACTACCATCAGGCCATTGTTTATTCATTCACTTCACTTGCTTTCTTTCTATACATATAATTAACATACATGTATAAATTGAATATGCGTAACTACCATATAATTGCTTATAAAATTCATCACCCATAATTCAAATGAATAAGAGTTTCAAATCAAGAATTTTTTTAGGGTAATTAGTGAATAAAATGTGAATGCTTAAGGGGTTGTTGCCTTTTCCTTATTTTTTTAAACCATCTCTATGTGTATATACGTATTGTTAGAAAAGAAGGGATCAAATATAATTGACACTATTAGAGAAGCACTTGAATTACCAAAAAAGAAAAAAAAGAAATAATTAATAATAATAACTATAGTTTTGCACAGTTAATTTCTTGCTGCTTAATTAATATATAATAAATCATTAAGTTAATTTTTTGGCATTATGGAGTTCACAACCATGGCACGTCTTAACTATAGTTTTATGAATTGATGACAGGTTATCGACAATCAGCTACAATTTGAATCTCTAATATGCCATCAAATGACAGCGAATGTTGCAGACCAAGAATCCAAAGCTTGAACCCAAACAAGCTCCGAACTGTTTAATCTGGATTCAACCAACTAAAAACTACTACTACAGGTCTACAGTGGTTGTCTCCTTAGATTAGAGCTTCTACAAGAGGTGTAAAAGCTATCAAACAAAAGGTTACTCATATAGAAATGTTGCAATATGTGGTATAGGAGAATTTAACAAAACATCATTGTAGACATAGTCAATATTTTGTAATTATGATATTGTAAGCTACAATGTATCAACACAGGACAAAAAGGATTATTTTAAACACAATAACCCATGTTCATCCCTACCTTTTTCAATTTTGACTAATATATTATAAGCATTTTCAATATTTATTTTCTTAATTTTAGTTCGTAGTCTCTTCCTTACTGCTATAAGAACTACACAACTAAACAAAAATATAATATTAGTTTATTTGTGCATGATTTTATGACATTTCAAGATAAAATGAAGTCAACTCTCCCTTTTTTACAAAGGTTCGCGCCTTAATAATAATAATAAACCTTCATTTTGAACAAACCAAAAACTATTTGTAAAATAAAACCACACCTTAGCTACTGATTAGGTCTAGGTAACTAAGTTAAGTTAAATTTCATTGTGCTTTTTATTGTTTGTTAGATAAAGTTGAAGAGATCAAACATTAATGTGAAAAAGTGGAACTAAAGTTTGGCCCAGTTGTAATAGTTTCTTTGCTCATGTTGAAACTAAAATGAACAAAGTTAGTCCAGACTATTGTTAAAGCAATAAGAAATGAGTTCAACAAAGTTAGACCAAGCTATTATAGATGTGGTTTCATGTGTGGATTATATATGTAACATGCGGCTCTCATTTAAGAACATGGAACATGCAACTACCTTCAATGTATATCTATACCTTAAACGTAAAGTATAAAAAATTGTTTATCAGTTATAGTTTGTCATTTTGTTTGCTATTCGTAAAATAATTTGTGAATTATAGTATGTCATTTCGTTTCCTTCTCATTGCAAAATGCTACAATGTCTATTTCGGATCAACTACTATATCTAATGAAGAAAATGTTCTATTTCTGTCAGGAATCAAGATTGTTGTCTTGGATATGCATGAATATGCAAGAATAATTCATAATTCCGTAGGTTTATTAGCGTTCTTTTTGGCTAAGTAAGGTCGGTCTAATTTAAAGCTTATTTCCGTATTTGAAACAATCATTTCATACACACGTCCATCGGATGTGGACGTCCATTAGATGTGGATGCATGCTGAAAGTCAGTATCCAAAAAATGTAATATTACGCACATGTCAAAGTCATTTTGTAAAATTCAAAATACCTTACAAACAGCGTTTTTAATACTAGTTCTCCCTTTTTTCTTGGAAAAAACTCTATGATAATGATAATTCTCCTACTGATTTGGAATTTTAGGAGAATAAGGAGAAAGCATATTGAGGCACTTTTAGATTTAAAAGGAGGAATTTAAGCTGCAATAAAGTTGACTTAGATATTCAACTACCAGTGCTTCCTCCAAATCTGTTTAATCATGTGAGCCCAGGTCAAAGAAAGACCAGCTCTATAGTTAAATTTTATATTCCATGGTCTTTCATTTTCTTGACTTTTAGATATACATATGAATGCTAAATCTGTTAACTATATTGTTGGTTGCTTTTGTTTTTACCATTTGAACCAATGAAATATGCGTATGCCGCTAACATGCAAAGAAGTTATAGTCTCTCTTTTATTTATCGCTTTTGATTACTATTATGAATGCTTGGTTATTACAAGGTTGCAAGTTTTTTAAGTTCAAAACTATTGGAAATGCTAATTTTAATATTTATTACACTTCTCTACATATTGATGTTATGGTTGACTACTCTCTATACCCAGTTAATTATATCCTAAAATAACTTAGTCTGGTTCATGTTTTGATAAATGGTTGATTTTTGCAACATAGAAAATGCAACATTTTGTACACATTATGTCATTTCGTAAGGTTAACAAAATCTCAAAAATAATGTTTTATAACACTAATTCCTCCTACGCACGTGCATCGCACGTGCCAAAGTACTCGTATATATATATATATATATATATATGAATATGACATCATTATTCACTCATGACGTTAAACTATTCATTAACCGTAAATCACAATGGTTAATTATATGTATATCTTCATCATGTTTACCCTTAGTTGAATAACATTATTTAGTGTCGTTATAATGTTTGTATTTTGAATACGAACATAATATGAAATAAAATAAAAATAAAATATTGTAATTGAATCATAAAAATGAACACAAAATTATAGTAGCCAAATTATAAAATTAAAACTATATCCCCAATTCTTTTATTAATCGATAATGAATATGAATTAGAATAAAATTATTATTCATATAAACACAAAATACGATCCTGTAAAATTAACTAAAGAATTTTTTTTGAAATTTCCCCTTTAACTCGGTTGCTAATGCATCTGATCCAATAGGTTCAAGTTAGGTCTAGGCGCATTAGTAAGCTTGGAAGTTCGTCTGGTGCTTGGAGCAAGAATTGCTACATGGCAACTAGACCCAATTGCAAGCCGAAAGAATTTGGCGATTGGAAATGTGGGTGACTGTTAAGGATCTATAGGGATTTGAGATATACTTGAGTGGATAAATAGAGATTAAAGGAAGGTGGCATGTCCAAAATATAGGAGATCTTCAAAAGGAAGTCTTAAAAGAGTGTCGTCGATCCAAATTTACGATTCATCTAGGAGGAAAAAACTATATCAACATGAAGTGTATGTTCTTTTGGGAAGAGATGAAGAAAGGTGTAAGCAAATTCATGAAGAAGTATTTCACATGTCAGCAAATGAAAGCCAAATATCAAAAGCTAAGCAGATTACTTCAACCATTGGAAGTACTGATTTGGAAGTAGCATTCAATATCTATCGATTTGATGGATTACAAAGTCGGAAGTGGGAATAGTGGTATATGGGTGATAATCGATAAACTGACTAATAACACATATTTAATCCCGATAGTCATTAAAGACGATGGCTAGCTTAGCGACTATATGCTAAGAATTTTGTAAGTATCCACGGGATTCCAAGCAGCATTATTAGTGATAGAGACTTGTTGTTCACCAAATAATTCTAAACAAGTTTATGAAGTACTTTCGGCATGGTTTTGAATTAAAGCATGGCTTACCACTCAGACAAAAGGTCAAACAAAAAGGGAAAATCGAGTTCTATAGCATTCACTTAGGGCATGTTTCCTAGATTTTAAAGGGTTTTGGGAAGAATATTTGGATTTGGTGGGGTTTTTCCTATAACAACAGTTCACGGTCGAGTATAGGATTGACATCATTTGAGATGCTTTATGATAGGGCTTGCAATTAGGACCAAGACCGACAAATCCAAGCCGAACCTACCTAAGAAGAAACGGACCTGACCAGAAACTGATAGGTCTTGGATCGAGTCAAGATGATGAAAAATACCTTTATACCCGATCCAAACCGACCCAATCGAAAAGACCTGATGAAAAATAATAAAAATATGTGTATTTTGTGTGTAATTAACAAATCAGACCCGAACTAAATCAAACCTCAGGTCAGGTCTTGTCTAGGCCTTAAAATGTAGAGTTTAGACTTGAAAAAACCCGACCCGCATACCACCGAGATAAGCAAATTGCCATCCTTACTTTATGGGAGACCGTGTAATTCAATGGTTAATTAGTTGGACACAAGAGATAGATTTGTTTTAGGACCCAAACTAGTAAGAGATGTTACCGAAAAGATAGTTAATTAACACTAGAATAGAAGTCGCATAGTCAAGGTAGAAGAGCTATACTGATAAGATGCGCAAGAAGTTAGAGTTTGCATTAGGTGATTATGTGTTCGTAAATTTTTTATCGGTGCGAGATGTTATGCGTTTTGGAAAGGTGGGTACATTAGCTCTAAGATTCGTGGGTCCATTCTTGATAATAGAGAGGATCGGTAAATTGCATACCAAGTCGAGTTACCTAGTAGTTTACCGGGTGTGTATACTTTTTTTAACATTTGAGAAAATGTGTGTCAAACCCTAATGCGGTATTGTAACCGAGGGTCATCTAGGATTTATCTATAGAACAAGAATTAATTTATGTTTAACGGCCAAAAAGGAAAGTAGGTCATGATATGAAGGCATTAAGGAACAAAGTTATTAGACTTGTTCATATCCAGTGGATTGACGATAGAGATGATTGCACCTAGGAGGTGGATGATAAGATTAGGAATCCCTTTCTGAGTTATTTTATATATATATATATATATATATATATATATGGATATTAGTAGTGTGCTTTGTTTGTCTAATGCATGAGCATGTAGTGGCACTAGTGTATCTTGTGTTGTGATATGATATGATTATATGTTAGTGGTTACACTAATATGTTATGATTGATCGATAATTTTACATTAATAGGGCACTACTGTAATTATTATACTTGTGTGTGCACATTTTATAATTGATGATAGTGATCGTTGTTCTACCTTACTTGAATTTCAAAAACGAAATCCCTATAAGGAGGGAACACTATAGCACTCCATATTTTCTAATTCCATAATATATGTTTAATCGATAACAAAATGTTTAAAGGAATTTAAGAATGTAATTACTCAAAGGAGAATTTGATTGAGTAAGTGCATCTGGACACTTAAAAGATTAATTAAGTTGGACTAAGAGTTATTATTACAAGACTAGTTTGAGGTCATAAAAGATTAATGGATGAAGGGATTTTTTGTGCAATAAGGGGTTAAAGAATTAATAAGATTAAGCATGGAGGGGTTTTAAGCCAAAGGCTAAATTATTTACCTTAAATCTCTAAACATATATCATTCTCTTCAGCCTATCTTTTACACAAAAATAAAGCAAAAGATAATTTGGTTACCATTGCTAGAAAGGAGACAAAGACAACTAAAACTTTATTTTCTAAAAAAGGTTTCGATCAAGAATTTCATTTAGGTGAGCAATATTAGCCTATTTATCATCCAAGCCTACACAAATTTGGATTTATGTATATTTTATGTTTATAATGATGATAAACATGTCTAGGAGTTATTAACCTATCATAATCAATAGGGCTCTCCTAAGCAAATGAGGATGAGCTTTGATTTTGAGGTGTTCAATGCCCTAGGCACAAATGGGTAAATCAATGCTACTATAGCAGGATATTCTGCCTGACCAATATCAGATTCTCTCTCCTGCTCAAGCCTCTAGCTTTTGGAAGAATATCCTCTCCTATTGCCAGCAATTGCACATTAGCATATCAATTTAAGTTGGAAATGGTAAAAGGATAACTTTCTTGACTAACCCATGGCTTGGCTATGTAGCATTGTGTTCCATGTTTCCCACTCTCTACAATCTAGTGACAGACATGTTAATCACTATGCATTAGGTCTTCGGTAGAGGAGGGCACAATATTGATTTTGACAGCATTATCATAGTCAACAACATCGCTGCTCTATGCTCATTGCTGCGGCTCATGGCAGGCTTCCATTTTGATGGCAAGGAAGACCGATTCTCCTAGGGCATCAGGAGGAATGGAATGTTCATGGTGAAATCTATGTACCATTTTTATAACTTGTATGTTTCTTAACTTAGGTAATCTATGGACTATTAGGGAACCTCCAAATTCAAAGTTCATGTTTGGCTTGTTATGTTGGGCAAGCAAAACACTATCGAGTGTTTAGCTACCAAGAAATATGGTTCTACCCAGGTTTATTTCCTATGCTCTGATTAAATAGACTCTTGCTCCTATATTTTCTTTGACTGCTACTTTTCATTCCAGATTTAGGCATTGTGTGCCACCACCTTAGTGTGTAGATTTCAATGACTAGATGCACCTTAAACTGATTATGAGAGTCTTGCAACCTAAAAGCAAGGAAGCTCTTCTCATCCTAGCTTTTTCTTAGACAATATGGATAAAGAGAAACGATCAATGGTTTAACTCCAAATCACATTCCTTCCTCACAGTGGTTTACAATGCTATTTACTTATATTATATTTGGACAAATACCTCACATAGGCCCCTCTAGTTTTTCATCTCAGGCACGGATGCTTA
Source organism: Allium fistulosum (assembly GCA_030737815.1). Classification (NCBI taxonomy): domain Eukaryota; kingdom Viridiplantae; phylum Streptophyta; class Magnoliopsida; order Asparagales; family Amaryllidaceae; genus Allium; species Allium fistulosum. Next base: position 422,765,125 of record CM060906.1, read on the forward strand.
GGAATTAGTTGGTAGCAACAACAATGGGGACTGGTGATCGAGGGCCATAGATCCTTACATACTTATGCTGCAAGTATTATGTTGATGTTGGTAGTTTGCATGTTTATCATATATTATTATTTATTTAGAACTGTGTAGGTGAACTTTTGTATTTGCTACTCCATATGCTACCAATTAGGCTTGTTAGTCAGATATTATATTCTATCTAAGCTATGTATGGCTGTGTGGCTTCGTGCCGCATATCCATTCAATCAAAAAATGATAATAAACATGTCTTGATGATGGAAGATTAATTCTATATGAATATTCTTGTTAAATGGCTAAGTTAAGGGCAAGTTTAAGAGTAAAATGTGAGTTAATCATTCCTAAATGATTTAAAGTTTGAAATGGTATTCATAATATTGGATCTAACATAGTTTTCTTATTTCATAATTTTTGGATGAGTAAATAAATCATTATGAATTTTTTAAGATGGAAATATGCAGTTTTAGCTGTAAAATAATATATTTAAATATTAAATTTTATAGGAAATTTTCAGTGAAGGTAGAGGAAAGTGTTTATGGTTTTTTATTTTTGAATTTTCCATATTTTTCTAATTAATAGGAATTAAATGGTAAGGTAGATAATTACCTTAATTGCTGAATTAAATAAAGGAATGGGGAAATTAGAGAGTAATTATGAGAGAGTTGGGGGTTATTTCCTAGGGGCAATTATGTAATTATTTTATAAATTACCTAACTCCGCAATCAATCTTGTTCATGATAAAGGTGTTTGTTTTACTTTATATACTTTATTATAGTGCGACTGTTTGAAGTATATTAACAATAAAATCCTTAAATAAATGTTATGCGATTGTAATTGCAATAGTTGCAATCATGATTAATTAATCACAATATAAAATAACATTTTATTTCAAATATTTTCGGTCAAGATGTTATGAGAAAGGATATCGATATATCCGTTCAGACTAGAGTATGTAATGTTCTTCAAATGTAAGGCAGTGTATTGCTCATGGCCATTGGGGGCATCAAAGGGTTATGTGCTTATGGTTATTGAATAACTATGGAATAACTCGACAGAGAGTTTCTTATAATTTGCTATCAACCGAGTAAAAAAGGAATCTGAGTGTGACGACGCTACATAGTTCTCTCGACTTAAGAAAATTATGGAACTTCAACATGGATACTATACTTTGATTATAGTTAAATCATGACATGGTAACTATTAAGCGATTATAGTTGGGTCTGAGTTAAAGTGTTAGAAGTGAAGCACTATTTAGTTGAGGATTCATCTCCTTAATTGTATGATGGCAGTATCAATGTCAACTGTGGACAACTCAAAGTTAAAATCTCCAGCCAAAGTTGAATGGTTAATAATAAATGTTATTATTAAGCAATGCTTTGTAAATGGACTAAACAGCTAGATGTTGATATTATTGGAGTTTTTCTAATACTAGAATCTATATATCCTAAAATGATATACTGTTGACGAGGAGAACGTGTATATATTATTGTCACTTTATGGTACCGCTTAAGGTCATCTAAAATATGATTTTAACGAAAAGAACTATAAGCAATGAATTCATTCAAATAGGCACACCACTCGCAAGAGTGACGTCTAAATGTTAATATATGAATTGTTCGGTATTAATTGCTCGCTGAATTCACACCTCTAAATCATGCAACCGCATCTTTGAATTTATACCACATGATTCAATAGGTTTATAAAGTATTATAAATTATTTAATATTTAAGAAATATTAATTTTTAAAATATTTGATGTTTTTGGTGTTTTAGTAAATGGGTAGCTCCGAGAAATTTTTCTGAGTGCCATTAGTAAATATTTGGATGTGTATACTATATGTGTACATATCGATGTAGGATATCGATACATAATTAAATTTAAATAATTATTTAAATAGGCTTGAAATATTTTTGGTCCACATAGGGACCAAGAATGGTCGGCCATAGTAAGAGAAGGGAAGATCAGGATCAAGATCTGAGTTTGAGTTGGTAAGAGAGAATGAGTAAAAGGTGGTGGATTTTTTCTCCCTTTTCACTATATAAACACCAATCCAACCTCATTTTTTTTACTTTTTGCTCTTGATCCTTTGCCTACAATCAGCCTTCCATGCTACTCCGAGTCTGAACACCATTATACCTAAAACAACATTAAATACAACCTAGTCAAGGCGGTTCATTCGATCGTAGCAACATCGAGTGGTGATTAAGGAATCTCGAAGGCTATTCATAGACCAAAATATTATAAAGAGCTAGACCTATTAAGGTATACTTTTCCTCTCTTATATTTACATATGTCACCTACCCCATGCACAAACACACACACACACATGTAGTAGGTGATATATGTATGTATATATGTATGTGTTTGTACCACCAATGATATAAATTTTTTATTCAATAATAATTTTTTAAATGTAAGTTTTAATTTGTTTTAAATTTATGAATTATCAAAACTACAAATGAATAAATATATGTAATATCATACTTGGCAAAAATATCTTATATATAATTCTAAATTAAACTTTTTTGTAAACATATATATTAATTAATGTTTTAGGCTACATTAATTTATATATTAGTTGTTTTATTTCTGATTGTTTAGTGATAAAAACTTATTTTTGCTCATCGCTTTGTTTTTTCTAAATTAGCCTAATACAATTTTATAAATAAATAATAATTTTATTATTTAATATGTAAAAATTATATCTAATATATATATATATATATAATTTAAATGTAGGCTGAATATAGTATTATATCAATATAATATAAAATTTACATATATTTAAATTATTCATACTCTAGATATTTATTTTAAACATTTGAAATTATCTTATTTAGTTTAAAATTTTAATTTAAAATATTCTTAACTTAGTCAAAATTGGATTTGAAATTTAGAAAATTTTCAAACGTAATTCTGATTCAAATTTATATTTTTACTTAGTCAAACAAAGTTTAAATATATATATATATATATAATTATAATTATTTCTAAATATAAGTGGAAAAATACAATATATACATATATATATGTCTAAACTATATATATATATGGTACTGTTAATATGTGTATACAAACATCTACATATATTATAGTATATTTAAACATATGTATATAATTAGGACCTTATATTCCTTGATATTCATATGAATTTATCATATATATATATAGGTAGAATTAATATGTATATACAATAAATAGAAATCTTAATATTAGTATGTATATGTAGTTATATATATGCTATTATTTATTGTTATGCTATGTTAGTTTTAGAATATGTATTGATATACTAAATATATAAATCAGTTAAATACTTAATTAATATGATTAGCTAAATAAATATAAAATGTTTATATAAAATTAGCTTTTAATATAAAAAATAGACTAGATCTAATAATAGCTAATAGGTTACATGGGCCTAATAAGATCGAAATAGATTTTTTTAATTTACCCATTTCACCCACTGCCAAACGGGCTGGTTCTAATAATGGTATCAGAGCTCTTTGTTGATCTATGCAAACTAGTTAGTTAGCATTTAGGGCCAGCTAATAAACTTTTCCATCTAATAGTGTCTAGAATATTAATGTTGTAATAACCCATACCTCAATGGGCCTAAATTTCAACAAAAATCGAAACCCAAGTCCATCAAAGTACAGATCGTTGGATTTGGTACCTGCAAATAAGCATGAGCATTATCAGAGATTGATAGAAATCTAAACTCATAGCAGAAACAATAATAGGATAAGAATACTGATTATGATTACTACCTTGGAATTAATGGTTTTCCTTGGATAGAAGATTGTCACATCAGCATCGAACATGAGAGAAAAAAGACTTCTCCAACAACTAAACCATCTAACTCCAGTGACCTGTTCCTCTAAAATCTATCATGTGGGTTGTAATGAGGAGGGGATCGGAACAATATTCTGGTGACTAGAAAATCTGTATATTGTCCATAACATAAATTTATACCGATTGGTTTCCATTTGATAATTATGTCTATTAAGGTTAGCAATTCAACCTAACCTTGCATTGCATACATGATTACTTACCTACCCCTTCCCAAGGCACAAAATACCGATGAAGCCTTATCAACCACCCAATACTTTCAAACAATTTAAAACTTCTAAATAAGAAGCGGGCTTCTATAACCACCATAAAATACTTTTAAAAGAGAAACATGCCGACTCTGCTATTTAAGACCTCAATCAAGGTAGACCTCGTCATTTAAGACCTATTCCCAAGGTGGTTTTCTAACAATATTGTCAATGGTCGGTGGGTCCTAGCTACAAAGACCTCTAACCACAATTTAAGGCTTCCAACATTTAATGTTCAACTATTACCAAGTCTATCACTAATAAAATCTTAGCCTTGTAAGAGATAGTGCCCAAGCCACTTAATACCTTTAAAGGACTAGGCAGACTTCTAACCATTTAGTACATATATTCTAGGCAGGTCCTACGTCACTTAATACCTATCCTCAGGCGAACTCCTTACTCGTACTATCATTATTATGGCCTTATCAATGTGAGAGACTATACCCAATCCACTTAATACCATATTAATAAGGACTAGGTAGATCCCTGACCATTTAACGCATATTTATAGGTAGGCCTTTGCCATTTAATACCTAACCCCAAGGCAGACTACTCATTGGTACTATTTAGTTGACATCTCTTGGAATCTCACTAGATTACTTAATACTTCTTTTTAGGAGAGAGGCGAACCCTTAGATTAGTCACTTAATACCTCAAACTCAAGTAAAACCCTTCCCGAGATATCCACTATCACCCTTAATTATAAATATGGAATCTCATTAGGTTACTTCTTTTGGTAGGGAGGCAGGCCCTCAAATAGCCAGTTAATACCTCAACACTGAAGTAAACCCTTCTAGAGACATCTTTATTTATTTGGAATCTCACTAGGTTACTTAATACTTCTTTTTAGGAGAGAAGTGGACCCTACAGCCACTTAGTACCTTAAACCAAAAGCGAACGCCTATAGAGATATCCCTCACCACTCCTAATTTCAAATTTGGACCATTTAATACTTTTCAATTAAGAAAGTAGGCCCAATCTCTCACGTTGTCATGGATCCTAGGATTAGTGATATCTCACATCAATAGTAAGTGCACCCGACTGCTGGTAGCCTCAAAGTGAAGAGCAGTCTTCTATCGAGTGACTCTACTAACCTCGCATCGTTAACCTACTAAGTCCAATTAACCATCCTAAGTCTTTACTTATATTATCTTAGATAGACATTGAACTTAGCTAATTAATTTCCTTTTTTATTTAAGGTAATAAGATTTACCTAAAATATTTATATACCCATAAATACCCTTTTAATGCTCATAAATGTCAGTTTGTCCATAAAATCCTAATGGGAATTTCCTAAGACATTTATGTATGATTACTAAATTCAAATTAGTTAATAATATTTTATATCTATTTCATTTTTTAAGTCCCATTAATCCACTTATCCCTATTAATTGTGACTCCTAGCTCATTTCCATTAAATGCCCATCAGTTGGAGTTACAGTCTTTAATTTCCGTACTAACCAAATGTAACCCCAAATCTAACCCTATCCATTATTTCTCATTAATTTCCCATTGATTAGAGTTACAACCTTCTATTTCCTATTAATTATTAGCAATTACTAATTTATTTCGCATTAATAGGAACTACTTCATTTCTTAATTCTACCTATTCGCTTCCCTAAATATAACAATAACTAACGAACGTTACCTATAAATAATGCACGAATAAATGATGTTTTTCTTTATTAACGCAATAAATACGTATAAATTACTTAATAAAACTACATATTCATAACCAAGTATATTCTAGTCATAAATATGTAGCTAGAATATACTACTCGAATTAAATTTCTTAGGAAGATTTTCCACTATGATTCCATAAATTTGTTTAACACAATAAGGAAAGATTTTCTACGGTTGAAATTACAAGGAATGAATAAATTTTTTTATTTGGAATAAACAGTGTAAACTACGGAGAATAAATCTATACTTTATACATCTCTTCTCCATTTGTTTTATTCCTTGTTAAATCAAGCATCGCCTTTTTGAATCAAAAGTGGAAAAGGTAAACAAATTTATAGAAATCAAACAGACATTCTTCCCACAAATTAAACTGTGAAAAATCTACAAATTAGCATAAATTTGGACAATAATCTAAAAATCCTATTTGCACCCAACTACAGATCTGGAAGAAAAATATACAACATTCAAATTCTAAAATCTTTGACACTGATTTTCAAATCTAGTTGTAAACATATTTCAAATTAGATCTAAAACAAGAATATAGAGGCAATAGTTTTCTACACTAATTTAAGCATATAATTCACAAACAAAATTGATTTAGGCATGAAAATCAAACGTATGCCAATGGAATAGATTTAAAATCATAAACAATATATAAAATTTCCCATGGACCTTTTAAAAGCGATCCAAATCTCCAGATCTGAAGTAGAACCTTAAATTCATCTCCAAATCCTTTTTAATCTAAGAAATATGTATAAAAAGATATATACAAACATTAGAATTAAAGATCTGAAAAGAGATTTGGGATTGGGAGACATAATAGGTACAAATATATAAATATATAAATTACCTCAAAGACGCATATTCTCTTCTCTTCTCCTTTTTATTAGATTTCTATTTTTCTCCATTTATATGAATATAGATACAAATATCTTATTTTTATAATTTAGAAAGAAAGTGGAGAAGAAGGTAGAGCTTTGCTACTGCCTCCGGAAAAATATGAGAAGAGAAAGGAGGGTTAGGCTTGAATTTATAGGCGCTAGAATCAATCAAAACCGTTTGATCAAAATATATTAAATCCAGGCCATTGGGCCTAGGCTAACCCTAGCCGCCACACACAAAGCGGTCGACCATCGCTTTCCTAGGGGTTGACCGCCCCTGGTCAACCGCTCCTATATATAGGTCGATAGGTGGGCTCTAGATAATTAGTATATAAACTTTAATTTTCTTATTCGAATTATTTGCGTTCTAAATTCGATTTTCATCCGTAACTTCTTCGTTTGGACTCCGATCGCAAAACTTCAAATATGAAAGTTGCTTAGGATTTCGCCACGAACGCAATGGTGCATGTTTCATGGTCAAACACCATTATTTGCATAAATTCCATTTTTGAAGCCTAATTAATCAACTAACTAATTAAATAACTAATGCCAAATTACAGGGTGTTACAAATGTCTAAGGTAGGAATTGGATGAAAAGTATTTTTCCCCTTCTTGACTCCTAGTGCAGCCCAATGAGCGGATTAAGTGTAAAAGGTTAGCCCGGATTTAAGGCTCAAATTTATTTTAAGCCTATTTGGGAATTTAAAATATATTTAATTTAAATGTTAAGTTTAAAATATAATAGAAATTTTATAAATGTTATAAAATAAATTTATAATTTTTCAAAATTGTTTTGTGAAATTTAATTAATTATTTTCACAAATTTTATAAATATTTAATTAAGATAGTTAATTAAATAAACAATTAATTAAAATTTAATTAGTAATATATATATATATATTAATAAATGCATACCACTATAAAGGTTATATTTGAATATTTTGTCTTAAAATTATACAAGATATACTGAATAAATTTTTTGAAATTTAATAAATATTTAAATAAAATATTAATTACATAAATATTTATTGAAAAATCTCAATTCAAAATAAAGGGTTTTTCTTTCAATTGTATACTTATTATATTATGTTATGTTAATTAATTAAAATTTAAGTATACTTAATATAAAATACTTATATAATATGTTATGTGAAAGTGATTACACTGTGTTGTAATTATGAGAAATTTATCATATTAAAAATAATATTTTGTTTTAAATTTTCCTAGTCAAGATGTTTTGAGATATGATACAGATATATCCTTTGAGACTTGAGTACATAACAATCTCCAAACATTGGGGAATGTATTACTCATAGCCGCTAAGCACCAAGGGGTTATGTACTAAAGTTATTGGATAACTATGGAAGAGAGTTTTCTATTTGTTAATATAACTAAGGTCAAATAGGGAACCTTGAAGTGACTATATTACACAGTCCTCTTGACTTGAGAATACTATTAAACTAACAGGGAATCTAGAAGTGATAATATTACATAGTCCTCTCGACTTGAGAATACTATTGAACTTCAATATGGACACTCAACTTTGATTATATTTAGGTGGTCAATCGAATGATTCACTGCAAGAGCTTGGTTGAGTTACATGTATTCCCTTGTGTCTTCTTAGGGCTTTAAGACGTAATTTTTGCACGGTGTCCATCGAATAACTATAGTTGGGATTGAGTTGAAGCATTGTAAGCGTAACACAATTCAATAAAGAATTCGTCTTCTTGATTATATGAGTTTGGTATCGCAGTTAATTGTAGTCAACTCAAAGTCAAAGTGTCTTGCCAGAGCAATATGGTTAATAATAATTGTTATTATTGAATCAAGGATTTGTGTTTGGAATAAACAAGTTGAATGTAGATGATATTGGAATTTTGATCTAGACCAAATTTCTAAATCTAAAAGTGATTTAGTTTTAATGAAGGGAATTAGTGTAAATAATCGTTACTACCAAGTACCATTTAAAATATTGAAATTAGATTATACAAAAAAATTATGTATGTGATAAGTTCGACCAAACTATCACACCAATAACTAAGGTGACAAGTAAATGTTAGTATTCGAATTGTTCGATACTAATCACTATCTGAATTTACACCTTTGAGTCGCAAAACCGAAATGTGGAATACTCCAAAATACCACACAATTTAATTAGATTATAATTTTTATAAGCTAACTAAATCAATTAATATTGATTAAATATTCATTACTAAATTTTATTTCATTTATTTGAATATAATTAGTATTTAATAAAGTGCGTAATATGTACATATGGATATACGGTATCGATAAATATTTAAATTAGATATAAATTAATTAGGTATGATTAGATTTTGAAAATTGCAAGGGCCTATTTAGTCCTTACAATGGTCGGCCATAAGAGGGAAAGGGTTAAGTTTTGAATGCAAAAATTTGATTTTGAATTGATTGAAAAGAAAGCGTAAACAAGGAGATCTGGATCTCCACTTTTACTTAATTCTGGTGACTATTCAAACCTCACCTCTTCACAAATTTCAAGTTTACTTTTTGCCTCCTCTCTACCATATTTGGCTCCAAGTATGATATGGTCTAGCCCTTCACTTCAAAATCATAATGAATCAAATTCATTTCATATCAAGAGTGATATTTATCTCTAGTCTACTACAAAATCAAGAGGCATTTTAGATCAAATCTAAAGGAGATTTATTCTATTCAAGGTGCAATTCATAAGTTACGATTGTTAGATATTTTTTTTAATTTCACTATTATTTTATAATCATATATGTTGTCCACTTTATTTATGTTGTTTATATGTCGATTAATATAGCAAATTTATATATGCAGTTGTTGTCCAATATTACACAAACATATATACATCTCAATTGTTCTAAAAAGGATTTATATGTATATATAGTTTACATATTCAATTCGACCATATTTTAATATAAAAAAATATTTTCAAGATTTAAATCAATCATAACTATTTTTTAATTTTAAAATAAGAATTTAGTAATTTAAATATATATACTATACTTAAACCTAGTCTACTGATATACACATACACACATTATTCAAGATTAAAAAAATTATATATATTTATACATTTATTTCCAAATCATAATTAATAATATAAATATATGTGTTCTAAAACTTATTAAATAATTATGTATATATTATTATTATTGTTTAAATTTAATGTCTCCATATAGATTTGACAATTTTTAAAATAAATTAATGCCAAATCCATATGGATTAGACATTAATAAAATGTTTGGTTAAGAATATTTTTGGTCGAAAGTTTAAAAAGCATTTTTCTAACATTTGGTCAAAAGTTTAAAAAACATTTTTTTAATATATGTAATGATATTTATTAATTAAAAATTTATATATTAATATATTAAACTAAAATATAAAATCCTTTCAAATGTTTATTTTGATTACATACATACATACATATATATATATATATATATATATTAACACATATAAAACATTTGAATTTAAATTTTAAATAGAATTTTATTTTAATCTAGGTTTGGTTTTAAATTTAAATTGTCATAAGGTATTATAGATATTAATTAAAATAATTTTGAATTGGTTAAAATATTTTAAATAAATAAAATAGCTATAATTATATATATATATTTGTGTGTGTATGTATGTATGTATGTACAAATATATAAATATTAAATTAAATTATATATGGTAGCTATATAATATAAAAGGAAAATGTGTCCATTGTGGTATAAATTCTAACACTTACATACTGGCACATTAACCATGTACATTTCTATATGCTGCATGTGTTGAAATTGGGCCAGCCCGCGATGGAAATTATGGGTGAATTTAAAGAAAATTCCCTTATTGGATCTATATTGAGCCTATGAAGTTTAATTTATTTAGAAAATTTCTAAATTTATTTAAATAAGATCTCTTATTTTATTTAAGTTTATAGATTTTGTTCAATTTTATTTAAGTTACATTTTATATATATAAATGTACACATATGTATGATATACCTATATGTATGTGGTGCACATGATAACCCGTGCAAGGAATAACATGCACATATATAGATGTTGGGATTTACATCACAATGGAAATGTCAGCTCATCCGATATGTATTGTATGTTATTTTATGCACATATGTAAGTTTGTTATTTATATAAATATTTTAAATATATATATATATATATGTATGTATGTAGGCCTGTCAATGGGCAGGGTTCGGTCCGGGTATTATAAAACCCGGACCCGAGTCCAATTACAATAATTAAAACCCGAGCCCGGTCCGAACCCGCAGGGTATTTCAACCCAATATCTGAGCCCGGCTCGTCAGGCTTTTTAAGCCCGTTGGGTAATAACTATATACCTAACTCAGAATATTTATGTTAAAACCATATTTTAAAACTGCAACTTTGGTAAAAAATTTATACGAACAATGTTAACATATATATTAGACGATGATGTAGTCAAGCTCGTAACAAAAGTATGCAAAAACATATATATTTAAACAAACAAAATGGTAAATAAATAACATACGCACTCATGTTTTGATACGACGAAAAACTAATAGTCGGGTTGGGCCAACCGGGCCGGGTTTTGATAAACCATACCCAACCCGGATCGGGCCTGACTCGGGCTTGGGTAGTAAAAGGCAAAACCCGTACCCGCATAAATAGGGCGGGTTCGGGCCGGGCCCGGGCCGAAGCCCGTACCATTGACAGGCTTATATGTATGTATGTATAAGTAAATTTTATTTAAATAATTTTATGAGGATGAAAAATATTTAAACACTTATATATATATATATGTTTGTCAAATATTTGTGATATACACAAACATAATTATATGTTACTTAATAAATATTTAAATAATTATTATATATGTATATGTATATTTACAAACATATTTATGATATCTAAATTTATATACATATATATATATATGTATGTATGTATGTATGTATATTTGTATGTATGTATTAAATAATAAAATTAATTTTTTTTTACTTTTAGATTGTATGCACTACATAAAAAAAACTTATTATTAATTTTACTATATTAAAATATATATAGATGAAATTAAATAAAATATTAATAAAATTAGCTTCGAAACATATTTTTAAAATTTTAAATTTTCACAAAATCTAGCATGATATTTTGAGGTTTGAAGTTTTTTTTCCCATAATTTTTCTTAGTCAAAAATTATTTTTAATAATTAATTAATTTCGACCGTATATTGTAATGATTTTTAAAAAATTTAAAAATTGATTATTAAATTCTCAATTTTTAGCCAAGAGCTTATTTAATGATAAAATAATTTCTAAAAATTAAAATATAAATTTTGAGACATATTTTGTTTTATATAAATTATTTAAATAATATACTGATTTAAATAATCATGAATAATTATTTATTTTGTTTTATATAAATTATTTAAATAATATATTGATTTAAATAATATTGAATAATTATTTAAACATACTTCTATTACCAAAAATTAAAATTATACTAAATATACTTGTGTAAAATATATGTTCAATTATTTGCATGATATGATGATATAAATAAATACAAGTCGTATAATTATAATTAAATGACATATTAGTGTGTACATATGTATATATTAATAAAATAATAATATTATATATAAAATATTTGGCTGTGCGTATCTAATTTATATGTGATTTTTTTTATTACATACATATAACTAATTTGGTATGTAACAACATCAATACATATCAGAATTGTCACCTAACTAACGATATAATAGAAAAATATATGTATATATAATAAAATAATATTATGAGATTATAAGCAATATAATATAGTAAAGCTGTGCTTGAAAGTAATGGCTTAAAGCACACCTAGTAATGATGAATTCTCTCTCCTTTAAAAGTTTTTCGATTCGACAGACTGCTAATCCATGAACCGTAGACCTTTGACTATTAGATAGTACTTGTTTTGAATTGAGTTGAGCCTAATTTCCTTCAGCTCCTAGGTGATGTGATCAACCAGCAATAGAAGAAATAGTGGCTAAAAAGTCTTTAAACAATTAGGGTTAGAGGTCCTTTATAGTGGATGAAAGAGAGAAAGATATGGATCATATCTCATACCCATTCTCACTAAATCTAAGCCATCCATTTTCAATCCCTTTAGCCTATTTTTAATCTCCCCCATAGCCTTTATAACAGCCCAATTATCACCATATCATCATGGGCTAACATACATTTAAGCCTAAATGTTACTAACTAAATCCAATTTAATTGCTTATTAATATCACATATTGATAGATATATTTATAACCATTATAAATATATTTAATAATATTTATTCCTTAAATCATATTCAAAATTATATAATTAATATTTCATAGATTTTAATTAATTTAATTAAAATCATTTAAATAAATCTTTGTGAATAATGGCGTCTGCATCAATTCGTTCTTGCTCTCAAAATCCATCTGTATCGGCTCAATCATCTTCGTTTTTTCCTAATTATCGATATCCTTCCTCTAATCGATCTTATGCTCAAGTGTTAAAGGACCGATGTCCACTGCGTAGATCCAATTTTCCATTGTTGCAATCTTCGAACAAGAAATGGAGCGATTCTCAGTGTCGTGATCCAATCAGGTGTTTTTCTTGTGGTAAATTTGGTCACAAGAGTAATGTTTGTCTGTTCAAATCCAACTCTTCTGTTTCCTCTGAATTCTTGGTTGAACATGACTTTCATTTCGTGCTTAAATGTATGCTGTTGAAAGGGATACTAATGGATCATCTTCAGCAAAAAAGGAATGAAGGAATTAAGCATTTAGAGGATTTGTTATTTCATTTTAACATAGTTAATTCGCCGAACATTGGCAAGGGCTACAGAAAAAGATTTGGAGATCCAGAGTCATATTTCAGCAAATCGGAATTCTCTTCCACTATCCTAATCTCTTCCTCATCTCTGGTTGAAAATGGTTTTCAATTTGTTCTTAAGTTTTTGCTGTTGAAGGGTATTTTGTTGGATTATCTTTGGCAAAATAGATTTGACGGTATTAATTATCTAGAAGAATTGTTACATCACTTTAACATCGTCAATTCACCGAATATTGGCATGGGATACAAGGAGAGATTTGGCGATCCAGAGATTTATTTTGGTAAACTCGATCTTGTTCACAATACTTCAAAGAAGAATCTTGTTCTTTTGAATGATAGTGAGTTTACAGATACTGTTATAGGTGATAGATCTTTACGAATCGATCCTATTACTCTTGATCCTGACGTTTTATATTGCAATAATGGTTCTTGTTCATCTGTAACCGAGGTTACTGGAGAAACTGGAGAAGATTCGATTCCAAATAAAGGCTTTCTTCAAATAAAGAAAAAAGGTAATTCTTTCTCTAGAAGATAGGATATTTTTGAGATTCATTTGTCAAACAAATTCGACTGTCTCAACTCTGAGACTACAATAGATTTTGATTCATTTGAGAATGGAGTTGATAGTGTTATGACTGTTACTCCTTCGTCTGGTGGTTGTGATGCAAACCATAAGAGAGTTGTGATTGTTCGTGATGTTGTTTCTGTTGATAATATCGGTGATCAGTCTAAGGACAGTAATCTCTTAAGTGAATTCTTGTTTGAATATGATCATGATTGTCAGAATTCTAAGATAGATGATAATAGTGATCCTGTTGCCCAATTAGATGATGATCAGTTATATATGTCAAACAAATGTTCTGATTTTTGGTCGACAATATCAGAGACTGATACTTCATACTTAGTTGAAGTTAATGATCATAATGGTATGTTGGAATCTGGCATATGGGATGGTGTGGTTCTGGAAGAGCTTGGTGATTCTCTTGCCATTGATGATCAGGCTTGTTTAGGTGATAATCTTTTCTTACAAATTGGCGACTTATGTGATTGGACTAGGCCATCTATTCAGTTGAGTGAAGAAGATGTAGGCTCTGCTTTGGAAGATTATGTTTTTGTTGATAACTTGTATGAATTATCGTCTGAGAAATTGGCATTGAATGTTAATTCTGGTTCTTCTTCTGATGGTGTTGTTTTTGAAAAATCTGGAGAAGTTGTTGAGGCCTATGTTGGGAATTCAATTGGTGTTGAGGCTTTTACTGTTGTTTTGGATATTGAAGAGGGTGTGAGTGTTTTAGTAAGGAATTGGGGTGATAGAGATTCTGCTCATTTTCAACAGTGCGCGTCAGTTAATGTTGCTAGGATTGATACTGTAGTTGATGATTTAATGGAAACAGCAAATAATGTTCTGATGTACAAAGGGAAGTCAGGTCTTCTTTTTGAAGTTCTACTTGGGGAGTCTGGTAACAAATCAGCAGAGAAATTTATTATGTCTTCGAGTCCATCTTCAGATAGATTGGTAGTAGATGCTTCAGATCTTGTGCTAGAAAAAAGAATGGGTAGCGGCAATATGTCTAAGAAAGGAAGGTGTAAGAAGTCTGTAGCTTCTAGTGGATCTATCCATCGAAGTGCTAGGATTCGTAGCTGTCAGCCACAGTCTATGAGTGAGTTACCTGGTTTGAGTGCCATGAGTGGCGCTATGGATCCAGGCTCAGGTATGAGTTCTATTTTGGGTAGTACGTATTCTACTTACACATTAGGTAGTTTATCATCTGCTGAGTTTAGTCAGTTAGCCTGTGATATATCTTTTATTTTCTTTGATATTGGATTGATCGCGAGTACATTAGACGTTAGGAATTAGAGAGGGCTGGTATAGTGAGTTTATGAGGATCATTAGTTGGAATATTAGAGGTCTGAATTATTTGAATAAGTGTGACAAGGTTAGAGCGTTCTTTAAAGACTTTTTGATTGACATTGCTTTGCTTCAGGAAACTAAAATTTGCTGTCCAGATTTTCGGTTTTTTAGAAGATTAGGCGGGTATCATTTTAAAAAATGGGTGTTTTTACCTTCTGTAGGTACTTTAGGGGGTTTAATGATTGGGTGGCGGGATAATTATTTTAAATTACTTCAATGTATTGTTAAACAACATTCTCTTCATGTTATACTCATTAATCTTTCTGATAACTGTTTTTTAAATATTTCTATTGTTTACGGACCTAATTATAAAATTAATCGGAGAATTTTATGGAATGAATGCCTAGATTTTAGATCCTTTGCCCCGGGTTCTTGGATTTTGGAGGGTGATTTTAATGTTACACGTTTCATTGGTGAGCGATATCCTAGGGAAGGGGATTACTCTGCAATGGAGGAGTTCGATCAATTTATTATTAATTCTAATTTGATTGAAATTCCCCTTTCTAATAGAGAGTTTACTTGGAATAACGCTAGAGAGTCTCCATCCATGGCTCTTCTCGATTGATTTTTTGTTTGCGATGATATCGAAGATAAATTCCCAATCTGTAGAGTCACTGGTTTACCTTATACATACTCCGATCATTGTCCAATTATTCTTACTTGTGAATACCATAGAGTTATTATTAATAATTTTAAATTTGAAAAGATGTGGCTTTTGGAATCTAACTTTGTGAATCTAGTTAAAGGTAAATGGGTTTCTTTGAGTTTCCATAACTTTAGAAATAAGGAAAATTCTGCAAAAGTTTTTGTTTCTAAACTTAGGGAGCTTAAGATTTTTCTTAAAAACTGGAACAAAAATGTTTTTGGCAATCTAAAAATTAAAAAAGATAATATTCTTAATGAAATGCTTAAAATTAATAAGATAGAAGAATCTAGACCTCTAAATATAGGTGAACGTAATGTTCTTGCTAATTTAAAAGATGAATTAAATTCTATTTTAGAAAAGGAGAAGGTTATGTGGAAACAACGATCCAGAATTCAATGGATCAACGAAGGTGATAATAATACCATTTTTTTTCTTAATATAGCTAATGGTAGAAAATGTAGTAATACAATTAACTCTATATTTGTTAATAATATAGAGTTAGTGGATCAAAGAGATCTTAACAAGGCTTTTACAGACTATTATAAGGATGTTTTTGGTTCTAAAATCAAACATAGAATCAATGTTAGATGGATAGATTTGTATCCACCTTATTCTATTATTGATTGATCAGAATTAGATAATCCTTTTACTGAAGAAGAAATTAGAAAAGCAATTAATGACATGCCAAGTGATAAATCCCCGGGACCTGACGGGTTTCCTATTTTATTTTATATTACTTTTTGGGACGTTTTAAAATTTGACTTAGTTAATATGTTTAACGAATTTTACAATGGTATTTTGCAATTAGGGAGATTTAACTTCGCAAATGTTATTTTGTTACATAAAAAAGTAGGAGCTAAAAACTTAAAAGATTTTAGACCTATTTCTTTGATTAACTATTCAGTTAAAATCATTTCTAAAGTTCTAGCTAATAGACTAAGTAAAAGAATGAATGAATTAATCGATTGTTCACAATCGGCTTTTATTAATGGGAGAAATATCACTAATGGGGTGATAGTTGTTCAAGAATATATTAATTACCGTTGTAAGAATAACATAACTTGTGCGATTTTAAAACTTGATTTTGCTAAAGCTTTTGATTCAGTAGATTAGGATTTTCTTATAGATATTTTTCATGCTAGAGGTTTTAGTCACAGATGGATCTATTGGATTTTGACCTTGCTTAGAACTGGAAACTCTAGTATTATGGTTAACGGTATATTAGGTAATAGAATTCAATCTAAGAGAGGTTTAAGGCAAGGGGATCCCTTATCGCCTTTATTATTTAACTTAGCTGCTGATGTTTTTGTTAAAATTATTAAAAGAACAGTGGATAATGGATCTCTTTGACATGTAGGCAATGAAATTTCACGTAATGGTTTACCGGTTCTTCAATTTGCTGATGATACCTTACTTTTTTCGTCCCATCTTCCAAGACACATCATTACCCTTAAGTTTATCCTTTACAGTTTTGAACTTTTATCTGGTTTAAGAATAAATTTTGATAAAAGTTCCGTGTTAGTTTTAAATGATTTTGATAAAGTTGAAAACTTAGTTGCTAATACTCTTAATTGCAAAACTATGAGATTTCCTTTTGACTACCTTGGCTTTGTGATTAGACCCACCAAACTCAAACATGACGACTGGATTATTATCATTGATAAAATTAAAAATAAGATTTCTAACTGGAATGGGAGATTTCTATCTAGAGCAGGTAGACTAGTTTTAATAAATTCGGTTTTATCAGCTCTTCCGATTTATTGGATGTCCTTGCATTTGTTCCCGGATTGGGTTATTGATAAAATTGATAAGATTAGAAGAGATTTCTTATGGAGTGGAGAAAACTCTAATAATAATATTAAATGTCTAGTAAATTGGGAAACAGTCTGTAAGGCCAAAAAAGAAGGTGGATTAGGTGTTATTAATTTGCTTAATATGAATTTGTCTCTGTTAGGTAAATGGCTTTGGAAGTTCAAAGATATAATTGATAACGCTATTTGGAAAGAGATCATTTCTAAATATTACTATAATGTAAATAGCAATTTATATCAAATTGCTTTTCCAGTCACTCAAAACATATCTAACTTTTGGAAAAACATTTTAAAATGTAATGAGATATTTAATTTAGGAATAAATACAATTGTTCACTCTGGTAATCGTACTTCGTTTTGGCATGACCGTTGGATTTCTGTCTTGCCTCTTAAGATAGAATTTAAGGTTCTGTATGAAATTTGTAACTTTAAGTTTGCTTTAATCAATGAAGTTTATTCTCCAGAAAATGATCCTCCTTGGAATTTCAGTTTTAGCAGAATTTTAGTTGATTCAACTTTTAGACAACTTTCTTTGCTTTATGCCAGATTAAATCTTTATAATATTGATAATGATAATGATTTTATTAGTTGGGAATGGGATAAAAGTAAGAAATATACTTCTAATTCTTTCTGCAGATTCATTAATTTTTCGGATACAATAAATAACTCATTTAAATATATGTGGAAATCTAATGCTCCACCTAAATCCAAAATTCACATGTGGTTAATTCTTCATGGAAAACTTAATACAATCGAATTTTTAAAAAGAAAAAATATTCAAAATGATAATAAATGTTATTTTTGTAATCTGTATCTTAAGGACATTAATCATATATACTATAATTGCATGGATTCTAATTACATTCTAATCAATACTTTTAAAATTATTAACTTTAATATAACAACTAAAATTTCGGATTGTGAATTTTACTGGAATAATTATAGATTCAAGTTCAAAAAGAATATTAGATTTTTACTAGAACTTTATTCATTATTATTAGTTGGTTTATTTGGTTTGAAAGAAATCAAAGAATTTTCAATAATAATAATTGTCATTTTAACAAATTGATTTTTACAATTTCTTCATTTTGTTTTAATTGGATTTCTAACCCCAAATATAAATTAACCAAAAATATCCTTTTCAAAAGGTATCTTAACAAGGTTAATCATAATATTAATTTTTTTAAACACAACAATAATTTTTTTAACATTAATAATAGTATTATTAATATTTTCTCTAGTTTAGATGATGATTTCACTTCTAATCATAACTTACTTATGATTAAAGGTTCATAAGATTGATCCATCTCAATATTTGATCTAGTCTCTGTTTGGTTTTGGTTTTTAAGTATTTTTATTTATATTGTTATTGTCCAGTTAGTCTTATTTAGGTTTTTATTTCCTTCCTTATTAATACATATATATATATATATGTATATTTATTATATTAATATACATATATATGTATCTTTCTAATTTTCTTTAGTTGTTTTCCAGTTATAGGTATGGGAGATAGGATATCAGATTCATTTTGCAGGTTTTCATATCTTCAGATTGCTGGACACCAGATGGTAGATAGGTCAGTAGAGCATAGTATCATCATCCAGGACTACTGGCAGTTTCTCCTCAGATTTAGGATTCTACTATCTTCATTATGGAGTACTTTTTTCAGGAGGACATCCCCTTTCTCTTGATCAGAGGCTTCAGAGCGGTTTCTCTTTTCAGCAGATCCACTTCAGAGCAGATGCTTATTCACTTCTCCCGATTCAGTTGGTTGGAGCTTCCACATTAGTCTGGGACGTCATCTAGTAGTTTTTGTTTTTTTCCTCTAGTTTTTTAGGTTCTTCTAACACCTTAATATCGGGCGGTGGCCATGCCAGAGCTCGATATCGGGGTGTGATGGGTGGTGGCCTTGCCGAAACTCATCTTAGGAGTACCTGAGATTTGATATATATGTATTTGGTTTTTGTTACCTGTTAGGCTTGTTGGCAGCACTTTATATTCGAGATATATATATATATATATATATATATATTCGCATGTGTGCTCTCCTCTATTCGTAGAGGATCACACATTTTTCTCAAAAAAAATAATTTAATTAATTTATAATAATTATAAACTAATTAAATCATTTGATCTAAAGAGAATTCATCAGTCAAGTTGTGTGACTCGTCATGTGTAAATTTGGTCAACGATTAACATCGAACTATTCGATTGTTAATGTTCACACATCACTTAGTAGGTGGGGTGATATTTTGGCCAAATTTATCGCTTACTTGTTTTTGATAAAATCCAATTTTACCTTGTTAAGCATTACCAGGTTATGACATTTGTTTACACTAATTCTCTTCGTCAAAACCATATTACTTTGGACTTATGAAATTTGGTAATGGTCAAAATTCTAGTATCATCCATATTCAAGTCTATAGTCCAAAAACAACATCCTTGGTTCAATAATAACAATTATTATTAACTGGAATGCTCTAGGCCAGAGATTTTGACTTTGATTTGACTTGAGTTGACTGTGATACTTACCTCATATAACTGAGTAGACGAATCCTCTCTTGAACAATGCTTCACTTCTAATACTTCCACTCGACCCAAATATAGTCACTAAATGTATGTCGTTCCATGATTGGACTATAATCAAAGTGGATCTTTCATATTGAAGATCCATGGTATTCTCAAGTCAAGAGAACTACATAAATTAGTCACATCAATATTTTTTGGTTGACCTTAGTTATATTAACCAACAGAAAACTATCAAGTGGGTCATTCCTTAGTTATCCAATAACTATTAGTACATAACCCATATATGCCCCATCAGTCATGAGTAATACACTGCCCAACGTTTGGAGAGCGTTACGTACTCTAGTCTCAACAGATACATCAATATCTATTCTCGATGCATCTTGACTAGGAATATTTAAAATGGTATATTTGTTTTCATTGTGATAAATTGCTCACGGTTACAACAATTTATAACTACTATCACAAAATGTATCATTTATGGATTTTTTTTATTAAATATGCTTTTTATTAAGTTAATTAATTTATATAACACATTATGTATATAATAGAAATAAAACACCTTTATTTTGAACAAGATTTGTAAACGAGTTAGATAAATGTAACAAATTACATAATTGTCCCTAGTGCATACCCTTAACTCTATCAGCACATGCATTATACACATATATGTGTATTACACATATTCATTACAACTTATATAATGTGTAATCGATACCTTTATATTAAATATAAATAAAATAAATATTTTATTTAAAACACTTTAGATGGGATCTAATTAATTTGGACTTCATAGGCCAAAGAAGATCTAAAATGGAAAAAAATGAAATTCACTCACTTAATCCATTATTACCCAATCCAGTTATTGATATTCCTCAATCACTTTTATATGAAGAGATCACTTGTATACTCTTTAGTTTTTGATATTCCTCAAGTTAAAGATTTTATATGTTGTACCATTGATATATTGAATAGACGAGTTAAGATATACGTACGTATTTGTTAATATTCCTCAAGGTATTTGCATTTATAACTAAGCCATCGTGCAATGGTAGGTATGAGTGAATGATCTCTTTCAATTTGTTGATATTCCTTAAAGTCAAAATGAAATTAGGAAAAGGACCATGGGATAGCAGTTGTATCTGATACAACTGATAAGGTGTTGTCCAATGCTTACAAGCTTATGATTTGTTGATGTTCCTCAAGGTCAGAATCCTAAGGCAAGCGAGTCCTAACACCCACTTTCTATGCTTCCTCTTAGGGTTTTGAGAAACATAAAAGTCTAAGAGGAGATTATTAGTAAAATATGATATAATGTTTAACCTTACTAATATTATAAGAACATTTGCTATGCATAAATGTCCTAATCTACTTAAATTAAATTTGTAGAAAAATTTCATGCCAATGTTAGTTTCTAAAATAAACAAGCTCATTGGACCTAACTACATATAATGGCTAAGAGAAATCAAAATAGCACTTACCTATTAACACTTATGGTCATCAAATACTGAACCTCCTGGAGAAAAACCTGTTGAAAATGTTGATCCTAAATTAATAATTACTTATAACAAATGGGTTATGGACCTAGAAATCACCCAAGTTTACGTGCAATCTGCATTAGACAAACTATTGCAAAGACAACATGGAAACATGTATTCCCATCAAATCTTTAATAGTCTTAAAGTGTTATTTGAGGAGTAATCCCATTTCACAAGGTATGGGATTACTAATAAATTGTTCAATACGAAGACGACGAAAGGCATAAGTTTGGACAAGTACATCTTATTAATGAAAGGCTATTTTGATAGACTTTCACAATTAGACACTATAATAAGCAATGATCTACAAGTGGACTTGAGGCGTTCAAAATCGAACTACAATATAAACCAGTTGAATGTAAGCCTCATAGGGCCGCTCAATATGTTGAAATCAATTTGATTCTTCATCCAAAGATCAAGGCATAGTGCTCATTGTACAAGGGAAGGCATCGTCTTCGAATGGTTGAAAGAAAAGGAAGCGTGTTAACAAGAAGAGTAAGAAGAGTGCTCCTAATGACAAGGATGACATAATCACCGTCACAAAACGGGGTGTAGGAAATAGAATTCTTTGGATTCCCTAAAATTCATCAAAAATAATAAAGGAAATGGTTATACCTTTCCTACAAGTATATTTATAATTCAAATATGTTTTGCAATCAATTAATTATCCTGGGTTTACGATAATGTATCTGGAACTCATATCTGTAATTCATTATAGGGACTTAGGAACAAGCGGCATGTGGCAAAAGGTGAAATGAGACTTCCAGTTGTTAACGAATCTCTAGTAGATGCAACTGCAGTTGGAGACTATCACTTGGCTTTTCCAAAAGGATTGCATTTAATTTTGAATAATTGTTATGATGTTAAAAACTTTACTTGTGGAATAACTTTTGTGTCTAGACTGTTTGAGATTGGATATTTTTATCATTGTGTTGATGATGTTATGAACATTATATTGATGGAAATAAAATCTGCAAAGGGGTTTTTGGATAATGGAATTCATGTATTTAATTCTAATAATATATGTGTTGTGAATAATTCTTCTAATGTTGACATTAATAATAATTATTTATGGCACTACAGACTAGGTCATATTAGCGACATACGACTACACAAACTGAAATCTGAAGGTTTTGTACCATCATTTGATTAAAAATTATTTGATATATGTGAGTCATGTCTTAAAGGAAAAATGACCAATCATCCTTTTAGTGGGAGTAATGAAAGAGCTAATGAACTCTTGGGTCTCGTACATACTGATATAGGTGGTCCAATGCCTGTAGTTAGCAAAAATAATACTTCTTACTTTGTAACTTTCACTAATCATTTCTCAAGGCTAGGATATGTATATCTTATTAAGAATAAATCCGATGTCTATGATAAATTTAAAGAATATAAGAATGAGGTTGAAAATCAAATGAACCATAAGATTAAAATACTTTGATCTAATCGAGGAGATGAACATGTTGGACAAGAGCTTTGACAAAACTTAAAAGATAATGGGATTATCTCTCAGGTTACTCCACCATATACCCCGCAGCATAATGGAGTTTTGGAAAGAAGGAATCGAACCCTATTAAATATGGTTCGTTCTATGATTAGTAAGACTAAATTAACTCTTTCTTTTTGAGGATATATGCTAGAAACCACAGCACATATGTTGAATTTAATACCCACTTAATTTGTGCTTTAGATACCATATAGGATGTGGCATGAGAAGAATCCCCATCTAAAGCATTTGAAGGTGTGGGGTTGTCTAGCGTACATTAAAAGCGTTGGCTCTAATAAAATTGAAGCAAGTTGGGCCATGTGTAAACTTATCGGATATCCCAAGAATTCTATGGGACATATTTTCTATAACATTAAGAAATAAAAGGTTATTATTTCTCAATATGATGTCTTTTATAAACATGAATTTCTCTCAAAAGAAATTAACAGTGAAGTTATAGATTTAGATGAGATTCGAGAAACTAACACAGAGGCCGAGACAATGGAAAAATCAAATTCACCTGTACACGTAAACATGCAACCTATTTGAAAGTCTAATAGAGAATCTGGCTTACCAAGGAGATACTATGGTTTACTCATAGATGATGAGAAAGAGGACCGTGTCTTAGAAGAAACACCCCTCTCTCATTCCAATAAGCACTATAAAGTATAGACTTTACACTATGGTTTGATGTTACAATAACCGAAATGAATTCCATGTATGACAAAAAAGTATGGATTTTGACCGGCATACCCTATGGCATAAAGCCCATCAGCTGCAAATAGATTTTTAAGAAAAAGATTAATGCAGATAGAAAAGTATAGACTTATAAAGCAAGAGTAGTTGCGAAAGGGTTTCGCCAAATTCAAGGTGTTGATTATGATGACACATTTTCACCCATAACCATGCTTAAGTCCATTTAGATAATGCTAGCCATTTTTGCATTCCATGACTTGGAAATATGTTAAATAGATGTGACAATAGCATTTTCAAATGGTAATTTAGAAGAAACTGTTTACATGTCGTGGCCCAAGGATTTCGAGGTCAGCGAGAGTGAGGGCAAGGCTTGCAAAATGACAAGGTCAATTTATGGTCTTAAACAAGCTTTAAGAAGTAGGAATAAATGTTTTGGTAAATAATCAAATAGTTTTGTTTTTATTAGAACATAGAGGAAGCGTGCAAATTTCGAAATGAAGCAGGAGTGTTATAGTGTTCTTAGTTCTATACGTAGATGATTTACTACTGACTGGCAACTACATCGCATTATTGCAATTAGTGAAAATGTGATTATCAAAGAACTTCTCTATTAAGGATTTGGGAAAAGATGCTTATATACTACGTATTACGATCAAGATCTTAGAGGTTGCTGGGATTGTGCAAATCCTCGTACATATATACAATACTAACACTGTTTAATATAGAGAATTCCAAGCATGAAAACATTCCAATGCAATCCAAAATCGTCCTTTCTAAGAAGAACGCTCCTTATACTGATTAGGGAAAGGGTGTATGAAGAGGATACCATATGTAACGACCCGCCATTTTGGACCATTCGCATCCATTATAAATGTATAGGTAGACACTCATGCCGGAGTTGAATTGCTCAAAATACCGCGTTGTTAATTTAAATTTGGCAAAACTGAACATATACAATAAATAAATAATCACAGATCACAGACACAGAGTAATAAGTGCAGCGGAAATAAAAGAGATAGTAGTTCATGAAGCTACTATATGAATATATAAGATACATCAGAGTTTACAACAGAAGAGTAATACGATACATCAGAGTTAAACCAGATACAACGGAAGAGTAACCCGATACATCAGATACAATCAGAATACATCACTGGAATCATCGAATGCTGAAAGTAGAATAGATGGCTGGATCTTCAAGCAAAGCTCCAACTCCAAAGGTGAGCATCGAATACTGGTACACTCAGTCTGACCCGAGCGTAAAGCAAAAACACAAGACACTCGAGTCAGGATTAACATTCTCATATTAATAAATCCAACTCAAGTGAAATAGCAATTGAAATACAAGTAACTCAAAGGATGTTTGGAATAACCATCCTTCAAGGATCCGTTAAACTATCTACTAGGTAGTAATGTACGCTAAGTAGATAATGTCTATCAGTAATAATAAGATATCAAAATAGCGTTAAGTCATGGCCCATTCCACCCTTAACACATTTTTATTCCCAAAAGCATATACAAGACCGTAGTTTCCCCAAAACCGGAAGTCACCAGAGGGCAATCCATATACTAAAGGTACAAATCAAAATCGTAGTGGTCGCGTATAAATGGAATACAAGTATGACAAGGCACATGAGGCAATACCCAAGGTAGTGATACTACCGTTCGCCTGATCCGGACTGGTGAGAACGCAACGCCGCAGCGCCCGCAACACCGTGAAACAACACTCCCAAAATCAAGGGTGCACCAATCGACAACAAGTATAAGTAGTTCGAAGAAGTGTGTCCACTTGAGGTAGCTAATCTTCCATTGGCCCGGCACAGCTCCTGTTTTAGTCATTTCCAATTTGACACAAGTGTCAAGGCTATCCATTATCGTTCTCTTTCTTCAGTCATCACGAACATCATTCCAACCACTTCATTCTGGATCATCACTCCACGTATAGTTATTAAAGTGGTTTCGGTTTAGATAGAGAGTATATCCATTACCGATCCTGGTCTCTTTAATAACTTCCGTAATTATTACACCGATTGGTCGTTTATTTATTTCAAAACCAAATCAATTTCAATTTCAATTCGTAAATCAACATTTCATTTGTCTTTCTAAACCAATTTCCATAATTTACGTTTCGAAACTTCCAAATCATAATTTCAAAATCTTATAATTCAACTTCTATTTCTATTTAAAACAATTCAAATATTGATCCAAGTTCGTATATAAGTTTCAATTCGAAATCATTTAAATCAATTTGAATTCATTTATCGATTTCATTCAATATTCGTTAAGTTACTTTATCATTCAAAGTAATTCCTATTAAATTTCCAATTCATTAAATCAATTTCTTAAGTTCAACCTCATTAAAAAAACTTACAATTTTGAATTAAATTAAATTCGTCAAATCAATTCTTTAAATTTCAAGTCTTACATTAATTCCAAAAATATCACATTTTCATTTCTTGTTAAAGAACTTCAATTTCACTTATTTACTTTCTTAAATAATTTTCCCAAAACTTACTTAATAAAGAAAACTCAATTTCAATTATTTACGAAGTAAAATTCACTTATTCAAAAGTTCAGTTTCTCTTATTAAAGAATTCAATTCAATTCAATCATTAAATCATTCAATCTTATTTAATTATTAAATAATTCAAAACTTAATTATTAAATAATTTCAAAGTTTAATAATTTCAAACTTGATTATAATTTCAAACTTAATTTTTAAATCATTTCAAAGTTTAATAATTTCAAACTTAATTATAATTTCAACTTAATTCAATCATTTCTCAAATTAAACAACATTCTTTCATCAATTACATTTTTAATATTTGTTTCAGATTATTAAACATTTTCCTTTCATAAAATTCAAATTCCGACTTCATTTCAAAACCATATTATTTATTCAAATAAAATCTTTGTTTTATTTTTAAATCAAATTATCGACCAATCGGGTTTTATTTAATTCTCTATCCTAGGTTAAAGTTCAATTTGGGTATTTATCATTTCAACCCGATTCCAATTCAATTCAAAATCAAAACATAGTAAAGGGAACTTGCAGTGTGATAACTGGGATGGTGTCAAAGTAAATAAACAACCAATAACAACAATCAATATCAATCCAATAATCAATTCAATTAATCCCGAAATAATCGTATTAATTCGCATTGTTATTTGTGCGAATTAATAAAATTATTTCTAGAATCTACACTATCATTTCATGTAGATTAAAGATTATTACATTACGGTTTTCACTTGTCATCTATTACAATTTCATACATCATCAATTTAACAACATACATTCAGTGGTTCAAAGTGTAATTAAACAAATCCTACGTGTCAATAAAGTTAACAGTTAAAGGGGTCATAATTGTCATTTAATCAAATTTATCATTTAACTATTCTATATCCATTTAAATTTGCATACCATTTATCATTTTAACATTAACAATTTAACGTCCAATATAAACATCAAAAATCAATCAATTATCAGCCAAACTGTATTATCATCGCATAAATAATTAACAGATAATGGTGTCAGATGTCACAGGTGAACTGATACAGGTAATAGCATATATAACAGTGTAATTAACTAACAACGGTATATTTCAATTGTCGTTTCAATTGAAATCAAATTTAATAAATAAAAGAACGTTAATCGTGAGTGAGTGCTCACCTTTCGAGGCTAGAAAGATTCGACGATGGAATGAGTTATGAAATGCAAGCACGACTTCCAAAGCAAAGCTAGATGGGTACGAATTTGACGGAAAATTTGATAGATAAGGAATCTTTGAAAATAAATTAGAATTTGCTTGATGTGGACTGAAACGAAATATATATATATAAAACAAAAACTAAATTTAGAAATACATTTTTTTCAATACAATATTTTACATATATATATATATTTAAACGTAATATATGTATTAACGAAATCTCAATATATATATTAAAGTCAATATTCGATATAAAGCAACACATCCTCAGTATTGTAATATATATATAAAATTTAAAATCATTGTTTTAAATTAAACGTCTATATAAAATCAACATGTATACGATACATATATTTTTAACATTAATATTTATATAGGCTTAAATCACAGGATATCCTTACATATATATAAAGTGTTATATAAATCAAATGTAAAACTTCCACGCATATAAACATATAACATACATATACTATATATCATATTTATTCATTTCGAAAGTAACTCTAATACATGCCCAGGCTATTGAATGACTAAATATAACTATGTACACAACTGTACATAAGGAAAAGTGTATATATAAACTGACCGAACAAAACTTATATATATAAACTGATTTCATATCATTCTAGACAAAACCAAGATACTAGAAATCACGCGTAAATAAATATGCATATATATTTATG
Source organism: Allium fistulosum (assembly GCA_030737815.1). Taxonomy (NCBI): domain Eukaryota; kingdom Viridiplantae; phylum Streptophyta; class Magnoliopsida; order Asparagales; family Amaryllidaceae; genus Allium; species Allium fistulosum. The sequence goes on from CM060906.1 coordinate 422,793,668, forward strand.
TTTACAAAAACTTCCATATGCAAGAATATATAATACATCAAATATAAGAATGCATACAATATATAAAGAATACTTACATATAACCTCATGCGAACTGCGAACAGAAAGATGGGCAAGATGTCCAATATATATACATATAAGTGCTTTAAAACAAAAAAAGAAATCGAATTTCTTCACAGTCTCCAACAAGATATTACTGTAACACGTTTTTAAACATATAATATTGAATACAACTGACATAACTTTATCTCTACTAACCTATTCATAAATAAAATATATGAATGTCAACATATTATATTTAGCTTAAAAATCAAAAGTACTTATACACGTTATATTCAAAATCTATATTGCCAATCTATGTACATAAACACACTGCCGTAAATATAAATGTTATTTCACAAAATCAAATTTAAATATGGAGCCGATAGAAACAACCCCGAATAAAACCTTTTTCCTTCCTAATAAAAGAGGAGGGTAAGCTTATCATAATTTGTAATACCTTTAAACATATTGAATGACAATACTTTAACATATATAAAACTGTAACATAAAGTATATAGACAAAGATAATATAATATATACGGCTTATATATGAAAAAGAGTTTTTCTATTAAAAACAAAGGACTGCGCGTGATGTAGCAGCTACGACCAGGCAAGGAAGAGGTGGAGGAAGACGCCGAAGGCCGATGTTTGGCGGTGGAGCACAAGCTCGGGGAAGAGGGGGTAAGGTCGGTGGCCAGGGAAATGAGGCAGAGCGGGTTGGCTTGGGTTCATGGGTGGCTGCACGAGCATGGAGGGCTGTTTGGGTGAGGACGGACTATGGTCGGAGGGGCGGTGGGTTTGCCGAGGTGGATGAGTGCTACTCGAGTGGAAGCAAGGACGGAGGCTATCGGTTGTTGGTCTCGGAGCTGGAGATGGTGGAGTGGTAGGCGGTTGGTTGACTGCGTGGTGGGCTGGAGTTGGGTGGTACGGTTGCTCTCGGTACAGATTTGGCTTTGGGTAGGTGGTGGCACGCGGTGGGGCGTGAGGTGGCGCAGGTGAGGGAAAAGGCAGGCGTAGGTAAGGAGGTTGATTATCTTTTGAAAATATGACAAGAAGAAACAAATATAAAAAGGGAAGAAGAGAGAGAGGTCAGAGAACGAAAAATAACTTCGGGCAAATGCATATATTTTGAATGATGTAAGTTCAATTGGGAAAACAAAAGGTCACGGGTAATTCAAGAAATTATTAAAAGCAAATGACTGTTGGGTTTGCACGGTTGAAAATGAAAAGGCATAGAGAAACCCAAGGTCTCAAGAAACGTACCTATACAGTCATCCGTTTCACCGATATCGCCGGTTGTCAAAAATCCGAAACACAGAATCGAATATACCGCAGAAATCAGCACGACGACACGATCCAAACGGTATAAAAATATCAGTGGTATGATAGAATTATAAAAATTCGAATTTTCTAATAGCGAAAAATGCAAGAAAAACGCTGAAAAATAAGATCGACGGAGCCAAAGATGTCCGAATTTTGGAAAACGACAAACTGATATCTTGCTCAGAAGATGTTTTAGAATTTTTCTATGTAAAAATATTTTGGTTTTGAAAACGTTTTATTTCCAATGCTTTTTAACTGATTAAATTGAAGTGAATTTTCGCGCGAAATAAACTTTCATATTTTCGGACGAAAATTTACCAGTTGCTATGTTTAACTAAACGTATTTCAAATATCAAATTTATATTTCAAAATTTTATCGTTTAAAATTTCACAAAATTTCAACTAATTACGTTATTAAAACAGTTGAAATTTACGGGTCGTTACACCATATGTATCTGCAATCGGTTCATTAATGTACATTATGCTATGTACTAGACCAAATGTAATGCATTAGGATCAATAAGCCAATATCAGTCTAATCCTGGTAAGAAGAACTAGACTGTTGTAAAATGTATACTTAAGTATTTGAGAAATACTAAGGACATATTCCTTATATATGGAAATGAAGAACTCTTTATGAAGGGGCATACAAATTTCAGCTTTCAAAGTGATATCAACGATAGTAAGTTTGTATAACATTATGTTTTTACAGTAAATGGTGGGGCTGTTAGTTGAAAAAAAAACCAAATAAGAAACAATGGCTTATTATACAATGGAGGTCGAGTTCATCGACCTCAACAAAGCAGCTAAAGAAGTAGTCTAGGTGCATAAACTTTTGGCTGAGCTAGGAGTGATTCCAAATGTTGAAGATCTAATGAAATTTTTTATCACAATTATGCTACGATGCAAATCGCAAAGGAACCGAGAGCTCATAAGAAATCAAGACACATACTTTGAAATTTCCATCTTATTAGATAGTTCGTCGCTAATAAAGAAGTGGTGATGATAGAGTATATCCAAGGACAACATGGCAGATCCATTCACGAAAGGACTAGCTCGGTCAGTTCTCAACAAACAAATAGAAGGGATGGGATTGAGATTCCATAATTTGCCCTAATTGCAAGTAGGAAATTAATAGAGTCAAGGGTGTGCCCTAAGGATAGTTTGTAATTTATGGTAAATTATTAACTGTGTAATAAAATATCCTTTTGAAATAAAATGTGTTTTTCTTTCTATTATATGTTTTTCATACTGTGTTATGTTTATTAATTATTTAATATAAGTACACTTAATAGATAATTCTTAAACAGTATGTTATGTGATACTAATTACAATGTGTTATAATCATGAAAAATTTATCACATTAAAAGTAACATATTTTTTTTAAATATTCCTAGTCAAGATGTTTCGAGATAAGATATTGATACATCCATTGAGACTATAGTATGTTACGCTATCAGAATGTTGAATAATGTTTGATCATAACTGTTATGGGCACTAAGGGGTTACTACTGATAATTATTGGATAACTATGTAATGACTTGCTTGAGAATTTTTTGTTGGTTAAAATAAAAAAAGTCCAAATAGATAATCTCAAACTGAAGATATTTTACAGTTCACTCGACTTGAGAGTACTATTGAACTTCATTACGAACACTCCATTCTGATTATAGTTAAATCATGGCACGATGTCCATCGAACGCTTATAGTTGGGTCTAAGTTGAAGCATTTGAAGTGAGACAATATTTAATAGAGAATTCATCTCCTTGGTTATATAAAGTTGGTATCATGGTCAACTACAGTCAACTCAAAGTTAAAGTCCTTAGCCGGAGTAATACAGTTAATAATATTTGTTATTATTGAACCAAGGTCTTTTGTTTGGATTAAACAAGTTCAATTTGGACGATATTGGAATTTTTACAAAAACGAAATTCCAAAAGTCCTATAGTGATGTAGTTTTGATGAAGAAAATTGGTGTAAACGATCGTTACTACCAGGTTCCGGTTAAAACTGTGAAATTTGATTTCATCAAAAAAATATGCAAGCGATAAATTAGGCCATGTCGCAACACTAACTAAGGTGATATGTGAATATTAATATTCGAATTGTTGGATATTAATCCTGGACTAAATTTTTATCTATCGATTGCACAACCGAAATATTGAATACTCTGAAATACCACATGACTTAATTAAATTATAATCATTGTAAACTTAGATTAAATTGATTAGTATTTATGAAATATTAGTTACTAAATTGTATTTATGTATTTGAATATCATCAGTGTTTAATAAAGTGCATATATAAAAGTTATATATGTATGTATCAATATACAATATTCATAAATATTTAAATAGGATTTAAATTAATTAAATACCAATTTGATTTAGTAAATTTTAAGGGATCATCTAGCCCTTACTATGCCGACCATGAGAGGGAAGGGGATGAGTTTTGAATGCAAAAATCTGATTTTGAATTGGTTAAAAAGAAAGAGTAAACAAGGAGATCTGGATTCCTAATTTTTACTCAATTTTGGTGCCTATTTATACCTCACATCTTTACTCATTTTGAGTTTACGTTTTACATCATCTCCACCATATCTTCGTTGCAAGTATCATTAGGTCTAGCCCTTCATTTTCAAATCAAATTCAATTCATATCAAGAGTGGTATTTCACTCTAGTCTATTGCAAATTAAAGAGGTGTTTAAATTAGATCTAGAGGAGATTCATTCAACATTCAAGGTGCATTTCACAGGCTATGGGTTTTAGGTAATAATCTTAGTCTCATAATTATTTTATAATTGTATATTTTGTCTACTTCATTATGTTGTTTACATGCTCATTACTATAATGAATTTATATATATATATATATATATAATCCAATATTATGCACACATGCATTGTTTTAAAGAACATCCTGTGCATATATAATTTACATATTCAGTTTGGCCATATTTTAAAATAAAAATATTTTAAAATTTAAAATGGAACTTAACCATTTTTAAATTTTAAATAAGAATTTTGTAATTAATATATATATAACACGTTCTAAAACTAATCTATTAATATATATACATATATATATATTTGGATTAAAAAGTTTTTAATGTTTTGTTACATATTTTTGTTAATTAATAATATATATACACACACATATATTTAAAAATTTTAAATATTTAATGTATATATTTTTTTTAAAAACAATAATTTTTAATGCCAAATCCATACATATTTAAAATTAATAAAAAATTTAATTAAAAACATTTTTAATCGAAAAAAAAATAATTTTTAATATATGTAAGTAAATTTATCACTTAATATTTATGTATAAATATTTTAAACTAAAATATAAAATTCTTTCAAATGTCCATTTTGAAATATACGCACACACACACACACAAACATTTATTTAAATACATCTATAATATTTGAAAATTGAAAGTTGAAATTAAATTTATAATAGATTTTTATTTAGATCTAGTTTTAAATTTAAACCATCATAATATATTTTAGATATTAATTCAAACCATTTTGCTTGATCAAAATATTTAAAATAAACAAATTTACTATTATTATTATATATATAATATATATGTATGTATATATATGGATATTAAATTAAATCATGGACATCAAATATATACACACGCACATATATATATTAAGGGATAAAATTTCCATTGTGGCATAAATCACAACACTTACATACGAGCACATTAACCATGTACACTTTCTATATATTGCACGTGCACTATACACATATATGTGTATTAGATATGCATGTACAATATTATTTGTATAAAATTTTATTAATACTTTTATATAAACAAATTAAACTAAATAAATGTTTTATTTAAAATACTTTAGATATGATCTAAATAATTTAGACTTCATAGACCTAATAAGAACTATTTTTTTTAATTCGCTTATTTAACTCGCTATTACCTAGCCCAATTCCTTTAAAATTAAGAATTAAAATTAATTAAGTATGTTTTGATTAATAAGTTACATAAAAATATTATATAATTTATTTAAATTGTAATAGTTATAAATAAACTAAACTTATATAATGATATCTTTTTATAAGAAATTGGGATGAGTTTTTTTGAAAAAGGATCACCATGCCAAAAGAATCTATTCAAAGCACTATTAACCATAGATATGAGTTTATTAGGAAGAATATAATGCCTCATCCAATAATTTGCCATTGCACGTGCTATACTTTGAACTATTACCAATCTTCCTGATTGAGTTAGTTGAGTATTAGGCCATAAAGAAAGTTTTGCAGTAATCTTCTCATATAAAGGAAGACAGTCATTTTTAGTAAGTCTAGCAGTGATAAGTGGTAAGCCCAAATATTTTGCATTATGCTTCATTTCCTTCAAACCACTTTGAGCTATAATGTCTGCCTTCAAATTATCATTTATCCCTGCTAATAAAATATTTGATTTATTGAGATTTATTTTTAATCCAGTAATTTCATGAAACACTTTCAGAACCTCCAGAATAGAAGCAATATTAGTTGAAGTTGGTTTGGAAAAGATAACTAGATCATCAGCAAAAAGAAGATGAGTTATAAGAGGATCTTTGCATTTTGGATGGAGTTGAAATTTCTTGAATTTCACTTGCTCAAGAAAAAGAGAGTTCAGTATTTCCATCACTATCATGAATAACAGAGCAGAAATAGGATCACCTTGACGAACTCCTTGAGTGCCTTTGAAAAAACCTCTTGCACTTCCATTTCTAATTATGGAATAGTGGGATGTTGAGATACATGTATATATCCAGGCTATAATTGGCTTCGGGAAATTCATTCTGGAAAGAATAGCAGCAATAGAGTTCCAAGAAACTGAATCAAATGCTTTTTGAATATCAAGCTTCAACATACATCTAGGAGAGATATTTGAAATACCATAGCCTCTTAAGAGTTCCTGAGTTAATAAGATGTTATCACTGATATTTCTATGTGGCAAAAAGCAACTTGATTTCTAGAAATAATAGATGGCAGCACAATTTGCAATCTATTTGCAATAATCTTTGCTATGATTTTGTATAATACATTGCAACACGATATTGGCCTGAAGTCAGCAACAGAACTTGGATTATTACACTTTGGCACCAGAACTATGTTTGTGGAATTTACACTAACTGGTAAATTTATTATGAGAGAAGAAGTATTGAATAGCTTTGATAACATCCACTTTAATAATTTTCCATGATTTCTGGAAGAAAAATGCATTATATCCATCAGAGCCAGCACTACTATCCGATTTGAGAGAGAATATTGCCTTTTCAATCTCCTCTGATGTTATTTGTTGTACCATTTTATTAGCTTGTTGATCATCCAAGCTTGGTGTTTGTAACTCAAACAGTGGCAGGATATTTGGAATTAAAGGTTTGGGATTGGATAGAATAGATGAAAAGTAATCTATGAAGGCTTTGGTAATAGAATCTTCATTCTCCTGCAATGTTCCATTCACATCTTTAATGCATAAGATCCTCTCTTTTGCCTGTTTGATTTTAATAGAGTCATGAAAAATTTTTGTATTCCTATCTCTAAGCTTTTCATAAGATTCATGCAATACTTCTTTCCTCATTAAAGCTTCAAATTCTAGTGCCTTAAACAAAGCTTTAGAAAGTTCATATTCTTGGCAGGCTAATCTTCCATTCAAGGGGTATAGTTGCATTTGATGTTGTATATGAATAAGCTGATTCCTTATTCCATCAGAGATTTTTGAACCATCACCAAACTTTTCTTTAGCCCACAGTTTAAGTTTATATTTCAGCCTTTGAAGCTTTGTTTTGAGTATATACATAGGATTCCCAAATATAATCTCCTGCCATACCTGCAATACACAGCTATGAAAATCTTTATGATTAGTCCATGATTTAAAAATTTTGAAAGATGTTTTGTTATTTTTAATAATATCTCCCCATGATAATATAATTGGTGAGTGATCAGAGATTGAAGGGCTTATAAATTTGCACAGGAGATTTGGCCAAAGATTAATAGAATGGTTATTATGGAATGCATGATCAAGTTTACAAAAAGTTCTATGACCATTTTTGCATTTGTTATTCCAAGAAAAATCAGCTCCAATATAATTTATATGTGAGAGAGATGAAGTATTTAAAGCTTGTTTCAAAGGAGCTATTTCTTTTAGAGATAATGGATTGCCACCAGATTTTTGATCAGATGCAAACATGCAATTGAAATCACCAATTACTATCCAGGGGATATTTTGTTGAGCAAGAGAAGAGAGATTGGATAAGAAAGACAGTCTTCTATCCAAATTGTTTTGAGCATAAACAAGTGAAATCAGAAAATTTGTGTTAGAGGTTAAAGATAAAGCACTGAAATGAATGATTTGATCATCCTCCATTATCTTTGTCATTTTGAAAAAATGAGAGTTCCATAGAACCAAAATTCTTCCAAAAGGCACACTATTCAGATTATCTTCAAAGGACCAATCAGGAGCAATATTTTTACAAGCTAGTACTGTCTTTTCTCTTTTTAACTTTGTTTCACTAATAGCTAAAAGTTGAATTTTTTGGACTTTAATCAATTTCTTCACTTCAGCTTGCTTTGATAGTAAGTGCCTTCCTCTAATGTTCCAATAAGCAATGTTATTAACCATCATCATAAAAGTTTTGGAGATATAATTATTGAAGGATTCTTCCTTGTATGCCTTTTTCCACCAGAAATTGATGAGAATTCCTTACCGGATATATTATTATTTCTAGGATGAATTTCATCAATGCTGTAATTAATTCCACTGTTAAGGTCATCAGATGTTTCATTGAACGAGACACTCTTTCCAATGAAGAATTATTGAATTCCTTCAAGAATTAATTCCTTCAAGAATTTCCAACTCAAATTCCAACTCAAATTTCCAATAATTAATTCCTTCAAGAATTAAATCCTTACAGGATATAATTATTGAATTTCCAATGAAGAATTCTGACCTAAAGATAGGAAGTGCCGTATGATACTTAACGCAGTATTAACTATGTCCAATAATACTATAATCCTACTTTTGAACCAAGCTATACCTGGACGAGTTAGAACCATTCAATGGTCATAAGATGCACCGGAAACACTGAATCCCAACTTTAGAAACTAGAATTCAATCAAAGTCCAAAGAGTTAATGAAGAACCTTGCTTTCCACTTGAAGACACCTTGCCAATCTCCAGATGAACCAAGTAGTGGAAACTGAAATTGCCAAATGTGACTCTAAGTGTTAGCTCGTCATCGAGTTGAACTACTTAACTCTATGTCGAGTCATGAAATTGACCTATCAATGCTACTTCAGGGTGATTGAAAACTAAACAAAAGACAAAGTAAAGCACCAAAATAAATGAGGTGGACAAAGACAATTATATATAGGAGAAAGAAGAAGCAAAGTTAGGAATATTGGAAAACTGAGGAACTTATAACTCAACATGGAGTTGCAAAGCACAAATTGGTACTGATTTGACATTGCATATGCTGATCTAGCTACGATCTCCCTCCCAAACCTCATCCTAAACGTAGAGAATGTGGATACCAAATATCAAAGCCTATCTCACTTATCTATGTTTATATAGGAGGAAAGGAGCGTAAAAATGGGTTTTTTCCTTCACTTTTTGAATTTTCTAATTTTACCTTGAGGCTCCATTGGATCCTTACCGGCCTGTAAGCAACCGAGTTATATAATCATAATCGTAAAGGACTTTAGAAATCATTAACGAGGTTTAAGTGGACAAAGGCTAAAGTATTTCTTCAACCACTATAAATTACTATGTGTTCCTTACTTCGTTTTCCATTTATTTCTTCATTTAATCTCTTCTTATAATATGATTGGGTGTTTGTCCAACTTTTGGTGCAAAAATTTTAGGTGTTTCACTAAGGAACTCAAAATTCTCTCCACTTGGATCTATCTTAAACTCAAAATTATGAAGGCTCTCAACGTGGAAAAGAGACCAGTCAACCTACTGCTATAGAAATTCAAAGTGCATTAGAAAATGGTAAATAAAGTCGATTTGGATAGAATGATCATGAAAATGAAAAAAAATTAAATGAAGAGTCAGAATGCTATGATGAAACAGATGAATAAGAACATGGATTTAATGATCCAGTTGTCGTAGAGACATGGAAGAAGTAGAAGAGAGTTGTCGTATTCTGATTTGGAAGAAAAGAGTTCATCCTTGTTTGGCTGAAGCCATAGAGATGGAAAAAAAAGATGAGGAAGGAAGCTAGGACTTCAAAAGTTGACACTGGAAAAACCTAAGTTGCCAAGGGTCAATTCAGTGATGACCCATCATCACAAGTAGGTATTGACTCAAGGGCTCGAGTCATCAATGATGACATATAAGTTGAGTTGCAAGACGATGTTGAAATTGATGTTTATCATGCTACTAGTAGCCAGAGTGGTCGAATTCAAACGACTACTGCTGAGCTATCACATAGAGAATGTAGAAGTTAAATGACTAGACGAATGGTTCTCCCAGAGACAGAGAACCCTGATATCATGGAACTAAGTGAGACCATTTATGGAGCCAAATACTCGGGATAGGCCTTGATGTTGGTTGTCTAGTCGATTTGACTTAATCAGATTTTTTGGATGATATGGTAAGGAAGCTGACAAATGAGAACTAGAAGAGAAATAATGACGGTTGGGGTTATTCGCATAGTAGAAACCCGTTCACCGATGAGATTTTATGGGAAGAGTGTCAGGGAAGATTTGTGATGCCCACAATGCCATCTTACTATAGAACGTCTGATCCGAGACAACATCTTCTGAAGTAGGAGTGACATATAGATGGTGCCAGGGCAATACACACTGTGAGATGCAAAAGTTTCTTCATATTTCTTGAAGGAGTGACTACGATGTGGTTGACTTGGCTCCCACTAAGGCCTATATCTTCATTTGACCAATTGGCTAGGATCTTTGTGGAGCATTTTAGGTGCTCACTGCTCATCCCAAGGATGTGATGTCCTTATCTAACATATTTCAAAGTCATGTAGATTCTCTAAAAAAATTCTTGAGTAGATTCAATACAACCATGGCTGAGGTGAGGAATGCCAAAGAGGACATTGTTTTGATGTCATTGATCAAAGGAATTCATCTAGATACAGATTTCGGTAAGTAGCTGAAGATGAAACTGCCACTGACCATGAAGGAGATTTATAGGAAGGCAACTCAATATTTGCACTTGGAAGAGGCAGATATAGCCATGAAAAGGCTGATGGAAACCATCTAAAATGGTAGCCTAGAGTAATGTTGCTATGAAGAAGATCGGTGAGAGTGTCGGTATGACAATCCATACCCCAGTTGGCTCAAATTTCCACTAAATCGAAAAACCAAGTCTACCAAAATACGGATTGTTGGTTTTTGGTATTCTACAAATAAACAAATGCATATCAGAGAACTATCGATATAAACTCATAGCGGAATAGTAATGTGTAATAAAACATAGACTTGGGTTTTCGTTTTAGCGGAAATTCAAGCCCATCGGGGTGTAGGTTGTCACAGTCGGTAATTTTGATATTATTGTTGGGAATAGAAACAACAATCAGAAAAGAAGAAATCAGGGTACTGGTGGCAGGAAACGGACTTTAAGAAGCGTCTGAAGTGCCTAAAACAAGAGGATTATGCCTTGCTCAATAATACTATGGAGAACATTTGCCTTGCCATATAAGGTACAAAGAACTGTAAAAAGCCAATTCAAAAGGAATTGACCAAAAGAGAAAAGATATCTGGAAAGTGTTGCCACTTTCACGTGACCCATGAGAACAATACTAATGAGTGTCGACACATGCGGGATGTTATCGAGGACCTGATTAGCAAGAAAATGTTCCAACAGTATGTGAAAGATTCATATGATGGTGGGAAAGTGAAAAATAAACTACAATGGCAGATGGCCTATAAGGGACAGGCTAGTTCTAGCAGAGTAGAGCCTAAGTAGGCTGAGCAGAACCTGTGATCGATACCATAATTGGCAGACCTCATCTAGTCATGAAAAGCTTAAATGAGATGGAATGATACTGGAGTTCATTAAAACATGTTGTGCAGGAGAGCTACTTTGCCATAGAAGATGAAAAACTCTGACAATGTAGCAAAGGTTGATGACCGATGATATAGTGTTTAGAAATCGAGATGCAAATAGGGTAAAACACCGACAGTTGACACCTTGGTGATTAAGGCCATGGTTGAGCCAACGTTAGTGAAATGAGTTCTCATTGATTATGGGAGCTCAATCATTATTTTGTTTAAAAAGAATCATGACCAGATGAGGATGGATGGCCAGGATCTAAAGCCATGTAAGTCTCATATACAAGGGTTTACCGAAGAGAGTACAGAGCTTGTGGGATGTGTTGATTTATCGACGGTATTTGGTGAAGGCGATCATAAGAGAGTGCGAGTTCATACCTTCATTTTGATGGAAAGGTACTCTTCTTATAAAGCTTTCTTGGGTCGACCATCCCTTTCTAGTTTCTAAGTGGCCCTGTCCCGCTGTTGTTTGATGATGAAATCCTGACTAAGAATGAGGTAGGAGCTATCCATGTAGATCAAAGTACAGGATGTGAATGTTATGTCACAGAGTTGACGAAGTGACATGAAAAGGAAAGGATGTAGAGAAGACTCTCTGCACCAAATCGATTGATGCATATTAACCACTGCTTAAGGTCGGGCTCGAGCGATATAGGAAATTCTACAAATCTATGGATCTAAGGAAGGAGCCAGAGCATGAGAGTGCCGCCCCAACTGAGCTGACGATTAATATCTCGATCGACTAGGATGACCCTACTCGGGCCCTAATGATCTAATCTTAGCTTAGCGTGAAAATGAAAAAAGAGTTGGCAGGGTTCCTTTAGGAAAACCTGGATGTGTTTGCCTAGATGCATTCCGTATATATGGAATGTCATCAAAGATAATGTTCCATACATTGAACTTGAACCCCATATGTCCACTTGTAAAGAAGAATAGACATGGCCTAGGCCCGGATTGATCTGCTGCATAGAAAGAGGAAGTGGATAAGCTAAAGGCCAACGGCTTTATCCGCGATGCTTTATATTCCAAATGTTTCAAATCCAATGATAGTCATGAAGCATAACGGCTAATGGCAGGCATGCATCGAAAATTCATATTTGAATAAGGCATGCCCAAAAGACAACTTCCCATTGCCGAAGATTGACCAACTAGCAGATTTAACTGCCAGACATGAGTTGTTATCCTTTATGGATGCTTATTCCAGCTACAATTAGAAACCATTGCACATTCCAAACCAATAGTTCACTAGTTTGGGCTGTATTGTTACCATGTCATGTCGTTCAGGCTGAAGAATGCAGAAGCGACATACTGAAGATTGGTAAATTCATTATTCAAAGATCATATTGGATGTACAATAAAGGTCTATGTAGACGATATGCTTTTGAGGTCGCAAAAATCGATAAATCATTTGAGAGACCTCTAAAAGTTGTTTAATGTACTTCGAAGATACAGGATGAGGCTCAAGCTATTGAAATGTTCCTTTAGATTTGCATCAAGTAAATTTTTGGTTTCATAATGAATTCAAGGGGCATAGAAGCTAATTTGAAGTAGATTAAGGCATTGAGAGATGTCAAAGCCCCGAGAACAAGGAGGGAAATGGAAAGCTTGAATGGAAAAGTTGCCACGTTGAATTGGTTTATCATGAAAGTGATAGATGAGTGAATGCTATTCTTTGATGCCCTTAAAAAAGAGAATGGGAAGTTTGCTTGGATAGAGGAATGTCAAAAAGCTATCTAGGCCTTACTTGATCATATGCAAAGACCACCAGTTTTATAAAAGCCTTTGGAAGGAGAAGGCTAACTTTTTTATTTGGCAATAACCATGCACTGAGTGCTGCCCTCGTCCGTGAAGAATCCAAAGGCATGTTTATTACATCAGCAAGTAGTTCGTTGGAGTAGAGAGGAACTATCTAAATTTATAAAAGCTTGCTTGCTACTTGTTGATCTCATCAAGAAAGTTATGACCCTACTTCCGGGCTGATTTGATAAAAGTGTTGATAAATCAACCTTTAAGACAAGTGTTACACTAACCCGAGACTTCTGGAAGGTTATTGAAATAGAATATTGTGATGAGCCAATATGATATGGTCTACCATCTTAGGAGCACGATACAAGGACATGTATTGGCTAATTTCATTGCCAAGTTGACCACCTGGGTTTGAGAGATGGAGGAAGATGTGGAGCAACTTACTCAGTGGAAATTGTACATGGACAAAGCATCCAATGAATGCAGCTCTAGGGCAGGAGTGATCTTAGTAACCCTAAAGGAATGAATGATCTGTTATGCCTTGAAGCTTGAGTTTCCTGCAATGAACAATGAAGCTAAATATGAAACATTGATCATGAGGATCAAGATAGCAAAGGAATTGGGAGTCAAAACATTGCATATTTACAGCAACTCTCAATTGGTGGTCTGTCAGGTGAAAAAGGAATTTCAGGCTAATGGTTCAAAGCTAGCCCTTTACTTGATGAAGGTTCTAGAGTTACTAAATGATATTGAATACTACATGATAATGCACATTCCTATAGAGGAGAATACAAAGGCTAATTTGTTGGCTAAGTTAGCTAGCTCTGGGAATGCATAACTTATGGGATTGGTTCCAGAGGAGATTTTATTGGCTCCGAGCATCGACCAGATGAGCATCGATTGGATCTTGGAGGCTAAGTGGAAAAGGAGTGGTCGATGACTCCAAGTAAGGAGTACTTGCTAACAAAAACTCTTCCTAATGGAAAAAAATAAACAAAGGAACTCCTACATAAAGTACCGTGATTCATTATTCAAAAAGGAGTGTTATACAAGAGAGGATTCTCTACCCCTTGCTATTGTGTGTCATAAACAAGGAAGCTAAAAGGATCCTTATAAATGTGCACGAAGGAGCTTGTGGAGATCACACCGGAGGACAAACTTAAAAAGATCACACTGAAGGACATACTTCGGCAAGGAAAATTCTTTTCCATGGATACTTTTGGCCAATGATCAACCAGGATGCGACTAATTATACCAAGAAATGTAATAGGTGCCAAAGGTTCGCGAAGATTCATAAATCCCCATACATAAAGATCATACAATTGGTTAACCCATTTCCATTTGTAGTTTGGAGAATAGATATTATCGGTGTCTTATCGATGTCGAAAGGCGGAACAAAATATGCCATTATTGCAGTTGACTATTTTATGAAACGGGTCGAAGCTGAACTGCTTGCCATATTCACCACGAATAAGGTGATCAACTTCCTAGTAAATAATATTATTTGATCATTTAGGATTCCACATACAGTCATATCTGAAAATGGAATCCAATTCAACTATGTTGAATTCAAGGATTTCTGAACCAAGAGCTGAATTGAAATAAGATTTGCTGCTATAACACCATAAGCGAATGGATAGGTGGAGATGGTGAATAAGATCATCAAATCCATTCTAAAGAAATGATTGACAAAGAACAAGGGTAAGTGGGTCGATGAATTACCCCTAGCATTGTGAGCTTACCAAATAACTCACAAGTCCATGACCGATAATACTCCATTCGCTCTGGCCTATGAATCAGAGCCCATGATTCCAATTAAATTGGAAGTGCCTTCTCATCATAATATTCACTAAAATCCCAGAATGAGTGAGGAGCTTTTGCTCGAGTCCTTCGATATGATAGATGAGATGCGTAAAGAAGCAGATCTAGAGGTTGCTACTTATCAAAAAAGAGTAGCATTGCAATTAAATGCAAAGGTCGGGAATCGGACCTTGGAGATCGATGATTTTGTTATGGAACAGACCTTCCGTAGTCCAGTGGCTCTAAGCCCGTATTGGGAAGCCTTGTGCATAATTGGACTCAAGCTTAGAAATGGAACATTGAAGCCAACGATTGTCGATGGAATATCACTTCCAAGAGCATGGAATAGTGAGCGCCTTCGATACTATTTTTCTTAAATATACATTTGTAAATATCTGATTAGATTCTGATGTAATAAGGCAGAGTCAACCATTGTTATGTCTACAAAAGGAATTGGCTTTGAGGATCGCTGGAATTGTATTCTCAGTAGCCTAACTCTACTCTTGGATAACAGTGAAATTAAATATTCTGTATTTTGAAAATGCAAATATCTAGGTACTTAGAGATAGGTACCGATAGACTCCTTTGAACCATAATCGGATTGCGAGAGTATAATCATTTCAAGTATCCAGAGATAGGTACCAAGAACTCCTTCAATCCATGAT
Source organism: Allium fistulosum (assembly GCA_030737815.1). Taxonomy (NCBI): domain Eukaryota; kingdom Viridiplantae; phylum Streptophyta; class Magnoliopsida; order Asparagales; family Amaryllidaceae; genus Allium; species Allium fistulosum. Next base: position 422,809,281 of record CM060906.1, read on the forward strand.
CGGATCGCGGAAGTATAATCACACTAGGGTCGACCGTGAAGATTTACCCTATACCCCTAATCTGTGATCCTTGATCAGAGACTGGTAAGGTATTATCACGATGCCCAGAGGTAGGCATCTAAAACATTAGGTCCTAGAGATGGGACTAAATATGGGATTGAATTTTCTTCTCCAAATATGATCAATGCTCAGAGGTAGGCGAGGTTGAATATAGATGACTAGAGATAGTTGTTTGAAACACCACCTTTAATGAACATAAATGAATAACATCCAGAGAAAAACAAGATTGATCATGGTTGTCCAGAGATAGATGTCCAAAACATCACTTTTCGGAGACATGGAGCATGGTACAAGCCCAACCTCTTCGTTGTTCAAGTAGAACCTGACTAAAGATGAGCCAAATAGGCTATAGCATTAGCCAAATGATTATAACCGTATTTGCTAGCAAAGAAATGTTTTGGCAACAACAAACAGAGTGAGGTAATGAAATGCACTAAGCAAATGGAAAGAAGTTATTCATATGTACTATAATGAATACTAACATTGCTCCGATCTAGATATAATCACGATAAATGTAATTAAACTAAGTGTATAGGCCAAAATAAGATAGAATTCTGAAAGAGAAAAACTATTTTATTAACAACTGAAAAACTTTATAAGAAAAAGCGAGGGCCGTATCCAAACAACAATAGCCTAATACATAACAAAAACTAAAATAAACAAACGATAACATAGCAAACGATGGTCAAGTATGCTTCTTCATTTTCTTCTCCTTCTATCCCTTGGGAGATACTATGAAATATCTTTTGCCAAATCTACCACTCCTTCTTTCCCCAGATAGGTAGCCCTTAGGATCGATGTTCCAGTCATAATCTCTCCTGAAGACTCGGGAAATTAGCTTGAATGCTGCCCATCGTAGGGGAAGAAACTAGAATGAAAACTTATGGTATATGCAACAAAAATGAAAGAGGAGGAGGGACATCATCAGTCTTTTCCTTTTTAATCTCTCTGACCTTCTTGAGTTGTAAGGTCTTTTCTTCCTATAGTAACGGCTAAGACATATGCTCAATGGCCCCTGTAGTAACTATGTCTTTGTCCCCCTATGTTACATTAGGATCATATGTAACCTCTTCACTTAAAGAGTGTATCATTTTAGCATTAGGACTAGGAATGAGACCTGTTGAAGAGGTTGGAATTTGAGTGGGGGAGGACATAATAGCTAATTCCATCAATGTAGATTGAGTATTCGAAGACATGTTCCCTTCAAGGGGGGCATGAGAAGGTGGACATAAGCTTGGGAAAGTGAAAAATAAAGGCTAAAGCTATCGATGGGACTCGTATGAGCCTTGTCAAACATAGGAAAAGTTAATGACATGACTCTAGGAGTTCACTCGTAAAGAGGTTCCCGTAGAGCACCCCTCTAAAATTGAGGAAAAGATGGGCAATTTCAAAGTAGAACCGGTTATGTGTAGCTAGCCTCTTCGGGATTATATAGAAATTTGAATAAAGACATAAAAGCTATAGATGCTCTCAAAACTATCGTGATAATTAGAGTTGTCGTAATACAAAGGAAGGAATAATAGATTCAATATAGAGAGGCTCTAATCTGGAAGAGGCGATTGCATTAAAAGTAGCCATTAACATCGAAGTCTCCATTGGGGGTCCCTTAAATGCTGGAATAGAACTTTCACCCAAATCTTTAGAGCCGGATGCAGGAGGGATCCCAACGGGCATAATAGCAAGAACAGCGGCTTCTGATGCCGCACTTAACCAACATCAAGAACTTACAAATCTTCCTCTTCTAGGAGGTCATATTTCAACATTTATTCATTGGTCTCGACACCATCAGAATGTTCTTGTTCTTATTTAATTATTTCCTCTCAGGCCATAGCTATGGTCCTGGGGTATCCCATATCGAGCCAATTAAAATTCCCAGACTTGATGATGTTCACACAGAAGCAAAATAAGGTACGCTCAATTTAGGACATAATTCGGTGCTCGGTGGTCTTTAGCTGAATCTCGGGCTCCTTTTATGCTTGTTGGGAATCCAATAGTTGCTTCACATACTTTTGGGCCTAGGTGAAGGCATCATTTTTCTCTTTCCTTTTAACCTCCAACGCAACATTCAAATTTTTAATTTCTTAAGCCCGCTCATCAATAGTCTTTTAAAGCTTCTCATTTCCAGAGTAAGAGTATGACCCTTATGATGTGCGGCTTCAACTCGATTCTACTGCATTTTAGATTTCTCTTCAAAATACATTTTCGCTTCTTCCAATTTCTCTCCATAGCTGCTAGAGATGTCCAAAGCTCCTTAACTTCTTTATCCAGGTTGTTAATAATGCACTCATTATCTTTTTCTATCAGCTCCTTCCCTTAAAGAGCCACCATTTTTCCCTATTAACATAAGAGAAAGCTTCCGCCAGCCTCCTCCACGTGTAATATTGATCATACATGTCACCCACATAGGCCATAACCTCTGGGATTACGGTACGTGGAATATCTTTTAGATTGTTGACAAATTTAATTCCATCAAAACATTTCTTATGGAACGCTCTTTGCATTGCAGCGAGTTATGGATTTGAAATAGACTCTATCATTATGGTAGATGCATAAATGAGAGTTTGGTCTTTGTTGTGCTTCCGTCTAGAAGGACCAAAAGATGTGGACCTTGATAATTGAATAGGCAACATGGATTTTTGAGTAGATATCAATAATTGCATGGTAGGAGGCACTAAAGTGGATGCAATAGGAATTTTGACTGAAGGAACAGGATCAGGTCTCATCGAGTTTCGATCCATACTTGTAAGCAAGGAGGAATGAGCCCTATGTTGCGTAGGAGAAGTTCTACTAGACCCTCCATGATGGTCATCATGACGTTTGCAGTCTCTATCTCATCCCTCCTGCTCCATTCTATGATGCTTGCTTGAGTCAGATTCATAAGACGAGTCATGTGTCAACACGATGAGTCAGGCCTATATTAGTCAGCACTATTGCTCTGAAAATTACCAAAGAGATGTTGATGGGCCATAGAACCTAAAAAGTAAACATAGTCAAATCAAGATCTGGAAGTCGAAGGATAACACGTGTCGTGTAAACGCGTGATGACTTAAAGTGTTGTGAAGTGTAAATGTGTCCCAGTTGTAACAACCCTTATTTCCCGACACGAATCATGCCGAGAAATTTGAGCTGTTGGGTTTTTAAAACATTACAAAGCATAATTATAGGGATAGAGTTCTAAGACATTCTACACTTTTAGATCTTATAACGAAAGGATTTATACAGAACTAAACATTTTAGAAAAACAATTTCCAAAAATACTTGATTTACGTATACACTGTTTCCAAGGTTACAATACAAGTTTTCTATACTTCTAATACAATAAATGACTATAAGAGAAATAATAGCTGATATTAGAACTCCATCATTGAACTTATTTCCCCCCTGTTGTAACGACCCTTATTTTATGTATCGAAGGATCATAAAATATTTTTATTTTATTCGTATGAGGTCGTATGATTTCATAATTTTGGGATACGACTCTTAGGGACATTTTAAACACATATGATTTTTCTTGAATTTCCGTGTAACCATTTTGACCCTGAAACTCTTGTTTGGGCTATAACTTTTTATAGGAGTCGAATTGGGTCTCAAACCAGTCTATTGCTTTAGGATGATGACTTTCCATTCTGTATAGTGGTCATATTAGAAAAATGGACTTACGGTTAGAAAGTTATGCATATTCTAAGTTTTTAAAGCTGTTGGCTTGGATTACTATGCAATTAATTAAGCCCATTAGCGAGCTCATTAGTCTACTTAGTGAACACTATAAATAGAAGGTCGGGGAGTCAAATTAAAACTTTTCCCTCTCATTCTAAATCAGGTCTAAACCCAAATTTGCCCTAGATCCATCCAAATTTCATCCAAAATCACTCAAATTGCTCTCTAAATCAAACTAGATTGGGGATTAGAGATTAGATCCTGAATTAGAAGGTAGATATCATCGGGTTGCTTGATTTGGAGTGCTTTTCTTCACTGTCCAGATTAGATCTGTACACAAATTGGCTGAATTTGGTAAGTGGTGAGTGGTTTATGTCTTCTCACTACGCTATACATATTTATATGGAAGAATTATAGGATTTAACATGTTATAAATTGATTTTTGGCAATAAAAATCTTTTCTAACTTTAATTACATGTTAATACATTCATATGATATAGACTGATTAGAAATCACCTTGATTTATGTTCAGATATTCATGCCATATGTAGATCTATGTTAGAAATTGCCTTGTTTATCTTATTATGGTGGATTGCAAGTCTGGTTAGATGAAATTGCTTGTTATTCTATGTTTGGATGATATGATTTGATGTGTTTGCTAGTGTTGTGATTACATAGATAGTTAGGTCGGAGAATTGAGTAAATCGGAGGTAAAGTTGGTCGAAATTGGATGAAACTTGGCAGATAGACTCTAGATGATGGAAAAAGGCTATGAGCTAAGTCACATAAAGATTGGAGCCTAAGGGAAGATTCAGTATCGAGTTATTGATATGAGTCAGTACCGAGTAATGGTTGGGGCTTCTATGAGTCGACGGTTTGTATGGTTGGGTAAAGCATGGCTAGATGAGATGTTCTATAGCAAGATGTTAGAAAATTTGCCTAAGCGTTGGATTGGGCCTGAGTTATCTCTTGAACTAGAAAATAGAGCTTTTGATTGGGGCCGAGTTATCAAAAAGGGATGAGTTAGAGTCTAAGGCACCTAGGGAAGAGTACTAGAGACAAGGAAAGGGATGGTAGCCAATAATTGGCTAAGTGCATAACTCGGTACTAAGTTATCATATTGTATGGGGTGGATGTGAAACTTTCAGGGCAGGAAGAGGATGCTATGTAGATCGCGCTGGAGGTGTTGGCTCGTTCGTATCAGGTTGGATGACGATATAATAGCATGATGAAAATCTATGGTCTTCGAATGTTGGCTCGTGTTGGGAGTAGGTTCCAAAGATGGCGGCTCATAAAGGAAGAAGCCATATGATCGAGGGATGTAAATGGGTTCCTCATGAATAATGGAAATTGTATTGAGCAAGAAAGGCTTTGTATCTAGACGGAGCAAAGGTGGGCTTGGGTATATATGCTAAGGAATCATTGATGCTTGGAGAGTTTTCAGTTGTACTCAAAGCAGAGGTATTATAAGTGCGGACGCCCATGGGTCAATTGATGGACCTGTGTACCATAGACCGGTTTCTTTGGGTCTAGTGTCCAGCTTTGGGCTATAAGACATGTATCTAGCTTTGGGCTGCGAGATACGAGAGCACAACAGAGCACTGGGATTTCCATTAGTCCCTGGCTAGGGGGTCATACGAGTTTTTATATATTCAGAGCAAAAGGAGTGATAATTAGGATTGTTGATGGATGTTATGGATGCTTTGGTTGTTTTCTTTAGTAGGCTATCACTCATTGGTATCATGGGAAGTAGGTATTGGAGATAGGAATACCTAGAAGATTGATATCCTTTATTTGGTTCGTGGTGTATCTTTATGATATTGTAGAGTAGCATATTATAGTGTTATATGCTGACTCTTGGTTGCAGGGACAGGTCAGGTATGGTTCGTGTACTCTTGTTCCTTACTATATTTACCTATAAAGTATTTTGAGACTCATTTACCGCTCATACCAAACTGTTGTCTGACCTAAGATTTTATGCTTTGTTTCTTATTATCTTGGATACTCAGAGTAGACTAAATAACAGGCCTAGGTGACACAGTAGCTGTTCGGAGGATGAGCTAGATGAAGTTACCTTGTATTATAAACACATATGGATTTCTACACTTCACCACTGAGCAATGCTATGGAGCCCATGATAACGCTTGCTTGTTTCTATTTGTTGAGACGGTTTATTTGAGTTTATTTCTGTTGTACAGACTCTACTACATTAGATGTATAACTTTGTGGATCTATTGCTCTAATGATGGTTTGTTCACATAATTATTATTGTCTCTTATATTATATATGTGATATTATATTTTATCCATGCATCGTTAGATATTAAATGTTATATGCTATATTGGTTTATTTCAACCTTGATGATCGTCCTGTATCAACCGAGCATGGATAACATACTATTTATATACTATTGGTGTTGGTGGTATAGGGCAGTCATCACACCCGTACTATGTCCAATTACTACTAACCAGTCATCCTATGGTGGGGAAAATGAAAAGAAGGGGGTTGGTCAGACATAAAGTCTGGTGAATGAGTACAAGTTTAATTATAAGGTTTCTACGATTCTAACCAGAGTTTAAAGATTTCAAATCAGGTTTATAATTTACTGTTTATATTACTAACACCCTAGATCAGATAAATTTGATTAAATTTAACTGTACAAATTATCTTATTAAAATAGTTCCCACTCACCTTTAGCGTAAGCTCTAGATTTGAGGAACTGGCATCCAATCAATAGCTATCCTCTTTGATTGCTTGCTTCCCTCCTCAATTTTGCTTTAGATTTGATTTGGACATTGGATGAGTTTAGTTATAGTGAAGTGAAATAGGTGATTAGGGTTTAATTACGTACAAATTTATAGGGTTAGTTGAATGTTTGATGTAATAACCCTTCTTTCTATGCAATAATTGTGCATAAATTTAATTAAAATAAAAATTACTTGAATTTGATATTTGATAACTAATCTTTTGAAAATAAATTCTTGTTTATTTAAATTCTTTTTAATAAAAGATTTTGATTTAATAGATTGAATTAAATTAATGAATTCATTCCTAATAATATATTGAAATTGAATAAATTGTTTTAATTGAATAGAAAATATTTTATACGTGTAAATTAACTTAAATAAAATTGAAACTTAATTACAATTAAATTAATAAGAGTTGTTAAAGTAAAAATAAAGAAATGCAAAATCAATTAATTAAATCCAAAGCCCATTTCAGCCCAAACCCGTTTCCTTTGTTTGTGCAAATCCCACCTCTATTCTTAGTTAAGCCCGAATTCCCCAAATAGTTACTGCCCTGATTTTGACTTGAGGAAAATCGCGACTAAGGCATGTTATTCCTAACGATGTCATCAGTGATGTGGGCGAGCATACTGGGCGATGGACGGGGATGTGATCATTCGGCTGGCAATAGGCATCTCTCGATTAGTGCTGGCGGTGTCTTGATGGGCACCGAAATGAGGCGTTCGAGTCTGATGCTATCAACATCTCAAGGAGTGGTGATTCATGTGTGCATGTGTAGATGTCATCGTGATGGTGGCAGTGAGGCGATGAGGGGATGGTGGCTGTGAGCTGCAGTGAATAAGAGTCTGGCAATCGGAGGTAGTTGCGACTTGAGAGCAGGGTGGATGGCATAGGCGTTGTGGTGCTGACACGTATTTAGGCTGGTGCAGCGACAATGGTGAGTGGTGTAGTTTCCGTTTTACTAGTTCACGCATCGTTTCGGTGCGTATTTGTCACTCATTATTATATCTTAAATTTATTATCCTATATATATGCGCATATAATCCCAATGTTGGTTGAATTACTTAGTTAAGATGTCTGTTTGGGTTTTGATTGATTACGTATGTTGTTTTGATTGCTTGGATGAATTGTCGACCGTGACATTAATTTGATTGTGTGATATTGGATTTGTATTTAATGATATCTGACATGCAAAGGAGATGTTGTCCCTTGCATTTTAATTTGTATAATCTATTTATATTGTGCGTACAGGATATCAATGGCCGAAATTCGATGGAATTCGACTCGGCCACACGATAATATTTATATTGATGATTTAGTGTTGATTTAGAAGAAATTTACTCCATGGTTTTTATTTTAGGCAATTTATGGATTTTTCCATTTTGAAATATTTTAAAAGCTTTAGGAAATTAATTATGGGGTATTGAAAATTATTTGAGGAATATATATATATATATATATATTTGTGGAGAAATATAATGAATTGTTGGAAATGGTTTTAGAAATAATAGCGGTTTTAAAAATGAAAATAGAGATTTCCAATAGTAATTAAGTATATGGAATTAGTTTATTTCATGGATATTGTATAATAAAACAGTTTTATAATATTTTCGAAGGGGGCTTTTAAGTAGGGCTGTCAATTTTATACACGACCCGAAACACGACCCGAAACCCGCACAGAAATTAGCAGGTTAACCCGACCCGTTAATTTGGCGGGTCATTTTCGAGTCAACCCGAATTTGACCAGTTTATAAATGGGTGGGTTTCGGGTTGACCTGCTAACCCGAAATTGACCCGTTAACAACCCGTTTATACTTATATAGGTTGACCCGACCCGTATACGACCCGACCCGACCCGTTTATTACCCGTTTGTACCTTATACGGGTTATACGGGTTGACCCGACCAGTTTATGACCCGTTCCGACCCGTTTACGGCCCAATTATACCTTATACGGGTTGACCCGACACGTTTACGACCCATTTACACCTTATACGGGTTGACCCGACCCATTTACGACCCGATCCGACCCGTTTATAATCGGATTACACATGTCGGGTCGGGTCAACCCGTTTATAAATGGGTCGGGTTCGGGTTGAGCTTTTCCGACCCGTTTAATAAACGGGTTGACCTGACCCATTTAAAATCAACCCGAACCCGACTTGACCCGACCCGAACCCGACCCGACCCGACCCATTGACAGCCCTACTTTTAAGTATACAAATCTATTTTGAAGATGAACTAAATTTAAAATCGTTGTTGAATGGTTTTAAGGGTATTATAATATAAATCCCTTTTCATATATATATTTTTTGATGGTTCAAAAATGATTATTTAGTATTACGAAAAATTCTATATGATAAGAAGACTTTGAATTTTAAATTATGATTTGAAATTAAGAGAATTATTTTGGAGGTTTATAAATTTATTTGAAAATTATATTTACTTATAGAAACTCATGGAAAGACTTCTATAAAGGATATTTGATTTATATGTTGAATTTGAATGTTTTATATAAATATTTGAATATTTGAGTTAATTTTCTAATGATATATTCTGTTGAACTTTATTATTATTTCATTTTGAAGTTAAATTGGGATTTTATGTATAATTTCTATGTATTTAGATTTCTCATTTTTCCATATAGATTTCGATATTTTAAATAATTCACTGTTAATATAAAATTGATTGCTGATTTGATATGATACGCTGATTACATCTTTCTATTGATGTGTGAGATTCATTTATGTGTGATGAGAAATTTGAATAAATGGATTGGTGATACTGTCTGGTATGAGATTTTCGGTAACACTTTTTTGGTCATTTATCAGACCTGTCTTATAAAGATACCTAGTGCGGATTGAGTGTAATTTATAAACATTAAATAATTATCCGAATAACATGCGATGGTATATATATTTGTTTGATTATTCATTGTAAGTAAATATCACTCAAATAGGGATTACACTTATATGTATATTTGATACTCGTAAAGAGTATCGTATTGTTAGGTGTTAGCTTATGAGAGCTGCGTGTCGGGTAAACATTAGAGATATGTGTTGTGACAAGGTATGAGTGCTATATGACCATTCACATTGGGTCCAGCTTTCTTTATTTTTTGGGAGTGAACTGGATTGGTCAGTATCCACCCTTGCGGCCCAATTGTGGGGTCAGGACCTAGATCCTTGACACTATTGTTGGTTATTTTATTCGATGTGCATAATGGGATTAATAGTTGGTAGCCCATTGTGTCATATAGGTCAGCATTCTGTTACCATTAGGGCTAAAAGTAGGGTCGTGACCAAGGCTACGCGTTGACGAGCCATTGGTGGATGGGGTCACGATGTTCGTCGAGGTAACTGAAGACTGTAGGAATAGATGGTTACTCTACGGTTGGTGAGTACACCAGTGTTCTTGGAGCAGGCTTGCGGTAGGTGGCCATCAGTCTCCCATTTGGTTCAGGCTATGTGTATGTATTGGATTGGCATATACGTCTCGTTCCTATGATGTGTTGGCTATACTAGAGACTGATGAGTCTAAAATGTTGTCGGTCCCCATATATCCAAACTTATTTGGTTTGATATTCTAGTGATAGCCTTTGTTTATTGATTATGATTGGATTGTGATTGATTATCTTTGTGATTTGCATGATATTGGACATCATTCAGATGATTTGATGGGCAATCTCACATTATCTATCGATTATATGATTTTATGATATTATAATAGGGCATTGCTGTGTATTAGCCTGATTTACTTGATTTCATTTTTCTATAATGATATTTATAATGTGAGATTGAGAGATATTTGTGCATTACATTGTTCTTGTCTGACCGTACTTGAGGATATCTCGTTATTGATGATTTCTAGATTATGATGATGATTTTTAGAATATGGATTATTCACCATATGATGTTGTCTCAAGATTTCTAATTTGATGTGTTTTATATGGGTGAGAACATCTTTGTATTGGGCTTTGTGGAACTCTACATATATGATATTTGGGATTGTTTGAGATAATATTATTATATTTTTACCCACTATGTAGAGAGTTTCGTATGTTTATTAACCTTGGATTTAGATGTAGTCTGACCTGTTTATTATTTATATAATACTCAGGTTAGAATAAGACATTTCAGATACAGGGACGATATAACATTGGGCTTAGAGAAGTCTTATACTAGGATTGATATATGATAGCTATATGATATTGATTCACTGTTTATGTTGGACAATAAGCTGTATATTGATTGTATCATATTATATTGAGGTACTTGACATTTGAGATGAATTGTACACTTATTATATTATTGTAATATATATTATATATTATCACTCTGATTGACTTTGTATTCTCTGATATTTACTGTATATTGTGTATTTTTCTATCCTAGAGGCACACATGTCTATTGCTTTGTACCGATACTATGTACGTGTAGGTGAGTTATATATTCGATATTTTAATACATACCAGTGTTAGTTCAAGGGAATATTCATGTATGTACTACATATAGCATCATTCTCTGTATTAGCTAACAGTATTACTTTGTAATGCTCTTAGATAGTATGGGTGTAGAGGTGGGATGTTACGCTTAGAGCCATCGAATTAGGCTAAATGATATTCTCCTATGATCAGGTTTGCCCGTCTTAACTTCATCGCAACGCATTAAATCTCGTTCGTTAAACATCATCTTAACGAAATAGGCCACGCTCGGTGCTTAGGTGGATCACTACCGGTCGACCTAGGCCTCTCCTTGGGTCGACCCATGGCCTATTTATTTTTATGTTTTTGTTTTTGACTCCTATTTATGTTTTGATGTCAACTCTTTCTTACTAACTCGAATTGCAAAGTGTTATATATGAAAATCATCCGGAAATCGCTATGAACACAATGGTGCAAGTTTTGTATCCAAATTCGAATCTTTGTGAAAATTTGCTTTTAAGTCATTCTTTTAATTTCGTTTAATTTTCTTACTAAATTTCCTTTTATATCTCTATTAAATTCTTGTTAAATTTCACATAAATTTTTGGAGTGTTACATTCTTCCCCCTTTGAAAAGGATTTCGTCCCTAAATCTTTAAGGATGGAAGAATGCAACCTATATACACATCGACCATTAACTACAGCTGTCTACTTAACCAACAACCACGAGCAATCATTTTCCTTGAAAACTTTCAAATGAAACATGTACATATATATGATGTGAAATGCATGTACTATATGTTAGTTTTCCATAAATTTTTCTTTAGAAAATAATCTTCCTCCAACTCGAGCATGTACTTAATGGTTACTTAAGGGTTACTTCATTCACATGCGGTTGCTTCGCACATGACCATGTACTATATGTTAGTTTTGCATAAATATTTCTTAAGAAAATAATCTTTATTCAATCCGAGCAATGTTTAAGAAAAATCTTTTTATCCCTTCCTTCAAATCTTATCAAAAATTTCTCGATCTTCTTTTCTATGAAAATATCCTTCACATTAATAATACGTGCTTATAGCAATTGTTACCCGGTATCCTGACCCGGCTATATTGGACTGATTGCGCAAGACAGATTCAATTGTTATCAAGAAGGATGACCACGGAGCAATGGCTATAGGACCCGAAGGTAGAGTTCGGATGGTTATACATAACCCAGATTGGATGGAGTTGATAAATAGATGATGCAGGATGCTAAAAGTATGGAAAATAGCTTGGATCAGCAAGGGATCGGCATAGCAAGGTAGAGCAGGAAGGATCGGCAATGTACTATGGAACCATATGAATCGGCATTATGTAACACAAGGGATAAGCATGTAATAGGGTTCGGCATGTGAAGTTTGGAGCTAAATGGAAGGATTAAGCGGGAATGTTTTCAAAGTGGATCTGAATCCAAGATCGATCAAAAGCACGAGCTCCATATATCCAATCAACATGAAATTTGAAGTGTCATCATATCTAAGCATGAAGAAGCCACCATAGGGATCGATGCACTAAAATCAAAAAATGGAGGGGTCGGTACCGATCCCTCTCCATTGAGGTTTGGGCCTAGCGCCCCCTATGGTGGGCCCATGTGGATAAGAATGTCCCGTAGCCGAAGTTCAGAGAGATTGGTGGTCACCTTCTCCTATAAATACTGGCCTAGGGGGTCATTCTGAGGATCTTTACGCTGCTGGTTACATAGCTCTTTTATTGTAATCAACTTTCTTCATACTCCATCATTTCTTGCAGTTTGCTACTATAATCAAGACTATAGTGAATCAATCAAGTGAATATTCAAAGTGGATTAGGTAATCGACATTGAACCACTATGTATCTTGTTGTCCTTGATTTCTATTTTGGTTTGCTTATTGTTTTGCTATATTCCTCTATTTTAATTTAGTTTTCTTATTTTACTTCTCTACACGAACTTACTCTTGGGTGTTTGTGGCCAATTTGGTTGTAAACATTTTGGTGCTTTCATTAAGAGTCTAATTTTCGACGCGTTAGGATCCCTTTTACTGCTACTAGATTGATCAAATACCTTGAAGCAGTCATCTTCAAAAGCTTGCAGATCCTCAGAATCTAAGTAAGGAAATCCATAATAGTGCGACATACTAGATCAACATATCAGAATGTCGATGCGAATGAAACTGCCAGCATTCAACAATGAGCCCCAAGCAACTAACCTACAAATTTGAATGTGGAGCTTGCTGAAGTCCAGAACCCTGTTGATTCTATAACTAGAGCTGAATTTAATAACTTGATGAGGGAGTTGATGGAAAGCCGTAGACAGCTAATGAGCAAATCCGGACTAATTCAGCTGAATGAGCAAATTCAGACAGTTGATGGAAAGCCGTAGAAAGCCATAGCCCACTTCTTACTCAGCGTCAGAGAATTCCAGCTCATCAGGTGAATACCATTAGCGTAGGCATCACAGGGTTGAAGGAGAACAAGAAGAAATGTTAGAGTGTCGCTTGGCATACCAATATGGTCTGCCAAGATGGATCGGTGCTAATCCCTCTCTAGGGATCGGTACTAACCCTCCTCCAAAGGAGGGATTCCCCCACTACATTTGGGGAATTGAGTAGGAGCTGTTTCTTCGAGGTTGGATGCAGGAGTTCGACTAAATGCTGACCAAGTACCCTACCGAAATGATAACAAGATGAATGCCTAGGGTGCACTCAATAGGATGGTGGACCAAGAAGGTGTGAAACGGCCCGTAGACATCGACCGGACCATTCACGTGAGGTAGAGCATGACCACCGCTTGGCACCACCCATCCAGACATCGGATTTGTCGGTGATGGTCACACAGTTGGTGAGAGAGAACCAAAGTTTGACGAATGATTACTGGGGAATTTCGAGGAGCCATACCCCATTTACTGACATTGTTTTGCATGCGAAATATCCAAGAAGGTTCAACATGCCTTCGATGCATGCCTATGAGAGAAAAACCGACCCCAGGCAGCACATTATGAAATATGAATGGTTGATGGATTCAGCGAGAGCCAATGCAACCAAGTTTAGATGCTTTCCTATATCCCTTACCGGAATAGCTATGATGTTGTTTACAAGACTACCCACACGATCTATTTCTAGATTTGATGAACTGGCAACTAAGTTTATGGAGCAGTTCTGGATCCACGCTACTCATCCTAAAGATGTGATGTCACTTTCCAGCGTAATGCAGACTCTGGGAAATCGTTGAAGGACTATTTGGAAAGATTTCATATCACCGCTATAGAAGGCAGTAACCCAAATGACCATGTTATACTTATGGCTGTGACGAGAGGGATTGATCTAGAATCCGAGTTTGGTGATTGGCTGGCTGGAAAACCGATGGCCACATTGGAGCATTTCTATTCAAAGGTAGCTGGGTTTCCGAAGAAGGAGGAAGCTAGGTCCTCTAGGAAAAACAATGTCATGGAACCAAAAGGAGAAACAGTACAAAGGAACATTGCAATAAAGCAGTCCGATGATAGTTCCGGGAAAGTCCAAGTTAATGTTCAGAATAAGCCAATCAACAAAAGAGAAATCGGGATAGGAATCAAGACTAGAAGAGGGATCCTGGGAGACCAAGACCTAGGATTCCTATGTATGACAACTACACACCTCTAAACATATCCCTGGAGAATATTTATCTATCCACTTGTAATACTGTTCAATGTACGAAGCCATGTCCAAAGGAGTCGACGGAGATACAGAAACAAATTGGAAAGTACTACCGGTTTCACGAGTGTTACGGGCATAATACGAATGAGTGTTGGCATCTCCAGGACGCTATCGAGAAGTTGATTCAGGAAAAGAAATTGTCGCAGTTTGTGAGAACTCGGCAGGATGGCGGACAGGGGACATTTGACCCTAATCAAGAACAAGCTTTGCGTAGGACTGAAGAGCCTGCGTGGAACAGTGGGAGACTAGTGATAAACACAATAGTTGGAGGACCACACCCTACGGATAGAAGTTGGCAAGAAATGGAACGCTATGCTAGCACGATAAGGCATGTGCACTTTAAGTATTGATCAAATACAGTGGACGGAGCTCCGGCTAAACAGCAATGCACGATGACTGATGATAGTGTTCAGAAGCAGGGATGCAGATAAAGTAGAGGCTCCTGCAATTGACCCGATGGTCATTTCTGCCATGATTGGTCCTGCTTTGGTGAGAAGGATTTTAATAGATTGTGGAAGCTTGGTGAATATTAATTTCATAAATGCGTATGATCAAATGAGAATGGAGGCTAAAGATTTGAAACTATCTAAAGCTCGCATACATGGTTTCAATGGTGCGGTGACTGAGGCTATTGGTTATGTGGAGTTACTTGCTGAATTGGGGGAAGGTGAACGTAGGAGAGTGTGGACCCTACCGTTCATTGTTTTGGATATTGACTCACGGTACAATATTTTCTAGGCCATCCGACCATGGCTGAATTTCAGGCAGCTCTTGCCCCGTGGTGTTTAACTTTAAAGTTTCCGACTAATAATGGTATTGGAGTGATTCATGGTGATCAGGCGACTGGACATGCCTGCTATATGGCTGAGTTGAGGGAAGCTTAGTGTAAGGAGAAGGGAAATGATGTGGAAAAATTTGTCTACATCCAAGTTAATGAAGATTGACAATTGGCGCCTGAGCCTTGGCTTGGGCACCACAGTCGGTTCTATAGAGATATAGATCCAAGGGATGGCAAAATGAGCCTAAGGAGACCAAGGCTGCACTGGCTGAGCTGAAGATTGACATCACGGTCAGCACGATGACCTATCACGGGTCTTGAAGATCGGATCGCAGCTCAGCCCCTCAATGATGAAAGAACTTATTGGTTTTCTCAAAGCGAATCTAGACGTATTCTCTTGGACTCATTGACATGTTTGGAATCTCGCCTGCCATTGTGAGCCATGCATTGAACATTGACCTGAAATACGTTCTGGTGGAACAAAAGAGACAAGGCATGGATCCGGAGAGATTCGTCGCTCTTAAAGAGGTGGTGGATAAACTGAAAGTCAATGGGTTTATTCGCGACGCCCTTTATCCTGAATGGATATCCAATCCCATACTAGTGAAGAAGGCAAATGGGAAATGGAGAACGTGCATCGACTATTCAAATTTGAACGAGGTGTGCCCTAAAGATAGTTTCCCCTTCTAAGGGTTGATCAGCTAGTTGATTCGACTGCAGGACATGAATTATTGTCGTTTATGGATGCGTACTCGGGGTTTAACAAAATCCCAATGCATGTTCCCGATCAGGAACATACCAACTTTGTTATGGACATCAGGTTGTACTGTTACATGGTAATGCCATTTGGATCAAAGAACGTCGGTGCAACCTATTAACGCCTAGTCAATAGGATGTTGAAAGATCAGATTGGGAAGGCTATGGAAGTCTATGTGGATGATATGCCCATGAAGTCACGATGATCAAACGACCATATTCGAGACTTGGCAGAGATGTTCGACATCCTTCAATATTACAAGATGAAAATCAATCCTTTAAAGTGTTCATTTGGTGTTGCGTTAGGAAAATTCTTGGGCTTTATTGTCAATGCTCATGGAATAGAAGCCAATCCTGAGAAGATCCAGGCAATTCGAGATATCCAAGAGCCAAGGACCATTAAGCAAGTTCAAAGCCTGAATAGGAAGGTTGCTGCCTTAAGTTGATTTATCTCTAGAGCAACCGACAAATGCATCCATTTCTTTGATTTGATCAAGAAGGGAAAAAGAAATTTCGAATGGATACATGATTGCAAAGACGCTTTTCGAGCTTTAGTGAATCATTTGGAGAGACCCCCTGTCTTGTCAAAGCCGATAGATCATGAGGAGTTGTACATTTATTTGGCTGTATCAGTGCATGCTATAAGTGCCGCATTGAGGAGAATTGGATTCAGAGGCCGGTGTATTATGTCAGTAAGAGATTAACAAGAGCAGAAACGAATTATCCAAAGATAGAGATATTGGCGTACTGCCTGCTAATCACATCATGAAAGCTTCGTCCGTATTTCCACGCACATCCGATTAACATTTACACTGACCAGCCGTTACGACAGGTCCTACAGTGACCTAAGACGTTTGGAAGGTTGCTTAAATGGAACATTAAGCTCAGCCAGTTCGACATTACATATCTTCCTCAAACAGCTATCCAGGGTCAAGCGTGGCGGACTTTATAGCGGAATATACCAAGCAAGACGATCTTCCAGAAGGTAGTAAAATCCCTACCGCGCGATGGAAATTGTATACCGATGGAGCATCTAATGATCACTATTTTGGAGCTGGGATTGTGCTTATGACCCCTAAAAACTGGTCTATTTGTTATGCTTTGAAGCTTGATTTTCCTGCTACAAACAATAAGGCTGAGTATGAACCGTTGATTGTTGGAATTAAACTTGCTAGAGAACTTGGAGTTAAGTCTCTTGAAATCTTTTGCGATCACAATTGGTAGTGTATCAACTCAGAGGAGACTATCAGGCTAACGGACAATGACTTGCCTCGTATCTTACCCCAGTTCAGGAGTTGTTGGTAGAATTTGAATACTATGACATTTCACATATCCCACGTGAGCAAAACATAGTGGTTGATCCATTGGGAAATTTCGCTAGTACCGGCGATGTGCAACAGATGGGCTTGGTTCCAGTTGAGATATTACATACCCCAAGTATAAAGATGACGGAAATCGATAAAGTACTAGAAGCGGAATCCAAGAGGGAATCGTGGATGGCTCCATTTAAAGATTGCCTATTGCATGGAACCTAGCATGAAAGAAGAAATGAAAAGCAACAGATTCTTCGCAAAGCTTCGCGGTATATTATGAAAGAAGGAACCATGTATAGGAAAGGTTTCTTAGTCCCCCCTACTCCGGTGCATCACTCACGATGAGATAAAACATGTTTTGAAAGAAGTTCATGTGGAAGAATGCGGCGATCACACTGGGGGCAAACTCTAGCAAAGAAAATACTCCGTTATGGATACTATTGGACAAATGTAAACCGGGATGCTGCTGACTATGTGAGACGATGTGACAAATGCGAGATATATGCGAAATTCCCAAGAGATCCGCTAGCAGAAATCACAAAAATGGTCAGCCCGTGGCTATTCGCTATGTGGGGTATTGACATCATCAGCTCTTTACCCATCTCTAAAGGTTATGCGAAATACGCTATTGTTGCGGTTGATTACTTCACTAAGTGGGCCGAGGCAAAACCATTAGCTACGATCACAACCAAGAAAGTAATCAATTTTGTTGTTTGAAACATCATATGTTGCTTCGATCTTCTACGAACTATTGTAATGGATAATGGGACTCAATTTGATAGTGCTGAATTTAAAGAGTTTTGTCGAAGATATCGTGTTGAAAAGAGGTTTACAGTGGTCGCTCATCCTTAGGCAAATGGACAGGTTGAAGCTGTAAATAAAATTATCAAGTCATTCGGAAAAAGCGTTTAGAGTAAGCTAGAGGCAAGTGGGTAGATGAACTTCATACGGCACTATGGGCCTACAGAACTACTCACAAGTCCACGACTGGCCATACTCCCTTCACTCTTGCTTACGAGTCCGAAGACGTTATCTCGGTAGAACTCGAAGTCCCTTCTCATGGAGTGACTTACTACAATCCCAAAACGAACAAAGATCTCTTGGAATCTTTGGACTTTATAGATGAGAAGCGCGAGGAAGCCGATTTGAGAGCAGCCGCACACCGGCATTGAGTCGCCCGATATTACAATACTAAAGTGCAATCAAGAACATTCAAAGTTAGCAATTTCATCCTGGAACGGGTTTTTCCTACCCATCAAACATGAATCCGACTTGGGAAGGACTGTATGTCATTGAAAAGAGGCTTAAAGAAGGAACTTTCAAGCTAGCAACCGTCGATGGCACTACACTTCTGAGAGCGTGGAATAGCAAGCACTTACAACGCTATTTCACTTAGATTATTTCCTTTACATTTCAATTCTATTTACTTTCAGTATTTGATGTTTTGAATATGTAATAAGATAGACTAGTTTGTTCCTTTCCATTTGATGAATAAAGTATGGAACTTCCTTTTCATGTATGATTGTTATTGCATTGTTTGCTAAGTATATAACAAAACTGATTGATATCGATATGTGTGAACAGGCCCCCGTAGTTTGAAAACGATCAATCATACTAATCCCCGATGGGATCAAACAAGGTGAGCTTCATTAATTTGCTCGATTAATAGTTCTCGTGAATGATCCAAAGGATGGGACACGCAATAAGAAACGAATATTGCCAACAATCTGGAGATCGAAAAATTCATGCTCGGACTGTGGGACTGAAACGAAATCGAGGCGATCAAAACGAGCATGAACATAAATCGAGCGTGAACGGACCGCTTGCCAAATAACTCTAAGTCCCCAGAGCGTGGACTGGAGTATAAATATAAATCGGGTGTGAACCGACCGCCCATGAGATAACTCTAAGTCTCCGGAGCGCAGACTGGAGTATAAACATAAATCGAGTGTGAACCAACTGCCCATGAGATAACTCTAAGTCCCTAGAGCACAGACTGGAGTATAAATATAATTCAGGCATGAACCGACCGCCCACGTATAACTCTAAGTCCTCAGAGCGCGGATTGGAGTATAAATATAAATCGGGTGTGAACCGATCGCCCACGAGATAACTCTAAGTCCCCGGAGTATGGACTGGAGCATGAACATAAATTGAGCGTGAACCGACCGCTCACAAAATAACTCTAAGTCCCTCAAGTGCGGACTGGAGCATAAACACAAATGAATAGATGAGTGGATTTCGACTGTTCTCTATTCCACAAACTCCAACCTGAAATTGATAGGAGGAATACATGCTACTAAAAGCTGAATACGACTGCTCACTACAACTCTGGCTTAATGTTCTTTACGACTTAAAGCAACGACCGCAAGGAGGCCTTGAGATGAAGATAGTGAATTGTTAACAGAACTTGCAATCAACAAATTACAAGTACACTGAAAGGAAAGTAAGAATTCAACTATCAAAATAACAATTCACATAATGTTTAATCAAAAATAAAAAACTTTCATTCACAAGTGTCAAAATTCCAGTACAAGTTATTTAAAAAACCGGGATTCATACCCGCACACCTATGACTAGGGAAAGAAATAATTATGCAAATTATATACAATGGTATGAAGTAACAGTTACTTCTTTGACTTTCTTTCCCTTTTGTATTTTGTAAGGGTGGAGCAGCTCAAATTTCTCTTCCGAGATTCTTTGCCGCTCTTGGTTGGAGTGCTTGTGGAAGAAGGAGGGATTTAACTAGGGATCGACCCCCTCGGTGGAATAACTTGCAATGGTACAAGATCAAGACCATTGTCTTCCACCTCGGTAGGTTCACCTTTAACTTTTTGCTTCAACTTTCCTCCTCCTTAATCCTCTCCTTCATGCTGGTTTTAGTGATATGCTTTGAAGCACCAGTAGTTATTACATCATCAGGGTCATCGGTTGGGAGCGGATCTTCAGTTTTGTCTTCATTAAGAGCACCGATGATTTGGGCATCGTGCCCTCAAAACTTCAACAGCGGCCTGGTCCTAGCCACTTTCTCATGCTGTTTCGCAGCAACACCACTTTTGGGAGTCAGATCGAGGCCCAGAAGACCTGCAAAGTTTATCAAAACACGGATGTTAGTTAAAAACCATTGCGCATGAAGAACGAGAACTTTTCAAATACTGAGAAGTTTAGTATGATACCAGCATCTGGTTGACTTTCCATAGTCGCTGAAGTGCTTTCTTCATGGATAGGCAATAGCATTTACGACCCTAAGCTAGGCTTATTCGGATCATTGCCGAGAATTTGCTCCATGTCATGAGAAGTTGACGGTATAGCTACTTGGGTTGGAGAGGAACCCTTGGGATCAGTTTCAGAAGACTCGACAATATCCTCTGCATCTTTAATGGGTGCGGGAACCTTGAAAAACTGAAGTTTAGCGAAGGCCAGATCCGATGGCTGGTTTCCTCAAAGAACTTCTCTCACTGGTTCTTCTTCTTTGAATTTGGCTTCTCCTAGCTCTTCTTTCTTTATCTTAACGATATGTTCCCAGACTTCGGTAAGCAATTCGATGTAACCCTCGCCAAGAAAGCTTAAGTCAGGTGGAGTTGGACCTTTGCATTATATTCGATAATCAGCGGATCGAATAAGTCCTTAATTTAGTTCCTACCGGACTCAATGGCAACCTCCACTTAGGAGTTGGCCTGTTCAAGCATCTCTTTTCTACCCTCTTCTTGGGCTTCTTCCTTCAGAGCTTCAATTTTTGTAAACTGTTTATCGAGTTTTGTTTTCAAGCTCCTTGCCTCAACAACTTATTTGTGGTATTTCTACGACTCCTCCAAGGCCTCAATCTTCTCCTTCCTCTCCTTCTTTAATAATTCTTCTAGCTCCTCAATGCGGCGAGCTAAGGTGTCTTTCTCCTTTTGCAAGGAGTCCTTTTCTAAAGCAAGCGTGATGCTATGCTGAAGCGCCGCGTCGAGTTCCTTTTTGTGAGAAGTTTTCGGACGACTTACCGCCTCTGTCATCTCCTTGGCATTCTTTTTAGCCTCGGCAAGTTGGGTTTTGAATTCAAGCAACTCAGCATCCTGGTGCTTGATTATATCTTTGTCATGAATAACCTCCAACTTGAGACGATCTATTTCATGTTGACGCTCTATGGAAACTTTAGAAACTTTCTCTACCAAATGAATGAATGATCCGTGTTGAACAAATGCGTCGTTCACACATGCTAAAGAGCTTTCCTTGGCATACCCAGGGATAACATGAATAGAAGGGAGGAATTTGAGGCCATCGAAGCAAATCATCTTGAAAGTGGCTTTAAGTTCAGCCAACTTTTCTGTTGTAGGAGAGTCCGGAGCAGTAGTTGGCAGGGGTGGTTTAGAAGTGGCGAGTGGGTGCTTGCCAGATCGGTGCTCATGAGATTGTCTTGAACTTGAAGAGCTAGAGTGTTGCTCATGAGGGTCGCGATAGGTAGATTTTCATCCACTCTGAATCAGAAGATTAGAATGTTCGCCCTGATGAGACACGTGAGTTTAGACTTTCGTTTGGAAGTGGAAGAAGACTCCCTTGAAAGATAATCTTTTTCTTGCCCTTAACCTTATCTCTATGTCGAGTGGACTCAGAATCCCAGCTTGGGCGATGATAAGAAAAAGAGCTTCGAAGGCTCATGATTGAGACATTGACCAAATAAGAGCATATTAGAAGTTGTCGTACGAGAGATCAATAACAAGTGTATAGTGGAGTTCAAGTGATTGTGAGTGTCCTAGTGTTCCCCCCAATGGACCGGTAGCGGTAGATTTGCTCATCAGTGTGCTCTCTCCTCTATTAGAATGTTGGATGCCTTCACCACTCCTCGTAGGAAAGTTAAGTCCTTTGAAATTTATATTTGGAAAGTCGTAGGACATAATGTCGTCTGGAATTTGGATATTGGAGAGTCCTTTTAACGAGCTTTCCAAATGCTGAGAAGATGATTTCTCTTCGAGAGGAGTAATAACAAACTCCGGGTCTGATGCGGTCTTTCTTCTGCATAGCCAGTACACCAACTTCTTTTTTCTCATTGGAAGTGTTTGCGATTGCCCGACTTGCGACAGACCAACCATCGGCGCTTTTCCAAGACCTGCATCATCATCTCCCAGTTTTTCAATGTGAGAATCTTTAATTTCACCCTCCTATGTATTCCCAAAGTCCCCTCAGCATGGGGCATGGCGGGGTTGATTGTTTCCTCTCTTTGTTCTGGAATTATCTTTGGGACTACCGTGCTCCCGGGAAGTCCGATTCTGCGGCCATCTTCCCACGGCCCAAATAAAGATAGCAGATCATTGGTCACGAGGAGTTTGATGTCTCGGTCCTCAATGAGGGTAGCACGGATGGCGGCGACGGTTCTAGAAAACTCAATGCCTTTGGGGCATGGATGAACACCTGAAAGAACTTTGAATGTTAATAAATTCAAAGGAAAAAGTTGTGACTTGAGCCAGTAAACTTGAGAGAGAAGTGGAAGTAACACTTACGTCCTTGTAACCATCTACTTGCAAATTTGGGAGGGCATCACATGTAGAACCATTCATGTTTGAATAATGAAAGCTTGTTCCAACCACCCGTCAAGACCTGACAATTCGGTAAAGGTTCGAGGAGGATGTAAGAAGGGCTTCCTGATCGTCTAAGTTATAAATAAATCTGATGTCTTCAAGAGTGGGCGGATAGAAAAGAACATTCATGAATAGCAAGAAAGTCCCATGATTGAAGGCATAGCTATTGGGATGCAGTTGTGTATGGGCAATCCCAAGATATATTAACATCTCCCGAACAAAGGAGTTAAAAGGTGGAACGCATCCAGCCCAGCGGATAAATTCGTTGCACGCTGTATATCCGACCGGGGGCAAGTGAGGTCTATCTTACCTCGTAGGAACTAAAACATCCTCAAATGGAATCCCAAGGATTGATAATAACCGATGAAGATCAACTTTGCTGATTCAAGAAGCTTGTGAATCAACAGGATTATCAAGGACAATGACACCCTCAACGACATCAGGAGCAGGGCTGGTGGTTTCCATCGGAAGGACAGGAATATCGGAGAAGATATCGATTTATGGATTAGAAGCTTTTGGCTATTCTGCATGATGTCTTGGAGAACGCCTTCTGGATATAGTGGCAGAACTTGACGTCCCTTTAGAATCGATGTGTCTCGTCGTCGAACCAGAAGACATGTTAATTGAATGCTTCGTGCGTCTATAATCTATATCAGCTATACTCAGTGAACAATCAAGATTATAAATAATAACATGTTCCCCCATGTTAAGTGTGAAGTGTCGTGCAGTGTAGTGTAAAACAGACACAAACGGTTTGAAATTAGAAAGGCAAAAACGAAATGATGAGACTTGGAGTTTTGTCTCTTGAGGCCGTCATCGCTGTCCGTCTTAATTGGCAAGAAAGTTGATCGACAACGAAAGCTTTGGGATCGACTATCAGCATATTGGATTATGAAGTATGTTATCTATGTTCGTTAGCAAATTCATTACTTAGTCCATATTGAGAAGTCCAAAAGTTTGGTTGTTTAATATTAAGTTCGACGGTCCAAGTATGCAAGTCATATTATCCATTGTCATCCTATATTCAAGTTCAACAAGGCAAGCTACCATTGATTTTTCGAATAAGTTAACTTGGATTAGTATATAAAACATATGTCGATCCCTAGCATTTAGACGTCGATCCCTTCTCCAAGAATCCATACCGAACCCTCTCAAACCAGTTCAAAACTTTTCCAATCTGAACCCTTTCCTACTGACCACTCACCAAACCATTCTTCAAAACCTCATGCGATCCCTCATCTAAGTTATTTCCAACTGATCCCTACACCAAAGCAAACAACACTGATCCCTCATCAACGCTACAACCTACTGATCCCTTTCCTGAACCTACCCTACACCGATCCCTTTCTTTAAATCCCATACCAATCCCTCTCCAACCAATTTCAGACTTCTACTTTCCTTCATCCCATCAACTAAAAAACATCACTTCCGCCAAACTGCCACTCTTCCTTCCTTACTCCTTCCCCACTAAGAACCTTCAACTAAACCCTCCTTTTCCTTCTTCTTCTTCTTCTCTCCCTCATATCTTAATGTAACCCATCAAGCCGTCTACCTAAAAGATGCTCAAACCCACCAACTTACGCTCACGTTAGAAGCTCAAGATTCACAACTTAATTGCATGATTAAGAGAGATTTCGTACCTATGTATATCAAGTTAAATTAAGGGCGAGTGTTTGTGATTTGTTAGATTGAGAATGGAGGAAAATAGACTTTGAAGATTGCTTGATATTCGTGTTTGGATTTAAGGCCTAATGTAGAAGAGCTATCGTTCATCCAAGGAGTTTAGTGATATCTTGGGTTCGGCAGAAAGAGTATGCGAAGGCAAGTGAAGTAAAATCGGGGAAGTAAAAAATTTAAGGAAAGAAAGGAGGAAGGTTTGTATATATATGGATGGACTAGAGGAGGAACTGATCATAAAGGGTTGAGCAAGTCAACGATGAAGAGGGATCGGCATTAGGACTTGCCGATCCCTATTCGCATGACCCTAGCAAGGGATCGGCATGTCGAATGTCGATCCCTCTACCAAAATTAAAAAAAAAAGAGGGAAAAATGAAAAATGGAAAAGAAGAAATGATGGACGAGTTAAAAGTGAATGACGATCGTTATCATGAAGGTTTAACTGCAAACGCGAACATACAAAATATTATAAAAATTGGCAATGACCTGTGAACGTTCAAAAATGTCCGGGAGCTAACAACAGAAACATGTATATGAATATGCACGGGAACAATTTAAAAGTTCAGCTTTTTGAAATCAACAGAAATTGCAATCGAACTTGAAACTTTCAAGTTCGAGACTAGATCAGATAATAGAAGGCTTATAAGTCCCGCATGACCAGATTTATATATGCTAACGGAATACGACGTCGGACTTATATTATTGAAAGTCAGTAAAGGAATAACAATCAATCAGGAAGCTAGATGGACTTCTTTCCAGCAATGTAGGTTTTTTCTGATTCAAAGCACGTGATGTTACTCATAGCACGTACTTTGGGATGCAAGTGTTACCCGGTATCATGAACCGGCTATATCAGACTAATTGCGCAAGATAGATTCGATTATTATCAAGAAGGATGACCACGGACCTATGGCTATAGGACCCGAAAGTAGAGTTTGGATGGTTATACGAAGCTTGGATTGCACGGAGTTAATAGATAGATGATGCAGGATGCTAAAAGTATGGAAAATATCTTGGATTAGCAAGGGATCGGCATAGCAAGGTAGAGCGGGAGGGATCGATAATGTACTATAGAACCATAGGGATCGACATTATGTAACACAAGGGATAAGCATGTAATAGGGTTCGGCATGTGAAGTTTGGAGCTAAATGGAAGGTTTCGGCATGAATGTTTTCAAAGTGGATCTAAATCCAAGATCAATCAAAAGCACAAGCTCCATATATCCAATCAACATGAAATTTGGAGAGCCATCATATCTAAGCATGAAGAAGCCACCATAAGGATCGCTGTCCCAAAATCAACAAATGGAGGGATTGGTACCGATCCCTCTCTATTGAGGTTTGGGCCTAACGCCCCCTATGGTGGGCTAATGTGGATAAGAAGGTCCTGTAGTCGAAGTTTCAGAGAGATTGGTGGTCGCTTCACCTATAAATATTGGCCTAGGGGGTCATTCTGAGGATCTTTACGCTGCTGGTTACATAGCTCTTTTATTGTAATCAACTTTCTTCAATACTATGTCATTTCTTGCTATTTTCTACTGTAATCAAGACTATAGTGAATCAATAAAGAGAATATTCAAAGTGGACGTAGGCAATCGATGCCGAACCACTATAAATCCTGTTGTCCTTGATTTCTGTTTTGATTTGCTTATTGTTTTGCTATATTCCTCTATTTTAATTTAGTTTTCTTCATTTACTTCTCTACACGAACTTACTCTTTAGTGTTTGTGGCTAACTTGGTTGCAAACAACAATACCTTTTCCTTGATTGAGACCCGAATTCTTGAATTTACTCCATTACAAAAATCTTGACTAATGTCTTATCTAGGATACCTATTGTAGTTTGTATTTCTAAAAAATTTCCTTTTCCATTCTTTGATGTCATTTCATAAATCGGACCTTGCCATTTTAATCCATTTGACATAATGAAAAATATTTTGATCTATATTAAGGGATTTCTACATTTTAAATGCGTCGGAGCTACACTTTTCCCAAAAGGAATGCGAACGCTGTAACTTTCAATAAATTATCTAAAATATACGGGGACTATCCCTATTTTGTACATCTCTTCCCTTTGGGTGTATTCCTTTTTATTTCAAATGATACACTTTATATTAAAGATGGATAATTTATAGAAATTTACATCGTTGGACACTTCATCTCAATGTATTTCAATACTATTTAAATCCCATTTCCATTTAATAACAAGTTCCAATTTGTGTTTACTAATCCATATCAATTATCCAACAAATTATTGTGATGACTAATTTCACATAACCTACAAATACTGCTTAAGTGATTTGCGTCTACAAATCTAGAGCCATTACACAACCTATAAGTTTCAGAAACTACTACTTTCCATTATTTTCCATTCTCAAGTATATGCGACATTCAATTCTATAATTCTAAGATTCACTCTAGGCATTCATGGAACACAAATATTATGAAATAAATCTAATAACATATATATATGTAGATACCTTCCCATTCTTGTCCACCTAATCTGCCCGTAGCCTACAGGGGACTACATGATACTTGGACTTCCCATAACCTACAAATATCCTATTCTCATCTATATGGTATCAACTAATATCTTATTGCTATAGTGTCCAAACCTATATTTACTGTTCCATTTAAGATTTCCTAATGTAATTAAGGAAATGCCTATTTGTTATCGAACACTTTTAATACATATTAAAGTAGATCCTACTTGTCCCTTTTACATTTCAAAGCAGAAAACTCCTTGCATCCACGGCTTTCTTTGATACAACTAAAATGTCTTGACCGACTCATTCCTTATTCTAAAATAGGTTTAGACAAATCATATCTTCAATCTTCCTTACAAAAAAGATTCTACAATTCCAACCATACTTAGGTGGAGAAACACAAGGTGGTGTTTACTATTCACTACAATGGGAAGTTCGACTTAATATTTTATCCTTCCATTTTAACTGTTAATTGGAAAGGTCATTAAATTCTCATTTTACCTTTTTATCTTTGTCCTTAACCACTCCAATGCTTTCAAGTTTCATACTCACCTTCGTCTTAGTGGGTTGTTTAATCATATTTATCTAACTCCAATCTATTTCTTTTCTTTAAGTTTTAAGTGATAGTCATAAAATTTGCATTTTATCTTCTTAAATCAAAAACTCTAATTTTTACCCTTACTACAAAACTGTTAAGTTTTTAAAACTTTAAAATCCTTCATTAATTTCCAACAGCCGTTTTCTTTTTACTAAGGTCATAGCATTTCCTTAATTAAATTATCAAAAATGATTAACTTGACTTTGCAAAAATATACATAAAACACACTTTTCTAAAATCTTCTTTTATAAATAAGAAATTTTCACACAAGCTTATTTTAAAGATGATGTGGTATTTTTAACTTATTATTATTATTATTATTTTAGAGTTTGACAAAACATTGATAAAAGACATTTTAGTACTAACCATTTCTTATTTACAAAAGGTACTATTATTAAAAGTACTATTATTAAAAGCAAAGCGAACATTGAGATAAGTATAACAATGTGCCCAAAAACAAAACAAAAGCTTAAAATAGTTATTAAAAATAACTTTTCATGAAATTCTTTAATTTTTACTTCTTAAACAATTCCATTTGTCTAACTATTTATATAAAATCATAAACCAACTCTTCTTTTGTTTCAAAAGTTTATTTTTAAAAGCAAAGTGCATATTGAAGGTAAGTGTAACAATATGCCTAAGTGACAAAACAATAACTTTAGGACAGTTACTGAAAATTTGTTCTTTCTTTCAAATAATTTTAATCTCACCTTGTAAACAAATTTTATATATTTTGTCTGATTATTTTATAAAAAATCATAAACTAACTTGTTTTTCTTTATAAAATATCAGATGTCTACTGTTTCACATTTTCAAAAAACATATTCATCGTTTTATCACTTAAATTAGAGTATAGCAACCTAATTGCCTAAGCCCACTTATACCTAACTATGCTCCAATTGCATAAGGTTTTGCCTTCCTTTTTCAAAGATGGTTACCTTAAGTCTATTTCCTAATACAGTGTCCACTTCAATATGGAAATGATTCTAGTCATACCTTAAGTAAACATGATTTCTTACAGCCATTACTAATATGAAGATAGGGTTTCTACTTTAACTGGGGAAATTTGCCTTAAGTTTGAAAATTTCTCTTCCATGTTTCACTTATACTGTCAACATTATATTCTTATTTTATGGGTCTCATGTTACTAAACCCCTTCATTCACCTTTAAATCCATACTTTACTTGTTATTTCTAGTTGGTATAGGAAACCTATATTAGCATTCCTTTATGGGGTAAATCATAATAAATGTGAAAGGTTTATTTTTCACGTTAATTGTTATAACCTTAACATTTATCCTAACCCACAATTGTTTTCTTATATAAGGGATAAACCAACAACTATCTTATGAGTCAAAATATATAGGTTATTGTGTATTAATAGACTTATTAGAAAATTATAATTACACTCCCTTAGTCGGATTAGGCTCATTTTGTCTCCTCCTATTAGATGTTGACGGAATCATATAAGGATGTTCACGCTTGGAATCTTAGTTGTCTTCTCTGAGCCATCTTCCTAAGATTAATACTCATTCTCACTATCTATGTTAGGAAATTATTTTCAACTTTTCCAAAGATAGTATATGCATGAAAAAAAGAAATTTGATATACAGATAAAATCTTTGGAAATATCTTTGAAAACTTTTATCTACATATATATTTATACATTTTCAAAACCCATTTTTGAAAACTTTTCGGAAAACATTTTGGAAAACAATTTTGAAAAATCACTTTATTTCAAAAACTATTTCAAGTACGTTTGCTCATATGTGCCTAAATACTGGGGGATCCTAAACTAAGCTCAAATACCAAATGTAACTACCCGCACTTCCCAACACGAATCATGCCAAGAAATACGAGTTGTTGGATTTTTAAAACATTACAGAGCATAATTATAGGGATAGAGCTCTAAGACATTCTACACTTTCAGATCTCACAGCGAAAGGAATTAAAGTATAAATACAGAATAAACATTTCAAAAAAAAACTTCCAAAAATACTTGATTTACATATACATTATTTCCAAGTTATAAAACAAGTTTTCCATACTACTAATACAATAAAGGACTATAAAAGAAACAATAGATAATATTATAACTCCATCGTTGAGCTTCTTTCTCCCCTATACTATGTCCAGTTACTGCTAACATGTCATCCTTGGGTAGGGGGAAATGAAAAGAAGGGGGATGGATCAGACATAAAGTCTATTGAATGAGTATAAGTTTAATTATAAGGGTTTTTACAATTCTAATCAGAGTTTATATATTTCAAATCAGGTTTATAATCTACTATTTATATTACTAACACCATAGATCATATAAAATAGATTAAATTTAAATGTACTAATTATCTTATTAAAATTATTCCTACTCACCTTTAGCCTAAGCTCTAGATCTGAGAAACTGGCCTCTAGTCAATAGCTTTCCTCTTTGATTGCTTGCTTCTCTCCTTAATTTTGCTTTAGATTTGATTTGGTTTGATTTTGGTTTTAGGGTTCGACAGATTAGGATTTTCAATAAAAAAACTTGGCAGAGTTTAATTATGGTAAAGTGAAATAGGGCAATTTAGTTTGATTACATACAATTTATAGGGTTAGCTGAATGCCTAGAGCCATCAAATTAGGCTACGTGATATTCTCCTACGATCAAGGTCACCCACCTTGACTTCGTTGCCATGCATTAAATCTCATTTGTTAATAATTATCTCAACGAAACCGGCACATCTTTAGTTTTTAAGTGCATCGGTCGACCGTCCTAGTGCTTAGGTCGACCGCTACTGATCGACCTAGGCCCCCCTTTGGTCAACCCATGGCCTATTTATTTTTCTATTTTTGTTTTGCACAACTATTTTTGTTTTGACGTCTATAACTCTCTTTTGTAGACTCGGATTACAAAATGTTATATATGAAAATCATCTGGAAAATCGCTAAAAACACAATGGTGTAAGTTTCGTAGCCAAATCCGGAAGTATATAAAAATTTGCTTTTAAGTCCTTGTTTTAATTTAATTTAATTTTCTTATTAAATTTCCTTTTAAACCTCTGCTAAATTCTTGTTAAATTTCATGTAAATTTCTGGGGTGTTACACCAGTGCCCTCCACGGATAATGTTCTTGAAGTTTGCTAATAGGGGTAATCTCCCCTGCAGTGGTAGCGGGCACATCAACAGTTAGAAGGATAAGAGAGCCAATATCACGAAGGCTAATGTTATCTAAGCCATAAGAGGTGATTTTATCGGGTATACTCCCAAGTGAGCCATATAT
Organism: Allium fistulosum; assembly: GCA_030737815.1. NCBI lineage: Eukaryota > Viridiplantae > Streptophyta > Magnoliopsida > Asparagales > Amaryllidaceae > Allium > Allium fistulosum. Next base: position 422,840,302 of record CM060906.1, read on the forward strand.
GCAAAAGTCGGAGGAGCCAGCATCTCTTCCTCGATCGGAACTTGATATGCCTACGGCACTAGACATGGTGAAATTTTCTTCAGCTTTGGACAATAGGAGATAAGTGACTTTTAATTATCTCCACCCATCCCGCCTGCAAACTCATGATCGAGGTTTATATCACTCCTCATCACCCCCTGCTTCATTTTCCTTATCATCATCTCATCACCACCATTGTCTCCTCCTTCTCTGAAATTATCATTACTATCTCCCTCTACATTCTCTTCTTGATTAACCGGAGGGTTTTAGACAGGAGGAATCTCTAGATTCTCTTCAGCGTGGGACTCGACTTCAGCCTCCTGAGTAGGTGAAGCACCTTCACGAACATTTGGCATGAGGCCTAAGCTATGATCATTATCTAGAAGGTTGAAATGCCACTTCCTTTCATTCATCAAAAGATATCTCATTTCTCACTATTCGACGGGAATAGCATGCAATTCTTGGAGAGTACGTGTTAAGGTTGCATTGTTAGGCCTCTTTGGGATGTCTATCAAGTTATGAAATAAAATAGATTAGTAAGTCGGATGGATCGACACTGTTAAAATAAATTATTATAGTAGAACTTACATCTAGATAGCCATTTCTAAGCGAATCCAGAAGGGCAATGCACGAAGAAGTACTCGTCCTTGAAATAGCTTAGCCTGTCCAAAGGTCAAAGATAATGCGACAACCCTTAGAAGGCTTCAGATAAGTAAGAGAAGGGATTCCCTTCTGCTTTTTAAAGGAATACAGATAGCGAATCTCCTCCAATGTGGGGACCTTTCGTAAATGATGGAGGAAGACTATGTAGTGTTGTGTAGTGAAGCATAGCTATTGGGGTGAAGTTGGATAGAGGAAGCTTCATTAACTGACACGAGTCGAATAAAGTGATTAAAAGGGGGATGCATACAGAAAAGCACTTATATCAATTATATGTTATAACTCTAAGGATGATTATGAGCCCGATGGAAAGCCTCTCGAAGTAGAACATCTTCGAGAGGGATGTCGTGCTTTTCAAAAATTCTTATGATGGCCACTTCGTCTAGCCTAGATGCGGGAGAGTTCGGAGGGCTTTCCAGAACTATAGCATCCCTAAGATCAACATGAGGGCATCCTCTTGAATGCCTCATCCACGATCATAAAGGTAACGACCTCTAAAGACTTCCTTGTCAGACGATGAGGCAATTAAAGCCGGAAGGATGACGAAGTAGATGGCATAGAAGATGTCAAAGTAGAATCTGACTCTATCATAGGCGAAACTAACTTTAATGTCGATAGACTTGCATCCATTGTTAAGATATGTGAAGAGCATCTGCGATCCATAACTATTGAAAACTTCATAGATAAGCAAGGTCATGTAGAGTTTAGCTTTGATCTTCATGCTAAAATAAAACCTTATGTGGACGATGTATAAGGCTCAACAGAAGTCAATGTGCATTAACCAATTGGACCTTATACATTGACATGGGCAATAATATTCAATCTATATAGAGTGTGTCCCATGTTTAGGGCACGGTGAAGCGAATGCTCTATGTAGATAGCATGCTCGTGCTAGCAAACAAGCACCATCGTACAACGGAACCGTGTGTCGTATTTTACCCAATATCATATGATTTACAATAACAGCACCATTGTTTGGAGCAACACGGGATTTCTCTTTGCAGGGACACTAAAGTGAAGTTTCTGATTCAATGCAGTGCTGAAAAGTCCATTCGAGCATTAGAGTGCTTTCAATATGACCGTTATCAGAAACCATCTCATTGAAACTCAACTGTTAGTCTCCACTCAACCAAAAATCACTTGAGACCTTTATTTTAACATTCATTATTGAGCTTAGGAAATTTCTAGCTAAAGAGCCTTAAATAGCCAAAGCCATTCAATACCTAGGCTAAAGCTAAGTGCAACCAGGGGCAGGCCCAAAGTACGTGATGCAAGGCAGTCACTCGAGTCATGCTTAAGAAATTCATGAAGTTACTTGGGGTTAATCATAGGTTTTCCAAGGATAAACTTACCCTAAAATTTTCTAACAGCCATGGTCAAAACATAAGGGGAAGATGGATTTTGAGACCTTGACCAAGTGTGATTAACGACCTAATGCTAACATCCACGGCCATCAAATGGCAATTCCACCTTAGATCATGTACTACGTACCTAAGCTAATGGGGATGTAGGAGACGGTAGTGAAGTAAGGAAGGTTGAGGGTGGACCTTGAATGGAATCAGGGAAGTATTGCTCGAATCAAGGGTAAGTCGAGCAATCAGATGATGGCGATGAGCAAAGCTGGTGGTGGTGACATTATAACAGCGACATTGATTTAAAGCCAAGGTCAAAAGTCAACAATGGCGGAGGTTTAGGTCTAAAGTTCTTAAGGTGGAATAAATTTCAAGTGAAAAAAAAGGGTAAATTTGGTTAAGTATTAGATTGCCCCTAAAATTATCAATGAAAATAGGTATCGATTCATGCTTCTTAACTCGGTACTGACGTGTAAAAAAAGGAAAAAGAGAAAAGGAGGAAAAGAAAATGTGAGTAATGAAAAACGAAGCACTATAGGAGTTAGGATCTCACCTAAATAAAGAAAAGAAAGGACTTTCGAAAGCCTTTCAGAATGCAAATGGAAAACTCGAACAACACACTTCAACTTTTATACTATTCGACGGATATGAATCTGTCACTATTCAAAGTGGGTTGACAATCTGAAGAAGATTTACTTCTTTGTGAATATAGTTTAGAGAATGAAGGTATCTATTTGGATTGGAGTCTAAAGTCGATGGCTTGTCTCGATCCAAAGCATACATTATTGACAATAATGTATACTTTGGGAATCAAATATTATCCTACTTTTGAACCAAGCCATATCTGGATGAGTTAGAAACATTGAATGGTTATAAGACGAACTAGAAATCCTGAATCCTAACTTTGGAAACTAGAATAAAAGAAAAGTCCAAAGGGTTCATGAAGAACCTTGCTTTCCACTTGAAGACACCTTGCCAGTCTCTAGTTGAACCCAGTGGCGGAAACCAAAATCACCAAATATGACTCAGTTTCAATTTTGCACTAAGTTGAACCCTTCAAATTAGTTTTGAATCATGAATTTAAACTATCACAACTACTTTAGGGAGATTGGAAACTAAACCAAACACAAAATGAAGAACTGGAATAAAGGAGGCAGACCAAGGAAATTGCATTCTGGAGAACGAAGAAGCAAAGTTAGGGAACTTGGAAAACTGAGGAACTTATAACTCGACAACGAGTTGTAAAGCACCACTCAGTACCGAGTTGACTCTACATATGCTGATCTGGCCACGATCTCCTTTTTGAACTTCCACTTGGATGTGGAGAATGCAGGTATACATTTGTTACTACCATTATTGATTTTGAAGGAATGAAGGCATGGCAACAAAAAGAATGTCGGAGTCGAAGGATTTCGTAGAAAAAGGAAATGTTATATTAAAGGAAAGTAGGTCATCAAAGCTAATGGCAAAGGTCTACAATGATGCCACATATCGTTGATGCCGCCTATCATCAATAAAGCACTATACTTAATCAAGCCCGTGATATCGGAAGACAGCATATCGTAAGCCATCAATGTGATGAAGTCATCATATATTATTGATGTCGCATCCCATTAAATCTGTTTGTTTTAATAGAAATTCCTAAGTGTTAAAATATCGAAGCTTGTCATAAGTCATCAATATGACTGGAAACGTCATATACCTTTGATGTCACAAGTCATCCATATTGCATATCACCAGTAAATGATGTCGTATGAAGCTGATGTAATTACTATCAATACCACCTCAATTCAACACCACATCTCTTAAATGTTGATTATCATCCATATTGCACTTGATCAATGCCGCATTAATTCCATGCTGCATTCCATCAATATAAAAGCAAAGGAAGTTCGTAGCATGCCAACAATATACAAGAGCATATCGCATGTCACTAATATGATAAAGAATGCTGAATGCCTTTATTTCTGGGGTTGATGTCAAAAGCTATCAAGCCGCATGCAATCAGGATGATGATGTTGTAATCCTTCAACACACCAAAGGATGCGGTGAATCATCAAATCAAAGCAATATCCAAAATGCCATTGAGATGGACCTTGATATCAAAGATCGAACATGCGGCATTGACACGTGGCATCCATGCCATACCTTTCAATCCCTATAAATATAGACCTAAGGGAATGGCGGAGGAGGGGCAAGTTCTTTTCTCATTTCTTACTTTTTAAACTTTATAAATCTAAGTCAATTTGGGGATTTTAGTGCCAATTGTAACCTTGTGATCCTTATTGCAAATAAGGGTTGGTACTTTCATAATCGCATTGCATATGAATAAAGAGACATGAATTAGGGCTTTTAATTCTAATGATTTTAACACGATCTTGACTTCACCATTGAAAGTGCATACAACCAACAAATTAACATAAGATTCCTTGAACTGTGGCTTGTTTTTGAATTCTCAAGCACTTATGATTTCAATCATAACTTGGTTTAATTCCCAAAACACACGTGACTTCAAGACAAGCATGGATTCAACATGGAGCATGTTCATTCCTAGCAAACTAGCCAAGGACTACTAAAGACTCTACTCAACCAATTCTCACTTTCTTACACTCTTTGGGGTCAATGAAGAAATTCGTTAATATTTTTACGCTAGAAAGAGGGCTTGAACCTTCATCTCCGCTTAACCCACAAGTGGTACTACCCTTGAACTACGTATATATGACTTAAAGGATTTATCCCTACCAAGCATATACCATTAAAGAGCTATTCCAAATCTCATCCAACCTCATTTGGATAATGACTATCTCCGAACAGGGATCTTCCGAGCCTCGAGTAGCTAGGCCAACCTAACAAATCACTATTGACCCTTGATTTCATGAAGTGCAAGTACTAAGTATCTTAGCACTACTAATCATGGAAGATAAGAAAAGGTAAGTAACTCCATACAATCAAGACAAATGGAGTTTAAACCCATTTCACATAGGGCCTACACTAATCTTCTCTTTGGGAAAGAAAGATAACATCATTATAGAATGAGAAAGAGAATTCAACTCCAAGCAAGGGGGACCATCTTTGAAAGAGAAATTATAAAAGACTTTGATCAATTCACCAAAAAGCGAAAGAATGTGCTTAATCGTTCGTATAAATTGAACGTGACTCAAAGCTCTTTAAAGAGAAAATTTGCTACGGAGGCTAAAGAGCCCGTCACATACAAAAGAGCTAAGTGGAAATCAAGGGAATCATCCTCCAAATGTTCACGGCTTTCAAAGAACTATTCTCTTACTACTTCTTATGACGATATTTACCTCCTAACCAAGGAAAGGCTAAATTATTGGCCTTCTCAAAAGAAACGACCGAAGAATGAAAGAAATCTTGAAGGACAATATTGTCATTATCACCACTCAAATGGCCACGACGCTAATTAATGTCGAAGCTTGGAAGGGATGAACAACAATTTCCTAGGACAAGGAAAGCTTAAAGAATTTGTAAAGAGAAGTTGAACAAGTAGACAGTAAAGAAAGATTCTTGAAATGAAACAAGTATATTTATTGGATCAATCATAGAAAGGGGTAATAGTCTCCTGAAAACAAAGGAAAAGCCTAAATCATTACCTATAAGGTAATAAGGGGTGAAGAAAGCCTTTGATCCCGCCACATGGGCTTGGTCAAAGCCCTATTAGAGGGAGTTTAGAGTAAGCCTCTGGTCCTGCCTATAAGGCCTAGCCAGAGCACTACAAGCCTTCGATCCCACCTACGTGGCCTAATCGGAGTGGCTCCTAGAGGGAGGATGGAGTAAGCCTTTGGTCCCGCTTAAAATGGCCTTGCCAGAGCACCAACCAGCCTTTAGTCCCATCTATAAGGCCTATCTGGAGCGCATCCTAATAGGAGGACAGAGTAAGCCTTTGGTCCTGCCTAATATGGCCTGGCCAAAGCATCGAACAAGCCTTTATTCCCATCTATAAGGCCTGAATGAAGTGCCTCCTAAAGGGAGGTCAGATAAGATGTTGGTTCTGTTGAAGATAGCAAACTAAATGCACCGAATGATATACCTAATCATCACCTCAGACGAGGATAAGGGGTGCGATTCAAGTTGAGATCATACCTAAATTTGGTAACAAGAAATGTATCAGAGACTAAATCACTACCTAAAGAGTAGTAAGAGGCAGTCTTCTAGAGGAAGATCAAATACAAAAGCAAATCAAACTCAATCCTAAAGAAGGATTGAGGCAGTCTTCTAGAAGAAGTTCTAGAAGAAGATCAATTAAAAATGAGCCATTTGTGCTCCAAAGTAGAAATCAAGCAATTTTCTAGAGAAAGATCTATCAAATATGAGCTACCATGATTCAAAGAAAGCAGAAGTTCTCCATTAACACAAGAGAAAATATTATTACCAAATGAATTTTCTAGTCTTCTAGTCAGACGTTATTATTGCAGAATGGAATTTTGGTCTACTATTTAGGTTATCATTACTAGATAATTTTCTGGTCTTTAATTCAGATTAAAATTATTGCCAGTTTATTTTTGGACTTCAATTCAAGTGACATTATTTCCAGATTATTTTTTTGTCTTTTATTCAAATTATTATGCCAGATGGTTCTCTGGTCTTCCATTTATGATTCAATCAAAATTATTGCCTGTTATGGTAATCAAATCGAGTTCAATGCCTATTATGATTATGATTAGACTTTCTTATTGAAAGAACAGGAATCTCCGTTATTAAGAAAACCATTGGATGTCTATTAATGAAGAAGCGGACTCTTACATAAAGATCAAATGTATGGCCTTCTTACCAAATAAGATTCTGAATATTCAATTAGCAAGGCTTCTGGTTCACTTAACAAGTATATTATTAGCCTATATGTCAAAAGGTTCAAATTGTAGAAAGGTGGATTATACTCAAAACAACAACTACAAAGCATCAGACTGAAACTGAGAAGCTAACGGCAAGACTCAGGCAAAGACAAAGAATAAAATTCAAAATATCAACCATTCAGTTATGAGTTTATTTATCATTTAATACATTATGTACAAGAATGATGGGAACAAAAGATTGGATAACAAATAGTTTAATTAAAAAGTTTACAAGTGATTTTCTATTAAGAGCTAAAATCTTGGACCAATTTCCTTAAATCTTTAACAATCAAGGATGAATCAATTATATGACAATTGTTACATTCAAAATTTATTTAAGCTCCTTCTTTTTCTTACGAATAGTATTCGCATCGTCAATTGAATCGGTTTGAATTTTTAGTGCACGACCGAGCACCTTATTGGCTCCGTTGAGAAGCTGAATATTGCTCTTTAATTTCTCAACCTCCTACACAAAAGTGTGTTTTTCATGCTGGAGTCTTTCAACTTTATCCTTGCAAGTATTAAGACGAGTAGAAATCTTATCACTCCATTGCTTGTTCAAAAATTGAACGTATTCGAATCTAACTCTTTGGCACCATCTGACGATTTCGCCATTATCCAAGCCTAAACGAGGGTTTAACAAAGCAGAAAACTTTCCTTGACCAATCAAAGAGGTAAGAGTAGGAAGGTTGCATTTCCCTCCACTCGTGATAAGTTCTCAAGATTGGCAATACGCCTGACTTTTCAATAAATCCACCTCGAGATCCATCACCTTTTGGTGTAATCGTGCAATTTCCGCATCAGCTTCAACACTTTGGATAGAAGGTCCAGATTGGAAAATTATGTCTATCTTCCCTTTTAGCTCCTAGATTCTCCCGTCCCTCTCTTTACTTTGCTTTTCTAATTCAGAAGTCATCTCTTTAAAACTACTAAACATAGATCTTAGTTTGCTTCTTGGGCATCTGAATCATCAAGAAATCATAAACTAGAGTGCTTCGAGAAGAGAGTTTCTTCTCAAGTTCTGCCCTAACCTAATCTTTAATAGAATCAAGTTGGGCAATGATATCTGAGCCACTAGACGCGAGTGTCAACTGTTTTTCCTAGCAAGAAAATAAGTCAATACACATAAAGTATTTTCTTTATTAAATGAAAACTTAAGAAAATTCAAATTTACATCAACGTTGTACACAGCTAAGTCTTAAAGTTTTGAAACATCAGTTTCGGTCTTTTTAAACGACCCGACAGATAAGGTAAAGATAGAATCAAAAGAAGTTTTAATCACTTCGAGGGTATTAACTGAAGGGAATTGATGATAGTCCCATTTCTCGGTTGGAGGGCTGGTGTGACCACATAGCAATTTAGCGTGATAAGTTCGAATTTCACTAAGTGTTTATCTTTCTCCTCACCCAAGAAATCAAAACGAAAGTGAGAGAATCATGTATAAACTTCCTGTAGATCTCTAAGGAAGCAATTTTTGCTAACTAAGATGTTCTGACAGTTAAGGAATTCTATTTAAAATCCCTCTATAACTTGATAAATTTACTAAAGAGTTCCATGGGAACAGGACTACTTGAGGATTCCTTATTTTTTATAACATATGAAAAATAAACTAAGAACAAAGAGACAAAGGTGATAAAAATTATAAGCTACTTACACATTACAGTCATACAATCATTTGTGTTCTTACGATATTGATCCCTTATAAAATTCAAAATTAAATCTCTCTTACTATACATAATGTTTTCGGGAGAAAGAGTATTAGGACAAAGGGGAACAGTAGCAACCCTACAAAGATTCCAATAAGCCCTAGGTTGAGGGTCGCTTCCATGATCGTCTAAATATCTTTTATGAAGATGCCTAATTAAGCCCCACTTTTTCCCCCTAAGAAGGAAAAGTCGGTGAGCATATTCCTAGGATACATTTTATAGAGGAACTCTACCAAGGCCTCCCTAACACCAATAAGCGTCCAGAATAAAGTCATTAACTCTGCATTCTCTCTTATAATTCTGTCCCCGTGAAGACGAGCTCTTTTCAAACGAGGGGCAGTTTGCTTTTAAGGAACTTTAATAGTGCAACACTAGTAGAGAGGCGCTTGTATTTGTCAGAAAGTTTGTTAAGTTAATCAATTATTCTATCAATCTTCTCTATGTGATCGACACACCTCCCTTTGATTATTTTCATACAAAGTCTCGTCACAATACTTAGTCTTTCTCCTTAACTAAGATAATATGTTTGTTAACTAAAGATCACTTGGCAACTTTAAACATTTAAATAGCAAATTCAATATCTGAGAGATGCGAAGTTGGGAAGTTGAGACTTGAGTTTTTCCTTTGGGACGATGACTCCAGGGAGCACAGTCTTTTAAAGGGGTATCCTTCCTTATATCACCTTAAGGATCAGGAAATTCAGCAAAGCCTGCATCATGTGCAGATAAAACTAATATAGAATCACCTGATCCATTTCCTCCATCTTTTGGTCTTGAAGGACCTTTTTCGTCGCCTTTACCACCACCATCATCATCATAGCCATCACCATCATCATTACCATTATTATCATCCTTGTCCTCTTCCTCCTCTGAATATGTCTCCTCTTCAGGCAGGGCTCATCAAAAGTTAATAAATTTTTAGTATCGACCTTCTCTTTGGTGGGAAACTCTTTTAAAGTGACCTCTAAGTTCTCCCCAATATGATGTTAAACTTTCTTTTAAATCTTCCATTCCAACCTGGGAGGGAAGGAAAGTCTAATCTAGACACTTTTGGATGTTATCGCCATATTCCATGAACAAAGCTTTTTTGTAGCACTTTTCAGCAATCTTATTAAGAGCATTATTGAGAAAAAAGTGGACCTTTTCCTTGGCGTCTCTACTAATGTTGTTCGAATAAATTAGGTTATCGCTCTTCCTTTTCAACCTATCCTTTAAATATTTATTCTTGTTGGCTAACTCGGCCTTGTCTTTGGTGGCCTTTTCAAGATCCACCTTTAGTGCTTTCACTTCTTCCTCTAATAACTACTTAGTTTTATTTTCCTCATCAAGAGAGGAAGATAGTTTATCTTTTTCAAAAACAACCTCATTCCTTGCTGTAGTGATATCAATTACATTGTTGTTAAGTGAAGCGATTTGTTCCTTAAGCTCAGCCACTTCATTAGAGGGCTCTTGAGAAGCCTCTTGGAGGAAGAACATGTGCTTGACCACCTGTAATAAATAATAAACCTAAGTTAGAACAAGAAATACAGAGCAAAAAGCTTAGACTAACCAAACGAAAGGAAATGCATACCGATAGAAGCTGTTTAATGATAATGAACATATGATCCTTAGAATAAGTTGGAGGCTGTGGTGGCCTAAGAGAAGCCAAAGAAGGAGATTGGGCAGCCAATCAAAGAAGATCATCAAAACTCAATACACGAGTCTAGGCCCGAGCCTTTAAAAGAAGGGGATTGTTTGAAAGAGGAGATAGACCAAGATCAGCATATAAGAAGCTAAGTGATGTGGTAGAAGTAGGAAGAGAATTATTGAGGAGGGGATTCTAAGAGTGAGTCACCCAGTTGATTCTTGAACTTTTTGACCAAGAAAATCCAAATTTGGAATGCCAGGGCTTGAATCAATATTCATATGTTCCTCCTCATCCACAATAATAGGAGTATAATCACCTACGAGCTTAGGTCTTTTACTTGAGGAAGGAGGTGACGTATCAGCAAGAGCATGAGTGCTCGCTTTTTTTAAGTGCTTCAACCGTCATGGCAACAGAATCATCAATAAGGGCATATTTACTTGATCCGGTTAAGGCGAGGGCATCATCCTTGATCTCCTTTTCCTTAGAAGCAATAACGAGTGCAGAAGATCATAAATTAAGGAAAGGAGCTTGTAAGATAATAACATAAGAAATTCCATACAAGTAGTAATGAAAATTCACTAGAAATTTGAGTTGAACCGGAGAAGAAGTGGAGAAAGTATTCCGGCTACTAAGGACCAACAATCGCTTCCCTTGGGCTTTCCCCTTCATCATTAGAGCTTCTCCAATTATTATGTGGTTATCTAAAATCAGGGAGTATTTATGGAGATTTACTTCCATCAAAAGACTAAGCTTGTCGCCCATACTCTTGGAAGCTTGAGTCAAAGATTGGATAGGGTCATCGACAGAAGAGTTTGGTTGTTTAGAAGCAGGACCTAAAGGAAAACATTCATTATAAGAAAATGACAAATATAGCATAAATGATAGAAAATGGAAGCTTATTGAAAAACGGAGAAAGTTCCCCTAATCTTAGGGGAATAGCATTTAACATAGAAGAATTGGATCTCACATTCCTTCACCTTGTTAATAATATTGGCGATTAAGCTCTTCGAAAATGGTTGAATATGATACAGTGGGTTATCCAGCTACTCACTTAATCTTACAGGGCTAACAAAGATATGGAGAATTTCAGCACTCAAAGAGGGAAATTTGGCTTCCTAAGCAAGATCTTCCAAGCAGCTCAAATAGATGTATGAGTAGGGAGTTAATTGAATCGAAGCAATATTTAGATGCTCTAGGAAGCACAAAAGAAAATCAGGAAAAGGCAGGTACCCTGAGTGTCAGATATGAATTGGTGTGAAGGAAAAGAACCCTTCTGGAGGGTTGTCAATTCTGCCAGAAGGACCGGTGGGTATGGTTCTATGTTTATAATCTTGAATTCCTTGAGGATAGTGTCCACCTCTTCTTAAGTGGTAATATGTGATTGGTTGAGATGATAATCCCTTTTCTTGATAGAAGGAGAAGGTTTAGAGCTCTTACTGGCTTTCTTGCTAGCCTTCTTGCCCTCCATTTACCTACCATGTGATATTATACCAAATCAGGAAAGTATATGTTGTGAAATTTAGAATGCTTATGGTATAAAATAGACAATTATGTGCTAAAACAAAAGGATAGCAAGTTAATCAGAAATTACCCAAGTACTAATAGAGAAGTGTTGAAGTACAAGTTAACTATTTAGGACGTACAACATAATTTTGACCATTAAACAATCCATGCCGAATTTATGACATGCTTAAATCTTTAGTCAATCAAAAATATATAAAAAATTGTTAGATCCATTGGAAAGGTAAATTTATAGTTATGTCAAAATCATTAAAATGAAATCGTAATATGACCCACTGTTGAAATGACTAGTAACCAAAATATATGAATGATACTGAAATGGTCAAAAAACAATTTTATAAAAAAATATCAAGAATATGAGTAGTTCATGAATTTTTCATATGATAACTACGATACAAATAAATAATGTTGGGTAAAATTTAAACCACAACATCATAAATAATTATCGAAAAAGAATAATGACACACAATTTAAGGTTATCGGCTTCATACGATAACCCCTTAATTGGTGTCGCAATCATGAATGAATCTCGCACCTTTATTTAGTTACTAACATTATAAGGAGCTCGCATTACGAAAATTTCTAAGTTTTGAATTAGTTGTCAAAACATAATAAAAAGGGAAAAAGTATTTGATACCGATCATCAGTTTGATGCCGTAAAGCAACAATTTTGAAACTAAATAGGTTAATATTGGGTTTGGGTTTAATAAATCTATTCACTTCGTAAATAAACTAGAAGCTCCCAGGATTGATGTCGTCTGACTCCAATTAACCTTGCAAATCCTCCATCGACATAATAATTCAAAATTAATTCCATTTGTAAGCAATATAAATCATTATTTCAATTAGTAATATTAATATTTGCATTTAAACCCAAATGTTGATTCAAATTCCATAATCCCCATACAAAACCCAAATAATGATTCTGATATGAAATTTCTTAATTCAGGTTATCGATGTAATTAAAATGAAAATCGTACCTTGATATTAGCTCGGATGCTTGTGGATTGAAATTTTTGAATGATTTTGAGAATTTTAATATTTTCTTTTTGTTTGAGTTATGAATCGCATGTAAAAAGGAAATAAAGAAGAAGCTCTATTATTTATAGGGTGGAAGAAGACAAGTAGTCAATGTTTGATTAATTTAAATGAGCGGTCAGATATGAAGGAGAAGACCAATCTGCGGCAAGCGCCATTATCAAGACATTGACTTGAAAAGTCAATATTTCCTTCATACTAAGGGGCAATGTTACTACTATTATTGATTGTGAAGGAATAAAGGCATGATGGCGGCAAGAATGTCAGAGTCAAAGTATTTCGTAGACAAAGGAAGTGTTAGTTTAAAGGAAAGCAGGTCATCAAAGCCAATGGCGAAGGTCTACAATGATGCCGCATACTGTTGATGCCGCCTATCATCAATAAAGCATTATACTTCATCAAGGTCGTGATATCGGAGACAACATATCTTAAGCCATCAATGTGATGAAGGCATCATATATTATTGATGATGCATCACATTGATGTCGCATGTTGTTAATAGCAATTGCCAAGTGCTAAAAGATCGAAGCTTGTCGTAAGCCATTAATATGATTGGAGATGTAATGTATCTTCGATGTCGCGACTCATCCATATCGTTTATCACCAGTAAATAATGCCGTATGAAGTTGATGTTGTTACTTATCAATACCGCCTTAATTCAATGATGCATGTCCTCAATGCTGCTTATCATCCATGGCGCACTTAATCGATGCCGCATTAATTTCGTGTTGCATTCCATTAATATAAAAATTAAAGGAAGGTCACCACATGCCAACAATATACAAGAGCATATCGCATGTCACCGGTACGATAAAGGATGATGAATGCCTTTATTTCCGAGGATGATGTCAAAAGCTATCATGACTCATGCAATCAGGATAATGATGTCGTAATCCTTCAACATAGTAAAGGATGCCATGAATAATCAAATCAAAGCAATATCCTAAGCACCATCGAGATGGACCTTGATGTTGAAGATCAAGCATGCCACATTGACACATAGCATTCATGTCGTACCTTTTATCCCTATAAATACGGACCTAGGGGCATGGAGGAGTGGCAATTGATTCTTTTCTCATTTCTTACTTTTCAAACTTTGTAACCCTAAATCAATTTGGGGATTTTAGTACCAATTGTAATCTTGCGACCCTTATTGCAATAAGGGCTGATACTTTTACAATCGCATTGCATATGAATAAAGAGACATGAATTATGACTAATGATTCTTATGATTTTGACAAGATCTTAACTTCGCCATTAAAAGTGCATACAACCAACGAGTTGACATAAGGTTCCTTGAATCATGGCTTGTTATTGAATTCTCAAGCACTTATGATTTCAATCATAACTTGCTTTGAATTCCCAAAACACTCATGACTTCAAAACTAACATGGATTCAACATGAAGCATGTTCCTTCCTAGCGAACTAGCCTAGGACTGCTAAGGACTCTAGTCAACCAATTCTCACTTTCCTCACACTTTTTTGGGGTTAACAAAGAAATTCGTTAACAGTGTCTATAAAAAGGTGGAGAGGAGTGCAAAAACAGGAATTTTTCTTTACTTTCTAAGTTTTCTGATTTTACCCTGAGGCTTTGTTGGATCCTTACCGACTTGTAAGAAATCAAGTTGTAAAATCATAGTTTTAAAGAACTTTAGAAATCATTAACCAAGTTTATGTGGACGTAGGCTAGAGTATTTGTCGAACCACTATAAACTCTTGAATGTTGCTTACTTCATTTTCCATATATTTATTTATTTAATCTCTTCTTATAATCTGATTGGGTGTTTTTCCAAATTTTAGCGCAAACAAATACTTAAAAGATAATATGATTATCTCTCTAGTCACTCTATCCTATATTGTGCAACACGATGGTGTTTCAGAGAGTAGAAATCATATCCTACTAAATATGGTTTGACCTATAATGAATGTTACTAAGCTACCTATTTTCAACTAGGGATACGCGTTAGAATCCATAGTGCATATGCTTAATTTGATTCCATCCAAATTTGTTCCTAAGACACCATATGAGATGTGGTACGAGAAGAAATTCCACCTTAGGCATTTTAAGGTGTATGGTTGTCCAACCAACATTAATAATGTTGGCCCCAATAAGCTTGAGGCATGATTAGTGATTTGTAAGTTTATAGGATATCTAAAGATTCTATTGGATATATTTTCTATAACATAAAGGATAAAAGTTACTATTCCTCGACACATGATCTTTTAGAAAAGAAATACCCATCAAAAAAATTAATGGCGGAGTCATAGACATGGATGAGATTAGAGAAACTTATATGGAAATTGAACATGTAAAAGGATCAAATTCACCAATATACGATGACTCGCAACCTATTAGAAGGTCTAATAGGGAATCTCATGTACTAAAGAGAAACTATGATTTTCTCTTGAACGACGATAAAGAGAAGTTTGTTTTAGAAGATAACACTCCTCTCATTTTCCAACAAGCTCTATAGAGTAAAGACTCTACACTATGGCTTGCTTTGAAATCTGAGATGGATTTTATGTACACAAACAAAGAGTTGACTTTAGATGACGTACCCGATGGGTTAAAACCCATTAGCTGCAAATAGATCTTTAAAAAGAAACAAAATTCTAATGGAATGGTAGAGACTTATGAAGCAAGGTTAGTCATGAAAAGTTTCCATCAAGTTCAAGGTGTTGGTTATGAAAAAACATTTTCACCCATAGCAATGCTAAAGTTCATTTAGATTTTATTGCTATTTTTGTGTTTTACCACTATGAAATACGGCAAATGGACATAAAAATTATGTTTCTAAATTGTGATTTAGAAAAGACTTTTTATATGTTTCATCCCAAGGGCTTTAGGTCAATGAGAGTGAGGGAAAGGCTTGTAAGTTGTTAATATCAATATATGGTCTTAAACAAGCATCGGTGAGTTAAATCAGTATTTTGATAAAGTAATCAAACGGTCTGGTTTTTATCAGAGTACAAAGGAAGCGTGCATATACCAGAAAGAGCATGGAAGTGCTATAGTGCTCATCATTCTATATGTCGATTATTTACTCCTTATTGGAAATGAAGCACTGTTATTGCAACCAATGAAAACTTAGTTGTCCAAGTACTTCTCCATGAAGGATTTGGGAGAAGCAACCTATATACTTTATACGAGGTTCTGTAGAGAGAGATCTAAAAGGTTTCTAGGATTATCTCGATCCTTGTACATAAACACCATACTAAAAAGGTTTAGTCTTGAGAATTCCAAGCGTGGAAATGTTCCAACGCAATCAGCAACTGTCCTCTCAAAGAAGGACGCTCCTTATAGTGATGAGGAAAAAGAGCGTATAAATAGGATACCATATGCAAATCAATTAGATTCATTATGTATGTTATGCTATGTACGATACCAGATATGGCTTATGCATTAAGATGCGTAAGTCGATAACAATCAAACCAGGGAGAGAAGCATTTGACTGCTATAAAGTGTATTATTAAGTATTTATGAAATACTTAAGACTTATTCCTAATCTATTGGAATGAAGATCTCCTTATGAAGTGGTATATGGAGTCGAGCTTTCAGTGTGATATAAACGGTAGTAAATCAGTGTCGGGTTACTTGTTTTCATTAAATGTTGTAGCAGTAATTTGGAAAAGTTTCAAGCAAGAGATAGTCGATGGTTCAACGATGGAGGTTGAGTATATCACCGTAAAAGAAGCAGCTAAAGAAATGGTCCGAATGCGCAAATTGAAGACTAAGTTAGGGTGATTCCAAACGTTGCGAATCATATAACATTATTCTGTTATAATGATGTCGTGATGCATCATGAAAGAAACAAGTGCTCACAAGAAGTCGAGTCACATTCTCTAAAAATTACACCAGATAATGCAACTTGTAACACCCAAGAAAATTTAAATAATGAACTAAAATAATAAAAAGGGTAAAATGGTAATTATATATAAAAGAAAATATAGAAAATTTAACGAATGGTGGAATTAGATCACGAAACCTATTCCATTGTGTCTAGAACGCCGTTTATAGTCAGAAAAAATATTGACTGGTCGAATTTAGAAAAAGGGGATCGAATCTATGAAAATTTTAGCCAAATGCGTTTCGGTAAATAATAAGTGAAGCCCAAACCTAAGACAACCTACTTTTGCAGCTATAAATATATGGTTAAGACCAAAGCTTCTCATTAGAAACCCTAGCCATCATTCTTCTCTCAAACCCCCAAATCTAAGCATTCTTTTCTTAATCTCCTCTAAAAATTTCTAAATCAAAATAAAAAATCAAATAAAAAGAAAAAGAGGAAGAAGAGTAAAGAATTAAGGAGAAAGCAATCTAGAGAAGGAGGCTTGCAAAGAGGATTTTCAAGGCTAGAAGAAAGAAATCTAATCTATAAGTGGGAATTTATATTAATTCTATATGAATCTATCTATGCTCTTATCTTATCTCTAGTATATATTTGGTCAAACTAAAGAAACATAGGCGGACTATAATACTTAAAATAAATAATTGAGTTTGAATTTATTCATTAACCATGGAGATTTAGACGATACATCGATCTGTAATTGGGTTAATGATGAAATGTTTGGGGATGAAATGGTACTCCACTTTTTTTTAAAATAAACCATAATTTTATTTAAGTTACACCTAAAATCTAGAATGAATCACAAAAACATAAACTAAATTGTATATAAAAGAATAGGTTATTGATTGAATTAATTGTTGATTGTTTGAAGTTAAAACGAACTTTGATGTCTTTTGTAACGATCAATTAACTTGTAAAAATACAATTTTCAAATCTATATAGCTTAAATATTTTTATAATTGGATTCATATTTAATTTTTTGGAGTTGAAATGACACTCCGATTGTTGTTAACAATCGATTACCTTATGTTGTACAATTATAAACTGAAATAGATTACTTAAAATATATATATATAATTACATATATATTACTTAAGGATATATATAAACCAAAAGAAACATGTTGAATTATGGCATGATTTAGACGTCTGAATATAAGGTCAGACATTTGACTGCCTGTAGGTCATTTTCTTACAGGGAGTTGGGGGTCTGAATGATACTTCAGACATCTAAATAGCTGTAGTAGGCCCAAGTCGAACATAGACCCATAAGGGCTAGTACGAACAATTAAAGGAATTTTGTACTAGTTTTTTAAGATATGATGAAGTAGAAGGATGTGTATACACTTATTTAATGTATGTATTACAGTGCACTATTTATTGTTTAAGATGTCTGCAAAGTGTTGAAACGAGACACGCGATAGTAATAGTTTGTGTTGAAATGAGTCACACAACAATAGTAGTTTGTGTTGAAATGAAACGCCTAATAGTAATAGTTTGTATGGAAATGACACACGGTAATAATAGTTTGTGTTGAAAAGAGACGCATTAGTAAATGAACGTTTACAAAGTGTTGAAATGAGACGCGCATCGGGAATGATATGGTTGTGAAGTGCATTGAAATAGTACACGTTGCAGAACTAGGGTAAGCTAATATTTCACGCACATCATTTTGTGTGAATGTTTAGATAATGATTTTAGTCACCAAAAATGATATAATTGTAGTGCTATGATAAATAGACTAAAAAAATAATGCTAAAATTATCCTTTAAACTAACATCATAGGAGTAGTCTATAAAGATATTTTATTAAGGTGTTAGTATCATGTATTTAGAGATATATGCTCACTCGCCAGGCTGATGTCTAACCCCCTTCATATTTCTTTATTATTTCTATATAAGAGGTTTACCGGGTTAGGAGAAGTTGGATGTGAAATGAAGGCAACAGGGGCGGTTGATGGCGAATAAGACCGTTTATTTACAAGTTTTATATTCTTAATTGATAATTATGTATAATGGAACTATGTAGTTTGAAACATTACCTTTGATGAGCTTATGTAATGACTTATGGGATTATGGACCGCTTTACATTATCATGCTATATTCCTTTAATATTTTATTTCCTTCCACTCCGAGTTATGAATGTATAGTTGAATATATATAGCTTTGTATACTGTTATACTTTATTTTACCCTACGATATACTATTTACTAGCCCCGAGTTTTGAGCATCGATTGGGACATAGGATCAAAGGGCTAGTGAAAATTGGGTTGTTACATAGCTTGTCATCAATGGAGAAGTGACGATTACCAGAGTAGATAATAAGGACAACATGGTGGATTCATTCACGAAGGGACTAGCTTAATCAGTTCTGAGTAAACTGATTAAGGAATGGATTGAGAATAAATAATTGGCCTTAAGTGCACATGGAGATTGAGAGCGAGGTTTGCCCTAAGGGAAATTATGTAATTTATTATAAATTATCTAACTCTATAATCAACCTTTTTTGTATTAAAGGCGTTCGCTTACTTTTGTATACTTTGTTATATTGTGATATAAATAATGAAGTAACTAATTATAGATACTAATAAGAAAATCCCTAAATGAAATGTTATGTGATTATAGTTGCAAATAGTGGCAATAGTGGGTAATCAATCATAATATAAAATAACATTGTGTTTTAAATATTCTTATCCAATATTTTTTTAGAACGGATATCGATACAACCATTGAGACCAGAGAACATAACGCTCTCTAAATGTTGGATGGTGTACTATTTATAGCTACTAGGAGAAACAAGAGATTACACACTTATAGTTATTGAATGTCTATAGAATAACTCGATTGAGGGGTTGCTATTGGTTGATAACAACTAGGTCAAATAGAAAATCATAATGTGATAATGTTACACAATTCTCGCGACTTGAGAATGTTATGGAACATCAACATGGATATTCCACATCGATTATAGTTAAATCATGGCATGGTGACCATTGAGTGACTATAGTTGGGTCTAAGTTGAAGTGTTGGAACTGAAGCACTATTCAATAGAGAATTATTCTCCTCGATTGTATGAGGTTGGTATCATGGTTAATTATAGTCAACTAAAAGTCTAAATCTCTAGCTGGAGTAAAACGGTTAATAATAAATGTTACTATTGAACCAATGACTTTGTAATTGGACTAAATAGTTAATTATGGATATTATTAGAGTTTTGGCCAATATGAGGCTCCATATATCTTAAAGCGATGTAGCATTGACGAAGAGAACGTATGTATATTATTGTTACCTTACAATACCGCTTATGGTTATCTAAATTATGATTTTACCGAAAGGATCTGTAAATGATGAATTCAATCACTATCACAGCACTAGCTAAGGTAACTTGTGAATGTCAATATTTGAATTGTTTGATATTAATCGCTAGTTGAATTCACACCTCTTAGTCACACAACTGCATTTGTGAGTTATCCAAAATACCACACAATTAAAATCGTTTATAAAGTGTTATAACTTAATTAAATTAGTTAACATTTAAGAAATATAAATTTTAATTTATATGATGTTAGGCTGTTTTTAGTAAATGGCGTAGCTCTTAGAAGTCTTCTAGGTGCTATTAGTAATTAATTCGATGTGCATATAAAATTTTGTATGTGCACATATTGATATACGATGCTGATATATACTTGAACATGATTTAAATATAAACAATTATTTAAATAGGCTTGAAAATTTTTGATCCATAAAAGGACCAAATATGGCCAGCCTTAGCAAGAGGAGGGAAAATTTGAATCTGGATTTGAGTTTGAATTGGTAAGAGAGAAGGTGGAAGATTTTTCTTTATTTTCTCCCCGTAAATACCAAGCTACCTCATTAATTTTACTCTTTTTGCTCTGCAACCTTTAGTCGCCATCATCTTGCCATGCTCCCCTAGGTCGAACACCCCTATACCCAAACCACATCAAATAGAAACAAATCAAAGTGGTTTATTTGAACGTAGCAACATCAAGTGGTGATTCAAGGAATATATGAGGCTATATTCAGATTGAACTGTGACTAGGGGCTAGATTTATTGAGGTATGTATGTCACCTTCTCCATTGTATATACGTATTGTCAAACATATAAAAAAATTATTCAGTAACTAAGGATTTAAATATAAGTTTTAATTTGTTTTAGAACTATTCATTATCAAATTGCAAATGAAAATTTTTAATTATATATATATTTGTGTGTGTGTGTATTATCATACTCAGTCATAATATTTTATATATAGTTCTAAAAGTAATTTATTTTATAAATATAATATATTAATTAAATTTTTGGCCACACTAATTTATATATTAATTATTTACTTTCGATTTTTTTAATGAAAATAAAAAATTGTTTTAGTTCATAGGTTTGATTTTATAAAGGATTGCCATTATTTTTATAAATAAATAATAATTTTATAATTCTTTACATAAAATTATATTTGATATATATATATAGTTTATTAATTTTCATTTAGGTTAAATATAATAATATCCATTTAAAATTTATATATATTTGAATTATTCACATTCTAAGTATTTATTTTAAATATTTTTAAATTGTCTTATTTAGTTTGAAATTAAAATTTAAAATATCCTTAGCGTAGTCAAAATTGGATCTAAACTTAGAAATTAAAACATAATTTTAATTCAAATTAATATTTTACTTAGTCAAACAAATTTTAAATATATTTAATTTTAGTTTTATATATAATTATCTTTAAATATATAATATATATGTATATGTATTTGTATTTGTATGTATACATATACATGTGCGTGTATGGCAATATATAAATATACGTATTTATTAGTTTAAAATATATATATATGTAGTACTATTATTATGTGTATACAACCCATTTACATATATTATAGTATATTTAAACATATGTATCTACTTAGGCATTTGTGTTCTCTTGATAGTATATGAATTTATCATATATATATATACGTATGTATGTATGTATGTATGTATGTATGTGTGTGTGTGTATGTCTAATATTTATTTACAATAAGGTATAAATCCAAATTTTTGTGTGTATATATGTATAGTTATATGCATGCTATTATTTATTGTTATGTCATGTTAGTTTAAGAATATACATGATATATTCAATATATACATCAGTTAAATATTTAATTAATATGATCAATTAAATAAATATAAACATTTTAAAAATGATCTAATCTAGCTAATAGGCCACACATGCTTATTAAGATCCATATAGGAAATTTGTTTGAAATTTAACCATTTCACTCATCGCTAAATGGGCCAGCTCCATCAAATTAAAGTAGAAAATAACTAATTTTCAAAATTTACCAATGTAAGTTTAAAAGCAATGAGTGGAAACTCGACATGTGCAATGGCCAAGTAAAAAATTATTACCTTGTTAAGTAATATCATAGTTTTATACTTAATTACGATTTTGCAATCATACTTTGATAAGGGTATACCTTTGATAACATAAAGGTTTATATATTCGATAGTTATACTTTTGAACCTTTGATTGCTATACTTTTGATAACATAAAGGTACGTATCTTCAAGAGTTATACTTTCAGTAACATAAAGGTTTATATCATCGATAGTTGTACTTTCAATAACGTAAAGGTTTATATCTTCGATAGACATACCTTATTAATAGGTATTTTTCCATTTTCATTGATAAATATTTTCATACCTTCGATAATGAATCATTCATATGTTTGATAACAAATAGTTTATACATTTGACAAGTAAAATTCCATACTTCTGATAACACATGAGTCATATCTTCATTAAGTAAAGGTTTATGTTTTGGTTAATTTATGGCTTATGGCTTCGTTAATGTATGATCCATACATTCAGTATGAGATAATTCATACATTTGATATGAAAATTCAATATATTCGATAAGAGATAACTCATAGATTCGACAATAAAATGTCCATGCTTTTGGTAAGAGATGGCCCGTACTTTCGCTAAGAGATGGTGCATACTTTTGTTAAAAATGTATGTGAATTTTGGGTACTTGGAAGCCAACTTCTATAATGTTTAGCTTGAATTTTTATAGCATGAGTTTGATATTATAAGGCAACAAAATGAATGATGATAAATTAAAAATGGCATAAATTATGAAAGATTGAAAATAATTAAAGCTTAAGATAAGCAAAGAAATGATAAGATGTGTCATTTAAATAATGTAAAAGATAAAATGATATATCTAAAAAGAATAAAGTGTTCTGTTGACCTAATGTAAGGGTCTATGAGATGTGTATGGTACACAATAGATAATTGAAAATGGATTGCACCAAAAATAGAATATGCCCACTCATAGAGATATTGAACGGATGGGTTCCTAGACTTAGTGAAGTCTAATTCAAAGGGTATATGCCAAGATGCCAAGACTTAAGGAAGTCTAATTAAAAGGGTTCAATCGAGAAAAATAACTCTAATGTTAGTAAAATAACATCAAATGGATGTAATTACCAAGTAATACAGATGAGTTGACAACATGAAACAAAGTTGTTTCTAGGACTAGGGGGCTACTGATGTTTGGTAAGGACGCTTAATAGTGTAGGATCAATTTCACCCTAGAAGGGGGTGAATAGGGTGATACTATTAATTATAAAAATTAAATGCGGAAGTTTATATAAAATAATTTCAACACTGCTCATAGCAGAATAATAGCAGCACGGATAATAGCAGAATAATAAATGCAGAAATAGAACAACACAGAATTTACCCAGCTTCGGCAAAACCCTGCCTACGTGCTGCCCCCAAGGTTCCTACTAGAAATTAGATAGTCAGACGCTTACACACGTAAACTTGCGACACCCGCTATCGACTAACCTAACTCTACGCTCAAAACCCTACCACAACTCAGCCACTGAGTTGCGAATTCTCAAACTACGCCACGTAGTTTGTCCCCTAGTCACACGACTAGTAAATTACCAAAGTTTAAAAGTAAATTACAAAATTAAAAGCAATTAAAACAAAACCCTAATATTTAAAAATAGAAGCCCAGAGGTAAATATCAAAGCTAGCCCAAATATGTCAAGTGATAAGAAATTTTTCCCTTTTATTCTTTTATGCTATCGGCCTGCTTTGCTCAGTAAAAATGGTCGCTTTTCTTTGTTCCTCTTCGTTCCTTTTTGTTCTGAAAAGTTAGGGCTTTGCTGAATTAAAGAAGCCGACTTTTATTGATTGATTACAATTGGTGTTCTTCTGATTTGCTTCGGCAATCAATCATCTCCTCGAGTTGCACTCGGCTTCTTCAATTCGTCGAGGTTGAGTGATGCTTTGAATTTGGTATGTTTGTCACCTTTTCGATTAATATTACCCTCGACTTTGATTCGAGTTCCTAATTGATTCTATTCACTTGGATATTACTTGAACTCGAATGGGAATTTTTCCGATGATGATTAAAAGTTTATATAGGGTTCGAATCCCTTTATTTGCGTTCGAATATATTATTCGACTTCGTCTGATAATTTTGCTTGAATTCGTCTCGGCCACTTGATTATGATTGAATGTTGGTGATTTCTTTGGACTAGTTCAATTTCGTAACTTTCATTGCTTGATTATCACGGCTCGATTCCTTGGTCATCACGGCAATGAATTCTCTGACGATGTTGATTTATTTTGGCCAGTGATTTGAATTTGTTTCTTATGACTTGTTCAAAACTGTTACATCTCTCTGTTGACATTGTCCACTTTAATTTTGTTGGTGACTTCGGTTATGCTTTGACCTGTAGTTGTCTTTGATTGCAAACTGCTACTTGATGCTTGCATCCCTGTGCTTCATGTTGTTCGGTCTAGTTTTCATTGTGTATCCACACATCTCTATAGCATTGTTCCTTGTCATCGTGATGCATTGCATTTGATATTGAACTGCAGTTGTTTACTTGATACTACACTTGTCCATGATTCAATTTGAGCTTTCATTGTTTAACTTGATTAGTCTGTCATGTTGTCACTACATGTATGTATACATGTGTATATACATATGTGTGTGTATATATATATATATGTTTGTTCATTGACTTCATGTAGTTTGTATTGGGTGGTTGTGCACTGACTTGAGTTCGAGCCTTGTTCATGTCTTCACTGGTCTGATCATGCTACTTGTATGTGGTCTTGTTAACATTGTCTGCATGCATCTATGTTGAGTTGAGCCACTTGGTTGAACATGTACACTTAGTTGGTTCATTGGTGTTTGATCATTCATGTTGTTCATGTTGTCTGGAGTAGATGTAGTTCTGGCCACTGTGTACATCATTGTTTTATGATCTGGTTCCATTGATGATGCTTATCTGGTTTAGCTGCTATCTATTTTGGTTTTGCTGCAGAACTTGTTTTCGTTTTTGACTTCGGCATTGCATGTTGTACTTGTATTCACTTGAGCTTGTGTTCATTGTGTAGCTTGGTTGACTCTTGCAGTTCACTGGGCTTGCATCATGTGTATACATACATTCATGTATGTATATATGTGTATGTTAGCTTGTGTTTCCAGTTATCATTTCTGGGTTTAGTGTCGTTTCATTATGGCTTCACTTGATTTGAACTGTAGTTTGAATTATGATGTTGTTGCCATTTTGGTCGTTTTGACCATTTTATTGTACTGTTCATTTTTGATTCATTGATGATGATTATGTCTGGTTTTGGATTCTTTGTTTCTTGTTCATCGAGTCACTTGTATTTGACAGTGTTGTATTGCACTTGAGTTGAATCCAGCTTGCAGCTCGGGTTTGACCTTCTGTTCGTGTCATGACTTAACATGAGTTGAACCCGGCTTTTAATTTGGGTTTGACCTTGTGCTCACCTGTCCCTGTAGGTTTATCAAGTGTACATATGGTGTGCACGGTCTTATGGCATGTACAGTGATACACTGTGCATGTCACAAGTTGTTCGTGTATGATAAATTCAGAATCAAATTATGACGAACAACCCAAATAACTGAGGCAAATAATATTTTCAAAATACATTTTATTTTACACTGCAAAAATATTTTCTTTTCAATTTTACTGCGTCAATGTATATTTTTGCAGATAGCTCAGATGTTGGATTCAATTTGGAATAGAGTCGAAGATAAAATACGAGTGAATGAGCGATAGGTAGTGAGGACAATTATGTAAATTGAAATGTATTGTAATTGCAAATTTGTATATATATAGTGAGAGCTCAAATTTGTACTATTCAAAATTGTAATAAAATATTTGTTTGAATAAAATATCATTTTGAATTTAAATTCCATGTTATTTATTTTATTCGGCAAATATTTATTTAAATATGTGAAAAATAAAGTAGTACATTAACAAATACATTTAAATGAATATATATATATATATATGTGTGTGTGTGTGTGTGTGTTTATTATCATCAAACAAAAATCATATACTCACATATTCAACAATCTCCCCCTTTTGATGATAACAAACATATATTTAAGATTTTGATTTTATTAAATGTATTTGATCATTTAATTTTCTCCCCCTATTTGAATGCTCCCTCTCTACACAAAGCTCCCCCTTCATATATGCATGTAAATAAAAATATGCAAATGAGCTTAGATGCAAATAGAAAATATTTGACCTTTATTTGCCAAAATCTTAACTTTTCTCTCCCCCTTTTGTTATCAGCAAAAGAGTAATAGTGTTGGAAAAATAGAGATAAAGTGATAGACATTAATATAATATTAATTCCCAATCGAGTATAAAAATTAAATTTCAATAAAAAATCAAACAAAAATCATAAATACTCTGTTTGATGCATATTCCACTTTAGAATGATAAAGATGATGTCATCATATAAAACCATATAGTTGTGTCTATTTATGGTATATTTATATCAGGAATTTGAATATATACTAACCATGCATAACTGTTGGGACTTTTAAATGAGATTAGTAGTATTCCAAATTTAAAAAAAAAAATGAATTCAAGTATCTTCTAACCACGCATAACTGTGAGGACTTTTAAATGGGATTAGAATCAACTTGTCTATTTAATTAATCAATTTTGATATGCGTTCCATACATGCATAACCGTGAGGACTTTTAAATGAGCATGGAAGCACATAATAAAAAATCCAAGTAATTCACCCATGCATAACCATGAGGACTTTTAAATGAGAGTGAAAACTTTGGATGTTTTTATTTGCTAAAAATATAATAAAATGAAAAACGAATGATTCCTGTTTAAAATACCACATATTGACATACTATATTGGATTTTGATGAGTGATGGTCGATAGAAATATGATAAGATTAGAGATGGTCATGGAATTTTTACCAAACAAAAGTTTTATAAATCTTGTTTAAATTTCTTAAAGAAATTTACTAAATATACTGCCTCAAGTTATAATATATGATTAATATCAACACTCTTCACTTTTTCAATCACTATTTATCTTTTCGATAATCAGTAGGGAGTCAGATTAGTTAATGCAGTCATTTAAAATCAAATCCAAAAATAATTATAAAATCAAATTTTCCAAAATGACTAATCTGAAACAAGGTCAACAAAAATGATTTTCTAGAAAGGATTTTATAAGAAAAATGTCTGCTATTTGAAAATTATTTGAAGTGAAAAATATGCAGATATTTTCTTTGAGAAATGATGCAATTACTGAATGTTAAATCACGTTCCACTAGAAAATTTTCTATCAACTAGATTACCAGTGTAATCTGCATCTGAATTTTCCGTCAACTCAAGATTATCATTAATTGAATGTTATGGACCAGACTGTGAAGTCACAACAATTTCTCGAAATCCTTTTTACAACTTTTAAATGAAGTTCTTTTGGATTTTAATTGATGTCGTGCCAATAAACAAAAAAAACCGTGAAAATAGAGTCAGCCAAATGTATCATCAAAAAATAGAACACCATCATTAATCCAAACTAATCTATATGAAATAGTTCAAAGACTCAAGAGATTTTTAAAGTGTTCTTGACAGAGAAATATAATTGGCCAACAATTTTGAAAAAGTCAGAATCATTAGCAACATCATTTCATTATCACATTATTGGTTGATTTAATTCAGATTATGGTGCAGATTATCACATTTAATATAATCGTTCAAAATAAATATCCCATTACCTGTTTTACCGTTACGATAATTTTTCGTTGTTGCCTATTGTGATTCTGTCACCTTTATACTAGGCTAAGGAACTTTGATTTGTCGCCTATTGTGTTTCTAGAACAGCCAGAATCCAGATAACACTGTTGTTGTTCCTTAGCCTGCCACCACACCTACACAATAAAGGATTTTTGTGACCTATTTGTTTTTATAGGTCCATGGTTGTTAATGGCAAATGATTTAAAAAAATAATTTTGTGGAGACCCAAAACTATTTATATACGTTCCTTTTGGCACCCAGATTTGTTTAACTTTAAGGAATTTTATATTCATGCCTTTTGGAACCCAAATTGGAATAGTTTTCACGTGTTTGGGTCTATACCAACAATTATTTTGATTGTGTCCAAATTTTCTACAAATTATGCACTTTGAATTGACTTTATTAACTTCATTTCTAACATTTTCAGATTGATTATATCCAAGTCCTTGTCTGACTGTATTAATAGTTTGTTTCCCTAATAGCATATTCAATGATCTTTCACTTTTGGAAAATTTTCCTAAAGTCGTTGACAGTTGTTGGACTTGTGTTTTGAGTGATTCGTTTTCGTTCAATAATTGAGTGCACTTTTTGATAGAATTTTCTCTCCTTGTTTTTTCACTTTCTTTCAAAATCAGAATTTCATTTTCAAGCAATTTAATTTTGATTCTGATTTTTTAATTTCTTCTTCAAGTGATGGACACATATCACACTTAGGGCTCTTAGTTTGGTAGTTTTTAACCAATTGATTAAGCTGTTTATTTGATTCTATCAAACAATCTCTTTGTGATTCAATTTTAGCGTACTTCTCCCTAAGTCGTTCAAAACAGCCATTTACTTCGTGGAAATATATAAGTAATTCTAAGTGAGTGAGTTTTGATACTTCGCTTGGCTCGCCATCATCGCTATCAGTTATATCACCTTGAAGGCACATATCTGCTTTCTCACTCTCACTACTAGTACTTTTATTATCTTCATCACTTGTATTCCACGTGGCTGCAAAACTTCTTCTTTTCGATTTCTTTTCTAGACCGTGTCGATTTTGAGGACAATTGGGCTTGATGTGTTCGGGTTGATTGCACTTGTGGCAGATGATCTCCTACTTTTCCGGGTTGTCTAGTGATTTGGCTATTCTCCTTTTCTATTTTTGATTTAGAGCTGGATTTCTATATTTGCGGTTCTACTTTTTGAATCTCTTCATTAGTAACGCCAGCTCAGGTGCTTCATCATCATCATCCTCATCACGACTGCGTTTTACCAATCCTGTTAAGCACATTTCTTTAACTGAGTCAGTTGTGGAGGATTTCTCATTGCTGTTGACTTTTGCATTATATATTGCATCAAAAGTATTCCAGATTTCCTATGCACTTTCACAATAAGAGATAAAGTTAAAATTATCTTGATTAATATGAGAATATAATATGTGCATAGTAAGAGCATTAATCGAGATAATTTTCTTGTCTGTTATATCACACCCATTTTCAATAATATCCCAACATTTAACATTAACAGATTTTAAATAAAATTCAATTTTTAATTTCCAATTCAAAAAATTCGTTCCATCAAAAATAAGAGGAATAATATTGGACCGACCCACAGTAAAAACATTATTAACATAAACCATTTTAAAAATTCAAATTTGTAAAAAATTGGTCTTTGAAAAATCAAATTTTTAAATCAAAAATGGCTTTTGTTCCTAGCTCTAATACCACTTGTAGGATCGATTTCACCCTAGAGGGGGGGGGTGAATAGGGTGATACTATTAATTATAAAAATTTAATGCGGATGTTTGTATAAAATAATTTCAACACTGATCACAGCAGAATAATAGCAGCACATATAATAGTAGAATAATAAATGCAGAAATAGAACAACATAGAATTTACCCAGCTTCGGCAAAACCCTGCCTACGTGCTGCCCCCAAGGTTTCTACTAGAAATTAGATAGTCAAACGCTTACACACGTAAACTTGCGACACCCGTTATTGACTAACCTAACTCTACGCTCAAAACCCTACCACATCTCAGCCACTGAGCTGCGAATTCTCAAACTACGCCACGTAGTTTGCCCTCTAGTCACCCGACTAGTAAATTACCAAAGTTTAAAAGTAAATTACAAAATTAAAAGCAATTAAAACAAAACCCTAATATTTAAAAATAGAAGCCCAAAGGTAATTATCAAAGCTAGCCCAAATATGTCAAGTGATAAGAAAATTTTCCCTTTTATTCTTTTATGCTATCGGCCCGCTTTGCTTAGTAAAAATGGTTGCTTTTCTTTGTTCCTCTTCGTTCCTTTTTGTTCTGAAAAGTTAGGGCTTTGCTAAATTAAAGAAGCCGACTTTTATTGATTGATTACAATTGGTGTTCTTCTGATTTGCTTCGGCAATCAATCGTCTCCTCGAGTTGCACTCGGCTGCTTCAATTCGTCGAGGTTGAGTGATGCTTTTAATTTGGTATGTTTGTCACCTTTTCGATTTATATTACCCTCGACTTTGATTCGAGTTCCTAATTGATTCTATGCACTTGGATATTACTTGAACTCGAATGGGAATTTTTCCGATGATGTTTAAAAGTTTATATAGGGTTCGAATCCCTTTATTTTCGTTCGAATATATTATTTGACTTCATCTGATAATTTTGCTTGAATTCGTCTCGGCCACTTGATTATGATTGAATGTTGGTGATTTCTTTGGACTAGTTCAATTTAGTAACTTTCGTTGCTTGATTATCACGGCTCGATTCCTTGGTCATCACGGCTTTGAATTCTCTGACGATGTTGATTTATTTTGGCCAGTGATTTGAATTTGTTTCTTATGACTTGTTCAAAACTGTTAAATCTCTCTGTTGACATTGTCCACTTTAATTTTGTTGGTGACTTCGGTTATGCTTTGACCTACAGTTGTCTTTGATTGCAAACTGCTACTTGATGCTTGCATCCCTGTGCTTCATGTTGTTCGGTCTAGTTTTCATTGTGTATCCACACATCTCCGTAGCATTGTTCCTTGTCATCGTGATGCATTGCATTTGATATTGAACTACAGTTGTTTACTTGATACTACACTTGTACATGATTCAATTTGAGCTTGCATTGTTTAACTTGATTAGTCTGCTATGTTGTCACTACATGTATGTATACATGTGTATATACTTATGTATATATATGTTTGTGCATTGACTTCATGTAGTTTGTATTGGGTTGTTGTGCACTGACTTGAGTTCGAGCCTTGTTCATGTTTTCACTGGTCTGATCATGCTACTTGTATGTGGTCTTGTTAACATTGTCTGCATGCATCTATGTTGAGTTGAGCCACTTGGTTGAACATGTACATTTAGTTGGTTCATTGGTGTTTGA
The DNA here is from genome assembly GCA_030737815.1 of Allium fistulosum. Classification (NCBI taxonomy): domain Eukaryota; kingdom Viridiplantae; phylum Streptophyta; class Magnoliopsida; order Asparagales; family Amaryllidaceae; genus Allium; species Allium fistulosum. The sequence goes on from CM060906.1 coordinate 422,871,400, forward strand.
TCATTCATGTTGTTCATGTTGTCTGGAGTAGATGTAGTTCTGGCCACTGTGTACATCATTGTTTTATGATCTGGTTCCATTAATGATGCTTATCTGGTTTAGCTGCTGTCTATTTTGGTTTTGCCGCAGAACTTGTTTTCGTTTTTGACTTCGACATTGCATGCTGTACTTGTATTCACTTGAGCTTGTGTTCATTGTGTAGCCTGGTTGACTCTTGCAGTTCACTGGTCTTGCATCATGTGTATACATACATTCATGTATGTATATATGTGTATGTTAGCTTGTGTTTCCAGTTATCATTTCTGGGTTTAGTGTCGTTTCATTGTGGCTTCACTTGATTTGAACTGTAGTTCGAATTAGGATGTTGTTGCCATTTGATCGTTTTGACCATTTTATTGTACAGTGTTGTATTGCACTTGAGTTGAATCCAGCTTGCAGCTCGGGTTTGACCTTGTGTTCGTATCATGACTTAACTTGAGTTGAGCCCGGCTTTTAATTTGGGGTTGACCTTGTGCTCACCTGTCCCTGTAGATTTATCAAGTGTACATATGGTGTGCACGGTCTTGTGGCATGTACAGTGATACACTGTGCATATCACAAGTTGTTCGTGTATGATAAATTCAGAATTAAATTATGACGAACAATCCAAATAACTGAGGCAAATAATATTTTCAAAATACATTTTATTTTACACTGCAAAAATATTTTCTTTTCAATTTTACTTCGTCAATGTATATTTTTGCAAATAGCTCAGATGCTGGATTCAATCCGGAATAGAGTCGAAGATAAAATACGAGTGAATGAGCGATATATAGTGAGGACAGTTATGTAAATTTAAATGTATTGTAATTACAAATTTGTATATATATATATAGTGAGAGCTCAAATTTGTACTATTCAAAATTGTAATAAAATATTTGTTTGAATAAAATATCTGTTTGAATTTAAATTCTGTGTTATTTATTTTATTCAGTAAATATTTATTTAATTATGTGAAAAATAAAATAGTACATTAACAAATACATTTAAATGAATATATATATATATATGTGTGTTTATTATCATCAAACAAAAATCATATACTCGCATATTCAACAAATAGAATGTGTTCAAGTTGCTTACTTTCAATCTCCTAAGAGAGTCTGGGTGACTCTAGTCAGGTCAGCTCCCTTAGTGAATTGGTGACCATTCACCGGTGATGTTGTTCAAGATATATTAGAGATGGATAAACCTTGTGTGGTAACCACTAACTAAAGTTAATGAACTGGTAAACTTGATAGAGTTAGGGGTATGCCCTAGGGGCAATTATGTAATTTGTTACATATATCTAACTCGTTGAACAATCTTGTTCGCAATAAAGATGTTTCTTTCTATTATATACTTGATATAATGTGATTTTATTAATTAATTAATTTTAATTAAAAGTATATTTAATAGAAAATCCATAAATGGTATATTTTGTGATAGTAGTTACAAAGTGTTGTAACCGTGAGTAATTTATCACAATAAAACAAATTTACCATTTTAAATGTTCCTGGTCAAGATGCATCGAAACTGGATATCAATGTATCCGTTGAGATTAGAGTATGTAACGCTTTCCAAATGTTGGGCAGTGTATTACTCATGAATGTTAGGGCACCGAAGGGTTACATACTGATAGTTATTGGATAACTGTAAGGACCCGATTCTTCGACTTCCGAAAATCGACATCAATACGTCCACTGTATCGACTGCCGAGCCATTGAATGCCGGAAAACCGAATTCTTAGGGTTTAAGAAAGAAGAGGTAGAAGAAAAGATAGAAAAAAAAAAAGAACAACAGAACAACATCAGAAAACAGAAACAATATTAGAATCTCACATTCGCAGTGGAACAACATATAATAGATAAATGAATAATCTTTGAAACAAAGAACTATATCATTTTATACATTACATCATCATCAGAGTTTACAACAACAATACAACACTGGACAGTTATATAAACTTGTCCTCATACAGAATACACAGCGGAATAATACATAATATAAGTGATATGTCTCGGCATCCAGCTCGTCACTTGAGCTCCATAGCACTCCAAAATCCAGAATAACCTGATAACCTAACTCTAGACTGCCCGTGTGGAAATTGGTGGGCACCCAGAGTTTAGGAAGGGAACAATAAACTCCAAGTCAGTCATGGTGACTGGTGTGAGAACTTAAAACAGTTATTTTATCTTTAAAACAACAACAGGATAATTTTTAAAGTCAATTCGCAATGCTTTTGGAAAATGAAACTACCATAAGGCCTCCCGCCACACACACAATGCAAACGCAGAATTTGTAGGAGATTTCTCCTTATGATAGTCAAAGATGCTTACTACGCAAAATCAAATCATTTTTTATATTATTATTAGTGCATAGTGTAGAAAACATTTCGAAAGTAGAATATAAATCTTAGCCAGCATAGGTACTATTATAGTATGCCTACTATAGCTACCATATTAGATGGCAGGTTCTACAACTAAAACCGTACAAGGTGCGTATTGGAGTTTGGATTTTCCAACAAATGGTCGGGCAAAGGAACTTCCCATATAAAATAGAACGCCTCTGGAGCGACGTTCCCGGATCCTAACCGGATCTCTGCTACACAAGGCCGGGTTACCCTTAGCTGAGTAACTACTGACATGAATATGTCATTCCCCGGTCGTTTGCGACCTTTATCCGAGGATCCTCGATTCCAACAACCACAAGTAATAAATTTGCAGCAACCACATAGTAAGTATCTGGGCTCCATACCATGATACCACTCATAATCCAGAAGGAAATGACATACACTAAGGGGTCGCTATCCCCTAATAACCTTGCTGCCACGATTCCTGTTTCGACCATACCGGGGTGTGAGGTCCGACGAAGTCTCGTCCACAAAGCTACGCTTTGTCACAAAGCCATGCTTTGGGTCAACAGATGATCAAAGTAATGATCACAAAGATAAATGATCAAACAAATGATCATATCACAAATGATCAAACAATGATCATCACACAACAACACTCAGCATGTCACATTACCAAATTGGGAATATATCGCTGATAACCATCAACTACATAACCTCTGAGCTCGTACGTCTCAAAGAAGGGTGTTAAGCTAAGAGAATAAATTCTCCACCACCAACAGAAATGTATTTGAAAGAAATCGGCTTTATATCTCAAAGTGTAATGTCAGACATGTAACCATACAAGTCTGTTCCAGGTTCGAACAGAACCGAAGGCACTTCTTACGAAGCCCTTGCAAATCCGGATAATTTTCTAATCACGTCCGGACTTCCCATCACTAAGGGTGATAAAACCTCTATATCGGAGATCAGCCGATGTAGAGTAACTCGATGGTAATCCTTCCATTTTCAAAAATATCCGGTCTTCAACACCGGTCATCAAATGCAATCCATTACGACGTATCACATATTCGGAATGAGTTATGCGACCCAAAGATCCTTTCCCGGCTAACCCGAATAGTGCGCGCAAAATTTTGAAAATAAGTGTGGCATTCAAATTCAAGCAAATCACAACAAATACCCATTCAAGGTAATTATTGATAGTCGGTTATTTAACTATCAATAGGTCTGCACAGCATCATCAGATTCCAAATAATTTTCCAAATTATTTATTTTCCAAAAATATCTTTAGAAGATATATAATTTCCACACTTCAAAAATAAATCGATATTTGTTTTTAAACAGATTCCATTTCCTTTATAAATTCCATAGTGAATTTATATTTTCAAATATCTACTGATATACGATTTTCAATCGATTTAAAATATTCACTTTCAATTTATCTTTACAAAGATAAATCCTCAAAAAACGTTTCATTTCATATTGGAAAACATTTCCATACTTATTCAAAATTAAGTAATTCACAAATCTATTTATTTTCAACATTTGGAAAATATTCGATATACTTAAATTAATATTAAGTATATATTTCATTCCTTAAGGAAAACATTCTATTAAACACATTATTTGGGTCAAAACGAATGTTACGTAAAACATCGTTACGACAACCCCAAAATCACTAGTATAAGGATTCGAAATTTAGATAGATATATAAATCCCAATACTATATAAAACATTTCCTTTCGAAAATCATTTACTATAACAACAGTGTTATAGTCCACCGTTTCCTTATTCCTCGAAACGTCTATTTCAACAATAAATGTTGAAATCTATGTTTTCGATACTTAACACGTTTTAAAACATCTTTTAAAACAATTACTTCATTTCGTAATATCACTTCTCCAAAATATATCCATTTTATTCAATAATATATTCACTGTCCAAAATCGTGAATATACTTTATTTACCCAATTAAATGTTTCTACACATTTATTAAAAGATTATCCACTATCTAAAATCGTGGATATAATTCCTTTAATTAACTTCTATAATTTACTTATCAAAATAAGTGATTTCGGATTTATAAAACAACGTTTATAAATCACATTTATATTTTATAACAATTTCAACTTATAAAATCATTTTATTAGCAAATTCTATTTATATCCCATTTAAGTGCCAAAATCTAATTTATAAGTAAATTACTTATAAATCTTTTATTTTACAACATCTATTCATTTTATAACTTCACATTATAAATCTATTAATTTCATTCACTTAGGAAATCTATTTATACTTCCTTTTAACACTTATAAAAACTCATTTTATAATTCCAATATTTTTAATTTATAAATATCCATTTTATAAATCTTTTATATATAAACCATTTAAAATAAATCAATCAACTATTTATTTCAAAAATCACACTTTGGTTATATTTCACAAAAATCATAATTTTTATAACTTTAAAATTTTAACGTTTATTTATTTAAGATGAATCGATTCAAAATTTTAATAAAACTTATAATCTCAAAAATCACTTTAAAAAATCCCTTTAAAATCAAAATCGTTATTTTTTTAAACTTCAAAAATGGATCCGATGATGCAACAGCACCAAATAATCAATCACGGCATCCAAACATCATATACCGATATGACAATAGAATATATAACTATATCTGTAAATAAATCAATACAGTTGAGGAATCCAGTTGGATCCCTCCAACCTGTTTCCCTACATCCACAGACGTTAGCACAATACCAATTCCACTTCGAGGTGGAATATCGCGGTATATGGGATTTATAAAAATATCATCCGCTATTATGCGGCGCAATAGGGTCTCATCCGCTATATAGTGCGGAAAATCAACAACTGCAATATATACATATGCCAATATATATATATATATATATATATTGCTATATACTACTATATATAGTATCACATCCAAATAGCAATCAATCAATAACTGCAATACCAATTTTCATTTTTGAGTGAGAAGATTTCACCTTTGCTTTTATTTTTGCAATCCATTTTCCATTCTTGACTCGATTTTCTTGATTTATACCTTATATAATTATTTACACAATTCATTAATATTCGAATCAACTGAACAATTAATTTCCGTCTAATAGTTTTTTTGATTAGCTGATAATTCTTTTTAAACCAATTTTTCTCCTTTAATAAATTATTTTTAATATAACTTAGTAAATTTAAATTATCTGTATGCATATTTATATAGATACATACATATTTACTTTCTGATTTCCTATTTACAGTTAAATCAAATTAAACTAAGTTAAGAACAACTTGAAATTCAAAACTGCTTATCATTTAAAATTCCCTTAACTGTCTGTTCTTATTATATTTTCTTTCAATCTTTTAAATATATCACACTAATGATACAATCAAAATACCATGCTTTGAATCACGTGAACGAGAATGCGGCCTCCCTGACTCATCGCCAGCAAACCTACCCAACATCGTCGATCCTGACCACTCCTGCTCACTGCCTGCTCGATTCCGATCCCCTCCACGACTTGAGCCTTCCACCAGCGACCTAAGACACGCGACCCTCAAACCTAGTCGCCTCGATACAATTCGCGATCGCACTGAAATGCCACCGACCATCTTGTGACGCTGCCACGTGAACTCGACTTCACCAGAGAAGCCCTAAGTCGCAACCTCTCTAGCGTTCGCTGACGAACCCCAAATCAACGCGACCTCCACCTCGCGACAACGAACTCGCCGACCACCATGAACGCGTCGCCTACATCGATTGCCATGCCCACTTCAGTCGCGATACGAACTTTGATCCACTCAACTATTACTATTTTGATTTGTGAATGAATTTGTGGATTTAACTTGAAAAGGAGGGCGGCCATGAATTTTAAACTGCTCGATTTTATTTTGTTTGAAAAAAAGAGGAACGAAGATGGATTTGATTTGAACAAAGGGGTAGCGTGGATTAATGGTAATGGGTAGGAGTATCGGCCATTATATTTTATCTCATATGATTTTGAACTGAGGAAGGAGAGGAATATTTAAAATCGAGAGGAGGCATGCTTGCACGATTTGGTATCGTGATTTTAAGCGTGATTTTAGGCGCAATTTTAGGGAAGATAACGTGCTGACATTTGACCAATTATAAATTTAAATTTAAATTGAATTCAATTTAAATTTCAATGCGTTTACCTATCGTGTGCTCACATAACAACTCCGAAAAATACGAAATTTGAAATCCGATAATAATTCAATATTATGGACCCAATGGAACTGGTTTCGTCGAATTCCGAGACTGTGCCCCGGAACGCTATTTTTAAATATCTATTCAAACGATAAAATTTCAAAACTGATTGAATCACTTTCAAATTCGATTCTGAAGCTTCTATTATCTTCAGTATTATCAATATGAATTTTACAAGCTTTTGAAATATTTTTCTTCATCTTAAAACTGAAGGTTCAAATTTTTATTCAACTTTCAATATATTAAATTTTAAAATTTAAATCGCCAATTTTTTTCTGATAATTTGAAATTCAAGTCAAACCATCATTCAAACATTTAAAATTAATTAAATATTTTCAATTTAAATTGTTCAAAATCCTGGGTCGTTACAATAACTATGGAACGACTCACTCGATAGTTTTCTGTTGGTTAATATAATTAAGGTCAAACAAAAAATATCGATGTGATTGATTTACACAGTTCTCTCAACTTGAGAATACTGTGGATCTTTAATATGAAAGCTCTTCTTTGATTATAGTCAAATCATGACATGTCGTTCCATTGAGTGACCATAGTTGGGTCGAGTGGAAGTATTGGAAGTGAAGCACTATTCAAGAGAGGATTCGTCTCCTCGGTTATATGAGGTTAGTATCATGGTCAACTCAAGTTAAGTCAAAGTCAAAGTCTTTAGCCAGAGCATTTTGGTTAATAATAATTGTTATTATTGAACCAAGGACTTTGTGTTTAGACTATAAAGTTGAATGTGGACGATATTGGAATTTTGACCATTACCAAATTCTATAAGTCCTAATATGATATAGTTTTGACAAAAAGAATTGGTGTAAATAATTGTCTCTATCAGGTACCGCTTATAAAAATTAAATTTGATTTTATTGAAAAGACCTATAAGCGATGAATTCAGCCAAACTGTCATACCACCTGCTCAGTAACGTGTGAACATTAATATTTGAATTGTTTAATATTAATCGCCGACTGAATTCACACCTCTGAATCGCACAACCGCATTTGTGATTTCTCTGAAAACCACACAATTTACATAGTTTGTAAAATGTTGCAAACTGATTAAATTAATTAATATTTATGAAATATTAATTATTGCTAATTTATTTGAAGTTTTGAATGTTGTTGGTAATTATTTTAATGCATATATAAAAGTTATATTTGCATATATCGATATGTGATATCATATAATTGTAAATATGTTTTAAACAATAAAATAATTACACAAAAGTTATTTTCATTTATTTGGAATGTGCTTGGATCAGCCATATAATACTAAGAGGAGGAAATCAATTAATGAGATTAATTGAAATTTAAAAAGTGGAAATAAAGGAGGAAGTTTTAAGAGGAGAATATGAAAAGGTTCCTTTAATTCCATTAAAAACAAAATCTCCTCATTTTTGAAAGTACAGAGAACATAACATGACTTTCATTTTTGTTCTTTTTTCTTCCTCTTCTCTATCATTCATTCATGGCTGAAACTTCATCCAACAAAAAAACCATCAAAACAAATTCAGACTAACATCAAACTAAATTAAAAAAGTGGTTCATTCTTCTCTTGCAAAGTAGGATGGTGATTTGCTTGAAATCCGAGGAGAAGCTACAAATCAAGGTGTGATGAAGGGCGAGGTCTATTGGACCTATAGAGTGATCAATCAGATCTAGGTATTATTATATCATTCAAGGTGTTTCTACATGCTTCATCCTAATGTAATTATATCTGTGTATAATTCTATATTTACGTATCTTATAATTTGTTCCTATCCCCTTAATCTCTATCTTTCCCTTCTGTTCATACTTGTGAATTTGAATCTTGATTTGAATATCTCCATTCCCTTGCTTGAATTGGTTGTTCTATCATGTTAAAATATAGAATGTTTTCTTTTGTTCACTGCTATTTTGTTATGAATTATAACATCTCATTTACTTCTCATGTATGATTGTTTGATTAATTAATTTAACATAGATCTAGGCCTTCTTAATTTTATTTTTTGTACTCTATATGATTGTTTACCAAGTTTGTTTAATCTAGATCTTCTCATCTCAAATCTATATATGCCTATGTCGTTTGATATTGTTGTTTTAAAAAATAAATTTTATCTTTCCTAAAAAGAAAGGAAATTTTTCACAACTGTTTCAAACCATTTTCATTAATCTTAATATTCTTTGATTTACTGCTTGTAATTGAAATGAAATCAAACATTAAATTAATGATATATTCCATGATTTGCAATTCCATCTAATTAAAAATTATATCTCTGCTTAAAAAGGAAGGAATCTTTTCACAGTTGTTTCAAACCATTTTCATTAATCTTAATATTCTTTAACTTACTACTTGTAATTGAAATGAAATCTATTTTATTTGAACTGTTATACTAAACATTAATTGTATATGTATACGTGTGTGTGTGTATTTACAGTGTATATATATATATATGTATGTATTAATAAATAAATAAAATTGTTCATGTTTAGGACGACAAGGCATATATAGATAGGAAATGTGTCCATTGTGGTGTAAATCCCAACACCTATGTAATGTTTACATTAGCTTTGTACACTTTTATATGTTGCACTTACAATATACACATATGTGCATATGATGTGCTCATAATCATTTGCAATTAATCAAATGAAACTGAATTAATGCTTTCCTAATAAAACATTCAATTGAAATGTTAACATGTTTATTCAACATATTACCAATCTAATTGGAGATAGAGAAATACGATATTTCTCTCTCTCCAATTAATGTTGTTTACTTTCTTAATTAATTGCATAACTATTAGAGAAGGAAACTAAAGGTTATTTTCTCATATTTATTTGGATAAGTAACTACTACACACATGGGTGTATTTGATGCACTCATTCATATAAATTTATATATTATTCAAACCCTTTTGAAATTTTATTACCAAATTAAATAAAATATTGATTTTATTTAAAAGAAAATCTAGATAAGATCTAAATGCATTTAGACTTCATAAGCCCGTTAATGATCCAAAATGGTAAAATTTTTGAAATTCACTCATTTCTTCCGCTACGGGCTGGCCTAGTTCCTTCAATGGTATCGGAGCGAGGTTGGTTGAGGCGTTCATCTGGCACATTGGATGTCCCTGGTTTGAACCCTACAACTAGCATGATAGGGGGTTCTCACATTGTGATCTGTGATGAAGCATTACCTCTTACCCCTACATGTCTTGTGATGGTTGTGCTAGTCGAGAGGCTGCATGTAAAACTCGCTAGTGAGGTATCTAGTTGTGTCACCCCAAAGGAGTTTGGGTAGGAGCTGTTATGGTATCAGAGCCCAATAGCATATGCGATTCAAATTAGTCATGTTAGGATTAACTAATTAAGCTTGCACACTTAGTACGGTGTCTAGAAAGGTGATGTCTAGGATTGGAATTGGGTAATCAAGTACCCTGTCCTACCTGGTTACCTACCTGGCCTGAAAGGTGAAGTGAGCCTAAAGGTTGCCCCTGATAGAAAAGATCCAACAAGATTTTAAATTTAAAAGTTTAATTTAAAATAAAAAAACACGTTTGTTATAAAAAATTTATAATACATAAAGTTTCAAAATGTTTGAAAAGGTAATGAAAAGTTCAAAATGTTTGAAACTATGTAAATATTAATTTCGAAATTTAAAATTATTAATAAGATTAATAATATAAATTAATTAAATGAGTTAATTAATTAATACTTATATGCATGTATTATATATGTTGATATATGTTATGTTATTTTAAAGTGTTTAAGATAACATAAGCATACATGTATGTATATAAGATAAATTTTAAAAATTAATATAATTTAATTAAAATTGCTTAATTATAAAGTAATTAAAGGTCAGTTAATTAAATAAAAACATGCATATAAAAGATATATGTGTCTTACTATAAAGGTTATAGTAGATATGTCCAATATAAAAATTGTATTGGAATACCAATTTAAAATTAATTAAAGAGTTAATTAATTAAAATTAATTAAATAAGATTTAATTAATAAAATATCATACATAAGACTATCCTATAAGTAATATGAAATATAAAAGTTATACAAGAATAAAACTTATATGATAGGAATGTATAAACTAAAGATGGAACATTAAAGAAACCCAAATAGACTTAAGGAATAAATACATATGTAAATGTATGTATACTATGATTTCTGATGTGTTTGACACTTGAATCAAGAGGGTATTTCATAATAAATATATTATTCCATAAGTCGATATCACTCAATATAATATATTGAAGGTTATGAATCTTCAATATAATATTGTCCTCTACCATATATATGTTAATAAATTACTTGCATACTCCTTAGTTGTTGAGCAAACTCAAGTTAGGGATGCTATGTGTAGTATTATTAATATATTGAACAGATGAGGTAAGATAACTATATGTATTTGTTGAGCAAACTCAAGGTACATATACTATACTTAGGCCATCACGATATGGTAGGTACGAGTGAATAATCTCTTTCGATTTGTTGAGCAAACTCAAGGTCGAAATGAGATTAGAACAAGGAAATATGGGTCAGGAGTTGTATGTGATACAACTGATAAGGAGTTATCCATCGTTTTTGGGGCTATGATTTGTTGAGAAAACTCAAGGTCAGAATACCAAGATAAACGATTCCTAATACCCACTAGTAAAGTCGAAAGACTTCTATGTTTCATCTTAGGGTTTGGAGAAACATAAAAGACTAGCGGGAGCCTTATTAGAAGAATGAAATGGAAACATTTAACCTTTCTAATATTGTAAAAACATATGCTAAATAATGTTATAATTATCTACAATGATAAATTTGTGCATTTTTTATGACTGATAAAATGTTTATCAAATAACATATACAAAAGAACTGAGAAGAAAGTTGACAAATGGAAATATAATACCCACTAATAAATGCTTATTGCATGTTAATGTTTTCTATACCCATGCAAGTGTCTAATTTTACAGCTACTTAATAAATTCATAAAATGGTAACTTACGTGCTTATTTGGTTGAGACCGTGTATTGCACTTAATAGGTTTCGAACTCTAAAAGCAACATAAGACTATGGATATTTGATCCATATACTATCATTTATAAATGTTATATGGTGAACGGTCACAGCTCGTAATGTACGATGCTTCAATGAATATAGTTCATTGGAAATAATCCAATAAATAGTATTTTGAGATCATGTATTCAACTTGATTGATTAAAAAAGGGATCTTATTGTGTTAATGTAACACAAGACCAAAATTACAAGCTAAATCTAAGAACTCGATCGTTGAAATGTCATTTTGATTGGTTTACGTAAAGTGCAACATATTTGATATCCTTAAATGTTAAGGATAATCGAATGCGCTTTTGTAAAGAGTTTGTTATGATATTGTAGTAAGGTTTTCTTATGTATAGTTTAACCATTTGAAAGGAAAACGAATGTATAAGAATAGATGTAATTTAAGGTACAGTTGCGATAAAGAGAATGAATAGTTACTTCTGCTTCATAGAGAAACATCGGAAATGAGGATTGTAATAATAATTGATACTCAATGTTGGAATAAGAAATATGATTTCTATTCCGAAATGTATTTTCATATAGAAAATTGCTTTCTATGAGATTTATTTCTTTGATCTCAAGATATTTGATCAACAAACTCTCCACTGTAAATAGTTGCAGTGTATGAAATAAACAAATTGTATTAAGGGAATGATGGACCTCCAAATAGTACGTTATTATAGTAATGGTGGAAATAGTGGTAGCATGTCATATAGCACTTATTAATTGCATCATAGTATGAAAGTTGTTTTTGGAAAACTTACCATACATTATTTATGAAATAATGATTATTTTTCGGTATCGACTAAAAATATAGACGTAGCTATATTTTAATATGAATATTCTTTGTGAAATAAACTATAATGTGGTATTTTTTTATAACAAATTGATGCATTGGAAAATACAAAAGTATCTAATATTATTTACGGTTGTTTTGGAATTATAGACTAAGACGTAGTTTTGAGAAATAATTTCTGTTATCCCGCCTTTTAGCAAGGCGGTGATACCAAAAAACTGACTAGAAATCAATAACAATCCATCCTGGAAATCAGCTACACCGCAGGTTCACCATGGATAGTGATGAATTTTGTCTTGGTTCGGATCGGGCTACAATTGATAAGACAGGACAAGCAAAGCCATAAAAGCCAGCGTTTCAAATTTCAAGTTAATCGGAGTTCGTATGGATGAGATATGATCGATACAAGTTAGAGAAATATGTTGTTCGAATCCATCAAAGAGTCGAGGTGATGGTCTATTCGAATCCATCAAGTTTGTATCCATCGGGATGGCCCCGTCTCAGTCTATTCGAATCCATCAAGTTTGGCTTTGTTCGAATCCTTCAGTAAAGCCCGTGTTCGAATCCTTCCTGCTATGTCAACTTCGCATCGATCAACTGGAGCTCATTCTGATCGATACGAAGAAGGCCTTCATTCGAATCCACGTGCGTTGATGTGTTCGAATCCATCTAGTCAGAAAGACCTGGATCGACACGATAATCTTGGATGCGAACGCAGCGAAATCTTTGGAGCGACTCGATCAACTTGGCGAAAAAGACGGATCGATGCGAAGAGCGCGTGCCACGTCAACCTGATCACATGCGACACCGTCGATTCGAAGCAATCGATGTGAATGGATCGATTCGAACGAAGCAGCCTGACGAAGATCATCATCTTGAATCAATCATAACTTGAGATCTACAAGTCCAAATGCAATAAAATTTTCACAGGAGCTTACATACATGTTTATAAGTGTTCTCACCAAATTTCAGCTCCATCGGATGAGTTCTTGATCGATTCGAATGGAGTACGAATCGATCCCGGAATGGGCCCCAATTTCCTGAGGCCGGGCATATGTGCCCCCTCACGTGCCAGAAGTGGTCTCCCTAAATTTAGGTGAAATATCAGCCTCCTACACCTATAAATAGAGCCCCAGGTCATTCAAGAAAGGGGATCTAGAATTCTGAAGCACCGAAACTCTACCGGATTCAGTTCTACACTTCAATACAATCATTGTACTCAAAATTCTTCATTGCAACTGCTGTAATCAATTGTAATCAGCAAGGATAATCAATAAAAGATAAACCTTTGAAGTGGATGTAGGCCAGAGATAGCCGAACCACTATAAATCTCGTGTTTCTGTTCATTATTTCTGAATTGTGGTACTCTGTTTGCTTAGATTTGAGATTTGTGTATGAATATTGTTGATTTATATTCATATACTGGTGCTTTCACAACATTTGGAGTTTGTGACCAATTTTGGCGCAAACAATTTCATTGTATGATTTTGAATCATATGATACTTGTTAATTTAGTGGGAGTATCATAAGAGTTGATGAACTCTTTGGATTGATACATATAGATATATGCAATCATAGTTCTATAAATACCAAAATGGTTCCATGTACTTCGTCATATTCATCGATGAGTTATCGTCGACATGGACATGTGTATTTGATACACATGTAGTATGTCTATGATAAACTTATAGAATATAAAACAGAAGTAAATAAAATAACATGTGATAGAATTGATCTGATTTGATCGAATGAGTGAGTATATTAGAAAAGGTTCCGAACGTACCTAAAATGAATTAAAATTCAATCTCAAAATTACTCCTCCATGTGATACATAATGATGCATCAATATTGAGTAATCGAACTTTGATAGACAGTGTACGATTAATTGTGAGTGAAGTTGAGTTAGTTTCTTTCTATAAGGTAATGTACTTAAAGGTAGTACACAAGGTTAATATTATTTCATCTGAATAATAGTTTAAATTTTTTTACAAGATAAGGGTTTATAAGAAACTCCAACATATCCTAGGCCAAGGAATTGGCAGGTTGTGCGAGTCGAAAGATTGCACATAATATTTGTTCATGGGGGATCTTGGATGAATCTCCCTAAAAGGATTTTGAAAAAATTGTCATTGGATGGCATATTTATGTTTCGAACATAATTTTTGTAAACTAAAACCAAATCAGTTTTATAAATAAAGAAATTCATAAAACGTTTATGAATACCTATTCTATTGCACTGAAAAACAATTGTTGTTTCAAGATATACCAACTTCATTGTAAAGAAATTTATTTGAGGAATTATTGGTAGTAAAATGGAATTGGATACGATCAATGGATAGCACTGATTATATGAGATGAAATGAAATTAACTAACCTAAACAAACACATAGCATTAGAAAGTCTAATAAGTATTCTTGCACATCTAAGGGAAACTATGAGTTTCTTATTAATGTCGAAAATATATAATCCTAGATTGTTTAATTAAACCATTGAGAGTGTTGACTCTACATGGTATGATGCACAAATCCGAAAGAATTCCAAGTATGCTATCAAAATATAGATTTTGGTGGTCGTAATTGAAGGGATATGATCCATGGACCTCGACCGTGTCTTTATGAGTAAGACTAATGTAGTTGGAATTAAATAAGCAACCTAGATAAGAATAATATCACAAATTTCAATTGTTGAAATTAGCGCAACTCGTTCAACATGTTCAAGTCAATTAGGATTTACTCACAAAATTATCGCTTGGTAAGTCCTATTGTTTTGGTATATATGTATTGAAAAAGAAAATTCTAAATAACGATTTAGAGTAAGCTGTTTACACATACTAACCAAAAATGTCTCAAAGTCAGTGGCAGTGATATTGAGTTTGTGAGTCTTTAGATATGATCCAAGAAATGATACGAAAGTATCATTTTATAAGCATCAAGATTGAATAAGTATTTTGATAGAAATATCAAATAGTTTGATTTTCAATCAAAGTGCAGAGGAAGCGTGTGTTCATAAGAAAGAACGTTAAAAGGTACATCATTTTTCTAAACTATAATTAAACAACACGTTGTTGATTTTAACGATGTACTTCTATTAAAATCAGCCTTAGTTGTTTTAATACTCAACATCAAATTAATAAATGACGACTTTTATAGTAAGTATAAAAGATGTTGGGAATGTCCCAAATGATATGCAAGGACATCTTATTAAAATGTTAATACAGAACATGTAAGATTGATTCCTTTGCATTGACAAAAGGAATTATCATACATGTTGTGTTGTCTACGATATCATGATTTGCTTATGTATTTGGTACACTAAGCAAATATCAAATCCAAATTGATATCACTAAATGGTAGTTTGAAGTGTTCTCATGTATTTATGAAATACTAGAGAATTGTTTATAGAAACAAAAACTCCTTATGAAGGAGTGTTTGAACACAAACTTCCTAAGTCATATTGAGTGTAGTATGTCGATAATAAATTCAAGTTAAGAATCCTTAAGTAGGAAACGTTCCATATAAAAGACTGTGGCTTATTCAATGGAAAAAGGCTACGTACATCACCTTGAATATTGTCGCAATAAAAATAATGTATATAAAATTATAAGTGTTTATAACTGAGCTAATTCCAAATGTTGAGAATCTCATAACATTTTTATATGATAACAATGTCATGATATGGTTCGTAATAGAACTTAGAGCTCACTGGAGGTCGAGAGACATACTTCAAATTGTTCCATGTGATAAAGCAGTATATCACCGTCAAAGAGAGTTGATTGACAGAGTAGATAAATAAAACATAATACCATACCCGTTCACAAATGGACTGACCCAGCTAGTTTTGAGAAACCGATTGGAGAAGTTGGAAGATTCCATAATTGACCTTAAGTGCAAGTAGGAGATTGATAGAGTTAAGGGTATGCCCTAGGGGCAATTATGTATTTTGTTACATATATCTAACTCGTTGAACAATCTTGTTCACAATAAAGTGTTTCCTTCTATTATATACTTGATATAATGTGGTTTTATTAATTAATTAATTTAATAAAAAATATATTTTAATAGAAAATGCATAAATGGTATATTTTGTGATAGTAGTTAAAAGTGTTGTAATCGTGAGTAATTTGTCACAATAAAACAAATATACCATTTTAAATGTTCCTAGTAAAAATACACCGAGACTGGATATCGATGTATCCTTTGAGACTAGAGTATGTAACGCTCTCCAAATGTTAGGCAGTGTATTACTCATGACTGCTGAGGGGCACCTGGGGGTTATGTACTGATAGTTATTGGATAACTATGAAACGACTCACTCGATGTTTTCTCTTGGTTAATATAATTAAGGTCAAACAGAAAATATCGATGTGACCGATTTACACAGTTCTCTCGACTAGAGAATACTATGGATCTTCA
This sequence comes from Allium fistulosum, assembly GCA_030737815.1. NCBI lineage: Eukaryota > Viridiplantae > Streptophyta > Magnoliopsida > Asparagales > Amaryllidaceae > Allium > Allium fistulosum. Next base: position 422,888,275 of record CM060906.1, read on the forward strand.
ATATGAAAGCTCTACTTTAATTATAGTCAAATCATGGCATTACGTTCCATCGAGTGACTATAGTTGGGTTAAATGGAAGTATTGTAAGTGAAGCACTACTCAAGAGAGGATTCTCCTCCTCGGTTATATGGGGTTAGTATCATCTCAACTCAAGTCAACTCAAAGTCAAAGTCTCTGGTCAGAGCATTTTGGTTAATAATAATTGTTATTACTGAACTAAGGACTTTGTGTTTAGACTATAAAGTTGAATGCAAATAATATTGGAATTTTGACCATTACCAAATTCTATAAGTCCTAATATGATATAGTTTTGACGAACAGAATTAGTGTAAATAATTGTCACTATCAGGTACCTCTTATAGTAAGTAAAATTTGATTTTACCGAAAAGATCTGTAAGCGATGAATTCAGCCAAACTATCATACCACCTGCTAAGTGACATGTGAACATTATTAATATTTCAATTGTTCAATATTAATCACTGAATGAATTCACACCTCTGAGTCGCACAACCGCATTTGTGATTTCTGCAAAAACCACACAATTTTGATTAGTATGTAAAATGTTGCAAACTAATTAAATTAATTAATATTTATGAAATATTAGTGTTTGTACCAAAATTGGGCACAACACTCTTCAAAAGGGTTTGAAGAGATAAAATGAAGAAATTAAATGGAAAAAGAGAATTATCTAACAAACACTTCAAAAACAAATAAGAAAGTACGCAAAAACACATAAATTTAGAGTGGTTCGGCGTGTTTCCTACGTCCACTATGAAATTGATGATTTTATTGATGTTTTCTTGCTGATTACAACTGATTACAGCGGATTACAGTGATGAAATTCAAGTACAACAGCAGCCTTGTAGTGCAAAAATATTTTCGGCAGAGTCTAGACGTCAGAGAGCCAAAAGATCCCTTTTCTGTAGGCTCTGGGATGATATTTATAGGCGTAGGATGCAAATATCTCGCTCAGATCTCGGGAGACCTCTTCTGGCACATGAGCGGGCCCATGCGATCGATCCCACGTGATTTGCACTCGGTCCGTGATTAATACGAACGAATTTCATATCGATCAAGATTTGACCCAATCGAGTCGAAATTTAGCATGAACATTCTATAGGTTGTACGAAAGCTCCTGTGAAAATTTCGTAGCATTTGGACTTGTAGATTGTAAGTTATGATCGATGCAAGTTTGTGTTTTCTCTAGGCTGCTGGATTCGCATTGTTACTGTTTATATCGCTCTTTGGGCACGTGCTTGCAAGTCAACGTGGTGCTAACTCCTCGGATCGATCCACTTTTTATGCCGAGTGACCGAGTCTTATTCGTATCCAATATCGAAGCCTTATTCGTATCGATCGATTTCGGCCTTGTTCGTATCGATGTTAGTGGTTCTGTTCTATTCGTATCGACCGCGTTTTGTCTTGTTCATATCGACCGCATTTTGTCTTGTTTGTATCGATCGTGTTTTGTCTTGTTCGCATCGATCAACTCTGTCGCTTTGTTCGTATCGATCGACCACATTGTTTTGTGCATATAGTGTTGACTTCTTATAGATCTGTGGTCGATCGATACGAAGCATGTTTGAAGTCTGATCGATACGAAATGCATATTCGGGCCACGGTCGATGGTTACAAAGTAAACAATCATGGATGGATACGAATTGGATGTTGGTCATCCGATACGAGCAAGTTGGAATTGATCGATATGAAATCATGTACGTCTGATGGATACGAACAAGATTGATACGAAGAGGCTGCCTTTGGATGGATACGAAGAGTGAAGCTCTGGATGGATACGAAGAGTGAAGCTCTGGATGGATTCGAACATAAACGATGCTAAGAGAGATGATTCTCTGGATGAATTCGAACAAGATGTATGCGAATGAAGACTTTCTTTGGTTTTTTGATGGATGCGAACAGAGCTACTGCAAGGTGATGGATACGAATCGAGGCCTTCCCCCTTGATTTTGATCGATCCATATCTTGAGCGTACGAACTCCGATTGACTTGAAATTTGGGACTTTGGCTTTCATAGCTTTGCTTGTCACGTCCTGTCAATTATAGCTTGATCCGGACTCGGACAAAATTTATCGATATCCATAGCAAACCTGCGTATAATCGATCTTCGGGACGGACTGTCCTTGGTTTCCAGTTGAGTTCCTAGTATCACGGCCTTGCCAAAAGGCGGGATAACATTTGCCCCCCAAAGTACGTCATGTGAGAACATGACGTGCTTTGAAAAGCTGCAATCTTCACTCTGAATAGTTCCATCTAACTTGTTAAACGGTTATCGTCTCCTCGTTGGAAGTTGTAATCTTTGATTGATCCTTAGACATAAATTACGAACTGTAGACTGCCAACTGTTGTACTGTTTTCTGTTGTAAATGATTATTGTATGATATTGATTTGCTATTTGTAGTTGTAATTGTTTATCAGGTGGGCATTCGACCTGTGAAATTTTAAAATTGAAAATTAGTCTGACGTACAAGAATAGACGTTAACCTGACTCTTGTTGACGTTCGCACGTTCACAAGTCATTTTCAGTTTTCTCGTATCGAACTCCGTATCGATCCTCTCCTGAATCGACGTGAAATTCGAGTGGTAACCACGCTTGATGGTTGTTTTGGATTGCCCCTTCGTATCGATCCTCTCCTGGATCGATGTAAAAGGCGAAAGATTGTTCTCGTATCGATGGACTTATGAGGGATACGAATAAAGAAGTTGGTTCTTCGGGTATTATTCGTATCGATGAATACGAGCCTTCATGGGTCGTATGTTGATGGATACGAACAGTACAGTTCGTATCGATGCGCCTTAGATGGTGATGAAAACGATGGATACGAACAAACGTTTCGTATCGATGGAAGCTGATGATTCAGAAAATCTTCGTTGCAACTTTCGTATCGATGAAACCCGAGTCTATGGATACGGACAGCTAATTCGCATCGATCTGGGGAGGAACCGGTTGGAAGCGGTCGCGATGGCTGGGAGTCGAATCGTTTTTTACCTTCCATATATATACGTGACTATACACTTAGAGAAATTTTACTTGCTCATTTCTTTTATAGCCTTCGTATCGATACAGGGACCGAGAAGAAGAAAAATTGTTCGTCCCTAAATTTTAAAAATTCACCAAATTCTCGAACCGACCGCTTAAGCTAGGTAATTAGCTAACCAACATCACTCTAAAATGAAGAAATTCAAGTTTTCATGCCATTCCTCCATACTCGCGGCTGAATCTGGTTCGAGGAGGCCAGAGGCTGGATAGAGCAAAGTTGAGGGAGGAGGAGATGGCATCTAAACTATTTAGGGAAGAAAGCCTACCGATGGATACGAAAGAAACACTATAGCGCGTTGTAGTGGTTCGCATCAATCTGAGGATGTAGAAACTGGTATCGATCTGGGAGCAACAGAGATTCGTGTCGATCTGAAAATGATGGATGAGGAGGAGCGTCTTTGTATCGATCTGGAGTGGTAAGATTTCATATCGATTTGATCGATACGAAATCTTAACTAAGGATCAATGCGAAGCATCTAGTGGCGATCGATACGAAATGTATCTATCCGATCTGATCGATACGAATTTCCATCCTGGCGATTGGTATGAACTGCAACTAGGGTGATCGATTCATGTCTCGATTGTGATGGATACGAACACTCATGAATAGTTGGACACTTAACTCCGGCGAGCTTCAATTTGGCATAATTGGACTTGACCGTTGAACTGCATATTTGACTATCCTTCGAAGCTCGTCGATGGAACTGTAACTTAACAAAATTTTAAAGAACATTAATTTGGATCGGTCTCAAAAATCTGGATGGCATGGTTGTGACGGTCAGCGATGACGGTCACTCCAGTTGAATTTCGAAGTCTTGTCGTTTGCATAATTTCTCATACTCTGTTGAATTTCTTAAGTAATTTGTAGCACTGCACTACACTACATAACACACTCACACACTTCACACTGGGGATCACGAGCTTACTATCGTCTAACGATGGGTTTTAATAAGTTGATTAGTTATGGAGTCCACAAGTTCACAGCTCTCTTCCAATAATAGAATTGCCTGCCATCGCAGCTGAAGTCATAGACCCTACTTCGGACGAACTACCTGATGCTACGTTCATCTGTAATCCCTAAGATTCTATACCGTCTAATGTCTCTGAAGACATGTTGGGATGAATATGCCTAAGGCATGGTTTGTCATTGGACGATGTACTATTACCGGGACCGAACGATAGACCACATGCTCCCCCAGAGGGGTTTACTTCCTTCAATCGCCATGCATGCACAGCAGGAACACTTCCTCCATTCAACCAATACATTAGGGAAGTGTTTTCTTTCCTCGGAATCGCTCCATCACAACTACACCCCAACGGATACACCATGCTGAACAGTTTATTTATTGTATTCATGGAGCATCTCTTTCGGCCACCGGCTCCAACGGAGATTTGATATCTTTTTAACATCAAGAGTAGGGGAGATAGCCCATCTTTAACATTCCTGGAGGCGGTCAGGAATTGTCAAGTAGTAACCGGATCCTTGACAAGGCTGAGTTACTTCAAAACAGAATGGTTCTACGTACGATGCCCCCCAATATTTGCCAGCCGATGGTTAGTTAGACGTAAGTGTTGCAGTCTTCTCCAAGAATTATCAAGATAATAGTAGATGATGTAAAACTAATATTTTCTTTTCTTTATAGCCACAATTTCATGACCTGAAGGCAGGTACTTCAAAGAAATAGTAAGGGTCCTTCAAGAAGTTCCGAGTGAAATGAGGGACATCGATTCGGTTCTAACCGACAGAAATTTGAGAATCGTTGGACTGATTGAGCGGAATCAAAGCATAAGGCTTGAAGGAACACTGAGGGCAGCCCCGAAGAAGAAGTTGAAACGCAAAACACCCGGGGTCGTAATAACTGAAGGGGTGATGAAGAGAGAACGCCCACGGATGATGAACTTGTTGCTGGGTCTTCGGTCGGATTTCAAGCGACAAAAGGAAGAAGAAAAGGCAAGGCCGCTGCTTACAAACGTCCTAAGTCCTTGAGATGGAAATCAGTTGTGATTTCTTTATCGGTTCCCGGCATTAGAATTTTAGAGGCTCCTTCCTCGCCAACAGAGAGTCCTTTTGAAGGGCTTGCCGATATTCCGATTCCGGATTACGTGTCACTTCAACACGACACCGGGTTGGAGGAGCTTGATAGTGCTCTTGATCTAAGCGAGTCGCTTCCTATGAGTGCGACCGACATTTCCAGTTGGTCGGGAGGTTGCACATACATTGACACTTCACGGCACTACACGATTTCCAATCACAAGTTGTTCAGTTCAAGAAACCAATAACTCTGCTTCTCTTTCTTTTTTACAAATACGATGTCCGGACAAGAGTCGGTGTTAGGGAGTCTTCGCTTAGTTCGCCGATCTTCTTCCTATTATGAGTCACGTAGGAGAGTGGAAGATAGAGACCGCGATTGCGGGTACCCTAGCCAGGAACATTATGAGAGAGATAGGGATAGGGACTACAGACATCGATCCCGATCCTGCTCTCCTCCTCCTAGAATCTCTACACAACCATTCGGGCCAAGGAAAACAGCCGATAGAGCCCCTTCGTCACAAACCATCTTTACATGCTTCTTGGCCTGAGTCGCAACGCCATAGAAATGAGGTCGAGCCTCCCGTCGTCGCTGAGCAAGCCATCACTGAGCCCACTGGGAAAGGGGCTATTAGAATTGCTCAGCTAAAGAAAGACTTCCCAAACATATGCTTTGACAGCTACATTTTTCCCCCTCACTTGAAGAGAATTCCATCGGAGGTGGAGAACACAATGCATGATTACATTCATGATATCTATTCCCAGTACAAAGAGTGGGCGAAGGCTGCAGAGAAAGCATCGAAGGTGGCTTTTGAACGGGCTAAAATAATCGAAAAGTTAGAATCTGATCTTGCCCAGAAGGACCGCATCGTCCAAGTGCTTAATGATGAAGCCGAATTCTCTCGGAAATTAGAGATAGAGGCCACCAAAAAGGCCGATGAGGCGAACTTGTCCATGGAGAGGATGAGGCAGACACACTTTGCCTTGGTGGAGTAGATGGGCCACCGAAACACCACAGTCGCCGCTGAACAGGACGCTGCTTTGAAAGAACTTGCTGAGCTTAAAGCTAAATTTTCCGAAATCATCAAAGAAAAAGATGATGCAAATAGAGCTGCCCAAGAGGCTTATGAACAGGCCGTTGTGCTTCGGGGCGAACGGGACGCGGCAACGGCTAAGGTCCGTGTGGTGGAGACTGAGGTCGAGGAGAAAATTAAATCGGCTGAGTCCAGGCTAGAGACGGATATAGAAGATCTCTTGATAACTTACAACGCTAACGTACTAAGGCATAGAAATCTAGCCTGGCTCGACAACTACCCGACACATTTGTACAATGCCTAGGGCCGATTGGTTGAGGAGGAGAAGGTGGTGCATATAGGTGAATCAATCGACGAGTTTGAGCTTGAGAATCATATGCTGAATGAAGATGAACGAAAGATTCTCCATGAGTCGATGATTTCGCATGAAAAAGAAAGGCTCGGCACCCAACACTCGGAAGCCGGAGAAGGTTCAGGTGTTGAGCACCACGATGTAAGTGCTGAAGTTTCTATGCCAACCCAGCCTGAATCTGCACATGTGGGTGATTCCCAATCGGTTCCTTCTTACAATCCGGATCGGCCGCAGTTGTCTCCGGTTAGAGAACAAGTTTCTAAAGTCGTTCAGCCATCCACGAGTCAAACTGAGGAAGGTACTCTGAACATTCTCTATGCTTATCCGAAATCGAAATTGTCATTCGAAGTAGTTATTAACAGTTCTCCTTTTTTCTCTATCCAGTGACTGGAGTTACACCGATCGTGCCTCCTGCAACTCAAGAATCACATCAAGCGGAGGAGGCCATCATCACTGAAGCGACCACCATAACTACAACTGCACCGACTAATGGAACGCAGGAGAGCACGCTTGTTTTTGACAAGCAGATGATGGAGGAACTCCTCGGTCATCATAGCGAGCTTTTTGCGACCTACCATTTGTTATGGGTGGAAGTGCACCTGCTACTGGCTCTTCAATGCCAACCACTGATGCTTCTAGCGAGGCCCAAGTAATTCATGAAGAAGAAATATTGGCCGAAATCGACGCTGAAATGGAGGCAGCGGTTCGTGGTGGTAGTTTTGGAGGTGGGATGGCGGCACCTGGTCCAGCTCCGTTAAGGATGATATCACCTGGTGGTACAGTTATTGATACCAATGTGCCTATCCCGCCTCCTATAATCGATCCAGTTCCTCCGACTCCACCTTAAAGGAGTATTCCCATTCACTTGAGCTCGGATGAGGAAGTTGATATCATGCCCCCTCTTGGAGATCAGCCGCCGAAAGGCAAAGGCTCGAAAAGAAAAATAAGTGGCAGCTCCAGTGGGTCCACACCGAAGAAGAAGCTAAAAAAGAAGAGAGAGTAGACGTGCTTCTTCCGTTTATTTTTGGTAGATAGATAGTAATCTACTTTCGTTTTTTTTCGTAGGCCGTGTATAGATGCGGGTTCAGCCCCCGCTAGTAGGAATTTTGGAATCAACTTGTACATAATTTCTTTTCACAGATAGTTGAAATGAAACTTTGTTTTGCTTTGAATTTGATGTGTGTTTATTTTCTTCAGTGTTCCAGCATTTGAATTCCTTGTTCAGTACACCTGTGAAGTTTCAACTTTTGAATCTCGTTTGAGTTTACCCGTCAAGCTCTGAAGTCACGGCTGCAAGTCATGACTGGATATTAAGTTGAACTCCGATGTTGTACTGCTTCAGTCAGTGATTGACACTTAAGTTCTGCCCCCAGTTTTAGGGATGAATTGAAAAGATCGAATAGCGGTCGTATTTCGCCTTCAATGCATCATGCTTAGCATCGTTGAATTGATTGCTAAAACACGGAGAATTTGAGTGGTTGAATTATACTCGCTCTTTTATTGATGATTGTATCCACGCTCCGGGGATTGTACTTTGTGCGTCGGCGGTTGATCATGCCTGCTTAGGTTTCAAGGATGCGTCCACGCTCTGGGGACTTAAGTTATTTTACGGACAGTCGATCCCAATCCGGTTCATGTCCAAACTTCAATCCACTCTCCAGGGATTTTGAGTTAACGTTTATACTCCAATTTGCACTTTGGGAATTTGGAGTTGGTGTTTATGTTGATACTCCGGCTCACACTCTGGGAATCCGGAGTTAAGTGATGTTTATACTCCAGCTCGTACTCTGGGAACTTAGAGTTAGTTGATGTTTATACTCCGGTTCGCACTCTGGGAATCCGAAGTTGGTTGATGTTTATACTCCGGTTCGCACTCTGGGAATCCAGAGTTGGTAAACAGATGGTCAATCACATCTATTGTGAGTTTTTAGGATTTCGTTCGCACACCGGGAATGAAAGATGTATCAGGATCGTGGATGGTCAGATCACATCCACCCTGAGTTAACAAGTGAGGTCGTTAGATGGACGGGTCCATCCTCCTCATACTTGGTTCGAATACAGGCGAAGTCGTTAGGTGGACGAATCTACCCTCTTCGAAACCATATTTGTAGGTTTATACTCCAGTTCGCACTCTGGGAATCCGGAGTTATGTAAAGGATTTTCGTATATCAATCCTTTTTTGACTTTAGTGTGATGGCTTGTCCCTGAGCTCGGGTTTCACTTAGTGAGTGACCGGTCGTATCACAGTCACTCCCTATTTGAATAAATTCCACAATATGATGGAAGTTAGCTCTCCGTGCATAGTGATGGTCATACGAAGTATTTCAAGTAAATCACAGCTCTGGCTCGAAGAGATTGCATTTTATTGCTGAAATAAGAAAATACGGCAAAGTCAGTTGCCTTATTACAAATTCAAATTTCAAAATGCAGAAATAAATTGCAAATGAAAAATAGACTGAATAAATAAACAGAGCCTGTTATGTATAGTAGCGATGAAGACTCTCGCTGTTCCAGGCTCTCGGAAGAGTGAGACCGTCAAAGGTCGACAATCTGAATGTGCCATGTCCGAGCTTTCATTTAATAACATATGGTCCTTCCCAAGTTGGCTTCATATTCGAAGGGACCGGATAAATTCTTTTGAGTACGAGATCACCAAGTTCAAAGGTTCGGGGTCGGACCTTGGTGGGCTACTTGAATTTGATATGCGGCTGCCCTCAAGTCAGCCTCTTCACGCTTCTCATCCAATAAATCAAGAGATTCAGCAAGTAATATAGCATTTGTCTTTGGATCGTAGTATGTCACACGATGAGAAGGTACTTCTAATTCGACTGGAATAATAGCTTCTGAACCATAAGAGAGAGAGAGAATGGAGTGTGACCGGTCGCGGACTTGTGGGTTGTAGGTAGGCCTATAATGCCATAGGAAGTTCATCAACCCATTTGCCCCGGTGTTTTCCAGTCGTTTCTTCAGAATGGATTTTATAACTTTATTAACAGCTTCAACCTGTCCATTTGCTTGAGGGTGTGCAACTGTGGAGAATTTCTTCTGAATGTGGAATCGCTAACAGAAATCCTTAAATTCAGCACTGTCGAATTGGGTCCCGTTGTCAGTGACAATAGTACGTGGGAGACCAAATCGGCAGATGATGTTGCACACTACAAAGTTGATCACCTTCTTCGTCATGATTGTAGCAAGGGGCTCGGCTTTCGCCCACTTGGTAAAGTAATCAACTGCTACGATGGCATACTTCGCACCACCTTTGGCTAGAGGTAAAGAGCCAATAATATTGATGCCCCATACGGCGAACGGCCAAGGGCTGACCATTTGTGTTATATCAGTAGGTGGGGCTCTAGGAATTCTAGCATGCTTCTGACACTTATCGCATTTCTTGGCATAATCCAATGCATCACGATTTACAGTTGGCCAATGATATCCGTATCGAAGTACTTTCTTGGCAAGAGCTTTCCCCCCGGTGTGATCGCCACATTCTCCTTCGTGCACATCATGTAATACTCCTTTGATTTCATCGTGTGTGATACACTGGTGTAAAGGAACAGAGTATCCTCTTCTATATATGACTCCATTCTGAATTGTGAATCGCGAAGCTTTTCGAAGGATTTGTCTCTTTTCACTCCTGCGCTCTGGCAGGGTTCCATGCTCGAGATAATTTCTGAATGGAGTCATCCATGACTCCCTCTCGGAAATGACATCAAATATCCAATCAGTTTCCATCTGATCAATGCTTGGCGAAGATAATGTCTCTACGGGAACAAGTCCCATTTGATGTGCTTCACCTGTACTGGCTAACTTTGCCAACGAATCAGCTTTTTGGTTCTGTTCTCGTGGTATGTAATAGATGGCATAATAGTCAAACTGATTCAATGTCTCCTAAACCTGAGCAAGGTAAGCGGACAGTCTTCGATCTCTGGCTTGGTACTCCCCTCTAACCTGACACACGACCAATTGCGAATCACAGTAAATCTCCACTACAATGATTCTCAAGTCTCTTGCAAGTTTCAATCCAGCCAGCAGGGCTTCATATTCGGCTTCGTTATTAGTTGCACGGAAGTTGAACTTTAGAGCATAACATATAGATCGACCTTCAGGAGTTCCAAGTACAACCCCTGCACCTAAGCAACGGTCATTTGATGCACCATATGTATGCAGCTTCCAGATATACTTGGGAGATTCACTAGATACGGGCAAGTCCTCTGGGATGTTAAATTCAACTATGAAATCTGCTAGGACTTGTCCTTGAATGGCTCGCCTTGGAGTATAAGTAAGGTCAAACTGACTTAACTCGATATTCCATTTGAGTAACCTACCAGACGTCTTAGACCGCGTAAGGACCTGTCGTAACGGCTGGTCAGTGTAAACGGTGATTGGGTGAGCCTGGAAATACGGACGGAGCTTCCTCAAGGAAATAACAGGACAATAAGCCAATTTCTCTAATTTCGGATAATTTCTCTCAGCTCCGGTTAGCCGCTTGCTTATGTAGTAGACCGGCTTTTGTATTCGGTCCTCCTCCCGAACTAGGGCAGCACTGATTGCGTTTTCTGATACCTCCAAGTAAATGTACAATTTCTCATGATTAATAGGCTTTGACAAGATTGGCGGTGTGGAGAGATGTTGAATTAGTGCTCGGAATGCGCCCTCACATTCCGTAGTCCATTCAAAGTTTCATTTTCCCTTTCGAATCAGATCGAAGAAGGGAATGCATTTGTCAGTGGACTTTGAAATGAACCTGCTCAGTGCTGCAACTTTTCCATTGAGACTCTGGACTTGCTTTATAGTTTTCCAAGTTTCAAGATTTCTGATTGCCTATATCTTTTCGGGATTGGCTTCGATTCCTCGAGCGTTGACGATAAACCCAAGGAATTTTCCAGATGCTACCCCAAAATGACATTTCAATGGGTTGAGCTTCATTCTGTATTCTCGAAGGATATTGAACATTGACTCCAGCTCTCTGATGTGATCGGTAGAAAATCATGACTTGACTAGCATGTCGTCCACATATACCTCCATGGTCTTTCCAATCTGGTTAGCGAACATTCGATTAACTAACCGTTGATAAGTTGCCCCAGCATTCTTGAGTCCAAAAGGCATAACTTTATAGCAATAGAGTCCCATATTGGTTACGAAGCTGGTATGCTCTTTGTCGGGCAAGTGCATGGGTATTTGATTATAGCCAGAGTACGCATCCATAAAGGATAAGAGTTCATGTCCAGCCGTTGAGTCTACAAGTTGATCAATTCGTGGAAGTGGAAAACTGTCATTGGGGCAAGCTTTATTCAAGTCTGAGTAGTCAACACATGTTCTCCATTTCCCATTTGGCTTTCGGACTAGTACAGGATTGGACACCTATTCCGGGTATAATGCATCTCGAATGAACCCATTCGTCTTAAGCTTATCTACCTCTTCTTTAAGGGCGGCAGATCTCTCTAGATCCATACCACGCCTTTTTTGCTTGACTGGGACATACCATGGGTCAATATTTAGTGTGTGGCTCGCGATGTACGGCGAGATCCCACACATATCTGAGTGCGTCCAGGCAAACACATCAAGGTTTACCCGAAGAAATTCAACCAATTCCTCTTGCATTTGTTGGCTTAGCTAAGATCCAATCTTTATCATTTTCGAGTCATCATTATCGTCGATTGGAACATCGATCGTCTGTTCGGCCGGATAAGCTTGACTATCTTTACCTTCATCTTCACTTTCGGTATCTCTCGGGTCAAGATCTCTTTGGAATTGGTTGGGGTGCCCGGGCCCAGGCGCTAATTGTCAATTATCAGCAAAGCGGACGCAGAGAGATTCCTCTACGCCCTTTCCTTTTTCTTTCCGCTGCGCCTTGCGCAGCTCAGCAACGTAACAGGCTCGTCCTGCGGCCTGATCCCCTTGAACAACTTCGACACCATTGTTAGTAGGGAATTTCAAAGTCAAACACCATGAGGCGATGGCAGCCCTGAATTCAGCTAGGGCTGGTCGGCCCAAGAAAGCATTATATGGGGAGTTTATATCCAAAGCAACAAACTGCAGTATCCGGACTCTTCGGCATTCACCAATTCCCAACTAATTCCCAACTCCACTGGCAATTCCACAACCCTAGTGGGTATAGTTGCACTCCCATTGAAACCATGAATGCGAGACTGACATTGCTTCAAGTCTTTAGTGTCCATTCTCATCTGGTCATAAGCTCATTTAAACAAGATATTCACAGAGCTTCCGCTGTCTACCAAGATCCTCTTCATCCAAGAAGGACCTACTTGAGCTGATATGACAAGTGGATCAATAGTGGGGGCTTCGACCCTATCGGCATCCCGACCTCGAAATATGATGTCATCTGCCATCGTTCTTTGTTGTTTGGCCGGAGCCCCATCTTCAGAATTACTGCAACATTCAAAGTCTGCATGCCTGATAGAGCTGGCATATGACTCCATTTCCTTCCAGCTTTGGTCTACTGGATGAGGACCACCACTAACAGTGTTTATCACCAACCTCCCGCCAGTACGAGCGGGTTCCTCCTATCTAGCCGAATTTGGTACATGATGGGCCCGCACCTCCAGACAGCGGCGCCCGCACAAACTGTTCTAACTTCCTCTCTTATCAGCTTTTCGATGAGATCCTACAAGTGACGGAATTTGTTTGTGTTATGGTCGTAGCTTTCGTGGAATCTACAAAATTTTCCCATTTGAATTTGCTTCTCCAATGACTGTTTCGGAGCAGGCTTCTAGTACTGAATGGTATTGCAGGTTTGTAGATATACGTTCTCCAGTGACGTATTCAGAGGAGTATAATTATCAAACATAGGAGCTCTACGTCGTGGACCACGGTTCTGATCCCGTTTTCTATTTTGGTTACCATTGCCTTTTGCTGATCTTGTTTATTCTAAATATTCAATTGCTCTTTTCCGGAACTCTCCCCGGATTGTTTAACAGCAATATTACTCTGAATTCCTTCCACACTAGGCCTCACATCATCCTTCTTCCTAGACTGTTTCGCATCCTCCCTTCTCAAGAATTGAGCTGCTTTGGAATAGAAACGGTCCAATGATGTAGGTGGTTTTCCGACCAGCCAGTTGCCATATTCAGAATTGGGCTCAATCCCCTTAGTCAGTGCCATAAGAATAGAGTTATCATTTGGGTTGCTGATCTCAGTACATTCATCATGAAATCTCTCTAAATAACGCCTGAGTGTCTCTCCAGGAGCTTGAGTGACACTAGATAAAGTATTAACATCCTTGGGTCTCGCAACATGCATACAAAATTACTCAATAAATTTTGTTGCCAACTAATCAAAGCATGAGATAGATCGAGGTGGCAATCGGGTAAACCACATAGTCGCTATGCTCCCCAGTGAGATCGGGAAGCTTTGGCACTTGACTGCATCATCAGCTCGTGCAGTGTTCATCAACCATTCATACTTCAAGATATGATGATTAGGGTCGGAGTTCCCTTCATAAATGGGCAAAGTCGGCATCCTGAATCGCCGAGGTGGTTCAGCATAAAGTATCTCATCAGTAAAAGGGGTACGACTTCGGGAGATTCCTCAGTTGTCATTGCTAAGCCCTTGACTTTCACAGATCATTTGACGGATCATTGCTGACAGGTCAGGCATTTGGACATTTTGAGCAGGTTGGGCCAAGGTGTGGTCGGGTTCCACAATGCGAGGAGGGGCCGGTCGCTGTCGACGGTCCATGTCTCGCCTCCTTGGCTCTATGTCTTCGGGAACGTAAGGCTCAGGATGGTAATCACGTTGGTGATGGTTCGGATTTGTCCGATTTCGGGTCTTAGCGCCCAAATCAGTAGTTGTCGAAGTATGATTATCAGTAACATGATGCGAGGTAGCGCCTCCTCGAGAGGAGGGTCCAGTCTGGTGGCTGGTTGATGGGCCAACTCTCAGTTGCCCAACATTCAATGTGTGTTGTTGCCCAGTGGCATGTGTGTAGCTTCCGTCTAGCCGTGGGCGTGTAGATCTGTGATGATAATCAGAAGAGGCTGAACTCTCGATGGAGGAATGTGAAGCCTGATCCCTCCTAGATCTCCTTCGTCGCTGATGGTTCAGTTGGTTGGCTAGTTCCGCATTAGCACGGAGCTGTTGAGTGAGCTGTTGGCGGCTCTGAGTCAATTCTTGCATCAACATCTGAAATTCTTCCCTGGTGACAGGGCCTTGCGGATCTGATGGTCCGGTAGTATTCTGATCAGCTGGAGGCAGTTGAACGGGACTCTATCTGTCCCATCCTTCAGGATCTGCAGCTGTGGAATTAGTCCTTGTGTTAACCATGATGGATGATGAAGCTCTCTCCTAGACTTGTTGCAAATCTGAATAGGATGGAAGAACTTCTGAAATTGAGATATGAATCTTCTCCTTGGATGTTCGCAATCCGATATCGGCAGTAGATCCAATGAGCATAAGGAAAAAACTTTGTTTTCCCTCAGTGAAAGCACCAAAGTGTTTGTAACAAAATTGGGCACAACACTCTTCGAAAGGGTTTGAAGAGATAAAATGAAGAAATTAAATGGAAAAGGAGAATTATCTAACAAACACTTCAAAAACAAATAAGAAAGTGCGCAAAAACAAAGAAATTTAGAGTGGTTTGGCGTGTTGCCTACATCCACTATGAAATTGATGATTTTATTGATGTTTTCTTGTTGATTACAACTGATTACAGCGGATTACAGTGATGAAATTCGAGTACAACGGCAGCCTTATAGTGCAAAAATGTTTTCGGTAGAGTCTGGACGTTAGAGAGCCAAAAGATCCCTTTTCTGTAGGCTCTGGGATGCTATTTATAGGCGTAGGATGCAAATATCTCGCTCAGATCTCGGGAGACCTCTTCTGGCACGTGAGCGGGCCCACGCGATCGATCCCACGTGATTTGCACTTAGTCCGTGATCGATACGAACGAATTTCGTATCGATCAAGATTTGACCCAATCGAGTCGAAATTTAGCATGAACATTCTTTAGGTTGTATGCAAGCTCCTGTGAAAATTTCATAGCATTTGGACTTGTAGATTGTGAGTTATGATCGATGCAAGTTTGTGTTTTCTCTAGGCTGCTGGATTCGCATCGATACTGTTCGTATCCATCTGTTCATATCGCTCTTTAGGCACGTGCTTGCAAGTCGACGTGGCGCTAACTCCTTGGATCGATCCACTTTTCATGCCGAGTGACCGAGTCTTATTCGTATCCAATATCGAAGCCTTGTTCGTATCGATCGATTTCGGCCTTGTTCGTATCGATGTTAGTGGTTCTGTTCTGTTCGTATCGACCGCGTTTTGTCTTGTTCGTATCGATCGTGTTTTGTCTTGTTCGTATCGATCAACTGTGTCGCTTTGTTCGTATCGATCGGCCACATTGTTTTGTGCATATAGTGTTGACTTCGTATCGATCTGTGGTCGATCGATACGAAGCATGTTTGAAGTTTGATCGATACGAAATGCATATTCGTGCCATAGTCGATGGTTATGAAATAAACAATCACGGATGGATACGAATTTGATGTTGGTCGACCAATACGAGCAAGTTGGAATTGATCGATACGAAATCATGTACGTCTGATGGATACGAACAAGATCGATACGAAGAGGCTGCCTTTGGATGGATACGAAGAGTGTAGCTCTGGATGGATTCGAACATAAACGATGCTAAGAGAGATGATTCTCTGGATGGATTCGAACAAGATAGATGCGAATGAAGACATATTTTGGTTTTTTGATGGATGCGAACAGAGCTACTGCAGGGTGATGGATACGAACAGAGGCCTTCCCCCTTGATTTTGATCGATCCATATCTTAAGCATACGAATTCCGATTGACTTGAAATTTGGGACGTTGGCTTTCATAGCTTTGCTTGTCACGTCATGTCAATTGTAGCTTAATCTGGACTCGGACAAAATTTATCGATATCCATAGCAAACCTGCGTATAACCGATCTTCGGGACGGACTGTCCTTGGTTTCCAATTGAGTTCCTGGTATCACGGTCTTGCCAAAAGGTGGGATAACAATTAATTATTGCTAATTTATTTGGTGTTTTGAATGTTGTTGGTAATTATTTTAATGCATATATAAAAGTTATATTTAAATATATTGATATGCGATATCGGTACAATTGTAAACATGTTTTAAACAATAAAATAATTACACAAAATTTATTTTTATTGTATATTTGGAATGTGCTTGGATCAGCCATGTAATGGTAAGAGGAGGAAATCAATTAATGAGATTAATTGAAATTTAAAGGAAGGAAATACAGGATGAAGTTTTAAGAGGAGAATAGGGAAAGGTTCCTTTAATTCTATTAAAAAAACCTCCTCATTTTTGAAAGTACTGTAACAACCTGCCTTTTTGGACGTTTTAAGTAGACACACATGCCAGACTCAAACCATTCAAAAGGGCAGATTGTTAAGGGGTAAATAAGAAACGAGAAAGAAATAAAACAAATATAGAATCTCATAGCGGAATGACAAAATATAATAATCAAATAAACAGTTCATGAAACTGTTTACAAATAACATTGATTATACTTTATAATACAGATCAGAGTTACATAAACAGGAATAAATGACTAAATGCAGTGGAACAACATGATGCAGTGTGATAAATATAATAAATAATAATAGTAAAAATCTTCAACTTCGTCCTCTAGAAATAAGGTCTTCAACCCTGAAATGCTTAGGCTGACCCGAGTGAATTGAAAAGACAAAACACTCGAGTCAGAACTAAAAGATCTTACGTAAGTTAAATCAACAGTAAATAAATATGAGTGTAATAGCATCGGAGATATTTACGGTATTTGACATCTCCTATCCAGTGTCTAACGTGGGTGTAGTAACTTAAGAGATGTTTGGGATTTACATCTCCTAAAGATCCGTTAAAGTATCTACTATGTAGTACAATACGCTATTATAATATGTCTACAGTAAAGTAAAAGTATTAAAATAGCGTTAAGGCGTTACCCATATCCCCGTTAAAACATTTTATATATTCCCATAGTCTATACAATACTGTACGCTCCTCCATGAGGTTTACCCAGAGAGCACTCCATAGGTATGGTACAAAACAAACTCGTAGAAGGCGCGATAAGGCATGTGAATGTTAGGAACTAGAGATAGTGGTTTTGATGACAACAACCTTTGTAACTTATTTTATTATAACTTATATACTAACACTATTGTCTAGATATATATGAATGTTATTATGCAGGACATATATAAGGCAGGTACTGATTATTGAAGACTCATGGGTTTCAAGATCAAGATTTCAAGATAAGTGTCTAGTTTTGTTAAAACTTCATAATATCATGGAAATCTTCATTCCAAATTTCATTTGGGATGGAACCCATTTCTACCTTCTTAGTGGCTTACAAACCCACGACAAGTAGCTTACAAACCTACGACAAGTGGCTTACAAACCCACAAACATCCTGGTTTTGTACAAGTTCTCGAGTCTTGATGTGATGAGATATTCTGCAGGAAGAAGCTTGCAAAACTACTTCAAAACGTTTTTTCAAAATGTTTTAGCCTTAAAATATTCTTTGTTTTTGTTTTTAAATAAACTCTTGTTTTAAACTTCGTTTGTTTTAAAACTATCTTCTGATTTTTAAATATTCTTTTATAATATATATATATATACACTTGAGATTTAAAACCAAATTTATATATACATTCTAAAAATATATTTTTCTACTTTTCTTTGTTTTAAAACAAAGGAAAATTAGTTTATTTTACTCCAGAATCATTTCATCTTGTTTTCTTTCAATACCATTTTCAAAACAAATTTTACACTGTTTTTAACTAAGGGATGTCGACATCATGGGATACCCCATGTCGACATGGTGGCCGTTAAATTCAAAAGTTTCAATTTTCAAAAGAAGTGTCTATTCGTTTAAATCTCTTCATGAATGGTTATGACCGTTACTGGTCTATAAATAGCCTTCATAAACGAATTTTTTAACTAACTTTTTTTCCTATTTTCTTCACTCCTTCTTCTCCATAAATCCATATTCTAAAATTTTCATATTTTTAAGATCGTGCCGAAATTCTACCGAATTCTCAAGTGAATCAAATTAGAATTTCATTCTTGTTTGATTCTCTGCCCTCTCTCGAAGATCAAAGTACTATTCAGAGTTATAGGATCAATTTGTAATCAAAAGTTTATCGAGTCTCTCTATAAGGTATGGTTGTGCCTGGAAATCAATTGGGTGATCTTGTGTCCCGTAAATCAAGAGAGTTTACCCCGGACTCGAAGACAGGAGGGTACCTCAAGGCCTTTAGAAATGGAGGATTGTAATCTCGACATTGGTATAATAAAAATCTGTACGAGGTGTTTGCCTTGGTGCAGGACTGGACGTAGGGTAACTCTGAACCAGTATAAAATCCGGTGTGTTCTTTCCTTTTACTACTTTTTATTTACTTTATGCATCTGTGATTGATTCCGTGATTGTTCTATGATTAAGTTATGCATTTGTTTGTGTCTTAATTTTAATTTAGTCCATATAAGTCTTAGAATCCATTAAACACTATTCACCCCCCTCCCTCTAGTGTTAAATTAGCCTTAAGATCCTTAATCCGCACTCCCTTTCAGTGAACACGGCACTCGAGGCAATGCTAGGGTAGATATACCAATTGCGGATCCGGACTGGTGGTAGTGCATAGCAGTTACTACCGCCCACCTCGTAACACACTCCCATAATCAAAATCAAGGGGTGGCCACCAAATCATCACAAAGTCATAATATGGTATCGAAGAAGCATGTCCTGTTTTAGTCACATCTAATCTGACTCACGGGAGTCAGGGTCACGTAAATACCTCATACAAAATTGTACACCGAACCATCCTACTTCATTTCTGGAATCTCCACTACGTACACAGTTGTTAAAGTGGTTTTCGGTATTGGCAGAGAGCGTGACAATATCTGATTCCGGTCTCTTTAACAACCAAACGCTTATTCCATACCGGATGGTTCTTTTACATTTCAAAAGGGGTCGATTTATAATTGATATCAAAATATCATATTCTCAAAACCATTTCATTTTCAAATCATATTCACTTTCAAAATCACATTCACTTCCAAAATCATATTTACTCAAATATGTCATTTCACAAAAGGTATCAATTCCAAATTCCAACTTAGGTTGTATCATTATCAAGGATTTAAATATAAATACTTCAACTTTACACAATCTAAGATTTTAGAAAATAGTTTAGGTAATTATAAATAGTTTATATAGTTTTAAAATAGTTTAAATAGATTTAAAATCGTTTAAATGGTAAAAATAGTTTAAATAGATTTAAATTTGATTTAATTAGATTTAAAATGATTTTCGTAGATTTTAAATAGATTAAATAAATTTAATTAGGTTTAAAATGTTTTAAATATATTAAATATAGATTAAATAGATTTAAATTATATTAAGTAGATTTTTTAAATAGATTTAAATTATATTAAATAGATTTAAAATAGATTAAATAAATTTAATTAGTTGAAATTAAGTAATTAAATAGGCTTCCGAGTTAAGTTCGTGTAAGGGGATATGTTCATCGATAACTCAGAAGCCTATTTAATATAACTTAACTCGGAGTTAAGTTCGTGTAAGGGGGCATGTTCTAACTTAACTCGGAAGGGTAAAATATCCCCTTACACGAACTTAACTCGGAAGCCTATTTAATATAACTTAACTCGGAAGCCTATTTAATATAATTTAAATTGGAGTTGTCCAGGGTTTGGCATTGCAACCTTCCACCTCGTATAGCCTTTTTCCAATGGTGCCTAATTTCTGGCAGAATTAATACCAAAGACAGACTCAACATCCCCATTGATCCGCGCTGCATCTTTTGTTCAACTCAGAACGAATCAGTAACTCACCTTTTCTTCGAATGTGATTTCTCTTACTCAATTTGGGCTGCAACTAGTGCCTATCTTCTGGGGTTTATCCCCAGCGTGACCTCTTACTTCGAGTATTGGCAGTTTAATCAGCAGAGTTTGCTGATGGACACCTTCATATCAACCTTTAGCTGGTGCATTTGGAAAGAGAGGAATGCCCTTGTATTTGGGAAACCAACACGCCATTTCAAGGGAACCTGTAGAACTATCACTCACATTTTCTCCTCTATAACAGGTCAATGTCACTCTACGCCTTTCCGCCTGAGTCTCCCGTAGTGCAGCGTCCAGCCAGTAGAATCCCAGGGAAGCACCACTGCATCTCCGGAGAGGTAGTCTTAGTCTACAGGGGGATATCACGTACTACAGTTAATATGTAATAGTCTATGATACTCTAGTATTTCTATTATAGTTTGTTGCTTCGCACCTATTTTTTGGCCATCGATCGGGCTTGTCGATCGACCTCTTCAGTACTATATAATATAACTATTTAACCGGCTGTGTAGTTTCACGCTACACACCCGTCACTCTCAAAAAAAAAAGGTTATAATATATTTAATAAATTAAAATAGTTTTAAATTGATTAAAATAGTTTAAATTAATTTAAGATAGATTTCAAAGTTATATCCAAACATTTCAAATAACTCAATTCCCAATAAATTCATTTATATTTGACACATCAATTTTGAAATTCCAATTTAAATCCTTTGAACAATTCATTAAATCAATTCCAATTTCAACATTTACGCTTGGACTTCCGAAAATAATTCAGTTTATATAAAACAATTTCTATTTCAAAATACTAGTTAATTGGAAAAAAAATCATTTAATTTAACCATTCCGGCGTTCGTAAATAATTTTCTACCCTAGGGTCAAATGATACGAATATTTATCATTTCAATCTGCAATTTAAAATTTTATAGTTATATATTATTTCAAATCGTAATTCCAAATTAAATAAAATCCATAAAATCACTCGAGTCTATCATTTCAACCCATAACGATTTTTCCCTAATCTATTGATCGTTCGGGTATGTATCATTTCAACCCATAGGGAACTTGTAGTGTTATAACAATATAAAATACAGCATCCAATCATTCAATATCAAAAATCAAACATCCATCACAATCATCAACCAAATCAATCAATAAACATCAATAAATAACTGATTATCATTAACAGTCATTAAATTGACAATTAAATTCAATATTAAATTAAACGATGATTAAATGCAATAAAAGTCAGATTTAACTAGAATGACAATTTAAACATACCAAACATTAATCAATTAATTTCTAATCACATCATAAATTTAATTTAACTAACATAAGATAGTTTAGTAATTGTGAGTGGGTTAAAACACCCACCTTTGATTTTCAAATCGATTTGAAATTCAAATAAAGGCCCAAAATTCGACAGTCTCATAATTCGTCCAAACCAGCTTCAAAATGTCTAAAATTTCGATACGATCGCAATGGAGGAAACCGCGCCCAAATCCGAGTTCATATGCAAATATTTATGGTCATTAGAAGTTATACGATAAAATAAAATAATTAAATAAAGATTGCGACGTCACCTAGGTTATGATACACGTAACCCAACAGCAGCTTTTGAACGCGATCTCAGAGCATAACCTAATAGCTGCCGCCGCTTTAGATTATCAACGTCGATGAACCACACGACTTGACCTCGATCCGAACCACCGGAGCCTTCTGCATCGAGACGCCTCAACCATGACCACGAATATTGCTTCGTTCGCGACCAAAAATTGAGCAGCCGCCGCCCATACTTCAACCCTAGATCGAATTTCGAGCCCCATCTAACCATCACTTCATCAAACAAACCACACCGATGCACTGCGTGCGACGATCTCTACAACCCGGTATCTTCGATTCGTCGATCAGACAAAGTTGATCACGACACGACGGACGACCGAGAATATGTCACCCAATTCTGGCCACACAAAAATCTGAATCGAAAAACAAACTACAGATTTGACTTGCGCTCGAATCGGTATATAATATGATATAGTTTGAGGAAGTTTAATTTTTCGATTTGATTTTGATTTGCAATTGAATTGGGAATTGGTTTTTGTTTGTCTACCATTGAAAAGAGAGAAGCAGATAGAATTGTACGTACAGAAAAATGGAATAAGAAATAGCTAGGGTTTATAACAGGCTATATATAGGCAGATCAGAAATAGGAAAGAATGAACTAGATCGATTTGGGTTTGAACGATAAATGACCCGAAAAGCCCGTTTTGTCTCCGGAACGGAAATGGGTTATCCCATATATCAAAATAGATGTTTTCGATGATTTTAAACTCAATGGAACAGGTTTCAAGTCCAAATTCTATTGTATGAAGAAGTTAGCTTTAAAATCAGCTTATTTCAAATTGATTTCAATTAAATTGATTTCTAGGCGTTTCGAGTCTGTATGATCGAACGACAAGTCCGATCGCTACGAAACTTGAAATCCTACAATAATTCACCGTTACGGATCTGGTGAAACTAGTTTTGTCGAAATCCGAGACAGTTGCCAAAATGACTATTTTTACGTTAATTAAATAAATTAATATTAAATTAATTAATCACTTTTTAATTCAATATTTATAAACTAACAAATTTCATCATTTTTGATTACTTGGACATTTACAATGATTTAATACAAGTTTACATATCAATTCAGTGTTGGTTATTACACTAGTTACAGTGTTCAATTTCAACCGTAATTAAATCCTATTAATTAAAATTTAATTTCAATAAAGTGATTTAGTTTGATTTCAATCTTTTTATTCAATCAATTATTACTTTATAGACCTAGTTCACATTTGTTTATACCTTATTACACTAATATTCTCCAATTGTCATCTTTTACTATATTAGTTGTAGTATTTCAATTACAATGAATTTGTTAATTTTATTATAATTTAAAATCTCAATAAATGTATTTATCTTTGGTTTACTCTTTTATAAATTCAATTATTGCCTTGTGAACATAATTAACATTCCTACACATTTATTGTGACGCCCCACTCCGAGACCCACATTAGCAAAGAGTATTACTAGGTAACACCTTCTACTAATACGGAGAATAGAGCTGGATAGGAGCGACCATCTATAGCCTTGTCTTAATTATCTATTGAATACGCCGACAGTTGCCACTTCTTTCTCAAATGAATCGACATATCCAACAAATACTTAATTCAAAGCCATAGGTGGCTGAAGGATCTATCAGAATAAAATATAACAACTCAAATGTAATACACATCACAGAACAGTGGATCATCACATGCATTTACACATATACAGATACATTACAGAGTTTACAAAATGATACATGTCAAGTGGTAAAGCAAACCACAATATACAGGCGAGTCAAAAGAATACATATCAGAGTTACAGCCAAGAAGGACTACACAAAAAGCTATAACAAAAAGGAGCTAGCGGAATAGTCCATGCGGAAGCAAAATAGGCTAAGTCCAATGTACCTAACCTGAAACATCTCGGTCTGACCCGAGTATTAAATACACGGGTCAGTCTAGCTAAACAAATCAGTTAGATAAACTAAATGATAATGAACATACAAGGTCATAAAATACCACAAATATCTCCAAAAGAGATAACCAAATCATCTAACAAAAGATGAATCATAACAAGCCTCATATCATAGGAAACTCAAATAAACAAAGGATACCATATCCCAAAACAAGCCAAAAAGGCAAATAACAAATACCAATAAAGGTAACACAAGTTTCCACAAGGTAATCGCTATATATCATGTGGTTCAAAGAACCTACACCGAACGGCGATACACTAGGGAAATATAATTGTCAAAGAAACAAAAGATGCTCGAGCTCGGTACTGTATAACAAGGATCCACATGCCCAAAGGCAACGCTCGAAGGCAACGCCCGAAGGCAACGCCTGAAGGCAACAAACCGTAGTGGCGAAGGTCCGGAGACCCAGTACTGGACACCACTAACTGGCAGAATGTGTCACAACTCTCAGAAAGGAACCTGAAAAATGTTAACGTGAGTCCCATACCACATGTTCGCACTAAACGGTTTATTAACCGTTAGTCAATTTCACACTCAAAGCAGTACAAAGTTCACGTCATCTCATCGGTAAACCAGACCCAAAGGTCAATAAGGTCAAACGAATAGATTAGGAATTAACTGACATAAACACACGTGTTCATAGCACGCGTTTTATTTAATCATTTAATTATCCTCCCTCTTCGCTCGAAGTGCAAAATTGTGCGTGTGTTTTAAATAGAAATTATAAGTTGGAGAAACAAGTTTTTAATACAATTTAAAAAGATCATTTCATGAAAGCCCGTGTACGAAATTAAAAAGGAATCATCAAAGTCAAATATGCAATAACAACTAATTGGAATAGACACGAATTGATTAAAATTGGAAACCAAGCAAAATAGGCAATTTGGGTCGAGACAAGCAGGTCAGTCGACTGACTGCAGAGGCCAGTCGACTGATCCAGAAACCTGAAACTTTCGGTTTCTACAGTCAGTCGACTAACTGCAGAGGCCAGTCGACTGGTCCAGAAACCAGAGGCTTCTGGATTCTGCAGACAGTCCCAGAAACACTCGGTTTCTACAGCCAGTCGACTGACTGCAGAGGCCAGTCAACTGACTGGCACTGGAACTGTTTTTCAGCTTATCAAAAAGAAGAGCAAACTCTCAAAACTTGCAACCGAACGAGCAATGGGTGCTAGGGGTTTATGCCAATCGACAACCCAGCCCTTTTGGCTCTTCAATACACCACCAAAAGCATGATCAAACATCAAAGCTATGATAGAGTTTTTGACTTCAAAACACCAAAAATTGAAATTTTCACCAAATCAATTCAAACCAAAAGCAAATAAACATGAATAAGTGTTAGGAATTCATACCTAACATCAATGATAGAATTAGACCAAGATGTGAGTTCAAAAACTCACCTTTTTAACTCAAAAACAAAGATTAGAAGCTATTTATTTGGTTTGTTAAATTAAATTTGAAATCAATTACAAGCCAAATAAATAGCCAGTTAAATTGATAATTAGGCAAATAAACATGAATAAGTGTTAAGAATTCATACCTAACATCAATGATAGTATCAACTTTTAAATTATCAATTTCTCTTTTAATCCAATTATCCATTAATACATACATTATTATAATTTATTTACAATCTATATCAATTATAACTCTTTGATCCTTTTAATTAATTGGAATTACATTTAAAGCATTTATCAGTTACCTTAAATTAATACTATTTCATTTTATTCCAGTCATATTCTTATTGTTAAATCAAAAAATTTTATTTCTTCTAACATTAAATCACAAAATCAAATTAAATTAACTATTTTTAACTATCAAAAATTACGAGTCGTTACAAGTACAGAGAACAGAACATGACTTTCATTTTTGTTCTCTTTTCTTCCTCTTCTCTATCATTTGTTCATGGTAGAAGCTTCATCCAAAAAAACAGTCAAAACAAATTCAAATCAACATCAAACTAAATTAAAAAGGTGGTTCATTCTTCTCTTGCAAAGTGGAATGGTGATTTACTTGAAATCTGAGGAGAAGCCACAAATCAAGGTGTGATGAAGGGCAAGGTCAATTGGATCTAGAGAGTGATTAATTATATCTAGGTATTGTTCTATCATTCAAGGTGTTTCTACATGCTTCATCCTAAGGTAATTATATGTGTGTATAATTCTATATTTAAATATCTTATAATTTGTTCCCATTCCCTTAATCTCTATCTTTCCCTTCTGTTCATACTTGTGAATTTGAATCTTGATTTTAATATCTCTATTCCCTTGCTTGAATCAGTTGTTCTATAATGTTAAAATATAGAATGATTTCTTTTGTTCACTGCAATTTTGTAATGAATTATAACATCTCATTTTTTGTCCCATGTATGATTGTTTGATTAATTAATTTAACATTGATCTAGGCATTCTTAATTTTATTTTCTGTACTATATGTGATTGTTTACAAAGTTTTTTAATCTAGATCTAGATTTTCTTATCTCAAATCTATATATGCCTATGTCGTTTGGTATTGTTGTTTAAAAAATAAATTATATTTCTACCTAAAAAGGAAGGAATCTTTTCACAACTGTTTCAAACCATTTTCATAAATCTTAATATTCTTTGATTTATTGCTTGTAATTGAAATTAAATCAAACATTAAATTAGTGATATATTCCATGATTTGCAATTCCATCTAATTAAAAATTATATCTCTGCTTAAAAAGGAAGGAATATTTTCAAAAATGTTTCAAACCCTTCATTAATCTTAATATTGTTTGACTTACTGCTTGTAATTGAAATGAAATCGATTTTATCTGAACTGTTATGTTAAACGTTAATTTTATATGTATATGTGTGTGTCTATATATTTACAATATATATATATATATGTATTTATATATTAATAAAGAAATATAAAAATTCATGTTTAGGACGTCAAAGACATATATAGACGGAAAATGTGTCTATTGTGGTGTAAATCCCAACACCTATGCAATGTTTACATTAGTTTTGTGCACTTTTATATGTTGCACTTACAATATACACATAGGTGCATGTGATGTGCTCATAATCATTTGCAATTAATCAAATGAAATTGAATTAATGCTTTCCTGATAAAACATTCAATTGAAATGTTAACATGTTTATTCAACATATTATCAATTTAATCAGAGATAGAGAAATATGATGTTTCTCTCTCTCCAATTAATGCTGTTTACTTTCTTAATTAATTGCATAACTATTAGAGAAGGAAACTAAAGGTTATTTTCTCATATTTATTTTAATAAGTAACTACTACACACATGGGTGTATTTGATACACTCATTCATATAAATTTATAAACCATTCAAACCCTTTTGAAATTTTATTACTAAATAAAATAAAATATTGATTTTATTTAAAATAAAATTTAGATAAGATCTAAATGCATTTAGACTTCATAGGCCCATTAATGATCCAAAATGGTAAATTTTATGAAATTCACCCTTTTCTTCCGCTATGGGCTGGCCCAGTTCCTTCAAAACTGGAACATAAAAAAAATATGGGTGATGCTTGTGATTGCGAATGACAATAATATGACATGCTGTTAGTATCACAGATATTGATTTATATGGTGACGGCCATATAAATATAGATGCTGATATTTTTTCAAGTTGTATATAATATTTTATAGAATATTATATAGGTTTATACAAGAATAGGATAATCGAGTTTGAAGATTGATCGGTAAAAAGGCTAGAGATCAAGTTTCAGAGATGATCAAGATATTTGAGGACTTGTGAGTTTAGATACCAAGACACGAAGAGTTCAAGACTATAGATTGTAGTTAATAGATATTAGGTTAATTTGTTAAAGTCTTTCAATAACAACTTTCTTCTCTTTACTGACTCTCTTATCAAATTATTTATTTTATTGTTTAAATATTTGTTTTATTTTCAAAATGTATTTCCATGAATATTTTATAACAGTTTTATATATTTATAAACTACGTTTAAATAATTTTACTATACTACATAATTTTGAAACACCTTAAAAGTGTTTCTATTTTTCAAAACATACACAAGTATGTCAACATAGGCTACATAGGTATGTCGACATATGTACAGTTAAAAAGGTGTCTTTTGACTTTTGAATAGTTGTGATTTTTGATTACATCTATTTATGAATACACGCCCCTTCAAACATTATATAAAGGGGACTGGAAAACATAATTTAATTACTACTTCCTCTATATTCTTCTCACTCCAAATTCTCATTATATATTTCACAAAACTCACTTCCTATAAACTTCAAATTCACTCAAATTCAATCTCTACTTTACTACAATCATTCTCTTTAATCTACTCACTGATTTGAAAGTATTCTCTTTTAAATTTAAAGATCAAATTGTTATAAAACGGTTATAGGATATTTTGTATCTTGAGTACTACTCTTTGTATTTGGAATCAACAACTTCTACTGCTATTTATGTGGATGTGCTTGTTGCCCATTCAAATCAAGTGGGTGTGCTTATTGCTCGATCAAATCAAGTGGGTGTGCTTGTTGCCCGGTTAAATCAAGCGAGCCTACCGTGAGCTCGAGAAGTCAGAAGGGTGTATCTCGTTGCCATGAAATTTAGACTATATTCTGGTTTGCTTGCTATCTGATTAAAGTAAGCGTTTAAAAGGAAATCTGTACATACACTGTATAGGATTGGTGATTGTACCAAAATTGGGAAAAACACTCTTTGGAAGTCTTTGAAGAGATAAAGTGAAGAAATTAAATGGAAAAAGAGGGATTATCTGATAAAAACTCCAAATCTCAGAGATGAAAATAATTAAATTGCAAGGAGACACAAAAATTTAGAGTGGTTCGGCGTATTGCCTACATCCAATATGAAGTAGTTTGCTTTATTGATCTTTCTTTGATGTTTACAATTGATTTCAGCAAATTACAGCGAATAACAATGATTTGCAGCAGTGAAATTCGTTGGTAGCAGCAGCAATGGAGTTCAGATTTGGATCTGGCAGAGTCTGGGCGTTGGAGATCTCAAAAAGGAAGAAGAACCCCTTTTCTGTTGACTTTGGGGGTCTATTTATAGGTGTAGGAGGCTGATATTTCGCTCAGATCTCGGGAGACCCTCTCTGGCACGTGACCAGGCCCACGCGCCCAAGCCCGTGAAGTTTCGGTCTGATCCGTGATCGATACGAACAGATTTCGTATCGATCAAGATTTCATCCAATGGAGTCGAAATTTGGCGTGGACATTCTTTAGCATGCATGTAGTCTCCTGTGAAAATTTCATAGCATTTGGACTTGTAGATTAGGGGATATGATCGATACGAAATGAGATTATTGGTGGGCTGTTTCGTTCGACTCGCTCTGTTCGACTCGCTTCCGTTCGACTCAGTGACGTGGTGCTTGAGTCTTTGGATCACTCTGTCTTTGATGCTGTTTTGAGCGAGTCAAAGTGTGTTGAGCGAGTCGAAGTGTGTATTGATTGAGCGAGTCGAAGTGGAGCGTCCTGAGGGATTCGAACAGTGGCTTTGCAGATGGATTCGAACGGAGCGAGTCGAAGTAGGCTTCCCAGATGGGTTCGAGCTGAGCGAGTCGAAGAAGGCATCTGATGGAGGCGAAGCGGAGCGAGTCGAAGTAGTCACTTCCGATGGTTGCGAAGCGAGTCAAAGTTGTCACTTTCGATGGTTATGAAGCGAGTCAAAGTTGTAACTTCTGACGGTTGTGAAGCGAGTCGAAGAAGGCATCTGATGGAGGCGAAGCGGAGCGAGTCGAAGTTGTCACTTCTGATGGTTGTGAAGCGAGTCGAAGTGAGCGATTCGACCGGTGGTTGGTTTTCAGTCAATTTTATATCGTTCATAACTTGAGCATACGAACTCGGATTGACTTGATTTGAAACGTTGACTCTCATAGCTTAGCTTGTCATGTCATAGCAATTTTAGCTCGATCCGGACTCGGACAAAATTCATCGATATCCATAGTGAGCCTGTGTATAACTGATCTCTAGGATGGATCGTTATTGGTTTACTAGTCAATTCCTTAGTGTCACAGCCTTGCCAACAGGTGGGATAACATTTGCCCCCCAAAGTACGCCTTGTGGAAACATGATGTGCTTTGAAATGTTGCCATCTTTACTCTGAATAGTTATTGTCTTTTCGATGAAAGCTGTAACCTTTGACTGTTCTTCTTGATAATGTAAACTGTTGACTGTCGACTGCTGTACTCTGTATTGTTGCAACTGAATGTTGTATACTAGTGGTTAGCCGTTTGTTGTTGTAATTGTTATCAAATGAGTTTCCAATTCCTGTAAATCTGGAATGCTGAATATTAGTCCGACATGCACGCATATATGTTAATCCGACTCTCGTTGACTTTTGTACGTTCACGAGTCGTTGTCAGTTTATCTTATATTGAATTCTGTATCGATCCTCTCCTGAACCGACTTGAAATTCGTTGTAACAAGGCTCGATGGTCGTTTCTGAATGTTCCTTCGTAACGATCCTCTCCTGAATCGATGTGAAGGATTGAAACATCGAAGACGATTTTTATTGAATTTGGGGATGTGAATTGAATATTTCGAATCGATGGAGTTGGCCTCTGGAAGCCGTGATTTGATGGGTTCGAACTGATTATTCGTACCGATGGACGCAGGGTTCGATGGATACAAAACTCTTGTTTGACTCGATGATGGATTCGAACTGAACGAGTCGAAGTGGAGCGAGTCGATGTAGACTTCCCTGATGGATTCGAACTGCTTGTTCGACTCGGTCTTGGATTCGAACTGCATAGGAGTCAGAGTCGAAACGCATAGGAGATGGAGTCGAAATGCGCAGGAGACGGAGTCGAAGGTGATCGATACGAAGTGTGGTTTTGTATCGATGGATTCGAAATGATTGCTTGTATTGCTGCATCGGAGATGGAGTCGAAGATAAGTGATACGAAGAGGAGCTTCGCATCGACGCGCTGGAGACGGAGTCGAAGAGCGTGTTCGAATCCATCGGGATGCGAATCATTTATTCCTTTTGCTTTTGAGTCCATATAAATACTCCGTACTTAGACATTTTTCCACTTTCCACTTTTTGCTTTCCTGCCTTGCCTTCGTATCGCTCAGAAACTCGAGAAGAAAGAAGAAACACTCCTGCCTTCGAATCAATTCTTAATCACTCGATCTAACTAACAGTCTTAGGTAATCTCCCAAGCGAATGCAACGTGTAGACAACGAGACTCGATTTTTAACACCAGATTAACCAGAGTCGTGATCAATCGAGATTCTTTTGTGATCGATTGAGACTCCTTTGCCTCAGCTTCGCGTCGATCTAGAGTAGGGGCTTCGAGACGAACTGCGTAGCCTTGGGATCGAGTCGAAATGGAGGCTTTTAATCGATTCAAAGTGTTGCGCTCTGATCGATTCGAAATGATGGCCTTCGCTCGAGTCGAAGTCGACGTTTGGGATCGAGTCGAACTGGAGCTTTGGGAGCGAGTCGAACTGCGTAGTCTTGGGATCGACTCGAACTGGAGGTTTTGGAATCGAGTCGAGCTAGAGGTTTGGGAGCGAGTCGAACTGGAGGTTTGGGAGCGAGCCGAACTGTTGCGCTCTGATCGATTCGAAATCCCCAGCCTCTTGATCGAGTCGAACTTGCACGCCAACCCTCTGACCGAGACTAACTCATACGCAGACGACCATGACTTATCGATGCGAACATGGCTCTCGTGAGCGATATGAACTTGATCATTAAAAAATTTGAAACTCCTCGCATATTTGAACAATTGACTCCGACGAGCTTCAAACTTGCATAACTGGACTTAACCGTTTCATCGCATATCTGACTGCCTATCGAAGCTCGTTGATGAAACTGGAACTTATCAAAATGACAACAAACTTTAACTTGGAATGATAGTTAATAGCTGGATGGTACGGTTGTGACGGTCAGCGATGACGGTCCTTCCGACTGAATTCCGAAGTCTCGTCGTTTACATGCTTCCTTCAATCCTGTTGATCTTCTCAAATGATATACAGTATTGCACTGCACAACACACTCACACACTTTACACTGGGGGATGCACGAGCGTTATTGTCAGTTTAACAATGATTTTTTTATAAGCTAGCTAGTCATGGAACCTTCAAGTTCTCAGCAGCTGGAACACCCAAGTTCTATTCCTCCAACCATAGAGATACCGGTTATTGAAGCTGAAGTTATAGAGCCAGCTCCGAACGAGCGTCCAAGTGCTCGGTTTATTTGTAATTCCAAAGATTCGGTGCCGTCGGGTATCTCCGAAGATATGCTAGGACGGATTTGTCTAAGGCACGGTCTGTCGCTTGACGACGTGTTACTACCTGGGCCAAATAACAGGCCACACGGTCCCCCGGAGGGGTTTACTGCTTTCAACCGTCACGCTTGCACAACGGGGACACTCCCTCCCTTCAATCAATATATAAGGGGATGTTATCATTCCTTGGAATAGCTCCATCCCAGCTACATCCCAACGGGTATGCTTTGTTGAACAGCACCTTCATTCTGTTTATGGAGATCCTCTTTCGACCGCCGAAGCCGATCGAAATCAGATATTTATTTAACGTCAAGAGCCATGGATAAAGCCCTTCTTTCACCTTCCTGGAAGCGGTCAGAAACTGTCACATTGTAATGGGCTCCTGGGGAAGGCTAAGTTACTTCAAGACCGAATGGTTCTACGTTCGGTGCCCCCCGGGTTTGCTAGGCGATGGTTGGATAGACGTAAGCGCTCCAATCTTTCTCTTGAGTTATTGAGATAATAATAACCAATTTCAAAACTGATACACTTCTCTTCTTTTACAGCCGCGATCTCTCGACCTGACGGTGCATACTTTAGAGAGCTAGTTCGGATCCTCCAAGCGTTTCCGGGCGAAGAGAGGCATATCGACTTGGTTCTGTCTGACAGAAATTTGAGGACTGTCGGGCTAATAGAATGGAGGCAGAGCATACAGATGGAAGGGATACATAGAGTGGTCACGAAGAAACAGGTGAAGCGCAAAGCGCCCGCAGTAGTGATAGTCGAAGAAGTTGATCTAGAAAGAATGCCTACCGATACCGAGCTCCCAGCTGGGCCTTCTGCCGATGTCCAGGATTCGGGAGGAAGAAGAAAAGGCAAGGCTGCTGCTCGCAAATGCTCTAAATCTGAGAGATTTAAATCTGTGTTTGTGTCCTTGCCCGTTCCGGGGATTAGAATTTCTGACGCTCCTCCCCCGTAAGTAGAGAATCCCTTTGCAGGGCTTGCCGACATCCCGATTCCGGATTTTGTGTCGTCTCCACACGACGCCGGGATGGAGGAGCTTGATAGTGCTCTTGAACTGAGCGGGTCACTTGCTATGAGTGCGGCCGACATTTCCGGTTGGTCGGGGGGTTGCACATGCATACACTTCACTACACTACATGATTCACAACTGTACATCATCCAACTTAGGAAATTACTAACTCTTTCTTCATTTTTCATTTTCAAGTACTATGTCTGGAAGAGGATCGATGCTCGGGAATCTCCACTCGGCCCGAAAGGCTTCTTCTTATTATGAGTCCCGTAGGAGAGACTCGGATAGAGATCGTGATCGCGAGTACTCTAACCAAGATAGGTACGGGCGTCATAGGGATAGAGAATACAGGCATCGGTCTAGATCACGCTCTCCTCCTCCTAGACTTCCATCGCCACCCCCTGCTTTTGTTCCACACCCACCGGAGCCTCCTCGTCACAGGCATCTTCTCATACTTCTAGATCTGAGACTCATCTTCAGAGAGTTGAGACCACGATCTCCATGATTACAGAGTAGGTCCCAGCTGAACCCACAGGTGAAGGGGCCCTTAAGCTGGATCAGATGAGGAAAGACTTTCCGAACATTTGCTTCGATGGCTATGTCTTCCCGCCACACTTAAAAAGAATTCCGTCTGGAGTGGAGAACGCGATGCATGAGTACGTTCATGACATCTACACCCAGTACAGGGAGTGGGTAAAGGCTGCGGAGAAAGCTTCTAAGGTGGCCTTTGAGCGAGCTAAAGCGCTTGAGAAACTGGAGACCGAACTCGCTCAAAGGGACCGGATTATACAAGTGCTTACTGCTGAGGCCGAGTCTTCTCGAAAATCGGAGATTGAGGCCACCAAAAAAGCTAATGAAGTGAAGGCGGAAATGGAGAGGTTGGGGCAGACACATGTTCCCTTGGTGGAGGAGATGGGCCACCGGAACACTAAAGTCAACGCCGAGCGGGATGCGGCGGTTAAGGAACTCAATGAGCTCAAGGCCAAATTCGCCGACATGGCCAAGGAAAAAGATGATGCGAACAACGCAGCCCAGGAGGCGTGCGAACAAGCTATTCTGCTCAGGGGTGAACGGGATGCGGCTGTGGCTAAAGTCCAGAAGGTGGAGACTGAGGTCAAGGAGAGAGTGAAGTTGGCCGAGTCCAGGCTAGAGGCTGACATCGAAGACCTTCTCGTTGTTTACAACGCTAATGTGCTAAGGCACAAGGGTCTAGCCTGGCTCGATGATTTTTTGATGCTTCTTTACAACGCCTGGGGCCGACTGGTTGAGGAAGAGAAGGAGGCGCATTAGGGCGACTCCGTGGATGAATTTGAACTTGAGAATCGCATTCTGACTGAAGATGAAAAGAAGATTCTCCACGGATCAATGATTCTACGTGAGAAGGAAAGACTTGGCGCCCGACGCTTTGAAGTGGGAGAGGGTTTGGAGTTGACCACCATGAAGCAAGTCTTGAAGTTCCAGCGTCAACCCAGCCTGAATCCCCATCTGCGGTTGATCCCCAGGCCGTTCCTGCTTACAATCCAGATCAGCCGCAGATGTCTACGGCCGCAGCGCAAGTCACTGATGCCGCTCTGCCGCCTACAAGTCAAACTGAGGAAGGTATTCTGAAAATTCCACATATCTTTCTTAAGTCGAAATCTTCAATCGAGTTAAGTTCTAACAGTTCTCTTATTCTTTGTCCAGTGATTGATGCTGCACCGGCCATGCCTCCTGCTACTCAAGAATCACATCAAACGCAGGAGGCTATCGTGACCGAAGCAATCACCGTGAGTACAGCTGCTTTGCTTGACGACATGCAGGGGAGTACGATTATGTTTGATGAGCAGCTGATGGATGAACTCTTTCGCCGTCACGGTGATCCTCTCGCTGACGTGTCATCTGTCATGAGTGGAACTGATCCTGCTACAAGCTCTTTAATGCCGACTGCTGATGCCCCCAGCGGGGCTCGAGCAGTAACTGAAGAGGAGATGTTCGCTCAAATCGACGCTGAAATGGCAGTAGCGGCTCATGGTGGCAGTTTCGGAGGTGGGATGGCAGCACCGGGACCTGCTCCGCTTAGCATGATATCTCCTAGTGGTATTGTCTTCATTACCAACGTGCCCATTCCACCTTCTGTACTTGATCATGTTCCTCCGACCCCGCCCGCAGGGAGCATTCCTATCCACTCGAGTTCGTAGGAGGATGTTGATATAATGCCCTCGCCTGAAGACCAACCGCCGAAGAGCAAAGGCTCGAAGAGGAAGATTAGCGGTGGCTCCAGCGGGTCTACACCGAGAAGGAAGCCAAGGAAGAAGAAAGATTAAACATGCTTCCCCGGTTTATTTTGACTTGCATTTTGTTAGCCGTGTATAGATGCGGGTTCGGCCCCTGCTAGTAGGAATTTTTGGAAACTTGTACACGAACTTCTTTTTATAAACAATAGAAATGAAACTTCTCTTTTTTGGCTTCTTTTCTGTCATTGTGTATTTTTCCAAGTGTTTCAATATCTGAAGTGTACTTATGAAGTTTTAGTTTTCGAATCAAGTTTGTTTTTGTTCGCCAAGTTCGGAAACTGTGGACATGGTTTGCGACCGGGAAGCGAGTTGAACTTTGATGTTGCATTGCTTCAGTCGATGGTTGATGCTTAAGTCTTGCACCCCAGCCTTGGTGGTGTGTTGTAAAACATCAGTCAGCGATCGCTTTTTTCTTATAGCATGTCGAGTCCAGTGCCACTGAGTGGGTGTTTGAGACAAACGGAGATTGAGCGATTCATTCACGCTTGTCCGATCGTCGATGATCATATCCGCGCTTCGGGGATTCTCATTCGTTTACTGGCGGTTGGTCATGCCGGCTTAAGTTTCAATCATATGTCCGCGTCTGGGGACTTGGAATTGATGTTTATACTCCGACTCGCGCTCTGGGAGTTTGGAGTCGATATTTATACTCTGATTCATGCTTCGGGAACTTGAAGTTGGTGTCTATGCCCCGTTTCATGCTCTAGGAACCCGGAGTCGATGTCCATGCTCCGACTTGCACTTTGGGAATTCGGAGTTGTCGTTTATACTCCAATTCGCGCTCTGGGAATTTGGAGTCGATGCTTATACTCCGGTTCGCACTCTGGGAATACAGAGTTGATGTTTATACTCCGATTCACAATCTGGGGACTCGGAGTTGATGTTTATACTCCGCTTCGCACTCTGGGAATACGGAGTTGATTTTATACTCCGCTTCGCACTCTGGGAATATGGAGTTGACATTTATACTCTGGTTCGCACTCTGGGAACTCGGAGTTGATGTTTATACTCCGACCCGCGCTCTGGGAGTTCAGAGTTGATGTTTATACTCTGGTTCGCACTTTGGGGACTCGAAGTTGATGTTTATACTCCGCTTCGCACTCTGGGAATACAGAGTTGATGTTTATACTCCGCTTCGCACTCTGGGAATACGGAGTTGATGTTTATACTCTGACTCGTGATCTGGGAGTTCGGAGTTGATGGTGGATTGTCGTGTATCAATCCTTTTTTGACTTTGATGTGATGGCTTGTCCCCGAGCTCGGGTTTCACTTAGCGAGTGATTGGTTGCATCGCAGTCACTCTCTATTTGAATAAATTCCGCCATATCGTGAAACTTAGCTCTCCGTGCATAGTGATGGTCATATGAAGCATTTCAAGTAAATCACAGCTCTGGCTCGAAGAGATTGCATTTTATTGCTGAAATAAGAAAGTATGGCAAAGTCAGTTGCCTTATTACAAGTTCTAATTTCGAAATGCAGAAACAAATTGCAAAAAAGGAAAGTAAACTAAATGGATAAAGATAGCCTGTCATGTGTAATAGCGGCGAAGGCTCTCGCTATTCCAAGCTCTCGGCAGAGTAAGACCGTCGACGGTCGATAACTTGAATGTGCCATCTCCGAGCCTTCGTTCAATAACATACGGTCCTTCCCATGTCAGCTTCATATGCAAAGGAACCAGATAGATTCTTTTTAAGACGAGATCGCCTAGTTCGAAGGTTCGCGGACGGACCTTGGCGTTGTACAATCGGGCGACTCGACTTCGATGCGCAGCTGCCCTCAAATCAGCTTCTTCACGCTTCTCATCTAGTAGATCGAGAGATTCAGCAAGTAATATAGCATTTGTCTTCGGATCATAGTATGTCACATGATGAGAAGGTACTTGTAGTTCAACTGGAATAACGGCTTCTGAACCGTAAGAGAGAGAGAATGGAGTATGGCCGGTCGCGGTCTTGTGGGTTGTTCGGTAAGCCCATAGGGCCATAGGAAGTTCATCGACCCACTTGCCCCCGACCTTTTCCAGTCGTTTTTTCGGGATGGATTTTATAACTTTATTAACTGCTTCGACCTGTCCGTTTGCCTGAGGGTGTGCAACTGCAGAGAATTTCTTTTGGATGTGAAATCGTTTGCAGAAATCTTTAAATTCAGCACTGTCGAATTGGGTTCTGTTGTCTGTAATAATGGTGTGTGGGAGACCGAATCGACAGATGATGTTACGAACCACAAAGTTGATTACTTTCTTCATTGTAATGGTAGCGAGAGCTTTGGCTTTAGCCCACTTTATAAAGTAATCAACTGCGACGATGGCGTACTTCGCACCACCTTTTGCCAGAGGTAGAGCACTGATGATGTCGATGCCCCACATTGCGAACGGCCATGGGCTGACCATTTGCGTTATCTCGGTAGGAGGAGCTCTAGGAATTCGGGCATATTTCTGGCACCTATCACATTTCTTTGCATAGTCCGACGCATCGCGATTCACGGTCGGCCAGTAGTATCCGTAGCGAAGTATTTTCTTGGCAAGTGCTTGCCCCTCGGTGTGATCGCCACATTCTCCCTCGTGTACATCGTGCAATACTTGTTTAATTTCATCGTGAGCGATACACCGGAGTAGAGGGACTGAGTACCCCCTTCTGTACATGAGTCCATTTTGGATGGTAAATCGTGAGGCCTTCCGAAGGACTTGTCTCTTTTCACTCCTGCGCTCCGGTAGGGTTCCGTGCTCAATGTAATTTCTGAGTGGGGTCATCCATGAATCCTTTTCGGGAACGGTTTTGCATACCCAGTTTATTTATGTTCGGTCAATGCTTGGGGAAGATAGCATTTCTACGGGAACGAGCCCCATTTGCTGAGCTTCACCTGTGCTGGCCAGCTTTGCCAAGGAATCGGCCTTTTAGTTGCGTTCTCGAGGTATATAATAAATGGCATAGTAATCAAACTTATTTAGTACTTCTTGAACTCGGGCTAAGTAAGTAGCCAGCCTTCGGTCTCTCGCTTGATATTCTCCTCGAACCTGACACACGACTAGTTGTGAATCGCAATAAATTTCCATAGCGATAATTTTCAGATCTCTGGCAAGTTTCAAGCCAGCTAAGAGGGCTTCATATTCAACTTCATTATTGGTTGCATGAAAGTCAAACTTCAAAGCGTAGCATATAGATCGGCCTTCGGGGGTTTCGAGTACAACACCAGCGCCTGAACACCGGTTGTTTGATGCACCATCAGTATACAGCTTCCAGACGTATTCGGGGGATTTACAGGTTTCGGGAAAATCCTTTGGAATGGTAAATTCAACTATGAAATCAGCGAGGACTTGTCCTTGGATTGCTCGTCTTGGAGTGTAAGTAATATCAAACTGACTCAGTTCGATGTTCCACTTGAGTAACCTACCAGACGTCTTAAGCCGTGAAAGGACCTGTCGTAACGGCTGGTCGATGTAAACAACAATGGGATGTGCCTGGAAATATGGTCGGAGTTTTCTTGATGCGATTATAAGGCAGTAAGCCAACTTTTCTAGCTTTGGATAGTTCCTTTCAGCCCCAGTCAATCGTTTGCTGACGTAGTACACTGCTTCTGTATCCCGTCTTCTTCTCGAACCAAGGCAGCGCTGATAGCATTTTCTGATATCGCCACGTATGCATACAACTTCTCATGATCAATAGGCTTTGACAGTATTGGCGGTGTGGATAGATGTTGAACTAGTGCTTGGAAAGCGCCCTCGCACTCCGTGGTCCATTCAAAGTTGCGTTTTCCTTTTCGGATCAGATCGAAGAAGGGAATGCATTTGTCAGTGGACTTTGAAATGAACCTGCTCAAAGCTGCTACTTTTCCATTGAGACTTTGGACTTGCTTTATAGTCTTTGGAGTTTCAAGATTTCTGATAGCCCAGATTTTTTCAGGATTAGCTTCGATCCCTCGAGCGTTGACGATGAACCCAAGGAATTTTCCGGATGCAACTCCAAAGTGACATTTTAGTGGATTTAGCTTCATCTTGTATTCCCGAAGTATGTTGAACATAGTTTTCAGGTTTTTAACATGGTTGGTGGAGAGTCGTGACTTCACAAGAATGTCGTCTACATATACTTCCATTGTTTTCCCGATTTGATTGGCAAACATCTGATTGACCAATCGTTGATAAGTAGCCCCGGCGTTCTTGAGTCCGAATGGCATAACCTTGTAACAGTAAAGTCCCAGATTGGTTACGAAGCTGGTATGTTCTTGATCGGGTAAATGCATCGGTATCTGATTGTAGCCAGAATACGCGTCCATGAAGGATAAGAGTTCATGCCCTGCTGTCGAATCTACTAGCTGATCAATTCTGGGAAGCGGGAAACTGTCTTTGGGACATGCTTTATTCAGATCGGAATAGTCGACACACGTTCTCCACTTTCCGTTCGGCTTTCGGACGAACATGGGATTCGACACCCATTCAGGATATAGGGCATCCCGAATGAACCCGTTCGCTTTAAGCTTTTCTACTTCCTCTTTAAGGGCGGCAGATCTCTCTGGATCCATACCACGCCTTTTCTGTTTGACCGGGACATGCCGCGGGTCGATGTTCAGGGTGTGGCTCGCGATGTCCAGCGAGATCCCACACATATCGGAATGTGTCCAGGCAAATACGTCAAGATTTGCCTGCAGAAATTCAACCAATTCCTCTTGAGTTTGTTGGCTTAGCTGAGATCCAATCTTTATCATTTTCGAATCATCGTTACTGTCAACTGGGACATCAATCGTCAGTTCGGCCGGGGTTTCTTGACTTTCTTTAAATTCTCCTTCGTCTTCAGTTTCTCTCGGGTCAAGATCCTTGAGGAATTAGCTGGGGTGCCCGGGCCTGGGCCCGGGCGTTAATTGTCAATTATCGGCAAAACGGATGCAGAGAGATTCCACCACGCCCTTTCCTTTCTCCTTTCACTGCGCCTCCCGCAGCTCAGCAACATAGCAGGCTCTAGCAGCAGCCTGATCTCCCTGAATGATTCCTATTCCATGATTAGTGGGAAACTTTAAAGTCAAACACCATGGGGCGATGGCTGTCCTGAATTCAGCGAGGGCCGGTCGGCCTAAGAAAGCATTGTAAGGGGAGTCTATGTCCAAAACAATGAACTGCAACATCCGCACTCTCTGACGTTCTCCAACTCCCAACTCTACTGGCAGTTCCACCATTACAGTGGGTATAGTAGCACTTCCGTTGAAACCATGGACTCGGGATTGACAAGGTTTCAAGTCCGTGGCTTCCATTTTCATTTGACCATAAGCTCGCTTGAACAAAATATTAACAGAGCTTCCACTGTCAACTAAGATCCTCTTCATCCATGCGGGACATACTTGTGCTGAGATGACCAGTGGATCGATAGTGGGGGCTTCGACTTTATCAGCATCTCTGTTCCTGAACACGATGTCATCTGTCATCGTTTTCTGTTGCTTGGTCGGAGTCCCTTCATCAAAACTACTACAACACTCGAAGTCCGCATGCCTGATAGAACTGGCATACGACTCCATTTCCTTCCAGCTTCGATCTGCTGGGTGAGGACCACCACTTATTGTATTGATGACCAACCTCCCGCCTGTACGAGCGGGTTCCTCCTGTCTTTCCTGATTTGACGCACGATTCTGATTTGATGGGCCTGCACCACCAGATTGCAGCGCCCGCACATACTGATCCAACTTCCGTTCACGTATCAGTTTTTCAATGAGGTCCTCTAAGTGACGACACTCATTGGTGTTGTGGCCATAACTCTCATGGAATCTACAAAATTTCCCTGTTTGGATTTGTCTTTTCAGTTGGTGGTTTCAGGGCAGGTTTCTTGTATTGCATGGTATTGCAGGTCTATAGATACACATTTTCCAACGACGTGTTTAATGGAGTGTAATTATCGTACATGGAAGCTCTACGCTGTGGACCATGATTTTGATCGCGTTTTTTGTTCTAATTTCCATTGTCCTTCTGCTGATTCTGTTTATTTTGGACGTTTAACTGAATTTTTCCAAAACTATCTCCGGACTATTTAACAGCGATGTTACTTTGGATACCTTCGATGTTGGGCCCTACGTCATCCTGCTTCCTAGACTGTTTCACATCCTCCCTTCTCAAGAATTGGGCTGCCTTGGAATAGAAACGGTCCAATAACGCAGGTGGTTTTCCAACTAACCAATTTCCGAACTCGGAATCAGCATCAATTCCCTTAGTCAATGCCATCAGGATAGAGTTATCATTGGGATTGCTAATTTCTGCACATGCAGCATGGAATCGCTCCAAGTAACGTCTAAGTGTTTCTCCGGGAGCTTGTGTAACGCTAGACATAGTGTTAACATCTTTAGGCCTTGCCACGTGCATACGGAATTGTTCAACAAACTTGGTGGCCATTTGATCAAAACTAGAAATGGATCGTGGTGGCAGACGAGTAAACCACATGGTTGCGATGCCCTTCAAGGAAATGGGGAAACTACGGCATTTTACTACATCATCAGCTCTTGCAGCATTCATCAGCTATTCGTACTTCAGGATGTGTTGATTGGGATCAGAACTCCCTTCGTAAACTGGAAAAGTTGGCATCCTGAAGCGCCGAGGTGGTTCAACATACAATATGTCATCGGTGAAAGGGGTATGACTCCGGGAGATTCCCCAATCGTCATTAGAGAGACCCTGACTTTCACGGATCATTTGGCGGATCATTGTTGGTATATCCGATATTCAGATACTTGGAGCATGTTGTGCCAAGGTGTGGTCAGGTTCCATAGCACGAGTCTGGACCGAACGTGGTCGACGGTCCATGCCTCGCCTCCTTGGTTCAACATCCTCAGGGACATAAGGCTCAGGAGTTTGTTCTCGTTGGTTACGTTGAGGATCAGCTTGGTTTCTAGCATCACCTCCCCTTCCGGCAGTGGCGGTAGTAACAATGTTACCGGTGACATGGTAAGGAGCAGCACCTCCTCGAGTTGAAGGTTCTATACGAAGACTAGCGGATGGTCTAGCTCTAGTTTGCCCAAGATTCGAAGCAGGTTGGTGTCCCGTGGCTTGGGTGAAGCTTACACCTAGCCGTGGGCATGTGGATCTGGTTTGGCCATCGGAGGAGGCTGAACTCTCTGTGGAAGAATAGGAACCTTGGTCTCTTCTGGATCTTCTTCGCCTTTGGCGATTTAGTTGGTTGGTCAACTTTGCGTTGGCGCGCAGTTGTTAAGTGAGCTGTTGTCGACTCTGGGTCAATTCTTGGAACAGCGTCTGGAACTCTTGTCTGGTAACCGGACCTGTTGGATCTGAAGGTCCGGCGGCATCTTGGTTTGATGGAGGCAACTGTGCGGGATTCTGCCTGTCCCGTCCTCCTTGATCAGCAGCTATAGAGGTAGTCCATGTACTTACCATAGTGAGGTGAAGAAAGTCCTTTCCTAGATCTGATGCAAACCTGAATAGAATGGAAGGGCTTCAAAGTTCTAGATCTGGATCTTCTTCTTGGATTTATGCAATCCGATATAGATAGGAGATCCAAAGAGCAGGAGAAAAATTGGGTTTGTTCTCAATGAAAGCACCAAAGTGTTTGTACCAAAATTGGGCACAAAACTCTTCGGAAGTCTTTGAAGAGATAAAGTGAAGAAATTAAATGGAAAAAGAGGGATTATCTAACAAAAACTCCAAATCTCAGAGATGAAAATAATTAAATTGCAAGGAGACACAAGAATTTAGAGTGGTTCGGCGTATTGCCTACGTCCACTATGAAGTAGTTTGCTTTATTGATCTTTCTTTGATGTTTACAAT
The DNA here is from genome assembly GCA_030737815.1 of Allium fistulosum. Taxonomy (NCBI): domain Eukaryota; kingdom Viridiplantae; phylum Streptophyta; class Magnoliopsida; order Asparagales; family Amaryllidaceae; genus Allium; species Allium fistulosum. Next base: position 422,931,466 of record CM060906.1, read on the forward strand.
TGATTTCAGCAAATTACAGCGAATAACAATGATTTGCATTAGTGAAATTCGTTGGTAGCAGCAGCAATGGAGTTCAGATCTGGATCTGGCGAAGTCTGGGCGTTGGAGATCTCAAAACGGAAGAAGAACCCCTTTTCTGTTGACTTTGGGGGTCTATTTATAGGTGTAGGATGCTGATATTTCGCTCAGATCTCGGGAGACCCTCTCTGGCACGTGACCAGGCCCGCACGCCCAAGCCTGTGAAGTTTCGGTCCGATCCGTGATCGATACGAACAGATTTCGTATTGATCAAGATTTCATCCAATGGAGTCGAAATTTGGCGTGGACATTCTTTAGCGTGCATGTAGTCTCCTGTGAAAATTTCATAGCATTTGGACTTGTAGATTAGGAGATATGATCGATACGAAATGAGATTCTCGGTGGGCTGTTTCGTTCGACTCGCTCTATTCGACTCGGTGACGTGGCGCTTGAGTATTTGGATCACTATGTCTTTGATGCTGTTTTGAGTGAGTCGGAGTGTGTATTTATTGAGCAAGTCGAAGTGGAGCGTCCTGAGGGATTTGAACAGTGGCTTTGCAGATGGATTCGAACGGAGCGAGTCGAAGTAGGCTTCCCAGATGGGTTCGAGCTGAGCGAGTCGAAGAGGGCATCTGATGGAGGCGAAGCGGAGCGAGTCGAAGTAGTCACTTCCGATGGTTGCGAAGCGAGTCGAAGTTGTCACTTCCGATGGTTATGAAGTGAGTCGAAGTTGTCACTTATGATGGTTGTGAAGCGAGTCGAAGAAGGCATCTGATGGAGGCGAAGCAGAGCGAGTCGAAGTTGTCACTTCTGATGGTTGTGAAGCGAGTCGAAGTGAGCGATTCGACCGGTGGTTTGTTTTCAGTCAATTTTATATCGTTAATAACTTGAGCATACGAACTCGAATTGACTTGAGATTTGAAACGTTGACTCTCATAGCTTAGCTTGTCATGTCATACCAATTTTAGCTCGATCTGGACTCGGACAAAATTCGTCGATATCCATAGTGAGCCTGTGTATAACTGATCTCTAGGATGGATCTTCATTGGTTTACTAGTCAATTCCTTGGTGTCACGGCCTTGCCAAAAGGCGGGATAACAACTGGACATAGGATTGGTTAATCTGAACCAGTATAAAAACCATAATGTCATCTCTCTTACTTTTACAGCATATGTGTGTGTGTGTGGTTGCCTGCTAATATATATTTGTGTTGATTGTCTTTGTTTCATTTAAAATCTTGAAACAATTTAGAAAAATTAGTTATAAATCACTATTCACCCCCTCTAGTGTTAAATTTCCATAGGATCCATTCACACTAGTATAAGTTATACTACGCTGTCTCCCACATTTGGTATAAGAGCATTAGGTTTTCAAAAACTCATTATTTGATTTTTGAAAGGTATAAATGGTTAGTAACACTTGTAGTACATTTTTAACAGTTTTGAATAAAAACGAAGTTGTAAAATCATTATGTTACCCTCAAATAGATTAGGAATTAATAATATTGAAAAGTCACTTGATTATTTGAAAGTGTATAAAGTAAATTTGCAGGAACAAATATGTTATATTGCAGATAGCGAACAGACACCTGATAACCATACATCACAAATCAAAAAGGACAAATTGATACTAGACAGTGGATGCTCAAGGTATATGATTGGCAATCCGGAGTTCTTAAAGGACATTGTTTACCAAGATGGAGTAACAGTTAACTTTGGAGATAACTCAAAAGGATATGTCATCGGCATCGACGGTGTAAGTAACTATAAAACTCCTATTATTTCTAATGTTTTGCTAGTTAGAAATTCAAACCATAATTTGCTCAGTATTAGTCTATTATGTGATAAGGATTTCAAAATTAAGTTTGAAAAGACATTTGTCACATCGAGGATAATGACTCTAGAGTCATTTTTGAAGGAGTTAGGAAACGTAAAATTTACGTTTTAAATATGAAAGTATCTAATGATAATCTCCTTTTGGCCGAATCTAGTGACCCTTGGATTTGGCATAAATGATTTGGTCATTTAAATTTTAAACATTAATCCAAAGTGGTCAGGTATGAACTTATTAGAGGACTTCCAAAAATAAATTTTAGTGTCAATAATCTTTGTGATGCTTTTTAACTTGATAAACTACACAAAAGTTCATTTAAGTCAAAAGACATGATTTCGACTACACATCCCTTCGAACTTCTTCATTTAAATCTTTTTGGGCCATCACAAGTTCAATCAATAATTCATAATAGATATATTTTTATAATAATAGATGATTTTTCAAGATATACTTGGATAATATTTCTTAAACATAAGAGTGATGCGTTTGAAATATTTAAAATTTTCACTAAGAAAACTCAAAATCAAAAGTCAATTAAAATTAAAACAATATGAAGTGATCATGGAGGAAAATTTGAGAATGAAAATTTTGAAAACTTTTGTAATAAAAAAGGAATTACACGACTTTTTTTCTAGAACTCCTCAACAAAATGGAGTTGTAGAACTAAAAATAGAACTATATAAGAATGTGTTGGGACTATGCTAAATGATCAAAAAAAAATCGGGCTGAAACAGTTACTACAACATATTATATTTCAAATGGAGTTTTAATAAGACCATTACCAAGAAAACACCTTATGAATTATTTTTTGATAAAGAGCCAAAAGTATCTTATTTTAAAGTTTTTGGTAGTAAATGATTTATATTAAATATAAAAGATAATCTAGATAAATTTGACACTAAATTGGATTAATGTATATTTATTAGTTATTCAAATATACGTAAGGCCTATAGAGTTCTTAATACTAGAACTAACACAATTGAAAAAACTTCACATGTTTTATTTGGTGAAAATTTTAAAGTAACCAATATTACTACTGATAAGGAAGAAAATCTTAATCCTAATGATAATAACGAAACTACAAATATTGGAACTCCTAACAATGAAAATAATAATACTCATAATTCAAATCCAAATAAAAGAACGAAATTTTTAAAAGACCATCCCAAGGAAAATATTCTTTGAAGTATAGAATCAGTTGTAAAAACTAGAAATCAACTAAATAAGATGAGTAATATAGCATTTATTTTAACTAACAAACCCAAAAATCCAAAAGAAGCATCATTGGATGATTCAAGGATTCTGGCCATACAAGAAGAACTAAACCAGTACACTCAAAATGATGATTGGGAATTAGTTTCATGATCAGAAAATCAATCTATAATTGGAATTGAGTGGGTCTACAAAAATAAACTAAATGAACATGGAGAAGTCATAAGGGATATAGAACGTTTAGTTACACAAGGATACAGCCAAGAAGAAGGAATAGACTTTGATGAAACATTTGTGACTGTAGCCAGATTAGAAGCTATAAGAATTCTACTTGTTTTCGCAAACCATAATAATTTTAAATTATTTCAAATGGATGTCAAAAGTGCTCTTTTAAATGGTTTTATTAAAGAAGATGTATACGTTGAACAACCTTCACTTTTTGAAGATGAAAAACGCTATAATCATGTTTATAAATTAAAAAAGTCACTATATGGTTTAAAACAAGCACCTAAAGGTTGGTATGAAAGACTAAAATCATACTTAATACAATTTAATATTGAAATAGGTAAAGTAGATACTATGTTATTTATAAAAAAGGTAACAATGATATTCAATTTATACAAATATATATGGACGATGTTATTTTGGGTCAACAAATGAACAACTAAATAAGAATTTGTTGATATAATGACTAAAGAATTTGAAATGAGTCACATATAAATTAGATAATTAAATAATGGAATATTTATAAGTCAAGAAAAATACGCTAAAGAATTAATAAAGAAATTTGGAATATCTAACATAAGCGGTAATCAACACCCATGACAACTAGTGAGAAACTTAATAAAGAAGACAACTTAGACATTGACAAAAAAACTCTATAGAGGTATGATAGGATCATTACTCTATATCACTGCTAGTAGACCTGATATCATGCATAGTGTATATCTATGTGCAAGATATCAGTCACAACCTAAAGATACACAACTTAAAGCTATAAAACACATCTTAAGATATGTTAACAACATTTTAGACTATGGGCGTTTCTATCCCAAAGAAGATTCATTTGATTTAGTATCATATAGTGATGTTGATTATGCTAGATGCAAATCTGACCGAAAAAGTATGAGTGGAACCTGTCACTTTTGGGACACTCACTTGTATCTTGGCTCAGTAAAACGTAAAATGTTATATCTATATCCACAACAGAGGTAGAATATATATCAGCAGCATTAGCCTGTTCACAGGTGATGTGTATGCAACCAATAAGAGATTTCGGTTTAAATTTAAAAAAATCTTCAATATATTATGATTACATTAGTGCAATAAACCTATCTAAAAATCCAACCCATCATGCTAGGATAAAACATACTGATATAAGACATCATCTACTAAGAGATAACGTAAATAAAGAAATTATTACACTAGAATTTATAAATACAGAAAATCAAGTAGCTAATATTTTAACTAAACCATTAACACAAACTAATTCCATCAAATTAAGTAGAGAACTTGGAATATGCTCATTTACAGAAATCTATAAATATTAAACTTTTATTTACAAATTAAAAAGAAAAGTGAAAAAGAAAATTATTTTGCATATGTCGACATACGTAGGTAGTATATGTCAACATATATGGCAGTTTTCAGAAAACTGTTTCTCCCTCCTCCTTTCAAAATTTAAATCTAATTATATAACCATCAAATTTCGACTCCAGACCCATTTCCTCATATTCTTCCTTTTGAAAACTTAAATAAATTAATTAAAAATGGATCCATCCAATTCCAAACGTCCAAGAGAAGAATCAAGCCACTTAATAACTTCACGTTTTTGTAAACCAGGCAATGTTGAAAAAGAACTGAAGGATGTTCTCACAATGCTTACTGAAATTCAAGTAATGCAAATTCGCTTCAAAAATGAATAAGAAAAGCAAGGTATAATGTTAAGGAATTTGCAAAAACATATATTGGATAATCAAGCAAATCCAATAATAATTAAAGAGGGAGATACTCAAATAAATCTTACAATTATAATCCTATGAATCAATATGATAAAGCGGAAGATGAAGAAGAGGAGAATGACACGATAATGAGGATGAAGATGAAGTTCATTGCATATGAGAGGTCAATTATGATGCTCATGGCAATTTAGTGGAACAAAAGAGAAATTTTTGTCTCCACTATCCAAATTGTTCCATTCATAGATCTCCTATAATTAAATCAAAACATTGATTTGTATTTAGGGTATGTATATGTTTGGTTTGTTTATTTTGTGTGAACATATAGGGTTGTTTTAGTTCGAATACATGGTTTGGTGTGTAGTATTTAAATTTGAATATTTATGCACTAGTTTGATAAGTTAGTTTGGTTGGCTTTATATAAGTTATTGATATGAATTATATGTATTGATTGTATGGTTGAAACCAATAATTGTATATGTATATAGTTATTTCTCAGAAATATCATTTTCACAATCATTATTAATTTTGATTTCATATACAATATTATCACATAAATATGTCACATTTAAGGGGAGTTTGTTTTTCTTTACCCATTTTTTATGATGGAAAAGGGGGAAAAATATTATATATGCATATATTAAGGGGAGTTATTCAAAATATGGGGATTTGACTAATTTAGTGGGAGTTACATCATATTTTATAATAAATACAGTTACATGGTTGTCATCATCGAAAAAGAAGAGATTGTTAATATCGCAAATATTGATATTGCAAACAACAACCATATAAATATAAATACTGATGTTTTTCCAAGTTGTGCAGAATATTATATAGGTTTATACAAGAACAGGATAATCGAGTTTGAAAACTGATCAGTAAAAAGACTTGAGATCGAGATTCAGAGATGATCATGATATTTGAAGACTCATGATTTTAGAGACAAAGACACGAAGAGTTCAAGACTATAGATTATGGTTAATAGATAATAGATTAATTTGTTAAAGACCTTGAATAACAACTTTCTTCTCTTTGAATACACTCTTATCAAATTATTTAACTTATTATCTAAATATTTATTTTATTTTCAAAATATATTTCTACAAATATTTTATAAGAGTTTTATGTATTTAGAAACTATATTTAAATAATTTTACTAGAGTTAAGAATTTTGAAACAACTAAAAAATATTTTTGTTTTTCAAAACATACACAAGTATGTCGACATAGGCTACATAGGTATGTCAATATATGTACCATTGAAGTGGTATCTTTTGAATTTTGAATAGTTGTGATTTTTTGTTATATCTCTTCGCGAATAGACACGTATCTTTAAACATTATATAAAAGGGAATGGAAAATGAATTTTAATAACAACTTTCTCTATATTCTTCTTACTCCAAAATTCTCATTATATATTTCATAAAATTCACTTTCTATCATCTTCAAATTCACTCAAATTCAATCTATACTTTATTATATTCATTTTCAACAATCTACATACTGATTCAAAAGTATTCACTCATCAATTCAAAATTCAAAGTGTTATCAAAGGGCTATAAGATATTTTATATCAAAAGCACAACTATTTATATTTGGAATCAACAACTCTTTACTACTATTTGTGTGGGTATGCTTATTGCCCGTTCAAATCAAGTGGGTGTGCTTGTTGGCCATTCAAATCAAGTGAGTGTGCTTATTGCCCGATTAAATCAAGTGAGTCTACTCTGAGCTCGAAATGTCAGGAGGGTGTGTCTTGTTGCCTTGAAATCAAAACTATATTCTTGTTTTCCTACTACCAAATTAAAGTAAGCGTTTGAAAGGAAATTTGTATATGCGCTTTACAGGACTAGACGTAGAATTGGTTAATACGAACCAGTATAAAAACCCCGGTGTCATCTCTTTTACTTTTACTTTGTTTTTACTGTATTTATATATATATATATATATATATATATATATATGTATATGTATGATTGTCTGTTAATGTATATTTGTGTTGATTACTATATTTAATTTAAAATCTTGAAAAATTTTAGAAAAAATTCTGTATAAGTTATAAAACACTATCCACTCCCCCTCCAATGTTAATGTAGACTTAAGATCCGTTCGCACTAGTATAATTTACACTACTCCGTTTTCCACACATGGTTCATAATATGTTAGTGATAAGCGTAGGTAAAACTTGTGTTTGAGAATGACGACTGTATGACATAGTTCGTAATATGATGGTAAGTATGGGGTATATTTATAATTGAAATAATGATTATATTCATAATTTGCTACACTTAATATTAAATGATGTGATGTAATTGTTGTTGATGAACTAGTAAGGGAAAAACTCATTTTGCTAGGTGGCACGGTCTAACTACATTATATGTTTAGGACGATGTATTACTTATATCGAGTTTTATATATGATATGTCTGTTTGTTTGTTTTTTCCATAAACTCATGTGTTCTCATTTGAGTAAACTGAGTTTATGGGATTAGATAGTTATTTAAAACACTTAATAAAGCTACGAAGATGAAGTAGGAGGCTTGCTTAGTTAATTAGTACTTTTATTCATTGTTTGTAAAATTATATTTTATAACTAGTTAAGTGAATATGCTAGCATCTTCATATATTGGGCAGGCCACTATTATTTGTGTTTTATTGTATTTACGCATGTGTAGACACGTTTTCCAAAATAAATATGTAACAGCAATTTGTGTAATGAAAATTTATTTAACTGCTTTGCCTATTTGATGTTGTTGAAATAAAACTAGCTTTGATTTATTATTTGAAAATAAATTTGGTTTTGACCGCAGTAGCATCAGCATTAATTTTCGGGTCTTGAAACGGAGGACATTACATATTCCATGCGAGAGTAATAAAAGAAATTAAAATCACTATAAACACTCCATGCATGTATAAACATTATAGTTTACATACAAAATAAGCTCAAAAAGTACGGGGTCATTACAAAGTTTCTTGGATAGGTATACGTTTCGTCCTTCATTCCTCAAACTAAGGATCAAGTTAACCATTGATGGTCATATATTGTGTACCACTGTATTCGAGTAGTAGTTACCACATATGACTCACTCGCTATCTCAAAATTTTGTGTACTACAATGTTTCTATTGTGGCGAAAACAAAATTTGTTTTGAGCGTGATTCATAGCAGCATGAATAAACATATCCTAATTACTCGCACGACTGTGGAATAAGGCCCTATTGTTCCGATGGAAAGTAGAACCTATAATTAGCTTTTCGGGAAATTTCCAAACGATCAATATCAACGAAATCTTTCAATTTCTTAACTTTCCATATATAGAAAGAGATAGACTAGAAATGACATCTCTTATGTCAACGATACCATCTTCTTCGATTGAATGACATCTCTTATGTCTCAAAGTCATGTGCAGCCAAACCAAATACGACGAGTAGTGGGGTCCTGAGCTAAACCTTGGAAATATTAATGCAATAATGCCTTTCAAATCCTCCTAGCCATTATCCTACTGCAATAATTCTTGCTAAGAAGAATGCCCATGTTGTGGCAATTCCAGAAGGTAATGCGTTACTCCTACAGCACGTCCTTGTACAATGCTCAAGGCACTATGTTTGTATGTTAGTTCTTCCTTTACATGAGATTTGGGCTTCTTATGACTAGACGAAATTTTTTCTATTTAATTCCGGCTACTAGGTTGACTTCTCATTGAAAGTACGAAATATAAGTTGAAATGTTCGATAAATGAGACTGGCTTTAGAGATAATCGAATATTGGATATAATTCGAAAAAGGTTGATGTAGTTAGTAAAGGACACCACCACTATTTTCACATGGAAACTCATGGGAAACATATTTAATGAATTTCGTAAGAGATGAAAGTAAGATGGAAACATCATTAGTAGTGGAAGTCAAAAAATATATCGTGGTTCAACAATGACTATCTATGTTTATGGGCAATATTTCTACTACTCAAATTGATATACAGAGTTATAAAATCAATATGATACATATTTATATACACCAACAATGAAAATGTAGGAAATCACGGAATATTGCCCAAAATATTTGCTTACAATTTTTAATCAGCTTTGGTCAGTACAATCTGATTTTCTTTTGATTCAAGATTCGATCTCAGTATGGTAATAAATATCAGGGCATCATGCAAAGTAGTTCCTTCAAGAGTACCTTAGAGATATCATCATCTCCTATTTATTTTGTTGTTGGATGATTGTTGAAGTTCATAAAATCTAATCAAAAGTGTTTTAATCACATATTAATAAGACAAAGGTTAATCTGTGCCTATCGAATACGGTCAACAACGATTGAAATAAGAGAAAACAAAAGATATATGTGGTAAAATACCTATTATATTCCTAAATCTGCTTTCTTTTTGTTGTTTACTCCAATCTTTGTTAACATGTATCTAATGGGCAATTGCTAACAATACCCTATTAATAATATGATACTCCAATATTAGAAGTGCTCATTATAAATATGATCCAACTCCAATAGCACTTTAATCACATATTATTGTTTAATCTTTTGCAATTAGTTACAAATTGGCCATTTGTTGAAAGTTCACTTGTTACAAACATATTAGGAAGCTGATGCTAATTTTTAAAATATGATACACAACCAATGATTTCATGGTGTTAATCTCAAAACAGAGCAACTACGTACATAGGTACACTTCCAGTGTTTTTCATCTATTGATATCATGATTATTATATTATTAAAATGCATAGGTAGTGTTAATGGTGCACGTTTTGTCGGTTATACGTGTAATCTTTTGTCCTGATTAAACAGAATATATTTTTTTTAGTTACCTCTAACAACCAGCTGCTAGTAATCAATTGCCCCGAGAGTCGCAGCATTTATGGGTAACAAGGCATCAATAATCTTCCAAAGACCTTTGAAATAACAAACAGAAAAAAGAATATAAAAAAAAACCGTATGGATCCGGACAAAAAAGACTGAATTTGCTCGTGTACTTTATTCAATGCCGGTGAGAAAAAAATAAACATTTTAAGCCAATAAACTGTAGTTAAAATACTAAGCTTTCAATGAATATACTATACAAATAACAAGTTTATGAAGTCAAATATATCAACATCCACTGAAGAAAGTGTAACAAAGTTTAGTCTTCAAATCATGTTATTTCAAAGAAAATATGCTTCAGAACTCGTCAGATAAATAAAGAATAACTTCGCTCAGTTAGGATCAAGTTGACTGAGTTTAATCCTGAAATTAAGTTACCAAAATGAAAGTATGCTACAGAACTTGTCGAATAAAGCGCTAATCCCATGCATGAATTAAGGAATTCGAACTTGAAATTAGGAATTCGAATTTGTCAGATAAAAATACAGCTTCGCTCAATTAGGATCAAGTTGACTGAGTTTAAACCTGAAATTAAGTTACTAAAATGAAAGTATGCCATAGAACTTGTCAAACAAACTGCTAATCCCCAATGCACGAAATTAGGGATTCAAATACAGAAACAACTTGTCAAACAAACTGCTAATCTCAAAATACGTATGGCATTGTTTATGGATTGGAATTTACTTTTGCTACCAAAAATTCATAACTTAGAGCAACTCCAACAGGTTGCAAATTCTCGAATCCGCATCCGAAATCAACCTCAACCGAGTGCGGGAATTTGCAATAGTGCAGAAAGTAGGGTCTTCGGACTGAGAAATTAGAATAGAGTGAGGCGCCTGTTGAACATGCGCCTCATTTTCAGGCATATGTTCGACAGACGCCTGGCAACAGGGGCCTGTTGCAACAAGGCGTCTACTCAGCACTCTCCCCTCTTTAATAAACACGGGCGCCTGCCCTCATTTCTGTTGTAGAAATGAGGGCTCCAACATTTTGAAGTGCAGAAAATCGAATTTCCGCACTCCAAACTGTTGGAGATGCTCTTAGAGAAAAGAAGAAAAAAAATGCAGAACATACCATAATATCAAAATTTAACATCCATAAGAAACTCCTTTAAAAATACAAAAAAAAAATAATGATTTTTATTTTATCCATTAACTTTTGTGTTTTAAATTGATGGTCTCGACCAATATACATGTCAAGGGCATTCTTGCATGAACGAAAACATAAAACTGAAAAAATCATATCTGAGAAGAACCACATCACGCACAAAATCAAAGTAGACAAACAAACATAAACTGAAATAGCATTTATATGACATTAAATATGCTTTAAAACAACCACATGCGAAGATTAACAACAGTTGACAACTTAACACTAAAATACTCACTCTTAGTAGTATCTCATAAATAAAATAAATGAAAAATTCGGAAGAGGCGCTCGTTACATTTTAAGAGAAAACCCACACAAAACCCTTGGGCAGCAGCTCTAACTCAGCTTCTGGAAAAAACCCAAGATGATCTTCTCTTCTTCAACATGAAACACTCATAAGCCTCTTCAGCATAGATAATAACATTTAAATACTTATTATAATATATTAACTTGTAAGTGCAAGATAACAAAAAAAATCTAACTAAGCTGCAAAAATTTGCTGCGATTTCTCAAACTCTGGGAGTGGAAATTCGCATTCATCAAAATCTGGTTCCCACGACGATAACTCATCCAATCCAGCAAAATCATTGCCCAAACTGGTATAATCATTCAAACCACCCATCAAGAAATCATCAGTTTCAAACCCAAACTCCATACTAGGCATAGGTAAACTGCCAAATTCAAAAACGGAATCGGGTATGGTTATGTTTCTCTCTATAAAAAGATCAGCAATTGATGGCTCAGCCTCTATTTCCATCTCATTACCAACTGCCATCTTTTCATCTACCACCAGTTCCATATCAGTGGACTTTTTATTATCATCCTTCTTGTCTACCTCAATGTGGCTGCTTATTTCAGCAGAGGACAATGAAACAGTAGTTTCAGCAACTGAAGATGCATTAGAACCCATGGACTTGTTAGGATTTGCTATGTAGCCATTAGAAGCTTTAGAAACTTGTTTTTGTGCTTTGGGCTTGGTGGATTTTGTAATGGGAGCTTCAGAAGCTTCCATTGGTTGTTTCACTGCTTTGACCTTCTTAGATTTTGCAATGTGCCCTTTAGAAGCTTCCAAAGCCTGTTTTTCCTCTTGGAGTCTTCTAGAAGCAGCAGTGTAAGCTTCTGCTGCCTCTTCTGCAGTATCAAATGTGCCAAGCCATTGCCTGATTCCTCGTATCGGGTCACGGATCTCTGCAGCGAATTTGCCCCATTTGCGCTGGCGAACCCCTCTGTATTTGGATGCAGGTGTGGATGCGGGTATGCTTTTCTCGCTAGGTTCAGATTTCAGAGGGGTTTTAGGGCTTTTCTGTTTTTTCGAGCTCTTCGATTTCTGGGAGAGAGGAGGGGAAGAGTTGATAAAGATTTCATGAACAGCTCGTTTGCGGTATTGATCTGGATTAAACAGATTTCTATTGTCCTCTTCACAACTTGAATCATCAGTCAAGTCCGGGTCATCATAAATAATGCGAATTTTACGGACTTTCAGGATAGAGTTTTGGATATATGGCGATTTAGGTAAAGTTTTTCTAGCAATGTTTCCAGAAATTTTGCTATGAGAGCTCGGCATGATGCTGAAAGGTAAGCTAAAACAACTAACAAAATTGAAATTTTGAGGATTTAAAGGGCTACTTTGTCAAGTGAGAGGAGTTCGAAAGTAGAAGCAACGTTGTATATGAAGAAATCCAGAGTATTTTACACCAAATCCAGGCCTGTAACAAATTACATGAATTAATCAGGAAGAGCAGATAGCACAACATATAAGAAAAAACTATTTTTTTCCTTAAATTAATGACCTAAAATCCAATTAGTTTTCTTAGATCTGCTATGATATCCCCACTATAACGTCAAAAAAACAGCATTTAATCAAATCAAATAGCTAAAGCCTGATTCTAAAACCTAAAAAACGAGGAAAAACCTATTTCGCTCCTCGAATGTAATATGAACCTAAAAAACAACAGATCCGGTGCATAAATTAATATAAAAACAAAATATACCTTGTAGGTTTCACTTGCATCGAGTTCGTCTTCAAAGAGAAGAAGAAGATGAACAGAAGAACAGTGGCCAACAAAACTGATACAATCGATTGAAAATAGAAGATTTGTTGATTGTTTACGAGCAAATAAAAGATGTTGTTGAATCCAAACGACATAAATTTCTTCTTCTCCTGAAAAAAACTTTAATCCTCTCTTTCTCTTTTTGACCTAAAACCCCAAAATCGAGTGGAGCTATCAGTAAATGGGGTTTTATAAAGATTAGGAATAACATTATGTGGCCCAGATTTTTTTCATGACCGCGGTGTTAAATTACATGTAACCCCTCTACTAAATTCTAAACGTTTTTAATAACTTTATATTTTTTAATTGACTTGCAAAGTTTATTCATTTTTTCCTAATGAACTTGCCAGTTAAAATTAAATTTCATATATATTAGGACAATAAGATACATCTGTAAGTCATAAATGTTTGCATAACATTTGGTCGTTTATGCATAATATTATCAAAACCATCTAACGTTGTACTATACACAATTAATTTTTACGTTCCCTAGAAAAATAAGTTCATGCATTTGAAATGTTCAAATAAATGTTAGTATCGGGATTTCCAACCCGGTATTTAGCATGAATAAATATGTTTATGGTTCTAGCTGTCAAATAATGTGTATTAACTAAAAAGAAAGACCATTGAAATATAACGTTATACGCTTGTAAAGAACGTTTTAATTGATTTAAACAATGGCAGCATTAACTAAAAGTGTTGAAATAGTCTATCAACGATATTCTAAGTTTTTCTTATTGCTTTACTAGTGCCAGTGGTCAGCACCTGTATAATTTAACTACAAAATCGTTCAAGATATTGTATCTTAAATCTACTTACACATTATTTTTACAATGTATGTCCAACTACAAATACAGTAAATCGAAGGGTCCAGTTGTAAAAAGTGAAACCGACCCCTCATTCGTTTGCCATTCAATCAGCGGTTTCTCCAATGCAGTTAAAAGAGCACAGGAGTGAATGTACCATTAAACATTGGACACCAAAATTAGATAAGAAAAATAGGAGAAGGATTGTTCCTTCCTAATTTTTGAAAAATTATTACAAGATGTAAAAAAAAAATTACCCTCTTGCCTAAAAAAATCCGCAATTATTTTCAGTTTTTTTGATGGCCAATCAGGGGTCTATTATTTATTTCGAAAAAGATTCCGTCAAAAATGATTTTTCGATGAACCATCGTTGACTTTTTTCAATTTTTCGACCTATTGTTGTCGTTCTTTGTTTACTCGGGTGCGATCTCCATAACAGTTTCTTTTCTAGGTGGAGTCCCCTTAAAATTTACCATCCTTATAAACAAGTCCCTTTAACAATACCCTAAATTATGGATTAACTAATCGTAAGAAATACATATTCGAATTAATGAATTTGAAATTTTGGACACATTCTCTTGTTAAGTTAAGTGAACGTCGATCAGAGTTATCAGATCTAATTTGTTCTGGTCTAGATCAGTTATTATCACGTGCGAATATTTCTTGCCACATTTTGATTTCCAATATTTATTTGCTTTTGAATAGCTACAATTTTTAACCTATTATTTGGTTACCCTTTTTAAAATCTAGCTCAACTAGAGTTGCTCCAACAGTGCCATATAAATGTGTAATATTCAACATATCTCAAAAGCAATGACCCAACGGAAGAGATCACAGATTATACAACATGTAATCTTCAGGGGCCTGAGCCGCATATTCAATAGATGTCCAATCTCAGACGTCAATTAAATACAACTTCAGACACATATTAAATAGGTGTTCGATAATGGACGCCTATTTAATAGGTGTTTATTAACAGCTAGTAGAGCCCCAACGGCTCTGTTTCCCCCTGGTTCAATAAATAACTCACTTTCAGTTTTCATAAATGCACCGAACTTTACATTCTTTCTTCTTCTAAACCACATTAATCTTAGATTAAACTCGATCTCCATAATATCTTCACATTCGAAGAGTTTACAGATCCTTCAGATTCTCAAGATTGCATTTTTAAGGATGATAATCAGCAACACAGTACTCCTGTGAGCTAGCATTCATCTAACCCATAGCAAAACGACGAAGACTACGACTTGTGCAACATTTACTGTCATTATACTAGAGATTTGATATGGGGTAGTGACCAAAGTAGCAATAAGTTTTGGAAGAAAATAATGAATGCCTTCAACATAAAGGATTCGAATAAAACACGTTCATTTTCAACAATTCAAGATCGATTCAGAAATCAATCAACAAACTCAATTTTACAAATCGTAGCCTTATAAAATAAAGGAAGAATCCTAATGGATAGAAGGCGAAGATCGTTTGGTATGTTTCTTGATTTCCGTTCGTTCTTTAGTATATACTCTTATTATTATTTTTGGTTTTCTTATCAGAAAAGAATGACGAATGAGGATTTCTTAAAGCTTTTTGTAGGGAAAAATGGTGTTAAAACCCACAATATTACCAATTCGCAAACTATTATGAGTTGTTGACAAGTCAACCGAAGAGAAATTCTGATGATGCAAAGAGCTTGAGATACGTTCAAACAAAGGAGAACGGAAAGGAAAAAGCATCAAAATCAACATACCGCTCTAGTCCGGGAGACATATTGGATAGAGAAACGCCATTTGAGGGAGAAAATGAGGTTGATGTGCTCATTCAGAGACCTGACGAAGATCATAGACCAGTGAGGTCCAAAGCTACAAAAAAGAGAGTAAAGTTGAAGCCGGCTTGAATTCTAGAGTGAACGCCACCCATGGAATTCAAAAAGGAAGACATCAAGAAAGAACCAAGCAAGCAAAAGACAAGATTGACGTAATGCGAAAGTTTGTATAAACTGAGAAACAAAAGTTGGATCTTGAAAGCATGAACAAGTATACAACACTATACATTATGCCAACAATGACCATATAATGGATCAATAACGATCATAGAAACAATATCACTGTACATCATGCAAATAACAATCATATAATAGAATCAATAATGATCATATAAACCATATCACTGTACATCATGTCAGCAACGGCCATATACTAGAATCAATAACTAAAAAAATGTCCATATAATAGAATCAACAACAATAAAGTACAAAATACGAATACAACAACAAAATCCCAATAATACACATGTCTATACATGACTGGATAAAGGTAACACTCATCCCAAGTGTATCGCACTATCATCATTATCATCATCATCCTGCACATCATAAAAATGAGCATGACTACCATCACCTACCTAGACTGCAGCCAGTTGAGACTGAAGCCAGCTGAGCCTGCAGATCATAAATCTATGCTTGCATAAGCTGAGCATGCTGACTGATCGTCTAAATATAAGCAAGTGTGTCATATTAAAGCGCGACAATATATTGTCTATGGTCATCCAA
The DNA here is from genome assembly GCA_030737815.1 of Allium fistulosum. Lineage (NCBI taxonomy): Eukaryota > Viridiplantae > Streptophyta > Magnoliopsida > Asparagales > Amaryllidaceae > Allium > Allium fistulosum. Next base: position 422,947,906 of record CM060906.1, read on the forward strand.
CCTACCTGCATATTGTAATTACAAATAATATATGAGCGTACGCCCATTTAACCAATACTGTATAACAGATTACTAATTTATTTAACTACCTCGGTGGGTATAATCCAACTGTAGGGATACTAGCAATATCTTGATCTGGAGGATGAACTATTGATTGCACGATAAGAGTATTGTTGATACCGTATGCTATGAAATAGGCATCTTGACCAAAATTCATATGCTGCTGAGAGTACTAGGATGGCATGTGGTCAAAAGAAAATGTAGGGGCCTAAACTCTACTAGAAGCTAAATGGGGACCTACATGATCAGATTCAGTCCATGAGAGTAGCAGGTAACATGAAGCAGCGTGGAGCAATTCTGGCTCAATAGATGTCGAAATCACCATCTGCTAAGAAGAATGTCGAAGCGTCTACCCATTCAGCCAGTTGAAGGCCTAATATATACTACGATCCAATAGCCCAACATCTTCCAAAAAATTCATCGCATGATGATTAATTTCCTGGAATATGTAACTCACCAGTGGTCTGAAACCAACATCTCCCTCCTAAATATCAAATAGGAAGAAAAACTAGTGTATGTAAAGCAATCCCTCATCTACAAGCATGATATGCAATAGCAGGAGGATGACTATTAAACATCTGGCTAGTCTGTGTCAAGGCTATCCAATATCTGGCCCATGGAGCCCGCAGAATAATAGCCCTACACGTCAAGTTAATCTAAGATCGAGCCTCCATCAAATCATGCTTAATCACCATAGGCGCATGAGAAACATACTATAGACGCTTCCATCATCTCATGCATGGAAAATACGTCTCTATCGCTTAGTTAGTTGTTAAAACAATGCAAGGATGCATGTTTGCCAAGTACTCATAGTACAACATGAAAAAATATACCAAAAGTCTAACATCTACCTCAATTCCCCTAAAGCGTAAGAGTAAAGAGCGGTGTAAAAACATCCAAGCATAAACGTCCCCACGTTTATTGTATGGCGCTTATCTAGATTGGCACCACAACAAGATACCATAATCTAATGGTCCCCTTTTGGTTCGAAAAGAATGTCAAACCATATAAATATAGGAGGAATGCTCTAAAGACAACTGTTAACCCGCCTTTTAGCAAGGTAAATTTCAACAGGACTTAAAAGATTCAAATGAGGATGAAACGACATAAAAACTTGAAGGCGCACTTAAAATGACTAGAGAATTGAGCTCAAGAAATTTGGACAAAAAATACACTAAGGAGAGATGTCGGTAACAGCCTCTCATATAAGTACCGACCTCTTATGTTAACTCCGTTGATGTTGCGACTTATTGAGACATCTCCATATGGAATTAGAAGAGTGTTGTAAAAAGCACAAGTCATTTTGAGATAAGGAAAAAAGTCACTACCAACCTCTAAGGCAAAAAGGCTGGTATCTGGCTGTTTTGGAGAGAAGTAGACGATGACTTGTTTAGACGACCAACGATCAATGTAAATAGCATAGGACACCTTAAAATGAAGAAGAAGGATGCAAGAAGGTTCGAAGTGATTCGAACTGCAGTGAGAAGTCAACCCCAAATTGAGAGGTCGGCACCGACCTCTATGGTTAGCTCGGGAGATCCTGCAACTTTGCACACTACTTCGGGCTGATATTTGGACTCTGCCCCCAAGTGAATTTCTAGCCCAACACGACTGTTTCCTATAAATATAAGGCATAGAGCAACCAAAATGAGATCTGAATTCTCGGACCGTGGAGACTCTACCATTTCTTCACCTCTAATCTCTCCTCTATTAGAGTCATCTATGAAACAACAATTTGCTATTCTAGGACTTAGGTCAGCAAATTCTTAGTACTAGTGACTCTCAACACTCTATAAACTTCATTGTAAATCTATGATCCACTAGATTGTGGTTGGATCTGATATAGCTAGTTGTAATCCAGAGGGTGAACAACTAATAAAAGATTAAAGTGGACGTAGGCCGGAAATTATGCCAAACCACTATAAAAACGTGTCTTCTTTACTGATTTTTCTGATTATTTAATATGAACTAGTGCTTTCATCTTGATTTTGGATGTTGATCCACTTTTTGGGTTAAAATTTTGGCGCTTTCAATGAGAAAAAAAGCTTGAATCTAGGATTTGGAGAAGATGGAGAGGCCTAACACTATATCTAAAACTAGAGCAAGTCAACCAGAGCCTGGGAGTAGTCAGGAGGTGTCCTTAAATTCTCACCAATCCATCTACATGACCAAGGAATAGTTGAGAGAATGATGAAGGAGATTCAGAATGTGATGATAATTAGACAACAAGAGATGCTAGAAGGATTTTTCCAAGGGACGGGACAACAAATAATAGCTAGAGTTGCTGAAATTCAGAACCAAGGATAACGTGCTAGTATAGGAGCATCTGAGATTGGAGCGAAGTAAACTGGAATAATGTCCCCGCAAATAGAACAACTCAGTACCAACCTAAATTAGCTTAGTACCAAGAGAACTCCACCGGGGGCAATGTTGGTGTGACTGCTGGAATGCTGGGAATGGCGGGAATGGATAACGTTGGAATGGGAAACGAAAATCAGAATGTGAATGCACAACAACCGGAGGAATATGTGCTAGAGCTTCCTCGTAGGAATGGAGGACAAAACAAAACCATAAGGGTAGGGCATAACGCTAGTGTGTAGCCAGTGGAATATGTGCTAGAGTATGTGCCAGAATTCCCCTACAAGAGCGGGGGCAGAATATTTCTTTTGGACGAAGACCTTCATTTCACGGTGAAAACCGAATTGCTGAATTGGTAAGAAGAATAATTAGAGGAGGACCCCCAGATAAGGGTCTGGAGGATGTGAACAGAAATTCATTCACTTCTAATATCCAAAACACAAGGAATCCTCCCGATTTCAAGCTTCCGATGCTGGAAATGCATGGTGGAAAGATAGACCTAACAATTCATCTGATGAGATACATCTGACCGACTTAGTGAGCAGATTCTTAAAATAGTTCAAAGTTCACGTCTCACAACCAATGAATGTATCGACGCTGTCAAGCGTGAAACAAAGGCACAAAGAGACCTTGAGAAGCTATTTAACAAGACTAATGCAGCAGCAACTGCAGTTGACAAGCCGAATCCATCGTTAATTCTAATGGAGGCAATCTGGAGTTGCAAGTAAGACCGACTTCGAAGGTGCACTGGAAAGGGATCCACCTGTGGATCTTGTGGAACTTTGATATGAAGCTGAAAGATATTTGCATCACAAAGACGCTGAAGCTGAGGATGTTGAAGTTAATGTTGTGGATGACAAGGGACCATCCGGAGCAAGAATTGTAAAAGACAAAGGGAAAGAAGAACTGATAATGACTTTGGAGAACCAAAATGACAAAGAAGTGAGTCGAAATTCACTTCCTATACCGACTTGACTGATACCCCAGAGAGGATATATTTGGACACTAGGAGGAAAATCCCCTACCGGAAGCCACCAAGAAGAGAACCTACTAAACGGGAGAAAAGATCTGGAAAGTTTTGCATCTTTCATGAACTAGACGAACATGAAACGAATGAGTGCCAACACCTTCGTGATGATAGAGGAACTAGTTTGGAGTAACCAATTGCAACAGTACGTATGGAATCGAACTGCAATGGTGCAGCCGAAGTAACCACCACCTACAACGAACGCATAAAGGAACAACAAGGATCTGGTACGAGACGCAAAATCCTATGATTAGGATGAACGGGAATCGAATCTGATTCCTCCACTCTGCTTTTTCATTTATTTTCTTGCATTTTCCTTTTCATATTTAGCAATAAAGACAATAATACCCCCAGACCACTTAGACGTGCACAAAACCTAGATTGGTCCCTAGTCACATTCTAAGTCGGATGTCTAGGGTGATTGCTTAGGAATTAGGATAATAATAACCTTGGACCGCTTATACATGTATGAGACATAAGTTGGTCTCTAGGCACACTCTGAATTGGATGTCTGAAATAAACACTTAGGATTTCTACTTGTCTGCCTTGATTTGAATTTTTGAATTTTGAAAAATCCATATTAAATGTGATGACTGATATTGATCGCTTTAAATCCTGACCGGAGAGATGGGATCAGAGTGCAAGGTGCAAGCTCCCTTGTTGGAGAGCGAGTGGATGGGCTTGTATGAAAAGTAAATCCCCTCACCGGAGAGTGAGTGGATGGGCTTGTTTGGTCCTTGAGTCCCTTTGCTGAAAAGTGAACAGACTCAGCAAGGATCCAAAGAGATCGAAACCCTAGATTGGGAAATAAATGATCCAAGGAGTTCATCCCTTAAACTTAAACAATAAACAATCCAAAGAGCCCTTAACTTAGACTTAAAGGATTCAGAGAGATCACAAATTAAATTGAATATAAAACGATCCGAAGAGATCGTGTATTATACTTAATATAAAACAATCCGGAGAGATCGAACCTTAGAACGGATACAAACTTGATAAAAGGATTTGAACGCCTTGTAATTAGAATAAAGTTGATAAATCCCAAATGAACATGGGGTGATTTGGGATATGTGGTGTAATAACTTCAAATGAAATCAGATATGTGATGTAATAAGAGATACGTGATGTAATAACTTCGAATAAAATCAGAATGATTTTGATGTATAAACTACACGGCAGAGACTAGAGTCATAGGCTTTAACAGGTTTGAAACAACCTGTGATTGACAAGAGAATCCGAAGGAACTGGACTACCAAGATTGAAGTAGCCGGAGAGCTCAACTATCAAAGACCGATTACTAAAACTTGTTTTTGAGCAAAGCACGCCTTACATCGAAAGGTGTGCTTTGAAGGGCAAGTATTAACTCGCTATTTAGCAAAGCGGATTTCAAATGGACTTAGAAGGTTCAAACGAGGACAAAACGACTTGAAAACTTGGAGATACACTTAAAATGACTAGAGAATTGAGCACAAAAAATTTGGATGAAATACACTAAGGAGAAATGTTGGTACCGACCTCTCATATAGGTATCGACTTCTCATGTTAACTCCATAGATTTTACAACTTCTTAGGACACCACCATATGGAATTAGAAGAGTGATGTAAAAAGTACAAGTCATTTTGAGCTAAGGAGAAAAGTCACTACTAACCTCTTAGACAAAAAGGCTGATACCAGGCTGTTTTGGAGAGAAGTAGATGATGACTTGTTTTGGACGATCAACGATCGATGGAAATAGCACAGGACACCTTAAAACGAAGTAAGAAGAAGGATGCAAGAAAGTTCGAAGTGATTCGAACTATGGTGAGAAGTCAACCCCAACTTGAGAGGTCGACATCGACCTTTGTGGTTAGTTCGGGAGACCCTGCAACTTTGGACACTACTTCGGGCCGATATCTAAACTCTGCCCCAGGTGGATTTCCAGCTCAACATGACTATTTCCCCTATAAATACAGGCTATAAAGCAACCAAAATGCATCTAAATTCTCAAACCGTGGAGACTCTATCATTTCTTCACCTCTAATCTCTCCTTTATTAGAGTCACTTAAGAAACAACTATTTGCTGTTCTAGGACTTAGATTAGCAAATTCTTAGTACTAATGACTCTCAAACACTCTAAAAACTTCATTGTAAATCTAAGATCCACTAGATTATGGTCAGGTCTGATATAACTAGTAGTAATCTAGAGAGAGAACAACTAATAAAAGATTAAAGTGGATGTAGGCCGGAGATTATGCCGAACCACTATAAAAATTGTCTTCTTTATTGATTTTTCTGTTTATTTAATCCAAACTAGCGCTTTCATCTTGATCTTGGATGTCGATCCACTTTTTAGGTTAACAACGACATCACTCATAATATCAGTGACTATATGCACTGTAATGTACTCCTCTAAGTAGGTCAAGGGAACAACACCTAAGATGACCATCCTCAAAATGTGGTAGATATACGATGAATAACTCAGGAGTCTCGTATGCATCATCAAAAGGAAAGGGCATCCTATCTAGGTCTCCAATCTCAATCCCAGTCAACATATAAAAATTGATGGGAGTATTGTTGGGCTTAAATCTAAAAAATGCAAAGTGTGTGTGGTGGGTCACCACCTCCCAACTAGGGCGGATATGAGGGAATGATCAAATGACAGAGGATGTCGAATCTATAGGGAAAATGCAAAAGGATTAGCCCATAGTCTACCTACGGTAGCTTGCGGGAGTATATCGTAATGGTGTACTATACACCTGGACCAATTTCCTCAACAACTGACATATTGGGTCTATGTAACAAACAACAGTTCATGATTAATATACAATTAACATAACATTGACTAATATATTAGGTATATATCGAGTCTATATTATAGAAAATAGTTCATGATTAATATACAAGTAACATAACATTGGTGTACTAACAGTTACTTTATATTTATAATTATACATCGATTGTATCAACAGTGGCCCGCATGCGATGCATGTATCCCTCCAGTAGCTCATGCAAGATTCGTAAGTCGTAAGCGATTTTAGTAACACCCGGTGGCATTTCAATTCTTTTCTAGATTGAAAAAGAAAATTAAAAGGAGTGATTATGGGGGAAAAGTGGTTGGACGCATTATTTATAGGCGTCCAACATCGGTGCCTACTAAATAGGCGCTTGATGCTGGGGTTCCTATTAAATAAGTGTCTGGTTATCAGACACTTATTAAATATGCGGTTAATTACCAAATGCCTATTAAATAGGCACCTTGTTATTGGGTCAAACCCTAATATTCAGCTTTGAATATTTGGGGACTAAATAATCGGCCTTGAATTGGTTGGAGATACTCTTATTATAAAGCTTTGTTAAAATTTATAAATAAATAAGGGTTGGTTTGGTAACATTGATTTGACACTCAAGGATCCATTATTTAAGGATGCAGATCCATATTCTATGCTATCACATTAATCATACAGTTAATAATAGTATCACAATAATCATATAGTTAATAATAGTGAAAACCGACCGACGATATCTTTCTATTAATTTACTATAATGAATTCTTTAAGAGAATACTACATTAAAATTTAACTGAACATAATTACTAAAGTTGTTCATTTTTTTTTGATTTTTATGTAATATTAGTGTTTGCTATAAAAACAGGACAAACACCCAATCTAAAGACAAACGAAAATTGAAAATCTAAGTCAAAATAGAGGGAAGCATGTAATTAGTAAAGTGGTTCGACCAAAATCAGTATCCTACATCCAATATTAGCTTTGTTAATGGTTACTTTTGTAATTGCATTTGGAGTACAATAATCTCAAGATTTAAACCATTCAAATATGAATTCAATGGAGTATTTATGCCAAAAATCAGTTAGCAAAAAAGATCATTTTCTAGTTGCATTAGGCTTGGTATTTACAGGCGAAATTGACCATCAAAATCACTACGGTCGATTTGGACAAGTTCTTGCCTTCAGATGCGAATATTTAATAGGAAGAATCGGTTAGAACACAAAAATCATGAACATATGTAGTTCGGTACCGATCGTTATGGATTGTTGCCAATCTTTTCTATCTTATTCTTGCATCCCTCTTTGATTTTGTTCTTGTCTTCAATAATGCAAAGGTAGCCCACATTAGGAACCACTATGGTTTGGTACTAATCCATTCTTCAGTTTCGGTCTTCCCTCTTTTCCTTTAGCTCTTTATGCTTTGGCTCTCAAAACAACTAAGTATTTTTGCTCCTCACAAGGATCAGTGCCGATCTGTATAGGCTAGTGCAAATCCATTTGATCTTACCCACACTTATTCAATTTCCTTGCATTCTTCATTCTTGATATCTTATTTTTCTTTATCTATTTTATGACCACTCAACAGTCCAGATCAACTGAGATATCACTCGGTCAAAGCGGGTAACACTTGCCCCCTAAAATATGTTTGGATCAAGACAAACAACTAAACTTAAACTCCGTTTTGTAAAGATGCCTCTATCTTATAATCTATCTTCATGAAACGTTACATCTTCTCCAAATATAATGGCATATCGTTTCAAGCAATCGCATAATCATATCCCCTCGGTAGATATAAGAGTCGAAGTTTCCTGCTAGAATTCCTCATTGAGTTCTAAGGTTCCTAAAAGCTTTTATCTTATATTGGTCATGCAGGATTCCATCCTCTCTTCCATTACAATCTTATTCTTCACCATTCATTTCATTTTCATTTTTTTAAAAGAAATTCTCAAATGGATCGGTACTGATCCTTTTAGTTCAGCACTGATCGTTTTCAACGTGTTATTATTTAAGTAACACATAGAATTTTCTGGTATTCACTTCGTTTCCCAAATTTCCGCCTTCACGTCCTTTGAGCCTTTGTGATCTTTCTTCCACTGTGACATCACCGTGCTACCGTCACTTTCAAGCCCCAAAGATCATCAAATCCTGGCCAATTTCAACACCAATCCAAGCGAACACACACCTCTGATCCATTTGAGTCCTAACTCGATCTTCATAAAAATCTGGATGTCGCCGTCTTCTACTTAGATTTATGGTCTTAGGTGGGTTTCTACTACCATAATTTCACTATACTACAGCATCGTCACCATCATTGTATATTCCAACCCTATGCCACCACTCCGTTTTTCAATTTCCTTACCACCGCCACCGCGAACACTTTATAGCTAAGGTGACCATCTATGGCACTAAGAGTGGAAGTGATAGAGAAGTTTAAAAACAAAGTTCACTCATGTCGATCGATTCCTTGGTTGACTTAGGATATGGATCGACGACGCAGAGTTTTGTTGTCAATGCCAAGGTAGATCACATGCACATGTTTACACTGAATTCAATTCATTACAGTCTAGGATGTCCGTCCAATCGGAATACGACCTTGAGATGACATCCATGCAGTTCCTGCAAAAAAAAAGCTTTGACTCGCTTTGGGCAGCGGTGTCGTTAACATAAATCTTACATTGACAAGTAATACCCGACACATAGTTCCATTACATGTCAGAGCTCATTTTCCAGAATGAGCAGGCTATCAACATAGAATGAATTTGTTCATTATTCCAAGGACATAAGATGTGCACTATGTAGATTGAATCACATAGCTTTCCCCTATCAATGTATGGGACCCAATTGTTCAACACATATTGACATTCATTGGATCCTATACATCGGCTACATGAGACTTAACTAAAGTATGCATTGAATTCAATTCATACCTGACCATGTCCATATATCAAGTTTTCAATAAATTATGGATCATAGACGCTCCCAACATAACTCCACCTTGGGTGTAGGTCCTTCTAACTTTGAGTTCACTCCTCCAATGGTGGGTTCACATCTACCTCAATGTCTACTTCAATGCTCTCCAAGCCTCGGCAGTCTCGCTGCCGACCCGAGCGATCTCTCCAAGTCATTACAATTATAGATACAGAAGAACCCCACACAAATGTCACTCTCGATAGACCAAGTGGGTGTAATGGTCCATGACAACCCTCCAGATTCTTTGGCTTCGACTCTAACTATATGAAACGTCAAAAGGATTTACGACCGCTGTGGGATTCTTATCGAAGAAGCGCTAACTCTAGAATCCTACCAAAGGTCATATAACCCTCGAAAGGGTACATAGCATGAAATCGCTATATGTCTCTCCGGAGGTGTGCCCTTATTCAGCCACTTTATATGACTAATCCTTTTGTTCATGAAGCTCACCCCTACCTAACTCCACCCAAATGGGTATGCCACATTAAACTGTATGCACATGATCTTTCTTAGGAACTTTGGAAGGGTGCCTACTCTTGAAGAAATTCGAACCTTTTCAGCTTTAAAAAGAGAAGTGATCATCCATCCTCACTTTCCTGGAATCCTCTAAAGACTACCAAATCATCATCAGCCTCTATAATAAGCTTGGTCACTTTAAGGATGATTTTTTTTCATTCATTACCCGATCGTCTTTGTTCTGATGTGGTTGTCAAGACATAAGCTTCACTTCCACTCTTTAATTCTTCGAAACCTATTTCTTTCAATACCCTAACTCCATTATTCTTCAAATTTAAAAGATATTCCCCGGAGGACCACTAACACTACTTTAGCGTAGACACTCCAAATCTTGATGTGTACCCAATCGATGAAATAAGAATGAAGTCCTTCCTGAATGATCCTCAAGTGTGACATTTCCAGCTTGTATGCAATGGTCGAAGTCTCTGTATCATGCCTTCTACATTAAGAGGTACGCAGGCTGCACTAGAAGTTGGCACCTGCCCTTAGGCTCATGCACAACAAGGCTCTCTACATGCGGCATGTGACTTCCCCATTGACCAAGGGGAGGATAAAAATGAAGATGAAGACAAGGACAATGATGAGGATGTGGACGAAGGCGAGGATGACGACAAATGACTCCAACAACGGATATAAATCAACCGAGGAGATGGGTAGAGGCGAAAGAACTTCACCTCCCATTCTTCGAACGAATTTTTTTTTGTCACCTCGACCACACTCCGATCCTCAACATACTTCAATTGAAGAACAACTCTACTTCCAGCTACAGATGGCATCTTTAGTTTACTTAGCGACCTGGGCAGCATCCCGAATAACATCTCGGACGACGACATTGCTGACTTCAGTCTTCCAGATATTACTTCCCCAACTTGAACCTCCATCAATGTGTCTCCAACCACGGTAGAAGAAATAACTCCACTTAGTCATCTACACAAGCATGGTCCATAGAACGATAGGATAACCGACAGTTCGCATGATACCTATGATCACAACATGTTCACTCTACGCACGTCATTCATTGACTTCCAAGTTCTAAATCAACTCCATTTCCTTTCAGCTACAATGTGATGATCTGGTCTCTTTGGTGACCTCCACGGCAAATCAACCAAATATCTTCGCAGCAAACCTTTTGGTTCTTTATGCCACTGGCATGATTCATCATAAAGGTCTGACATTACACGGCTCCAAAGGATGGAGAAGGAAAGACAAGCTGAAGAGGAGAGATGTTATCACATAGATCGCAATCTAGACTCATGTGACCACTTTAGATTGACTAGGAGATTATTCTCCTTACACCGTGAGTGTTTTCCACTTCTAAAATATATGGACCAACATTCCACATGGCCCAAGAGTCCTCCTCTTACTTTTAGAGTTCACACGGCTCCTATATCAGCACCACCTCATCAACAAGCTCTAGTGCCTGCTTAAGAACCCAAACACGCTTATAGGCCCACAATCTCTTGGACCATTGAAACTATCCTACAAAGTTCTATTAAAGAGCATGCTTCCATGGCCCCTCTCACTTACATCACAATAGCCATCTTGTCCATAGGGCATAGGCCCTAACTTTACTGAGATGCAGAAGGCCTTTCCTCACTTGTGCTTTACGGAGTCAAGTTCAACTACAATTTGATGAACATTCTACACGAGGTGGCCACTCATAAAGAAGCAGTGGTTAATGATGTTTTTGGCTAGTATTATGCTTAGAGAGAAGTATTTCCCATGTCATGTCTGATACAAACAAGGCTAATCAGTTGATCTAATAGTATGAAAATAAGAAGAAAATCATTAAGGAATCCATGACTTCTATTCTAAAGAAGTAGATCAATTAAAGAAGATAGTGGAGAATGTCGTGTGGAAGCATTAAAAGGAGAAAAAAGCCATTGAGGCTAAATGAAAGCTCTTAGAAGAGCAACTTTATAACGCTTGCTACAAAAGTGGTGAGGGTGCTAAGGAAACACAATGCTCCAGACCACCATCGACACAGGCCCTTATGACGACGAACCTTAAGGCCGAAAAGGCCAAGGAGAAAAAAGAGAAAGATGGTGCTCTCATATGGATTGAAAAGCATATGGTCATGTTCCTCGATGTTAACCAGGAGAAGAAAAATCTAGGGACCTGAGCCATTGAGGTGAAGAAAAGAGAAGAGGAGCTCTACGATCAAATCGAAGCCACTTTTGTACTCTTTTACGTGAACGTGATCAAATATGGTAGCCTCAAGTGGCTCGATGACAAATACCCTAAAACATTGACTTTAGCTTAGGATGAGATTCTTAGCCGAGAGAAAGAGAGAGAGAGCACGTCGATGAAGTCGATGAAGAAGAGATAAAAGCCGACCTTCTCGATAAGGAGGACTTGGAGGCCCTTACCAAGGGTTAGGTAGAAAAGGCCCTTGAATCCTCAACTTCTATGTAGGTGCCTACTGGGGTCCTTCTCAAATCTAGCTCAAAGGATTTGATAGAAAGTTCCATTCCTATTTCATAGGAACCCCAAGAAAAAAATGTTAATCAGACATCGACCAGTTCTAGGGCATCGTACCTCCAACACCTAGGCCTTTCATGTCCAATCATGTCATTCCCATTTCAAAAACAAAAACCACAACTACAATGACACCAACGACAACATGTGCATTGGCCTCAGTGTCTAGGACATACAATCCTATGGATCCCAGCTTTGTTGCGCCACCACATCTTCTAAAGCTCCCAGCTCTGTCCCCCTCTCATTGAAAATGAGCAGATCAAGACTTATTTTCAGACCCCAATATCTTCCCTCGAAGTTATATCATTGGTATCCTCTATGTTTGAGAAACTTTGAATGTCCATTGTGGGTGTTTCTAATCTTTTCTTTTCTCTTTGTCAAATTTCAAGTCAATCACTTATAGCTCCTATCAGTGAGTCTATCAAGATATCTGCTCCACCCTTTGTTCTAACTTTTTCCACTTGGTCTGCTCCGGGGCCTAATGCTGAAAAGATCGCTACTTTAAAGAAGAAAGCACAGACGATCCTGAATTTTCAGTAAGGGATGAGGATGTGGCTATTACTGATACTTTAACACCCCATAAAATTAACGGTAATCAATAAATAATTACTAAAGCACAAGAATGTAATTTGAGCAAATGTTGAAATTTGGTCATAAAAACTTGCACTATTGTGTTCATGGAGATTTTCTTAGCAACTTTAATATATAAAAAATTTCGATCGGAGTTCAAAGAAGTTGTCAGCATTTGAAGTTTTTTGAAACAAAATAATTTAAAATGAATAAAAGAAAATAAATTATAATAAGTGCATGGACCCCACTGGTTGACCCCCTTCTTGGGCCGGTCGATAGCTAGCGGTCGATCGCCTATAGGGGGCGATCAACCGGTTAAAGGCTAAGGGCTAGGGTTGAACCTTGACTGAACGACCCAGATTTTATCATCTTAAATCTAATGGATATGGTTGAATCGTGTGCCTATAAATTCAGGGCTAGCCCCTCACTTCTCTTCTAATATTTTCTGATCAAAGTAGTGGAGCTCTACAATTTTCTCTTCTCCATTATTTCTATTAATTAAAAAATAGTATATATATATATAATCAAAGAATGGCAGAAAGTAAAAGAGAAGAAGATAAGAAGTGAATTGATACTGTGGAAAAAGGTAAAATTTGTAATTATAAATCTATATTCTTCTTAACCCCAAATCTCTTCTCAAATATGTAATTCTAATAATATGCATACATCTTGTTATACATACTCTTTTGGATTAGAATGGAAAAGAAGTCAATTAAAGGGATTAATTCGAATTTGGGAGATTTGGAAAGCTTCAAAGGTGAGTGAGAAATTATATGATTTATTTATAACACTGAAATTGATATCATTAAATTATATCTTTGAGTTTTATTTAATTATTATACCTATGCAAGGTATGTTGAGTTGTAGGCTTAGAAAGAATGTATCCAATTAGAATCTTGCCTACATTTCTATAAGTAGGTAACTTGAATAGGAATAATATTTAAGCCATAATCTGGAAATTTGGAAATCGGTCCATAGATTTGTTAAAGTAGAATATTGATAAGATTACAAGATTTATTCCAAATTTTGTAAGGATTAGGTTGTAAACTGTTAGTACCGATTTAAGTTGCCCTAATTTAACTTGGAATGTGAATTCTATGTTTAATCTATTGGGAGCGTTGTGGGTACAATTTAGTTGTATTTATTTCCATATAATTCCCAAAAATTATCTAACTCCACAACTATTTAAAAAGTGTATCGTTTGAAATTATAAGGAATATACCATAAAGGAAAGGGATGTGTAAAGTACGAATGTTCTTCTTTGTAGTTTGCACTATCTATTTCAATAAAAGAAAAGAGATAATTCCTTGTAATTTTAAATGGAGCAAAAGTCTCACTTTTAGATAATTTATAAAAATTTATAACGGTAATCCTTTTTGGGAAAGGATAATTCTAACAAACTAAAATGTGAAAATTAATGTTCTTCCCAGAGTGTACATATAAGTGTATGTTATCGCACATGCTGATTATATATATAACGTAATATACGTCGATATTCATATTATTTACAATTAGGACGACTAGTTATTAATAGTATAGTAAATTATAGGACAAAGAGATGTAGATGGAAAAGAGATAGTAACTCTCCAAAATTAGTAGGACAATAAATGTGTTGTTGATAGGGAGTTACGGGGATTAAATTGGAACATAAATGTAGTCAATGTGGCTGATTAAAGAATTAAATATAGTTTTTATGGGGAAATAAAATAGGCATAATAGGTTGAATTGGAATGAAGAAATAAATGTCATTAATAATTGTCCAATTTGAATAATAGTGACTATTTATTATAGACAATTGACATTTATGGACGTAAGAGAGAAAAAGAGAATATACATAATAAACATATAAGGTAGGAATTAAATATTAGGAGGCAGTATAATTTTCATGGTAGAAAACTATATAGCCTCAATGATACATTTAGGATGAGTGCGATCAGCGGGCCTAGCCCAATATTTAGGCCTAGGATAATTAGTTTGGTTTAGAATGGTTTGGGATGCGAGGTCAGTGGAGTTACATAATAGAAGTCTGCCCTTTACCTAGAGGCCACCAGCAGTTGTGTATACTTACTACTGATGTGGGACATCTCCAATCATAAGACTCACTGGGAATGGATATGCATTTGTGGATAGGTGTGGGAAAATATACTAAGGGTTTGCCTCATTGAAGTATTAAATGGCTCAGTACCTTTAGGAATGTCAAGAGGTTTACTTTAGGGTGGAAGTTATTAAAAGGTCGTTGGGTCTGCCTCCTCCTTATATAAGAAGTCTTAAATAACCTATGACAAAACCTAATAGGGAAAAGGGGTCTGCTTCATTTCTAATAAGAGGTATTAAGTAACTAGGGTTGGTATTTTTCCTTGACTTACATTAGGTTAGTCTAAACGGGATTTCAGCTGTAGGAGGTCGGATGGCTATGTCGGTATTATTGTTGTATTGGTATTTAGTAGTAGGGCTGGCATATAGGCTTGGACCACTAGTGGTCCCGAGTGATAGTTTCAAAAGGCTTGGGTTATGCCCTGATGGATTTCTCTTCCTACTGGTATAGAACTTATAAGGGATACGCAATGACCTCAAAGGTTAGTTAGTTATTTGTTTGTTGGAGGCAGGCTAGTTAACCCTTAAATAAGTCTTTGAAATGCTTTATAATACACCAATTAAATTATAAAGACGTATGTAGGGGGTCATCGGTCTCTGTAGCTAGGGATGACTGGCTAGCGTTTATGTTGCGGGGGGGGGGGGGGGGGTGCTGCAGGGTTGAGGTATTAAATGGATGTTAGGTCTACCTCCTTCTCATTTAAGAAGTATTAAATGGCCAAAGTTCTATTTTAAGTAGTACAACGTTTAGATATATTTGTATATAGGAATATATATAGTTATACCTTTGAGAAGGTTAGATATATTATACACGTAGATGGAATTACATAGAATAGCCATGAATATTGGACATAACACTTTAATAGAAATTAATTGACATAAATTAATGTTATAGATAAAGCATGTAATTTTCTAGTCATGAGAACGTTGTTCTGACCCCCCTCCTTATTACAACCCACATGGTAGATTTAGAGGGACAAGATACTGGCGCAAGGCAGGAACGATAGATGAAGAAGTCTTGTCATTCATGCTCGGTACTGATAAGGCGAGTAGATATCCAAGAAATAATATTGATTCTAAGGTAGTAGCCTTAGTCGGTATATATGTTCTATTATATTTTTTATTCTGCAGTGAGTTTATGTAGATAGCCCTTTGATATACTTATGTTCATTACAAGTTACCAACACTAACGATACATACCCTAATGGACTTGGGTATTGATTTAATCGAAATTCAGCCCTATTAAGGTGTAGGTTGTTACATTTGGTATAGAGCTTATGTTAGTCAATCATAGAAATTATCATATGGTGAGTGAATATATTTGTATCTTTACCTATACTTACATATATTATGTGCCAAACTCTATGAATTCCAACTATAGAAGTAATTGCAACCATATTCTGAAAAGATGGAT
Organism: Allium fistulosum; assembly: GCA_030737815.1. Classification (NCBI taxonomy): domain Eukaryota; kingdom Viridiplantae; phylum Streptophyta; class Magnoliopsida; order Asparagales; family Amaryllidaceae; genus Allium; species Allium fistulosum. Next base: position 422,964,158 of record CM060906.1, read on the forward strand.
AAGGCAACCATGAATTGGAATAATAAATAGAGTTAAATTGATGCACCTATCCCGATTACCCTACGAAGTGTAGGCCATATCGCAAGGACTTGACTAAGAAGAGCATGAGCATGACATATAGAAGAATCCCAAAGGCTGAATGGTACTTGACTTCTTTGTTGGGTCTAGGCCGCCTTATGACTGTGGATTTCGAGTTGCCGATTAAAGACATACATTTCATCCAAATAGATAAAAGGACCCTACTATTGAAAAGATTTTGGTTTCGAAAAAGAACGAAAATTTGAAAGTTTAAAGGGCTATTTAGAGATTATGAATGAAGTTTTAAATTAGTTGGATCAAAAAGTTTTGATTTAAAGGTTTTTGATAAAGAGGTTTTTCATTTTTGAAATGAATGAAAAAGAGTGCGTATGTTTGGCATGATATTTTTCCTATTTTTGTAAATTTATAAGTTTCTTTTTAAAATTCTTTCTAAGAGGTGGATAAATAGAAATGACACTTGATTCAAATGAGGTAAGAATAGAAGGGTAAGAATGCCCAAAAATGAAGATAGAAGGAATATTCTCGTGTAAGGAAAATACAAAGAAAAACAACTGAAATAGATTTATACATATTTCTTTTCATGTTAAGAAAAGCCCAATAACTAAAGCAATGGGTGAACGACCTACAATGAGTCAATGTGGAAAACAATAAAAGAGGAAAATAGCTATGTAAGTAGAAGTAATTTAGGTAGGAGGAATTTCTATAGTAGCAATATTATGAGATATAGATAAGAACAATGTTAGGGATTTATGTTAGAATAGTCTTAGTAATCTAATTAGGAACGATGTAGGAAATTTGAGGCGAAGGCAATGGATAATTTCCATAAATATGTGCAATAATTACACATACCTTTTAAAAGTCCACCTTATAGGCTATTGGAATCTCCGTTAAGGATTGAAAGAAGAGATAGCATATGTAGTAGGAAGATAATAGGACCGAATTTATCCTTATCTACTCCAGTTTTAATTTTTTTAGTTATAGAAGATGTATTTGAAAAATGATTTGGTACGATAATTGTGTTTTTGGATGCAAATATGATAAATGTTTTGAGTTAAGAATCCTACTTTTGAAAAAGTAAGGGTCTGTTGTAGGAAGTCCTTTAAAAGTGAAAGTTGGTTAGAATGAGAAAATTTTCATGGCTCCTTTTGGAAACCAAGTAATTTTTGAAAATAGTTTCTAAGTTTATACTTTCAAAGATAAAGGTTTTGGATTAGGTACTTCATGACAGTGAAATTTTAATTTTATAAAGAGTAGTGAAAATCAAACCGAATTTTGATATAAAGTAGATAGGGACGACTACTTTGGTAGGATGGGGTAAAGGTCAAGGCTATGAATAAAATAGCTATGAATGCTCGTAGGGTAGCAACAAGGAATCTATTTGAATATAAGGAATATTGGTATGAACGTACGAATGCTTCATTAGACGTGTGTGAAGCCATAAGAAGGACCTCAAAGGAAAGAGGATGGTATTAGGGTACACTTACATGAGTCCTGGGGTATACTCATATGAAAGATCAAGCATAGAGGAAGTAAATACCAAAGTTTGAGAATACTATTAAGAGATTTTGATTGAAAGAAGATAGTAATATGATTGGAGAAGAGAGTAATGAGAAGGAGAACACACATAAAGGATGATGGCAGACTCAAGATTAAATAAGGCAAGATAGGTGGTGGGAAAGTTATTCCACCAAGCCAATTTTCGGTGAGTTATTCTAAATGTGCGTGGTTTATATTTCTTACCCACTATAGTGTGGTTTTAACCCATAGTCTGGTGTAATAATTGAAGTAATGGATAAGCCTTATTTATTGGGAGCCAAGGAGGTAAGTTAAGGCATATGGCTTATAATAGAATGACATACTAGAGATGCCATCTTAATGGAGTAAGAAGTGATAGAGCAACAACATTATCAAGACCAGTTGATGATGAAGAGCAGCATCTAGTATTTGTTTCTTTTAGGTTATTTGGGTTGTGAGCGCTAGTTGCTCGCTTCAGGTATTGGAAAATGTGTACAATATAATATGAGATATGTTCCTATTTTATTAGTCTGTTAGATTTTTTGGATGAGCGCTGGCCACGATATATATTGGGAAACAGTCTAAATAAGGAAATCTCATAAGGACACTTAACTAGTGATGAGTTTAATTAAGGGTGGAAGTTTTTAGGAAACTAAATTAGCAACTAGAGATAAAGAGCGCTTAGATCCTAAAACTTTAGAATTTTGGAAAAAGTATATTTTAGCAAGTGGAGGACAGGGAAGGGTTATCGCAAAATCAAGGGCCACTGTCCATGTAACTTAAAAGCTAAAATTTATAGGTTTGTGTGTCGTTATTATGAAAAGAAGAAAAGTTTCCCTAAATCTAAGATTAACTGCACGATGCTAGGATCAATCATATGCATTAACTAATTGACTTAGTCATGATTAAGATGTGGCTTGATTTGGAGAGGCAAATGTTTTGAAAAATAAATTTGTATTTAAATGCTTTTGAAAGCATTCAAATACTTTTGAAAAGTTGTGTTTAAATGCTTTTGAAAGTTGTGCTTGGATGTTTTTGAAAATTTATTTGAATGCTTTTGAAGATTTAATTTTCAAACTATTTTGCAAGTTTGGTTGGAAGGGGAATTTTTTTTCTTCGAAAAATGAGAAAACTTCTGATTTTTCAATGCCTCATTCTTAGCGTAGTGAGGGTCAACTTATTAGTGAATATGAATTTTACTATTCGATAAGGGTGACAGTAAACATTTGGAATAATAAGGAAAAAGTTGCTTTAGATTTAGAATTTCTATTTCAATACCCAGTTGATAGTAAGCAAAACTTGTGTTTAGAATAATTTTCTTTTAACAACCAAAAATAGACTTTCTTATGCGTATTGTACTTGGAAAAATTGGATAAGATTTGGGGCAAAAGAGAAGGTTCTAAGGTACAATATAATAGGTATCCAAAAGAAGGGTGGAAATGTAAAATTCTCCATCTAAATTCCTTTTTCGACGTAGGAGTATAGATCTAGAAAAACTGAATCTTCAAAATTTTGGATGTTAGAAATTGCGTGTTAGGTATTGGTGTAGGGATTGGACGCAAAATTGGTTCAATCATACTCCTACTCGTAGGAATGTGGAAACTGTTGTATGAAAACAAAGATTTTTTATTTTAAAAACTTGCATACATATAGAGCTGTTAGTATATATAGGTTGTTTCGTCATGCTTTCAAAATGTTTTTAAAAGAATGCATTCATATAGGAGGCACCGATTTAGAATTATCCAGCATGAATATCATATATGTTGTGATACACCGTGCACTTACATACATTTGGCTGCAAAATTGGTACACTAAATGATTGAATAGTTTAGAATGGTTGCGCACTATGTTACATGATTCACCTCTTGAGGAATTTCAGAGACGAAACTCTTTTTAGAAAGGAGAATGTAGAACTCCATAAAATTAATGGTAATTAATAAATAACTACTAAAGCTCAAAAATGGAATTTGGACAAACATCAAAATTTGGCTATAAAACTTGCACCATTGTGTTCATAGCGATTTTCTGAGCAACTTTCATATATAAAGTTTTGTAATTGGAGGTCAGATGAAGAAGTTATCAGCATTTGAAATTTTCTGAACGAAAATAATTAAAAATGAACAAAAGGAAATAAATTATTATAAGTGCATGGACCCCACCAATCGACCCCCTCCTTGGGCCAATCGACCTCTAGCAATCAACCAATCACCGAGGAGCGATCGATGGGTTAAAGGCTGACAAGTAGGGTTGAACCTTGGCTGAATGGTCCGACTTTTATTATTCTAAACCTAAGGATACGATCGATTCAAGTGTCTAAAAATATAGGCTTAGCACCTCACTTCTCTTCTCAATTTTCTAATCAAAGCAGCGAAGCTCTGCCATTTTCCTTTCTCTGCTATTTCTGTTGATTACCAAATATTATATATATATATATATAATCTGAGAAGTGTAGAAAATAAAAGAGGAGAGAATGAGCGAACTGATACTACGAAAAAACAGAAATTTCATAATTATAAATCTATATTACCCTTAACTCCAAATCTTTTCTCAGATCTGTAATTTTATAGTATATATCTTCTTAGACATATTTCTTTGGATTAGAATGGAAAAGGAGTCGGTTAAAGGGATGAATTTGGATTTGTAAAAGATTTAGAAAGCTTGAAAGGTGAGTGAGAAATTATATGATTTATTTATAACATTAAATTTATATCATTCGGTTTCATAATTATTTTGCCTATGCAAGATATGTTGAATTGTAGGCTTAGAAAGAACGTATTCAATTAGAATCTTGCCTACATATTCTATAAGTTAGGTGATTGGGATAAGAATGGTATTTACACCCTAATCTAGAAATTTGGAAATCAGTTTCTGTATTTTTTAAAGTAGAATATTGATAAGATTGCAAAATTTATTTTAGATTTATAAAGTTTGGGTTGTAAACTGTTAGTATTAATTTAGATTTCCTTAATTTGACTTGAAATGTGAATTTCTATGTTTTAATCTATTAGGAGTGTTGTGGGTACAAATTAGGTGTATCTATTTCCATATAATTTCCATAAATTATCAAATTCCAAAACTATCTATAAAAAGTGCATCATTTGAAATAATAAAAAATATACCAAAAAGTAAAGGGATGTGTAAAGTATGGATGTTCTCCTCCGTAGTTTGCACTGTCTATTTTTATAAAATAAAGATAATTCCTTGTAATTTCAAACAGAGCAAAAGTCTTACTTTTAGATAATTTATAGAAAGTTATAACGATAATTCTTTTTAGGAAAGGATAACTCTAATATATTAAAATGTGGAAATTAATATTCTTTATAGAATGTACATATATGTGTATGTTCTGGGGTTCCCATTCATAGGAATTAATGAGTTAGAAATAGGAATACACACATACACATCTACATATACATATATATATATATATATACACATGTATAGCTGCACCTACCGATTATATATATAGCATAATATACATCAATGACGATTAGTTATTAATAGGGTAGTAAATTATAGGACTAGGAGGTGTAGATGGAAAAGAGGTAGTAACTCCGAAATTAGTAGGGTAATTTATGTGCAGTTGATAGGAAGTTACAGGGATTAAATGGAGACATAAATGCAGTTAATGGAACTGTTAAAGAATTTAATATGACATTTATAGGAAAATGAAATAGTCATAATAGGTTAAATGAATAGCAATGACCATTTATTACAGACAATTGACATTTATAAACATAAGAGAAAAATAGAGAATATATGTAATAAGCGTGTAAGATAGGAAATAAATGTTAGGAGCAATATAATTTTCGTAGTAGGAAATTATAGAGCCTCGATAGGCCTAGCCCAATATTTAGGCCTAGGATAATTGGTTTGGTTTAGGATGAGTTGGGATGCGAGGTCAGTAGAGTTACATAACGGAAGTCTGTCATTCACCTAGAGGCTACCAATAGTTGTGTATACTTACTACTAATGTGGGACATCTCCAACCATAGGACCCGTGGGGAAGGGATATGCGTTTGCGGATAAATGTGAGGAAATATACCAAGGTTCACCTCTGATTTGAAGTATTAAATTGCTCAGTACCTTTAGGGATGTCAAGGGGTTTACTTTGGGGTGGAAAGTATTAAATGGTCGTTGGGACTACCTTCTCCCTATATAAGAAATCTTAAATAACCTACAACAGAACCTAATAGAAAAATAAGGTCTGCTTCATTTCTAATAAGAGGTGTTGAGTAACTAGGATGGGTATTTTTCCTTGACTTACATTAGGTTAGTCTAAATGTGATTTTGGCTGTGCAAGGTCGACGGGGTATGTCATTATTGTTGTTGTATCGGTATTTAGTAGTAAGGCCGACATACAGGCTTGGACCACCAACGGTCACGAGCGGTCGTTAGTAAAGACTTGGGTTATGCCCTAACATATTTTGCTTCCTACTAGTGTAGAATCGGTATATGTAGGATTGATTTCACCCTAGAGGGGGGGGGGGTTGAATAGGGTGATAGTGTTAATTATAAAAATTATTGTGGAACTGTATATTAATTTTAACACAGATACAGCAGAATAAACACAGCACAGATAATATCAGAATAATAAAAGCAGAAAAGAACAACACAGAATTTACCCAGCTTCGGCAAAACCCTGCCTACGTGCTGCCCCCAAGGTTTCTACTAGAAATTAGATAGTCAGACGCTTACACACGTAAACTCGCTATACCCGCTATTGACTATCCTAACTCTACGCTCAAAACCTTGCCACAACTCAGCCACTGAGTTGCGAATTTCCAAACTACGCCACGTAGTTTGTCCCCTAGTCACACGACTAGAAATTACACCGATTTAAAAAGAAATTACAAATAAAAAAAACAATTTAAAAAACAAAACTAAACCCTAATTTAATAAACCAAAAGCCTTTAAAATATAACCGGCCCAAAGTATTATCACTCAAGAAAATGCGGCCCTGTTATCTTCTTTTGTCAATGTCGGCTCCGGTTCCTTCTTTCGTTTGTTCCTTTTAGCTCTGTAATTAGGGCTTGTGAAGTCGCCGCCTAATTTATGGTTGATGCTTCGATTTGCTTTCTTCAAGTTAATTGTTTGCGGCTTCTCCTCCTTGATCGAATTCGAATGTTTGCTTCGGTATGTAATTTATTCTTTTTGGTGCTTTAATAATTTTTCGTACTTGAACTCGATTGATTAATTGCCGATGATGATTGTGGCTTTATATAGGATTCGAAATCCTTGATTTTCGTCGTATAATATTTATTTGAATTTGTCAACTGATTTTGCTTGGCCACTTGATTTTCTTTGATTGCTTGAGATTGATTCTGACTTTGTCACTCTCTTATATTTGTTCTTGGTTGACATGGTTTCGTAACTTGGTCATCACGGTATTGATATTGAGCTGTTCAATCTTTCCCTGGTCATCACGTTTCTGACTTCGATTTGAAACAGCAGTTGACTCTGTAAATTTTTGATTTTCTTATAACTTGAGTGATCAAAATACCAACATTAACTTTCTCTTGAGGATTGAATATTGATTTTCGATACTGTACTGTTACTTTCTATGTTGACATTGGCAATTGATATTTGTGATTGACTTCGGCCATTTGTTTTGGTATTGATCTGCTCAAATTGACTTTAATTTTGCATTTTCTTTGAGACTTGACTTCGGGTTTGACTTGATTATAATTGTTCCTTCTCGAGGCTGTTGTACTTGATTGCTTGCATGTATATATGAATTTATGTATGTATATATGTGCTATCATCTTGTACCTCTTCGTCTGGAGTAGTTTCTGCATTGTTTGATACGAAGTCTGGTTCATGACATTTGTTTCCAGACTTGTTTATTTGCTGTCACATTGTTTTAAACTTGTTCATCACCATATATGTACATACATTTATGCTTGACCATATGCATATTGCATGATGCCTGGACTGATCTTGTGCAGTTGCTTGTTCGAGCTACTGAGATCTTGAGTCATATGCTTGTTCCCTGCTGTTGTAATGACTTGGTACACCTTGAGTCTGCACTATTTCTGGTTTGCCATCTCTGTTGTACATGTATGCTCGAGTCTAGGTTTGCACATGAACTGGTTGGTCTTGATTTCACTTCAGTTGCACTGCTATATGATGCTTGTATTCATTGTTTAGTCTTGAACTTATATGCTTGATATGCTGTGGTCAAGTCTGGTACCTTTGGTTTCACTTGTGTTGAATCCAGCTTGCAGCTCGGATTTGACCTTGTGCTGAAAATTGTGACATTGTTTTATTGCACTTGAGTTGAACCCGACTTTTGGTTTGGGTTTGACCTGTGCTCACCTGTCCCTGTTACTATATCAAGTGTATGTACATATATCGGTGTGCACGGCCTTATGGCATGTACAGTGATACACTGTGCATGTCACAAGTTGTTCGTGTGTGATGAATTCAAATATAAATGATGACGAACAACCCAAATAACTGAGGCAAATAAAATTTTCAAAATCACATTTTATTTTATATTGCAAAAATATTTTATTTTCAATTTTACTGCGTCAGTATATATTTTTGCAGATTGCTCAGATGCTGGATTCAAACTGAAGTGAAGTTGAAGATAAAATGCAAATTGAGTGTATGAGTGATATGTAGTGAGGTTAAATGTAAGTATGAAATTGTGATGTATTGTAATCAAAGTTGTATGTATATAGTGAGAGCTTGAATTTGTACTATTCAAAATTGTAATAAATATTTGTTTGAATAAAATTTCTATTTGAATTCAAATTCTATGTTATTTATTTTTATTCAGCAAATATTTATTTAATATGTGAAAAATAAAATAGTACAATATCAAATACATTTAAATGAATATATATATATATGTTTATTATCATCAAACAAAAAATCACGTAGACGCATATTCAACCATCTCCCCCTTTTGATGATAATAAACATATATTTAAGATTTTGACTATATTAAATGTATTTGATTATTCAGTTTGCTCCCCCTATTTGAATGCTCCCTCTCTACACAATACTCCCCCTTCATATATGCGTGAGAATAAAATATTCAAATGATTCAAATGAGCTTTGATGCAATTAGAAAATATTTGACCTTTATTTTCAAAATCTTAACATTTCTCTCCCCCTTTTGTTATCAGCAAAAGAGTAATAGTGTTAGAAAAATAGAGATAAAGTGATTGACATTAAAACAATATTAATTCCCAATCGAGTATAAATATTAAATTTCAATAAAAAACAAACAAAAATCATAAATAGTCCGTTTGACGCATATTCCACTTTAGAATGATAGCGATAATATCATCATATAAAACCATATAGTTGGGTCTATTTGTGGTATATTTATAACAGGAATTTGAATATCTACTAACCATGCATAATCGTTAGGAATTTTAAATGAGATTAGTAGTATTCCAAAATTTTAAAAAATGAATTCAAGTATCTTCTAACCACGCATAACCGTGAGGACTTTTAAATGAGGTTAGAATCAACTTGTCTATTTAATCAATCAATTTTTTTTGAAATGCGTTCCATACATGCATAACCGTGAGGACTTTTAAATGAGTATGGAAGCACATAACAAATTTAAAGTAATTCACCCATGCATAACCGTGAGGACTTTTAAATGAGAGTGAATTCTTTGGCTATTTTTATTTTTATATTATTTTTGTTAAAAAAATGAATGATTCCCGTTTAATTTACCACATATTGACTTACTATATAGGATTTTGATGAGTGATGGTTGATAGAAAAAATGATAGGAATAGAAATGGTCATGAAATTTTTTGCCAAACAAAATTTTTATAACTCTTGTTTAAATTTCTAAAGAAATTTATTAAATATACCATCTTAAGTTATAATATATGATTAATATCAACACTCATCACTTTTTCAATCACTATTTATCTTTTCGATAATTAGTAGGGGGTTAGATTAGTTAATGTAGTGATTTAAAGGTCAAATTTCTAAAATACCTAAGTTGAGACGAAGTTGGCAAAACTTATTTTCTGGAAGGGGTTTTGTAAAGATGACTGCCAATTGAGAATCGGTTGAAACAAAATTTATGCAGATATTTTCTTTGTAAATATGATCTCTAATGAAATAATGCCTAACATCTATATGTTTTGTCCGTGAGTGGTGTACAGGATTATTCGTGAGATCAATTGCACTTTTGCTGTCACACATAATTGGCACACGATTAAAATTTAAACCATAGTCCTGTAAAGTTTGTATCATCCATAAAATTTGAGCAGAGCAACCACTTAGAGCAATATACTCTGCCTCTGTGGTGGATAATGCAATACAATTTTGTTTTCTACTTGACCGTGCAACTAATGACTGTCCTAACATAAAACACGCTCCACTAGTACTTTTCCTATCAACTAGACTTCCAGCATAATCTGCATCTGAGAATCCTTTTAATTCAAAATTATCATTTGTTGGATACCAAAGACCAAACCGTGGAGTGTGTAACAAATATTTTATAATTCTTTTAACAGCTTTTAAATGGGATTCTTTTGGGTTAGATTGAAATCGTGCACACAAGCAGACAGAAAACATGATATCAGGTCTAGAAGCGGTAAGATAAAGGAGTGATCCAATCATACCTCTATATTGCTTTTGATCAACTGCCTTACCTTTTTCATCATTGTCAAGTTTTATTGCTGTGCTCATGAGTGTTCTAGCCAGTTTAGCATCTTTTAATCCAAATTTGTTGATAAGTTCCTTGATATATTTTGTTTGAGAAATGAATGTACCTTTATCGCTTTGTTTGACTTGAAATCCTAAAAAGAATTTTAACTCACCAACCAAGCTCATTTCAAACTTTTCTTGCATAACTTTTCAAATTTCTCATACAACAAATTGTTAGTAGCACCATAGATGATGTCATCAACGTATATTTGAACAATCAAAAGATCATTATTTTCATGCAACAGAAATAGTGTGGTGTCTACACAGCCCTTTTTGAACCCATTTTCAAGAAGATAAGTACTTAGACATTCATACCAAGCTCTAGGGGCTTGTTTTAATCCATATAATGCCTTTTTAAGTTTATATACATGATTAGGATATTCATGACTTTCAAAACCTTCTGGTTGTTCAACAAATACATCTTCTTTTAAAATTCCATTAAGAAAAGCACTTTTAATATCCATTTGTCTTAGTTTAAATCCTTTGTAACAAGTAAAAGCTAATAATATCCTAATTGATTCTAGTCTAGCTACTGGTGCAAAAGTTTCATCAAAGTCAACTCCTTTAACTTGATTGTATCCTTTAGCGACTAGTCTAGCTTTATTTCTAATCACATTTCCAGATTCATCATATTTATTTTTAAAAATCCATTTTGTGCCTATGACTGGATAATCCTTAGGTCTAGGTGCTAGACTCCAAACATTATTTTGCTCAAATTGATTTAGCTCTTCTTGCATTGCCATAGACCAGTTTTCATCGTTAAGAGCTGTATCTATATCTTTGGGTTCTATTTCTGAAATAAATCCACTATATAGACACAGGTCACACAAATTTCTAAAAGAAGACCGAGTTTGAATACCTGCAATAGGACTTCCAATTACCAACTCTGGAGGATGATCTGCTTTGAATTTTAATTTTTCTGGATTCAGATTTCTTTGGACTTCTTTTGTGGTTGTGGTTTCATTTGTTTTTTCATTTTCATCTTTTTCGTTCTCCTCTTCTACATTACTTTTGATGGTTTCCTGTTCGTTAATACCTTCATCAAATTTCACATTGATAGACTCCACATTGTTTTGGTCCTTTTATTGTAGACTCTATAAGCTTTGCTTCTAGAAGAGTATCCCATGAACATGCCCTCATCTGCTTTTGCTTCAAATTTTCCTAATTGATCACTTGTATTGAGAATAAAACACGGACACCCAAAAACTTTGAAGTAAGCAATGTTTGGTTTCTTTTTGAACCATATCTCATAGGGTGTTTTGTTAAGAATTGGTCTAATCATAACTCTATTCATTACATAGCACGCTGTATTTACTGCTTCTGCCCAAAAATGCAAAGGTAACTCATACTCATTTATCATAGATCTAGCCAATTCTTGTAATGTTCGATTTTTTCTTTCAACCACACCATTCTGTTGAGGTGTATGTGGTGCAGAGAATTCATGTTTAAAACCATTTTCATCACAAAAAATTTCAAATTCATAATTTTCAAATTCTCCACCATGATCACTTCTTAACGAAATAATAGGTACTCCTTTTTCGTTTTGAACTAATTTTGAGAATTTTGTGAAGTATGAAAAAGTTTCTGATTTTTTGGCTAAGAAATATACCCATGTGTATCTTGAGTAATCATCAACTAATACAAAACAATATTTCTTACCTCCTAAGCTAGCAATGTCGTTAGGTCCAAAAAGATCCATATGAATTAGTTCAAGAACTCTAGAGGTGCTTACATTGTTTTTGGCATTAAATGATGATTTTTTAAGTTTTCCCAAATTACAAGCTTTACATGAAATTTCTGTTCCAAAGTCATGTGATGGCAGTCCTCTTACTAGATCTTTTCTTTTCAATTTGTTTAACACATTCATGCTAGTGTGCCCTAATCGTCTATGCCATAAACTTACTTCTATATCCTTAGCTACCAAACATTTTGACAAGGTGAGATCATCAAAAGATAGAGAATATATATTACCTTTTCTCTTACCTGAAAATAAGATTTCTTTTGATGATTGATCAACAATTTTACACAAATTGGAGTCAAAAATAACATTCATACCTTTATCACATAGCTGGCTGATTGATATCAAATTGTGGTGGAGATTTTCAACATATAGTACGTCATTTAAGGTAAATGTATTGTTACCTACTTTATCTTTACCGACAATTCTACACTTGTCATTATTACCCATTGTGACTCTACCACCTCTGAATTTTTCTAGGCTAAGGAACTTTGATTTGTCTCCCGTCATGTGCCTGGAGCAGCCAGAATCCAGGTACCTTTGTTGTTGTTCCTTAGCCTGCCAGCATACCTACACAAGAAAAGAATTTGGTGACCTATTTGTTTTTATAGGTCCATTGTTGTTAGTGAGAAAATTTTGAAAAATAATTTTGTGCAGACCCATAACTATTTATATATGTTCCTTTTGGCACCCAAATTTATTTAACTTTGAGGATTTCTAGATTTGTGCCTTTTGGAACCCAAATTGGAATTGTTTTTACGTGTTTGGGTCTATTCCAACAACTAATGTGATTGTGTCCAATTTTTCTACAAATAGTGCATTCTTTTTGAGTATACCCAAGTCCTTGTCTATCAATGTTGATAGTTTGTTTCCCTAGTAGCATATTCAATGATTTTTCACTTTTGGAAAAATTTTCTAAGGTAGTAGACAATTTTTGAACTTGTGTTTTGAGGGATTCATTTTCGTTTAATAGTTGAGTGCACCTTTTGATAGAATTTTCTCTCCTTATACTTTCACTCTCTTTCAAAGTCAGAATTTCATTCTCGGGTGTTTTTATATTAATTTCCGATTTTTCAATTTCTTCTTCAAGTGATGGACACTTATCAACTTAGGGATTCTACTTTGATAGTTTTCCACTAGTTGATCAAGCTGTTTATTTATTTCTATCAAAGTATTCTTTTATGATTTGAGTTTGGTGTATCTTTCCCTAAGTCGTTCAAAACAACCATTTACTTCATGCAAATGTATAAGCAATTCAAAATGAGTAAGTTTTGATACCTCACTTGGTTCGTCGTCATCACTGTCAGTTATTTCACCATGAAGGTATAAATTTGCTTTATCACTCTCACTTCCAGTGCTATTACTTCCATCTTCATCGCTGTCATCCCAAGTGGCTGCAAAACTTCTCCTTTTCTGTTTCTTTCCTTGGCTGAGTCGATTTTGTGGAAAATTTGGTTTGATATGACCGGGCTTATTGCACTTGTGACAAATGATTTTTTGTTCTTCCAGATTTTCTTGTGCTTTGTTTAATTTGCTCCTTACTTGATGATTTTTGGTCGGATTGCCATACTTTCGATTCCACTTTTTGAATCTTCATATTAATAGAGCTAGTTCTGCATCACCATCATCATCATCATCATCTTCACTTTCAGTTGTCCCTTTTAGAGCTATTGATTTCTTTCGAGTGTCTCCTCCTTCACGCTCTTCCTTGAATTTTATTTCTAGCTCGTAAGTTGTGAGGTTCCCAATAAGTTCTTCAACTTTTATTTGTTTCAAATCTTTTGATTCTTGAATGGCAGTCACTTTGGCTTCAAAACTTCGTGGAAGAATTCTGAGGATTTTTCGGACTATCTCCAATTTTGTGTATGATTTTCCAAGTGCCTTTGATTTGTATATGATATTGGAAAGTCGTCCATACATCTGTTTGACATTTTCTTCTTTCGCCATAGTGAAGTTCTCATATTCACTGCTTAGCATGGCAAGGTGAGATTCTTTGAATTGGGATGTTCCTTCGTGAGTCACTTCGAGTGTATGCCATATTTCCTATGCATATGAACAATGTGAAACATGATTAAATTCAATTTGATCTAATGAACAAATAATAGAATTCATTGCTTTGGCGTTAGTAATTTGTAATTTGTTTTCTAATTCTGTCCATTGATCCTTTGGTTTTTCTATTTCCTGATTGTTCACTATTATAGTTGGTTTGTTATATCCTGTCTCAACTATATTCCAAGCGTCAATGGTTTCTAGAAAAATTTTCATCTTATTTTTCCAATAAGCATATTCACCATTGAACATTGGTGGTCTAACTATCGACTGACCCTCAGCAAAAGCATTATTAAAAGAAGCCATTTTAAAAATTCAAATTTTTAAAACAAAAATTGATTTTTGAAAAAAAATTCGAATTTTTAAATCAAAAATTTGACTCTATTCCTAGCTCTGATACTACTTGTAGGATCGATTTCACCCTAAAGGGGGGGTGAATAGGGTGATAGTGTTAATTATAAATTTTTTTGCGGAAGTGTATATTAATTTTAACACAGATCACAGCAGAATAAACACAGCACAGATAATATCAGAATAATAAAAGCAGAAAAGAACAACACAGAATTTACCCAGCTTCGGCAAAACCCTGCCTACGTGCTGCCCCCAAGGTTTCTACTAGAAATTAGATAGTCAGACGCTTACACACGTAAACTCGCTATACCCGCTATTGACTATCCTAACTCTACGCTCAAAACCCTGCCACAACTCAGCCACTGAGTTGCGAATTTCCAAACTACGCCACGTAGTTTGTCCCCTAGTCACACGACTAGAAATTACAACGATTTAAAAAGAAATTACAAATAAAAAAACAATTTAAAAAACAAAACTAAACCCTAATTTAATAAACCAAAAGCCTTTAAAATATAACCGGCCCAAAGTATTATCACTCAAGAAAATGCGGCCCTGTTATCTTCTTTTATCAATGTCGGCTCTGGTTCCTTCTTTCGTTCGTTCCTTTTAGCTCTGTAATTAGGGCTTGTGAAGTCACCGCCTAATTTATGGTTGATGCTTCGATTTGCTTTCTTCAAGTTAATTATTTGCGGCTTCTCCTCCTTGATGGAATTCGAATGTTTGCTTCGATATGTAATTTATTCTTTTTGGTGCTTTAATAATTTTTTGTACTTGAACTCGATTGATTAATTGCCGATGATGATTGTGGCTTTATATAGGATTCGAAATCCTTGATTTTCGTCGTATAATATTTATTTGAATTTGTCAACTGATTTTGCTTGGCCGCTTGATTTTCTTTGATTGCTTGAGATTGATTCTTTGTCACTCTCGTATATTTGTTCTTGGTTGACATGGTTTCGTAACTTGGTCATCACGGTATTGATATTGAGCTGTTCGATCTTTCCTTGGTCATCACTTTTCTGACTTTGATTTGAAACAGCAGTTGACTCTGTAAATTTTTGATTTTCTTATAACTCGAATGATCAAAAATACCAACATTAACGTTCTCTTGAGGATTGAATATTGATTTTCGATACTATACTGTTACTTTCTATGTTGACATTGGCACTTGATATTTGTGATTGACTTCGGCCATTTGCTTTGATATTGATCTGCTCGAATTGACTTTAATTTTGCATTTGCTTTGAGACTTGACTTCGGGTTTGACTTGATTATAATTGTTCCTTCTCGAGGCTGCTGTACTTGATTGCTTGCATGTATATATGAATTTATGTATGTATATATGTGCTATCATCTTGTACCTCTTCGTCTGGAGTAGTTTCTGCATTGTTTGATATGAAGTCTGCTTCATGACATTTGTTGCCAGACTTGTTTATTTGCTGTCACATTGTTTTAAACTTGTTCATCACCATATATGTACATACATTTGTGCTTGACCATATGCATATTGCATGATGCCTAGACTGATCTTGTATAGTTGCTTGTTCGAGCTACTGAGATCTTGAGTCATATGCTTGTTCCCTACTGTTGTAATGACTTGGTACACCTTGAGTCTGCACTGTTTCTGGTTTGCCATCTCTGTTGTACATGTATGCTCGAGTCTGGGTTTGCACATGAACTGGTTGGTCTTGATTTCACTTCAGTTGCACTGCTATATGATGCTTGTATTCATTGTTTAGTCTTGAACTTATATGCTTGATATGCTGTGGTCGAGTCTGGTACCTTTGGTTTCACTTGTGTTGAATCCAGCTTGCAGCTCGGATTTGACCTTGTGTTGAAAATTGTGACATTGTTTTATTGCACTTGAGTTGAACTCGACTTTTGGTTTGGGTTTGACCTGTGCTCACCTGTCCCTGTTACTATATCAAGTGTATATACATATATCGGTGTGCACGGCCTTATGGCATGTACAGTGATACACTGTGCATGTCACAAGTTGTTCGTGTGTGATGAATTCAAATATAAATGATGATGAACAACCCAAATAACCGAGGCAAATAAAATTTTCAAAATCACATTTTATTTTATATTGCAAAAATATTTTATTTTCAATTTTACTGCGTCAGTATATATTTTTGCAGATTGCTCAGATGTTGGATTCAAACTGTAGTGAAGTTGAAGATAAAATGCAAATTGAGTGTATGAGTGATATGTAGTGAGGTTAAATGTAATTATGAAATTGTGATGTATTGTAATCAAAGTTGTATGTATATAGTGAGAGCTTGAATTTGTACTATTCAAAATTGTAATAAATATTTGTTTGAATAAAATTTCTATTTGAATTCAAATTCAGTGTTATTTATTTTTATTCAGCAAATATTTATTTAATCTGTGAAAAATAAAATAGTACAATATCAAATACATTTAAATGAATATATATATGTTTATTATCATCAAACAAAAAATCACGTAGATGCATATTCAACATATAGGATACGCAAAGACCTCATAGTTTAGTTAGTTATTTGTTTGTTGGAGGTAGGCTAGTTAACCCTTAGGTAGATATTTGAAATGCGTTAGTAATACGACAATTAAAATATAAAGCCATATGTAGGAGGTTATTGGTTTCTTTAGCTAGGGTCGATTGACTAGCATTTATATTGCGGAGGGCCACTTCGGGGTTGTGATATTAAATGGCCGTTGGGTCTGCCTTCTAAGAAGTATTGAGTGGTCAAGGTTTCCTTGTAGGCAGTGCAACGTATATATATATATATATACACATATCTCTGTGTGTATGGGCATATATATAGTTATACTTCGGGAAGGTTAGATATACCATACACGTGTGTGGAATTACATGGAATAGTCATGAATATTGGACAAACACTTAAATAGAAATCAATTGGTATATATTAATGTTATGGATAATGTATGTAATTTTCCAATCACCAGAACGTTGTTTTGGCTCCCTTCTCATTGCAATCCATAGGACAGATTTAGAGGGATGAGTTACTAGTGCAAGATGGGAATGATAGATGAAGAAGTCTTCTAATTTACGCTTGGCGTTGACAAGGCGACTAAATATCCAAGGAAGTAACCTTAGTTGGTATATATGTTCTATTATATTTTTCTGTTCCACTGTGAGTTTATGTAGATAGTTCTCTGATATACTTATGTTTATTACTGGTTATCAACTGCAATGATCCGTACCCTAATGGACTTGGGTTTCAATTTAGTTGAAAATCGGGCCCATTAAGGAGCTGGTTGTTACAGATATCAAGGGTTCTGATGTGGGCCCATCCATGGCAGAGAGGAAGGCTATTGACATATCTAAGTTAAAGGCTATAAAGAAGGAGCCAGGCTTCGAGAACGTTCTGGCAGCGCTTTATATATCCTTGCCGGTTCCCCCTTTCGTTGTTCTGACTTCCATTCTCCTTGCCTCTGGGATATCTGTTAAAGTTCCTAAACCCTATACTGACTTGGAGGGTGATTATAATTAGGATAAGGGCCTCGAAGATCGTCTTTTACCTCCAAAGGATGCCAACACTTTAAGGAGGAAGCCTCCTTCATCCAAAAAGGAAAAGAAGAAGACAAAAGAGAAGGAAGCATCACTGAAGGTAGTTCATTTTGTTTTTTGGACTTTGTACATAGGCTATTGATTCATGGGCACGACCTCATTTTTGTACATGAAAAGGTGAAAGCAATCGAAGTAGTTTTTCTTCCAACTTTTTCTTATTTACTTTGCTGCTGTTTTAACTTTTGTTGCTCATGTACCTTCTAGCATGTATAAGTATATAATCATATGTAATTCAATTACTTATGTATTACACATGCTTGTGATTAGTGATTTGTGCAATGCCATTATTTACTGTAACTCTGTACATATAAATAAATTTCTACAATTGCTTAATGTTATTCTGGTTACTTAGATTTGTTTATCATTTTCGAAATGTAACTCCTTTGGCTAAACAAAATTGCTTCACATTGATCAACCTTGTTTATCATCGACTAAATATGCCAAGATTGATCGTAAATGAGGTGGTATCGATGCAGCTACAATAATATGGTTTATTTGTTCATATCGACACGAATGCCGATATACTTTAATAATATACCTACAGTAAGATTCAATTACACACAGATTCCTATCTTCAGGAACCAGCATCTTAGATTCCTATCTTCGGACATCCATTCTTGACCTCGCCTATCTACAAGTTTTGGTCACAAAATAGACGTGCAGGGGTGAATTGTAACATTCTGCCTTCTCGATCCCCAGATGTCGACACCAATACATCCATGCTATTCATGTACTGGGCACCCAAGTGCTAGGATGATCGAAAGTTAGGGTAAAATAAAAGAAAATAGAAATGGAACAAGAAAGAACACAATATTAGAATCTCACATGCAGAACGATATTATGTAATACCAAAATTGTAGTACAAAGAGTTACTCCAAGATCTATGAAATCAGTGTTATGAAAGTGACTAAGTACTACTATCCGCCTAGACAGTTATGACTACCTATCCTCACAATGCTGAATACATACATAGTAGTGAATGGAAGTGAAAATAGGTAGATAGATAGATAGGTGGAAGCATCCAGCTTGTCTCCATAAGCTTGAAAACATCCAAACCCTGAAGCCTGCTTAACTCACCTACTCGAAAGAGTACACGACGGGTTTTAGGAAAAGAAAACACCATGTCACAGACATAAGTCTGGTACAAGAAACTCAGAAATGTGTATAAATGTATAATCGTACTTCCAAGACCATCCAAATCACCAAATTGGTTTCCCCTCGAAAGAACAAACTAAATTGATATTTACATTAGATCATATTATAGATAATGTCTAAGGTGTGTAATATAAATATAGATCATAGCTGAAATGATTACATTGATTACATTTTACAACATACTTAGGTATACAAACAAAAACCGCTAAGGGACATTCGTAAATAGATTTTCCCATGGAGACCTCCTTAATGAGACCGATCTCCTATGACAAGGGCCAGGAATTACCTTCCGAGCACCGTATATCTCTAGATAAAATATACCATAAGGTAAACACAACTAGCCCACGCCCTAACACATGAACCAAATATCCACAACTCCTGCTAGCATCATCTCAATATGCATACTCTAGAAAATTAGAGTTGTTGTACCCCTTATTTGGGTTTGCCAAACCCAGGATTGTGCATCTTACTCTATCTTTAGTCATTTCCAAATGTGGAGGCTACATTCGGCATCTTCATATGAGTCTTTAACAAAACTCGATCAACTAATGAATCCTACATGGGTTCCATTATATTAATAGATTCCGGAACCACATATGGTTTCCATTATTCCACTGCCAAACCATATAACTCGTATAATAGTTTTGGAGTTGTATTTAGCAAGTAGAACAATTATCGATCCCGGTCTCTCCAAAACCAATCGATGAATTTTCAGTTAACTCAATTCTAATTCTTTTAGAAGTAATCGAAAGCTAGAGGCATTTCATACCAATACTCCTCCCCGGGGGTTCTTATTGGTATAAATTCATGAAGCATTCCGTATACTTCCTAAGTTAAGTTTTGGTCAAGGTCGGTAGTCGACTAATCGATTATCGAGTCTTGAACGTTTGCTTATGGGAATCAAGGTTCACACACTTTGCACGTTTCCGACTTTCTACTTAACTATTCCTCGGTCTAGAAGGATGCCGTTAGGTTAGAGCTCTATTGCTCCGTCCCTACCTAAACATCAGTCTTGACTCTCGCAAATAGTGAAGTTTACGCGTTCGGCTATTAAGAATATTAATACTAACATCCCATAAACAATCAAACTAAGGTCATTACATAGTTGTTACTTTTCATCCAAGTATAATCAAGTCACATAAACAACTTTTAATCCCTTTTTATTTAATTTACTTTATTAATTTAAAAACACTTCTTTAAAAACTTCTTTTATTAGATTTATAAAGTACTTAACTTCGTATTTACAACTTATAGAAATATCTTTAAAATACTTATTAATATGTTAAAAAACTTTTAAAACTATTTAAAATATATGTTAATTATTTATATAGAATGTTATGTAAGAATAGGGAATTTTGAAATAGAAAAACAAGTTTTATTTTAAAAGCTATTAAGTTTAGAAATTCATAATTAATTGTTAAAATATATTTAAACTTGAAACTAATTTTAAAACACTCTATTATAAGTAATAAAACAATCCTAAAAAGATCAGAGAAAAATACATAATTTAAATATCGTTTTTAAACAATTTATATCTTCAATTAACAATGGTAGCACCTGTAGAAGTGCTGCCTAAAGTTCTGTTACTAGTTTTATCACATTTCTGCTACAACTTTGCATCCAGTTTCACTACCTTAACAAATGATTTTAGATCCATTATTTTTAAAATATGTAGTATGCTTTGGGTACTTAAAAACCATGAAGAAAAATCCCAAAGACTATCTTTTAATTTTTTAGAGAATTTTCCAAAAATAGGGTATTTTATCGAACTACACAGCGACTATTTCGCTATAAAGTTTTACACTTCGTTCAACTAACTATCAAATTATTTAAGCTTCAAAACTTTCTTAATAAGAATAATATATTATTTACTTGATTAATAGCTAAAAAATCCCCTAAGAAAGTTTTCACAAAAATACGCGTTACTTTCAAAAACAGGTTATTTTAAAAGTGTCACCATAGCGACCTTTTTACTTCAATCTTTCTCAAGATTGATTTACTTTTTCTATAACTTTTCAAAAAATATTCTTTACCTTTTAAAATACTTAGAGAAGTGTAGAAAATAACCAAACAAGTTATTATCAAGATATGTCATTAAATCACCATTTTCATAAGTTATAGTTTAAGGGATTCAAAGCGCGTTTATAGTGACTATCGCTCTATGGACAATTTCGTTTTCAATTCAATATCCCATGTTTAGTGTCATTCACATTTATACACAAATATGATTCCATATTCAATCCATATTACTACTAAACATGTTTCAACATGCAAACAAGTTAACATGTCCATCTTAAGCATTCGAATGCATTTAATTTAAACTACTCATTTTAATAGTTTTTAAAAAGCAATACTTTAGCAAATCACATACTTTTCAAAGCATATTATCATGGCCATAACTTTAATTAGTTAGTGTCCAAAATTACTAACATATATTAAGTAATATCATCAAGCGAAATTAACACATATAATATCATATATGTCATTTTTTTGGAGACTAATGAGTGAGATATCTCACCTTTTCTTGAATCAACTTTCTACCAACATTTAAATAAACCGTACTACACTTGCTTCCTACAACACACAAGACTAGAATCAAGCAAGACAAGAGAGAATGGAGGCGAGAAAAGTGCAAAATCAATGCACTTTGGACCTATATAGCTCACAGCCTAAGGAGGAATAGGGTGGATGGCTCAACTTCTTTTGGATTTGAGGTGATGGAGTGATGTTATATGATATGTTAGGATGTTAGAATGAGTTTGGAGAAGTTTGGCAAGAGTTACTCTAATTTAGAGAATTTTATGAAGAGATAAGAGTGAGAATGGAGTATTTTATTTTAAATGGATTTGTGAGAATGTAAGGAGCTAAGGTTGGTTATTTATAGGCTTTAGGAAGGTGGCAAATTACCCTCCTTACCCTCATTTGGGCTGCCACAAAGTGATGGGAAAACATGCTCTTACAACACCTTACCTTCCCTAAATCAAGGAGTAATTTAAGGGTCCTTCAGCCCTTAAGTCCTTTCCTTTCTATAAGCCGTTATGCTAATTAATTACCATTAGTTTTAAGTGTATCTCAAACCCTAATTAATGTGTTCATATGATAGCCTATTGCGTATAATTATTTCAACAACTTTTATTTAACAAAACATTGATTTTTTCACAAAATGTTTTTCAAAGTCACATTTTCAGTATTTTTTCAAAAAATATATTTTTGTAAACACATTTCAGAAATAATTTTTCTAACATTAGTTATTAATTAAAAAGTGTTTAACAAGGTTATAAAATCATATTTTCAATATTTATTTAATTTCCAAAAGTTGAGATTTTTGAAGCTGAAGTGGTCAAATTTTAGGGTCGTTACACGAATCGTTCGTTCGACCCCTGTACAATTATACTCCCATAACCCGGTCATGGATTGAAGGAGTTCATCGGTACGTATCTCTAAGTACTTAGAAATCTAGTTTTTCAAAACACAATATCTGATTGTGCTATTAGTCATGCGTCACAAAGTCACACTTTAACAATATGGTTCCATTGCTTCAAAAGACAACTTTATCTATAAACAAAAGGTCGACAATCATTTCCTTATTACATTAAATCACAACGAATAGGATGATTATTTGTAAAAGGGGAAATCAAGTGAAATAGCACCGTAAGCGCTCGCTATTCTGTGCCTGTGGAATTGGGAGCCCATCAACCGTCAATATCTTGAAAGTTCAATCTCCAAGCTTTTGTGCAATCACATAGGGACCTTCCCAATTCGGACCAAGTGTCCTCATACTAAGAAAGACCCATTTCAAAATAAGGTCGCCTATATCAAAGTTTCAGTTTCTGACATTGGTGCTGAATTGCTTCAAAAATCTCATCTGGTGAGCAACTACTCTTAGATCAACCTCTTCTCATTTTCTTCACCTAAGTTGAAGGACTCAAGCAAGAGTTCCTTATTCATCTTAGGATTAAAGTGCAATCTTCTATGAGAAGGGACTTCAGATTCGATCGATATCATGGCCTTAGTTTCATAGGCCAAAGTGAATGGAGTATGGTTAATCGTTGACTTATGGATTGTCCAATAAACCTACAATGCAAGTGATAACTCATCAACCCAGTTGCACTTAGCCCTTTTCAATCACTTCTTAATTATGGATTTGATGATCTTATTCACATCCTCCACCTATCCATTCGCTTGCAGGGGTGCTACTACTAAAAAGCTCTTCTTAAGCTGGCATAGAGCACATAATTATTTGAACTTGGTACTCTCGATTTGAATTCCATAGCCAGTAACAATATTATGTTAAAGTTCAAACTTACACAAAATGTTCTTCACTAAAAAGTTAATCACTTTCTTCGAAGTTATCGTTGTAAGTGGTTCCACTTTAGACTACTTTAATAGGTAGTCCACAGCCACTATCATACACTTTGCTTCTTCTCTCGACATCGTTAGTACACCAATGATATATATTCCCCATACCGCTAACAACCACGTGCTAACCATTTTCGTAAGCTCGATGGATGGGGCTCTTGGTACCTTTACAAACCTCTAACACTTATCACATCTTCGAGAATAGTAAGTCGCATCCCGGTTGACTGTCGGCCAGAAGTATCCATAGTGAAGAACCTTCTTTGCTAACATCATCCCTCTAATGTGTCACCACAACTCCCTTCATTCCCATCTACAAGAATCTTTCTAGCTTCATCTTTGGTGACACACCTTAGCATGGGCATTGAGAATACTCTCCTATATAACACTCCTTCTTGCATAATAAACCGAGGTACCTTATGTAGGAGTTTTCATCATTTGTTCTTTCAATTTGGGAGAGTTCCCTTTAGCAGGTACTCTTTGATAAGAGTCATCCATGACTCCTCTCCTTTAACCTCCAAGATCCAATCAAAATCCATCTTGTTTATTCTTGGTGTCGTCAAAGTTTCTACTGGCACAATTCTCGAAAGTTGTGCATCCCCAAAATTCGCTAACTTAGCTAATTAACCTACATATGCATTCTCTTCTCTAAGGATGTGTGTTATCGTATTGTGCTCAATATTGGCTAATAGTTCCAACACCTTCATCAAGTAAGAGGAAAGTATCACTTCTTTCGCTTGAAATTCCTTCTTTATCTGGCAGACCACCAACTGAGAGTCACTAAAAATATGCAATGTTTTAACTCCCAATTCCTTTATTATTTTGAGTCCCGCAATCTAGGCTTCGTATCCAACTTCATTTTTCATTACTTGGAACTCTAGCTTTAAGGCATAACATATCCTCTATCCTTCCAGGGTCTTGAGAACTACTCCTACCATGAAATCATGCCCATTGAAGGTTGCCTACGTACAACTTCCACTGAGAAAGCTAAACCTATCCCCTTTATCATCTCGGATGGTGAATTCTGTAGTGAAATATTTCAATGCTTGTCCTCGAATCGCCTTCCTAGAATGATATGTTATATCATACTAGGTCAACTCAATTTTGAACTTTATCAGTCTTCTTGAAGTTATGGGTTGATGTAGCACTTGCCTCAGTAGCTGATCAGTCAACACATTTATTATATGAGCTTGGAAGTATGGCACCAACTTTATTGCAGAAATCAACAAATAGTACATGGGTTTCTCTAGTTTCTCTAGTTTTGGACAATTCTTTTCCACTATAGTAAACCATTTGCTGATATAGTACACTAGCCTTTGGATTAAGCACTCCTCACCTACCAAAGCTACTCTTAGCATGTGAGCAGACACTACTAAGTAAACAAATAGATCTTCTCCATCTAAAGGCTTTGACAACACTTGTGTTCACTCTATATGATCCAACAAATTTTGGAAAGCATCCACTTTTTTGTTCTATTATCCAACATTTGAACCAAGCAGCTTCTAGGTGAATTTGGATGTTGAGACGAAGATGGAATGGATTAAGAACTTAGAAGAATGCTTGGAATGGCTAGAGGAAGCAACATTAGAAATTGGAAGATGAACAGAACTAGCACAACATGGTCAGTACCGACCACAATTGTGGTCAGTACCGAGTTGATTTCTCAAGGGGGACCCACCTACAAACTATGGAAGATTGGGGCTTATGGAAGTATGGGGTACCGACATGATTTTATTGCTTGAAATTGACCCATTTTTCCTCTCTAGCGTTATAGATCTGATATCTTACCTAGGCTTCCATGATCTAGTGACCATGGTAGAAGATTTCAACTATAAATATGGGAGTTAGAGCAACATGAGAAGGACTTTTACACTCTTAATCTATTGGCCCATACTCTTCATCCTCTCATCTATACTCAAACCATTGTCACTAAGTTTTTTCAAATCCGAACATACTTTGTTTTCTAGACCTAAAAACCTTGCAAAAGTTCTTGTACTTGTGACAAATATGAAATCAATCATATTAAGTGAACATAGGCACTTGATTTGGTTGAACCAGTATAAAAACTTGTGCATTCTTACTGTTTTTGCTTACTTGTGTTAGCTCTATACTTGTTTTCGATCGATTGTGGTGTTGTCTCACTTTTTGTCCTAACATTTTTTGTGTTTTCACTACGAGCTTAGACCTTAGGATCTCAAGCATCTTGAAGTTAGATCTAGAGGTTTCTTATTGTAGATCAGAAGTTACAGAGATTTGGAAAGGAACCCACATCAGATCTGAAAGACATGGAACCTAAGAGACCTTCCACGAGATTTGGAGCAACTGTCGAAGAAGGCGATGCTTCTCATCACAATCAAGAAACCACTCGGATAACACATGCTTTACCCAGAACTTCATCCCTATAGGGGATGGTATCCATAATTGAATTTGATAGAATGATGGCTGAGATAAATTAGAGGGTGCTTAATAGCTAAAATGATATATTTGAAAGGATAAAAAATTCTTCGCTTTGCTAGCCCAACAGTCACAAAAGCATAGGAAAAGCTATAGGAGTTCATCGTCTTCAAGTTTCGAGGGGGAAAGTTCATCCTGATCGAATAAGAACAAGAGAGAAGGAAAATGAAAATTGAATGGAAAGGCTGATAGGACATCGAAGGGAGCGAGTGGAGAAAGTGGACCCAATTTGGCCATGACTAACATGGTCGGTATCGATCAAAATTATGTCAGTACCGACCATGTTGATGGTGGGGCCAGTGCACTACCACTTGATGCAATTATTTTATTTAATAATGAGGATGATTTGCAAGAAATTAGCAATGACATTGGGCAGAATGTGGGTGTGCAAATTGATTGTATCCAAACAAACACTATAGAGCTAAGACGCCGTAAAAGATCTAGATGAGTAGCCTTTCCAAAGACAGGAAAGCCTAGACGTCATTCGATAAGCCAAGAGCGTTTGTGAGTCAAACACTTGGAGCTGTCCCTGACGATCGCCATCTAACTGCCCAGACAAGCAAAGAATATCTCAAAGACATGATTAAGAGATTATTGAATGATGACGGGCACTGGAGTAACGATAAGTGGGGTTCAACACCTAGTATAACTCCATTCACTGTTCATATACCATAGAAGAGCTTTCTAAAGAAGTTCGTTACATAGACAATGTCGTTTCATAATGGAGCAACATATCTTGATAGCATTTGTTGAAATATGGATGACACATCGACCATGCCCATACTACTGATGTGGTGTGGTGTAGATGTTTCTCATTTTCTTAATGGGTTGCTACAATGTGGTTTACTTGGCTCCCGCCACGGTCCATATCTTCTTTTGACTAGTTAGCGAAGAAGTTTATGGAGTAGTTCAGGCTCCACACAGCTCGTCCAAATGAAGTGACCTAATTGAAAATCTATCAGAGGTCCATAGAAACCCCCAAAGGATTTTCTAAAGCAATTTAATACTGCTATGACTGAAGTTAGCAATCAAATGAAGATATAGTGTTGATGCCTTGATTCGAGTAGTCTACCATAATACAGACTTTGGTAAATGACATAAGAGGAAGCAACCACCTACCATGGAGAAATTTTATCAAAAAGCATCCTAGTATCTACGCCTGAAAGAGGCAGACCTGAGTGCAGGACGAATTGGTGGTAGACCATCAAATGAAGCAGTGTAGAAAAACATTGCTATTGAGTAAACTGGTGAGAATGGCCAAAACATTGCTGTGAATATCGAAAATAATAATAACCAAAAAAGGAAAAACCAAGGCACTGGTGGGAAGAAGCAGGTTACCAAGAAGCATCCGAGGTACATGAAACCAAAAGATTACACTCCACTGAATGATACTGTAGAGAATATCTACCTTGTTACCCAACGAATGGAGAATTATAAGAAATCACCTTGGAGGGAGGCAACTGAAGCTAAACGGTGCTCGAGGAAGTATTGTCACTTCCATAAAACTTATAGGCACAATCCCAATGAGTGTCGATACTTGAGAGATGTGATTAAGGATTTGATCCAGAAGAAGAAGTTACAGCAGTACGTGAGAAATCCATAAGACGGTGGACAAAATAATAGGTCCTAAGGGCATAATGCCCAAAGAGACCATCGTAGGTCCAGTGAAGAGAGTCCAAGTTGACCTGATGGTAGAATTGTGATAAACAATATATTTGGAAGACCTCATATAGTGAAGAAGAGCTGGAATGATATGGAAAGGTACAGAAGTTCATTGAAACATGTGCCGTAAGAGAGTTATTTTGCTATTGTGGAAAGTAACTAAAGATAATGAATGATGACATTGTTTTCGAAACAAGGATCTAACGGGATCAGCACTGGATCCTATGGTGATTACGATTATTGTTGGGCAGATGACTATGCATCGAGTTCTGGTTAACTGTGAAAACTTAGTTAATATTTTATTCAAAAAGACATTTAACCAAATGAAGATTAGTCCAAAGGATATAAAGCCATGTAAATCCCATATTTAAGGATTTATCGAAGAGGCTAAAGAGCCTATTAGATGCGTTGACTTTTCCATAGAGTTGGGCGAGGGAGACAGTAACATATTATAGGTGCAGAATTTTGTGATAATTACTGAATTTTCTACTTACAATGCTTTTATAGGCCGACTGGCCCTTGTTAGTTTTAGAATAGCGCTAGCTCCATGGTGTCTGAGGATGAAGTTCCCCACTAAGAATAGGGTTGGAGCTATTCAAGGTGATCAAAGCACTGGTCGTGAATGCTATGTCACTGTGCTTGGATAGGTAAAGTGATGTGAGAAAGGGAAAGGTGGAAAGATGACTTTCTGCATCAAAATTGCCGATGCATAGAAATCACTGCCCAAGTCCTGGCTTGGGTCCCATGGTATATTCTACAAATGCGTAGACCATCTAAAAGTGCCTAAGGATGCGAGGTCAGCATTAGCGGAGCTGACGATCAACATCCCGATTAGTTGGGACGATATTATTCGAGTCCTCAAGGTCAGATCTTGGCTTGGCATAAAGATGAAAAAGGTGTTGGTAGGGTTTCTCATGGCAAACCTAGATATATTTTCCTTAACACATTTCAATATATGTTGAACATTGTTGGAGATAGCATGACATGCATTGAATGTGAATTTAAGATTCCCTTTTGTAAAGTATAAAAGATGCAATCTAGGTCCAGTGATCCACTGACTGAAGAAAGAACTGGATAAGCTAAAGGCAAATGGCTTCATCCACGATGCCTTGTACCTTGAATGCATATTAAATCCTACGTAGGTCAATAAGTCAAATGAAAAATGCGGACATGCATTATTCGGACTCGAATAAAGCATGCCCAAAAGGGAGCTTCCCACCATTGAAGATTGACCAACCTGTGGATTCAAGGATTGGACACGAATTGCTATCCTTCATAAATGCATACTTTGGCTACAACCTAATAGCAATGCACGTTTAAGATCAAGAGCATATGAGTTTCATCACCGATTTAGGCATGTACTGATATTGAGTGTCGTCGTTCTGTTTTAAGAATGCTAGAGCTACTTACAATGACTAGTAAATAAAATTTTCGAAGTTCAAATCGGATAAACAATGGAGGTTTATGTGGAAAATATTGTAACACCCGTAATTTTAGTTTAACATTATTCAGGAGATTTAATTAGATAGATTAATTAGAATAATGTAGGAGATAAGGGGAATGAGATTTGATAATTAACAACGTCGGGCCTTAATTAATTAACAAATAAGACTTTGAAAACTTGGAAAAGAAAAGAATAAATGAGAAGGGCAAATTAGGAATAGAATTTTAGTTCATCCCTAAAACCTTCCTCCTTCCCATTCATTTCTCATTTTACAATCACAAATAATCGTAAACATGGGAAAGGCCAGGACATAACCAAGGTACAGAAGGGGAAATCAAGGGATTCAAAAGGGAAAAAGCTTAGAGAAACTAAACTCCATCAAATTTCAATCTCATCATCCAATTTAAGGTGAATAATAGTTAACCATTTCTAATACTTATGCTTGATTTTGGTTATGGATAATTTTTTGATTGACTATGATGATATTATCATGTTTTGATTATTTATGGCATTATTTGGATAGAATAATGATTTATACGATTTTTATGAAATTATTTATATGGGTTTTTAGGGTAAAACCTAAGCTTTTGATCTCCAGTTGATTTGATTTTCTGGTATGTTGTATAAAACATTATTTTAGAGGTGGGTATTTAATTTCATAGTTTTTCAAGTTCAAAAAATATTATATGAATTTCCTATGAAGGAAATAGTGTTTATTTCAGGTTTTAATTATTAAAAACAATTAAATAATTATTAAAAACAATTTAGATTTATTGTGATTTATGAGGATTTTTTTCCAAGTGATTATGAATTACTATGAATGCTATTTAAGCATTTAAATAAATAAATAATTAAGAAAATTAATTAATTAAGCTGATATTTGTCTTTGGGAAGGTAAACTGTGTTTCAATAAATTCTAAAAGGAAAATGTAAAGTTTTGGTTCCAACCGATCATATTTTGACAAGAAATAAGGTTAGGTAAAAAGAAATTGGTTTAAAAAGAAGGAAATCAATTTTTATAATGATTCCAACAATGCCACTGATATGCGGCATCCTTATGACGTTCGGCATTAGCAATAGATGGTATCACTTTACAGTTGTAAGCGATATCGGAATAGGCGGCATTGACATGAAACGATGCATGTGATATTTATAACGTAAGTATGTGATGGATTGAGTCATGCATCCGACATTGTCAATATTGGAATACTGCATCTCGTGGGTATATGAGATATTGATGTAGTGAATTCTTATTGCCGTCATTGTCATATACTTTACGGTATAATAGCCACAATATAATATTTTCGATACTTATAACGATGCCGTAAGTAATTGATTTTGACTCAAAGTATTGGTGTCGTGGTTTATCAACATCGGCGTTCTTTGTTTCATTGTTTTCGGTAGCAATGCCATGCGACATTGATGCCATATCCTTTCATTTCAAAGCAGATGCCTTATAGGCGGAGAAGCCTTACTTTATATCAACCATAAATTATGGTTTAAAAGGTATGATAGCCAATGTTTTAAAGAAGTCGACAACCTTGTATTTCTACTTGAAATTTTTATACTTGATAAAAATCAACATTTTTGTTTTCGAACCTTGGATAGAGGTTCGACATTGGTCATGGCAACATGAATGCCGTAAGTCTTTTATTTTGCTATATTAATGGCGGTATGCCATATGCTTCATGATTTCGACATTATTCATTAGGGACACCAGTGTATAGTATATTTGACTTGCTATTTATTTTATGATATATTGGGGATACCAATGCGTTTTGGGTTCCATCTCTAGCCGACCCCAACTTGTTTGGGAATAATGGCTCTGTTGGTATTATTGTTGTTTTTGTATGGGGATACCAATGCGTATAATTACAACATGCTATAATTTTATGACTTTGTCAACCTAATCAGGGATACCAATGACATAAATTGGGCACTTGGGTGAATAAGATTAATTATGAATTAAATTGATAAGTGATTGGTTCATAGTCATCTTAGGAAAATTATGGAATATGTGAGATAGTTCACATAACGCCGGAGATGGATAGTCTCCATATGGATAATGAAGAGTTTATAGTCATCTTAGGAAAACTATGATATGTGCGATGAATGGTCCATATAGTTTAAGATGAACGAAACATGTGTGATGGATAATCTACATATTTTTGATAGTTAAACCATGTATAATGAGTAACCATATGGTAGGGGTAGATAATCCATATATTATATACATGTGAGATGGGTAGTCTACATAATTGTACGACGGATGGTCATTTGAAGTTAAGACTGATAGTCAGATGAAATTTAGATGGGTAGTCAAATAAATTGGGATGGGTAGTCCATTGTATGTTGCATGATTGCAAATGATTATTTACTATTTCTGGCAATTATGGATGCAGGAGCACAATATATGGTTAATATGTTTTGATTAAGATAATACTGAGGGGAAAACCTGTTCTGCACAGTAGCATGGTCTCACTAGATATCTATTTTGGTTCGAGATGGTAGGTTATTATTCACACCAGACTGTTTGTCTGACTCAAAGTTTTTGTTTTTCCCCTTACACTCTCGGGTGCTCATTTAAGTAGGTCGGGAGTAAGGATTTCAGGTTTCCAGTTAGACGAATAAGCTTCCAAAGACGTGCAAGAGGCAAGCCAGCTATCAATCGGAGCCTTTATTTTCCGCCGTGTCGTTTTATCTGCTTGAATGGATGTAATGGCAAATTGTATAATTACCAATTATTACACTCTGATCAACAAAGGGGGCATCTTCATATGTGGCTCTTCGGGTATTTTGTAATAATTATATTTTCGCTGAACGTGGGATCGAATGGGATCATGTAATGAATATGGAATCTTATTGGCGAAATGAAATATGATAGTTTATTATTAAATTGTGTTTGAAAAGTTTCATATTCATGTGCTTTTGATATTATTAGTATGATTAAGATAGCCATATTTTTTCACCGTAAATTAATACGATGGATGACTGCAACACCCATAGTGCTTAGTTTCGGGCTTCAAAATGGGAGATGTTGCAAATATGCTTATAAAGTCACAATGATCAATGACTTGCTTGGATGACCCTCTAAAATGTTTGATGTTCTTCGAAAGTATTGGACGATGCCAATCCTTTAAAATGCTCTTTCGGAGTCGCATCAGGCAAATTTTTAGGCTTTATCATGAACTAAGGTGTATCGAAGCTAATCCAGAGTAGATTGAAGCATTGAATGATGTTATTGGCCCAAAAATAGGAGGGAAATGCAGAACTTGAATGGGAAGGCCGTTGTGCTCAGCTGATTTATTTCGAGGGCAATGAATAAGGTATACCTTTTTTTGATGCCTTTAAGAAAGAAAAACGAAAGTTTGTTTGGACAATGGAATGCCAGGAAGCTTTCCAAAAATTGCTGGAACATATGGAAAGACTACCGGTCTTGTTGAAGTTTGGAAGGAGAAGATCTGTTCATTTACTTAAAAGTATCTGCTCATGCACTAAATGCAGCCTTGGTGCGTAAGGAGTGTAAAATCCGAAGGCTCGTGTATTATATCAACTAGTGATTTACTAGAGCGGAAAAACTATCTAAAGTTGGAAAAGCTAGCAAACTACTTGTTGATTGCTTCGAGGAAGCTGCGACCATACTTCCAGGCTCACCCAATAAAGGTACTAATTGATAAGCCACTAAAGCAAGTACTACGTCAAGCCGAGATTTCGAAGGGATTATTAAAGTGGAATATCGAGCCAAGCCAATACAATATAACCTACTATCTTAGAAGAGCGATACGAGGGAAGGCATTGGTCAATTTCATTGTTGAATTCACCATGTGGGTTGGAGAAGAGGAAGAAGGTATGATCAAATTTTCCCAATGGAAGTTGTACGTAGATGAAGCTTCCAAGGAGAGTAGTTTCGAGGAAGGAGTGGTTCTCATAACCTCAAAGGGACGAACGATATGCTAGACTTCCCGGTGACAAACAACGAAGTTGAATATGAAGCGTTGATTGTTGGACTCAACATAGAGAAAAAATTTAGGTTCAAGACACTTCATATATTTAGCGACTCCCTATCAGTGGTATGCCAAGTCAAGAAGGAATTTCAGGATAAAGGAGCAAAACCTACCCCTCACTAGATGAAAATGCTAGAGAAGTTGAATGATATTGAACATTACACGATCATGCACATTCCCAAAGAAGAGAATATGAAAGTTGATTCACTAGCTAAACTGGCCAGCTCTGGGGATGCACAACTAATGTGACTTTTTCTAGTAGAAGTTTTATTAGCTTCGAGCATCACCAGATGGATGTTGATTGGATCATGGAAGCTAACGAAGAAGAGGAGTCATGGATGACTCCGATTAAACATTATTTTCTAAAGGGTACTCTCATGAATGGAAGGAATGAAGAGGTAACTCCTTCATAAAATACAAAAGATTTATCATGCAAGAGAGAGTGTTGTATAGGAGTGGTTTCTCAACCCCCTCTTGCGGTGTATCAACAAAGATGAAGCTAAGAAGATCCTTTTGGATGTGCATGAAGAAAACTATGGTGATCATACCATGAGGCAGACTTTAGCAAGAAGATACTTTGCTACGAATACTTTTAGCCAACAATCAATCAAGACACAACTGATTACACCAGACGATGTAATAGGTGCCAAAGGTTTGCGATAATACTAAGAACCCCATCGACAGATCTTATGCAAATGGTTAGCCCGTGATCG
Source organism: Allium fistulosum (assembly GCA_030737815.1). Classification (NCBI taxonomy): domain Eukaryota; kingdom Viridiplantae; phylum Streptophyta; class Magnoliopsida; order Asparagales; family Amaryllidaceae; genus Allium; species Allium fistulosum. The sequence continues at coordinate 422,997,903 of CM060906.1, forward strand.
TTTGCGGTTTGAGGAATCAATATAATTGGTTTACTACCGAAGTCGAAAGGTGGAGCGAAATATGCTATCGTAGCCGTGGACTACTTCACAAAGTGGGCTGATGCGGATTTGAAGGCCCATAGAATATCATTTGCATATTTGAAGGCCCATAGAAAATCATTATCGACAATTGAACTCAATTTTAGAGTGGCGAGTGAAAAGACTTCTTTAATCGGTACAGAATTACAAAGAATTTCTCGGCAGTAGTATACCTACAAGAGAATGGATCCGTGAAGGCAACGAACTAATCATCAAATCCTTCTTGAAGAAACAACTAGCGAGAGCCAAAGCCAACTGAGTTTATGGGTTACCACTAGCATTGTGGGCTTATAGAATGTCCCATAAGTTCAAGACTGGGCACGCTCCATTTTCTTTGGCCAATGGAGCTAAGGCCATGATTCTAATAGGGCTGGAAATCCCTTCTCATCAAATAAAACACTACAATCCCTAGATGAATGAGGAACATTTGCTTGAGTCCCTTGACTTGGTCAATGAAAAGAGAGAAAAGGCCAAACTGAAGGCAGCTTCTGAGTAGAAAAGAGTAGCAAGGCATTTCAATACCAAGATCAGAAGTCATACCTTTGAAGTGGGCAACCTTGTTTTGAAATAGGTCCTCCCCCAGTACGAGGGAATTTGGTCTGAATTAGAAAGGATCCTATGCGATTGAGTAGAAGCTTGGAGATGAAACTTTCTCGGTATCGACTCTTAACGGGATCCCAATTCTATGGGCATGGAATAGCTAGCACCTACGATGGTATTACACTTAGAGTTTTTTTCTTTGCAAATAAGCCTCCCTAGGTGACTAGTGGCAATGCAATAAGGCAGGATTTGCCATACCGTTTGTTTATAAATAAATTGGCTTTTGGAACTAATGGAACCATATTCTTAGAAGTTTAAATTTATGCCATATGATTAGTGGCATATCCAAGTACCTGGAGATCGTGCCGATGAACTTTTTTGATCCATGATCGAGTCAGAGGAGTATAATCGCAATGGAGTCAATTAGATGATTTTCCCCTACCCATCTGATATTTGATTAGTATCTAGACATAGGTTAAGTTAAAGAGGGATGGACAGAGTTAGGCAACCGAAACACTGGTTCACAAAGATAGGAACTGGTGTACAATTAATTTTTTGACGACCATGCTTACTGCCCAATGAGACATGCATGACCAAAGATAAGTGATGATGGCCAATGAATAATTTCGATCGATGCCCGTAGATAAGCAAGATCGAAAATGGATGCTCAGAGACAAGCATCTTAGACACTGATCCTTGGAGATTAGGATTAGTGTATAATTGAACTTTTGGTAGGAACGACCATGCTTATGGCTTGGCAGACTATGCTTGGCCAATGATTAGTGATGATGGCTAATAAATCCTCTCGATTGATACTTGGAGATAGGTGAGACCAAGAGTGGATGCCCAGAGATAGGAATTTGAAATACTAATTCCCGAAGATAGGAATTGATATAATTGGAACTTTAGCAGCCACGAATACGCTTACAGTCTGGCAAGATACACTTGGCTAGAGATAAGCAAAGATAGTCGGTGAATGTTTTTAGTCAACTCCCAGAGATGGGAGAGAGAGAAGATGGATGCTCAGAGATAAGCATCTAAGGCATCAAATCCCAGAGTAAGGATTTAGCATATAAATGAGTATTTGCAGGTACGACTACATTTTATAGCCCAACATGATATGTTCGGCTAATAATAAACAAGATAGATTGACTAGATAGCTTAAAATATCACCCGAGGGTAGGTGAAATTAAGAGTCGATTTCCAGAGGTCGATGCCGACATTCTCATTTCCTAGAGGCAGGAAACTGTGCAAAATTGATGGTTGTCGTAAATACAACCATGATTACGGCCAAAATTCGACCAATAATAACCAAGATTGTCCACAAAATTAGCCAAAGTAAAGTACTCTGCTTATAAGGGACGAGATATGCTCGGCTAAAAATGAGTAAAGTTATACAAAGAATTATAATTCTATTTAGCCAAGAAAGATGTATATTAGTGCAATAACAAATAGAGCTAAGTAATGAAATAACGTTGAGCAATTGCATAAATTTATTTATATGTACAAGGATACAGTAAATAATGGCATTGTACAGATATAGGCTCGTATAATATAAGTGTGATTGAGTTATAGTTGAATGTATTATATATACAGGAAGTTATATATGCAAGTAAAACAAAAGATGTAGAAATGTAGATACGGAAAAGATTGAATAGAAACATTCTTTTATTTACTCAAATATTTTGTGCAAGGATTGCAGGGGCTGCTATTGCACAATGCCGACCTATATACAAGAAATACAGAAAAAAGGAACTAAATACAGGAATGGAAAAAGGAACTTTTCTTCCAAAAAGCAGAGATAACCACCTACTTCCCTCTCGCATGCTTGCTCCTCCTCTTGATAGGAAATTTGGTATGGTGTTTCTTAAGAGTCTCGTCCTCATCTTTTTCTATGGAGATCCCCTCAAAAGAAGAGACTTCTTCTTCAATTATCCCATATGATGGAACCTATGGTTTTTTGAAGGCAGGGTCGAAGGGCTTGGGTTCGCTAACACCATAACCTCTGGGAGGCTTGATTTTCAGTGGGGGAACTTTGGAGGCAGGCGATGGTTTTCTAGAGTTGGCAAGTTTTTTAGTTCCTGCTCAAGTTTAACATTGATTCTTTCGAAGTCGCATTTCATCATCTCCGCCATTTTGATCGAACATTCTAAGTCCTTAAAGACCATGGCTATAACGTCTTTCTCCTCTGACTGAATAATGTCCTTTGCCCTTCCAGCGCCTTTATTTTCTCCGAGTCTGGGGAGGGCTTGAGCTAGAAGGAAGGGCTTGAATGATCGATCTTATACTGATAGAAGTTGACGTAGTAGTGGTAGCGCTTGGACTCAGGCCTTGAGTAGATAGCGGTGGACGAAACAGTGATAGATGGCTTGTAACTCGATAAATAGAATAGTATAAGATAGTGTCATCTACGGGAGAGAGCTGAAGTTTCTCAAAGACCAGAGAGACAAGAGAAATACCTTGGTTGGATAGAGTATCTTCGACTGGGGATTTAATGTTTTCTCCCTCCTTGATAGAATATTTGGTCGATTGAATGACAAGAGAGTTAAGATGGGGTTCAACATATAGTGCATCAAGGATAGGAGTTTCAGTAAGTGCATCCTCAGAGGTGGCCACCATAAAATTTACATTCTCTACCATAGGATCTTTTAAGATGGGAACAGATGATTTCGCTTTGTCGAAAGCACTAGAACCGCCCGGAGCCTCATTAGTTGCCTTCCCTGCAGCTGCGTCCTATGCCGCCAAGATGGCCTTGCCTTTCTCTAGGGACACAATGTCCTCATCCAATAAAAGTGATTTTAGCTCATCTTCACTAACATCGTGGCCAGCTTTGTCATTCCTACGAAGGACCAAGCGTCAGCCAGTGTGGTTTGATAACTCTCTCCAAGCTATTTTAGATTCTTGTTTTCAATTACTTTAGCGTAGAATTGTTGAAGAGTAACTTCCATCTCTTCATTCATTTGGGTAGCCTTCACTTTGACATCATATATTCTCTGGCATCGATGAGATCGATCTGGGCCTGGACATTTGATTTTGACTCGGCCTTAAAGTCAGCTTTCACCTTTCTTACTTCAGCCTTGAGTGCCATGAGTTGCTAATCTTTAGCTTTGAGATGACCTTCGTATTTACCATTCAGAGCGTGGGCTTTCTTCAGCTGGTCATTCATAACGTTGGTGTCTTGAGTGTGTGCCTTACATATCTCGACCATTCTAGCCTTAGAGTCTTTGGCCGACTTCATTGCTTCATCCCTTTCTTTGGTGATGTCATCCAATTTTGTCTTGTAGCCTACCACTATCTTGTCATGGCTACCTCTCTTTGAATCAAATCGGTGAATGAGAATTTGGTTAATCTTATAACATCAAAGAGGCCATTGACGAGCATTTTCCACTTAAAAAGATAACCCACAACCTCTTTAATTCCATCATTCTTTTTGTTTACTTCTAAGCGAGTAATATCTCTGACATTGTAATCAAACATTACCCCTGTCAGGCAGTGGTCATGTAGAGTCGCCTACATCCAAGTACTAATAGCAGTAATGAGCCCACAAGGGTAGAGGTGGAGCAGTATGACTTGTAACTTCTTTGGATTTGGGGGAAGTGGAAACAATGGTGATAGAAGGCCGAGTCAACCGAAGTAGTTGTTGAGGAGTCTGAGAATGAGTACGCAACTAAGAGGGAGCAAAATCAGGCCAGGAATGTTCACGAGGATCCCGATGTTCCTCCTGATGGCGCTATCTCTTTTTGGCATCATGATGCTTTTTTCTTCTTCTCGGCGCCATTGTCTATCCTCTTCACCTTAGTGCTTTTACTCTTTTCTTATTCTCCTCTCATTTTCAAACTCCCAGTATGAGCTAGGATGTTTGTATTAACATTCAGAGTCAATGAGCAATATTGGCTTACGCTCGAGCAGAGGCTGCCAAAACGACCTCTTCCCATTATACTTGAAAAGAAGAAGAGATATATTAGAACTAAGATACTACATTAGGAATGAATGCTCCATACTTGTGCTTGTGATCTTAGAAATGTGTGAAGTACCAGTGTTTCCTGAAATAATATGTAGACTATGCTCGAGGGGCCCAAACAATGGAGTTTCATCACCCTATGCAAGAATATCCCCAATAGGGAAGTTAAAATCACGTGCACTTCTGTTGAGGATATCTCTGAAGCTCACTCCCCTCAAGCCAAAAGAAGACGGGTTACCAAGATTATACAGGGAGTTGAAAATGTTATCGGAGAAGTTCATAGGGGGAGGGGCTTCTTTAACTGGTTCTACATTTGAGCCAGGCATAAGCTGTGAGTACTTAATAATTAATTGCTCTGGTCGCGAAGCTACTGTAATGGTAGTTCCCTCAAGAAAAGTCTCTCCATATAACTCATCCCTACCGAGATTGAATTCTTCACCATTATCATCCTCTTCTTCCTCTCCTCCTCTTTCTTCTCCTCCTTCCTATCCTCCTTCACCTCTTTTCTCAATGACCTTCTCTTCCTCTTTTTTTTCCTATTCACCCATATGTGCATTGCTATCTTGACCCTCTACATCCCCTTGATCTTCATCATCAACATTGTGATCTGGGGCCAATAGACCGATGGTGGCTCGATATTACAGTTGGAAGTTTGTTTTTAATGGCTCTCCTGCAATTGTATTGAAGGTGATACTGGTAGAGGCGAGCGTTCATCGGAAGATAGGAAGTCGTGCGGTGTTCGTGCTCAACCCCCTTTAAGAATTCTAAAACATGGTCATGCTCATCGTTAACATCTCATTCCAGGAGATATGCGAAGGATACAGAAGGAAAGTTAAACACTTGGGTGAAGAAAACCTAAATATAAAGGAGATCTTGGATAAGAAGACTTATGTCCATTCAACCAAAAGTGGTTGACACCTTCAGGACAGCGAACAAAGAAATATTTATTTTTGAAGTAACTACGCTTGTTGTGAAGCTCCCTGATGACCTTGCAGTGATTGTAGGCCTCGACTATCAATAAAGATGGTGAATTCCACCTCTACTTGAAGCTCAAAAGGTAAGTCAACTCTCCAAAGGTGGGAGGATGGTTTAGTTGACCATAAAAAATATATAGAGAGAATTAAGCAAGGCATAGCCAATAGGATGTATTTGTGTAGGAGCTAGCTTGATTTCTTGAAACTTGATGAAGCCACTGAATTATGGCACGACTCTAGATAAGCATATGTATTTTTTGCATGCTATATATCCTGAAGACGGAAGGTGAACAATTTTATGGAAAGGATAACCTCATCCTCGGGAATCTCGTGCTTTGGGCAGATCGAATGAAGTGAGTCTGCCACCAGCATAGATGATGTCTAGTCTCAGGGATTGTCCAAGACTATTAGGACTGGTTATTTATATATCATGGGAATTTGACCTTGGGGTTGTGAAATCAGAGAATTCTGTAGTTGAAGTTCACGAGTTAAGAACGCATGGCTCCGGATGGGGTAGACGTAGAAGCTTGGCCTATAGAAGAACCGGCCTCAAGTGGGTTAGTGTTACCCCACCTTTTGGCAAGACCGTGACACCAAGGAATTGACTAGTAAACAAATGACGATCCATCCCAGAGATCGGTTATACACAGGCTCACTTTGGATATCGATGAATTTTGTCTGAGTCCGGATCAAGCCAAAATTGGCAGGACATGACAAGCTAAGCCATGAGGGCCAACGTTCCAAATCTCAAGTCAATCCGAGTTCGTATGCTCAAGTTACGAACGATACAACATTGGACGAAAATCAATCACCGGTCGACTCGCTCCCTTCGACTCGCTCCCTTCGACTCGCTCCACATCACTCAGAAGTGACAACTTCGACTCGCTTCGCTCAGGGGCCAACTTCGAGTCTTCCAGGTTCGACTCGCTTCGCATCCCTCAGAACTGCCCTCTTCGACTCGCTCCAGTTTGAAACCATCGAAAGTGCACGCTTCGACTTACTTCGCCCAAACAACTGTTCGACTCCATCGAACTCAACTCCGATTGGCAAAGTCGCTGTTCGAATCGATCGAACCATGCACTTCGACTCGATCAATCATTGCTCACTTCGACTCGCTCAGTCAATGCAGACTTCGACTCGCTCAAAACAACGTCAAAGGCAGAACAATCCAAAAAGTCAAGCACTACGTCACCGAGTCGAATGGAAGTGAGTCGAAATAGAAGCGAGTCGAAGGAAACAGCCTACCGAAAACTTCATTTCGTATCGATTATATCTCATAATCAACAAGTCCAAATGCTATGAAATTTTCACAGAAGACTACGTGCATGCTGAAGAATGTCCATGCCAAATTTCGACTCCATTGGATGAAATCTTGATCGAGTCGAAATCTGCTCGTGTCGATCACGGATCGGACCGAAACTTCACGGGCTTGGGCGTTCGGGTCTGGTCACGTGCCAGAGAGGGTCTCCCGAGATCTGAGCGAAATATCAGCCTCCTACACCTATAAATAGACCTCCAAAGCCAATAAAAAAGGGGTTCTTCTTCTTCTTCTTTGAGATCTCCAACGCATAGACTTTGTCAAACACGGATCTGAACTCCATGGCTGCTGCTACCAACAAATTTCTCTGCTGCAAATCATTGTTATTCATTGTAATTTGATGAAATCAATTGTAAACATCAAAGAAAGATCAATAAAAGCAAACTACTTCATAGTGGACGTAGGCAACACGCCGAACCACTCTAAATTCTTGTGTCTCTTTGCACTTTAATTATTCTCATTTATGAAATTTGGAGTTTTTGTTAGATAAATCCTCTTTTTACATTTAACTTCTTCACTTTATCTCTTCAAAGACTTCCGAAGAGTGTTGTGCCCAATTTTGGTACAAACACTTTGGTGCTTTCATTGAGAGAACCAATTATTCTCCTGCTCTTTGGATCTCCTATCTATATTGGATTGCATAAATCTAAGAAGAAGATCCAGATCTAGAACTTTGAATCCCTTCCATTCTATTCAGATTTGCAAACAATCTAGGAAAGGACTTCACCAATTCATTATGGTGAGCACACGTACCACTGCTACAACTGTTGATCAAGGAGCACGGGACCGACAGAATCCCGTGCAATCACCTCCCTCCAACCAAAATGCTGTAGGACCTTCAGATCCATCCGGTCCAATCACTAGACAAGAATTCCAGACATTGCTTCAAGAGTTGACCCAAAGTCGACAGGAGTTAACTGAACAACTGCGCGCCAACGCAGAATTGTCCAACCAGCTGAACCGCCAAAGGCGCAGAAGATCGAGGAGAGACCAAGGTTCCTATTCTTCCACAGAAAGTTCAGCCTCCTCCGATGGCCAAACCAGATCCACACGTCCACGGCTAGGTGTAAGCTACGCCCAAGCCACGGGACACCAACTTGCTTCGAACCTTGGGCAACCAAGAGCTGGACCATCCGCTAGTCTCCGTACAGAGCCTTCAACTTGAGAAGGGGCTGCTCCTTACCGTGTTACCGGCAACATTGCTACAACCACCACTGCTGAATGGGGAGGTGATGCTAGAAACCAAGCTGATCCTCAACGTAGCCAACGAGAGCATACTCCCGAGCCTTATGTCCCTGAGGATGTTGAACCAAGGAGGCGAGGCACGGACCGTCGACCGCGTCCAGTCCAGACTCGTGCTGTGGAACTCGACCACACCTTGGCACAACATGCTCCAAGTACCCGAACGCTGGATATACCAGCGATGATCCGCCAAATGATCCGTGAAAGTCAGGGTCTCTCTAATGACGACTGGGGAATCTCTCGAAGTCATACCCCTTTCACCGATGACGTTTTATATGCTGAACCACCTCGGCACTTCAGGATGCCAGCTTTGCCAGTTTATGAAGGAAGTTCTGACCCCAATCAACAAGTCCTGAAATATGAATGGCTGATGAATGCTGCTAGAGATAATGATGCAGTAAAGTGCCATAGTTTCCCCATTTCCCTAGGGACATCGCTACCATCTGGTTCACTCGTTTGCCACCGCGATCCATCTCTAACTTTGACCAGATGGCCACCAAGTTTGTCGAGCAGTTCTGTATGCACGTAGCAAGGCCTAAGGAAGTTAACACTCTGTCTAGCGTTACACATGCACCCGGAGAAACACTTAGACGTTACTTGGAGCGATTCCATGCTGCGTGTGCAGAAATAAGCAATCCCAATGATAACTCTATCCTGATGGCACCGACTAAGGGGATTGATGCTGATTCCGAGTTCGGAAATTGGTTAGCTGGAAAACCACTTGCATCATAGGACCGTTTCTATTCCAAGGCAGCCCAATTCTTGAGAAGGGAGGATGCGAAACAGCCTAGGAAACAGGATGATGTAGGGCCCAACATCGAAGGAATCCAAAGTAACATCGCTATTAAACAGTCCGAGATAGTATTAGGAAAGTTCAGCTGAATGGACAAAACAAACAGAATCAACAAAGGGACAATGGGAATCAAAACAAGAAACGCAATCAAAATCGCGGTCCACGGCGTAGAGCTTCCATGTATGATAACTACACTCCGTTAAACACGTCGTTGGAAAATGTATATTTGCAGATCTGCAATATCATGCAATTCAAGAAACCTGCCCCGAAACCGCCAACTAAGAGACAAATTCAAACAGGAAAATTCTGTAGATTCCATGAGAGTTATGGCCACAACACCAATGAGTGTCATCACTTACAAGACCTTATTAAAAAACTGATACATGAACGGAAGTTGGATCACTATGTGTGGGCGCCGCAGTCCGGAGGCGCGGGCCCATCAAATCAAAATCGTGTGCCGAATCAGGAAAGACAGGAGGAACCCGCTCGTACAGGCGGGAGGTTGGTCATCAATACAATAAGTGGTGGTCCTCACCCAGCGGATCGAAGCTGGAAGGAAATGAAGTCTTATGCTAGTTCTATCAGGCACGCAGACTTCGAATGTTATAGTAACTCTAATGAAAGGGCTCCGGCCAAGCAACAGAAGACGATGACATATGACATAGTGTTTAGGAGCAGAGACGCTGATAAAGTCGAAGCTCCCACTATCGATCCACTGGTCATCTCAGCACAGATAGGTCCCGCTTGGATGAAAAGGATCTTAGTTGACAGTGAAGCTCTGTGAATATTTTGTTCAAGCGAGCTTATGATCAAATGAAAATGGAAGCCATGGACTTGAAGCCTTGTTAATCCCGGGTACACGGTTTCAACGGAAGTGCAACTATACCCACTGGAATGGTGGAACTGCCGGTAGAGTTGGGAGTTGGAGAATGACGGAGAGTACGGATGCTTCAGTTCATTGTTTTGGACATAGACTCCCCTTACAATGCTTTCTTGGGCCGACCGGCCCTCGCTGAATTCCGGGCGGCCATCGCCCCGTGGTGTTTGACTCTAAAGTTTCCCACTGATCATGGAATAGGAATCATTCTGGGAGATCAGGCTACTGCCAGAGCCTGTTATGTTGCTGAGTTGCGGGAAGCGCAGTGAAAGGAGAAAGGAAAGGGCGTAGAGGAATCTCTCTGCGTCCGTTTTGCTGATAATTGACAATTAATGCCCGGACCCAGGCCCGAGCACCCCAGCCAATTCCTCAGGGATCTTGACCCAAGGAAAACTGAAGACGGAAGAGAATCTAAAGAAAGTCAAGCGTCCCCGGCTGAACTCACGATTGATGTCCCAGTTGATAGTGACGATGACTCGAGAATGATAAAGATTGGATCTCAGCTAAGCCAGCAAACTAAAGAGGAATTGGTTGAATTTCTGCGGGCAAATCTTGACATATTTTCTTGGACACATTCCGACATGTGTGGGATCTCGCCGAACATCGCGAGCCACACTCTGAACATGGACTCGCGGCATGTCCCGGTCAAACAAAAAAGGCGCGGTATGGATCCAGAGAGATTTGCCGCCCTTAAGGAAGAAGTAGAAAAGCTTGAAGCAAACGGATTCATTCGAGATGCGCTATATCCTGAATGGGTGTCTAATCCCGTGCTCGTCCGAAAGCCGAATGGAAAGTGGAGAACATGTGTCGATTATTCCGACCTGAATAAAGCATGTCCCAAAGATAGTTTCCCACTTCCCAGAATTGATCAGCTAGTAGATTCGACAGCCGGACATGAACTCTTATCCTTCATGGACGCATACTCTGGCTACAATCAGATTCCAATGCATTTACCCGATCAAGAACATACCAGCTTCGTAACCAATCTGGGACTTTATTGCTACAAAGTTATGCCCTTCGGACTTAAGAATGCCGGGGCACTTATCAACGATTGGTCAATCAGATGTTCGCCAATCAAATCGGGAAAACCATGGAAGTATATGTAGACGACATGCTTGTGAAGTCATGACTTTCCACTGACCATGTTAGAGACCTGAAAACTATGTTCAACATACTCCGAGAATACAAAATGAAGCTCAACCCACTGAAATGTCACTTTGGAGTTGCATCCGGGAAGTTCCTTGGGTTCATCGTTAACGCTCGGGGAATCGAAGCTAATCCTGAGAAGATTTGGGCAATCAGAAATCTTGAAACTCCCAAGACCATAAAGCAAGTCCAAAGTCTCAATGGGAAAGTAGCAGCATTGAGCAGGTTCATTTCAAAGTCCACTGACAAATGCATTCCCTTCTTCGATCTGATTCGAAAAGGAAAACAAAACTTTGAATGGACCACGGAGTGCGAGGGCGCTTTCCAAGCGCTAGTCCAACATCTATCCACACCACCTATCCTGTCGAAGCCCATCGACCATGAGAAGCTGTTCATATATTTGGTAATATCAAAGAACGCTATCAGCGCTGCATTAATCCGAGAAGAAGGCAAGATATAGAAGCCGGTATACTATGTCAGCAAACGATTGACTGGGGCTGAAAGAAATTATCCGAAGCTGGAAAAGTTGGCTTATTGCCTTGTCATTGCATCAAGAAAACTCCGACCATACTTCCAGGCACATTCCATTATTGTTTACACCGACCAGCCATTACGATAGGTCCTTTCGCGACCTGAGACGTCTGGTAGGTTACTCAAGTGGAACATCGAACTGAGTCAGTTTGATATTACTTACACTCCAAGACGAGCAATCCAAGGACAAGTCCTCGCTGATTTCATAGTTGAATTTACCATTCTAGAGGACTTGCCCGAAACCATTAAATCCCCCGAATACGTTTGGAAGCTATATACTGATGGTGCATCAAACGACCGGTGTTCGGGCGCTGGTGTTGTACTCAAAACCCCCGAAGGCCGATCCATATGCTATGCTGTGAAGTTCGATTTTCATGCGACTAATAATGAAGCTGAATATGAAGCCCTCTTAGCTGGCCTAAAACTTGCCAAAGATCTAAAAATTGTCGCTGTGGAAATTTATTGCGATTCACAACTAGTCGTGTGTCAGGTTCGAGGAGAATATCAAGCGAGAGACCGAAGGCTGGCTGCTTACTTAGCTCGAGTTCAGGAAGTACTAAGTCAGTTTGATTACTATGCCATCTATTGTATACCTCGATAGCGCAACCAAAAGGCCGATTCATTGGCAAAGCTAGCCAGCACAGGCGAAGCTCAGCAAGTGAGACTCGTTCCCGTAGAAACGCTATCTTCCCCAAGTATTGACCGGACAGAAAAAAACCGGGTATGCGAAACCGTTCCCAAAAAGGATTCATGGATGACTCCGCTCAAAAACTACATCGCATACGGAATCCTGCCGGAACGCAGGAGTGAAAAGAGACAAGTTCTCCGAAAGGCCTCCCGATTTGTCATTCAAGATGGGGTCATGTATTGAAGAGGGTACTCTGTTCCTCTACTCCGGTGTATCACCCACGATGAAATCAAACGAGTATTGCATGAAGTGCATGAGGGAGAATGTGGCGATCACACCGGGGGGAAAGCACTTGCCAAGAAAATACTTCGATATGGATATTACTGGCCAACCGTGAATCGCGATGCGTCGGATTATGCAAAGAAATGCGATCGGTGTCAGAAATATGCCCGAATTCCTAGAGCTCCACCTACCGAAATAACACAAATGGTCAGCCCATGGCCATTCGCAATGTGGGGCATCGACATCATCGGTGCTCTACCTCTGGCAAAAGGTGGTGCGAAGTATGCCATCGTCGCAGTTGATTACTTTACAAAGTGGGCTGAAGCCGAAGCTCTCGCGACCATTACAACGAAGAAAGTAATCAACTTTGTGGTTCGTAACATTATCTGTCGATTCGGTCTCCCACACACCATTATTAGGGACAACGGAACCCAATTCGACAGTGCTGAATTCAAGGATTTCTGCAAACGATTTAACATCCAAAAGAAATTCTCCGCAGTTGCACACCCTTAGGCAAACGGACAGGTCGAGGTAGTTAATAAAGTTATAAAGTCCATCCTGAAGAAACGACTGGAAAAGGTTGGAAGCAAGTGGGTCGATGAACTACCAATGGCTCTATGGGCTTACTGAACAACCCACAAGACCGCGACCGGCCACACTCCATTCTCTCTTTCTTACGGTTCGGAGGCCATTATTCCAGTCGAGCTAGAAGTACCATCTCACCGTGTGACATACTATGATCCAAAGTCAAATGCTGTATTACTTGCTGAATCTCTCGATCTACTGGATGAGAAGCGCGAAGAAGCTGATTTGAGGGCAGCTGCGCATCGAAGTCGACTCGCCCGATTGTACAACGCCAAGGTCCATCCGCGAACCTTCGAACTATGCGATCTTGTCTTAAAAAGAATCTATCCGGTTCCTTCACATATGAAGCCGACATGGTAAGGACCGTATGTTATTGAATGAAGGCTCGGAGATGGCACATTCAAGTTATCAATCGTCGACGGTCTTACCCTGCCAAGAGCTTGGAATAGCGAGAGCCTTCGCCGCTATTGCACCTAACAGGCTATCTTTACCCATTTAGTTTACTTTCCTTTTCTGCAATTTGTTTATGCGTTTCGAAATTAGAACTTTTAATAAGGCAACTGACTTTGCCATACTTTCTTATTTCAGCAATAAAATGCAACCTCTTCGAGCTAGAGCTGTGATTTACTTGAAATACTTCATATGACCATCACTATGCACGAAGAGCTAAGTCTCATCATACAGTGGGATTTATTCAAATAGAGGGTGACTGCGATGCAACCAATCACTTGCTAAGTGAAACCCGAGCTCGGGGGAAAGCCATCACATAAAAGTCAAAAAAGGATTGATACACGACAATCCTTCATCCAACTTCGAGTTCCCAGAGCGCGAATCGGAGTATAAACATCAACTCCGTATTCCTAGAGTGCGAAGCAGAGTATAAACATCAACTCCTTATTCCCAGAGTGCGAAGCGGAGTATAAACATCAACTCCGTATTCCCAGAGTGCGAGGCGGAGTATAAACATCCAACTCCGAGTTCCCAGAGCGCGAACCGGAGTATAAACATCAACTCCGTATTCCAGAGTGCAAAGCGGAGTATAAACATCAACTCCGTATTCCCAGAGTGCGAAGCGGAGTATAAACATCCAACTCTGAGTTCCAAGAGCGCGAACCGGAGTATAAACATCAACTCGGTATTTCCAGAGTGCGAAGCGGAGTATAAACATCAACTCCGTATTCCCAGAGTGCGAAGCGGAGTATAAACATCAACTCCGTATTCCCAGAGTGTGAAGCGGAGTATAAATATCCAACTCCGAGTTCCCAGAGTGCGAACCGGAGTATAAACATCAACTCCGTATTCCCAGAGTGCGAAGCATAGTATAAACATCAACTCCGTATTCCAGAGTGCGAAGCGGAGTATAAACATCAACTCCGTATTCCCAGAGTGCGAGGCGGAGTATAAACATCCAACTTCGAGTTCCCAGAGCGCGAACCGAAGTATAAACATCAACTCCATATTCCCAGAGTGCGAAGCAGAGTATAAACATCAACTCCGTATTCCCAAAGTGCGAAGCGGAGTATAAACATCCAACTTCGAGTTCTCAGAGTGCGAACCGGAGTATAAACATCAACTCCGTATTCCCAGAGTGCGAAGCGGAGTATAAACATCAACTCCGTATTCCCAGAGTGCGAAGCGGAGTATAAACATCAACTCCGTATTCCCAGAGTGCGAAGCGTAGTATAAACATCCAACTCCGAGTTCCCAAAGCGCGAACCAGAGTATAAACATCAACTCCGTATTCCCAGAGTGCGAAGCGGAGAACATCAACTCCGTATTCCCAGAGTGCGAAGCGGAGTATAAACATCAACTCCGTATTCCCAGAGTGCAAGGCGGAGTATAAACATAAACTCCGTATTACCAGAGTGCGAAGCGGAGTATAAACATCCAAGTTCCCAGAGCGCAAACCGGAGTATAAACATCAACTCTGAATTCCCAGAGCGCGAGTTGGAGTACAAATGTCAAATCCGGGCCCCCGGATCGTGGACATACGATTAAAACTTAAGCTGGCATGACCAACCGCCAGTAAGCAAATAAGAATCCCCGGAGTGCGGATATGATCATCGACAATCAAGCAAGCATGGATGCATTACTCAATCTCCGCTTGCCTCAGACATCCGTTCGGTGGCACAAGGCTCAGCATGTCATAAGTAAGAAGCGATCATCGGCTGACGATCTACAACTCATCCCCAAGACTAGGGGACAGGACTTAGGCATCAACCATTGAGCGAAGCGATGCGACATCAGAATTCAACTCGCTTCCCAGTCACAAGCCATGCCCACAGTTTCCGAACTTGGCAAACCAAAGCAAACTTGATTCGGAACCTGAAACTTCACAAGTGCACTCCAGATATTTGAACACTTAGACAAATACACAATGACAGAAAAGAAACCAAAAAAGAGAAGTTTCATTTCTATTGATTGTAAAGGAAGTTCGTATACAAGTTTGTTCCCAAAAAATTCCTACTAGCGGGGGCCGAACCCGCATCTATACACGGCTAGCAAAACGCAAAATCAAAATACACTAGATGAACATGCCTAGTCTTTCTTCTTCCTTGGCTTCCTCCTCAGTGTGGACCCGTTGGAGCCATAGCCAATCTTCCTCTTCAAGCCTGTGCTTTTCGGCGGTTGGTCTTCAGGCGAGGGCATTATGTCGACATCCTCCTCCGAATTCGTGGATAGGAACGCTCCCTGCGGGTGGAGTCGGAGGAACATGATCGAATACAGAAGGTGGAACGGGCATGCCGGTGAGAAAAACAGCACCACCGGGGGATATCATTCTAAGCGGAGTAGGCCTTGGTGCTACCGTCCCACCTCCAAAGCTTCCACCATGAGCCGCTCCTGCCATTTCAGCGTCAATTTGAGCAAACATCTCCTCTTCGGTTATTGCTCGAGCCCCGCTGGGCGGCATCGGCAGTAGGCATAGAAGAACTTGTAGTAGGATCAGTTCCGCTCATGACAGGTGGCAAGTCAGCAATAGGATCGCCGTGATGGCGAAAGAGTTCATCCATCAGTTGCTCGTCAAACGCCATTGTACTCCCCTGCATATCATCGATTAGGGCAGCTATGCTCACAGTGGTCGCTTCGGTCACGATAGCCTCCTGCGTCTGATATAATTCTTGAGTAGCAGGAGGCATGTGCGGTGCAACGTCGATCACTGGACAAAGAATAAGAGAATTGTTAGAACTTAAACTCGATCGAAGACTTCGACTCAGGAAAGATATGTGGAATGTTCGGAGTACCTTCCTTAGTTTGACTTGTAAGCGGCGGGGCGGCCTCAGTCGCTTGCGCTGTAGTCGGAGACATCTGTGGCTGATTCGAATTATAGGCGGGAACAGCTTGAGGATCAACCGCAGGCAAAGATTCAGGCTGGGTTGATGCCGGAAGTTCATGACTTGCATCGTGATGCTCAACCCCGGAGCCTTCTCCTACTTCCAGGTGCCAGGTGCCGAGTCTCTCATTTTCATAAGAGATCATTGAATCATGGAGAATCTTCTTTTCGTCATCGGTTAACAGACGATTCTCGAGATCGAATTCATCTACAGACTCACCCTGGTGCGCCTCCTTCTCTTCCTCAACCAGTCGTCCCCAAGCACTGTGGAGATGCATTGAATAATCATCAAGCCATGCTAGACCCCTGTGCCTCAGCACATTAGCGTTATAAACGACGAGGAGGTCTTCAATGTCGGCCTCTAGCCTGGACTCGGCCAACTTCACCCTCTCCTCGACCTCAGTCTCCACCTTCTGGACTTTAGCCACCGCTGCATCCCGTTCTCCCTTGAGCAGAACAGCCTGTTCGCACGCCTCCTGGGCTGCGTTGTTCGCGTCATCTTTTCCTTTGGCCAAGTTGGCGAATTTGGCTTTAAGTTCATTAAGCTCCTAGACCGCCGCATCCCGCTCGGCGGTAACTTTGGTGTTCCGGTGGCCCATCTCCTCCACCAGGGCAACGTGTGTCTGCCCCAACCTCTCCATTTCCGCCTTCGCTTCATCGGCCTTCTTAATGGCCTCAATCTCAGATTTTCGAGAAGACTCGGACTCAGCAGAGAGTAACTAAATAATCTGATCCCTTTTTGCGAGCTCGGTTTCCATCTTCTTGATCTCTTTGGCCCGCTCGAAGGCCACTTTAGAAGCTTTTTCAGCTGCCTTTGCCCACTCCCGGTATTGGGTGTAGATGTCGTGGACGTAATCATGCATCGTGCCTTCTACCCCTGATGGAATTCTCTTCAAGTGGGGAGGGAAGACATAACCGTCAAAGCAGATATTTGGAAAGTCCTTCCTCATTTGAACCAACTTAAGAGCCCCTTCTCCAGTGGGATCAACGGGGACTTGCTCGGCAACCATGGAAGATGTAGTCTCGACTCTCTGAAGATGAGTCTCAGATCTAGAAGAATGAGAAGACGACCAATGGCGAGGAGGTTCAGGCGGATGTGAGGCAGAAACAAGGGGTGGAGACGGAAGTCTGGGAGGAGGAGAGCATGATCTGGATCGGTGTCTATACTCTCTGTCACGCCCATGCCTATCCTGGTTAGAATAATTGTGATCGCAATCAGTATCGAAATCCCTCCTGCGGGAGTAACCAGAAGCTTTTCGGGCAGAACGAAGACTCCCAAGCATCGATTCCCTTCCAGACATAGTACCTGAAAATGAGAAGCGAAGAAAGAGTTATTGACTTCCTAAGTTGAGTGATTTACAGTTGTGAATCATGCAGTGTAGTGAATTGTATGCATGTGCAATCCCCCGACCAACCGGAAATGTCGGCCGCACTCGTAGCAAGCGGCCCGCTCAGTTCGAGAGCACGGTCAAGCTCCTCCATACCAGCGTCGTGTTGAGACGACACAAAGTCCAAAATCAGAACATCGTCAAGCCCGTCAAAAAGATTTTCTACTGGCGGGGAAGCAGCCTTTGATATTCTAATCCCCTGAGCAGGCATGGACATAACAACAGATTTAAATCTCCCAGATTTAGAATGCTTCTGAGCAGCAGCTTTGCCTTTCCTTCTTCCACCCGAATCCTAAGCATCGATAGAAAGCCCAGTTGGAAGTTCAGGGTCGGTAGGCGTTCTTTCTGAATCAACTTCTTTGGTGATCACAACTGTAGGCGCTTTTCCCTTCACCCGTTTCTTCGGGACCACTCTATGTGCCCCTTCCAGGTGTATGCTCTGCCCCCGCCCTATCAACCCGATGGTCCTCAAATTTCTATCAGTCAAGACCAGGTCGATATGCCTCCCTTCGCCCGGATACGCCTGAAGAATCCGAACGAGCTCTCTGAAGTACGCGCCATTGGGACGAGAGATTGCGGCTATAATAAAGGAAAAGTATGTAAGTTTTGAAGTCGATTACTAACATCCCAATGATTCAAGTGAAATGGCGACACTTACGTCTATCCAACCACCGCCTAGCAAATCCAGGGGGGCACCGAACATAGAACCATTCGGTTTTATAATAACTTAGCCTTCCCCAGGAGCCCAGTACTATGTGGCAGTTTCTGACTGCTTCCAGGAAGGTGAAAGAAGGGCTGTCTCTGCGGCTCTTGACATTGAATAAATATCTGATTTCGATCGGCTTCGGCGGTCGAAAGAGGATCTCCATAAACAGGACGAAGGTGCTGTTCAGCAAGGCATACCCGTTCGAATGTAGCTGAGACGGAGCTATGCCAAGAAACGATAACATCTCCCTTATATAGTCATTGAAGGGAGGAAGTGCTCCCGTTGTGCAAGCGTGACGGTTGAAGGCAGTAAACCCTTCCGGGGGATAATGTGGCCTGTCCTTCAGCCCAGGAAGTAGCACGTCGTCAAGCGACAAACCGTGCCTTAAGCAAATCCGGCCTAACATGTATTCGGAGATACCCAACGGCACCGAATCTGGTGGACTACAAATAAACCGAGCCCCTAGACGCTCGTCCGGAGCTGGCTCATTAACTTCGGCTTCTATAACCGGTATCTCTATAGTTGGAGGAATAGAACTTATAGAGGGATAGAACTTGGGAATTCCGGCTGCTGAGAACTTGAAGGGTCTATGACTAGCTAGCTTATAAAAAATCATTGTTAAACTGACAAATAACACTTGTGCATCCCCCACTGTAAAGTGTGTGAGTGTGTTGTGCAGTGCAGTAATGTATATTATTTGAAAAGATCAACAGGATTGAAGGAAGCGTATAAGCGACGAGACTTCGGAATTCTGTCGGAAGGACCGTCATCGCTGACCGTCACAACCATACCATCCAACAATTGACCATCATTTCAAGTCAAAGTTTATTGTCTTTTTTATAAGTTGCAGTTTCATCGACGAGCTTCGATAGGAAATCAAATATGCAGTGAAGCGGTTAAGTCCAGTTATGCAAGTTTGAAGCTCGTCGGAGGCAGTTGTTCAAGTGTGTTAGAAGTTTCAAACTTTTGGATGATCAAATTTGTATAGCTCGCGAGAGCCGTGTTCGCGTCAATAGGCTATGGTCATATGCATATAGGTCAGACTCGGTCAGAAGGTTGGCATGCAAGTTCGACTCGAACTAGAAGGACTCGATTCGAAATACACAGTTCGACTCGCTCCCTTTGACTCGGTCCCAAGACCACGAGTTCGACTTGGTCCTAAGACCACGCATTCCGACTCGCTCCCAGGACCACACAGTTCGACTCGCTCCCTTCGACTCGGTCCCAAGACCATGAGTTCGACTCGGTCCCAAGACCATGCATTTCGACTCGATCCCAGGACCACACAGTTCGACTCGCTCCCTAGGACCATCGAGTTTGACTCGGTCCCAAGACTGCACACTCCGACTCGATCGAAAACCACCCCTTTTTCGAGTCCATCAGGCGCGACCCCTTCGTATCGATCCATGAATTCAAATCACTCAATTCGATGCGAAGCTCCACCATCGATCGATACGAAGACCTTTGCCTCATCATCTCGAAACCCACATACCAGAGCAACACGAAGCAAAGGCCAGAAAGCTTTCGATCGACCATGACTCTTATTGATTTGATGATAGGAAAACCCAAGCCTCATCGTTTACGCATGGTTTCGCTTATTGGATTACCTAGATTTGTCAGATAGTTCAAGTGATTGAAGATAGGAATCAGTTCAAAGGCTGGAATGGTTTGTTCGTTCTTCTCGAGTTTCTGAGCGATACGAAGGAATGGAAGGTAACGAAAGGTAAAAAAGTGAAAAGCGGCTAAGTACCAAGTATTTATATGGACCTGGAAACAAAGGGAATAAACGCTTCGTATCCTGATGGATTCGAACGCACGTTTTGACTCCCTCTCCAGTGTGTCAATACGGAGTTCTCTTTTGTATCGCTCCCTTTGACTCCATCCCCGTGACCAGTTCGACTCCCTCATGCAGCAATAAAAGACGTCACTTCGACTCCGTCTTTCCTTCGACTCGCTCCTCCGTCTCCTGTGCATTTCGACTCGCTCCTCTGTCTCCTGTGCATTTCGACTCGCTCCTCCGTCTCCTGTGCATTTCGACTCGCTCCTCTGTCTCCTGTGCATTTCGACTCGCTCCTTTGTCTCCTGTGCGTTTCGACTCCGACTCCTATGCAGTTCGAATCCAAGACCGAGTCGAACAACCAGTTCGAATCCATCGGGGAGTCTACATCGACTCGCTCCACTTCGACTCGACATGCTTACTTCGCATCCATAAATCCAATAAAAATCATTTTCGACGTTTCAACCCTTCACAACGATTCAGGAGAGGATCATTACGAAGGAACATTTAAAAGCAACCATCGGGCGTTGTTGCAGTGAATTTCACATCGATTTAGGAGAGGATCTATACGTAATTCAAAAGTAAAATAAACTGACAACGACTCGTGGACGTACGAACGTCAACGAGAGTCAGGTTAACATATATGCATGAGTGACGGACCAGTATTCAATATTCTGGATTTTCAGGAATCAGAAACTCATCCATTAACGATGACAACAGCAAATGGGTAGCCACTAGCATACAACAATCAGTTGCAACAATACATGGTACAACAGTCGACAGTCAACAGTTTACATTATCAAGAAGAACGGTCAAAGGTCACAGCTTTCATCGAAAAGACAATAACTATTCAGAGTAAAGATGGCAGTATTTCAAAGCATGTCATGTTTCCACAAGACGTACTTTAAGGGGCAAATATTATCCCACCTTTTGGCAAGACCGGGACACCAAGGAATTGACTAGTAAACAAATGACGATCAATCCCAGAGATCGGTTATACACAGGCTCACTTTGGATATCGACGAATTTTGTTCGAGTCCGGATCGAGCCAAAATTGGCAGGACATGACAAGCTAAGCCATGAGAGCCAACGTTCCAAATCTCAAGTCAATCGGAGTTCGTATGCTCAAGTTACGAACGATACAACATTGGACGAAAATCAATCACCGGTCGACTCGCTCCCTTCGACTCGCTCCACATCACTCTGAAGTGACAACTTCGACTCGCTTCGCTCAGGGGCCAACTTCGAGTCATCCATGTTCGACTCGCTTCGCATCCTTTAGAACTGCCCTCTTCGACTCGCTCCAGTTTGAAACCATCGAAAGTGCACGCTTCGACTCGCTTCGCCCAAGCAACTGTTCGACTCCATCGAACTCAACTCCGATTGGCAAAGTCGCTGTTCGAATCGATCGAACCATGTCGACTCGATCAGTCACTGCTCACTTCGACTCGCTTAGTCAATGCACGCTTCGACTCGCTCAAAACAGCGTCAAAGGCAGAATGATCCAAAAAGTCAAGCGCCATGTCACCGAGTCGAATGGAAGTGAGTCGAAATAGAAGCAAGTCGAAGGAAACAGCCTACCGAAAACCTCATTTCATATCGATCATATCTCCTAATCTACAAGTCCAAATGCTATGAAATTTTCACAGAAGACTACGTGCATGTTGAAGAATGTCCACGCCAAATTTCGACTCCATTGGATGAAATCTTGATCGAGTCGAAATCTGCTCGTGTCGATCATGGATCGGATCGAAACTTCACGGGCTTAGGCGTACGGGCCTAGTCACGTGCCAGAGAGGGTCTCCCGAGATCTGAGCGAAATATTATCCTCCTACAACTATAAATAGAGCCCCAAAGCCAACAGAAAAGAGGTTCTTCTTCTTCTTCTTTGAGATCTCCAACGCCTAGACTCTGTCAAACACGGATCTGAACTCCATGGCTGCTGCTACCAACAAATTTCTCTGCTTCAAATCATTGTTATTCATTGTAATTTGCTGAAATCAATTGTAATCATCAAAGAAAGATCAATAAAAGCAAACTGAAAGGGACGCGGAAGATGATCTTAAGGCTATTTAACACTAGAGGGGGGGTGAATAGTGTTTTAAGAATTTCTTTAAAACTTCTTTGATTTAAATTGAATTAACTAACTTAATGCAAATACACAATCACAGATCAAATCACAGAATCACAAACAAATGCAAATATAAATAAAAAGCAAGTAAAGGAAAGAACACACCAGGAATTTTATACTGGTTCGGTGTTACCCTACATCCAGTCCCGCACAACCCGTACGGCTTTCTATTCAACAATAATCTAGATTACAATCCCTCGATTCCAAGGCAACGAGGTACACCCTCCAGATTCTCAGGTCTCTGGGTAGAACCACTTGATTCACAGGACACAAGTTCACCCGATCGATTTCCAAGGACACGATCACACCTTTATAACCCCACACAAGTTTCTTTGAGTACAAATGTATCTATAACTCTGATAAGCACTGAGATTCTTTGGAGAGAGTGGCAGAGAATCAAACTAGAGATATTCTGGTTTTATTCACTTAAGATTTCGGCAAAATATGGATAGGATGATTAGAAAATAAGATAAGAGAGTAAAGAGGAGAGAAAATAAAGAAAGTAGTTACTGGAAAACGTCCATAACAGTCTCTATTTATAGAGAATGAATGGATGTGTCCATTCGAAGAGGTTTAAACGAATAGACACTTCTTTTGAAAACAACCTTTGCTGTAACGGGAAGCATATCGACATGACAGGTAAATAGGATGTCGACATGGTCTAGTAAAAAGTGATGATTTGCTTTACTTTGAAAATGATGATTTAAAACATATGCAACTTTATTCAAATGGACTCTATGTATTTGTAGAAGGTATTTAGAAGTAGAAATACTTATGAATGTATATATGTATATATACTAAAATATATTTAAAATCAAAGTAAATAAACTAAAGTAAATATAATATTAAAATAGATTTTGAGGCTAAAATATCAAGGACAATTTTGAAATCAAAATATAACAAAATGATAAATATGATTTTGAGGCTAAAACATTTTTGGAAATGTGAACGAAGGTTTTTCTTTTGAAAAGGAATATTTGAAAATCATTTTATAAAACAAGAGATAATTTTGAAAATCATTTTGAATCAAAATTAGTGGATAACAAAATAGGGCTACTATCCGTTCCACTAGATATTTCGTGAGTTCCATCTCACTAGGGTTCCATCCCTTTAACAAGAACGAAGTGAATTCCATTCCACGAGTAAATTGGATAAAAAAGAATGATAGTGCTTTCAAGGAGTTTTAACAAATATCTAACCTAACTATATTATTTGTCTTGAACTCTTGAATATCTTGAATCTCATGAGTCTTCAATCTTGAACTCTTGATCTTTGTCTTCATCAATTTTGTTTTCTTTACTGTACAGTCTTCTTCTGTTGATACCTGCATATAGATTTCCTGCACATATATATTTTATAACACTTCTATAGTTGTTGTCATCAAAACCACTATCCTATGGACTAACATTCTCCCCCTTTTTGATGATGACAACCTTTGTTTATAAAATATTTATATTCTCCTTATAACTCCCCCTAAATCTTATAACTCCCCCTTAATCTATGCCTAACTAACCTATTTTATACTTCTCCCCCTTTGTCATCAACAAAAAATGACACTAACTCCCCCTAAATCTATGATATTAATGATAGTGTTATCATTAATAATACTGAAACTAGATATAACAATGCTAAATATTGTATACTCAGAATGATATATATGAGTAATATAAGAATGAGAATAATAAGTGTAACCACAAATTATTTTATTCATATCACTATATTCATAACTGTTAAATGAAAAGAAAATGCATACAATAAGTAGACAAATCAATCAAACATAAGCACACCTATTTATGTCTTATTACATAATCAATATAGTAAGTTATCATAAATCAACCATGTTTAAAACCAAACCAAATCAAGTATTTCAAATCAAATCAATTTTAAACCAAATCAAACAAGTTAAATGTTACGTGGAACTTCAACCCATCCCTCTTTTCCAAAGATGGGATCTCTTTTCCAAAGATGGGATCCGCTTTGATTACTTCCCAATCTTCATCGTCCTGGAGCAATGTCTTCGGTGGATTTACTTGGAGATCCTCTTTGTTGAGAGCGGAGATCATCCATCGTAGTGCATCGAAATGCCTTTCTTGTTCCTTTATCATCTGCATTTGACTCAGTTCTAAGTGCCTCTGATTTCGTAGAATAAAAGTAAGAATATTTTTGAAGGATTTGAGAGTCTCTTCAAGATTATCACTTAGATTTGAAGAGGATGAAGCCATTTTGATGATAAGTAAGAAGGAAATAAGTAGATAAGAGTAGAGAGAAGTTATGAGAAGTTTTCTGGAAGAAAATAGGACTTAAATAGACAGGAAAGTCGTTTGAAATGAATAGACATAAGGAGTTATTTTGACTTTCAAATTGAAATGTCCATTCAGAATATTACCAGTATATGTCGACATGACCTCTATACAGTATGTCGACATACATAGCAGATTTTGCACATCTTATTTTTGAATTTTCAGTGTATATACATATGATTTATATATATTACTTGATATAAATAAGAGTAACAGTAAGATAAACAGAGAATAAGCTTCATTTCATACTAGAACAGAGAAGTACATGAATTTCATAAAGAAACCATAAAGATACAACTTTCAATACACCAAATTTCATTGATATACAAAAAGTAAACTCTAGAAACTAGTAGATGAGGATGAAGATGATGAGATATTTAGCTTCTTGCTGACTTTGGAGAAGAAATTGTTCATAGTATTGGACATTTTGTCCAATTTTTTGTTTACGGAGTGTTTGAGAGCTTTTTGATTTTTCACAATCACTCGTTGATTGTGAAGGGGAGTCTTGTTTGATGGTCGTGTGGGAAAATCAATACTCTCTAAGGAAGTTTCTTCACTTTCTTCCTCTTCTTCTTCCTCACCTTCTTCTTCCTCCTCTTCCTCTTCTTCTTCTTCCTCCTCATCTTCTTGCATTTCCTCATACCCCAATCGTGCTTCTTTTTCCGTTAGTGTTTCGTATGGTTGAAATACGTGCGGAATTTTCATAAGTGAAATATTGGAATGATTAAAAACCTTTCGTGGAAAGAATTCTTCACCTCTCATATCCACTCCAAAGTAATTAAAAATTCTAGTGAGGTATATTCCATGATATAATGCATTCTCTCCCGAATCCAAGTTTTTGTGTCGAAATTCATCCAAGATAACTTGTGCCCAATTAATATCATAATTTCCAAAAATTGCAAAAAGAGCCTTACACACTTTTTGAGTCGGGTTATTGTAATTTCCCGATCTCGGAGTAATAGTGCGTTGAAGGAGAAGATTAACAATACGAGCTTTTGGTCGAAAAAATTTGTTTTTGAAATCCATTTCTTCCTCAAAAATATTGTGAAAAGTTTCACGATCGGTTTCCTCGATTTCAAAAGAAGAAAGATTGGAACCGGTACTTTTACACTCAAGTATGGTTCCTAAAACATCGGTATCCAAAAACAATTTGTGTCCCTTTGACACTACTCCACACTTCATCATCCCTTCCATTATAAAAACCACGATTTAAATTTGCATAAAACATTTTGACAAGGTTTGGATAGCAAACAAAATCATTTTGGTTATTGTCAACCAAGCTTAAAATACCATTGTTTTGAAAGAGAGCATCAATTTCATAAGAAGCGAAGTCATTAAAAATATCAAAATTACCCGAATGAACTTTTCCATAAGTTGCATAATTAATGTATGCAAGTATGGCATCTCTATTATTGTAGAGATGATCTTTGGTGGCTCTTGACAGCCTCATTCCGGCTACGTTGCTAGTGGATGCCATTTTTGAAGAGATAAGAGTGTTTGAAGATAAAAGTTGTTTTGAATTTGAATTGAAGATGGAGATAAGTGTTGATAGAAGATAGATATAAAGAGGTTGAATAGGTGGATTCTCTGGTTAAAGAGTCATAACTATTCAGAACATAGGAGTTAGTGAAAAGGTGGAGGGAAATTTGAATTTTGAATTCAAATTTAGAAATCTGATTTGCTACAGGTATGTCGACATTACCAATAAGTGCCATGTCGACATGCACATCAGATTTTGCAAAAATGATTTCAAGCATGTACAAGATTTATATATATATATATATATATATACACTTATATATATTATGATTATTGTCTGAATATATTTTGAAAATATATTATACAGAAAATATATAAAAATAATATTTTATAAATTTTTTAAAAGATATTTAAAAAATTTTAAGTTAATAAAATCAATTATATACTTAACTAATAAACTATTCTAAGCAACCAATTTTCAACCAATTAAAATAGTAAACGTGTACCTTGTTTGAGTTCCATATCATCCTGATTATCTGAATTCTGAGTTGTCATAAAACACATATTTGCCAATTCTGCTTTCTGTTCATCATCACTTGAGGACGTATCTGAATCATCCAGTGTTGCTGCAAATGCTTTCTTTCTTTTCTTTGAATATTCTTTGTTTGATTGAGGAGTTTGCTTTTCTAGATGTGGACAGTCTCTTTGATAATGACCAAACTCATTGCAATTGAAGCATTTGATGTTGTTGAGTGATTCAGTGTTATTTCCAAAACTTTTTCTCTTGTGATTATTCATTTTTCTATACTTCAAGAATTTTCGAAAGTTTCTTGTCATGAAGGCTATTTCTTCATCATCATCACTAGAGTCTGATTCACCAGTTAGTGCATTGAAGGCAATGGACTTTTTTTCTGATGACTTATTCTCCCTTCTTCCCTGAATTTGAACTTCATATGACATCAGATTTCCAATTAATTCATCAATCTTCAAGGTACTGATGTTATTTGCTTCTTCAATCGCCAGTGTCTTCAAATCCCATTCTGGGGTGAGTGAATTCAGAATTTTCCTGACTTGATCTTCTTCGGAGATTGCTTTTCCCAGAGATACTAGTGAATGAACAATATCCTGAAAACGACTATATATATCTGGAATAGATTCACTAGGCAACATCTTAAATAATTGAAATTGATTAGTAAGAATAGAAATTTTGGTCTGTTTAACTTTGCTTGTTCCTTCATGAGTAACTTGCAGAGTTTTCCAGATTTCATATGCAGTTTTACAAACAGATACCCTATTAAATTCATTTCTATCTAGTGAACAAAATAAAATATTCATGGCTTTTGAATTGTTTTGAGCCACTTCTCTTTGAACGGTCGTTCATTGAGCATAATCAGTTGTGGGCTCAGTGTATTCAGTTTGTGTCATATTCCATGTTTCTAAACTAATGGATTGTAAATATATCTTCATTCTACATGCCCAATATGCATAGTTACTGCCATTGAAAAGTGGTGGTCTGGCAGTGGACTGACCCTCTACAAATGAACTAGAAATACCAGTGTTGGTAGCCATTGTTACTTTTCAAAAATCAGGTTATGAATACTTTGAAGAACTTGCTCTGATACCAAATGAAAGGGACGCGGAAGATGATCTTAAGGCTATTTAACACTAGAGGGGGGGGGGTGAATAGTGTTTTAAGAATTTCTTTAAAACTTCTTTGATTTAAATTGAATTAACTAACTTAATGCAAATACACAATCACAGATCAAATCATAGAATCACAAACAAATGCAAATATAAATAAAAAGCAAGTAAAGGAAAGAACGCACCAGGAATTTTATACTGGTTCGGTGTTACCCTACATCCAGTCCCGCACAACCCGTACGGCTTTCTATTCAACAATAATCTAGATTACAATCCCTCGATTCCAAGGCAACGAGGTACACCCTCCAGATTCTCAGGTCTCTGGGTAGAACCACTTGATTCACAGGACACAAGTTCACCCGATCGATTTCCAAGGACACGATCACACCTTTATAACCCCACACAAGTTTCTTTGAGTACAAATGTATCTATAACTCTGATAAGCACTGAGATTCTTTGGAGAGAGTGGCAGAGAATCAAACTAGAGATATTCTGGTTTTATTCACTTAAGATTTCGGCAAAATATGGATAGGATGATTAGAAAATAAGATAAGAGAGTAAAGAGGAGAGAAAATAAAGAAAGTAGTTACTGGAAAACGTCCATAACAGTCTCTATTTATAGAGAATGAATGGATGTGTCCATTCGAAGAGGTTTAAACGAATAGACACTTCTTTTGAAAACAACCTTTGCTGTAACGGGAAGCATGTCGACATGACAGGTAAATAGGATGTCGACATGGTCTAGTAAAAAGTGATGATTTGCTTTACTTTGAAAATGATGATTTAAAACATATGCAACTTTATTCAAATGGACTCTATGTATTTGTAGAAGGTATTTAGAAGTAGAAATACTTATGAATGTATATATGTATATATACTAAAATATATTTAAAATCAAAGTAAATAAACTAAAGTAAATATAATATTAAAATAGATTTTGAGGCTAAAATATCAAGGACAATTTTGAAATCAAAATATAACAAAATGATAAATATGATTTTGAGGCTAAAACATTTTTGGAAATGTGAACGAAGGTTTTTCTTTTGAAAAGGAATATTTGAAAATCATTTTATAAAACAAGAGATAATTTTGAAAATCATTTTGAATCAAAATTAGTGGATAACAAAATAGGGCTACTATCCGTTCCACTAGATATTTCGTGAGTTCCATCTCACTAGGGTTCCATCCCTTTAACAAGAACGAAGTGGATTCCATTCCACGAGTAAATTGGATAAAAAAGAATGATAGTGCTTTCAAGGAGTTTTAACAAATATCTAACCTAACTATATTATTTGTCTTGAACTCTTGAATATCTTGAATCTCATGAGTCTTCAATCTTGAACTCTTGATCTTTGTCTTCATCAATTTTGTTTTCTTTACTGTACAGTCTTCTTCTGTTGATACCTGCATATAGATTTCCTGCACATATATATTTTATAACACTTCTATAGTTGTTGTCATCAAAACCACTATCCTATGGACTAACACAAACTACTTCATAGTGGAC
The DNA here is from genome assembly GCA_030737815.1 of Allium fistulosum. Lineage (NCBI taxonomy): Eukaryota > Viridiplantae > Streptophyta > Magnoliopsida > Asparagales > Amaryllidaceae > Allium > Allium fistulosum. The sequence continues at coordinate 423,027,118 of CM060906.1, forward strand.
GTAGGCACGCCGAACCACTCTAAATTCTTGTGTCTCTTTGCACTTTAATTATTCTCATTTCTGAAATTTGGAATTTTTGTTAGATAAATCCTCTTTTTACATTTAACTTCTTCACTTTATCTCTTCAAAGACTTCCGAAGAGTGTTGTGCCCAATTTTGGTACAAACACTTAGAAAGACCAATGTCAACCTTAAAGCGAGGAGATCGTTTGGTCATTCTAAACTAAAAATATTGATAGCCATTGCATATAGGTGTGTTTTACACTACAGACTTACTTTAACTAAAATGCATGTAGCATGTAATAACCTGCCCTGAAATAGACCTAAATTCCGACCTAGAAAAGGCCCATTCCAAAGATGGTTGTTGGTTGGCAAAAAAAAGAAAACAAAAATAATACAGAGTTGTCTATTTATTCTTTCAAAACTCACAAAGGAAGGAATAAAATATAATAACAATAACAATACCCATTTATTTCAAACCATTTCAAATGTCACAATACATAACAACAACCATTACAACCTTTTGTTCAAAAGTACATTTTTATGGATACAATAGAAAATAACATGAATAGATAAATAACTACTACCATAAGCTTTACTCTCGCCATCTTCAAGCACCATTAACTCATTCTCTAACTTGTGTTGTAATGAGAAGGGAGTCAGGAAAACAAGTGTCTAGTGAATAGAATCTTGAACCTTTCCATTTCAGTACTTGGACAGTAATAATATGTCTTACATACTGAACACCATTTAATATTTCATATAAGGAAAGGAGGCAGGCCCTCAATCAACCACTTAATACCTTCCATTTCTGAAGTAGGTCTCCCAATCCCATAACCCATAACCAATGTCATAAATGTTTAAAAAAGCGAGAGATAGAACCTAAGACACTTAATACCTTTTAATGCAAAATAAGAAGACTCTGACCATTTAAGACCTCAATTGAGGTAGGCCCCCATCATTTAATACATATTCCTAAGGTGGACGCCACATATGTATCTATCTAGCTTACATTGCAAGGAAATCTCTTTGGACACATAATACTTTCTATTGAAGCATATCTATTTGTATCAAAGTTGGGCACAACACTCTTCGGATGTGATTGAAGAGATTAAAGTGAAGAAAGTAAATGAAAAAAGAAGCTAATTAAAAATCATACCAATAAAAGCATGTAAAAATAGAAAGAGACAATAAATTATAGGGGTTCGACGTTGTAGCCTATGTCCACTTTGAATGTTTTGCTATTTATTGATGATTGATAACTGATTACAACAGTACAACACTCTAACACTTGAGTTACAATGGAGTTGCGGTAGAGTAACGGCGTAGTGGAGTCAAAAGTCCTTTTTCTATAGGCATAAGGGTGATATTTATAGGTGTAGGTCTGAAATATCTGCCCATGAACTCGAAATACTCCTTCTCACATGTGGGTGGGCCCACCAGATTGATTAGGGGTCATTCGGGATTGATTGGGTTCGGTCCCCATTTCCTTCGTATCGATCAAAATGGGGTCCATTGGGGCTGAGATCGGTCATAAGCATTCTTGAGGTGGTAAGCAAGCTTCTGCGAAAATTTGGTAGCATTTGGACTTGTAGATTACGAGTTATGATCGATCCAAGGTTGGTTTGCAAGTGGGATGAAGTGTGCGTATTGATCATTTCGTATCGATCAGTGCATATCGATCCAAGCACATCGATGACATGGAGCGACAATTCTGGGGAGATCCACTTTTCATGCTAATTGACCGCTTTTCTTGGTTGACCAGGCTTTCTCCGTATCGGTCCTGTGTGGTTTTTTTGGTATCGATACTTTGTCTGTTATTTCGTATCGATGGAATCCAATGGCCTTCGTATCGATGACTCCCCATTGTCTTCGTATCGATGCCTGGCCCTTAGTTTCGTATCGATACTCAATTGATTGATAAAAAATGTGTAGAAGGGGGATCGATATGAAGTCGGCAGCAATTGATTAGATGGATCCAGATCTTTGCCCGCACTTGATGGATACGAAGGAAGAGGATGTAGACTTGATGGATACTAATACGATGGATACGAAGTAAGCATGTTTCTCATGAAACTTGATCGATCCATAACTTGAGCATATGAACTTTGATTGTCCTGAAATTTGGAATGTTGCCTTTCATAGCTTTGTTTGTCATACCATGCTAATTGTAGCTCGATCCGGACTCGGACCAAATTTGCTAGTATCCATAGTGGACCTGTGTATAACCGATCTTCGGGACGGATTGTCCTTTGTTTCTACTCAAGTCCCTAGTGTCACGGCCTTGCCAAAAGGCGGGATAACATTTTCCCCCTAAAGTACATCTTGTGTGAACATGACGTGCTTTGAAAAGCTGCATTCTTTATTCCGAAAAAACTCTATCCGATTCGTTGAATAGTCGTTGTCTTTTCGTCAAGAGATGTAACCTTTGATTGATTTCAAGTAATATAAATGTTTAATTGTTGACTGCTAATGATCATGCAGTGTTTTGTTGTAACTGAAGGTTGAGTGCTAGCAATTTGTTGTTCACTGTCCTGATTGTTACTAGGTAAGCATTTAATTCCTGTTAATTTTGAAAATCGAATGTTAGTTTGTCATATATGCACGTATGTTAACCTGACTCCTGTTTACGTTTGCACACTCACGGGTCATTGTGAAGTTCCTTATTCCTATTTGGATCGAGTTTCATATCGATCCTCTCCTGGATCGATGTGAAATTCGAGTTGTAACAATAAGTGGTGGTTGTTTTTAGTCATTCCTTCGTATCGATCCTCTCCTAGACCGATTTGAGATGTTGGAAGGCACGCTTCGTATCGATGGCTATCGATACAAAATAGACAGTCCTTGAAAATGCTTCGTACCAATGGATATAAGGTCTTAGGGTCTTCGAATGGATGGACACGAAACTGATACTTTGTATTGATGGAGTTGAGTTGTTCAAGTATGATCTTGCTGTATCTTTTGTATCGATGGGATTCGTACTGATGGATACGAAGATGATGGCCGATCATTGATGGATACGTAATGCTAATTTCCGGACCACTCTGAGTTAATGGATACAAAATGCTAATTTCTGGACCGCTCTAAGTTGATGGATACGAATGAGTCTCTTCGTATCAATAGAATTTTTGACCGCTTCAATTGGTTTTGGCTATTGGGATACGAAGCATTTTCTCCCTCGGATACAAAACCATATAAATACCTTTATGTACTTAGCCAAATTTTCTCACTTGCTATTGCTTTCATATCCGCTTCGTATCAATTGGAAATAGAAGAGATCTATAAAGTCTTCGTCTACAAAGCAACAAATCTTTTAATCTCCAAACCAACTCTTTAGACTAAGTAATTGACTAGTTGAATCGACTTCAAAACGATGAGACTTGAGGCTCGATGCTATTTCATCCATTGTCATGGCCGATTTCGGCGTCGTTGATGCCATAATCTGGTTGGAGCGAGGTCAAGGAAGTATTAATGGCGTTGTGGTAGCTTGGTGAAGAAGAGCTATCGATGGATATGAAATAGTCACTGGAATGTTGTGAAGTAGTTCGTATCGGTCTGGAACGGTGGGGCTTCGTATCGATGGAGGTAGATGGATACGAAGCTGCTTGCCTTGAGCTCGCCTTGGATCGTCATGAAGAGGAGCATTCTGGAGTGATGGATACGAAACTAAGGCTTCGGGATCGATACGAAGGCACAGCCCTGGATCGATACGAATCCAGACTTCGGGATCGATACGAAGCTGGCTTTTGCGTAACGATCCAAGTTTTGACTTTGATGGATAATAAACATAGCCTTTCGCATATTCAAACACTTGACTCTGACGAGCTTCAGCTTTGCATAACTGGACTTGACCAATAAACTGCATATCTAACTATCCTTCGAAGCTCATCAACGGAACTGTAATTTGACAAACATAATGAACTTTAACATGGATCGTTCTTCGAAGTTAGGATGGCATGGTTGGGACGGTCAGTGATGACGGTCACTTTGGTTGAGTCTCAAAGTCTTGTCATTTTACCACCTTTCGAACTTGTAGAAATTTAAAGTATTATGTAGCACTATACTAGACGACAAGATCACATACTTTACACCGGGGGGAAGACGGGTTTATTGCCATCTAATGATGATTTTTACTGAGTTCAATTGTTATGGATCCAGGAAGCTCAAGGCAGGAAGAAGTTCAGAGTTCTCCGCTTCCCATTATAGAAATACCAGAAATCACGCAGATGTTGTAGGTCCTGCTCCAGACGACTGCCGGGTGCAGTGTTAGTTTTAAATCTAGAGGATTAAGTTCGCTCCAGAATTTCCAAAGACATGCTAGGCAGGATCTTCCTCCGACATGGTCTATCTCTAGAAGATGTTTTGTTACCGGAGCTGGAAGACAGAGCCTACAATCCCCAGAAGGGTATACTTCTTGCAATAGGTTCATGTGCGTAGCCGAGACGTTTCTCCCGTTCAACCAATTTATCCGGGATGTGCTACTCCATTTGAAGAATGCGCCTTCTCAATTGCATCCGAATGGATATGCTCTTCTCAACAGCTTGTATATTATCTTCATGGAGCATCTTTTCCGAGCCCCGACTATCGAGGAAATCAGATATCTATTCAATGTCAAATGTCACGGGGACAAACATTCATTTATCTTCCTAGAAGTAGTCCGAAACTGTCAAGTACTAGCAGGCGCGTGGAGCAAATTAAGCTACTTCAAAACCGAATGGTTCTTCATTCGATGTCCACCCGGATTCGCCAAGCGGTGGCTAGTTAGACGTAAGTGCTCCAACTCCTTTGTTGATTAATTGGAAAATACAAGTTGATGCTGAATCTAATACTTGCTTGTTTTGTAGCTTCGATTCCGCAGCCTGAAGGGGCGCAATTTAAGGAGATAGTAAGGATTCTCCAATTGGTGTCAGCCGAGCTCAGAGAAACCGATGAAGTCCTTACCGATGAAAACTTAATTGCCATGGGGCTGATAGAAGGAGACCTAAGCATCCGGCAAGTAGAAGTCCCCAGGGTGGCTCCAGTAAGGCAAGGAGGATGAAGAGCTTCTGGAGTCGTAATCACTAAACATGATGATGATGAGAGTTTGCCAGCTGGGGATGAGCCCGCAGTCGCACCTTCGCATAGTCTTTGATTATCGAAAAGAAAAGGCCAGGCTCTTGCCCATAAATCCCAGAGGCATAAAACTGTTGTGGTATTTCTACCTATCACAAATGCTATAAGTCGGGAGACTTCTCCTTCGCAAATGGAGAGTTCATTGAAAGGATTTGCGGATATCCCTATTCCCTATGGCTTGACTTCATTCCAAGATTTTAGATTAGAGGGACTTCATTCCCCGTCGCAAATTGACGCAGGCTTGTGCTTTAGATGTAGGGGAGCTAACTCCTGCGAGCAAGGCCACCACAATCAGTTGGTTGGGGGTTTGCACATACATACACACATTTCACGGCATCACACAACTTCTAATCACATGTTTTCTAGTTTCAAGAGATAACTAATTTTGCTTCTCTTTTCATTTTACAAACACGATGGTGAGGCAGAGGTCTATGCTCGGCAGTCTTCGTTCTAAACACCACGCTTCCAACTCTCACTCTGAATCTTATAGGTGTGAATCTAAAAGAGATTACGACCGTGGCCATTACTCCAGCCAGGAGCATGAGCGCTATGAAAGGGAGAGGGAGAGGCTACATTAATATAGGCGTAACTCTTGGTCACGATCGCCTCCGCCTAAAGATTCATCAAAACCCTCCAGCTCCGGTAGACAACCCTCTGAGACTACCCACCAAATAGTGCCTCCTCATGCTTCAAAGTCTGGCAAACAACATCATGGGACCGAGGCGTAAGCTCCCATCATCACAGAACCGACTGCTATAAACCCACGGGAGAGGGAGCCATTCAAATTGCCAAACTAAAGAAGGACTTCCCAAACATTTTCTTCGATGGCTTCCATTTTCCCCCAAACTTGAAGATAATTCCAAACAATACAGAAAAACTGGTACATGACTACGTGCATGATGTTTACAGCCAGTACCAGGAGTGGGTCAACTTCTTCTGTCGATCCTCCATTCGTTCCGGCATATAATCCTGACAAGCCACATCTCTCACCGACAATTGAGCATGATTCGAAAGGCGTGTCGGCTCAACTGGGGAGCCAAACTGATTCAATCGAACGTAGGAACACTGTTAGAAGACATTACTAATATTTTCTCATTCAGCCTTAGATTCTGCATCACTTGATCCTCCTGCAACTCAAGGAATGCATCATGAGCAGGAGGCACTAATGACGGAAGCTACAACTACTACGGTTGCCGCATCGGCTGGGGAGATGCACAAAAGCAGTTTCATTTTTGATGAACAAATGATGGAAGCACTCCTTGACCATCAAAGCGACCCGATCACCGAAATGCCTTTCTTCATTGACGAAGATGTGGTTATAACGAGCTCCTCGGGCCCGACTAGTAGCATGCCAATGGGGATTCGCGTAGATCGGGCTGAGGAGATAATGGCGGAAATTAAAGCCGAGATAGATCAAGCCAAGCAAGCTAGTAGTGTTTGTTATCCCGCCTTTTGGCAAGGCTGTGACATCAAGAACTTGACTAGAAACCAATAACAGTTCATCTTGGATATCGGTTATACGCAGGCTCACTATGGATATCGATGGATTTTTTCCGAGTCTGGATCGAGCTAAAATTGATATGACATGACAAGCAAAACTATGAAAGCCAACATTCCAAATTTCAAGTCAATCGGAGTTCATATGCTCCAGATATTGATGGATCACGGTTGAGAAATCCAAACTTGCATCGATCATAACTCGAGATCTACAAGTCCAAATGCCACCAAATTTGGACAGGAGCTAACTGGCAACCTAATGAATGTTCCTGCCAAATTTCGTCTCGATCGGAGCAAATCTTGATCGATACGAAATTTGTTCGTATCGATCACGGACCGAAAAACTCCAACTTGCATCGATCATATCTCGAGATCCACAAGTCCAAATGCCACCAAATTTGGACAGGAACTATCTGGCAACCTAAGGAAGGTTCATGCCAAATTTCAGCTCGATTGGATCAAATCTTGATCGATACGAAATTTGTTCGTATCGATCACGGATCGGGCCGAAACTTGGTGGGGTCGGTCGCGTGGGCCCACTCACGTGCCAGAAAAAGTCTCCCGAAGTTTGAGCGCGATCTAAGCCTCCTATGCCTATAAATAGCCCCCTGAGGCCTTCAGAACAAGGATCTTTTTGCTCTCCTACGTCCATACTCTACCTAATCCATTTTTGTACTCCATAGCTGCTGTTGTATACGAATTTCAACATTAGAATCCGCTGTAATCTGTTGTAATCAGTTGGAATCAGCAAGTGAATATCAATAAAATCATCAACTTCATAGTGGACGTAGGCCATACGCCGAACCACTCTAAAACTCTGTGTTTTCATGCATTTTCTTATATGTTTACTGGTGTGTTTGTTAGATCTGCTTAGTTTTACATTTATTCTCTTCATTTTATCTCTTCAAACACATCCGAAGAGTGTTGTGCCTAATTTTGGTACAAACAGTGTTGGTGGTGGCATGGCGGGTCCCGGCCCGGTCTCTTTGCTTATCGTTTCTCTAGGTGGCACCATCGATACCAGCACGCCTCATTCTTCTAGCATTGAGGTTGCCACCATTCCTCTAGTTCCACACACAGAGGGTATTCTGATTCCCATAAGTTCCAAGGAGGAGACTGTTCTGATTTACCCAGCCGAAGACAAACCAGCTAAAGCAGGCTGGGGAGGTAAAGGCTCAAAGAGGCAGCTGAGCGGCAGTTCGAGCGGGTCTACGCCGAAGAAGAGCAAGAAGGATAAAAAACCAAAGGCGTAGACTTGCACCATTGCTTTTTCTTTTTGTAGATAATTGGCATAGGATTCTCTTTTGCTTTTTCTAGGCCGTGTATAGATGCGGGATCTACCCCTGCTTATATGAATTCTTCAAATAAGTTTTTGTACTTATCTTTTTTCAAAGAATAGTGGAAATAAAACTTCATTTTGTTTTCTCAGCATAACTCTGCGTTTATTTTTTAAGTATTTCAGCACTCGTGTTTCCATTCAATGTACTTGTGAGGCTTTAGTTTTTGAGTCAAACTTGAGTCCGGTCGCTAAGTCCTGAAGTCATGGCTTCGGGTCATAATCAAACATCAAGTCGAGTCCCAACATTGTGCCATTTCGACTAGCAACTAGTACTTGAGTTATGCCCCCAGTTTTGGGATAAATTGAAGTAGTTGTTCGGCAGTTGCCTTCCGCCTTCACTGACTTTAATTTAACATAGTCTGAACAAAGTTAAAGTAAAATGAGTTTGAGTGGTCAAATCACACTCCCTCATTTGTTGGTATTTGCATCCACGCTCTGGGGATTAAACTTGTATGCCGGCGGTCAGTCACGCCTGCTTAATGTTTGAAGTCATACCCGCGCTCCAGGGACTTATGTTATTTTACGGGAAGTCAGTCACACCTATTTAATACTTAGAATTATATCCGCACTTTGGGGACTTAAATTATTTTATGGGCGGTCAGTCACACCCGTTTGGCGTTTATACTCCAGCCCATGCTCTTGGTACTAGAGTTAGTCGATGGGTGGTCAGTCACACCCATTTGGTGCTTATACTCCAGCTCGCGCTCTCGGGACCGGAGTTAGTTGGTCGGTGGTCGATCACACCCGTTTGGTGTTTATACTCCGGCCCGCGCTCTCGGGGCCAGAGTTAGTTGGTGGGTGGTCGATCACACCCGTTAATGTTTATACTCCAGTTCGCACTCTGGGAATCTGGAGTCAGTTAACAGGCGGTCAATCACATCTGTTTAAGTATTAGGATCTCGTTCGCACTCCAAAAATGAGGAGTTGATCAGGGTTGTGGACGGTCGATCACATCTACCCTGAGTTGGCAAGCGAAGTCGTAGATGGACGGGTCCATCCTCTTTGAGCTTGCATTGAATGAGGGTGAAGTCGTGGGAGGATGGATCCACCCTCTTCGAGCCCGTGTTTTGGAGTTTGTACTCCAGCTCGCACTCCGGGAGCTGGAGTTTGTTAGAGGATTGTCGTGTTTCAATCCATTTTACTTTATTGTTGCTTGCCTCCGAGCTCGGGGTTTCACTTAGCGAGTGATCGGTCGGATCACAGTCACTCCTTATTTGAATAAGTCCCACCTTAAGATGTAACTTAGCTCTTCATACATTGTGACGGTCGCACAATGCATTTCATAAATTGTTTATCTGGCTTGATGAGTCTGCATTACATTGCTAAAATAAGAAAGTACGGCAAAGTCAGTTGCCTTATTACAAGTTTGAATTCAAAAAATGCATAACCAAATCTCAAAGGAAAAGCAGACTAAAGGAATAAAAGCCAGTTATGTGTAATTGCGACGGTGACTCTCGCTGTTCCATGCTCTTGGTAAAGTAAAACCGTCAACGGTTGATAGTTTGAATGTGCCATCTCCAAGTCTCCGCTCAATGACATACGGTCCTTCCCATGTCGGTTTCATGTGTGAAGGGACCGGATAAATTCTCTTGAGTACAAGATCGCCAACTTCGAAGGTTCTGAGTCAAACCTTAGCGTTGTATAACCGGGCGACTCGACTGCGGTGTGCGGCTGCCCTCAATCAACCTCTTTGCGCTTCTCATCCAGCAAATCCAAAGACTCTGCAAGTAGTATGGCATTTGTCTTTGGATTGTAATAGGTTACACGGTGAGAAGGTACTTCTAGTTCAATCGGAATAACAGCTTCGAAGCTGTAGGAAAGTGCAAACGTAGTGTGGCCGGTTGCGGACTTGTGGGTAGTTCGATATACCCATAGGGCCATGGGAAGCTCATCAACCCACTTGCCTCCAGCCATCTCCAGTCATTTCTTTAGAATGGACTTGATAACTTTGTTGACAGCTTCGACTTGTCCATTCGCTTGAGGGTGAGCTACTGTTGAGAACTTCTTTTGGATGCAGTAGCATTGATAGAAATCTTTGAACTCGACACTATCGAATTGGGTCCCGTTATCAGTCACAATTGTGTGTGGGAGGCCAAAGCGACAGATGATGTTGCGCACAACAAAGTTGATTACTTTCTCCGTCACGATGGTAGCAAGGGGCTCGACTTCCGCCCATTTGGTAAAGTAATTGACTGCAACGATGGCGTACTTCGCATCACCCTTAGCTAAAGGTAAAGACCCTATTATATCAATGCCCCATGTGGCAAACGGCCATGGACTGACTATCTACGTGATTTCGGTAAGCGGGGCTCTTGGAATCCTAGCATGCTTCTGGCATCTATCGCATCCCTTGGCAAAAGACAATGCGTCCCGATTCACGGTTGGCCGGTAATATCCATAGCTAAGTACCTTTTTTGCAAGGGCTTGCCCCCTAGTGTGGTCGCCGCACTCTTCCTCGTACACGTCGTGTAACACTCATTTGATTTCATCGTGGGTGATACACCAGAGTAAAGGAACATAATACCCTCTCATGTACAAGGCTCCATTCGCGATAACTAAACGTGAAGCTTTTCGTAGAATCTGTCTTTTCTCGCTTCTGTGCTCGGGTAATGCTCCATGCTCAAGATAATTTCTGAATGGAGTCATCCATGACTCCTTCTCGGGTGTTGCCTCGTGCACCCAGTCTGTCTCCATTTGATCGATACTCGGAGCAGTAAGTGTCTCCACGGGGATGAGTCCCATTTGTCGTGCTTTGCCAGTGCTGGCCAGTTTCACTAAAGAATCGGGTTTCTGATTTTGCTCTCGGGGTATATAGTGGATAGCATAATAGTCGAACTGATTCAACATTTCTCGAATCCGAGCAAGGTATGTGGCCAATCTCTAGTTTCTTGCTTGATACTCTCCTCGAACCTGGCATACGACCAATTGCGAGTCACAATAAATCTCCACGGCAATAATTCCTAAATATTTGGCAAGTCTAAGTCCAACGAGTAGAGCTTCATACTCGGCTTCGTTGTTAGTTGCGCGGAAGTCAAACTTTAGAACATACCATATGGATCGACCTTCTGGTATGGTGAATTTGGCTATGAAGTCCGCTAGAACTTGTCCTTGGATGGCTCGCCTTGGTGTATGAGCAATATCAAATTGACTCAACTCGATGTTCCACTTGAGCAATCTACCAGACGTCTCAGGTCGTGTTAGGATCTATTGTAGCGGCTGGTCGGTGTAGACTGTGATCGGGTGAGCCTGGAAATATGGACGGAGCTTTATCGAGGCTATGATGAGACAATAAGCCAGCTTTTCTTACTTCGGGTAGTTTCTTTCTTCTCTTGTCAATCTCTTACTGATATAATAGACTGGTCGTTAGATCTGATCCTCTTCTTGAATTAGCACAGCACTGATCACGTTTGCTGAAACAGCCAGATAGATGTATAATCTCTCGTGATCAACCGACTTCAACAAAATGGGAGGTGTCGCCAAATGTTGAACTAGTACTTGGAATGCGCCTTCACACTCCTCTGTCCATTCGAAGTTCCACTTTCCTTTTCTGATTAGATTGAAGAAAGGTATGCACTTGTCTGTAGATCTGGAGATGAACTTGCTTACGGCTGCCACCTTCCCGTTGAGGCTTTGCACTTGCTTTATGGTTTTGGGAGTTTTGAGATTTCGAATTACCCAGATTTTCTCCGGATTGGCTTCAATTTCTTGAGCGTGGACAATGAATCCAAGAAACTTTCCCGATGAAACTCCAAAGTGACACTTCAATGGATTGAGCTTCATTCTGTGCTGTCGGAGTAAGTTAAACATTGTTTCCAAATCACCGACATGGTTGATGGACAGTTGCGACTTCACGACCATGTCATCCACATACACCTCCATGGTCTTTCTGATCTGGTTAGCGAACATTCGGTTTATAAGCCTCTGATAAGTCACTCCAGCGTTTTTAAGTCCAAATGGCATTTCTTTGTAGCAGTAAAGTCCCAGATCAGTGACGAAGCTAGTATGTTCCTGGTCAGGTAAATGTGTCGGTATTTGATTATAGCGGGAATACGCGTCCATGAAAGATAAGAGCTCATGTCCGGTTGTTGAATCTACCAGTTGATCAATTCTGGGAAGAGGGAAACTGTCTTTATGGCAGGCTTTATTCAAATCTGAGTAGTCCACGCATGTTTGCCATTTCTCGTTTGACTTTTTGACAAGCACTGGATTTGATACCCACTCCGGGTATAATGCATCGTGAATAAACCCATTCGACTTGAGTTTATTTACTTCTTCCTTAAGGGCGGCAGATCTCTGGATCCATGCCGTGCCTTTTTTGTTTGACCGGGACATGCCACAGGTCAATATTTAATGCATGGCTCGTGATGTCCGGTGAGATCCAACACATGTCTGAATGAGTCCAGGCAAACACGTCAAGGTTTTCTCGGAGAAAATCAACCAATTCCTGTCTCATCTGGGGGATGAGTTGATATCCGACCTTTATCATTCTGGAGTCATCGTTGTCGTGGATCGGAACATCGATCGTCAACTCTGCCAGGGAAGCCTGATTGTCTTTGACTTCCCCTTCATCACCATTGTCTCGGGGACCAAGATCTTTAAGGAACTGATTGTGGCACCCGGGCCTAGACCCAGGCGTTAGCCGTTATTTCTTTGAAAAACGGATGCAGAGAGATTCCTCTACGCCCTTTCCTTTCTCCTTACGCTGCCCATCCCGCAGCTTAGCAACATAACAGGCACATCCAGCCACTCGATCACCATGTACTACTCCAACCCCGTTATTAGTGGGGAACTTCAGAGTCAAACACCACGGGGCAATCGCTGCCCTGAATTCAGCGAAGGTCGGTCGACCCAAGAAAGCATTATAGGGGGAATGAATGTCTAACACAACAAACTACAGCATCCGGACTCTCCGACGGTCTCCAATACCCAACTCAACTGGCAGCTCCACCATCCTAGCTGGTATAGTTGCGCTTCCATTAAAACCATGTATACGTGATTGAAACGATTTTAGCTCTTTCGCTTCCATCCTCATTTGGCCGTAAGCTCGCTTAAAAATAATGTTCATAGAGCTTCCGTTGTCGACCAAGATCCTCTTTATCCAAGAAGGACCTATCTGGGCTGAAATGACTAACAGATCGATAGTAGGGGCCTCGACTCTATCGGCATCTCGGTTTCTGAAAACGATGTCATCTGTTATCGTTCTTTGTTGTTTCGCCGGGGCCCTATCATCATAATTACTACAACACTCAAAGTCCACATGCCTAATCGAATTGGCATATGACTCCATTTCCTTCTCGCTCCAGTCAGCTGGATGAGGACCACTACTCACCGTGTTTATTACCAATCTCCCACTAGTACGTGTGGGTTCTTTAGGTCTAGCTTGGCCTTGACCTTGATTCGGGTTAGATGGGCCAGCACCTCCATTCTGCGGTGCCCGAACAAACTATTCCAACTTCCTTTCTCTAACCAATTTCTCGATGATGTCTTGCAAGTGATGGCACTCATTGGTGTTATGGCCGTAGCAATTGTGGAATCTACTGAATTTCCCGACTTGAATTTATTTCTCAGATGATTGCTTCGGAGCTGGCTTCTTATACTGTTCGGTGTTACAAGTCTGTAAATAAACATTTTCCAACGATGTGTTTAAAGGGGTATATCGGTCGAACATGGGAGCTCTAGGTTTCGGTCCGCAATTTGGGTCTCTCTTCTTCCCCTGACCTCCATTGCTCTTCTATTGACCTTGCTTGTTCTGTATGTTCAATTGTACCTTACTAGAACTCTAACCGGTCTGTTTCATAGCAACAATATTACTCTGAATGCCTTCAACACTAGGCCCCGCATCATCCTGCTTCCTAGATTGTCTAGCGACTTCTCTCCTTAGAAACTGGGCTGCCTTAGCATAGAAATGATCCAACGAAGCAGGGGGTTTCCCAGCCAACCAATTGCCAAACTCGGAATCGGGATCAATCCCTTTAGTTAACACCATCAAAATAGAATTATCATTGGGGTTGCTGACCTTAACACAGGTAGCACGAAACCTTTCCAGATAACGTCTAAGAGTCTCTCCTGGAGCTTGGGTAACACTGGACAAGGTGTTGACATCCTTTGGCCTTGTAGAATGAATACGGAACTTCTTGACAAACTTTGTAGCCAGCTGATCGAAACTTGAAATGGATCTGGGTGGTAGACGAGTGAACCACATAGTTGCAATAGCCCCTAAGGAAATAGGGAAACTCTTGCACTTAACCGCGTTGTCAGCTCGAGCGGCGTTCATGAGCCATTCATACTTTAATATATGCTGGTTAGGATCCGAACTTCCTTCATACACGGGCAAGGTAGGCATCCTAAATCAACGAGGTGGCTCAACATAAAGGATGTCGTTGGTGAACGGAGTATGACTTCGGGAGAGTCCCCAATCGTCATTAGTACGACCTTGACTTTCTCAGATCATTTGGTGAATCATGGTTGGAATGTCAGGTATCTGGACATTCTTGGGCCAAGGAATGGTAGGGTTCCATGTTGCGAGGATGGTTTGGGCGCTGTCGACGGTCCGTTCCTCACCTCCTAGCTCCCGGTCTTCATGAGCGTATGGTTCATGAGCATGGATGTGTTGATGAAGGGCTGGATCTGGCTGATTCTGGATCTCAGCTTCCAGATCTATAGCGGCAGCAGCTGCATGGTCATGGATGGTGCGATAAGGAAGCGCCCCTCCTCGGAAGGAGGGTCAGCTTGGTGCCCTGTAGAAGGACCAACCCCGGCTTGTCCAAGATTCATAGCACGCTGATGCCCGGAGGCTTCTGCATAATTTCCATCCAGCTGACGACGTGTAGATTTGAGGTTGGAGTCAGATGAAGCCGAGCTTTCAATCAAGGAATGTGTGACATGGTCCCTCCTAGATCTCCTTCGCCTTTCCTCGTTTAGCTGGTTCGCGAGTTCCTTGTTGGCACAAATCTGTTGAGTGAGCTCTTAATGGCTCTAAGTAAGCTCTTGCATGAGGACTGGAACTCCTCTCTAGTCACAGGACCTTGTGGATCTAAAGCTCCAACCGATGTCTGGCCTGCGGTAGTTAGCTGTGTGGGATTTTGCCTATCCCTTCCCTTTTGGATCTGCATCATTTGAAGCAGTTCTGGTACATGCACCATGGTTGATGTAGCTCTTTTCTTGATCTTGAGTAATCTGAGTAGAATGGAAGGAACCACAAGAAGACAGATTTGGATCTCCTCCTTAGATTTTAGCAATCCAACAACGGCAGTAGATCCAATGAATCAGAGAAAAACAGAGTTATCTCAGTGAAAGCACCAAAGTGTTTGCACCAAAATTGGGCACAACACTCTTCGGATGTGATTGAAGAGATTAAAGTGAAGAAAGTAAATGGAAAAAGAGGCTAATCTAATAATCACACCAATAAAAGCATGTAGAAATAGAAAGAGACAAGAAATTATAGTGGTTCGGCGTTGTAGCCTACGTCCACTTTGAATGTTTTGCTATTTATTGATGATTGATAACTAATTACAACGGTACAGCACTCTAACACTCGAGTTACAATGGATTTGTGGCAGAGTAACGGCATAGTGGAGTTAAAAGTCCTTTTTCTTTAGGCGTAGGGGTGCTATTTATAGGTGTAGGTCTGAAATATCTGCCCATAAACTCAGAATACTCCTTCTAACACGTGGGTGGGCCCACCAGATCGATCAGGGGTCATTCGGGATTGATTGGGATCGATCCCCATTTCCTTCGTATCAATCAAAATAGTGTCCATTTGGGCTGAGATCGATCATGAGCATTCTTTAGGTGCTAAGCAAGCTCCTAAGAAAATTTGGTAGCATTTGGACTTATAGATTACGAGTTATGATCGATCCAAGGTTGGTTTGCAAGTGGGCTGAAGTGTGCGTATCGATTCAAGCGCATCGATGACGTGGAGCGGCAATTCTGGGGAGATCCACTTTTCATGCTAATGGACTGCTTTTCTTGGTTGACCAGGCTTTCTCTGTATCGGTCTTGTGTGGTTTTGTTCATTACTTTGTATGTTATTTCGTATTGATGGAATCCCATGGCCTTTGTATCGATGACTCCCCATTATCTTCGTATCAATGCCTGGCCCTTAGTTTCGTATCGATACTTAGTTGATCGATACGAAATGTGTAGAAGGGAGGATCGATACGAAGTGGGCAGCAGTTGATCAAATGGATCCAGATCCATGCCAGCACTTGATGGATACGAAGGAAGAGGATGTAGACTTAATGGATACGAATACGATGGATACGAAGTAAGCATGTTTCTCATGAAACTTGATCGATCCATAACTTAAGCATACAAACTCCGATTGACCTGAAGTTTGGAATGTTGCCTTTCACAGCTTTGTTTGTCGTACCATGCTAATTGTAGCTCGATCCAGACTTAGACCAAATTTGCCAGTATCCATATCGGACCTGTGTATAACCGATCTTCGGGACAGATTGTCCTTGGTTTCTAGTCAAGTCCCTGGTGTCATGGCCTTGCCAAAAGGCGAGATAACAATACCTTTCCAAGATATCCTTAACCGTGCATATACCAACCCCGACCATTTAATACTTCATTTGGAGAAAAGAGGTGGACTCTCAAACAACCACTATATACCTCAAAACCCCAAAGCAGTTCCTTTGCTTTATGACTCATATCCATGGTGACATCTCACGTTAGTCCGCTATCTGTAGGTACTGGTAGCTAGATTAGTTGGGCAGATTTACCCTTACAGAGTTAGGACTAACCTCGCGTCATCATAGTTACTTATCATAGGTGATGTCTCACATCAGCCACAAAGTCACACTTCTTGTAGCCAGATTAGCTAGGCAGACTTCTGTGTACCCTTTTGACTGCATCACTATGACTTAGCCATAATTTAAATTCTGCTATATATATAATACTCATCTAACTGATTTACAATTAAGGCCTTATAAGGAATCTTCCTTATTACACCTCAAATATCAATTACTTTCCTAAGGGAGAATGAAAATTATTACTTAATTAACTATGCAATAAATTCATTAAAATCATATGTTTATTACGCTAATTAATATATAAATAAATACATAATTATTATTTTCTATACGTGCGGAGATTACAATCTAACTAACGTTAAATGTGAATTCCTTTTTAACAATAATAATACAAGTCCTTTTTCCATATTATCAATGCTACCAAGTTTCTAATATCCATAATAAGGGATTTCAATATCCTTAACAAAGGATTTAATATTCATATCCAAAAATTGTAATGAACAGACTTGTACATAATAAAAATTTAACTCAATCTATCATGTCAAATCATGGAATATTCTTAATAGTAGAAATTGCAATTCTAATTTCCAATCTCTATTCAGCCCCTCTTAACAAAGAATTTAAACAATGAGATTTCTCTTTTATTTTCATATGGATTAAATCGTATAATCTATGAATAAATTTATACTTTACACCCTATTCCTTAATAGTGGTTTCATAATCAAATTAGAGGAGTGGAATAGAATTTTAAATCACCAAAAATTGCAAAAGCTATACAATTCCAACAATTCAATGTAAATAATTGAGAATTCCAACATGAATTATCATTTTCAATTTAAGGAGTTTTAAGGGGTTTATTCTTTTTTGTTGTCATAAACCCAAAATCCCTAAGGAATATTCAAATCCATAATATACTAATCAATTACTGAAATAAAAATGCTAAGATTTCCACTTACAGTTGGTCCTTAGCTTTGCTTCTCTTTGGATTTGAAACGCCCATTATTACCTCCTTTAGATCTCTTATTGGTATATACAACAAGGGATTTGTATATATATTAGATTCAGAAAGGTTGGAGGAGAAGAGGATTAAATTACATAATAAACAAAGACAGGTATATAATATTTCTTACCTGATACCCTAATGGATTTTTCTGAGTCTAAGAAGAGACGAACTTATAGAGCTTCGCCGATGTTTTCAAAATATTTATGAATAAAAGTGGAGAGAATAGGGTTCTATTTATAGAGGTTGAAACACACCAGAACCATCTGATGAAAATAGGCTAAAAACAGGCAAATATGGAACTTTTAACCCTAAAAGAATCCTAGTTGCCACCATGAGGAGTGGTCGTCCGCTATCTATGCACCGACCAACCGCTAAGGGTCGATCGGTCGAATCTAGAGATCGACCGCTTCACTTATTTTGGGTACTTTATTTTATTATTCAATTACGTGCATATTTTATTCCTTAATTATATTTTTTACGTTAACCGTTAATTTTAATGTTTACTTGACCCCCAAGTCTAACCCCAGTATACTTTTAAAATTTATTTATCCATTTGAATTTGAATTCAGATTAAATTATTGTAAACCCAAAAACTTCAAATGCTTATAACTTCTTCGTTTGAGCTTCATTTTTAGCATATTATATATGGAAATAGATTAGAATTTTTCCATGAATGCAATGGAATAAATTTCGTGACCAAATTCCTATTTCTATTAAATTTTCATTTTTACCCTTAATTTAATTTTATTTAATTATTTAATTCTTACCGACTTTACAAGGTGTACCATTCCCTCTTAAAAGGATTTCGTCCCAAAATATTTTCAAGGGGTGAACAACATAACGTGCAATAACATTCATGTTATACAACCAAGTTTTCTACACAACCATCTACTCAACCAAAGTGCAACATGATTATGTACTATAGACATGTTATAGATGAGCTCAATCCTAGTGTAACCGTGTAATCATTTCATGCAAGATATGCAAATACCCTAAACATACATAAAAGTACTGCATGAGTTTAAAGTGATTGTGAAAAAGTATAGCAACCATCTCCTACCATCCAATCAAGTAACCACAATGCAGCCAAAATCAAAATTTTGGGGAGAAAGTTTACCACATAAAAGCTTAGGACTAGAAGTCCTTGTGCTTTCCACTGGATTTTCTCCCCATTATACTCGGACTAATCCAATTTCTTTGTTGCGGAGTTTCCTAGTTCCATGCTCCATAATGCATGCAGTAGCATGGGACATTATTGGCTCCGTCTCAATATCCCTCAGTCGATTAGGCTCTAGCACAATTACTATGCTATGAAGGTATTTCCTCAAATGCAAAACGTGAAAAATGTCATGGACTCCAGCCAACTTATAGGTTTTCTTTTTTTTTTCCCAATTTTGGGAAAAGCCCAATAGATTTTGGTGTCAACTTTTCCAACTTTTCAAATGTTACGACCTTCATATGCCGCCTAACCAACTCTAACTTTCCCTAGTCTCTTAATTCAAATCTGGTAATTTTTTTGACGGTTTCCCACCTACAATTTGGCAGTTTGTATGGCCTCCCATAAATTGTTTCAAGGGTGCCATACCAATCGTCTATTGGTGACTAATATTATACGCGGATTCTACTAAGGGTAAGTGCTGCTCCTAATGTCCTCCAAAGTCCATGATGCAAGCTCTCAAAAAATCCTTTAAGTTCCCATTCACTCCTTCAATTTTTTCGTTGGTCTTCGATTGGTAAGCGGTGCTAAGATTTAACGAAGTTCCCAAGGCTACTGGGAAACTCCTCTAAAATTTGCTAGCAAATAAGGGGTCCCTATTACTAATGATGCTAATAGAAATTCCAAGAAGTCGAACCTCCTCATTGATATGAATCTGCGCTAAAGACGCTATGGTCCTATTGTCCCAGAAAGGGTCTCTCTCTCCTAGCGACAAATTTTGTTCTACCTTCTTTTCCATCCTTGTCCACTAGAAAATTCTCTTCACATGTGTATATATTTTATCTCTTTGTTGAATGGTGATTATCTGTGAGCTAAATTTTATTTTTCCCAAAAACCTAAAGTTTTATGGTTAAAGCATTCATTTACTTTAGGTTGTTAGCCTAATTTCCTCATTAACTTCCAGTCTTACCTATGGTTTATCGCTAGTTTAGTGTCCCCATAAAATTTCCTTATTCTCGTTGCTTCTCAATATGTACATATTTATCAAGTGGTTTAATCGTAAAATCAATATAGGAATAAAATAGAGAAATATCTTACACCACATCATTCACTTGTCCAATAACCAAAGGAGACAATTAGCGATTGCGACCTAAAAAATCTAAAAGAAATTTTGCTGGAAGTTTCCATTTATTATCAAGTGTTATAAATGGTGTTGAGGTACTAACACTCCTTACTAAATTAAGATGGGTATTTCTTATATGCCATTCCATTGTTACCTATTTTCCTAAATTTTCCTTTTTGTTTCTAATAAATGTGGTCCATCCATTGCTTCAATTAATATATCCATAGTAGTTGATAATTTTTGCTAAAATTGGACCATCCCATATTAACCCTTATTTAATCCCTTTGACCTTCTTCAGCTTCCAAAATCTATCCATTACTTAGGTCCAATTTTTCCATAAATGCCACATTAAGTTTCCCTGATTAGATCCCATTAGATTCATTCTTCCGCTCATTAATTACAAATTTATTGTCCTTTAAATTTGTAATTAATATCCATAAATCCTAATTCACTAATTACTAATTAATACGCATATAGTCTTAATTTATGCTATTTATATATATTTTTATTTCTAGTTGTTAAGTGTGGTAATACGTGTATGCTAATTTCTAAACTAGAACGCTTATCTCAACATTTTTAATTTACTAGAGCTATCCTTAAAAAAAGAATACCGTTACAACCTTCAATAAATTTCCAATAAATTAACCACAAATGAGTTTTTTTTTCTTTATTTGAATTTATATAGAATTATTTCTTTCCTTTTATTGAAAGAGAGTGTAAATAAATGGAAATGATATCAATATACCACATATCTCTTTCCCTTTTTGGTGCATCCTTTATTAATTCAAACAACACGTTTTATACATATTTTAGGATATGGTAATTTATATAAAATACAAGGAAGCTGCTCTAAATAAATTAAAACATAGAAAATTTCATCCTAAGTTATCTAGGGCAACCTAATTTACAACCTAATTATAGAATATCTTTGCACTTTACCAACTTCTTCAAATAAAGGTTTGTGAATTATTTCAAATTTCCAGATCAGGTTGTACACTCTATTCCCATTTTATTCATATCTTAAAAACCTTAGTTTGTCCTAACTAGGTACTGATCCTGTAACAACCCGAAATTTTCGACCCCGAAAATTCGACATTAATACGTTCACTGTAGAAATGCCGAGCAATCGAATGCCGGAAATTTCAGATTGTTAGGGTAAAGAAGAAAAGAGGTAGAAGAAGAAACAGAAAACAAAACACAGAGTCTCACATTCGCAGTGGATCAAAATATAATACCAAATAATAGCATTTATACAAAGAAAAGCTATATCAATACATCAGAGTACAACCATTCACAAATAAACTGGACAGTTATAACAACTTGTCCCTGACTACTATCAATACAATCTCAATATACACAAAATATACTCCATACGTCCCTGTTATCCAGCTCGTCTCCTGAACTCCAGAACGTCCTAACCTGAAAATCTGTAATACTCGGTCTGACCCGAGCATTACAATAAAGTAACACCCGAGTCAGGCTGGAAACCAGCGTGAGTAAACCCATATATCTTGAAATACTAAGTTATAAAGCTTCTTTGAAACCAGGGTAACTCGTACCTCACTACGAGTTCTTATCTTGTTATAGTCAAACACTTATTTCACAAAATAATGTCTAAGTACCGTTACTTAGTTTTAATGGTCTAGTTACTTAATTTATTCCATTCCAGCCTATTCGATTTACAAATCAAATCTATAAAGAATGGTAGATTACTAATCGAAGTGGTTCCGAATATCGCCGATATCCGATCCCGGTCTCTTCGAATTCAATACCATCTTTTTAAGCTAAGTTGTTTAAGTTTAAACAATTCAATTTAACTTCAGAATGTCATATTCTCACAGCAATTCCATCACAGATAAATAACTCATATTTATCATAGTTCAACCAAAACATTTCATATCACTGAACATTACAAAGTACACACCAGAGTCAATAACAATCAAAGGTATTCAATACAATTTAATCATCCATAAGCAAGATTAATTAATCACATAATTTATAATTAATTTAATTTAACTCGTTAATTAATTAACCCTTAATTACTTACATTAATTAATTAACCTTTAATTACTTCTATTAATTAATTAACCCTTAATTAATTATCCTTTAATTAATTAATTATCCTTAATTAATTACATTAATTAATTATCCCTTAATCATAAATTAATTAACCTTTAATTATTAATTATCTTTTAATTACATAAATTAAGCAATTAACCTTTAATCACTTAAGTTAATTAATTAACCTTTAATTACTTCCATTAAGTAAATATCCTGGATTTCTTACATTAATTAATTATCCTTTAATTTATCACACTAATTAATGACCCTAATATATAATTATTCAAAACAAATCTATTAATCTTCAAAACACATTTGACTTTAAAATTTAACTTTTGAAACTTGTTTGAAAACTTGATAACTACTTTTACTTTGAAAACTTGTTTATTTTTATTTTTCTTTGAAAACTTTGATAATGCATTCAATTTAAAATACTCAGGCTCAAACCTAGAAATCACGATCCTTAACTCGAGCCAAAACCAAGTCTACCCGACTCTCTTCCTTTCTTCATCTCTTCCCTCTAAACACAGCATCACATAACTGATACGTGTGCATGTGCACACGCGACGACGCTGCTCCAACTAATCGCCGACGATGCCACCAAGTCGCCGACGACACGCACGTTCGCTTCGACCACCCAGAACCACTCGAATTCGCTCGAACTCAAAAATCGATCATCACAGCCATACCAGAAACGAAAACCCGATCACCAAATCATCTCGCTCCACTCATCTCCGACCTCCAAAAGCCTCGCCACCACGTCCAGACCTTCGCCACTCAACCATGCTCCTTTCCCCAGAACTCCGATACAACTCGACGCGATGTCGACGCCACATTGGCCTTGAAACCAACCACGACCTAAACCACAGCTTAAACCCTAGATCAGTCTCGCCGTGCCACCACGGCGATCTAAAAACCCTCCGACCATTTTCCTATGACCCTCAGACGACCAGCTACTTCCAGCTTCAACCCGATGCTCCACCGATCACCGATCGCCGAGAAATCGACGAAAGTTTCGATTCTGTTCATCACACAAATTCTACCCAAATACAAACTTAAAAATCTTGATATTACCATTAAAAATCATAGTTTTCACAATCGAATTTGATGATATAATTAAAACTCGAGATTTAAACAATTTATTTTTCTGACTTAATTTGATTTTCACTGTACTTCTTCTTTATAGTGAAACTACTTACTAACTATACTTAAAAATATTTTATAAAATAGAATTCGGTTATTACAAACATATTTTCTTTGAACATCATAACCTACGATGGTTTATATGAAGAGAGATTGAATTTTTGAGTAGTTTTTGAGTCTGTTAAACAAGAACAGAGACATGCTTATCTATAAATAGACATGCACACAGTACTTCATATTTTTATACATGCAAACATATTAATTCATCCATGCAAAACATTTCTACAACATTACTTCAATTACTTATCACATGCATCAGATGATTTAGCTTATAAGATTCAAGTTTACTCACCTTTAATGTTGGAACAGAGAACACAAGACACAGTATTTTGAAATCTAGAAATTGCTTTTGATTTTGAACTTGAATTTACTTATGTTGAACTGAAGCTTGATTTATGTTGAGTTGATCTTTGAATTTGCTCAGGTTGAAACTTGAAGTTGCTATTGTTTTAGTTTGATTTTCTTTTTAGTTTTAGTTTAGAAGAAGAGATTGAGAAATGAAATGGAAAAGTGTTGAACTATATGCGGATTTCTTCTCATAACATTTATTTATATTTATACTTAAAAGAAAACCATTTGCCACTTATTATTGCATGTTATACAAAAACTATAAATGTCAAAATCTTTATTTATTTATGCTTATGTGAATTTTTGATATATATATATTCACACTTTTACAAACTTCCATATATTCTACTTCTCATGACATATATATATATATACATATGTATATATACACACTTATATACTTGTATATGTAGACACTTAAAATTTTCAACATTTATTATAGTTTCAAATCCATTTATATATCCAGATATTTTTAACTACCAGAATTTTATTTGTTTAACTAAATAAAATCAGTATCTCAATAGTTTAAAATCAGTTAATTATCCAATTATCCAATGTCCAAAAATTCAGGTTATCATAGATCCCTACCTACTCAATAAAAATTTGGTTTTCACTATTCTTTATGAAACCAGAATTTTAGCTACATACAAAATAATTTTAAAACTATTTTTATATAAATAAACTTATTTCATTAAATACGAAATCATCATTTATTAACCCATTTCTTTTAAAACTTAAAATTTCACAATCATGAAGTACCAAATTCAAAATCTCCCTCTTTGAAAATACAAAAATAGAAACCATCATCAAGAATTCAAAATTGCTTAGTTCCAAGAAGAAACAAAACAATTTCTCTTTTTAAAACTTTCTTCATCAAAGATTTATTTCTTTAAAAGTTAGACTTTTAATTCATAGTATTCAAGAATTACTTGAATTTTAAAAAAGGAACTATAAAAAACTTCCCTTTTCAACGACTTACTATAATAAAGACTTACTCCTTTTGGAAATATGAACTTCAACACAAAACATTCAAGACTCAATTATCATTTCAGAATAATAGACTAGACATTTAATATTCCTAAGATTGTTTGGTAACAAGACAGTTATTTTATTTTAAAATATACATCAATATCTATTGCTTTATTACTCAAAATATACTATCATTTAACCAACTACTTTTTATAACTTTGTTCTAAACTCTTAAAATCTTTAGCAATCCTTTTCTTGTCAGTTCCAATAATATTCTTATTCAAAAAGTTCGAAATTCGAATAGGAAAACATATATATATATATATATAGTTCTCATCTTTACATAGATGCTTTTCCTTATATAAAAAATATCCAACTCATTTATTAATTACCATCCAAATCCATTTAATTGTCAAAGATGCCTTTTTAAAACTTTAAACGATGGAAAAATGGAGTAGATAAAGATAACTTCTATATTATTCCTATTACGCTTCTCACATATTATTTATCATTGGATTAAATTTTCCAATTCTATTTCTACCTAAATTTCAGTTATTATTCTCTGTATTTTCTTGTACGGGAATGTCCATCCTACCTACCTTATCGGACATTCTTATCCTTTTATTTTCTATTTCCTTGTTCCAAGCACGTGTCATTTCCATTTATTCACCCTTTTAAAAAGAATTTTAAGGAAAAGAACATCCAAATTTATAAAGCAGAAGAAACCATAAAAAAATAGAACACTCCAAAAACGAAGAATCCAAAGTTGAAATCTTTTTAATTCGATAAATTTTAAATTGAGAAGTTAACAAATGAAAACCTTCATTTTTTTTCAACTTTTCAAGTCATTAAATTTACAATTACAAATCATCCACCATTTTGTTTCTAAAATGTTTCACCACTTTTAAAATTACATTCTCTTTCCAAACTTTCCACAAAACAAATGGTAGTGTATTTCCAAAGCCATCTAAAATCACTTTCTATCAAAAACTTTCTACTCATAATATATAAGATCTCCACTTAATAATCTTTTGAAAAGATCTTTCAAAACGTTTAAGGAGTTTTCAAAAATCTTTTTATCAAATTCTTTCTCATAGGCTAGGATTTAAAAATTGGCTTTGATTGTTCTTTCCTTTGAGCTTTCCTACTCAATCCCTTTGAAAACCTAGTTATCCTTTTGTAGTGATTAATGTACACCTACTTACGGATGATTACAAATATTATGCCTTATAATATTTAATTAGGCGCTAACCCTTTTATTTTTTACCTCCATAAATGTAACTTTATTTATATTAAATGGTTATTATCCTAACAGATGTTTCCTAGAGTCATTTATTTACTAATTCAAACTTTACCTATTTAAGTTTTTCCTTATCTTACCATAATTACCTTGGTGTTCGCATTTATCTATTTAATTTCTTGTAACTCCTCACTTATTGCACATTAATTATCTATTAAATTATTAGAGTTACAACCTTTCCTTCAATGTTTACTGTCCCTATTATTCAATATGCTTAGTGGGTCCACAATTAAAAGGAAATCTAGGTCTAACAAAGGAGTCAAGTATTATTCAGCTTCTAGTGTGCTTCTCTATATTATGGTCATGCTCTTCTCAGTCCAACGATACGATCTTCTCTCTGTAAGTAATCGAAGTAGTAGTATAAATTTAACTCTATTTATTATTTTCCAACCCATAGTCATTTTGCCCATCCTTTTGGAATATTGTCGCAACTACTTCTATAGTCAAAATCTATAGAGTTAGGGTACATTCAAATTAAGTATATATATTTATACCAAAACCTTTTGAATAACCTTTTCAAAATAGCAAGTACGCTACTCATACGTATATTTTCCCCATTGATTAAGTAACCTAAGCTCTGATAGCAAATGCAACAAAACATCCTGAAACAAATCTAAATTCCAATCCAGAAAAAACCCATCGAAACTTAGGCCTATTCCAAAGTTGGTTGTTAGTTAGTAAAAAAGAAAAAGAAAAACAATACAGAGCTATCTATCCATTCTTTCAGAACTCACAATGGAAGGAATAAAATATAATAACAATAATAGTACCCATTTATTTAAAACCATTTCAAATGTCACAATACATAACAACAACCGTTACAACATTTTGTTCAAAAACTCATTTTTGTGGGTACAATAGAAAATAACATGAATAGATAGATAATTGTTGCCATAAGCTTTACTCTCGCTACCTTCAAGCACCATCAACTCCTTCCCTAACCTGTGTTGTAATGAGGAAGGATTCAGAACAACAAGTGTCTAGTGAATAGAAATATCGAACCTTACCATTTCAGTACTTGGGTAGCATAATTTAAATATTACTATGTCTTAGGTATTAAAACCATTTAGTACTTCATATAAGGAAAGGAGGTGGGCCATTAATTAACTACTTAATACCTTCCATTCTCGAAGCAGGTTTCCCAATCCCATAACCCATAACCAACGTCATAAATGTTTAACAATGTGAGAGATAGAACCCAAGCCACTTAATACCTTTTAATGGAAAATAAGCGAATTCTGACCATTTAAGACCTCAATTGTACCTATTCCCAAGGCGGACCTCACATAGGTATCTATCTAGTTGATATTGCATAGAAATCTCTTTGGACACTTAATACTTCCTATTGAAGTAGACCTGTTTGAGATATCCTTAACCATTCTTAAACCCAATCCCGACCATTTAATACTTTATTTGGGGAAAACAGGCAGACCCTCAAACAACCACTTAATACCTAAAAATCCCGAAGTAGGTCCTTTGCTTTATGTCCCATACCCGTGGTGTCGTCTCACACTAGCTCGATTATCTGTAGGTATTGGTAGCCAGATTAGTTGGGTAGATTTACTCTTACATATTTAGGACTTACCCGGTGTCATTGTAGTTACTTATCATAGGTGATGTCTCACATCAGCCCCGAGGTCACACTTCTTATAGCCAGATTAGATTGGCAGACTTCTATGTGCCCTTTTGAGTAACCTCGCATCACTATGACTTAGCCATAATTTAAATTCTAATATATATATAATACTCGTCTCACCGATTTACTGTTAAGGCCTTATAAGGAATCTTCCTTATTATGCCTCAAATATCAATTACTTTCCGAAAGGAAATTTAATGACAATCATTACCTAGTTAACTATGCAATTAATACATTATAATCATACGTTTATTACGCTAACTAATATATAAATAAATATGCATTTGTTATTTTCTATGCATGTGGAGATTACGTCCTAACTAGGATTAAATGTCAATTCCTTTTTAACAACAACAATACAGGTCCTTTTCCATATTATCATTGCTACCAAATTTCCAATATCCATAACAAGGAATTTCAATATCCTTAATAAAGGATTTAATATTCATACCCAAAAATTGTCATAAAGAGACTTGTACATAATACCAATTTCAACTAAATCTATCACATCAAATCATTGAATAATCTTAAAAATAGAAATTGCAGTTCTAGTTTCCAATCTCTATTCAACTCCTCTTTATAAAGAATTTAAACAGTGAGATTTCTCTTCTATTCATATAGAATAAATGGTGTAAACTACAAATAAATTCATATTTTACACCATATTACTTAATAGAGGTTTCATATCAAATTAGAGGAGTGGAATAGAATTTGAAATCACCAAAAACTACAAAACTATACAATTCTAGTAATTCAATGTAAACAACTGAGAATTCCAACATGAATTGACATTTCTAATTATGGGGTTTTATTCTATTTTATTTTTGTAAACCCAAAACACCTAAGGCATATTCAAATCCATAATATACTGATCCATTACTGAAGTAAAAATGCTAAATGGTTGGTAAAATAAATTTTTGGTAAAACAAACTAAATGTTTTGAAAATACCATAGAAGAACTTGTTTTACAAAAAGATTTCCTACAAAAAGAAAATGAGCAGTTAGAAGATAAAAACAATGATCTTTTGGAGGAAATCAATGTTTTGCAAAATAAAAATACATTTTTGGAAAATTCTGTAAATAAATATAGTGTTTTAATTTTGTCTCTTAAAAAAGAGAATGAAGCTTTAATTAAAAAGAATTTAGAATTATCTAAAGAATGTGAGATTTTAAAAGTTAATAATAATATTTTGCAAAAAGAAGTTTGTGATTCTAAAGCAAATTTGAAAGATTAAATACAAAAATCATAAATTTTAACAAAGGTAAAGATATCTTATCTTCCTTAGCTACAAATTCAAATTTTACAACGGTAAAAGCGGTTATGCTATAAACAAGCTAAAAGCAAACATAGTACTAGATATGCATTCTTGTATACTAATTTTAGTGCTAGTACTAGTAACCAAGATAGTTTTAAAACGAGTTACAGTCATAATAGTACTTTGTTTAGAAATGATAGAAATTATTCTTCAAGTACTAAACTAATGACTAATAGTATTAAGATATGGATTCCAGCTAATATGATTGATCATGATAAACAACTTTATATTAGCAACTATTATAAGAATGTGATTTTTATGAAAACTATATCTATAAAGGTTTAACCACACCCAAATGGGTATGGTTTCCTAAAAATTAGGAAATTATAAGAAACTTGGGTATCACATGCTTTAAGTGTTAATTGTTTTTTTGATACCTTAGATTATAAGTAGTAGTTATTTTAAAATTGTCTCATTTTTTTAGGATATAACCATACCTATTTTGGTAAGGTTTTCATCCTATGATTAACCTTGGACCCTAACATAGTAAGGGGGGGGGTACCAAAAATGATTATTATTTATTGTAGGTACTTGGAGAAACAAAAGGAAAATGATAGATTTTGGAATTTTAAAGGATGTTCCATCCATTTAATATAATTACGTGCTTACAATGAAACATGGAACTAAGAAAATACGGTAAAATCTAATTTTTTTCTCCATAATTAATATTGGGTTTATCCTGCTATTTACAAAATATTTTATTAAATTTATTATATTCCCTCAATCTTTTTGATAATGACAAAGGGGGAAAAATTCATATACGTATTGATAGAGGGAGATGTTATACTTAGGAGGAGCTTTAAAATATTAATATTATTTTTTATATAGAATGAATATTTTTAAAAAATTGTATAGTTGTCATCATAAAAAATGGGGAGAATGTTAGAACCTCTATTGTTGGATTTTAATGACAAAAACTGTATAATTATGCCAAAAAATCTCTAAGCTAACTTGCAAGTTCATGAGTATCAAAAAGAGACAAACAAATATGTTCAACATGAAGATACACAATACAAAAGAGGATGAAAGTATGTATATGGAGATAGAAGAAGAGATATACACGATAGAGACAAGATGAAGGTGACAAACAAAGTATTATTAGTCATAGAGTGTCATGTCTAGAGTTTACAAATGTTAAAATCTTCTCAAAGTGGTATACACACATATACATTCATATTTTAAATGAAAAATAAAGTTTTGAAAAATTGCATAGAGTAGGACTCGAACCCGGGTCACTAGTTTAGAAGGCAAGATCTAACCAAATAAGCTATGGTAATTTCTGTTTATCAACAGAATTCAGCCGGTTGAATCATATTATTCGGACGGCTGAATGCTGAAACAAAGCATAAATTAGTATGAAGTTTCAGCCGACTGAATGAGTTCATTCAAACTGTTGAATTAGGCGTAAAAATGCTTATTTCTTTACTATTTCAAATTTAACAAATTCATAAGTCTAAATTATAATTTCAGCCGGTTGAATATCTATAACGGCTAGTTTTTAAAAAGAAGCTTCTCTACAACGAAGAGAAACATCTTTAAATCTAACAGTTGCATCAATTTCTTTTCACCGTTCTCTTTTATGAAAGATTGCAACTTTTAAATCTATATAAATAGAGTTTAGAATTCAACAATCAGTTCACCTACTGATTTTAGTATTCTTGAATTCTTATCTTTTATTCTATTTTCAATTTGCACTCAAACTGCATACAATCTTTGATCGTTGATCACTCTATCTTCCACATTTCTCAAGCATATTACACTATATATCATAAAGGAGAAGATTATAGGAAGATTGTACTTAATTGACTTATCAGTGCTATTTAAAGAGCATACTACAGTCAAATACTTTTGTTTATTTGTAAAGAAGTCCTGTTCGGTTGCTTAGGCGGTAGAAGTCCTATTCGGTTGCTTAGGCGGTAGAAGTCCTGTTCGGTTGCTCAGGCGGTGTAAACCTATTCCTCAAGGTTAAGTGAGGGTTGCTAGTTTAATTCCAGAAGGAGTCTGGGACTGGACGTAGAACGAGAGTTCGAACTAGTATAAAAATCTCTGGTGTCATTTACTTTACTACTTTAATTATTTACTTATTTAGTTATTATTCCGCACATGTAGTTTATCCATATTACACGATCCTATAACATAGTCACTTTAAGAATAATGATCTAAACCATCTCATATTAGTCATCTTGAATGTTTTAAATTTGGGTTTGAGGTTTATTCCGTATGATTGGATGAATGATGATATGTTTTGATTTAAATGCCATGTTATAATTTAAACAAGGATTTTGTGGAATAATCTAATTCAGTTTTAAGGCTAATATCATGCAAAATGATTTCCAAATGCCATGATTTTTGAATATGTTATGTAAAACATTATTTTGGAGATGGGTTTAAATTTCCATAATACTTCAAGCTGTGGATAATTTACTATGAATTTTCTATGAAAAAAATATAGTGAATTTTGGGTTTAAATTATTTAAGGAAATTAAATAATTTTTTCGGGTCTGAAATTTTTATATGTTAGAAAACATATTTAATGTGAATTACTGTGATTTTTGAGGATTTTTCCTAAGTGTTTCACTATGGTTAATAAATTATTTAAGTTAGAGGACTTAAATGTTTAAACATTTTATTAAGGAGATGGGATTGAGTGCTAAAATATTTTCAATTGTTCAATGAAAAGTTCGGTAGCTTTTTAGAAATGAATTTTTGTAAAGTATTGGCAACCAATTATATTTTGGCAAATTATGTAAGTTAGGTGAAAAGGGATTACCTTAAATAGCATAAAGTCAGTTTTATATTGAATTACAACTTTGCCACTTTCATTTGCTTGCTTCCGTCACCATACTCACATTTATAACCTTTCGTACCCATTCAAAACCAATGCACATGATATCAAGCATTTGGTACGTAGTGTATTAGTGAAAGGCGAAAGGAAAGAAGGGGGTCGAAGGCATGCTTGCAAAAGGGTTGAAGCCGCTTTTATTTGCTTTCAAAACCATTGACCCGCCCTTGTTCTAAAAGTAAGATTTCGAAAGGGTGGGTGTCGCTCCCATACCTTTCGACATGATTGAAGTCGCTTAAACATTTTTTACTTGAACCCAATGCTTTCGAAAGGTATGATTTTGAGTGTTTCGAAAGGCAAGTTTTAAGTGTTTCGGAAGGAATGTTTCCAGTGTTCGAAAGATATATTTCATGGTATTGAAAGAGGATGTCTAAAATTTTAAACAATGAATTTGAAAGGTCCTACCGCTAGAGTGGAGTGGCAAAAGGAGGTATAGCCACTTATTTCTAATCCATTAGTTAAATGGAACGGACGAAGGGCTTGTTTGCTCTATAATGTAGAAAGGAAGAGTGACGAAGGGTAACTCATGATGTCACAATTATCCAAAGGATATAGTTGAAAGCCTTAGTTTTCAAATTTGAGAACCCAATCTCATTTTAAAAGTAAACACATGGCAATGTAAAAGAGTTTTGAAATGGCATTTAACTTTGAAATTTTATAGGAAGCTTTCCTTGCTTAAGATAGTGGGTTAAGGGTATTAACCATATTTCATTAGAAAATGATTACAAGGAATTAAACCATGGATGTTTATGTTGTTGCGTGATTTGATCAGTTATCATATATGCTTCTACAATCATATTCACTTCATAATTAACCCATAACTGCATTTTGGGATGTTAAGGGCAGAATAACAGGCTAGGTTGACCCAGTGGTGAATATACGATAAATTAACTCCTATGTGAGTAGAATTGCATCCCGAAGGTCAAATAGACCAGAATATAGGATGCCCAAGACAAATCAAAAGATGATTGGTTTAGACAGGTTCTTAGTAAGCCCATAAAAACTATGTTATGGAAATTGTTATTGGCAGGGGCCAATAGGTTCTTAGTGATCCCCTGAAAACTATGTCCGAAACAGGTTGTTGATAGAGATCAATATGTTCATAATCAGCCCATGAAAACTATGACATGAGAGATGTTATTGGAGAATCCAATAAGTTCATAGTAACCCCATGAAAACTATGATTGGATGATGTTATTGGTAGACATAATAGGTTCTTAGTGATCCCATAAAAATTAAGAAATCAAATAGATAGTCCATAAGCTTGGAACAAGTTATTAGTTAGCCCATGAAAACTAATAGGTTAATAATGACTCTAGAAACTTTAACTTGAGACAGATAGCCAGGTGAATGGGTATCGAAAATCTAGAGCATATTGCATGTTTGCACATCATCATGATACATTTTATTATGTTATGTATTGAATTATTGTGGATGCAGGTGCACATTATATGGTTATTATAAATTGGGTTAGGATACTAGTGAGGGGAAAACCCGTTCCTCTAAGCGACGTGATCCCACTAGATATCTATATGGTTCGAGATGGTAGTTTATTACTCACACCAAACTTTTTGTCTGACTAGAAGTTTATGTTTTCCCCTTAAACTCTTGGGTGCTCAATTGATTTTGAGTAGTTTGAGTGTTAAGGTTTTTAGGTTCTCCTTTAGACGAATAAGCTTTCGAAGACATGCAGGAGGCAAGCTAGCTATTAGGATTTCTTTCTGTTTGATTCTACTATGTAATTGGATGTAATGGCAAAATAACTTAGTGCCAATATTTAGACTCTGATCAACCAAGGTAGCATCTTCATATGTAGCTCTTGGCGTAATTATAATAATTATATTTCTCTGAACATGTTTTACGAATTGGGATTACGTAATGAATCTGAAAAGCGATTTGAAATGGAATGAGAAATCTGTTTTAAAATTTGAGTTTAAATTTTTTCATAACCATGTGTTTCTGGTATATCAATGTATCTAAAATTACCGCATTTGGTTATTGAAAAATAATAACTATAGATGACTGCAGTATCTGAAGCGGTTAGTTTTGGGCCTCCAAATGGGAGATGTTACACTTCTCAGGATAATCATGATCAAAATATTTCAAATAACACTCCTCCAAACTCAAGTAAATACAAGAAAAAACACCAAAAGAAATCTAACAAGAGGATTCCTCCTTCCCTCTCTAATGAAGACATGGATGAAGGTTTTAACTTCAAAGTTGATCAAACCTCAATTTCAACATCCTCTCACAAGAAACAAATCCCAACTTCCACCAGGATGATAAGGCAAAGTGCCCTTACCTCGAACTCCAATCTTAATGATGTTTATTGAGCCAATGGCACTGTGGAATATCAGGGGTGCTCATATGAATAGCAAAAAATTGGAAGCTGCTGCTCTTGTCACTACTAACAAGATTCATCTTCTTATTATAGTTGAAACCAAGCTCAATGATACTCTAACTGATAAATTCGTTTATTCCCTAAAACCAGGCTGGAGCTACCTCACCGACCTCTCATATGCTCTATATGGTCGAATCTTAATTCTCTGGAATCCCTATACTTTTGCTACTTCTTCCACTTCTCAGTCATCTCAGTATATACATGCTTCCATCAATCACATCCCCTCTAACACTCCTTTTCTTCTTACTTCTATTTATGCCCACAATCAATATAATCCTCGAAATGAATTCCTTGAATCTTTGCCTCTCTTATCGAATGATTCTCTCCCTTGGCTTTGAGTTGGATATTTTAACTTCATGTTTTCTTCCTCAAGGAAATCAGATGGAATTCCATTATCCATTAGGGACATAACCCCTCTAACTCAAGCGCTTTATTGCTCTAATCTCCTCCATACTCCATACTTTGATGAAGACTTCACGTGGAACAACAAAAGTAGAAATGGCACTAGAACCCTATGTAATCTTGATTATTCGTTCTTTAATCCTACTACTAAAGAAACATAGCCTAATCTCTTCACCATAATAACCCCTCATGGCCTTTGCGATCATATCCCAATCATCCTAACTTGGGAGGAGTCAACTAACAGAAAGGCTTCAAATTCTAAATTTTTTAACTCATGGATTAATCATCCTGATTTTTATAATGTTGTTTCACAGGCTTGGTGTTTTCAGGTAAGAGGAAACCCTATGCACATTCTTCAACAGAAGCTGAAGCATACTAAAAATGCCCTCAAGGCTCGGGCTTCCTCCAAATTTGGCAATGGATCTAAACTTTCTACTCATCTTCGGTCTC
Organism: Allium fistulosum; assembly: GCA_030737815.1. Lineage (NCBI taxonomy): Eukaryota > Viridiplantae > Streptophyta > Magnoliopsida > Asparagales > Amaryllidaceae > Allium > Allium fistulosum. The sequence continues at coordinate 423,062,031 of CM060906.1, forward strand.
AGTTGCATCCAGTTCAATTTGCTCTGAATTTAAACCCTTCAGACTCCTCCCTCTCTGACCTTGAACTCTCGCTTTTAGATGATCTTGTTGTTGCTCTCAACCTTGAATGCCAAATGTCAATCCAAAAAATTAGTGCAATTCATGATCTCCAGTCTAATAGAAACACTGCTTTTTTTCACTTTCAACACACCCTGCCCATGTCTTACAGGAATATCTTTGCTATTAAAGATTCTGATTGAACCCTGCATGCTTCCAATGACACAGTAAACCAAGCCTTCCTATCTCATTTCACATCCACTTTATCCTCTTAAAACTCTCCTATTTCCATTCAGGCCTTAACTGATCTGAAAATACCATACTTATCCCCTCTTCAAGCCTCTTCCTTATGTGATCTAATAACTGACTAGGAAATAAAGGAGACTATATTTGACATGAACATCAAGAGTGTGGTTGGTCTCGATGGCCTAAATGCTTCATTTTTTCAAGCTTGCTGGTCTATAATTAAATATGATTTCTTCAAAGCTTTCCGCAATTTTTTCACTTCAAACAAAATGCTCATAGATATAAATGCTACTTCCCTGGCTATGATCCCTAAAAAGCTCAACCCTACATACATCTCTGACTTTAGGCCTATAGCGTGTTGCAATGTGACATATAAATGCATCTCCAAAATATTGGCTTTAAGAATGAAAAAAATAATCCTTGGTGTCCTCAAACCACTTTGCTTTCCTCCCTGACAGGGACATCATCGACAACATTATGCTTACTTAAGAACTATTGCATGGCTATAACTGCAAATACATCTCTCCTAGATGTATGTTGAAACTTGAAATACAAAAGGATTTTGACTCTGTTCAATGGCCTTCGGTTGCCATTATCTTATCATATATTAACTTCCTACCTCCATTCATTGCTTGGGTATATACATGTATCTTCACTCTTATGTACTATATCAGTTTAAGTGGTTCCTCTTTTGGCTACTTCCAGGGATCTAAAGGTATTAGGTAGGGAGACCCAATTCCTCCCTACCTTTTTATTCTACGAATGAATGTTGTAATGCAGATGCTTGCTAATTAAGTTCTCCTTGGGAATCTTGTGGTTCACTAAGATGCAAGAACCCCCTCATCACTACCTTGCTCTTCGCTGATGACCTTTTGATTTTCACAAAACCTAATACCATGTCATTATCATCTTTGCAAATCTTGATAACTTCTATCAGCTGACTGGGCTCTCCATTAATAAAGGCAAGTCCAATATACCCACCGTTGGAATTAGCTCTGCCATCTTTGAGGATCTGACAAGCCTTTCTGGCCTAACTCAAATGACAGCTGACTCTACCTATTTAGGTCTCCATCTTATAACTTCTAGAATCTCTAAAAGACAATGCTTGCCTCTTTATGAAGCCATCATTGCTAAACTACTTGATAGGCCGTCTCATTGGTCGACACAGGCTAGAAAAGTTACAATTGCATCATCGGTTGCTACTGCCATGGTTACATACTGAGTCATACTTTTATCCTGCGTGGAAAACTTATATCCATGATAAACAATGCAATAAACCATTTCATTTGGCATGGAGATCCATTATGAAAAAAATCATTCCAATTTCTTTTGTTAAGGTAACAAGGACTAAAGCTTTTGGAGGATTGGGCATTACTGACCTTAAAGCATGGAACGTAGCCGCTTTGTCTAAACACCCAAACAACTTGTTAAACAATCATCCGTCTCTTTGGGCTACTTGGGTGTTGAAAAATAAACACTTCTGGTCCATGTCTGTCCCACACAATTGTAACTTGATTTGGCAAAACATTCTCAAGTTTCGTAGAACTATTCTCCATTTCATCCAGACTTCTGTTGTGGATTCTAACCCACCTCCTTTTGGCATTTCCCTTGGGCTAAGTAAGGTCTCCTTCTCAATGAGGTGCTTACGTACAATGAAAAAATTCTTACTGGTATTCTGGATGGTGCTGATGCTTGAAATTACAGCCATGATTCTATGGTCCACCTACCTCATTCTAGCAACGTTAATTTCAGGGGACTCTGGAGAATTACCATGAATTCTAAAACTCCTACTTCTTCTAAAAGAAACTCTTGGGTTGGTGGCAAGAGGCATTCAATTGCCCTAGTTTATAATGCTCTTAAAAACGATGGCATTCAGTTTCCCTTCATAAAAAAAACTCTTGGGTTGGGACAAACGATTATGGGACTTTCGGGGAAGAATGCGAGATAATTTTCTTCAATGGAAGATTATAAATAATGCAGTTTTAACGCAGGAAAAACTGCTATTCATGTGGCTAATTAATGTATCAATATGCTGCTTCTGCAATAACTCAGTGATAAACTAAAACATATTTTCTTTAGTTGCCCTTTTACATTCTCTTTATGGAATGATCTGCTCCTAAGGGGACCCCTAATATTCAAAGTGACCTGGAACGGAATCAAAATTTTATTGGAACCAGAATGAAGAGCTTGAAATCGTATTGCCTGCTTACTTGTTTAAAGAAATTTGTTCATATTATTTGGCATGAAAGGAATCAAAGGAAGTTCATTTTGACCAATAAGAATGCTGGCAGCCTCTTTAGATTAATTACTTCTCAAGTGAGAAGGCACTTACTGCACACTTTTAGCAAAATGCACCACAATGCTAAGTATATGCTGTTCGTAGCATTTTTTAGCATTGATTAATTTTTGCTTCTCTTTGTTTTTGTCTTTCCTTCTTTTTTGTATTTCTTATTTTATTAATAAAACATGGCAAGGGCCCAGTTAACTCTACTTACCCTGAAAAAAAACCAATTATTTAAATTTAATTTATTATCATTCTAACATCATTTGTGTAGGAAAAACAATTATTATTTAATGTTATACAAAAAATAGAAGAATATCATGATTTATGAAGTTCAAATTTGGTGATTACAACAGATTTCTAACTTATGTTGAGCATTATACCATAAAATTAGGTCGCTATCCTAACTTTGTTGATTTGGTTTGAAGAATAACTAGTCAAATCAAAATTTTATATTAAATGTGCTAAAGCGGATGTTAAGATGCCTTTATTTAGCGGTGTAGCGGAAAATAGCGGGGCATAAAGTGGATCTACTGTTTATCAGTGCTATACTAAAATATCACAGCGGTCGAAGAGTGTTACGTGCTATAGCGGGGATTTTGCGAAGATTTAGCCCGGCTTCAGATAAACAAAAACAAAGGAGATCGCATTCTGATAATGGGTCTGATTAAGAGAATCGAAGAGTGAGAAGGAGAAACATTGAGGGACCAGAACAAGTGAGGCTTCAACCCAAAGTTGTGCCCGTGGAATGGTTAGGCATCGAGATGAATAGGGGAGGCATCGAGCCAGGGTTACTTGTAGCTAATTCCACCCTCTTTTGTTGACACTCTCCTACCTTGGCTGAAGTAGAAGTTGATAGAGGATGGACCGACCATCGAGAACGGTGCAGAAGATGGGACCAAGGATGAGATTGCAGGTAAAGTCATCATAAAGGAAATGATAGAGGCCTTTCACCTTGGAGGGAAAGGTCAAAACATCGCTAGTAGCAACCTGAATCTGAAAACATAACAGGACGAAATATCAGGGAGTGTGTAACATCTCCCACTTAAGACTCGAAGAAGAGCGCCGATGATGGTGTAGTCATCAGTTGAATTATCTTCCAATAATGAAAGAGAGTGCAGTTTATTAATTAAACGCAAATAAAGTAAACAGAGCAGCTAAATATTTTCATTAGATCAAAATTTTCTTTAGCATTCTCTACATATACTTCTGTCAAGTTTGATCCCAAAGATGTGCCCACGCGGGGTCAAATATAATGGAAAATAACATAGTAAAGAGTCAGGTAAACATTTGATGATTAGCCGACACTCCTTAGTACAGTAAAAACAAAAATCTTTATTAGCTACAAGCCTCTTGCTCCGTCTTCAATCTTCATATTGCGGCCTTTATTTCATACGTGTCTAATCCCATAAGCTAAGCCTACTCAAATGAGCACCCATGAGTTTATAAGGAAAACAATAACAAAAACATGGGTCAAACATAAAATCTAGTGTGAATAATACTTACTCAAAATAATCATATAGTGAGACCAAACTGTACTGCACAGGTTGGGTTTCCCCTTCACTATTCAACCGCCAAGAGTGGAATATTAAAAATATTGGTGCAATTAGTTCTTATATAAGTCTACATCTTACGCTTCCATAAGCGGTGCCCTTTTACTGTTGTACCCCCAATGTAGTTCCCACTCAATTCCCAATTTAGTACATTCTTGTAATTCATTACAATACTTACTATTGCGCACCCTGCACAGTCCCCACTTGGTTAACAATTTTGATTATTTTGTAATCTATTGTATAACTTACTACTGCTTGATTCTGCGCCCTACCATCTTTGTGCTCATTCCTTAATTATTTAATACTAAACCCAATGTAGGTCTTACTTATTCTTCTTTAGTTGTTTAATAATACGCCCCACACAGGTCTTACTTATTTTTCTTTAATCGTTGATTACTGCATTCCACGTAGATCTTATTCATTCTTCTTAAACTTTTTAATATTGTGCCCCGTGTAGGCCTTCTTATTTCTCTTTAATGATTTAATACTGCACCCCATGTAGTTTTTATTCATTCTACTTTAACAAGTTAATACCGTGCCCCATGTAGTTGAATGCATTTCTTCACCATCACCAGTTGTGCATTTATGAATGCCTCTCCTCACCTTCCTAAGGCATGCGACCACTTTAAACATTTATTTATGGAATTGCCCCGTAGTCCCTGGAAGTTGAACTTCTCTCCTCACCTTCTCAAGATATGCATTCAAGTGAGCATCCCTACCCGACATCAATAGCCCTTCCAACCTTATTTTTAGCACATGTTCCCTTCAGATTACAGACTTGGCCTTTCTCCGAGTCCTACCTGCTTATCTTTTATTAGGTTCTATTTATTACTTTCCTTGGCCCAGTCCCACCCTGCCCCAATGCTACATTCTTTACACTTTTCTTATTAAGTATTCCTTTCCTAATTATGGCGTAGCATGACCCCTTCATGTTGTGCATGGTTCTTACTTATAATGTAGGGTCACCGCCCAACCGCCATTTTAGACAAACTCGACATCCTGGCATGTCTTTACATGTGTCGTTATCTTATTTGTCCCTATTTTACTTTCTGTTATTTGCAGTATCCTTTTCTTTCTATTCAGTAAATGATTTACCCTTTTTCCAAACATCTATTAATATGTTTTCCCATATAATTTTATTTTCTTGCGTCCCCGAAGTTCGTTCCTATCCCAACAGAGTTCTTAGCCTATTTTGGTTCATTTTCCTTATAGAAAATCTTTCTAAATTCCCAAAAGATCTGCGAACACTTGTTCTAACAAAACTTTATTTGAACTTTTAAGGGTATTTTCTCTATTTATAATCTAGTTGTGCACCTTCAATAAATCATATGAGCTTAACAAATTTATCAAACTAAAAACCCATCTCTAAAATCATGATTAGAACATCATATAAAGTTTCAATTATCTTTTGAAATCATTAAAGTAGGGGAAACACATCTAAGCATCTCATGTTTATCTATCGTTCCCCAAAACATTCACTAAGATTTTTTATTTATAATAAAAACCCATATGAACCCCATCATACTTAAAAATATATAAATACAAAATGAAACCATATATTAGAGATCGGTGTAGACAAGTTGAGTATTGTTCACCTAGATCTTTGAGATGTCTAGCTTTAGTCTTCGTAATCCCATTTAGCCTGCGTTTTCTTAATCTTCTTCCTACTTGCCTTCACTAAGCCACCACCATTAAAGTACTTTCCTAGCTCTTATTTTATTCTAAGTATGATGAGATAAGTGAATGGAAAAGAGTAACTTTATTGTCCCATAATAATTTAGGCATGGGCCCTCATACCCCATTTCCATTTATTTCCCCTTGCTTCTCTTGTTTGTGCCGCCCTGGCTATTTAATTTATTTATTTGATTAATTCTAAATTTAGGGTTTTTATAGTCTTCCCTTCTTAAAGGAATTTCGCTTCAAAATTTAATTAAGGTCTAGTAGAGATTTGTCCTCTAGTCCATGCTTACCCTAAGCATACCCATGAATTCAAAATCTATGCATATAAAATGTACTAGTGCTATATACTAATATGGTAAACGTCAATAATATTCATATACATACATACATACATATATGTATGTATGTATATATGGTCTACAGTAGTAGTATTCAATACATAGCTCATGCGCTAATTTGTAATGAATAACTCTGGATAGGTCTTCTTAACTTTATCCTCTGTTTCTCATGTGCAGTCCTCCCGATCTATGCTCCATTGGACACACACTAGCTTCACTACCTTGTTCTGAAGTTGTAATGACCCGTATTTTTAACAGTTGGATATTTGAATAATTTATTTAAATATTGAATCTTTAATTAGTTAACAGTACCAAAAATATGATTTTTCGCATACGATCGAATCAGGATTCAAGAGTACTTCTAATAAGTTCGTATCGACGTTGTGAATTGAAATGAGTATAAGGATCGCTATATTTGGAGATCAGATGATTCGATGGCCGAAACAGTCTCGAAAAGCGCGAAATTATCATCCTAGAGCGCAGTATCGGATAGCGACAAAATTTATATCATTAGAACCGAATAGATGAGGTGATGCACGCAGGCGAGTTTCGTGGTGATCGGACGTGTCGTTTGATCGTACGGGCTTAAAACGCGTGATAGTTTCATTTGAGAAATAAAATAAAATAAATATAATATCAAATATAATAATATAACTATCAAAACCCTTATTTGATTCCCCATTGGCCTCATTACTATTCCATTGAAGAGCATCAGAACATGGACTCCTCCTTCTTTCTTGATTATAAAATCCAAATCTCCCAAAATACTCAACGATAAATTCCGATTCCACTCAGAGTTCATCTTAAGGAGATCTCCACCCTCATCTGAATTAGGTAGAGTGTGGTAGTATCGAGCCAGGATTGATAGTTTGAGGTCGACCTAGGGTTTAACTTTGTGGGCAAGGTGGTCGGAGATTGGACGAATGGGGATCACCACTGCGTTTCTCTCATCGACGCACATCCATCGGCACCATTGCCATGAACTCCTGCCTACTAGGATAGATCATGACATTTTAGATAGCCATACGCCATGTGCCAAGTCGCAAATGGTACTATTGGATCACGCTTCATCTGAGTGTGTCCGTCGCCGAGAGGAGGAGTGAGGCGATGCGTAGGAGCTGACGTCTTGCGATTTCGTTGAATGGATTGGGATAAATTAGTGACTAAAGTTTCGACAATGGTAGATACATGTACAGGTGATATGCATGGTAATTAGGTGTTGGAGAGGAAGATTAGAAGGTGATTAGCTTTTAATTATTAATTAAGTCTTTTAATTTCTTATTTAATCTCTAAACTTGAATATCGTATATCTTTTGCATACGAAGTCCGTTTTGGACGCTATTTCTTGCATTGCACTCGTGATGGAGAGCACTTTGTCTTGGCAATAGTTTGGCCAGATTTGGTTGAGGTGAGTGATATTGTCTCTCACCGTACTATAATTGTAAGTATAGTATTAAAATGACGTTTTAAATGTTTTCTAACTTTAAAATGGGATTTCTAAAATAGTTAAATATATATTACTTTATAAAAAAATTAAAAGTGTTTTAAAACGGTTTTAAATTAAAAATCACATTTTTTCCATTGACGTGCTATTTTGATAAAATTGATAGATTTTGGCTACTTTGATACTAACCTCACATTGTTTGCTTTGGATGGATTGTATTATGTTATTATAGATATATATATATATAGGCTGTTATAGACATTTCTATGCTTATTGGTTGCATGTTTGCTTGTTTGTTAGTTAGTTGAAAACGTCGTTCGATGGCGATATAGGAAAATCCTATTAGATAGAGTTTAGTGTATATCGATTGAATGCACACACGATGGGGACTCAAATGATGTGATGGAGTTTTGTGCATATTGATTGAGCGTATAAACGATAATAAACTCGAATGGATGGGATAAATATGTAGAGGAGTATCTGTGCATGCCGACTGATCTGAAGATGAAGGACGACGGACTTAGGTATGTGCTTCGGACTTCAGGGAAGATGCTGGACGTTTCCATTTGGTTTGTAATTAACCATTTTTTGTTAAGGAGATGACCAAAGTGGTCATTATCGACTACGCTGGAGTGGTCGATATCTACCACTAATGGTGATGGTCCATTTTGGCAATTTTGACATGGATGGTGGAGAGGCTTCAAGGAGCATGATGTGATGATTCATTCTTTTGACATTCGATTTTGATGATATAGCTCTTTGATGAGTGGTTTTGGCGGTGAAGTAAAGATGTTATGCTTCGACGTGATGACTCAATGATTCGACGTTGATGATTCCATGATGGTAAGTGATGGCTTCGTTGATGGATAACTATACTTTAAGAGGCGGAGTAGGGGACGATAAGTCGGATTGAGGGGATTGTTGGAGGAGGGTTACGGGACACATGCACTCTGTGACTTATGATGGTTGCCTAGAGCAGTTCCCAACCACGGCGACTTCGGGTGGATATTACATGGACAGTTCCAAAATAGGCTCCGCTACGGGCGATATGTGCAAAGGGATCTTTGATACTCATAGGTTTTGCAGTGTACTCATAAAGCGGAGGATACGTAAGGACGCTCACTTGGGCTGTCTATGGAGGTGTAGAACCATTGTACCATGGGTTGTCTATAGAGCAGCAGTCAGTTCCTAGCCTACTGAGTGGCATGGATTCGAGTACAGAGGAACCGAGATGTCGAGTAGTCTTTGGCTTTATGTAGGTGGCCATATGAGTATCATTTATCCAATGCACCGAGTGAGTGAATGTGAGGATGAATTCCATGTTTGTTTGACTTTTTTTTATCACCATAGGGATGTCACACGATGTAGGTATTACTGATGCCGATATCTAGACACTCTTAGTACTTTGATGTACAGTACAGCCATAATGACTATCATAAAGTAGCTTATATCCTATGTTATGTGCTAACTCTGTGGATGCAGGGACATGTAGGTATGATTCTCCATACTCTCTTTTCCATATACTATACCGACTTTTATAGTGTTTTGATATTATTTATCGATCACACCAGACCGTTGTTTGACTCGAGGTTTTATGCTTTGCTTCTTATTATCTTGGGTACTCTTAAATAGTAACTAAAAAGCATATGTAAACGACACTTGGAGCTATGCAGATAGACTAGCAAGAGGTGACACTTTCTCATATTTATATTTTGAGACTTATTATTGTTTATTCCACTGTGTGACACTGTGAAGCCTTGATAGTGTTTGACTTACTATTTTTACAGATAGTTTATCAATTGAGTTTATTTATCAGTTTTATAAATTCTATTACTACTTTGTATAACTGTATGAGCCTGCATACTCTGATTATGTGATTTATATGATTATTATTCTCTCACCTGTTTTATGTCTGTGATAACTATTATATTTTGTCTGATGCACTGTGAGATATACAACAGATTATGTGTTTATGTGATGTTTTATTTCTTTCTCTTCTCTTCTATTCCCTTCTCTTCTTTTCTATTCCTCCTCTCTATTTTTTTACTTTCCCTTGACAATCATCCTACATCAGCTGGTTAGTCCAGTAGTGCACTATTCGGTTACATGAACATCAGTGGTGTAGGGTGGTCATCATATTTAGTATTAGAGCTTAGGTTACATGATTAACCTGAGTTGATACCGCGATTCAGTAGAGATAGTGTAGGAGTTGTCACCTAAGACTAGATCTAGAGTATACTTATATATGAAAGAGTGCGTATTTGTTTTGTATTTTGATTTTCAAAACTCTATAGTAATATATATAGTACTTAAGTTGTATTGCACACACAAGTACTATTGATGCTATTTTTTTTCTATGAGAGACTAATCATTCTTATTATATATTAGCAATGATTTCGCATATAAGAAATGCTGTTATTGACTCCATTTCCAATGTTGAGGAGTGGGCAGCATCGGGAGCCACTAACCTTGATTTACAGAATATGTTCGCTAAGATGGTGCGAAATATTATCTAGAATGCCCAGGTTTCTCCAAATGATTACAGTGCTCAAGTGCAAATGCCTAGGGTCAACTTTATCGAGTTGTATAAAGACTACATGAGCCTAGGAGGCAGACCATTCCTCAGAATGGAGTTGGCTATAGAGGTGCAAGACGGGATGATATTTGCGAAATATCCTCGATGACTTGGAGTTAGATGATGCAACGAGTTAGAAGTTAACCTCTAGATCACCCCAGGGATGAACAATGAACCGGCGGAGTATCCTCATAGCTTCAATCACCGGGTATCATTTTACTTGGGATTAGTTCATAGTTCGCATTGAAGAGGGATTTATCTCGAATTTTCAAAAGTCAATGTTGTGTAGGAAATTCGCTGATTTGAAGTAAGGTGATACGTCAGTGTTGGAGTATATGACCAAATTCGATGTTATTTAAAGTATGGTCTATCTCTTATTGATACTCCACACGGAAAGGATGAATAATTTACATTAGGTTGAGTGATCATCTTAGGAATCAATTGATTGGTCATACTGACAAGAGCTTTGAGAAGTTGATCGAGTAGGCTTTACGATGTAAGGGCTGTACCCAATGTAAGTAGATAATGAAAGCATATGCGTTGAATGTCATTCTAGTTTCTCGAGTGCTCCATCGACGAAAGAGAAGGGAAAGGTCATTACCATCTAGGGTATGCTTTCTATTTATGGTGTTTGCATATGTGTTTTATTTGACGTTAAGGTTTCACATTTCTTCATATCTAGTGATTCGTGGATAGACTGGAATTGAGATTTGAAATTGTTGACTGGCCTTTAAATTATGACGAACCTTGTTGAGGGCTTAAACCAGACTATACATGTGTAACACCCCATATTTTGTCACCGAAAATTAATAATATGGAAGACGACAACATCAATAGCGCTTAGTTTCGGGCCTTAAAATAAGGAGTGTTACCACATGGTTTGTCTACACTTAGCTTATACATGGTTTGTTGAAACTTTATCTTATCGAGTCATGGATGTTTGTCTATTTGTTTGTTTGATTTGTTTTGGTTTTAATTGGGTTCAATATTAGAGTCTAGGAATTGGTTGGCTGAAGGGGTACATAATAGTGGTGGATTATGAAAGGTCATTATTGACAATAGGGAATGACGATGCCTAGAAGGTGGTGTTCAGCTGCCTACCTAATGATGAGGTGATGGTTAGCTATATTTGCTCAATATCCCATACGATGAGTTGTCATCTATGCTTGTAGCTAGATAGTGTATGCACACATTTGATAAGGTGACCAGATTACCACCATATAGAATAGAGTTCCACATCGACCTGGTTAGACATGCTAGACCAGTAGTTATACCCTTAAGGCATATGATTCCCAAAGAGCGGAGGAGACTAAAGGTGTAAACGGATGACCTATTAATGCGACGGTTCATTCGTAGGAGTTATTTAAGTAGGATGCAACTATAATGTCCACCACTAGGGCGGATGGCTCTTTGAGGTTGCATGTTGATTATCATGAGCTGGATGAGATGATGAACATGGATTCACCTCCACTTATTGATGATTTGTTCGATCAGCTCTATAGCATGAAGATGTTCTCTCAGTTGGACCTTGCGATGGGGTTTCATCCACTGAGAGTATTTAGGAAGTGTGTGCGGATCACATTGTTTTGTACACTATCTTGATTTTTGATTACTTGGTTATGCCATTTGAGCTAACTAATTCGTCGGCATGCTTTGTTGATTTCTTGAACCATGCTATAAGGAATCACTTGAGTAGGTTCATGCTTGTGTTTGTTGATGATACTTTTGTCTACTTATGGACGAAAGAGGAACACAACACACGATTGATGATTGTATTATAGGTGTTGAGAAAACACCGACTAATGGTGAGAAGTTTCCTTGGATTGGCGAGATGTTATATACGTTTTACCAAGGACTTCTCAAAGGTAGTAGCACCATTAACCAATTTGACGAGGGAATATCAGACTTTAATTTGAGATGCGAGGTGTAGACATGCGTTAGTGAGTCTGACGGAGAGGTTCACAAGTGCACCAATGTTACTCATTCTTAAGCAAAAATGAGAAGCCGATAATACACGTGCCTACTAGGTGCGGTATTGACGCCGAAAGCTAAGGCTATCACATATGTTAGTCGATAGCCAAAACCACCTGAGAGGAAGTACCCGACTAATGATTAGGGTTGGCAATTATCGTATTTTCTTTAAGTGGAAGACATACCAGTTTGGGAGCTATATTCCTAAAGTGGGCATTGCTTGAGTTTATTGCTGGTTATGACTTCAGAACTTGATGTGAGCTAGTTTCAAGATGATGGCTAGTCAGACTATCAGACCTACTTTGATTTAGCGGATCGGTACTAGTCAGAGGCGTTAAGCTAGACTAGCGGAGATCATGGCTAAATTAGAAGAATGGGTAGTGTCTGTAGAGGTGATGTAGGGTGGAATCGACCGAGACTGTTGGTTTTATAGAGAAGAGAGATTGTTTGTTCTCGAGTAATGGGAATAGATATCGATGGACCTCATCGATGGAATGCCAAGGACTAGAAGAGAATATGATAGCATTTGAGTCACATTCGATAGATTGACAGAGAGTGCTAGATTTATATTCATTAAGTCCAGTAGATTGGCATCCAGATTAGTCAAGTTATATATGGAATGGATAATGTGATTCCATTGTGTGCCAAGGGTATTGTAAGCGGCTAGAACCCGTTGTTCACTAGTGGGTTTTTAGAGAACTTACAAGAGGCGTTTGGAAATTTAGCACCAAACTTAATAAATAATATCCAGACTGAACCAGGAACTTTGAGACCTCATAAGCCTATTTGTACCAATAGACGTGATACAGAACATGTTAGAAGGAAGGCAATGGAGTAGTAAACGTTCACTGGAGTAAATGCGAAGGCAATTGCATATGAGAGATCGATGAGGGCATGAGGACCACTGTCCGGAGCTCTTCACTTGATGAGATTTCTATTTTTTCGCCAGCTTTCATATTAGATATATGGTTAATGTTATATACCAGATAGTTTAGTATCCTGCATTCTAGGATAGGCGTGGATGTTACTTTTTGATGTTTTGGTCATATATATATGTTGTTTGATGTTTTATTTTTGGCATTTGACATGATTATTATGCTTATATGGCTATTAGGCATACTGGATAGTTTTAGTTTGATATGACATGTTTGTTTGAGATAATTACCATATATACGATCTAGTATGCTTATTTACATGATGATGCTACTGTTGTGTTTAATCCTCTTTGTCGGGTACTTGATCAGGTACATAGAAGCAAGTGTTGGCTATTTGGATTCTCCCGCTTATATTCACATCTAAATAAAATGCTCTTGCTATAAAAGAGGTATGTAACACTTGTAGTGTAGATTTGGCTATATGTTTGGTTGTCCTCGAAAACGAGATGCCTCAGATATGAGATGTATATATACCTATGTTGTATCGGGATTTTTTCCAAACTTAGTCGCACAGAGGAGGTGCTGTCGAAATTTTCCATGACATAAGCCAAAATTGAGAGAAAAGTCAATGTATATTATTAGATGTTGTCGATGGTCGAGAGAGTTAGTAATGTATGATATTTTGTTGACTTGCCTTTCGACTAGCGAGTTGGAGCTTTTGTTTTCCGTTGTCCGTTTCTTTGAAAATAAGTGTGTAACTTAGACATTTGGTTTAGCTAGATTGATTTTAGATTTGATAATGATTGTAATTAGGGATGAAGATGATGGCTCTAGCTAATTCCAAGTCTATTCCTTTTGTTGTGATCGCTTTCTTTGATCGTTGTTGAGAGTTGATAAGTGACAATTTTCCCTGTGTCGTTGCTTATGAGAGGGTGTTGGGTTGTATTGCTTTGTCCTTAGGATTTTGAGGATGAAATCCTTTTAAGGAGGGGAGAATGTAACAACACATATTTTTAACGGTTGGATATTTAAATAATTTACTTAAATATTGAATCATTAATTAATTGGCAGTCCTAAAAATATGATTTTTCACATACAATCAAATTAGGACTCGAGACCACTTCCAATGAGTTCGTATCGATGTTGCAAATTGAAATGAGTATAAGGATCACTATATTTGGAGATCGAACGATCCAATGGTCGAAACGGTCTCGAAAGTACGAAATTATCATCCCGGAGGCCAGTCTTAGATAGCGATGAAATTTATACCATTGGGACCGAAAAAATGAGGTGATGCATGTAGGCGAGTTTCATGGCAATCAGACGTGTCATTTGATCGTACGGGCTTTACACGCATGATAGTTTTATTTGAGAAATTGAATAAAACAAATATTATAATAAATATAATAATATTACTATCAAAACCTTATCTCATTTCTCATTGGCCTCATTACTGTTCCATTAAAGAGCATCAGAACATGGCCTCCTCCTCCTTTGTTGATTCAAAAATCCAAATCTCCTGAAATACTCAACTATAAATTCCGATTGTGATATCTCGGAATTTTTGGGCAATATCAATTTAATAATCTGTTTAAATAATTAAATTGATTTGATATTTCTATATTAAAAATGTTTAAATTGGTTTAACAATCTTCTTTAATAAATATTTAATTGGTAAATTTATCTTTTAAAACTAATAAAATGTTTTCTATTTATGATGTATATATAATTGTATATATTGTAAATAGAAAAGCTTTGGATTGAATTTAACAAATAAAACATAATTTCAAATTCTAACATATTTTGGTAATTTGGGATTTATGATTTAATTTAATATAAAGCTTTTCAAAGTTATTTAATAAATAACTATATGGTTTATTTTATTTTCTTTTAAAAATATTGTTTAATAAATAGGATATATTAATTCATTTAAGTAATTTATAATCTCTTTTAAAAATTATTTAAAATTGTCAAATTTGTTAATTTCAAATATTAAATGTATAATTATATATATATAACTTGATTTTAAAATTTGATTTTAGAATTTAGTTTGAATTTGGAATTTATTTTGAAATTCAAAAGATAAATATTTAAAATGTTTTGGGTCTTAAAAATATTTGGATAAGCTTTTATTTGTATATATATAATTTGTTTTTATTACACTTTCTTTAAAAAGAAATTCATATATGTATTTACATAAGAATTAATAAATTAAGTTAAAAGCTTTTTTTAACATTTTAAATTAAAATAAAATACTTAAAGGACAAATGCCATCATATTAAAGCTTAATAGTACATGTGTAATGAAATTAATAATGGTAAAAGACAAGTGTCATAATTTGTTTTCTTTTCTTTAAATTTTAATAAATCAAAACAAACTCTATTTAAACTCCTATCTTCTTCTTCATTTCTTTTTCCATTTTCTCTTTTCAAAAACAAAGAGCAACCTGTAAAACACTTTACAAATCTGAAATCAATTCTTCCACAAACTAGAAACCTGTACATTTTCAACATCCTCCTCAAACCAAAAATCAATTCAAAAGCCTGAACTAAATTCTTCAACCTATAATTCATTTTCAAAAGAAAAATGTAACCATAAGCCTGTAAGCAAACCTAGAATTTTGTATGAAGCAAGCTCAAAATCAAGTCTTATGTCATCTTCGACAAGCTTCTATAGCATGCAACTGCAGTTTTTAAATCAAATCACAAAGAAACAATTCAAGTTCTTTTTCAAATTCCAGATTTTTGCTTAAAGCTTGTACACTGCTCTCTGTTTCATGCATGTCTGGTGAGTAACTTCACCTTTAAAACTTTAAGTAAAATTTTGGTTGCATGTCATTGCTGTGTTCAATATTGTATTGTTAAGTATATTTGTGTATTTATATTATTGAATTGCTGAAGTATGATGTATGCACGCATTTGAATATATGTAACTTCTCTGTTTCCAGTTTTGGTTCTTGTTTTGATTTAAATTCAAAACCTATTGATTTTGGTCTCTGTTAAACGAGTTTCAAATCAAACTTGTTTGATTCATTCCAAACTTTAGTTTAAAATTTATACTTAAGTTAAAAGAAACATTTAAATGACTTTGGAAATCAAATAACTGATCAAATCTAAAAATAAGTGAAAATTCAAACATTTTAATTCATCAATTCAGGAACATAAACTAAATCCTTAACCCCAGACATGAATTTTAAGAAAGAAATTATGATTTTTAGTTAAGGAATGAAAGAGCAGTTCCTGTTTGATCAATTTAGGAGTTCTGGGTTGCCTCTGGTGATCTAGTGGCTCGGCATGGTCGGGATTCTCTCTGGTGGTAGAGGAGTAATAGGGGATTTGGGAAAAATATCAGGTGGATGATCGAAGCATGGTGGCGACAACAGGAGGTCGATGTTGTTTTTAAACCTAGTTTATAGGTTGGTCGGAAATTTGATCTTCGCGGCTACCCTAGTGGATCAAGTTCCACTATATTCTCGAAGATGGAAGAGGGGATGTTGGCGGGGTCATGGACGGAAGTGCTGATGCTCCAGTGGTCAGAGGCGTGAGGTTGAAGAGATTCCACGTTTCGATGGTAGTTCCAGATTTTGGTTCCAGGTTTGGGTTCAAGGCTAGAATTCGATTTTGAGACTGTATTGAAGATTTGTTGATCGTGATGGGATGCGAGTGTGATCGCCGATGTGGGGAGATCATCAAAGATGATCGGAGCCGCCGCGTTTGGCTGTGCATGTGCACGGCAGTGTGTTCGTGTCAGAGTTTTGGTTATGATTTTGTCTCGAAGGAAGACACGGGTTTTTGGGTAGGAAACTCGAGTGAGGACACGGGTTGTTTGTGAGTGAAACTGTTTCTAATTTTAACTTTAAAACTTAAAAAAAAATTTTAAAAAAAAATGGGAAGGAGAAGGGAACTCGGGGTAGCTCTCGGGTAGGGTTCGGGTTCGACCCGAAGTAGAGTTTAAAAGCAGTTTTAAAAGAGTTTTAAAACAAGATTTTAAAAATATAAATAATTTAGTTTAAAACTTTTCTTATATAAATTTCTTTTATATATATAATAAATGTTTTCTTAACATTTGTTTTGAAAGTTATAAAATTTGTTAACTTTAATTTGGTAAGTTAAAGGATTATTTTATTTTAAAACTTAATTAAATGATTTAATTAAGACTGTTAATTATAAAGATAAAATGTTTTAATGTTAATGATAATTATGTCATTTATATAGATAATATTTTACCTTAAGGTTAATTAGGTTTTAATTAGTTGAGATTAATTAAATTAATTAGGTAATTAAAGAGTAATTAATTAATTTAATTAATGATTTAGGATAAATAAGTAAATAATTAAAAGTTGTAAGTTAATTAATTTAAGGGTTAATTAATTTGTAATTAAGAATCATTAATTAGATAAGTTAAGATTATTAATTAATGATTAGAAACTAATTAATCAAGTAATTAAAGATTAATTAAGTTATAGTTAAATACTTAATTAATTAAATAATTAGAGATTAATTAATTGGTAATTAAGATTAATCAATTTGTAATTAATAATGATTACTGTAAGTTTAATTTCTTAAGAAAAGTAATTAAAGAATTGTTAATAGTTAATGAAGGTCATTAACATAAGATTATTTAATAATAAATCAATGTGATTAATTTTAATAATTAATTATATTAATTAATTTAAAGATAATCAATTATGAAATGAGATAAGAATAGTTACTTAATAGAAGAAATTAAGGAATTAATTACTTAATGTAATTAATTGAGTTTAATGTGATTACTTTAAATTAATTATTTAAGTTTAATTAATTTAATCATTGAATGATTTGATAAGTAAAATTACTTAAATGTAATTAATGAAGTGTAATTACTTAGGAAAGTAATTAAAGGTAATTACTGGATGTAATTAATTAAAGAAGATTTAATAATGAAAGTAATTTGAGTTTAATTACTTTGAATAATTAATTAGGGATTAATTTAGAGATAATTAATTAAGGAGTAATTAATTTATTTAAAGAAGTAATTAAGGGTAGTTAATTACTGAATGAGATTAATCAAGAGTGATTAATAAATGTGATTTAATTAAAGGTTAATTATTTAATGTAATTAATTTAATTAGAGTAATTAATAATAAAAAATGCAATTAAGGATCATTAATTAATATAATTAATGATATAATTAAGAATTGATTAATTAAGAAATAATTAATAAATGAAGTGGTTAATTAATGTAATTAATTAAGGATTAATGTAATTAATTATAGTTGATTAATTTAATTAATTATAGTTAATTAATTAATGAAGTAATTAAAGGTTAATTACTATAAATGGTTAAGGATAATTAATTTGAGTAATTAATTAAAGGATAAATTACCTGAATGCAAATAAAAGGGTAATTAGAGGATAATTAATTGATTTGAAATTAATTAATGGTTAAGTAAGCAGGATTTATAGAATAAAGTAATTAATTTAATTCACTTTAAATTAATTAGAGATGGTATAAATCATTAATTATGGATGGATGAATAATATTGAATGCTTTGCATTGTTTGATATCTCTGATGAGATATGTGCTGATCTGTGATATGGATGTTTTAGTTGAATTGAAATGATAATGTGAATTATCTATTTATGGTGATAATGTAGATTATCTATTGTGACATTGTGAATTATCTATCTATGTGAATATAGATAATGAATTGAATTGTTTTAACTTTAAAACAACTTGGCCTTAAAAGATACGTTTTGGATTTCGATGAGACCGGGATCGGGTTTCCAGATTTGGATATCCGAATACCACATCGATCCAAATTAATGATAGGTCGTGAATCTCAAGTGAAGATGAAGATTCAGAGTGCAAGGGTTATTGTCGTTAACTCTGAGGGTGATTCCAAAATGAGTGTAACGAGATAATGCCTTCGGTTTCGTTCGAACCCGAAACGAACTTGTATGGATTGAATGCTTTGAGAACATCGTCAGGTGGACGATGAGCATTCTAAGTGATGTGTTCTTATTAAAGGTAATCGTAGCCTCAAGCCTCATCAACCGGGAATGGCTAAAACAGGGGAGGTGCAACAAGGTTAGTGGGTAGCACCCAAGTAGGACAAGATTACCTCTGTCTAGATGTCCCTTATTATTTCGGTTTAGTGTGCGGTTGGTCATGACAACCGTGGGGTGTCTTGTGCGGGAATTATCCAGTAAGGGATGGTTCCGGCCTTGTGTTGCAGGGGATTGGGAGTGATCCTTGGTACGGTGATCTAGGCCACGTATTGTGATGGGCGGTACCCCAGTAGCCCTGCCATTGTATGGAAATCCAACTTCCAATAAGTGATCTCGGACTTGATTGTATAACCCACTTTGTGGCTAGTATGCTGGAATTTAATAATGTAACAATTTCAGCTATGTGAGTATTTATTTGAAAACCCTAGACCCTATTGTAATATAACTGGATTTCCTATAAATGTTTTGGTTATCATAAGGTAAAAACTTTTTCGTGTTTATGTGCAGGAAGTCTTACGAGATACCTTTTCTTTCCAAATGGTTTTCGAAGTTAAGCAACTTTAACCTGTTACTCACACCAGACCCATGTCTGACCCAAGTGTTTATTTTCTATTTTATAAACTCTTGGGTACTCAATTTTTTACGAGTAGCCAAGGAATTCAGGTTAGCTTTGACGAATTGTGGAGGAGCAATGGAGCAGGAGGCTTCAGCGTTGTAGATATAGATAGTAGTTCCGCTGTGTTGATCTTTGTATTGATCTCTGTATTGTATTGAGTTGTAATAACTAGACAGATGTTTATAACTGTCTAGTATGTGATGTATAATCTGTGTAACTCTGATGTATATGATACTATGTAATATCTTATGTGATATATTATATTTCATTCATTCTGCTGTGAGTATCTGTTGTTGTTTCTTTCTCTCTTCTCTTCTTTTCTCTTTTCTATCCCTTTCTTTCTTATTAATGATGCGTCATTCTGTGGAATGAATGGCGGGTCGTTAAACCGATTCTGCCTTCATTGAGTTCGTCTTGGGGAGGTCTTCACCTCATGTGAATTAGGTAGAGTTTGATAGCGTCGAGTCGAGATTGACAGTTTGAGGCCGACCTAGGGTTTAACTTTGCGGCAAGGTAATAAGAGATAGGATGAATGGAGATCGTCATTGCGTTTCTCTTGTCGATGCACATCCATCGCCACCGTCGCCATGAACTCCGACCTACTAGGATAGAATGCGACATTTTAGATGGTCGTACTCCATGTGCTAGGTCATGAATGGTACTACTGGATCGTGCTTCATTTGAGTGTGTCCATCGTAAAGAGGAGGAGTGAGGAGATGCGTAGGTTCTGACTTCTTACGATTTCGTTGAACAGATTGGGAGAAATCAGCGATTAAAGTTTCGGCAATGGTGGATACATGTACAAGTGATATGCATGGTCATTAAGAGTTGAAGAAGAATATTAGATGGTAATTAGCTTAACTTTTTTGTTAATTAAGTCATTTAATTTCCTTTTTCCAGCAAAGCTAGCAAGATTGGCTGGTCCCCTACCAGATTTTATTGCAACCAAACAATAAAATGAATTGATTCAAAACATACTTTGAACCAACGCTAAGAAAAATACACACGTAGAAAACAAAGAAAACAACATAGCAGAGAAACACAAAAAAGAAAAGATATAAAATAAAAGAGGATCAAGGCCAAGCTAAAACAAAACCATCAGGGAACTTGGAAGATGCTCTCTTTAATTGCATGTGAGTTCTTCTTTTTATCTCATACCAAAGGCAGTCCATAGGCCTTCTTTTATCTTAAAAAATGATAACATTTCTTTCCTTCCATATTATATCTAGATAAGTGTTTGTTATCGCAACAATAACTCTCGACCTTGCTGTCTTCACTTTTATTTCTTTATAAAAATTATACCACTCATTATCAAAGGTTATACTCACTGCATTTCTTCCTGCTTTCAACATACAGTTCGACCATAAGTTGCACAAAGAGGGGCATTCAAAAAATAAATGGGCAGCTGATTCATTTTGCATAAAACATGATACACGTTCTCTTGAGCAGGACAACCCATAATCATTTATGACATCTTTAGTAAGCAAGCCAAAGTTGAGCACTTTCCACAACAAAAGATTTTCTGTTGGGGATGAATCATTTCTCCAGATCATTGAAGACCATTTTTCTGCAGGCAAAGAGACATTGCCTGTAAAAAGCTGATACACATTATCTATAGTATGGGGTTTATTATTCCAAGAAGATGACATTGAGGCCTGAACATGATATATTCTGCTTTGTATGGTCTCCCATAGTTGTCTGATGGCCCGACTTCTAATATATAGGAGATGAACCATCCCATCATGTACATAATCATTTGCCTTTGCATGATAGTGTATTCCTATTTGTTGTTGTTGGTGGTAGGTTAATATTCTTGATAAAATGATCCCTTTACCTACCCAAGGATCATGCCAAAAGCTACCTGGTTGCTGCCATTAAATAAGGTTTGAATTTGAGGTAAGAACATGGTCCTAAACTAAAGAAGTTTCCTCCATGTCCAACTATAGGATTGCGGTATTTCCAAATTCCAGAAATATTTTCTCCCAATGCTATGGTGCCACACCCAATCAACCCATAAACTAGCCTTCCTATTCAATATATCATTGACGTGCTTGCTGAGAGCAGTAATGTTCCAAGTTTAATGTTGATGGTACCCAGACCTCCCTTGGATAAAGGAGCTTCAAACTTAGAGAATGAGCATGGTAGGAGCTTCCTTGAGTCATTAATTTCTTATTTAATCTCAAAACTTATATATCTTATATCTTTTGCATACGGGGCCAATTTTGGACACCGTTTATTGCATTGCGCTCGTGATGGAGAGCTCTAAAACTTGGCTATGGTTTGGTCAAATTTGGTTGCGGTGAGTGAAATTGTCTCTCGCCATACTATGATTGTTAATATAGTATTAAAACTGTATTTTATATGTTTTCTAACTTTAAAATGGGATTCCTAAAATAGTTATATCTATATGTATATATATATATATTACTTTATAAAAAGAAATTAATGTGTTTTAAAATGGTTTTAAATCAAATATCATATTTTACCCATTAATGCACTATTTTGATGAAATTGATATATTTAGGATATTTTGATATTAATCCCATATTGGTTGCTTTGGATGGATTGTATTGTGTTATTATAGACATATGCATGCTAATATAGACATTTCTATCTTGCTAGTTGCATGTCTGCTTGTTTGTTAGTTGGTTGAAAATGTCCTTCGAAGACGATATAGGAAAATCCTATTAGATAAAGTTTAGTGTATATCGATCAAATGAACACATGTTTGGGACTCAAATGACGTGATGGAGTTTCGTGCATATTGATCGAGCGCACAAGTGATAATAAACTCAAATGGATGGGATAAATATATGGAGGAGTATCGGTGCGTGCCGACTAATATGAAGATGAAGGACGACAGACTTGGGTATACCTTCGAACTTCAGGGAGGATGCCTCCATTCGGGCAATTTTGACATGGACGATGGAGAGGCTTCAAGGAGCATAATGTGATGATTCGTTCATTCGTTTGATGTTCGATTTTGATGACATGGCTCTTCGACGAGTGGTTTCGATGGTGAAGCGAAGATGTGATGCTTCGACACAATGACTCCATGGTTCGACGATGATAATTCTGTGATGGAAAGTGATGGCATCGATGATGGATAACTATACTTCGAGAAGCGGAGCAGGCGACTGAGAGGAATGCGGAATATGGATCTTAAGGCTAGGAATAACACTAGAGGGGGGTGAATAGTGTTTTTAAGAAATTACTAAATCTTTTTGAGTTTATGTTAATTTGAACACAAATGTATGCAATATTCAGACACAGATATAATCACAGAAACAAACACAGATGCAGAAAAAAGTAAATGCAGTAAAGGAAAGTACACACCAGATTTTATACTGGTTCGGGGTTACCCTATATCCAGTCTTGCACAACTAAGTACGAATTTCCTTTCAAAAGCAATTCAACAATTACAACCCTTGGTTTCAAAGCTACGAGGTACACCCTCCAGAATCACAATCCTCTGGGTAGAGATACTTGATTTACGGGCGACAAGTTCACCCAATTGATTGCCAAGGCTACAATCACACCTTTTCTCGCTTGATTGATTTCCAAGGCTACAATCACACCTTTTATCGCTAGATAGATTACAAAGAAGCCTATAACTCTGAATAGCACTTAGATCTTGTTGAGATAGTGATAGAGAATCAAACCAGAGATGCTCTAGTTAGATTCAATGTTGATTTCGGTAGAGTGATGATAGGATTTTGAATAAGAAAATGTGGAAGAAGAAGAGGAGTGAAAAACCAGAAAAACTGATTAAAAATTCATTGAAACTAACCCCTATTTATAGAAGAACAACAGTCATGCCCATTCGTGAAGAGTTATGGCGAATAAACACTTCTTTTGAAATTCAAATTTTGAACTCAACTGTCACCATGTCGACATGGTCACCATAGGCATGTCGACATCCCAAAGCAATTTTTGATGTTTTGATTTTCTTTGAAAATAACCTTTATCTTATATTAAAACTACTTTAAACTTTATAAATGTACTTGACTATAGTTAAAATACATAGATAAATATAGAGAATAATATATATATATATATATATATAATTTTACTATAATTTTATATTTAAATCTAAGTATAAATATATTATATTTAAAAGATAGTTTAAAATAAACGAAGTTTAAAAACAAGAATATTTAAGTCTAAAACATCTTTTTGAAAATCATTTGAAAAGATAATTTTTAAGTCTAAAACATTTTGAAAAGCAATTTTGAAAATCATTCCGAAGTAGTTTTGAAAATCATTTTGAAGTAGTTTTGCAAGCTTCTTCCTGCAGAATATCTCATCATGTCAGGACTCGAGAACTTGTACAAAACCAGGATGTTCGTGGGTTTGTAAGCCACTTGTCGTAGGTTTGTAAGCTACTTGTCGTGGGTTTGTAAGCCACTAAAAAGGTAGAAATGGGTTCCATCCCAAAAGAAAAATGGAGTGAAGATTTTAGTGCTATTATGAAGTTTTAACAAAATTCTAGACTCGATACTTATCTTGAAATCTTGAACTCTTGATAATCTTGATACTCATGAGTCTTCAATCTTGATATCTTGAATCTCTATACTGTACAGTCTTCATTCTTGGTACCTGCATGGTTAAATCCTGCATATACATATATATCTAAACTATATTGTTAGTATTTATATTTTATAATCTTATTCTAAGGTTGTTGTCATCAAAACCATCATCTCACGGACTTACAATCTCCCCCTTTTTGATGATGACAACCTTTGTTTATAAAATATTACTTCTATCCTAATAACTCCCCCTAAATCTAATAACTCCCCCTTAATCTATGCCTAACTATCCTATTTTATATTTCTCCCCCTTTGTCATCAACAAAAACAAGCTAACTTCAAACTATATAACTCTTAGTCTAATATCCTATATGATGATAGTGTTATCATCAATTCAAACTTAGTCCTAAATTACAAACTCTCCTAACTAAGAATCTATATAATAATACTGTTAATAGAACATATATAAGAACACACATTTTTTATCAATTATATATTTGTTTATATTTACATTTTTCGTAGAGATCGAAACAAAACAAACAACAAATAGAAAAGGAAGAGAAGAAACTAATGTGTGTTTTTTGAACATAGGAGATCTATGAACCGAACAATTTGGATAGTGGAAACAGAAATTTCCACGTTGTTCGACAAGATTTCATCTTTGTCAAAGCACACTTCGCCAACGCAAACGACTTTGTCGTTGTCTTCTGCGTGCGCTTCTTCCATGGGGACTACTTCTTCTTCTTCTTCGCTGGCCTCTTGTACATGATCTTCTGATGAGTCCTCGCAATCAAGATTGGGTTGGTATGATTATCCATTAGAAATTTTTGCAAATTCCTAAGGATTTTGCCTTGCCTCTCTTCTTCTTTGGCCATTCGAAGTTGCATCACTTGGATTTCAGTCATTAACTGAAGGGTATCTTTCAGAGAATCCTCTATTTTCGTAACACGAGCGAGCGTTGATTGTTAACACGGACCGGAAGTAGGCGATGGGAACAAAAAGGATGATTTTAAGTTTGATTTGGAAGAGGAGGCCATTGATAAATTGAACTCAGAAGATAGGATAGAGAGAAAACAGAGAGAATGAAGAAAATTTCGAAATGGAAGAAATATATAACCACTTATTTAAATTTTGGTGGGAAAAGAAATTTTAAAAAATAAAACGTTATATGTCGACATGGGTCTAGGGGGGATGTCGACATGGTCCTTGAAATTTTGCCTATTTAATTTAGTCTGAATTAATTATACTTGTTATTTATATTTCATATTTCAGTTAATGAACAAATACCTAATTCTCTTCTTAATTTAGTAAATGTAGATTCATTTAAGGGTTTTGTTAAAATATCAGCAATTTGATTTTCAGAATTGATATAGTCGAGAGTTATTACTTCTCTACTTATATTATCTCTGAGAAAATGGTATCTGATATCAATATGTTTAGTTCGAGCATGTTGAGTAGTATTTTTGGATAAATTTATTGCACTAGTATTATGACAATAAATTGGTGATTTTGAGATATTTAAACCAAAATCTTTTAAAGTTTGTTGCATATATATTACTTGAGAACAAGCCAAAGCAACAGAAATATACTCTGCTTCAGTTGTTGATAGAGAAACTGTGTTTTGCTTTTTACTAAATCAGGAAATCACAGAATGCCCTAAAAGTGACAATTTCCACTTGTACTTTTTCGGTCTGATTTACAACCAGCATAATCAGCATCACAGTAAGATATTAAGTCAAACGAATCATTTTTAGAATAAAATAAGCCATAATCAAAGGTATGTTTAACATATCTTATAATAAGTTTTACAGCTTTTAAGTGAGTTTCTTTAGGTTGGGATTGATACCTTGCACAGAGACAGACACTATGCATGATATCAGGTCTACTCGCAGTGATATAGAGTAGCGATCCAATCATTCCTCTATATAACTTTTGATCTACATCTTTCGAGAGATCTTCTTTACTAAGGTACTCATTGGTTGCCATGGGAGTGGGTTTTCTACTCGCAGTAGTCAAACCAAATTTACTAACTAGGTCTTTAGCATATTTTTCTTGACTAATAAAGATACCATTATCTAATTGTTTTATTTGTAATCCTAAAAAGAAGTTTAATTCACCCATATGACTCATCTCAAACTCTTTTGTCATTATTTCATAATTTTTTTTATTCATTTCAAAATTAGTTGATCCAAAGTTGATATCATCTACGTTTACTTGTACTAGTTGAATATCATTTTTATTTCTTTTAATAAAAAGAGTATTATCTACTTTACCTATTTCAAAATTAGATTGTAACAAGTAAGATTTTAGTCTATCATACCAGGCTCTAGGAGCTTGCTTTAGACCATATAGAGCTTTCTTAAGTTTGTAAACATGATTTGGAAATTTATTATTTTCAAAAAGTAGTGGTTGTTTAACAAATACTTCTTCTTTTACAAAACCATTTAAAATGCACTTTTAACATCCATTTGAAATAATTTGTAATTATTATGATTTGCGAAAGCAAGTAGAATCCTAATAGCTTCTAATCTTGCTACGGGGGAAAAGGTTTCATCAAAATCTATTCCTTCTTCTTGACAATAACCTTGAGCGACTAACCGGGCTTTATTTCTAACAACCTCTCCTTGTTCATTCATTTTATTTTTATAAACCCATTTAGTTCCAATTATTGTTTTATTTTTAGGTCTAGGAACAAGTTCCCAAACATCATTTCTAGTGAATTGATTTAATTCTTCTTGCATAGCCAAAATCCATGAATCATCAGTTGATGCTTCTTTTGGATTTTTGGGTTCAATAGTTGATATAAAAGATACATTACTCATTTGACTTAGTTGGTTTCTAGTTTTAACAACAGATTGTATATCTCCAAGTATATTTTCTATAGGGTGATCTTTTAAAATTCTAATCCTTTTATTAGGATGATTTAATTCATTATTAGTTTCAGTTGACTCTTGGTTTTGAGTAATTAAATCCTCTTCATCATTTATTTCATCAAAATTTTTGAAATTTTCATCAAATGAAACATGCATTGTTTCTTCAATGGTATTAGTTCTTAAATTAAATACTCTATATGCTTTACTTCTATTAGAATATCCGATAAAGATACCTTTGTCGGATTTAGGATCAAACTTATCTAGATTATCTTTTGTATTTAAAATAAAACATTTACTTCCAAAAATTCTAAAATAAGATACCTTAGGTTTCTTTGAGTAAATAAGTTCATAAGATGTCTTATCAGTTAAAGGTCTAATTAAAATTCTGTTTAAAATATAACAGGCGATAGCAACTGCTTCTGCCCAAAAATACTTTGGTAAATTACTATCAGAAAGCATAGTTCTCGCACACTCTTGAATCATCCTATTTTTACGTTCTACTACTCCATTTTGTTGTGGAGTTCTTGGAAATGAAAAATTGTGAATTATTCCCTTTTTATTGCAGAATTCTTCAAACTTTTCATTTTCAAATTCACCACCATGATCACTACGGATGGTTATAATTTTCTGAGAAAATTGATTTTGAACTCTTTTTGAAAAATTCTTAAAACATTCAAAAGTATCACTTTTATGTTTCAAAAATATTGTCCATGTAAATCTAGAATAATCATCTACAATTACAAAAACATATTTACTGTGATTTATTGACTGAATTTGAGATGGACCAAATAAATCAAGATGAAGTAATTCAAGAGGTTTTGAAGTTGAAATCATATCTTTCAATTTAAAGGAACTTTTTCTAAGTTTTCCTAGTTGGCATGCATCACATAGACTATCTACTTTAAAATTCATTTTAGGGAGGCCTCTTACTAGATCATGTTTTGACAGTCTAGATAGGAATTTGAAATTCAAATGCCCAAATCTCTTATGCCAAATCCAAGGGTCACTTGAATTTGCCAAAAGACACAAGTTGTCATTTGAAATTTTCATACTAAGAATATAAATATTCTTTTTCTTACTTCCCTCAAATATTATGGTTGAATTATTATCTTCAATGTGACACTTATCTTTTTCAAATTTAATTTTATATCCTTTATCGCAAAGTTGACTTATACTTAGCAGATTGTGTTTCAGATTCTTAACTAGCAAAACATTAGTAATAATAGGAGTTTCAGAGTTACCGACTTTGCCGATGCCGATCACATAACCTTTTGAATTGTCTCCAAAGTTAACCAGTCCTCCGTCTTTGTATATTATATCAATCAACATATCTGGATTCCCAGTCATGTGTCTAGAACATCCACTATCGAGTATCCATTTGTTCTTTTTGATCTGAACAGTTTGTTTGTTCGGGATTGATTCATCAACTCCCATAAAGCATGATTCCTGCACATGAAACAATATTAGTAGACAACATGTATTTGAATATTGATTATATGTAGACTCAAGAGACAATGATGATCTGAATATTTCTAAACATGCATTAACAGATTTCTTAAATATAGCCATTTTAAAAAAAACTTTTTCAAAAATCAGATTATGAAACTTTTGAAAACCTCGCTTTGATACCAAATGAGAGGAATGCGGAATATGGATCTTAAGGCTATGAATAACACTAGAGGGGGGGTGAATAGTGTTTTTAAGACATTACTAAATCTTATTGAGTTTATGTTAATTTGAACACAAATGTATGCAATATTCAGACACAGATATAATCACAGAAACAAACATAGATGTAGAAATAAAGTAAATGCAGTAAAGTAAAGAACACACCGGATTTTATACTGGTTCGGGGTTACCCTACATCTAGTCCCGCACAACTAAGTATGGATTTCCTTTCAAAAGAAATTCAACAATTACAACCCTCTGTTTCAAGGCTACGAGGTACACCCTCCAAAATCACAATCCTCTGGGTAGAGATACTTGATTTACGGGCGACAAGTTCACCCAATTGATTTCCAAGGCTACAATAACACCTTTTCTCGCTTGATTGATTTCCAAGGCTACAATCACACCTTTTCTCGCTAGATAGATTACAAAGAAGCCTATAACTCTGAATTGCACTTAGATCTTGTTGAGATAGTGATAGAGAATCAAACCAGAGATGATCTAGTTAGATTCACTGTTGATTTTGATAGAGTGATGATAGGATTTTGAATAAGAAAATGTGGAAGGAGAAGAGGAGTGAAAAACCAGAAAAACTGATTAAAAATTCGTTGAAACTAACCCCTATTTATAGAAGAACAACAGTCATGTCCATTTGTGAAGAGTTATGGCGAATAGACACTTCTTTTGAAATTCAAATTTTGAACTCAACTGTCACCATCTCGACATGGTCATAATAGACATGTTGACATCTCAAAGCAAATTTTGATGTTTTG
Organism: Allium fistulosum; assembly: GCA_030737815.1. Taxonomy (NCBI): domain Eukaryota; kingdom Viridiplantae; phylum Streptophyta; class Magnoliopsida; order Asparagales; family Amaryllidaceae; genus Allium; species Allium fistulosum. The sequence goes on from CM060906.1 coordinate 423,091,479, forward strand.
ATTTTCTTCGAAAATAACCTTTATCTTATATTAAAACTACTTTAAACTTTATAAATATACTTGACTATAGTTAAAATACATAGATAAATATAGAGAATAATATATATATAAAATTTTACGATAATTTTATATTTAAATCTAAGTATAAATATATTATATTTAAAAGATAGTTTAAAATAAACGAAGTTCAAAAACAAGAATATTTAAGGCTAAAACATCTTTTTGAAAATCATTTGAAAAGATAATTTTTAAGGCTAAAACATTTTGAAAAGCAATTTTGAAAATCATTCCGAAGTAGTTTTGAAAATCATTTTGAAGTAGTTTTGCAAGGTTCTTCCTGCAGAATATCTCATCATGTCAGGACTCGAGAACTTGTACAAAACCAGGATGTTCGTGGGTTTGTAAGCCACTTGTCGTAGGTTTGTAAGCTACTTGTCGTGGGTTTGTAAGCCACTAAAAAGGTAGAAATGGGTTCCATCCCAAAAGAAAAATGGAGTGAAGATTTCAGTGCTATTATGAAGTTTTAACAAAATTCTAGACTCGATACTTATCTTGAAATCTTGAACTCTTGATAATCTTGATACTCATGAGTCTTCAATCTTGATATCTTGAATCTTTGTACTGTACAGTCTTCATTCTTGGTACCTGCATGGTTAAATCCTGCATATACATATATATCTAAACTATATTGTTAGTATTTATATTTTATAATCTTATTCTAAGGTTGTTGTCATCAAAACCATCATCTCACGGACTAACAACGATGACAAATCAGATTAAGGGGATTGTTGGAGGCAGGTTACATGAAGCATGATGACACTCTGTGACTTATGATGGTTGTCTAGAGTAGTTTCCAACCGCGACGACTTCAGACGGAAGTTGTATTGATAATTCTAAAATGGGCTCCACCACGAGCGACATGTGCAAAGGGATCATTAATACTTGTAGGTTTTGCAGTGTACTCATAAAGCAGAGGGTACGTGAGGACACTCACTTGGGTTGTCTATGGAGGAGCAGACCTATTGTACACTGGGCTATCTATGGAGCTGCTGTCAGTTCCTAGCCTACTAAGTGGCATGGATTCGAGTATAGAGGAACCGAGATGTGGAGTAGTCTTTGGCTCTATGTAGGTGGCCATATGAGTGTCATTTATCCAACACACTGAGTGAGTGAATGTGAGGATGGATGCCATGTTTGTTTGACTGTTTTTATCATATCTCGACACCCTTAGTACTTTGATGTATAATAAACCCATGATGACTATCATAGAGTAGCATATATCCTATGTTATGTGCTAACTCTGTGCATGCAGGGACAGGTCAAGTATGATTCTCCATACTCTCTGTTCCATATACTATACTGACTTTTATAGTGTTTTAAGATTATTTATCGCTCACACCAGGCTGTTGTCTGACTCGAGGTTTTATACTTTGCTTCTTATTATCTCGAGTACTCTTAAATGAGTAGACTGGATAGCAGGTGTAAACAAAAATTGGATCTATGCAGATGGACTAGCAAGAGGTGACGCTTTCTCATACTTATATTTTGAGACTTATTGTTGTTTATTCCACTGTGTGACACTGTGGAGCCTTGACAGTGTTTGACTTACTATATTAGAGACATTTTATCAGTTGAGTTTATTTATTAATTGTATAAACTCTATTACTGCTTTGTATAACTGTATGAGTGGTTTATATAGTTATTACCGTCTTGCCTATTTTATATCTATGGTAATTATTATATTTTGTCCAATGTGCGGTGAGATATACGATAGATTATGTGATTATGTGATGTTTTATTTCTTTCTCTTCTCTTCCATTCACTTCTCTTCTTTTCTAATCCTCTTCTCCATTTCTTTTTCTTTCCCTTGACAATTGTCCTACATTGGTCGGATGCTCCAGCAGCGCAATATTCGGTTATATGAGCATCGATGGTGTAGGGCGGTCGTCACAAAGGCTGCTTCTCTTTCCAATCCACTATTTGAACTGGTCTACACACATGTTTCATATCTGGTGTTATGACTAGGTCTTCTACTATGCTCTGACTAACCACTACGCCCAGATCTCTAATGCATTTCTGTAAACATGATACATAAAACATATTATGAATCCCTGCAATAACGCTAGGCGGATCCACCTTATACGCCACCTTTCCAATCCTATTAATGATCGAAAATGGTCCAACATACCTGGGTGCTAACTTTCTAGCTTTCCCGAAGAGCTTTACACCCCTCATCGGAGGAACCTTCACAAACCCTTGATCACCTAATACGAACATGCATTCCTTCTTATGTCGGCATAACCCTTCTGCCTATACCGTGCTGCCCTCATTTAGCTTGGATCAGTCCCCTTTCTCAGTAGCATCCTTCTCCACATCTGGTCCCAACATAATCCTATCCCTACATCCAACCAACATGTACGCGGCTTACATGGCCTTCATACAATGCCTAAAATGGAACCATCCCAATACTGCTCTGATAGCTGTTGTTAAATGAGAACTCTACTAGATATAAGTAATCCTCCCAAGATCCACCAAAGTTTAAATGCATGCTCTAAGCAAATCTTGTAGGACCCTATTGATCCTCTCGGTCTGCCCATCTGTCTATGGATGGTATGTAGTACTCATGCACAGTTCTATACCCAATAACTTCTGCAAACTTTGCCAAAATGCGCTAGTGAACAACGAATCTGAGTCACTAACAATAGTACCAGGCACCCTGTGCAGCCTCATTATTACCTTCGCATATATTTCTGCTAACTTCAGTGCAGTCCACTTAGCCTTCACTGGAATGAAATGGGCTCACTTGGTTAGTCTGTCAATTATGACCCATATGCCTTCATTCTATTCCCTTATCCTTAGTAACCCATCTACGAAGTCCATAGATACCGAATTTCATTTCCATACTGGAACCTCTAAAGGCTACAGTAGTCTACTTGGCTTTTGATGTTCTGCTTCACCTTTTGGCATGTAAGACATCTTCTTACATACTCTCCCACATCTTTCTTCATTTCTTCATAGAAGAAACTCCTCTTTATATCTCGGTACATTTTCATACCTCCAGGATTATTTTAATCTTTGAATGATGACATTCATTCAATACTTCCTTCCCCAGTTCATTTGTACTCGAAACATACAACTTACCATTCTTCCATAGTCTGCCTACTGTATCAACACTGAATCGCTTGGGCTCCACTGCTCCGACTCCTGAGTCTAAATTCTTTGCCATGTTTGCGCAGAACCTGTCTCCCTTCTGCAGTTCAGCTATCCTTTCTACTAGCGCAAGCCTAACTTCTAAGCATGATAGCATTCAAAATGTACTGCTAGAACATGCACTAGATCGAAACTACACATCACACGCAGAAAATGCTTCTAAAATGGACCATTCCTCTATCATAGTCAAATCACAACTTTTCTATTTTCAGCTTAAGGCATCGACTACTTTATTGCCTTTTTCAGGGGTATATCTATCCTAAAATCATATGATGCTAGAAACTCTAACCACCTCTGCTGCCTTATGTCCAGCTCCTTCTTAGTGAACAGACATTTCAATGACTTGTGGCTAGTATACAACTCAAGCCTCTCGCCCAAGAGATAATGTCACCAAATCTTCAACGCGAAGACAAATTTTTCCAACTCCAAATCATGCGTTGGATACAGAACTTCAGGGGGTCGCAACTGCCTAGTTACATAAGCAATCACTCTACCCTTTAGCATCAACATCGCGCCTAACCTCAAACCTAACACATTAGTATATATGGTCATACCAATATTTCCTTCAGGTATTACAAACACAAGTGCATTCGTCTGTCTACAATTTAGTTCTTGGAATGCCTTTCACACTCCTGCACCTAAACAAACTGTTCGCCCTTCCTTGTTAACCTCGTCATTTGTACAGCTATACAAAAGAACTTTTTAATAAATCTTTGGTAATAGCCAGCCAATCCTAAGAAACTATGCGCCTTAGTCATGGTCTCAAGTCTCTTCCACCCGTTTACTGCGTCAACCTTCATATCATCTACTACTAATCCTTCTTCCAAAATCACATAACCTAGGAACATCACTTCCCTCATTCAAAAATAACACTTAGAAAATTTCATCTTTAACTTATGCTATCTCAACGTCTCCAGCACAAGCCCTAGGCGAACTTCATGTTCCTCCTTATCCTTAAGGTACATCAAGATGTCGTCTTCGAACACCAACACTTAACTATCCAGCTTATCTCGAAAGATCCTGTTCATCAAGTCTACAAAGAATGCATGCACATTAATCGGCCTAAATGGCATAACCAATCATGTGAACAGTACATTGTTCTGAATGCAGAGAAAGGAATACTTTCCTCTGCAACTCTCATCTGATGGAACCTTGTAGCCAAGTCCATTGCGAAAACACCTTAGATCCACTTAATTGATCAAACCGATCATGGATGATCGGTAAAGAATACATATTCTTCACCCTCCTTTCATTCAGCTTTCGATAATCTATACATAGTCTCAATGATCTATCGGACTTCCTCACAACCACTGCTGCTGCTCCCCAAGACAAACTGCTCGGCCTTATGAAGCTCTTTCCTTCTAACTCTGCCAATTGCTTCCTCAACTCCTCTATCTCCCTTAGTAGCATTCTACTTGAGGGTCGAATAAACACTTCAGTCCTTGATAGTAAATCTATTCGAAACTCCATCCTCATAGGCGGCAACCCTGAAATCGATTCAAAAACATCTCGAAACTCTTTTACTACACATCCTGCTCCAAAATCATCTTCTTTAGAAGTTAAACCAAATAAAACACTCACGACTAGTTCCATACATTCTTCTAAGACCACATACTCTCTCTCTATCTCTGTGGTCCGAGTGACTCATAGTAATTATACTTTCAATGTAGTGCACTCTTGCCCTATACTTCTCCCATAAGTCCATCCCCAGAATAACTCCAAAGCATATGAAGTCACACACGTTGGGATCATAAGACACTTACAACCACCTAATTCGATATCTAGGTTAGTGCATCTCAATCCAAGAGTGGAACACTCTCTTATCGGATTTGCTACGCGTATGAGGGTACCTAAATAGGTAACTCATAATCTAAGTCTGTTAACCAACTCTTTAACTATAAATGAATGTGTAGCTCCAATATCAAACAATACTCTAACTGAAATTGCAAAAATAAAAGTTGTACCTTCTAAGACTTTCCTCTTGCCTCTTTCCTTGGTAGATGATCCTTCCATTGGTCCCTTTAAAGTATAAACCTGCGCTTTAAGCTCTAGTCAGTCCTTCTTCAAATGTCCTACTTTGTCACACTTTAAGCACTTCATCTTCGAAGTTTCCTTGGGCGTAGGGCACCTTGAAGCATAATGCCCCTTCTGTCCATATTTAAAGCATTTAACCTCTATGTTAACAACTAAACCCCCTTCCCCTTTTACACTCCTTTCTTGGCTTTCGTATATGGGGTAAACTTTTTCTTTTGCTATGCTTTGGGTCTCGTCTCCACCCTTTTCTGCTCTTGGTACATCCCATCATACCTTCTAGCACTGTCAACTACAAACTCAAAAGGAGATGCAAGATGAGCCAGCCATCACCTTATGATCAAGACCTTGCTTCAAGCCACCGATAAACTTCTCATTCTTTTTTATCGAAGTTTTAATGATCTCCGTGCCATGTTTAGCCAAAGAATTAAGGTAGTGTTTGGTTTGTTGTTTTTAGTTTTAGGATTTCTTCCATACAAAAATGCACATGACGCATGTATATTGCCGAAAACGACTAATTTAGAAAATGAAGTTAACATACAAAATAGAAAACAACTTTTTTTATTTTCGGTGTTTTGAGAAATAACACAAGCACGTGAAACAATCCATTCATCCGTCGTTCCTCTATCTTCTTCGTCCTTCCATCCGTTTTTCTTTCATCCCCTCCGTCGTCTCTCCATTCTTCTCATATTTGACATACATATTGAAAACCGAAAACACAAAATTCGTTTTTAAACCAAACACTACCTAAACTTCTAGATGTATCCCTCCACGGTAAGGCCACCCTACTTTAGATCAATAAACTCTCTCAACTGTACTCTCTATTGAGATTCTAATATAAACTGCACCCCAAACCTCTCTTTAAACTTCTCCCAAGTGAACTTCGCTTCTTGGGTCTCAGCCACTACTATCTCCTACCAGTCCAGTGCATCTTCCTGCAATTGTCTTGATGCTAACCTTCTCTTCTGCGCATTAATCAATCCTAAGTCTCCAAATATGCGCTTATAACTTTTTAGCAAATTTAGTACTTCTATTGCAGGCTCCTTCCCTATAAATGCCTTCCCTTTCAGGTTTCTAAAATCTATGTTCACCTTTGGGAATTCATCTCTCACCACCACAAGTCATAGTTGAACTGCCTCTAGTGCAGCTTCCCTCATCATCTAGGCCATGAACTGCCTAAATAAGATATTTACATCCATGCTTGCCTCATTTACTGGCTATGCAGCTTCCTTTTCTACTGCTCTTGGGATTTCCTCCTAATTCTTCCATTAGTCTACATACTATCGACCTCTCTTCTTAAACATTCTCCTTCTATCATAACTAGTCCACTTCTCAAATTCATCTTGCTTTTTTATTAAGAAAGTCTTTATCGAAAGGAAAATATGGAGAGTGAAACAACCTTAGAAGGATAGATATATCTTTCTATATATCTATAGAGCAACATAAAAGTACGTTATATATGTATATGTATGCGTGTGCATGCGTGCGTGTGTGTATAGTCCATTCCCTCCCCAGGGTATTCACCTTATCCTAAGTATTATTTTATTTTTTGGCTCTGCTTTACTTAAGTGTCCCCAACCCATGCTCTGCTACCAAACTATAACATCCCCACTTGAGACTCAAAGATGAACACCAATGATGCTGCACTCATCATTAGAATTATCTTTCAGCGATGAAAGTAAGTTCAGTTTATTAATTAAATAAAGATAGAGTAAATAGAGTAGTTGAATATTTTCATTACATCAAAATTTGCTTTAGATTCTTTACATATACTTTTGTCAAGATTAATCCCAAAGACATGCCCATGTAGGGGTCAAATATAATAGGAAATACCATAGTAAAGAGTCGAGTCAGCATATGATGATGCAGCCCACAATCCTTAGTACAACGGAAACAAAAATCTTTATTAGCTACAAGCCTCCTGCTCTATCTTATATCTTGGTACTATGGTCCTTATTTCTTACTTTTCTAATCCCATAAACCCAGCTTACTCAAATGAGCACCTATGAGTTTATGTGGAAAATAATAATAAAAACATGGGTCAGACATAAAGTTCGGTGTGAATAATACTTACCTAAAACAATCATATAGTGAGATCAAACCATACTGCATGTGTTGGGTTTCGCCCTCACTGTTCAACCATCAAGAGTGGAACAATAAAAATAATGATGCAATTGGTCCTTATCTACGTCTGCATCTTACGCTTCCATAAGAGGCCCCCCTTTACTGGTGCACCCCTGATGCAGTCTCCACTCAATTCCCAATTTAGTTCATTCTTGTAATTCATTACAATACTTACTAATGCACACCTTGCATAGTCTCTACTTGGTTCCCAATTTAGATTATTCTTTAATATATTGTATTACTTACTATCGTTTGATTTTGTTCTACACATCTTCTTGCTTTTTCCTTAATTTTTTTAATACTACACCCCGTGTAGATCTTATCCTTCTTTAACTTTTTAGTATTTCACCCTACATAGTTCTTACTTATTTTTCTTTAACTATTGATTACTACGTCCTACGTAGATCTTATTGATTCTTCTTTAACTGTTTAATACTGCACCCTACACATGTCTTCTTATTTCTCTTTAACGATCTAATACTATGCCTTGCATAGTTCTTATTTGTTCCTCTTTAACAAGTTAATACTACGCCCCACGCAGTTGAATGCCTTTCCTCACCTTCTTAACATGTGCATTTGTGAATGCTTCTCCTCACCTTCCCAAGGTATGCACCCACTTTAAACATTTATTTATGGAACTGCCCTGCAATCCCTGAAAGTTAAATGCCTCTCCTCACCTTCCTAAGGTATGCATTCAGGTAAGCATCCCCACCCAATGTCAATAGCCCTTTCAACCTTATTACTAGCGCAAGATCTCTACTCATTACTGACCTGGCCTGTAACAACCTGGAATTTCGGTATTTAAATATATGAATTATTTAAATATTTGAATCTTGGATTAAATGTTATTAAAATGATTTAAAAATCTCTTTAACCCCTTTTTAAATCATAACCAATAATGGAACTTGTTTTAAAAGAATGTTTACAAAAATATATTCTTCAAAGAGAAATCGATAATGTGACCGAAAATCGGTTTATCGATAATTATTTTTTCAATTTATATAAGTTGTTTGAATTATTGTGCACTTGACTAATTATCAAATGAAAACATTAGCAACTAATTAACACACTCTCCTTTTCATAAAACTTGGAATGTTCTGGAAAGTTCAAATAAGATAAGGGATATTATCATGGTAAGGGTAAAGTGGTAAATTGAATAAAGGAGAAGTGACATAAAGTTGTCATGATAAGAAGTAATTAATGTCATTAGGGCTTTGAGGGGTTTTTGGTCTTTTCCCATCATCATTCCTAAGCCTGTATAAGGAGGGGTACACCCTTAGATAATATTAACAATAATTACAAAGCTTTAGTTCTAAAATCAATGGCATCTTCTTCTTCATCATCTCTTATGATCTAAAAAGAAAGAGTTGCAAATCAACTCCAAATCACTTCGAACTTCGCTACAATGCTTAGTATAATATTAGAAACCCTTCCACAAAGCCAAAACATAAATAAGTGGAGATATAAGCATAGGCCATGAGCAATGGGGTGTTTGGGAGGGAGGAAAAGCAAGGTGAAGCCAAGGATAAAAGGAAGGAAAGAGGTGGTTGCAAGTGAGGTTAGGCTTTAGTTCTTGGATCTTGGTTTTGGTTGGATTAAAGGTGAGTTAATACCTCACTTTGAATGAAAAATATAACACATCTATGTTGTGTTTTATTGTGTTAAAGTTGTTTGAATTATTATTAAATTATGTTAAAACATTAGTTTGAAATTCTTACTTTAAAAGTAAGTGACATATGTGATCCATGTACATGGACTTGAATGAACTTAGAATGAACTTGGATGGACTTATATGACAAGTGACTATACCTTGAACAAAGCACATAGATTGTAGTTTAACATAGGTTAGAATATGACTTGGATTTAGAACTGCACTTATAGTTATAGTCGCTACAGAAGCAGTTTGAAATTGCCTTGTTTTTGGCAATTGTTATGGAACATTGTAGAGAGATTCTTAGGGGTTTGCACTGTATTTACATTGTTTTATATGTATGTTTGTTGCTATTAAAAGATAGAACAGTACAATAGTTAAGTAACATCTTGAAAACGGCCAAAACATCACTAGTGCAAAACTGCCCCGTTTAACCTTGATTTTTCGACTTCAAATGCTTCAAAAAGGACTTTAAATTTAAGCCCTTTGTTTAATTCTTTTTAAAAGTATTTCTTAACTCTTATCAGACTATTTTAAAAGTGGTATGAGATTTATATGAATTTTTAAAAATTAGTTATGAATTTATATAAAAAACCGTTATTGTAGAAAACGCGGTTTTCTATGTTTTCAAGTAAATTAAAAAATGATTATTTTTAAGTGATATTCTGTATGAATGTTTGAAAAACTATTATAAGTATTTTTAGTAGAAAATATCTTATATAAATATTTTGGAAAATATCTTATACGATATCTTGTTTTAAATTATAAAACAAAAGGTTTAGAAAGAGGTTAGTAATTACTTAATGGCCAAATGGTTAAACTGTTTAATTACTTATTAGGAAAGTAATTAACTATGCTTAACATTAATAAGCCAACAATGTAATCTTGTCTATTTGTGAGATTTAAGATTGATGTTGAGTAGGGATGAAGCAGTAGAGCTCCAACCTACCGGGCTTCCCTCTTAACCAAGAAATAGGTAAGTGAAAAATGTCAGAAATGTATTAATCAAGTTGATTTCTTATTGTTTATGGAAATCATTAATACTATACATAGCACTAAAAGCCGACGAGGTAGACTTATCCATTTGTGAGATTTAAGAATGAAGTGTCTAGGTAAGGCTTGGAGCAACCAGTGCCCAAACTACCTGGCTTCACTCTTGAACGAGAAATGGTTAAGTTGAGAATGTCGGGAACGAGTTAAGCGTACGAATCATGATTTGTATAAGCAATGGTTTTTGACTACATAACTGATTAATCAATTATCGATCTTAATCGAATACGAACTTAGATCTTTAAAACAAAGGTTTTAAAGATAGTAACAAGTAGGAAAATGGTTTGCGTATGTTGTGACAACGTGTTAATAGCATTCATCTTTAACTCTTTTCGATTATACTTAAGGATGTAAATAGATCTTTAAAAGAATGATTTAAAGGTAAGAAAAAGCGAAATGGTTTTGGGTTTGTAGTGACAAGGTTTAAGTAACATTCGTCTTAGTGGATTTATGAAAGTACTTAGATTCTTAAAATGGATATTTTGAAGGAAATAATAAATGATGGAATCTTTTAGAAAAAGGTAGAAAAAGTAGAATTTATTAAATAAATGAAGTTTACTAATAAAGGAGTTTTAATAAATAAAAAGATTAATTAAATGGAAGGGATTAGGAGTTGTGTAAGTAACTTAATCATACTCTATGTAGCTTGATTGTGTTTTGGATGATGATAGTGTTTTGTGTGTTTATTCATTTATGGTAAGTAAATGAAACTTGATTTTCATTTAGAAAAATCTATCTTTTACCAGATGGTCTGAATTGACCAGAATATGACTTAAGAAGTCATCGAAAGGCTTCACGATTTCATATCAATTAGAACCCCCAAGGAAGAGCATTGGTACAAAACGTCTCTAGATTTTGCTTACTTTTGAAAGAACCGGAATTGAGTTAGCCGAAAATTCATCGAATTATTTTTGAAGCGACGGGGATTGGTACGTGTTTTACTTATCAAATACCACTTCAAAACCAGTATACGAGTTCCATGTTTTGGAAGCGGTTGTGAAGTGAAATGTTATAGAGTTAAACTATCAATCCTAAGGTTAAAGTCCAAGGGAAAGGCCAGCGTTAACATTTCTAATGATGCTATCATATGGGACTGTCTATCTTGAGGAGTATTCCAAGGGAGAGGACAGCATTAGCATTCGTCAAAGGACTTATGCGGAGAACCTATACGGAGGTTCAAGATCTGTTTGGGATGCTTGAATCCATGTAGTGATTCGTGATCTATTCAAGATGAAGGAGTCAAAGTGGGGATTCGTGAGCTGATCGAGCGCTGAAGACTCGTGTGAAAAATGCCACGACAAGGTAGGTTGCATAGTCTAGGGTTTTGCAATCCCACGACAAGGTATATCAACTCCATTATCTAGAGTATGCTTATCGATATGTTGTGTGCATGAGTTAATGGTACTTGGTTTCAGTTGTGCAGGTTTGCTCGTTTGAACATGGGTCAGCAATGTTTTCCTTATTGTATATTTTATCTAGAGATATACGACGCTCAGTAGGTAACTTTTGATCCTTGTGCATGAAGTTCGAATTGGCTTCCCTAAAGAGATCTTTGTGGAAAATTTATTATGCAAACATTCCTTATCGATTTTGGTTGTACCCTTATTACGTTGGAATGTAATCAGTGTAACCATTTCGACTATGATTAATTTTTATTTTGAGCATGAGATATTATTATAATATCACTGGATTCTCTATAAATGGTTTAGTTATCGTAAGGTAAAAACTAATTCATGTTTATATGCGGCATGGTCTTACGAGATACCTTTATTTTGAAAGGTATTTATAATGCTAAAAATCTATTTGATCCGTGTTTCTCAGGCTGGTTTACCAGACTGATCTAGGTGTTATTTCATTATAATGCTTGGGTCAGCCCTGTGTATGTTTCTATATTTAACTTTGGACTCTTGGGAGCTTATAGAGTAGAGCTGGAGTTCTACTTACCGTAATATTTATTTCCACTGCATTGCTTTGTGTGTATCGTTAGCATTTATGAGGACAGGTTGTTATAACTGTTCAGGATGATTATAGTAATTCCAAAAAACTTCGTATCTTAGAATGGCTGTTTATACCGTCTTTTAATATTTTATATGATCGTTACATTGTGAGATTCTGATATTGTGTTCCTTCTTCCTTATTCTATTTACTTTTCTTTTTATTTCACCGTAACAATTCGTCTTTCCAGCACTTGAGTGGTCGACACAAGAATACTGTGGATGTATTAATATCGACATTTAGGGATCGGAAAGACGAGGGATTACATGGCCTCTTACCTACTTATCTTTTATTAGGTTTCATTTATTATTTTCCTTGGTGCAGTACTACCATGCCCTAATGCTGAGTGCTTTCCACTTTTCTTATTAAATATTCCTTTCCCAATTATGGCGCAGCATGATCCCTTCCTATTGTGCGTAGTTTTTACTTATAATGTAGGGTTGCTGCCCAACCGCCGTTTTGGACAAACTCTGACTTCCCAAACATATCTTTACACGTATTGTTATATTATTTGTCCCTATTTTACTTTATGTTATTTGCAGTGTCCTTTTCTTTCTTTTCAGCAAATGATTTGGATATGGTTCCCTCTTTATTCCCAATATATATTAATATGTTTTCCCATATAATTTTATTTTCTTGCATCCCCCTAGTTCCTCCTTACCCCAGCCCAGTTCTTAGCCCATTTTGGTTCATTTTCCGTATAGAAAATCTTATTCCTAGAAAATTTGTGAATGCTTGTCTAACATACTAGATCTTTATTTGGGCTTTTATGGCTATTTCCCTATTTATTTTCTAATTGTGCACCTTCAATAAATCACATAAAATCATATAAGCTTAATAAATTTCTCAAACTAAAAAATCATCTCTAAAATCATGATTAGAACATCATATAAAGTTTCATTATCTTTTAAATCATTAAAGTAGGGGAAACACATCTAAGCATCCCATGTTTATCTATCATTCCATAAAACATTGATTAAGCTTTTATATCTGTTAATAAAAATCCATATAAACCCCATCATACTTAAAGATGTACAAATCTAAACCGAAACCATATATTAGAGATCGGTGTAGAGTTACTTAATCACCTAGATCTTTGAGATGTCTAGCTTTAGTCTTCTTAATCCTCTTTAGCTTGCATTTTTTTATCTTCTTCCTACTTGCCTCCTCTAAGCCATCAACATTAAAGTTCTTTTCTAGTTCTTATTTTATTTTGAGTAGGATGAAATGAATGAATAGAAAAGAGTAATGTTTAATATTCTGTAATAATTTGGGCTTGGGCCCTCATACCCCTTTTCCATTTATTTATTTCTCCTTGCTTCTCTTGTTTGGGATGGCCTAGCATTTTAATTAATTTATAATCATAATTAATTATAAATTTAGGGTTGTTACAAAGTGTGTTCTAAGTGAAGTCGAATGGGGAACGAGGTACAGTTAGTATTCCTTTTTCTTTGAAAATAGAAATTCCTCAAAATCCTAGAGACTTTCGAATGGTTCCTGTGGATCCTTACAAAGGTTTAAATGATCCTATAATAAACCTATTGTAGTATACTAACACATTTTAATGATAAAGTTAGGGGATTGCCCTAGCGGAAATTTTGTAATTTATTACATATATCTAACTCGATAACCAACCTTATTAGAAATAAAAGGTGTTTTCTTTCTATTATATACTTCTTAATATAATGTGTTATATAAATTAATTAATTTATGTGTAATTAATAGAAAATCCATAAATAGTATATTTTGTGATAGTAGTTACAAATTGTTGTAACAATGAGTAGTTTATAACAATGAAAATAAACATACCATTTTAAATAATCCTAGTCAAGATGTATCAAGATTGAATATCGTGCATCTGTTGAGACTAGAGTATGTGTTGCTCTCCAAATGTTGGGCAGCGCATTACTCATGATTGTTGGAGGCATCAAGGGGTTACGTACTAATAGTTATTAGATAACTATGGAATGGCTTGCTCAATAGTTTTTTTTATTGGTTATTATAACTAAGGTCAAACATAAAATATCGAAGTGACTAATTTACACAGTTCTCTTGACTTGAGAATATCGTTGATCTTCAATATGAAAGCACCGCTTTGGTTATTGTTAAATCATGGCATGACATCCATTAAATAACTATAGTTGGGTTGAGTGAATGTATTGGATGTGAAACACTATTCAAGAAATTATTCGCCACCTCAGTTATAAAGGGTTGTGCCATGGTCAACTGAAGTCAACTTAAAGTCAAAATATCTTGCCAAAGTAGTTCGGTTAATAATAATTGTTATTATTGAACCAAGGACTTTGTATTTGGACTATAGAGTTGAATACGGATGATATTGGAATTCTGACCATAACCAGATACATAAGTCCAAAATGATACAGTTTTGACAAAGAAAATTGGTGTAAATAATTGTCACTACCGGTGATGCTTAAAATTGTTAAAATTAGATTTTTACCCGAGCCATATAAGTGTTAAATTTGAGCAAAATATCACAACACTTGCCAAGGTGAATGTGAACGTTGATATATGAATTGTTCAACATTAACCGCTGACCAATGTACATCTAAAGAGTCAATACAACCGCAATGTTGAATCCTCCGTCTACCACCCAACTTTATTAAATTATAAATGTTATAATTAATTAAATTAATTAATATTTATGAAATATTAGTTATAAATTTTTTTATTTGAATTATGTTGATCAGTATTAAAAATAATGCGTATATAAAAGTTATGTATACACTTGTCGATATACGATCGATGTACATTTAAATATGATTTAAATGTAAAATATCTAATCTGGCTTGAGGTGATATGAGGCCCAATAGGGAAGCATCTTTAGCCAGCCATGTTGGGGATTTTGGCTTGGAATTTGGTTCCATAAGGTGTGTAAATGGCTAAGGAAAAGAAAGATATATTTCTATCTTCGACCACCTCCTTTCCTATGCTATTTAAACACCTCTTGCTAATTTTTACTAATATTTTTCTAGGATTTGTGCCTCCACCTCTCCCATCTTTCCAAGGCTAAAATCCCTTCTTCTCCCTCTCCAAAATTCAAAAAAAAATCTCAACACAAATTCAATTAAAATAAGAACACTGTGTAGCTTTCTCAAAGGGGTTGCGGCTTATGGAAGTGTTGAACAAGTATTCAAATGGAGTAATAAAGATTCAATATTCAAGGTATTCTCTTGGGTAATAGCAATGTACTATTTTTTTCTACAAATTCTCATGGTTCTATAATTGATTTTGATATGCCTTTTGTTTAAATTGAATTGTTTATTTTTCACGATTCCATATATGTATGTGTTGTTGACATATGATGTTGAATATGAATATATGTATATGATTTTAACTTGAATTCTTTTGAGTTTTGGTATAATCACAAGCTTTTTCAATGACCACTTCATCTGCCCCACCACTTCCCCTCACCCTTTTTGTCCCTCTCATACCTACCATCCCATCCACTGTTACATCCACTATTCCTTTGACCATTCCCATATCCTTGCTCATTCCAACTCCCTCCATCACATCAACTCTGTCTTCTGGCTCATGTCCCGTCACTCTCCATCCTCTCGATCCCTATCCTTACTCCAAACTACCAGTACCTCTACCTTGCTCAAATGTTCTCCCTTTTGTTCCTTTTGTCATGTCTCCCCGTACCTTTTCCGCCTCCACCAAAACTAGTCTTCACTCTTCAACTTCAAAACTGGTCTTCGAATGCCGGAAAACCCGATAGTTAGGGGAAAAGAAAAACAAAGAGGTAGAAGAAAATAGAACCAACAACATAGAATCTCAAAATCGCAACGGAACAATATATAATAGATAATAACATGTCTTTATACAAAAGAACTATAACTGTTATTTATACATATCATCATCAGTACAATAAATAAACAACTCAATACTAGACAGTTATATAACTTGTCCTCACTAGTGCTGACTATACAGCCTAACACGCACAGCTGAATATAACCAAGTACATGGGATACGTCTCTGTCATCTAGCTCGCCTCCTGAGCTCCATAGCATCCTAACCTGAATCTGTAATACTCGGTCTGACCCGAGCATTATAATAAAATAACACCTGAGTTAGGCTGGAAAACCAGCGTGAGAAAACACACTCAATTTGAATTATTAAAGTTATCAAAATCCTTTGAAAAACAAGGGTATCTCGTAAGACCGCATCACACATAAACACGATGGGTTTTTACCTTACGATAACCAAAACATTTTTATCAAGATTATCTGATATTGTAATAATGTCTAAGTACAAATACTTATTCAAATAGCCGAAATTGTTACATTAATTGAATTCCAGTCTACAACCAAAACTGTAAAGGCATGTATTGGAGAATGAATTTCCATACAATGACTAGGCACTGGGGTTCCACCTATCACAATACACTTCTAGAAAAATGTACCGAGGACCTCGCTGAGATCCCCTACAACACAAGACTGGCCTTACCCCTAACCTGGATAGAACCGAATATGTTACCACCCTTATCGAGAGCTCTTTTTCCATGTACCACCGTATCCATAATTTATAATATATCCGAGGGTATCTAGAAAGGTGATAATATACCCTAATTAGGTGCGACTCACTTAGCCTTGCTGCATCTCCCCTAATTTTCAGTCGTTCCGGTTGATGAGGCTTGAGGCTATGATTACCTTTTGAAGGAATTTATACTTGGAATGTGTGATATCCTGGAATTTCAAGGAGTTTAAAATGTGATAATCTCTTTAATTAAATTAATTAAAATTTGTAAAGTTGATATTTTCAAACCATTTAATAAAGAGATGTTTATAAATATAGATATAAGTGGGTTTTAAAATAGAATTATTATTTTCAAAGTAATAATGTGTTTATTTAATTTTATATGTCTGAGTTGATTTTAAATTTGGATGTTTAAATTACATTTGAATTTGGATTTAAACTTGAATTTAAAGGATATATATATCTTAATAATATTTTGGATATAAAATATGGATAAGTTTTTATTTAAAATAAGACTGTTTATATTATTTTCTTTAAAAGATTTTATTTATATAATTTGGAAAGTATTTATTAAATAGTTAATAAATACAAAAGTTTTATATTATCATTTAAAAATGGACTAAATATACTATATATAATTATATTTAAGATATGATTGGTTTTTATTTTATTTTCTTTTAAAGGTTTTATTTTTATAAATTAAGAAAAGCATTTATAAATTAGGATATGTATTTATTAATTAGGAAAATTTAATAATAAAAGCTTTTAAATCCATTTAAAATAATATAAAAATATTTATGCATGTAGTATTACAAGTGTTAAGTTATAAACATCTTTAAATAACATGTGTTAACATATTAATCAAAGTTGAGACAAGTGTCACAATTATTTCAATTTTCTTTTATTTTTATAAAATCCTAATTTAAACTTATAAAAGCACATATCTTCTTTTACAATTCTTTTTTTTTTCTATCTTCATTTCTTATAACAAGAAAAAAATGGCCAGATCTGGAATCACTGCCTTAAAAAAATCAAAACCTGAAATACTCCTCATCTCAAATGCAAAACCTTGTAATCATCTATTAAAAGCCTGTAATCTCCTCTAAATCAAAGCAGACCTGTAAACTAATTTCTAAAAGCAAGTCTGTAATCTTCTCAAACCAGTAATGCAAGCTCAAAATACTCCTCAAATTCATGTTCAAAAACCTGTAACACTCCTCAAGAAAACTAATCTGCAATGTTGTTTTCCTGTAACCATTTTTCAAAGTGCTTTCTTCTCCAAATTCAAGTTTCCAGTAAAACAACGTCAAGTATTTCAGTTTTCAAAATCAAGCTTTCCTGTTTCGAAATCAAAGCTCTGTTCAACATCATTAACTAGTGAGTAAACAATCATTTTATTTGTTTAATCTACTTTAACTGGATGATGTGATTAGTAGTTGAAGAAATGTTGTTTGCATGGATGTAAATATGAATTTATTTAGAGTGCATGTCTGTGTAGCCTCTGTTGTATAAACAGTGAGTAAACATCATTTTAAAAAGTTAAATCTGTTTTATAACCCTATGCATGTGAGTAAACATATATTTAAAAAGGGCTTAAGTAAACTAAATCTGTGCATGTGCTTCTTGGATTATAATTTGCTTTGCACGTGTATTTGTAAGTATGTTCTCTGTATATATGTATGTTTGATCTGTGCATGTATGATATGTTTGTTCTTCTTTGTTTTCCAAAGTACAGAGTTTAAAAACAAGTCAAAAAAATCCAAATCTCCTTATCCAATTACTGTTAGGCTTAGAGTTTCATACAAAATAAGTTTGTGTAAACGTAATTTAGGTTTTAAAAACATGTTTAAGTATTTTAGGTGTGGAAATCTTCTAGAATCAAGATAGTACAGAAGAAATTTTAAATACATGTTGAAATCAAGTATTATAATTTGTTGATCAAATTATATAACTTAAATCTTCTTTGTAAAATACGATTTTTAAAACGAAAATCATGATTTTTAGATTTGGATTGAGTCTATAATTCGTAGATGACCAGAAAGTGAGTTTTGCTCTATTGTGAGTGATCGGAGTGACGTGGAGGGTCGGGACTACTTCTGGAGATAGAGGAAGGTTCAGTGTACTTGGGAAAAATGGTAGATAAATTTATAGATCATCGGTGCGTCATGGATTCATCGAATTAGGGTTCGATTAGCTGTTTTCGTCAACTGGTTTTGCGAGGTCAGTTCATCAAAGTCAAGGTGCCGGAGTTGATCGCAGTAAGGGGAATCGGTGCGTAGATCTTTGGGGAAGTTATGGCCTGAGTTTTAGACTTTCTGATGATCGGTGATGGTTACTTGAGGCATTTCCAAACGATCAATTTTGGGTTCCAGCTTGTCTTGAATTGTTCGATTTCGTTTTCAGGCGAATCGATCAAATCTGGGTGGTCGATATGTTAGGGTAGGTCATCAGTGACCTGCAAACGTCGGCAAAGATGGTCAGAATGGTGGCGATTTCATGTGCACGTGAACGTGTGCATCAGTGTGTCAGGGCGTTGATTGGTTTGAGGAAGACGAAGTTTTCTCGCGTTCGTCTCGAAGTAGTATGGTAGTTGTCTCGAAGGAATTGAAATGGATGTGTAGCTCGGAGTTGAGCTCGGGTTTATCTCGAGGGTTGCTCGGGTTTGTTAATTTGATACCAGGGTTTCAAGTTTAAAAAGAAAACATGTTTTTTTTAAAATTTGAAAGTAAATTATTTACCAGATTGGAAAATAAAATAAACGTGAGACAAAGATTTCGATGCAAAGAAAATCAAAGTTTTAATGTTTAAGGAAAATGATATAAAATCAAAGTTAATTAAGAAATAAGTTTTTATAAAGTAAGTTTTTAAATTCAAATTTGAATCTAGCTTTTAAAACTATTTACTGATAAATGTTTAAGTTATTTTTAAATTTATGTTTTGATAACTTTAATTTATCAAGTTAGGATGATTATTTTATTTTAAAACTTAATTTTTGATTTAATTAAGTATAGTTAACTATTAAGATATATGGTTTAAAAGTGTAAATGTTAAGAAAGGTATTAATAAGATAATGTTTTATCCTAAGATTAATTAAGTTTTTTTTATCTTGAAATTAATTAAGTTAATTAAGGAAAATTAAGTTTAATTAATTAATTTAATTAATAATGATTAAAGATTAATTAAGAAATTAATTAAGAGTAATTAATTGATTTAATTAATTTATTTAAAATTTATAATTAAAGGTTATAAGTTAATTAATTAAGTAATTAAGTATAATTAATTTAATGATTAGAGATTTAATTAATTTATAATTAAAAAGAATTTAATTTATAATTAAGTTTTATTAATTAAATAATTAGGCTTTATTAATTAATAATTAAGAAATTATTAATCTATAATTAAAAGTTAATTAAGGATTAATTAACTGTTATTTAGGGTTAATTAATTATTATTAAGAATTGATTAACTGTTTAATTAAGGATTAATTAATCTGCAATTAAATATTAATTAATTTATTTAAGGATAATTGAGAATTTCCCAAATATAATTAATCAAATGAATGTGAATATTAATTGTTTGATTAATTAAAGATAATTTTGATGATTGATTAAGTATAATTACTTAATGAGATTGATAAGTGAAATTACTTAGGATAAGTAATTAATACTGGATGATAATTACTATTTATGATTAATTAAGGTGGATTAATGGGAAGTAATTAAAGTATAATTACTTGGTAGAAGTAATTAAGGATTTAATTATTTGGTGTAATTAATCAATGGATTAATATAATTAATTAAGGAGTAATTAATTAAGGTAAGTAATTATAGGATGATAATTACTGTTTATGATTAATTAAGGTGGATTAATGGAAGTAATTAATTAAGGTTCATTAATTAATATGATTAATGAGAATAATTAAGGATTAATTACTTGACTAAGAGTTAATTAATCAAGGTTGATTAATTAAAATGATGATTAATTAATTGGTTTAATTAATGAATAAGTAAGAAAGATTTATTATGATAAAGGTAATTAATTTAATTAATTTTAAATTAATTAAGAGATGAAGTAATTAATTTAATTCACTTTATATTAATTAAAGATAGAGATAGTTAATTTAATTCATTTTAAATTAATTATGTTGTGATTAAGTAAATCATTGCTTATGTATGAATGGATGACATTGATTGTCTTGAATGGATGTAATCTCAGAAATGAGATAAATAATGTTGTGTGGTATGAATGCTTGGTTGCATTATGATGGTAATATAGATTACCTATTGTGATGTTGATATGGATTACCTATTTCGTTATGGATCATTTGTTTATTTGATAATGTGATTATCAATTGTGACTTGTGAATTATCCATCTGTATGAATATAGATAAGTTAAATTGTTTAACCTTAAACAACTTGGACATAAAAGATGGCGATTTGGATTTCGATGAGACCGGGATCGGGTTTCCAGATTTGGATATCCGAATACTACATCGATCCAAATTAACGATAGGTTGTGAATCTCAAGTGAAGATGAAAATTCAGAGTGCAAGGGTTATTGTCGTTAACTCTGAGGGTGATTCCAAAATGAGTGTAACGAGATAATGCCTTCGGTTTCGTTCAAACCCAAAACGAACTTGTATGCATTGAATGCTTTCAGAACATCGTCAGGTGGACGATGAGCATTCTAAGTGAGGTATTCTATAAAGGTAATCGTAGCCTCAAGCCTCATCAACCGGGAATGGCTAAAACAGGGGAGGTGCAGCAAGGTTAGTGGGTAGCACCCAAGTAGGATAAGATTTCCCCTGTCTAGAGTCCCTTTTTATTTCGGCTATGTGGGCGGTTGCTGGCTCCAACCGCGAGGTTTCTTATGCGGGAATTATCCAGTAAGGGATGGTTCCGGCCTTGTGTTGCAGGGGATTGGGCGTGATCCTCGGTACGTTGATCTAGGACACGTAATGTGACGGGCGGTACCCCCGTAGCCCTGCCATTGTATGAAATCCAATCTCCAATAAGTGCCGTACGATTTAGTTGTGCCCAACTATGTTGGGACATGAGATGTAAGCATTCCAGCTATTTCTGTATTTTACTTGAAAACCCTAGACCCTATTATAATATAACTGGATTTCCTATCAAATGTTTTGCTTAGCGTAAGGTAAAAACTTTTCCATGTTTATGTGTGGGAAGTCTTACGTGATACCTTTGTTTTCAAAGGTTTTTAAAGTTAAGCAACTTTAACCGTTTACTCACACCAGACCCATGTCTGACCCAAGTGTTTATTTCTGTTTTATAAACTCTTGGGTACTCAAATTTTTACGAGTAGCCAAGGGATTCAGGTTTGCTTTGACGAATTCTAAAGGAGCAATGGAGCAGGAGGCTTCAGCGTTTAAATATCTGTATTTCCGCTGTGTTGATCTCTAAGTCATTTGTTTGAGATGTATTTTGAGTTGTAATAACTAGACAGGTGTTTATAACTGTCTAGTATGTGTTGTATAAGCTGTGAAACTCTGATAGCTGTTGTATATGATACCATGTAATATCTTATTTGATTAATATAATTTATTCGTTCCGCTGTTTAGATTCTGATATTGTTTCTTCTTTCTTCTCTATCTTTTCTCTTTTCTATCCCTTTCTTTCTTCAAGATGATATGACTTTCTGTGGAGAAAAAGTCGGGTCGTCACAGAATGCTCATTGTCCTCTAATGACAATGTACTGATAGCATTCATCCATACAAGTTCGTTCTGGGTCTGAACGAAACCGAAGGCACTATTCCTACTACATCCATTTTGGAATCATCCTCAGGATTAGTAGCGATTAGCCCTTGCACTTCAATTCTCCAACTTTGATTACATGCTCTTGTCTTCACTTCGAAAAACGTATTCATTGGATCGAAATGGTTTTCAGATAAACTTATCCGATCTCGGTCTCTTCGAAACAATGTTTGATATTTTCGGTAAACTCAACCCCGGTTATTTAGGAAATAAACAGACGAAAATAAGATCGAAGATCATCTCCTAACCGTTAGTGGATGGATTTCCTTAACAACGTCCTAGAAGAACGAAATGAGTTTATACATACAGTATATCACCTTCCGACGGTAACTATACCATATAATCCCCGTGTTTCTCCTATATATTTCCAAAGTTATGTTTTTGGTCAACATTTGATAGTCGGTTATTTAACTATCAAATAAACAATCATTCAACCAAAGATTTCATTTTCCACTGAAATCACTAAGTCTTATTTAATTTAAAATTTAATAAATTAAATCTCTTTATCAAACAGGTATATACTTATCTCACCAGAATGGGTATATTCGCAAATCATTTCTTTCAAAATACTTGAAACTTTTCAAAATAAATATGGAAAGCACCATGTAGTATCAACAATGGATTCACAACCCAATGATTATGTCTCTATCCAAGAGAAATTCAAACTTAACTGCATGCAATCTCTGCTTTCGATTTCTACCATGAAAGTCTACCATTACTTTTCAAAAACTTTGTTTAATAATTAAATATACTTTTAAACAATTAAAATAATTAAATATCTTTGAAACAATAATTAACTCTGGTTTATTAATAAGATTCTAATCGATTTACAAGACCTGTTTATAAAACTTATAATTCATTTTGACAATTTAAAATATTTAAATAACTAAGTTTCTGAAATATTTTTATGCTAAAACATTTTAAAATTACCTAGTTTAATAATTAATTATCCTCTTTTCAAAACCACTCAACTTCTTGGTAAAAATATATTTTTCAATTCCAATACAACTAATCTAATATTTATATATCTCTCTCGATTTATCACCGATCGATTTACGGCCCCAATTTCATAATTCCTTTTTCCACATTTCCAAAAGTAAAGTCTATCATTTCTTTTTAAACCGATTTACCCATCTCATTATAAATTCTTACCGTGAATTATATCTTCAATTTATCAACTGATAATCATTTCACTATATTTATAAACATTGTTTATAAATCCCATAGTCTCATTTTCAGTTACAATGGTTTCACATCACTTAGATCCATTATAAATTGATTTTTAAATTAAATTCCATTTATAAATCAATTTATTAAATAACCAAAACCATATTCCAAAACCAACCAAGTCTCGATTCTATTTCCATTTTGTAATTTAGAAATCTTATTTAAGATCGAGTACAACCAGTTTTATATTTATTTCCAAACTCTCTTTTATTCTCCCAATATTTAAAAATCTCGATTTTTAAAACGTTTAATATATAAACAAGTATCACTTAATAATTTATTATTTAAAAATCCTTTATATACACTATTCCAAAATATCTATTTAAAATATAATGAAATAGTTAAGTACAAATTTAAAATCAAACCATCTATTTTATCCAATCAATTTCTTTTAACTAATCCAAAACTCTATATAAATATTTCATTTCCAAATCCCTTTTTAATTTTCTTCCAAAATTCAATATATATAATTATGGTATTTTAAAATACCAACATC
Organism: Allium fistulosum; assembly: GCA_030737815.1. Lineage (NCBI taxonomy): Eukaryota > Viridiplantae > Streptophyta > Magnoliopsida > Asparagales > Amaryllidaceae > Allium > Allium fistulosum. The sequence goes on from CM060906.1 coordinate 423,115,532, forward strand.
TAGGCCACTACCACCATAGCATCCAATAAATTGAAATCATATCATAATCTATCACAGATTTTTCAAACATATCATATTCCACTATATATGAAATTAAATTCAACATTTTTGAGGAATGCAGTTGGATCCCACCAACCTATTTCCCTGCAACCATTGATGTCAAATAACATAAAATACCAATCCTACTTCGAGTTAGGATATCGCGGTATATGGGGTCATCCGCTATTATGTGGGGTGCATAGGGTCTCATTCGCTCCAATAGGCGGGAATAATCAATCCAGCTACCAATATATATACTACTATATATATAATATAACATCCAACTGATAATATAATTTATCAATTCATCCAATCCACCAAAAACCATTTTAACCATTTTAAATTAAACCAAAAATCCAAATGAGTAAGATTTACTCACCTTTATTTTTAGCAGTCGCCGAAATATTTCGATTCCGACTAAATTCATACAGCGTTCAAATTTCGCTAAAAATGTTGGAAGCTCCAAATTGTTCCAATCCATTTCCTATGTGTACGTCTCGTTAATACGAGTGCAATGTAACTTGTTCCGTTAAAATCTGATTTCGTATGAAAAAATATTACATATATAAGATTTTACAAATTTTAAACATATATATACCCTTAATGTTAAATTAAAATTTCAAGACCAATTACCAAGCCCAGCCTACAAAATCAAGTTCGGCCCATCCTCCCTTTTTTTTCCTTTTCTTCCATAGCCCGAAGCCCATTAACTCAGACCCACCCCAAACACTTCTTCTTCCCTATCGTTTTCTTTTGATTTCCTCACTCCGCTGTGTAAAACTTGTGCACGCGTATCACTAATACGCTAAACCACTCGACCATCCTTAAAACCCCACCATCACGACCGCCCCATCGATCTCCACTTCCTCATCCACTCGCCTCCTCCTCCAAGCCATCGCCTCGAATCACGCCACTCCCAACGGTACGCTAGCCAAATTTGTCGCGCGTCCCATTTCTTGATCGTGACCTACCAAATTTTGGCCGCCGACTCCTTTTTCCCTTGCGAACTCAACTACTCCATCTAAATCCTAGATCGACCCCAAAATCCAACTAAATCTTCAACCCTAGCTACAACCATGATCGGCCATCCCCAAATCTCACTACTACACCCATCGATAGGCATACCAAATCGAAGCTTCGCACATAACTTGAATTTTAAAACATATTTGAGAATTTTTCGTTTATATTGTAAGAAATAATTTTTGAAATTGCCATTTCCTTTTTTTCCACTGTAAGTCTCTTCTGTGTTTATAAGGAGAGGGAGACGTGCTTTAAACGGTACAGTAGGTAGTAGGGTGGCTAGGAAAAGAAAGAAAGGAGGCTGATGTGAAGGGTTGACTTGAACAATAAATTAATCAATTACCAAGATGTCTTGATTTACGTATCTCAAAATCTCGAACCCCTATCGAGGCATGCCGCCAGGCATTTATAATGTTATATTCCTATTCCGAACGCAATGGAAAAGGTTTTGAGTCCTAATTCGATCGTATGGAGAAGATAGCTTTTTGGACCCATTTATAATATTAATTTTCAATATTAATTTCAACGTGTTTCTACCTCGTACGACCAAACAATAACTCCAAACACTACGAAACTTGAAATCCGATAATAATACATTATTACGGATCCAATGGATCTGGTTTCGTCAAATTCCAAGACTGTGCCCCGGAAGGCTATTTTTATATGTTAATTTTAAACGAGCTATTTTTAAAATCAAACAAATCAATTTTAAATTCAATATAAAAGTTCTATTACCTTCATTCATATTAATATAAATTTAATAAGCCTTGAAATTATTTTTATCAAGCTTAAAACCCAAGATTCAATTATTTATGTAAATTCCAATTATTAAATTATCCAATAAATCATTATATTTGAAATTCTAGTTAAAAATTTACTTCTCAATATTTACAATCAATTAAATATTTCAATTTCAAATAACCAAAATTCTGGATCGTTACATTCCTCCCCCTTAAAAGAATTTCATCCTCGAAGTCGCCAAGGTAAGAAGAATGGCCTAAACCCGTTAACTTCCTCAAACACAATTAGTTTAAACAACTTCCCGAAATCAATTTATTGAAAACACATTATCACTTTTTCTGATTTCCAAATTCATCCATAGATTCTAAATAATATTATTTACTTAACCATTTCAAGTTATAATCCAAAATCAAATTTTAGTTATTAAAAATTTTCAATATTTATTTCACCAAAACCTGTACAATGGACATATACCATTCGTACGCAATATCAACTCAGATCGCTCACTCGATCACACAATTTTACTTCCGAACTAGTATCGTTTACACGACCACTCTAAGGTGGACTCGGATCTGGTTTCTTGATCAGAAACCATCATTCTCCTTGCATAGCCATATACTATGATAGATAATTCTAGAATCAATTGAAAATCCATATCCATGGTTTGCCGTCGAAAATCGAGTGAAAAATCCAAACTCGGATCAATATAAATTATCTCAAAATTCTGTGCTCGAATCTGGATCAAATCGTTATGCGAATAAAATAATATACGTATAACTTACGTATTAATTTCAATTAATTTCTTATCTCCACCAAACTCCTTTTATTCATATTCATCTCATATACACTCACTTATTTACAATCCCATCACATTGCTTACACACATTCCCTTATTTACTTAGTATATCCATTCAATACTAATTATCTCTTAAGAATGATTCCCTCAAATTTTCTTAAGTCTATTACAAACATTTTATACAAATGTTCGTAGATTAATTTCCACTTCACCACTTGAGTATATATCCATTTTAATCAAATTCAATTTCATTTCCCAATTTCAACATTCGATTTTATCAATTAGCATTCCAAATCATATTCAATTACCTAATTTATTTCATTAGTTAATTTATTCATTTATTCGAAATCTCAATAAATTCCATTTTCGATAATTATTTCATTTAGCCTAAATTAGGCTAAATTTTCAAATTCCATTTTGTTATATGAAATTATCTCTTAACTATTGACTATAAAATCAACTTTTATTTAATCACCACAACAACAAATGATAATAGTTTAATATCATCATTTCCTAACAACCAAGCATACCATATACAACTATAATAATTTCGAAAAAATTATTTCTTTTATATCAAAGTATAATTTGGGTAAAATTATTTCATTTACCCAATTCCAAAACAATACTATGTCGAATTACTCTGTTCAAGAGTTTAGAGATTCCTATCAATAATGTTAATTACTCGTATTGACCAGAACCCATAAACCACTCAATGATCAATCAACACAATATAAAACAATTTTATATTCACTAACAAATAAGCGCTCATATCTATTAATATACTCAAACTCATTCTAGGGTGCTACTATCCATATCTATAATGAGTTACCCCATTAAAGCAAAGGTTCTTGCTTAACCTTCAGCTCTGATACCGAACGGGATTTTCGACCCTTAAAAATCAACACTAATACGTCCGCTATATTACATGCCGAGAAATGGAATGCCGAAAAACCCGATAGTTAAGGGAAAACAAAAACGAAGAGGTATAAGAGAATAGGAACAACAACACAGAATCTCACAATCACAGTGAAACAATATATAATAGATAATAACATGTATTTGTACAAAAGAACTATAATTGTTATTTATACATATCATCATCAATATAAAAAATCAACAACTCAATACTAGACAGTTATAATAACTTGTCCTCACTAGTGCTGACTATATAGCCTAACACACACAGCGGAATATAACCAAGTACGTGGGATACGTCTCTGTCATCCAGCTCGTCTCCTGAGCTCCATAGCATCCTAACCTGAATCTGTAATACTCGGTCTGAACCGAGCATTATAATAAAATAACACCCTAGTTAGTCTGGAAAACCATCGTGAGAAAACACACTCAATTTGAATTAATAAAGTTATCAAAATCCTTTGAAAAACAAAGGTATCTCGTAAGACCGCGTCACACATAAACACGACGGGTTTTTACCTTACGATAACCAAAACATTTTTATCAAAATCATTTGATATTATAATAGTGCTTAAGTACAAATACTTATTCAAATAGACGAAATTTTTACATTAATTAAATTCCAGCATACTAGGATCTAAAACCAAAACCGTAAAGGCACGTATTGGAGAATGGATTTCCATACAACGACTAAGCACTGGGGTACCGCCTATCACAGTACACTTTTATAAAAATGTACCGAGGACTTCACTGGGATCCCCTACAACATAAGACCAGCCCTACCCCTAATCTGGATAGAACCGAATATGTTACCACCCCTGGTGTTCCCACCCTTATTGAGAGCTCTTATTCCATGAACCACCATAACCATAATTTATAATATATCCGAGAGTATCTAGAAAGGTGATAACATACCCAATTAGGTGCGACCCACTTAGCCTTGCTGCATCTCCCCTGATTTTCAGTAGTTTCGATTGATGAGGCTTGAGGCTACGATTACCTTTTTAAGGAATTTATACTTGGAATGCTCATTGTCCTCCAATGACAATGTACTGATAGCATTCATCCATACAAGTCCATTCAGGGTCTAAACGAAACCGAAGGCTCTATTCCTACTACATCCATTTTGGAATCATCCTTAGGATTGGTAGCGATTAGCCCTTACACTTCAATTCTCAAACTTCGATTACATGCTCTTGTCTTCACTTTGAAAAAGGTGTTCATTGGATCGAAGTGGTTTTCAGATAAACTTATCCGATCCCGGTCTCTTCGAAACAACGTTCGATATTTCCGATAAACTCAACCCTAGTTCTTTAGGAAATAAACAGATGAAAATAAGATCGAAGATTATCTCCTAACCGTTAGTGGACGGATTTCCTTATCAACGTCCTAGAAGAACGAAACCAGTTTATACTACAGTATAGCACCTTCCGACGGTAACTATACCATATAATCCCCGTGTTTCTCCTAGATATTTCCAAACTTATGTTTTTGGTCCAGATTTGATAGTCGGTTATTTAACTATCAAATAGACAATCATTCAACCAAAGATTTCATTTTCCACTAAAATCTCTAAGTCTTATTTAATTTAAAATTTAAAAAATTAAATCTTATCAAACGGGTATATACTTATCTCACTGGAATGGGTATATTCACAAATCATTTCTTTCAAAATACTTGAAGCTTTTCAAACAATTATGGAAAGCACCATGCGGTATCAACCATAGATTCGCAACCCAATGATTACGTCTCTATCCCAGAGAAATCCAAACTTAACTGTAGGCAATCTTTGCCTCCGATTTCTGCTAGGAAAGTATACCATTACTTTCCGAAAACTTTATTTAATAATTAAAATACTTTTAAACAATTAAAATAATTACATAACTTTGAAACAATAATTAATTCTGGTTTATTAATAAGATTCTAATCGATTTACAAGACCTGTTTATAAAACTTATAATTCATTTTGACAATTTAAAAATATTCAAATAACTAAGTTTCTGAAATATTTTTATCCTAAAACATTTTAAAATTACCTAGTTTAATAATTAAAAATCCTCTTTTCAAAACAACTCAACTTCTCGGTAAAAATATACTTTTCAATTCCAATATAACTAATCTAATATTTATAAATCTCTCTCGATTTATCACCAATCGATTTACGTCCCCAATTTCATAAACCCCTTTATCCACATTTCCAAATGTAAAATCTATCATTTCCTTTTAAACCGATTTACCCATCTCATTATAAATTCTTACCGTGAATTTATATCTTCAATTTATCAACAGATAATCATTTCACTATATTTATAAACATTATTTATAAATCCCATAATCTCATTTTCAGTTTACAATGGTTTTACATTACTTAGATCCATTATAAATTGATTTCTAAATTAAATTCCATTTATAAATCAATTTATTAAATAACCTAAACCATATTCCAAAACCAACCAAATCTCGATTCTATTTCCATTTCGTAATTTAGAAATCTTATTAAGATCGAGTACAACTAGTTTTATATTTATTTCCAAACTCTCTTTTATTCTCCCAATCTTTAAAAATCTTGATTTTTAAAACCTTTAATATATAAAAAAGTATCACTTAAGAATTTATTATTTAAAAATCCTTTATATACACTATTCCAAAATCTCTTTTTAAAATACCATGAAATAGTTAAGTACAAATTTAAAATCAAACCATTTATTTTATCTAACCAATTTCTTTTAACTAATCCAAAACTCTATATAAATATTTCATTTCCAAATTCCCTTTACAATTTTCTTTCAAAATTCAACATATATAATTATGGTATTTTAAAATACCAAATCTAGGCCACTTCCACCATAGCATCCAATAAATTCAAATCACACCATAATTTACCATAGATTTTTCAAACATATCATATACCACTATATATGAAATTAAATTCAACTTTTTGAGTATTCCAATTGGATCCCTCCTACCTGTTTTCCTGCAACCACAGATGTTAGATAACATAAAATACCAATCCCGCTTCGAGGCGGGATATCGTGGTATATATGGTTATCCGCTATTATGTGGGGCGCATAGGGTCTCATCTGCTCCAATAGGAGGGAATAATCAATCCAATTACTAATATATATACTACTATATATATATATATACTATAACATCCAACTGATAATTTAATTTATCAATTCATCCAATCCACCAAACAAACAATTTTAACAATTTTAAATTAAACCAGAAATCCAAATGAGTGAGATTTACTCACCTTTATTTTTAGTAGTCGCCAAAACATTTCGTTTCTGACTAAATTCATACAGCGTTCGAATTTAGCTAAAAATTCTGGAAGCTCCAAATTGTTCCAATCCAATTTCTATGCTTAGATCTCGTTAATACGACTGCGATGTAACTTGTTTTGTTCAAATCTGATTTCGTATGAAAAAGATATTACATATATAAGATTTTACAAGTTTTAAACATATATATAAACTTAATGTTAAATTAAAATTTCCAAACCAATTACCAAGCCCAGCCTACAAAATCAAGTTCGGCCCATCCTCCCTTTTTTTTCTTCCACGGCTCGAAGCCCATTAACTCAGACTCGCCCCAAACACTTCTACTTCCCCATCATTTTCTTTTGATTTCCTCACTCCTCTATGACAAACTCGTGCACGCATATCACTGATACGCTAAACTACTCGACCATCCTTCGAACCAACCCCACTATCACGACCGCTCCATCGATCTCCACTTCCTCGTCCACTCGCCTCCTCCTCCAAGCCATCGCATCAAATTGTGCTACCCCAAACTGTATGCGACCCAAAATTTTCACGCATCCCATTCCTTGATCGCGACCCACCAAATTTTTGCAGCCGACTCCTTTTTCTCTCGCGAACTCAACTACGCCATCTAAATCCCTCATCGACCCCAAAATCCAACTAAATCTTCAACCTTAGCTACAACCATGATCAGCCATCCACAAATCTCACTGTCGCACCCATCGATAGGCATACCAAATCGAAGCTCCGCACATAACTTGAATTGTAAAACATATTTGAGAATCTTTCGTTGAGTATACTGTGAGAACTAATTTTTGAAGTTGCCATTTCCTCTTTTTTACTGTAAGTCTCTACAGTGTTTAAAAGGAGAGGGAGACGTGTTTTAAATGGTACAGTAGGTAGTAAGGTGGCTGGGAAAAGAAAGAAAGGAAGCTGATGTGAAGGGTTGACTTGAACAATAAATTAATCAATTTTCAAAATGTCTCGATTTACGTATCTCAAAATCTCGAACCCTTATCGAGGCGTGTCGCCAGGCCTTTACAATGTTATACCTCTATTTCGAACGCAATGGAAAAGGTTTTGAGTCCTAATTCGATCGTATGGAGAATGTAGCTTTTTGGACCCAATTATAATATTAAATTTTCAATATTAATTTCAATGCTTTTCTACCCCGTACGACCAAACAGTAACTCTAAACGCTACGAGACTTGAAATCCAATAATAATACACTATTACGGATCTAATGGAACAAGATTCATCAAATTCCGAGACTGTGCACTGGAAGGCTATTTTTATATGTCAATTTTAAACGAGCTATTTTTAAAATCGAACAAATCACTTTTAAATTCAGTATAAAAGTTCTATTACCTTCATTCTTATTAATATAAATTTAATAAGCCTTGAAATTATTTTTATCAAGCTTAAAACCCAAGATTCAATTATTTAAGTAAATTCTAATTATTAAATTATCTAATAAATCGTTATATTTGAAATTCAAGTTAAAAATTTACTTCTAAATATTTAAAATCAATTAAATATTTCTATTTCAAATAACTAAAATTCTGGATCGTTACACTACTCATTTAAATATTAAAAATGAAATATAAACAAAAAATCATCTATTTTTTGTCACTCGTTAAAACATAAAAGATAATGTTAGAAGGCTAGTAAAAAATCATTGAAGTGCAAGTTCTTTTAGACCAACATAAAAAGTTAAAGAAATATGTAAACGAAAAACATTGTCCTATAAGGTCTTTTATTGAGAATTATATGAAATTCCACTTGAGATCTTAATATCGTAGACGAGATGAGTACCAAATAATAGATAAATAAAATTTTATGTCTCATTTCGCTATATCTCATCTCATTCAAGTTTGAAAATCAGATCTCAAGCGAGATCTCGGGTGAGATAAACGAGATTTAAAACTCTGGCAGACACAAGACAATAATGTGCACACAGAGCTCGTACACGTTCATGAGAATCAATCCACATTTAAAGCAACCTCACATGCAAATACTAACACTTCTGAGTTCATTACCACCACAAAAAATCTCACCCCTTTTGAAGTTTGAATATCTTCCCAACCACAATATTTCTGATATTTATCCTAACATCATATCCTATCTAGACTTAAACCTACGAATTCCCATAATGAATTTTTGCTAGTTACAGACACTTTCGTCACTCACTCTATAACAACTCTACTTTTCAAACTTTAAATCAAAATCCTTCAGATACAGCTTCTCATTCAAATCCTCCTCAAATTTCATCTCACTATGAACACATCAGGCTACCAACAAACATATCTAACATCTTGGCCTCCAATAATGTCACTTTTTCTTCTAATACTCATCCCCAAATTCTTTTGAATAAGGCTCTATCTACCACTATCTCTACTGATATTCCTTCCTCACCTTCTATTCTTGAAGACAATGGTGTATCTTAGTATAAAATACTTCTTGACTTAACCGATGCCAATGACTTGGTTATGTCTCTACAAGTCGAAGAACATGAAATGCTTGAAATAAATAGAAAGAAAAAGAAAAAGAAGAAAATCAAGAATAAAAACCATAATCAATCCGACTCGGACTATTACAATTGTATATAGTATAGGATAAAACAATTTTCAAAATCTCCAGTGTTCCCTTTAGTGATGATAATACTGTTATGTCTACCAGATCTAGAAAGCTGAATGCTTCAGTTACAACCAAATCAACTAAAAAAACATGCTTGATCCCATTGCTGCATGGAATGTTGCGGGAGCACATTTACAAGTCAAACAAAATAAGATCAAAAATCTTATTTGTTATCACCATAATCCAATGATGGAATACTAGAAGCAAAGTTCAATGATTATTTCACAAAAATCTTGTAATTACACCAACCATGGATGGAATTGTGAAGATAATCTCCATGAAGCTCCCTATAGTAGAACCATTGTCATGTGGAATCCTCTCAACCATCAGCTTTGCTCTATCATCAAGCAAAGATAGTTTATCCATTTTAACCTAACTCACATTCCCTCCTCCCTAACTTTTCAAATCACTTTTATCTATGCTTTCATCCAATCAAACACAAGACAAGCCTTGCTTGACTACATTCCCTCCCTTTCATTTTCAACCATCCTTGGATCTGTACAGGAGATTTCAATTGCATGAACAGTGTTAATCAAAAATCTTGTGGCTTCCTTCTATCTTTAAGTAACATAACTCCTCTTAATCACTCTCTTCATCATTCTGGTATTTATGAAATAAACTTCTCCGAAGCTGACTTACTTGGATCAACAAGAAACATGGTGGTAGAAGAACTTTTTGTAAACTTGATCATAGTTTTTTAAACCTTCCCGCCCTAACTATCTTGCCAACTCTAAATACCATCATTCCTAATCCTAGAATCTCATACCATAGTCACCAAATTCTACACTGCAAATAACATTTCAAAAGGCTTCCCTCGTTTATATATTTAATATTTGGTCTAAACATCCACCTTTTTAAAATATTTTAATGCAGGCTTAGAACATGACCGCACAGGGAAATCCTATGTATAAGATTTAGACTCAATCGAGGAATACCAAAAATAGCCTGAGAGTATGGGCAAACATTGAATTTGGCGAAGGTTCTCAAAAGTCTACGACACTGAGAAAGGAACTTGAAATAATCCAAACAAATACGCTCAAATATCTTGAAGTCATAACCCTCTTTACTCTTGAACACAATTTACAACAACAGCTCCCTAATAATCTTTACGATGAATTATAGATGAAATATCAGAAACTTGGTAAAGACTTTTTTTTGATGGTGATAAAAATACAAATTTTTTTCACACCTCTCTCAAAATCAAAAATAACAAATCTAAAATTTTTCCATCTCTGATTTGAATGGGGTTGCTTACACTAATTTTATAAATAATGCTATGCTCCAATATTTTGTTAACTACTTCAAGTCCAGTTTGGTCAATTTTCCACTTTGGAAAAATACAAAATTCCACTCTCTATACTATCTCTTTGGTAGAATCCCATTCATCGATTTCCAAGGTCTCAGATAATGAAATTAAGGATGCTCTTTTTAGTTTGAACTCTATAAGTATGGGAGGTCCAGATGGATTTAATTCCTTCTTTTTCACTGAATCTTGGTATGTTATTGGGGCTTCCTTTAATAGAGCCATCCATCAATTTTTCTTCACCAACACCCTGCTTGGTGGTATAAACTTAACTAACTTAGCAATGATCCCCAAGACAGAAAACCCTACCTCTATGCATCACTTTAGACCCATAGCCTGCTGCTTTGTTATCCACAAATTCATTACAAAAATAATTTCTAACATATTATAACATGTTCTATTAAGAATCATCTCCCCAAATAAAGTTGCCTTTCTGCCTAACAAAGATATTCTACATAATATTATATTTACACATAAGCTGCTTAAAGGTTATGGTACTAAGAACATATCTCCAAGGTGTATGATGAAACTAGACATCCAAAAGGCTTTTGATTCTATTAAATGGATCTCTCTTGTTGCTATCATGATCAAGATGCATTTTCTTGAACCAATCATTGTATGGATATATGCAAGTATATCCACTTCTCGTTTCTCCATTATTTAAATGGTGCCTCTAAAGAATATTTCAGATCTTCCCATGACATCAGGTAAGGGTGATCCTATGTCTGCGTATCTACTTATTATAATTTTGGAATTACTCACAATCTTGCTACAAAAAGAAATACAATCGAAAATTATCAAACTGCACCCGAAATGCAAAGATCCTATATTTTTATGTTTGATGTTTGCTGATAACCTTGTCATATTCTCTAAACCTGATCAACTATTCTGCTATTTCAAAGTCCACTGTGCTTTCTAAACTATTATAAATCCAACATTCTATCTACAGGTAGCCTTCAAACTTGATGAGTTAATTTAATTCTCAAACCTTGCTTCAATGCCTCTTGATTTTGTCTACCTTAGTATCCCTCTAACTTCCTCTAAAATAAGTACTAACCAGCGTATGCCCATGTTTGAAGCTATCATTGGTAAACTCAACTCTTGGTCTTCTCATCTTCTGTCTCAAGCCGGCAGATTAACTGTTATCTCCTATTTTGGTTCTGCCATGATTTCATATTTCTCTAGAACATTCATACTACCTAAATAAACTCTTGTATAAATTAAATAGAGCATTCAGCCATTTCCTATGGCATGGAGATTGTTTCTCCAGGAACCTATTCCCATTGCCAACAAAAGAGTTAATATTCCAAAATTTAGTAGCGGTTTGGGCATCATAAATCTGAGCATATGGACAAAGGCAGTTGCGTCAAAGAACTTGAACACCTTACTATCATATAGTTCCTCTACATGGGTCTCGTGGATGAACAACTATCAATTGAAAAATAAATGATCATAGACCATGGAAATTCCTGCTAATACAAGCTGGTTATAGAGAAGTCTTTTGAATCTTAGATCAGATTTTCTTCCTGTAACTGCCTTCCTTACTCCGAAAGACGAGTCATTAAGGTGGAAGAAAAGGAAAGATAAGAAGAAACTAAACAATCACAGAATTTCACCATGAATCAGAACAACATATAATAGATAACATAGGACATTACATAGTCATTTTCATAATAATAATACATCAGAGTCATTACATTACAACCTTCAACTAGACAGTTATAACTACCTGCCTATAAAAAATACATAGATCATACATAAACACAGCGGAATAAGATAATAACTAGCTAATGGTGAAGCCACTTTCTCCAGCTCCTTCAAAATGCTTCCATAAGAAACCTCGACCACCTTGCTACTCATACAAATTTGAGTACCCAAGAGTTCTAGGAAAAGAAAATAAAACTCCATGTCAAACATGGATCTGGTGTGAGTAAAATGCAATAACTTAATTTTAATTTACTTCCATAAAATACTTTGAAAATCAAAGATATCCCATAAGACCACGCCGCACATAAACACGGACGGGTTCTTACCTTACGATAACCAAAACACTTTATATAGAAATCAATTGATATTGTCATAATGACTAGGATTTTCAAGTAAAATTGAACATAGCTGAAATGCTTGCATCTCACATTCAAACATATCTGGGTACAATTAAATCCATATGACACTTATTGGAGAATGAATTCCATATAATGACTGGACTACTGGGGTACTGCCCATCACGGTGCATCTCTAGATAAAATAACACCGAGGACCTCGTGAGGATCCCCTACCAACACAAAATTGGCCTACCCTTGGATAGTACCGAATAAGAACACCCCTCGATTGGGATCAACAACTATTTCTAAGCATACATGAGTTGATTAATGGGAGCGACCCACTTAGCCTTGTTGCATCTCCCCTGTTTTAGTCATTCATGGTTGATGAGGCCTAAGGCTATGTTTTTACCTTTTTACATATAGCACTTCCCTCTTGGAATGATAAAATTGTCTTTTAGTTGTTGACATAATGTCAGCATTCATCTATATAAGTTGTTCAGAAGATGAACGAACCGAAGGCACTACTTCCACTACACTTATTTTGGAATCACCCTCAGGGTTAGAGGCAAATAGCCCTTGCACTTTAAAGCCTTCACCTTGGACCTTGACTTCACTATTTCCAATTTGAACGGTTACGTTGGTTCGAAGTGGTTTTCGAATAACGCCGCTATCCCATCCCGGTCTCTCCAAACCAACGTTCGATAATTTTAAAGGGTCAAGTTGTTTATAGTGGACCATTGCACTATCAAGGTGTAAGATTTACATATGAACATACATTCCATATGCTTAGATTGTCATGATCTGCTTATCGAAATTAAACCCCCTTATATCCATCACGTTTTCGAAGTGCGGTATTTGTGATAAGTACAAGTTGACTTACTTCCAATAAAATGTGTCAACGGTTTATTACAACTACTTTAATTTATTTGGCTACTTAATAGCATCGACAAGAGATCAATTGGTTTAAAACAATTTACTTAAATAAGAAATTTGGTTAATAATAAATAACCGATAGAGTTTGAAAGAAACTTTAAAATAAATAAACCTCAATTAAATCATAAGTTTAAAATTTAATTAAGATTTAATTAACCTTAATTAATCAAAATTAAATCATAAATAACCCTAATTTATCTTAGTTAGGTCTTAGTTTATCTAACTAATAATTAAACCTTGATTAAGCTTGGTTGAGTCAAAATTAAACCTTAATTAAATAAAAATTTATTAAATAAATTTTAATTACTTTAGTTAAATAACATTCATTTATAGTTGAGCTCTAATTAAGTAATAATTAAGTAGATAATTATACCTTTTTATTTAATAATAATAATTAAATAAATAATCAACTCTAATTAATAATAATTTATAATAATTAACTTTAAATTAATTAATTAAAATAATTATACTTGGTTAAGTAAAAATTAATTATTTTCTATCATAAACTTCCTTAGTTAAAAATAATAAACTTGGTAAATAAATTCTTAAACTCTAATTACTTAACCTAATTATTTAATTCGGTAAATAAATTCTTAAACTCTAATTACATAACCTAATTATTTAATTAATTAAATAATAATTTCCCTAATTAATAAATAAAATAAATAAATTATTAAATAACAAAATCTTAACCTTTTTACTTAGTTCATTAGTTTGAAATGAGTTTTCAAAAATAATCCAAAAGAAATCACTTTAAAACTTGAAATCGTGAAAATTTCCGAACTGTATCCATAGTGACTATTGTTATGAGCGCAGTTCGCTTGAATTGACATTTTGGTGAAAACCTCACGTTAACTATAACTACTACATGGTTTGAAACACAAATGGAAGAGTTTTGAAAAACTTAAAAAAAGGTGAGAACTTGGAAAACATTTACAAAATCCAAAACTAGAAAACAAGCTTTTGTTTTCAAATCGGATCTCAAGTCCTTTATGACTTTTCAATGCTCTAACTTCATAACCATTTCATTACATAACTTGGTTTTTTTGTTTTCATAAACACACTACCATCGTATCATAACCAACCATTCACATATCCATATCCAAACATATCATTTAACATTCAAATCACAAATCCAAGCTCAACCACAACTTGTAATCATATGTCATCAAATAACATGATATTTCAACACAACAAAGACTATATTTTCACAATATATAGTTCATCAAAATCAAGTTATTTTATTTTCCAAAAATAAGTGTTTTACTCACCAAAATTAAACAACTTCAAACCAAACTTCAACTAGAGCTCGAATGCAACCTAGAACCTTGCAAAAATGGAGTCGTTGAGTGGCTAAGCATAAAGATTGGGCTTGACCTGGGTGGACTTGCACTCGGCCTGGGTCATTTTGGTGGGTATGGGCTTGCAACTTGGAAGTGGAGTTGTAGAATGGTTTATAGAAGTGTTTTAGTGAACCAAAGAGGAGTTTTTTTAATAAAAAGTAGTGATTTTTCTTAATTCAAAATTTATGAAGAGAAGCCATGGATGTATATTCTCAAGCTCTTTTGAAATAAAGATGGAGGTTATAAAATGGGAAACATGAAAGAGTAGTGGTATTTATAGGCTTAGGAAAATATTTAAAAATATATAAGTGCTTATAATTAAATTTGTATATATGCATGCCTCTCCACCCCCCTCCCCTCCTAATTTCCATCCACTTCATGTACCCCCCCCTCTCATGTAACTATTCATGCCATATCCTCTTGTACTATTTGTTGAAAAAGATATTTTTATATGTTAATATATACACAGACACACACTTTTCTTTATAAAATATTTTCTCTTATCTTTATATATATACACTTTGAAGAGAAGTATATACATGCATATACACATGTATTCATCATGTTTAAATAGTTTGTAGTGTGTGCATATGTGTTTAAAATAATGTTATGATATTTTAAATAACTTTTAACCAATGAAAAATCAAGATTTCGGAAAATAATTTCCGGCCACATTTTATATTTCTTTGTGAACTATATATATTGGTAAAAAAAACTTGAAAATGATTTTATCATCAATATTTATTATTTAAATAGTTTAATTTGTTAATAAAAATCGATTTATTTATTATTCAAAATATATTAAAAATATTATTAGTTTAGCGATTAAATCCTGGGTCGTTACACTTCCTCTCATCAACTATAATGCTGCTAAGAGACCTGTTCTGGCATACTCCATGTGTGGGCATAGACTAATTCTAAATGATATCCTCTCTTTCAGTGAAAAATTATCAACTGGAATCCCTAATAATGATATTGCATCAGACTACATCCATCATGGTACAATTATTTTACTTTATACTAGCTGCATAAATGCAAGGAACTTATGGAACACTCTTTTGACTTTTAACTATGATATGCAATCCAATGGCCTGTCATGGATAAACAAAAAAAATCAACACTCCATCAATGATGTATACAATGCCCTGATCACTAACAACAATCTTCCATATGATCCATAATACAAAAGGATATGGAACATGGTACTGCAAGGGACAATTTGCAACTATGGAAAGTGGTGAACAATGCTCTGCTCACTCAAGAAAACTGTTTCACATTGGTTTTCTAACAAACAACTGTTGTATTCTTTGTATTTCTAACATAAATACTAAATCAAACCTTTTTTTCACTGTCCCAATATTCATAGTTTATGGACACAACTATTAAATGCTTTTTGATACTCTCATCCTCATACAGACTTAATCATGGAATGGTTCTCTATTAAGTTCAAGAGAAAGAAAATTTACCATAATAGAATGCTTCTACTTATCCTAAAAAAATTTGCGGTTGAGGTCTGGCATGAGAGGAATGCAAGGATACTCGATAATCAGCCATCCTCCAAATCAATTTTATTCAATAAGATTGAATCTATTATTCTTCGTGATATTCAACAGGTGTGTGCGGACAAAGAACACAATTTTGTTGTAGTTTGAGTATTATTTTATCCTTTGTCTTTCACATTTTCCATGTTTTTCTATTTCCCTCCTTTTGTTTCTGTTTAGTTTCCTTTTTATTTTCCCCCTTCTTTGATCTATCTGTAATGCTTGTTCTAGTTTAATAAATTGGTAGGGAACCAAGATAAAAGCCCGCTAGCCTTTAAAAAATTGATATTTTCTTTTAGCTTTATGTTTGACAATATTTAAAGATGAATTTTAATAAACTGATTTATACCGGATCTATTTATAAAATAGTATATGTGTATAGATCTATCAATTAAGTAATTTTATTCATATGTGTTATTATTTTATAACATAGGAAATTGCAATTTCATGCACATATTTATATGTATTAGCAAATACAATTAATTGTTTAACATATAATCTTGGGCATGAAATCAAAATTGAATTTTTCTTTCAAGTTTAAATGTGATAATGTTTGAAGATGAATTTTAATAAATTAATTTATACAAGATCTATGTATATGATAATATATGT
Organism: Allium fistulosum; assembly: GCA_030737815.1. Lineage (NCBI taxonomy): Eukaryota > Viridiplantae > Streptophyta > Magnoliopsida > Asparagales > Amaryllidaceae > Allium > Allium fistulosum. Next base: position 423,132,723 of record CM060906.1, read on the forward strand.
ATATAGATCGATCGATTAAGTAAATTCATTTATATATAAGTTTATTTTATAATAAAGAAAATTGCAATTTATGTTATATATATATATCTATGTGTGTATCAACAAATACAATTAATTATTTAATATGTATCTTGAGTCAAAATTCATGTTCATATGTATGTGTATTTTATGAATACAAATTATGCTTATATGCATTACATTTTCAATTAAAAATCATTTTATAATTACTTATACACACATATATATGTACATATTTTTATTTATTTTCTAATTGTAGTTCATTACATAAAAGTCTTGATTTTGGTGTTTGGAATTAAAATTAAATTAAAATCTGAATTTTAACTATCATATTAGTAATTAGAAACTTTGTTGCCTTATAATATAATGCACTTGCATATTTTTACTGGAATATATTTGGATATACTCACAATATATGTTAAGTGTAATTTTGGGCATGAATGCCATTTAATATGTCAATTAATATAATCAAAGAGAGAGAAAGTGAAAGGTTTCTCTCACTACTTTTATATCCTCACATTCCCTTAATTAATAATACATATTAGCAGAATGGAACAAAAGGTTTCCATCTCTAAATTTTTTTATGTTTAGGCATACATATATACAAATATGTTCATGGTGGTATTTGATGATGACATATTGGTCTATTCGGAAAGTGCGGAGGAACACAGGTTGCATCTAGAAGAAGTGCTCAACGCACTCTGTGGGAATAAGTTGAAGGCAAAGTTTTTCAATGTCACTTTTGGTGCAAGGAGATACGCTTTTTGAAACACGTCTTTGAGAGTGGGCTGGCAATCGATCCTAGTAAAGTTTCTACAGTACGGGAATGGCGTGTGCCAAAGAATGCTACAAAAGTGAGGAGTTTTCTTGGTTTGGCGAGCTACTATAGGAAGTTCATTAAGGACTTCACTAAAATCTCTACCCCTTTGACCAGCCTTACCAAGAAGAATCTGGTTTTCGAATGGGACTCTAACTATGAGGATGCTTTAATCAAGCAGAAGGAGGCGTTGACTAGTGCACCTATTTTAGTATTACCCGATGGTATGAAGGCATTCATAGTGTATACCGACACCTTGCGGTATGGGGTTGGGTGCGGCCTTGATGGGAGAAGGGAGAGCAGTGTGCTATGTTAGTCAACATTGAAAGTCCATGAGAGAAACTATCCTACTGTAACATCCCCCACTTGGAGGTCCAAAACTAACTGCTACAGATGCTGCAATAATCCATAGTTATTAATTCTCGGTGACCAGATGTAGTAATGTTAGATACATTGATATAACAGAAACATATAAATATGAAAAATTTTAAAATCATAAAATAAATTTCTCGTTCCACTTCAAATAGCATTTCAAATTCATTACAAAATCCCAATTCGTAAACCACGTTCAAAGAAATATAATTATTATAAAATACGCCAAGAGCGACATATGAAGATGCCCCCTTGGTTGATTAGAATCTAAATATAGGCAATTAAACAACTTTTCCATTACATCCAAAAAAGAGAAATCAAACAGAAAGAACTCCTAATAGCTAGCTTGCCTCTTGCACGTCTCCGAAAGCTTATTCGTCTAAAGGAGAACCTAAAAATCTTAACTCTCAAACTACTCAAAATTAATTAAGTACCCGAGAGTTCAAGGGGAAAACATAAACTTCGAGTCAAACAAAAAGTCTGGTACGAATAATAACCTAACAATCGAACCATAAAGATATCTAGTGAGACCACGCCGCTTAGCAAAATGAGTTTTTCCCTCACTAGTATCTTAACTCAATTTATAATAACCATATACTATGCACCTGCATCCACGAGGGTTAAAACATAACATAATAAAAGGTATTATGATGATATGCAAACATGCAATATGTACCGATTTCCCATCCCCATTTATCTGACTATCTGTCTCAAGTTATAGTTTATAGGGTCACCATTAACCTATTAGTTTTCATGGGTTGACTAGTAACCTGTTAATTCTTTATGGAATTCCTATCCACTTTCATAGTTTTCATAGGGTCACTATGAACCTATTAGTTCCTACCAGTACCATCATCCAATCCTAGTTTTCATGGGATCTCTATGAACCTATTGGTATCTACTAATAACTTTCTCCAGTCATAGTTTTCATGGGCTTACTATGAACCTATTGGATTCTCTAAAAACTTCTCTCATATTATAGTTTTCATTGGATCACTATGAACCTATTTATCTCTTTCAATAACTTGTCCGAACATAGTTTTCATGGGATTACTAAGAATCTACTATTTCTATACATAGTTTTCATGGGCTTATTAAGAAACTGTCTAACCAATAATACTTTGATCAGTCTTTAGGCATCCTATATTCTGGTCTATCTGACCTCCTGGATGCAATTCTACTCACATTGGAGTTTACTCAATGTATATTCACTACTGGGTCAACCTAGTTGGTTATTCTGCCCTTAACACCCTAAAATACAATTATGGGTTGATTATAATGTGATTATGTTTACAAAAGAAGCACACATGATAACTGATCATAACATACTAATATAAAAATCTATGGTTTAATTCCATTGTAATCATTTTTAAAATGAAACATGGTTAACACCTTTAAACTATTATCTTTAGCAAGGAAAGCTTCTTCAAAATTCCAAAGTTAAATGCCATTTCAAAAATCTTTCATATTGCCATGGGTTCACTTTTAAATTTGAGATTGGGTTTCTTGTTTGAAAACTAAGGCTTTCGAAACCTTAGGCCTTCTCTTTCAAAACCATTAAAAACATATCTTTCGAAAGTATTGAAACCTTCCTTTCAAAACACTTAAAGATATACCTTTCGAAATACCCAAAACATTCCTTTCGAAAGCAATGAAACCTTCATTTATAAACTATTAAAGATATACCTTTCGAAAAATTTAAAGCTTATCTTTCCAAGGCACTTAGTTCAAGTAAAATTAATGGAAGCATAGCTTTGAAACCATTTAAAAGTATCTCTTTCGAAATCATTGGATTTAACACTAAATATAACTTCTGTGTCAAAGAAAAAAAAAGTGAAAGTAACCCTTTTGAAAGCATTGATCTTCAAATAAAAGAATTAGTGAAAAGGATAGCTTCGAAACCACCCTTTCGAAAGCATTGATAAAAGCGGCTACAAGAACCCTTTCGAAAGCATACAGAAGGCGGCTTCGAATTCTACAAGGGCGAAAGCTTCCCTTTCAAAAGCATTGATTTAAAGTTATAAACAAAGCGGCCTTTAACTAATTCAAAAGGCATGAATGTGGCAGCTAGGTTTCGAATAGGTTCAAAAGCGACTACCCATTCTAAAGCTCCTTTTCAAAACTAAATATGCAGCAACTCATTCGAAGCTTGTTTTAAAACAAAGGCAAGCGGCAATCCATTCGAAAGTTATAACTTCAACCCCTTCGAAAGCATCTTTTAAAAGCAAAGGCAAGTAATGTATACAAAAGCTTATAAAATGACATATATCCCTTCAAAAGCATCTTTCATAAACAGAGTTAAGTAGTGGATAACTTCTACCCGTTCGAAAGCTAGGTTTCGACACTGTCCCTTCCGCCTTTCTCCAAACCACTACGTATCAATGGCTTGATACCATGTATTTTGGTTTCGAATAGGTTCATAAGCGGAGGTATGGTGATGAAAGATAGAAATTGGAAGTGGCGAAGTGGTAAATTATGTCAAAACTGATTTTATGCCTTACAAAGTAACTTATTTTCATCTAACTTGCCAATTTGTCAAAATATAATTGGTTGCCAACTTCTTTATAAAAATCCTTTCTAAAATGGCTGCCGAATTCAAAAATTTATGATTGAAATTATTTTAACAATTAAGCCATTCCCTTCCATAAAACATTTAAACATTTAAGTCTTTCAACTTAAATAATTTAATAACCATATTAAAACACTTAAGAAAAATACCCAAAAATCATCATAATTCACCTTCAATATGTTTTCTAATATATATAAATTTCTGACTCAAAAACATTACTTATTGGCCTTAAATAATTTAAACCCAAAATTATCTATTTCTTCCATCCAAAATTCATAATAAATTATCCATAGCTTAGATTATTATTAAAATTTAAACCCATCTTCCAAAATAATGTTTTACATAACATGTTCAACCATCATGGCACTCGAAACCCATTTTATAAGATTTTAACCTTAAAATGGAATTATACCTTTACACAAAAATACTTGTTTAAAACAAACATGGCATATAATCAAACCATACCATCATTCAATCCTATCCAAACAGTTTTAAAAACTTAAGACCGAAATTAAAACGTTCAATAAAACATATATGAGATGGTTTAGATTATTATTCACCTTGTTTGGATAACGAACTTGAGATTTGATCTTGCTTAATTCTTCCTTGTTTGAACCCTTAGCTTCTAATTGATTTTGATCCTGTTTTCTCCTAGGGTTATGGCAAGCCTTGATCTCCTTTTGTTTATGTTTTTGTTTTATGAATGTATGAATGAAAATGAGGTAAGGGTTTATGGGTTATAGGGTTATGGTATATGGCTATTTCCCTTATTACCTTTGCCTTACTTAGCTTAGTTTTCATCTTATAAATGATTCTTATGAATTCACTTAGTTAGAGCATGGCCTCCATTAGTTTTCAAATCTCAATTTCCTTATCACTCTAGTCTCTACATTATTCTATTTAATTTACCTAATTAAATCTCCCGAATAATGTTAATAAAATTAGGGGTGTTACACCTACCCATGATCTTGGGTTGGCAGCCTTTGTCTTTGCACTCAAGTCATGGAGACACTATCGATAGGAAATCGATTTGAGTTATATACAGATCAAAAGTATCTGAAGTATTTATTCTTCCAAAAGGATTTGAATTTAACGTAGCGAAGGCAGATGGAGTTTTTGGCATCATATGATTTTGATATCTCCTATGCTCTAGGCAATGGCAATGTTATAGTTGATACCCTAAGTAGAAAGCATGCGATGTTGAAAACTATTTCTTAAAGTAGAGGCATTTGGAGTTCATTTCTACATTTGATTTCCGACCATCGCCAAACATCACTCCAGTATTATTAGCAGTGTAGGATGTGCAACCTACACTTATGGATTACATTGGGTCAAGTCAGAAGCATGATATGGAGTTATTAGATATTTTTGAGAAGCTTAGTAGAGGAGAGTAGTCAAGTCATTTGAGGTACTATACCATTGCCACAAAAGGGTGGCTACAGAGAAATGGTAGATTATGTTTTCCTCTTATTATGGATTTGATTGATATGGTACTAACCGAGTCTCATCATTTTAGGATGACCATTCATCCCAATGGAGATAAAATGTATGGTGATATGAAGAGTCTTTTATTGGTTGGGTGTAATGAGGCATGTGGCAAAGTTTGTAGCCCGATGTATGATTTGCCAGAGGGTAAAGGTAGACCAGAAGAACCAGTAGGATTTTTCCAGCCATTAGATATTCCATAATGGAAGTGAGAGACTATTTCTATGGATTTCGTCGATGGATTACCTAGGAGTGGGAGGGGAAACAAGAGTATTTGTGTCATAGTCGATCGATTGACCAAATGCGCTCTTTTCGTTTCGGTTAGGAGTATGAGGACTGCTACGTCTTTGGCGACATTATACGTGAGGGAGATAGTTAGGTTACATGGAGTTCCTTTTAGTATCATTAGCGACTAAGATCCACTTTTCACCAACGAGTTTTAGAGGAGTCTTCGGGAGGCTTTAGGCACTGAGTTGAGTTTGAGTATCACTTATCATCCATAGACTGATGGACAGACAGAGAGGGTGAACCAGGTATCAGAGGACTTACTTCGGATGTGTATCTTAGATTTTGGTGACCTTGGGAGGATCACTTGCCACCAGTGGAATTAACTTATAATAACAACTATCATTCAAGTACCGGGATGGCACCGTTTGAGGCGTTATACGAAAGGCCTTGTAGAATACTGTCTTGTTGGTCGGACACTATAGGTAGGATTATTCTTGGACCAGATATGGTGAGGGATTAGAGAAGGTTGGCTTGATCTATAGAAGGATAAAAACCATGCAGGATAGGTAGAAGTCTTATGCTGACAGGAGATGCACATATTTGGAGTTCGCGGTGGAGGACATGGTTTTTGTGAAGGTTTCACCACCTAGGAATGTCATGAGATTTGCAAGTTTGGGAAGTTAGGACCAAGATTTGTAAGGCCTTTTTTGATCACTGGTGGAGTAAGGAAGTTAGCTTATAGGGTGAAGCTTCCTAAGAAGTTAGCAGAAGTAAAATGACGTTTTCCCAATGTCACACTTGCGAAAGTATCCAAATGATACAGCCACTGTAGTCAAGCCGACTCAGCTAGAGGAGGTGGAGGTAGAAAGAGAGTCACTTGTTCGCCATGCACCCTCTCATATTCTTGAGCATGGTACAAAGCGACTTCATAATAAAGTTATCAAGCTTGTTAAGGTCTAGTGCAGAGATGACTCAACGGAGAGTACATGGGAGCTTGACGAGAAGATCTGAGCTACCTATCTAGATCTCTTTTCTAGTAAGTTTCCATTTTCGTTAAGCATAAAATATTTATCTGTTTAAGTTCTAGCTGTGTATATCCATGGGTCGGGACAACTGGATGCGAGGAATGGTTAGAAATGTGTCAATAGGACATGTTTTGGATGATGGATGCTAGTGGACGTATTTATTAAACTGATTTTTTGCACCCTTAGGAAAATATATTCTCGAGTTAGCATACATTCACACCATCACTTGTTTCATTTTACGGAGTTATATGAATATGATTGTTGCATATGGATTGAATGATTTTGCATACATATAGAACAACTGGTATATTTACATAGGGTGTTGCACATGTTTGGATACATGGCATAAGCATTTGCATTTCAAGAGGTCAACTAGATCAAGAAATCACCTAATTTTTGCATTACCACGGGTTCGTATGAATTTCGTGCCTACATGTACATATTGAATTAGAAGTTTGAATTAAGGACAATTGTTGGTAGTAGTTGATGGATGAGTAAATGGTTGTAAGTATTAACTTTGTACGTATAAGTTGCATTTTTACATCCTTGGAGACTTCGGGGACCAATTCCTTTTAAGGGAGACAATGTAGCACTCCACAGAAAATAACCAAAAATTTAATAAAAAACTAAGTTAAATATAACAAGGGTAAAAATGGAATTTTCACAAACGTCTAAATTTGGTTGTGACTTGTATCGTTGAGTTCGTAGCTATTTTCTGAACAATTTTCATATATAAAGTTTTTTAGTTAAAACTCATATGGAAAACTTATTAAAGTTTAGAAATTTGAAATTTAAAAATAAATTTTGAAAAGAAATATTAAAAAAAACCTCCATCGATCGACAGTCAAACTTGGATCAGTCGACCCTTAGTGGTCAACCGCTCTATGTCAAGTAGTGGACCGATCAAAGTGTTCAGGCTAGGGTTCGTGTTGGTCGAACGAATCATATTTTATTTAAATCGATCTAACAGTTGATGATGATTTGAACCCCTATTAATAGAATCCTAACCTAATACCGAGAACCATAATTTTATCCTTGTCGTAACAAAACTCCATCTCTTTGAAACTCAACCTTCTTTCTCCTTAAATCGATTATTTTCAAAAAAAAACTAAAAATTAAATTCAAAGGATTGAAGAAGGGGGAATCAAATCAAATCAAGGAGAATTCTACACCAAGCTGAGGTTATTCCGAGCGACTAAAAAGGGGATAGCTTTCTAGAGGTGAGTGGGCTCATAATTAATATGATGATTTACATGTAATTAAGTTTGCTATACCCTATTTAATCCAGAACTATTTAATTTAATGTTTATCTAATAACTGCAATGGAATGGGAATTTGATAACCTATATGAATATGATCCCTTTCTTTTTAATCTAGATTTGATTAAAGGAAAATTGGTTAGATAAATGTTGATTTAGGTTGAACATATTCTTTTTTTAAATTGAATATAGATAGATATAACCATGTTGACTATAAACCTAAGTCAATTTGGTTCGCTGAAATTGAAATTGAAATGTGAAATGATTGTAAATTATAGATTTACAAATTGGGGTTTACTACAATGAACAATATATAATTAATAGAGAAAGAATAATAACTAAATTGAAAAATAAAATTAAAACAACTACGACCGATCGACGAGCTCACTTGAGCCGGTTGCCTGCTCCAGTGACTAGCGATCGATCGGTTATCGATTTATAGGCGCAACCTGAACCTCGGTCTAAGGCTCAGGTTAAAAGGTTATATGTATATAATTTATTTATGGATGTTAGTATAAGTAGGGAAATTAGTTTCCTAAGTTAATGAGTCTAGGACGTTACGGGACTAAACAGATGTGTACATTGGAAATAAGGCCTAGACACTATTTATTCGGCATGGTTGACATTCAACTAGGGCGATGTTGTAGCAAATTGCACTCACATGAGGTTATATGGTGTTTGTGCAACACTAAAGAGGATGCCTAGTGTAACGACCCCACCGCTATGCCCAGTTTAGCAAAGAACATTAAAAGTAATGTTGTAACGACCCCGGATTTTATATATATTTAAAATGATAATTTATTGATTTTTGAATTAAAATTTGTAAAATTGATCGATTAAAGTGATGCGAGTTTCCCCGATTTAAAAATAAATTTTGTATAAATCATTTAAAATTTAAATATTAAATATATATGTGTATATTTGATAAAAATTTGAAGTTTAAGTAAATGGTTTAAAAATAATTATAAAAATAGAGATATATGACACAAGTATAAAAGTAAACAAATGAATAATTTTGAATTTAGGATTGATAGTTTAATAATAAATATTTGAGTTTATAAAAAATAGGAATACAAATATATAAGTAGAATAAAATACAAACAAATTGTACTTACAGAATAAAGTATAAATATATATATATATGTAAGAATACAAGACAATAAAAAGTAATAATAAGTATTTGAACTATAAAAATGAAAGTAACACTTGACTAAAATCTAACAACAAATTAAAATAGAGATTGTTTATATTGTGAAGTATTATTAATAAGACAAAAGAAAATGAAATATATACAAGTATGTACAAATAAAATAAAAGTTCACTTATATTATAAGATAAATTATAAAAAATAAAATAAATACATAAATAAATTATAACAACATGTTAATAAACTATGAAATATAAATTAAACACATTAGCAAATTCTAACAACATATTAACAATAGAACTTCATTTATATGCCTAAGTAATAAGGCTAAAGCAAAGCAAAAATATATTCAAATATGAAAAAAAGGATAAGTATGAAGACAAAACAAAGACAATATTATATATTTACAAGTATGAAACCAAAGGATAATTACATATGAAATAGCTTGTAAAGAAAGACAAATTCATTTAGTACTAATATCTCCAGCCGAAATCAAATGTAGCATAGTCAAAGCAAGAAGAAATAAAATAAGCAAGTTTGTACATGACAATATATACATTTAAGTATGAAGATTGTACATGACAATTAATGCAAGCCATCACCATATTTTCACATCAGCCACCAAAACAAATATTAGTAGACAAAGCAAGAAAAAATCACTGACCATTTGTACAAATTTGTATCAACTTGTACAAACCATATCATCACCAGTAAAACTTATTTCCTATATATCAACTTCAATTCATTTTCGTCCATCTTCAAAGCTGAGTAAAATCTGAAATGAGCACCATCTAAAACTTAAACAAAAATTTCAACTTAAACGATACAATCACTACAAACCAGAGATCAAAGAAGCAAGTTTCAGCTAGAAAATTCAAGCCTGTTGCAAAATGGAAGCAATTCCGTTTCAATATAAAAGAACTCTGTCCATTTCAAAATCCAGGTGAGTAACATATGTTTTGAAAATTTAAAAGTTTGAATTTGCTGCATATATATGTCTGTTTCTATATACATAAGGATTCTCTATATATATTGGAAAATTGGAAGCACTTTGTACAGTTTATACATGTTTTCTGTTCTGAAAATTTAAGATACCAGATTCCTGATTCAAAAAAGATTACTTGCTCTCGATCTACTTGTTGTTTGGGCTCAGCATTAAAACAAAATTTGTTTAATATAGCATAAACTCAAGATTTAAATTTTATTCGAGTAAAAATAATTTGTAAATGCCTCTGGAAATCAACATAACTGGACAAAGCTTTAAACAAGTTAAAATTTAAAACTTTTAGTTCTCGAATTCAGGTTTGTAAACTGAATTCTTATACTAAAATATGGTTTTTAAAGCAAAAATTATAATTTTTTGATCAAAGGTTTGGGAGCAGTTCTGCCTTGTTGTGTTTGAATCAATTTCTATTGACCAGAGTGTAGTTGGTGGTCAAGGCTTCGCATGGAGGTGCAGGGTCCTATGACGATGGTAGGAAAAATGATCGGAGATGCTCACGTTCACCGTGGAGGCAGCGGCAAGCATTTTTGGTTCTTAAACCTTAGTTTTGACGTGGTGCTGTATTTCGCTTTGTTCGTCGTCTGTAAGCGATCGAGTTCAACATGCTTTTGGGAATCACTTGGGGAATGGTAGACGAAGTCGTCGCCGGAGTAGTGGATGTTCTGATGATCGTAGTCGCGAAGACGAGGCGATGTTAGGTCGGAGTATTTGTCCAATTTTTCGAGAAAAATGCTAAATCTCGATCCCAAAGTTTTGGTGTTGAATCAAGTTTCGATTTCGTATGTTCAGTTGATTCGTGACTTGCTGGTGGTGGCGAAGTTCGCCAGAGCGGCGGCGTTCATCTGTACACGTGCACGATGTCGTTTTGATGTCAGAAGCTTGTGGGGGTGAGTGACTGGAGTGGATGCTCGAGAAAATGAATGTGTTGCTTCGGGTAGTGCCTGAGCGCGCGAGAGTATTTTCTGATATTCAATTTTAAACTTAAACTTAAATAAAAAGAAGAAAAATGTATGAGAAGAAGAAGGGGAGAAGGTCTCGAGCAAAATGGTGTTAGGCTCGAAGAAAACAAGGGGGAAGGCTCGGGTTAAAATGACATAACAGGCTCGAAGAAAACAGTGTCTCGAGTATTTACTTTTTTTAAAATGATTAAAAGTAAATTTTGTTACAGGTTAGAATATGAATAATGGACCAGTTTTAAGATAAAATAATAATAATAATAATAATAAGTTTCAAATAATTTTATTTAGCCAAATTTTAAAGTGTTTTAAATCTTATATAACCTTTGTTTTAAAAATTTTAATGAACTTAATATTTTAATTAAGTGGAAAATTAAGAAGTAAAATGTGTTTTAGAGGATAGGTAACTTAATGGATTTAAGTTAATGGATAATTAACCAAGGTGATTTATTAAGAAAATTAATTAAAGGTTAATTAAATAAATGAAAGTAATTAAGGATAATCCATGTGTTAAATAATAATTGATTGTAAAGGTTTAAATAAACTTGAATATAATTAAGTAGTTAATGAGTTATTTTAATTTGAAACTCGATTACTTAATTAAAGGTTAATTAAGTATAATTAATTAATGAAGGATAATTACTTAATGCAATTAATTTGTGATTTATTAATATAAGTGATTAAGGATAATCATTTATTGTAATTAATTAAGTATAATTATTAAATGGTAATTAATTAATTAAGGGTTAATTTATTAATTAAAGATAATTAATTAAATGATGAATTAAATAATTAAAGGTTAATTATTAAATAATTAACGGTTGATGAATTACAATTTAAGGTTAATTAATTTATTATTAATGGTTAATTAATAAATGATTAAAGAATAATAAATCAAAATGATTTGTAATTAATTAATATTAATTAACCAGGATTAGTAGTTTATTCATAAGTAATTAATCTGGTTTAAATTAATCAGAATATAAAATTGATCCTACTTATGGATGTTTGAATTCTATTGATTGTTGAAATGTTTGATATCCCTGATATGTTATGCTTTGTGCTATGAATTGTTTTGGTGTGATCTTTGATGAATGTAATTTATTTATCTATGATAAATTTATACTATTTCTTTGTGAATCTGTGAATAAACAATAAGCGTTATAGTTATACCGCTTATCAATTATATTTCTGTATTCTAATCTGTAATGATTGAATGATGTTGCACTACCGTGTGAACCCCTGGACTACACCATACACACACAAATATGGATTTCACGTGGAAATCGGTTAAGCCACATATGATTTAAATTTAATGTTTTTGAAATTGAAATTTTAATTTCAATTGATTTTGAAAATGGATTTGGGTTAAATGTCAAAGCTTTTGAAAAGGTGTTTTCAAAGATAAAAGTTATTTTGAATAACTTGGTAATGTCTTCAATTTAATTAATTCAATTTGAATTCAAAATTTGGAATTGAATTCCATGTTTGGAAATTATGGTTAAAGATGTTATAAATGTGTTTATATGAAGTTAAACCATTTTAAAAGTATAATTTTGAGGATTTGGATTTAACCCAAGAACCTTAACTCGTACAAATGAATCTGATTTCCAAAATGAAAACTGTTGTTTTAAAAGAATAAAAGCTTTCTGATAAGAAATGAAATTCCAGTTTAATTAAAGGAATTTCAAGATTGAATTGAAAAATGGTTTTCCAAGTTATGAATGAATTCTTTTTGAAAGCTATGAATTAAATCTGTTTATTTTTAACATATTTAAAATGATGATTTGTTTAAACCATTTGAAATGGAATTGTTTTGAAAGCTATAAGTTAAATCTTTGTTTTAAAGATTTAATGAGTTAATCCAATTGAAATGGAAATTAATTTGGAAAATCTGTGAATGAATCTTTTGGTTTTAAAGATTAAAGTGTGGAAATTTTTTAAACCGTTGAAGGTTGTTGAAATGAATCTTTTTGTTTAAAGATTTGAAAATGGTAATTTGTTAAACCATTTGAAAAGAAAATTTGGGATTTTAAGTTGTGACTTAATTAAAATCCAATATCCATATGTTTTAAAATATTACGCTCATTATTCGGTTTAGCCGGGAGAGGACCTTTGTGTCACATAACCCATTCCGAATAGTGATACGACGATATGAATAGCATTTGAAGACCGGTGTTGAAGACCGGGTATTTGTGAAAACGATAGGATAACCTATCGATTGTCTTTGCACTGAGTTGCTCCGGTATAGAGATTCCCTAAGTGATGGGAAATCCGATCGGGATTGTAAATACCCGGATTGCAAGGGCTTCTTCGGAAGTGCCTTCGGTTCTGTTCGAACCCGGAACAGACTTGTATGGTTACATGTCTGACATTACAATTTGAGATATAAAGCAGATTTCTTTCAAATACATTTCTGTTGGTGGCGGAGAATTTATTCTCTTAGCTTAACACCCTTCTCTGAGACATACGAGCTCAGAGGTTATGTAGTTGAAGATTATCAGCAATATACTCCCAATTTGGTAATGTGGCATGCTGAGTGTTACTGTGTGTTGCTCATTTATCGATCATTTATGATCAAAGCATGGCTTTGTGAAAAAGCGTAGCTTTGTGGACGAGACCTCATCGAACCTCACAGATCGGAAATGGTCGAAACAGGAATGATGCGGCAAGGTTATGAGGGTCGCTCCCTTTAGGGTATGTCATTTCCTTCTTGAAAAGGGTGGTATCATGGTATGGAGCCCAGATACTTACTCATGTGGACACACTATATTTATTACTGTGTGATGTTGGTTATCGAGAGCTCTCGGATAAAGGTCCCAAAGGACCAGGGGATGGCATACTCGAGTAGTAGTTACCTAGTTACAGAGGTAACCCGGCCTTGTGTTGGCAAAGAGCCGGGTAGGTTCTCGGGATGTCCATCCAGAGGCGTACCCATTGACAGTAGGAAGTTCCTTAGCCCGACCATTTGTTGGAAATCCATTTCCAATACGAACCTTGTACGGTTTTAGTTGTAGAACCTGCCATTTACTTATGGTGGTCACCACTGTTTAGATGGTAGCTATAGTAGGCATAGTGTGAAATGCCTATGCTGACTAAGATTTATATTATACTTTCGAAATGTTTTCCACTATGCACTAATAATAATAATCCAATGATTCTGCGTAGTAAGCATGTTTGACTATCATAAGAAGAAATCTCCTCCAATTCTGCGTTTGCATTGTGTGTGTGGCGGGAGGTCTTATGGTAGTTTCATTTTCCAAAAGCATTGCGGACTTCAATGTTTTAAATTCTTTTGTTGTTTGTTTAAAGATAAACTGTTTTTTTTGCTCACACCAGTCCTACGACTGACTCGGAGTTTATTGTTCCCTTCCTAAACTCTGGGTGCCCACCATTTTTCACACGGGCAGTCTAGAGTTGGGTTTCTCAGATATTCAGGTTTAGTAGATTATCTGGAGCTAGTCAGTCCTTGGACGACTGACCTTGCTTTCCACTAGCTATGGATTGGAGCATTCTATTAGAGATATTCTATCCACTGCTGGTGTTATCTATTTTCTTTCCGCTGCCATTTCTTGTATCATATCTTTGATGTATATTGATATCTGTTGTATCATTCTGTTGTATCATATTGTATCAGATTTTTTTATCTGTCATTGTATCATTGTTATATATATATTGATATGTTCTTTTTCTTCCGCTGTGTTGTTATACTTAATGGTGTTATAAGCTCTGGGAAGCCAGATTCGGCGTTTGAATCTACGGCATTTTGAGTACAAGTGAAGTACGGGTGCCGATTTTCGAAGGCCAAGTTTTTGGACTCTTACATTTGGTATCAGAGCTGAAGGTTGAACTTTAGCTCAGGAGTATAACACATTAAGTAGCTCATTAGAGATAGGGTGAAGTATACCCTAGAATGAGTAATCTCTAAGATATTTGTCCGTACGCCTCAGTAAATTCTCTTACTATCCATTGATAGTGAGTATGAGTGTAAGAAGAGGATGAGATAGGGGATAGGGGAATACGATTATAAATGGTCAATACCCTATAACAACAAGGAAACAATCTTTCCTCTATCAATCTCTTTGTTCGTCACTTTTTCTATTCTTTGATAATTCCTGGTAGATCCAGGAAGGAGATTCGATATATTTGTATGGGACGTAAACTCCGGATGGACCAAAATTGTTTGTTTGGATGTATTGTTTGCTTTGTTTGCTATGGTTGATGGGTATACTTTAGTTTTAAACTAAAAGTTTTGAAATTATATATCTGTCTATTTTTGGGTTCGGACATGTTCTACGAATGGTTAGTTATCCCTTCGAACTAACCAATGCCATTGCACATTTCGTAGATCTGGATAACCCGAGTATTTTGTGAAGTGTCAAATAGATTCGTTCTCGTATCTATTATTGATATTCTGATTTGGTAAGCCATATGCGGAATAGACGTTTAGTTTGATTTGATGTAATATTCTTCATCTATCCTTTTGTCTCCTTGGCAAATTTCGAGGACGAAATTCTTTTAAGGGGGGAAGTCTGTAACGACCCCGGATTTTATATATATTTAAAATGATAATTTATTGATTTTTGAATTAAAATTTGTAAAATTGATCGATTAAAGTGATGCGAGTTTCCCCGATTTAAAAATAAATTTTGTATAAATCATTTAAAATTTAAATATTAAATATATATGTGTATATTTGATAAAAAATTGAAGTTTAAGTAAATGGTTTAAAAATAATTATAAAAATAGAGATATTTGACACAAGTATAAAAGTAAACAAATGAATAATTTTGAATTTAGGATTGATGGTTTAATAATAAATATTTGAGTTTATAAAAAATAGGAATACAAATATATAAGTAGAATAAAATACAAACAAATTGTACTTATAGAATAAAGTATAAAAAAATATATATATAAGAATACAAGACAATAAATAAAATTAATAATAAGTATTTGAACTATAAAAATGAAAGTAACACTTGACTAAAATCTAACAACAAATTAAAATAGAGATTGTTTATATTGTGAAGTAGTATTAATAAG
Organism: Allium fistulosum; assembly: GCA_030737815.1. Taxonomy (NCBI): domain Eukaryota; kingdom Viridiplantae; phylum Streptophyta; class Magnoliopsida; order Asparagales; family Amaryllidaceae; genus Allium; species Allium fistulosum. The sequence goes on from CM060906.1 coordinate 423,148,648, forward strand.
ACAAAAGAAAATGAAATATATACAAGTATGTACAAATAAAATAAAAGTTCACTTATATTATAAGATAAATCATAAAGAATAAAATAAATACATAAATAAATTATAACAACATGTTAATAAACTATGAAATATAAATTAAACACATTAACAAATTCTAACAACATATTAATAATAGAACTTCATTTATATCCCTAAGTAATAAGGCTACAGCAAAGCAAAAATATATTCAAATATGAAAAAAAGGATAAGTATGAAGACAAAACAAAGACAACATTAAATATTTACAAGTATGAAACCAAAGGAAAATTACATATGAAATAGCTTGTAAAGAAAGACAAATTCATTTAGTACTAATATCTCCAGCCGAAATCAAATGTAGCATAGTCAAAACAAGAAGAAATAAAATAAGCAAGTTTGTACATGATAATATATACATTTAAGTATGAAGATTGTACATGACAATTAATGCAAGCCATCACCATATTTTTCACATCAGCCACCAAAACAAATATTAGTAGACAAAGCAAGAAAAAATCACTGACCATTTGTACAAATTTGTATCAACTTGTACAAACCATATCATCACTAGTAAAACTTATTTCCTATAATACAACTTCAATTCATTTTCGTCCATCTTCAAAGCTGAGTAAAATCTGAAATGAGCACCATCTAAAACTTAAATAAAAATTTCAACTTTAAACGATACAATCACTACAAACCAGAGATCAAAGAAGCAAGTTTCAGCTACAAAATTCAAGCCTGTTGCAAAATGGAAGCAATTCTGTTTCAATATAAAAGAACTCTGTCCATTTCAAAATCCAGGTGAGTAACATATGTTTCTAAAATTTAAAAATTTGAATTTGCTGTATATATATGTCTGTTTCTATATACATAAGGATTCTCTATATATATTGGAAAATTGGAAGCACTTTGTACAGTTTATACATGTTTTCTATTCTGAAAATTTAAGATACCAGATTCCTGATTCAAAAAAGATTACTTGCTCTCGATGTACTTATTGTTTGGGCTCAGCATTAAAACAAAATTTGTTTAATATAGCATAAACTCAAGATTTAAATTTTATACGAGTAAAAATAATTTGTAAATGCCTCTGGAAATCAACATAACTAGACAAAGCTTTAAACAAGTTAAAATTTAAAACTTTTAATTCTCGAATTCAGGTTTGTAAACTGAATTATTATACTAAAATATGATTTTTAAAGCAAAAATTATAATTTTTTGATCAAAGGTTTGGGAGCAGTTCAACCTTGTTTGAAATTTGTGTTTGAATCAATTTCTGTTGACCAGAGTGTAGTTGGTGGTCGAGGCTTCGCATGGAGGTGCAGGGGCCTATGATGATGTTAGGAAAATGATCGGAGATGCTCACGTTCACCGTGGAGGCAGCGGCAAGCATTTTTGGTTCCTAAACCTAGTTTTGACGTGGTGCTGTATTTTGCTTCGTTCGTCGTCTGTAAGCGATCGAGTTCAACATGCTTTTGGGAATCACTTGGGGAATGGTAGACGAAGTCGTCGCCTGAGTAGTGGATGTTCTGATGATCGGATTCGCGAAAATGAGGCGATGTTAGGTCGGAGTATTTTTCCAGTTTTTCGAGCAAAATGCTAAATCTCGATCCCAAAGTTTTGGTGTTGAATCAAGTTTCGATTTCGTATGTTCGGTTGATTCGCGACTTGCTGGTGGTGGCGAATTTCGCCAGAGCGGCGGCGTTCATCTGTACACGTGCACGATGTCGTTTTGATGTCAGAAGCTTGTGGGGGTGAGTGACTCGAGTGGATGCTCGAGAAAATGAATGGGTTGCTTCGGGTAACGCCTGAGCGCATGAGAGTGTTTTCTGATATTCAATTTTAAACTTAAACTTAAATAAAAAGAAGAAAAATGTATGAGAAGAAGAAGGGGAGAAGGTCTCGAGCAAAATGGTGTTAGGATTGAAAAAAACATGGAGGGAAGGCTCGGGTTAAAATGACATAACAGGCTCGAAGAAAACAGTGTCTCGAGTATTTACTTTTTTTTAAATGATTAAAAGTAAATTTTGTTACAAGTTAGAATATGAATAATGGACCAGTTTTAAGGTAAAATAATAATAATAATAATAATAAGTTTCAAATAATTTTATTTAGCCAAATTTTAAAGTGTTTTAAATCTTATATAACCTTTGTTTTAAAAATTTAAATGAACTTAATATTTTAATTAAGTGGAAAATTAAGAAGTAAAATGTGTTTTAGAGGATAGTTAACTTAATGGATTTAAGTTAATGGATAATTAACCAAGGTGATTTATTAAGGAAATTAATTAAAGGTTAATTAAATAAATGAAAGTAATTAAGGATAATCCATGTGTTAAATAATAATTGATTGTAAAGGTTTAAATAAACTTGAATATAATTAAGTAGTTAATGAGTTATTTTAATTTGAAACTCGATTACTTAATTAAAGATTAATTAAGTATAATTACTTAATAAAGGATAATTACTTAATGTAATTAATTTGTGATTTATTAATATAAGTGATTAAGGATAATCATTTATTGTAATTAATTAAGTATAATTATTAAATGGTAATTAATTAATTAAGGGTTAATTTATTAATTAAAGATAATTAATTAAATGATGAATTAAATAATTAAAGGTTAATTATTAAATAATTAAAGGTTGATGAATTATAATTTAAGGTTAATCAATTTATTATTAATGGTTAATTAATAAATGATTAAAGAATAATAAATCAAAATGATTTGTAATTAATTAATATTAATTAACCAGGATTAGTAGTTTATTCATAAGTAATTAATCTGGTTTAAATTAATCAGATAATAAAATTGATCCTACTTATGGATGTTTGAATTCTATTGATTGTTGAAATGTTTGATATCCCTGATATGTTATGCTTTGTGCTATGAATTGTTTTGGTGTCATCTGCGATGAATGTAATTTATTTATCTGTGATAAATTTAAACTATTTCTTTGTGAATCTGTGAATAAACGATAAGCGTTATAATTATACCGCTTATCAATTATATTTCTGTATTCTGATCTGTGATGATTGAATGATGTTGCACTACCATGTGAAACCCCTGGACTACACCATACACACACACAAATATGGATTTCACGTGGAAATCAGTTAAACCACAGATGATTTAAATTTAATGTTTTTGAAATTGAAATTTTAATTTCAATTGATTTTGAAAATGGATTTGGGTTAAATGTCAAAGCTTTTGAAAAGGTGTTTTCAAAGATAAAAGTTATTTTGAATAACTTGGTAATGTCTTCAATTTAATTAATTCAATTTGAATTCAAAATTTGGAATTGAATTCAATGTTTGGAAATTATGGTTAAAGATGTTATAAATGTGTTTATATGAAGTTAAACCATTTTAAAAGTATAATTTTGAGGATTTGGATTTAACCCAAGAACCTTAACTCGTACAAATGAATCAGATTTCCAAAATGAAAACTGTTGTTTTAAAAGAATAAAAGCTTTTAGATAAGAAATGAAATTCGAGTTTAATTAAAGGAATTTCAAGATCGAATTGAAAAATGGTTTTCCAAGTTATGAATGAATTCTTTTCTAAAGTTATGAATTAAATCTGTTTATTTTTAACAGATTTAAAATGATGATTTGTTTTTGAAAGCTATAAGTTAAATCTTTGTTTTAAAGATTTAACGAGTTAATCCAATTGAAATGGGAATTAATTTGGAAAATCTGTGAATGAACCTTTTGGTTTTAAAGATTAAAGTGTGGAAATTATTTAAACCGTTGAAGGTTGTTAAAATGAATCTTTTTGTTTAAAGATTTGAAAATGGTAATTTGTTAAACCATTTGAAAAGAAAGTTTGGGTTTAAGTTGTGACTTAATTAAAATCCCATATCCATATGTTTTAAAATATTAAGCTCATTATTCGGTTTAGCCGAGAGAGGACCTTTGTGTCACATAACCCATTCCGAATAGTGATACGACGATATGAATAGCATTTGAAGACCGGTGTTGAAGACCGGGTATTTGTGAAAACGATAGGATAACCTATCGATTGTCTCTGCACTGAGTTGCTCCGGTATAGAGATTCCCTAAGTGATGGGAAATTCGATCGGGATTGTAAATACCCGGATTGCAAGGGCTTCTTCGGAAGTGCCTTCGGTTCTGTTCGAACCCGGAACAGACTTGTATGGTTACATGTCTGACATTACAATTTGAGATATAAAGCATATTTCTTTCAAATTCATTTCTGTTGGTGGCGGAGAATTTATTCTCTTAGCTTAACACCCTTCTCTGAGACGTACGAGCGCAGAGGTTATGTAGTTGAAGGTTATCAGCAATATACTCCCAATTTGGTAATGTGGCATGCTGAGTGTTGCTGTGTGTTGATCATTTATCGATCATTTATGATCAAAGCATGGCTTTGTGAAAAAGCATAGCTTTGTGGACGAGACCTCATCAAACCTCACAGACCGGAAATGGTCGAAACAGGAATGATGCGGCAAGGTTATGAGGGTCGCTCCCTTTAGGGTATGTCATTTCCTTCTGGAAAAGGGTGGTATCATGGTATGGAGCCCAGATACTTACTCATGTGGACACACTATATTTATTACTGTGTGATGTTGGTTATCGAGAGCTCTCGGATAAAGGTCCCAAAGGACCGGGGGATGGCATACTCGAGTAGTAGTTACCTAGTTACAGAGGTAACCCGGCCTTGTGTTGGCAGAGAGCCGGGTAGGTTCTCGGGACGTCCATCCAGAGGCGTACCCATTGACAGTGGGAAGTTCCTTAGCCCGACCATTTGTTGGAAATCCATTTCCAATACGAACCTTGTACGGTTTTAGTTGTAGAACCTGCCATTTACTTATGGTGGTCACCACTGTTTAGATGGTAGCTATAGTAGGCATAGTGTGAAATGCCTATGCTGGCTAAGATTTATATTATACTTTCGAAATGTTTTCCACTATGCACTAATAATAATAATCCAATGATTTTGCGCAGTAAGCATGTTTGACTATCATAAGAAGAAATCTCCTCCAATTCTGTGTTTGCATTGTGTGTGTGGCGGGAGGTCTTATGGTAGTTTCACTTTCCAAAAGCATTGCGGACTTCAATGTTTTAAATTCTTTTGTTGTTTGTTTAAAGATAAACTGTTTTTTTTGCTCACACCAGTCCCACGACTGACTTAGAGTTTATTGTTCCCTTCCTAAACTCTGGGTGCCCACCATTTTCCACACGGGCAGTCTAGAGTTGGGTTTCTCAGATATTCAGGTTTAGTAGATTATCTGGAGCTAGTCAGTCCTTGGACGACTGACCTTGCTTTCCTCTAGCTATGGATTGGAGCATTCTATTAGAGATATTCTATCTGCTGCCAGTGTTATCTATTTTCTTTCCGCTGCTATTTCTTGTATCATATCTCTGATGTATATTGATATCTGTTGTATCATTCTGTTGTATCATATTGTATCAGATTTTTGTATCTGTCATTGTATCAATGTTATATATATATTGATATGTTCTTTTTCTTCCGCTGTGTTGTTATACTTAATGGTGTTATAAGCTTCGAGAAGCCAGATTCAATGTTTGAATCTACGGCATTTTGAGTACAAGTGAAGTACAGGTGCCGATTTTCGATGGTCGAGTTTTTGGACTCTTACAAATGTCGTCTGCTAATCCAGAGAATACGGCTGGTTAAGGGCGATCGAATATGAATATATCTTTATTCTAACACTGACATGTCTTATTTACCTTTTTGAGGATCTGAACTGAGATTTAGACGTATACAATATTAATACGAAGTAATAAACACACCGATTAAATTTATTCAGAACAGTATATTATATAGATAAATCAGAATCAAAGTCACAGATTACAGCGGAATAATATACATCATCATATACATAAAAAAAATGCGAGTCTACAAAATATGAGTACTAGACCCACATAAATATATATATCATATCCAAAATGTTATATCAAGTACAAAGTCATTGCTATATAATATAGATGACATAAACTCTCAACTGTTAATATATACAAATATGAAGTAAACTAAAACTAACAAAATATCCAAAGGTCAATGGATCCCTGTACCTGTAAAGTCTCTGTCTGACCCGAGTATTAAAATAATAAACGGGTCAGACTATATCCAAAAAAAGGTGAGATACTAATATCATAACTTTATGACTTAAAAATAATAAGCCATATTAAATATGCCGAACAAAAATCATAATAAGGCACATTAATTAAATTCACTACTTTATAAATCCATAAATGACTTAATTCTAAAATAAGTCATTTCACAATATGCTTAAAAAAACAAATAATCAAAATAAGGCATACTGATCAAAATCACCATTTCATAAATTCATATCAAGTCTCTAATGGACTATTATCTCAAAATATGGTGATAACCAATTCAAAATTCGCTAGAGCCAAAAAGATACTAAATATCTATCCTAAAACCTCTAACGAAATAATAATCACTAATGAAATAATAATGGTAGTCAACTATCAGTGTGATACAGTGCGACACAGGGCCTAACTAAAATAAATAAACCCTGCCACATAGTGCAATAGTCTAACAAATAGAAATAGACTACTAGGTAAAAATTCCGACTCCTAACGAAAAGAAATAGGTAGTCGTATTTATGACAAACTATGTGAATTTACCTAACTAAAATAAATAGGTAAAGATTGTCCAATAGTAAAATGAACTGATAGGGCTGCAATATAACACCTATCCAAACAACAAAAAGGATAGCCGTGTTATACCAGAATAGACCTAACCCCAAGAAATAGGTCTACCTACCCAAATCTAAAAATGTATCGATTCTTAGATCGAAAAAAATGAGTTATCTCGGGAATCTATTGGTCTGAAATCCGAACACCCTAAAATAATACAATTCTAAGTGTTAATTACTGTCACTCCAGTAAATACAAGAATTTAACTAACTGTCCCATACCAGATAGTAAATTCAGGTATTTACTAAAAGTTAGTAATCTTCACTTAAATTCTATTTAACAAATTATAAAAATAATCTAAAGAATTTTACAAACTGTCCCATACCAATCCGAAAATTCAATCATTTATTTAAATTCTTTGTTTTATAGAAAAACACGAAATCAAATAAAATCTCAAATCCATAATTAATAAAACAAAAGAGTTTTTAAATTCTTTTATTTGTTTTAAAATAATTGAAAGGAAAAGGAAAAAAAAGGGAAAACTTCTATATAAATAAAACTTGAAACCACCTAATTTCTCATTTTGTACGGTGCTTGTAATAAAATTTATGCATTAAAATAATTGGCACTTTATCATAAAACATTTCAAAATTTTATTTTCTAAAACATGTACAAGTCAGTAGTGCATTGAGTTGAAAACATTAGTGCATTTAGTTGAAAAGAAATGTACATGCAAGTGCAAAATAACAGCAGCAAGATGACATGGATGTGTTAACAATGCACTAGGACAAGCTAAAGTATATAACTGTCAGGGAACAAAATAAAAAAAGAACAAAAGCAAGTAAGGTTGTTTGTTTGACTATTCTCCAAAACAAAGTATAATAAAGGACATGAGTGCTTGTATATCATTCTCAAACAAAAGAAATGCAAAACACAATACAAGCTGAAGTGATAGAGACAAAGAAATACATAATTTGCAATCTAGATTAACATAGCAGCATGGATGAAATGAATTGAACAAAGCAAGAAAATGAATTTCAAAAGCAAAGGCAATTTACAAAGCTATAGGATTTTGCAAGCTAAAAATAATAAACTATAAACAGGTGTTCACTTTTTAAAGCTACTAAACCATATAGGGCAAAATCATTTAATGCACCAGTTGCTTGCATTCTAGCTTTTTAAAATAATGTCAAGCAATAGGAAATGTGTGCCCATGTTTGTGTAAGTGCTTGCATGGATGTGTTAACAATGTGGTCTTTCAAGGAGGTGCCTACGAAAGAAATAAACATAAAAATATAAGCATGGCCTTAACAAATCAAGGCAACAAGTACATACAAAACTTAAGTGTGTATGCCCATATAGTACAAGTTAAAAAATATGTGGTCTGACAAACAAAGGCGACTGTCAACAAAAGCATGAATTCGTTCATTCAAGCAATATAATAAGTACTGATGTATTAACTAAAAATAAAAATGTATGACCCATTTATCAACATTGCATAAACGAAAATCATCATCAAAACATGAAAGGAAATATATAAAATAGAAGGCAAAGGCAGGGATTTTCGAAATTCACAAGGAAAGGTGCAGAACAAAATCAAGTGACAGGGGAAAATTTTTACTGACTTATTTAACCGATCAATTCATCTATTAGAAATTTAATTCAACCAGCAATCATCTCAAAATATTCAGTAATACTAGATATAGTTGTGTGAGATAAAAATCTCACCATAACCATTAGCTAGTCGAATGGCCGTTAACTCGCCATGTTCGCCTCTTCATCACCGCCAGCATCTTCCTGGCGTTGGCATGCATAAGATTCCAGCCATCGGTTTCCTCGACGACGTCGCCTCGACCTCCCTCGCATGCCCCTAAGCCACGCTGCGTCACCCGAGGTCGCCACAGCCTAGCTCCAGCCGCCTTCGGTCTGCTCACGCGTCGCCACTCCACCTTACTCAGCCGTCGCTGCTTTCAATCGCCGTCGCGATTCATTTGCTATCCCTTTTTTTTCGTTCGATTTTGATTTTGGGGCTATTAAGAAATAATGATGAATGAAGATTACATGTTACTGAGAATAAAGATGTGGGCTTGGAAACTAATGTGTGGTTTGTTTGGTTATGGGCTAAGTTTTCAATTTAATCCAACAAATTCTTTCTTTTGTTAAAAATTATCCCAACTTCATTCTTTGTAAATTAACTTTAATTTAATTCAATATTGATTTATATTTCATTTCAACCGCACAATTCTGTTCAATTCAATATTAGTTCATCCTATTTGCTTGTTCAATATATTGCCACAAATTTTATTATTATGATTATTATTTTCCGTTGTACTGATATAAATAAATTTATTTATCTTCATATTTATTGATTTCATTGAATATCAAATAAAACTTCTTGTCGTCTATTTTAATTTTATATATAATTATTATTTGTAGTTAAAAATATTTTATATTTACTAACACCTTTTATTTGAATTGAAATATATTATCCAAAATAAAATTAATTAATTAATTCAATTTTCCTATAACAAAATCCTTTATTAAATAGATTTTATTTAATAATAATTTGATTTTATTTATCAAATTTGAATTCAAACACTTCTATTCTAGTTCAATTCATATGATATAACGAGTTCGAAAACAGGGTTGTTACCCTAGAGAAGTGTGTGGCTCGATGCTAATGAGAATTTCCTTGGTATATGCGATGATGAGGACGTAATACTGTTGTTGTCGATGAATGCCCGGCGATGTGCAATAAACGGCGTTACGTTACCATTAAGAGTGGATATGAATATAGCGGACCCTAAGACGTGGTGCTCCACCTCAATGCATAAATACGATATATGTAGTCGTAATTTGGGAATGTAGTCCCAAGGTTGATATTGTAGGTGACATATGTTGGAATAGTTCCAATAGTTATTAGTCAATCCATAGTTTATTTTGAATTTCGATTAGTTGTTTGACCCTAAGTATAAATCTTCACAAGATATTGGTGTAGTTGCATTTAGAACTATACCCCTTAGGTTAATGAACCTACCTTAGTAAGTATATCACAAACACAAGTAGAATACCCTAGGTCACATAGAATATTAATGAAGTCAATTGTATGTGATCACCATATATTAATGATGTAACTCATACAACAGACTTTTGTCTAACCCATTCCTTTCCTTTTTTCCCCAGCATAGGAGGACAAGGTAGCATGTGATTGGCCCAAATCCACTATATGAAGAGGCGAGCTTGGCATCAGAATTTATTATTGCTTTTCATTATTCTCTATGTAACCACTTATCATACATAGTATTTATTAGACTATATGCTGTGTTTTTGGAAACTCTAGATCATGAATACGTATGTTTTGAGACTATGTTTTCTGGATATTTTATGACATGACTATTTTATGTATTATATTTTTCTATCTTCCGCTATGATATCTGAAAGTGTAGAATGTCTTAGATTTTATCCTTATATTCTTAGTCTCTGTAATGTTTAGAAACCCGATATATCATACTTCTTGGCACGATACGAGTTCGAAAGGCACTCTAGGCTTTGGATCGGTGTGTCTAGAGGTGCAGGTTTTCACAAAAACCAAGTCTTGTATGCTTATTATGTTTCCAATATTCTCAACTTACATTATCCCTCGATCAAGAGTGAAGCCGGGTAGATTAGAGCATTGGTTGCATCAAAGCCTTGCCTAGACAGTTCATTCTTAACTCTCACAGATAGAACAAGTCTGCTTTTTTGGCTTTCAGTGCAAAGCGCGTGACTAAATACTTTCCATAAACAAGGAAACATGCAAATCACGATTAAGTCACACAAGGCGACTTCTAATCCCTTTTTTAATTAATCCTATTATTATTTAAAACTTCTTTTATCAAATATTTACTTCCTTCAGTAGTAAACGAACTATATATAGGATCCCTCCTTGGGGGATCTCGTATACATACGTTCTAAAAGCAAGAGATGGTTAAGACGAATGAGTCCTCCCTGGGGGATCTCAAACTTTATGAATACATGATGCTTCCATTCACTTCCTTTTTCTACTTGTATACGTATTTAAAATACCTTTATAAAAGATATACACAAGTATTCTACTATTTCACTATTCCTTTGTACTCTTTTCAATACTTGAAAATTCATTCATATACTTATCTCAAAAGAAATAATAATATTCATAAACCTTTGACAAGATTTCTTACTTTAAAATATAACCAAGGAGGTTAAAAACAAATGTGATTTAAACAATGTTACTACAAACCCCTTCTCTTTTATAAGTTAAACCTATACTTTTTCTATCTTTTTCTAAAGGATTCCATACTTGTTATTACCTTTATAATATCCATTTAAAAGGTCTAAGCATATTCACAAGGGTTAAATGCAAATGTGATTTAAACATTATCACTACAAACCTAAAACCATCTCACTTATTATTAACTTTAAAATATTCTTTTTAAAGATCTAATTATATTCATAAGTATAATCAGAAAGGGTTAAGAACAAATGTTGCTTAAACATTATTAACTATAAACCCAAAACCATTTATATTTAACATTATCTGAAAAACATTCTTTTTAAAATATCTAATTATATGCAAAAGTATAATAAAAAAGGGTTAAAAACAAATGTTGCTTAAACATTGTTTATTATGAACGCAAAACTATTTATACTTAACATTATCTTTAAAACATTCTTTTTAATGATCTAATTATACTTTTTAGCAGATAATGACCTTTTACATAACTTCATAAAACCATTTATTATAACCAAAAAGTTATAACCCGAAACCACTTATCCTTTTATAAAATACTCCACTTACTTTCACGAACTTATATATGTAAATACTTTAAAAGTACTTATAAATAGGTTTTAACTATCTATATAAAATATTACTTAAAAATAACAAATTTCAAATTTACTAAAAACCTTTTATCTTAAATACGACAAAGGAAAACCTTTTCTTGAAATGCATATTTAATTTTTAAAAATATACTTAAACTTCTAATCTTTTTTCCGTATTCAAATCCATGTTATTAGAACTTCCCTAAAAAGATTCCATAAGGATAATAACTTTTAGACCATTTAACTCATAAAAAACTAGTTAAATGTCACATTTAAATGAAATAGTGCAACAATCCCAAAAGTGCTGCAGTAGGTCAAACATAGCAATTATAAGTGCCATTAAAAATCCTGGATAGAGAATACCTAGAAAAAACATGAACTTTAAGGCTAGTTTTCACCACACAAATAAATGATCTAAGATCCAATTTTTTCATAGTATACTTAGACTACTTAAAAAATGTGAAGAATCTCCTAAGGATATCTCCCAAAATTGTATTAAAAATTCTAGAAAACAAGGTATTTTCAAAATGCTCATATAACGACCATTTTCGCTATAACTTTTGCCACTTTGTTCCACTGGTTCAATAACTTTTTAAACCTTGATATTTTTACAGTAATAAGTACACATAGTTTACTTATTAAAAATCAATGAAACCCTTAAGGATGTAATCCAAGGTAACTTTAAAAATCATTGAGCACAAGGTATTTTCAAACTACATTTTTAGTGACCTTTTCGCTTCAAACTTTCACAACCTTGTTTCACAAGTTCTACAATTTTTCAAAATATTTATTTACCATCCCACACACCAAATATGTGTAGAGAATAACCAAAATATATCATGTCATAATATATTAACATATCACCAATTTAAACAAGTTTAAAGTAAGGAGATTTCAAAGTGCGCTTGTAGCGACTATCGCTATACAAACACATTCATATTCACATCAATTCAACACACAAGCCAACTAACCATTTATACATAATGTTAAGGTCATTCCACAAGTTATCAAAGGTCATAGAAGTGATGATATACAATATAAAGTTGTCATTTTCTTTCAAAAGCAAGGGGGTCCAAAGTTAGAATTTAATTTGTTCGTACTTTACTTTAACTTTATATTCAAACATACAAATATGTATACACAATATATCCATGTTAAATGGTGAATCTCTAAAATCTATGCAAAACATATGACATGAGCACTAGAACAACTTCCATACATCAAAAGCTTCCATCATTAGCCTTTACAAGTTCAAAGTTACTCTGCCTCTTCCTCTTTTGCTCACGACCCATGATAGGTTTTGGCTTATGCTACATTTTATTTATTATTTGAATTTATTTTCATGCTTCCTATGGTGATCTAAGGCCTTGGTTAAAGTTTAAAGGGGATTAGAGTTGGTTTGTTTCAGGAAAATGAAGATTGAAGAGACAAAGAGAGCTTGAATACTTTGCTTTTTTTCACAAACCTTAGGAAATAAATTACGTACAAAAGGGATATAACATGTAAACTTTAACTAGGGAAATTGACTCCCCTTACCCATCCATATGGCTAAAGGAACTTGTCTCCAATATGCTTTGGTTTACACCTCACAATTTGAAATAAAATACCTTCTCCTTTCTTAGTCAATTACCTAACTACCCCTCCTTCATAAATATCTTCCAAACCTTCTAGAAGATTTTATTCCACAAATTATTTTTAGTTACTAATTAATGAAAATTTGATTAATTAGACAAGCACAATAATTTCGAACCACGTCTATTGAGTAAAAAGTAGTTTATCGATAAAACGATTCTCGATCACATTATCGATATTTCTTCGAACTATTTATTTTTATAAACACTTTTCTAAAACAAGTTCACCATCATTAGTTATTAATTAAAAGGAGGTTAACAAGGTTATGAAATCATTTTGATAACATTATTTCCATGATTCAAATATTTAAATAATTCAGATATTTAAATACGAAGTGTTCGAAATTTTGGGTCATTACAGTAAATTGAGAAGGTGAACGAGTAAACTATTATTCATTTGTAAATACTAAATGAAATACTAGCTAAGAAAATATCAAATGCACTTGTTAATAGCCATTATAATTAAATATTATTACCTTTCCGAATAGCTACAATATAGTAGAATACAAATAGTTTTTTCATAGAAAAAGAGAAGCTGCCTTTTCATGGAGTTACTTATGGAATGCCGCATGTCAGCAACATTATATGCATAACAGAAGTGGGTTTATTCTTCTTATAACTCTCGGTAAAAGAACCGATATCATACTTTCAAAACCCACTTAGTACATAGCCAAAGTGAATTTTTGGGGCACGTGTTATATAATATTTTATCGAAGGACTTTTAGATACAAATAAAAAAAGTCGAAGGGCTAATGGATGGTTCATTTCCAGAAGGATATGTACAAAACTGAAAGGAGAAGTCTACCTAATAACTTTGTAACCTAAGATAATACTAAGAAGGATATGAGACCTAGAACCTAAGGTATTAAACCCAAAGGGTTATATACAAAATGGATTATGTCACAAAGATAATTTACATTCTAAAAACTTAAACCCATAAGTATAAATCAGAAAGTCGTTGTATCGTAACACTATGTTTAGTTATCAATGAGTGTAGATTACCAAGTGGGAAATGGAAACTGAAGATTGCAATATGTTAGTCCTTGAAAAGAATGGTTTTGATGACAACAACCTTAGGACTTATTACAAAATATAAATACTAACATTATAGTTTATATATATGTATATGCAGGATATAAACATGCAGGTACTGAGAATGAAGACTATACAGTATGGAGACTCAAGATCGAAGACATCAAGATTCAAGACTCGTGAGTATCAAGATATCAAGAGTTCATGATTTCAATAGTACAAGACAAGTATCGAGTCTGGATTATGTTAAAACTCCTAGAAAAACACTGACATCTTAAAATCCATTTTATTCGTGGAATGGAATTCACTTCGAGCCTGTTAAAGGGATGGAACCCTAAGTAGGATGGAATCTACGAAAAATCTAGTGGAATATCGTTTTGCATCCACTAACTTTTATTCAAATGTTTTACAAAATTATATCTTGTTTTCAACATAATTTCAAAATCTTCCTTTTTAAATCAAAAACATCTATCTTGGTTTTAAAATACTTTTAGCCTCAAAATAATCTTTATTTTCAATATCAAATTATCCGTGGTTTTAAACTATCTTTTAATTATAATATATTTAACTTTTAATATTTATATTCAAGATTTAAATATGAAATTATAGTAAAATTTTATATATACCAAAATATTATTCTCTATACTTATTTATGTATTTTAACTATAGTATATTTATAAAGTTTAAAATAGTTTTAATATAAGATAGAAGTTATTTTCAAAAGAAAAACAAATTATCAAAAATACCTTAGTCATGTCGACAACCCCTAGGTACCCATGTCGACATGATGGCAATTGATTCCAAAAGTTTGAATTTCAAAGGAAGTGTCTATTCGTCATATCCTTTCCTGAATAAAATAGTCATAAATACGAATACCCGACGATGTGCAATAAACGGCGTTACATTACCATTAAGAGTGGATATGAATACAGCGGACCCTAAGACGTGGTGCTCCACCTCAATGCATAAATACGATATATGTAGTCGTAATTTGGGAATGTAGTCCCAAGGTTGATATTGTAGGTGACATATGTTGGAATAGTTCCAATAGTTATTAGTCAATCCATAGTTTATTTTGAATTTCGATTAGTTGTTTGACCCTAAGTATAAATCTTCACAAGATATTGGTGTAGTTGCATTTAGAACTATACCCCTTAGGTTAATGAACCTACCTTAGTAAGTATATCACAAACACAAGTAGAATACCCTAGGTCACATAGAATATTAATGAAGTCAATTGTATGTGATCACCATATA
This sequence comes from Allium fistulosum, assembly GCA_030737815.1. Lineage (NCBI taxonomy): Eukaryota > Viridiplantae > Streptophyta > Magnoliopsida > Asparagales > Amaryllidaceae > Allium > Allium fistulosum. The sequence goes on from CM060906.1 coordinate 423,164,081, forward strand.
TTAATGATGTAACTCATACAACAGACTTTTGTCTAACCCATTCCTTTCCTTTTTTCCCTAGCATAGGAGGACAAGGTAGCATGTGATTGGCCCAAATCCACTATATGGAGAGGCGAGCTTGGCATCAGAATTTCTTATTGCTTTTCATTATTCTCCATGTAACCACTTATCATACATAGTATTTATTAGACTATATGCTGTGTTTTTGGAAACTCTAGATCATGAATACGTATGTTTTGAGACTATGTTTTCTTGATATTTTATGACATGACTATTTTATGTCGGCATACATCTTACTCGAGCCGGGATGGATGGTGTACTTAGTGCGATGACACTCATCCAGAATGTCATGCCTAAGTGATAAATCAGATGGTACCAAAATACGGTTCTTCCTACGAAGACACCGATGAGAATCAATAAAATAATCCAGCAATGTCTCATCACTGGATCCCGACTCAAGGAGATGAATATATCGCAACAAGTTTGGATCCTGCCGCTGAGCATGGGCAATGCGATCCAATAAGATAGGACGAGCTTCCAAGCTGAATAATAAGACCGGTGAATCAGAAGATGGAGCCCGATCTTTAATATCACACATAGAAAGAGTCTCAAGAATATCCCACTCGGCTATCATCATATAGACTACTGCCGAGTGTTTGCGACTGAGTGCATCAGCCACACGATTACCCTTGCCAGGGGTATACTGAATGTCTAAGTCATATGAGGCGAGAAACTTAAGCCATCGCTGCTGCCTCATATTGAGATCCTTCTGACTGAATAAATATTTCAGCGACTTGTGATCGCTGTAAAGAGTGAAGTGTTCGCCTAATAGAAAGTGACGCCAAATCTTCAAGGCAAAGACGATAGCTGCTAACTCAAGATCAAGAGTCGGATAGCAAACCTCATTCGGACGCGGTTGCCTGGAAGCATAAGAAACTACCCGATCCTTCTACATAAGCACAGCACCGAGGCCGCTACCACAAGCGTCGGTGTAAACAACAAGATCCTGGTTACTCTCTGGAACCACTAGAATAGGAGCATGAGTGAGAAGTTCCTTCAGTCGCTGAAAGGAAGCTTCACACTTATCAGACCAAATAAAGTGAACACCCTTACGAGTCAGCGTCGTAAGGGGAAGTGCAACTCGAGAGAAATCCATGATAAAATGACGGTAATAACCCGCCAGACCAAGGAAACTGCGAATATCATGAACGTTCTCGGGTTGCTTCCAATTCTAAATAGCTTCGATCTTGGAAGGATCGACAGAAATACCATCAGATGATACAATATGGCCCAAGAACTTGACCTTGCTCTCCCAAAAATGGCACTTGGAGAGCTTGGCCTTAAGCTGATGCTGACGAAGAGTATCCAAGACGATCCGCAAATGATGAGCATGCTCTGCCTCGGATCTAGAATAAATAAGAATATCGTCGATGAAAACCAGAACGAATCTATCGATGTATTCCCGGAATACTCGATTCATAAGATCGACGAAGAATGCTGGAGCGTTCGTCAAACCGAACGGCATGACTAACCACTCAAAGGAACCATAACGAGTGCGAAATGCTGTAAGAGGAATGCTGTCTTATGCAATTCGGAGCTGATGAAATCCGGTGGCAAGGTCGAGCTGGGAAAAGACCTTCGCACCGCTCAACTGATCAAACATATCGTCTATCCGTGGCAATGGATAACGATTTCTGATGGTCAACTCATTAAGCTTGCGATAGTCAATGCAAAGCCTAAGAGAGCCATCGGCCTTCTTAACGAAGACCACAGCAGCACCCCATGGCGAAGAACTGGAACGAATGAACTGCTTCGCTTCAAGCTCAACTAACTGCTTCCTGAGTTCCTCATTCTCTTTAGTAGACATTCTCGTAGGAGGACGCCCAACTGGATGAGAGCTTGGAATGAGATCGATGCGGAACTCAATAGCTCGATTTGGCGGCAGTCCGGATACTGGCTCGAAAACGTCGGGGAAATCCCGAACAACAGGAATATGAGATAAGTTCAAATCCTCCTCTCGTGAATCGAGAGAAAATAAAGTAACATCAGAAAGCCCAACATCTTGAAGAACAATAGCCAACGGAGAGGACGAGTCAGGGTGATGAAGGAATAATATCCGCTCCGAACAAATAATTTTGGCGTCGTGCTGAACGAGCCAATCCATGCCAAGAATCATATCAAAGCCCAAATACTCCATAACGTGGAGATTTGCACGGAAAGAAAAACCACAAAGATCAATATCTATCTTCTCACAGAGCAAGCTAAGGGTTGTGGATCCACCAATGGGATTCACAATCCTTAGTGAAGAAACCATACAAGTAACATCCAAAGATAAAGTATCAACTAGTTCCTTTGATACGAATGAGTGAGAGGCACCCGTATCAAAGAGAACTCTACAAGATCTATCATGAAATAAAATAGAACCTTCGAGAACGGATCTAGGAGGTGCAGTAGGACAAGTGGAATTAAGATGACCCTCCTTCTTACAATAGCGGCAGAAAAGAGGCTTGGGACACTCTTTAAACATATGATTGGTAGATTTAGTTAAGCAGGATTCAAAGATAGATAATTCATTAAGGAATATTACGGAATATAATAGATTCCTACACATATTCCTAACTTATTTATCTAAAGGTGGATATGTTCAATTTGGATCGTATTATAACGTATTGTACTGAGTGTATCTATTTTGTGTTTATTATGCTTATTCCTGAAACCAGGCTCTGATACCAAACTGTAACGCCCCACTCTGAGACCCACTGTAACAAAGAGTATTACGGAAGTAATACCGTCTGTTAAAGCGGAGAATAGAGTATAGTGGAAGCGACCATTTGTAATCAAGCTATAACTATCTACTGAATACATCGAAAGGTTGGTATCTATTTTTTTTTTCTCAAGTGGTTCGACATATTCAATAAATATTTATAACGAAATTACAATGGCTAAAGATCTATCAGGATAAGCATAGTAATAAAATGATAAAACATCACAGAATAGAATCACATGACAGATATAAAATCCCAGGACAATACAACGTCAATACAGATCCAAATATCATAAGTGGGTACAAAGCCACTGCTCACACATGTGAGTCAAAAATATGTACATAGCAAAGTCTGAATAATAACATAAGGCGGACACTAAGATAAGCTATCTCAAAAGCATAGCAGATAAGTCCAAAGCGGAAGCACATAGCAGCTAAGTCCAGAGACCTAACCTGAAACAACTCGGTCTGACCCGAGCGAAAAACACTCGGGTCAGGCTAGCTAAACAATCAGTAATAACTGAGATATATAATAATGCGGTACATAAATGAGACAGTACTTTTCCTAAGAGAAGAGTATTTTGGACCACATGAATATAATGACGGTCCCTAATCATCAATCAACAGTAAAAATCTCCAAAGAGAATATCAGCACCAAAGTGTTGAATAAATAAAATCGCCTCATATCATCGGCGTAGCCAAAGCTATATAAAGTTGCCCATAGGAAATAATCCCAAGAGTGACCAGAGTCTGTAATCAATGCCCAAGCAAAGATCGATGCTCCAGAGAGCAATGGGGATATACTGAAAAGTCAATGAAATCAAACACTGAAAAGCAGTGTCCAGAGACATTGTGGATCCACAAGGTAATCACACTTACATCGTATGGTTCCATAGAACCAACACCGAATGGCGGTACTCGAATGGATATAAAAATCATCAGATAATACAAGTATAGCATGTGCACCGACCAGAGTCGTTATTGCCAAGTACTGTAGAGTTGTGATCGATCACTCGCACAGATGCGGAACGTGCGAGACAGCGAGATCCCTCCCAGAAGGATAAAGGCCCAGAGGCACATGCCAAAAAAGAAACTGCTCCATAGAACAGGTGTCCAGAGACGGTTGCCCAGAGGCGTGGTGACCTAGAGGTCCAGTACTGGCTGCCCAAAGGCTAATGTGTCACAAACTTCTTGGAGAGGAACCCGTAAAGTGTTAACAATGAGTCTCATACCCCACGTTCGCACTAAACGGTTTACTAACCAATAGCAAGCTCACACTCCAAACAATAAAAAGTCCACCTCGTATCATCGGTAAACTAGACCCAAAGGTCAAAACGATCAATCGAATAGGTCGGGGATTAACCGGAAAGGAAATACACACGGTTTCATAGGCCGGAGTTTTTCCCAACCGTTTAACCACCTTTCCACTTCGCTCGAAGTGCTAAAGTGTGAGTGGGATTTTATTATAGAAAATAATTACGGAAAACGGATTTATAATTGGTTTGAAATTACTTTAAAACGGTCTTTGAAAACTCTCATATTATGGAGTAATTAATTTAATAATTAAAAATAATATTATATAATAATTTCGAAAGCCATTTCGGAGTGAAAAATCCTTTTAAAACCTTTTTATAAGGCCCGTGTATGAAATCCAGAGACAAATCTCAAAGAAATCGATAAAACCAGAAAATCACCGAAAATATTCTAAGTGTTGCAAAATAGTCCAAAACTGACGCGAACCCAAGTTCGGAAAATTATTCAGACCAGCAAACTGAATCCGAATGGCATGAAAATTGGTAGGAATGTACCGACATTCCTACTTCAGAACGCAAAATGAATTACTCGATTCCGACTTGAAACGAAGTCGCAGCGACGCTCCAAAGTCGGACCCGGAAACAGTGAATACACTGTTTCAGGCTGAGATCCGGGTCCTTCTTTGACAGCAATTTCAAAGAGCCAAATAAACTCGGATACTAATCAAACTTTCTAGAGATGGAGTTCGGAACTCCATCTTTCCAACGAGACCGAAATCGATGAAATCCGACAAAGGACGAGTCCGGGATGGCGTCGCAAAGTCGGGGTTATGTACTGAAAACAACGGGAGAAAAGAGACTAAGGCCTATAGTTATGCACTAACAGACCAGAGATGAAAACCCCAATTTTGGCATAGTAAACTTCAAATTCTGCCAAAATGAATAAAATAAAAGTTGTAGATTAGTTTCTAAGCTTTTCGGAATGACCAAGATCGTCAAATTCCGATCGGGGATGAAAATTTTATGACTAAAACAATTCTCAGATTTAAATTCTATATCACTGTCAATGTGCTCTCGGGACAGTAGTAAGAATGCACAGTTTTATCCCAATTATCTTCGAAATTTCATGATACTGAAAACATGAAAGTTTTAGTCCTAAATTTAAGCTTTCCAGAACATCCAAAATTATTAGATTTGGATAAGAAACGAGTAACTTATGGCCAAATCAATTTCAGGGTTTTATTTTATCAACCCTGTAGTTTGTTGTCAGGTCAGCGACAAACAAACGTGATTTCTACCATTCAAACCACAAAATTAGGCAAAGCTCAAAACATAAAAGTTATAGGCTACAGAATAAGCTTTCCAGTACTTCAAGAAAATCTTAATTCCGATTTAAGATGAATGAGATATGCCTAATTTACTAACAGCAATAAACTAATTATAATTTCAGCTAGCATATATTACAAATACCTTATGTGCACACCCCAAATGAAAGCAAAGATGATCAAAGAGCTATGATTCACATGTTACATAATAAAACATGTGTTATTAACTGATTACCCAAATCAAAAGATGATTAAACACATATTAGAAGAGGTTTTTAGCAATATACCTCTCACAAAAGCAACAAAGACTACTATAGCATCAACCCAAGTTAGCAAAAGATGATTAGGACGCTATAAGATAAAAAAAACACATAAAACATGTGTTACCAATTAGATTTCAGAAATGAGAAAGATATAAAAACGGATTTGAGGTGGGTTTTTGCATTACCTTTGCATAGAATAACTTGCATAAGCTAAAACTAGAAGGAGATGAAGATAGAGGCCATTTTTGTTATGAAAGCTTTAGAAAATGATTAGGGTTTTGATTAGGGTTGAATGAATGAGGTTATGAGAGTTTGAGATAATTTATAGAGGAGGTTTAGGGTGGGTTATTGGGCTAGGTTTAGTAACCCAATAAGAAGAGAGTTATTTACATGTTTCCAAAAATTAGTCTAAGTGTTCATGTATGTTTATAAAACTCATTTTTCTTATCCAAACCCGTTTTAAAATCTCTCCTAAAATATTTAACTTTCCAAAAATAACATTTTATCCTCATTTTAAAATCCCATATTTCCCATTTATTTAAAATAGCCTTTTTCGCATAAATTTTGTTATTCCAAATCCTTTTATGCTTCATTAAAATAAATAAAAATTCTAACTTTTTATTTATTAGTTGGTAATGCAAATCCCGGGTTGTTACAGACTCCCCCCTTAAGAAAATTGCGTCCCCGCAATTCCTTAAGATAGATGCCGTCTATAACGTCAAATCCACAAAAGAAGTGATAGAGATAAAATAGAGAATTCTCACCCGCAGAAGATGGGAGAAAGCCAGGATAAGAGCGTTCGATAGATTCTCTGGTCTCCCAAGTTCAGTCCTTAGGATTCGGTGACCATTGAATCTTCACGAGTGGAACCTCTTTGTTGCGAAGGCGTCTAACCTCCGAATCAAGCACACGAAGAGGTTGCTGCTCCAAAGATAAATCAGGTAAGATCTCTAAATCAGGCACAACATGCGGCTCAATGATAGAATCAGGATCGCGGACACACATGCGAAGCTGGGAAACATGGAACACGTCGTGCATTCCAGAGAAGTGAGCAGGTAGAGCCACACGATAAGCCACGTGGCCGATGCGTTCCGTAATAGGAAATGGTCCAACATAGCGAGGACCCAACTTCCCTGTAGAGCTGAAACGCATAACCCCTTTCATAGGAGATATCCGAATAAAAACATGATCACCAATGGAGAACTTAAGAGGCTTCCTACGGTTGTCCGCGTAGGATTTCTGACGGTTCTGCGCCTCTTTCATTCTCTGAAGAATAAGAATAATCTTCTCAGAAGATTCCCGAACTAAATCTGGACCAAGAAGGAGCTTCTCGCCATATTCTAACCAACACGAAGGAGAACAACATGGCCTTCCGTAAAGATCCTCGAAAGGAGCCACGCCAATACTAGACTGAAAGCTGTTTTTGTAGGAGAACTCTACAAGCGGTAAGTGATCCTCCCAACTACCTCCGAAATCCAGAATGCAACAGCGCAAAAGATCCTCTAAAACACGATCCACCCTCTCCGTCTGACCGTCGGTCTGAGGATGATAAGCAGTCGAGAGATTCAGCTTTGAGCCCAAAGCTGACTGTAGGCACTTCCAGAAGTGACTAGTAAAGATAGTGTCTCGATCACAGACGATAGAGCTAGGAATGCCATGAAGTCGTACGACTTCCTTCACATAGAGCTTGGCCAACTGAGGTGCAGTCCGAGTGGACTTAATCGGAATGAAATGAGCCAATTTGGTCAAGCGATCAACAATAACCCAGATAGAAGTATGGCCTGACCTCGATCGAGGCAGACCGTCAATGAAATCCATGGATATCTGATCCCATTTCCACAATGGCATCTCTAGCGGCTGAAGAAGACCAGATGGACGCTGATGCTCAGCTTTGATCTGTTGACAAGTCATGCAACGACTTACATAACTTGCAACATCACTCTTCATGCCCTCCCAATAAAATAGGCGACACATGTCGGCATACATCTTACTCGAGCCGGGATGGATGGTGTACTTAGTGCGATGACACTCGTCCAGAATGTCATGCCTAAGTGATAAATCAGATGGTACCAAAATACGGTTCTTCCTACGAAGACACCGATGAGAATCAATAAAATAATCCAGCAATGTCTCATCACTGGATCCCGACTCAAGGAGATGAATATATCGCAACAAGTCTAGATCCTGCCGCTGAGCATGGGCAATGCGATCCAATAAGATAGGACGAGCTTCCAAGCTGAATAATAAGACTGGTGAATCAGAAGATGGAGCCCGAATCAAAAGATGATTAAACACATATTAGAAGAGGTTTTTAGCAATATACCTCTCACAAAAGCAACAAAGACTACTATAGCATCAACCCAAGTTAGCAAAAGATGATTAGGAGGCTATAAGATCAAAAAAAAAACACATAAAACATGTGTTACAAATTAGATTTCAGAAATGAGAAAGATATAAAAACGGATTTGAGGTGGGTATTTGCATTACCTTTGCATAGAATAACTTGCATAAGCTAAAACTAGAAGGAGATGAAGATAGAGGCCATTTTTGTTATGAAAGCTTTAGGAAATGATTAGGGTTTTGATTAGGGTTGAATGAATGAGGTTATGAGAGTTTGAGATAATTTATAGAGGAGGTTTAGGGTGGGTTATTGGGCTAGGTTTAGTAACCCAATAAGAAGAGAGTTATTTACATGTTTCCAAAAATTAGTCTAAGTGTTCATGTATGTTTATAAAACTCATTTTTCTTATCCAAACCCGTTTTAAAATCTCTCCTAAAATATTTAACTTTCCAAAAATAACATTTTATCCTCATTTTAAAATCCCATATTTCCCATTTATTTAAAATAGCCTTTTTCACATAAATTTTGTTATTCCAAATCCTTTTATGCTTCATTAAAATAAATAAAAATCCTAACTTTTATTTATTAGTTGGTAATGCAAATCCCGGGTTGTTACATTTGTATTCATAATTTTCTGATTTCACTCCTCTTTTTCTTCCACATTTATTTATATACATTTTTACTATTACTCTGCCGAAATCACCATTTAATCTAACTAGATCATCTCTAGTTTGATTCTCTGTCACTATCTTAACAAGATCCCAGTGCTATTTAGAGTTATAGGCTTCTTTGTAATCAATCGAGAGAGAAAAGGTGTGATTGTAGCCTGGAAAATCAATCAAGTGAGAGAAGGTGAGATTGTAGACTAGGAGATCAATTGGGTGAACTTGTTGCCCATAAAATCAAGTATCTCTACCCAGAGGATTGTGAATCTGGACTGGTGTACCTCGTGGCCTTGAAATCGAGGGTGTAATTGTAAGAATTGATTTTGAAAGGAAATCCGTACTTGTGTTGTGGGACTGGATGTAGGGTAACTCCGAACCAGTATAAAATCCGGTGTGTTCTTTCCTTTACTACTTTTACTTTATATTTGCATCTATGTTTGATTATGTGATTATATTTGTGTCTGAAAATTGCATACATTTGTGTTCAAATTAATATAAACTCAAAAAGAATTAGTAAATTCTTAAAACACTATTCACCCCTTCTAGTGTTTATTCTAGTCTTAAGATCCATAATCCACATTTCTCACATTTGGTATCAAAGCAAGGATTTCAAAGTTTCATAATATGAATTTTGAAATTTTTTTAAAATGGCTATGTTTGAAAAACTTGTTAATACTAGTTTAGAAATATTCAAATCACCATTGCATCATGAGTCTGCATATATTCTATGTACAAATTCAAGTTGTCTACAAAATCTTTATGATGTGCAGGAAGCATGTTTTATGGGTGTTGAGGAATCAATCCACAATGGACAAATTGTGCAGATCAAAAAGAATAAATGGATACTCGATAGTGGATGTTCTAGACACGTGACTGGTAATCCGGATATGCTGAATGATGTAATATACAAAAACGGAAGACTAGTTAACTTTGGAGACAACTCAAAAGGATATGTGATTGGCATCGGCAATGTCGGTAACTCTGAAACTCCTATTATTACTAATGTTTTGCTAGTTAAGAATCTGAAACATAATCTGCTAAGTATTAGTCAACTTTGCGATAAAGGATATAAAATTAAATTTGAAAAAGATAAGTGTCACATTGCAGATAATAATTCATCCATAATATTTGAGGGAATTAGGAAAAAGAATATTTATATTTTAGTATAAAAGTTTCAAATGATAACCTGTGTCTTTGGGCAAATACAAGTGACCCTTGGATTTGGCATAAGAGATTTGGGCATTTGAATTTCAAACTCTTATCTAGACCGTCAAAACATGATCTAGTAAGACGTCTCCCTAAAATGAATTTTAAAGTAGATAGTTTATGTGATGCATGTCAATTAGGAAAACTTAGAAAAAGTTCCTTTAAATTAAAAGATATGATTTCAACTTCAAAACCTCTTGAATTACTTCAACTTGAATTACTTCAACTTGATTTATTTGGTCCATCTCAAATTCGGTCAATAAATCACAATAAATATGTTTTTGTAATTGTAGATGATTATTCTAGATTTACATGGACAATATTTTTAAAACATAAAAGTGATACTTTTGAATGTTTTAAGAACTTTACAAAAAGGATTCAAAATCAACTTTCTATAAAAATTATAACCATCCGTAGTGATCACGGTGGTGAATTTGAAAATGAAAAGTTTGAGGAATTTTGCAATAAAAAGGGGATAACTCACAATTTTTCATTTCCTAGAACTCCACAACAAAACGGAGTAGTAGAACGTAAAAATAGGAAGATTCAAGAGTGTGCGAGAACTATGCTTTCAGATAGTAATTTACCAAAATATTTTTGGGCAGAAGTAGTTGCTACCGCTTGTTATATTTTAAATAGAATTTTAATTAGACCTTTAACTGATAAGACATCTTTTGAACATCTTCACGGTAAGAAACCTAAGGTATCTTATTTTAGAATTTTTGGAAGTAAATGTTTTATTTTAAATACAAAAGATAACTTAGATAAATTTGATCCTAAATCTGACAAAGGTATCTTTATCGGATATTCTAATAGAAGTAAAGCATACAAAGTGTTTAATTTAAGAACTAACACCATCGAAGAAACAATGCATGTTTCATTCGATGAAAATCTCAAAAATTTTGAAGATACAAATGATGAAGAGGATTTAATTACTCAAAATCAAGAGTCAACTGAAACTAATAATGAATTTAATCATCCTAATAAAAGGATTAAACTTTTAAAAGATCATCCTATAGAAAATATACTAGGAGATATGCAATCAGTTGTTACAACTAGAAATCAACTAAGTAAAATGAGAAATGTAGCCTTTATATCAACTATTGAACCCAAAAATCCAAAAGAAGCATCAACGAATGATTCATGGATTTTGACTATGCAATAAGAACTAAATCAATTCAATAGAAATGATGTTTGGGAACTTGTTCCTAGACCTAAAAATAAAACTATAATTGGAACTAAATGGGTTTATAAAAATAAAATGAATGAACAAGGTGAGGTCGTTAGAAATAAAGCCCGGTTAGTCGTTTAAGGTTATTGTCAAGAAGAAGGAATAGATTGTGATGAAACCTTTGCTCCCGTAGCAAGATTAGAAGCCATTAGGATTCTACTTGCTTTCGCAAATCATAATAATTTCAAATTATTTCAAATAGATGTTAAAAGTGCCTTTTTAAATGGATTTGTAAAAGAGGAAGTATATGTTGAACAACCACCACTTTTTGAAGATGAAAAATTACAAAATCATGTTTACAAACTTAAGAACGCTCTATATGGTCTAAAACAAGCTCCTAGAACCTGGTATGATAGACTAAGATCTTACTTATTACAATCAAACTTTGAAATTGGTAAAGTAGATAATACTCTTTTTACTAAAATAAATAAAAATGATATTCAACTAGTACAAGTTTACGTAGATGATATCATTTTCCGATCAACTAATTTTGAAATGAATAAATAATTATCTGAAATAATGACAAAAGAGTTTGAGATGAGTCATATGGGTGAATTAAACTTCTTTCTGGGATTGCAAATAAAACAATTAGACAATGGTATCTTTATCAGTCAAGAGAAATATGCTAAAGACCTAGTTAGTAAATTTGGTTTGACTACTGCAAGTGGAAAACCCACTTCCATGGCAACCAATCAGTACCTAAGTAAAGAAGATCTTTCGAAAGATGTAGATCAAAAGTTATATAGAGGAATGATTGGATCACTACTCTATATCACTGCTAGTAGACCTGATATCATGCATAGTGTTTGTCTGTGCAAGATATCAATCCCAACCTAAAGAGACCCACTTAAAAGCTGTAAAACGTATCATAAGATATGTTAAACACACCTTTGATTATGGCTTATTTTATCCTAAAAATGATTCTTTTGAATTAATATATTACTGTGATGCTGACTATGCTGGTTGTAAATCAGACCGAAAAAGTACATGTGGAACTTGTCACTTTTTGGGGCATTCTCTGGTTTCCTGGTTTAGTAAAAAGCAAAACACAATTTCTTTATCAACAACCGAAGCAGAGTATATTTCTGCTGTTTTGGCTTGTTCTCAAGTAATATATATATGCAACAAACTTTAAAAGACTTTGGTTTAAATATCTCAAAATCACCAATTTATTGTGTAATACTAGTGCAATAAATTTATCCAAAAATACTACTCATCATGCTCGAACTAAACATATTGATATCAGACATCATTTTCTTAGAGATAATATAAGTAAAGAAGTAATTTCTCTCGATTATATAAATTCCAAGAATCAAATTGCTGATATCTTAACAAAACCCTTAAATGAATCTATATTTACTAAATTAAGAAGAGAATTAGGTATTTGTTCAATAACTGAAATATAAAATATAAATATATAACAAGAATTAATAAAATTAAATTAAAATAAATCAAATAAGCAAAACTACAAGTACCGTGTCGACATCCTCCCTACACCCCTGTCGACATACAACGTTTTTTTTAATTTAAGTTTTTTCCCACCAAAATTCAAAATGAATGGTTATATATATTCTTCCTATTTCGAAATTTTGTTCATTCCTTCTATTCTTTCTCTGATTCTAACTTCTGAAAAATTAAAACAATGGCCTCCTCCTCCAAATCAAACATAAATTCAACATTTTCGTTCCCTTCTCCTTCTACCGGACCATTTCAACGTACTACACTCGCACGGGTGATGAAAATGGAAGATTCCTTGAAGGATGAACTGCAACTTATGACTGAAATTCAAGTGGTGCAACTCAGAATGGCCAAAGAACAAGAAAGGCAAGGCAAAATCCTTAGAAACCTGCAAAAGTTTCTAATGGACAATCACGCCAATCCCATCTTGATCGATGAAGAATCTTCAGGTGTTCAAGTGCAAGAGGATAGCGAGGAAAAAGAAGAAGAAGTCCCCATGGACGAAGAGCATGCTGAAGATGATGACAAAGTTATTTGCGTTGGAGAAGTGTGCTTTGACAAGGATGGAAATCTAGTCAAACAAAATGGAAATTTCTGTTTCCATTACCCAAATTTCTCGATTCATAGATCTCCCATTATCAAGAATACACATTAGTTTCTTTTCACTCCTTCTCATTGTTATTTGTATATAATCTTACTTATGTTTTCTACACAAATGTAAATATAACATTATATAATTAATAAATGATTTGTGTTTATCACATTATCATATATATTCTTAGTTAGAAGAGTTAGTTATTAAGGGCTAAGTTTTAGTTTCAGAATTAAGTGTTGATTATATATGATAACACTGTCATTATAATCACATGTCATATAGTATTAGAATAAGGGGGAGTTATATAGTTTGGAGTTAGTTTTTGTTGATGACAAAGGGGGAGAAGTATAAAATAGGATAGTTAGGCATAGATTAAGGGGGAGTTATTAGTTTTAGGGGTAGTTATTAGGATAGAAGTAATATTTTATAAACAAAGGTTGTCATCATCAAAAAGGGGGAGATTGTTAGTCCTTGAAAAGAATGGTTTTGATAACAACAACCTTAGGACATATTATAAAATATAAATACTAACATTATAGTGTAGATATATATGTATATGAAGGATATAAACATGCAGGTACTGAGAATGAGGAATGTATAGTATAGAGACTCAAGATCGAATACATCAAGATTCAAGACTCATGAGTATCAAGATATCAAGATTTCAATAGTATAAGAAATTAACGAAATTCCCGCATCTTTTTTATAGCTTTTGAGAGACGTAGAATTCACTAAGAGCCATATTAGATAAATATAATAAACTAATGTAATAAGTATAAGAACATATGTAATGTCATTTAATTTACTCTAATCAATTTTCATAAATCAAATGACCATTATAAAGCTATTTCTTGAAGAGAACACACTAACTGGCGCATACTAGGAAGACTAGTTAACGAATGTTAAATTTGCATTCACCTAAGAAAAACTCTGGTATGATGTCATCAATAAGCCAATGGTTAAACCTGATAAGGATGCTATACCCGAATAGCTCAAGTCCTACGAAAACCGATAATTAGATATGAGCTTTCCTAATGCTATTTGTTCTAATCTATGTGCATCGACCTCCAAAGGTAGGACAAGAATATGGATTTTTACCATATTCAAACACCTACAAAAGTTATATGGTGTGCTGCCTTGTAACATATGGTACGAGATTAAATGGAAATTGTTCCATGCGATGATGAGCAAGGGCACTCAAGTTCAAGATCATGTACTCACTATGATTGGGTATATTGATAGGTTGGCTAAGTTAGGAACAACTCCTGACACCTAGCTATAAAAATGATTGGATACTTTGACCACCGACTTCGTAGTTTGATCCATTCATATTGAACTTCAATATGAACTCATTGAGGTGTGCTGTCATAGATATCCTTAATATTTTAAGGATGACCAAGAGTACATTCATGGAAGAAACAAATGTAGTGCCTGCTATCATGAGTGCCTCTTCCTTGGATTGTTCGGCGAAGAGAAAGTGGAGGTCAAAGGGTGGCAAGGTTAAAGCCATGGCCAATCAAGGGAAAGGTGAATGTCACTTTGCTCGAAGAAGGGACACCGAAAGTGGAATGGTCCGGATTTTCTAAAGACAATTAAAGGGAAAGGATCAGATTCCCCTCCTAAAAGTATTTTCCTTACATAATTTCCTTTATCTATATGCGCTTCTAGTTGGTTATAGATACTTGATTTGGAACTCGTATTTGTAATCCTTTATAGGGACTTAAGAAAGAGATCCATGGAATGAGGAAGCATGGAATTCCAAGTTGCAAATGGAGCAACTGTAATTTATTGCTTTAAGAGATACCATTACAATGCCAGAAATGCACTTTTCCTATGGTTATAACTGCTTCAGATTAAATTCGTAACGATTATGCCTATGAAGAGTAAGTGCATGGCATATTTTATAGCAGATTTCCTTGTGGTTATAACTGTTGAGAATGGGAAATTTTATAATGGTTATAACCATAGGAAAATACCTCGATCTTAATGGTTATAACCATTTGGAAATAACCCATTTCCCAAAGGTTATAATCATTCGTAAATATTCTTTCCCAATCGTTTTAAAATATCTATTACAAAATTTGGAATTTCTAAATGGTAATATCCATTGGTAAGTGGTGCATTTACCAGCGGATATTACCATTGAAAATCTTCACACTATTCCTTACAACCATTTTCATTTTGTGACAGATATAGGTTTTACAAATTATGTAGAGATGAACAATATTTGATTTAGAATTTTATACTACTGTCACATATCACCATCTGAAATTCAAATTTAAAGTAATACCCCTGGTCAGGAAGGATGAAGTGTCAACTCTCAAGTTTTAATGAGTCTGATGCTATTAAGATAGCATCTCATTCCTTTGTTCAACAAAATGTATATTCATATATAATAATGAATATGAAGCGTGTATAGTTTAGTGGTAAAAGTGTGATTCGTTCAATTAGTAACTCAAAAAGTTAAGTGGTCTTTTTGGTTTTTCATATTCCGATCAAAAATACCTTATTTCCTAAAAAGAATTTAACAAACATATAACCAAATTGCAAAACCAATGTATCACCAAATTTCATAACAAACATCAAACATACATAAATATACATCTTACCAAATTCTACAAAGTTCATTGTATGAAAACTTTAATATACATACAACTTCAAACTTTATTTCTACAAAATGTCTAGAAACTTACAAATTACGCATGCTACACTTTAGCCAAATTACAAAACCACCATCAACTAGCTCAGACGGTGTGTAATAACCATTTCGATGTGCTTCAAAAAGTGGCTCATCTGGATTGAGAACATCCTCCAACCAAACAACTTTTTCCCCATCTACAACCTTTATACCGTGAAAAATCTTTTGCATTCCACGATTCCCTTTCGCTAACTCTTTCAATTCTCATGAAAGTAGTTGCACTGCTTGTCTTTCAGTCATAGAGGATCCAATAACAACATTAGATGGAGCGGGACTAGGGTTAGGATTGGGCTTGGTATGTAAAGAAATTTCAATTCTTGGTGTCATCAAATTTCCATAGCTAACTAATAGGTGCCTTACACATTGTTGCAAATCAATTAGAGTTGAACTTAGTGTTTAATTTGTTCAACTTTATGTGCGTCGACCTCCAAAGGTAGGATAAGAATATGGATGCTTACCGTATTCAAACACCTACAAAAGTTCTATGGTGAGTTGTCTCGTAACATAAAGTATGAAATCAAATGGAAATTGTTCCATGCGATGACGAGCAAGGGAACTTTAGTCCAAGATCATGTACTAAATATGATTTAGTATATTGTTAGGTTGGCTGAGTTAGGAACAACTCTTGACACCTAGCTATACAATGATTGGATACTTTGACCACCAACTCTACAGTTTGATCCATTCATATTGAACTTCAATATGAACTTATTGAAGTGTGTTGTTGTAGACATCCTTAATATTTTAAGGACGACCAAGAGTACATTCATGGAAGAAACAAATGCAGTGCCTACTATGAAGGGTGGCTCTTCCATGAATTGTTCGATAAAGAAAAGCGTAGATCAAAGAGTTGCAAGGTTAAAGCCATGGCCAATCAAGAGAAAGGTGGATATCACTTTTCTTGAAGAAGGGAAAATGAAAGTGGTACGGTCCAGATTTTTTAAAGACGCTTAAGGGGAAGGGATAAGGTTCCTCTCCTAAAAGTATTCTCCTTACATAATTTCTTTTATCTGTACACACTTCTAGTTGGGTTTTAGATACTTGATCTGGTACTCGTATTTGTAATCCATTATATGGATTTAATAGTAAGAGACCCATGGAATGAGGAAGCATGGAATTCCAAGTTGCAAACGGAGGTATCGTAATTTGTAGCTATAAGAGATTACCATTACAACACCAAAATTGCACTTTTCCAATGGTGATAACTGCTACAAATGAAATTCAAAATGATTATACCCACGAAGAGCAAGTGTGTGGCATATTTTATAACAGATTTCCTAATGCTTATTGATGTGCACGTAAATGTGCATATTTTTACTTCCATATTCAATCGAATTTAGTTAAATAAATGAGCATATAGGGTGTTTTAACATGTTTAAACCAAATTCAAATTATTTTCAAATCATTATTTATTCATCTTCATATAGGAGCAAAATGGTCATTTTTGTGCATACATTAATTTAGGAATTTTTACCTGGACATTTTTATGTTAATTTATAGGAATTTGGATTCAAATGGAAGAGCTTTTCATGGAAAATATGCATGCACAAGAGGAATCAAAGGAATGAAGATGGAAATAATTCAAACTCATGTATCATGGAGGACCCCACCTACCCACTAACCTTGATCTTCAATTAGGAGCTAATGCACATGTTAGTGGAGCTTAAAGTTACATGCATACTTAATGGAGGATTAATTAGAGACTAATGATAACTTGGTGGCCACACTTCCAAAGGGGTATTTTGGGTAGTTTCCAAAAATATGCATTAGGGTTTTAGGCTTGTATAAATACCCCATATGTTCATGTAATTAATCTTTTAGCCTCCTCTTTAGATAGTTTAGTTTTAGGCTAAAAAAATAAGTTCTCTTTCTTTTTCATGGCTAGTTAGCCATTTTCTTCTTTTATGTAATTTCCTTTTTTATGAAATTTTAATTCATTCTCTTTTCTCTTTACATGCTTTCTATCCTTCCATGTTAGTAGTTTAGATTTATTTATGCAAGTAGGTTAGCTTTTCTTTTATTTTAATTAGCTCTCTTTTTAATTAGCTTGCATTTTTTCCTCTTGATTTTGTTTCATGTTGAACTCTACATTTGTTGAATTGATAACAAATATAAGGGGCTAAACCCCTTCAATTTAGGGGTAATGAAGCTCTCTTAATCATGTAGATTCAATATTTTGCTAATTTTTGATCTCTTTTTGTGCTTAATGACATTGTTTAAATGGGTTAATTTTTTGTTGTTTTAGCTTTAAATTTGATAGCCTATGTTGTTGACACCAAATAGGCTATGCTTAAACAAATACAAACAGAAATTACCTCTTCATCTACATATGATTATGGTAATGAAGTGAATATTAAAATCAAAATTTGATGGTCTATATTTATAGTCAGTAGTTAATAGATCATGCTTAGAATAAATTTTATTTTCAAGTTCATTTTCATTTTCATTAGAGTTAAAAAGTGGTTTAGTGGGTGTGTTATAGTTTGATGGTTTATGTTAAGCTAATTAATAGTACAAATATTCCATTCTTATGATAAACACATCAACTAAATTCACTAATGACCAAAAAAGAGAGATCATAATTTCATATATGTTGATTTATGTGACCTTGAGGAGGATATTGCCTCTAAATTTCCTTCCACTCTCATATTTTTATCCACTTTTTCTTGTAGTTAGTTTTTACATTTTCTCTAGCTTAAAAAAATTCTCAAATCTTGGTTTAATTTGATTGAATAGAAATTTTAAAATCTAAACAATTCCCTTTGGATCGACCCGTACTCGCCACGTACTAGAATTGTACGTCATGCGCTTGTGGTTTATTTTTAATTTAAATTTGATCGGCTATTTTCTAATCCGATAGGAAATTGGCCGTCAAACAAGTTTTTGATTTCATATATGTTGATTTATGTGATCTTGAGAAGGATATTGCCTCTAAATTGCCTTCTACTCTCATATTTTTATCCACTTTTGCTTGTAGTTAGTTTTTACATTTTCTCTAGCTTAAAACAATTCTCTAATCTTGGTTTAATTTGATTGAATAGAAATTTTAAAATCTAAACAATTCCCTACGGATCGACCCGTACTCACCACGTACTAGAATTGTATGCCATGTGCTTGCAGTTTATTTTTAATTTAAATTTGATCGGCTATTTTCTATTCCGATAAGAAATTGGTCGTCAAACAAGTTTTTGGCGCCGTTGCCGGGGAATTTATTTGATTTTAATTTTCTATTCTTTGAATTATTTGTTGTTTAATTTTATTATGTGTTTGTTTTGTGTGTTAATTTACATTTAAAAAATATATATTTTGTTGTTATGTGTTTGTGTGTGATTTGTGTTTGCATTGTGTTTGTGTGCTTGTTTTCTAGTTCTAATTGCATTTGCATTTGCATATTTATAAAAAAACAATTTTTTTTACACAGTTTCATTTCTAAAAAAATATATTCCATTTCAGCGTTGTGTTACATTTTCTCTTTTACAAAATTTTTGTGCATTTTCAAAACTGCCTTTCTGTTCAATTTTACAGTTCACCTACAATATACTCCACAAAACTGTCAAACGAACATTCTCCTCTCTTCCTCTATCACCAGCAACAGCTCACCCTCTATAAACATCACAACACGTTCACTGCCTCTTCAAATCTCTCCTCTGATCATATACAAACCATACCAGTGCACTTCCCTCTTTTTACATCAACTTCTACCCGTCACATTGCCTTCTGACTTCATCACTCAACCACCTGACCACCATTACCATAATACCCCTTCTCAAACTACCAAACAACATCCATCTTCTACCATCAACCCAGACATCACCTTTCATAACACTGCCGTAAACACATTTCCACCATCACAACCACTTCCCCTAAAACACTTCTCTGCAAAAAACCAACATCCACTTCCACATTTTTTCCTGCCATCATAAACTACCTGCAACATTCTATTACCTCTCCAAAATACACATAACTTATAGCCTACAAGTTCTACCACAACAACCTCATCACTTCATTCAATAACTTCATCCACCATCATATACTTCAACTTCACTTGCCTGCATACTCTTCAATAAACTACCCTAAACATTATAGCAAACCAAACCTCTGCATGCCCATCCTCTACCTCCAACAAGCTCTATTATTCACAAAACACTACTCCACATACAAAGCTCAACAAATACAACCATCACTGCACCTTCACACCTTCATTACCATACAACTGCAAACATAAATTACATCACCCCTGCAAACTTCAACCCCAGACTCACCTCTTCATACAACTGCTACTGCTACACCGTGCTACCACCACCATCCCCCTACTTCAATAACAAACTTCCCCTACTAAATCTCCAAACACTACAACTTTTGACCACAACCTACCTTGCTGCCCACATACCAAAACTAAACATCAACATACCCCTCCAAAACTGCCCACCCATCACTTGTCTTCTCTGTGCAACATAACATTGCATACTTTATCTCCTTCCCTGTAAATGCTCCTACATCCTCCTACAACCAGCACAAACAACAATCAAACAAGCAACACTGCTGTGCACATTCTTGTGTGCACATTACATACATTGCATCACCTCCTTACTCATCCATTCACCTAACTACACAGTGCTCACGCCACTTCAACATCCACCATACATTGTTGAACACACACTATAACCAACCAAAAACATTAAACAATACAAACCATTCTCACAAACGAACAAACCAATCCATTCTCCACCTTCCTGTCATTACTGCTAATTACTGCTACCTCAATAGTTCTACCTACCACTAAACTCATACCCACTGACCAAACTGTTGCCTTCTTCTTGCACTCTGTGACGACCCTGAATTTTTGGCATTGGAAATCAGAATATTTAATTGATTTTAAATATCTGGAAGTTAGTTTAATTTGAAATTCAAATATCAGAATGAATTTGGCAATTTAATTATTGAATTCAATTTATTGCAGTTGGGTAAAAATATTGAATCTTCAATTTTTAAGCTGATTAAAAATATTTTCATGGCTTAGAAAATTTATATTAATAATACCGAAGGTGATAGAAATTTTGAAATTGAATTTAACAGTGTTTTGTTCAGTTTTGAAATTTTATCGTTTAAATCGATATTTAAAAATAGCCTTCCGAGGCATAGTCTCGAAATTTGACGAAACCAGTTCCATTGGATCCATAATAGTGTAATATTATCGGATTTCAAATTTCGTAGCCTTCAGAGTTGTCGTGTGATCGTACGGAATGTAAACGCGCTGAAATTTATATCGAAAATTTAATATTATAACTGGGTCCAAAAAGCTATCTTCTTCATACGATCGAGTTAGGAGTCGAAAGCTTTTCCATTGCGTTCGAAATAGGGGTATAACATTATAAACGCCTAGCGGCATGCCTCTATAGGAGGTCAAAATTTTGAGTAGAAAATTCAAGACAATTTAAATTTAAAATTTGAATATAATGTATATATTAGTTGACCTGTCAAATTCCTTCAGCCGAAATTCTTTCCCATCAGAACTTTTTCCTTTCTCCATCTATCTACTGTAGCTCTTATCTTACATGCAACTCCCCTCCTTCTCAATCACACTGTTTTATTATTTTTAAAATCACGAACGTCCTCGTTTTCCCCAGGCTCGAATTCAAATGTAAGGGACGAAATAAATACCGATGGAAGAAGAATAATGGCGGCCAAAATTTAATCTGCCGCTTGCCCCTAAAATCCTCCTTAAATTTCTGCTCCTCTCTCAACTTCGAACTCAAGCAAGGCAGATCAATTTGGCAAGAGGCGACGCGACTAGGTTTTCGAGGCGGTGGCTCGCGCGAAGTCAGAGAAATCGGGAATGTCGAGCTCGGTGGCGACATTGTCAAGGTCGGCGATTCAGTGGTGGCAAGTCGTCGATGGGGGTTGTGAACGATTTCGTGATGGAGCAGATCGTTGGTAGCATGGATTTCGATCGGCTGTTAGATCTAAAATTGATTGCGAAGTTCGTCGTTGTAGTGAGGTATCATTTATTTTAATTTAATTAAATAAATGAAGGTGTTAAATACAGAAAAATAATTACAGTAAAGAGAATTGTTATTTCATTATTTACAGGAAAATGTATAAAAATATTTCTGTTTTTAATATTTACATATACAAGTTAAAAGGGAAATTAGTTTAAATTTTAATTCTTTGATTAAAATTAAATCACTAGTTAAAAATTAAATTATTAGTTGAATTAAAACTATTAAAAGGAAATTGATTATTCGATTATTTCGAATATTAATGAATTGTATAAATGTTTATACAAGGTCAAGAACTGTGAAGAAAACAAGCTGAAATGGAAATGGAAATGGATTACAAATTAAAAGCAAAGGTGAGATCTTCTCACTCAAATTAAAATAATTGAAATTTCAGTTATTGATTGATTGTTGGATGATAGTATATATGATAGCAGTGTATATATATTGGAGTGATTGATTTCCCGCATTATATAGCGGATGAGACCCTATGCACCGCATAATAGCGGATGATATTTTATAAATCCCATATACCGCGATATTCCACCTCGAAGTGGAATGGGTATTTAATTGTTGTGCTAACATCTATGGATGTAGGGAAACGGGTTGGAGGGATACAACTGGATTCCTAAAATCGTATGAATTTGTTTCATATGTTGTGTGATGATTTATTGATAATCTGTGAATGATTATATTAATGATTGAATTTGTTGAAGGCTATAATTTAGCCGAATGTATTTTTGGTATCGTTGGATACCAGAAATAAATAAAATTGGATTTTTTGAAATTAAAGTAGGAAATTTTAAGTAAATCCCTTTGAAAGAATTGGGTGAATTTAAAGGCATAAAGTTGATTTTTGAAATCTTATCGAATTTTTTCCAAATTATGGGAAAAGATATTAATAAATGGATTTTGAATAATATTGTTTAAAAGTTGAAGAATTTAATGAAAATGGAATTTTAAATAATTTGGAAAGAATAAAGGGATTTATTTAAAAAGGTGATAATTTTTTTTGAAAATCCATTTGATAATTGATTTGGTATTGGAAAATAAATCTTTGGAAAATCAATTTGGAATTTGATTTGGTGTTTGAAATAAATTTAGAAATAAATGTGGAATTTGATTTGGTGTTTGAAAGTGAATATTTGGAAATCGATTTGAAAATTGTATATCAATGGATATTTGGAAATTTAAATTTACAATGGGAATTTATAAAGAAAAGGGAGATTTGTTTAAAAATAGATATTGGTTTATTTTAAAAAGTGTGAAAAGAAATTATGGATTTGGAATGTAAATTGAAATTTAAAAGAAGGATTTATTAATTGATTTAAACGGATCATTTTGAAATGGAAATAGATAACATTTGGAAATTTATTCCGCAAAAGAAAAGTTTGAAATTGGTTTTCAAAGTGATGAAGTGTGGAAAATATATATCTTGCAAAGAAATTTTGAAATTTAATAATTTGGAAAAATTATTTAGATTGGATGATTATTGTGAATATTGTTTGATAGTAAAATATCCAACTATCAGTATAAACAATTTGAGAAAATTATTGAGGCTTGATTGTTGTGAATGTTGTTTGGTAGTTAAATAACCGACTTTCAATATTTGCCTTAGAAATGGCACTTGAATTTGTTTTTAAAAACAAGCGTTCATTTTTCGGTTTAGCCGGGAGAGGATCTTTGTATCATATAACCCATTCCGAATAATGATACGACGTTATGGATCACAATTGAAGACCGGATTTGCAAGGGCTTCTTCCCTTATTGGACGAAGTGCCTTCGATTCTGTTCGAACCCGGAACAGACTTATATGGTCATATGTCTGACACTACACTTTGAGATATAAAGCAGATTTCTTTCAAATACATATCTGTTGGTGGCGGAGAGTTTATTCTCTTAGCTTAACACCCTTCTCTGAGACGTACGAGCTCAGAGGTTATGGAGTTGAAGGTTATTGGTGATATACTCCCAATTTGGTAGTGTGGCATGCTAAGTGCTGTTGTGTGTTGATGATCATTTGTTGATCATTCGTGATCAAAGCATGGCTTTCTTGTAAAGCGTAGCTTTGTGGACGAGACCTCATCAAACCTCACACCCCGGAAATGGTTGAAACAGGAAAGATGTGGCAAGGTTATGAGGGTCGCACCCTTTAGGGTATGTCATTTCCTTCTGGAAAAAAGGTGGTATCATGGTATGGAGCCCAGATACTTTACCTATGTGGTTGCTGCAATCTCATTTACTGTGTGGTTGTTGCTTTGTGATTGAGGGCCCTCGGATAAAGATCGCAAATGACCGGGGGTGGCATACTCGAGTAGTAGTTACCTAGTTACAGAGGTAACCCGGCCTTGTGTTGGCAGAGAGCTGGTTAAGTTCTCGGAACGTCCCTCCAGAGGCGTACCCATGTGGCATAGGAAGTTCCTTAGCCTGACCATTTGTTGGAAAATCCAAAGAAACAATACGAACCTTGTACGGTTTAGTTGTATAACCTGCCAGGCAGCGTGGTGGTAACCTGCCACAAAACATGATAGCTATAGTAGGCATACAATAATGGTTGTATGCTAGCTAAAATCAATATTACACTTTCGAAATGTTTTCCACACTAGGCACTAATGATAATATTAAAAATATTTTGCGTATTAAGCATGTTTGACTATCATAAGGAGAAATCTCCTCCAATTATGCGTTTGCATTGTGTGTGTGGCGGGAGGCCTTATGGTAGTTTAATTTTCCAAAAGCATTGCGAATTTCTTTTATTTTCTTTGTGAAAATAACTGTTTTTAAGATCTCACACAAGTCCCATGACTGACCTGGAGTTTATTGTTCCCTTTCTAAACTCTGGGTGCCCATAATTTTCCACACGGGCAGCCTAGAAACAGGTTATCAATTGGATCTGGATGGATTGCTGTGGAGATCTGGAGGCGAGCTGGATGGCGAGATGTATCACTTATACTAGTATTTTTTGCTATGTATTATGTTATGTGGACAAGTTTATATAATTGTCCAGTGATGTGTGTTGTTGTTGTAAACTCTGATGATGTATTATATAAATTGATATAGTTCTTTGTTATAAAGATTATTCATTCATCTATTATATATTGTTCCGTTGCGAATGTGAGATTCTGATATTGTTTCTGTTTCTTTTTCTTTCTTTCTTCTTCTATCTCTTTCTTTCTTTAACCCTAACAATTCGGTTTTCCAGCATTCGATAGTTCGGCAGTTGATATAGTGGTTGTATTGATGTCGACTTTCGGGCGTCGAAAATCGAAGCGTTACATGTGGTATCAGAGCAATTGGTTAAGCGACAACCTTGGATCTGGTGGGAATACTCAATAGAGATAGAGTCAGTAGTACTCTCCAAAACTGCCCACCCATCACTTGTCTTCTCTGTGCAACATAACATTGCATACTTTATCTCCTTCCTTGTAAATACTCCTACATCCTCCTACAACCAGCACAAACCACAATCAAACAAGCAACACTGCTGTGCACATTCTTGTGTGCACATTACATACATTACATCACCTCCTTACTCATCCATTCACCTAACTACACAGTGCTCACGCCACTTCAACATCCACCATACATTGTTGCACACACACTGTAACCAACCACAAACATCAAACAATACAAACCATTCTCACAAACCAACAAACCAATCCATTCTCCACCTTCCTGTCATTACTGCTAATTACTGCTACCTCAATAGTTCTACCTACCACTAAACTCATAACCACTGACCAAACTGTTGCCTTCTTCTTGCAATCAGACTAACCACCAATCATCTTGTTACTGACACTCTCCATCAACTGACAGTTCAACCATAGACCATCATTAACCCTCCCCTATAAACATACAAACTTGCCTCATCAAACTGCTCTAACATACAACTACTTAATACAACATCACAATCCTTCCCACTTGCCTACACATACCAATATCCCACTGTCATCTCTGTCACACATTCAACCAACTGCTGCTCTGCCTTAAACCATCAGTATTTCCACTGCCTACTTCTGTAGCCATCAGAAAACAACTACAACATCTCCGACGACAAATCCAAACACTACTCCCTGCAGCTACCTCCGCAAACTACGTACCACCATCTCGCACTACAACGCAGGCAATTGCAACCAGACCCAACCGAGATTTCCTTTGCAAATCTAATTCAAGATCCCATAAAAACAATCGCATCTAATTTTGAGAAATTGCTTCTAATTTTTTTATAAAAAAGGGGAAGTCGAATTTCACTTAACCGAGAAAGCAAATGAATGGGAGATTAACCATGGCTCAAGTTGATTTTTGATTTTGATTACGTGGGTTTAATATTGGGCTTTGGGCTTGCTTTGGACTAAAGGTTCAAAAAAAAAATATTGTCTCGTGTATATATTTTGTTTTAAATTAGTATAAATCTTGTTTTAAATATACAAACCAAAAAATTTTTTATGTTTTCATTGTAAAGTTTGTGAATGTTGATTTTCTGTGCTTGTAGTGAATTTGTGTTGTATTGCATTCTATATTTTATTATATATATATATATTAAAAGAGTTTTTTTTCAATTTTTTCGTTTAATTTGTTTTGTTTTTCATTTGTTTTAATTTCTTCTTTGATATATATATATATATATATATATATATATCAAAAAATGTATATATCTTGTTTCTATTTTTAGGTTGCAAAAGCATAAAAGGAATGGATTAGCTTCTTAAAATTTTGCCTTGCTTGCTTATAAAAAATAATTTGTTGTTTTTAAAATAAATTGCTAATAATTTTGCACGCTCTGGTATCTACCCCTATCTCTTTTTTTATTTGCCTTGCATTGTTGGTTTCTTGCATTTTAAAAAAAATTCAAAAACAGAAACAAATTTCATTCGTAGTTGCATTGTTAATACACGTTTAATTTCAGTTTTGTATTTCATCTTGGAATTTTAACTAATAATAACGGTTATACATCTTAAGTGTGTCAAGAGCTCACCTAGGGCTTAATTTTATATTGACAAGTTGTCCTCTTTCGACAATTTAAATTCTTGGTTTCTAGGCTACGATAAAGCAATAACCATTTATAAATATTACGGTGATTCGTACATATTATAGCGGTTGTTTCTCTGAAGGTACTTAAACCTTCGGCTGCATTGCTACGGTGATTCGTGGTGCACCGATAAATCCTGTCAGTTACGTAGCTAAGAACTATCTTGTGGATTAAGACAAAGTGTGATTATACAATTTTGGGTTAGGAGCTACTTAGGATAGAAAATTTGTAATTAAGTCCTTACATTCATTTAGTTGCATTAGTTCATGCATATTTCAAAAAAATTCCAAAAGCCAAAACTAAAAAAAATATTGTAAATATTTCTTAACATAGTTTTTAAATCTTTTGAAAATTTTCAATCAAAATCAAAAATCCAAAAAAGTTTACGTTAATTTTTTTAGAAAAGCAAAAATCCAAAAAAATATAAAACTTTTTTTAAAAAAATTGAAAATCCTAAAAAAAAAAAAATCAAATTCCCCTTTTGAAAAATAAATTCCTTTTGGTAAATAGTTTTCCTTTATAAAAAAAATCCTTTTTTTTTTGAAATGTCGTACTTTCCCTATTCACAATAATTTTACAATAGTTGTGAAAATCAATATAATTCATATAGTTTCACATCAAACCCTTATGGATATTTTAATGACAACTATTGTATAAACAATTCGAATTTTGAACCACAAAATTTTCAAAATGATGACCAACCCTTAAATCTTCAAAATAGCATTGAAATGATTTCATCTTTACTTGAACTCACTACACAACAAAAAAGGATAAATGATTTGTGTAATTCATATTTGTGCAATGATTCAAGTCAAAATTTTCAAAATAATCAAAATTTGAATTCACTTCAAAATTCAAATGACTTCGATTATAACTCATGCCAATTCAATTTCGAACTCCAAAATAAATTTCAAAATCGAAACGAAAATGTGAACCACTTTTTAAATGATTTTGGCAATGAGAATAATCTCAATTATGGCACAATGGAAAATTTTCATTCTCAACAAGTTCCAATTGAAAATTTTCAAATTAATAATTATAAATTTGACTTTGTTGAGCAAATGGAAGAGATTTACAATGATCACACGGATTTGTTGTTTGAAACATATATGAAATAACGTGAGAAACAAAATCAAATCCCAACGCATGACGAGTCAAATGATAATCCATCTTTTACCAAAATTGAGGAATTTCAAATAACAACTTTTGAAATTGAAAATAACAATCTTAATGAAGTTTTTGAAAATAAGGTAACTGAGTTGATTTCAATTCTTTTGAGGGAAATTCGCTCTTCCTTTTTCTGAATTCGAAAAATTGAATACAACTTTGGATTTTGAACTTGATATATGCAATGAAGTTGTGAATAATTCAACAAAGGAAGATGAATTTACTGAACATAATTTCTTTGCAATTTTCGAAAATGTGTTGTTGAATTCTGAAGGGGAAGATTTAAATCACCATTTCGATTTTGAAATCAATAATTCTGAAGAAGTTTTCAATGATAAGCTTGACTTTCAAATTGGTGAAAATAAACTTGAACTTCAACCGATCGTTCTATCTACCCCAAAAATCATCGAAAATAAAAGAACTTGTTTGATTTTTAATAAAATGACATTCATTTTTCCAAATCAACATTCAACTTTGAAATCTTTTATGGTTTGGTTTTCTACGCTTAAGCTGTGTCTCCCACACTTGACGAGACAAATGAATTGGTCTTTGGAAGACCATTTCATTTACTCTTTGACGATATACATTCTGATGTCGTGTAAATAATGATCGTTTCATGTAAATATAGGTCATATTTTTTTTCTCCTTTCACTTGGGTTGACTGTGGGGACACAGTCAAAATCAACTTTGGGGGGGAGCCTCATCTTTATTTTTAGTTTTTCATGGTTTATTTATTTAGCATTTTCATTTATTTTTAAAAAAATTAAAAATAAAAAAAAATTCAGATTTTTTTTCTTTTTTTAGCATTTTGATTTATTTTTGAAGAAACACTATATGATAAGTATAGGATTTTGGTTATTAAATTGGAATTTTGAAAATTTATTTGTCTTAACAAAAATAAGAGTAAAGTTTGATTACAAGTAACGATGGTTTAACTAGTATATAGGAAGGTTCATAGGTGATAATTATGAAGTATATCCGAATTGAAAATCTTTGTTTAAAAAAAGTGGTAGATTTAAAGAAAAGGATATAACATTTTTTATCTTCTAAGTTAAATGTTGCTAAGATGATTTTGCAAAACTCTCTCTAAAAACATATATATATATATATATAACAATTTTTTATTTGTATATATGTATATATTTTTTATTAACACCAAAATTCATGTGTTCACATGCAAGTGTGTACACTCGCCATGCTCTATACCCTTCTCACGTAAGCCCGAAAGGCAGTGCATGATCGGTATATCTGGCCTCAGTTTATCTAAGTTAGGTGTATGTATATAAAAATTCTATTATTAATAATGCCTATAGTCGATAGGTGAACACACTTGTGTGTTCACTCACCACACTCTATATCCCCCTCACATAAGACCGAAAGGCAGTGCATGGGTCATATATCTAGCCTTAATTTTCTAAGTTAGGCATATGTAAATATTGTTAATATCAATAAAATTTTCGAATAAGAGAGAGTAAGCAATTGAAATCCAAGCACTATTTTAACTTATGTGATTTGACTTGTTATTCAAAAGAAATGAAATACCACTTTGAAAAACTTTGATAATCAACTAAGGATCCAGTTCATAGTTGCACTATGTTATCAATCGAAACAACTAGCCAAACTAGAGTCTAATTGTGATGATAACTTAATTTTTGTTGGAAATTTTGACAAGTAAAAGGACTTAAATTCATGATGATGACCAAAACTTATATTTTACTTATTCGTGTTACTTTAAAAGTAAATTCAACATTTGTAAATATTTTCAAAAGCATGCATTCATATCATTGTAAATAAATCTTGCATTTAGGAATTTCTCATTTTGTATTTGGATTTTATGGGTAGTATCCGTAGGGATCCCTCAAGAGACAACACTCGTCGTACTAGGAACACCTAAAGATTTAACGGTTTGTTGCATACGCTCAATGCAATCGTGTTTCCTACGAAAACGAATTCATCTTAGTTTTAGTTTATTCGAGGATGAATAAAAAGATAAGTGCGGGAGTATTTGATGTGCACGTAAATGTGCATATTTTTACTTTCATATTTAATCGAATTTGGTTAAATAAATGAGCATATATGGTGTTTTAACATGTTTAAACCAAAATTCTAATTATTTTCAAATCATCATCTATTCATCTTCATATAGGGGCAAAATGGTCATTTTTGTGCATATATTAATTTGATAAATTTTACATGGACATTTTTATGTTATTTTATAGGAATTTGGATTCAAATGGAAGAGATTTTCATGGAAAATATGGATGCACAAGAGGAATCAAAGGAATGAAGATGGAAATAATTCAAACTCATGTATCATGGAGGACCCCACTTACCCACTCACTTTGATATTCAATTAGGAGCTAATGCACATGTTATTGGAGCTTAATGTTACATGCATACATAATGGAGGATTAATTAGAGACTAATGATAACTTGGTGGCCACACTTCCTAAGGGTTATTTTGGGTAGTTCCCAAAAATATGCATAGGCTTGTATAAACACCTCCTATGTTCATGTAATTAATCTTTTAGCCTCCTCTTTAGTTAGTTTAGTTTTAGGCTCAAAAAATAAGCTCTCTTTCTTTTTCATGGCTAGTTAGCCATTTTCTTCTTTCATGTAATTTTCTTTTTTATGCAGTTTTAATTCATTCACTTTTCTATTTTCATGCTTTCTTTCCTTCCATGTTAGTAGTTTAGATTTATTTATGCAAGTAGATTAGCTTTTATTTTATTTTAATTAGCTCTATTTTTAATTAGCATGCATTTTTTCCTCTTGTTTTTGTTTCATGTTGAACTCTACATTTGTTGAATTGATAACAAATATGAGAGACTAAACCCCTTCAATTTAGGGGTAATGAAGCTCTATTAATAATGTAGATTCAACATTTTGCTAATTTTTGATCTCTTTTTGTGCTTAGTAACAATGTTTGAATGGGTAAAATTTTTGTTGTTTTAGCTTTGAATTTGATAGCCTATGTTGTTGACACCAAATAGGCTATGCTTAAACAAATACAAACACAAATTACCTCTTCATATATATATGATAATGGTAATGAAGTGAATATTAAAATCAAAATTTGATGGTCAATATTTCTAACCAATAGTTAATAGATCATGCTTAGAATAGATTTTATTTTTATGTTCATTGTCATTTTCATGAGAGTTAAAAAGTGGTTTAGTGGGTGTGTTATAGTTTGTATGTGATCTTGAGAAGGACATTGCCTCTAAATTACCTTCTACTCTCATATTTTTATCCACTTTTGCTTGTAGTTAGTTTTTACATATTCTTTAGCTTAAAACAATTCTCAAATCTTGGTATAATTTGATTGAATAGAAATTTTAAAATCTTAGCAATTCCCCACGGATCGACCCGTACTTGTCATGTACTAGAATTGTACGCCATGCTCTTGCGGTTTATTTTTAATTTAAATCTGATAGGCTATTTTCTAACCCGATATGAAATTGGTCGTCAAACACTTATAACTGTTGAGAACGGGGAATTTTCTAATGGTTATAACCATGGGAAAATGCCACGTTCTCAATGGTTATAACAATTGGGAAATAACCCATTTCCCAAGGGTTATAATGATTGGGAAATCCGCTTTACCAACCGTTTCAGAAAATCTAATAAAAAATTTGGAATTTCCCAACGGTAATATCCGTTGGTAAATGATGCATTTACCAACAGATATTACCATTGCAAATTTTCACACTATGATGTTACAACTATTTTGATTTGTAACATATATAAGTTTTACAAATTAAGTAGAGCTAAACCATATTTGATCCATAATTTTATACTACTGTCACATATCATCATCTGAAATTCAAATTTATAGCAATAACAAACATATAACCAAATTGCAAAAACAATGCATAAGGATGTTGTGCTCTGCCTGGAATACATATCAATAAATTTCAAAACACACATCACACATGCATACATACATAAATATACATCATACCAAATTCTACAAAGTTCATTATATGACAACTATAATATACATACAACTTCAAACTTTAGTACTACAAAATGTTTAAAAGCATACAAATTACGCATGTGACACTTTGGCTAAATTATAGAACCTCCATCAACTAGCTCATACGATGTGTAATGACCGTTTCGAGGTGCTTCAAAAAGTGGCTCATTTGGATAAAGAACATCCCCTACCCGAACAACTTTTTCCTCATCTACAACCTTTATACCATGAAAAATGTTTTGCATTCTAGGATTCCAATAACAACATTAGATGGAGCAGGACCAGGGTTTGGATAGCGCTCGGTATGCAAAAAAATTAGTTCTTGGTGTCATCAAATTTCCTCTACTGATTAATATGTGCCTTGTATATTGTTGCAAATAAATTAGAGTCAAACTCAGTGTTCTAATTTCTTCATGCATTTAATCATGCTTGTATTACATCTTCGTTCTCCATCGATTATCTTCATTCTTTTTATAACTGATTATTCCTTTTAAAGCTTTAGTTGGTTTTATGTGCTTTGAAAGAGTCTATGCGGTAGGATCGTATAATATGGAATAGTGAAATGATCTAGGTAGATAGTAATAAGCAGTAAGTAAAGTAGACACCAAGACTTTATACTGGTTTGGACCTCTTGTCCTACGTCCAGTCCCTAAGCTTCTCTTAGGAATTCAACTAACCAACAACCCTCACTTAACCCGGAGGAATAGGTTTACAACTTACCCGAACAGCCGAACGGGATTTCTTGCCTCAACTACCGAAGAGGACTTCAAATTGGATGCAAAAAGTATTTCTGACTTGTTGTGTTCTTGATAACACTAATGAGTCAAATTGAGTACAACTTTCCTATAATCTTATCCTCGAGAGTATACAAAGTGTTTGTGAAGATTTAGGAAATGTGAATTGCTATGAATCAAAAGGTGTTATAGTTAAAACGAAGATCCAAGCAATTGGTTTGTGATTGCTTTTGAAAACTTTAAGAAATCTGAAAGTATGTTCAAGTGAATAGAAAGATTAAAGAAATTGGAATTGGTAATTTGCAAATGTTAAAACCATGTATTTATATGTGTAGAAAAGATGCATTTGTTTGCTAGAGGTGCAGGCAAGAGATGCTTCCATTTCTATTGGAGAATGGTTGCAACTCTTAGGAGGAAGAAGGTGTCCTTTCAGAAAAAATTCGCAGTTATAAATTCAGTCGACTGAACAGGGATTTCAGTCGACTGAAAATATGTAGTAAAATTTTCAGGAACACTTTCAGTCGACTGCGCAGGAAATTCAGTCGACTAAATCTGTGCATATTTGTAAATGTGTGCCAGTTTCAGTCTACTGTCCATGCCTGTTCAGTCGACTGAACTATAAAAGTATGCACAGTGTATGTATGAATAAAAATGAAGTTTTATGTATGTGTTTTAGTGTTCGTGCAAATCTCTTGAGGATAGATTTTAACAAATAAACTAGACTTTAGACCTATAAAAATCATACTCATGTTTATACTTTGGTCTTCATCGATCTTCCTCTGATTTTGCATATATCTCTTCCTTTTTGTTGAAGCACATTGTCATTGAACAAAATCTTAGCGTATCAACATTCTTCCCCTTTTTGATTGATGACAACACTTATGTTTGTAGAGATGTAATTATCTTTCCTCCCCCTGAATATATGCACTATCTTTCCTACAAAAAAAGGTTAGTTACATAGATTTCTCCCCCTTTGTCATCGACAAAAAGGATGTAATTATAGAAGAATATAATTAAAAAGGTAACCATGCAAATATAACCACAGAGCAAATAGTACAAACCAAGGAGTATCTCAAATAAAAGAAGGCTATTTATACAAGCCTTTGTAGAGATTGTTTAGAATTTTAATTTAGGAGTTACTGAAATCAAACCATTAAAAATGTTCAAGTATCTCTGTCCCAATCATAAGAACCTTCACGATCTCCTTCAGGTTCATGTATAACCGGTCCACCTGTGGATGGTCTATTAGTTCGTCCTCCTTGACCACCACTAGTTCCACTTGTGCTGCTGCTTGTATGTTCTTCAGATGACGTCCATGTGAAAGTTGGTGCCGGACGTTTGCCACGTGATGTTGAAGCGGTAGTGGAGCATGAGCATGAGATGGCATTCCATAACTTGTTGAAGAATCCTTTAACTTTATCAAGCTTGTGATCTACCATTTTAAGATGATTATCAAGAATTTGTTGATTCCTTGATAAAATCCCCAATGATTGATTGGTAGTATAACTTGGCTCAATGATATGAATTTCATCTTCTTGGTTGAAAGGTTCTTCATGTGGAGCTTGTGGAGGTTGTTGTGGTTCTTGATTCCTAGCTTCCCAATCGGCTAGATTTATGATGCGAGGAGGTCTAGCCGGTAGTTGCATAAGACTTATAGTGCGTTGATTAATTTGATGAACCATTGTGTTTTCGGAGTCGCATAATGGCGTATCAACATTGAGAAGAAGTCGCATGATATATTCTCCAAAATATATTGTTTGAATTTTACCATTGTTAAAAGTGAGAATTCATCTAGAATGAGTTGGACCCAATTAACTTGAATGTTTCCCCAAATAGCGTATAGAGCTCGATAATTGATGGGATAAACAATTTCATATGAGCCCGTACGTGGAGTAATTGTTCTCATAAGAGCTTTGTGAAGGATTCTTGCTCTAGGTCGTAGGGAAGTGGATTTAAGATCTCTAATGTTGATATTATCATCCAAAAATTGATGGTTTATGTTATCTCAAATTTGTGGATTGAATTCTATTTCTTCAAGCTTTCTCCCTTCATTAGGTGATCCTAAGATGTGTGCAATTCGATCTAAGGAGAACCAAACTTTCTTCCCGCACACCATACTCCAAATACTATTATTAGGATTTCTTGGAGTTTGGTGTCCAAGGTTGAGGTTTGCATAAAATAATT
The DNA here is from genome assembly GCA_030737815.1 of Allium fistulosum. Classification (NCBI taxonomy): domain Eukaryota; kingdom Viridiplantae; phylum Streptophyta; class Magnoliopsida; order Asparagales; family Amaryllidaceae; genus Allium; species Allium fistulosum. Next base: position 423,198,969 of record CM060906.1, read on the forward strand.
TTACCATGATATGATTAATTGCATGGTCATTTCTTCTTAAATCTAAGAGAGAAGTTAAACCTGCCTGATCCGTGAATGCTTGAATGTTGTATGTCTGAAAGCTTTGGAAATCAACAAAGGAATGTTCGAAAATGCGAGAGTTCTTCATTTTGTTCCACCTTGTTATAGCTACTCCATCATAGATCCATTGTGCAATTTGAGCATCAATTGGCTCGGAGGATGAAGAGGAAGAAGCTCTTGATCTTTTTGGTGCCATTTGTGGGGGATTTGAGAGTAATTTGAGGATTGGGGGCTAGGGTTTTGAAAAAAAATGGGGAAGAGAGAACTTTTGCAATGTAAAAAGTGAATGGTAAAGATGAAAAATGATGGATAAAGGGGGAAAAGTTGCCTGGGAATTGGCGTTCAGTCGACTAAAAAGTCTGTTCAATCGACTGAATTGAAGGCCGAAAATTTTCTGTGTTGAATTCAGTCGATTGAACAGAGTTTTTGGTCGACTGTTGTTTAATGTTTAGTCGACTGAGTAGTATGGTTCAGTCGACTGAACTTTGAATCATCATTATTCTTTGTGATTTTCAAAAAAAAAATTATTTGAAAGAAACAATTACAACTGTATAGATATATAACAACACGAATTTATTTCTAAAGTAATTATTTCTTTGCATTCTTTTTTTCTTCATTCTCCATATAGCTTGTTTCCCATGAATTTGGAGTATACTGAGGGGTCTTTGGAGACGTCCAAGGATTCAATGGATCAGCTGGTGTACGGTAAGATAAAGATGGATCGAACACACTACTTGGTCGAGGTAGGGGCTCGCTCACCTCATGTTTCTTTGAACTACAAAAATGTAAACCAATTTTCTCAAGAAAGCTTAGTCATCTTGCCGTTACTTTCTGTTCAAAATATAATTCTCGTTGGAGATTAATTTGTTGTTGTTGAAAGTGATGAATCTCATCAATCTTTCTTTTTGTATCAGGGGAGGTAAAAAGTCCACGTTTTGCCTTCTTTGATTCCGGTGTGTAGCCAATGCGATAGTTTTCCCATTTATACACTGGTTCATGCTTTGGTGTTGGCGTTGGAAGTTTTGGTGATGTAGGAGTGTTTTCGAGTGAGGAGGTAATGTTGATATGAGAGTTTGAGCTACTTTTCTGATTTGAAATCCCGAATCAAGTAAATAGCTTTTAAGTCTTTCATACCAAGCACGAGGTGCTTGTTTAAGACCATATATGGCTTTCTTTAATTTATATACATGATCCGGATATTTTTCATGTATGAATAAAGGAGGTTGTTCTACGTACACATTTTCTTTTATAAAACCATTTAGAAAAGCACTTTTAACATCCATTTGATAAAGTTTAAAATTGTGAAAACAAGTGAAGGCTAATAGAATACGTATTGCTTCAAGTCTTGCAACGGGAGCAAATGTTTCTTCAAAGTCGATACCTTCTTCTTGATTATATCCTTGTGCTACTAGTCTAGCTTTATTCCTAGTTATATTTCCTTGTTCATCTACTTTATTTTTGTAAACCCATTTTGTTCCTATAACATATTGATTATTAGGACGAGGAACGAAATCCCAAACATCATTGCGTTCGAATTTATTTAATTCTTCTCGCATAGCAACAATCCAGTAGTCATCTGTTGATGCTTCTTTAGGATTTTTAGGTTCTAGTGTAGAAATAAAAGCAACATTTCCCATTTGATTTAGCTGACTTCTAGTTTTAACTTGAGAATCAATTTCACCGATTATGTTTTGTATAGGATGATCTCGTAAAATTCTAGGTGGAGATCTAAGTTCAGTATTATTCATATTTTCAAGATTTGTATGGTCTGTATTTATGAATTCGTCATCATCTTTTATACTCAAGTTTTTATTAAAGTTTTCATCAAAAGATACATGTAAAGTTTCTTCAATTGTATTTGTTCGTTTATTAAAAACTCGATATGCCTTACTTCGTTCTGAGTATCCTACAAAAGTTCCTTCATTAGCTTTCGGATCGAATTTTCCTAGTTGGTCTTTTGTATTCAGAATAAAACATTTTGATCCAAATATTTTAAAATAAGAGATATTTGGCTTTCTATTGTTAAAAAGTTCATATGAAGTATTTTTAGTTAATGGTCTAATAGAAATACGATTCAATACATAACATGCGGTAGCTACGGCTTCTGCCCAAAAATGTTTTGGTAGAAGACTTCCATTTAATAATGTTCTTACACATTCTTGTAATGTTCTATTCTTTCTTTCCACTACTCCATTTTGTTGAGGAGTTATAGGAAATGAAAAGTTATGATTTATTCCTTTCTTTTTACAGAAAGATTCAAAAGCTTCATTTTCGAATTCGCCACCATGATCACTTCGTATATTCTTAATTTTCAAATCTTTAGTGTTTTGAATTCTTTTGACAAATGTTTTAAAGTGCTCAAATGTATCACTTTTATTTTTCATAAAAATGGTCCATGTGTATCTAGAAAAATCAATAACTATTACAAATACATATCGATTATGATTAATGGATTGAAATTGTGTTGGTCCAAAAAGATCCATATGAAGTAATTCTAGTGGTTATAAAGTTGAAATATTTTTCTTAGACTTGAAAGATGATTTTGTTAATTTTCCTATTTGACAATCATCACAAAGATTCTTTATCTTAAAGTTTATCTTAGGTAAACCTCTTACTAATTCATTTTTAGAAAGTTTTCTAATAGTTTTGAAATTTATATGACAAAATCTTTTGTGCCACAACCAAGGATCGTTATCTTTGGCTAGTAAACACATATTTGTATTATGATTAATTTTCATATTTAAAACATAAATATTCCTATCTCTATTTCCCTCAAAAACAAGATTTTGGTTTTGATAAAAAATACTACATTTATTTTCCGAAAAAGTTATTTTAAAACCTATGTCACAAAGTTGACTTATGCTTAGTAGATTATGTTTTAGATTTTTAACTAATGAAACATTTCTAATAAAAGGTAAATTTGATGTACCGTAATTGCTCACATCTCCTTTGCCAATGATATAGCCTTTTGAATTGTCTCCGAAGGTAACTGAGCCACCATCAAAGTATGTGATGTTTGTAAGCATATCTTTGTCGCCGATCATGTGTTTTGAGCAACCACTGTCTAATATCCATTTCTTCTTTTTAAGTGGGACCTAAAAATAAATACAAAATTATTGGTACCCACCTTTTAATAGGGTCCTAAAAAGTTAGAACTTAGGAAACCAAACCCAATTTGGTTCAGTATCCTTTTTATAAATATAATTTTTATTATTATGAACACTATCCATAAATGCTTTAATATATTTATTTCTAATTAAAATATTGTTAGTCTTTGGAACCCAAATTTTAACTATCTTAGTTTCTTCTTTTGTTCTAATAGGTTCTCTTAATAACATTTGTTGTTTTGAATCAATATTCCTCTTAAAATTTGTATTTATCTTTTTAGGAATTTTTGGCTCCTTTTTATATCCTAATCCATGTTTATTTGAGGAAGATTGAGAATTTTCTAAAATCTTAGATAAATTTTCTCTCCCTTTGTTAAAGTTAGAGACATTTTTAGTGATGTTATCTAATCTAACTTGAAGACTATTATTATCTAACTTAACTTGTTTAATTTGAGTTTTTAACTCATGATTTTCAGAAACAATTATATCATTTTTTGTCTTTTGAGTTTCAATTTCTTGACTTAAAAGTTGTAATTGAGTTTCCGAATTTGAAAGAGACTCTTGAACTATTTCAAGTTCTTCTTCTAGAATTTTCTTTTCATCTTTTAACATATCCCTTTCAAACTTAGCTTTGTTCTGATTTTCACGAGTTTCCTTAAGTTTCTTTTTAAGATTTTTTATTATACTCAAAAGTTCAGTGTTTACATCAATTAATTCGTCGAAAGTTAAATTACTAACCTCAGATTCTTGAGCCATAAAGCATACATTTGCTTGTTCATTGTCGCTATCATTTTCACTATCAGATGAAGATGAATCTGAATCGTCCCATGTTACAGAGAATGCCTTCTTTTTGTATTTTTCTTTCTTGTTTTTGTTCTGATTTTCCTTCTTTTGCTCTAGACAATCTTTTTGCATGTGACCTTTCTTGTGACAGTTGAAGCATTCTATATTTGAGGATGTAGGTTTGTTCAAGAAATTCATTTTGAAACCGTTTTTGTTTTCTTTTCTATATCTTAAGAATTTCTTAAAATTTTTGGCTATAAATGCTAGATCCTCATCTTCAGACTCTGATTCTTCCTTTTCCGCATGAAAGGCTACATTTTTTCTTTCTTGTGCTTGATCCTTCTTAGCTTGCATATTTACTTCATACGACATAAGGTTTCCAATTAATTCTTCTGGTTTCATTGTAGATAGATCATTTGCTTCTTCGATTGCTAAGACTTTTCTCTCCCATTCATAAGTGAGTGAATTTAGAACTTTAGATACAATATCAAAATCCATGTATTTTTCTCCTAGTCTTATTAAGGCATGATGAATGTCTTGAAACCTCGAGTACATGTCATTGATGGATTCATTTTGTCGCATTCTAAAGTTTTGGAACTGGTTCTTTAGCATGGAGATCTTTGTTTGCTTGACCTTGTTTGTGCCTTCATGTATGGTTTTAAGTGTACTCCATATCTGATGTGCAGTAGTATATATGCTAACACGATTGAACTCATTTCTCTCCAAAGCGCAAAATAGCATATTCATAGCTTTGGCATTTGCACTAACTTCATTCTTCTGAGCTTGCGTCCATGTAGAATAATCCGTTGTGGGTACAACGAGTTCTGCTTGAGTTGCATTCCAGGCATCAAAACTTGTTGCTTGCATATAAATCCTCATCCTTGTAGCCCAATAATTATAGTTTAGTCCATTGAATAGAGGGGGTCTTTGAGTTGATTGTCCTTCCGCAAATGTAGAGTTATAGGCAGATGTTGTGCTTGTGTTGTTTTCCATATTATCAATATGTCAAATAACGGTGTTATGGTTATAGGACGGCCTTGCTCTGATACCAATTGAAAGAGTCTATGCGGTAGGATCGTATAATATGGAATAGTGAAATGATCTAGGTAGATAGTAATAAGCAGTAAGTAAAGTAGACACCAAGACTTTATACTGGTTTGGACCTCTTTCCTACGTCCAGTCCTAAGCTTCTCTTAGGAATTCAACTAACCAACAACTCTCACTTAACCCGGAGGAATAGGTTTACAACTTACCCGAACAACCAAATGGGATTTCATGCCTCAACTACCGAAGAGGACTTCAAATTGGATGCAAAAAGTATTTCTGACTTGTTGTGTTCTTGATAACACTAATGAGTCAAATTGAGTACAACTTTCCTATAATCTTATCCTCGAGAGTATACAAAGTGTTTGTGAAGATTTAGGAAATGTGAATTGCTATGAATCAAAAGGTGTTATAGTTAAAACAAAGATCCAAGTAATTGGTTTGTGATTGCTTTTGAAAACTTTAAGAAATCTGAAAGTATGTTCAAGTGAATAGAAAGATTAAAGCAATTGGAATTGGTAATTTGCAAATGTTAAAACCATGTATTTATATGTGTAGAAAAGATGCATTTGTTTGCTAGAGGTGCAGGCAAGAGATGCTTTCATTTCTGTTGGAGAATGGTTGCAACTCTTGGGAGGAAGAAGGCGTCCTTTCAGAAAAATTCGTAGTTATAAATTCAGTCGACTGGACAGGGATTTCAGTCGATTGAAAATATGTAGTAAAATTTTCAGGAACACTTTCAGTCGACTGCGCAGGAAATTCAGTCGACTGAATCTGTGCATATTTGTAAATGTGTGCCAGTTTCAGTCGATTGTCCATGCCTGTTCAGTCGACTGAACTATAAAAGTATGCACAGTGTATGTGTGAATAAAAATGAAGTTTTATGTATGTGTTTTAGTGTTCGTGCAAATCTCTTGAGGATAGATTTTAACAAATAATCTAGACTTTAGACCTATAAAAATCAAACTCATGTTTATACTTTGGTCTTCATCGATCTTCCTCTGATTTTGCATATATCTCTTCCTTTTTATTGAAGCACATTGTCATTGATCAAAATCTTAGCATATCAACATGCTTTACATTAGTTGTAGAATTAATAGCACAATAATAGCTTCTGTTTTTTGTCATTTCCAAAAACTTTAGCAACAACATCTCTTTCAAAATCTTGTAAACTAATTACTCTTTCATTACCATTAATGCTAGCATCTTATTTTTGCCTTTCTTCTACGGCTTCTATTAAAGCCTGCATATTTAGAAACAATGCCCAGTTTATAAAACAAAAAGAAAAAAACAATCCAAAGGTAAATCCATTTTATAAATATTAAGAGCAATGCTCAGTGCTCGATTTATAAAACTGAGCAAGTGCTCTCAATTTTGGTAAACTTAGAGCAATGCTCAGTTTTATAAAGTGAGCAAAGCCTAGTTTATAAACTAAACAAAGCATTTGCTCAGTAGGGAAACTTTTTAAACATTGCTCTAAATTAGTGTGGGATATGAATAAAATTTTATGGGTTAATATTAAAAATAGCGACGTGGACCCAAATCCCACTATTTATACAGATTAAAAGGAGTTTTATTTAGAAAACAAAAAAATATATATACCTTAATGCCATAAGGGAAATGTAGTTGACCAATACATAATACCTAATATTTAAAGTGGATAACAAATATCCTTTACTTAATATACATGCTACGTAAAAGAAAACATAGGCTTGAACTTGATTAATATTAACTGCCTAAACAAGATTATAAAATATGTTGCAATTTATTAATAAAGAAATGTTCATAATCAAGCTCCACAATAGAAGCTACTTTAACGACTGCCCTATAGCTTTGGCATCCAATATACCTGTATAATACGCTGTGACGATGCTTGGCCGATGTAGGATGATTATCAAAGTTATAAAGTAAATGACACAATCATAGATATTGTCATATATCTTCTAACATATTGAAGAAAATATAATAGTATAAATCACTGATATAAAATAGGCGTGACAATAATAACTAAATGAACAACAAATTAGAGCGAACAGGTTCAAACAGTTGTACAAAGAAGAAACAAAGTTTACACAATTGGAAATAAACTCTAAAGATGAGTGTCTCTAAACATAATGGGTGTGCATTGTCTAGGCTCCATAGTGTTGCATGGTGGAATAAGCCTAAGTAAGTCCATATATAATACGAGAAAACACCATTCTGCTCATCCTCTACATAGTAACAGCGTACCACCTAAATTTGTTATCTAGTCTACTTATCTAAGAGTACCCGAAATAATAAGATGCAAAGTATAAAACCTTGAGCCAAATAATAGTCTAGAGTGAGCGATAAGAAATCTCAAAAAAATATACAAGTCGATAAAATAATGAACAATGGTATAGGAATCATACCTCACCTGTCCTTGTAACCAAAGAGTTAGCATATAAAAACAATAATATGCTACTCTATCATCATAAAAGTGTACTACATCCAAAGACAACATTGGTGTGTCTAGATATCCACATTCACAATACCTACAACATAGGACATTCCTAGAGTGATAGACAACTAGAAAAGAAACCATAACAATATAACATCCATCAAACAATCCTCACTGTCACTCTGTGTGCCATGGATATATGATAACTCATATGACTATTCCTCTACCAGGAATTAATGGAAAATTCCTGATTTTTAGTGTACTCACCCACCAACCCATAGCTAACACTAAATCCATTCCATCGATCCAGAGAATACAGATCCATTCCAGCGATCCGAGGTAGCCATTCCAAGTACCCAATGAGCGTCCACAAAATACCCCTTCTTACGAGTACATCAGATCACACTCCGAGTGTCAATGATCCCTTAATGCACCAATTCTAGCTCTTTCATTGATCCAACTAGTTTCCATTCACCTTTAAGGAACCCTTCCATATTCCTTTCTTTCCACAATAGAATCATACAACATTCTATCCATGGGTCACCTTCCTAGAACCTGCACTTGTGGATAATTGTCCTCATGACTCCCTAAACATTGCGCCATCAACATCAGAACACTGCTCCATAATCATCGAGTTACCATCAACAAGTCCCAAAGCCATCATCCTTCATCATGCTACCATAACAAAATCAAACATCAAGCAAATGAACACACACTTTCAACATGACCCGTTGGACCCTCTAAGCATCCCATGGATGTTTGGCTAAGAATAGCTACTCCAGTTCATATCAGTATTGACATGAATTGCTTTATGTTGATGTCGATATGAGTTAGCCAAATTTTGGCTAAGTACTTCATGCCAATCTCTTGCCTCCTTTGGCTTACCTAGAGCTTACCTTCACCATGCCCAACTTCCCAAGTACTTATGCCCTTCCTTTTGCTTGGTTAAGTGGTCGGTACCGACTAAAAGAGGTCAGTATCGAATAGTGTACATAACCAAAATTTTGGAGTCTTGAGCTCTTGAAGCCCTCTTTCTTTCCTAGACTTGAAGCTTGCCTTGAAGTCTCCTCGTCTTTAACCTAAAGTAGCTTTCCACTAACCTGAAATACACCTCCTTCCACCGACCTGAAATATCGGCTCCTCCCCTCTTTAATAGCCTCCCCTTTTCAAGGGCCGCCCCTCCAAGCTGCATTCGATTTTGTGCACTTTTGCCTTTGTTTTGGCTAAACCGACAACCGTGTTATACTACACTCAGAACTCTAACAAAACATATGAAAGAAATACATGAAATAACAACCATAATTTATAAGCATACATTCGACACATACAATTCATCCAAACATGGTTAACATACAAGATTATGCTTAGATCTAGTTTCATGCTAAAATGATAATATGGTTCATAAGGGGTTATAAAACCACTTAAAATCCACCTTTATCTTTTTAAATTCGGCCGTAAACATATATGAAGGTTAAGTTAAAGTTCAAAATCGTTCTATCATAGAAATCATATCATAAATATCATTTTTAATTATATGGACATGCACAGAATAGTGAGAGATTATAAATCACTCACCTAGTCCCAAAATTGCCAATTTAATCCCGAAATCTAATGTAGACAACAAACAATCCAAATTCCCAAGCAACCAATGTGCTAGATCCATAACCCCCTTTCCAAATTACCCTTCTAATGATGGTTCAGGCTAAGATTAGTATAAAAACGATGAGCTTTTTGATGAAATGTAAGTTAATGAAGGTTTAGAACTGTTTTGGCTAAATTGACCACCGTGTCCTAACTACACTAAAAAGATTAACAATACATATCAAATCAATATATGAAATAACAACCATCATCCATTAGCTTACATTCAACATATACAATTCATCAAACATGGTTAACATACAAGATTATGTAGATCTAGTTTCATACTAAATTAACAATACGATTCACAAGGGGTTATATACCATTTACAATCCACTTTTATCTTTTTAAATTCGGCCATAAACATGTATGAAGGTTAAATTGGACATGCATCGAATAGTGGGAGATCATAAATCACTCACTAGTCCCAAAATTACCAATTTAATCCCCAAATCTAACGTGGATAGCAAGCAATCCAAATTCCCAAGCAACCAAGATGATAGGTTCACAATCCCCTTTGCTAATTACCCTTTTAATGATGGTTTAGGCTAGGGTTAGTGTGAACAAGATGAGCCTTTGGATGAAATCTAGATTAACGGAGGTTAAAAACTATTTCTGGGAAGTGGGAAAATTATTTGGATCTGTCCCAATTAGGCACAAATCCCGTAATGGATTAATGGGCTCAAGTTTGAGCTTAACTAATCATCCACCAATCTGGCCAATAGTAGTATAAACTTAAAATAACCATATTTACTAAATAGTAAGTATATTTTCCTATTATGACCACCCTATGAAAAGAGAAACAACCATCCTGATCTAATTTAAGTGGTTTTAGACCCAAATTAGACTCCTACCAAAAGTTATAGTCCTTGTAAGAATTTTTGAGTTTAAACTGTCCAATAAAAATTCTAAGGATGGAAAATGGACCTAATTGTCATTTCCTAAAATTTTAGTCATACGACCTCATACGATTTAACTAATAATATTTATGATCCTCCGATATAAAATTCAGGTCATTACACTCTCCTCCTCTTTAGGAATTTTGCCCCTAAAATCCCAAATGAATCAAAGAATTGCCATCCAAAGTTACCCTGCATGCCTAACAATCATATGTGATCATAAAATAAGCAGTAATGCAATCAATAATATAAGTATACTTGTCCTAGCATGCAAGGTACTAAACTATCCTATATGAAATCAAAAGTAAAATTAAATATGATAAACAATAGGCCATACCACGCAAAGTGCTTCGAATATGTAGCCCTCATGCTCTCCTTGGCTTCCCATGTGCAATCGCCTTCACTCTCACCATATTGAACCTTCACTAAGTCCATCATCTTCCTCCCAAGCTGTTTTGTATCACATCTGGCAATACCAAGTGGCCTATAAGGTTTCGAAGCTTCTAATTCAATCTCGATATCATCATGTTAATCCAGTGCAATTGTCATACCTTAATCGTGCATAAACTTCCGTAAGTGATAGATTAATGACTTCAATCTTCTGCCTATTCTGGGCAGCCTATATTCTTTGCCGAATGATTTCAATCTTATCTAAAGTCTCTCTTATCATATCATGCCAAGTAATAGTTTCTCGCCTGCTTCCCACCGATACTAAGGAGCGTTACATAGTCAGAAATACAATGCTTCGAATGGTGCCATACAGATATAAGATTCATAACTTTTGTTGTATGTGAACTCCAATAAATGCAAATGATCGTCCCATGAGCCTCCAAAATCATATGAAAGCTTACAAGAGATCCTCTAGTATATGATTCACCCTCTCAGTCCTCCCATCGATTTGCGGATGATAAGTTGTACTGAGATACAGCTTTGTCCCCAATGCCTCTTGTAAGCATTTCCAAAATCCACTAGTGAATAAAGGGTCTCGGTCGCTCACAATGCTCTTCGACACACTATGGAACTGCACAACCCACTTCACATACAACTCGACTAATTTGAATGTTATTTCTACAAGGCTTAATAGGTATGAATCGAGCACTCTTTGTCAATCTGTTGACTAGGACCTAAATGCTATCATACCCTCCTTTGGTCCTCGGCAATCCATTGATGAAATCCATTGAAACATGTTCAAATTTCCATTCGAAACCTCAATTTATTGCATCAACCCACTTGGCTTCTTCTGCGCCGCCTTCACCAATAAGCAGTTCATACACTTCAAGATAAATGCCTCAGTATTCTTCTTCATCCCCTTCTAGTAGTACGTCTGCTTCATTTCATGGTACACCTTATTACCGCCGAGATGTATAGTGAATCTCAAATGATGGCACTCTCGTACCACCTCATCTCATAATCCATCTATATCAGGACAAAAGAATCTCACATACTTATGTAACCAACCATCTCAGTCAAGCTCATACTGCTTCATCTCATCAAACTCTACTTCTTCCTATATCTGCACCATGATCCCTGCTATTCTAGCATCTCACCCCTTACCAGTACCGATCCACTCAATTAAAGTAGGTCTGATCGTCAAGCTAGCCAATGTCTTTAGATCTAATTCGCAATGAGGTTTGAAGTCATAGCCAGCGATATACTCTAACTGCTTCCACTTTAGGAACATCGCTCCTAAAGCGGTATATCTTCTACTTAAGGCATCATCGACTGCTTTTCCCTTACTGGGCATATAAGAAATGCTAAAGTCATAAGAGACTAAGAACTCTAACTGTTCATTGTTGATGAAGGTTGAGATCCTTCTAAAAGAAAAGGTATTTCAAGGATCCGTGATCCATGAACAACTTGAACTTTCTCCTAATAAATAATGCCTCCAAATCTTCCAAGCCAAAATTATCGCTGTAAAATCCAAATCATGTACCGGATACTTCTTCTCATGCGGTTTCAGTTGCCGACTAGAGTAGGAGACAACCTTACCTCCTTCCATCAGTATCATACCCAATCTGGTACCACAAGCATTAGTGTATACCAACATCACCACATTCCCACTTGGAATGGTTAAAATTAGTGCGCTTATCAACCTCTCCCTCAGACTCACGAATGCATGCTCACACTTCACATCCTATATATATTCTGATTCTTCTTCATTAATTGGTCAACGGTGCTGCTACCTTCAAGAAATCCTTAATAAAAAGCCTGTAGTATCCCGCTAGCCCAAGGAAACTCCTCACATTAGTAGCATTCTTGGGTTGGTTTCAATCTTAAGCAGCTGTCACCTTGGCAGGATCTACTGTGATGCCCTACACAGAGAAGACATGACCTAAGAATCTCACTTCTCTCCTCCACTAGCATCACTTTGAAAACTTCACTTTCAACCTATGCTTCCTCAACACTTCAAGCACAATACTCAAGTGCGTCTTGTATTCCTCCTCCATGCTAGAATAGACAAGAATATGATCCACGAACATAAGCACGAACTTGTTTAGCTGATCCCTAAAGACAAGGTTCATGAGATCAACAATGTATGTTCGGGCATTGGTAGCTCGAACGGTATAAGCAACCACTCATAGAATCCAGACCACATATGAAACGCAGTGATCGACACACTCTCCTTCCCTACTCTCAGTTAGTGAAATCTTATCGCAAGATCCAACTGAGAGAACACCTTCACACCGTGGAGATAGCCGAATAAGTCATCAATTCACAAGGGTATGTACTTGTTCTTCCTTATTACCTTACTCAACTCACGGTAATCAACACATTGCCTCATAGAGCCATCCGCCTTAATGGCAAGTAGTGCAGGTGCACCTACTCGGATATACTCATATGAATGAATCTTCATCTCAACCGGTCATTCACTTGCATCTCCAACTCCTTCTGCTCCCTAGGTGCCATACGCCTCAAAGGCATATCTATCAGTCAGTCATCCTTCACTAAGTCTACATGGAACTTAATCAATCGATGTGATGGCAATCCGGTCACCTCCTTAGATATATCCAGATACTCTCTAATGATAGGCACATATGACACCTCATTATATGGGACCTCTAGTGAATATAGAAAGTTAACCATAACCTTATCCTCTACCAGGCAACAATCACTACCTTTCACCCATCCTCGATCCCAACCGTCACCAACAACTTCTCGAAATCCACAGCTACCGCATACTTCCTTAGCCAGTCCATCCATAAGATAGTTTTGAACCTAATGAAACCCAAAACAAAGCAATCACAAACAATAGAGCATCCATGACACGATAAGACCAAACCACAACAAATAGTACAAAGAATAGAGGGGCCTCAAACAAGATTCGTCGTTATTAAAGGTCGGCCAACTATTTTGGGTCTCAATCCAAATCTGTCTACCATGTTACTAGATATAAAGGAATGTGAAGCCTCAACACCATACAAAACACATATGAAAACACCATAAATAGAAAGCATACCTTGAATAGTGATACTTTCCCCTTTCTCCTTCACTAAGGGAGCACTTGACGAAGTCCGGACGACATCCAAAGCATATGCCTTCACCATATGCTTCATAGCTTCTGGGAAACTCTTATGCGTATGTTCGAACTTGCCACAGTTTTAACACTTCTTATTTCCTTCAGCCTTTCAATCCCTAATCAAGTGGCCCTTATCCCTATAACCACAACAAATGGGATCCCACTTTGCCTTCTTTTGAGCATTTTTCCCGTAGAACCGCTTCCTCTTACCATTTTAGTTCTTCAGGCCTCCATTACCTTGCTGCGGCTTTTGCTCTTCCTTGGCAACAACATCAAACTTGGATTTAAGGTACAAACTCTTAAGTCAAAGAGCTTTCCTAACTATCTTCTCAAATGGCTCATCGATATGCCCCAAGAGCTTCTCCCCTAAGTAACTATCTAACCCCATTATAAGCTTCTCCTTCCTCCTCAATGGCGTGTCGACGAATGACATCCTATACTTTGACAAAGCGTCAAACTCAGAAACATACTCAAAGTTGGACATGTCCCCTACTTTAGCTCAGTAAATTTCCTAAATAACACCGACTTCTAGGCAGCCGATATAAACTTCTCCTCAAATCCAGTTTTGAACTAGTCCTAAGTAAAGTGTTCCTTGGGTGTGGAAATCTTAATAACATTCCACCAATTTATAGCCCTCCCATGAAACTATCGGGAAGCCAACCTCCTCCTTATAGCATCATCCAATTTGAAGTCATCAAAAATCCTTCCATTGATGTCCAACTAGTCCTGCACTTCCATAGTCGATTCCGTTCCTTGGAACGATTTACCACCAAGACTGGAAAAGTCCTTATTCAACTTTGTGCAATCGAGTATGGGAGTCTGCACTTGAGCACCACCATAATAGCAACATTCAGGGTAGCTTCTTGGGCATTTTGCAAAATTTTTACCATCATCATATTGAACATTGCCAGTAGGTTAGGGTTAGTAGCCCCCAAGCCTACTACATCTTTGGCTCTAGAGATGGAGTTTCTCACAGTGTTTCTTATATTCCAGCTCATTCTTGATCTGTATCAAGAATGATTAGTCTCTCATAAAAAAACAGCATCAATGGTACTCGTGTGTGCACATGACTTATATGGTATGTACACCACATAGTTTTGAAAATAAAAATATATAACAATTAACTCCTTTAATTGTGTGTGTGCACACACACATACTTGTTGGGCGTGTTCTCACCCAGAAGACCTCGAGACCAGGAAGCGTGATCCATTCGGCAGACCCCATTCGGCAGACTTCCTTCGAAGCCATTCGGCAGATCCCATTCGGCAGACTTCCTTCGAAGCCATTCGGCAGACTCCATTCGGCAGACCTCCTTCGAAGCCATTCGGCAGACCTCCTTCGAATACATTCGGCATGCCTCATTTGGCAAAACTTTCCTAACACCACGACCGGACCAACTGCCACCGGACCAACCACACCTTCCCACCACCGGTCCAAGCAACTACCGGTCCACTCTACACTCCAACCACTTCCGAACCAAGCGATGCCGAACCAAGTCATACCAGGCCAGATTACATCAGCCCAGGCCCATCAGCAACTATACATATCCTGGACCCCTACCCCCAGCCTCACTCTATAAATAGAGGGGCAGGGGTACAGCAATGGGGACAAGTTTGAGAGCTCAAGCACGGAGAGAACTTTCAAACAACTTTCTTTTACTTATATCAAAGCTTTGTATTTGTAATCAAAACAAGAGAAGAGAAATAACATATAAAGTGGACGTAGGCATATTCTGGCTGAACCACTATAAATCTGCGTGTCTTTTTACAGTTTAACCCCTGCTTTTCATATATTTGCATAAATCTCCCAAATCACTAAGAACAACATAAGATCTACTAAATCATACAACTTTGAGGTGTTTGTCCATTTTTTGTGCAAACATTTTTGGTGCTTTCGCTGAGAGATAGAAGCTCGAAGCTTCAGCTTCATCTACTTAACAAGTTTTCCTAACAGCATCGTCCGCCACTTGGAAAACATGCCTCCCAAACAGAGAAAAGATGTTAACAAAGGAAAAAACATCGCATCCAGCAGTCTTCCAGATCCAGCTGTCACGAATCAAGTGAATCGTCCTCCTCCAACAACGGTAACAAATGAAGGACAGGCTAACCCAACCACTCCTGCCACAGAACAGCCTGCAGCAATTACTAGGGCAGATTTGGACAGAGTTGTTGTTGAAGTAACTAACGCTTCACGTCCCAGCAGGAAGCCTTGGTGGACCATCTCATGTCACGCTTGAGGGACGCTGAAGAATCCAACCGCAACACTGAATCATGGGGCGAGTCTCAGTCTGGAGGATCTCAGAGACAGCAAAGATCATCCTTCTTCGAAGGAGCTAACGGCAGAAGTAGCCGTGGTAGGAGCCGAGACCGAGCACAGCCCGAAGTTTGGCTTGAGGAACGTTTGGTACCGAACCCAACGGGGAAGGTACCGGGTGAAGGTCAACTGTAGCTGAGCTTGTCATGCTGCCTAACCACAGAAACACCAGTGAACGGGGCCGAGCTAGAGTTCAGCCCGAAGTTGGACCCGAGGAAGTGCTTAGATCAGAACCCAACAGGGGAAGATCAAGGCAAGGGCCAACTATAGCTGACCCAAGCATGCTCCCAGAAGATCAAAGGCAGCCACTGGAAAATATGAGGAATGATAGACGATACCATCCCTACAGGTCGTCTGGATGGAATCAATCCCACAGAACAGAACCAAACTCATTTTTATCCGCTCCAAGTTCTGATGAAAGGATGGCACGCTTATTCAGAGAGTGTGTCCAGCGGGAGCAAAGAGATCGAGGGATAGGCGCTAGGGTAACCAGCCCTTTCGCCCGCAATATCGAAATTGCTATCACCCCCCGAGAATGGAAGATGCCAACAATGGAACCCTACAAAGGAACCTCTGATCCCGTTGTACACTTACAGAGGTACACGCAGCATATGCTCATGAGTGGAGCAACAGAGGGAGTACTGTGCAAATGCTTTCCGCTCTTCTTAGCAGATCTTGCTACCTCCTGGTTCTGTCATCTACCCCAAGGATCCATCAGCTCATGGGAAATGTTGAAAGAAAAATTTATCAGTCAGTTCCGCATTCATGTGGAGCAACCTAAGGACGCTTATTCCTTATCCAGCGTCAAACAGAAACCCGGAGAAAAGCTGCAGCAATACCTAACCAGATTCAACGCCGCAGCAGCCGCAGTTCAAGATGCCGATGAGAAGCTTATCCTAATGGCCCTCTGCAGTGGGGTGCATCCGGACACTAAATTTGCTAGAAGATTGACAAAAGAAAAACCAGCTACTTTACCCGATTTCTTCCATGAAGCCGGGAAATACATGAGGCTTGAGGATGCCGCCATTGAGGGGCAGTCAGGACAACAAAGTAAGACGACCCAGGGCAATGCCCCTGCCGTGGCAAGAGACGTTCGAAGAAATGATTCCAGAGACAATGCTGGGGGCAAGAAGGTAGAAAAGCGCCTATATCGGCCAGGACCAAGATTCGACACTTACACCCCTTTGAACGAGACCGTCGAAAATATCTTCCTTGCCACCCAAGGCGAAGTTAGGTACAAACGCCCACCATACAAGAAAGAATCAGATAACGCACAGAAGTCTGGAAAATTCTTCCGCTTCCACGAATCTCACGGACATGATACCAACGAATGCCATCATCTCCGAGATCTGATTGAGGAACACATCAGAAGGAAGAAACTGGAACGTTATGTAAAAAGTCAAGACAGGACTCCAGCTCCTGCCAATGAAAACCCAAGGCTACCCTCACCGGGGACCCACAGAGGAAACCGCAACGCTAGCAGCTCTAGTCAAGAGAAGATAGTGGTCCATACCATCTCAGGAGGTCCGCACATCGCAGACAGAAGTTGGAGAGAGATGGAAAGATATGGGAAGTTGCTTAGAGACAATAAAGACTGTGTCAATACGGTTATAGAAGAGCGCCACCCAAAGCGGAAAGAAAGCGATGACATCATATTCAGTAAACGCGACCTAGAAGGAAGACAGTACCCTCACATGGATCCCATGGTTATCTCTGCCCGACTCGGTCCCGCCGAAGTTTACCGAATCCTGGTAGACACTGGAAGCTCTGTAAATATCCTTTTCAAACACGCATTCGACAAAATGAAGCTATCAATGAAGGATGTATCTCCCTGCGATAAACCACTACACGGTTTCACTGGAGATGCGAAGATGCCCCTCGGGCAGCTGGACCTCTTTGTTGAGATTGGAAGCCATCCCCGCTCCGTTGTAAGGAAACAGACATTTGTGCTAATAGAAAACCATTCGGCCTACAACGCCTTCTTAGGAAGACCAGCCTTATCTGACTTCCAGATTGTCCTAGCCCCATGGTGCCTGAAAATGAAATTTCCAACAGACAATGGGGTAGGGGAAGTGGAAGGAGACCAGGATATTGCACGAGACTGCTATGTAACCGAACTTCGCAACAACCACAGGAAAGATAAAGGGAAAAGTGTAGAGATCGCCCTCTGCACGAAAAGCCTTGAAGCATAGCAACTAAAGAAAGCCCCTCCTCTTCGATACACCAGCGACCCTTTCAATGAATTAGACCCTAGGGACAAAGAGGAGGAGGCCACCGCCGAGCCTGCAGAAGCTATGGAGTTTATATCTGTAGACAAGCACGACTCAAGTAGGCTACTGAAAATTGGATCCCAGCTGAAAGCTGAATTGAAGGAACAACTCATTGATTTCCTCCGCCACAACTTGGATGTATTCGCTTGGTCACACGCTGACATGACCGGAATCTCCCCCGACGTAGCATGCCACGTATTAAACATTGATCCTACCAAGGCGCCTGTAAAACAAAAAAGAGAAGTATGGGGGCAGAGCGATCAGCAGCCCTCGATGAAGAAGTAAAGAATCTACTCGCCAATGACTTCATACGAGAAGCTGTTTACCCAGAATGGATCGCCAACCCGGTACTAGTAAAGAAGGCTAATGGGAAGTGGCGGACCTGCATTGACTTCTCCAACCTAAACGACGCCTGCCCAAAGGATTGCTTCCCGCTTCCCAGAATCGACCAACTTGTAGACAGCACAGCCGGGCACGAACTCCTATCTTTTATGGATGCATACTCAAGATATAACCAAATTCCTATGCATGCTCCCGACCAAGACCACACTAGTTTCATCACTGACCGGGGTTTATACTGCTACAAAGTGATGCCCTTCGGACTTAAAAATGCAGGAGCCACCTACCAGCGCCTCGTCAACAAGATGTTTGCAGGGCTAATAGGACAAACTATGGAAGTATATATGGATGACATGCTGGTAAAGTCAAGGAAGGCCAAAGATCACGTAAGCCACCTAGGCGAGATGTTTCAAGTACTCCGGCAATATGGAATGAAGTTGAATCCACTAAAATGCTCCTTCGGTGTGTCGTCAGGGAAGTTCTTAGGATTCATCGTTCATGCCAGAGGGATAGAAGCAAACCCTGAACAAGTCCGAGCGCTAAGGGATATCAAGATACCTTCCACCCGAAAGGAAATGCAAAGCCTAAATGGAAAAGTGGCCGCCCTAAGCCGATTCATCTCCAAGGCAACGGACAAGTGCGTCCCCTTTTTCGAAGCCCTAAAGAAAGATAAAGGAAAGTTCGAGTGGACTGACGAATGCCTGACCGCTTTCCTTCACTTAATCGAACACCTCCAGAAACCACCGGTGCTCTCAACTCCAAGCGAAGGAGAAGAATTATACCTATACCTCGCTGTGTCATCCCACGCCCTGAGCGCTGCCTTGGTAAGGGAAGACAACCGCACGCAACGACCAGTTTACTTCGTCAGCAAAAGGTTTACTGGGGCAGAAGTTAGATATCCTAAGCTCGAGAAGTTAGCATACTGTTTACTAATCACCTCACGAAAACTGCGTCACTACTTCCAATCCCATTCCATCAAAGTTCTGACCGATCAACCACTGAGGCAGGTACTCCATCGTCCCGACACTTCCGGGCGACTACTTAAATGGTGTATTGAGCTGAGTCAATATGATATCACCTATCACCCTCGCACCGCCATCAAGGGACAAGCCATGGCTGATTTCATTGCAGAGTTCACTACCAACGAGGATAAGGAGCAATTGGAAATAACAGAAGATATCAAGTGGAATCTCTTTGTGGACGGTGCATCTAACGAACAGGGCTCGGGGGCAGGTGTGGTAATAATCACTCCCAAGGGAAATAAACTGCACTATGCTATAAGGTTGGAGTTCGCCGCCACCAACAACGATGCAGAATATGAAGCAGTGATAGCTGGACTAGAAATTGCCATAGAAATCGGAGCCAATTCTTTGTGTCTTCACAGCGATTCTCAACTTATTGTTAATCAAATACTAGGAGAATTCCAAGCTCGAGAGGAACGACTCATAGCGTATCTAAAGAAGACCAAGTTGCTTCTCAGTCGATTGGATCAGTACTTAGTCAAACACATCCCTCGGGGAGAGAACCAAGAGGCCGACGAATTGGCAAAGCAAGCGAGTATGAGAGACATCGCCATCTTCGGGACAGTAACCATCTCAAAGCAAACGGTCCCAAGTTTTGAGCAAGTGAATCTGATAGCCGCAGCCGAAGAAGCAACTTGGATGACTCCCATCCGAAACTACCTACAAAGTGGCACACTACCCGACGGGCGTAATGAAGTCAAGAAAATTTTGAGGAAAGCGTCCCGTTATACAATACAAGAAGACATCCTCTATCGGCGCGGTTTCTCCAACCCATTATTAAGGTGTGTCGCCGGAAGGGAAGCCAAGGAAATCTTATCCAACATCCATCAGGGGAGCTGTGGAGATCACACCGGGGGGCAAACATTAGCAAAAAAGATACTCCGATACGGATATTTCTGGCCCACCCTAAGCAAGGACGCCTCAGATTTCGTCAAGAGATGTGACAGATGCCAAAAATTTGCTAAGATTCCACGGCTACCAACAACTGAGATTACTCAAATGACCAGCCCTTGGCCCTTCGCAATATGGGGAATTGACTTAATCAGCGAACTACCGATGGGCCGAGGCGGGGCCAAATATGCTATAGTGGCAGTTGATTATTTCACCAAATGGGTGGAAGCAGAACCTCTAAATAAAGTATCTTCAGCAAAAGTTATTAACTTCTTAATCAAAAATGTTCTGTGCAGGTATGGAGTCCCACTCAAAATCATATCAGACAATGGACTTCAATTTGACAGCGAGGAATTCGCCAACTGGTGCCAAGAACACCGAATTCATAAGAGCTTCTCATCCGTAGCATATCCCCAGGCAAACGGACAAGTCGAAGCAGTCAACAAAATTTTGAAAACTCTAATCAAAAAGAAGCTCGAAAAATCAAAGGGCGCTTGGGTGGATGAACTTCCTACGGCACTATGGGCCTATCGCACATCTTTCAAAACATCGACAGGGCACACTCCTTTCTCTTTGGCCTACGGATCGGAGGCTATGCTCCCAGTTGAAACTATTGTGCCTTCCCACCGTCGGATCCACTATAACCCAGAAGAGAACGAAGAACTCCTTCACATGTCTTTGTATCTAATCGAGGAGAGAAGAAACGATGCAGTCCTCAAAACAGCAGCCCACAAGCAAAAAGTGGCAGCGCGATACAACTCCAAAGTCAAGCATCGTACCTTGCAGGAAGGGGATCTTGTCCTCAGACGAATCTTCCCTCGCCCTGGAGCACTAGACCCAGTCTGGGATGGACCATATGTAATTCATAAAGATCTCCACAACGGAGCCTACATTTTGTCAACAGTGGACGGAGAGGTGTTCCAGAGGGCATGGAACATCCAACACCTCCGTCGATACTTTTCTTAACTTGTATTGCCCATATGAAGTGAATTAACAAAGAGAATCAGTGGACGTAGGCCTTTTCGTGCCGAACCACTTTAAAAAGCCTTGTCTCTTTTTTAACTTGTTCCTTTGTATCTTGGCTGCTTGTTAACTTTATCCTTTTCTGTTGAACAAAATCCTGAGTATACAGCATTTCTATTCAAAGCACTCCACAACACAACTCCACCTGGACAAGACCCAACAGGTACTATGCGAATCTATGCCCTCGCCAATGAGACACTTTTGCTCCAGCATCCCTCTGCTGCGGGTTAACTCATTGCTCGCGACGGCCCTGAAAGCCAACTGTAATGAGCCATTTATAAGCCACCGAGAAGGCCGACTATAGCCGAGGCAGCTCATTACGGCGTTAGGCTCGCCGGCAACTGTGAACCGACTATAAGCCCCAACATAAGGTGTGGCCAGCCAGGGGCAGTTCACAGTTGATGATCGGCACCCACGCTAGCCGGCCACAGTAAATCGAATAATACCCACGATTACGGGCCATAATGGCCCGGGTAGTTACTGTGCGCGATCTCGGCTCCGATGTGTCTTAAGTGCGGCTGTGGTAAAAAAGAATTAACTCCCCGCGGAGGCGTAAGATGGGTGACAAATGTCTCCAAGACCCACAGCTAGGGAAAGTGACTACAAAACCCGTTTGCCACGAACTTAAGCACATCGAAGGCCTTCCGTGATTGGAAGTTTTACTATTTCACGTATTTCAATTTTACTTAAAAACTTTTTTCCTATCCCCTATAACAATCCCTAAAGTACATGATACAGAGTAGGAGATACTCGCCAATGGGTGTAGGGACTCACAGTGGCAGGACATTCGACTACATTCCATGCTCGGTCCTACAAGATATTCAAGACTGCCATCTACGATTAAAATATGAAAGGCGGTATTTCCTTCTTTTATGTACAAATACATGACTATAATTTGTTCACACCACACGCTAATATTGCAAGTCATAAAATTATGGTTTAGAACCAGAGTCTAACATCAAACACAATTTAATTACAAGAATATACATAGCTACATTTCTCATACGATATGTCGAAATAGCAACAAATATTCAAGAAACGACAAAATCAGCTTAAGTTAAAAAATTACACGACAAGAATAATGTTGATTGTTACAAGTAGCAAGAATTACAACTTAGAAGTTACTCTACTGTCTTAAGACTAACATATACAACCATACCAAGCCTACAAAAAGAATTTTCCAGGTCTAATCAGGGAGCCGATTGCGTCGGAGTCTTGTCCTTGCTCTGTTGCCCACCTGTCCGGTCATAAAAAGGATTCATTAGTAATAAGCAACCAAGTTAATCGGGAAGCTGAAAAGGAAAACTTACCAGCATAAGCTTACTGGCCACTCTGGTCGTCATCATCCACTTGCACCCCTGCCTCCTCAGCAGCAAGCAACCGCATACCCTCCTTCACTGCCACCTTCTCCCCCTTGGCAAACTGGGCAGTGACCACATCCATGCTGAAGGCCACGCCACCATCTTTATCCGCATCGGCCTTGGCCTCTTCCAAAGCCCGAAGATAGATCTTAGCCATGACCCTGGGATAATCATCCATCCAAGAGAGATTGCCCTGCTTCCAAGTTCGGAAATACATGTCCTGGAGCATGTCATCCATCATTCCCTCATTCTCCTCAAACTCCCTCATCCGGGCCTCGGAAGCCGACAACCTTTCGACGGCAGCATCTCTCTCCAATCTGTATCTCGAGCAATCAGCCTGAAGGGACCTCCGCATCACCTCCATCTCTTCCCTCAACTTAGCTTGAGCAAGCTCTGCAGCCTCAAGTTTCTCGGACAATTCCTCCACCTGCTCGAGATCCGCTTTCCGAACCTCGTCCACCGTGGCAATAGCCATGTCAATCCGCTCTTTGCAAGTAGCTTCCATTTTCCGCAATTCGGCCCGACTGGCCTCTTCCATGTTTTTCCTTAATCGTCCAGTAGCAGCCTCATGCTGAGAAATCTGAATAGCCTGATCCGCAAGCTGTTTGGCCTGATCCAAAACCACCAATCGAAGTCGGATATTGGCGCTCCCAATCTCCTCTCCGGCCTTAACCAGCCGGGCATGATGCCCCATCAGCTTCTTGGTCTCCTCCGCCACCCGATCAATATTAGCCTTGGCCTCATCTCCCATAGTGACTATACGAGTAGTGAGCAAATCGAGATCTAAGGACTTGGCTTCATCAAGTACTCGTACCATGGGGTTACGGGGGAGAAGGTGTTCACCAGTGACTTCGTCAAAAATAATATCATGAGAGCTTGGATCCATATCAGGATGACCCGCAAATGGATTACGAGCCAAGTCGGGACGGTCGATGTGAATAACAGAAGGGTTTCCAGACGGGTGCAGAGAAGGTGCAAACTCGCTACCCTCCTCAGTGATATCATGAAGAGGCTGAGCCGGAAGCTGAGGACCAGGCAAAGGTTCGGATAAAGGATGACTCCTCTTCCTCTGCTGAATACCTTCTTCGATGACCCCAAGAAGAGGACGGTAGCCGACTACATCCCCGGAGCGTTGGGTCGAGGGCTTCGGCTTAGCAGAAGTTTTGGAAAGCTTATATTGCTCAAGCCTGTGTCGAAGGTCTGAGGCTTTGGACGTCTTGCCTGCTCCTGATATAAAGAACAAGTGTCACAAACTTACATCACTATATGATTCGAGAAACGCGGTAAATTACAAGTTAAAAAAAAAAGGAAAAGAAACACAGCTGTGGTTGTACAAACCCTGGGGAGGAGTGGGATGCTGCAATAAGTCCTGGATTTCGTTCCAGGACGGGAGCGGGTCATAAAATATTCCTAAGTCCCTATCATTAATGAAGCATGCAGGAGTCAAGAGTTCACCTTGAGTCGTCGGAGCCACCTTGGCTGGAATGGTCGGAGAAGACTCACTTGCACCAGTCCTGGCTTTGTCCGCCTTCCCGGTCTTCTCTACCAAAGCCGGATCTTCATCCAACCCCTCAAAAGCCTGGTGGAACGCATCATCCGTCCACTCCTGAATCTCGCCCGCTTGCCCAGGAAGTAGGGCCCCGATGCCATCGCCACCTTTGTCACCATCCCGACCATCTCCACCCTCGCCTCTTTCCTCCTCTATGTCTTCCTCCTCCCGGGTAAGTGGACAATTGCTGGGGGAGGGACCGTCCGACTTCTTGAGTTTCTTACCTCCGACAGCTGGAGGTTTTGTGAAAGGTTTCCTCTTACTACTCTCCACCGAAACACCTTCTTTGGTCTGAGCAGCCGCCCTCTCCTCCGCCGTGTAACGTCCCGCTATTTTGGACCATTCAAATCGACAATAAATCCACACATGTCGGAGTTGAATTGCTCAAAATATCAGATTGTTAATTTAAATTTGGCAAAACTCAGCATATGCAGTAAATAAATCAATCACAGAATCACAGACACAGAGTAATACAACAATACGCAGCGGAATAGATAAAATAGTAGTTCATGAAGCTACTATATAAACATCAGAGTTAAATAAAATACAACAGAATATCTCAAATGTAGTGAAGTCTCCAGTACAACAGATGACTTCTCTGAACGAATCAACTAGAAGAGCTGAAAGCTGAGGCGATAGTTGGATCTCCAAAGGAAGCTCCAAACTCCAAGGATGAGTCTCAAATGCTGTATCACTCGGTCTGACCCGAGCGTAAAGCAAAACACAAAACACTCGAGTCAGGATTAACATTCTTATATCAATAAATCCAACTCAAGTGAAATATCAACTGAAATACAAGTAACTTAAAGGATGTTTGGGATAACCATCCTCTAAGGATCTTCAGAACTATCTACAAGGTGGAAATATACATTATAACACCGTGGTCATTTCAATTTAATTTATACTTCAAACCCAAATATCATATTATTTCAAATATAACTATTTTCCAAGATAGTATATATATTAATTAATCTATAAAGTAAAGCATTTAATTTTCTCAAATCTCGCAAATCGATTCAAATCAACTTCAAATTCCAATATTCAAATTTTTTCAAAGCTCAATTCATCAATTCAATTCAGTTCTAAATATACTACTTAAATTTTCAATATATTCCAAAGCCTTAATATTCAACATTTCAAAGTTAAATTTAACAGTTTCATATAGCACTTGATTTAACTTTATTATTATTTAATCAGGAAATATTCACTTAATAGATTCAATATCATTTACTAGCCTTAAATCACATTTTACTAAATATTTCCTTAAACTTTATTTAAACAAGAATTATTCATTAAATTATTTTCATCAAACTCAAGTTATAAATCATATCTTAAATCCCAATTTCAATAAGCTTTAAATTGGTTTAATTAAATAAAATTCTTTACTAAATTCAAATTATCTTCCCAACCTTAACTTATTCAAATTATTACCAAAATCTATTCTGAAAAAAAAAATATTTTAGCTACTCATCATATTATATGTATTTAAATCAATCATTCCCATTTATATATAATAATTTAAGGCTCAGTATTTATTAAAACCATATATTTCTTTCCAAAACCATAGAATTCATTTTCAAAATATTTATATATATATGGACCAACGGTGTTTGTATATATATTTATCATATGGTTAAGTGATACGGATATTTATCATTTCAATCCGAAATTAAATGTATACGGGTAGATATCATTTCGACCCGTAATCCCAATTTCAATTCAAATGAAAATCGTTTGGGTTTATCATTTCAACCCATAACGATTTTCTCCTATTCTAAAGTCCATTCGGGTATGTATCATTTCAACCCATAGTGAATTCTATACTAACAGGGAACTTGCAGAGTGATAACAGATAATATAAATTACAACAACAGGCATATATCATCAATAATAATAAAACAGATACTGGTGTCAGATGTCACGGGTGAACAGTTACAGATGATAGTAATAACAGACATATAAATACTAGATACTGGTGTTAGATGTCACGGGTGAACAGTTACAGATGATAGTAATAACAGACATATAAATACTAGATACTGGTGTCAGATGTCACATGTGAACAGATACAGAAAATAGCATATATACAGCAATGAAACTAACTAACAGTAGTAATATTTTAATTGTCATTTCAATTGAAATTGAATTTAATAAATTAAAGAACGTTAATCGTGAGTGATTGCTCACCTTCCGTGGCTAGAGATGAACGAGGATGAGAAGAGTTACGAGTCCAAGCACGAATTTCAAAGCAAAACAAAATGAGCACGAATTCGACGGGTAAGCTGATAAGAGAATAGACAAAAATCCAATCAGAAATGGGTTGATGAAGATAATCAGAATCATCTTGATAGAACAGAAATTATATATATTTCCAAGAAATCAGTATTTAAGTTAAAACAAGTATTAAAATAACATATATATAATTTAAAATCATTGTTTTACATTAAATATATACATCAAAATCAACCATATACAAAAATGCAGGTTAGTATATATACTTCCTACGTGCAGACCACAAACGAAACAAATATGTATATATAGGCATACGTTGAAACTTTATATATATGCACTATTAAAATTTGTGTTTAATGAATTTAAATATACTGATATATGAAAACACTAGACAATATTTATATACTGAGATATATTCAAATGCATGCTGACCCATCATGATTTAAATTAACACTAAATAAAATATGGCCCACTTTATAACTAACAGTTAAACAATAGGCAGTGAATACAAACCATATTTATAACTCTTTGGTTTAAATCTATATGCCTTTCAGAATTAAAATAACCAAATCCACCTATACTTATCTATATAACTAATATATAAATGAACTGATAAAAAAAAAACTTATATAACTACACTTATTTAAAATCCAAGTATACATATGAACTACTGCTAAATTATATATTATAGTTATTTAAAACATGTCAGTAAGTAAAGAAAAACTAAATAAACTAACCTATATACACTAGTACCTAAGGATATAGAAGATATATATCCTACCGAAATATAAACTAATATATAACTAGAGCCAATCAATACTTATATATAACAAAAGTATAAATATATATAAACTTAACATATTATCCAACTTACATGCACATACATCTCAATCGAAGCATCCTCAATATAAATAGGCGGCTATATGTAATACTTTAACAGAGGATGAAGATTTAAAAAATATACCTATAACTATTCCAACAAATCAAGAATTTATAAACTATGAACAACTTTCAAATACTTCATACAAATAGATAGAAAGTTCTCTCAAATTTTTTTTTTCAAACAGATATCTATAAATATACACTGTTATATAAGTAACATATATAGTAATATATATATACTAGCATATACGCATACCATCAAATATATTTTTCAAGTGAAAGAAAACTCCAAATCTAAGCACTATATATATAAGTTTGTATTCAACATAGAACAAGAGAAACGGCATATATATAAAAATAAAAATAATAACAAAACTTGCATAACAAAGTATATATACTGTCATAAAAATATATAACTGGTAACATCACATTCTTTATAATATAAGCAAACCACAGTCTATCGTAATATAGCTTTGTAATACCATTACATATATAACTACAGATGGAAATATACAAACAAACACATACATCGCCACAACAACAACAAAAATATAAATATATATATAAATACTGATGTGATATATAACATATATATTACCAGTTAAGAGATAGAGGTAGATGGAGGGATCGGTTGCAGAGGTATGGCTGAACGATGGCGAGTGGATGGTGCTGAAGAGGCGAGGTCAGTGGGGAAGGGTGATGATGTTGGTGGCACACGAGAGGGAGGAGGCTGTGATTGGATGGTACCGAGATGGGTGGGCTGTTTGGTGGGAAGGAAGGCCAGTTAGTGGAGATCGCGTGAGAAGAAGGAGAGAGGGAGGCGTGGAGGGGAAGGAGATGAAAGGTGGCACGTTGGTGGAATGGAAGAGAGGAAAGGGAAGGCAGAGGAACCAAACGTGGGGAGAAGAGGGGTCAGGCTAAAATAAGGATGCTCAAAATTTTGAACGGTCAGAAGAGAAAACGCATGAATTAAATGTGTACGAAAATGGAAGGTCAGGCAAGTTTTAATTTTTGAACGGTCATCAAATTTTTGAACGTGTATATTCATTGAATACGAATAGGGCTACACGTTTACTCAGACATAAATTTGGTTTGGGTTGCACGTTTCGATTTGAAAACGCAAGAAAGTTAACGGTCACAATTTATGGTACCGATACGACACACCTTTTCATTGTTTCCGTCGCATACCAGACCTTAAACACAGAATAGAATATACCGTAAAGATCAGCACGACGAGATGATCAAAACAGCATACAGATATCGATGGTACGATTATTCAATCAAAAGTCGATAATCGGTACCGGAAATGCTGCTATTTTGCCAGAATTAAGATAAACGGAGCAGTAGAAGTCCAAATTTGGAAAAACGAATTTCGCAGTCTGATTCAGAATGATCAGAATAAATTTTCTCCTGTTGACATATTTTGGTTTCGGAAAACTTTAAAATTCACTGTTATTAACCAATTTGATTTGAAATGAAATTTCACAGGAAAATAAACTTCAATATTATCAGATGAAAATTTTCCAGTTGCTATATTAAAATATACGTATTCCAAATAATAAATTTTTAATTTCAAATTTTTATTGTTTAAAATTTCACAAATTTCCAGTTAAATATACTTTTAAAACCATTAAATTTTTACGGGTCGTTACACTCTCCCCCACTCAAAACTTTTCGTCCCCGAAAAGGAAGGAGGTGGAAGAATAGAAACAACCAGACAGAAAAGATAGATTGAAAGTCAAGATTAAACAATTAATTTAAACTATATAAATTTTACTTAAAATTTGAAAACTTCATTTGCAATTAAATTATCTTATATACTTTAAAACCTTTCAAAAATCCATTTGTAAAATTTCTTGCTTCCTTTATAAATACCATTTATATGTTTAAATGACACTTTTATAAATATATGAAAACCATTTGAAAACAATTTTTTTTTTACATTATTACTTATTATTTACAAAGAAGCTATTTGAAAACATTAAATTCATAGTTCATAATTAAAAAAAATTTATCTCAAGATACTTTCAAATATTATTAATAATCAATAATCATTTACTTTAAATCTGTTTTATTTAATTATTAACCTCGAAAATATTTATAACACTAAAGTTTTTTTTTTCTATTAAACCATACAGTATATAAATAAACAATATTTAAAAGGATATAGTCAACAAGGAGAAGAAGGAGGATTTGGAAAAGCAGAATATAGGTGAATAAATAAAGCTGAGCAGATAAGGTGGATTCAAAAGAAGAGCATCGGGCACGAACAATTAATTCAAACCATAAGAATTTCAATTCCAAATACTAATACAGAATTTCTTTGTTGGAAATACTTTTATAATAAAATACCTTTATAGTCGAAACAAATTTCCTTTCGAAAATACTTTTATAACTCGATGTCTTAACAAGTTTATCCTCGTTCCTGCAGACTCTGGTAGTGCGTTGATCAGGCGCAAAACTAGAATTTTCCAGGTACTTAGTAGACTTGTTTCAACACCCAGTGAAAATACTGGAAAACTTTTAAAAACAGATATGGAAAGTACAATCCAATCAAAAACACAAACAAAACCTTTGTCTAACCATGGTTCGCAGATACACAATGATTACGCCTGGATCCCCCAGGAAACAATCCATATCCGTAAGCTTTCTCAGCCCTGCGAGTTACGCCATGATGACTAGTAGAATGCAGGATACACAATGGTTACGCCTGGATCCCCCAGGAAACAATCCGTACCCCCAGGCAAGACTCAGCCAAGCATTTGCGCTACTATTCGCGACCTACACAGATTGCAGGATACACAATGGTTACGCCCGGATCCCCCAGGAAACAATCCGTACCCCTAGGCAAGACTCAGCCAGGCAGTTGCGCTATGCAGTCACGAGAGAAACATAAGACCATGGGTAACGCCATGGAATTCGAAGGACACTCGAGTATCATATCCGGAAAACCAAAAACATAAAGAATAATATCGATAGAATGAATCCAAGATGTGGCCACAAATCGAATATCAAGCAGAAGGCACTTTCCATATCTTTACTTCGAAAATATGTATCATATAGTACCTATTCAAATCACTTTCAAATATCGTACTTATATAAAATCCATTATATATAAGATTTAATTTTCAAATCAAATACTTTCCAAAATCAATAGTATATCAAATCATACTTATATAGACTTCAATTATATAAGATTTCACTTTCAAATTGAGTGCCTTTTCAAATCTATAGTTTTCGAATCAATTTCATACTCATACCAATCAATTTTATATAAGTTCGACAACTCCCAAATCAAGTATTTAGTAACACAAGGTTCTCAAATTTCAATTTGTTTCAATATCAGTTCAATTTCAAAATCATATACAATTTCACCAAATTATTTCTTCTCAAATTAATTATCTTTAGCTTCAAAGTTTCCAGAATAATAGATTAAAAAAAAATCCAAATTTTCAAATCAATAATTTAAGTCAACCAATTCATTTCCAAAATCAAATGTTTTCAAAACCATCTTATACTTACGTAAGGTCTATCTTATATAAGGATCAAAAATTTTAAAATAAATTTCGCTGTATGAAGAGCCATATGGGATTGAATATCTTTGCTTTTATGGGTTATATATCTTTGTAATTTAAATTGGAAATTTTCTTTTAGTAAGCAAAGATATTCTAACTCGACAGCTTTCAATTTCAGCGTCAAAATATATCAATGATATTAGAATATAAGATGTACATACGTCATCATTTCGCAGAATCGCATTTGATCGCTCGCTCGATCACACAAGTTCGCTTTCGAACTAGTATTGTCCATTCACTTTCCTAATGCGGATTTCGATATGGTTTCTCGACTAGAAGCCATCAGTCTCCTTGCATAGCCATATACTATGATAGAGAATTCTAGAATCAAGTCCAAAATCCATATCCAATATTCGCCGTCAAGAATCGAATGAGAAATCCTAACACGAATGGTGTAATTCACCTCGAACTTGTGTACTCAACCAGGGTCAAATTAATTTTGCGAATAAAACAGCATACGTACAACTTATATATTTATTCCAACTTGTTAAATATATAGTTTCATAAAGATGTTACTAAGTTAAAACATTTAAACTAAATTTTATTCAAAATATATTGAAGCCCAAATTCTTTCAAAACATTTCAAATCTAAATTCCATATTTAGAAAAATTCAAAATAGCCTTATTCATTTACTTAACAAAACAGTTTCAACTTATTTAAATCATACTACTTCATACTTAAACATTCGAAACAAATTTATATAATTTATCAAATAACTCATACTTTTCAAAATTTCTTAGCTTTGAAAAGTTAACCTTGATTTGGAAGTGCTCGAACCTTCAAAATAGTTGAAGAAATCATTTTCAAATTCAAGAGTTGGAAATCAACAACAAATCAGTAAATCAATTTTAATAGATGGGGTTATATCAAATCCAAAACTCACGGACTGAACACCGGCTTACTTCAAATCGTTTCAAATACATATACATATATCTTTCGAATATCAAATCATACTTCAAAATTTTGAAATCAAAATTGGTTTCGCAAAATCACTCGCATAGCAATGCTACTAGAGTGGCCTCTCCCTCACTCTGAAACTCGAAAATCAATGTCGATGATGCGTGCACTCATCACCGAAATTATTTTCCAGCGACATAAGTGAGTTCTGGACTTCTATTTTCTTGAAAACTTCTTTGAAATTCTTCGAAATCATTGGAACTCATTTGAAGTCATTTGAAACATTTCTTATTCGGAAAATACTTTTAAATCATATTATTATTATAATATATTTCAAAATCTTAAAACCAATTTCAAAATACCGGAGTTCAATTCTCGAATTTCAAATTTAAAATCCTTCAGTTATAAATCATTTTTAGATAAATCAAATTTCTTATATAGTTTTTCAAAATTACAAATCCTTTCAAAACCTCAAATTCTTATTTTAAAGGGTTTATAATCTTTATCAAAAACATTTCACTTTTATATATAGAATATAATCATACTTATTAAAATAATAATTTCGGTTTAGAAAACAATTTCTAAAATATAAACAAACCCGATTTCAAAGGACGATTCACGAACGGATTTCAAAACAAAGATAGAGATTCAAATTAGAGGGACTCTTGTCAAATAGAATTGTGATTTGAAGATAAGCTCGAACGAAGATGAGATAATTAAATTTCAAAATAGAAGATGAATATACTTATATAAATCGCGGACGACCTTAACCGGGTCAACCGTGACTTCAAGAACAAGATCGATGCAGAATTCCAAGAAAAATCAACATTCGACCGCAAGAGATAGCGGCATCTAAACCAAAGATATATAAATCTCCGGTGAATCAATGCCAAATGTAAAGGAGTTCCACCCCTTTACAAATCATTCAAAGATTGGCGGGATCGCCTATTCTTATAGAGATCATTCAAAGTGGAGTTATGGGATACTCCAAAATCAAAAGAATACAAATAGGGAGAGACAAGAATGAATTTTTGAACCGCAGGGACGTTCCAAAGTTCAAAGAAAATTCGAGTCAAAAGGAAGAGATTCAACTCGAACGAAAGTGATTCTGTAAATAAATTTACAATATATGCTAAGTTTTGCCTAGAGCCAAAGCTCTGATACCAACTGTAACGTCCCGCTATTTTGGACCATTCAAATCGACAATAAATCCACACATGTCGGAGTTGAATTGCTCAAAATATCAGATTGTTAATTTAAATTTGGCAAAACTCAGCATATGCAGTAAATAAATCAATCACAGAATCACAGACACAGAGTAATACAACAATACGCAGCGGAATAGATAAAATAGTAGTTCATGAAGCTACTATATAAACATCAGAGTTAAATAAAATACAACAGAATATCTCAAATGTAGTGAAGTCTCCAGTACAACAGATGACTTCTCTGAACGAATCAACTAGAAGAGCTGAAAGCTGAGGCGATAGTTGGATCTCCAAAGGAAGCTCCAAACTCCAAGGATGAGTCTCAAATGCTGTATCACTCGGTCTGACCCGAGCGTAAAGCAAAACACAAAACACTCGAGTCAGGATTAACATTCTTATATCAATAAATCCAACTCAAGTGAAATATCAACTGAAATACAAGTAACTTAAAGGATGTTTGGGATAACCATCCTCTAAGGATCTTCAGAACTATCTACAAGGTGGAAATATACATTATAACACCGTGGTCATTTCAATTTAATTTATACTTCAAACCCAAATATCATATTATTTCAAATATAACTATTTTCCAAGATAGTATATATATTAATTAATCTATAAAGTAAAGCATTTAATTTTCTCAAATCTCGCAAATCGATTCAAATCAACTTCAAATTCCAATATTCAAATTTTTTCAAAGCTCAATTCATCAATTCAATTTAGTTCTAAATATACTACTTAAATTTTCAATATATTCCAAAGCCTTAATATTCAACATTTCAAAGTTAAATTTAACAGTTTCATATAGCACTTGATTTAACTTTATTATTATTTAATCAGGAAATATTCACTTAATAGATTCAATATCATTTACTAGCCTTAAATCACATTTTACTAAATATTTCCTTAAACTTTATTTAAACAAGAATTATTCATTAAATTATTT
Source organism: Allium fistulosum (assembly GCA_030737815.1). Lineage (NCBI taxonomy): Eukaryota > Viridiplantae > Streptophyta > Magnoliopsida > Asparagales > Amaryllidaceae > Allium > Allium fistulosum. The sequence goes on from CM060906.1 coordinate 423,232,948, forward strand.
TCATCAAACTCAAGTTATAAATCATATCTTAAATCCCAATTTCAATAAGCTTTAAATTGGTTTAATTAAATAAAATTCTTTACTAAATTCAAATTATCTTCCCAACCTTAACTTATTCAAATTATTACCAAAATCTATTCTGAAAAAAAAAATATTTTAGCTACTCATCATATTATATGTATTTAAATCAATCATTCCCATTTATATATAATAATTTAAGGCTCAGTATTTATTAAAACCATATATTTCTTTCCAAAACCATAGAATTCATTTTCAAAATATTTATATATATATGGACCAACGGTGTTTGTATATATATTTATCATATGGTTAAGTGATACGGATATTTATCATTTCAATCCGAAATTAAATGTATACGGGTAGATATCATTTCGACCCGTAATCCCAATTTCAATTCAAATGAAAATCGTTTGGGTTTATCATTTCAACCCATAACGATTTTCTCCTATTCTAAAGTCCGTTCGGGTATGTATCATTTCAACCCATAGTGAATTCTATACTAACAGGGAACTTGCAGAGTGATAACAGATAATATAAATTACAACAACAGGCATATATCATCAATAATAATAAAACAGATACTGGTGTCAGATGTCACGGGTGAACAGTTACAGATGATAGTAATAACAGACATATAAATACTAGATACTGGTGTTAGATGTCACGGGTGAACAGTTACAGATGATAGTAATAACAGACATATAAATACTAGATACTGGTGTCAGATGTCACATGTGAACAGATACAGAAAATAGCATATATACAGCAATGAAACTAACTAACAGTAGTAATATTTTAATTGTCATTTCAATTGAAATTGAATTTAATAAATTAAAGAACGTTAATCGTGAGTGATTGCTCACCTTCCGTGGCTAGAGATGAACGAGGATGAGAAGAGTTACGAGTCCAAGCACGAATTTCAAAGCAAAACAAAATGAGCACGAATTCGACGGGTAAGCTGATAAGAGAATAGACAAAAATCCAATCAGAAATGGGTTGATGAAGATAATCAGAATCATCTTGATAGAACAGAAATTATATATATTTCCAAGAAATCAGTATTTAAGTTAAAACAAGTATTAAAATAACATATATATAATTTAAAATCATTGTTTTACATTAAATATATACATCAAAATCAACCATATACAAAAATGCAGGTTAGTATATATACTTCCTACGTGCAGACCACAAACGAAACAAATATGTATATATAGGCATACGTTGAAACTTTATATATATGCACTATTAAAATTTGTGTTTAATGAATTTAAATATACTGATATATGAAAACACTAGACAATATTTATATACTGAGATATATTCAAATGCATGCTGACCCATCATGATTTAAATTAACACTAAATAAAATATGGCCCACTTTATAACTAACAGTTAAACAATAGGCAGTGAATACAAACCATATTTATAACTCTTTGGTTTAAATCTATATGCCTTTCAGAATTAAAATAACCAAATCCACCTATACTTATCTATATAACTAATATATAAATGAACTGATAAAAAAAAAACTTATATAACTACACTTATTTAAAATCCAAGTATACATATGAACTACTGCTAAATTATATATTATAGTTATTTAAAACATGTCAGTAAGTAAAGAAAAACTAAATAAACTAACCTATATACACTAGTACCTAAGGATATAGAAGATATATATCCTACCGAAATATAAACTAATATATAACTAGAGCCAATCAATACTTATATATAACAAAAGTATAAATATATATAAACTTAACATATTATCCAACTTACATGCACATACATCTCAATCGAAGCATCCTCAATATAAATAGGCGGCTATATGTAATACTTTAACAGAGGATGAAGATTTAAAAAATATACCTATAACTATTCCAACAAATCAAGAATTTATAAACTATGAACAACTTTCAAATACTTCGTACAAATAGATAGAAAGTTCTCTCAAATTTTTTTTTTCAAACAGATATCTATAAATATACACTGTTATATAAGTAACATATATAGTAATATATATATACTAGCATATACGCATACCATCAAATATATTTTTCAAGTGAAAGAAAACTCCAAATCTAAGCACTATATATATAAGTTTGTATTCAACATAGAACAAGAGAAACGGCATATATATAAAAATAAAAATAATAACAAAACTTGCATAACAAAGTATATATACTGTCATAAAAATATATAACTGGTAACATCACATTCTTTATAATATAAGCAAACCACAGTCTATCGTAATATAGCTTTGTAATACCATTACATATATAACTACAGATGGAAATATACAAACAAACACATACATCGCCACAACAACAACAAAAATATAAATATATATATAAATACTGATGTGATATATAACATATATATTACCAGTTAAGAGATAGAGGTAGATGGAGGGATCGGTTGCAGAGGTATGGCTGAACGATGGCGAGTGGATGGTTGTTGAAGAGGCGAGGTCAGTGGGGAAGGGTGATGATGTTGGTGGCACACGAGAGGGAGGAGGCTGTGATTGGATGGTACCGAGATGGGTGGGCTGTTTGGTGGGAAGGAAGGCCAGTTAGTGGAGATCGCGTGAGAAGAAGGAGAGAGGGAGGCGTGGAGGGGAAGGAGATGAAAGGTGGCACGTTGGTGGAATGGAAGAGAGGAAAGGGAAGGCAGAGGAACCAAACGTGGGGAGAAGAGGGGTCAGGCTAAAATAAGGATGCTCAAAATTTTGAACGGTCAGAAGAGAAAACGCATGAATTAAATGTGTACGAAAATGGAAGGTCAGGCAAGTTTTAATTTTTGAACGGTCATCAAATTTTTGAACGTGTATATTCATTGAATACGAATAGGGCTACACGTTTACTCAGACATAAATTTGGTTTGGGTTGCACGTTTCGATTTGAAAACGCAAGAAAGTTAACGGTCACAATTTATGGTACCGATACGACACACCTTTTCATTGTTTCCGTCGCATACCAGACCTTAAACACAGAATAGAATATACCGTAAAGATCAGCACGACGAGATGATCAAAACAGCATACAGATATCGATGGTACGATTATTCAATCAAAAGTCGATAATCGGTACCGGAAATGCTGCTATTTTGCCAGAATTAAGATAAACGGAGCAGTAGAAGTCCAAATTTGGAAAAACGAATTTCGCAGTCTGATTCAGAATGATCAGAATAAATTTTCTCCTGTTGACATATTTTGGTTTCGGAAAACTTTAAAATTCACTGTTATTAACCGATTTGATTTGAAATGAAATTTCACAGGAAAATAAACTTCAATATTATCAGATGAAAATTTTCCAGTTGCTATATTAAAATATACGTATTCCAAATAATAAATTTTTAATTTCAAATTTTTATTGTTTAAAATTTCACAAATTTCCAGTTAAATATACTTTTAAAACCATTAAATTTTTACGGGTCGTTACACGCCGTCTCCCTCAGCTTAACTACTGACTGCTGCGGGAGGATTAAGTTATATTCCAGAAGAATCGCATTTCTGATCAAGAAGGCAGATGATCTATATTTCCCAAGAATAGCTTCTACCTCAGCCACCGTCTGAACCAGGCGGTCGGTCTCCACAACCGGAAAGCCACCTGTCGCTAGCAAAAATGAGAAAGTATGAGAAGAAGCATCGCAATCGGAATAGAAATTATAAGTAAAAGCATCAACTTACATCCAGAAGTAAAACGCCGGATTGAAACGGAGTCGTCCCTAACAAAGAACCACTCTTTCTTGAACATGCTGAATTTAGAGTACAGATCCAAGACCGGTTTGAAGGTCACGGCTGACTCCAAGCTAATGTATGGGGACCCCTTCTTATAGCCCCTCAAATTATACAAGTACCGGATCTCCCGGTTGGAAGGAGCACGACCATACTTCCTTTGGAAAATGACGAAGAGGCTCACCAGGATAGCATAGGAGTTGGGTTGAAGCTGGAATGGGGCCACCTTGAGATATGTAAGGAAGCTGACTACCCAAGCATTAAGAGGCGGAATGGCACCACACATGCAGTGGTATCTGCTGTACGCAAAGTACCCCTCAGGGGGGTCGTATGGCATAACATCTCTCCCTGGCAACAGCATTCGCGCCCTATCAATTCCAAAAGAACGAGAGATGGCATCTAGCTGCTCCTCCTTGAGGGAACTAGGAAAACAGTCGGGCGGGGAGTTCAGAATTTCCTGAGGGCCGTACCCGTCCACTAATGATCTCGGGGTTGGTCCGTGACGTTCGGGATTCGGCTGAGCTGGGGGCACGGCATAGGAACCTCCTTCACCCCCGGATTTCTTCTTGTCTGATCGAGTTTCTACTTTGCGAGACATTATCTACAACACCGGAAAAACATGCTGTTAGAGCGAAGGATGTAAAAAAAAAGTAAGTATATAACATGGAATTCCACTCATGAAATCAGAAGGCTCAAACTCCCGTTGTCATTCGATAAAGTAAATGCAAGATTCTCAAGGACATTCGGTAGTTCTCATATCCATTCGGCATTCCCAGTTCCACCCGTTGATACAGATATACAACTACCAACATGGTAAGGATCTCACCTGATTCAGTGAAAATAGGGAAGTTGATTCGGCTGCCCCTCTGGTTCGGCTACCAAGTTGGTTCGGATACCACTCTGATTCGGCAACCAAGTTGGTTCGGCTACCCCTCTGATTCGGCTACCAAGTTGGTTCGGCTACCACGTTCAATTCCGCTACAAGGTTTGATCCGGCAAGAGCAGATGTTAGTTCGGTAGGTAGGAATAGCAAAGGCGTACGGCCCCTACTTATAGACAAAAGGACGCGACCGGATCATCTGGTTCGGCATCCAAGAGCCCAATGGAAATGTCAAACAAAGCACGCCATATTCGAGAATATGCCCCACTTTGGGGGGCAAATGTTGGGCGTGTTCTCACCCAGAAGACCTCGAGACCAGGAAGCGTGATCCATTCGGCAGACCCCATTCGGCAGACCCCATTCGGCAGACTTCCTTCGAAGCCATTCGGCAGACTCCATTCGGCAGACCTCCTTCGAAGCCATTCGGCAGACCTCCTTCGAATACATTCGGCATGCCTCATTTGGCAAAACTTTCCTAACACCACGACCGGACCAACTGCCACCGGACCAACCACACCTTCCCACCACCGATCCAAGCAACTACCGGTCCACTCTACCCTCCAACCACTTCCGAACCAAGCGATGCCGAACCAAGTCATACCAGGCCAGATCACATCAGCCCAGGCCCATCAGCAACTATACATATCCTGGACCCCTACCCCCAGCCTCACTCTATAAATAGAGGGGCAGGGGTACAGCAATGGGGACAAGTTTGAGAGCTCAAGCACGGAGAGAACTTTCAAACAACTTTCTTTTACTTATATCAAAGCTTTGTACTTGTAATCAAAACAAGAGAAGAGAAATAACATATAAAGTGGACGTAGGCATATTCTGGCTGAACCACTATAAATCTGCGTGTCTTTTTACAGTTTAACCCCTGCTTTTCATATATTTGCATAAATCTCCCAAATCACTAAGAACAACATAAGATCTACTAAATCATACAACTTTGAGGTGTTTGTCCATTTTTTGTGCAAACAATACTCAATCCACTATATGTTGATAACTCCTTCCCTATCTCTACTAGGCCACGACATCAACTGAGTTTAATCACGTAACCCAGAGCTCTTATACCAAATGTGATGACCGACCTACACCTCCGACACCTAATATAGCAAATAAAACAATCATGTATAGTGCACTTGAATGGTGCTCAGCCGATGTAGAACGATTATCAAGGTTCTAAAGTAAATGAAACGATCACAGAACCTATCGTATATCTCTTAATGCATCAAATAAGATGTAATAGTAAACATCACCGATATAAGACATGCGAGATAATAATAACCAAATGAACCACAAATATCAAAGTGCACAGGTTCATACAGTTATACAAAGCAAAATAGAGTTTTATAACTGGAAATATACTCAAAAGATAACTATCTCTAAACATAATGAGTGAGCACTGTCTATGCTCCACAGTGTCGCACAGAGGAATAAATATTATTAAGTCCATATATAATACGAGAAAGTGCCATCTTGCTCATCCTCTATACTACAACTGCATACCACTTAAACTTGCTACCTAGTATACTCATTTAACAATATCCGGAATAATAAGAAGTAAAGCATAAAACCTCAAGTCAAACAGCAGGTTGTTGTGAACGATATGAAATCTCAAAATATTATACAAGTCGATATAGTAAGGAACAAAGGTATAAGAATCATACATGACTTGTCTCTCCAACTGTAACGACCCAGAATTTTTGATAATTAAAATTCGAATATTTAATTGATTTTAAATATTAATAAATGGAATTTAGAAGTCGAATAATTTATTTAAAGGATATTGGATTTAATTTGACAATTAAATCGATAAATTAATAATTGAAGTTCCAGAAATAATTGAAAGTCGAGTTAAAATGATTGAAAATGATTTGTAAAATTTTATTTAATCATACTGGAGTTATAGAAAGGTTATAGAACTTTTAAAATTGGATTTTTAGTTAATCTGTGAAAATCGAATATTTTAATATTTAATTATCGACTGTAAAAATAGCCAATTTTCGAACAGTCTCAGAATTGAACGAAACTAGTTCCATTGGATCCGTAATAGTTAGTTATTATCGGATTTCAATTTTCGTATCAATCGGAGTTATCGTTTGACCGTGGCAGCTCGAAACGCATCGATATCGTTTTAATTTTAATTCGGCGAGTTAAAATAGTCATTTTTCAAAAAGTCTCGGATTTCGACGAAACCAGTTTCATCGGATCCGTAATGTGATATTATTATAAGATTTCAAATTTGGTAATTTTTGGATTTACCGTTTGTCCGGTACAAATTAAAACGCCTCGAAATCGATTTAAATCGGTTTAATTTAAATTGATCGTTTATTGCCATATCTCACACATACGATCGAATTAGCTTCCGAAACCTGTTCCATTGTGTCCGGAACGCGGGTTAAACCCCAGAAACGTCAGTTACCGCGTGTAAATCGGAGTTCGGAAATTTAGAAATGAATAGTGTTCGCCGGTTCTCTATGAAAGCAACCCACCCCCTTCATTTCTGAGAAAACCCTAGCTAAAACGTGCAGCTGCCACCCCCACTATCAATGGCCGATTCACTCCCATCTTCCCCTTCGTTTTTCTCCAAATCCACAAAGAAATTCGTGAATCTATCAACTGCAAAAATGGAGAGCATCATGAGATCTTTATTTTGAACGGCTGTGATGGGTTTTAATCGAGTAGATTGCCGGCAAATCGAGGTTAAACATCGAAAGTTCACACACGTTTTTCGAGAAAGCAATGAGGCCGGGCTGCACATGGCTCTGGGCGGTGGGTCATCTCGCATAGGCGCTTCGAATGGAGGCAAGATGATCGAGTTTCATCGTTGTTTAGGGGATGCGGCCATTCGAAATTTCGAACGATGATGGGTTCGATCGCGTTTCTCAAATCTGGAGCAAGAAAACGTGGGAGATGATGAAACTACGGTCTGGATTGTCACGTTCAAAATGAACGGCTGATGTGTGAAGGTTGTAAAAATATTAAAAAGAAAATGAAATTATTTTATTTAAAATTGTATAAAGTTTGAATTACCATAACTTCGTCAAATATTATCAGAATTCAACAAATTTGGTAGCGCCGGAATCGTAGAAACACGTACTACGCGATGAAACTGGATTGGAAGCGATCGGGGTCAGTGAAAATTTTGAGTGAAATTAAACGTCCGTTTAATTTCATTCGAAATAAACGCTACAAATTTCTATCGGAAAATCAAGGTGAGATCTTCTCACTCAAAAATTGAAAGTGGAATTTTCAGTTATTGATTTGATTGTTATTGGATGTGATATTAGATATAGTAGGATATATATCTATATATAGCAATATATACATATTGGCATATGTATATATTGGATTGATTGATTTCCCGCCTCGTATAGCGGATGAGACCCTATTGCGCCGTTAGTAAGCGGATTTTTATAAAACCCATATACCGCGATAATTCCGTACTGGAGCGGAATTGGTATTGTGCTAACATCTTTGGATGCAGGGAAACAGGTTGGAGGGATCCAACTGGATTCCTCAACTGTATTTATTTATTTACAGATATTGATGTATATTCTGTTATCATATTGATATATGATATTGACTGTTGTGATGGACTAATTGGTGCTGTTGCATCATCGGATTCAAAATTTTGAAGTTTAAAAAAATAACGACATCTACTTTAAAAGGATTTTAAAGTGATTTTTTGAAAGTAGACATTTTATTGAATTGTTGAATTGATTTATTTTAAATAAATAAACGTTTAAAATTTTAAAGTTATAAAAGTTAAGATTTTTGTGAAATATAACCCAAGTGTCATTTTTGAATAAATAGTTGATTTATTTATAAAAGGGTTTAAATTGAGTTTTTCACAGTATTATAAGCGGTCTATTTAAAGGATTTAAAAAGTCGATATTTATAAATCTAAAACATTGGAATTTTAAACGAGCTTTGTAAGTGTTAGAACAAGACGAAATAAAAATTCGTAAGTGAATGAAATTTATAAATTGTGAAGTATAAATGGAATAGATGTGTAGAATAAAAGATTTATAAGTAATAAACTTATAAATTAGATTGTTGCACTTAGATGGAATATGAATAGAATTGGCTAATAAAAATGATTTGGCAAGTTGAAATTGTTATGAAGTATGAACGTGATTTATAAACGTTGTTTTATGAATCCAAAACCAATTGAAATTGATAAGTTAAACACAGAAGTTTAATAAAGGAGATATATCCGCGATTTTGGATAGTGGATAATCATTGAAATAAAAATGTATAGAAAATATTGAAATGTGGTTAGTGAAGTATATTCACGATTTTGGACAGTGAATATATTGTTAAGCAAAATGGATATTGTTTTGGGAAAGTGACATTGAAAATGAAGTTAATTGTTTTAAAAGATGTTTTAAAACGTGTGAATTATCGAAATCATAGATTTCAACATTTATTGTTGAAATAGACGTTTTCGAAAAATAAGGAAATGATGGACTATAACACTGTTGTTATAGTAAATGATTTCCGAAAGGAAATGTTTTGATGTAGTATTGGGATTTATATATCTATTAAAATCCGAATCCCTATACTAGTGATTTTGAGTCGTCGTTACGATGTTTTATGTAACATTCGTTTTGACTCAAATAAATGTGTTTAAAGAGAATGATTTCCTTAAAGAATGAATATATACTTAATATTGATTTAAGTATATCGAATATGTTCAAATGTTGAAAATAAATGATTTGTGAAATACTTATTATTAAATAAGTATGGAATTTCTTTTCCAATATGAAATGAACTGTTTTTGAGATTTTATCTTCAAAGATAAAATGAAATGTGGAAATTGAATATTTGAAATTTGTTTTCAAACGGTTAAGTGTGGAAATTTTATATCTAGTAAAAGATATTTTGGAAGATGAAATAATTTGGAAAATTATTTGGAATCTGATGATGTTGCGCATCTTTATTGATAGTTAAATAACCGACTATCAATAATTACCTTTAGATAGGTATTTGTTGTGAATTGGATGAATTTGAATGCCACACTTTGTTTTTAAATAAACGCTCACTATTCGGGTTAGCCGGGAAAGGACCATGGGGTCGTATAACCCATTCCGAACATGTGATACGTCGTTATGAATTGCATTCGAAGACCGGTGTTGAAGACCGGATATTTTTGAAAACGGAAGGATTACCGTCGAGTTACTCTACATCGGCTGATCTCCGATTTAGAGGTTTTATCACCCTTAGTGACGGGAAGTCCGGGTGTGATTAGAAATTTATCCGGATATGCAAGGGCTTCGTGAGAAGTGCCTTCGGTTCTGTTCGATCCCGGAACAGACTTGTATGGATTGTGTGTCTGACGTTACAATTTGAGATATAAAGCTGATTCCTTTCAAATACATTTCTGTTGGTGGCGGAGAATTTATTCTCTTAGCTTAACACCCTTCTCTGAGACGTACGAGCTCAGAGGTTATGTAGTTGAAATTCATCAGCGATATATCCCAATTTGGTAACGTGGCATACTAAGTGTTGCTGTGAAATGATCAGTGTTTGATCATTTGCGATATGATCATTTGTTTGATCTTATATCTTTGTGATCATAGGTTGATCATTTTGTTTGACCCGAAGCAGGGCTTTTTGAGAAAGCGTAGCTTTGTGGACGAGACTTCGTCAAGCCTCACACCCCGGAAATGGTCGAAACAGGAAGGATGCAGCAAGGTTCTAGGGAGTAGCGCCCCTTAGTGTATGTCATTCCTTCTGGATAGAGGTGGTATCATGGTATGGAGCCCAGATACTTAACCTATGTGGTTGCTGCATTATTATCTATGTGGTTTGTTGGAAATCGGGGATCCTCGGGAAGATCGGTTACGATCGGGGGATGGCATACGCGTGTCAGTAGTTACCTATTTTTGCAGAGGTAACCCGGCCTTGTGTTGGCAGAGATCCGGTTAGGTTCTCAGGTCGTCTATTCCAGGGACGTACCCATCGTGGATAGGAAGTTCCTTAGCCTGACCATTTGTTGGAAATCCAAACTCCAATACGAACTTTGTACGGTATTAGTTGTAGAACCTGCCATTTACGTACGGTGGTCACCACTGTTTAGATGGTAGTTATAGTAGGCATACGATACTGGTCGTATGTTGGCTAAGATTAATATTATACTTTCGAAATGTTTTCGACACTATGCACTAATAATAATATCAAAAATGATTTGATTTTGCGTAGTAAGCATCTTTGACTATCATAAGAAGAAATCTCCTCCAATTCTGCGTTTGCATTGTGTGTGTGGTGGGAGGTCTTATGGTAGTTTCATTTTCCAAAAGCATTGCGAATTTGTTTTATTTTCTTTGTGAAAGAATAACTGTTTTACGATCTCACACCAGTCACCATGACTGACTCGGAGTTTATTGTTCCCTTCTAAACTCTGGGTGCCCACCATTTTCCACACGGGCAGCCTAGAGTTATGTTTTCAGGATATTCAGGATATTCTGGAGCTTTGGAGATAAGCCGGAGGACGAGACGTAGTATTTGTATCTGATAGTATTTATTCCGCTGTGTATTCTGTATGAGGACAAGTTTATATAACTGTCCATTGTTGTATATTGACTCTGATGATTGATGTATGTATAAAATGATATAGTTCTTTGTTTTAAAGATTATTCAATTATCTATTATATATTGTTCCGCTGCGATATGTGAGATTCTGATATTGTTCTGTTTCTGTTCTGTGTGTTCTGTTGTTCTTCTTCCTTCTTCTTCTCTTTTCTTCTTCTTCTACCTTTTTCTTCTATTTAAAACCCTCACTATTGGAGTTTCCGGCGCTCGATTGCTCGGCAGTCGATAAAGTGAGTATCGATGTCGAATTTTCGAAAGTCGAAAATTCCGGTACGTGACAGCGTGGTATCAGAGCATATGGTTAAGCGACAACCCTGCTCTGTTGGGTGTTACTCATTAGAGATAGAGTCAGTAGTACTCTAGAATGAGTTGAGTGTAATAATAGATATGAGCGCGTATTTGTTAGTGAATATAAAATTGTTTTATATTGTGATGATTGGTTTGTTGAGTGGTATATGGATTCTGGTCGGTATTGTCCGTACAACTCTATCGATAGGGATCTCTAAACACTTGTATAGAACAATTCGGCACAGTATGGTTTTAAATAGGGTAAATGAGATAATTTTGCCCAAAACTATTTTTTTTATAGAAAAGAAATGTTTTTCTATGAATTTCTATAGTATATGGTTGCATGGTTGTTAGGAAGAAATAACATTGAAATATTATCATTGTTATATTGAAATTGAATTAAAGTAATAACCAAAGATTGAAGATAAATTCATTTAACAAGTGAAATTTATAATTGTGAATTGAAAGATAAGAAAATAAAATTTATATACGAATGAAATTTGTAAATTATAAATGTGATTTGTAATTTGAAACGGAATTCCAGAGAAGTTTTTGGAAACGCTTTGAAAAGAATTTGAAAATTTTTGGAGAATCGAAAATTTAAATCTTTTTGATTTGAAAATAAATTTCAAAGGATTTGAAAAGTATTTTGAGAAGTTGAAAAGCTCTAAACTCTTTTCGGTCGCTGGAAAATAACTTCGGTAATGACTGCAGCATCACCGGTGTTCATTTTCGGGTTTCCAAAAGAGGAATTGCTGCCAAATTGTTTTAAATGGAAGTTGTTTGAAAAGTTTGGGTTTTGTTTTTGAAATTCAAAAGATAATTTGAATTGTTTTCAAAAATGGTTTTGAAAGGTTGAAAAAGACTCTGGAATACCATATAAAAATATTTATGAAATATTATTAAGTTGATAACTTATACAATTTGAATTCTGATAGAATAAATTTAACTTAAAAGATAGAGTTAAATTAAAGAAGTATAAGTGAATAAATTTGAATAAATAAAAGTGAAATTGAAAATTGAGATTCATTTTGAATTTGTTAGCGAATAAAAATGGAATTGAATTTGATTGTGAAGTATTGAAATAAAATTAGTAATTGAAACTAATCTAAAAAAAGCAGTTGTAAATGAAAGCTAATCGATAAAATTCAATATTCAGGAGATAAATAGAATCCAAATTGAATTAAAATGGTAAAGTAAATTCAAATGAGAAATTGAAATGTAAAATTGAATGAAAATAGATGTGTAACCTCAATAGTAAGCTAAGAATGTATAAGCAGTTTATATTGAAAATTTTGTAATTGAATGTGCAAAATAGTTTGAATGTTGTAACTAGATATTATGGCTAGTAGGATATACAGGTGTAAAGGAATTGGAAATTTGATTTCAAAGATAAATTCGAATTGCTCGACAAAAGGTAAGTATTTGAATTTCGATATGAGTTTTTGATGATTTCTTCTCTAGCCGCTTGGCTTTTTCTTTTCTTTTTGAAATCTGAGAGTCCGTAGGGACGTTTTGTAGTCGTACCGTATTAGCCGCGCAAAGGAGACGCTGGCGAAATTTTTCGAAAATTTCGAGTGTTAGAATTTTTTTTGAGAAATTTTGAAAGTTTAAAATTTGAATTTAAACTCAAATTTGAATTGAGAAGTTAAAACAATGTTGTGAAAACTATGACAGGTTTAGAAAGTTAATTGAATTGATAACGAATCTTTAGTAGAGAGATTTATTTTGAAATTTGATAAAACTATTAGATGTTGAAAAATAGTAGACGAGTTAAGGACCATTTTTTCCTAACTTGGTAATTTCGAGGACGAAATTCTTTTAAGGGGGGAAGTCTGTAACGACCCAGAATTTTTGATAATTAAAATTCAAATATTTAATTGATTTTAAATATTAATAAATGGAATTTAGAAGTCGAATAATTTATTTAAAGGATATTGGATTTAATTTGACAATTAAATCGATAAATTAATAATTGAAGTTCCAGAAATAATTGAAAGTCGAGTTAAAATGATTGAAAATGATTTGTAAAATTTTATTTAATCATACTGGAGTTATAGAAAGGTTATAGAACTTTTAAAATTGGATTTTTAGTTAATCTGTGAAAATCGAATATTTTAATATTTAATTATCGACTGTAAAAATAGCCAATTTTCGAACAGTCTCAGAATTGAACGAAACTAGTTCCATTGGATCCGTAATAGTTAGTTATTATCGGATTTCAATTTTCGTATCAATCAGAGTTATCGTTTGACCGTGGCAGCTCGAAACGCATCGATATCGTTTTAATTTTAATTCGGCGAGTTAAAATAGTCATTTTTCAAAAAGTCTCGGATTTTGACAAAACCAGTTTCATCGGATCCGTAATGTGATATTATTATAAGATTTCAAATTTCGTAATTTTTGGATTAACCGTTTGTCCGGTACGAATTAAAACGCCTCGAAATCGATTTAAATCGGTTTAATTTAAATTGATCGTTTATTGCCATATCTCACACATACGATCGAATTAGCTTCCGAAACCTATTCCATTGTGTCCGGAATGCGGGTTAAACCCTAGAAACGTCAGTTACCGTGCGTAAATCGGAGTTCGGAAATTTAGAAATGAATAGTGTTCGCCGGTTCTCTATGAAAGCAACCCACCCCCTTCATTTCTGAGAAAACCCTAGCTAAAACGTGCAGCCGCCACCCCCACTATCAATGGCCGATTCACTCCCATCTTCCCCTTCGTTTTTCTCCAAATCCACAAAGAAATTCGTGAATCTATCAACTGCAAAAATGGAGAGCATCACGAGATCTTTATTTTGAACGGCTGTGATGGGTTTTAATCGAGTAGATTGCCGGCAAATCGAGGTTAAACATCGAAAGTTCACACACGTTTTTCGAGAAAGCAATGAGGCCGGGCTGCACGTGGCTCTGGGCGGTGGGTCATCTCGCATAGGCGCTTCGAATGGATGCAAGATGATCGAGTTTCATCGTTGTTTAGGGGATGCGGCCATTCGAAATTTCGAACGATGATGGGTTCGATCGCGTTTCTCAAATCTGGAGCAAGAAAACGTGGGAGATGATGAAACTACGGTTTGGATTGTCACGTTCAAAATGAACGGCTGATGTGTGAAGGTTGTAAAAATATTAAAAAGAAAATGAAATTATTTTATTTAAAATTGTATAAAGTTTGAATTACCATAACTTCGTCATATATTATCAGAATTCAACAAATTTGGTAGCGCCGGAATCGTAGAAACACGTACTACGCGATGAAACTGGATTGGAAGCGATCGGGGTCAGTGAAAATTTTGAGTGAAATTAAACGTCCGTTTAATTTCATTCGAAATAAACGCTACAAATTTCTATCGGAAAATCAAGGTGAGATCTTCTCACTCAAAAATTGAAAGTGGAATTTTCAGTTATTGATTTGATTGCTATTGGATGTGATATTAGATATAGTAGGATATATATCTATATATAGCAATATATACATATTGGCATATGTATATATTGGATTGATTGATTTCCCGCCTCGTATAGCGGATGAGACCCTATTGCGCCGTTAGTAAGCGGATTTTTATAAAACCCATATACTGCGATAATTCCGTACTGGAGCGGAATTGGTATTGTGCTAACATCTTTGGATGCAGGGAAACAGGTTGGAGGGATCCAACTGGATTCCTCAACTGTATTTATTTATTTACAGATATTGATGTATATTCTGTTATCATATTGATATATGATATTGACTGTTGTGATGGACTAATTGGTGCTGTTGCATCATCGGATTCAAAATTTTGAAGTTTAAAAAAATAACGACATCTACTTTAAAAGGATTTTAAAGTGATTTTTTGAAAGTAGACATTTTATTGAATTGTTGAATTGATTTATTTTAAATAAATAAACGTTTAAAATTTTAAAGTTATAAAAGTTAAGATTTTTGTGAAATATAACCCAAGTGTCATTTTTGAATAAATAGTTGATTTATTTATAAAAGGGTTTAAATTGAGTTTTTCACAGTATTATAAGCGGTCTATTTAAAGGATTTAAAAAGTCGATATTTATAAATCTAAAACATTGGAATTTTAAACGAGCTTTTTAAGTGTTAGAACAAGATGAAATAAAAATTCGTAAGTGAATGAAATTTATAAATTGTGAAGTATAAATTGAATAGATGTGTAGAATAAAAGATTTATAAGTAATAAACTTATAAATTAGATTGTTGCACTTAGATGGAATATGAATAGAATTGGCTAATAAAAATGATTTGGCAAGTTGAAATTGTTATGAAGTATGAACGTGATTTATAAACGTTGTTTTATGAATCCAAAACCAATTGAAATTGATAAGTTAAACACAGAAGTTTAATAAAGGAGATATATCCGCGATTTTGGATAGTGGATAATCATTGAAATAAAAATGTATAGAAAATATTGAAATGTGGTTAGTGAAGTATATTCACGATTTTGGACAGTGAATATATTGTTAAGCAAAATGGATATTGTTTTGGGAAAGTGACATTGAAAATGAAGTTAATTGTTTTAAAAGATGTTTTAAAACGTGTGAATTATCGAAATCATAGATTTCAACATTTATTGTTGAAATAGAAGTTTTCGAAAAATAAGGAAATGATGGACTATAACACTGTTGTTATAGTAAATGATTTCCGAAAGGAAATGTTTTGATGTAGTATTGGGATTTATATATCTATTAAAATCCGAATCCCTATACTAGTGATTTTGAGTCGTCGTAACGATGTTTTACGTAACATTCGTTTTGACTCAAATAAATGTGTTTAAAGAGAATGATTTCCTTAAAGAATGAATATATACTTAATATTGATTTAAGTATATCGAATATGTTCAAATGTTGAAAATAAATGAATTGTGAAATACTTATTATTAAATAAGTATGGAATTGCTTTTCCAATATGAAATGAACTGTTTTTGAGATTTTATCTTCAAAGATAAAAATGAAATGTGGAAATTGAATATTTGAAATTTGTTTTCAAACGGTTAAGTGTGGAAATTTTATATCTAGTAAAAGATATTTTGGAAGATGAAATAATTTGGAAAATTATTTGGAATCTGATGATGTTGCGCATCTTTATTGATAGTTAAATAACCGACTATCAATAATTACCTTTAGATAGGTATTTGTTGTGAATTGGATGAATTTGAATGCCACACTTTGTTTTTAAATAAACGCTCACTATTCGGGTTAGCCGGGAAAGGACCATGGGGTCGTATAACCCATTCTGAACATGTGATACGTCGTTATGAATTGCATTCGAAGACCGGTGTTGAAGACCGGATATTTTTGAAAACGGAAGGATTACCGTCGAGTTACTCTACATCGGCTGATCTCCGATTTAGAGGTTTTATCACCCTTAGTGACGGAAAGTCCGGGCGTGATTAGAAATTTATCCGGATATGCAAGGGCTTCGTGAGAAGTGCCTTCGGTTCTGTTCGATCCCGGAACAGACTTGTATGGATTGTGTGTCTGACGTTACAATTTGAGATATAAAGCTGATTCCTTTCAAATACATTTCTGTTGGTGGCGGAGAATTTATTCTCTTAGCTTAACACCCTTCTTTGAGACGTACGAGCTCAGAGGTTATGTAGTTGAAATTCATCAGCGATATATCCCAATTTGGTAACGTGGCATACTAAGTGTTGCTGTGAAATGATAAGTGTTTGATCATTTGCGATATGATCATTTGTTTGATCTTATATCTTTGTGATCATAGGTTGATCATTTTGTTTGACCCGAAGCAGGGCTTTTTGAGAAAGCGTAGCTTTGTGGACGAGACTTCGTCAAGCCTCACACCCCGGAAATGGTCGAAACAGGAAGGATGCAGCAAGGTTCTAGGGAGTAGCGCCCCTTAGTGTATGTCATTCCTTCTGGATAGAGGTGGTATCATGGTATGGAGCCCAGATACTTAACCTATGTGGTTGCTGCATTATTATCTATGTGGTTTGTTGGAAATCGGGGATCCTCGGGAAGATCGGTTACGATCGGGGGATGGCATACGCGTGTCAGTAGTTACCTATTTTTGCAGAGGTAACCCGGCCTTGTGTTGGCAGAGATCCGGTTAGGTTCTCGGGTCGTCTATTCCAGGGACGTACCCATCGTGGATAGGAAGTTCCTTAGCCTGACCATTTGTTGGAAATCCAAACTCCAATACGAACTTTGTACGGTATTAGTTGTAGAACCTGCCATTTACGTACGGTGGTCACCACTGTTTAGATGGTAGCTATAGTAGGCATACGATACTGGTCGTATGTTGGCTAAGATTAATATTATACTTTCGAAATGTTTTCGACACTATGCACTAATAATAATATCAAAAATGATTTGATTTTGCGTAGTAAGCATCTTTGACTATCATAAGAAGAAATCTCCTCCAATTCTGCGTTTGCATTGTGTGTGTGGTGGGAGGTCTTATGGTAGTTTCATTTTCCAAAAGCATTGCGAATTTGTTTTATTTTCTTTGTGAAAGAATAACTGTTTTACGATCTCACACCAGTCACCATGACTGACTCGGAGTTTATTGTTCCCTTCTAAACTCTGGGTGCCCACCATTTTCCACACGGGCAGCCTAGAGTTATGTTTTCAGGATATTCAGGATATTCTGGAGCTTTGGAGATAAGCCGGAGGACGAGACGTAGTATTTGTATCTGATAGTATTTATTCCGCTGTGTATTCTGTATGAGGACAAGTTTATATAACTTTCCATTGTTGTATATTGACTCTGATGATTGATGTATGTATAAAATGATATAGTTCTTTGTTTTAAAGATTATTCAATTATCTATTATATATTGTTCCGCTGCGATATGTGAGATTCTGATATTGTTCTGTTTCTGTTCTGTGTGTTCTGTTGTTCTTCTTCCTTCTTCTTCTCTTTTCTTCTTCTTCTACCTTTTTCTTCTATTTAAAACCCTCACTATTGGAGTTTCCGGCGCTCGATTGCTCGGTAGTCGATAAAGTGAGTATCGATGTCGAATTTTCGAAAGTCGAAAATTCCGGTACGTGACACCAACCAAAGAGTTAGCACATAAAATCTATAATTTGCTACTCTAGTATCATCATAAAGGTTTACTACATCCAAAGTACAGCATTTTGGTGTCCAGATATCCACGTCCATAATACTCACATCATAGGACATTCCAAGAGTGGTAGACAACTAGAGAAGCAACCATAACAAACATAACATCGATCAAACAATCCCCACTGTCACTCATTGTGCCCTAGATATATGATAACTCATTTGATTATTCCTCTATTAGGGATTAATAGAAAATTTCATATTATTAGTGTACTTTCCCGCCAATCCATAGCTAACACTAGATATATTCCATCGATCCAAGGAATATGGATCTATTCCAGCGATCTAGGGTTCAACAATACCCCTGCTTACGAGTACATCAGAAAACAATACGAGTATCAACAATCCCTTAACACATGTATTTGAGCACTTTTCTAGCTCCAACTAGTTTCCATTCATCCTTAAGGAACCATTCCACATTCATTTCCTTTCATGATAGAACCATTCAACATTCTGTCCATGGGTCACCCTTCCTAGGACTCGCCGTTGTGGATAATCATCCTCACGACTCCCCAAACATCGAGCGTCATCATCGGAATAGAACTCCATCATCATCGAGTTACCATCATCAAGTCTCGAAGTAGTCAACCTTCATTATGCTGCCAGTTCACAATCAAACATCAAGAGAATGAACAAACACTTTCAACAAGACCCGTTGGGCCCCTGAGCATCCCTTGGAAGTTTTTCCAAGAATAGCCACTCCAATTCAAATCGGCATAGACATGATTTGCTTCATGTCAATGCTGGTATGAATTACTTAGCCAAATTTTGGCTATGTACTTCATGTCGATCTCTTTCCTTTTTTGGCTTACCTAGAATTTCCCTTCACCATGCCTCGAGTTCCCAAGGGCATATACCCTTCCTTTAGCCAAGAAAAGTCGTCACTATAGACCAAAAGAGGTCAGTACCTAATAGTGTACTTAAACAATATTTTGGAGTCTGGAGTTCCTAAAGTCCCCTTTCTTTCCTAGACATTAAGCTTGCCCGGAATTCTCCTTGCCTTTGGTCGAAGGAGCTTTCCACTGACCTGAACTTACCTCCTTCCACCGACAAGATTTTAGATCGGTACCAATATGTTTTTAAGCATGCTAATTAAGTCCAACTCTCTTCAGACCTGAAGTATAAGCTTCTCCCTTCCTCCGGACCCTCCCATCTAAGTTGCATTCGATTTTGAGCATTTTTGTCTTTGTTTTGGCGAAATCGACAACCGCATGCTAACTACACTAAATACTCTAACAAAACATATCAAAGCAATACATGAAATCACCCGCAATTTTTATTTAATCAGATTTAGAATAGTTTGTCGAAAAATAGCAACCATCATCCATAAGCATACATTCGACATATATAATTCATCCAAACATGGTTAACATACAAGATTATGCCTAGATCTAGTCTCATACTAAAATGACAATATAATGCATAAGTGGTTATAAAACCATTTAAAATCCACTTTTGTCTTTTTAAATTCGACTGTAAACATATATGAAGATTAAATCAAAGTTAAAAATCATTTATCATAGAAATCATATCAAAAATATTTTTTTTAACTATATGGACATGAAATAGAATAGTGAGAGATCATAAATCACACATAGTCCTAAAATTACCAATTCAATCCTAAAATCTAATTTGGACAACAAACAATACAGATTCCCAAGCAACTAAGATGCTAGATCCACAATCCCATTTGCTAATTACCCTTCTAATGACAGTTTTTGCTAGGATTAGTATGAAAAAGATGAGCTTATTGATGGAATTTGGGTTAATGGAGGTGCTCTTTAATCAATAACTTCAAACAAATAATGTTGAAGTACAAGCACAATAGCAAATTTCATGTCTCATGTCATGAAATTTTGGAAATGCATGCTGAACCATAATTGAGCAGAAATTGTTGGATAATAGCATAATAGTCATATGACTTTCTAATATTTAAACTAGGAGGTTGAATATTTACAAAATTTCCAAATTTCTTTTTAAAGAAGGATGGAAGTTTTACATCTTTTAGAACCTGACAATATTAGATCATGTATGCTTTATTGAATGCAAGTTTAGAGGATTGTTTGCTTTTATTGAACAACATATTAATAAAATGCTACTTTCTTCTTAGTATGCATCCCATCTATTGTATGTTGCACTTTATGACCACTCTAATGCTGAGGAAAAAAGAATCGACTTCTTATACAATGCTAGTTTTTCACCATCATCATTCTTATTTACAAGGTGTTCTTCAATATGATCAAAATCATCTCCCATACACTTCTTTCTTCCAATCTATTTACCATTTGCGTAGTTGATATGAGCATTCGTCACTAAAAGAGCTGATCTCGTCAGCCATGTTAGAGGCTCCTTATGCTCTATATCGTTATACCATCCATGTTTCGGTGCTCTATATAGATGATCATTTTTCAAAAATCTTCTGTATTTTGTGTAAACAATCTTTTTACCAATGCACTCTGACTTGGTATTGTAGTAGAACCCAATAATTTATCAAAAGCGAGCAGATCATGGATCCCCACAATAACTTTTCTCTCCAAGACAAATACTCTTTTTTGTCCATGTCAAATGCATGCACTCCTATCTCCAAAGTTGCTTCAACTTATCCATATAAGCTTCTAAATTTATGTAGATATCTTGACTTGATGCTCTGGCTCCAGGAATTGATAGACACGACATTTGGAACTCCAATTTCATGCAAAACGAAAGAGGCAAGTTATAAAGAACCATATACAGGGGACAATAACTTTTTTATTATGTTGTATTAGGGTTAATCCCATTGGTAGTAATGCCTAGCCAAACATTTCATGCATTACAAGAAAACTCTGGCCAGTTAATCTTAAGTGATCTTCATTCAGTTGAGTCAATAGGATGATGCATGGTATTCCAATAAGGTTTTGCTTCACTATGGCATAATATTTTTCAATATCCATGGTATAATATACAACCTAGTTATTTTAGAAATTATTAGAAAATATTAAAACTTTTCTTGGTTATTTTCTTATTTTTACTATTTCCCCTTCCTTTTTAACTTTAAATCTCGAAGTAGGGCAATGAGGACATTCAACTGCATCTTTGTACTCCTTCCAAAATAATATGCAATCATTTTCAAAAGCATATATGCACTCTACATTGATTCCTAAATCTATTAACATTTACTTCATTGTGGGGTATTTATCTAGTAGTGTATTTTCCTTTGGAATCCACTTTTTCAGTTTATTCAATAACTCGGTCGCACTATTTACTAACTAATTGAATTCTTCTTTCAAATCAAATTATGTAGCTCTATAAGGACACTTAATGTTATGAGACCATATTCACAAGAAGAGTATGGTTTTTCATTTTCTTTTCTTTTGTACTCATGATACTTTTTTTCCTAATAACCATCACCAATACCTTAAATGCTATCATACACACCATATGTGTAACACCTTGCAATTTGTCGTTAGTTATTTAATTGGTTAATTAATTATACTCCAAAAATGGATTTTGTGCAAAAGGTGGAATTTGACCATGAAACTTGCGCCGTTACGTTCATGGCGAAATTTTGAGCAGCTTTCATATTTGGAGTTTTCTGATCGGAGTCCAAACGAAGAAGTTACGGATGAAAAACAAATTCAAGACGAAAATAATTCGAATAAGAAAATTAACATTTATATATTAATTATCTAGGGCTCACGGATTGACCCGCATATTGGAGCAATCGATTAGGGGCAGTTGAGCCCTAGGAAGGGGCGATGGACCGCTTCGTGTGTGGCGACTAAGGTTAGCCTAGGCCGAACGACTCGAATTTATTATATTTCGATCTTACGGTTGAGGTTGATTCTTAGCTTATAAATTCAGGCCTAACCCTCCCTTCTCTTTTCATATTTTTTTGGAGATAGGAGCGAAGCTATGCTATTTCTTATTCTCCACTTTCTTTCTAAATTATAAAAATAAGACATTTATATCTATATTCATATAAATTGGAGGAGAATGGAAATCCAATATAAAAGAGAAGAGAAGAGAATCAACTATATGCGTATTTGAGGTAATTTGTGTGTGTGTGTGTGTGTATATTTGTGTCTATTTTCTCTCCCAATCCCAAATTTCTTCTAGGGTTGTAATTCTACTATATATATATATATATATCCTTTTTATACATATTTCTTGGATTAAAAAGGATTCGAAGATGAATCAATAGTTCTACTTCAGATCTGAGATTTGGATCGCTTTTAAAAGGTAAGTAGGAAATTTTATAGATTGTTATAATATGAAAATTATCCCATTGGTGTTTATTTGATTATTTTGCCTAACTAGATAATTGTATATGACTTGTAGGCAACAAATTGAATATAATCTAAATATAAAAAATATTGCCTACGTATTCTTGTTTATGAGTTGATTTAGTTACAACCTGATTTGGAAATCAGTCCCAAAAGTATGAATTTAGAACATTGATTTGAATGAAATTTATTCCAGATCTAAAAATAAGTTATATAATAATGTTATGAATTTTGATTATTGCCTTATTCTTGTTGGAGTGTAAACTTTTCTATGCTTGGATTGTTGGAATTTAGATCTGTTTAATGTTTGTAAATTAGTTTAATTTCTTTCCCATTTAGAAA
This sequence comes from Allium fistulosum, assembly GCA_030737815.1. Lineage (NCBI taxonomy): Eukaryota > Viridiplantae > Streptophyta > Magnoliopsida > Asparagales > Amaryllidaceae > Allium > Allium fistulosum. The sequence continues at coordinate 423,256,179 of CM060906.1, forward strand.
AATACAACTTTTGATCTAACAAGGAATATATGCAAATAAAAATAGAAAGAGACGTGTAAAGTATGAATTCATTGTAGTTTACACCGTCTATTTTAGTAATAAAAAGAAATGATTATTCCTTGTAGTTTCAAACGATGCAATCTTTTATATTTTAAGTTAAATATTTTGTTGTGGACTAATTTATGGAAATTATAGCGGATAATCTTTTTAGATATGATTCCAACAATTATCCATGGAAATGAATATTTTAATGATGATATATAAGTAGAATATATTTGATAAAAGTAGATATTTGTACGTAATTTACTGCGCTTATAATAATTAAAATAAAACTTAGCTAATAACAACGCTTACACATAATATTCTTATTTAGGATAAATAATTAATGGGAAAGGAATTTAAAAGATTGTAGCTCCAATAAATAGGAAATAAATGGTAATAAATATGGTGTTGCAATAATTTGATAGGGTAAATGGATTAATGGGACTGATAAATAAAGAAGTTAGATTAATAACTATGGAATAGTTAAAACGATTACTAATTTGAAATCAGTAATCATACATAAATGTCTTAGGAAATGTCCATTAGGATTTTATGGACAAATTGACATTTATGAGCATTAAAAGGAGATTTATGGGTAGATAAGTATTTGAGGTAAATCTGATTACCTTAAATAAAGAGGGAATTAGTAACCTAAGTCCAACGTCTATCTAATGTAATATAAGTAAAGACTTAGGATGGCTAATTAGACTTAGTAGGTTAGTGATGCGAGGCCAGTAAGTCACTTGATGTAAGATTGCTCTTCACTTTGAGGCTACAACAATCTGATGCACTTATTATTGCTGTGAGATATCACTAATCCTAGGACCCGTAACAATGTGAGAGTTTGGACTTGCTTTCTTAATTGAAAATAATTAAATGGTCCAAATTTGGAATTAGGAGTGGTGAGGGATATCTCCATAGGGGTTTGCTTTTGGTTTTAGGTATTAAGTGGATGTAGGGCTCGCCTCTCACTTGAAGGGAAGTATTAAGTAACCTAATGAGATTCCAAATAAACAAGGATATCTGTATATGGGTTTTCTTCAGTGTTGACGTATTATGTGGTTATTTTAGGGCCTGCCACCCTGCTGAAAGAAGTAACCTATTGAGATTTCATATTCATAATTAAGAGTGATAGTGGATATCTCAGGATGGGTTCGCTTCGGGTTTGAGGTATTAAGTGACTGATCCAAGGGTTCGCCTCTCTCCTAAGAAGAAGTGTTAAGTAACCTAGTGAGATTCCAAATGATGTCAACTAGATAGTACCCATGAGGAGTCCCTTTGGGATTAGGTATTAAATGACAAAGGCCTACCTATAAATGGGTATTAAATGGTCAAGGGTCTGCCTAGTCCTTTTAGTAAGGTATACGTGGCTTGGGTACAGTCTCTCACATTGTTAAGGCCGTAATAATGATAGTATTGGTGAGGAGTCCACCTGGGGATAGGTATTAAGTGATGTAAGACCTGCATAGAATAAAGGCATTAAATGGTTAGAAGTCCGCTTAGTCTTGTATTAACTGGCTTGGGTACTGTCTCTTACATGGCTATGATTTTATTGCCGCTAGACGTGGTAATATGTGGACATTAAATGTTGGAAGCCATTGATAGTGGTTAAAGATCTTTGTAGCTAGGACCCACCGACCATTGACAACATTGTTAGAAATCCACCTTGGGAATAGGGCCTAAATGATGGGGTCTACCTTGATTGAGGCCTTAAATGGCAGAGTCTATCTATTTCTCTTTTAAAAGTGTTGTGTGCTGATTATGGAAGCCCGGTTCATATTTAGAAGTATTAAGTGGCAAATGGGTTTGGAAGTATTAGGTGGTTGTTTAGGCTTCATCAGTATTGTGTACCTTGGGAAGGGGCGGGTAAGTAATCGTATGTGCAGTGCAAGGTTAGATTAGAACTGCTAACCTTAATGGACATAACAATTAAATGGAAACCAATCGGTATAAATTTATGTTATGGACTGTTATAGATTTTCCAGTCGCCAGAACATTGTTCTGACCCCCTCCTCATTACAACCCACATGATAGATTTAAAGGAACATGTCACTGGAGCTGGACGTGGTTAGTTATTGGAGAAGCCTTCTTTTCTCTCATGCCCGATGCTTATGTGAAAATATGATATCCAAGGAATACCACTAATTCCAAGGTAGTAGTCATAATTAGTATTCTTATCCAATAATTGCTTCCGTTATGAGTTTAGATTTCTATTAATCTCTGATAATGCTCATGGTTATTTGCAGGTACCAAATCCAATGATCCATGCTTTGATGGACTTGGGTTTCGATTTTTGTTGGAATTTAGGCCCATTAAAGTATAGGTTGTTACATTTGGTATCATAGCCTAGGTTAGTAGATAGGAGGAATTAGGATAATTTGAGAGAATGTATTCATACTTTCCTATCTAGTAATATTATAATTTTACGCTAGATTCTAAGAGTTCCGACTATAAAAGTAGTTATAGTTCCACTTCGAGGGAATCTGCAAAGCAACTATGGGTAGGAAATATCTTAGAGTTAGGATTTTTCACGCCGCCTCCGAAGTACCCCACGGAATGCTGGCGATGTGTAAAGCACTATTGACGAAGAGCATGTGTACGACATATGGCAGAATCCCAGAGACTGGAGGTGTTCAACTTGATGGTTGAGATCTAGCTACCTAGTGATTTTGGATTTTGAGGATTTTGATGGTGAGTTCCAGTTAGACCCGTCAAACGGGTCGGGTCGGGTCATAAATAGGTCGGGTAGAATTTAACCCGATCCATTCAAGACATAAACTAACCCGACCTGTTTGACCCATTTAGTGTACGGGTTGATCCGACCCGACCCACTTAATAAAAGGATTAACCCGACCCGACCCATTTAAAAAAAACTGCTGCATAAGCTATACAAACTGCACAATAAAATAAAAAAACTACACTATTATTATCAATACTACTAAGATGTTACATAACAAACAAAAACTGCAGTAAAAAAAATAAAAAAATGCACCAAATTGCATCATATATTGATAAATTCAAAACAAAAACAGAAAACTGCATCGTAAAATATCAAACAAAGGTTTCAATGAAATGACAAACCAAACTGATGTTGCATAAAATATCCACTAGTTATATACAAGAAAGCAACGAGATGTCCGTTAAGAAAGAAGCAGCAACCTATAAATGTCAACGCTAAGGCCTTGTTGTACAGTGCTATGTATCATAGAAGCGCGATCTTTGTCTTGATGTCACTGGTGCCTGGCTGCAATGTAAAAATATGCAAAGCTATAAGCCTCTAAACAACAATAGTATCATGAGGCTCAAATTAAAAACTAAAAAGACGTGGAACATGACATACAGGACTAAGTGCAATGTAATCTAAGAGGAAACTGCACATAAAGTGAACTAAACAGTGGAATCATACCTGCCTTTTCTAATTCTTGAAATTTGTCTTATAAAAACCTAATCAGAAGGCCTATTGCAGTATGCATGAGAAGCTCATAAGTTTTTGTCATGCATTCATTGTAACATGTGTATATGTATATTCATAAACTTACCGAGTAAACTATAGTGAATAATCTACTATCAAACCCGATAATTCACGGTTTGATGCTTCTTGTCATTGCAAGAGCGATTACTCCACTTTGAGCTGTTCCCAACATGCATATTAATGCTGTCATTGTAAGTTCTGCTGGGTATGTTATCAGTGTATTAGCCTGTACAAAGTTGATAAAGCTATTTGAACTAAAGACGCAGTACATTTTTTTTCTACGTTTATAGAAATATAGTGGAAAGACTTACTTGGACAATGAAGAACAAAGCCCAGCAAACACAACTGATGATAAGCATCAATGTGCCAATTAGAAATTGGCTTTGGTCACTATTTGTGTGAGCCTCATGGTGAGTCTGGCCCTTTGACCAAAAAAATTGAACTAGTGGTCCTTTGTATGCTATCATCAGAAGTGCACCAGCTACTGTTACTATTGTTCCGACCACCTTCGCTTGGCCATGTTTGCTTTTTATTTTCACCTTCTCCATTCTTTTTTTCAAAAACATAAAAAGTACATGAATAACGACTGGTTGGGTGGTTTCCTGCTAATTTACTATCAAGAAGTAATTACTTTGAACAAGTACCTCTTTTGTTAATAGTAGCGGCTTCTTTTAAAATTATTTGTGTAGTGTTCAACTTGTCAATATTAGATATGTTGATGATATAAATGTTAATAAGAAAATATAACATAATTATGCGATTAAAAGTGCTGTTAAAGTAAATTAGACATGACTTTGAAATTTTAATGGTAAATGGCACACACTGCTAAAGAACATGGGAATGAAAAGGGAGTAAAATCTTTATTTTATGTTGCATAAATTCTTAAAGCTAAAATACAAAATGTTAATAGTATCATATAGCAGGTAAACATTTAAGGTTGGATAGTCTATAAAATCCACTAAAAATGTCTTAGGTTACTTGGAGGTGCTGTGTAAACAAAAATTTACCTTGAGCACATCAAATGAATTAAGTTGAGAAGAAAGGAAAAACAGTAAAATTTAGCATGTTGTATTGAATGTGGAGCAAAAGAGATGCTAAAGTCTGAAGTGTGCACGTATCTTTTTACTTCTGGTGGGAACAAATAGTTTTTTCAATGGTGTTTGGAAATCACTTTTTAAAAGTATTTTCCTCTAAAGTTACAAGTCACTTTTTAAGATGAAGGCCAATGACTAGCTCTCCACCATACTAGAAAGCTAAAACATGTCAAAATCAAAAAGGCTTTACTTAGCCATTGTACTCAAGCTGATATTTAATCATTTTTAAAAATTTGTTTCTGTGTGATGTCTATGTGTGTCCAATGAAAACCTTAGTGGACCATATGCAAGAATTAAGTTGTCAATCACTAAAATACATATATACCCTGCAATGTATTGCTGACCACAGAAAGCTAACAACATAATAACATAATATTTTCTTATGTCCAAAGCTGAGATACAAATTTCATCTTTAGAGGCAGAACATAAAATATGCACACAATCTTGAACTTCACTGTTCATACAAACAATGCATAAAAAATCAAAGCCATATACTGTATAAAAGAAGATTATGACACAATGGCTGAAGCAGAATACATAGTAAAAAAAATTCTCTACAATCTGACATTTCTGAAATATTTGTAGGACAGTTACCTGCTATGTTAAGTTGGACATCAAAGACACATGAAATAAAGTTTGTAAATATAGTCACCGGTACTGGTTTACTTGTTTTACCAAAATAATTTTCATAGTGCTAAATTTTATTTCTTAACTAATGGTTATACACCATTAACAAATTGTAGATGAGTTTAGTGATAGACTAAATATATCCCACTATATTCAACTTAAACAAATCAAACAAAGTTGGTTTTTAAATAAGGGCACAATCATGGAAATACCAAATCATCAAAATTTGAAAACAATAATTACCAAAGAATTAAACAACCAGTGTATGGGTACTGTAGGTTACTTTGGTAGTTGGATGAAAACACATAAACAAAACAGTTAACTAATTGGAGCATTAGTAATTGCTAGGTTCAAATTTATTACTCGTTTTTCATGTTTGATCCAACGGCGTCCAAATTGAATGACCGATGGAATCACCTCAAACAAGGTTTTTTCTTTGGCGAATTCGGTGGTTTCAAACAATGAAAGAAGAAGCTCCGTCTTTATGGAAGAAGGGAGAAAACGCCTCTTTTCTCTATCGCGATTTGAGAAAATAATTAAATCTAGGGTTTCTTTTTTTTCCGGATACGAAGAGAAAACAGGATGGAAATGGGTAAACGGGTTGGGTCGGTCAGAAACCTTTTCTTTGTTTACTTTAAGTGGGTTGGGTTAAAAAATAAATAAAATAAATGGGTTAAACCCAACCCTTTTAATATTAGGGTTGGTGGGTTGGGTAAATGGGTTAGGGTTAGTTTTGACAGCCCTAGTTCCAGTCGGAGACACACATTTATTCCAAATGGGTGGGAAATTAGAGTCTGTATGTCACAATTGTCAGAAAGCAAGTTTTTGCTAGGGTGCATTTATTGATCACCTCTTTGATAGCAAATCAGATTTTTATTTGGATAATTAATGTTAATTCCTTAGTCTAAAACTCGTGAGAGGATTTTTATAAAGTATATTTTGGAAATATCTTAGATTCTGGAAAAATCCTTAAATATTTATATATATCAGTAAAGCCTTGATTTTTATTTTTGGCAATAAAATTGTTTTCCAATTTGAAAATTTTGTGTTTTTAAAAGGTTTTTTGGAAACCCTAATATATATAAGTTTGATTTGTAAGAGAAGTTTCGGTATGAAATAGTTTCTATTGTTCAGAAATAAGTATAAAGAAGCATATATTTAGCTCACCAGCCATTAGACGAAATATTCAATTGTATTAGGGGTATGTAGTTTGAAGTGTTGTTGTACCCACCAGCCATTAGACGAAATATTTTTGTGCGAAGTAGGCATGAAATAGCAGCTGAAATATTGTTGGTTTTTGGAATTGTTGTTGATCGTAGTAGTTTTGTTGGGACTACTGTGAATTGCTAGAGCATGGTTTGGGACTAGGCGGTAGGCTTTGACACTGGTGTGATGAGGACTGGAATTTTTCAAATCGTGTCGAATCGAAGGAGACAACGCGAAACAATTATTAATATTTAATTCGACCTTAACTGGGTCTAGGTTCAGTTAACATCCAAATCCCGTCTACAAGTTGACCACCTAGTGGTAAACCTAGAGAGGTCTATCAGTTAATGAGTTTTGGCAGAACTTGAACCTTGAACGGGACTATAGAAGTTGCATCCGAATCTCTCCAATTGCATTCTTTCATTCCTCCTTCCTTAATCAGTTGAAACCCATCCCCATCCTCCTCCTCCTTTAAGTATCAGCCTCTCTCTTCCATTCCTCCCTTAGACGATGCCATTTTTCTCTACGAGTAGCAGCCGCCTCCCCTTCGTGTTGATTTTGCATGTTAGATCTCACCCCACTACCACTCTAGATCTAAACCGTATTCCCTCCCTCTGACCACTTCTTAGCCCAAGACACCTTTCGGCACTGTCGGTTTTTCCTCGCACCATTATGGTCTCAACCCTCAAGAGGCCACTTGGCTGAACCGGGATGAGCAGAAGGTTTCACTGCTTTTGGGCTGGAAGAGCTATTTGTCGTAGTATGATTTGCACTGATCCTCTGCTTTAAGATCTTTGAGCGGGAATGTTACCCATGCTACATCTGCATTTTCGATGTCCTTTTGGCATATAATTTCGATGGAGGCAATAATTTGATTTGTTCAGAGTTGAAGGTTGTCTTGATTGAGCTAATAATGATGATCTCGCTGAGATTTTGGAGGCATCCACGAAGGATGCAGATTTGGATGATTTTGAAGTGACCGACTAAATTTTTTACAGTAGACCTTTTCCTAGGATGTCGGTGTTTGGAAGATGGATATCTACGTCCGACTGCCCATCTGATTTGTGCATCATTCGGCACAACATCATTCCTAAGACGGGAAGTTACGACCGAAACTTTCCTAGGGTGTAGAAGACTACCTATGCTAGTATTGGCGACATTGCCATCAATTGGATGCTCACCTTTTGATTCAATTTGTTGATCAAGGATTAGCACCCCCATAAAGTCACTTTCTGTATTTTCACTTATCCACTCTTGTCTTTAGCTAATACGGGTGAACCTCCATGGAGAGTCAGCTTAGTAGAAGGTTCCTTCCGCCATCATTTGATCCTTCCTTAGGAAGATGGAAATTCCGAAGCTGTTAGCAACACCCACAGCCCTATGGGCATGAGATTGGGTGCATAACCATCATGCTACGACCATTAAAGGGTCGCAGTAATAGATCGAGCTCGAGCTGTGGAGCAAGGTTTCTCATAGTCTGTAGGCATTATTTTAGGATTTATGTTGTTGTTGTCTTTTGCCTTCCTGCTTTTGTTCTTTTCTTTTAGGTTGTTTGGATTGTAACTGTTAGTTGTCTCTGGTAAAAGACACGCACAATATTGTGAGTTCTTATTTTTTTACTATGTTATTTTATGGACGTGTAAACTACGCTTATATATGCAGAGTAAAGGAGCAGTATTAATATGGGAATCTCGTAGGGACACTTGATTAACTGTAAATGCAATACAAGACTAAAAGTTTAGAATAGTTGGAAAATTTTAGTGAAGGACATGATAAAGTTGTTTTGGTATCACGGTCATTGCTCATGTTCCTTGAATAATAGATGCGTTGACATTATTTAAACAAAATGTCGAGTTTTATGGGTAAAGATTAGTTATAGATTTTAGAATTTGGTTTATGCATTTAGCGTATAACCGATTTCCGGCTACGCTGAATTTTGGCTTGGTTTATCAAAATTTTTGAGAAGGAAAATATTTTGAAAAGTTTTCCCTTGATTTTAAAGGTCTCTTTCGAAAATAAAGTTTTTAGCTTTTAGTTATTTTTTACTCTTAAATAATTTTTAGAGTTTTTGTCCAAAATTTGATTTTAAGGGAAAATGCACGTCTAAATATTTTAGGATCTTATTTTGACATACGAATTTGAAAAGTGGGAAAGATTTTTATGACATCTTTGATTTTGAAGGCAATATGTTAGGCATAGGGTAAGAAAATAGAGTTAGAATTTGCGAATTTAGCGGTGCATTAGGGTCGACGATGCGATAAGTGCAAGCAATAACAAGGGAAAAATAGTTTTAGCCTTGGAATTTCTATTTCCATACCTTTTCGATGACACGTGCGAGTGTATTTTTAGGCTTATTTCCATTTTAGAGCTTGAAATAAGCCACCTTATTCGTTTTGTATATGGAAAATTTATAGTAAATTTAGGGCAGCGAGGAAATTTGCACTGTACTACGGGAATAGGAAGATTATAGAGTGGTAAGAATGTTAAACTCTCCATCGAAATTCCTTTTTCCAACATCGGAGTAGAGTTTAGGAAGTGTTTTTTTTGATGTGTTGGATTATTAGGTGGTAGGAAGTGGATGCAAAATGGGTTGTTTCATACCTTTATTCTTAGGAGTATGGGTGGTTTTGGTTGAAAAGAATTTTCAAAAGGTGCATACATATAGAACTACCACTATATATAGGTTTTTTACATCATATTTTTCAAAAATATATTCAAGGAAATGCATTCATATAGGAGGATCTGATTTAGAATCGTTCTGTATAAATATTTTCTATATAGTGATAAGGTAGTACACTATACACTTGTGCAAGTTTGGTTGCAAAATTGGTTGTACACTCATTGGTTGTGTAGTTTAGGATAATTAGGAGCCAAAACTATGTCTTAGTCATTGGTGAAATTTCGAGGATGAAATTCTTTTTAAGGGGGGAAGAATGTAACATCCCATAATTTGATTTTATTTATTTAATTAATTAGGCTCCAAAAATAGAATTTCCGCAAACAATGGAATTTAACCATGAAACTTGCACCATTGCATTCGTAGCAAAATTCTAAGAAACTTTCATATTTGGAGTTTTTCGATCGGAGTCTAAACGAAGAAGTTACGAACGAAAAACAAATTCGGAATGAAAATAATTCGAATAAGAAAATTAAAATTTATATATTAATTATCAAGGGCCCACGGGTTGCCCCGCATATTAGAACGGTCAACTAGGGGTGGTCTACCCCTAGGAACGGGGTAGTCGATCGCTTCATGTGTGGCGGCTAGGGTTAGCCTAGGCCCAATAGCCCGAATTTAATATATTTTGATCTGACGGTTGAGGTTGATTCTTACACCTATAACTTTAGGCCTAACCCTCCCTTCTCTTCTCATATTTTTCTGGAGACAATAGTGTAACTCTGCCATTTCTTATTCTCCACTTTCTTTCTAAATTATAAAAATAAGATATTTACATCTATATTCATACAAATTGGAGGAGAATAGAAATCTAATAAAAGGAGAAGAGAAGAGAATCGATTATGCGCATATTTGAGGTACTTTATATATTTATATGTATTTGTATCTATTTTCTCTCCCAATCCCAAATCTCTTCTTAGATCTGTAATTCTACTATATATATACACTTCTTATACATATTTGTTGGATTAAAAAGGATTTGAAGACGAATCAAAGGTTCTACTTCAGATCTGGAGATTTGGATCATTTTAAAAGCTGAGTGAGAAATTTTATAGATTTTTATATTATGAAAATTATCCCGTTGGTGTTTATTTGATTATTATACCTAACTGGATAATTGTATATGAGTTGTAGGCAACAAATTGAATATAATTTGAATATAGTAAACATTGCCTACATATTCTTATTTATGGATTGATTTAGAATAATTTACAACCTAATCTGGAAATCAGTCCCAAAAGTATGAATTTAGAATATTGATTTGAATTGAATTTATTCCAGATCTAAAAATAAGTTGTATGATAATGTTATGAATTTGGATTATTACCCTAATCTTGCTGGAATGTAAACATTTCTATGTTTGGATTGTTGGAATTTAGATCTGTTTAATATTTGTAAATTAGTTTGATTTCTTTCCCTTTTAGAAAAATATACCGTTGGATCTAGCATGGAATATATGTAACTAAAAAGAGAAAGAGATGTGTAAAATATGAATTCATTGTAGTTTACATTGTTTATTTCAGTAATAAAAAGAAATGATTATTCCTTGTAATTTCAAACGACGTAATCTTTTATATTATAAAGCTAAATCTTTTGTTTTGGACTAATTTATGGAAATTATAGCGGATAATCTTTTTAGATATGATTCCAACAATTGAACATGAAAAATAATATTTTAGTGAGGGTAAATAACTAGAATATATTTGACAAAAGTAGATATTTGTACTTAATTACCGTGCTTATAATAATTAAAATAAAACTTAGCTAATAACGATGCTTACACTTAATAATCACGTTTGGGATAACTAATTAATGGGAAAGGAATTTAAAAGTTGTAACTCCAATAAATGGTAATAAATATGAGAGTGACAGTAATATGATGGGGTAAATAGATTAATGGGACTGATAAATAAAGAAGTTGAATTAATGACCATGGAATAGTTAAAAAGATTACTAATTTGAAATAAGTAATCATACATAAATATCTTTGGAAATGTCCGTTAGGATTTTCTGGCAAATTGACATTTATGAGCATTAAAAGGGGATTCGTGGGTAGATAAGTATTTGAGGTAAATCTTATTGCCTTAAATAAAAAGGGAATTATTAAGCTAAGTTCAATGTCTACCTAAGATAATATAAGTATAGACTTAGGATGGTTAATTTGACTAAGTAGGTTAGTGATGCGAGGCCAGTAGAGTCACTCGACGGAAGACTGCCCTTCACTTTGAGACTACTAGTAGTCAGGTGCACTTATTACTGATGTGAGATAATAATAATCCAAGGATCCATGACAGCATGAGGGTTTGGACCTACTTTCTTAATTGAAAAGTATTAAATGGTCCAAATTTGGAATTAGGAGCGGTGAGGGATAACTCCATAGGAGTTCACTTCTAGTTTGAAGTATTAAGTGGATGTAGGGTCTGCCTCTCTCCTAAAAGAAAGTATCAAGCAACGTTGTGAGATTCCAAATAAATAAGGATGCCTCTAAAAGGGTTTACTTCAGCGTTTAGGTATTAAGTGGTTATTTTATGGCTCGCCTCCCTATCGAAAGAAGTAACCTAATGAGATTCCATATTTATAATTAAGAGTGATAGTGGATATCTTGGGAAGGGTTCACTTCGGGTTTGAGTTATTAAGTGACTGATTTAAGGGTTCTCCTCTCTCCTAAAAAGAATTATTAAGTAACCTAGTGAGATTCCAAGCGATGTTAGCTAGATAGTACCAGTGAGGAGGCCGCATTAGGGTTAGGTATTAAATGACAAAGGCTTATCTATATATACGTGTTAAATGGTCAGGGGTCTGCCTAGTCCTTACTAATGAGTTATTAAGTGGCTTGAGTATAGTCTCTCACATTGCTAAGGCCGTAATAAAGACAGTACCAGCGAGGAGTCCACCTGAGGATAGGTATTAAGTGATGTAGGACCTGCCTAGAATATAGGTATTCAATGGTTAGAAGTCTGCCTAGTCCTTTTAAAGGTATTATGTGGGTTGGGTACTGTCTCTTACATGGCTATGATTTTATTGGCGATAGATGGGATAATAGTTGAACATTAAATGTTGGAAGCCTTAGATAGAGGTTAGAGATCTTTGTAGGTAGGACCCACCGACCATTGACAACATTGTTAGAAAACCACCTTGGGAATAATTCTTCACCGACGAGGTCTACCTTGATTGAGGTCTTAAATGGCAGAGTCTGCCTATTTCTCTTTTATATATTTTATGGTGATTATAAAAGCCCACTTCATATTTAGAAGTGTTAAGTGGCAAATGGGTTTGGAAATACTGGATGGTTGATAAGGCTTCGTCGGTATTTTGTACCTTAGGAAGGAGTAGTTAAGTAATCGTGTGTGCAATGCAAGGTTAGATTAGAATTGCTAACTTTAATCGACATAACAATTAGATGGAAACCAATTAGTATAAATTTATGTTATAGACAGCTTATAGATTTTTCGGTCACCAAAACGTTATTTTGACCCCCTCCTCATTACAACCAACTGGATAGATTTAGAGGAACGTTGCACTGGAGCTGGACGTGTTTAGTTGTTGGAGAAGCCTTCTTTTCTCTCATGCTCGATGTTGATGTGAAAATCTGCTATCTAGAGAATAACATTAATTCCAATGTAGTAGTCATAATCATTATCCTTATCCTATTATTGTTTCCATTGTGAGTTTAGATTTCTATCAATGTCTGATAATGCTCATGCTTATTTGCAAGTACCAAATCCAACGATCTGTGCTTTGATGGACTTGGGTTTTGATTTTTGTCAGAATATAGGCCCATTAAGGTATGGGTTGTTATAATATGCATGATTAATAAAGTATTCCAAGAGCAGCTTCTATATGGTTTTTCTCTCTAAATTGATTAAAGATGCAAGCCCCGTTGGTGGTAACATGTGGTGTAGGATTGACTATTACATCAACGTTGTTCCTCCCACCATAAAAAAACGCTTTCCATATATTTTGTCCATACCATAAATGATCAAATATTTGTCGACTGTTTTAAGATTTTTTTTTGAATCTCTACACTTTTTTATAGAGATAAGTACACATTTTAAAACCAAGTGGTAAATGATGCTCTAAAACATTTATCAATAATCGAATCCTATTTATGTATCCATTGTTCCAATTGGCATTTAATCCACTCTCTCGAAGTAGGTATCGTCATTAGTATAAACTTTTATCTCTTTCTATTATTTCATATAAATACAAAAAATGAACTTACGTAAATAGAATAGTAACATTGTAACTAATCAAAATACAAACTGAACTTTTGTGAATGAATAACAACGATTTGTACTAAATAAATTTGTCCACTTCGACTAGTTACATGAGTTAATAGTTCCTTTTAAATGATTTCATATGTATAGATTCAAAGATTTGTACTAAATAGCAACGATTTGTTGTAAATAAAGATAATGATCTAAATATTTCTCACTAATATAAAAACAGAGTGATTGAACGTTAGTTTGAACTACCACTAATGCTTGTATAACTACGATGTCTGAATTACATATCGTCAAATATAAGTTACATTTTACTTCATTAGTTTTATTCAGTTCAACTTAATGAGAAATCAAAACAAATTGATCGATTTAATTTTACGAATGGGGTTCATATTCAAAATTTTCCATTCTAATTTTGTTTGTAATATTTCTATATAAACTTATCAAGCTAATCAAATGTTTATCCATAAGCATAGAGATGGTTATCTTAATAATAAAAATAAAACTAACAATACATGGAATAAAATAATTATAATAACTATATAATGTTCAAAACAATCTTAAATATATAGTGTTAAAAATAGTCTTAAATAGTTCAAAATTCCAAAAATTTAATAAGTATAACTTTTGTAAACATTTCAAAATCAAAAGAGGGTGGAACACATATTCTAATTTGAAATCACTGATATAGATTTGAACTGAAATTTGAATTTAATTCGAAATAAAACAAACCTAAGCTTTAAAGGAGGCAGAAAATAAATGATTTAAATATAGGAATACTAGAACGTAACTCATTTCGTTAACTTCACCTGTATTTCTCAAGAGATAAAACATAGTAAAATAATACCTTATTTGTCAAAAGGTTCCGAGCTACTTATGTTTGGAAATGCATCATCACTGTACGATATAAAACCCGACAAAACAAAAGCATTTGTTATAATCGTTAAGAAAATTTCACATTAACCGTTGGTTGTTGTATAATATAATTAACATGTCAATAAAGTCAATTTATCCTCACATCCCTACGTGTTCCCAATCAAATAGACTTTTAAAAATTAGATATATTGTAAAAAAAATTAGCTATAGATTTACTGAATGATACCAAACTGGCAATAGCACAAGACGAAATCCCTAGATCCGTCCACACATCCCTCTATGGGATAACATAGAGTTTGGCTAATACCTTTTAACAAAAGGAATCCCTTGTTGTTACATGCGACTAAACTCATGTACATACCACTCTATTTCCATTATTTTTCACGATATGGGAATATTCTTTTTTTTCCAATGTATGCACATTATCCATATACAATGCGAGACACCCCAACAAATCTCCACCTTAGCTTACATCCATCTATGCGTCTTCCATTATGCAAACATGATGCCTGCACCATATGGATACTTTGTTTATGTGCCATTCTACCGGACCCTACATACCATGGTCAAGCTCCATCTTAAGTGTGACTACTTAATCCTACACCACTAACCACCACGATTTATAGATCTCCTGCACATTGTCCATTGTTCCAAGCGTTACCATCGGCTTCGATACCATGTTGAAATTTCTAGGATCCATTTGCATATCTCTACGTGAGGGCAACATAGAGTTTGGTCAACAACTTTTAACAAAGGGAATCCCTTGTCGTTACATGCAACCAAACTTATGTATATACCACTCCACATCCATTATTTTTCATGGTGTGACACTATTATTTTTTCCAATATGCGTCCTTTACCCACACACAACGCGAGACATCCTAACAAATCTCCACCTTAGTTCCATCGATGCGTCTTTTGATATGCCAACACAATGCCTACACCATATTCAGACTTTGTTCTCGTGTCGTTCCACCAGATCCAATGTACCATGATCTAGCTCCACCTTAAGTCTGGCTACTTAAGCCTGCACTACTAGCTATCATGATTTACAGATCTCTTGTGCATTGTCCATTATTCGAGGCATTACCATCGGCTTTAATACCATGTTGAAATCCCTAGATTTGTCTACACATCCCTCCATAGGGGCAATATAGAGTTTGGTCAACACATTTTAACAAAAGTAATCTCTTGTTGTTACATGTGACCAAACTCATATATATACCACTCTACCTCCATTTTATTTCACGACGTAGGAATATTCTTTTTTTTCAATTTGCACCCATTATCCACATACAATGCAAGACACCCCAACAAATCTCCACCTTGGCTCGCATCCATCCATGCATCTTCCATTATGCCAACATGAGCCTGCACCATATAGAGACTTTGTTAACGTGCCATTCTACCAGAATCCACGTACCATGGTCAAGCTCCACCTTAAGTCTAACTACTTAAGCCTACACTACTAACCGCCATGATTTATAGATCTCTTGCACATTGTCCATTGTTTTAGGCGTTACCATCGGCTTTGATACCATGTTGAAATTTCTACGACCTGTCCGCACATCCTTATGTGGGGGCAACATAGAGTTTGGTCAACAACTTTTAAAAAAAGGAATCCCTTGTTGTTACATGCAACCATACTTATATACTCACCACTCCACCTCCATTATTTTTCATGGTGTAGGAATATTCTTTTTCCAACGTGCACTCATTACCGACACACAATGTGAGACAACCCAACAACATATACACATGGAATAAAAATTTACTTAAGAGTACAACATAAAATATGGACATTATAATTAATTTGTTGACTAATTAGTCAATTAATGCACGTTCGATTTCCACTACTGATCTATACGATAGTACCTACAACAAAACCATCCTATTTTTGGGTTTCATCCTCATGAAATAAATAAAAGGAAAATGTCAATTTGTATGATAAAAAGGACTAGTACAAAGCAAAGGGTAGGTGAAAAATTATAACAAAAACATGCTTATCAGAAGTCCTCAAAATATATTCTGAATAATGAAAGGGACAAGCTAAATTATAAACCACAAAATAAGCAACTGACATAAGTAACATCATAGAAAAACAAGCCATTATCAACTAAATTACTGAGTGTAATTACATATAAAAAATTCCTTTTCAAGGTCCATATGTAAAAAATTAGATGTAGAGATATAGATAACTTTATTCTGTCTGTGTAAAGTGGAATTAAGGCCAAGGTCCTTGTTTCTTTTATATGCAAATTATTGAAAGTCCATGCTCCCTATCTTAATATATAAAGTCGATTCCACAAATTAAATGACAACATTAGATGTGGAAAATTAAATTCATACTTATGAGATGCATATCTTTGTTAAATGATTAAAATTTGAACTATGGTAATATATTTAAATGAAGATCGAGAAGATGAAACCAATATAGTAGAAGTAATTATTACTGATTGTGAGTTTTTCAACATACAAAATAGCTCGGTGGTATTAACTATAAAGCACCCAATATCTACTTAGTTGGCATCAAGCATCTCAATTTGATAAGTAACATTGTTAATAATTGCTCACTACAGCTCAGTTTGCACTTATTTTCGAGATAGCCTTCTAATCACAAAAATATGTCTTATACTTGTAACTTACATGCGAAGCTTGAAAGTTTCTCTCTAGCTTGGCAATGTATTGAAGTCTACTACACACGGTTGCTACACAAACTGCATGAAATGACAATGCAGAAGACAAAAATAAAAAACTTAATGAGAACCAAGTCAAAAGCATACATTGTATAGCTCGAGTAGGTAAGTACTACAACTAGAAAGTACAAGTATTAGAGAGGCAGAATATAGTGTGCAACTGAGTGTGAAACTCATTCTCAGCTGCACATTGCAGCTAATTGTGCAACTTAGTTGCAATGAGCAACTAGGTGCAATTCAGTTGCACACTAGTTGAAAATTATTGTGTTAATGGAAAATGTGTACTGATTACTTTATAACTCACATATTGAACTTAGTAGCATGAGGACACACAAAATTCATAATATTACCATCCATGCTAACAACTTAATAAAGAATAGAATAATACTCCCACAATATATTTTTAAAGATCGTCATTAATTATTTCTATTATTTTAAGTAATAACGTATTGCTAAAGTCGAGATGTTTGCCTCTTAACTTATGCATATCATTTTTGTATTAAACTTTGTAATGTACTTCGTGCTAAATTAGTGAATGGTTAATTTTTATTCATACATTTGTTTGTGTATATGTTTGACTTTACTTAGAAAACATTTGATGTAATTCAAATATCAAATCCTCAACTTATGCGTTATAACCTTTATGGGTTTAGCTACCTCATGCAGTTCATCAACTCTTTTTATGCAATGAATTTGTAGGATATAATATGACTATCCAAAATACAAAAGATATTATTTACATGTATTACAACCCATCCCTATCAATAATCAACTTTATGCTACTACTTCTCAAGATATTCAATGTTATATTGCCTAAATTATAAGGGTCAAATTTTAGGATTTTAGACCAAAATTTCCAACTATATTGATTCATGAACCGTGATATATGATAATAGCCGTAACTATGTGATTTCAAATTTACAAAAGTATAAGTACTAAATTAAATAAAGGGAAAATCATTCCATTTTTGTTAATCAAGTGATTTAATGCCTGATACACATAAAAAAATCACATTGGATGAAGGTACATAAATGTAAAGATATTTTCTAAAGAGATCGCCCTTAAGCGAGTGTACTAAAAGTATAAGTTGATTAACTAATGAGCTTTGTGAAGTGGAGTCTCTTTCTATGTGATGTAACTGTGTTAGTGCGTTATAATTTCTCTTGCATAGAACAAATTTTAATACAAAATTTAAGTTTTCAAGGTCAACATACTGTTTCAAATTATAATTTTTGGTGGTATGATGAGGCATGGAATTTTAATGCTCCTAAGCATTCGGTTATAAATGACAACATAGCATGGGAAAAATGAAATATTTTACTAAATCATATAGAAAATCAAGATGCCCATTTAATGGAGAGAGCATGTCATGGTGTCGTATTGACAAGTCATCTGTAATGCAAAATTCATGGTGCAAAGCACTTCTATACATAAAACACATTATGAAATACATTTTATGAGATTTGGTCTTAACTCATTGCATATATGTATCCAGATATGGCTTATGTTTACATATCCAAAGTTTAATTCAAAGTGCAACATGGTCATTCTGTTTCTAAACGACTGAGATTACAGTTATAATAGGCACTAGTCTTCTTTCAGTGACTAATTCAAACTTGAATTTAAATGTAATGTTCAAATAACTCATGAATGTATATAGCATGAATACTAACATTTGTTTTGACCGAAATAACAAAAAATAAGAAATTATAAGAAGTAAGCTCATTGACTAGTTAACAATCCGTCAATATATATAATTCACAACATCAAAATTACATCAGGATCGCCACACAAATGCATATTGCATAGAATAAGTTATGAGAAAGAAAAGAAAATTTACCCTAATATAAAATGTTATACAAGTGTAAAACAAATTGTTAGTACTAATTATTAGAAATAAAAACAATACGAAATTGCTAATGCATAATGGTATGTATGTTAATATTTTGAAGCTATGTGTACATTAAAATCAATATTGATATGTATTGAAAAACAAGCAATACACAAATCTAAAATTTCTAGTAGAAACCATTCCAATACTCAATATACTATATTTTGAATCAAATTAGTTTGCAATCAGAGAAAATATCACATATAACACCAAATTTAGTCATACCATATGACGAATCCAAAAATTAAAGAAGTTCATATACTATATATTTGGTGTAGTGATACATCAAATATACAAAGTGAATATGATTGACATTATTGCTTATATAAGATGTAACGCCCAGCCTCTATAAATAACACTTAGTATAGATGAGAAGATATTGAGCATAAGAAATACAAACTCTCAAAAAGAAAACTAAAGAAGAAAGCTTAGTATCAACATTAAACTATCATTGAAGCTTGGAGATAAAGATAGATTAGAAATCAAAATCATACCATCTATAACACCATAAAACCCTTCATAGCTTGCAGACCTCATTAATAAAGCAAATAAAATGTAACTTAACTCTAGATACTTGGTTTCCAAAATTATGAAAAGATGTGTGTGTGTATAAGGCAGGGATCGACTCCCCCTTACTCTTGATACACCTCAAAACCAATTTGATTTCAACTACATGTTTCGTATTAAATAATATAGTTTCTCTCTCTTGTCACTCCATAAGAGAGAAACTATATTATTTAATACCAAACATGTGGTTGAAATCAAGGAGATTCAAAATGTAGCAAAAGTGAGGGGGAGCTAATCCTTATCCATATATATATATATATATGTGTGTGTGTGTGTGTACATTCATTTTTCATAAATGATTCTAGACCATAATAACAAAAAATTTAAAACTATTAGCTATAACTAATTTAGATATATGTATGTGAACTAGTTGTGAACTATCGTTAATTTACTTAGAGCATCCACATTCATAGTCATTTGCTACCCCATATATTATCATAAATAAACAAAACCGCTAGTCCATTTATTATCAAACAAATATAACACATCAATTATAAAAAGTGAAGGCCAAGCACTTAATGCGAGAGAGTCAAATGGAAGAGGTAACATTTTTTCTAGCATTTCCATTAACTAAAATTTTGTGTTTTGTGATTATCATAAAAAACGTTGAAGAAGATATGACATGGATTCTAATAACCTATCACAGAACAATCGATTATCACAAAAAATGAATTTGAAAGAAATCTTACCTGAGAACAGGGGGTTTGTGAACCGTGGCTTTGAGAACGAAGGTGTTGTGAACCAAGGTGTTGATTTTGTATTGAGAACGGAGGCGGACAGTATAACCCTAGAAAAATTGAAAGCAATGAGAAGAGAACAAGAGAAGCATGAGAGAAGTGTGAGAATGGGGTATTGTAAAGATATAAATGTAACTTACAAATCTATTATATTTTTACTTTTGTTTATTTACAAAATTACAAAATTTTCTAATGCTTATAAGCATCGTAAATGTAATATAACAAAAAAACAATTGGTAATTTGTAATAATAATAACTGTTACAAATTTAAAATGTTATGTGTTGCAAAATACCTTAATTGGTGTAGTGCATGTTAAACTTGCTAGTGGACATGTTTTGATTTTGTATAGTTGTTATTATGTACCAAACTTTATTATGTTGGATAACCACAATAAAAATTTAGTCCCATGTCGCCTACTATTTTATTATTATCCTCTTTATATATCTTTATTTCTACTACTTATTAATTAGACGTTGTAGTATGGATTATCGAGCAAGCTCGCACATGCGCATGGACGAACGGGCGCATGTGGTGCTATGATGATGCACATGGCACTTATGTAACAACCCATAAATTTATCACTTTGATAAATTATATTTATTTTTGAAATGTTTCAAATATAAGATTTTTAACATAGATTAAGTTGTATTGAACAATAAATAATGATGGTAATCTTATTTTGAATAAGTTTTTACAAAAATATATAATTTGGAAAAATATCGATAAAATGACCGAAAACTGTTTGATCAATAAACAACTCTATAATTATCAGAAGTTGTGCATGGAGCTGGATACATACACTTATTTATTCGGTTAAACAAGAATATGAAATAACTTTTTAGGAATAAAAAGTATTTATGACATCATCAAGGATAACATCGTATTTAATAATTGATTTATGAATTTAAATTAAGATTTAATTATTTAATTATTATTATAATTATTCAAATAATTGTTTCTAAATGATAATAATTCATTTTAATTAGTCATGAAGTAATAATAAATCATTTATAACAGTTTTATAAAGATATGTACTTAATTTGAATATATAAGAAAATTTGTATTGCTTTATCGATATAACATCACTTTTTGTAAACAATTGTTTAATATTAATTTATATGGTTTTATAAATCAAATGTGATCATTTTAATTAATTAAAAATGATGAGAAATCAGATTTCAATTTTTTTTACAAATATATGTATGTTAACTAAAGTAAAAATATAACCGGAATTGGAATCGGAATTCGTAACGATTTAACGAATAGAAGTTGTTTTAAGTCGTTGCAACCTTATAAGATAAATATGCATACATATATACATAAATTCATGTCATACATGCACACACACATACATATATACATGTATACAAATGAAATAAATTTTATGATATTAATCTTAATACTTTACCTTTAAGCATACAAAAGTCAATCCACATGCTATGATATGATGGTGATGATGGAAGGGGGTGTGGGTCGAGCACATGGAGGGCAATGGGGGTGGAACTCACTGCTATAGATGAGGTGGGATGGTCATACAAGCAGGCTTAGGTAAGGAGAAAATATCATGATATTTTTAGTGCAAAACTTTCCTACAAATACCCACCTACATTCACACATTCATTCACACAATCCTCTTATTCTTCCTCTTCTTCTTAAAGCTCTAGCGGCGCTTCTTTAATAGCTTCCATGCCACGAAAAAATATTAGCAAAGCAATGGCAAAATATTTCAAAATAAAGTCAAATATATAAACATGTATATACCATGTTAATCCACTTCAAAACCAAGTACAATAACCTCCTCTCCACCTTCCAAACTCATGACCACCACCCTCCATCACCAAGAATCAGCACAATTCAATTTGTAAGCATAGGGCATGGCTTTTCATAGGTCCAACGCTCGATTTCGTAGGCTTTAATTCGATCGTAGCGAAGTTATGGCGAAATTTGGGGAATTTAGAAACCAATGAAGGTGAGAAACTCAATATTTATGTCTATATATGATGATGATGGTGTGATATGATTGCTATGGATGTTTACTATGCTTTGGTCATCATGTTTTGTTGTTTTATTATAGTTGTTTGATTGTGTAAACAAGTTACGTTAAATACATGTCGATATTATATAAGGAAATCACTTTTCGAATCAAGTTATAAAAGTGATATGGAATCATTAAACCCCTTTGAAATGATTTTAAATGGTTTATAAATGTTTTATAAAAACTAAAATCCAATTTGGTGAAGTTTTGACAAGTTATGAAAATTGAGTCAAAAATAGGCGCGTCGCGTAATGGCAGTTCGCGCCGTGGAAAGTTAAATCCATTTATACGATGGAATCAAAGTCGGAATTCTTTGGAATAAGAATTTTCTGAACTCTTATTATCATAGTTTTCAAAGAAAAGAAAACGATTGAGATTTAGTTTAGTAGATTTCGAAATATGAGCAAATCAAAATTTCAAAATAGTCACGCTTTGGCAGTTCGGAAACCAAAGCGATAAATTCTTTAAAATGGATATTTTTAATTATTTAAAAATATAGAATAAATTCTATAAATAATTTAAACTGTTTTAAAAGGGATTTGAGTTATAAAAATGGATTTCTAAATGACAGAAAAGTTGTTTTGATCAAATAAGCTTAAAAGTACTATCCGTAGCACAATTCGCTGCACTTTTTGCAGCACTTTTAATAACTTTTGAAATATGGTTTTAAAATTAAATATTCTTTCCCAAATCCTTTATAAATGTTTTTAAATAAATAATTAAGTATTATAAAGATGATTTTAAGGTCTCTTATATTAAAAAAGTTTTAGGTAAATAATTTAAAGAAAAGCTGTTATAATCAAGTGATTTAATCTTGGCTCTAAAAGCCGATGAGTAGACTGGATTTTTCAATCCATGAGATCCAAATGTGAGGTGCTTAAACTATGGAGATGTTCAGGAGTAACCAATGCCCTAGCTTACCTGTCCTTTTTCTTGGGCAAGGAATAGATAAGGTCAAAATGTTGAAAATGAGGCAAGTATAAAAGATTTAATTATTTCTAAATTTAGTACAACTAGGATTATATAGAGATAATCTTCTTATACTTGGTATTAAATTCCGAGGAGGGAAACCAAACTATCCATATGAATTTAAAAAGTGATTTCACCATTATTCAATGGATAGTAAAGGTTGAATATGGAAATTGATGTCAATTAAAATTAGTATAATTTCTATGGATCCGTTTTACTCGAATACCAACTAATTTTGATCTACATCTTAGATAACATGGTTTCAACCTATTAAAAAGATATGTACTGGAAATAAGACATTTTTTGTCAAGATTTAAATAAATGATTTGGAATTGATTTATTTCCAATACTTAAAATAATTATTTTAGGTTTATAGTAAATGATGTCTTAAATAACATTACATTTGAATCGTTTTAAAAATTATGATTTAGAAATCTTTGTTGAGATTTAAATAAATGATTTGGAATTCCTAAGTAAAGAATGAAATCATTTAGAATTATTTAAAGATTTAAAAAAGTTTTAAGTAATCAAAGGATTTTATAAGAGAGGTTTAACGATTCCGTAAATATTGAAAAGAAATGATTTAAAGACTCTAGAAGATATTTTTTGATAAAGAGAAGGTAATTAAACAAGTGTTAAGCACATATTTACTTACCATCTTTTTATGGATGACTGGTTTGAAGGAACCGGGGTCGTATTTGAGTGATTCTTATCGAAAGACCACTTTGAACCAATTTACGAGTTTGAAAGTGACGACATGTTAAAGACGATGAAGTTGAAGGCGGGGATCTTCATTATGGAAGGACTGGTTGTTGATAATTTCGGAGTAGCTACCAAGATAAATAAATAGCAGCGGTCCCTTCATTCTGGGATCTTCGTATGCAAGGATACTCGCTACTAGTCCTAGGAGTATTTCCCGATAGGATGTGGTAGGAGAGTGCCTTCGGTTTGTCCTGTTCCTGGACAACTTATATGGATGCATGTCTGACATTGAATTCTAAGATCAAAGTGCATTGATCTCTATAAACATACATCTGTGGTGGTGGTGTTGGATTTAACCTCCTTTATACTTAACACCCTTCTTTGAGACGTACGAGCTCAGAGATTGCACTTTTGTGGAAATCAATAGTGTGTTGTTGGAAATGGCAACGTGGCATTTTAAGTGAAAATGTTCAAAGAAAGGTAAACGCTACCTCGAGCCTCACACCCAAGGAATTGTGAAATAGGGATTGCTTTAGGTCTAAATGGTTCACTACCATTAGGGTCTAAATTTATTTTGCGCCCGCTATGACGTTGGGTAAAAATATATATGGTGTATGGTATTGGAGCTCTTGGATAGGTCGGGAACGGCCGAGGTGATATCATATTCGGTTCTATCCACCACTAGATGGGTCTACGGGTAGGTTGGTCTTAATTCGTAGAGGTTTCAAAGATGTCGATCCTCGGTGCATCACTCTAGGAATGCACTGTGCGGTAGGTAGTCCCATACCTTGCTATTAATTGGAAATCCAACTCTCCAATAAGTGCCTTTGGACTTAGTTGTCAACCTATTGTGCTGGAATTTAATAATGTAAAAATTTCAGGTATTTGAATATGTTTATTCGAAAGGTTTTCAAAAGAATGTCAATAAAAATAATATCATTAGATTTCACATAGAAATTTTTTTGTTATCATAAGGTAAAAATCCATTCTGTGTTTATGTGCCGCGTGGTCATATGAGATACCCTTTTTTCGAAATACTCGAATTTTGAGTTTCCCACACTAGCCGTATGACTGACCCGGAGTTTATTTTCTTTCCCTTAAACTCTGGGTGCCCTATTTTTCAAGCAGCTTAGTAGTTAGGTTTTGTTTAGAGAATTTTGGAAGAGCTCAGAGCATGGAGTTAGAAGATTCTTTTGAAGATTGTTATCCATTTCCACCACGCTTATATACTATTGTATTCTGCATTTGTAA
The DNA here is from genome assembly GCA_030737815.1 of Allium fistulosum. Taxonomy (NCBI): domain Eukaryota; kingdom Viridiplantae; phylum Streptophyta; class Magnoliopsida; order Asparagales; family Amaryllidaceae; genus Allium; species Allium fistulosum. The sequence continues at coordinate 423,281,245 of CM060906.1, forward strand.
GGACAGATATTTATAACTGTCCATGTTAATGTTAAGTTAAATTCTGATAAATGTATTTAAAATTTTCTGCTGTAAAGATTATATGTTGAAATAATATATGTTATTCCATTCATGCAAGATTATGTTTTGTCTTTATTTTCTTTCTACCCTTAGCGGTCGGGTTTTCCAGCATTGAATTTGTGGCACATGAACACTGAGGATGTATTAGTGTCGTTTTCAATGGTCGAAAGGCCGAGTCATCACATTTGGTATCAGAACTTAGGTTGAGCGAACACCTAAACCAGATAGGGGTAAAGTCTCATCAAATATATGGTTAGTAACACCCTATGATGAGTAACTCATTAGAGATAGGGTTAGTAACATCCAAGAATGAGTTAAGAGTATATTATATAAGAGCGCGTATTTGTTAATGATACACAAATAATTTTTGTTTTAGAAAAATATGGTAAATTAAATAATTTTACCTAGGGTTATATTTTGAATACAAAGAATATTTTTTGAAAAAAATATATAGTTAGATATGTTATAACTTGAATGATAGTTTAAATCAAGATTATTAAAATCTAATTATAAACATCTTGTGATTAGAATTTCATAGTTTGATATCAGATGTTTAATAATAACACCGAGAAGATTAAGAATAATACTTTAAAAAGGGATTTGAATAAAGAGAACTTTTATCTCAAAAGGGTTTTTGAGAAGAGAATTTACAAAGGATTATAACTGAAATATTCTAATTATTGGTTTGGAGAAACAATATCGTGTTCTTAACAAACTGTCACCGTTAAAATTTTATAGTTAAAATGAATTTATGCTGGGATAAACTAAGATTTATAACCTAACATTAGATTTAGTTAAGACAATTAAAAACTTAGTATCTAATTGTTTGTTGTCGATAATTATAGAAACCCTCAAGCTATGGGAGAAAGTATTCAAAAGATGAGACCTCAAGAGCCAACTGTGGTGAGAAGAATGATCTAATCGTTCTTTTGAATGACGAGGAGGAACGCGGGAAATAGCCACTTAGCAATATTGAGCCCATTATTAAAGAAGAATTAGGTCCACACACCCAACTAGATAAAGACGGTTACGCTATGGCCGAAATGCCTATATCTTCCCCCACTCTAGAACTTATTGTAGTTTCTAGTGACGAAGGGACTCCTCGGGCCTGAGAAACAATGTGGATCACTGACCCAGTAAGTTCATAACTTGAACCAATAGAAAAGATTCCCAAGGAGGAGCCGATGGAAGAAGAATCTGAACCTAAAGAAGACCCGAACACTATGATATCCCTTGAATCAAACTATAGTAGTAGATATAACAATGTCATATGGAAGATGGATGGTGACCATATTATATGGCACGAGGAGTCATCGGATTCTCTCATTCATTGGGACGACATGGAAGATGAAGAGGAAGAATTTATGAATTCCGAGGAAGAAGAAGTGCAAGGTTTAGAAGAACCAGAAAACAGAGAAATTATACAAGAGATTCCAGCCGGACTGGGGCATATGCCATGGAACCAGCCCTGGTTTCCATATGAAGTGGATGTGATACACAGATTGAGGACAGAAATAAATAACGAACAAGATGATAGTGATGGCAATAGAGAAGTCTTGTTTTATTTTTGGATATGTAAGTGGACCGTCAGCGTCGGACTCAAAGGAGTGATTATGATGAGAGATCGAAATATTTGGAAACACCTATCTAGTATTAGTATTATGTAGTAGCATATATATATATATATATATATGTATGGCTTATAAGGTATTTATGTTTGTATCAGTATTATGAAAACCCAAGTAGATTTAGAAGGACTTAAGAATGGCTTAAATATGTGAGGAGTATGATGTGTGTAAGATAAGAATGAATGTAAAATATTAAGCATGTATAACATAATTATGTCTTTTGTTTATGACTTTTTTCAAATGTGAGTACACAAACCACTTGTGAAAATTTCATAAGAATAAAACTATATCTTTATGAAATGTTTAAAAACTTAAACCAAGATTTTCTAAATATTTTGGAAAAGATAAAAAGTATATGCATTTTACCCAAATTATTTCGTAACACAAATTTGGCCTAAAGATTGAAATATAGGATTTTGATATCTGAAAAGGATTTATCACTTGATGCTTTAGGACAAACATTGATGAGGATTTGTAGTCGAATCCTTACATTTTCTATCATAGTTGAGAGCTATGCAAGGAAAATAGAAGTTTCCGAGCCTAATCGGAGTCCGCACTAGAGAAGCTAAGCATCAATACTAGTTTGGAAGTAAAGTTGTGGATTCGAATAGTAAGATTGAATTAAATATTACGTACGGATGATCAATATGCATCATACGAGAGTAAGTTTAAAATAAATATTTTGGACAAATACCTTTGGGTTTTGTGTTGTAATTTCGGGGACAAAATTCTATTAAGGAGGGGAGTCTGTAATGTCCCACAAATTTATCACTTTGATAAATTATATTTATTTTTAAAAATATTCAAATATAATATTTTTAAACATAGATTATGTTGCCTCAAACAATAAATAATGATGGCAATCTTATTTTGAATAAGTATTTACAAAAATGACTGAAAATCATGTTATCAATAAACAGCTCTATAATTATTAGAAGTCATGCATGGAGCTGGATACATACACTTATTTATCCGTTTAAACAAGAATATGAAATACAATTATTTATTTTATTTTAGGAATAAAAAGTATTTATGACATCATCAAGAATAGCATCGTATTTAATAATTGATTTATGAATAAATTAAGATTTAATGATTTAATAATTATTAAAATAATTTTTTTAATGATAATTGTTCATTTTAGTTAGTTATGAAAAATAATAAATCATTTATAATAGTTTTATAAAGATATGTACTTAATTTGAAAATATAAGACAATGCATATCGCTTTATCAACATAATAGCACTTTTTGTAAACAATTGTTTAATATTAATTTATATAGTTATATAAATCAAATGTGATCATTTTAATTAGTTAAAAATGATGAGAAATTATTTTTCAAATTTTGTTTATGAATATATGTATGTTAACTAAGAAGTAAAAATATGACCGGAGGTCGGAATCGGAATTCGTAACGGTTGAACGAATAGAAGTTGTTTTAAGTCGTTGCAATCTTATAAGATAAATATGCACACATATATACATACATATGCATGTCATACATCCACATACACATACAAATAAACATACATACATACATGTAAACAAATGAAGCAAATATAATGATATTTCCATTAACACTTCCCTTTTAAGCATACAAAAGTCAATGCAAATGCTATGATGGTGATGATGGAAGGGGGTGTGGGCCGAGCACATGGAGGATGATGGGGGTGGAATTCACGGCTAGAGATTAGGTGAAATGGCAATGCAAGCATGCTTAAGTAAGGAGAAAATATCATGATATTTTTAGTGCAAAACTTTCCTATAAATAGCCACCTACATTCACACAGTCATTCACATAATTCTCTTCTTCTTCCTCTTCTTCTTAAAGCTCTAAGAGCTCTTCTTTAATGCCTCCATGTCTTGAAAAAATATTAGCAAAGCTATGGCGAAATATTAAAAAATAAAGTAAAATATATACATATGTATATACCATGTCAATCCACTTCAAAACTAAGTGTAATCACCTCCTCTCCACCTTCCAAACTCACGGCCACTTTCCTCAATCACCAAGGCCGAGCACAATTCCATTTGCAAGCTTAGGCTAAGGTTTTTCATAGGTCTAAGACTCGATTCCATAGGCTTTATTTCGATCGTAGAGAAGCTATGGCGAATTTTCGAGAACTTAGAAACCAATGAAGGTGATAAACTCTATATTTGTGTATATATAGGATGATGATTATGTGATATGATTGCTACGTCTGTTTACTATGCTTTAATCATCAAGTTTGGTTGGATTATAGTTGTTTAATTGTGTACAAAACACGTTAAATACACGTCGATATTATACAAGGAAATCACTTTTAGAATCAAGTTATAAAAGTGATATGGAATCATTAAACCCCTTTGGAATGATTTAAAATGGTTTATAAATGTTTTATAAATACTAAAATCTAATTTGGCGAAGTTTTGACAAGTTATGAAAATTGAGTCAAAAATAAAATAGGAACGTTGCACAACGGCAGTTCGCGATTCCACGCCGTGGAAAATTAAATTAATTTATACGAATTGGAATTGGAATCTTGGGAATAAGAATGTTTCAAACTCTTATAATCATAGTTTTCTATCAAAAGAAAAGGATCGAGATTTCGCTTAATAGATTTCGAAATACGAGCAAATCACATTTTCAAAATAGTCGTGCTTTGGCAGTTCGAAAACCAAAGCGATATATTCTTTAAAATAGATATTTTTACTTCTTTAAAAATATGAAATAAATTCTATAAATATTTTTGAAATGTTTTAAAAGAGATTTGAGCTATAAATGGATTTCTAAATGGTAGAAAAGTTGTTTTAATCAAAAAAAATTAAAAGCACTATCCGCAGCACTTTTTGAAGCACTTTTAATAACTTTTGAAGTATGGTTTTAAACTTAAGTATTCTTTCCCAAACCTTTTATAAATGTTTTCAAATAAATTAATTATTTTAAAGATGATTTACAGGTCTTATAATTTATTATAAAAAGTTTAAGTGAACAATTTGAAGAAAAGCTGTTATGATCAAGTGATTTAATCTTGGCTTTAAAAGCCGATGAGTAGACTGGATTTTTCCACTCGTGAGATCCAGATGTGAGATACTAAAACTAAGGAGATGTTCAGGAGCAACAAGTTCTCTGGTGCACTTGCCTTTTTCATGGGCGAGGAATAGATAAGGTCGAAATGTTGGAAACGAGGCAAGTATAAAAGATTTAATTTTTTCTAAATTTAATACAACTTGGATTGTATAGAGATAATCTTCTTGTACTTGGTATTAAACTTCGATTGTATAGAGATAATCTTCTTGTACTTGGTATTAAACTTCGATTGTATAGAGATAATCTTCTTGTACTTAGTATTAAATTCTTAGGAGGGAACTCATACTATCCTTGTGAATTTAAAAGGTGATTTCATCGCTATTCGATGGATAGTAAAGGTTGAATATGGAAATTGGTATCGAGTAAAATTAATATAATTTCTATGGATCCGTTTTACTCGAATACTAACTAATTTGGATCTACCATCTTAGATAACATGGTTTCAACCTATTATAAAGATATGTATTGGAAATAAGGCATCTTTGGTCAAGATTTAAATAAATGATTTGGAATTAATTTAATAATTACACTTAAAATTAATTGTTTTGGGTTTACAGTAAATGATGTTGTTATCCCGCCTTTTGGTAAAGCCGTGATATCATTGATTTAGCTAGGAACGGATGATCAACAACCTTAGAAACTAATTACGTACAGTACTATAGATGATGGTTGGGAAGGTTTGAACGAGGACCAAATCGAAGCATAGTTAGCATGAAGTAACTAGCATGGCCCCATGAAGTTATATTTCAAATTTGGAGTTGATTAGGGTTGATATGCACAATTCATGGATGAGTCAAGGATTCGTATGGTCGACCAAGAACGATCCATGGAACAGTTCAAGTCATCGGAGAACATTCAATATCTTGAAATCCACGAAGCCAATTCATGTGAAAGTTTTAGAGCATCAATGAAATAAGGAGGAGAGCATACAAAAACAATCACGTATTGAAAGGTGAAAGTGGGAGAATGACCGATCGTTCTTACTGATCCATCCTAACCGTCGGCATAGTTCAGTGTACATTCCAAGTTCAACCAAGATCAACTCATATCTCACAATCCACAACTCAAAATGATCCCATATTTTAGGAGAAATCTCAAGAGGCATGTGGGACCCCTTAAGAATGATCTCACCATGATTAGAGACAAGAAAAAGGATCGGCCAACATTGGGCCGATCGATCCTACTCTTCAAGTTAGCATCGCCGATCGATATGATGGGTCCCTCTGGACCTAGAGAGCCTTCTTGCAAAGATTCAACCCAAACTATGCACGCCTTCTCCTATAAATATAGCATGAATAGCTTCAGAAAGGAGGACCTTCTTTGGACGACGGAGGCTCTGCCATTTTCATTCTTCATTTTTGTACTAATAGATCCTAGCTGATCCAAACAATCTTTTAATGATAACCAAATGGAAGATCAATAGAAATATGAAGTGGATGTAGGCCAAAATTGCCAAGCCTTAATAAAATATGTGTGTTCATTTACTTTTGTTGCTATGTTTTTAATTTCATTCTTCATTTAATCTCTACTAGATTCTATTGGGTGTTGATGCCCATTTTTGGCATCAACATAATGGATCCCAGCTAATCCAAACATTCTTGTAATGATAATCAAATGGAAGATCAATAAAAATATAAATTGGATGTAGGCCATGATGGCCGAACCACTATAAAATCTACATGTTCATTAACTTTTGCTGCTATGTTTTTAATTTCATTCTTCATTTAATCTCTACTAGATTCTATTAGGCATTGATGCCTATTTTTGCCGTCAACATTTTGGTGCTTTTACTGAGAAATGAAATCTCAGCTTGATTGGATCTCATCCTTTACTTGTGGATTTTCATGTTCGTGAGATAGATCCAATTTTCGATCAATAAGTTTCCTATTCTACTCAGATTTGACGGAGATCTACAAGGAAACTATTAGTCATGGCCAGGGAAGCTAAGTCTACCTCCCCTACAAAAAAGGAAATCATGATAACAGTGATCGATTAGCCATATGTTTGATGAAATTGCATACATTTTTAAGAGTTGAAGCATATGTGGATAATCAGTCATTGGACATGCCCCATGCATACTCAATGAACGATCGTTCCCTACAAATCCATATGCTGCATCATCATGTACAATCATCCTTATGATGGTTTACATTGGTCATTCCACCAACATGAGTATGGCCGATCGTTTCTTCTGTACGATCGTTGCCCATACCGATCATTTCTTACGATTGTTTTTTCACAATCGTTCCAATTGACCTCTTCACTAATCTATCTAGTTGTCGTCTTCATCGAACGTTCCTATTGGCATCTTAGCCGATCATTCGTGATTAGCTTCTTAACCGATCATTCCAAGATCAATAAACCGATCCTTTCCTGTTAACATATCCACCAACAAATGTTTGCCCATTCTCTTCTACTTCTTTCCGCAATCCAGCAATAATTGATATTTCCTTCACTTTGTTCAAAGTCATAATTTTAGCATTTTATATATCCATTTATCATTTGGCTTAACTTTGCATGTGAGTTTTGACAAGTACAAAAGCATGCAAGATTTTAGAACCCAAGAAACTCTGGCCTAAAGCCAAACTTAGGTAAGATCAAGATTTTCCCCAAGCAAACGTCAAGATGGCTCCAAGCGCTGTTCATCACGGGCCTTCAAATTTAGTGACTCAAAGAAAATCAATGGTTGACTCCAAGCAACTAGCTGATTCTCTCAGGTCAGACTGCAAGTAACTTACCGCAAAACCGTTGATACCGGTCCATCTTGCTTTGCTCATATCTCGAGCATGCAAACATCATTCACAAGCATAACAAGTAGCTATAACTTAAAACGAACCAGATTGACGATGACAGAAACATCCGACTCCTATCAATAAAGAACTTTGACTATCAATTGAACCACCCATGGTTGACTCCCAATTGAGAAGGTCTTGGACAAAGTGGAATAGCAAGCATAAGACATTGCTTCACTTATCAATGAGCCTTTGAGTGGATGCAACCCAACCATCCACTCCCTAGCTCATACTTGAAGTTCGCCAAGATACTTATGCCTCTACCGAAGCTCAGCATGACCGAGGTCCAACTAAAGTGGACGTGATTCGATCATCCACACATTAACTCCTACCATAAACATAGGAGGTAGTTCAAAAGCTTGACTTAAAGTAAGCATGACTGACTGCCTACTCATCAACCACCACCGTCAACACGCGGACATGACTGCAGCTTGAGGTGGATGTGACTTGATCGTCCACCCGACAACTCTCTCCGTCGACTTTCTAGGAGGAGTACTAAGCAAATTGGACGAGACATGACTGCCCAAGATAGGCATGGATGTGATCTAGCCATCCATCACTTACTCCCTTCCTCGACTTGATTGGAGGAGCTACAATCACCAAGTGGACGTGACCGTCCATTTGTCAAGTTTTGTCCTTGGTGCTGGGGGTAGAATTCCATTCCATGGATGAACGTGGTTCGACCGTTCATTTGAAAACTCTTACCTCGACTTGACAACTGGAGTATAAATAAAAAATGGGTGTGATTGACCACTCATTGACTAACTCTAGTCCCCAGAGTGCAGATCGGAGTATAAACACCAAACAAATGGATGTGATACGACCATCCATCGACCAAATCTAAGTCCCCGAAGCACGGACTGGAGTATGAACATAAATCAGGTGTGAACCGACCACCCACTAGATAACTCTAAGTCCCCGAAGCATGGACTGGAGTACAAACATAAATCAGGTGTGAATCGACCGCCCACAAGACAACTTTAAGTCCCCAAAGTGCGGACTGGAGTATAAAAATGATTCGGGTGTGAACTGACCGCCCACGAGACAACTCTAAGTCCCTAAAGTGCGGACTGGAGTATAAACATGATTCGGGCGTGAACCGATCGCCCATGAGATAACTCTAAGTCCCCAAAGCGCGAACTGAAGTATAAACATAAATCGGGTGTGAACCGACCGCCCATGAGATAACTTTAAGTCCTTGGAGAGCAGACCGGAGTATAAAAATAAATTGAGCATGAACCTACCGCTCGCGAAATGATTCATAGTCCCCAGAGTGCGGAATGGAATATAAACTCCATGAATAGGAGGAATACAAACTACTAAAAGTTGATTACGACAACTCACTATAGCTCTGGCTTGGCGTTCCTTACAACCTAAGGCGACAACCGCAAGGAGGCTTTAATATAAAACTAATCAAAACGATGTCCAAATTTATGGGCGACCGAAAATATCGTGCCGCAGGGACGACGGTCAAGCCATACCAAACATAAGCTGATGTGACTCGGACATCCTTTGAAAAACTTCGATCACCGAAGTACGAATAGGAGAATAAATCACAGATGAGTGTAACTTGACCACTCACTCTCCAATACCCTCCTTCGATCTTTCAGGAGGAGTACAAAGCTGGATGAGCATGGCCCGACTATACCTGAGCTAACTCTATCCTCAGATTTGATGGGAGAATATGAATCAGAAGGGACGTGACTCGACTATCCACAGACTAATCCTTGCCCTTGGTCCTGCAGGGAGAGCATCAATAAGTGACTGAATGTGACTTGACTATCTATCCTTCAGGTCCTCGCGTAGAGCATTGCAACATTTGCACTAAAAGCGGACATGATTGACCGTACAGTACCCAACTCATGCCCGAATTCTGATGGAGCATCGAAGTATTCCCCTTGGAAGTAAAAACTGGAATAAAATCTAGGACAGGTGAGACTCAACCTTCAATCAACTAACCCGATCCCACGGTTCAACGGGAAAAGGTATAAAGCTAAAGTAGAAATGGCTTGCCTTCCTACTTCTACTTATCAACGTACGCCCCAAACTTGGAGGCACAAAAGAAGAACAACATGTATGTAACCGACCATCCTTTGATCAACTTTAAGCCTTTGGAGCTTAGGTGGGAGTATAAACACGACTGGGATGAGACTCGACCGTCCGTGTTGTACATTCATCAACCCAAGACCATAGGAGAAGTGTGATCTTCCAAGGAATGACTATGATAGCTTAACACTGCACTCATATCCAGTTTTTACAATGACTCGAGGCCACGATCGTAGGGAAGCCTTAAGATAGATTAATCAGTTCAGCATTTAATTCAACGACCAATGAGTCACTATTGCATAAAATGAAAAATGTTATAGTTCAGCCATTTGAATAATTAAATGCAGAAATCGTACATAAGAACAAAAGAAAACATATTCACATGAAACTAGTTGTACATCACACAAGTCTACTCAAAATGCAAGACAAAAGTGGAGGGCTACGCCCAAACAAATACAACCAAAAAAAAGAGAAATGATCATCTGAACTATTTACATGTTCGAAGATCACTCCTTGGATTTTCTATCTTTCTTTCGTTTCCTTGGAGTGGCTCCTTCTGGACTACCACTCGACCCCCTCTTTGACCCTTTGTCGCCTCTGCTTTTATTCGAAGGAGTCTCCTCAGTTGTGTGAATCAGGGTGGTATCATCTTTGGAAGTAGGGGGATGGAGGCATCCTCAGCACCAGAAGCATGGGGAATGTCATCCGGAGGAATCGTCCCACCAGAAGGGATCGTCTGAAGCGGGGAAGGAATCAGTTCATCTAAGACTGAATCAACTGGCTCACCCTTTATCTTCCTTTATGATAGCTCCTCTCACCCAATCCATGCTTTCATACTAAGTTCACGAGTGGGATTAGATGAACCTATGATCACGACTTCCTCATCAAAAAGGATTTCGTGGTGCGGGTCGCTTCCCTCCTTGAACAATTCCTCCATGAACTGGTCATAAATAACAAAGGTATCTTCTTGAGTGCTTTGAGTGGCGGCCGAAGTCGTAACTTTAATAGATTCTGTCGCGGCTGTTTGTGACTCCTCTTGTGAAGGGAGAGGAGCAATGCCTGATGGATCAAAAGCTAAGAAAAAATAGGTAAAAATATTAGAAATATCATTTGATATGACCCCAACCTTGTGAAGGACAACGAAGGTCGAAGGAATACCTTCTTCGGTATGACTTCCAAGTTGAGCCGAAGCATCTTCAGAACTGCGCTCGAGAATTGAAGATAGTTGTGGCTTGTCCGGATCATACACGGGAATAGTGAAGAGCTTTCTGCATAGCTAGACATGACTTGGAACACCGGAGGTAATTCAGTTGTGATATCAGGGTGCGCCGTCCCGGATCCTTCACCCACTTTGTGTGAAGGAGCAATCACAGACTCTTTTTGGAGTGAAAATTGAATGTCGTGCAATATTTTGGGTTCATCACCTAATAACACTTCGCTTTCAAGTTTAAATACATCAACATCCTCTGAGTTATGAAGTTTTTTCTCTTCTGTGATAAGAAATTCCCAAGCACGATGGAGCTGGTGGGATAGTCTTTGCCGAGCCACGACAAATTCTTATGCTTAAGAACATTGACATTGTAAAGAACGAGAAGCGGGTCGAGCTCATTCATTATCTCTTCTCTGACCTTGTCTTTGGTAGCCTCCGTTTCACGTTGAATGAGCATGTCGACATTTTTAGCCTTTTCAATAGCCATGTCTCTCTCAAGCCTGGCATGCATCAACTTTTCGCAAGAATCTTGAGTGATTTTTTTAGCATCATCTTTTTCTTTACTTGCATACTCAAGCTTGGCCTTGAGACACTACAACAAAAACACCCTTTAATAGCGTTGAAAAAACGCTATTACAGGCTACTATAGCGTGTTTTGGTACGCTGTATATTAACATGTTGTAATAGGTCAGTGACCTATAATAGCAACATAAAAAACGCTGTAGAGACGCTATGGTCAAGGACTTTTCATAGCGGTTTAAACGTGCTATAAACATGATTTGTAATAGCCTTGAAAAATCGCTATGTAGTAAAAGTATAGCGTTTTTATGAATGCTATAGTTGCCATACACACGAAATATACAATAGCATCCAAAAACGCTATACAAAACAAAATTCAATAGCGTTTTGGGCTGCAATCGTAAATTGTATGCATAAATACATTTATAGCGTTTAGCTGTCTTTTATAGCATTGTTTATTTGCTATAAAAACTGTTTATAGCACTATCATAATGCTGTAGTATGTTAAAACTGGGAAAACCATCTTTCCATAGCACAATTAAAACGCTATAAGTTTTTATCATTGCTGCTACATACATTCCAGCTTACAATTTATAATTCTACGAATATATTATAAAATTTCAAAAAAACACAATTATCACATTGTGATATCTGTAATCAAATGGAGACATAAGCCAAACCATAGTATATATATATCCATAATATTTCGTAGACAGTTTCAAACATTAAATATTTGTGATCTAAAAAAAAATAACAACTGTAGCTAACCAAAACGATACATACTAAAAGCAAAGATATACGTCAATACAAAATACATTAATCCAAGCTTTAGACCGATTTGAAAGAGAATGAATGCAGCAAAATAATTTTTCCTCCCTTGCAACTTGTAGTAACCCCGGTATCATCATACTGCACTTGTCAAAATGAAGCACATAGGTTAATTTTCAATCTAAACATCATCCGCAAGTTATATAATTTTTCATAACAAAAAAAGAAAAGGACTGTATATGAGCTGATTGAGCTCATGAACTCAGCCTACTAAATGAACTAGTATATGAGCTGGGAATACTTTAGTTGAAAAAAAGAAAGAAAAATCAAAATCAAAATTTTGATCATGCAAATAAAAGAATAATATGACTCTCCATAACGAAATATTACTTCAGTGATCATGCAAATAAAATGCAAAATTTTGATCATGCAAATAAAAGAATAATATTTTTACTTCAGTGATAACGAAATATAAGACTGGGGCGTATTCTTTTGCACTGTCGGCTCAACTATTACAGCACCCTAAAGGAAAACATTATCTGCATGTAGGACTTAAACTTTTGCACTGGGGCGTAATCTATTAGTGAAGGTCTCGTGCTTACTTCATGTGTACTACACACAACCACTTCAGCAAGAATAAAACCTTTCTTGCCAGCCTAAAATGCAAACTATAACAGCAATAAAAATGGTGAAAATGACAAGCTGGTTGCTCGAAACCATTCTGATATGTATCTTAGTTTGATTTTGAACTGGTGAACGAATAGTGTGTTATGAGCTTATATTGAGTTGGGCTGGCATTTTCTTGCAGGATTGAACAATTCTATTCATACAGTATGTGCCCATAGGGTTGTTTTTTTTTTCAAGCGAGAGAAAGCAGGACGTGAGTCTACTCCTAACAAACTCAAAATAGGGAGTACTTCCATGGCTACATCTTAAATCATCTGAACCTAACCACATCATCACAGTTTAACTCCCTCACTGTCGTCTACCCACAAAACCGTGCATATACAACCCATATCTTCATCATAATCCTCATTTTATGTCAACTCCTCTGCCATATCTCCTACACTGCCATTTCCTTCCACTCCTACAGTAAGGAGCTAATGATTTCATGGAAGCCATTGCTAAATATAACTTCAAATATTCCTTGAAGAAGTTATATGTTTGGTTATCTTGGAAAACTTATGTTTAGTCGTATATATAGCAGTGAATATACAGGAGACACTATGTTATCTACAGAAAATAGAAGACTAGAAAAGGAAACATGACGTATAGTTTTAACTATTCATGATAATACTGCAACTTTAAATAGCTCAATGTATGCTTTATGACTAAATATTCATATGATAATACTGCAACTCTAATACAATTCACGGGTGAGAATTAGTTACCGCATGATGGAGTGGGATGATGTTTACGTCAGTGTATTTAAAGTGATTACACAATATATTCGAACCATACACGGCTTTCTAAAGCCTACAATTATCAAGCTTTTTGAAAGATAAATAAATTACTGAAAAGAGTGTGGTCTACGTATTATGCAATATATCTTTTTACTGAGGTAGATTCTTTTCATATGATTTGCAAATTTAAGCTTCCTTGATCGGTCTTATAATATCATGTCAAGGCAATGCATCTTATAAACCTCGTCGATATAAAACAAAACAAAATCTAGGGTCGTAGATATAGTTCATAATTGATCACAGAATGAACAGCTGAAAACTATTTGTGCTTGGTTTCAATCAGAGAAACGGATCTATATTCTTTTACTGCAATGGCATTTGATATAATAATCTACAAACAAAATAAGTAGAATACTTTTGACTATAACTCCCAGTTTTAAGCACTGTGTAATTATAAGATAAGTGATGGTATAAAAATCCTATGTTACTTAAAAGATGTGTAGTAAATATGACAGGAAAAACTTTGGTCCCCAATTTAAACTCGTTTTAAGGAAACAAATATTTCCGTATTTTCCATGTTATAAAAACATGCTCAATTTTATCTAAATTTCAAGAATTTAGAAAACATAAAATACTCATAAAACTGTATTTGCAAAGAATTTCCCAGTATTCTCTTTCAAACATAATTATTCAATGAACAAAGGACTTTTAAATCAACCAATCTAAAAAGCATTAACAATCGTATATTAAATTTAAAAGACATTGCGGGATAAATGTAGGCAATTACAGCCAAAACTTACTTATAGTGATCACCCATTTGATGGTATGTTGATTTGGCACAAGCTTTTAGCACGCAGAACTTATGATAGATGTCCACCTCTGTATTGAAGAAACATGTCAATCAAGCCCACCTGCATGGCACAAAATTCTAAATCAAGTACACTTATGCCAAATCGTTCCAGTTATAGATATCACTTTGTAATGTATTTATTTTGTCATTTGTGCAGAAAATATATATTTTTTATGTCTAAATGAAGCTATTTACCCTAACTTAGTTAATTAAGTTAAAATGAGAACTGGACAAACTATACTGTTTTTGTTATTATTATTACCAAAAATGCTAAAACGGCTGCTAAAATTCTGATTTTACAGGTTTAGCATTAAATAACGGGTCTTTAAATGAATCCATTATTTAAGAATGCTAAGTTAAAAGGCATAGCGGCCAAGTGGGATTTAAATGCATAGTTATCAACTAAGCTTGGTCAGAGAGAGAAAACTAATTCTAAAAATAGCTGACCATCTTTAGCGACCCACAATAGTAACTATCAACTAAGAGTGATATAATATTGTTCACCTTGATCACACAAATTAGCTTGAAGTAACTAGAGAATTGAAGTGACACTTGAGGATCAATCAAAATAGGAAAACATAGATTGACCTATCTGCAATGGAGAGTAGATCATATTGAAGTTATATAGTTGAACCTATGTTGTATAATGTGCATTTAAAGTCATTTAACCATATCAGGAAATTAGATGTAAGATAGTTCCTTGCTTAAAACTAATAATAACTAGATAATAACAATCACTGGTGCAATCTGTACATGATGAAACTTTTAATTTTTTTGATCAAAAGGTGTAGTGTACTTCAGTTGGTTACCATTGAGCCTGTAACTACATGCGGTTGGTAACAAGTTTTTCCGTACTAATCAAAATTTTCAGCCACAGCTTTTACATGACTGATTTCTTAGCAAAAATGTATCAATAGAGAATTCTTTTCTTAATTGATTCTTTGGCTTCATCCTAACTCACTATAACATAAGAGTGTGTTATCATACTTTATATACGCTTTAAATGGTCTTTGGAGAAGCTGTGGCAAAAGAGCAACAAAAAATTCTCTTGTTTCCATTTCCACAAGCATTGTATTAACTCAAGTATCAACAAAATACATAAGAAATATAGCCTCTCTATCGCATAGCATGGTTAATTAATCACCTCCACCTCATGCCAGCTGGTTTCAACACCATATATTGTCATAACTTCAGCAAGCCTTGACACTCATTAAGAAATGGTTTAAGTCAAGTGAGTGCAATATGCTAGTAGCTACCAAAACAGACAATTTACTAGTTAAGGTGAGTTTCAGTACGAATTTGTGATATGCAAGGACTTCTTTAAAATAACAATGACCAATATGAATCTGCGATATGCAAGGACTTCTTTAAAATAATGATGATGATGACGAAGGATGGAAAAGAAAAGAGAAGAAAAGTACTGACATTTGACACCACATAAATACAAGGTAAAAATAAGTGTAGACTCAATTGAAGACTAAAATAAGCGTTGTCGAAAATACAGTTATGTGGCATAAATGTTGTAGAAAATCAAAGTCAATTTGCTACTTTAAAATGCAACACATTGCCCAAACCACCGAGTTTATTTTTTATAAACATGGTTGTGACAGACTAATACTGCTTAATAACACAACCCGAAGAAAAGGAGATCCCACCCCCAAGCCTGGGCAGTGACAGCTATTGAAATAACAGAAAATGTCAAACTACCGTTGAGTACCATCTACATAAGACAAATTAAGTAATGGTGGCATACAGATTTGGACAATAGTCATTAATCGCCCTATACTAATGTAACATTAGCTTAGTTTTGATATACACCTAGCTGGGGTTAGTCGATTGGAATATTATCAAAAACTGGAACGAAACATGGAAATTTGGAGGAATTATATGGTTATTATTATTATTTCAACAATGATATTGTGCCTTAAGGTACAAAATGGTACACTACAACCATGTACCTATAGGGGCTGTACTGGTTCCTATGTATTGTCATTATGAGCGTCCTATAAAACTGTGCAAATCTTCAAAGAAATATTCAAGATCCTTCATTCATACATACTCAAAAATACATTCGGTTGGCTTCAGTAGAAAAAGTTTTTAATTTCTTCAGTTGGCTTCTACAGAAAATGTTATTAATTTCTTCAATTGGCTTCTAATAAAAAATATATTAATTCATACATACTCAAAATAAAGTCAGTCATAATCAATTCAATAGTAATAGGTTTTTAAATTACAAAACTTAAAATTACGTAGTAGAACTAAGATTTATAAAGTAGCCTTGTTTGTTTAACAACTACATGCATACAACCATTTAAAATCAAATATACATCTAATTTACTCAAACTAAGATGTTAGTTGTGTGCCATATACTTACAAAATCAAATCAAAATGTAAAATAATTAAGTCACTCAAAATTAGGGAAAATACCGACCTTTAGAATCGTTTTCAATTTTCTACAGTGAAAAAAGTGTCTAGTGAAGCAGCTGCAAAGTGATGGCTGAATCCACGTAATTATCATGAGTATACGGGTGCAATTATGTTGCGTTTTTCGCCGACAATGGAAATCGTGCTTGCAATCACATTCGACTATTTAGAGGCGAGATAGATCTGCAAAAATCGAACATGGTAAAACTGATTTAGAGTGCAGGCGATGATGGATTTAGGAGTAAGATTGGAAGAATACAAAAAAATTGGGGTTTTTTTTCTTGGTGTATTCAGAGGGGGTTAGCGAAATAAGAGGGAAAAAAATTGCCGCCTTTGTCTTGGTTATTTTGGGGTGCGGTCAAATTATAGCGCGCGTCTCAATTTTTTAATACCTAGCGAACTAAAATACAGCAAGTTTGGTTACAACGCTGTCATGCTAGGCTATCAATGGTATATTTTGTTGTAGTGAGATCAGCTATTTCCTTCACGGCCGCAGACTCGTCATTCCGAGCTGCATCTCGCTTAAGCACTATCTCTTGGTTCCAATGATGCAATACTTGGACCATATCGAGATGGCTTGATTTAATCTCTTCCATCGATTTCATAGCAGCGTTGGCTTTCCCTTTGGCTTCGGATAAGGCATTTCTACTGGCTTCCAGCTCATTTATCAAAGTGTCGATAATTCATTTGTCCTGGGCCTCTTGGAGTTTTAGCTTTTCGATCTCCGCCGCATGCTCGAAGGAAACTTTTGACATTTTTTCCGATGCCTTCATCCACTCCCGATATTGCATATGACTGTTAGTGACGCAATCGATGGTCCTCTTCTGAACATGATTCTGAACCCTCTTCATGTTAGGGGAAAATAAAATCCTTCAAAGCATAAATTCAAAAATTCTTCACGAAGCTATGCCATACAAGCGGTAGGATCGATTATAGGATCTTCAATAGCAGCTTCAACTTCGATACTTTCCTTGCCAGGTTTGTGGGCAGAAGTGTATTCGCCATGGCGATGGCGATCGATTGGCTACTGAGAATGAGATGAAACCAAGGGTTGTGGAGGCATTGGAAAGGTATAAGGACCATGGGGGGGTTGATGGATAGGTCCTTACGGTCAGCTGGTCTTTTAGGACCTTTTGGAGGAGGAGATCTCGATCTTGATCTATGTTTACCCCGAGCTGGCCTGACCCTGTCGTCTCTTTCTTGATAACCATGATTGTGGTTGGGACGATAACTAGAATTGTAGTAATCTCAACTACCGTGATAGGAGCTAAAACGTGAACCCGATGATGGATGATGAATATCCAGGAGAGAATCGAACATGTTCCTCTTCCTCACCATCGTTTCTACAAAGGAAAACAGATATCAATCAACTTTTAGCATTAGAGAGTACAAGTCAAGTACAGTGCAGTGTTGAATAGTGTAAGTGTGTGTAAGTGTCTTAGTGTAACCCCCGACAGACCAAGTGAAGGAGCTTTGCTCATCGGTGTAACCTCTCCTCCGGAAGTAGGGATCTCCGAGCTAATTCTTATAGGGGACTCTGACCCTCCAATGCTCACATCAGTAAAATGAAAGCATCGAGATCAAGTGGAATTGGTAGATCCGATAAAGGGTCTAGTGGCAAACTTAAATGCTCCGACGGCTGGGAGAAAAATTCATCTTCAATAGTGTTCTGGGCCATCGAGGACTTGGATTGATTAGAGAGGCGACTTCTTGGAAGCTTATGTACGAATGTTTTCTTTTTTCTCTTGTCTACGATTGGGGGTTGTGAGACTTGTGAGGACCCGACACTAGGTTCAGATTTATCGCCCATTATGACCATGTGCATCGTCACCATGTCCTCATGCATCAATATCAATGAACTCTTGGGTACTCATGACTGGGGGCATCACGGGGCCAGATTGACTATCTCTTTGACCGATTGCAACCCATGACCTTATCCCTGCCTTTTGGGCAGTTTTAGTTAGCCCCATGCTGAGGCCCTCCTCTATCAAACCAAAAGTGATGAGGCATTCATCCCTGAGCAAATATTTGATATTCCTATCCTAAGGTGGAGCATTCTTCAGAATCAAGACCGCCTCTTCATAAATATCGCCGCTAAGCCAGGCAAGGACACCTGTAAATGATTAACATCGTCAAAAAGGCAACTTGAATATTATTTTCCTATGTTATTGTAAAATTGGTGGGTAGCACTTATGTCTGTCCAGCCATTGTCGAGCGAAGCCAGGCGGGCAGTGAACAAAGAACCATTCGCTCTTGAAGGCACTTAGTTTGTTCCACGTGCCATTCAGAATTTGGCATCTCTTTGCCAACTCAAGAAATGTAAATAAGAGACTTCTTGTCCACGGTTTAAAGGTAAAAATAAGTCGGATATCTTCGATGGTGGGAGGACGGTGCAGAAACTCCATTAATACAATATAAGTACAATTAAGGAGCGCGTAAGCATTTGGATGGAGTTGCGCTGGAGCTATCCTTAGATAATGTAGGATTTCTCGGATATATGAGTTGAAAGGCGGGCTGGACACCGCCTAGCACATAAACTTGTTACATGTTGTATACCCTTCAGGAGGTCTATGAGCCCTATCATGTCGCGACGGATCCAACATGTCGTCAAAAGGAATTCCGTGCCTTATGCAAATTCTTTAGAGAGCGTCTTTTTTAATTTTTTAAGCTACCGAATTAGGAGGATTTTCGAGGATGACTGCATCCTCTCGAGTATCGGGCGCAGGATCGATAACCTCCAGCAGAAAGATAGGGATGACTTTAGAAAGATTAAGCGGAGGACCCGGACCTCCCGGCTATTCTAAATCATGACTTGACGGCAGACTATCGGACTCAGTTGCTAAACTAGACTCTATGTCAGAATTATTCTTCTGGGAAGATAATCCAATTGGCATAATCGCTGAGCGCCCGGAACATCTAGATCCCATTGCTATTAAACTTAGTAAAAATTTATAATTAGAAGAAATAACCTATACTCCCTAGTGCATAATGAGTGCTAGTGTAGTCTAATAAAGTGATGTTCAGTATAGTAATAAGTTATGCAAAATTGAAGACAGAGAAGACAACAATAATTAAAAACTTTGGCCAGAGAGAACGTCATTCCTGACTGTCTCCACTGTCTCTGCGTGTTATCGGGAAACAATGCAGCTTGAGTTTCACAGACGATCGTTAGCCATCGGAAGTTTGGTTTTTGTCTAAGTTACAGATGAGTTTTAACATGATAGTTAAAGGCATTAGTTCATGTCATTTGTTCTTAGATAAATTGCTACCAATCATGAAGTTCATATCATATGCAAGTCATACACAAGTCTTAATGTTTGTCCAAGGTTTAGATCGATCGTTCAGGCGTAAATATATAGGCCGATCGTTCTAATATTATGCTATAGCCGATCGTTTCCCTAAGACAACACTAGACGATCATTCACCATCAAACTATCCCATCGATCATTCTTATGAGGCTATAACTCCAAGCCATAGCCAATCGTTTGTTAGCAGTTGTCAAACTTCAATGTCCCAGCATTACGGTGATCGTCCAAGAGAGGCCATGGACGATCGATCATACGACGTCTTCACAACCCAAAGCACCATACCTAACAATGAATTATCGGCCAAAGATAAGACTCGCTACTCTCTATCTACTCAATAGCCATTACACACGATCGTAAGGAGAGAGAAAGGAAGGAGGCGATCCCTTAGATGAATCGAATCGCTACAGTTTTGGGGTTTCAATCTTAAATTTATGAAGCAAATGTGAAATTCATGCTACCTAAATTTTCATCTGAAAAAGGAGAATGTCAGGACGATTAGAAAAGCGGTGAACTTGTAGTGTTTGAAAAAGGATTGGCATGAAGGAGTGGAAGAACTCGCTTAGTCTTTACTTCAGAAGGGAGGGATGAAGTAGAGTGAAGGAGAATGACTAAGTATAAAAGCTTATATAAGAGAGAGACATGCCGATCATTTTCGGTCAAAAACTTTATGCCGATTGTTTCGGTCAAATAATTTATCACGATCATTTTCAGTCAAAAACTCTATGTCGGTCGTTTTCGGTCCAAGCCCTATACCGATCCATCTCCAAGTTTTATGCCGGCTGATCCATCTCCAAGCTTTATGTCGACCGATTCATTTCTAAGCCATATGCCGATCATTCCATTGTCTAGCATATGCCGATTGATTCCATGATCGCGAGTGGATTGAAATTTTTTTTTTAAACAAAGGAAAGATATATAAAAAATGAATGATGAAATGACAGGAGGAAAATGTTTATAGAAATTTACCGCTGTTAACTTGACAATGACTTGTGAACGTGTAATCATGATCGGGAGTAAATTGCATACACATATACCTATGAGTATACGTTTTGAAATTTAATCCTCAAAAAGCAGTAAAGAAAACTGACTGAGAAGTCACCCGGAGCTGACCAGACGAAAACAAAAGCTAAGTTGCTAAAGCTTGGAAATCGCTTGGGTAAAAACAATATGACAGTTAACAAGTAGTGATCCCATGTTTATACTTTTGGAAATCGAGCAATCATCACGACGGATAGGGAAAATACGACCCTCGACAAGAAAACAGCTCGATGAAAGGATAACGACTACTCGATGAACCAGATGGGTTTCTTTTTGACAATTCTAGCTTGCAACGATTCAGAGCATGTCATGTTCAAAATAAGACGTACTTTGGGGTACAAAGGTTATCCCGCCTTTTGGCAAAGCCGTGATATCATCGATTTGGCTAGGAACAGATGATCAACAGCCTTAGAAACCAATTACGTTTAGTACTATAGATGATGGTCAGGCAGATTTGAACGAGGACCCAATCGAAGCTTAATTAGCATGAAGTAACTAGCATGGACCTGTGAAGTTATATTTCAAATTTGGAGTTGATTGGGGTTGATATGCACAATTAACGGATGGTGCAAGGATTCGTATGGATCGACCAAGAATGATCCATGGAACAGTTCAAGTCATTGAAGAACATTCAATATCTTGAAATCCACGAAGCCAATTCATGTGAAAGTTTTAGAGCATCAATGAAATGAGGAGGAGAGCCTACAAAAATGATCGCATATTGAAAGGTGAAGGTGGGAGGATGACCTATCGTTTATGACCGATCATTCTTACCGATACATCCTAACGATCGACATAGTTCAGTGTACATTCCAACTTCAACCAAGATTGACCCATATCTCACAATCCACAACTCAGAATGATACCATATTTTAGGAGTAATTTCAAGAGGCATGTGGGACCCCTTAAGAACGATCACACCGTGATTGGAGCCAAGAAAAAGGATCGGCCAACATTAGGCCGGTCGAACCTAATCTTCGATTTAGCACGGCCGATCAATATGATGGAACCCGCCTGGACCTAGAGAGCCTTCTTGCAAAGTTTCAACTCAAACCATGCACGTCTTCTTCTATAAATACAGCATGCATAGCTTCAGAAAGGAGGGCCTTCTTTGGGCGATGGAGGCTCTGCCATTTTCATTCTTCATTTTTGTACTAATGGATCCTAGCTGATCCAAACATTCTTGTAATGATAATCAAATGGAAGATCAATAAAAATATGAAATGGATGTAGGCCAAGATTGTCGAACCATTATAAAAATCTGTGTGTTCATTTACTTTTGCTGCTATTTTTTTAATTTCATTCTTCATTTAATCTCTACTAGACTCTATTAGGTGTTGATGCCCATTTTTGGCATCAACATAATGGATCCCAGCTGATCCAAAAATTCTTGTAATGATAATCAAATGGAAGATCGATAAAAATATAAAGTGGATGTAGGCCAAGATTGTCGAACCACTATAAAAATCTATGTGTTCATTTACTTTTACCGCTATGTTTTTAATTTCATTCTTCATTTAATCTCTACTAGATTCTATTGAGGTTGATGCCCATTTTTGGTGTTAACATAATGGATCCCAGCTGATCCAACATTCTTGTAATGATAATCAAATGGAAGATCAATAAAAATATGAAGTGGATGTAGGCCAAGATTGCCGAACCACTATAAAAATCTGTGTGTTCGTTTACTATGGCTGATATGTTTTTAATTTCATTCTTCATTTAATCTCTACTATATTATATTGGGTGTTGATGCCCAATTTGGCATCAACAGATAACATTGTTTTTTTATCCATTTTAAAAGTTATTATTTGGATGTCTTTGTTAAGATTTAAATAAATGATTTAAAAATATTTTCCTAAGTAAAGAATGAAATGATTTGGAATTATTCAAAGATTTAAAATGGTTTTAAGTAATCAAAGGATTTGATAAGAGAGGTTTAACGATTCTGTATACTGAAAAGAAATGTTTTAAAGATATATATCTCTAGAATATAGTTTTGATAAAGAGAAAGTAATTAACTAAATGATAAGCACTTATTTACTTAACATCTTTTTATTGTTGATTGGTTTGAAGAAACCGGGGTTGAATTTGAGTGATTTTTATACGAAAACCACTTTGAACCAATTTAAGAGTTCGAAAGTGAAGATATGTTAAAGACAGTGAAGTTGAACGTGAGGATCTTCATAACGGAAGGACTGTTTATTGATAATTCGGAGTAGCTTATGAGATAAATAAATAGTATTGGTCTCTTCTTTCTGAGATCTTCGTATGCAAGGACTACTCGCTACTAATCCTAGGAGTAATTCCTAACATGATATGGTAGGGAGTGCCTTCGTTTGTCCTATTCCTGGATAACTTGTATGGAATAATGTCTAACATTGCATTTTTAAGATCATAGTGCATTGATCTCTACAAACGTACATCTGTTTAGTGGTGTAGGAGGTAACCCCTCTTATACTTAACATCCTTCTCTGAGACGTATGAGCTCAGAGGTTGTACTTTTATGGAAATCAATAGTGTGTTGTTGGAAATGGCAATGTGGCATTTTAACTGAAAATACTCTAAGAAAGGTAAATGTTACCTCGGGATCACACTCGGGTAATCGTGAAACAGAGGTTTCTTTAGGGCTAAGTGGTTCGCTACCATTAGGGCATGATATCACCTTTCTAGATTTATTTTGTGCCTACTACGACGTCGGGTAAAAATATATGTGGTGTATGGTATGAGAGCTCTCGGATAGGTCGGGAACGGCTGGGGTGATATCATATTCGGTTCTATACACCACCACATGGGTCTACAGGTAGGCCATCTTAATTCGCAAAGGTTTTAAAGATGTCGATCCTCTGTGCATCTCTCTAGAGAAGCACTGTATGGGAGGTAGTCCCTTACCTCGCCATTCATTGGAAATCTAACTCTCCAATAAGTGCCTTCAGATTTAGTTGTAAACCTATTATGCTGGAATTTAATAATGTAACAATTTCAGTAATTTGAATATGTTTATTTGAAAGGTTTTCAAAAGAATGTCAGTAAAAATAATATCACTGGATTTTACGTAGAAATGTTTGGGTTATCGTAAGTAAAAACCCGTTCTGTGTCTATGTGCGACGTGGTCTTATGATATACCCTTTGTTTTCCAAATACTCGTATTTTGAGTTTCTCACACCAATTCAATGAATGACTCGAAGTTTATTTTCTTTCCCTTAAACTCCAGGTGCCTTATTTTCTAGGCAGCCTAGTAGTCAGGTTTTGTTTAGAGCATTTTGGAAGAGCTCGGAGCATGCAGTTAGAAGATTCTTTTGAAGTTTGTTATCCATTTCCACCACGCTCTTGTATTATTGTATTTCGAATTTGTAAGGACTTATATTTATTACTATCCATGTTAATGATAAGTTAAACTCTGATAAATGTATTTAAAATTTTCCGCTATAAAGATTATATGTTGAAATAATATATGTTATTCCATTCGTGTAAGATTTGGTTCTATCTTTATTTCCTTTCTACCCTTAACGGTCAGGTTTTTTGGCACTTGAATTTGCAACATGTGAATACCAAGGATGTATTAGTGTCGATTTTCGAGGGTCAAAAGGCCGGGTCCTCACAACTTAGCACTGTGCACTAGGGCTGAATCGGTTCGAAATTACACCGCTTAACCGCATAAAAAACACCGTTATGAACCGCTTAAAATACAGTCAAATGGTTTTCGTTTGACAAAAGGCGGTGCGGTTCTTCTCACCGTGGAAGTCGACAACGGAAATGGTGACAATTATTACAACCGACGGCCAACCATACCGCTTCATTTCCACCGTCGCTTGGAATTAAGGTTTTTCCTTGCCTGATTTGGGTCCGTTGGTGTAAAGGAAATCAATCTCGTCCGTTGAATCTACTTTATAAGCTCTATTTCAGTATTTTGGAGAGAAGTAAATTCATTATCATATCTTTTACGTCTCCGGTCATTTTGCTAAATCCTTGTCGATCATGCTTAATCACTCATCACCTCAATCTAACCCATCTGAAGATCCTCTCACTCAAGTACAACCTGAAGTTGATGGTAAGTTTTTTAGTCTATTTGCTAGTTTCTTTTCAAAATACAACAATCTGATTTTGTCTTAACTATTAAGTTCTGAAGCAGCAATTTGTTTTATAAATTAAAGGGCCTTGTTGCTTCTTTTAATCCATGGTACCAATTTGGCAATTAATGAGTCGTGGTTAGAATTTAATTTTTGGATGTCATAATTTGGTGAGTCTTGTTAATATTTATTCCCTTAAATACCAGTTCGTTGCAATTTTGGAAGAATCATTGCTTTAATTGCTGCATTTATCTATTAATTTGGTCAGTTTTTTATTTTATTTGGGATGTTTCTTTGATTACAGAAAGAAATATTCATTAAGTACAGATTGCTCTTTCATTCATCAAAATATAATGCCATTCATAAACATTGGTTTCTTTAATCACCACATTCAATAAATATTTATTCCCTCAAATACTAATTCTTATTGCAATTGATAATAACTTGGCATTACTGAATAATTACTGCATTACCGCATATTCAAAAATTGATAGTACGGTATATTTAGCTATACCTTATACATTTGCAGTGTAATTCAACTACATTCACAATATTTTTCTCCACATAGTTTTTTTTGTAGGAATGGATATTATTCAAGAACAAAATTCATCTATTCCTAATATGGAAGCCCTTCCAGTGGTAAATCAAATTTGTAATTCTTCTTCGCAGGTAATTCCTAAACTAAAGTCCAGTAAAAAACGCAAGTCTTGGGTGTGGGAACATGTCATTGAGTCTAAGGATGTGAATGGAAAAAGAGTTGGCATTTGCAACACTTGTAAAACAACATTGCCATCAGATAGTATGCATTATGGGACTACCACTATTACCGAGCATCTTAAACGTAAATGTAAAGAATGTCCAGCTTATCAAGGCATTCTTAAAGGTCAACCCATTATAACTCAAAAAAATATAGGTGGTGCACTAATCCCTTATTCTTTTATCCAAAAAAGATGTGAAGAAAAATTAATTCGGTTTATTATTCAAGATGAAATGTCTTTTAGAATGGTGGAAGGAGTAGGTTTTAGACAGCTTTTATTGGAATTATGCCCTAAACTTAAAGTACCTAATAGGCAAAAAATTGCTTCTCTTGTATGGGAAATGTATTACATGGAAAAAGCTAAAATTATGAGTATAATAGGGAAACAAAGAGTCAGTATTACAATAGATACTTGGACATATGTACATAATATCAACTACATGGTTGTCACGGCTCATTTTATGGACAATGATTGGAAGTTACACAAAAGAGTAATTAATTTCAATAAAATTACTAGTCATGTTGGTTTAGAGCTAGGTAAAAGCATAGAGACTTGCTTGAGGGGTTAGGGAATAGAAAAGGTGTTATGTATTACAGTAGATAATGCTAGTTCAAATGAGCCGGCTATCGAGCATGTAAGGAAAAAACTAGATGACATGAATGGGGTTATTCTCAATGGGAAATATATTCATATGAGATGTGCTTGTCATAGTATCAACTTAATTGTTAAAAATGGCCTAAAAGATCTTTATAGTTCAATTGAAGCAATTCGAAATTGTGTTAAATACATTCACTCTTCTCCTTCACGATTAGAAAAATTTAGAGTGTATGCACATTTTTTGAAAATGAATCAAATGTCCAATATACCAATGGATGTATGTACTAGGTGGAATTCGACGTATAAAATGTTAGATGGTGCAGAAAAATATCAAAAGGTGTTTGCTATGATGGAGGAAGATGATCTCCCTTTCATTAATTATTTTAATGAAAAAGAAAATAGGGAAAGAAAGAGGGTTGGACCACCATGTGATGATGATTGGGTGAAAGCTAAAGCCTTTGTGCACTTTTTAGAGAAGTTTAATGAAGCCACGGTGTTGCTTAGTGCATCAAAAACAAGTACATCTTATCTTATTCTAAAAGTGGGGCTGAATTATTATGGGAGATTGACTTAAAGATTGAGGACTGTTATAATCATGTTTTACAAAATGTGGCAGTGTCTATGAAAGAGAAGTTTAATAAATATTAGGGAGATTTTGAATATGTCAATAAGATGATATACGTTGCTCATGTATTAAATCCTAGATGGAAGCTTGACATCATTGAAACATGTTTTGAGTGCATTGGTTATGATGAAACCAATATCTCTCATATTGTAAGTGAAACCAAAAGAACTTTGCTCTCTTTGTTTAATGAATACAAAGGGGTGGATAATAATGTATCTTCATCACCGACCATTCAAATCCCTACAAGTTCGGAGAATATATCGTTTGGACTCTCTCTATTTGAATTGCAAGTCAAACGAAGAAGGGAGCCTATGGAGGTGGCATATATTACTAATGAAGTTGATAAGTATTTTTCCGATCCTTGTAAAAAACTCGATGGTGATTCTTTTGATCTATTGAATTGGTGGAATGTTAACCAATCTTGGTATCCTATTCTTTCCAAAATGGCTAAAGATGTACTATCAATCCCAAGCTCCACCGTAGCAAGTGAAAGTGCATTTAGCTTAGGGAGAAGAATAGTGGATCTCTTTAGAGCTTCACTTACTCCAAAAACAGTTGAAGCTCTAGTATGTGCAAGTGATTGGATTAACGCGGAAGATTTTAATTTTTACATAGAGCCAATGGACGATGAAATTCAATTATACAAGGAACTCGAGGCTCTTGAAATAAGTAAGAAATATCAATTTATATCATTATCTTAATATTGCTGATGATTATTAATGTGTTATACTTGTGCAAATGTTATGCTCGTGTTTATTTGATCTTGCATTAGGTACTTTGAAAGCAGCAGCTCCTACAAGTGCCGATCCAAATGCAAGTTAGTGCTTTGTGAGAGGTACTACTTTATAATATGTTTTCTCCTTTAATAATTGCCATCTGAAATTTATAAGTTATGATATATTAGACTTTTTTTTGAAATGCTTTTATTTTTGCAACTCTCTGATGTATTTGCTCATTACAATAAATTCCATTTGATCTCTATCTATTGCTTAAAGTTTGATGAATGCAGTGTTCCTGCTATTTAAAATGTTAAAATGAAGGATTATAAACTTTTTACTACCTTCTTATACATTTGCTTTTATAGTAAATGCAATTTAACATTTGTTTGTGCTTAAATTTGATGAATGCGGCAATCTTCTTATTTGCAGTTACAAAATCGAGTAAATTATTTACTACCTTCTGCTGTATTTGCTATATATAAATGTCATTTAATCATCAATAAATGTCACTTAATTTTAGTTAGTGCTTACAATCAATAGTCCTTTATTTAGAATGTTAAATGAGTATAGTGACCTAAAAGATGAGCAAAGTATGTTATCAGTTATGTCAAAGATGAATGCAGTACAATAAATACTAATAAGACTTGTTACTTGAATAATTAACTTTGTAGCAATTTAACTTTTATCAATGCTTAAATTTGATGAATGAGGCAATCTTCTTATTTGCAGTTACAATATTGAGTAAATTATTTACTACCTTCTGCTATATTTTCTATATATAAATGTCATTTAATCATCAATAAATGTCACTTAATTTTAGTTAGTGCTTACAATCAATAGTCCTTTATTTAGAACGTTAAAACTTAAAATGAGTAGAGTATAGTGAGTCAGTGACCTGAAAGATGAGCAGTAAAGAAAATTATTACTGTAAAGAAAATTTTAGGTAGTGCTTACAATTAATTTTGTACAGGCATTAAGTCAGTTTTTCATGCATTCTTTATTACAGTAAAGAAAATTATTCATTACCATAGAAGCCAGTCAGTTTTCACTTTCCAATGTAAAATTAACATAACGAACATTATTACATCAGTTCACTGTTCTTTTCTTCTTGCAAACCTTGAGTATCATTTAATAAAGTTACATAAATACTTCAATACATCGCCACTTCATTACACTATACTAGAAATCTATTAACAATCTTTTTTTTGGCAGTATTTTGGATTTTTGTTGCAACATGCATTTAGACTTATAAAGTCATGTGATGATAATTGCAAATTGTTGCTCTGCTATGCCGTATGGAGTCGGGCTCCATTACAAGATAGTGTGCTCATGCTCTTTGCTGAGTGAAGTCTATGGACTACACTTCAAGTCTGCTCATGTTGTGCTGAGTTGAAGTCTATGGATGGTGCATCCACAACTCTGCATACAAAGAAAATGAATTACTGCCATGTATAATGAAATCATTGAAATGAGTAGGATTGCTTGTAAAAGTTGAAGCATAAACTCTTTAGTAAATTAGTTTTTTATGAAATATAACCTATGTATTTTAGTTCCCTGCATAAACTCTTTAGTAAATTTAGTGAATTGTGCACATTAATTTTTTCTGAACCTATGTATAGTTCCCTGCTAAAATTTGACTTGATTCTAAGCTAAGGTTCATTTATTTTATTTCTAGTTTCAACAAAAAAAATCTACATTATGTAACAGCGGTTGGAACTCAACCATACCGTAATGAATGCAATGGCAACCGTGTCATTTAAAGGTTAACCGTTACCAATGGTTGATGGCAGCGGTTGGC
This sequence comes from Allium fistulosum, assembly GCA_030737815.1. Classification (NCBI taxonomy): domain Eukaryota; kingdom Viridiplantae; phylum Streptophyta; class Magnoliopsida; order Asparagales; family Amaryllidaceae; genus Allium; species Allium fistulosum. The sequence continues at coordinate 423,310,929 of CM060906.1, forward strand.
AAAATGATCTAACCATCAAAGAGCGGTACGGTAATGGTTGGCTTTATTGGCAGCGGTTGCCGCACCGTATGCACCCCTACTGTGCACTGCAATGAATTGAGTTTGGTTCCCTATTACCCTATTCTTCTCTCTTTTCCATTTTTTTAGTTCAGCTCTCAAAACTGAAAAGACAAATGTTTTTATCTGCTTAAGCTCCAATAATGATCAATTGAATTTATGAATGTATTAAAAGAATTGTCTCTTCATTGCCTTAATTATTCAAATTTCTCACCTTTTGAGTCCTAGGCTGCAGCTCTACACCCATGTCAATTGTTATTCCTTTGATGGAAAGAATATACCAAAAAGAATCCAATTCATCTTCTCAAAAATTCTTCTAAAACCCTTAAGCAATTACCTTTATACACTCCTACATACTCTTCAACCTTGAGTGCATAAGTTTTAAGTATGTTATGTGTGACGACTCATCTTCATGACCCCTGGGAACAACACTTAATGCATCCACAGCATTCGTGTGTCATTACCCAAACATCTAAAAGATGGATTGTCATGAGGTGAAAATAAAAGAACAGAACAGAAAATCTCACAACAGAACTGCTAAATAGAACATAATAGTAAAATAGTAAATAAGGTTACTCCCTAACATGGAGTTATTAAAGTAACATAAAAGTACTACCATCAGCTTAGGTAGTTTTAACAACCTGCTTTTACATATGCTGAAAAAAAACACTTACATGAATTAAAAATCAGTGGAAATAGACAACTAAATAGATCAAGGCCACCTGCTCAGATGCCATCTTCAAAAGAGCCCATAAAAGAGCTGCTACTCTCGGACTACTCAAATAAAAATGAGTACCCGAGATTTTAGGAGAAACAAACAACTCAAGTTAGACAATATGTTTGATATAAGCAAAAATCCAAAAAAAAACAGGTGTAATTAAATAAAAACATGTGAGACCATGCCACCAAATGCGGAACGGGTTTCCTCTCACAAGAATAACATCCAAAGGTAAAGGACGGATTCAAGTAATTAAGCATCATGAACAGTGCTAGACTCTTCCTGATGCAATTAAGAAACAAATTCGAAGGTTCGAATCAACAAAGGAAAAGGGAATTTTCCAATAATGACTAGGAGGGTTCACCCCCTACCAAAAGTATACCTCTAGAAATATAGTTGAGAACTTCGATGGCTCTCGGAAACCTCAAAGTCGGACCCCACCAATTGTTATCGAGAATCCGAGTATTTCACATCTTAGTGCATGGATATTCAGACCAAATCTTGAATTGATGTGATAATACCCTAATGGAAGTAACCCCACATAGCTAGGCCCCCACTCGCTCTTTGGGTTTAGCCATTTCTGACAAAGGATAACAAAGCTCAAATGAGCAACACATTGCCTTAGATTGACGAAATACAAAGAAGGTTGAGGTAATTGATAGTCAACAAACCGACTATCAAAGATACAAAATGATTATATATGGAAATTAAATCTTGTATACCCATCACCACTCGTCGATTTCAAACTTCTAATATCCCTTGGGAAATGATGATACCAGACAAGTTAAGGTAGTGTTACCTCAAAGTCATATCTCAGTGTACATTCTTAACTTTTGGGATAGAGACGAGTCTCCCTCTTCGACGTTTAGTGTTAAGCAATGTAGTTAAAGCACTCAGTACATTCAATGCGGCGAAGGTGCGAAAAGTCATAGCGGGGATATACCAAGGACATAGAGGATAGCTCTAAAATAGCATAGAAAGCTTGTACTTAATGTTTAAAAAAATATATAAATGATAATTAAATACACAATTAACATTCAATTTAATTATAATTAATACATATTTAATTTTAAATAAAAAATGTGTAAATATATTGTAAATAAACATAAACGGGTATTTAACATAATTAAATTTAATATATATTAGAGTAATTTTGTTAATGAAAATATGTTAAAAAAATTAAATTAAAAAAATCATTTCGTAATTTTTATAATGTATAAATATCATTTTTCAATTCATTTTGTTTGAAGTAGATATAGTAGGAGTAGAGGGATATAGCGGGAATAACGGGATACAGTGGAAATAGCGGGGCTTAAAGCAGAAAGCCTAGTGTTGAGGCTATTTGGAAAAATCATAGCGGTAGAAATCTGCTATGAGATATAGCGAGGTTATAGCGGGGCAATAGCGAAGAATTAACTACACAGGTGTTTAGTATACAACTAAATCCTTTCTATATAAGTGATATCACTTTACGGAAATTAATTCATTTCCATAAACGAATCAAACTTTTACTTTTAAAAACCAAATTCATGCTTCGGCTTCACATTATAAGTATTAACTTTAAACAACGTTGTTAAAGTAGTTCATTAGCTTTAAACACCATTTTAAAAAGGATTTAATAAATTAAAACATCATTATTAAATTGATTAATCAGTGTTTTAACTGTCATTAATAAGAGTGATTTATTTATCTTTAAACAAAGTCAATTAATTTGATTAATTTACTTTAAGTAGTTAAGAGGGTTAATCACTTTTAAAAACATCATTAAATTAATTAGTAAATTTTAAACAACATTAACTAAATTAATTAATAAAATTAAACACCCTTAATTAAAAATGATTAATTACTTTAAAACATTATTAAAGAAAAAGATTAATTAAATTTAAACTAATTAACTAACTTTGAAAGTCATTAAATCAAAAGGGCTAATTAATTTTAAACACCATTAATTAAAATGATTAAAATTAACTTTAATCCACGATTATTAAATGATTGATTAACCTTAAGCATCATTAGATAAATGATTAATTAAGTTCAAGTATCATTAACAAAGTAATTAATTAATTCTAAACACATCATATTAAATTAATTAATTAACCTTAGTCCTCATTAATTGAAATGATTAATTAAATTTAAAAATCATTATTAAAATAGTTAATTAATTTTAAATCCAGCATTATTCAAAAATTTAACTAACTTTGTAAAATAAAACCCAAGCTCGAGAATTAACCAAAAGGTTTCGAAGAGTTGGTATTTTCCAAAAGTGACAATATAGCGATACTTTCTATGCAAACACTTATATAACACTTTCATGTCATTTTATTTACATCCGAACATCACATCACATAACATAAGTGCGGAATTTACACGAAGTAAAAAATATTCATAAACATAAAGAAAGCATCACTTATACAATTTTACTTTGAACTTTTATGACTAATTTTAAGTGCTTACTAACTACTAAAGGTGTCGTCTTTGTAAAGCACAAATCGGGTCAACAAGATTATATAACAAACATTACTAACCTAGCGACTAACTTAGTGACAAGATTATGAAGAAAATAAAGTTCAAAATTTTAGTTTAAAACATGAGCTTTACTCACCTAAACAAACACAAATTTGAACTGAACTTGAAATCATCACACGGACGGAGTCTCCTTCCATAAAAAGTTGGTTTTAGGACCTAGATCGACCTATATGGTTTGGCCTTGGCATGAAGTGGGCTCGACCATGGGGGATGGTTAGGTGGATATGGGTCTTGTTTTGATAAGGAGGAGGTGTAGTTGAAAAAAATGAATTTTAATAGCTTTAGTTTAAGGAAGAAGTGTAAAAGAGTGGATATTTCTCGAAAAAACACTTAGGAAGCCATGAAAACTCAAGTAAAACTTGAATGAAGGTTTTGAAAATGAAAATAGAAATGAGAAAAGGAGAAAAAGAATTAGAAAATTTGGTTATATACAAATGGATAAATTAAATTACCAAATTAACCTAAAGGTACATAACCTCCACTGCATGTTTGTCACATCACAATCCTTGCCTCCACCCTTCATTTGTTGAGCCAACATGCATTTATGGCTTATGTACTTGGTGTTTCTAAATAAATGACATATTATGTCACTTTATCGTATACATTTTTATTTTGTTTTAAAATTTTCATAATATGTCACATCATATCCTATTATATTTCTTAGGTAAATATATAAATATGTATTATATTTCTAAATCCTAGTTTGTTTATAAAATGTTTGTTTATATGTATACTAAAGTGTTCACAACATTTCAGACAACTTTTAGACAATGAAAAGTCAAAAATTCAAAAAATGATTTCTGATCAATTTTCTGTTTTTCATCGAATTAAATATTTTTATAAACAAATCTTAAAAACCATTTCACCATCACTAGTTATTATTTAAAAGAGTTTATTTTAGTTACAAAACCTATTAATTATTTATTTAAAAATATATTAAATATCCATATTTTAAAGTGATTAATTTACGGATCGTTACTTGTGTGAACCTTAGGAAGTTAACAGCAACCAACTATTGCACCTTAGTCATGCCAAAATTCACTTTCAAGCTGTGCAGTTAATGCCCCGCCATTACTTCGCTATTACCCTGCTATATCTCATAGCGGATTTCTACCGCTACAATTTTTCCATATAGCCTTTCTGCTTTAAGCCCCGCTATTTCCGCTATATCCCGTTATTCCCGCTATATTCCACTATTTTCGCTATATCTTCTCTAAAAGTAATGAATTGAAAAATGAAATTTATACATTATAAAAATTATGAAATTAATTTATTTAATTGAATTTTCAATATATTTTCAAAAATGAAAATACTCTAATATCTTACTAAATTCAATTATGTTATATAACAGTTTTACGTTTATTTACAGAATATTCATACATGTTTTTATTTAAATTATTTATGTATTAATTATTATTCAATTGATTGTTAATTTTACATTTAATTGCCATTTATATATTGGTAAAAACATTAAGTACAAGTTTTATATGCTATTTAGAGTCATCCGCTATATCCCGCTATACCTTTGTTATATCCCCGCTATGAGTTTTTGCACCTCCACCGCAATGAATCTACCGAGCGCTTTAACTGCACAGCTTTCAAGGCAGTAGCCTGTCCACAACACAACCACTCTTTCCTACTCTTTACCGACTATCTTTTCTTACTATTTGAAAGTAAATTTTTGTAGTAAAATGTATGGCCCTTCCAATCAACCACATTCTTTCTGATCCTTCTAGATTCAAAGCATTGGACATAACCAACTACAAATGCTGGTCCCATAAACTACTTCATGTTCGTGCAATTTGAAGTCAATTGTTTCCTGTATAGTGAATGCCCTATCAAGGTTTCAGAAGCTACTGCTTTAGCCATAATTGTAAAAATGCACGATAAAGCGTCGTTTCAAAGAAGAATGATGATAAGATCGAAAACAAATTTGAAAAGTTCAAAAAGTTAGTCAAGGGACACATGTTGACATAAATGTCAAAAAAACTATTTGATCTGTCTGTAAATCAGAAATTAGCAAAGATCATTTGGGAAACACTGGAAAAGAAGTATGGAGCAGATGATGTTGGAAGAGAAAAGTACGTGTTAGGTAAATGGTTACAATTTCAAATGGTTGACAACAAGTCAATTATAGAGTAGATTCATGGATATGAAAACTTAGTATCTAACATACTCAATAAAGGAATAAAATTGTGTGAGATTCTATATGCCAACGTATTTGTTGGAAAAATTCTCACCATCTTGGAGCAGTTACAAAAATTATCTCAAGCACCAAAGGGTGAATCTTTCTATGCAGAACTAGTTAGTCACAAGCAGACCAAGGAAGCAAATTGTTGGAAGGATAAATTCATTTCTAAGACCAATGACTCTAATACTACTAACCTCAGATAGATTCAGAAAGAGAGGGAAAAAGATTCATAATTTTGCTAATCAGAAAATTCAGAGTGTTGTAAAAAAATTCGAAAGAAAATGATTGATCTGTTATATTTGTGGCAAACCAGGTCATAAGATGCATCAATGCTTCCAGCGGAAAGGATGAAGTAATCAAAAGCAAGAAACCAATGTTAAAGCACAAGCAAATCTTGTTAAGGACAAAGATCATAGCTGTAGTCATTGTCGAGGCTAAATTGGTGAAAAATAAGACAAATTGGGTGTTGGATACAAAAGCATATAGACATATCTATGCAAGTATAGAAATTTTCCATTAATTCCAGAATGCAGAAGACGGTGAGCATGTCTTCATGGAAAACTCTGGTGCTACTGGAGTACTTGGAAAAGGAAAGGTTCTTCTTTATCTTAGTTTTGGAAAAACTTTAGCTTTAAATGAATGTACGGTATGTCCCCTCCTTTCGTAGGAATTTATATCTAGTAGGTTACCGAAAAAGGCTGGGATGAACCTTGTTTTTGAATCTAATAAATCTATAATAACTAGGAATGGGGTATTTATGGGAAAGGGATATCTAGTTGATGGCCTATTTGTATTAAACTCTATTGTTTCTAGTAATGAAAGTACTTCTGCTTTCGCTTATGTGACTGGTACTTTGACTTATGGCCTAACAGATTGGGATATGTTAATGGAAGCTCAATCGATATAATAAGAAAACCGAATATGATGAATATATAAAATGATACTTTGACTTCTAAATGTCCCATATGTGTTAATGCCAAACATGCTAAAAAACCTTTTAAATTAGACACTAAGAGAAGTACTGAATTACTAGAATTAATACACTCAGACTTGGCAGATTTTAAGAACACAATAAGTAGAGGAGGTAAATGCCATTATGTAACCTTCATTGATGACCTTTCAAGGTACACCAAAATCTACCTACTTAGATCTAAAGATAAGACTATAGAAATGTTCTTAAATTCTAAGGTTGAAGTTGAAAACTAATTAGATTGAAAATTCAAAAGGCTTAGGTCTGATAGGGGTGGAGAGTAATGCACCGACTTTCTAAAAAGTTTCTGTGAGAAAAAGGGAATTATCCATGAAACTAGTGCTTCTTATAGCCCCTAAAAAAATGGAGTAACTGAAAGAAAAAATAGTACTCTTAAGAATATGATGAATGTAATGCTTTTAAGTTCTGGTATGATTGACAATATATGCGAGAAAGGTGTATTATCCGCATATTATACACTTAATAGAGTGCCTCATAAAAGTTTGGATAAAACCCCTTACAAATTGTGGAGTGGTTTTCCTCCAAACCTAAATTTGTTGAAAGTGTAGGGGTGACTTGCTAAGGTAGGTTTAGCAAACTTCCGAAAAACTAATATAGGACCTAAACAACTGATTGTGTATTCATTAGCTATGCTTCTAATAGTATTGCATATAGATTCATGTCTTTAAATGATCTAACTATTTGTAAGGCTAGAGATGATGTATTCTTTGAAAATGTCTTTCCTTTAAAGAACTATAATAATGAGAGCTCTTTTGGCTCTCCTATTGTCACTAATATGTCATTTGATAGAGTTAGGGATATAGGGGCAATTCTATAATTTATTATGAATTATTAACTCTAAAATTAATCCTCGTTCATAATAAAGGTGTTTTCTTTCTATTATATATTTGTTATAATGTGTTATAAATAATTAAAAATTTAATTAAAATATATTTAATAGAAATTCCATAAGTGGTGTGTTTGTGATAGGAATTACAAATAGTTGTAACCATGAGCATTATATCATAATATAATAAACACATTATTTTAAATATTCGTAGTCAAGATGCATCGAGACTGAATATGGATGCATCTATTGAGGCTACAATATGTAGCGCTCTCCAAATGTTGGGCAGTGTATTACTCATGACTGCTGGGTGCAGCAAGGGGTTATGTACTAATAGTTATTAGATAATCATGGAATGACTCACTCGATAGTTTTCTGTTGGTTAATATTACTAATGTTAAATAGAAAATATCATATGACTAATTTACACAAGTTTTCTTAACTTGAGAATACGATCAATCTTTAATATGAAAGTCCCGCTTTGATTAGTCAAATCATGGCATAGAGTCCTTAGAGTGACTATAGTCATCCAAGTGGAATTATTGGAACGAAACACCATTCAAGAGAGGATTCGTCTCCTCAGTTATATGTGGATGGTATCACAGTCAATTGAAGTTACCTCAAAGTCAAAATCTCTGGCCAAAGTAGTTTGGTTAATAATAATTATTATTATTAAACCAATGACTTTGTGTTTGGACTATAGAGTTGGATATGGACGATATTGGAATTTTCAATTACCAAATTTTGTAAGTCCAAAGCGATATAGTTTTGATGAAGAAAATTGATGTAAGTAATTGTCACTAATGGGTAATGCTTATAATAAGTAAATTTGGATTCTACCAAAGAATGTGTAGGGGGTAATTTTATCCAAAATGTCACACCACTATCTAAGATGATGTGTGAACGCTAATATTCTAATTGTTCAATACTAATCGACGACTGAATTTACACCTTTGAGCCATACAACCGAAATAATGAATATTTAGAATATAACACATGATATAGTTAATTTTTAACTATTCAAAATTAATTAAATTAATTAATAATTATGAAATATTAATTATAACATTTTATTTAATTTATTGGATGTCATTTGTATTTAGTAAAGTGCGTATATAAAAGTTATAAACGTGTATATCGATATATGATATCAGTAAAATGTTTTAATTTGATTTAAACTGAATAAATACTGAAATATGCCTTAAGTAGATTAAATTAATTAATGTTCTAAAATATTAATTGTTAAATTTATTTGATTTTTTTGATTTCCATTAGTATTTATTAATGTGTGTATATAAAAGTTATAAATGCGGGTATCGGTATACGATATCGATAGAAAATTTAAATTGGATCTAAATAGTTTTAATACTAATTGAATTTTGGAAATTTTTTGGACCCAAAGCCCATACATGATGGCCGGCTATGATATTGAGAAGGGTAGAGTTTTTTGAATTTGAAATGAAAGGGTAATCTTAATTAAAAGAGAGAGAAAGGTCATATCTTTATTACACATTTATTTCCTCCTTTAATAAGATATTCTCTGCCATTTTTTTCCGTCTCTACATAAACATCTTAGGACCGAATTTCCATGGTGGCTATAGCTCCAAATTTTCAAAACTTAACCAAACAAAATTAAATAGAAATAGGTGGTTTTCTCTTTATTGCTACTGATCTAGAGATTGATCTATTGGATCTACGGTTTATTCTATAATTCAAATTGTTTCTCCTGGCTTTATCCTAAGGTAATTTTATATTTTCCTATATATCTTTTAATTTTTTTCATATCCCTCTAATTTTTATCTCTCCATTCTGTTAATATGTGTGAATTTGGATTATGAATTGAATATCTCAGTTCCCTTTTTGAATCAATTGTATACTCTTATACATATCGATTTATTTGAAAATGTATATTATGCTCTCTGTTATTTGTTTATTATGAACAACAATAATTTTATTCATCTCTTTTCTGTATGTTTATTTATCTTGTATGTTTAACCTAGATCTAGACCTTCTTATCATGAATTTGTATATGCCTATGTCATTTGATTTTATTATTGTTTAATTAAAAAACAAAATAAATTTTGGAACAATCTTGTTAATAAGTCAGTTTTCATGTTACAAGGTTTAGATTTGAATGTTTACATATAAATTGCTAAGAGAATAAAACTTTGAAATAATTTCATTAATTAATTATAGTTGACAAATATGATGATTTAATTGTCTTATGTTTAAATTACTCTAAAACAAAATTTTCTAATTAAAACAAAAGGGAAACATTAATTTAGAGATTTATTTCTTGTTCTACAATTGTTTCTAGACTAGTACTAGATGTTTAATTAAAAGGCAAACATTCTAATTTACAAACTATTTGGATATAACTTTATTTTGTTTTATTTCAAATTTTGTTTTGGTTTTTTTGTGTGTGTATACATATATATGTATGTATCTATGTATAGGCATGTATGTATAGGTATGTATGTATGTAATAATTTTTTTGTGCTTCTGTATATGAATATTTAGCTCAAAGTTTCAAAAGGGGTTTTATGTAAAATATAGCGGTGAACTTTTGAATTACTTTAATTAGAAATTATATGCATTGTTTTATTACATATAATATAAATAAAGTCTATTTCAATATAAACCATTATACTATATATAGTGAGTGTATGTACAAATACACACACACACACACATGTGTGTGTATGAAAAAACTTTGTTGTTTTGGACGACAAATGCATATATAAATGGAAAATGTATCTATTTGTAGTGTGAATCCCAACACCTAAACAACATTCATGTTCCACATTAACTATGTACACTTTTCATATATTGCACTTTTCTTATGTTTCACTTTTCACTTCAATGAATTCTACGATGATTTGTTGTAGTTAGTTGGGATTAATTTCACAATTGTAATATTATTGCATTAAAAATTTGGTGCTTACCAAATAAAAGATTTAGACCTATTTCATTACTAAACTATTCTTTTAAAATATTTTCTGAGGTTTTTGCTAATAGATTGAATACTAGAATAAATGCGTCAATAGATAATACTCAAGCAGTTGTTATTAACGATAGGAATATTTCGGATGAGGTAATAGTAGTTTAAGAACATATAAATTACTTTCGTAAAAATAATATCACTTGTGCGCTTTTAAAACTTAATTTTGCTAAAGCTTTTGATTCAATTGATTGGAGGTTTCTCAAAGATTTATTAATGGCTAGGGGTTTTAGTACTAGATGGGTAGAATGGATTATGTCATTGCTTAAAACTGGTAATTCAAGTATTTTGGTTAATAGTATACTATGAAATAAATTTCAATCAAAACGTGGACTTAGACAAGGTGACTTATTGTCACCATTATTGTTTAACTTAGTCGTAGATGTTTTTTCTAAAATTATGAATTGGCTACTTGTTAACCCAAAAAATGGACCAACACCCTGGTTTGAGTTTGAAAGCACCAGCCCTGTTCTGACAAAGCAGTATCATAGATCATAGATATAAAAAAAGAACAGTAAAAGAAAAAAGCCAGAGAATTTTTATAGTGGTTCGGCTGTTAATGATGCCTACGTCCACTTTATAGTTTTATTATAGACTGGCTGCTGTTACAAGAAGTGTTTGATTACAAGACTTTGATTATCTTTAAGTAGATTGAATCCCTAGAGTTGGAATCCACTAGAGAATCACAGTGAACCCCTTTGGAGATTGTTGTGAGGGAGGTAGAGAGTGAAGAATGTTTCTAGCAGAGCTTCAGCAACTAGTCCGGAGAAGATTCCGCTTATGTTGCAGGTAGGATGGTATTTATTGAGATCAGATGACTTCTGGGCCAGGCCACTTCATCAACTTCTCCCAGATGGATTCATAACGACCTATGAGGGTTTAGCTCGCGATCTAAGCCAAAATAATGGGTCGCCAGCGACCCATGGTCTATGGGTCGCCAACGACCCATAGAGTTGGCTCGTGCATGAGCTATAGACTTGGCTCCTTAGCCATTGCACTGCTTGGTTGGCTCATTGAAGCCTCGTGGAGGAGCATGGGTCGCTAGCGATCCATGGTGTATGGGTCTCTAGCGACCCATACACTTAGCATCTTTTTTAACGTACTTCTTCCTTCCTTCTCTTCTTTTATGCAACAGAGCGACCTTCCACTTTGCATGGATCGCTAGAGATCCAAAGGGTATGGGTCATTGGCGATCCAAGCACTTAGATTTTTTTTGGAGTTTGGAGTTTGGGATGTTTCCATGGTCTTGTATCATCATTGCTTGCGTAGTCTCATTGCACGTTGTTCCATTTTGATGGAGTTTACTAGCCGTTTGCACTCAACTGCTGATTGGGCTGAAAGAATGTTGGTCTCTTGGTTTAGTCGATCTCATTCGTTGTCTTGGTAATATAGCTTGGCTCTCGTTAACTCCTTGCCTTTGCTTCTTTGGATAAGTTTTGAACCATTCTGATGTCACCAGTTTGCTATGTTTCTTATTGGATCCTGCTGGGTTAAAATCCCGGATAACATTTGCCCCTTAGAGTACGTCTTCATTGTAAACAAGGCATGCTCTGGAAATTATAGATCTTAATATCTATCCATCGATTTCTAAGTGATTGCGTTAGAGTTCTACAAATTTGTGGCAGGTCATGCTATTGGTCATCTAGCTTTGATCTTGACTGCTATTGCTTGGCATAACAGATCAAATTTCTTCACGTAGTTTCACGACATGCTTCGACGATAGATAAATATTAGAGGATGAGTTCATGAAAAAGATGCCCCAACCTTATGGTCGCTAGCGATCCATGTTGTATGGGTCGCTAGCGACCTGACCACTTGAACAAATTTCACTTCGGAAAGGTGGGTCGCTAGCGATCCATGATGGATCACACGCGACCCAATGACTTACCAATTTTTGCTGTGTTCCTCTACTCGTCCATATCTATGACTCGAGCCAACCCTACCTTCTATTTGGCACACGACCTAAACCAGCTCCTTGCGATCAGAAATATTAGGCGACTCGATTCATCTTGCTCCATTCGATCCATTGTTTTCTCAGATTTTCCTTGTCTAATCTCTCGGCCTTGATTTCCAGTCACACTGCCGCGCTTCATCGGTTTGTCTTGAAACCCTAGCTCACCTTTGAATCTCCTCTAACCCATTGTTAGCTCGTCGCCGACCCATCATTAGCTCACCAATGACCTGAGTACTTGTCACTAGTTTGCCTTTGGGACCATTGATTCAAGTCTTTGACCAATTATACGTTTAAAGCTTAATCAAGGTGGGTTCGCTAATTATAGCGTTTGTGTAATGATTTGATGGTGGGCATGCATTTGCAATGTTGTTCGTGAGAAGTTCAAGTTGATCACGGTTTAACGGGTGCAGATAGCCAACCGAGTCTTGAGTTTTCTCCAGGAATGACATTCGGGCTTTGGCCTAATACTTGACGTGTTTTGCTATCTTCATCCGTAAGACCAGAATTGACTTGTGCCCAGTTTCATAGATGTTACTGCAAGACATATCACCAGTCGATCCCGATTCTTCCAAAGAATTTGGACTTATCCTTCTTGTTTGTTGCATGCTCGGCGTTCCTGTAGTGAGAAGAGTTTTCCGTGTCGCTTCGGACAACGGATCCATTATCGATCATTGATCGATAATGGATAAGTGTAAAAAAAGTAGAAACAAAATAAAGTGACATGGGAATTCTTTTCTTCTTCCACTGCGAGTGAACTATCTACACGAGATAGAGCATTTCTAGTGTTTCGGGCATCGAGTTTATCCCATATTGATAGCACACTACACTTGCCCCAGTTCACACTTGAAATCCGACGTGTCGATTACAAGTTTTTTTTTCTTTGGAATTCAAGTGTGGTAGTGGAAGCTATTAGTTTAGGATAGATTTACCTAACCGTTTCAGACACGAGTTCTATTATCTAGAATGAAGCAGCCATCCATGCATCGTAAGTCAAGCGGGGGAAGCCTGACATTCTCAGAAGCCGAGTCATCATCTGTCGCTCTTTCTTCTGCCACTTCACAAGCTCGGTATGGCCAGTTGATCCCGTTTGGGCCAATCGTGGATTGAACGCCTCCCAACTTTAGAGTTCTAGTTAATTCGCCTGAGAGAGCTTCTTCGGTGGTTTCTGCTAAGATTCTTCATAACATCTTTGCGCAATACGGAATTCCAGAAGAGGATGTGCGTCCGCCAAAGAAGGATGAATTCGCTCATATGCCTCCCTCGAGGTACACCGCCTGCCACCGTTACATGTGTTTGAATGGAGCCATGCCTCCCTTTAACGACTTTCTATGTGAGACTCTTTCGAACTTGGGTATTGCCCCATTTCAGCTTCATCCTAACGGCTACGCCATCTTGACTTGCCTACATGTTCTATTCATGCGGGCGTTCAACCGCACTCCAAGTTTTGATGAGTTGCGGTACATTCTAGCGTTTAAAATGAGAGATGACTATCCCTCCTTGATCATAATCGAAGACCAAAGAAACCAGAAAATCGTCCTACGCTTGCAAAATAATTTGTCGCAATTCAAGTTGCAATATTTCTTTGTTAGATGTCCCAAGGGGTTCAATCGTTGGTGGACGACAGGGGGTAAGTTTCTTTTTTCGTTCATCGAGCTCTGATGCGTTGCAATGGAGTTTCTAGCCAGCCATATGTCTCTTGCAATTATTCCAAGGCGAAATAGAGATGTGGCTCTCGATGAAGTTTGTCAGACTCTAAAGGCTATTGATGCCGAGGAGAGATGCGTTAAAGTGTACTGACCCATGATAACTTGCGTCGATATGGATTATTGGCTCAGGGTAGATCTGCTGTTCAGGTTGAAATTCCCTCTCTCGCCCGATCCAAGGTTCATACAAGATCTACTTCTTCTTTCCACGATTTCGAGGAATGCACCTCTCAAGAGAGAGAGGCCCCGTCCAGAGGATCAACATATGAGGCCCACGAGGGAAGAGACGCTACTGCGACTGGATTAAGTGGCCCGGTTAGAATGCCTCCGATTCCGGAGGAGAGAGAAGAGGAATTCAAACAAAGAGAAGGCAAGGCCGCATCGGACTCGGAGAAGGAAGAAGGAGAGTTTGAGAGCGGTAGCGATGAGTCTACTATGAGTGATGATCTCTATGCAGAATCTGATGACTGGACTTGGAATCGTGTGTTGAAACTCCAGGTATGAGCCTCGTTCTTCTGAGCTCGCCTCTCCTTGATATAAGTAATAAAGGCAAAGCTCTAGAGTCCAGAAGGCACCGAGATTCTCCAAGTAAAGACGTCGACGCGGAGTTCGGGGATTTCAGCGACGTTTATGTGACTTTGATGAGCTCATGAAAGAAGATTTTAAATTTGATACGGCGCCTCCCCGCTCGAGTGATATCGCACCATAAGTTAGTCCGATTCCGCGTATGACAGCCGTTCGTTCCAATTCATGATGGTGTTTTAGGCCCACCTTAGAAGCACACTACACGTCTCACTAGGATTGCACTCACTTCCTTTCATTACTTTATTTTTGTGGTGTTTATTTTATGTTTCTGAAACTTCTTATGTATGTTTTATGCCAGATATGACGAGAGGATGAGGTTTCTATGATGACTTCGAAGAGCTTACTAACTCACGGTGGTATTCCAAGCGCACCTCTGGTCGTCATCAATTTCGAGAAACGGAGGAGGAATATAGGAGGAGGAAAGAGCTTGAAGCCGAAACCCACCGCCAAGAAGAAAGAGATCGAAGTCGATCGTATAAAGGCGGGTATGAGTAGAGGAGATCCTTCGAAGAAAGGGATGAACCATCGAAAAAGTCAAAGTTTGACCATCGCCCTTATTCTTCAGAGCTTGCTCCAACATGTTCTTCTGTAGGTCAAGAAATTCCTATTACTGTTGCCTCGCTTCCGCCTTCGACTCTTATTTCATCATCTTGTATTGTTACTACTGCCCCTGGTGCTTCTCGCCCCCACCGGAGACCTGCCTATGTCCTTCCTTCAAGCCCTCCTAAACTTGAGGCAGCGCTTCCTGGTTGGTTCTTGAAAGGTGTTAAGTTTGACCGTAATCTGCAGCCCGTTCACAAAGATTCATACATGCCGCACCTCCAAGCTATTCAAAGCGACCTAGAATAGTCCGAAGGATGGGAGAAACTCTATAAATAGCTGGCGGATACGAATAGAAATAACTACCAGGAGATCCTCTCTTTCAAATCAGAGAAGGATGACTTTGAGAGAGCATTGGCTGATCGCGACGCTAAGATTAAGCAGTTGGAGGAGGAAAAGGAAGCAGCCCTTCGTGAAAGTAGGAAAAAGGCTAGCCTGATGAAGGAGATGAAGGATGCACATGCAAGAGTTGAGATCGTCTACATGGACGAGATTAATAAAACTCATGCAGAGGAGGCTAAGTTGAAAGAGGAAGTGGCTGCTTGTAATGCCACCATCGAGGCCTAGAGGAAAACTATCGTTGACCATGATCTGATTTTTGAGGGGCACAACAAGACTATCTCTAACGAGGCTGAGACAATTGCCAAGTTACATGCCCAGGTCCTACAGCTCAACACTGATAAGTCCGTTGTTGAAGTCGAGAAGACTACTGTGAGAGCGGATTTCCTAGAGCTTCAAAATGCCTTGAAAGAAAGATGGAGAAGCTAGATGCGACCATTCTGAATTTTTATGTTAACTCTCCGTTGCATCAAGGAAGTCTCAGTTATCTTGGTCCGAAGTTCCTACGCACTCTTGCTTTAGTTTGAGAGGAAATATTGTCTCGTTTTGCCAACAGTGGTGACATCTATTCCAAGCGAGAGTAGCAAGATGCCTATCTCAACGACGAATCAAAGAAGGCGTTACTCGAGGGTCAGGAAATTCTTCGAGTTGAAAGAGAGAAGGAGGCCACTAATGCTGCCTTGACGACTGCCGCCTAAGCGCTCACCAAGCCCCTTATTTCTGGCGCTAGCGAATCATCAGGGAAACTCCACGACCTTCTAGTAAGTTCGGAGCTTGAGATTCTTCCTCAGGTAGTGGAGCCGTCGAAAGAAGGCGAAGGTGGTGAGTTCGAAGTCGACTTCTCGATCATTTCTCTGGTGCAGGTAATGTTCCTTCTTCCTCCGAATTCGGGAGCTTCCAGCTTACGCCGCAAGAGCAGGAAGAATTTAATGCTTTCATTTTTGGTCTTATAGGTCCATCTACCTTTCCTGTTGACACACCAACTTCTTCGGTGCTCGGACCTGCTGCTATCTCTACAGCCTTCGTGGTCATCTCTGTTCCCATTCCTGTTCCTACATCTGTGTCTTGCCTGCAGCCATGACTGGAATCCGAACAGATATCTGCACTTCATGGCTTGGATGATCCTTTTGTGTCTTTAGAAGGTGACATAACAGCAGTAGAGGCCCAGGAGCAGGAAATCAGACAAAGCAGCCCCAGAAGACTCAACACGAGCTGGTCACTATCAAGAGGGAAAAGGTTGAAGTGATCAAGGCCTCAAAGAGCTCCCGCAAATCACAGAAACGCAAAGGAAAGAGAGGCTCTTCTGAGAAGGCTGCAGAGGAAGAAGAGGAAATTGCCACTGAAGTGTTCATTGATATAACCGGCAGTGATAGCACTCCTAAGGTGAGGCAGAAGATGCCAACAAAGGGCGGAAAGGGGAGTAGTGGAAAGAAGCGTTGAGAGGCTTCTATGGATACTGATTTGATTTTTGTTCTTTTTGAGTCATTTCGTACAGGTGTAGAGTCTGAACTTAGCTTTTGCACTGTGGAGTCTGTATTTTCTTTTTGTTGGCTAGTGTTGTGTGGGTACGGCCCCCACATTTTGACCTTGTGTAAAGAAAATTATAAGCAATATATTGATATTTTGACTGTACTCTTATCTATCTGTCATACGTGTTCTGTGTACTTGTGCTTGTTTTATTTCATACTTTTCTAGTTCTGTGGTTACGGCCGAAGCCCTTTGTTCGAAGTAACGGAACATAGAAATTAGCAGCACGTTGGAAGTTAATAGAACTTTGGAAGTTAATAGAACTTAAGAATTTTTTGTTAACTTAGAAATTAATAGAACTTTGGAGGTTAACAGAACTTAAGAATTTTTGTTAACTTAGAAATTAATAGAATTTTGGAAACTAATAGAACTTTAAAAATTCTTTGTTAACTTCTTTGCTTAAAAATTCTTCATTTGGAGTGACAGAACTTGTGAACTTATTGTTTCAAAATTCTTTGTTCAAGTACCGGTGTATCCCCCTAGTTCACAGGGCTGTTTACTTCAAACAATTTTCAAATGACTGAAAACTTAAGGTTTAGATAATTCTTATATCAAACTTGAAATTTGGTAAGTCACAGCTTGATTTTCCTTCTTTCGGAAGTTTTGCAACGGTAGCATATAATCTTAGTTTCAGGCGATATTCTAATAAGTATGCAATTTATGCGTGTTTGAGGGGTCCACACTACATGGGTTAATTAAGGGCGGTTTTAATCATTAAGTGTCTAGACTTTTCAGTTTGTTTATAGCATTCCAATTTTGTAGGAGCTATGCTCATTATTCTCGATTATAGGAGCAGTTAGCGCTGGTTATGAGATGCGTGGTTTTTGGTACTCCTCGGATTTGCCTATCTTCGGGCAGCATAAGGAGTTAGTGTTATGGGATTTAGTGCACGGCATACGTAGTGCACGACTTTTCTTTTTCCTCGGTGTTGCCTATCTTCGGGCAACATGAGGAGTTATTTTTTAGTGCATGGCTTATGAGGTGCGCGACTTTTGATTTTCCTCAGTGTTGCCTATCTTTGGGCAATGTGAGTAGTTATTATTTTAGTGCGCGGCTTATGAGGTGCGCGGCTTTTGTTTTTCCTCAGTGTTTCCTATCTTCGGTAACGTGAGGAGTAGTTATTTTAGTGCACGGCTTATGAGGTGCGCGGATTTTGATTTTCCTCAGTGTTGCCTATCTTCGGGCAATGTGAGGAGTTATTATTTTGGTGCGTGGCTTATGAGGTGTGCGGCTTTTGTTTCTCCTCGGTGTTGCCTATCTTCAGGCAACATGAGGAGTTATTATTTTAGTGCGTGGCTTATGAGGTGCACGGTTTTTGTTTTTCCTTGGTGTTGCCTATCTTCGGGCAATGTGAGGAGTGTTGATTTTAGCCTTCTCGTTGTTTCCGGAGCAACACCGGTTTTTGGAAGGCAAAGACCGGGTTCCGTCGATCTAACGGTTTGAGTCGATTTGCTTCCGTCGACCCGGTGGGTAATCATTATGAACACGGTTTTCTTGGTTCAAGAAGCAAACTTTATTAAGGAAAGCAGGGCAGTTTTTTCCTATGTCCAATGCCCCCGGTATCTCGGGATGACTTATTTGCTGAAAAATAAAAAATACATAAGGTAGCATTCAGACAAAGTAACGGCGAAGCGATTCTCTATTCCATGCCATGGGAACTTGAGACCCATCGACGGTTGTTAGCTTGAAAGTCCCGCCTCTTAGCTTTGGATTAATGACATATGGTCCCTCCCAGTATGGTCCGAAGGCCCCCGGAATGGGGTAAACTCGCTTGAGCACAAGATCTCTCACTTCGAAGGTTTGATTGTGAACTTTGGAGTTGAAGTACCGTGCGGCCCCTTTTTGGTGGGAGGCAGTTCTCAATTCTGCTTCTTCTTTTCTTTCATCAATCATATCTAGCGATTCGAGTAGGAGCTGTTCATTTTGTTTTTGATTCAAATTTTTCCTTCGGTGTGAGGGGACTTCTAATTCAATAGGAATTGCTACTGAATCATATGCTAGGGTGAACGGAGTGTGACTTGTTGCCGCTTTGTGGGTAGTTCTGTAAGCACATGGTGCGAGTGGAAGTTCATCAACCTAGTTTCCTTTAGCTTTTGAAAGTCGCTTTTTGATTGTGGACTTGATGATCTTGTTTATCGCTTTCACCTATCTGTTTGTTTATGGATGAGCCACTGTGGAAAAGCTCTTTTCAATTCAGAAGCCCTTACAGAAGTCTTTGAACTTAGCACTTTCGAATTGGGTTCCATTATCGGTAATATTTTTTGCGGCACACCAAACCTGCAAATGATGTTTTTAGTATCGAAGTTAATAACTTTCTTTGTAGTTTTGGTGGCCAGCGGTTCCGCTTCGGCCTATTTTGTGAAATAATCTATGGAAACTATGGCATATTTGGCTCCTCCTTTTGCTATTAGCAGGACATCAATCAAATCGATCCCCCATATTGCAAACGGCCATGGGCTGACCATCTGTGTTAGCTCCGTTGAAGGAGTTCTCTTAAGTTTGCTGAATCTTTGGCAGCAATCGCATCTTCTGGCTTGATCTGCGGCGTCGTGATTATTGTTGGCCAAAAGTACCCATATCAAAGGATTTTCTTTGCAAAGGTCTGCCCCCAGTGTGGCCTCCGCATTTGCCTTCATGTAACTCCTTTAGGATTCGTCGTGCTTCATCATCGATCACACACCTAAGGAGGGGGGTTGAGAAATCCCTTTCGGTAGAGTATTCCATCCTGTATCATGAACCGTGGCGCCTTTAGGAGAAGCTTCTTCCATTGATTCCGGTCAGTTGGAAGGGTTCCTACGAGGAGATAGTTCTTATCGGTGTCATCCATGTATCTGGTTCGATAGTGGTTTCGAGAATCCAGTCTACGTCCATTTCGTCTATGCTTGGGTTGGCCAGAGTTTCAACTGGGACAAGTCCCAAATACTGAGCTTCTCCTGAACTTGCCAGTTTAGCCAAATAATCTGCCTTAGTGTTTTGCTCCCGTGGGATGTGAGTTATGGTGTAGTGCTCGATGTTGCTTAGCAATTCCTGGACTTTGGACAGGTACCGGGCGAGATTCTCACCATGAACCTGATACTCCCCGTTTACTTGACAAACGACTAGTCGTGATTCGTTGTAAATGTGAATAGATTTTATTTTGAGCTCCTTCACAACTTTCAGTCCATCGATCAGTTCTTCATATTCTGCTTCGTTGTTAGTGGCGGGGAATTCCAAGCGCAAAGCGTAGCTAATGGCCCACCCCTCGGGGGTTTCAAGCACTACTCCTGGTCCTAAACAGAAGTTGTTAGATGCGCCGTCGATGAAGAGCTTCCATTGTGTGTATGTTTCCGACTTGACTTCCTCCTCGTCATCCCGTATAGTAAATTTGGTGATGAAGTTGGCCAATGCTTACCCATGATGGCTTTCCTTGGATGGTATGTGATATTAAATTGACTCAACTCTATATTCCACTTGAGTAGTCATCCGAAAGTTTCTGGCCGGTATAACACTTGCTTCAGGGGCTTCTCAGTCAAAACTTTAATTGGATGAGCCTGGAAGTATGGACGTAACTTTCGGGATGCGATCAAGAGGCAATATGCTAGCTTATGGTCGTAACTTCCAGGACGCGATCAAGAGGCAATATGCTAGCTTTTCCAGTTTTGGGCAATTCTTCTCAACTCCAGTGAATCGTTTGCTAATGTAATACATGGGTCGCTGGATTCTCGTTTCTTCCTGCATGAGAGCAGCGCTCAATGCATGCGGGGAGACTGCTAAATAAATGAACAGGTCTTCTCCGTCCTTTGGCTTTGATAAGATTGGGGGAGCTTCCATGTGTCGTAGCAATTCTTCGAAAGATGTTTGACAAGCTTCACTCCATTCAAAGTTTTTATTTCCCTTCTTCAATGCATCAAAGAATGGTATGCACTTGTCTGTAGCTTTTGAGATAAATCGGCTCAGTGCTGCGACTTTTCCATTCAAGCTTTGAAGTTCCTTCTTATTTCTTGGGGCTTGGACTTCTCGTAGTGCCACTATTTGTTCTATATTTTCTTCGATGCCTCGGACACTTACTATGAACCCCACGAATTTCCTAGAGGCTACTCCGAAATAACATTTGAGTAGGTTGAGCTTCATTCCATACTTTCGGAGTATTTCGAACATTTTAGCGAGATTTTCTAGATGGTTAGCAGCTACTCGAGATTTGACCAACATGTCGTCCACATTAACTTCCATATTCTTTTTGATTTGACGTTTGAATATAGTATTTACTAGCCTTTGGTATGTTGCCCCGGCGTTCTTAAATCTGAAAGGCATTACTCTGTAGCAATACAGTCCCAAATCGATGATGAAGCTGGTGTTTTCTTGATCTGGCTCATTAATCAGGATCTGGTTGTAGCCCAAGTATGCATCCATAAATGACAGCAATTCATGTCCCGCCGTTCCATCCACAAGCTGATCGATTCTAGGGAGTGGGAAGCTATCTTTCGGACAAGCCTTATTTAGATCCAAGAAGTCAATACAAGTTCGCCATTTTCCATTAGACTTATTGACTAAGACTGGGTTCGATACCCATTCAGGGTAAGTTACGTCCTGGATGAACTCATTAGCCATCAATTTATCAACCTCCTCTCTCAATCCCTTGGACCGTTCAGAACCTAAGCTGCGCCTTTTTTGCTTTACTGGTGTGAATTTGGGGTTAATATTGAGTACGTGGCAAGTAATTTCGGTTGATACCCCACACATATCGGAGTGTGTCCAAGCAAATACGTCCAAATTGGCGCGGAGGATTTGGTTAGTTCAAACTGCATCCTGTTTCCAAGCTGCGATCCAATTTTTAGGATCCGCGTTGGGTCATCCATCAGACTGGGGCAGACACCGTCGATTCTACCGGTGCTGCCTGATCCTCCCCTGAGCTCTTCTTTTTAGGGTCCAAAGCCTTGTCGAATCAGATATGGTCCCCATGCTAGGGGCGGCTTTGTAGTTGCTATTCGGAGGGTTCACAGATGTGGAGGGTTTTCCCCACATCCTTTCCTTTTTCCTTTCTTCTTGACTCACGCAATTCTGCGATGTAGCATTCTCAGGAGGCGCTTTGGTCTCCTTTCACAATTCCGACTCCGTGTTCTGTAGAAAACTTCATTGTAAGGCACCATTGGGCCAATGCTATTCTGAAGTCGGCTAATGCGGGTCGTCCCATAAAGGCGTTGTATGCTGACATTTCATCTACGATAACAAAAGTCTGAATAAGGTTGACCCTTCGCTCACCCTCTCCAAGCTCCACAGGTAGGTCAATTGTTCCCACCGGTTGTTTGGGTTCACCGGTAAACCCTTAAATCTTTGTTTGGCATGAGGATACACTTTCCATGCCAATCTTCATTTGATTGAAAAGTATGTTTGAAGAGTATGTTAACGGAGCTGCCACTATCAACCAACACCCGCCGAACTACTGCAGGCTCGATTCCTACTATCACCACCATTGGATCAAGAGTTGGAGCCTCGATCCCTTTAGTGTCCTAGTTTTGGAACACTATGTTGTCATTCAAAATCCTTTGCATCTTGGCCAGAGTTTCATCTTTTATAGCTAAATATGATTTCTTTGGAGCATGTTTCAATGAACTTGCGTATCGTTCCATTTCTCCCCAACTTCTTTGTGCGGGATGTGGTCCCTCGGATATTGTTCCGATAATAAGCCTTTGGTCAGTTCGTTTCGACCCTTCTTTGTCGATTCTAGCTCGTTTCCTTCGTTCTCTTGGGTGCTAAGGAGTCGCAGATTGATCGAGGTTTTATGTCTGTCTTATGTGCTGCTAGAGTTTGTTATTCTGGATCAATTCCTCAATGAGATTCTTTAGGTGGCGGCATTCATTCGTATTATGGCCGTGTGTCTCGTGGAAGCAACAAAATTTCCCTGAGCGCTTCTGCTACTCAGTTGCCTATTTTCTGGGTGGCCTTTTGCATTCCTCAGTCTCTTGAATTGCGAGAAAAATGTTATCCGGTGTGTTACTTAGGGGAGTGTAGCCTTCGGGCCTAAACTCTTTGAGCTTTTTATTATTGCCATTACCATTCTTCTTATTGGAGTTTTGATATTTTCTCTTTGAATTTCTATCTTTCCCAGTGGTTCCTTCAGCAGTCCGAGAAGTGTGCGCATTTTGGTTCATTGCTACATCGCTTTGTCCGACGTTCGTCGGTCGCACACTAGTAGACTTCCTTTCCAATTCCTACGCTTCCTCCAACCTTAGGTACTGACTTGCTTTACGATTGAAATCTTTCCTGGTAGTAGGTTGCTTCATCTTAATCCACTTTCCAAATTCAGTTCCGGGTGAATGGCACGGACTAATGCCATAAAAATGTCTTCATTGGGGTTGCTTACTTCTGTCACCATGGTGTTAAACCTATTCACGAAATATTTTAGTGATTCGTTACACCCTTGGAACAATTCGGATAAGGACATGACTTCTTTTGGCTGCGGAGTATAGAGCTTGAACTGATCAATGAACTTTGTTGCCAGTTGGTCAAAAGTAGAGATAGATCTCGGTAGAAGCCTAGTGAACCACATTGACGCAACTCCCTCGAGAAAGATAGAAAAGCATCTGCATCGAACAACTTCGGAGACATTAGCTCTGTCCATGTACAAACTGTATTTGTACAAGTGGGGTTTCGGGTCTTTTGTTCCATCATAGGACGGAATAGTTGGCATTGTGAATTTTTCTAGGTATTTCTCATTCAAGATTTCATCGGTGAAGGGAGTCCCACTTGGAGCGGGATTTGACTGTAGGGTTAGGAGAGCATTAAGCTTATCCATTAGCGCCTTTTGGCTACTTTCCATTTTTTGGTTGATCTCATCAACCATTTTATTTAACTCATCCCTGGTTACAACTTCATGCTGACTGGAGGAGGCTGACACCTGATTCGGTAAGTTAGCGCCATTTACTTCAGTTTGTTGGGGATTAACATCTTCTCCAGCTACTACTGTGCCTATGGATCTTCCAGAGGCAGTTCTTCTTCTTCTTCCATAGGTTATTGATACCAAACAGTGGATTCTTCAAGCAAAGATTAAGGATCTAACTTCTGGACCTATGGGTCCAAAATAGATGCTAGATCTGGATCTTGAGTTGGATTTCTAAATGAAAGCACCAAAATGTTAACTCAAAAAATGGATCAACACCTTGGTTTGAGTTTGAAAGCACTAGCCTTATTCTGACAGAGCAATATCACAGATCACATATATAGAAAAAGAACAGTAAAACAAAGAAGACGGAGGATTTTTATAGTGGTTCGGCTGTTATGAAGCCTACGTCCACTTTATAGTTTTATTAAAACTAATTGCTGTTACAATAAGTTTTTGATTGCAAGACTTTGATTATCTTTAAGTAGATTGAATCCCCAGAGTTGGAATCCACTAGAGAATCACAGTGAATCCCTTTGGAGATTGTTGTAAGGGAGGTAGAGAGTGAAGAATGTTTCCAACAGAGCTTCAGCATCCCGTCCGGAGAAGATCCCGCTTATGTTGCAGGTAGGATGGTATTTATAGAGATTGGAGGACTTCTGGGCCAGGCCACTTCATCAACTTCTCACAGATGGATGCATAATGACCCAGGAGGGTTTAGCTCGCGATCCGAGCCAAAATCATGGGTCGCCAGCGACCCATAGAGTTGGCTCATGCGCGAGCTAAGGACTTGGCTCCTTAGCCATTGCATTGCTTGGTTTGCTCATTGAAGCCTCGTGGAGAAGCATGGGTTGCTAGCGATCGATAGTGTATGTGTCGCTAGCGACCCATACACTTAGCATATTTTTAAACATACTTCTTCCTTCCTTCTCTTCTTCCATGCAACAGAGCGACCTTCCACTTTGCATGGATCGCTAGCAATCCATAGGGTATGGGTCACTGGCGATCCAAGCACTTAGATGTTTTATGGAGCTTGGAGTTTGGGAAGTTTCCATGGTCTTGTATCGTCGTTGCCTGCGCAGTCTCGTTGCACGTTGTTCCGTTTTGATGGTAGTTTACTAGCCGTTTACACTCAACTGCTGATTGGGCTGAAAGAATGTTGGTCTCTTGGTTTAGTCGATCTCAGTTGTTGTCTCAGTAATATAGTTTGGCTCTTGTTAACTCCTTGCCTTTGCTTCTCTGGATAAGTTTTGAACCATTCTGATGTCACCAGTTTGTTCTGTTTCTTGTTGGATCTTGCTGAATTAAAAACCCGTATAACACTACTAATAATAGGATATTAGATATTATAGGCAATGAGATCACTAGTATTGGTCTTTCTATTCTTTAATTTGCAGACGATACTATGAATTTTACATCCTATTTGCCTGAAGATGGTATTACGCTTAAATTTATTTTATATAGTTTTGAACTTTTATCTGGTCTAAAGATTATTTTTGACAAAACTTCAGTTTAAATCGTACGCTAATGGGATTAGCACAATTTGCTTTACTTTATGCTAAATTAGAATTACACACTATTGATAATGAAAAAGACATTAAAATATGTTGTTGGGATATTAGTAAAAGATATACCTCTCATTCATTTTATAATTTCACAAGTTTTTTGGGAAGTAAAGTGAAAATATTTAAATACATTTGGAATACTAGTGCTCCACGAAAGGCTAAATTACACATGTGGTTAATTATACATGAGAAATTATATACTATAGAACTTTTTAAAAAGAAAAATATGTTTAATGATAAAAAATGTTATTTTTGTAATAATGATATGGAAAATATTATACATTTATATATTGAATGTAATATAACTACGCATATTCTTGTAAACATTCTCAATACTTTTTATTTTAATATAAATTGTAGACTAATAAACTGTGAATTGTATTGGAATAATCTTAGATTTTATTATAAGGGTTACAAATGGTTTTTACTTGACATTATTTACACAATAACATGTTGGTATATTTGATTTGAAAGAAACCAACGTATATTTAGTAATGTTATTACGGATTTGGAAAATTTAACATATTTAATTACTTTGTCTAGTTTAATTGGATTTCAAATCGTAGTTATAAATTAAATAAAAACTTGAATTTTAATGGTTTTTTAAAAAAAGCTCGTATTGATTTTTTAAGAAATAAAATCATTATAAATAATAAAGAAATAGTAAAAAATTTAATGTAATTTCCTTGGACAATCCTTCTATGGTAAACGTTTGTTTTTCATTTTTATTAGGATATTATCTTTGAAATAAATTTTTCGTTAATGTGCTTTTTGTTGGTTTTTTCTTTTTAGCTGGATTTTTTATACAAGAAGGCAGTTTTTCTTTACTTTGATTATATTGAGATATTAATGTTATATGGGGATACTATAACAGTTTGACTATCTCCACTTTTAATTACCCATTTAAGTATATGTGGAGGGGTTAATGCACTTATGACAATGAAAGATTAGAAAATTTCTGTTCTTTTCATTAGAAATCTTTGTTCAAATTTGTTTTGCTTGTTATTTCTACCAAGTTTAAGGGCTTTTTGATTCTGCGAATTTTCACTGCATTTTGGCGAACCATTCAATTTTGGTGAGTTTATTTTAGTTTTGTGATCTGATTTTGATACTTTAGCTCAAATGCATTCTTGTTGAATTGATAATTGTACAAATTTATAATTTGGATTTAATATAGTTATCTTTACACATTTAGGCCTGAACATGCAAATACTTTCTTCGTAGTTGGTGACCTTTGATCAATTTGATGTAGAAAAACAAACTTCGGGTGGATTCCATTAAAGTGAATCCAAGTAAGGTTTAGGTTGGTTCTAAATGTCCAATTTACATTTAAAAATTCTTGTAGTAAAATATACAATAGAAATAAAATAAAATGATATACGATAAGTAGTGTTAATAATGTATTTCATAAGTTGTAAAAAGAGCATTCTTTATATCTTGTTAAGCGTGGCATAGATATACATATAAAATATATATGACATCAAGATTCAGGATAAGGTTGAGACGACTCACCTCCTCGATCCTCGGAAATAGACACTAGTACATCCTCGGTATTTACGTGCCGTAAATCCAAGTGCCAGAGAGGCGATTATCATGGGTAAGAATGAAAATAAAGATAGAACAGAATCTTACACGAATGGAATAACATATATTATTTCAACATATAACCTTTACAGCAGAAATTTTAAATACATTTATCAGAGTTAAACATGGACAGTTATAAATATCTGTCATTACAAATGCAGAATACAATGATACATAAGTGTGGTGGAAACGGAAAACAATCTTTAGAAGAATCTTATAATTCCATGCTTCAAGCTCTTCCAGATTACTTCTAACTAAATATAACAACCAGGCTGCATGGGAAAATAGGGCACCCAGAGTTTAAGGGAAAAGTAAAATAAACTCCGGGTCAGACATGGGAGTGGTGTGAGAAACTCAAAATACACGTTTTGAAAATAAAAGGTATCTCATAAGACCACGCTGCACATAAACATGGAACAGGTTTTTACCTTGTGATAACAAAAAACATATGCTATGTAAAATCATTTGATATTTATTTTATTGACATTCTTTTGAAAATACTTTTCACATAAACTTATGAATTTTAGCCAAAATTTTTCCATTGATCAAATTTGATGGCATAATATGTTTACAATTAAGTCCGAAGGCACTTATTGGAGAATGGATTTCCATACAATAGCAGGTAAGAGACTACCTTCCCTACAGTACATATCTAGAGGAATGTACTGAGGATACACAAACAATCCTCCGCATCTGGCAAGCCGGTCTGTCCCTATTTGGTACTCATACATGGCCTAGATAAAAACCGAATATGACATCACCCCAGTCGTTACCGACCTATCTGAGAGCTCTCTTAGCGTACAAAATATACCCAATTGGTGATGACCAGGCCCAAATGGTTGCGAACCACGTAGCCTTACGGCGTACCCTATTTAAGCCCTTACCGGGTGATGAGGCCTGAGGTAACGATTACCTTTCACATAGCACATTTCACTTTAAATGCCACATCTCCATTCTATGATCACACAACTGATTTCTACAAACGTATAACTCCTGAGCTCATAAGTCTCAGGAAATGGTGTTAAGCTAAGAGAAGTTGCATTCTCTATCACCAAACTAACGATATGTTTATAGTGATTAATTTATGCAATTAGAAATGCAACGTCGGACATTTGTCCATACAATCTGTCCAGAAACACGATAAACCGAAGGCACTCTCCTACCATATCGTTTCAGGATTTATCCCTAGGATTAGTAGCAAGAAGTCCTAGACCGAAGATCTCAAATAAAGAACTACTACCACATAATTTGATACGGGAAATTTCCCCCGAGGGTCCATGAAAAGCAACCCTAAATTCCATCTTCCAAATTATTTCCTTGTATTCACTTCGAATACGTAAATTGGTTCGATGTAGTCTTCGGATAGGAATCATCCAAATCCGACCCCGATTATTTCAAACTAATCATCGATAAAAAGAGATGTTTGGTGAATAGGGAATTATTCTTTGATTGATTAATTTCGTTTTATCAAAAATATCTTCAAGAGAGATATATCTTTTAAAACATTCCTTTTCGACATATACAGAATCATTAAACCTCATTTATCAAATCCTTAAAACCCTTTCAAATTTCAAACCATTTCATTTAAATCTTAACGAAGATTTCTTAATTCAAAACTCAAAATTTTGATTGAGTTAAAACCATGTTATCTAGGATGTAAATCCAAAACCAGTAAATATTAGGTGAGCAGAATCTATAAAAATCATCTAATTCTACTAAATATCAACTCCATTATTCAATAAGTACTATGGGCGGTATAACGGTGAAATCGCCTTTTAATTCCACGAATAGTACGAGTTCCCTCTTCAAGCTTTAACACCAAGTATAAGAAGATTATCTCCATAAAATCTAAGTTGTTTAAATTTGGAAAATTTAACCTTTTATACTTAACTTGTTTTTTACATTTCATCCTTATCTATACCTCGGCCAGAAAAGACCAGGTGAGCCAGGGCGCTGGTTGCTCCTGAACAACTCCTTAGTTTAAGCACCCTAATAAGATCTCAAGAATAGAAAAATCCTGTCTACTCATCGGCTTTTTGAGCCAAGATTAAATCACCTGATTTTTTGACAGCTTTTCTTTAAATCATTTATTTAAACATTTTTGAATAAATTATAAAACTGCCAAATCATTATTAAAACACTTAATTATTTATTTAAAAACATTTATAAAAGATTTGGATAAGAATCGTTAAGTTTAAAACCACATTTCAAAATTTATAAAAGGTGTTGCGAATGGTGCTTTTTAAGCTATATTAATCAAAACGACTTTTCTATCATTTGGAAATTCATTTTTATAACCCAAATCACCTTAAAACATTTTAAAAGATTTTTAGAATTTATTTTATATTTTTAAACAATTTTAAATATCATTTTTAAAGAAATCCCTTTATGGATTCCGAATTGCAATAACATGATTTTTCCAAAAACTTGTTTTACTCATATTTCAAAATCCACTTATCAAAATCTCGATTTTTTTCTTTGCTTGAAAACTATGGATATAATAGGTCGAAAAATTCTTATCTTGAAGAATTCCGAGCTATATTCCATTCTATACATTCATTTCACTTTTAAGGCGCGAAATCGCAAACTACCGTTACGCGATGCACCTATTTTTGACTCAATTTTCAATATTCATTTAAACTTTGCCAAAACACTTTTAAATGTTTATAAAACATTTCAAAATCATAGTAAACCATTTTTAAGAGGTTTAAACATTCCATATACATCATTTCATTCAATAAAGGAAATTGATTTCCTTTGTGCTTATCGACGTGTATTAACGTGACTTGCATATATATTCAACAACTGTATTAAACAACCATCGTTAACAATCATATCCAAACATATATATCATCCAATAGTATATATAACTATAGTTTAGGAGTTTCTCACCTTCATTTTCCCTTCGAGCTAATTTAAAATTGGTTATATCTTCGATATCACGAAATAAAACTCCATGAAATCTAACTCTTTGACCTTTAGTTGGCTTGATCTCGGCCTTGGAGAATCACGACCTTAGGTTCACTTAATGGTAGGCTTGGCCTTGCTTTGGGAAATGATGGCCTTGGGTATACAAGAGGTAGAGGAAGAGTTTTGAAGTTGTTTTGAGATATATTGCTACTATATATATTACACTTATTTAATTTCTTTTTGATATTTTTTTCTCCATAACTTTGTTAACATGAGAAGCCATTAATAAGCTTGTTAATTTGGAGAAGGAAGTGAAAAAAATTGTGTGAAATATGTGAAGAGAGGGTTGGGTATGTATAGGATTTTAGAAAATCAAAATATCGTAACATGAATGGATGAAACTACCCCTTGCCATCCCTACCTAGCCCACTCTTGAACGCACGGAAGCCCCCCTCATCTAATGGATGATGTGGAGGTGATGGTGGTGATGACAGTGGTGTAAGGTGGATTTGATGTGAGAAGATGTTTTATTTTTTAAACTTAGATATTTTTCTATATTTACCATATGTAAATATATTTCTACTTTTCTACCATTGTTATAAGTATATGTATATGTTAATACATGTATGTGTGCCATAAAGATGTACAAGTTACATAAACAATGTTGTATAACTTATTTATGTCTAATTGTTACGAATTTTAAATCCTATTTCCGGTCATATTTTCACTTTTTAATTAACATACGTATATTTATAAACAAAATTTGAAAACCAATTTCTTATTATTTTAGATGAATAAAAATGATCATATTTGAATTATAAAACCAAATAAATCAATATTAACAATTATTTACAAAAATCGTTGTTATATTGATAAAGCGATACGAATTTTTTTAATATTTTCAAATCAAATACATGTCTTTATAAAACTATTATAAATGATTTATTAACACTTTATAACTATTTAAAATTTCATCATTGTCAAATAATTATTAGAATAATTAAAAAAATTATTAAATCATTAAATCTCAATTAAATTTAAATATTAAATATAAGGGCATCATTGATGATGTCAGAAACACATTTTATTCTCAAAAATATAATGATTGATTTTATTTCATATTCTTGCTTAATTTATAGAAATAAATATATGTATCTAGCTCCATGCATGATATTTTACGATTATAGAGGTGGTTATTGGTAAAACGGTTTTCGACCGTTTTATTGATTTAAATCCCAAGGAAAATATTTTTTAAGTATCTATTCAAAATAAGATTACTGTTATTTATTCTCACTCAAAACAATATTATTTGCATTATCAAATTTTTATTTGAAATTTTTTAAAAATAAATATAATTTATCAAAGTGATAAATTTACGGGTCGTTACAGACATCCCCCATTAAAAGAATTTTATCCTCGAAATTACAATGCAAAACCCAAAGGTGTTTGCCAAAAATATTTATTTTTAAACTTACACCCGTACGATGTATATAGATTATCTGCTCGGGATATCTGTTTCGATCTTCTATTCGAATTCACAACTTTACTTCCGAACTATTATTGATCCCCTGATTCTCTAGTGCGGACTCCGATTAGGCTTTCCAATCAGAATTTTAGTTTTCCTTGCATAGCTCTCAACTATGATAAAAAAACTCAGGTATTTTACACAAACACTCATTAATGTTCGTTGTCAAGAATCGAGTGATAAATTCTTTTTTGGACCAGTGTAAACAACTTAAAGTTCTGCACTCAAATCTTAGATTAAATCGAGCGATGAAATATTCTACATACTTCATATGTATTTCTTAATCTTTCAAAAAAAAATTATGAAAACATTTCATAAAACTTTCATTCTTTATTCAAACATTTTTATAAAGATGCTTCTTTAACTATTTGCTAACATTTCTAAGAAATCATTCAAGTTAAAGATAACTTACCTTTTGTTATAATATACCACTTATATTATAATTTGCTCCTTTTAACCAATATTAAATGCAAACAATTATTACCAAAACATTGTTATACTAAACTCCTTTATAAATTAAACGTATAACATTTCTATCTTTTTATAAAAGATTTCAATACTTGTTATTATCTTTAAAACCCCATTATTAAAGATCTAAATATACCCATAAGACTTCTTCCAAAGTGTCATTCAATGGTTTAAAAAGAAATGTTAATAAAACATCGTTTTTTACAAACCCAAAACCGTTTATTAATAACTTTAACCATTTCTTTTAAATATCAAAGCATACCTATGCTTATAACATAAGATAATACACTTTGATAAAAATTGACAACCATCAATTAATGATTCACGTTATCCATTTTTGACTTCGGAAATTATATAGACCGAGTAACTCAAAACTGATACTAAGGAACTGGGTACTACCAATAGTATCACATATTTCCTTAACAAGAAGGGGAATACTAAAGAGAAGTGTTTACCATCCGAACACATCTCCTGCCCATTTTTAGTTACTTTCGAGCCACTCGAATCAATTAATCATTAGATTTTTTCATTTTCAAAATCCCATTTTAGAAATAATACTTTTCCAAAAATCATTCGAAAATTCCTTTCAAAAATACCGAAATTTAAATTCTCAAAAATTCTTTTATAAAGCATGTTTTATAAAATCACTTATATAAAACATGTTCATAAGATTTATTTATCTTAAATAAATTCCTTTAATCTCAACATTATTATTTATCGAATACCGCATAGTCAAATTATGAAACTAAATTCATGAGGTGTTCCTATTTAAACTTTTAAATTAAACAACCAACCAATCAATGATAATAACTGAGTATTATCATTTTCATAGTCAAATAACTATATTACAAAGAATTATTTATATTCAAAATATAATCCTAGGTAAAATTTCATTTACAAATTTTCAAAACCAAAATCATTTGTATATACCACAAACAAATACAGGCTCATATATAATACTCTCAAACTCATTCTAGGGTGTTACCAACCCTATCTCTAATGAGTTACTCATCCTAGGGTATTACTTACCCTACATCTAATGAGACTTTACCCCACCAAAGCTAAGATTCTCGCTTTACCTTGCGCTCTGATACCAAATGAGACAACCCACCTCCTCGGCCCCGGAAATCGACACTAATACATCTTCGGTATTCACGTGCCGCAAATCCAAGTGCCGAAGAGGCAATTATCATGGGTAAGAAAGAAAATAAAGGCAGAATAGAACCTCACATGAATGGAATAACATATATTATTTCAATGTATAACTTTTACAATGGAAATTTTAAATATATTTATCAGAGTTAAACATGGACAGTTATAAATATATTCCTTACGAATGTGGAATATAATGATACATGGTGTGGTGGAAACATATAACAATCTTCAAAAGAATCTTCTAATTCCATGCTTCGAGCTCTTCAATATTTCTTCTAACTAAATCTGACTACTAGCTTGCCCGGGAAAATTAGGGCACCTAGAGTTTAAGGGAAAAGGAAAATAAACTCTGGGTCAGTCATGGGACTAGTGTGAGAAACTGAAAATACGTGTTTTGAAAAGAAAAGGTATCTCATAAGACCATGCAGCACATAAACATGAAACGGGTTTTTACCTTATGATAACCAAAAACATTTGCTACGTAAAATCATTTGATGTTATTCGTAATGATATTCTTTTGGAATACTTTTTAAATAAACTTATGAATCTTAGCCGAAATTGTTACATTGGTAAAATTTAACAGCATAGTAGGTTTATAATCAAGTCTAAAGGCATTTATTGGAGAATGGATTTCCATACAGTAGCAAGTAAGGGACTACCTTCCGTACAGTACATCTCTAGAGGAATTTATAGAAAATACAAAAACAATCCTCTACATCCGGCAAGACCGGTTTATCCTTATTTGGCACTCATACATGGCCTGGATAGAAACCAAACATGACATCACCCCAGTCGTTACTGACCTATCCGAGAGCTCTCTTAGCATACAAAACATACCCGATATATAGAGGGTTATCTAGAAAGGTGGTGACCAAACCCTAACGGTTGCGAACCACATAGCCTTACGGGGTACCTTGTTTTAGCCATTACCGGGTAATGACGCCCGAGGTAACGATTACCTTTCACATAGCACATTTCACTTTGAATGCCACATCGCCATTCCATGATCACTCAATTGATTTCTACAAATGTATAACACTTGAGCTCGTAATCTCAGGAAAGAGTGTTAAGCTAAGAGAAGTTGCCTTCTCCGCCACCAAACAGATGATACGTTCATTGAGATTAATTTATGTAATTAAAAATGCAACGTCGGGCATTCATCCGTACAAGTTGTCCAGGAACAAGACAAACAGAAGGAACCCTCCTACCACATCCTATCGGGAATGACCCATAGGATTAGTAGCGAGAAGTCCTTGCAATGAAGATCTCAAATGTAGAGCTATTGCCACATAATATGATATGGGAAATTTCCCCCGAGGGTTAGTGACAAGCAGCCCTACATTCCATCTTCCAAATCATTTACTTGTCTTCACTTTGAATACGTAAATTGGTTCGAAGTGGTCTTCGGATATGAATCACCCAAATCCGACCCGGTTCCTTTGAACCAATCATCGATAAAAAGAGATGTTAGGTGAATAGGGAATTATTCTTTGATTGATTAATTTCTTTTTGTCAAAAATATCTTCAAAAGAGATATATCTGTTAAAACATCCCTTTCCGTCATATATGTAATCATTAAACCTCATTTATTAAATCCTTAAAACCCTTTTAAATTCTAAATCATTTCATTTAAATCTTAATGAAGATTTCTTAATTCAAAACTCAAAATTTTGATTGAGTTAAAACCATGTTATCTAGGATGTTAATCCAAAACTAGTAAATATTAAGTGAGCAAAATCTATAGAAATCTTCTAATTCTACTCAATATCAATCCTCGTATTTAACAAGTAGTCAAGTACTATAGGTGGAATAACGTGAAATCACCTTTTAAATTCCATGAATAGTACGAGTTCCCTCTTTAGGCTTTAACACCAAGTATAAGAAGATTATCTCCATTAAATCCAAGTTGTTTAAATTTGGAAAATTTAACCTTTTATACTTAACTCATTTCTGACATTTCGACCTTACCTATCCCTCGCTCAGGAGAGGCTAAGTAAGCCAGGGCATTGGTTGCTCCTGAACATCTCCTTAGTTTAACACCTCACCCAGATCTCACAAATAGAAAGATCCAGTCTACTCCTCATCTTTTAGAGCCAAGATTAAATCACTTGATTTTTTGACAGCTTTTCTTTAAATCGTTTATTTAAACATTTTAGTTAAATTATAAAACTTCCTCTTTATTAAAACACATAATAATTTATTTGAAAACATTTACAGAAGATTTGGAAAAGAATCGTTAAGTTTAAAACCATATTTCAAAAGTTATAGAAAAGTGCTATGAAAAGTGCTACAATGGTGCCTTTTAAGCTATATTGATCAAAACGACTTTTCTATCATTTGGAAATTCATTTTGATAACTCAAATCACTTTTAAAACGTTTTAGAAGATTTTTATAATTTATTTCATATTTTTAAACAATTTTAAAATATCGTTTTTAAAGAAATCACTTTATGGATTATGAATTGCAATACCGTGATTTTTCCAAAAACTTGTTTTACTCATATTTCAAAATCTACTTATAGAAATCTCGATTTTCTTTCTTTGTTTGAAATCTACGGATATGATAGTTTGGAAAATTCTTATCTTGAAGAATTCCAAGCTATATTCCATTCTATAAATTCGTTTGAATTTTACGGCGCGAAATCGTGAACTACCGTTAGGCGACACACCTATTTTTGAGTCAATATTCAATATTCATTTAAATTTTTCCAAAACACTTTTAAATGTTTATAAAACATTTCTAAATCATATTAAACCACTTTTAAGTGGTTTAAACATTCTATATACACCATTTCATTCAATGAAGGAAAGTGATTTCCTTTGAGCTTATCGATGTGTATTAACGTGACTTGCATATATATTCAACAATCATATTAAACAACCATCATTAACAATCATATCCAAACATATATATATCATCCAATAGTATATATAACTATAGTTTAGGAGTTTCTCACCTTCCTTTTCCCTTCGAGCTAATTTAAAATTGGTTATAGCTTCGTTATCACAAAATAAAACTCCATGAAATTGAACTCTTTGATCTTTAATTGGCTTGATCTTGGCCTTGGATGCTCACGACCTTGGGTTTGCTTGGTGGTGGGCTCGGCCTTGCTTTGGGAAGTGATGGCTGTGGGAATAAAAGAGGTAGACGAGGAGTTTTGAAGTTGTTTTGAGATATTCTGCTACTATATATATAATATACTTATTTAATTCCTTTTTGAGATTTTTTTCTCCATAACTTTGTTAACATGAGAAGCCATTACCAAGCTTGATAATGTGGAGAAGGAAGTGAAGAAAATTGTGTGAAAAATGTGAAGAAAGGGTGGGGTACTTATAGGACTTTGGAAAACCAAAATATCATATAATGAATGAACGAAACTACCCCTTGCCATCCCCTCCTAGCCGACACTAGAACGCACGGGAGCCCCCCATGTGATGGATGATGTGGAGGTGATGGTGGTGATAATTGTGGTGTAAGGTTGATTTGATGTGAGAAGATGTTTGCTTTTTTAAACTTTGATATTTTTAAATATTTACCATATGTTAATATATTTCTACTTCTCTACCTTGTTACAATTATATGTATATGTTAATATATGTGTGTGCATGCCATAAAGATGAACAAGTTACATAAACAACGTTGTATAACGTATATATGTCAAATTGTTACGAATTTTAATTTCGATTTCCAGTCTTATTTTCACTTAGTAATTAACGTACGTATATTTGTAAACAAAATTTAAAAACTAATTTCTTATTATTTTATGAATAAAAATGATCATATTTGAATTATAAAACCAAATAAATCAATATTAACAATTACTTACAAAAATCGTTGTTATATCGATAAAGTGATGCGAATTTTTCTTATATTTTCAAATCAATTATATATCTTTATAAAACTATTATAAATGACTTATTAACACTTTATAACTATTTAAAATGAATTATCATCATTAGAAAATAATTATTAGAATAATTGAAATAATTATTAATCATTAAATCTCAATTAAATCTAAATATTAAATATAAGGGAATCCTGATGATGTAGAAACTCATTTTATTCTCAAAAATAATAATTGATTTTATTTCAAATTTTTTCTTAATATATAAAAATAAGTGTATGTATCCTGCTCCGTGCACGATGTTTTACGATTATAGAGCTGGTTATCGATAAAACAGTTTTCGTCCATTTTATTGATTTAAACCCCGAGGAAAATATTTGTGTAAATCTCTATTCAAAATAAGATTACTATTATTTATTATCACTCAAAACAATATTATTTGTATTATCAACTTTTTATTTGAAAATTTTTAAAAATAAATATAATTTATCAAAGTGATAAATTTACGGGTCGTTACAGACTTCCCTCCTTAAAAGAATTTCGTCCTCGAAATTACAACGCAAAACCCAAAGTTGTTTGCCCAAAATATTTATTTTTAAACTTACACCCGTACGATTTATATAGATTATCCGTACGCAATATCGATTTCGATCTTCTATTTGTATTCACAACTCTACTTCCGAACTATTATTGATCCCTTGATCCTCTAGTGCGGACTCCGATTAGGCTTTCCAATCAGAATTTAAGTTTTCCTTGCATAGCTTTCAACTATGATAGAAAACTTGGGTATTTAACCACAAACCCTCATCAATGTTCATCGTCAAGAATCGGGTGATAAATTCTTTTTTGGACTGGTGTAAACACCTCAAAGTTCTGCATTCGAATCTTAGATTAAATCGGGGGACGAAATATTCCACATAATTTATATGTATTTCTTAATCTTTCAAAAAAATTTATGAAAACATTTCATAAAACTTTCATTCTTTATTCAAACATTTTTATAAAGATGCTTCTTTAACTATTTGCTAACATTTCTAAGAAATTATTCAAGTTAAAGATAACTTACCTTTTGTTATAATATATCTCTTATATTATAATTTGCTCCTTTTAACCAATATTAAATGCAAACAACTTTGTATTTAATAAAACCTCTTTTGTTAATCGAGACTTATTTTATTTATTAATACTCCTTTTATTAATTATCCATTTATACCAGTTTCAATACTTAAAGGTATTCATATACTTATTCAAATGTTTTAAGTATATTCACAATTTACTTAAGAAGTTTTACTTAATTTAAAATATAATCAAAGAGATTGAAATAATTATTACCAAAACATTGTTATACTAAACTCCTTTATAAATTAAATATATAACATTTTCTATCTTTTTATAAAAGATTCCAATACTTGTTATTATTAAAATTCCATTATTAAAGATCTAAATATACCCATAAGACTTCTTCCAACATGTCATTCAAGGGTTTAAAAAAAATGTTGCTAAAACATCATTTTCTACAAACCCAAAACCATTCATTTATAACTTTAACCATTTATTTCAAAGATCAAAGAACACCCATGCTTATAAATTAAGGTAATACACTTTGATAAAAATTGACAACCATCAATTAATGATTCACGTTATCCATTTTTAACTTTATAAAACTATATACATCGAGTAACTAAAAAATGATACTAAGGAGCTCGGAACTACCAATAGTATTGCATATTTCCTTAACGAGAAGGGGAATACTTAAGAGAAGTGTTTACCATTTGAACATATCTCCTACCCATTTTTAGTTACTTTTGAGCCACTCTAATCAATTAATCATAAGATTGTTTTTTCGTTTTCAAAATCCCATTTTAGAAATAATACTTTTCCAAAAATTATTCAAAATTCTTTTCAAAAATACCGGAATTTAAATTCTCAAAAATTCCTTTATAAAGCATGTTTTATAAAATCACTTATATAAAACATATTCATAAGATTTATTTATCTTAAATAAATTCCTTTAATCTCAACATTATTATTTATCGAATACCTCGTAGCCAAATTATGAAACTAAATTCACGAGGTGTTCGTATTTAAACTTTTAAATTAAACTACCAATCAATCAATGATAATAACTGAGTATTATAATTTTCTTAATCAAATAACCATATTATAAGATACTCTTTATATTCAAAATATAATCCTAGGTAAAATTTCATTTATCAATTTTCAAAACCAAAATCATTTGTATATACCGCAAACAAATACGTGATAATACTCTCAAACTAATTCTAGGGTGTTACTAACCATATCTCTAATGAGTTACTCATCAAGGGTATTACTAACCCTATCTTTGATGAAGGTTTGCTCCACCAAGGCCAAGGTTCTCGCTTAACCTTGCGCTCTGATACCAAATGAGACGACCCGCCTCCTCGACCCCGGAAATCAACACTAATACATCCTCGTTATTCACATGCCACAAATCCAAGTGCGGGAGAGGCAGAATATCATGGGTAAGAAAGAAAATAAAAACAAAATAGAATCTTACACGAATGGAATAACATATATTATTTCAACATATAACCTTCACAACAAAAATTTTAAATACATTTATCAGAGTTAAACATAGACAGTTAGAAATACCTGTCCTTATAAATGCGAAATATAATGATACATGAGTATGGTGGAAACAGATAAAAAATTTCAGAAGAATCTTCTAATTCCATGCTTCAAGCTCTTCCAGATTTCTTCTAACTAAATTTGACTACTAGACTGCCCAGGAAAATTAGGGCACCCAGAGTTTAACGGAAAAGGAAAATAAACTACGGGTCAGTCAAGGAACTTGTGTGAGAAGCTCAATATACACGTTTTGAAAATTAAAGGTATCTCATAAGACCGTTTTGCACATAAACACGGAATATGTTTTTACTTTATAATAACCAAAAACATTTGCTGTGTAAAATCATTCGATATTATTTTTAATGACATTCGTTTGAAACTACTTTTCAAATAAA
The DNA here is from genome assembly GCA_030737815.1 of Allium fistulosum. Classification (NCBI taxonomy): domain Eukaryota; kingdom Viridiplantae; phylum Streptophyta; class Magnoliopsida; order Asparagales; family Amaryllidaceae; genus Allium; species Allium fistulosum. The sequence goes on from CM060906.1 coordinate 423,350,860, forward strand.
CTTATGAATCTTAGCCGAAGTTGTTAAATTGGTTAAATTTGACGGCATAATAGGTTTACAATCAAGTCCGAAGGTACTTATTGGAGAATGGATTTCCATATAATGGCAGATAAGGGACTACCTTCCATATAGTACATCTCTAGAGGAATGCACCGAGGATACACAAACAATCCTCCGCATCTGGCAAGACCAGTCTATCCCTATTTGGCACTTATACATGGCCTGTATAGAAACCGAATATGACATCACCTCGATCATTACCGACCTATCCAAGAGCTCTCTTAGCATACACAACATACCCGATATATAGAGGGTTATCAAGAAAGGTAATGACCATGCACTAATGGTTGCAAACCACATAGCCTTACGGCGTACCCTGTTTAAGCCATTACCGAGTGATGAGGCCCGAGGTAACAATTACCTTTCACATAGCACATTTCACTTTGAATGCCACATTGCCATTCCATGATCTCACAACTGTTTTCTACAAACGTATAACTCTTGAGCTCGTACAACTCAGGAAAAGGTGTTAAGCTAAGAGAAGTTGCCTTCTCCACCACCAAACAGATGATAAATTCATAAAGATCAATTTATGTAATTAGAAATGCAACGTCGGACATTCGTCCATACAAGTTGTCCAGGAACAGGAAAAACCGAAGGCACTCTCCTACCACATCCTATCGGGAATTACCTCTAGAATTAGTAGCGTGAAGTCCTTGCTCAAAAATCTCAAATGAAGAACTACTGCCATATAATAGATATGGGAAATTTCCCCCGAGGGTCGGTGGCAAGCAGCCCTACATTCCATCTTCCAAATCATTTCCTTGTCTTCACTTCGAATACGTAATTTAGTTTGAAGTGGTTTTTGGATATAAATCACCCAAATCTGACCCAAGTTCCTTCGAACTAATTATCGATAAAAAAAGATGCTAGGTGAATAGGGAATTATTCTTTGGTTGATTAATTTCTTTTTATCAAAAATATCTTCAAGAGAGATATATCTTTTAAAACATCCCTTTTCGGCATATGAAGAATCATTAAACCTCATTTATCAAATCCTTAAAACCCTTTTAAGTTCCAAACCATCTCATTTAAATCATAACGAAGATTTCTTAATTCAAAACAAAAAAATTTGATTGAGTTAAAATCATGTTATCTAGGATGTTAATCCAAAACCGGTAATTATTAAGTGAGCCGAATCTACAGAAATCATCTAATTCTACTCAATATTAATTCACGTATTCAACAAGTACTATGGGCGGGATAATAGTGAAATCACCTTTTAAATTCCACAAATAGCATGAGTTCCCTCTTCGGGCTTTAACACCAAGTGTAAGAAGATTATCTCCATAAAATCCAAGTTGTTTAAATTAGGAAATTCTAATCTTTTATACTTAACTCGTTTCCGACATTTCGACCTTATATATCCCTCACCCAGGAGAGGCAAGGTGAGCTCGGGCACTGGTTGCTCCTGAACATCTCCTTAGTTTAAGCACTTCACCTAGATCTCACGAATAGAAAAATCCAGTCTACTCGTCGGCTTTTAGAACTAAGATAAAATCACTTGATTTTTTGACAGCTTTTTTTTAAATCATTTATTTACACATTATTAACTAAATATAAAACTTTCAAATCATTATTAAAACACTTAATTATTTATTTGAAAACATTTATAAAAGATTTGGAAAAGAATCGTTAAATTTAAAACCATATTTTTTGAATTATAGAAAAGTGCTACGAATGGTGCTTTTGAAGCTATATTGACCAAAAAGACTTTTCTATCATTTGAAAATTAATTTTTATAACTCAAATCACTTTTAATTTTTTTTTAAGATTTTTATACTTTATTTCATATTTTTAAACAATTTTAAAATATCATTTTTAAAGAAATTTCTTTATGGATTCCGAACTACAAAACCTCGATTTTTCCAAAAACTTGTTTTACTCATATTTCAAAATGTACTTATTGAAAGCTGATTTTCTTTCTTTTTTTGAAAACTATGGATATAATAGTTTGAAAAAAAATTATGTCGAAGAATTCCGAGCTATATTCCATTCTATATATTCATTTGATTTTACGGCGTGAAATCGCGAACTACCGTTACGGGATGTGCCTATTTTTGACTCAATTTTCAATATTCATTTAAACTTTACCAAAACACTTTTAAATGTTTATAAAACATTTCTAAATCATATCTTTGTAGTTAATGCCCTGTTATAACCCTGCTATATCTCATAGCTGATTTCTACTACTACGATTTTTCCATATAGCCTCAAATATAGCCTTTCCGCTATAAGCCCCGCTATTTCCGCTATATCCCGTTATTCCCGTTATATTCCGCTATTTCCGATATATCTTCTTTAAAAGAAATGAATTGAAAAATGACATTTATACATTATAAAAATTATGAAATTAATTTATTTAACTGAATTTTTAATATATTTTCAGAAATGAAAATACTCTAATATTCCACTAAATTCAATCATGTTTGTTTGTATCAAAATTGGGCACAACACTCTTCGGAAGTATTTGAAGAGATAAAATGAAGAAGATAAATGGGAAAAGAGGATTATCTAACAAACACTTCAAAAAAACAAGAAAGTATGCAGAAACACAGGGATTTAGAGTGGTTCGGCGTGTTGCCTACGTCCACTATGAAATGATTGACTTTTATTCACTTTTCTCTGCTGATTACAATGGATTACAACAGTATCTCGAATACAACAGTCAAATTCGAATACAATGGGGAATTCGGTAGAGTCTGGACGTCAAAGAGCCAAAAGATCCCTTTTCTGTAGGCTCTGGGATGCTATTTATAGGCGTAGGTTGCAAATATCTCGCTCAGATCTCGAGAGACCTCTTCTGGCATGTGAGTGGGCCCACGCGATCGAACCTACATGATTTTCACACGATCTAGGATCGATACGAACGAGATTCGTATCGATCTAAAATTCATCCAATCGGGTCAGGATCGATTGTGAGTGTTGCTGAGGATGTACACAAGGTTCTGTGAAAATTTCGTAGCATTTGGACTTGTAGATTTTGAGTTATGATCGATGCAAACTTGTGTTTTTTCTTGGCTGCGTCGTTCATATCGATACCTTCATATAGATTAATTCTAATCGCTCTATGGGTACGTGCTTGCCAGTTGACGTGGTGCTAACTCCTCGGATCAATCCACTTTTCATGCCGAGTTGACTGCTTCCCTCTTCGTATCCATTGAGCGCTATGTCCTTCAAATCGATGCCGGCGCGTATCCTTCGTATCGATCGACTGAGGATTTCTTCGTATCGATACTCGCAGGCCATTTCATATCGATGATGTGTTGCTACTTCGCATCGATTATTTCGTACCGATTGTTTTTAGTGGCGTGCTTTATATCGATCAATGGCCGATCGATATGAACTGAGTTGTTGGAGGGACTAGTACGAATCTCGTATGAACGAGATCGATGTGAAGTGTTGTTTGTTGATGGATACGAAATGGAGCAATTATGATCGATACGAAACGACAACTCTCCATGGACACGAAGTAGTCTGGCTTTAATGGATACAAAGTTAGGCGTATGCGATGGATACGAACAGAAGGATACTCGATGGATACGAACATAAGGATACTCGATGGATACGAATAGAAGGAGGCTCGATGGATACGAACAGAAGGAGGCAAACAGAAGGATACGAACGAATTGATTCCCTTGGTTTGCATCGATCATATCTTGAGCATACGAACTCGGATTAACCTGAAATTTGGAATGTTGTCTTTTGTTGCTTTGCTTGTCTTGCCATACCAATTGTAGCTTGATCTAGACTCAGACAAAATTTATTGACATCCACGGTGAGCCTACGTATAACCGATCTTCAGGACGGACTGTCCTTGGTTTCAAGTTAAGTTCTTGGTGTCACGGCCTTGCCAAAAGGCGGGATAACATTTGCCCCCCAGAGTGCGTCTCGTGAGAACTTGACGTGCTTTGAAAAGTTGTCATCTTTATTCTGAAAAGTTCTATCTGACTTGTTGAATGATTTTTATCTCCTTTCAGGAAAATATAACCTTTGACTGATCTTCGTCAACATGAATTTTTGACTGCCAATTGTTGTACTGTGTACTGTTGTAACCGATTGTTGTATGATGGTGATTAGTTGATGTAGTTGTCACCAAATGAGTATTCAATTCCTGCCAATTTTGAAAATTGGATGTTAGTCCATTATGAATGTAGGTTAGCCTGACTTCCGTTAACGTTCGTACATTCACGAGTCGTTGTCAGTTTTTTTATATCGAATCTCGTATCGATCCTCTCCTGAATCAATGTGAAATTCAAGTTGTAATGACGCTTGATGGTCATTTTGAAATGTCCCTTCGTATCGATCCTCTCCTGGATTGGTTCGGGATGAATGAAAGTAAATTTTGTATCGATGGACTTATGAGGGATACGAATAGAGCAGCTGATCCTTTGGGTAATATTCGTATCGATGGGTACAAGTGTTAAGGTCTTCGAATGGAAGGATACGAAATTGGCATTTCGTATCGATGGGGTTGAGTAGTCCTAACAATTTCCTGCCTTTCATTTCGTATCGATGTGAATTGCATTTGCTTCATCTCGGTCGCATGATGGATACGAATGGCGCTCCGTATCGATTTCCTTAGTGACTGTCGCGACAGGTAACGGTGATTGGGAGACGAACAGTCATTCCTAGGTATATAAAGGCTTGGTACTTAGCCATTTTCCCACTTTCTCATTTTCTTGCCCCCCCGCCTTCGTTCTTATCTTCGTATCGCTCAGTTGCCTGGGAAAAGAGATCTCTCGCCTTTGAATCCAATCAACCCCTTAATTCCGCGAATCATTCGCTCAAACTAGGTAACTAATCGATAAAAATCCAACATAGAATTATGAGACTTAAATTTTCATGCCATTTTATACACATTCGCGAACGATTTTGGTAAGGTTGCTGCCATGGATGGCCGGAGTGAGGTTGAGGATCGAAGAGCCGGTTCCTTCGAAGCTTTTGGAGAAGATGGAGTTTGGGATACGAAGGACTTGTGGAGGAATGGCTTGGCCTTCGCTTCGTGTCGATGGAAGAGGAAGGATGGATCTTATCAACCCAGAGTAGGAGCGTTCGAACCGATCTAGGTAATGAGATTTTGTAACGAAGAAGTGGAGATCCTCGTATCGATTGATGATAGGGCTTCGCATCGATTTGAGGTAATCGATACGAATGCTTAGACTTACTGATCGACACGAAGGTATTGTACTTGATCGATACGAATTGCTTGTCAGGAGATCGATACGAACGTTTCTTTGATGGATATGAAAAGCCCCCTTGACCGATATGAATTGGAGCCTTGGTGATCGATACGAGTTGAATCTTGACGAACTCGAAGCCCCTTGCACATTTGAACACATGACTCCGATGAGCTTCTGCCTTGCATAATTTGACTTAACCATTCCACTGCATATTTGAGCGCCATTCGAAGCTCGTCGATGGAACCTTAACTTAACAAAATTTTAACGAACATTAACTCATATCGGTCTTCAAAGTCTGAATGGCACGGCTGTGACGGTCAGCGATGACGGTCACTCTGGTTGAAATTCGAAGTCTTGTCATTTTAACATCTTTTAATCCCGTAGAATCTCTCAAGTATTATGTAGCACTGCACTACACAACACATTCACACACTTCACACCGGGGAACACACGGGCTTATTATCGTCTAATGATGGTTTTTAATAAGTTGATTAGCTATGGAATCCACAAGTTCACAACAGCGGGAGCTTCAGTGTTCATCTCCTTTTGTCCTAGAGATACCGGCCATCACGGCCGAAGTTATAGACCCAGCTCCGGATGAGCTTCCAGGAGCAACTTTTATTGCAAACCCACAAGATTCTGGACCGTCCAACCTCTCCGAAGATATGTTGGGACGTATATGCCTAAGGCACGGTTTGTCATTGGATGATGTTCTATTACCGGGACCGAATGATAGACTGCATGCTCCCTCGAAAGGGTTTACTGCCTTCAACAGGCATTCATGTACACCCGGGATGCTTCCTCCTTTCAATCAATATATTCGGGAAGTGTTGTCCATTTTTGGAATTGCTCCATCACAGTTACACCCGAACGGATATGCTCTGCTCAACAGCCTGTTCATTGTATTTATGGAGCATCTTTTCCGACCTTCAATCCCGATCGAAATTAGATACTTATTCAACGTCAAGAGTCGGGGAGATAGCCCTTCCTTCACGTTCCTAGAGGCGGTCAGGAATTGCCAAGTTGTGATGGGGTCTTGGACTAGACTGAGCTACTTCAAAACTGAGGGGTTCTATGTACGACCCCCACCAGGGTTTTCTAGTCGATGGTTAGCCATGCGTAAGTGTTGTACTTATTCCAGTAATTAACAATATTACCGCAACTAGTATTGGAGGTAACACTCTTTTTCTTTACAGCCGCAATTCCACGACCTGAGGGCATGCACTTTAAAGAAATTATGTGGGTCCTTCAAGAAGTTCCAAGCGAGATGAGAGAAATCGAGTCGGTGCTTACCGACAAGAGCTTGTGAATTCTTGGACTAATTGAATGAAATCAGAGTATCAGACTAGAGGGAACGCTTAGGGCAGTCCCGACGAAGCGAGTTAAGCGTAGGGCGCCAGGAGCCATAATCGCTGAGGAAGGTGATGGAGAGAGAACACCCACGGACGATGAACTTGTTGCTAGGCCTTCTACTGGATTTCAAGTGACAGAAGGAAGGAGAAAAGGCAAGGTCGCTGCTCACAAACGCCCTAAGTCGTCGAGGTGGAAATCAGTTGTGGTTTCTTTGCCGGCCTCCGGCATTAGAATCTCAAAGGCTCCTCCCTCGCCAACAGAGAGTCCTTTTGAAGGGCTTGCCGATATTTCGATTCCGGACTTTGTGTCACTTCCACATGATATCGGATTGGAGGAGCTTCAAAATGCTCTAGATTTAAGCGAGTCTCTACCCATCAGTGTGGCCGACATTACCGGTTGGTCAAGGGGTTGCACACACATATACACTAAACGGCACCACACGGTTTCCAGCCTTAAATTGCCTGTTTCAAGAACTCGCTAACTCCATTTTCCTTTTACTTTGTAGATACGATGAACAGATGAGATTCTATGCTCAACAGTCTTCATTCAACACGCCAATCATCAGGCTCGTATTATGAGTTCCGTCGGAGGGAGGATGACAGAAACCGCGATCGCGGTTATTCTAGTCAGGAACACTACGAGAGGGATAGAGATAGGGATTACGGAGAATAGAGATATCGATCCCGATCGCGTTCTCCACCCCCTCGACTCCCCATACAACCTTCGGGCCAGGGAAAACAGTCGGTAGAGCCCCCTCGTCACAAACCATCTTCTTAAACTTCTCGGCCTGAGTCGCAACGCCATAGAACTGAGGTTGAGCCTCCAGTCGTCGCTGAATAAGCCATCACTGAGCCCACTGGGGAAGGGGCCATTAGAATTGCTCAGCTAAAGAAATATTTTCCAAATATATGCTTTGACGGCTACATTTTCCCTCCTCACTTAAAGAGAATTCCCTCAGAAGCGGAGAACACAATGCATGACTAAATTCATGATATCTATACCCAGTACAAAGAGTGGGTGAAGGCTGCAAAGAAAGCATCGAAGGTGGCCTTCGAGCAGGCTAAAATAATCGAAAAGTTAGAATCTGATCTCGCCCAGAAGGACCGCATCGTCCAAGTGCTTAATGATGAAGCCGAGTCCTCTTGGAAATCAGAGATAGAAGCCACCAAAAAGGCCGATGAGGCAAACTTGGCCATGGAAAGGATGATGCGGACACACTTTGCCTTGGTGGAGCAGATGGGCCACTGAAACACCACTATCATAGCTGAACGAGACGGTGCTCTAAAAGAGCTTGCTGAGCTTGAAGCTAAATTTTCCGAAATCATCAAAGAAAAGGATGATGCAAACAAGGTCGCCCAGGAGGCATGTGAACATGCCATTGCACTTCGGGGCGAACGGGATGCGGCAACGGCTAAGGTCCGGGTGGTGGAGACTGAGGTCGAGGAGAAAATTAAATCGGCAGAGTCCAGGCTAGAGATGAATATAGAAGATCTCTTGATAACTTACAACGCTAATGTACTGAAGCACAGAAACCTAGCCTGGCTCGACAACTACCCGACACATTTATACAATGCTTGGGGCCAATTGGTTGAGGAGGAGAAGGCGGTGCATCTGGGTGAATCAATCGACGAGTTTGAGCTTGAGAATCATATGCTAAATGAAGACGAACGAAAGATTCTCCATGAGTCAATGATTTTGCATGAAAAAGAGAGGCTCAGCATCCAACACTTGAAGGCCGGAGAAGGTTCAGGTTTTGAGCACCAGGATGCAAGTCCTAAAGTTCCTATGCCAACCCAGCCTGAATATGCACCTGTGGTTGATTCCCAATCAGTTCCTGCTTACAATCCGGATCAACCGCAATTATCTCCGGCTAGAGAGCAAGTTTCTGAAGCCGTTTAGCCGTCCACGAGCCCAATTGAGGAAGGTACTCTGAACATTCCGCATACTTGCTCGAAATCAGGAGCTTGATTTGAAGCGTTTACTAATAGTCTTCCTTTTTCTCTATCCAGTGACTGGAGTTACACCGATCGCGCCTCCTGCAACTCAAGAATTACATCATGTGCACACTCTCATTCGACGAACAGATGATGGAGGAACTCCTTAGTCATCACAGTGATCCCTTTGCGGACCTACCATTTGTTATGGGTGGAAGCACACCTGCTACTGGCTCTTCAATGCCAACCACTAATGCTCCCAGCGAGGCCCAAGCAGTTCGTGAAGAAGAAATATTGGCCGAAATCGACGTTGAAATGGAGGCAGCGGCTCGTGGTGGTAGTTTTGGAGATCGGATGGCGGCACCTGGTCTAGCTCCGTCAAGGATGATATCACCTGGTGGTACAGTTATTGATACCAATGTGCCTATCCCGCCTCCTATAGTCGATCTAGTTCCTCCGACTCCACCTTCAGGGAGCATTCTCGTACACTTGAGCTCGGATGAGGAAGTTGATATCATGCCCCCTACTGGAGATCAGCCGTCGAAAGGCAAAGGCTCGAAAAGAAAAACAAGTGGCAGCTCCAGTGGGTCCACACCAAAGAGGAAGCCGAAAAATAACAGAAAGTAGACGTGCTTCTTTGGTTTATTTTTGGTAGATAGATAGAATCTACTTTCGTTTTTCTTTTGTAGGTCGTGTATAGATGCGGGTTCAGCCCCCGCTAGTAGGAATTTTGGAATCAACTTGTACATAATTTCTTTTCGCAAATAGTTGAAATGAAACTTTATTTTGTTTTGACTTGATGTGTGTTTATTTGCTTAACTGTTCCAGCATTTGAATTCTTTGTTCAGTACACTTGTGAAGTTTCAACTTTTGAATCTTGTTTAAGTTTACCCATCAAGTCCTGAAATCATGGCCATAAGTCATGACTGGATATTAAGTTGAACTCCGATGTTGTACTGCTTCAGTCAGCGATTGACACTTAAGTTCTGCCCCCTGTTTCAGGGATGAATTGAAAAGATCGGCTAGCGGTCGTATTTCACCTTCAACGCATCATGCTTAACATCATTGAATTGACGCTGAAATAAGGAGAATTCGAGTGGTCGAATCACACTCGCTCTTTTATCGATGATTGTATCCATTCTCCGGGGATTGCACTTATGCGTCAGTGGTCGGTTGCATCTGCTCAAGTTTTAAGTGCAAGTTCATACTTCGGGGACTTAAATTATTTTCATGGGCGATCAACCACGTTTGCTTGACACTTAGCTTTTCGTCCACACTCTGGGGAACTTAAATAAATTTGTGGGCGCTTGGTCACACCCGACCTGAGTTTATACTCCAGTCTGCGCTCTAGGGACTTAGAGTCGATTAGCATTTTATAATCCAGTCCATGCTCCAGGGATTGGAGTTGGTTGACGTTTACTCTCCGGTTCGCACTCTAGGAATTAAGATCATTTTGATGTCTATGCTCCGGTTCGCACTCTGGGAATCTAGAGTTAGGTGATGTTTATACTCCAGTTCACACTCTGGCAACTTAGAGTTAGTTGATGTTTATTCTCCGGTACGCACTCTGGGAATCCGGAGTTGGTAAACAGATGGTCAATCACATTTGTTGTGAGTTTTTCAATTTTGTTCGCACTCTGGGAACGAAAGGTGCATCAGGATTGTGGATGGTCGAATCACATCCACCCTGAGTTAACAAGTGAGGTCGTTAGATGGACGGGTCCATCCTCCTCAAACTTGTACGGGCGAAGTCGTTAGGTGGACGGATCCACCCTCTTTGAAACCGTATTTGTAAGTTTATACTCCAGTTCACACTTTGGGAATCAGTAGTTAGTTAAAGGATTGTCGTGTATCAATCCTTTTTTGACTTCAATGTGATGGCTTGTCCCCGAGCTCGGGTTTCACTTAGTGAGTGACCGGTCGTATCACAGTCACCCCCTATTTGAATAAATTCCACCTTATGATGGAACTTAGCTCTCCGTGCATAGTGATGGTCATATGAAGTATTTCAAGTAAATCACAGCTCTGGCTCGAAGAGATTTCACTTTATTCCTGAAATAAGAAAATACAGCAAAATCATTTGCCTTATTACAAATTCAAATTTCGAAGAGCATAAACAAATTGCAAATGAAAAATAGACTGAATAAATAAATAGAGCCTGTAATGTGTAGTAGCGAAGAAAGACTCTCGCTGTTCCAGGCTCTCGGAAGAGTGAGACCGTCAACGGTCGATAATTTGCATGTGCCATCTCCGAGCTTTCGTTCAATAACATATGGCCCTTCCCAAGTTGGCATCATATGAGAAGGGGCTGGGTAAATTCTCTTGAGTACGAGATCGCCAAGTTCAAAGGTTCGGGGTCGAACCTTGGCATTGTATAATCGGGCGACTCGACTTCGATATGCGGCTGCCCTCAAATCAGCCTCTTCACGCTTCTCATCCAATAAATCAAGAGATTCAGCAAGTAATATAGCATTTGTCTTTGGATCATAGTATGTCACACGATGAGAAGGTACTTCTAATTCGACTGGAATAACAGCTTCTGAACCATAAGAGAGAGAGAATGGAGTGTGACCAGTCGCGGACTTGTGGGTTGTTCGGTAGGCCCATAAGGCCATAGGAAGTTCATCGACCCATTTTCCCCCGGCTTTTTCCAGTCGTTTCTTCAGAATAGACTTTATAACTTTATTAACAGCTTCAACTTGTCCATTCGCTTGAGGGTGTGCGACTATGGAGAATTTCTTCTAAATGTGGAATTGTTGACAGAAATCCTTAAATTCAGCACTGTCGAATTGGGTTCCGTTGTCAGTGATGATAGTACGTGGGAGACCAAATCGGTAGATGATATTGTGCACTACAAAGTTGATCACCTTCTCCATTGTGATTGTAGCAAGGGGTTCAGCTTCCCCCACTTGGTAAAGTAATCAACTACTACAATGGCTTACTTCGCACCACCTTTGGCTAGAGGTAAAGAGCCAATAATATCGATGCCCCATACCACGAATGGCCATGGGCTGACCATCTGTGTTATCTCGGTAGGTGGGGCTCTAGGAATTCGAGCATACTTCTAACACTTATCACATTTCTTGGCATAATCCGATGCATCACGATTTACAGTCGGCCAATAATATACATATCGAAGTACTTTCTTGGCAAGAGCTTGCCCCCCGGTGTGATCGCCACATTCTCCTTCATGCACATCGTACAATACGCGTTTGATTTCGTCATGAGCGATACACCGGAGTAAAGGACAGAGTATCCTCTTCTATACATGATTCCATTCTGAATAATGAACCACGAAGCTTTTCGAAGAATTTGTCTCTTTTCACTCCTACGCTCTGGCAGGGTTTCATGCTCGAGATAATTTCTGAATGGAGTCATCCACGACTCCTTCTCTGAAATGACATCAAATATCCAATCGATTTCCATCTGATCGATGCTTGGTAAAGATAATGTCTCTACGGGAACGAGCCTTATTTGTTGTGCTTCACCTGTACTGGCTAACTTTGCTAATGAGTCGGCTTTCTGGTTGTGCTCTCGTGGTATGTAATAAATGACATAATAATCAAATTGATTCAATGTCTCCTGAACCTGAACAAGGTAAGCAGCCAGTCTTTGATCTTTGGCTTGATATTCCCCTCTGACTTGACACACGACCAACTGTGAATCACAATAAATTTCCACAGCAATGATTCTTAGATCTCTAGAAATTTCAATCCAGCCAGTAGGACTTCATACTCGGCTTCGTTATTAGTTGCACGGAAGTTGAACTTTAGAGCATAACATATAGATCAACCTTCAGGAGTTTCAAGTACAACCCCTGCACCTGAGCAACGGTCATTTGATGCACCATATGTATGTAGCTTCCAGATATACTTGGGAGATTCACTTGTTTCGGGCAAGTCCTCTGGGATGGTAAATTCAATTATGAAATCTCCTAGGACTTGTCCTTGGATGGCTTGCCTTGGAGTGTAAGTAAGGTCAAACTGACTTAACTCGATATTCCATTTGAGTAACCTACCAGACGTTTCAGGACGCGTAAGGACCTGTCGTAACGGTTGGTCGGTGTAAACGGTGATTGGGTGAGCCTGGAAATATGGACGGAGCTTCCTCGAGGTAATAACAAGACAATAAGCCAACTTCTCTAGCTTCAGATAATTTCTCTCAGTTAGCCGCTTGCTTATGTTGTAGACTAGCTTTTGTATTCGGTCTTCCTCCCGAATTAGGGTAGCACTGATTGTGTTTTCTGATACCGCCAAGTAAACATACAATTTCTCATGATCGATAGGCTTTGACAAAATTGGCGGAGTGGAGAGATGTTGAATTAGCACTCGGAATGCGCCCTCACATTCCGTAGTCCATTCAAAGTTTCGTTTTCCTTTTCGGATCAGATCGAAGAAGGGAATGCATTTGTCAGTGGACTTTGAAATGAACCTGCTCAATGCTGCTACTTTCCTATTGAGACTTAGGACTTGCTTTATAGTTTTTGGAGTTTCGAGATTTATGATCGCCCAGATCTTTTCGGGATTGGCTTCGATTCCTCGAGCATTGACCATAAACCCAAGGAATTTTCCGGATGTGACCCCGAAGTGACATTTCAGCGGGTTGAGCTTCATTCTGTATTCTCGAAGGATATTAAACATTGACTCCAGGTCTCTGTTGTGATCAGTGGAAAATCGTGACTTGACCAGCATGTCGTCCACATACACCTCCATGGGTTTCTCAATCAGGTTAGCGAACATTCGATTAACTAACCATTGATAAGTTGCCCCAACATTCTTGAGTCCAAAGGGCATAATTTTATAGCAATAGAGTCCAATATTGGTTACGAAGCTGGTATGTTTCTGGTCAGGCAAGTGCATGGGTATTTGATTATAGCCAGAGTAGGCATCCATGAAGGATAAAAGTTCTTGTCCAGCCGTCGAGTCTACAAGTTGATCAATTCAAGGAAGTGGAAAACTGTCTTTGGGGCAAGCTTTATTCAAGTCTGAGTAGTCAACACATGTTCTCCATTTTCCATTTGGCTTTCGGACAAGTACAGGATTGGATACCCATTCCAGGTATAATGCATCTCGAATGAATCCATTCATTTTAAGCTTATCTACCTCTTCTTTAAGGGCGGCAGATCTCTTTGGATCCATACCACGCCTTTTTTGCTTGACCCGGACGTACCGCGGGTCAATATTCAGTGTGTGGCTCGCGATGTCCGACGAGATCCCACACATATCAGAGTGCATCCAGGAAAACACATCAAGGTTTACCCGGATAAATTCAACCAATTCCTCTTGCATTCACTACGCTATAGATGACCTATCGCAACAAAAATACAAGGTGTTGCTAACTACAATGTAACGATAGGTATGCTGATTATTGTCTATTACAACACACGCTTCAAGGTGTTAGCATAGGTATCAACAAGATGTTGCAGTAGCTATAGTTGTATTCAAATTAAAAAATTAATAAAATTAGCAATCCACGTGAATACGATCCAACGGTCTACATTTAATCCAATTGTTAAAATGGATCACCGATCCAAAGGTCTATTGCAACATTAGCTTCAGGATGTTAGTATAGATATCAACATATGTTGCAGTAGCTATAGACTTATAAAAATATTATAAAAAATGAGCGGGCTGAAAAAAGAACGTGGGAAGCAGGAAGAAAGCGGCAAAACTTAACAAAAAATATCAAGGGTTTCAGTTAAACACTTAACAAAATAACACTCCGCCTCAAACACTCAGCCTCACAAACGCTCAAACACTCTCAATCGCTGTTTCAATTAGGGCTAAAAGTTCAAGTTTGCAAGCTTAATCGGGGTTCGATTAGGGCAAGTTCGAGTTCAAGTTCAATTAGGGCTTTGGTGTTTCAATTAGGTCTTCAATTAGGGTTCGTTTGGGATTCGAATTTCAGTTAGGGCTTCGATTTAATCTTCTGCTTAAGGTATCACTCTATATATATTTCAAGTTTTTCCTGATTTGATTGTTGTGTTGCCTAATTTACTGATTTACTTGTGAGTTAAGGTGTAATCATATTCCTGATTTTACTTGTGAGTTAACTTTTATGTTATTTGTGTCTAAATTAGTGATGAATGACGAGGAAAAAATATGGGCAGAACTTCCTAAGTTTAGTGAAGGATATATCAGTGGAGTGAAGAGTTTTATTCAAAATACTTTTTCTAGATTCGCGGTAGGTGATGAAATTGCATGCCCTTGCAAAAAGTGTCATAATCGCAAGTGGAATCGTCAAGAGGTAGTCTACGACCATCTGATTTGGAATGGTCCATCTGAATTGTACGTGAAATGGATTTGTGAGGTTTCCTGTGTAGATCCTGAAAGGAGCGATAAGTATATGGATGGTGAAGCGGGAATAAATTTTGGAGATAATCTCGATGAGATGTTGCATCATACTTATGGAAATATGCAGAACAATGAAAGTGGATCTTCTGATGGAGCAAATGGAGTAGATGCCAATGCTAGAAAATTTCATCATCATGTTGAAGAGGGAAAGCAGCCATTATATCCCGGGTGTACTAAATTTTCGCGATTAAGTTTCATCATCAGGCTTTATTCTTTAAAATGCCTACATGGAATCACCGAGTCTGCATTTACCGATTTATTAGAGTTGCTAAAAGAAGCTTTTCCACAAGCCCACATCCCTTTTTCTTTCAATGCTACCAAAAATATCATTAAAGATTTAGGCCTCGATTACCAAAGAATACATGCATGTCCAAATGACTGCATGCTATATTGGGCAGAAAATGAAAAGGAAAATAACTGCAAAACTTGTGGTGTTTCAAGGTGGGTTATAAAGGAAAAGAAAGCGGCTGTTGACAATGATCCGGAGAAGCGGATTCATAAAGTACCAGCAAAAGTGATGCGTTATTTTCCACTAAAACCAAGGCTGCAAAGGATGTTCATGTCCAAGGAGTATGCAGAACTTATGATATGGCATGCAGTGGGACGAAAAAATGATGGCAGACTTCGACATCCAGCTGATGGCGAGGTTTGGAAGGCAATGGATGCCAAATATCCTCATTTTTCATCTGAAAACAGAAATATCAGGTTAGGAGTAGCCGCTGATGGATTCAGTCCTTTTCGTACAATGACTACTGCTCACAGCACATGGCCAATCATATTGGTAAATTATAACCTTCCACCTTGGTTATGCATGAAGCCAGAAAATTTGATACTTTCAACCCTTATCCCTGGTCCAGAGTCTCCTAAGAATAGCATTGATGTCTACATGCAGCCTCTTATCGCAGAATTGAAAGAATTATGGGGTCTTGGCATACAAACTTATGATGCCTTAACTGGTGCTAATTTCACGTTACGTGCAAGCGTGTTATGGACGATCAGCGACTTTCCGGGCTATGCAATGTTATCCGGCTGGAGCACAAAGGGTTATTTAGCTTGTCCCGTATGCCATTTCGAGACTTCTTCAACTTACTTGAAACATAGTAGAAAAATGTGCTACATGAATCATAGGAAATTTTTAGATCCGGAACACAAGTGGAGGTTTGATAAGAAAAGGTTCAATGGTGAAATTGAAATGGGGACATCTCCGGAAATTTTATCCGGGACAGACATTGAAGAATTGTTAGCTGGTTATGAAAATATTTTTGGGCAGAAAGAGGTCAACAAGCATAAAAATGAATCCCCTTTTAAAAAGAAGTCAATATTTTTTAATTTACCATATTGGAGTCACAATGTATGTCGACATAACTTTGATGTTATGCACATAGAGAAAAACATTTGTGATAACATACTTGGTACTTTACTAAATATTGATGGGAAGTCGAAAGACCATTTAAGTGCTCGGTATGATTTACAAGAGATAGGCATTAGGGATGTCCTTCATCCAGTTCTATCAGTTGATGGGAATTACATTCAGATCAGGGCTGCCATATTTGAAATGACGAACAAGGAGAAAGAAATATTTTGCTCGGTGTTGGAGAATGCTAAACTGCCTTATGGTTGTGCAGCTAATATCAGCCGGTATGTAAACAAGAAAGAGAGGAAAATTGCAGGGTATAAGAGCCACGATGCTCATTTTCTTCTCCACTACTTGCTGCAATTTGCTGTGAAGAAATCTGTAAAACCTGAAGTTGCACTACCTATGATAAGATTAGGTGCATTTCTAAGAAGTCTTTGGAGTAAAATTATCAATTTGGCTGATCTCAAGAGGCTACAAAAGGAAATTGTGGAAATTCTTTGTCAATTTGAGATGATATTCCCAAATGCTTTCTTCGATATAATGGTGCACTTGCTAGTTCATTTATGCAAGGAAATTGAATATGGTGGACCTGCACATCTTCGTTGTATGTTTCCTATTGAGCGTTATCTTTGTAAACTGAAATCATATGTTCGCAACAAAAATAAACCTGAGGCGTCCATTGCTGAAGGTTATATTGCAGAAGAATGTTTGATATTCTGTTCAAGGTTCTTAGGTGGCGATGGAGCAGGAAAAATGAAATTTGAAACCTGTCCACAGAATCTGGAATATCCTATTGGCACAAGAAGAAACAAAGATGGAAAAGGTATTCATCTAAAAGATTCTCAATGGACGGCATGTCACCGTTACGTTCTATTCAATTGTGGTAACAAGGAAATAGAGAGTTTACTTGAGTAAGTTTTTAAGTTTTATTTTTATTTTAGTAATTATTGAAGAATTAGAAATTTTGTGTCCATCTTTTATTAACCAGGTCTTTATTCTAGGAAACATCGAGCTTTAGTTGATGGTCATGCATTATCAAAAAAATATAAAAGAGAGAGAGAACACAGTCAAGAATTTTGGAAGTGGTTAAAGGAAGAGGTTGGGAAAAAGGAGGACATTTCAAAAGAAGTACAACTGCTTGCAATGGGCCCTCTTACAACAGCTAAGAGATTTACTGGATATGTTATCAATGGATACAGATTTTATACAAAGTTCAGAGATGCCAAATGTACAACACAAAACAGTGGTGTATTTTTGACAGCCTTGACTACTAGCTTTGCAAGTTCGAAAGATCAAAATCCATTGGTTGGTGAAGTTAATTACTATGGATCAATTGAGGAAATATTAGAACTAGATTATTAGGGAGAATTTAGTGTGGTTTTATTTAAGTGTTGTTGGTACCAAGAAGAGAAAGATTTATATGGGCTGACTCGTGTCAATTTTAATCGATTGTGCCAGAAATCTGATCCTTATGTTATGGCTTCACAAGTACAACAGGTGTTTTATATAGAAGATCCAATTGATAAGATGTGCCACAATGTTATCAAGAAATTGCCGAGAGACTGGTGTGAAATCGAAAGCGAAGATGCAAATGAAGATTTGAATGATATCCAGCCTGCTTATGAAATGCGAAATCAAGATTTTGATGTTCGCTGGTGTAGAGATGATGTCCCAATAATACAAATCCGCCTTCCACCTAGCAAAGTGAAAGAAAATGCTTCTTAATTTCTATGTATCACTATCATATTTAATTAAGTAACCAAATTTAAGTTAGAAAATGTTGTTTCTGCCTTGATTAAATGTTGTAACTGATGTGTCATATTTGTGGCTTTTTTTGGTCTCTTTTTTAGTGTTTCTGCCTTTATTACATTTTAGTGAAGTGACTGTTTTATTTTATAATGCAGTTGGTTTATTTTAATTTGTAATTATGTCATTCTAATGTTAATTCCTTCATTTTGTGTAGGATGGAGGCAAATCTTATATTCCATCACAAGGGAAAATTTGAGAAGAATGGATATGTTGGTGGAGAAGAGAGTTTTGTCAAGGGCGTTGATCTGGATATGTTTTCTTACATAGTACTGATGGAGTATGTCAAGGAAGAGCTAAAGTACACTGAAATTGGAGGAGTATATTCATGGAAAGGTACAATGAGTGGGTGGAAATTGGTGAGCAATGATGCAGATCTGTGGGAGTTCATGCAAATAAAAAATAATGGTGATCACATTGATTTCTATGTCGACACCGTGGTCGATGATAAAATTGAGCCAATGAAACAAATGCAGCCACATGTCATTGTACGCCCAAGGAAGAATCTGTTGTGTCCAGGTATAAAAATATCTTCTCATTTGTACTATTTTGATGAATTTGGTCATAAGAAAACTAACGATGAAACAACCTATTTATGATTACTTTCAAATGAATTTAAACCAAGATCCAATTTTGAGCATCCGACTCGAAAATTCATAAATAATAAAGGAACTGGAATATTAATATACACGGTCAAGTCTTAATTTCTTTAATTAAGTTTAAATAATTATGTTTATGACATGATAAACTTGACTTTTATGTCGTTGTATGTTTGCAGCTGCGAAACCACAGAAACGGCAATTTGTCACCACTCACCGTCTGCAACAGGCAGCAAAAAACAAGAAGCAGACTGAAGTCTTTACTCCTAGAAAGTCAGACCGGCTAAACAATCAACAGCCAGCAAAAACCAATGAGACGCAGACTGATCAAGTCCTTACTCCTAGAAAGTCGACACGGCTAAACAATCAACAAGTGAGCGAAGCTGCTGTGAGTCCACGCATGAACAGGAAAAAGGTGATCAGCAAGAAGTCACTAGAGAAGAAAAAGGTGATCAGTAATTCTACAAAGACACCAGAGAAGAAAAATCCAACTAAAGTCAGCGATGCAACTTTGAATATCAACTCAGCAAGTGTCAGGAGTAAATTGGATTTCTATAATCCTCCTGTTGAAGAGGAAAATACGGATGAAAATGAGATTCAAGTAAGAAGACTACAATCTGATCTTCTAATATGTTGTTCTACATATTTTGATAATATTTACAATAATGTCTTGTTAAATTACTTTCAGGATGATGATCTACCACCTCCACCACCTCCATCACTTACAGAATACGAAAAGGAGAGAGCTAAACATGTGTCGCAGAAGAATAGTGTTTTTGAAGCTCTTGGGATGCCTAAATTAGTTACTGGACTGATAAATGAATTTGAAAAAAATAAAGGAAAATCAAAAATGCTAGCTGGAAGCGAAGATTATGCTCCAGAAGAAGAGGAACCTAGTGAAAATGATACTTCAAAAAATTCAGTAAAGGTTCGTTATAGGTGAAGATTTAATTTTATGTTGGTAATTATAGATTAGCTTCCTTATTTTTTCTATTTTATTGTTTTTGTGTGCGTATTTTAGAGAACCAAAACGATTACGATTACAAAGCCTCAGTCTGGACCAACAACTCGTTCACGAGCCAATGTTCAATCTGCAACCGATAAGAATGCAACTCCGAATGCAGGGGGAAATCCAGTTCCTACACAAACTGTTGATCCACCATGTAGCATTGAGTTACCACACAATGAAGGAATAGGAACAATGGCTGCTTATTTGGCTATGCGAGAACGCCAGAAGAATAAAAGTAGTGGAAGTGGAAGTGGAAGGAAGAAGGCTGTCGTCGGAAATGTGTCGACAAATATTGAAAACGAAGAAGATGAAGATGAAGAAGCTAAAGGTATTATCTAATTGAGTTCTGATTTTAATGGTTTAAGTTCTCATTTAAGTTATGTCTAGCCTTCTCATTACTATTGTATGTACTTTGTAACATTAGTGGGAGCTCCCAGAAGGCTCAGAGGAAAAACAAAGATGGATAAAGTTCATTCAAGGTCATATGACAAAAGAGTTCTAATCCAAATGAATCATCGGGGCCAACCTGTTTCAGACGATGACAAAGTATTGTCTGAACTGAGTTATTTTTTAGGAACACTGAAGAGGAGTGTTCCACTTACTTACAAGTCTTGGTTTGATGTTCCTGCAAGTTTGAAAGGCACGCTGTGGAACTATGTTAAGGTAATTTGCAAACTTAGCTGAATTTTAATTAAATATATGTAACTTGTCACAAAAGTAGCATGACTGTTCTTTTTAATGTTTGATTTGTATTTAAGCAACGGTATATTATTCCGGATGAATGTGAATATTGGGTTTTGAAGTCAATTCGTGAATCTTGGAGGGGGTACAAGAGTCGTATTAAAAAGGCACATTATATGGCCTATGAAACTGATGAAGAGAGGCTTGAAAATAGGCCGGACGAAATTCCACTTGCGGATTTCCAAGTACTCTTGATGTATTGGGGAGATGAAAAAATTCAGGTATAATTTTAAATTTTATCACAGAATTTATTTCCCTTTCTATTCATTCAAATCAGGCAGATAAACATCTTTATTTTATGTTTTTATAGAACAAGGCCCTTACAAATTGTGCAAGTCGGAAATTGTATACAGACACACACTGCTGGTCCAAAACTTTTTTCTCAAATTCGGCATAAGATGGTATGTATTTTGCTTATTTTTATGGTTGGCTGGGTATGCATTTTCACATTAATTTACGACTCAATAGCTATTATTACCATTTGCTAAAAAAATACATAAAATCTATAAAAATATAAATGAGCCTTTCTTTGCCCTTGTTTGGGATAGAAAACTCAGTTCTTTTCCAAACCAGTGTCCGTCATGCTCATGCATTTGTACACATTTGGTCAATATATGTCAGCAAGTTAGATGCATATTAAACATTAAATATGAGTCTAATCCGTCTCTGTGGAAATTATTAATACAGTGTTTAAGGTATTTGGCAAATTTAGTGATGGTTAAGGTATTGCACCCATCTTAGGGTACTGCAAACTCGAATGCAGTATCCTTGTTTGTATAATTTCTGAAACTTAGTGATGGGTTGGTTTGGGACAGTCGAGAAAATGTTTGGGACAGCAAAAGTATCCTTGTTTGGGACAGTCGAGAAAATGTTAGTGATATTGTTGCTACATATGTTGTGATTTTATACTTGCCGTTTCTTTATTTTTGCACTTGTAAGCTGCTGTTGCTCCATTTTTGCATCTGTGAGTTGCTGTCTAACCTTTTAAATAAAATTAACAACAGCAGCTTTCATTGGTGCATCTGTGAACAGTTTCATCTGTGAGTTGTTGTTTCAAAATGTGACATTAAATAAAATTAACAAATATAACATCTAAATTGAATAGTGATATATGTTCTGGAAAAATTGGTTTGATATTCTTTTGCTGTCTAACTTTTTTCATTTAATTTGTATCAGTCCAACGAATCAGATGGAGAGCTTTTTGTTAGAACTCGCAAGCGGAAAGAAGGAAAGGTGTACAAGACCGATACTTCAGTAATGAAGTATAGAGTTGTAAGAATTTTAATTTCTCTTCATTCAGATGTCAAAAAAATGCTTCATTTTGCGCATCAACATTTTGAAACTGCTTCAGATGTTATATTTGTTAATTTTATTTAATGTCACATTTTGAAACTGCTTTATTTTGCAGGATAAGATTCAATAAGCAATAGGTGAAGGAGGAAGTGATGAAGTTGTTCAAGAACTGATTTCTGATGGAAAGCGGCACGGTCCAACTTGGCTTATAGGACGGCACACAAAGTCTGCAGAAGTTTCAAAAGATGCCCCAACAACAAGCACATACATACAGGAGCTGGCAGCGAAGATAAAGGAAAATATAGTTGAAGAAGTCGAAGCAAAGGTGAACAAGAGGGTCAAAGATTAATTTGATGCAACGGTGAACCGAAAAGTTCAGGAGAACTTGTCATGGGTGCTTAAGAAATTAGGCGAAGCTAACCCTGACATGCAAATTGATGTTGCGGGTCTTTGTGCGACCGTCTGCAGTGATGAAACTGGCACTGGAGCCACTAGAGGCACTGATGGTACTGGTGGCTCGGAAGCATGAAATTTGGAGGCTCGCAAAGATGAATTCACGTGTAGTATGTAGAATTTAATTAGTATGTACTGGCTGTTAATATGAATGCACTGGCTATGTTTGTTATTTTGTACTTGACTAAAACTTGTGTTGATGGCTGTTATGTTTTAAGTATGTTTGTTATTTTGTACTTGACTAAAACTTGTGTTGCTGGCTGTTATGAAACGACTTGTTGTTTGGCTGTTATGAAATGAATAGCTCTTTGGCTACTATGAAATGCAGTGTAATGTTGCAGTAGTATGATGTTGCAGTACATTTCCAATTTAAATTGCAAAAAGTGTTGCCGTAGATATGATATAATGTTGCAGTATGTGATGTTAAATGTGGTAATAAACTGGAAAAGTGTTGCCATTTTATTGGTAAAAGTGTTACCATAGATTAATGAATGTGGGCCCCACAAAACGGTTCCGTTAAGTTGGTTAACAGAATTAGTGGGCCCCACATGTTGGGGCCCAGATTGTGGGACCCACTTTTTAGTAAATTTAGTACCTATGGCAACAACAGAACCGATGTTGCCTTAGGGTCACAAAGATGCTGCATTTGAGTCTGCGTCAACGCGGCAAAATGCAACACCGAGAAAGTGTTGCCTTAGCTCGTTTTTGGCCTCCAGCAACATTATTTGGCACTTTCTGCATCACTTCTTGTGTGTTGCAGTATGCAATCTAAGGCGTAGTGATTTGTTGGCTTAGCTGAGATCCAATCTTTATCATTCTTGAATTATCATTATCGTCGATTGGAACATCGATCGTTAGTTCGGCCGGAGAAGCTTGATTGTCTTTACTTTCGTCTTCACTTTCAGTATCTCTCGGGTCAAGATCTCTTTGGAATTGGTTGGGGTGCCCGGGCCCGGGCCCAGGTGTTAATTGTCAATTATAAGCAAAGTGGACGTTGAGAGATTCCTCTACGCCCTTCCCTTTCTCTTTTCGTTATGCCTTGCGCAGCTCAGCAACATAACAGGCTCGCCCTGCGGCCTGATACCCTTGAACAACTCCGACACCTTTGTCAGTAGGTTATTTCAAAGTCAAACACCATGGGGCGATGGCAGCCCTGAACTCAGCTAGGGCTGGTCGGCCCAAGAAAGCATTATATGGGGGGTTTATATCCAAAACAACAAACTGCAATATCTGGACTCTCCGGCATTCACCAATTCCTAACTCCACTGACAATTCCACCACTCCAGTGGTATAGTTGCACTCTCGTTGAAGCCATGAATAAGGGACTGACATGGTTTCAAGTCTTTAGTCTCCATTCTCATCTGGTCATAGGCTCGTTTAAACAAGAAGTTCATAGAACTTCTGTTGTCTACCAAGATCCTATTCATCCAAGCAGGACCTACTTGAGCTGATATAACAAGCGGATCAATAGTGAGGGCTTCGATCCTGTCGACATCCCGACCTCGGAATATGATGTCATCTGCCATCATTCTTTGTTGCTTGGTCGGAGCCCCATCTTCGAAATTACTACAACATTTAAAGTACGCATGCCTGATAGAGCTGGCATACGACTACATTTCCTTCCAGCTTCGGTCTGTTGGATGAGGACCATCACTAATGGTGTTTATCACCAACCTCCCGCTAGTACGAGCAGGTTCCTCCTGTCTAGCCGAATTTGGTACATGATTTTGATTCGATGGGCCTGCACTTCCAGACTGCGGCGCCCGCACAAACTATTCTAACTTTCTCTCTCTTATAACCTTTTCGATGAGATCCTGCAAGTGACGGCATTCATTCGTGTTATGGCTGTAGCTTTCGTGGAATCTACAAAACTTCCCCGTCTGAATTTGCTTCTCCGATGACTGTTTTAGAGCAGGCTTCTTGTACTGAATGGTATTGCAGGTTTGTAGATATACATTCTCCAGCGACGTATTTAGAGGAGTGTAATTATCAAACATAGGAGCTCTACGTCGTGGACCACGGTTCTGATCCCATTTTCTATTTTGGTTACCATTTCCTTTTTGCTGATCTTGTTTATTCTGAATGTTCAATTGCACTTTTTCGGAACTCTCCCCAGATTGTTTAACAGCAATGTTACTCTGAATTCCTTCCACACTAGGACCCGCATCATTTTTTTCTAGACTGTTTCGCATCCTCCCTTCTCAAGAATTGAGCTGCCTTGGAATAGAAACGGTCCAATGATGTAGGGGGTTTTCCGACCAACCAGTTGCTGAACTCGGAATCGGGCTCAATCCCCTTAGTTAGTACCATAAGAATAGAGTTATCATTTGGGTTGCTGATCTCAGCACATGCAGCATGAAATCTTTCTAAATAACGCCTGAGTGTCTCTCCAAGAGCTTGAGTGACACTAGATAAAGTATTAACATCCTTCGGTCTCGCGACATGCATACGGAATTGATCAATAAATTTTGTTGCCAACCGATCAAAGCAGAAGATAGATCAAGGTGGCAATCGGGTAAACCACATAGTCGCTATGCCCCTCAGAGAGATCAGGAAGCTTCAGCACTTGACTGCATCATCAACTCGTGCAGCATTCATCAACCATTTATACTTTAGGATATGTTGATTAGGATCAGAGCTCCCTTCATAAACGGGTAAAGTCGGCATCCTGAATCGTCGAGGTGGTTCAGCATAGAGTATCTCATCAGTAAAAGGGGTATGACTCCGGGAGGTTCCCCAGTCGTCATTGCTAAGACCCTGACTTTCACGGATCATTTGATGGATCATTGTTGGTAGGTCGGGCATCCGAACATTTTGACCATGTTGGGCCAAGGTATGGTCGGGTTCCACAATGCGAGGAGGGGCTGGTCGTTGTCGATAGTCCATGTCTCTCCTCCTTGGTTCTATGTCCTCGGGGACGTAAGGCTTAGGAGTATGGTTGCGTTGATGGTGGGTCGGATCCGTTCGGTTCTGAGCATCAACTCCCAAATCAGTAGTTGTTGTAGTACAGTTATCAGTAATATAGTGTGAGGTAGCGCCTCCTCGGGAGGAGGGTCCAATCTGATGGCTGGTTGACGGGCCAACTCTCAGTTGCCCAACATTCAATGTATGTTGATGCCCAGTGGCCTGTGTGTAACTGCCGTCCAGTCGTGGGCGCGTGGATCTATGATGATAATCAGAAGAGGCTGAACTTTCAGTGGATGAATAGGAAGCCTGATCCCTCCTGGACCTCCTTCGTCGTTGACGGTTAAGTTGGTTGGTTAGTTCCGCATAAGCACGGAGCTATTGAGTGAGCTGTTGGAGGCTTTTGGTCAATTCTTGCATTAACATCTGAAATTCTTCCCTGGTGACAGGGCCTTGCGGATCTGATGGTCCGGTAGCATTATGGTTGGCTGGAAGTGGTTGTACGGGATTCTGTCTGTCCTGTCCTTCTGGATCTGCAGCTGTAGAAGTAGTCCTTGTGTTAACCATAAGGGATAGTGAAGCTCTTTCCTAGACTTGATGCAAATCTGAATAGGATGGAAGAACATTAGTCTTTGAGATCTGGATCTTCTTCTTAGATTTGTGCAATCCAATTTCGATAGTAGATTCAATGAGCAGAAGGAAAAACTGGGTTTTTTCTCAGTGAAAGCACCAAAGTGTTTGTACCAAAATTGGGCACAACACTCTTCGGAAGTATTTGAAGAGATAAAATGAAGAAGATAAATGGGAAAAGAGGATTATCTAACAAACACTTCAAAAACAAACAAGAAAGTACGCAAAAACAAAGGGATTTAGAGTGGTTCGGTGTGTTGCGTACGTCTACTATGAAATGGTTGACTTTTATTAACTTTTCTCTGCTGGTTACAACGGATTACAACAGTAAATCTCGAATAAAACAGTGAAATTCGAATACAATGGTGAATTCGGCAGAGTCTGGACATCAAAGAGCCAAAAGATCCCTTTTCTGTAGGCTCTGGGATGCTATTTATAGGCGTAGGCTGCAAATATCTCGCTTGGATCTTGGGAGACCTCTTTTGGCACGTGAGTAGGCCGACGCGATCGATCCCACGTGATTTGCACGCGATCTAGGATCGATACGAATGAGATTCGTATCGATCGAAAATTCATCCAATTGGCTCAGGATCAATTGTGTGTATTGTTGAGGATGCACACAAGCTTCTATGAAAATTTCGTAGCATTTGGACTTGTAGATTGCGAGTTATGATCGATGCAAACTTGTGTTTTTTCTTGACTGCGTCGTTCGTATCGATACCTTCGTATTGATTAATTCGTATTGCTTTGTGCGCACGTGCTTGCAAGTTGACGTGGTGCTAACTCCTCGGATCGATCCACTTTTCATGCCGAGTTGACTGCTTCCCTCTTCGTATCCATTGAGCGCTATGTCCTTCGAATCGATGCTGGCGCGTATCCTTCGGATCGATCGACTGAGGATTTCTTCGTATCGATACTCGCAGGTCATTTCGTATCGATGATGTGTTGCTACTTCGCATCGATTGTTTCATACCGATTGTTTTTAGTGGCGTGCTTCGTATCGATCAATGGCCGATTGATACGAACTGAGTTGTTAGAGGGACCGGTACGAATCTCGTATGAACGAGATCGATGTAAAGTGTTGTTTGTTAATGGATACGAAATGGAGCAATTATGATCGATACGAAGCGACAACTCTCCATGGACACGAAGTAGTCTGGCTTTGATGGATATGAAGTTAGGTGTATGCGATGGATACGAACAGAAGGATACTCGATGGATACGAACAGAAGGATACTCGAAAGGAGGCTTGATGGATACGAACAGAAGGAGGCGAACAGAAGGATACGAATGAATTGATTCCCTTGGTTTGCATCGATCATATCTTGAGTATACGAACTCGGATTGACTTGAAATTTGGAAAGTTGTCTTTCGTTGCTTTGCTTGTCTTGCCATACCAATTGTAGCTTGATCTGGACTCGGATAAAATTTATTGACATCCATAGTGAACATTCGTTTAATATGCTATGTTAGAGTCATCCACTATATCCCGCTATATTCTCGTTGTATCCCTGTTATGACTTTTTGCACCTCCGCCGCATTGAATCAGGCGAGCGCTTTAACTGCACAGAATCATATTAAACCATTTTTAAGAGGTTCAAACATTCCATATATACCATTTCATTCAATAAAGGAAAGCGATCCTTTGTGTTTATCTACGTGTATTAATGTGACTTGCATATATATTCAACAACCATATTAAACAACCATCATTAACAATCATATCCAAACATATATATCATCCAATAGTATATATCACTATAATTTAGGAGTTTCTCACCTTCATTTTTCCTTCTGGCTAATTTAAAATTGGCTATAGCTTCGCTATCATGATATAAAACTCCATAAAATTGAACTCTTTGAGCTTAAATGGGCTTGGTCTTGGCCTTGGAGGCTCGCTGCCTTAGTTTTGCTTGGTAGTGGGCTTGGACTTGCTTTGGGAAGTGATGGTCGTGGTTATAAAAGAGGTAGAGGAGGAGTTTTGAAGTTGTTTTGAGATAGTTTGCTACTATATATAATATACTTATTTAATTTCTTTTTGAGATATTTTTCTCGATAACTTTGTTAACATGAGAAGCCATTAATAAGCTTGATAACTTGGAGAAGGAAGTGAAAATACTATGTGAAATATGTGAAGAAAGGGTGGGGTATTTATAGGATTTTAGAAAACCAAAATATCATAACATGGATGGATGAGACTACCCCTTGCCATCCCCTCCTAGACCACTCTTGAACGCACGGTAGCCCCCCATCTAATGGATGATGTGGAGGTGATGGTGGTGATGATGGTGGTGTAAGGTGGATTTGATGTGAGAAGATGTTTTATTTTTTAAACTTAGATATTTTTCTATATTTACCATATGTAAATATATTTCTACTTTTCTACCATTGTTATATGTATATGTATATGTTAATATATGTATGCGCGCCACAAAGATGTACAAGTTACATAAACAACTTGTATAACTTATTATATGTCAACTTGTTATGAATTTTAATTCCGATTTCCGATCATATTTTCACTTATTAATTAACGTACATATATTTGTAAACAAAATTTGAAAACCAATTTCTTATTATTTTAGATGTATAAAAATGATCATGTTTGAATTATAAAACCAAATAAATCAATATTAACAATTATTTACAAAAATCGCTATTATATCGATAAAGCGATACGAATTTTTCTTATATTTTCAAATCAAATATATATCTTTATATAACTATTATAAATTATTTATTAACACTTTATAACTATTTAAAATGAATTATCATTACTAGAAAATAATTACTAGAATAATTAAAATAATTATTAAATCATTAAATCTCAATTAAATTTAAATATTAAATATAATGGCATCACTAATGATGTCAGAAACACATTTTATTCTCAAAAATAAAATAATTGGTTTTATTTCACAGTCTTGCTTAATTTATAAAAATAAGTGTATGTATACGGTTCAATGCACAATGTTTTACGATTATAGAGTTTGTTATCGATAAAACGGTTTTCGACCATTTTGTTGATTTAAATCCTGTGGAAAATATTTGTTGTAAATATCTTTTCAAACTAAGATTACTATTATTTATTTATCACTCAAAACAATATTATTTATATTATCAACTTTTTATTTGAAAATTTTAAAAATAAATATAATTTATCAAAGTTATAAATTTCCGGGTCGTTACAAAGATCTTATTTAGCAGAAGCAGACAGACAATTAAGGATTGGTATAGTTGGCATCAGCTACTTCACTTTCCTGTTAGTAGTCATTTTCTTGCCTTTCATGCTAACTATTTCAAGATATACGTATGCTGTTTTGTTTAAAATTTTCTGTTATTTGGTGTTTAAAGAACTTAGCTAGATATGTCCAGTTTGATTTTATGTTATATATGAAAGGTGGTATGCATGATACGTATTTAATACTAGTTATGTTGACTAAAGATGCATGCCTGTAGTAGGGATATGGGATGCTATTGTGAATCCCTGAGTTGTGTCTTTATTGCAATACTGAGATGAGTCAAAAGTCATGCTCTGAGATAGGATGTACACTTGAATTTAATGGTTGCCTTGTTATGATGAATTTTATGAAACTGTGATCTTGATTGAAATATTCTAATGAATCTGATATCTGGATGAAAATATTAATCAAAGTTTGGTGCAGTTGTTATTTGCCTGAAATCTAGAACTGAGAGGAACCGTTTGTTTTCAGAAGATGTTGATTGAATTTGTGATACTCAGTTTGGAATTGTGAGAACTCAATTATGCTGTAATAATTATTGGTTACATTCCTCTATCCGGTTTGTTTGAAACTTTGTCTTTGTTTTGAATTTTTGTGTGGAACTTTGTCGTTGTTTTGTTTGCGTGGGTCAGGAATGTTAGAAGTGTTACGCAAGTTGTCCTCGCTGCCGTTTTGTTTGGGTACCCATTCTTTTTCAAAACGCAATATTTTAGTGTGAACGGACCTCGTTATCTGCCTTGTTGTTTTACATGATTTTGTATATATGTCTGTACGAACACAGTAGACGCAAATTGTTATAGTTAACAAAATTGTAACATTCCATTTATTCCGTTTTAGTTTTTAATTTTCGTTTATACTCATTGCTCCCATTTTCACTTATGTTATATTCAGTGCTCAATTAAGAATTCAACCTTTTGATTCTTCACATAAAGGAGTTTCTAGTTGTATATTGGATTTCCATTATTTAAGTTTGAACCAAGTTGATGGTTGATATAGAGTTGATTGTCTCAATAAATTAGGACATTAGCTTTCACTAGGATATTTTGTAATATACTTGATTTATTCCCTTTTATCGTTACTTCTATAATATTAATTATAATTGTTGCTAGCCTATGGTTATTACTTTTCAGTATGTTATATATTTTGTATATACATGTATATAAATATATAATTATATATATATATTTATAAACATATACACATATATTATGCTTACTGTTTTTGCTCAGCTTCTTAGTAGATTCAGGTATGCTACTGGGTTGGATGGATTCAACTGATTTCGTGGACTAGAACATTTTTCTCATTTTATGGTTTTTAATTGTATTTTTTATATTGGACCTTAGCTCTCAAGGTTTGGGGGGTTATTGTTCAGAGGGGCATTGCTACCTGTAAAGCATGTTGACAACTCCATTGTCAAGTGTAAAATAAAATTACTTGAGTGCTCTCCTCTATCTATAGATGATTACTAATTTTTCTTACAAAATATGTTTAACTTTCACATGACTGAAAGTCTATACGGGGTGGATCGATTATGCAAATGACAATTATATAACTAAATTAAACTATAGTGTAATGATAGTAAAGAATGTAAATAAGAATAATCACACCAGGGTTTTTATACTAGTTCGGACCTTCCGTCCTACGTCCAGTCCCGAAGCTCCTCTTCGGAATTTCCTTTCACCAAATCACTATCACTTCACCCGGAGGAACAAGTTTACAATAGCAGAGTTTCTTTGTCAACTATGTGTTCTCTATTACACGGATTTTGACTATATAGTACAATTGAACTTCCTATATCTCTTGAATGATTGAATACAATATTGTTCGAGAGAATATAGAAGTGTATGATCTCAGATTTCAGATTGGATAGCAAGTAGATGATTAGAACAAGAGATGATCAAGATAGAGAGTCGAGTTGTCAGGTGTGTACTTTCTCTTGATTCCTGATGCTATATATAGTTGTAGATAGGTATGTTGAGTAGTTGCATCCATTAATGAGTGCTCTATAGTTGCTTCTGTTGATGATGAAGAGTTGCATCGAAGAGAAGCGAAGACGTCTATTCAAATTTGGTAGTTGAGGTTTAAATTTCAATCCGAGTTTGAATTCAGACGTCTGAGCATGTATAATTAAAGATCTCGAGTTTGAATTCAGACGTCTGGTGTTTGAATCAGACGTCTGGTAGTATATAATTCTTGTACATGGTAGATTTCCAGACGTCTGGGTGCATCTACAGACGTTTGGTCTTGACTGTTTTGTTGTTCCAGAGGATATATTCGGACGTCTGATTTGAGCACTCAGACGTCTGAAAACTGTGCATGTCCTTTTTGTGCATGTTTCTTGTTGCTTCTTTGATCTTATCGACTTGTAGTCTCTTGTATTGTTCTTTGCACCTTATTCTTGTCTTTCTAATGATGTTGCTCTAGCAAGTTCTTGTATACATACATATATCTGTACATTTGATTTTCATTGTATAGTTGTTGTCATTAAAACCATGAATTTGATTTCCTAACAATCTTCCCCTTTTTTATGATGACAACTATACAATGTACTTATATGTAATTTTTATAAATCTCCCCCTGAATATGTGCTTTCCATTATCTCTCCCCCTTTGTCATTATCAAAAAAGAATGACAGAATCATATTTGCAAATTCCAAAATCTTTTCTTTTGTTTCTCCGAGTACCTGCAATAAATAAAAATTATTTTTTTGGTACCCACTTACTATGTTAGGGTCCGGGAGGTTAGATCTTTGGAAACCATACCCATTTGGGTGTGGTTGAACTTTTATAAATATAATTTTCATTATTAACTACCATATCAAAATAATCATCAATGTATTTTTCTCTATTTTTCCAATTAACAGGAACCCAAATACTTAGATAATTTTTATTCATATTTCCGTTAAATGATTTTGTACTTCTAGAGAAATTATAAATTTTATTGGTCATAGCAGTATTTGAATTTCTATAAGAATTTGATCCAGACTTTACTCGAAATTTAGTACTAGCACTAACATTTTTTCTATACATGAAAGTGTATCTAGTGCTATTTCTACGATAAGTTTTATTATATCCTAAACCACTTTTGTCATGTAAAGGTCTAGAACTAGATAAAATCATGTTTAAATCGTTTTGACCTTTATTAAATTTTGTGACTTCAGTGTTAAGTTTATAAAATTTAGCTTTGAAGTCAAAATTATTATTTTCAAAAGAAATATTACTGTTTTTCAAAATATCAATTTGCTTGTTTAATTCAGAATTCTCCCCTTTTATCGTACAGTTCTCATTTTCGAGAAGAAAAATTTGAGATTCTGAATTATCTAAAGATGATTGTAATAAATCATTTTGTCTTTTCAAATCCGTAATATCTTTTGAAAAAATTTCCTTTTCTTTATCAAAGATAATATTTTTATTTTTCAAAACATTGATTTCCTCCAAAAGATCATTGTTTTTATCTTCTAACTGCTCATTTTCTTTTTGTAGGAAATCTTTTTGTGAAACAAGTTCTTCTACGGTATTTTCAAAACATTTAGTTTGTTTTATCAAAAATTTATTTTCCTCTTTTAAACTGGAAATTTCTTGCTCACAATCTTTTAACTTTTCTAAAGCAATTCTATTAACTTTATTCAAAGTTTTACAATCTTTTAATAATTCATCATGTGCTAACAGAAGATCTTTATATAGAGAATCTAAGCATACCGATTGTGATCTGAGTTTAGCCATGAAGCAATTGTTCGTTTTCTCCTTTGATTCTTCTTTATTGCTCTTCCTCTTCCTATTGCCTTGGATAGATCTCTTTATAGCCATTTATTCTAGGATGTTGTTACGATCTCTAGAATCCCAGGCTCTGATACCAATTGAAAGTCTATACGGGGTGGATCGATTATGCAAATGGCAAGTATATAACTAAATTAAACTATAGTGTAATGATAGTAAAGAATGTAAATAAGAATAATCACACTAGGGTTTTTATACTAGTTCGGACCTCCCGTCCTACGTCCAGTCCCGAAGCTCCTCTTCGGAATTTCCTTTCAACAAATCACCATCACTTCACCCGGAGGAACAAGTTTACAATAGCAGAGTTTCTTTGTCAACTATGTGTTCTCTATTACACGGATTTTGACTATATAGTACAATTGAACTTCCTATATCTCTTGAATGATTGAATACAATATTGTTCGAGAGAATATAGAAGTGTATGATCTCAAATTTCAGATTGGATAGCAAGTAGATGATTAGAACAAGAGATGATCAAGATAGAGAGTCGAGTTGTCAGGTGTGTACTTTCTCTTGATTCCTGATGCTATATATAGTTGTAGATAGGTATGTTGAGTAGTTGCATCCATTAATGAGTGCTCTATAGTTGCTTCTGTTGATGATGAAGAGTTGCAGTGAAGAGAAGCGAAGACGTCTATTCAAATCTGGCAGTTGAGGTTTAAATTTCAATCCGAGTTTGAATTCAGATGTCTGGATGTTTGTATCAGACGTTTGAGCCTGTATAATTGAAGATCCCGAGTTTGAATTCAGATGTCTGGTGTTTGAATCAGACGTTTGGTAGTATATAATTTTTGTACATGATAGATTTCCAAACGTCTGGGTGCATCTACCAAACGTCTGGTCTTGACTGTTTTGTTATTCCAGAGGATATATTCAGACGTCTGATTTGAGCACTTAGACGTCTGAAAACTGTGCATGTCCGTTTTACGCATGTTTCTTGTTGCTTCTTTGATCTTATCGACTTGTAGTCTCTTGTATTGTTCTTTGCACCTTGTTCTTGTCTTTCTAATGATGTTGCTCTAGCAAGTTCTTGTATATATACATATATATGTACATTTGATTTTCGTTGTATAGTTGTTGTCACTAAAACCATGAATTTGATTTCCAAACAATAACTGCATTTGATGTACTTATCATAATTGTTTCCTGGAGATTTGACCAGGCAACTAGTGCTCGGCATCAGGTAGCACCCGGCAACAAGAAAGTGTCCGGCATCCAGGAGTGATCGGCGAAGCACTTGGCATCCAGGAGTGATCGACGAAGCACTTGGCATCCAGGAGTGGTCGGCGAAGCACTTGGCATCCAGGAGTGTTCGGCGAAGCACTTGGCATCCAGGAGTGGTCGACGAAGCACTTGGCATCCAGGAGTGTTCGGCGAAGCGCATGGCATCCAGTGGGACTCGGCATCCATAGCGTTCGACATCCGTAATGCTCGGCGACCAGGAGACTCGGCGTCAAGTAGTGTTCGGCGTCAACTGGCACTCGGCGACAACCAATGCTCAGCTCCCTAGCGTTCGGCATCATTAGAACTCGGTGATAGGAGAACTCGGCAACAAGAGCGTTCGGCATCCCTTGGTACTCGGCGTAGTACTCGGCAACAGGAGTACTCGGCACTCCTTGGTACTCGGCGTAGTACTCGGCAACAGGAGTACTCGGCACTCCAAGGTACTCGGCGTAGTACTCGGCAACGAGAGTACTTGGCATCCAGAAGACATTCAGTATGCACAACTACTCAAGGTGACAATGTCGTTCGGCCAGTGTGCACTTTTCGTTCAAGAGCTTCGGATAGAGACACGTTCGGCCTCAACTGACAATCATCCTGCACTTCCCACGCATCCAGCGTATCGTTCGGCATAGAAGGACTGTTCGGCATCAGAGCGTTCGGCATACCAGGATCGGCATGTAGCAACCACTGTACTGGGGCTAGAGTGTTCGGCCATCCAGCCCATTTGGGAAGTCCAGCCCATATTTTCCTATAAATAGAGGGGCAGGGTCATAGTGAAAGGGGTCCTTTTTTGGGGAGAGAACACTGGGGAGACTCTTCCATTTTCGAGACTCATCTTCTCTACTTAAACAACTTCATGCAAGCATTTGATTCACGAATTGTATTTGTAATCAACTATAAAGAAGATCAATAAAGTTTAACCTCAAAGTGGACGTAGGCAATTACGCTGAACCACTATAAATTTGGTGTTCTTACTTTCTGCAGTTAGATTAGCATTGTCTTCTCTGTTTAATTTACTTTCATCACTTATATCTCTACACAATCTTTCTCTACGAGGTTAGTGACCAATTTTGGTGCTAACACTTTGGTGCTTTCACTGAGAATTGAATTCTCAGACCTCAAGGATCTGCTTTGAAGCTACTGGATTGAACAAATCCCCCAAAGAAGATCCGACTCACTGATAGGACATCCGTTGATTCTACTCAGAGTTCATACCGATAACTCTACAATGGCAAGACCACGTACCAGGCCAGCTTCTCATAATGCGGATGCCCACGAAACTGCTAGTGTGCAACAAGCAGGACCTAGCAATCAACCAGCGATTCCGAGTGCAGGAATTGCCGCTCAAGAACAGACTCCAGTTGTCACCAGAATAGAGTTTAATGACTTGATGAGAGAACTCAGGGAAAGCAGGAGACAACTAGGAGAGCAGATGCAAGCTAACGCCAACCTGATGGCACAACTCACTCAACAGCAGCAACAGAATGCTGGGGGCAATCCCGCTCCTTACTCTTCATCTAACAGCTCAACTTCCTCTGATGAACCTCCCAGGCGCAGACGCCGCAAGACTGACGCTGCACGAGCAGAAGCTGCTGTTCAAACAACTGGAGACCGTGACCAAGCAAGGGCTGGAAACTTCAGGACCGGGGTACAGACGGAGGATAGAGGCCCGGATCATCAAAATGCTAACGATGTCGAACCTCAAGACGCACGATTAGCAGACCGCCAGGAGAGGAGGCATCAGCATGGACATGCACGCAGAACAGACACTAACCTTCCGCCTTCCATACAGACACCAGATCTGACAGCCATGATCAGGCAGTTGATGAAGGAAAATCAGGGGTTATCGAATGATGATTGGGGAGTGTCAAGAAGTCATACTCCATTCACGGATGTTGTGTTGCAAGCGGCGTACCCCAGGAAGTTTAGTATGCCTACTATCCCTGCGTATGAAGGGAGGACTGACCCCAGACAGCCTGTCATGAGGTACGAATGGATGATGGATTCAGCTAGAGCGAATGATGCCACCAAGTGTAGGTGCTTTCCGATTACTCTATCTGGGATCGCTACTATGTGGTTCACCCGACTTCCTCTGCGATCCGTATCAAATTTCGAGGAGTTGGCAAAGAAGTTTATTGAGCAGTTCAGGATACACACTACGCGCCCAAAGGACGTGATGTCTCTGTCGAGTGTAATCCAAAATCCCGGGGAGTCGTTGAAGGAATATTTACAAAGATTCCACGTAGCAGCAACTGAAGTCAGTAATCCCAATGACCATGCAATTCTGATGGCTGTAATGAGAGGTGTGGATCCAGACTCTGAGTTTGGGGACTGGCTGGTAGGAAAACCTCCGGCTACACTAGAGCGTTTCTACTCAAAGGCACACCAGTTCATAAGAAGAGAGGAAGCTAGGTGGGTACGACGAGATAAGGCGCCAGGACCTGTCCAAGAGTCAATAAAGAGCAACGTTGCTGTGAAGCAGTCTGGAGACAGCTCGGGAAAGGTCCAAGTCAATGTCCAGAACAAGCCTGGGCAACCCAAGGAGTCCGGCGGAAGGACTCAAAGGAAAAAGAGAGAATCGGGGAAATGGAAGTCGAGAATCCCAAGCTACAGCGAGTATACTCCGCTGAACGCACCGCTTGAGAACATTTACTTATCCACCTGCAATACATTTCAATACAGAAAGCCACGTCCGAAAGAATCAACCGAGGAACAGAAGCGGACCGGGAAATATTGTCGCTTCTATGAGACTTATGGGCACAATACGGAGGAGTGCAGACACCTACACGACGCTATTGAAAAGTTGATCAGGCAGAAGAAATTGCAAGAATTTGTGAAGGATCCACAAGAAGGAGGACAGGGAACGTCCAACCCAGGTCGTGCACTAGCTCCGCGTCATCCCGAGGAGCCTGCCCGAACCGTAGGTAGACTAGTCATAAATACAATTATCGGCGGACCTCACCCCGCGGATAAGAATTGGCAAGAGATGGAGCGATATGCAAGTTCCCTGAAGCATGCCGATTTTGAGTGCTGTTCGAACATGGAGGATGGGGCCCCTGCTAAGCAGCAGCGCGTAATGACAGACGATATTGTGTTCAGAAGTAGAGACGCTGATCAGATAGAGGCTCCGACCATCGATCCCATGGTCATATCTGCAACGATCAGACCAGCATATGTAAAAAGAATTCTGATTGATTGCGGGAGCTCAGTCAACATCATCTTCAAGAAGGCTTACGACCAAATGAAACTGGAAACAAAAGACCTGAAACCGTCCAAGGCTCGTATACACGGCTTTAACGGCGCGGCAACCGACGCCGTGGGGTACGTTGAGTTACCAATTGAACTGGGACAAGGCGAGCGTCGGAGGGTGCGGATTCTACCCTTCGTAGTTTTGGATGTGGATTCTCCATATAACGTTTTCTTGGGTCGGCCGGCCCTGGCTGAGTTTAGGGCAGCGTTAGCCCCTTGGTGTTTAACTTTGAAATTCCCGACTGACAAAGGAGTAGGTATTGTTCATGGCAATCAAGCAGCTGGTCGTTCCTGTTATGTGGATGAGCTCCGAGAAGCCCATCGGAGGGAGAAGGGAAAGGTTGTGGACAATCCCATCCGCATCCTTAATGCGGATAATTGACAAGTAGTGCTCGAGCCCTGGCTCGGGCATAGTTCTCGGATCTTAGGAGATATAGATCCGAGAGACGACGATGAGAAACCCAGGGAAGAGAAGGCGGCACCGGCTGAATTAACAATTGACATCTCAGTTAGCCGTGACGACCCTTCGCGAATTCTGAAAATCGGATCACAGCTTGGTCCCGCGATGACTGAAGACCTTAGCGACTTCCTCTGGGCGAATCTTGATGTTTTCGCTTGGACGCATTCTGATATGTGTGGGATTTCTCCCGCCATCACGAGTCATATGTTGAACATAGACCCGAAATACGTCCCAGTTAAACAAAAAAGGAGAGGAATGGATCCAGAGAGATCCGCCGCTCTTGGAGAGGAGGTGGACAAACTCAAAGCAAATGGGTTCGTCCGCGACGCCCTTTACCCTGAATGGGTATCCAACCCCGTGCTCGTAAAAAAGGCAAATGGGAAATGGAGGACTTGCGTAGATTATTTCGACTTGAACAAAGCGTGCCCTAAGGACAGTTTCCCATTGCCTAGGATCGATCAGTTGGTCGACTCCACCGCAGGACACGAGCTGCTGTCATTCATGGACGCGTACTCAGGGTACAACCAAATTCCGATGCATATTCCGGACCAAGAACACACCAGCTTCGTTACAAATGTCAGACTGTATTGCTATGTAGTGATGCCCTTTGGATTGAAGAATGCAGGAGCAACTTACCAGCGTTTAGTGAATCGAATGTTCAAGGACCAGCTGGGTAGAACGATGGAAGTCTATGTGGATGACATGCTCGTGAAGTCACGACGGTCAAACGACCACATTCGAGACTTGGCTAAAATGTTCGACATACTCAGGTTTTATGGGATGAAGATCAAGCCTTTGAAGTGTTCCTTCGGCGTTGCATCAGGGAAGTTTTTGGGGTTCATTGTCAATGCTAGGGGAATCGAAGCCAACCCAGAAAAGATCCAAGCTATTCGAGATGTGCAAGCGCCCAGGACCATAAAGCAAGTACAGAGCTTGAACGGAAAAGTAGCTGCGCTAAGTCGATTTATATCCAGGGCAACTGACAAGTCCATCACATTCTTCGATATAATAAAGAAAGGGAAGAGAAACTTTGAATGGACGTCTAGTTATGAGGAAGCATTCCGGAATCTGGTGAGGCATCTGGAGAGTCCACCAATGCTATCAAAACCAGTTGACCACGAAATGTTGTACGTATACTTGGCTGTATCCCCACATGCGATAAGTGCGGCTTTGGTTCGTGAGGAGGGTCGAGTCCAGAAGCCGGTGTATTATGTTAGCAAGCGTTTAACAAGGGCAGAGAGGAATTACCCTAAAATCGAGAAATTGGCTTATTG
Source organism: Allium fistulosum (assembly GCA_030737815.1). Classification (NCBI taxonomy): domain Eukaryota; kingdom Viridiplantae; phylum Streptophyta; class Magnoliopsida; order Asparagales; family Amaryllidaceae; genus Allium; species Allium fistulosum. Next base: position 423,389,760 of record CM060906.1, read on the forward strand.
CTTGGTGATTGCATCACGTAAGCTGCGCCCATACTTTCAAGCACATTCAATCGGTGTTTATACCGATCAACCCCTGAGGCAGGTACTCCAACGGCCGGAAACTTCTGGAAGATTGCTAAGATGGAACATCGAGTTGAGCCAGTTCGATGTCGCATACTTACCGCGGAGAGCCATCCGAGGGCAAGCATTAGCAGATTTCATCGCCGAGTTTACCATACCCATCAAACCGGATGACCACGACATCATTCCCCCCGTTCGATGGAAATTATACACTGACGGTGCATCAAAAGACCGTTGCTCCGGCGCGGGCGTAGTTCTTATAACTCCGGAAAACCGATCAATCTGTTATGCCCTGAAGCTCGATTTCCCGGCTACAAATAACGAAGCCGAATATGAAGCACTGATCGCTGGCTTGAAGCTCATCAGGGAACTCGGGATCGAATCAGTCGAAATCTTTTATGACTCACAGCTGGTAGTTTACCAAGTATGGGGAGACTACCAAGTAAAGGGACGAAAGCTCGCTCCGTACCTTGTTCAGGTCCAAGAGATACTATCAAATCTTGAGCGTTATGATATTTCACATATCCCGCGCGAACAGAACAAAGAAGCCGACTTATTGGCTAAGTTTGCAAGTGCCGGCGATGCGCAACAAATGGGATTGTATCCCGTCGAAGTCTTGCATGCCCCGAGCATAGACGGGATGAAAGTCGATCGCGTGTTGGAAACAGAAATCGAGAAGGAATCGTGGATAACCCCATTCAAACTGTACCTAACGACCGGGGCTTTACTAGAAAAAAGAAGCGAAAGACGGCAGGTCCTTCGAAAGGCCGCGCGATACGTAATGCAGGATGGGTCGATGTACCGAAAAGGATTCTCAGTCCCATTATTGCGATGCATCGCTCATGACGAGACAAAGCGGGTATTAAGAGAGGTTCACGAAGGGGAATGTGGCGACCATACTGGGGGGCAAACGCTAGCAAAGAAGATCCTCCGCTATGGATATTACTGGCCCACCGTAAACCGAGACGCCGCGGACTACGCAAGAAAATGCGACAAGTGTCAAAGATATGCGAAAATCCCGAGGGCTCCATCAACGGAACTCACACAAATGATTAGTCCCTAGCCATTTGCGATCTGGGGAATCGACATAATCGGCTCTTTTCCTATATCCAAAGGTGGCGCGAAATATGCGATAGTTGCAGTCGACTATTTCACAAAATGGGCTGAGGCAGAACCTTTGGCCACAATCACCTCTAAGAAGGTCATTAACTTCGTTGTACGAAACATTATATGCCGCTTTGGCCTTCCACGCACCATCATTACGGACAACGGGATGCAATTTGAAAGCAGAGAGTTCAAAGAGTTCTGTTTAAAGTATGGCATCGAGAAGAAGTTCGCCGCCGTGGCACACCCGAAAGCTAACGGGCAAGTCGAGGCCGTCAACAAAATAATCAAGTCCATACTGAAGAAGCGTCTGGAGAAGGTTGGAGGCAAGTGGGTAGATGAACTCCCGACAGCATTATGGGCGTATAGAACTACCCACAAGTCTGCGACCGGCCACACTCCATTCGCCTTGGCATACGGCTCTGAAGCCGTTATACCCGTGGAACTTGAAGTTCCATCGCACCGAGTGACATACTATGATCCCAAGACGAACCAAAACCTCTTGCTGGAATCACTGGACTGCATCGACGAAAAGCGTGAAGAAGCTGAATTAAGGGCGGCAGCGCACAGACATCGAGTCAAGCGTTACTACGACGGCAGAGTCCGCCCAAGAATCTTTGATGTGGGTGATCTCGTTCTGAAACGAGTCTTCCCGGTACCATCACGCATGAATCCCAGCTGGGAAGGTCCGTACGCCATTGAACGGAAGCTTGGAGAAGGAACATTCAAGCTAGCGACCGTTGATGGAACGACACTCCCCCGAGCATGGAACAGTGAACATTTGCGGCACTATTACATTTAGCATGTTTTCCTTCTTGTTTTAGGCACTGTTATTTCCATTCAGTCATAACTTAGTTTCCTTTCAAAAGTTGTAATCGAACAGTTTGGTTGATTTTCATTAATAAAGGCTTGAAGTCGTATTTTCTATGAATCACTAACGTTTCTATATCTCATAATTGGGTGGCAAATTACATTATCCTGTACGACGCACAGACTCGTGCAAACTATTCCAAATCTCCGAATCCCCAGAGCGCGGAGCGGAGTACTCTAAGTCCCCGGAGCGCGGACCAGAGTATAAACGACTTCAAATCTCCAAATCCCCAGAGTGCGGAGCGGAGTACTCTAAGTTCCCAGATAGCGGACTGGAGTATAAACGATTCCAAATCTCCGAATCCCCAGAGTGCGGAGCGGAGTACTCTAAGTCTCCGGAGAGCGGACTAGAGTATAAACGATTCCAAATCTCCGAATCCCCAGAGCGCGGAGCGGAGTAATCTAAGTCCCCGGAGCGCGGACTAGAGTATAAACGACTTCAAATCTCCGAATCCCCAGAGTGCGGAGCGGAGTACTCTAAGTCCCCAGATAGCGGACTGGAGTATAAACGATTCCAAATCTCCGAATCCCCAGAGTGCGGAGCGGAGTACTCTAAGTCCCTGGAGAGCGGACTAGAGTATAAACGATTCCAAATCTCCGAATCCCCAGAGTGCGGAGCGGAGTACTCTAAGTCCCCGGAGGGCGGACTAGAGTATAAACGACTTCAAATCTCCGAATCCCCAGAGCGCGGAGCGGAGTACACTAAGTCCCCGGAGCGCGGACTAGAGTATAAACGATTCCAAATCTCCGAATCCCCAGAGCACGGAGCGGAGTACTCTAAGTCCCCGGAGCGCGGACCAGAGTATAAACGACTTCAAATCTCCGAATCCCCAGAGTGCGGAGCGGAGTACTCTAAGTCCCCAGATAGCGGACTGGAGTATAAACGATTCCAAATCTCCGAATCCCCAGAGTGCGGAGCGGAGTACTAAGTCCCCGGAGAGCGGACTAGTGTATAAACGATTTCAAATCTCCGAGTTCCCGGAGCATAGAGTCAACGAAAAGTCCAAGTACTCGAGGGATGTGGTACGAGAAGCACGCCATGTCTAAAAACGTCTGAAAAACACGAGAATGGACCGGGAGATAATGCAACTCATGAGAACTCGAGTTATGGCTACAATTAGCCAGCAAATCAAAGAAAGACAAGAGAATCATTCAAACAAAAAAGAAACTAAAAACTTTATTCGATAAGTCCAAAATGGGGTTACATGATCACTCCTACAAAATTCAGACCTGTCTATACAAACTACAAGCTACGAAAGATAAAAGCAATTACAAGACTTAAGCAAGAAGCTCGTTGAACGAGTGTATCGATTATTTCTTCGATTTCTTCTTCTTGTCTTCCTTTGTCTTTTCCGATGACTCCTCTCCCTCACGCTTTTTCTTGGACTTCTTGCTTGCTAAGGAGGCGGAGTCAGGAGTAGGAGACGGAACATCTAGTGGTTTGGACGTGCCCGGGAGGATGATTTTCAAAGGTATGTTCCGCGGGTCGGTAAGTTCCAAGATTCCAGGTTCAATCTTGACCTCGACCTTTTTTCTTCTCCTCTGCGGCGAGGCGGTCCTTCATGCTTGTCTGTGAAGTATGCTCAGAGGCGCCGGTGATTTCAATTTCATCATCCCCTTCGGCAGGAGATGAAGTGTCGAGCTTATCATCATCCAGCGCCCCGATCACCTGAGCATCGGGACCAGGGAGTACTCCCGCGTGGACAACATCGCTTGTTTTCCCTGCCTCCTCCTTGGCATCATCGCTCCTCGGAGTTTGCTCGGCGTCAGAACAACCTGCACGAAAACATAAAGAATGAGCGTTAGAACGAGTAGCCACTGCTGAAAAAAGATGGGATCTTTCAACTTCTAGAGAAAGAAGAATTTCCTACCAGGTTCCGGTTGGCTATCGGTGGCGCATGGGGTTTCACCCTCCAGGATAGGTGATAGCACATGAGCACCGAGCCCGGGGCTTCGGGGTCATAACCAACATGCTGCTCGAATGGATCAAGTGTCGGCCGACCGGCCGATTGAGCAGCGGATTGAGCAGTAGTATGAAGAGCGGTAATATTGACCTCAGACAGGCCAGCTTCATCATTTTTCTCTTTCAGAAGGGGAGAGCCTTTGCTGTAAAGTGCCAATGCTGCGGATAAATCCGATGGCTCATTCCCCCTAAGGAACTCTTTCACCAAGGCCTCCTCATCAACCTCTTCGGAGCCTGACTCGATCTTCCTGATCCTTATCAAAGTTTCCCAGGCCTCAGCTAGGGACTCAAGGTAGCTGTCGCCCAAGAATGTTAAGTCGCGATGCATAAGGACGCGGGCTCCATATTCAGCAATCAACGGGTCAAACATGTTTTTGACCTCTTCCCTGCCGGCTTCCGCGGCCGCCTCGAGGTGAGAATCAATCTCCTCCGCAACCTCTCTTTTGCCCTCCTCACGGGCCTCATCCTTTATTTTCTCAACCCCAGCGAGTTCGTCATCGAGCTTTGTTTTCAGGAGTCGGGTAGCAACGATCTCATCACAGTATCGTTGTGATTCTTCTTGAGCAGCTACCTTATCCTCCTTCTCCTTGGAGAGTAATTCTTTCAGCTCTTTGACTTGGGTGGCGAGCGCGTCCCTTTCCTTTTGGACAGAGTCTTTTTCTAGGGCGAGGGCACCGCTGCGCTGGACTGCTTCGTCAAGCTCTTTTTTGTGAGCCGCCTCTAAACGAGTAACTGCCTCAGCAGTATCTTTTGCGCTTTGTTCAGTGGCTTCCAGCTTCGACTTATACGAAGCAAGCTCTTCGTCTTGGAGTTTGATGATTTTCTTATCGTTGCCAGCCTCCAGATTCAGACGATCAATCTCATGTTGACGCTCAACGGATACTTCCGAGATCTTCTCCACCAAGTGCACAAACGCATCATGTTGAACATAAACGTCGTTATTGCAGGCAATGGCACTCTGCTTCACATGCCCGGGAATATGATGAATGGCCGGGAGGAACTTCAGACCGTCGAAGCAAATTTTTGGAAACTTGGTCTTATGATCGACCATCTTTTCCGCAATAGTTGGGTCCACCGCAGGAGTAGGAGGAGGAGGCTTTGAGAATTCCGCTCTTTTCCATTGCTCTCGAACTTGCCTTGTACTCGATGAACTGGAGTGTTGTTCTCGAGGAGCATCAGATTGATAACCCTTTTGTAAAGACTTCTCTCTATCCGGCTCAATTAGAGGAGGAAGATCGCGGGGCTGGGAAGATTGAGAGTGTGCCTTCTTGCGGTGAGACGACTCGCGAGGACGATTGTCCCTATCTTCATAATCGCCTCTGTCCCTGCGTCTGCCTGAACCAGAATCCCGTCCAGAGTGATGAAATACAAAAGAGCCCTGAAGGCGATCGAGACCGTGAGAACGCCCCATATCACCTGCAAAGAATGGAGATAACAACGAGTTAAGGAAAATTCACGAGATAAGAAAAAAGACTTGAAGTATATTATGGAATGCGCATGTGCGTGTGTGTCCTAGTGTTCCCCCCGACGGACCCGTTCGTTTATCTTTGCTAATCGGAGTGGTGTCTCCTTGGGCCGGGAGTTGAACTCCTACATTGCCTCTCACGGGCGAAGAAAATTTGAGAGCTTCAGGATCATCGAACCTGTAATTAAGTAAATCATCGGGAATGGACAGGTTGGACAGACCCCTCAGAGAACTTTCGAGATGCTGTGAGGAAGCCTCTTTCTCAGGTGGGATAGGCGTAACTTTTGAAGTGCCACCAACTTTCTCTTTTTGAACTGTATATTTTAACTTCTTCTTTCCCTTCGAAGGGGAGGATGACGTCTCAATATCCTGAACTTCGATTGCCGGATTCCAAGCGGGACCCACGTTCTCGCCTTGAGTCTCAGGAACATCATCTTCTCTGCGCTCACCTTCTCCGTGCGTATCGGGAGTGCGGCGCGACGACGATCCAGCCTGTTTTTTCCCTTTACCGGACGGAGGTTTGGGAATGGTGACACCTTCTGGAAGGCTAATCCGACGACCAGGGGCTAGCAAGCCAAACCCCGACAGTGATTCATTTGAAATGATAGTCCGGATGTCTCGATCCTCAGCAGGAAGAGCTCTAATGGCTTCAACAGCCTCAGAATATCCTCGGCCTTTCGGACGCGGGTTGATACCTGAAAAGATGAAATGAAGAGTTAGGAAAAGCATGACTCCGATTAAATACGAATAGTGACTCAGCAGAGAGACTTACTACCTTCAACCCATCTCCTAGCGAAACCAGAAGGGCAGCGCACATAGAACCATTCCTGTTTATACAGGGCGAATTTACTACATTCCCCTGTCAAGATCTGGCATTTGTGGTATGGCTCGAGGAACATAAAGGAAGGACTGTCTTTCCGTCTCTTGAACATATAAATGTATCTGATATCACCCGCGGTTGGAGGTCTGGAGAAGACGGCCATGAAAAGTAAGTAAGTCCCATATAGAAATGCATGGCCATTCAGGTGCAGCTGCGACGGAGCTATGTCTATATACTGCAGTACATCCCGGAGAAATAAATTGAATGGAGGCACGCTGCCCATCCAACACATGAACTTGTTGCAGGTAGTGTACCCGACTGGGGGCAGATGAGAACGATCGTGTCTCGAAGGAACTAACACGTCGGCAAAAGGAATCCCATGAATGGAGCATATCCGTCGCACAGCAGCTTCGTTGATCTTCGAGGCTTGTGAATCGATCGGATTGTCTAGTAGGATGGTTGCTCCAGAGCATCAGGTGCCAAGTTATGAGCAGGAGAAGTCGACGGATTAGAAGTATCAGCGGCTCCTTGCCTTGATGACGGCCCAGGCCTGTCGGATATGGTGGCAGAGCTAGATTTTCTCGACATCCCCAATAAATAACGAACCTGGCTAAGTGCTTGAGAAAACTATACTTAAAAAACGTTGAACGTTAGAATTAGCAACACGAGTTTTCCCCCCACGTGGTGTGTGAACTAGTGCAAGCAATTGTGTACAAGCGATAAGAATCTAAAGATTTCAAAGATATAAAAATGAGCTTCGAATCGTGGCCTTCGAAGACCATCATCGCTGACCGTCTCAAAGAGCCCGCCTGGTGGTGATTACAGTTCCAGATTCAGAAAACATATGATTTATAAAGTAACCGGCCTAAGTGTAGTTTGACATTTATACTGTTCGACATTTGAATGTTGTTCAGCAATTGTATTGTTCATCCTAAGTATAGGTCGGCATGTATGTTTGTTCGACATGCCACAGTGTTCGGCTAAAGGCCTTGTTCGGCTAAGTCTGTGTTCGGCTAAAGGCCTCGTTCGGTTAAGTCATTGTCCAGTTAAAAGTCCTGTTCGGCATTCAGATTGTTCGGCCTAGGTATAGTGTTCGGCTTTGTTTTGCTCGGTCTAAGTTCTGTTCGGCAATCGTATTGTTCGGCCTCGATACTATTCGGCATCTAAGAATGTTCGGCTTGGGTTTTGTTCAGCTGAGTTATTATTCGGCTTTGGTTCGTTCGGCTAAGTTGTTGTTCGGCGTTCTAGCGAGTGTTCGGCCTTAGTTTATTCAGACGAAATACTATTCGGCAACCTCTATCATTCGGCGCATGACAACATACGCCGAACCATAGCTATGCCATCCAACACCCTTACCACCTCCAACGTTTTCCTTTTCCTTCTTTTTTGACTTTGGTTCGGCGCGATGGAGCTAAAGCCACATGTGCAAACACCTCAAATCCTTCCTCCTCGCCTCGCATTATCGTTCGGCAATGAGGGCAACCTACTCGAAAGCTTTTTACATGACAAACTTGACCATCTCATTTGAAACCTATTCGAGTTATACGAGGAGCAGTACCTAGATTGCAGTTAGGAGCTTAGGAAGGAATGTTCAAGTTGTAAATCTGTTCGGCTAGAGAAAATTGCGAATCTTGGAAGAGTGACAGAAATAAAAAGGTAAAGGAGAAGGGACGGGAAGGACCTGGTTATATAGAGGGAGGTAGAAGTTGAAAAGGCTATACCCGGTAGAACCGGTCAATACCAGAGTGTTCGGCATCAAAACGAAGTGTCGTTCGGCACATGAGGGCTGTCCGGCTTCGAACGTATCGTTCGGCGTCCAAACCACGCTCGGCACGCACCTCCGTCATAGGCATTCTCGAGAAGGCATCATCAAGGGAAATTGAACCAGATTCAAAGCGCATCATGTTCGGTCACATGATACACTTTGGGGGGCAAGTGTTTCCTGGAGATTTGACCAGGTAACTAGTGCTCGGCATCAGGTAGCACCCGGCAACAAGAAAGTGTCCGGCATCCAGGAGTGATCGGCGAAGCACTTGGCATCCAGGAGTGATCGGCGAAGCACTTGGCATCCAGGAGTGGTCGGCGAAGCACTTGGCATCCAAGAGTGTTCGGCGAAGCACTTGGCATCTAGGAGTGGTCGGCGAAGCACTTGGAATCCAGGAGTGTCCAGCGAAGCGCACGGCATCCAGTGGGACTCGGCATCCATAGCGTTCGGCATCCGTAATGCTCGGCGACCAGGAGACTCGACGTCAAGTAGTGTTCGGCGTCAACTGGCACTCGGCGACAACCAATGCTCAGCTCCCTAGCGTTCGGCATCATTAGAACTCGGTGATAGGAGAACTCGGCAACAAGAGCGTTCGACATCCCTTGGTACTCGGCGTAGTACTCGGCAACAGGAGTACTCGGCACTCCTTGGTACTCGACGTAGTACTCGGCAACAGGAGTACTCAGCACTCCAAGGTACTCGGCGTAGTACTCGGCAACGAGAGTACTTGGCATCCATAAGACATTCAGTATGCACAACTACTCAAGGTGACAATGTCGTTCGGCCAGCGTGCACTTTTCGTTCAAGAGCTTCGGATAGAGACACGTTCGGTCTCAACTGACAATCATCCTGCACTTCCCACGCATCCAGCGTATCGTTCGGCATATAAGGACTGTTCGGCATACCAGGATCGGCATGCAGCAACCACTGTACTGGGGCTAGAGTGTTCGGCCATCCAGCCCATTTGGGAAGTCCAGCCCATATTTGCCTATAAATAGAGGGGCAGGGTCACAGTGAAAGGGATCCTTTTTTGGGGAGAGAACACTGGGGAGACTCTACCATTTTCGAGACTCATCTTCTCTACTTAAACAACTTCATGCAAGCATTTGATTCACGAATTGTATTTGTAATCAACTATAAAGAAGATCAATAAAGTTTAACCTCAAAGTGGACGTAGGTAATTACGCTGAACCACTATAAATTTGGTGTTCTTACTTTCTGCAGTTAGATTAGCATTGTCTTCTCTGTTTAATTTACTTTCATCACTTATATCTCTACACAATCTTTCTCTACGAGGTTAGTGACCAATTTTGGTGCTAACAATAATATAAAACATTTTAACACTAATTATACTAATTTTAGACAATCGTAATAAAATGAAGATTTTAATCAAAAGAAAATTTAGAAAAGTTCTAAATGAATTTAGACCACATAGGGCCAATAAAGATTAAAAAGGAATTTTTCGACTAGCCTGGATCCAACATCATTATCTTTACCCACTCTGCCAGTTGTTACCAATGAATCTAACAATGAATTTAGAAGGAATAAAAGGCAGCGTACAAAGACTAACTTTGGACTGGACTTCATTACCACCATTCTGATAGAAAACACCAATTTTAAAAGGATTGACGATACCATTATTTATGTACTTTTAATTGAGGAAGATCCTAAAACACACGAAGAGAAAATTAACTCTAGGGATGGTAATTCTTAGAAAGATGCTATTAAAAGTGAACTTGACTCTATAACATCTAACCATACCTGGGACTTAATTGACCTACCTAAGGGGTGCAAAGCAATTAGAACTAAGTGAAACTATAGAAATAAATTAAAAACCGACGGTTCTATAGATAAATTCAAGGCTAAATTAGTAGTCATTTGTTTCACTCAAAAGAAAGACATTGATTATTTTGATACTTATTTTCATGTCACCAAGGTGGTACTATTAGAACTTTAATTGCCTTAGCTACTATTAGTAATCTAGTAGTGCACCAAATGAATGTGAAAACTACTTTTCTTAACGCTGACTTAGAAGAAGAAATTTATGTAGAACAACCTACTGTTTATGTGGTACCTAGTCAAGATATAAGATTTAAAAATTAAGAAAGTTTCTTTATGGCATAGAATAGGCTCCTAAATAATGGTATGTAAAATTTGATACGACATTAGTAAATAATGATTATATAGTGAATGTCTCTGATTCATGCATATATTCAAAGTTGTTTCGTCCTCATTGTGTGATTATTTGCCTTATGTTGATATTTGGTACGAACATGGTTATAGTAAATGATGCAAAAAAATTCTTGTCCTTCCAATTTGAGATGAAAGATTTGGGAGATGATGATATGATACTAGGAATTCAAATGAGAAAAACCGCAACCGGTTTCTTCCTAAATCGATCTCACTATATGGAGAAAATTTAAAAATAGTTTAATTATTTTGATGTGACTTTCATTCGATCTTCGTATGATCCTAGTAAGCATCTTAAAGGGAACAAGGATCTAGCGTGTCATAAGATGGATATGCCAAAGTCATTAGTAGCGTAACATTTCTTATGAATCATACCAGACATGACATAGCTTAGTCGTGAATCATTTGAGTAGGTACACTCAAATCCTAAACAATGGGATGCTCTTCATCGTCTTTTGAGTTATCTTAGGGTACTATTGATTGGTGCTTGCATTATAATAAATATCCTACTGTTTCAGAGGGATTTTGTGATGGGTTACTGATAAAGATAAAGTTGGCTCCAATGGCTATGTATTCACTTTGGGGGAGGTTCTATATTATGGATATCCTGTAAATAGACATGCATAACATGATCTACTAGGGAATCTAAGTTTATTTCTCTTAAGTTGGCTAGTCAAGAAGCAGAATAGTGGAAAGATTTGTTGGTAGAAATTTCACAAGGGAAAAGGCTAATGTTTCGGTTTCTTTTCACTATGATTTACAAGTCGCTATTGGAATTGTAAAGAATAGTGTGTATGATAGAAAAGGAAGGCACATTTGTGTCAGACACAAAGCAGTCAAGAAACTTTTGAAGAAAGGGACGATTTCATTGAAATTTATAAAATCATAAGGAATTTGGCCGATCCACCCACAAAGAAAGTGGTCCTTGAATCTTCCAAAGGAATGGGCCTCGGGCCTATAGTGGAGAAAAATTTAATGAATACCCATTGATAATAAAATAAGACCATGTGATTACTCTTTCCCTTTATGTTTTTGTGTTTAGAGATTGATTTCCTTTTGAATCCATAACCAGTTTTGGTGGTGCTCTTGTGATGCACTTGATGGATTCTTTCGCGAAAGTCTTGATTTAAACTACTTCATCGTTAATCCATAGCCAATTTTTGTGGTGGTTATGTTATGCACTTAATGGAATTTATCTTATTTATCTATGGTTGAGTCTATTACTCTTACTGAACCCATAACCAGTTTTGGTGGTGCTTTGGAGACGCACTTGATGGATTCTATAAACTATTTCCGTATTAAATCCATAACTAGTTTTGGTGGTGTTTTTGATACACACTTGATCGATTATATAAACCTTTTTCCTATTAAATCCATAACCAGCTTTGGTGGTGCTTTTGAGACGCACTTGATGGATTTTACCAATATTTTCCTATTAATTCCATAACCATTCCTTGTGGTGCTTTTAAGATGCACTTGATGGACATTGCTTATTTTTCTCTAATCTTGACTAATAAAATCAATAACTAGAACCAGAGGTGCCTTTGAAATGTACTTATGGATTCTATTATTTGACTTAAGTTTGAGCTTCGTGCTCTTAATGAGCCCATAGCCAGATTTGGCGGTGCTAGGGAGACGCATTTGATGGACTCCCTACTTAAGTGTAAAGGTGGGGCTGCCATCTATAGGAGATTTTAGTTGATCTCTCTAGAGCACTCACGAGTTCCCAAGGTAAACGCATGGCCCTAAAAGCACACACATATCACGGAGAAGTGTAGATATCAAATGTGTAGTACGATTTGTGAAGTTTCATTCAAATCTTGTAGTTCAAGAGAAAATCACTACATAGACAAAGTTGTAGCTACGCTTCTTTTGCATCAATACAAATCGAAAGATATTGGTGCATATATATGAAACTTTTTTTTGCTTATTATCTTTCATCTCTTTGGAGTTTTCTTGTAGTTAGCAGGGAACTGTTGACTGTTAGTTAACTACAATAAAACTTTAGTCCCACATCTCCTGATATTTTGTATTATCCTCTTCATATATCCCTATTTCTACTACTTATTAATTAGGTGTGGTAGTGTAACGACCGGGATTTTCAACCCTCAAAAATCGACACTAATACGTTCGTAGTACTGTGTGCCGAGCAATCGAATGCCGAAAAACCCAATTGTTAGGGGAAATAAGGAAGGAAGAAGAAAACTAAACAATACGGAATCTCATAGCGGAACGAATAATCTATAACATACAAAAAAAATTACACAAGAAGAGAAGTAATATACATACACTAATCAGAGTATACTAACATATTTCCGCTCGGACAGTTATAACAGCTTGTCCTTACAATTGCTAATAAATACAACCAACATACAACACATCGAAACATAATGAAATACGTAGATACGTTTTGGGCCTCCAGCTCGTCTCTTGAAGCTCCAATGCATCCAAACTAAATCTGTAATATGCTCGGTCTAACCTGAGCATTATCATAAATTAACACCCGAGTCATTCTGGAAAACCAGTGTGAGAAAACACACCCAACTGGATTTTTATTGTTTCAAAATATTTTAAAAATAAAAGTATCCCGCAAGGCCATGCCACACATAAAAACGAACGGGTTTTACCTTAAGATAACCAAAACATTTTCTATAGAAAATTCATTTATATTATAATAATGTCTAAGGGTCATAGTAAAATATGAATATAGCCGAACTGGTTGCATCTCACTTTTCAGCGTAGTTGGGCATAACTAAGTTCATACGGTGCTTATTGGAGAATGGATTCCATACAATTACTAGGCTACTGGGGTACCGCCCGTTACGGTGCATCTTTAGATAAAATAACATCGAGGACCTCACTAGGATCCCTTGCCAACACAGAACCGGCCTACCACTTGACTAGTAGTACCGAATATGATCACACCCTTCGTTAATGGGCCCAAAGCATACAAATGAAAGATAATATCAACTCTAGATAGGGATGATCATACACTACTTGGAAGCGACCCACTTAGCCCTGCCGCATCTCCCATGTTTTAGTCATTCCTGGTTGATGATGCTTGAAGCTATGTTTTACCTTTTATATAGTACTTCCCACTTGGAATGTAAACACTGCCTCCAAGCAGCAATGTAATGCCAACATTCATCCATAGAAGTTTGTTCCGGGACTAAACGAAACGCTTGAGAGCTTCGTCTTCAATTCCATCATCTTTCAGACGTCATTACTTCGAAATGCATTTATTAGATCGAAGTGGTTTTCGGATAACGTATCCAATCCTTATCTCTTCGAAAAAACTTTCGATAATTTCCTGTAAACTCAACCTCGGTTCTTTAGGAAATAAACAGTCAAAGATAAGAGTGGAGATCACCTCCTAACCATTAGTGGATGGATTTCCATGTCATTTGTCCTAGAAAGCAAAACGAGATTTAAAAGCACAGTAAAACATCATCAGAGATGACTGTGCCATACAACTCACGTGTTTCTCCTAGATATTTCCAAAGTTACATTTTGGGTCCAAATTTGATAGTCGGTTATTTAACTATCAACAAACACACATTCAATTCAGGGATTTAATTCAAAAAGGAAAAACCAACATTCTTTAAGCACATAAGCGATCACTAGCCTCTTAAATTTAATCCTTTCATTAATTGAAATCACTTTGTAATAATTGTATCAAAATACGTTCTACAAAGATTTATTCACAAAACCTTACATTTCAATACTTGAAAAATATCCATATTCTTATCTCAACGGTGTAATTATATTCATGAGAATCCGAGAAAGATTTCCTTTTTATACAATTCTAAATCATTTATAAACTCCATTACAAATTTCTAAAACCATTTATAACTATTTTATAGATCTCTGGTACTATTTATAAAACTCTTTTATTCATTTCTAAAATCATTTATAGGCTCTTTATAAGTCCATAAAACCATTTATAAAACTACTTTTATAACTCTATAAACCCATTTCTAAAATTCTTTTATAAATATCTAAAACCATTTATAAAACCCTTTTTATCCTTTAACTAATCTTCCTTTAAGTTTCCAAATCATGTTATAAAACTCCTCTTATAAAACACAAGTCTGTTTATAAAACTCTATTTATAAATCTTGAAAGCATTAATAAATAAATTCTAATCATTTACTTTGACATTATTATATAATAATAATTATTAACAATAAACATTATAAATAAATAATTAGCATTAACTTCAAACATCTTAAAAATAATAATTAATAATTTCAAAACATTATTAATAAAACAATAATAATTAGTCTTTACCATTGTTATAAATAGCAATAATTTATTTTTAAAACATTATTGATAAATCCTTATTATTAATTTCAAGCCATATTTATTTTTAAAATAATCAACTTTTCAAAATATTAAAATATTGATAAATAACTTTTAAACAACATTAAATATAAATGAATAACTTTAAAAACAATATTAAATATAAATAAATAATCTTTAAAAACAACAATATTAAATATAACTTTTAAAAACATTTCTACCGACTTAAGAATGCCAGATAATAAGATTGGAGTAAAATAGAATTCAATCCTTTCAAAATATTTCCAAAACCCAAATTCAAATTTTGAAATCATTTCCTGTCTCAAAATTCAACTCCAACTCTAATAATAATTTATAGTATTTTTAAAATACTAATTCAAGGCCAATAGCTACCAAACGCTTAACCGATATCGATATTGATTTTCTATTACTACAGGTTTTTAGTTTTGAACATAAACAATGTCATAATCAATAGAACCAATAATCAGGTTTAATATCTAATAATTTATATAACAAGAATATTATTGAAATTAAAATCAACAATGGCGAGGAATCATGTTGGATCCCTCTAACATGTCCCCTTGCATCACAGCTTACATATATCAGCACATATATATGTAAATAAAATTAACAGTGGTGAGGAATCCTGTTGGATCCCTCCAACCTGTTCCCTGCATCACAAACAGTATATAACATATAATATGGGTCATCCGCTACTAGGCGGGTATATGTAAAAGGTCATCTGCTCTAGGGGTGGGAATAAAACCAAACCAACTAATAAAATAGTAAACCATCCAAACATCCAATCAACAATTTTTATTAACCATATAATATAATGGTTAACCAAAATGGTGAGTTTAACTCACCGAAATTTCTGTTGTCGCCGAGATGCTCCGGTTTGGAACTAAAATCGAACAACGTCCGATTTTAGCCCAAATTTCAACTGTTTCCAATTTCATCCAAACCAATTTCATCATGAAGCTTACATCATCATGAGCGCAATGCAAAAATCTGCGCCTCGATTGGACCTCGTATGAGAGGGTTATTCAGGTTTTAAGTTATCAATATTTTAAATTAAAATATTGTAAACTAATCACACAATTACTTTTAATTACAGTCTAATCCTTCTTCACTTCACTTAACCATTGCCTGTACACGTACCAGAGAACCTAAAAACATGTACACCTTCAACCAATCGTTCCTCTCTCAATTCTCCATGAAATTCAAATCCGTCTTCACCAACACGTTGCTCTACGCGAGGGCAACCACCCCGACACCTTGAATTCGAAGCCACACCTCCTCTGTTTATCACGACCGCTGCCAGCCCTCCTCATCGTACAATCAATCAGACCACCCAAACGATGTATGCGACCCACTAAACACCAGCCTTAGATGATGTCCTCCCTCTCAATCTCGAATATGATCTCTATTTCACCCATCGTTCACCCTAGATCAAGAATCCCTTAACCCTTTTTCAAAAGCCTCCATGTCTATGAACTGACGCAACTCCAAACCATTATCGAGCACCCTCAAATCACCATCGAACGAAGCCCTAGCTACCATAAACTCACAGAAATAAGGATCGAAATTTTGCACTGAGTATAGCTCAACTTATGAATTTTTGAAAGAGGAGGACATTGTTTTTTTCATTTGAATTTATAGAAAATTGTAAAAAAATGAAAAGAGGAGGAATGCATGAAGTGATATAGTAGGGGATGGATATGGGCTTAACGTGGGTGTATGGGCAGCCATTGTATAGGGTATGGCTAAGAAAAGATGGCTATCCATTATTTAATTCAATAATTTCGACCAATATACAATTCAAAATCTCAAGTTCCAATCGAGGCATGCCACCTAGTGTTCTATATGAAATACCCCTACTCCAAACATAATAGAACTATTATCGAGACCTAATTCGATCACATACAGAATTTAGCCTTTTGTAATCGAATTATATTAATTTAATTTCTGTAATTAATTTCTATGCATTTTGAGCTCACACAATCAATTGATACGTCTGATCGCCACGAAATTCATTAACATACAATAATTCACTATTATGGATCCAATGAAATGGGTTTCGTTCAAATCTGAGACAGTGTCCTTAATGGCTATTTTCACACGTTAATTAAAACGAATAATTATTAAAACGATTCCAACCACTTTTAAATATAAATTTAAAAGTTTATTATTCCATTCTTATTCAAACTGAAATTTAAATAAGATTTCCAAATTGTTTTTCATTATTTTTAAATCCAAATTCAATTTTATTAAATATTCCCATTATTTAAATCCATTATTCAAATATTTTTAATTAATCATTATTCACTTATTCAAATAAATTCCTATATTTGAAATTCAAGTTCTTTCATTTATAGAACTAATATTTCAATAATTAAAATTAATTAAATATCTCAAATTCAAATGCCAAAAATTCTAGGTCGTTACAAGTAGAATGGATTACCAAGCAAACTCGCACATGCACGCGCACGAACGCATGGATGAATAAGCACATGTGCCAATATGATGACGCACTTAGAACCTAGCACTTTTCACAGTTGCAATGTAATTACCTTGGTTCTCTGTTATTATTTCATTCTCTTTTCATTTTTTTATTACTTCAGCTCTCAAAACTGAGAAGACAATTTTTTTAATCTAATTATCAATTACAATTGTGATTAATTGAATTTGTGAATTTATTAAAACAATTGTCTCTTCCTAGCCCCGACTATTCAAAATTTTCACCTTTTGAGTTATGAGTTGCCGTTTCTACACCAGCAGCTATTTATTGATACTCCTTTGATGGATAGAATATACAGAAAAGAATCTAATTCATCATCTCAAAAATTCTTCAAGAACTCCTAAGCAATTGTCTTTCTACACTCCTTCAAATTATTCAACCTCGAGTGCATAAGTTTGATATCTGTTTGTATGAACCTTAGGGAGCAAATAACAACCAACGATTGCACCTTGGACATGCCAGAATTTGCTTTAAAGGCAGTGGCCAGTCCATGGCGCAACTTCTCTTTCATAATCTTTGCCGACTATCTTTTCTTTTGTGTGACGGAAAATGGATATTATTTTATTTATAATGATAGTGTTATGAATAATTGTTATGATAATAAATAATTAGTTTTAGTACTCTAAGCATTAGCATTTATATACATAATCATAATCATGAACCTGCTATTAAAAATAATAATGTATCTTAAACTAATGATAGTTACGTTAAACATTATATACTCGGCCATATAAGTAAGAAACGACTGAGCGAGTTGCTAAGGGTTTCTACCATCATTTGATTATAAATCATTTCATACTTATAAATCACGTCTTATGGGTATAATGGTGAAGAACCATTCAATGGAAGCAATGAGAGAGAGTATACGAAATCTTAAGACTTGTACATACTGATGTATGTGCTCCTATGTATACAACTACTAAGGATGGAACCTCTTACTTCATTACATTCACTAATGATTTATCTATACATGAATATGTGTATATTATGAGACACAAATAAGAGGTCTATGATAAATTCATAAAATATAAGAACGAAGCAGAAAACCTATACTTCGATCAGATCGAGGTAATGAGTGCATTGAATATGAGCTCCAAGAGTGTCTAAAAGATAATGGAACTCTCTCGAGTAATTCTTCCCTATGCTCCTCAACCCGATAGTATTTTATAAAGGAGGAATCGAACTTATTTTAACATGGTTCGATCGATGATGAATGACACTGAATTGCCTCTTTCCTTTTATGGATATGTGCCAGAAACCCTGACATATATGTTGAATAACATACTATCTAAATCTATGCTTAAGACCCTAATTGAGGTATGGATTATTAAATCCTACCTTAATCACTATATGGTATGGGGTTGTCGGGCTTACGTTAAGAACATAAAATCCTAATAAACTTGGGGCAAGATAAATTTTAGGTAAAATTATAGGGTATCCACAAAATTATCATGGATACATATTATATTATAAAAAGGAACAAAAAATGTTTGATTTGAGACATGCTGCTTTTTTAGAAAAGGAATTTCATTCATGAGAAATTAATGGCAATAAGATAGACTTGGATGAGATTTAAGAACTTCTATAGAAACCAAATTTTTAGATAGCAGTTCAATAACCATGAAATATGTGCGACCTATTGAGAGGTGTGGTAGGGAATCTCACGCATCAAAGAGATACTACATATTTTTCATTGATGGTGATAACATGGATTGCATTATTCATGATGATGATCCCTTCACATACCAACAAGTCTGGAGAGTAAAGACTATGACTTATGGCTTGATGCAATGAAATCTAAAATGGATTCTATGTACAAAAACAAAGCTTGGACTTTGGAGAAAGCACCTGAAGTAGTGAAACCCATCGACTGCATACAGATCTTTAAGAAAATTTTCGTTGCAGATGGTAAGGTAGAGACTCATAAAGCATGGTTAGGGGTGAAAGATTTTTGTCAAATTATGGACGTTGATTATAATGTAACGTTTTCACCAACTGCCATTCTTAAATCATTTTGGATTCTACATATAGTTGCTTCTTTTTATGACTATGAAATATTGTAGATGGATGCTAAAAAGTGTTTTTAAATGGTGACTCACAAGTGAATGTTTATAAGCCCCAGCCATAGGGATTCGAGGTTAGTGGGAGGGATGATAAAGCATGTAAACTCGTAAGATCAATCTGTTGTCTTAAGCAAAGGAGTTGGAATAAATGTTTTGATAAGGTAATCAAATTGATTTCAGTCAAAATATAGAGGAAGCATGTATATAAAGGAAAGAAGATAATGGTTCTATAACATTCTTAGTTTTATATGTAGACGCTTTACTACTGATTGGTAATGATGTACCAATTTTACAATCAATGAAAGCTTGGTTGTCCAATAATTTCTCAATGAATGATTTAGGAGAGGAATCCTTCATACTAAGTACTAAGATCTACATGACAGATAGAAAAGGTTATTAGGATTTTCCTAATCAATATACCTATATACCGTGCTAAGACATTTTAGTATGGAAAATACCAAGCGTGGAAATGTTCTAATGCAGCATGGAACTATCCCTCCTAAGAAGGACTCCCAATCTACGAATGAAGAAAGACAACATATGAGTCGTATACCTTATGCTTTGGTAATAGGATCCATCATATACGTTATGCTACGTACTAGGTCGGTTGTTGCTTTTGCACTAGGTGCAGTTAGTCGATATCAATCAAATTTGGTGAAAATTCATTGAACAACAGTTAAGGTCATCTTTAAGCATTTAAGAAATACTAAAGATTTTTTCTTATATATAGAAACAACGAACTCCATATGAATGATTAATCAAACCCAAGTTTGTAGAGTGATGTCGACGATAATAAATAAGTCTCGTGTTTCATCCTTACCCCAATGAAGGGGCTGTTAGTTGGAAAATTTCCAAATAAGAAGTTATGGCCTATTCAATCATAGAGCCTGATACATCAGCTTGAACAATGCCCCAAAAGAAGTAATGTGTATAAATAATTTCATTAAGGAGCTAGGGATGATCCCAAGTATTAAAGGTCCGTTGTTATTGTATTGTGACAATAATGTGGAAATACAGATTGCCAAGGAATTGCGATACATTCTCTATAATTTCCATATAATAAAGTAGTTTATTAGTAACGAAGAGATCGTAACTGAGAGAGTAGATACCAAAGATAACATCACGGATCCATTCCCTAAGGTTCTTTCTTAGTCTAATTTAGGTAGACTGATTGAAGGCATGGGGATCAGGCTTCTCGATTGGCCCCAAGTGAAAGTGGGTGATTGATAGAATTAAGGGCGTGCCTTAGAGAAAGCTATGTAAGTAGTTATATAACTTAACTTTGTAAATAATCTTGTTGGAACTAAGTTATGCATTTGGTTTTGTTTTCTTGTACATGTGTTGTAATATAGAGATATGAATAGTGAAATAAACACATTAAATATATATAAGTAGAAAATCCTTAGGAGAAGTATTTTATGGATTGCAGTTACAAATGTGTTCATAAACATGATTATTTAATTGATATTGAAATGCTTACTTCTTAATTGTTCCTACAAGATGTATCAAGAAAATCATATCAATACATCCGTTGAGACTACTATATGTAATGCTCTCTATACGACAGACGGTGAATTACTCATGATCATTGGAGGAACTAAGGAATTACATACTTATTGTTGTTTGAAACAATCGTAGAAAGATTCGATGATAGTCTTCTATAGATTAATACAACTAAATCAAAGCCTGTGCAGTTAAAGCCCCGCTAAAACCCCATAAAATCTCCACTATAGCTCGTAGTACTCTTTGATCACTACTCTATTTCAATAACACTTCGTTGTTGCAACTAGTGAAGGCTCGGCTTTTCAATAACTTCACCATGAAGGATTTGGGAGAAGCGACCCATATGCTTGGAATAAAGATCTATAAAGATAGATCTAAAAGGCTGTTGGGATTATCTCAATCCCTCTACATAAATCCATACTTAAGAGGTTCAGTATGGGGAATTCCAAGTGGGAAAATGTTCCAATGCAGTTTGGAATCGTCCTCTCTAAAAAGGACGGTCCTCATACCGATGAGGAGAAAGAGCGTATGAAGAGGATCCTTTATGCTTCAGCCGTGAATCCATAATGTTCGCTATGCTATGTACTAGAATGGATGTGGCATATGCATTAGGATGCATAATCCAATACTAGTCTAATCTCGGAGAAAAACATTAGACGACCTTAAAATTTATGCTTAAGTATTTGAGAAATACTAAGAACTTATTCCTCATATATGGGAATGGAGACCTCCTTATGAAGGGGTATATAGATTCGAGCTTTCAAAGTGATATAAATGATAGTAACTCAATATCTAGCTATGTCTTTATGATTAATGGCAGAGCTGTTAGTTGAAAAAGTTCCAAACAAGAAACAGTTGTTGATTCCACGATGGAGGCCAAGTACATTGCCCTTAATGAAGTAGCAAAAGAGGCGGTTTGGATGCGCAAGTTTTTGAGTGAGCTCAGAGTGATTCCCTTTATCGAGAATCCTATGACATTGTTCTGTGACAATAATGGGGCCATATAAATAGCAAAGGAGCCAAGAGTACACAAGAAGTCATGGCACATTCTTCAAAAGTTCCACCTGATTAGAGAATTCGTTGAGAAGAAAGAAGTATTGATTCAAAAGATAAATACCAGGGACAACGTAGCAGATTCATTCACTAAGGGTTTGGCTCAATTGGCTCTCGAGAAGCTGATTGAAGGGATGGGATTGAGATTCCATAATTTTCCCTAAATGCAAGTGGGAGATTAGTAGAGTTAGGGGTATGCCAATTCTGTAATTTATTTGAATTAGATAACTCTGCAATCAATTATCATTCGTAATAAAGGTTTTTTACTTTCTATTATATCTTTGTTATAATGTTGTATAACTAAATAAAATTTTAATTAAAATATATTTATCAAAAAATCCATAAATTGTGTGTTTGTGATAGTAATTACAAATAGCTGTAATCATGAATTTGGTATCACGGTATTAAAAAACACATCATTTTAAATGTTCTTAGTCAAGATGCGTCGAGACTGTATATCGATGTATCCATTGAGATTAGAGTACGTAACGCTCTCCAAATGTTAGGCAGTGTATTATTCATGACTGTTGGGGGGCACCTAGGGGATATGTACTAATAGTTATTAGATAACTATGGAATAACTCACTCGATAGTTTTCTATTAGTTAGTATAACTAAGGTCAAATGGAAAATATCGAAGTGACTAATTTACACAGTTCTCTTGACTTCAGAATACCATTGATCTTCAATATGAAAGCTTTGCTTTTGTTATTGTTAAATCATGGCATGACGTCCATTGAATAACTATAGTTGGGTCGAGTTGAAGTATTGGAAGTGAAACAATATTCAAGAAAGGTTCATCTCCTCGGTTGTATAGGGTTAGTGTCATGGTCAACTAAAGCAACTTAAAGTTAAAATATATACGCAGAGTAGTTTGATTAATAAAAATTGTTATGATTGAACCAAGGACTTTGTATTTGGACTATAGACTTGAACAAAGATGATATTGGATATCTGATTATAACCAAATCCATAAGTCCAAAATGATACAGTTTTGATGAAGAGAACTAGTGTAAATAATTGTCACTACCTGGTAACGCTTGGAATTGTAAAAAGTAGATTTTTACCAAAGCTACATAAGTGATGAATTTGACCAAAATGTCACACTACTAGCTAAGGTGAAGTGTGAACGTTGATATTTGAATTGTTCAATATTAACCGCTGACCAATTTACACCTAAAGAGTCAATGCAACAACAATGTTGAATCCTCCGTCTATCACACAATTTAATTAAATTATAAATGTCATAATTAATTAAATAAATAAATATTTACGAAATATTAGTTATATATATTTTTATTTTTACTGTTTTGGTCGTTATTAAAAATAGTGCGTATATAAAAGTTACGTATACACTGGTTGATATACGATCGATGTACATTTAAATATGATTTTAATGTAAAATATCTCATCTGGCTTGAAATGATTTGAGACCCAATAGGGAAGCATGTTTGGCCAGCCATGATGGGGAGCTTGGCTTGGAATTTGATTCCATAAGTAGTGTAAATGATAAGGAAAAGAAAGATATATTTCTGCCTTTGACCACCTCCTTTCCTATGTTATTTAAACACCTCTTGCTAATTTTTTCTAATATTTTTTCTAGGGTTTTTCCTTCACCTCTCCCATCTGCCATGGTCAAAATCCCTTCTTCTCCCTCTCCAAAATTCAAGCAAAAAAGTCCAAACACAAATTCAATTAAAATAAGAAGAATGGTGTGTGGCTTCCCAAAGGGGTTGCACCTTATGGAAGTGTTGAACAAGTATTCAAACAGGGTAATAAAGTTTCAATATTCAAGGTAATCTCTTGGTCAATAGTAATGTGTTATTTTTTCTATCAATTCTCATGATTCTAGAATTGATTATGATATGCATTTTGTTTAAATTGATTTGTTTATTTTTCATGATTCTATATAGTTAGCCAAAAAAATTGATTTAATACTCAGATATTAAATGAAAGAACTAATTTGATTTAAATAAAAGCAAAAGCAAGTAAAAGAAGACACAATTTTTGCAGTGGTTCGACGTAATATCTGGCCTACGTCCACTTTAATATTTGTATTAGTTTCTCTCTCTCTCTAGACTACAACTAGTTATCTCAGATCTGACCACTATCTAATGGATCTCAGATTTATAATGGTGTTAAGAGTACGTTGTAGAGAATAAAAGTGAAGAAAGTCTAATGGAAGCTCCAGGTCTAAGAGTGTTATTGGAAATCTAGTAGATAGAATATCTTTTTTTGGTAACATGTAGGTTGGTATTTATAGAGGAATCGGGCGACATTGAGTCGGAGGCCCAATAGCAATGAAGTATTGGAGATAGCACGAAGTCACACTGAAAGACCCAGGCCGACCCGAGTCAAATCCTAAACTCGGTGTCGAGTTTAGGTGGTTGACCCAATCATGGTGAAATTTTCCCAAGTCCATCTTTTGCCTTTTTTAAGTGCTCTTGCCAAATTTCAAGTCATTCTGATCGTTTCAATCTTCCACGTCTAGTTGAAGATGCTTTAGTGTTAACTCGGTACCAATTAAAATCCTTAACTCGATATCAACTCAAATCCTTGACGTGTTGAGATCCTTAACTCGTCGGAGTCCTTAACTCATCTAAATCCTTAACTCATCAAAATTCTTAACTCATCGAAGTCCTTAACTCGGGAGATTGACTTAAGGCCTTAACTCGGGGGGTTGACTTAAGCCTTAACTCAGGGGTGAGTTAAGGACTTAGCCAAATTTTCAACCAAACTTCCTAAGCTCAATTCTCCAATCTTTCTCAGGATGTTTCCAAGTCTGTGAATCATTATGCCTTTGCTTTGACCTTCTAAGTCCAGTTGGAATCTGCTTTGCTATTAACACTTCTTGCCCTTCAAAGTACGCCTTTCGAATGTAAGGTGTGTTTTGCTTAAGAACAAATTCCAGTAATTAGTCTTCGATAGTCGAGCTCTCCGACTACTTCAATCACTATGGGAAAACACATCAGAAGACAGATATGCTCTGCTATCTGATTACATAACTATCTGACGTTAAATCCCATGCCGTCTTATTGTATATCAGATCACAGATATGTCAATCGTCTGATATGTATGAACACATCAAAAAAACATATGGTGTCTGATGTTATAGTATCATTTTTAGAATTTCGTATTATACAACATATAAATATTGACTGATATGATTAAATGTTCACAGAATGAGATAAAGAATCGCAATTTTGTTTAAACAAATATTTTATTTTAAATTAAATTCAAATACAATACAACTTTCACTATCACTCTACTAACATTTTCAAATACAATACAACTTTCACTATCACTCTCATATATACAACATTTTTCTACACTCTCATATATAACATTTTTTTACTCACGCTTACTCGAGTTTGTTTTTGATGTTGATCTTGATTTGCTTGCTCCAGCTTACATCCAGTTATCTCCTATACCTGTCAATAACCAATGCAGTGAAATGGAAAAGGAAACAAAATTAAATTGCAAAAATAAAATTGAATATAAATATTGCCTCAGTCTATGGATTTTTTTCTCTTCGTGTTTTATACAAGGAAAAATATATCTATGCACAAACAACTTATGATATGCATAGTGTATAACTATGAATATCACAAGGCCGGGCATCGATCAAATCTCATGGACTATTGCAAAGGTCAAGCCTAAAGGCTCAACACAGTGCAAATATGCACAAGGTCAAGCCCAAGCCTTCTCAGGCTCAACTCAAGTGCAGTAAATATACAAGTACAAACTAGGTGGCAAACAATCAAAACAAAACCAATACAGCAAAACAAAATGGTTCAGCTTAAAGTACATCTAGGAATCAGTTCAAAATGGTTAAGCTCAAAATGGTTCAAAATGTTTTAACTCGAAATGATTCAACTCAAAGCACATCTAGGAAATGCAAATAAGACAACTAGGCAAAATAACAAGTGCAAATGCAGTAAACAAGTTCAAGCTAGTGCCAGTGCAAATGTAGTAAACAAGGGACGGTTTTGAAATAGGAGCAGCATGACTTGCAATAAACAAGGGACAGTTTCCAAATAGGAGTAGCAAGACTCAAGTACATGGATGGACATGGACATGAACAAGGCAGTGTGCAAGTAAAAGAACATTCACACATATATACATACATACATATGTATGTATATACATATGGAAGTTAAAACAAGGTAGTGTGCAAATGCAAGTACATGGACATGGACATAAATAAGCAGTATGCAAGTAAAAGAACAATCAGACATATATACATATGTATATACATATATACACATATATCTTAAAACATATATGTATACATATACACATTTATACACATATATCTCAAAAAAGAAATATCAAAACAAATATATCTCAAAACACATGAACTCGGTGTCAAGCATTAGGAAACACATTTCATTTCAGTTCAGTTAGCATCAACATATAAATTTAACAAGTCGAAATCAGGTATTCGAAATTAAACCGCAACTGGAATTATCCAAATAGAACAAGTGCACACATATATACATAACATATGTATGTATGTATATACATGGAAGTTCAAAGCATACATGTGTGTTATCCCACTACTTGATATAAACCAAAATTGCACATGTATATGCAGTAAACAAGTGCAAGTGCTCAAGTGCAACATGGATATACATATACATATGCAATAAATAATTCAAGTGCAAGTGCTTAGGTGAACAAGCGAAAGTTTAAAGCATACATGTATATACATGTATATGCAATAAGCATACATGTGTATGCAGTAAACAATTCAACAATTCAACTTAGGTGCAACATGGACTAGTAAGACTCAAGCATTGAACAAGGCAGTGCACTGTGTTCGGAACATCACATAAGACCAGGCAGTTCAACATGCATGCCTTGACAACACTCAAGCATTGAACATGGACCAACAAGACCAGTAACACACACATATATGACCAGGCAGTTCAACATGCATGCATCAAAATATCACATAAGACCAGGCAGTTCAACATGCTCAAATAGATATAAACATACATATATATGAAAACATGCATATAGATATATGAACATTCATGCATATATACATACATATGTATGTATGTATGTATATATATGAAAATGCACTCTTGCACATCCATGGAATGTAAATAAGACAATTAGGCAAGAATTCAAGATAGCGCACATAAACAAGCTCAGGAAAAAACAACAAGTGCAAATGCAGTAAACAAGTGCAAGTGCAAATGTAATTCAACATGCATCAAAATATCACATATTTACCAGCAAGTTATTTATTCTATCAGAAATTAGCAAACATTTACACATACATATGTATGTATGTATGTATATACATGGAAGTTCAAAATATCCACTAACTTAGACATAAACTCATCAAAGCAGCAACCCAGTCAAGTTTTCACCATCACAACACACATATCTCAAAACATACATGTACATATATACACATATATCCCAAGCCAGAAATCTCAAAACACATATATCTCAAAACACATATATCTCAAAACACATATATCTCAAAACACATGAACTTAAGTGGAACTCAGACATGGTATACACACACACACACACACATACACACACACATATATATATATATATATATACACACAGAAATGTACATATATACACATAAACTCAAGTGGAACTCAACACTACCTTGAACTCCATGTATCAAAGCAAGGTCATGAACCAAAACTAAGCATTAGGCAAAACAATTTCGAAGTCGAGAATACCAGAAAATTAGGCAAAATAATATCAAAGCAAGCTCAAGTGTAGAAATCAGAAAATCAAAAAAGGGGCAAAAATAATATCAAAGCAACCGAACCAAAAAGTACACCGGTATTCATGAAATACTTTGAAATTCAAATCTCAGCATATATACGAAAATATAGGAAATTAATTCTTATATAAAGAACCTAATTCATCATTGGCAGGATAATCGAAGTCTAGAACAATACAAATCGAAAGGGGTGAAAATCATACCAATATCAATCGAAGAACACTCAACAATGAGCCACAACCATCAATAGCCAGTAAATCAAAGCACACAATCAACAAGGAATGAAAGGAGCAAGATGATTTGAATGAATCTCAAAGCGGCTGAAACCCTAATTCCAGAAACACATGATTTTTTGATATAGAATGAAAGTAAGAAATGAGTAAAAAGTAGAATAGAAAGAAAGAGGGGAACAAAAATATACACAGGAAAAACAAAAAAAAAAGGCAGCCAAGAAATAATTGAGAGGGAAAAAATGGAGTGAAAACAAAAAATTTGATAACTTAAATCATACGACAGATAAAATGTTGTCTGAATAACAAGCATGTTCATAGAGATTTCACCAGCTATTCAGATAACAGATGAAAGATTTTAGGGGCTTTATAGCTAACATATTGTTTTTTTCATGCGTTGTGTGAAAAAGTGGGATAACAGAAAATCAACCTTATGATGTGTAATCACTGCCGTCTGATTCACTTTGTGGCATAGTGAACCTTGGTGAATCGTTCAGTTCCTTCGGATTCTCTTGTCAATCACGGGTCGTTCCAAACCTTTTACAGCCTAAGACTTTATACTTTGCCTAACTGTAGCTTATACATCATAATCATTCTGATTTCATTCGAAGTTATTATATCACATATCTCTTATTACATCTCATTTCCTAAATCATCTTGTGTGCATCCAGGATTTATCAGTTTTATTCTAATTACAAGGGGTTCAAATTCTTTTATTAAGTCTGTTTCCATTATAGGGTTTGATCTCTCTGGATCATCTTCCATTCAATTTAACATGCGATCTCTATGGATCGTTTATGGTTTAATGTTTAATTTAAGGGGGTCGATCTCTTTGGATCGTTTAGTGTTCCAATCTAGGGTTTCGATCTCTTCGGATCCTTGCTGAGTGCATTCGTTTTCCGGCAAAGGGACTCAATGACCAAGCTAGCCCATCTGCTCACTCTTCGGTGAGGGGACTTACTTCTTGCACTTTAACCTACCTCTCTGGGAAGTAGCTCTATAGTGACCAATGAAGCCCATCCTTTTCACTCTCCGATGATGTGTCTCACTCCAGCCCCATCTCTTCGGATGGTAGCTCTAAGGCGATCCAAATCCATACAAGCCCATCCGCTTACTCTTCGGCAAAGGGACTTGCACCATGCGCTCCGGCCCTATCACTCTGGACGGAAGCTCTAAGGATATCCAAATTCGTACAAGCACATCTACTTGCTCTCCGGCAAGGGGACTTGCACCTTGCACTCCGTTATCATTCCGAACGAGACATAAAGTGATAAATATCAATCATCACGTCCCCGCGGAGTTTTCAAAATTCAAATTAAAGAAAATAAAAAGAAATCCTAATTATCCATCCTAGACATCTGACTTAGAGCGTGACTAGGGACAAATCTAGGTTTTTTACGCGTCTGAGTTGTTGGGGGTTATTATTATCTTGAGCAGTCGCCCTAGACATTCGAATTAGAACATGACTAGGTATCAATCTTGGTTTTATGCACGTTTAAGTGGATTGGGGTTATTATTGTCTTAAATAGTCATCTTAGGCATTCGACTCAGAGCATGCCTAGGGGCCTTTCGGGATCCCATATACGTGCAAGCGACCTGAGGTTATATTGCATCATTTATTCAAAATCAGGGTAAAGGAATCAAACCTGACCCCAATCCATCACGATCATGGTGCTGTCATCCATACCTTCAATCTACTAACCCCCCGATCCAACGGTGGGCTTCTGGTTCCAGCTCTTGCTGTCATGTATTTGTGTTCTGATTTGCCTCACTGGCTCCACAGTCACCCATTCCAACCATTAAAGCTCATCCAAGATCCAAATCAATCATGCTCCCGAGTCGTGGGGGATTGTTTAAGTTTATTTTGCTCTAACTCCATATGCTTGTGCATTGGTTCTTGGTTTTTTGTTCTGAGTTCCAGCCGCTCCACCTACTCCTTATTGTCCAATCCTTTGGAAAAATCCTTCCAGCATCTCCTGTTGTCCAGTTATCATCCCATCTTGCATCTCCTTTAACATTCTCTCCATCTCTTACATGGTTATGTAGATGGATTGGTGAGAATATAAGGACACCTCTTGGCTGGCCCTAGGCTCTGGGTGACTTCCTTCAATCCTAGATCTAGTGTTAGGCCTCTTCATCTTCTCCAAATCTCATTCAAGCTTCAAGTCTTCAAATTTGGCACTTGGTTCTCAGTGAAAGCTCCAAAATGTTAACCCAAAAAATGGATCAACACCTATATATCAGATGAAAGCACCTGTCTGATTTAAATAAAAGCAGAAGCAGCAATAGAAGACACAATTTTTATAGTGATCGACGTAATCTCCAGCCTACGTCCACTTCAAGCTTTTTATTAGTTGTTCTCTCTGAACTACAACTAGTTATCTTAGATCTGACCACAATCTAGTGGATTTCAGATTTATAATAGTGTTAGGAAAGTATGTTGTAGAGAATAGAAGTAAAGAAAGTATAATGGAAGCTTTAGGTCTAAGAGCGTTAATGGAAATCCAGTAGAGAGAAAATCCTTTTCTGGTAGCATATAAGTTGGTATCCATAGAGGAATCGGGCAACATTGAGTTAGGGGCCCAATAGCAATGAAGTCCAGGAGATAGCACGAAGTCACAACAGAAGACTCAAGTCAACCCGATCAAATCCTAAACTCGGGGCCGAGTTTAGGTGCTTGGCCCAATCATGGTGAAATTTTCCCAAGTTGTTTTGTCTTTTCTAAGTGCTCTTTCCAAATTTCAAGTCATTCTGATTCCATTTCAATCTTCTACGTCCAGTTGAAAATGCTTTAGTGTTAACTAGGTACCAACTCAAATCCTTAACTGGGTACTAACTCAAATCCTTAACTCGTCGAAGTCCTTAACCTGTCGAAGTTCTTAACTCATCGAAGTCTTTAACTCGGGGTGTTGACTTAAGGCCTTAACTCGAGGGGTTGACTTAAGGCTTTAAATTGGGGGTGAGTTAAGGACTTAGCCAATTTTTCAACCAAACTTCCTCAGCTCAATTCTCTAGTCTTTCTTAGTGTGTTTCCAAGTCTGTAAATCATTATGCCTTTGCTTTGACCTTCTATGTTCAATTGGAATCTGCTTTGCTACAAAGCGGGTTAACACATTTATGTATATGTTGTTGACATATGATGTTGAATCTGAATATATGTATATGATTCTAACTTGAATTCTTTTGAGTTTTCAATGTCCTCTTCTTCTACCCCACCACTTCCCCTCACACTTTCTGCCTCGCTCGTGCCTACCATCCGATCCACCGTTGCATCCTCCATTCCTTTGACCATTCCCTTATCCTCGCTCATTCCAAATCCCTCCATCACATCGACTTTGTCTTTTGACTCATGTCCCATCCCTCCCCATCCTCTCGATCCTCATCCTTGCTTCAAACCACCAGTACCTCCACTTTGTTTAGATGTTCTCCCTCTTCCTCCTTCTGTCATATCTCCTTGTACCTTTTCTACCTCTACCAAAACTTAGTCTTCACTCTTCAACTCCAAACCTAAGAATGCAGGAGTTTATCTACCTCTTATATATGATCTTAGTTACTCATGCACTGCTTTGGAAGTTCCTGATGATATTAGGGCTGGTGGGACTGAAACTGGAAAGATCATCTGGTGGGTTTCTTTTTAGATGGAAATCTATCATACTCTGCTGTTTTGAATCATCTTAAAAAACATGGAAGCTAAAAGGTAACCTTAAGGTCAAATATGATGGTAAAAACTTCTACTTTGATTTTTCTTACCAGGAAGACATAGTTAAGATTCTACAATCTGATCCCTTGTTCATCAAGGGCAAAATGTTTATTATTTCCTCATGGCAACCAAGTTTCAGTAACATACACTCAGTTGTAAGAGGTGTCATATATAGATTCATTTATACAACATTGTTTTAATTACATGGACTTTAGCTGGAATTAACTGGCTTGTTTGCTACGTGGATAACCTGATTTACTTCAATGAAGCAACTAAAAATTTGAGTAGATTTGAATATGAAAAATGTTTGGTAGAGATAACGCCCGATTGCGAACTGCCAGATTTTATATTATGTGGTGATAATAACTCTAGAGTTGATATTGGTTATGATTGGAAACTATGATTTGTACTCAATGCAAGTGCATTGGTCACCATACTAGTGACTGTCATGATAATACCAAGGTTTCGAATAAAAATGAACAAAAGGAACTACCAGTCTAGATACAAAATGCAAAAGAGAATTTACAAGTATATAAAAGGGTCACAAAGGAAAGATAGGAAAGGAAAATGCCAGTTTCAATTGCTGACAAGGATAAGAATTTGGAAAAAGACATAAGGAATTATATGGCATGCATTTCTACAAAATGACTCAATTTTGGAGAAACATCCTTTTGAAATTGTCAACGAGTTGAAAAGTGAATTGCCTATTTTCGAAATTACATAGTTCAATGATGGACATGAAACTGAAAAGAATACAACACTCATCACTATCATGCACAAGGAAACAGTGTGCGGATACCAAGGTTTTAAATCTTGGATTTTAGTCGTGTGTCGTCTCGAGAATTCTATGCACAATATCTCATATCAGAGGAAATCTCAGATGAGATGAGTGTATCTTGGGTGTACATCTTGGATTGACAGGTCAGATATTAAAGTCAAACTTGGGACAATCTCGGAGTAACTTAAGCATCTAAAATTGACATTTAATTTTTTTTTACGATAATTGTTATCTAAATATAAATTTATTAACATACATAATTTAATAAAATCAATATGAATGAGAAATAGTGTATCTTACTATACAATACTTCCTGACTTAATTGATGCCAATGACTCAGTTATATCTCTACAAGATGCAGAACAGAAAATGATTGAAATAAATAGAAAGAAAAAGAAAATGAAGAAAAAGAAAACGAAGAAAATCAAGAACAAAAACAATAATCAATCGGAATCAGACTATTACAATGGTATAGATTATGGGATAAACAATTTTTAAAATCTCCAATGTTCCCTTTAGTGATGATAACTATTATATTTACCAGATCTAGAAAGCTGAAAGCTTCAGTTAAAACCAAATCAACTAAAAAACCATGCTTTATCCCATTGCTGCATGGAATGTTGACGAAGCACATTTACAATTCAAACAAATTAGGATCAAAAATCTTATTTATTATCACCATATTCAAATGATTGGAATACTAGAAACAAAGCTAAATGACTCTCTCACAAAAAAGCTTATAATTACATCAATAGAGGTTGGAATCATGAAGATAATCTCCATGAAGCTCCCTATGGTAGAATCATTGTCATGTGGAATCCTCTCACCTATCATGTTTGTTCTATCATCAAGCAAAGCCAGTTTATCCACTTTAATCTGACTCACATTCCCTCCTCCGTAACCTTTCAAATCCCCTTTATCTATGCTTTCAACCAATCAAACACCAAACATGCCTTGCTTGACTACATTCCCTCCCTTCCATTTTCAACCATCCCCTAGATCTACACAAGAGATTTCAATTGCATGAATAATATTAATCAAAAATTTGATGGCTCCCTTCTATCCTTAAATAATATAACGCCTCTTAATCACCCTCTGCATCATTCTGGTCTTTATAAAATAAACTTCTCCAAAGATAACTTACTTCAAACAACAAGAAACATGGCGGCAGAAAAACTTTCTATAAACTTGATCATAGTTTTTTCAACCTTCTTGCTCTAACTATCTAGCCAACTCTAAATACCATCATTCCTAATCCTGGAATCTCAAACCACAGTCCCCAAATTCTGCACCATATAGAACATTTGAAAAAGCTTTCCTCATTAAAATTTTTAATATTTGGTATAAACATACACCTTTTTTTAATATTGTAATGCACGCCTGGAACATGACTGTCCTATGTATCAGCCTTAGACTTAATTGAGGAATACCAAAAATAGCCTAAGAAAAACTCATAAAACAAACTACTTCATAGTGGACGTAGGCAATACGCCGAATCACTCTAAATTCTTGTGTCTCCTTGCATGTTAGTTATTTTCATATCCGAGATCTGGAGTTTTTGTTAGATAATTCCTCTTTTTACATTTAATTTCTTCACTTTATCTCTTCAAAAACTTCTGAAGAGTGTTGTGCCTAATTTTGGTACAAACACTTTGGTGCTTTCACTAAGAAAAACCCAATTTTTCTCGTGCTCTATGGATCTTCTATCTATATCGGATTGCATAAATCCAAGAAGAAGATCCAGATCTAGAACTTTGAAGCCCTTCCATTCTATTCAGATTTGCATCAGATCTAGAAAAGGACTTCATCAATTCATTATGGTGAGCACACGTACTACTTCTACAGCTGCTGATCAAGGAGCACGGGATCGACAGAATCCCGTGCAATCACCTCCATCCAACCAAAATGCTGCAGGACCTTCAGATCCATCAGGTCCAATCACCATACAAGAATTCGAGACATTGCTTCAAGAGTTGACCCAGAGTCGACAACAACTAACTGAACAATTGCGCGCCAACACAGAGTTGTCCAACCAGCTGAATCGCCAAAGGCGCAGAAGATCTAGTAGAGACCAAGGTTCCTATTCTTCCACAGAGAGTTCAGCCTCCTCTGATGGCCAAACCAGATCCACACGCCCACGGTTAGGTGTAAGCTACACCCAAGCCATGGGACACCAACCCGCTTCAAATCTTGGGAAACCTAGAACTAGACCATCCGCCAATCTCCGTACATAACCTTCGTCTTGAGGAGATGCTGCTCCCTACCGTGTTACCGGCAACATCGCTACTACCACCACTACTGAACGAGGAGGTGATACTAGAAACCAAGCTGATCCTCGGCGTAACCAACGAGAACAGACTCCTGAGCCTTATGTCCCTGAGGATGTTGAACCAAGGAGGCGAGGCACAGATCGTCAACCACATTCGGTCCAGACTCGCGCTGTGGAACCCGACCACACCTTGGCACAACATGCTCCAAGTATCCGAATGTCGGATATATCAACGATAATTCGTCAAATGATCCGCGAAAGTCAGGGTCTCAGTAATGACGACTGGGGAATCTCCCGGAGTCATACCCCTTTCACCGATGACGTATTATATATTGAACCACCTCGGCGCTTCAGGATGCCAGCTTTGCCAGTCTATGAAGGGAGTTATGATCCCAATCAACACATCTTGAAGTACGAATGGTTGATGAATGCTGCGAGAGCTGATGACGCCGTAAAATGCCGTAGTTTTCCCATTTCCTTGGGGGGCATCGCTACCATGTGGTTTACTCGTTTGCCACCACGATCCATTTATAATTTTGATTAGATGGCCACAAAGTTCTATGAACAATTCCGTATGCACGTGGCAAGACCTAAAGACGTTAACACTCTTTCTAGTGTTACACATGCTCCCGGAGAAACACTTAGACGTTACTTGGAGCGATTCCATGCTGCGTGTGCAGAAATAAGCAATCCCAATGATAACTCTATCCTGATGGCATTGACTAAGGGGATTG
The DNA here is from genome assembly GCA_030737815.1 of Allium fistulosum. Classification (NCBI taxonomy): domain Eukaryota; kingdom Viridiplantae; phylum Streptophyta; class Magnoliopsida; order Asparagales; family Amaryllidaceae; genus Allium; species Allium fistulosum. The sequence continues at coordinate 423,424,913 of CM060906.1, forward strand.
ATGCTGATTCCGAGTTCGGAAATTGGTTAGCTGGAAAACCACCTGCGTTATTGGACCGTTTCTACTCCAAGGCAGTCCAATTCTTGAGAAGGTAGGATGCGAAACAGTCTAGGAAGCAGGATGATGTAGGGCCCAACATCGAAGGAGTCCAAAGTAACATTGCTGTTAAACAATCCGAAGATAGTTCAGTAAAAGTTCAGTTGAACATCCAAAATAAACAGATTCAAGAACTGACAGAGGGAATTGAAAGGCCAAGGATAATGATGATGGACCAACACGACCCCGGAAGGAACCAAGATTCACCTCCTATACAGGGTTGAATGAGATTTGGAGCGAATCTACCAGGACACCAGGGGGCAGGTTTCTTATCGAAACCCGATGAGAAGGGATCCGACCAACAATGAAAGAAGGTCAGACAAGTACTGCATATTCCACGAGCTGAATGGTCATAGCACGAATGATTGCAGACACTTGAAAGATGAGGTTGAGGGACATATCCAGAATGGTCTTCTATCACAGTACATAAGAAGGGGAACACCGACGATGGAACAGGAGCGACAACCACCTGCACCTACTGGGGACGGCTCAGGATCGAGACGTCAGCTTGTCATCAATTGATTGGGATAATGACGAATAAGTAGGAAACTCCACACCAACACGAGAAAGTCATTTACACATGTACAGGACCGCGAACGATCCTCAGGCATGTTCTGATACGACTACTAATCGTAACAGTGTAGGTGTTTGCACTTTGACGTCCCTGTTTTACTTCTATTTTCCATTTCTGATGTTTGAATTTGATTTTGTTGAACAATTCTGTTGAAAAACTCATTTTGAATAAAAGTATGCCATTTGTGATGCCATGACGACTAAGCCACTTACACATGTAAGGGATCGCGAACGGTCCTCAGGCATGCTCCGAGATGGCGATAAACCGCCACCGCAAACAGTTCAGAAACTCACTCGAACGTGAAATCTGGCATTGATGATACTAAGTCCCTCCCCGGACACACTTATTTCGCCTCGAACGGCACCCGACCGCGAACGGTCACAATTCGCCTCGAACGGCACCCGACCGCAAACGGTCACAATTCGCCTCGAACGGCACTCGACCACGAACGGTCACAATTCGCCTCGAACGGCACCCGACCGCGAACAGTCACAATTCGCCTCGAACGGCTCCCGATCGCGAACAATCACAAATTGCCTCGAATGGAACCCGACCGCAAACGGTCACAATTCGCCTCAAACGGCACCCGATTGCGAACGATCACAAATTGCCTTGAACGGCACCCCGACCGCGAATGGTCACCATTCGCCGCGAACGGTCACATATCACCTTGAATGACATACGATCCCGAACGATCGTCATTTGTGGTCAAATAAAACTATCAATTTCTTTGCAGGTCATCAACAGGATATGAACATCCAGCTCATGGCATTACAAAACAAACAGCCTCTATCGAAGAAACGATGGCTATTCAGAATGAAGATTGCAACATTTCAAAGCACATCATGTTTCCACAAGACGTACTTTGGGGGGCAAATGTTACCCCGCCTTTTGGCAAGGCCGTGACACCAAGAACTTGACTTGAAACCAAAGACAGTTCGTCTAGAAAATCGGTTATACACAGGTTCACTATGGATCGAGCTAAAATTGATATGACACGACAAGCGAAGCTATGAGAGCCAACGTTCCAAATTTCAAGTCAATCCGAGTTAATGTGTTCAAGTTATGATCGATGCAAGATTGGATAAAAACAGCCTCGCGTTCGACTCGCTCAGTTCGAATCCATCGGAAGTGCCTACTTTGACTCGCTCCACTTCGAGCCGCACTTTGACTCACTCCGCTTCGAGCCGCACTTCGAGTCGCTCCGCTTCGAGCCGCACTTTGACTCGCTCCGCTTCGAGCCGCACTTCGACTCGCTCCACTTTGACTCCAACACAAAGCATCTGTTCGACTCGCTCCTCTTCGACTCCATTAGAGAGCCACGCTCCGACTCGGTCTACTTCACATCCACATAACAGAGCACGACAATCGATGCGAACCAAAGCATGGCCATCGATACGAACAGAGGGACTCACAACGATACGAACTGGGCTAATTTGTAACCGAGTCGAACAAAATAGCCAACCGGAGATTCTAATTTGTATCGATCATATCTCCTAATCTACAAGTCCAGATGATATGAAATTTTCACAGAAGCCTACGTGCATGCTAAAGAATGTCCACGCCAAATTTCGACTCCATTGGATGAAATCTTGATCGATACGAAATCTGTTCGTATTGATCACGGATCGGACCGAAACTTCGCGGGCTTGGACGCGCGGTCCTAGTCACGTGCAAGAGAGGGTCTCCCGAGATCTGAGCGAAATATCTTCCTCCTACACCTATAAATAGACCCCTAAAGCCAACAGAAAAGGGGCTTCTTCTTCTTTGAATTCTCGAATGCCCAGACTCTGCCAGATCCGGATCTAACTCCATAGCTACTGCTACCAACGAATTTCACTACTGCAAATCATTGTTATCTACTGTAACTTGCTGAAAACTATTGTAATCATCAAGTAAACATCAATAAAATCATCAACTTCAGAGTGGACGTAGGCAAGATCCCCGAACCACTATAAATCTTGTGTCTCCGTCTATTTCTTTCCATTTTAATTTTATTATTTTTTCACCTTTTATCCTCTACATTACTTAGATCTGTGGTCCGTGATCATATATTGTTGATTTGTGTTTATACACTAGTGCTTTCACGATATTTGGGGTTTGTGACCAATTTTGGCGCAAATAGACAGCTATCTCCTCAATTGGTTCTCATATGATTTTGTATTTCTCTAGACATTCATACTTCCTAAAAAACTCCTGTATAACTTAAATGGAGCATTCAACCATTTCCAATGGCATGGAGACTTCTTCTCCAGGAAACGTATTCCTATTTCCTACAAAAGAGCTAATATTCCAAAATTTATTTGTGGTATAGGCATCATAAATCTGAGTATATGGAACAAGGCAGCTGCATCGAAAACTTAAACACCTTACTACCGGATAGTTACCCTACATGGGTCTCATGGATGAATAACTATCAATTGAAAAATAAAAGATTCTAGACCATGGAAATTCCTGCTAATAAAAGCTGGTTTTGGAGAAGTATTTGAATCCTAGACCAGCTTTTCTTCCTCCCAGCAGCTATAATGATGCTAAGAGACCTATTCTGGCATACTCCATGGACTAGGCATGGACTAATTCTAAATGATATCCTCTCTTTCAGTGAAAAAATAGCAACTAGAATCCATGACAATGCCATTGCATCTGACTACATCCATCATGCTACAATTATTTTACCTTATACTAGATGCACAAATGCAAGAAACTTATGGAACACCCTTATGACTTTTAATTATGATATGCAATCTAATTGCTGTCATGGATAAACAAAAATCAACACTCCATCAATGATGTACACAAAGCCCTGATCAGCTACAACAATCTTCCATATGATCCATGGTACAAAAGGATATGGAACATGGTATTGCAAGGGACAATTTGCACCTATGGAAAGTGGTGAATAATGCTCTGCTCACACAAGAAAAACTATTTCACACAGGTCTTCTAACAAATAACTAATGTGTTCTTTGTTTTCCTGACATAAAGATTAAGGTACCATTCTTTTGCTGAGCTGGGCAGTCAAAGTTGGCGTCCGCGTCTGACGCATCGGACATGTATGGGGTGGGTCCCACACTGCTGCCCAGTTCGAAGCAACGGTTGGAAATGAACCGTTTGCGTCAAACGCGTCCGACGTCGTCTGACGCGAATGGTTCCCCCCCCAACTACCATATTCCCTTTCGTTCTCTATATATATATCAAACCATTTCCTTCCCAAATCACCAATACAAATCCATACAATCCAAAAATTCAGCAATTTTTACAAGCTTCGTCATCGATTTTTTTAGGTAAATTTTTTTTATATTTGCGTTTTTCATATTATTATCTTCATATATATTATTTTTGAATTTTTATGAATTATTTTTTGAATTGCTTTTTCCAGAATGTCTAGCTACTCTACTGCTTCTTCTACCCGCACCATCGTCGACTAGAACGCTGACAAGACAAATGCATTCATCAGATGTTGCACAGTGGTACGAAGAAATTACTATCATGTTCAACGAAAGAACTGGCCTAGATTACAACGCTGGGAAAATAAAAAACAAGTTCGATAATCTGAAACGTGAGTGGAACCCATGGAACAAGCTGCTATAGATTCCAGGTGGCTATTGAAATGAAGAACAGGACAGGTCGGTGGATTCGACAAGTGGTGGGATACAGCTGCAGCAAGGTACCACAAATACAGACATGCTTCGCCTGCTCGTTTTAGGCAGTTGGACGTGCTTTTTAATGGTTGCATCCGAACTGCCAAATGTCAGTTCATAATTCCACAAAATCCCCCCGTTCAGCTACAGTTCGACGCACAGCTTTATGGCGACTATCTTCGGGGTGATGTTGAGGAGATCACCAATCGTAGAGCGCCTAGACAGCAACGGCCAACTGGTGGTCCTTCTAGGTCTGTTGGCAGTTCCTCGCTTGATCTAACTCTTGCTAGGTGTATGGAAGTGAAGCAGGAGGATGACGATTATGAAGAATGGGAGGTCGCGATTTGTTAGGTTGAGTATGATAGCAAATGTGTCAATCCTTTGCATGCCCTGTTTGACAAACCCGAGCAGCTTAGGAAGGCTATTATTTATCTTGTTAGGTAGTTGAGAAGGAGAACGTAGTTTATTTTATATGCATTTTATTTTCTTCATTTTTATTCGGTACTTTTATTTCTGCATTTGTAATGTGAATTATGAAGTATGAATTTTTTTTTCTGCATTTGTATTATGTATTCTGTATTTAAAAATAATTAACATAAATAAAATAATAACATAAACAAATAATAAAATAATAACTTTGCCCCTTTCGCGTTGCCACTTTCGTAAAATGAACGCGTTCCTCTTTCGTGAACTTTCCCCTTCCCAGCCCCTTTTGTTTGCCCCTTTAATTTGCCCTTTTCATTCGCCCCTTTTGGTTCAAAAAAGAACGCACCCTAAATCACACCTTTTCTTTACTATCCTTATGTTCAAAGTTTATGGACACAACTGTTGAATGATTTTCAATACTCTCCTCCTCATACAGACTCAATCATGGAATGGTTCTCTATTTTTAAGTTTAAGAGAAAGAAAATTTACTAGAATAGCATGCTTCTACTTATCCTAAAGAAATTTGCGACTAAGGTTTGGCATGAGACGAATGCAAGGATATTCTAATCGGCCTTCCTTCGAATCAGTTATATTCAATAAGATTAAATCTATTATCCTTCGTGATATTCAACGGGTGTGTGTGGACAAAGAACACAATTTTTTTGTAGTTTGAGTATTATTTTATCCTAAGTCTTTCGCATTTTCCATATTTTTCTATTTCCCTCCTTTTGTTTATGTTTAGTTTCCTTTTTATTTTTCCCTTTGTTTGATCCATCTGTAATGTCTATTCTGGTTTAATAAACTAGTAGGGAACCATGATAAAAGCCCGCTAGCCTTTAAAAAAATTGATTTTTTCTTTTAGTTTTATATTGGACAAAATTTAAAGATGAATTTTAATAAATTGATTTATACTAGATCTATGTATATAATGGTATATTTGTATAGATCTATCAATTAAGTAATTTCATTCATATGTGTTACTATTTTATAAGATAGGAAACGGCAATTTCATGTTTCCAACACATATTTATATGTATTAGCAAATACAATTAATTATTTAACATGTAATCTTGGGTGTGAAATAAAAATTGAGTTTTTCTTTTAAGTTTAAATTTAACAATGTTTATAGATGAATTTTAACGAATTAATCTTTACAAGATCTATGTATATAATAATATATTTGTATAGATCTATAAATTAAGTAAATTCATTTATATGTAACTTTATTTTATAACAAAGGAAATTGCAAATTTCATGTTTATAAGTAGGTTTCAAATGTTAAACACATGTTTATATATATATGTGTGTGTGTGGTGTGTGTGTGTTAACAAATATAATTATTATATAATATGTCTCTTGAATGAAAATTCATGTTCATATGTATGTATATTTTATAAATACAAATTATGCATATATGCATACATTTTTAATTAAAAATCATTTTATAATTGCTTATACACATACATATATGTGCATATTTTTATTTATTTTCTAATTCCAGTTCATTACATGAATGTCTTAATTTTGGGGTTTGGAATTAAAATTAAATTAGAATCTAAATTTTAACTGTCATATTAGTTATTAGAAACTTTGTTGCCTAATATAATGCACTTGCATATTTTTACTGGAATATATTTTGATAAAATCACAATATATGTTAAGTGTAATTTTAGGCATGAATGTCATTTAATATGTCAATTAATAAAATTAATGAGAGAGAAACTGAAAGGTTTGTCTCACTATCTTTATATCCTCACATTCCCTTAATTAATTATACACATTAAGGGAATGAAACAAAAGGTTTCCATCTATAAAATTTTACATGTTTAGGCAAATATTTACAAATAAGTTCATGGTGGTATTTTTTGATAGCATATTGGTCTATTCGAAAAGTGAGGGGGAGCACAGGTTGTATTTAGAAGCAGTGCTCAACACACTCCGTGGGCCAAAGTTGAAGGAATTTTTTTTCAAATGTCACTTTTGGCACAAGGAGGTACACTTTTTGGAACACGCTATCTTAAAGACTGGGCTGGCGGTCGATCCTAGTAAAGTTTCTACAATACAGGATTGGCATGTGCCGAAGAATATCATGGAAGCCAGGAGTTTCCTTATTTTGGTTGGCTACTATAGGAAGTTCATTAAGGAATTCACAAAAATCTCTGCCCCTTTGACCGCCTTACCAAGAAGAATTTGGGTTTCTCCTGGGACTCGAAGTGTGAGGATGCTTTTATCAAGTAGAAGGAGGCATTGACTAGTGCAACTATTCTATTATTACCCGATGATATGAAGGCATTCGTAATGATACCGATACTTGCGGTATGGGGTTGGGTGCGGTCTTGATGTGGGAAGGGAGGGTGATGAGCTATATTAGTCGACGTTGAAAGTCCATGAGAGAAACTATCCTACCCGTGATCTTGAGTTGGCGGCCATTGTCTTTGCACTCAAGTCATAGAGTCACTATCCACTAGGAAAGCGGTTTGAGTTGTATACAGATCAAAACTCTCTGAAGTATTTATTCTCCCAGAAGGATTTGAATTTAAGGCAGTAGAGGTAGATGGAGTTTTTGGCATTATATGATTTTGATATCTCCTATGCTCTAGGCAATGGCAATTTTATAGCCGATGCACTGAGTAGAAAGCATGCGATGTTGAGTTCTATGTTCTTAGTGTGGAAGCATTTGGAGTTTGTTTCTACATTCGATTTCCGACCATCGTCAAACATCACTTCGGGATTATTAGCATTATTTAATGTGTAGCTGCAATGACCTTAATTTTTAGTAACATTATTTAGGATATTTAATTAGCTAAATAAAATAAAATAATGGGATGCTTGGGGGATTGAGATTTGTGATTAAACTTAGGGGTAGCCATGCCATGTAAATAATGAACAAAAGATGAGTTAAAATGAAATAGGGTAAAGAGTATTTTTATACCCTAAACCCTTAGGAATTCACTTACACGTTCATTTCATTTCACAAAAACAAGATATAGAGGTCGGTCACCATTAGCAAGGTCAAGAGAAGATAAAAGCTTGGATTTCAAGAGAAAGAATCAAATCAACTTAATCAAGATCAAATCTCAAATCCTTAATCACAAAGCTAAGGGGAATAATGACTACATCTCATGTTTTCTAATTATTTTCGGTTTTAAGGTTAAACCCGATTTATTTTGCAAGATTATACCATGTTTTGAATGATTAAATGTTTATATATGCTTATTGATGAATTATGCTTATTTATATAGGTTTTATGATATGTTTTAATGTGAAAACTCTATTTAATGACATCCAAATGCCTTGCGATTTTAGATTTAGATCAGAAGTGATATTTTAGAGATGGGTTTCAATTTTCATAATTTTCTGAATAAATTAGATTTTATATTAATTTTCTAATGAAGAAAATGTTTATTTGGGTATAAAATAATTTACGGCTAAATTATTTATATTTTAGATCTGAAATTAACATATGTTAGAAAACATGTTAAATTTGATTTCTGGAATTTTTGTAGAATTTTCCTAAGTGTTTTAATAGATATATAAAATTATTTAAGGTATGAGACTTAGATGTTTTATATATTTATAAAATGAGAAGTGTTATTTTGTAAATAAACTAAATTGTTTATTTCTGAAATATTAGCAGCACTTTTAGAAAAGAAATTTGCAACCAATCATATTTTAACAAACAAGGTAGGTTAGTTGAAAAGATTACTTTAAAAAGATAAAATTTAGTCTAAACAGGCTTTTTACCCGTTTCACCACTTTCGCACCTAGATTCTAACTTAGTAGTTCCTTCACCATCATCATCGAAACCAATGCGCAAGGCATCAAAGATTTTGTGCATAGAAAATTGGAAATAGGCGGAAGGTATTGGGTCGAAACCAGGGGTTACGAAATGGTCAAAGCGCTACTTTGCTTTCAAATAAAAATGCACCTGCTTTGCTTTCGATAGTAATGCTTTCAACTTGGTTGGCTTCTGACCAGGTCAAAATGGTTTAAAGAATGGTTTCGAATGGGGTTGCAACTTTTTTTTAAGAAAATGTTTTCGAATGAGGTCAAAACCCCTAGCAGCCGCTTTTCTACCTTTCGAAGACAATGGTTTCAAAAGGTACTTTGTTTTTAAACCCAAGCCGCTTCTCCAATGCTTTCGGAAGGGTTGGTTCAGATACCATCACTTCTTTACTTAGGAATTGCTTTCGAAAGAGTGCTTTCGACTTAAATGCTTTATGACCATTTTGCTCTATTGAAGTTAGAACCCAGAGGTTTCGAAGAAGATAGTTTTAAAAGGTATCGAAAGGTTATTCCATATGTTTTGCTTGAACATAAAGGCTTTCGAAAGGTTTGATGTTTAATGCTTTCGAAAGGTTTTAATGAAGGTTTCAAAGGGGTGGTTCCCTAATGGTTTCGAATGGTTTAAAAGGAAAGGTTTTCCAATGTTTTCGAAAGGCAATGTTTAAAGGGTTTTAAAAGAAGGATGTCTATGGTTTTAAAAGCTTTCGAAGGCAATGTTTTTCAATGGTTTCGAAAGGATGATTATGAATGGTTTCGAAAGGGTTATTTTGGCCTTTGGCCTAAGGTTTACTTGGTTTTGAAAGGGATACTTTCAATAGGATCGAAAGGGGTACTTTCATAGGTTTAAATGTTTTCATCAATAAAGACTTGAGTAAAGTATATATAACATGGCAAGGTGATTTTGAGTAATGCATAAAGTATATATATTTTCCTTTTTTAAGTTTAATTTAAAGGTTTTAAATCAATTTGACCTGAAAAGGTTTTCAAGAAAAATTTAAGGGAAGATTACCGTAAGTAAAATGACTCAGTCATTTGTATACTAGATGGGACTAGTATAGGGTCGCACCATATACATTAGCTAATAGCCCCAGTTAATTTAGTCCAAAATTCTAGTATGTAAGTCTTTGTCACAGGTAAGACTAAAATGATGGTACACACAGAAGGGAATATATATTTGTATAGAGATAGGTCATTGATGAGCCCGCTAAACCATTAGGATCAGGTGGCCCTGGGAGAAAAGTTAGGGACGGACCATCCAGAAGAGGAGTGTCTAACAGGTGTTAGATTATTTTTTTATATTGTCTGGTAGGCCCGAGTCAGCCAAATGTTAGTAGTTAGCCAAACAAAACTATAGTGTTCGGTCAGATAGTTCATTTATTACCAGATATGTATGTTTACATGATAATTCTTTACAGTTTTAACCAGTTTTGGTTGCAGGATATGATTTGCAAAAGATATGTTTTAAAAGGATATTAGTGAGGGGAAACCCGTTCTGCTAAGCGGCGTGGTCTCACTTAATATCAAATAACCGACATGTATAAAATTATTCACACCAGGCTTTATGTCTGACTTGAAGTTTATGTTTTTTCCCTTAAACTCTCGGGTGCTCAAAATTTATTTGAGTAGATTGAGGGTTGAGGTTTACAGGTTTTAGTAGGTTGGCGAATAAAGCTTCTTGAGACGAGCAGGTGGCTGACAGATAGCTATTTAGGAGTTGTCGTTTTATTTTGTTTGATTCCACTATGTTGTATTATGTCAACTATGACTATTTAGTATTCTGGTCATCCAAGGGTGTATCTTCATATGCCTCTCTTGGTGTATTTTGTAATAATTATATTTGATCGTAACCTAGGAAACGATTGGGATTATGTAATTTGAATATGACACATGTTTCAGAAATGTAATCAAAAATGTTGTTTTTGAAATCTGTGATTTTGTTTCATATTCATGTGCTTCTGATTTTCTGGATACCATTAACATTACCGTATTAGGTCACCGGAACTTAATACTATGGATGACTGTAGCATCTATAACGCTTAGCTTCGGGCCTCCAAATAGGGGATGTTACGGTAGCTTACACTTATGGATTGCATTGGGTCAAGTCAGAAGCATGATAAGGAGTTATGGGATATTTTCGAGAAGCCTAATAGAGGAGAGTAGTAGAGTCATTTGAGGTACTGTATCATTGTTTCAAAAGGGTGGTTACGGCGAGATGGTAGATATGTGTTCCTCTTATTATGGATTTAATTGATATGGTACTAACTGAGTCTCATCGTTCCATTTTTCTACCTGTATATATATTTAAAATACCTATATAAAAAGATATATACATGTATTCTACTATTTCACTATTCCTTTGCACTCTTTTCGATGCTTGAAAATTCATTCATGTACTTATCTCAAATGTATAAGAATGTTTATAAATCTTTGATAAGATTTATTACTTTAAAATATAATCAAGGAGGTTAAAAACAAATATGACTTAAACATGGTCACTATAAACCCCTTCTCATTTATAAGTTAAATCCTTACCTTTTCTATCTTTTTCCAAAAGATTCTATACCTGTTATTACCTTTAAAATATCCATTTAAAAGGTCTAAGCATATTCACAAGGGTTAAAGGCAAATGTAACTTAAACATTGTCATTACAAACCAAAACCATTTCACTTATTATTATCTTTAAAGCATTCTTTTTAAAGATCTAGTTATATTCATAAGTATAATAAAAAAGGGTTAAAAACAAATTTTGCTTAAACATTATTTACTATAAACCCAAAACCATTTGTATTTAACATTATCTTAAAAACATTCGTTTTAACGATCTAGTTATATTCATAAGTATAATAAAAAAGGGTTAAGAACAAATATTGCTTAAACATTTTTTACTATAAAACCGAAACCATTTATACTTAAAATTATCCATAAAATATTCTTTTTAAAGATTTAATTAAACTTATTAGCAAGATAATGTGCTTTTACATAACTTCATAAAACCATTTATTATAACCAAAATGTTATAGCCCAAAACCATTTATCCTTTTATAAAATACTTCACTTACTTTTCCAAACGTATATACATATACTTAAGAAGCATTTATAAATAGGTTTTAAATATCTATATAAAATATTACTTAAAAATAACAAGTTTCATATTTACTAAAACCTTTTAATTTTAAATGCTGCAAAGAAAAACCTTTTCTTTAAAAATACATTTAATTTTTACAAATATATTTAAACTTATAATCTTTTTTCCGTATTCAAATCCACGTTATTAGAACTTCCCTAAAACGATTCCACAAGGATAATAAATTTTATACTATTTAAATCATGAAAAACTAGTTAAATGTCACAGTTAAACAAAATAGCGCAATAAGTCCAGAAGTTCTGCAGTAGACCAAACACAACATTTATATGTGCTGTTAAAAGTCCCGGACAGAGATTACTTGGAAAAAGCATGAACTTTGAGGCCAGTTTTCACCACATAAATAATGATTTAAGATCCAATTTTTAATACTATGTAGTATACTTATACTACTTAAAAAATGTAAAGAAACTCCTAAGGATATCTTCCAAAATTATATTAAAAATTCGCGAAAATAAGGAATTTTCAAAGTGCTCATATAACGACCATTTTCATTATAACTTTTGCCACTTCGTTCCACCAGTTCAATAACTTTTTAAACCCTTATATTTTTACAGTAATAATTACACAAAGTTTACTAATAAAAATATCAAAGAAACCCCTAAGGATGTCATCCGAATTTAAGTTTAAAAATCGCTGAAACCAAGGTATTTTCAAACTACATTCATAGCGACCTTTTCGCTTCTAACTTTCATAGCTTTGTTTTACAAGTTCTACAACATTTATAAATATTTCTTTACTATCCCATACACCAAATATGCATAGAGAAAAACCAAAATATATTATGTCACAATACATTAACTCATCACCAATTTAAACAAGTTTAAAGCAAGGAGATATCAAAGTGCGCTTCTTGTGATTATCGCTATACAAACACATTCATATTAACATCAATTCATTACACAAGCCAACCAACCATTTATAATCAATTTCAAGGTCACTCCACACAATATAGAAGGTCATAGAAGTGATTATATACAATATAAAGTTGTCATTTTCTTTCAAAAGCAAGTGGGTCCAAAGTTATAACTTTTATTTGTTCATACTTTACTTTAACTGTATATCAAGCACACAAATATATATAAACAATATACCCTTATTTAGTGGTGAGTAAACTCACTTAAGTCCATGCAAAACATAAGGCACAAGCGCTAGAACACTAGAAAAAGTCCATCCCATCACCGAACATCGAAAGCCTCCACCTTTAGCCTTTATAAGGTCAAAGCCACTCCCCATCTTCCTCTTTTGCTCACGGCCCATGATGGATTTAGGGCTTGTGCTCCATTTCTTCATCATTTGAATTGCTTTTCATGCTTCTTAAGGGGATCTAAGACCTTGGTTAAAGTTTAAAGGGGATTGGAGTTGGTTTGCTTTAGGAAAATGAAGACTGAGGAGAGAAAGAGAGCTTGAATACTTTGATTTTTATTCGCAAACCATAGGAAATAAATTATGAACAAAAGGGAGTGTAAACTTTAACTAGGGAAAAGTACTCACCTTAACCCTCCATATGGCCAACCAAACTTGTCCCCCCATGTGCTTTGCATTACATCTCACAATTTGAAACAAAATATCTTCTCCTTTCCTTAGTCGATTACCTAGCTACTCCTCCTTCATAAATATCTTCCAGATCTTCTAGAAGATTTTATTTCATAAATTATTTTTAATTACTAATTAATGAAACATTGATTGATTAGATATGCACAACAATTTCGAACAACTTCTATTGAGTAAAAAGCTGTTTATCAATAAAACGATTTTCGATTGCATTATCAATATTTCTTCTTACTATTTATTTTTGTTAACACTTTTCAAAAATAAGTTTACCATCATTATTTATTAACTAAAAGAGAGTTGAAAAGGTTATGAAATCACTTTTATAACATTAAATCCAAGATTCAAATATTTAAATAATTCAGATATTTAAATACGAAGTTTTCGATATTCTGGGTCGTTACAGCAAATGGAGAAGGTGAACGAGTAAGCTTTTATTCGTTTCTAAATACTATATAAAATACTGGCTAATAAAATCTCAACCACACATTGTCAATAGCTATTAAAATTAAATATTACCACCTTTCCAAATAGTTAAAATATGGTGGAATATCATACATTCTTTCATAAAAAAAGAGAAGCCGTCTTTTCAAGGATTTACTCAGGGAATGTCGCATGTCAACAACATTACATGCATAACAGAAGCGGGTTTATTCTTTTTATAACTCTCGGTAAAAGAACAGATATCATACTTTTAAAATCCACTTAGTACATAGCCAAAGTGAATTTTTGGGGCATGTGTAATACGATATTTTATCAAAGAACTTTTAGAGATAAATACATAAAGTCAAAGTGTTAATGGATGGTTCATTTGCGAAAGGATATGTACAAAATTGAAAGGAGCAGTCTACCTAATAAATTTGAAACCTAAGATAATACTAAGAAGGATATGAGACCTAGACCCTAAGGTATAAAACCCAAAGAGTTATACACCAAAGGGATTATGTTTAGTTGTCGATGAGTATAGACTATCAAGTCGGTAATGAAAGCTAAAGAGTGTAATATTCTGAAAGACTAAAGCTTTAGGAGACAAAAATCAACCTAAAAGAACGTGCAGTAGTACTATGATAGTATGAAATCTCAACTATCCATATGTACATTCTAGATATAGCCAAGGGAGGACATCCACAAAGTAGATGCCATCAATCCGCAGCTATACTGAAAGCAAGTTAGATAATTTCCAAATGTCAACAATTATAACATTTTGGCTCAATAATGCAAGCAACATCATTAATCCCATCCTCTCCAAATAGTTGTAATCGGGAAAAAATCCAAATGAGAATTGGACCATTTTCAAAGAGGTTCATTCAGATACTATACTTTCCTATACTAGCGTTTTTTGTAAAAACGCATTAGTGGCGGATGCCAACTCAGTATTGTAAAATCCGCCTTGCTTTGGTTCAAGTCTCTAAAGAAGGAAAAAATAAAGTGGACGTAAGAATTTATCCGAAATCGCTATAAATCTCGGTGTTACTTTTACTTACTGAATACTGCTTTCGTTTTCTACTTAATTAATAACAATAACGCTCGGTATAAACTCCTAAAACCCATTTCTACCCGTAGAAACCTACTTAAGCGTTTGGTAACCAAGCTACAAAAGTACCTTAAGACTTTTTTAATCAACTGGAGCAAAACCTTCAATCTTAGGGCATTGCTAATAAAGAAAATCGAACCAGTAGGGTCCTAACACCCACATAAGAAATTTATGAAATTGCCGCATATTTTTTATAGCTTTTGAGAGATGTAGAATTCAGCGAAAGCCTTCTTAGGTAAATATAAAAACTAATCTAATACGTAACAGAACATATGTAATGTCAATTAATTTACTCTAGTGAATTTGCACAGATCAAATGGAACTATGAAGCTATTTCTTGAAGAGAACACACTGACTAGCGCAAACTACAAAAGACTGGTTAATGAATGTTAAATCTGCACTCACCTAAGAAAAACTCCAATACGTTGTCGCCAACAAGCCAATGGATAAACTTGATAAGGATGCCACACCCGAACAGCTTAAGTCCTACGAAACCTGGTCATTAGACTATGAGCTTTCCTAATGCTATTTGGTCTAATCTATGTGCATCGACCTCCAAAGGTAGGACAAGAATATGAATGTTTACCTTATTTAAACACCATAAAAAGTTCTATGTTGCGTTGTCTCTTAATATAAGTACGAGATTAAATGGAATTGTTCCATGCGATGATGAGCAAGGGCACTCAAATCTAAGATCATGTACTCAATATGATTAGGTATATTGATAGGTTGGCTAGGTTAGGAACAACACTTGACACCTACCTATAAAATGACTGGATACTTTGACCACCTACTCCGCAGTTTGATCCATTCATATTGAACTTCAATATGAACTCATTGAAGTGTGTTGTCGTATACATCCTTAATATTTTAAGGATGACCAAGAGTACACTCATGTAAGAAACAAATGTACAGCCTGTTAACATAGGTGCCTCTTCCTTGAATTATTCGACGAAGAGAAATTGAAGGTCAAAGGGTGGCAAGGCTAAAGCCATGTCTAATCAGGAGAAAGGTGAATGTTACTTTGCTCGAAGAGGGGACATTGAAAGTGGAACGATCTGAATTTTCTAAAGACGCTAAAAGGGAAGGGATTAGATTCCCCTCCTAAAAGTATTTTCCTTACATAATTTCTTATATCTATATGAACTTCCAATTGGATTTTAGACACTTAATCTGGAACGCGTATTTGCAATCCATTATAGGAATTTAAGAGTAAGAGACCCATGGAATGAGGAAGCATGGAATTCCAAGTTGCAAATGGATCTACTGTAATTTGTAACTGTAAGAGATTACTATTACGACACCAGAATTGCACTTTTCCAATGGTTATAACTGCTGTAAATGAAATTCATAACGATTTTACCCATGAAGAGAAAGTGTGTGGCATATTTTATAACAAATTTTGAATTGTTATAATGGTTGAGAAAGAGGAATTTTCTAATGGTTAGAACCATAGGAAAATATCTCATTCTCAATGGTAATAACCATTGGGAAATAACCCATTTCCCAATGGTTATAATCATGGGAAATCTACTTTCCCAATTGTTTCAAAAAATCTGTTACAAAATTTGGAATTTCCGAACAGTAATATCCGTTGGTAAATGGTGCATTTACCATTGATATTACCGTTGCAAATCTTCACAATATGTCGTTATAACCATTTTGATTTGTAACAAATATAAGTTTTACAAATTAAGTAGAGCGGAACCATGTTTGATTCAGAATTTTATACTACCGTCACATATCATCATCTGAAATTCAAATTTACAGCAATAAAAAACATATAACCAAATTGCAAAACCAATATATCACCAAATTTCAAAACAAACATTAAACATACATACATAAATATAAATCATACCATATTATACAAAGTTCATTGTATGACAACTTTAATATACGTACAATTTCAAACTTTATTACCAAAAAATGTCTAAAAGCTTACAAATTACGCATGCAACACTTTGGCCAAATTACCAAATCTCCATCAACAAGCTCAGGCGGTGTTTATTGACCATTTTGAGGTGCTTCAAAAAGTGGCTCATCTGAATTATGAACATCCTCCACACAATTTTTTTTCCCATTTACAACCTTTATACCGTGAAAAGTCTTTTGCATTGTAGGATTCCCGTTTGCTAACTCTTTTAATTCTCATGAAAGTAGTTGCACTACTCGTCTTTCAGTCATAGAGGATCCACTAAAAACATTAGAATGGAGTGGGACTAGGGTTAGAATGGGGCTCGATATGCAAAGAAATTTTAATTCTTGGTGTCATCAAATTTCCTCTACTGACTAAAGGTTCCTTATACATTGTTTCAAATCAATTAGAGTCAAATTCAGTGTTCTATTTTCTTCATGTAGTTAATCATGCTTCTATTGCTTCTCGTTCTCCATCGCTTATCTTCATTCTCTTTGTAAATGATTATTCCATTTAAAGCTTTAGTGAGTTTTATGTGCTTAACATTAGATGTAGAACTAATAGCACGACAATAGCTTATTTTTTGTCATTTACAAAAACTTTAGCAACAACTTCTCTTTCAAAATATTGTAAACTAATTACTCTTTCATTTCCATTAACACTAGCTTCTTATTTTTGCCTTTCCTCTACGGCTTCTATTAAAACCTTCATATTCAGAAACAATGCTCGGTTTATAAAAAAACGAAAAACAATCCAAACATAAATCCATTTTATAAAAATTGAGAGCAATGCTCAGTGCTCGGTTTATAAAACTGAGTAAGTGCTCTCAATTTTGGTAAACTAAGAGCAATGCTCTGTTTTATAAAGTGAGAATGCCCAGTTTATAAACTAAACAAAGCATTTGCTCAGTAGGGCAGTTTTTAAACATTGCTTTAAACTAGTGTGAGATATGAATAATTTGTTATTGGTTGATATTGAAAATAGTGATGTGGACTCAAATTCCACTAGTTATACAAATTAAAAGGATTTTGATTTAGAAAACTAAATTATATATAACTTAAAGCCATAATGGAAATGTAGTTGACCAATACGTAATACCTAATATTTAAAGTGGACAACAATAATCCTTTACTTAATTTAAAGGCTAATAAAAGAAAACTTTGGCTTGAACTTGATTAATATTAACTGCCTAAACAAGAATATAAAATACGTTGCAATCTATTAATAAAGAAATGTGTTCAAAATAAAGCTCTACAACAAAAGCTACTCTGACAATTGCCCTACGACTTTGGCATCCAATATTCCTGTATAATATGTTGTAACGATGCTCGGCTGATGTTGGATGATTGTCAAGGTTGTAAAGTAAATGAAACAAACATAGAACATGTCTTATATCTTCCAGCATATCGAATAAAATATAATAGTAAAGGCCACTGATATAAAACTTTCGTGATGGTAAAAACTAAATGAACCATAAATATCAGAGTGCAGAGGTTCAAATAGTCATACAAAGAAGAAATAGAGTTTTTACAATTGGAAATAAACTCTAAAGATAAATGTCTCTAAACATAATAAGCAAGCACTATCTAGGCTCCACAGTGTTGCACAGCTGAATAAGCATAAGTAAGTTCATATAAAATACGAGAAAGCACCATCCTGCTCGTCCTCTACACGGTAACCACGTACCACCTGAATTTTATATGAGATAATAAGATGCAAAGTATAAAACCTCAAATCAGACAACAGTCTTGTGTGAGCGATAAGAAATCTCAAAATATATACAAGTCGATATAGTAAGGAACAAAGCTATAAGAATAACCTCACTTGTCGTTGTAACCAAAGAGTTAGCACATAGAAATAATAATATGCTACTCTACTATCATCAGAAAGGTGTACTACATCCAAAGTACAACGTTGGGGTGTTTAAATATCCACATCCACAATACCTACAACACAGGAAATTCTTAGAGTGACAAATAACTAGAAAAGCAACCATAACAAATATAACATCCATCAAACAATCCTCACTGTCACTCAGTGTGCTATAGTTATATGATAACTCATACGACCATTCCTCTACCAGAGATTAGTGGAAAAATCCTGATTTTCAGTGCACTCGCCCACCAACCCATAGCTGACACTAGATCCATTCCATCGATCCAGGGAATACAGATCCACTCCAACGATCCGGGGTAGCCATTCCAAGTACCCAATGAGCATCCTCATAATACCCTTTCTTATGAGTACATTAGAACACACTCTGAGTGTAAACAATCCATTAGCACGCCTATTCAAGTTCTTTCCTTGATCTAGCTAGTTTCCATTCACCTTTAAGGAACCATTCCGCATTCCTTTCTTTCCACGATAGAACCATTCAACATTCTATCCATGGGTCACCCTTCCTAGAACCTGCCATGTGGATAATTGTCCTAACGACCCCCCAAATATTGCACCATCTCCATCAAAACATAGCTCCATCATCATCAAGTTACCATCAACAAGTCCTGAAGCCATCATCCTTCATCACATAACCACATCGCAATCGAACATCAAGCAAATTAATAAACACTTATAGCACGACCTATTGGACCCTCTAAGCTCCCCTAGATGTTTGGCTAAGAATAGCTACTCCAATTCATATCGACACTGACACGAATTGCTTCATGTTGGTGCCGATATGAATTACTTAGCCAAATTTTGGCTAAGTACATCATGCCATTCTCTTGCCTCTTTTGGCTTGCCTAGAGCTTCCCTTCACCCTGCCCTAACTTCCCAAGTACTTATGCCCTTCCCTTTGTTAGGAAAAGTGGTCGGTACCGACCAAACGTGGTCAGTACCGAATAGTGTAATTATCCAAATTTTTGGAGCCATGAGCTCCCGAAGCTCCCTTTCTTTCTAAGACTTGAAGCTTACCCTAAAGTCTCCTTGTCTTTGACCCGAAGTAGCTTTCCACTGACCTGAACTATACCCCCTTCCATTGACCAGAATTTAAACTGATACCGACATTTTTTTGAGCATGCTAATCAACTCCAAATGGCTTCCAACCTGAAGTATCGTCTCCTTCCCTATTCAAGAGTCTCCCCTCCAAGTTGCATTCATTTGAGCACTTTTTTCTTCTATTTGCGCCAAAATTGGTCACAAACCCCGAATATCGTGAAAGCACCAGTGTATGAGCACAAATCAGCAGTATATAATCACAGATCACAGATCTAAGTAATGTGGAGGATAAAAAGTGAAGAATAATAAACTTAAAACGGAAAGAAATAGACAGAGACACAAGAATTAGAGTGGTTCGGCGTATTGCCTACATCCACTATGAAGTAGTTTGCTTTATTGATCTTTCTTTGTTGCTTACAATTGATTTAAGCAAGTTACAGCAAATAACAATGATTTGCAGCAGTGAAATTCGTTGGTAGCAGCAGCAATGGAGTTCAGATCTGGATCTGGCAGAGTCTAGACCTTGTAGATCTCAAAGAAGGAGAAGAACCCCTTTCTTGTTGGCTTTGGGGGTCTATTATAGGTGTAGGAGGCTAGTATTTCGCTCAGATTTCGGGAGACCCTCTCTGGCACGTGACCAGGCCTGCGCGCCTGAGCCCGTGAAGTTTCGGTCCGATCCGTGATCGATACGAATGGATTTCGTATCGATCGAGTTTTCATCCAATGGAGTCGAAATTTGGCGTGGACATTCTTTAGCATGCGCGTAGTCTTCTGTGAAAATCTCATAGCATTTGGACTTGTAGATTGGAGATATGATCGATACGAATTGGGATTCTCGGTTGGCTGTTTCGTTCGACTCGCTCTTGTTTCGACTCGCTCTTTGTTCGACTCGGTTCTGTTTGACTCGGTGACGTGGCGCGCGTTCTTCGCATTGGTCCGCATTTGTCATCGAGTTGATCAAGTCGATGTGGAGTCTTTGCCATGTTCGTATCGATGGTGCGGCCGTGTTCGTATCGATTGGTAATCGATCGATACGAAAGTGTTCGTTGCCGATGGATACGAAGTGGGCATTGGTTGATCGAGTCGAACTGTTGCTTCCTGATGGATATGAATCTGGTGGTGTCGAACAGTGGTTCCATGATGGAGTCGAAGTGGAGCGAGTCGAAGTGGAGCGAGTCGAACAGTGGTCTTCTGATGGACGCGGAGTGGAGCGAGTCAAAGTGGAGTGAGTCGAACAGTGGTCTTTTGATGGATGCGGAGTGGAGCGAGTCGAAGTAGGCTTCCATGATGGGTTCGAGCAGAACGAGTCGAAGTGAGCTTTCCTGAGGGATGCGAACTGAGCGAGTCGAAGAAGGCTGTTTTTAATCAATTTTGCATCGATTGTAACATGAGCATACAAACTCGGATTGACTTGAGATTTGGAACGCCGACTCCCATGGCTTAGCTTGTCGTGTCATATTAATTTTAGCTCGATCCGGACTTGGACAAAATTCGTCGAGATCCATAGTGAGCTTGTATATAACCGATCTCTAGGACGGACCGTCATTGGTTACTAGTCAATTCCTTGGTGTCACGGCCTTGCCAAAAGGCGGGATAACATCTTCATTTTGGCTAAATCGACAACCGTGTCCTACTCAGAACACTAAAAATCATATCAAAGAAATACATGAAATAACACCTATGGTCCATAAGCATACGTTCGACACATACAATTCATCAAAATATGATTAACATATAAGATTATGCCTAGATCTAGTTTCATGCTAAAAGGACAATATAGTTCGTAAGGGTTATAAAACAATTTAAAATCCACCTTTATCTTTTTAAATTCGGCCATAAACATATATGAAGGTTAAATTAAAGTTATATCATTTTATCATAGAAATCATATCACAAATATCATTTTTAATTATATGGACATGCATAGAATAGCGAGAGATCATAAATCACTCACCTAATCTTAAAATAACCAATTTAGTCTCCAAATCTAATGTAGATAGCAAACAACCCAAATTCCCAAGTAGCCAATGTGCTAGATCCATAATCCCCTTTCCAACTTACCCTTCTAATGATGGTTTAAGCTAGATTAGTATGAAAAAGATGAGTTTTTTGCTGAAATCTAGGTTGATGAAGGTTTAGAACTATTTTGGTCAAATCAACAATCGTGTCCTAACAATGCTCAAAACTCTAACAAAACGTATCAAATCAACACATGAAATAGCAATCATTATCGATTAGCATACATTCGATACATACAATTCATCAAACTTGGTTGACATACAAGATTATGCCTAGATCTAGTTTCATACTAAAACAACAGTATGATTCTTAAGGAGTTATAAACCATTTAAAATCCACTTTTATCTTTTTAAATCTGGCCATAAACATGTATGACGGTTAAAATGGACATGCATAAAATAGTGAGAGATCATAAATCACTCACCTAGTCCCAAAATTACCAATTTAATCCTCAAATCTAATGTGGATAACAAGAAATCCAAATTCCCAAGCAACCAAGATGATAGATCCACAATCCCCTATGCTAATTACCCTTCTAATGATGGTTTAGGTTATGATTAGTATAGAAAGATATGCTTTTGGATGAAATCTAGATTAATGGAGGTTTAAAACTATTTTTGAAAAGTGGAAAAATTATTTAGATCTGTCCCATCAGTCCCAATTAGGCATAAATCCTGAAATTGATTAGTGGGCTTAAGTTTGGGCTTAACTAATCACCCACTAATCTGGCCAATAGTATTATAAACTTAAAATGTCTGTATTTACTAAATAGTAAGTCTGTTTTCCTACAATGTCCACTTTACAGAAAAAGGAACCACCATCTCGATCTAATGGAGGTGGTTTTAGACCCAAATTAGACCCCTACCAAAAGTTATAGTTCTTATAATAATTTCTGAGTTCAAACTATCCAATAAAATTCTAAGGACGAAAAATGGTCCAAATAGTCATTTTCTAAAACTTTAGAGTCATACGACCTTATATGATATAAATAATATTTTACGATCCTCTGATATAAAATTCGAGTTATTACACTGTCCTCCCCTTTAGGAATTTTTCCCCCTAAATCCCCAAATGAATCAAAGAATTGCCAGCCAAAGTTACCTTTCATGCCTAAAATCATATGTGACTATCGAACATCTCAAACAAGCAGCAATGCAATCAATAATATAATTATACATATCCTAGCATGCAACATACTAAATTATCCTATATGATATCAAAAGTGAATAAATATATTAAACAATAGGCCATACCACACAAAGGGCTTCAAATATATAGCCCTCATGCTCTCCTCGGTTTCCCACATGCAATCGCTTTCACTCTCACCGCATTGAACCTTCACTAACTCCAACGTCTTCCTCCCAAGCTATTTTGTATCACGTCCGGCAATACGAAGTGGCCTATGAGGTCTCGAAGCTTCTGATTCAATCTCGATATCATTAATTTAATCCGGTGTAATCATCATACCTGAGTCACGCAAAAACTTCCGTAAGCGAGAGATGAATGACTTCAATTATCTACTCATTCTGGGCAGCTTATATTCTTTGCCGAATGATTTCAATCTTCTTCGAAGTCTCTCTTATCATATCTGGCCTAAATAACAGTTTCTCGCCAGCTTGCCACCAATACTAAGGAGCTTACATGGTCGTACATATAATGCTTCGAATGGTGCTATACAGATACTAGATTCAAAACTGTTATTGTATATGAACTCCACTAAATGCAAATAATCATCCCACGAACCTCCAAAATCGAGTATGAAAGCTTGCATGAGATCCTCTAGTATACGATTCACACTCTTGGTCCATCAATCGATTTGCAGGTGATAAGTTGTACTGAGATGTATCTCGGTCCCCAACGCCTCTTGTAAGCATTTCCAAAACCCACTAGTGAATAAAGGGTCTTGGTCGCTCACAGTGCTCTTCGATACACCATAGAATCGCGCACATATAACTTGACCAATTTTTATGTCGTTCTACTATACTTAACAGTTATGAATCAAGCACTCTTCATTAATCTATTGACTAGGACCTAAATGTTATCATACCCTCCTCTAGTCCTTGGCAGTCCATTGATGAAATCCATCGAAACATGTTCCCACTTCCACTCGGAACCTCAGTTTGTTGCCTCAACATCCTTCTTCTTCTCTTCCTAGTAGTACATCTGCTTTATATCATGGTACATCTTATTACCATTAGGATGTGTAGTCAATATCAAATGATGGAACTCTCGTAGCACCTTATCTCGTAATCCATCTATATCGGGAAAAAACAATCTCACATACTTACGGAGCCAACCATCCTAGTCAAGCTTGTGCTACTTCATCTCCTCAAACTCTACACCTTCCAATATCTTCGCCATCATCTCTGCTAGTCTAGCATTTCACCTCTTATTATTACTGATCCATAGGTCTGATTAAAGCTCGCAAACATCTTTGGATCTAACTTGCAATGAGGTTTAAAGTTATAGACGACGATATACTCCAACTACTTCTACTTCAGGAACATCGCCTCAAAATTGGCATGTCTTCTACTTAAGGCATCGTCAACTACTTTCCCTTATTGGGCGCATAAGAAATGCTAAAGTCATAAGAGGATAAGAACTCCAACTATCATTGTTGACGAAGGTTGTGATCCTTCTAGGAGAAAAGGTATTTTAAGGATCTATGATCCATGAGCAATTTGAACTTTCTCACAATAGATAATACCTCCAAATCTTCAAAACAAAAAGTATCACTGCAAAATCCAAATCATGTACTAGATACTTCTTCTCATGCGGTCTCAGTTGCCGACTAGAATAGGAGACTACCTTACCTCCTTGCATTAGTACCACACCCAATCCGGTACCACAAACATTAATGTATACCGACATCACCACATTCCTGCTTGAATAATCAACACTAGTGCGCTCGTCAACCTCTCCTTTAAACTCACAAATGCATGCTCACACTTTACGTCCTATATAAAGTCTGATTCCTCTTCGTTAAATTTGTCAAGGGTGTTGCTACCTTCAAGAACTCCTTAATAAAACGTCTATAGTATCTGCCAGCCCAAGGAAACTCCTCACATTAGTAGCATCTTGGGTTGGTTCCAATCTTGAATCATTGTCAACTTGGCAGGATCTACTGCAATGCCCTGCATAGAGATGACATGACCTAAGAATCTCAATTCCCTCCTCCAGAAGTGTCACTTCAAAATCTTTACTTTCAACCCATGCTTCCTCAACACTTCAAGCAAAATCCTCAATTGCAT
Source organism: Allium fistulosum (assembly GCA_030737815.1). NCBI lineage: Eukaryota > Viridiplantae > Streptophyta > Magnoliopsida > Asparagales > Amaryllidaceae > Allium > Allium fistulosum. Next base: position 423,449,789 of record CM060906.1, read on the forward strand.
CTTGCATTCCTCCTCCAACCTAGAATAGCCAAAATATGATTAACGAACATAAGCACAAACTTGTTTGTTGATCCCTGAAGACAAGGTTCATAAGGTCAATAAAGTATGTTGGGCATTGCTAGCTCGAACGACATAACCAACCACTCATAGAAACCAAACCGCATACGAAACGTGGTGATTGACAAACTCTTATTCGCTACTCTCAGTTGGTGAAATCCCATCGCAAGATCCAACTGAGAGGACATCTTCACACCATAAAGATGGTAAAATAAGTTAGCAATATGTGGGAGTGGAACTTGTTCTTCCTTGTTACCTTATTCAACCCACGGTAACCAACCTGTAACCTCAGATAGCCATCTGCCTTAGTGGCGAATACTACAAGTGCTCCCTACAATGGTATACTCCTACGAATGAATCTTAACCTCAACAGGTCATTTACTTGCACCTCTAACTCCTTCTGCTTCCTGGGTACCATACGCCTTAAAGGCATAACTATCGGTCAGTCATCTTTCACTAAGTCTATGCGGAACTTAATCTATTGGTGTGGTGGTAATCTGGTCACCTCAAATATATCCAAACACTCTCTAACGATAGGTACAGATGACAAATCATCATATGGAACATCTAGTGAATATAAAAGGCTAACCATAACCTCATCTTCTGGTAGGCAACCAATCACTACCTTTCACTCATCCTCAGTCCAAATCGTCACCAACAGCTTCTCATAATCCACCACTACCGCATACTTCCTTAGCCAGTCCATCCCTAAGACTGGTTTGAACCCAATGAAACCCAAAACAAAGAAACCACAAACAAAAGAGCATCTATGACTCGATAAAACCAAATCACAACAAACCATACAAATAATAGTGGTGCCTCAAGTAGGATTCGTTGCTATTAAAAGTCAGTCAATTATATTGGGTCTCAATCCCGATCTATCTACTAGGTCACTAGATATAAAGCAATGTGAAGCCTCAATACCGAACAAAACATGTATGGAAACACCATAAATAGAAAGCATACTTTGAATAGTGATGCCTTCCCCTTCTCCTTCACCGAGGGAGCACCTGACGAAGTCAGAAGATGAAGTCGGGACAACATCCAAAGCATATGCCTTTACCATCTGCTTTATAGGTTCTTGAAAACTCTTCTGCATATGTTCGAACTTGCCATAGTTATATCACTTCTTATTTCCTTTAGCCTTGCAATCCCTAATCAGCTGGCCCTTATCCCTACAACCACAATGGAGGGGATCCCACTTTGCCTTCTTCTGAGCATTTTTCCTATAGAACTGCTTCCTCTTACCATTTCATTTCTTCAGGTCTCCATTGCCTTCCTCTGGTTTTAGCTCTTACTCGGCAACAACAACAGACTTGGGTATAGGGTATAGACTCTTAAGTCGAAGGGCTTTCCTAACTATCTTCTCAAACGGCTCATCAATGTGCCCCTACATGTTTCTTCCCTAAGTAACCATGTAACCCCTTATTAAGCTTCTCATTCTTCTTCAGTGTGTCGATGAAAGACATCCCATACTTTAATGAAGCATCAAATTTAGGCACACACTCAAAGGTAGACATGTCTCCTGCTTTAGCTCAGAAAATTTCCTAAATAACACAAACTTCTAGGCAGCCGGTATAAACATCTCATCAAATCCAGTTTTGAGCTGGTCTCAAGTAAAGTTGCCCTTGGGTGTGGCAACCTTAATAGCATTCCAATAGTTCATGGCCCTCCATTGAAGTTGTCAGAAAACCAGCCTCCTCCTCATAGCACCATCTAATTCGAAGTCATCGAAAATCATACCATAGGTGTCCAACTAGTCCTACAATTCTATGGTCGATTCTGTTCCTTGGAATGGTTTACCACCAAGACTGGAAAGTCCTTACTCAACTTTGCGAAATCGAATATGGGAACCTGCACTTGAGCACCACCACAACGAAAACATTTAGGGTAGCTTCTTGGGCATTTTGCGGCATTTTTACCATCATTGTATTGAACATTGCCAACAAATTAGGGTTAGCAGCCCCCAAGCCTGCTCTATCTTCAACTCCAAAGATGGAGTTTCTTACAGCATCTCTTGTATGCCAGCTCATTTTTGATTTATAATAAGAATAACCAGTCTCTCATGAAGAAATTTGCATCAATGGTACTTGTGTGTGCATGCAACTTAAATACTTTATACTACTATATAGTTTTGAAAATCAAAATCTATAAGAAGTACACTCTCTCATGTGTGTATGTGTACATATACACATACTCAATCCATCATAGGGTGATAATTTCTTCTGTACTATTAGACCACAGCATCAACTCAGTTTAATCATGTAACCTAGAGCTTCGATATCAGATGTGACGAGTGAACTACAACTTCGGAACCTAATATACCAAATGAAAAAATCACGTATAGTGCACTGGAATGGTGCTCAGCCGATGTAGGACGATTGTCAAGGTTGTAAAGTAAATAAATGATCACAGAACCTATCGTATATCTCCTAGTGCATCAAATAAGATATAATAGTAAACAACACTGATATAAAATAGGCGAGATAGTAATAACCAAATGAACCACAAATATTAGAGTGCGCAGGTTTATACATTTATACAAAGCAAAAATAGAGTTCTTATAACTAGAAATAAACTCAAAAGATAACTCTCTCTAAACAAAATGAGCGAGCACTATCTAGGCTCCATAGTGTCGCACAGAGGAATAAGCATAAGTAAGTCCATATATAAAACGAAAAAGTTCCATCTTACTCATCCTCTACATATCAAATGTGTATGACCTAACTTTGCTATCTAGTATACTCATTTAATAGTACCTAGGAAAATAAGATGCAAAGCATAAAATATCAAGTCAGATAATAGTTTTCTGTGAACGATAAGAAATCTAAAAATACTATACAAGTCGATATAGTAAAGAACAAAGGTAAAAGAATCATACCTGACACGTCCCTACAACCAAAGAATTAGCACATAAAAACTATAATATGCTACTCTTCTATCATCATAAAGGTTTACTACATCCAAAGTACAATGTTGGGGTGTTTAGATATCCACATCCACAATACCTACATCATAGGACATTTAAAGGGTGACAAAGAGTAAGAAAAGCAACCATAACAAACATAACATCCATCAAATAATCCTCACTGTCACTCAGTGTGCCTTAGACATATGATAACTCGTATGACCATTCCTCTACCAGGGATTAATAAAAAAATCTTGATTTTGTGAAATATACTCCTAACTGTCAATATATACAAGTATGAAGTAAACTAAATCGATCAAAATAGTCTACTTCAATGTTAGCCCGAAATCCAAAAGTCAAATAGTCTACTTCAATGATAGACATATGATAACTCGTATGACCATTCCTCTACAAGTGCAGGGACTAGTTGCCTTCTTTGGCTTGCCTAGAGTTTCCCTTCACCACGCCTTAAGTTCCCAAGGGCTTATGCCCTTCCTTTAGCCTAGAAAAGTGGTTAGTACCGACCAAAAGAGGTCGGTACCAAATAGTGTACTTAAATAAAATTTTGGCCTGAAGGAGCTTTCCACTAACCTGAATTGCACCTCCTTCCATTGACCATATTTTAGATCGGTACCGACATGTTTTTGAGCATGCAAATTGACTCCAACTGCCTTCCGACCTGACTACGCTCAATACTTTAACAAAAATATCAAAGCAATACATGAAATCAATTGCATTTTTTATTGAATCAGATTCTATAATAGTTCGTCAAAAAATAGCAACTATCATCCATAAGCATACATTCAGCACATACAATTCATCCAAACGTGGTTAACATACAAGATTATGCCTAGAACTAGTTTCATACTAAAATGACAATATAATTCATAAGGGGTTAAAAAACCATTTAAAATCCACTTTTATCTTTCTAAATTCGGTCGCAAACATATAAGAAGGTTAAATTAAAGTTCAAAATCATTTACCATAGAACCTATCAAAAATATTATTTTTGACTATATGGACATGAAATAGAATAGTGAGAGATCATAAATCACTCACCTAATCCTAAATTTACTAAGTCAATCCTAAAATCTAATGTGGACAGCAAACAGTCCAACTTTCCAAGAAACCAAGATGCTAGATCCACAATCCCCTTTTCTAATTACCCTTCTAACGACGGTTTAGACTAGGATTAGTATGAAAATGATGAGATTTTTCATGAAATCTGGGTTAATGGAGGTTTAGATCCATTTTTGGGAAGTGGGAAAATGATTAGATTCATCCCATCAGTCAAAATTAGGCACAAATCCTAAAATGGATTAGAGTGCTTAAGTTTGGGCTTAATTAATCACCCACTAATTTGACCAGTAGCAGTCTAAACTTAAAACGCTCATACTTCCTAAACGATAAATTAGTTTTTCTATTATGAGCATTTAATGGAAAGGGAAACCATCATCCTTATCTAATAGAAGTGGTTTCGAACCCTAATTTGATCTATATCAAAAGTTATAGACCTTACCAAAATTTCTAAGTCTAAACTTTCCGATAAAAATTCTAAGGATGGAAAATGGCCTTTATGGTCATTTCCTAAAATTTTAGAGTCATATGACCTCAAGTGATTTAACTAAAAATATCTTACTATCTTTTATTGCGTAAAATATGGGTCGTTACAGCTACCAGTAGGTAATGTATCCATTGTTTGTTTATTGCATGGTTCAAAGCTAAATCCGCTCTGATGTCATACTCTCCGCACTCAACAATATATATCCAAGTCAAACTCCTAGATTGCAAGAGCCAAGTGTATAGGTTTTTTTCTCAAGTTAAAGGGCTTAACGTCATCAACTATTAGGAATAACATGTTACTATTTGTATAAATTATTGAGTTCTTTCTATTTTACTAGTTGGTACTGTAACGACCCCACCTCTATGCCCAGTTTAGCAAAGAACATTACAAGCAATGTCGTCTTCTATTCCAGAGAATATGGCTGGTTAAGGGCGATCGAATGTGAATATATCTTTATACTAACACTGACATGTCTTATTTACCTTTTTGAGTATCTGAATTGAAAATTTGACATGTGCAGTATTACTACGAAGTAATAAACACGCTGATTAAAAATATTCAGAACAATATATAATATAGATAAATTAGTATCAGAATCACAGATCATAACCGAATAATATACATCAGATACATGATAGAATGTGAGTCTATAAAATACCAATACTAGACCCACATAAACATATACATCATATCCAAAATGTTGTATCAGGTACAAAGTCACTACTAAATAATATATATGAAATATACTCCTAAATATCAATATATACAAGTATGAAGTAAACTAAATCGATCAAAATAGTCTACTTCAATGCTAGCCCGAAATCCAAAAGTAAACTAGTCCCTGTACCTGTAGAGTCTCGGCCTAACCCGAGTATTATAAAATAAGTAGGTCAGACTATACCTAATAGAAAGGTAAAATGATACTGATATCACAAAAATATGACTTAACAATAAATAAGCCATAATAAAAATATGCCGAACAAATGATTATAATAGGGCATATTAAATAAAATCACCATTTCAAAATTCCATTTAAAGTCTCAAATAGACTATTAAAATATGGTGATAACAATTCAAAATTTTCCAGAGCCAAAAAGATACTAAATATCTATCCTAAAATCTCTGAAGAAATGATCATCGCTAAGGAAATAATAATGGTAGTCAACTATCAGTGTGATATAATACATCACGGGGCCTAACTAAAATAAATAAACCCCACCACATATCGGAGTAGTCTAATGAAAAGAAATGGACTACCAGGTGAAAGCCCCGACTCATAACAAAAAGAAATAGGTAGCCATGTTTATGAAAAAACTATGTAAATTTACCTAACGAAAATAAATAGGTAAACATTGTATAACTGTGAAATAAACTGATAGGGCTGCAATATAACATCTGTCTAAACAACAAAAAGGACAGCTATGTTATACCAAAATAGACCTAACCCTAAGAAATAGGTCTGCCTACCCAAATCTAAAAATGAATCGACTGTCAGTTCAATGAAAAATGAGTCATAGTCTCTCAGGGATCTATCGATCTCAAAAGTAGAGGGAAAGTCCAGGTCCTATCGAACTAGTATATTAATTGGGGTCGCCTCGGTCTCTTTTTACTTTTTAGGATCAACCACTTTCGGATATGAAAGAACCAGCCCTTGACGGGCGAAGAGAGTATCAGTAAGGCTCTGCCTTATCTATAGAAAAAAAAGAAACTTCCTCTAGTCGGTCCTAAAGAGAGAAGGCTGCGCACCTTTACCTCAAGACTTCCTACTTTCTTTCCTGGCAATAAGGAAGTTTCCTAGGCGTGGTACGGTATATGAAAAGCCTTCCATTGAACTGACACTCCTTTTCTTAATCTTATTCACATCCAGAAGCACTTTACGCTCCAGAACCGATTATAGGATGTGTCCAATGATCAAAATAAGCAAGCCTTGTCGCATCTGATAGAAAGAAAATATATGGCAAACTACTATAGTCTGCATTCCTAAACATTTAAACAACAATCTGTCCATAGTTTATCCTCATATATTAATTAAGGTAGAGGTTTGTTGTTCGCTAACGCACCTGTCTTACCAGTTTTCTTTCTCTGATTACTTAAATGTTTATACTGGACTTGGTATCCCAGTATACGCTACGCACCTCCCGTTTCTCTTCCCGAGTAAAATCCGAACACCCCAAGATAATACAATTCTAAGTGTTAATTACTGTCACTCCAATAATCACAAGAATTTAGGTAACTGTCCCATACTAGAAATTAAATTCAAGTATTTACTAAAAGCTAGTAATTTCCAATCAAACTCTATTTAACAAATTATAATGATAATCAAAAGAATTGTACAAAGTGTCCCATACCACCCGATAATTCAATCATTTATTAAAATTCTTTTTTTATAGAAAATCATGAAATTCATCAGAAATCCAATTTAAACTTGCATAAAAATAGCCAAAAGCTAAATACAATAAAAACCAACAATAGTTTATAGGTTGAAAGTAATTAATATAATTTTATCATATAGAAAGTGATTCCTAAAATATTTTATCTATAATTCACTTTTATTTCAAATCTATACATACATACATACATACATACATACATATATATATATATATTACTTCATAAACCCTCTAAAACCATAAACTATTTTTTTGTAAACTTAAAATCTTAGTTAAATTTATTTTAAAACTAAGCTTTACTTTTCATAATTGAAAACTTACTTTATTTTGAAAATCTATTTAAATATATACACATACAAATAAAGATATAATTTTTCAAAGGCTTTCAAACTCTTTCTAAAATCATTTAAACAGCTTTTATATCAAAAATTATTTGAAATTAAATTTATTACTTTCATAACCATTTTTCTAAAACAATACCATATCTTATCTTTTGCCTCTAAAGCATTTCTAAAATTTTAATATACTTATAATAGTAAAATTTAAAAGATTTAATGAATAAATATTACTTATCTTAAAAAGCTTTAAATAAAAATTTTGAATTAATAAATAAGTTAATAATATAATATAATTTAACTATTTTCTACTAACTAAATTCCAACAAGAAAATCCATTAAAAATACATCTTCTAGAGCCAACATCGCTCTATAAAATATAATTCCATAATACAAAATTATTTAACGACCCGAGTTGCTTTTCGACAACTACGGTCTCATAACAATAAATGTACTATCATCCATCAATCAAAACATTCTATGATCCAGGAATTTATGATTACTTGCAACTTTCAACGATCGAAAAATTAAATTCTATATTTAAATACACAATTTAACAAATTCATCCATCAAACCAATTGTATCTATAGCAAGCAATTCAATCATTCACCACCAATTATTATCTCAATCCATAATCACACAAGCATGCTAATGGAATTTAGTTACTTTTAAATATAGATGTGTGAGTTGAATATATTAAATCACCAAACCAACCATCAAATATTATCACACAATTAGATATAGAATTTGTGAGTTTTAACAACTCACCTCAACGCTGCAAAGAAACCTGCTACCAGCCATCATTAGACAATGTCTCCCCCATATTCCAAATTGCAAGCGAAACCTCCACTACTAAATTTGAATCAATTTTTCCTTCCTTCGCCATGCGTCGAACACCATCGCTGACCGCTGGTCCTCTGCCTTCGGCCACAACTCACGCGACCTTTACTCCACCCCTCTTCACGTTCGCATCTCACCAGTTGTCCACCCCAAACACCGCTCGAAACCCAAGTCGTGGCCTACACGTTGCTTTCCTTCAGCCGTGTGATGCTTTAGGTCACATAGCCAAGTCGCGACGCCTCCATCAACTTACGTCAACACCATCATGTGTGCCACCTCCCTTTCCAACATTGGCCTCGAACGTGATTTCGTTCATCGTGTTTTTTTTCTGCTTACGTTGCTGTTGAATTGGGGATTAGGGCTAGGTAAGGAGAATTAAGGGTAAGGGGGTACAGGTTAGAATTTGGGAAAATAAAATGAGACTATGGCTTGACTTGGATTTGAGGCTTTAAATTCTTTTAGGCCCAAATGAAAAATGATAATTTCTATTCGTTTTATTTCCAGTGCTAACAATCTCATTTTAATTTGAAACAAGCAATTTTATATTTAAATTTAAATATTAATCCTTGTTATTTATTCATAAATATATTTCAATCTGATTGAAATTAATTTACACTTCCTTTTATAAAAATATAATTCGATGACTGCATATTCAATTCAATATTTGTTCACTCTATTTAATTATTCATTGAACTGATATAAATAAACTTATTCATCTTCGTCAATCTATTAATTTTACTGAATATCAAAGAAATCTTCTTTTCATCCAATTCAAGTGTATAAAATTATTTACACTTTAAAATATTTTATTTTTAACTATAACATTATATCTAATTTGATATATTTCCTGGAAAGAATTTATTAATTAATTTAGATTGTGAAAAAAATCTATTAAATAGACTCCAATTAAGTAAAAAGTGAATTTCAAAATAATAGTATCAAAAATCGAATACTGACATTTTTTTAAAATTCGTATAATATTACGTCTCCGAAAACAGGGTTGTTATAGACCTCCCCCCTTATGAAAATTGCATCCTCGCAATTTCTTATAGGGAGATGTCACATATACTCAACTGTTAATTCTCTTCTTAATTCTTTGATCGAGTTGAAATAAGCAATTCCTTAAAGTGTTTGACATTAGAATTAGACCTTATCATATGTTATAAATTTAATTGGACCATTTATTGATTTACTTTTCTTCGAATACGAATAAGAAGAATTATCGAAAATTTTCTAAGTGTCGAAAATTTTGAAAAATTTCGCCAGCGTCTCCTTTGTACGAGGAGCCATTTGCAATTTCACAAATATAATATAAACAATATACATCGACCACACGGTCGAAAACACAATATATGACAATATTTTTTTATCATTTTTGTATTTAATCCAAAAGCATACCTTTATTTAGCGTTTTAAAGCAATTTATTAAATTCTTATGCGAGCAAGAGCGAGTTTGCGCTGCATACCAATCCATATAGCCTTCTTGTACCTAAATTTAAAATCATAAGTTTCACGTATATAGATTTTTTTATCATTTTTGTATTTAATCCAAAAGCATACCTTAATTTAGCGTTTTAAAGCAATTTATTAAATTCTTTTGCGAGCAAGAGCGAGTTTGCGCTGCATACCAATCCATATAGCCTTCTTGTACCTAAATTTAACTCAATCAAAATCATAAGTTTCACGTATATAGATTTGTTTATAAAAATATATAGAAATTGAAATATCATACTTAACCATTCTTTTTTATACTATTTAAGTAGTTTCAAACTTTTTATATAATCAAAGTTTCAGTACTTTTTTAATTGTGTGCATAAGGGATAAGTAGTAAAGACCAGAGAAGATTATCAGACAATTACCAGGCAACATGTTTTATACACACCAAGCAATGACCATGAACATTGCACAAATGATGTACAAAATTAGGCCGTGGCTACAAAATGAAAGAAATAACTAATTAACTTGTATAACAGCACTTTTATCATTATTAATATTTTTTTAATAGTATAAGAAACTTATTATGTAATGAAGCTGGACAAAATATTATTATGAATGAGCATGAATTCATCGGCAGAAAACTAAATAAAATCAATGCATAAGGATCAAACATAATGAACGTAATCCTACAGTCCAGTCTTACAAGTTTTAATTCTCAGGAGGAGAATAATAACATTCATCTAAACAACAATTCAAATGTAGAGCAAGAAGATAATTCAACAGTGGGTGGTTAACCTAAGTTGCCTTCAGTTGTAGTTAGTGCACAAGACGATCATTAAACTTAATAACCACCATAATTGATAATTTTCTGACTGTTGTACAGTTATTAACATTACTTAAACAAGTATATATTCTTCAAAAGATTTTTGCATGATGTCAGTTAATGATATACATTTCCAAAATTTAATTAGCAAAACACCACACTATGCACCCATCTATTGTATCCAATTTAATCATCTTTGGCTTAAATGTTGAAAAAAATTCCATTTGTTCAAGACAACGGTTTTGCTTTTTGCTATTTAATGAACTGTTATTTTTTGGAGTCTCAATGCAAATGGCAGCAACATCTAGGCTTAAGTTTGGAATTTGCTTCTATTGGCCTTCCATTAACCGGGGCTTATTTTGACTTAGATTCATGACCTCAAAGTTTCAGTATATTAATATTTACAAAATGTTATGTTATCCCGCCTTTTGGCAAGGCCGCGACACCAAGAAATCGACTGAGAATCAATGTAACGACTCTGAATTTTTGACATTTGAAATGTGAATATTTAATTGAGTTTAAATATTCGAATGATTGTTTAATTTGAAATTCAAATATCAGAATGAATTTGGCAATTAAATTTTTAAATTTAATTTACTGAAGTTGGGTAAAAATTTGAATCTTCAGTTTTAAGCTGATTAAAAATATTTTCAAGGCTTAGAAAATTCATATTGATAATACTGAAGATAATAAAAGCTTCATAATTGAATTTGAAACTGTTTTGTTCAGTTTTGAATTTTATCTATCAAATCGATATTTGAAAATAGCGTTCCGGGGCACAGTCTCGGAGTCCGACGAAACCGGTTCCATTGGATCCGTAATAGTGTATTATCATCGGATTTCAATTTTTGTAATGTTTGGAGAGATCGTTTGGCCGTACGATGAGAAAACGCATTGAAATTAAATCGAAAATTTAATATTATAACTAGTCCAAAAAGCTATTTTCTCCATACGATCGAATTTGGACTCGAAACCCTTTCCATTGCGTTCGGAATAGGCATATAACATTACAAACGCCTAGCGACACGTCTCGATAGGATATCGAAATTTTGAGTTGCAAATTCGTGACGATTTGAATTTGAATTTGAATGGGATATTTATACTAGTCAACCATCAGCTGATATTATTTCACATCGCTGTATTTCTTTCACTTCAGTTAAATCACGGAAGAAATATCTCCCTTTGTCCCCTATTCCTTCTATACGATAAAAGAAAAATCAAAATTTACAGAAGAAAAAAATGGCCGCCTCTTCTGTTTGAAATCAAATCGCATTCGTTCTATTTTATCTACCCCGTTCTCTTATTAAATCGAAATCAGTACCATGAATCTCCTTCCCTCTTTCCCCATTTCATACGAAAAAAAACAACAAACGAAATCCTCGTTCGTTTCAGAAAAATTCAAATCATGGCCGAAGTCAATGCTGGAAGGGACGGCGTCGTTTGTGGTACGCGGCTTGAAGGGTTCGTTCTCAAGCTAGGGCACGAGGCGAAGGGGAAGTTCAGTTGGGTTGCGATGGTAGGTCGATCGGAGCTAGGGCTTGGGGCGGTTGAAGTTGCGGTCATGGGAGGAGACTGGAAGCGACGAATTTCTGAACTAGAAAGGAGTTCGTGGGGCAGGCGAAGAATGGAAGGCGATAGTGGATGGAGGAGTTGCGTTCGTTGAGTAAGGGTTTGTCGCAGTCGAGGTTGGTTGCTGTTGATTTTTTTCCTGGAATGAATGATAAAGGTAAACAGTTTTATCTTTAATTTAATTTAATATAGAAAAAAAGAGAAACGATGAGAGAAGAATATAAAGTTCAAACAAAATTTGCCTAGTTTGAAAAGAATTGTAAATGAGCTACATATTGTTTACTGTAATCAAGTTTAAACTGGAATTAAAAAGGAAGTTATTATTGCTATTACAGAAAATAGAAGGGATATTTTACAATAAACATATATGCATATATAATGCTAATACCCTTAACCTGTTGTTTCTAATATTTATAAAAGCCATTCTGTTCTGAAATAATATACTTAGAAAAATGGGAATCTTAAACTATTTGGAAGTTATATAAAAAGTGTATATATAGGTAGTTTTTAAGAAGAAAATAATAATAATAATAAATAGCTACATTTTAAATGTTATTCATTATTTTTAAATAATGGATTAAGAGATTATTTTGTTTTATTAATTTATTTAATTTCTAGAAGATATTAAAGAAAATTTAGTTTTAAATTTAAATAATTAGTTAATTCAATCTATTAAATGGAAATTAATTATTCAACTAGTTCAAATATTAATCATATAAATATTTATACAAGGTCTAAAATGAAGAAACCAAGCTGAAATGGAAATGGATTGCAAATTAAAAAGCAAAGGTGAGATCTTCTCACTCAAATAAAAATTGAATTGCAGTTATTGATTGATTGACTGTTTGGATGTGATAGTATATATAGTAATATATAGCAATATATATATATATATTGGAGTTGTTGATTTCCCGTATTATATAGCGGATGAGACCCTATGCGCCGCATAATAGTGGATGATATTTTATAAATCTCATATACCGGGATATTCCACCTCGAAGTGGAATTGGTATTGTGCTAACATATGTGGATGCAGGGAAAGAGGTTAGAGGGATCCAACTGGATTCCTCAAATTATATGAATTTGTTTCATATGCTGTGTGATAATTTATTGATAATCTGTGAATGATTATATTGTGATTGAATGTGTTAAAGGCTATAATTTAGCCGAATGTATTTTTGGTATCGTTGGATACCAGAAATAAATAAAATTGGATTTTTGAAATTAAATTTGGAATTTTTAGTAAATTTCTTTTGAAAGAATTAGGTTAATTTAAAAGAAGTTTGAAAAAAAGATAAAGTTTTATTTTTGAATCATATTGAATAAAATTCCAAATATGGGGAAAAGGCTTAATAAATGTGTTTTGAGTAATATTGTTTAAAAGTTGAAAAATTTATTTAAAATGGAATTTTAAATGGTTTGGAAGAGATAAAGGAATTTATTTTAAAAAGTGATAAATTTGTTTGAAATCCAATTAATAATTGATTTGGTATTTGAAAATAGATCTTTGGGAAATCGATATGAAAATTGGTTTGGTGTTGAATAAAATTGGATTTTGTGTTGAAATAAATTTGGAAATCGATTTGTAAAATGATTTGATAATTGGAAATAAAATTAGAAATCGATTTGCAAACGATTTGGTATTTGGAAATAAACTTAGAAACCAATTTGAAATTGATTTGGAGTTTGAAATGAAATTTGAAATCAATTTTGAATTTGATTTGGTGTTTGAAAGCGAATGATTGGAAATTGATTTGAAATTCATATATCGGTGATATTTGGAAATTAAAATTCACAATGGAATTTATAAAGAAAAAGGGAAATAAATAATATCGGGAATTTTTATTCCAAGAGTGAAAAATGATTTGAAATTGGTTTTCAAAGTGATGAAGTGTGGAAAAATATATATCTTGTGAAGATATTTTGAAATTTAATAATTTGGGAAAATTATTTAAATTGGTTGATTGTTATGAATGTTGTTGATAGTTAAGTAACCGACTATCAATATTTGCCTTTGAAATGGCACTTGAATTTGTTTTTTAAGACAAACGCTCATTATTCGGTTAAGCCGGGAGAGGACTTTGTGTCATATAACCCATTCCGAATAGTGATACGTCGTGAATGGATAACATTTGAAGACCGGTGTGAAGACCGGGTATTTTCGAAAATGAAAGGACAACCTGTCGAATGTCTCTGCACCGAGTTGCTCCGGTATAGAGATTTATATCACTCTTCTTGTGATGGGAAGTCCGGACGTGATTAGTGAATACCCGGATTGCAAGGGCTTCTTTGGAAGTGCCTTCGGTTCCGTTCGATCCCGGAACGGACTTGTATGGATGTGTGTCTGACGTTACACTTTGAGATGTAAAGCTGGTTTCTATCAAATACATTTCTGTTGGTGGCGGAGAATTTATTCTCTTAGCTTAACACCCTTCTCTGAGACGTACGAGCTCAGAGGTTATGTAGTTGATGGTTACTAGTGATACATTCCCAATTTGGTAATGTGGCATACGAAGTGCTGTTGATCATTTGTTGATCAAAGCATGGCTTTGTGAAAAAGCGTAGCTTTGTGGACGAGACTTCGTCGAGCCTCACAACCCTATAATGGTCGAAACAGGAATGTTGCGGCAAGGTTTTAGGGGTCGCGCCCCTAGGGTATGTCCATTTTTTACCTATGTTGATGCTGCAAATTTATTATACTTTGTGGTTGTTGCTTTGTGGTTGAGGATCCACGGATAAAGGTCGGTAACGACCGGGGGATGGCATACTTGTGTGTTAGTTACCTAGTTATAGCTATACAGCGTGAGGTAGCGTAAGTGTGTTAGTTACCTAGTTACAACTGTACAGCGTGAGGTAGCGTTGGTCTTGTGTTTGTAGAAATCCGGTTAGGTTCTCGGGGCGTCTTTCCAGAGGCATTTCCATTTCGGTGTAAGGAAGTTCCTTTGCCTGACCATTTGTTGGAAATCCAAAGAAACAATACGCGCCCTGTACGGTTTTAGTTGTATAACCTGCTATGTAATGTGGCGGTAACCTGCTATTGAACATAGTAGCCATAGTAGGCATAAGTGCGAAATGTCTATGCTGGCTAAGATTAATATTATACTTTCAAAATGTTTTCCACACTAGACATTAATAATAATATCAACTGATCTTTCGTAGTAAGCATCTTTGACTATCATAAGGAGAAATCTCCTCCAATTCTGCGTTTGCATTGTGTGTGTGGCGGGAGGCCTTATGGTAGTTCCATTTTCCAAAAGCATTGCGAATTTCTTTTATTTTCTTTGTGAAAATAACTGTTTTACGATCTCACACCAGTCACCATGACCGACTCGGAGTTTATTGTTCCCTTTCTAAACTCTGGGTGTCCATAATTTTCCATACGGGCAGCCTAGAGTTATGTTATCAGGATATTCTGGATATTCTGGAGCTTTGGAGATGAGCTGGATGGCGAGGCGTACTACCGTACTGGTTTATTTATTTCGCTGTGTATTCTGTATGGGGATAAGTTTATATAACTGTCCATTGTTGTATTGAGTTGTATATTGACTCTCATGGTTGTATTGTATAAACTGATATAGTTCTTTGTTTAAAAGATTAGTCATTCATCTATTGTATATTGTTCCGCTGCGAATGTGAGATTCTGATATTGTTTCTGTTTCTGTTTTTCTGTCCAATTTTTCTTATTCTACTTCTACCTCTTCTTTTTCAACCCTAACAATTCGGTTTTTCGGCATTCGATAGTTCGGCAGTTGATACAGTGGTTGTATTGATGTCGACTTTCGAGCGTCGAAAAGTCGAAACGTTACAATCAAAGACAGTTCATTCCAGAAAACGGTATACACAGGTTCGCTATGGATACAGGTAAACTTTGCCTGAGTTCGGATCAAGCTACAATTAACATGACACAACAAGCAAAGCCATTAAAGCCAACATTCCAAATTTCAAGTCAATCGGAGTTCATATGCTCAAGATATGATCGATGCAACTCAAGTGTTCACCTTGTTTGTATCCATGAAGCAATCAGAGAGAGACCTCCTTTGCATCGATCTTGTTCGAATCCATCAACTGTGCACGATTTTGTATCAATTAGTAACACGTGAGTCCACTTTGTATCCATATGGGTAGCTCTCTTTGTACCCATCAAAACCACCTCTCTTCGTATCCATCAAGCTCGTTCCCCTTTGTATCCATCAATGTTCATTGTTTCGTATCGATTCCATTTCTACACACTTCGTATCGATCCTCCCATCCACGCATTTTGTATCGATCAGCCAATAATCGATACGAAGAGCGCATGACAGACCGATACGAATGACATCACCTTCCATCGATACGAAGCAGCCTACAATTGTCGATACGAAGCCAACGACGAATATCGATACGAAGCAGCCTCTGAAGCATCGATATGAAAAGAGCTGTCCAGGTCGATACGAAGAATAATTCCAGGACGATACGAACAAAGCACGATTCAAATGACAGAAACAGTCACCCTGCATGAAAAATGGATCGATCCTGGAATTTAGCTCCACGTCACCCTGATCGATACGAACAACCATCGATACGAATGGATCGATGCTGATACGCCAGCCTTTTGCAAAATCAAGCTTGCATCAATCATAACTCTAAATCTACAAGTCTAAATGCCACCAAATTTTCACAGGAGCTTGCGTACATCTTCAGGAATGTTCACGATCGATCCTGATTTGATTGGACTAAATCCTGATCGATACGAATTGCGTTTGTATCGACCATGGATCGACTCCAAACGGTCAAGGATCGATCATGTGGGCCCACCCATGTGAGAGAAAAGGTCTTCCAAGATCCGAGTGAGATATTTGCAGCCTACGCCTATAAATAGCAGCCCAGGACCTACTGAAAAAGGACCTTTGACTCTTCTACGTCCAGACTTTGCCGAAATCAATGTTGTACTCGAATTCTACTGTTGTAACACATTGTAACCAGCAAGAAAAAATCAATAAAGTCAATCATTTCATAGTGGACGTAGGCCATACGCCAAACCACTCTAAATCCGTGTGTTTTTGTGTGCTTTTCTTGCTTATTATTGGTGTGTTTGTTAGATTTTCCTCCTTTTCCATTTATATTCTTCATTTTATCTCTTCAAATACATCCGAAGAGTGTTGTGCCCAATTTTGGTACAAATACTTTGGTGCTTTCACTAAGAAAACCTAGTTTTTCACCTGCTCATTGGATCTACTACCAATATCGGAGTGCAAGAATCCAAGGAGAAGATCCAGATTTCAAGTCTAAAGTTCTTCCATCCTATTCAGATTTGCATTGGGTCTAGGAAAGAGCTTCGCTATCCATCATGGTTAACACTAGGACTACTTCAACTACCGCAGATCTAAAAGGACGGGATGGACCGAACCCCGTACAACGACCTCCTACCGATCAGAATGCTGCCGGACCATCAGATCCGCAAGGCCCTTTCACCAGGGAAGAATTTCAATTGCTAATGCAAGAGCTTACTCAAAGCCGCCAACATCTTACTCAGCAACTACATGCCAACGCAGAACTAACCAATCAACTGAATCATCAAAGATGAAGGAGATCTAGAAGGGATCAGGCTTCCTATTCATCCACCGAAAGTTTAGCCTCTTCTGACTTTAATCATAGACCCACGCGCCCACAGTTTGACGGAAGTTACACACGAGCCAATGGGCATCAGCACACATTGAATCTTGGGCAATCGAGAGTTGGCCCGTCAACCGGCCATTAGAATGGACCCTCCTCCCGATGAGGTACTGCCCCATATCACATTACCGACAACCGCACTACCACTGCTACTGAATTGGGAGTTGATGCTTGGAACCGAACGGATCTGACCCATCGCCAACGTAATCATACTCCTGAGCCTTATGTCCCTGAAGACATTGAACCTAGGAGGCGAGACATGGACCGTCGACCGTGACCGGCCCCTCCTTGTATTGTGGAACCCGACCACACCTTATCTCAGCATGCCCAGAACGTTCAGATGCCGGATATCCCAACAATGATCCGTCAAATGATCCGTAAAAGTCAGGGCCTTACCAACGACGACTAGGGAATCTCCCGGAGTCATGCCCCTTTCATTGATGATATACTCTATGCTGAACCACCTCAGCGATTCAGGATGCCAACTCTGCCCGTTTATGAAGGGAGCTCTGATCCCAATCAGCATATCTTAAAGTACGAATGGTTGATGAACGCTACACGAGCCGATGATGCGGTAAAGTGCCGAAGCTTCCCGATTTCCCTAGGGGGCATAGCAACTATGTGGTTTACCCATTTACCACCTCGATCTATCTCGTGTTTTGACCAGTTGGCAATAAGGTTTATTAAGCAGTTTCACATGCATGCCACAAGGCCGAAAGATGTCAATACTTTGTCTAGTGTCACTCAAGCTCCTAGAAAGACTCTCAGACATTATCTGGAGAGATTTCATGCTGCATACGCTGAGATTAGTAATCCCAACGATAACTCTATTCTGATGGCATTAACTAAAGGGATCGACCTCGATTCTGAATTCAACAACTAGTTGGCCGAAAAACCTCCTGCGTCATTGGACCATTTCTATTCCAAGGTAGCCCAGTTCTTAAGAAGGGAGGATGCAAAACAGTCTAGGAAGAAGGATGATGCAGGACCCAATATGGAAGGAATCCAGAACAATGTTGCTGTTAAACAAACTGGGGAGAGTTCCGAAAAGGTACAACTGAATATACAGAATAAACATATTCAACATAAAGGCAATGGAAATCAAAACAAGAAATGGGATCAGAATCGTGGGCCATGACGTAGGGCTCCCATGTTTGATAACTATACTCCTTTGAATCGCTGGAAAATGTGTACTTATAGACTTGTAACACTATTCAGTATAAGAAACCTGCTCCGAAACAATCATCAGAGAAACAGATTCAAATGGGGAAGTTTTGCAGATTTCATGATAGCAATGGCCATAACACGAACGAGTGCCATCATTTGCAGGATATCATTGAGAATCTGATACATGAAAGAAAGTTGGAGCAGTTTGTGCGGGAGCCGCAGCCTAAAGGAGCGGGCCCATTGAATCAGAACTGAATACCAAATCAGGTGAGACCGGAGGAACCCGCTCGTACCGGTGGGAGGTTGGTGATTAATACTATTAGTGGGGGTCCTAATCCAGCAGACCGAAGCTGGAAGGAAATGAAGTCTTATGCCAGTTCTGTTAGGCATGCGAGCTTCGAATGTTGTAGTAGTTTGGAAGATGGGGCTCCGGCCAAGCAATAGAAAACGATGACTGGCGACATCATATTTCGAGATAAAGATGCCGACAAGGTCGAAGCACCAACTATAGATCCACTTGTCATATCAGCTCAGGTAGGTCCTGCTTGGATGAAGTGGATCTTAGTAGACGGTGGGAGCTCTGTGAACATACTGTTCAAGCGAGCCTATGATCAGATGAAAATGGAAATAAAGGATTTGAAGCCTTGTTAGTCTCGTATACATGGCTTCAATGGGAGTGCTACTATACCCACTGGAGTGGTGGAGCTGCCAGTGGAGTTGGGAATCGGAGAACGCCGGAGGGTCTGGATATTACAGTTTGTTGTATTGGACATAGACTTGCCATATAATGCCTTTTTGGGCCGACCGGCCCTAGCTAAGTTCAGGGCTGCTATTGCCCCTTGGTGCCTGACTTTAAAATTCTCTACCGACAATGGAGTCAGAGTTGTTCAAGGAGACTAGGCTGCTGGACGAGCTTGTTATGCTACTGAGTTGCGGGAGGCGCAGCGAAAAGAAAAAGGAAAGAGCGTAGAGGAATCTCTCTACGTCTGCTTAAATGAAAATTGATAGCTAACGCCTGGGCCTAGGCCCGGGCACCCCAACCAATTCCCAAGGGATCTTGACTCGAGAGATATCGAAAGTGAAGACGAAAGTAACCGACGACGGATGTTCCGATCGATGAATAATGACGATTCTAAAATGATAAAGATTGGATCTCAGCTGAGCCAACAAATGCAGGAGGAATTGGTTGAATTTCTCCGGGCAAACCTCGACGTGTTTGCCTGGACACATTCTAACATGTGTGGAATCTCCCCGGACATCGTGAGCCACACATTGAATATTGACCTGCGGTATGTCCCGGTCAAGCAAAAAAGGTGCGGTATGGATCCGGGGAGATCTGCTGCCCTTAAGGAAGGGGTAGATAAGCTCAAATCGAACGGGTTTATTCGAGATGCATTATACCCAGAATGGGTGTCTAATACCGTACTCGTCCGAAGACCAAATGGGAAATGAAGAACATGTGTTGACTACTCAGACTTGAATAAAGCTTGCCCTAAAGATAGTTTTCCACTTCCCCGGATCGATAAGCTCGAAGACTCAACGGTTGGACATGAACTCTTATCCTTCATGGATTCGTATTCTGGCTACAACCAGATACCCATGCACTTACCTGATCAGGAGCATACCAGCTTCATAACCGATCTGGGACTTTACTGCTACAAAGTTATGCCTTTCAGACTCAAGAAAGCTGGAACAATTTATCAACGGTTAGTTAATCGAATGTTCGCTAACCAGATCGGAAAAACCATGGAGGTATATGTGGATGACATGCTAGTGAAGTCACGATTCTCCACTGATCATATCAAAGACCTGGAGTCAATGTTTAATATCCTCCGAGAATATAGAATGAAGCTCAGCCCGTTGAAATGTCACTTTGGGGTCGCATCCGGAAAATTTCTTGGATTTATCGTCAATGCTCGAGGAATTGAATCCAAACCCAGAAAGATTTGGGCAATTAGAAATCTTGAGACCCCAAGAACTATAAAGCAAGTATAGAGCCTTAACGGGAAAGTAGCGGCACTGAGCAGGTTCAATTCAAAATCCACTGGCAAATGCATTCCCTTCTTCGACCTGATCAAAAAAGGGAAATAGAACTTTGAATGGACTATGGAATGTGAGGGCGCATTCAAAGCACTGGTTCAACATCTCTCAACACCACCCATTCTGTCAAAGCCTGTTGATCACGAGAGTTTGTACATCTACTTGGCGGTGTCAGAAAACGCAATCAGCGCTGCCCTAGTTCGGGAAGAAGATCGGATACAACGGCCAGTATATTACAATAGCAAGCGACTGACCGGGGCAGAGAGAAATTATCCAAAGCTGGAAAAGTTGTCTTATTGTCTTGTTATTGCCTCAAGGTAGTTCCATCCATATTTTCAGGCCCATCCTACCATTGTCTATACCGACCAACCGTTACGATGGATCCTTACGTGGCCTAAGACGTCTGGGAGGTTACTCAATTGGAATATCGAGCTAATTCAGTTTGACATTACTTACACTCCAAGGCGAGCCATTCAAGGACAAGTACTAGCATATTTCATAGCTGAATTCACTATCCCAGAGGACTTGCCCGAGACCAGTGAATCTCCCAAGTATATCCGGAAACTGCATACTGATGGTGCATCAAATGACCGTTGCTCAAGCGCAGGGGTTGTGCTTGAAACTCCTGAAGGTCGATCTATATGCTATGATTTAAAGTTCGATTTTCATGTGAACAACAATGAAGCCAAATACGAAGCCCTACTTGCTGGATTAAGACTTGCCAGGGATTTAAGAATTATTGCTCTAGAGATTTATTGTGATTCGTAGTTGGTTGTATGTCAAGTTCGGGGGCAGTACCAGGCCAAGGACAGAAGGCTAGCTGCTTACCTATCTCGGGTCCAGGAGACATTGAATCAGTTCGATTATTATGCCATCTATTGCATACCCTGAGAGCGCAATCAAAAAGTCGATTCATTAGCAAAGTTAGCTAATACAGGTGAGGCACAACAAATGGGAATCATTCCCATGGAAACATTATCTTCCCCAAGCATCGATCAGGTGGAAACAGATTGGGTATTTGAGGTCATTCCCGATAAGGAGTCATGGATGACTCCGTTCAGAAACTATCTCGAGCATGGGACCCTGCCGGAGCGCAGGAGTGAAAAGAGACAAGTTCTTCGAAAAGCTTTGCGGTTCACTGTCCAGAATGGAGTCATGTATAGAAGATGGTACTATGTTCCTTTACTTCGGCGTATCACTCACGATGAGATCAAATGAGTATTGAATGATGTACACGAAGGAGAATGTGGCGATCACATTGGGGTGCAAGCTCTTACCAAGAAAGTGCTCCGATATGGATACTATTGGCCGACTGTAAATCAGGATGCATCAGATTACGCCAGAA
Organism: Allium fistulosum; assembly: GCA_030737815.1. NCBI lineage: Eukaryota > Viridiplantae > Streptophyta > Magnoliopsida > Asparagales > Amaryllidaceae > Allium > Allium fistulosum. Next base: position 423,471,916 of record CM060906.1, read on the forward strand.
AATGTAACATATGTCAGAAGCATGCTCGAATTCCAAGAGCCCCATCAACCGAAATAACTCAAATGGTAAGTCCATGGCCATTTCAGTATGGGGCATTGACATTATTGGCTCTCTACCTCTAGCCAAAGGTGGTGCAAAGTACGCCATCATCGCAGTTGATTACTTTACCAAGTGGGCGGAAGCTGAACCCCTTGCTACAATCACGACAAAGAAAGTGGTCAACTTTGTAGTGTGCAACATTATCTACCAATTTGGTCTCCCACATACCATCATCACAAACAACGAAGCTCAATTCGATAGTGTTAAATTTAAGAATTTCTGTCAACGGTTTCACATCCAGAAGAAGTTCTCCGCAGTTGCACATCCTCAAGCGAATGGACAGGCTGAAGTTGTTAATAAAGTTATAAAGTCTATTCTGAAGAAACGACTGGAAAAGGCCGGGGGCAAATGGGTCGATGAACTTCCTATGGCCCTATGGGCTTATCGGACAACCCACAAATCCACAACCGGCCACACTCCTTTCTCTCTTTCCTACGGTTCAGAAGCCGTTATTCCAGTCAAGATGGAAGTACCTTCTCATCGTGTGACATATAATGATCTGAAGACAAATGCTATATGACTTGCCGAATCTCTGGATTTATTGGATGAGAAGCGTGAAGAGGCTGATTTGAGGGCAGCCGCATACTGAAGCCGAGTTGCCCGGCTATACAATGCCAAGGTCTGACCCCGAACCTTTGAACTGGCGATCTTGTCCTTAAGAGAATTTACCCGGTTCCTTCACATATGAAACCAACGTGGGAGGGGCCATATGTCATTGAACAAAAGCTCAGAGATGGCACATTCAAATTATCGACCGTTGACGGTCTCCTTCTACCAAGAGCCTGGAACAACAAAAGTCTACGTCGCTACTATACATAATAGGCTCTGTTTGTTTATTCAGTCTATTTTTCATTTGCAATTTGTTTATGCATTTCGAAATTTGAATTTGTAATAAGGCAACTGACTCTGCCGTATTTTCCTATTTTATTAATAAAATGCAATCTTTTGGAGCCAGAGCTGTGATTTATTTGAAATGCGTCATACGACCATCACTATGCATGGAGAGCTATGTTTCACCATACGGTGGGATTTATTCAAATAGGGAGTAACTATGATATGACCGGTCACTCACTAAGTGAAACCCGAGCTCGGGGGACAAGTCATCACACTGAAGTCAAAAAAGGATTGATACACGACAATCCTCTAACTACCTCCAGATTCCCAAAGTGCGAACTAGAGTATAAACCTGTAAATGTGGTTTTGAAGATGGTGGATCTGTCCACCTAACGACTTCGCCCGTATTTAACCAAGTTTGAGGAGGATGGATCCGTCCATTTAACGACCTCACTTGTAAACTAAGGGTGGATGTGAGCCGACCATCCACGATCCTGATAGATTCGTCGTTCCCGGAGTGTGAACGAAATCCTAAAGCCTAAACAGATGTGACTGACCATCTATCGGCCAACTCCAGATTCCCGAAGTGCGAGCTGGAGTATAAACATAAATACCAAGCGGGTAAAATTGACCACTTATAAACTAACTCCGAATTCCCAGAGTGTGAATCGGAGTATAAACATTAAATAACTCTAGATTCCCAGAGTGTGAACTGGAGTATAAACATCGAATAACTCTAAATCCCTAAAGTGCGGATTGGAGTATAAACGCAAGCCGGGTGTGACTGACCACCCACGAATCAATCTAGGTCCACAGAGTGCGGACGAAGTTCTGAATATCAAACGGGTGTTACCGACCGCCCATAAAATAACTTAAGTCCCTGGAGCGCGGACATATCTCAAAACCTTATGCGGGTGTGACAGACCACTGATCTACAAGTGTAATCCCCAGAGTGTGGATGCGATCGCCAATAGACGAGCAAATGTGATTCGACCACCTGAACTCTTCTTGTTTCAATTCTGCTTCAGCAAAGTTTAGCTTGATATATTAAAGGAAATCAACGATTGTTAACCAATCTTTTCAATTTCTCCCCAGAACTGGGGGCAGAACTTAAGTGCCAGCGACTGATTGAGACAGTGCAATATCGGAATTCGACTTAGCGCTCGATCGCGACCCGTAACCGTGACTCCAGAACTAAGCAACTAAACCAGGGTCCGATTTAAAGGCTAAAACTCAACAAGTGTATTGAATGAAAGTTCGAAAGCTTAAGCACTTTAGCAAATGAACACAAATTGAGCTAGAGACAAAATAAAATTTTATTTCAATTATTCTTTAGGAGAAAAAGGGTAAGTACAAAAATATACCAAAAAGTCCTACTAGTAGGGGCCGAACCCACATCTATACACGGCCTACAAAAAGAAAGCAAAAGTAGATTCCTATCTATCTACCAAAAATGAGTCGAGAAGGCATATCCATTCTTTCTTTTTCTCGGTTTCTTCTTCGGCGTTAACCCGCTGGATTCGCCACTTAGCTTCCTCATCGAACCGTTGCCTTTTGGCGATTGATCTCTAGTTGGGGGCATTATGTTAACTTCCTCCTCCGAACTCAAGTGAATAGGAATGCTTCCCGAAGGCAGAGTCGGAGGGATATGATCAATGTTAGCAGGCGGGGGAGGCACACTTGTATCAACGACCGTTCCTCCCAGAGAGATCATCCTCAAAGGGGCTGGGCCAGGTCTCGCCATTCCACCTCCAAAGCCACTGCCGCGCGCAGCTGCTCCCATTACGGCGTTGATTTCAGCCAGTATCTTCTCTTCGTGAATTGTTTGGGCATCACCAGGGACGTTAGCAGTTGGGCCCGAAGAGCTGGTCACTAGCGCTCCTCCACCCATAACAAACGGCAGATCAGCAAAGGGGTCACTATGATGACCGAGAAGTTCCTCCATCATCTGTTCATCGAAAGTAAGTGTGCTCCCTTGCACCACATCCGTAGGTGTAGTAGCCGTTGTCGTGGTCGCTTCCGTTATGATAGCCTCCTGCTCGTGATGTAACTCTTGGGTTGTAGGAGGCACGACAGATGTAGCTCCTATCACTGAATAGAAACAAAGATAAAGTTATTAATGATTGCTCCAAATAATGCTTCCCATACAGAATGAGCACAAGAAATGCTTAGAATACCTTCCTCGGTTCGGCTCGCGGGTGGCGGAGCAGCTTTAGAGTCGTGCTTGCGAACTGGAGATAACCGTGGTTGATCAGGATTATAAGCAGGAACGGACTAAGAATCAACCATGGATGTGGATTCAGGCTGAGTTGGCGCAAGAGTTTCAGAACTTACATCATGGTGCTCAACACCAGAACCTTCTCCAGCTTTCGAGTGCCAAGTTTCTCCTTTTCATATGCGATCGTGATATCATGGAGAACTTTCCTTTCATCTTCACTCAACACCCGGTTCTCAAGCTCGAACTCATCGACCGATTCCGCTTGTCGTTCAGTTTTCTCATCCTGCACCAATCGGCCCCAAGCGTTATACAGGCGTGTTGGATAATTATCGAGCCAAGCTAGATTTCTATGCTTTAGGACATTGGCATTGTATGTGATCAGAAGGTCTTCAATATCGGTCTCTAACCTGGTCTCCGCCATCTTAACTTCATCCGCAACCCTGGCATCAGCCTCTCGAATTTTAAGTACTGCCACATCCCTTTCATCCTAGAGCACCACGGCTTGTTCGCACACCTCCTGGGCTTCTTTGTTTGCATCGTCCTTTTCCTAGACAATTTCAGAAATTTTGGCTTTAAGCTCGTTAAGTTCCTTTAGCGCAGCATCCCTTTCGGTCGTAACAGTTGTGTTTCGGTGGCCCGTCTCCTCAACTAAAGCAAAATGCGACTGTCGCATCCTTTCTATGGACTCATTTGCCTCATCGGCTTTCTTAGTGGCCTCTACTTCCGACTTCCTGGAAGATTCGGCCTCATTGTTAAGCACTTGTATTATACGGTCCTTTTGAGCGATATCGGCTTCTAACTTCTCGATTACTTTTGCCCGCTCAAAGGCCACCACTGATGCTTTATCCGGAGTCTTCATCCACTCCCTATATCGGTTGTAAACATCATGGATATAATCATGCATAGTTTTTTCCGCCTCAACTGGGATTCTCTTTAAATGCGGAGGGAAGATGAAGCCATCAAAACAGATGTTTGGGAAGTCTTTTTTCAACTGGGCGATTTTGATTGCTCCTTCCCCAAAGGGCTCGATAATGGCTTGTTCAATGATAGCAGGAGTTTCAACTTCGGTTCTACGGCGCTGTGGATCAGACCTGGGAGCTTGAGAAGATGGGTTTTGGTGTGGAGGCTCTAAGGATTGTTTCCCATGACCGGAGGGTGGTGTTGGAGCTCGGGGAGGTGGAGAGCATGATCGAGAGCGATATCTGTATTCTCTATCTCTATCCCTCTCCCTCTCATAACATTCTTGACTAGAATAACCGCGATCGCGATCTCTGTCAGCTTCCCTCCTACGGGATTCATAGTATGAACTGGATGACTGGCGTGAAGAGCAAAGGCTTCCTAACATAGATTCTCGCCTAGTCATCGTATCTGTAAAATAGAAAGAAAAGAAGAATCAGTAAGCTCCAGAAATGAATAACTTATGATTGGAAATCATGTAGTGCCGTGAAGTGTATGTATGCATGTGTTAAACCCCCGACCAACCAGATATGTCTGCCACACTTGTAGGAAGTGACTCGCTTAAATCTAAGACACTTTGAAGCCCTTCCAATCCGGTGTCATGTTGGAGCGACACATCGTCCGGAATTGGGACTAGCCCTTCGAAAGGATTCTCTATTTGCGAGGAAGGAGCCTCCAAAATTCTAACACCGGAGGCTGGCAGGGACATGCTACAGGTTTCCATCTCGAAGACTTATGACGCTTATGTGCTACTGCCTTACCTTTTCTCCTTCCCTCTAAATCCTGAAAACTGTCAGGAGGCCCGGCTATGGGTTCGTCGTCAGTGGGCGTATTTTCTTCATCGCCCACCTCAGCTATTACGACCCCGGGCGCTTTACGCTTCACTCACCTCGTCGGGGCTGCCCTAAGCGATCCCTTAAGTATTATGCTCTGGTTTCGCTCGATTAGCCCAACCATCCTCTAGTTTCTATCTATGAGCACTGAGTCAATATCTCTCATTTCGCTTGGCACTTCCTGAAGAATCTGTACTATTTCTTTAAAGTGAGACCTTCGAGTCGCGGAATTATGGCTGTAAAGGAAAGAAGATATTAGTTTCAATGCTAATTATGACTATCTCGTTAACTACAGGAAAAATTGCAGCACTTACGTCTGACTAACCATTGGCTAGCAAACCCTGGAGGACATCGGACATAGAACCACTCCGTCTTAAAGTAGCTGAGCCTGGTCCAAGATCTCGACACCACTTGGCAATTCCTGACTGCCTTTAGAAATGTGAATGAAGGATTGTCTTCCCGACTCTTGACATTAAACAAGTATCTGACTTCTTCCAGAGTCGGGGGCTGAAAGAGATGTTCCATGAAAACAATGAATAGGCTGTTCAGTAGTGCATATCCATTTGGTTGTAATTGCGACGGATCGATTCTAAAGGAAGATAACACTACTCAAATATACTGATTGAATGGAGGAAGTGTTCCCGCTGTGCACGAATGTCGATTAAAGGTTGTGAATCCTTCTGGGGGAGCGTGTGGCCTGTCATTTGTCCCGGGTAGCAGAACGTCCTCTAATTGTAGACCGTGTCTTAAGCATATTCACCCCAACATATCTTCGGAGATATTGGATGGCATATAATCTTGGGGGTTCGCGATGAAGGTTGCTCCTGGCAGCTCATCCGGAGCTGGACTTATGACTGCAGCCGCAATGGCTAGGATCTCTATTATCAGAGAAGATGAACTTTGAGGCTCCTACTGCTGTGAAATTTTAGATTCCATAACTAATCAACTCGTCAAAAACCATCATTAGATGATAATAAGCCCAAGTGTTCCCCAGTGTGAAGTGCATGAATGTGTTGTGCAGTGCAGTGCTATATAATACTTAAAAGATTCTACATAATTTGAGAAATGTTCAAATGTTGAGATTCGACCGGAGTGACTGTCATCGTAGACCGTCACCACCTCACCAATCAGGCATCGGAGATCGATCCTGGCTAATGTTCGACAATTTTTGTCAAGTTACAGTTTCATCGATGAGCTTTGAAGGGCAGTCAGATATGCAGTGAAATTAAGTTCAATTATGTAAGGCAGAAGCTCGTCGGAGTCAAATGTTCGAGTGTGGAAAAAATTTCGTATCCATTGAGGTCAAGACTTGGATCAATCATAGGCAGCTTCATTCATATCGATCACCAGGAACACAATTCGTATCAATCACCGAAAACTGAGGTTCGTATCGATTGTACAATTATACTTCGTATCGATCACCTAAAGGTCACTTCTTATTGATGCAATATCCTATACTTCGTATCGATCTACAACAACACATTCGTATCGATCGCCAGACCCAAGATTTCGTGTCGATCACTCCAGATCGATATTAATGCCAATCATCAACCGATCGATGTGAATGTCCACCAGTTATCGATACGAAGCAATCCCCTCATTCGATACAAAATTCCATTATGTCCAGATCGATACGAACTTTTTTTTCTTCATCCATAATCGATACGAATATGCCTTTTCGTGTCCATCATCCTTTCTATCTTCTTCTTCAAATAGTTCAGACTTCGGCTCCTCCTCCCTCAATCATGCTCCAACCCAATTTCGGCCTCATCAACATCAGGATTGGCCGCGATTATGGACGAATTGGCATTAAATCTCAAATCTTATCGCTTTAATGTGAGATTGTTCAACTAATTACCTAAATGAGAGTATCGATCTGAGGGATTAACAAGCTATGGTGATTTGGGAACGAAGGCAATTTCAATTACTCAGTTTTTTCTATCGATACGAAAACAAAAGTAAAATGAAGACGGATGAAAAATTTTCTAAGTCCCAACTTTATTATATGGACTCGAACTCAAAAGGAAACGTTTCGTCTCCCAGTGCTAATAACCGGTAAGAACGGTTATCCACATAAGCGATACGAAGAGCCTACTTCGTATCCATTACTCCATCGAATTAAAGCCGCAATTGTTCGTATCCATCAACAACATACTAGTACAGAGTGCCAATTTCATGTCCATTTATTCAGGGACCTTGAAAGTCGTATCCATCGATACGAGCGAGACAACAGAGACTTACTTGGACAATTTTGACCCATCAGCAATCCATCGATGCGAAATGACAACTTCGTATCCATTACTCTGAGGTCCACTAGTACTCATATCCATCGATATGAGGCACAAAAAAAACCAACCAATCCCTGTCGATCGCCATCGATATGAAAACAATTTTTCAACCTTTCACATCAATGCAGGAGAGGATCGATATGAAGATACACTAAAACAACCACCAAGCGTTGGTACAACTCGAATTTCACATCGATTTAGGAGAGGATCGATAAGGAATTCGGTAAGAGAAAACTGACAACGACTCGTGAGCATGCGAACGTTAACGAGAGTCAGGTTAACATACGTACATGTAAGATAGACTAACATCCAAAATTTTAAAGTGTTCACGGGAATTGAATGCTCACCTAATACCAATTATGACAACAAACAACAGTTTACCACCATTCAACACTCAGTTACAACAGTGCGCAGTACAATAATTAGTAGCAAACAATTCATTATTTATATTACTAAAGAACAATCAAAAGTTACACCTTTTGGCGAGAAGACAACAACCATTCAAACAAGTCAGATAAAACAGTTCAGAATGAAGATTGCAACTTTCAAAGCACATCATGTTCTCACAAGACATACTTTGAGGGGAAAATGTTATCCCGCCTTTTGGCAAGGCCGAGACACCAAGAAATTGACTGAGAATCAAAGACAGTTCATCCCGGAAAACGGTATACACGGGTTCGCTATGGATGCTGGTAAACTTTGCCCCAGTCTGGATCGAGCTACAATTAACATGACATGACAAGTAAAGCCATGAAAGCCAACATTCCAACTTTCAAGTCAATCAGAGTTTGTATGCTCAAGATATCATAGATGCAACTCAAGTGATCACCTTGTTCGTATCCATGAAGCAATCGGAGAGAGACCTCCTTTGCATCGATCCTATTTGAATTCATCAACTGCGCACGATTTCGTATCGATCAGTAACACGTGAGTCCACTTCGTATCCATCCGGGTAGCTCTCTTCGTACCCATCAGATACCACCTCTCTTCGTATCCATCAAGCTCGTTCCCCTTTGTATCCATCAATGTTCATCGTTCCATATCGATTCCATTTCTACACACTTCGTATCGATCCTCCCATCCACGCATTTTGTATCGATCAGCCAATAATCGATACGAAAGCGCATGACAGACCGATACAAATGACGTCACCGTCCATCGATACGAAGCAGCCTATAATTGTTGATACAAAGCCAACGACGAATATCGATACGAAGTAGCCTCTGAAGCATCAATACGAAAAGAGCTGTCCAGGTCGATTCGAAGAAGAATTCTAGGCCGATACGGACAAAGCACGATTCAATTGACAGAAACAGTCACCCGGCTTGAAAAGTGGATCGATCCTAGAATATAGCTCCACGTCACCCTGATCGATATGAACGGTATCGATACGAACAACCATCGATACGAATGGATCGATGCGGGTACGCCACCCTTTTGCAAAATCAAGCTTGCATCGATCATAACTCAAAATCTACAAGTCCAAATGCCACCAAATTTTCACAGGAGCTTGCGTACATCTTCAAGAATGTTCATGATTGATCCCGACTCGATTGGACTAAATCCTAATTGATACGAATTGCGTTCGTATTGATCACGGATCGACTCCCAACGGTCAGGGATCGGTCGCATGGACCCACCCACGTGAGAGAAAAGGTCTTCCGAGTTCTGGGCGAGATAATTGCAGCCTATGCCTACAAATAGCAGCCCAGGACCTACTAAAAAAGGACTTTTGGCTCTTCTACGTCCAGACTCTGCCGAAATCACTGTTGTACTCGAATTCTACTGTTGTAACACATTGTAACCAGCAAGCAAAAATCAATAAAGTCAATCATTTCATAGTGGACGTAGGCCATACGCCGAACCACTCTAAATCCGTGTGTTTCTGTGTGCTTTTCTTGCTTATTATTGGTGTGTTTGTTAGATTTTCCGCCTTTTCCATTTATATTCTTCATTTTATCTCTTCAAACACATTTGAAGAGTGTTGTGCCCAATTTTGGTACAAACATGTTACATGTTAGTTTTCATTAGTTTTGTGTTGCCATAAATCAAATTTAATAAAATCCCTAGCAAAATGATTGTGAAAATTTTTGGGTGTCATATTTTGAATAACCCTCCAGTTCTTTGTTGCATTGTTTATTCCTAATTTGTAAATTTGGTTGTTTCTTTAGTTTATGTAATTGAGCAATTCCTGTACTAGGTTGCTTTTGACTCATTATTTAACATAAAACTAGACAATATCCATTTCCTTCCTTGATCAAAGCAGCTTACTAACCTTCCACCTACGTATCTTTTATTAGTATTTCTAAGCATGTAGTTGATAATAACATGAAAGATTGAGTGATTACTACAATGTAAGTGCAACCTTTTTTTTAAAGAATCAAATACTTAATACTTAAATTGTTCCAACACGAAATTTATTTCTCATTTATTTTGCAAGTTATAATTGAGAAAATTATTTATCCACTTAACCAAAGTATTCAATATTCAATAATTTATTACAATCGTAGTTGAATTGTAGTTTCGTTTCCAACTCCTCTTAAATTGAAAATTCATAAAATTATGTTTTATTTCACTCTCCGCTTTATTAAAAATATAAATCTTGACATTTATTCAAACAACAATATAATATGTACAATCATCTAAAAGTACCTTATCCCATTTATTTAACATATAACTTTGTAAATGAATACATAAGATTTTACAATTATGAAATTTCTTTCCAAATAATATTCCAGTTTTCCAAATAATGCTCACTCTCATTTTAAATACTTTATTTTATTTACCAAAAATACCCCAATACATCTCCTTTAAAAAAATATTTTATACCCTTTTAAAAAATATTATTTTATCTTAAAAACAACCTTTCCAAACTGTCCACTTTAATATATATAATATTTTACTTATTTCAAAATTTTATCTTCTTTACAAAATATTATATACTTACTAAATATTATTTCTAAAAATAGTTTATTGCCCAAAACACTGTGTCCAAATGTCTCGTCCTAGTGTTTAGGAATCCCTATTGATAACGTTAATCAGGCGCATCGACTAGAATTCTTAAAATACTCAACGGGCAATTTAACACAAAATTTATTTCCATACGATATACATATATCTTTCAATACTTTAAGCTTTTCCAAATTATTTGCTTCTTTATAATAAATATAACCAAATTCCATATATATGTATATCCAATAACAAAACGATTTTAATTTAAATAGATGCTTGTTTTTATTAAAATCCTTTCAATTAATCTTAATATTTACATATAAGAATAATTTATAGATAACAAATCCATAACACTCATTCATTCATATATACTTTAAACAAACATCAAAATTTAAATTCATTTTAATATTTAATTTATTTATATCTATGAATTAAAACTTCTTATTATACTTTTTTTTTGCGGTAAGTACACTACCGAAGACACCGCAAGATCTTATTGTTATCTTGGAGATGAAACATCTCTCGATAGTGATTCCTACTCAATATTAATTTTTGCACAATCATTTACAATTTTAAAACAACCAAGCATCTATCAACCAATCAATTTTTATTATATCTTAATTTATTTATTTAGTATATTTTCAAATTTCAAATCTAATTAGATACATATTATTTATCATTTTATATTTTATAACTATTAATTGTTTAAACGTTTTTATTATTCCCAGCAGTTCTATTTTGAAGAAACCACTGGCTTTTATTAATAATTGGGTTCATCCAAATTCAAAGGGGATTATAAATTCTCTAAGTGATAATGCCTTATTCAATTCCATGTTTTAAATTAAGCATAAAGTAAACAAACATTTAAATCGAATAAACAAACAATCACCTTAAGTAGAAAGCTATTATCCAGCTTCCACTGTGCACTCTGATCACTAATAGATCTGGACACAACAATATTCAATTTTAAACTATCTAAGTTCCCATTTATGCTATTTATTAAATCTCACTCTTTATAAAAGTGAGTTCCAAATTTAGAATCATTTTCATAATAATAATTGGTATAGAAATTCAAATTTTTTACAAATACGCCCCGATGATTATTCCTAATAATCATTTATATTCATATTCCTAATAGTTAATTAAATTACTAACTATTACACACCCAAGGGACGGGACTCTAGGTCATCTAGGTATAGATCTCGACTCTATGCAATTTATATTATATAATGTTCTGAATCCAGCTCTAATACCAAGCTATAACGACCCCACCGCTATGCCCAATTTAGCAAAGAACATTACAAGTAATGTCATCTGCTAAACTGAAGAATACGGCTGGTTAAGGACGATCGAATATGAATATATCTTTATACTAACACTGACACGTCTTATTACCTTTTTTAGTATCTGAACTGAAAATTTGACATTAGCAGTATTAATACGAAGTAATAAATACACTGATTAAAAATATTCAGAACAATATATAATATAGATAAATTAGTATCAGAATCACAGATCATAACCAAATAATATAAATCAGATACATGATAGAATGTGAGTCTATAAAATATCGGTACTAGACCCACATAAACATATACATCATATCCAAAATGTTGTATCAGGTACAAAGTCACTACTAAATAATATATATGAAATATACTCCTAACTGTCAATATATACAAGTATGAAGTAAACTAAACCGATCAAAATAGTCTACTTCAATGCTAGCCCGAAATCCAAAAGTCAACTAATCCTTGTACTTGTAGAGTCTCAGCCTGTCCAGAGTATTATAAAATAAATGGGTCAGACTATACCTAATATAAAGGTAAGATGATACTGATATCATAAATATATGACTTAACAATAAATAAGCCATAATAAAAATATGCTAGAAAAAATGATTATAATAGGGCATATTAAATAAAATCACCATTTCAAAATTCCATTTAAAGTCTCAAACATACTATTAAAATATGGTGATAATAATTCAAATTTTCTAGAGCCCAAAAGATACTAAATATCTATCCCAAAATCTCTGAAGAAATGATCATCGCTAAGGAAATAATAATGGTAGTCAACTATCAGTGTGATACAGTGCGACACGAGGCCTAAGTAAAATAAATAAACCCCACCACATATCGTAGCAGTCTAGTGAAAACAAATGGACTACCAGGTAAAAACCCCGACTCCTAACAAAAAGAAATAGGTAGCCATGTTTATGAAAAAACTATGTGAATTTACCAAACGAAAATAAATAGGTAAACAATGTATAGCTGTGAAATAAACTGATAGGGCTGCAATATAAAATCTTTCTAAACAACAAAAAGGACAACTATGTTATACCAGAACATACCTTACCCCAAGAAATAGGTCTGCCTACCCAAATCTAAAAATGAATCGACTGTCATTTTGATGAAAAATGAGTCATAGTCTCTTAGGGATCTATTGGTCTTAAATAAAATCCGAACACCCCAAGATAATACAATTCTAAGTGTTAATTACTGTCACTCCAATAATCACAAGAATTTAGGTGACTATTCCATACTAGAAAGTAAATTCAAGTATTTACTAAAAGCTAGTAATTTCCACTCAAACTTTATTTAACAAATTATAATGATAATCAAAAGAATTGTACAAAGTGTCTCATACCACCGGACAATTCAATCGTTTATTAAAATTATTTGTTTCATAGAAAATCATGAAATTCATCAGAAATCCAATTCAAACTTGCATAAAAATAGCCAAAAGCTAAATACAATAAAAGCCAACAATGGTTTATAGGTTGAAAGTAATTAATATAATTTTATCATATAGAAAGTGATTCCCAAAATATTTTATCTATAATTCACTTTTATTTCAAATCTATATATATGTATATGTATGTGTATGTATATATATATATTACTTCATAAACCCTTTAAAACCATAAACTATTTTTTTTGTAAACTTAAACTCTTAGTTAAATTTATTTTAAAACAAAGCTTTACTTTTCATAATTGACAACTTATATTATTTTGAAAATCTATTTAAATATATACACATACAAATAAAGATATAATTTTCCAAAGGCTTTCAAACTCTTTCTAAAATCATTTAAACAGCTTTATCTAAAATTATTTGAAATTAAATTTATTACTTTCATAACTGTAACAACCCGGGGTTTTTATAACAGTTGATTATCGTCAAATGACGATTTAATTTATTTGACAATTGCAAATTGGAAATTTATTCGAGTTGAAATTCTTTTATGATTTGGTATAGGAGTTATGGGCTTTAAGAATTTAATATGGTAGTCCATATTTTCTTTTGTTGTTTTGGTGTGATAATTTTCAAAGTGAATGTGGTTCCCTTCTTATGCAAAGTAATTCAACCCGACCCCCATTCATCTTTCCATTCATTAGCAAACCCTAAAAACATTTGTACGAGAATAAAAATGGCTGCCGTTCGTTCCTCTTTGTCCATATTAGGGCTTGTGAAAAAATTTGCAGTCGCCGACTTGTTAGCGTTCCTTTTTGTCAATCGATGGTCTCCTCTTTGCCTCGAGCTGTTCAATCGAAAATCAACTGATTCGTTCGCGGCTCCTCCACTTTGATCAAGTTCGATGATGCATTGCTTTGAGTTCGGTTGGGCCGTACTTAGGCGAATTGGATCTGTGTTCTTCGATGAGAGGTGAGTGATTTTAATTATCACTCACATCTAGTGCAACTTAGTTCTTGGTTTGCGTTTGGTTTGGTTTCATCGCTGGTGGTTTTAATTCACTCGAGTTCTTCGCTGTCGCTTTGATGTTGTTGTTTTCTCTGATTTGATCAATTTCATATAAAAAGATACTTGCGATTTTTGATTGATTCATGTATATGGCTTTGACGATTTTTAAGGAGTTCGAATTCCTTAGCCAGTATGGCTTAACTTTCATTTTGACTCCGGGTTTGATGGTTGTATTCATCTGGAAATATGCGATACTTTGCTTTGAGCTTAGGCTCGATAAATTTGATTTTGGGAAGCTGCTAATTCGATTTCTTTAAATATGTGATTTCTATCACTCTGGCATTTGAACACTGTTTTGAAATTGGTAGACCTACTTGACTTACTCACTGTATTGCAGTTTCAATTTGCTTATGGCCTTGAATTGTAGCTTCGACTTTACACTTGTTTTGTCGTCTTCATTACATGCCGAGTCTTGTAACCTCACTAGTGCACTGTTGGTTCACGGTGCATTCACTTGCATACTTGTTAATCATGTAGTTCCTTGTATCAAGTTTTGAACTTGGCTATTTTATTATTGAGGCCGTTATACAAGTAATCTTTGCTTGCATATATGTTCACTGACTGCGGTATACTCGAGTCTGCATCGCCATGTTGTATTATTGACATGATATTCGACCGTTGAACTTGGTGGTCTTGTGGCACTGCTTACTGTCATGTTGCATATCTTCATGTTCATATGCATTTCTATTTGAAATTTATATCCAGATTCATGTTGCCATCATCATTCATATGCAGTTGCACGCTTGAACTTGTTTATGCAATTTGTCACTGTATCATGTATGTCGTAGTTTGCATTTGAGTTGTTACTGCTGCCATCATCGTTCATGTGCATTTTTCTATTTAAGTTGCAATCTCCAGTTCCATGTAATGGTTACTGGTGCCTTGTATTTGTTGTCTTCATGTTCACATACGCTAATACTGCTTCATGTCATATACATTTTTCTACTGAGATTGCACCATCCAGTTTCATGTAGTCTAATGTTGGTGAATGTTTTGGTGTCGGCTTTGCATCTCCCTTGTGTACTACCTAGGTCTGTATCCCTAACCTTGTCACTATTATGGTCTGTAGCTCATTTGCATATATTGATCTCGTTTGGTTGTGTACTTAGTTTGGCTTTCATTCAAGTTTGGTCTGACCTGAACTTTATTCTCTGGTCTTTATGCTTGCTGGTCTGAAGCTGTGCTTGCAGGCACATGCTTCTAATTCAGGTTACTCTTGCCTTTTGTAACTCATGTTATATTCATGGAGTTAATGCAGCTTCATGGTAGCTATCTTGACCATTTGAAGCAGTTTAGATATTTGGTTCATACAGTACCATGTCACTGTATTGATTCCATGAACATATGGATGTTCAGGTTGCGTGTACATTTCCTTTGTCGTCAACCTGTGCTCTTTATGTTTTGTTGCTATTCCTTTATATGCCATGCTGGGTGGTACCGGTAGTATCGATGTGTACAGTGTTAGTGCATGTCACTTTTCATTTTGATTTCATCTGAGCTTCATCTTGATTTTGGAATTTCACTTGTGTTGAATCCAGCTTTAAACGCTCGGGTTTGACCTTGTAAGTTTCGACGTACGGTAGTGGCGAGGCAGTGCACGCGTGCGTGTACTGCAGCCACACCAAGATTTAATTTGGTTTGATGCCATCTGTTTCTGATTCATTGAGCTTGTGTATTTCATCATTGTAGTGGCGAGGCAGTGCACGCATGCGTGAACTGCAGCCACACGGTATTGACGTTTTAATTGACATTTCAATTGTTTGAATTGTTTTGTGCTCAATTCAATATTTGAGAATTTTATTTGATTCCTTTCGATTAATCATTTTGTTGTGTCTAATTATCTATTCGATAATTAGATTCTGAATTTCTAATTATTATTTTATAATTGGATTTTGTTGTTAATTGCCAATTAGGCAATCCTGATGTTTTATAAATTATCTTCATCGATATTCTTTTCACTTATCTTTGTTGATGATTTAAATCTGCTGATTTGTTGTTTAACACTGTTTAGTGTTATATCTGCCGTTATCCGATTCTCTTATCGAAGAGTTGGATATACGATATTTCTGTGACTGTCGTCTATTGATATTTTATTATTATTGCTTCTGTGCATTAAAAACTGAGTTTGAATTATACTGACCCGTGTATTATTTTCTTTTGAATTTAATACTCGGGTCAGACCCGAGTTATTTCAGGTTGTAGATTTCTTGCTTTGGGTTGCCGTTTGAGCTATGAAGACTTTTCACATCTTTTGAAGTGGTCTTCGTCTTGTTGTAGTAGTCAGTGTGTCTCCTTAGGGTTGATATGTATTCACGTATATTAGTCGATAACGTACTTGTATATATAACTTCCAGAGTCGACAGTTGTAGTTGTATCATATGTATTATGTCAAATGTATTGTAACTGACATCAGTTATATATATATATATATATATATATATGAGACTTTTGTTTTATCTGTGTTCCGCATTTACATTATCTATGTTATTATTATATCTAATGTCCTAAACTATTATGAACCATCGTAGTTTGTTTTATACTGGTAATTGGGTATGTCGATGGGAGTAAATAAATAAGATGAAAATGAAAAGTATATACCACTCCTATCGAGGTAACCAATATTAGTGTAAGACCGACTACGGATGGCCGCTCCTATCCAGCCTTATTCTTCGTAATAATAGACAGTATTTCTTTTAATACTCTTTGTTATTATGAGCATAGAGGTGGGGCGTCACAATAACCATTTTTCTAAAACAATACTGTATCTTTTCTTTTGCCTCTAAAGCATTTCCAAAATTCTAATATATTTATAATAGTAAATTTTAAAAGATTTTATGGATAAATATTACTTATCTTAAAAAGCTTTGATTAAAAAATTTGAATTAATAAATAAGTTAGTAATATAATATAATTTAACTATTTTCTACTAACTAAATTCCAGTAAGAAAATCTATTAAAAATACATCTACTAGAGCCAACATCGCTCTATAAAATACAATTCCATAATACAGAATTATTGAACGACCCGAGTTGCTTTCCAACAACTTCGGTCACATAATAATAAATGTACTATCATCCATCAATCAAAACATTCTATGATCAAGGAATTTATGATTACCTGTAACTTTCAACGATTGAAAAATTAAATTCTATATTTAAATACACAATTTGAAAAATTCATCCATCAAACCAATTGAATCTATAGCAAGCAATTCAATCATTCACTACCAATTATTATCTCAATCCGTAATCACACAAGCATGCTAATGGAATTTAATTACTTTTAAATATAGATGTGTGAGTTGAATATATTAACTCACCAAACCAACCATCAATATTATCACACAATTAGATATAGAATTTGTGAGTTTTAACAACTCACCTCAACGCTGCAAAGAAACCTGCTACCAGCCGTCATTGGACAATGTCTCTTCCATGTTCCAAATTACAAGCAAAACCCCCACTACTAAATTTGAATTGATTTTGCCTTCCTACGCCATGCATCGAACACCACCGCCGACCGCTGCTCCTCTGCCTTCGACCACAACTCACGCGACCTCCACTCCACCCCTCTTCACGTTCGCATCTCACCAGTCGTCCACCCCAAACGCCGCTCGAAACCCAAGTGCGGCCTACCCGTTGTAGGAAATGCGGATTACGGATCTTAAAGCAGAATTAATACTAGAGGGGGGAGTGAATTGTGTTTAATTAATTTTATGAATCTTTTTGAAATCTTTTCGAATTAAATCCAAACAGATGCAATTCACAAACACAGAAACAATCACAGAATCAGACACAGATGCAAATAGTAAATAAAAGCAGTAAAGGAAAGAACACACCGGAATTTTATACTTGTTGGGAGTTACCCTATATCCAGTCCCATGAAATTTCTTGTGCATATTTCTTTTCAAATATAATGTCGATATTACAAACTCGATTTCAAGGCCACGAGATACACCCTCCTGTCTCCGAGTCCAGGGAAAACTCTCTTGATTTAACCAGGATACAAGATCATCTAATTGATTTACGGGCTATAATCACTCCTACTTTATTTACGAGCCACAATCACACGGTTTCCAATCACACTTTGATAGAGAGAGACTTGATACACTTCTTTGATTACAAATGATCCTATAACTCTGAACAGCACTGAGATCTTTGAGAGAGAGAGAGTGACAAAGAATCAAACTAGGGACGATCAAGTTTGATTCACTTAGGATTTTGGCATAGTCTTGTTAATAATGTTTGAAAATAAGAATGGAAGAGAAAGAGGAGAGAAAAAAAGAAAACTTGTGTAAAAATTCATTGAAAACTATTGGTATATATAGGAGAATAACGGTCATTTCCATTCGTGAAAGGTTATGACAAATTGACACTTCTTTTGAAAATTTGAATTTTAAAATCTATGGCTACCATGTCGACATGGGGGTTGGGGCATGTCGACATCCCCTAGTATATTTTGAAAATTGATTTTTGTTTTAAAAGAGATTTTCTTTCTAAAGTTTGTCAAAACAATCTTAAAACTTTGTACACTATTTTGAATATACTTTATGATAATAAAAGCCTTTGGAAAGTAATCTTACGAAATATAAAAGTAAAAAAAACTAAATATATAAATATTTTGAAATTAAAGCTAAAACATTAAAACCAGGAGATAGTTTAAAAACAAGAAATGATTTTGAGATTAATATGATTAAAAATAGTTTTTGAATTAAGGCTAAAATATTTAAACCGAGGGAAATCTTTTTAAAAGGATAGTTTTGAAAAAAAATATAAAAATAAGTCATTTTGAAATTTTCGTGGATTCCATTCCACTAAAGAAGGTCGTGGGTTCCATCCCACTATTAAAGCGAGAAGTTGGATTCCATTCCACAATTAAAATCCGAATAAAGATTTAAGTGCTATTATGAAGTTTTAACATAAATCTAGACTCTATTACTTATCATGATATCTTAAACTCTTGATAATCTTGATACTCATGAGTCTTCAGTCTTGATTTCTACAATCTGTCAGTCTGGAAACTCTATATTATACAGTCTTCATTCTCAGTACATGGATATATATACATATATATATATATGTATCCTACATATACATATATATCTAGACAAAGATATTAGTATTTATATTTTATAACAAGTCCTAAGAATTTGTCATCAAAACCATTATCTCGGGAACTAACAATCTCCCCCTTTTTGATAATGACAACCTATGTTTATAAAATATACTCCACCAAACTCTGATTCTACTCCGACTCCCCCTTATTCCAACAACTCCCCCTTAATCAAAGCCTAACTAACAGCCTAACTATCCTATTTTATAATTCCCCCCCTTTGTCATAAAAAAAAAGCCTAAACTACATAACCCCCCCCTTAAACTATGAAACTAAAAGCTAATATCGAGTATAATAAGCAAAACATAAATCTAATTTTATTATATTTGATGTTACATTACACACACATATATATATGAAACATAGACACAAATATAAACAAGTACACAAAATATAAAAATATTAATATAATAACAATCTAACGAGAGTCCTTGACAATTGGTGACTTGTGATTCGAACAATTAGGGTAATGGAGACAAAAGTTTCCATGTTGTTCGACCAAATTACCATTTTTGTCAAAACAGACTTCTCCAACGCAAATAACTTTATCGTCCTCGTCCATTTGCGCTTCTTCCTCTTCTTCTTCTTCTTTTTCGTCGTCCTCTAATGGATTATGAATATGTATGTTAGAGGAATCATCTTCAATCACAATAGGGTTTGCATGATTATCCATTAGAAATTTTTGCAAATTTCTAAGAATCTTGCCTTGTTTCTCTTGTTCCTTTGCCATCCTTATTTGCATGACTTGTAATTCAGTCAGCATTTGTAGAGAATCCTTCATAATTTCCTCGATCTTCATTACTTGAGCCAATGTAGTTCGTTGAAATCGACCAGAATTAGGAGAAGGGAAGGAAAAGGTTGCATTTTGGTTCGATTTAGAAGAGGAGGCCATTATTTTATATTTTTAGAAGTTTATTACAGAGAAAATGAAGTAAGAAGATAGAAAAATTTGAAATGTTGTGATTATATAACCACCAAACTGATTTTAGAGGGAAAACCGAAATTTCAGATTTTACCGTTGTATGTCAACATGGGGGGTAGGGGCATGTCGACATCCCTTTGAAAATTTTGACAATTTTGTTTTTCTTTATTTATTTAAATATATATGTTACTATATCTATATTCTATATCTCAGTTATAGAACAAATACCTAGTTCTCTTCTTAATTTAATAATGGTTGATTGATTCAAGGGAATGTTCAGAATATTAGCTATTTGATTCTCAGTGTTGATAAATTCAAGAGAAATAATCTCTTTACTTATATTATCTCTGAGAAAATGATGTCTGAAATCAATATGTTTTGTTCTGGCATGATGAGTAGGTTTTTTGGATAAATTTATTGCACTTATATTATTACAATAAATTGGTGATTTTGAAATATTTAATAAAAAATCCTTTAGGGTCTGTTGCATATAGATAACTTGAGAACAAGCCAAAGCAGCAGAGATATATTCTGCTTCAGTTGTTGATAGTGAGACAGTATTTTGCTTTTTACTAAACCAGGAAACCAGAGGATGTCCTAAAAAGTGACAAGTTCCACTTGTACTTTTTCGGTCTTATTTACAACCAGCATAGTCAGCATCACAATATGAGAATAAACCAAATGAATCATTTTTAGGGTAAAATAGGCCATAGTCTAAAGTGTGTTTAACATATCTTAGGATACGTTTAACAGCTTTTAAATGGGTTTCTTTGGGTTGAGATTGGTACCTTGTACAGAGACAGACACTATGCATGAAATCTGGCCTACTCGCAGTTATATAGAGTAGCGATCCAATCATTCCCCTGTATAGTTTTGATGAACATCTTTTGACATGTCTTCTTTATTTAAGTCTTCATTGGTTGCCATAGGAGTGGGTTTTCCACTTGTAGTGGTCATACCAAACTTACTAACTAGATCCCTAGCATAATTTTCTTGACTAATGAAAATACCACTATCTAATCATTTTATTTGCAATCCTAAAAAGAAAGTAAGTTCACCCATATGACTCATCTCAAACTCTTTTGTCATTATTTTAGAAAACTCTTTGTTCATTTCATTGTTTGTTGATCCAGAAATTATATCATCTACATAAATCTATACTAATTGGATTTCATTTTTGTTTCTTTTAATAAAAAGAGTATTATCTACTTTATCAATTTCAAAATTTGATTGTAATAGGTAAGATCTTAGTCTGTCATACCAGGCTCTAAGAGCTTGTTTCAGACCATATAAAGCTTTCTTTAATTTGTAAACATGATTTGGAAACTTTTCTTCTTCAGAAAGTGGAGGTTGTTCAACATAAACATCCTCTTTAACAAAACCATTTAAAAAGGCACTTTTGACATCCATTTAGAATAATTTGAAATTATTGTGGTTTGCGAAAGCAAGTAGAATTCTAATGGCTTCTAATCTTGCTACAGGTGTAAAGGTTTCATCATAGTTTATTCCTTCTTCTTGACAATAACATTGCGCGACTAACCGAGCCTTATTTCTAATGACCTCACCTTGTTCATTCATTTTTATTTTATAAACTCATTTAGTTCCTATTATAGTTTTATCCATAGGTCTAGGAACAAGTTCCCATACATCATTCTGGTGAATTGATTCAGTTCTTCTTGCATAGCAAGAATCCATGAATCATCAGATAATGCTTCCTATAACCTTTCTAACAACAGATTCAGTATTTCCTAGTGTATTTTCTATAGGATGATCTTTTAAAAGCCTGATCCTTTTATTAGGATGAACAGTTTCACAATTTGTTTCGTTTGATTCATTATTTAAAGTAAAAAAAATCATCTTCATCATTTATTTGAACAAAATCTTTGAAATTTTCATCAAAAGATACATGCATTGTTTCTTCAATGCTGTTAGTTTTTAAATTAAAAACTCTATATGCTTTAATTCTATTAGAATATCCGATAAAGATTCCTTTCTCGGATTTAGAATCAAATTTATCCAAATTGTCCTTTGTATTTAGAATAAAGCATTTACTTCCAAAAACTTTAAAATAAGATACCTTTTGGTTTCTTATTGAAAAGAAGTTCATATGGTGTTTTATTGGTTAGAGGTCTAATTAAAATCCTATTCAAAATGTAACAAACTGTAGCGACTGTTTCAACCCAAAAATTTCTTGGTAATTTACTATCTGAAAGCATAATTCTTGCTCACTCTTGAATAATCCTATTTTTATGTTCTACCACTCCGTTTTGTTGTGGAGTTCTTATAAATGAAAAATTATGAGTTATTCCTTTTTTATTACAGAAATTCTCAAAATTTTCATTTTCAAATTCTCTACCGTGATCACTACGAATAGTTTTGATTTTTAAAGAAAGTTGATTTTGAATTCTTTTTGCAAAAGTTTTAAATAAATCTAAAGCATCACTTTTATGTTTCAGAAAAAATATCCATGTAAATCAAGAATAATCATCTACAATTACAAAAACATATTTACTGTGATTTATTGACTGAATTTGAGATGGACCAAACAGATCTAAATGAAGTAACTCAAGAGGTTTTGAAGTTGAAATCATATCTTTCAATTTAAATGAACTCTTTCTAAGTTTTTCTAATTGACAAGCATCACATATACTATCTACTTTAAAATCCATTTTAGGGAGACCCTTACTAGATCAAGTTTTGAAAGTCTAGATAAGAGTTTGAAATTCAAATGCCCAAATCTTTTATGCTAAATCCAAGGGTCACTTGTATTAGCTAAAAGACATAGGTTATCATTTGAGATTTTCATACTGAGAATATAAATATTTTTCTTCCTAATTCCTTCAAAGATAATATTTGATTTATTATCTTCGATGTGACACTTATCCTTTTCAAAATTAATTTTGTAGCCCTTGTCCCATAGTTGATTTATGCTAAGTAAGTTGTGTTTTAGATTCCTAACTAACAGAACATCAGAAATAGTAGGAGTTTTAGAGTTACCGACATTATCGATGCCAATCACATATCCTTTTGAATTGTCTCCAAAGTTGACCATTCTTCCATCTTCATAAATTATGTCATTCAGTATCTCTGGATTACCAACCATGTGTCTTGAACATCCACTATCAAGTATTCATTTGTTTTTCTTGATTTGCACCATTTGTCCATTGAGTGTTGATTGTTCAAAAGCCATATAACACATCTGTTCCAGCACAACACACCAATTCAGTAGATAACTTGATTTTCTATAATAACAATATGTAGACTTATGAGACAATTATGATTTGGACAGATTTGAACTAGTGTTAACAGAATCACCAAAAATTGCCATTTTAAACTTTTTTAAAATTCAGATTATGATAACTTTTAAAACCAATGCTCCGATACCAAATGTAGGAAATGCGGATTACAGATCTTAAGGCAGAATTAACAGTATAGGGAGTGTGAATAGTGTTTAATGAATTTTATGAATCTCTTTGAAATCTTTTCAAATTAGATCTGAATAGATGCAATTCACAAACAAAGAAACAGTCACAGAATCAGATACAGATGCAAATAATAAATAAAAGCAGTAAAGAAAAGAACACACCGGAATTTTATACTGGTTCGGAATTACCCTACATCCAGTCCCACACAAGTTCTTGTGCAGATTTCTTTTCAAATATAATGTCGATATTACAACCTCGATTCCAATGACACGAGATACACTATCCTGTCTCCTAGTTCAGGGCAAACTCTCTTGATTTAACCATGCTACAAGATCACCTAATTGATTTACGGGCTAAAATCACACCCAATTGATTTACGGGCCACAATCACATCATTTCCAGTCACACTTTGGTAGAGAGAGACTCGATACACTTCTTTGATTACAAATGATCCTATAACTTTGAATAGCACTGAGATCTTTAAGAGAGAGTGGCAGAGAATCAAACTAGAGACGATCGAGTTTGATTCACCTAGAATTTCGGCAGAGTCTTGTTAAGAATGTTTGAAAATAAGAATGGAAGAGAAAGAGGAGAGAAAACAAAGAAAACTTATGTAAATATTCGTTGAAAACTGCTGGTATATATAGGAGAATAACGGTCATGTTCATTCGTGAAAGGTTATGACGAATAGACACTTCTTTTGAAAATTTGAATTTTAAAATCTACGGATACTATGTCGACATGAGGGGTAGAGGCATGTCGACATCCCCTAGTATATTTTGAAAATTGATTTTTGTTTTAAAAGAGATTTTCTTTCTAAAGTTGGTCAAAACAATCTTAGAACTTTGTACACTATTTTGAATATACTTTATGATAATAAAAGCCTTTGGAAAGTAATCTTACGAAATATAAAAGTAATAAACACTAAATATATAAATATTTTGAGATTAAAGCTAAAACATTAAAACCAGAAGATAGTTTAAAAACAAGAAATGATTTTGAAATTAACATGATTAAAAATAGTTTTTGAATTAAGGCTAAAATATTTAAACTAAGAGAAAGATGTCTTTTTAAAAAGATAGTTTTGAAAAAATATAAAAATAAGTCATTTTGAAAATTTCATGGATTCCATTCCACTTGAGAAGGTCGTAGGATCCACCCCACTATTAATGCGAGAAGGTGGATTCCATTCCATAATTAAAATCCGAAATAAAGATTTAAGTGCTATTATGAAGTTTTAACATAAATCAAGAATCTATTACTTATCTTGATATCTTGAACTCTTGAACTCTTGATAACATTGATACTCTTGAGTCTACGATCTTGAATTCGTTAGTCTTGAATCTCTATACTGTACAGTCTTCATTCTCAGTACCTGCATATACATATATATCTAGACAAAGATATTAGTATTTATATTTTATAACAGGTCCTAAGGTTGTTGTCATCAAAACCATCATCTCAGGAACTAACACACGTCACTTGCCTTCAGCCGTGTGAGCGGTCACACTGCCAATTCGCGACGTCTCCATCAACTTACGTCAACACCATCGCGTTCGACACCTCCCTTTGCAACGTCGACCTCGAACGTGATTTCGTTCATTGTGTTTTTTCTTCTTCTTACATTGCTGCTGAAATTAGGAATTAGGGCTAGGTAAGGAGAATGAAGCGTAAGGAGGTACAGGTTAGAATTTGGGAAAATAAAATGAGACTATGGCTTGTCTTAGATTTGGGGCTTTAAATTCTTTTAGGCCCAAATGAAAAATGATGATTTCTATTCGTTTTATTTCCAATGCTAACAATCTCATTTCAAACTGAAACTAGCCATTTCATATTTAAATTTAAATATCAATCCTTGTTATTTATTCATAAATATATTTCAATCTGATTGAAATTAATTTACGCTTCATTCTATAAAAATATAATTCGATGACTGCATATTCAGTTCAATATTTGTTCACTCTATTTAATTATTCATTGAACTGATATAAATAAACTTATTCATCTTCGTCAATCTATTAATTTTACTGAATAACAAAGAAATCTTATTTTCATCCAATTCAAGTGTATAAAATTATTTACACTTTAAAATATTTTATTTTTAACTATAACACTATATCTAATTTGATATATTTCCTGAAAAGAATTTATTAATTAATTCAAATTGTTAAAACGAAAATCTATTATTAAATAGACCCCAATTAAATAAAAATTGAATTTCAAAATAATAGTTATCGAAAAACAAATACAGACATTCTATTTAAAATTAGTATAATATCACATCTCCGAAAATGGGGTTGTTACAGGTACACAAATGCCATTACATGTTTTAGCTATTGATATATAAAATTAACTGAATACATCACAGCTTGACAACCCTTAATACAAAAGTAAATCATATTTCACACAATTTCATCAAAATATTCACTTACCAAATCAAATAATTAAAGTATGGATGTATGATTTTGACAAAAACTCATTTAAGTAGTTGGAACAAACTAAAATTATTTGCCGCCTTGATTTGAATGTAGAAAGCATATAATTCTTTTAGGCTATTTTACTACACATACACAGATATATATATATATATTCTCGTTTAGGTGCTGATGTTGACTTTAATTTGTAGTGGTAGACTTACATATTTTTCTACTATACACGAGAGCACCTCTTTAGTTTTCCTACTGGTTTATGGTGCTTTCCACGCCATTACTCATGTAGGCTTACATTCTGGATTCTTCGCTTCCTACATGAATATATATGAATAATTCATAAATTATAAATTACTATTGAGATTACATGTAAGAGGGTAAAGTCGAGTATATGATTTTCTTCGCAAAGTATGAGTTACAATAAATTTCGTTTATATTCACTATTCGTTTTGCATTGTTTTTTATTCTTATCACTGTATTTAACGTCAACGAACCTCTCCCACTAGATTATATCGACGTCATCGAAAGGTTATCGATCGCAATACATCTAGGTACAAACTCTCCGTCTTTCTTCAAAAATTTCTCTCTAAAATAGGTTAAGCGATATTTGGATCTAGATTCATGTCAAACTCTTTCTATAAAAACAAAGAAAAAAGATCAATATATGTTAATAGAAACACTTGAGATCTAAATAATAATTTACCAAATGTACCTATTAGAAATTAAAATAAAACATTTTTAAATTGATAAAATATAAGGTGGTGGTAAGTGACATGGCTAATTTTTCTATTTTCAGTTCAGAATTGCCAAGAATCTACACATGAATCAAGTAACTTCAATGTCAACCATGGTTCATAAGTAAATACCAATTCTTGGAGAAAAAATAAATTAAAGCAATTGTATCCATCCATTTTAAATAATTTTAATCATATTTATTCAGGTCACTACCACTGCCAAATTTTATCCTATTGTTATTTTGGGTCCATTTAATCAATCTAGGGCGATCACCCTTATCATGACTATGTTTACACCATAAGTACTAAACACATGATATATTTTGATTAAAAATTCATTTAAATTTTTGGCTAAAATTTTTACGTCTCATGTATTATGCACTGAATGCTCGAAAAATTATTCCTATAAATATAAGGTAAATAAAAATGAGTGCTTTCCATAAATGATCCTAGTACAAAACATCTACTTTCTTTCTATCGTCATAACTAACTAGAATGTGCCCATGAATCAAATCCCCATATGAGAACTGTAACAGCCCGCAAATCCATACCCCTTTGAGTTGATAATATTCTCCATCAGCTCAACACAAATTGGATGGAAATACAAACCATTCGGGTTAAAGAAAAAAAGTGGTAGAAGAAGGAGAAGAAAACAACAACACAGAATCTCATAATCACAATGGAACAATATATAATAGAAAACAACTGATCTTTATACAAAGAGAACTATTACTGTTTTATAAATTACATCATCAGAGTACAACACAACATAAAACACAACACTGGACAGTTATAATAACTTGTCCTCACAAAGCTGAATATACAGCATACCATACACAGCGGAATATAAGTCAGATACATGAAATACGTATCTGTCATCCATCTCGTCTCCTGAGCTCCATATCATCCTATCCTGTATCTGTAATACTCGGTCCGACCCGAGCATTATAATAAAATAACACTCGAGTCAGTCTGGAAAACCAGCGTGAGAAAACACACTCAATTGAATTATTAAAGTTTTCAAAATCCTTTGAAAACAAAGGTATCTTGTAAGACCACGCCACAAATACACATGCCGGGTTTTTACCTTACGATAACCAACACATTTTATATCAAAACCGTCTGATATTATAATAGTGTCTATGGAAAGTAAAATAGAATATAGTTGAAATGCTTGCATCTCACGTTCCAGCATAGTTGGGCACAATCAAAACCGTACGGGCGCTTATTGGAGATTGGATTACATACAATGGCAGGGCTACTGGGGTACCGCCCGTCATAGTACCTGGCCTAGATCAGAGTACTTAGGACCACTCCCGATCCCCTGCAATACAAGACCGGAGCTACCCCTTACTAGATAGTCCGAATAAGATCACCCCGCGATTGGGATCAGCAACCGCCACACAGCCAAAATAATAGGGACTCTAGACAGGGATGACCTTACCCTAATTGGGTGCTACGCACTTAGCCTTGCTGCACCTCCCATGTTCTAGCCATTCCCGGTTGATGAGGATTGAAGCTAAACGTTACCTTTTAGGAACGAATTTCACTTAGAATGATCATCGTCCTCCAATGACGATGCTCTGATAGCATTCGTCCATACAAGTTGTCCTGGGTCTGGACAAACTGAATCACCATCTTCTTCATCTTCACGGTATTCATTCGCTACGTTCAAACCGGATCGAAGTGATTTTCGGATAATTAAATCTGATCCCAGTCTCTTCGAAACGATAAGCGCATTGGCCAATATTGATAGTCGGTTATTTTACTATCAAATTAAACAATCATTCAACCAATTATTTGATTTCCACTGGAAAAAAACGCCAAGTCTTATTAAATTTAGATTTTTAAATAAATTAAATCTCTTTATCCAAAAATATACACTTAAAACATTTAAGTACAAAACTACTTATATTCTTTATTCAAAATAATACTTATGAAATTCTAAAATATTTCTCTAAGTAAAATTTAGCCAAAAACTACTTTTTAAAATAAAACTATTGTATAAAGTATAAATATTTGATAATTATTTTTTTAAATCATAATACTAATTTATCCTTTAAAATAATTACTACTAAAACTAACTTATTTACTTTAAAATTTTTAAAACAACTAAATAATAAACTTTTCTAAAACATCCCTTTAAAAACTTATAATTTATACTTAAAAGCCTTCCTTTGAAAATATACTTAGCTTTTTGGGAAAATATACTTTCCACTCCAATATAGCCCATCTAATCCTTTATAAATCCTTCTTGATTTATCTCCAATTTAATTTACGTCCCAAATACTATAAATTTTCTTTCCCATACTTTTAAAATAAAACTCTCTTTTACTTTTAAAACGTTTTACTCATTCCCTTATAAATTCCCACCGTGAATTTATATCTTCAAATTATCCACTGATAATTTCCTCACTTTATTTATAAACCCAATTTATTAATCCATAGCCTCACTCTCCTTTTAATCACTATTTCTAAAACACTTAATCGATTTTCAAGTCGATTCTCTAAATTAAATTCCCTTTAAAATTTATTTCTCGACTTATCCAGATTTATTCCAAAATCCATTAGTCCAGATTTACTCCTTTATTATGATTTAAAACCTTATTTAAATCTGAAATATCAATTTCATACTTTATTTTAGATTTCTCCCTTTATTTTTCCCATCTCATTTAAATCTTGAATTTAAGAATAATTCCTTTAATTCTTAAACCATATCACCTAAGTCCATAAAACTCTTTTATTCCCTTTTATTCAAAATCTCTTTTCCTTTCCATACTTGGAGTTTATTCAATAGGACTTTAATATCAACCTTTACCTTTTTCCTAAATTCATTCTTTTAAGTTGTTCAACTACGTTATAAATATTTGACTTAAAATTTCCCTTTTTATTTTCCTTCAAAATCCAATATTTATATTTTTGATATCTTAAAACATCAAAATATATTCAGCCCAACCATAGCATTTAATAATTTCAATTTACACTTTAATCTATCATAGATTATCAAATAATCATATCATTGAATATTAGAATAAATTTCAATATTTTTGAGGAATCCAGTTGAATCCCTCCAACCTATTTCTCTTCATCCACAGACCTTAGCACAATATAAAATTACCAATCCCACTTCGAGGGGGATATCGCGGTATATAAGGTTATCCGCTATTATGCCGGGCGCATAGGGTCTCATCCGCTATATAATGCGGGAATATCAATTACTCCAATATATATATATACATACATACATACATACATACATATATATATATACTACTATATATAATATCACATCCAGACTGATAATAATTATCAATTTCAATCAATCATCCAATAATTTTATTTTAACCAATTAAATTAACTAGTAATCCAATTTGAGTGAGATTAACTCACCTTTGACTTTTAGTGTAACGACCCAGAATTTTGAACAAATTAAATTAAGAATATTTAATTAATTTTAAATATTTGAACAATGATTTAATTTGAATCCCTAATATAACTTTGAATTTGGCGATTTAATTTTAAAGTTTAGTCTATTGAAAATTGAATAAAAATTTGAATCTTCAATTTTAAGTTGAAGAAAAATATTTCAAAAGCTTTTAAAATTCGTATTGATAATACTAAAGACAATTGAAGCTTCAGAATCGAATTTGAAATTGAATTGCTCGGTTTTGAAAATTATATCGTTTGAATCAATATTTAAAAATGGTCATTTTTCACACAGTCTCGGAATTCGACGAAACCAGTTCCATTGGGTCCGTAACGTTGAATTATTGTCGGGTTTCAATTTTCGTAATTTTCGAAGTTGATATGTGACCATATGATATGCAAATCCGTTGAAATAAAATGAAATTCAATTTAAAATTTAAATTTAAATTTGGAAACTGGTCAACACAGCATGTTATCTCCCTTTAATCAAGCAGTGAATCATGCCTAAAATCACGAAGATGATCGTGCATAGCATACCCCTTCCTTTTAAAGCATGGCCGCCCACTTCTTTTCGTTTAAAATCAAACTCGCCTGATAAAGAAAAAAATGGCCACAGAACTTCACACAATACCATTCGTTCCACCTTTCTTCCTCCACCCTCTAAATTATTCGAAAAACGAAAATCTTCGTTCCCTCTCGTTTTTCAACTCGTAAGAAAAAAAAAGGGGGAAATCGCGTTCAAATTCGCAAGTGGGAGCAGGCGTTCAAGGCAGCGGCGACTCGCGTAGGCGCGATCGAAAACCTCAGGCGGCGTCATCGAGCAAGGTAGAGGCGCGCGCGTCTCTCGATCGAGATTTGCATTCAGGATCACGGGGGTGTCGCAAGTGGGCCAGGTTCGTCGCTGTGATGCTCGTATGGTTGTGGGGTCGCGGGACAGTCGAAGCTCGTGCGATCGAAGGAGGGCTAGCGTCGGTAGGCGATTAGGGCATCATCGCGATTCAAGGAGGCGATGGCAGTCGCGTGGTCTCTGGGATTGAAGTCGAGTTGGGTTGATTTTGCGATCTGGTTCGGAGGTATAATCCTTGTTTTAACTGAGTATTAATTTAAAAATTGGTAGATTCAATCTATTTAAAATGGGAAATTAATTTCAGACAGTTATAAAAAAAAAGGGGGTGCAGATTTGAGGAAAACGAAAATAATTTTATGCATATTCAAATTATACAGTTTTGATATTTTGTATGTAGTTAGAAAAAAATAAGAATAGAATGCAAAAAGAAAAAATATATATATATAGTTTTAAACTAATATTTTAGTTAAAAGAAACTGGTTTAGAATTAAATCATCGGTGAATTTAAATTTTCAAAAGAAAATGTAGTAGCTCGATTAATTCGAATATTTATAAAATTGTATAATTGTTTATACAAGGTCGAATACAACGGAGAAAATTAAATCTGGATTTGGAAATGGATTGCAAAGTAAAAGCTAAGGTGAGATTTTTCTCACTCAAAATATATTTGGTATTGCAGTTATTTATTGATTGATATGATTGCTATTTGGATGTGATATTAGATATAGTAGGATATATCTATATATATAGCAATATATACATATTGGCATATGTATATATTGGATTGATTGATTTCCCGCCTCGTATAGCGGATGAGACCCTATTGCGCCGTTAGTAAGCGGGTGATTTTTATAAAACCCATATACCACGATA
This sequence comes from Allium fistulosum, assembly GCA_030737815.1. Classification (NCBI taxonomy): domain Eukaryota; kingdom Viridiplantae; phylum Streptophyta; class Magnoliopsida; order Asparagales; family Amaryllidaceae; genus Allium; species Allium fistulosum. The sequence continues at coordinate 423,503,631 of CM060906.1, forward strand.
TTCCACCTCGAAGTGGAATTGGTATTGTGCTAACATCTTTGGATGCAGGGAAACAGGTTGGAGGGATCCAACTGGACCCCTCATATTGCTTGAATTTATTTATACTGTGATATGAATCTGTGAATGATTATATTGATGTTATTGATCATATTGATGTCTGGAAATTGTTTGAAAGCTAAAATTTAGCTGAATGGATGTTTGATATAATTGGATTCCAAAAATAAACGAAATTGAATTTTTGAAATTCAAGTAGAAATTTTTAAGTGAATTAATTTTAGAAATTGAATAAATTTGAAGAAAGAAGAATTTAAAAAAAAAGTTGATTTTTATAATCTTATCGAACTTATTTCCAGAATAAAGTGAAAATGTTAAATAAATGTATTTCGTAAAATAGTGATTATAAATTGAAGAATTTAATTTAGATTTGGATTTTTAAATAGATTGAAAGAGACAAAGAAATTTATTCTCTTTAAAAAGGAATTTATTTAAAATGAAATAAGTTGGAAGTCCAATTTGAAATTAAATTTATGAATTGAAATAACTTGGGGAATCAATGTGAAAACGATTTCAAATTGAAGAATTCTTTTAAAAAAAGAATATTGAATTAATTGGAAAGAATAAGGAAATTATTTAGAAATGATAAAATTTTGGAAATCAATCTGTAATTGATGTAGCATTTGGAAATGATGTTAAAATGGGTTTATAAAAGGATAGAATTTCCAGTTTGTAAAGTTTTAAAAGAATGATCTTTGTAAATAAATGAAATTATAAGTATTTAACTTATAATATGGATTGTGGTATAAAAATTGAGTTATGAATTGAATTGGTAAATAAAGAAGATTTATAAATCAAAGTAGTTATAAAATAGAAATAGAATTTATAAACGTTGTTTTATAAATTCGAAATCAATTAAATTTGATAAATTAAATATAGGAGATTATTAAAGAAGATATATTCGCGATTTTGGATAGCGAATTTTTATTGAAATAAAATGTGTAGAAAATATTGAAATTTTGATTAGTGAAGTATATTCACGATTTTTGGACAGTGAATATATTGTTAGGTAAAATGAATTTGTTTTGGGAAAAGATATTACGAAATGAAGTAATTGTTTTGAAAGATGTTTTAAAACAGGTTAAATATCGAAAACATAGATTTCAACATTTATTGTTGGAATAGACGTTTTCGAGAAAAAAAAGGAAATGGTGGACTATAACACTATTGTTATAGTAAATGATTTCTGAAAGGAAATGTTTTTATCTAGTATTGGGATTTATATATCTATCTTAAAATCCGAATCCCTATACTAGTGATTTTGAGTCGTCGTAACGATGTTTTACGTAACATTCGTTTTGACTCAAATAGATGTTGTTATAATAAATGTTTTCCTTAAAAAAATGAATATATACTTAATTTGATTTAAGTATATCGAATATTTTCAAATGTTGAAAATAAATAATTTGTGAAATACTTATTATTAAATAAGTATGGAAATGTTTTCCAATATGAAATAAACGTTTTGGGAATTATCTTTCTAAAGATAAATTGAAATTGAATATTGAAAACGATTTGAAAATCGCATATCAGTAGATATTTGAAAATATAAATTCACTATGGAATTTATAAAAGAAATGGAAATTCGTTTTGAAAATAAATATTGATTTATTTTGAAGTGTGGAAATTTTATATCTAGTAATGATAATTTTGAAGATAAAATAATTTGGGAAAATTATTTGGAATCTGATGATGTTGCGCATCCTTATTGATAGTTAAATAACAGACTATCAATATTTACCTTTAAATAGGTATTTGTTGTGAATTGGATGAATTTGAATGCCACACTTATTTTTGAATAAGCGCTCACTATTCGGTTTAGTCGGGAAAGGACCATGGGGTCGTATAACCCATTCCGAATATGTGATACGTCGTTATGAATGCATTTGATGACTGGTGTTGAAGACCGGATATTTTTGAAAACGGAAGGATTACCGTCGAGTTACTCTACATCGACTGATCTTCGATTTAGAGGTTTTATCACCCTTAGTGACGGGAAGTCCGGATGTGATTGAAAATTATCCGGAATTGCAAGGGCTTCGTGAGAAGTGCCTTCGGTTCTGTTCGATCCTGGAACAGACTTGTATGGATTGTGTGTCTGACGTTACAAATTGAGATATAAAGCTGATTTCTTTCAAATACATTTCTGTTGGTGGCGGAGAATTTTTCTCTAAGCTTAACACCCTTCTCTGAGACGTACGAGCTCAGAGGTTATGTAGTTGAAATTTATCAGCGATATACTCCCAATTTGGTAACGTGACATGCTGAGTGTTGCTGTGAAATGATCAGTGTTTGATCATTTGTGATATGATCATTTGTTTGATCATTTATCTTTGTGATCATAGGTTGATCATTTGTTTGACCCGAAGCATGGCTTTTGAAAAGCGTAGCTTTGTGGACGAGACTTCGTCGAGCCTCACACCCCGGAAATGGTCAAAACAGGAAGGATGCAGCAAGGTTCTAGGGAGTAGCGCCCCTTAGTGTATGTCATTCCTTCTGGAAAAAGGTGGTATCATGGTATGGAGCCCAGATACTTAACCTCTGTAGATGCTGCGAGTTTATTACTTTGTGGTAGTTGGAAATCGAGGATCCTCGGGAAGATCGGTGACGATCGGGGGATGGCATCCGCGTGTCAGTAGTTACCTATTTTTGCAGAGGTAACCCGACCTTGTGTTGGCAAAGATCCGGTTAGGTTCTCGGGTCGTCTTTTCCAGGGGCATACCCATCGTGGCATAGGAAGTTCCTTAGCCTGACCATTTGTTGGAAATCCAAAGAAACAATACGTGACTTGTACAGTTTTAGTTGTAGAACCTTCCATTTAATATGGTAGCTATAGTAAGCATACTATAATGGTACCTATGCTGGCTAAGATTTATATTCTACTTTCGAAATGTTTCTACACTATGCACTAGAAATAATATCCAAAATGATTTGATTTTGCGTAGTAAGCATCTTTGACTATCATAAGAAGAAATCTCCCCCAATTCTGCGTTTGCATTGTGTGTGTGGCGGGAGGTCTTATGGTAGTTTCATTTTCAAAAACATTGCGAAATTGACTTTAAAATTTCCTGTTGTCTGTTTTAAAGATAAACTGTTTTACGATCTCACACCAGTCACCATGACTGACTCGGAGTTTATTGTTTCCCTTCTAAACTCTTGGTACCCACCAATTTTCCACACGGGCAGTCTAGAGTTAGGTTATCAGGATATTCTGGAGTTTTGGAAGCAAGCTGGATGGCGAGACGTAGTATTTGTATCTGATATTATTTATTCCGCTGTGTATTCTGTATGAGGACAAGTTATACAACTGTCCATTGATTTGCTGTGTTGTATTGAGTTGTATATTGACTCTGTTGATGTATGTATAAACTGATAAAATTCTTTGTTTAAAGGATTACTGATTTATCTATTATATATTGTTCCGCTGCGAATGTGAGATTCTGATATTATTTTTGTTTCTGTTGTTGTTCTGTTGTTCTTCTTCTCTTCTTCTTTCTCTTTTCTTCTATCTTTTCTTCTACCTTTTCTTTTAAAACCCTAAGAATTCGGTTTTCCGGCAATTCGTTGCTCGGCAGTTGATACAGTGGACATATCGATGTCGATTTTCGAAAGTCGAAGAATCGGGTCCTTACATTTAGTTTGAAATCCGATCCAAACCGGCTTGTCTCTCCACGATTTTAGACCTTGTATAAACATTATATGGTTTATTAACATTTGGAATAATCTAAAAATAAATTACCATTTAATACATTTATTTAACTAATTTGTTCGAATTAAAATTAGCTTTAAATTTTTAAAGTGTTTTAACCAATTAAATTTCTCTTTTGAAACCACCTTCATTTACAAGAATCATTTATATAAGTTTCCAAAAATCTAAATTTAAATAATTTTTTTCCCAAGTCAAGACATTTTCAAAAATCCCAGTTTTAAAATCCTGTATTATGATCTAACTCTTTAAACTTCAGTAATTACCTAATTTATTTGTATGTATATATTTTTTCGTCTTCTTTTTTTTCAATCTATACATATATGTATTAAATTAAATTAAAGATAGAATTGTTATACCTTTATCATTTTCGTCCCAGGAAAATCATACATCAACCCAATTTAGAAATCGACGAGCTTCCAATCCTTGCCACAGAACACAAACCTTCGCGTGAACATGAGAATACGACAGCAACCAAACTCTGGCCTCGCCTCACTACTGCCCAATGCCCTCTCTCGACTTTGTTCCATTTCCATCCTTCAATTGTCGGCCGAGTCACCCCAGAAATTTCGACAATCATCGCCTCTCCCACCATTTATTCGACCTTGTCTCTGACCAACCCACCCACATGCGCCCTCAACAGCTCCCATCCCTATAGCGTCACGGCAACTAGGAGCGACTGGCTTTGCCAAGTTCGGTTCGCACCCATCCAGTCGCAGTCGCGACCTTGCGACGACGGCCTACCCCCCTCCTCTGAGTCGACGTGCTCGGCATGAGCTCGCGATCAATCGAGCTCTCCTTTCCCCTCTTTCTTTTATTTATTCAATTACCTTGAACTGACACAAAGGAAGGAATCGATGCTTTAAAGAAGAGGGAGGGAAGAATTTTCGTTCTGCTATTTTTTTTGAAGTTCGGTTCTTTTTTTTTTCTTTTTCGAGTTTCAAATTTGATTTCGACTTTCCCTTTCCCCGATTTATTTTCGACTAACAGAGGATTCGCTTGCTATATTTAAACTGTAAATATCTATTGTTTTTATTATATATATATTTTTTGGTTATTCTTTGATCGGCTATGAAGTTAAAGAGGGGACGTGATATGAAAAGGAGGGAATGCGTGTTCAAATTATCTTGCTACAGTGATTCGAAATGAGGTGGAAGGGATAACACCGATGTGAATTACATTGACCAGTCCACACATATATATAATATTATATTTAGATTCAAATTGTCCCGAATACGCAACTTAAAATTTCGACCTCCTATTGAGGCGTGCCGCTAGACGTTTATAATGTTATACCCCTATTCCGGACGCAATGGAAAAGGTTTCGAGTCCTAATTCGATCGTATGGAGAAGATAGCTTTTTGGACCCAGTTACTATATTGAATTTTCGATATAGATTTTAGCGCGTTTATACTTCGTACGACCACACGATAACTCCAAATGGTACGAAATTTGAAATCCGATAATACTACAGTATTACAGAACCAATGAAACTAGTTTCGTCGAAATCTGAGACTATGCCTCGAAAGTTTATTTTTAAATATCAATTTAAACGATATATTTTTAAAACTAAACAAATCGCCTTTAAATTCACTTTTAACATTTTTATTATCTTCGGTATTATCAATATAAATTTTATAAGCCTTTGAAATATTTTTAACAAGCTTAAAACTAAAGATTCAATATTTTACCCAATTTCCAATTATTAAATTCAATAATTTAATTATCCAATAATTGGTTACATTTGAAATTCAAGTTAAAAATTAACTTTTGAATATGTAAAATCAATTAAATATTCCAATTTCAAATGTCCAAGATTCCGAGTAGTTACAAGAACTCCATTTTGGTGCCTCTCTAACTTTGGTACCCTCCATGTCAACAAGTATTGAGTACTTTTCATTTGGTGGTGGAGGAGGAACATCTTCTTCATTGCTTTTTTGACATTATGATGACTGCTGACATCAGTCTACATTCTGCAATATACATAATAAACTATTATAAAATCTATTCAATAAAATATCATACTAGAAATTGATTTCATAATCTAATCAGGGTTAAGCACGTTTGTTTTCAAACGTAGAGAATTTTAACCATTTTTCGTGTGTTGTGCTTCAAAGCACATTGGCTTTTAATGATAAGCTAATAGTATGCATAGTATTTGTAAGCAAATAATAGAAAGAACATCCCCAAAAAAGAAGAAGATAATTTACTGATGTAATATAAAAACATACAATTTGAGATAACAAAAAAATCCCAATAGATTAAAATATTTTGATTTAATACATCAAACAAAAATGAACAAACCATCACTCATTACAATCACTTAGATTCGATGCATTTCTATAGTGTTAAATAAGGTTTCTCATTTAAATTGGAGTGGAGGTTTCTTGGAATCTTATAATCATCTATGTCATCAGTCAAGTGCTTAGGCGAACGTCGTACGATGGACCTATCAGGATTTTGTATGTCTTTTATGTAAAAAAAATTAACTTGCTTCAGATGCAAGAATGGAGGATTCATCATATTCCCCATTACTGACTTTAAGCTTCTTTAAATTCCCCATCAATAAATTAGTCTACACAAATTTTACAACCTTGTATTTTTTCGGAGATATTAACCCTATCACAATATAATACTATATGCTGGAAATCATAATAATCAACCTTGATTCTCCTTGATAACACCATATCGAGTAGTATCATTATCCATAGGATTAAAATCTTTTGCACTTACAAGAAACATTGTAATTGCATCCATGCAAACGTCGTTATCTTGTGTTGAAAGAGCATTGTTGTAGTGTTGGAAAGAGTATACTTAGTCATTGATCCTATACTTAATGTGAGTTTTAGCTTCCCATGTTTGCCCACTAACATAATACCATGACATTGAATTCATGCATTTTTCTTCCATTAACTATTAAACCCACTAAAGTATATTAAATATTTTCATAGTTTTATAGTCAAACGGTGCATTTTTGGAAGTCTAACAAACCTTCTTATGAAACTAATCAATGAACTCAGATTATACTATAGTTTTTGCCTTTGTTTGAAGAATTTATTTATTGTGTAGAGCATCCTCTAGTGGCAGTCAATACTCATTACAAATCAAACACATTAAGTAAATATAAACTTATCTTATAGTCTATAAAAAATACAAACTAATAATAATCATCTCGATCTGGTGTGTTTGTTCTAAAAAGTATCCACCTTCGAATTTGTATGCATTGTACACCACTTAGCTTGATTGTTTTACCCTCAATAATGGAACGTTTATATGTTTCATTACCATTCTTATCCTAGAATAGTGATTGTATAAAGCTATGATTAACGGCATGTGGATCTGGCATATACTCCACTACATAATAATAGATTATGAAACAAGATAAGCTTTGGAAGTCAACATATCTACATATCTCTTATTGCTTAGTATGTCCTTATACTCCTTCATAGCTCTAAGAAAATACAAAAAATGCATGTTTTTATATTACCATTGAAAAATACATCATGTGATAATTATATACAAGAGTGTCTCACCTGTCAAATGGATACATCCATATGTGATCAACTATTCCACACAATAGTGCTTGATCTGCTAAATGTACCATTAGATGTATACTTATATCAGAAAATTGAGTGGGAAAATAATTGACCAACATACATAATGCCTCAACAATCGTACCTTTAGCAGTTTGGATGTGCTCTCGAATCAAAACCTTCGAATAAATAATGTTGAAGTACAAGCACACTTGCAAATTGCATGTCTCATGTCATGAAATTTTGGAAATGCATGTTGAACCGTGATAGAATAGAAATTGTTGGACAATATCATAATAGTCAGGCCCGGCCCAAAGCCAAGAGGACCGAGACATTTGCCTATGGCAACACCGTCGAAGGTGGTGGAGAGGGCAACAAAAGATATCAGATGCTTTAAAAAATATTTATCAGTTAGAGTAGCTGGAAAACCAATCAATGAAGCACCATGGAGTTCAATGGTTTAATGTCTAACTTGTATCTGTATCAACCAAGGTTCAATTCCTATAGCTGCCATTTCTTTGATTTGTTTTTTTTTGTTCATTTTTTCTTAAATCTTGCCTTAAGCAACAAATATAGTAGGGCCAGCATTGATGATAGTCATATGACTTTCTAATATTCAAACTAGGTGGTTGAATATTTACTAAATTTCCTAATTTCAATCCAAAGCATGATGGAAGTTTTACATCTTTTAGAACTTGACAATATTAGATCCTATATTCTTTGTCAAAAGCAAGTTTAGAGGATTGTTTGCTTTCAATGAACAACAAATTAATAAAATGATGCTTTCTTCTCATTATGTATCATATCTATTGTATGTCGCACTTTATGACCACTCTAATACTCTAAGAAAAAAAGAATCGACTTCTTATACTATGCTAGTTTTTCACCATCATCATTCTTATTTACAAGGTGTCCTTCATTATGATCAAATCATCTCCCATACACTTCTTTCTTCCAATCAATTTACCAGTTGTGTATCTGATATGAGCAAATCTTCTCTAAAATATTTTATCTCGTAAGCTATGTTGGAGATTCCTTATGCTCTATATCGTTATACCATCCATGTTTCAATGCTCTATATAGATGATAATTTTTTTGAAATTTCTGTATTTTGTGTGAAAAATCTTATTACCAATGCACTCTGACTTGGTCTATTTAGCACTACCTGATAAATTACCAAAAAGAGAGTAGATCATGGATTCCCTATAATAACATTTCTCTCAAAGTGGTATACTCTTTCTTGTCCATATTAAATGCACGCACTCCTATCATCCAAAGTTGCTTCAACTCATCCACACGAGGTTCTAAATTTACATCAATATCTTGACTTGGTGCTCTGGCTCTAGGAATTAATAAACACGACATTTAGAAGTCTGATTTCATCATAAATGGAAGAGTACATTATAAGGAACCATATACATGGGACAACAACTATAACTATTTGACTGGGTCGTAAAAGGGTTAAACCCATCAGCAGTATTGCCTAGCCAAACATTTCATGCATTACTAGCAAAATCTGACCACTTATTCTTAAGTGATCTCCATTCAGCTGAGTCAATAGGATGACGCATGGCATTCGAATAAAGTTTTGTTTCACTATCACATAAAATTTTTCAAGCTATCCATGGTATAGTATACAACCTAGTTATTTTGGGAATTATTGGAAAATATTTTAAAACTTTTCTTAGTTGTTTTGTGATAATTACTATTTCTCCTTCATCATTAACTTTAAATCTCGAAGAATGGCAATAAGGACTTTCCACTGCATCTTTATACTCCTTCCAAAATAATATGCAATCGTTTTCACAAGCTTGTATGCACTCTACATTGGTTCCCAAATCTTTTAAAATTCGCTTCATTGTTGGATATTTATCTAGTAGTGTATTTTCCTTTGGCACCCACATTTTTTGTTTATTCAATAACTCGGTCACACTATCTACTAATTAATTGAATTCTTCTTTCAAATTATATAGCTTTATAAGGACACTTAATGTTTTAAGACCATACTCATAAGAAGAGTACAGTTATTCTTTTTTTCTTCTTTGTATTCATGGTACTTTTTTCCTAATAACCATTACCAATGCGTTATATGCTATCATATACACCACATGCATGATTAATAAAGTTTTCCAAGAGCATCTTCTATATGGTTTCTCTCTCTAATTTGAGTAGAAATGCAAGCCTGTTGGTGGTGACATGTAGTGTAGGATTGACTACTACATCAATGTCGTTCCTCCCACCATGAAAAACCGCTCATCATATATTGGGTCCATACCATAAATGACCAAGTATTTATTGACTGTTTTAAGAATTTTTTTGAATCCCTACGATTTTTATAGAGACAACCGCCCATTTCAAAATAAGGTGGTAAATGTTGCTTTACGAATTTTATCAAAAATCTAATCTTGTGTATGTATGCATTAGTGTTCCTATGCTGGCATTTAATCCACTCTCTCAAAGTAGGTATTAACATTAGTGAGAACTTTTATCTGTTTCTATTATTAAACATAAATACAAAAAATGAACTTACGTAAATAGAATAGTAACATTGTAACTAATCAAAATATAAACTGAACTTTTGTGAATGAATAGCAACGATTCATACTAAAATAAAGTTATCAACTTTGACCAGTTACATATGAGTTAATTGTTCCTTTTACATGATTTCATATGTATAGATTCAAAGATTTGAACTAAATAACAACGATTTGTACAAAATAAAGATAATGATGTTAATATTTCTCACTAATATAAAAAAAAGTGGTTGAACAGTAGTTTGAACTACCATTAATACTTGTATAACTACGATGTCTGAATAACATATCATCAAATATGAGTTACATTTTACTCGTTATTTTTATTCAGTTCAATTTAACTAGAAATCTAAACAAATTAACCGAATTAATTTTACCAATGTGGTTCATATTCAAAATTTTCTATTCTAATTTTGTTTGAAATATTTCTCCTCAAACTTATCAAGCTAATCAAACACTTATCCATAAGCATAGAGATGGTTATTTTAGTAATAAAAAATAAGCATAATAATACATGGAATAAAATAATTATAATAACTATATAATGTTGATAATAATCTTAAATAGTTCAAAATTTCAAAAAATGTTATAATAATTATAACATTTGTAAACATTTCAAAATCCAAAGAAGGTGGAACACATATTCTTATTTGAAAACATCGATATAGATTTGAACTGAAATTCGAATTGAATTCAAAAGAATACAAACCCAAGCTTCAAAGGAGGTAGAAAAAAACATTTAAACTATAGATATACTAGAATGTAACTCATTTCATTACATTCACCTATAATTCTTAAGAAATAAACATAGAAAATAGTACCTTATTTATCAAAAGGTTTCGGGTCACTTATGTTTGGAGATGCATCATCAATGTATGATATGAAACCTGATAAAAACAAAAACATTCATTATAATCGTTCAAAAAATTTCATATTAACTGTTGGTTATTTATAATATGTTTAACATGTCAATAAAATCAACATATCCTCACATCCTTGCATGTTCCCAACCAAATAAACTTTTACAAATTAGATATCTCATAAAAATATTTTTAGTTATAGATTTACTGAATGATACCAAACTAGAAATAGAACAAAACACATATACACATAGAATAAAAATTAGTTAAGAGTACAACATAAAATATGAGCTCTATAATTTATTTACTGACTAATTAGCCAATTAATACACAATAAGATTTCCACCGATGATCTATAAGGTGGTAACTGTAAGAAACTCATCCTTTTTTTAGTTTCATCCTTATGAAATAAAACAAAAGGAAAATGTCAATTTGCATGATATAATTTACCGAGTGTAAATATATATAGAAAATACCTTTTTAAGGCCCATACATCAAAAGTTAGATGTGGAGATACAAATAACATTATTTTGTTTGTGTAAAGTGGAATTATGATCTGGGTCCTTGTTTCTTTTATAAACAAATTATTGAAAGTCCATGCTCCCTATCTTAATATAAAGTCGATTCCACAAATAGAATGACAACATTAGATGTGGAAAATTAAATTACTAAGACATCACATAATGATATTTCAAATTTTCTTTTCATACTTGTGTGATGCATATCTTCTATAAATGATTAAAATTTGAACTATGGTAAAATATTTAAATAAAGATCAATAAGATGAAACCAATATAGTAGAAGTAATATATTACTGATTGTAAGTATTTCAACATACAATATAGCTTGGTAGTATTAACTATAAAGCACCCAATATCTACTTAGTTGGAATCAAGCATCTCAAATTGATGAGTAACATTGTTAATAATTGATCACTGCAACTAAGTTTTGAAACGACCCGCCTTTTTGGACAGTTTAAATCGACAAATCAAACACGTCCAACTCAAACCGTTCAAAAAGGCAGATGGTTATTGGGGTTAAATAAGATAAGGAAAGAAAGAACAGAAGCAAACTCAGAATCTTGCAGCAGAAGGAACAAGATATAATAATAAAATAACAGTTCATGAAGCTGTTAAATAAATAAATTTGATTATTATTACACATCATAAATCAGAGTTACATACATATAAGAGATAATACAATAATGCAGCGAAAAAAAATAATATGGTAGTAGAATACAAATGATGTAATACCCAACTCCGTCTTCGTCCTCCAAAATAGATCTTCAACCTTATCTGAAATGCTCAGGCTGACCCGAGCGTAATGAAAAGACAAAACACTCGAGTCAGGACTAAAATATCTCATGTAAGTCAAATCGAATAAGAAAATATGAGTGTGACGGCGTCAGAGATGTTTACGGGGTTTGACATCTCCTGTCCAGTGTCAACGTGAGTGCAATAACTTAAGAGATGTTACGGGATTTTCCATCTCTCAAGGATCCGTTAAACTATCTACTATGTAGTACAATACGCTATTATAATATGTCTACATTAAAGTAAAAGTATTAAAATAGCATTAAGCCATGGCCCATTCCACCCTTAACACAGTTTATATTCCCAAGAGCATATACAAGACCGTAGTTTCCCCAAAACCGGAAGTCACCAGAGGGCAATCCATATACTAAAGGTACAAACCAAAATCGTAGTGGTCGCGAATAGGATAATCAGTATGACAAGGTACATGAGGCAATACCAACTAGGATACTAGTAGTTGCGTGATCCGGACTGATGTTGGGCATAGCAGCTACTACCCCAACACCGCGAAACAACACTCCCAAATCGCGGGGTGCACCCAAATTGAATCACAAAAGTAATAGACATGGTATCGAAGAAGTGTGTCCGCTAGAGGTGGCGAACCTCAATGGCCCGGCGCGGCTCCTGTTTTAGTCATGTCAGGGGTCATCCAAAATCGTTCTCTTTCTTCAAATCAACACGTTCACCAAAACCATCCACTTCATTCTGGATCAACACTCCACGTGCATTAGTTATTAAAGTGGTTTTCGGTATCGACAGAGAGTATGTCCATATCCGATCCCGGTCTCTTTAATAACTACGTTATATTTTTCACACCGGTTCGATCTTTTACATTTTCAAATCGATTCATAATTGATATCAAAATATCATATTCGCTTCAAAATCAAATCCATTTCAAAATCATCATATTTACTAAAAAATATACGATTTCATTTCAAAAATCATTTTCGCCTCAATATCTCATTTCGATTTCAAAATCATTTTCGCCTCAATATCTCATTTCGATTTCAAAATCATTAGTTTCAACTCGATTTAGCTTCTCAATAAACCATTTCAAATTATCAATTTCAAATACATATTTGAACCACAAAATAAACAATTTCACTTTCAATATATTTCGAAACTTTAAATATTCCACATTTCAAAACAGCTCATATATTTATATAAGAATATAAGATTCGCTTTAAAACCATTTCGTATTCAAATTAGAATATACTTCAAATTAAACATCTGTATTAAGTAGTTTACTTAATTTCTGGAACAATTCCAATTCAATAAACATAGATTAACATTCGGATTTCAAGAATTCATTTAAGTATTACATTCCAAATCAATTTCAGTTCAAATCCTATTCAAATCAATTTTATCTTCAAATTTAATTCAATAGTTTCAATTTAGTCCAATTCACAAATTTCTTTGAATTTCAATTAAATTCCAAATTATTAAATCTCAATTTCAAATTAATTTTCAATTCCAAACTCAAACTTGAAATATCATTTCATATAAATTTTCTTAGAAATATTCAGAGTTCGATTAAAAGTCCAATCTTTTAAAACAAATCAACTTTCGAATATTTACGTCGTATTCAATCTTTTCTTAAAAATCTAAACTTCGAATAATTAAACAATTTCATTTACCAAGTTTAAATTCCAACATCTCGAGCTTCAATTCAAAATACTTCAATTTCCATAAATTGGATTTTATTCTTAAAATCAACTCATTTAAATAATTTCAAAACAACTTTTTAAAATCATTTAATTCAACCAACCCGGTGTCCGTATATAATTTTCTAACCTACGGCCAAGTGATTATTTATTTCAGTTAAATGTCAGGGATGAATATATATCACATAAACCAATCATAGTGTCATATGTATGTATAACAGGATACATATAAGCAAATAAACATCCAAACATTTAAATATCAACCAATAGCATCCATCGAAATAAACCATCCAATAGCCAATACAATTCACGGCAATTTCATAGTTATCAATATCGGGAAATTTGATTTCAATTAAATCCTAATTTCAATTTACTGTCAATTTAAATTTCAACGGTGAATTCACACGACAATCTATATGACAATTAAATTTTTATCAAACAACGACAAATAAATTCATATCACTTCATAATGTCAAATTTAACTACCATAAAGATATTTTAGTCAATTGTGAGCGTATAAACACTCACCTTGATTTCAGTGCAGTTCCAGCGTTTTATTTCGAATAAAATTAAACGAGCGTTTAATTTTACTCGAAATTTTCTCTAGCTCCAAACGATTCCAATCCAGCTCCATAGTGTAGTGCTCGTCAAAACGAAGCCAACGCACTTCGTTTCGTAATTTTCCGACCTCGTATGACACAGTTATGATCGTTTAAAGTTTGAACGAATTATTATAAACTTAATTTACACTTTTATTTATTTACAAACCCTACAGCAAAATCTGGACGTCCACTTCCTGCCCTAGATCCAGGCCGTTCCCACTGTCTTCTTCTCCCCAGGTTTTGCACGCACGCACCAAACCCATGAGCCGTCCTAAACCCAAATACACGCACCACCCTACGAGCATCTCCACGCAGATCAGGCACCACCATTTGAAGCGCCACCTTGAGAGCCACCTACGCGCCAAGTTTCGCCACCACATTCGCCACCGTTTACACGCAAACCAAGGAAATACGCACGACTTCAAAGCCAGATCTGGACCAATCCGTGACGAATCAGCACAAATCAACCGTACGGATTTGAAGAGCTCGCCGAGATCTACAACTTTGCTTTTGGAATTTTTTGATTTCGTTGAACGGATTGAGAGATATTAAGGAAAGAAGTTTCGAAATTTTCTGGCCATTGAATTAAAAGTGGCGGCTAAGGGCTGAAACCCTAGGGTTTTTGGAAAATAGAGAAAGTGAGGGCTTTTATAGAAAAATACGCGACACTATTCATCCCGAATTTTCCGAACTCCAAACGAAGCGTGCCGGCTGACGTTTCTAAGGTTTACCCCACGTTCCGAACGCAATGGAACATGTTTCGGAGGCTAATTCGGTCATCTGGGCGAGTTACGGAGAAAATCGATCAGTTTTAAATTAAACCGATTTAAATCGATTTCGATGCGTTTTGGCTTGCCCCGGACAAACGGTACATCCAATTGACACGAAATTTGAAACCATACAATAATATTACATTACGGATCCGATGAAACTGGTTTCGTCGAAATCCGAGACTTTTTGAAAAATGACTATTTTCTCTCGCCGAATTAATATTAAAAACAATTCGATGCGTTTCGAGCTGCCACGGTCAAACGATAACTCTGATTGCTACAAAAATTGAAGTCCAACAATAACAAACTATTACGGATCCAATGGAACTAGTTACGTTCAATTCTGAGACTGTTCGAAAAATGGCTATTTTTCAGTCGATAATTAAATATTAAAAATATTCAATTTTCACAAATTAACTTTAAATTCAATTTTAATTATTCTATAACATTACTATAACTCCAATATGATAAGATAAAATTGTACAAATCATTTTCAATCATATTCAACTCGATTTTCAATTATTTCTGAAATTTAACTTATTAAATTATCGATTTAATTGTCTAATTAAATCCAATATTCGAAAAATAAATTATTCGCCTGTTTAATTTCAATATAAAATTCCCAATCTTAAATTATTAACTTTTAAATCAAATTTCAATTGTTCACAAATTCCATTTTTAATTTCACAGTAATTAACAATCTTTTACAATGCAGTTTTCCATTATGAATCCAATATAAAAGATTATATTAGATTCAGCGTTCAATTATATTGTAATTCAAATTTAAGTTATTTAATTCCAAATGAATTCTTTTATTTCGATTTACACTTTCATTATTGAATCAACCATTTTCTTATACATTATTATCAATAGTTTATAATTCATTTACTTTTATTTTCTTCAGCTATCATCTTATTTAAATTCACAGTAATATTAAATTACATTCATTTACGTTGATTTCCCTATTATAACTTCAATATTAAATGCAACATTTTATTTATTTCGTTGCTTACAATCAAATTCAATTCAATTCAATTACTTGTTACATTCAAATTTAAATCTTTACTTACGTTCAATTACAAGTTAACATCTTTATTTAATTTACAAATAAGTTATTTCAGAATTCAGTTTTGTATTTTAACTTGTAATTCACATTTAACAACACAAAATTTTATTTCCTTCGGATTTTTATCAAAATTTTCATTTTAATTCGTATTTTTAAAGTGTTAAAAATACGGGTCGTTACAAGTTTGCTCATATTTTTTATATGGCCTTCTAATCATAAAAATATATGTTATACTTGTAACTTACATGCAAAGCTTGAATGTTTCTCTCTAGCTCAGCAATGTATTGAAGTCTCCCAACACACAGTTGCTGCACAAACTGTATGAAATGATAAAGCAAAAGACAAAAATCAAAAATTTAATTAGAACCAAGTCAAAAGCATACATTGTATAAGTCGAGTAGGTAAGTACTACAACTAGAAAGTACAAGTATTGGGGAGACAGAATATAGTGTGCAACTGAGTGTGCAACTCAGTTCTCACCTTCACATTGCAACTAATTGTGCAACTTAGTTGTAGTGAGCAACTGGGTGCAACTCAGGTGCACACTAGTTGAAAAATATTATGTTAATGGAAAATGTGTACGATTACTTTATAACTCAAATATCGAACTCGGTATCAGGGGACAAACAAAACTCATAATATTACAACCCATATTAACAACTCAAAAAAGAATAAAATAATGTTCCCACAATATATTTTTAAAGATCATCGTTAATTATTTCTATTATTTTAAGTAATAATGTATTGCTAAAGTCAGGATGTTTGCCTCTTGACGTATGCATATCATTTTTGTGTTAAACTTTGTAATGTACTTCATGTTAAATGGTGGTAGATCAATTTTTATTTGTACATTTGTTTGTGTATATGTTTGGACTTGACTTGAAAAACATTTGATGTAATTCAAAGATCTAATCTTCAACTTATACATCATATCTTCCTTGGTTTAGCTACTTCATGCAATTCATCAACTCTTTTTATGCAATGAATTTTGTAGGATATAATAAGACAATCCAAAATACAAAATTTATTATTTACATGTAATACAACCCATCCTGATCAATAATCAACTTTATGCTACTACTTCTCTAGATATTCAGTGTTATATTGCATAATTTATAAGGGCTATGGCCTTTAGGATTTTAGACCTAAATTTCCAGCTATAATAATTCATGAACCATGTTATATGATAATAGTTGTAACTATGTGATTTCTAATTTACAAAAGTATAAGTACTAAATTAAATAAAGGAAAAATCATTCCATTTTTGTTAAAAAGTGATTTAATGCCCGATACACATAAAAGAATCACAGTAGATGAAGGTACATTAAAGAGATTTGCTAAAGATATCGCTCTTAAGCGAGTGTACTAAAAGTATAAGTTGATCAAATAATGAGCTTTGTGAAGTGGAGTTTCTTGCTATGTGATGTAACTGTGTAAGTGCGGTATAATTTCTCTTGCATAAAACAAATATTAATATAAAATTTAAGTTTTCACGGTCAACATACTAATGCTAATTATAATTTTTGGTGGTTTGATAAGGCATGGAATTTTAAATCTCCCAAGCATTTGGTTCAAAATGATAACAAAGCATAGGAAAAATGAAATATTTTACTAAATAATGAAATCTTTTACTAAATCAACTAGAAAATCAAGATGTCAATCTAATAGAGAGAGCTTGTCATGGTGGCCTCTTGACAAAGTCATAGGTAATGCAAAATTCGTGGTGCAAAGGACTTTTATGCATAAAACACATTATGAAACACATTTTATGAGATTCGATCTTACTTCATTCCATATTTATATCGACATATGGCCTTTGTATGCATATCCAAAGTTTAATTCAAAGTGCAACTGGTCATTCTATTTCTAATAACTGAGATTACATTTATAATAGGCACTAGTCTTCATTCAGCGACTAATTCAAACTTGAATTGAAATGTAATGTTCAAATAACTCTTGAATATACACAACATGAAAACTGAAATTCATTTTTAATGAAATAACTACAAATAAGAAATTATAAAAAGTAAGCTTGTTGACTTGTTAACAAACGATTAATATTTACAATTCACGGGATAAAAAAATTACATCACAATCTATAAACAGATGTATATCGCGTAGAATAAGTTATGAGAAAAAAAGGAAATTTACCTTAATATAAATGTTGCACAAGTGTAAAAAAATTCATAGTACTAATTATTAGAAACAAAATCAATACTGAATTGCTAATTCATAATGGTATGGTTTGGAAGCTATGTGTCATTAAAATAAATGCTGATATGTATTTAGAAACAAGCAATACACAAATCTAAAATTTGTAGTAGAAACCGTTCTGATACTCAATATACTATATTTAAATTAAATTAGTTTACAAGCAGATAAAATATCACATAATACCAGATTGAATCATATCATATGGCCAATCCAAAAATGAAAGAAGTTCATATACTATAAGATTTGGTGTAGTGATACATCAAATATAAAAAGTGAATATGGTTGACATTATTTTTTATATAAGATGTAACATTCGGCCTCTATAAATAATATTTAGTATAGATGAGAAGATACTGAGCATAAGCAATACAAACTCTCAAAAACAAAACTAAAGATGAAAGCTTACTTTCAAGACTAAACTCTCACTGAAGCTTGGAGATAAAGATAGATTAGAAACCAAGATCGTACTATCTATAACACCATAAAACCCTCTATAGCTTGCAGACCTCATTAATAAAGAAGGGAGAATGTAACTTAACTATAGAAACTTGGTTTCCAAAATTATGAAAGAACGTGTGTGTGCATAGGGCAGGGATCAGCTCCCTCTCACTTTTGCTACACCTCAAATACCCCTTGATTTTAACTACATGTTTCATATTAAGTAATATAGTTTTCCTCTCTTGTCACCCTATAAGGGAGAAACTATATTATTTAATACAGAACATGTGGCTGAAATCAAGGGGATTTGAAATGTAGCAAAAGTGAAGGAGAGTCGATCCTTACCTATATATGTATATATGTATGTATATTTTTCATAGATGATTCTAGACCATACTAACAAAAAAATTAAAACTATTAGCTATAACTAATTTAGATAATATGTATGTAAACTAGTTATGAACTAAGAAGACTTAATTAATGAAATTCTACAAAAAATGCGATCAAATCGTATGTTTAAATGAACTTTACCTATTAGGTTATGTAAAAAAAATGTCTACGTTCATTAATTCACTTAGAGCATCTCCATTCATACTCATTTGCTACCCCATATATTATCAAAAATAAACAATACCATAGGTAGAAACTCAATTTATTATCAAACAAATATAACACATCAATTATAGAAAGTGAAGGCCAAGCACTCAGTGTAAGAGAGTCAAAGGAAAGAGGCAACATTTATTCTAGGGTTTCCATTGACTAAAATTTGGTGTTTTGTGATTATAACAAAAAACATTAAAGAATATACGATGTGGATTCTAACAACCAATCACAGAACAAATGATTACCATGAAAAATGAATTTGAAAAAAATCTTATTTGAGAACAGAGGCGTTGTGAACCGAAGCATCGAGAATGAAGGTGTTGTGAACCGAGGTGTTGATTTTGTATTGGGAACAGAGGCGGATGATAAAACCCTAGAAAAATTGAAAGAAATGAGAAAAGAACAAGAGAAGCGGGAGAGAAGTGTGAGAATAGGGTGTTGTAAAGATATTAATGTAGCTTACATCTATAATTTTATAAGCACCATAAATGTAATGTAACAAAAAAAACAATTGGTAATTTGTAACGATAATAATTGTTACAAATTGCAAAAGTTATGTGTTGTAAAATACCTAAACTGGTGTAGTTCATGTTAAACTTGCTAGTGGACATGTTTTGATTTCGTATAGTTGTTATTATGTACCGAACTTTATTATGTTGGATAACTACAATAAAAATTTAGTCCCACGTTGTCTGATATTTTATTATTATCTTCTTTATATATCCTTATTTCTACTACTTATTAATTAGACATGTGTAGTATGCATTATCAAGCAAGCTCGCACACACATATGGATGAGTGGGCGCGTGTGGCGCTATAATGGTGCACATGACACTTAGCACCATGCATTGCACCATAATGAAATAAGTTTGGTTTCCTATTACTCTTTTCTTCTCTCTTTTCCTTTTTTAGTTCATCTCTCAAAACCAAAAAGACAAATCTTTTTATTTACATATCAATTACAATTGTAATTAATAAATTTATAAATGTATTAAAAGAATTGTTTCTTCATTTCCTTGACTGCTCAAATTTCTCATCTTTTGAGTTATGGGCTATAGCTTCTACACCCACATCTACTTATTGCTATTCCTTGAAGAGAATATACAGAAAAGAATCCAATTCATCTTCTCAAAAATTCTTCTAAAACTTTTGGGCAATTGCCTTTATACACTACAACAAATTCTTTGACCTTGAGTACACAAGTTTAATGAAGAGAAGTACTGAAATACTAGAATTAATGCACTCCAACTTGGTAGATATTAAAAACACAATCAGTAGAGGAGGTAAATGCCATTATGTAACCTTCATTGATGACCTTTTTAGATACACCAAAATCTATCTACATAGATCTAAAGGTAAGGCTATAGAAATGTTTTAAAAATCTAAGGATGAAGTTGGAACCAATTAGATTGAAAATTTAAAAAGCTTTGGTCTAATAGAGGTGAAGAGTATTGTACTGACTTTCTAAGATGTTTCTATAAGAAAATTTGAATTATCTATGAAACTAGTACTTCTTATAACACCTAACAAAATGGAGTAGCTGAAAGGAAAAATAGGAATCTTAAGAATACGATGACTGCAATGATTTTAAGTTCTGGCATGACTAAAAATATATGGGAGGAAGTTGTATTATCTGCATATTATACACTTGATAGAATGCCTCATAAAAGGTTGGATAAAACCCCTTACAAATTGTGGAGAGGTTTTTCCTCCAAACCTAAATTTGTGGAAAGTGTGGGGGTGTCTTGCTAAGGTGGGTTTAGTAGACTTTCGAAAAACTAATATAGGACCTAAAACAACTAATTGTGCATTCATTGGCTATGCTTATAACAGTGTTGCATATAGATTCATGTCTCTAAATGATCGAACTAGTTGTGAGGCTAGAGATGTTGTATTCTTTGAAAATGTCTTTCCTTTAAGGAATTGTAATAACGAGAGCTCTTTTGGCACTTCTGTTGTCATTGATATGTCATTTGATAGAGTTAGGAATATGCCTTAGGGGAAATTCTATAATTTATTGTGAATTATTAACTCTATAGTCAATCCTCATTCATAATAAAGGTGTTTTCTTTTCGTTATATATTTGTTATAATGTGTTATAAATAATTAAATGTTTAATGAAAATATATTTAGTAGAAAAATTCATAAATGGTGTGTTTGTGATAGGAAGTACAAATAGTTATAATCATGATTACCATATCATAATATAATAAACACATCATTTTAAATATTTGTAGTCAAGATGCATCGAGACTAGATATCGATGCATCCTTTGAGGCTAGAGTACTAACACTCTCCAAGTGCTGGACAGTGTATTACTCATGACTGTTGGGGGCAACAAGGGTTTATGTACTAATAGTTATTGGATAACCATGGAATGACTCACTCGATAGTTTTCGATTGGTTAATATGACTAATGTTATGTAGAAAATATCGATGTGACAAATTTACACAGTTTTCGTGGCTTGAGAATACAATCGATCTTTAATATGAAAGTTTTGCTTTGATTAGTCAAACCATGGCACATAGTCCATAGAATGACTATAGTTAGGTCGAGTGGAATTATTGGAAGTGAAACGGATTCGTCTCCCCGGCTATATAGGGTTGGTATCACAGTCAATTGAAGTCAACTAAAGTCAAATTCTCTAGCCAAAGTAGTTTAATTAATAATAATTCTTATTATTGAACCAATGACTTTGTATTTGGACTATAGAGTTGAATATTGACGATATTGGAACATTGACAATTACCAAATTCCCTAAGTCCAAAATGATATAGTTTTGATGAAGAAATTTTGTGTAAATAATTGTCACAATGGTTAGTGCTGTTAATAAGTAAAATTGGATTTTACCAAAGGATATGTAGGTGATAAATTCAGCCAAAATGTCACACCACAAGCTAAGTTGACGTGTAAACACTAATATTTGAATTAATCAATATTAATCGCTGACCGAATTTACACCTTTGAGTCACACAATCGAAATGATGAATATTCCGAATAAACCACATTATTTAGTTAATTTTTAACGGTTGGAAATTAATTAAATTAATTAATATTTATGAAATATTAATTATAAAATTTTATTTAATTTATTGAATGCCATTTGTATTTAGTAAAGTGCGTATGTAAAAGTTATAAATGCGCATATCGATACAAGATATCGGGTAGAATGTTTAAATTAGATTTAAACATAATTAATATTGAAATAGGCCTTAAATAAAATTAATTAATTAATACTTGTAAAATATTAATTGTTAAATTTTATTTGATTTGTTTGATTTCCATTAGTATTTAATAATGTATGTATACAAAAGTTATAGACGCGCGTATCAGTATATGATATCGATAGGAAATTTAAATTGGATTTAAATAGTGTTAATACTAATTGAATTTCGAAATATTTTGGATCCAAAACCCACACATGATGGCCCAACCATGATATTGAGAAGGGGAGGGGTTTTTGAATTTGAAATGAAAGGACAATCTTAATTAAAAGAGAGAAAATGGCCACATCTTTATTACACATTTATTTCCTCCTTTAATAAGATATTCTCTGCCATTTTTTTCCATCCCTATATAAACATCTTAGGATCGAATTTCTATGGTGGCTATAGCTCCAAATTTTCAAAACTTAATCAAGCAAAATTAAATAGAAATAGGTGGTTATCTCTTGGCTGCTTTTGATCTAGAGATTGATCTACTTGATTTATGATTTATTCTACAAGATAAGAGTCACAGGTCCCTGTTTTTTATGTTGTTATACAAAAAGTCCCTGCAGAAATGAATTTGTAATTTTAGTCACTATTTTTCAAAAATAAAAAAAATGCAAAGCGTCTTGCACTTTTCTAACAGAAAATGCAAGATAACTTGCACTTTTCTAATTTTGAAATATTTTTCGAAATTTTCGAAATTTTCTAAAATTTGAAAATTTTGAAAAAACGCAAGTTAAGTTGCACTTTCTATCAGAAAAGTGCAAGCTAGTTTGCGCTTTCTAATTTTGAAAAGCGTAAGGTAACTTGCGCTTTCTAATTTTGAAATTTTTGAAAAGCTCAAGGTAACTTGCGCTTTCTATCAGAAAAACGCAAGCTGGTTTGCGCTTTCTGATTTTGAAAATTTTGAAATTTTAAAAAGCGCAACCTAACTTGCGTTTTCAGATTAGAAAAAAACAGGGACTAAATTTACGTACTTATTTCTACAAGGACTTTTCTTGTAACACCATCAGAAATAGGGACCTTTCGTGCAAAGCCCCTTTATTCTATCATTCAAGGTGTTTCTCCTGGCTTCATCCAAAGGTAATTTTATATTTTTCCTATATATCTTCTAATTTTGTTCACATCCCTTTAATTCTTTGTCTCTTGCTTTTGTTAAAATGTGTGAATTTGGACTATGACTTGAATATCTCAATTCCCTTTTTGAATCAAGAATATACTCTTATCATATCGATTTAATTAAAAATGTATGTTATGCTCTCTGTTATTTGTTTGTTATGAACAATAATAATTTTATTCATCTCTGTTCTTTATGTTTAACCTAGATCTAGACCTTCTTATCAAGAATTTGTATATGCCTATGTCGTCTGATTTATTGTTGTTTAATTAAAAAAACAAAATAAATTTTGGAACAATCTTGTTAATAAGTCAGTTTTCATATTACAAGATTTAGATTTGAATGTTTACATATAAATTGGTAAGAGGATAAATGTAACATCCCGAAAATTTTTGACTTTCGAAAATTCAACATCGATACTCACTTTATCGACTACTGAGCCATCGAATGCCGGAAACCCAAAAAGTTATGGTTTTAAGAAAAAGAAAAGGTAGAAGAAGAAGAAGATAGAAGAAAAAGAGAAGAAAGAAAGAAGAAGAACAACAGAACAGCAACAGAAACAGAACAATATCAGAATCTCACATATCGCAGCGGAACAATATATAATAGATAAATGAATATCATTTAAAAACAAAAGAATTATATCTGTTATTACATTACATCACATCATATCATCAGAGTCAATAAACAACAATGGACAGTTATATAAACTTGTCCTCATACAGAATACACAGCGGAATAAATACTATCAGATACAAATACTACGTCTCGTCCTCCAGCTTATCTCCAAAGCTCCAAAATATCCAGAATATCCTGATAATATAACTCTAGGCTACCCGTGTGGAAATTGGTGGGCACCCAGAGTTTAGAAGGGAACAATAAACTCCGAGTCAGTCATGGTGACTGGTGTGAGATCGTAAAACAGTTATTTATCTTTAAAATAAATAGCAGAGAATTTTAAAGTCAATTCGCAATGCTTTTGGAAAATGAAACTACCATAAGACCTCCCGCCACACACACAATGCAAACGCAGACTTGGAGGAGATTTCTTCTTATGATAGTCAAAGATGCTTACTATGCGAAAATCAAATTCTTTTTGATATTATTATTAGTGCATAGTGTAGAAAACATTTCGAAAGTAGAATATAAATCTTAGCCAGCATAGGTACCATTATAGTATGCTTGCTATAGCTACCATATTAAATGGCAGGTTCTACAACTAAAACCGTACAAGGCTCGTATTGTTTCTTTGGATTTCCAACAAATGGTCAGGCTAAGGAACTTCCTTTTCCACGATGGGTACGTCCCTGGAATAGACGACCCGAGAACCTAACCGGATCTCTGCCAACACAAGGCCGGGTTACCTCTGCAAAAATAGGTAACTACTGACACGCGTATGTCATCCCCCGATCGTCACCGATCTTCCCGAGGATACCCGATTTCCAACAAACCACAAAGTAATAATAACTGTGCAGCAACCACAGAGGTTAAGTATCTGGGCTCCATACCATGATACCACCTTTATCCAGAAGGAATGACATACACTAAGGGGCGCTACTCCCTAGAACCTTGCCGCATCCTTCCTGTTTCGACCATTTCCGGGGTGTGAGGCTCGATGAAGTCTCGTCCACAAAGCTACGCTTTCTACAAAAAGCCCTGCTTCGGGTCAAACAAAATGATCAACCTATGATCACAAAGATATAAGATCAAACAAATGATCATATCGCAAATGATCAAACACTGATCATTTCACAGCAACACTCAGTATGCCACGTTACCAAATTGGGATATATCGCTGATAAATTTCAACTACATAACCTCTGAGCTCGTACGTCTCAGAGAAGGGTGTTAAGCTAAGAGAATAAATTCTCCGCCACCAACAGAAATGTATTTGAAAGAAATCAGCTTTATATCTCAAATTGTAACGTCAGACACACAATCCATAAAAGTCTGTTCCGGGATCGAACAGAACCGAAGGCACTTCTCACGAAGCCCTTGCAAATCCGGATAATTTCAATCACGTCAGGACTTCCCGTCATTAAGGGTGATAAAACCTCTAAATCGGAGATCAGCTGATGTAGAGTAACTCGACGGTAATCCTTCCGTTTTCAAAAATATCCGGTCTTCAACACCGGTCTTCAAATGCGATTCATAACGACGTATCACATATTCGGAATGGGTTATACGACCCCATGGTCCTTTCCCGGCTAACCCGAATAGTGAGCGTTTATTTAAAAACAAGTGTGGCATTCAAATTCATCCAATTCACAACAAATACCTACTCAAGGTAATTATTGATAGTCGGTTATTTAACTATCAATAAAGATGCGCAACATCATCAGATTCCAAATAATTTTCCAAATTATTTCATCTTCCAAAAATATCTTTTACTAGATATAAAATTCCACACTTCTAAAATAAATCAATATTTATTTTTCTAAACAGTTTCCCTTTCCTTCATAAATTCCATAGTGGATTTATATTTCAAAATATCTACTGATATACAATTTTCAAATCGATTTCAATATTCAATTTCAATTTATCTTTAAGAAGATAAATTCTCAAAAACATTTCATTTCATATTGGAAAAGCAATTCCATACTTATATAATAATAAGTAATTCACAAATCTATTTATTTTCAACACTTGAAAATATTCAATATACTTAAATCAAATTAAGTATATATTTCATTCTTTAAGGAAATCATAAATTTTTAACATCTATTTGAGTCAAAACGAATGTTGCGTAAAACATCGTTACGACGACTCAAAATCACTAGTATAGGGATTCAGATTTAAGATAGATATATAAATCCCAATACTACATAAAACATTTTCTTTCGAAAATCATTTACTATAACAACAGTGTTATAGTCCATCATTTCCTTATATCTTCGAAAACGCCTATTTCAACAATAAATGTTGAAATCTATGTATCCGATCCTTATCACGTTTTAAAACATCTTTTAAAACAATTACTTCATTCGTAATATCCCTTTTCCAAAACATATCCATTTTATTTAATAATATATCCACTGTCCAAAATCGTGAATATACTTCGTTATCCAAATTCAATCTTTTCTACACATTTATTTTCAAGAATTTATCCACTATCCAAAATCGTGGATAAAATTTCCTTAATAACCTTCTATATTCGATTCATCAAATTTGATTGATTTTCGAATTTATAAAACACCGTTTATAAATTCTATTTCTATTTCTATTTTCTAACACTTTGATTTATAAATCTCCTTTATAAATCAATTCGATAAATATTCCATTTAAAGGCAAAAACCCAATTTATAAGTAAATTTCTTATAATCTTTTATTCTACAATTCCATTCATTTTATAACTTCATACTTTATAAATCTATAAACTTCAAATTTTATAAATCTATAAACTTCAAATTTTATAAATCTATAAACTTCAAATCTTCACAATTTATAATTCTGTAAATTCCCTATCTTTACAACTTATAATTCTATAAGTTTCATATCTTTACAAATTTAACACTTATAAAAACTCGTTTAAAATTCCAATAATTTTTAATTGATAAATATCAATTTTGTACATCTTTTATATACATCGTTTTTAATAATTCAAAAATTCAAATTTAAACTATCTTATAAATTACTTAACTATTCACTTCAAAAAAATCATCTTTTGGTTATATTTCACAAACATTATAATCTCCATAACTTTAAATTTATAACATTTATTTATTTAAAGTAAACCAATTCAAAGATTCAAATAAAACGTATACTTTCAAATAATCACTTTTAAAATCTCTTTTTAATGTTAAAATCGTTATTTTTAAACTTCAAAATTTGAATCCGATGATGCAACGCATCAATTAGTCAATCACAACATCAACATCATATATCAACATATGATAACAGAATATACATCAATCCTGTAAATAAATAACTACTGGTGAGGAATCCAGTTGGATCCCTCCAACCTGTTTCCCTGCATCCAAAGACGTTAGCACAATACCAATTCCGCTCCAGTACGGAATTATCGCGGTATATGGGTTTTATAAAAATCCGCTTACTAACGGCGCAATAGGGTCTCATCCGCTATACGAGGCGGGAAATCATCAATCCAATATATACATATGCCAATATGTATATATTGCTATATATATATATATATAGATATATCCTACTATATCTAATATCACATCCAATAGCAATCAAACAGATCAATAAATAACTGCAAAATCCACTTTTCAATCGAGTGAGAAAAATCTCACCTTTGATTTTAATTCGCAGTCCATTTTCCACTCCAATTTGTTTTTCTTCATTTAGAGACCTTGTATAAACATTTTATACAGTTTATTAATATTTCGAACAACTGGATAATTAAATTTTCAGAGATTTCATTCTAAACAAATAAAATAAATATTTATTTTAGTTTTAAAATAGTCTATATAGGTTTTAAAAAAATTCAAATTATAAATTCTTTAACATTTAAAACATCTATTTTCAAAACCCTATCTATATATAAACTAATTTCTGTTTTTAACTTTATATATAAATATTCTCAACTTGTGTATGTATATAATTTTCAGCATAAATAATTTACTGCATATGTAAATATATACTTATTTATATATAAAAAAAATTTCTTCTAGAACCCTAAATATACATCCACAATTTAAAATTCCTTTTCTGTAAATTTAATTATCCTCAATTATACAAACAAATGTAAATTTAGTTTATATGTATTTAAAAATTCGAGATAAAAGAAATAGCATACCCTAGTTGACAGAAGAAAAAAATTCACCGGTGAACCCAAACTCGGCCTCGAATTCGAAATTCACCTGCTTCCACGAACACGCCGCCTCCTCCGATCGCGAGTCGCCATCAATCGCCGTACTCGCGAGCTCGAGTGCCTCACGTCGACCCATCGCCTTACTGCCCTTGTCAACATCGAGACCCTCGCTTCCGCTCGCCTTCGACCTCGCGCGAGCACTATCCTCAGCAAGTCGTCGAACGAACGCCACCTGCTTCCCACGTGAATCCCTCCGCTTCGAGTCGAAGTTTGCCGCCTCTGACATCGCGCTTCGATCGCGAATTGGTTCGCGATGCTTGGTCTTGGGAGTAAATCGTGTGGTATGTGATAAATAGGTTAAATGGGAAACGAGATTTTTCTTTGGTTCAATCGGCTTCAGCCATTTTTTTTATTTGAGATTTGGAACTGAGGAATGAGGGAAAGAAGAAAGTTGCGTGATTTAAAAAGAGAGGGGGAAGACAGGGGAACGTGCCTTCACGATTTCTTCCATGATTATAGGCGTATTAAATGGGAGACAACGTGGTGGTGTGATATTGACCCAGTTAAAAATTAAATTTAAAATTGAATTCAATTCAAATTTCCAACGCGTTATCTCACCGTAAGGTCACAAATCAACTCTGAAGAATACGAAATTTGAAACCCGGCAATAATACAATATTCCAGACCCAATGGAACTGGTTTCATCGAATTCCGAGACTGCGCCTCGGACGACTATTTTTAAATATCGATACAAACGATATAAATTCAAAACTGAACAGAGCAGTTTCAAATTTGATTCCGAAGCTTCTATTATCTTCAGAATTATCCATACGAATTTTAAAAGCTTTCGAAATACTTTTAATCGGCCTAAATTTGAAGATTCAAATTTTTATTCACCTTACAATAGATTAAATTTTATAATTTAATCGTCTGTTTCAAAGTTATATCGGGGATTCAAATTAAATCATCGTTCAAATATTAAAAATTAATTAAATATTCTCAATTTAATTTGATCAAAATTCTGGGTCGTTATATAAAACATTGAAATAATTTCATTAATTAATTATAGTTAACAAATATGATGATTTAGTTGTCTTATGTTTAAATTATTGTAAAATAAATTTTGCTAATTAAAACAAAAGGGAAACATTAATTTAGAGATTTATTTCTTGTTTTGCAATTGTGTCTAGACTAGTACTAGATCTTTGATTAAAAGGCAAACATTCTAATTCACAAACTACTTAACTATAACTTTATTTTTTCTATTTCAAATTTTGTTTCGGTTTTTGTGTGTATACAATATGTATGTATGTACATATGTATGTATAAATGTATGTAATAATTTTTCTCTATGTGTGTATATGTATATTAAACTCAAAGTTTTAAAAGGGGTTCTACGTAAAATATATCGGTGAACTTTTGAATTACTTTAATTAGATATTGTATTCATTTTTTTATTACATATATAATATAAATAAAGTCTATTTCAATATAAACCATTATACTATATATATATAGTGTATTTGTGTGTACAACTACACATACACGTGTGTGTGTATAAACTTTCTTTTTTGGATGATAAATGCATATATAAATGGTAAATGTATCTGTTGTGGTGAAAATCCAACACCTAAAATACATTCGCATTAACTGTGTACATTTTTTATAAGTTTCACTTTTCACATGAGTGCATTTGATGTGCTCATCATAATATACAAACAATTTAAAATTAAATTATACTAATTTTAGACAATTGTAATAAAATGACAATTTTATTCAAAAGAAAATTTAGAAATGTTCTGAATGAACTGAGACCACATAGGCCCAATAAAGATTGAAAAAGAATTTTCTGACTAGCCCGGATCCAACATCATTGTCTTTGCCCACTCTACCACGTGTTGCCAATGAATCTAACAATGAATTTAGAAGTAGTACAAGGCAATGTACAAAGACTAACTTGGACAAGACTTCATTACTGCCTTTTTGATAGAAAACACCAATTTTGAAAGGATTGATGATACCATTGCTTATTTACTTTTAATTAAGGAAGACCCTAAAACACATGGAGAGGAAATTAACTCTTGGGATGGTAATTCTTAGAAAGATGCTATTAAAAGTGAACTTGACTCTATAACATTTAACCATACCTAGGACTTAGTTAACCTACCCAAGGGATGCAAACCAATTAGAACTAAGTGGATCTTTGAAATAAATTGAAAACTGTCAGTTTTATAGATAAATTTAAGGCTAGATTAGTCACTGTTTGTTTCGCTCAAAAGAAAGACGTTAACTATTTTGGTACTTATTCTCATGTCACCAAGGTGCATACTATTAGAACTTTACTTGCCTTGGCTTCTATTCATAATCTAGTAGTGCACCATGGATGTGAAAACTACTTTTCTTAGTGGTGACTTAGAAGAAGAAATTTATGTAGAATAACTGTAGGATCGTTTTCATCCTAGAGGGGGGGTGAATAGGGTGATACTAATAATAATAAAAATTAATATGTAAATAAAAATCAATAGCATAAAATAATGCAGAAAAGACCACACACAAATTTACCCAACTTCGGCAAAACTCTGCCTACGTGCTGCCCCCAAGGTTTCTACTAGAAATTAAGTAGTCGGACACTTACACACGTAAACTTGCGACACCCGCTAATGACTAACCTAACTCTACGCTCAAAAGCCTACCACAACCCAGCCACTGAGTTATGAATTCTTGAACTACACCACCGTTGTTCGTAATCTAGTCACACAACTAGACAGTTACACAAATTAAAAGAGAAATTACAAAATAAAAACAAAATTAAAATACAAAACCCTAATTCTAATTTAATCCCAACTATTAAGTGAAGCCAGCCCACTTTAATTTATAACACAAGAAAACAACGATGTCTTCCTTTTATTATTTGTGTGGCTGCCTTTCTTTTTCGTTCCTCTTCACAATTTTAGGGTTTTGAGAATTGAAGTCGCCGCTTGAATTATACATTCGAATTGATGCTTTAGCCTTCTGCTTCAATCCGTGTTCTTCAAATTGCTTTGTGGTTGATTCTTTGCTTTGATAGCTTTACGGCAGCTTCAATTGTCTCGGGCTCGACTTGTATGAAAATTGGTATGTGATTTCCTTTTTCAATTTCGATTAAGCTCGACTTCGATTTGAGTTATAAATTGATTTGTGATTATGATTTGCTTGCTCTGGTATTTGTTTGAACTCGAATCTTGGTCTTTTGCCGATGATGTAAATTCGGTTTTATAGGGATTAAAGCCCTATATTTTCGTTTGTATTTGTTTTGTTTGAATTCTTCGTGGTTTTTTCTTGACCATTAGATAATTGATTCAATGCTCGTGATAATTCTAACTTGTTCTTATTTGATATGTTGCTTGAATATTTTTAGTCGGTTCCATTATTTTCTCTGATGCATTAGCATTTGCTCCGTGAATTGCTTTGGGTCAGTTCCTATGACTTCGACATTTCAAATTGTGATAATATTTTGACTTTTAAATTCGTTTTTATCACCTATGGGTTCCATAAAAAAAATATTGTTGGCTTTGACTTGTTGAAACAATTCTTGACTTTGTTCGATTAGTGTTACTCTTTGATTTCACTGTCTTTTTCGGCTTGATCAATTTAAGAAAGAAAACTGCTGCTTTTCTTTGAACTGTGACTTGCAACTATGTTTACTGTAAACATATAAACATGTATATATGTATGTACGTATATGATTGTTGCCTATCCACTTGGTTTCATGTGAACTTGTTACCGTGTTCATGTTGGTCTAGGCTTGTTGTGTGCTGTGTGGTTCCTCTTGAGTCTAGTGGGCTTGATATTGTGTTGAGTCTGCACTTCATATTGATCTCCAATGATTTGCTTCTTCGTGTACACAACTGTGTTGTTGCAGTCTTGAGTATGTACATTTGAAGCTTTTTGTAGTCTGAGTCTTGTATTCTTGGTTCTGTGATTACTTGAGTCTAATACACTCCACTAGTTTGGTCTTGCATTTTTGTTGTTGACTTCGTTTTCTTTTGATGTAGTGAGTGTTTGTGTTTATTGAAGTCTTGTTGTAACAGAACCAGAGTACTTGCATTCAACCTTGTACTTGAAGTTCTATCGCATGTTACATTGTTTTGATCTTCACATGTATGCTACCACTGCTCTGACCATATCATTTGAACATGCTTCTGTCTTGCATTTGACAGGAACCACTTGTGTACACCATGTACTTGTGCCATTGGTTGGATTTGAAGTCTGCATGTAGCCTGCCATTGGTCTGGTTGTACTGGTTTGTTTCAGTTCTTGGTTCTAGTTTGAATCCATGTAGAGTCTGATGTGTTCTCTCTATTTTGGTCTAGTTCACCACTTTCTTTTAATTGCACTGGCCTTGGGGGGTGTTGTTGTGTTCTCTGACCATATGTGCTTGCTTGTTGTTTCCTCACTTTGTTCATATACACTATCATTTGGTCATGTGGTCTTCAGGTGTTGCTCCTGACCATTTGAGTCTGAACTGATATATGTGTATTCATGCATGTATGCTGGTGCTTTGTTGAGTGCACTTGTATTTAAACCTACCTTATAGTTTGGTTTCATTTTAGATCATGTTGATTGACCATTGAAACTTGTACTTGATCATTCTATTTTTTTGTATTGCACCTGAGTTAAATCCAGCATTTGCTTGGGTTTGACCTTGTGCTCACCTGTCCATGCAGTTTTAACAAACAAGTGTATATCGGTGTGCACGGCCTTGTGGCATGTACAGTGATACACTGTGCATGTCACAAGTTATTCGTGTATGATGATTTAAAAGAATATGATGATGAAAAGCCCAAATAACTGAGGCAAATAACATTTTCAAAACACACCCTACAATTTGCACTGCAAAATATTTTCTTTTTCAATTTTATTGCTTCAATGTTTATTGTGCAAATAGCTCAGATGCTGGATTCTAGCTGTAACAAAGTTGAAGATAAAAATACGAGTGATGAGTGAATATGTAGTGAGGTCAAAATTGTAAATTGAAATTTATGATGTAATTGAAATTGTAATGTAATTGAAAATGTATATATGTAGTGAGAACTCAAATTTGTACTAATAAAATATTTGTTTGAATAAAATATTTGTTTGAATTTCAATTCTGTGTTATTTATTTTATCCAACAAATATTTATTTAATTATGTGAAAAATAAAATAGTACAATAACAAATACATTTAAACGAATATATATATATATGTTTATTATCATCAAACAAAAATCATATACTAGCATATTCTACAATAACCTACTGTTTGCATGGTGCCTAGTCAAGAGAACAAGGTTTACAAATTAAGAAAGTCTCTTTGCGGCCTAAATTAAGCTCCCAAATAATGGTATGAAAAATTTGATAGGACCCTAGTAAATAATGATTATATAGTGAATGCATCTTATTCATGCATATATTCAAAGTTGTTTAGTCACATTGTGTGATTATTTGCCTTATGTTGATGACATGTTAATATTTGTACAAAATAGTCATAGTAAATGATTTAAAAAATTTCTTGTCCTTTCAATTTAAAATGAAAGATTTAGAAGAGGCTGTTGTGATACTAGGAATTAAAATGGGAAAAATCGCAACCGGTTTCTTACTAAATCAGTATCACCACATAGATAAAATTTTAAAACGGTTTAATTATTTTGATGTGACTCTTGTTAAATCTTCGTATGATCCTGGTAAGCATCTTAAAAGGAGCAACAAACCTAGTATGTTACAAGATGGATATGCCAAAGTCATTGGAAGCATAATGTTTCTTAGCTTAGCCATGAGTCAATTGAGTAGGTATACTAAACATCCAAACAACGAACATTGGGATGACCTTCATCGTCTTTTGAGTTCCCTTACGGTACAATTGATTGGTGCTTTCATTTTAATAAATATCCTTCTGTTTTGGAGGGATTTTGTGTTGCGTTATTGACAATAATGAAGTTAGCTCCACCAATGGCTATGTACTCACTTTGGTCGAAGGTTTTATATCATGGAAATCCGATAAATAGACATGCGTTGCATGATCTACTAGTGAATCTGAGTTTGTTACTCTTTAGTTGGTTGGTCAAGAAACAGAATAGTTAAAAGACTTGTTAGTAGAAATTTCACTAGGGTAAAAAGCTAATGTTCCAGTTTCTTTTCACTATGATTCACATGTCGCTATTGGAATTGCAAAGAATAGTGTGTATACTAGAAAAGGAAGGCACATCCGTATTAGACACGATGTAGTCAAGAAACTTTTGAAGGAAGGGATGATTTCATTCGAATTTATAAAATCAGAAAGGAATTTGGTAGATCCACTCACGAAAGGATCACCAACAAATGTGATCCTTGAATCATCAAGAGCAATGAGCCTCAGGCCTATAATAGAGGAAAATTTAATGAATACCCATTGACACTTAAATAAGACTACATGATTACACTTTCCCTTTCTATTTTTGTGCTTAGAGATTGATTTCCTTTTGAATCCATAACCAGCTTTAGTAGCGCTTTTATGATGCACTTGATGGATTCACTCGTGAAAGTCTTGATTTGAACTATATGTTCATCATTAATCTGTAGCCAGTTTTTGTGGTGCTTATGTTTTGCACTTAATGGAATTTGTCTTATTTATCTATGATTGAGTCTATTACTCTTGCCGAACCCATAACCAGTTTTGGTGGTTCTTTGGGACGCATTTAATGGATCGTATAAACTATTTTCGTATTAAATCCGAAACTAGTTTTGTTGGTGCTTTTGAGACACACTTGAGGGAATATATAAGCCTTTTTCCTATTAAATCCATAACCAACTTTGGTGGTTCTTTTGAGATGCACTTGATGGATTTAACCAATACTTTCCTATTGATCCCATAATCATTCTTGGTGGTACATTTGAGATGCACTTGATGGACATTACTTATTTTTCTCTACTTGACTAATAAATCCTTAACCAGAATAGGAGGGGCCTTTGAAATGCACTTGATGGATTCTATTATTTGACTTAAGGTTGAGCTTCACGCTCTGAATGAGTACATAGCCAGATTTGGTGGTGTTAGGGAGACGCACTTGACGGGCTCACCTACTTAAATGTTAAGGTGGGGCTGCCTTATATGGGAGATTTTAGTTGATCTCTCTAGAGCACTCATGAGTTCCCAAGGTAAACTCATGGCCATAAAAGCACATGCATATCACAGAGAACTGTAGATATCAAAAGTGGTGTACAAGTTGTGAAGTTTCATTCAAATCTTGTAGTTCAATATAAAATCACTACATAGACAAAGTTGTAGCTTCGCTTCTTGTGCATCAATTCAAATCAAAATATATTGGTGCATGTGTATGAAAGTTTTCTTTTCCTTATTATCTTTCATCAATTTTGAGTTTTCATATAGTTAGCGGGGACTATTGGATAGCTACAATAAAACTTTAGTCCTACATCGCTCGATATTTTGTTATTATCCTCTTTATATATCCCTATTTCTACTACTTGTTAATGAGGTGTGGGTGGTATGGATTACCAAGCAAGCTCGCACATGCATGTGCATGCATACATGGATGAATAGGCGCATGTGGCACTATAATGACGCATTTGGAACTTAGCACTGTGCACTACATTGTAATGAAATGAGCTTGGTTCTTTGCTATTATTTCCTTCTCTCTTTTCCTTATTTATTTATTTCAGTTCTCAAAATTGAAAAGACAAATCTTTTTATCTACTTATCAGTTACAATTGTGATTAATAAAAAATATGAATGTATTAAAAGAATTGTTTCTTCTTTACCCCAACTGTTCAAATTTATCACTTTAGAGTTCTAAGCTGCTGTTTCTACACCAATATTTATTTATTGTTACTCCTTTGATGGGCATAATATACAGAAAAGAATCCAATTCATGTTCTAAAAAATTCTTCTAAAACTCCTAAGCAATTGTCTTTCTACACTCCTCCAAATTCTTCAACCTTAAGGGCACAAGTTCGAAGTCTGTTATGTGGACCTTGGGGAGCGAACGACAACCAACGATAGAACCTTGCATATGCCAAAATTCGCTTTCAAGGAAATGGCCAGTCCATGGCACAACCTCTCTTTTCTACTCTTTGCTGACTATCTTTTCTTACGTATTAGTGGAATTATTTTTTTCTTGTTTGATGGAAAATGGATATTATTTTATTTATAATGATCGTATTATGAATAATAGTTATGATAATAAAATAATTAGCTTTAGGACTCTGAGTATTGGCATTTATATACTTAATCATAATCATGTACCTACTATTAAAAATAATAATGTGTCTAAAATTAATGATAGTTACGTTTAGCATTCTATACTAAGCCATATAAGTAAGAAACAACTGAACGAGTTGGGAAACTAAGGGTTCCTACCATCGCTTGATTCTCAATCATTTAATACTTACAAATCATTTCTAAAAGGTATAGTGGCGAAGAACCCATTTAGTAGGAGCAATGAGAGAGATTATATAAAATCTAAGGATCAGTACATAATGTCGTATATGGTCCACTGTATACAACTACTAAAGGCTGAACCTCTTACTTCATTACTTTCACTAATGATTTACCTATATATGAATATATGTATATTATGAAATACAAATAAGAGGTCTATGATAAATTCATAGAATACAAGAATGAAGCTGAAAACCTATACTTCGATCAGATCGAGGTAGTGAGTACATTGGATATAGGCTCCAAGAGTGTCTAAAAGATAATGGTACTCTCTCTTAAGTAACTCTTCCTTTTTCTCCTCAACCCAATGGTGTTTTGGAAAGGAGGAATTGAACTTATTTGGACATGGTTCGATCGATGATGAGTGGCACAAAATTGCCTCTTTCCGTTTTGGGATATGTGCTAGAAACCCCGACATATGTGTTGAATAAATACCATCTAAATATGTGTCTAAGACCCCATTTGAGTTATGGATTATTCCATCCCACCTTAATTACCATAAGGTGTGGGGTTTCTAAGCTTATGTTAAGAACATAAAACCCTAATAAACTTGAGGAAAAATCAATTTTATGTAAGTTTATAGGGTATCCACGAAACTCTCGGGGATACATATTATATCATAAAAAGGAACAAAAAATGTTTGCTTAGAGACATGTTGCTTTTTTAGAAAAGGAATTTCATTCATGAGAAATTAATGGCAGTAAGATAGACTTGGATGAGATCCAAGAAACTTCTATAGAAACCAAATTTTTAGATAGTAGTTCAACAACCATGTAAGATGCATGACCTATCAAGAAGTGTAGTAAGGGAATCTCGCACGTCAAAGAGATACTACAGATTTCTCATTGATGGTGGTAAGATGGATTGCATCATTCATGATGATGATCGCCTCACATACCAATAAGTCATGGAGAGTAAAGACTATGACTTATGGCTTGATATGATGAAATCTTGTAACAACCCTGGTTTTGGAGATTACCTGTAAATATTAAATTATAACGGTAGTTATGATTTGTTATTGTGAATTGAAATAAAATTGGAGAAATTAAAATGTTTATTTGGAATAAACAATGAATTTTGGTAATAGAATGTGAAAATAAAGTTTGCAAACTTTATTTTGTTTGTTTGGGTTAA
Source organism: Allium fistulosum (assembly GCA_030737815.1). NCBI lineage: Eukaryota > Viridiplantae > Streptophyta > Magnoliopsida > Asparagales > Amaryllidaceae > Allium > Allium fistulosum. The sequence goes on from CM060906.1 coordinate 423,541,680, forward strand.
TAATTAATGGAAAATAGTTTTTATCTAGAGAAAATGCAATAATTGTATTAATTATTGCCAATTACTTCTTCTAATAAATTTTTTAAAGAAGTATTTGATTTTTAAAGGTTGTTTAATCAAATAAAAGGTGGATATTGGTTTTAAAATGAGTTTTAATTATATATTTGAGTTTAGAATGGTTAGTTATATTTTTATAAGCAAGAAAAATATTTTTGTGGAATTTTAGAAGTTAAAAATAAGGTTTTGTGCATTTATTTGTGAAAATTGTGTATTTTTGTAAAATAAAGGATTTTAATAATAAAAATATTTTAAAACTACAAATTAATCTTTTTATATGATAGAAATGTTTTATTTTGTATGTAAACAAGTTTTCTTATTTTTTCTTATGTGTAAATATGGAGAAAATGAATTTTGTTTGTATATATGTGATATATGCACATATATTGTTAAGTGTTGATTAATTAAACTTTAGGCCAATTTATTTTCTTTTATTACTAAACCCATTTGGCCCACTATCACTTAACCTGGTAAAAAAGTGAGAAAAAGAATTAGCTGTACGTTCATTTTCTTTTTCTCAACTCCTTCTTCCTCCTTCAGCCTAAAACCAAAACACAGTAAAACCTCTTCTTCCAAGTTGCAACAATTTCATCATTTAATTCAACCAAATCAAAGTCTTTTTGCAATCTAGAAACTAATCAAAGGTAATCAACTCCAAAACCTTATAATTTCAGCAAAATCCTAATTTCAAAAATGGGTTTTCTAATTTATTGTTGAATTCCTCTTGCATGTCATTTTCTTTTGTTCTACAGGTTCTCAAGGCTTGTAATCAAGCCAAGCTTCTGTTTTGCAACCAAAATCCGAGTCCTTCTATTGCAACAGCAAGGTGAGTTACTGCTCACAATTGCTAACTGAAGCAAAAGCTTCAAAATGCCAAAATCTAACCGAAAATAGCTTCAATACATTGATATTATGTTCATATTGTGTTTTTGGTGAAATCTGAGTTTGTATGTCACTTTGCACATCATTTTCTCCCAATTCCGGCAACGAAATGCTGCCGTATTTTCTTCAGTTGATAGCCTATGTGTTGTAGCATATGCATACCAAATTTTATTACAAAACATATTCGTTTGACGCCTGAAAAATGCTCTGCAAAATCAATGCACAGCCTGGAAATTACCTGTACACTTTTTTTGAACTGTTGCAAACCTGGCCTGAGTACATGTTTGAGACAGCATAACTCATTCGTTTCAAATCAGTTTTGAGCGATTCTTTTTGCAGATTGAAATAGGAGTGTTGAATTACATTTCTGCCAAGTTTTATGACAATCTGGGTTCGTTTGCTATTACGAAACTGTTGTCGAACTTGTACTCGCAGCTTGCTGTAATTCAGTGTTTAAAATCTTGTTTTGGTCCAACTTTGAAACGACGCAGATTCTTCGTTTCAAATCGGATTTGAGTGATTATTTCTGAAAATTGAAGTAGGAGCATTGAATTACATTCCTGCAAATTTTCATGATAATCTGGATTCGTTTGCTATTTCAAAACTGCTGTCGAACTTGTACTCGCAGCTTGCTGTAGTTCGGTGTTTAAAACCTTGTTTTGGTCCAACTTTGAAACGACACAGATTCTTTGTTTAAAATCGGATTTGGATGATTGCATTTCAGATTGAAGTGTGCGTGCTGAATTACATTCCTGCAAATTTTCATGACAATCTGGGTTCGATTGCTATTTTGAAACTGCTGTCGAACTTGTACTCGCAGCTTGCTGTAATTCAGTGTTTAAAACCTTGTTTTGGTCCAACTTTGAAACGATGCAGGTTCTTTGTTTCAAATCAGATTTGAATGATTCTTTTTGAAGATTGAAGTAGGAATGTTGAACTACATTCTTGCAAAATTTCAAGTCATTTTGACACTGTTAACTTATTCAAAATTGTGGTCGAATTTCAAGTCATTTCGATGTTTTCTTGATATTTCTTTCTGGATTTCATACACAGGTATTATAATGTGTTTTAGAAAAACGTTTTTCAAATAAATGGGCTTTTGAAATTATTATTATATATTATTTTTTATATAAAAATTATATACTCTATAATAAGAGAATTTCAAAGGCAATTTCTAAAGCGATTTCGAAACGTTCCTAAAACTCGTTTTCTTCAACTTAATTTCTATATAAAACACACAATTTTTCACTTCGAGTGAAGAGGGAGGAGAATTAAATGATTAGATAAAATGCGTGTTATGAACATGTGCGTTTATCTTTTCAGTTAATTCCTAATCTATTCGTTTGATCGTTTTGACCTTCGGGTCTTGTTTACCAATGAGATGAGGTAAACTTTGTACTGCTTTGAGTGTGGAATTGACTAACGGTTAGTAAACCATTTAGTGCGAACGTGTGGTATGGGACACACGTTAACACTTTACGGGTTCCTATCCGAGGGGTTTGTGACACATATTGCCAGTTAATGGTGTCCAGTACTGGGCCTCCGGACCTTTGCCACTACGGTTTGTTGCCTTCGGGTTTGTGCCTTCGGGTTTATTGCCTTCGGGTTTGTGCCTTTGGGTTTATTGCTCTATAGTATTGCTTTTGGAGTTGGTCCTTCGTCACCGCTCGAGAGATACTTGGGTTTGTCGCCTTCGGGCTTGTGGATCCTTGTTTATACAGTACTGAGCACATGCATCTTTTGTTTCTTTGATATTTATATTTCCCTAGAATATCGCCTTTCGGGGTAGGTCCTTTAAACCACATGATATATAGCGATTACCTAATGGAAACTTGTGTTACCTTTATTGGTATTTATTATTTCCCTTTTTGGCTTGATTTGGGATATTCATATCCTTTGTTTATTTGAGTTGCCGATGATATGAGGCTTGTTATGATTCATCTTTTGTTAGATGATTGAGTTATCTCTTTTAGAGATATTTGTGGTACTTTATGACCTTGCGTGTTCATTATCATTTAGCTTATCTAACTGATTTATTTAGTTAGACTGACCCGTGTATTTTATACTCGGGTCAGACCGAGGTGTTTCAGGTTAGGTACATTTGGACTTAGCCTATTCTACTTTCGCATGGACTATTCTACTAGCTCTTTTAGTTATAGCTTTTTGTGTAGTCCTTTTTGGTTGTAACTCTGTTATGTATATTCTTTTGACTCGCCTGTATATTATGGTTGCTACACCACTTGACATGTATCATTTTGTATACTCTATGATGTATCTGTATATGCGTATATGTATGTGATGATCTACTGTTCTGTGATGTGTTTTACATTTGAGTTGTTATATTTTGTTCTGTTAGATCTTATAGCCATTATAGTTTTGTATTAAATATCTATTAGATATGTCGATCCACATGAAAAAAAATATATGCTACATTTATCGACGCATTCAGTAGATAGTTAAGACAAGGCTATAGATGGTTGCTCCTATCCAGCTCTATTCTTCGTATTAGCAGACGGTATTATCTTGTAATACTCTTTGCTAATGTGGGTCTCAGAGTGGGGCGTTACAAATCTAAAATGGATTCTTTGTACAAAAAAAAGCTTAGACTTTAGGGAATGTACCCGAAGTGGTGAAACCCATCGGCTGCAAGTAGATCTTTAAGAAAAAGTTCATTGTAGATGGAAAGGTAGAGACCTATAAAGCATGGTTAGTGGCAAAAGATTTCTATCAAATTATGGGTGTTTATAATAACATAACATTTTCACCAGTCGCTATGCTTAAATCATTTTGGATTATACTTATAGTTGCTGCTTTTTATGACTATGAAATATGGTAGATGGATGTTAAAAAGTGTTTTTAAATGGTGATTCACAAGTGAATGTTTATAAGTCGCAACGATAGGGTTTTCAGGTTAGTGGTAGGGACGATAAGGCATGTAGACTCGTAAGATCAATCGATGGTCTTAAGCAAAGGAGTTAGAATAAATGTTTTGATAAGGTAATCAAATTGGTTCTAGTAAAAATACAGAGGAAGCATGTGTATAAAGAAAATAACATAATGGCTCTATAACATTCTTAGTTTTATATGTAGTTGCTTTACTGCTAATTGGTAATGATGTACCAATGTTATAATCCATGAAAGCTTAGTTGTCCAATAATTTCTCGATGAAGGATTTGAGAGAGGCATCCTTCGTGATAGGTAGTAAGATCTACAAGATAGATAGAAAAGGTTATTAGGATTGTCCTAATCAGTGTACATATATACCATACTAAGAGGTTTTAGTATGGAAAATACCAAGTGTGTAAATGTTCCAATGTAGCGTGGAACTGTCCTTTCTAAGGGCTCTCAATCTACGAATGAAGAAAAGCAATAGATGAGTCAGATACCTTATGCTTTGGTTATAAGATCTATCATATATATTATGCTACATACTAGGCTAGATGTCACTTTTGCACTAGGTGCAGTTAGTCGATGTCAATTGAATTCGACAGAAATTCATTGAACAACAGTTAAGGTCATCTTTAAGTATTTAAAAAATATTAAGGATTTGTTTCTTATATATGGGAACAACGGACTCATTATGAATGGTTATTCAAAATTGAGTTTGTAGAGTAATGTCGATGACAATAAATCAGTCTCATGTTTCATCTTTAACCCAATAAAGGGGTTGTTATTGAAAAAATTTCAAATAAGAAGTTGTGGATTATTCAATCGTGGAGGCAGAGTACATCACCTTGAACGATGTCGCAAAAGCAGCAATATGTATGCATAAATTCATTAAGGAGATAGAGATTATCCTAAGTATAGAAGGTCCGATGTTATTGTATTGCGACAATAATGTGGTATTATAGATTGCTAAGGAATCGCGAGCTCATAAGAAGCCAGGATACATTGTTTGTAATTTCACATAATACGATAGTTTATTAGTGATCAAGAGATCATAACTGAGAGAGTAGATACCAAAGATAACATCGTAGATCCATTCACTAAGGTGCTTTCTCAACTTAACTTGGGTAGACTGATTGAAGGCATGGAGATCAGGCTTCACAATTGGCGCAAAGTGCAAGCTGATGATAAATAGAATAAAGAGTGTGCCTTAGGGGAAACTATGTAAGTAGTTATGTAACTTAACTTTGTGAATAAACATGTTAGAAATAAATTATGCTTTTGGTTTTATTTTCTTATACATGTGTTTATATAGAGATATAAATAGCGAAATAAATATCTAAGAAGAAAATCCTTAGGAGAAGTATTTTATCAATTGTAGTTACGAATATGTTCATAACCATGATTATTCAATCGATATCTAAATAATTACTTTTTAAATGTTCATATAATCAAGAAAAGGATATCAATACATCCCTTAAGACTACTGTACGTAATGCTCGCCATACGATAGATGGTGAATTACTCATGACCATTGGAGGAACTAAGGAGTTTCATACTTATGGTTGTTTGAAACAATCACAGAAAGACTCAGTGAGAGTCTTCTATAGGTTAATACAACTAAGTCAAAACCTGTGCAGTTAAAGCCCCGCAAAATCCCCGCTATAGCCCATAGCACTTTTTGGTCGCTTTAAAAGTAGATCCGCTTTAAGCCCCACTATTTTCTGCTACATCCGCTAAATTAAGGTTTTTAAGCACCAAGTTTAGCAGTATGAATGTACAAAAGTTAATTTTTTCTTTTAAATCAAATCAAAAAAGTTCAGGTAAAGACCTAATTTTTTGGCATAAGTTCTCAATATAAGTAAGAAATCTATTGTAGTCACCAAATCTAGTCTGCATAAATCATGATATTCTTTGGTTTGGTATATAAGATTAAACAGTATTTCTTTTCCCTACACAATTGATGTGAGAATGAGAATTAGTTAAATTTAAATATTTGGTTTTATATCTAATGAAGCTTTTTACACCTCCCCTATTTTCCGCTATATCCCTGCTTTATCCCCGCTATAACTTTTTGCACCTCCACTTCTATTGAACCACTAAGCGCTTTAATTGCATAGGTCAAAAAGAGGATCTCAAATTAACGACTTGTGGTAGTCTTTAGAATTATGGATACGTTTGATCATTACTAGTTAGGTTATACTTTGATTATGGTCAAGCACAAGGCATAACGACCATGTTACAAACATAGTTGGGTATACGTTGAACCACTTGAAGTGAAATACTGCTCAAGAGAGGACTCGTATCCTTTGTTGTAGAAGATTAATATCATCATAATTGATAGTCAACTTAAAGTAAAAATCTCATGCCAAATTAAATCGGTTAATCGATAAATGCTATCAGATTGAACCAAGGACTTTAATGTAGTCTAAGTAATTTACTGCTGGTATTAATAGAGTTTTGGATCTTAGACAAAACTCGATATATCTTAGTGACAGATTGATGATGAAATAAAATATGCACATAATATCATTACTTAATGCAGCTTAATATTGAATAAAAATAGGGTTCCGCCTAAATGATCTAAAGGCAATTAAACTTGTTCCGGATATTGTACTTCAGCAAAGTCCGTATTGGCTTTGGTATTTAAATTGTTTGAATATTGTGTCAGAACCGAGTTCACACTAGAGAGTCAACACAACCGTGTAGTTAGTTAACTTTTGAGTTCGACCAACATAAAATTAATTTATAATTGTTATAAATTAGTAACAAAGTTAATACAATTGGAATATTAAATTTTTATGCTATTTAAATTATTTACTAGAAGCCTAAAAATTAGTTAAAATGATGTGTAAAAGTTATACAATAATTTAATTAAAGAACATGCTTAAAATAAATAAATTAAACAATTGATTTAATTATTAAATCAATTAGGCCTGAATTTGGAAGCCCAAACATAAGGGGATGGCCATAGCTTGGAGAGGAGGGTGGAGACTTTGTCATTAGATCTAGAGAGAAGGGTGCTAGATATGTATAATCCAAATATCTGTATATAGTCAACCCCTTCATTGTTTCATTACATTAAACCAAACCCTAGCCCTAGCCCCCATTACTAGAACATTGGTGCTGCCTTATAGATGGAGTTTTATCCAGTGGTCAAGGAGAAAGGACTTTTAGTTTAGAGAAGAAAACAACTAACAACTAAGGTGTTCGACAATCAGCGAGATCTCTAGAAGGTAAATTATATTTTTAAAAACTAATCCATATTAATATATACATGCTTATCCCTAATTCAGCCATAAATACAAAAAGAATTCGAAAATTAATTACCTTTTTAATAATTAAATAATACTCGAATTCATTTAATAATATATGTAATCTAATTCGTATTTAAATTTAGATTATAAAGTTATACACACACACTGAGATATATATATATAATAATTGTTATAAACTTAAATTATATAAAACTGTATTATGTTTTAAATCTAATTAAAAATCAAATCCTTTTCTATCAGGTTTAGAAATAAAATAAAATAAAAATTTTGGATTTTTAGTTAACCATATGTAAATATATATTATAAAACGCACAAATTCATATCTAAAATATAAATAAATTTTTGGCTCTTTGCTTTTTAACATAGTAAAAAAACATTTTTGTTTAGATTTTAAAATAGTCAAATTAATTTAAAATTCGAATGTTGAAATATAGAATATTTTAAAACATAAAAAATAAATTATTTAAATTATTTTATATCTAATAAAAATAATATATTTATATATTAAATATATATAACGAACTGGATTTTCGACCCTCGAAAATTGACACTAATACGTCCATTGCATCACATGCCGAACATTCAAGTGTCGAAAATACCGATTTGTTAGGGTGAAAGAAGAAGGTAGAAGATAAAAGAAAACTAAACAACACAGGATCTCACAAGTAGCGAATAATATATAATATAACAATGACCTTTACAAAAAGGAAACATCTTTATTCATATGTACAACATCAAAGTACACTAGACTTATCCTAAATTTGGACAGTTATAGAAACATGTCCTTACATTGACAAACATATAGATTCTATAATACAGAGGAAGAAAAATATACATGAATATGTCTTGACCATCCAGCTCCTCTCCAACTCCAAAGTATCCAGCTAAACCTGGGAAAACATGCTCCCTCTGACCCGAATATTACATGGAATAATGCCCGGGTCAGTCTGGTAAACCAACGTGAGTAAAACCCGATAACAGTAACAACCAAATTGATTTCTACATTTCAAAACCTTTCAAACAAAGGGTATCTCGTAAGACCACCCCGCACATATAAACGGATGTGTTTTTACCTTACGATAACCAAAATATTTTATATCAAAATCCAGTGACATTATCATAGTGTATAGGTTTAAGGTAAATAGACAAAATAGCTAAAATGTTTGCATCTCACATCCAACATACTACGCTCTACAATCAAAAATATGAGGCACGTATTGGAGAAGGATTCCAACTAATGACTGAGCTTCATGGGTACCGCCCGCCACAGACACCTCTAGAAAAATGTACCAAGGTCGTACCTAACGCCCCCTGCCAACACAGGACCAGCCTACCCCTTGCTAGATAGTACCGAATATACCATCATCCTGGTTGCTTTGCAACCTTTAACCGAGCACTCAAACATACACAAATTCATTGATGATTGTGTATATATCTAAAAGGGTGATGATATACCCTAATGGGTGCGACCGACATAGCCCTGCTGCATATCCCCTATTTTAGTCATTCCCAGTTGATGAGGCTTGAGACTAAGTTTTATCTTTTTGAATAGCAATCCATCTTGGAATGCTAACACTACCCTCCAGGCGTCAATGCAATGCCAACATTCATCCATACAAGTTCGTTCTGGTCTGAACAAAACCGAAGGCACTAACCCTACTACATCCATTTTGGAATCACCCTCATGATTAATAGCAGTAGCTCTTGCACTTCAAAGAGCACCATCTTCAATCATCATCAAGATGTCTTCCACTCGAACGTACATGTTGGTTCGTAGTGGTTTTCAGATATATAAACCCAATCCTGGTCTATCCGTACCACAATCGATAATTTACGGTTGACTCATTCCCGGTTCTTTTGGAAGTAAGTTTTTGAGTCTTCATCGGGGAACTCGAATTTACATTCATACTTCCTAAGTCAAATTGGGTCAAACTTGATAGTTGGTTATTTAACTATCAAATAAACAAACAATAACCAATTCCATTTAAGATATATTTATCCATAGCAACCACTAAGCCTCAAAACATATCTTTGTTTAATAAATCTCCTTCAAAAACATTCATATGCTTATCTTTTTGACGTAAGTATATTCACAAAACATTTATAAGATTTCCCATTTCCAAATCTCTTAAACGGATTTAACTACATTATTTAAATTGGAGAAAAGGATAACTCTAAGCACTGTTCCTTCGGTATTAAGTGTGGAACGGATGTTCCATACCACCATTTTTTTAAAAGGTCAGCCTCGAGAAACCCAACCTCAAATTTCTGTTGTAATTATCCTCAATAAATCATTTTAAAAATTTCCCTTACCCAAGAAATCCTTTTTTCTTTAACCCAAACTCGTTTACAAAACATTTATCGACTTCCATACTCATTTATGAAAATCTTTATAATTATTCAAACCTGGTTATATAACTTCTTTGTAAACTTTCAACCTTGTATAAAACATCCCTTTATAGACATCCAAACCCATTTCTAAAATCTTTTTATAAACATTCAAAACTATTTCTAAAACTCCTTTTATGAACACCCCAAAATTGTTTATAAAACTTCTTTATATAGTATTTAAAACAATTGTTAAATCATTCTTCAAATATCTTGTTCAAAATAGAATATCTTTGAAAACCATTTTAAAAGAAAATGAAATATTTACTTTCCAAAACCAAACAGAGGCTTAATGACTACAATGGATCATTAAATTGGATTTACTGATCCAAGTTATATCATGGGTATTGCCTAACATCAGATATGTAAGGGATACACAAATAACATACAATCAATTATAGGTAGATGACCGAGCTACAAATATAGGTAAATACATTATCAGGTGTAAATTTTTTACATATAGAAGTATATTCCATATGCTTAAGTTATCCTAACCAGCTTATTGAAATTAACTTCCTTGTGTTTATCACATTACCGATAGTCAACATTTGTGCTAAACACAAGTCAACTTACTTCCCATAAATGTGTCAACGTTTTATAATCACTACTTTAATTCATTTGGCTACTTAATGGTCCAGACGAAAGATCCTTTGATTTAAAGTCAATTATTCTTAAAAAGAAAATTGATTTAAAATATAACCGATTGGGTTTAAAACAACCTTTGAAAAGATTAAAGCATATTTATTTGGCTTAACCCCAATTATATCTTTATTAATCATAGTTAAATCAAGATTAAATCATAATTAAACTTTAATGAACTTAGTTAAGTCCTAATTAACTTCTTAATGCATCTTAGTTAAGGTTTAAATAATTCATTATTAGTCAAACCCTAATTAATTAAAAAATTAATTGAATAATCACTTAATTAAATAATAGTTAATCAACTAATTAACTTAATTAAATAATAATTAACCATTTAATTACTTCTTGTCTTCATTAATCACTAGCTAAAACCTTATTAATCAATAATTAGTCATTAACCTTCCTTAAGTGTTACTTAACCTCTAATCACTTACTTAATTACTAATTAACTGCTAATTACCTTTAATTATTTCATTAAATAAATAAATTATTAAAGAATCTAAACGTAATCTCTTTTTATGTTACTAATTAAGTTTGGAAAACTTTTATAAAACAATTCCAAAATGAATCACTTAAAGATGGAAATTGTGAATTTTTTGTCGAACTGCATCCATAGCGACTGTCGCTAAGAGCGCGGTTCGCTCTATCTTATTTTAAGTGAAATACTTCACTTAAATTCTTTCTCCTACATGTTTTGAAATAATAATTAGAAATTTATTGAAACCTCAAACCAAGATAAAACTTAAAATCACTTCCAAACTTTGAAACTAGAAATCATAGTTTCGGTTTCAAATCGGATCTCACGTCCGTCGCAACACACAAAGTTGTTAACTTTGTTTCAACTCAACATCATTTGACTCTTAAATCACAACTATATATCCATACTCTCAACATCATAATGAAACACACATATAAACATAAGGTTACATGCTTACTAACTCGACAACATCACATTCAAATCTTAAATTCAATAATACCAAACATAACATCCATCAAATCACCATCGAACAACATAATAACCATTCAATTTTCTCATCATCTTATCACAATAACACATCATAATAAGATCAAAAACTTTTCAAAAATAAAGTAGTTTTACTCACCGAAAATCTTTGAAACCTGAAATGTCTTAGATGCACCAAAAACCACCCCAAAAATATGTCATCTTTCACTTGCTTTTTGGACATATTACTCTCGTATTTTGGAAAAATGATCAAAAGAAAAGTTTTATAAAATTCTTTCTCTACAATTTAGAAAAAAATAATCACTCAAATCAAATTTTGTTTGAGGCAGATACTGCCAAAAGAAGGAGAGCTATATTCGGACCTGAGTTTCTGAGTTTAAAAGTGCACCGTAAAAAAATAAGATTTTGAGAAAACTAAGCTTGAAATTAGAAAAATGGATAAAAAAGAAAGTTATAGCTACTGAAATTTTATACAGTATGAAAAAAAAATCTTGATTTGGTGTAGAATACAGGAAGTTATGGTCGAATAAAGTGGGGGGAAAATGGAGAAGAAAGAGTTTAAAAACAATTTGCATCTTTAAAACAATTTAAATATTTTGATTTAAAAAAAACTTAAACTAAAATAAGAAGCCATGAAACATGAAGAAAGTTTATAGAAATGGAAATGGGGAAGTAAATGAAGATATAGTGAAGTGGATGCGTATTTAAAAGCACAAGAAAGTAGGAAAATTACCAAACTAACCTTAGATTAAAATATCCTAACATGTCATTATTTTGACAAGTCACATCACCACCTTTGTCCACCTCATATGTCACACCCCCTCCACTCTAGTCACATCCTTTAGGTCATGATGGATAATAATGATAAGACTAAGATATGACAAGAGATAATGGTTATGTACTGTATATATATAAGTGTATATATATATATGTTATTATTTTTAAACCATGACTTGTCACATCACTTGCTAAACATAATTAACATAAGATAATATACTATTAGTGTATTATTATTTGGTTAATTAACTCTGTTATATGTTTATATATAGTGCACAAAGACGAACAACATTCCCGACAACTTTCCGGTGTCGAAAAGTCGAAATTCCGAAAAAGGTTCTTCGGTCACATTTTCTATTTTTCTATGAACTATCTATTTTGGTAAACAAATTTTTAAAAAATATTCTACCATCATTATTAAATAATTAATATAAGTTTATTTATAAATAAAAACCCAATTATTTATTATTTAAACTTAACTTGAATTTTCGAAGATATATATAAAACTGATGATATCAATGGTCGATGTCATAACTGCATTTTTATTTTCAAAAAATAAATTAAATATTTTATTTCATAATCTTGTTTGGATACATATATTAGTGTATGTATCCAGATCCATGCACAATCCTTACTGTTTAAAAGTAGCTTTATTGATAAAACGATCTTCGGCTGTTTTATCTATATTTTACCTAGGACGATATTTACAAATTATCAATATTTTACCTCGGTAATTTGTCAGCAAATATTTTTCCCAAAAAAAATAACTATTATTATTTACCACTTAAAACATGATTATTTATTACATTCAAACCTATATCTAAATATTTTAAAAAATAATTATAGTTTATCTAAGTGATAAATTTGCAGATCGCTACAATATATATTCATATATATGTGCTAAAAATAAAAATTATAACAATTATATATATATTAAATTTAAATAATATTATGTTATATATATATATGTATGTAAATGTCATTATTAAATTTAAGGCCAAATAAAAAATTATTATTTGTTTACATTAATATGTATGCATGTACATGTGTGTGTTTGCATGTGAATGTGTGTGTAAATGTATATGCCATCATTATTTACCTATGATATTAAAACTTATTTAACCATAAATCCTAATGGTTAATAATCCACCTCTGACATATATTTGTCACTTTTACCCTAGGTTAGTTCACTATATTTATTCTAGTTATAATGTTTGTATTATAATACAAACATATCATAAAACTAAAATTATAAAATTAAATAAAATTAAATTAAAATGATAATATGTAGTATAATTAAACTATAATTTTAATAGATAAATAGAAATATTTAATATCTAAATTAATTGAATTAAAATTTAAAACCTAAACTCCTTCATTAATCACTACTATTTAATACAAATTGTTTATTCATGTAAACACAAAATACGATCTTGTGCAAATTAATAAAAGGGGTTTTTTAAAATTTCTCCACTTTACCTAACTACTAATGCAGTGATGCACCTGATCCATCAAGTGCTTCACACTTGATGGATGTCCAAGGATAGTACATGATGTGATGTTAGTCATGTTCGATGGCCCATTAGTAGGTGCTCGTCGTATCTTAGTGGATATGAATTTATTTTAGTAGTTGATCTATCAACTCATTGATGGCATGAGCATGAAAGTATGATCACAGTTTGTAGGTAGTTATGAATAAGGAATACGCCAATTTATCCAGTTTGCAGATCATTTTAGGACCTAATCACCTCTTAGTAATGTAATATTTACAGGACGATACACATTGTCTTCTTCCTTTACCAATGTAATATTGATTGCATAATCAGTTACAAACAAGTTCATTTATAAATCTTCTTTATTGACGGGTTTGTACATGATGGGCGTGTTTGTTAAACGGTGCTTTAAGGTCTCGAAAGCTTCTTTGCACAGTATTGTTTGTTTAAATTCCTTCTTATTTATGAGATCAAAATGAGGAATGCACTTATTGTTGGAACTAGGCCAGCCCGCAGTGGAAGAAATGGGTGAATTTCAAAAAAAATTACTCTATTGGATCTTAGTAGAGCCTATGAAGCCTAATTTAATTAGAACATTCCTAAATTTGTTTTAAATAAAATCATTTATTTTATTTAAATTAGTTAAAGGGAAGTTTAAATAAATCTAATTTTAAATGTATAGTGTATCAAATACACCTAACATTTATTAATAAGAGTTAATATATATAGGGAAGGAAACCTCATTTCTTTCCCTAAAATAAGTGATTAATTGCATTAAATGGAGAGATGAACCTTTCATTTCTCTCTTTAATTTGAATTGATCGATTAGATTTAATTTGCATGTGTATATATATATCTGTGTGTGTGTGTATCAAATACATATGTGTGTGTACGCGCGCGCATGCGTAACATGATAATCCGTGAAGGGTATAATGTGCCCGTATAAATGCTGGGATTTACATTGCAACAGACACATTAGCTCATTTCGTGTGTACTGTAATTTGTCTAAATATGTGCTTGTATAATATGGCAAAACAAGATATTAATATATGTAAATGAATAAACATATATATGTGTGTGTTTGTATTCAATATATATATATATATATATATATTATTAAGTAAAACAGTTTCTGCCATAATAAATTAATGTAAAATAATTATATGAAAAATTACAATTTTTAAAATTTTAGAAAATCTGGAAATACATTTTGGGCTTAAAAATAATTTATGGAATTTTCTCAATTAAAATAATATTTATCATTAAATAACTGATAACAGCTCGAAATCAAATTAATTCTTAAAAATATGAAATCAAATTGAAAAATTCTAAACCTTTTTTTAAAGGTACCTGAGGCATATTTTAGACTTAGGAAAAATTTTTGGAATTCTCTCAATTGAAATTATATCTTAAATCAAATAACTAATTGCAGGCTAAAAAAATTAATTATAAAAATTATTAAATAAGTTATAAAAATCTAAACATTTTTCTAAAGGTACCCGAGACATATTTTAGGCTTAAGAAAAATTTCTAGAATTTTCTCAATTGAAATTTTATTTTTAATTAAATAATTGATTGCAAGCTGAATGTAAATTAATTTCAAAAAATAATAAATTAAGGTTTAAAAATATTAAAATTTTACCGTAAACTTCTTATATGCTGTAGTAAATTTAAAAAATATAAACCTATAATTTTGAACCATTAATTATTTTATACATAATAAACAACATATAAAATCATTAAATAATATATATATATACACACATATTTAATAATATACTTTTATATTTTATGATTCATAATAAGTATAAATCATCATAAGAAAATTTTAAGATCAAATATTTATAGTATATAATCATATATACAATTATACATATTGACAACTTAAAGATCTCTATGCATTTAGTCTAAATCTATGCACGCACACACACACACACATATATATATGTATGTATGTATGTATGTATGTATGTATATGTATATGTATATGTATATGTATGTATGTATGTATTAATATAAACCAAAATCAAAAATTCTTTTCTTTAGAAAGTTAATTCAACAATAAATCAACAAAACAAACATTACAACAAGCACATAACTTATCCAATTGTAACAAACACATGTACCCACAAAAATCTTACCTAATTTAGACAATAAACAGATCTAAATACAAATAGATGATTTGGATGTAAATCGACTTTTATATGATAAACTTGATATCAAAACAATAATAATAAATGAAAGTTCACCTTTTAATGAAGCCTTTGAGTCCACGTAAAACAATGATTTCTCTTCTTAAAACAATTCCCAATCTATTAGGTTGCTAATCCGAGATTAAACACCTTCTACTTCAAACTAATATTTTTTTAATTTGAATTGGACTTGAGAATTTTGGGATTGCTTTAGAGGATAGTTGCTGCCATTAAAATGAGGAAGAAGAAGAAAGTGGCTGCTCAAAAATGAAATTAGCCAGATTAGTTTTTTGAGATTAGTATTTATATGCATAGGATAAGAGAGAAAACTATGTAAGTTTCTCACTGGATCTTAGCCACACATCTCCAAACTCTAATCCTATGTTGTAGCTGCCTCCAACCACTCTCAAACCAATGCCTATCCTCTCCAATTCTATGGGCTGTGAGCCCATTTAACCCAAACTAAATATGTACAATCATATTTAACCTATTTTGTTATCGATACCTCGTATCAATTAATGTATTCATAACTTTTATAAATATATGCAACAATTTTATTTCTCAAATCACATTCAAATTTCATAATTAATATTTTATAAATATTAATTTATTTAATTAATTTATAACAATATAAACTAATTAAATCATTTGGTCTTAAGAGAATTCATCGTACTCTAGTCTTAACGGATACATCGATATCCAGTCTCGATGCATCTTGATTAGGAACATTTAAAATGGTGTATTTGTTTTCATTGTGATAAATTAATCATGGTTAAAACACTTTGTAACTACTATCACAACCCATTTATGGATTTTCTATTAAATATACTTTTAATTAAATTTATTAATGTAACCACATTATATCAAGTATATAATAGAAAGAAAACACCATTATTTCAAACAAGATTGGTTAACGAGTTAGATATATGTAACAAATTACATAATTATGCATAGGGCATACCTCTAACTCTATCAATCTTCCACTTGCGCTCGGGGTCAATTATGGAATCTTATTCAAACTTCTCCAATCAGTTTTCTCAAAACCAATTGGGTCAATCCCTTTGTAAACGGGTATGCTATTATGTTTCAATTATATACTGTGTCAATTAACTCCCTCTGACTGTGATAAACCCATTTTATCATATGGAATAATTCAGGGATGTCTCTCGACTTTTAGTGAGCTTTAAGTTCTGTTACGAACTATATCGCGACCTTATTATCATATAACAATGTTATGAGATTCTCAACATTTAGAATCGGCTCAGTTATAAATTTGTGCACTTATATTTTTATATACGTTACTTTTATTGCGGAGCTATTCAAGGTGATATACTTAGCATTTTTTCCTTGAATCAGCCACGATCTTTCATTTGGAACATTTCCAACTTAAATATTCTTAACATGAATTATTATTGACATATTATACTCAATATCACTGATGAAGTTTGAGTCCAATTACTCCATCATAAGGAGTCTTTGTTTATGTAAACAATTCTCTAGTATTTGATAAATACAGGAGAACACTTCAAACAACCATATAATGATATCGATTTGGATTTGAATTTGCATCATGTATCAAATACAAACAAATCACGACATCATAGACAACGTAACATATATGATAGTTCCTGTTGCCAATGCATAAGGAACTAATCTCACATATTCTGTATTAAACAATTTAATAAGGTGTCTTTGCATATCAATTTGGGATTCCAAATATTGCTTATATTCACTATAAAAGACATCATTTACAATCCAAAGTTGAGTATAAAAACAACTCAGGTTGATTTTAACACAAGTACATTGTTAAAATCAACAACGTGTTGTTTACTTATAGTTTAGAAATATCAATGTATCTTTTAACGTTCTTTCTTATGAACACACGCCTCCTTTGCATTTGATTGATAATCAGAATATTTGATATTTCTATCAAAATAATTTTTCAATTTTGATGCTTATAAAATGATACTTTCTATCATTTCTTGGATCATATCCAAAGAGTCACAAAATCAATATCGCTCCCACTAACTTCGAGGCATTTTTATTTATAATATGTAAACAATTTACTCTGAATCATTATTTATTTATTTTTTTGTTTCAATACATATATACAAAACATAAAGTCATACTAAGTGGTAATTTTGTGAGTAAATTCTAATTAACTTGAGCATGTTGAATACCCAATCTATTAGGCTAATTTCAACTATTGAAATTTGTGATATTATTCTTATCAACATTGCTCATTAAATTCCAACTACATTAGTCTTGCTCATAAAGATACAATTGCAACCGATGGATCACATCCCTTTAGTTACGACTACAAAAGTCATATTTTGATAGCGAACTTGGAATTCTTTTGGATTTGCATATCATATCATATCATAGAGTTAGCACTCTTAATGGTTTAATTAAACAACCGAGGATTACATATTTTCGATATTGATAAGAAACTCATAGTTTCTCTTCAATGTGCGAGAATACTTATTAGACACTCTAATGCGATGTAGTCATTTAAGTTATTTAATTTCGTTTCATCTCATCTAATTAGTTCTATCCAATTACTCCTAAGGGTTCATATCAGAATAGTTTTAGTTGATGAAAGTTACTTTGGCATCAAGAAAAGTAAAGTCAATTTTTTTTTTCTGAATTCCAATCGAATGCAATCGGATCTAGTATAGTATGAACTGGCGATCAGAACATATATGGATAGAACTTATAACAGGGTCTCGAAAAGCAAGTAATTTTTTCTGGGCCTTTATTCTTTTTTTAGGTTCACTAGGATTTTTAGATCGTTATCCGTTATCTCCAGGGCTCGATCAAAAGTTGCGTTCGATCGCTGCGGGGAGCAAGTCAAAATAGAAAAACTCTTGTTCTTCTTGGCATCTGTTATTTTGGCACAAATTTTTTTGGTCTATGGATCGTATCCAATTCCATTTAACTAACAATAATTCCTCAAAGAAGTTCCTTCATAATGAAGTTGCAATATCTTGAAATAACAATTGTTTCTTAGTGCAATAAAATAGGTATTTATATACGTTTTATAAATTTATTTGTTTTTAAAACTGTTTTGGTTTTAGTTTACAAATCTTGTGTTCAAAACATAAGTATATCATCCAATGACAATCTTTCCCAAAATTCTATTGGGGAGATTCATACAATATCCCTCATGAACAATTATTATGTTCAATCTTTCGACTCGCACAACTTGCCAACTCCTTGGCCTAGGATATTTTGGGGTTCTTATAAACCTTATCTTGTGTAATTTTGTAAACTGTTAATAGATGATATAATATTAACCTTGTGTACTATTCGTAAGTACATGACCTTATAGAAAGAAAGTAACTCAACTTCACTCACAATTAGTCGTACATTGTCCAACAAAGTTCGATTACTCCTTATTGATGCATCATTATGTATCACATGGAGGAATGACTTTTGAGATTAGATCTTTATTCATTTTTTAGGTACGTTCGGAACCCTTTCCAATATACTCATTCATTCGATCAAATCGAATCATTTCCATCGTATGTTATTTTATTTACTTCTGTTTTATATTCAATGAATTTACCATAGACATACTACATATATATCAAATGCACATGTCCATAACGGTGATAACTCAATGGTGAATATTGCGGAGTACATGGAACTATTTTGGCATTAATAGACTTACGATTCCATACATCTAAACGTATCAATCTGAAGAGTTCATCAACTCTTATGATGCTCCCACTGAATGGGTGCATAGTCCTTAATTGTTTGAAATATAATTAACTGGTATCATATGATTCAAAATCATATAATAAAATTATTTCCTCAAAGCTGTGGCTTAGTCTATAATTTCAAAATAACTGTAAATAGTATTAGATACTTCTGTATTTTCTAATGCATTACTTTTGTTATGAAAACAAATACCACATTATAGTTTTATTTCATAACAAATATTCATAATATTCATATTGAAATATAGCTATGTTTATCTTTTAGTCGATACCAAAAATAGTCATTATTTCATAAATAATGTTCCGTATGTTTTAGGAAAATAATTTTCGTAACATGATGCAATCAATAAGTGCTATATGGTATGCTCCCCTATTTCCACCATTACTATGATAGCGTACTAAAGTCGGAGGTCCATCATTCACTTAATGTAGATTTATTTATTTCACATATTGTAACCAGTTTACCTGGAGATTTCTTCGATCAAATATTTTGAATTCAAGAGAAATAAATATCATCGAAAATAATTTTCTATATGAAAATACATTTCGAAATACAAATCATATTTCTTATTCCAATGTTAAGTACCAATCACTATTATTACTATTTATGTTTTCGTTGTTTCTTTATAAAGCAAAAATGACTATTCACTCTCTTCATCCCAACTGTACCTTAAGTCACATCTACTCTTGTACATTCGTTATTCTTTCTAAATGGCCAAACTATTCAAAAGAAAACCCTTGCTACAATATCATAGCAAACTCTTTACAAAAACGCACTTAATCATCCTTAACTTTTAAGGACATCAAATATGTTGTCCTTTGCATATATAGATCAAACTGACATTTTAGCGATCAAGTTCTTAGATTTATGTCATAGTTTGGGTCTAATGTTATAGTTAACACAGTACAATCCTTTTGTAATCAAACAAATCGAATACTTGATCTTGCGCTAAGGTTTATTTGGTTTATCGGATGAACTAATTTCATCAAAATATTGTGCATTACAAACATTGTTCATTCACCATATTACATTTATATGTGATTGTATATGGATCAAATATCCATAGTCTAGTATTGCTTTTAGAGTTTGAAACCCATAGACTGCAATACATGGTCTCGACCAAACAAATGCATAAGTGACCAAAATACGAATGTATTTAGTAGCTGTAATATCAGGCACTTGCGTGGGTATTGAAACGTTAACATGCAATAATCATTTTTTGATAGGTATATGTTATATTTTATTTGTCAATCTTCAATTCATTTGTATACCTTAATTGATAAACATTTTATCAATCTTATTAAATGCACAAATTTATCAATTTAGATTATTATAACATCATACAGCAGATGTTCTTACAATATTAGAAAGGTTAAATGTTATTATTTCATTGTTCTAATAAGGCTCCCACTAGTCTTTTATGTTTCACCAAACCCTAAGCAAAATATAGAAATCTTTTAGCCTTCACTAGTGGGTACAACTGTTTGTCTTGAAATTCTAACCTTGAGTTTGCTCAATAAGTCATAGCTCCAGGACAATGGATAACTCCTTATCCGTTGTATCAAATACAGCTCCTAACCCATAGTTCCTTGTCCTAATCTCATTTCGACCTTGAATTTTCTCAACAAACCGAAAGAGATTATTCACTCATACCTATTATATTGGACGGCCTAAGTATAGTATATGTACCTTAAGTTTGATCAATAAATACATATAGTTATCTTACCTCGTCTATTCAATATATCAATAATACTACACATAACATCCCTAGCTTGAGTTTGCTCAATAATATGCAAGTGATATATATATATATATATATATATATGGTAGAGGACTACATAATATTAAAGATACATAATCTTCAATATATTATATTAAGTGATATCGACTTACGAAATAATGTATACTTATGAAATACCCTCGTAATTCAAGTGTCAAGCACATCTGAAATCACAGTATAAGTACATTACGTATGTATTTATTCCTTAAGTCTATTTAGGGTTTCTTTAATGTTCCGCATTTAGTTTATACATTCATATTATATAAGTTTTATTATTATATAACATTTATATTTTATATTACTTATATAATTGTCTTATGTATAACACTATATTAATTAAATCCTATTTAATTAATATTAATTAATTAACATTTTAATTAATTTTATATCAATATAACATTTATATTTAATATTTATTATATATTATAACCTTTATAGTATAACACATATATCATATACATATGTATATTATTTAATTAATTAACCTTTAATTAATTTATTTAATTAAATTATATCGATTTCAAAATTTATCTCACATACATACATGTATACTTAAGTTATCTTAAACACTTTTAAAATAACATAACATATATCAACATATATAATGCATGCATATAAGAACAAATTCATTAACTCATTTAATTAATTTATCTTATTAATAAATTTTAAATTTCGAAATTAATGTACAAATAGTTTCAAATAATTTAAATATTTCATTACTTTTTCAAACATTTTGATAATTTATGTTATATTACAACCTTTTATAATAAACATGTTTTTCTTTTAAATTTAAAATCTTGTCTTAATTTTAAGACTATTTTGAAAATTAGCCTAAGGCCCAATTCAAATTAGGCCTTTTCTAACAGGGGCAACATTTGGGCTCATTTCACCTTTTAGGCCAAGCTGGTAACCAGGTAGTTCATGGTACTTGATTACCCAATTCCAATCCTAGACATTACCTTTCTAGATACTGTACTAAGTGGGCAAGCTTAATTAGTAAGCTCGAACATAACTAATTTAGACAGCATAGACTATTGGGCTTCGATATAATTATTGCTCCTGCCCAAACTTCTTTGGGGTGACACAACTAGGTACCTCATGGGCAATTTTTACCTACAGCCTCTCGACTAGCATAACCATCACAGGACATGTTGGGGCAAGTGGTAATGCTTCATCACAGATCAAAATGTGAGAACCCCCTATCATGCTAGTTGTAGGGATCAAAACTAGGATATCCAATGTACTAGGTGATGCCTCAACCAACCTTGCTCTAATACCATTGTTGGAACTAGGCCGACCCGCAGTGAAAGAAATAAGTGAATTTCAATTTTTTTACCCTATTAGATCTTAGTTGAGCCGATGAAGCCTAATTTAATTAGAACATTTCTAAATTTGTTTTATATAAAATAATTTATTTTGTTTAAATTAGTATTAATAAGAGTTAATATACATAGGGAAAGAAACCTTTCATTTCTTTCCTTAAAACAAGTAATTAATTGAGAATATTAATAAGATTTAATGTATATATAGGGAAGGAAACCTTTCATTACTTTCTCTAAAATAAGTAATTAATTGAGAGTATTAATTGCATTAAATGGAGAGATGAATCTTTCATTTCTATCTTTAATTTGAATTTAATGATTAGATTTAATTTACATATATATATATATATATATGTATGTATGTATGTATGTATGTATGTATGTATGTATGTATGTATGTATGTATCAAATACATACATGCATACATACATACATGTTAGCGCCAAAATTGGTCACTAACACCCAAATCTAGTTGAAAGCACCAAATACCAGTAACAGCTCACAAACAGAATGTATGTAGAGAGTAATAACGTGCATAACAGTAAAAATTAAAATGAAAGCAGTAAAGAAAAAATAGATTTTATAGTGGTTCGGCTAATTCCGGCCTATGTCCACTTAGAAGTTTGCTTTTTATTGCTGTAATAATCGATTACAGTTACAAATGGCAGAGTTGCCTTAGCCTCAGAAAAGAGAAAGTAAGAGAGCAGAAAGAAGATCCCTTTTCCAGAAGCCCTATGTGCTGTATTTATAGGAAAAACTAGGTAATTGGGCTTCTCAAGTGATACAGGCCCATTAAGACTTCGGCCGAGTTCACACCCTTCACCTCGACCAACCCCAAGTCGTCCTTCAGCCGACCCGAAGTAACCATGGTAATGGCCCGAAGTGAAATGCTCCGCGACTCGAAGTAACATGACCTAAAGCCTAGCCCAAACTCCAGTTGAAGTAACACTCACCCAAGTGTTGAACGACCCATACCTCCCTGATGCCGAACGACCACCAATGCCGAACGACCTATACCTCGCTGATGTCGAACGACCACCAATGCCGATCGACCCATAACTCCCTGATGCCGAATGACCAACAATGACGAATGACCTATACCTCCCTGATGTCGAACGACCACCAATGCCGAACGACCCATAACTCCCAGATGCCGAACGACCAACAATGCCGAACGACCTATACCTCCCTGATGTTGAACGATCACCAATGCCGAATGACCCATAACTCCCAAATGTCGAACGACCAACAATGTCGAACGACCTATACCTCCCTGATGCCGAACGACCACCAATGCCGAACGACCTCCAATGCCGAGCGACTTCTAATGCCGAACGAGGTACAATGCCGAGCAAGGTACGTTGCCGACCCACATCACCTTGCCAACCCAAACCATGCCGAGCCGCCTCTAACGCCGAAACATCCCACCAATGTCGAGCCAGCTGCGACCGAACCATCCAAATGTCGGGCCACCATCAATTGCCGAACCACCCAAATACCGAGCGACATCAGCCAACCTACCTAGGCCGAGCCATGCATATTGAACCATCCCTGACTATCTATCCATCCAGTTGATTAAATCCGTCATGAACCAACCTTGATGAACGAGTAGTCAATTTAGTTAAGTCCGCTAATCTACGGCCTTGCCAAAAGACGGGTTAACACTTGCCCCCCAAAACATGCCTTGCTCTGAAAGGCGTGTTTTGAATAGTCTCAAGTCCGTATATAATCCACATCCATACTTTCTGATTCGTAATCCAATCCATTTTATCGAGGTGCCATTGCCGTATCCTTATCCGGATCTACGATTACTCTAAGTTGATATCCAATTCCGAATCCAGTAACCAAATCCTTAGCCAAATCCATATCCACCTGAACTCGACAACCGAGTTCCAATCCATCCATATCCAATGACCAATAACCGTATCCATGACCTCTCCGGGTCGATGTCCAAATCCGGGACCGTTCTGGGTCCATGCCTAAATCATTAGCTGTTCATAGCCAATATCCAAATCTGTAACCTCTCCTGGTTCTTGCCAAGCGCAATCCACACTTGACGACCAATGTTAAGTAATTCCATGGTGTTCCTGGTTCAGTGTCCCTGAACGTCAAATAATGCCATGGCTTAAGTCCTAAGCCGAATCCTGGTCGCTTCGGACCCTTGTCGAGCATAGTCCATATTCGACGACCTACATAGGAGACAGTATGGGGCCTAAGTCCTAGGCCGAATCCCGGTCTCTCCGGACCCTTACCGAGCATAGTCCATGCTCGATGACCCTTCAGCTAAAATCCAAACCGAAATCCAAATTCAAACAGAAAACTTGAAATCCATATCAAAAATCCAAACCAAAAAAACAAACATCCAAACCCAAATCCGAACCAGAAAACGAGCAAAACAGGGAGTTCAAACCAAACCAGAAAAAGAAAATGTCCAAGTCAAAGGAAAAAACAAATTTCACAAACCAGGGCGTCTCGGTAAGCCATCATCTCAGAGCATGCCTGAGGGTTATCTCCGACCCCGTACATGAGTAAGTGATTTAACCGTTTGCCCGGAGTTTGTTACTTATTCCAAACCATCAAGATTAGTTGATGACCAATCGGCCATCATTCCTGGGCCTTATGCCCTCGTCGTTCAAGGTAGGCGGTGGCTGATCCTGTTCCACCGCCGCATTCCGACTTCCGACATATTGTCGCAACTGACCATTCCTTATATGCACCTCAATTATGTCCTTCAAATGCCGACAGTTGTTAGTGTCATGTCCGTCCAGGTCATGAAAAAGACAATGCCTTCCTGACGCCCTTTCTCGTTCTGAGGGCTCCCTCCTTGCCGGCCTTCGATACGAAAGGCGATCTCGAGTATCCAAGAATATCCGCTCCAACGTTGCATTCAATCCTGTGTAAGTGGAGAACTTTGGTTCTCCCTAGTGCTTCCTTTTCCCTTTATCCTTGCCCCCACCCGAGCTTTCGTCGGGTAGTCCTCCATCCTTAATCATGTTTACTTCCTTTGACCTCATGTCCAAACATGAATCCTCTTGTCTCAGAAATCTCTCAGCTTCATGAAAGAATTCCCCAAGATCCAACGGTGGGTCCCGTATCAACGATACTTTGAAATCTGAATTATCTCCGATTCCTAATACTACAGCCATCAGAACCATTGATGGATCTGGCCGATCCACCGAAGCAACTGCTGCATTAAATCGAGTTAAGAATGTCCTAAGCGATTCATCCGCCTCCTGTTTGACTGATGTTAGCGTCATCACGTTCTTTGGTATTTTTATGTGAACTCGAAACTGACTTAAGAACTTGTCCACCAGTTCCGTCCATGTTCCAATGGATCCATCCTCCAGCTGTCTGAACCACATGGCAGCAATATCAGTCAAGTACAGGGGGAAACATCGGGCCATAACCTCCTCCGTTGCCCCCAGCACTTCCATATGCCTAGTGTACCTCATCAAATGGTCGGTGGGATCCGCCTTCCCGTGTATACTTCCAGAGTGGGTAGTTTGAAATCGGGCGGATTCCTATTTGTCCTAATGTTCTGGGTAAACGGAATTTTGTTAACTCCCTCCAAATCCTTGTTTGTCAGACCTCCGCGAATAGTCCGCCTGATAATGTCAGTCAATCCAATGTTTCCAACCAAGGGTTGCCCCCTATCCATGTTTCCAGACTGCCCCCCAAGTCCGCGAGGAAATTCTGGCACATATTCCTCATCACGTACTCCTGTATTCCTATCGACGTCAGGCAGCGTAGCGTCATTAGGTATCCCTCCATGAACTGGTCCAGCATTACCTGGTGGTGTGCCCCCGAGTCTAGGTCCATCTAGATTGTTAGCTGTTTGTTGATTGGGAGTTGCTCCCTGCTGAATCACTCCATCTGTCCGCTGGTTGAGTTCCTCTGGTCCAGTTCCAAGAACTTGAGCACCTGCAGTTCCTGGTTGTCCAAATTTCCTAAGAAGAGCCTACATCATCTCCTCTTGCCGTTTCATCATCTGCTCTTGCATAGAATTCATCATAACCTGCATCTCGTCTCGAGTTATGTAGATGGATGCATGATCCTCTCCAGCTCCAGAAGAGGCTACTTGACTTCCCTCCTAGTTGCTCCTTTCTACTGTTTGCTTTCTTGTTGGTGGCCTAGCCATTGCTTCCTAGAATCCAAGTTCCCAAGCTTTTGAATCCAAAATCCTAGCTCTAAAATCCCTGAGTTTAATTCTCAGTGAAAGCACCAAAGTGTTAGTGCCAAAATTGGTCACTAACACCCAAATCTAGTTGAAAGCCCCAAATACCAGTCACTGCTTACAAACAGAATGTATGTAGAGAGTAATAACGTGAAGAACAAAAATTAAAATGAAAGCAGTAAAGAACAACAGATTTTATAGTGGTTCGGCTAACTCCGGCCTACGTCCACTTAGAAGTTTGCTTTTTATTGCTGTAATAATCGATTACAGTTACAAAATGGCAGAGTTGCCTTAGCCTCAGAAAAGAGAAAGTAAGATAGCAGAAAGAAGATCCCTTTTCCAGAAGCCCTACGTGTTGTATTTATAGGCAAAATTAGGTAATTGGGCTTCTCAAGTGATACAGGCCCATTAAGACTTCGGCCGAGTTCACACCCTTCACCTCGACCAACCCCAAGTCGTCCATCGGCCGACCCGAAGTAACCATGGTAATGACTCGAAGTGAAATGCTACGCGACTCGAAGTACCATGACCTAAAGCCTAGCCCAACCTCCCGTTGAAGTAACACTCACCCAAGTGTTGAACGACCCAAACCTCCCTGATGCCGAACGACCACCAATGCCGAACGACCTATACCTCGCTGATGTCGAACGACCACCAATGCCGATCAACCCATAATTCCCTGATGCCGAACGACCAACAATGTCGAACGACCTATACCTCCCTGATGCCGAACGACCACCAATGCCGAACGACCCATAACTCCCAGATGCCGAACGACCAACAATGCCGAACGACCTATACCTCCCTGATGCCGAACGACCACCAATGTCGAATGACCCATAACTCCCAGATGCCGAACGACCAACAATGTCGAACGACCTATACCTCCCTGATGCCGAACGACCACCAATGCCGAACGACCTCCAATGCCGAGCGACTTCTATTGCCGAATGAGGTACAATGTCGAGCGAGGTACGTTGCCGACCCATATCACCTTGCCAACCCAAACCATGCCGAGCCGCCTCTAACGCCGAACTATCCCACCAATGCCTATCCACCTGCGACCGAACCATCCAAATGCCGGGCCACCATTAATTGCCGAACCACCCAAATGCCAAGCGACATTAGCCAACCTACCTAGGCCGAGCCATGCATATTGAACCATCCCTAACTGACTGTCTATCCATCCAGTTGACTAAATCCATCATGAACCAACCTCGATGAACGAGTAGTCAATTTAGTTAAGTCCGCTAATCTACGGCCTAGCAAAAAAGGCGGGTTAACAATACATATATATATATATGTGTGTGTGTGTGTGTGTGTGTGTGTGTGTGTAACATGATTATCCGTGAAGGGTATAACGTGCCCATATATAGATGTTGGGATTTACATTGTAACGGACACATTAGCTCATTTTGTGTTTACTATAATTTGTCTAAATATGTGCTTATATAATATGGAAAAACAAGGTATTAATATATATAATTGAACATATATATATATATGTGTATGTATCTATACATAATACATACATGAACATAGATATATATATATATATATGAACATAGATATATATATATAAATGAATATATATATATATATATATATATCTGTGTGTGTGTATTCAATAAAACATTTTTAGGCCATAATAAATTAATGTAAAATAATTATATAACAAATTGCAAGTTTTATAATTTTAGAAAATGTGGAAACACAATTTGGGCTTAAAAATAATTTATGGAATTTTCTCAATTAAAATATTTATCATTAAATAATTGATAACAGCCAGAAATCATATTAATTCTTAAAAATATGAAATCAAGTTAAAACATTCTAAACTTTTTCTAAAGGTACCTGAGACATATTTTAGGCTTAGGAAAAATTTCTGGAATTTTCCCAATTGAAATTATGTTTTTAATTAAATAATTGATTGCAGGCCAAAAAAATTAATTATAAAAAAATTTAAATTAAGTTATAAATCTCTAATAAAATTTATAAAGGTGCCTGAGACACATTTTAGGCTTAGAAAAATTTCTAGAAATTTCTTAATTGAAATCATATTTTTAATTAAATAATTGATCGCAGGCTGATAGTAAATTAATATTAGAAATTATAAAATTATGTTTTAAGGATCTTAAAATTTTATAATAAGCATCTTATGTGGTGCAGCAACTTTAAAAAATATATAATTAAAATTTTGAACCATTAATTATTTTATACATAATAAACAACACATAAAATCATTATATAATAAAAAATATATACATATTTAATAAAATATTTTTATATTTTATGATTCATAGTAAGTATAAATCATCATAAGAAAATTTTAAGGTCAAATATATATGATATATAATTATATATGCAATTGTACATATTGACAATTTGTAGATCTATACATTTAGTCTAAATCTATACATATACATACATACATACATATATATATAATAGTATAAATCAAACTTAAAAAATCTTTTTTTCTAGAAATTCAATTCGGAAATAAATTAATAAATAGAATATTACAATAAGCATATAACTAATCCAATTGTAACAAACACATGTACCCACAAAAATCACACTTAATCTAAACAATAAACAGATCTGAATACAAATAGATGGTTTGGATGTAAATCAACTTTAATATGATAAACTTGATACCAAAACAATAATAATAAATGAAATTTCACCTCTTAATGAAGACTTTGAGTCCACGTTAAACAATGATTTCTCTTCTTAGAACAATTCTCAATCCATCAGGTTGCTTATCCGTGATTGGAGACCTTCTACTACAAACTAATATTTTGTAATTGAATAAGACTTGAGAATTTTGGGATTATTTTAGAGGATAATTGCTTCCACTAAAATAAAGAAGAATAAGAAAGTTGCGGCTTTAAAATGAAATTAGCCTTAGATTAGGGTTTTGAGATTAGTATTTATATACGTAGGATAAAAGAGAAATCTATGTAAGTTTCTCACTGGATCTTAGCCACACATCTCCAAACCCTAATCCTATGTTGTAGCCACCTCAAACCTCTCTTAAACCAATGCCTATCCTCTCCAAATCTCATGGGTTGTAAGCCCAATTAACCTAAATTAAATATGTACAATCATATTTAACATATTTTGTTATCGATATCTCATATCGATCAATATATTGATAACTTTTATAAATATATGCAACAATTTTATTTCTCAAATACATTCAAATTTCATAATTAATATTTTATAAAGATTAAATTATTTTGTTAATTTATGACAATTATAAACTAATTAAATCATTTGGTCTAAAGAGAATTCATCGTTTCGGTTGTGTGACTCTTGGGTCTAAATTCGATCAGCGATTAACGTCGAACTATTCGAACGTTAACGTTCATACTTCACTTAGCAGATGGGGTGATAATATGGCTAAATTTATTGCTTACTCATTTTAAGAAAAATTCATTTCAAATTAATAAGCGTTACCTAGTTGTGACAATTATTTATACCAATTCTCTTCGTCAAAACTATGTCACCTTGGACTTATTGAATTTGGTAATTGTCAAAATTCCAACATCGTCCACATTCAACTCTATAGTCCAAACACAAAGTACTTGGTTCAATAATAACAATTATTACTAACCGAACTACTTTGGCCATAGATTTTGAATTTGGGTTGACTTGAGCTGACCGTGATACTAACCCTATATAATTGAGGAACGAATCCTCTCTAGAATAGTGCTTCACTTCCAATACTTCCACTCGACCCAACTGTAGTCACTTTTTGGACGCTTTGCCATGATTTGACTGTAATCAAAGCGGAGCTTTCATATTGAAGATTCATAGTATTCTCGAGTAGAAAGAACCGTGTAAATTATTCACATCGATATTTTCTATTTGACTTTAGTTATATTAACCAACAGAAAACTATCAAATGAGTGGTTCCATAGTTATCCAATAACTATTAGCACATAAACCCTAGGTACCCCTAGCAGTCATGAGTAATACACTACCCAACATTTGGAGCATTACGTACTTTAGTCTTAACGGGTACATCGATATCCTGTCTCGATGCATCTTGACTAGGAACATTTATATTTGTTTTTATGCTGATAAATTACTCATGGTTACAAAACTTTGTAACTAATATTACAAAATGTACCATTTATGGATTCTCTATTAAATATACTTTTAATTAAATTAATTAGTTAATATAACCATATTATATTAAGTATATAATAGAAAGAAAACACCTTTATTTCGAACAAGATTGATCAACGAGTTAGATATATGTAACAAATTACATAATTCCCCCTAGGGCGTACCCCTAACTCTATCACTTATTAGTAGCCCAAGAGATGAAACAACTGAGAGTGACTACTGCGCCATTGAGACACTACATACTTAGAGGACAGAGGCATTTTCATGTTCAGTATTATTGGAATATTATCAGAATTCGCTTCAGTTCCCTTGGCACTTACCACATAACCCAAAAACTTACCTAAACATATAACAAATGAGCACCTTTATGGATTAAGATTCATGTCGAATTTGCATAGGATGTCGAATGATTCTTCCAGATTTGCACGTGCCCTCCAGCCTTTTCCTATTTTACCAACATGTCATCTACGTAGAATTCATGGAGCTTTTGATAATTTTGAGAATATACGATTTAGTAACCATTGATAGGTTGCCCCTGCATTCCATTGGCCTAAGGGCATCACTAAATAACAAAACACACTCATATCGGTTGGTGATGAAAGACATGCCTAATTCAACTTATGCGTCACTGAGTTGATCGATTCTTGGTAGTGGGAAGCTAAACTTAGAGCATGCCTTACTGAAGTTGGAAAAGTCTCCATCACCTGTTGTTGGGCTCATGGACCAGATAGGGTTTGCTACCCATTCAAGACACTTCAACTCCCTTATGAACCCGTTACTAAGTTGTTTTTTGACTACTCTTTTGTTGTTTAGTATCTCTTAGGGTTTATTGGTCTATTTTATCGAGGATTGGCATCATGTTGATATTGAAAGCGTAACAAATAATAGAGGGACATACACTGGCAATGTCCGCATGGCTCAATGCAAACACATCATAATTCTTTCTTGTGAAAGTATTCAATTCCTTATGCATTTTTCATCGGTTCCATGCCAACTTAAACTAACTCATTACACTCTTCCTTGTTTAACTCAAGTACTTCTAGTTCAGTGGCTAGACCTCCCTCTGGTCACTATCACTGGTTCATGGATCTAGCAGATCATCATTTTCGTCGTTCGTCAATACTTGTGAGCCGCCTTCATCTAAAGCATAAACAAAATGATAAACTAAATCATCTTCTTCTTCTGCTGGTATGGAGTCCTACGTTTGAACCATTGGTGATCAGTCTTCCTTTTCTCCCATGGGTGATTTCAATGATATAAAGAGTGTTGGCCTTGTTGTATTGCTATCTTTAAGCACCAATCGTGTGGCTTTCTTATCGTTCCATGCTGAAATAAGCTTATGGGTTTGGGCAATATCAATTAGGTACATCGAAGATAAGTTGTTAGTACATGTGCATTCTTCAACCATGATAGTTTTCGTCCTAGGTCGTTCTCTGATGTTGACTTCATAAAACAACGCTATAAAATAACATAGTATAACATACCTTTATAAAAAAATAAAGTGTAGCACATGGTAGAATATTAAAAAGAAACTAATTCATTTGAAAACTTTACTACAAAATAGCATTTTGAGTTAATATATACATTTATTTCGGTTAAAAATACTAGCTATAAAATAACATTACAAGCTATGATACGTATATTTATCTAAAAATGCTACTACAATTTATAAAAGAGAACTTTTGCAAAACACCATCTTTAAGTTTCAAAATACACAGCCAATCTTTCTCAACAATGTTTTTAAAAACGCCCATATTTTTAATTTTAGCTACACTTCAAATATTTGCAGGTTCTAAAATGCAAATATATGCGTTTACACTATAAATATTTGCGTTTTTGCGAAAACAAGATTCAAAAAAAATGAAAAAAATTTGCAGCAAAAATGGCAAATATTTTCATATTTGATTATCGAAAAAAATGTCAAAAATAATTTTAGGAGTTCAATTTAAAAGATGTTTTTGAGAAGGGTTTTACATGTATTAAGTTTGAAAATTAGGGGTACAATCCTTATTTCCAATTTATAAAATGCTATAGGAAAATAACATTACGAGATGAGTTATATGTATACTTAATTTATAATTTGGATTATAAAATGACACTACATAGTAGCATTAGAATTTATAATATACCTTTTCTTTTCTAATCCACATTGCTCCCACCACCTACTTCAACTCTGCTAATTAGGACCAACACCACTCTCATTGTCATTCCCATTACCATCTCCTTACATTAACATGAAAAATCTCGTTGCATCCCTCCTCACTACTAATATCAATCCCCAATGCCCCATCATCACCCATTTCAAAGACCGTCACACCACACAGAAGGTCGTCGCGCCAATCCATCACCCAAGGTCCATATCGTAAAAATTGTAAAACCCTTATTTACCTCAAAGATAATTTTGGATATTTGTTGTATTTTATTACAAATTTATTATTGACACTAAAAAATAAAGTGACTGTTGTTGTGGTCATAAATTGCTTAAAGTTTGTCTTTTAAAAAAAATTCCTTTTTATATACATATAATCAAACAGACCGCATGAAGGTTTGCCCTTGCCACAATGATGCTTATTGGATTTCTCTGAAGCCAATTTATTGAGCAAGCATGTCTCCATGAAAAGGGCAACGCTCATTTTTTTCACACATTCGTTCGTTTATAAAAAGTTTGCTCACAATTTCACTAACTCGAACCCTAAATTTTATGACATCAAGTTCATTCACAACAAGTCGCTCCTGATTTCCCGACCCAAACTCTAAATTCTATCACCGATTCCAATCTACCATGAACACTATAAGTGCCATTAAGAGTATCGCCTAAAATGCCACCACTTAACACCAACCTTCGAAGCTACATGTACCATTGTAATTTTTTATAGTCAGTTGAAGTACTTGATTGAATAATAAGATGTAGTAATTTCAATGAGTACTTAGTAACATTTGGAAATAGTAGGTGAAGTAGTTAATGAACTGTATTAAAAGTTTGTGATATGTTTGTGGTATTACAATTTCTAATTTCATTCCAACACAAGTATATTATATTTTATATAATACTGTGATTATGATATTATAAGTTTGTAATTAAAACTATAGCATATGATTACCTTTTCTTTTCGTTTTTGGAATTGAACTTTTAGCATATGTTTGTATTATAAGTTATTTATTACAATTATAACATACGTATGTAATAAAAAAATTCTCTTGATAATACTTTATTTATATTTTAATCAATTATTTTGCATTTCTTTTGTGTATTTCATAGAAGCTCAGATGATGTAGAAGATGATCAAAGCGGTATAAATTATTTAGGAACATATGGATGTTAAATTGTTTTCTATTGTAGAAATGTAAAATAGCCTTTATAAAGTAACTATTGTGTTATATAGTGTATTTAGTATGAATTCCAATTTGATTTCGAACCGTGTAGGTTGAAAATTAGGAGAGGTGTAGATGGGATATAACAAAGGGAGGTGTATCAGATTCCCATACACAAACACATGAGGATTTTACGATACGAGGCTATACAACCTGAAATAATCTTTTTTTCATGTTGAGGCCACATCGCCGTTAAATTCTACTGGTGTGTTTCTTTTGTAACGATAAACAATGCATTATGATTTATAAAAAAATATTTTTCATTTCTAATAATTAAAGTAATTATTTTTCCAACATATTATCATTACTTGTTTTGTTCGATAGAATTTTTGAACATGATGAAAATTAGTAAAAAAAAATTGAATATAATTTTTTTTATAATACAAGTTAATAATACATTAATATTATTTGATTTTTAGATGGTTGGTTTCTCCAACGTCGTGCAGTAGTACTAATATATTATATTACCTTGATAAAGAGTATACATTAATTATCCATGATATTAAAATACAAGCAATAGAAAGTATTATCTTGATACAAATTTATAATTAATTTTCAGTTCCTATTACCATCGTCGTATGTGTATTTGGAAAAACATGGAATATATTTGAGTTTTTCTGGTTACGAACATCCAAAGGATTCCACAAAATTCGAGTATAACGGGTAGGCTTACAAAAGAGAATAGAAGAAAATGGGATTAAAGATGAAACAAAGTTAATAACACAAAGGCATCGTCTATTAAATAGTAGTAAAGTAGAAGTGTTAATGCCAATAATAGATCAACACCCAAGAATAGGTTGTAGAAAACCCATGGGACCTAGATCTAACAGATAATAGTAAAAGCAAAGGAAATAAACAACTACAAGAAAGAGAGACATAAGATTTTATAGCATTTCGGCAATCTTTGGCCTACGTCCACTTTATAGCTTTGTTGCTTATTGATTTGATAGAGTTTGCTTGAGATTACAAAAGGTTTGAGAGAGAATAAGCCATAAGTACAAGGGTTTGACTGATTCTAAATCCTAGAATTGCCTAAAGTAGCTGCGTTGGTGACTATTATGTGGAGGAAGGAGATGAAGAAGAGACAGAGATTTCACATAGTGATGGCAGAAAAGCAGATCCTTTCTTGGTTGCTTTATGGTTTGTATTTATAGGGACAACAGTCATGTTGGATCAGAAGCCCACTACAAGAGAGGTCCAGGCACCGGCCTAGGGATGTGTGAAAAATTTTGTGGAGCAATCGAGTTAAGGTGATAACTCAATGTCGAGTATCCCCATAACTCGGTACTGAGTTATCGCTTTAAGGAGAGAATCTTTCGCGTTTTTTGGCATTGTGTTTCTTACTTCATTTTAAAGTGCCTTTTGTGTTTTCATGGGTTGATGACTTGTTTTGATGATCATTCCTTTATAACTTGGTTTGTTCTACCGCTTACTAGAGCTAACTCTTCAATTCTTAAGATAGGTCATCCGGAAGTTTATAAAATTTCTTAGGCTTGCATAAAATAGCTAGAGAATGGTTTTTGGAAAGTTGGAGGTTCCAACAATGGAGCATCATAACTCAGTGTCGAGTTATAGCCATAACTCGGTGCCGAGTTATAGCCGTAACTCGGTACCGAGTTATGGACTTAGCTCTATATTGGTCCAACTTTTCTAAACCTATTTCAGTAGTCTAGATGAGCATACCTTTTAAGTTTCAAGTCGTTATGTCTTTGTCTCGATGTTCTATCTTTTGTTGACTTTTGGTTAGTCAAAAACCTAGTTAACATTGGCCCCCAAGAGTATGCTTTTGTTGAAAACAAAGTGTGCTCTAGAACTAGGTAAGTTCTGGATTGCTAACCGATGAATTCTAGTTGATCGTTTGGATTTTTTTCAAGACGTTGCTTTTATTCGGTTAATTTATGATTAGCCATTTGTTCTGATTTTAATTTTAATTATAATATCCTACACTAAAGATGTAATCTTCGCTCTGGAGCCCGCATATTGTTTTAAGTCAACATGTAGAATCTCAGCATTGATTCAGAGTTGACCCGGGCGAGATGTAATAACTCGGTACTGAATTTGGACTTAATGAAGATTTTGAGAGAAAATTATCTTCTTAAACTATTTTTCCAAGCCTTCCTTTTCACTTGCTTTTGTATTCTCTCATCCAATTCGAGTCTCTATTATTTCCAACTGACTTATCCTAGGATTTTCCTACGATCGACCTAACCCCTATCGTGCCTCGATCATGCTTCGTCGTCGCTGCCTTGCTCTACTGCTTGGACCACTCACTATTATCCCCTAAAGTCGCTGCCTTCACCTTTCAAACCTGACTCATTTCAAACCTTGGCCGAGTTATCCCTTAACTCGAATTGAAGGCTGCCATTGGTAAACTCTTGCCTGGGCATGGATAGTGATAATGAAGGGGAGCTTAGTTGATTTTACCTTGAACGGAGATGAAGATGGTCGATTTTGGGCATATTTGATTGACGTTGGATATAAGGTTTGCCACGGTCGAATACATGCGACTCTGGAGACAAATCATGCTCTCCGGCCTGACTCATCTTCCTTCATGAAATTAGCTGAGTTTCGATCGTCGAATATCTTCCAATACGTCAATTGTATTGAATTCGAGCGTATTTTTCTACACTTATCCCTTATCAATCAACGATCGATAATGGATTAGTTATTCAAAGAAAAGCTTCCCGCATCACTTCGGACAACAGATCCATTATCGATCGTTGATTAATAAGAGATAAGTGTAGAAAAATAATTCCAAAGGACTATGCGGATTCTTTTATCAGTGTGAGCGAGCTATCTACACGGGATGCTCCATTCGTGGTATTCGGGACACTAGACTCACTCCGTATAGATAACACACTGCACTTGCCCCGGTCAATACTTGGAATCTAATTGGTCAGCACACGCCGGCTTCCTTTGAATTTCAAGCATTAGACATACATGAATTCTATTAGAAATAAAGCATACCTGATAATGGTCAACAAGTTTTATTAACTAGAATGACACGTTGGTCATCCCTCTACAAATCTAGTGAAGGAGCATCCACACCTTCAGAAGTTGAGTCATCAAGTGCCCTAATTTCTCCATCCATTCCTGTAGGTCTAAGTCAATCCATTTCCTCTGAATTCTATGGCCTACTGGTTCCCGTCAGGCCTGTGCTCGATCAGTTGCCTCATGGGATGCGAATTCTTATTGATCCTCTAGAATGAATGCCCTCAATTTAATCTGCAAGATCCCTTAGAAATATATGCATGTAGCACGGCATTCCAAAGAGTGATGTTCAATTGCCCACTCAAGCTGAGCTTGCACACAGTCCCTCGGAAGGTTTCACTACATGCAACTGGTACATGTGCTTAGGTGGTCCCATACTACCGTTCAATCGGTTCTTGATGGTGGTGCTTTAGGAAATAGGACTTGCACCGTTCCAAGTTCATCCCAACAGTTGTGCGCTCTTCCGTTCGTTGTATATCATGTTCATGATCAACCTTGGGCGGCCTCCAAGAATTAATGAGCTGACATTCCTTTTATAGTTCAAAAGGAGGAAAGATTGCCCTTCCTTTGTAATTATAGAAGCTTGGAGGGGATGCAAGCTGATACGAGATCTTCACAACAAACGGTCTACTTTCAAAAACGAGCATTTCTTCATTCTGTGTCCAGAAAGCTTCGATCGTCTATGGATATTAGGAGATAAGCCTCCATTCCTTGGCTCTCGCCCTACTAGGATGTTTCACATCTCTAACGTTTTATACACTTTATTATAGCCATCCCAAGGTGAGAGAGCAATCACGAACTCAAGGCAACACTTGAACTATTGAAAGTTATAAGAGCTTATGAACACTCAGTTGAGTTCCTTCTGACAAATGAGAACCTTCGAATGTTCGGCTTACAACACCCTGAAAGATTTGCTTTGGTTGAAGAGCCTTCAACCTCAAGTGGCTCTAAGATGCAAACTTGTTCTCCTGCCCTTACTTGTAGCTCCGATGAGGATGTTCAGGGGAATATGGCCGGTCCATCAAGTGACGTTCAACCCGATGAAGTTCTTAAGGTTATCATAGAATTACCTTCTAGGGAAGGCACTCTGAGGGAGAGGAATGAGATACATAGGGTGTCCCCGATCCTAGAAAAATATGAACCGATCCAAAGGAGAGATGGAAATCAACCGATGGTCGTGAAGGAAGAAGAAGCTACGGGCAATGACGATGGTGATTTTCATGTCACTGAAGAGGGAGATGAGTCATGTGGTGAATCGCCAGAGATGAGCTCGAATCTTCTTGTCCTCCCTTCATCGGAATTGCTAACTACCGAGGAGTTGAGTCCTGAGCTTCCCACTTCTCCTCGAGAACATCTAACTACCAAAATTCCTCAACCAATTGGAGGCCAAACTACTGAAACCCCTATTGTAGATACATCAAGTTTCGATTTTCTAAGAGACATCTTTATTCACATGAATGAATTTGGGAATCTCTCGATCAGTGAGATGATATGCGAGATTGGCTCACAATTGACATATGTTCTAGTTCTTTCATAAGCGAGGGTAAAAGGACTCCAACTCTGTAACCATGCCAACACGGTTGGTAGAATATATAGGGGGTCATCGGCATTACACACTCCACCTTAGGATCACAGACACACATTTCCACATTGAGTTAAACTTCAGAGTGCAAGTTTTAACTCCATTCTTCTTTCATTTCAGGTTCTATGGGTCATGGACTATACCATCAACCATGTCAACATTCTGGCTCTTACAGGTATCAAACTCCAGATCGAGCCCATCACCCTCATCATGAAACTAACAAGGAGAGGAGGAAGAGAAGAGGCCCGCCACCTAGAGAGAGAGAGTGAGAGGGGAGAGAAGAGAAAAAGGGACTATGAAGGCAATGCCCCGACGATATGCATAAGCGCCATATGGACTCTCATGATCGCCATGGGACCTCACTATCCATTACTCCTCCCCACACCAAGGCTCGGATTGCTGCAATGTAGGAAATACCCTCCTCTCTGGCCATAACTAATGTGGCCGCTCCTGCTTCTTCTAATCAAGGCAAAAAGTTCACACTTCCATTGGGTCCACCCCAAACTTCAAGCCGTGTACCCGCATTTTTTCTTGTGAGGAGTTAAATTTAATAAGAAAAAAACGCCCACCAATAAAGCTACTTCCCTTGGGAATCTCGAGATGGTCTGTGAGGACTTAGAAGTTGGGTTCGAGTGGTAGAGTCACGCACGAGCCCATTCTGACGTGAACCATATTAACTATTAGGAGATTCTTTCGTTTGAGGCAGAAAGGGATGCACACGATAGAATAATTAAGGATCGCGACAATGAGATAGCTTAGTTGAAGACTGAGAGAGATGCGGCCTGGAAGGGAAAAGCTGCTAGTGACAAGCATCTAACTGAGGCAAACCGGATTCACGGTAGAGCACTTCTCATAATTAATTTTAAAACTCCTATTAATAATTATCTAAATAAATTAAATCTAAATTTTTATAATTTATTCAATTAATTTTCATAAAGAAATGATTAATTATTTTTAAAAGAAGATTTTAAATAAAATAGATAATTTCTAAATTGTAAACAAATTGACTTTTAAATTTTATGAAATGAATTTAACAAATGAGAATTAGACTTTTATTTTGTTTAGAATTCTTAAAAAGCTTTGTTAAGAGTAATTAAGCTAAAGGAGCAATTTATTACATTCTTTGTGAATTTGGGCCTTAGTATTTTCAAGCCCAAATAGCCTATCCTAAAACTTAAGTCCTTAGCCTAATCCTAATCCAACTTCTGAACATCATTATTTCCATCGTTTCTTTCTTCATTAAATTAAACAAATGGTGAAAGAAGAAATTTATTTCAACCCTAGATTTACTCATAGAAATTCAAAGAAATATCTACAAATTTCAATTTGAAAAGGTGTGAACTCCTTACTATCCTACCTACCTATTCATATAATCAATTTAGGGTTTTTAATAGTTATTAAATCTCTATTCTGATTTGCAAAGGGCTATTTGAGGTCTTGAATAACTAAAGAAGGATAATTGAAATAAGAGTAGAAGTGGAAGATTGGTTGTTTCAGCTTAATCACTTCAACCCCTTCCTTCATTTTTGATTTAAGATGGGTTACAATACTCACTCATCTTTATCTATTTGAAATGATATCTAAAAATTTATATATTGTTTTGGGTTAATTGCTAAATGGATGAACTGATTAGTGTGGGTGAGATAATATTCTCACACATCTATATCTTAGTGATTAGTAGAATTGAATAGTTTGCTGTTTTGGTTGCTATGATAGTTACATTAGATATAAACTGAAATAAATTAAATTAGAGTTTAATGACAAATCAATGTTTTGAATTTTATAAAATACATATAGCAAACCCTTCTACGAATGACATATAGGGTTGTATTATGGATGAATTGAATGTTGCATATGCATCTTAAGTTAATAAGCTAGTTACATATGCATATTAAGTTAATATGCTAGCTTTATATATGCATGTTAAGTTAGTATGCTAGCTTTACATATGCACCTTAAGTTAATATGAACAGTGGAGCAATTAGGTATTGGTTTTGCAAATTCTGGGTATCGGTTTTGCAATTCTAGGTATAAATTATGCAATTCTGAGTATAAGTTTCACTATAGGAACTGGGTATCAATTTTGCAAATTCTGGGCATCGGTTTTGGAATTCTTGGTATAATGTTGTGCTTGGGTCATTTGATTCTTTATGTTCTTGCATTTAATTCTTGCTCGCTTTGAATGTATTTTGTCTGAGATATGTGTTCACATTCATGGACTTGAGGGATTTAGGTGATGATTATTTGATGTTTTAAATCCCTTTTAAAAATAAAGTTCTACATATACTTAAAGTATATTTGAAAATGAATATGAAAAGTTGAAATCTATTTTTTTATGGATTGAAATTGAATGCTATGTTATATAATGATTTCATG
Source organism: Allium fistulosum (assembly GCA_030737815.1). Classification (NCBI taxonomy): domain Eukaryota; kingdom Viridiplantae; phylum Streptophyta; class Magnoliopsida; order Asparagales; family Amaryllidaceae; genus Allium; species Allium fistulosum. The sequence continues at coordinate 423,582,696 of CM060906.1, forward strand.
AAGTTCTATTTTGAAAATTATATATATTTATGTATGTATGAATTTATTAGTTGAATTTTAATTATTTTATTAAGGAAATCATTTGGTTTATAAAACAAATTCTATTTTAAAATTCTTTTTAAAAATAAACTTTTAAATTATTATTTCCAAAGGTGAAATAAATCAACTTTTAAACTATTTTCTTTTCTTATATTTTGAATTGGAATTTAATTGACATTTCTATCTGAATTTCATGCTTTTTTATAAAATAAGGAATTTTAATAAACGATTGAATTGTTGAATTGGTATGGGACTTTCCTTAAAATTCTTTCTCTTATTATTATAACATATTAAATAGAGTTTGAGTGGAATTTACTAGCTTTTGGTAAATTCTAGAGTTTCACTTTTTGGTATGGGACAATAATTTAGAGTCTAGTGATTACTGGAGTGACCGTAATTAACACTTTGGAGTTATACTATTTTAGGGTGTTTGGATTTCAGGCTGATAGATCCCCGAGAGATGATCACTCATTTTTCATCGACCTGCAAATTGATACATTCTTAATTTTGGGTAGGATCTATTTTTTTGTTTGGTTTGTTATGGTGTAACCCGGCTGCCCTTTCGTTTCTTGGACAGGTGTTTACATGCATAATTAGTCTATAAACCGAATGACTAATACCTATCAATTTATTTTTAGTACACAGATGGACGATGTTTACCTATTTATTTTCTTTAGGTAAATTCACAAAGTTTTGTCATAAACACGGCTACCTTTTATTAAGAGTCAGGATTTATACCTGGTAGTCTACTTATTTTCGATAGACCACTACGCTATTTAGTGGGGTTTATTTATTTTAGTTAGGCCCCGTGTCGCATTGTATTAAACTGATAGTTGACTACCATTATTATTTCATTAGTGATGATTGTTCTTCAGAGATTTTGGGATGGATATTTAGTATATTTTGTCTCTGAAGAATTTTGAATTGATATCATCGTATTTTAATCCATTTGAGACTTGATATGAATTTATGAAATAGTGATCTTGATTGATATGCCTTATTATGATTATTTGATTTTCGGCATATTATTATTATGGCTTATTTTATTGTTAATTCATATACTGATATGGTTTTGGAAATGGTGACTTGGTTTGATATGCATTATTATGATCAATTGCACTTTTAGGTATATTTTAAGATGACTTATTTTACAGTTAATTCGTATATTTATGATAGCAGTATCTTGCCTTTTTATTAGATATAGTTTGATTCGTTTATTTTATAATACTTGGGTTAGACCGAGACTTTACAGGTAGAGAGACTCGCTGACTTTTGGATTCTTGTGCTAGCACAGGAGTAGACTATTTTGACTGTTTCAGTTTACTTCAATATTGTGTATATTGACACCTAGGATGGTGTGTCATGTATATTATTTAGTAGTGAATTTGTACCTGATATAGCATTTTGGATGTGATATGTATATTATGTGGGTCTAGTACTGATATTTTGTAGACTCACATGTTAATATGATATATATATATGATGTATATTATTCCTTTGTGATTTGTGACTCTGATTCTGATTTATTTATATTACATATTATTTTTGAATATTTCAAATTAGTGTGTTTATTACTTTGTATTAATACTTTACACATCAAATTTTCAATTCAGATCCTCCTAATGGTAATAAAGACATGTCAGTGTTAGTCCGAAGATATATTCACATTCGATCGCCCTTAACTAACCATATTCTCCATGATATTGGAAGACATTACTTGTAATGTTCTTTAATAATATGAGTATAGCGATGGAGTTGTTATAGCTTGGTGTCAGAGCTGTGTTAAGAACATTATAGAATATAATTGACATAGAGTCGAGGTATGAACCTAGATGACCTAGAATCACATCCCTCAGGTGTATAATAGCTAGTAAATTGATTAACTATTAGGGATAGGAAGCAGATGTTTATAACAACATAGAATGTAAAAAACACAAATCATGGCCTAGACAGACATGGAGTCCCATCTCTTAGGGGTGCATGGTAGAATTTAAAATTTGTTTCTTACTCATGATAGTAATATAAATGATTATTGGGAATAATCATCGGGGGAAATTTATAAATTTTTGAATTATACTAATTATTGTTATGAAAGCATTGTAAAATTTAGAACCCAGTTTTGCTAGTAGTGAGATTTTAGGAATAAATATAAACTAGACCTAAGATGACTTGGAGTTAAATGGTAGTGTTCTGATTTGTTAATGAGTAGAGTTGCATAGCAGAAGCGGGTGGACTACTTCCTATTGAGCATAGTAATTAGTTTATTTATATATGTTTGATTGGTTGATAGATGCTTGATGTATGCATGTATGAATAGTTGTATTATTGAATTGTTCTTAGTAGATTATCATTTGTATGAAAATATAAAGACCGATAAAGAAAACTTTGGAAATTAGTATTGTGTTAAATTGCCCATTGAGTGTTTTAAGAATTCCTGTCGATGCATCTGATCAACACCATCGAAAGGAGTTCTTAAACACTAGCATGACAGTCGGACATAGTACTCTGAGTTATAATACTTAAAGTGAATATTAGGCTCAGGTCCCTAATAAGTTTCAAAATACACAAAAACCCCAGCAAAAATAAGTATGTAAATTAGGTCTCTAGAATTAAGTTACTAAGTAATTTCATATAGTTATGCAATTATTCACCGAATAATTGCTGACATTTATGCAATTATATCCAAAAGTTGTATAAATTTATGCCATTTTTTCGGTGAATAATTGTGGAAATTTTCGCAATTTTTCAGTGAATAATTATGGAAATGTCCGTAATTTTTGATATAATTGCATAAATGTATGCCATTATTCGGTAACTTAATTATAGGGACCTAATTTACAACTTTTTTTTACTGGGGTTTTTGTGTATTTTGAATCTTATTAGGGACCTGGGCCAAACTGTCCCATATTTAAAATACTATAAATAATTATGAAAGAGTTATAATTAATATATTTACAGAGGAAGTAAAGTTTTAAGTAAGTTAAATATTACTTTAAAATTGAAAAGAATGTTTTAGAAAAATGTATGTATGTATATATCTGCGTGTGTGATAATTTTGATAGAAATGTCTTTAAAATAGATAATAATTTTAAGAAGTGTTAGAAGTTGTATATTTATTTTGAAAGGAAGTATCATATGAAATTTAATAATAAAATGAAAGTGATTTGATATGAGGTTATGTATTGTTTGAAAAGATAGAATATGTTCTCAAAATGTTTTAGTAAGGATTTTTGGAAGAAAAATTATATCTAGTATGAAAATAGTCTTTTTGTATCATAATATTCTAATGGTTGAAATAATTATAATAAAAACAATAAGGATACCTATAAGTATTAAAAAAAATTAAATGGCAAATGCAGCTATCGAACATTAGTGATAATCGAGATAAGTGGTGAGATAGTGTTAATCTCTTGGTCAACATTGCAGCCAATTGTCAAAGCAATTCGTTATAAATAGATGGCAAGACAATGTCATTATACTAACTAATATTTTTGAAATTTGTATATGTTCAATTATAAGATATATGTGAATTTTGTACGTTACTTTGATTGATTATATATAGCATACTATGATTAATGTAAAAGTTAAAAGTGACGCTTTAAATTATAAATTAATGAATGTTGAATTAAAACCATAAGTTATTTATTTATTAGATAAATGGTTGAAATTTGGATAAGTTGTTTTGTGATTAAGAAGTGTTTTTTTTTAAATATGGTTTTATATATTTAATTTAAGAAGTTTGGCTTCCAAAAATTTTGAATTTGAAAGTGGACATTTAAATTGGAAATAATAAAGGTCATAATTTGTTGAAAAAAAATATTTCAATTATTTCACATTCTTGTTTCTAAATCAAGATATCAAAGAAATTAAATATATTGAATACCTTAGGATTTTGGTATTTTAAAGTATAAAAGAAATTTGTGTTATAAAAAATATAAACTGATCATGGAATCAGACTTTGGTAATTTAAAAGTAAGAAAATAATTAAAGCAGAAGCTATTTTGTATTTTAATAATTTGGATAATGAGGTTATTTATAAATGCTGAATAAACAAGATTAGGCATAATTAAATACCTTAAGGAAACTTTTATAGTAATGATAAAACTGTAAGATTAGAAACTCATGGTTGAAAAAGAAATTTATTTAGAGTAAGATATTTAAAACCTTAAAAGGTATTTTGAAATTTTGTAGGAAGGTAGAAGTTACGATAAATATACCATGAGAATGTTGAATTGTATAGTTTTAACTTTTCATTACGAAAAGTTAGTCATAGGAATAAATAAAATTTTACTCAATATATATATATATAAAGATCTAAAATAAGAAGTTTTATAAAAGATAATAATAGTATTATTATTGTTTTGAACTATGTTCAAAATTTCAAACTAATTGTTTGTTGGGATGATAATAAATTTGAAGGCATCTGATATAAATTGCCTCCAAAAAGTGTTAAGTTATTTTCTTTTTCATTAGAAAGGTTTATAATGCAATTATAAGCAAGTTAAGTACTAAATTCATTTTTGAAAAAAACATTGATTTGTTTATTATAAAGATTTGTTTAATGAATTTTTGTAAAAGCATATTAGTGGTCGATCATTTGAGGTTGAAATAAGAAATTGTAGTGTGGCTTTGTTGTAGAAATTTTATTTTAAAAATTGGATGTAGTAGAATGACCATATCTTTTAAGTCTTTAATCCAATCATATAGATTCTTTTTGGGTTTGAAAGCTATTTCGGTAAGAAACAATTCTTGTTTTTCCACTTAATCAAATTCTACAATATTTTATGGCTAAATACTAGTTTAAGCTAAACCAAAAACTCTAACATGTTATTTAATTCCTAAATTAAAACATCAACTTATTTTGATCATAACTTTTGAACAAGAAATCCAATTTCAATAACCTTGCTCTTTCTGGAAAGCTAAGATAGTAGAGAAAAACTTTTGCTTTATGAGTTTTGTAAGGTTTTCAATTTTACTATATGAAAACCGACCATCTATATAATTGATTTAATGACCTAGCATAACTTTTCAAAAGTGGTAACTTGATTTAATGTGTTTATGTTGTAGTGCTTAATGCAAAATAATTTAGATAATTAGTAAACATCCTATAACCTAATATGATTTTTGAAGAGAATTTTAATTCTTAGCATTATTTAGAAAAGTAAAGTGTATATGAATGTCTCAATAGTTTGGTAATAACTGAAATTCCTGTATTTGAGAAATAAATTTTTGTAAATTTATTTTGTGTTCTAAATGTATGAATTTAGTATATGTTTAAAGAGTTGTAATTTTTGGGACACACTTGGTACCATTAAGATTTCTTCGAAGAGACCGAAAATTAAGTATTATAGAAATATTTAATTGAACAATTGAATAGTAATTTTTTTCGTATGAGTTTGTGTAAAAATCATGGCCTATGATTATAACCATTGGACAAAAAATAATAATTTGTGTTTCTCTAAACCATCAATTAAAGGGTCTAATAAGTGTTTAACCACCCTATTTTACTTGATGGGTTAATGCAAATCCTGATATGTGCTAAACCGAAATGGTAATGTAGAGTTTGAGTTTGATTATAGATAGTTTTGTTATGTGATTATTTTAATAGATATATTACTACTGGTAATATATATATATATATATATATCTGTGTGTGTGTGTGTGTGTCTATTATAGACTGCTCTCTAAAGGGGAATTGCAAAGACGCAATTTTCCTAAGGGAAGGAGTCTGTAATAACCCTGTTAATAATTATCTAATTAAATAATTGATTATGGATATAAGGATTTAATTGATAAATTAAATCTAAATTTATATAATTTATTCAATTAATTTTCATAAAGAAATGATTACTGATTTTTAAAAGAAGATTTTAAATAAAATAGATAATTTCTAAATTGTAAACAAATTGACTTTTAAATTATCTGAAGTCAATTTAATAAATGAGAATTTGAATTTTATTCGGTTTAGAATTTTTAAAAAGTTTTTTTAAGTGTAATGAGATAAAGTAACATTTAATTACATTCTTTGTGAATTTGGGCTTTAGTATTTTCAAGCCCAATTGCCTATCCTAAAACCTAATTCCTTAGCCTTATCCTAATCCAACTTCTAAACATCATTATTTTCATCGTTTCTTTCTTTAGAAACTTAAACAAATGGTGAAAGAGAAATTTATTTCAACCCTAGATTTATTCACGCAAATTCAAAGAAAAATCTACAAATTTCAATTTGAAAAGGTATGAGCTCCATACTATCCTACCTATCTATTTATATAATCAATTTAGTGTTTTGAGTAGTTATTAAATCTCTAAATTTCTAATTTTCAAAGGGCTGTTTGAGGTTTTGAATAACTAAAGAAGGAGAATTGAAACAAGAGTAGAAGAGAAAGATTGGTTTTTTCAGCTTAATCACTTTAGCCCGTTCCTTCATTTTTAATTTAAGGTGAGTTACAACCCTCACTCATCTATATCTATTCGAAATGATATCTCTAAATTGATATATTGTTTTGGTCTAATTGCTGAATGGATGAATTGATTAGTGTAAGTGAGATAATATTCTCACACATCTATATCTTGATGATTAGAATAATTGAATATTTTGTTGTTTTGGTTGTTGATTGTTGCATTCGATATAAACTGAAATAAATTAGATTAGAATTTAACAACAAATCAAAGTTTTGAATTTGATAAAATACATATAACAAACCCTTCTAGGAATGATATATAGGGTTGCATTGTGGATGAATTGAATGTTGCATATGCATCTTAAGTTAATATGCGAGCTTTTTATGCTAGTTTTATATATGCATCTTAAGTTAATATGCTAGCTTTATACATGCGCCTTAAGTTAATACAAACAATGTAGGAATTAGGTATCGGTTTTGCAAATTCTGGGTATCAGTTTTGCAATTTTAGGTATAAATTTTACAATTCTGAGTATCAGTTTCACTACAAGAACTGGGTATCGGTTTTGCAAATTGTGGGTATCAGCCTTAGATCTCTTGGTATAATGTTGTGCTTGGATCATTTAATTCTTTGTGTTCTTCTTGCATTTAATTCTTGCTCGCTTTGAACGTATTTTGCCTGAGATATGTGTTCACATTCATGGACAATTTGAGGTTTTTCGATGATGATTATTTGATGTTTTAAATCCTTTTTAAAATAAAGTTCTATATACACTTAAAGTATATTTGAAAATGAATATAAAATGTTGAAACTCTTTTCTTTTATGGATTGAAATTGAATGCTATGTTATATAATGATTTCGTGAAGTTCTATTTTCAAAATTTTATAAATTTACATATGAATGAATTTATAAGTGGATTTTTAATTATTTTATTAAGGAAATCTTTTGGTTTATTAAACAAATTCTATTAGAAAATTCTTTTTAAAAATAAACTTTTAAATTATTATTTCCAAAGGTGAAACAAATCAATTTTTAAAAAAAAAATCTTTTTTTATATTTTGTTGAATTTCATGCTTTTCTGTGAAATAAGGAATTTTAATAAATGATTGAATTGTCAGATCGGTATGGGACTTTCCTTACAATTCGTTCGCTTATTATTATTATAGCTTATTAAATAGAGTTTAAGTGGAATTTACTAGCTTTTAGTAAATGCAAGAGTTTCACTTTCTGGTATGGTACAGTCAGTTAGATTCTAGGATTACTAGAGTGGCAATAATTAACACTTTAGAGTTATACTATCTTAGGGTGTTCGGATTTTAGGTCAGTAGATCCCCGAGAGACGGTGACTCATTTTTCATCGATTTGCAAATTGGTACATTCTTAACTTTGGGTAGGCAGACCTTTTTTTTGTTAGGTTTCTTATGGTGTAACATGGCTTCCTTTTCATTTCTTTGACAGGTGTGTACATGCATGATTAGTCTATGGACCAAATCACTAATACCTATTAGTTTATTTTTAGTACACAATTCGACGATGTTTACCTATTTATTTTCATTAGGTAAATTCGCACAGTTTTGTCATAAGCATGGCTACCTTTTATTAGGAGTCGGGCATTATACCTAGTAGTTTATTTAATTTTTTTCGATTACTGCGCTATGTGGTGGGATTTATTTATTTTAGTTAGGCCCCGTGTCGTATTGTATTAAATTGGTAGTTGACTGCCATTATTATTTCATTAGCGATGATTTTTCTTCAGAGATTTTGTGATGGATATTTACTATGTTTTGGCTCTGAAGAATTTTGAATTGATATCACCATATTTTTAGATGATAGTCCAATTGAGACTTGATATGAATTTATGAAATGGTGATTTTGATTAATATGCCTTATTACGATTATTTGATTTCCGGCATATTTTTATTATGCCTTATTATAATCAATTGGTTTTGAGCATATTTTGAGATGATTTATTTTATGGTTAAGTCATTTATTTATGAGATCAGTATCTTACCTTTTTATTAGACATAGTCCGACCCATTTATTTTATAATACTCGAGCCAGATCGAGACTCTACAAGTACAGGGACCTGCTGACTTTTGGATTTCTGTGCTAGCATTATAGTAGACTATTTGAATGTTTCAATTTACTTTATTATTGTATACATTGAGACCTAGGATGATATGTCATGTATATTATTAAGTAGTGACTTTGTACCTGATACAGCATTTTGGATGTGATGTGTATATTTATGTAGGTCTAGTACCGATATTTTGTAGACTCGCATCTTATTATGATATATACATATATATGATGTATATTATTTCACTGCGATCTATGACTGACTCTGATTTATTTATATTATATATAGTTCTGAATATTTTAAATCAGCGTGTTTATTACTTTGTATTAATACTGTACACGTCAAATTTTCAACTCAGATCCTCTTAGTGGTAATAATGATGTGTTAGTGTTAGTTCGAAGATATATTCACATTCGATCGCCCTTAACCAGCCGTATTCTTCATGTTATTAGATGACATTACTTGTAATTTTCTTTAATAATATGGGTATAGTTGTGGGGTCGTTACATTAGTGATCAGCTCAAAGAACCTCATAGGGAGTCTGGCAAACTGAAAGAGCAAGTCACTTAAGGAGTGAAAGATGTTAAAGCCCCAGACTAAACTATTACTGAATAAGCCACCACCATTGCGAGCAGGCCACTCAACTCAGGAGAATGCAATACTAGCCAAGGAGAAAGAACAAGTTGCAACCGCTAAATTGGCAGATGAGATCGACCATCTAGTCACACGATCGAAGCTTTCAGACCTTCAGAAAGAGCATGATGAAGCGATGAGCCAGATGGTACTTGCAATATCATTAACAAGCGCATTTTGAAGTGGCTCGAGAATGTTTATTCCCGGACTCTTGCTATGGTTTAGGAAGAAGTGCTAATCGGGTTGCAGTGAGCCAGGGAAATGCGCTCTGAAGAGAAACTAATGAACGCCTATCTCAATCCTAAGGATATAGACTTCTTAGCGGTTGGTAGAGAAATTCTGAAAGAAGAGACATCTATTTCTAAATCCCAAGTGCTAACTGCGACCATTCCTGCATCCATAGGGATTGGCTCTACAACTGCCTACACTCACCCGACACCTAGAGCCCTACGCGAACCATAAATTCCTTCCATCATCAAGCGGCCTGTTAAAATCGAAACCGATGACGGGGGTTTTGAATTTGAAGTTCACGATCAAACTAAATAATAATACACATAGGAATAGATTATCTTATGTTAATTATAATTAACAGGTGATGTGACAATTCATAACTTTAAAAATAATAAACATTATATATAAATATATATTATTAAGTGTTGTCATATCTTAATATTTTCAAAATTAGACATCATTACTCATCATAATCTTAAGTATTTGACTAGAGAAGGAGGAGGGATATGACAAGAGGGAGGGGTAGGAAGGTGATGTGATTTTTCAAAAATCTTGACATATTACGTTAAATCATTAAAGGGTAATTTAGTAATTTTCTCCAATTATTTTTGCTTATAAGTATACATCCACACACACACACATTATCATTTGCTTTCTCCTCTTCACTTTCTAAAACTTCCTATCCAAAATATCCATGGCTTCCATTATTTGTAAAAGTTATAAAAAATCACTCTTTTCCACTCAAACTTTTCTCTTTAGCTCACTAAAACCATTCTACATCCATCTCTACACTTCTCTTCCAAAATCAAGTCCCCTTCCACCAAAAACACATCAAGCTGAGCGTAAATATGACCATGGCTGAGCCTAGTGTAGGTGTTTAGACATCCAAAAGCTTCACGTTTATAAGTTAGGACCAAGTCCTAGCATATATCAAAGTTCTAGTGGAAGTTGCTTTGAGATTTGTAAAGCTTTCCGTGAGTAAACTTCTAATTTTTGGAAAAGAAAATTCAACTTGTTTTGATGCTTTATATGCTGTTAAATATGCTAGGTTGATATGTTGAATTACCATGTGAATTGGATAATATGTGATTCCAAGTTGTTTGTTTGAATTGGATAAGAGATTTGGTTAAATATGTGATATGTTTGGATATGTATAGGTTTTATATGGATATGGTTGTAGACATGTTATATCGGTTATGATATATTGGTAGTATTGGTTGTAAAACCGAACCCATGTTAGTAATGAGATGGTTGTGAACTAGTGTTGAAATGGTCGCAAAGCGATTTGAGATTGGATGGAAAGAAATAGGTTTTCTTTGGTTTGATTTTGGAAATGTTTTCCAACTTACAACTTGTTGAAAGTTTCAAAACCTTTCACGTAAGCCTATTTTTAAAAAGAAAGTATGGCGTTGCTTGAGTCAAGTGTAAGTTTCACCTTGAAATCAATTCTAGTGAACTGCGCTTATAGCGATAGTCGCTATGAATGCAGTTCGGAAAATTTCATGATTTCAAGTTTTAAATGTTTTCTTTTGGATTGTTTTTTATAACTCATTTTGAATTAATTTAGTAAGTCAAAAGTTTAGGTTTAATTATTTAATAATTTATTTATTTAATTTAAATTAATTTGGGTAATTATAAATAAATAAATTAATTAAGTAATTGGGTTAAATAATTAGAGTTTGAGAAATTATTAACTAAGTAAATTATTTTTAATTAAGTAAGTTTTAAATAATGATTAATTAAGATAAAAGGAAAACTAATTTTTATTTAATCAAGTTATATATTTTAATTAATTTTTCATTAAAGTTGATTATTTAATGAATTGTTATTTAATTAAAGGTTAATTATCCACTTAATGACGGTTTAATTTCTTAAATAAATGTTAATTAAATATGGTATAATTAGGGCTTAATTATAAATTAAATTTGGATTATTAATTATTTAATTTTTATTTAATTAAGATTAGTTAAGGTTTGATTGAGTTTAACTTATGATTTAGTTAAAGTTTATTTGTTTTTAAGGTTTCTTTGAAAACCCTATCGGTTATTTATCTTTGACCAATTTTCTTGTTAAGTGAATTTTTTAAAACCAAGGATCTCTTATCCATGTTATTAAGTAGAGAAATAAATTAAAGTAGTTGTAATAAAACGATAATGCATTTTATTGAAAGTAAGTCGACTTGTACTTATCACAAATACCGCATTTCGTGAACGTGATAAATACAAGGGGGTTAACTTTGATAAGTGGGTCATGATAATCCAAGCATATGGAACATATATTCATATGTAAATCTTCACACCCTGATAGTGGGATAGTCCACTATAAATACCTTGACCCTTTAAAATTATCGAAGGTTGGTTTGGAGAAACTAGGATTGGATATTAGTTGTTATCCGAAAACCACTTCGAACCAACGTAAACGTTCGAATTGGAAATAGTAAATGCAAGGTCCAAGATAAAGACTTTGAAGTGCAAGGGCTATTTTCTACTAACCCTGAGGGTGATTCCAAAAGAGGTGTAGTGGAAATAGTACCTTCGGTTCATTCATCTCCTGAACGACTTGTATGGATGAATGCTGACATTGTGTCAACATTTGGAAGGCGATGTACGTAGCCTCAGGCCTCATCAACCGGAAATGACCAAAGCAGGGTATGCAGCAAGGCTATGTGGGTCGATCCCATAAGGGTATGTCACCACCATATCTAGAATCGATATTTGACCCATTTTTTTGTATGCTCCGGTACGGTTGCTGATCCCAACCGTGGTGGTGATGTATTCTGTACTACTAGTCAAGTGGTAGGCCGGTTCTATTTAGCAGGGGTACAAGATGTTCTTGTCAGACCCCAAGTGTATTTTATTTAGAGGTGCATCTTCGGAATGTAGTTCCTTACCTGGTCATGTATGGAATCCATTGTCCAATAAGTGTTGTACGGAATTAGTTGTGCCCAAATATGTTAAAATGTGAGATGCAAGCATTTTAGCTATGTTCCATCTTATTTGAAACCCTAGACATTATTTTAATATCATTGAATTTCAATACAAAGTGTTTTGGTTATCGTAAGGTAAAAACTCGTCTGTGTTTATGTGCGGCGTGGTCTTACGAGATACCTTTGATTTTCTAATTTGTTTTATAAAAGTAAGAATTAAGTTGTTTGAGTTTACTCACAATAGACCCATGTCTCACTCGGAGTTTTATTTTTCTTTTCTTAAAACTCTTAGGTACTCAAACTTTTATGAGTAGCCAAGTGATCCAGGTTTCTCACGATAACATGATGGAGGAGCTAGAGCAGGTAGCTTCATGGATAGTTATTAATATTATTAAGTATTCCGCTGTGTATGTATGACCTATGTCTTTTGTGGACAAGTAGTTGTAATTGTCCTAGTCTAGAACTTGTATCATTGAACTCTGATGTAATATTTTGGCTTGACTATGTAAAATACTACATTATTTATTATGTGTTATTCCATGTGTGGTAAGATTCTGTGTTTGATTAGTCTTTCTCTTATCTTTCTTATTTCTCTGACCCATAATGATTCGTCTTTCGAATGCAAGAAAGGCGGTTCGTTAAACCTTATAAAACGTAAGTAAAAGTTTGTTGAAAAACAAAACAAACTTAGAAACTTAAAATCTTTTTAGTAATTAAAAACTAATAAACAATAGTTGTTTTTCCAAAGGATCTCAAGTCGCTATTACATTTCAAAATGCTAAATTTCTTTTAGTTTACCACAACAAAGCAAGGTCGCCAATATATATATATATATATATATATATATATATATATATACATATGACATGATATAACATATACAATGAAAGATTACAAATTGCAAACTAACTTGACTCTCAAACTTCCTTTTCAACTTATATGACAACTCATCCAAACACGCATACATATATCCAAGCCAACACCATTATTCACCCAAACAAGAACCTATTTTAACAACTAAGCAACAACAAAATTTGCATCATAACTAAACTTAGAAATTAAAATAAATTAGTGACCTTTACTTACTTAAAGTTTAGATAACCAAACCAAACTTCACTAGAACTTTGAAAAGAGCCTGGATCTTAGCTTTTCTTTGAAAAAGACTTGCTTTTAAACCTTGGGAAGGGACTTTTGGTTTAGCCTAGGGGAAAACAAGGCTCGGCCTATGTGGTATATGGGTATGTTGGCTTGAAATTGAAAGAAGAAGTGGTGTAGAGGAGGAATAAGGCGTAAAAAAGTTATTAAAAAGGATTTAAAAGGAAAGCTTTGATTTTTAACCTTTTAAATTAAAATGCAAGCCATTAAAACACTCTAAAAAGCTTAAGAAGAAGGTGTAAAAACTTTGAAATAAATGGAAAATGAAATGGTGATGGAGAGAGAAATTTTGAATTAGTTTTATATAAAATGGAATCCTAAATTACCAAAATGACCCTAAGTACAAATGTTCTCCATTCGTATCATGCCACAACATCACCCCATCACTGCCTCCTTTCTTTTACATGTTATAATGAGAGGGAGGTCTAGTATCCATCATGTAATACCCTAAAGTGTACTTATGTAAGTATGAACGTGACACTTCATTGTTATCTTACTTATTCTAATTTTAAACCTTCGAAAATTGTCGCATCACTTCTTCTCTTTAAGAATACATATATCTATATTTGAACATACTTAATTAAACACTAATTATTTATATAAGTATGTGTTTAAGTGTACTAAGGTGTTCACAATATTTTAAACAACTTTTAGATGATCAAAAACAGTGATTTTTGAAAAAGCTTTTCGGTCACATTTTCTATTTTCTTTTGAACTAGTTATATTTGTAAACACATTTTAAAAACCATTTAACCATGATTAGTTATTATTAAAAAGGGGTATTTTAGGTTATAAAATTCATATTTAAAATGATTAAATTTTGGGTCGTTACATTCTCCCCCCTTGAAAGAATTTCGACCCCGAAATTCTACCACAACCCAAACCTAGAGAGAAACATCCAAAATTATTTATAAGTCCATATGATGTTCATAGATCATTCCTATACAAAATCTGATTCGATCTCTACTTGAATACATAACTCCTTTTCCTAACTAGTATCGCTCACCCGATTTCCTAGTGCGGACTCTAATCAGGCTCCTTCATCAAGAACTACTGTTCTCCTTGCATAACAATTACTATGATAGAAAACTTTGGTTCCATATCAAGAACCCTCACCAAGTGTTCGCCGTCAAGAATCGAGTGATAGATCCTTATTTGGAACAGTGTGAAACACCTCAAAGTCATGTACTCGAATCTTGGATCCAACCTATGTGAAAATAGGAATGATCTATGTTCAGCTTACGTACTTATTTTATTAGTTCTTACTAATTCCAATTCTATTTCTGCTAAAATTACTTATGAAAGCATTTAATGGAACTAGCTTAAGCTTAATTTTTGTAATACACTTTTACATCCTGAGAGTATATACCTCTATCTGATTCCAACCTTTTCATTTTGAACTTATTTCTCTTCAGTAAACTCAAGATCTAAATAGCTGGTTTTATTTCAAAACACTTTTGAAATGATTTTTATACATTTTAACCATAGAAAATATATTTATATAGCTCGAGTAACCCCAAAATGATACTAAGGAATTGAGTACTGCTAAATAATATCATATATTCCCTTACCAAGAAGGAATTACTTAAGAGAAGTTCTTACCATCCGAACACATCTCTTTCTCATTTTTAGTTATTTTCGGACCACTCGAACTAGTTAACATAAAATTCTTCTTCTATTTTAAAATCCACTTTATAAAATAAATAGATAAATAAAATATATACTTCTTACTTAAAATTCTCTTTCCAACATATTCATACTTGTAAAAACTTTCAAGTAATAATATTTATTTTTCTCTCCAAAAATCATTTAAAATAATAATATACATTTTTTTAAAAACAACTCATACTTTTTGGATTTAATCAAAATCTGCTTTATCAAAAAAAATCTTGTAGCAAATTGCTATGGTAGCATTTTCCCACTTAGAAACCTGACTTTTTTTTAACTACATCCATAGCGACTATCGCTATAGATATCGTAACTTAGAATTAGTTTCTAAGTTAACTTTTCCAAACCTTTTACTCCTAACCATATTTACTTATAAAAAATAAGTAAAACTTTGTTGAAAAAACAAAACAAAATTAGAAACTTGAAATCTTTTTAGTAATTATAAACTAATAAACGATATCTGTTTTTCCGAAGGATCTCAAGTCACTTTTACATTTCAAAATGCTAACTTTTCTTTTACTTTACCACAACAAGGCAAGGTCTCAAACATATATATGACATGATTTAACATATACGATGAAAGATTATAAATTGCAAACTAACTTGACTTTCAAACTTCCATTTTCAAACTATATGTCAACTCATCCAAACAAACATACATACACCCAAACCAACACTATTATTCACCCAAACAAGCAACTATTTTATCAACTAAGCAACATCATAATTAAAGTTAGAAACTTTAAATAAATTAATGCGCTTTACTTACTTAAAGTTAAGATAACCAAACCAAACTTCATTAGAACTTTGTAAAGAGCCTAGATCTTAGCTTTTTTTTGAAAAAGACCTGCTTTTGAACCTTGGGAGGGCCTTTCGGTTCGGCCTAAGGGAAACAAGGCTCAATCTTGGTGATATATGGGTGTGTGGGCTTGAAATTGAAAGAAGAAGTGGTGTAGAGGAGGAATAATGGGTAAACAAGTTTTATATAAAGTGGAATCATAAAATAACCAAAATGACCCTAAATACAAATGCCCTCTTTTACCCAGCATTTTGACTTGGCTATATCCAAACTGACTGGACAAGTTAGACTCGACTGTTATCAAGGCCAGTAGCCCAGAACGATGATTGTGGGGCCCGAAAATCAAGCATAGATGATAAAACGAAGCAGTAGCAAAGTAGAAGCATGAAAGCTCACTACTCACCGAAGATGGATCAGGTACGATCCATATTCAACACTATGGATCGTATCGTATTGATTCCATAGCTCAATTCAACAATGATCGATCGATATCTCAGATTCTACAAATCCATTACATAAGAAACTTTGGGAACAAGATGTGGGGACCCTAGGGAGCCCACCCCAAGGATCGCATCTCAAAAGGATGAAGAAAGAGGGATTCACCCTCTTCCTTCCATAGGGATCGACAAAAATCAGAATTCAAGCAAAACTACTTCACGGAAAATACGATATCTCACAAACCATACGTCGAAATTGCATGAAATTTGGGGAGCAAGTAGCTAACATCATAGGGCACCCCACACAGGGATTACAGACCATTTGGATACACTAATAGGAATTAGTACCAATCCCTATTGTGGCCCCGATGGGCCTGGAAATTTTTAGGTGGCCTTGTCTTGGTCTCTTGAACCTTCTATCGAAATTTCAATCCAATCCATGTAGGTCTTCCCCTATAAATACAACAAGCATGGCATCAGAAAGGGGATCCTTCTTTCTGCTAAAAAGGCTCTTCCATTTTTATTTTTCATTCTTGTACCAATGGATCCTAGTTGGTATAAACATTCTTGTAATCATAATCAAGTTCAAGATCAATAAAAGTATGAAGTGGATGTAGGCCAAGATTGTTGAACCCTCTCTCAAGGCCATTCTATTGGGTGTTGATACCCATTTTTGGCGTCAGCATTTTGGTGCTTTCACTAAGAATCAAATTCTTAGCTTGATTGGATGTCATCATCTACTTGTGGATTCCTATATTCGCGAGATAGATCCAATTATTAACCGAAAAACTTCCTATTCTACTTAGATTTGAAGGAAACCTAAAGGAAGCTAATAGGCATGGTTAGAGGAACTAAGTCCACTTTTCGTGTTTTTAGAGGATTTGATTATGCTAGTTTTCTTGTTTGTAGTTGTTCATGTGTTCATGTCCATTTGGAAGGGATCAGATTCACTCATGTATGCAAGTTCATGGGATCGGATGTTGAAGTTTGCACTCGAGTTAGCCAAAATGGCTGATCCCTCTCTTGAAGCCTAGATGGTTGATCCCTCTCTCAATGCCAAAATGGTCGATCCCTCTGTCAAGGCCTAGTTGGTTGATCCCTCTAATCTCAACTGCAACCGATCCCTTAGCCTAAATGACCGAACCCTCACCAAGGCAATTCAACCGACTCCTAAATACATATACATACTCAATATCAATCCCTCCAAAGGCGTCAGTACCGATCCCTCCAGCATCTATACTGATCGCTCCAAAAGGTATATATACCGATCCCTCTACAAGGTATATATATCGATCCCTTTTTAAGGTATATATACTAATCCCTCTGTAAAGCGTATATACCGATCCCTTTGCAAGGTACATATAACGATCCCTTTATAAGGTATATATACCGATCCCTTAGCAAAAATGATCGACCCCTCACCAAGGCAATTCAGCCGATCCCTATACTACCGGTCCTTTCCATAAAACATTCACTACCGATCCCTCCATACTCCGTGTGATCGATCCCTCTCATAAAACATTCAATACTAATCTCTTTTGCATTCAAAAAGGGAAGTAACTGAAACCTCCTTCCTGGGGGCAAAAAGGGATCAAGATCGATCCCTCCTTTTTGCATCACAAACAAATATGGATCGGGTACAATATATTTTTAGAAAAAATAGCTCTAAAAACCGAACCTGTGCCGCAACGTTGTGCCCCCGCATTCTGGATTCGAAACTCAACTTAAAGACAACGCTTCTATTCGCTTTCCTTATATCCTGTGACTGACCGGGGCATAGGGGATTAAGCAGCAGCTACTGAATTGTAGCCAAGGAATGGACAAGGAACTACTATCAAATGGTACACCCAAAGGCTAGAGAACCAAGATGATA
The DNA here is from genome assembly GCA_030737815.1 of Allium fistulosum. NCBI lineage: Eukaryota > Viridiplantae > Streptophyta > Magnoliopsida > Asparagales > Amaryllidaceae > Allium > Allium fistulosum. Next base: position 423,600,940 of record CM060906.1, read on the forward strand.
TGATGCGAACTGGGATCAGGTTTCTAGGGTAGATTACGACTGCTCTCAACTGACCAGCTTCCAAATGCCTGACTTGCCAGCTATGATATTATGGCTTGTGTGACGACCCCCCCCCCCCCCCCCCCGTGCCGCTTATTATGCCATCTCAAAGTGTAGCTATCCATCATCAAAGTAGAACCTGAAGTATTCACCCATTCCACTCGAAGCAAACCCAAGATTTTCTCCAAGTAGACACCAGTATGACTTCAAGCACCATTCGTCACCAATCCAGTACTTCAAATTCAACGACTCCAAGCAAACCAGGAGCTCACTCCAAGCAAATAGCAAATTTTCTCGAGTCGGACGCCAAGTAAATTATCACCAGTCTGTCACACGTTGGATAATCAGCATATAACATTCACAAGTGTTACAAATAGCCACAACTTGAAAACGGACCGGACTAACAATGACTGGAGCATTTCCCCTAGTCGAAGCCCATTCACTGAAGTCAGTAAATATGTAGAATATCCCAAGAGATTCAATATGCCAACCATGCCGGCGTATTCTGGAAACATAGACCCCTAAGAGCATCTTATGAAATATGATGGGCATATGAATTCCGTTAGAGCGATGAACGCAATTAAATGCTGATTCTTTCCTATATTACTTGGGGAAGTAGCGATCGATCATGTGATTTACACGATCACCACCCAGGTACTCCTCTTATTTAATCAGCAAGGCGAGCCGCTCAAAGACTTTTGGCAAAGATCTAACACCGTTGTCACTAAAGTGAGCAATCACAGCGAGAATATCATACTGGTGGCGTTGATAAGGGGAATTGACTCCAAGACAGACTTTGGCGACTGGTAAGCTGGAGAACCTCCTATGACCTTCGATCATTTCTGTTACAAAGTGAACTAGAATCTAAGCAAGGAGGAGGTAGAGAAGACTAGGAGAAAGAACGATGCAGGCCCGTTGGCTGAAGGAATTCAAAGTGAGGGCAACATTGAGACCTTAGATGAGGACTCAGATTCTAGGCGACGACCCAGGATCCCAAAATTAGACACATATACTCTTTTGAACGATTCAATCGAAAAAATCTATTTGGAGACTCACGACTCAAAGTAGTACTGGAAACCAGCCTCGAGAGAGTCCAACAAACCTAGAAGAAATCCGAGAAATATTGTATATTTCAAGAAACACACGGCCATAACACCAATGATTACAAACACCTTCAAGATGTGATCGAAAATAAAATCCGGAAAGGAAAGCTTCAACAATATGTGAAAGTCCTACAGAATGGTGGGCAAGGAACATTCCACCCTTACCAATAACGACCTTTGATTATCAATTGGACCACTTGGTTGACTTCCAACTAAGAAGGGCTAGGCCAAAGTGGGATAGAGAGCATTTTACTCTGCTTCACTTATCAATAAGATTTATTTCATTTTGAATTATGTTGTGAACTATGACCAACTTGAACTAAACTACTTTCGAACGATGCAGATGACCAAGTAATTAGATTTGGGTGCCAACTAACCTCCACGGACCATGATCGGACCTTTGGGGGATCATCAAGACGAGCATGATTCAACCGCTCATCAGCTACCATATGCCCCTGACTCAGGGGCAAGGACTCGAAATGGAAAGTGGGTGTGACTTGATCATCCACTTCTTGCTCTTTGCTTCAATTCTGACAGAGCATATATGCCTTACTATGAGCCCGACAAGGTCAGAATCCAGTACAAAGTGGATATGACTGACCGTCCAATCATCAATTTCCACGCTTAACTTAAATACTGGAGTAACACTCGGAGTGGATGCAACCTGACCATCCACTCCTCAGCTCATACTTGTTCGCCAAAATACTTATGCCTCTCCCAAGCTCAGCATGACTGAGGTCCAACTAAAGTGGATGCGATTTAACTGTCCACACATTAACTCCTACCCTGGACGCAGGAGGAAATTCGGAAACTCGACTTAAAGTAGGCGTGACTGACTGCCTGCTCATCAACCACCGCCCTCAACACGTGGACACGACTGTAGCTTGAGATGGATGTGACTTGATCGTCCACTTGAAAACTCTCTCCCTCGACTTGCCGAAAGGAGTACTAAGCAAATTGGACGAGACCTGACCATCCAACATAGGCATGTATGTGATCCGGCCATCCATTACTTATTACCTTCCTCGACTTGATTAGAGGAGCTATAATCACCAAGTGGACGTGAATCAACTGTCGATTTGTCAAATTTTGTCCTTGATGCCGGGGGTAAAATTATATTCCATGGATGAATGTGGTTCGACCGTTCATTAGACAACTCTTACTTCGACTTTGGCAACTTGAGTATAAATCAAAAATGGGTGTGACTAACCACCCATTAACTAACTCTGGTCCCTAGAGTACGGACTTGAATATAAATACCAAAAAGATGGATGTTGTATGACCGTCCATCGACTAACTCTGGTCCCTAGAGCGTGGACTGGAGTATAAACATCAAATGGGTGTGATTGACCACCCATTGACCAACTCTAGTCACCAGAACGCGAACTGGAGTATAAACATCAAATGGGGTGACTGACCACCCATCGACCAACTTTGGTCCCCAGAGTACGGACTGAAGTATAAACATCAAATGGGTATGACTGACCACCCATTGACCAACTGTGGTCCCTAAAGCGCAGAGTGGAGTATAAACATCAAATGAGTGTAACTGACCACCCATCGACCAACTCTATCTCCAAAGCATGGACCGAAGTATAAACATCAAATGTGTGTGATCGACCACCCATCGACCAACTCTGGTCCCCAGAGCGTGGACCAAAGTGTAAACATCAAACGGGTGTGACCGACCACCCATCGACCAACTCTAGTCCCCAGAGCATGGACTGGAGTATAAACATCAAATGGGTGTGACCGACCACCCATTGTCCAACTCTGGTCCCCAAAGCACGGACTGGAGTATAAACATCAAATCAGTGTGACCGACCACCTATCGTCCAACTCTGGTCCCCAGAGCGCGGACTAGAGTATAAACATTAAATGGGTGTGACAAACCACCTATCATCCAACTCTAGTCCCCAGAGCATGGACTGGAGTATAAACATCAAATGGGTGTGACTGACCACCCATCGACCAACTCTAGTCCCTAGAGCACGGACTGGAGTATAAACATCAAATGTGTGTGACTGACCGATCATCAACTAACTCTGGTCCCCAGAGTGCAGACTGGAGTATAAAAATCAAATGGGTGTAATTGACCACCCACCAACTAACTCTGGTCCCAAAGCGTGGACTAGAGTATAAACATCAAATGGGTGTAACTGACCACCCGTCGACCAACTATGGTCCCCAGAGCATGGACTAGAGTATAAACATCAAATGGGTATGATTAATCTCCCATTATAAAACTCTGGTCCCCGTAGTGTGGACCGGAGTATAAACACACAAAAATGGATGCAGTTCGACCGTCTATTGATCAACTTTGGTCCCTTAGCATGATCTGGAGTATAAATACCATAAAAAGTGGACCCTGTTCAACCGTCCGCTCCTCAACTCATGCCCTTGACTTAGGGGCAAGCACATGAACTTGTTTGGGCTTGAGGTACAGTGAACTATCCAAGCCTTTCCCAAACATCGAGAAGCCCAAAATCTAAACTAAGACATGAACGTTGTTTGATTGTCCACGACCATTCATCGATCAACTCTAGGTCTTTGGAGATTAGGTGGGAGTATAAACACGACTAGGACGAGACTCGACCGTTTGTGATGTACATTTATCAACCTAAGACCGGGGGTGGAAGTGTGATCATCCAAAGACTGACTGCGATAGCTCAATACTATGATTCATACCTATTGTTTACAATGACTCAAGGCTACGACTGAAAAGATGCATAGAGATAAAATCATCGAATCAATGCCCAAGCCCATGGGCAACTAATCATCACTCCAACCCGAATGACGAGCAACGGATCAAGAGTATATTAAATAGAAGCATATTATTCGAATATACAAGCAAATTCAAACTAAAAGTAAGAGCCAGCTATGCAGTTGCGTGCAACACGAGGCTAAACCCTACTCGGCATTTGCTTCAACATGATTTTAAGCCTGATCTTCGGCCATTTGCAGATAATCGCTCACAGCATTTAGAGCCCTTCACTATCAGACTCAATAACTCATGAGAAGACTCTGGGATTCAACCAGAGTAACCGTCATCATTGACCGTCCCAACCAGATTTCACGTTGATTATTTTGTGAAAAAGTTACGTTTGAACTCAAGGAATCCAAGCTACACGCGCTAAGCTGACAATCGACATTACAATTTGCCATGGCGACCCATCACGGGTACTAAAGATCGGATCATGGCTCAGTGCAAAGATAATGAAGGAATTAGCTAGCTTTCTCCGAATGAATCTTGATGTGTTCGCTTGGACCCATTCTGACATGCCTGTGATCTCACCGACTATCATGACCCATGCATTGAATATCGACCCGAGGCATGTCCCTGTGAAACAAAAACAGCGCGCCATGGATCCAGAGGGATTTGCTACACTTAAAGAGGAGGTGGATAAACTAAAAAACAATAGGTTTACCCATGACACCCTCTACCCGAAATGGGTATCCAATCCAGTTCTTGTGAGAAAAGCTAATGGAAATTAGCGATCATATGTCGACTACTCAGACCTGAACAAGGCATGCCCGAAAGACCGCTTTCGACTTCTGAGGATCGACCAGCTGGTAGATTCAACCGCTGGATATGAACTACTTTCATTAATGCATGTGTACTCCGGATACAACTAGATCTCGATGCATGTCCCCGACCAGAAGCACACCGGCTTCATTACCGAGCTAGGGCTATATTGTTATGTTGTGATGCCATTTGAACTAAATACTGCTGAAGCTACTTACCAAAGAATGGACAATGGGATGTTCAAAGACCATATCGGGCGATCAATGAAAGTATATGTGGATGATATGCTCATGAAGTCACGACGATCAAACGACCACATCGAGACTTAGCGGAGATGTTCAGTGTTCTATGAAAATATGGAATGAAACTAAATTCCTTAAAATGCTCTTTCGGCGTTGCGTCAAGAAAATATTAGGGTTTCATTGTTTACTCTCGTGGAACCAAAGCTAATCCCAGGAAGATTCATGCAATTCAAAACATTCAAGTGCCGAAGAGGATTAAGCAAGTACAAAGAAGGTTGCCGCCCTAAGCCGCTTTATCTCTATGGGCCACCAACAAGTGTATTCCTTTCTTCGACTTGATCAAAAGAGGGAAGAGGAACTTTGAATGGACGTATAATTGCATAGATGTGTTTAAAGTTCGGGTAGATCACCTAGAGAAACCTCTCACCGCTGTGCAGTTAAATTGCTCGGCAGATTCAATGCGGTGGAGGTGCAAAAAGTCATAGCGGGGATACAGCGAGGATATAGCGGGATATAGTGGATGACTCTAAAATAGCATATAAAACTCATACTTAATGTTTTTACAAATATATAAATGGTAATTAAATGAAAATTTAACTTTCAATTGAATTATAATTAATACATAAATAATTTTAAATTAAAACATGTGTGAATATACCGTAAATAAACGTAAAATTGTTATATAACATAATTGAATTTAGCAGAATATTAGAGTATTTTCATTTTTGAAAATATATTAAAAATTCAATTAAACAAATTAATTTCATAATTTTTATAATGTACAAATGTCATTTTTTAAATCATTTCTTTTAAAGAAGATATAGCGAAATATGGCGGGAATAACGGGATATAGCGGAGCTTAAAGCGGAAAGGCTATATTTGGTGCTATATTGAAAACTCGTAGCGGTAGAAATCCGCTTTGAGATATAGCAGGGTTATAGCAGGGTAATAGAGGGGCATTAATTGCATAGCTCCCACCCTATCCAAGCCACTAGATCGTGAAGAATTATACATCTATTTAGCGGTATCGGTACACGCCATAAGTGCCACACTGTTACGTAAAGAGAATCAGATCCAGAGGCCTGTATATTATGTTAACAAGCGATCGACAGGTGCTGACAAAAACTACCCAAAGCTGGAAAAGCTCGCGTACTGCCTGTTGATTGCATCATGAAAGCTTCGCCATTACTTCCAAGCTCACCTTATTAATGTCTACACCGACCGGCCGTTACAACAGGTTCTATAGCAACCTTAGACGTTTGGAAGGTTGCTCAAATGGAATATCGAGCTAAGCATATTCAATATCACTTATCTCCCTGGGAGAGCTCTCTAGGGACATACATTAGCAGATTTTATCTCTGAATTCACTACATCATACGATGATCCGAAGAGCAGTGGAGAATCGACCAACCGATGGAAAATGGACAAGGATGGAGCATCTAGTGATTAGTGTTCTGGCACCGGAGTTGTGTTGATGACTCATGAGGAATGATCGATCTGCTATGCCTTGAAACCCAACTTCCTTGCAGTAAATAACAAAGCTAAGTATGAAGCCTTGATCGCCAGGCTCAAACTTGCTAGAGAAGTGGAAACATTACATATCTTTTGTGATTCCTGGTTAGTATTATGCCAAGTCAGGGAAGATTATCTTGCTAGGGGGCAGCGTCTTGCTCCTTATCTCGATTGGGTCCAAAAGGTACTGACCGACTTGGAGTAGTACACCATTACACACATCCTCATAGAACAAAATGAAAAAGCCGAGTCACTGGCCATGCTGACCGGTTCTGAGGATGCACAACAAATAGACTTTGTCCCGATTGAAGTACTTAACATTCCAAGCATTGACAGATAGAGATCGACTAGATCTTGGAGTTGGAGCCAGAAAAGGAGTCATGGATGACTCCTATCAAAGACTATCTACAATGGAGGATCCTTCTTAGATGGAGGAACGAAAAATGACATATCCTCCCCAAAACTTCATACTGCATCATCTAAGAAGGAGTCATGTATAGAAAGGGTTTCTTCATTCCCCTACTTCGTTGTATCACCCATGATGAAATCAAATGAGTTTTGAGAGAAGTCCATGAAGAAGAATGCGGTGATCATACCAGGGGGTAAACACTGACAAAGAGAATACTTCGCTACGGGTATTACTAGCTAACTATCAATCGAGATGTAGCTGATCACGCTAGACAATGCGATGAGTGCTAGATGTTTGCCGAAATTCCGAGTGCCCCACCGATGAAAATTACATAAATGGCCAATCCATAGCCGTTTGCCACTTGGGTATTGACATCATCGGCTTCTTGCCGATTCTAAAGGTGGTGCGAAATAAGCCATCGTAGCAGTTGATTACTTCACTAAATGGGCTGAAACAGAACTTCTAACCACGATCACAACAAAGAAAATAAACAACTTCATTGTCCGGAACAATATCTGTCATTTTGGCCTTCCACGAACCATTATAACTGATAATGGTACCCAATTTGACGGTGCTAAATTTAAAAACTTTTGCCGATGACATCATATTAAAATGAGATTTGCGGCAGTTGCTCACCCTCGAGCAAATAGACAAGTCAAAGCTGTGAACAAAATCATAAAGTCCATTTTGAAGAAACGTTTGGAAAAGTCTAAAGACAAGTGGGTGGATGAACTCCCAACATCATTATGGGCTTACAAAACCACCCACAAGTACGCGACTGACCATACTCCATTTGCCATTGCTTATGGCTCTGAGGCCATCATCCCTATAGAACTTGAAGTCCCCTCTCATAGAGTGACTTATTACAACCCCTATTTCATTGTAAAATAAAATATAAATAAGGAATTGCAATTAAACTAGAAGGAATTGGTGATGACTCGTGAGCGTACAAACAGATAGGGGAGCCAATAACAAGAACGTGTACTTGAACGTGCACATGTACTTATTTTATTAGTTCTTACTAATTTCAATTCTATTTCTACTAAAATTATTTATGAAAACATTTCGTAGAACTAACTTAAGCTTAATTTTTGTAATATTCTTCTACATCCTAAAAGTATATACCTCTATCTAATTCCAATATTTTCATTTTGAACTTATTTCTCTTAAGTAAACTCGAGATCAAAATAGCGGGTTTTATTTTAAAACACTTTTAAGATGATTTTTTTAAATTTTAACCATAGAAAATATATTTATATAGCTCGAGTAATCCCAAAATGGTACTAAGGAACTGGGTACTACTAAATAGTATCATATATTCCCTTACCAAGAAGGAATTACTTAAGAGAGGTTCTTTCTATCCAAACACATCTCTTTCTCATTTTTAGTTATTTTCGGGCCACTCGAACTAGTTAACATAAAATTCTTCTTTTATTTTAAAATCAAATTTATAAATAAAATAAATAAATAAAATATATACTTCTTTCTTAAAATTCTCTTTCCAACATATTTATACTTGTAAAAGCTATCATGTAATACTATTTATATTTTCTCCAAAAATCATTTAAAATAATAATATACATTTTTTTTTAAAAATCAACTCATGCTTTTTAGATTTAACCAAAATCCGCTTTATCAAAATAATCTTATAGCAAATTGCTATGGTAGCATTTCCCCACTCAAAAACCTTAAAATAAACACCAATGATGCTGCAGTCATCATTAGCATTATTTTCCCAGTGACAAAAGTGAGTTTAGTACTTTCTACCTCTTTTAAAGTAATTCCAAAATACTTCTATTCATAAATACTGCCAAAATAATACCATTATTATTATTTTTCAAAATTTTGAAAACAATTTCCTAAACACTAGTTTTTCAGTTCTCAGATTCTCAGTTTGAATCTTCTATCACTCATAACCCCTATAATCAAATCGTACTTATATAATTCCACCTTTTTTATAAAAACATTTCACAGTATTAATTCTTAGTTTAGATTATAATAAACAACTCTTATTAAAATCAAATTTAAATTTAAATTTTATCATAAAACTATCACCGAACGCCATATAGTCAAATTGTGAAACTAAATTCACAATGTGATTGTATTTAATTTAACTAAAACAATAAATGCTCATAAACTATCTGAGCCTAACTAATCAACAATAAATGATAATGATCAAATATTATCATTCTCTAACAACAAACATATCCTAAATAAGTATAACAATTTTCTAAAAATTTTCTTTTGTATATAAAATATAATTTAGGTAAAATTATTTTATTTACCTAATTTAAAACAATACTATGTCGTTTGGTCTTGTTTAAGTGTTTTAGAGATTTTTATCAATAACGTTAGCTACTCATATTAAACCGAATCCATAAACCACTCAATAGACCAATCAACATAATATAAAACAATTTTATAAAAACAACAAATACGGGCTCTTATATATACACACTCAAACTCATTCTAGGGTATCACTTACCCTATCTTTAATGAGTTTACCGCACCAGGGCTAAGGTTCTCGCTTAACCTTGCGCTTTGATACGACATGTAATGAAGTGCCTTTCTTAACACCTAAACACGACACTTCATACATCCTCAGTATTCGTGTGCCGATCATTTAAGTGTCCGGAAGACGGGTCATTATGGTGAAGGAAGAAAAGATAGAACATAATTTCATAAAAAAATGATGAGCAATATATAATATACGCAGAATCTTTAAAAAAAGAAATCATCTTTATTTATACACAACGTCAGAGTACACTATCCTATTATCATCCTAGGCGATTATATCAGCCTATCCTTACAAATGTTGATAAATATAATAAACAGTATAGCAGAAAAATAAAGAAATACATAGATATGTCTTGGGCATCCAGCTTATCTCCTGAATTCCAAAGCATCTGAATCTAATCTGGAAAATATGCTCGGTCTAACTCGAGCATTAAAACAAAATAACACCTGGATTAGTCTGAAAATTGCAGCGTGAGAAACTCAAGTAATAGGGTGAACATATAATAATTCAGTGAGACCAAGCCACTAAATGCGATACGAGTTTTTATCTCGTAAGAACAACATTCATAGATGAAGAAATAGGAAACAAATCTAAACAGCAATCCAAACAATAATAAATGAGCATAGACAAGATAAATATCCAAACTTAAAGGATGGGAATAAATAATTAAACATCGAGAAGGGCTACAGTCACTTCCTGATGCAATTAAGAAAGAGGTAAATTTAAAAACTTGGAATCAATGGAAGGAAAGTGAAATTTTCCAACAAATGATTAGGATGGTGTGCCTCCCTTACCGTAAGTATACCTCTAGAAATATACTTGAGAACTATGATGGCTCTTGGACAATACCAAGCCGGACCCCGTCAATGGTTACCAAGAATCCGAGTATTTCACATCTCCCCGTGCATGCAGCCGAATTCAATCTAGAGTGGATGTGAAAATATGCTAATGGCAGCAACCTCACATAGCTTAGCTTCCTCTCACGCTTTGGATTTAGTCATTTCTGACAAAGGATAATAAAGCTGAAAAGAGCAACAAATCATCTTAGATTGACGATATACAATAAAGAAAGCTGAACCGATAGTTGATAAATCAACCATTGAGGATAATTAAAAATGATCGTTTATGGAAGTTAAATCTCATATTCTTATCACTGCTCGTTAATTCTAAACAAGTTTCATCCCTCGATTGAAAATGAAGCCAGGCAAGTTTAGGTTGTGTTACCTCTAGGTATTGCCTTGACAGCCTTCGAGATAGAAACGAGCCCAAGCCTCGACAGTGTTAAAAGTATGACTAAATTCTTTCCATATAAGTGATATCGGATTACGGAACTACTTTTCCATAAACGAATTGAACTTTTACTTTGAAACCAAAACTTGTGCTAGGGTTTTGCGTAAAATATTAACTCAAACAACGTTATCAAAATGGATTGGTTTGCTTTAAACACAACTTAAATACCTTTTAAAACTAATAATTATTATTTAAAATGATAAATCAACTTTAATCAAAGATTAATTATATTCAAAACATCTTTGTTTAAAATAATCAATTAACTTTAATCCCGATTAATTGCTTTAAAACAACACTATTTAAAAAGATTAACTAACTTTAAAACATCCTTGTTTAAATGATTTATTTACTTTAAAAACATCATTAATAGAATAATTAATTAATCCATATGCAACATTTATTAAAATGATTAATTAATTTTAAACATTGTTATTTAGATTGATTAATTAAATTTAAAACATTATTATTAAAGTGATTAATTAATTTTAAATAATCGTTAACAAAATGATTAATTATCATTAATTAAATAATTAATTAACCTTAAACACATTAGTTAAAATGATAAATTAATTTTAAAATGTCATTAAAAATGATTAATTAATCTTAATCACAACATTATTTAAATAATTAATTTACCTTAATTATCATTATTTAAAATGATTATTTATTTTAATATGTCATTGATAAGATAATTAATTAACCTAAATCTCATCTTTATTTTAAAATTTGTTATCTTTATAAAACCCTTGCACAAAACTTATAAATATTTCAAAGGGGATAATATTTCCATTCAAACATCATAGAACTTAAGTATGAGGGTGTATATACAAAAAGCAAATAACAACTATGCACGTATAGAAAACATCACTTATCAAATATTAATTTACTAACATTCAATTCAATATCCAAACAATAAAATAGCAGAAGAGGGATTTATTCTGCCAAATAGATGTCCAAATAATCTACTTAATTTAATTATAGCAGAATGGGGATTAATTCTGCTAAACAGATGTCATATATTTTTATCTAATTAAATGATAGTTGAACTGTGTTTTATTCTGCTAAACATATGTCCACAATACCCTATTCAATTAATTTATAGCAGAACGGGGGTTTACTCTGCTAAATATAAGTCATCAATAAAGCATTCATATTTATTAGGCTGACTTAATGGTACAGACAAGAGGTCTCTTGATTTAAAATCAGTCTACTTATAAAAGAGAACCGACTTAAAAATAATTGATAGAGTTTAAAGTTTAACCTTTATTAATAATTAAATCTTAATTTAATTATAAATTTAAATCATAATTAATTCTAATTAAACCGCACTTAACTCTAATTAAAATCTTAATCAAACTTGATTAACCCTTAATTAAATCTAATTAGATTAATTAATTAAACCCTGCTTGATTAGTAATTAATTACTAATTAACCATATTTAAATAATAATTAGTTAAATAATTTAAATTAATTAAATAAAATTTAATTCTTAATTTACCTTTAACTTAATCAATCATTAATTAAAACTTCCTTAATTAATTAATTATAGTTAATTTATTTAATTAATACTTAAACACTAATTACTTAACTTAATTACAAATAATTATTCTTAAATAAATAAATATTAAACTTGTATTTAATTTCAAAACAATTAATTTTTTACTTAATTAGTATTTTGAATGAGTTTTTAAAACATTTTAAAAAGAAACCACTTCAAGTTTAAAATACTTTTCTCGAACTACATCCATAGCGACTATCGCTATCGGTATCATAACTTAGAATTAGTTTCTAAGTTTACTCTTAAGGGCGAAAATATAATAATTCAGTGAGACCAGGATACTAAATGCCGAACGAGTTTTTACCTCGTAAGAACAACATTCATAGATGAAGAAATAGGAAACAAATCAGAACAACAATCCAAACAATAATATATGAGCATAGACAAGATAAATATCCAAACTTAAAGGATGGACATAAATAATTATACATCGAGAAGGGCTATAGTCACTTCCTGATGTAATTAAGAAAGAGGTAAATTTAAAAACTTGGAATCGAAAATTTTCCAACAAATGACTAGGAGAGTGTACCGCCCTTACCGAAAGTATACCTCTCAAAATATACTTAAGAACTATGATGGCTCTCGAACAATACCAAGCCGGACCCAGCCAATGGTTACCGAGAATCCGAGTATTTCACATCTCCTCGTGCATACAGTTGAATCTAATCTAGAGTGGATGTGAAAATACCCTAATGGGAGCAACCCCACATAACTTAGCTTTCTCTCACACTTTTGATTTAGTCATTTCTGACAAAGGATAATAAAGCTCAAAAGAGCAACAAATCGTCTTAGATTGATGATATACAATGAAGAAAGCTGAACCGATAGTTGATAAATCAACTATCGAGGATAACTAAAAATGATCGTTTATGGAAATTAAATCTCATATTCTTATCACTGCTTGTCAATTTTAAACAAGTCATCCCTCGATAGAAAATGAAGCTAGGCAAGTTGAGGTTGTGTTACCTCTAGGCATTGCCTTGCCGACATTTTTAAACTTCGAGATAGAAACGAGTCCAAGCCTCGACAGTGTTAAAAGTATGACTAAATCTTTTCCATATAAGTGATATCAGATTACAGAACTACTTTTCCATAACCGAATCGAACTTTTACTTTGAAAACCAAACTTGTGCTAGGGTTTCGCGTAAAATATTAACTCAAACAACTTTATCAAAATGATTTGGTTTGCTTTAAACACAACTTAATTACCTTTTAAAACAAATAATTTTTAGTTAAAATGATAAATCAAATTTAATCGAAGATTAATTATTTTCAAAACATCTTTGTTTAAAATAATCAATTAACTTTAATCCTGATTAATTGCTTCAAAAGAACACTATTTAAAAAGATTAATTAACTTTAAAGCATCCTTGTTTAAATGATTTATTTACTTTAAAAACATCATTATTAGAATAATTAATTAATCCTTATGCATCGTTGGAGTCAAAATTGGCCACCAACACCCAATTATAAGTGAAAGCACCAATATCCAGTCACAGATCACAAATCATAGATAGAGTATAGGTAGAGAATATAATACGAAGAATAACCAAAATTCAAATTGAAAGAAAATAAAAGAGACAAGATTTATAGTGGTTCGGCTAACTCCAGCCTATGTCCACTCCGAAAAAATATTTTTTATTATCAGAAATTTGATTACAGTTACAATCTGGAATTTCAGAATAAAAATGGCATAGTAGCCTCTAGGTAGAAAATGGAAGAGAAGCAGAATGAAGATCTCCTTTTCTGAAGCCACACCTGCTATATTTATAGGCAAAACTCCGGCTACAGGGCCTTCTCACCTACATGATCTGCCATGACGATCGCCGAGCCCAACTTGTCCATCTTGTGGCGACGCCAAGTAGAACCCGAAGTAGAACCCAAAGTAATTCCTTCGGTGACCCAAAGTAGTTCGTATGCCGACCCCAAGTGAAGTCTAATGCCAACCTAAAATGTAGCCTATGCCGACCCCAAGCAAGGTCCATGCCGACCCGAAGTTAAGTCCACGCCAACCCAGAGTAAACTCTTCACCGACCCGAAGTCCAAACCAATGTCGACCCCATGTAATATGCTGACCTGAAGCCATATGCCGACCCCAAGTAGAACCCGAAGTAGAACCCAAAGTAATTTCTTCGATGACCCAAAGTTGTTCGTATGCCGACCCCAAGTGAAGTCTAATGTCGACCTGAAATGTAACCTATGACGACCCCAAGCAAGGTCCATGCTGACCCGAAGTGAAGTCCATGCCGACCCGGAGTAAACTCTTCACCGACCCGAAGTGCAAACCAATCTGACCCCAAGTAGGACCCGAAGTAAACACCATGCCGACCCGAAGTAGAACCCGAAGTAAACCCTACACCAACCCGGAGTGAAACCAATGCCAACCCCATGTAATATGCTGACCCCAAGTAGAACCGAAGTAAACACCATGCCGACTCGAAGTAGAACCCGAAGTAAACCCTATGCCGGCCCGGAGTGAAATCAATGCCGACCCGAAGTAGCCATATGCCGATCCCAAGTAGGACCCGAAGTAAGCACTATGCCGATGTGAAGTAGAACCCGAAGCAACTTCCATCCTTTGCCAAAATCCATATTCCAAGTACCTTGCGTCGTTTATCCATCGACTGTGCTGAATCCTGGCTTCATATTCATATTTATTATCCATAATTGATCATCCATCTATCCATTCGAACCAAATCCATAATATTCCAGCCTCGACAACTGTAACGATCCGGAATTTTCGACTCCAAAAATTCCAGATTGTTAGAGAAAAGAAGAAAGAAAGAAGAAAGAAAGAAAGAAGAAAGAAAGAAGAACAGAAAACACAACATCTCCCATTCGCAGCGGATTAAATATAATAACAAATAATAACACTTTTATAAAAGAAAGCTGTAATTGTTACTTTACATACAATTTATCAGAGTCACAATCATTACAAATAGACTGGACAGTTATATCAACCTGCCCCATACTACTATCAATACAACTCTCAAATACACAGCGGGATACACTCCATACGTCTCTGCCATCCAGCTCACCACCTGAACTCCAGAACGTCCTTACCTAAAAATCTGTAATACTCGGTCTGACCCGAGCATTACAATAAAGTAACACCTGGGTCAGGCTGGAAACCAGCGTGAGTAAACCCATATAATTTGAAAATACTAAGTTCAAACCATAAAAGAAAACCCGGGTAACTCGTACTTCACTATGAGTTCATTACTTGTTATGCTCACACGTATTTTACAAATCAAATTCTAAGTATCCTTACTTAGTTCCAAAGTCCATATTATTCTATTTCTGTCTATTGATTTCTCACCTCAAATCCATATAGAATCATGTAGATTATAAATCGAAGTGGTTCCGGGTATTACTGATACCCGGCTGCGGTCTCTTCGAATTCAAAATCATCTTTAAACAAAGCCGTTTAAGCTTTAAACAATTTCATTTATACCCAAAGTAACAGATTCACATAGAAATTCTATTTCAGATAGATAATCCATATCTAACACCCTATTCTATAGCATCACAATCACATACCAAGTATAACAACAATCCAAAGCATTCAATAACATTCAACCATTCATAAGCAAAGATTTTAATCACACTATCTTTAATTAATTTAAAATAAATTAAATTAATTCCTTCCATCATTATAAATCCTGCTTGCTTAATCCATAATTAATTACATCAAATTAATCAATTATTCTCTAATTATCCATCTTAATTAATCACCCTTGATTAATTATTTTTTAATTACATTAAGTAATTAACTCTTAATTAATTACACAAATTAATTATCTTCAACCATTTACAGTAATTAACCTTCTAATTATTCTCATAAATTAATTATTCATCTCTTATATTAAGTAACCACTTAATTATGTAATTAATACTTAATCCACAACATAAGAGATTATTCTTAATTAATTAAACAATTAGTTTATCTTAAATTTAATTCCTAATTAATTATTCTTAATTAATTAATTAATAATTTCCAAATCAATTATGATTAATTAACTTGATTAATAACATTAATCAAATAATCTTATAAATTCCATTTAATGATTAACCTCTAAATTTATTTTCCAAATTATTAAACTTCAATCATTCATAATTCTAATTAATTAAAAATGAATTCTTCAATTAACTTTAACTTATTTACCTCATTTAACATCATTAGAAACATTTAGAAATCTATTCTTAAAATTTAAGATATATGATTTATTTAAGTCAAAATCTATTAAACATTTAGATTTTTAACTTTTAAATCTTGGGAAAACTTTAATTAGCTTGTTTAGATAACATTAAACAAACTCACCATTTTGAAAACTTAATTATTCCAACATCTCATTACAATTTGGTATCCAAATTGTTTTATATGATTAAATACAATAAAATTCATAATTAAAAACTTAATTAGAGTTATTACTTTTATTTTATTAAATTAAAACTTATCACTAAATTGCTTAATCCTTCTTTACATAATAAAAATCCTGGTCACCATTGTAATTTAAATTTACACTTCATTCACGTACTTGCAAATTTAAAATCTGGAAATCTTATCAACAATAAACCCGAACAAAACACTTGTAAAACCCGAGCCACAACAATCAGATGCACGAGTCACCCTTAATTCGAGACGAACAGCCAAAAAACACGAGAACCAACCCGATGCCAAACTTCTTCTTCTCCACCTTCACATTTCAGATATGCTAATCTTCTCCGTGCACGTGCACGACTGGAAATCTCAACGCCGATCATCTCTCTAGCCATCACCAACCCACAATCGACCACGACGTTCGACACGAACAAACCAAGCTATGAAATCGAAGTCCAACAGAAATCGAGCAACTCGACCAAAACTGAACCCAAAGACGATCGGAAAAACACCCCTCCACGACAAACCTGACCTCGATGTGCCTCACCGTCTTTACCCAAGCTTCGTCTCGAAACCCCGCATTCATCACCCCTACTGCGATCGATTCCGGTTCCCCCACGGCGTCTCCAGACCCTTGAGAACATCGACGACCAAACAACACGATAAAACCCTAAATCGACGCTGTCCACGCACCTCGACCACAAATAAATTCATCCTCTATTTTTCCTTTGACCTCCATCCCTCCTGCTACCCCCCAGCCTTGATCACGACGACTATCACCTCGCCGATAGTCAGGAATCGACGATAATACATATCCCGACCAACTCATAAATTCTCACCAACCACATTCTTAAAAATCGTGAAACCTATATCCAATTCCATGATTTTCCAAAACTAATCTGATAATGCATTCCAATCATGAAATTAAAATGTTTGGTTTTTCTGATATAAAAATGTTTTCATTGTAAAATCCTATTTTTGAAATATTTACTCAACATATACACTTGAGATTATTTTTAAAATAATGTTACATTTGTTACAATCACTTTCTTTTCAGGGATCATGGCTTGAATTTGCTTAATTGAAGAGATATGAATTTTTTTCTGGAATTTGTTAACCTGTTACACTAAACAGAGACATATATATACAGATATACACAGATACTTTACTTTATATACATGCTAACATCTTAATTCATTCATGCAAACAATTTTCACTACTTCACTTCAAGTATCCATCACAACATCAAGTTATAGATCAGGCTAAAGTTTTTAAAATAGTAGTTTACTCACCTTTTTGTAAAGACAGAGGAACAGGTTTTAGATTTCAATCTGGAAATATTTTGAAATGGTCTGGAAATTTGCTGAGATGAATTTGAATCTTGAATTGTTAGCTTGCTTTCGATCTTTGAAGCTTTAATCCCAGGTTGAAGATGTTGTTGATTTAGTTGTTTTATACTTATTCTAGTTTGGCCTTCTCAGATTTTTGTTCTTTCCTTTTTCTTTGATTTTAGATTTCTGTTGTTTTTAATTCTCTGGTTTTGAAAATGAGAAGATAGAAAAGAATAGAGAAGAGGAGATAGATGTATTTATAATCTTGATTTATCTTTTATTTAAAAATGAAAAGAAAACAAATTACATGACACTTGTAATATGCATGAAAGTATTTGCTTACATTTGTAAAACTATATGCTAAAAAGTTTCCACTTGTATTTAGCATGTGTTAATAAATTATAATATGTTTTTATAAATATTTATATTTATTTTCCTATTTAGATAATACAATTTTCTTAATTTATATTTGCAAAATCTTTTAAAGAAACTAATATAAAACTAATTATATACTAAATAAAATCATATATATATATATATTATTTTTAAATCCAATTTATTTTAAGATATTTATCTTTTGAATTTCAAATCCAATTTCAATTTAAAATCAGCTCATTTAAATATATATATATATTTAAACAACACATATTTAATTTGTTTGAAAATAATATTTTTCTATTTAAAATCTTCTTATGTCTATATATACACAATCATTATTATTTGTTGTAAAATTTTAAGTAATTATATTAGAAGATTATCAAACCAATACTTATTCAGATATATACTTCCATTACCAGAATTATTTATTTAACTTATAAATTAGTATTTCGACTAATTAAATTCAGTTAATTTATCAATTAACAGATGTCCGAAAAATCCGGGTTATCACATTCCTTCCCCCTTTAAATCTTTTCGTCCTCGAAAAGGAACGAAGCAAGAATTTTATTACAATGTTGATTATCAGTTAAATTATTCCTTAAACATCTTAATTTTTAATTCTTTTTATTTAAATTTTCAAAACATTTTAAAAATCTACATAATATTATCAAAATAGTTTTTTTATAAAAATACTTTTTATAACTCGATGTCTCAACCAGTCCATCCTCGTTCTCACAGAAATTCGGTCATACGTTGATCAGGCGTAAGACTGAAAATCTATCAGTACCTGGTAAACCCGTTTTCAACACCTAGTGAAAATACTTGGAAAATAATTTTATTGAAAATATGGAAAACATTTTTTTTTTGAAATCAAGGAAATATCTTTGGTGAGAATGCTCTGGAAATCATCACCCCCATCCATGGTCACAGTTACATCACGGGTTACGTTGCCATCGCAGCAAAAGTCCATATAACTGATTACACCATGGAACCCACAACAGATCGCAGTTACATTCCAGGGTTACGTTGCCGTCGCAGCAAAAGTCCATGTAACTGTTGGCTCTCAGCGGCACACACGATTTTCGCTGTCAAAATGAAACTTCTCCACTCCTACATAGGTCTCAGTCTACCGATATAGAATCAAACGTAGACTGTTGGCTCTCAGCGGCTCACACGACTTTCGCTATGGTCTGCAGTAGATCGCAGTGACAACGAGTTACACTGTCGTCACAGCATAACCCAAATGCCTCTGTGGGCACCAGCCCCTCGACTTTCGCTACACAAATAATCCTTAGGAACTAGTTTTGTCCGGACTCCTCACAGGATCAACTTTAGAATCCCCCTTTGGTATTCAAGGCAGTACCACCCTGTGGCACTCCTGAGAAGTTCATTTCAAGGGAGCGCCTTTTCCCCCAAAGCTATTCTCAAAATAATTTATACTATTCACTTATAGTATCTTCAAATCATATCCTTTATGATTTATATCAAAATCTCCTTTACTCAAAATCGATATCCAAAATCGATAGTTCCAACTTGGCTTTCCAAAATCCAAAATTGATTTTCCTAAAAATCAAAAGCCTTTTCCAAATTCATAGGTTCCCAAAACCTTTTCCAAAATCATTCTCATAAGATCCTTTATATATATATAGATATATATAACTTTGAAAAATCTTTGGATTATTTCAAACTGGTATAAAACCTCTTTTATACTTCAAATATTTTCAAAACCCTTTTCTTCTAGCAATAGATTCAACAAGGGAAGATTTATCTTATAAAACAAAGATATATAACTTTATTTTATTCCAAATCAAATATTCAAATTTGATAAATCTTTTATAAAGTTATTAACCATATCACTTTCTATAAAATGAGTTCTAATCACAGAAATATTCAACTCCCATTTTATTTCATCATTTATTTTTCAAAATATACTCTTCCATTTCAAAATCATTTTACAATTTTTATCCACAAAATTTAATATCAATTTTATTCAAATCCGTACGATGTACACATATCATCCCTACGCAATATAAATCTGATCGCTCACTCGATCACATAATTTCTCTTCCGAACTAGTATCGTCCACCCGACTTTCTAGTGCGGACTCAGATCTGGTTTCTTGATCAGAAACCGTCATTCTCCTTGCATAGTCACAACTATGATAGAGAATATCCAGAAACAATCAAAAATCCATATCTAGGTTCGCCGTCAAAAATCGAGCGAAAAATCCCAACTCGGATCGATAATACTATCTCGAAATTCTGTACTCGAATCTGGATCAAATCACTATACGAATAGAATAATATACATATATCCTACGTATTTATCTTTATGGGTTATTAGCCAAATCAATTCTCTTTTCTATTCACAATTCCTTTAATTCCATTCACTTATTCTCAATTACTTCCATTTCCAATTGAGTTATTATTTCAATTACAAACAGTTTGAACTCTGACCTATTAAAAATTTTAAAAATAGCTTGAAAAAGTTTAAAATATATAAGTAGTTGAAAAATAGTTATTAGTTTGTAAAATAGCTGTAAAATAGTTAAGTAGGTATAAAATAGTTAGATAATTGCAAAATAGTTTTTAAAATAGTGATTAGATATAAGTAACTGAAAAATAGTAATTAGTTTATAAGACAGTTTCAAAATAGTTAAATAGTTCCAAAATAATTGAAAAATAAGTATAAGATAGTTTGGGTTTAAGAAGAAAGATTGTATAGTAAATAGTTTGGAAAAATATATTTGTATTAAAACAATTTATTTTGAAAACAATCCAGAGCCAAACTGTTTAATTTCCCAATCTCCATTTCCAATTAATTTCCCATCAATTCAATTTAAATTTCCACTTCCATTTAAATTGACTCGATACTTAAATTTTCATTGAAATTGATTTAATCCCCAATTCAAATTGAATTAACCTTAATTCCTTCCCAAATTTAAATCAAATTCCATTTGATTTTAAACATATTCAACTTTAATCACAATTCCAAATTATTTCAAATCAATTTGGATTAATTTCAAATTGAACCAGCTTCAATTTCAAATCATTTCAATTCTAATTTACCATTTGAATTTATAAACTTATACATCTTCAATCACAATTCTAATTAATTCAAATCAAATTCAATTTGAACTAATTCTATTCAAATCTCAACTTAAAATCATCTCGAATTATATAAATTCGAGTTAAATATTTTAAATGTTGATTTAATCCCTTAAGTCAAATTAACCCTTACTTTTAAATCAATCAACCTTTATTTTTAATTTAATAACTTAAATCTTTAAACCATTTAATTCTGAATCCAAATTCCAAAATTCCATTTTAAAATTATCTTTTCTTAACTTATTACAAAGTTCAAATAGAATTCAAAAAGAAATTAAATCTTCAGATTCTAATTTATTATCCATTTTCAATTTCCAGATCTCAAACCCATTTTGAGATCACTCATAACTCTCATTTAAAACCAGCCATTTAACTTTCCAAGTTAAATTTCAATTTCATCTTAATTCAAGTTGTTCATTCTAAACTCATTTAACTTTCCTTAAGTTAAATTCAATTTAATCCAGTCAACTTGGCCCAATTTGAATTCCCATTTCAAATTTTAAACTTTATATTAATAATCTTCCCATTTATAAGTTCAAAAACTTATCACATTGGTTTTCATATCACATTCCAAGGAAAAATTTAAAACTCAACACTTAGAGTTTATTTCAAATCATCTTTAATATTATGTATATCCTCATTTATTTCCTTTACACACCAATTTATACCTTAAATTCTTAAACCACCTTTGGTTTTAATTCAAAACAAATTTCTTTTAAAACAATTTCAAGTTTTCTGGACTTAAATTTAAAAACTTCACATTTTAAATTATCTTCAATTCCATTTGGATTTTTAATTTCAGTTTGGATCCATTTCAAACTTATCTTCATTCAATTTCAATTTGGTTGTATTATTATTACCCCTTAATTCTCATTATTTTATTTAATTCTAATTAATTCAACAACCAATTTCTTTAATATATTTAATAATTAGAAAAATTATTTATATATATATCAAAAGATAACTTATATAAATATCATTTAATTTTAAAACCATTTTAAAATCTTTATATAAGAAAATAACAAGTACGCTCTCATATATATATATATATATACACACTCATCTCATCTTAAGGTACCATTGACCCTATCCTTAATGAGTAATCCCAACAGAGCCAAGGTTCTCGCTTAACCTTCAGCTCTGATACCAAATGTAACGATCCGGAATTTTCGACTCCAAAAATTCCAGATTGTTAGAGAAAAGAAGAAAGAAAGAAGAAAGAAAGAAAGAAGAAAGAAAGAAGAACAGAAAACACAACATCTCCCATTCGCAGCGGATTAAATATAATAACAAATAATAACACTTTTATAAAAGAAAGCTGTAATTGTTACTTTACATACAATTTATCAGAGTTACAATCATTACAAATAGACTGGACAGTTATATCAACCTGCCCCATACTACTATCAATACAACTCTCAAATACACAGCGGGATACACTCCATACGTCTCTGCCATCCAGCTCACCACCTGAACTCCAGAACGTCCTTACCTAAAAATCTGTAATACTCGGTCTGACCCGAGCATTACAATAAAGTAACACCTGGGTCAGGCTGGAAACCAGCGTGAGTAAACCCATATAATTTGAAAATACTAAGTTCAAACCATAAAAGAAAACCCGGGTAACTCGTACTTCACTATGAGTTCATTACTTGTTATGCTCACACGTATTTTACAAATCAAATTCTAAGTATCCTTACTTAGTTCCAAAGTCCATATTATTCTATTTCTGTCTATTGATTTCTCACCTCAAATCCATATAGAATCATGTAGATTATAAATCGAAGTGGTTCCGGGTATTACTGATACCCGGCTGCGGTCTCTTCGAATTCAAAATCATCTTTAAACAAAGCCGTTTAAGCTTTAAACAATTTCATTTATACCCAAAGTAACAGATTCACATAGAAATTCTATTTCAGATAGATAATCCATATCTAACACCCTATTCTATAGCATCACAATCACATACCAAGTATAACAACAATCCAAAGCATTCAATAACATTCAACCATTCATAAGCAAAGATTTTAATCACACTATCTTTAATTAATTTAAAATAAATTAAATTAATTCCTTCCATCATTATAAATCCTGCTTGCTTAATCCATAATTAATTACATCAAATTAATCAATTATTCTCTAATTATCCATCTTAATTAATCACCCTTGATTAATTATTCTTTAATTACATTAAGTAATTAACTCTTAATTAATTACACAAATTAATTATCTTCAACCATTTACAGTAATTATATTAGAAGATTATCAAACCAATACTTATTCAGATATATACTTCCATTACCAGAATTATTTATTTAACTTATAAATTAGTATTTCGACTAATTAAATTCAGTTAATTTATCAATTAACAGATGTCCGAAAAATCCGGGTTATCACAACAACCGTGCAGTATGTTGGGTTAAATCCGCTTGTATACTACCTTGCCAAAAGGCGGGTTAACGTGCATCATTTATTAAAATGATTAATTAATTTTAAACATTGCTATTTAGAATGATTAAGTAAATTTAAAACATTATTATTAAGTGATTAATTAATTTTAAATAATCGTTAATAAAATGATTAATTATCACTAATTAAATAATTAATTAGCCTTAAACACATTAGTTAAAATGATTAATTAATTTTAAAATGTCATTAAAAATGATTAATTAATCTTAATCACATCATTATTTAAATAATTAATTTACCATAATTAACATTATTTAAAATGATTAGTTTATTTTAATATGTCATTGATAAGATAATTAATTAACCTAAATCTCATCTTTATTTTAAAATTTTGTTATCTTTAAAAAACCCTTGCACAAGACTTAAAAATATTTCAAAGGGGATAATATTTTCATTAAAACATCACATAACTTAAGTATAAGGGTGTATATACAAAAGCAAATAACAACTATGCACGTATAGAAAACATCACTTATCAAATATTAATTTACTAGCATTCAATTCAATATCCAAACAATACAATAGCAGAAGGGGGATTTATTCTGCCAAATAGATGTCCAAATAATCTACTAATTTAATTATAGCAGAATGGGGATTAATTCTGCTAAACAGATGTCATCTATATTTTTATCTAATTAAATCATAGTTGAACTGTGTTTTATTCTGCTAAACATATGTCCACAATACCCTATTCAATTAAGTTATAGCATAACGGGGGTTTACTCTGCTAAATATAAGTCATCAATAAAGCAATCATATTTATTAGGCTGACTTAATGGCACAGACAAGATGTCTCTTGATTTAAAATCAGTCTACTTAAAAAGGAGAACCGACTTAAAAATAATTGATAGAGTTTAAAGTTTAACCTTTATTAATAATTAAATCTTAATTTAATTATAGGTTTAAACCATAATTAATTCTAATTAAACCGCACTTAACTCTAATTAAAATCTTAATCAAACTTGATTAACCCTTAATTAAATCTAATTAGATTAATTAATTAAACCCTGCTTGATTAGTAATTAATTACTAATTAACCATATTTAAATAATAATTAGTTAAATAATTAAACTTAATTAAATAATTAAACTTAATTAAATAAAATTTAATTCTTAATTTACCTTTAACTAAATCAATCATTAATTAAAACTTCCTTAATTACTTAATTATAATTAATTTATTTAATTAATATTTGAACACTAATTACTTATTACAAATTAATTAATAATTATTCTTAAATAAATAAATAAATATTAAACTCATATTTAATTTCAAAACAATTAAATTTTTATACTTAATTAGTATTTTGAATGAGTTTTCAAAACATTTTAAAAAGAAACCACTTCAAGTTTAAAATGCTAACTTTTCTCGAACTACATCCATAGCGACAATCGCTTTCGATATCATAACTTAGAATTAGTTTCTAAGTTAACTTTTCCAAACCTTTTACTCCTAACCTTACTTACCTTATAAAACATAAGTAAAATTTGTTGAAAAACAAAACAAAATTAGAAACTTGAAATCTTTTTAGTAATTATAAACTAATAAACGATATTTGTTTTTCCAAACGATCTCAAGTCGCTTTTACATTTCAAAATGCTAACTTTTCTTTTAGTTTACCAAACAAAGCAAGGTCCTAAACATATATATATGACATGATTTAACACATACAATGAAAGACTACAAATTGCAAACTAATTTGACTTTCAAACTTCCATTTTCAAACTATATGTCAACTCATCCAAACACACATACATACATCCAATCCAACACTATTATTCACCCAAACAGGCAACTATTTTAACAACTAAGCAACAACAAAATATGCATCATAATTAAAGTTAGAAACTTTAAATAAATTGTGAGCTTTACTTACTTAAATTAAGATAACTGAACTAAACTTCATTAGAACTTTGAAAAGAGCCTAGATCTTAGCTTTTCTTTGAAAATGACTTGCTTTTGAACCTGGGGGAGGGAATTTTGGTTTCGCCTAGGGGAAAACAAGGCTCGACCTTGGTGGTATATGGGTATGTGGGCTTGAAATTGAAAGAAGATGTCATGTAGAGGAGGAATAAGGTGTAAACAAGTTAATTTAAAAGGAATTAAAAGAAAAAGCTTTGATTTTTAACCTTTTAAATTAAAAATGGAAGCCATTAAAACACATAGAAAAGCTTAAGGAGAAGGTGTAAAAACTTTGAGAAAGATGGAAAATGGAATGGTGAAGGAGAGAGAAATTTTTAATTAGTTTTATATAAAATGAAATCATAAAATTACCAAAATGGCCTTAAGTACAAATGCCCTCTATTCATATCATGCCATATCATCACCCCATCACTTCCTCCTCTCTTTTACATGTTGGAATGAGGGGGAGGTCTAATCTCCATCATGTAATATCCTTAAGTGTACTAATGTGTAAGTATGAATGTGACATTTCATTCTTATCTTATTTATTTTAATTTTAAACCTTTGAAAATTGTCACATCACTTCTTCTCTTTAAAAATACATATATTTATAATTTTAACATACTTAATTAAACATTCATTATTTATATAAGTGTGTATTTATGTGTACTAAGGTGTTCACAATATTTTAAACAATTTTTAGATGATAAAAAATCAAGATTTTTGAAAAGGCTTTTCTGTTATATTTTCTATTTCCTTTTAAACTAATTATTTTTGTAAACACATTTTAAAAATCATTTTACTGTCATTAGTTATTATTAAAAAGGGATATTTTAGGTTGTTACATTATGAGGGGTTTAGCCCTGCCACGGGAGGAGAGTCTGCATCCTTGGAGGGTTTCATTGTTGTTGGCAATTAAAGCAAGAGGAGGAAGATTCTGATTTATCCGAGCAAGGACGATAAAGGTGGTTATAGTGGAAAGAATCGATGATGTGATGGAGTTCCAATGATGTGGAGCATTTATGGTTTTTGTACAATTTTTGAGTCGATCGAGTCTGTACAAATAAAGAGTCGGTACTTTCTATTTTGTTCGGGTTTTTGTTGTGATGTCTAAAACTGGCCGGTGTTGTGCGGGAACGGCCCTCGTTGTTTGTGGAGTCTGTACATAAAATGATAGTAGTAATTAATGATCATTATTTCTACTGTAGTCTCTCTTAAGTAATTTTCCTGCTTCTATGTACTGGGTTTGCTTATAAATAACTTCCTGTGTATATAATACGGTTGCTAGTATTGCAATTTCTTATATCATATACTTATGTATCTGTGTTATATCTTTATTTACTACAACTCTATGCATGTAAATTATATTCCTGCGGTTATTTAGCATACTATATTACTTAGCATTGTTATGATTTTCCAAAATACTCCATTCGGTGTAACAGAACTGTAGTGTATCCCGGTTTAGCCTATCATGATCATGTGTTGGTGTATGTATGCCCCCTACTCCACAAGGCTGATTACTCCAAACTCAAATTTTAAGAAATTGGGTAGACGTCGGTTGTTCTGGGTAACTCGTTAGGTTGCCCCCAGTCTGGGTTGCATAGTAGTCTCCAGTCTATGGGAACCCATGGTTTTGATGGTCGATTCCGAGCATTTCATTCCTTGACTATGACCGGATTCTTCCAAATTCAGTGTTGAGATCCGATTCGCATATCAGTTTCTGTCACTGGAAACTTTGGAACAGCTCAAGTGCTTGGACCTTCCTACGATGTTGCCGTCGATTCGTTGATTTGGACTTTTATGATATTGCCAAACCAATGCTGATTTCCACCAATCTGACGATAGGAAACTTTCCTGACACTGCTGGAGCAATGTCGGTACTTAGAAAGTTTAAATGAACTATCAGTCTTACCATGGTAACTTCGATTACTTGATAATATAAGGATTTTCCAATGTTGTCAGGACAGCACTGGAACTTAGGAAATTTTGAATTGATTTTTCCATCGATCTAGCGGTTTAACGGTCTATACTTGTAACAATCCTCACCTTAATGGACCCAATTTCAACAAAAATCAAAACCCAAGTTCATCAAGGCATAGATCATTGGATTTGGTACTTGCAAATAAGCGTGAGTATTATTAGAGACTGATAGAAATCTAAACTCATAGCGGAAACAATAATAGGATTAGAATACTGACTATGACTACTACCTTGAAACTAAGGGTTTTCCTTGGATAGCAGATTTTCACATCAGCATCGAGCATGAGAGAAAGAAGACTCTCTAATAACAAAGCACATCCAGCTCCAGTGACCTGTTCCTCTAAATTCTATCTTATGGGTTGTAATGAGGAGGGGTCAGAACAACGTTCTGTGACTGAAACAATATAAATTGTTCATAACATAAACTTATATCGATAGTTTTTCATTTAATTTTTATATCCATTAAGGTTAACAATTGTAATCTAACCTTGCATTGTATACACGATTACATACTTACCCCTTCCCAAGGTACGAAATATTAATGAAGCTATATGAACCACCCAATACTTCCAAACCCATTAGCCACTTAATACTTCTTAATATGAAGCGGGCTTTTATAATACTTTTTAAAAGAGAAATAGGTAGACTCTGTCATTTAAGACCTTAATTAAGGTAGACTCCGTCATTTAAGACCTATTCCCAAGGTGGTTTCCTAATAATGTTGTCAATGGTCAGTAGGCCCTAGCTATAAGATCTCTAACCACTATTTAAGGCTTCTAACATTTAATGTCCAACTATTATCGCATCTATCGTCGATAAAATCGTAATCATGTAATAAACAGTACCCAAGTCGCTTAATACCTTTTATTAGAAAATAGACAGACTTTGGTCATTTAGGACCTTAACTAAGGCAAACCCTATCATTTAAGACCTATACCTAAGGCATGCTCCTAAATGGTACTATTATTATTTCGGCTTTAGCAATGTAAGAGACTGTACATAAGCCACTTAATTTTTTCCAGTGGAAAATAGGAAGACCCCATCATTTAAGACCTAATTCTAGAAGCGTGCTCCTCAACGATACTATCTAGCTGTCATTACTTGGAAATCTCATTGGGCTACTTAATACTTCTTTTATAGAAAAGAGTAGGACTTTATAGTCACTTAAGACCCCAAACCTAAAGTGATCCCTTCCTGAGATATCCACCCTCACTCTTTAATTAAAAATATGGCATCTCATTAGGTTACTTCTTTCGGTTGGGAGGCGGACTCTTCAACCACTTAAGACCTCAACACTAAAGTAAACCCTTTTTAGAGACATCCTTACTTATTTATTTGGAATCTCACCAGGTTACTTAATACTTCCATTTAGGAGAGAGGCAGATCCTTCAGCCACTTAAGACCTCAAACCAGAAGCGAAACCCTATGGAGATGTCCATCATCGCTCCTAATTCCAAATTTGGACCATTTGATACTTTCCAATTAAGAAAGCAAGCCCAATCTATCACATTGTCATAGGTCATTGGATTGGTGATATCTCATATCAGTAGTAAGTACACTTGACTACTGGTAGCCTCAAAGTGACGGGCAGTCTTCCATCGAGTGACTCTACTGACCTTTCATCACTAACCTACTAAGTCCAATTTACCATTCTAAGTCTTTATTTATATTATCTTAGGTAGACATTAGACTTAGCTTACTAATTCCCTTTTTATTTAAGGAAATAAGATTTACCTTAAATATTTATCTACCCATAAATTTCCGTTTAATGCTCATAAATATCAATCTGTCCATAAAATTCCAACGGACATTTCCTAAGACATTTATGTATGATTACTAATTTTAAATTAGTAATTTTTTATATATGTTCCATTTTTATCAATTTAACTTCTTTTTTTATCAGTTCCATTAATCCATTTATCCTATCAAATTATTGCAACTCCTATATTTATTACCATTTATTGGATTACAACCTTTTAAATTCTTTTCTTATTAGTTAATTATCCTAAATGTGAATATTACGTGCAAGAATTGTTATTAACTTTTTATTTAATTATTATAAGTGCAGTAACTATGTACAAATATTTACTTTTATTAAATATGTTCTAGTTATATATCTTCACTAGAATATACTTTTCCATGTTAAATTGTTAGAATCATGTCTAAAAAGATTATCCGTTATGATTTCCATAAATTAGTCCAAAATAAAAGATTTAACTTTAAAATATAAAAGATTACACCATTTGAAATTACAAGGAATAATCATTACTTTTTATTACTGAAATAGACAGCGTAAAATACAACGAATTCATACCTTACACATCTCTTTCTGTTTGCATCTATTTCTTGTTAGATCAAACTTTGTATCTTTCTAAAAGATAAAGAAATCAAACTAATTTACAAATATGGGACGGATCTAAATTCCAACAATTCCAAATATAGAAAAGTTCATATTCTAACAAGATTAGTGTAATAATCCAAATTTATAACATTACTATACAACCTATTTCAGATCTATAATAAATTTCATTCAAATTAATATTCTAAATTCATACTTTTGGGGTGGATTTTCAGATCAGGTTGTATACAATGTTAAATCAATTTATAAACAAGAGTATATATGCGATATTTGTTATATTCATATCGTATTCAATTCATTGCCTACAACTCATATATAATTATACAAATAGACATAAAAATCAAATACACAACAACGGGATAATTTTCATATTATAACAATCTATAAAAATTCCTATTCACCATTTAAAAGCGATCCAAATCTCCAAATCTAAAGTAGAACCTTTGACTCGTCTCCTAATCCTTTTTAATCCAAGAGATATGTATAAAAAGGTATGTATATATATTAGAAATACGGACTTAAGAAGAGATTTGGGATTGGGAGAGAAAATAGATACAAATATAAATAAATATATAAATTACCTCAAATACGCGTACGGTAGATTCTCTTCTCTTCTCCTTTTTATTAGATTTCTACTCTTCTCCTATTTGTATGAATATAGATACAAATATCTTATCTTTATAAATTAGAAATAAAGTGGAGAGGAAGAAATGGTAGAGCTTTGCTACTACTTCCATAAAAATATGAGAAGAGAAAGGAGCATTAGGCTTGAATTTGTAGATGCTAGACTCAACCAGAACCATTAGATCGAAATATATTAAATCCAGGTCGTTGTAGCTTAGGTTTACTTGAGCCGCCAGGTCGCCACCGGTCGACCGCTAGGGGTCGACCATCCCTAATGATGGGTTGGCCTGTGGGCCTAGGTAACTAATATAAAAATGTTAATTATTTCTTATTTAGTTATTTTTGTTTCAAATTCGTTTTTTGTCCGTAACTTCTTCGTTTGGACCCCAATCGCAAAACTCCAAATATGAAAGTTGCTCATAATTTCGCCACTAACGCAATGGTCTAAGTTTCATGGTCAAATCCTATCGTTTTCACAATTCCACTTTTGAAGCCTAGTTAATTAACTAACTAATTAAATAACTAATTCCAAATTACGGGTGTTACAATACTCCCCATCCGGAGATTGGAAAGTATTTTCTCAATCAAGTGGGATGTGTATTGCTTGCAAGAATGCAGCTCCATCAGTTCCAAAAGCAGCGTGCAGCTTATTGAAGTCGCACGAGGAGTTTTTCATACTTTGACGCAGTTTCATTGGTCCAAGCAGTAGCGTGTGACTTATTGGTGGCACACAAGAAGTATTGTGTACCTAAACGCGGTTCCATCAGTTCAAGCGGCGATGTGCAGCTTATTGGTGGTGCAAAAGGAGATGGACCTTCCTGACGCGGCTGGAGCAATGCCAGTTTTCAGAAGGCGTGGATCGATTTTCTCCACCGATCCGGTGGTTTGAATCTATTTTCTCCATTGACTCGGTGGTTTGCTTACAGGAACGCGGGTCCATTACAAGAAAAAAGATATATTATTAGTAAACGGAAAGGCAAGTCCTTCCTATTTACAATGCCCCAATGTCCCTGGATGGCTTATTTGCAAAAATAGAAGATGTATTAAATATAGTAGCGCCACAGCAAATCGTTGTTCCAAGGGGAATCAGAATACCATCAATCGTCGTCTGCTTGAATGTTCCATCTTCAAGTTTTTTGCCGATCACATAGGGTCTTTACCAATTTGGGCCAACTGCTCACGTACTTGGGAAGATCTGTTTTAGGATGAGACCTCCCACTTCAAAGGTACGGTTTCAAACCTTGGTAATGAACTGTCGTGCAACTCTTTTCTGGTGAGTAGCAGTCCTAAGCTTAGCTTCCTCACTCTTCTCATTGATCTGGTCAAGTTATTCGAGCAGTAGTTGCTCGTTTTCTCTTTGATTGAGATGCCTTTTGCGGTGAGAGGGGACTTCCAGTTCCATTGGTATCATAGCTTTTGAACCATAGCTAAAGCGAAGGGAGAGTGTCCAGTCGTTTACTTGTATGTCATTTTATAAGCCCATAGTGCAAGCGGAAGCTCATCAACCTAATTTCCCTTAGCTTTTGATAACCTCTTCTTTATGGTGGATTTGATTATTTTTTTCATTACCTCCACTTACCCGTTTGCCTGTGGATGTGCTATCGTGGAAAAGATTTTCTCGATTCGGTAACACTTGCATAAGTCCTTAAACTCAACACTCTCGAACTGAGTTCCATTGTCCATGATAATTTTCTATGGCACCCCGAAGCTGCAAATAATGTTTTTAGTTACAAAGTTAATCACTTTTTTAGTAGTAATCATGGCAAGCGGTTTCGCATTAGCCCATTTTGTAAAGTAATCAACTACAATGATGACGTATTTAGCTCCTCCTTTTTCTATTGGTAACACGCTGATTAGATCTATCCCCCAGATTGCAAATGACCATGGACAAAGTTCCGTATAAGGGTTCGTAGAATCTTTGCAAATCTCTAGCATCGATCACATCATCTGGAATGGTTTGCCGCATCTTGATTTATTGTTGGCCAGAAGTATCCATAGTAGAGATCCTTTTTTGCCAATGTTTGTCCCAGGTGTGGTCACCGCAACTGCCTTTGTGAATCTCCATAAGGATTTTCTAGGCTTCATTTTTGGTCACACACTTGAGTAAGGGAGCAGAGAACCCTCTTTGGTACAGTACTCCATCCTACATTACGAATCATGATGCCTTTCAAAGGAGCTTCTTTTATTCATTCCAGTCCCTTGGGAGTATTCCTTTGAGTAGGTAGTCCTTGATCAGCATCATCGACAATTCCTCCTCTTCTGCAGTTTTCAAAATCCAGTCGACATCCATCTGATATGTGCTGGTAGCAGACAATACTTCTAATGAAACTAGTCCTGGTGATTGTGCTTCTTCGAAACTAGCCAATTTATCCAAGTAATTGGCCTTCACATTTTGTTCCCCGGGAATATGAGTTATTGTGTAGTGTTCAATGTTGCCGAGCAATTCCCACGCTTTCGACAGGTAAGGGGTGAGGTTCACACCCTTAACCCGATACTTTCGTTTCACTTGACAGAAGGCTAACCGAGAGTCGTTGTATATATAGAGAGATTTGATTCCCAGTTCCTCCACAATCTTCAACACCGTTATCAATGCCTCATACTCCACCTCATTGTTAGTAGCAAGGAATTCTATCCTTAGAGCATAGCAGATCGATTATTCTTTGGGTGTTTCAAGCACAACTCTCTCTCCTGAGCAGAATTCGTTTGATGCACCATCGACAAACAATGTCCATTGTGATGCTACAACCGCTATGTCCTACTCCTTATAATCCTGAATTATGAAGTCGATGATGAAGTCAGCCAACACCTATCCGTTAATCGCTTTCCAGGGATGATAAGTCACGTTGTATTGGCTTAACTCAATATTCCACTTCAGAAGCCATCCCGAAGCCTTGGGTCGGTAAAGTACCTACTTCAATGGTTGATCTGTCAACATCTTGATGGGTTGAGCTTGGAAATACGGCCGTAGCTTCCTTGATGCTATCAACAAGCAATACACCGACTTTTCTAACTTTGAGTAGTTTCGTTCAGCTCTGGTGTATAGTTTGCTGATGTAGTAGAAGGATCGTTGAATCCTAATCTCCTCATGCACAAGTGCTACATGCAGCACATGGCCATACATTGCCAAGTAAATGCATAGATCTTTCCTATCTACTAGTTTAGATAGAACCGATGGTGTTTCCATGTGTCGAAGTAATTCCTCAAATGTTGTCTGGTAGTCTTGACTCCATTCGAAGTTTTTCTTACCGTTATTTAATGCATTGAAGAATGGTATACACTTATCCGTCGCTTTGGATATAAAGCAACTCAATGTTGTGATCTTCCCATTAGACTCAGCAACTCCTTTTTTGTCGATGGGCTTTGACATTCCATAATGCAGTGATCTGTTCTAGATTGGCCTTGATGCCTCTAGCGTTTATTACGAATCCAAGAAATTTTCCCGATGAAACAACGAACGAGCACTTCAAGGGGTTCAATTTCATTCCATACTTCCAAAGTATTTCAAACATCTCTGAGAGATTATCTAGATGGTTTTTAGATACTCGTGATTTCACAAGCATGCCATCCACATATACCTCCATCATCCGTCTGATTTGATTCTTGAACATTGCATTTTGTATGTAGCACCAGCATTCTTTAAGCCAAACGGCATTACGCGATAACAGTATAGTCCCAAGTCGATAATGAAGCTGGTGTTCTTCTGATCAGGCCCATGCACTATAATCTGATTGTATCATGGGTAGGTGTTCATGAATAAGAGCAGGCCCAGCGGTTCCGTGAACGAGTTGGTCGATTCTAGGTAGTGGAAAGCTATCCTTCAGGCAAGCTTGTTCAAGTCTAGTCGACACAAGTCCACCACTTTCCATTCAATTTCTTAACTAATATAGGGTTTGGCACCCATTCAAGATATGTTGCATCATGGATAAAGCCAGTGACTAATAACTTATCCACTTCCTCCTTTAATGTAGTGGATCGCTCTGGACCCAGACTGTGTCTCTTCTTCCTTACTGTTGTGAAATTGGGTTGATATTAAGTGCGTGGCATGCTATATTCAGCAGTATCCCACACATATCGGAATGCGTCCAAGCGAACACATCCAGATTGGCTCAAAGAAATTTTATCTGTTCGTCTTACATCTTGACTCCAAGCCGTGAACCTATCTTCAAGACTCGAGTTGGGTCATCCATGTCGATGGGGATAGTAACCGTAAACTGCATCGATGCTGCATGTTCCTCCCCTGCACTCTTTGTCCTAGGGTCCGTAGTCTTATTAAAGTGACTACGCTTGCGAGTCACTAATGTGGAGAGTCTTCCCCACATTCTTCCCCATATCACATCATTTGGCTTTGTGCAATTCGACGATGTAACATTCTCTTGCCGCGCTTTGGTCTCCTCTCACCACTCCAACCCCATTCTATGTTAGCAATTTCGTTGTAAGGCACCACGAAGCCAAAGCTATTTTGAAATCAGTAAGGGCTGATCGGTCGAAGAAAGTGTTATATGCTGAGAATTCATCAATTATCATGTAGGTCTGAATAAGAACCACCCTCTATTCGCCTTCTCCAAGTTCCACAGGTCAGTCAATCGTCCCGACTGGTTGTTTTGGTTCACTAGTAAATCCTTGAATCTTCGTCCTACAAGTGGTCACATCCTTCATACTGATCTTCATCCGGTCGAATGTGTGTTGGAAAAGGATGTTAACCAAACTTCCACTGTCAACCAAGACTCTACGCACAACTGTCGGCCCGATTCGAACTGTTACCACCATTGGGTCGAGAGTTCGCGCCTCTATACCACCATTGGATGTTATTTGGCTGGGGTTCCATCTTCAATGGCATAACAAGTTTCCTTAGGATAGTGCTTCAAAGAACTAGTGTATCACTCCATCTCGCCCCAACTCTTTTGCACTGGGTGAGGCCCTCCGGTTATGGTACTTATCACTAGCCTTTGATTTGTCCGTCTGGGCCCTTCCCCACTGGGTCTGGACTGATTTCTTTGATTTCTCAGAACTTGGGCTTCAACAGGTTGGTTAGAATTCTATGATTTCTTCATGTACTGTTGGTGCATGTTGTTCCTTATTAGTTCCTTAACTAAGTCCTTCGGATGCTAGCATTCGTTTATGTTTAGCCTATGAGTTTTGTGAAAGCGACAAAACTTCATAGATTTCTTATGTTATTTAGACGCTTTCCGCTTAGGCGGTTTGTTGAATCACTCAGTTTCCTAAGTGGAAAGGTAGTTGTTTTCCAAATTATCATTCAACGATGTATAATCCTCGGGTCTGAGATTCCTTAGAGCTTTCCCATTTCCATCGCGCCTACAAGAGTTCTGATTCCTCTTCTTCTGATTTGAATTCTTTTCTGTGTTTCATGTTGTAGCTCCAAAACTGTTTCCATCATGCTTAACCACGACATTGCTTTGAACCATTTCCTTTGGTTTCTCACCGACAGATTTTCCTTTGACTATACTTGCCTCTTCCAGTCTTAGAAACCGGTTTTCCTTTCGGTGGAATTCCTCTATGGTGGTGGGTTGTTTCTTTTTAATCCATCTATCGAAATATGTATTTGGGTGAATAGCTCAGACCAAAGCCATAAAAATCATGTCCTCATTTGGATTGCTTACCTCAATAACCGAGATGTAAAACCGGTTCATGAAAGATTTCAATGACTCGTTGGGTCCTTGGATGAAGCTAGATAAGGATATCACGTCTTTTGGTCGTGCAGTATGGAGTCTGAACTACTCTAGGAAATTTTTTGCTAATTCATTGAAAGTGCAAATAGACCATGGTGCTAGTTTGATAAACCACATGGAAGCAACTCCTTCCAAGAAGATAAAGAAACATCTGATATTTTTTGATATTTTCCATTGTTGCAACTGTGGCAGCTTTCTATTAAGAAAAATTTTAGGAACTATATTTTATAAACAAAGTTTTTATTTGGCATTATAACTCACTTACCGTCATTGTAGTGTTAACATAGATAATGCTAGAACTTTGTTCCATTAACTTTACTTTTCTAAACCAAAACCAGTCAATCACCTACATTTCAAAAAGGAAATGGATAAGGTTCAAAATTTATAATTAAGAAAAGTATAGGTTATTTTTCTTACTTGACTAGAAACACATCCTCCATAAAGAAGTTCCTCAAGCATACTTTTTGTAATGACGATCATGTTTTAATCGTCACAATCAAAAGCTTCATCACTGAAAAATTTCACGGTTGTAATTAATTGAATGAAACAAATTATTTCAAATTAAGATCAAAAGTGACTGTATTGATTACAATTACTTGTTAATAAATAAAAATAACACAGTATAAAAAGATAAATTATTTTATCTTTATTGGTTCTGTTTACTTTTTTTGAAATTTAGTTATTTTGTAAATAAATAATGGGATTTTGGTACTGAAATAAAAAGTATTTTTGAAGTATACTTTGTTAACAAATAGGACGATAAATAATATCTTACTAAAATAAAACTATATTTAACTTAATTCATCAAAAAGTAGTCAATTTACTTACTTATTCTCTCCAAGAATTTTGAAAAAAATTTGGACAGTCACTTTTT
This sequence comes from Allium fistulosum, assembly GCA_030737815.1. NCBI lineage: Eukaryota > Viridiplantae > Streptophyta > Magnoliopsida > Asparagales > Amaryllidaceae > Allium > Allium fistulosum. Next base: position 423,638,229 of record CM060906.1, read on the forward strand.
GTTCTTCAGTCAGATGCTTGAGTAGAAGACACTTTTTGATGTTTCTTGGTTTCTTCTTTTTTTCCTTTCTTTAATAACCACCTCTTCCACATTTATGAACTTCTCTGGATTTTTATATTTGATATCTTTTTCCATTTTTTCAGTGCCACTTTCTTCAGCAACTGCTTCCATATTGTGAGATTTCAAATTTTCTTCTGTCTCATCTTCAAATGTATCATTTTGAGTTTGTATTATAGTAAAATTTGGAAAATTAGAAGGACTATTATTGTGAACCAATCCAGTTATTTTTCTTTCTTTCTTACATTTTTCAAGTTCAATTTTTTCTGGTTGGTTTTACTGGAAAACATGGTCTTTTATATTTTCTAAATTTTGTAGCTTCATTTCAAGGTCTTGGATCCTTTTATCAACAATTTGTCTTAAATGTCTTTCTTCATCTAACTGTTCAAAAACAATTTTCATCTCATTAATCAAAATGTTAACTTTTGACTCTTATTCTTTTATTCCAATGGCAGGTTCTTTGGCACTTTTTTTCAGCTTTTCTACTTCTTCATGCTGATATATTTTCCACCTTTTGCTTTGTTCTTCCTCCTCAATTACTTTGATTTTTTTTTGAAAGTAACTCCTCTTCTTGGGTTACATTTGAAATTTTTTTTAAATCTGTAAGAAAAATATTTAAAGTTAAACTTCCATACGTGATGTCATTCAAGTATTAAAGAAGTTAGAAGCATAAATATAGGTGATTATGAAACAAAAATTCTGTAATAAAAAGATAAATGTTTCTATCTTTTTTATTAGTTAAATAAAATAAGATTTGGCACATAATATTTTATGCAATAATTTGTTAATTAACGTCATTTAATATTAATTCATCACAAAAATCAATAAATACCTTTTATACCCAGTTCAGATTTGCTTGGATTTTAGAGAGTGCTTATCTCCTTGTAGAAACATATGTTAACAATCCTCGCATAGAAGGTTTTACATTTTAGCGGATCAAATCTTTTTAGTCTTTAGTGGTTTCATTCTTTATTTGCTAATTTTAACAATTTGGTTCAAAGGTTGGGATCATAGGTTTGCATCTAATTTTAATTTTAATATTTATAATTATTATTCTACATTAATACATGAAAAGGTTAAATACATTTATATTTTAGAATATATAATTATTATTCTAGATTAATACATGAGAAAGATAAATACATTTCTATTTTACTATTTACAATTATTATTGCAGATTAATACATGAAAAGGATAAATACATTTATATCTAAGTATTTATAATTATTATTTTGGATTAATACATGAAAACATAAATACATTTATCATTTTTCATTTTATATTTATGTATTTGTTTTTGAAAAATCATAATGCCATGTTCATCTATATTCTGCTTTTTATATGCATGTATTTGATTTTGAAAAATCATAATGCCATATTCATCTATAATTCTTCATTTTGTATGCATGTATTTGATTTTGAAAAATCAAAAAGCCATATTCATCTATCATTCTTCATTTTGTATGCATGTATTTGTTTATGAAAAATCATAATGCTATATTCATCATCTATCATTCTTCATTTTATATGCATGTATTTGATTTTGAAAACTCATAATGCTATGTTCATCTATCATTCTTCATTTTATATGCATGTATTAGATTTTGAAAAATCATAATGCCATATTCATCTATCATTCTTCATTTTATATGCATATATTTGTTTTTAAAAAATTATACACACCATTCACATCTCCCCTCCTTTCAAATGAGTAAGTACACTTCTTAAAGCATTGTAGAATCTTTTTATATGTTTCTTACATACATGGAGGATGAATCAACTAACTATGTTTAGTCATCAATTTTGAGAGTATACTTTATATATTGATTAATAAATAGTTAGCTTGCAGCCCCACTAACAATTTGGTGATTGTATAATTAAAAAGGATAAGTTTGTGAATGTATATGATATACTGATATGTACAACTTGGTGATGACATTTCAAAAAGTGTGTCATTAGTTGTGAAACTTCGTTTGACACAATCTGAATAGATTTGCATTTTAATTAAATATTAAAGTCGTACATTAGACAATTAGTTTATGATGAGTTGAGAAAAATAGACTGGCTACAAGATTTGCTTTCAGGTTATAAGTCAAAACTAAATTAAAAAAGACAATATCATATTGTAAAATATAACTTATACACTAAAAAACTTGCATACCTTATCGTCATCAATATCACCAAGGTCCAAATCTTTAAGTTTTGATAAATCACATTTTATCATTCTTGGGATTTTGTCTTCAAGATTTTCTTTCTCTTCTATTACCTTAGTTCTTTCACAAAACCAATAATGCAAGAAAAAGATAAACAGATTTATTTTTTTGATAAATATTAATTTCAACTTATTTATTTTTAATTAGAGATAAGAAAGATACCATTAACACCATTGTATAACCTGGTGTGCTCCTAGGATCTGCATAATACTTTTCAGCATTTTTCAATATGTTTCATATATTGCTCGTGGCAGTTTCTTTAAATTTAATAGTTTCGTCAAGAAACCCTACTGCATATAACTTTAATTGTTTGGAAATAGAAAAGTTATTACCAGTAGTAATAGCAGCTTCACTAAATTTGTATTTCCTATTTCTTCATCTATCATCACCTTCAATCTTTTTGTAACCGATTTTTTTTCTAATTATCTCATCTTGTTGAAAATTAGCACTTAAAAAATCTGCAAAATTTTCCATTGCAGTGGCTCTGTTAGAAGCTGCTACTAGGAATAAGTCTTCTCTAACCATAGGCATTCCAAATATCAAACTTACTTCCTCTTGTGTAATTTTCAGCAATTTTTTTCCAATTCTAAAAGCCTTCTGTTTTTTGTCGAAAGAGGTAATTATTTCATCCAAGTTGCTAGCACTTTTCCTCAAATCTTGCCTTGCTACCCTATCTCTTAGAAAAACATTAAAGAAAATTTTGAATGGTGTTTTTTCTATATAAGAGATAGCTTCAGGTGTCAAAATATTTTTCCTCCTTATTATTCTCATTACTTTGAAAATCGCATCCAAATTGCATCGATAAGTACCAGTGTATTGGCACTTTTTCTTTTTTTTGACTATCTTTTCAATTTCAAAGTTGTCAACATTATCAAAATTATAACTTTCTACATTGAAGTCTTCTGAAATTGTTTTTTCTTTATCAAAAGATTCTTTAGTTTCAGAAAGTTTATCATTTTAATCTTCTGAAGTTTTATTTGATAAGGCTTGTTTTTGAACAATTTGTGCATTATCTTCATCTGGTTCAGTTCGATCGTATATCGATAACAATTAGTTAACTAAATATTAATTTAAAATAACAACAAGTTTATGAAAAAATTAACAAACTATATAGGAAATTCTATAAAAAGATAATCTGTTTTATCTTTTCTAGTTATTTTTACCTTTTTTGAAATTTAGTTATTTCATACTTAAATAATGGGATTTAGTTTGCAGTTTAATAGTTACATATGAACTGAAAATCATAACTGAACATCATGGAAAATATGATTGAGAAGCTTATTGATATCAAATGACTGTACCGAGTTTGTTAGGAGGTTAAACTAAATAAGACTAATGGTCAATTAAATATTTGAAAACTTAGTGAGAATCAAAGACAAAACGATCAATATTCACAATCGAGAATACATTTCCCAATAATGAAAGTCCAAAGATGCAACAATTACAGTGGCAAGTATTACAAACTTGGAAAAGCAAGCATGCAAAGGTTACGATGTTCACTTCGATAATTTGGTTTAAATTAAAATTCTTATTTGAACTTTGAAGTAATCTTGGTTAACAAATAAAAGTAGAAACATTTTTTACTGAAATAAAAGGTAAAGCATTTGGCTGTAAAAAAAATAGTTACTGGTAGAGTTACAAATAATGTGTTCCTTAGGCTATGCACTTCACAGAATGGACTTCCGATCGGTCTAATGTATATACATTGGTTTCCTCTTTTGTTAATAAATATATAAGTAGCCTCTTCTATTACCAATTTTATTTTTGAAGCACGTCTTGTATGCATTTTTTAAGCTGCATGAAAGTTTTCATGTGTTATAAAATATCAGTAATGATAAAACGATAATAATTTTGTGCTAAAAGTTAAATGTTTTTATCCTTTTTAATATAGAAATAAAATAAGATCAGACACATAATATATTATGCAATAACTTATTAAATATCTTTATTTCACATAAAACCATCGCAAAAACTATAGGATCGACTTCACCCTAGAGAGGGGGTGAATAAGGTGATACTAATAATTATAAAAATTTAATGCGGAAGTATAAAATAATTTTAGCACAGATCATAGTAGAATAATAGAAGCACAGATAATAGCAGAATATAAAAATGCAGAAATAGAACAACACAGATTTACCCAGCTTCGGCAAAACCCAGCCTACGTGCTGCCCCAAGGTTTCTACTAGAAATTAAGTATTCAGACGCTTACACACGTAAACTCGCAACACCCGCTATCGACTAACCTAACTCTACGCTCAAAACCCTGCCACAACTCAACCACTGAGTTGCGAATTCTCGAACTACACTATCGTAATTCGTCCCCTAGTCACACGACTAGAATTTACAACATTTAAAAGAGAAATACAAATTTAAAAAACAATTTAAAAACAATTTAAAAATCTAAAACCCTAATTAACTAAAGCCCTTATATAATTAAAAATAAAACAAGGCCGGCCCCCTTTTATTTTCTTTTATTTGTATAGCCTACTTTGCTCTGTAAAAATGGTGGCCTTGTTCCTTAACTTGCTCGTTCCTCTTTCAATAATTAGGGCTTTATGGAATTGAAGGGCGCCGACTTCAAATTGATCATCCGGATAATATCGCGTTGCTTGCTTTATCGAATGATCGTCTCTTCGATTATACACACGGTTGCTTCAATTAAGTCAAGTTCGTCTGTTAAAATGGTATGCAGTTTTTCCCATTTTCAATATTTGATAATACTCGACTTTGATTCGAGTTTAATGATTTATTGGTCTCTGTTTCGCTTGAACTCGAATGAATTCGTATGCCGATGATGTTATGATTTAAATAGGAATCGAATTCCTATAATTTCGTTCATTTGAATTTGTCGTTTAATTTAGCTCGGTCATTGATTTTGCTTGAATGCTTGAGATTGATCCTGACCTTTTCAATACGTATATTTTTTGATTGCTTGGTTATCACGGTTTTGGTTTCTGACTTGTTCAACTTCCTTGGCCACCACGGTTTTGATTAAACTTGACTTTAGTCGTGGTTGAGTTCGGCCAGTTGATACTGTGATAATATTTACTTTGGCACTGCATTGTTTAATTTGAAAATGTTGTTACATTTGACTTTGGCCACTTGATTTTGTGAAAATTTGACTTTGTTATTGTTGAAATTCCCTGCTTGATTTTGTGGCATCTTTGGTTCATGTACTAGTAGTTGTTGCTTGATGGACTCTGGTAGTTTTCAGCCTTGACCTTGTTTAAAAACTGCAACCAGTAGTTGCTTCTAAACTAATGAACTTTGGTAGGTTGGTTGCACTGTCCACACTATGTTGATTAATATACAATGCTTTATGTACAATTGTCTACACTGCTTCATTTTCTGGTCTTCAAATGATGATATTAGCCGATTTTTCCTGTTGCCTGACCTTTGTTGACTTTGATATTACTTTCAAGTTGATTGGTCTTGTGCAGTTGCTATGTTGCTTGATCACTGGCCTTCACTTGATATATGATGCACCACTGCTATCCCTGTTTCATATCTGAACTTGTCTGCAATGTTGTCATATATGTGAACTTGAAGTTGAATCATTAGAGTCTTATGTATGGACTAGTTCGAGTTGGTCTGGTTCATTGTATTTGTGAAGCTTTGCTTTGTGGTTCATATTCATTTGTTTCACTGCTGGATATCATCATGCAGTCTTCATTTAGATATTGGACTTGCACTTGGTTTTGTACAGTTGTGACTGCACTTGATCCTTTGGCCTGACCTTTGGTTGTGAATTGAGTTGATGTTTTGGTTGACATGGCCTCTCTCGACTACTCATTGTTGTAGCATGTTGCTGCTTACTTGTCATTGTAGTTTTTGAATCTTGATTGATTGAGTTTGGTTTGAACACTGACCATGCTTCATTGTGTTCGTTAGTCTTCACTGTGCATTACCCTTATTGTCACTACTTGGTTAGCATTATGTACATGTGTGTTTGCATTTTGTCCTTGTTAGCTGTAATACATTTATTGTATAGTCAGGTTGTACTTGCTGTGTGGTTTCAATGTAAAAACTGTATTGTGCTAGTATTTGCAGTGCACCACTTCTTATGTGCATGTTGCATATTCACTTATACTTGACAATTTTGTAATGCACCTGCGTTGAATCAAGCTTATAGCTCGGGTTTGACCTTGTGCTCGTATCGTGACTTTATTTGTATTGCACTTGATTTGAACCCGTCTTTTGATTGGGTTAGACTTTGTGCTCACCTGTCCCTGTAATGTTATCAAGTGTACATTGGTGTGCACGGCCTTGTGGCATGTACAGTGATACACTGTGCATGTCACAAGCTGTTCGTGTATGATGAATTCAAAATTAAATGAAGACAAATAACCCAAATAACTGAGGCAAAAAATATTTTCAAAATTACATTTTATTTTACACTGCAAAAATATTTTATTTTCAATTTTACTGTGCCAGTGTATATTTTTGCAGATAACTCAGATGCTGGATTCAATCTGGAATGGAGTTGAAGATAAATACGAGTGAATGAGTGCTATGTAGTGAGGTGCTAATGTAAATGATAAATTGTGATGTAATCGAATTTGTATTGTAATTGAAATTTGTATGTATATAGTGAGAGTTCAAATTTGTACTATTCAAAATTATAATAAAATATTTATTTGAATAAAATATCTGTTTGAATTTAAATTCTGTGTTATTTATTTTATTCAGCAAATATTTATTAATTATGTGAAAAATAAAATAGTACATTAACAAAAAAAATTTAAATGAATATATATATATATATATGTTTGCGCCAAAAATGGTCACAAACCCCAAATATCGTGAAAGCACCAGTTTATGAACACAAATCAGCAGTATATAATCACAGATCTGAGTAATGTAGAAGATAGAAAATGAAGAATAATAAACTTAAAACGGAAAGACATAGACAGAGACGCAAGATTTTATAGTGGTTCGGCGATCTTGCCTATGTCCACTCTGAAGTTGATAATTTTATTGATGTCCCTTCGATGATTTCAATTGATTACAGCAGGTTACAGTCGATAATAATGATTTACAGCATTGAAATTCGTTAGTAGCAGCAGCAATGGAGTTTAGATCTGGATCCGGCAGAGTCTGGGCTTTGGAGCATTCAAAGAAGAAGAAGATTCTGTTTTCTGTATGCCCTGGGGCTCTATTTATAGGTGTAGGAGGCTGATATTTCGCTCAGATCTCGGGAGACTTCTTCTGGCACGTGAGAAGGCCCGCGCGACCAAGCTCGTAAAGTTTCGGCCCGATCCGTGATCGATACGAACAGATTTCTATCGATCAAGATTGCGTCCGATGGAGTCGAAATTTGGCGTGGACATTCTTTAGCATGCACGTAGGCTTCTGTGAAAATTTCATAGCATTTGGGCACGTGGATCTTGAGTTATGATCGATACAAAATGGAGACTCTCGGTAGGCTATTTCGTTTGACTCGATCACTTCGACTCGATCTTGTTCGACTCGATGGCTGCTGCCTTGTTCGTATCGATGAAGGACGCACAGTTCGTATGGATGGGTTCTTATCCTATTCGTATCGATTGTGATGCTTTGTTCGTATCGATCCAAGTTCCACTGTTCGTATCGATGGTGTGGTCTATTTCGTATCGATCGCCTGAGTATTTGACTCGCATCCACGCATGTGGCGCTGTTCGTATCGATAATTCAAAAGTGTTCTATATCGGTTGTGTTGATGAGGATCGATTACGAAAACACAAGTCATTTATGGATACGAAGAAGTGCACTCCATGGATACAAATCAACATATTTGATGGATACGACGAAGGCTTGTTTTAGGATGGACTCGAGCAGAATGGCGCCAAGTAGATCGATATGAAATGGTGACGGTTGGATGGATGCGAAGATGAGCTTCAATCGATACGAAATGAGCGCACTCGATGGATACGAATAGTGTATGTTCGATGGATACGAATAGCATACGGTTGATGGATACGAAACGCGCCATCCCAATGGATACGAACGAGAACCATATTCAATTTTGCATTGATCATATATTGAGCATACGGTCTCGGATTGACTTGAAATTTGAAACGCCGACTCCAGTGACTTTGTTTGTCATGTCTTGTCAATTATGGCTTGATCCAGACTCGGGCAAAATTCATCGATATCCATAGTGAGCTTGCGTATAACCGATCTCCAAGATGGAAAGTCATTGGTTTCTAGTCAAGTTCTTGGTGCCACGGCCTTGCCAAAAGGTGGGGTAACATTTGCCCTCCAAAGTACATCTTGTGGAAACATGATGTGCTTTGAAATGCTGCAATCTTGATTCTGAATAGCCATCGTCTCTTCGATGAAATTTGTTGCTTTATAATGCCATGAGCTGGATGTTCATATCCTGTTGATGACCTGCAAAGAAATTAATAGCCTTATCTGACCACGAATGACGATCGTTCGAGATCGTATGTCAGTCGAGGTAGTACGTGACCGTTCGGGGTCAGATGCCGTTCGCGGCGAATGGTGACCGGTCGCGGTCGGGGTGCCGTTCGAGGCGATTTGTGATCATTCGCGATCGGGTGTCGTTCGAGGCGTATTGTGACCGTTCGCGGTCGGGGTGCCGTTCAAGGCAAATTGTGACCGTTCGCGGTCGGGTGCCGTTCGAGGCGAATTGTGTGTGTGCCCGGGGGGGACTTAGTATCATTAGTGCCAGATTTCACGTTCGAGTGAGTTTCTGAACTGTTTGTTATGACGATTTATCGCCACCTCAGAGCATGCCTAAGGACCGTTTGCGACCCCGTACATGTGTAAGTGGCTTAGCCGTTATGGAATCACAAATGGCATACTTTATTCAAAATAGACCTTTCAACAGAAATGTCAAACAAAATCGAGTCTAAATATGGGAAATAGAAAACAAAAGCAAAACAGGGATGTCAAAGTGCAAACACCTACATCGATACGGTTTATAGTCAAATCAAAGCTTGCCTAAGGATCGCTCGCGGTCTTGTACATGTGTAAAAAGACTAAATCGCGTTGGTGTGGAGTTTGCTACTTATTCGTCATTATCCCAATCAATTGATGACAAGCTGACGGCTCGATCCTGAGCCGTCCCCAGTAGGTGCTGGTGGTGGTCGCTCCCGTTCCACCGTTGTTGTTCCCCTTCTTACATACTGTGATAGCAGACCATTCCGGATATGTCCCTCAACCTCATCCTTCAAGTGTCGGCAATCGTTCGTGCTATGGCCATTCAGCTCATGGAATAAGCAGTACTTGTTCGACCTTCTTTCATTGTTGGTCGGATCCCTTCTCATTTGCTTTCGATAAGGAATCTGCCCCTGGTATTCTGGTAGATTTTCTCCAAAGCCTCATTCAACTCTGCATAAGAGGTGAATCTCGGTTCCTTTCGTGGTCGCGTTGGTCCATCATCATTATCCTTGGCCTTTCGTTTCCCTCGGTCAGTTCCTGAATCTGCTTTAGGAAGATTTTCACCCTTGACGGCATAAACATCAACTCCTTCTCCTTCCTCTCTTTCAGCTTTTGCGTCCTCTAATCGTAAAAATCACTCAGCCTCATGATAAAATTCTCCTAGATCCATAGGCGGATCCCTCGTCGGTGAATTTTTAAATTCTATGCCATCAGCCATGCCAGATACAGCTGCCATCAAAACCATGGATGGATCTGGTCGATCCACCGATGCTGCCGCTGCATTGAATCGTGTCGGAAAATTCCTCAAAGTCTCCCCGGTTCTTTGCTTTAGTGCTGCCAAACTCATCACATTCTTGGGTCTCAAAATGTGAACTCTGAACTGCCTCATAAACTTCTCAGTTAGATCGGTCCATGTTCTGATGGAGCCGCTCTCCAGTTGTCTAAACCATAGTGCTGTAATGTCCATCAAATACAACGGGAAACATCGGGCCATGACCTCCTCTGATGCCCCCAATACCTCCATATGTCTCATATACCATGTCAGATGAACTGCAAGATCCGTCCTCCCATCGTACGCCTCCAGTGTTGGTAGCATGAATTCTGGTGGATTTCTGGCTTGCTTGATCGTAGGAGCGAAGGGGCTTCTACTAACATCCTCCAGATCTCTATTCACTAGTCCGCCTCTCATGGCTCGTCTGACCATCTCCGCCAATCTGTCTCTACCTCCAAGTTGTAGTCCTTGTCCGTCGTTTCCGATTTGCCCCCCGAGTTCACGAGGGATCCCTGGAATCTGCTCTCCTGGTGGAGCATTCATTTCTCTGTCAATGTCGCGGTGCGTAGTTCCACATGGTACTCCGCCCGGGATTGGGCCAACATGCTCTGGGTTATTGCACCCGAGTTCTGGCACTGCGCCAGATGGTCCTACTCCGTTTTGAACTCTGGTTGCTCCTTGATCTTGCACTCCAAGCTGCCCAATTTGAAGAAACAAGTTTTGGATCATTTCCTCTTGCCTTTTCATCATCGCCTCCATCTCATCCCTGGTGATGAAGATCGATGTCTGATTCACACCCGAAGAAGCCTCTTGACTCCCTTCATGCTGGCTTCTCTCAGGCCTTGGTCTTCTACTTGATTGCCTTGTCATAGCTTTTCAGATCTGAATCTTTTAATCCTCCAAATTTAACTTCCAAATGATAGAATCCCTAAGTTCAGTTCTCAGTGAAAGCACCAAAGTGTTTGTGCCAAAAATGGTCACAAACCCCAAATATCGTGAAAGCACCAGTTTGTGAACACAAATCAGCAGTATATAATCACATATCACATATCTGAGTAATATAGAAGATAGAAAATGAAGAATAATAAACTTAAAACGGAAAGAAATAGAAAAGACGCAAGATTTTATAGTGGTTCGGCGATCTTGCCTACGTCCACTCTGAAGTTGATGATTTTATTGATGTTCCTTCGATGATTTCAATTGATTACAGCAGGTTACAGTCGATAATAATGATTTACAGCAGTGAAATTCGTTAGTAGCAGCAATAATGGAGTTTAGATCAGGATCCGGTAGAGTCTGCGCGTTGGAGCATTCAAAGAAGAAGAAGTCCCCTTTTCTGTATGCCCTGGGGCTCTATTTATAGGTGTAGGATGCTGATATTTCGCTCAGATCTTGGGAGACTCCTTCTGGCATGTGAGAAGGCCCGCGCGACCAAGCCCGTAAAGTTTTGGCCCGATCCGTGATCGATACGAACAGATTTCGTATCGATCAAGATTGCGTCCGATGGAGTCGAAATTTGGCGTGGACATTCTTTAGCATGCACGTAGGCTTCTGTGAAAATTTCATAGCATTTGGGCACGTGGATCTTGAGTTATGATCGATACAAAATGGAGACTCTCGGTAGGCTGTTTCGTTTGACTCGATCACTTCGACTCGATCTTGTTCGACTCGATGGCTGCTGCCTTGTTCGTATCGATGAAGGACGCATAGTTCGTATTGATGGGTTCTTGTCCTGTTCGTATCGATTGTGATGCTTTATTTGTATCGATCCAAGTTCCACTGTTCGTATCGATGGTGTGGTCTATTTCGTATCGATCGCCTGAGTATTTGACTCGCATCCATGCATGTGGCGCTGTTCGTATCGATAATTCAGAAGCGTTTCCATATCGGTTGTGTTGATGAGGATCGATTACGAAAACACAAGCCATTTATGGATACGAAGAAGTGCACTCCATGGATACGAATCCACATATTTGATGGATACGACGAAGGCTTGTTTTAGGATGGACTTGAGCAAAATGGCGCCAAGTAGATCGATACGAAATGGTGACGGTCGGATGGATGCGAAGATGAGCTTTGATCGATACGAAATGAGCGAACTCGATGGATACGAACAATGTATGTTCGATGGATACGAATAGCGTACGGTTGATGGATACGAAACGCGCCATCCCAATGGATACGAACGAGAACCATATTCAATTTTGCATTGATCATATCTTGAGCGTATGGTCTCGGATTGACTTGAAATTTGAAACGCCGACTCCAGTGACTTTGTTTGTCATGTCTTGTCAATTATGGCTTGATCCGGACTCAAGCAAAATTCGTCGATATCCATAGTGAGCCTACGTATAACCGATCTCCAAGATGGACCGTCATTGGTTTCTAGTCAAGTTCTTGGTGCTACGGCCTTGCCAAAAGGCAGGGTAACAATATATATATATATATATATATATATATATATATATATATATGTTTATTATCATAAAACGAAAATCATATAATAGCATATTCAACAATCTCTCCCTTTTGATGATAACAAACATATATTTAAGATTTTGAATTTATTAAATGTATTTGATTATTGATAGATTCTATTTGCTCCCCTTATTTGAATGCTCCCTCTCTACACAAAGCTCTCCCTTCATATATGCATGAATAAAAATATGCAAATGAGCCTAGATGCAAATAGAAAATAGAAAATAAAATATTTGACCTTTATTTTCCAAAATCTTAAGTTTTCTCTCCCCCTTTTGTTATCAGCAAAAGAGTAATGGTGTTAGAAAAATAGAGACAAAGCGATAGACATTAATACAACATTAAAAATCAATTGAATATAAATATTAAATTTCAATAAAAAAGTCAAACAAAAATCATAAATACTCTGTTTGATGTATATTACACTTTAGAGTGATAGGGATGATGTCATCATATAAAATCATACAGTTGTGTCTATTTATGGTATATTTATTTCAGGAATTTGAATATCTACTAACCATGCATAACCGTTAGGACTTTTAAATGAGATTAGTAGTATTCCAATTTTTTATTAAAAAAATGAATTCAAGTATCTTCTAACCATGCAAAACCATGAGGACTTTTAAATGGGATTAGAATCAACTTGTCTTTTAATTAATCAATTTTGATATGCGTTCCATACATGCATAACCGTGAGGACTTTTAAATGAGCATGAAAGCACATAATCAAAAATTCCAAGTAATTCACCCATGCATACCGTGAGGACTTTTAAATGAGAGTAGATACTTTGGATGTTTTTATTGCTAAAAGATATAAGAAATTGAAAAACGAATGATTTCCCATTAAAAATACCACATATTGACATACTATATTGGATTTTGATGAGTGATGGTCGATAGAAATATGATAGACATGGAAATGGTCATGGAATTTTTACCAACAAAAGTTTTTATAACTCTTCTTTAAATTTCTAAAGAAATTTACTAAGTATACTGTCTCAAGTTATAATATATGATTAATGTCAACACTCATCACTTTTTCAATCACTATTTATCCTTTTGATAATCAGTAGGGAGTCGGATTAGTTAATGCAGTCATTTAAAATCAAATCCAAAAATAATTATAAAATCAAATTTTCCAAAATGACTAATCTGAAACAAGGTCAACAAAAATGATTTTCTAGAAGGGGTTTTAGAAAAATGTCTGCTATTTGAAAATTATTTCAAGTGAAAAATATGAAGATATTTTCTTTGAAAAACGATGCAATTACTGAATGTCTCAACATAAGCCACGTTCCACTAGAAATTTTTCTATCAACTAGATTACTAGTGTATTTTGCATCTGAATTTCCCTTTGACTCAAGATTACCATTAATTGAATGTTATAGACCAAACCGTGAAGTTGCAACAATTTCTTGAAATCCTTTTTACAACTTTTCAAATGAAATTCTTTTAGATCTTAATTGAAGCCGTGCCAATAAACAAAAACCGTGAATATAGAGTCAGCCGTAAAATAACCAATAACCAAATGTATTCTCATCAACCAATAAAACACCATCATTAATTCGAACTAATCTATATGAAGTAGTTCAAAGACTCTAGAGATTTTTAAAGTGTTCTTGGCATAAGAATATAATTGGCCAACGATTTTCACAAGTCAAAATCATAATCAACATTTTAAACTCAACATTTATTTTATTATCACATAACTGGCTGATTTAATTAAATTATGGTGCAGATTATCACATTTAATAAACCGTTCAAGATAAATATACCATTACCTCTTTTACCTTTACGATAATTTTTCATTTTTCGTCCACTGTGATGCTGCCACCTTTATACTAGGCTAAGGAACTTTGATTTAACGCCCGTTGTGTGTCTGGAACAGCCAGAATCCAGATAATACTATTTTTGTTCCTTAGCCTGCCACCACACCTACACGAGAGAATATTATTGTGACCTATTTGTTTTTATAGGTCCATGGTTGTTAGTGGCTAATGATTTTGAAAAATAAGTTTGTGGAGACCCAAAACTATTTATATTTGTTCCTTTTGGCACTCAGATTTGTTTAATTTTAAGCGATTTTATATTCGTGCCTTTGGGAACCCAAATTGGAATTGTACTCACATGTTTGGGTCTATACCAACAAATATTTTGATTGTGTCCAATTTTTCTACAAATTGTGCGCTCGAATTTGACTTGATTAATGTTGCTTTTAACAGGTTCAGATTGATTATACCCAAGTCCTTGTCTATCTGTACTAGTAGTTTGTTTTCCTATTAGCATATTTAGTGATTTTTCTCCTCTGGAGAATTTTTCTAAAGTCGTTGACAGTTGTTGGATTTGTGTTTTGGGCAATTCATTTTCCTTCAATAATTGAGTGCACTTTTTAATAGAGTTTTCTCTCCTCGTGTTTTCACTATCTTTCAAAATCGGAGTTTCAATTTTAAGTGATTTTATTTTAATTTCTGATTTTCTAATCTCTTCTTCGAATGTTGGACACTTATCACACTTAGGGCTTTTGCTTTGATAGTTTTTAACTAATTGATCAAGCTGTTTATTTAAATCTATCAAAGTATCTCTTTGTGATTCAATTTTAGTTTATTTCTCCCTAAGTCGTTCAAACAGCCATTTACTTCGTGGAAATATATAAGTAATTCTGAGTGAGTGAATTTTGATACCTCACTTGGCTCGTCATCATCGCTATCAGTTATATCACCTCGAAGGCACATATCCGCTTTTTCACTCTCACTGCTAGTACTTTTATTATCTTCATCACTTGTATTCCATGTGGCTGCAAAACTTCTCCTTTTTGATTTCTTTTCTTGGTTGTGTCGATTCTGAGGACAATTGGGCTTGATGTGACCTGGTTTATTGCACTTGTGACAAATAATCTTCCGTTCTTCTGAGTTGTCTAGTGCTTTGACTATTCTGCTTTTCAGTTTTTGATTTAGAGCTGGATTTCCGTATCTACGATTCCACTTTTTGAATCCTTTTATTAATAGCGCCAGCTCAGCATCTCCATCATCATCATCATCACTTTTTGTTGTTCCTTTGAGAGCTATTGATTTCTTTCGAGTATCACCTCCTTCACGCTCTTCCTTGAATTTCATTTCTAGCTCATAAGTGGTGAGATTTCCGATGAGCTCTTCAACTTTAATCTGTTTCAAATCCTTTGATTCTTGAATAGCCGTATCTTTTGCTTCAAAATTCCGTGGAAGGACTCTGAGGATTTTTTGGACTATTTCCAACTCCGTGTATGATTTCCCGAGAGCTTTCGATTTGTATACGATATTGGAAAGTCGTCCATACATCTCTTTGACATTTTCTTCCTTGGCCATTGTAAAATTCTTGTATTCGCTACTCAGCATGGCAAGGAAAGATTCCTTGACTTGAGATGTTCCTTCGTGAGTCACTTCTAGTGTGTGCCAGATTTCCTACGCAGTTAAACAATGTGAGACATGATTAAATTCAATTTGATCCAATGAACAAATAATAGAATTCATAGCTTTAGCATTAGTATTCTGTAGTCTATTTTCTAGATCTGTCCATTGATCCATCGGTTTATCTATTTCCTGATTATCTACCATTATAGTTGGGGTCCTATAACCTGTCTCAACAATATTCCAAGCATCAATGGTTTTCAAAAAGATTTTCATTCTATTTTTCTAGCAAGCATATTCACCATTGAACATTGGTGGTCTAACTATGGACTGACCCTCAGCAAAAGCATTATTAAAAGAAGCCATTTTAAAAATTCAAATTTTTGAAACAAAAATTGGTTTTTGAAAAATCAGATTTTTAAATCAAAAATTGGCTTTTGTTCCTAGCACCGATACCACTTGTAGGATCAATTTCACCCTAGAGGGGGGTGAATAGGGTGATACTAATAATTATAAAAATTTAATGCGAAAGTATAAAATAATTTCAGCACAGATTATAGCAGAATAATAGCAGCACAGATAATAGCAGAATATAAAAATGCAAAAATAGAACAACACAGATTTACCCAACTTTGACAAAACCCTACCTACATGCTGCCCCCAAGGTTTCTACTAGAAATTAAGTAGTCAGACGCTTACACACGTAAACTCGCGACACCCGCTATCGACTAACCTAACTCTACGCTCAAAACCCTGCCACAACTCAGCCACTGAGTTGCGAATTCTCGAACTACACCACCATAGTTCGTCCCCTAGTCACACGACTAGAATTTACAACGTTAAAAGAGAAATAAAAATTTAAAAAACAATTTAAAAATCTAAAACCCTAATTAACTAAAGCCCTTATATAATTAAAAATAAAACAAGGTCGGCCCCCTTTTATTTTCTTTTATTTCTATAGCCTGCTTTGCTCTGTAAAAATGGCGACCTCGTTCCTCTTTCAATAATTAGGGCTTTGTGGTATTGAAGGGCGACAACTTCAAATTGATCGTTCGAATAATATCGCGTTGCTTGCTTTGTCGAATGATCGTCTCTTCGATTATACACACGGCTGCTTCAATTAAGTTGAGTTCGTCTGTTAAAATGGTATGCAGTTTTTCTCTTTTGCGATATTTGATAATACTCGACTTTGATTTGAGTTTAATGATTTATTGGTCTCTGTTTTGCTTGAACTCGAATGAATTCGTATGCCGATGATGTTATGGTTTAAATAGGAATCGAATTCCTATAATTTCGTTCATTTGAATTTTTCGTTTAATTTAGCTCGGCCATTGATTTTGCTTGAATGCTTGAGATTGATCCTGACCTTTTCAATACGTACATTTTCTGATTGCTTGGTTATCACGGTTTTGGTTTCAGACTTGTTCGACTTCCTTGGCCACCACGGTTTTGATTAAACTGGACTTTAGTCGTGGTTGACTTCGGCCAGTTGATACTGTGTTAATATTTACTTCGGCACTGCATTGTTTAATTTGAAACTGTGTTACATTTGACTTTGGCCACTTGATTTTGTGAAAATTTGACTTTGTTATTATTGAAATTCCCTGCTTGATTTTATGGCATCTTTGGTCCTGTACTATTAGTTGTTGCTTGATGGAATCTGGTAGTTTTCGGCCTTGACTTTGTTTAAAAACTGCAACCAGTAGTTGCTTCTAAACTTATGAACTTTGGTAGCTTGGTTGCACTGTCCACAGTATGTTGATTAATATACACTGCTTTGTATACATTTGTCTGCACTGCTTCATTTTCTGGTCTTCAATAATGATATTAGCCGTGTTGTCCTGTTGCCTGACCTTTGTTGCCTTTGATATTACTTTCAAGTTGACTGGTCTTGTGCAGTTGCTATGTTGCTTGATCACTGGCCTTGACTTGATATCTGCTGCACCACTTCGAGTCTTATATGTGAACTTGAAGTTGAATCATTAGAGTCTTGTGTATGGACTAGTTCGAGTTGGTCTGGTTCATTGTATTTGTGAAGCTTTGGTTTGTGGTTCATATTCATTTGTTCCACTATTGGATATCATCATGCAGTCTTCATTTAGATATTGGACTTGCACTTGGTTTTGTACAGTTGTGACTGCACTTGATCCTCTGGCCTGACCTTTGGTTGTGAATTGAGTTGATGTTTTGGTTGACATGGTCTCACTCGACTGCTCATTGCTGTAACGACCCCAAAATTTAAATTTAATTTAAATTAATAATTTATTGGATTTTTGGATTAAATTGAGTAATTAAATAAATTTTTGGATAAAATTTTGTAAAACCAATTGATTTAGTGGAGCTAGTTTCCCCGTATTCAGATATGAGTGAATTTGAAAATAATAAATGTATAGTTATATATTTTGACTTGAGTTTAAATTGTAAATAAATGGGCCAAAGATAAATTGTAATAATAATTATTTAAATTGATGATTTATGTTAGAAATAAAATTTAATATAAAGCAATAAATATTAAAGTGAAATAAATAATTGAGTTTATAAAATAATACGAGGAAATAAATGTAAGTTAAACAAATAAATTAAAATAGAAATCTACTTATATTATTAAGCCATGAGAAAAGAAACACTTACAATATGAAACAAAGTTGTAAATAAATATGCAAATTAAACAAAACAAAGTAAAGTAACAAACAAAATAAATCCAAGCATAAGTAAAGAAATACAAAATAATTGGTATTAAAGCAAAAACATTGTACAAACTTAAAAATAATACCCCAGTACAAAGCAAACAAATAAAATATAAAGCATGAAGGAAACAAGCAAGAAGTAAACAAAACAGAGAAGTAAAAGGAGAAGAAAAAAAATTCTTTGTACAGCATATAATAACCTGTAGGCAAGCATAAACAAAATGTACAAGTAAACAAAGCAAATATATACGTTAGCTTGTAAAAGAAAACAGTGCAAATATATTTATATCTATAAACAAGATAGATAATGATCAATGCTACTACCTCTAGCATACAATATCTCTCAGCCGAAAAAAAAATTAGATAGCATGGTCAACATGTACAAGCAAAAAGGAACAAAATGTATAAAATAACATACAAAATCACTTCAGCCCATAACTTTAGTACAAGCTAATATCACCTTGTATAAAGAAATGCTATATCACAAGTACACTAAATGTTTCCTTTCAGCCCCAAAGAGATAAAAATCTCTGAATTTTTCGTGTACTAGAACAGTAAACAAATGAGTATACTTGTTTAGTTATCAAACTATGTCATTCCATTTCGTATTACAAAAGCTTTACAAATCTAGTTTCTAAAAGTTTATACAAATGCAACCTAAGTAAAAGAAAGAATAGAGGAAATACAAATGAAACCTGGAAATCAACTAGGAAGCAGAACACTTCAGTTCAAACACTTCAGTGTTCAAGTTCAAAGCCATTTCAAATTTTCTGGAATCAACAACAACCATATATGCAAGTTCAAGTTTCCTGTTTTCAAACAAAAAAAAAGAGCTCTCTGTTTATGATGATAAGGTGAGCAAATCTTGATTTACAAATTTGTCTCTAAAAATCTGTGCCTTGTCTGGATGTGCTTGTTTGTTGATGTTGATAAATGCTTGCATGTCTCAGTAATCATTGACTATATGTATACATACATATCTTGCCACTGTTCTAATCACAGACTCAAAATAATCAAATCCTTCTTCTCTGCTTTTAAATCAGTGAGCAAATTTTCCACCTTTAAATACTTTGTTGCCTGTGAACAATCATCACCTTTTTAAACCTAGATATGGTTATATTTTGATCAATGAATGAAGTAGTGTTATAAGGTGTTTGCATGAATGACTAAATATGCTTGTTTGTTCATGTATTTGAATTTGTATATGTATCTATGTACAGGGAGATATCTCTGTTTTTAAGTTACAGGTTAGCAAACCCATTTCCAAAAAAAATCAGAAGCTTCCTCTCAAATTCTTTTTAGGCCTTAGAATCTGAACAAATATTGTTTGTAATATCAAGCCTTAGTTCCTAAAAATATTGCTGAGAAGAGTTATTTTGAAATTATCTGGAAAATATAAATAAACAGTGAAAATCATGTATATGTCAAAAAAATCGATGATCTTAGATTTGTGTTTCGACTTCATAACTCGATTCGAAATTGAAATTCATGATTTTAGAAAATACTTTCAGGATTTTTAGTTTATTAAATTAGGAGAAAATGTGAGTTGAACGGAATTAGCGTTTTCGCCAAATTCCGGCGATCAAAGTCGAACTGGGTGTCGCGGTCATTGGTGGAGGTGGCTAGAGTACTGGTGATTGCAGGAAAAATAGTGGATGGAGGAGTAGTTGATCGTGGTGGCAACGGTGGATG
Source organism: Allium fistulosum (assembly GCA_030737815.1). Classification (NCBI taxonomy): domain Eukaryota; kingdom Viridiplantae; phylum Streptophyta; class Magnoliopsida; order Asparagales; family Amaryllidaceae; genus Allium; species Allium fistulosum. Next base: position 423,658,399 of record CM060906.1, read on the forward strand.
TTTTTAGTTTTTAACCCTAGTTTTAGTTAGGGTAGGTATTTCGATCGGCACGACTCCTAGGGATGACCGAGTTCAACGAAACTCTGGGGGGAGGAAGCTTTGGTATAATCGAAGACGTGGCCGAGATTTCAAGGGTGATGGTGGTCGGAATTTCGTGAACGAAGATGATTTCTAGGCGAACGTGGAACCGGATTGTGGCTTCCAGGCTTCGAGTTGCACTCGTTTTCGATTTCGTGGTTATCTGATGGAACTGGGTGGTTGCGTGGCGTGAGGGGATCATCGGCGACCTGCCTGAGATCGTGGTGATGATCGGAGCAGAGCGGAGGAAGTGTGCACGTGCACACGAATGTCTGGGTTCAGGCCTTGTTCTTCTCGAAGGATTTGATGAGTGGGCTCGGGTATTACTCGATTTATTCGAGTGTGATACTCGAAGTAGGGGAAGAGATGACTCGGAGCTGTTGGTCGATTTGAGTATGTTGTATTCCAAGCTTTTGTAAAAATATAGCCTGGCAGTTTCTTGATTTCAAAATAAAATATAAAATCTGAAACAAATTTAAACCCAGTTCAAATTAAGATTTTAAGTCTAAATTCAAATTTAAATTTGAATCTTAAGTTTTGAAAATGGATTAAGTTTATAACTTTAAATAGTGTAAGTAAGTTTAAAAGTAAAATATACTTTAATGATGGGAAATTTAAAAAGGAATTTAGTTAAAAATCCTTAAGTTTGAATTTAATGATTTGAATTCATTAAATTAATAAGTTAATTAAAATGGATTGATAAAATTGATAACTGGATTTATTAAGTAATTATGAGTTTTAAACTCATAAATTAAGTTTTAAGTAAATTAATTAGAAATAATTAATTTGGAGTTAAGAATCATTAATTTGATAAGGTTGGGTTTTGAATTAATGGTTGAATGTTAATTAATAAATAATTAAAGGGTAATTAAGTTACATTTAAAAACTTGAATAAATTAAATAATTAATGGGTCATTAAGGAATTATAAATAAATGAAAGTGATTAAGGAAAGATAATAAATTAAGTGCTAATTAATCAATGTGATTAATTAAGGATAATTAATTTAAGAATAATTTATTAATTATTAATGGTTAGTTAATAAATGATTTAAAGGATAATTAATTATATTGGTTTGTAATTAATTAATGATTAATTAACCCAGATTAGATATTCATAAGTAATTAATCTAATTTGAATAAATCAGATAATTAACTGACCTTACTTATGAATATTTGGATTTGATTGGATGATTGAATTGTTTGATATTTCCTGATCTGTGATGCTTTGTGATATATTCTGATTTGTGTGTAATCTTTACTGCAGTTTATTTATCTGAAATTTATATATATCTGTGATCTGTGCATGAAAGATAAGCGATATAGTTTATATCGTTTATCAACTATATTTCTGTATTTGATCTGTGATGATTCATCGTGTTGCACTATTGTGTTAAACCCCTGGACTACACTATTACACACACAAATATGGATTTCACGTGGAAATCGGTTAAGTCACAGATAAATAAATTTGATGTTTTTGAAATTGAAAATTTTAATTTCAATTGATTTTAAAATTGGAAATTTGGGTTTAAAATGAAAAGCTTTTGAAATGGAATTTCAAAGATAAAAGTTATTTTAAATAACTTAACCGAGTTTTGAAAATTTAAATAATTTGATTTAAATTTGGATTCAAGTTTGAAATTAAGCTATGATTTGGAAACTAGGGATTTAAAGATGATATAAATGTGTTTATATGAATTTAAACCATTTTAAAAATATAAGTTGGGAATTTGAATTTAAACCAAGGATTTTAACTCGTATAAATGAATCAGATTTCCAAAATGAAAACTGTTTGTTTTCAAAGAATAAAAGCTTTTAGATAAGAAAAGAAATTCCAGTTTAAATTAAAGGAATTTCAAGATTGAATTGAAAAATGGTTTTCCAAGTTATGAATGAATTCTTTTTTTGAAAGCTATGAATTAAATCTGTTTATTTTTAACAGATTTAATATGATGTTTTGTTAAACCATTCGAAATGAAATTGTTTTGAAAGCTATTTGTTAAATCTTTGATTTAAAGATTCAACGAATTAATTAAATTGAAGTGGAAATCGATTTGGAAAATCTGTGAATGAATCTTTGTGAAATTAAGTGAACTTTGTGAATTAAATCTTTTTGTTTAAAAAAGATTAAAATGGAAATTTGTTTAACCATTTGAAAGAGAAAGTTTGGGTTTAAATTGTGACTTAATTGAAATCCCATTATCCATTTGTTTTTGAATATTGCGCTCACTATTCGGGTTAGCCGGGAAAAGACATCTGTGTCATATAACCCATTCCGAATAGTGATACGTCGTATATGGATAACATTTGAAGATCGGTGTTGAAGACCGGATATTTTCGAAAATGAAAGGACAACCTGTCGAATGTCTCTACACTGGGTAGCTCCCGGTATAGAGATTTATATCACTCTTTTGTGATGGGAAGTCCGGACGTGATTGAAAATTATCCGGATTTGCAAGGGCTTCGTGAGAAGTGCCTTCGGTTCTGTTCGAACCCGGAACAGACTTGTATGGATACATGTCTGACATTACACTTTGAGATATAAAGCTGATTTCTTTCAAATACATATCTGTTCGTGGCGGAGAATTTATTCTCTTAGCTTAACACCCTTCTCTGAGACATACGAGCTCAGAGGTTATGTAGTTGAAATTTATCAGCGATATATCCCAATTTGGTAATGTGGCATGCTGAGTGTTGCTGTGTGATGATCAGTGTTTGATCATTTGCGATATGATCATTTATTTGATCTTATATCTTTGTGATCATAGGTTGATCATTTGTTTGACCCGAAGCATGGCTTTGTGACAAAGTGTAGCTTTGTGGACGAGACTTCGTCGAGCCTCACACCCCGGAAATGGTCAAAACAGGAAAGATGCGGCAAGGTTCTAGGGAGTAGCACCCCTTAGTGTATGTCATTCCTTCTGGATAAAGGTGGTATCATGGTATGGAGCCCAGATACTTAACCTCTGTGGTTGCTGCATTTTTACTATGTGGTTTGTTGCGAATCGGGGATCCTCGGGAAGATCGGTGACGATCGGAGGATGGCATACGCGTGTCAGTAGTTACCTATTTTTGCAGAGGTAACCCGGCCTTGTGTTGGCAGAGATCCGGTTAGGTTCTCGGGTCGTCTATTCCAGGGACGTACCCATCGTGGATAGGAAGTTCCTTAGCCTGACCATTTGTTGGAAATCCAAAGAAACAATATGAGCCTTTACAATTTCAATTGTATAACCTGTCTCCTCAGGAGGCAGCTATAGCAGGCATAATATAATGGTACCTATGCTGGCTAAGATTAATATTCTACTTTCGAAATGTTTTCCACTATGCACTAATAATAATATCAAAAGGATTTGATTTTTGCGTAGTAAGCATCTTTGACTAACATAAGAAGAAATCTCCTCCAAGTCTGCGTTTGCATTGTGTGTGTGGTGGGAGGTCTTATGGTAGTTTCATTTTCCAAAAGCATTGCGGTTTTCAATGTTTAAATTCTTTTGTGTTATTTAAAGATAAACTGTTTTTGTTGCTCACACCAGTCCCATGACTGACTCGGAGTTTATTGTTCATTTCCTAAACTCTGGGTGCTCATAATTTTTCTACACGAGCAGTCTAGAGTTGGGTTTTTCAGATAGTCAGGTTGAGTAGATTTTCTGGAGCTAGTTCAGTCTTTGGATCGGACTGCACTTGCTTATTCTTGGTGTATCGTTATTGGGAGTTCGAGCTACTGCTGGAGTTCTCTCTTGAAGACTATCTTAGAGTTATTTGTTCCGCTGCTGATATTATCGTTTTTCTTTTCCGCTGCTATTTGTTGTATCATATCTCTGATGTATATAGATATTCATTGTATCATCATTGTATCTGGATATTGTATCAGATGTTGGATGTCTATATTCTTTTTCTTTTCCGCTGTGTTATTTACTTAATGTTGTTATAAGCTCCGGCGACTCGGATTTGAACGCTCGAATCTACGACATTCGAGTACGATGTAAAGTATGGATGTCGATTTTCGAACACGAAAATCTGGGACGTTACAATTGCTGTAGCATGTTGCTGCTTACTTGTCATTGTAGTTTTTGAATCTTGATTGAGTTTGGTTTGAACACTGACCATGCTTCATTGTGTTCGTTAGTCTTCACTGTGCATTACCCTTATTGTCACTGCTTGGTTAGCATTGTGTACATGTGTGTTTGCATTTTGTCCTTGTTAGCTGTAGTACATCTATTGTATAGTCAAGTTGTACTTGCTGTGTGGTTTCAATGTGCAAACTGTATTGTGCTAGTATTTGCAGTGCACCACTTCTTATGTGCATGTTGCATATTCACTTATACTTGACAATTTTGTAATGCACCTGTGTTGAATCCAGTTTATAGCTCGGATTTGACCTTGTGCTCGTATCGTGACTTTATTTGTATTGCACTTGAGTTGAACCTGGCTTTTGATTGGGTTTGACCTTGTGCTCACTTGTCCTTGTACTGTTATCAAGTGTACATTGGTGTGCACGGCCTTGTGGCATGTACAGTGATACACTGTGCATGTCACAAGCTGTTCGTGTATGATGAATTCAAAATTAAATGATGACGAACAACCCAAATAACTGAGGCAAAAAATGTTTTCAAAATTACATTTTATTTTACACTGCAAAAATATTTTATTTTCAATCTTACTGTGTTAGTGTATATTTTTGCAGATAACACAGATGCTGGATTCAATCTGGAATGGAGTTGAAGATAAATACGAGTGAATGAGTGCTATGTAGTGAGGTGCTAATGTAAATGATAAATTGTGATGTAATCAAATTTGTATTGTAATTGAAATTTGTATGTATATAGTGAGAGCTCAAATTTGTACTATTCAAAATTGTAATAAAATATTTGTTTGGATAAAATATCCGTTTGAATTTAAATTCTATGTTATTTATTTTATTCAGCAAATATTTATTAATTATGTAAAAAATAAAATAGTACATTAACAAATACATTTAAATGAATATATATATATGTTTATTATTATCAAACAAAAATCATATACTAGCATATTCAACAAAAACCACATACGACTTAAATCCATTACATATTCTGTCATATGCATTAGTAACTATGAAAATTTAACTAGGGTTTAACATGAACTTAAATCATTTACATAAAAACATAAATGCTTTTATCTTTTTTACCTAGAGTTTAACGTATCTGTATATTTTATGTAATAACTGAATATCATGAGAAAAACAACAAGCACCTTAATTGCATTAGATAATATATCATTTGTATCAGTGATTATGAAAATATAACCAGGGTTTAATATGTACTTAAATCCTTTACATCAAAAGATAAATGCTTCTATCTTTTTTAACAGTTGATTAAAGTAAGATTTGACACTGAATATTTTATGAATAACTCGTTAATTAACTTCATTTAACATTAAACCATCTCAAAAACAACAGACAACTTAAATCCATTACAAAATCTCTCATATGCATCAATAATTATGATTATTTAATTAGGGTTTAACATGTACCTAAATCATTTACATCAACAAAAATAGTACTTACTTGTAGAGTAATTGGTGAAGAAAAATCGATGTTTAACTGAATAATGGCGAAGATCTTCGATCATAAATTGCCTGGTCGTTTTGGAAAACCTACTTCAAACCCTGCATAAATTTTTCTCGTTTTGGATTCGTTTTACCACGCTCTGAAAAAGGAAAAAGGACAAGAGAGAAAAAATAACGGAAGAAAGGGATAAAGTAACGGACGTAACGTGTATTAACTTTTATCTTAAAAAAGTAATTATTTTAAACATGTGTCCTAGTAGTGTTTGGTTTATCTTTTTTTAGTTTTGGGTTTTCGTCTACATAAAAATACGCACAATGCATGTATATTATGGAAAACGATCAATTCAGAAAACAAATTAACATACAAAACATAAAACAATTTTTTTTATTTTTCATGTTTTGAGAAATAAGCAAAAAGCACGAAAAACAATCCATCATTCGCTCGTTTCTCCATTCCCTCCGTGGTCCCCTCCATCTTCCTTCCATTTTATCCGTCGTCGCTTCACTTTTTTCATATTTTATAATTAACGTTGAAAACTCAAAATACAAAACTCATTTTAAACCAAACGCTGATTGATTGATGGGAAGAGGCCCTTATGGTAAAATCTCTCATTAATATATCATGATATATTTATCATACATTACATAATAAAATATATTTTAACGATAATTAAAATATAAACATTATATTTTAACAACGTTACCGTGTGCAATGCACTGATTCCACAGTAGTAGCAATGGAAAAAGATGTAAGCTAAAGAAGAGCACGTGGCCGACAGATGAGAAGAAGAAACAGAATTCATGGTCCATACTTATATATATCCTCCCACGAGTACCCAGGAAGCACGTGACTGCCTTTACCTATTTTTTACCTAACGTCCCATTTTTAGTTGCGATACCAAACCCAGCACAACACAAGGCGTGCTCATTTGTCCTCTTTTCATTATTATTATTGTTGTTAATTTATTATCATTTTTTGTCTGACTCACCCACTGCTGAGCTCTATTCAATTCTAATTATAACTAGGCACGTCAAAACAATAAAAACTCATCCGACGTTAGTTATAAACCGTAGACAATATTTCGAACTGATCAAATAAAAAGATAGAAATGTAGCAACGTGACACACACTGTGTAAAAAAGAAAAAATAACTGAGAATGTAAACTTGGACTAAAAATTGTTATCCGTTGTTAAAATCCACTCCCAGTTTAACCATTATCAAATCCGCTTTACTGCATGCGGTGGCCCGTCCAAAATATATGTTAGATGCACTGTACTTTTTTTCCATATATATAATACAGAAACGAAAAGATGTTACAGGTGGCTAAATCTTATTTTGTCGCCATGTTTGCACAACGTACGCCTCTTATCTCAGTGCAGCTAAGATTTTGCGAGATAACGAACAAGATAATATTAATGGATGGTGGGGATGTTTCAAGAAAATGGATAAAGGAAATGTATCTTTTTTTTCCTCCATTTTCTTAATTTTGTTGGTATAAACAAATAGGAAAATAGTTAAAAGAACGAACTTTTAAAAAAATTAGACTGAAGGACAAAACATTTATTTTTTTGACTGAATGACAATATTAGTTACAACTAGCATTTTGTATAGTGTAAAACTAAATGTATTGTTGGTTATAACTAGCATTTTGTACAATGTAAACGTCGAATGTAATATTAAATATGACTAGCATTTGTCCTTCGGTCTAAATATAAAACTTAACGTTCTTCAATCATATCATCTTCCTTCCTTAGTTCCCACCAGCAAACAGGGAGAAAATGAATATGCATTTTTTTTAACAAAACAAGATATAAATATAATGGGCTGCAGCCTACTTCATAAACCCGTTTACTAGGCCGTTTAAATACCGCTCTATTAGCTTTGGATTACAGGTATTTTTAACATGCCTTTATTCGATTTTCAAACATATGCACTGACACTTAACAAAATAGGCATGATAATGTTTTCCTCCTCCTTATTAAACATACACTATATCATAAAGCATTTTACTTAAACAAAACAGTGTCTAGAATTAAACAATATTTTCCTTAATGTTGTTACACTATAGCTGTAAACTGGTGGTTACTAAGATTTGTGAAAAAAAGAGCTGTCAAGAATATTATAGTAAAAATATATAATAATACTAATAATAATATATTATTAATTGCAAACATCGTTGAAATTTATATGAATAATGATAAGCATCACAAAATTTAACAGCTAAATCAAGATATTGTAAGGTTAGGTATGTTTTAAATTATCTGTAGTCTGCTGGGATTTACTTTAAAAAACAGTTAGAATATAAACATATGTATATTTTATCACCATTCTCGTTAAATTTTGCATTAGAACTGAAATATTATAAGACAAATCATCACTACAAGAAATACGGTCGTTTTCGACGTCTTCAATCCATCGGCGGCAGTCGGAAATTCCATCGGTATATAAAACATGGTTTTCGTCCATTTCCAATGGAAACGACGACATATTTGCGATGGCCTCCAACGGCTTTTTCGACGGCAGTTCCGACGTTTTTTCCGACGGTGAAGACATTCGCGTGGCTTAAAAACACGACAAAAAACCGTTGAAAATCTTCGAAAGCCGTCGGTATATACGATCGGTTAGCCGTCGGAAGCCATCGGAAACCGTCGGAAATCTGGGTAAATTTTTTTTCAACAGCCCCAACAACGCATCAATATCAATATACATCAAAACACATCAAAATCAATATATATCAAATATATAAGCTAAAATCAATATCAATATCAATAATAATACGAAACTCAAACGTTACCATCTCAAACTCAAACATTCCAATTAATAGAAACCAAACCATCCATCACCACCCCACAATATCTAAATCCAACATCAATATACAATATATACATCCAACATCAAACCCTACAAATCAATATCAAGCACCAAATGTCCACAAATCAACCTCACCATCTCCCATTATATATATACACAAGTTTTAAAAACAAAAACTGCAAAACGTACCTCATGACTCGTCATCGGCTCCGAAACCACCAGACGAAGGGGATGCTCCATGACGCTCCATACACTCGACCAAACACTGGTTCAGTTGCTCCAATTGCGCTTCTCGAAGGCAGTCCTACTCCTACAGCTGTGCAATCTGCCGTTAAAGCTTATTAATCTCAGCGTTGTCCTGAGCCTTTTGATAGGCCTTTTGTGAGGCCCGAGCCTACAAAACAAGTCGAAATATGACGAATTAGGAGATTTTTCCAATAAGGCAACTCCCAAAATGTACTTTGTTTTTCACCAATTATGAATTGTTGATTTACCTTGAATTTCAATTTGTTCGTCGATTTCATGTATCTTTGGATGATCCTTTACAAGGTCATAAATATCTTCGCTTGACCAAATCGTTGGTGGTCGTAAGGTCTCAAGTCTATTACTTGTAAAGTTTTTTTTAATCTTTTCTAAAAGGATGGTTAATCTGGAGAAAACACCGATGACAGTCAAACCACGAAATTTTCTTCACATACGATAAAGAAAATGCTTATGTTTCTTCTATGCAATAAGGACAAACTAGACGATCAGCCGTACTCCAACCCGAAAGCATTACATACGTAGAAAAATCGCTTATAGTCCACAGCAGAGAAGTGAACATACGATTTTTTTTTTTGAAATGTCGTATGTTTCAACACCTTCATACCACAGTGTTTTCAACTCCTTAATCAACATTCGTAAATATACGTCGATTCCTTATGTTGGATCATCAGGGCCATGGATGACAATAGTGAGAAACATATACGGAGTTTTCATACACATCCACAGAGGTAAATTGTAAAGTGTAACGATTATAGGCCAAAATGAATATGTTGAACCAAATTGAGTGAGTGGTGAAAATCCATTCGTACATAAACCAAGTCTAACATTACGGCTCTTCGCTGCGAAAGTGGGGTATGTCTTATTAAAATGCTTTCATGCTTCTCCATCAGTTGGGTGTGTTAACGTATCTTCTTCCTGTGTTCTCACACAGTGCCATCTCATATGATGCGTGGTTACAGAAGATGCATATAACCTTTGAAGCCTAGGAGTGATGGATAAGTAATGCATACGCTTGTATGGAACTTCATTTCCCTTCTTTTTTCTTGGTTTGTATCTTTCCTGATTACATATTTTATAATTCCTAAGATTTATGTCTTCTTTCCGAAACAACATGCAACCATTTAAGCATGTATCTATTTTTTGATACGGCAAACCAAAAGCAGACATAAGTTTTTTCACTTCATAATGATTTTCGCACATTAAATTATCGGATGGCATATGCCGTTTTACATTGTACTATAGCTGTATACTCGGCTTCTGCGAACTTGTATTTAGATTTCATCGCAATGTATTCTGCAGTTACTGATAGTTGAGTACCGCTTGTACAACCATTCCAAAGGGGTTTCCTAGCAGCATCCAATAAATCATTTTTTTTGCTCCAGTACTTGGTTCTTCTTCGATATTAACATCGTTACCATCAACTTCAACGGTAAGGATCATTAAACGTGCTGCATCTTCAACCATATCTTCTATGAGAATCATCGGAACAATTTCAGTATCTACCTCCTCCTTCGAATGTACGGGATTAGGTGCTATAAGTTTTCCATGACAGTACCACACAAAATAATTCGGCACAAAACCATATTGGCGCAAATAAACTATTACCATATCCGGTATCAAATGATTCAGTAATTTGCACCTACTACATGGACAATGAATTTCTTCGTCGTTCCCATTATTACTTAAAGCAAAATCAATAAAGACATGTACATCATTTTGAAAATGTTCACTTATTGAGCCTCCAATTTCTCTTCTTTTTTGGTACGTCCAACTCCGATCGATAAAATAATTGACAAGTTTTTCTACTTTAAAACATAATAATATATTAATCATTTACATATTGACATTTAATTTTTCAATTAATCATACATTTAAATTTTCGCAAATATATAGTATTATTCTATTTAATTTTATTTTTAAACGGATTTACACAAATTATTATATTGATATAATCAAAAAAATTTAGATTATTGTTTTACACTTTAATGGTTGGTCATTCTACTTCCCATTACAAACATAGTAGTAATTATATTTTGCAAATTATTTTTTTTTTAAACGATTCAACAAAATTTCGACAGTATTTCTCCTTTGTTCCCTGTATCGTACACATATGAATGTACACTGGGAACAAAAAGAAAGTGTTATCGAAATTTTGTGAACAGTTTAAAATGCAATGATTTGCAAAAGATAATTACTTTATTGTGTTTGTAACTTGTCCAATATAGGGACAAATCTGACAAATATTGCATTGGATGAATATAAATGTTCGTTCTGTGATAACGAATATCCATACAAAGATCATATACAATACTTGTCAGACGGGGCCAAATACTCTCTAAGAGATTTATAAAAAGTAAATCGTATTATACAATAATTTTTACAATGATTTATTTACATTCTAAGAAATGCATACACTAAATCGTCGTTTTCATCATCATGAAACCGCATACACTAAATCCTGAGCATCGACTCTAATTAATCCAAACTAGCTCTAATGTGCGTATGCACTAATTAATCAACACATATACACCAATTAACGCATATATACACTAATTTCAACATTTCAATGACAGACAATTATAATAATAACCTAATTAGCATTCAGTACGGTATACCAAACAATCAACGGAGCACTATACAATTATAACAATAAATTAACCCTAATTTAACAAATCAAAATTAATAAGAGTTTAGGAATAAAACCTAATTGAAGATTGATGAAGGGTCTAGGCTTGTCGAGAGTAGAAAATGATGAAGTTGGAGATGCTCGGGGAGGCGTGACAGCTGGCTGACGACGGGGAGGAGGTGATGGAGTTAGGTTTTTATGTTGATTTGGGGGATCGGGAAATAATGAAGCTGCTTTCAGCCTAGAGCCTGTATACACGATAATTTTCGACGGCTAGCGACGGCCGCCGACGGCTAGTTTACGTCAGTTTTCGAAGGCTTGCGATGGCTATTATATTTATTTACGAAAAAACCACGGAGATCGACAGTCATCGCTAGCCATTAGAAACTGCGGTCGGCGGCCGTCAAAAGGCTTCATCGCTATTTACTGTTGTTCTAGTAGTGCATCAAATTACAAATCATTTCAATTAATTAATAATTTAGGTCATTTTAAGTACAAATATGAATTTGTAGATTTTGATACTTGAGGCTAAGCTGGATTAGGTATATCGAGCACTAGGTAGAAATGACTAAACTTAGAAAAGAAATCATTTTATTCACTGTGCGCTAGCTCTGCGTAATGTGCTGTCATGAATAGCATGGTCAGCATGAATCACGATGAATGTCTTATTTTATATAATAAGATTTATTTTGAATTAAAATTAATCATATTGTAATATTTGAGAAAATAAGTGTTCCTTTGTCGAGGACAACACTTACTAAATTAATATACTACAACCATTACGACTAAATTACATATAATGTATATAACGAACATCATATATCTAATATTATATTATAATAATGCCTTGGGAATACACACACTCCCACACACTCACCCACCTACACATACACACACACACATATATTTATGATAATTATATAAATATTTATATAAATATAAAATATTATATATAATGATAAATATATGTATATATAAGTATATATTACTTTATATTTATATAATTATCGTATATATATATGTATAGTTTATTAATATATTTATAATTACCATAAATAGTTTGAAATATATATATATATCACAAATTATAAATTTTATAATAATTAATGAACCATGGAAAATTTTAATAAAAATATTATGATGCATGATAAAATTTAGTTTATTTCTCAGATTCGAAAATAATTTTCTAGATTAGTTTATTAGTTTTGCAAATTAATAAAAAATATATTTAACTAGTTTAAAATTTATAATTATCAATATATTCATGGTAAAAATAATATTATATTTCTTGAAATATATAATTATCCATATTGATAAAATAATTTTTAAGTTTAAAATTCATTTTCATACGTTTGATTGGTTCAAAAAATTATAATAGTTAATATATCCACGAAAAAAATCAAATAAAAATATTTTAGTTTTCCTACATCTTACTAAAATATATCACTGTTTCAAAATTCATAATAATTAAAATAAGCACGATAGAATTGAAATAAAATTATCGTAATGCTCACTAACTATGCAGAAATTTTGCAGATCAAAAAATAATTATATATATATAAATGAATTGCAGCACTTAATTAGGTATATATTGAGCTATTAAAATTCGAAAACAATATACATAAATTAATAGAACTCTTTTTCTTAGAGAATAATTTTTATGTTGGAGTTAGAAAATTGGATTTTTATTTTTTATTTTTATAATTTTTTTTTGAATTATAGTACAATATAATATATTAAAGGATTTTAATAATCATTGTTACTCTTACAGTTTTATTTTGAGAAAACTATTACATTAGGATACTTATATTAATGAATAATTTTAATTGATTAAATATCGAGTTGCGAGCGACTTTGTAACAACCGAACTTCCAGCACATTTATAGTAAACTAAATTTTATCAAAATAATTTATTTGAGTTCTATTTGGAAAAGTATTATCATGTAAACATGTTTTATTGAGTTAAAGTTTATTTGATAAAATAATTTTGTTTTAATAATTTGAGTAAACTAATTAATTCCTTTGTAGGAAATAAAGTGAACTTAAAAATATTTACAATGAATATAAAATATTTATAGGTTGTAAATAAATTTATATATGGTTAGAACAAACGAAAATAAGAATTCTGTTTAGAAAATGGATGAATGAAGAAATGAAAGTAATAATATATTTTATATAAATTATTTTGTGAACAAAGTAAAAAAAATATTGAGTAAATATTCATATTATTATTACTTTATAAATTTCATTAAGATATAATTTGCATATAAATAAAAGAAGTTCAATAGTAAATTAAACTTTTGGAAGGGCCTCAATGAAAAATGTATTTTGATTTAAAAAACATCTATAATTACTCTCCTTGTTTCATTCATACCCCATCTCCCTCTCATTCGGTATTGTTGCTCATTTTTCTCATAGAAATATAAACAGGTTTATCATATCCAAAGACCACTAACAAAGGCATGCACAATATATAACGACCAAGACCTCTATCGACCCTATAATTAATCCGACTATTATATCCTCACCTACAAGGCATGTTTGCTTTGTCATCTTTATTTGCAACCTTGTCTGTCATCATTCCCAAGAACAATGTAGAGTCGAGTCTCATCGGAAATATTTTCTGACCACCCTTTAAATATCTTTTAGCCTCGCTCTTCAATGAACAAACCACAATAAGGCAACGTCAACTCCTTGGACCGCTTAATACCCATAGGCACTATTCGTATCTTTCCTATTCGCCAAGGCTCCTCATCGATAAGCTTCTCTGACATTGTTTTGTCATGACCAGATAGACCTATAAGAAAAGCTTATGATAGTCTCTATAAAAAGAGGCGATGAACCTGCACTATTCCTCTTTCAAAAGCACCATACCAGCACTGTTCATTTGACAAAGCATCACTGTGTCATAACCACTCTTGTACTTCATTGCCTACCTAGCTAAAGAGAACTATTGTAAAATCACTCCTTATGACATGCCGCCCTTATGACATAAGCACAACAGGATACGGCTCCCCTTTTGGCATGCATATGCACCACTCCATCCCAATGGAGTCCAAGTTGGCCATATCTGGACCGTTGATCGCAACTAACACTTCTCATGAAACTTAGCAACCAAGGCGTTGATCTCAGTCCTTTAAAGCATGACCTTCGTAATTATAAATAGAGGTTACTATGCATTTGTACAAGGATCTTTTTTCCCCTTCTCAAGAGATATTTTTAATAATTTTAAGCTTTTGTAATAGCTATTAAACTTTCCCTTGTAACCGAAAGCTCAAAGTAATAAGAAAAGCATTCATAGTGGATGTAGATCTCCTCTAGATAAAATGTGTTATTTACTTTACATGCACCACATCATATTCTCTTAATCACTACTCATTGTACATTTCAAACAACTATTTTGGTGAGTTGCCTTCATTAAAATCCATTTTAATCATATTTCTGAGGTTGGCCAGAAATCTAGTCAACATTTTAGTGCAAAAAGCAAGGCCTCCTCTAAACGCTCTTCATTTTCATTGTTATGTAATGATAGTCTGACCAAGCTCCATATCTCCAGCACATGGTCTAATATAAGTTGGTACATACTTATTATAACAAAAGAAATCCTAAGTGTTATGTGCCTACCAACCCATATTTATACATTACATCTCCACTAAAGTTTAGCAATGTTGGACTATTCCAATTCCAAATAATCAAATGCGAGACAACCCCAACAATCCTCCTCTTGACTCCATTCCTTTAGAGTACATTAATAGCATTGTTTTACCCACATGGCCCTGTTGGCAACCTTCAGATCTTATACCATTTTTCTGTAATGGTGGTCAGACCTAGCTTCCCATCTCCAACATATGGCATACACATATGAGTTAGAACATAATTATTGTAACAAAAGGAACCCCCAATGTCACATGCCTAGCAACCTATATTCATAAATGTAACAACCCGCATATTTTACGATTATATATTTAAATGTTTTATTTAAATATAGTATCGTTAGTTGAATTTAAAGTCCGAAATGTGACTTTTTGTAAACAGTCAAATCTGGACTCGAGACCACTTCCATTGAGTTTAAAACGACGTTTACAACTTGTTTAAGTATAAACATCGATATGTTTGGAGTTGATTAGGATTTTGGTATTTTCATTTGGGCTTTGGGTTGGGTTCTAGCCCACTAACCCAACAAGAGAACCCAAACTCTTCTACCAAATACCTCCCACTCCACTCCTCTTCATTCAATCCATTTCTAATTTCCTAATACACTCAAGCCCTAGAAAAAATGGTGGGAAGAGGAAACTAAATTCCTAAGCCCTAGTTCTCTTAGGAAATTCAAATTCAAGTTCCAAAATCAAGGAGAAGCTTAGGTAAGCATCCTCTTCATCTTCTCCATCTCATTCCCTATTCAATTCTTGATTTTTCCTATAACCTAACTTAGGAAAAACTTTGCATTTGATAATAGATTGAAGATTCTAGAGGTGTAGTGAAGAAGAATTGGTCTAAGCTTGTTTTAGAGCTTCTCATTCCTTGTTTTTGAATTTAAAGGTGAGTTCTTGAACTCACATCTATGTCTATAGCTTTCATTGTTGTTAGGTATAAATTCCTAACATCTATTTCATGTTCAATTGATTTTGATTTGAATTGGTTTGGTGAATTTTCCAATTTTGATATTTTGAAGTCATAATCTTTAAAGATCATATCTTGGATGTTTGGACATGTTATTTGGGGTGTATCGAAGAGCCTATAGGGCTGGGTTGTCGTTTGGCATAAATCCCTAGCATCCATCGCTCGTTCGATCGCTTCCGAATTAATTTGGTCATCAATGGCTTAGGAAAATTGTTGCCGAGCACAAGCAACCAGACATCTGGTTGAAAAATCCAAACGTCTGGTTAGGGTTCCTGAGAAGAAAAAAAGAATGGCAAAAAAATAAAATGGCATAGCCAAGGACCAGACATCTGGTTAAACCCAACCAGACGTCTGGGAGGCTTTAGAAAATAAAAATAAAAAGGAGAAAAAGGATAAAATTTCCAAAACTCTGGTTACACATCTGGCCAAACCAACTAGACATATGGTCCTGTTGAATTTTGCCTATTTTGCCTGTTTTTTAGTGAATTTCCCATTTTTATCGATATTTGTCGATCCGGTTAGTTGTTGTCATATATTATCGATTTTGATGACTTCTTTTCTAGATTTTTGGGAATATCCATTTGATGGATTTGATATCGATTTTCATGGTTTTAATTCACGTCGTCGAATGTGGATTTTTGGTGATAGATTGTTTTTACAATAGTTTCTATGATTTGTCACTTTAAAATACAAAGGTTTTTATACTAGTAGTAAATACTAAAACTTTTCAAAAAAATTGATTTCAACATTACTTTTAATACAAAGCTCGTTTTTTAAAAACCGTTTTCCAATCTATTGGTATATACAAACCTTTACCTCATTCGTATGAAAATTCCAATTAAACGACTTAGCAAAACAAGTGGTATGAAACACTTGCGTTTACTTCGTCAGTTAATTCTTGGACTTGTTCGATTGAAATCTCGTGACAATTTTCGAGTGGAAATCTACAATCTGTTCGTAAATATTTAAGTTAAGCTAGTGGTTATGGGACATGAAGCTAAACTCATTATTTGCTATCTTAGTGTAATTTACACTTCTTATTGATCAATTTTGATCATTTTGTAGTTTAGACTAGCGATATGCGATGTCTCTTTGTCCGCGTAGGGGACTATACCCCATTCTATAGAACTTCGTCTCATTTTTATGGGCTAGCGACCCATGGTCTTTGAACCATTTTATGGAGTTCGGTTCATCGGGCGTACCGATGTACTACGTCGTTGTTTTGGCTTATTTGAGTTTCAAGTTCCTCGGGCGTACAGTTCTACTGCGTCGTTGCACCGGCTCTATGGGTTAGAGACCCATGGGATAGCGTTCCATTTGTGATACACGTGTTGGTGAGTTTTCATGCTCCCGTTTGTGATAGGCCTCCTCCTTTGTGTTTTTTGGATTTCTAATTATTGATTTCTAGAATTTGTGTTTCACCAATTTTTGGGATTTGCATTGATAAGCTCTATCAATATTTGAGGTTTGGTGAATAAGCTAAAGAATATGACATTATTTTTTGTGTTTGAGAAACTTTGAGATATCATATGATTTTTGTTATTATCATATATATATTTGTCATATCTCTTATCCTATCTCATCTTATATGATATTATAGCTAGACTGATCCGTTAATTATTTTTCTTCTTAAATAATACTTGGAACAGACCGAGGTGTTTCAGGTGCTTCCACTTGACTTCTTAGCAGGGTCTATCTTCTGACTTTTGGCTAACTACTTTAGCTTTGTAGTTTTTGCTTTTATACATTCGAAATAGAGACTCCTTGATGTATACTTATTCTTTTGTCTAGCACTTGTACCTATTCTTTTGTGATGTAGTGGGTCTTGTATGACTACTACTTGATGTTCAATCCTATGTGTTATATTCATATTTTTTCCGCCTTAATGATATGAATATCTACGACTGATTTTGTGTTATGCTTATTTTATATTTGTTTCCGAAGGCCACATAGCCACTGTGTAATAGCTTTGAGTTTGTACTTGATATGTTAGATTTCCTCTTGAAATGAAATGCATGACCATCTATCTGGCATATCGGTACTCGCACGAATCAATTACACAGATGGTCGCTCATCAACAGCCTTATTCTTCGTGATAGTCGACGGCATTACTCTATAGTGTCCTTGGCTAGTGTGAGTATAGAGGTGGGGCGTCACAATAAACCACTTCTCCATCAAATTTTAGCGATGCGAGACTATTTGATTCCAAGTCGTCGTTCTTATTTCCACATGCACAACAATCAAAACATTCATTACTATCTTTATTTTTAAACCTAATATCCTCAAAAAAGCATTCCCAATATAACCTAACAATGGTGAAGCTGGGGCGGATAACTCAAATGGTCACAACACCAAAGGTGGTACTAGGGCCAGTGTCATTAGCCACATTCATGGCATGAGCAATGATATGTGGCTTAGGCTAGTTTATAGGATTGAAAATATTAGGAAAATGGCATGTGATCCAAATGATCTTCGTTCTTGGGGTGGAATCCTTTGAAACCATCAACTATTGTTCAAAAGTCCCAACTGCTATGGATAGGACCGCTCGCCCACCCATGGTTCCTAGCACTTTTAACATCATGCACGATGCTAGGGAGAGATTCATGCTCGAGACCCCTATTGGGGTGGTTTCTGTCTGGATAGGAATAAGCATGTCATTGATAGAGTTTTAGTTATATACTTGTTCAAAATAAAAGGTGTTTTCTTTCTATTATATACTTGATATAATAGGTATGTCAATCAATTAATTAAAAGTATATTTAATAGAAAAACAATAAATGGTCTGTTTTGTGATAGTTGTTACAAAATATTGTAACCATGAGTAATTTATCGCAATAAAAACAAACATACCATTTTAAACGTTCCTAGTCAAGATGCATCGAGACTGGATATTAATGTATCCATTGAGACTAGAGTACGTAATGCTCTCCAAATATTGGGTAGTGTATTCGATGGATTCTCCTTTGATTGAATGATTTAATTAGTTTATAATTCTTATAAATTAATTAATATTTATGAAATATTAGTTATAAAATTATGATTATGGTTTGAGGAATAAATATTATTAAATATATTTATAATAGCTATAAATATATTAATCGATATACGATATCGATAAGCGATTAAATTTGAGTTAATTAAATAATATTTTCTTTGGACTTAAATGGATTTTTAACCGATCATGATGGGTGAAATTTTCGACAGCAACATGACATGGGAGCTGGCTCAAAATAGGGTTTAGATGCTAGATTTTGGATGGATCAAAATTAGTATGGGATGAGATCCACTTTATTCTCATTTCTATCCACTATATAAGAAAACCTAAACTAATTTGATTTGGACTTTTGGCTGCCATCTCCATCACATCTTGCTGACCGAAATTACTTCATTAGTGCTCCATCGTATCAAGATCAAATCAACTCAAACTGATCACTATCCGAAAGTCAAAGGTCAACGGTTCAAGGACTAGCAATCTACTGCATCAGAAAAGGTTTCAAAGGAGAGAGTTCATCCTTTCAAAGTGTGCTTCAAGGCTTTGGTTCTTAGGTATATTTTATCAATTAATAGTTTATAATTCTTCGAATAATTTTTTGTTATATGTATATATATTATTATTATATTGTTAGTTTGGTGGCGATTATGATATGAATTAATGTTGTCATGAATTGGTTTGGTTATATCTATACTATATTATTATTAGTGAGTTCAATTTCAAGCTCACACAGGCCCCCTTGAAATTTGGCAACTGAACAGTCTTCGAGTACACAGAAGCCCCCTAGATTTTTGGTGAAATGGAATGTCGCCTTTCCTATTTCTTTCTTTGCCAACCTTTCTCTCTCCTTCACCCCCTTTCCCGTAAACAAAAAAAGGCTGCCCCTCTCCTCAATTATTATTTCCGTCTTATTCCACTACGCCTCTTCTCCGATTTGCTGTTTTTCCACTTCACCGCGGTTGTCCGCCCTACCTGGCACCTTCGCCTGCTAAATGGACTTCCCTCTATCGCCGTGATTTCCATCGGCTTTGCCCCTGTCATCATCCTCCTCGAACCCTAGAGGTAATCGGCCCATTTTCCTATTTTCTTTTTAACCAATAAAACGAGGTGCTGTTGCTGACTGCTCTACTCTATGTTTCACATTTCCACAGTAGGCGAATACAGGTCTTCCTTCCGTTGTTAGGTTTTTGCTCCATTCGCTCTTCTACGTGTTTCAGGTATTTTCTTCTAACTGGGTTGTCTTCTTCTGCCTGTTGAATATGTTATCACACCTATATCATTTTTCTTCTATCCTAAATTGCTATTTCCCCTACATTTTCTGACCACGACCTCACAAAAATTTCGGCAAGGCAAGGACTTTTACCTGTGAGGTGAAGGTGAAGCATCGATCTGCCTTCGTCCTACTACCCATAGAAGACAAATTGGTTAACGACATCAGGTACAACAACTATCTTTTTTTGCCTGCTACTTCAATCATTTCCCCTCTCCCAACTGCATATTATATGCAAGATAAAGAGCCAAACCCTACAATGATGGCGAATGAACATACATCTAAACCCTGTCTAGAATAGTTCGAAAATTACTCATCTTAATTTTCGCTACTACCAATTATCCCAAATTTGTCGTCCGATTGGATGTAAAGCAACATATAGGGTGATTTTGGAGTAAAAATTGTAGGTTGGAAAGTAGATTGGAAGTAGATGTAAAAACTATCAGGATAACCGTCATTCAAAAAGTTGTTGAATCATGTTCAACTAATAAGAAAAAGCTAAAATTCCTGAGGTTCTTCAAAAATGAAATCAACATCTGTTTACAATTGAATCTATTTTTAGCTTATAAGTCTTCTTAGTACAGTAATTTTTCCAGTTTTTTTAACCTCTTTCTATCATTTGGCCTGACTATTTGTTGCAATCGAATATCTTCCTGTTTTAGAAATTGCACATCACTAGAGGAATTTGTGAAAGTTACCTTGCTTTTTATTTCATTTACATTACTTGCTGAAATGTGAAAAAATGGAAGGGGTTCTTTATTAATGCTTCATGCATTCAAATTACCTGGCAATTCAACAAGTAACATGTAAAATTATTTTTAAATATGTACTTCTGTAACTTTTGGTTTTATTCCAATATGCAACCAGGTACAGCTCTCCTGTATCCAAAACCGAGAAAAGATCCATGGTTGTAAATCTGTTGCTTGATGTTCGACAAGAGAATATGTAAGCATGTTGAGAAGTGGGTTATTGTTGTTCATGTTGATAACGCTAATCCATACGGGTTAATGATGTTGATGATACTATGTTGTTTGCATAGCCATTTGTTCATTGTATTTTTATTCAATAGCTATTTGTGTCCAAATAGGAGCATGGATCTTTATCAGGTAGGTTTGGACAACGAGTAACAACCTTTGTTTCATTTGGCCGACCACGTCTTCCCCATGCCATAAATCATCTTTCTAATTTCAATCCTTTGCTGATTTCGTATGCTATAAACGTCGCATCATTTAAGCTCTTCTATTCAATCTATGCTAAGGTATGAATTTGTATCTTTTAGTAGTTTATATATTTTCTTCTTAAAAATTAGATTTTCATATTAATTTTTTTCATTGGCCCTTAAGGATTTAGACACCATCGCGATCTCATACCATATCACCTATTATGATGCACTCTTTTTTGTCACATCATTCATTTTACAATCTTAAGATATACTTGCATAGCCTCCCTTATGATCTCTAATATCTAAACCATGCATACCATACCAACATATATATTATTAATGATAATATATTTTAGATAACAGCTCTATTCATTGCTTCATTATACAGCTCTCATATGTCATTTGTATATTTTCAGTCTTCTGCAATCGAGATAGAACACATCTTCCTTTTGATAACAATTATTTCCTGTTTTTGCAGTTCATAAATAAATGCACCTCAATGAGAGGTGATATCTCTAACTATATATCTTATTTTCACGCATTTTATAACTTGCTAATTTTAGACTGGCATGTCAACAAAATACCTCATGTTTGAATTAGGGAAATTTTAACGTTGTTTGTTATAAAAAGGCTGGTGGAGAATATGAAAAAGAATATGTGTGGTCTTACAAATAGCACCAAATGAGTAAATGGTCAAACGCTTTCACTTCATCTACTTAAGATGTCATTATTGGACTATGGAAATACCGAAGTCTAATGCAAATGCAGAGGAAAGTTGTAGGAAACAGAGACTGATTTCTCCTGTCAAAGTCCCCAGCTGGCCAAAAACATATAATCATAATGCAATTAATCACGACAAGTTCAACGACGAAGATAATGAAAATGAGGTGGTCCACCTACATAAATGGATGGTTAAAATCTTTGCAAGAAATTAAGTTTCACCCTTTTCAGTTTGCGAAGGAGCTGGAAGAATTTAGAAGGAAATAGACCAAAGAAAGTCGAGGAATGTTGTTTTATCAAAAATCAGGCTTTTTGGAGCAGGTAACTAAATATTTTTTAGGGCATTTTGTGACTTCTTTTAGAATAGCATATACAAACACGTTTGAACGGTATATACATATAGTTACAACACCCTCTGTATTGATATATTAACCAT
Organism: Allium fistulosum; assembly: GCA_030737815.1. Lineage (NCBI taxonomy): Eukaryota > Viridiplantae > Streptophyta > Magnoliopsida > Asparagales > Amaryllidaceae > Allium > Allium fistulosum. Next base: position 423,680,926 of record CM060906.1, read on the forward strand.
GAATGGAAGAGTTTATCACGGCGAGCATATTAAATCTTTAATGTTCATATTCTATTGAAGGTGGAACTGTGTAAGCATGCATGTTATATTGTAAATTTGATGTATTTGAGACATATAGGATATTATCATAATACATTTACACTCATAAGTTGCACATTACTTTATGACATTCCTTCCTTTTCGTCATTATTCAGTTTGATTGTATTTTGTTATATGTAGAGCGGTGACATAGAAGATGGATGGAAGACCAAAAAGAGGGAAATAGGAAGGACCTTATTCAGATTTAGCAACATTGATTGAAAGAGATGCTTCGGAAAGAAGCCCTGGGGTTAAATGGGGTGATTTAGCTGGACATCATGAAGCAAAAAAGACTCCTGGAGGAGGCAGTTGCTCTTCCCCTATGGATGCCTGAATATTTCCATGTATGTGTTTTGCACCTGAGATATTTTATAATTATTTTGAAATTATTTGTTATGCAAATTTTCATTTTTATTGTTGATCACTTACCCTTTTAAGAAAATATACTTGCTCAATTTTGTTATAAATGAGTGTTCTACATTATTGATAAAGATTTTTATTTTAGAGTTACACATGGCCTTTACATATATGCTTGATATTGTTCATGAAAATATGGTTCCAGTTCCTTTATCAAAACTAGACCATAATGAAAATTTTGGACTTCTAATGATTGCATCAACATTTAAAATTACAAGTCAATGCTTTGACACTAAATGGTTTTGTCTAATCCCTAAAACATCATTTTGAAAAATGAAGTTTAATATGAGGCTAAATGGGACCGTAATCCAAATTGTCGCCTGATGACTATGATTTAGGGAGAATGGTGTGTGAAGCATATTTGCATTCACATTTGACCTCACCGTCACTGTGCCTTTTAGTTGAGGTGTATGCAGCAATGTTCATCCACATATAGGGAGCTGATAATGAGCTCCACTGAATGATAGCCAACAGTATGGATATCCACACGTTATGTAAAAATCCCGTACACAATAACAAGAATTATTCATTTGCAGGCCACATGGTATGCAAAAAACCTACAGCAAACCTCCTTTCATATTGCATCCATGAAAATTTCTCAACAACTGGAACTCATGAACAAGGCACTACTGAAGGCTAGAAGAATGGTGTTGCATTATATATTTCTAATAAAAATAATAATTCGAATTCAATAGAGTGTGTTGTGTATATCATGTCCTGGAGATATAATAAAAATATCATGAGCTGTCTAAGTACTACATAATTAATTGTTTGCTTTGTCAACTTATATTAATATATCATTGATCCCAGGTGTCTAATTGATCCATGAACGGAATATTAGTTTTTTTAATAATAAAATGTATTCGCTGTTAAATTATGTGCATAGATATACACATTCACAGATGTTCTGTATTTGAAATTGATGGCATGCATTATCATATGAGTGACCACGTTTATATAGTGAAGTATTTTTTTTATTCCTTTATATAGATTAATGAGTATCCATTCTGAGTAGTCATTTGAGACAAATTGGAGATTTATAGATTACTGTAATAATAGTGTGGGGGAACTCATTCACACTCAAACTTCACCTACCTGTAAAATGACACTTGCTTCAATATTCCTTTTATCTTCATATTAAGTAATGCGATATGAGCTTATGCCATATAATGTCACACAATATGAAAAGCTGTACAAGTAATATAACTTCGGTGCATGATATTATTAAGGATTTGATCGTCTATATATACATTTTAGCAACAGTCGTCAACGAAGATTCAATTTTTGTAGTCTTTTACAGTATATTTATAAAGACAAATGCAATCTACAACTAACCCTCCATTTTCACATTTAAGACAGAAGAACGATGTCATATAACCAACACAACACTTCTAATTTATACGTCACATTAACTCTTACAAATTGCAAAATCGGCAACATTTAATCAATAAGATGAAATATTAAAGACCTTATCACTAACTGTATTGTACGATTCCGTGTGCGAAGCACGGGTTCACACTAGTGTATGTATATACTTATATTAAAAAAACCATTTTCTTCAAATTAGATCATTACTGCAGCATAACATATATACTAATTAATATTTTTTTATATTTTATATGTATACAACGCAAAGCAAGATAAGTTTTTAAAGAGGACCTATACCTCTATTTATTGAACAAGCATACAAATATGAAGTACAGCAACAACAAGAATAAAACTAAAACAAAAAAACAAAACACACACACAACCAACACAGCATAAGAACAGAAAGAACACAGGAGTAATGCAGGCAAGTAGCTGTCAAACTAGACCCCAAATACTACGAATTTGGAGATTACTAGGTTCAAAAGGAAAGCTATGCGCATGCAAACGAATGGCAGCCCTAGAAATGGACATTATATCATGGATCAGAAGAACGCAAGTGCTGACTTTGCCATTAAAACCCCTACCATTTCTTTCTTTCCACACCACTTTAATGAACTTCCTGATCAAGCATAATTGGTACATATGAGATGTCAAGCTTTTCCCCAAAGTGTTGATGAACAGCCTATGCCACTCAAGTTCGCTAACAAGGCAGCTACAAGGAAAGCCCGCAGCTAGGAGGAGGTCATTCTAAAGCTTAGCCACAAACTGACAGCTTAATAAATTGTGAGTGTTCGTTTCATCACTACAATTACAAAATGTACAAATCGCGAGAAAACCCATGTGACATATATAGATGGTTTTTGGTGAGAATAGCATTCTTGATCACCCTCAAAAAAAAGAAAGTTGCCATTGCGACAATGTTACTTATTCCAAATCCTGATATGCCAAGGACAACTATCATTGGTTTCAGTCAATCTAAGGTAAACAAGATTGATGCGGCATCTTTTTTTGTCTTATCTAAGAGTTACCATCAGTGACAGAAATGATCAGCTCGGTGGACGTAACAGAGGACCAGATGACATTAATGGAAGGGCTGTTGTTGTGAGGTAGGCAAACAACATTGTCATGAGCGTAACTAGCAAGCTTAGCTTGGACAGGAATGTCTGATTGGGCAATCTGTTGATGATCGAGAATGTTGCTCAGAATAATTTCAGGATCAAACCATGGAGAGTTCCAAAAGCTTATAGAGGAGCCACTGCAAATGTTACTGGTGACTAGGTGAATACATCTGCTCCTATAGGTAAGCAAAAAGTTCCAAAGCCAGCTAAAGGAAAAAGGTTTGCTCATAGTCCAAAAGTCCTTGCAACCAATTAAATGTTTCCAAGTCCACTTCTTCCAAAGACTGATGTTGCCAGAGTAGAGAGTGACTACGTGCTTAGAAGTGGCAGCAATGTTCCAAGTGATCAAACACTTAATACCCAGCCCTCCCTTATAGATGGGCTTCTTTAGTTTGATGTAAGCAATAGGAGAGGGCTTCATAGAGAAAGGGGAACCATGCCAAAGAAAGTGGGAGCAAGCTCTCTCAATCATTCTCAACAGCATTTTTAGTAGGACAAAGATTCTCGAAAAGTACACTTGCATAACGAATATGATAGAGTTCACAATGGTTAATCTGCCAGCAGTGGCGAGGTATTTGTTATGCCAGGACCTAAGCTTTTGAGTAATTTTCTCATGCATAGGTTGACAGTGGCAAAGTTTTATTCTAGATGAGGTGAGGAGGGTGCCAAGATAATGAATGGCCTGGGTCATGAGGAGGAGGTTATGAGTAGATGCCACAATATATTTTTGTACTTCATGCATGCCAGCAATCATGATGGCAAACTTGTTTAGTTAACTCTTAAACCAGTTGCACTGTAAAAGGAGTTGAGGGCTTCAATTAACTTGTTCAGAGATTAGTTGGTGGGTTTAGTGAACATAAGCAGATCATCAGCGAAGCAGAGATTGACAACAGTAGGATCTCTACACTTTGGATGGTTATCAATGAGCCCATTGTTATATTTGCTAAGAAGCATGAGAGTAAGAGCTTCCATGACTATAATGAATAAATAGGAATTGATGGGGTCACCCTACCTCAAACCTTGATTCCCCCTAAGAAATCCATGAGGATGACCATTGACATTGATAGAGAAGGTGGTGGAGGAGATGCAAATGCAAATGTACTGTATAAATTTAGTAGGGAAGTTCATCCGCCTTGGAATGGCAATAGCAACTTCCCACCTAGTCATATCAAAAGCCTTCTTAATATCATATTCGATGCAACATCTAGGACTAATGAATTTCCTGTTGCAGCCAGCAATTAATTCATGTGAAAGATTGATATTGTCAACTATACTTCGACCAGAAACACAGGCAGATTGATTGATATAAATAAGTGAAGGAAGCATAGTTTAAATTCTAGAAGCAAGTAATTTGGAGGTACACTCATAGACAGTAGTGCAATAGCTGATGGGTCTATAGTTAGAGACATAAGAAGGATGAGCAACTTTAGGAATAAGGTAGATCACAATAGTGTTGATGGTAGTGAGAATGTTGTTGGTCCTGAAAAAATTATCGATGGCTTTATAGTTGTCATTTTGAATGATGTTCCAAGTGGAAATGAAGAAATGGGAATTAAATCCATTAGAGCCACTAGAGGAGTTAGTGTCAATAAAGAATAGAGTAGCTTTGATTTTCTTGTGAGTGAAGTCAGAGTTAACAAGAGCAACCTACTCAGCAAACAGCTTGCTGAAGGGTAAGGATTGAAGGAAGCCTTGGTCAATGTTGTTATCAGTTAGGCAGCCAAAAATGCTTTTATGATGATGGACAAAAGCCTCACCTATAGTGCTTTGATCAGAGTGAACTTTGCCATCTTCCCCCTTAACATAATGAATAGTGGATCTACGGTATTTAGACTTGAGATACTGTTGATAGAATGTAGTGTTTTTGTCACCCAAAATATCTCATTTCCTAGTTTTTTGCCTCATCATCAAAGCTTCATCTCTTTAGGCTGACACAAGGGCAACAGTGCTCATGAGTTCCTGCAAAGAAATATAAATATCTAAAGGGTTATTAAATAGCTCAGTTTGAATATTATGTAATTTTATTTTTAAGAGAGGGGACTTTTTTTCCTTTCCAAAAACATCGTTACTCCACGCTCTTAAGGCCAATTTGATGATTTTGAGCTTTTGTTGAAGGACATATATGGGTTTGCCAAACCATGGGAAGCCCAAGCATTGGAAACAATTTGAAGAAAGTCAGGCTGATTAGCCCAGATGTTGAAGTATTTGAAGCTAGAAGGGAGGGAGAGAGAAGGGGCACCAAAAGAAATGACAAGAGGAAGGGGGTAAAAAATGTTGGAAAGCAAAGCTGTGACATGTAGGTTAGGTCGTAAATAAGAGGCAGGGGAATTAAAGAATGCTCAATCTAATCTATTGTAAGTCTGGATACCACTCCTAGATTTGGTGTTCCAAGTGGAAAACAAAAAAAAGGATGGAGTTTTAGATATATCAACAAGGTGAGTGGCATGTTGTAGTGGAATTAACTCATTAAGGACTAAGGGTTTACCACCCATTCTATCAGACGAGGAGATCATGCAGTTCCGATCTCCAATGATTATCTAAGGGATGTTAGACTTTAGAAGATGAAGATAAGATAGGAATTCATTTTGGGGAGTGAGGGAGTTGTGAGCATAGACAAAGGAGTAGTTGAAAACAAGGTTGTCAGGAATGTGGGTGATATAGTAATGGCAAATCTTATAAGGGGAATGGAGTTCAGGGAGAGAGAAGGTGTTAGGGTTGAAAATGATAAGAATTCTTCCAAAACTAACATGCTGAACATTATGACGCACATTCCATCCAGGTCTAATGTTGTGGCATATTTGCATAATGTTGCCAACATTGAGTTTGTTTTCCAAAATTGCAACTAAATGGAGTTTGTTAATATCAATGTACTCATGAATTTGTATTTGTTTTGAGATGTCATTAGCTCCCCTGACATTCCAATAGCCAATTTTGTCAATCATTGGATGGAGAGGTGGGTATGGTTGGTGGGGAGTGGACTTGAGTGATGGACCAGTTGGATAAACCCCCTGAGAGAGCTTCGAAAGGAGGTTTGGATATTGGTTGAATAGCAGCAATGGAGAACTGCGCTAGAAATTTCTCTCTTTTAAGTTGTCTTTTCTTACTTCTAGTAAGTGGAATGGTGGCAGCTACATTGGAGATGGGTGTGACAAGAAAAGATGAAAAGGAGACTAAAGTGGGAGAGGGAATGGATAGAGGATTGAAAAGGTCAGCACAAACTATAGAGTCAAGGGAAGCAAAAGGGTTGGCAAGAAGAGCACGACATATAGAGTCAAGAGCAGCAAAATGTTGTAGCATTATTTAATTACATATATATATGGTTTAATATTTAATTACAACATTATACTAAAGTTAAAACTGATCATATAATTTTGTATATGTAAATTTATGGCAACGGTAATTTTCGACATGGAAAAATAATTTTATAATTATTTAATATTATAAATTAATATACTACATAAATAAATCATATAAAATCAAGTACGTTATGAAAAATATTTTTTAAATTTTGTAAAATTATTTAACATCAGATAAGCACTCGACTAGAAAATTAAAATGAAAATCATTTTATGTTATTTTCAAAAATTATTATTCAAATCAGCTGAAAACTAATAAATTAATTATAAATAAAATTTGATCGAAAAAAATTATGAATTTTTTCTAAAACTTTAAAATATCATTTCTGATTTATTGAAAATTTAAAATTTGAAAAAAGGTTTGGAAAATAATTTTTCATTAATATTATATGTAATTCCGAATGAATATTCAATTAAAATATATTTTTAAATAATAAAAAAATTTCTATGTTGTACACAAGATCAAGAATAAAAAATTATTTTCTTATCAATTAATATATATTAATATATTATAAATGTATTAGTGTGTGTGTGTATTAAAATAAATACAAAATATTATTTTATTCTTATGTATATACAGTAGTACATATTTTTTCGCGGTTTTATAAAAAAAATTATCATTTATTTAATATTTAAATAACTCATTTACGTCTAAATAGATATATTACAATAATATGCATTTATATATGTGTATCGTTAATACTTCATTTATAAAATTATATATATATATATATATATATTATATACATTTACATAAAATTATTTAAACAAACTTAATACGTACATATATATATATATATAATACTTATATATAAGTAATAGTTTATATACATACATATATTTGCATATTCGATGAGCTAACATATCAGTTGCGATGTAAATCCCAACAACTATACACGAGCATTTATATCTTGCATGGGTTAACATGTTACACATGTACATGCATATATTTGTGTATATGATACACATACAGATATATATATATATATAAAGTAAATAAAATTGTATATTTTACAAATTTAAATAATATTTAGAAATTTCCTAAATGCATTAGGCTTCATAGGGTCAATATAGATCCAATAAGAGATTTTTTTTAAATTCACCCATAACTTCTGCTACGAGCTGGCTTAGTTTTAAAAATGATATCATAGCCCAATAGCCTATGCGGTCTAAATTAGTCATGTTAGGGTTAACTAATTAAAGCTTACCCAAATACTAGGGTGTCTAGAAAAGTAGTGTGTAAAGTTGAGTTTCGGTAATCAAGTACCCTATCTTATCTGGCTATTAACCTGGCTCGAAGTATTGAGGTAAACCCAAAAAGTTATCCCTAATAGAAAAGGCCCAATTGGAATTCGGCCTTGGACTAATTTCAAAATTGTTTTGTAATTAAAATAAAGATTTAAATTTAGAAATAAAATTTAAAATAAGAAAAATATTGTAAACGTTACAATATAGATTTTCAAATTGTTTTTAAAATTAAAAATAAAAGATTTTTAAATTTAAAAGTTAAATTTAAAATAAGGTATACATATATTATAAAAGTTATAATATAATAAAAAATTTCAAAATGTTTGAAATTAGTATAAATTAATTTCAAAATTTATAAAATTTATTAATAATAAAATATATTAAATAAATAAGCTAAGAAATAAATAAATATATACATGTGTTATATATTATGATATATATTATGTTGTTTTAAAATTTTAAAATAACATAAATATACATATATGTATGTAAAATGAATTTCGAAATTAATGTAATTTAATTACAATTGTTTAATTAAATAAATTAATTACAAGTTTAATTAATTATATAATATATGTGTTATACTATAAAGGTTATAATATATAATAAATATTTGATATAAATGTTATATTAATATAATATAAAATTAATTAAAAAGTTAATTAATTAAAATTAATTAAATAATATTTAATTAATTTAATATTTAATTAATTTAATATTATAAATAAGACTATTATATAAGTAATATGAAATATAATAGTTATATGATAATAAAACTTATATAATATGAATATATAAGTTAAAGATGGAACATTAAGAAACCCTAATTAGATTTAAGAAATAAATACATATGTATAGTACGCATACCCTGATTCCTAATGTATTTGACGCTTGAATCACGAGGCATTTCATAAGAAATACATTATTTCATACGTCGATATCATTTGATACAGTATATTGAAGTTTATGAATCCTTAATATAAAGTTGTACTCTATCATTTATATATTAATAGATTACTTGCATACTCTTTAGTTGGTGAGCTTTCCTTAAGCTAGGGATGTTATGTATAGTACTATTAATATACTGAATAGACGATGAAAGATAACTACGTATATTAGTTGAGCTTTCCTCAATGTATGTGCATTATACTTAGGCCATCGCGAAATGATAGTTTCGAGTGAATAATCCCACTTTACTTGTTGAGCTTTCCTTAAGGTAAAGGTGGGATTAGGAAAAGGTACCACATGATAAGAGTTGTATGTGATACTACCAATAAGGAGTTATCCATTGTATGCAGGCCTATGATTTGTTGAGCTTTCCTCAAGGTCAGAATCCCAAGACATACGAGTCCTAACACCCACTAGTGAAGTCCAAGACTTCTATGTTTCGAGTTAGGGTTTCACAAAACATAAAAGAGTAGTGCGAGCCTTATTAGAAAAATGAAATGATAACATTTAACCTTTCTAATATTGTAAAAACATATGGTATATAATGTTATAATAATATACACTGATAAATTTATGCAATTAAATTAATTAATAAAACGTTTATCAATTAATATATACAAATGAACTGAATTGAAGATTGACAAATAGAAATATAACACATACTTACTAGTAAATGCTTATTGCATGTTAACGTTTAAACACCCATGCGAGCGCCTAATCCTACAGCTACTAAATACACTTGTAATTTGGTCACTTACGTATTTATTTGGTCGAGACCGTGTATTGCATTTTACGAGTTGCGAAATCAAAAGAAATATGAGACTATGGATATTTGATCCATATACTAACACATATAAGTGTTATATGGTGAACGGTTATAGTTCTAATGTATGACATGTCGATGAAATTAGTTCATTTAAAGTAAATAAATAAACCGAACTGTGAGATCGAGTATTCAGTTTGATTGATTACAATAAAAGATCATAATGTGTTAAATGTAACACAAGGCCAAAACTACAATATATATCAAAGAACTCAATTACTGAAATATCAGTTTGATCAGTTTACGCAGAGTGCAATAAATTTAATGTCCTTTAATGTTAAGGATGATCGATTGCGCTTTGTAAAGAGTTCATTACGATATTGTAGTAAGAGATTTCTTTTGATTGCTTTGACCATTTAGAACGAAAAATGAACGTATAAGAGTAGACATGATTTAAGTAATAGTTTGGATGAAGAGAGTGAATGGTTACTTCTACTTTATAAAGAAACATTGGAAATGAGAATAGCAATAACAATAATAATTAATACTTAAGATCAAAATAAGAAATATGATTTCTATTCCGAAATTATTTTTCAAATAGAAAATTATTTTCTATGAAATTTATTTCTTTGAGTTCAAGATATTAGATCAAAGAACTCTCCGTCGTAAACTAGTTGCAGTATACGAAATAAATAATCTATATTAGTGAATGATGGACCTCCTAATTCAATATGCTATTATAGTAATGGCGGAAATAGTGGAAGCATATCACATAGCACTTATTGATTGCATCAAGTTATGAAAATTATTTTCGTAAAACATACTGAACATTATTTACGAAATAATGACTATTTTTCGGTGTCGACTAAAAAATAGACATAGTTATATTTCAATGAGAACGTTATGAATATTTGTTATGAAATAAAACTATAATGTGGTATTTTTTGTGCAAAAAAGGTGATGCAATTGAAAATACTGAAGTATCTAAAAAATTTATAATTATTTTGGAATTATAAACTAAGCTGCGGTTTTGAGAAATAATTTTTATTATATGATTATGAATCATATGATACTGGTTAATTATATCTTAAATAATTAAAGGAATATGCACCCATTTAGTGAGAGCATCATAAGAGTTGATAAACTTTTCTGATTGCTTACATTCGATTGATACATATAGATATATGTAATCGTAAGTTTGTTAATACCAAAACAGTTCCACGTACTTCATCAAGTTCACCGATGAGTTGTCACAAACATGGACATGTGTATTTGATATGCATGTATAAGTCTATGATAAGCCCGTAGAATATAACATGAAAGTAAATAATGCAACATGCGATAGAAAAGATTTTATTTGATCGAATAGGTGATTATATTAGAAGGAGTTTCACATATACCTAAAAGTGAATAACAATTCAATCTCAAAAATCACTCCTCCATGCGATACATAATGATGTATTGATAAAGAGTAATGAACTTTGTTGGACAAAGTAAGATTAATTGTGAGTGAAATCGAGTTAATTTCTTTCTATAAGATTATGTACTTAAGAATAGTACACAAGGTTAAAATTAATATCATCTAAAGAATAGTTTATAAAACCATACAAGATAAATGATATATAAGAAACCCTTACATATCCAAGGACAAGGAATTGGCAGGTTATGCAAGTCGAAAGACTGCACGTAATAATTGTACATAAAAGATCTTGTATGATGCGTTCCAAAATAATTTTGGGAACAATAGTCATTAGAAGACTAATTTTTGTTGTGAACATAAATATATTGTAAACTAATGCAAAATCAATTTTATATTAGGTAGTTCATAAAATGTTTATGGATACCTATTTTGTTGCACTAAGAAAAGATCGTTGTTTCAAGAAATACCAACTTCTTAGCGAAGGAATTTTTTTAAGAAATTATTGGTATAAAATGGATTTGGATATGATCCAATTATAAAACTTATTACAAGGGATGAAATGAAATTGACTGAACCTAAATGAACACAAATACATTAGAACGTCTAATGAGTATTCTTGTACATTAAAGAGAAACTGTGAGTTTCTTATAAATGTCAAGAATGAATATCCTAGTTTGTTTAATTAAACCATTAAGAGTACTGACTCGTTATATGGTATGATGCACTAATCCAAAATTGATTCCAAATACGTTATCAAAATATGATTTCGACAATTGTACCCAAAGGTATATGATCCATTGGCCGCAAATGTATCATTAAAGAGAAAGACAAATACAGTTGGAATATAGTGAGCCACATTAATAAGAATAATACTGTGAAATTGTTGAAATTAACGTAATAGATTCACCATTCGTTGTGCTCAAGTTAGTTCGAATTTTACTCACAGAATTATTCCCTAGTATGACTTTGTGTTTTGTTATATACATGTTAAAACATAAAGTTCTGAATATAGATTTAGACTAGTCTGTTTGCATATAATAACTAAAGTGCCTCGAAGTCAGTGGAAGTGATATTGGTTTATGAGTTTTTCGATATGATCCAAGAACAAATACGAAAGTGTTGTTCGATGAGCATCAAAATTGAACAATTGTTTTGATAGATATATCATATAGTTTAATTATCGGTCAAAATGCAGCAGAAGTGTGTGCTCATAAGAAAGAAAGCTAAAAGGTACATAAATATTTCTAAATCACAAGTAAATAACACACTTATGATTGGTAGCGATGTACTTGTGATAAAAACAGCTTTAGTTATTTTAATACTTGATGTTGGATTTATAACTTATGTCATTTATAGTAAGTATAAAAGAGATTAGGAATCTCCCAAATGATATGCAAAGATACCTTATTAAAATAATTAATATGGAACATGTAAGATGTTTTCTTTATGCACTGGCAATATGAATTATCATACATGTTATGTTGTCTACGATATCGTGATTTGTTTATGTATTTGATACATGAAACAAATATCGAATCCAAATAGATATCATTAAATGGTTGTTTCAGGTGTTCTTGTGTATTTTTGAAATACTAGAGAATTGTTTACAAAAACAACGAACTGCTTATGAAGGAGTGTTTAGACTCAAACTTCATAAGTGATATTTAGTATAGCATGTCAATAATAAATTCAAGTTAAGAATCTTAAGTTGGAAATGCTCCAATTAAAAGAGATTGTGGATGATTCAGTGAAAAGGCTAATATATTGACTTGAATAGGACCATAATAAATGCAATGTATATATATAATAAATGCAAAAATTTATATCTAAGCCGATGGCGATTCCAAATGCAAAGAATCACATAACATTATTATATAATAACAATGTCATGATATAGTTCATAACAAAACTTTGAGCTCACAGGAAGTTGAGAGACATACTACGAATTGAAATGTAATAACATAATTGAAATGTAATAGCATACCCGTTCATTGGGGGACTCACCCGATCGGTTTTGAGATGGAGAGGTTAGAGTAAGACTCTATAATTGACTTCAAGTTCAAACGAAAGATTGATAGAGTTAGGGGTATGCCCTAAGGGCAATTATGTAATTTGTTGCATATATCTAACTCGATAACCAATCTTATTCAAAATAAAAAGTGCTTTCTTTCTATTATGTACTTGATATAATGTGTTAGATTAATTAATTAATTAGTTAAAATCATATTTAATAGAAAATCCATAATGTAACGACCCAGAATTTTGGACCATTCGCATCCATTATAAGTGTATAGGTAGACACTCATGCCGGAGTTGAATTGCTCAAAATACCGCGTTGTTAATTTAAATTGGCAAAACTGAACATATACAGTAAATAAATAATCACAGATCACAGACGCAGAGTAATAAGTGCAGCGGAAATAAAAGAGATAGTAGTTCATGAAGCTACTATATGAATATATAAGATATATCAGAGTTTACAACAGAAGAGTAATACGATACATCAGAGTTAAACTAAATACAACGGAAGAGTAACAGATACAAATCAGAATACATCACTGGAATCATCGAATATCTGAAAGCTGGATAGATAGCTGGATCTCCAAGCGAAGCTCCAACTCCAAAGGTGAGTCTCGAAAGCTGAACTACTCAGTCTGACCCGAGCGTAAAGCAAAACACAAAACACTCGAGTCAGGATTAACATTCTTATATTAATAAATCCAACTCAAGTGAAATAGCAATTGAAATACAAGTAACTCAAAGGATGTTTGGAATAACCATCCCTTAAGGATCCGTTAAACTATCTACTATGTAGTAATGTACGCTAAGTAGATAATGTCTATCAGTAATATAAGAAGATATCAAAATAGGGTTAAGCAGGGCCCATACACCTCTTAACCTGTTTATTCCCAAAAGCATATACAAGACCGTAGTTTCCCCAAAACCGGAAGTCACCAGAGGGCAATCCATATACTAAAGGTACAAATCAAAATCGTAGTGGTCGCGAATAGGATAATCAGTATGACAAGGTACATGAGGCGATACCAACTAGGATACTAGTAGTTGCCTGATCCGGACTGATGTTGGGCATAGCAGCTACTACCCCAACACCGCGAACAACACTCCCAAATCGAGGGGTGCACCCAAATCGAATCACAAAAGTAATAGATATGGTATCGAAGAAGTGTGTCCGCTAGAGATGGCGATCCTCAATGGCCCGGCGCGGCTCCTGTTTTAGTCATGTCAAGGGTCATCCAAAATCGTTCTCTTTCTTCAGTCAACGCGTTCATCAAAACCATCCACTTCGTTCTGGATCAACACTCCGCGTATAGTTATTAAAGTGGTTTCGGTTCAGATAGAGAGTATATCCATTACCGATCCCGGTCTCTTTAATAACTTTCGTAATTATTACACCGATTGGTCGTTTATATATTTCAAAAAACCAAATCAATTTCAATTTCCAATAGAATTCACAAATCAACATTTCATTTGTCTTTCTAAAACAATTTCCAAATTTTCATTTCAAAACTTCCAATTTTCCGTTTCAAAATCTTATAATTCAATTTCAATTTCTATTTAAAACAATTCAAATATTGATTCAAGTTCGTATATAAGTTTCATTTCGAAATCATTTAAATAAATTCTATTTAACATTCAAATCAATTTAAAATCATTTATCGATTTCATTCAATATTCGTTAAGTTACTATGCCATTCAAAACAAGTTCCATTAAATTCCCAATTCATTAAATCCATTATCTAAATTCAACTTCATTATATCAAAACTTACAAATTTAACTAAATTGAATTCACCAAATCAAATTCTTTACATTTCAAGTCTTACATTAATTCCAAAATATCACATTTTCATTTCTTGTTAAAGAAAGTTCAATTTCAATTATTTATTTACTTACTTTAAATAATTTCCAAAACTTAATTAATAAAGAAAACTCAATTTCAATTATTACGAAGTAAAATTCACTTATTCAAAAATTCAATTTAATTTAATCATTAAATAATTCAATCTTATTTAATTATTAAATAATTCAAACTTAATTATTAAATAGTTTCAAAGTTTAATAATTTCAAACTTAATTACAATTCCATACTTAATTATTAAATCATTTCTCAAATTAAACAACATTCTTCCATCAATTACACCGTTAACATTTTGTTTCAGATTATTTAATATTAACATTTTCCTTTCATTAAAAATTCAAATTTCACCTTCATTTCAAAATCATATTATTTATTCAAATAAATCTTCAATTTATTTTCAAATCAAATTATTGACCAATCGGGTTTTATTTAATTCTCTATATCCTAGGTCAAAGTTCAATTTGGGTATTTATCATTTCAACCCGATTCCAATTCAATTCAAAATCAAAACATATCAAAGGGAACTTGCAGTGTGATAACTGGGATGGTGTCAAAGTAAATAAACAAGCAATATCAACAACCAATATCAATCCAATAATTAATTCAAATAATCCCAAAATAACCGTATTAATTCGCATTGTTATTTGTACGAATTAATATAATTATTTCTAGAATCTACACTATCATTTCATGTAGATTAAAGATTATTACATTACAGTTTTTCACTTATCATCTATTTACAATTTCATACATCATCAATTTAACAACATACATTTGATGGTTCAAGGTATAGTTAAACAATCCTACGTGTCAATAAATTTAACAGTTAAAAGGGGTCATATTCTACAAATGTCAGTTAATCAAATTTAACATTTAACTATCCTATATCAAGTTCAATCGCATACTATTTATCATTTTAACATTAACAATTTATCGTCCAATATAAACATCAACAATCAATCAATTAACAACCAAACTGGATTATCATTTCATATATATAACAGATAATGGTGTCAGATGTCACAGGTGAACTGATACAGGTAATAACATATATAACAGTGTAATTAACTAACAGCAGCATATTTCAATTGTCGTTTCAATTGAAATCAAATTTAATAAATAAAAGAACGTTAATCGTGAGTGAGTGCTCACCTTTCGAGGCTAGAGAAATAGACAATGAATTGAGTTACGGATCCAAGCACGAATCCCAAAACGAAGCACGATTGAACGCGAATTTGACGATAAAGCTGATAAAAGGAATAGACGAAATCAATCAGAATCGGGTTGATGAAGATAAATGGGTATAAGTAAACTTATATAGATATATAAAAATTATATATATATATATGTACAGTCATATTCTAAATTTAAACATATATTGAATTAAATATATGTAGTTCAAAATCGTTGTTTAAACTAAAACTCATGTTAAAGTCAACATATATATTTTGAAATCGATATTTAATATGAACTTATACATCATACAGCCTTATATACATGCAATTTAAAACCAAAGTTATTATAACATATACCTATATACTTACTTTAAAATCGATGTTTGATTTTAACCTATATCTTCATAAAATAAAATATAAACTAAATTTAACACAATAACCTTTTATAACCCGCAACAAAACAAAAAAAAACAAAACAAAACAAAGCAAAACAAAAACAAAATATACCCTCCACCCTGTAATGTAATACTACTAACGTATTATATACATAAATTTACATAGAATCATATATTACCTACTTACATGCTAACCACGCAACTATATAACTGAGTGTATATAATTTACAGTACTCTAGATGTACCAGTATGTAGCCTCACATACATAAACAATATAATAGCAACTATTAGATGCATATCTTTAACATATAAATACTGTGGCCATAACCTTTATAGAATCTCTTACTGTAAAATAGATTTTAAAACAACACCTACTATTATAAAGAATTACAAGAAGATACACAGGCACACCCTGTTGTATTATAACATATACTATAAAAGGCTGTAGACAAATATCTAACACAGCAACTTGAAATTTATGTAACTAACATATACATAGGACTGAAATTTTTATAACTAATATATATATATATAAATCGAACAGTAAACAATATAACTTAGCTTATTAAAATATATAAACTAGTAGACCACTAATATAACTTACAAATATAAAATCTACATACAGCATATAAGCTATATATAAAAAACAAATGTAGACTCTACTATTATACTAAGTAAATAGATCCTTGTTTAAATAAACTAACAAAGAACCCCAGATAAACAAACCAAGCAAGTATTCTAACATATACACTAACCTATATATACACAAAATAATAACTTGAAATATGTAACAAAACGTATTTATATACACGTGCTTTTAAAATATAAAACATTGGCAAAATCACGTTTCACGCTGTATACAAACACCACACAAAATATATGTCGAAAACATTACTTATATATGCAAAGCCTTTGAAAACCATTCTCCATAATATTTGAGCAATAGACTGAAACTTACATACAAGTTTTATCCTCAACAGTATATATAGTTATAATTAAATGTGTATATGAGATCTACACTATATATCATATTATGCGCATAAACTAGTCCATATACACTAGCAAATTTAAAATTAATATTATACTTACCCATAGGATGCATGCAAGTGGAAGGGCAAAAGCCAGAGGAGTGAACGGGTGGAAGCGGAAAAGGAAGACGTGGATGGGAAGGCGGGTTGGCTAGCATGGGTGGAGGAGAGGAGAGAGGGGACAGTCTCGGTGATGGGGTGGGGACTGTGTGGCGTGGGAAGATCTGGAAAAATGGGTGCTGGGTGATGGTCATGAAGGCTCGGCTGGGAGAATAAGGTGATTTGAGATCTGGTGTTTGCGTGAGGGAGAGGGATGAGGTCGAACTGAGGTGGTGCGGTTTCGGTGAGGGCTTCAAGAGGAGAAGCTTCGGTTAGCAAATAGTAGAGGAAAGATGGTGGAAGGAGCTTTGTTTTGTTTTCTTTTTTTTTTATATAAATTGAACGTTTCATTCGAAACCCAAAGCCAGGAATTTTGAAGAACAGTACAAGCAACGACGTGTACGTTTCCAAGGAATTGAATACAACCCTTTGTATTCAACGTAAAAATTTAATTTTTCCAGAACCGATACAAAAGAAAGTAACATAAAATTTTGGAAAAAATGAAGGTCAGATGGTTGTTTCGGAAATGATAAATGCAAATGTCCCGATGGCTTCACGGTGAGCTGGACTGTAATACTGATATAAAAATCGTTTTCGCCGGTTGTAACCGGCTACCGATACGGTAGGCGTTACGCAAAGTGCAACGTACAACGAAACTCCGAATTTGACAATCGAATATATCGTAGAGATCGGCACGACGAGACGATCAAAACGGTATATAGAAATCAGTGGTACGATCATCCGATAAAAATCGATATCGGTACTAGAATACTGCTATTTTGCAGAAAATAAGAACGACGGAGCCAAAGATGTCCGAATTTGGAAAAACGACAAACTGAAATCTTGCTCAGAAGATGATTTAGAATTTTTCTATGTAAAAATATTTAGGTTCCGAAGACATTTAATTTTCATTTCTTTTTAACTGATAAAATTGAAGTGAATTTATGCGCGAAATAAATTTTCATATTTTCGGACGAAAATTTACCAGTTGCTATGTTTAACTAAACGTATTCCAAATATAAAATTTTATTTCAAAATTTATCGTTTAAAATTTCACAAAATTTCAACTAATTACGTTATTAAAACCGTTGAAATTTACGGGTCGTTACACTCTCCCCCACTCAAAACTTTTCGTCCCCGAAAAGGAACGAGGTAGGAGAATAGAAACAACCAGAAAGAAAAACAGATTTGAAATACAAAATAACAATTAATTTAAACCATATAAATTCAAATTTAAATTAATTTATATTCAATAATTGATTTAATCCATTTGATTTTACTAAAATCAATCTCAACTATTTCTAAATTCATTATCTTATTGTCCAATTATCTTAAATTTACAATTTCTAAAACCATACATTTGAATAGTCTTTTATTATAATCATATTTTGTTTTCAACAATTTCAATTCTTCTTTATTCCAAATTCTTATTAAGTTTATTTCACTTAATATATCTTATTACATATATTTAAGCCATATAAATTAATTTAAACCATTTAAATTTAAATTAATTCATATTCATTAATTGATTTCAATTTCAAGGTATTTCTATAAGTTGTTCTAATTTCAATTTATTAATTGACCTTCAAAACAAAATTTATTTTTCAATTATCTTATTATTCTATTTATCTCTATTAACATTTTATAATCAAAATTTAAGGGTATAACATTTATTATAACCACTGAAATTTTATTTATAAATTCCATTTATATTATATATTATCCAATTACATATTCAACTTCTGAATGATTTAGGTAAGTTGTATTTGAATGCAGTTGAACAATATACAAAAATAAAATTTTCCCAATTCAATTATTCAAGTTTAAATATTTGTTCCAAATTTTGGTTTTATTTATAATTAAAATCATCCTTTAACAAAATTTAAGAATTAGATTTCCGATTAACTTTAAACAACTTAGAGATATATATAATATATTTATATCAAATCAAATTAAATTTTAAAATAAGGTACTTATATATATAAATCAAATTATACTAAAGAAATTCAAATCAAAATTTTTCAAAACAAAACCGCAGCAAAGCTACAGAATAGTCTCTCCACTTCAAAACTCGAAAATGAATGTCGATGATGCGGCCGCCATCACCGAGATTATTTTCCAGCGACAAAGAGAAGAGCACTGATTTCAACATTTTAAAAATTCTTTGAAAACGATTTATATTCGAAAATACTTTCAATAATATATACTTAAAAATTTTAAAAACCAAAGTTCAAAATCACCGGAAACTAGTAAATTCTCAAATTTCTGAATTAAATTCATTTCAAATTCCAAATCAATTTATAAACCGTATTTATAAATTTATTTAGAACAATAAATGATAATCAAATATTATCATTTCAAACAACAATTTAATTAACTTATTAAATTCCAGAAAATTTTAACTTATATTTTTACAATATAATCAACAAATTTATATCATTTACCAAATTTGAAAATAATATTGTGTCAGTTTGCTCTGTTCAAGTGTTTTGGAAATCCTATCGATAGCGTTGATCAGACGAATCGATCGGAAACCCAAATCAACATCAACAACTCAAACAACACAATATATAAAACATTTTTATATAAATTTACAAATACACTTCTTTGCTCGACGATACAGGGATGAATTTTCAAAATAAGATAGGGTTTCAAATTTTTATGGACTCAAGTTAAAGAGAATTCTGATTTAAATACAAGTTCGAAAGAAAAGATAAGATGATTAAATTGACAGAATCGGTTTGGATAAGCTTATTTAATTTACGGGCAATCTTAACCGGATCGTCCGTAACTTCAAGAATAAGATCGATGTAGAAATTTGAGGCAAATCGACATTCGATCTCAAGAAATAAAATTCAGGTATAGCAGGAGATAGATAGCATCGTAAACCGAGGATACAGAAATCTCCGGTAGATCGATGCCTATTATAAAGGAGTTTGGCTCCTTTACGAATCATTCGAATATTGGCGAGACCGCCGATCTATTATAGATAACATTCAGAATGGAGTTATGGGGTGCTCCAGAATTGATAGAAGACGAATAGTGAAGGACACGAATGAATTTTGGAACCGAAGGGAACGTTCCAAAATTCAAAGGAATTTAGTCAAAGGAAGAGATTGAAACTCGAATGAGAGTGATTCTGTAAATACATTTACCCTATATGTTAAGTTTTGCCTAGAGCTACCAAAGCTCTGATACCAACTGTAACGACCCAGAATTTTGGACCATTCGCATCCATTATAAGTGTATAGGTAGACACTCATGCCGGAGTTGAATTGCTCAAAATACCGCGTTGTTAATTTAAATTGGCAAAACTGAACATATACAGTAAATAAATAATCACAGATCACAGACGCAGAGTAATAAGTGCAGCGGAAATAAAAGAGATAGTAGTTCATGAAGCTACTATATGAATATATAAGATATATCAGAGTTTACAACAGAAGAGTAATACGATACATCAGAGTTAAACTAAATACAACGGAAGAGTAACAGATACAAATCAGAATACATCACTGGAATCATCGAATATCTGAAAGCTGGATAGATAGCTGGATCTCCAAGCGAAGCTCCAACTCCAAAGGTGAGTCTCGAAAGCTGAACTACTCAGTCTGACCCGAGCGTAAAGCAAAACACAAAACACTCGAGTCAGGATTAACATTCTTATATTAATAAATCCAACTCAAGTGAAATAGCAATTGAAATACAAGTAACTCAAAGGATGTTTGGAATAACCATCCCTTAAGGATCCGTTAAACTATCTACTAGGTGGTAATGTACGCTAAGTAGATAATGTCTATCAGTAATATAAAGATATCAAAGTAGGGTTAAGCAGGGCCCATACACCTCTTAACCTGTTTATTCCCAAAAGCATATACAAGACCGTAGTTTCCCCAAAACCGGAAGTCACCAGAGGGCAATCCATATACTAAAGGTACAAATCAAAATCGTAGTGGTCGCGAATAGGATAATCAGTATGACAAGGTACATGAGGCGATACCAACTAGGATACTAGTAGTTGCCTGATCCGGACTGATGTTGGGCATAGCAGCTACTACCCCAACACCGCGAACAACACTCCCAAATCGAGGGGTGCACCCAAATCGAATCACAAAAGTAATAGATATGGTATCGAAGAAGTGTGTCCGCTAGAGATGGCGATCCTCAATGGCCCGGCGCGGCTCCTGTTTTAGTCATGTCAAGGGTCATCCAAAATCGTTCTCTTTCTTCAGTCAACGCGTTCATCAAAACCATCCACTTCGTTCTGGATCAACACTCCGCGTATAGTTATTAAAGTGGTTTCGGTTCAGATAGAGAGTATATCCATTACCGATCCCGGTCTCTTTAATAACTTTCGTAATTATTACACCGATTGGTCGTTTATATATTTCAAAAAACCAAATCAATTTCAATTTCCAATAGAATTCACAAATCAACATTTCATTTGTCTTTCTAAAACAATTTCCAAATTTTCATTTCAAAACTTCCAATTTTCCGTTTCAAAATCTTATAATTCAATTTCAATTTCTATTTAAAACAATTCAAATATTGATTCAAGTTCGTATATAAGTTTCATTTCGAAATCATTTAAATAAATTCTATTTAACATTCAAATCAATTTAAAATCATTTATCGATTTCATTCAATATTCGTTAAGTTACTATGCCATTCAAAACAAGTTCCATTAAATTCCCAATTCATTAAATCCATTATCTAAATTCAACTTCATTATATCAAAACTTACAAATTTAACTAAATTGAATTCACCAAATCAAATTCTTTACATTTCAAGTCTTACATTAATTCCAAAATATCACATTTTCATTTCTTGTTAAAGAAAGTTCAATTTCAATTATTTATTTACTTACTTTAAATAATTTCCAAAACTTAATTAATAAAGAAAACTCAATTTCAATTATTACGAAGTAAAATTCACTTATTCAAAAATTCAATTTAATTTAATCATTAAATAATTCAATCTTATTTAATTATTAAATAATTCAAACTTAATTATTAAATAGTTTCAAAGTTTAATAATTTCAAACTTAATTACAATTCCATACTTAATTATTAAATCATTTCTCAAATTAAACAACATTCTTCCATCAATTACACCGTTAACATTTTGTTTCAGATTATTTAATATTAACATTTTCCTTTCATTAAAAATTCAAATTTCACCTTCATTTCAAAATCATATTATTTATTCAAATAAATCTTCAATTTATTTTCAAATCAAATTATTGACCAATCGGGTTTTATTTAATTCTCTATATCCTAGGTAAGTTCAATTTGGGTATTTATCATTTCAACCCGATTCCAATTCAATTCAAAATCAAAACATATCAAAGGGAACTTGCAGTGTGATAACTGGGATGGTGTCAAAGTAAATAAACAAGCAATATCAACAACCAATATCAATCCAATAATTAATTCAAATAATCCCAAAATAACCGTATTAATTCGCATTGTTATTTGTACGAATTAATATAATTATTTCTAGAATCTACACTATCATTTCATGTAGATTAAAGATTATTACATTACAGTTTTTCACTTATCATCTATTTACAATTTCATACATCATCAATTTAACAACATACATTTGATGGTTCAAGGTATAGTTAAACAATCCTACGTGTCAATAAATTTAACAGTTAAAAGGGGTCATATTCTACAAATGTCAGTTAATCAAATTTAACATTTAACTATCCTATATCAAGTTCAATCGCATACTATTTATCATTTTAACATTAACAATTTATCGTCCAATATAAACATCAACAATCAATCAATTAACAACCAAACTGGATTATCATTTCATATATATAACAGATAATGGTGTCAGATGTCACAGGTGAACTGATACAGGTAATAACATATATAACAGTGTAATTAACTAACAGCAGCATATTTCAATTGTCGTTTCAATTGAAATCAAATTTAATAAATAAAAGAACGTTAATCGTGAGTGAGTGCTCACCTTTCGAGGCTAGAGAAATAGACAATGAATTGAGTTACGGATCCAAGCACGAATCCCAAAACGAAGCACGATTGAACGCGAATTTGACGATAAAGCTGATAAAAGGAATAGACGAAATCAATCAGAATCGGGTTGATGAAGATAAATGGGTATAAGTAAACTTATATAGATATATAAAAATTATATATATATATATGTACAGTCATATTCTAAATTTAAACATATATTGAATTAAATATATGTAGTTCAAAATCGTTGTTTAAACTAAAACTCATGTTAAAGTCAACATATATATTTTGAAATCGATATTTAATATGAACTTATACATCATACAGCCTTATATACATGCAATTTAAAACCAAAGTTATTATAACATATACCTATATACTTACTTTAAAATCGATGTTTGATTTTAACCTATATCTTCATAAAATAAAATATAAACTAAATTTAACACAATAACCTTTTATAACCCGCAACAAAACAAAAAAAAACAAAACAAAACAAAGCAAAACAAAAACAAAATATACCCTCCACCTTGTAATGTAATACTACTAACGTATTATATACATAAATTTACATAGAATCATATATTACCTACTTACATGCTAACCACGCAACTATATAACTGAGTGTATATAATTTACAGTACTCTAGATGTACCAGTATGTAGCCTCACATACATAAACAATATAATAGCAACTATTAGATGCATATCTTTAACATATAAATACTGTGGCCATAACCTTTATAGAATCTCTTACTGTAAAATAGATTTTAAAACAACACCTACTATTATAAAGAATTACAAGAAGATACACAGGCACGCCCTGTTGTATTATAACATATACTATAAAAGGCTGTAGACAAATATCTAACACAGCAACTTGAAATTTATGTAACTAACATATACATAGGACTGAAATTTTTATAACTAATATATATATATAAATCGAACAGTAAACAATATAACTTAGCTTATTAAAATATATAAACTAGTAGACCACTAATATAACTTACAAATATAAAATCTACATACAGCATATAAGCTATATATAAAAAACAAATGTAGACTCTACTATTATACTAAGTAAATAGATCCTTGTTTAAATAAACTAACAAAGAACCCCAGATAAACAAACCAAGCAAGTATTCTAACATATACACTAACCTATATATACACAAAATAATAACTTGAAATATGTAACAAAACGTATTTATATACACGTGCTTTTAAAATATAAAACATTGGCAAAATCACGTTTCACGCTGTATACAAACACCACACAAAATATATGTCGAAAACATTACTTATATATGCAAAGCCTTTGAAAACCATTCTCCATAATATTTGAGCAATAGACTGAAACTTACATACAAGTTTTATCCTCAACAGTATATATAGTTATAATTAAATGTGTATATGAGATCTACACTATATATCATATTATGCGCATAAACTAGTCCATATACACTAGCAAATTTAAAATTAATATTATACTTACCCATAGGATGCATGCAAGTGGAAGGGCAAAAGCCAGAGGAGTGAACGGGTGGAAGCGGAAAAGGAAGACGTGGATGGGAAGGCGGGTTGGCTAGCATGGGTGGAGGAGAGGAGAGAGGGGACAGTCTCGGTGATGGGGTGGGGACTGTGTGGCGTGGGAAGATCTGGAAAAATGGGTGCTGGGTGATGGTCATGAAGGCTCGGCTGGGAGAATAAGGTGATTTGAGATCTGGTGTTTGCGTGAGGGAGAGGGATGAGGTCGAACTGAGGTGGTGCGGTTTCGGTGAGGGCTTCAAGAGGAGAAGCTTCGGTTAGCAAATAGTAGAGGAAAGATGGTGGAAGGAGCTTTGTTTTGTTTTCTTTTTTTTTATATAAATTGAACGTTTCATTCGAAACCCAAAGCCAGGAATTTTGAAGAACAATACAAGCAACGACGTGTACGTTTCCAAGGAATTGAATACAACCCTTTGTATTCAACGTAAAAATTTAATTTTTCCAGAACCGATACAAAAGAAAGTAACATAAAATTTTGGAAAAAATGAAGGTCAGATGGTTGTTTCGGAAATGATAAATGCAAATGTCCCGATGGCTTCACGGTGAGCTGGACTGTAATACTGATATAAAAATCGTTTTCGCGGGTTGTAACCGGCTACCGATACGGTAGGCGTTACGCAAAGTGCAACGTACAACGAAACTCCGAATTTGACAATCGAATATATCGTAGAGATCGGCACGACGAGACGATCAAAACGGTATATAGAAATCAGTGGTACGATCATCCGATAAAAATCGATATCGGTACTAGAATACTGCTATTTTGCAGAAAATAAGAACGACGGAGCCAAAGATGTCCGAATTTGGAAAAACGACAAACTGAAATCTTGCTCAGAAGATGATTTAGAATTTTTCTATGTAAAAATATTTAGGTTCCGAAGACATTTAATTTTCATTTCTTTTTAACTGATAAAATTGAAGTGAATTTACGCGCGAAATAAATTTTCATATTTTCGGACGAAAATTTACCAGTTGCTATGTTTAACTAAACGTATTCCAAATATAAAATTTTATTTCAAAATTTATCGTTTAAAATTTCACAAAATTTCAACTAATTACGTTATTAAAACCGTTGAAATTTACGGGTCGTTACACATAAATGGTATGTTTTGCGATAGTAGTTACAAATTGTTGTAACCATGAGTAATTTATCACAATAAAACAAATATATCATTTTAAATGTTCCTAGTCAAGATGCATCGAGACTGGATATTGGTGTTTCTGTTGAGACTAAAGTACATAATACTCTCCAAATATTGGGCATTGTATTACTCATGACTACTGGGGGCACCTAGTGGTTACATAATATTAATTATTGGATAACTATGGAACGACTCACTCGATAGTTTTCTGTTGGTTAATATAATTAAAGTCAAACGGAAAATATCGATGTAACTGATTTAAATAGTTCTCTCGACTTGATAATACTATCGACCTTCAGTATGAAAGCTCCACTTTGATTATAGTCAAATCATAGCACGACGTCCATCAAGTGACCATAGTTGGCTCGAGTGAAAAGTATTGGAAGTGAGGAACTATTCAAGAGAGGATTTGTCTTCTCAGTTATATAGTGTTAGTATCACAATCAACTCAAAGTCAAATCTTTGGCCAGAGCAGTTTGGTTAATAATAATTGTTATTATTGAACCAAAGACTTTGTGTTGATTATAGAGTCGAATACGAATGATATTGGAATTTTTCCCATAACTAAATTCCATAAGTTCATAGTGATAGTTTGATGAACATAATTGGTGTAAAGTCATAACCGGGTAATGCTTAACAAAGTGAAATTAGATTTTACTGAAAATCAGTAAGCCTTAGATTTGGCTAAAATGTCACACCACTTGATAATTGACGCGTGAACGTTAATATTTGAATAGTTCGATATTAATTACTGACCGATTTTACACCCTACGAGTTACATGACCGAAACGATGAATTCACCTTTGACCAAATGATTTAATTATTTTATAATTGCTATAATTTAATTAAATTAATAAATATTTATGAAATATTAATTATAAAATTTTGATTATGATTTAAGGAATAAATATTATTAAAAATATTTTTGTAATAGTTATAAATGTATTAATCGATATACAATATCGATAAGTGATGAAATTGGATTTAATAAAATAATATTTTCTTTAGGCTTAAATGCATTTTTGGCCCATCATGATGGGTAAAATTTTTGGTAGCAACATGAAATGGGTGGCAGCTCTAAATAGGGTTTAAATGTCAGATTTTGGATGGTTCATATCAAGGGAGAACTAGTATGGGATAAGATTCACTTTTTCCTCCTTTCTATCTACTATATAAGCAAACCTAAACTAATTTAATTAGAACTTTTGGTTGCCATCTCCATCACATCTTACTGGTCGAAATTACTCCATTAGTGCTCCATCATCAGGATCAAATCAACACAAAATCGATCATTATCCGATAATCAAAGGTCAATGATTCTAGGACTAGAAATTTGTTGAATCGAAAAAAATTTCTAAGGGGAGAGTTCATCCTTCCAAGGTGTGCCTCAAGGCATTGGTTCTCAGGTATTTTTCATCAAATTGTAGTTTATAATTCTCTGAATAATGTTTTGTTATGTATGTATATATATATATATTATTATATTGGTAGTAAGGTGACGATTCTAATATAAATTAATGTTGTCAAAAATTGGTATCGTTATATGTATGTGTTGGCGTCAAAAATGGCTACCAACACCTAGTTATGTGAAAGCACTAATGTCCATTCACCAATCTCAGATAATAGAATATAGAGGATATAAATTGAAGAACAATAAAATTAAAATAGAAAGCAAGTGAGGAGAGACACTATTTATAGTGGTTCGGCTAACTCCGGCCTACGTCCATTCCAAAGATTTTACTTTTATTCCTTTATACTGTTGATTACAGTTACGAATCCATGAAATCCAAGAATAAAAATGGTAGAGTATAGCCTAGGTAGAAGATGGTGTGAAGCAAAAAGAAGAAGACCCTTTTGCTGATGCCATGCCCATTGTATTTATAGGAGAAGATGTGAAAATATCTCGCTCAAAACCCAAATCTGGAACCCTGAAGCTAAGACGAGCCTGGCCAGAAAGTTTGGGGCCCACTAGAGCCCATAATAGGGATCAAGGCCGGTCCCTATTTTGGTAGAATTATTGGGTATGATCCCTATGGTGGGTCCCACGTGATGTTATCTTCTTGTTCTCGAAGTTTCATGTCGATCGCACTTAACGATCTTGAGATATCGACCGATCATCGCCCCGTTATGTCATGAACAAGGATGAGGGTCAATCCTTATATTAGGATAGGGCCCGGTCCCTCTTACTTGCTCCTTTGGGGTTGCGATCCCTACGGTGTGTTCCTTGTGTTGTAATATGCTTGTACTCCAAGTTTAATGTTGATAGCATCTATAGAGTTTGAGTCATTGACCAATCATTGCTGCAAATTAAACTAAAACAATCCCTGAATAAGGATAAGGGTCGATCCCTATAGAGGGATCATACCTGATCTCTCCATTCGCCATGCGATCCCTAGGGTAGACTTCCTAGGGTCCCGTCTTCTTGTTCCTAAAGATTCACTTCCATCCGCCTCGTGGATGTTGAGTTATGGAACGATCATCATTGGGTTGTGTTGTGTGCATAGTGTTCAATCCGATCCCTTTACTCTGATCCCTCTATTCCGATCCCTTTTTGTAGAGTGGAAATTCCAGTCTGATCCCTCTCCTAAGGGCGAGTGCTAGTTCCCTATTTAGCCATTTTTTGAATGTTTTTCATCCGAATCCATCCAACTATCATCCACGGTTTCAAATATATTCAATCTCCAAGCCTAATAACCATCTCTCTGGATTTTCTGCCTTGATGATCATGAAGTCTGTTGGGTTAAACCCGCCTGTGCATTGCCTTTCCAAAAGGCGGTTTAACACTTTGCCTCTAATACATGCCTTGCAATAGGAAGGTGTGTTTGAATTGCATAAATCCAAAGTCCATAATCCATCGATGACTATATTATCTAATCCGAATCCAATCCGTTGTCAATCCAAATCCATGATCTCTTCGGATCGTTAGTGAAATCCATAACCATTTCAAGTCGATATCCAATTCTGCATCCATTGTAACTCCATGATCTCTTCAGGTCGTTTAATCCAAATCCTCTACCTCATCGGATCGTTAGCCAAATCCCTGACTGCTCAGGTCCATATCCAAATCTGTGACTGCTCCGGGTCCATATCAAAATCCATAGCTATTCTAAGCTGATATCGAAATCTGTGACCTCTCCAGGTCCTTGCCGAGCACGATCCATACTCGACGTCCGAGTAAGCCGATCCCGTCGCTCTCCGATGAAGCGGCATTACTTCCTATACTTCGGTTCAGTGTCCCTGAACATTAAGCAATGTCTTGGCCTAAGTCCTAGGCTGATAGTGGTCTCTCCAGACCCTTGCCGAGCATAATCCATACTTGATGACCTGCATAGGATGATCCTGTAGCTCTCCGGTAAAGTGACCTACTCTTTCCAGGCATAATTTGTATCTGACATTCTGTTGGATTTTATTCTACAGCCTCGACTCTTCGGTCGAGGACTTAGTCCATGTATGAGACCATTCTTTCACTCTTCGACGAAGGGACTCGCACCTTGCGATTACCATCCCGTCACTCCGGTCGGGACAATAATCATGTCCGATTTTATTTATCTTAGTAATGTGTATCATAAATAACCTAATGAATAGGAATTCATACATCCTGAAATCCAAAAAACTAAAAACTAAATCCTAAAGGTGCCTCTCCGAGCATGATGGTTCATCATCTCAAAGCATGCGTAGGGACGTTCCTTGATCTCGTACATGTGTAAGCGACTTAGCCACCTAATAATAGAGTTTATTATTATTACTATTGTTATGGCTAGAGTCCAAGTCCTAAACTCGGCCTTTAACATCACGATCAGTTGATGACGATCTATGACCCCGATCTAGGGCCATTCCTGTTTCCATTCAATGTGAACGGTGGCTTCTTCTATTCCACTATCATTGTCCAATTCCTTACGTACTGCGGCAGTCTGCCGTTCCTAACATGCTCCACAATCATATCCTTTAAATTCTTGCATTCATCCATGGTGTGCCCGTTTAACTCATGGAACATGTAGCACTTCCAGACATATGCTCCTACTCTGTGGGATCCCTCCTTGCCGGTTTCCGATAGGGGAGTCGCCCTTTAGTGTCCAGATAAATTCATTCTAGGCTTTCCGTCAAATCCGATAGGAGGAGAACTTCGACTCCCGCTCTTTCCATCACCTTTTCGTCCAATTATATCCATCATCAAGTTTTTGTTTGCCTTTATCAATCTTGTTTGCATCTCCTGATGATCCTCTACTTTGCACAGCATTCACCTTTGGTTTGTTGGCCCGTGTGTCTTCCTATTGCAGGAACCTTTCTACTTCATTATAAAACTCCCTGAGATCCATAGGTGGATCCCACATTAATGAATCTTTGAAATCCATGCCATCGGCAATCCGTGATACAGCTGCCATCAAAACCATGGATGGATCTAGCCAATCCACCAATGTCATCATGGCATTAAATCGTGTTAGAAGACTCCTTAGAGACTCTTCGATCTTTTGTTTCAGTGTTGCCAGACTCATTACATTTTTGGGTCTCGAAATGTGAACCCTGAACTGCCTTATAAATCTTTCGACCAATTTGTCCATATGCCAATAGAATTGCTCTTCGACTGCCTGAACCATGGTGTAGCTATATCCATTAGATACAGGGGAAAGCTTCGTGCCATGACTTCCTTTGATGCCTCCAGTACTTCCATGTGCCGTATATATCTCATCATATGCATAATTGGGTCTGACTTTTCGTCATATACTTCCAGCGCTGGTAGTTTGAACTCTGGTGGATTCCTAGCATTGCTGATATTAGGAGTGAATGGACTCCTATTTACATCTTTCAGATCCCTATTCACCAATCCTCCATGCATAGCTCGCCTGATCATCTTTGCAAACCTGTCTTTGTCATCCGGTGGTAGTCTCCTATCATCATTTCCGAACTACCTCCCGAGTCCACGAGGGAATTCTAGAGCGTATTCCTCCGAACGTGCATCCCAATTTCGATTCGCACCAAGCTCCATAGGATCGACCCCAGGTCCTCCAACATCGCGATTGACCAGACCTGGGGGTATGCCACCAAGCCTTTAGGGATCGGGCCGATCCCTTTAGAGGGTTTGGGATCGATCCCTCTAAGATGGTTGGGGACTGCCCCTGGCTACTCTGTCCCATTCCTTTGTCCGATAGCTCCGTCTCCATGTTCTCGGTTCTGATTCCCATCGATTCCTGCTGCTTCAACTCCTTGATCTAAGTTTTCATTAGCTCTTGCTACTCTATTCCCTTAGTTCTTCGCTCAAGCTTCTCTAATCTGTCGAAATAAATTATGCATCATCTCCTCTTGTCTTTTCAGCATCCTTTCTTGCATAGCATCCATTATTGTTTCCATTTCATCCCTGGTGATGTAGATAGATGCTTGATTACCTCCAGCTCCTAAGAAAGCCTCATGACACCCTCTATGGTGGCTCCTTTCAGGTAGCACTCTCCCTGTTGATTGTTTGACCATTGCTCCAAATCTAAGCTATCTAGTTGATTCCAAATCTAAACTCCAAATCTGAACTCCAAATCTGTGGGGGCTAGCGTTCTTAGTGAAAGCACCAAAATGTTGGCATCAAAAATGGCTACCAATACCCAGTTATGTGAAAGCACCAATGTCCAGTCATCGATCTTAGATAGTATAATTTAGAGAATATAAATTGAAGAATAATAAAATTAAAACAGAAAGCAGTTAAGGAGAGACACAGATTTATAGTGGTTTGGCTAACTCCGGCCTATGTCCACTCCAAAAAATTTCCTTTTATTTCTTTATACTGTTGATTACAGTTACAAATCTGTGAAATCCAAGAATAAAAATGGCAGAGCATAGCCCAAGTAGAATATGAAGTGAAGTGG
Organism: Allium fistulosum; assembly: GCA_030737815.1. Lineage (NCBI taxonomy): Eukaryota > Viridiplantae > Streptophyta > Magnoliopsida > Asparagales > Amaryllidaceae > Allium > Allium fistulosum. Next base: position 423,712,749 of record CM060906.1, read on the forward strand.
AAAGTAGAAGATCCGTTTGCTGATGCCATGCCCGTTGTATTTATAGGGAAGATTTGAAAATATCTCGCTTAAAACCCGGATCTAGAACCCTAAAGCCAAGATGAGCCTGTCTAGAAAATTTGGGGCCCATCGGAGCCCATAAAAGGGATCGGAGACGATCCCTGTTTTTGTGGAATCATAGGGTGCGAACCTCATGATGGATCCTCCATGAAGTTATCTTCTTGCTCTCTAAGTTTTATTTCAATCACACTTACAAATATTAAGATATCGATCAATCATCGCTGCATTATGTCGTGAATAGGGATGAGGGCCGATCCCTATATATGGATAGGGGTCGATCCCTCTTACTTGCTCCTTTGGAGTTGCGATCCCTATGGCGTGTTCCTTGTGTCTGATAGCATTTGTAGATTTTGAGTTATGACTGATCATTGCCGAAATTCAACTAAACCAATCCCTGAATAAGGAAAGGGGTCGATCCCTCCAAGTTGCTCTATTCGTCATGCGATCCATACTTAGACTCTCCAGGATCCCCTCTTCTTATTCCTAAAGTTTCACTTCAATCCGCTTTATGGATGTTGAGTTATGGAGCGAAAATTCATAGGGTGGACTCCGATTCCTCTGTTCCGATCCCTTTTTGTAGAGTGAAAATTCCAGTCTGATCCCTCTCCTAAGGGGAGTGCTAGTTCCATACTTAGCCATTTTTTGAGTGTTGTTCATCCGAATCCATCCAATTATCGTCCATGGTTCCAAATATAATCGATCTCCAATCCTGGTAACCATCTCTTCGGGTTTTCTGTCTTGATGATCATAAAGTCTGTTGGGTTAAATCTGCATGTGCACTGCCTTGCCAAAAGGCGGCTTAATAGTATATATATATACTTGTAAATACAAAAAACCGATTTTTTCATATTAGATCAGTATAGCAGCATAATATATATAATAATTAATATTATTAAATTATATTGTGTGTGTGTGTCAATATATATATATATATAATTTTAAACCCAACTCCTGGGAGTAGAGCTAGAGGATACCGATGGCCCGCCACAACCAACTCCCTTTTTAGTCAGCCCAACACAAAGCATCAATCCCCCAAGTGTTCTTGCTTTTTCGAGAGATAACCACTCTACATCTTAAGGGTTACACAGCGCAATTTGCTAGCACACGAACCCACGACCAAATGAATATTCAATTGAAATATATTTTAAAATAGTGAAAGTAAGAATAAAAAATTTACTGTGATGTACACATGATCTGGAATAGAAAAATAACATTTTTGTTTTATTAATTAATATATAAATATTCATATATTATAAATATATTTATGTGTGCATGTGTATATTAAAAATAAATATAAAATAATATTTTATTATAAATCATTACATATTTTATACAAAGTTTTATAAAAGTTTATTTATCTATTAATTAAATAACTTATTCACATTTAAATAGATATATTATAATAATATGCCATTATATATATGTATTATTAATACTTTATTTATAAAATTATATATATATATATATTTAAATATTATATACATTTACATAAAATTATTTAAACAAACTTAAAATGTACATTTATATATATATATAATATTTATATATAAGTAATAGTATATATACACACACATGTATTTGGACAACATATATTTGCATATTGGATGAGCTAATGTGTCTGTTGCAATGTAAATTCCAATAACTATATATAGACATGTTATACCTTGCACGGGTTGATAAGTTACACATGCACACACATATATGTGTGTATGATACATACATATTAAGATATAAATTAAATAAAATTATAAATAATTTATAAATTTAAATAAAATAAAAGATTTTATTTAAATAATATTTAGAAATGTTCTAAATGAATTACACTTCATGAGCTCACTATAGTTCTAGTAAGGGAATTTTTTTTGATATTCACCTATAACTTCCGCTATGGGTTGGCACAGTTCCAACAATGCCCACACATGAATTTTCTAGCAATGCTCCTATGCCCGAGCCAATCCCGCTATATGGGACTCATGTAGCTCATTGCCCCTATAACGACCCATATTTTACATATCAAAGGATCGTAAAATATTAGTTATATATTCATTTGAGATCATATGACTCTATAACTTTAGAAAATGTCTACTGGGGTTATTTTCTATCCTTAGAATTTTTATCAGATAATTTTGACCCTGAAAATCTTGTAAAGCATTTAACTTTTGATAAATCTAATTTAGGGTCTGAAACCACTTTTACTAGATTGGGATGATGGTTTCTCTTTCCATAGTAGGTCATAATAGGAAATCAGACTTTGCATTTAGGAGATATGGTCATTTTAAGCCTAGAATTCTGTTGGCTAAATTAGTAATTAGTTATGGCCAAACTAAGCCCACTAACTCCTTTTCGGAATTTGTGACTAATTTGGGATGATGGATAGATCTGATCACTTTTTCCGTTTCTCAAAATAGATCTAAACCACTAGACATTCATTTTCCATCAAGAAGCTCCGCCTTTTCATTCTTTAATTAGTCAAAATAACATCAATAAGGGTAATTAACAAGGGGAATCTAAGATCTACTATTTGGTTGCTTTGGAATCCATGCTACTACTGTTCAGCTCGAATTTGGAGTAATAATTGAGTAAATTTGGCATTTGTTGAGTGATATTGCTTCTCTCACTTTACTATGCATAAGTTAAATAATCATTTTTGAGATAATTTTCAAAGTTGAAACAATTTCAAACATATATTTGATGTTGATAATACCCTTGTACTGGATTTGGATTTTTATACGTTACACACCATTTACCAACCATGATTGTCATTTTCTTTAAAATTAGATCTAGGATTATTCATGTTATTAAACTATGTTTGGATAATTTGTATATATTGCTTGGATATTTTTGAATGAATTGTTTTGATGTTTTTGCTAGTCATATTGTTTAGTTAGGTTTGCGATACATCGTTTAGCAAATGACACTAAAGGGCTCGAAACATGATGAAATTTTGATATGATGTTCTTGATGTTTAAGGGAGTCCATATAAAAAGTTTCAAGTGATTTGGAGTAATTAGATGTCCTAATAAGGTGGTCATCAAATTAGGTTGATAGTGGGCGAAATTGGTTAGTAAAGGGCACTCATTGCCATGATTGGTCATGCTTAGGGTCATGGTGATGGTCGCTTTGGATTTGAAAGGAAAAAATTCTGGGAAATAGCTTGGGAAAAAGTGGTCGGTATTGGAATGGAATTAGGAATTTAGTGCTTTGCAAAACATCTCGAGGGTTAGGCGAGCTTCGGGTTTTTGGTTGGCATACTTTCGGTTAAGCACGAGATAATGGAAGTTTGTGACTTAACCAAATTTTGAGGGAAGAAAAGTGGTCCAGGCCGACCACTTTATACTTCAAGGAATTTGGTAAATAGCTTCTGGTTTGGGTCAAGGAAACTTCAGGGAAATATTGAGCAAAGTAAGGAGGGGGAAAATTTAACTCAGTGAAGTTTTTGCTTGGCCTAAGTGAATGGGGACGATAGTTTATGGACTCTGGTTGGTGGCTAATGGAGTCAAGATTCATAGGATGTGCACACGAGTTCTGGTGTTCATGTACATGTGTTCGTTCAATCATTCGATGATCATTTTCAATGGTTGCAATGCGATAAAGATCGATAATGAAATGATGAGGCGAAGGCGTGACACTTCGACATGATGGCTTTGGAACTTTGATGTGTTAATTCTATGACCGATGTGGTTGTCTAGACGTGTTTCGATGACGACGACTCAATCGATGGAGTCATGATGATGATGATCCATCAGGGTGGGTTCGAGGAAGGGAAATCATGGATGGAACATTGAACGGTTCTATTGTGGAAAAGTGGAACTTTGAAGGGTTCTGTAATGATGAATGGAAATAAAGGGAGCGAAGAAGGGCTCGGATATGGATGCGAAGGGATTGTTGGAGTGTTTCCTTATATACTTATTGTTGGAACTGGCCAGCTACAGTGGAAGAAATGGTAAATTTCAAAGGAAATTCTATTTTGAATCTTTATTAGGCCTATGAAGCCTAGGTTATTTAGAATGTTTCTAAATTTCTTTTAAATAAAACCATTATTTATATTTATATTTATATTTAAGTCTAGTTTGAATTATGTAATTGATGATATTATATATACATAGATATACACGTGTATCATATAAAAATATACATGTGTACACACGTGTAACATAGCAATCCGTGCAAGGTTTAACATGCCCGTGTATAAGTGCTAGGATTTACACCGCAATAGACATGATACATCGCCCAAATGTATTATTATATGCTTTTAATTTATGCATATAAAATATTGCAAATATATTTGTATATAAATTATTTTAAAATTATATATATGTGTGTGTGTATATGGAATTTATAATATATATAATTTTTATACGTATATTTAAAATATTTTACAATTATATTAAAATTTTAATTTTTGGCTGAAACTTTAAAATCAAAATTAATTTTTTAAATAAACGTATATTATGTGTGTGTATCTTATAACTAGTTTATATATATATATATATATATAATTGAAACAAAAATAAAATTAATAAAATAAATATGTATTCCTATTATAATGTAAGAGGCAAAAAGTGTTTTTAATAATAAATTTTCACAAGAAAATTTATAAAAATTAAACAAAAAAATAATTTTCAAATGATAATTTTAAGCTTTAAGTTTTTAGTAAAAATATGAATGATATTTTGATGTTTAAATATTTTATAATTTCAAAATCAATTTTTGAATTTCTAAAGTAATTAAATATTTAAAATATATATATAAACTTTTTGCTAATTTTTTTCGAAAGAATGTCAGGTGCAAATTCAATTTTATATGGTGTAAAACATATTTTATAATTTATATATAATTTAATATTATTAATTTGGAATTAATTGATTTACATATTATTTAAATAATATATATCTATAAATTTTTTTATTTTTTCCAAAAGTCTTTTAAGTATGATATTATTTTTATAAAATTTTAAAACTATATTTTGTATAGTATAAGATTTAATATTTAAATTGTAAAGCTAGTATAATTTAAATAATGTATATATAATTTAATTTAAATTAAAAATCAAAATTTGGAGCCGTGAGTATCAAAGGTATATACATATCATATTTTTTTTAATTTGATATAAGCATATAACAAATTATCATTCTAAATATGACGATATATCGATATACTTGAATAGTCACATAACTAACAAAATAATATATGATATATAAATTATCTAAACATTAATATATAATTATAGATCAAAAAATTACCTTATCTCTAAAATCTATTAGTACACATTGAAACGACGATACCGAACCCTTGAACAAGATTCCAATCCAACATGGTGCTAGCCCCTAAACTGATGACCACCGCTATCGAATAACTATTGTTTTAATTTGATTTGAGCTTGGAAAAGGTGGAGATGATGAAGATGTGTTTTGGCCAGAAGATAGGTAGATGGAGGCTCCTAAAAGTAGTAAAAAAATGTGGGTTAAGATGCTTATATAGAGGAGAGATTAGACAGATAAGTTAGGATCAAGATCCACATTTCTCTCTTACCCATCCTTTCTTCTAATCAAATCAAAACCCTAGCCCCTCTTGACATCGTATGGTCGCACCTCACCTGGTCTCTAATGGCCAAAATACATTTGCCACTATATGGGCTCCAAACCCACTTAAAGCCCAAACAAATTATATTGCATTTAAATCTAATTTAAATGCGTATCGATATTGTATATCGATTGGTATATTTATAACTATTATAAACATAATTAATATTGTTCATCATATCAAAACAAAGCATTATAATTAATATATCATAAATAATAGTTAATTTAATTAATTTATAACAATTACAAATTAATTAAATCATTTGGTCAAAGGAGTATTTAATGTTTCTCTTATGCGACTCTCTAAGTGTAAATTCGATTAGCGATTAATATCAAACTATTCGAATATTAACATTCACACTTCACTTAGCAAGTGATGTGACATTTTTGGCCAAATTTATCACTTACTTGGTTTCGGTAAAATCCAATTTTACTTTGTTAAGCGTTACCCTATCGTGACTGTTATTTACACCACTTCTCTTTGTCAAAACTATATCACTTCGGACTTACAGAATTTGGTAATGGTCAAAATTCCAATATCATCCATATTCAACTTTATAGTCCAAACACAAATTCCTTAGTTCAATAATAAAAATTATTTTTAATCGAACTACTCTGGATAGAGATTTTGACTTTGAGTTGACTTGAGTTGGCTGTGATACTAACCCCATATAACTGAGAAGACGAATCCTCTTTTGAATAGTATTTCACTTTCAATACTTCCACTTGACCCAACTATAGTCACTCGATGGATGCCATGCCATGATTTGATTATAATCAAAGTAGAGTTTTTATATTGAAGATCAATAGTATTCTCAGGTAGAGAGGACTGTGCAAATCAGTCACATCGATATTTTTTGTTTGACCTTAGTAATATTAACCAACAGAAAACTATCAAGTGAGTAATTCCATAGTTATCAAATAACCATCAGTATATAACCTCTTGGTACCCCCATCAGTCATAAGTAATATATTGCCCAACATTTAGCGAGCGTTACGTACTCTAGTCTCAATGGATGCATCAATATCCGGTCTCAATGCATCTTTATTAGGAATATTTAAAATGATGTGTTTATTATATTGTGATATAATATCATCATTACAACTAGTTGTAATTACTATCACAAACACACCATTTGTGGATTTTCTTTTAAATATATTTTAATTAAATGTTTAATTATTTATAACACTTTATAACAAATATATAATAGAAAGAAAAACACCTTTATTACGAATGAGAATTGATTGCAGAGTTAATTAATTTACAATAAATTACAGAATTGTCCGTAGAGCATACCCCTAACTCTATCAATCTCCCATGTGCACTTGGGACCAATTATAGAATCTTAATCTCATCCATTTAATCAGCTTCTTGAGAGCTGACTAAGCTAGACCCTTAGTGAATATATCTGTTATGTTATCCTTGGTATCTACCCTTTGTATCACGATCTCTTTCTTTTCAACGAATCTTCTAATGAGGTGGAACTTTCTGATGATTGTGCCCTAACTTCTTATATTCTCTGGGTTACTTTGCGATCTGACTCGCTGCATTTTCATCACAAAACAATGCCATAGGATTCTTCATATTGAGAATCACTATGAGCCCACTCAAAAATTGCACACCATACTGCCTTTTTTAGCTGCTTCACTAAGGGTGATGTGTTCGGCCTCCATCGTTGAATCGGCTGCTGTCACTCGGTTAGAACTTTTCCAACTGATGGCTCCACCGTTAAGCGTAAAGACATAACTAGACATTGACTTACTATCATATATATTACTTTGAAAGCTAGAGTCTGTATGCCCCTTCATAAGGAGGTCACCATTCCCACAAATGAGGAATAAGTCCCGAGCATATTTTAAATATTATAGCACACATTTTATGGTTGTCCAATGTTTTTCTCCAAGGTTAGATTAGTATTAGATCAAGCATCCTAATGTGCATGCCACATCCGGTCTTATACATAAGGGATCCTCTTCCTACGCTCTTTCTTCTCCATGGTATGAGGAGTGTCCTTCTTGAAAATGATGATTCCAGACTGCGTTGGAAGGTTTCCACTTTTGGAGTTCTCCAAACTGAGCCTTTTCAGTATGGTATCTATATATAATGATTGGGATAATCCCAACAGCCACTTAGATCTATCTCTATAGATCTTTATACCTAGTATATAGGCCGCTTCTCCCAAATCCTTCATGGAGACATCCTTGGAAAGTCAAGCTTTCACTAGTTGCCATAACGAAATGTCATTTCCAATCAATAATATATCATTGGCATATAGCACTAAGAATACGATAGTGTTGCTCTATTCCTTTATATATACGCAAACTCCCTCTATGTTCTAATAGAAACCAAACTATTTGATTACCTTATCAAAATAATTGTTCCAACTTCTTAAAGCTTATTTAAGTACAAAAATGGACTTTAACAACTTACAAGCCTTACCCTCACTCCCACCGACTACAAAATCCTTAGGCTGTGACATATAGACAATTTCTTCTAAATCATCGTTTAGAAATGTCATCGCTACAACCATTTTCCATATTTCTCACTCATAGAATGCAGCAATGGCTAGCATAATCCGAATTAACGTAAGCATGGCTACAGGTGAAGACGTCTTGACATAATCAACACCTTGAATTTGACAAAATCCTTTCGCAACTAGCATTGCTTTATAACTCTCTACTTCCCTATCTGTATTTCGATTTTTCATAAAAATTTGTTTGCAGCCGATAGGGGTACATCTGACAAAATCTGCGAACAACCCCACCTCTATACCCATGCTATCCAAAAGCATTGCAGAGTAATACTGTCAGATAATACAAAGAATGAGACAATATGGGGTACATAGGTGAATATTCCCTTGGACTAACATCAGTACACATCATATATCACGAATAATACTTACAATAGATGTCCGCGGTCTCAGTACAATGCAATAAACATATATGCTACCAGGACAGAACAATACATAATCATAGAATAATATCAAAGTACACATAGTTACAACGCAACAGATAAATATAATACATAATATAATACATAGTCCAGGGCTATAAAATGAACATCTCTAGCCCACTATACAATATATCATTAGGTACAGCTACTAGTTTATCAATGAGGCTACAAAAACATATAGGGAATGTATCATCCTCTAACTATTATTACCAGCCTCCCCAAAATGCCAAGGCAAATCTTGCTATCTACATAGTACATGTTCCTGTAATGTCTCAAACCGACCGGAGTATAATAACGCACAGGTCATACTATGCCTATAATGATGACAAATCATACTAACAAGTCCATAAATATGAGTTTAGATTAATCATGTAAACAACTCATATTGTGGTGTAATATAATAAGTATCCATTAATCTATCCATATAAACATATCAAATATATAAATTTAAACTAAAATCTAGTGGTGACAGGAATTGACTGTACCACGGACTCAAGGTCTCAATTAGAGTCATCTCAATGTATGGGTCACCTAACCCCAGTCATCTAACCTAAATCTGTACTTAAATGAGAAGTAAAATCAATATATATCCATCTATCAATCTATGTAGAACCAGACGGGAGACTAATGGCCGTATACCCGCTCTAGGAACCCAAAAGCACCTAATCAGATCTGTTCCTACAGTCTTTATTTATCTCAATGGACATTGTGACTCTTATCCACCAGTGGCACATCAATGCGTAGCCTCGATCACGTCTCTACTTTGCCCCTATAGGTAACAGACTGCTGGCCTAAGCGACACAAGGAGCTAATAGGGCACCTACCCTATGGGTTACCTAACCCAATTATAATAGGAACACAAGGGCCTAATAAGGCATGATCCCAAAATCAGTCCGTCAGGGTAGAAACTAGCCTAATCTAGTTCTCTCCAATGCCAATAACAAGAGTATAGCATGATAGTGGCATCCAATATCAATAAATGTAAGGGCACCTACCCTGCTCACACCTATAAGCATCATCTCATGTAAGTACAATATATCATAGTTATTCCTGTCAAATGAGTATCATTTACTTACACTAAATAACTAGATAGGTATCATATTGGCGTCCCATATCACCATGCCAAACTAGTCCATTTATTCAATGTTCATAAACTATGCTCATACCACTCAATATAACTATGCAATAAGTCCGATGAATAACTGAAAGTGTGTTACCAAAAGTCTGATACCAGATGGTATCGCTAAATCGTTTATTCAAATTTCTCGTTACATAGAAATGAAAACACACAAAAAATAAATAAAGTAAATATATATAAATGTTTTTACCATATTTAAAAGTATAGTAATAATTTTTATAACAAAATACAATAATAATTTATATTATATAAATCAATACTTAAATAGATACTCAAACACCATAGAATATTTTTAGATCTATAATATATGTTTTATAACCTTTAACAATTATTAGGAGATCATTGATAATTTTATAAATAAAAAATCATTAGATGTTATAAATTTATGTTGAAATAATATTCTTAAATTTATATTATTTAACCGTTAAATATTTTAAATAATATTCATTTCTTGTTTAAGTATGATATACTATAGTATATTAGTATGTTTGTAGTAATACATACATATTATTTTATTTTATCTTACTTTTTAAGGATTAGGGAACCGATCACCTAACTGGTCGCAGCCACTAGTTGACCGATGGTGGTCGATCGGTTGGTTGGAGGGGGTCGACCAGTTCGTTCTTCAAGTACACAATTCTATGTGCCTGTCTTCATGCATTTTTGACCTTCTCCTCCCTAATCTCTACTACTATTTCATCATTCAACATTATACAACCAATTTCATCATTTAATTGTTATAACAAGTCCCAAACAAGTATTAGTTCCACATTATCAATATTATGTAATCAGAGAGACGAAGAAACAATTTTTTAATGTTTGGGTTCATTTATGCATACCGACATTTCCAATTCCAGATAACTCAATATCATCAAAAAAACATAGTTAGTGAGTTATAGACTCACCTTTTATTGGAGAATCACAATAACTCCACTAATCTCTACTGCACCACTTCCTGCTTCTTCTTTCCCACTTACTGTAAGTGGTTTCTTCTTCAAATTGATGAGAAAAACTTGATTTCTTGCTTGATAAGTGGTGTAAAGTTATCAAGAAGCCTTGATTTGTGTTGTTAAAATTTATAGATTTTATTTTGGATTTTATTTGAATTTTGAAGAGGTAGGGTTTGGGCAAGATGTTGATTTTCTAAAGTAAATAAAAGAATACATATGTTACATTTATAGAATGAATAAAGAATCCAGATAATAAAATGTTTGGAAAATGGAATAGCCAGGAAACATAAATTTTAGGGTTTGGGAAATTGGGCTCAAGAGATATTGGGCTTTGATTTATTTCTTTTTTTCTTTCTTTCTTCTTTTCTTTCTTTTAGTTTGATTCATGAAACAAAAATTCAAATTCAAGCCCATTTACTAACTATTTATTCTCCAATAAATTTCTTATTAATAAATCACTTTACTATTTATTCTATAAAAATTAATTTTCAAAGTTATTCATTTAATTAAATCATTATATCAAACTTGTTTACTGATTAATTCCAAAACACTTTCTTTTATCGAAAATAAGTTTCAAACTTATAAAAATGTAATTTGACATTATGTTATATTTCAAAATTATTAAGTAGATTTTTTATATCATTATTCTTTTCATATCCAATTCTTATTATTTTAATAAGATAATTCCTATCTAATTTCGAAACCATTTCCAAAATCCATATTAATTAATTCTAATAAAATTTAATACATTTATTGTTATTATTTAATTATTAATTAATTGCTTCTTGACAATGGGTTGTTGCAGACTCCATCCTTAATAAAATTGCATCCTAGCAATTCCTTCTTAAGGAAAATCCATAATTTAGCTGGGTAAATTCTAGCTTTCTACACCATCAATTAATAATAGACAAGAAACTAATTCAATATTGGACTCATGTGCATCTGAGAATAACTTAGGGTAAGATTGTTCCATGAGCTTTTGTGTCACCCAAGTGCAATCCAATGGATTGTCGGATCATTGTACTTTCACCAATGGCACTCTCTTGCTCCTAAGCTATCAGATTTTTGAGTCAACTGTTCGAATTAGATGCTGCATATAGGTCAGACTAGGGGATAACCTGAGCTCATGAATGTCTCTAACTCAACAATGGTCTTCGTATCGCATAGACACATCTTCAGTTGAGATACATGAAAGATTTTATGAATCCAAGAGAAGTGATCAAGCAATGAATATCTATAGACCACTCATTTAACACGCTCAGCAATCGGGTACGGACCTACATGGCATGGTGCTAATTTCTTCAATTTGCTAAATCTCATAACTCCCTTCAGTGGCAAAATCTTCACATGCACTAGATCTTCAATTGCAAACTCTATATTTCTCCTCCTACAATTGGCATACGATTTCTGTCAATCCTGGGCCTCCTTCATTCTCTGTCTAATCAACTCAATCTTCTGTATTATTTCTCTAATAGAACTGGACCCAAAATAATTTGTCTCTGTCTCCAACCAATAGGATGGCGATCGACACGGTCTACCATATAAAGCTTCAATCGGAGCCATGTCGATGCTAGTATGATAACTGTTATTATAAGAAAACTCAACCAAGTGTAAATGGTCCTCTCAATTACCACCAAAGTATAGTATATAGGCACAAAGCAAATCCTTAAGAACATGGTTTACCTGCTCCATTTTCCCATCTATCTGTGAAAGATATTCTATACTAAAATCCAGCTTCATTCCTAATGCTTCTTGGAAAATTTTCTAGAATCTACTAGTGAACAATGGATCACGGTCGCAAACTATAGAGCTAGGAACTCCATGAAGTCTCACCACTTCTTTCATGTATAGTTTAGCCAAATAAGGTGTAGTTCGGTTCGACTTCAGTGGCATGAAGTGTGCCGACTTAGTCAACTGATCCACTACTACCTAAATGTTGTCGTGTCCACTTTTATATCATGGTAACCCATCCATGGAATCAATCAACGCCTGAATCCATATAATGTAAGAACCATTCTAATGGGATATATACAAGTGGATCATTAATTGTTAATCCACTCACACTTGAGCACATTTCCATTGAGGGATTTCTAACAGTTGTAGAAGACCACCGGGTCTCCGATGCTCCACCTTTACTAACCGGCATGTCATGCACTCCTTAATGAACTTTCCAATATCAGGTTTCATATCTTCCAGTAGCAAAGTCGCTTCATATCCATATACATTTTTCTACTGCGTGGGTGTATACTATATCATAATCTATGGCAGTCTTCCAATACTTCTTTATGGAGATCATCAACCTCTGGTACTACTAACCTCTTTCTCTGTAAGCATCTAAGAGAGTCTAGAGAATAGCTAGCCAAATCTTCACCTTCATCTCCAAATTCCGGTCTTTGAATAAGTGCTAAAGTAGTTCGAATCTTTCTTCTATGCTTCTACAATCCAGCCAATCAAAGATGGTCTTGCTATAAGGCTAGCTAACACCGCATCTTAACAAACTATAGAGTTCCTATCTCAAATCTTACATATAGATAATGTCTTAAGATCCTTCCACTCGGCTAACATCATAGAGACTATAGCTTAGTGCTTTCAACTTAATGAATCAGCCACTCAATTGCCTTTACCAGGTGTGTACTGGATCTAAAAACTGTTAGATGCTATAAATTCTAGTGATCGCCATTGCCTCATGTTAAATAAAAAAAATACTTCAATGACTTGTGGTTTGTGTATAACACAAATTGCTCTTCAAGCAAGCAGCGTCGCCAAATCTTAAGTGCAAACACTATAGCTACTAGTTCGAAGTCATATTTTTCATATCTAATTTAATCGGCCTTAACTGTCTCGATGCATATGCCACAACTCTTCCCTTCACATTAGTGCTGCACCTAATCCGGAACCAACTGCATCTGTATAAACTTCCAGGTCCTGGTAGCCTTCAGGTACTATCAGCACAGGTGCATTCGTAAGCAACTCCATTAATTTCTAACAAGCTTCCTCACACTTATCCATCCATTGGAACTTCACTCCTTTCCTAGTTAGGTTAGTCAGAGGTTGTACGATCTTCAAGAAGTTTTGATATGTCATGGTAATAATCGGCTAACCCCAAGAAATTCGTAATCTCTGAACCTGTCTCCAGTCATTTCTAATTCTATATCACCTCTACCTTGGTAGGGTCAATGGAGATGCTTGCTTTAGAAATGACGTGGCCTAAGAATTTAACTTGACTCTGCCAAAACTAACATTTGGAGAACTTGGCTTTTAATTTATTCTGCCTTAAAGTCTTAACCATCGTCCTGAGGTGCTTCTCATGCTCCATCTCAGATTTAGAGTATACTAGTTTATCATCAATGAAAACTAGGACGAACCTATCCAAGTAGTCTTTGAAGACTATATTCATTAGTCCATAAATTAAGCTGGAGCATTCATCAATCCAAATGACATCACCATCCATTCGTAAGAACTATATTTGGTTCTAAATGTTGTTTGTGGGATGTTGTCTTGAGCAATTCTGAGCTGATGGAATCACGTAACTAAGTCCAATTTTGAGAAGATCTTATCTCTACTCAGCTGATCGAACATATCATTAATCTTAGGAAGGGGATACTTGTTCTTAATAGTCAGATCATTCAACTTTCTATAATCGATACATAACATGAGTGATCCATCTGTTTTTTCACAAATACAGTTGTGATTCCTTAGGGTGAACTACTTAATCTAATAACATGCTTAGACTCTAGTTCAGACAGCTGCTTCTTGTGTTCTTCATTTTCTTTTGCGGACATCCTTGTTGGAGGTCGACTAAGGGGCTAAGCTTTGGGAATAAGATCTATTCAGAACTCAATAGCCTGCTTAGGAAGGAGATTTGTTTAGGTTCAACGATATTCGGGTATTCTTTAACCAATGGAATCAAAACAATCTCGTCCTCATCCCGAGCTTCAATAGCAAAAGAAGATCCACTCGAATCTTCAATAGCATTTCCTAGAGTTATGCTAACTCTTTCCTTAGAATCTAGATGGCTGAGAGTCGCGATCCTTTCAGGGCATAATATTTGTGCCTCATATCGATCCAGCCAATCCATCCTAAGAATGATTCTAAATCTTATATATTCAAATACATGCAAGTCACAATAAAAAAGTAGCCACCCAAAAGCAATTTAACATCTTTACATAACAACCTAAGGGTTGCATCTAATAGGATTTGCAATCCTCAAAGATGTTACTAAATATAGCACATCAAAATTAAACTTTTTCACTAGTTCTTTCAATATGAATGAGTGTCACACACCTATATCAAATAGAACTCTAATAAGAAAATCTATAAATAGTATCGTACCTTCATGAACTATAGGTGCCTTCCCTTTGACCTGAGAAGTACAACTAGCTGCCTCAATGGCATTCAATTTCCTAGCTTTCCTTAGACAAGCATTAGCAACCCACTGCCCTACAAATGGTGCTTTACGCGGTTGAGAGCATTCCTTAGAGTAATATCCTTTCTCTCCACAATTAAAGCAAAAAACATGGTCCCTAAATCGAGTTGTATTTCGCTTCACATAATTTAAAAGTATAGTAATATTTTCTATAATAAATTACAACAATAATTTATATTATATAAAACGATATTTAAATAACTACTCAAACACCATAGAATTTCTATTTAAATTGATAATATAACCTTTAACAATTGTTGTGAGATCATTTGATAATTTTATAAATGAGAATTTATTAATTTTTATAAATTTCTGTTGAAAAAGGTTATTAAATTTACATTATTCAATCATTAGATGTTTTAAATAATATCCATTTCTATGTTTAAGTATAATATACTAAGGTATATTATTTGTTTATGTTATATATATTTTATTATATTTTATTTTATCCTTTTTAAGTATTAGGCAATTGATTGCCTGACTGGTCGTCGCCTCTCGTCGATCAATGACAATCGACCGATCGGTTGGAAGGGGTTGACTGGTTCAACCTTTAGGCACGCGATTTTCTATGCCTGTCTTCATGCATTTTCGTCCTTCTCCTCCCTAATCTCTGCCACTCTTTCATCATTCTACATTACATAACTTAATTCCATCATTTAATTATTCTACCAAGTCCCAAACAAGTATTAATTTCACATTATCGATATTATATAATTAGGGAGATGAAGATACCATGTTTAAAATGTTTGGGTTCATTTGTCTGTATTGACATTTTCAATTCTAGATAACTCAATATCATCAAAACAAATGTAGTTAGTGTTAATACCAAAAATGGATCAACACCAAAGAATAGGTTGTAGAAAAACTATGAGACATAGAACTAGCAGATAACAGTAAGAGTAAAAGAAAATAAATAGAAATAAGAAAGAGAGACATAAGATTTTATTGTGGTTCGGCAATCTTTGGGCTACGTCCACTTTATAGCTTTGTTACTTATAGATTTGATAAAGTTGCTTGAGATTACAAAGGGTTTGAGAGAGAATGTCACAAGTATAGGGATTAGACCATTTCTAGGTCCTAGAATTTCCTAAAGTTGCTGCCTTGGCGACTATCGTGTAGAGGAAGAAGAACAGAAGACATAACTTCCGCGTAGTGATGATAGAAACTAGTTCCTTTCTTGGTTATTCTATGGTTTCTATTTATAGGGATAGCATTCATGTCGGATCAGAAATCCACTACCAGAGAGGTCTAGACATCAGCCAAAGATGGTTTGAAAAAGTTGGAATTGCTACGAGTTGAAGTGATAACTCGGTACCGAGTTATCCTTATAACTCGATACCGAGTTATCCCCTTAGGGGGGACTCAGTGATCCAATGCTTCATACTTCATTTTAATATTTATCCCTCGTGTTTTTGTAGTCCAATGGCTTGCTTTGATGATTGTTCCTCCATGACTTGGCGTGTTCTGCAGTTTACTGGAGATAATTCTTCAATTCATGAGATAAGTCACTCGAAACTTAATAAATTTGCTTAGGCTTGCATATAATAGTTAGACAATAACTTGTGCAAAGTTAGCGTTCCCAATTATGAAACACCATAACTTGGTATCAAATTATGGATTTAGCTCCATATTGGTCCAACTTTTCCTGACTTATTTCTATAGCTTATATGAGTCTTCCTTCCATGTTTGAAGTCATTTCATCTTCGTCTCGATGCTCTATCTTTTATTGATTTCTATTTTGTTAAAAACCTAGATAAACTTTGCCCTCCAAAGTATGCTTTCAATGAAAACAAAGTGTGCTCTGGAATAAGACAAATCCTGGATTGCTAGCCTACGAATTCTAGTTGATCGTTTGGATTCCATCTCGAGATGTTGCTTTACTTGGATAATTTCTGACTAGCTATTTGCTTTGGATTCAATTTGAGTTCCAATTCCCTGCATTAATGATGTAATCGTCGTTCCAAAGATCATGTAGTGCTTTAATTTAAGCTGTAGGATCACTACGTTGATTTTAAATTGATTTGGGCAAAGATGGATAACTTAGTACTGGGTTATCCCTATAACTCGGTACCGAGTTATAAACTTAGAAAATTATTGTAAAAACTTTTTTCTAGTTAAGTTGTTAAAGTCGAGCCTTCCTATTCACTTACTGTAGTTTTTCCTCATTTCTTCCGAGTCTTCACTTGCTTCCAACCGACTCGAGCTTTCCCAGCCTTAAGCTAACTCAAGCTCCCAAGCTCCTTCTACTGTCGCCACCGATCAAGTCCCGGACAATCATCATCTGACTTTGCTTTAGTTGGATTGTTGCCATTCACCGAAGTTGCCACTTCTAAGTTCTCGACCTTCAACTCTCTGACCCGATTCATTTCATAACCTCAGGCCAAGTTATCCTTTGGTTCGAATTTAAAGATTGGATTTGAGTTGACAATGGTGTAACATCTCATATCTCGAGGCCTAAAGCAATGCGCTACAGATGCTACAGTCATCTAAAGTATTAACTTCCGGCGACTAAATATGGCTATGTTAATGGTATCTACAATATCAGAAGCACTTGAATATGAAACAAATCACAGATTTCAAAAAAAAATTTCCATTACATTTTAAACCACATGTTCCATATTCAAATTACATATTCCCAAAATGTTTTCTAGGAAATGATTAAATTTACTGATTACAAAATATGCCAAGAGCAACATATAATGATGCCCCCTTGGTTGACCAGAGTAATATAGTCATAGTTGACTTAATACACACAATGAAAAATAAACTACAAAACAAGAACTACAACTCCTAAGTAGCTATCTGTTAGCCACCTGGTCGCCTCCGATAGCTTTATTCGTCCTCCTACTAAAACCTGAAAACCTTAACTCTTAGCCTACTCAAATCAATTTTTGAGCACCCGAGGTTTAAGGGGAAAACATAAACTTCGAGTCAGACATAAAGCCTGGTGTGAATAATACTATACATCTCGGTTATTAATGTTAAGCGAGACCACGCCGCTTAGCGGAACTGGTATCCCCTCACTAACATTCATTTAAAACATATCTTTCTTTTGCAAACCTTTTCCTGCAACTAAAACTGGTTAAAATCTGTAAAGCATCATTATGTAAACATACATATCATGTAATAAATGAACTATCTGTTCTAACACTATAGTTTTGTTTGGCTAACATTAACCTTTGATTGACTCGGGCCTACTAGACAATATAAACAAAATTTATCTAACATATGTTAAACACTCTTCATTTGGATGGTCTATCCCTAACTATCTGTTAAATACTTCTCTTCTGGATGGCCTGTCCCTAACTTAACATCTCCCAGGGTCACCTGATCCTAATGGTTTTGCGGGCTAACCAATAACCTATCTGTATACAAACATACATTCCTTCTGTGTGTAATCATAATTTTACTCTAACCGGGGACAAAATTAGCTAGGGCCAATAGCTAATGTAATAGGGCGCGACCCTATACTAGTCCTATCTGGTTTTCTAATATCTTAGTCATTTTCACTTAGGGATCCATTCCCATAATTTCTCTTGAAAACCTTTTTTAGAATGATTTAAAACCTATAAATCAAACTCACTCAAGGAAAATACATATATACTTTTTGCTTTACTCAAAATCACCTTGCCATGTTATATATACACTTTACTCAAACCTTAGTTGATGAGAACATTTAAACCTTTGAAAGTACACCTTTCGAATCCATTGAAAGTACCCATTTCAAAACCATTGGAAGCATCTCTTTCGAAACCAAGTAAAACCTTTCATTTATATAGACCAAAAGGCCAAAACCTTCCTTTCGAAACCATCCTTAAAACCTCTCGTAACCTTTGAAAACCTCCCTTTCTTAAGCTTTAAAACCTTAGACATCATATCTTCAAACACTTCAAAACACTGCGTTTAGAGGCCCTTGGAAAAACCTTTCCTTTCAACCCTTCCGAAACAATCAGAAAAACAGTACCTTTCGACTCCTTCGAAATATTTGGGGAACCACCCCTTCAAAAACATTTTAAAACCCTTTGAAAGCATTAAAAACTTTATAAACTTAGAGCTTTTGAAAGTACCTGGATTCAATTTAAAACTTGTGGAAAAACACCTTTCAAAACCATTAAACCATCCCCTTCAAAACCATTTGGGTTCTACCTTCAACAGAGAAAAAGGGTCATTTAACATCATCTAAGTCGACAGCCTACCTTTCAAAAGCATTCCTAAATAAAGAAGTGATGGTGTTGAAACCACCCTTTCGAAAGCATTGGAGAAGTGGCTAATTTTAAATTTTAAGTATATACCTTTCGAAATCATTGACTTCGAAAGGTAGAAAGACCGCAACTAGGGTTTCTACCCCTTCGAAAGCATTATTCAAAATAAAAGAGAACAACCCATTCGAAACCCTTTTCTTTAAAAACATTTGACTCAATCGAAAGCCAACCGAGTCGAAAGTTATCCCTTCGAAAGCAAAGCAGCCGCTACTTTAATTTTAAAACAAAGGCATACTCCAACCCCTTCGGAACCCAACATTTCGACTATGTACCCTCCGCTTTTGTCCTATATGCTACGTACTAAGTAACTTGATACCATACGCATTATTTTCGAAAGCATGGTAGCGAAATGTCCGAGTCGGAACCCCTGGTGTTGAAAGTAGCGGAACACGCTAAAAACATGTTATTTTTTGTTTTTAACTTAAAAGGGACACTTTTTAACTAACCTGCTATTGTTTGTCAAATTTTCATTGGTTGCTAATTATCTTTTTCAAAAGTGCTACCAATATTTTCAGAAATAAACAATAGTTTTTACTTTACAAAATAACCCTTCCCCTTAAATAAATATATAAACATTGTCTCATACCTTAAATAGTTTTATATATTAATCAGTACACTTAGGACAATTCTACAAAAATTCCAAGAAATCTAATTTAATATGTTTTCTAACATATTTAAATTCCAAACCCAAATAATAATTTATTTAGCCGTAAATAATTTAAAACCCAAATAATCATTTCCTTCACTGGAATATGAATAAAAAATTCACATTAATTCAGAAAATTATGAAAATTGAAACCTGTCTCTAAAATATTGTTTTCGATCTACATTTAAATTCACAAGGCATTTGGATGTCATTTAATAGGATTTTCATATCAAAACATATCATAAAATAAATATGAACATGCATAAATCATTAACAAGTATATACAAACATTTAATCATTCAAAATATGGCGTAAAATATGCAAAAACACTTCGGATTATCCTTAAGACCAAAGACCATAAGAAAAGTGAGATGTAGTAATTATTCACCTTAGCTTTGTGATTAAAGATGTGAGGTTTGAATGAATTTGGTGTTGGTTAAGTTTCCCCTTTTACTTTCTTCTTCTTACTCTTGAAAATGGTGGCCGACCACTCTTTTAGTTTTGATTTTTGTAAATGAGAATGAATAAATACATGGCTAAGGGATTTAGGATATTAAAATGCCTACTTTCCTATTTTACCCCTTACTTATTTCCTAACACATTTTATTCATGATATCTTGTTTTGATTTACATATTAACATGGCACGGCTACCCTTAATTATAATCAAATCTCAATCCATTAATCATTTTACATTATTTTATTTTATTTACTAATTAAATATCCTAAATGATTTTACTGAAAATATAGGGTGTTACAGACTCCCCTTCCTAAAGAATTCGTTCTCAAAAATACGATAAGGTGCACAACAAATCAATCAACGGGGTAAAACATACCATCAAACAAATCAGGATAAGCGTCTCTAATCCTGCTCTCAGTCTTCAAAGTACAATCTCTCTAATCGTCACTCCACTAGACTTTCACTAGTCTGACTGTCTTGTTTCTTAGCTTCTTCTCATCTCTCGCAACTATCCAAATCGGCTTTCTAACTATAGTCAAGTCCGGCTCTACTACTAAATCCTCTAACACCGTCGGTGTTATAGTAGTCTCTGGGTCTCTAACACACTTTCTAAGATAAGAAACATTGAAAACATCATGGACTCCTGCCAAACTACTCGGTAACTCTACCCTATATGCGAGTTTTCTGATCCTCTCAACAATACAAAAAGGTCCAACGAATCTCGGTGCTAATTTTCTTGATCTTTCGAATCTAATCACACCCTTCATCGGTGAAACCTTAATAAACACATAATCTCTAACAGAAAACTCTAAGTCTTTTCTCCTTCTGTCTGCATAACTTTTCTGCCTAGACCAAGCCTCCTTCATTCTAGCCCGAATCAACTCAATCTTCTCTGCGGATTTTCTCACTAAATCCGGACCAAGAACCAATCTATCCCCGGTCTTCAACCAACATGCGGAAGATTTGCATGGCCTTCCATACAAAGCTTCAAATGGTACCATCCCAATACTAGTCTGATATTCGTTGTTATACGAGAGCTCGACTAATGTAGATGGTCTTCCCATGATCCCCCAAAATCTAACACACAAACTCTTAACAGATCCTCCATGACTTTAACAACTCTTTCCGTTTCCCCATCAGTTTGTGGATGGTAAGCGGTACTCATCTTGAGCTTGGTTCCTAAAATATCCAGTAGACTCTTCTAGAACTCACTAGTAAATAAGGGATCCCTATCATTAACTATGCTATTAGGAATTCCATGAAGACCAACCACGTTCCTCATAAACAATCTCGCCAAAATAGGTGTCGTTCTAGTTGACTTTACTAGAATGAAATGAGCACTTTTGATCAATCTGTCCACTATAACACATATACTTTCATTCCTCTTCTAGATCTTGGCAGTCTGTCTATAAAACCATAGAAATAGAATCCCATTTCCAAACCGGAATATCCAATGGCTGAAGTAGCCCACTTGGCTCCTGATGTTCAACCTTTACCTACTGGCAATTCAAGCATTGCTTTACCCATAAGCCAACATCCCTCTTCATACATTCTTAGAAGAAACTTCTCTTCATATCCAGATACATATTTGTTCCTCCTGGATGAATAGTTAACTTCGAGCGATGACATTCCTCTCAAACTTCCTTTCTTATGTCTCATATATTCGGAACACATAACCTTCCTTTCTTTCTCAACCACCCGTTTTGGCCAGAACTAAAATCCTTTAAGTCATCGCTCTCTATTCCATTTCTTAACTTCCTGACTCGATCCATTAAAACTGGATCCTCCTCTTGTTTAGAAGAAATATTTTCGATCATTACCTGTCGAAATTCTAAACAAGATAACATAACACCTTCTCCACTAGACCCAGCCCCGGATCTACACTGCACTCTACAAGCTGACAATGCTTCCAAATCTTTCCACTCATTAATCATCGCCAATACTGCATTTTGATGCTTTCTGCTAAGTGCATCTGCTACCTTATTACCTTTTCCAGCTGTGTACTCAATTCCGAAATCATAAGCAGCAATAAACTCTAACCACCTCTACTGCCTCATGTTCAGCTCCTTTTGAGAGAACAAATACTTCAACGACTTATGATATGTATATAGCTCAAATCGCTCCCCTATAAGGTAATGCCTTCACACCTTCAAAGCAAATATCAATGCAGCTAATTCCAAATCATGCATTGTATATCTAACTTCATGTGGTCTAAGCTGTCGAGAAGCATAGGCAATCACTTTACCTCTCTACATTAACACAGCTCCTAATCCAATTCCACAGGCATCAGTATAAACTACCAAATCCTGGTTCCCTTCCGGAACAACCAATACAGGTGCATGGGTCAATAAATGTTTCAAGCTCTGGAATGCTTCCTCACACTTATCGATCCACACAAACTTCACATTCTTTCGTGTAAGCTTGGTAATTGGCCCTGCTATCTGCAAAAATCCTTAATAAACCTCTGGTAATACCCAGCCAATCCAAGAAAACTTTTTATCTCAGTCACTATCTCGGGTCTCTTCCAATTATTCACCGCTTCAATTTAATCGGATCCACTGACAACCCTTTCTCTAAGACTACATGACCAAGAATACTTCCTTCTTCCATAAATGGCATTTCGAAAACTTCGCCTTCAGCGGATGCTTCCTCAGCGTCTCAAGCACAACTCTAAGATGAATTTCACGCTCCTTCTCATCCTTAGAGTATATTAGAATATCATCTATGAAAACCAATACGAACCTATCCAAGTGTTCTCGGAAAATTTAGTTCATCAGATCCACAAAGAATGCTGCCGCATTAGTTAGTCCGAACAACATAACTAACCATTCGTATGATCCATATTGAGTCCTACACACCGTCAATGGAATACTATCCTCTGCTACTCTAAGCTAATGAAAACATATCACCAAATCCAACTGAGAAAATACCTTGGCTCCACTCAACTGATCGTACAAATCGTCAATTCTCGGCAATGGAAATCAATTCTTTATCGTCCTCTCATTCAACTTACGATAATCGATATGTAGCCTTAATGATCCATCCGGCTTCTTAGCAAATACTATTGCTGCTTCCCAAGGCAAACTACTTGGTTTGATAAAACTCTTGCCTTCCAAATCCACCAACTGCATCTTCAACTCTTTCATCTTTGTAGGTGTCATCCTACTTGGCGGTCTACTCACCAGCTCAGCTCTAGGCACTAAATCTATCCGAAACTCAATGGCTCGTTTCGGTGGCAATCCAACTACAGGTTCAAAGACATGTGCAAATTCTCTAACCACGAAAACCCGATTCAACTCGTCTTCTAGCTCCACAACACCTAGTAAAGCATTCACTTCATAACTAGGGTTTTCTATGGTATAAACTATCTGATCACTACAGTCAGGGTGTCTAAGCGATATTTTCCTATCATGGAAAAATATCCTAGCATCATACTCACTCAACCAATCATACCAAGAATAATTCTGAACCCTATAAAGTCAAACACATGCAAATAGCAAATAAAGGTATGACCTAACGAATCAAACTCTAAGTGGTCACACTTCATCTCAAGTGTCGCATACCCTCCTATTGGATTTGCAACCCTTAAGGAAGTAACTAAAAATGAGGGTTCTAGGTTAAGCTCATCTACCAAATATTGAGATATAAAAGAATGCGATGTACCAGTATCAAACAGAATGCTAACAAACATACAGTGAATCTGTAGTGTGCCTCCCAGAACTGCCTTTCCCTTCTCCTTCACTGATTGCTTTGAAGTAGCAGGCTCCAAAGCATACACCTTGCCCTTTCCATCCTTCATGGGCTCCTTGCATTGATTCTTATAGGGACCGATCTAATCACAATTAAAGCACCTGATGTTCTTCTTTTCAATACCTTCTTATCCTTTCCCTTTCCAGTATGACACTCATGATTATAATGTCCTTTCTTGTCGCACTAGAAACAGGCCACCTCAGACTTCCCCTTCTACGCTGCTCCTCCCTTCTGAGCATTCTTCTTATGGAAGAACTTCCTTTCTTGGCCTTGTCCAACCTGGACCTCCTTCTCCTTCTTTTTTTCCAAACAAGCAAGCACCTCTTCGTGTCTTAACTCCATCTCCACTACCACATCACATGAATCTCTGATGTGCGGTGAGGTAGCCCTCGCCAACACTAGCTTCAAACCTCTAACAAACTTCTCATTCCTTTTCATCACTGTATCAAATGTGGCATACCCATATCGGGCTAACTCCTCGAACCTATCAGCATACTCTAGAATAGACATCTCCCCTTGTTCAAGCTCAGCAAACTTCCGGACCAAAATATACTGTGCCATTACTGACATGAACCTTTCCTGAAATCTTCTCTTAAACTCCGCACAAGTCATTGTCTCCTCGTCCACACCAGCTGTTACATTATTCCACCAGAACAAAGTAGCTCCTTGAAGCTGTCTTAAAGAAAGTCTCCTTTTCTGCTCATCATTGAGCCCCAAGTCAGCGAAAATCCTTTCACAGTGTAGCAGCCAGTTTTCCACCTCGATAGCATCCTCGATCCCAATAAACGGCTTCCCTCCAAGCCTAGTGTACTCTGCTTAAGTTAGCATAATGGTTTACTATCGGAGCTTCCTAAACTCCTCTTCCAGCAACATTTCCTCCAACAACTCCAGCTGCAATTCCAACTTTAATCATGTTCATAGGAAACTGATACATGGCTCTAATATCCACTTATGGAACCCCAGCACCAACGTTCTCAGCCTGAGCCTGACCTTGATTCCTTCTAGTATTCAGTCAGGCATTTCCATTTGTGGTAATGCTGTCTCCTCAAAAATTAACTCTGCTTCTTCTTGCGTCCATATATGTATTCAAGCCTTGTGAGATACAGAAGAATAGCCTAAGAGAGATAGGAGAATAGAGATATAGCGTATACTTATATATAGCAAATACAAGTATATTACTATAGCGTTATCCCATACCCCGATCTTAACTCTAATTCCTAAGGTCATTTTTAGTTAAAGTATTTCATAAACCTTTGCTCTGATACCAAGTTGTAACATCCCTTATCTAGAGGCCCAATGCTAAGCACTACAGATGTTGCAGTCTTTTATAATATTAACTTTCGTCGACCAAATACGGCTATGTTATTGATATCTATGATAACAGAAGCACTTAAATATGAAAAAAATCATAGATTTCAAAACAAAAATTTTCCATTACAATTCAAAACACATGTTCCATATTTAAATTACACTATCCTAAAACGTTTCCCAAGCAGTGATCAAATATAATTATAACAAAATACACCAAGAGCTATATATGATGATGCCCTCTTGGTTGACTAGAGTAATATAATCATAGTTGACATAATACACACAGTGGAAAATAAATAACAAAATAAGAACTGCAACTCCTAAGTAGCTATCTCTTAGCCTCCTACTTGCCTCCGGTAGCTTTATTCATCATCCTACTGAAACCTGAAAACCTTAACTCTCAGCCTACTCAAATCAATTTTTGAGCACCTGAGAGTTTAAGGGGAAAACATAAACATCAAGTCAAACATAAAGCCTAGTGTGAATAATACTATACATCTCGGTTATTAATGTTAAGTGTGACCATGTCGTTTAGTGGAATGGGTTTCCCCTCACTAACATTCCATTAAAACATATCATTCCTTTGCAAAACTTTTCCTACAACCAAAACTGGTTAAAATCTGTAAAGCATCATTATGTAAACATACATATTAGGTAATAATTGAACTATTTGTTCTAACACTATAGTTTTATTTAGCTAACTATTGACCTTTGGATGACTCGGGCCTACCAGAAAATATAAATTTTTTTATCTAACATCTGTCAGACACCCTTCTTCTGGATGTTCTGTCACTACTGTCTGTTAAATACTTCTCTTCTGGACGACATGTCCCTAACTTAACATCTCCCAGGGTCACCTGATCCTAATCGTTTTGTGGGCTCACCAATAACTTATCTGTTTACAAACATATATCCCTTCTGTGTGTAATCATAATTTTAGTCTTACCCGTGAGTGTGACAAAGTCCTACACATTGGAATTTTGGACAAAATTAGCTAGGGCCAATAGCTAATGTATAGGACGCGACCCTATACCAGTCCCATCTGGTTTTCTAATATCGAGTCATTTTCACATAGGGATCCCCTCCTATAATTTTCCTTGAAAACCTTTTTCAAAATGATTTAAAACCTATAAATCAAACTCACTCACGGAAAATACATATATACTTTATGCTTTACTTAAAATCACCTTGCCATGTTATATATATACTTTACTCAAACCTTAGTTGATGAGAACATTTAAACCTTTGAAAGTACCCCTTTCGAATTCATTGAAAGTACCCTTTTCAAAACCATTGAAAGCATCTCTTTTGAAACCAAGTAAAACCTTTCATTTATCTAGGCCGAAAGGCCAAAACCTTCCTTTCGAAACCATCCTTAAAACCTTTTGAAACCTTTGAAAACCTCCCTTTTGTAAGCTTTAAGACCTTAGACATAATATCTTAAAACACTTCAAAACATTTCCTTTAGAGGACCCTTGAAAAAACCTTTCCTTTAAACCCTTTCGAAACAATTAGAAAAACATTACCTTTCGACTCTTTCGAAACCTTTTGGGAACCACCCCTTCGAAACCACTTTAAAACCCTTCAAAAGTATCAAAATCTTTATAAACTCAACTCTTCCGAAAGTACTTGGGTTCAATTTAAAACATGTGAAAAAACACCTTTCGAAACCATTAAACCATCCCCTTCAAAAACCATTTAGGTTCTACATTCAATAGAGCAAAAGAGTCATTTAATATCACTTAAGTCGAAAGGCTACCTTTCAAAATCATTCCTAAGTATAGAAGTAATGGTGTCAAAACCACCCTTCCAAAAGCATTGGAGAAGTAGCTAATTTTAAAAGTTAAGTATACCTTTCAAAACCGTTGACTTCAAAAGGTAGAAAGCCATAAGCTAGGGTTTTCGACCCCTTCGAAAGCATTATTCAAAACAAAACAGCGCAACCCATTTGAAACCCTTTTCTTTAAAACCATTTCACTTAGTCGAAAGCCAACTGAGTCGAAAGCTATCCCTTCGAAAGCAAAGCAGGCGCTACTTTAATTTTAAAAGAAAGGCATACTCCAACCCCTTCGGAACCCAACGTTTCGACTATGTACCATCCGGCTTTATCCAATTCGTTATGTACCAAGTAACTTGATACCACGCGCATTGTTTTCGAAAGCATGGTGGCGAAATGTCCTAGCCAGAACCCCTGGTACTGAAAGTAGCGGAACTTGCTAAAAACATGTTATTTTTTGTTTTTAACTTAAAAGAGAAACACTTTTCAACTAACCTGCTATTATTTGTCAAACTTTCATTGGTTTCTAATTATCTTTTCAAAAGTGCTGCCAACATTTTCAAAAATAAACAATAGTTTTTATTTTACAAAATACCCCTTCTACTTAAATAAATATATAAAACATTTAAGTCTCATGCCTTAAATAATTTTATATATTCATCAAAAAATTTAGAAAAATTCTACAAAAATTCAAAAAAATCAAATTTAATATGTTTTCTAACATATTTAAATTTCAGACCCAAATAATAATTTATTTAGCCGTAAATAATTTAAAACCTGAATAATCATTTACTTCACTAGAAAATTAATATAAAATTCACATTAATTCAGAAAATTATGAAAATTGAAACCCATCTCTAAAATATCGTTTCTGATCTACATTTAAATTTGCAAGGCATTTGAATGTCATTTATTTGGTTTTCATATCAAAACATATCATAAAATCAATATGAACATGTATAAATCATCAAGTATACACAAACATTTAATCATTCAAAATATGACATAAACATGCAAAAATACTTCGGATTATCCTTAAAACAGAAAACCAAAAGAAAAATGAGATTTCATAATTATTCACCTTAGCTTTGTGATTAAAAATGTGAGATTTGAATGAATTTGGTGTTGATTAAGCTTCCGCTTTTACTTTCTTCTTCTTACTCTTGAAAATGGTGGTCGGCCTACCTTTTAGTTTTGATTTTTGTAAATGAGAATGAATGAATACATGGCTAAGGGTTTTAGGATATTAAAATGCCTACTTTCCTAATTTACCCTTTACTTATTTCCTAACACATTTTATTCATGCTATCTTGTTTTGATTTACATATTAATATGGCACGGCTACCTTTAATTATAATCAAATCGTAATCCATTAATCATCTTACATTGTTTTATTTTGTTTACTAATTAAATATCCTAAATAATGTTACCAAAAATATGAGGCGTTACAAATGGGATGATGGTTGCAATATCGATGATCGGGTCTTAGTGGACTTTAATTTGGAGAAGGATGGTTGAGTTTGAGCATGTATTGGATTGGTGGTGAAGCTAGGCTTTGCCCCAGTCGAATACGCATGGTTCCTAGGACATGTTGTGGTCTCTTACATTAAACATCTTTTTCACGAAATAGGCCAGACCCTGATCGTCAAATAAATTCCAGTACGACGATTCATATTGGACTTGGGTGTATTGGAGAGTTGCATTGCAATGCCTTTTCATTTTTTCATTTACATTGATCCTGAAAAGAAAAAGCTTTCCGCATCGCTACGGACAATGGATCCATTATCAATTGTCAATCGATAACGAGTAGCTATAGAAAATAAATTTCAAAGGACGGTGTGGATTTTTTATTAACACGAGTAAGCTATTTGCACAGGATGGTCTGTTAGTGGCGTTCGAGACCTTGGATTCATTCTGAGTAGATAACATACTATGCTTGCCTTGGTCAACACTTGCAATCCGATCAGTCGACACACACTGACTTCCTTTGAATTCCAAGCATTAATCACATAGGAATCCTATAAGGAATGAAGCATACCTGACCGTAATCAATGAGTTTTATTATCTAGAATGACACATCGATCAACCCATTGCCAATCTGGTAAAGGAGAATCCACACCTTCAGAAGCTGAATCACAAACTACCCTAATTTCTCCATCCATTCCTGTGGGTCCAAGTCAACCAATTTCCTCTAAATTTTATGGACCGTTGTTTCCTATTAGACCTATGCTCAACTAGTTGCCTCCTAGGATGAGAATCCTAACTGATCCTCTAGGACAAGGGCCCTAAATTCTGTCATTAAGATCGCTTAGAAATATATGCATGCAGCACGGCATTCCAAAGAGCGATGTTCAATTGCCCACTTGAGCTGAACTTGCAAATAGTCCCTCAGAAGGTTTCACTGCGTGCAACCAATACATGTGCTTAAATCAAGTCATACCACCATTTACTTGATTTTTGATGGTGGTGCTTTAGAAACTAGGACTTACACCATTCCCAGTTCATCCCAAGGCTATGCACTCCCGAGTTAATTATATATCATCTTCATGGTCAGGCTTGGATGACCTCCATGGATTAATGAGCTAACATTCCTCCTACGCTTCAAGAGGAGGCAAGATTGACCTTCCTTCATAATTATAGAAGCCTGAAGGGGATGCAAGCTGATAGGAGATCTTCACAACAAATGCTTAGCTTTCAAAAATGAATATTTCTTCGCTTGGTGTCCAAAGGGCTTCAATCATCTCTGGATATCAAGAAGCAAGTCTTCATTCCTTGGCTTCTGCCCAACTAGGATGTTTTACATCTCAAACTTTTTATACATTTTATTGCAGCCATTCCGAGGTAGGAAAGTAATCGCGAACTCAGAGCAATGCTTGAACTCTTGAAGGCCGCGAGACCTTCTGAACGCTTAGTTGAGTTCTTATTAACAAATAAGAACCTTCAATGGTTTGGCTTACTACACCCTGAAAGATTTGCTTTGGCTGAAGAACCTTCAACTTTGAGTGACTCTAGGATGCAAACTCATTCTTCTACCCTAACTCATATCTCCAGTGAGGATGCTCAGGGGAATATGGTCGGTCCATCGAGTGGTATTCAACCCGTTGAAGTTCCTAAAGCCGATGCAGATTTACCTTCCAAAGAAGATATTTTGAGGGGTAGGATTAGGACGTCTCCAATCCTTGAGGAAGAAGATGCCATTTCAGAGGAGAGAAAGGAAACAAAAGATGGTTGTGGAGGAGGAGGAATAGGCTATAGATGACATAAATGATAGTGACTTTCATGCCATTGAGTAAGGAGATTAGTCATGTAGTGAATCGTCGGAGATGAGCCCCGATCTTCCTATCCTACCTTTTCTGGTATTACTGACCACCAAGGAGTTGAGTCCTGAACTTCCCATTTCTCCGTAAGAACAACTAACTATCGAAATTCCCTAATCAATTGGGGGCCAAGCTATTGAAATCTCTGTAGGAGATACGTCACATTCGGATTTTCTGAGAGGTCTCTATTAACTTGAATGAATTTGGGGATTTCTCAATTAGCAAACTAATAGGCAAAATTGACTCGGATATCAAATTATCCTCAATTGCTTTCATAAGCGAGGGCAAAGAGTCTCCAACTATAAAACTATACTGATATGATCGGTAGAGTATATAGGTGGTGTTCGGCATTGCACACTCCACTTTAAGATCATGGACACACATTTCTGCTTTATGTTAAATTTTAGAGTTCAAGTGTTAACTCTATTTTTCTTTTCGTTTCAGGTTCCATGGGCCGCAAATTAGTCCATCATTTGTGCTAACGTTCCAGCTCTTATGCGGATCAGAATCTAGATCCAGTATATTATACCTGCCATGAAATTGAAGAGAAGAGGAGAAAGAGGAAGGATAGAGAAGCAGATGATGAAGCTCGTCGTTTGGAGAGAGATTGCGAGTGGGGAGAGAAAAGAAGAAGGGATGGCGATGATGATGCCTTCGACGATACTCATAAGTGCCACAAGTATTCGTACGATCGCCACGGGACCATATCATCCATTAACTCTGCTCGCACTGAAGCTTAGGCTGCCGCAATGCAAGAAATTCCATCCTCTCAAGCTGTAACCCTTATTGCTCCTACTTCTTCTAAACGCGGTGAGAAGTACAAACTTCCGTCGGGTTCTTCTCAGCTTTACGCCAATTTCAAATATCTGTTTTTACATGGGGTCAAATTCGATCACACTATAAAGCTCACAAATAGAGCTACTTCTCTTTGAAATCTCGAGATAGTCCATGAGGACTTAGAATCCAAATTTGAATGGTAGTGCCTTGTACGAGCTCTCTCTAACATGAACCGAAGCAAATACCAACAAATTCTCTCGTTTGAGGTAGAAAGAGATGACTATGATAAAAGGATTAAGGGTTGTGATGATGAGATAGCTCAATAAAGCTTGATATAGACGCTACCCTAAATGGAAATGCTACGAGTGACAAATTACTAATGGAAGCGAGCAGGGCTCATGATATAGCGCTCCTCATGATTTTGACCGAATTTTCCTTTTGAATTAGTAGACTAACAAGCTGAACAATGATTCAAACTTCCAAAGAAACTAGGGGACAATTAGTCATGGCTTTCGAGATTTCTCTAAGCAAAAAGGAGAATTTACCCAGTATTAAATGAGCGGTCTATAAAGGATCAACTTAAAGATGCCCATATGGAGTCTTTCAAGCCAAAGGAGCAAGTAACTACTGGAGAGAACATTGTTAAGGCCCAGGACCGAACCATCACCGAATAGGCCGCAACCATTGTTGAACAGGCCGCTAAACTCACTAGACTCCACGAGGATAATACAAAACTGGCTAAGGCGGTAGAAAAGGCTGAATCTAATAAGTTGGTGGTCAAAATTGACTGCTTAGTCACAAGGTCGGAGCTTGCGGACCTTCAAAGAGAGCATGATGAGGTGGTGAGTCAAATGGATACCACCGTGCTACACTTGCTCCGTGATGAAGAAGGGTAGCTTGAGGTGGCTCGAAGATAACTATCCCTAGACCCTTGCTATTATTTGGGAGGCAATAACGGTCAGAACAGAGCGGGCCGAGGATATGCACTTTAAAGAGGAACTCATGGCCACTTATCTAAGTTCTTAGGATATAGACTTTTGAAAGGGAAATTTTAAAGGAAGAGAAAGAGAAGGACACTGCTGAGGCTGCTGCTAAAGCTATTGTCGGCCTGAGTTCTTTGGGTTAGGGCAAGACATTTGCTCCTAAACTTCAAGAGCAAGCATCGATCGTTCCCGCATCCACAGGTTTGGCTATGCAATCTCGTGCACTCTCCTGCCATTTGAAGCTCTACGTAAGTCGTATATTCCTTCGATCATCGAGCGGCCTACTGAAATGATACCAGTGAAGGGGTTTTGAAATTGAAGTTAACGATTAAACTCCCAGTTCAGGTATTTCTCTCGTTTCTCCAGTATTCTAAAAGCTCCAGTTCACCTTGGAGTCCTTTACTAAACTATACAACTATGTTTCCTAACTTATAGGCCAGCCATCTCTCCCGACTCCACCTCCATCTACACAGGGTTGGGGAGCCACTACTATCTTTACAGCTTAAACCACTATCTCCGCAGTAGCTTCAGATATAATTCCTATCTCAATCTTCGGGCCTGGGCCCGACTCTAAACATATAACAGCATTACAAAACCTAGAGAATGTCTCTATGTCTTAAGAAGAAGAAGTGATAATGACCGATGAGTCAAACCCGACCAATAAGGAGAAAATGGCAAGGAGACTTAAGAAGGGGCTACAAGTAAAGAAGAAGAAGGAGGAAGCAAAGCACAAGATTCCGGCTACAGTAAAGCTCCAAAGGTCAAAGTATGAAGACAATGCTTCAAGATGTTCTGAGGGGCCTTGCCCTACTACGGGAGGAGAGTCTGCATCCTTAGAGGGTGTCATTGCCCTTGGGAAGGAAAGCAAGAGGAAGAAGATTCTGATTCGTCCAGGCAAGGACAATAAAGGTGGCTATGGTGGAAAGATATGATGATGTGATCGAGTTCCATTGGAGTCGAGCATTTATGGTTTTTGTATGTATTTTGAGTCGATCGAGTCTATACAAGTACAAAGTTTATACTTTCTGTTTTGTTTCTTTTTTTGTTGTTTGATGTTTGGAATTGGTCGGTATTGTGCGGTACTGGCCCCCGCTGTTTGTTGAGTTTGTACATAAACTGATATTTGTAATGAAAGGTTATCATTTCTATTATAATCTCTGCTGTGTACATTTCTGGCATTCTGTGTGATGTGCTTGTTTATAAATAACTACCTGTGTATATAATATGATTGCCCGCATTGCAATTTACTATATCATATACTTCTATGTCTATGCTATATATTTCTTTACCGCAACTCTGTGCATGTAAATGGTATTTCTGCAGTTATTTAGCATATTATATTACTTAGCTCTGTAATGATTTTCCAAAATACTCCATTTGACATAACAGAACCGTGGTGTATCTCGAGTTAGCCTGTCCCGATCATGTGTTGGTGTATGCATGCCCCCTACTCCATTGGGCTAGTTACTCCGAACTCAGGATTCAAGAAATTTGTTAGAGATCAATTGTTTTGGGCAACTTGTTCGGTTGCCTCTAATTTGGGTCATGCAGTAGGGTCTTGTCTTGGGGAACCCGTAGTTTTGATGCTCGATTCTGAGCATTTCACTCCTTGACTGTGACCATATTCTTCCAAATTCAGTGTTGGGATCTTGTTCGCATATCGGTTTCTGTCTTTGGAAACTTTCAAAAAGCTTAAATACTTGGACTTTCCTCCGATGTTGCCATCGATCCGGCGATTTGGACTTTCACGATATTGCTGGAGCAATGCTGATTTCCTATAACATCCCCTATTTGGAGGCCAAAAGCTAAACGCTATAGATGCTGCAGTCATCCACAATATTAACTTCTGGTGACCAAATACGGTAATGTTAACGGTATCTATAATATCAGAAGCACAGGAACATGAAACAGAATAACATATTTCAAAAAACAATACTTTTATTATATTTCCAAAACCTATTCCATATTCAAATTACATAATCCCATAATCGTTTCCCAAATTCAAATAAAATATAGTTATTACAAAAATATGCCAAGAGTGACATATGACGATGCCCCCTTGGTTGACCAGAGTACCTATATACAATACAGCGGAATCAATCCAAAATATAACAGCAACTCCTAATTAGCTATTCGTCAGCCACCTGCTCGTCACCGGAAGCTTTATTCGCCAACCTACTAAAATATGTAAACCTCAACCTTAGCCTACTCAAATCAATTTTGAGCACTCGAGAGTATAAGGAAAATAAACTTCGAGTCAGACATAAAGCCCGATGTGAATAATACTATACATCTCGGTTATCTGATATTAAGTGAGACCACGCTGCTTAGTGGAGTGGATTTCCCTCGTTGATATCCTTTTTAAAACATATCTTTTGCAAATTATAATCCTGCAACCAAAACTGGTTAAATCTATAAAGCAATATCATGTATATGTACATATCAGTTATCATATGGACTATCTGTTCATACACTATAGTTTTGTTTGGCTAACTACTAACCCTTGGCTGGCTCGGGCCTACCAGAAAACATAAAAATCTAAAACCTGTTAGATACTCTCCTTCTGGACGTTCTGTCCTTACATATTTCTCCAGATCTAACTGATCCTAATGGTTTTAAGGGCTTACTAATAACCTGTCTTTCCTTTTTAGATTCCTTTCGGTGTGTACATAATTTTAGTCTTACTTGTGACAAAGCCCTACACACTAGAATTTTGGACTAAATTTGCTAGGGGCCAATAGCTAATGAGTATAGGGCACGACCCTACACCAGTCCTATCTGGTCTTCTAATCTGAGTCATTTTCTTAGGGTTAACTACACTTTAAATTTTTTCTTGAAAATCTTGTCAAAATGATTTAAACCTTTAAATCATACATATGCAAGAAAAATATACTCTTAGCTTTTCTCTAAGCTATTTGCCATGTTATATATACAATATCCATAATAATGTTAATGAAATTATTAAGGATTTCCCATCCATCCAAAATAAGTTAAAACCCTTTTTAACTTAAAAACACATAGGCTATATTGCCAAAAAAACTCATTCGAAACCTTTATTTAAAACCTTTAAACAACCCTTTCGAAACCATTGAAAGTACCCCTTTTGAATCTTTGAAAGTATCCCTTTCAATACAAATAAAACCTTAGGCCAAAGGACAAAACATACCTTTCAAAACCATTGGGGAACCACCCCTTAGAAACCTTTCTTTAAACCTTTCGAAAGCATTTGGGTTCAATTTATATCATGTGGAAACAACTTTCGAAACCATTAAAACTATCTCTTTCGAAACCATTTGGTTTCTACGTTTTATTGAGCAAAAGGGTCATTAAAGCATTTAAGTCGAAAGTATCTCTTTCGAAAGCATTTCCTAAGTAAAGAAGTGATGGTGTCAAAACCATCCTTTCGAAAGCATTGGAGAAGCGGCTTGGTTTTAAAAACAAGATAACCCTTTCGAAACCAATCTGGGTCGAAAAGTAAAAAGCGACAGTCAGATGCTTCGACCTAGTCGAAAGCAGTTGCTTAAAATAAGGCGCAACCTCTTAAAACCATTCTTTTAAAGTCATTAACCCAGTTGAAAGCGGATCAATTCGAAAGCTATTCGGTCGAAAGCAAAGCAGACGCATTTCCATTTAAAAGCGAAGTAGCGCTTCGACCCCTTTGGAACCCTGGTTTTGACCCAATACCTTCTGCCTATATCCAATTCACTACATACCAAGTATCTGATACCATGTGCATTGGTTTTGATGGAGTCGGAAGCGGAGGTAAGGAGTCAGAAGCCTGGTGCCGGAAGTATTGAAACAGGAAAAAGCATGTAGATTTGACTTTTTAAACTATTTCTTTGTACCTAACCTGCCTTGTTTGTCGAGTTATGACTGGTTGCAAATTTTTTCTTTTCTAAAAGTACTACCAATTTTCAGAAATAAGAATTTGGATTATTTACAAAATACCCTTTCTCGTTTTTATAAATATTTAAAACACTTAAGTCTCGTACCTTAAATAATTTTATATATCCATTAAAACACTTAGGAAAATTCTACAAAAATTCCAAAAAATCATTTTAAATATTTTTTCTAAAATATATAAATTTTAGGCCCTAAGCCAATATAATTTGGCTGAAATTAATTTTAAACCCAAATTAGCATTTTCTTCACTAGAAAATTCATATAAAATCCACATTAATTCAAATAATTATGAAAATTGAAAGCCACTTCTAAATTATCATTTTTGATCTAAATCTAAATTTGCAAGGCGATTGGATGTCATATAATAGGTTTTCTAAATTAATCCTCATCATAAAATGCATATAAAATAGCCTAAATCATCAACAAGTGTGTGTGTGTGTGTGTATTTATCATTCAAAACATGGCAAAACAATTGCAAATACATTTGGAATTTATCTAAAACCGAAATCAATCAAAAATATGAGATGTAGTGATTATTCACCTTAGCTTTTTGATTAAGGATAAGAGAATTGTTCTTGATTAAGTGATTTGATTCTTCCTCTTGAATTATTCTTCTTTGCTCTAGCTAATGATGGCCGGCCTTAGCTCTATTTTTGTTTGTGAAAATAGAATGAACATATATAATAAATTCCTAAGGGGTTTAGGGTATAAGGATATGCCTTGCTCCTATTTTGCCCTTGCATATATCCTAACCTTTTATTCTCTTTTTATTCTTTAGTTTACTTATTAAACATGGCACTGCTACCCCTTATTTAATCACAAATCTCAATCCATTAATCATCTTTTTATTTTATTTTATTTAACTAATTAAATATCCTAAATAATATTACTAAAAATATAAGGTGATTTCCATCAATCATGTGATAAATTTCTCAATGCTGCCAAAGCAATGTTGGTACTTAGAAAGTTTGGATGGGCCATCAGTGTTATCAAGGTAACATCGATTACTAGAGAATAAAAAGACTTCCTAGTGTTGCTGGGGAAGCACTGGTGCTTAGGAAGTTTCAAATTGATTTTCACGTTGATCAGACGGTTTGAGGGTCTATACTCACCATTCAGAGATTAGGAAGTATTTTCTTAGACATGTAGGACATATGAGTGTTGGTTGTAAGAACGCAGTTCCATTGGTTCCAGAAGCGACGTGAGGCTTATTTATAGCGCACAAAGAGTCTTGCGTACTTGGACGTGGTTCCATTGGTCCAAGTAGCGGCATGTAGCTTATTGGTGGCGCAAAAGGAGTGCATACTTGAATGTGGTTCCATCGATTCAAGCAGCGATGTGCGGCTTATTGGTGGAGCACTAGGAGTATTGCATACTTGAATGCGGTTTTGTCGGTTCAAGCTGCTTTGCGGCTTATTGGTGGTGCACAAAAAGGTGGGACTTCCCAGCATTGCCAGGGCAACACCGGTACTTGGGAGATAGAAGGTTTCGCGACATTGCCAGAGCTACATAGAGTTTTGTGGAATAGAGAGTTTCCAATGTTTTTAGATCCACATCGAGGCTTTAGGTAATAGTAAGCTTCCCGATGTTGCCAAAGAAATGCCAAGGCTTTTTGGATTATGGGCCTTCTCGATGTTGTTGAAGCAATGCTTGTTCTTGGAAAGCATGGATCGATTTTACCCATCGATCCGGCGGTTTGAGTCAATTTTCACCGTCGACTCGGTTGTTCAACTTACAAGAACGCAGTTCCATTGGTTCAAGAAGCTTACTTTATTAATAAAAGGA
Source organism: Allium fistulosum (assembly GCA_030737815.1). Classification (NCBI taxonomy): domain Eukaryota; kingdom Viridiplantae; phylum Streptophyta; class Magnoliopsida; order Asparagales; family Amaryllidaceae; genus Allium; species Allium fistulosum. The sequence goes on from CM060906.1 coordinate 423,750,827, forward strand.
AAGGAAAGGCAAGTCCAGCATTTTTATAATGCCCCCAATGTTCCTTGGATGGCATATTTGAGAAAATAGAAAATATATAGATAGATATTAAATATAATAGTACCACAACGAGTCGTTGTTCTAAGCATGGGGAATCGAAATTCCATCAATCGTCGTTAACTTGAATGTTTCGTCTCTAAGTTTCTAGCCGATCACGTAGGGTCCTTCCCAATTTTAGCCAAGTACTCATGTACCTAGGAAGATCCATTTAGAACGATATCTCCTACTTCGAAGGTATAGTTTTGAACCTTGATAATGAAGTGTCATGCCACTCTTTTCTGCTGAGAAGTAGTCCTAAGCTCAACTTCCTTCCTTATCTCGTCGATCTGGTTAAGTGATTCAAGCAGTGGTTGCTCGTTTTCTCTTTGATTAAAATGCCTTCTACGATGAGAAGGGACTTCCAATTCCATTGGTATCATAGCTTCTGAACTTGTAACATCCCGTAATTTTGTCATTTTAATTTTGAATAATTAATTTTAAATATTGAAATAATTGGGTTTTTAAATTTTAATCTCTTGAATTCAAACATAGTGTTTATTTTAATATTTGAGTTGTGAATGGAATATTAATCAAATGGATTAAATGGCCTTAATTACCTTCTTTTAATTAATAAATAATAATGGTAAATTTATTTTTGTAAGTCTATTTGCAATAATAAATGGTTTGAATAAATAACAAGAAAATCAATTTTTAATAAAACGACTACATTTTCAGTGATGTATTTTTAAATGAATTTATTGGATTTGTCTATAATTTTTAATTTGGAAAATATTTAAATTTTCATTTGACATATTTTACGACAAACGATTGTATTTTTGAAATTTCACAGAACAGAATAATCTATGTATTCCATTATTGATTTGCGATCGTGTCACATTTTGATGCGTGATAGTATTTTTATTTCAGTCGTTCGCAGTTCATACATGGATGGAATATTATGTAGTGGAGTACTGTAAATATTCCTTTTCAAAACAATTCTTTTGAAATCAAAATCAAAATTCAAAAATTTTCAACATGACTTGATGTTGATGTGAGGTTGGCTTTTAAAATTTGATTTGCTTAAAAATTTTGTTTAACTTATGGTGGAAGGAAAGAATTTTGGTTTGTTTATAAATATGAAAACATAGAGTTGTGGACATCTTGTTTATTCCATTTTCCTTTCCTCCTCTGTTTTCTTCATTCACCATTGACAATAACATATAAAATGTCCATTTTCTTTTCTAAAATCAAATTTGAGTGTTATAACCTACTAAAAATCACAAAACTCGATTAATTATACTCCGAAAGCAGAGAGCTTCGAATCCATAGTTGTGTAGTCATGTGCGGTCATGATCTGAGGAGTTAGATAGTTTCGCCAAGGCTAGGGTTTTGGTTTTGAGTGGTCAAGGCAACGTTAAGTGGATCTGAGGGTGGATTTGGCTTCCTCCTGGAGAGGTGAAGTAGGGGCAACGATTTAAGGCAGTTCGATTGAGTATAGGCGATTGCGACATCTAGGGTTTTGGGCATGATAGGGTGTCATGTCGCATTCTTCTAGAGTGAACCAAACCTTGAGTTCATGGTATCGTCGTGGAGATGACGGGAAGATAGAAGCGTAGAAGTCGACGACGCAAAGTTTCGTTGACGAATGAGGTGAAAATCAATGATGATAGTTTGCGGCCATGGATATCTCCGTTTACATGCATGCATAAGTCAGGAGGAGGCAAGAACTATAAAATTGGGATGAAAGGTTAGTGTATTAAGGATAATTAGTTTTGTTAATTAATCATTAATTAATTTAACTAATTCGATTCCTTATAAAATTAATATCTTCCTCATACAAGGTCTGATTCAGACGCGGTTAGTTGCATTGGACTTGTACCGATGTAATCTTCATTTTCGAATGGGTATCAATGTTTTTAGAACTTGTAGAATTTTGGGCTAAAATCGAATGACATTTGATTTTAGAGCAAAACGAAATGCGAAAGCGTCAACTGGAATTTTGGTGAGTTAACTGTCTTTTAAATAAACTATTTGATTCATGTGTTGTTATAGATTATTGTTGAATGCCTGGATGACAGTTGGTAATTTTAATGAAGTATAAATTAGTGATAAAACTATAATGATTAAATTCAATTACACTTAACATAGTTAAATTAGTTACACTTCATTTGGGACATCTATTTAATAGAATAAAATCCAGTTCTACTATAATAAAATTGAATAAATTATTCAGACATATATTGAGCATAATAAATCATCGTTCCGTGTTTACATAGTAAAAAGATTATTTCATTAAATTTTTTGTTTGGATCTGAATTTCCATTGGATAACAGATGACATAAATAACCATTGTGTTGCAGGGGCAAAAAGAAAGAAGTCAGAGTGTTTTTGTAGCGAATAGGTCGCTATGAGACACTTCGAAGTGCATACATATATTTGAGATTTACAGGGGATTTTGTAGGGAAACCCTAAAGGGTTTCTTATCATTATTTATCTACTGTTCTCTACATCTTATTTATATTCTTTTATTGCTTATATTGATGTTTGGTTGAAATATTTATGACATACTGCTTGAATAGTGTAAGTTTCGTTATAGCAATTTTAGCTATACCGTTACTTAAGAAATATCATCTCCTTAAACCCTTGTGTGTGCTAAACTTGTGCTTGTATTTTCATTGAACAAATGTTTGGTCACGTTTTTGCACTTTGAAAGTTGTTTAAACTATATTTTCAAATATTTTGAGAATTTTGAAAATAAATGTTAAGTTTTGGTTAAAAAATTATAAAAGAAGTTATAAATTTGATTATTTAACTTCTAGGATAATTAATATTGTTTTAAATTTATAAATGATTATAAATTTGATAAATTCCCTTTCGGAATAATTTACACTGTTTTAAATTTATAAAAGATTATAAATTTTATTTATTATCATTAGGGATAATTAATGTTGTTTGATATATAAAAAAAGATTATAACTCGATTTATGGTCTTTTGGGATAATTAATGCGGCTTTAAAATTTATAAAAGAATTATAATAATTATTTTCAAGATGGTTAACATTGTTTAAAATTAAAAGAAGTATTGAACTTTATTTATTACTTTCCGGGATAATAAATTTTGTTTAAAAAGTTTTAAACAATAATTTGTAAATAAGAAAATCTTTTAAATGTAATGTTTAAAAACAAAGCTAAATGTAAATTGTTTGAGGTTCATAGTAAATAGTGTTTTAATGACAAGTGTTTTTGGCCCTTTTTTTAATCCACTTGGAAATATAATTTGGCCTTTTAAAAGAATATTTTTATTGAGTGTTTTAAAGTGTTTTACAAATATTTGTTATGTGAATATCAAGCATAAATAAGAATCACATGTCTTAAATCTTGATTCGTTTATTGGTGACAGGTGTATGCGATCTAGTTCCCATATACAATCATTCATTTACTTTGAATAGTCGATTTCTTAACTACTGATTTTGATATTATTCTTTATGCTTCGTCATTCTAAGATGATTTGTCATTCACGTTGAGCATTAGCATTCAACACTGCGGATAACTACAACCAAATAGCGAGTGGGAGCTAAGCCATGTGGGTTACACCTATTAGGATATATTCACATTTATCTTAAAAGTTGCGGTAGCATGAATGCGTTAATGTGAGTATATTTGGATGCCCACATTAGGTCGTACGTGGTCTAGCTTGGAAGTTCCCCAGATTGTTGTGTGTTTGGTGTGGGCTTAAGTATATTTTTTCTAGAGGTACGGTGTAGGGGGAACACCTTCCTAGTCATGTTGGATAAATTCGTTTTCCTTGTTTCTATTCGAACCTTGAAATTAATCTCTTCTTTTTTTGTGTTTCCCCAATTTATGATGATTTGTTGCTCATTTGAGCGCTGATATCCTTTGTCGAAAATGGCAAAAACCAGAAAGTGAGTCGGGGCCAAGCTATGTGGGGTTACTCCCATTAGGGTATCTTTACATCTAATCTAGATTAGATATGGTTGCATGCTTTCAAAAACATGAAATACTCAGATACTCGGTAAGGTTGGCAGGATCCAGCTTGGAATTCCCGAGAGGAGTCATAGGAGAAAATGACCCTCTCAAGTATATTGTCTAGAAATATACTTTCGATAAGGGGGGTGCATCCTCTTAGTAATTGTTGGAAACTTCCCATTTCTCATTTGATTCAAATATTTGAATCATTTTCTTAATTGCACCGAGTAGTGTCTGGAGCTCTTCTCGATATTTATTTATTTGTGTCCATTCTTTAAGTTTGGATTTTGATCTTATCTATGTTCATTCTTTCTTGTTTGGATTGTTATTCTGACTTGATTTCCATCACTACATCTATTGATGTTGTTCTTGGGAGGTAAAAACCCGTTACATATTTAGCGGCATGGTCTTACAGAATTATTATAAGTTCACCATATTTCTGAAGTTTTCTTATGCTGATTTTTCAGACTTATCCAGGCTTTATTTTATTATAATGCTCAGGTCGGATCGATTACTTTTCCTAGTTATCGTTGATGGAACATGGAGCTCGTGGAGTAGAGCTAGATGTTCACCTACCGTAATATTTTTATTTGTCGCTGCATTATTATATATACCTATAAGCAATTGTAAGGTCGGAAATTTACAACGATCCAGTTGATGAGGTTTGTTTTTAACTCTGATGTACTTTGTATCTTGGAGTGATAGTTTACATTGTCATTATTATGTTATATGTTGTTGTTTCCGTTGTGAGATTCTATTTTCTCTGTTTGTTTGTTTTATTTTACCCTAACAATCTACTTTTTCAACGATTGAATGTTCAGCATTGGAATACCATGGATCAATTTGGTGCTAACTTTTGATGGTCAACAAAAGCAGGTCGTCACATTTGGTATTAGAGCTGAAGGTTAAGCGAGAACCTTGGCCTTGGTAGGGTACGACTCATTAGATATATGGTAAGTGACATCCTAGAATGAGTTGAAAGAATTATATATCCGAGAGCGTATTTTTTATTGTTATAAAAACCTATTATGTTAATTGGTCTATTGAATGGTTTATGAATTCTGGTTGAGATGTGGGACGTCACGGTGTCGATATGGATTTCTAAACACTTGAACAAGGTAAACAGACACGATAAAATTGGTAAATGAAATATTATACCTTGAATTATATATTATATACAATGGAATAATTTTCAAATGTACATAGTTGTTTGAAAATGATAATATTTATTCATTATCATTATTGTTTGATTTGTCGTGCTTGGATAGTTTAAGAGCATTGACTAATGTTTGATGGTCTATGCTCAACCAGTTTATGAGCATTTATTGTTTGATAATTGTGAGTGTATCAAAATGAACCCCTTGTGAATTAAGTTTCACAGTTTGACTATAAGGTATTTGATGGAAATTTTAGATTAAAAGTAATCTTTTAATAAAAAAATTGTTTAATATAATCTAAATGGGAAGAGAAAACATTTAAAGGATAAATATATGAGAAAATTTTATTATAACAAAGGAGAGTTATTATAATATGAGATGATTTTATATAAAGGGAAAATATTGTTTATAAAATATGTTTTAAAAGGGACTTTTTAATTTAAATCCTGGAGTTATTTGAAAATAATTTCAAAAGGATTTTGAGAGAAGTAAATAGCAGTATCACTTGGAAGTATTTAGAGGAATAAATATTTCAAAGAGATTTAAGAAAATTACATTTTCCTTGGATAGTTCGGGGAGAACAACTCGATTTGTTTTGAGGTAATCTGAATAATCTTCCAAATGACAATCAGATATTTACTTAGACAAACAGTGTACTGTGCATAGTAAATTATTCTCTTTATCATTGTGCAATCGAAATGAGTTTGAATCCTAACAAACCCAAAGTGAGTGTTAGCGAATAAATTGTTAAAATTATATATATATATATATATATATATATATATGTATGTATGTATGTATGTATGGAAATATAGGTAGTGTGATTTCAAAAAAAGGGTTTTGAAAAAAAACGGGTATTTAGTTCTTATGTTTCCTTAAAGGAAATTAGTTTAAAATAAAAGTTATTTTGAATAATAGTGTGATAAATGAAAATTTTAAATTCTTTGATAGAAAAGAGATGATTCAACTCAAGTTTTTAAATGGTTTAAATTGGATAGGAAGGTTTTAATAAGCATTGTTTATTGAAACCATAATTTTTATTGATCATCTAAGTTTTTTAAAATATTCGGTGATATTGGGCCAACCTGTAAGCATATTTCCTTAGCATACTCTAAGGTAAAGGAGTGGAAGGGTTGACTTACAGATTTTGAAGACCTATATTTTGTTTGGGCCTCCATTTGAATTTTGAAAAATAAATTAAAATTGACATTTTATATATACTCTTAGGATATAGAAGAGTATTATACAAGTAAATAAAACTAGAGTAAATTTTAATCTAATGTTTTATAAAGATGTGTCTTCATAAAATGTTTATAGACATAGGTGAAAATTTGTGAAATAATTCACAGATAATTTTAGTATTAAATGAAATACTATAAACGAAAATGAAAAGTAATTTAGAAAGGGATTGGTGTAATTAAGAAACCAATCTGATTAATTATGTCAGTTATACGTAGATCATTTTATTCGCATGGTTCTTGATCTAGGATTCAAATGCATAACTTCGAAGTGATTCACACTTGTACGAAAAAGAATTTCTCACTGGATTCTTATCAACGAACACTCGATTCAAATTCTGGATATGATACCAAAGTTTTCTATCATAGTATAAGCTATGTAAGAAGAACAGAGGTTTATAATCAAAGAACCTGATCAAAGTCCGCACTAGGGAGGTTGAGTGAGCAATACTACTTCAGAAATAAAATTATATGCATTCGAGCAACTAATAAGATCAGATATTGCGTACGGATGATCCGTGTACATCACACAGGCTTAAGTATATTAATATATTTGTTGTCTGACTTAAGAAAGTTGTGAACCTAAGAAATTTTTTTAAAATTTGTTATTAGTCAATTGATATTTTAAATATTATCGAGTGTTAGTTTATTCCCTTAGGGAATTTGACTTGATTGATAGTGTGGTTTTATAGATTACGGTGTATATAGTTGTTGTTTATTAGGACTTAAATCCCGATGCTTTTGAAAAGGTGATTTCGAAAGTATTTGTGAAAGTAATAATAATACTATTTTGAAAACTTTGGTGAAGCATTATTATTTAAAGATATTTGAAAAGAATTTTGTGGAGTAGTTTTTTCAAAAAAATTATTATGACTAAAATTGGGTGATTGGGAGTTTTTCGATTGGAGGACTTGCCAGTATATTTGTTTACTCTAGCTGTTGTTTTAGGAGGAACCGGAATACCACTGGATGCTCTGTGTTGTTTTGATACTAGAGTTATATCATGCTTTGGTATGAGGAGCTCCCTCCTTGTCATAATTAATTTTGGTTTTGATATATTATTCTCTTTGGAAGAATTTGAAAATATATTTTTGAATATAAAATCCTAGGAATTTACTCCTAAATTTATCATTTGTAGCCTCATTATTATAAGTTGCATCATATTGACTTGTCACATATGGTTGTTATATTGTTTATGTTGCTATTATTTATGATAGAAATAGCTTGTGTATTACTTTTTGGTAGCATAGTTTGCTTTTGGATTATTAGTCAAAGATAGGGACAGGGAAGCAAGAGAATACTGCTTGATTTCTTGTGCCCTTGCATTTGCATAGAGATAATAAGTTACTTGTAAAAATAAAAATCAAATGCAAAAGTGGTATGTAGTAGATTAGATGTTTTGTATTTTGATTGACTGGAGATTTTATGCCCTAGATATGGGAGGCCACTTAGCTTTTTTATATTGATTTGGGCCAATTGTCGCGAGTTATAGTTTTCGGATGTAGCCATGCAAAGGAGGTGCTGTCGAAATTTTCCATAAAATAAGAAACTTTAAGCGTTTAATAACTCATTTTTCTCAATGGTTTAGAGATATTTTCTTCCTTTGGTAATTTCAAGGAATTTTTTTTTAGGGAGGAGAATGTAACATCCCGTAATTTTATCATTTTTGTTCTGAATATTTAGTTAATTTTAAATATTGAAATTGTTGGTTTTTTAAAGTTTAATAACTTGAATTCAAATATAGTGATTATTTAAATATTTGAGTTGTGAATGGAAAATTAATTAAATAGATTAAATAGCCTTACTTTACTTCTTTTAATTAATAAACAATAATGGTAAAGTTATTTTTGTAAGTTTGTTTATTATAATAAATGGTTCATTTAAATAACAAAAAAATCAACTGTTAATAAAACGACTTGATTTTTAGTGACGTATTTTTAAATGAATTTATTGGGATTCTCCATAATTTTTAATTTGAAAAACATTTAAATTTTCATTTGACGTATTATACAGCAAACGATGGTATTTTTGAAATTTCACGGAATAGAATAATCTGTGTATTTCATTGTTGATTTGTGACCGTGTCGCATTTTGGTGCGTAATTGTGTTTTTATTTCAGCCTTTTGCAGTTCATGCACAGACGCAATATTGTGTAGTGGAGTACCACAAATATTCTTTTTCAAAACAATTCTTTTTAAATCAAATTCAAAATTTTCAACATGACGTTATGTTGATATGAGTTTGGCTTGTAAAGTTTGATTTACTTAAAGAATTTGTTTAACTTATAGTGGAAGGAAATTTGGTTTGTTTATAAATATGAAAACAAAGAATTGTGGACATCTTATTTATTCCATTTTCCTTCCCTCCACTGTTTTCTTCGTTCATCATTGACAGTAACACAAAACATGTCCGTTTTTTTCTAAAATCAAATTCGACTGCTAAAACTCACTAAAGAGCACAAATCTCGGTTCGTTGTGCTCCTAAAGCAGTGAGCTTTGAATCATACTAGTGTAATCGTGTGCGATCGTGGTCTGAGGAGTTCGACAGTTTTGCCAAGACTAGGGTTTTGGTTTAAAGGTGGTCGAGGCGGTGTTAGGTGGATCTGATGGTGGAGTTGGCTTCCTCATGGCAAGGTGAAGTGGGGGCGGTGATTTATGGTGGTCTGATTGAGTATAGGCAATCGCGACATCTAGGGCTTTAGGCACGATAGGGTGTCAAGTCGCATTCTTCTCGATTGGACCAAGCCTTGGGTTAAGGGTATAGTCACAGAGAAGACAAGAAGATAAACGTGTTGGAGTCGACAGTGCAATGTTTCATGGAGGAACTAGATGGAAATCGATGATATTAGTTTGCAGCAATGGATATCTCTGTGTACATGCATGCACGAGACAGAATAAGGCAGGAACTATGAATTCAAGAAGAAGGGTAAGTGTACTAAGGGTAATTAGTTTTGTTAATTAATAATTAATTATTTTAACTAATTCGATTCCTTGTAAATTTAGTAGCTTGCTCGTACGAGGTCGAATTCAGACGCGGTCAGTTGCGTTGGACTCGTATTAACATTATTTTTGTTTTGGAATTAGATTCATTGTTTTTGGAGCTAGTGGAAATTTGGACTAAAATCTATTCTAGACCAAACCGAAATGCGAAAGCGTCAACTTGAATTTTTGTGAGTTAACTCACCTTTAAATAAACTATTTGATTCCTATATTAATATAGATTGTTGTTGAATGCCCGGATGATAGCTGATAGTTTTAATGAAGTATAAGTTAGTGATTGAAAAACCCCACACCCCTTAATATACACAAAAGGACACATTAAAAGGCGTGGTACGTTGTAGGTATAACTGAAACTAACAGAGACTAAGATTAACAAGACAAAATTAGGTAAAAACAGTGGAAACTAAAATAATAACTTAATTAAAACATTGCTTCATAAATAAGTCAAATACCAAATACAACATCCATATCTCAAAACCCATCATGTCTTATGAAATAAAAATTCATAGTCTTAAAATCAGAGTACATAATATCCCCTATAATAAGCCAGTACACAAAAAGAACTAAAGCTGAAATAAAAGAAATACATATTAGAGAACTCCTCCAAGAAACCGCCAAGCAACAGCAATCTACTGACTTCTCCCTTGATTGCCTATGGGGGGTTGCCTATAGGGGGGAAAGGAGAAAATAGAGGAGTGGATCAGACTAAAAGTTCGGTGAATGATAGTAATTACTAGAGTCTTTAAGCAAGATAAAAGTAATAGACTCTATAACAGTTCTAGCATAAATAAAGATAATAAAGGAAATAGGAAAGAGATAAACTGAAAATAAGTATGATTAAATATTGCTCAATTTATAAGATAAGTTTATTTTGATTGCTTGCACTTGTCCTTGAATTCTGCTTTGATTAGGCTGAATTCCTAATCCTATAATTAGGATGTAACCCTAATTCTACCCTTTTTGATTGACCTGCTACACCATAGACCTTACTGTGGACTAGCCGCTATATAACTTCCTACACAGCAGCTAATGGTATCTACGAAAGATGCACAGAGCAACCACTGTAGATCCAAACGACAAATATAGCTCCCTACACAAAAGGCAATGGTGTCTACAAAAGACACTCATACTAAGCTCTTGGAACTCATAGCTATTACTGAGCACCCGAATGGAAGTCGCACGCGTAACTGCCACCATGCCATGCTACCTTTTGCTCCACCTATTGGGTCTTCTTATTACCTCAAATTCCAGCATAAGTGTGCCCCTCATCCCACTTCAGGCTAACGTGAGATCACCGTGTGTCCATAGAATCTATAGGGGAAATGCTGTTTGTACTGGCCCTTCATCCAAGCAATATCGAGTTGCGCCCCTTATCCAAATCCCCTGTGATTTGGACTTCTATTTGACCAATTACTATCATTCTTAGCATAAGCGTGCCCTAGGCTCACCGTTTTGTCTAATAGGGAATGCTATTTGGTACAGGTCCTACTTTCATCTTTGGTTATTAACTTAGGTAAATTATTTAAATAAGCCTTTACATTTTTCTTTACTATCTGTGCTTATTAAATTCTCCTATGTCTTAAAATAAGCCTTATTCTGTTCTTTTTTTCTTATTATAACCTACGTTATAATCATGCTTATTACTTAACCCAAGGTCTAAGTGTGAAAATAAGCTTCTTTCATCATTTACTCTTTTTAGTTATAATTCTAAGTTATAACTAGGCCAACCTTTTTAGTTCAGTCCAATTAACGTCATAATTAGGCATAATTTCAGTCCAATTCCATTTATTTGAAATTTACATCTTATATTCCATTATTTCAGTTTTCTTACAATTTAATCCGTATTTGCGTAATCCTATTTTAATCCATACGTGAAGAAGGAGGAGGAATAAAACAAAACTGAAAATAGAAGAAAATCCAAAGCGTAGAAAGATGATGTAATAAAGTATAAATAACAGTAAATAAATTAAAATACTGTAAATAAACTGCAAATAAACGGAAAAGCTATAATTAACAAAAATAAACTAAAATTACTTAAAAGAATAACTGAAAGAAAATAGACTGAAATTAATTCTAAAAACTATAAATAAACTACTGAAAAGGCTATTCCAAAAATCATAGTAAAACTACAACTATTGGAAACCCTATTATTTTAAATTATTTAAAGAAAACTTGAAATAATTACAATCACTCACCTCCAGTCCTAAGCTCTTCCTTTGGTCTTCCCGGATCCACTTGGAGTTGTAAAATGATTTAATTTATATCGATTTTCTCCTTTGGAAAAATTATGTCGTTTAGGGTCCTTCCTAGAAAGGTGAACCCAATTGGAGAAAACCTAGAATGAGAAAAAGTGTTAGGTTTAGGGGTCTATTTATAGGGATAGAAGTGGATTTCGGACCGTTGGATTTAGAGATTGAATAGGATGCATCCACGTCATAGGTTGAATAGGAGCCATCGGATGCGAAAATAGATGGACAGGATTGGTCAAAAGAATGCAAAAGACATCACCAATAGGCTTTGGAACGTTCATTCATTTATCGAAAGACAAGACTGGTTGACCGGGCAGTCGATCGCCCCTTTGCCCAGGTGGACCGGCCGATCGACATGTGTGTGTGTATATATATATTCGTTTCTTCGATTGTTTCGTTCTTTGCTCATATTAGCTCGAATTCTGACGTTTTATATATGGAAATTGACCAGAAAATTACCACGGACACAATGGTGCAACTCCCATGGCTCAATTCTGATAATTTCATGAAGATATTTTATTATTTAATTAATTAACAAATTAATTATTACGAGTTAAATTTTGGGTTGTTACATTCTCCCCTCCTTAAGGGATTTCGTCCCTGAAATCTCTAAGGATAAAAGAATGTACTAAATGTTTTCATCCAATTCTACAACCAACTACTCAATCATCAACCATTCATCCATTGTCCTTAAAAAATTTCTAATGCAATTTATGATACTTATGCAATTAGTGTAGTGTAAATGTTCCTAACTAATGCAAAAGATTAGGCGGTCCACTGATTCAGTTGACCTCCTTTTATGCAATCATGTCCGTGCCATGTATCTAAATGAATGCATAAATTTCCCAATGATACTGATAATTCTATATGCATGCTACAAACATCATCCAAATGCAATAATCATGTGATAAACATCCATTTATAGCAATTATGGAAATAAATTAAAAATGCGCACACATCCATATGCATATGCTCTAGTGTCCTAGTTAAGCTGATCCCTAAGAATAATAGTGCCTAGTGTACCTATATGCATCCATTAGCATCCACTAGCAAACACTTGCAACCACTAGCATACATCATTCATAACATGTTCTATTGACATGTTTACATCAAATCCTACCATCCATAGGTTAAATCCTAAGTTCTACCCTCCCAAAGGATTATAAAGGAAAGAACCTATTCAAATCTAAAGATGGAAAAAGGAATTCTAAAACTTACTATCAAAAAGATGAGGATAGAAAGTACGAATCATCTCTTCAGCTTCCCAAGTTGCGTTTGCAACATCATCTCCCCATCGCACCTTCACCGATGGAACCTCCTTATTCCTTAGTCGCTTAATGTCTCTTTCAACAATCTTCGTGGGATACGCCGAACAAAAGCTTCCTTTTATACCTCCACCTCCTCCAACTGACTAGGCTTTACAACCTCCACAGAGTCATGTAAGCACTTTCGCAAGTGCGAAACATGGAAAACTTCCTGCACTCCTGCGAGCCTCTCTGGTAGCTTCATTCGGTAAGCCATCTTCTTAACTCTCTCTTTGATAGGAAATGGTCCAACAAATCTAGGGGCTAACTTTCCATTTAATCCGAATCCTACCACCTTCCTAAGCGGGGATACTTTGATAAAAACTAAGTCTCCAACCTCAAACTCTAAGTCTCTCCTCCGCTTGTCCGCATACGACTTCTGTCTGTGTTGAGCCGTCCTCATCCTTCGTCGAATCAAATCCACCCTCTCAGAGTTCTCCCTAACCATATCGGGTCCAAGTAATAACTTCTCCGTAGACTCTACCCAATATGATGGGGACTTGCAAGGTTTCCCATATAAAGCCTCGAATGGTGCCATTCCTATACTTGTTTGGTAACTATTATTGTACGCAAACTCAACTAACGGAAGATGCTTCTCCCAAGTTCCTCCAAAGTCCAAAATGCACATACGCAACAAATCCTCAAGCACCCTTATTTACCCTCTTTGTTTGGCCATTTGTCTGGGGTGATAGGCCGTACTCAACCTAAGTTGCGTCCCTATCGTCTCCTGTGAGCTTCTCCAAAACTCACTAGTGAAAATGGGATCTCTATCACTAACAACGCTAAAAGAAACTCCGTGTAGACGGACTATCTCCCGAATATACGAGGATGCCAAATATTAAGCCGCATGCTTACTGTTAGCTGGGATGAAGTGAGCACTCTTGGTCAATCTATCAACAATCACCCAAATGCTAGTGTTCCCTTTCCTAGAATGGGGTAAACCATCAATGAAATCCATAGAAATACTGTCCCACTTCCACTCTGGCACATCTAAGGGCTGAAGTAATCCACCGGGCTTCTGCTGCTCTGCTTTTACCCTTTGGCACATGAGACACTTAGTTACGAATTCCGCCACGTCCTTCTTCATGCCACCCCAATAGAACAACCTCTTCATATCCCGATACATTTGGTTACTTCCAGGATGAATAATCATACGGGAATGGTGTGTCTCCTCCAAAACTGCTCTTAACAAGTCACTTGCGCACAGAACACAAAACCTCCCATCTCTCCTAAGCCACCCTCTGCTATCAATGGAATAGCGTTGGAGATGTCTCGAGACCTCTCCACGGCTAATCCTATCACTACACCAAAATCCCCATTTCGCAACGGCTTTAAGCCGTTGCAAAACAATTTCGCAACGGCTTTGAGCCGTTGCGAAATGGGCAGTGGTAAAAATTTCGCAACGGCTCAAATCCGTTGCGAAATATATATTTTGCAATGGCTAAGAGCCGTTGCAAAATATACTTTCGCAACGGCTTTAAGCCGTTCCGGATTTTATTTTGCAACGGATTAAAGCCGTTGCTAAATGTAGATGTATAACTAATGTTTTAAATATTAGCAACGGCTTTAATCCGTTGCTAATTAATATTTAATTTTTAAAAAAATATTCAAAATTTTCTCTACACCAGCGACAGTCATTTCATTATCATAATTAATACAAAAATTTGCAAATTTAACAGTATCACAAAAGAAAGATTATTAAACCAAATATTTTTCATAGATTAAACACAAAAACCAAACATAACAAATGTTTGAATTATAATATTCAACATCAACACATACCACTATATAGTTCAACAAGTGTACATAACATACATAGTACAACAACGGCATCATTACATAATACTACATGCATAGTACAATACATACGATACATAACGTCTTCCTCCAATCGTCTAATGCTCCCGCCAGCATAAGTTTCATGCCTGCACACAAAACAAGAAATTGATGTTTGTTTATAAAGAGGTCACTAGTGCTAGCTAAAAGAGTATGGACATAACACTGGGCAAAACAAATGACTTCTGATATGGTAATTTTAGTTTAATATAGAGGAACGGTTACTGGCAAAGCTATGTCAATCAAGGTTTGAGGTTAACCTAAAAACCTAAAATTTCAGTCACCTTCATTTATTTCCAATCAAACAGAGACAAAATCAAAAAGGCTAAACCTCATATTTTTACACCAAGCAATCGATAAAAAACCAACCTCACTTTAAATTCAAACAAAATCATGTTAGTTTGCCACTGAAATGAAAAGATGTAAAATAAACTTCAAAAAAATGAAAAGAGAAAAAATCCAGAAGTAAATGGTCATAGATAACCATGCTTCAGAAGTCTGCTCAAGTTTAGAAGTGGTCTCCTCCATATAATAATACAAAATGTCTCTCCACTGTATAAATGTACCTTTTGGCATCGCCCATGGGGTGATTTTGGGCTCATCCTTAACCAAGCACTAGACTTCAATTAAAAGATCATAACATGTAATTGTATTACACAAATTTTGTAAGTGTGCATTGCGAATAGGAATGAAGTTTAATTACACTAGTAATTGCATGAATAGGCATGAAGTATTTGACAAGCATTGGTATGATTGTGATCAATAAACAGTTTTACACTCAAGAGGGGTTAGTCGTCGAGCAATACATTTCGAATAAGCATGATTCATATAATAGGTTTACACTCTGTACGGTGGGTAATAGCCGAATGGTTTAAGCAATACACGACGTTTAGTTGTTGTGTGGTGGGAAAAGCACCGAGTGTGGATGTACAATATGGTTAAGTAAGTTCATATTTCATACATTGGTTGCATGCCATACGTACAAAATAAGAGGCAGTGTATAACCTCCGTTCATGTGCAGATTTCAAATTTTATAATTGACAGAACTCACGGCTAATAATCGCCGAAAATTCATTCGCTCTCACGAATGTTGATCACCGAACAGTTATGCATGGTATATTGGTAGTTTTTAACGGCACTTCCTCACCGAATCATCCTTCAGGCAACGACAAATATCCACAGTACAGTGGTACCAAATGCTGCAGAAGTTTTTAGCTATATACCCAATGGCATGCAAGGCTATCCTTCCTAACTCTAGCAATCCTCATACTTAACAGACGTGGAATCTCCTAAGGCAACAACTCTTCAATACATACGACAACAAACTTCACTGGACTGTTGATAAAAGGACGCATACAATTAGAGGCATTTACAATGCCCTAAACAATTTCACTCCCCTTGAATCTTACCCTTGGCATAAAAAAATCTGGATTAAAGCTGATGCTCAAAAGGACAATCTCCTCCTTTGGAAACTGTTTAACCATGCTCTTTTCACCAAAGATAAGCTGCTTAACATTGGAATTATCACCAACAACATATGCACCATCTACAATGTGTGGTCATCTTGGAACGGTTAATGTTGTTGATTTCGTGAGGTGGATAATATGCAATGGGAGAATAAGTAGAAGTCTCATATTCAACCACTATCACATTCCAGACTTTGGGGTTTTTAGATCTGGAGGGTTAGGTTCAGAATTGGACATGGTGGTAGTGGCATTGGACCATCCAGATTATCCAAAAACAATGCAGTTACTATTCTGAACGTGTGAAGGAATGAACTGTAAATCAAATTCCGACACAGCGGAGTCTTCAGAAGTTACACCACAACTGTATCTACATATTCAAAGTCCTACAAACCATCCCACTGCCTATGTTCACAAACATCTTTAAACTCCTCAACACTAACATCTACATCATCTTTAAACCAGTCAAGCAACCATGGTCGGTACCGGTTCTCAAAAACAATGCAAAACAGTGACAGGTGACTGGATTTGTTTTCTAACATGCAATTTGTAGGCGCTCCCTGTTATTTGAACCCAATGATTTTGCCAAAGCAGCAATTCCAGTTGTAATAAAAACGAGTGGGAAGGAAGCCCGACTTGAAGACAATTGCAAACTCACTCTGGATTTGAATCTTCCATTGTAATATATAGTCCATGTGTTAAATAATCCAGAAAAGCTTCTCCATTTTTCCATCGCTTTATTTAGCTTTACTTTTTTGCAAGGGGATGCATTATTTGTATCTTGGGAGTTATTCATTGAAGAATCAAAGTTTGATAATTATTGTTGCTTCATTTCGCTGCAATTTCGAAAGGAAAAAATAACGCAGGGTTGAATATGAAAGCAAAATATCATAAAAGAACACTCCGAAGATCCAAAATGGAATTTTTTTATTTACTCTCCCAAACCTTTCTCTGTTCACCCTGCGCATCAAATAGCACTTCTCCATGCATCATTCACAACTACCACTTCTGACCAATAAGCAACATCTGCTTCATCATCCCAATATCTACTTCTATCCACACTTGCATATACTTCAATCAATACTTGTTCATCCCAACATTTGCTTCATATCAACATTGCAACTCTCCCTTCACACACATCAATCCATACATTTCATCACAGCAAATATCACACTTGATCATCACCAGAATTCAACCATTCTCCTACCACTTCAAAACTTGCATGTTCCCTCGGTCTTGCTCCACTTCAAAACTGCAGCTTCTACCTTAACCCAATCAATACCCAGTCACACAACCAAAACAGTTTGACACTCACCAGTCCCCCCACTGTTACATACAAAAACTTTACTACCTTTCACCACATAATTGCAGCAGCACTTCGCCAACCCCAATCTCCTTCTCCAATACCCAGACATCCACTGACCCAAAACATTGTGCACATACATCTGTGCATCACCATTTCCTTGACCACAAAACTCAACACTACTCCACCACAACCACAAATCGAGGTTAGTCGTGTTTCTTGAACAAAACATTGCCCATAACCTATTTCATATGTAAACAAAATAATAACATAGGTATATGATTCTCCACTAAAAATACACAAACACTCAATTTATAGTACTTTTGTACAAAAACGCCCTCAGGTTAATTAGAATTTAGAAGGTCTACGGTCATTTGTTAGTGTAGAGCTGTTAAGATAGTTAATGTGCAGTGCAGACTCGACTATAGTCTAACATGGTTTGGGTTCGAATACAGGTCATAACAAACGATAAATAAAAGAGCGTGATGCATTTTTGTTATTGGATGTAGATCTGGCCAGTCAGCTAGTGTTTGATGTTCAGAATAAGGAGAGAAAACCAAATCAATAATAGATTGAATTTTGTAATAATATGAAGGAAATTGAGCATACGCAACTGCTTTTCATACTGCCCATGCAATGTTTGACAAACCAAAAAACACTTCTGCTTAAAATGTGTCAAGCTAATATTTAACAATATTTTCTTTCTATCAGATAAGACATACTTTAAATTACGAAGATAAGAGTAGGATCCAAAATTACTATTTATTACAATACACCGGAATCGCAAACATGTGACACTACAATATGTCAATAACAACTACAATTCGCAAAATTAATTTTCAATAAATCTACTAAAAAGGAAAAAAATATATAAACAGACCTAATGTTTACAAAACTAATAGCTCTAAGATGAGATAGATGATAGGACCTTAGTGGTAATCTTAATTCTTTTAAAAAATTCACCTTTTTGGGGGTAAACAAGTCGAATTAGTGCAAAAAAATTGATTTTCTAGCCCAAACTAACGCCCATCTTAAATCGTGCAAACCCTTGTTTATTTTTATTTTTTAATAAAAAAGGAAAACAAAAAACAAATTTGTGATGAAATGATTTAAATCCCACCATCACAGATTCCAACCATGCATCATAAGTGGTAGAAACATGAATGTTACTGTAATTAACCCTGATACAGGCATGTCTATAAGCCTGCAAAAGTGGCCTATACATCCAATTTTTCCTATCAAATCACTACATCTACAGACCTAATTATCTCTAATGATGAAATTATCACTCACAATGTATCTTCACCAATTTGAAAGGGACTACCAAAGGGAGTTGTAATTAATATAAGTTTATGGCACTACCGACATGCATGCCCCAGAATAATTGGACACTTTTAGCAACAAAGCCTTCGTTTTTCTACTTGATATTAAATAATACAAACCTTCACTGTTGTACTTAGGTAACCTTACATACATTAGAATGCACAATAAATTCATGTTCACACACGTAAATGTTAGATTATTAACTAAACTTGAATTGATTGCCACTTCCAGAATGTTGAAGAGAGCACAGCCAACTCAATTACAATCAAAACCAAGAGTCATGGCGAAAGGCTCAAGAAAGAAGCATAATTAGTTTTAAGCGCAGTGCTTGAAATTTCCTGTCTGATCGATGTATAAATACCTCCTTGGTATTGAATTTATTTTGCAGTTTTTCGTTTCAAATTATCAGCTTGGCTTTTTTATTTATACTTGAACCGGTGTATCTTTTTTATCAATTTTTTACTACCAGCACTCAATAACCAGTCTGCTAAATTCATACGTTTGTTACACCTCATTGCCTTTGAAAAATTATTTTCTGCATATTTGTCATGTCTTTGTGCTTTTACTTTCCAAAAAATTGAATGAATCTTTTATAACTCAACCTGCTTCATTATCTACTATGGATTGCACAGGTTTTGACTTTTATTTATGATGCGATATCTGCAGTATTACTGGCATAATGCTTTTTAACATTCATCTGCCATGTAACATTTTACACTTCAAATATTAGGTCTGTAGTTCGTCACACCCATCCAATAAAAAGGAAACTATCGGGTACTTCATCTACAAGCACCCAATATTTAATTCAACCAGATTTTAAACCTCAAATATAATTTAACTACGAAGAAGAAAAACAATATCGAGTTTAAATCTCTATCTAAAGGCGTTAAATTGTTCAGTAAAAGACATGACCATATCATACTTACGGGAACAGATTGTACCAATAAAAAAGCAGCTGGACAAGATATCTGTAGCTGCTGATTTATTTCATCTAATACAATTTGAACATCAATTATTTAAGAAATAACTTGTAACAACTGAAATTTAAATAACTATTGAAAGTGATCACCAATAGCTGTAATAGAAATTGGCAAAATACAAAATAACATACCAGATTGGCTGTCCTTCACAATTTCCCCTCCAGCAACTGAAAAAATTGCACACTTAAGTTATTCCACGTACACAAACACGAAGATCAAATACTTTACAAGTTCATAACAATTAAATACAGGTAATAAAAAATTACCCGAAGAACCTTGTAAAGACAGCCTTTGGATCCCCCAGAAAAAGATACAAATACGATAGGCAGTGGACCAAACTTTACTTCCTGTTACTCCAAAGCAAAAGGATTTTGTCAAATTAACTGCACAATATAATGTTACTGACATTGAAATAGAGAATGAAAACAGGGAGTCAGATAATTTTTTGGAACTTTGCAGATGGACTAATGGTGCTAAAAACATATAAGGATTAGAGAGATTTGTATCAGTTTCAAAGTTACTTCAGTTGCTGATATGGATACAATTACAATTGATAACACAGTTGAAACAATTACAATATGGTCATTTGTTGGACTTGTGCTTTCCCGCCAAACCGAAGGCATTATTTATTTTTAGCTGGCTAGGGATTTAGTCAAAGAAATAAGGCGGACAACTGTTGATATATTTTTTATGACAAGAGCGTTACTTCTCAAGCAAGCAAGGCAGCAGATCCACATGAATAATAACATATCAAGCCTCCCAAAGATAAACCAAATATTAGTGTATTGGTATGTGCATTGAGTGACTTTCGGTTTACAATTTCCTCTGTAAAAGTCAGAGTTCTGCCAATGTTCTATTAAGACAATATTAGACAAAACATGAAACAATAAAAATATAATGATTAATTTAAAAAATATTAAGAGTCAGAATAATAAAAATATGAGCTAAAGATAACTAACACAAATGATAGTGAATTACTTTCGTTGCAAAAAATACTTTCGTGCTGTTAAAGATGAGTTGATCCACATAATGCGTGGAAAGTTTCATATAATAGGATATATCCAAAGTTATAAAGTACAAGCATTTCCAGATGAAATGACTTGGAAATAGTAAAGAAAAAAACAAGAAGACAGTACCGACACATTAGCAAGTAAAACCCAAGAATGCAATAGCAATAGATGAAAACATCACTAATTGGCAGTCTTAAATATTTTAGGCTTTCACTAACCAAATGAGCTAACTCAATGTTAAAAAATACATAAAGAAAATGGTTTATATAACAAATATATGTCACATAGTCTCATTCTTTCATGTGTATCCCGACCAAGTTTAAAGTTATACCTCGGATCATGACTTTCTGCAGACACACTAATAATTGATGCGCATATGATAAGAAGCCAGGTGATAAAAATAATATTCTTTTAGCTTTGGTAAGGTAATATGTATGCCATAGTTACACAGAAACTTCAATATGATTCCAAATTTCAACTTATTTTTCACCTAATGTGGCTTAAATTGTAGTATTTGTTCGGTGGTTTTAGTTTGATTTTCAAACTTATCATGCCCAATTAAGTTCTTCTAACAAAAATATTTAAGATCAAATCACTAAATTTCCCATAGCTATATGATCACTTGCTGATGGTTATCCATATAAGTGTTCCTTCTGATCCATAATTATATAGTTCATAATAAATATCAGCATCCGTGCAAATGCATGAAGCCAAGCCCCACTTCTCTTCCTCTACGTTGCATTATTATACATATAAAATTATCACTTCAACCAAAAACTTCAAACCAGAAAACCCAAGATAATTCTCAAACAAAATAAATGCAAAACCTCATTTTAATCTACTGTAAAGCTGAGTTACAAGATTCTGTTGAGATGTAAATGGAGTTGAGATGATTACCTACAATTTATTAGCTTCGTAAGATGTGGTATAAGCTAAAGTTCGTGCTAATCCACAAGGCGACAGGCGCGAATTTGATTCCAGCACTAGGGTTTAGTATTGGGGAGGAGGAAGGTAGCGATGAAGATAAGTGGAAAGAACGTGGAGCTAGGGTTTTGTGGGATTTGGGGAAATCGCCCGGTTGCCAGAAGAAAATAGGAAGGAGGCGCGGGAGCAAAAAAAATTGAAGGATACGGGGCGTTGTTTTGAGGACGTGCTATTATTCGAAGACCACACGTATAAAGCCCTAACCCGTTCTAATATAGCAACGGCTCAAAGCCGTTGCCAAAGGGTTCGCAACGGATCAAAGCCGTTGGAATATTGCAACGGCCTAAGACCGTTGTGAATTTGCCGCACAATGGTGTTGCGAAATTACTTATATGGTGTAGTGTATCCATAATGTCCATGAGCTCTGAAGCCTCCCGCAGTCTCGAGCCAATCTGATCCATAAGGGTAGGCCTCACCTCTAATGTCACCAACAATCCGGGAGTAATGTCCGCAAAGGGCTTAAAATCAAAGGTAGAAATAAACTCCAAGCTCCTCCACTCTACGAACAAAGGACTAATGGTTGCTTTCTTTCTACTCAATGCATCCGCAACCACATTACCCTTGCTTGGGGTATAAGCTATCTCAAAATCATACGAGGCTAAAAACTCTATCCACCTCTGTTGCCTCAAGTTCAAGTCCTTCTACGAGAATAGGTACTTCAAAGACTTATGGTCGGTAAAAAGCTAAAACCTCTCTCCAAGCAAATAGTGCCTCCAAGACTTGAGTGCAAAAACTATGGCAGCCAACTCCGAATTGTGGGTAGGGTAATTCTTCTCATGCTTCCTCAACTTCTTACTACCATAACACACTACCCTCCCTTCTTGCATCAAAACCGCTGCTAGACCCGTCCCGCATGCATCAATGTATACAGTGAAAGGGTTAGCTCCATTGGGTAAAATTAACCCTAGTGCACTAGTAAGGGCTCTCTTAAGCTTCGTGAAGGAATCCTCACAATCCACGTCCCACACAAAAGCTTTATTCTTCTTAGTAAGGCGCGTGAGTGGTGCCAAAATCTTGGCAAAGTCTCTAATGAACTTCCTATAGTAGCTAGCCAACCCTAGAAAGCTCCTAACCTCGGTAACGTTCTTGGGGGCCTTCCAATCTTGCACTGTAATAACCTTGGTGTGGTCAACAGCCAAACCTTCCTTCGAGATTATGTGCCCCAAGAAACGAACTTCCTCTCTCCAAAAATGACACTTCGAAAACTTATCTCTCAAATGATGACAACAAAGTGTGCGAAGAACTTCTTCCAAATAAACAGCATGCTCCTCCATATTCTTGGAAAATACCAAGATATCATCCACGAATACAACCATAAACTTATTTAGGACATCCCTGAAGACGTGGCTCATCAAATCAACGAAATTGGCTGGAACATTGGTTTGCCCAAAAGGCATAACCAACCATTCGAAGAATCTGTCTGGTGTCCTAAAGGTAGTCTTATCTATGCTATCATCAGTGACTCTAAGCTGATGGAATCCCGTGGCTAAATCAAGCTGAGAGAAAATGGAAGAACCTACCAACTGGTTAAAAAGATCATCAATCCTAGGGAGTGGATATCGGTTCTTCTTGGTGAGCTTATTTAATTCCCTATAGTCCACGCAAAGTCATAGAGAACCATCCGCCTTAGTGGCGAAGTCGACTAGCGCTCCCCACTTCGATATGCTCCTTCTTATGAATCCCTTCTCCAAAAGTTCATGAATCTACTTGCTCAATTCTTTCCTCTCCCTAGGTGCCATGTGCCTCACAGGTAATGCTACTGGCTTAGCATTCTCGGTCAAATAAATCCTGAAGTCAATCTCTCTCTTAGGGGGCAGTCCCCTAACCTCCTCAAAGACGTCTGCAAAATCTCTGACGATAGGAACCAAATGCAACTCTGATGACGATGAATCGAGGGAATAGAGAAAACTCAACATGACTGACCCTTGCGGATCGCAAGATACCTCTAGAGTCCTACCACTGCAAGTCTCAAGTCTAACAACTCTCCTCTCGCAGTCTAAGATAGCTCCGTATGTGGATAGCTAATCCATCCCTAAGATCATCTTGTACCCCAAGAATCCCAAAACATAGGCGTCGCAGTCAAATTCTACGCCTAGGACAAAGATTTTCAAACCCTTACAAATCATAGATAAGTGTGCCGATCCTCTTATGGGTTTTGAAATAATAATGGGGTCTACTACTAATGATATGTCCAAGCGCAAGCAATATACTAGAGAGCTAGGGATAAAAGAGTATGATGCTCCAAAATCAAATAAAGTCTGAATGGGAAAATCAGATATAGAAATCAAACCTTCAAGTGTGACTTTCCTACCTCTATCTGGAATGCTACTGGAAGGTGTTGTGTCTAACGCCTGAATCTGCGCAACTAGTGCACTCACTCCCTGGGGACAACTCCTACTCATATGATCGGGCAGCCCAAAAGTATAGCACTTACCCTTCATCTTCTCCTTCCAGCAATCCTTGGCCATATGTCCCACCTTCCCACAACCATGGCACTTTATCCCTTTCTTAATATGCTTCTGAGGACCATCACCTTTCTTCTTCTTCTTAATCTTTTCCCACTACTTCTTCTTTCAACCATCTGACTTAACCTCCTCTTTAGACTCTCCCCCCTTGACTGTATCCGACATAAGCACCATCTCAACCAAAGACTCATAAGTAGCTCCCATCGGTACATGAGTCAACAACAATCCCTAAAGATGTTGATTCAATCCCTTCGCAAACTTCATAGCTTTCTTATGCTGTGTGTTCACCAAATCCATACCAAACCACAACAGCTCATTAAATTGATTGATATATTCCTTAACAGACAAACTCCCTTGCTTCGAATTGATAAACCTCTCCAGCTGAACAGTCTCTTCTGCCTGAGATAGAAACTTCCTATCGAATCGCTCCTGGAATCCATCCCAAGTAACATTTGTACCCTCTAACTCGATCACCTCCCACCAATAAGATTCCTCCTCCTTCAGCTGCCAAGCGGCTAGCTGAACTCGCTGCTGACAATCCAACCCCAAAAGACCAAAAATCCTCTCTGTGTCCCTAAGCCATGCTCTCGCCTCCACATAAGTCACTTTGCCAGAAAAAGTCTTCCCACCCTAACTCGAAAAATCTTTACAAAGCTTAGAGAAATTGATGGCGACAGGTGGGTTGATGGGATTCCCACTCACTGGTGCAGGATTGGGCGCAGGTTCATGCACCTCTGGAGTCGTGGCTTGTAAGTACCTATGAAACCAGGCTGGGACTGGAATGCCCTCGGGAAGGATCGGGGCATCAGCCATTCTATGAAAAGAAAACGATAGTTTAGGAAAGAGTCAAAGGGAGATTGAACTGGACTTATGAGGGGATTCTTAAAAAAATTCTTTTATACTTAAATATCATTTCTAAAAGTTCTTTTCTGAAAAATACTACTTTTAAAAAAAATAGGAATCTTGTACCTTAGGCTCTGATACCAAGTGAAACACCCCCACACCCCTTAATATAGTATATAAACAGAACAAGAGGAGTAAATTATATACTATATACTAGCTGAACAATACATAGGTATATACTAGTATACAGTAACATGGGTATAATAAACCAAGGCCGAAACAATAGTTACATCTATGTACCAATATATATAACGTAAGTATAAACCATACTGTAGCCTAGATATAGAATATAAAGCTTACAGAAATATATAAATATACCTCAGATATATAATTTTCTCACGAGAAGCTGCTGCCTTATAAGAAGACGAGTATGGGAAAAAAAAGGCTGAGGCAAACACGCCGGAGAGTGCTGACCGAAAACGTAGGGGAGGTGGGCGAAGCCTGGGGATGCGGAGGTGCTACGGCGTTGGTGAGGGCCGGCGGAGGTCGGATGGTGAGGAGCAGCACCGCACGGAGCTGTGTTGTCCAATCGGTGGAGGGGAGAGGAAGAGAGGGTGGTGGCGATGGGCTTTCGGGTTTGAAGGTGGCAGGCGTCGGTTCGAGTCTGGTAGCAAGGGGAGAAGCGGAGGGTATGGGTTAATGGCGTGCAGTTTTGAGATGCCGGGAAAGGAAGCGCTAAAGTGTAGGTGAGCGGATCGGTTGCATTGGTATATATAAAGTTTTTCTTTTGAAGAATACAAATTAAAAGGAAACAGAGGAGAGAAAGAAAGACCAGATCCAAAAATAAAGAGGAGAGGAGAGGAAACGGTTCACGGTGGATCTGGGAAAAATGAAGATGAAGGGGAAAGAAATAAACTAGTTTTCTGGGCGATGAAGTTATAAAAGGAACCTTGATGTGTACAATAATTGAAACGAAAACGTACAAAAATAAATGAAATGGTAACAGTCTCCCATTGATTCAGCTGACAAATATTAAAGTAATTGATTCATGCACATTTAAATTTTGAAACGCAAAAGAAATCAAATGGTCACGGATCTGGTACCGATACGGTTACCAGTTTCGGGGATTCCGCTGTGCACCGGACTTCAAAACACAGAATTTAATATACCGCTGAGATCATCATGACGAGACGATCAAAACGGTATACTGATATTAGTGGTACGATCATCTAATCAAAAGTCGATAATCGGTACCGATATACGTTGCTATTCCGTACGGAAGAATCCAAACGGAGCTAGAATCGTCTGAATTCTGTGAAATGAATTTCGCAGTCTGATTCAGAATGTTCTAAATAAATTTTCTCATGTTGACATATTTAGGTTTCGGAATACTTTTAAATTCAACTGTTATTAACTGATTTAAATTGAAATAAAATTACACAAGAAAATAAACTTCAATATTATCAGATGAAAATTTACCAGTTTCTATGTTAAAATAGACGTATTCCAAATAATAAATTTTTATTTTCAATTTTTATTGTTTAAAATTTCACCAAATTTCAATTAATTATCTTATTAAAACCATCAAAATTTTCAGGTCGTTACATCTTATTATTCAGAATCCAGTATAAGCGTGCCCCTCATCCCACTTCAGGCTAACATGGGATCGCTGTGTGTCCACAAAATTTATAAGGGAAATGCTGTTGGTACTGGCCCTTCATCCAAACAATATCGAGTTGTGCCACTTATCCAAATCTCCCGTGATTTGGACTTCTATTTGACCAATTACTACCATTCTTAGCATAAGCGTGCCCTAAGCTCACCGTTTTGTCTAATAGGGAATGCTATTTGGTACAGGTCCTACTTTTATCTTTTCTTATTAACTTAGGTAAATTATTTAAATAAACCTTTACATTTTTCTCTACTATCTGTGCTTATTAAATTCTTCTAAGTCTTAAAATAAGCCTTATTCTGTTCTTTTTTCTTATTATAACCTATGTTATAATCATGTTTATTACTTAACCCAAAGTCTAAGTGTTAAAATAAGCTTCTTTCATCTTTTACTCTTTTTAGTTATAATTCTAAGTTATAACTAGGCTCAATCTTTTTAATTCAGTCCAATTAACGTCATAATTAGGCGTAATTTCAGTCCAATTCCATTTATATTATAGTTTTTGAAATTTACATCTTATATTCCATTATTTCAGCTTTCTTACAATTTAATCCGTATTCGCATAATCCTATTCTAATCCATACGCGAAGAAGAAGGAGGAATAAAAGAAAACTAAAAATAGAAGAAAATCCAAAGCGTAGAAAGAAGATGTAAATAACGTATAAATAACAGTAAATAAAATAAAATACTATAAATAAACTGCAATTAAACGGAAAAGCTATAATTAACAGAAATAAACTAAAATTACTGAAAAGAATAGCTAAAAGGAAATAGGTTGAAAATATTTCTAAAAACTGTAAATAAACTACTGAAAAGGCTATTCCAAAAATCATTGTAAAACTACAACTATTGGAAACCCTATTATTTTAAATTACTTAAAAAATCTTAAAATAATTACAATCACTCACCTCCGGTCCTAAGCTCTTCCTTTGGTCTTCCCAGATCCACTTGGAGTTGTAAAATAATTTAATTTATAATGATTTTCTCCTTTGGAAAAATTATTCCGTTTAGGGTCCTTCCTAGAAAGGTGAACCCAATTGGAGAAAACCTAGAATGAGAAAAATGTTAGATCTAGGGGTCTATTTATATGGATAGAAGTGGATCTCGGACCGTTAGATTTGAAGATTGAATATGATGCATCCATGTCATAGGCTGAATAGGAGCCATCGAATGCGAAAATAGATGGAAGGATTGGTCAGAAGAATGCAAAAGACATCACCAATAGGCTCTGGAACGTTCGAACGAATGAACGTTCATTTGCTTGCCGAAAGACAAGGTGGGTCGACCGCCCCTTTTCCCAGGTCGACCGGGCGGTCGACCTGTGTGTATATATATATTTTTTCGTTTCTTCGATTATTTCGTTCTTTGCTCATATTAACTCGAATTCTGACGTTTTATATTTGGAAATTGACTAAAATATTACCACGAACACAATGGTGCAACTCTTATGGCTCAATTCTGATAATTTCACAAAGTTATTTTATTATTTAATTAATTAACAAATTAATTATTATGGGTTAAATTTTGGGTTGTTACATTAAAAGTACAATAATTAAATTCAATTACGCTTAACATTGCTAAATTAGTTTTATTTCATTTGGGTCATCTATTCATCAGAATAAAACTCTATTCTACTGTAATAAAATTTACTAAATTATTTGAACATCTATCGAGCAGAATATATCACCGTTCTGTGCTTCTAAAGTAAAAAGATTATTATTATTTAATAGATTGTTTGGATTTGAATTCCCGCTGGATAGCGAATGACATAAATAACCATTGTGTTGCAATGGACAAAAGGAAGAAGTCGGAGCGTTTTCGTAGCGAACAGGTCGTTGTTCACTACGAAAACTTTAAAGTGCATACATACACATTTGAGATTTATAGGGGGCTTTTGTAGGGAGACCCTAAGGGGTTTCTCGTCATTATTTATTTACTATGATCTACATCTCATTCATATTCTTTTACTACTTATATTGATGCTTGGTTGAAATATTTTGTGACATACAGTTTGAATTGTGTAATTGTCGTTATAGCAATTTTCGCCATACCGTCACTTATGACATATCATCTCCTTAAACCCTTGTGTGTGTTGAACTTGTGCTTATATTTTTACTAGACAAATGTTTAGTCGCGTTTTTGCACTTTGAAAGTTGTTTAAAATATATTTTCAAATATTTTGAGAATTTTGAAAATAAACGTTAAGATTAGGTTAAAAATTTATAAAAGAAGTTATAAATTTGATTGTTTATCTTCCAGAATAATTAATATTATTTTAAATTTATAAATGATTATAAATTTATTTAATTTCCTAGGGATGATTTACGTTGTTTTAAATTTATAAAAGATTATAAATTTGATTTATTATCCTTAGGAATAATTAATCTTGTTTAAAATATACAAAAGGGCTATAACTTGATTTATGGTCTTTTGGGATAATTAATGTGGTTTTAAAATTTATAAAATAATTATATCAATTATTATATAGGATGATTAACATTGCCTAAAATTAATAAAAGTATTTAAATTTATTTATTACTTTCCAAGATAATAAATGTTGTTTAGATAATATATGTTGTTTAAAAAGTTATAAATGATAGTTTATAAATAAGAAATTTTTTAAAAGTAATATTTAAAAACAAAGCTAAATGTAAATTGTTTTGGGTACGTAGTAAATAGTATTTTAATGATAAGTGTTTTTGGCCCTTCTTTTTAATGCACATGGAAATATAATTTGCCTTTTTAAAAGAAATATTTTTAAAGGGTATTATTGAAGTGTTTTACAAATATTTGTGATGTGAAAATCAAGCATAAGTAAGAATCAAATGTTTTAAATCTTGATTAGTTTAATTGTGACAAGTATGTGCGATCTAATTCCCATATACAATCATTTGTTTACTTTTGATATTTTATTTCTTAACTATCGATGTCATTCTTTGTGCTTCGTCAATTTTAGACAATTTGTCGCTCATTTTGAGTGTCAGCATCCAACACTATGGATAACTAAAACCAAAAAGCAAGTGGGAGCCAAGCCATGTGGGTCGCACCCATTTGGATATATTAACATTTATCTTGAAATGGTAGCATGCATGTGTTGATGTAAGTATACTCGAATGCCCGCATTAAGTCGTACGAGGTCCGGCATGGATGTTCCCAAGAGTATTGCGTATTTGGTATGGGCACTTAAGTATATTTTATCTGAAGGTATACTTTTGGTATAGGGGTGCACCCTCATAGTCATGTTGGATAAATTCATTTTCCATGTTTCTATTCGAACCTTAAAATTAATCTCTTCTTCTTTTGTGTTTTGTCAATTTAAGACGATTTGCTGCTCATTTGAGCATTGATATCCTTTATTGAAAAAGACAAAAACCAAAAAGCGAGTCGAGGCCAAGTTATGTGGGGTTACTCCCATTAGGGTATCTTCACATCTACTCTAGATTGGATTCGGTTGCATGCTTCTGAAAACGTGAAATACTCAGATACTCGGTAAGGTCGACGGGGTCCGGATTGGAGTCTCGAGAGGAGTCATAGGAGAAAATGACCCTCTCAAGTATACTGTCTAGAAATATACTTTCAATAAGGAGGGCACACCCTCTTAGTAATTGTTGGAAATTTCCCTCTCCTTATTTGATTCAAATCTTTGAATTGATTTCTAATTGCATTGAGAAGCTGGAGTTTTCTAATTGCATTGAGAAGCTGGAGCTCTTCTCGATGTTTAATTATTTTTGTCCATTCTTTAAGTTTGGATTTTGGTCTTGTCTATTTTCATTCTTTCTTGTTTGGGTTGTTGTTCTGATTTGATTCCCATTTCTTCATCTATGGATGTTGTTCTTGTGAGGTAAAAACTAGTTCCACGTTTAG
Organism: Allium fistulosum; assembly: GCA_030737815.1. NCBI lineage: Eukaryota > Viridiplantae > Streptophyta > Magnoliopsida > Asparagales > Amaryllidaceae > Allium > Allium fistulosum. The sequence continues at coordinate 423,781,522 of CM060906.1, forward strand.
TGTCATTGTCTCATAGAATTATTATAAGTTCGCCATATTACTTGAGTTTTCTCATGTTGGTTTCCAAGACTGATTCGGGTGTTATTTTATTATAATGCTCGGGTCAGATCGAGTATTTTTCTCGATTGTCATTGGTGGGACATGGAGCGCATGGAGTAGAGCCGGATGTTCACCTGTCGTAATATTTTTATTTACCGCTATATTATTATATATACCTATAAGAAATTGTAAGGTCAGAAATTTATAGCTGTCCAGCTTATAAGCTTTGTTTTTAACTCTGATGTACTTTGTATCTTTGAGTGGCAGTTTACACTATCTTTATTTTATTATATGTTGTCGTTTCCACTACAAGATTCTATTTCCTTTGTTTTCTCTTTTTATTTTACCATCATAATCTGCTTTTCCAACGATTTAATGAACGACATTGGAATACCGTGGATGTATTTAGTGCCAACTTTCAATGGTCAAAAAATGCGGGTCGTTATAGAACAATAAGCTAAAGCAAATGGGAGCATCCAGTCGTAGATTTGTGTGTCGTTCTGTAAGCCCATAGTGCAAGCGGAAGCTCATTAGCCTTTTGTTAACCTCATCTATATGGTGGATTTGATGATTTTGTTCACTGCCTCCACTTGCCCATTTGCCTGTCATGCACTATCGCGAAAAATCTTCTCTCGCTTCAGTAATGCTTGTAGAATTACTTGAACTTGGCACTCTCGAACTGAGTTTCGTTGTCCGTGATAATTTTATGTGGCACCTAAATCTATAAATAATGTTTTTACTTACAAAGTTAATTGCTTTTTAGTAGTAATTGTAACAAACGGTTCTGCTTCGGCCTATTTTGTGAAGTAATCAATTACAATGATGTCGTATTTAGCTCCTCCTTTTGTTATTGGTAACACACCAATTAGATCGGTTCCCAGATTGCAAATGACCATAGGATGATCATTTGCGTATGTTTCGTAGATGGGGTTCGCGAAATCTTCGCAAATATTTCGCATCGACCACATTGTCTGGAATAGTTTGCTGCATCCTGGTTTATTATTGGCAAGAAGTATCCGTAGTAGAGAGCCTTTTTCGCCAACGTTTACTGCCTAGTGTGATCACTAAATGTACCTTCATGAATCTCCATGACGATTTTCCTGGCTTCATTTTTGGTCACATGCTTGAGTAAGGGAGCGGAGAACCTTCTTTGGTATAGTACCCCATCTAGTATTACGAATCATGGTTCAATCCAAAGGATCTTCTTTCATTCATTCTAATCTCTTAGGAGTATTCCTTTGAGTAGGTAGCCCTTAATTGGTGTCATCCATGATTCCTCCTCTTCTGCGGTTTCCAGAATATAGTCGACATCCATTTAATCTGTGCTGGGAGCCGACAATACTTCCACTGGAACCAGTCTAAGCGATTGTGTGCCTCTGGAACTGGCCAATTTAGTCAAGCGATCGGCCTACACATTCCATTCCCTAGGAATATGAGTCATCGTGTAGTGTTCGATATCGTTGAGCAATTCCATGATTTTGAAAAGTAAGGGGCAAGGCTTGCACCCTTAGCTTGATATTCTCATTTCAGCCGACGGACGACTAACTAAGAATCGCTGTATATATGGAGAGCTTTAATTCCCAGTTTCTTCACAATCTTTAACCCCGCTATTAATGCTTCACACTCCGCTTTGTTGTTAATAGCAGGGAATTATAACCTTAGAGCATAGCAAATCGAATGTACTTTGTGAGTTTCAAGCATAACACACGCTCCTAAGAAAAATTCCTTTTAATGCGCCATCGACAAACAATTTCCATTATGATGCTACAACTGTCGTGTCCTCCTTATCATCCCAAATTGTGAACTCGGTGATGAAGTCAGTCAATGCCTATTTGTTAATTGCTCTCCGAGGATGATAAGTCACATTGTGCTAACTTGACTTAATATTCCACTTCAGAAGTCGTCCCGAAGTCTTAGGTTCGTAAAGTACCTCCTTCAAGGGTTGATCCATCAACACCTTGATGGGGTGAGATTGGAAATGTGGCCATGGCTTCCTTGATGTTATCACCAAGTAGTACGCTAAATTTTCTATTTTTGGGTAGTTTTGTTCAGCTTCGATGAACCGTTTGATGTAGTAGATAGGCCATTGAATCCTAGCCTCCTCAAGCACAAGTGCTTCACTTAGCGCATGGGTAGACATTTCCAAGTAGATGAATAGATCTTCTCCATGCATGTTTCTGTGCGTCAAAGTAATTCCTTAAATGATGTCGGGCATTCTTTATTCCATTCGAAGTTTTTCTTACCCTTCTTCAATGCATCGAAGAATGGTGTACACTTATATGTCGCTTTGGATATGGAGCGGATCAATTCTACGATCTTCCCATTTAGGCTCTACAACTCCTTTTTTATCAACAGAGCTCCGACATTCCATAATGCGACGATCTATTTTGGATTGGTCTCGATGCCCCTCGCGTTCACTACGAATCCGAGAATTTTCCTAATGAAAAGCCAAATGAACATTTCAAGGTGTTCAATTTCATTTCATACTTTCGGAGGATTTCAAACATCTTTGAGAGATTATCCAGATGGTTAACAGATACTCACAATTTCGCAAGCTTGTCATCCACATATACCTCCATCGTCCTTCAATATGATTCTTAAACATTGTGTTCACTAATCTTTGGTAAGTGGCACTAGCATTTTTTAAGCCAAACTGCACTATGTGATAACATTACAGTCCCAAATCGGTAATGAAGCTGGTGTTCTCCTGATCTTTCTCATGCATTATAATTTGATTATATCCTGAGTAGACGTCCATGAATGAGAGCTGCTCACGTCTTGCGGTTCCGTCAACGAACAGGTCGATTATAGGCAATGGAAATCTATCCTTCAAGCAAGCTTCATGTCCGAGTGGTCAACACAAATCCGCCACTTCCTATTCGATTTTTTGACCAATATAGGGTCTGACACCTATTCAGGATATGTTGCATCACATATAAAGCCGTTGGCTAACAGCTTATCCTCTTCCTCCTTCAAAGTACCGTATCGCTCCAGACCCAGACTGTGTCTCTTCCACCTTACTGGTGTGAATTTAGGGTCGATTTTTAGTGTGTGATGCGCTATCTCTGATGTAACGACCCGGTATTTCATGCCATTCGCATCCACACATGTCAGACTTGAATTGCTTAAAATATCAGATTGTTAATTCATATTTGGCAAAACTCAGTATATACAGTAAATGAATCAATCACATAATCACAGAGATAGAGTAAATAATAATAGCAGCGGAATAGATAAAAAGTAGTTCATGAAGCTACTATATAAACATCAGAGTTTGAAATAAAATACAATAGAATATCTCAAATACAAATAGATGACAAGTCTGAACAAAACAACAGGATAGCTGAAAGCTGAACAGATATAGATAGATCTTCAAGTGAAGCTCCAACTCCAAAGGTGAGTTTCAAATGCTGTGACACTCAGTTTGACCTGAGCGTAAAGCAAAACACAAAACACTCGAGTCAGGATTAACATTCTTATATCAATAAATCCAACTCAAGTGAAATATCAACTGAAATACAAGTAACTTAAAGGATGCTTGGGATTTCCATCCTCTAAGAATCCGTGGAACTATCTACTATGTAGTAATATACACTATTATAATATGTCTATAGTAAAGTAAAAGTATTAAAATAGCGTTAAGGCATTACCCATATCCCTCTTAACACATTTTATATATTCCCATAGTCTATACAGTATCGTAACTCACCCCGTAAACTAGAGGGCTATCGGAGGGCACTCCATAGGTATGGTACAAAACAAACTCATAGAAGGCACGATAGGGCATGCGAAAAGGCACTCGAGGCAATGCCAGGGTAGATATACCGTTTGTGGATCCGGACTGGTGGTAACGCATAGCAGCTACTACCGCCCACCTCGTGACACACTCCCAAATCAAAGGGTGCACCCAATCAAATCACAAAAGCAATAGAATGGTATCGAAGAAATGTGCCCGATCGGAGGAATGACCTCACTTGGCCCGACATGACTCTTGTTTTAGCCGCATCAAGCTGACTCATGGGAATCAGGGCTACGTAAATACCATACAGAATCGTCACCAAACCATCCTACTTCATTTCTGGAATCTCCACCACGTACACGGTTGTTAAAGTGGTTTTCAGTATAGGCAGAGAGTATGACAATATCCGATCCCGGTCTCTTTAACAACCAACGTTATTATAACACCGTGGTCATTTCATTTCAAACGGTTCATAATTCATATCAAAATATCATATCATTTCAAATCATATCAATTCGGTATCGTTATACACTTTAAATAATATTCACTTCCAGAATCGTAACACTTTCAAAAATTATAACGCTTTCAAAACCATTGCACTTTTGAAATCATAACACTTTTGAAATCATAACACTTGGGAAATATCAACACTTTTAAAATCATAACAGTCTTAGACATTGAAAACAATATAGATTAAAATAGTTTTTATATATATTAAAGTACTATACATAATAAAAATAGTTTCCTCTAATTTCACAAATCGATTCAAATCATTTTAAATTCCAAAAATTCAATTTAAATCAATTCCAGTTTACATATTTCAATTTAAAGTTCAAAGATTCAAGTTTAAATATTCAAACATTTGCAATATATAAATTTCATTTATATTTCAACATTTTACTTCAATTTTTATTCAAATTGGAAGTTTTTCACTTAATCATTTTATAACAATTTATAAAGTCCCAATTTATAAATTTAAATCAATATTAAATATTCTATCTCAATTTTATTTAAAAATTGAGAATATTCATTAAATTACCTTTTTATCAAATCAAGTTATAATCATATCTTCTCAAAATCTCAAAACTAATAAGTTTAAAACAATTCTTTCTTAAATTCAATTATTAACCAATTTAAATTCCAAGCCAACGTTAATTTATCTTTCCAACCCCTATTTATTAAAGTTATAAATCTATTTTTAAATATTAATATAAATTTTTAAATAAATTTTTTAAAACATATTATATACTAATTAAATTAAATTTTTATTAAATTAAATCTTATTATATATATTTTTAAGAAAATAAAATTATAAGAAAAATCTTAAAATTTATAATTTCAAAACTAACTTATAGATTTAAAATTTCAACACATATAATTTTTAAAATCTACAATTTAGACATATAAAAAAAATAACATTTATATATATTATATTTTAAAAAGATCAATATTTATTTAAAGCTATATATCTCCTTTCAAAACTTTGGAAATCAGTTTCAAAATATTTATATATAGAACAACGATGTCTGTATATAATTTTCTATCCTATGGTCAAGTGATACAGATATTTATCATTTCAATCCGCAATTTAAATATATACGGATATATATCATTTCAACCCACAAATCCCAAATTCAAATCAATGAAAATCGCTTGGGTTTTGTAACAACCCGGGGTTTTGTTGTTAATTTATCTTCGTCATTAGACGATTAAATCGTTGTTAATCGCTAAATCGATTTGAGATTCTTTTGAAAGTTTGTAAAGGAGATATGCAGACTTTAAAAATTTAATATGGTTGCCCATATTTCTTTAGTTGCTTTGCTGGGTTAATTACCAAAAGGAATGTCGTTCCCTTATACAAATAAATCGACCCGCCCCCTTTTCATTCATTTTTCGCTTTAACCCTAAACGTAAGAAAACAAACGAAAATAAATGGTGGCCACGATTCTTCGTTCGCTCGAAATTTAGGGCTTCGTTCCCTTTGTGCTCGGCTTTGCTTGAGGTTTCGATCTGTGCTTGAGCTTCGACTTCTTCAACCCTTGCCTCGACTGGAACTAGGGTTTTCGGCGATCTCGATCCTCTGGTGAATTAAAGGCTTCGACTTCCTTCGCCTCGCTCGTGTCCAATTCGTGGCAAAGGTGAGTGGTTTTCGCCCCTCACATCTAGTTCGATCTCGTGATGCTACTGCAATTTCGAGTTTTGTTTTCATGTGTTTTGTCTCGTCCATCACCATAAAATTTATGTTGAACTGTTTTTGATGATTTCTGGCTTGAATTCGTTGCCCATTTTGTTCGACTTGATTTTGTCAATATTTGGTATCGGCCATCTGATATTGTTTTGATGCTTGAGTTTATACTGACTTAATCGATGTTGTTATGTGAGATCCTAATGTGTTATGTCGTTCGACTTTGTTTGTTGATGATGATTTACGTCTTGTTCATACATTGTTTTCTGTCATTTTTGGAATCGAGAATTTATTGTTTTCTTCGATATGCTTCCATGACTTCGGTCACTGATTTGGTGTCTTGACAACTACTACTTTTGAAACTGTTATTGACAGTATTTGGTTGTTGCTATGCCCTGCATAATTCTCTCTCATATGTTGGCATTTGATTCATTTTGGAAAAGTGATGTTGTTGACCTTTATTTAAATCCCTAATACATTCATATAGTAGTAAGGCCAGGTTACAATCTTTTCCACTAATTACGTATGTTCTTATGCATGCCTGGGTCATCATTTTTTTTAAAAAAGAAGCATGAAATTATATCAAGATATATTTGATGAAAACTTATGAGGCTGCATTGTTTCATATCGTCTTCATTTTAGTCTTGTTCATCATGTAGTTGTTCGACCTAGCATCTGATTTGTAGTATTGGTCTGGGTTCTCGGCCACTGTCTGCATTCCTTTAGTAGCTTCGTTCAAGTTATTTTGGGCATTGTTGTTGTTGAGCTTCTTGTTTTGGTCATTGTTGTAGTCTGCAGTTGCATGTTGTTCATCTCTGTCATGTATCAGTTGCATTTAGCTTTGAATTTCCCTCTAGTCTCTGATCATGTTGACATCTGAGCTTATTTGAGACCTGGTTGTTGCAGTTGCAGTCCATCTCCTTAGTTGCTGCACTGTGTTTCATTTGTACATCACTGTGCTTTGTTTCCATTTGTGCACTCCACTGCCTTGTGCATTTGAGTTTGATCACTTTGTTTGGTCTTCACACTGGCCATACTGCACTGTTGCTTGTTTCGATGCTATGTTTTGGGTTGTTTGATTGTCTCCTTCGTTGATTTGTGTTGCAGTGATATTGAACTTGAACTATATATGTTCACTACTATTGCACACATGTTAATTTTATGATAGATTTGGTTTGTCTCAACTTCACTGGTTTTCAATTCTCTGTTGTAATTCTTGGAGCCTGCTTTGCACGCTGGCGACTTGATTATTTCTTTTGACCCGTAATTCAAAACTTGACTATTTGCCTGTAGTCTTCATAGATGTACATTTGTTTCGGTTGGGATTTCTGTTCATTCGAACTTGTTCATGTTGGCCCTGAATTCATTTGTCTTGTGTGGCCAATTTTGATTGCACTGTTGGTGGTTATTGTAGCCTGATCATTTGGGTCATTTTGATGTATATACAGTCTTGATTATTCTTGTATCTGCATTTCATATGATTGTGCGTTTTGAACTGGTGCACTTGTGACCAGATGCACTCGAATCTCTTTAGTCTCTTGGTTGTACTGAGTCTTGGACAGTTTCAATTGCCATGTGCAGTTTGTTATGCATCATCACTAGTGTACATCTTTGTTGAGTCTGGGCATTCTTGTTTTCCAGACTTGATACTTTTGACCATTTGATCATCACTGGTCATTGCATTACCCTTTTGTTGTAAGTATTCAAGTACATTTAGGAGAGATGTACTTGTCTCTGTCGATCACCATGTTGAACTGCTGCACTTCCCGACCAGTTGCAGTGAAATCTTCATATAGATATTTTTAGAGCTGCACCGATAAGTTTTACAGTGCATACATGTTATATCTTTGTTTATGCCACTCTTTTGGTTTGTATTTCACTATCATTATTGTGTGGCGAGGCAGTGCACATGTATGTGTGTGTGCACTGCAGCCACCCAAACTCGACAGTTTTGAATTGGTTTTTCTTTTGCTTTTGATGCATTGATTTTTATGCCATATCGGCAAGGCCGTACACACGTGCGTGTACGGCAGCCAATCGAGTTTTGATGGTTTTAAAGTGACAATTTCAATGGCTTTAAATTGATTTAGTCGATTTGATAAATTGTTTATTTATCTCTGTTGATGATTTAAATCTGCTGATTTTTGTTAAACACTGTTAAGTGTTATATTGACCGTTATCCGGTTTCTTTGTTTAAAGAATCGGATAGACGGGAATTATTGTGACTGTCGTCTATTTAAATTATTACTGCCTATATGCACTAATAAACTGGTTTGAATTAGACTGACCTGGGTATTATTTTCTTTTGAATGTAATACTCGGGTCAGACCCGAGTTATTTCAGGTTGTAGATTTCTTCTTTGAGTTGCTGTTCAGGATATGAAGACTTTTCACATCTTCTGAAGTTGTCATTGTCCTTTTGTAGTAGTCGTGTCATTGTGTAGAACGATATGTATTCATGTATATTAGTCGATAATGTACGTGTATATATAACCTCTAGAGTCGACAGATGTAGTTGTATCGTATGTATTGTGTCAACTATGTATTAACTGACATCAGTTATATATATATGAGACTTTTGTTTTTATCTGTGTTCCGTAATTATATTATCTGTGTTATTGTTATATCTAATGTCCTAAACTATTATGAACTATCGTAGTTTGTTTTATACTGATAATTGGATATGTCGATGGGAGTAAATAAATAATAGATGAAAAATAAAAAGTATATACCACTCCTATCGAGATAACCAATATTAGTGTAAGGCCAATTACGGATGGTCGCTCCTATCCAGCCTTATTCTTCGTAATAATAGACAGTATTTCTTTTAATACTCTTTGTTATTATGAGCATAGAGGTGGGGCGTCACAGTTGGTATCAGAGCTTGGGGTTTATGGACATAATATAAAACATAACTTGGATGGAACATATGTTACAACTATTAGTCGATGTTTTATCTGTGATTTGAGTCAAAACTAAAGTTTTGAAATTTTGATGAAATTTTTAAATATCTTTATTTAAAAATAAGAGTGGAATTGTGTTTTGTTGTTTTGATTAAATTTTGTTCTGATGATCTGATTGATTTGTGTTCTATTTATCAGAGTGCGCAGCGGAAACAGTGAAACTGTCTTCGCTGAGTACAACTGATAATCTTTTTGATTTAAGAATCAAAATACGAAATTGATATGAATTCCAATTGTTGTTTACATAGCTGTAATTATTTGTTTCTTTGAGAATTTCGAATCCAAATTGAGGATTCGAAGAAATTGCAGATATGTGATTTTTGTTGAAATTTCCACTGGCTTTCTTTTGTACTAATCATCTATTGATTAGATTTTGCTGTTTTGAATTGTCTTCATTGAAGATACCTTCGAATGATTTCTTTGTTCATTCTGTAGTACGTGCAAAAATTTGAATTGCGCGTTACTGCATTTATTTTTACGTTGAACCGATGCTTGGTTATGAAACGTATTTTGTTGCCGTTATTTTTATAACGGGATTTTTACACCAATGCTATATTTTGAAGCACGGTGTTTTGTGGCATTTTTTATGAATGAAAATTCACTGACATTACATTTTGATGTAGATTGTTTTGATGTGATTTTGACGTTTTAAAACTACTGTCGCTTTGGCTTCCGTAACCGTCAAATTTTAAAAGTGGATTTTCAAGCGGTTATTCCGCAATACTGATTTGTAACCGTTTTTACGGTATTTTGAGAAGTACAATTTCCTTATCGAAATTGTTACTGATTTGCTGTTTTAATCACGTGATTGGAAAATTGTCTTAAAATAAAAATTGTTTTATAAAGTTGTAACAGTTTGCGTTTTCAAAAGAATGAGAAAGCGACTTAAACGATTCAGCAAAATCGAGGATTATGACCCCTTTCTTTTACTGTTTCGCTTAACTCCGGACTTGTCCAGTTGAGAAGGTGAATTGTTATTTTTACAAAATAAATAAAATTGTTTTCAGAAATTTACCAGTTTACGCTTTCAAAAGAATGAGGAAGCGATTTAAACGTTTCAGCAAAATCGAGGACTATGACCCCTTTCTTTTACTGATTCGCTTAATTCCGGACTTATCCGTTTGAGAATGTAAAGTGTATTTTTACAAAATACACAATTTTGCACTTTCAAGGAAACGATGAAGAGATTTAAACGATTTAGCAAAAGTGCGGAGTATGGAACCACACTTTTACTTTTTCGGTTAATTCCGGACTCGTTAATTGAATATCTGTTGTTTTGATGATTTTGATGAATTTTACACTTTCAAGGAAACGATGAAGAGAATCAAACGATTTAGTAAAACACGTGGTATGGGACATGTGCGTTTGCTATTTCGGTTAATTCCGGACTCGTTAATTGAAACATTTTGATGCTTTCGTGTGCTTTCGAGCCACTATGAGGACCTTCGGGTCATTTGTTGGGCTTTCGGGCCACTCTGCGGACATTCGGGTCATTTGTTGGGCTTTCGGGCCACTCTGCGGACCTTCGGGTCAAATACCAGTACTAGACCTTCGGGTCACTCTGCGGACCTTCGGGTCAATCTGATGGGCGCCAAAATTATGTTGAGTGCTTGGTAGGCTTCGGCCACTCTGAGATGCACGTGCAGCGAATTAAAAACTCGCCATCTGATGGGATCGATCCAAGCTTTTATGTTGATTTTCTAGTCTTCTCAATTGATTTCTAGATATTTGTTGTTTCCAATTATCTGCATGTAATTGGATATTTGTTGATATGAGTTCTGATTATCGTTTTTGATAATCAGATATTTGTTGTTTCTAATTATCGCTTGTGATAATTAGATATTTGCTGATATGAGTTCTGATTATCGTTTTTGATGATCAGATATTTGTTGTTTCTAATTATCGCTTGTGATAATTAGATATTTGCTGATATGAGTTCTGATTATCATTTTTGATGATCAGATATTTGTTGTTTCTAATTATCGCTTGTGATAATTAGATATTTGCTGATATGAGTTCTGATTATTGTTTTTGATAATCAGATATTTGTTGTTTCTAATTATCGCTTGTGATAATTAGATATTTGTTGATATGAGTTCTGATTATCGTTTTTGATAATCAGATATTTGTTGTTTCTAATTATCGCTTGTGATAATTAGATATTTGCTGATATGAGTTCTGATTATCGTTTTTGATAATCAGATATTTGTTGTTTCTAATTATCGCTTGTGATAATTAGATATTTGTTGATATGAGTCCTGATTATCGTTTTTGATAATCGGATATTTGTTGCATTTAATTATCGCTTTTGATAATTAAATATTTGCTGATTTGAGATTTAATTATCGCTTTTGATAATTAAATATTTGCTGATTTTAGATTTAATTATCGCTTGAGATAATTAAATAATTGTTGATTTTAGATTTAATTATCGCCTGAGATAATTAAATATTTGTTGATTTTAGATTTAATTATCGCTTTTGATAATTAAATATTTGTTGAATTTGAAATTTGATTATCGTTAGTGATAATCGAATATTTGTTGATTTGAGAAATTTGATTATCGTTTTTGGTAATTAAATATTTGTTTCTGACTATCGTTTGAGATAATCAGATAGTTGTTTTGTCTTCTGATTATCGTTTGAGATAAGTAAATATTTGCGATTTGAAAATTCAATTATCGTTTTTGATGATTGAATATTTGCGACTTTTGAGATTTGAGCTTCGTCTTTTTTCTCTGGCGATTCAGGTGAGTAATTTGATTTACTCACATTCAATTCGTGCTCTGTATGGAATTTCTGCTCTGCTTTTCCTTCTCTTTTAGTTGCTGGAACTCGATTGTTCTTGCTTTTGTTAGTCGTCTGATTTTGATCCCTGATTCTCACGATGTTGATTCTTTTGATTTGAAGCAGTCGAACCTTTTGATTTCTTATCTAATACTTCCCCGCTGACACTTGCTTTGCTTGTACATTCGACATTGCCATGCTCTTTTGGTTGTTACCTTTTATCCATTTATTCCCTATGATTGCGTGGACGCAATTTCTTTGATAATTGTGTTCTCAATTCTTATTTTTCTAGCATAACTAGTTTAGGTTAGAAGAAAATTGTTATAGACAATCTTGATTAGGAAAATTGCGGGGACGCAATTTTTATAAGGAGGGGAGTCTGTAACAACCCGGGTTCTGTTGTTAATTTATCTTCGTCATTAGACGATTAAATCGTTGTTAATCGCTATTGCAGTTTAAATCGATTTGAGATTCTTTTGAAAGTTTGTAAAGGAGATATGCAGACTTTAAAAATTTAATATGGTTGCCCATATTTCTTTAGTTGCTTTGCTGGGTTAATTACCAAAAGGAATGTCGTTCCCTTATACAAATAAATCGACCCGCCCCCTTTTCATTCATTTTTCGCTTTAACCCTAAACGTAAGAAAACAAACGAAAATAAATGGCGGTCACGATTCTTCGTTCGCTCGAAATTTAGGGCTTCGTTCCCTTTGTGCTCGGCTTTGCTTGAGGTTTCGATCTATGCTTGAGCTTCGACTTCTTCAACCCTTGCCTCGACTGGAACTAGGGTTTTCGGCGATCTCGATCCTCTGGCGAATTAAAGGCTTCGACTTCCTTCGCCTCGCTCGCGTCCAATTCGTGGCAAAGGTGAGTGGTTTTCGCCCCTCACATCTAGTTCGATCTCGTGATGCTACTGCAATTTCGAGTTTTGTTTTCATGTGTTTTGTCTCGTCCATCACCATAAAATTTATGTTGAACTGTTTTTGATGATTTCTGGCTTGAATTCGTTGCCCATTTTGTTCGACTTGATTTTGTCAATATTTGGTATCGGCCATCTGATATTGTTTTGATGCTTGAGTTTATACTGACTTAATCGATGTTGTTATGTGAGATCCTAATGTGTTATGTCGTTCGACTTTGTTTGTTGATGATGATTTACGTCTTGTTCATACATTGTTTTCTGTCATTTTTGGAATCGAGAATTTATTGTTTTCTTCGATATGCTTCCATGACTTCGGTCACTGATTTGGTGTCTTGACAACTACTGCTTTTGAAACTGTTATTGACAGTATTTGGTTGTTGCTATGCCCTGCATAATTCTCTCTCATATGTTGGCATTTGATTCATTTTGGAAAAGTGATGTTGTTGACCTTTATTTAAATCCCTAATACATTCATATAGTAGTAAGGCCAGGTTACAATCTTTTCCACTAATTACGTATGTTCTTATGCATGCCTGGGTCATCATTTTTTTTAAAAAAGAAGCATGAAATTATATCAAGATATATTTGATGAAAACTTATGAGGCTGCATTGTTTCATATCGTCTTCATTTTAGTCTTGTTCATCATGTAGTTGTTCGACCTAGCATCTGATTTGTAGTATTGGTCTGGGTTCTCGGCCACTGTCTGCATTCCTTTAGTAGCTTCGTTCAAGTTATTTTGGGCATTGTTGTTGTTGAGCTTCTTGTTTTGGTCATTGTTGTAGTCTGCAGTTGCATGTTGTTCATCTCTGTCATGTATCAGTTGCATTTAGCTTTGAATTTCCCTCTAGTCTCTGATCATGTTGACATCTGAGCTTATTTGAGACCTGGTTGTTGCAGTTGCAGTCCATCTCCTTAGTTGCTGCACTGTGTTTCATTTGTACATCACTGTGCTTTGTTTCCATTTGTGCACTCCACTGCCTTGTGCATTTGAGTTTGATCACTTTGTTTGGTCTTCACACTGGCCATACTGCACTGTTGCTTGTTTCGATGCTATGTTTTGGGTTGTTTGATTGTCTCCTTCGTTGATTTGTGTTGCAGTGATATTGAACTTGAACTATATATGTTCACTACTATTGCACACATGTTAATTTTATGATAGATTTGGTTTGTCTCAACTTCACTGGTTTTCAATTCTCTGTTGTAATTCTTGGAGCCTGCTTTGCACGCTGGCGACTTGATTATTTCTTTTGACCCGTAATTCAAAACTTGACTATTTGCCTGTAGTCTTCATAGATGTACATTTGTTTCGGTTGGGATTTCTGTTCATTCGAACTTGTTCATGTTGGCCCTGAATTCATTTGTCTTGTGTGGCCAATTTTGATTGCACTGTTGGTGGTTATTGTAGCCTGATCATTTGGGTCATTTTGATGTATATACAGTCTTGATTATTCTTGTATCTGCATTTCATATGATTGTGCGTTTTGAACTGGTGCACTTGTGACCAGATGCACTCGAATCTCTTTAGTCTCTTGGTTGTACTGAGTCTTGGACAGTTTCAATTGCCATGTGCAGTTTGTTATGCATCATCACTAGTGTACATCTTTGTTGAGTCTGGGCATTCTTGTTTTCCAGACTTGATACTTTTGACCATTTGATCATCACTGGTCATTGCATTACCCTTTTGTTGTAAGTATTCAAGTACATTTAGGAGAGATGTACTTGTCTCTGTCGATCACCATGTTGAACTGCTGCACTTCCCGACCAGTTGCAGTGAAATCTTCATATAGATATTTTTAGAGCTGCACCGATAAGTTTTACAGTGCATACATGTTATATCTTTGTTTATGCCACTCTTTTGGTTTGTATTTCACTATCATTATTGTGTGGCGAGGCAGTGCACATGTATGTGTGTGTGCACTGCAGCCACCCAAACTCGACAGTTTTGAATTGGTTTTTCTTTTGCTTTTGATGCATTGATTTTTATGCCATATCGGCAAGGCCGTACACACGTGCGTGTACGGCAGCCAATCGAGTTTTGATGGTTTTAAAGTGACAATTTCAATGGCTTTAAATTGATTTAGTCGATTTGATAAATTGTTTATTTATCTCTGTTGATGATTTAAATCTGCTGATTTTTGTTAAACACTGTTAAGTGTTATATTGACCGTTATCCGGTTTCTTTGTTTAAAGAATCGGATAGACGGGAATTATTGTGACTGTCGTCTATTTAAATTATTACTGCCTATATGCACTAATAAACTGGTTTGAATTAGACTGACCTGGGTATTATTTTCTTTTGAATGTAATACTCGGGTCAGACCCGAGTTATTTCAGGTTGTAGATTTCTTCTTTGAGTTGCTGTTCAGGATATGAAGACTTTTCACATCTTCTGAAGTTGTCATTGTCCTTTTGTAGTAGTCGTGTCATTGTGTAGAACGATATGTATTCATGTATATTAGTCGATAATGTACGTGTATATATAACCTCTAGAGTCGACAGATGTAGTTGTATCGTATGTATTGTGTCAACTATGTATTAACTGACATCAGTTATATATATATGAGACTTTTGTTTTTATCTGTGTTCCGTAATTATATTATCTGTGTTATTGTTATATCTAATGTCCTAAACTATTATGAACTATCGTAGTTTGTTTTATACTGATAATTGGATATGTCGATGGGAGTAAATAAATAATAGATGAAAAATAAAAAGTATATACCACTCCTATCGAGATAACCAATATTAGTGTAAGGCCAATTACGGATGGTCGCTCCTATCCAGCCTTATTCTTCGTAATAATAGACAGTATTTCTTTTAATACTCTTTGTTATTATGAGCATAGAGGTGGGGCGTCACAGGTTTATCATTTCAACCCATAACGATTTTCTCTTATTCTACAAGATCGTTCGGGTATGTATCATTTCAACCCATAGGGAATTTTATACTAACAGGGAACTTGTAGAGTGAGAACAGTTATGATAATAATATAACATATCAATAATAGAGATATATCATCAATAACAAATAAATTAAAATATAAACAATAGGATATGGTGTCATATCCCACAGGTGAACAATTTCAGATAATAGCATATCATATACAGCAATTAAATGATTAACAGTTCAATTTAGCAGCATATTTCAATTGTCGTTTCAATTGAAATCAAATTTAAATAATATAAGAATGTTAATCGTGAGTGAATGCTCACTTTTTGAGGTTAGATAGATTTTGACAAAGAAATGAGCTACGAATTTCAAAGCATCGCTAGATGGACACGATTCGACGAACAAAGCTGATATATAGAATTAGATGAAATCAAATCAGAACTGGATCGATGAAGACAAATAGTATAAGTGAACTTATATATGTAACTATATATATATATAAGATCATATTCTGAATCAAAACACATATTAAATTAAATATATATGTATTTATATATTTCAAAATCATTGTTCTTAAACTCAAGTATTAAGGATCAAAGATATATACTTTATACTAAAAAAACATTAGCAAACAAAATCTTAAACACATATGAAAAAAACTGTTTTGAAACCAAATGATATATGTATATATATATTTTCCGACAGAATACATTATACATACTTATATATAAAAAACATTGCATACATTATTATAAAACTGTTTCAAAATACTGCATAACTTAAGTAAATAAGTTAACATAATATATATGGCAGGCTACTTTATGTGCAGACACAAAAAAAACCAAATCGACATATGTAGACCTAAGTATATAATAGAACATATTTTATATATGTATATACATTTAAATCATATTACAAGATAACAATATGTTTAAATTGACAACATAACAAAAATCTGGAAATATAAAAATGTATACAACTTACATAACAATATGTATAAATTGACACACTAAGCTTTAAAATAATATATATATATATATATAATACCTTTTTAAACATATATATACATCTAAATATACAATATAACTCTTTTACTGTAAACTATAACATAGTAAACTGTATAACAGTATAGCTTTTATAACTAGCACAGTGTTGTTCAGGCAAGGTGGCTCGTTGGCTCGGGCCGAGGTTGATGGGTTTGGTGAGGACGAGGCGAAGGGGCTGTTGGCTATGGAGATTGGGTGATGGGAAGGGTTGTCTTCGGGTTTGGAGGGGAAGCAATGGAAAAGACGGTGAGCGAAGGTGGTTCAACGCGGTTGTGGTGGAGTCCGGAGGAGGACGCGGTGCTTAGAGCGGAGATTATGAAGGCATGCTGAGTTTTTTTTCCTTTTTTTTCTTTTTTTCAAAACGATAGAAGAGGATGGGTTTCAATTTTAAAGAGGAGCAAACATTCATTTCAAGCAATTATAAACGAACAGTGATAATAGGAAAGGAAATGAACAGTGATGGGATTTGTAAGCTTGAAAGAATATTTATATAAAATAAAAGAAATTCCAACGGTCAGGCTTTGATTTTGTGAATAATTAAAGCAATTTATTAATGCGGTCTGGCTGTATTTTCAAATTTTGAAACTGAAGGAAAGAGTAAGGTCGCAAATTATGGTACCATTACAACGAACCATTTTATTGCTTCCGTCACATACCGGACCTCAAAACACAGAAATAAATATACTATAGTGATTAGCATGACGAGACAAATAGGACGGTACACAGATTTATCAGTGGTACGACCGTATAATCAAAAATCGATATTCGATATCGAAAAATGCTACTAAAATGCCGAAAATAAGATACACGGAGCAATACCAGTCCGAATTTGATGAAACGAAAGATGACGTCTCACTAAGAAAATAGTTTACATTTTTATTATATAAAAGTATTCAGGTTTGGAAAACATTTTATTATCATCAAATATTATCTGATTTCAATTTAAATAAAATTACACAATAAAATAAACTTCCATATTTTCAGATGAAAATTCACCATTTGTTATGTTTTAATAGACGTATACCAAATATCAAATTTTTATTTCCAAATTCAATTATTTAAAATTTCACAAAATTTCAGTAAATTATGTTATAAAAACAATTAAAATTTTGGGTCGTTACACTCTTCCCCACTCAAACTTTTCGTCCTTGAAAAGGAAGGAGGTTGGGGAAAATGAACAAGCAGGAAGAAAAGATAGATTGAAATACAAAATAACATATACAACAATTAATTCCAAACCATATAAATTTCATTTATTTTAAAATTGGTTTATATTCAATTAGTTAATTCCGATTCATTTTATTTAATCAATCAAATTTATGGTGTTCACATTTGATTGATTTCATTTTCATATATTTTCATTTAATTAATTTGTTTCAAATTTATTAACATTTATTGCACAAAATTTCACAACAAAATTTGTTTTATTTTACTCATTTATTAAATCAACCATAGTTAATTCCACCTCAACATTCAACTCCAACAATTCAAAACCATATAGATTAATATTCAATAATTTGGTTCAATCCATTTTATTCAACTAATAAATAGTCATTTAATTTAAAATTTGAGTTTCTTTCATTTTATCAACATTTCTTTCAAGCAAATTCATTTTTAAATCAACTCATTTACTTTATCCATTTACCTTCAACTAAGTTGATTCCACTAAAATTCAAGTTCACTATTCTTAAGTTCATATTTATCTGCTTAAATAGTCTTCTTTTTATTTGTTTAATTTATTCCACTTAACATATTTTGCAACACATATTAGGTGTATACATCTGATAACCATATAACAATTCTTTTGGGATATTTCCATTTTTGTGAACTCTAGCCTGGTTGAAGGGAATTCTTTTTTTTCTTGTACGTTCTAATTCCTGAATCCTCTCTTTCCTTTCTCCGTGAAACTTTTCAATGGCCTTTTCAACCTAATCTCAAGCTGGAGCCCTAAAAAAATTAATTCTTTTGGCTTGCTAATTAACTCCAGAGGTAATCTCCTTCTTTCTCCTGCAAAAATCTCCACCAAATTCTTTTACAATGAGTAAATTCTTACTTTCTTCTCCATTGGCTATGCATGTTTGTTTTGAGGTATTTCTAGGTATTATATGTTCTCAACCTCTACAAAAGACCTCAACTTGGCTCCCAAATCTTGCTAAAACATTTCTAAAGTGTATAGTAAGTATTCATACTTACATTTGCTAGCTAAATTTAGTCTCTGGACAAGAATCTGGAATTATTTGGTTACTGTAAATTCAGCTTGTCGTTGTTTAACTTCTGTTTGGTATTATTGCTCTATTGGCTGAATAGCATTTCTGGCATAACTTTTGCGTTTCATATCGAAATTTAGAAATTTTAGATGTTCTGGAATCCTTAGGAAATATGCTACAACTTTTATGTTTTAAGTTTTGTATGATTTTGTTTATATATATGGTGATATCAGTTATATTATAATGTTTGATTAAGCGCTTTACCTTGAATTGATGATTTGATGACTTCTTTGAATTATTTGATGATTTGGAATGTGATCGTATGTTACCAATGAAATGAGGTGCATATGTATATTTGAAGTTCCTTTTATATTGTGATGAGATGTTTGTTTAGTTGATGTGTTTTGTTCTGATAGATCCTTAGCCACCTATAGCTTTGTGTTAGTCATTTATTGGACACGTCGAACCTCTTAAGTGAAAAGACTATACAGATAGCATTCATCGACGTTTTCAATAGATGGTTAAGGCAAAGTTACAGATGGTCGCCCTTAACCAACCCTATTCTCCTCTTTAGTAGACGAAATTACACGTTAATTCTCTTTACTAAGGTGGGTCTCGGGGTAGGGCATTATTCAACAGATAAAATTTTCCCTTTTATTGTCCAATTTATTGTCAGTAAATTCCCTTAACAAAATATCATTTTTGATATCTTATTACTTATATCATAGTGTATATTACCCAATTACATTCTAATTTCATTTAAACTTTCTAGGTAAGTTATATTAATGTTTCTGAGTGTAATTAAACACTATACAAATTTTCTTTTATTTACAACCTTTATATTAAGCCAGATTTTAGTTTGAACAACTTATTACTTAAGTTTTCTTCTTGTATAACCCTTTATTACACTCTAACATTTTAACTTTTTGAATATTTTAGGCAAGTTATATATATTAGAATGCAATTTAGTTTTACTCAAATTAAACTATTTCAAGTTGGTTAATTTCATTTATCATTTTAGATATTCCAATTATTCTACAATTTTTTTCATTTCAATAATTAAAACCATTTCTTAATATAAACTTTAGATTCAAATTCCGATTTCACTTCAAACTATTTTAAAATAATTATATACATATATATTTTATAATTCAAATTAAACACAAGAAATTCAAATCAAATTCATTTTCCCAAAACAAAAGCGTAGCAAAGCTACTTAGGGGCCTCTCCACTTCGAGACTTGAAAATGAATGTCGATGTTGATGCAGTCATCACCGAAATTATTTTCCAACGACAAACGAAGAGAGTACTGATTTAAAACCTTTAAAATTCTTTGGAAACGATTTCTATTTAAAAATACTTTCTAATAAATAATATATTTTATTTTTCTAAAACTTTGAAACCCAATTTTGAAAAACACCAAAAATTAAATTCTCAAATCCTTAATTTAAATTCATTTCATTTCAAAGTCAGTTTATAAACCATGTTTTATAAAATTTCAACTTCTTATAACATACAACAATAGTTAAGGGTTGACAAATAATAAATGATAATCTAGTATTATCATTTCCAATAACCAAATCTTATTAACTATCCAATTTCAGAAGATTACACTTTTATATATATATATATATATATAATATAACTATACATAAAAAATTTCATTTACAAATTTCGAAAACAATATGGTGTCAGCTTGCTCTGTTCAAGTGTTTTGGAATTCCTATCGATAACGTTAGCTAGACGAATTGATCGAAACCCAAAATACAAACTTAACAACTCAAACAACACATTATAAAATATTTTTATATTAATTACAAATACACTCCCTCACACGATGATTCAAGAATGATTCTAGAGCAAGGATAGAGATTCAAATTAAGGGGACCCTAATCAAAGAGGATTCTAACTAAGAAGATAGGCTTGAATGGAAGATAAGATAACTAAATAACAAAAGAGAAAAGATAGATAGACTTATATAAATCGCGGGTGACCTTAACCGGGTCAACCGTGACTTCAAGAATAAGATCGATGTAGAATAAGATTGATCATAAGAAAATTACCCTGGTCGTTTACTATAGAAACATTCGGGCATAGCAAGAGATAGCAGCATCTGAACCGAGGATATAGAAATCTCCGGTGAATAAATGCTCGTTGTAAAGGAGTTTCACCCCTTTACAAATCATTCTAAGATTGGCGGAACCGACGATTCATTATAGATATCATCCGAAGTGGAGTTATGGGATACACCAGAATTAAGAAAACACGAATAGGGAGAGGTAGGAATGGATTTCAGAACGAGGAATGTTCTAAAATTCAAAGGAGATTCGAATCAATGAGAAAGAGTCTCAAGCTCGAACAAAGGTGATTCCGTAATTAATCTATACTCAATATGCTAAGTTTTGCCTAAATCCAGAACTTTGATACCAACTGTAATGACCCGGTATTTCATGCCATTCGCATCCACACATGTCGGACTTGAATTGCTCAAAATATCAGATTGTTAATTTATATTTGGCAAAACTCAGAATATACAGTAAATAAATCAATCACAGAATCACAGACATAAAGTAAATAACAATAGCAGCGGAATAGATAAATAGTAGTTCATGAAGCTACTATATAAACATCAGAGTTTGAAATAAAATACAATAGAATATCTCAAATACAACATAATCTCGAATATAAATAGATGACAAGTCTGAACAAAACAACTGGATAGTTGAAAGCTGAACAGATATAGATAGATCATCAAGTGAAGCTCCAACTCCAAAGGTGAGTTTTAAATGCTATGATACTCAGTCTGACCCGAGCGTAAAGCAAAACACAAAACACTCGAGTCAGGATTAACATTCTTATATCAATAAATCCAACTCAAGTGAAATATCAATTGAAATACAAGTAACTTAAAGGATGCTTGGGATTTCCATCCTCTAAGGATCCGTGGAACTATCTACTATGTAGTAATATACGCTATTATAATATGTCTATAGTAAAGTAAAAGTATTAAAATAGCGTTAAGGCATTACCCAAATCCTCATTAACACGTTTTATATATTCCCATAGTCTATACAGTATCGTAACTCACCCCGTAAACTGGAGGGCTATAGGAGGGCACTCCATAGGTATGGTACAAAACAAACTCGTAAAAGGCGCGATAGGGCATGTGACAAGGCACTCGAGGCAATGCCAAGGTAGATATACCGTTTGCGGATCCGGACTGGTGGTAACAAATAGCAGCTACTACCGCCCACCTCGTGACACATTCCAAAATCAAAGGGTGCACCCAATCAAATCACAATAGCAATAGAATGGTATTGAAGAAATGTGCCCGATCGGAGGAATGACCTCACTTGGCCTGGCATGGCTCCTGTTTTAGCCGCATCAAGCTGACTCACGGGAGTCAAGGCTACGTAAATACCATACAGAATCATCACCAAACCATCCTACTTAATTTTTGGAATATCCACCACGTACACAGTTGTTAAAGAGGTTTTCGGTATTGGTAGAGAGTATGACAATATCTGAGCCCGGTCTCTTTAACAACCAACGTTATTATAACACCGTGGTCATTTCATTTCAAATAGTTCATAATTCATATCAAAATATCATATCATTTCAAACCATATCAATACGGTATCATACACACTTTAAATAATATTCACTTCTAGAATCGTAACACTTTAAAAAATTATAACGCTTTCAAAACCATAGCACTTTTGAAATCATAACAATTTTGAAATCATGACACTTTGGAAATATCAACACTTTTAAAATCATAACATTCTTAGACATTGAAAACAATATATATTAAAATAGTTTTTATATATATTAAAGTACTATACATAATAAAAATAATTTCCTCTAATTTCACAAATCGATTCAAATCATTTTAAATTCCAAAAATTCAATTTAAATCAATTCCAGTTTACCCATTTCAATTTAAAGTTCAAAGATTCAAGTTTAAATATTCAAACATTTGCAATATATAAATTTCATTTATATTTCAACATTTTACTTCAATTTTTATTAAAATTGGAAGTTTTTCACTTAATCATTTTATAACAATTTATAAAGTCCCAATTTATAAATTTAAATCAATATTAAATATTCTATCTCAATTTTATTTAAAAATTGAGAATATTCATTAAATCACCTTTTTATCAAATCAAGTTATAATCATATCTTCTCAAAATCTCAAAACTAATAAGTTTAAAACAATTCTTTCTTAAATTCAATTATTAACTAATTTAAATTCCAAGCCAACGTTAATTTATCTTTCCAACCCCTATTTATTAAAGTTATAAATCTATTTTTAAATATTAATATAAATTTTTAAATAAATTTTTTAAAACATATTATATACTAATTAAATTAAATTTTTATTAAATTAAATCTTATTATATATATTTTAAGAAAATAAAATTATAAGAAAAATCTTAAAATTTATAATTTCAAAACTAACTTATAAATTTAAAATTCCAACACATGTAATTTTTAAAATCTACAATTTAGACATATAAAAAAATAACATCTATATATATTATATTTTAAAAAAATCAATATTTATTTAAAACCATATATCTCCTTTCAAAACTTTGGAAATCAGTTTCAAAATATTTATATATAGACCAATGATGTCTGTATATAATTTTCTATCCTATGGTCAAGTGATATGGATATTTATCATTTCAATCCGCAATTTAAATATATACGGATATATACCATTTCAACTCGTAAATCCCAAATTCAAATCAATGAAAATCGCTTGGGTTTATCATTTCAACCCATAAAATTTTCTCCTATTCTACAAGATCGTTCGGGTATGTATCATTTCAACCCATATGGAATTTTATACTAACAGGGAACTTGTAGAGTGAGAACGGTTATGATAATAATATAACATATCAATAATAGAGATATATCATCAATAACAAATTAAATAAAATATAAACAAAAGGATATGGTATCATATCCCACAGGTGAACAATTTCAGATAATAGCATATCATATACAGTAATTAAATGATTAACAGTTCAATTTAGCAGCATATTTCAATTTTCATTTCAATTGAAATCAAATTTAATAAATATAAGAATGTTAATCGTGAGTGAGTGCTCACCTTTCGAGGTTAGATAGATTTTGACAAAGAAATGAGCTATGAATTTCAAAGCATCACTAGATGGACACGATTCGACGAACAAAGCTGATATATAGGATTAGACGAAATCAAATCAGAACTGGATCGATAAAGACAAATATTATAAGTGAACTTATATATGTAACTATATATAACTATATATATATATATAAGATCATATTCTGAATCCAAACACATATTAAATTAAATATATATGTATTTATATATTTCAAAATCATTGTTCTTAAACTCAAGTATTAAGGATCAAAGATATATACTTTATACTAAAAAAACATTAGCAAACAAAATCTTAAACACATATGAAAAAAACTGTTTTGAAACCAAATGATATATATATATATTCCGACAGAATACATTATACATACTTATATATATAAAACATTATATACATTATTATAAAACTATTTCAAAATACTGTATAACTTAAGTAAATAAGTTAACATAATATATATAACTAATATATATATATATTGCAGGCTACTTTATGTGCAGACACAAAAACAAACAAACAAAAAAAACAAATAGACATATGTAGACCTATATATATATATATAACAGAACATATTTTATATATGTATATACTTTTAAATCATATTACTACATAACAATATGTATAAATTGACAACATAACAAAAATCTGGAAATATAAAAATGTATACAGCTTATATAACAATATGTATAAATTGACACACTAAGCTTTAAAATAATATATATATAATACCTTTTTAAATATATATATATATACATCTAAATATACAATATAACTCTTTAACTGTAAACTGTAACATAGTAAACTGTATAACAGTATAGCTTTTATAACTAGCACATATGTACACTAACATATATTTTATATTAAAACTAATATATATATATATATATAACTATCATGCATAAAAAAAACATATAACATATATATACTATATATATATATACATATCATCATACATATAGCATCAGCCAAACACAAATGTATGTATATACAAACAAAGAAATAAAATAATTATATAAATCTATACCTTTAAAGCCCAACAGGTTTTGTATAACCAATTATATATATACTGGTAACTGATATAACTTACATCATAACAAAATCTATATAATATATATATATATATATATATATATAAAACCAGTGATCAAATTTTTAGTACCAGCCTTAATATATATAGTCACAGCACGTGCAAGTTATAATATATATGTGTAAAATATATGTAATATATACCTGCAAATAGATATATTACACTATTTTCTAAAAACCAATGCAAAACACATATATAAACATAGTATATAGAATTCAAGAAATATATATATAATTTATAAAACTAAGCTATATATATATATGCATGAACCACAAAACAAGAGGAGGAAGGGCTCGGTATAGCTGAGGTTTCGGCGGCACAAGGCGGCGTTGCAGGTCGGGGCTGCATGGTGTTGTTTAGGCGAGGTGGCTCGCTGGCTCGGGCCGAGGTTGATGGGCTTGGTGAGGACGAGGTGAAGGGGCTGTTGGCTATGGAGACTGGGTGATGGAAAGGGTGGTCTTCGGGTTTGGAGGGGAAGCAGTGGAAAAGATGGCGAGCGAAAGTGGTTCGACGCGGTTGTGGTGGAGTCCGGAGGAGGACGCGGTGCTCAGAGCGGAGATTATGAAGGCATGCTGAGTTTTTTTTCCTTTTTTTCAAAACGATAGAAGAGGATGGGTTTTAATTTTAAAGAGGAGCAAACAGCCATTTCAAACAATTATAAACTAACAATGATAATAGGAAAGGAAATTAACAGTGAGGGGATTTGTAAGCTTGAATAAATATTTATATAAAATAAAAGAAATTCCAACGATCAGGCTTTGATTTTGTGAATAATTAAAGCAATTTATTAATGCGGTCCGGCTGTACTTTCAAATTTTGAAACTAAAGGAAAGAGTAAGGTCGCAAATTATGGTACCGTTACAACGAACCGTTTTATTGCTTCCGTCGCGTACCGGACCTCAAAACACAGAAATAAATATACTATGGTGATCAGCACGACGAGACAAATAAGACAGTACACAAATTTAACAGTGGTACGACTGTACTATCAAAAGTCGATATTCGGTACCCAAAAATGCTGCTAAAATACCGAAAATAAGATAAACGAAGCAATAGCAGTCCAAATTTGATGAAACGAAATATGACGTCTCACTCAGAAAATAGTTTACATTTTTATTATATAAAAGTATTAAGGTTTGGAAAACATTTTATTATTTAATTGATTTAAATTTAAATAAAATTACACAATATAATAAACTTCAATATTTTCAGATGAAAATTCACCATTTGTTATGTTTTAATAGACGTATACCAAATATCAAAATTTTATTTCCGAATTCAATTATTTAAAATTTCACAAAATTTCAGTTAATTACGTTATAAAAACAGTTAAAATTTCGGGTCGTTACATCTGACGAAAATCCCATATATATCGAAATGCGTCCAAGCAAATACATCTAGATTGTTACGAAGATTTTATTAATTCATTTTGCATCTCGACTCCGAGCTGCGAACCTATCTTCAAGACCCGAGTTGGATCATCCATGTCTATAGGGACAGTAACCACAACTTCTGCCGGTGCTGCCCGTTCCTCCCCTGCACTCTTCTTTCAGGGTCCATAGTCTTTTTGAAGAGACTATGGTCTCCAAGCTAGGGGTCGTTCTGTAATTGCTATGTTTGCGGCTTCCCTACATTCTTCCCCTTCTCACATCATTTGGCTTCACGCAATATGACGACGTAACATTCTCTTGCCGCACTTTGGTCTCCTATTACCACTCCAATCCCATTCTCCATTAGAAATTACATTGTTATGCACCATGGAGCCAAAGCTATTCTGAAATCAGCAAGGGCCGGTCCGCCCAAGCAAGCATTGTAAGTTGAGAATTCACCAATTATCATGAGGTTTGAATAAGAACCACCCTCTATTCTCTTTCTCTAAGTTCTACAGGTAACTCAATCGTCCCGACTGGCTATTTTGGTTTGCCAGTAAATCCCTGATCTTCGTTCTATAAGCAGTCACATCCTTCATGTTGATCTTCATCTAATCGAATGTTTATCGAAAAAGGAAGTTAACCGAACTCCCGCTGTCGACTAGCACTCTACGCATAACCGTCAGCCCAATTCCAACTGTTACCACCATTGGATTGAGAGTTGGCGCCTCTATACCTCCAGTATCCCAATTTTGTAATACGATATCATCAATTATCAACTTTTGTTGTTTGGTCAGGGCTTCATCTTTAATGGCATAACAAGTTTCCTTAGGAACGTGCTTTAAAGAACTAGCATATCACTCCATCTCGTCCAAATCTTCTGTGCTGGGCAAGTCCCCTAATGATGGTACTTATGATGAGTCTTTAATCAGTCCGATGAGGCCCTTCTCCGCTGGGTCCGAACTGATTTCCTTGATTGCTCGAAACTTAGGGTCCAGCAAGTTAGTTAGAATTCTATGATTTCTTCACATACTGGTTGGAGCCTATTGTTCCTTATCAGTTCCTCAATTAAGTCCTTTAGATGCCGACATTCATTTGTGTTATGCATGTGAGTCTCGTGAAAGTGACAAAAATTCTCCGATTTCTTTTGTTGTGCAGACACTTTCTGCTTATGGGGTTTGTTGTATCACTCAGTTCCTTGAGTGTGGTAAGGTAGATGTTTTCCAAGCTATTGTTCAACGGTGTATAATCCTTGGGTCTGATATTCATTAGATGTTTCCCGTTCCCACCACGCCTACTAGAGTTTTGATTTTTTTTTCTGACTCGATTCCTTTCCTATGTTTCCTATTGTAGCTCTAGAACTGTTTCCATCCTGCTTAACCACGACATTGCTCTTAACCATTTCCTTTAGTTATTCATTGATAGTTTTGCCTTCAACTATACTTACCTCTTCCAGTCTTAGAAACTGGTTTGCTTTTTGGTGGAATTCCTCCATGGTAGTAGGTTGTTTCATTTTAATCCATGTACCAAAATTCGTATTTAGGTGAATGGCTCGGACCAAAGCCATAAAAATCATATCTTCATTTGGATTGCTTACCTCAATAACTGTAATGTTAAACCGGTTTATGAAAGATTTCAGTGACCCATTGGGTCGTTGGAAAAAGCTAGATAAGGACATCACGTCTTTTGGTCGTGCAGTATGGAGTTCGAACTGCTCTAAAAACTTATTTGCTAATTCATCGAAAGTGGAAATAAACTGCGGTGCAACTTTAGTGAACCACATGGAAGCAACATCATTCAAGAAAATAAGGAAACATCTATAGCGGATAACATCCTTTGCCCTATCTCCATCCATATGCCACTTATATTTATACAAGTGTTGTTTAGGGTCCGTCGTTCCGTTATATAACGGCATAGTCAGCATAGTGAACTTAGAATATTCTTCTCTTGGAACGTTTTCAATGAATGGAGTTTGGCTTGGTGCAGAACCCCAGTCTTCATTCTTTCTGCCCCTACTCTCCTCCATCAACCATTTGACCATTTTAGTGATGTACTCCTCGCTAGCATAGTAGTCTATAGGTCAGCTATCAGGGGCTACGCTGAATGTTTTACTCTGCAAATGATCTCGGTTTGCCATTTGAAGCCTAAGTTCTCCATTCTCCAGGAGAACCACTCCTGTAGAGTCCCAATGGCGAAGGTTTAGTCTTATCGGGGTAGTTTGAATTTCATTTTCGGTATTTTGCCTATTTACATCAGCGTTTAGTTCTAATCCATCACCAAGTTGCATGTCATCTTTTGAGTCAGAAACAAGCATTACATTATTCACTTGAGGAGTGTTCACCCTAAGATTTGGATTTGTAGTAGGCTATTTTCCTGTGCTAGGAGTACTTCTATTGATTCTATTACGATTCCTCTAGCTCCACCAATGACCTCCTTCTTCTTTTGTTTATAGTACCTCCTATTCGGGCCTGGAATAGAGGAAAACTCTTGTGCCATTGCGCTACAGTTTCTTGTCGAGCTCTCGGGGCTCCTAGTGGCTGCAGTGCTAGCAAAGCATCAATCTTATCCATTATAACCTTTTGGCTATCGGCTATTTTTTGATTAAGTTCATTAACCATCTGATTAAGCTCCCCTTTGGTTACAACTTCTTGTTAATTGGAGGATCCTGGTGCTAAATTTCCAGTGTTAATCTCCATTCGGTGATTGTTAGTATTGTTAATTTCGGTTTATTGTGGGTTGGCTTCATCACCATCAATTGTTTCTCATGTGGATCTTTCAAGTAATTCTTTATTTTCTAGGTACCACTGATCTTTAACAGCAAAAACACAAATTTTCAAAGTAAATTCCTAAGATCTAGTCGTTGGATCTCTTCTAATCCAAAATAGCAAGCTAGATCTAAGCCTAGATTTAGATTTTCTCAATGGAAGAACCAAAATGTTAATGCCAGAAATGGATTTACATCCAACAAGGAAACCTATGAGACCTAGATCTAGTAGATAATAGTAAAACTAAAAGAAAATAAACAGGAATAAGAAAGAGAGACACAAGAATTTGTATTGGTTCGGCAGTTCACTTTATAGCTTTGTTGCTTATAGATTTGATAGAGTTTGCTTGAGATTACAATGTATTTGAAAGAGAATGAGTCATAAGTACAGGGGTTAGACTGATTCTAAGTCCTAGAATTGCCTAAATTAGATGCCTTGGTGACTATTGTGTGGAGGAAGAAGAAAAGGAGACAGAGCTTCCACGTAGTGATGGCAGAAACTAGCTCCTTTCTTAGTTACTCTATGGTTTGTGTTTATAGGGATAAAAATTATGTTGGATCAGAAGCCTAATACCAGAGAGGTCTAGACATTAGCCCAAGATTATATGAAAAAGTTGGAAGTGATACGGGTTGAATTAATAACTTGGTACCGAGTTATATCAGTATCAAATTATCCCCTTAGGGGGATACTTAGTGATTCCTCTTCATTTTTTGGTGCCACTTGTGTTTTCATAGTCCAATGGCTCGTTCTGATGATCATTCCTCCATGACTTGGCTTGTTCTGTAGTTTATTTGAGCTAACTGTTCGATTCTTGAGATAAATCGCCTAGGACTTTATAAAATTGCTTGCACTTTCATATAATAGTTTGACAATGACTTGTGCAAAGTAGGAGTTCCCAACTATGAAGCACCATAACTCGATACCGAGTTATAGTTATAACTCTTGTGTTGAGTTATGGACTTAGCTCCATATTGGTCCAACTTTTCCTAATGTATTTCTATAGCTTATATGAACCTACCTTTCAGGTTTCAAGTCATTTCATCTTTGTCTCGACGCTCTATCTTCTGTTAATTTCTGCTTCGTTAAAAACCTAGTTAACAGTTAGTGAGTGACATACACCTTTGATTAGAGAATCCGAATAACTCCACTAACCTTTACTAATTCCACTTCTTGCTTCTTCTTTATCATTTACTATAAGTGATTTCTTCTTCAAATTAACGAACAAAACTTGATTTCTTGCTTGTTAAATGGTGTAGAGTTATCAAGAAGTTATGATTTGAGTTGTTGAAATTTATAGATTTTATTTTGGATTTTATTTGAATTTTGAAGAGGCAGGGTTTGGGCAAGATGTTGATTTACTAAAGTAAATAAAAAAATATGTTAGGTGATATTTATAGAATGAGATGAAGAATCCATATAATGAAATGTCTGGAAAATGGAATAGTCAGGAAGCATGAATTTTAGGGTTTGGGAACTTGGGCTCAAGAGATATTGGGCTTTGATTTATTTCTTCTTCTTACATTCTTTCTTTCTTCTTTTCTTTCTTTTAGTTTGATTCATGAAACAAATTTCAAATTCAAGCCTAGTTACTAATTATTTATTCTCCACTAAATTTCTTATTAATAAATCACTTTACTATTTATTCTATAAAATTAATTTTCATAATTTCTTCATTTAATTAAATCATTTTATTAAAATTATTTACTACTTAAATAGATTTTTATATAAATATAATTTGACATTATGTTCAAATAATTAATTTATACTTCCATATTTTAAAATTATTATATAGATTTTTTTTAAATCATTATTCTTTTCATCGCTAATTCTTGTTATTTTAATAAGATAATTCATATCTAATTTCCAAACCATTTCCAAAATCCATATTAATTAATTCTAATCAAATTTAACATATTTATTATTATTATTTAATTGTTAATTAATTTCTTCCCGTAATGGGTTGTTACAAAGTCAATACTTTATTTTTGTACAGGGAATCCATCCTAGATTTCATTGCCCCAAGCTAGAGTGTAGAGTCTTTACTCTACAATGCTTGTTGAAAAGATAGAGGAGTGTCATCATATAAGACACAGTCCACCTTCTCTCCATCCATGACAAAACCATAGTATCTCTCTGGCGCATGAGATTCATACTAGGCATTCTAATAGGTTACATGTTTTCGTATACGGATGAACTTGGTTCTCCCACTATTTCGGCCTTAGTGCTAACCTCGTAGATCTCATCCAAGTCTAAAACCTCTCTATTAATTTCCTTTGATAAAAATTCCTATTCTAGAAATATTGCATATCGAGAAACAATAACCTTTTTTTCATTAGTATTGTAGCTCATCGAGTTTTTAGAATGTCCTATAAATTCAAATAGTACCAGTATTGTCTCTGTTTATTCGGACTAATGTTCTTAGCGTACGATGGACAATCTCACACCATCAAGTACTTCAATTAGGGTTTCTTTTCATACCACATCTCATGTGGTATTATGGGCAAAGATTCGGTGGGTAACATGTTCAACATATGGCCGTGGTTCCTACCACATATCCGTAGTAGGACAGAGGTAACTCAGCCTTACTCATTGTGGAACAAACCATATCTAATAAGGTTCGGTCCTTTTCTCCGGCACACTATTGTGTTGCCGAGTATAAGGTGGAACAATCTGAGAGATAATCTCATTATCTTTTATATACTATTGAAATTCCTATTCAACATACTTACCTCCTCGATCTGATCGAAGAATCTTAATCTTATAGCGGGTTTGGTTTTCTACTACATTTTTATATTCAATAAGTTTCTCATAGACATCGATTTGGTCTTCATAACATGCACATATCCTAGTCTCGAGAAATCATAGATGAAGGTAATAAAGTAAGTGTTATTATCTTTGGTGATTACTGGCATAGGGCTACATACATCACTATGTACTAACCTTAAGAGTTCATCAACTCTTTCATTACTCCCATTAAAGGGGTTTTGGTCATTTCACCTTTGAGACTTGACTCACACATGTCAAATGATTCTAAATCAAGTGACGGGAGAAAACCTTTTTTTTCAGTTTTTGTAGACTTTTCTTACTAATATGACCTAGCCTATAATGCCAAAATAACTATCAATTATATTGTTAGAAGAATTATTCGCAGAACACACATAATTAGTATCGATCACATAAATGTCATTTTCAAGAATACTATCGCAAACTTTATTTCATTCAAACTAATGTTCATAATATTGTTTCAAAATGAAATATATATATATGTGTGTGTGTGTGTGTGTGTGTGTGTTTATATCTGGTCTTAAACAATCTAGAAACAAAAATAATCCCATAAACAAAGTCTTTTATAAAATAGCACTTATTTAGTATCAAAACTACTCCACTAAGCAAACACAAATGATAATCTCCTAATGTCGTTGCACTTACTATAGATCTATCAACAACTTGGAGTCTCATCTCTCCTTTTGCCATGTGGTACCAGTTCCTAAGCCCCTATAACGAATTACATATATCAGTTCCAGATCCAGTATCTAAGACCTAAGAAATTTTATTGATTACAAAACAATTTTGATTCATAAATGTATCTGATGGAGCTGCAGAACCATTCTTCTTTCTTCCTTTAATAATCTTTAAATAATCGGGAGAGTTCTTTTTCCAATGACGTTTCTCGTGGCAGTGGTGACATTCACCTTTGTCATCGGTCTTCTTACTTTTTTTCTTCTTACCTTCTCTTTTCTGCTTCTTCGAACATTTCGAAGATGATGCATCACCCTTTAAAGCAAGAATGACCCATTAATCCTTAGATGCACACTCAGCCGACCTCAACATATTGAGGAGCTCTACAAGATTCACACTCAGTTAGTTCATATTGTAATTCGGTATGAACGGTTCATACTGTAATTCAGTATGAACGATTCATACTGAGGTGTAAGAGAACCAAGGATCAAATCAACTTGTAATTCATTACTTAGTCTAATTTTGAAAGCCTATCAATATAGTCATTCATCAACATTATGTAATCATCCACCATCTATCCTTTAGCCATTTTGGTATTGAACATTTTCCTCGTAAGCTCGTACCTTGTAGAATGTGACTATTCACCAAACAGGGCCTTGAGACTATCAATTATCTAATGGACAGACATGTTTTCATGCTTCCTCTACAATGGCATGTCTAACGTAGACAACACCAAAACCTAGACAAATTTCTAAGTTTGAGACCCATTTCTCATAAGCAAGTCAAAGTCCGGGGTCTGCATCATCAGCGTGTTGTTCTTTAGCTTTGCATGTAATATCCAACCAAAGACGCTCATAAGTCAATCCTATCTTAATTGTTCTTAGCCAATCGGTATAGTTAGATCTGGTAAGCTCGTCACTTTTCGAAAAAAGTTTTGGAGTTGACATTTTTCTGCAAGTTTTAATTGGTAGATAATTAGGACAATATCATAGTAGAAGTTTTCATAATATTAGTATAAGGCTGAACTTTATGTTTCGTTTTACTAATAAGCCCCCACTAGTCTTTTGTACTTCTCCAAACCCTAAGTTGAAACATAGAAGTCTTTTGACTTTACTAGTGGGTGTTAGGACTTGTCCGTCTTGGAATTCCGACCTTGAGTTTCCTCAACAAGTCATAGCTCCACGGACGATGGATAACTCATTATCGGTTGTATCATATACAACTCCTAACCCTTGGTACATTGTCCTAATTTCACTTCGACCTTGAGTTTGATCAACAAATCAAAACAAAAAATTTCACTTGAACCTACCATATCACAACGGCCTAAGTATAGTATATGTACCTTGAGTTTGCTCAATAAATACATATAGTTACATTACCTTGTCTATTCAATATATTAATAACACTACACATAACATTTCTAGCTTGAGACGCAAGTAATTTATTAATATATTTATATATATGGTAGAGGACAACATTACATTAAAGATTCATAATCTTTTATATGTTATATTCAATGACATTGACTCACATAATAATGTATGTCTTATGAAATACCCTCGTGATTTAAGTGTCGGACACATCGAAAACCATGGTATACATATATTTACGTATGTATTTACTCTTTAAGTCTATTTAGGGTTTCTTAATGTTCCACTTTTGATTTTATACATTCATATTATCTAAGTTTTGTTATTATATAATTTTATATTTTAATTTACTTATATAATAATCGTATATGTAATCTTATATTAATTAAATCTTATTTAATTAATTTTAATTAATTAATTCTTTAATTAAATTTATATTATTATAATATAACATTGATATAAAATATTTATTATTATAGAATAATACATATATCATATATATATATATGTGTATCATTTAATTAATTAACTTTTAATTAATTTTCTTAATTAAACAATTTTAGTTAAATTATATTAATTTCAAATTCATTTTATATAAAAACATGTATACTTATGTTATTTAACATTTTAAAAAAACTTAACATATATCATAATATATAACATGTATATATTTATTAATTAATTAACCTATTTAATCAATATATTTTATTAACCTTAGCAATAAATTTCATAAATTTTGAAATTAATTTATATTCATTTTTAAACATTTTGAAAAAAATTATTATATTATAATTTTTATAATATATGTATATCTTATTTTAAAGTTAACTTTTGAATTTAAAATCTTATATTTTTAATTTTCAAACAATTTTGAAAATTAGCCCAGGGCCTAATTCAAATTGGGCTTTTTCTATTAGGAGCAACCTTTGAGTTCACATATCTCTTCGAGTTAGGTCGGTAGCCAAGTAGGGTAGAGTACTAGGTTACCAAAACTCAATCCTTTGACACCTCCTTTCTAGACAACATACTATTTGGCTTGTGAGCTTAATTAGTTAACCTTAATATGGTTGATTTAGATCGAAAAGGTTATTGGGATTTGATACCATTTTTGGAACTAGACAGCCCGTAGGAGAAGAAATGGGTGAATTTCAAATATTTTCCCATTTTGGATCTTTATTTTCTCTATGAAGTTGAGATTATGTTGAACGTTTCTAAATTTCTTTTAAATAAAATCATTAGTTTATTTATATTTATAATATAGTTTGTATTATGCAGTTAATATTATATGTATACGTGTATCATATACACATATATGTGTGTGCATGTGTAACATAGCAATCCTTGCAAGGTTTGACATGTCCGTACATAAGTTTAGGATTTACACCGCAACA
The DNA here is from genome assembly GCA_030737815.1 of Allium fistulosum. Classification (NCBI taxonomy): domain Eukaryota; kingdom Viridiplantae; phylum Streptophyta; class Magnoliopsida; order Asparagales; family Amaryllidaceae; genus Allium; species Allium fistulosum. The sequence goes on from CM060906.1 coordinate 423,816,892, forward strand.
GGTATGTTAGCTTATCTATTATACAAAGAAAAAAAATATTGTCCAAATGTATGTTTCTATGGTTTTAATTTATGTACATGAAATATTGCACACATATATAAACACTTTTATTTTGAAATTATATATATATATATATATGTGTGTGTGTGTGTGTGTGTCTGTATGTATGTATGTATGGAATTTATAATATATATAATTATGTATACATATATTTAAAATCTTTTAAAATTATATTAAAATTTTATTTATTTATTTTTGCACAAAATTCAAAATAAAAATTAATTTTTTGAGAATAAATGTATTATATATATAAATATATATCTTATAACTAGTTTAATAATATGTGTGTGTGTGTATCTAGATGAAACACATATAAAATATATAAAATAAATATATATATATTCCTTTTATAATGCTCATGGTAAAATGGTTTTTTTAATTTTAAATATTTTTAAAAATAAATTTCTAAATGGAAATTAATTAAAAATTAAATAAAAAATTATTTTCGAATGATAATTAGTAAAAAAATATGAATGATATTTTGAGGTTGAAATATTTTATATGTATTTTATAATTCAAAAATCAATTTTCAATTCAATTTTTGAATTTGGCATGTATTTAGATATTTAAAATATATAAAATATTTTTTTATTTTTCGAAAGTACGTCAGGTGCAAATTCAATTTTATAAGATGTAAAACATATTTGTTAGAACCTTGTATTTTTTATGTTTTGATTGTGACAACTATATAAGTAAATATTATGTAAACTAACCATTTTTGCAGGACAAGATATTATTTTACTCAACAAATAGATTGCAGACTAGATTCCAGATAGAAGTTTCAAAATTGTCTATGGTCTAGGTCTTGTAGTTAATTTTTGTTAAAATGTCTCCAAAGTGGTATACGCACACACACACGCAATTTAAAAGCTTCTAAATCATAGTTCATATATCAAAGTTCTTATTACACTTATTCACACAAAAGTATTTCTGAAAACTCATGAATATGGCAGAAAAAATGAAATTCAGCCGATTGTAATGCCTAGTTCAGTCGACTGAATATCTGTGCATATGCACAATTTGATATGAATGTTCTGTCACTAAACAACCCATTTCATTCGACTAAATAAGATGTTTTTTGTACTGATTCTTCTCTGATTTGAATTTTAAATATTTTAGCTGACTGAATTCCTTTGTTCAGTCGACTGAAATTGCATAACGGCTATTTTTATGAAAAGTCATTTTACTTCATCGAACAGAAACAACCCTTGATTCAAGAGTTGTTCCCATATCTTATGATCACTACTTTTCACGATAAGTTGCAACACTTAAACACTATATATAGCCTTCAAATCATTTGTCTAATAATTCTTCCATTAGCATTCAAACTCTCATTCTAATAACTTCTAATCACTTGTACATTCAAGCAAAATTTCATTAGTGATTTATTAAACTTCCCATCTTCACAAATTACACAAATTACCATAAAGGAGAAGATTATAGGAAGGGTGTACTCTAAAGACTTATCTATACTATTAAAAGAGCACATTCAGTCAAGATAATTCTCTGTATTATTGAAGTGTTGTTCGGTTGCTCAGGCGTTTGAAGTCCTATTCAGTTACTTAGACAGTAGAAGTCCTGTTCGATTACTCAAGCGGTGTAATAACTATTCCTTTGGGTTAAGTGAGGATTGATAGTTAAATTCCAAAAGGAGTCTGGGATTGGACGTAGAACGAGAAGTTCGAACCAGTATCTAAATCTCTACAAAAAAATGGATATGATACTTGGAATATCACTCAAAGTGAATACACTATACCTACCATACCATATGCACAATGGTCAAACACACAAATAATGGATGCTACTTCAAATGCAAAAGCCATGAATATGTTATTTTGTGCTTTAGACAAGAATGAATTTAATAGAGTTAGTATGTGAAAAACCGCTTATGAAATCTAGCGAACTCTTAATGTTACACATGAAGGAACAAATAAAGTGAAACAAAGAAAGATTTCTATGCTTAAAAATTAGTTCCAAAATTTTAAAATGAAACCAGATGAAACTATAAATGACATGTATTCTAGATTCCATGACATATATCATTCACTATTGGCACTAGGAGAAAAATATTCAGATTTCGATGTTGTCTCGAAAATTCTAAACTCTTTAACGGATGAATGAGAATGAAAAGCCTTAGCTATTGAAGAAGCTAATGATATTTCTACCATCAAACCTAAAGAGTTAATAGGAAATCTCATGCCGTATGAAGTTAATTTGTAGGCAAAACGAGATCAAGCCCAAGATAGAAAGAATATAGCTTTTCAGGCTTAACAAGAAGACTAGGAATCAGATGAAGATGACATGGCTTTTACAACAAAGAATTTCAAAGGTTTTTAAAATTTAGAAAGAACAAGAAATTCAAAAACAATAGGAGAGACAATACTAGTAAACCGCCAGCTTCAACTCTTGAGTGCTATTAATGTCATAAGAAAGGTCAAATAAAGAAGGACTGTCTTGATCGAAAGAAAGACAGATACAAGAATAAAAAGGACAAGCACAAAAAGAAGCAAGCATTATCTATAACATGGGATGATTCAAAATTGTCTTCTTCATCAGATAGTGACACTGACAGTGATTCTGAACAAGCCAACGTCTGTTTTATGGCTTCGACTATTGATGTAAGTGATCTAACTTTTGACGATTTAATAGATATAAATTTAGATCTTTTGAATAAACTAAAAGAAGTCAAAAGAAAGTATAAAGATGCTATAGAAAAATTAAACAGAAGTGAAATAGCAGTTGATATGCTCAGAAATGAAAAGAAAAATCTTCGAAGAAGAACTTGTTAAAACACAAGAATCTTTGTCCAACGTTTCTTCTCGGCTCACTATCTTATCAAATAAAATTGAAGTGCAAAAAGAAAAATATGACATTAGCTTCAGAAAATCATGATTTAAAATCAAACGTCAAAATTCTTGAATGAAACAATACAAGTCTCAAAACCGAGTTAGATAGTATCATTAAAAATTTATCTAATTTTAATAAAGGTAGAGAAAATCTTTCAAATATTATTAGTAATTCTCAAACTACTTTTAATAAGAAAGGGTTAGATATACAAATTCTTCAATATCTATTTCAAATAAGGATAACCTACCTTATAAATATTTCAATTTACATCAGAATTTTGTAAAAGCAAAACCAATACCAAAGGTTTTCACTCAAAAGAAAGAAGTTCGCAATACAAATACTATAAAGATTTGGGTACCAAAAATAAATAATAATTTAATCAGAAATAACTATGTCAAGTCTTTTATAAATTCAATTCATAAAAATGAAAATTTTACTTATAAAGGGAATTCTAAACCCACTTGGGTTTGGTTTCCTAAGATCTAACTCTTAGAACCTTAAGAAAAAGTGGGTACCAACATCATCTCTATATTTTTTGCAGGTACCAACTAAGAAAAGAGGAAAGTGGATACTTGACAGTGGTTGCTCAAAACATATGGCATGAAATAAAGATATGCTGACTAATATTATTTTCTCAGATGGAGGATCTGTCATATTTGGAGATAATTCCAAAGGCTATATCATCAGCAAAGGCGATGTGTGCAACGACAGTACATCTAACTTACCTCTTATTACAAATGTTTTACTAGTTTTATTTTTTCACTAATGTTTATCTTATCATATTGTTTAAAACATTCTCGTATGTCTGCTTGTTGTGTTTTTATGTTGTTATGTGATATTATTCTTTGACTCTGGTATGTACATGCTCATGTTTGTTTTGCTATTCATGATACTAAGTATATTTGCTTTCCTTATGTTATATGTTGATTACTGTGCTTATATGGCTATATTTCTCATATTATCTATTTGTTCCTTTTTGTCAATGATAAAGGGGGAGAAATTTTTTGATAAGGGGAATATTCATTCAAGAGGAGAAGATTGCTTTTATAAATTTACAAACTTACATAGTTGTCATCATCAAAAAGGGGAAGAATATTAAAACCTTTTATTTTTTATGTCTTATTGTGACAACTATATGAGTAAATATTATGTGAACTAACCATATTTGCAGGAGAAGATATTATTTTACTCAACAAATAGATTGTAGACCAGATTCTGGATAGAAGCTTCAAAATTGTCTATGATTTGTCTATGGTCTAGGTCTTGTAGTTAATTTTTGTTAAAATCTCTCCAAAGTGGTATATGCACACACACACAATTTTAAAGCTTCCAAATCATAATTTATATATCAAAGTTTTTATTACACTTTTTCAACAAAAGTATTTCTGAAAAATCATGAATATGGCGGAAAAAATGAAATTCAGGCGATGGAAATGCCTAGTTCAGTCGACTGAATATCTGTGCACATGCACAATTTGATATAAATGTTCAATCGAATGAACTACCCATTTCAATCGACTGAATAAGATGTTTTTTTATACTGATTCTTCTTTGATTCGAATTTTAAATATTTCAGCTGATTGAATTCTTTTATTCAGTCGACTGAAATTGCATAACGGCTATTTATCTGAAAAGTCACTTCACTTCATCGAACAGAAACAACCTTGATTCAAGAGTTGTTTCCATATCTTTTGATTGCTACTTTTCATGATAAGTTGCAACACTTAAACACTATATATAGCCCTCAAATCATTTTTCTAACAATTCTGCCATTAGCATTCAAACTCTTATTCTTATCACTTCTAGTCACTTGTACATTCAAGCAAAATTTCATTAGTGATTCGTTAAACTTCCCATCTTCATAAATTACACAAAATACCACAAAGGAGAAGATTATAGGAAGGGTGTACTCTAAAGATTTATCTATGCTATTAAAAGAGCACATTCAGTCAAGATAATTCTCTGTATTATTGAAGTGCTATTCGGTTGCTCAGGCGGCTGAAGTCCTATTCAGTTACTTAGGCGGTAGAAGTCCTGTTAGGTTGCTCAGGCAGTGTAATACTTGTTCCTTCGTGTTAAGTGAGGGTTAATAGTTAAATTTTAGAAGGAATCTGGGACTGGACGTTGAACGGGAAGTTTCGGACCAGTATGAAAATCTCTGGTGTCATTTACTTTACTTTTATATTTATATTCCTTCACTTGTAGATAACTTAGTTAATATTCCATATTACGATCCTTAATCATTTTCATTTGGAATTGAAGCAGGGTCATCATATAACCATATCACAGTTTTTTGATATTCAGTTAATATGGCAAATAACACTAACACAGTTTTATTGAAGGTCAATCCACTGCATGACCACCACTATTTAATGGTTTGAATTACAACTATTGGTCAACTCGAATGAGTATTTATATGCAAGCCAATGGATATGATACTTCGAATATCACTCAAAATGAATACACTATACCTACCACACCATATGCACAATGGTCAAACACACAAAAAAATATATGTTGCTTCAAATGCAAAAGCCATGAATATGTTGTTTTGTGCTTTCGAGAAGAATGAATTTAATAGGGTTAGTATGTGCAAAACTGCTTATGAAATCTGGCGAACTCTTAAAGTTACACATGAAGGAACAAATAAAGTGAAACAAAGCAAGATTTCTATGCTTAAAAATTAGTTCCAAAATGAAACTATAAATGACATGTATTCTAGATTCCAAGACATATATTATTCACTATTGGCACTAGGAGAAAAATATTCAGATTTTGATGTTGTCTCAAAAATTCTAAACTCTTTAACGGATGAATGGGAATGAAAAATCTTAGCTATTGAAGAAGCTAACGATATTTCTACCATCAAACCTAAAGAGTTAATATGAAATCATGTCGTATGAAGTTAATTTTTAGGCAAAACGAGATCAAGCCCAAGACAGAAAGAATACACCTTTTCAAGCTTAACAAGAAGACTAGGACTCAAATGAAGATGACATGGCTTTTATAGAAAATAATTTCAAAAGTGTTTAAATTTTAGAAAGAACAAGAAATTCGGAAACAACAGGAGAGACAATACTAGTAAACCGCCAGCTTCAACTCTTGAGTGTTATGAATGTCATAAGAAGGGTCACATAAAGAAGGATTGACCTGATCGAAAGAAACATAGATACAAGAATAAAAAGGACAAGCACAAAAGGATGCAAGCATTCTTTGTTACATGGGATGATTTAGAATCGTCTTCATCATCAGATAGTGACACTGACAGTGATTCTGAACAAGCCAACGTCTGTTTTATGGTTTCGGCTAATGATGTAAGTGATCTAACTTTTGACGATTTAATAGATATAATTCAGAGCTTTTAGATAAACTAAAAGAAGTCAAAATAAAGTATAAAGATAATATAGCAAAATTAAATAGAAATGAAATAGAAGTTGATATGCTCAGAGATGAAAAGAAAATCTTAGAAGAAGAACTTGTTAAAACACAAGAAGCTTTATCTAGCGTTTCTTCTCAGCTCATTATGTTATCAAATGAAATTAAAGTGCAAAAGAAAAAAATATGACATTATCTTCAGAAAAAAATATGACATTATCTAATTTTAATAAAGGTAGAGAAAATCTTTCTAAGATTATTAGTAATTCTCAAACTATTTTTAATAAGAAAGGGTTAGGGTAAACAAATTCTTAAAAATCTATTTCAAAGAAGAATAACCCACCATATAAATATTTCAAATTGCATAAGAATTTTGTAAAAGCAAAACCAAAACCAAAGGTTTTCACTCAAAAGAAAGAAGTTTTCAACACAAATACTATAAAGATTCGGGTACAAAAAACTAATAGTAATTTATCCAGAAATAAGTATATTAAGTCTTTTATAAATTCAGTTCATAAAAATGAAAATTTTACTTATAAAGGGAATTCTAAACCCTCTTGGGTTTGGTTTCCTATGATCTAAATCTTAGGACCCTAATAAAAAGCGGGTACCAACGTCATCTCTATATTTTTTGCAAGTACCAACTAAGAAAAGAGGAAAGTGGATACTTAACAGTGGTTGCTCAAAACATATGACAGGAAATAAAGATATGCTGACCAACATTATCTACTCAGATGGAGGATCTGTCACATTTGGAGATAATTCCAAAGGCTATATCATCAGCAAAGGCGATGTGAGAGCTGGCAGTACATCTAAGTTACCTCTTATTACAAATGTATTACTAGTTTTATTTTTTCACTAATTTTTACCTTATCATATTGTTTAAAACATTCTCGTATGTCTGCTTGTTGTCTTTTGATGTTGTTATGTGATATTGTTCTTTGACTCTCGTATGTACATGCTCATGTTTATCTTGCTATTTATGATACTAAGTGTATTTGCTTTCCCTACGTTATATGTTGATTACTGTGCTTATATGGCTATATTTATCATATTATCTATTTTTTCCTTTTTGTCGATGGCAAAGAGGGAGAAATTGTTTGATAAGGGGAATATTCATTCAGGGGGAGTAAATTGCTTTTATAAATTTACAAACTTACATAGCTGTCATCATCAAAAAGGAGGAGAATGTTAGAACCTTGTAATTTTTTTGTTTTATTGTGACAACTATATAAGTAAATATTATGTAAATTAACCATATTTGTAGGAGAAGATATTATTTTACTCAACAAATAGATTGCAGACCAAATTCCAGATAGAAGTTTCAAAATTGTCTATGCTTTGTCTATGGTCTAGGTCTTGTAGTTAATTTTTGTTAAAATATCTCCAAAGTGGTATATGCACACAAACGCGCAATTTTAAAGCTTCCAAATCATAGTTTATACATTAAAGTTCTTAATACACTTGTTCACACAAAAGTACTTCTGAAAAATCATGAATATGGCTGAAAACATAAAACTCAGCCGACAAAAATGCCTAGTTCAGTCGACTGAATATCTGTGCACATGCAAAATTTGATATGAATGTTCAGTCGACTGAACTACCCATTTCAGTCGACTGAATAAGATTTTTTTTGTACTGATTCTTCTCTTATTCGAATTTTAAATATTTCAACTGACTAAATTCTTTTGTTCAGTCGACTGAAATTGCATAACGGGTAATTTTCTGAAAAGTCACTTCACTTCAACAAACAGAAACAACCCTTTATTCAAGAGTTGTTTCTTTATCTTTTGATTGCTACTTTTCACAATAAGTTGCAACACTTAAATACTATATATAGCCTTCAAATCATTTGTTTTAATCACCTAATTTTATGATTTTATTCTCTTATTCTTATTGTCTAACAATTCTGCCATTAGCATTCAAACTCTCGTTCTAATCACTTGTACATTCAAGCAAAATTTCATTAGTGATTTATTGCAACGACCCGTAAATTTTCGATAATTAAAATTTGTTAATATAATGAGATTTTGGTAATATAAGATTTGGAGAAATAAAATTTGGTGAATTATTAATGAAATAAATACTAAAATGAAATGTAACAATGGTAATTAAAGCTAATTATTAACAATTGAAATGAAATTCCAATAATGAAATAATGTAAATTGTTATACTTGGTTATAAGATGGATATAATGTCAAAAGTGAATAAATGAAATATTGAATTAACCAAGGAAATAATAGATAGTTAATGGAAATTGAATGAAATTAGTGTTATGAAAGAAATGGTAACATTGATGTGTAAGTAATAAAAGCTTACTAATGTGACTAAAGGTTAACTGTGGAAAACTATTGTATGTTACCTATTTATTTAGCCTGTTAATTTAAATTGGAAAAAAATTTCAATAAATGTAATTAAATATTATGTAAATGTAAATTAAGTTAATATTTGGAAGGAATGTTAATTTTATTCATAATATGATGATTGGGAATAAAAAGAATGGAAATCAAGATTTATTAATTTATTGGAATTCAAATTATAATAATTGGATTAATCGCAAATAAATGAAATTAAATATTTAAATATTACGTTAATGGAGATAAAGATGGAAATTTGAGTATATTAATGTAATGAAATATAAAACAAATGTTGACTATGTCATTAGATTTATAATTGGTTGATTATAAAGGTTGAAATCAAATTGAAGCAATTTATTGAAATTAAATTAAAATTTATTGGATTTAATTATAGTCGAAATTGAAAACTGTAATTTGTGAAATATTGAACCCTAAATTATATGTAAACTTATTTTAGTTTATTTTAATTGTCTTTGCAATCAAAATGATGAAAATTTGTTAGTTAATAAATATTGAATTAAAAAGTGATTTAATTAATTTATTATTAATTTATTTAATTAACTGAAATATAGCCATTTTGGCCACTGACTTGGATTTCAACGAAACTAGTTTCATCGGATCCGTAACGGTGAATTATTGTAGGATTTTAAGTTTCGTAGCGATCGGACTTGTCGTTTGATAGTACGGACTCGAAACGCCTAGAAATTTATTTAATTGAAATCAATTTGAAATAAGCTGATTTTGGCATAACTTCTTCATACGATGGGATTAGTACTTGAAACCTGTTCCATTTAGTTTAAAATATTTGAAAACATCTAGTTTGATATATGGGTTGACCCAATTTCGTTCCGGAGACAGAACGGGCTTTTCGGGTCGTTTATCGTTCAACTTTCAAACCGATTCGATCCGTTTGTTCCTATTCCTGATCTGCCTATATATATACGGTTATAAACCCTAGAAGTCTTTCTATTTCTCATTTTTGTATGTACAAAACTTCTGTTTCTCCTCTTTCTCAATGGCTGAAAACCCTAAATTTTCCAATTCAATTCCAATTCAAAATTCAACTTCAAAATTCAAACTCCTCAATATATATCAAATTATATATCGATCTGAAGCTCTCAACGAGCGCATCTTATATTTGAAATTCGTTTTCCAATTTGAATCATCGGTTACCAAGAAATTGATGATCAATTCTCGACTGTTCATCATGCGACGATCAACTTCGACAGATCGTCGAATCGACAATACAGTATTGTAGAAGGGTCCGAGGGGAGTGCAGCAGCATTGTTCGTTCGTCGAATCAACGGCTGGATTTGCATGAAAAAATTGGTTAGGGTTTTGATGGAGGCGGCGGCCGATGATTTTGTGGTACGTGAGGCTGCAGGGTGAAGCGTGAGGTACGACGCGGTGGCCTGAGATACGGCGCGGTGGCGTCTCGAATGGCGGCGAGTGGTCAGATGGTGGCTACAATGTTGCCTGCGTTCTTTTGCTGATGGGTTCGGATTCGTTCCTGTATGAGAGAAGGAGGCGCTGTCATGGCAGCTACGGATTGGTTGGTCCCTATTTATTTATTTATTTATTATTTATTTAAATTTCAATGCAAATCTTCTAACGCCAATAACTTTTGCATACGAGGTCTGTTTCACGTGCGGTTTAATCCACTGGGATCGTATCGAAATTCTTGATATTTTGATGCCAGTTTGGGAGAATTCTGAGACCGTTTGAATTTTGGGTCCTAAATTGGATTTAAATTCGATTTAAATTCAAAAGGTGAGTGTTTTAACCCACTCACAACTTCTAAAATTTCTTATGTTTGTTAAATTAAATTTATGATGTGATTAGAAATTTATTTATAACTGTTTGGTATATTTTAAATCATCATCTCAGTTAATTTGAATTTATTTGAATTAAATCGTTATTTAATTTATTATTGAATATAAATTGCTAGTTAAATACCTGTTATTGATTATCAGTTCTATATTGATATTTATTTATTGATTTGGATGATGTTTGTAATGGATGTTGATTGTTAATATTGGATGAATGGATGTTTTATTTTATATCGTTATAAACTGCAGGTTCACTATGGGTTGAAATGATACATACTCGAATGATAAATAGATTAAGGAAAAATCATTATGGGTTGAAATGAAGACTCGAGCGATTTTATGGATTTAATATTTTGGGATTGCGGATTGAAATGATATATATCCGTAAATATAGAATTTTAAAATTTCGGATTGAAATGATAAATATCTGTATTACTTGACCTTAGGGTAGAGAATTATATACGAACACCGGATTGGTTAAATTTAAATGATTTTGAATCCTTAAATTTTTGAGTTGAGTTAAATGATATTTTGAAATAAGAATTTGATTATATAAATTGAATTATTTTGGAAATCAAGTTTATGTTGGAATTGGAATTGGTTTAAAGGAATTCTTTAAAGGAACAAAAAAATTTGAAATTTTAAATTTGAATTTGAAGTATAAGTGAAGTTATCGAAAAATGACTTATTAAAATGGTTTGAAATATAACTTTGAAATATATTGAAATTGGAGTAATTTAAAGTGATATTTCGAACATGAATTGAAACGATATGAAATTCAATAGTTTATTGAAATGTTAAATTTAAAGGTTTGGAATTTAGTTTGTTGACTTGGAAATTGAAAATGGTCCAAATGCGTTGAAATGAAATGAATAGTTTAATTTGATATAAATTCCAAATTCATGTTTTAATATAAACTGTTTTAAAAATATATTATTTCAAAATTCCTAATTATTAAGATTTCAAAGTATTAAACTATTTTCACCTGTATTAATTATATTAAATCATTTTAACCTATTTTAAACCATATAATTTATTTAAACTAATTAACCTGTTTTAACTTATTTTAAATCTAATTAATCTATTTTAAAGCAATTTAATCTATTTTAATTATATTTAATCTATTTTAAAATCTATATTAACTATTTATAACTATTTAAAACTATTTTCTTCTAAATTCCAAACTAAGAAAATGGATGGGTTTATATTCAAATTCTCGATTTTTAAAGTGAATGTGGTTAAGTGACATTATAACCTAAGTTGGGATTTAAATAACATATTTGGTTTAATATGATAATTTTGAAATGAGATTTTAACCTATTTTGAAAATATGACTTTTGAAAAGAAATATAATTTCAAACTATGATTTCAAATGTGATATGATCTCAAAGGTGAATATGATTTCGAAAGTAAGTAATGATTTTGAAATTGATATAATTTGAATTGAATATGATATTTTGATATCAATTATGAAATGGTTTGGGAAATGTAAAAGAACCAGCCGGTGTGTAATAAGCGATTGCTTGTTAAAGAGACCGGGATCGGATATTTTCATACTCTCTGCCAATATCGAAAACCACTTTGACAACTGTGTACGCGGTGGAGATTCCAGAATGAAGTAGGATGGTGGCGATGATCCTAAAGGTATATACGTGGACTTGACTCCCATGAGTTAGCATAAGGTGACTAAAATAGGAGCAATTGACGGGCTAAGTGAGGTCATTCCTCCGATCGGGCACATTCCATCGATACTATATTCTGACTTTGTGATTTATTTGGTGGCCACCCCTCGATTTTTATCCGGGAGTGTGCTCCGAGGTGGGCGGTAGTAGCTTCTATGCGTTACCACCGGTCCGGAAGTGTAATTGGTATATCTACCCTGGCATTGCCTAGTTGTGCCGTGTCATCTACCCTAGCGCGCCTTCTACGAGTTTGATTTGTACCATACCTATGGAGTGCCCTTTGACGACACCCAATTTACGGGTGGGATTACGGTACTGTATAGACTATGGGAAATAAAAATGTGTTAAGGGGGAAAATGTAACACCTTAACGCTATTTTAATAGTTTATATTACTGTAGACATATTATAATAGCATATTGTACTACATAGTAGATAGTTTAACGAATCCTTAGGAGATGTGAATCCCGAACATCTCTTAAGTTACTGCACTCACGTTAGACACTGGATAAGAGATGTCAAACCCCGTAAACATCTCTGACACTGTTTACACTCATATTTATTTACCGTTGATTTAACTTACATAAGATCTTTTAGTACTGACTCGAGTGTTTTGTCTTTTCAATTCGCTCGGGTCAGCCTGAGCATTTCAGGATTTGAAGACCTTATTTCTAGAGGACGAAGACGAAGATTTGTACTACTATTATTTACTATATTTATTCCACTTCATTCATATTGTTCCGCTGCATTATCATTTGTTTATCTCTGATATGTGTAACTCTGATTTTGTGTTGTATAAGTATAATAAAATGTTTTGTATACGGCTTCATGAATTGTTATTTGATTATTATATTTTATCATTCCGCTACGAGATTTTGTTTTGTTTTTTTCTTTCTCTGCTTTTTCTTATTCACCCCAATAACAATCCGCCCTTCTGTATGGTTTGAGTCGACATGTGTGTCTATTTAAAGCGTACAAAAAGGCGGGATGTTACATTTATTAAACTTCCTATCTTCACAAATTACACAAAATACCACAAAGGAGAAGATGGCATAAAGGGTCTACTCTAAAGACTTATCCGTGCTATTAAAAGAACACATTCAGTCAAGATAATTCCATGTATTATGGAAGTCTTGTTCGGTTGCTCAATCGGTTGAAGTCCTATTCAATCGCTTAGGTAGTAGAAGTCCTGTTCGGTTCCTCAAGTGGTGTAATACTTATTCCTTTGAGTTAAGTGAGGGTTGATAGTTAAATTCCAGAAGGAGTTTGGGACTGGACATAGAACAGGAAGTTTGAACCAGTATAAAAATCTCTGGTGTCATTTACTCTACTTTTATTTTTATATTCCGCACTAGTAGACAACTTAATTAATATTCCATTTTACAATCCTTAAATGTTTTTATTTGCACAAAAAATGGGCAAACACCTCCAAGTCGTATGATTTAGTTGATTTTATGTTGTTTTTAGTGATTTGGGTTATTTATGCAAATATATGAAAAGCAGGGACTAAACTGTAAAAGATACACGGATTTATAGTGGTTCGGCCAGAATGTGCCTACGTCCACTTTATATGTTATTCTCCTTTACTGTTCAGATTACAAGTACAAAGCTTTGATACAAGTATATGAAAGTTGTTTGAAAGTTCTATCCGTGCTTGAGCTCTCTAACTTGTCTGCCATTGTTGTACCTCTACCCCTCTATTTATAGAGTGAGGCTGGGGGTAGGGGTCTTGGATGTATATAGCTGCTGGTGGGCTTGGGCTGGTGCAATCTGGCCTGGCAAAGTTGGTCCGGAATGCCTTGGTCCGGTGGAACCTGGTCCGGTGGTGAGTGAGATTGGTTTTGGTTTGGTAGTGCTATTTTGGAGTTGGTTCGACTATGCAGGGAAGTGGAGTTGGTTCGGCTGTAGGTGGAGCGATGATTGGTTCGGCAATGGTGGAAGCGGAGTTGGTTCGTCTATGCAGGGAAGTGGGGTTGGTTCGGTGGTGGCTTCCCTCATCTTGGTTCGGTAATACCGGTCTAGTGAAAACACGCCCAACACTTGCCCCCCAAAGCGGAGCATATGCCTATGTATGTCGCGCTTTGTTTTAGCTTGGACATTCTCATCCGGTCCTGTGTGCCGAACCAGTTGGTCCGGTCGTTTCTATTTGCCTATAAGTATGGGCATTATGCTCTCGTTATTCCCTACCAAGTGAGATAGCCGAATCCGATTTTTCTGCCGAATCAATCATATTGCCGAATCACGCTTGACTACCGAATCAGGTGATTGTCGAATGACTTTCATGTTTCGAACTACCGAACGAACCCTTGGAGTTCGAGTGCCGAATGAATCTTCGTGCCTTGAACTACCGAATGGGCTTGAGTGCCGAATGAAGTTTTAACCTTGTTATACCGAATGAGTTTATGTGTTGAATTATAAGTGAAACTCTAGACAACATACACTTGCTCGTTTATATCTCTACATCCTTATTCTAACAATGTGTTTTCTCGTGTTGCTGATAATATCTCATAAAGTCGAAACTCGTTCCGACAAGAAGAAGTCCAAGGACCGAGGAGAGTCATCCATAGTGCCCCCAGTTCAGGCAGCACCAGAACGATAGGGACCAACCCCGAGATCGCTAGTAGACGGGTACGGTCCTCAAGATCTCCTGAACTCACTGCCCGATTGCTTTCCTAGCTCCCTCAAAGTTGAGCAGCTTGATGTTATTTCTCTCTCTTTTGGGATCGACAGAGCGCATATGTTGTTGCCGGGGAAAGGAGTGATGCCGTATAACCCCCCTGAAGGGTATTTTGCTTATAGTAGGTATCACTACATGTGTGGTTCCATCCCACCTATCAATGCTTGGATAGTCAGCTTCATCACATACTTGAAGGTGGCTCCTTTCTAGCTTCAGCCCAACTCCTATGCCATCTTGGTGAGCCTATTCGTCATATTCCAGAGGAGATACGGGCGTCCTCCTTCCAACCGGGAAATCCGGTACTTGTACAACTTCAGAGGCTATAAGAAGGGGTCTCCATATATTAGCTTAGAGTCGGCTGTGTCCTTCAAGCAAATCCTGGATTTATATTCGAAATTCAGCATGTTCAAGAAGGAATGGTTCTTTGTCAAGGATGACTCCGTTTCTTTCCGCCACTTCACCTCTGGCTGTAAGTTGAAACTCACTTATAATTTTTGTTCTGATCGCAATACTCCTCCTTACGTGCTTTATTTCTTGCTAGCGACAGGTGGCTTTGCGGTTGTAGAGAACGAACGTCTGGTTCGGATGGCTGAGGAAATAGAAGCTATTCCGAAAAGGGAGAGGGTGGCTTCTTATTTGATTAGGAACGCTACTCTTCTGGGGCACAACCTAATCCTGCCACGCCAGTCTGTGGTCAAGCAAAGAGAAACAACTGAGGAGAGGGCCGCCAAAGCTAAAGGAGGGGCTACGGCGAAGAGCAGTAAGAGGAAACCCTTCTCGAAGCATCCAATTGCTGGGGGGAAGAAACTTAAGAAGTCCGATGGACCCTCCCCCATCACATGTCCAAATGTCCCGGAGGAGGAAGATGTGGAGGAGGAAAGAGGCGAGGATGAAGGAGGTGAGGCGGAGAGTGGAAGTGGTGGAGAAGGTGATGGTGATGGTCATAGCGATGATGGTGGCGACGGACCGAGCGGCGGTGGTACTGGGGCTTTGTCTTCTAAGCAAGCAGGTGTGATCCAGGAGTGGACAGATGATGATCTCCGTCTAGCTTTTGAAGGGTCGGAGGAAGGATCGGTTTTAGTGGAGAGGCCTAAGAAAGCTGACAAGGCCGAGATCAGTGCTGATTCTTCTAAGAGCGCTTCAGCTAAGGCAATTCCTGCGATTCAAGGTGAAGTTTCTGCCAACTCCATTTATGATAAGGATATAGAAATATTTTACGGCCCGCTCCCGTCCTGGAATTAGATTCAGGACTTATTGCAGTATCCCACGCCTCCCCAGGGTTTGTATAACAAATGCGTCTCTTTTTTTTACTTGATTTATTTCTTAAATTATAGCTCAATGTATGCTCGTAACACTTGGCTTTTATTACAGGAGAGGGTAAAGTGGCCAAGGTGTCAGATGTTCGGCACCGTCTTGAACAGTACAAACTCCTCAAGGCTTCTACTAAACCAAAGCCTCCAACTAACTGTCCTGGAGATGTAGTCGGCTACCGTCCCCTTCTTGGAGTTATTGAAGAGGATATTCAAAGGAAGAAGAGGAGTCGCTCCTTGTTCGAATCTTCACCTGGTCCTCTGCCCCCGACTCAGTCTCTTCAAGATGTCACGGAGGAGAATACTGAGCTTATTCCTTCCCCGCACCCGTCTGAAAATCCTACTGTTACCCCGATAGATCACCCTGGTTTGGCTCGTAATCCATTCGCGGGTCATCCGGATCTGGATCCGAGTTCTCACGATATTTCCTTCGATGAGGTTACTGGTGAGCACCTTCTTCCTCGTAATCCTATGGTAAGGGTGCTTGATGAGGCTAAGTCCCTAGACCTTGATTTACTTACCACTCGGGTCGCAACCTTAGGGGACGAAGCTAAGGCAAAAATCGATCGGGTTGCTGAGGAAGCCAGGAAGCTGATGGGGCATCATGCTCGACTGGCCAAGGCCGGAGAAGAAATCGGGAGTACTAATATTCGACTGCGGTTAATAGTTTCCGACCAGGCCAAGCAGCTCGTTGATCAGGCCATCCAGATCTCCTAGCATGAGGCCGCCTCCAGGCGACTAAAGAAGACCATGGAAGAGGCTAGCAGAGCAGAGCTATGGAAAATGGAAGCTACCTGTAAGGAACGGATTGACATGGCGATTGCAATGGTGGATGAGGTTCGGAAAGCGGATCTCGAGCAGATACAGGAGTTGTCCGGGAAACTTGAAGCCGTAGAACTTGCTCAAACCAGGCTGAAGGAGGAGATGGATGCGATGAGGAAAACCTTCCAGGCTAACTGAGCGCGACACCGATCGGAGAGGGATGCTGCCATTGCAAAGTTGTTGGCTTCTGAGGACCGAGTAAGGGAGTTTGAGGAGAACGAGGGGATAATGGATGAGATGCTTCATGATATATACTTTCACACTTGGAAACAGGGCAACTTATCTTGGATGGATGATTATCCCCGAGTCATGGCCAGGATTTATCTCCGAGCTCTGGAGGAGGCTAGGTCCGATGCAGATAAGGAGGGTGGCGTGGCCTTTAGAATGGATGTGGTTACGGCTCAATTCACCAAGGAGGAGAAGGTGGCGGTGAAAGAAGGTATGCGGTTGCTTGCTGCTGAGGAGGTTGGTGTGCAGTTGGATGATGATGATCAAGGAGCAGATGCTGGTAAGTCTCCCCTTTTAGCTTTTCGTAACTTGGTTGCTTATTATTAATGAATTATTTCCTTGATTGGACAGGCGGGACCTCTGGAGCACCAAATATCTCTGGTCAACATGCTGAAATTTCCCACTCCGTGGCTAAGGAGATTTCAGAGGGCCATCAGGACAAGGGTGAAGCTCCGATGCAGCCGACTCCTTAACTTGACCTGGATATCTTTTTGTTTACTTGACATTGCTGTCTACGTTAGTCTCAGAGCAGTAACGTAACTTTTAGGTTGTAATTATGTTACTTGTAATAAACGACTTTATTCTTGGCGTGTAATTTTTAACTTAAGCTGATTCTGTCGTGTTTGAACGCTTTCGTTATTTTTGATGTGTTGCATAAGAAGTATAGATGTGCATATGCCTGTGATTCTATCGGGTTTGATGTCAAGTTCTTGCTTAAAACATAATTTCATATCTTGCAATGTTAATGTGATGTGTGAATAAATTATAGCTACGTATTTATACACGAAGAAGGAAGTACCGCCCTTCGTGTTTTAGTTGTAGATGGCAGCACTGAATGTCTCGTGTGACCGAGTATGGAATGCAGTCGAGTGTCTAGTTGTGAGCTCCTATTCCCATTAGCGAGTGTCTCCTATTCCGTGTCCTGTACTTTAGGGATCAATATAGAGGATTGGAGGAAAGTTCTTTAAATAAAATTGACATATGAGAAACAGTAAAACTTCCAATCACGGAAGGCCTTCGATGTGCTTAAGTTCGTGGCAAATGGGTTTTGTAGTCACTTTCCCTAGCTGTGGGTCTTGGAGACATTTGTCACCCATCTTACGCCTCTGCCGGGAGTTTATCTTTTTTACCACAGCCGTACATAAGAAACTCGGAGCCGAGATCATGCACAGTAATTACTCGGGCCATTATGGCCCGTAATCGTGGGTA
Source organism: Allium fistulosum (assembly GCA_030737815.1). Taxonomy (NCBI): domain Eukaryota; kingdom Viridiplantae; phylum Streptophyta; class Magnoliopsida; order Asparagales; family Amaryllidaceae; genus Allium; species Allium fistulosum. The sequence continues at coordinate 423,835,286 of CM060906.1, forward strand.
TTATTCGATTTACCGTGGCCGGCTAGCGTGGGTGCCGATCGTCAACCGTGAACTACCCCTGGCTGGCCACACCTTATGTTGGGGCTTAAAGTAGGCTCACGGTTGCCGGCGAGCCGAATGCCGTAATGAGCTGCCTCGGCTATAGTCGGCCTTCTTGGTGGCTTATAATCGGCTCATTACAGTTGGCTTTAAGGGCCGATCGTGAGCAATGAGTTAACTCGCAGCAGAGGGATGCTGGAGCAAAAGTGTCTCATTGGCGAGGGCATAGATTCGCATAGTACCTGTTAGGTCTTGTCCAGGTGAGCTTGCGCCGTGATGTGTCTTGAATGGGAGTGTCATTACACAGGATTTTGTTCAACAGAAAAGGATAAAGTTAACAAGCAGCCAAGATATAAAGGAACAAGTTAAAAAGAGACAAGTTTTTTAAAGTGGTTCGGCACAAAAATGCCTACGTCCACTGATTCTCTTTGTTAATTCACTTCATATGGGCAGTACAAGTTAAGAAAAGTATCAACGAAGGTGTTGGATGTTCCATGCCCTTTGGAACACCTCCCCGTCCACTGTTGACAAAATATAAGCTCCATTGTGGAGATCTTTATGAATTACATATGGTCTGTCCCAGATTGGATCTAGCGCTCCGGGGCGCGGGAAGATTCGCTTGAGGACAAGATCTCCTTTTTGTAAGCTACGATGCTTGACTTTGGAGTTGTATTGCGTTGCCACTTTTTTCTTGTGAGCTGCTGCTTTGAGGGCTGCATCATTTCTTCTTTCCTCAATTAGATCCAAAGACATGTGGAGGAGCTCTTCGTTCTCTTCTGGGTTATAGTGGATCCTACGGTGGGAAGGCACTATAGTTTCAACTGAGAGCATAGCCTCCGATCCGTATGCCAAAGAAAAAGGAGTATGCCCCGTTGATGTTCTGAAAGATGTGCGATAGGCCCACAGTGCCGTAGGGAGTTCATCCACCCAAGCGCCTTTTGACTTTTCGAGTTTCTTTTTTATTAGAGTTTTGAGGATTTTGTTGACGGCTTCGACTTGTCCATTTGCCTGGGGATAAGCTACGGATGAGAAGCTTTTGTGAATTCCGTGCTCTTGGCACCAGTTAGCGAACTCCTCGCTGTCAAACTGAAGTCCATTGTCCGATATGATTTTGAATGGGACTCCGTACCTGCATAGAACATTTTTGATCAAGAAGTTAATAACTTTTGCTGAAGATACTTTATTTAGGGGTTCTGCTTCCATCCATTTGGTGAAATAGTCGACTGCCACTATAGCATATTTGGCCCCGCCTCGGCCCATTGGCAGTTCGCCAATCAAGTCAATTCCCCATACTGCAAAGGGCCAAGGGCTGGTCATTTGAGTAATCTCAGTTGTTGGTAGCCGCGGAATCTTAGCAAACTTCTGATATCTGTCACATTTTCTGATGAAATCTAAGGCGTCCTTGCTTAAGGTGGGCCAGAAATATCCATATCGGAGTATCTTTTTTGCCAAAGTCTGCCCTCCAGTGTGATCTCCGCAGCTTCCTTGATGGATGTTGGATAAGATTTCCTTGGCTTCCCTTCCAGCGACACACCTTAATAAGGGGTTAGAGAAGCCGCGCCGATAGAGGGTGCCCTCTTGTATTGTGTAGCGGGAAGCTTTCCTCAAGATTTTCTTGACTTCGTTACGCTCGTTGGGCAGTGTGCCACTTTGTAAGTAGTCTCGGATGGGAGTCATCCAAGTTGCTTCTTCGGTTGCAGCTATCAGATTCACTTGCTCAAATCTTGGGGTCAGTTGCTTTGAGATGGCTACTACTCCGGAAATAGCGCCGTCTCTCATGCTAGCTTGCTTCGCCAATTCGTCGGCCTCTTGGTTCTCTTCCCAAGGGATGTGTTTGATTAAATAGTGATCCAATCGATTGAGAAGCAACTTGGTCTTCTTTAAATATGCTATGAGTCGTTCTTCTCGAGCCTGGAATTCTCCTAGTATTTGATTTACAATAAGTTGAGAATCGCTATGAAGACACAAAGAATTGGCTCCGATTTCTAAGGCAAGTTCTAATCCAGCTATCACTGCCTCATACTCTGCATCGTTATTGGTGGCAGCGAATTCCAACCTTATAGCATAGTGTAGCTTATTTCCCCTGGGAGTGATTATTACCACACCTGCCTCCGAGCCTTGTTCGTTTGATGCACCATCCACAAAGAGATTCCACTTGATGTCTTCTGCTATTTCTGATTGCTCCTTACCTTCGTTGGTAGTGAATTCGGCAATGAAATCGGCCATGGCTTGTCCCTTGATGGCGGTGCGAGGATGGTAGGTGATATCATATTGACTTAGTTCAATGCACAATTTAAGTAGTCGACCAGAAGTGTCGGGACGATGGAGTACCTGCCTTAGTGGTTGATCGGTCAGAACTCTGATGGAATGGGACTAGAAATAGTGACGCAGTTTCCGTGATGTGATTAGTAAACAGTACGCTAGTTTCTCAAGTTTAGGATATCTGGCTTCCACCCCTGTAAACCTCTTGCTTACAAAGTATACTGGCCGCTGCGTGCGTTTGTCTTCTCTCACCAATGCGGTGCTTAGAGCATGAGATGGCACAGCAAGGTATAGGTATAGCTCTTCGCCTTTGTTCGGAGTTGAGAGTACTGGTGGTCTCTGGAGGTGTTCGATTAAGTTAAGGAAAGCTGTTAAGCATTCGTCAGTCCATTCGAATTTTCCTTTCTCTTTCTTTAGAGCTTCGAAGAAGGGGATGCATTTGTTGGTCGCTTTAGAGATGAATCTGCTCAGGGCGGCTACCTTCCCATTTAGGCTTTGCATTTCCTTTTAGGTAGAAGGTATCCTGATATCTTTCAGAGCTCGGACTTGTTCAGGGTTTGCTTCAATTCCTCTGGCATGGACGATGAATCCTAGAAACTTTCCTGATGATACTCCGAAGGAGAACTTTAGAGGATTCAGCTTCATTCCATATTGGCGAAGTACTTGAAACATTTCATCCAGGTGGCTTACGTCATCATCGGCTTCCCTTGACTTTATCAGCATGTCATCCACATAAACTTCCATAGTTTGTCCTATTAGCCCCGCAAACATCTTGTTGACGAGGCGCTGATAGGTGGCTCCTGCGTTTTTAAGTCCGAAAGGCATTACCTTGTAGCAGTACAATCCTCGGTCAGTGATGAAACTAGTGTGGTCTTGATCGGGAGCATGCATAGGAATTTGGTTATATCCTGAGTATGCGTCCATAAAAGATAAGAGTTCGTGCCCGGCTGTGCTGTCCACAAGCTGATCGATTCGGGGAAGTGGGAAGCAATCCTTCGGGTAGGCATCATTTAAGTTGGAGAAGTCAATGCATGTTTGCCACTTCCCATTAGCCTTCTTTACCAGCACCGGGTTGGCGATCCACTCTGGGTAGATGGCTTCTCGTATGAAGTCATTGGCAAGTAGGTTCTTTACTTCTTCAGCGAGGGTTGCTGATCGTTCTGCCCCCATACTTCTCTTTTTCTGTTTTACTGGTGCCTTGGTAGGATAAATGTTTAGTACGTGGCATGCTATGTCAGGGGAGATTCCGGTCATGTCAGCGTGTGACAATGCAAATACATCCAAGTTGTGGCGGAGAAAATCAATGAGTTGTTCCTTCAACTCTGCTTTTAGTTGGGACCCGACTTTCAATAGTCTACTCGAGTCATGTCTGTCTACAGATACAAATTCCATAGCCTCTGTAGGCTCGGCGGTGGCCTCCTCCTCTTTGTCCCTGGGGTCTAATTCATTGAAAGGGTCGCTGGTATATCGAAGAGGATGGGCTTTCTTTAGTTGCTATGCTTCCAAACTTTTTGTGCAGAGGGCAATCTCTACACTCTTCCCTTTATCCTTCCTGTAGTTGTTGCGAAGTTCAGTTACATAGCAATCTCGAGCAATGTCCTGGTCTCCCTCTACTTCCCCTACTCCATTGTCCGTTGGAAATTTCATCTTCAGGCACCATGGGGCCAGGACAATTTGGAAGTCAGATAAGGCTGGCCTACCTAAGAAGGCGTTGTAGGCCGAGTGGTTTTCTATCAGCACAAATGTCTGTTTCCGCACAATGGAGCGGGGATGACTTCCAATTTCAACAAAGAGGTCCAGTCGCCCAAGGGCATCTTCGCATTTCCTGTGAAACCGTGTAGTGGTTTATTGCAGGGAAGAACATCCTTTAATGACAGCTTCATTTTGTCAAAGGCATGCTTGAATAGGATATTCACTGAGCTTCTAGTGTCTACTAGAATTCGGAAAACCTCGGCTGGACCGAGCCGGGTAGAGATAACCATGGGATCCGTGTGAGGGTACTACCTTCCCTCCAGGTCACGCCCGCTGAATGTGATGTCACCATTCTCTATCCGCTTCGGGTGGCATTCTTCTATAATAGAATTGACGCATTCTTCATTGTTTCTAAGTGACTTACCGTACCTTTCCATCTCTGCCTAACTTCCGTCGGCGATGTGTGGCCCTCCCGAGATGGTATGGACACTATCTTCTCTTGACTGGAGCCGCTGGTGTTGCGATTTCCTCTGCCTATTTCTAGGGAGGGTAGCCTTGGGTTCTCATTGGCAGGAACTGGAGTCCTGTTCTGGCCTTTTACATAGCGTTCTAGTCTTCTTCTTCTGATGTGTTCTTCAATCAAGTCCCGGAGATGATGGCATTCGTTGGTATCATTCCCATGGGATTCGTGGAAGCGGCAGAATTTTCCATACTTAATTGCGTTATCTGATTCCTTCTTACGCGGGGGTCGTTTGTATTTAACTTCGTCTTGAGTGGCCAGGAAGATGTTTTCGATCGTTTCATTCAACGGGGTGTAAGCGTCAAATCTCGGTCCTGGCCGATATAGACGCTTTTCTCCCTTCTTGCCCCCAGCGTTGTCTCTAGAATCATTTCTTCTAACGTCCTTTGCTACAGCGAGCGTGTTGTCGTGAGCTGCCTTATTTTGTTGCCTTGTCTGCCTCTCAGTGGCAGCGTCTTCAAGTCTCATATATTTCCCAGCTTCATGGAAGAAATCGGGTAAAGTAGCTGGTTTTTCTTTGGTCAATCTTCTAGCAAATTTAGTATCCGGATGCACACCACTACAGAGGGCCATTAAGATAAGCTTCTCATCGGCATCATGGACTGCGGCCGCTGCGGCATTGAATCGGGTTAGATATTGCTGCACTTTCTCTCCAGGTTTCTGTTTGATACTGGATAAGGAATAAGCATCCTTGGGTTGCTTGTAACGACCCGGAATTTTGGACCATTCGCATCCATTATAAGTGTATAGGTAGACACTCATGCCGGAGTTGAATTGCTCAAAATACCGCGTTGTTAATTTAAATTGGCAAAACCGAACATATACAGTAAATAAATAATCACAGATCACAGACACAGAGTAATAATTGCAGCGGAAATAAAAGAGATAGTAGTTCATGAAGCTACTATATGAATCTATAAAATACATCAGAGTTTACAACAGAAGAGTAATACGATACATCAGATACAAATCAGAATACATCACTGGAATCATCGAATACTGAAGCAGAATAGATGGCTGGATCTTCAAGCAAAGCTCCAACTTCAAAGGTGAGCATCGAATAATGGACCACTCAGTCTGACCCGAGCGTAAAGCAAAAACACAAGACACTCGAGTCAGGATTAACATTCTTATATTAATAAATCCAACTCAAGTGAAATAGCAATTGAAATACAAGTAACTCAAAGGATGTTTGGAATAACCATCCCTTAAGGATCCGTTAAACTATCTACTATGTAGTAATGTACGCTAAGTAGATAATGTCTATCAGTAATATAAGAAGATATCAAAATAGGGTTAAGCAGGGCCCATACACCTCTTAACCTGTTTATTCCCAAAAGCATATACAAGACCGTAGTTTCCCCAAAACCGGAAGTCACCAGAGGGAAATCCATATACTAAAGGTACAAATCAAAATCGTAGTGGTCGCGAATAGGATAATCAGTATGACAAGGTACATGAGGCGATACCAACTAGGATACTAGTAGTTGCCTGATCCGGACTGATGTTGGGCATAGCAGCTACTACCCCAACACCGCGAACAACACTCCCAAATCGAGGGGTGCACCCAAATCGAATCACAAAAGTAATAGATATGGTATCGAAGAAGTGTGTCCGCTAGAGATGGCGATCCTCAATGGCCCGGCGCGGCTCCTGTTTTAGTCATGTCAAGGGTCATCCAAAATCGTTCTCTTTCTTCAGTCAACACGAACACCATTCCAACCACTTCATTCTGGATCATCACTCTGCGTATAGTTATTAAAGTGGTTTTCGGTTTAGATAGAGAGTATATCCATAACCGAATTCCGGTCTCTTTAATAACTTTTGTAATTATTACACCGATTGGTCGTTTATATATTTCAAAACCAAATCAATTTCAATTTCAAGTTCAATTCGTAAATCAACATTTCGCTTGTCTTTCAAAACCAATTTCCATACTTTACGTTTCCAAATCTTATAGTTCAATTTCAATCGTTATTTAAAACAATTCAAAATTGATTCAAGTTCGAATACAAGTTTCATTCCGAAATCATTTAAATTAATTTAATTTAACATTCCAAATCGGTTTAACTTCATTTATCGATTCCATTCAATATTCGTTAAGTTACTCTATCATTCAAAACAATTTCTATTAAATTTCCAATTCATTAAATCCATTATTTAAATTCAACTTCATTATATCAAAACTTACAATTTTAATTAAATTAAATTCATCAAATCAAATTCTTTACATTTCAAGTCTTACATTAATTCCAAAATATCACATTTTCATTTCTTGTTAAAGAAAATTCAATTTCAATTATTTACTTACTTAAATAATTTTCCAAAACTTAATTAATAAAGAAACTCAATTTCAATTATTTACGAAGTAAAATTCACTTATTCAAAATTCAATTTAATTAATTAAAATACAATTCAATTTAATCATTGAATAATTCAATCTTATTTAATTATTTAATAATTCAAACTTATTTATTAAATAATTTCAAAGTTTAAAATTCCAACTTAATTATAATTTCAACTTAATTATTAAATCATTTCACAGTTTAATAATTTCAACTTAATTATAATTTCAAACTTGATTATTAAATCATTTCGAACTTAATTCAATCATTTCTCAAATTAAACAACATTCTTACATCAATTACATTGTTAATATTTTATTTCATATTTACATATTACCATTTTCCTTTCGTTACATTCAAATTCCAACTTCATTTCAAAACCATATTATTTATTCAAATAAAATCTTCGTTTTATTTTTAAATCAAATTATTGACCAATCGGGTTTTATTTAATTTTCTATATCCAAGGTCAAAGTTCAATTTGGATATTTATCATTTCAACCCGATTCCAATTTAATTCCAAAATCAAAGCATAGTAAAGGGAACTTGCAGTTTGATAACAGGGATGGTGTCAAAGTAAATAAACAAGCAATAACAACAATCAATATCAATCCAATAATCAATTCAAATAATCCCGAAATAACCGTATTAATTCGCATTGTTATTTGTACGAATTAATATAATCATTTCTAGAATCTACACTATCATTTCATGTAGATTAAAGATTATTACATTACGGTTTTCACTTGTCGTCTATTTACAATTTCCTACATTATCAATTTAACAACATACATTCAGTGGTTCAAAATGAAATTAAACAAATCCTACGTGTCGATAATTTCAACAGTTAAAGGGGTCATATTATACAAATGTCAGTTAATCAAATTTAACATTTAATTATCCTATATCAAGTTCAATTTCATACTATTTATCATTTTAACATTAACAATTTAACGTCCAATATAAACATCAACAATCAATCAATTAACAACCAAACTGGATTATCATTTCATATATATAACAGATAATGGTGTCAGATGTCACAGGTGAACTGATACAGGTAATAACAGTGTAAATATCCAACAGCAGCATATTTCAATTGTCGTTTCAATTGAAATCAAATTTAATAAATAAAAGAACATTAATCGTGAGTGAGTGCTCACCTTTCGAGGCTAGAGAAGAACAAGAGAGGACACAGATAAGCTCACTGATACGGATACTGAACGAACTAAGAATCCAAGCACGAATTCCAAACAAAGTGGGATTTACACGACTTCGACGAATAGGCTGATAACAGAAATCGATGAGATGATTAGAATCGGTTTGGTAGAGACAGAAATGTATAAATTTTATTATTTCGTTGAAAAATATTTCATTTTGCGATAAATATTAAAATAAAATAAATATATATATAATATATCTAATCATAATATATTTATAACCAAACATACTATATAATACACAAAAATGCAAACACTTACAAAAATGAGATTTCAACTATATGTGTAACTTTTGGGTTGTTATATATGCAGACGATATTGGTTATACAACGAATATATATACAGACCGTTACTTCATATCCATATAAAGTAGACAAGAATATCATGCATCAAATGTACTTCGTACAGGACACGGTTCAATCAAATCTATATATATAGCCGTATCTATTATAAACCAGTACACTGTATATATGACTCAATGTATGATATTATAACTTATATATATAGCACGGCAATTATATAACTTATTACCAACTACGAAAGCACATTGAAAATATTTACGTACTTACTTATTTACATAAACAAAGGAACCAATATTGATATATATACTTTTCAACAGATCTTCAACCAAACAACATAAAATACCCTATATGTGTATATATATTCTCAACTCAATATATATATATATATAACAAATATAACTATGTATATGCAGACTTCTGAACCAATGCACAAACCCATCTTATATGCACTAATAACAATATATAAAAATAACTTCAATGTTTAAAAATATAACAGCAGCTTGTAATTACTATAAACTATTATAGCTTGTACATTGAAACCAAAGAGTATGCATCAACCAACCTATTTATTTTAAGTAACAGAACCCTGGTATACCAATATAATATATATAATAATTCTTATAACCAAATTCACTGACAGACTAAGAACAAATGAAATCTAACATAAAGCAATTTATACACCTGTATATATATGTGTGCCGCACCCTTTATAAATGTGTATATACTACAGTACATGAAAGCTATCATGATGAAACTATTACTATATATATAAAACTTATAAACTAACAAAATATAAACTATTATATATATGTAAATGAAATTTTCTTTACTGCAATATTTTTTTTTGAAACCAGAACAAAACATAATAGGTGTAAAACTAAAAAAACTAGAGTATTGCTTTAAAACATACACGCACGTGAAAGATAGACTTACATATATTTATCACAAGAGAATTAATGTTTGGCCGAGCCAAAGGGAGAATGGGTGGAGAAGAGAGGACGCGGGAAGAGGAGCAGTTGTCCATGTGGTGATCGGCTATAGGTGCGTTGCCATCGGTCACCAGGCGGAGGGGAAGACCATGACGAGGGGACGCGGAAGAGCTGTGAGGTGGAAGGCTGGCGAGCTTGGGCAGTGGAAAGGGTGAGTTGGTAGGAGTGGCCGAAGGTCAGTGCTTGGGTGGTGGAGGATGTGGTGGCAGGCCGATCATTGGAAGGGAGAGACATGAGAGAGGGACGAGAGGGTGCGTGTTTCGGCTACAGGGTGGTGGAAACTTTGGGCATGCGATAGAGAGAGGCGGAGTAGATGGAAATGGGCGAGTAGTAGGCAAAGGGAAGAGAGGGGAAAATGAAGAAGGCATATGAAAGGAATAGGAATAGAAAGTGAATGGACAGAGAGTGTTTGGAAATGAAGATTTGCAGCTTTGAATAATTAAATGCTTACGTGACTCATTGTATTCAAGGTAGACAAATATATTAATAGAACTTAGAAAAAATGGACGAAGCAAAACATTTGGAATGAGAAGGGTGGCTTTGATATATTGTTGCAGGCAAAAGAGGAAGGAGAATGAGATACTATCAATATATAATATTAAACCTAGCTGTAAAGTATGCACAGCTTAGAGAAAGAAGTGAAGGGACTCGGGAAATGAAGGAACTGACAAATAATAAGTTGAAGTGGTGGAACGTCACAACGTTGGAACCAGTGTGGAAAGTAAAATCAAAACTGGAAATAAATAAATGTTACTGGCCGTTTGAAAATTTGAATGGACACCGGAAGCCAAAGGCATGAAACGGTTACCGATACGGTAGTCGTTACGCAAGTGCAACATACACCGGAACTTCGAATTTGACAATCGAATATACCGTAGAGATCGGCACGACGAGACGATCAAAACGGTATATAGAAATCAGTGGTACGATCATCCGATAAAATCGATATCGGTACCAAAATACTGCTATTTTCCAGAAAATAAGAACGACGGAGCAATAGATGTCCGAATTTTGAAAAATGACGAACTGATATTTTGCCCAGAAGATGGTTTAGAATTTTTCTATGTAAAAATAATTTGGTTTCGAAAACATTTTATTTTCAACGCTTTTTAACTGATTAAATGAAGTAAATTTACGCGCGAAATAAACTTTCGTATTTTCGGACGAAAATTTACCAGTTGCTATGTTTAACTAGACGTATTCCAAATATTAAATTTTTATTTCAAAATTTTATCGTTTAAATTTTCACAAAATTTCAACTAATTACGTTATTAAAACAGTTGAAATTTACGGGTCGTTACATTCTCCCCCACTCAAAACTTTTCGTCCCCGAAAAGGAACGAGGTAGGAGAATAGAACAACCAGAAAGAAAAACAGATTTGAAAAACTAATAACAATTAATTTAAACCCTGTAAATTCAAATTTAAATTAATTGATATTCAATAATTGATTTAATCCATTTGATTTCACTAAAATCAATCTCAACTATTTCTAAATTCATTATCTTACTATCCAATTATCCTAAATTTACAATTTCTAAAACCATAAATTTGAATAATCTTTTATTATAATCATATTTTTTTTCAGCAATTTAAATTCTTTTAATTCCAAATTATTGTTAAATTTAATCTACTAATATATCTAATCACATATATTTAACCCATATAAATAAATTTAAACCATAAAAGTTTCGATTTAAATTAATTTATATTCATTAATTTCTTTTAAATTCAATGTATTTTCATATGTTGATCAAATTTCAATTTATTAATTCTTTCAAAACAAATTTATTTCATTATTAACTGAGTTTACTAATTATCCTATCTAACTCTATTAACATCTTTATAATCACAATTTAGTGTATAACCTTATTATAAATACTCAAATTTTATTTATAAATTCAATTTATCTTATATATTATCCAATTACATATTCAACTTCTGAATGATTTAGGTAAGTTGTATTAGAATGCAGTTGAACAATATACAAATAAAATTTTCTCATTTCAATTATTCAAGTTTAAATATTTATCCAACCTTTGGTTTTATTTATAATTAAAATCATCCTTTAACAAAATTTAAGAATTAGATTTCCGATTAACTTTAAACAATTTAGAGATATATATAGTATATTTATATCAAATCAAATTAAATTTTAAAATAAGATACCTATATATATATAAATCAAATTATACTGAAGAAATTCAAATCAAAATATTTTTCCAAAGTAAAACCGTAGCAAAGCTACAGAATGGTTTCTCCAATTCAAAACTCGAAAATGAATGTCGATGATGCGGCCGCCATCACCGAAATTATTTTCCAGCGACAAAGAAGAGAGCACTGATTTCAACAGTTTAAATTTTTTTTTTTGAAAACGATTTCTATTCGAAAATACTTTCAATAATATATACTAAAAAATTTTAAAAACCAAAGTTCAAAATCACCGGAAACTAGTAAATTCTCAAATTTCTGAATTAAATTCATTTCAAATTCCAAATCGATTTATAAACCGTATTTATAAATTTATTTAGAACAATAAATGATAATCAAATATTATCATTTCAACAACAATTTAATTAACTTATTAAATTCCAGAAAATTTTAACTTATATTTTTACAATATAATCAAACAAATTTATTTCATTTACCAAATTTGAAAATAATATTGTGTCAGTTTGCTCTGTTCAAGTGTTTTGGAAATCCTATCGATAGCGTTGATCAGACGAATCGATCGGAAACCCAAATCAACATCAACAACTCAAACAACACAATATATAAAACATTTTTATATAAATTTACAAATACACTTCTTTGCTCGACGATACAGGGATGAATTTTCAAAATAAGGATAGGGTTTCAAATTTTATGGACTCAAGTTAAAGAGAATTCTGATTTAAATACAAGTTCGAAAGAAAAGATAAGAAGATTCAATTAACAGAATCGGGTTGGATAAGCTTATTTAATTCACGGGCAATCTTAACCGGATCGTCCGTAACTTCAAGAATAAGACCGATGCTGAATTCCGAGGTAAGTCAACACTCGATCTCTAGAGATGGGATTCAGGTATATCAGGGAATAGATAGCATTGTAAACCGAGGATACAGAAATCTCCGGTAAATCAATGTTATTGTGAAGGAGTTTTCACTCTTTTAACAAATAATTCGAAGATTGGCGAGACCACCGATTCATCGTAAAGGTCATTCGAAGTGGAGTTACGAGGTACTCCGGAATTGAAAGAAGACGAATAGTGAGGGACACGAATGAATTTCGAAACCGAGGGGAACGTTTCAAAATTCGAAGAAATTGAGTCAAAGGAAGGGATTAAACTCGAATGAGAGTGATTCTGTAAATACATTTACCCTATATGTTAAGTTTTGCCTAGAGCTACCAAAGCTCTGATACCAACTGTAACGACCCGGAATTTTGGACCATTCGCATCCATTATAAGTGTATAGGTAGACACTCATGCCGGAGTTGAATTGCTCAAAATACCGCGTTGTTAATTTAAATTGGCAAAACCGAACATATACAGTAAATAAATAATCACAGATCACAGACACAGAGTAATAATTGCAGCGGAAATAAAAGAGATAGTAGTTCATGAGGCTACTATATGAATCTATAAAATACATCAGAGTTTACAACAGAAGAGTAATACGATACATCAGATACAAATCAGAATACATCACTGGAATCATCGAATACTGAAGCAGAATAGATGGCTGGATCTTCAAGCAAAGCTCCAACTTCAAAGGTGAGCATCGAATACTGGACCACTCAGTCTGACCCGAGCGTAAAGCAAAAACACAAGACACTCGAGTCAGGATTAACATTCTTATATTAATAAATCCAACTCAAGTGAAATAGCAATTGAAATACAAGTAACTCAAAGGATGTTTGGAATAACCATCCCTTAAGGATCCGTTAAACTATCTACTATGTAGTAATGTACGCTAAGTAGATAATGTCTATCAGTAATATAAGAAGATATCAAAATAGGGTTAAGCAGGGCCCATACACCTCTTAACCTGTTTATTCCCAAAAGCATATACAAGACCGTAGTTTCCCCAAAACCGGAAGTCACCAGAGGGCAATCCATATACTAAAGGTACAAATCAAAATCGTAGTGGTCGCGAATAGGATAATCAGTATGACAAGGTACATGAGGCGATACCAACTAGGATACTAGTAGTTGCCTGATCCGGACTGATGTTGGGCATAGCAGCTACTACCCCAACACCGCGAACAACACTCCCAAATCGAGGGGTGCACCCAAATCGAATCACAAAAGTAATAGATATGGTATCGAAGAAGTGTGTCCGCTAGAGATGGCGATCCTCAATGGCCCGGCGCGGCTCCTGTTTTAGTCATGTCAAGGGTCATCCAAAATCGTTCTCTTTCTTCAGTCAACACGAACACCATTCCAACCACTTCATTCTGGATCATCACTCCGCGTATAGTTATTAAAGTGGTTTTCGGTTTAGATAGAGAATATATCCATAACCGAATTCCGGTCTCTTTAATAACTTTCGTAATTATTACACCGATTGGTCGTTTATATATTTCAAAACCAAATCAATTTCAATTTCAAGTTCAATTCGTAAATCAACATTTCGCTTGTCTTTCAAAACCAATTTCCATACTTTACGTTTCCAAATCTTATAGTTCAATTTCAATCGTTATTTAAAACAATTCAAAATTGATTCAAGTTCGAATACAAGTTTCATTCCGAAATCATTTAAATTAATTTAATTTAACATTCCAAATCGGTTTAACTTCATTTATCGATTCCATTCAATATTCGTTAAGTTACTCTATCATTCAAAACAATTTCTATTAAATTTCCAATTCATTAAATCCATTATTTAAATTCAACTTCATTATATCAAAACTTACAATTTTAATTAAATTAAATTCATCAAATCAAATTCTTTACATTTCAAGTCTTACATTAATTCCAAAATATCACATTTTCATTTCTTGTTAAAGAAAATTCAATTTCAATTATTTACTTACTTAAATAATTTTCCAAAACTTAATTAATAAAGAAACTCAATTTCAATTATTTACGAAGTAAAATTCACTTATTCAAAATTCAATTTAATTAATTAAAATACAATTCAATTTAATCATTGAATAATTCAATCTTATTTAATTATTTAATAATTCAAACTTATTTATTAAATAATTTCAAAGTTTAAAATTCCAACTTAATTATAATTTCAACTTAATTATTAAATCATTTCACAGTTTAATAATTTCAACTTAATTATAATTTCAAACTTGATTATTAAATCATTTCGAACTTAATTCAATCATTTCTCAAATTAAACAACATTCTTACATCAATTACATTGTTAATATTTTATTTCATATTTACATATTACCATTTTCCTTTCGTTACATTCAAATTCCAACTTCATTTCAAAACCATATTATTTATTCAAATAAAATCTTCGTTTTATTTTTAAATCAAATTATTGACCAATCGGGTTTTATTTAATTTTCTATATCCAAGGTCAAAGTTCAATTTGGGTATTTATCATTTCAACCCGATTCCAATTTAATTCCAAAATCAAAGCATAGTAAAGGGAACTTGCAGTTTGATAACAGGGATGGTGTCAAAGTAAATAAACAAGCAATAACAACAATCAATATCAATCCAATAATCAATTCAAATAATCCCGAAATAACCGTATTAATTCGCATTGTTATTTGTACGAATTAATATAATCATTTCTAGAATCTACACTATCATTTCATGTAGATTAAAGATTATTACATTACGGTTTTCACTTGTCGTCTATTTACAATTTCCTACATTATCAATTTAACAACATACATTCAGTGGTTCAAAATGAAATTAAACAAATCCTACGTGTCGATAATTTCAACAGTTAAAGGGGTCATATTATACAAATGTCAGTTAATCAAATTTAACATTTAATTATCCTATATCAAGTTCAATTTCATACTATTTATCATTTTAACATTAACAATTTAACGTCCAATATAAACATCAACAATCAATCAATTAACAACCAAACTGGATTATCATTTCATATATATAACAGATAATGGTGTCAGATGTCACAGGTGAACTGATACAGGTAATAACAGTGTAAATATCCAACAGCAGCATATTTCAATTGTCGTTTCAATTGAAATCAAATTTAATAAATAAAAGAACATTAATCGTGAGTGAGTGCTCACCTTTCGAGGCTAGAGAAGAACAAGAGAGGACACAGATAAGCTCACTGATACGGATACTGAACGAACTAAGAATCCAAGCACGAATTCCAAACAAAGTGGGATTTACACGACTTCGACGAATAGGCTGATAACAGAAATCGATGAGATGATTAGAATCGGTTTGGTAGAGACAGAAATGTATAAATTTTATTATTTCGTTGAAAAATATTTCATTTTGCGATAAATATTAAAATAAAATAAATATATATATAATATATCTAATCATAATATATTTATAACCAAACATACTATATAATACACAAAAATGCAAACACTTACAAAAATGAGATTTCAACTATATGTGTAACTTTTGGGTTGTTATATATGCAGACGATATTGGTTATACAACGAATATATATACAGACCGTTACTTCATATCCATATAAAGTAGACAAGAATATCATGCATCAAATGTACTTCGTACAGGACACGGTTCAATCAAATCTATATATATAGCCGTATCTATTATAAACTAGTACACAGTATATATGACTCAATGTATGATATTATAACTTATATATATAGCACGGCAATTATATAACTTATTACCAACTACGAAAGCACATTGAAAATATTTACGTACTTACTTATTTACATAAACAAAGGAACCAATATTGATATATATACTTTTCAACAGATCTTCAACCAAACAACATAAAATACCCTATATGTGTATATATATTCTCAACTCAATATATATATATATATATAACAAATATAACTATGTATATGCAGACTTCTGAACCAATGCACAAGCCCGTCTTATATGCACTAATAACAATATATAAAAATAACTTCAATGTTTAAAAATATAACAGCAGCTTGTAATTACTATAAACTATTATAGCTTGTACATTGAAACCAAAGAGTATGCATCAACCAACCTATTTATTTTAAGTAACAGAACCCTGGTATACCAATATAATATATATAATAATTCTTATAACCAAATTCACTGACAGACTAAGAACAAATGAAATCTAACATAAAGCAATTTATACACCTGTATATATATGTGTGCCGCACCCTTTATAAATGTGTATATACTACAGTACATGAAAGCTATCATGATGAAACTATTACTATATATATAAAACTTATAAACTAACAAAATATAAACTATTATATATATGTAAATGAAATTTTCTTTACTGCAATACTTTTTTTTTTTGAAACCAGAACAAAACATAATAGGTGTAAAACTAAAAAAACTAGAGTATTGCTTTAAAACATACACGCACGTGAAAGATAGACTTACATATATTTATCACAAGAGAATTAATGTTTGGCCGAGCCAAAGGGAGAATGGGTGGAGAAGAGAGGACGCGGGAAGAGGAGCAGTTGTCCATGTGGTGATCGGCTATAGGTGCGTTGCCATCGGTCACCAGGCGGAGGGGAAGACCATGACGAGGGGACGCGGAAGAGCTGTGAGGTGGAAGGCTGGCGAGCTTGGGCAGTGGAAAGGGTGAGTTGGTAGGAGTGGCCGAAGGTCAGTGCTTGGGTGGTGGAGGATGTGGTGGCAGGCCGATCATTGGAAGGGAGAGACATGAGAGAGGGACGAGAGGGTGCGTGTTTCGGCTACAGGGTGGTGGAAACTTTGGGCATGCGATAGAGAGAGGCGGAGTAGATGGAAATGGGCGAGTAGTAGGCAAAGGGAAGAGAGGGGAAAATGAAGAAGGCATATGAAAGGAATAGGAATAGAAAGTGAATGGACAGAGAGTGTTTGGAAATGAAGATTTGCAGCTTTGAATAATTAAATGCTTACGTGACTCATTGTATTCAAGGTAGACAAATATATTAATAGAACTTAGAAAAAATGGACGAAGCAAAACATTTGGAATGAGAAGGGAGGCTTTGATATATTGTTGCAGGCAAAAGAGGAAGGAGAATGAGATACTATCAATATATAATATTCAACCTAGCTGTAAAGTATGCACAGCTTAGAGAAAGAAGTGAAGGGACTCGGGAAATGAAGGAACTGACAAATAATAAGTTGAAGTGGTGGAACGTCACAACGTTGGAACCAGTGTGGAAAGTAAAATCAAAACTGGAAATAAATAAATGTTACTGGCCGTTTGAAAATTTGAATGGACACCGGAAGCCAAAAGGCATGAAACGGTTACCGATACGGTAGTCGTTACGCAAGTGCAACGTACACCGGAACTTCGAATTTGACAATCGAATATACCGTAGAGATCGGCACGACGAGACGATCAAAACGGTATATAGAAATCAGTGGTACGATCATCCGATAAAATCGATATCGGTACCAGAATACTGCTATTTTCCAGAAAATCAGAACGACGGAGCAATAGATGTCCGAATTTTGAAAAATGACGAACTGATATTTTGCCCAGAAGATGGTTTAGAATTTTTCTATGTAAAAATAATTTGGTTTCGAAAACATTTTATTTTCAACGCTTTTTAACTGATTAAATGAAGTAAATTTACGCGCGAAATAAACTTTCGTATTTTCGGACGAAAATTTACCAGTTGCTATGTTTAACTAGACGTATTCCAAATATTAAATTTTTGTTTCAAAATTTTATCGTTTAAATTTTCACAAAATTTCAACTAATTACGTTATTAAAACAGTTGAAATTTACGGGTCGTTACATTGCTCCACATGAATGCGGAATTGGCTGATGAATTTTTCTTTCAACATCTCCCATGAGCTGATGGATCCTTGGGGTAGATGGCAGAACCAGGAGGTAGCTAGATCTGCTAAGAATAGCGGAAAGCATTTGCACAGCACTCCTTCTGTTGCTCCACTCATGAGCATATGCTGTGTGTATCTCTATAAGTGTACAACGGGGTCAGAGGTTCCTTTGTAAGGTTCCATTGTTGGCATTTTCCATTCTCGGGGGGTGATGGCAATTTCGATATTGCGGGCGAAAGGGTTGGTTACCCTAGCGCCTATTCCTCGGTCTCTTTGATCCCGTTGGACGCACTATCTTAACAAGCGTGCCATCCTTTCATCAGAATTTGGAGCAGATAAAAATGAGTTCGGTTCTTCTCTGTGGGATTGATTCCGTCCAGATGACCAGTAGGGATGGTATCGTCTATTATTCCTAATATTTTCCAGTGGCTGTCTTTGGTCTTCTGGGAGCATGCTAGGGTCAGCTACAGTTGGCCCTTGCCTCGATCTTCCCCTGCTGGGTTCTGATCTAAGCACTTCCTCGGGTCCAACTTCGTGCTGGACTCTAGCTCGGCCCCGTTCATTGGCGTTTCCGTGGTTAGGCAGCATGACAGGCTCGGCTACAGTTGACCTCTGCCTGGTACCTCCCCCGTTAGGTTCGGTTCCAAGCGTTTCCTCAGGTCGGAGTTCGGACTGAGTTTGGTCTCGGCTCCTACCACGGCCGCTTCTGTCGTTAGCTTCTTCGAAGAAGGAAGATCTTTTTTGCCTCTGAGATCCTCCAGACTGGGACTCACCCCATGATTCAGTGTTGCGGTTGGACTCTTCAGCATCCCTTAAGCGTGACATGAGTTGGTCCACCAAGGCTTCCTGTTGGGATGTGAAGTGGTTAGTCACTTCAGCCACAACCCGGTCTAGATCTGCCCTAGTAATTGCTATCGACTGTCCCGTGGCGGGGGTTGTCGGATTTGCCTGACCTTCATTTGGTACTGCTGTTGGAATGGGATGATTTACTTGATCTGTGACCGCTGGATCTGGAACACTGCTAGTTGCGATGTTTTTTCCTTTGTTAACGTCTTTTTTCTGCCTGGGAGGCATGTTTTCCAAGCAATGAACGACGCTGTTAGGAAGAAAGTTATGTGGGAGAAGCTGAAGCTTCGAGCTCCCGCTCTCAGTGAAAGCACCAAAAATGTTTGCACAAAAAATGGGCAAACACCTCCAAGTCGTATGATTTAGTTGATTTTATGTTGTTTTTAGTAATCTGGGTGATTTATGCAAATATATGAAAAGCAGGGACTAAACTGTAAAAGACACACAGATTTATAGTGGTTCGGCCAGAATGTGCCTACGTCCACTTTATATGTTATTCTCCTTTACTGTTCAGATTACAAGTACAAACCTTTGATACAAGTATATGAAAGTTGTTTGAAAGTTCTATCCGTGCTTGAGCTCTCCAACTTGTCCGCCATTGTTGTACCTCTACCCCTCTATTTATAGAGTGAGGCTGGGGGTAGGGGTCTTGGATGTATATAGCTGCTGGTGGGCTTGGGCTGGTGCAATCTGGCCTGGCAAAGTTGGTCCGGAATGCCTTGGTCCGGTGGAACCTGGTCCGGTAGTGAGTGAGATTGGTTTTGGTTCGGTAGTGCTATTTTGGAGTTGGTTCGGCTATGCAGGGAAGTGGAGTTGGTTCGGCTGTAGGTGGAGCGATGATTGGTTCGGCAATGGTGGAAGCGGAGTTGGTTCGGCTATGCAGGGAAGTGAGGTTGGTTCGGTGGTGGCTTCCCTCATCTTGGTTTAGTAATACCGGTCTAGTGAAAACACGCCCAACAGTTTTCAATATTTTATAATATGTAATTTAATATTATTAATTATGAAATTAATTAATTTAAATAATATATAAATAATATATATATATATTATTTTATTTAAGTATAATATTATGTTCATAAAAGTTTAAAACTATATTTTCTATATAATATAAGATTTAATATTTAAATTATGAAACAGTATAATTTAAATAGTGTATATTAAATTAATTTAAATAAAAAGTTAAAGTTTTTTATTTTTTTGAGCTATGAGTATCAAAGGCATTTATATGTCATATATATTTTTAATTATATATAAGCATATAAACAAGCAACTATTCTAAATGTACTGATATATCAATATACTAAAATCGTCACCTAACTAGCAAAATAATATATGATATACTCATATACATAAACAATATAAACATTAATATATAATTATAGATCAGAAAACTGCCTTATCTCCAAAGCCTATTAGTACACATTGAAAGGAAGATACAAACTTCATGAACAAGGTTCCAATTCAGCAAGGTGCTAGCTCCTGAATTGATGACCATCTGCTATCGAATGGCGCTTTTTTTTAATTTGATTTGAGCTTTGAAATGGTGGAGGGGATGATGCTGTGTTTCGACCAGAAAAGAGGTAGATGGAGGCTCTAAAAGTTAGAAAATGAGTGTAGGTTGAGATGCCTATATAGAGGAGAGATTAGAGAGATAAGTCGGGATCACGATTCACATTTATCTATTATCCATTCTTTCATTTAATCAAATCAAAACTAGCTCCCCTTGCCATCCATTATCCAGCCTTGTGACCAAGCCATATTCGAACAAATCTGAATGATCAAACTTAAAAGTTATCAAGAAAGGAAGTCTAAAGTCATAACCGTCAAGCTTAGATGCCAAGTGCAATCAATGGATCAAGCCAAAAAGACAACAACAGATCTCCAAGCAAGGGCCTACACACCTTCGATCTCACATGCTATAAAACCAAAGGCTAGAGCTTAAAAGAGTATGGATTGGTATCGATCCCTAAAAAGGGTTCGGTAACGACCTTTACTAATTCCTCCAAGCAGTCATCATCATTATCAAGCTATGTAGTTAATATTGAATAATATTATTGATATATCGCCAATATATCTCATATCGCTCCTTAGTCGATATTTTTTGAAATATCATTATCGATATATTGTCCAATATTTTCCGATATATCGCTCCAATATTTATTGTAAAACACCGATATTTTTTTTGAGAATATCATTCGTTATTGTATATGTTGGAGAAAATATCTTACAAATAAATATCTTCATATTCTTAATATTTGTATTTTGTATATGGTGAATGACAATTTGTAGACCATATTAGAAATCCCAATGCACTAATTTTTTAGTTTTGACCTTACAGTTTTAGGCTTCTTCATTAGTTTTTCAAATAAAGAAAGCTCTACTTATTCCATTATTTTATATATTTTATTTTCCTTAAAGACTTTACCACTGAAGACAAGATCATGAAAGAGCTATTTCTCTTTTTAGTTATTTTTGTTCACGATTTTGAATTAGTAAGTTAGCTTATGAAAATACATTTTATTTGTTATTATCATGCGGTAAAATTATATAGTCGACATCGATAAAGAACGAGCTAAAGTAGCAATTGGTATCAAATCACAATTATTTATTTGATATATTAAGTGAAAATGAAAACGATGAAACTATAAATATGGAAATTTTGGGAAAGTAATATAGATGATTAGATGATTGAAGAAACAGTGAATATTGTGTAAAAATAATAAAAGATGTATAGTATACGAATTTCTTGGTGTTTATAAGCTTATATTATGATTTATATTATAATAGTAATTTGTAATTATTTATCCAAATATTTGAATACTTAACATCAGTATAACATTATAACATAGGATAATATCGTTTATAACATGTTCTGCAATGTCTGATATTTTATCAATATTATCACGATATTTTAAAATATATCAAACCGGTACTTGATCGATACATACCCGATACAGATATTAACTACTTTATTATCAAGTCAGGGCATTCACAACCAACTCCATGCTATGAAGGATGGTTTGCAAGTTCAAATCAACAATCAAGTTTAACACAAGCACTATTGTCCAATCCTCGAACCAAGAAATTCATGCAAATTCAAGCCTTTAGCAAAGTAGATAAAAAGAGAGAGATGGAGGCACAAACAAGTCGAGCCTATGCAAGGCCAAAGGAGGGGTTTAGAAGGCAATTTCAGGGATCTGTATCGATCCCTGAACATGGATTAGTACCAACCCCTAAATATTGTTGATGTAGCCACGATCTTCTCCTCATGACTCCTCTTGGACATATAGAACATGGGCATGGATGTGGTGGAGAGGATTATGGCAATATACAACTATAAATAGAGGGATGTGGGCATGGTTTTGAGGATCCTTAGTAGTTGTTTTACAAATTATCAAATCACTCTTGCAATTCTAGGGATCATTACTGATCTGTAAGAACAGTTCTTCTAAATAACTATTTAATCATCAACAAAGTGAAGTGAAGTAGGCAATGATTAGCCAAACCACTATAAATCTTGTGCATCCCTTTTTTCCTTATTTTAATTTGCATTCTTCTACTTTTTAGGGTGTTTGTGCTACCTTTTGGTATAAACACCATCATATGGCCGCACCTCACCTGATCTCTCATAGTCGAAATATGCATGCCCCTATATAGGCTTTAAGCCCATTTAAAGCCCAAACAAATTATATTGCATTTAAATCTAATTTAAACGCATATCGATCTCATATATCTATCAATATATTTATAACTATCATAAACATATTTAATATTGTTCATTAAATCAAAATAACATATTATAATTAATATTTCATAAATATTAGTTAATTTAATTAGTTATAACAATTATAAATTAATTAAATCATTTGGTCAAAGGAGTATTCAACGTTTTGGTTGTGTGACTCTCTAGGTGTAAATTCCGTCACCGATTAATATCGAACTATTCGAATATTAACTACGACATTTTGTCCAAATTTATCACTTACTTGATTTTAGTAAAACCCAATTTTACTTTGTTAAGTGTTACCCAGTTGTGACTATTATTCACACTAATTCTCTTCATTAAAATTATATCACTTTGGACTTGTGGAATTTGGTAATGGTCAAAATTCCAATACCGGCCATATTTAACTCTATAATCTAAATACAAAGCCCTTGGTTGAATAATAAAAATTATTATTAACTAAACTACCATTGCTAGAGATTTTGGCTTTGAGATGACAGTGATGCTAATCCCATAAAGCCAAGGAGACGAATCCTCTCTTGTATAGTGTTTCGCTTCCAATACTTCCACTTGATCCAACTATAGTAACTCGATGGATGTTGTGTCATGATTTGACTATAATCAAAGTGGAGCTTTAGTATAAAAATCAATAGTATTCTCAAGTTCGAGATAATTTATAAGATATCTGATATAAATATTGCAATGTGATTTGAAAGAGGGTTTTAAAGGAATGTTTTAAAGGAAATAAATTTTGTGCTCCCCTCTCTGTCACTGGGAAATAATTTCGGTGATGAGTGCACGCATCATCGATGTTCATTTTCGAGTTTCAAAGTGGGAAGAACGCTATAGTAGTTTTACTACACATTTGTTTGATGTACAAATCTTAATTTCTAAATAGGATTTGATATATAAAAGAGATATAAATATATATATATATATATATTTTATTTTGAAATGATTTGAAATGGAACCCGGTGTTTAGTTCTTAAGTTCTGTAAATTAGAAACTTCAATTATTGTAGTGAAATGAAATCTTAACTATTTAATAATTGGATATGAAGTGTTCAAAGGGAATTATGTTCTAAGTGAAGAATTAAGATATATAAAATGTTATAAACTTAAGTAATGTTTAAAGCCAATTATAATTAAAGTAAATAGTGAAAGTGAGTACTATATGTGAAAGAAATTAAAGTGAAAAGAAAAAGGAAAGAATAAAAATCTAAGTATGAATGCTTCACAAATGAATATTGATGTTAAAAGGAAATCAAAGCAAATAATAAATGTGGAGTAAACTGAAATAATAAGTATGCAATACTTAAATAATGAATTCATTGCTTATTTTAAACAATTGAATGGAAAAAGTGATCATGCAAGTAAATGGATGTAAAGAAATGGAAAATAGCATTGTATGTATAAATGAGAAATGAAATTTTGTAATAATGAATGTAAATTTATGAAGATAAGCGTAATATGAATGAATGAAACTTCTAAAAAAAAAAAATTGATGCTAAGTGATTAATGAAATATATAAATTGAAAATATGTAACTTGTAGATATGAAGATTTAGAAGATGTAATTATTGAACATTTGTTAACTAAATGAATAAGATAAACTTGTGTAACATTCAATTACATTCTAAAAGACATATGTATAACTCACTAAAATATTAAAATTTAAAATGAATATGAATATGTAAATGAATATGTAATAGAATATTATACAAGTAAAACTTAAGTAATGAAAGTGTTCAATGGAATTGTGTCTATAAATAAGAATTCTGATGTTATAAAATGTTATGAACTTAAGTTAATAATTTGAAATGCTACTAATTAAATTTAATAGAAAAGTGAATACTGTAAGTAAATGATTATAAACTTAATTTAGTGCTTGAAGTCATTTATAATCAAAATGAGTAGTAAAGGTGAGCACTATATAAATTGAATGATTTAACTTCAGAAAATGTGAAATGATTTGGAAATGGATGTGAAAAAGAAATAATCTATTAATGGTTAAATAAATTGTAAAGAGGCTTACATAATAATGGATAATCTAATAATTAAAATGGAAATAACTTATGTAAGCAATGAATGTTAAGTAATGAAAGGAAAATTTTGGCATTATATGAATAAATGAATGGGAAATGAATCTTTGTAAGTAATGAATGTAAATTAAAGAGAATAATCATTTCCATAGTAGTTTATTTATTATTCTATACAATTAGAAGTGTCTAAACCTGAACAAACCATTTGTTTTGATTGCTATGGATGAATAATTGATTACTTTGATTGCATGTGATGGTTGTATGGTTTGTTTGCAAAGTGACTATTGTTATGTTGTGTTAATTTGTTTTGTTATTAATTGAAACAACGTAAATATTTCTCTTTTGCATAATTCTAACTCTTTTGGATTATATACGTGAAATATAGGTTTATGGAAGCATTGGCTACTGCTTTTGGTTTCATAAATACGCGTTGTTTGCCCGACAAATAGGTACGTTTTTGGATTACGATTTTCTAGCGATATTATATTGTTTTTCCCATGGTTTGGGATATTTTATTTTTAAATATGATATATATATGTTTATTATTGATATTATTATTTCTCCGGGACCTCTCCGTACAAATAAGACTCTGCCAAAATTTTCCGTAAATTTTGGACTTAGAAATTTTTGTAAAAGTGAAAATGTTTTTCAAACTTTTATTAACTTGAATATAAAGGATTTAATTGGTTATTAATTGATATATTTTATTTAGTTCTTAATTATGTAAATTAATTATTATAAATTGAATATTTTGAATAAAATATATTAATTCCTTAATCCCTTCTTTCCCTTTTCGGGGAGGAAAAGTTTTTAGTGAGGGAGAGTGCAACGACCCGTAAATTTCGATAATTAAATTTATTAATTAAATAAGTTTTGGAATTTAAGGTTGTGAAAAATTAAAATTTTAAGTTTAATAACGAGAATAATAACTAGAATGAAATGTAATAATGTTAGTGTAAGTTAATGGATAACCATTTTAATGCAATTTCAATTAATTGAAATTTAAGAATGTTAATTTAAGGCAATTGATAACTATTTTGATGAAATCTCAATTAATTGGAATGATTGTAAAGTTAAAATTGGGTATAAACTGTAAATGAGTAAATAAATCAAATGTTGTATTAAACAGTGAAATTGTATGTAACTAATTGGAATTGATTAAAATAGAATAATTAATCCGTATGTGAATTTATTAGTTTTGTTCGTTAATAATAAACATAGAATTGTGTTTGAAATTGTAAGTTGTAACAATGGTTTAATTACCATTGCATTATCTAATCTGTTGAAACTTAATTGTAAATCAATTGCAATAAATGTAAGTAAATATTGCGTTAATATGAATTAAGATGAAAATTGTAGAATATTGATGTAATAAATGGAAAACCAATGTTAACTATGTCCATAGAGTAATGATTGATTGAATAAAAAGATTGAAATCAAAATGAATCAATTATCGGTTTTAAATTATAATTAATAAATTTATTGCAATTGGAATTGGAATGCTGTAATTAGTGCAATATTAATAGTTGAATTTGACATGGAAAAATTGTTTTAAAAGATTATAATTACTATTTAATCAAAAGTGATAAAAATTTGTTAGTTATAAAATTTGAATTTGAAAAGTGATAAATTTAATTTAATAATAATTTATTTAATTAACGTAAAAATAGCCATTTTGTCCACTGTCTCGGATTTTGACGAAATCAGTTTCATCGGATCCATAATAGTGAATTTTTGTAGATTTTCAAGTTTCGTAGCGATCAGACATGTCGTTTATCGTGCGGGCTCGAAACGTGTAGAAATCAATTTAACTAAAATCAATTTGAAATAAGGTGATTTTGAAAGCTAACTTCTGTATACAATAGAATTAGGACTTGAAACTTGTTCTATTAAGTTTAAAAATATTGAAAACCTATATTTTGATATATTGGATGATCCATTTTCGTTTCGGGAACGAAACGGTCTTTTCGGATCGTTGTTATCGTTTCGATCCAACCCTGCCTATATATAGCCTGTTATAAACCCTAGTTGTTTTTCATTTTATTATTTCTATACGTAAATCTTCTTCCTCATTCTCAAACGACAGAACATCAAACCTAATTTCCAAATTCCAAAACCTAATTTCAAAAAAAAATTGCTCCAGATTTACTTCGAGTCGGGAAGAGGTTCGCTTCGAGTTCAAGAGGCGAAAACCCTGCAACGACTTCGGGTCAAAGAGAGTTCCATGCCAAAAAAGGCGGATCTGGGGGCACTTCGAGTTCCAGAGGCGTAAACCTTAAAGCGACTTCAGGTCAGGAGCCAAATGACTCGGGTCTCGGGTCAATTTGGCAAAAACTCAGAGCAAGCATCGGGTAATTGAGGCGGCGACTCGAAGTAAGACCCGAAGTCGAAATTTTCCAATCTTCTAACGTTAATAACTTTTGCATACAAGCTCGGATTCACACACGGTTTTCTCTGTTGGGATCGTATCAGAATTCCAGATATTTTGGAATTAGTTTGGCTGCATTCTAAGACTATTAAATTTTTGGGCTAATTTTGGATTTTAAATCGACGACAAATCGAAGGTGAATGTTTTGACCCACTCACATACTACATTGTCTTATGTTAGTTAAATTGAATTTATGAAGTGATTAGAAGCTGATTGATTGTTGTTTGATATATTTAAATCATCATTCCAGTTAAATCCAAAAATATTGAATATAATTGCCATTTAATTTAATATTAAATTTTAATTGCCAGTTTATACATGTTAATGATAATCATTTAATTATTGATGTTTATTGGTAGATTTGAATGATGATTATGATGAATGTTTAATTGTTGATATTGGATGACTGGATGTTATGTTATTATATATATATATTGATATCACATTGCAAGTTCCCTTAGTTTATTGTTAGAAAATCCCTATGGGTTGAAATGATACATAGCCGAACGATCTATAGATTAGGAAAAAATAGTTATGGGTTGAAATGATAAACCCGAGCAATTTTATGGATTTTGAACTTATTCTGGGATTGTGGGTTGAAATGATAATAATCCATAAATTTTTAAATAATTTCGGATTGAAATGATAAATATCTGTATCACTTGACCATAGGGTAGAAAATTATATACGGACACCGGATTGGTTAAATTAAATGATTTTAAATCCTTAATTTTTGAATTCAGTTAAATGATATTTTGAAATGAAATTGGATTTATAAAACCGAATTATTTCCGAAAATTCAAGCTTTAAATGTTGATATTGGAATTGGTTTAAAGGAATTGTTTAAAGAAATTCACTTGAAATTTTAAAGTTGAATTTAAAGTATAAATGAAATTTATCGAAATTGAGTTATTGAAATGTTTGAAAATTTAAATTTGAAATCTACTAAATTTCAAATAGTTTAGATTTATTGTTCGAACTTGGATTTGAAATTGATATTGATTAAATGGTTTAAATGAGAATTTGAATTGAAAGACAAAATTTAGAGTGTTGATTTGGAAGCTGGACATGGTCCAGATGTGTTGAAATGAAAGAAACGGTTTAATTTGACTTTAATTTCAAATTTATCATTTTAATATAAACTGTTTAAAAATATATTATTTTTAAATCCTGATTATTAAGGTTTTCAAACTATTAAACTAATTTAATCTATTTTAAACTATTTGAAACTATTTTAATCAATTTAAAACTATTTTAATTTATTTTAATTTATTTTAATCTATTTAATCCAGTTTAATCTATTTTGACCTATTTTAAATCTAATTAATCTATTTTAAATCTGTTTAATCTATTTTAAATCTATTTATTCAATTTTAAATCTATTTAATCTATCTTAAATCCATTTAAACTATTTTAATCTATTCTTAAACTATTTTAGAGTACTTAAACTATTTAAAATTTTATTTTAACTATGCTAAACTATTTATAACTATCTAAACAATTTTCTAAATTTCAGACTAAGTAAAGTGGAAGTGTTTATGATCAAATCCTTGATTTAAAAGCGAATACGGTTAAATGATGTTATAACCTAAGTTGGGATTTAAATGACATATTGATTGAATATGATGATTTTGAAATGAGGGTTTAACCTATTTTGGAAGTATGATTTTGAAAGAAAATATGATTTCAAATGTGATATGATTTCGAAGGTGAATATGATTTCGAAAGTGAACATGATTTTGAAAAGTGATATGGTTTGAATTGATTATGATATTTTGATATCAATTATGAAAAGGTTTTGAAAATTTAAAAGAACTATCCAGTGTGAAATAAGCGTTTGGTTGTTAAAGAGACCGGGATCGGATATTGTCATACCCTCTACCAATACCGAAAACCACTTTAACAACTGTGTACGTGGTGGAGATCCCAAAATGAAGTAGGATGGTTTGGCAAACAATTCTGTGAGGTATTTACGTAGCCCTGACTCCCGTGAGTCAACTTAGATGTGACTAAAATAGGAGCCACGCCGGACCAAGTGAGGTAATTCCTCCTATCGGGCCCATTTATTCGATACCATATTATGACTTTGTGATTGATTTGGTGGCCAACCCTTGATTTTGATTATGGGAGTGTGTTCTGAGGTGGGCGGTAGTAGCTGCTATGCGTTACCACCAGTTCGGATCTGCAAATGGTAAAATCCTACCCTGGCATTGCCTTGAGTGTCATGTTCACATGCCATATCGCGCCTTCTACGAGTTTGTTTTGTACCATACCTATGGAGTGCCTTTTGGGTAAATCTCCAGTTTACAGAGGAGTGTACGGTAATGTATAGACTATGGGAATATATAAAATGTGTTAAGGGGGATATGGGTAACGCTCTAAAGCTATTTTAATACTTTAGTTTACTATAGACACTATTATAATAGTGTATTGTACTATGTATGTAGATAGTTTAACGGATCCTTAGAAGATGGAAATCTCAAACATCTCTTAAGTTATTGCACTCACGATAGACACTGGATAGGAGATGTCAAAACTCGTAAACATCTCTGACGCCGTTACACTCATATTTAATTACTGTTGATTTAACATACATAAGATCTTTTAGTTCTGACTCGAGTGTTTTGTCTTTTCAATTCGCTTGGGTCAGCCTGAGCTTTTTAGTATATCGAAGACTGATTTCTGGAGGATGAAGACGGAGATTTGTATACTGCAATTATTCATTCTATTCATTCCACTACATCATGTTGTTCCACTGCATTTATTTATTTATTCATGCTGTATGTAACTCTGATCTGTATTGTAAAAGTATAATCAAATGTTATTTGTAAACAGCTTCATAAATTGTTTATTTGATTATTATATTTTGTCATTTTGCTGCAAGATTCTGGGTTTGTTTTTTCTTTCTTTCTATGCTTGTTCTTATTTACCCCATAACAATCCTCCTTTTTGAATAGTTTGAGTCCGACATGTGTGGTTTATTGTCGATTTAAACTGTCCAAAAAGGTGCGTCGTTACAGTTACAGATTTTCCCTTATGTGAAATTGCGAGGATGCAATTTTGTCTAGGGGGAATATGCGACAACCCGATTTTTAAGTAGTAATTAAATAAAAATTATTAATAGTAATTTAATTAATTAAGTTGAAATTCAGTGATTTATCTAATAAATTGTGATTTTGAAATGATAAATTTTCATTTATTTGAATCAAATAGGATCTGGTCTTATAAATAAAAGGAAAATGAAAATTTAATTATTTTGCAAAGCCAAAAACGTGAAAAGGCCCAAACTCCATTTCTAGATTTTACTAGTTCTAGACTTTTCCCTCCCTCCTCAGATCCACTTTCATACCTTATGTTCACTTTGTCTTTTAGAGAAAACAATTTAAAATCAAAACTCCTCACTTTGAAAATTAAAATCAATTTTAACAATTACTAAAAATTTCCAAATTTAAACATATACTTCCTGTAACGTATAAGCATCTAAGGTTTGAAGTGATTGATTTTGCTGGCTCTGTGGAATTTGTGTGGGTTCCAAAGCATGAAGAAGAAAATCATCTTCAGGTGAGTTTCTTATACTCATAAACCTATTCTAATCATATAATCCTAGTTTATATGTATATATATTGATTGTATCAAGTTTGTGTTGTATTTAGAAGTGTTGCTGATTATTATGTGTGCATGCGCATTTATAAGTGCTGCTTCATTTTTGTAAGCATGTGTGTTTCCCCTCTAAGCAAAACATCGTGTTTAGGCCTGTATGTCTAAGTTTTAGTGAGTGTGGGGTTGTGATACTATGTGTTGCGTATCTGTGTTGTGTGAGTTGTGTGACTATGATGGTAAATCTTGTGTGCATTTTTATTTTTGGCGTGTGCCTATGTGCTTCGCTGCTGCAATTATCTAGGCCTTGTTTATAGGGTGTTGGGTGGAATTTGCATGTGTTGGTAAGTATATATATATATGTGTGAACTGTTGCTGCATGCATGAGAATGGTGGTAGATTGTGTTTGGTGATATGGATTTGTGTATGGGTATATGTGATTGTATATTCTAATATTTATATTTAGCTGCTATATATAGCATGTATACCTGACCTATTGATGTGTATTTTCTTTGATGATTGCTTAAGCAAGCTCAACTATCTAGTTTTTTGCAAAACTAAGGATGCATTTTATCTTGCTAAAATCCAATTAAAGTGTTTTCACTTATTTTGTATGAGTTGTAACTTCATACTCATATAAAATTTTATAATTTATAACATATACATATATATGTGTGTGTTTGTAATTAAATTACTAAACCAAACATTCCTAAACTTTAATATATGTATATTTTTAAGATATTAAGTATATGTCAATGTAAATGTAAGTTATATAAATTAATATAGTGAAGTTAAATTGTAAATTTTAAATGGTCAATAATTATCATCTTATAATAATGTGAAATTTTAATATAAATATAAGTCAAGTTTTGAAAATGTATTTATTTGACTATGAATAAATTAAATTAATTTGAATATTTTATAATTATTTAAAATAGTATTTAACTATGGAAAATTAGGAAAATATTTTTATATACCTAATATTTAGCTTTACAAATTGTTTTATGAATTTAAAGTGAAATAATTAGATTTCAAATGTTATTAGTGAGAGTTTAATTATTGATTATTTATGTAAAAGATGAGGAAACTATTTGTTTATTGTAAATAATAAATTTATAATGGATTTCAAATTTTTATTACATCATAGAATATATAATAATTTTCCATTTCTATACGTATATTTTCTTATATAAAGTAAAATATTATGAATAATTATATTTAGATATCGATTTGAATAATTTATATCTGAACATATTTATATAATCTATTTCCACTGTTTCCTGATTATTATTTTCTTGATGCATTAAATTAAATTAAATGAATGATTCACTATTGAAATTGATTGTATAATGTATTAATATGATACGGCGATGACATCCTTCTGTGTTATTTTATGATATTTAATTTTATATGATGAGAAATCAGAATAAACAGAGCTATTATACTGCTTGGGTTGGGACTTTCGGTGATATTTCTACGGTTATTCATTGGACTCGTTATATATAATATGAGTGATTGGGTGTAATTTATAAGCAGTGAATAAACGATTGAGTATCATTCGGTGGTATGGGATGCTGTTGTGATATTTATTCGGTTATTCATTATAAGTAAATGACACTCACGTGATGGGAATAGAGTGGATAGTGTAAGGTGGTACGTAGTGATATATGGCTCTGTGTCTATAGTTATGAGACTTCATGTCTATATGTATTGGTTTTGTATACCACTATTTTGATGTACTCCTTTTTATGTTTGTTGGAGAGGACCAAATGGCCAGTATCCACCCTTGCAGCATGATCGTGGGGTCGCAGCCCAGATCGGTGACACCTTATATATAGCTAGTGCTTCAGCTTTATGCTACCCTTATGCGCACATTAGCCCCTTGTGTCATTAGGCTAGTAGTCTATTACCTATAGGGGCATTTGTAGTGTCGTGAATTAAAGTACTCGTGTTGACGAGCACACCATTGGATATGTGCCATGATGATTGAGAAGTAACTAAAGATTGTAGAGACTTAGTGTCTCTATAGCTTGCTTAGTGCTATCAGTCTCGCTTCTGGTACTAACAGAGTGATGGATTGTCATATACTATTGATACATCTCACTGAAGTATTGATGTGGGCTTTGTGCCACATATTTTATATATAACTCTATTTGGGACTCCGTGTCATTTGTGCAGTTATTTCCCATCACGATACTTTCAGATAATGTGTGTGTGTGTGTATGAGGAGCTGAGATTATACCTATGATACATATCCAGAGTTTGGTGGATTCTCAATATTTACAATATATTGTGTATTGTTATGTCTTGTAGGCACACATATTTATTGCTTTGTGCTGATATTGTGTACGTATAGGTGAGTTAATTATTTGATGTTTAAATACATACCAATGTTAGCCCAAAGGGAAATGTTCATGTGTGTACCCCATATAGTCTCGTTCTTCGTATTACATAACAATCTTACTTTGTAATACTCTTGGATAGTATGGCATAGAGATAGGGTGTTCATAACAGAGGCTTAGAAACTGGCACCGCATGGAAAAAGGAGAGACAAGGCTCCAAGGTTATGATGGATCTATCGTAGATGCAACAGCAGTAGTAGATTATCATTTATATTTGCCTAATGGAGTAGTTTTGATATTAAATTGGTACTATTTTGAAAAAGACTTTGTTTGTGAGATTCTTTCTGTTTCTAGATTGTTTGAGACTAGATAAATATTTCATTATGAAAATAATGTTATGAACATTAGTTTGAATGGAAAGAAAGTTTGCGATAGTGTTCTTGAAAATCATATTTATGCGATCGATACTAAGTGTTCCGTGAATAATTCTTCTAACAAGATAAATGGTAGTTATCTTTAGCATCGTAGTCTAGGTCATATTAGTGAGAAACTACCGCATAAACTAAAAACTGAAGGTTTTCTCCCATCCTTTGATCCCAAATCATTTGACATGTATGAGTCATGTCTCAAAGGTAAAATGACCAAGAAATCCTTCAGTAGGAGCAATGAAAGAGTTGATGAACTCTTTAGGTTAGTACATAGTTATGTATGTGGTTCGATGCTTGTAGACACTAAATATAATAGCTCTTACTTTGTTACCTCCACTATTGATTTCTCAAGATTAGGGTATGTTTATATTATGAAGAATAAATCTAATGTCTATGAGAGATTTATTGAATATAAAAATGTAGTCAAAGACCAAACGGGCCATAAGATTAAGATTCTTCGATTAGATCGAGGAGATGAGTATTTTGGATAGAAGTTCCAACAGTGCTTAAAAGATAACGGGATTATCTCTTAGATTACTCTACCTTATACTCCACAACACAATGGTGTGTCAGAGCGAAAGAACCGGACCCTGTTAGACATGGTTCGTTCCATGATGAGTAA
The DNA here is from genome assembly GCA_030737815.1 of Allium fistulosum. Lineage (NCBI taxonomy): Eukaryota > Viridiplantae > Streptophyta > Magnoliopsida > Asparagales > Amaryllidaceae > Allium > Allium fistulosum. The sequence continues at coordinate 423,869,592 of CM060906.1, forward strand.
GGCTGAGTTACCTCTATCATATTGGGGATATGCACTAAAAACCACAACTCATATGTTGAATTTGATGCCCACTAAATATGTGCCTAAAATTCAATATGAGATTTGGTATGGTAAGAAATCCTAAATTAAGTATTTGAAGTTGTGGGGTTGTTCGGCGTACATTAAGAACGTTGGTTTCAATAAACTAGAGGCAAGATCGATACCGCATAAATTTATAGGATACCTAAAAAACTCAATGGGATATACTTTCTATAATACCGAGGAACAAAGGGTTATTTATTCTTGAAATGATGTGATTTTAGAAAAGGAATTTCTATCAAAGAAATTTAAGAATGAAATTGCTGACTTGGATGAGATCCAATAAGTTAACACTGAAGCCAAACCAGTGGGAGAACCGAGTCACCCGTATACGAAAACATGCAACCTATTAGAAGGTCTAGGAGGGAATCTCTTGCACTAGAGAAATATTAGGTTTTCTCATGTATGGTGAGAAGGAGGACTATGTCTTAGATGGCGACACTCCTTTATCTTTCCAACAAGTTCTACAGAATAAAGACTCCGTGCTCTGGCTTGGAGCAATGAAACCCAACATTGATTCCATGTATGAAAATAAAATAGGGACTTTGTCAGACATACCTGAAGGGATTAAACTTATCTATTGTAAATGGATTTTAAGAAAAAGATAAATGCTGATGGAGAAGTAGAGACTTACAAACCTAGGCTAGTTATGAAAGGATTTCGTCAAATTCAACATGTTGATTATGACGAGACCTTTCCATCCGTAGCCATGCTTCCATTTGACTTATACTTCTCATTGTTGCATTCTATGACTATGAAATATGGCAAATGGATGTAAAGACAAGACTTCTAAATGGTGATTTAGAAGAAACCATCTATATGTCGCAGCCTAAGGGTTTTATGGTCAGTGGGATGAAGGTAAAGCTTGCAAGTTGTTATTTATGGAACTAAACAAACTTCAAGAAGTTGGAATAAGTATTTTGATAAGGTAATCAAACAATATAGTTTTTATCAGAACACTGATGAAGTGTGTGTATATAGAAAGGAACAGGGCAACGCTATCGTATTGTTATTGCAATAACAATCTATTATTGATTGGCATTAACTTTTCATATTGCAATAAGTGAAAGTTTAGCTTTCCAAGAACTTCTTCATAAAGGATTTGTGAGAAGCAGCCTATATACTAAGTATAAAGATTTATAGAGATGGATCTAAGAGGTTGTCGAAATGTCCTAATCCATGTACATAGATCCCATACTATAATTGTTCAGTATAGAGAATTCCAAACGTGGAAACCACATTCCAACATAGTTTGCAATTATCCTTTCTAAGAAGGACGCTCTTCGTACCGATGAGGAGAAAGAGCGTACGAAAAGGATATTCTGTGCTTCAGCCATAGGATCCATAATGTATGCTATGCTATGTACTAGATTGAATGTAGAATACGCATTAGGATGTGATTTAAGAAATACTCAGGACTAATTCCAAATATATGGGAATGGAGACTTCTTAGGAAGTGGTATATGGATTCGATAATTCAAAGTGATATAGATGATAGTAAGTTAGTGTCTAGTTATGTCTTTACACTTAATGATGGAGCAATCAGTTGGAAAAGTTCCAAATAAGAGACAGTAGTTGATTCGATGATAGAGGTCGAATACATCACCCACAATGAAGCAGCTAAAGATGTAGTATGGATGCTCAAGTTTTGGTTGAGCTCGAAGTGATTACCGATACAGAGAATCCAATGGCATTGTTCTGCGATAACAATGCGGTGATTCAAATCGCATAGGAACCCAGAGTACACAAAAAGTCATGACATATTTTTTGGAAGTTCCACCTTATTAGAGAATTCGTTGAGAAGAAAGAGGTCGTAATACAATGGGTAGATACCAATGACAACATAGTAGATTTATTCACTAAGAGTCTACCTCGGTTAGCTCTCGAGAAGCTAATTAAAGGGATGAGACTAAGACACTATAATTGACCCCAGTGTAAGTAGGAGATTGATAGAGTTGGGGTATGCCCTAGGGGCAATTCTACAATTTATTATAAATTAATCAACTCGATAATCAATTCTCGTTCGTAATAAAAGTGTTTTTCTTTCTACTAAATATTTTTTAAAATGTGCTATAAATAATTAAATATTAACTAAAATATATTTAAAAGAAAATCCATAAATGGTGTGTTTGCAATAGTAATTACAAATAGTAGCAATCATGAGTATTGTATCATAATATAATTAACACATCATTTTAAATATTCCTAGTCAAGATGCATCGAGACTTGATATCGATGCATCCGTTGAGACTAAAATACGTAATGCTCTCAAAATGTTTGGCAGTGTATTACGTATGACTACTGGAGGCACCAAGGTGTTACGTACTGATAGTTATTGGATAACTATAGAATGATTTATTGGATAGTTTTCTATTGGTTAATATAACAAAGAGTCAACCCAAAAATATCGATGTGACTAATTTACACAGTTTTCTCGACTTGAGAATAGTGTTGATCTTCAATACAAAAGCTCCACTTTAAGTACAGTCAAATCATAGCACAACATCCATCGAGCGACTATAGTCGGGTCGAGTCGAAGTATTGGAAGCGAATCAATGTTCAAGAGAGAAATCATCTCCTCGGTTATATGAGGTTAATATTACGATCAACTAGAGTTAACTCAAACTCAAAATCTCTGGCTAGAGTAGTTCAGTTAATAATAATTTTTATTATTGAACCAAGAACTTTGTGTTTGGACTATAGAGTTGAATATAGACGATATTGGAGTTTTGACTATTACCAAATTCCATAAGTCCAAAGTGATATAGTTTTGACAATGAGAATTGGTGTAAATAATAGTCACAATCGGGTAACTCTTAACAAAGTAAAATTGGATTTTACCGAAACCAAATAAATGATAAATTTGGCCAAAATGTCACACCACCTGCTAAATGATATCTGAACACTAATATTCGAATAGTTCATATTAATCACTGACCAAATTTACACCTAAAGAGTCACACAATCGAAACGTCTAATACTCCTTTGACCAAATGATTTAATTAATTCATAAATGTTATAAATTAATTAATAATTATAAAATATTAATTGTAAATTTTATTTGATGTGTTAAACAATATTATTAAATATATTTATAATAGTTATAAATATATTAATCGATATAGGATATCGATACGCGTTTAAATTAGATTTAAATGCGATAAATATTATGAGAGCTAAAAATGCTTTTGAAGCCCATATAGGGGCTTATGTATTTCGGTTAGAAAGGACTAGGTAGGGTGTGGCTATATGATGGTAAAAAGCAAGGGTTTTGATTAGATTAGAGGAAAAAATGGTAGGAGAGAAATGTGGACGTTGATCCTAACTTATCTCTCTAATTTATCTTTTATAAAAGCATATCAACCTACACTCATTTACTCCTTTTTGGAGCCTCTATCTACCTTACTTCTGGACGAAATATAACCCCATCTCCTCCTTTATTTCTAAGATCAAATCAAATAAAAGCAATCGTTATTCGATAGCATGTGGTTATCAGTTTAGGAGCTAGCACCATGTTGAATTAGAATCTAGTTAAAGGAGTCAATCTCTTCATTTTAACATGTACTTATTGGTTTTGGAGATAAGGTAATTTTCTGATCTACAATAATAAATTAAGGTTTAGGTAATTTATACATCATATAATGTATTATTAGTAGGCGACGAACCTAGTATATCGATATATCATCACATTTAGAATAGTTGTATAATTTTTTTTTTAAAAAAAACTTTTGACATGTAAATGCCTTTAATACTTACGGCATGAAAAAAATTGATTTTAATTTAAATTAATTTAATATATATATACATATATTATTTAACTTATACAAGTTTCTTAATTTAAATATTGAATCTTGTATACAAAATATGGTTTTTAAAATTTTATACGAATAGTTTATACTTAAATAACTTTCGACAAATATAATATATTTTTAACATACATATTTATTATTAAAATTAATTAATTTCATAAATTCATAATAATAACAAATATATTATATAAAATAAGTTTTAAATTTTCTAAAATTAAATTCATGCCTAATATATTTTAGGCAGGTAAAATAAAAACAATTTTTATGTATACTTTAAATATTTAAGTGTTAGCGAAATTAATAATTGAATTTAACATTTGAATTTTAAATCATAACATACATATATGTATAATATTTAAATGTTAACATATCATTTAGAATTCTAATGAAATATTAAATATAAAATTACCTTTTGAATTTTTTAATAATTTCCATACAAAAATTAATTTAGTAAATATTTAAAATTAAAAAAACAAATTTAACCCTGAGGATAATCAGGTGTGTTTTACATACATTTTATATGTTTTGTATGCAATTCAATTATGTATTGATACATACATACATATATACATACATATATATATTAGGGCTGGCAATTAGAACCGAGAACCGCATATCCAAACCTAATCAACCCGAGAAGACCCAAACCCGAACCGAACCCGATTGGTGTCATGTTCGGTCTGGATGATGTAAAATACCATAAAGACCAGAACAGACCTGACTCGAAAGACCAGACCAAAAAACAAAAAAATACACACACTTTTTAGTGTTATTTCCCTACTGAACCCGAATTGAAGCTCGGGTCGGGTCAAGTAGGGTCAGGTCTAGGTTTTAAAGTGTATAGTTTGGACTAAACAAAACCTGACCCGCTTAGAACCGAGACCTGTCGGTTCAGGTCTGCGTCCATCGGGTTGGGTCTAATTGCTACTCCTAATATGTATATATGTGTATATATATAATTAAATTATTTATAAGACATATTGTTATACGTTTATTTAATAGTAATAAAAAAATTAATTCTTTTTGGATTTCATAGAAAAATAAATAAATAAAATTTTAAATGATTTTAAATATACATACACATAATTATATATATATGTATGTATTTTATAAATTCCATATATATATATATATATTATTCAAAATAAAATATAGGTTTATATATGTATATGTATATGTAATTGTAATATTTTTTTATACATAAACTAAAGCATATAAGTTTACATTTGACGGTGTGTTTGTATGCTAGAGGGGCTAACATGTCTGTTGCAGTGTAAATTCCAACATATAAATACGGGCATGTCAAACCTTGCATGGATTGATATATTACACATGCACACACATAAATGTATGTGTGTGTGTGTGATACACATTTATATATATAATATAGTATTAATTACATAATATAAAATAATATTATAAATTTAAATAAAATAATGATTTTATTTAAAAGAAATTTAGGAAAGTTATAAACAAATTAGACTTCATAGGCCCAATAAAGATTCAAAATGGTGAAAATATATATGAAATTCATCCATTTCTTTCATTGTGGGCTAGCCCAGTTCCAACAATTGGAACTCGACATAGTTAGGATCATTGGGATCGGTGAAGATAGCGCTCTCCTCATCTTTGTCCTTATCCTTATCTCCAGGGGTAGATCCCAAAGTAAGAGTCCACTTGACAGTTAGGACATCCCCACTTCTATCTGTTCTCTCTTGCTGCTTAGATGTCTAAGGCTTCGAATGGGTAAACATTGATGCCTTAAGAGATTTGGAGGTATAGGAAGGTATTCGGGACATGGACTTGTCAGGAGAGCGTGACCTCTTTTGGTACGCATTGATCCCGATTGTCCTTGTCCTTGGTAGGGCAGTAAGACACTGTCTCCCCCATCTTAAATTCCGCTGTTGGCTACTCAATGTTTTTGCTTAGGCCAAATAATGAGGCTGCCTTTCTAACATCCACCAGAGGGACATCCTGCTTCAGCTGCTTAAATTTGGAAAAGGCTTACTTCTCCTTCAACTCATGCTTCCAACAAAGATTATAAGGATGAAGAGTTAAAACCATATTATAGCTAATAAACCCATTACTACAACACAGGAAAAGTTAGTTTGTTTGAGGAGTGCACAATGTTTAAATGAACCCTTAAGTTCCTCTTACATTTCCAACTATCGTTGGATCTCCACAATTGAGGCAGAGTCCCCTTAAGTAATCCTAGCACAAGGTCCTGCAACAATCAGAAATGGTAATGTCCCCAGAGATAAATTATTCTTGATCCCTTGAACCAAAGATTTTGTACAAGTCGTCCTCAACGTTAAAAATGGATACGGAAATGAGGCCAATCTTCCTAATAGAATGAGCCTCATTCTAGTCAGAGGTAGTAGCGTCGCTATTGTGAGAATGTGGGCTCTCCCCATCAGTGGTCTTAGTACCAACATTGTCATCCTTCTACTACCTTAGAGATTTCAACCAGCCACTTACATGGGGCTGAATCCGGAAAGAATCTAACTCTAACCAAGTGGCATCTAAGTGCACCACGGTGTCAGTATCAGGCGAGGCCGGCGCCAAGTTAACACCAGGAACGAAGGGTTGAGAAGTCTACCCTTCACTTGTCTCACTCATCTTAGAAGTTTTCCCTTTCTGCTTCTTTGTAGGTTTATCTGTAGAGGGAACTCTACCTTTCCTAATGGACTGCCTATTAGCCAATAGCCCGAGCTATCTAAGATTCTCACTCATTATTAGATGGAGAACCTTCCCAAATTCTGCTAGAATTTTCTTCAAATTCTCCAACATTTCTTCCAAGTCATCACCCGCAGCAACCTTCTCCGAACCTAAGGAAATAACCAAAGAAGGGATCATTGGTTGAACCAAAGTTTTTCCAGGTAAAAATGAGATAGTTAAGGCGAATTTTATCCTGAATGTCGTTGATAGAAGCATGAAGAAGTATCCTGAATAAAGTAGTACTCCTTCTTAAACATGTTGTATTTCGAACAAAGATCCTCCATGGGTTTAAACCTACTACCCGACTCAAGGTAAAGTAAAGGAGGCCCATCTACATTTCTTTCGATAGCGTATAAGAACCTGATTTTCCTATGCATGGGAGGAACCTAGAACTCATGCATTAATATAAATTAAAGGCTAGTCAGGATGGCATAGCCATTCAGATGTAGCTAAATAGCGAAATCTTAAGATGTACCAAAAAATTAATGATCCATTGATGAAGGGAAGGTGGAGCTCCCACCATTATGGTACCTTGAGTAGGCCGTATATCCATCTGGAGGAGCATGAGCCCATTGATAGGGATTTGATAGGAGAATGTCCCTCCCCGGTAATCCGTGAGCGGCAGCTATAGTATCTAACTGCTAGGAGGTCAAAGCATAAGCTACCTACTTGATAGGGTCCACCAGTAGTTGTCAAGGCCCATACCCATGAACTAAGGAACAAGTAGAGCTAGGCTGATAGATATTGTGACCCGGTAGTATAGGCTCAGTAGGAACAGAAGAAGAAGGGGCTTGAGCCCTAGTAGCACTTGATGGCCGAGTATGACAACGACCCAACATGCCTATATAATATATGAACCTGTCTCACATAATGTCACTGAATATACCTGTATGTGTATGTATGTGTGTGTGTGTCTAATAAAATATGAAATAAAGCATTAAACAATATAAGAGCCTATAGTAGAAAAGAATAATCCTGGAATCCATGCATGTTTCGATCTGGTAGTCAGCTTGCAAGCAACCTACGACTTTACAAATGTGATCAAGTGTCCTGACAGGAAATTAAAATCGTCGAACCAAATGACTAACCTCTTAAGGATCCTAAATTACAAGTGTAAAACTATTTGTCCAAGAGAAAAAATCTACCAAACACACTTCCTTTCAATTCGATGGCATTAAATTTCAAATTCAGCAACCAAGCTTTACAATGTGGCCTAATGCAACCCTGTATATCCCTAGTAAGCCATTTGACAAACCCTAGCTGATCAGGGCTTGACATCAAATAATAAACAATGAGTCCTCGGCACTTATTGTATATCAAATTGAGGTGAACTAAACTAGAACATTAAACATGCCCTATTTGTCTATAACGATAAGAAAACCCTAACTTCATACTACTAAACTAAAACAGTGGTGGATAAGGGGGATAATCGGCTAAATCCATACATAAGGAGATGAAATTAGCAAAAGAAGAATCGTACCTTACTATATTGCAGAAAGGGGAAAATCAAGTTCTAGAGTGATTGAAGGCAGATTTAGGGTGTTAATCAAAAGGAATATGAACAGGAACAGTCAAGCAAGGAAGCTAGCCAAACCACTATAAATCTCTGTGCATTTTACATTACTGCTTTCTTACTTCTCTGTTACTATAAATTGATTGGAGATATTTGTCTATTCTCTATGCAAACACGTATTATTTAATTGCACTTGTTTTGTCATTACTATATATTGTTACATATATTTAGATTTTAGTGGTATCCCAAGGGGTATCATATCTTATATCACTAGAAATATTATGAAACGTGTATATTTGAACTGAATTGTTTGGATTGCTTCGTGTGTAATATAGTTTGAATATATGTATTACACATATATATGGTTGATGTTGTATGGTTGAGTTTACGAGTTACATTTTTTTCATTTCTTGGAATTACGTGGACAATTTCTTTTTTTGGAGGGGGTGGGGGGAATGCAAGACCCTAAATTAATTAAAAAAGACATTTTGTTAATTTTACATAAAACTAAAGAAACTGAATTTTTAGAAATAAAGGAATTTGGAAAATCTTGCTTTTCCATTGCGTCAAGTAGATTTCCCTAGCCCAAATTCATATATAAAACCTCAGAGATGGACATCGAATGAAGGAGCTATGGATCATTTATCGTAGCACGTGTTTCGAGGCAAAATGGGTCAAGGACAAAGTGGACTATTGGGTGATTTCTATATTAGTGCATATGTATAAGAGAATTTTGTAACCCTATTCTTCATTCTTCTTCATTTTGTAGCCGCCGCTCAACCTAAACTTCAAACTTCATTCATTTTCTCCTTCTTCCTCTATTCCAGATCAAATTCTTTCAAATAAAACACCAAATTTAATAGAAAAGAGAAGGGGGCCTAATCAAATCTTTAGCAAATAAAATAGAAGAAAAGCGGTGCAAAATCAAATCAAAGTAGGGAATTTGGAAGCTTTATCAATAATTAATCAAAGCAGCGAATTATGGTGAGTGGAATTATCTACAAAATGGTTATGTTGTTATATATGCATTAATTTTGCTTTATACATCTATCTAGGTTTTGAAATATGAATTAAAATCTGACTTGATGATTCATGAATTGGATAAATTGGAAAACCCTGGATTATTACTTGGTGATAAATTGATATTAATATGGGAGAGGGTCAATATGGATTAATTTGACATATGTATAATTTATCCTAGGCTTTGCATAAGAATTAATAAGCTAATTCTATAACTATTGGAGATGAATATAGTTTAACCTTTTGAATATATTAATCATAGCGGAGTTTATATGATTGAATTGTAATATTTATACTGGAGATGAATTATAATCGATTTGAATGAGTTTGTAATCTTTGGAGTATATTATATGATGCTAGTAAAAATAAATAAATAATCATATGGAATTAAATTTAACTCTACATAATATTCGATATCTAGAAATAAGATAGGATGAACAATAAACAAAAATGGTCGAAATGATGAAGTTTAGAGCGCTAGAACGTATGCAACAGGTAAGGAGTCAACTGGGAAAAGTTTCGATCGATTGGTAAAATGGCAGAAAAGAGGTAGGGAAAGGAGAAGAGTTTGAGTTGACTGGAAACGATGTTCCAATCGACCGAAAAAGTAGGCTAGTGCCTACTGCAGGCATCCAATCGACTAACAGCACTTGACAAGTGACATTTCTCTATCGATTGGAAACCTACAGCAGATTAGGTTGAACCTTAACCTCGTGCAGGACAAGTAGGGATGTTTCAAGGACTTGTTTCCCAATATTTTGACGTTCTAGAGTTCACATAGCTTGATGATGTTATATAATGTAATATTCAACGTGGGCGTGCGATCATATAATGTAATACTCAACGCGGGCGATTTACTACGAGGGGAAGTCGAATTGTCTATTGACTCTTATATGTTATCAATTAAAAGATATGGAGCATAGGATATATTTACCATCGAGATTGTATACTTGATGCTTCGATAGGAAGTTTACCATCGGGATACTTGGTATGTGCCTTATGTGATTTATCATTGAGATTGTTTACGTTATATATAGTTAGATGGTTTACCGTTGAGATTGTTTACTCAATGTAGGGTTAGGAAATCTACAACTGAGATTGTTTACTCAATGAAGAGTTAGGTGGTGCACCATCGAGACTATATACTTGGTGTATTATATTGTACAAGTGGCTTACCATCGAGACAGTATACTTGATTTACTGTTAGGTTTACCCAGCTTCTAAATGTCTAACCTTTGTATGGAAATCCATGTAAGCTATTATCGGATTTTAAACATACTACCCACATTACAGTTGACTAAATTGTTAGATGTAGAATATATATACATATAAACACCCTTAGGTGTAGAATATATATACATTTTAGCACCATGCCATTGCTGATACTTCTTACTCAGTAGACTTTGTCTGACCCCTCTATTTTTACCTTTATACCTACTTATAGGTTAACATGATAATAAAGAGTAAAATACGGGAAGGAGGTGACCATGTGCTCTGGGCTTGTTTTATTTATATTCATTCCATATTTATCTTATTACCTTTGTCGGTTAGTCACCTATTGTATTTCCAATTAAATAGCATCAGGACTTTGTTTAGATTTATTCTATATTGATCATGATTGTTTTAATATAGAGATAAATTGGTTATTTCAATTACTTGTATTTTGTTCATACTGTTGTGACATCTGAAAGTGTAGATTGTTTAAATGCTATGTTTATCTCTGTACCATACAAACTATCAAAACCTAAAGATTTGTAATTCTTAGCATGATGCGAGTTCGAACGTCGCTTTTAGGCATTGAATCGGTGTGCCTAAAAGTGTGGATTGTTACATTCCTCTCCTTCTTTATTTGATTAAAGAATGGGATGCAATTATCTATTACTTTTGACATAAACCTACTCAATGGTGCTACTTTTTCATTCATACTCATTATATCTTTTATCTTCTCCGAAGCTTCCAATTTGATAACTATAACTTGTTGAATATGCAAGTATATGATTTTTATTTGATGATAATAAACATATATATATATTCATTTAAATGTATTTGTTATTGTACTATTTTATTTTTCACGTAACTAAATAAATATTTGCTTAATAAAATAAATAACATAGAATTTAAATTCAAACAAATGTTTTATTACAATTTTGAATAGTACAAATTTGTGCTCTCATTATATATACAAAATTTCAATTACAATACATTTCAATTTACATAACTTTCCTCACTACATATCACTCATTCACTCGTATTTGATCTTAAACTCTATTCCAACTTGAATCCAGCATCTGAATTATCTGCAAAGTAAACACTGACGCAGTAAAATTGAAAAAAAAATATTTGTGCGGTGTAAAATAAAATGTGTATTTTGAAAATGATATTTGCCTCAGTTATTTGGGTTGTTCGTCATCATATTCATTTTTGAATTCATCAAACACGAATAACTTGTGACATGCACAGTGTATCACTATACATGCCACATGGCCGTGCACACCGATATGCACTTGATAAAACTGCAGGGACAAGTGAGCACAAGATCAAACCCAATCAAAATCTAGGTTCAACTCAAGTGCAATAAAAATAAAGTCACGACATGAGCACAAGGTTAAACCCGAGCTATAAGCTAGATTCAACTCAGGTATAAAGTAATGTACACATGAAGCCCGCAACAACAGAGGCTAGACAGTCCAACCAGACTCGAGTACACATGAAGACACAATGAACCAGTATAAAAGGAGGTGGACAGCACACAAAGGAGCAACACTGGCATATATATACTATTGATAAAAAGATTTCATATACAACCAGACTCATGTGGAACAAGTGAAGGCATGGAGACAAACAGACTAAATTCAAGTGTGAACACAACCACTGACCACATACAAATCAAACAAGTGAAGACTCCAAATGCAACTGAATACAAGTGAAGCCTCAACAGTCAATGGTTCAAATGTCAAACAACAAAGACTGGAAGAAACTGCAACAAGCCTTAACACTCAAAGTGTACACATATATGGTGGATCAACAGCTCAAGTACAAAGCAGTACAAGTCAGATACAATGTTAATGACACAGACAAATTACAAAATCATGATGAAGCCAATAAAACCAGACTAGACTCCAAACAAACACAATAATCGTACACATATATACATACATATATGTATGTATATACATGTTTTATATGTGCACGGTTTTTTTACAGCAGTAGCAAAATGATATACAATGGAAGCAGTTCAAACTGCAAGCTAACATACACATATACATGTAGTATCACCAACACTGACCACATATAAAACATGGACAACGGTGAACCAAATTGAACCAGACTTGTATACCACACATGCCAGTGAAGAATGAATGCAACAAAACCAAAATGAATAAAGCCCCAACAATACAGTTCAAATGAAATAGCTACCAAAGTTCATCAGTTTAGAAGCAACAACCAAGTGGTAAACTAGAGAATACAACCAGACTCACATGAATACAACTCAATGCAAAACAACTACCAGTGAAACAGAGGCTCGAAGCATGCATATGATCAGGCAATGGTGAAGACAATGCAAGCTTAGACTCAGAGGCACACATGCATACGCATACTATGTTCCAGAACAATAAAGGCAAAATGAAGGAACACAATGGTCACAGAAAAATCAAGGCATGGTTAAGTAGCAGTTTCGAACAATAAATGAAACCAAGTGGATAGGCAATAATCATACACATATATACATACATATGTGTATGTATATACATGGAGACATCAATGCATTGGAACTGAACATTAAAACTAAACCTCAATACAGTGAACAAATCAAGCAACAAAGAAACTATTGGTTACAGTTTTAACAAAGTCAAGGCCGAAATCAATCAAAGTCTATCAAGTCGATTGTTTTTTCAACAAGTCAAAATATTATCTCAGATTCGAATGCTGTTAGAAGGTAACTAGCAGGTGACACAAAATTGAACAAGTCGAAGCTCAAAATATTATCACAAATTCAAAGTGGCCGAAGTCAATTTGCAGTTACAAAAATCAAGGTAGCCGTGTTTTAAACAAAGTCAATGTCAAGCCAAAATCAAAGCCATGATGACGAAAAAAATCAAACAAGTCAAAATCAAAGCCGTGATAATCAAGCAAAAGTATATACGAAATTGAACCAGTCAGGATGAATCACATGTATTCGATCAAAATCAAACGGCCGAGCTAAAATTATCAGATGAATTCAAATAATATATTCGATCGAAAATTTAAGGTCTTCAACCCTATAAAACTCATTATCATTATCGGCATATAGCATTGAGTTCAAAGCATATCAACGAGAGTAACAAAGATAATCACATACCAGATTTATCCAAACCGACCTCGCCAAAATTGAAGCAGCCGAGTATAGTAAAAGCAAGACGATCAGTCAACAAAGCAACGCGAGATTATATATTCGAACGATCAATTGAATTGGCGTGCTCAATTTCCAAAAGCCCTAAATTCTCAAAGGGGAACGAATGCTTCCATTTTCATCAAGCAAAGGATACAAGCCGATAATAAAAAAAGATAAGAAGGATACGGGCCGATAATATAAAAAGAAAAGGGGGAAATTATTTTCCAGTGTTTTAATTTGGGTCGGTGTCTTTAAAATATAATTAGGCTTTATTGTCAATTAGGGTTTCTTGTTTTTAATTTGTAATTTTTATTTTAAACTTCTATATAATTTTAGTCATGTGACTAGGGAACGAACTACGGTGGTGTAGTTCGAGAATTCACAACTTAGTGGCTGAGTTGTTGTAGGGTTTTAAGCGTAGAGTTAGGTTAGTCGATAGCGGGTGTCGCAAGTTTACATGTGTAAGCGTCTGACTACTTAATTTCTAGTAGAAACCTTGGGGGCAGCATGTGTTGGAACCTCAGTTCCTGATATTTTGATAATAACAATTATATGAGTTTATCTAACCAAGTTTTGCATGAAAATATTAATGGTCAGACTACGGATTGATGAGCGTAATCTTTTATATTGTTAGAGTCTGTGTATAGTTAGTAATATATATTAAAATCTCTCCTAATTGGTATACGTGCACAAGCTATTGAATACACGCACTTGTTTTCAAAGAAAAGCTTTTATATGTCTGAAACATAGAATTCAGACATCTGAAATCATTAATTCAGACATCTGAATACTGAAGCGCGACATAAATTTTAAGGCGCATTCAGACGTCTGACCTTAATATTCAGACGTATGAATTCAACCTATTTTGCACTGTTTCAGCGCTGGTTTGTTATTTTGTTACATTCAGAAGGCTGAATTTTATTCAGACTTCTGAATTAAAAATAACGGCTAGTTTTTCGAAAGGTTGCTTCTCTTCCCTGAACAGAAACAACGCTCAATTCAACAGTTGCTTCTTTCTGATTCATGGCTACTCTTCACGAAGCATTGCAACCATTTAACAACTATAAATAGCAAGCAATTTCAACACTATTATTAACCAATTCTTATTTTTGATTTCTAAATTCTATACACTTGCTATTTACTTTAAAGATTCTCAAATCAAACTATTTGATCACTAACACTTAAGCATATTCTTGTGTGATCAATTATTCTTCCTTTCTTCACGAATTTCACTATATACCATAAAGGAGAAGATTATAGGAAGGGCGTACTCATATTGACTCATCAGTGCTATTACAGAGCATATTTAGTCAGAAACATTTCCACTTGTATTTGAAGTCCTGCTGCAGTATCCTTAGGTAGTAGAATTCCTATTCGGTTGTCTAGGCGGGAAAGTCCCATTCGGTTGTTCAAGCGGTGTAATACCTGTTCCTCCGGGTGAAGCGAGGGTATCGATTGAATTCCAGAAGGAGTCTGGGACTGGACGTAGAACGAGAAGTTCAAACCTGTATAAAAATCTCTGGTGTCTTTTATTATTACTTATATTTTTATTCATATTCCGCTCAAGCAAGTAATTTAGTTAACTTTCATATTACACGATCACATAGTCACTTTCAGCATGTAGGCAGGGTTTTGCCGAAGCTGGGTAAATCTGTGTTGTTCTATTTCTGCTTTTAATATTCTGCTATTATCTATGCTGCTATTATTCTGCTATTATCAGTGCTGCAATTATTTTAAATATTTCCGCATTAAATTTTATAATTATTAGTATCACCCTATTCACCACCTCCCTCCTTTAGTGTGAAATCGAACCTACAAGTGGTATTAGACCTAGGAACAAAAGTCAATTTTTGTTTTAAAATTTTGATTTTTCAAAAACAAATTACTGTTTTAAAATTTTGATTTTTTAAATGGCTTCTTTTAATAATGCTTTTGTCGAGAGTCAGTCTATAGTTAGACTACCAATGTTCAATGGTGAATATGCTTACTGTAAAAATAGAATGAAATTTTTTCTAAAAACCATTTATGCTTGGAATATAGTTGAGACTGGATATAGGACACCAACTATAGTGGTAAATAATTAGGAAATAGAACAACCAATGGATCAATGGACAGATCTCGAAAACAAATTGCAAAATGTAATGCTAAGGCTATGAATTATATTATTTGTTCATTTGATCAAATTGAATTTAATCGTGTCTCACATTGTCTAACTGCGCAAGAAATCTAGCACACACTTGAAGTGACTCACGAAGGAACATCTCAAGTCAAAGAATCTCGCCTTGGCATGTTTAGTAGCGAATACGAGAACTTCACAATGGCCAAGAATGAAAATATCAAAGAGATGTATGGACGACTTTCCAATCTTGTATACAAATCAAAAGCTCTCAGAAAACAATACACAAAATTGGAAATAGTCCGAAAAATCCTTAGAGTCCTTCCACGAAATTTTGAAGCGAAAGTTACAGCTATTCAAGAATCGAAGGATTTGAAACAAATCAAAGTTGAAGAACTCATTGGAAATCTCACCACCTATGAGCTGGAAATGAAATTTAAGGAAGAACAAGAAGGAGGTGATACTCGAAAGAAATCAATAGCTCTTAAAGGAACAACGGAAAGTGATAATGATGATGGAGCAGCTGAATTGGCACTATTAATAAAGAAACTCAAAAGGTGGAATCACAAATATGGAAATCCAGCTCTAAATCAACAATTGAAAAATAGAATAGTTAAACCACTAGACAACTCAGAAGAGTAGGAGATCATTTGTCACAAGTGCAATAAACCTGGTCATATCAAGCCAAATTGTCCTCAGAAACGACTCAGCCATAGAAAGAAACAAAAAAGGAGAAGTTTTGTAGCCACTTGGGATGAAACTGATGAAGATAATAAAAGCACTAGCAGTGAGAGTGAAAAAGCAGATTTGTGTCTTCAAGGTGATATAATTGATAGCGATGATGACGAGCCAAGCGAGGTATCAAAACTTACTCACTCAGAACTACTTATATATTTTCATGAAGTAAATGGCTATTTCGAAAGGCTTAGGGAGAAATACGTTAAAATTGAATCACAAAGAGATACTTTGATAGACTTAAATAAACAGCTTGATCAATTGGTTAAAAACTATCAAACCAAGAGCCCTAAGTGTAATAAGTGTCCATCACTTGAAGAAGAAATTAAAAAATCAGAAATTAAAATAAAATCACTTAAAATGAAATTCTGATTTTGAAAGAAAGTGAAAACACGAGGAGAGAAAATTCTATTAAAAAGTGCACATAATTATTGAGCGAAAATGAATCTCTCAAAACACAAGTCCAACAATTGTCTACAACTTTAGGAAAATTTTCCAAAGGAGAAAGATCGCTAAATATGCTATTAGGGAAACAAACTGTTAATACTATTAGACAAGGACTTGGGTATAATCAATCCGAACGTGTTAGAAATGAAATTAATCAAGTCAATTCAAAGTGCACGATATGTGGAAAATCTGGACACAATCACAATATTTGCTGGTATAGACCTAAACACGTGAAAACCATTCCAATTTGGGTTCCAAAAGGCATGAATATAAAATCCCTTAAAGTCAAACAAATCTCGGTGCCGAAAGGAACAAATATAGATTGTTTTGGGTCTATTCAAACGTATTTTTCAAAATCATTTGCCACTAACAACCATGGACCTATAAAAACAAATAGGTCATAAAAATCTTTTATCGTGTAGGTGTGGTGGCGGGCTAAGGAACAACAATAGTGTTACCTGGATTCTGGCTGTTCCAGGCACACGACGGGTGACAAATCAAAGTTCCTTAGTCTAGTATAAAGGTGGCAGAATCACAATGGGCAACAACGAAAAATTATCATAAAGGGGGCATCACATAGGTAGGGTTTTGCCGAAGTTGGGTAAATCTGTGTTGTTCTATTTCTGCTTTTAATATTCTGCTATTATCTGTGCTGCTATTATTCTGCTATTATCAGTGCTGCAATTATTTTATATATTTTTTCATTAAATTTTATAATTATTAGTACCGCCATATTCACCCCCCCAGGGTGAAATCGATCCTACATAATTATCTTTTCCGGATTAGCTTCAAATCCCTTAGCACTTACTATATACCTTAGAAAATTCCGAGACTAAATGGAAAAGGTACATTTGAGAGAATTTAGCTTCATATTTAACTTCCTAAGAGTTCCAAAAGTTTCTTCTAAATTTTGCTCATGCTTCCTGGACTTCACAACCATGTTGTCTATGTATACCTCCACGTTTCTTCATATCTACTCAAGAAAAATCTTATTCATTGGTCTTTGGTGAGTTGCTCTGGCATTTTCTAATCCATATGACATCACTTTATAACAGTATAACCCCTTATCTATAATGAAATTACTGTACTCCTGATTAGGTTTGAACGAGACAATCTGGTTGTACCTTGAATATGCATTCATGAAGACGAGCAATTTGTGACCACTGGTGGCATCCACTGGCTAGTCTATTTTAAGTAGAGGGAAGCTATCTTTAGGGTATGCTTTGTTGATTGATGAAATGTATGTAGATTCGCCACTTCCCATTTGGTTTCTTCACTAGGACTGGAATCTAATTGGGGGGTAAACTTCCTAGATGGAACTGTTTTCTTTCTTCATTTTCACTTCCTCATGTAATAGTTATATCTTTCCTGATCAAGTGACCACCTCTTTTGTCGTACTGAATGTGCATCGAGGTTGGTATTTAGCGCATGGCGGATTATTAATGGATCAATTCCAACCATATCAGTATAGATCCAAACAAGAACCTTTGCTGACTTCTTCAGAAATTAAACTTATTAATTTGGAGCAAAGTTCCTCTTTCATATTTTTACCTATCTTTACCACTTTTGCTCGGTCGTTGGGGTCTAATTGGATGTCTCTAGCTCATTCCCTAGTTTGGATTCGTTAGAGTTCATGTTTAACCTTGGGTCTTCCTCATCTTATAAAGAATTTGAAGAATTTATTCTGCTTGAACTTTATGCAGCATCACTGAAATACTATGCACAAACATATGCATGTTTGTTCGTGTCGATCATGTGAAGATAATCTCATATTTTAGATCGTGCTGACATTATAGTCGAAGGTTAACCTATTTTAGTGTCAGTGGAGGTTTGATGAACTGGTGTAGTTCCTTGAACTGGCTTATCACTTACCGATTTATCATTTTTACACATAGAAAAAGACATAATAGTATAATTAGGAATAGTTTTTTTGATCCAATTAGTTGATACAGAATAAACTTCCCCAATTAATGATTGTTTCTCCTAAATACTTCTACTCCATTAAGGGTCTAGAACTTCATCAATAAGTCTTTTTGAGAAACCACTGGCCTCGTGTCAATAAGCACAGATCTTCTTAGGAAGGCATTGTACAGTGAAGGCTAGTTCATAATAAGGAAGCTAGCAAGGAACCATTTGTGTCATGGAGCAGGTCTAACCATCACTGGAAGTCTTGCCAAGCATACTAGGACAATCGCAGTATTACTGAACTCATAAATCGACTTTGGACTTGGATTTAGGATTTCCACTAGCAACTTCATGCGGTCATAAGTGGCTTTAAAGGTATCATTTACTGAGGCCCTAAAATACACAAACGCTTATTTTACGGTGCAGTTGGATATTTGCATGGTAATCCCTAGGGGATCCTAATATGGGGAAAGATGTCTTGCTGGGTCAGCGGTAATAAAAGTAATATGTAGTGTAGGTTGTTATTTGATATGAATATGGTTTGATTTTCTATATGCTCTTCTTAATGTATCTTTCCATTGAATTCTTACTTTTCCCATCAAGATGGGATCTACCATGGATGGAACCTATCAGAATACTAAAGTTTTATGCATGATCTGCATGTAGTTTTGGAGATCAGTTTTGAGCTGGAGTTGTTGCCAAAGTTTGCTGAAAATTGCCAAGGTAACCCTTTTGGATCAATCTTTCTTCTTTTTTTGAGGTGGCGGCGGTTATTTGTGGGGTTCCCATTTACCCTGTGAAAGTGACAATAGGCATTCACCCATGCATTCTTCTTGGGCTTCTTCCCTTGAGGAGAAGTTGTAGGACAACTCATATTTTGTAACTTAAAAATTATTCCCTACATCGTGAGTTCAACTCCCTCCACATTTTTGCAGGCTAGTTATAAACTTTTTCCCTCGTCTTCCTATCATTTTGAGTAAGGAAAGTTTGTTCATTTTGTATGTTCTCAGCTTTTTGGTCTTCCTCAATCCTGATGTTACCACTCCCCCACTCATAGACTGCTTTTATGCTCTTATAGGGTTTCTAGTGTTCTTGTATGATAACACAATGTCTTTTATTGATGCCAGAATGCACTCCCATGGACAACGCCTCTTCACTAGTGACTCCAATCCACATTGTCTCGACTTTGAGCCAGTTTATAAAGCTGTGCAAGCTCTCTTTGTCTCTTTTTACTAGAAATTTCATTCTCACAATGTAAGAATTTAGTACAGATTATGATCTGTTGTATATTTCTGTTTGAATTAATATTGAAAGCAGAAATGAGAGAAAGATGAAATGATATTCTGTATTTTATTGAAGAAAATGAAGTTACACAATACAGATACTCTCTGTATGGTATATATACTGTTTTATTACATATTTGGGCTGAGTACAATACAAATGGGCTAATGCCCGTGACTCGCATTCTTACAGTATTATACAAATGAGCTTTGTGATACGGTATGCTTCATTTCCTATTACTCCCCCTCAAACCAATGTTAGAGTTTCCATGGCGTCTTCGTTCTCTTGCGGCGCCATACAAAATTTGTGGGTTTTATTCCGATTCAAAGCAAAACTCACTCAGATCTGAGAGATTTCATCATCATACTGTGTTTATGAGCGATGCCTTCGTCACGCGAGGCTTGTTTTATACTTCTGTCTCTCGTTGTGTCAACATCGTTGGCAGATCTGTTGTTCTTTGTATCAGAGTTGCTAATTTTTCTCCATTGAGACTCTGAAGTAGACTTATGAGAGATTTTCTTGTCATAAGAAGCTCTTTCGGCACTGTTGACAGATCTGTTGCTTTTTGTGCTAAAGCTTTCGACTTTACTGCATTGTGACTCTGAAGCTTCTTCAGATTCATTTGAATCGATGAGAATTGCAACTACTTTTAATTCACTTCTGAATCTAATGAAGTTTTGCTTCGACAAAGCCTTGGTAAGTGTGTCGGCTCTCTGGTAAGTAGATGGTAAGTGATTAATATGTAGATTTCCCTTCTATACTTGTTCTTTGACAAAATAGAGATCTATCTCTATATGTTTAGTTCTCGAGTGTAATATTGGATTAGCCGACATGTACACTGTGCTTTGATTATCACACCATAACGTTGGTTTGACTTGTAGTTTGATGTTTAATTCATGTAGTAAGTACTGTATCCACATGATTTCGGCAGTTGCACTTGCAACACTTCGGTATTCGGCCTCTATGCTGGATTTGGAGATGACTGACTGTTTCTTTGAACACCATGACACTGGATTGTCTCCTATGTATATGCAATACCCTGTAGTTGATCTTCTATCATCTGGGTCTGTTCCCCAATCAGCGTCAGTATATCCAGTTACATTTAAATGTTTACTTTTCTTCACATGCATTCCATAGTTGGTTGTTCCTCTTAAGTATCTCAAAATTCTCTTTACTGCTCTCCAGTGATCATCCCTTGGTTCCTGCATAAATTGACAAACTTTGTTAATGCTAAAAGTGATGTCTGGCCTTATGATAGTTAAATATTGTAAAGAACCAACAACACTTCTATATTGTTTGGTGTTTGTTATGTATTCTCCCCTGTTTTTGGATAAGTATTGATGACTTATCATTGGGGTAGGCTGGGGCTTGGCACTGTCCATTTTAGTTTTAGCCAATAGCTCCAGAATATATTTCCTCTGACAAAGAAAAATTTCTGACTTTGATTTTCTCTTAACTTCTATGCCTAAAAAATAGTTCAGTGAGCCTAAGTCTTTGATGGAGAATTTCTTGTCTAGATATTGAGCAAGACTTTTGATTTCATCCTCATCATTTCCTGTAATGACAAGATCATCAACATATATTAGAATATAAACACTTGTCTTATTGTTAATTTTAATGAATAAGGAATTGTCTGATTTGGTGGACTGATAGCCAAGTTGAATCAATGTGGCTTTCAGTTTGTCAAACCAGACTCTTGGAGCCTGTTTAAGGCCATATATAGCCTTCTTAAGTTTGCACACTTGACTTGAGTTCTGCCTGTAACCTAGTGGCTGCTCCATATATATTTCTTCTTGTAATGTTCCATTCAAGAAAGCATTATTGACATCATTCTGTCTAATATTCCACTGATTATACAGAGCAATACTCAAAATAATTCTTGTAGTAGTTGGTTTAACCACTGGAGAAAAGGTTTCATTAAAATCAAACCCATATTGCTGTGTGTAGCCTTTTGCTACTAGTCTTGCTTTGTATCTAGACATTGTTCCATCTGTATTCCTTTTTAGCCAGTATGTCCACCTGCACCCTATAATATTCTTATTATCTGGTGGATGTACGAGGTCCCATGTATTGTTCTTTATTAAGGCATTGTATTCTTCATCCACTGTTGTCTTCCAGTATTTGTCCCTTGCAGCTTGCTCAAAGGTTTCTGGTTCCTCTAAATTTGATGCAGCTGTATATAATTTTGGTTTAAAGATTCCACTTTTTGATCTTGTAATCATTGGATGCCCTGTTCTTGCTTGTGGTGATTTTTCTACACTTGTCTGACCATTGTCATTTTCTGACTGTACTTGTGAATTTGTTGACTCTCTTTCATTGACTGACCGTGTTGCATGCTTTGAATGTACAGGAGTTTGACTGAGATAGCTAGACGAGCTCAGTGATTCATGACCTGGTTGATCTGACACTGTGAGTTGTGGATCATGAGCCTCAACGGTCCTTTCAATCACCTTAGGATAAAGAACATCACTGCAAACAGGTATACTAGGAATAGAATTTCATGGATTATATACTTTTTGAGTTGTTTTAATGTCTTTGTTGCTAAAAGGAAAAACATGTTCATTGAATACAACATGTCTACTAACTATGATTTTCCAATTTTCATCAAGACATTTGTATCCTTTTTGATTTGTTTCATATCCTATAAAAGTACATGGTTTTGCCCTGAAACACAACTTGTTGTTATTGTATGGTCTTATATGAGGAAAGCACAAACATCCAAATATTTTCAGACTTTGGTAATCTGGCTTAACACCTAATAGTTTCTCTACTGGACTGATTCCTTTATGAATTTTTGTGGGAAGTCTATTAATTAAATAAACAGTAGTGTTAAAGGAATCAGGTCGGAATTTTAATGGCAATGATGCTTGAGCAAGCAATGTTAGCCCAGTTTCAACAATGTGTCTGTTCTTTCTCTCTATTAGACCATTTTGTTCTGATGTGTAAGGACATGTAATTCTGTGTACAATTCATTTCTTAGAAAAGTAATTGCTAAGTGTTTTGTACTCAGTACCACTATCTGACTGAATGATTTTAACTTGGTTCCCAGTTTGTTTTTCAGCTAATAGTATAAAATGTATCACTGCATTATAAGTTTCTGATTTGGCTTTTAGAAAATATATCCATGTATATATAGAATATGCATCGATGAAAGATATATAATATCTATAACCATAGTCTGAGTAAATTGGGGCAGGTCCCCATAAGTCAGTTGCAACCAATTCTAAAGGTTTTGAATACTTGGTTAGGGAATCATTAAAGGGTAATTTATGACTTTTACCCATTTGACAATATGTGCACACATAGGGTAAAGAAATATCATCAAACATGATTTTATTTTTCTCAAGTACTTGTTTCACAACATTTGTGTTTGGGTGACCAAGTTTATAGTGCCACAAATCAAACACACTTCTATTCTCTTCTAACTGACCAATTTCACCTAAGTTACAACACTTTTGATTTCTCTCAAGTTTGCTACTGTTTTTAAGATTGAATATGTATAATCCCTTCACTGCTTCACCCTGCAAGAGATTTTCATTAGTCAGTATGTCTTTAACTAAGCAGTAATCTGGATAAAATTCAAAATACACATTATTATCTTTTGCAAACTGTGACACACTAATGAGATTTTTCTTTATTTTGGGAACTCTCAATAAGTTATTCAAATATAATTGTCTTTTGCTATCAATACTGGTTTTGCCAATATGAGTAATATTGACTGACTCACCATTCCTCATGCATATTGAATATTTACCTCTATATTCTTTGTTGCCAAGATTTAAGTTGTCAAGATTATTGGTTATATGATTGGTTGCTCCTGAATCTGGGTACCAGCTTTCATCATGTATGTGTTCTGATGTTGCTATAGTGCTTTGATTGACTTCACCATTGTTATTGTTGTCAGACTGTATTTGAGCCATGTTTGCACTGGCTTTTCCATTTCCTTGATTGTTTTGATTCTGGTTTGGCACATAATTAGCATTGAATCTGAAGTAACACTTCATTGCTGTATGACCAATTTTTTCACAAATTTGACACTTGGGTCTATTGTTGTTGTTCCACCTGCCTCTGCCTCTAGATCTATTTGAGCTGCCTCCTCTTTGATGTGTTTAACCTTGCTTATTTTGATTCTGTCCTTTATTTCTTGAGTTGTAGATATAATTGACTGACATATCTGTATCTTGAGGTTTCTTGTGATCTATTCTTGCCTTATGTGCAAGAAGTGTTGCATGAACAAATTGTACAAATGGCAGGCTTGGTTGAGATGACACAACTGCAACAACTGCTTCATATTCTTCACTGAGTCCATTCAAGATGCTCAGTACTTGCTCTATTTCAGACACTTTGTGTCCTACTACTTCTAACATATTGCAGATATTATTTACTTGTGACAAATAGTCTCTCATTGGTTGATTCCCTTTAGTAATATTTTGCAACTGTCGTTTATAGTTCATAACCTTGGCAGCAGACTAAGTATTGAATATTCTTTCAACAGTAACCCATATGTCATTTGCTGACTTGCAACCTATAACTTGTGATAGTAATTTTGTATCAATTGAAGATAAGAGCCAAGAACTTATTAGTCTATCTTGCCTGTAGAATTTTGTGTATTCCTCATTGCTAATCATTTTGTTTTGTGAATCAGTGATGAACCTTGGAGGAATTGGAATTGACCCAAGAATGAAACCTTCTAGTCCATATCCTTGCATTGCTGTTTCAACTTTTAATTTCCACAAGAGATAGTTGTCCTCTTCAAGATGAACAGTGATTAGCTGGCTTTGAGGACTGATAATGGTTTTGATTAGTCTCTCTGTTGCATCGGTGAGAGTTTGTTGCAGTGGGTTATTTGTATTATCTGATGTAACTGAGGCATTATCTCCTTCAGCCATGATTACAGAATTCTGATCAGATGAATCTAGCTTGAAGATTCAGGGAGGTTACCAATTCAAGATTACTCTAACTATGGCAAGAACAGGTCAGTTGCAGCCAAGGTTCAAGTGATGAATCTGTTTCTGATGATTCTTGGTGAGGCAATTACTTTCTTTTGTCTTTGACTGTTTTCTTGAATTTGTTTTCTGATTTTCTGAATTTTCTTACTATGAATTTGCTTTAATCTTTTGATGAAAAACTTGTTGCAATCAGAAATCTATCTGGCTTCTTGGTATGGTACCTGTTTTTCAAATAAGAACAGCAAATTCTATAACTAACCCAAATGATGAGATTTCACCTGATGGGTTAAGAGCTTTCAAATGATGATATCTTTTCTGATGAAGTTGCCGTTAGGCTTGTTTACTGCTCTGATACCATGTAAGAATTTAGTACAGATTATGATCTGTTGTATATTTCTGTTTGAATTAATATTGAAAGCAGAAATGAGAGAAAGATGAAATGATATTCTGTATTTTATTGAAGAAAATGAAGTTACACAATACAGATACTCTCTGTATTGTATATATACAATTTTATTACATATTTGGGCTGAGTACAGTACAAATGGGCTAATGCCCGTGACCCGCATTCTTACAGTATTATACAAATGAGCTTTGTGATACGGTATGCTTCATTTCCTATTACACAACACCAACAAGAAGTAGTTATGCTAATGTATGCTTACACAATTAGAAATTAGCAAGTTAACTTTCGGTAAAAGGCCATTTTAGGATAGTAATTATGTTGCATTATGCTTACACAAATTAACTGTTTGTTAATATACCTAAGAGGGTTATATCTAAATTCAATAAAACAAAACACAGGAAAAATGTAAAGTAGTTGAAAAGCAAAGAACACAAGAGATTTACGTAGTTCGGATGTTGATGAGTCCTATGTCAGTAGGTCAAATATTTCAATGTTTTTTTAGTACAAGCATAGAAATCCATGAAGACACTAGATTGGAACATATGCTTCGCACACGAGAAGATATGGGTTCACTGCTTTTGTTGTAGTATAAGTGTGTTGCTTGGTGTATGTTATCTTTTGTGTTATCATGTATGGCAATAAAGGTTTAAAAATCAATATATAAGCATAAAAAGAATTACTGCGCATAATGCAGTGCAACTATCCTCGTTGCATAGCATTAGAAAACCATAGTAACAAGAGTTTGTGACAAATGTTGGGAAGAAAAATTTATTATTACAACCCAGCAATGGAGTATTAACTTAGAGTTATAGAGCTTAGTCGTTTAGGAAACATAATAATGTAAATAGTAAAAAGTGCAAAAGATAGCACAAGTTTAGTAAACTGAAATGCAGTCATGAAAAGGTGTGTGTGTTCTTGGTAGTTTGTAGCATTATGTACTATAATTGAATGTAAAATTTATAGAGACTATTTACTAAAATGCTATTGAAAACAACTACTATAAACGCAAAGTGGTTGGAAATAGATTATATTAGGTCATGTGGTATAGATATGCCAACATTATATTCAGCCATAGAGGAAACTATGTAATGCATTATGATTCAAATTTTATTAATATTTGATGAAAATAACATTTAATATGGAGAATATAATAGAGGGAAGGATGTAACAAACCTGCATAGAACTATGAACGAAATAATAGAATCATTCATCAATTAGTAGGTAAACATTATCAACATCTCAAAAATGCTCAGTAAATTGAATGATGGAAGAAGAGAGCATATAGTTAGAAAATCATCCATAACTTATCAAAACAAACCAATGATGCAAGGCCACCTATAATCCGAGAAAGTAATTTACTACATGTAGTTAAGCATGAACATATTCTATGTGTATATGCACATATAAAACTATGTTTTTAAGGCAGTTAAGTTTTATTTATATATAGCAGTAAATATTTATTAATCTCTATGATATTGCTAATTTTGAATGACTAATACTAATCCATTAGCTTAGGTGCATTAAGTTTCAAAGCATAAGTAAATAGTGGTAGTTCAATAATAGTTATGTGGTAGTTTAGGATACACACTAGAAACAAATGGACATAAAGTTCAACTTCAAATCATTAATTTGCTAAAAGAAAAAAGGTGTACAAAGCTAGGTTAAAAAGATGCATATGTGAATTCTAAGTAACCATTGTGTTTTGAATTCTTCAAATTTTGTCCTGCGTCACTTTTGCGGTGGCGAGGTTAAAGTTAAATTTCTTGCTACCACTTCAATACCCCGGTATTAGTAGTAGAATTAAAATGTGAGTGGAGTAGTAACTATGTTGGACATTTAGTGACCCTACATTTCTAGTTAATTTGCAAATTATAATGGTGTTAACTTAAACTGAGTTTAAGTTTCATCTATTTACTATTGATCTATTGTCAAATGTGTGCAGCTAAGTGTTTTTACTTTCGCTTTATTTCATTTTTCAGATTCTATTATCAAGTATGAATGTATGATTGTCATATTTTACTGTAAGAGATAGAAAACAATTAGTGTAGAAATCATATAGTCTAAACAAAAATTTATCTTACATTGGTAATAATGCATGTAAGGATGATATGGTAGTCAATTACGATCCCTGCTTGAATATAGAAGATAATTATTATGTACAAAAGTTCATATATCAAACATAATTGAATTATAGTAAGGAAAATGAACACAGCTACTAAACCAATGCTATAATGAAATTATCGATGAAAGTACGTAAGGCCCTGGAAATTACTACGTGATGAAGGGAATGAGAGAAAAATAAGGTTAATGAAATTATCGATGGAACTGATAGTTTTTTATATTAAAAACAACACATGCACACGCAAATGCGCATGCAAGCACACGTACGCGCATACACATAGATATGTGTGTGTGTGTGTGTGTGTGTTACTTTTGAATGCAGTCGGTAGTATAGTAAGTAACAGCATATACGTATGATTGTTTTTCTATCATTCCTGAATACTCTTGCTAAAGTTCACCCTATTCCCCAATTTACCTTTCTACATATGTTAACTAAGCCTTTTGTTTTTATTTATTTATTATCTAGATGGTAGATTAATATCTTAAGGTACATTCAGGTTAATATTCAAATTATAGACATAACATATTTAAAGTGGATTATATCTTCCTTAATTTCATGCTCGAAAAGAAATTTGATTGTAATCTTCTCACGTTAATTAGACTTGTTCTTACTTGCTAATTTTTTTTCAAACATAACAGGAGTGACAAACTCATAATATGCAGACCATTAGCTTTAAAATCAAACGTCAATATCATATGGGTTTGTTTATACTTTGAATTTGAAGAGAATGTGGCTCATTCATCTGGGCCCATTTGATATTAAATCTAGTAGTTTGGATTTTAGGAGTATATCTCTCCTCTAAATGTAGATCCAATGCCTCGATTTATTTATCTAATACGTTAAATCATTTTAAACCTGTATATTAGTAATTAAACAAATGAATTGATATTTGAAAAGTAAGGATTTATATTTAGTTAGGCTAAAATTTCAAATGGATGAACCAAACTGCCATCCTTCTGCATTTTGAATAGGTTTATGTATGTCCACATAATGAATATTAACACAATAATACTATTTACATGCCTATAATAATTTCATTTACTAAATAATTATGGAACTGATAGTTTTTTGTGTTAAAAACAACATACACACACACATGTATATATATGTATGTCTGTGTGTATGTTAATTTTGAATTCAGTCAGTAGTACAGTAAGTAACGACATATATGTTATAGTAATTCTTGTTTTAATAGGAGAAAGTTTGTTTGGACGACATTAAGATAAATAATAGCTCTCCCAACTGTTGTAGAATGAGATTATCGTGTTAATTACTATTTTGCTAGCCTTATATTGCATTTACATTTACCATCAAATGTTTTAGGCAACAACATTTTACCTTTTGATTGAAGGATAATGTATTTTATTTGTTAACTGTTTTTACTAAAATAACTTTGCAGTATTTTTGCATACTAATTCCCACTTAAATGCTACAAACAGCTTTGTAATTTTTGTCCCATAGTTGTTGAGTCCATTGTAAGTATATTGTTTGGATTGAGTTTCATTTAAGATGATAAAACATCCAAGTATAGTATTGCCTATTCACTTGTAATCCATAACCTGTAAAATGGAGGTTAAAATTTTATAGGTCACAAGTGTATTAAAGTCCCTTGACTTTCATATTTTATTTCTTCATTCCTCACCACTATTATAATACACAACCATAATTGCTTATGAAAATAAAAAACATTCTCAACTTCATTGTACATAATTTAGTTTATAATTTGTCTCCAAAGAAGACCAAAGCAACTACAAATAGTAGTAATGAAGGTAAAGGGGACAAAGTATATGTCAAAGAACAAAGCTATTGAAATATAATCAAGTGTATCATAGTGAATGAATACCTTTAGTGAGCCATTAGCTTTAAGCCAGTTACTTGATGTGTGTGTATACTTCAGTGCTCCTTTCCAATCAAGCCCCTGCACAAAATATTGTACTACAGTATCAAAAGACCAACAGATATCTATAAAACCTGCACGGTTCATGCCCAAAATTCAGAAGGGTTTTATGTGATATCATTGCTTTAGTTATTTTGTAGCTGTCAATTAGTTAGAGGTGCTTGAAAGTATCCTAGCAGTTAGAATATCAGTGATTACAATTTATATTATAAATTGTTGGATCATTTTTAGCAATAATTTGATGGACAATTCATTTATTTTTGTTACTTAAAACTATCATCTCAATGTAGATATGGGCATATCATTACTTCTTGTTTGAACAACAATTATCAATTGAATATTAATAAATTATTCGTGTAGTTGTTATTATTACCCATAGTTTATAACTTACTTGTCATTTACTACATAGCATATCGTGGATGTTAAAATATAAGCAAAGGGGAGACAAATCACATAATAATATCCCGACCTTTTTGTAACATCTAATGTACATAGTTAATGCATACATGAGAAGTTAAGAATACGTGGACTTCATATGGTAGAAAGATGATGATTACATTTTGCAATCCTCCCAATCTGGATTATTTTTGGCAATGTTATCTCGAAGTTGAGCATAGAGAATTGATTTGTGGGGAGTAAAAAAGGTGACCAACATGTTTTAACTTATATCATGCAAAATTTAAGCATGGTTGACAGAGGGTAGGTAAAGGGAAGAGAAGGTATAGTTCTAGTAAACTAATCAGCAAATTACATAAATTATACACACGCGAGCGCTCATGCACACACATATACACACACACACACACAAATAACACACGATTGCCATAATAAGAGCTGACTACCAACAGCTATCATGCACAACTGGACAAAAAGAATAATTTTAAACAATTATAAAGATTGAAATCAAAATAATGAGATTTTGTCGATTAAGTTGAACTTCTTGATGTCAATGCTTTAAAATTTAAACGTCAACACAAATGTAATAACGTTGAACTTATTTCAACTTATATATGCACTGAATGTTAATTTACGTCAAACTCATTTTCATAATAATACAATGTAGTGGGAGCACACATAGCAAATGAACTACAAAAACTTATAGTGAAAGAAATCAAATGAAATTCCAAGAGATATAGTATGTGAAAATATTGAATTTTTGGTCAAATATTACGAGTAATAAACAATATTGCAAGTAGTATGCTTAAGTGCACAGGGCATTAAATCATGTAGCAAAATCTAGCATACAAACTCATCAAATATCAATCGGTTGAACATAAGAAAACATAACCAATAAATTAATTCACACATAATTTAGTAAGTTTCCAACTAATATGTAAATGATGTTCAAAATATCATAAAATAATTAACCCCAAGGTAGTGTTGTTGGTTCGATGCATACTTCCTTAGAGTTTACAAGCAAAGCTTGGTTATCTAGGTCTTCAAAAAAAAATTGTAAAATAGCTACTTTTGGATGTATGTACACTTAAATGTAATTTTGTAAAATAACTACTTTTGGATGTATGTACACTTAAATTATATTTAAATAAAGGTGCTATTCATATTTCAATAACAAATTTCTGTAACTCAGAATAGCTGCCATCCAAGAGGGGTTGATTTTCACCAGCATTTTCTTGTAAATGAGATTTTCTACAAACCTACCTAAAAGGGGAAACAAATGTGGATGGAAGTGGATTTTTTTTTCCTAAAAACAGTCTCAAATCTCAATATTTAATACAGATGTACATTCACAAAATTAGGTAGATGTCTATACGTATTAGTCCATTATATGCGTTGAATGTTGATTACAGACAACTGTTTTTGAAGAAGATTCAATTCTAGCTAATAAAACTGCGGCATGAAATGGAAAAACATATGATTTAAAAAATGAAATGAAATTGGAATTGCATATTGTGGTGAAAATAAATTACAGTTCAAGAAGCAAAAAGGGAACCGGCCTTCCATGATTCAAAATTCAACAACATAGCCCTAATATGAACAGATAGAAAATGTATGAAGTTTGCTTAATAGTTGTCTGAATCATTACCAAAAATCTAATTTAAACGTTCCCATTTGTAATGGTAATAAATAAAATTTAGCTTATACATAACATAATTTTATTTATAGCTAGTTGGGGATGATGCTTTCGAGGGGGACATGTCAATCAATTACTATATTGTTTGACAAAGACAAATAATTATGTTGTATATAAATTCATGTAATAAACATAGAGAAATTTGTGATAAAAAACTGTGAACACATTTTACAGTCAATACATATTTTAGATTTTAATAGAATACAGTCATGTTGTGAAACTGATATCATTGTTTGGAGAATGAAAAGCATTGTACTGGGAATACTAAACCACAACAACTTGAGAATAATATTTGAAACAATAAACTGGATATCTTGAACAACACCGACTGTGAAAACATATTATAAATAAGGGTAGTACCTACAAACATATCTAGAACAATCAGTTTGATAGATCTGATTGAACTGTAATAGGATTGATGATAGTTGTTTCAACCAATCAAGTTCAACTTATTAGTTCAGCGACTATGAGTGGAAAATCATTTTCAAATGGCCATCATAGTCGAATTCTCTGAGTTCAGTTGAGATGGAATTGAATCGTGCAAAAATATAACTATTTGTGATTGTGCGGGGAAAGGAAGAATTATCTTAAAACTGTTTTAGATAAACTAAGAGATGCATAAAAGGGGGGAAATTATTTTTTGAGTAGTGAGAACAAAAGTGATTCTTAATCGTCTATGGAAAATTAGGATCGGGGGAGAAAGGCGAACAACATTTTCTGATTGGTAGGAAAGAAATTAGTTATTAGAGCATCTCCAACCCATAGCTATTTTGATGTAATGTCAATTACACATCATCAACATTTAATTTAGTTCAAATTTTCATCTCCAATGCCAA
Organism: Allium fistulosum; assembly: GCA_030737815.1. Lineage (NCBI taxonomy): Eukaryota > Viridiplantae > Streptophyta > Magnoliopsida > Asparagales > Amaryllidaceae > Allium > Allium fistulosum. The sequence continues at coordinate 423,901,888 of CM060906.1, forward strand.
AGTTAAAGACAATGTTATGATGACTTGGCAAAAAAATTATTAGACATTGTCTAGTGCAATGTCTAGTTTTAGACATTGCACTTCACAATGTGAGGTAATAAATATTCACAATGAACTAATTTTTTAGCTATTATTTTTATTTATTTAAATTTTGATTGGAACACATAGTCAATTTTTTCTCAATAAATACATTTGCATTGGAGTAGTTTTCTTAATTTTAATGTGATGTTTAATTTGTAGAAATTACATTGAGTTAACATTGTGATTTATCCCTTAACACATAGGATTTAATTGAAATCACATCCTATTTGCATTGAAGATGCTCTTAAATCATCGTTGAAAAAAATGATAGTGGGAGAGAAATAGGGATGAGTAGTTGGAATGAAAACTTAGTGCAAATAATATGGAGGAATTTAGCGGGTAACCTGTTAAACGAAATAGAAAGAATGGCTATGAACCAGGAATTTCAAAAGTATGAGTAATAGTGCAACCACGTAAGCAATGTTAACATCCTATTTCATGTTTATTTAATAGATTGTTTACAGCTTTTATAAGTATTAATTCTTTACGTACAAAATGTCCAATATCTTTCTTCTACTACATTCCTATTTTATAGATGAAATAACATCACATGGATTGCTGACACCATTCCTCATACGAAATTGCATCCTTTGGATCCGGCCATGTGTCCTTCATCCGTGTCGCTGGGCTTGTGTGTCATGGATTGATAAAGTGGATTTAGGTGGGATAATTTTGGCTTACGAGATAAATTGATTTAGGTAGGTTAATTTGCCTTTAAAATATTAGAATGGGTGTAATGTCGTTAGATGCTTACCACCTATCTAGGAGTTATGCTATTCATTGGAGCGTCGAAGTCTGCCTTGATAGTTAATAATAGTACATTGCATTGTGTTATGCTGATAGGGCAGATATGTTGATGCATTGGATGTATGTTGTTTCTTAGGAACATTTTTTGTGGCATACTCGTATTGGACTTAGGTTGCGCAATTCAGGATAGCACTTGCTAGTTGGTAGCTTATAATCTTTAGGCGTGGGGTAACATGGTACTGAATTCATGGTATCAAGTGTTATATTTGAAACATGTGCGGTTATTATTTTTTATAGCTTTAGGTCCGGTTCATTCCGTACAATGTTGATCCCTATGCTAAAGACTCCATGTACATAAGACCTATGCTAAACATATGGTGCAACTGCAATGCCCCTTGGGTTTCCTTCATAATATTAATTATTTTTTGAGTGAAAAATGGGTGCAATGGTGATATTTTTACATTATGTGATTTGCATAAGTATCTCTGGTTGCATTCTGTTTTTTGATATATTTGAAATAATTCGATAGTACTGAATATCATCTTTTTGATCTACTATATGCCACAAAGGGAAATAGGAACTATAGTGTTATTCGGGTTTTTAACCCAGTAGAAACCAGCGGAAAATAGAATAGTCTTATGCAGAAAAGATGGTTCATGACTTAACCGGAAAAGCTAGAACGAGGGATTGACAAGGGCCAAGCTATATGACTAAGGCAGCGACTGAAATCAACGAAGCCGAGAAATCAAAATTCTTATAATCCAATCAGTAGCTGAACGTAAACAGCTAGCGACTTGCCATCAAAACGTAGCAACAACGAAAAAAGGCTATGGGAACATATCCAATTCCAGACTCCAGAAAAATCCTAAGCACTTAGATCATCAGAGACCCATACTTCTCCTCGAACCTTCAAACTAACCAGCTGTGGAACACTACAAAAGAGGTAAGACGCTGGCCCGAAAAATGAACCAAGTCCATGGGTTGCTAGCGACCCATAGGCCATGGGTCCCCAGCGACCCATGGTTTTGGCTCGTTTTTCGAGCCAAAGCCCCTTAGGTTGCCTGTAACCTACCTGCGAGCTGATAAAGACGGACCTAGACAAGAAGCTCCTCGATCTCTATAAATAGCGTCCTACCTGCAACATAAACATGATCTTCTCCAGACTGGTTGCTGAAGCTTTGCTGGAATTATTCTTTGCTCTCTACCTCCACACAACTATCTCCAAAGGAATACATTGTGATTCTCTAGTGGATTCCACATCTGGAGATTCAATCTAGCTAGAAAACAATAAAAGCCTTGTAATCAAACAACTCTTGTAACAACAATCAGTCTATAGTAAAGTTATAAAGTGGACGTAGGCTTCATTAATAGCCGAACCACTATAAAAATTCTTTGTTTTCTTTCTTTTACTGTTCTTTCTTTATATCTGTGATCTGTGATATTTCTCTGTCAGCACAGGGTTGGTGCTTTCAAATCCAAACTAGGGTGTTGGTCCATTTTTTTAGGGTCAACATTTTGGTGCTTTCATTGAGAACCTCCAACTTAGAATCCGGATCTAGCTATCTACTTTGGGTCTCATAGATCCAGAAGTTAGATCCTCAATCTTTGCTTGAAGATCTAGCTATCTACTTTAGATCTCATAAGTCCAGAAGTTAAATCCCCAATCCTTGCTTGAAGAATTCGCTATTTGGAATCAATGGCTCATGAAGGAAGAAGAACTGCCTTTTGAAGGTATATAGAGGCTGTAGTAGTTAGAGAAGATGTTAATCTCCAACAAACTGAAGTAATTGGTGCTAACTTAGGAAATCAAGCACCTGCCTCCTCCAATCAGCATGAAGTTGTTACCAGGGATGAGTTAAATAAAATGGTTGATGAGATCAACCAAGAAATGGAGAATAGTCAAAAGGCTCTAATGGATAAGCTTAATGCTCTCCTAACCCTACAGTCGAATCCCACTCCAAGGACTATGCCCAAACCCACGGCTGCTATGGAACAAGAGAATTCCTTAATTTCTGGTCTACATAGAAAAAACGAAAAACAACCGCAAAAAAGAGTGACAACAAGACTCAACATGGACGGAAATGCAAGTACTTCTATGTCACAAGGTGGCTTATTCTGAATTTGGGTCAGGGGGCAAAGACCCCCGTAGAAGACATAGCTATGGATCTTTCCGACTCAGAGGATGGAGAGTTGGACGACAAATTGGAAGAAGATGCCAATGCATTTGATAATGCAAGGAATACCAAAATTGCTCTAGTGAGACCGACCGTAAGCCAATGGGACCTAGCAGAAGTGGCTCTCCTGAAGACAGGAGGGCATAGGCCTCAGCCCACTTACCAAGACCATTTGCAAAGTCAAACACTTGGCGCAGTGACTGACCGTCATCCTCAGGACTACCGGACATCAGAGGCATACATAGCGGACATGGTTAAACGATTAATGGAGGAGAGTAAAGATAGAAGAGATGATGAGTGGAGATCTACGCCAAGTAGGACTCCCTTCACCGATAAATCCTAAACGAGAGATATTCAGAAAAGTTCACAATGCCAACTATTCTATCCTATGACGGAATGAAGGAACCGAAGCCTCACTTGTACGAATACAGTTGGTATATGGATGGAGCGAATGCCTTTGAAGCTGTTCGATGCAGATGCTTTCCTATCTTTCTCGAAGGGGTTGCATCAATGTGGTTCACTAGGCTTCCACCAAGATCTATCTCTACTTTTGACCAACTAGCAACAAGGTTCGTTGATCAGCTCAGACTCTATACTGCACAGCCAAAAGATGTCATGTCCCTATCCGAGTTGTTCCAAGGGCGAAACGAATCACTGAAGTCTTTCATGAACAGGTTTAACACCACCGTGATGGAAGTAAGCAACCCCAACAAAGACATGGTTTTCATGGCATTAGTTCGTGCCATTTACCCAGAAACCGAATTCGGAAAGTGGATTAAAATGAAGCAACCTACCACCAAGAAAGATTTCAATCGCAAAGCAAGTCAGTACTTAAGGTTGGAGGAAGCACAAGAATTGGAAGGGAAGTCTATTAGTGTGCAGCCGGAAAATGCCGGGCAAAGAAATGTATAATCAAAATGCGCTCACTCTGTGAACTGCTAAAGAAACCACTGGGAAAGATGGGAATTCGAAGAGAATATGTCAAAACTCTAATAAGAAGAATGGTAATAGCATCAATAAAAAGCTCAAAGGGTTTAGGCCCGAAGGTTACACTCCCCTAAGCGACACACCGGAAAACATTTTTCTCGTAATTCAAGGGATTGAGGAATGCAAAAGGCCACCAAAAAAGGAGGCGACCGAGCAGCAGAAGCGCTCGTGGAAGTTCTGTTGCTTCCACGAGACACGGCCACAATACAAACGAATGCCACCATCTAAAGAATCTCATTGAGGAACTAATCCAGAACAACAAACTCCAGCAATACGTAAGACAACCACAAAACCCCGATCAATCTGCAACTCCTCAACACCCAAGAGAACGAAGGAATCAATCTGGAACTAGCGAATAAGGGTCGAAACGAACTGACCAAAGGCTTATTATTGGAACAGCATCTGAGGGCCCACATCCAGCACAAAGAAGTTGGGGGGAAATGGAGCGATAGGCAAGTTCGTTGAAGCATGCTCCGAAGGAATCATGTTTGGCTGTGGAAGACGAAACTCCAGTTAAGATGCAAAGGATCTTGAATGACGATATTGTGTTCTGAATTCGGAACACCGAAGGGATTGAAGCTCCAACTCTCGATCCGTTGGTGGTAACGGTAGGAATTGGGCCTATTGTAGTTCGGTGGGTGTTGATTGACAACAAAAGCTTTGTTAACATTCTCTTTAAACGCACTTTCGATCAAATGAAGATTGGCATGAAAAGTGTGTCCGCATGCCAAACAAAAATCCAGGGTTTTACTGGTGTACCTAAGCAGACGGTGGGAACAATTGACCTACCCATGGAGCTCGGAGAGGGTGAGCGAAGGGTCACCCTCATTCAGACCTTTGCGATCGTGGATGAAATGTCAACATACAACGCCTTCTTGGGATGGCCCGCATTAGCTAACTTCAGAATAGCCGGGCCCAATGGTGCCTTACAATGAAGTTCCCTACAGAATACGGAGTTGGAATTGTGAAAGAAGACCAAAGCGTCGCCCGGGAATGCTACATTGCAGAATTGCATGAGTCGAGAAGAAGAAAAAAGGAAAGGATGTGGGGAAAACCCTCCACATCCATGAACCCTCCGAATAGCAACTACATAACCGCCCCTGGCTTGGGGACCATAGCCGATTCGACAAGGCTTTGGACCCAAAAAAGAAGAGATCAGGGGAGAATCGGGCGGCACCGGCTGAATTGACAGTGTCTGTCCCAATCTGTATGGATGACCCAACACGGGTCCTGAAAATTGGGTCGCACCTTGAAAACAAGATGCGGTTAGAACTAACCAAATTCCTTTATGCCAATTTGGACGTATTTGCTTGGACACACTCCGATATGTGTGGGGTATCACCTGAAATTGCCTGCCACGCTCTCAATATTGACCCCAAATTCACACCGGTAAAGGAAAAAAGGCGCAGCTTGGGCCACAAACGGTCCAAGGCATTGAAAGAGGAAGTAGATAAACTGATGGCTAACGGCTTCATTTGAGATACAACCTACCCTGAATGGGTGTCGAACCCAGTCCTAGTCAAGAAGTCCAATGGAAAATGGCGAACCTGTATTGATTTGTTGGACCTCAATAAGGCATGTCCAAAGAATAGTTTCCCGCTCCCCAGGATTGATCAACTGGTGGATGGAATGGCAGGACACGAACTGCTGTCATTTATGGATGCGTACTCGGGCTATAACTAGATCTTGATTCATGAATCGAACCATGAGAATACCAGCTTCATCACCGATTTGGGACTGTACTACTACCGAGTAATGCCATTCAGTTTGAAAAATGCAAGAGAAACGTACCAAAGGCTAGTGAATACCATGTTCAAACGCCAAATTGGGAAGACTATGGAAGTTTACGTGGATGATATGTTAGTCAAATCCCGAGTGCTGTTAACCATCTAGATAATCTCACTGAAATGTTCGAAATGCTCCGCAAATAAGGAATGAATCTCAACCTGCTTAAATGTCACTTTGGAGTAGCCTCTGGGAAATTCCTAGGATTCATAGTAAGTGCCCGGGGCATCGAAGCAAATCTAGAGCAAATAACAGCGTTACGGGAAGTCCAATCCCCTAAAAATAAGAGAGAACTTCAAAGCTTGAATGGAAAGGTCGTAGCACTGAGTCGGTTCATCTCTAAAGCTACAGACAAGTGCATACTGTTCTTCGACGCACTGAAGAAAGGAAAGAAAAATTTTGAATGGAGCGAAGCTTGCCAAGCAGCTTTCGAGGAATTACACATGGAAACTCCTCCGATCTTATCAAAACCAGTGGATGGAGAAGTTCTATTCATTTATTTAGCGGTTTTCCCACACGCACTGGGCACCGCTCTCGTGCGGGAAGAAGCGAGAATCCAACGACCTGTGTACTACATTAGCAAACGATTCACCGGGGCTGAGAAGAATTACCCAAAGCTGGAAAAGCTAGCATATTGCCTCTTGATCGCATCCCGAAAATTACGATCGTACTTCCAGGCTCATCCGATTAGAGTATTGATTGACCAGCCCCTGAAGTAAGTATTATACCGGCCAGAAACTTCTGGACGACTACTCAAGTGGAATATAGAGTTGAGTCAATATGATATCACATACCACCCAAGGAACGCCATTAATGGGCAAGTGTTGACCGACTTCATCGTCGAATTTACTATGCGGGATGACGAGGAGGAAGTTCAGTTAGAAACAGACATGCAATGGAAGCTCTTCGTCGACGGCACATCCAACAACTTCTGTTCGGGAGCAAGAGTAGTGCTTGAAAACCCCGAGGGGCGAGCCATTAGCTACGCTTTACGTTTGGAATTCCCCGCCACAAACAACGAAGTAGAATATGAAGCACTGATCGCTGGACTGAAAGTTGTGAAGGAGCTCAAGATAAAATCTATTCACATATACAACGACTCACAGCTGCTCGTCTGTCAAGTAAGAGAGGAGTATCAGGCGCGCGGTGATAATCTTGCCCCGTACCTGTCCAAAGCACAGGAACTGCTAAGCGACGTCGAGCACTACACCATAACTCACATCCCACGAGAGAAAAACACCAAGCCAGACTATTTGGCCAAGATGGCAAGCTCTGGAGAAGCCCAGCCATTGGGATTGGTTCTAGTTGAAACGCTGACTAACCCGAGCATAGACGAAATGGATGTAGACTGGATTCTAGAGGCCACCATCGAGCCAGATACATGGATGACACCGATAAAGGACTACCTACTTGCAGGAACCCTACCAACGGACTGAAATCAATAGAAGAAGCTCCTCCGTAAGGCGCCAAGATTCATGATACAAGATGGGATACTCAATCGAAGGGGATTCTCGACCCCTCTTCTTAGGTATGTGACCGATGATGAAGCACGACAAATCCTGAAGGAAGTACATGAAGGCAAATGCTGAGACTACACTAGGGGGCAGACACTGGCAAAGAAAGTCCTTCGATACGGATAGTTTGGCCAACAACAAATCGTGACGCTACAGATCACGCCAGAAGATGCGATCGCTGTCAACGATTCAGCAAAATTAAAAGAACTCATTCAACAGAACTGACACAAATGGTCAGCCCATGGCCATTTGCAATATGGGGGATCGATCTGATTGGTGTCCTTCCAATAGCTAAAGGAGGAGCCAAATATGCTATAGTTGCCGTAGATTATTTCACAAAATGGGTTGAAGCGAAACCACTGGCTACCATAACCACAAAGAAAGTTATTAACTTTGTCACTAAAAACATCATTTGTAGGTTCGGTGTGCCACAAAAAAATCATCACTAACAATGAGACCCAATTCGAAAGTGCCAAGGTCAAAGACTTCTGCAGGTGCTTCCGAATCGAAAAAAGCTTTTCCGCAGTGGCTCATCTGCAAGCAAATAGGCAAGTGGAAGCAATAAACAAGATCATCAAATCCACCATCAAAAAGTGATTAATAAAAGAAAAAGGAAATTGGGTTGACGAACTTCCACTCGCACTATGGGCATACAGGAAAACACACAAAGTAGCAACTAGCCACACTCCATTCGCATTAGCATATGGTTTGGAAGCAATGATTCATGTTAAATTAGAAGTCCCCTCGCACCGAAGGCGGAATTTTGATCAAGCACAAAACGAGCAACTCCTACTCGAATCGCTAGACATGGTCGATGAAAAAAGAGAAGAAGCAGAGTTGAGAACGGCTGCCCACCATAAAAGGCTGGCACGGTACTTCAACTCCAAAGTTCATAGTCAGACCTTCGAAGTTGGAGATCTTATGCTCAAGCTAGTTTACCCTGTACCGGAAGCCTTCGGACCAAATTGGGAAGGACCGTATATCGTGAATCAAAAGCTCAAAGACGGGACTTTCAAGCTGACAACCGTCAACGGGGTCGCAGTTCCCAGAGCCTGGAATAGCGAATCGCTCCGCCGTTATTTCATCTAAAAAACTATTTTATGTATTTTCTATCTCTTCAGCAAATAAGCCATCCCGAAAATGCCGGTGGCATTGTAAATAGGCAAAGAATCTACCATGCTTTCCTTAATAAAGTTTGCTTTTTGAACCAACTAAACTGTGTTCATAATAATCACCCACAAGGCCGTGGGTCGACGAAAGCAAATCGACCCGAACTGATTCTTGCCCTTTGGCAATTAAACTGCTCCGGCAGCAACGAAAGGGCTAAGAAAAATCAGAAAACTCCTCGTGTTGCCCGAAGATAGGCAGTGTCGAGGATCCCCAAAGTAAAAACTCCTCGTGTTGCCAAAAGATAGGTAAAGTCGAGGAGCCCCAATGTAAAAAAACTCCTTGTGTTGCCCGAAGATAGGCAACGTCGAGGAGCCCCAAAGTAAAAAACTCCTAGTGTTACCCGAAGATAGGCATCGTCGAGGAGCCCCAAAGTAAAAAATTCCTCGTGTTGCCCGAAGATAGGCAACGTCTAGGAGCCCCAAAGTAAAAAAATCCTCGTGTTGCCCGAAGATAAGCAACGTAGAGGAGCCCTAAAGTAAAAACTCCTCGTGTTGCCCGAAGATAGGCAACACCGAGGAGCCCCAAAACTAAAACTCCTCGTGTTGTCTGAAGATAGGCAACATCGAAGAGCCTCAAAATAACAACTCCTCGTATTGCCCGAAGATAGGCAACCTCGAGGAGTATCGAAATGACAACTCCCCGTGTTGCCCGAAGATAGGCAACCCCAAGGAGTACCGAAATGACAACTCTCCATGTTGCCTGAAGATAGGCAACATCGAGGAAAAACAAAAGCCGTGCATCTCATGAGCCGCGCACCAAAATCCTAACTCCTCGCATTGCCCAAAGAAAGGCAACGTCAAGGAGCGTGAGAAACCGCACGCATATAGTCGGGAATGGTGAGTGCAGCCTATACAAAATTGGTGCTAGAAGGAAGGCACTCAATAATCAACAACACAGACCCATGCACAAATTGCATATTCACCTAAGTGGCAAAAAATTCCAAACAAAAAATGAGATCGCTTGCTAAAATCGCAATATCTCCAAAAATTAGAACCAAGTTGTAACTTAGTCAAATTTTCAATAAAGATTATTTAGACCCCAAGTTATCAGCTATTTGAAAGTTGTTTGAAGTGAACAGCCCTACGAACTGGTGGGCATACGGATGTACTAAGGCAGAACCAAACAAATACAACAAGTTCACAGGCTCTGTCACTCCAAACCTCATGTTCACAAATTCAACTTTTCAACTTCCAGACAAATATTCCAAACAACAACTTTCAAAGTTTTAGAAAATTTTCTAAAGTTTTGCAAATTTCCAAACAAAAAACTCTCTAAGTGCTATTAATCTCTAAGTTTCATCACTTCAAATGAAGGACTTTGGCTATAATCACAGAAATAGCAAAGTATGAAATGAAACAAGCACAAGTACATAAAACATTTATGAATAGATAAATAAAAATAAAGTCAAAATATCATTGTATTGCTTGTGACTTTCTGTACACAGGATCAAAATATGGAGGCCGTTCCCATATAATAGTGGCCATAAAGAAAAAATACAGACTCTACAATCAGGACACAAAGTGCAGACTCTTCATTTGAGAAAAACAACTCAAAACGAAAAACAAGTCAATCTTCTTGCGCTCTGTTGGCTGAAATCAAGTCCATCCTCACGACAGCCACTCAGCGCTTCTTGCCACCACTTCCCTTCCTGCCTTTGGTTTGCAGCTTCGGCTTCTTTTCGGGAGAGGTGTCACTGCCAGTAATGTTAACATGCACTTCGGTGGCAATCTCCCTCTCCTCCTCCGAATGTTTTTCAAAAGAGCTTCCCTTTCCTTTGCGTTTTCGTTACTTCCGGGAGCTCTTCGAAGCTTTAACTGCCTCCACCTTTTCCTTCTTGATGGCAACCAAATCATGCTGAGTCTTCTACGGCTGCTCCGTCTGCGTCTCCCGCTCCTTATCCTCAGCGGCAGTTGTATCACCTTCCAGAGATGCCGAAGGGTTGTCCAAGCTATGTAGCATCGCAATCTTCTTGGCCTCTGGCCCCGGTTGTGAGATAGATGTGGATGTGGGAAATGGAGTAGGAATGGATACAATCTCAAAGGATGTGAAGATGGCACCATGCACAAGCACCGAAGTAGCTGGTGCATCAACGGGAAGAGTGGATGGACCTATAAGATCAAAAAGGAAAGCATTAAACTCCTCTTTCTCATATGGCATAAGATGAAGGCTCCCGAAGTTGGGAGAAGCATGGACGTTACCTGCACCAGAGGAAGGATCACGAATGGTTACCTCGAACTCAACGCCTTCACCTTCTTTGGAGGACTCCACCACATAAGGAACAACATCGATCCCCGAGCTCATTGGCAGGTCGTGGAGTTGCTTTGATGGTTCACCTCCACCGGAGGAAGAAGGCTTGGTAAGCAAGTCAGTATCAGACATTAAGGCAACATTGGCGGCCTCCCTCTCACGTTCGACTCGGAGGATCTCCTGGCCCTCAAGCAATGTTGCCTTGGATTCATCGTTAAGACAGGCATCTCGCAGCTCTTGATCGAAGTAAGCATCGCCGCTGTCGGCGATACAAAACAAGATTTCCTCCCAGATAAAGGCAAGAGTGCGTGGAAACTTCAGGCCAAGGTAGCTGAGGCTTCCTTGATGCAATAGAGAATTGATGTAGAAGTTCAGAATTGTCGCATCCAGCTTCTTCATTTCCGATCATAAGTGTGCTGGAGGTTTAAGTAATTTGCTGTCACCATAGCCTTCTCGGTCTCAATGGTTGTCTTATCGGCATTGAGTTGCACGACTTGAGCCTATAATTTTGCGATGGTCTCGGCTTGATCGGCGATCGTTTTATTGTGCCCCTCGGCAATCAGATCATGGTCAAAATTGTCTTTTGTTAAGCTTCGATAACAGTGTTGCAAGCAATCACTTCCTCTTTCAACTTTGCCTCCTCTGCATGAGTCTTTTTGATTTCATCTCTCCAGACGATCTCGACCTTCTCATGCGCCTCCTTCAGCTCTTTCATCAGGCTGGCAGTTCTCTTACTCTCCCGGAGCGTCGTTTCCTTATCCTCCTCTAACTGTTTAATTCTAGCGTCCCGATCAGCCAATGCCCTTTCAAAATCATCTTTCTCGGTTTCGAAGGAAAGGATCTCTTGATAATTATTCCTACTCGTGTCCGCTAGCTGCTTGTAGAGCTTCTCCCATTTCTCAGCCTACTCAAGGTCACTTTGGATAGCTTAGAGATGCGGCAAGTAGGAATTCCCTGCAAACTGGATGAATATCCATGTCGAACTTGACTCCCCTTAGGAACCAACCCGGAAGGGCCGCCTCAAGCTTAGGAGGGCCTGCAGGAAGAGTGTAGGCCGACCTCCAGGGGGATGAGATGCACCAGGGGCAGCGGTAACAATAGAGGAAGATGGAACATGTACTGGAGGCAGAATCGGGGCAGAAGAAATAGGAACCTCTTGACTTGTGGAAATACGCCTCGAAGCGAGCTCGGAAGGAGGAGAGTGGTAGTCAAACTTTGATTTCTTCGATGGCTCATCTCATTCCTCATGAGTCCATCATTTCTCATATCCGCCTCTATGCGAATGAGCCTTATCTCTCTCCTCTTGGCGGCGAGTGTCGACCATTAGCTCTTTCCTCCACCTATACTCGTCTTCCATTTCCCAGGCTTGGTGGCGGCTAAAGGAGCGCTTCGGGTACCGTTGCGAGTCGGTATAATCTTCAAAGTCATCGTAGAAGCCTCGCCCTACCTAGAATAAAGTGTACATAAAAGATTTTAGAAACACAACATAAATTAGGCAAATATATGAGGGAATGAAAGATTAGAAATGAGTGTAAATCCTAATGTGTTGTGTCGTGCATTTTGAATATGGGCCTAAGGCATCGTCACAAACCGTGACGAACAGCTGTCGAAGGAGGGATTGGGCTGGCTTCGGTTGTTATAAGCAAAGCTGGGCTAACTGGTGGAGCAATATCTCCTGAACAAGATAGCGTCATGTCGAATTTGAAATCCCCTTTCATAAGCGCATCGAAGTCGACGAATACATCACTAAAATCTCCAAAGTCCACACTGACATTCTTGCTTAGGGAATCTTGGCGTCTACTAGATTCCGGGGCGTTGCCCTTACCACTTGTGTCGGAAGGGGGAAAATTCAGAAGGACGGGCTCATCCCCGGAGTCTCGTCGCAAGACTCCGAGTCATCGCCTTCAGATTCCGACGAAAAAGTAATCACTACTAGTAGTTTCACCGCTGCTACTTTCAAACTCCCCCTCCTCTTCCTTAAAGTCCACCGTAGCTTTGCCTTCTCTATGCATGGGCTGCTCTTCCATTTCCTCTTGGATTGGAGACATTTTGGCTAAACCACTTAGGCTAGCCATAGTGATTTCTTCCTCCTCATGGGCCTCACCTTATGGTCTTTCGGACGGACCAACTATCTCCTGAACTTCATCAGAATCGTGTGAAGAAGAAGAGGGTCTTGCGCAAACTCTGGCTCGAGTAGGAGAAGGAGCTTCACTCTGAGCCACAGACCTTCCCGGAGCCAACAGTTCGTACTGACGCAAGTTCTCATTGGTCAGCAAGACTCTAACGCACCGCTCCTCGACATCGATAGCCTTTAAAGTTTGGCAAATCACATTAAGAGTTGCGTCTTTGTTCGGCCTTGGAATAACTGCAAAGGACACGCGATCGGTTAGAAACCCCATTACAACACTTCAAAGTTTGGATAACGGGAAAGAGAAGCTTACCTCATGTCGTCCATCGGCGGTTGAACCCCTCGGGGCACCTAACGAAGAAGTATTGCGTCTTAAACTATGATAGGTTGCTTTAGAACCGCAAGATAACCTTCCGGTTCCTCTGGGCTTCGATTATGATTAAAGAGGGACAGTCATCTCTTCTCTTGAACGTCAGGAAATACCATAGCTCATCGAAACTCGGAGCATGGTGGAACGCTCGCATGAAAAGGATGTGCAAGCAAATAAGGATGGCGTAACCATTCAGATGAAGTTGGAATGGGACAATTCCCAAGTTTGAGAGCGTTTCACGCAGGAAATCGTTGAAGGGAGGCACGACTCCATTTAAACACATGTATCTATGGCAAGCGGTGTACCCCGGGGGAGGCATATGAGCAAACTCGTCATTCGCAGCCAGATGCACATCTTCTTTGGGAATTCCATGCTACGTACATATATTGTGAAGAGCCTTGGCGGAAATCACCGACGATGCTCTTTCAGGAGGATTAAGCAGGACTCGAAAGTTAGGAGGCGTGCAGTCCACGATGGGCCCAACCGGAACTAATTGACCGTACTAGGCCTGTGAGGTAGATGACGATTCAGCTTCGGAGAGCGTCGGGCTTCGCCTTCTTAACTTACGATGTGTAAAAGGCTGCTTCATTCTATCACGTCCGAAAATGGTTAGGTAACTCTATCCTAAATTTATAAATTTCCCCAATTACACTTGAATTCCGAAAAACATTAACTTGTAATCGATGCGTCGGATTTCGAGTGAGAACTAGGGAAAGTGTGTAAGTGTGGTGTGCTATCTATATGGGATAAATTGGGGCTTAGAATACTGCAAACGCTCCATCCCATGTAGGTAGTTTACTCGCAGTGAGAGAAGAAAAGAACTTCCCATTTCAGTCCATTTTTCCATTTTATACTTCTTGTGCACTTACCTATTATCGATCAATGATCGATAACGGATCCATTGTCCGAAGCGACATGGAAAACTCTTCTCATTACAGGAGCATCGAGTGTGGAATAACCAAGTAGGGTAAGCCCAAGTTCTCTGGAAAATGAAGGTCGATTGGTAATACGTCTGCAAGTAGCATCCATGAAACCGGAGACAAATCAATTCTGGTCTAATGGACAAAGATAGCAAAACACGTCGAGCCTTGGGCCAAAGCCCGAATGCCGTTCCAAGAGACAAATCAAGACTCGATTTCCTATCTTCCTCCATTATACCGCAATCAGCTCGAACTTCTTGTAATCAACATCGCAAGTGAACACTAGTCATCAAATCATCGCACAAACGCAGTGATTAATCAACCCACTAAGCAAACCCACCTAAAAATGGATTGAAAGGCACAAGAAGAATCACAAATCAAACTCAACGAGCTATGGATAGGATTGGTGGCGAGCTAACAATTGGTCGGCAACAGTAACACAGTGACCTAGGGCTTGAATTCGAGCAAGGTGATGGGTCGGCTAGGGATTCACAAAACAGGCAAGAACTTGGGACCGAACCGGCGACAAGTGAATGCAAGTGTGGTGATGAATTGGATCGAGCAAAGTCTTGGATCGTTTGAGACTGAATCGCGTGAGGGATCGATCGCTGGAAGGAACAAAAACTACTAGGTCGAATGAAGGAAGGTGGGTCAGTTTGTGTATTAATAAGAAGAGAAAAAGCAAAATTTACTGCTAAGTCATCGGGTCGCCAATGACCCGACCTGACTCTATGATGGAAAAAATTTCTATGCAGACAGGTCGCTAGCGACCCATCCCACATGGATCGCTAGCGACCCACCAAAAAAGAAAAAAAATTGAATGGGAGAGAGGAAAAGAAACTTCGTCTATTCTTCTCGAACTCGATCACTTACAGCTATTTGTCATTCCAAAAGCATCCGGAAAGCTACAAGCGAAAACATGATAGATTGGGGCAAGTCATAATAGTCAAAATGAAAGAAAGATGGTCGGTGACGTTAGGCTAACATATTCATAGCGCTCTAATGCAATCACTTGAAAATCAACAAATGAATATTGAAGACGATAACTTCCAGAGCACGCGTTGTTAACAACGAAGACATACCCTGGGGGCAAATGTTATCCTGGTTTTTAACCTAGCAGAAACCAACAGAAAACAGAACAACCTTGTGTAGACAGGATGGTTCATGACTTAACCAGAAAACTAGAACGAGGGATCGACAAGGCCCAGCTATATGAGTAAGGCAATGACTGAAATCAACGGAGCCGAGAAATCGGCATTCCTATAATCCAATCAGTAGCTGAACGTAAACAGCTAGCGACTTGCCATCAAAACATAGCAACAACGATAAATGGCTATGGGAACATCTTCAATTCCAGACTCTAGAAAAATCCTAAGTACTTAGATCATCAGAGACCCATACTTCTTCTCGAACCTTCAAACCAACCACCTGTGGAACACTACAAAAGAGGCAAGACGTTGGCCCGAAAAATGAACCATGTCTATGGGTCGCCAGCGACCCATAGGCCATAGGTCGCCAGCGACCCATGGTTTTGGCTCGTTTTTCGAGCCAAAGCCCCCCTAGGTCGTTTGTAACCTACCTGCGAGCTGATAAAGACGGACCTGGTCCAAAAGCTCCCCACTCTCTATAAATAGCGTCCTACCTACAACATAAACATGATCTTCTTCGGACTAGTTGCTGAAGCTCTACTGAAATTATTCTTCACTTTCTACCTCCACACAACTATCTCCAAAGTAATACACTATGATTCTCTAGTGGATTCTATATCTGGAGATTCAATCTAGCTAGAAAACAATAAAAGCCTTGTAATCAAACAACTCTTGTAACAACAATCAGTCTATAATAAAGTTATAAAGTGGATGCAGGTTTCATTAATATCTGAACCACTATAAAAATTCTCTGTCTTCTTTCTTTTACCGTTCTTTCTTTATATCTGTGATATGTGATATTACTCTATGAGGACAGGGCTGGTGCTTTCAAATCCAAAGCAGGGTGTTGGTCCATTTTTTGGGTCAACAATTAGCACATTGACGAAAGGAGTATTATAGTTGGTGGGAAATTCATATTATTCAAAAAAATTATTAGTTGGTGTCATCAAAAGGGAAAGGAATTTGGATCTTTTGTTTTGATAATGTCAACAAATATACATCTCATCGTATAGTATTAAAAGATATATCAGCAACAATATTACAACTTCTTATAAATAATAAGCTTATGTGGGGCACAAAAACAGAGAACGGGCACCAAATTGAAGAGTAAAACATACAAAAGCAAATTATGGAGTTAACAAGATGATTACAAGGGAATGAACGCTCGAAGACAAAACTAAAAGTTCATGTTTTAATTTGTGTCATATTCGAGTCCTTTTAGAATAATCTTTTAAAAACTCTTGGGCATCTCTGAACCACTTCATATGTCCACACTATCTCTAAAAATTTCAAACTTATTTTCAAGGTTCTTTTCATATTTCTTGGAGAAGGTTAGAAAGGAGAAAATGGGGGGAAACATGTAAAAACTAAACTGTTTAGGACATAATCGATCAACTGGTTGTAGTGTAACCGGTCGCTTGGTTATACTAGAACTGGTCAACCGGTTCTGGGTTTTGAATAAAGAAGATTTTACCGTTGTTTCTCCTTCCATCCATCTCTTCGTTTTATCCATCACTATCCTTCATCCAACAGGTTTCTGAATAGTTGCGCTGTCCAAATGCATCTCAGACACATCCGTATAAATTTTATGATTGTACATATCGAAATAACTTATTTTTCTAATCTCTTACTTTGTACTTTCTATTGCTTACTGCTCTCTATTGCCATCCTCATTCAAATCATTATATTATTAACTAAACATCATTCTAGTGATTCTATTCATTATTATTGTCCTCCAAGCTTTCATTCAGAGATCGAATCAGTGCGAGTAATAAGAAATAATACCATAGTGACAATATCTATGTAAAGAAGACACAAGTCTGTCAAAATATAGTCTTCTAAAAATAGTTTGCGAAGTCCTGTTACGTAGTCTTCAAGGCGAAGTTGAAGTCCTGTTTGGGAAGTCCAGGCGGAGTTGCAATACATATTCTTCCTGGTTAAGAGAATGTAGTTAGTGGAAATTAAAGAGGAAGTTCTAAGATTGGACGTTGAATGGAAGGTCCGAACCAATATAAAATTGCTAGTGTGATCTTTCACCTTGTTTACTGCATTTAATATTGTATCTAAGCTAGTTAGTAATTTATACACTTAGGAATATTAGATGATCAACATACATTACTGAATTATCAAATAATTTTAATAATTGGACTAGGGGATACTCATCTGTTTATGTAAAAGTGCATGTATGTTGTATATGTATGGATGTCATGTAAAACTATTAATGACATAGATTAGTAGTTATTCGAGAAAAAGCTACTAGAATGACGTGATGAGAAATATAGGATAATAACATAATAACTAGACTAAGGAATGTATTAGTGTGTATTACACGCGTGTAAAAGTGTTACGATGATTAATGTTACGTTGTAATATATGTAATTGCTTATTACTACATAGCTTATTCAATTCCATGCTATTAATGTCTAACAATTGTAGCTACAAGAGAAGAGCGTTGATAAGTATGACTAGATATACGAACTACATGGGTTTGAACTTGCGATTTGTACTAAGGGTACCTAGAAAAACACGGTGTACCATGACGTAGTCCTTTTATATCCCATAATCTTTTCTACCCATATATGTGGAATGTTTTTGCAAGTTAAGTGATATACATTCTAGAGTACTTGGATATTAGGTTAGTAATTTGTGATGAGGCGTATCAGAAAAGCTATTTGTTTGTCAGGATTGGTTATGGGGTTTTTTCTTCTCGTGGAAAATTTATTGTATATTTGTAGATCTGATGATTTAGAACTAGTATATTCGTGGGTGTTGTGGTTGAACACTAACGAGTGTTGACCGTGCGTTAATATCAAATTTGTTGTTTTGATATAATTTCCTGTAACGACAGAACTTGGCTAGATGAAAAATATTATTCTATGGACTTTCTAATTCTCACGCTCGGAATTCCTGTTCTAATACTTTGTGACAAGATTAAGCCTGTACGCTTCAGAGCAAGTCAGCGTTAGCCCTATGAGATTAGGAACATAGTGATAAAAAAATTTGACATATTAATCTTTGCGCTTTAAGACCTATGCAGTTAAAGCTTCATTCAAGCACTTAGCACTGTTCGATTGTCATGTTTTTATATCAGCATATTAAATAATGGATTCCATAAAGCTCCACTATTTACTGTTAAACCCACTACACCATAGTTTTATAGCACATGCTTTAGCAGTTGTAATATTAAAAAAATAGTTTGATCAATTCTCTTTTATAGCAAATCAACAAAGATATGATATAAATCTAAGTTTAAGGCCAAGGTCTCAACATAGCTTAGAATATCATTTCTTGTCATGCAAGTCTGAACTATGTGGATTTAAAAGTGGTTTGCAATATAGTAATAAAAACTCTTTTATTCAATATAGTTATGAATACTAGGTCAAATGAAGAGTAACACTGTGTAAATAGCAAACCTCTTTATGAAAACCAAACCTACTTTGGTTTGGTCCGGCCTAATGGGTGAAGTGCAATTTATTAAATACTACAGTGATTTATGTATAATGTGGACTGGAAAACTTGAAAGAGGACCTATTGAACTCCTAGCCCTTATCTCAGATTGACTCGATTTTCCGTTTTACTTTTTTTTAGGTAAAAAAAAAAACGCCCTCGTGATCTGAAAAATGTGCATTTCCATAAAACTGAGAACAAAACTTGGCCATCTTCATCATCCAGACATATCGCACGCAATTCTGTGCACATTTTCTTCACTCTCCTCTCTTCTCTCAACCCATGCTCTTCTCATCACTTCAAATCTCCTCTCGGACAACCAATTTACTCTTTCTCGCCTTCTCGCATCTTCTTCTCTTTCCCCCTTCATCAAAAACGACCTTTTTCATGCTGACTCCATCTTCTCTTCAATCCACTTCCCAAATCTTTTCATGCACAATACCATGATACGTGCCTACTCTCAGTCCGATACTCCCATCAATTCACTTTTTTACTACAAAAGACTTCTTTCTAACCGTTTACTCCCCGATAGGTTCACTTTCCCTTTCTTGCTTAAATCGTGTTCATCGTTTTCTGACCTCGGACGTGGCTTGCATTCTCACGTTCTGAAGTTTGGATTGGATTCCGATGTGTATATAGTCAACAATGCAATTGGAATGTATTCAAAATTGAGTGAACTGGGCCATGCACAGAAAATGTTCGATGAAAAAATTGATCTTCTTGACGTTGTTTCATGGACAAGTATGATTACTGGGTATATCGGTTGCGGCAAAGTGGACGCTGCACGATGGTTTTTTGATAACATGGCGGAGAAAAACGAGGTTAGCTGGAACGCTATGATTGGTGGATATGCAAGAGCAGGGTTGAAGGATGAAGCATACAAATTGTTCGATAGAATGAGTGTCAAAAACGTGGCTTCTTGGGGTTCCATTATATCTGGTTTTGCACAAAGTGGGCTTTGTACAGAAGCTTTGAAATTGTTTAAGAAGATGATTAGAGAAGGCATTAGGCCAAATGAGGCAACATTAGTCAGTGTTGTATCTTCCTCCGCTCAAATGCGATCGATAGAGCATTGCGAGTGGATCAGTAGCTACGTGGGGAAGAACAAAATTGAGATGAATGTTATACTTAGTACTGCTTTTGTGGACATGTACGGAAAGTGTGGGAATATTCGCAAGGCAATTGATATATTCAGTAGAATTCAAGTCAAGAATGTATACTCTTGGAATTCAATGATATCGGGCATGGCAAACAGTGGGCTTGGTACAGAGGCCATAACCTTATTTTGGAAGATGAAGTTAGTTGGGATTGTTCCTAATGATGTGACTTTTATTGGACTGTTGAGTGCTTGTAGTCATGCTAGACTTGTTCGTGAAGGGCACTACTTCTTTGATATATTAACGAGAGTTTATAAGATTAGACCTTCAGAGGAGCATTATGGATGTATGGTGGACTTGCTTTCACGTGCAGGACTTATAAAAGAAGCAATTGAGTTCATGGATGAGATGCCAGTTCAGCCTCATCCACAAATGCTGGGAGCACTTGCAGGTGCATGTAGAGTTCATGGTAAGTTAGAGATAGGAGAGAAGGTTGCAAAAAAGCTGATTGAATTAGAGCCTAGTCGTGGTAGCAGATATGTGTTGCTGGCTAATATATATTCAGCTGCGAAGAGGTGGGATGATATGAATCTAGTGAGGAAAATGTTGAAGGAGAGGAAAGTTCTGAAAGTTGCTGGCAGTAGTGGCTTGGCTGAGTTGAAATCTGTTGCTGGATGATCGATGTATATCGGTAAACCTTTGTACTTATTTTATAGTTATTTGTTCTTTGAAATGCATCAAGGTTGTTTCTGCTCTTCAAGAATAACTGCAGCCTAGGTGATGCTTTGGATTTATTAAATTGAATAGTGTGATCGAACTTGGTTAGTTCTGTTAGAACCTGTATTTTGATGCTGACAACGAAATATATATGGTTGGCTTAGAAATTGCAGAATATTAAACAACAACTTATAGACAAATGAGCATATGAAGAAGCAGACAAGATGATAGAATATTTGAGAGATTGTGGTTTATTTATCGAGTTGGAATAGAGCTGGAATCGACTTCAAAAGAGTACGTTTTTCAAGTCAGAATTTGTTAAAACCATTTAAATAATCTTCAACTCGCTGCTTTTCATTTCTGCCGTCATTTGTTAAAACCATTTAAATAATCTCCAACTTACTTTTTACTTGAGCTCTATTGTACTCAGCAAGTTCAATAGTTAGCCATATTACTAGATCCACGTATACATGTGCATTTTCATTTGGAGATTCCACATAAAAGGAAGAAATGGATTCTTGATGGCGGATGCTTCAAACATATGACTAGAAATGCGGAGATGCTAACAAATATATCTTATATGCACGGTGGAACAGTCGCCTTTGTAGATAATTCCAAAGGCTACATTATCGGAAAAGGAGACTTATTACCTATCGGTATATCTGATTCCCATTTTATTTCCAGCGTTTTGTTAGTCGAAAACTTAAAACATAAAGGCCCGTTTAGTTTGCTGTTTTTAGTTTTGTGTTTTCGTCTAAACAAAAATGCGCATTTCTTATGCATTGTTGAAAAAAACACAATTTTGAAAAATGAAATTAACATAGAAAATAGAAAACAAGTTTATTTGATTTTTCGTGTTTTGAGACATAACAAAAGGACGAAAAACAATTCCTACCCTTCATTTCCTGTCCATCGTTGCAATGGTTAAGAATTGTAAAAAAATTTCTCATGTTTTCTTGTATTTTGTAGTGTGTTGAAAACACAAAACACAAAACTCAAAACGAAACCAAACGGGCCCTAATCTTTTAAGCATTAGTCAACTTTGCGATAAAGGTTTAAAATAGCTTTTAAAAAAGATATGTGTAATATTTTTGATCAAGAAATTAAATTTTTGAAGGAATAAGAAATCCCTAAAGTCACTCCTCCAACTAGTGTCTCCTCCTTCAGGCCTATTTCATGCTGTAATGTAGTTTACAAATGTATCTCTAAAATTCTTGCAACTCGACTTGTCAGTGTTCTGCCGAATGTTATCTCTAGCAATCAAGCTGCCTTTATTCCTTCTAGGAATATTCTTGATAATGTCCTTCTTGCTCAGGAATTATTAAAAGGTTATGGTAGAAGTAATGTGCCCCCTGCAGCTGCTCTTAAAATTGATATATCCAAGGCTTATGACTCTATACACTGGGCCTATATTGTCAGGATAATGGCTGTGACAGGATTTCCCAAAAATTTTGTGTCTTGGATATATGTGTGCATCTCCACACCTTCATTCTCTGTTGTATTAAATGGTAGACCTGTGGGTTATTTCAGAAGTAGTAAAGGTATTCGATAGGGTGATCCAATATCTTCATACTTATTTCTGTTGGTGATGGAAGTATTTACTGTTATACTTAGGACAAGATAATCTCAAAAGTTTATAAAGTTTCACCCAAAGTGCTCCCATCATCAAATAACTTCAATAATGTTTGCTGATGATGTTATGTTGTTTACCAAACCTGAGTTACCCTCCTTGAGTGGATTATTAGAGGCACTGCAGTCTTTCTACTGTATGACTGGCCTATCTATTAATCAAGCCAAATCTTCTATGTTAGTTGCTGGTGTCAGTGAAGTACATGCTGCTGCATTACATCAACATATTGGCTTCTCTTGTATGGAAACTGATATTAGGTATCTTGGTCTCCCCTTAATTTCTAAAAGAATTACTAAAGCTGACTGTTTACCACTTTACAATAAAATTACAACTGTTATGTCTGCTTGGGCTAATAGGCATTTGACTCAGAGTGGTAGGTTAGTGCTTATTAAATCTGTTGTTTTTTCCTCTCTTGTCTATTGGGCTCGTACTCTGATTCTTCCAGTGAAACTATTACATCTTATTAGGTCTGCCATGTAAAGATTTTTTTGGACTGGTAGTATTCACAATAGGAAGCTGATGCCTTGTTCATTTTCCAAAATTGAGACTTCCATGAGACAAGGAGGCCTTGGAGTTATTGATGTCAGGAAGTGGAATATTGCTGCCTTTAGTAAACACTTCGATGACCTCATCAACAAGAGAGGTAGTTTATGGGTTAATTGGACGTGGCATTACAACATAAAGAGAAAACAATTTTGGTGTATGGATATCCCACAGAATTGCAGTTGGAATTGGAGAAACATGTTGAAGCTAAGAGAAGTCTACCTACCTATGATTCAATATCTTGTAAATGCTAATACTGCTGTTAGTTTCTGGCATGAACCATGAGTTAGTAAAGGGCGGATCCTATCCAAAGTGTGTGATTTTTCTCAGATTGAATCTGGAATTCACAATGATGCTAAGGCAAATGAATTTTTACATGAAGGGAAAATGCAGTTGCCATACAATAGCAATCAGTTGATTAGGCAGCTGTGGTGTGAAATACATCAAAATTTCTTATCTGCTAATCAAGTTCCATCTGTTGTTTGGGACATGAAGCCACACACTGTTAAAGGTGTTTACAAACATGTTACTGCTAGTGCTCCATTGCCTGCTTCCAAATGGTTCCCTGTTATTTGGACAAGTGATTCTGTTCCAAAAGATAACCTGATGTTGTGGAAAGTTATTAATCAAGCTTTACTTACTAGAAGTGTTTTGAATAGGTATGGTTTGGCTTGTTCAACACAGTGTATGTTCTGTGATCTGCATGATGAAACTTCAGAGCACCTATTTTTTGATTGCCCAGCGCTTCACTTCTTATTGGTTAGAATTAGTTGTATTACTGGAATTAACCTATCTTCAACTAATTCAAGCATTGACTGGAGTATTATTTTTAAAGCCACTAGGTGGAGGAATGATGGAGGTAGGGTTTTAGCAGTTTGCTTGAAAATATACATGAGTGTAATATGGAGAGAAAGGAATGCTATAGTTTTTGAAAACCAAAGAAAGAATGTTGAAGTGTTGTGGTATGAAGTAAAGTCTGGTACTTACTTGCAATTAAAGAACAGTAAAAGAGCTTACCCTCATGATTTTCTCTTTGGATGGGCTTGATTTTTGGTGTTTTCCTTTGTTATTTTCCTTGTTCTTTTCTTTTCTTTCAATTTTCCTATGTACCCTTTTATTGTGTTGCAATAAAACTGGTAGGGGCCCAGTTGACCCCGCTGGCTTTGCCAAAAAGAAAAAAAAAAGAAAAAAAAGAAATCACAACATTCATATTTTAAATATGAAAACAAGATATAACAATGACTTGTGGTTAGTTTCGAATATAAATGATCCATGGCTATGACACAAACGTTTTTATCATGTAAATTTCAAAATATTCATAATTAGCTAAAAAATGATATTGTGATAGGGTTACCTTAAATTAGTTTTAAAATTAATAATTTACGTGGCGCATGTCAATTTGATAAACTCAAAAAATCCTCCTTCAAATCTAAAAATGAGATTATAGCAAAACAACATTTGGAATTATTACATTTACATTTATTTGTTCTATGCAAATAAGATCAATAAATCATAACAAATATGTTTTTTATAATTATAGAGGAATTTTCAAGATATAAATGGACTTACTTTTTAAAACTTAAAAGTAGCACTTTTGAATCTTTTAAAATTTTTGCTAAATGAATTCAAAATTTAAAAGGTATAAAAATTAAAAATATTAGAATTGATTATGGAAGAATTTTAAAATGAGTTTTTCAAAAATTTTGCAAAAAAAAGGTACATGTAATAATTTTTCTTCCTCTAGAAAACCACAATAAAATGGTGTTGTAGAAAGAAAAATCGAATTTTACAAAAATATGTTAGAACATTACTACGCAGCAATGGCCTACAAAAAATTTCTAGGCCGAGGCAGTTGCTACAGTTTGTTATTTTCTAAATCGTGCATCATTAAGACCAATGGCTACACCATATGAATTCTTCCATGGTAGAAAATCAAATCTGTCATATTTTAAATTTTTGATTCAAAATGTTTTATCTTGAACAATAAAGGCCCTTTAGGTAAATTTGATCTGAAAGCCGATGAAGGAATCTTCGTTGGATATTCGAAACAAAGTAAATCCTATAACATTTTTAATAAAAGAATAAATACAATAGAAGAAACTTCACATGTATCTTTTGATAAAAAATTCAATGACAAAATAATTAAGAAGAAAATAGTGGAATTATAAGACCATTGGTGCAACCATCTATAAACGGAAAACACATTGGAATGGTCCATTCAGACAGTAATAATGATTTAAAATCATCTCTTAGGGTTTTAAAAGATCGCCCATTAGATAATATAACAGAAGATATTAACACTAAAGTAGCTACTCAAAAACAGTTGACATAGATTGGTCATGTTGCCTTCATATATAATATTGAACAAAAATTACAAAGAAGCAGATAAGGATGATTACTGGATTTCAGCTATGCAAGAAGAACTTAACCGAGTTGAACGAAATAACATCTGGGAGCTTGGATCAAGTCCTGAAAATCAATATGTTACCAGTACAAAAATGGGTGTATGAGAATAAAGTCGATGAAAATGGTGATATCATACGAAATAAAGCTGGATTTGTAGCTCAAGGGAACAATCAGGAGAAATGGATTGACTATGAGGAAAGCTTTGCTCCTGTAGCACATCGTGAAGCCATAGAAATACTTTTAGCATTTTCATATCATCATAATTTGGCTTTGTATCAAATGAACGTTGAAAGTGCATTTTTAAATGGATATATTAAAGAAAATGTTTATGTTGAGTAAGCACCTTTATTTACTCAGGAGAAACATCTAGATTATGTTTTTGACCTAAAATGGCTCTTATGTCTTAAACAAGCACCGTGTGCTTGGTGCGAAAAACTAAAAAATTATCTTTTAAATTTAGGTTTTAAAATTGGTAAAGTTGATACAACCTTATGTTAACAAGATTTCTCGTCAACACCCCAAGGTGGTGCTAAGGGATGAAGGTTATTCTTTAGGCAAATAGAGTAAGGAGGAAGGAATGTATCCTTCTTGTATTTCCTTTCAAAAAGGCTTTAGTAGGCAAAAGTTTCCCAGATTGACCTTTCAACTCGATCGAAAGGGTTGGTTCCTGTGCTTAATGACCTTTCGACCCAGTTGAGTCAGTGTGGGTTCTCCTTCGAAAGCTTTCCTTTTGATTCAGTTGAGATATCCTGAATAAGGTTTGCCTCAGTTAGTTTTGACCTGGTCGGAGATCTTAAGCAGGTGAATGGCTTGGACTTTAGGTTAAGGATCAGAAGTAGGGGTTTCGACCTTGACGAGAGCGGTGAGCTTAACCTTCTTGGGTTTGAATTAGTAATCTCAAGCTACAATGTTTTGGAGAAGGGTTTCGACCTTGTCGAAAGACGGATCCTTGGGCTCCTTGTATTAGTTGAGGGTTTGAGTAAGTTGTACTTGGTTTCGACCTTGTCGAAAGCTAAAACACAAGGGAAGGTTACTTGAAGTATGAACTTGAAGTTGTTTAAATCTGTTATGTTTCAACTGTATCGACAGTGGCCTTTCGATGAAGGCGAAACCTGAAACACAAGAGTAAAACTGACAAGAACTTTGATGAAATAATAAGATAATCTAAAATACTTGAAACTTCCCTTTCATTAGCAAAAGATGTCTTTATTGCTTCAAATCCCCAAATCAATTTTGTAATTAGGGTTACAACACTTTTGATTAAGGGAATACAAGTTTAGATTGGAAAGAATTGACCCCCCAAATGTGACTCCTTGGGTCTTATTTATAGATGCGGGTCGGCACCTTTCGACCTTGATGCTTCCGACTTGGTTGAAAGGTGGCTGCCGAATGACTAAAGTATGCTGTAACGACCCAGAATTTTGGCTATTTGAAATTGGAATATTAAATTCATTTTTAATATTTAAATGTTTATTGTTAACTTGAATTTCAAATATAACCATTTATTGGATAATTTAATTATTGGATTTAATAATTGAAAATTGGGTACAACAGTGAATCTTGAGTTTTAAGCTTGTTAAAAATAATTTAAAGGCTTATAAAATTTATATTTATAATAATGGAGATAATAAAACTTTTAAAATTGAATTTAAAAGTGATTTGTTCAGTTTTAAAAATATATTGTTTAAATTTACATTAAAAAATAACCTTCCAAGACACAGTCTTGGATTTCGATGAAACCGGTTCCATTGGATCCGTAATGGTGTATTATTATCGGATTTCAAATTTCGTAACGTTTGGAGCTATCATTTGGCCGTACGGGATAGAAACGCGCTAAAGTTTATATCGAAAATTCAATATAATAATTGGGTTCAAAAAACTATCTTCTTCATACGATCGAATTTGGACTCAAAACCTTTTTCATTGCATTCAAAATAAGGGTATAACATTATGAATGCCTAGCGGCATACCTCGATAGGGGTCCGATATTTTAAGTTACAAAAATGGAGATATTTTGCAAATTTAAATTAATAAATATATAAATGCTCAGTCAAACAGATCTTGTCCTCTGCAACCTAGGATTGTGACCTTAACCATTCAAACACGCTAACGTTCACATCTCCTTCCTCTTATATCTCACGCAACAGTTACAACGAAACACAGTAAAAAGAAAGCAAATGGAAGCTTCAAAAATTCGATTTCTCAACTTATACTTGACAAAAAATATGAAACCACCTTCTAAATTCGAAGTTTTCAATGAGCTTCGATCTGGCGTAGAGATGGTAGGGTGCGGTCATGTTCGACAGAGGCCATGGTTTTGCTGTTCGAACTAGGGTTTGGGATTTCGAACGATGAAAGGGGAGATTAGTTGGGGGGTGAGTGTTCTCGGCTTTGGCATGACGAGGCGCTTCTGCGACCAGAAAATGGTGAGGTGCGGCGCTACTTTTGGGATCACGACATTTTGAAATTCGTGTCCAGGTGGTGGCAGTCGTGATTCGCGAGGGGCGACTGGAGCATGGGGGAAGGCGTGCAATCTAGGGAGTAAGTGGAGGCGAGGTGTGGGCGAGCTTAGCGGCGGCGATGGTGGCCAGAAGCCACGTGCATGTGCACGTATCAGTGAAGAAGAAACATAAAAAGGGGGGAAGAAGAAGAAGAGTTTGGGCTGTGGCCGAATTTAAAAAAAAGGGAAAGAAAATATGAAGAAAGAAGGAGGGGAGTTTAGTTTGGGCTGAATAGTGTCTGCCGTGTTTTTCATTTTGGGCTGGGTAATGAATCTTGTTTAAATTTAGTTATATATATACATATATATTGTTTAATTTAAAATTTCAAATCCGTATAAAATGCATATCTCGTTCATTTTAGGTCTAATTGGCACGAGGTTTGTTGCGTTGTGTTCGTATTGACGAATATGACGCGTAGGGATTGGATTGATCGAAATTAGAGCTGGCCGAAATTTTAGATAAATTCAAATGCGTTCGAAACTTAATTGAAAAGCGAAAGCGACAGTTAAAATCAAGGTGAGTTAATCTCATTCAATTTCGGATTTACCGCAATTAATTTTAAATAGTTAAAATTAATTATTGATTGATTGATAGAATTGATAAATTATTATCAGTTGAATGTGATAATATATATAGTAGTACATATATTGGAATGATTGATATTTCCACATATATATATAGTAGATGAGACCCTATGCGCCCCGCATAATAGCGGATGAACCTATATACCGCAATACCCTCCTCGAAGTGGGATTGGTATTTTTATATTATGCTAAAATCTGTGGATGTAGGGAAACAGATTGGAGGGATCCAACTGGATTCTTAAAAAATGTTGAAATTATTTTCATATTCAATGATATGATATGTTGAAAATTTTGTGACAGATTATATACTGGTTTAGATTTTGGTATTTTAAAATACCATAAATATGTAAATTGAATTTAAAAAGAAATTAAAAGAAAATTTGGAGTAAAAATATTTATAGTGAAATTTGGATTAATTTTAAGAAATAAAATCGGGGAAAATAAATAGTTTGATTTTAAAATTTTATTCAGGATATGAAAAATAGAGATTTGGAATAATGTAAATAAAAGAATTTATTAAATAATGGAACTTAAGCGATATTGCTTAAGTATAAATGGATTTATTTTTAAATCGAGATTTAAATAGTTGGAAGAATGAAAAGGGAATATTGAAAATAAAATATGGAATTGTTGCACTAGATTTTAAATAAGATTTTTAATTATTTAAAGGAAGTGGGATTGGAAGTTAGTCGGTTTTGGAATACAATTGGGTTATTTTGGGAAAATTGATTAAAAATGAAATTTAAATTAGAAATCGATTAACTGTTGTGAAACTGTTGTAAACAGGAAATGAGACTATGAAATTTATAAATAAGGTTTGTAAATAAAGCAAAGTGATTATCAGTGGATAAATTTGGAATTATAAATTCACGGTGAGGATTTATAAGGAGATGGGTAAATCGGGTTAAAAATAAATGGTAGATTTTTTTTTAGAAATGTGGAAAGGGAATTTACGGGGACGTAAATCAAATTGGGAATAAATCGAGAAGAATTTATTAATATTTTAGAAAATTTAAAAGAGTTTAAGAATATTTCAGAAATTAATTATTTAGTTGTTTTAAAATTGTTTAAAGTAATATTTAAATATTAATCAAGTTAATTTATAGTAAGTTAATTATTATTTAAAGATTAATTGATATTATTATTTTAAAGGGATGAATCATTCAATATTCAATATTTTATAATATCTTTTATTTTAATGAGTATTTGCCTACAATTAACTTGGAAACTATTATAGGAATTTTATAAGTATTATTTTGAAAGATTATTTAATAAAGTTTTTCGGAAAATAATGGTATGCTTTCATGGCGTAATCAGAGGCAGTGAGTGCCTGCAGTTAAGTTTTGATTTCTCTGGGATAAAGACGTAACCATTGAGCTATGAATCCATGGTTTGATACTACAGTGGTACTTTCCATATTATTTTAAAAGAGGGCTTTCAAATATTTTTGAAAAAGATAGTTTGTGAATATACTAAATTCGGTAAGAAAGTAAATATTTTGGATAAAAAGATTTAAGTGATTGAAATTTAAATTGAATAAGACTTAGTATTTTTCAGTGGAAAATAAAGTATTTGGTTGAATGATTGTTTATTTGATAGTTAAATAACCGACTATCAAATCTGGACCCAAAATATAACTTTGGGAATATCTAGGAGAAATACGGGAATTATATGGTACAGTTACCGTTCGAGGTGCTATACAGTACGTATAAACTCGTTTCGTTCTTCTAGGACGTTTATAAGGAAATTCGTCCACTAACGGTTAGGAGGTGATCTCCGATCTTATTTTCATCTGTTTATTTCCTAGAGAACAGGGGTTGAGTTTACCGAAAATATCGAACGTTGTTTCGAAGAGACCGGGATCAGATAAGTTATCCGAAAACCACTTTGATCCAACAAGTACGTTTTCGGAATGAAAACAAGAGCATGGAGTCGAAGATGGAGCAGTGAAGTGCAAGGGCTAATCGCTACTAATCCTGAGGATGATTCCAAAGTGGATGTAGTAGGAATAGTGCCTTCGGTTCCGTTCGGACCTAGAACGGACTTGTATGGATGAATGCTATCGGTACATTGTCATTGGAGGACAATGAACATTCTAAATGAAAATTCCTTAAAAATGTAATCGTAGCCTCTAGCCTCATCAACCGCGAATGACTGAAAAGCAGGGGAGATGTAGCAAGGCTAAGTGGGTAACACCCAATTAGGGTATGTTTATCACCTATCTAGATACCCTTGGATATTATTTTATTATTACGATACATGGAAGGAACTCGAAAGAGGATGGGAACACCCGGGGTGATAGCATATTCGGTCTATCCGGGTTAGTGATAGTCCGGTCTTGTGTTGCAGGGGATCCCGGCGTGGTCCTCGATACGCTGTTTCTAGACGTGTACTGTGACAGGTGATACCCCATTACCTAGTCATTCGTATGGAATCCATTCTTCAATACGTGCCTTTACGGTCTTGATTGTGCCCAACTATGCTGAAACGTGAGATGCAAGCATTTCAGCTGTTTGAATAAGTATTTGTACTTAGACACTATTATAATATAAGATGATTTTGATATAAAATGTTTTGGTTATCGTAAGGTAAAACCCGTCGTGTTTATGTGTGGCGTGGTCTTACGAGATACCTTTGATTTTCAAAGGATTTGATAACTTTAATAATTCAAATTGAGTGTGTTTTTCTCACGCTGGTTTTCCAGACTAACTCGGGTGTTATTTTATTATAATGCTCAGGTCAGACCGAGTATTACAGATTCAGGATAGGATGCTTAGGAGACAAGCTGGATGACGAAGACGTATCACACGTACTTGATTTTTATTCCGTTGTGTATTGTAGGCTGTATATTCAGCATTTGTGAGGACAAGTTATTATAACTGTCCAGTGTTGAGTTATTGATTGTGTTGTACTCTGATGATGTAATATATAAATAACAGTTATAGTTCTTTTTGTATAAACACAAGTTGTTATCTATTATATATTGTTCCGTTGCGATTGTGAGATTCTGTGTTGTTATTTCTATTTTCTTCTTCTACCTCTTTCTTCTTTTCCCTAACGATCTGGTATTTCCGGCATTCGATTGCTCGACATGTAATAAAGTGGACATATTGATGTCAATTTTCGAAGGTCGAAAATTTCTGTCGTGACACTTGGTATCAGAGCTGAAGGTTAAGTGAGAACCTTGGCTCTGGTGGGGATTACTTATTAGAGATAGGGTCAGTAGCACCTTAGAATGAGTTTGAGATTATTAACAGGTATGAGTGCGTATTTCTTAGTGAATATAAAAGAAAATTGTATTGTGTTGATTGATTTGTTTAGTAGTTTATGGATTCTGGTCAATACGAGTAATTAACGTTATTGATAGGGATCTCTAAACACTTGGACAAAACAATTCGACATAGTATTGTTTTGAAATGGGGTAAATGAAATAATTTTACCCAAATTATTTTTATATATAAAAGAAATATATTTTTTCAGAAATTATTATATTATTTATGGTGTGCTTGGTTGTTAGGAAATGATAATTTTAAACTATTATCATTTGTTGTTGTGGTAATTGAAATAAAAGTTTATATTATAAACCAAAAGTTAAGAAATTAATTCGTATAAAAAAAAGTGATTTTGTAAATATGGTTTTATAAATGTGATTTATAATTTGAAATGAAAAGAAAATTCCAAAGGAATATTTAAATATAGATTTAAAAAAGATTCCAAAGTTGGAAATTTGAGGATTTTAATCCCATGGATTTGAAAATGATTTTCGAAGTCTTGGAAAATAATGGTGATGTTATTTGGGAAATATTTGGAATAAAATATTTAAAAATGGTTTTTAAAGAAATAAAAGCACTGAACTCACTTCGATCGTTGGAAAATAATTTCGGTGATGACTGCAGCATCATCGACTTTCATTTTCGAGTTTCCAAGGAAGGAATTGCTACCTCAATGATTTGAATTGGAGTTTGTTTGCAAAACTGGTTTTGGTTTGAAATGCAAAGGAATAATTGATATACAAATGGATTGTGTATATGTATTTGATTTCAAAAATGATTTGGAATAAATTGGGAATAAGGAGTTTAACTCTGGGTGTTTATTTAAAATGTTTTATGGAATATAAATAAGTTTGAAAACTTATAAAAATTTGAAATTTGATTTTGTGAAGTGAAATTTAACTTAAATTAAGTTAAATAAGAGTGAATTTTGAGGAATTAAGCCTAAGTAGGCTAAATGGAATAGTTATTGAAATAGAATTTATTAAGTTGGAAATAAATTAGTGGATGAACAAATTAATTTATTTGTAAGTAAATGGAATTGAAATTGAAATTGAATATTGGAATGATATTTAAATTGAATTATGTTAAATAAGGTGAAATTGAAGAATTAGTTCGAGTGGACTAAATAAAATAAAAGTTTGGAAATAAAATTTGGCTGAAATATGAAATAAATTAGCGAATCAAATATGGGTTGATATATGGTCGATAAAATTCAATATTTGAGATTTGGAAGATAAATTTAGTTCAAATGGAATTGAAAAATTAATTTGAATAGAAATGGATATAAACCAAAGTGATGAAGTGGAAATAAACATAAGAGCTTTGTATAAAATATTTATAATAGACTTAAGAAATTGATGGTGAAGTTCTTAAGTAAAATTGGTATTGAGAAATATACTGAGTAAGTATTTGAATGAAGATTAAATAAAAGTTGTGAAAAAGGGATAATTGTGAATAAGTGAATGGAAATTAAAATAAATGTGAATAAAAAGAATTTGATATAGCTAAGAATCAATTGCAATTAATACGTAAGTTGTACGTATATTATTTTATTCGCATAACGATTTGATCCAGATTAGAGCATAGAATTTCGAGATAGTTATATCGATCCGAGTCAGGATTTTTCGCTCGATTTTCGATGGTGAACCTTGGATATGGATTTTTGATTGAT
The DNA here is from genome assembly GCA_030737815.1 of Allium fistulosum. Lineage (NCBI taxonomy): Eukaryota > Viridiplantae > Streptophyta > Magnoliopsida > Asparagales > Amaryllidaceae > Allium > Allium fistulosum. The sequence continues at coordinate 423,935,028 of CM060906.1, forward strand.
TCTGGAATTCTCTATCATAATTATGGCTATGCAAGGAGAATGACGGTTTCTAATCAAGGAACCAGATCTGAGTCCGCACTATAGAGTCGTGTGAACGATACTAGTTCGGAAGTGAAATTGTGTGATCGAGTGAGCGATCAAAGTTGATATTGTGTACGGATGATATATGTACATCATACGGGTTTTGGTGAAAGAAATATTGAAATTTGAAATTGCTGAATAAAATGATTTTGAATTGTATGATTGGACATTATTCGTAAGTAAGATGCAGATATTTAAAAGCAAAAGATAAATTGATGTCTTCGATTTCAGAAGTAAAATTTGATTGCCCGATAAAAAGGTATGTGTTTGAATTGTTGTATGAAATTGATGGTTTTCTGATTGAGCCACTTGGCTTTTGTTTTATTTTGATGATTTGAGGCCCGTAGAGGTAGTTTTATAGTTTTTCGGATCTAGCCGCGCAAAGGAGACGATGGCGAAATTTTTCGAAATTTAAGGAGTTAGAATAATTTTGAAGAAAATTTTGATAATTTAAAATTTGGTTTAAATTATAATTTGAATGATTGAGGGGATAATATTGGCTGAAATCTATAGATGAATTTGGAAATTAGTAAAGGTGATATTGTGTTTACAATAAATTGATTTGGAAAGTTGTTTAAACTGATTGATCTTGGGAAAATAGTTAACGCGTTTTTTTGGACCATTCTTCTTACCTGGAAATTTCGAGGACGAAATTCTTATAAGGGGGAAGGAATGTAACAACCCAGAATTTTAGCTATTTGAAATTGGAATATTAAATTGATTTTTAATATTTAAATGTTAATTTTTAACTCAAATTTCAAATATAACCATTTATTGGATAATTTAATTATTGAATTTAATAATTGAAAATTGGGTAAAATAGCGAATCTCGAGTTTTAAGCTTGTTAAAAATAATTTAAAGGCTTATAAAATTTATATTTATAATAATGGGTAAAATACGCTGTTTCTAGACGTGTACTGTGACAGGTGATACCCCAATACCTAGCTATTCATATGGAATCCATTCTCCAATACGTGCCTTTACAGTTTTGATTGTGCCCAACTATGCTGAAACGTGAGATGCAAGCATTTCAGCTATTTGAATAAGTATTTGTACTTAGACACTATTATAATATCGGATGATTTTGATATGAAATGTTTTGGTTATCATAAGGTAAATACCCGTCGTGTTTATGTGTGGCGTGGTCTTACGAGATTGATTTTCAAAGGATTTGATAACTTTAATAATTCAAATTGAGTGTGGTTTTCTCACGCTGGTTTTCCAGACTTACTTGGGTGTTATTTTATTATAATGCTCGGGTCAGACCAAGTATTACAGATTCAGGATAGGATGCTATGGAGCTCAAGAGACAAGCTGGATGACGATGACGTATCACACGTACTTGATTTTAATTCCGTTGTTTATTGTAGGCTGTATATTCAGCATTTGTGAGAACAAGTTATTATAAATATCCAGTATTGAGTTATTGATTGTTTTGTACTCTGATGATGTAATGTATAAATAGCAGTTATAGTTCTTTTTGTATAAAGACCACTTGTTATCTATTATATATTGTTCTGCTGCGATTGTGATTCGGTGTTATTATTTCTATTTTCTTCTTCTACCTCTTTCTTCTTTTCCCTAACGATCTGGTATTTTTGGCATTCGACTGCTCGGCATGTAATACAGTGGACGTATTGATGTCAATTTTCGGAGGTCGAAAATTTCGATCGTAATATATGCTTCATCTTTTTCAAAAGGAAGGGTTGCCCCTCTCTTCTTTGTGTTGCCTTGTAAGTGCTTCCGACTTTGTCGATTGACAATGTTTAATGGTTTCAACGATGTTGGTTACGTCTGAGCTCTTGTTTCAGATTTAATGCGGAACCCTCCTGGATCACACTGGCTTCGACTGGTTCAAAAGGCTTACCAAACTTTCGAAGGGGTTGTTCAGAACAATGCTTGCTTTCGCATGGTTTAAATGAAGGCGAAAGCTTTGGTGTCAAAAGGTTTGGCATTAGCAAATAGCTGTTCTCATTGTCTTCGAAAGGTGCTGCTTTGACTCAATCGCAAGGTCACCATTCATATGAAATGACCTAATCGAAAGGTAGCTACTGAAGGCGGAAGGATGCTTTCGACTCCTTTGTCTCCTTCAAAAGGTATAAACCCACTGGATCTTTGTAGTAGAGGCCTTTCGAGGCCTTCAAAAGATTTTGAAGCTTCCAGACTTTGGCGTTAGCATCCCTTCGACTCCTTCAAAAGGTTTAGCCGGAACCTTCTTCATTTTGTCCTTCTTTGACTTTTGCTTAAAATGATGTCGACTAAGTCGAAAGGTTGATTTTTGGAGTAGCATTTGCCCCCCCCCCCCACGAAGGGATGCTCTTGACTTTCCAAGTCATCTATGTCAAAATCTAAAAATTTTCCACCCTTTGGACTTCCCGCGTGAATCTGGGCCGCTTATTTAAATTCGATTAACGGTTGGTAGATTTTGGAAGACTTTTCTTATAAGTACACTGTTTCTTCTTCTTCCTCATTTACCTACAATCAAAATCTCGAGTAAAAGTAAAAGAATTCTCAAAAAATTTCAAACTTTCCTTCAACTTCCAGAAATCAAAGCAGAACTCAAATCTAATCGTAAGTTTAGATTCGTCTCGGTTTCATGAATTTCTCTTATCTGTTATTCATGTTCTAGTTGAATTTCCCATATCTTAAAATCGTAAGTTTTGATTTCCCATATCTAAAAATTGAGATTTCGATTTTAAACCGTTCAAACTTTAATTTTCTAAAAACATATTCGATTCGATTTTCTAAGGCTATTTGACCCTTTTTTTTAATTCATGTGAGAGATCCTCCTGATTCAGCCCCATGAATTAATGGGGTTTACTTTTCATTTGAAATTTATTCTAGCGTTTTATGGTTACTGTTATTTTTTTAGAAAACATGGATTTTTGTTTTAAAAAATTTCAAAATTAAAGTAGTTAAATCATATTGAAATTCAATTTCTTAACGGGTTCGATTTATTTACTTAATAAATTTTTTGAAAACCTGGATTTGCAATCGGGTTTGGGGAAGATAGAAACATTTGTTTTCTTCACCTGGAAGTTTCAAGCATACAGATGAAAAAGTGGTGCCACAAAATGACCTTTCTACCTCTTCGAAAGGGATTGAGGCGGTAACTTTGGCTTTGCTTCCTTAGCCCCTTTCGATGGGGTCAAACGGTGTTGTAGCGTGAATTTATCAACTTTGTCGAAAGGCTTTGCAGTTTAGTAGAGTATAGCCACTCCATTCGAAAGCAAAATGTTTCAACTTAGTTGAAACCTATTGTGCCGATTGCAATTCGTTTTCCTTAGTTAAGTTCCGGAATCATAATGCCCCTTCGACCCTTAAGGATCCCTTTATATCTAATGTGTCAAAACCTCTTAGAGTTATTTTTGTCCAGCTTTGTCGAAACGTTCTAAGTGTATTTAAATTTAACTTAGGACCTTTCGACTCAACGAGTATATAAGGTTTCGACGACATTCGTATTTTTTAAATTTTTTTAGGAAACCGAAATCAAACGTTCCGACAAAGTCGAAAGGTCTTGTTATTTTGTTTGTGAAACATTTGTAGTGTACATTTTTGTTCGAGTTTTAAGTTAACTTTAACTATTTCTTCTTAACAACCTGGTTCCTGTGAAGCCTTCGACATTGTCGAAAGTACTACTTTATATTCCCATCTTTCCTTTCAACCTTATCGAAAGCTCAATGATGGCTCCTATTTTATGCTTTTGACACTGTCGAATGGTCTTGGCTAAACGTTTAACTTTCTTTCCCTTTTGACCTTGTCGAAAGCTCCATGAATACTTTTATTTAGGCTTTCGACACTGTTATGAGATATCTGGTAAACGTTGATGTCCCTTTTCCTTTCAACTCTGTCGAAAGCACAACATATTTAACTTTTGACAAACATTTTTCCAAGAATTTTAAATTCCCCATTTGGCTTTATGTTTAAGTAGGTTTTATACAATTCTAGACAGTATGCTAAATTCATAAATAACCAAAATATTTTAACCGAAACACTTTCACCTGGCAGAACCATGAGCTCTCCGAAGAAGGCAGAAGCTACTTCCAAGCATTCTCTCATATCAACTCAAGACGAAGTTGATGCTATCCTCAATGACTTTGGCATTACTGGTGTTGAAGCCATTCCTCCCAAGGAGACTGATACTATCAACAATCCTCTAGAAGTGTTCTTTGCCTACACCGCCATCCATATATGACATGGAGAATTCTTGCCTTTCCAGAAGTTCTTCTCCACATTCCTTTCTTATCTCGGGATTGCTCCAATCCAACTATCGCCAAATGTTTATACTTATCTCTTGTCTTTGGAAATGATGGCATTGGAATCTGGACTTCCCTCCCTTAACGCTGAAGTGTTGAACTACTTGACCTGGTTGGTCAAGCTTAGCAACCTTAACAGTCAGATATATAGAGCCAACCCCTAGAAGAAGTTAATATCGGATGGGGTTAATAAGTTCAGAGATTGGGAAAACAGTTTTTCTTCGTCAAGTGCTTTTCGAACATCAGCGGGACTTTTGCTTCCCCTCGTAAGTCTAGATTTTTGTCATCCTCTTTCATTTAATGGTTTTTTTTGCCTAATCTTTGCTTTTGTCAGGTGCCCCTACTAAAGAGCTTAATGATGATGATGATAAGAGAACAGTCAAATCTCCGATCACGGCTTCAAGCCAAGTTGGGAGCAGATTGACGCTGTTGACTCCTACAAATTTACAAAAGCACTCTGCTACTAACAGGCCAAAGGATTCTAGGCACTCCTCCATCTGTTCAACATACTTCCCGTGGCAAACGCTTCCTCTTTCTAGGAGACCCATCTACTTTCTCTCCCATGTCACCCATTTGTGCTGACCATTCTGGTATGTGAAGAACACTATACTTATTATGAATCATTGCGTCGTTTGTTCAATTTATTTTGCTAACATACAATCTGCTTGGATTCCTTTTTAGTTGCTCCTCAAGTTACAATGCCGGTTGGTGGTGCCGCTCCTCCTCCTACAACTTCTGGAGCGTCATCTATTATTGAATCTTTTGCTAAAACTAGGAGGGCCTTCAAAAGGAAATTGGCGCCATCGTCTGAAACACTACACCATTATAAGCTATTAACAACGGGTAAAAACTGTTGTTAAGTCCAAAAGCAACGGGTAAAAACTGTCTTCAACACAGGAGTGGTTGAATTTAGCGACGGGAGAAAACCGTTGCTTTATGTTCAAAAGGCAACGGGTATAAACCATTGCAAATTGGGACAAAGGCAACGGGTATAAACCATTGCAAACTGGGCCAAAGACAACGGGTATTAACCATTGCAAATTGGGCCAAAGGCAACGGGTATAAACCGTTGCAAATTGGGCCAAAGGCAACGGGTATAAACCGTTGCTTTATGGACAATAGGCAACGGGTATAAACCGTTGCTTAATGTACAAAAGGCAACGGTTACGAACCGTTGCTTAATAGGCAAAAAATCAACGGATATAAACCGTTGCTTTCTGTCCAAAAAGCAACGGGTGCAAGCGTTGCTTTATGGCCAAAAAACGTTGCTTTATGTCCAGTAAAAAATGGTTAAAAACCGTTGCTTTATGCCCAAAGTCACACATAAAACAACGGTTAACACCCGTTGCACATAGTATTTGCTCCTGCCCCTACAAAATCACGTCTGTAACTCACTGCTGCGTTACACGCATATCTCAGTATATATACCAGAATATCAATATATATCAAAATATGCCAGAATATCAATATATTGGTACACAAGCACTATAAACATATCGCACATATACCATACATATAAAATTATCAAACTTATAATTACACTATTGTTTTGCAAACAGAATGCTACCGTGCCGGAATATCATACTTATTACACTGCATTGTTTATTACACTACACTACAAAGATTTCATTAATTACACTACATTGTTTTGCAAGCAGTGAAGTCTACATATAATAAACACATTTTTTGCAAAGAACAAGTCAGAAATATCAATACCTCCGACTAAAGATATCGTATCAAACCCTTTTGATGGCTCACATAACCTCCGGCTCCAACATCCCCAAAGGTCTCGGTAAATTGTCGACATATTTTGGTGGTTAGCTCATCCGGCAATAAAATTTTGTCCAACAACACTTTTTCATATGTGGGTGGTACTGGTTTTCCATGAATTACTAATGCTGTGGAATCTCGGCATATAGTACCTGTTATATAAGCATTTCTGGAGTGAATATATGGAATCACATTTACAGAACTAACAAGCTCCCAAACATTTAAGACCATTGTGCAGAGCTACACAAGTCCTAGACCCATTGTGTATGCGATATTCGATCTTTAAAATCATGCAAGATTGGAATGGAAGGTGTAAACTTTTATGATCTTTCTATATCCTTTTTTGTTTTGGAGTTTACTGATTTATTTTTGGACATAATGGCTATTGTGAGTGTCAATGAAAATTGAAACCAAAACAGATATAAGATAAAGACTACGATGAGTATAAGTATACAAACTAGATCGCTATTGACAATGAATTCCTTCTCATCTCTGTCATTCATTCGCTGTCTCAAACTCCAGCTCTACAATAGCATTTTGAACTTTTACGTGATTCTTCATCATTTCTTGCTATCTCTCACTGTTTTTCAAATCTAATCATGAACACAAACTTTTTTTAAATAACACTGTACTTTCAGCCAAGCAAGAATTTAGTGAAGGTTGTGCCCACCAGAACTTATCCATGTGATCATTGTTATTGATTTGCTAAAACTACTTAAAACTGCTTAATTTGCTCTATCCTATGGTTATAGCATTATAAATATTGCTAAATATTCTCTTATATCTTATGATTATGTTAATTTGGATTTGAAAATGTCATATATACCTCTTGTGAACCTAATTATGACGTACATGTCAAACGTGAACCTTTGTTGCCTAACCTCTTTTTCTATAACAAAAGATAATTTGGAATCTATAAATACACATGCACTAATACTCATTAATTTGTTTATATGCACAATAACAGAGAGCAATAAACTCGGTTGAAGCACAAAAAGACTGATTGGTCGATTAAAATAGTACCTGGTGCAATTACTTCGTCCTCGAAGTTCAGGATTTCACATCTTTGGTCGATTAACTGATTGTTCGGAGTGGAAAACTGAGAAGATGCGATTTCACTGCCTACTTGACGATTATCTTGGGCTATGGTGAGAAGACGCTCCAGTTTATCATCCATATTTTCCAGCTTCATCAATTTTTGCTCCACATTTTGCAGTCGCTGCTCATATACTCCTTGGGCCTGTTTGAGCCGTTTGCATGGAATGGCAGCACTCTTAACTTGGCTAGGAGCTATATTGGTCCTAATACTTCGGCTCCTGCCCTTTACATCTTTACCAAACACTGATATAAAGACGGCTTCATCACCACCACTCGTCGTTTCCTTTTCTTTTTCAATTTTGTCCTAAAAAGTAAATACATATATATGAATAATGAAAATTTAATTTAGAGGCGTTATTATTTGTTTAACTTACAAAGTAGGAAGATGTCTCATCTGACGTGCTGCCATCTTTTTTCTTATGCGTTTTCTCCCATACTTGAAGACGTGGTACTTCTGTTCCCGGACTACTTGAATCGACCTGCATACAATGACCTAAAATTATATTTGGAACTAATGGTATATGCAATGTGATGCACCAATTCAATGACACATACCATTTCTTGAGTAATCATAGCGTGAATCTTACGTCCCGAATGATGACCATATTCGAGCATTGATCTATTTTGTTTGCCTTGCTTCCTTTTTTCTTTCGCCTCGGGTTTTGATTCGTTTCTTATGAACTCATCCCAATCATCTTGAGCAATTTTCGGTGGACAATTTCTCATTCTTTCTTCGTCAGTGATGAAATGGTCATAATGATTCTTGCGCAAATCATTCTTGTGTCTCCTAAAAGCCTCGGACATTTCTTTCATAATAAGGTCCTTTGATAGAGGATCGAGCTCATAATATTTCTGCATAACAAAAAATGCATGTAAACCATTTTTTATTTATGTATTAAAAGCATTATAAATGAATTTAAACCATCTAAGTTCATGTACACAGTTTAAAAATTCAAAGTATATGGATTTTTACATTTCAACGTATATAGTTTCATCAGTCTCTATGAATAAAGTGATCAATCTAAATATCCTATAAATATCATAAAAGAATATATCTTGAAACAAAAACAGTACATAAATATGGTCTCATATGAACCCTCGCTCATTCAGGCCTATTTTACAATCAGAAACAGAAACGGTACAGAAACAGAAACAGTACATAAAAAGGGTGCATATTACAATCAGACGACTATATTTTACAAACAGAAACAGTACATAAAAATGGTTATGAGATTGGAGAACTTACCTCCAATTGATTCCACACGTCTTCCTTGTAATTTGGTGGAACTTTTTTCCAACTTGGAAATGAGATTGGCACATGATTTCTTACTAGTTTACCAATCTTCGTAGCGACCTTTGAACCATTTTTTCCGACTGGAGAACCGTAGTTGTCTATATCAATTTTCTCCCGTTTTAAAGTGGATGATTGTGAAGTTGTATCATTTGACGGTGGTGTGGTATCTTGTGACATTATGTCCTGCAAAGTCTAAAATCCTAAAATAATCCCAACAACATTATGACGTACATTTCTTCCCCTTCCAGCCCATCCCTGTGATGCCCAATTGCTGTCGGCCAAATTATTGCACGAAGTCCCCTCCATAACGTCCCCTTATTGCTGCTGTACATCTGATATATGAACCAACGTCCCCTTATTCTGATTTGTCTGATCCCACCAACTTCTCACCACATTAAGATTTTTGTCAGTCCGACTGACAGTAATCGTAATGTGATGAGAAACTGGTGGGATCAGACAAATCAGAAGGGGACGTTGTTTACTATATCAGATGTACAGCAGCTTACCAGTAATCTCTTGGAGCAATTTTATTAAGTCATATAATGTGTTTGATCTTGTTATGGAGGGGAATCCGTGCAATAATTTGGCTAACAGCAATCGGGCATCACAGGGATGGGCGGGAAGGGGACCATTCACTTTTATGCGACAGTGATAAAGTCTTCCTGCATCACCAGAATTTTAAACTTAAGCGGATTCAAAACAATATCTAAAATACTGACTGAAATAAAGGATGCAAATACAAAAATATATTACCTTAGCACTGCTGAACTAAAGGGTGCAAATACAATATCTTGAATTGCCTATCTACCTACAAACACAAAGAAAGAAAGAATAGTCAAGCTGATCACACGTATGTATGTGTACATGTGTGTGTGTATGTGATCATATGTAAGTACCTACAACTACAAACACAAAATGAACTCTTGCAATATATCCATCCTTATGGATCCATCAGGATATTATAATGGCACTAATAAAAAATATAATGCATTTATTACTATCATATAACACACCATTTTACATTTTACACCATTTTAAATAAATATTTTGTTAAGGTACAATAACTGCTCTGAAATACAAAGTTAACATATGCATTTGATAAGATCTTCTAATTTTTCATTGTCTTCAAAAGCTGATTGATAAACGGTGGGAAACTCAGTTTCATCCACATTTATGGTCAACCGTTTTGGTGTATGCAAAACCATAAACCATCCGTTATTTTTTAAATCTTTTGAGTAGAACACTTGACTCGCTTCCGATGCAAGAATAAATGGCTCATCATTCACGCTATCTTTATTCTTCAATTTTCCCAAGTTAACTGTGATCAAGCTTGAAACAGAATCTATTTTACAACCATTGATCTTATCTTCGACCTTTACCCAATCACAATAAAAAACTGTTTGTTTGAAGTCAATGTAATCCAACTCAATTATCTGTTGAATGACTCCGTAATAAGTTGTTTCTGCTTCCTTAAAATTTTTATCCTTCCCACTCGCTCTAAATTGTGTAATTGCTCTCATGCATACACCACTATCATGTGTTAGCTTTCGCTCTTCATAACTCTTCGGAGAAAATAAAAACCCATTCACTTGGTACTTCATATAACTACGGGCATCAAACTTCGGCACGTTAACTAACCGCCAAAGAGTTGAGTCAACATCGATAGTCTTCAATAACTACAACAAACACAATAAGTAAAAAAAACATTGTCAAGGTGGTGTATGGTCAACTTGAAAATACGTTAAATATTTAATACATATACCTCCTCACGTAACCAAAAAGCAAAATTTTTAATAGCTTCCCCAGATGTACCCCCGCCTCGAGTTTGAGATTTGGTGCTTTGAACATAGGAGTTATACCTCCTACGAAAAACACACAATAAATACTATATATATGAATTGATTTACAATAATAAGAATTCAAAACAAATTCATGAATTTACTTCTTCCATTCATCCAATCTGTCGTACTTATCAAGGACCCATTTACGCACTTGTTGAAATTGCACTTGAGTTAACATTATATCTTTACCATTATCTAGTGCTATTTCATCAGCAAACTCATCATCCTCGTCTAAAAACGTTTCACGGGTATGTTTATGAGTGCCAGCACCTCCTTTTGGCATATACTCCATGCAGTAAAGACTAGCTTCTTGTACAATATATCCTTCTGCAATACACCCTTCAATATATCTTTTGTTGCGCACATATCCTTTATATGTTTTCATCAACCTATGAAGATGAATAATTGTAAAATGTAGACATCAGTAGCTATTTAAATCGAATAATTATGTACATAACTAAAATTAGTAATTTACCGTTCAAATGGGTACATCCAGCTATATCTAACAGGACCAGAAATCAATGCTTCATCGGCTAAATGAACCATAAGGTGAATACTGATATCAAAAAATGCAGGCGAAAAATGTTTTTCAATAACACACATTGCTTCTACCAAACTAGCCTTTGCTTTTAGAAGATGTTCCCTGTTGATCACCTTTGAGCACAAAATGTTATAAAAGAGACTAATGCGGTGAATAGCATTCCGTAGATCCTTATGTTGCGGAAAACAATGCTGAAGCAATACCGGAAGTAAATGTTGCATTATGATATGGTAATCATGTGACTTCATATTTTTTAGTTCAGGAGGGTTGATGCTCACATTGTTATGAAAGTTCGAAGAGAATTTGCTCGGCACTTTCAAATTTTTCAAAACGGTGCAAAACCGTATCTTTTCTTCTTTGCTCAAAGTGAAAGTCGCATTTGGTATGGTTACTTTACTTGTTTCAGGATCTTCTATCACCCACAACTTTTGTTTTATACCCATGATTTTCAAATGTTTCTGTGCATTGATCCCATCTTTTTACATGTATTTATGGTTCATAATTGTGTTGATCAAATGTTTCGTGACATTCATCTCCGTATGCATAACATCAATATTATGTCGGGTCAAATTTGTTTTCCAATATGGCAAATCAAAGAACTTCGACCTCCTATACCATGCAGGAACTTCTTCATCGATTGTCTTTTTCCGTTTTCGACCAATTTTCGGTATGTTTTTACCAACTTTCATTTTTATATTCGCTACCTTTTTTCCAACTTGATAACCAGTCTGTGGTTTTGGAGGACGCTTAAGTTCTTGCTCGTTGTTGAAATTTGTCTTATCGTATCGAAACTTGTGTACGGACGGAAGAAATCTACGATGTCCCATGTAACAAATCTTCTTACTTTCAGGGAGATAAACAGATGTAGTTTCTTCTCCACAAATAGGACATGCAAAGTAGCCGTGAATTGTACATCCTGATAAAGTCCCAAGAGCGGGATGATCATGGATTGCCCACAACACTCTAGCTCTCATTATGAACTCAGATTTCTTAAATGAATCAAATATAACGACTCCTTCCCATAACTGCTTTAACTCGTCTATCAAAGGTTCTAAATAAACATCAATATCCTTCCCCGGTTGTTTTGGCCCAGAAATCAACAGTGTTAACATTGAGAACTCTCTTTTCATGCACAAAGACAGAGGAAGGTTATATGGTACTACAATTACTGGCCAACAGCTGTAAGGGTTAGTTAAAGAAGCATTTAGACAGAAACCATCTGTTGCTATTCCAAGCGTGATATTTCGTGGTTCAGCAGCAAACGAAGAATCAAAAGAATCTGTAGTTTTCCATTGAGAAGTATCACGCGGATGACGCATTACGGTTGTACCAGACTTGGCACGACCATGCCAGGTCATCGCTTCTGCTATCCATGGTACAATATACAGTCTTCTCAATCTAGAAATTAAAGGAAAATGTCTTAAGGTCTTTTGAGGTACTGTGGTAGCTTTTCTCTCTTCGTCGAATGATGTCTTATATCTTGGTGCGTTGCAATTTGTACATGAAACTTTGTCCGCATTATCTTTCCAGTACAAGATGCAGTCATTAATGCATGCATCATAAGTTATGTAATTCATCCCAACTTGCTTAATGATCTTCTTCACGTCGGGGTACTTTGACGGTAGCATGTTACCTTCGGGGAGTAACTCCTTTATGAATTCGAGTAGTGCAGTCACACCATTGTCTGAAAAGCCGTATTGGGTCTTCAAGCTATTCAGTTTCACAATGGCATACAACTTTGTAATCTCTTTTGGACAAGAAGGATACAATGGCTCTGTTGCAGTTGCACTATCAAAAAATGATTTATCCGTAAACTGCTCACCAATATTAGCATTATCATGCAACTGACTTGTAGGTTGAAAATGATGGAATCTATCTGCATCATTGATCATATCCTCCATCCTAATATGTTCGGACTCATCAGTATTTGTGGCATGACTAACCGGTTGTTGTTTTGGCTTCTCCAGTATTCTTTCCCCGTGAAAACACCACACGGTATATGATTGAACAATACCATATCAAAGAAAATGAAAATGAATGTCATTTAATTTGAATGTATCTTCATTTTTGCACCGCGTGAAAGGGCACGAATACTTTTCCTTATTGCCACTGTTTTCCGCAACAAATTTAACGAAATTTCTCACACCTTCCACATATTCTGTATTTCTTCGATTAGATTGATTCATCCATTGTTTGTCTATACTAAAAGACATACTGAAAGAAAATAACAAGAGCTAATAAGAAATCATGGGTAACAATATCTTATGGCTAATGTCATTGTCTGCATTTCTCTTGCTATTTTTTTCCTCTAAATTAGGATCCAAGTTATGAGTTTTGGAGATCCACTCATGCACACACTTTTCGAATAGCTCCAGTTTTGTTTCAGTTTGTAAATGAATTTGCAGGATATACAAGTCTTGCTGAACTGTCTACTGAACAGTCATACCTGACTTCACTCTGTGTGTTATAAGTTCCGTATAATTCCTTTTCTTACTTTTAATTTTTTCAAATTTGTGTATATATTATAAACGTCTTGATGTTATGTTCCAATAATTATACGAGCCTTGAAGCTATATTTCAACAAATAAATGAATATAACGATACATTTACGTTGCATTTATACTATTACTACTTACATACCACACACCTGTTGAAAAAAATTGATGTGCCAACCTCATGCTTAGTAAATTCATAATACAATTTGGTTTATGATATCTACAAAAATATTGATTGGCAGTGCTAGATAATACTTACGTGTTCGTAGGGGGTCTGTAGGTGTGTGTATGGTTTCATTTTTACAAAACAACTTCATCACTGATTATTGGTTGTCATAAATCTACTAGGGTTCTTTCATATACACGTTGATGACAGTGAAAACAATTTATGTGGTGTTTATGAAATAATTAAGATTTCAAATTAGATTTTATAATACAAGTATGAAACAAAATCAAATTTAAAATAGAAATCAAATAATTAAAAATGAGTACCCAACCTGGAGTAGGTATTCGATAAATTCACGTTGTAATACTTCTCCGAACACAGATCTGAGAGGGCCACTGATTGGCGTTGAATGAAGGAAGAACTGGTGCGGCTGGAAGGAAGATGAGTTCGCAGTTGGACACGATTAGGTGGAAAGATGGGTTCGCGGTTGGATGGAAGATGATTTCATGATTAGATGGAAAGATGAGCGGGTTGAAGCAAATCAAATTGGTGGAATTGGGGTTTTTTTTATTTAGGTTTTCTTTTCGTTGAAAGAGGACGAAATGAATATCAAAGGAAAGGAGGGAAGGAAAAGTGACGGGCCAATTCTTTTTGGCTCCCAACGAATATTTGGCATAAAATTAGCGCATTATATGCCATAACATTTATGACGGTTACAAACCGTTACTAATTAGCCACGGTTGAAAACCGTTGCTAGTTGGAACGAAGCACGCCAAAAATTATGGTGCGAAAGGATGAAATTCACCGCCATCATTTGTCTCCAAAGAAGCTATGGTTAATAACCGTTCCCAATTAGCAACGATAAAAAACCGTTGCTAACTGAACCAAGACGGTGATTAACCGTTTCTAAATGGCAACGGTTAATAACCATTGCCAAATGCGCAGATGGTTAGTTGCAAATCTCAGTATTTGATGTAGTGAAATAGAGCCACCCAAGAATGTTGCCAAAGTTCTTGATGTAGAGGAGGAGGAGGATTCATCTCTTGATAAATTCCGAAAAGCCTAATCGTAGAAGCTCCTAAGGAAAAACCAGGGTAGACTCCAACTGTGACCAACCCTCTTTCTCGCATTTCCAATTTTGATTCTCCGACTACACTCGAACAAATGCAGCTGGCTCTGCAGACGGATCCCTCTTTAAAGCAAATTCCTTCGAAGCCGTCGTCTTCTTCCTCACCTTCCATTAATTTTGAAGAGATAGCCGAGTCTATCTTGCATTCTGAATCTTTCACCTCTATCCACCCGTCTTCAACTGTCTCTGATTTGGCAGGACATTATCGCTCTTTGATAGATCAATTTGGTGAGTTTTACCCTAATTAACTTTGTTATCACTGGTTTTCTCTAAATCTCTAACTTGCATTGCGTTTTCTTCTTTCAGATTTCTAAGAATTGGTTGGTTTTGAATGAGAAAGCATCAAAATCTTATGTTGAGTCCTTTGAATTTCGAGAGGAAATTTCTGCTCTTAAGAATTAAGTGTCCTCTCTTTGTGCGGCCAAAGATGAAGCAACTACAAAACCGGGACAATTAAGAGCTTCTCTCGCCCGAGCAGAATCTGATCTCCTAAAAGAAAGAAGGGCTTGTCAACTTCTTGTTGATGAAAAATTCGCTATAGAGCTAGCTCTAAAAGATTCTGATGAGGAGAAAGCCCGCATAGTAGCAAAGAACACTTCTTTGAAAGCGAAGTTCAAGAAAAAAAGAGCCTCCCTAAAGCTCGTTGTCGATACGATCTCTGATGCTAAGCAGCGAGTATCTCAATTTATCTGTACTACTCTCGAGCAAATAATGTCGAATTCCTATAAAGAAGTCCTCATGCTTGCTTATGTTGATAATTTTAAGAAGTGCCCTGACTTGAGTTTCCCCTCGCTTGACTCTGCCCTGGTTGATAGAGTAATGGGCAAGATTAATCAAATAAAGTAGGGGATTGAGCCTGCCGAAGAAGAGGAAATCGATGCCTCCAAGATTCTTTCCTTCAACGTCCCCTCCTTTGAAATTGAATCTGACTCTGAGGATGAGGGTGACAAGGATGATGCCGTCGGGGAGGAAGGCGATGATAAAAATGATGATGATGACCATAACGATGATAGTGATGATGACAATGATGATAACATTGATGGTGGTCAGGGCTCAGGTGGAGATGGCGGAGATCACAACGAAGCCTCTGATAAGGATGGGGATGACAACACCAAAGCTTCAGAGAAAGAGCCAACCCCTCCTGCAACTACCCCGCTTGGATCTGTTGGGCCTTCTGCTCCTCAAGAGGATAATCATGCTCCTGTTAATGTTGAAGAGCCTAAAGGGAAAGAGCAAGCTTTCCAGACCATTGTCCCAATATCACAGGTATGGAATTTTCTATCTAAATATCTTTCTCTTCGAAGGTAATAATAGTATAAATCGTTCATTTTAGATAAGGACGAAATTTGTCCTCCCTAATAAAACCAAACTTGAGAGAAAACAAGCTGAAATAAACAAGTTATATAGGGAGCTAGACAAGAAAATACGGAGCATAATGTATTTTCTGATAAGTATCATAGACTCGATAGAAGTGGCTCGGTGCTTGTGTCTTTTAAACATCAGAAGGTTGCCCCTTATTAAACAGAGTGCGCCCCGATATAACGCTCTCTTGAAGGAAAACCAGGAGTTAGTCACTCTATTTTGGATGTTGATTGAAGAAAGGGACATTCTAATCAACTTTTTATATAAGGCTTATTGTAGACATTCAATAATTGATTTTTCATACTTAGGCAAATTTAGTGGGGGTCTTCTAAGACGCTTTCATAAGAGATACTTGGATGAATTCGGTTCTGACCCTCACCCTGGAGCTTGTTGGAACTTACCACAGGTCAGACTGATTCCCCAGGATCTCCCCCCTGAAAAGTTTAAGTATTATAAGAACAAATTAGTATCTGAGTTGTTTTCCAAGTCTGTTTTGTATGAACTAGATGAGTAGTTGTAAATATGTAACGGTGTATTGATTCATAAATATTTGTTTTAGTTTCATCCTTTATGCTTAGCTTCGTTTTATTATATTATTACAAAGTGATTGTTCACTAGGTCGACTTGTTTCTAGAGACCACTTAAGCCAATATATTAAACTGAGAAGGTTTTATCTTGAAAAGTCATCAATTTTAGAATCTTCGAAATTGGCAAGATATTTTTTTCTTAGTGATTTACAAAAACTCTACTTGGAATATCCCCGTCTCCGATTTGACTTCCTCGGTGATGAGAAGGAAACACTTCTTAAGGAGATCAGAACATTTCACTCTAAGTTAATTTGTGGTCGTGATAGTCCTCCAGCCGGTAAGTGGGACTATAGAAAATATCCTTCAGTTATCACTCCATAAGGAGTCAATATCCCTTTTGATTCAACAGTTATCCTTTATGCTAACTCATTAAATAAAGTTAGAAAAGTAGTTTCTCAGCTTTAGATGTAAACTAATAGTTTATTTTATTTTTCAACTTCGTTGTTGTTTGAGTTGTAATTTGTTGTTATAATAATAAAGAGGCTTCTCATCTTGATTTTAACTTTATTTTATTTCATTTTGCTTAAATGGGAGCTACAATTATCTACAGTTTCTCTCCCTCTTAATTTATCATCACACATTTCTAACATTATGGAGAAACTGTTAAAGTCAAGTGAAATGAGTGAACTCGGCGATGACATTTTACTGGAACGCTTTGGTGGCAATGCTGAAGCCTTGAAATAGCACAAAAGATACTTTGTTCAAAAAACAATTGCTAGCAATTTGAAAGATCAAGTCGCCTATCTCGAGGCTGACATTAAAAGCAAAGATGAAATGATCTTGTCACTGAAGCGATAAATAAAGTTCAACCCTTCAATCGATTTCGATCATAAGATGTCAGAGCTTATCCAATAGATTAACGATTTAGAATTGAAATTGAAGGACAGTTAAGCTCAGTGCGAATCATTAGAATTCATCATGGGGAAGAAGATTTCAAGTATTGATTTGCTGATTCCTCACGCTACTCCCTCGGTCTCCAGGCCTACAAGGTCGAATTCTCTTGCTGCTCAAAAATTTCCCTCAACGATTAACCCCCCCCCCCCCAGGCTTGGATGAGAATGCCATGGATAACTAGTGCAGGAGAGTTAAGTTTGAAATAGCTAAGTATTTTGATGAGCAACAAAGAGTAAAGTATTCTCAGAGCATCAACGAGTATGCTGTCAAGGTTCAAAATCTTGAACGCGAAAAATATTTCCTTCTGAAGCGTGTTGCAAAGTTAGTAAGGGATAACAAGACCATTAGGGGCGCAAATAGAGCTTTCAACCGCGCTCTGAAGAAAATATTGACGCAATCGATGACGCAAGCAACATAAGGAAGAAGGAAAAGAACCTTAAAGAAGTTCTCAGTGCTGCAATTCGTCACGTATCGATCCTTCAGTCACCGAGAATCTTAATAAAGCTGCTCAAAACTTATAATATGTTTGCATCTTTGAAATGTATAAACCTGTCTTGTATATATGTGAATAACTTCATAATTTTGTAATTAACTTCATGACTTATGTAAATTGTATAAATTTTGTAAATATTACCTAATTGTAATCTTTTTCTGTAATGTCACTTCTGAAATACTTTCTGATAGCTCACTCATTATTTTTGTATCTGTTGAATCTTTCATTTCTCTTTGTTGTGCTGATTTCCTTGAAAAGTATGAAGCTAACAACATTTCTAATTGTTAGCTTGAAATTGACATACCAGTCTATGTATAACATTTTCTTAGATTAACAAATCATCATGTTAATTGCATGAAAAAGCGGTTTATATTAAATGTCTAATCCCATCTTCAACCTTGATGAGAAATAATTAAGAATTCAACTCCAACCGTTTGGCCGACATGTCCAAGTCATGTTGATTGGAAATCCTACCCTCAAACAGGGGTATAAATGATGGAATGCAATCTTTAAGAAATATTTAATAAAGAACTAAATTCGGAAATCATTATCTGAATATCTGGAGTAGAAACCCATTCTTAGGTATTAATGAGATTTGAAAGCATAGAAATCTGAGACCCAGATTCGGGCATTAGCGGAAATATATAGCAATGATCTCCTTGAAAGTATTCTTTAACCCAAATTCAGGCATTTGTGATAGAAATCCAGTATAGTAATTCGTAATAGATATTCCAAGCCCAGATTTGGGCATTTATAAGTAGTAGCCTCGCAACCTAGATCCAGGTATGATAAAGATGCTTTAGTGATTGATAGAGACGCGAAACCCAGATTTAGATATTAATAAGTGAAGTTCTGAAATGAATATCCTGAAACCCAGATTCAGGTATTAATTAACAAAATTCAGATATGAGAGACCCGAAACCTAGATTTGGGTATTAATAGATGATGTTTAGAAGTGAAAGTCCCGAAACCCGGATTTGGGTATTTATAAATGGAACTCTATTCTACTCCTTTGATGTATGAACCCTTCAGGTCTGGTATAGAAGTAATTTGATTAGTTGCCTCTTGAGCTTGGACATCTTAGTCCACAATCGGAAGTGCCTTTTCTCGAGCTTGAACATCTTAGTTCATGATTTGATGAGACTCTTCTCGGGCTTAGATATTTTATTCCATTGCTGAATGTGCCTCTTCTTAGGCTTGGACGTCTCAGTCCATTATAGAATGAGCCTCTTCTTGGGCTTGGACATCTTAGTCCATTGTTTGATGGGCCTCTTCTTGGACCTGGACGTCTTAGTTCATTGTTGTTCGGTGCTCTTGGTTAGCTCATCTTAGAGGCTGGAACCAAGGACTGCCCGACCTTCCTCCAGGAGACGTCCTGCTCTGGCCCTTGTACGACGCAGACAGGGAGCTTGTTCAGTGCTTTACGCTGGTCATCTTTTGGCGTGGATAAAGGCTTACTCTGTCCTCCCTCCAAGAGGTGTCTTACCATGGCCATAGCGTGGCATGGATAAGGGCTTGTTCGGTGCTTTAACCTGGCCATCTTATGGTGTGGCTAAAGGCCTACTCCGTCCTCCCTCCAGGAGGTGCCTTGACCTCACCAGAGGTGTGGCCAATAGCTTATCCGGTGCTTTAACCTGGCCATCTCATGGCGCGGCTAAAGGCTTACCCACTCTCCTTCCAGGAGGTGCTCTACCCTGGCCAACTCGGCACGGACATAAGCTTTTCTACCATCTTAGGTAGTATACAAATATAAAGAGCATTTCACTTCCAACCATTTCGATTTTCTTTTTATGAAAAGTAGCTCTTTATTGATTTTGTCTCAAATTCTATTTACAAACTCGTGAATCTTTCCTTGTCGGAAAAAATTTATGATCATCCCCTTCAGGGCTCTACGATGATTGGTTTCATGGCCATTCATCATATGGTAATAGCAATAGAATCCTCCCAGATTCCTTTCATGTTTTGGCTTTTTCTTTTGTGATGGACAATAGTTAAGCTCATCCTTAGTTAGCAGGTTGACATTCTCTATGGATGTTGTTAAATTGCATTCTTTGGGAAGTCTAGATTTGAAGCTTGATTCTTGAGGATGGCTTTTTGACTTTTTGTTCCTTGGCCTTATTGTTTCATATTCTTTGATTGCTTTTATTTTTACCACCCTTTGAATTTCTTGAGTTGGAAGTGTTTTTGCTGTAGTTAGTTGCCATTTATATGCAAAGGCATTGTAATCATCTGTTATCTCTTTCTCAAAGATGGTGCCTTTGGAATAATGTTGGATGGTTCTTCTCATTTGATTGAATACATTGTCACTTCCATTTGTTTTCTTTCCTAATGCAAAGATGGGAGTGGGGCCAACATGAAAGGGGTTTATGATCCATTTTTCAGGATTGTATGATTTCGCTTTTTTCTTGTTTATAATTCAAAGAGCTTCTAGCCTTAACCTTTGCTCTTCGTCTTGGTTGGAATCCTCGATGATTATTGGGAAGAATCTTTTCAAGTGCGGTTCAGATGACCCTTGTTCAGATCTCTTAATTTTTCTGACCATGATTAAACCAAAGTAGATGAACTTGAGATAGGGTTGAGTGGGGCTAGAGAATAGTAGTGTTGAGAGTTTAACCAAGTCGGAGGTTCAAGCCCTCCTTCTAGCGTCAAAATATTAACAAGATTTCTTGTCAACACCCCAAGATGGTGCTAAGGGGTGAAGATTATTCTTTAGGCAAATAGAGTAAGGAGGAAGGAATGTATCCTTCTTTTATTTCCTTTCAAAAAGGCTTTAGTAGGCAAAAGTTTCCCAGATTGACCTTTCAACTCGGTCGAAAGGGTTGGTTCCTGTGCTTAATGACCTTTCGACCCAATTGAGTCAGTACGGGTTCTCCTTTGAAAGCTTTCCTTTTGATTCTGTTGAGATATCCTGAATAAGGTTTGCCTCAGTTAGTTTCGACCTGGTCGGAGATCTTAAGCAGGTGAATGGCTTGGACTTTAGGTTAAGGATTAGAAGTAAGGGTTTCGACCTTGACAAGAGCGGTGAGCTTAACCTTCTTGGGTTTGAATTAGTAATCTCAAGCAACAGTGTTTTGGAGAAGGGTTTCGACCTTGTCGAAAGACGGATCCTTGGGCTCCTTGTATTAGTTGAGGGTTTGAGTAAGTTGTACTTGGTTTCAACCTTGTCGAAAGCTAAAACACAGGGGAAGGTTACTTGAAGTTGTTTAAATCTGTTAGGTTTCGACTGTGTCGACAGTGGACTTTCGATGAAGGCGAAACCTGAAAAACAAGAGTAAAACTGGCAAGAACTTTGATGAAATAATAAGAAAATCTAAAATACTTGAAACTTCCCTTTCATTAGCAAAAGATGTCTTTATTTCTTCAAATCCCCAAATCAATTTTGTAATTAGGGTTACAACACTTTTGATTAAAGGAATACAAGTTTAGATTGGAAAGAATCGACCCCCCAAATGTGACCCCTTGGGTCTTATTCATAGATGCGGGTCAACACCTTTCGACCTTGATGCTTCCGACTTGGTCGAAAGGTGGCTGCCGAATGACTCAAGTATGCTTCGTCTTTGTCGAAAGGAAGGGTTGCGCCTCTCTTCTTTGTGTTGCCTTGTAAGTGCTTCCGACTCTGTCGATAGGCAATGTTTAATGGTTTCGACGATGTTGGTTACGTCTAAGCTCTTGTTTTTGATTTAATGCAGAGCCCTCCTGGATCACATTGGCTTTGACCGGTTATCATAGCTTTCGAAGGGGTTGTTCAGAACAATACTTGCGTTCGCATGGTTTAGATGAAGGTGAAACCTTTGGTGTCGAAAGGTTTGGCGCATATGCAAATCGCCGTTCTCATTGTTTTCGGAAGGTGCTACTTTGACTCAATCGCAAGGTCACCATGCATATGAAATGACCCAGTCGAAAGGTGGCTACTGAAGGCGGAAGGATGTTTTTGACTCCTTTGTCTCCTTCAAAAGGTATGAACCCACTGGATCTTTGTAGTAAAGGCATTCTGATGCCTTCGAAAGGTTTTGAAGCTTCCAGGGTTTGACGGTAGCATCCCTTCGACTCCTTCGAAAGGTTTAACCAGAACCTTCTTTACTTGTCCTTCTTTGACTTTTGCTTAAAATAGTGTCGACTAAGTCAAAAAGTTGATTTTTGGAGTAACACCTTATTTATTAAAAATGATATTTTACTTGTCCGAATATATCTTGATGATATAATTTTTGGTTCAACCAATAAAAAAACTATGTGATGATTTTGCAAATACAATAACAAATGAATTGGAAATGTCATATATGGATGAACTCAATTATTTTCTAGGATTACAAATTAAATGATTAAAAGATTGAATTCTTTACATAAAGAAAAATATTATAATGATTCAATATAACGTTTTGGAATGAAATACGCTAGTAGTAAACCAACTCCTATGAGCACTAGTTTACACTTAGATAAAGATAAAAATTGTAAGGACGTGGACCAAAAATTAATTAGAGGTATGATCAGATTCTTACTTTATTTGACGATTATGATGAGTATTTGTTTGTGTGCAAGATTTCAAACAAATCTCAAACAATCACAGTTACGAGCAGTGAAACGTATTTTGCGTTACTTAACCAATGCTAAGAATCACAAACTTTTCTATCTTAAAAGTTACCCTTTTAAATTACTATCCTATACTGATGCTGATTTCGAAGGCTGCAAAGCGGATCAGTAAAGTACTAGTGCTACTTCTCACTTTATTAGTCAATCTTTAGTATCTTGGTTTAGTAAGAAATAAAATTGTGTATCACTCTCGGTTTGTGAACCAAAATTGCGTATCATCCTAAATAATACATTATGCTGTTTTGGTATGTACTCAAGCAATTTATATGCAATAAACATTATAAGATTTTGGTGTTAATTTAATCAAATCACCTATTTTTTTGTGAAAACGTAAGTGCAATAAATTTATCAAAAAATCATACAAATCGTTCTTCAACTAATGGCTCGTTTGGATCGACTTATATAAGTCGTTTTTTTGGAAGTCAAAAGTAATTCATTTTGGCTTTCAAAAAGCCAAAATGCAATTTATTTAAGTCGATTCAAACGAGGCACAAGCATGTTGATATAATACATCATTTTTTAAGAGATGACGTAAAAAAAAGAATATTTCACTAGATTTTGTTAACACTGAAAATCAAATAGTTGACATTTTTGTAAATGCACTTTGTGAAAATATTTTTCTAAAGTTTAGAAGAGAACTAGAAATTTGTTCATTATCTGAATTTAAATAATTTATATATATATATATATATCGAACAAAATGCTTCTTTTACTTAAATGATATACTAAAAAATGATGATGATTGGGTATACGGATCACAAAACCAGTCTTGCAATCTAAGAGATAATATTTTCTTTGTCCTTTCGACATTGAACTAAAAAGAGATAAGAAAATGTATATACTTTTTATGTAAAAAAATTAGAAACATAATCAAACAACTTCAAAATTTTGAAAAAAATATATATTTAATGTATATGTATCATACTATGAATTGAACTCAGGAGTTTAGAGATACATGTTATGAACATGTATTTAGCCAGCAAGGCTATGAGTATTTCTTGTTACAAATTCGAAATCCAATTAAAATAAAATTTATTGTTAGTAAAATAAGCTCAAAAATTTGTATAAATCATTATATACAAAATTTGTATAAATATACAAATATACATATTTTGTAAATACAAAACTAAAACTTTAATCTTTACTAAACCAATATTTATATACAAACACACAAATTTTATATATACATATTCTTTTTGATTAATCAGTTTAATAAATTTATTTAACGTTTAAACATAAATTTATTTAATTGTTTAAATTCCGTGCTTAAACATTCTCTGACTAAAAACTTTGGAAATTGTCAAAAACATGTATCAGCGGTCGGCTGCTTGGAACTTGACATGTCAACCGCTGGTGATGATTTTTTAATGAATATGATCCGTTCGCTTACAGATCAAACATGTATTAATATTACTTCCTCTTTTCTCTTCGTTTCATTTGTTCTTCAGCCTCCAGATTGGACGGAATCGATTGCACCCAAATCCAAAATTATTTTCAAATAAACTTTCCTCCATGGCTTCTAAGAAAAGAAATACACCTAAGTTTTCTTGCCAATCTGCACTTCTTACTCCTTAGATCAAGGCGTGGTTGAATAATGATCCAAAGGCAATTAGCGACTACACAAAGATGTAAACTTTACTTTCTGGAAGACCAGTGAAATTATATGATTTTGAACCATATTATCTTAGTGAACTATTTGAAGCAAATGGTCTAATAAACATTCTAGATGAGACACATTTCCAAAAAGATATATATCCTAGATGCATCTATTTGTTCTATGCTAATGCTATGGTTGATATTAGAAGAGATTTCGAGGCCTTTTCTGATGTAAAAGGTCGGTAAAATTACCTTATCGATAGGCTTTTGGGAGAAAATTTATCAATTTTAGCAAGTGGTATGAGACTAAGGGCATCTCCAGTGGCTAGCGGGCTGAATATTCAGCCCTGAAGCGGGGATGGGCTCCCAATGGCCAGGCGCCCATTTTATGGGCGCCTGAAATGTAGGCGCTCATAAAATGAGCGCCTGCCCCCCCCCCCCCGACTAAGGGCATCTCCAATGGTCACGTTGCATCCTGAATCAAGGCAAAAAAAACCCCAGTCGTGCAATTCAGACGTAATATTAAGGGTAATGTTCAGGATCCAGTTCAGGATTCTGAACTGGGCTTGGGCGCCCATTTTATGGGCGCCAGGGCTTGGGCGCCCATAAAATGGGCACCCAATCCCAACCCCAAACGGGCCCCCCTCTTCCGCTGCCAAACTCCTCCAACGGCTATAAATAGCCGTATTCTCTGAACTCCAACGGCTATAAACGGTCATATTTTGTCCCCAACGGCTATAAACGGTCATATTTAAAATTACAACGGCTATGAACGGTCATATTTGTGATTTCATTACATATATAGGACTATTTTTCAGATTGTAATACACACATCTCTTCTTCTATTACAATTATATTCTCAATTCCATAATATTGAAAGTATGTCTCATCCTTTTCAATCATATACCGAAGCGATTAATATGGATAGTTGGGATTTTGATTCCCAACCCTTTCAAAATGTTCATCTCCAGACCGCTCCCCCTCTATCCTTCCATTCTTCTGCTACATGGTCCGGCGATGAAGATAAGGATTTGTGTTATATTTACTGTCATTTTTCTAACGACTCGGTAAAGGGGAATGACCAAAGTGGAGAGGCATTTTGGGCAAAAGTCATGACTGCGTACAATAAAAAACATGTCGAAAAGACGAGGTCAATGTCTGCAATCACCGGTCGTTTCGGGAAGATTAATCGACAAACACAATTCTACGAGTCGTAGATTCACAAAATAAGAACAGCAAATCCAAGTGGAATGGGTGGCGAAGCTGAATTGGTAGCGTTTTGAAAAATATCATTTTAATTTATATTCATAATGATCACTTTGTTAATATATCATTTTGTGTTTCTGTTTTTTTAGAAGAGAATGGCGAACGATCAATTCTTGAAATTATTTCCAAGTGAAAATGGTACAAAGAAACCCCACTACTATCAGTTTGCAAACTGCTATGACTTGCTTGTTAGTCAACAAAAATGGAGCTCAAACACTGCAAAAAGCTTAAGAGATGTTCAGACGAACGCGAAGGGCAAGAAAAAAACAAGACGAACTAATTATAATTCTAGCCCAAGCAATTCTTCTCATATGGACTCTAATGTATGCCCAGATAACGAAGATGAAGAAGCAGAACCCGCATTTGATGAAGATGCTAGACCGATGGGGCAACGAGCAGCTAAGAAGAAAATTGCTGTTCAATCTCAAATCGATTCTTATTTAGCCCTAATGCATGAAAAACATGCGAGAGAAAATGCAGAACGTCAAAGGGGGAGTGCAGAAAAGCTTGCCGTGTTAAAAGAACTGACCGATATTGAGAAGGGCCGGTTTGAGCTAGAACAACAACGCCAAGAGACCTTAGTAATGGAAAAGGATGTCACCGGAATGGACCCAATTACAATGCAATATTGGATGGAGTACAAACAACGCATTGTTGAGAGTAGATCGGGAACAAAACATATGTAGTTGAAATATTCATGTGATATTTTAAGTTATTGCAGTTTAAATATCCATGTACCTTCAGTTTATATTTTCAATCATGTGTTATTTTCAGTTTTAAAATATTCAATGGGATGTCATTTATTTCGATGCATTCTGTAGACATCAATAAAGATTTACTTCACCAAACATAAATGATATTACAAACATAAAAATTATAGCATTATACACTTCGTTATAGAAATAAAAATGCAAACAGATGTAATTAAACAAAGATCCACCATCCCGAACTATTGATTTCCATGAGAATTCCAAATAACCCGACTGAAGGCACACCAGGAAACTCGGGGTGGTCTGGAAAGACTAAAGGCTGCTCAATCATAGTACCTGTCACATCATATGCTCTAAAAGTAGTATCAGGCTCCAACTGCATGGGGGTCTGAGAGAACTGTGACGGAATCGGGTCAAATGAAACCTGCGGTACCTGAACTCTACCGGCTGCCATGTGAGGTCCTATATGATCAGAGTTGACCCCACGAACATAATCTGGTACGATGAATCTACGGGGTGCTACTCTGGCCCAATAAGAATCGTAGTCTCCATCGATGAAGAAAGTACTGCTATCCACCCACCCAACCTGTCGTAGAGCATCTAAGTAATGATCACCAATCATCCTGTCTACCAAACATGTCCTCACAAGATAAAGGATCATATGGTATACGACGATCACCGGTAATCTGATAAGCACACCTCTCTCCCAAATACCACATAGGCATAAATGCAGGTGTATGCAAAGCAACCCTACGTCTAGATAGAGAATACGCAACCATCATGGGATGGTCGTCCACCATAAGACCTGCATCTGCTAGATGAGTCCAATGTGAGGCCCAAGGAGTACGAATGATGTTACCTCGACTACGCATATCAAGCTGTGACCTAGCCTCCATCAAGTCATGCCGTACACCTAAGGGAACATGATGTACGTACTGCATAGTCTCCCATCTTCTCATCCTAGGGAAGTACTGCTCAGGAGCCTGACTAGCCATGTCCTGGATGCGGGGATGCATGTTTGCCGTGTACTCGTAGTACAATAACGGCAAAATATACCAAAAAGCGTACATCTGCTTGACATCGCCAAGCGCAAATGAATCTAGAGCGGTATAAAGGGTGCCTAATATCGCTGTGCCCCCAATCAATAGTATGTAGCTGGTCTAATATAGCAAGAGATGCTAAATAGCCTAGTTGAACCGTACCTTTTTGGTTCGAAAAAAAGGTCGAACCAAACAAGTACAGCAGAAATGCTCTAGTGACTGCATCCATCATATTGGCTCTAGCTATATAAGTGGTGATGTACTGCTGCAGGTAAGTCAACTTAACAGAACCACTACTGACGCAGGTAACATCTATCAATGGTAGAAAAACAGTAAACAAATTGGGGGACTCGTACAAATCATCAAATGGAAAAGGTCGAAGACCATGTTGTCCAATCTCAATGCCAGTGAACACGTAGAAATCAACTGGGGTGATACCAAGCTCAAAACCTGAAAAATGAAACGTATGCATGGTGGGCCACCACCTCTCAGCTAATGCCTGAATGAGAGGTCGATCAAAGGACTGAACAGGCCTAATCGACAAAAAAAGACCAAAAGGGCTGGCCTGTAGCCTCTCAGCAATAGGACCGGGAAGAGAATCATAAAACTGGGTAATACACTTAGTCCAACTACCCCGACAATGAATTTAATGGTCCTAAAGATAATTTATGAATTAATAATTTTTGATAGAGTAACAGTTAATTAATATGATTATGTGATGTACATATAAAAATAACCAAATATACTAATGTGCAATTTATACCTGTACGGTCGTCAAAGCAGATTCGGCTCTATACCGATAACCATCTAGAAGCTCGTGTAGTACACGTAGATCGTCTGGTGAAACTCCAGGTGGCGACGGAACATGTAACGGTCCAGCTTGCTCGATGTAATATCAGAATCACGTAAATTCTCTATGTCTTTTACTTTTCTGCATTTTCTCTTATTTTTACCTAGATTTTAGAGATAAATTTTGTCTTATCTTTATTTGAGTTAAGCACTAGTTCAACTTGACATTTTTACAAACAGTTAAAGTGCAATTACATAATTGTGTAAGCTTCCAACAGCACAATTACTACCTGAAGGCAAAGTTAATATTACTTAAATTTGCTGATTCTAAATCCTCGAAGTAATTATTGCTTAAGTTTCTTCACGTTCATACGGGTATGATGAGACAAAAACATTTCACTAACACTCATACTCCTTCATCGTTTAATTTATAGATATCACAAATGGATGATTCATTCATTGCAGTGAACACAATATTACTATAAAAAACTCATAGACTAGGTTGTGCACTTTTTCACTTATTTTCACATATATCGAGCACTGAAAATAAGTTATGCATAAATGGTTAGTATTTTGGAGATGACGTAATATGATAGTTCTTTTAATCCAAGTGATGACTAAAAGAACTAATATGACCTTTTAATCAATTTTCTTCCAAACTACCAAATCTCCCCTTCCTTAAAATCACCTTCATACTGAGCACGTGCAAGTTAAGGCATTTACTTTATGTCTTAGAATCATACAACACTAGATACTTTAATAATATTATTAACTTCATGTGCTTGCAAAGTCCTACAAACGAACAAACCGCTAGAGTACCATATGCGCATCATTATATTCCAAATCACTTTACATAGACATGTTTAGTCATCCTTTATCGATGATTGTCTTATACTACCAATTTTCTATTATTTAACCTTTTAGAAATTTTTTTACTTAACTACGCTCTCATGTTTCTCGCATCTCATATAAGCGTATCTCATCCCTTAACATAAACATATATGTTAATTTCAAAAAACATTGAATAACATGTGTCTCGACAATTAAAATTAATAAATTTAAATTTGTTATTTTCATCTTAAGAATAAACCATCTCAGTGTTTTTATTATAAAAATACATTTTCTCTATCATCTCAAAATAGTATGTATTTTTTCAAATCGATAGTATTATTTTGTATTTACATCAAAAATATCCTTTGTTTTCAACGTATTACTTTAAATATCTCAAACATCATTATTTAATCCAAAACCAATATTTTCCATCAAATTTCCTTCAAAATAATATTATTATCATTTTACATCAAAACAATAATATTTATTTAAATCAGATTTTTCACAATAAAACAATATTCTACCTTAGATCCCAACAATCCTTTTTATTGTATTTACATCAAAAATAGTAGTAATTTATCCCAAGAAAATCTATGGAAAATTTATTATTATTATGATTATTCTCATAATATCTCGTATTTTTATCACTTAAATAATAAGAATAATTTTTAAATTTTTATTCATAAACTCCATAAAATAATCATATTATTCTTTGTTCAAAATTTAGACAGTGTTCCAAAAATCATATTACTATATATTTATATTCCACCTTACTTTATAAATAATAGTAAATTCTTGATTTAAAATAGACTTTTCCTTATTGTTTAAAATTTTATTTTTCCGAAATTATTAAATAGTGCCCTCATTAATTTCAAGTATAAGTCACCAAATCATAATATCCATAACATTCAATTTAGCAAGTCCTTATCACACTGGCATGTCGACCATCCTATCTAATTCACCACAATCAATTCAAATTTTATACGCTATGTAATTCTTTTTTAGCTTCAATCATATTTTAGTTGAAAATACCAATAACTTTTCAATTTAGTTTTAAATCAAAATCATTGATCTCAAATCTTTTTCTTCACACAGTTTGTAAGATTTGAAAACCATAAAATCATATGTTAATTTTATAAACATTTAATAAAATCATAACACATTTTATTCAAATAGAATTCTTTAACTCCACTTAATTAAATTTTCAAAAAAAATTACCTTAGACTTCTCATTTCATAAGAAATCATAGAACAAATTTATCTCGAGTGAATCACTTCATATCTATTCATAAATCTCCATGTAAAATAAATAATATAATTTAAATTTCCAAAGCTATTTTTTTTTCAACATTTCTTGAAAATATCCATTCCTAAAAAAGTTTAACCTAAAAAATTCAATCCTTTATAGCTTTACAATTTTAATATTAATTACTAAAATATAATTAGGTTTGAATTAACTTTGATTATTTTCAAAAATACTCATACTTCATTTTTAAATATTATTTCATATAATTTTTTTTCGCAATAAAGTTATATAAGTTATAACAAATTTATCAGATATAAGTATATATAATTTTATTGTCAATCTCAATCACCGTTAAACTATACCTAATGTCCATATAAATTTTATATTTTTCTCGTTCATTTTATTTTATAATTAGTCAATTTCCAACTCCTTTAATATGTCAGGTATATACATAAAAATACAATTTTAAAAATTTAGTTTTGGCTACTAACTATTTTCATATCGAATCCAGAAATAATTTCCAGAATGTTAAATTATTTACTAATGCATATTTTCAAAAGTTTATATCAAAAACCCTTCAATTTTCATTTAAAAATACATACATATTGAAATTGAAAATTTCCCCAATTTTAAAACAATAATTTTAAATATTTTTTTCAGTTCAGATTCTATCAAAAATGCTTGAATTTTGACTTAGAAAAATAAACATGTAAAAGTTACCATTTTAAGTTTACCATTATAAATTAGAAACCTTCGCAAACGTATAAAGGAAGAGTAATATTTTAGTTTTCTTTCAAAAGATGATAGAAATATTTATGAAGTAAAACCATTCAAAAAAAATTATTTTACTTCTTTTTTTATTTACTTTCAAAAGTTTCTTTATTAAAAGCCAAGTGTACATCAAAATATAAGTGCAAATAATATGGCTTATTCTAAAAAGGTTTCAAAAATAAAACCTTTAAAGTATTCATGAAAAATTACCTCTTATGAAAATTTCACATATTCGAAGCTTAAATATGGTTTATTCTTTTAATTTAATAATCAAATTTCAACTTCAATGTTCTTCCCTAAAATTTCAGGCACTATTATTTCTAACGTTTTAGGAAAAATATTTAAATTAATTTCAATTAATTTAATAACTTAAATTGGTGTAAATCATGACATACACAAGCCCAACTAGGTCATACAATCTTAAATAAATTCTTAATTGCCTTCATTGCGCACCATCAACATCATATTATATCCTAATGACTTAAGGACTGCTCTTCTTCTTACTCATCCCTAGTCTTACAATTTCCTCCACTGCTACTTTGCATATAAACTCCCTTTTATCAATTGTCTATGGAGTAAATTGCAACAAACATGATGGATTTATCTTCCACCCTAAACTATTTAAATATAAACATTTATTTAACTCGTAGTTGTTTACTTCAATAAGGGATAAGCCAACAACTACCTCTACGATTCAAAATATATAAGGTGCAGCGTATAAATAATACACACACACACACACACACAAACACAATATAACAATAAAAATGACAAATATGCTCTCTCATGCACCCTAATTTAATCGTCTAACCTAAGCTCTGATATCAAATGTAACAAACCATCATCTACAATAGCCCGATCCACGTCTAAATGTGGAACTAGCATCATGGGTGCCATCGATGGTAGATCATTTTTGGTTAAAATATATAAAACATATCACAGAGCTATCTATAATATTCTACACTTTCTAAAACTCACAATGGAAGGAAAAAAATACAGTAGTAATTAATAATACAATCCCAAATAGATAAAAACAATACAAAATCAAATAGACTGTAACTATAACACCTCTATCTATATTGGTAATGGAAACAATATAATGTTAAGGAAAAATGAAATAAAACAGTAGATAACTAATAAATGTGCATCTTTATCATACCATCATTCCTCCAGGTCGCCACCAGCCATCTTCATCAACTTATCAGAATATATCTAAAAGGGAATGATAAAGGGGTCAAACATACGTTTTGTTAGAACGGGGCCTACATGCAATGAGGTAAATAGGTAAATTTGAAGAAAATTATTCCATTTTGGATATTATTGGGCATTTGAAATCTAAATTTATTTAGATCTTATCTATATTTATTTTTAAATAAAATCAAATTTTATTTACTTTACAATAAAGTATTATTAAATTAACATTATGATTATATATAGTATAATATGTGTATCGTATACACATATGTGTCTACAAGCACATGCAACAAAAACTATGTACATGGATTAACATGCTTGTGTATGGTTAAATATTTGCCCCTCCATATACGTACTTGTCGTCTAAAGTGTAATTATATCTATGTGTAAATGTTTATATATAAATATTTATTATAAAAGACGATTGTAAAGCATATACATTTAATATAAATAAATATATAATTAATGCGGTTATACATTGTATTTAAATCTAACAAATTCAAATTTATATTAAATAATAATTTTAAGTTATATATATATATATATATTGAAAATTAATATTTTTTAGAAGTATATATTTACATATCCATATTAAAAATACTATAATTATATGTATAATGATAATATATATATATATACACACACACACACAAATGTGTGTGTGTATTCACTAATTCATTTGGACATAAATTAATAATTATATATATATATATATATAATAAATCATAACCCTTCGGCCAGCAAATAATTTTTTTTATCGGTTTTAACGGAAAAAATGTTTTTTTAAATTATGATTTCTGTGCTGAAATCATTTTAAATATTTTTTGAAAGTAACCTTAAAGATGCATAAAATTTTATCATATAAATTTTGTATTTATATTTACTTTATAGGCACATAATAATGTTGTAAAAGATAAGTTTTGTATTTAAATATAATTATATATTAAATATAAAAACATATATATATTCGATTCAAAAAAAAATTATTTTTTTAAATTCAGAAACATGTTATGAAACATATAGATATAATTTATATGCATTTTAAATACACACACATTATGTATATGTTTTTAACTAACTACTTTTAAGTAATATTTATCTTTTATTTTTAAGATGAAAATAAATGAATTATAATATTATTTTTTTGTTGTCAACTGCAATATGTACACATATATTTAATTATGTATTCCAAATGTTCACGATAATGACATATAGGGATTCGTTATATATTCAACTACTATTCAATCATATATATGATATAATAAACATTATATATACAGTAATATATGATATTAAATAGATTATTACCTTTTACCAAAGTTAATTGGTACACCTAGAAACATAGAATCTAATCACCCCTTGATCGATCGTGAATCCAAAAAACACTACCTTTCGAATGCAACTTCAGTCGATGAACAAATTGAATTTTGTTTGATGTTTTAAAACTTGAAAATTTGTTATATATGGAGAGGGAAAGGTCGGCCTAAACTGGTTTAATAGAGTGGAAAAGTAAAAAAAATAAGGTGAGGATTAGAGGGCCTGAAATAGAGGAGATACCAAGGAGAAAATTGTAGATTGGGATCCCAATTTTAATCTTACCATTTCTCCCCTTTTTAATTCAAAATCTACCCCACTCTTAGCCATCATATGGTCGACCTCTCCTAGGTAATCATGACTACACTTTACTAAGCCCTATATGGACCTCAAAATCATTTTAAACCCAATCAGTAATTAGCACAATTGAATCTAATTTAAACGCTTATCGATATCGCATGTCGATTAGTGTATTTATAACTATTATACACACACACATTTATTATTGATCAATAAAAATCAAATAAAATTTCCTAATTAATATTTCTTAAATATTAATTAATTTAATTAATTTGTAGCAATTACAATTTAATTAAATTGAGTGGCAACAGAAGTATTCAATGTTTCGGTTGTATGACTCTTAAGTATAAATTTGGCTAGCGATTAATATCGAGCAATTCGAATACTAAAGTTCACATGTTACTTAGCAAGCGGTGTGATAATATGACCAAATTTATCACTTACTTGGTTTTAATAAAATCCAACTTAACTTAATTGAGTGTTATCATGTAGTGACAATTACTTATACTAATTCTCTTCGTCAAAACTATTAGGACTTACGAAATTTGGTAATAGTCAAAATTCTAATATCATTCATGTTTAGCTCTATAGTCCAAACACAAATTCCATGATTCAATAATAACAATTATTATTAATCGAACTGCTCTGGCTAAAGGCTTTAACTTTAAGTTGACTTCAGTTAACCATGATACTAACCCCATATAACCGAGGAGACAAATTCTCTCTTAAATAGTGTCTCACTTCCAATACTTCCACTCGACCCAATTATAGTCATTCGATGGACGTCGTACCATGATTTAACTATAATCAAAGCGTAGTTTCCACATTGAAGCTCGACATTATTCTCTAGTCGAGGAATTGTGTAATATTGTCTCATCGATATCTTTTTGACCTTAGTTATATTAACCAACAGAAAATATCGAGTGAGTCATTCCATGATTATCCAATAACTAGCAGTATGTTACCCCTTGGTGCTTTTAGTAGCCATAAGTAATACACTGCCCGAAATTTGGTGAGCATTACATACTCTAGTCTCAACGGATGTATCAATATCCAGTCTCAATACATCTTGGCTAGGAATATTTAAAACGATATGTTTATTTTATTGTGATAAATCACTTATGATTAAAACACATTGTAACCACTATCACAAAACATATCATTTATGGATTTTCTATTAAATGTACTTTTAATTAAATTAATAAGTCAATATAACACATGATATCAAGTATATAATAGAAAGTAAACACCTTTAATTACGAACAAGATTGGTTATCGAGTTAGATATATGTAAAAATTACATAATTGCCCCTAGGGCATACCCTTAATGATAGAGTTAAGGGTATGCTCTAGAGGCAATTATGTAATTTGTTACATATATCTAACTTGATAACCAATCTTGTTCGAAATAAAAGGTGTTTTCTTTCTATTATATACGTGATATAGTATGTTATATTAATTAGTTAATTTAATTAAAAAGTATATTTAATAGAAAATCTATAAATGGTATGTTTTGTGATAGTAGTTACAAAGTGTTGTAATCATGAAAAATTTATCATAATGAAAATAAATATACCATTTTATAATTTTCTACTCTAGATGTATCGAGACTGGATATCGATACATCCGCTTAGACAAGAGTATGTAACGCTCTCCAAATGTTGGGCGGTGTATTACTCATGCTTATCGGAGGAACCAAGGGTTTTGTACTGATAGTTATTGGATAACTATGGAATAGCTCACTTGATATTTTTCTATTGGTTAATATAACTAAGATAAAATAGAAAATATCGGTGTGACAAAATTACACAGTTCTCTCAACTTGAGAATATTGTTGATATTTAATATGGAAGCTCTGCTTTGATTATAGTTAAATCGTGGCACAGTGTACATTAAACAAATACAGTTGGGTCCAGTGGAAGCATTGAATGTGAAACACTATTCAAGAGAGAATTCATCTTCTCAGTTATATGTGGTTAGTATCACAGTCAATTGAAGTCAACTCATAGTCAAAGTCCCTGGCTAGAGCATTTCGGTTAATAATAAATGTTATTATTAAAGCAATAATGTGAAATTTGGACTATAGAGTTAAATGTGAATGATATTGGAATTTTGACCGTTACCAAATTCCATAAGTCCTAAGTGGTATAGTTTTAATGAAGAGAATTGGTATAAATAAAGTCACAACCGACTAACGCTTAACAAAGTAAAATTGGATTTTACCGAAAACCAAGTTAGCGATAAATTTGGCCAATATGTCACACCACATGCTAAGTGACATGTGAACGTTAGTATTCGAATAGTTCAATATTAATCCCTGAACAAATTTACATCTAACGAGTCACACGACCGAAACGATGAATTCTTCTTTGACTAAAACAATTTAATTAATTTATAATAATTATTAATTAATTAAATTAATTATTATTCATGAAATATTAGTTATAAATTTGATTTTGATTTGATACATAAACATAATCAAATGTATTTATAATATTATAAATATATTAATCGATATACGATATCAATAAGCGTTTAAATTATATTTAAATGTAAAATATTTGTTCGGCTATAAATGGGTTTAAACCCTATAAGGGGGGCTGGTTTGTTCGGCCCTAATAGGGGATATAGGAGGCTATATGATGGTGTTGGAGAGGCCTTGAGATGGAGGGCTTAGATGGAAGAGAATCGATAGGATATGATGTAGGATCTTGATCCTTAAATATCTCCTAGTTCTCCTATATATAATCTTTACCCGCAACCATTGGAGAACTTTTGAAGCCTCCATTTAGATTTACTTCTGGCTAAACTATAACCTGCAATCCTATATTATATCAAGTTCAAATCAAATCAAGTCAAGTGCTATTCTATAGTTGGTGGTCAACGGTTCAGGGACCAACAATCTATTGGATTGGAAATCAGTTCAAGGAGCAAATTTCATCATTTCAATGTGTACTTACAGGCTTTAGCTATAAGGTATGTTCCTAACATATTTATGAATATTAATTTATGTATATATAAATTTTATTTTATATATTATATTATTAGTTATGTGACGATTTGAACTTATAAATATATTATCGCAATATTGATTAGTTGTATATATATATGTATGTTTTATATTTTTTTTATGTATACATACATATCTACAACACGACTTAACTTTAGAAAAAACTAGTTTTCTATTTTAAATAATCTAATATATAATATCTACAAATATGTCTATAGTTTATAATTTAAATACTACATTATACTTATGTAAAATATGGAAATATAATTTTACACATAAAGTTTCATCGGTATAATAATTTTGGCAGGAACAAAAAATAACTTTTTATATTTATATATTATTTTCGAATAAAATAAATTAATCATGTAAATAATTATATTAATACATATATGTATTACAAATTATGTTTTATATTTTATAAAATTATATTATACATATTAAACTTTTCGCGAGAATAAAAAACAATTTTTATATTTTAAAATATTTTTTTGATATAAAGGATGTACAATCCAGGGATTATATTGCTGTACTAAGCATATATATAATATAAAAAAGGTACATAATTCTAGGGCAAGAAGCCCACACCGGGTAAACTGCCAACATGCCTAACCAAATAACAATATCATTAACTAAGCACAACAGAACTGATCAGGCCCAACAAAAACAAAACACTATGAAAAATACCAACAATATCAGAACATATCACTCAAAATATAACCAGGGATGCAACAAACTAAATTCCCGCACAACGATAGAACCAACAATGAACTTGGGGCAATAATCTGGAGTGTGAGGTAAGAAGATATATTCTCGGTCCCAATTTGGAGCAGCTAGAATTCCATCGTTGTTGGCATCGAATTCACCATCATTATATAGGACAAGCTCGTAATCAATCAGCCAATAGTATAGTTCCCACTCATCCTTCTCATCATCTGAAATCCACTTAGAGAAAATTCTCCAATTTGAGTGGAAGCACAAACCACTGTCTTTGTGGGACCAAGTCTCAGCCTCTCTTTTCCATACCAGTTGCATACCATCAGCCAATTTGTAAGATGGCTCCTGAGCAATGTCTTCTGCACTTGGGAGGACTAAAAATGATAGCATGGACAAATTTTTTCTTTAAAGAAGTAATAAGGGAATCACATAGAGGAACAGGTTTGGCTAATGGGCGCCAATAGGAGGATCAAGCGGAGGGAAACTGGATGGTTAAGAGGAGTGGAAATGGGAGCGGGATTGGGAGGCTCTGGAGATTTAGGTTGGGATGGGAGTGAAACTTTGAACTTCGAATGCTTAGAGGGAGGCTTTAGGAGGGGATTCTTAAGGGAACAGATTTCTAGGTTGGTGACGGAATGTAGGCAAGCCGTGCTAACATGACCAAAGGATTGACAGAGATCGTAAATATGTGGTTTCCACTGGTAAGTGACATTAATAAAGGCTACCCTACCCTCCGCAGAGGAAACAGGAATGCGAAATGGCAACTACCTAGATGGAGACATCTCAATAACCGCTTCAGCATAACTAAGAATTTGCCTGAGCTAGGTGGAAATGTCAAAGCAAATAAACCGACCAATATGATTTGCCAACCAGTTTATCCCCTCAAGAGATGGGAAGATTGAAAGAATTTTTGAAAAATGCGCCCATACGGGAATGGAGAGAACTTGCTCGTGAGCAAGGACAACAAACGGGCTCCACTGGGTAATAATAAACACTTAACCTTTAATAATAATAGGATCATATTCCGAAATGCGGGCTCTCTCTTGTGGGCTTGAGAATTTTAAAAAATATATCGAATTATCACACATTACATTGGAATCCAAGCAATCGCCACAAACCAAGAACATGATTTAAAATAAGATATACATAGACATGTCTATGTGTGTGTAATATAAAATATAAAATTTAAAATAAGATATACATATATTATAAAAGTTATAATATAATAAACATTTTCAAAATGTTTGTAAAATAATATAAATTAATTTTGAAAATTTAAATTTATAAATAAGATTTATAAAATTAATTAAATAAATAAGTTAATTAATGAAAAATATATACATGTATTGTATTTTTATATATGTTACAATATTTTAAAATGTTTAAGGTATCATAAGTATACATGCATGTACATAATATGATTGTTCGAAATTAATATAGTTTAATTATTTTTTTTAATTAAATGAATTAATTAAAGGTTAATTAATCAAATAAGTAATTAAAGGTTAATTAATTAAATAAATGAATTTAATGTTAATTAATTAAATAATATACCCATATATATGATATATGTGTTATACTATAAAGGTTATAGTATATATTTAATATTAAATATAAATGTTATATTAATTTAATATAAAATTAATTAAAATGTTAATTAGTTAAAATTAATTAAATAAGATTTAATTAATATAATATTATACATAAGATTATTATATAAGTAATATGAAATATAAAAGTTATATAATTATAAAACTTATATAATATGAATGTATAAACTAAAGGCGGAATATTGTAGAAACCCTAAATAGACTTAAGAATAAATACATACAAAAATGTGCGTATGCTGTGATTTCGAAGTGTTTGACACTTAAATCACGAGGGTATTTCTTATGAAATACATTATTTCATAAGTCAATATCAATCAATATAATATATTGAACATTAT
Organism: Allium fistulosum; assembly: GCA_030737815.1. NCBI lineage: Eukaryota > Viridiplantae > Streptophyta > Magnoliopsida > Asparagales > Amaryllidaceae > Allium > Allium fistulosum. The sequence goes on from CM060906.1 coordinate 423,974,351, forward strand.
GAATCTTCAGTATAATGTTGTCCTTTATCATATATATATTAATAAATTACTTGCATACTCCATAGTTGTTGAGCAACCTCAAGCTAAGGTATTATGTGTAGTGTTATTAACATATTCAATAGGCGAGGTAAGATAACTATATGTATATGTTGAGCAAACTCAAGGTACATATATTATACTTAGGTCGTCGCGATATGGTAGGTACGAGTGAATAATTTCATTTCAATTTGTTGAGCAAACTCAAGGTCAAAGTGAAATTAGGACAAGGTACAAATGGTTAGGAAACGTATATGATACAACCGATAAGGAGTTATCCATCGTCCATGAAGCTATGACTTATTGAGTAAACTCAAGGTCGAAATTCCAAGACGGACGAGTTCTAATACCCACTAGTGAAGTCAAAAGACATCTATGTTTTGACTTAGGGTTTGGAGAAACATAAAAAACTAGTGGGAGCCTTGTTAGAAAAATGAAAGGATAACATTTAACCTTTTAAAAATTAAAAGAATATATGCTATATAATATTATAATAGTCTACGTTGATAAATCTGTGCATTTAAATTGATTGATAAAACATTTATCAATTAAGACATACAAATGAACTGAATTGAAAATTGACAAATAGAAATATGATATATACTTACTAATGAATGCTTATTGCATGTTAATGTTTTCTATACCCATGCAAGTGCCTAATTATACAACTCTTAATACATTCGTAAATTTGGTCACTCACGTGTTTATTTGGGCGAGACCGTGTATTTCATTCAATGAGTTCTGAACTCAAAAGCAATATAAGACTATGGATATGTTATACCCATATTTCTCAAACCTTGTTAAAGACATATCGATGGAGGCATAAAACCCAAAGAACTTCCTTCACAAATAAAGTCGAGACAAAGAGTGAAGAAGTTGAAATGACTAGGTTGATACTGCACAAAAAGATGTCAGAAATTGCGACTAGCCATAAGAAACTATGCTCAATTATTCAATCGAAGTCTTAGTACCACCGCCAAGAATGACTACAAAGTGTGAAAGCCAATCTGCAGTTACAATGTCTGATCCAACTAATAGAGCCGCAACCAAAAGCACGAAGTTGCAACGACATGATGTACTACACTCATAAATAAAGATACAATGATAACATATCTACGCCAACAATCTTGTGTCAGAAAGCCAACATGATCCATCACCCCGAGCCGATGAAGAATGCACCGCCACCAAGACATGACAAACGTGGAGGCAAAAAGAGAGGAAAATAGAAGGAAACTACTCTGCAACCAAAGGATCCAATAAGTCCAATTATCATTCTTGGAAGGTTATGCATTGCTAACTCTTTCAAGTACAGATCTGCCCTACGTTCACTGGGGATTATCTAAGTAGCACCCCAAGGAATCTAAAGCTTTCCATAGGCTACACACATGGTTACCCAAACATCACTCCACTGCTAAACTACACTCGTTAAACAAACAGTAAAGAGATAAGCATCCAATCCTAACAGCTTGTGCATCCTTACACCAAGGGTAGTTCGGGGCAGGTGCGATCCATGTTGAGGTGTCGTAGGTAAATCCCAGCAACCCAAATGACTTGACTCCAACACAAAGCCAAAAAAAATATTATGAACCAAGCAAGACAACATAACTTCGATCATCTCAGTGTAGAACCATGCAAGCGAGGCACACCAGACAGATAAGTCAGCTTCATGAGTATCAACAACGCCTAAGGCAAAATGGAGGCACAGCTCTTAACACTGTCATAACACAAATGATAAAAGCAGCATAGCTCATCTCGTAGAAAAGGGGTAATGCAGATCTGATACGAAACCCATTCGAATTTGAAGTCTCCCTCCATAATTTCAAATGTTCCTGCTTCAATTTCAAGTTTTCCCTCCATAACCTAGGATTTAACCACTCAAATCAAAGTTTCCCACCGAAGACACGTCGGTAATCTATATGCAACAAATAGCCAATATGCAAGGATAACACATGGTATGATCCAATAGCGGAAAGAAATGGAGAAAGGAGGATTGTGGCGATCCACGTGCATCTCTATACTCTAAATAGAAATAGTATTGTAGCAAAAAAAAGAACTTTTCCCGATTTGTTATTTTTAAGGTTTAAAAAGCAAAATCACTGTACTCTCTGCCATAAAAAATTTGTACCAATAAAGATGAAGAAGAATGGAACATTTCCTCATGGATGAAGGATTCTTCAACATCCAAACCACGTAAATTCTATTTGTCTTTTATTTCGGTGTATTTTTGTTAATTTTCACCTAGATTTCAGTGTTGGATTTTGTTCAATTTTACTCGAATTAAATACCAGTTTGATTTGACATTTTAACAATCTGTTAAAGTTAGGTCTGTAAACGGATGCAATCAGATATAGATAGTGTTGTATCTGTATCCATATTCGAAAATGAAAATCCGAGCCGTATCCTTTATCCATGTATACCTGTTGAAGAATATCTATATACACGAATATTTTTGGATGTCCAAGAATATCCATATTCGGCTTAGCGAATGCAGGTAATTCTGGATATCCGAAAATATCTGTATCCAACTTCAAAATGCATATCGGATACAGATATACGAACATATCTGAAAATTAATTAATATAATGCATATTTCCATTTGTAATTGATAAAAAAGGCAAGAAAAACTAGTAATACATCAAATTAACAATAGCTAATTCAATCACACAAAATTCATACGATAATTATCTTAAGAATTAATAGTGTTTCCAACCGAAAATAACATAAAACATAAATCATAGAAGCAAATACATCATACATGTCTTAAATTATAGCAAATACCAAAAATCATCTAAATAGCACACACATAACTTAAAATATTGCATTTTTCCATGGAGTAGTTGGTACTTCAAAAGATTACCCCTGCATAAACACAAAGTTGTGTATTAGTAAAAAATGAACTTTAGTCATTCTAAATAGCACACACATAACTTAAAATATTGCATTATTTTTCCATAGAGTAGTTGGTGCTTCAGAAGATTGCCCCTGCAAAAACACAAAATTGTGTATTAGTAAAAAAAGAACTTTAGTCATTCTAAATTTATATTGTTGCAAAAATACAATGTTGCAGTTTCAGGCTTGAAACAAGCTTGCTATTTCAAGTTTCAAGCTTGAAACAAAGCTTGTTTCAAGCTTGAAACAATTGTTGTTTCAAGCCTGATGTTTCAAGCTTGATATAACAAGCTTGCTGTTTTAAGCTTGAAACAAAGCTTGTTTCAAGGTTGCTGTTTCAAGTTCGAAAGCAGTATGTCATGAAAGCAGTATTTAATATTTTGGTATCTTATAACCAGATCCAATGCATCACTTATAACCAGATCCAAATCATTATAACCTCAAGCCATATCTAACATTTGATGTAGTTAAAAATGCAAAATTTCATACTAGATTTTTCGTTTGCGTGAACTCGACCGTGGCCTTTCCTGAACAGTAGATTTGACGTCACCTCGGCCTTGAACCTTGCCCTGAACTCGACCTTTCCTGAACAATAGTAGGTCAGACGTCACCTCAGCCTTGAACCTTGCCTTGAACTTGACCTTGCCTTGAACGCGGCCTTGAACCTTCCCTTGAAAACGAATTTAACTCGACCTTGCCCGAATGAAAATTTGATGTAGGGTTTTTTTGGTTGAGTAGATCTAGGGTTTTGAATAGCTTAGGGTTTTTTCGTTTCTTATTTTAAAGCGCAGCCGACAATCAAAACTTGATAAGTGATAACAGTGATAGGTTTAGTTTACTTAGGGAATATATTTTTGTAAATGGGCCATGGTGGGTATCGGGCTTATATTTTTGTAAAAGGGTTTTGTTTTTATTATTAATGTATTTGTATTAAAAATTATGGATATAAAATAACATATTAGAATAATAATAAAATATATATTTAATTTCACATCGGATGGATATTTATCGGATACGAATATAGCCATATCCATATCCGTATTCAAAATATATTTCGGATATTGGATATCCACATCCGCTTTTCGGATATCGTATATTTTTCAAGTTTTCGAATACGAATGCGAACGGATTTCGGATATTTCGGGTATTCATTGACAGACCTAGTTAAAGTGCAACTTTATAATTGTGTAAGCTTATGGCAACGCAATTACTATGTAAAGGTGAATATCACTTAAATTTGTTAATTCCAAATTATCGTAGTAATTGACACTAAAGTTACTTGACTATCATTTTGGGTGTTGTGAGACAAAAAATCTCACTAACATTTTGACGTTAGAAGGAGGGCATGAACCTCCATTCCCGTTTCCAATTTCAAGTAAACTTTACTCACATCCCCATTGGTATACCTTGAATCCCACTGATTCCACTACTCCTCCTCCTCCTTAAGAAAACCTACACTTGGCATCAAAAACAGCGAACAAGTCACTCATAACTTCGAGAGCTCAAACTAAAGCAGGAGCCTCGACTGAAATCCCTATAGACCCCCGCTTGGCTGCATTCCAATCCTTCACAAACCAAATGAACCAACGTATTGAAGGGTTGGAGAAAACAATGGCCCAACATATCACTCATAGACCATCCTCACCTTACAGTCCGTAGCTCATCGCCGTTGTTCATCTACTATGTTGGCTATTCAACAGGGGAATGATAACAGTACTCCTAGAGATGGAAACAGTGATGCTGGACTAAAAACTGATACTAAGCTAAAATGCAAGGTCCAAGCTAATCCACAAATCAAATCTAAACTAGTCAATATAAACCCTCTATTGCTGAAGAAACAAACTCAATCTGCTCTAAAAGATGATGATGCTACCTCGTTGTACAAGGATACTCATCCCAGTTAGAACCCATGGAAGATGAAGTTCGCCATCTAAAAGCATGAGTGAAGCAGTTGGCTAAACTCTGCCGATAAGATACTGGGGAGAAAATTAGGGAAGAAGGTACACGATGATGAAGTTCTCCATCTAAAAGCAGACTTCCCTGAAAACTTCAAAGCCCCTTTGATTGACAAGTTCGATGGAACCACAAATACAAACGATTATCTTTGCACGTTTGAATATTATATTGACATCTTGAAGGTAGGAAGGATGGCTAGGTGTAAACTCTTCCCAATTTACCTAGCCGGTGCTGCCTCCAGGTGGTTTAGGAGGTTTGGACTAGGGGAGGTCCGATCTTGGCGACAGCTATGTGCTGATTTTCTAAGACAATTTAATTCAAGGAGCGAAGCCTCCCCAGAAATGAACACGATGACTTGTGTTAAGCAAGGCGAGAATGAGAGTCTACACAACTCTATAAAATGTTTTGAGTCTAAAGCTCTTAGTATAGGAGTTAGCGATGAAGGAGCATTATTGATGGCGAACCATGCTAGAATTAGAATAGGAACTGCTATGTGGGATAAAAACGGCAAAAGGTCATGCTACAACATTAAGGCCTTCTACAAAGTAGTAGCCGGTTATATTAGGATGAAAGAAGCTGGATATACAGTACAATCTCAAAAGGCTTCTTCCCTACATTATGACTAGAAAAAGGGGCAGAAGGATATTAGCCACCCGCAAAGCGATATAAGGAATTGCACCTTGTCACAAAACTTCCCTTACTCCCACTCTTGGACAAATATATGAGATAACCTGAGTTGAGCTTGCATACAACGTACCGAACAAGGGGAAGAAGGCTGAACATAATTGAGGTGGAACATATTGTCGCTTCCACAGAGCTAACGACCATCATACAGATAACTGCAGACATTTGAAGAACTAAATAGAAAGGCTGATACTAAAAGGAAACCAAGGAAGCTTTCAGAGAAATGACAACGAAAAAAAAGCTGAAGATCTCACCCTTGAACCAAACAAAAACCAAGTAGGAAATATGTCCAACCTCATAGCTTCAATTCGTAGAGGACCACACCTTTCTGGGGCAAGAAAAAAAGACATAAGAGAGATATGTGCAAGAAGCCAAGACACAATAAAAGATGATCTTCTATGTCAAGTAGAAACCAGCACAGGAAATAGTTTCCACTATAGCTGATGCGGCAGGGTGATATTCCCACATCAGGACTCGCTTATCATTATGGTGTAGATTTAAAATTGCACCATGAAGAAAGTCTTTGTTGGTTTTAAAAGCTCAGGCAATGTCATCTCCAAATCAGCATACGACCAGATGAAGCTTCCATCGAAAATTCTAAAGCCCAGCCCAGAGCCGATTTATGGCTTCAACAACACACAACAGTTCCTGTTGGGTCAGCATGCTTTCTTATCACATTTGGAACAACACTATTGCACAAATCTTTCTATGAAAATTTCTTGGTTATATACCAGACCTTAGCATACAATGCCTCTATAGAAAGACCTACGCTAATTGACTTGGGGGCAATCATCTCCCAGAAAGACCTTCTTATGAAATTTAACACTTCTATAGGGATAGGATTAGTGAAGGGAGAATAATTCTTAGGTAGGGAGCTATATAATAACTCTCAACTCTAGCAATAAAATTGTTCCAAACTATTCTGTCGTCTCCTTTGTTGTTTGCGATAATAGTAACGAACATGAAACAAAATCAGTACAAAGAGGTGCATTAGTACAAAGTAACCAGGCCAGTGCCAAAATAGCTAATCCTACACCCTTAAAATCCACAAAGAATGAAAAGAGAACATATATTCATATAATCAGCACTAATGAATACAATTAAGTCTATGCATGGTACTTTTTCAAAGAAACCCAGAAAGAGGCATCCTCCATCAATTTACAGCCTGAAGAGGAAGTGGAAAGTGAGATTGACCCGAGATTAGGGGCAAAGAAGAAAGAGTTAGAGCCAGTGGATGACCTCGAAGATGTACAAATGGTCCAACGGACCCTGCAAAGGTTTTAAAGATAAGGAATAGTCTCAATGCAGAAGCTCGTGTTGAACTGATAAACTTCTTCAAGAAATCAACAGATGTATTCACTTGGACACACTCAGATACAATATGGATAGATCCAGTAGTTATTTGTCATGCACTCAATATTGATGCTGATGCCCACCCACTCAGACAAAAGCATAGGACCTTATAACTAGAATGGTACAACGCTCTTCATGAGTAAGTTAAAACATTAAAAAAAAGAATGGATTCATCAAGGAAGTATACTACCCAAAGTGGATCGCCAACCCAGTGCTCGTACGAAAACCTAATGGGAAGTGGAGAACTTGCATCGATTACACCAACTCAACAAGGCTTGCGTGAAGGACAGTTTCCTCTTGCTTAGAATTAATCAATTAATGGATGCAACCTGTGGACATGAACTGCTCTCTTTCATGGATGTGTATTCAGGATACAATCAGACAGCTATGTTCGAACCAGACAGACCAAGGGCATACTAGTTTTGTAACAGACAAAGGAATATACTGCTATAAAGTCATACTATTTGGACTCAAAAACGCTGGAGCAACCTATCAAAGGCTGGTTAATATGATGTTCTCAGATCAAATTGGAAAGAATGTTGAGGTATATGTGGATGATATGTTGGTCAAGTCAAAGGCAACATCGAGTCACATTCAAGACCTAGAGCAAACATTTGAGGTCCTAAGGCAGTATAATATGAAGTCGAATCCTCTAAAATGTACCTTCGTTATTCAATCAGGGAAGTTCCTAGGGTACATAGTAAGTGTACGTGGCATAGAAGAAAACCCTGAGAAGATTGAAACCATAAGGAAAATGGGGATCCCAGAGAAACTGAAGGATCTGATGTGTTTAAATGGTAGAGTAGCAGCATTGAGAAGGTTTATATCAAAAGTAGTGGACAAGTGCACCCTGTTCTTCGACCAGGTAAAGAAGGGGCGAAACTTTGAATGGACCGAGGAATGCAAAGTTGCATTCCAAAACCTAAAGGATCATCTATTCAACACTCCCATATTAACAAAATCGGTAATAGGTAAGACTTGTATGTTTATTTAGCTATAATTGATAAAGCTGTTGGTGCTGCAATAATATGAGAAGATGAAGGGACCTAAAGGACCATCTACTTTACAAGAAAACAACTGTTAGGAGCATAGCTGAACAACTCTCTCATTGTAAAGCTAGCATACAACCTATTTCTTACAGCAAGGAAGCTACCGCCCTATTTTCAAGCATACCCTATCAAAGTCCTCACAGACAAACTCTTAAGGCAGATATTGTAGAAACCAGAAATATCAGGCCGCTTATTAAATGGGAAATGGAATTCAGCTAATACGACATCGCTTATTTTCCTCGAAAGGCAATCAAAGATCAAGCACTAGCATACTTCATTGCAAAATGTACATTACCAGCTGAACCCTAACCATAGGAAGAAGCCTCTACCCCTTAGTTCTAGCAATTATTCATAGATGGGGCATCAAATGAACAGAGGGCAGGAATTAGGTATGCACTAATCACTCCAGATGAGTAGAAGCTATATGAAGTAGTGCATGTTGGTTTCAAAGCAATCGACAACGTTGCAGAATACGAAGCTCTTCTCGTAGGCCTGAGAATGGCCTAGGTAATGAGGGTAAGCCACACTAAAATTCATAGTGATTCTCAATTAGTTGTGAACTAAGTGTGGGGCAGTTACCAAGCAAAGGAACCAACCTTGGCTAAATATATAGAACTTTCTAAGAAATTACTAGAGCAGTCTGAACAGTCTAGTATAGAACAAATTCCACAAGAAAACAACTCATTTGCCGACTCATTAGCCAAACTTGCATGCACCAAAGTGGCAAATAAAATGAAGGAATTCACAATAGAGCATTAGGCAGAGCCAAGCATAATGGAATCAAATCAAATACTGGTCCTAACCCGAGCCCAGCAGGCAGTAATTCAAAGGGCCCAAGATCAGGACAACTAAAAATTGGGAACAGTCCCCAGTTGAAGCCACGCTTCAACGAACTGAAGAGAAGAATTGGATGACACCCATCAAACAATTTTTGCTAAATGGAACTCTACCCCAGAACAGGGATAAAGCCCGAAAAATAAGATATCATGCTTTGTACTACTACTTCTTTAATGTCACATTATACCAGAGAGATTACTCAACCACTTATCTTCGGTTCATTTCCAAGGAAGAGGGAGTACGGGTTGTGAGGGAAGTACATGATGGCCAATGCACGGATCCTTCAAGAGGAACAAAATTAGGAAAGAAAGTATTGAGGCACGGTTATTACTGGCCCACGATGCTTCAAGATGCAAGGGAATTCATAAGAAGATGTGACAGATGTCAACGATTCCCAAGTATCCCTAAACAATCGTCCTACGATCTTATCCCTCTTACCGCCTATGGTCGTTCGACATATGGGGCATAGATTTGATAGGTCCATTTCCTATGTCAATGGGAGGTGCGAAATACGCTATAGTGGTAGTAAACTATTTCACCAAGTGTGTAGATGCAGAACCCTTAGCCTCGATCATTGCAAAGTAGATAGTCATTTTGTGGTAAGAAACATAATCATCGGATTCAGAATCCCCCCAAGATAATTTCTGACAGTGGCACACAGTTTGGAAGTAAAGAGTTACAGAGCTTTATGAGAACAATGGCATATTAATAGTTTTCCTCTCTCGCACACCCATAAGAGAACAAGCAGGTTGAAGCTAAAAAACCATTTTGAAACTAATTAAGAAAATACTGTAGAAAGCTAAGGGAAAGTAGGCGGAAGAGCTATCTGTGGTATTATGGGCTTACCGAACCTTGACTAGATATCCAATGGGTCATACTCCTTTTTCCCTAACCTATGGATATGAAACCATGCTTCTTGTCAAAGTGGAGGTCCCATCACATAGAAGAATATCGTACACGGCTAAAAAGAACAAAAAAAGTTGAAGGAAACTGCCCTCAATATCATTCGGGAAAGAAGGAATGAGGCAGCAGTAGTGTCAGTCGCATACCGGCAAAGGATGGCAAAGAACAACAATGCCAGACTCAAGGAAAGACACTTTTGCAAGGGGGAACTTATACTATGATGGGTAATGGCTAACACAAAAAACCCAACAGATGGAGCTTTGGGCCCAAATTGGGAAGGTCCGTTAGTCGTGGCCTAAGTATTGGCTAATGGGGCATACTAGCTACCGAGACCTGATAGCAACTTAGTTCTAAGAACATGGAATTCAGAGCACCTTTGGCCCTATTTTGTATGACTTGTGGTACTAATGTAACAAATACTGTAATTATTATTGTGAAAGGAGTAATGATAAAATGAACTAGAAGTAGGGAAATTAGACAGCCTGAACAAGTCAAAAAATCTCCATGTGTTAATCTCTTCGATACTGCACAATAATTACATTGGACGTAGGGATATTGGATGGCCCAAACCAGTATAAAAATCTCACTATCTTAATTATGTTAACATTACCATGCTAATGTAGGGATATTAGATGGTCTGAACCAACTATCAAAACAACGCTGCATACAACGTAGCCCGGCCTTTTCAGCCAAATAATTAAACTGGACGTAAGGATATTAGATGGCTCGAACCAGTATAAAAACCCCTCTGTGTTAATTCTGTTAACATAGCCACACAGGATGTAAGAATATTTGACAGCCTAAATCAGTACAAAAAACCATGCACATAATTTGAAAAGGTCGTAAATGCACGACCTGATTTCATAGTCAAACACAACGATCTACCCCCAAAAGCAAAGAAGATCGTGCCAAGCGCAAGATAAAGCTCAAATGCTAAAAGATACATTAAGAAAACATGAATTATAATGACAATAAACCTAAAAATAAAAAGAAAAAGGTAGCTCATGGGATGCACAACAACCATCATCCTAGAAATGCACATTGAATACAACACACATGGTTACACATATCATACTTTTCACAAACACTTTAAAATGCAATAAGTTACAAGGAACAAGAAAAAATCACAAATATGACTTGGACTTAGGAGAAGAGTCAGTCATGATCTTCTTCGATGATATGACCTACCAAAGCTTGGGGGAAGGGCTTGGAGGAGAACGATCCGTAAGTTGATGAGTAGGAGGTGGGTCATTCGATTCAGTGATTACAACAGAGAAGCGATCGGCGATGGCACGTCTATAGGCGACACGGGGGTCATATATAGCACCTGGCCGAACGTCACCGTGGTCTTGTGGATCAAACTTGTAATCCACATGATTATATAGAAAGTTTAGATCAAGCCTTGACCAAAAGTGCTTGAAAATGTTAATTGCATCCTTCGCACCAATCTTTACCGTGACCTTCCCTACCTTCATATCATAAAGTTTTTTTAAAAAGGAAGCCCTATCTATCCCTCCTCAAGTAATAGCTTCAGAGGCAAAGCGAGCTTCACAATCTAGGGTGAATATTTTATTCTCGAGGGCATTCACACGCTTCATAGCCACCCACCTAGTCCATTCAATCACCCAAAAGTTGACCTCTAGGTTTCTTAGTAGTTCTAGAAAAGGGCCCAAAGAGCTCTTGTGCAGTAGAAACATAAGGTGAAGTGCGGTCTTCAGAAGTTCCCAATTTCTTCGTATAATGATCCTCTAACTTAGTAAATTTGGCCTCATAATAGTTTTTCAAATCATTCTTCCACTTAATAACATTATTCGGATCAGCCTCAAAAGGAGGCACGGGGGCAGCACCTGGTCTAGAAATAGCACCTAGGGTCAAGGCTGCAGAGGGTGTGTCTTTGGCATTAATCCGCTTTACAATCTGCCCATCTAATTCTTTAACTTTACGTTCCAAAGCCTTAATTTCATCCTTGTATACAACCTTATGTACGCTCTTAGCACCTTTCAATAAACCTTTCAATTCTGCGACTCTAGCCAAAGTAGAATTAAGCTTTCTTTTTAAAATGGCTACCTTCGAGTCTTGATCAAAAGAAGCAGGCTGAAAGTCAAACGAGTCCATACAAAACGAAATTAAAGAGAAGTACAATTTAGGGAAGTAAGTATAAGAAACTCACAAACTTCACAAAGACATCGTAATTCACATAACATATATAAAACCTCGAAGATAATGTCCAACGATGTAAATTTACAAAATCATTTTATAACGCTAGTTCCAATAATACTGCCTTAAGACACCTAAGGCATATTATCTAAAGGCGAGGCTATACTGACGGGAAAAGTCTTCTAAGGGTTATAGAAAGTGCCTGACCGATGATCCATTGGCCCATCTGCGGCCATCTTGAAGCCTGCAATGTTACGTAGAAAACTTAAATCAAGTGTAGGGTAAAAATACTCAAAAACATCCATGGCACGCTGTAGGGAAGCCTGCCCCGTTTTGCTATTAGTTTTTTCTCGTCTAAGTTTTTCTAAGAAGGAGGTAACCCTATTTTGAGCTTCACTCAAAAAATCCTCAAGCTCATAAATTTTGAGTACACCCTTCTTCCATGTGTTTTCCAGAGTATCAATTAACCGAGCCTTAGTTTTCTTGGTATTTCTAGCAAAGCCATCAAAATACCTAAGGGCGTCAGTCTTCCATCCTTCCCTTCATAGATGAGAAAGCATCGTAAACTCCACCCTCTTATTTCACTCAATTAACAAAGAAGGATTTATACCCGTAGGAGAAACAGGACCAAATCCGAACGGGGCCCCTCTACCATTCTCTCTTCTTCAGTACCTTCCTTTTCCTTAATCTGGCGGGCAAGTTGAGCGGATAGATCTTCTATAGTCTTATTTAATTTCTTTATATCTACTTCATGAAAATTCCCATAAGGTTTCTCCTCATCTTTCAATAACTGCTGCATCTCACCTAACTTTAGCTCAGCAGCATTATGCCCAGTATGCAACGTGGTGTTATGTTGATGTTGGCGATTCAGCGCATCTTCTTCCCTCTTGAGCTTCATACCAACCTTCTTTAGGTCTTTCTTAAGTCTTTGATTAGCAATTTTAAGATGGACATTCTCTTCTTTGGTGGTCGCGTTAGGAGTCTTCACTTTAAACTCGATAAATCCTACATCATCAGGGCCATGAATAATAGAGGCAGAAGAAATATTAGATTCAAGGACTTTGTTAAACTTAGAGGAAAGCCCATGTAGATCAGCCTAGTGGATAATGATTAAAAAGCCGACTCAAAGAAAATCTAAATGCATGAGGGTGAAATCAAATAAAAGAATCTATTAGTATCAGCTACATCGATTCAACAAACCCATGTACAAAAAGAAAATGATATAATGAATAAGGTAGGCAGAATTCAATCCTTATGTAAATTCTCTGGCCTACGTCTAAACCACTCAAGGTGAAGGTTATCAAGTGGAAAAGAGCCATTTTCTAGGGTGTATTGCCATCGACGTTGTATGAAGTCACTAAGGGCTTCCTTCTCTTTAACTAGTTGATCAACCCTAGAAAGTAATACTTGGGTCTCATCCCCAAGTGTTGTAAAGGAATCATCTAGTTCTTTCTCGGACCTACTAGTAGTTACAACATTAAGACCGAGACGATCTGGGGTTTGAGTTTTGAGCCTGACCTCGGTTTCCATCAGAAGTTTAGTAAACAAAAATTCTTCAAAAGACTAAAACAAACAAAAAAAGTGATAAGGAAATTGCGATTATTTATAAGATGGCTGTGAAATAAAATGGCTACAAAGAAAATTAACATGGCAAAAGCAAAATCAATCTTCATTACACAAAAAAGGGGTTCTAAAGTTCACATACGAAAATTAAACATCTACATGAGGATTTGAGATAACCTCGATTTCCTTAGACCCATTAGCATCCTCGAGCACCTCACTTTCCCGGATCCCCTTATCCACACTTTACCATTGAGAAATAGAAGGAGAAGTACTCTCTACAGCAACTTCTTCTTCCCACTAGGCCCGGCAGTAGGCGTAAACCTTGCTAACCACGGTTGGGTCCCCCAAGAAGTCAAGCTTGACCTCTTCCTTAAACTGATGCCAAGTTGAGGCATACAGTTTGTAGGCCACGATGGAAGTGCTATCCATAAGTTGTTCCTATGCCATTGCCAGCTTTGCCTCCTTCTCCTTCAATTCACAATTTTTGAGGCCAAGACATCTGCCATAATTTGGCCTCAATTTTATCCCTCTCCCGAAACAACTTAAAATCCTACCTCAATCTTGACTTTTTCGAAAATAATCTAAACCTTCTCGAAAACGATGTTGATCTTCTCAGAAGTAGCAGAAGTGAGATCTGCTTCAAGTTTCGCAACCTAAGAAAGAGTAACAACTTGCTTGCCCTCCCACTAAAGCATCTTCGCCGTCAAAATGGCTAGCTAAAAGGTGGAAAATAATAGCGAGTAAGAGATAGTTAAATAAGCCACCAAAACCAAAAAAAATCCACACATAGGACTAAGACTTTTCCATCTCGGACACAAGCGCAGAAGGAGAGCGCTCAAGAAGTAGAAGGGGAATGTAACACCCCACCTTTATACCACCCCACCTTTATACCTATACTATGCAAGAGTATTACATAGTAACACTTTCAGATAATACGAAGAATGAGACTATATGGGGTACACACATGAATATTCCCATGGACTAACACGGGTACGTATTAAAACTCTAATATAAAACTTACCTATACGTACACAGTATCAGTACAAAGCGGTAGACACGTGTGCCTCCAAGAAAGAACAATACATAATATATATAGTACATCACAGAGGACACAGTCAATCACAGCGATAACATATGATATTGAATATAATAATGTCATAACGACATAATACAATTCAATGTCATTTATATATACATACGATGAATAATGTCACACTAATTATCATGTACAATCCTAGTATAATACTCCTCTAAGCCCAATGAAATACTAGCTAGTCATATTGTCCATGTACTTGAAAAGTCTCGGATTGACCCGAGTATTATAAAATAACACGCCGGTCAGAGTATGTCTAATCATGGATCATAGATAAGATGATACAGTATAAATAAGGAAGAATAATATGGTATCTCTAATAAAGATACTTAAACATCAGATGGCATATCAAAGTATATATATATACAGAATAATCCTTAGGGTATTAAATTACCTAAATATCTCGAATCTATATAAAGATGTCATCACCCATTTAAAACACATTACATCAGAAATCACTTAATCGACACAATGGGTGAATCATACATATCCAAAAACCATCATCTAAATCTAGAAAACAACAATATATGAGATATCACTAAGTATATTAAGTTAACACAAAAAAATACGCAATTATCTCTCAATATCATGTTATAAGATATCATCATCAAAAGTCTAAAATCAATAACAAAGATCTAAGCCAGATCATAAAAATGTACAAATATAATCAATAAGAAATAAGCTGTCTACCTATAAAGAATAGGCCGTCTACCTGAGAAGGATACATGGTTGATCATACTCTGGACACAGTCTCAGGTATAATCTCATATATACATGGTATATGTCTATCTACTACTCACATACATGCATCCATACACCATATATACCAAAACCAGATGGGAGACCGACAATATGTCTGCTTGCTCCAGGAGCCACACGTGGTCCATATGACATGACTCCTAGAGTCATCGGTTACCATTATCTCTCCCCACTCAATATCGTGACAATGATCCACCATTAGGCTTGACAAGGCGTAGCCTCTTTGGCCACGACTACCGACATGTGCCCCTATATGGTAACTGACTGCTGGCTTATGCGATACAAGGGGCAACCAACTATCTATCTCGTGGTGTGCATCAAATATCGTAACAACAATAATGGTGTCGCGGATCTGGGGCGCGACCCCTACGATCAGGCTGCCAGGGTAGATACTAGCTCATCTGGTTCACTCCTAAAACATAAAGGGAGTCGAAAAAAGGTAGACAGACACATAATGTATACAACTATGTGACTAAATAGTAGCCTCCATATATGCTCACCGCCGCGAGTTACATGACATACCCTTGTATGAGTGTCATCCACGAGCAAAGAATAACTGAATAAATAACACAATGACGTCACATAGCACCGTGTGTTACTAGTTTATTTATTCAGTGCTCACATATCACACTCGCTCCTCCTATACTCTAAATAACGATTCCAAAGAATAACCGGAAAAGTGTTACCGAAAGTCCCATACCAAACGGTATCACTAAACTGTTTATTCAGATTTCTCGTCAAACATAATAATTAACAATTAATCTAATAAAAAGGATGTCATCGCCGTATCATATTAAAATACCAATCAAATCAATGTCAACGGTGAACCACTCATATAATTTTTTATAAAACAGGAGAAGAAATATCAAAATCATGGTTATGATAATATAAAAATAAGTTATTCATAATGCAATAAATACATTTTTTAAAACGTAAATGGTATATATTAAATTTCACCTTTCTATAAAAATTGATAATTAATGAGCTTTTAAATAATATAAGAATATTCACTTTATTAGTTATTACTTATCTTTACATTTAAGTATGTACTATAACCGACAAGTATATATATATATATATATATATATATATATATATGTAGCTAAGTTCAGATATATAATTTTGTATATTTTAAATGTAGTAATACATATATAATTCAATTATAGTTTACTTAAACTTATCCATTATATGTATAAAGGGGCATGCATTAACAAATGCATGAGTTGGAATCACTACAAATTACTGTGGAATATAAGGCGATGATAATTTGCAATAGTACAAATAATGGTTGAGTTACTAAAGTTAAGAGCACGAAATAATCAATACAAGTTTATATAAAATGTACACAAAACATAAATAATAATAATAAAATAAGGATTTCAAAAGAAAGCAAACTCTCACGTATTAACACTCGTCCTTATACATAGATTTATATATAGAGAAAACTCACATGCTCATATAAATGTAGCGGCTCCACTCATGCAAATAAAATGACCACAAAAATCTTATGAAATAAGAAGAGAGGGAAACCAGAAAGTGCACGCAAACACATATTTACTAAGCACATAATAAAAAATTTCCAAGTTTAAATTGAGAATTAGACTAAATGTGGTTGTTGGGATATTGTAACCACGATATAATAGGCGCATGCAAGAAAAATCACATGAGGCCAGGAATGTGCACTGCTAACTAATTCATGTTGAGATAAAAGAATCTAATATATGGCTGACAAATTAAATACAAATGCATCTTTGTTTATATATATTACTCACACACTAATTTATACAACCCACACACACGCAAAACTCATTACTCACGGACAATTGCATACCCATATTCTAATGCATACACACTCACCTACACATATCCAAGCATAGCAATTAACTCTCGTTCATAATTACAAATCCAATATGGATACACATGCAACTAAAGAAGTACAAATGATCCTCACTTTATAAAATGACAATTTTAAAACTATTTAAATAATATAATAAAAATTATTTGATTAATCAGTTATACTTATATTTATGTTTCAAATGTGTGTGTGTATTTATATATATAATTAAGTATAATTATAAGTCATCAATATGAGAATAAAGGTATGTTTATGGTTATAAGAATAATCATTCAAAGATACATGATGTACTCACTTTTCTCGTTCATTCCAGTTTGGATCAGGTAAACAAGCAATAAATGATATCAGGAACGCTAGTTTCAATAACATGATATGCGAAAATTAATGAAGCAGCTATACACACACACACACTCATAAACACATAACAGCCAGTATATCTCCTTCATGCAACTTGAAAACTATATATATATACATATATATATATATATATGTACATATGTATGTATATGTATGTATATGTATGTATATATATATATATATATATATGCGCATCCCCATAAATCCAAACCGCAAAACAAAACACACTCATAAAATAAAATCTCAAATCAACAGCAACACCCTTATGTATATACTTATCTACTCAACATGCATGCTAGGATTAAAAAAGTTAGATAGATTAGCATAGACTTGTGAGAAAATTTACTCACGCAACCTTATACACTCCACATATACAAAACATTGCCCTGAATATCACCAGACCCGATCACTGAAAATAAACCAAAACAAGCTAGATTTCATGCATCATAAACAAAATTAGACATAGGTTTTGTGAGCCAACAGACTCACCTAGCACACACGCTTTCTCCTTCCTCTAACTGCTAATCACTCACGCGACTCACTATAACCTAGACACACCAGCCTTCTTAGATATAGATGTGCACAAGCTTGAAGATAATCCCATTAAAATTTCATTTTTTTATTTATACAATTTATATTTAAATTTTTAATGGTAAAAGAGAGTTGGGTTCGAAAGCTTCACGGAGAAGAAAATTATATCCTGGATGGAAACATACGTGAGCAGTAAAAATGAACAAATAAGAAACATCTGGACTTGAAAAACCTGTTTTGTGAATTTGGGTCGGGGCTTTAGAATATTGGGCTTGAGTTTATAAAATATAAAACTAACTAATTTACTTTGTTTTATTTTTTCTTTATTTCAGCATCAAAATTCAATTTGACTAAAAATAAATACAAGCTTATGTTTAAATTTAATTCATTACCTTAAATAGCATTATATTTCAATTATATTACTTTTATAAAACATTATTCGCATATTTCCAACTAGCATTTTATTTCCCTTTACTTCCCTCAACATAACAAATTCCATATTTTAGCTTATTCTAATTTAAATTTCACATTTTAACTATTCAAGAAATTTTACATTTAAATAATTCTAAACCAATTTGTTGTATAAATTCCCAAATTTCAATTTTAATTAACTAAATTACCATTGTTAATTTTAATTAATCACTACTTAAAAATCGGGTTGTTACAGACTCCCTCCCGGACAAAATTAGGTCTTCGCAATTTCCTATAAGGAAAATCCATAACAAACCAATTTATTATTTCCATTTTAATATAAATTCCAAAAATATTTTATTGACACAAAAAAATCATTTCTAAATACTATTTTCCAAATCATTTCGACTTCCAAGAATTCATTCAAATATTCAAACGTTATATATATATATATATTTCAATGCATTTTATAATTTTAAAATATTCTGATGTGCACGTAAATGTGCTTTATTTTTACTTCCATATTTTATCAAATTTAATTAAATAAATGAGCATATATGGTGTTTTAACATGTTGAAACCAAAATTCAAATTATTTTCAAATCGTCCTTTATTCATCTTCATATAGAGGCAAAATGGTCATTTTTGTGCATATATTAATTTGAGAATATTTATTTGCATATTTTATTTTTATTTGTAGGAAAATTGAATGAAAATTATAAGAGATTTCATGAAGAAATGTGCATGCACAAGAGAAGGAAACAAATGAAGATGGAAATAATTCATTTCACGTATCATGGAGGACCCCACATACCCACTTATCATGATGTACAATTAGGAGCTAATGCGCATGCTAAAAGGTTATTAAAGTTATATGCATACTTAATGGAGGATTATCTCATGTCAATGATAACTTGGTGGCCACACTTCCTCAATAGTAGTTTGGGTAGTTCCCAAAAATAGGATTAGGGTTTCTAAACATGCATAAATACCCCATACATTCATGTAATTAGCTCTCTCTTCTCTTAGTCTCTTAGCCTCTTCTTTAGTTAGTTTAGTTTGAGGCTCACAAATAAAAACACTCTTTTCTTTTTCATAACTACTTAGCCATTTTCTTCTTTCATGTAATTACTTTTTATGCAACTTTAATACATGCTCTTTTCTTTGTTGTTTATTTCATGTTAGTAGTGTAAATCTCTTTATTTTATGCAAGTAGCTTAGCTTTTATTTTATTTAGCTCTTTTTTTCTTCTTGTTTTTGTTTCATGTTGAATGTTACATTTGTTGAAATGATAACAAATATGAGAGGCTAAACCCCTTCAATTTAAGGGTAATGAAGCTCACTTAATCATGTAGCTTCAACAATTTGATAATCTTTGATCTCGTTTTGTGATTAATGGCAATGTTAGAATGGGTTAAATTTTGTCGTTTTAGCTTTGAATTTGATAGCCTATACTGTTGACACCAAATAGGCTATGCTTAAACAAACAAGACACAAATTACCTCTTCATATACATATGATGTTGGTAATGAAGTGATTTTAAAATCAAAATTTGATGGTCTATATTTCTAATCAATAGTTAATGGGTCATGCTTAGAATATATTTTATTTTCAATTTCATTGTCATTTTCATGAGAGTTAAAAAGTGATTTAGTAGGTGTGTTATAGTTTGATGGCTTATGTTGAGCTAATTAATAAAACAAATAGGCCATACTTAAGATAAACACATCAATTAAATTCACTAATGACCAAAAAAGAGATCATAATTTTATGTTGTGTTGATTTATATGATCAAGAGAGTGGATTTAACTCTAAATTGCCTTTAAACTCTCATATTTTTATCAATTTTCTTTTGCTAGTTTTTTTTCATTTCTTTCAAATATTTGTTAATTTGACTGAATAGAATTTTAAAATCTAAACAATTCCCTATGGATCAACCCGTAGTCGCCACGTACTATAATTGTACGTCATGTGCTTGCGGTAACTTTTAATTAAAATTCGATTGGCTATTTTCCAATCCGATAGGAAATTGGCCGTCGAACAAGTTTTTGGCGCCGTTGCCGAGAAATTGATTTTATTTTATTTTCTATTCTTCGAATTATTTTCATTTAATTTTTATTGTGTGTTTGTTTTGTGTGTTAACTTGCATTTAAAAAAAATTGTGTGTGTTTGTGTGATTTTTGTTTTCATTTGATTTGGTGCTTGTTGTTGTTTTCTAGTTCATTTGCATTTGCATTTCTTTTATATATATAAAAAAAACATACACAATTCAAAACAAAAAAATTATTTCATTTACATTTCACTTTACATTTACATATTTTTTTTGCATTTCCATTTACAATTTTCACTCTCTTTGTACTATTACATTGTTGTGCAATTTACACTGTGCACTCTACTTCTTCTCTGTGCAATTTACATTGCTCAACTACTTCTCTATGCACATTTCAACATTTCCACCCTACTTCACCTACAACAAGCCACTGTTCCTCACCTGAAACTAACACTGTTCTTCCTCCAACTTCTGTCTCTGCTCTGTGCCTATCTCAACCTGCCTACTGTTACACTTACTAACCATTGATCTGACCATCACTAACATACCACAACTTCTACCACCTGCCCATTGCATTATCAGATAACCACTGTCATACCCAAACAGATAGCCTACAACTCCACCCTGCTACTGTGCCTTCAATAATTCTCTCCTCTGCCTTCAAATACTTCCCTCTGCCTGACCACATCATCCTCCTATCACCTCAACCCATCAAATTGACGCACTACCACAGCACAACACACCACCTCTACCAAACTGCCATAACAGCAGTTCCTCCTCTATTAACTCTATCGCACACATTTGATCATCCTTCTCAACAAACACCACCTCAGCCAACAGCCACATCCACTTCAACCATCAACCATCATCGATTATCTCCTGCCAAGCAAACTGCGGCATATCAAAATCTCACATATAAACTTCATTACTTCAGTCACATATAAATCTCAAACGATTTCTGTTCATTTTTGTGTTTTTCCCCATCTGTGCATTTCTATTGTTAACTGTGCATATCAACACTCTGTTCATTTATGTTGTTAACCATAGTTGACATCAAAACTCCATATAAACGCCATCTCTGTTGTTATCTCCAGTTCTGTTGCATTCCCTTTATCTTCACAAAACTCCATCAAAACTCCACCATACATGACATCCATTGACAGCAGCTACAACCATTCCCCCATATACTTGCCTGCCACCTTCAAACATCGCTCCATATTTCAATACAGTAACATCTGTAACAACCCGCTATTCGAACCATTTAAATCGACAATAAAATCACACATGCTAGACTTAAATCATTCAAATAACAGATGTTAATTATTTTTGGGGTAAATAGAATCAATCACAGAATCATAGACACAAAATATGCAGCGGAATAAAATAAAACATAGTAGTTCATGAAGCTACTACAGAAACAACAGAGTTAGAAGCAATTACAATAGAAATCCAAATACATAGAAGTTCGCTAATACATAAGCAAATGACAAATGTCTAAACTGAAATAACTGAAATAGCTAAGCAGATAGATAGATAGATCTCCAGGAAAGTCTCTAGCTCCAAAAGGTGAGTCCTGAATGTTATGAAACTCAGACTGACCCGAGCATAAAGTAAAAACAAAACACTCGAGTCAGGACTAACATTCCCATGTAAGTAAATCAACTCAAGTGAAATGTAACAAATGAAAATGCAACAATAACTCAAAGGATGTTTGGGATTTTCATCCTTTAAGGATCAGTTAAACTATTTACATATGTAGTAATATACGCTATGTATGTAATGTCTAGCAGTAAAGTATAATATATTGAAAATAGCGTTAAGACGTTACCCATATCCCCCTTAACACATTTTATAAATGCCATAGTCTATATGGTAGTGTAAACTCCATCACCCGGTGGGCTATCAGGGAGCACTCCATAGGTACGACACAAAATAAAATTGTAATAGGCTCGATAAGGTATATGACAAGGTATGCAAGGCTATGCCCAGGGTAGGATTCTACCGTTTTGCACTCCCGGACTGGTGGTAACGCGTAGCAGCTACTACCGCCCACCTCGAAACACACTCCCATATCAAAGGTGTGCACCAAATCACGTCATAAAGTAATAGAGATGGTTTCGAAGAAGCGTGCTCGATCGGAGGAGCGACCTCACTTGGTCCGGTATAGCTCCTGTTTTAGTCATATCAAGCTGACTAGAAGGTCAGGGCTACGTTTCTTACCTCATACCAATATCGTCCGCCAAACCATCCTACTTCATTCTAGATTCTCCACCTTGTGTACAGTTGTTAAAGTGGTTTCGGAATTGGCAGAGAGTATGACAATATCCGACCCCGGTCTCTTTAACAACCAAACGCTTATATTTTTCCACACCGTGGTCATTTATAAAACTTAAAATCTTTAATTACAATTTAAATCAATACTAAATATTTAACTTCAATTATATTTTAGATTTAAAACATTTATTTTACAATTTATATCAAATCAAATTATTACATTCCAAAATCATATCTTTAAACTTAAATAAAGTTGTATTTATATTTAAATCTATTAAATAAAATTTAATTACAAATTATTCTCTACTTAACTCTAAAATGTATTATATTAAATTAAAACTATATTTATTATTTTAAATTAAAACTATATTTATTATTTTAAATTAAAAACTATATTTATTAAACTAAATTAAATTATAATTAAATTTCTTAAAACTATATTAAATATTTTTATTAAATTAACTTTTAAATTATACAATTTGAAACCAAATAAAATTTTAAGTTAAAATCTTAAAATTACATTTAAGCCATATTTAGCTTATAATTTAAACTTTAAAACATATAAACTATTATTATTCTCCAAATATAAATTTTAAATAAATCATTAAATTAAATTAATTTTTAAAAATCAAATTTATTAAATCAAAACATACTTTATAATTTAGAAAATAATTTAAAACTGACCAAGGGTGTCTATATATAATTTTAAACCCTATGGTCAAGTGATTGCGTATATATCATTTCAACCCAAATTATAATTAAATTTCTGGATATATATCATTTCAACCCATATCCCAAATTAATAGTTTCAAATCAATAAAGTCGCTTGGGTCTATCATTTCAACCCATAACGATTTTTCCTAATTTAAAAGATCGTTCGGATATGTATTATATCAACCCATAGTTAGGGAACTTGCAGTGTGACATAAATAAATAAATAAATGACGTAACATATCAGTACATATCATATCGTGTCACAGGTGAGCATCATATCATATCATATAATATTAACTAAGCAAATCTAACTATAACAACATTTTAATTTACATTTCAAAAGTCCATTCACTTAATCATAAGAAGTTAGTCATGAGTGATTTCTCACCTTTCATGGCTAACGACGGTGAGAAATACACGAACGAACACGAAGCAGATACGGAGATGGAGACCACAAGCACAAAACGAACTAAGCTTCAAACGAAGGCATGAACACGAACACTGAACTAAGAACTTTAAAAATATTTTTTTTTATAAAATGAAGGGGAAAAATGCAAATGGGTTCTGCCTATGGGTAGATTGGGCTCGGCCTCGGGTGCGCCTATGGGTGTGGGTGTGGCCGTAAGACTTAGGGTGGTGGGTAGGTGGTGTACGGCTTTGGGTAGGTGGTGTGTGGGTGGGTACGTGGGTAGAGTGTGGAGGAGGGCGACCTAGGGTATGGCCAAGTGTAGGTATGTGGGTGTGTGGGGTGGAGGCCGAGAGAAGGAGGGTGGGGTGGTGTGTGAGGTGAAGGCCAAAGGTGGGTAGGGTGTACGGTCGAAGGTGGGTAGGGTGGAGGCTCGGTAGGCGGCGGTAAAGCTAAGGGGGGACAGAGAGAGAAGCTAAGGAAAAGGAGGCTAGGGTTAGGCTTTAGAAATTCGGAGGAGATGGATATGCAGGAGGTAGGAGATGGAGTTTTATAGTAATCTGAATTCTGGAGAAGGAATGAGAAAGAGGAAGGAAGGTCAGAAACAAAGTACGTACATAACTTTCCCGACAGATATGTCCATTCAGGAAAAGATACGTACCCATTTGGGTGTCTCCTAGTATTCTAGCCCAATGGATCAAATCCAACCAAATAAATCCAAAGCCCAAAACAAATAAAAGAAAATAGGAAAAAAATACACACAAATATACGCACGTTTTAAGTTGAAAAATGCAGATTTAAAGATGTAGAAATCATATTTTAACGAAACAAAAAGTGGAGTGGAGATTAGAATTCAATCTAGTATCATAAAAAAAGTTAAAGATTTTAAAATTTAAATTTTCAACCAAAAGTCAAACTTTGACCAAATTTGACCAAAATTTGAATTTTTGGAAAATTTTCTATTTATTGAATTTGGAAAAATATATTACTCAATATCCCAAAAATCGTTATTTAAATTCAAATTTATTTAAATTTTAAAATATTTAACTCAAAAATTAAAATAAACTTTCTTTTAAAATTAGACTGAATTTACGGATCATTACACTCTCTCCCACTCAAAACTTTTCATCTCTAAAAATGAACAAAAAAGGAGAATAGAAACAAGCAGAAAAGATAAGATAGATTCAAAATGAATAGTACCTGATACAAACAGTTTAGGATTCGAAGTACGCATGCTCTCCTCCGTTCCCTAGGTACAATCCCGATCGTTTGTACTCCATTATACTTTGACCAAGTTGACAAAATTTCCTCTTTAGCTGCTTCGTACCTCTATCAACAATACGAAGTGGCTTCCTCTCGATAGTGAGATTTGGCTCAACATCCAAACTCTCGAGTAAAGCAGGCTGAACAATCAAAGGTGGATCATGAAGATACTTGCGAAGATGTGAAACATGGAACACATTATGCACTCCAGATAGCTTCTCAGGCAAAGCCACTCGATAAGCAAAAGGACCAACTCTCTCTAAGATGCGGAAAGGACCAATGAATCTAGGAGAAAGCTTCCCTTTCCTATCAAAGCGAATCACATTCTTCAACGATGTGATATTAAGAAAAACCTGATCACCTACTGCAAATTCCAAACTCCTCCTTCGCCTATCAGCATACTTCTTCTGCTTATCCTGAGCAATCCTCATCTTCCTTCTGGTCTCCTCAACCTTCTCGGATGCTTCTAGAATCATATCGAGTCCAAGAACCAAACGATCACTGGATTCAACCCAACAAGATAGAGATTTGCAAGGTCATCCGTAAAGAACTGGAAACGGAGACATTGTGTGATTCCCCACCTCTATACTCACGCTAGCCAAGGACACTACGAGGTAATAGCGTCGACTAGCACGAAGAATAAGGCTGTTGAGGAGCGACCATCTGTGTAATTGCTTTGTGCGAGTACCGATGTGTCAGATAATATAACTTACATTTCGTTTCAAGAGGAAATCCGACATATCAAATATAAACTCAAAGCTACTGCACAATGGCTAAGTGGCCTTCGGAAACAAATATAGAAATAAACATAACACAAATCAGTCACAGACATTCATATCACAAAGGCGGAATCAGATATGAATATATCGCATAAAAGTGTACATCAAAATAGTGGTCATAGAAGATCCACTTCATCACAAAAGAATAGATACAAGTGCTAGACAAAAGAATAATTATACATCAAGGAGTCTCCATCTCAAATGTATAATAACAAAAACTACTAATCTAAAGTAGTTAGCCAAAAGAATCAGATGACAGACCCTAATAAGAAGTCAAGCAGAAGTACCTGAAATACCTCGGTCTGACCCGAGTGTTATTTAAGAAGAAAATAATAAACGGATCAGTCTAGCTACAAACATCAGATAAAATGAGATAGGATAAGAGATATGACCAAAAACGTATGATAACAAAAATGCAATACTGTGTCAAGCATACATCAAATAACAACAAAAATCATACAATATCTCAAATTGTCTCAAAACACCAAAAAGAATCACATTCTTTAAATTATTCACCAAAACACAAATATTGATAAAGCTTATCAATGCAAACCACGAAAATTGGTGAAACACAAATTCTAGAAATCACAACCAGAAATCCAGAAATCACAAAGGGGGAGGCCTATCACAAACGGGAGCATGAAAACTCGCCAACACGTGCATCACAAATGGGTTGCTAACCCATGGTCGCTAACCATAGTGCCGGTGTCACGACGTAGTACAACGAATGCCCGAGGAACCAAACTCAAATAATCCAGAACATCGACGTAGTACAGCGTTACGCCCGATGAACAAAACTCAAATAATCGGGCACAACGACGTAGTACAACGAACGGCCTGATGAACCTGAACACAAATAATACGGAACAACGACGTAGTACAGCGAACGCCCGATGAACCGAACTCAAATAATCAAGCACAACGACGTAGTATAGCGAACGCCCGATGAACCTGAACACTAATAATACAGAACAACGACGTAGTATAGCGAACGCCCGATGAACCGAACTCCATAAAACCATAGGTCACTAGCCTATAAAAATGAAACGAAGCTCAAAAGAATGGGGTACAATCCCCCACGCGGATAAAGAGACATCGCACATCGCTAGTCTAAACCATAAAATGATCATCATCGATCATCAAGAAGTGTCAATTACACTAAGCTAGTAAATATAAGAGTTTAGCTTCATGTCCCATAACCACTAGCTTAACTTAAATATTTACGAACAAATTGTAGATTTCCACTTGAAAATTGTCACAAGAGTTCAATCGAACAAGTCCAAGAATTAACCGACAAAGTAAACGCAAGCATTTCATACCACTTGTTTTGCTAAGCCGTTTAATTATATTTCTCATACGAATGAGGTAAAGGTTTGTATATACTAATAGATTGGAAAATGGTTTTAAAAGAGATCTTTATGTTTAAAATTGTGTTGAAAACATCTTTGTCAAAGAGTTTGAATATTTACTACTAGTATAGAAACCTTTGTATTTGAAAGTGACAAATCACAAAAATGATTGTAGAAACAATCAATCCCCAAAGATTCACATTTGAAGACGTGAATTAAATCCAAAGAAATTGATACCAAATCCATCAAAATGGATATTCCCAAAAATCCCGAAAAAAGTCATCAAGGTCGATAAAAGTGATAACAACTAATCGGAGCAACTAAAATCGATAAACAATGGAAATTCAATCAAGAAAAGCCTAAACATGCAAAAATACCCAGTTCCAAACGTCTGGGGGTCAATCCAGACGTCTGGATTTAGTTTCTGGAAATTCCAGAAAAACCCTTCCAAACGTCTGATAACCATCCAGACGTCTGAACCAAAAAATCAAACGTCTGGAATTAGTATCTGTCTTTTTTTTAAATTCTACGTGCATATATTTTTCTCCAGGTCCAAACCAAATGTTTGGACTTGATCACCAGACGTCTGGTCACCTGGTCTGGGCAACAATTTGCCTAGGCCAAAGTGGCCAAAACGTATCGGGAGCGATCGGGCAAGCAACGACGACTAAGGATTTACACCAAGCAACAACCCAGCCTTTAAGGCTCTTTGATACACCCCGAATATCAATGTCCAAACATCCATAGAAGGATTTTCATAAAATTGGACCAAAACACCAAAATTTGGAAAATTCACCAAATCAATTCAAATCAAAAGCAAATGAACATGAATAGATGTTAGGAATTCATACCTAACAACAATGATAACTATAGACATAGATGTGAGTTAAAGAATTTACCTTTAAAACTCAAAAACACGAATGAGAAGCTTTAAAACAAAGGAAAGGCCAATTCCTCTTCAATACACCTCTAGAAGCTCCAATTTAAGCTCAAAAGCAATATTTCCAAAGTTAGGTTATAGGAAATTTTTGAAATTGGAGAGAGATTGAGATGGAGAAGAAGAAGAGGATGCTTACCTAAGCTTCTCTTTGATTTTGGAGCAAGAACTTGTGTTTCCAAATCAAACTAGGGTTTGGAGTTTCTATTTCTAATCTTTTTCCCCCATTTTTACATAAGCTTGAATGTATTAGGAAATGAGAATGAATGAAGAGGAGTTGAGTGGAGTGTTAGGGTATTAGATGGGTTAGTGGGTTGAAACCCAAACCCAAAGCCCAATAGAAAAATGGCAAAATTCACTCAACTCCAAACACATCGATGTTTATACTCAAAAAAGTTGTAAACGCCATTTTGGACTCAATGGAAGTGGTCTCGAGTCCCAATTCGACTGTTTACAAAAAGTAGCTTTTCGGACTTTAATCCGATTAACGATGCTATATTTAAATAAAACATTTAAATATACAATCGTAAAATATGCGGGTTGTTACACATTGTGATACTAGCCTGAATTCAAAGGATGAGATTAAATAGATTGATGCTTATAGTAACCTTAATTTAAAAAATTAAGATTATACTTGATAGCTGTTATTATAAGTGAATTCAATGAGATGGAGATGATCTTCCCAAGATCCTCCATAATCAAGAATACATGTACGAAGAAGATCTTCCAGAATCTGATTAACTCTTTCCGTCTGACCATCGGTCTACAGTTGATAAGCTGTGCTTAGATTCAGACGAGTACCTAGAGCTTCCTGAAATGCTTTCCAAAACTAGCTAGTAAAGATAGAATCTCGGTCACTAACAATGCTGGATGGAACACCATGAAGTCTTATAATCTCTCTCATATAAATCCTAATTAAACTCAAAGCTGTGCGATTCGACTTGATCGGAATGAAATGAGCCGACTTGGTCAGTCTATCAACAACTACCCATATACTCTCATTACCCCTTCTCATCCTCAGTAATCCATTAATAAAATCCATAGAAACCTATTTCCATTTCCAATTAGGAATCTCAAGGGGTTGCAACAATCCAGCGGTTTTCTAATGATCAGCCTTAACCTGTTGACAAGTAGCACATCTACTAACATAAAGGGAGATATCTTGCTTCATACCACTCCACCAATACATCTTCTTCATATTATGGTACATCTTCATAACTCCTGGATGAATAGAAACTCTAAACCGATGATTTTCCTTAAGCACTTCTTGCCTTAAACAATCGACATTAGGAACATAAATCCGATTATTAATCCTTGGAATTCCTTTATTATCAATTTGTGCTCCCATTCCATCTTTGTTACCACCTTCCCTATTACGAACATTCTCCTTAATAAGCCTTAGCATCTCGTATTCATCTTGCTTAACAACAATACGATCCATAAGGGACAAAGAAACCACAATCTGACATAACATTGCCCTTTTCCGACTTAATGCATCGGCTACCACATTAGCCTTCCTTGGAGTGTAGTTGATGTCGAGGTCATAAGCAGCTAGAAACTCGAGCTATCTAACTTGCCACTGGTTCAAATCCTTTTGGGTGAAAATATACTTCAACGACTAGTGATCCGTAAAGAGCTCAAACATAGTTCCCAAAAGATAGTGCCTCTATAACTTCAAAGCAAACACTACAGCAAGCAATTCCAAATCATGAGTTGCGTAATTGGCTTCATGGGTCTTCAACTGACGACTGGCATAAGCAATAACCTTCCCATTCTACATCAAGACAGCTCCCAAACCTTCTCGACAAGCATTAGTGTATACCGTTAATCCCTTATTTCCATTTGGAACGGTAAGAACTGGTGTGGAAGTAAGCTTGCGCTTTAACTCATTGAATGCATCTTAACACTTTTCATTCCAAAAAAACTTAACATTCTTACGAGTCAAAGCAATGAGAGGTGCAGCAATCTAAGCAAAATTCTCAATAAACCTTTGATAATAACCAGCTAGGCCCAAGAAACTACGAATATCGAAAAGAGTTTTAGGTCTTTCCCAATCCTAAAACAGAATAGGGTGTCTAAATTCAAAGAAAGATAAGATAATTAAGTTACAAAAGGATAAAGGTGGATAGACTTATATTGATTGCGGCAATCTTAATAGGATCGACCAAAACCCCATTTCCAGAAATAATATGCCCAAGAAATCGGACTTCATCCTTCCAGAAATGACATTTAAATAACTTAGCTTTCAACTGATGACTCCTAAGGGTTTCAAGAACAAAACTCGAGTGCGCTTCATGCTCCGTCTCTGACTTAGAAAAGACAAGGATATCATCGACGAAGATAAGAACGAACTTGTTAAGAACATCATGGAAAACACGATTCATAAGATCAACGAAGAAAGCTGGAGCATTAGTCAAACCAAAAGGCATAACTAACCATTCATAGAAACCATTCTCAGTACGGAAAGTCGTTTTGGGAATGCTCTCCTCGGCAACTCTAAGCTGGTGAAAACGGTAACAAGATCAAGCCGAGAGAAAACTTTAGCTCCATGGAGCTAATCGAACATATCGTTGATTCAAGGCATAGGATATATGTTTTTCATAGTAAGCTTATTCAGCTCCCTATAATCAACACACGTCTTCAAAGTACCATCAGATTTAGTGACAAATACCACAATTGTTCCCCATTTCGAGTGACTCGGCCTAATCAAACCCTTGGAAAATAAGTCTTCTATTTGCTTCCTCAACTCAACTTTCTCCCTGGGTACCATCCTTCTGGGAGGAAGAACTACTGGTCGGGCTCCACGAATAAGATCAATGCGGAATTCAATTTCCCGCCTATGAGGAAGAGAAGAGACTTCAATAAAAACATCAGGAAAGAGTTTGAAAATAGGAGTGGAGTCAAGGTCGCTAGGATGAGAATCAAGAGACAAGATAAAACTGCCAGCATAATCCTGAGGCATACGACATGCAATCACCAAAGAATTACCCTGGTCGTCTACTAAGGAAACAGTTCGGGCTTTGCAAGAGATAATTGCATCAAATATCCTTAACCAATCACCTCCGAGCAAGATATCAAATGCAACAAAACCAAGAACATAGAAATTCCCTGTGAATCAATGCTTATTGTAAAGGAGTTTCACCTCTTTACAAATCATACTGAGGTTGGCGGGACCTCCGATGGGATTAGATACACATAAGGATACAGTTGCCAACATGGGTTGCAAGATGTGTTCAAACTTATTATAAAGATCAACATATATGAAGCTATGAGATGCTCTAGTGTCAAATAGAACGCGAATAGGAAAATCAAGCAAATAAAAGGTTCCTTGGAGAGTACCTTGGGTATCACTAGGAGTAGGATGGATAACTATTGGCATAGTGCCCCTTCTGGTCGTACTTAAAGCAGGTGATGGAAGATAAGTCGATAGCTACCTCTGAGAAGAATATCCAATACCCTGATTATTCTGCCATTTCTTCTTTTGCTGAAGGAAGTTGGGCTTCCTCTTCTTAGAGCTATTGGAAGAAGGCTGAGATGGAGGTGCATGAACAATAGATGCTTCCTTAGAAGTGGGGTTCTCATATCTAATAGCCATATCCATCAATCTAGTAAAAGGGCTGTGCACATGAGCAATCAAACGATCATAATACTCCGGGCGAGCTCCAGCTATAAACTTCTCATTCTCCTTAAGAGGGGTATCAATCAAGCTAGGACCAAACATGGACAGTTCATTGAACTTCCTCTCATCCTCAGAAAATATTATATTCCCATGCTTAAGGTCTATAAATTCCCTGTATAGCTGAGACTTCCCGGCTTCGGACATCCACTTAGCTACAAACGCATCCCTGAAATATGGTATTCAAGACTTAAGGTAGATTCCAAAGAGATAACTTAACCAAATTTGAATCCAACTCAAGATTTATACCTAAACTGCTCCCAAGTGATATTTGCCTCAATAGTGTGGGCTGTAACAAACTCCCACCAATCCTGGGCAGCCTCCTGCAACTGCCAAGTGGCTAACTGATGCTTCTAAGCATCGGTGATCTCAAGACCTGTAAAAATCCTCTCTAAACTCCTCAGCCACTGCTGAGCCTCAATGATGCTCTCTGTTCCAGTAAACTTGGTACCACCAAGCTGAGTGTACTCCTTATAGAGAGTAGTGAATCTGACCGGTGCTGGGGAAACTCCTCGACCCGTACCTCTGGCATTCCTACGATTCATCTGAAAGATTCAAGAATGGATTTTAGGACAAAGGAATAGATTCAAATTCAGAGGAATCCTAATCAAAGAGAATTCTACTAAGAATCAAGCTGAAACCAAAGTGATTTCGTAATTAATTCTACTCATTCTAGGATATTGCTACCCTATCTCTAATGAGTTTTTACCCCATAGGCTAAGGTTTGCCTAAAATCAAAGCTCTAATACCAACTTTAACGACCCGCTATTTCGAACCATTCAAATCGACAATAAAACCACACATGTAAGACTCGAATCATTCAAAACAACATATTGTTAATAATTTTTGGGGTAAATAGAATCAATCACAGACATAGAATATGCAGTGGAATAAAATAAAACATAGTAGTTCATGAAGCTACTACATAAACAACAGAGTCCGAAGCAAATACAACATAAATCCAAATACATAGAAGTTCGATAACACATAAGCAAATGACAAATGTCTGAACATAAATAATTGAAATAACTGAAATAGCTAAGCAGATATATAGGTAGATAGATCTCCAGAAAAGTCTCCAGCTCCAAAAGGTGAGTCCAGAATGTCGTGAAACTCAGACTGACCCAAGCATAAAGTAAAAACAAAACACTCGAGTTAGGACTAACATTCTCATGTAAGTAAATCGACTCAAGTGAAATGTAACAAATGAAATGCAACAATAACTCAAAGGATACTTGGGATTCCCATCCTTTAAGGATCCGTTAAACTATTTACATATGTAGTAATATATGCTATATATGTAATGTATAGCAGTAAAGTATAATATATTGAAAAAAGCTCGTTAAGGCGTTATGCATATCCCTTTTAACACAGTTTATAAATGCCATAGTCTATACAGTACTATAAACTCCACCACCCGATGGGCTATCAAGGAGCACTCCATAGGTACGACACAAAACAAAATCATAGTGGGCTCGATAAGGCATATGACAAGGCACGCAAGGCTATGCCAAGGGTAGGATTCTACTGTTTTTGCACTCCTGAACTGGTGGTAACGCGTACCAGCTACTACCGCCCACCTCGAGACACACTCCCATATCAGATGTGTTCACCAAATCACATCACAAAGTAATAGAGATGGTTTCAAAGAAGCATGCTCGATCGGATAAGCGTCCTCACTTGGCCCGGTATAGCTCATGTTTTAGTCATATCAAGCTGACCAGAAGGTCAGGGCTACGTTTCTTACCTCATACCAATAGCGTCCGCCAAACCATCCTATTTCATTCTGGATTCTCCACCACGTGTACAGTTGTTAAAGTGGTTTCGGAATTGGTAGAGAGTATGACAATATCCAACCTCGGTTTCTTTAACAACCGAACGTTTATATTTTTCCACACCGTGGTCATTTTATAAAACTTTAGATAATAAATCTTAAACTACAATTTAAATCAATACTAAATATTTAACTTCAACTATATTTTAGATTTAAAACTTTATTTAAAATTTATATCAAATCAAATTATTACATTACAAAATCATATCTTTAAACTTAAATAAAGTCTTATTTATATTTAAATCTATTAAATAAAATTTAATTACAAATTATTCTCTACTTAACTCTTAAATTTATTTATTAAAGTTATTATATAAAATCTATATTTATTATATTAAATTAAAACTATATTTATTATATTAAATTAAAAACTATATTTATTATATTAAATTAAATTATAATTAAATTTTTTTAAACTATATTAAATATTTTATTAAATTAACTTTTAAATTATTTAAATTATAAAATTTGAAACCAAATAAAACTATAAGTTAAAATCTTAAAATTACATTTAAACCATATTTAGCTTATAATTTAAACTTTAAAACATATAAAATATTATTATTCAAATATAAATTTTAAATAAATAATTAAAATAAATTAATTTTTAAAAATTCAAAATTTGTTAAATCAAAACATACTTTATAATTTAGAAAATAATTTAAAACTGACCAACGGTGTTTGTATATAATTTTCTACCATATGGTCAAGTGATTGGGTATATATCTTTTCAACCCAAATTATAATTAAATTTTCGGGTATATATCATTTCAACCCGTATCCCAAATTAATAGTTTCAAATCAATAAAATCGCTTGGGTCTATCATTTTAACTCATAACCATTTTTTCTAATCTAAAGATCGTTCGGATACGTATCATTTCAACCCATAGTTAAGGAACTTGCAGTGTGATATAAATAAATAAATGACATAATATATCAGTACATATCATATCGTGTCACAGGTGAGCATCATATCATATCATATAATATTAACTAAGCAAATCTAACTATAACAACATTTTAATTTACATTTCAAAAGTCCATTCACTTAATTATAAGAAGTTAGTCGTGAGTGATTTCTCACCTTTCGTGGCTAATGATGGTGAGAACTACACGAACAGATACGAAGCGGATACAGAGATGGAGACTACAGGCACAAAACGAACTAAGTTCCAAATGAAGAAACAAACACGAACACCGAACCAAGAACTTTAAAAATATTTTTTTTTAAATAAAGGGTAAAAATGCAAATGGGTTCGCCATATAGGTAGATTGGGCTCGGCTTAGGGTGCGCCTATGGG
This sequence comes from Allium fistulosum, assembly GCA_030737815.1. Lineage (NCBI taxonomy): Eukaryota > Viridiplantae > Streptophyta > Magnoliopsida > Asparagales > Amaryllidaceae > Allium > Allium fistulosum. The sequence goes on from CM060906.1 coordinate 424,009,367, forward strand.
TGGGGGTGTGGCCGTGAGACATAGGGTGGTGGGTAGGTGGTGTACGGCCTTGGGTAGGTGGTGTGTGGGTGGGTACGTGGGTAGGGTGTAGAGGAGGGTGGCCTACGGTACAACCAAGTGTGGGTATGTGGGTGTGTGGGGTGGAGGCCGAGAGGAGGGTGGAGTGGTGTGTGAGGTGAAGGCCGAAGGTGGGTAGGGTGTACGGCCGAGAGGGGTATGGTGGAGGCTCGGTAGGCGGCGGCAAAGCTAAGGGGAGAGAGAGAGGCTAAGGAAAAGGAGGCTAGGGTTAGGCTTTAGAAATTCGGAGGAGATGGAGATGTAGGAGGTAGGAGATGGAGTTTTACAATAATCTGAATTTTGGAAAAGAAATGAGAAAGAGGAAGAAGGTCAGAAACAAAGTACGTACATATCTTTCCCAACAGATATGTCCATTCAGGAAAAGATACATAGCAATTTAGGTGTCTCCTAGTATTCTAACCATGGATCAAGCCCAACCAAATAAATCCAAAGCCCAAAACAAATAAAAGAAAATAGGAAAAAAAACATATACACAAATATACGCGCGTTTTACGTTGAAAATGCAGATTTTAAAGATGTAGGAATCGTATTTTAACGAAACGAAAAGTGGAGTGGAGATTAGAATTCAGTCTAGTATCATAAAAAAAATTTAAAATTTCAACCAAAAGTCAAACTTTGACCAAATTTTGAATTTTCAGAAAATTTTCTATTTTAATAAATTGGGAAAAATATATTACTCAATATCCCAAAAATAGGTATTTAAATTCAAATTTATTTAAATTTTAAAATATTTAACTCAAAAATTCAAATAAAATATCTTTTAAAATTAGACTGAATTTACGGGTCGTTACATCAACCATCCAAACTACAGTTCTGTCACCACAGTTCAACTACTCATCACTAAACCGCCATCCCTCCTCTGCCAAAACTTCACAACCCCTTCAGACTGTCACAACAACAACTACATACTCCAACAACACTTGCATTCATACATGCCTGCATACTTCCAACCGCAATCTCCTCTGCATCCACGAACAACAGCGCCTACAAATTTCCTCAACGATGATGAACGTATTTTTCTGCATTTTAAACCGTTCGTTTCATATATTTTTATTTTAATAAAATGGTATTATACGGGTATTTTGTTGTGGTTTTGCAGATTATAGATTTCGAAGTGCAACGTTGAAAATATTCAGTTTTGGCATCCGTTGGTTCAAAAGACACGCAGCAAAGATTGTGCAATAGTTTGAGCATCGAATAAAGCACATATATCATCTCAAAAATGCCAGCTCTCCTTCAAACGTTGTTTAAACACGGTCACGCTTAAATTGGTTTCAAAGATTATACATTCTCCAATTCAAGTTTTGCATACTATCCAAAGCAAGATCACGTGAAGGCAAAGCTTGGCCAAATGACCACATTATTTTGTATCAAAGCATGGCCACGAAAAATCAAAGCTTAACATATATTTCAAGCTAGTTACGTGTATTTCAATTCTAGGCAATGGCCACTTCAACTCAAAAGTAGCTCGCGGGGCCTACCATTTCAAAGCTCAATCAATGATGTGGCAAATCATGGTCATGTGAACACTAAAACAAGTTCAACATATATTATTTTGAAGCAAATCACGTGAGTTTTAATCAAAGATCATGTCACGTTTGCAATTGCCAGCACATGCTTTGATTTAATATTTGTTATATTCTAAACATTGGCTGCATTTACTCATCTTTGGACCATTCAAACAAGGCTAGGTGTTCAAGTCAAGAATTCAAATATTGCAATGGACCAGTTTTCCAGAAGGACTTCTATGAAAGTGGCGAATATATTTCATTCAGGAGCCTATATATACCGAACAGATTTAGCGCTTTGAAAATCATCTCTTACCTCATCACTCTTCTTCTAGTTTAGTTTTAATTTCAGCAATGTTTTTATTTCGGACAGAATACGTAGGATTGTTAGTTAGATTTAGCAATTTATTTATTCTTGTTCTTAGTTACTTTCAGTACTCTTTCCAGTTAGTTAATCAATTCAGTTTATTTTATTTCAGTTGTTTGCTCTGTTAATTTCTTTTATGCACTTTTAGTTTCTGCTCTGATTTCTACAATTTTATATTTTGATTGCGTTTTGGATTAGATTCGAAATCGATTCGAAGTATATTATTGTTTTTATTTCTGTTCAAGAACCACCATCGAATTTGTTTAACATGCTTAAGATTTAAATATGGATTTCAAATATTTTAAAACACAATTCCCTATGTTCGACCTGCATACTGTTATCCCACCTTTTGGTCAAGGCTGGAATATCAACAAATTGGCAGGGAACGATGGATATCGGGATTGGAGTTCAGTTGGAAACCAGGCCGCAATGGATGTCGTCAAAATTTGGTTAGGCTCCGATCAGAGCAAAATTAATTGGAGATGATGATGAGGACTAGAAAAGGCTATGTTTCAAATTTCAGGTTGATTGGAGTTCGTATGGACGAGATATGATCGATACAAGTTAGAGAAAGCACACCGTTCGTATCCATGGAGGGAGGTTGGATTTCGAATCGATTTAGCTCGGCTCGATCAGCATGACGATCTGTTCGAATCGATCTAGTTCGAGTCGAACCTCGGTCGGGATGTTCGAATCCGTTAGGTTCGTATCCATCAGAATGGCACCGCCTCAGCATGTTCGAATCCATCGAGTTTTGCACAGCTCGAATCCATCGGGTTCGAATCGATCAGGTAAGTAAAACAGGTAGAGCTTTGTTCGTATCCACCAGGAAAAGCCTTTTTCATATCGATCAAGTAAGATCTCGTTCGTATCCATCCCAAGGGTAAGAGTCGTGTCCGTCCTCATAACCACTTCGTATCGATACCCTCCCCTGCTCATTACGTATGTACTTTTGGGATCGACACGAAGAAGGACACGAATCGATGGATGCCAGTGTACCGTGTTATGAATACGAATAGGCATGAAATGCGGATGCGAACGAAGAATATCCACGAATCCAGGGAAGGAGCATTCAACTTGCCGCAAAGACTGGATCGACCCAGGAAACTCGCGCCATGCTATCTCATACGCACGTGCTTTTGATCGATACGAAGGAATGGATACGAAGCATGGATTCGAACTAGGCAGTGCACACGAAAATAGAATCTCGTATCGACCATATCTCATGAACCATTGATCCAAATGCAATGAAATTTTCATAGTAGCTTCCATACGAGGTAAGGAATGTCCCTGCCAAGTTTCAGCTCGATTGGATCATTTTTTGATGGATACGAAATGGTTTCGTATCGATCACAGATCGAGCCGAAACTTGGTGAGGTCGGTCACGTGGGCCCCCTCACGTGCCAGAAGAAGTCCCCCGAAGTTTGGGCACGATCTCAGCCTCCTACGCCTATAAATAGCCCCTTGGAGCCTGCAGAAAAGGGATCTTTTGGGCCATCCAACGTCCAGACTCTGCCGGATTCAATTCTACTTCTTTCTATTGCTGTTGTACTCGAAATTCTTCATTGTAACTGCTGTAATCATCTGTAACCAGCGAGGATAACCAATAAAAGATAAAACCTTGAAGTGGAGGTAGGCCGGAGATAGCCGAACCACTATAAATTGTGTGTCACTGTTCATTATTTCTGGATTGTTGTTTGTTGCTTGCTTAGATCTGAGATTTGTGCTTGAATATTGCTGGTTTGTATTCATACACTGGTGCTTTCACAATACTTGGGGTTTGTGACCATTTTTGGCGCAAACACTTTGGTGCTTTCACTGAGAACAATTGGCACCCGCTACATCAGATTCAGAGTTCAGATTTAAAGGCTTGAAGGGATCAGATTTGGAAGACAATGACTCGACAAACAAGACAAAGAGCTGAGAGAAGCCAACAAGGAGGAAGTCAAGAGGCATCCTCCGGTGCTGGAGAAGAACCAGCTTCGATCTACATCACTAGAGACGAAATGGAGACCATGACCAATCTGATGCATGAAAGAATAATGAAGAGCCAACAGGAGATGCTGCAAAATTTCTTTGAGCAGATGAGAGCTACAGGAATACAAAACTTAGGACCAGCTACAGCAGCTGTTAATATGGAGCAAGGAGCCAGGGTTATGGAGCCCAATGGAGGACAGAATACGGAGCCAGGAGACAATCAACAAGGGCTTGGGGGCAGGCACGCAGGATCCAACACAGGAGGACCTTTGGAAGGAGTTCAACAGGCTAGGGCCAACGTTGCTGCTAATGAGCCACATGAAGAATATGTGCCGGAGTTCCCTCGGGAGCATGGGGGGCAACCCCTAACAGACAACGCTGGATTAATGGAAGTCATTAGGAAGACTATGCGTGGAGGTTTGACCAATAGGGATTTGGAAGGAGTGAACAGGAGTCCGTTCGCTCGGGAAATCAGGATAGCTCAGAATCCACCTAAGTTCAAGTTACCTAGCGTGGAAGTATATAATGGCAAGTCTGACCCAACTGATCACTTGATGAGATACACTAGACACATGGAAGTGCTGGGGGCATCAGAGGAGGTGATGGCTAGATGTTTCCCGTTGTATTTGACAGATCTAGCTGCAATGTGGTTTAGGCAGCTGGAAGAAGGATCGATCAGGACTTGGAGGGAATTGGTGGATAGGTTCTTAGGACAGTTTCGGGTTCATATCAAAAGACCTAAGAACGTGATGACGTTAACATCAGTAAAGCAAAGGACGGATGAGTCGCTTAGAGCATTTCTAACTCGATTCAACGCAGCAGTTGCTTCGGTGGATCGGCCGGATCCATCGATGGTTTTAATGGCGGCAGTGTCAGGAATCAGGGAGGATTCGGATTTCAAGGTATCTTTAGTATGAGACCCACCACTGGATCTCGGGGAATTCTTTCATGAAGCAGAAAGGTTCCTTCGGCAAGAAGACGCATGTGCAGATTTAAAGTTGAAGGAAGTGAATGCAACTGAGGGTGGAGGACCATCCAGTAGAGGTTCGGATAAAGATAAAGGGAAAAGGAAGTTGGATGATGATTCTGAAAAAGCCAAGAAGCGTTGGAAGGATCCAAAGTTTTCCGCATACACAGGGTTGAATGAGACGCTGGAGCGGATTTACTTGGAAACCCGGAATCGCCTTCCTTACCGAAGGTCGGCTAGGAGAGAACCATCTGAACGGGAAAGGGCATCAGGGAGGCATTGTCTCTTCCACGATTTAGACGGGCATGATACCAACAGCTGCAGGCACTTTAGGGATATAGTTGAGGAGCATGTGAGGAATGGACAATTGAGGCAATATGTTGGGGCTCAGAATGCAGCGGCAGAGCAGGAGCAACCACCGCCTACCTCAAGCCATGATGGCGTGAGGTCCAGGAATGATGGTCGATTGATTATCAATTGACCGGGATAATATGAAATAAGTAACAAACCATTTGCAAGCAACCAAGTCATTTACACATGTATGGGGCCGGAGATAGCCCCTAGGCATGCTCTGAATGATGATAAACCGCGAAGCCATGGTTTGCGAAATCTGTCTTTTGTTTTTGGATTGGACACTTGTTTTTCTGCTTTGGTCTTGGAGTTTGGATCGAACTCCTGATTTTGCTCGTTTTCTGGTTTTGACTTTCATCCGGATGATTGTTCTCCGTATTGGATGATGATTTTGATTTTTGATATGAATTTATGTTTTTCCGATTTGATTTGGATTGGATTTTGATTGGATTTTTTCTGGTTTTTGATAAACGGTCGTCGAGTATGGGCTATGCTCGATAAGGGTCCGGAGAGACCGGGATTCGGCCTAGGACTTAGGCTTTGCATTATCAATTGATTACTTTTAGGTCGTTGAGTATGGACTATACTCAACAAGGGTCCGGAGCGACCAAGATTCGGCTTAGGATTTAAGCCACGGCATTATTTGCGTCCAGGGACACTGGACCAAGGTCGTCAAGTGTGGATTGCACTTGGCAAGAACCCGGAGAGGTTAGTTCAACGTCCAGGGAAACTGGACAATGGTCGTCAGGTGTGGATTGCGCCTGGCAAGAGCCCAGAGAGGTTATGGATCTGGATGTCGACCCGGAGAGGTCTTGGATTCGGTTGCTGGACAAGGATGGATTGAAAACTCGGTCATCGGGTTTGGATGGACATGGAATTGGCTATGGACTTCGGATTCAGAACTATTCAAAACACGCCTTATTGTCACAAGGCATGTTTTGGGGGGCAAATGTTATCCCACATTTTGGTCAAGGCTGGAATATCAACAAATTGGCAAGGAACGATGGATATCGGGATTGGAGTTCAGTTGGAAACCAGGCCGCAATGGATGTCGTCAAAATTTGGCCGGGCTCCGATCAAAGCAAAATCAATTGGAGATGATGATGAGGACTAGAAAAGGCTATGTTTCAAATTTCAGGTTGATCGGAGTTCATATGGACGAGATATGATCGATACAAGTTAGAGAAAGCACACCGTTCGTATCCATGGAGGGAAGTTGGATTTCGAATCGATTTAGCTCGGCTCGATCAGCATGACGATCTGTTCGAATCGATCTAGTTCGAGTCGAACCTCGGTCGGGCTGTTCGAATCCGTTAGGTTCATATCCATCAGAATGGAACCGCCTCAGCATGTTCGAATCCATCGAGTTTTGCACAGCTCGAATCCATCGGGTTCGAATCGATTAGGTAAGTAAAACAGGTAGAGCTTTGTTCGTATCCACTAGGAAAAGCCTTTTTCGTATCGATCAAGTAAGGTCTCGTTCGTATCCATCCCAAGGGTAAGAGTCGTGTCCGTCCTCATAACCACTTCGTATCGATACCCTCCCCTGCTCACTACGTATGTACTTTTGGGATCGACACGAAGAAGGACACGAATCGATGGATGCCAGCGTACCGTGTTATGAATACGAATAGGCATGAAATGCGGATGCGAACGAAGAATATCCACGAATCCAGGGAAGGAGCATTCAACTTGCCGCAAAGACTGGATCGACCCAGGAAACTTGCGCCACGCTATCTCATGCGCACGTGCTTTTGATCGATACGAAGGAATGGATACGAAGCATGGATTCGAACTAGGCAGCGCACACGAAAATAGAATCTCGTATCGACCAGATCTCATGAACCATTGATCCAAATGCAACGAAATTTTCATAGTAGCTTCCATACGAGGTAAGGAATGTCCCTGCCAAGTTTCAGCTCGATTGGATCATTTTTTGATGGATATGAAATGGTTTCGTATCGATCATAGATCGAGCCGAAACTTGGTGAGGTCGGTCGCGTGGGCCCCCTCACGTGCCAGAAGAAGTCTCCCGAAGTTTGGGCACGATCTCAGCCTCCTACGCCTATAAATAGCCCCTTGGAGCCTGCAGAAAAGGGATCTTTTGGGCCATCCAACGTCCAGACTCTGCCGGATTCAATTCTACTTCTTTCTATTGCTGTTGTACTCGAAATTCTTCATTGTAACTGCTGTAATCATCTGTAACCAGCGAGGATAACCAATAAAAGAGAAAAACCTTGAAGTGGACGTAGGCCGGAGATAGCCGAACCACTATAAATTGTGTGTCACTGTTCATTATTTCTGGATTGTTGTTTGTTGCTTGCTTAGATCTGAGATTTGTGCTTGAATATTGCTGGTTTGTATTCATACACTGGTGCTTTCACAATACTTGGGGTTTGTGACCATTTTTGGCGCAAACACATACTACACACCTATGCGCTTGCAGAATTTATTAAAATTTGTAATTTTCTAATCAATAGAAAAGTCGCAACAAGTTTTTGGCGCCGTTGTCGGGGAATTGTTATTTTGGAATTTTCGATTTTTTGTTTAAGTCTATTCGTGTTAATTTAATTTTCTGTTTTTACATTAGTTTTCAAAAAAAAGTTTTTTCTTTTCGTTTTTCAATTCCTTTCACCAAAGTAGCATTTTACTGCTTTCATTCGCTGCATTCATTTTCACATTTTTGTTTATTTAGTTTCTTTTTTAATCATTTTCACGCACACAGCGAGTTCAGTTTTCACGTTGCATTCATTTTAGTTCTGCATTAATTTTTATGTTTCTTAGCTGCTGCATGCATTATTTTCACTTATTTATATTAGTTTTGTCTGCATATTTTTACAATAGCAGTAACCGTATAGTTTTATGTTCACGTAATTTTGTATTCTCATATTCACTTGGATGTGCTTTCAATTGAAGCATTCACATACCAATTCACAACAATAACAACATAGAAACATAAGATTGGTTTAAGTATCACTGCTTTCAAGTGGTTTCACTTACATGTTTCCTTGCATTCACGTAGTTCCTTGTATCTTCATAAATCACAATTTGCTTAATTTCAAGTTCATATAAAAAAAGGCATTTTTTTCCTGTGTTTTCATCTCATACTCCTCTTCAATGCTGCTCCGACATCACCCATCTCCACTACCTCATCCATATCCAGAACCAGAAACATCACCACAACAAACCTAGCATCCATCTTCTTCTTGAACTTATCCATTGCAAATTCTTATCACCACTATCACTTGAACTACATATCCTCCTCATCGAAACCATGCATCTACTCTTTCACCATCATCAGACCACAAGTAGCCATAACCTTGCAAATCAGCTACAACTTCTGCTTCCACATTCAACATCGCAACCATTCACCAACATCGCCTCTGCTCCATTAGACCAACCCCTCTCCTTTGAATCTGAAGCACTAACCATCGATGGTATTACAAATCTGCTCCTCAGCTGAAGCACAAATCCATCTCCTCCCTATGAACTTTATCACAGCCCTTGATAACCAAACCCAGACCCGAAACCTAATCAACGAAATCACCTCCAAATCACCATCACATCGCCTCCTCCATCAGAGCCAAACCCCATCGAAGTCGCAACAGAAAAGGAGTTTTAGCAACCGCTTGCTTCCTGTGTTCATCTCACCACAGCCGAGCTTCCATATTTGAAGGAAAAAAATCGAAGAATGGAAGTTTGATTTGGGAAACGAATGAAAGGCTTGTCTTGATTTTATTTGGACCGATGAGATATAAAGTTATTTATAAAGAAGAAGAAAAAAAGAGTGATTTATAAAGGAAGAGGCAGCTGTTTTGCTTGCTTAAGAGAGTTAAAAAGGTGACTAAAGAAAATAAAAGGTTTAACGTCGAAGAGTCGAGACAACTGGGGACAATGGTTTAATTTTGTTATCAGCCCTTAGAGATCTGAACTTGTAGCAACAACATATCAACTCAGATAGCTCCAACTCAATAAATCTCAGTCATTCGCTAGTGCTACTCAGTTGCACTAGACGGACTGCCGTACTCCTCTGTAAGTAATTTTCTACTCTACAGGTGCCCAACTAAACACTGTTTAAATTTACTTTTGGCTATTACACCTTGATTTGTTTATGCAAATTTGGTCAAGAAATAATTTTAACCGTTTAGAAAGCCAAAATATCTCATTAAACAAGTCAATGGAAATTTCAAATCAAATGAATATGGGCAATCACAATTCACATCACAGTTCACCTAAATCGTCACCTAGATCACATGCTGGAAATAATGAATTTCATGAGAACTGACCATTATCCCTTAGAGACCGATACTATCCAACACGGACTATTCAACCTTCGGTTATTTCGTTTCCACCTGCCGAAGGAAATAATTTTGAGCTAAAAAATTCTTTTATCCAAGGGGTACCATAATTCACTAGGTCTAAAAATGCATATGAATTTCTTAGTGAATTTGAGTTATACACTTCTACAACTAAAATGCAACAACTTTCTAATGAATCCATCAAGCTACGGCTTATTCCATTCACGCTTCTAGAAAGTGCAAAAAGATGGATTAATTCTCTTTCTAAAAATTCAATTAAAAGTTGGGACGATTTCGTTACTATATTTTTGAAAAAAAAAATTCCTTTCCACAAAACTCTTAAAATTCGAATTGAAATCAATCAATTCTCTCAAAATGAAGGAGAAAAAATTTCAAAATATTTTGAAAGGTTCAATCAATTGTTATATAGCTGCCCACATCATACAATCCCTAAACACGTTCTGTGCCAAATCATTTATGAAGGGCTTAATTATCAAACAAGATCCCAACTCGAATTAATGTGCGGAAGAGAATTCATGGCAAAAATAGAGGAGGAAGCTTGGGAATTTTTAGAAGAATATTTGGAAAAGGATATGCAATGAGAAACAATTCGTGTTCCAATTCATACTCCAAACAGAGGAGTACATGCCATTGACCCATCACATCTTCTTATAGAAGCCCAAACTTCGCAAGAAGGAGAAGGACTACCTCGTTACTGCACACAAGACCAAATCAATGCTATAGCTCAAAACAGTCCTTACCCATCCATATATAATCCTAACTGGAAGCATCATCCAAATTTTTCATGATCAAATCCTAACAATGCGGCTAATCCATCACATATGTATCCGATGATACCAAATCCGAATTATCGAGCCCCAACTTATAATGCTCAAAATTCTCAACCCGCTCCTCAAACAAAACCTTCAAATAAACCATATAGGCATCCTAATTTCAATCCATCAACCCAACCTTCTCAACCTTCACAAGAAATTGCTCGATTGGAAAAACAACTCTCTAAACAAAATGAATAAATCACCAACCAAGATGCGAGAATTGAGCAAATTACTAAACAAAATGAACAGATGTTGATAATGATGAAGGATCTCATGAAAATCAACAAGAAAGGTAAATTAACTAGTCAACTCGAAGTGAATCCAAAGTATAACTCTCGAGGAGTAAATATTGTGAGGACGAAAATGTAAATCCGGTTAATGTTGTCCCCACATTAAGGTCTGGAAAGAAGGTAGACAACCACATCGGCAACCCCGACATCCTTCTTAAGTCTACCCATGTTCAAAATTCTGAGACTCAGTCGACACCCACTGTTGTTGATCCAATCGACTCTCATTCTTCATCCAAGGTTGGCAATCCTGACCACTCTTCACGTTCTAATATAACACCTTCTTCTTCGAATGAAAAAACTGCTGAATGATTCTATACACCCATAGCTCCATTTCCTCATAGACTCAACAAAAAGAAGAAGCGTGCTAATTTTGACTAAATTCTTGAAATCTTCAAACAAGTTCGAATCAATATTCCACTTCTTGATACCTTCGAGCAAATTCCGCAATATGCCAAATATCTTAAAGAGCTATGTACTCAAAAACGTGCCACTAATGTTCCTAAGACTTCATTTCTAACTGCAAACACTAGCTATGTTCTTTTAAATCCCTCCCCAATCAAGTATAATAACCCCAGTTGTCCTACAATCGGTAACACTCACATTAGTCATGCCTTAACTCGATCTTGGAGCGAGTGTGAATCTTTTGCCTTATACTGTGTACTGTCAACTTGGACTAGGGGAATTAAAGCCTACAAACATCACAATTCAGCTAGCTGATCGATCTGTCAAAAACCCACTGGGCACAGTTGAAGATGTTTTGATACAAATCGAGCAATTCTATTTCCCCATCAATTTCATAGTCCTAGAGACTACACCCGTCTCAAATCCTAACGGTCAGATTCCTTTGATATTAGGTCATCCATTTTTAGCAACATCAAATGCTATCATAAATTGTAGGAATGGTCAACTTTGAATTTCCTTTTGGTACCTAACCATTGAACTAAATATCTTCAATCTTAACAAACAACCAAGGGATCTTGAAATAGAAGAAGTTGACATGATCCAAACAATTGTAGAAAATGATTTTAGTGATACTACAGAGTCTCTTAACATGTGCCTAGATCATTTTAATTCCAATTTCAATGAAGATGAATACATTTATGAATTAAATGATATGCTCTACTCTTTTCATAATTCACTAGAATTCAATCAGTTGATGTCTATTGAAGCCTCAAAAGAAGAACGCCCTAAATTAGACTTTAAACCTCTTCCAAACGATCTTAAGTACGCATACTTAGATTCTTCAGAAAATTTCCCTGTAATCTTGGCCTCCAGTCTCATTAAGGACCAAGAAGAACAACTTTTTAAAATTTTAAGGGAAAATAAAGAGGCATTAGGATGGGTAATAGCTCACATTAAGGGAATTAGTCCATCAATCATTGAACATCGAATACATTTAATCGATGAGGCTAAACCCACTTGCGAAGCTCAAAGGTGATTAAACCCTAATATGAGAGAAGTGGTAAAGGAAGAAATTATCAAAGGTTTATGCAATGACATTATTTACCCTATCTCTGACAGTACTTGGGTAAGTTCGGTACAAGTTGTGCCAAAAAAGTCTGGAATCACTGTGACCACAAATGAGAATAACGAACTTGTTCCTACAAAAGTAAAAAAAATGGTGCATTTGCATCAACTATAGAAAACTCAATGCAGCAACAAGAAAATATCATTTTCCCCTCCCTTTCATTGATCAAATGCTCGAACGCTTAGCCGGTCATGAATATTATTGTTTTCTTGATGTTTACTCCGGCTATAATCAAATTCCCATTGCGCTAGAGGACCAACACAAAATGATATTCACATGCCCTTTCGAAACTTTTGCTTATCGTCGCATGTATTATCCTGCCTTTTGGCAAGGCCGGGATACCAAGAAACTAACTGGAAAATAAGGGTCATACGTCCGCAGCATCGAACAGCTACTGGATAGCCACGAATATTGATGAATTCTATTCGAGTCCGGATCGGGCTGCAATTGATAAGACACATCAAGCAAAGCCGTGAAAACCAACATTCTGAATTTCAAGATAATCCGAGTTCGTATGCTCAAGTTATCACCAATGGAAATTGGAGGAGATAGCCCTATGTTCGAATCCATCAGAACAAGCCTTGGTTCGAATCCATCTGAAGTAGCCTTAGGTTCGAATCCATAAGACTAGTCCTACGATCGAATCCATGGGCCATGCATTGTTTCGAATCCACGGAGCATAACCCTACTTCGAATCCATCGAGCAAGCCATAGTTCGAATCCATCAGCACAGAGCCCTGGTTCGAGTCCATTGAAACATTCCCTACTTCGAATCCATTAAAGGAAAGGCCTTCGAATCCATGAAGTTGAAGAACTTCGACTCCATCCCACAACTATCTTCGAATCCATTCAGCTGAGAAGCCTTCGTATCGATCAACTATGGCCTACCTTGATCGATACGAAGGAAACATCCATTCGATCGATTCGAAGGAGCATACTTTCGAATCTGTTACCTCGAATCCACCAAGTCAAAGCGGCTAAAACCATGGATTCGACCCAGTAAACTCGGAGAAAAAGATGGATCAACCCGAGAAGCACGCGCGCCACATCACCACGCACATGCACCAAGCATCGATTCGACCCTATCGATTCGAAGGGATCGATTCGAACCACTCGTGTCCACCGGAAATGCAATCTTGAATTGATCATAACTCGAGATCTACAAGTCCAAATGCTATGAAATTTTCACAGGAGCTTGCTTATACATGGAAGAATGTCCACACAAAATTTCACCTTGATTGGATGCTTTTTTGATCGATTCGAACTCAGGTTCGAATCGATCCTAAAGTGGGCCCGGATTTCCAGAATCCAGGCGAGTGGGCCCCCTCACGTGCCAGAAGCGGTCTCCCCGGATTTTAGGCGAAATATCAGCCTCCTACACCTATAAATAGAGCCCCTGGTCATTCAGAAAAGGGGTCGGACAATTTTAAGAGCTAAAGAGCACTCAGACTCTACAAGAATTACTCCAAATCACCACTACTGCCTTAGATTCAGACTTAGATCATAAAATAAGTTGTACTACATTATAAGAAATTGTGATCTTCAAGTATCAAGAAATAAAGTCATCAACTTCAGAGTGGACGTAGGCAAGATCGCCGAACCACTATAAATCCCGTGTCATTTACTGCTATTCTTTCCAATTTTCTGAGTGTTCTTCATTTTTATTTCTCTACATATTTGTTATCTGTGAATTGTGATTGCATACTGGTGCTTTCAGTGACTAACGGGTGTTTGTGACCAATTTTAGCGCAAACATTTTGGTGCTTTCACTGAGAGGGTTGAACTTAGGAGTTCTATCATTTGAAAGTTGAATCAGAAGGCTGAGAGATTTAGATCCGAAGAATCATGACAAGACAAACAAGTAGAAGGCAGATACCAGAGCGAAGTCAGCATGAAGGGAGTCAAGAGGCTTCCTTAGGGGCAAACCAAGTATCGATCTTCATCACCAGGGATCAGATGGAGACAATGATGAAGAGACAAGAGGAAATGATCTAGAATTTGCGTCAACAAATTGGACAACTTGGAGCGCAAAATCAAGGAGCAACCAGAATCCAGAACAGAGCAGGGCCATCTGGCGTAGTGCCGGAGCCGAGGGACACACACTTAGGACATGTTAATCCAAACCCGAGAAGAGAGACAAGGACATCCGAGCAACCTGGCGGCGATAGAGGGATGAACGCTCAGCCAGGGGGGGCAGACACCCGAAAGCTCACACGGACTCGGGGGGGCAGATCGAAAGTAGTGAACGAGGACTACAGCTTGGAGACAATGACAGATTGGCAGAGATGGTCAGGCGAGCCATGAGAGGCGGATTAGTAAACAGAGATCTTGAAGATGTGAACATGAGTCCCTTTTCTCCTACGATTAGGTTGGCTAGGAACCTACCAGAATTCAAACTGCCAACAGTGGAAAGGTATGTTGGGAGGACGGACCCTGCAGTCCATCTAACGAGGTATATAAGGCACATGGAAGTGCTGGGGGCATCACAGGAAGTCATGGCCCGGTGCTTTCCATTGTATTCAATAGACATAGCAGCTTTATGGTTTAGACAGCTAGAGAGTGGCTCCATTGGGACATGGACCGATTTGATTGAGAAATTTATGATGCAATTCAGGGTTCACATTTCAGGGCCCAAGAATGTGATGAGTTTGGCAACGCTAAAGCAGAAAGCTGGAGAGTCTTTGAGGAATTTCCTGACGCGGTTCAATGCTATAGCAGCATCAATGGATCAGCCAGATCCATCCTGATTATGATGGCAGCTGTGTCCGGAATAGCTGACGGCACAGAATTCAAAAATTCATTAACTAAGGATCCGCCTATGGATCTAGGAGAATTCTATCACGAGGCAGAAAATTTTTTGCGATTGGAATACGCTAATGCTGAAGGAGAAGAAGGAGAGGGAATAGAAGTTTATGCAATTAAAGACAAAAAGCCTCTCGAAAAGGACTCAGGCAAGGATAAAGGAAAACGAAAGGCTGAGGATAGTGGTGACGGGCCAAAGCGACTGCGAAGAGAGCCACGATTCACCACCTACTCAGAGCTGAATGAGAGTTTAGAGCGAATCTACCAAGATACCCGAGAGCAAGTCCCCTACCGTAGGCCAATATGAAGGGACCCCACTGTTGATGAAAGGAAATCAGACAGATATTGCTTATTCCACGAACTGAATGGTCATAACACTAACAACTGTAGACATCTGAAGGATGAGGTGGAAGGGCACATCAGGAACGGTATGCTACTTCAGTATGTGAGGAGGCGAGCTCCAACGGTGGAGCCAGAGCGACCACCGTCTACATCAGCTAGGGGTGCCCCCGAGCCGGGACACCGTATGATTATCAATTAATTGAAATAACGATGAACAAATCGTAAACCTCTCACCAACACGGGTAAGTCATTTGCACATGTGCGAGATCACGAACGGTCCATAGGCATGCTCTGAATGACTACTAACCCTATCATTGTGGGAGTTTACACTTTGACATCCTTGCTTTGCTTTTGTTTCATCTTGATTTGAGCATTTGAACTTGATTCTATTTAACATTTCTGCTAAAGACTTATTTTCAATGAAAAAAAAATGCTACTTGTGATTTCATAACGGCTAAGCCACTTACACATGTACGGAATCGCGAACGGTCCCTGGGCATGCTCTGAGATGGCGATAAACCGTTACAACAAACAATCTGGGAATTCACCCGAACGTGAAACCTGGTATTGATGATACTAAGTCTCTCCCCGGGCACACTCAGTTCGCCTCGAACGGCACCCGACCGCGAACGGTCATAAATCGCCTCGAACGGCACCCGACCGCGAACGGTCATAAATCGCCTCGAACGGCACCCGACCGCGAATGATCACAAATCGCCTTGAACGGCACCCGACCGCGAACGGTCATAAAATGCCTCGAACGGCATCCGACCGCGAACGGTCACAAATCGCCTCAAACGGCATCCGACCACGAACGGTCACACTTCATCTAGTATAACATTCGATCGCGAACGATCACACTCTGCCTCGTACGGCACCCGACCACGAACGGTCACAATTCACCCAGTATGGCATTCGATCGCAAACGATCACATTTTGCCGCGAACAGCATTCGACCTTGAAAGGTCCCATATTACCTCAAATGACATACGGTCGCGAACGATCGTCATGTGTGGTCAGATAAAAACTATCAATTTCTTTGCAGGTCATCAATAGGATATGAACATCCAGCTTATGACATTACAAAACACACCTTCCTATCGCAAGGCATGTTTTGGGGGGCAAATGTTATCCCGCCTTTTGGCAAGGCCGAGATACCAAGAAACTGACTGGAAAATAAGGGTCATACGTCCGCAGCATCGGGCAGCTACTGGATAGCCACGAATATTGATGAATTCTATTCGAGTCCGGATCGGGCTGCAATTGATAAGACACATCAAGCAAAGCCGTGAAAACCAACGTTCTGAATTTCAAGATAATCCGAGTTCGTATGCTCAAGTTATCACCAATGGAAATTGGAGGAGATAGCCCTATGTTCGAATCCATCAGAACAAGCCTTGGTTCGAATCCCTCTGAAGTAGCCTTAGGTTCGAATCCATAAGACTAGTCCTACGATCGAATCCATGGGCCATGCATTGTTTCGAATCCACGGAGCATAACCCTACTTCGAATCCATCGAGCAAGCCATGGTTCGAATCCATCAGCATAGAGCCCTGGTTCGAATCCATTGAAACATTCCCTACTTCGAATCCATCAAAGGGAAGGCCTTCGAATCCATGCAGTTGAAGAACTTCGACTCCATCCCACGACTATCTTCGAATCCATTCAGTTGAGAAGCCTTCGTATCGATCAACTATGGCCCACCTTGATCGATACGAAGGAAACATCCATTCGATCGATTCGAAGGAGCATACTTTCGAATCCGTTACCTCGAATCCACCAAGTCAAAGCGGCTAAAACCATGGATTCGACCCAGTAAACTCGGAGAAAAAGATGGATCAACCCGAGAAGCATGCGCGCCACATCACCACGCACATGCACCAAGCATCGATTCAACCCTATCGATTCGAACCACTCGTGTCCACCGGAAATGCAATCTTGAATTGATCATAACTCGAGATCTACAAGTCCAAATGCTATGAAATTTTCGCAGGAGCTTGCGTATACATGGAAGAATGCCCACACCAAATTTCACCTCGATTGGATGCTTTTTTTATCGATTCGAACTCAGGTTCGAATCGATCCCAAAGTGGGCCCGGATTTCCAGAATCCGAGCGAGTGGGCCCCCTCACGTGCCAGAAGGGGTCTCCCCGGATTTTAGGCGAAATATCAGCCTCCTACACCTATAAATAGAGCCCCTGGTCATTCAGAAAAGGGGTCGGACAATTTTAAGAGCTAAAGAGCACCCAAACTCTACCAGATTTACTCCAAATCACCACTACTGCCTTAGATTCAGACTTAGATCATAAAATCTGTTGTACAACATTATAAGAAATTATGATCTTCAAGTATCAAGCAATAAAGTCATCAACTTCAGAGTGGACGTAGGCAAGATCGCCGAACCACTATAAATCCTGTGTCATTTACTGCTATTCTTTCCAATTTTCTGAGTGTTCTTCATTTTTATTTCTCTACATATTTGTTATCTGTGAATTATGATTGCGTACTAGTGCTTTCAGCGACTAACGGGTGTTTGTGACCAATTTTGGCGCAAACAGCATGCCCTTCGGTCTTTGTAATGCTCCCGCTACCTTTCAGAGATGTATGATGTGTATATTTTCTGATATGGTGGAGGATTTCTTAGAAATGTTCATGGACGATTTTTCAATCTATTGGTCATCTTTCGATCAATGCCCCCTTCGTTTAGAACGTGTCTTAAAGCGATGTAAGGAGAAATCTCTTGTGCTTAATTGGGAAAAATGTCATTTTATGGTTAAGCGAGGAATAATATTAGGTCATGTTGTCTCTGAAAGTGGCCTAGAAGTTGACAAATCTAAAGTTGATCTTATTGTTGACCTTCCTCCACCAAGGTCCGTCAAGGACATTCGCTCATTTCTCGGCCATGCAGGATTTTATAGGAGGTTCATTAAAGATTTTTCAAAATTTTTAAAACCTCTTTCGAATCTTCTAGCTAAAGACATTAAATTTGAATTTTCCAATGGATGTAAAACATCTTTTGAAACCCTTAAATCGATCTTGACCACTGCACCTATCGTCCAACCTCCAAATTGGACTTTGCCTTTCGAATTAATGCGTGACGCTTCTGATTATGCCATTGAAGCCATCTTAGGTCAACAAATCAATAAACTTCCTCGAGTCATCTATTATGCTAGCAAAACTCTTAACGAAGCTCAATTGAATTACTCAACCACAGAAAAAGAGTTTTTAGCAGTTGCCTTTGCCTTCGATAAGTTTAGATCATATCTCGTAGGTTCTAAGGTCATAGTTTACACCGATCATACCGCATTGTGGTATTTACTCACGTAAAAGGATGCCAAACCCCTCTTAATCCGTTGGATCCTCCTTCTTCAAGAGTTTGACCTAGAAATACGAGATAAAAAGGGTTTTGAAAATGTTGTAGTTGATCATCTTTCTGGTATTATTCGTGAAAACATCGATAACTCTCAAATTAATGATCATTTTCCCGATGAACAAATTCTTTCTATCTCCAGTGCACCATGGTACGCGGACATCGTAAATTATCTTGTCACAAATGAAACACCTTCCCATTGGTCAAAACAAGATAAATAAAAATTTCTCTCCAATGTTCGAAACTTTTACTAGGACAATCCTTATCTCTTCAAATATTGCACCTATCAAATCATACGTAGATGTGTCCCCGATCATGAATTCCATAGCATCCTCTCCTTTTCACATAATCAAGCATGTGGAGGACATTTTGGAGCAACGAAAACTGCTGCCAAGGTGTTACAATGCGGTTTTTATTGGCCTTCTCTTTTTCGTGACCCCCACGAATTTTGCTCCAAATGCACTAGATGTCAACAAACAGGTTGTATTTCCAAACGTAACATGATGCCCCTAAACCCAATTTTTATCATCAAAATTTTTGATGTTTGGAGTATCCATTTCATAGGTCCTTTTCCTAATTCTTTTGGAAATCTCTACATCCTACTTGCAGTAGATTACGTATCTAAATGGGTTGAGGCTATTCCCACCAGAACGAATGATAATAAAGTTGTTGTCAAATTTCTGAAAGAAAACATATTTTCTCGTTTTGGCACACCTCGAGCTATTATAAGTGATAACGGTTCTCATTTTTGTAATCATGCTTTTGAATCTCTTCTTAAGAAATACTCTATCACTCATAAACAATCTACTCCATATCATCCATAGACTAGCGGTCAAGTCGAGATTTCCAACAGACAAATTAAACAAATTCTTGAAAAGACAGTTAACTCCAACAGAAAAGATTGGTCATCTAAATTGATAGATGCCCTTTGGGCATTTCGCACATCTTATAATACCAATCTAGGAATGTCACCATACCGATTAATCTTTAGAAAAGAATGTCACTAACCCATTGAGTTCGAGCACCACGCACTTTGGGTAATCAAATACCTTAATTTTGACATAGAAAAAGCAGGATCGCATTGTAAATTACAATTGTCGGAATTAGAAGAACTAAGAAATGAAGCATATGAAAATGCAAAGATTTATAAAGAGAAAACTAAATTTTATCACGATAAATCCATAATTCGTAAGACATTTGAAGTAGGTCAAAAAGTTCTCTTATATAATTCCAGACTTCATTCATTTCTGGGAAAATTGAGATCTCGATGGACAGGTCCATATATTATGAAAATAGTG
The DNA here is from genome assembly GCA_030737815.1 of Allium fistulosum. Lineage (NCBI taxonomy): Eukaryota > Viridiplantae > Streptophyta > Magnoliopsida > Asparagales > Amaryllidaceae > Allium > Allium fistulosum. Next base: position 424,029,379 of record CM060906.1, read on the forward strand.
TACCCTTATGGTGCAATTGAAATTGAAAATCCTAAGGACGGTTCAATTTCAAAGGTCAATGGACAACGATTGAAGCCATTTCTAGAGTTTCAATAACATGAGGACGACGAGTTCGTGGATCTTCACGAACTTAGCTATTCGGCATGAGCCACTCACTATCTTGTACATATCAGGTTGTATTTTTTTTATAGTTTTTATAGTTTTTTTTCCTTCTGACAATTGGGACACTATCTCATTCCAGTGTAGGGGGATGCATATCTCATACTGTTTATTCATATTTCATAGTATTGCATCGCTTCAAAAAAATCATCTCATCGTTTGTTTTCAAATTTCATTTCAATTTTTTTTCAAGCTTATCTCATTTTCCATTATTTTCAGGACTTTGATTTATTTTTAATTAGTCAAGAGACTCAAGACAAAGTAAATAGTTGAAGTCAATTGATGGAAATTTTTGTGAATCACTAATTTCAAATGTAAAATATGATGAAAAGTTGAATTACAAGCGATAATAGTGAGGTTAGTATATAGGGGGATTCGTAGGTGATGGTTATGAAATCCTTTCTAAATTGTAGCCTTTGTTTAAAAAGTGGTATATTTAAAGTACATGCATTGACATTTCAAATCATTGAAGTTAAGTGGTGCTAAGTTGATTTGCATAACTCCATTTTCTTAATTCAAAAAAAAAATTAATAAGAAACACCTAGAGTCAATAGGTGTGCACACTTATGAAAGTGTGTACACTCGCCATGCTCTATACTCTTCTCACGTAAGCCACAAGGCAGTGCATGGATGGTATATCTGGCCTCAGCATTCCGAGTTAGGTGTATAAAGAAACTAAATAAATAATCACCTAAGGATTACCGACCTTTTTTGACATAGTCAGCGTCGGTTTGCACAATTCGCCAAGCTCTGTCCCAACTCTCACGCAAGCCCACGAGGTAGTGCATGGGTGGTATACCTTGGTCCAAAAGTTAGGGGTATAATAAAAAAAATTATTTTTAATAAAGAGAGAGTAAGTAATTGAAACCTAAACACTTCTTGACTTTATTGATTTGGCTTGTTATACAAAAGGAAATGAAAATACATGTGGAAAACTGTGATTAACATTAAAGAATTTATTTCATGGCTGCACTATGTTATCAACCGAAACAACTGGCTAAACCAGAATTTACAATATAAAAACTTGAGTTATATTGAAATTTGTGATTAGTGAGGAACCGAAAATTTTCTTGACATTGACTAAAACTTATACACATTATTTTATTGTGATTATTCTGAAATAAATCGAGTCCGCATTTGGATTTTGTGGGTAGTATCCGCTGAAAACCCTCACGAGACACCGCTCGTCCTACTAGGGACACCTAGAGGTTAAACGACTTGTTGCATATGCTCAATACAATCGTGTTTCCTACAAAAAAGATTTATTTAGTTTTTATTTTCTTGCTTATTTGAGGACGAATAAAATTCTAGTGTGGGGGTATTTGATGAACGTATTTTTCTACATTTTAAACCGTTCGTTTCATATATTTTTACTTTAATAAAACGGTATTATACACGTATTTTGTTGTGGTTTTGCAGATTATAGATTCCAAAGTGCAACATTGAAAATATTCGATTTTGGCTTCTGTTGGTTCAAAAGACACGCAACAAAGACTGTGCAATAGTTTAAGCACCGAATAAAGCACATATATCATCTCAAAAATGTGGGCTCTCCTTCAAACATTGTTCAAACACGGCCACGCTTAAATTGGTTTCAAAGATTATACATTCTCCAATTCAAGTTTTGCATACTATCCAAAGCAAGATCACATGAAGGCAAAGCTTGGTCAAATGACCACATTATTTTGTTTCAAAGCATGGCCACGAAAAATCAAAGCTTAACGTATATTTCAAGCTAGTTACGTGTATTTCAATTCTAGCCAATGGCCACTTCAACTCAAAAGTAGCTCGCGGGGCCTACCATTTCAAAGCTCAATCAATGATGTGTGGCAAATCATGGTCACGTGAACACTAAAACAAGTTCAACATATATTATTTTGAAGCAAATCACGTGAGTTTTAATCAAAGATCATGTCACATTTGCAATTGCCAGCACATGCTTTGATTTAGTATTTGCTATATTCTAAACATTGGCTGCATTTTCTCATCTTTGGACCATTCAAACAAGGCTAGGTGTTCAAGTCAAGAATTCAAATATTGCAATGGACCAATTCTTCTAGAAGGACTTCTATGGAAGTGGCGAATATATTTCATTCAGGAGCCTATATATACCGAACAGATATAGCGCTTTGAAAATCATCTCTTACCCCATCACTCTTCTTCTAGTTTAGTTTTAATTTTAGAAATGTTTTTATTTTCGGACAGAATACGTAGGATTGTTAATTAGATTTAGCAATTTATTTATTCTTGTTCTTAGTTATTTTCAGTACTCTTTCCAGTTAGTTAATCAATTCAGTTTATTTTATTTCAGTTGTTTGCTATGTTAATTTCTTTTACGCACTTTTAGTTTCTGCTCTGATTTCTATAATTTTATATTTGGATTGCATTTTGGATTAGATTCGAATCGATTCGGAGTATATTATTGTTTTTATTTTCTGTTCAAGAACCATCATCGAATTTGTTTAACACGCTTAAGATTTAAATATGGATTTCAAATATTTTAAAACACAATTCCTTGTGTTCAACCTGCATACTACACACTTGTGCGCTTGAAGAATTTATTAAATTTGTACTTTTCTAGTCAATAGAAAAGTCGCAACAAACTGACCATCAAACCATCCTCATCGCAAACCACTAGAACAACCGCGAGCACCCACTACAAACAACTGCAGCAAACGAAACACTCCAGAATCTCCAATTGCTAAAGCCATTACCTGAAATCGAACGTCAGCCATTGAATCACGACCACGATCCTCCCCTCGACATATGAACCATTCGCGACACCACGCTCAAACAGCAACCACCCAATTGAAATCGTCACCGCAACCCTTCCACCTGGAACACTCTAATTACACCCTCCCTCTCTCTGTAATAGCGATGAACCTCTACCCATTCTTTTTTCTTTTCTTTTCTTTCTTTTTGATTTTGATTGAGGGAATTTGATTTAAGAGAATTTGTGAAGTCAATTTTTGCACTAGGTTGTTAATTTGAGTTCTCTGCTATTTTTTTTACACAGTTTTAACTAGCCCTGGTTTGGGCTTATTTTCAATTTTTTTTCTCTTTTGTATTTTTTGTTGTTTTTTTAAGTTCATTTGTTCTTTTAAATTTCTTTATTTCTCTTTTTTTATCTAAGAAAAAAATTTGCTTTCTTTTAATTTTGTTTTGCTTCATCCTCTAAGTAAATACAAATTTCAATTCTTCTCTTTAAAAAAAAGAAGGAAAAACTTTAGTCTATTTTGTTTTCACTTGTTTGTCTTATTTTATTTTAGTTTTTCTTTGATATATATATATATATAACTTGTATATATCTTGTTTTTTTAATTTCAGGTTGCCAAAGCAGAAATTCAAAAGGAAGAGTTACTTGCTTCGCTTTGCTTGCCCAAAAAAATATATAATAACTGCTTGCTTGCTTATAAAAAAAATTCTCTAAAATAATTTGCTAATAATTCTGCACGCTCTGGTAGTGTGCTCTTTATCCCTTGTTTTTATTTGCTTTGCATTGTTGGTTGTTTGCATTTAAAAAAAATTCAAAAACAAAAACAAAAATCCAATTGTAGTTGCATTGTTAATACACGTTTAATTTCAGTTTTGCATTTCATCTTAGATTTTGATTAATAATAATGGTTAGACATCAATAACGCTTAATTATATATTGACAAGTTGTCTTCTATGAACAAGTTATCTTCTTGGTGTCTAGGCTACGGTAGAGCAATAACCATTTATAAATATTACGGTGATTCGTAAATATTATAGTGGTTGTTTCTCTGAAGATACTTAAACCTTTGGCTGCATTGCTACTGTGATTCGTGGTGCACCGATAAATCCTATCTATTACCTGGCCAAGAACTATCTTGTTGGATTAAAACAAAGTGTGATTATACAATTTTGGGTTAGGAGCTACTTAGGATAGAAAATTTGTAATTAAACCCTTACATTCATTTAGTTGCATCAGTTCATGCATATTTTAAAAAAAATTCAGAATCCAAAACTAAAAAAATTGTAAATATTTCTTAACTTAGTTTTGAAACTTTGAAAATTTTCAATCAAAATAAAAAATCAAAAAAAAAATTTAGTTAGTTGTTTTTGTTAGAAAAACAAAAATCCAAAAAAATATAAAATCTTTTCAAAAACAAAAAAAAATTGAAAATAAAACAAAACAAAACAAAATCAAATTTCCTTTTTGAAAAATAAATTCCTTTTGGTAAATAGTTTTCCTTTATAAAAAAATCCAAAAAAATACATTCTTGAAAATGTCCGAGTTTTCTTACTCCCCGGAATTTAAATAGTTATGAAAATCAATATAATCCATATGATTTCACTCCAAATTCTTATGGATATTTTAATGACAACTATTGTATAACAATTCGACTTTTGAACAAAATTTTCAAAATGATAACCAACCCTCAACTCATGAAAATAACATTGAAATGATTTCATCTTTACTTAAACTCTCTACACAACAAAATCAAAGGATAAATGAATTGTGTAATTCATACTTGTGCAATAACTCAAGTCAAAATTTTCAATATAATCAAAATTTGAATTCACTTCAAAATTCAAATGGTTTCGAGTATAACCCATGCCAATTCAATTTTGAACTTCAAAATGAATTTCAAAATCAAAATGAAAATGGAAACAACTATTTAAACGATTTTGGCAACGGGAATTGTTTCAATGATGGTGAAATTTTTTGCTCTCAACCATTTCAAATCGAAAATTCTCAAGTTAATAATTATAAAATGGATTTTGTTGAGCAAATGGATGAAATTTATAGTGATCACTCGGATTTGTTATTTGAAACATATATGAAATAATGTGAGAAACAAAATCAAATCCCAACTTTTGATGAGTCAAATAATAATCCACCTTTTACCCAATTTGACGATTTTCAGATAACAGCTTTTTAAATTGAAAATGATAATCTTAATGAAGTTGTAGCAAATATGGTAATTGAGTTGGATTTTAATTCTTTCGAGAGTGTGGAACCAAATTTAAAATTCGATTTTCCTTTTCCCGATTTTGAAAATTTAAATATAACAACTTTGGATTTTGAACTTGATATATGCAATGAAGTTGTTGATAATCCAACAAAGGAAGATGAATTTTGTGAACATAAATTCTTTAGACTTTCGAAGATGAGTTGTTAAATTCCGAAGGGGTTGAGTTAAATCACCATTTTGATTTTGAAATCAATAATTGTGAAGAAATTTTCAATGATAAGTTTGAATTTCAATTTGGTCAAAATAAACTTAAAATTCAACCAATTTTTCTATCTACCTCAAAAATCATCGAAAATAAACAACTCATACGATTTTTAATAAAACGACATTCGTTTTTCCAAATCAACATTCAACTCTGAAATCTTTTATGATTTGGTTTTCTGGGCTTAAGCTGTGTCTCTCATACTTGACGAGACAAATGAATTGGTCTTTGAAAGACCGTTTCATTTACTCTCTAACAGCATATTTTCTGATGTCGTGTAAATAAGCATTTCATTTTCTTGTAAAAATATGCCATATTTTTATTATTATTTTATTTTTCTCCTTTCACTTGGGTTGACTGTGGGGACACAGTCAAAATCAAGTGTAGGGGGGAGGCTCATCTTCTTTTTCATTTTTCATGGTTTATTTTTGCATTTTCTTTCCAAAACTCAAAAACTAAATTAAAACTAAAAAAATCAGAAAAAAAATCCCAAAAACAAAATTTCTTTTTAATTACTTTTGAAGAAACACTATAGGATAAATATATGGTTTTGGTTATTAAATTGAAATTTTTGAAAATTTATTTGTCTCAACAAAAATAAAAATAAAGTTTGATTACAAGAAACTATGCTTTAACTAGTATATAGGAAGATTCATGGGTGATAATTATGGAGTATATCCTAATTGAAAATCTTTGTTTAAAAAAATGGTGGATTTAAAGAAAAGGATATAACATTTTTTATCTTCTAAGTTAAATGGTGCTAAGATGATTTTGCAAACTCCCTCTTCAAAAAAAACAAAAAATATATATAACAAGAAATTTTTTGTATATATGTATATATTTTTATTAACACCTAGAGTGATGTGTTCACACACAAGTGTGTACACTCACCATGCTCTGTACCCTTCTCATGTAAGCCCGAAAGGCAGTGCACGATCGGTATATCTGGCTTCGATTTATCTGAGTTAGGTGTATCTATATAAAATATATTTCATTAATAACGCCTACAGTCGATAGGTGTTCACACTTGTTTGTTCACTCGCCACGCTCTGTATTCCCTTCACATAAGCCCGAAAGGAAGTGCCTGGGTATTATATCTAGCCTCGGTTTTTTGAGTTAGGCATATGTAGATATTGTTAATATCAATAAAATTTTCAAATAAGAGAGAGTAAGCAATTGAAATCCAAGCACTATTTTAACTTGTTTGATTTGACTTGTTATTCAAAAGAAATGAAAATACCACTTTGATAAACTTTGAAAATCAACTAAGGATCCATTTCATAGTTGCACTATGTTATCAACCAAAATGACTAGCCAAACTAGAGTTTATTTGTTTTGATAAATTAGTTTTTGTTGGAAATTTTGACAAGTAAAAGGACTTAAATTTTCAAGATAATGACCAAAACTTATATTTAACTTATTCGTGCCAATTTAAAAGTAAATTCTTCATTTGTAAATATTTTCAAAAACATGCATTCATATCATTATAAATAAATCTTGCATTTCGTAAATATGTTCATGTTGCATTTGGATTTTGTGGGTAGTATCCGCTGAAAGCCCTTACGAGACAACACTCGTCCTACTAGGGACACCTAGAGGTTTAACGGCTTGTTGCATATGCTCAATACAATCGTTCTCCCTATGAAAACGGATTTATTCTAGTTTTTCTTTATTCGAGGACGAATAAAAAGATAAGTGTGGGGGTATTTGATGTGCACGTAAATGTGCATATTTTTACTTCCATATTTTATCAAATTTAATTAAATAAATGAGCATATAGGGTGTTTTAACATGTTGAAATCAAAATTCAAATTATTTTCAAATCGTTATTTATTCATCTTCATAAAGGGGCAAAATGGTTATTTTTGTGCATATACTAATTTGAGAATATTTATTTGCACATTTTATTTTTATTTGTAGGAAAATTAGACGAAAATTACAAGAGATTTCATGAAGAAATGTGCATGCACAAGAGAAGGAAACAAATGAAGATAGAAATAATTCATTTCATGTATCATGGAGGACCCTACCTACCTGCTTACCATGATGTACAATTAGGAGCTAATGCGCATGCTAAAAGACCTTTAAAGTTACATGCACACTTAATAGAGGATTATCTCATGCCAATGATAACTTGGTGGCCACACTTCCTCAAGGGTAGTTTGGGTAGTTCCCAAAAATAGGATTAGGGTTTCCAAACATGTATAAATACCACATATGTTCATGTAATTAGCTCTCTCTTCTCTTAGTCTCTTAGCCTCTTCTTTAGTTAGTTTAGTTTGAGGCTCACAAATAAAAACTCTCTTTTCTTTTTCATGGCTAATTAGCCATTTTCTTCTTTCATGTAATTTCTTTTTATGCAACTTTAATACATGCTCTTTTCTTTGTTGTTTATTTCATGTTAGTAGTGTAAATCTCTTTATTTTATGCAAGTAGCTTAGCTTTTATTTTATTTTGCTCTCTTTTTCTTCTTGTTTTTGTTTCATGTTGAATGTTACATTTGTTGAAATGATAACAAATATGAGAGGCTAAACCCCTTCAATTTAGGGGTAATGAAGCTCTCTTAATCATGTAGCTTTAACATTTTGATAATTTTTTATCTCTTTTTGTGCTTAATGACAATGTTTGAATGGGTTAAATTTGGTCGTTTTAGCTTTGAATTTGATAGCCTATATTGTTGACACCAAATAGGCTATGCTTAAACAAATAGAACACAAATTACCTCTTCTTCTACATATGATGTTGGTAATGAAGTGATTTTAAAATCAAAATTTGATGGTCTATATTTCTAATCAATAGTTAATAGGCCACTCTTAGAATAGATTTTATTTTCAATTTCATTGTCATTTTCATCAAAGTTAAAAAGTGATTTAATGGGCGTGTTATAGTTTGATGGCTTATGTTGAGCTAATTAATAGCATAAATAGGTCATACTTATGGTAAACACATCAATTAAATTCACTAATGATCAAAAAAGAAGATCATAATTTCATGTTGTGTTGATTTATATGATTAAGAGAGTGGATTTATCTCTAAATTTCCTTTAAACTCTCATATTTTTATCAATTTTCTTTTGCTAGTTTTTTTTTCATTTCTTTTAAATATTAGTTAATTTGAGTGAATAGAATTTTAAATTTTAAACAATTCCTTGCGGATCGACCCGTACTCACCACGTACTAGAATTGTACGTCGTGCGTTTGCGGTAATTTTTAATTAAAATTCGATTAGCTATTTTCCAGTCCGATAGGAAATTAGCCGTCAAACACATTCTAATCCAACCAAAATTATTTTCAAATACTATTTTACCATTCTTTTTTATAAATTCATACAAATATGAACTCTCTTTTAAATTAGTATAGGGAAGGAAGTATAAATTTTTCTCCTAAAACTTAATAATTTAAAACCAATTTTATATTTCATGTTAAAATAGTCTGTAAGTGGATAACCTAATTTATTTCGAAATCATACGTACTTTACAAAATATCTATCTTTTTTTTAGAAAATTTTCCATCCATCATAGGATAAAAAAAACAAAATTCATAGCTTAATAAATTTCAGAGCCAAATTAAATCAAATTAAAAAAAATTATTTAGTAATACATATAACTATAAAGGAATTTTTCATTTTACATTTCAAATTATATCAAAATTCATTAAATATATACACTTATATTTTTAAATTCTCAAATACTGTCAATAAATAATATTGCATCGCTATTGATTATAGTGATTACTAATATCAATTGACTGCAATATTGATATAATCAATAATGCCTTGCTAGTGATCACAACTATGCACTAAAATCCACCGGCTGCAACTAACACCAAAAATACATACTAACACAAAAAAAAAAAATTTCAAACTACTTGCCAATATACTAAATATAAACTCTAGTTTTCAAATCCTTTCCAAATACAAATCTCAAATATCCCTTTAACAAAATAATTTACTTGTTTAATTTCCCATTTAAAATATTCAACTTTATTCCAAAATATTTTAATCCTCCACAAAATTACTTATAACATTCTTTCAGAATCATCATGTCCAAATGTCTCATTTAAGCATTTAAGAACATCTATCGAATACTTGTGTACCCGCATCGACCAAAATCCTTAACACGCTCAACAGACAAGTTAACCCAATTTTTATTTGTAAAAATATCTATAAGTATCACTTTCACAAATTATCGAACATAGTAGTTACAATAAAATAATTTCTAAATCTCCATTTAATACATTGTTTATAGTGTATATATACTTTCCAAACAACTTCTAATTAAAAAATTCATTCCTCCATTAAAATCATTTGATAATAATAACCAATATTTGTATTCGATAAAACTTTGCTTTCACCAAATATTATTTATTATTATTATTATTTTAAACATCTTCAAACAGTCTTTAAAACACACACACACACACACACACACATATATATATATATATATATATTACTCAAAAAGCATTTCAAAAAGTAATTTATGATGACAAACAAACATTACTTAAATTTATTTACTAAGAGTATAGACCTGATAATTAAATTCGTTTCATAACTTTGATAGATATACACTAATCTAAAAATCAAATTCAATTGCTATAGTATCGATTTAATTAACCATAAGAAACCAAATAAAGGTGCTCTACGGAAACTAACAATTTCACTGCGTACTCTGCTAAAACAAAGCAAAACTCGAATACGCAACAACAAGACAAATACCACAATACAATATCAAACCATCCAAAATCATACGATACAGATACCACTGGTTGGACTAACTTCCATTGCTATTCCAATCCTTTTTATACTTATATTAAAAAGAAAGGGAATTAATTATATATTTAAATACTTATTTTTAAAATCATAAATATGTCCCCAAATGATTACCCCAGTAATCATCCTATTTATATATAATATACTATCTCTTATTATGGAGAACTACCCATTACTCCCAAGGGACAGGGACTCTTAAGTCCGATCTAAGGTCTCGACTTGTGTCTCAATATACGATGTATTATTCTAGACCTGCTCTGATATCATTTTGTAACACCCCACCTCTATACTCATACTATCCAAGAGTATTACATAGTAACACTGTCAGATAATACGGAAAATAAGGCTATATGGGTATACATGTGAATATTTCCATGGACTAACACTGGTACATATTAAACATCTAATATAAAACTTACCTATATGTTATCTGGGTTTTTAACCTAGCAGAATCCAGCAGAAGTCAGAACAACCTGATCGAGTCAGAATAGCTCCAAAGTCAACCGAAAGGACTAGAATAAGGAGTCAGTAGAAGTTGGAAGAAAAGGAAGAAAAATACTCTAAGGACATGGATCGCCAGCGATCCATAGCATCAACTCGGGAGTTCGCAAACAACGTCGATGCAAGACAATGAAGATCTCCAGATACCAAAATCCAAAAAAAGACTAAGTGTATGGATCACTAGCGATCCATACAATATGGATCGCCAACGATTCATGCATCAACATAAGGTCGTCGTGATTCATAGAGGACAAAGCAAGGGCAAAAAAAGGGAGTTGGCTCGCACCCGAGCAAACACTATGGATCGCTAGCGATCCATGGTTTTGGCTCGGGTCGCGAGGCAAGCTCTAGTGGACCTTCCTGTGATCATCTGCGAGTAGTTGGCGCGAACAGGCCTGGCCCAGAAGCTCTCCGATCTCCATAAATACCATCCTACCTGCAAGACAAACGGGATATTCTCTGGACCGGTGGCGGAAACTCCGCTGGAAGCTTTCTTCACTCTTCACCTCAATCACAACAGTCTTTAAAAGGATTCACTATGATTCTTCAGTGGATTCCAAGATTGGAGACTTGATCTAACTAAGGATATTCAAGAGCTTTGTAATCAAATACACCTTATAACAGCAACCAGTCAATAATAAAAATTATAAAGTGGACGTAGGCTTCACTAACAGTCGAACCACTATAAAAATCTTCTTGTCTTCCTTCTATTTCTTCTCTTTTATAGTTATTCTCTATATTATTGCTCTGTAAGAACAGGGCTGGTGCTTTCATACTCAATCCAGGATATTGATCCATTTTTTGGGTTAACACTATATGTACACACTATCGGTGCAAAGCGGTTGACACGTGTGCCTCCAGGATAGAACAGTACATAGTATATAGTACATCATAGAGGGCACAGTCAATCGCAGTGATAACATATGATATTTAATATAATAATGTCATAAAGATACAACACAATTCAAATGTCATTTATACATACATACAGTGAATCAATGTCATACTAATATCATGTACAATCCTAATATAATACTCCTCTAAGCCCAATGAAATACTAGCTGGTCATATTGTCCCTGTACCTAAAAAGTCTAGGACTGACGCGGGTATTATAAAATAATACATGGGTCAGACTATGTCTAATCATAGATCATGGATAAGATGATACAATATAAACAAGGAAGAATAATATGATATCTCTAATAAAGATACTTAAACATCAAATGGCATATCAAAGTGTGTGTGTGTGTGTGTAGAATAATCCTCAGGGCATTAAATTGCCTAAATATCTCAATTCCATATAAAGATGTCATCATCCATTTAAAACACATTAAATCAGAAATCACTTAATCGACACAAATGGGTGAATCATACATATCCAAAAACCATCGTCTAAATCTAGAAAACAATACTAGATGAGATATCACTAAGTATATTGGGCTAACAAGAAGCAAAGCCTAATTATCTCTTAATCTCATATCATAAGATATCATCATCAAAACTCTAAAATCAATAAGAAAGATCTAAGCCAGCTCATAACAATATACAAATATAATCAATAAGAAATAGGCTGTTTGCCTATAAAGAATATGCCATCTGCATGAGAAGGATACGGAGTTGATCATACTCTAGACACAGTCTTAGGTATAATCTCATATATATATACATAGTATATGTCTATCTACTACTCACATACTTGCCCCCATACACCACATGTACTGGAACCAGACGAGAGACTGACAGCACGTCTGCTTGCTCCAAAAGCCACATGTGGTCCATATGACACGACTTCAACAGTCATTGGTTACCATTACCTCTCTCATCTCGGTATCGTGACAATGATCCACCACAGGCTCGACAATGCGTAGTCTCTTCGGCAACGACTACCGACATGTACCCCTATGGTAACTGACTGTTGGCCAATGCAACACAAGGGGCAAGCAACTATTTGTCTCGTGATGCACATCAAATATTGTAACAACAATAATGGTGTCGCGGATTTAGGGCACGACCCCACGATCAGGCCGCCGGGATGGATATTGGGAAATCTGGTTCACTCTCAAAACATAAAGGGAGTCGGTCAAAGGTAGATAGACACATAATGTATACAACTATGTAACTAACTTGTAGCCTCCATTTGTTCTCACCGCAGCGAGTCACACAACATACCCATATATGAGTGTCATCAATGAGCAAAGAATAACTGAATAAATAACACAACGGCGTTCCATACCACAGCGTGTTAAGATCATTTATTCAGTGCTCACATATCACACTTGCTCCTTCTATATTCTATATAACGAGTTTAAAGAATAACCGGAAAAGTGTTTCCAAAAATCTCATACCAGACGGTATCACTATACCGTTTATTCAAATTTCTCATCACACGAAATAGTTGACAATAAATCTAATAAAAGGGATGTCATCGTCGTATCATATTAAAATACCAATCAAATCAATGTCAACGGTGAATCACTCATATAATTATTTTTATACAATATAAAACAAGATAAGAAATATCAAAATCATAGTTATGATAATATAAAAACAAGTTATTCATAATCCAAAAAATATATTTTTTAAAACGTAAATGGTATAGATTAAATTTCACCCTTCTAAAAAAATCGATAATTAATGAGTTTTTAAATAATATAAGAATATTCACTTTATTAGTTTATTACTTATCTTTACATTTAAGTATGTACTGTAACCGACAATTATGTATATATATAATTGAGTTTCGATATATTTAATTTTTTATATTTTAAATGTAGTAATATATATAATTCAATTATAGTGTCCGCAGGTGCGGCGCAGTGGAAAGGAGGCTTGAGTTCTGGTAAAAAGACTCAGGTTCGATTCCTACCATGCGCTTTCCTATCCTATATAAATTTACCCTATGGTATGGGGGCTTGGATTAGCGGACGGCTTTACTATACCCTCCTCAGGAGTTTACCGGCCCGTCGGGTACTCCTGGGTTTTCAAAAAAAAAATCAATTATAGTTTACTTAAACTTATCCTTATATATATATATATATATATATATATATATATATATATATATATATATATATATATATATGAAGGGCACACATTAACAAATGCATGAGTTGGAATCACTATGAATTATTGTGGAATATAAGGCCACAACAATTAGCAATAGTACAAATAATGATTGAGTTACTAAAGTTAAGAGCATGAAATAATTAATACAAGATTATATACAAATGTACACAAAGTATAAACAATAGTAAAATGAGGATTTCAAAAGAAAGCAAACTCTCACATATTAACACTCGCCCTTACACATAGATTTATATATAGAGAAAACTCAAATGCTCGTATAAATGTAGTAGCAGCTCCAGTCATGCAAATAAAATGCCCACAACAAACTCACGAAAGAAGAAGAGAGGGAAACCAGAAAGTGCACACAAACACATGTTTCCAAAGCACAGAAATAAGAAATTTCCAAGTTTAAATTGAGAATTAGACTAAATGTGGTTGTTGGTATATTGTAACCACGATATAACAGGCGCATGTAAGAAAAATCACATGAGGCCAGGAATGTGCACTGCTAACTAATTCATGTTGAGATAAAAGAATCTAATATATGGTTGACAAATTAAATACCAAATGCACCTTTGTTTATATATATTACTCACGCACTAATTTATACAACCCACACACACATAAAACTCATCACTCACGGACAATTGCATACCCATATTCTAATGCATACACACTAACCCACACATATCCAAGTACAGCAATTGACTCTCGTTCATAATTACAAATCCAAGATGTATACACATGCAACTAGAGGAGTACAAATGATCCACGCCTTTATAAAATGACAATTTTAAAACTATTTAAATAATATAATAAAAATTATTTGATTAATCAGTTATACGCAAATGTGTGTGTATATTTATATATGTATAATTAAGTATAATTATTTTAAGTCATCAATATAAGAATAAAGATATATTTATGGTTATAAGAATAAACATTCAAAGATACATGATGTATTCACTTTGCTCATTCATTGCAGTTTGCATCAGATAAACAAGCAATAAATGATATCAGGAATGCAAGTTTCAATAACATGATATGTGAAAATTAATGCAGCAGCTATATATGTATGTGCTTGCGTGCGTGCGCGCGTGCGTGTGTATATATATATTCATAAACACATAATAACCAATTAAAAATAGCCTAGTATATCTCCTTCATGCAACTTGAAAACAATTTATATATATGTGTATGTATGTATGTATGTATACGTATTGCAAAACAAAGACAACGGTCTTATTAATGGCTTCCTTTCTCTGAGCGATTTTCTCTTAATCGTTTACCACTGCTCCTCTTCTTTCTTCTCGCTCTTTTTACTGTCGATCCTTGGATTCTCCAGATCTGCGGTGTCGTGGGTCTCGATGTCTTTCTCGGGTGTTGCCGAGTTTGCTCTCTCTGGCAAGTTCTTATGCGATTGTCCTCCGTTTGGCGATATTGCCTCGGCATTATTGGCGGAGGTGGCTGCTCCTATGTCGGTTACTTATTCTGGTGATAGATCTGTGGACATTAGGGTTTTCTCCTTGAGCCAATTTGGGGCTTTGTCTCGTTCTCGATTCTTGTTGGTTGGGAATTGTTTTATGGAAGTTTTGCCGATTTTCACAGATGATTTGGTGTCTCGCCCCTCCCCTTTCTGGCGTGGGTCTTTTGGTGAATTGTTGTTGTCAGAGGCTAGTTCTGGCGAATCTGGGTATGGCCAGAGGCGGGAGTTCATCGCCCGTTTCGAGCCCCATCTGAATTTCTCGTCGGATTGCGCCTTGTTGCCTTGTGGGGAGGAGGGGGTGACGGTGGGGTCGGTAATTTGCTTATTTGGGTGTGTGGCTAGTGAGCAGATCGATGAGGGTTTAATCGCCTCATCAAATTCTGCTATACCTGCCTCAGTGCCCCCGCCTATGTTCGTTTCTGATGATTTAGTGTTGCCTTCTGATGGTTGTGCGGTTAGTGTTGGGGGATTCTTGGATGCCACCGCGGTTGATGGGGATTTCACCACCCCATGTAGCCAGGTGATCGGTGATTTATTGCCTCGCTTGCAGCTTGCTGTTGTGCCCTCTGGGCCAGAAAACAGTGATGTCTTGACCGACGATTCCGTTGTCTCGCACCAGGCTTTCCCTGTGGTCGATGGATTTTGCGGTTCTTTGGTTGGTGGCGGGGTCTCGTTTGCTGTCTTGGGACTGTCAGAGTTTGTGGTTTCTGGTTTCCTTAATTTTCGGGCTGATGTGGATCTAGGTTGGAAGGTTTGCATCTCTTGTTCGTTTCCTTATTTTGTTGTTGTTGCTGGTTTGCCTTTATACTGTCGGTGCTTACACACCGGTGTCGTTTCAGTTTTACTGAGCCATGCCACATTTAGGTGTGTGCTCCCTGATATTACTGTATCTTGCGAGACTGCTAGTGTATCAGGTCCCGATTGCGAGTGTCTGGGCTTCGACTGGTCCGTTATTGGGTGGAGTCACTACGACCCTTTGTTTTTATCGTCAGTGACTTCCAGTCGGTCTTGTGTCTTCTTTCTGCCGGATAGTTTTCGACTTGATGAGGGGTTGCCTCGGGCCTGGAGCGGTTGGCTTGGGCGATATCCCTGCTCTGGTCGTATAGCGATCATTTTTTACCGTTATACGCACAGTGTGGGCTATTGCCAGCCTTCGTTGTTCTGCTCGGAGGTCACCCCTGAGATGCGACTTCTACCCACAGCGCGGGATTGTTTGATTAGTGACAGTCCGGCAGTGGTAGGACTCCTACAGCAACCTGGGAAGCAACTAGTTTGCAGTTCCACATTTTTATGCCAGACGATCTGTTATTCGCCTGCTGGTCCGGTCACCTCTTTCCCCGCGATCCCATCCCTATCCGCTTGTCATCTTCCGGGTTTCTCGTCTTTGTCTTCTGATTTCGTCTTTTCCTCCGCTTCTGATTCACCCACTTGTGCCTTTACCCTTCCCTATCCTGACTGTTTCTCTTGGTTGTATGGGTTGCGAGTGGTTCGCATCCCTTCTCTTTTTCGCTTTCCCTTCGATTCCGCAGAGTGTAGGGCTCCTATTCCCGTGCGATGCTCTTCGAAGTGCTCGCTCCCCTCCTCTGATTGCCCTCTGTCCATCTCCATTCCTCTGATGAGTAAGGCAGAGATAGCGCTCCTTAATGAGCGTCTAGATTGCTTAGCTAGGAACTCTTCCCCATCGTCTTCTTCGGTTAGCTCCTCCTTATCGCTTTATGCGTCACCCACCCCCCCCCCCTCTCGGGCGGCGAGGCGGAGGCAGAGGAGAGTTTCTCCTATCCTTCGCACCATTCGTACTCGCTCTATAGCGGCGTCCGAGCGGATCGACAGATCTGCTCGATCTTCGCTGTATCTGATTTGAGTTTGTGCTTGCTCTGATCCCTGTGGGTGTTGTTCTGTTTTCATTTTTTCCTCTCCTCTCTCGCTCTTATGGCAAACTTTCTCTTCTGGAATGTTCGTGGCATCGGTAATGATGCGACTCTGGCTAGGCTTATTCGCATTGTTAGAAAGCACTCGGTTGGTTTGGTCGCTATCCTGGAGCCCCTTATTGACCAGGCAGGCATTACCAAGATTGTCTTATCCCTTGGATTTGGCGGTGGTTCTGCTAATGTCTCAAGCAAGATTTGGATTTTATGGTCCAAATCGATTGCCATTCGACCTGTTTTTGATTCCCCTCAGATCTTCTCAGTGGCGTGCACGTCCACGTCCATTGCTGTTCCGTTTCTCTTCTCCGCAGTTTACGCCAAGTGAGATCGCTCGGAGAGAGCTGTTCTTTGGTCTGACATTCTTGCTCTCGAGTCTCTGGGACTCTCTCCTTCTGTGGTTGGTGGTGATTTTAATATCGTCGCTAGCCATGCAGAAAAACGGGGCGGAGCGGCCATCAACAGAGGGGCAATGGCCGATTTTACCTCATTCATTGCCTCCTCTGGCCTCGCTGAGCTCCCTTTTGTCGGCTCTGCCTTCACCTGGTCTAACAACCAAGCGGGACCGAATCGTATCCTCTCTAGACTTGACCGCGTTTTCGGTTCGGAGGATTGGTTTCGTCTTCCCTTTTCCTTCTCTATCGCCCATCTCCATCGTTCCTTTTCGGACCATGCCCCCTTGATTGTTCGCTGCTCTCCTCTGTCGTTGTCTGGGCCCTCCTCCTTTCGATTTCAGAGCATGTGGAAATCCCACCACTCCTTCCTTCAGGTGGTAGCTGACTCTTGGAGTGTCCCTATTTCTGCATCCCCCTGTGCTGTTTTCGGGAGAAAGCTCTTGCGTCTTAAGGCTTGCCTTAAGGTTTGGAATGTTGAAGTTTTCAAGAACATCTTCGATCGCGTTCGTAGGGCAGAGGAGGCGCTTATCATCGCCGAACCCTTGCTTGACGAGCATCCTTCGGCTGACAATAAGGAGGCGTGGGTTCTTGCCCAAACTGCCTTCTCTTCGGAATTGCGTGTTGAGAATGACTACCTCCGTCAAAAGGCGAGGGTCAAATGGGTAGTTGTCGGAGATGCGAACTCCAAATTCTTCCACTCTTCTATTCGAAAGAAGAATAATCTTCTAGCTATTCGCGAGATTTTGAGGCCCGATCGCACTTCGGCTTCATCGCCTGAGGAAGTCAAAGACATTATTCTCTCTCATTTCCAATCTTTTCTGGGCACTCCCTCGGTCTCGGTGTCCGATCCGGCCCTTTTAGCTTTCATCCCACCTGTGGTCCTCCCTTTGGAAGGTACCATGATTGCGGATATCCCATCCACGGAGGAGATCCGCGGTAGTGTCTTCGCTCTTAGCAAGGATAGTGCCAGTGGCCCTGACGGCTTCAACGGTGTCTTTTATAGGTGTTCTTGGCCTATTATCCAGGCTGATTTTTGTCTTGCCATCCAATCCTTCTTCGCCGGGGGAAATCTTCCTGCTGGATGGACTTCCACAAACCTTATTCTTATTCCGAAGTGTGATAGTCCGAAGACTTGTGCAGATTTTCGGCCTATTAGTCTGTGCAACTTCTCTAATAAGGTTATTTCTAAAATTCTGGCATCTCGCTTGGCTCCTTTCCTTGAACGCATCATTTCTCCTTCTCAAGCTGGGTTTGTTAAAGGGCGTCTTATCTCTGACAATGTTCTTCTCGCCCAGGAACTGATCTCCCAAATTGATCGGAAAGTTTGGGGCTCTAATGTTGTCTTCAAACTGGACATGGCTAAGGCCTACGACCGCATGTCCTGGTTCTTCGTTATCAAGGTGTTGAGAACTTTCGGTTTTCCAGAGACACTTATTGATCTGGTATGGAGGCTCATCTCCAACTGCTGGTTCTCTGTCCTCATTAACGGCTCGGCCCATGGGTATTTCAAGGCTGGGAGGGGCTTACGTCAGGGCGACCCTCTTTCGCCTTCTCTTTTTGTTATTGCAGCCGAGTCCTTTATTCGCGGTCTCCAATCCTTAACCGTTTACGGTCAAATCCAACGATTCGGGATCCCTAGGGGTTGTCCCCTCATTTCCTCTTTATCATTTGCAGACGACATAGTCATTTTCTCCAATGGCAGCCGTTCCTTTGTTAGGAGGCTTCTCAGGTTCCTCCATCAATACGAGAGGTCTTCGGGCCAACTCGTTAATCCCTCCAAGTGCTGCTTTGTCCACTCGAAGGACATGTCTCATTCTCATGCCTGCTGGATCGAGACTACTTCCGGGTTCAAGAGAACTTCCCTTCCTCTTCCCTATCTTGGGATTATCCTGTTCCGGGGAAGGAAACTTAACGCAGTTTTCGACCCCTTGACAGACAAAATTCGGGGGAAGATTTTAAAATGGAACTCGTCTATTCTTTCCCAAGCCGGCAGACTTGTTCTTCTCAAATCCGTATTAGATTCGATGGGAACTCATATTTTCGCGACTATGACCCCTACCTCTTTTTTTTTCAGATCTTATCGGTCTTTGGCCTCGTCTTTTTTCTGGGGAAACAAGGACAATGGCCGTCGTCACCACTGGGTTTCTTGGGACTCGATTTGTCGGCCCAAAACTGAAGGCGGCTTGGGTCTTCGCAATCCCAGAGACCTTTGTGCGGCTTTTGCTTGTAAGTTGTGGAACAGGTTCGGCGCCAACAACTCCTTATGGGCGTCTTTCCTCCACGCTAAGTACCACAGACTAGTGAGCTCGAATTTTTCGGGCACTCCCTCTTATGCTAGCGAGACCTGGAAGCACATGCAGTCTGTGAAGCTTTTAGCTGATTCTCATGGTGGGTTGTCAGGATGGGATGGCGCTTCGTTTTCCATTCAGAAAGCCTGGTCCTCCATCAGAACTCCTTTTCCCATTCGCAATGAATTCTCCTTCATTTGGGATTCTTGCATTCCTCCCAAGGTTTCCCTATTTATGTGGCGCTTGCTACATGATGGGTTACCATTAGACGAGAATCTGCAGAAGATCGGCATCCCTTCTGTTTCCCGCTGTAGATGCTGCGGAAACGGGGATTCGAAATCTTTGACCCACTTGTTTTTTGCCGGTTTTACTGCCAGAGCTTGCTGGAATTATTTTGGCAACCTTGTCGGTGTTCGCTGTCCGGCCATTTCTCCTCTTCAAATCCTCTATTCGTGGTGGAATGGGAACACTGGGAAATCCCTTCGGTCTATCGTTTTCCGGTTAATTCCTAGTCTCATCTGCTGGCACGTCTGGTGTGCGCGGAATAAGGCTATTTTCGACAGCATTTCGATGGATCCTCAGTCTATTATCCTTCGGGTGAGGAATGACGTTTTCCTGGCTTTCCGGGGTAGACCTTTCAGGGGCCCTATAAGCCATCGTTCTAGGCGGCTAGTTGGAATTCTGTCGATTTCTTGCTCTCCTACTGCCACTAGACTAGGCGTTGGTTAGGCTTCTGTCTTGGGGAGGTGCCATCCCCTCTCCACTCCCATCCCATCCCCCCCCTTTTTATGTTTAATTCGGCTGCTTGTTTTTAGTTTCAGGTGCTTCTGCTGTCTCCCAGTTGCATTTTTTTTAGGACGGATTCGCTTCTGAGTTCTGGTTTCTTCTGGCTAGAGCGTTTGGCTTCGTTCGTCGGCTATTGCGACTTCGGTGATCTCCTATCACTTTTTTCTGTCTACACCTTCGGGCGGTGGCCTTGCCGGAGCTCGATGGTGTGGACAGGAGGGCGGATGTCTAGGATCTGTCTTTCTTTGTTTTGCGGTTTCCGCCTGGCATCACATTGGGCTTGTTGGATGGTGGTGGTTTGTTGGGTGGACTGGACTTCACCTTCTGGGTGAGGCGGGAGAGTGGGTGAGCGGGTTTCGGCACTTCTTCCACTCTATGGACTTCGTCTTAGCTTTTTGGCTGCCCGGTGGCTTTGAGTCGTATTTTTTATTCTACTACTTTCTTTTTTCTGGTTTTTCAAGGGAAGTTTTGTGTTCCACAAACTTCGCCTACTGCTGTGAGCCTCTGGAGGAAGGCTTTCTCCTCCTTTTGTTATTTATATATTTATTTTTTCAAAAAAAAAATGTATACGTATATGTGTGTGCGCATATATGTATGTATATGTATATGCATAGAAGCGCTTGCCCATAAATCCAAACCTCAAAATAAAGCACACTCATAAAATAAAATCTCAAATCAACAGCAGCACCCTTATGTATATACTTATTTAATCAACATGCATGCTAGGATTAAAAAAGTTGGATAGATTAGCATAGATTTGTGAGAAAATTTACTTATGCAACCCTATACACTCCACACGCATAAAACGCTGCCCTGAATATCACAAGACCCGATCACTGAAAATAAACCCAAAAAAGCTAGATTTCATGCATGATAAACAAGAATTAAAACAAAATTAGACATAGTTTTTATGAGCCAACAGACTCACCTGGCGCACACGCTTTCTCCCTCCTCTGACTACTAACCACTCACGCGACTCACTATAACCCCAGACACACTAGCCTCCTTAGATATATATGTTAACAAGCTTGAAGATAATCCTATTAAAATTTCATTTTTTTTATTTATACAGTTTGTATTTAAATTTTTAATGGTAGAAGAGAGTTAGGTTCGAAAGCTTCAGGAAGGAGAAAATTATATCCTGGATGGAAATTTACGTCTGCAGTAAAAATGAACAAACATGAAACATCTGGACTTGAAAATCTAGTTTTGTGAGTTTGGGTCTGGGCTTCAGAATACTGAGCTTGAGTTTATAACATATGAAACTAACTAATTTACTTTATTTTATTTTTCCTTTATTTGTACATCTAAATTCTATTTGATTAAATAAATACAAGCTTATGTTTAAATTTAATTCATTACCTAAATAGCATTGTATTTCAAATATATTAATTTATAAAACATTATTCACATATTTCCAACTAGCATTTTATTTCCCGTTACTTCCCTCTACATAACATGTTTCATATTTTAGCTTATTCTAATTTAAATTTCACATTTTAACAATTCAAGATTTTTTTTAAAATAATTCCTAAATCAATTTGTTATATAAATTCCCAAATTTCAATTTAATTAATTAAATTACCATTATTAATTTTAATTAACTACTACTTAATGGGGTTGTTACAGGGATGACGAGGCAAAACAAGACAATGTATCCAGTGCAGTCCTTCATTACTTCTCATCTAGGTCGGATATGACACCTTCGGGCAGAGGCAAGTATCAGGCGCTAGGGCCAGAGAGGCTACGCATAAGGGGATAGGGAGAGCCATGGAAGTAGAGATGGGAGGAACCGTCGAAGAGGAAGAGGAAGCAGCAGAGATTAACTTCTCAATGCCCTAGTCAGAATCTTTATTGCCATCGAGTTTTCTCTTTTAAACATTCTTCTTTAGTGGCTTGCTAAGGAGTGATCTCAAGGCTTCAACATCCATTTCACCTATTTATAGAAGAATAATCAAGATCAAAACAAGTTCCTACGAAGGTCAGAAACGTAAAAATAACAAATATTATATTTATTGTTAGCAAATTATACCCTAGGCTCAGCCAAAGTTTGGGAATGCTTAAAAATAACACGAGAGAATTTGTGATTTGGGTTCAAAAGCCATGTTACCGGTAAATCTTTATTAAAAAACAATTGAATTTTCCTTTCCACCACACCTAATTCTAAAATATGATCTATACGCGACTCATATGATTTGGTGTCGTCCAAAGAAAAAATGACCTTAGTAGGATGTTGACAAAAAGAAGAAGGGAAATTATCAGAGTTTTAAATAAAGAAGTATAAGTCGTCCAATTTATGAGTCTTTCAAGGGATCGTCAATAGGACCACCTTTTTGGCCTAGATATAAAAAATACCAGCATCACCCCTTAAAGGACTTTTATTAATATCAAACAGAAACTGTAATTCATTATAAGAAAGAGTATAACTATTCTCTGCATAAAAAATGAAAGTGGCGATCACTAGTGAGTATGAAAGAAGGACGAGCTGTACAGGGACAAGATCAATGGCTGTTAACCATTGATGGAGAATCTGATTTAGAGAAAGATAGAGCTCGCATCGTATATGTTCAGGGGTAAGGGAGGTAAACCCATTCGAGGGACTGTTAATATGCTCACGAGGTTCAGGAACTCTAACATCATAACCTATGAACCTAAATTGATTTAGCATACCCTCAGCATCTTCCAGGCAAGCAATTTTAGTGCGCTAAAACAAAGGGGAAGAAGAAGATGTCATTTCAAATATCACGAGGACAGTTACAAAAAATGGAAGAAGTGTTAAAATAAAGAGACCTTATAGAAAACAGGATCCTTACCCTGATTAAAAAGAAATTCTGAACTTCGGAATAGAATCAAGTTAGCTGATAACGATTTCCTCGCCCTTTACTTTCTTTTTCATTATTGAACAAACGTAAAAAAGAACAAGAAAAAGAAGAGAAAAATATATATGTGCCATAATTTGAATACTAACCACACAAACGGAATAATGAGGAAATTCATGAAACATCAATCAATTAATGGAAAGAAATAATAAGTATTAAGATTGAGACAGAATCGCTTAGAAAAATGAAGAGGGTGGTTTGATAATGATTTAGAGAGTTGGCCATTGAGATAATGACACATGTTAGGATCATTAAATGTGAAAAGATTGCTAGATTTTCTCCATTTTTGAAGGGATGGGAAAAATGAAGAGAGAAGCGATAGGCTATAGAGAACAAATGAGAGCGAAAAAAAAGTCCATACCCATTTACGATCGATGTAGACTTGGGGGCAAGTGTTATACCCATATTCCTCAAACCTTATTAAAGACAGGTTGAAGGAGGCACAAAACCCAAAGAACCACCTTCACAAATAAAGCCGAGACAAAGAGAGAGGAAGTTGAAAGAATTCGGTTGATACAACACAATAAAAAGCCAGAAATTGCGACTAGCCACAAGAAACTACACTCACTTATTTAATCGAAATTTTAATACTACCGCCAAGAATGGCTATAAAGTGTAAGCCAATCTATGATCACGATGTTTGATCTAACTAACAGAGCCGCAGCCAAAAGGCATGAAGTTGCAATGAGATGATGTACTGTGCTTATAAATAAAGGTACAAAGATAACAGATCTGTGCCAACAATCTTTGTCAGAAAGCCAACATGATGCATAACCCCGAGCCGAAGAAGAATGCATCGCCACTAGGACAGGAAAAACGTGGAGGCAAAAAGATGAAGACAATAGAAGGAAACTGCTCTGCAACCAAAGGATCCAATAAGCTTAATTATCATTCTTAAAAGCTTATGCGTTGCTAGCTCTTTCAAGTACAGATCTGTCCTGCGATTATTGGGGATTCTCTAAGCAGCACCACAATGAATCCAAAGCATTCCAAGGGCTGCGCATAGAGTTACCCAAACATCACTCCACCACAGAACTACACTTGTTAAATAAACAACAAAGAGATAAGCATCCAATCCCAGTAGCTTATGTATCCTTAAACTAAGGGCAGTTCGGGGCAGGTGCAGACCCATATTAAGGTGCCACAGGTTAATCCCAACAACCCAACTGACTCGACCCCAACACAAAGCCAAAACAAATGTTATGAATCAAGTAAGATAGCATAACTTCAAACATCTCAGAGCAGAGCCATGTAAGTGAGGCACACTAGACAGCATAAGTCAACATCATGAGTATCAACAACGCCTAAGGCAGAATGGAGGCATAGCTCTCGACACTGTCACAAACACAAATGATGAAGCAAAATAGCCCATCTTATAGAAAAGGTTGTAGTGCTGATCTAACAGAAACCCATTAGAATTTGAAGTCTCCCGCCACAATTTCAAATGTTCTCGCTTTAATTTCAAGTTTTCCCTCCAAAAAGATGGATTTAACCCCTTAAATCAAAGTTTCCCACCAAAGAAATGCCAACACTCCACATGCAACAAGTAGACAATGTGGATGGACACATGGTATGATCCAATGGTGGAAGAAGGATTGTGGCAATCCACGTGCAACTCTATACTATAAATAAAAAAAGTACTGTAGCAAAAAGGGATCTTTCTCCGATTTGTTATTTTAAGGTGTAGAAAGCAAAATCATTGCACTCTTTGCCATAAAAGTTTTATACCAAGAAAGATAAGAAGAAAGGAATATTTCCTCATGGATGTAGGATTACCTAACATCCGAACCACATAAATTATTTATGTCTTTTACTTTTTAGCACTTTTGCTTATTTTTACCTAGGTTTCAATGTTAAATTTTGTTTGGTTTTACTTGAATTAAATACCAGTTCGATTTGACATTTTAACAAACAGGTAAAGTCCAACTTCATAACTGTGTAAGCGTGCAGCAGCATAATTAGTACCTAAAGGTAAATTTAATATCATTTAAATTTATTAATTCCAAATGACCAAAATAATTGACACTGAAGTTACTTTATGATCATTTTGGGTGTTGTGAGACAAAAAAATTCTGACAATAGGATATTTTATCCATATGCTATTGCATATAAGTGTTATATAGTGAATGGTCATAGTTCGTAGTGTACGATACTTCAATGAAATTTGTTCATTATAAGCAAACAATAAACCATATTATGAGATCGAGTATTCAGTTTGATAGATTACAAAAAAGATCGTATTATGTTAAATGTAACACTAGACCAAAACTACAAGATAGATCTAAGAACTTGATCGTTGAAATGTCGGTTTGATTAGTTTACGCAAAGTGCAACATATTTGATGTCCTTAAATGTTAAGGATGATTGACCGCACTTTTGTAAAGAGTTCGTTATGATGTTGTAGTAAGGATATTCTTTTGAATGGTTCATCCATTTAGAAAGAAAAATAAGTATACAAGAGTAGATGTGATTTAAGGTATAGTTAGGATGAAGAGAGTGAATAGTCACTTCTGCTTCATAAAGAAACATTGCAAACGAGAATTTTGATAATAATAATTGGTACCTAACATTGGAATGATAAATATGATTTCTATTCCAAAATGTATTTTCATATAACAAATTGTTTTCTATGAGATTTATTTCTTTAAGTTCGTGATAGTTGATCAATGAACTTTCCGTTGTAAACTAGTTGTAGTATAAGAAGTAAATAATCTATATTAAATGAATGATGGACCTTCGAATTTAGTATGATTTTATAATAATAGGAAATAGTGGGAGCATGCCATATAGCACTTATTGATTGCATCAAATTACGAAAATTGTTTCTATAAAACATAGTGAACATCATTTATGAACAATGACTATTTTTTCATGTCGATTGAAAAATATACATAGTTATTTTTCAATGTGAATATTATGAATAATCGTTATGAAATAAAACTATAATATGGTATTTGTTTTCACAACAAAAGGGATGCATTTGTAATACCGAAGTATCTAAAATTATTTACCATGATTTTGGAATTAAAACTGAGCCATAGTTTTGAGAAATAATTTTTATTATATGATTATGAACCATATGATACTGATTAATTATATCTCAAATAATTAAGAGCTATGCACCCATTTAGTGGGAGCGTCATAAGAGTTGTTGAACTCTTCAGATTGATACATATAGGTGAATATAATCTTAAGTCTATTAATACTAAAACAGTTCCACATTCTTCATTATATTCACCAATGAGTTATCACAGACAAGAACATGTGTATTTGATATGCATGTATAAGTTTATGATAAGCTTATAGAATATAAAACGGAAGTAAATAAAATAACATACGATATAAATGGTTTGATTTGATCGAATAGTTGAGTATATTGGAAAGAGTTCTGTATGTACCTAATATAAATAAAGATTCAATCCCAAAGATCACTTCTCCCCATAATACATAATGATGTATTGGTAAGGAGTAATCGAACTTTGTTAAACAAAGCATGATTAATAATGAGTGAAGTTAAGTTAGACTCTTTCTATAAGGTGTGTACTTAAAGTAGTACACAAGCTTAAAATTAATATCATTCAAAGAATAGTTTACAGAACCAAACTAGATAAGGTTTTATAAGAAACTTCTACATACTCTAGGCTAAAGAGTTGGTAGGTTGTGCGATTCAAAAGATTGCACGTAATAATTGTACATAGGGGATCTTGTATGAGTCATCCCAAGAGAATTTTGGAAACGAAAGTCACTAAATGACTAATTTATGTGGTGAACATAAATATATTGTGAACTAATGCAAAATCAGTTTTATATATGGCAATTCATAAAATGCTTATGAATGCCCATTTCATTGCACTGAAAAACAACTATTGTTTCAAGAAATACCAACTTCGTAGCAAAGGAATTTCTTTAAAAAATTATTGGTATAAAATGAATTTGGGTAAGATCCAATGATAAAACTGATTACAAGAGATGAAATAAAATTGATCGAACCTAAATAAACACAAATACATCAGCACATACAATGAGTATTCTTGTACTCTAAAGAGAAACTGTGAGTTTCTTATCAATGTCTAGAATAAATAATCCTCGGATGTTTAATAAAACCATTAAGAGTATTAACTCTATAATACCATACGATGCACAAATCCGAAATTGATTCCAAGTAAATTATCAAAATATGATTTTGATAGTTATATCCAAAGGGAAACGATCCATTGGCCGCAAATGTGTCTATATGAGAAAGACAAATGCAATTGAAATATAGTGAGCCACATTGATAAGAATAATACCATCAATTTCAGTTGCTGAAATTATAACAGATTCACCATTCGATGTGCTCAAATTGGTTCATATTTTACTCAAAAAATTATCGATTGGTATGACTTTATGTTTCGGTACATATATGTTGAAAGAGAAAATCCTAAACAATGATTTAAAGTAAAATGTTTGCATATAATAACCAAGGTGTCTCGAAGTCAGTGGAAGCGATATTGAGTTTGTGGGTTTTTCCAATCCGAGAATGGATACGAAAGTATCATTCTCAAAAGAATCAAGATTAAACAAGTTTATTGATAGACGTATCAAATAGTTTGATTATAAGTCAAAATGCAGAGGAAGCATGTGTTCAAGAGAGAACGTTAAAAGGTACATGTATATTTCTAAATCATAAGTAAACAACACACTGCCGATTATTAATGATGTACTTGTGTTAAAATCTATTTCAATTATTTTAACACCCTACATTAAATCTGTAAATGATGTCTTTTATTGTAAGTATAAAAGATAACAGGAATGTCCCACATGATATTCAAGGACACATTTATTAAAATGTTTAATACAAAACATGTTAGATGGATTCCTTCTGCATTGGTAATAGGAATTATCATACATGTTATATTATTTACAATATCATGATTTGTTTGTGTATTTGATACATGAAGCAAATATAAAATCCAAACTGATGTCACTAAATGGTTGTTTGACGTTTTCTCATGTATTTATGAAATACTGGAGAATTGTTTACAGAAACAACGAACTCTTTATGAAGGAATGTTCAGACTCAAACTTCATAAGTGATATTGAGTATAATATGTCAATAATAAACTCAAGTTAGGAATTTTTAAGCTGGAAATGTTCTAAATGAAAGACCATGGTTAGTTCAATGAAAAAATCTAAGTACATTGCCTTGACTAGCGCTGCAATAAGAGTAATGTATATAAATATACACACACAAATTTATATGATAAGAATGTCATGATATAGTTCATAATAGAACTTAAAGCTCATTGGAAGTCGAGAGACATACTCCAAATTGTTCCACATGATAAAGGAAGTTTACTAGCATCGAAGAGAGTTGATTGATAGAGATAATTGTAATATAATAGCATACCCATTCACCGAGGGACTGAACTAATTGACTTTGAGAAATCTGATTGGAGAAGGTGGAAACAGATTCCATATTTGACCTTAAGTGCAAGTGGGAGATTGATAGAGTAAGGGGTATGTCTTAAGGGAAATTATATAATTTATTACATATATCTAACTCGATAACCAATCTTGTTCAAAATAACAGGTGTTTTCTTTCTGTTATATACTTGATATAATGTGTTATATTAATTAATTAATTTAATTAAAAGTATATTTAATAGAAATTCAATAAATGGTATATTTTACGATATTAGTTATGAAGTGTTGTAACCGTGAGTAATTTATCAAAATGAAAATAAATATACCATTTTAAATATTCCTAGTCAAGATGTATCGAGACTGGATATCGATACATCCGTGGAGACTAAAGTATGTGACCCTCTTCAAACGTTGGGCAGTGTATTACTCATGGCTAGTGGTGACACCAAGGGGTTTTGCACTGATAGTTATTGGATAACTATGGAATGACTCACTTGATGGTTTTCTATTGGTTAATGAAAGTAAGGTTAAATAGAAAATATCAATGTGATAAAATTACACAGTTCTCTTGACTTGAGAATACTATTGATCTTCAGTATGGAAGTTCCTTTTTTATTATAGTTAAATTGTGGCACGACATCCATCAAACGACTATAGTTGGGTCAATAAAAGTATTGGAATTGAAGCACTATTCAAGAGAGGATTTGTGTCCTCAGTTATATGAGATTAGTATAATGGTCAACTGATGTCAACTTAAATTCAAAGTCTTTGGCCAAAGCATTTCGGTTAATAATAATTGTTATTATTAAACCAAGGACTTTGTTCTTGGACTATAGAGTTGAATATGGACAATATTGGAATTTTGATCGTTACCAAATTTCGTAAGTCCAAAGTGATATAGTTTTGACGAAGTGAATTGGTGTAAATAAAAGTCACAACGGGTAATGTTTAACAAAGTAAATTTTGGATTTTACCGAAAACCAAGTAAGTGATGAATTTGGCCAAAATGTCACACCACTTGCAAAGTGACATATGAACGTTAATATTTGAATAGTTTGATATTAATCGCTGACCAAATTTACACCTAACGAGTCACACTGTTGAAACGATGAATTCTCCTTTGATCGAAATGGTTTAATTAATTTATAATTGTTATAAATTAATTAAACTAATTAATAATTATGAAATATTAGTTATAAATTTGATTATGATTTGATAAATAAATATTATTAAATGTATCTATAATAGTTATAAATATATTAATTGATATACGATACCGATAAGCGTTTAAATTAGATTTAAATGCAAAATATCTGTTTGGGCTATAAATGGGCCCATAAAGGGGGCTAGTTTATTCGGCCCTAATAGCAGATATAGGCAGCTATATGATGGTGTTAGAGAGGTATTATTAAGATAGAGGGATAAGATGGAAGAGAATTGGTAAGAGATGATATAGGATCTTGATCCTAAAAATCTTTTAGTTCTCCTCTATATAAGCATATCTACCCTCAACCTTTGGAGAACTTTTGAAGCCTTCATTTAGACTTACTTCTGGCTAAACTATAACCCTACCATCCTCCATCATATCAAGTTCAAATCAAGTGTTATTTGACAGTTAGTGGTCAACGGTTCAAGGACCAGAAATCTACTAGATTGGAAATCAATTCAAGGAGCAAATTTCATCATTTCAAGGTGTACTTACAGGTAGGACGGTTAATGGTACGATTTTTAGCCCGAAATCGGCTTATAAATGTGGGTATGGATTTTGACTCCAATTACCCAGGCCCGACCCAGGTATGACCTATTACTATTAGGGTCGGGTGTGGTTTAGTCAAAAACCAATCTGATTTGGGCAAGACTTGATTATTGGTTTTCGTAGTTTCTAAACATGAGTGTATATGTTATTTTTTTTACCATTTTGTTTGTTTGCATGTCGATGTTTTTGCATACTATTATTGTGAACTTGGCTATATCACCAATCAATTTGTATGTTAATAATTATTTGTCTATAATTTTTATAAAAATTGCAAAGGTATGCTTTTAACATAAATATTATGAGTTAGGTATATAGGTATTACCCGATGGGCCTAAAAAGCTAGACGGGTTGGGCTCGGGTGTTGGTTTTGAAATATCCAACGAGCTCGGGTTGGGCTTGGGTTTTAATTATTTTAACCAGGCTCGGGTCTGGGTTTTAAGATACCCAGACCGAACCTGACTCGTTGATAGGCTTACTTACAAACATCGGCAATAAGGTATATTCCAAACTTATTTATGAATATTAATATATATATATAATGTTAATTTCATATATTACATTGTTAGTTAGTTGATGATTTCAACATATAAACATATTATCACAATATTGATTGGTTGTATGTATATGTGTTTTATATTAATTTTCTTATGTATATATACATATATGTAGCGCGGCTCAACAAAAAAACACAATTTTTTATTTTAAATAATCTAGTAAATGATATCATTTAATATCTATATAGTTCACAATTTAAATAGTACATTATACTTATGTAAAGTATGGAAATATAATTTTATACATAAATTTTAGTGGGAATTAGCCACAAGGGCCTCTTTAGCAAGTGAAATTAATTTCTAGGACACACAGCTAAAATAATTACTTATAAGGACAATACGCAAAATAATTAGTTTCTAAGGCCTAAAAACCTATGAAATTATGTCCTTGAAAGTAATTGGACAGCTGACTTTGTCCTTGAAAGTAATTATTCTGCTGACTTTGGCCTTGAAAGTAATTATTTCAGATGTGTGTTCTAGAAATTAATTGGACTGTAAAGTTTGTCCTTCTGGTGAAATGCCCCTAAATTTTAATGGGTATAATAATTTTGGCAGGAACAAAAAATAATTTTTTACATTTATATATAATATTTAAATCAATTAATCATATAAATAATTATATTAATACATATATGTAGTGTAAATAATGTTTTATATATTGGAAAATTTATATTGATATATATTAAACTTTCGGCAAGAATAATTTTTTTAAATTTAAAATATTTAAATATAAGCCAAAAGTCGAAAATTTGATTTTTTTTTTAAATTATTTCAAATTATAAACTTATATTTAAAAAAATTTAAATTTCAAAATTATCACTTAGAATTTTACTAGAAATTTAAAGCTCAAATTTAGTTTTGAATTTTTTTTATTATTTTATAGTAATTTTCATACGGTTGTTTATAATAAAATATATTGTAAAAAATTTTAAAATGCTTTTTTTTGGGTTGTGCGTAAAACCATGTAGTGATATATTTAATATAAATTATTTTGAGATTTTATTTGTACTAATATGTGTGTGTGTATATTATTATACATATATAAGCATTTAACATATTCATTTATATATATGCATGTGTTAAAAAAATTATATTTATACATGTACTATTTTTGGCCTTACAAAAAAATTATATTTAATATATTTCTTAAATAATCCAAATATATTTATATAATTATATATATTTTTTATACATGTTTTATATATTCATACAAAATTATTTAAATAAATATTTTATAGTTTATATATATAAACATATTTTTAATATATTTATTAATAAGTAAAATATATAAACATACAACTGAATAATATATTTGTATATTGGATGAACTAACGTGTCCATTGCGATGTAAATCCCAACATCTATACAAGGGTGTGTTATACCTTGCACGGATTGATATGTTACACATGCACACACATATATATGTATATGATACATTTACATATACATCCTTATATATAACTATATAATATAACATAAATTAAATAATATTATATCATCTTATAAATTTAAATAAAATAAAAATAAAGATTTTATTTAAAAGAATTTTAGAAATGTTCTAAATAAGTTAGACTACATAGGCTCAATAAAGATCCAAAATGGTAAAAAAAATTGAAATTCATCCATTACTTCCGCTGCGGCCTGGCCCAATTCCAACACCTAACTCTATCAATCTTCCACTTGCACTTGGGATCAATTACGGAATCTTTGTAATGATCCGCCTTTCTTACTCCGAAAGAAGACCAATTAGGGTAAAACGAAAAGAAAATACAAGAAGAAAATGAAACACAGAGTCTCACATCGAAAGGCAATCACATATAATAGATAATACAAGATAATACATAGTCACTACAACAATAATACATCAGAGTCACATAGTTACAAATTTTAGCTTGGGATAGTTATAACTACCTGTCCCCACAAATGCTGACATAAAATATAAACATACATGGCGGAAAACTAAAATAAGTAGCTAGATATCTTCGAAGCCACCTGCTCCATACTCCTCCCAAAATGCATCCGTAGAAACCTGGACCACTTGGCTATTTGTATAAATTTGAGTACCCAAGAATTTTAGGGAAAGAAAATAAATCTCCAGGTCAGACATGAGTCAGGTGTAAGTAAACTCCAAACAACTGAATTATTAAGCTTATAAAACTCCTTTCAAACAAAGGTATCTCGTAAGACCACACCGCATATAAACATGAACAGGTTTTTACCTTACAATACCAAAACATTTCTATAAAATATCCAATGATATTATAATAATGTCTAGGATTTAAAGTAAATTATGAATATAGCTGAAATGCTTGCATCTCACATTCCAACTTATTTGGCACAAGTAATAAGGCATATATTGGAAGTTGGGTTCCATCAATGACAAGGCTACTAAGGTACCGCCTACCACAGTACACCTTTGGAAAATGTACCAAGGTCAACAAGAACATCTTGCACCCCTGCTACACAGGACTGACCTACCCCTTGCTAGATAGTACCGAATATGATCATCCCTCGACCGTGATCAACAACCGCAATAGGCCTTGAAGCATACATTCAAAATGATAATATCGATCCAGATCAGGGTGACTGTACCCTAATGGAAGTGACTACATAGCCTTGTTGCATATCACATGTTTTAGTCATTCTCGGTTATTAGGCTTGGGGTTAAATTTTACCTTTTATATAGCAATCCCAGTTGAAATGCTAACATTACCTTCCAGACGATAATGCAATGCTAGCATTTGTTCATACAAGTTGTTCAAGATAAAAACAAATCTAAGGCACTACTTCTACTACATCCATTTTGGAATCACCCTCAGGATTAGTAGAATGTAGCCCTTGCACTTTAAAGATCTTCGTCTCTGATTACATCATCTTTTATATGTTTCCAATTCGAACACTTACATTGGTTCGAAGTGGTTTTTGATTAACTCACTTCATCCGATCCCGGTCTCTTCGAACCAACATTCGATAATTTTAAAAGGGTCAAGTTATCGATAGTGGATAACTCTCTATCAAGGGTGAGTAAAGTTTTTGCATATGAAAATAAGACATCCTATATTTATCCCCATTTTTCGATTTCAAACAGTATTATCCCTTAATTAACAATGAAATCAGACAAGTTAGGAAACTAACCTTGACTCGGCGTACATTCTTACTTCTCGGGATAGAAACGAGTTTAATATCTTGGTATTTGGTGTTAAGTATACAATGGAATATCTTCCATATACTTAATTTATCATGACCCATTTATTGAAATTAACTCCCTTATATTTATCATGCTTCGGGCATTTCGACGTCTCTATCCCTCGCCTAGAACAAGTTCTAGATCTCACAGATAGAGGAAGGTTTTACTCGTCGGCTTTTAGCGTTAAATACAAGACGACTTACTTTAAATAAACATGTCAACGTTTTAGTATAACTTATTCATATTTGTTTGGCTACTTGATAGCATAGACAAAAAGAATCCCTTGTTTAGAATTCATTTACTTATAAAAGAAAGCTGCCTTTAAATAAAACCGTTCCTTATAAATAAAGCAACTAAAAATAAAAATTTATTTAATAGTAATTAAATCTTAATTAAATTCCCAATTAAATCTTTATTTAATCTTAATTAATTAATTAGTAATTAAACCCTACTTGATTAGTAATTAATAAATAATTATACCCTAATTAATTAATAATTAATTAAATAATTAAACCTTAACTAAATAAAAATTAATACTTAATTAACTCTTTACTTAATTAATAATTAATTAAAACTATCTTAATTAACTAATTATAATTATCTTACTTAATTAATACTTAGGTACTAATTACCTTTACTTAATTACTAATTTAATACTAATTATCTTAACTTGATTAATTAAATAAATAATCATTAAAACTTATACTTAATTAATAAGTAATAATTAGCTTTTTACACTTAAAATATGCTTTGAAAATAATTTCAAAAGTACTTAAAGAGAAAACACTTTAAATTTGCACAAAGTGTTCATTTTTATGAATTGCATCCATAGCGACTATCGCTAGGGATACCATAACTTATAAACTAGTTTATAAGCCAACACCTTCAAGCTTTTACTCTTAGATTTAACTTATTTTATAAAACATAGTATGAAGTTTTGAAAACTAAAAATAAAGTTTGAAACTTTGTAACTTTCTAGTTAAAATAGTAAACATGATTTTAAATTCAAGGGATCTCAATATCACTTATACAAGTCATAATGCTAACTTTCTTTAGCATATACATCAAACTAGCTACAAACAAGATCATAACTTTCAAAACCATTCTCACAATTAGACTTCATTTACAAGTCTAAATTCAACTTCCCACACAAACACATATATACATAACCAAATCATCACTATAATCCATTAAACAACCAATTATTTACAACAATAATGAACAAAAAAAAAAAGATTTAATCTTTCCCTAAAAGAAGTGAATTTTATTCACAAAAAGTTAAAGGAAATCCAAACCAAAACACTATAACTTGGATCGGCCTTAGATCTTGGATTTACTTTGCAAAAGACTTGATTTTGAACCTTGGAAACTGGTTTTTTTGGTTCAGCCTAGGGTGTAAATGGGTGATGTTGGTTAGTTCTGTGAAGGAGGATGTGTAGGAAGAAAAGAAAACGTGTTTAAATGATTTTTAAGAGTTTAGAAGTGGAAAATTGCATGATTTTTAAACTTTGAAAAGGACATGGAAGCCGTTAAAAGTTTTTGAACTTAGAAAAAAGAAGTAGATGAAGTTTGGAAAAGAATAAATGAAATGGAAAATGAGAGAGAGAAATTTAGGATTTGTTTTTGTATAAAATGAAATAATAAAATTACCAAAAAGCCCTTTTAGTACATACCCTCCTTTCAAATTTTTCCACATCATCTCCACCCATCTCTTCCTCCCTTTACACAAGCAAGCACCCCCACTCCCTCTTTTATCCACTATATCATCCACTTCCTTGTACTTAAGATGTGTTGAAATGTGACATTACCTTTTTATTATATTTTTATTTAAATTTTTGGATAAATGTCACTTCTCATTTTATATGTACTTAAGTAAATATATTCTACCTTTTCTATTATTAACCATGTATATATTATTTGTATAAATGTGTAGATATATACTAAAGTGTTTACAACATTTCCGACACTAAAAATTTCCAACACTAAGTAAATTCAAAAAACGATTTTCGGTCATATTTTCTATTTTTCTTAGAACTAAACATTTTTGTAAACACATTTTGAAAACCATTTCACCATCACTATTTATTATTTAAAGGAGTTTTATTTGAGTTATATATTTTCTTAAATAATTATTTAAAAATATATTAAATATCCATATTTTAAAGTGATTAAATTCCGGGTCGTTACAGTCTTAATCTCATCCCTCGATCAGTTTGATGAGAATCGATCAAGTTAGATCGTTCATGAATGGATATACTATGTTGTTTAATTATCTACTCCATCAATCAACTCTTTCTAGTGCTCATAAATTATCTTTTTTATGTGAAACTATTCGAAGTATGTTTCTCGACTTCAAGTGAGCTTTTGTTGTTGCTTTGTTATTATTAAATATATGTAGTGTTCTTAATACTTGGAATCACCTCTAGCTAATTTATAAATTTATGCATTTATATTTATATACATTGCTTTTATTTTGGAACTATTCAAGGTGATGTGCTTAGCCTTTTCGTTGAATCATCTACAAACTTTTGTTTGGAACATTCCAACTTAGAGCTTCTTAATTAAGGTTTGACATGAATTTAATATTGACATGTGATACTCGATGGCACTTATGAAGTTCAAGTTAAAACACTCCTTCATTATGAGTTCGTTGTTCCTATAAATAATTCTCTAGTATTTTGTAAATAGTTGAAAATACTCTGAACTACCATTTACTAATCCTGAATCTGATTTGATATTTGCTTCATGCAACAAATACATAAGCAAATTATGATATTGTAGACAATAAAACATGTATGATAATTCTTATTGCTAAAGCATAAGGAATACATCTTACATGTTCCTTATTAAACATTTTAATAAGGCGTCTTTGCATATCATTTGGGACATTCCGAACATCCTTTATTCTTAATATAAAAGGTATCATTTACCAGTCCAATGTCGAATATTAAACAACTAAACTGTTACTGATTTTAACATAAGTACATCGTTAAGCATTGCAAAATGTTGTTTATTTATAATCTAGAAATATCTATGTATCTTTTAGTGGTTCTTTCTTATGGACACACACTTTCTCTGCATTTTGACTGAAAATTAAACTATTCGATATTTCTATCAAAATACTTATTCAATTCAGATGCTTATAAAATGATACTTTCATATAATTTCTTAGATCATACCCTAAAACTCACAACCTCAGTATCACTCCCACTGACTTCGAGATACTTTGGTAGTTATGTGCAAATAGTTTATTCTAAATCATAATTTAGAATTTTTCATTTCATCACATATGTACCAAAACACAAAGTCACACCAAGCGATAATTTTGTGAGTTGAATCCGAATTAACTTGAGCACGTCAAGCGATGAATTTATTGTGCTAATTTCAACAATTGAAATATACGATGTTATTATTATCAGCGTTTCTCATTATATTTCAACTACATTAGTCTTGCGCTTGAAGACTAATTCATTGGCGATTGGTGAAATCCCTAAAGGATACAACTATCAAAATCATTTTGATAATGTACTTGGAATCCATTTTGAATTTGCGTATCACACCATATCGTAGAGTCCATACCCTTAATGGTTTAACTGTAAGAACTATCTATTCTTGACATTAATGAGAAACCCATGGTTCCGCTTCAATATGCAAGAATATTTATTAGACGTTCTAATGTGTTATATTCGTTTAGGTTTGATTAATTTCATTTCATCCCATATAATTGGTTTTATCTTCGGACCGTGTCCAAATCCATTTTATTACCAATAATTTATAAAAGAAATTCCTATGCTATGAAGTTGGAATTTCTTGAAACATACGTTATTTCTTAGTGCAATATAATAGGTATTCATAAACACTTTATGAATTGTCTTATATATAAAACTAATTTTGTTTTAGTTTATTATACTTATGTTCAATACATAAAGTGGTCATGCAATGACCGACACTCCCAAACTCATTTTGGGGTGATTCATACAAGATCTTCCACGAACAATTACTACATGCAGTCTTTCGACTCGCACAACCGGCCAACTCCTTTACCTAGGATATGTTGGAGTTTCTAATAAACCATTATCTTGTATGATTTTGCAAACCATTCTTTAGATGAAATTAATTTTAACCTAGTGTACTACTCTTGAGTACACGACCTTACAGAATGAAGTTAACTCAACTTCACTCATAATTAATCATACTTCGTTCAACACAGTTCGATTATTCTTTATCGATACATCATTATGTATCGTATGGAGGAGTGGCTTTTGAGATTGAATATTCATTTATTTTTATGTATGTTCATAACTCTTTCCAATATACCCGCATATTCGATCAAATCGAATCACTTTATTTTCTATCGCACGTTATTTTATTTACTTCTGTTTTATATTCTATGAACTCATCATTAACATTCTGCATGTGTATCATATACACATGTTCATGTTTGTGATAATTCATCGGTGAATACAACAAAGCATGTGGAACCGTTTTGGAATTAATAGACTTTAAATTGCATACATCTATATGTCTCAACCCATACAGTTCATCAACTCTTATGATGCTTCTACTGAATGGATGCTTTATTCTTAATTGTCTGAGGTATGATTTACTAGTACGATATGATTCATAATCATATAATCAAAAATTGTTCCTCAAAACTATGACTTAGTCCATAATTCTAAAATTATTGCAAATAAATTTAGATACTTTTGTATTTTCCAATGCATCACAAACACTAGTACTATAGTTTTATTTTATAATGAACATTCATGATATTTATATTGAAATATAACTATGTCTATTTTTCAGTCAATAGTAAAACATAATTATTATTTCATATAATGTTTGGTACTTTTAGCAAAAAAAAAATTCGTAACTTGATGCGATCAGTAAGTGTTATATGACATGCTCCTACTATTTCCATCATTACTATAATAGCATATGAAATATAAAGCTTCATTCAACCACTTAATATAGGTTATTTATTTCATTTGCTGTAACTGGTTTACAGTCTAGAGTTTTCGGATAAAAAATCTCGAACTCAAAGAAATAAATCTCATAAAAAAAATTTCTATGTGAAAATACATTTTGGAATAAAAATCATATTTCTCACTCCAATATTAACTATACATTATTATTTTACAATTCTAATTTTCATTTTTTCTTTATGAAGCAGAAGTGACCATTCACTCTCTACATCCCAATTGTATCTTAGGTTACATCTACCCTTGTATATTACCTTTCCTTTCTATCTAGTCGCACCATTTAAAGAAACCTTTACTACAATATCATAAAGAACTCTTTACAAAAATTCATTTGGTCATCCTTAACATTTAAGGATATCAAATGAGTGGCAATTTACGTAAATT
The DNA here is from genome assembly GCA_030737815.1 of Allium fistulosum. NCBI lineage: Eukaryota > Viridiplantae > Streptophyta > Magnoliopsida > Asparagales > Amaryllidaceae > Allium > Allium fistulosum. The sequence continues at coordinate 424,069,102 of CM060906.1, forward strand.
GATCAACCTGACATTTCAGTGATCGAATTCTTATACCTATCTCGTATCTTTTGGTCTAGTTTTACATTTAACATAGCAATATCATGATTGTAATCAATTATATTGAATACACGATCTAACACTATGGTCTATTTTCTTATTTCTATTGAACCAATTTCATAAAGGTTACGTACATTACGAATTGCGACCGCTCACCATATAACATTCATATGTCATCGAATATGGATCAAACATCCATATTCAAGTATTGTTTCTAAAGTTGGAAACCCATAAGGATAATACACAGTCTTGGACAAATAAACATGTAAATGACTAATTATGAATGTATCTAGTAGTTGTAAAATTTGGTGGTTACATGAGTATTGAAACAATAACATGCAAATAATATTTATTGGTAAGGATATTTTATATTTCTATTTATCAGTCTTTAATTCAGTTCATTTGTATATCTTAATTGATTAACATTTTATTAGTTACAAGTATATATGCACGCCCATGCGGGTCTGCATTTAATCACAACATGCATACATTTATAGTTGCACCTATGGAAGTAGATTTTACAGTAGCATTGCTAGCATAAACTGAACCTGAGGCAGCGACCGAGAAGATTGAGACAACTGAAGAACATTCATAGAACCAATAAGTTGAAAGCATTCGTAGTTTTACTATTCATTTCTTTTGTTTTAGTTTATTTTATACTATGGAAAATGGAAATAATACTTGTACTTTTACATGCTTATGCTCTTTTATCTAATGTGAGTTATGAGCAAAAATGTATCAAAATGTATCAACGATTAATTGTTTCTTTTCCACTCTTTTGTAGATTTTTGTCTTTTATACTTTCAGGTTACTCTTTTGGAAATCAGCTTTCAAATTACTAGTTTTTCTTTTGGAAACCACTAATTTCATATTTGCCTTTCTTAAATTTGCACAACTTATATTTTAATAGGGTTAATTACCTGAGTAAAATCTTTATATTTTATTTCCATTTTAATGATTTTTTACTTCATTTATTTGGCATTCAAAAAAGAAAACATGAATCTCAAAGAATAGACATGAAAAGAATCGAAAAAAGAAGTATAAAGGAATTATTGGTTTGTACATGCAAACCTGGTATTCAGATAGGGGCAAGAATTCTTGAGGTTACAAGTATAATAAATTCCAGAAGTGTATTGCAGTTGTTCTACTATTACAATTAAAATATAAAAGCCAGTGTCGTCCTTGACATAACACTGAATGAAATATATCCTGAACTTAATAAATACACAATCTTAACAAAATAATATACCAATAGAGAAGCCTAAATAGAAAAGCATCCATAAGAAAAAAACAAATGAATAGCAGAATAGAATTATTCACAAACAGTAAGCCGTAAGCACACCTTACTCACTGGATAAAGAGTTCAAATGGGAGCAAATAATAAGCACATGTCAAAATAGAATTATTGATTTATTCTACTACTAAAATAAAAAAAACCTCCAAAAAATTTCTTAGCATCACACGAAAAACACCATCTATCTATATTTTCTATTGAACAAAACTATACTACATTGTTTTGTTCAGACTGCAATAACTTCTTCATACTAACTTGGAAACAGGTAAGACTTCGACCAATGAACTCCCACCTAAATTACGGACAATATGGAACACTCGGAACTTCATCTTATAAACGCACACTGTAGTTCTCCATGATGACTAACAGTTGTACTTTGAAAATAACAGGCTACATCTCCATGTTTGAACACCGCCTAGGCCGAAGCCATTATTTTTTTGTTTGAACTGCAATAACATTTTCATACTAACTCGGAATCTGGCTAGACTTCGACCGATGAACTCCCACCTAAATTATGGACTGTATGGAATACTCGAATACCTCGTCTTAAGAACATATACCGTAGTCCTTCGTGGTGAGTAACATTTGTATATAGAAATTAACAGGCTATTTCCTCATATTTGAACTCCGCTTAGGCAGAAGTCGTTTTTTTTGTTCATACTGCAATAACTTCAGCATACTAACTCGGAGTCAGACGAGAATTCGATCGATAAACTCCCACCTAAATTACGAACAATGCGGAACACTTGGATACTTCATCTCTTGAACGCACATTAAAGCACTCCATGGTGACTAACAGTTATACTTAGAAAATAACATGCTACATCTTCATATTCGAACTCTGCTTAGGCAGAAGCCGCTATTTTTTGTTCAAACTACAGTAGCTTCTTCATACCTGTGTAGTTAATGCCCCGCTATTACCCCGCTATAACCCCACTATATCTCATAGCGGATTTCTACCGCTACGATTTTTCCATATAGCCCCCAAATATAGCCTTTCTGCTTTAAGCCCCGCTATTTCCGCTATATCCCATTATTCCCGCTATATTCCGCTATGTCCGCTATATCTTCTTTAAAAAAATGAATTGAGAAATGAGATTTATACATTATAAAAATTATGAATTAATTTATTTGATTTAATTTTTAATATATTTTCAGAAATGAAAATACTCTAATAATCTACTAAATTCAACTATGTTATATAATAGTTTTACATTTATTTAAAGTATATTTTCGCACACGTTTTATTTAAAATTATTTATGTATTAATTATAATTCAATTGAATGTTAATATTTCATTTAATTACCATTTATATATTTGTAAAAACATTAAGTATGAGTTTTATATGCTATTTTAGAGTCATCCGCTATATCCCGCTATATCTTCGCTGCATCCCCGCTATGACTTTTTGCACCTCTGCCGCATTGAATCTGCCGAGCGCTTTAACTGCACAGCTTCATACTAACTCAGAATCAGGCGAGATTTCGACCGATGAACTCCCACCTAAATTAAGGAAAATATGGAACACTCAAATACTTCATCTTATGAATGCACATTGTAGTTCTCCATGGTGGCTAATAGTTGTACTTCGAAAATAACTGGTTACATCCATATATTTGAACTCCGCCTATGCAGAAGCCACTATTTTTTTGTTCAGACTGCAATAACTTCTTCATACTAATTCGAAATCAGGCGAGACTTCGACCGATGAACTCCCACCTAAATTATGGACAATATGGAACTCTTGGATACTTCATCTCTTGAATGCGCACTGTAGTTCTCAATGGTGACTAATAGTTGTACTTAGAAAATAATATGCGGCATCCTCGTATTTTGAACTCTGCCTAGACAAAAGCCGCTATTTTTTCGTTCAAACTACAATAACTTCTTCATAATAACTTGGAATTGGGCGAGACCTGGACGGATGAACTCCCATCTAAATTACGGACAATATGGAACACTCGGATACTTCATCTTGTGAACGCACACTATAGTTCTCCATGGTGACTAATAGTTGTACTTAGAAAATAACAGGCTACAATCATATATTTGAACTCCTCCTGGGCGGAAGCCACTATTTTTTGTTCATACTCCAATAACTTGTTCATACTAACTCGGAATCATGCGAGACTTCGACCGATGAACTCCTACCAAAATTACGGACAACATGGAACACACAGATACTTTAGCTTATGTAACGACCCCGAATTTTAATTACATTTAATTGATAATTAATTAATTTTTGAATAAAATTTATGAAATAAAACGATAAATGGATTGCGAGTTTCCCTGTGCGCCCCACCTCTATACCCACGCTAGCCAAGGACACTACAGGGTAATGCCATCAACTAGCGCGGAGAATAAGGCTGTTGAGGAGCGACCATCCATGTAACTTCTTTGTGCGAACACCGATATGTCAGATAGACTAGAATGCATATCATTTAAGGAGGAAATCCGACATACCGATATAAACACAAAGCTATCACACGGTGGCTATATAATCTTCGGAAACGAACATAGAAATAAACATAACACAATCAGTCACAGACAATTCATATCACAAAGGCGGAAATAGATATGAATATAACACATGAAAGTGTACATCAGAGTAGTGGTCAAACAAGATCCACAATATAAAAAAGAATAGATACAAGTGCTAGACAAAAGAATATGTATACATCAAGGAGTCTAAATCTCAAATGTATACAACAAAAACTACAAGCTAAGTAGTTAACCAAAAGTCAGATGATGGCTCCAGACAGGAAGACAAGAGGAAGCACCTGTAATACCTCAGTCTGACCCGGGTATTATTTAAAAAGAAAATAATAAACGGATCAGTCTAGCTATAAATATCAGATAAAGTGATATAGAATAAGAGATATGGCATAAACATATAGTATCCATAATGGCATACTACTATAAGTATGAAAATGATAATCAACAAAAGGTTAATCAATATCACAAGAATCTTCTCAAAGATCCAAAGAGGGCATCATACCCAAAACTTGTATTCGTAACAAGGCAATGACACACGAAAGCACCAATGTGAAAATTGATAAAGCATATCAATAAGAATCACGAAAATAGGTGAAGCATAAAATTTCCAGAAATCAATGCACAAAATCCAGAAATCACAAGAAAGAGGATGGCCAATCCCATAAAAATGAGCCGGAGCTCCTCCTGACAGGGTATAGTCCCCCATTGCGGACTTTGAGCCGAAGCTCCTCCTGGTGAGCCGAAGCTCCTCCTGATGAGCCGAAGCTCATAAAAACGAGGAACAGTCCCCCATTGCGGACAAAGAGATATGTGTGAGTCAAAATCACACAAATGGTGTCTAGACTAACCTCGAAGCCAAAGAGATATGTGTGAGTCGAAATCACACAGCTGAGGTCAAGTCTAACCGTGCAGACAAAGAGACATCGCACAATTGCTAGTCTAAATCATAAAAATTATCGTCATGATCATCAAGAAGTGTCGATTACACTAAGCTAGTAAATATAAGAGTTTAGCTTCATGTCCCATAACCACTTGCTTAACTCAAATATTTACAAACAGATTGTAGATCTCCACTAGAAAATTGTCACAAGAGTTTCAATCGAACAAGTCCATACACTAACCGACGAAGTAAACGCAAGCGTTTCATACCACTTGTTTTGCTAAGCCGTTTAATTATATTTTCTCATACAAATGAAGTAAAGGTTTGTATATACTAATAGATTGGAAAACGGTTTTAAGAAACAAGCTTTGTAATAAAATAGTGTTGAAATCGTTTTAATGAAAGGGTTTTGATATTTACTACTAGTATAGAAAGCCTTTATATTTTGAAGTGACAAATCATAGAAGTGATTGTAGAAACAATCAATCATAAAAATTCACATTCGAAGACGTGAATAAAATCCAAAGAAATCAATCCCAAAATCATCAAAGTAGGAATTCTGTTGAATGTCTTTTAGATAAGATCCCCTACGCAGAGGGATACGGGGTTCAAAGTTGGCAAAGAAATCGATACTAAATCCATAAAAATGGATATTCCAAAAATCCCAAAGAAAAGAAGTCATCAAAGTTGGCAATAAACGATAACAACAAGTAGGGAAGTAACACGAATCGATTAAATTTGGAAATCACGCAAAACTGGCGAAATAGGCAAAACAGCATCAGGTCGGTCGGCCGGCTTCAGGGCTCGGTTGACCGGACCCTGTTCTGAGAAATAGTTCGGGAAGCAGGTCGGTCGACTGAGCTCTGTAGCCGGTCGACCAAACCAGAGGAAGAGAAGCTCGGGTAGCAGGTCGGTCGACTGGACCCTGAGTTCGGTCGACCGGAGCCTGTTACCAGTTCTACCAAAACAGAGGCAGGGAAACGCCGGGGTAGTAGGTCGGTCGACCGGACCCTGTAGTCGGCCGACCGGAGCCTGTTACCAGCACTCCCATGCCTACCAAATGAATGTCAATCCCTTCCGAATTTCGATCGGTCGAGCAACGGCACTAAGGGTTTACGTCCATCGACTACCCGGCCATATAAGCTCTTTGATTCATCACCAAAAACATGATCAAAACATCAAAGTTAGGATTTTCAAAGAATCGAACTCAAAACACTAAAAATTGGAATATTCACCAAATCAATCCAAACCAAAAGCAATTGCACAAGAATAAGTGTTAGGAATTCATACCTAACAATCGAAGATAAATATAGATTAAGATGTGAGATAAAAATCTCACCTTTGAACCCAAACGAATGAAGAAGATGCTATGGAGCAATGGCAAGAGCAATTACCCTTCAATTCCAACTCAACAAGCTTGAATCAAAGCTTTAAAGAAGGACATTCCCAAAGTTAGGTTTAGGAATAAACTGAAATTGAAGAGAGAAAGAGTTGGAGAAGAAGGAGATGAAGCTTACCAATGGGTTCACTTTGATTTTTGGAGCAAGAAATCAAGATGCAAGAAGAAACTAGGGTTTGCAATTTCTATTTCCTCTTCCCTTCCACCATTTTCAGTTTTGACTTGTGTTTGAGGAATGAAAATGAGTGAATGGAAGGAGATGGGCTGAGCTAGGGTATTAGTTAAGCTAGTGGGCTGAACCCAAACCCAAACCCAATAGAAAAAGTAGCGAAATTCGACTTACCCCAAACATATCAAAGATTATACTCAAAAATATCGCAAACGCCATTTTGGACTCAATGGAGGTGGTTTCGAGCTCCAATTCGGCCGTTTGCAAAAAGTAGCTTTTTGGACTAAAATCCGACGAACGATGTTATATTTAAATAAAATAATTAAATATAAAATCGACAAATATGTGGGTTGTTACATTCCCCGATATCCAAGTATATTTGTATAAATCATTTAAATTTAAAAATATTATATATATGTGAATATATATGTAATTGAGCATACATGAGTAAATTTGATATAATATATATGTATATATTTGATTTGAATTCAAATTGTAAATAAATGGGTTAAAGATAAATTATAATAATAAATATTAGTAGTGATGATTTATGTTAGAAATAAAAATACAAAATTTTATAAGATAAACGATAAAAATATCAAGTAAACACATTTGCTAAACTTTAACAACTAATTAAAAATAGAAATCATCTATATTACAAGATAATAAGAAATAAATATAAAAGCTTATATAGAAAAGCCACCACTATCTTCATTTGTACAGATATGTGTATACGAATTGTAATAAGAAGATATAAACATATATATGCACACCTATCAAAGAATGAAACAAGAAGAAAAGAAAATATCTAGGAACACATAAAAATATCTAAGATCTTATAGACTAAGTATATGTTGCAGGTAAGAATAAAGTGAAAGTATAGGAGACAAGTAAAATAAAATAGATAAGTATGCAAACATGAAAACAAGTAAACAAAAGCTTGTAAAGGAAGACATCAAGATATATTCATATTGTACAGCCGAAGAGATAAGCATGAAGACATAAAGGACTAAAATAATAAATGCTTTCATCTGCCCAATACAACAAAGCTGCAGCCACCAAAAACATATTGTCTCGGCCAGCAAAGATTAAAATATCCCTGCCAAACTATTGTACAAAGCAATATTTTATACTTGTAAACTTCTTTTTATATGTATCACCTTCTACCTAGATTCGTCCATTCAAACTAAGAAGAAAAAAAACTGAAGTGAACTACAACTTCACTTTAAACAAACAAGCTTCATCTCAGTTTCTTCCATCAAACTAAGTTAAAAATCTGAAGTAAATAAGACTCAAACCAAAACAAATTAAATCAAGGCAAACAAGGGAAATCAAGAGAAAAGAACCTTCAGCTTGCAAATGTTTCAAAGCCTGGTTTAAAAAGGAAAGCTCTGTTTCTTTTCTGGATTCTAATGTGAGTAACTTTACTTTTAAAGAAATTTAAGCAAGTGATTTTAGTTACATGCTAATTGATTTGAAATGAAAATATATCTTATGGTATCTGTTGTGAATATATGCATGTATGGTGTGTATGTTGCTCTTATCAAAACATTCTCTGTTTCACCTTCCAGTATGCAAGTTTTGATAAAAGAAAATTTAAATCTTGTGATTTTATCTCTGTTTAAATTTAAGTTTAAAATAAAACTAGTTCGCTTAATTATAAGCATCAGTTTTAAATTTGTATTTTTGTCAAAATGATGTTTATTTGGCTCTGGAAACCCAAAATAGCTGATAGCTGAGCTAAACTTAAGTCTAAATTCAAATTTTTTAATTCAGGAATTCAAGTATATAATCTTAATTCTTATACCTTAACATGATTTTTAAAGTAAGAATCTTAATTTTTAGACTGAGGGTTGAGGAGCAGTTTAGGATTGTCGAAATTTCATAGTTTCATCGATTCATGGTGATCCTCTGGTTCGTGGTGGTCGAAATTTGTTGTGAAGATAGCTGGAGGAACGGAGGTGATGGGAAAAATGATCGGAGATGCTCACGTTCACCGTGGAGGCAGCGGCAAGCTTTTTTCGTTTGTAAACCTAATTTTGACGTGGTGCTGTATTTCGATTCGTGCATCGTTCTCAGGCGACCGAGTTCGTCGTGCGTTGGGGAGTTGGTGGAGGAGGTGTTGAGGAGTGGATGGCCGAAGTTTCGTGGATTCAGATGATCGCAGCTGCGTGAACGTGGCGTTGCCAGGTTTTGTGGTGGGGTCGCTGTCGAGTGTTCCAGGTTTCGATTTATACTCGAATTCAAGTTCGAGTCAAATGGAGGGCTTTGGATGGTCGTTGTTAGATCGGGGGATGATAGTCGACTTGTTGATGGCGTCGGCGATGACCGGAGTTGGCCTGAGGGGCTGTGCACGTGCACCGTGCACCATTCTGTTTTTTTTGGCGTATCAGAATTTCTCGAGTAACTCAGTGATTTACTCGAAGATTTTTAATGATCGACTCGAAGGAAACAAGGGATGGTCTCGGGTCCAATTTTTGTTTCAGGTCTTCAAACCTAAACCCTGTTTTCTGTTTGAACTTGAAACTAAAATTAAATTTGAAAACAAGGTTTTTAAAACTGAGTTTAACCCAAAACTGTAAATAAAGATTCCAGATGAAATAGAATTCATTTTTAAAGATAAATAAAATTTTAAATTCAATTTGTTTATTTAAAATAAAAGAAATTAAAGGTATGGAGAATTTGAATTTAAAATAGAATTGAAATTGAAAATGAAATTTAAACAAGTTGAATTTAAAAGTAAAAACCTTGAACTAATCTTAAATCAGATGTTAAAATTAAATATAAGAAATTTCTTTGGAAAGGTAATTAAAGAAATTTAATAAAGATCATTAACTAAGATTTTATTTGAAAAATTAATTAATGTGATAAATTTTAACAATAAATTTAGATTGATTAATTTAATAATAATCAATTGTGGAACTATTAAGTATAATTACTTAATAACAATAATTGTGAAATTAAATATTCGGTGTAATTTATGGAGTTAATCGAATTGTTCAAATTAAATTTCTTAAGTTAATTTATTCAGAATAATCATTTGATAGTTTGAAAAGTTAATTGCTTAGAGAAGTAATTAATAGGTAATTAATGAATGCAATTAATTAAACGATGATTTTTAAATCTGAGTATAATTATTTGTGAATAATTAAAGGATTAATTAATAATGGCAATTAATTAATATTAATTTAATAATTAAAGATTAATTGATTCATTGATTTAAGAATGATTAGTTAATAATTAAGGGTTAACTAATAAATTTGAAAGGAAAATTTTCAAATAATTTGTGATTAAATTATGATAATCAACCCGGATTAATAATTGATACATCTGATTTAAATTAATCAGTTGATTAATAAGTTCACTTGTGAATATTTGGATTTGACTAATGATTGAATTGTTTGATGTTCCCTGATCTGTGATGCTTTGTAATATATTCTGGTTTGTGTGTGATCTGTACTATAGTTATTTATCTGAGATGAATGTAATTTATTATCTGTGATATCTATATATATCTGTGGTCTATGCATGAACGATAAGCATTATAGTTTATATCGCTTATCAACTATATCCTGTATTTTGATTTGTGATGATTCATTGTGTTGCACTATTGTGATAAACCCTGGACTACACTCTTACACACACAAATATGGATTTCACGTGGAAATCAGTTAAGTCACAGATAAATTAAATCTGATGTTTTTGAAATTAAAATTTTAATTTCAATTGATTTTGAAATTTGAAAATTTGGGTTTAAAGTGAAAAGCTTCTGAAATAGAATTTCAAAGATAAAAGTTATTTTGAATAACTTAATTGAGTTTTGAAAATTTAAATAATTTGATTTAAATTTGAATTCAAGTTTGAAATTGAATCCTATGATTTGAAACTAGGGATTAAAAATGTTATAAATGTGTTTATATGAAGTTAAACCATTTTAAAAGTAAAATTTTGAGAATTTGGATTTAACCTAAGGATTTCAACTTGTATGAATAAATCAGATTTTCTGAAATGAAAACTATTTGTTTTCAAATGATAAAAGCTTTCAGATAAGAAATGGAATTCTAGTTTAATTAAAGGAATTTCAAGTTTGAATTGAAAATTGTTTTTTCCTAAGTTATGAATGAATCTTTTTGAAAGCTATGAATTAAATCTGTTTATTTTTAACAGATTTAAAATGATGATTTATGTAAACCATTCGAAATGAAATTGTTTTGAAAGCTATAAGTTAAATCTTTAATTTAAAGATTTAACGAGTTAAAAAAACTGAAATGGAAATTGATTTAGAAAATATGTGAATGAATTTTTTATTTAAAAGATTAAAATGTGGAAATTGTTTAAACCATTGAAGGTTGTTTAAAATGAATCTTTTTGTTTAAAGATTTGGAAATGGTAATTGATTAAACCATTTGAAGAAAGATTTTGGGTTTAAGTTGTGACTTAATTGAAATCCCAATATCCATATATTTTTAAATATTGCGCTCACTATTCGGATTAGCCGGGAAAAGACCTTTGTGTCATATAACCCATTCCGAATAGTGATACGTCGTATATGGATGGCATTTGAAGACCGGTGTTGAAGACCAGATATTTTCGAAAAATGAAAGGACAACCTGTCGAATGTCTCTGCACCGAGTTGCTCCGGTATAGAGATTTATATCACTCTTTTATGATGGGAAGTCCAGACGTGATTTGAAAATTATCCGGATTAGCAAGGGCTTCGTGAGAAGTGCCTTCGGTTCTGTTCGATCCCGGAACAGACTTGTATGGTTACATGTCTGACATTACACTTTGAGATATAAAGCCGATTTCTTTCAAATACATTTCTGTTTGGTGGCGGAGAATTTATTCTCTTAGCTTAACACCCTTCTCTGAGACGTACGAGCTCAGAGGTTATGTAGTTGAAGTTATCAGCAATATATTCCCAATTTGGTAATGTGACATGCTGAGTGTAGCTGTGTGATGATCAGTGTTTGATCATTTGTTTGATCATTTATCCTTGTGATCATTTGTTTGATCATTTATCTTTGTGATCATTGATTGATCATCTGTGGACCCAAAGCGTGGCTTTTTGAAAAAGCGTAGCTTTGTGGACGAGACTTCGTCAGGCCTCACAACCCGGAAATGGTCGAAACAGGAATGTTGCGGCAAGGTTATGAGGGTCGCGCCCTTTAGGGTATGTTATTTCCTTCTGGAAAGGGGTGGTATCATGGTATGGAGCCCAAATACTTACTCATGTGGATACACTTATTTATTATGTGTGATGATGGTTACCGAGCGCTCGGATAAAGGTCCCAAAGGACCGGGGAATGGCATAGTCGTGAGTTACTTGTTACAGGAGTAACCCGGCCTTGTTTGGCAGAGAGCAGTTTGTCTCTCGGAACGTCCAGCCAGAGGCGATCCCATTCGGCAGTAGGAAAGGAAGTTCCTTAGCCTGACCATTTGTTGGAAAATCCAAAGAAACAATACGAAACTGGTACGGTTTTAGTTGTATTACCTGCTATGGAATGTGGCGGTAACCTGCTATTGAACATGGTAGCTATAGTAGGCATACGATAATGGTCGTATGTTGGCTAAGATTAATATTATACTTTCGAAAATGTTTTCTGCACTATGCACTAGTAATAGTATCCAATGATTTGCGTAGTAAGCATGTTTGACTATCATAAGGAGAAATCTCCTCCGATTCTGCGTTTGCATTGTGTGTGTGTGTGTGCGGGAGGCCTTATGGTAGTTTCATTTTCCAAAAGCATTGCGGGTTTCAATGTTTAAATTTCTTTTGTTGTTTGTTTTTAAAGATAAACTGTTTTTGTTTCTCACACCAGTCCCATGACTGATCTGGAGTTTATTGTTCCCTTCCTAAACTCTGGGTGCCCACCATTTTCCACACGGGCAGTCTAGAGTTGGGTTTCTCAAATATTCAGGTTTAGTAGATTATCTGGAGCTAGTCAGTCCTTGGACGACTGACCTTGCTTTCCGCTAGCTATGGATTGGAGCATTTTATTGAAGATATTCTATCCGCTGCTGATGTTATCTTTTCTTTCCACCGCTATTTGTTGTATCATATCTCTGATGTATATTGATATTTATTGTATCATTCTGTTGTATCATATTGTACCAGATTTTGTATCTGTCATTGTATCAATGTGATATATATATTGATATATTCTTTATTCCGCTGTGTTGTTTTACTTAATGGTGTTATAAGCTCCGGGAAGCCAGATTCGGCGTTTGGATCTGCGGCATTTTGAGTACAAGTGAAGTACGGGTGCCGATTTTCGAAGGCCGAGTTTTTGGACTCTTACATTTGGTATCAGAGCTAAGGTTGAACTTTAGCTCAGGAGTATAACACATTAAGTAGCTCATTAGAGATAGAGTGAAGTAAACTCTAGAATGAGTATCCTCAGATATCCGTTCGAATGCTTCAGTAAATTCTCTTGCTATCAACTGATAGTAAGTATGATTGCAAGAAGAGGATAAGATAGGGCACAGAGAAATACGACTAGAAATGGTCAATACTCTGTAACAACAAGGAAACAAACCTTTTCTCTATCAATCTCTTTTGTTCAGCATTTTTCCTCAATTCATCGATAATTTCTGGTAAATCCAGGAAGAAGATTCGATATATTAATATGGGACATAAACTCCAGATAAGCCAAACTTGTTTGTTTGGATGAATTGTTTGCTTTGTTTGCTATGGTTGATAAGTATACTTTGGTTTCTAAACTTAAAATTTTGAAATTATATCCATATATTTATCTATTCTTTGGGATTCCGATATATTCTACGAATGGTTAGATATCCTTTCGGACTAACCGATGCCACTGCATATTTCGTAAATCTGGATAACCCGAGTATCTTGTGAAGTGTTAAACAGATTCGTTCTTGTATCTGTTATTGATATTCTGATTTGGTGAGCCAAATGCAGAATAAATATTCAATTTGATTAGAAGAAACATTCTTCATCTGTCTTTGTTTCGTGCCTGCGAATTTCGAGGACGAAATTCTTTTAAGGGGGGAAGTCTGTAACGACCCCGAATTTTAATTACATTTAATTGATAATTAATTAATTTTTGAATAAAATTTGTGAAATAAAACGATAAATGGATTGCGAGTTTCCCCGATATCCAAGTATATTTGTATAAATCATTTAAATTTAAAAATATTATATATATGTGAATATATATGTAATTGAGCATACATGAGTAAATTTGATATAATATATATGTATATATTTGATTTGAATTCAAATTGTAAATAAATGGGTTAAAGATAAATTATAATAATAAATATTAGTAGTGATGATTTATGTTAGAAATAAAAATACAAAATTTTATAAGATAAACGATAAAAATATCAAGTAAACACATTTGCTAAACTTTAACAACTAATTAAAAATAGAAATCATCTATATTACAAGATAATAAGAAATAAATATAAAAGCTTATATAGAAAAGCCACCACTATCTTCATTTGTCCAGATATGTGTATACGAATTGTAATAAGAAGATATAAACATATATATGCACACCTGTCAAAGAATGAAACAAGAAGAAAAGAAAATATCTAGGAACACATAAAAATATCTAAGATCTTATAGACTAAGTATATGTTGCAGGTAAGAATAAAGTGAAAGTATAGGAGACAAGTAAAATAAAATAGATAAGTATGCAAACATGAAAACAAGTAAACAAAAGCTTGTAAAGGAAGACATCAAGATATATTCATATTGTACAGCCGAAGAGATAAGCATGAAGACATAAAGCACTAAAATAATAAATGCTTTCATCTGCCCAATACAACAAAGCTGCAGCCACCAAAAACATATTGTCTCGGCCAGCAAAGATTAAAATATCCCTACCAAACTATTGTACAAAGCAATATTTTATACCTGTAAACTTCTTTTTATATGTATCACCTTCTACCTAGATTCGTCCATTCAAACTAAGAAGAAAAAACTGAAGTGAACTACAACTTCACTTTAAACAAACAAGCTTCATCTCAGTTTCTTCCATCAAACTAAGTTAAAAATATGAAGTAAATAAGACTCAAACCAAAACAAATTAAATCAAGGCAAACAAGGGAAATCAAGAGAAAAGAACCTTCAGCCTGGAAAAGCTTCAGCTTGCAAATGTTTCAAAGCCTGGTTTAAAAAGGAAAGCTCTGTTTCTTTTCTGGATTCTAATGTGAGTAACTTTACTTTTAAAGAAATTTAAGCAAGTGATTTTAGTTACATGCTAATTGATTTGAAATGAAAATATATCTTATGGTATCTGCTGTGAATATATGCATGTATGGTGTGTATGTTGCTCTTATCAAAACATTCTCTGTTTCACCTTCCAGTATGCAAGTTTTGATAAAAGAAAATTTAAATCTTGTGATATTATCTCTGTTTAAATTTAAGTTTAAAATAAAACTAGTTCGCTTAATTATAAGCATCAGTTTTAAATTTGTATTTTTGTTAAAATGATGTTTATTTGGCTCTGGAAACCCAAAATAGCTGATAGCTGAGCTAAACTTAAGTCTAAATTCAAATTTTTTAATTCAGGAATTCAAGTATATAATCTTAATTCTTATACCTTAACATGATTTTTAGAGTAAGAATCTTAATTTTTAGACTGAGGGTTGAGGAGCAGTTTAGGATTGTCGAAATTTCATAGTTTCATCGATTCATGGTGATCCTCTGGTTCGTGGTGGTCGAAATTTGTTGTGAAGATAGCTGGAGGAACGGAGGTGATGGGAAAAATGATCGGAGATGCTCACGTTCACCGTGGAGGCAGCGGCAAGCTTTTTTCGTTTGTAAACCTAATTTTGACGTGGTGCTGTATTTCGATTCGTGCATCGTTCTCAGGCGACCGAGTTCGTCGTGCGTTGGGGAGTTGGTGGAGGAGATGTTGAGGAGTGGATGGCCGAAGTTTCGTGGATTCAGATGATCGGAGCCGCGTGAACGTGGCGTTGCCAGGTTTTGTGGTGGGGTCGCTGTCGAGTGTTCCATGTTTCGATTTATACTCGAATTCAAGTTCGAGTCAAATGGAGGGGTTTGGATGGTCGTTGTTAGATCGGGGGATGATAGTCGACTTGTTGATGGCGTCGGCGATGACCGGAGTTGGCCTGAGGGGCTGTGCACGTGCACCGTGCACCATTCTGTTTTTTTTGGCGTATCAGAATCTCTCGAGTAACTCAGTGATTTACTCGAAGATTTTTAATGATCGACTCGAAGGAAACAAGGGATGGTCTCGGGTCCAATTTTTGTTTCAGGTCTTCAAACCTGAACCCTGTTTTCTGTTTGAACTTGAAACTAAAATTAAATTTGAAAACAAGGTTTTTAAAACTGAGTTTAACCCAAAACTGTAAATAAAGATTCTAGATGAAATAGAATTCATTTTTAAAGATAAATAAAATTTTAAATTCAATTTGTTTATTTAAAATAAAAGAAATTAAAGGTATGGAGAATTTGAATTTAAAATAGAATTGAAATTGAAAATGAAATTTAAACAAGTTGAATTTAAAAGTAAAAACCTGGAACTAATCTTAAATCAGATGTTAAAATTAAATATAAGAAATTTCTTTGGAAAGGTAATTAAAGAAATTTAATAAAGATCATTAACTAAGATTTTATTTGAAAAATTAATTAATGTGATAAATTTTAACAATAAATTTAGATTGATTAATTTAATAATAATCAATTGTGGAACTATTAAGTATAATTACTTAATAACAATAATTGTGAAATTAAATATTCGGTGTAATTTATGGAGTTAGTCGAATTGTTCAAATTAAATTTCTTAAGTTAATTTATTCAGAATAATCATTTGATAGTTTGAAAAGTTAATTGCTTAGAGAAGTAATTAATAGGTAATTAATGAATGCAATTAATTAAACGATGATTTTTAAATCTGAGTATAATTATTTGTGAATAATTAAAGGATTAATTAACAATGGCAATTAATTAAGATTAATTTAATAATTAAAGATTAATTGATTCATTGATTTAAGAATGATTAGTTAATAATTAAGGGTTAACTAATAAATTTGAAAGGAAAATTTTCAAATAATTTGTGATTAAATTATGATAATCAACCCGGATTAATAATTGATACATCTGATTTAAATTAATCAGTTGATTAATAAGTACACTTGTGAATATTTGGATTTGACTAATGATTGAATTGTTTGATGTTCCCTGATCTGTGATGCTTTGTAATATATTCTGGTTTGTGTGTGATCTGTACTATAGTTATTTATCTGAGATGAATGTAATTTATTATCTAAAATATCTATATATATCTGTGGTCTATGCATGAACGAAAAGCATTATAGTTTATATCGCTTATCAACTATATCCTGTATTTTGATTTGTGATGATTCATTGTGTTGCACTATTGTGATAAACCCTGGACTACACTCTTACACACACAAATATGGATTTCACGTGGAAATCGGTTAAGTCACAGATAAATTAAATCTGATGTTTTTGAAATTAAAATTTTAATTTCAATTGATTTTGAAATTTGAAAATTTGGGTTTAAAGTGAAAAGCTTTTGAAATAGAATTTCAAAGATAAAAGTTATTTTGAATAACTTAATTGAGTTTTGAAAATTTAAATAATTTGATTTAAATTTGAATTCAAGTTTGAAATTGAATCCTATGATTTGAAACTAGGGATTAAAAATGTTATAAATGTGTTTATATGAAGTTAAACCATTTTAAAAGTAAAATTTTGAGAATTTGGATTTAACCTAAGGATTTCAACTTGTATGAATAAATCAGATTTTCTGAAATGAAAACTATTTGTTTTCAAATGATAAAAGCTTTCAGATAAGAAATGGAATTCTAGTTTAATTAAAGGAATTTCAAGTTTGAATTGAAAATTGTTTTTTCCTAAGTTATGAATGAATCTTTTTGAAAGCTATGAATTAAATCTGTTTATTTTTAACAGATTTAAAATGATGATTTATGTAAACCATTCGAAATGAAATTGTTTTGAAAGCTATAAGTTAAATCTTTAATTTAAAGATTTAACGAGTTAAAAAAACTGAAATGGAAATTGATTTAGAAAATATGTGAATGAATCTTTTATTTAAAAGATTAAAATTTGGAAATTGTTTAAACCATTGAAGGTTGTTTAAAATGAATCTTTTTGTTTAAAGATTTGGAAATGGTAATTGATTAAACCATTTGAAGAAAGATTTTGGGTTTAAGTTGTGACTTAATTGAAATCCCAATATCCATATATTTTTAAATATTGCGCTCACTATTCGGGTTAGCCGGGAAAAGACCTTTGTGTCATATAACCCATTCCGAATAGTGATACGTCGTATATGGATGGCATTTGAAGACCGGTGTTGAAGACCAGATATTTTCGAAAAATGAAAGGACAACCTGTCGAATGTCTCTGCACCGAGTTGCTCCGGTATAGAGATTTATATCACTCTTTTGTGATGGGAAGTCCAGACGTGATTTGAAAATTATTCGGATTAGCAAGGGCTTCGTGAGAAGTGCCTTCGGTTCTGTTCGATCCCGGAACAGACTTGTATGGTTACATGTCTGACATTACACTTTGAGATATAAAGCCGATTTCTTTCAAATACATTTCTGTTTGGTGGCGGAGAATTTATTCTCTTAGCTTAACACCCTTCTCTGAGACGTACGAGCTCAGAGGTTATGTAGTTGAAGTTATCAGCAATATATTCCGAATTTGGTAATGTGACATGTTGAGTGTAGCTGTGTGATGATCAGTGTTTGATCATTTGTGATATGATCATTTGTTTGATCATTTATCTTTGTGATCATTTATCTTTGTGATCATTGATTGATCATCTGTGGACCCAAAGCGTGGCTTTTTGAAAAAGCGTAGCTTTGTGGACGAGACTTCGTCAGGCCTCACAACCCGGAAATGGTCAAAACAGGAATGTTGCGGCAAGGTTATGAGGGTCGCGCCCTTTAGGGTATGTTATTTCCTTCTGGAAAGGGGTGGTATCATGGTATGGAGCCCAAATACTTACTCATGTGGATACACTTATTTATTATGTGTGATGATGGTTATCGAGCGCTCGGATAAAGGTCCCAAAGGACCGGGGAATGGCATAGTCGTGAGTTACTTGTTACAGGATTAACCCGGCCTTGTTTGGCAGAGAGCAGTTTGTCTCTCGGGACGTCCATCCAGAGGCGATCCCATTCGGAAGTAGGAAAGGAAGTTCCTTAGCCTGACCATTTATTGGAAAATCCAAAGAAACAATACGAAACTGGTACGGTTTTAGTTGTATTACCTGCTATGGAATGTGGCGGTAACCTGTTATTGAACATGATAGCTATAGTAGGCATATGATAATGGTCGTATGTTGGCTAAGATTAATATTATACTTTCGAAAATGTTTTCTGCACTATGCACTAGTAATAATATCCAATGATTTGCGTAGTATGCATGTTTGACTATCATAAGGAGAAATCTCCTCCGATTCTGCGTTTGCATTGTGTGTGTGTGTGCGGGAGGCCTTATGGTAGTTTCATTTTCCAAAAGCATTGCGGGTTTCAATGTTTAAATTTCTTTTGTTGTTTGTTTTTAAAGATAAACTGTTTTTGTTGCTCACACCAGTCCCATGACTGATCCGAAGTTTATTGTTCCCTTCCTAAACTCTGGGTGCCCACCATTTTCCACACGGGAAGTCTAAAGTTGGGTTTCTCAGATATTCAGGTTGAGTAGATTATTTGGAGCTAGTCAGTCCTTGGACGACTGACCTTGCTTTCCGCTAGCTATGGATTGGAGCATTTTATTGAAGATATTCTATCCGCTGCTGATGTTATCTTTTCTTTCCGCTGCTATTTGTTGTATCATATCTCTGATGTATATTGATATCTATTGTATCATTTTGTTGTATCATATTGTACCAGATTTTGTATCTGTCATTGTATCAATGTGATATATATTGATATATTCTTTATTCCGCTGTGTTGTTATACTTAATGGTGTTATAAGCTCCGGGAAGCCAGATTCGGCGTTTGGATTTGCGGCATTTTGAGTACAAGTGAAGTACGGGTGCCGATTTTCGGAGGTCGAGTTTTTGGACTCTTACAGCTTATGAAAGTATACCGTAGTTCTCCATGGTGATCCACAGTTGTACTTAGAAAATAACATGCTACATCTCCATATTTGAACTCCACCTAGGCACGAGCCGCTATTTTTTTGTTCATACTTTAATAACTTCGTACTAACTCGGAATCAAGTGAGACTTCGACCGATGAACTCCTACCTAAATTACGGATAATATGGAACACTCAGATACTTCGTTTTATGAACGTATACCATAGTTCTCCATGGTGATTAATAGTTGTACTTAGAAAATAACAGGCTACATCTCCATATTTGAACTCTGCCTAGGAAGAAGCCGCTATTTTTTTTGTTCAAACTGCAATAACTTCTTCATACAAACTCGAAATCAGGCAAGACTTCGATCGATGAGCTCCCACCTAAATTACGGACAATATGGAACACTCAGGTACTTTGACTTATGAACGTATACCGTAGTTCTCTATGATGATTAACAGTTGTACTTAGAAAATAACATGCTACATCTCCATATTTGAACTCCGCCTAGGCAGAAGCCGCTAGTTTTTTGTTCATACTACAATAACTTCTTCATGCTAACTCGGAATCAAACAAGACTTCGACCGATGAACTCCCACCTAAATTACAGACAATATGGAACACTTGGATGCTTCGGCTTATGAACGTATACCGTAGTTCTCCATGGCGATAAAAGGTTGTACCTAGAAAATAACATGCTATATCTCCATATTTGAACTCCGCCTAGGAAGAAGCTGCTATTTTTTTGTTCAGATTGCAATAACTTCTTCATACTAACTCGGAATCGGGCAAGAGTTCGACCGATTAAATCCCATCTAAATTACGGACAATATGGAACACTCAGATACTTTGGCTTATGAAAGTATACCATAGCTCTCCATGGTTATTGACAGTAATACTTAGAAAATAACAGACTACATCTCTATATTTGAACTCTACCTAGGCAGAAGCCGCTATTTTTTTCATGCTGCAATAACTTCTTCATACTAACTCGAATTCAGGTGAGACTTCGAATGATGAACTCCCACCTAGATTATAGACAATATGGAACACTTGGATACTTCGGCTTATGAACGTATACTGTAGTTCTACGTGGTGATTAACAGTTGTACTTAGAAAATGACAGGCTACATCTCCATATTTAAACTCCGCATAAGCAGAAGCCGCTATTTTTTTATTCAGACTGCAATAACTTCTTCATACTAACTCGGAATCAGGCGGGACTTCGACCGATGCACTCCCACTTAAACTACATACAATATGGAACACTCGGATACTTCAGCTTATAAACGTATACCGTAGTTCTCCATGGTGATAAATAGTTGTACTTAAAAAATAACATGCTACATCTTCATATTTGAACTCCGCCTAGGCCGAAGCCGTTATTTTTTGTTTAAACTGCAATAACTTCTTTATACTAACTCGGAATCGGGCAAGACTTCGATCGATGAACTCCCACTAATTTACGGACAATATGGAACACTCGAATACTTAGGCTTATGAACGTATACCGTAGTTCTCCACTGTGATTAACAGTTGTACTTAGAAAATAATAGGCTACATCTTCATATTTGAACTTCGCCTAGGCAAAAGCCTCTATTTATTTTGTTCAGACCGCAATAACTTCTTCATACTAACTCTGAATTAGGCTAGACTCCGACGGATGAACTCCCACGTAAATTACAAACAGTATAAAGCACTAGGATACTTCAGCTTATGAATGTAAATTGTCGTTCTTCATGGTGATTAACAGTTGTACTTAGAAAATAAGAGGCTACATCCCCATATTTGAACTCCGCCTAGGCAGAAGCCGCTATTTTTTTGTTCAGACTGCAATAACTTCTTCATACCAACTCTGAATCATGCGAGACTTCGACCGATGAACTCCCACCTAAATTACAGACAATTTGGAACACTCGGATACTTCGGTTTGTGAATGTATACTGTAGTAACCATGGTGATTAACAGTTGTACTTAAAAAATAACAGGCTACATCTCCATATTTGAACTCTGCCTAGGCAGAAACCGCTATTTTTTTGTTCAGACTGTAATAACTTCTTCATACTTACTCAGAATCCGGCGAGACTCCGACCGATGAACTCCCACTTAAATTACGGACAATATGGAACATACGGATACTGCGCCTTATGAACGTATACCGTAGTTCTCCATGGTGATTAACAATTGTACTTAGAAAATAACATGCTACATCTCCATATTTGAATACTATTTCTCTATGAGACGTAAAAGGGTACATTTGGAATTTCAAAACGACACTAAATAAATTTATTCAATGAATTCTCTTTATTAGTAGTAAAGATATTAATTGTAGAAATTTATAAATGTAGATTATTATAGCTTTATGTAGTGGATGTTCTTACAATATTAGAAAAGTTAAATATTGCTATTTCATTTTTCTAATAAGGCTTCCACTAGTCTTTATGTTTATCCAAACTCTAAAATGAAACATTGCAGTCTTTCGACTACATTAGTGGGTGTTAGGACTCGTCTGTCTTATGATTCTGACCTTGAGTTTGCTCAAATCATAGCCTCACAAACGGTGGATAACTCCTTATCGATTATATCATATACAACTCCTAACCTATGGTTCCTTGTCCTAATCTCATTTCGATCCTTGAGTTTGATCAACAAATCAAAAGAAATTATTTACCCTTACCTAACATTTCGCGACAGCTTACGTATAGTATGTGGACCTTGAGTTTGCTCAACAAATATATATAATTATCTTACCTCATCTAGTCAATATATTAATAATACTACACATAAGATCTCTAGCTTGAGTTTGCTCGGTATGTAAGTTATTTATTAATATATAAAAGATAGAGGACAACACTTATATTAACGATTCATAATCTTAAATATTTAATTGAGTGATATCAACTTATGGAATAATGTATTTCTTATGAAATACCCTTGTGATTCAAGTGTCGGGTACATCAGAAATCATGGTATACATATTTTACGTATGTATTTATTCATTAAGTCTACTTAGGGTTTCTTTAATGTTCCACCTTTAGTTTATACATTTATATTATATAAGTTTTATCATTATATAACTTTTATACTTGATTTAACTTATATAATATTTTATGTGTAACATTATATTAATTAAGTAGTATTTAATTAATTTAATTACTTAACACTTTAATTAATTAGTATATTATCCAATTATAACATATTATATCGAATATATACACTATAAACTTTATAGCAATACACATATTTCTTATATATATGTAAGTATGTATTTTAAGTTATTAATTAACTTTTAATTAATTTATTTAATTAACAAAGTTTAACTAAATTTTATTAATTTTGAAAATTCTTTATACACACATGTATGCTTATATTGTCTTAAATAGTTCAAGACAGCATAACATATATCATTATATATATTATACATGTATAGTTATTTAATTAATTCATTCATTTATTAATCTTATTAACAAATTATATTTTTAAAATTAATTTTACAACATTTTCAAACATTTTAAAATATTATATTATAACTTGTGCTTTATTTTAAATTTAACTTTAAAACTTTTATTTTAATTTTCAAAATAATTTGAAAATCTATATTATAACATTTATAACATTTTTCTTATTTTAAATTAAGTTTTAAATTGAAAACTTTTATTTTAATTTCAAAACAATTTAGAAATTAACCCAAGTCCCAATTCAAATTAGGCCTTTTCTATTAGGGATAACCTTCGAACATACCTCATCCTTTCGGGCCAGGTCAGTAACTAGGTAGGGCAGAGTACTTGATTGTCTAAACCCAACCTTAGACACTACTTTTTTAGACAACCCACTATAGGATAGGCTTTAATAAGTTAGCCCTATTACTGCTAATTTAAACCGCATAGGCTATTTGGCTATAATACCACTGTTAGAATTGGACCAACACGCGGTGTGGTAAACAGATAAATTTAAAAAAATTATTCCATTTTGGATCTTATTGGGCCTATGAAGTCTAAATTTATTTTGATCTTATCTAAATTTATTTTTATATAAAATCAATATTTTATTTTATTTATAATAAAGTATTATTGAATTAGTATTATGATTAATAATTATATAGTATAATATGTGTATCATATACACATGTGTGCACGTGCATGTGCAATATAAAATATATGGATTAACATGCCAGTGTATGGATGTTGGGATTTACATCGCAACAAACATATTCTCCCTTCCGTATATATATTTGCCATCTAATGTGTAATTGTATATATGTGTAAAACTTTTTATATAAATATTTATTATAAAAGACAATTATAAAACATGTACTTTTAATATATATATAGGAGCGTTTAATGGCATCCTTATTTTGTAGCATCCCTTGGGGCCCTCTAATTTCCACCACACAATCTAATTTAAATAATTTTTTGATGAGGAAGAGAGAGAAGCAAATATTTTATAAATTGGAATGTGTGGTGAAAATCAGAGGTCACATTATTAGTGCTACAAAATAGGGGTGTCATTGAATGCTCATCATACACACACACACACACATACATACATACATATATTAATAAAATAATAGTAAATATATATATTGAAAATTAAGTTTTTTTATAGAAGTATATATTTACATATCCATATTAAAATATTAGAATTATATATGTAACTGATAAAATATATATACATCAAAATATGTGTGTATATATATATATATTCATAAATTCGTTTTGATATAAACTAATAGTTATATGTATATAATAAATCATAAACCTTTGGCTAACAAATGAATTTTTTTTAGTTTTAATGGAATTTTCTTAATTATGATTTCTGTATGGAAATCATTTTAAAATAATTTTTTTTTAAAAGTAATCTCAAAGATGTATAACATTTTACTATATAAATTGTGCATATTTTATATTTACTTTATAGGTTTATACAAATGTTATACAACATAAGTTTTGTACTTAAATATATTTATATTATATATATATATATATTTGGTTAAAAATATTATAATCCAATAATATGTTATGAAGAATATAGATAGATTTTATATGTATTTTAAATATATATATATATGCATTATGAATATGTTTTCAACTAAACTAGTTTTAAATAATATTAATCTTTTAGTTTCAAAATCAAAATAAATGAATAATAATATTATTATTATTTTTGATGTCGCATGCAATATAACAAAACACATTCATCCAAATGTTGACAGCAATGACATATAGGGATTCATTATATATTCAACTATTATTCAATCACATAAATATTATATATTACACATACATTAATATATGACATTAAATAGATTGTTATCTTTCACTAAAGCCTAATGATACATCCAGAAGCATTGAATCCAAGCACCCCTTGATTGAATCCTAAATCCAGAAAATGCTACCTTCTGAATGCAGCTACAACCGACAAACGAATTGAATTTTGTTTGACGTTTTAAGGCTTGAAAATTTATAATATAGGGAGAGGGAGAGGTCAGCCTAATCTGATTCAAAGGAGTGGAAAGGTAAAAAATAAAGTGAGGGTTAGAGAGCCTCAAATAAAGGAAATACCAAGGAGAAAAAATGTGCATCCGGATCCCTATTTTTCCCTTACCTTTTCTCCTTTATTTGATACAAAATCTTACCCAATCTTAGCCTTCGTATGACTAGACTCCCTTAGGCTAATCATGACCGCACTCTACCAAGCTCCATAGGGGCCTTAAAATTATTTCAAGCTTGATCAATAATTAGCACGTTTGAACCAAATTTAAACGCGTGTCGACGTCATATATCAATTAACGTATTTATAACTATCATACAAACACACATACTTAATATTGGTCAATAAGCATCAAATAAAATTTTATGATTACTATTTCATATTAATTAATTTAATAAATTTATAAAAATTATAATTTAATTAAATTGGGTAGTAACAGGAGTGTTCAATGTTTCGGTTATGTGACTCTAAGGTGTAAATTCGGCCAGCGATTAACATGGAACAATTCAAATACTAATTTTCACACACACTTAACAAATGGTGTGAAATTATTGTAACGACCTGCAAATTTATCAATTTGATAAATTATATTTATTTTTAAATATTCAAATATTAGCTTTTTAAAATGTAGATTTTGATGCTTTGAACAATAATGATGGTAATCTTATTTTGAATAAGCATTTGCAAAAATATAGACTTTGAAGGAATATCGATAAAATGGTCGAAAATCATTTTATCAATAAACGGTCCTATAATTATCAAAAGTCGCGCACGGTGCTAGATACATTCACTTATCGATCCATTTAAAAAAGAATATGAAATAAAATTATTTATTTTATTTTTGGGAAATAAAATGTATTTATGACATCATCAATAATGGCATCATATTTAATAATTGACTTATGAATTTAAATTGAGATTTAATGATATAATAATTATTATAATTATTCAAATAATTATTTTAAAATGATTGTAATTCATGTCCATTGGTTATATAGTGATAGTAAATCATTTATAATAGTTTTATAAAGATATATATTTAACTTGAAAATATAAGGAAAATTGATATCACGTTACCAATATAATAACACTTTTTGTAAACAATTATTTAATATTGATTTATATGATTTTATAATTCCAATTGTGATCACTTTATTTCATTAGTAATGATAAGAAATTAGTTTTCAATTTTTTTTACATTTATATGTAATTTAATTAATAAGTGAAAATGTGACTGGGAATCGGCTTATCGATTTTCAATGGTTTATCGAACGGAAGTTGTTCAAAGTTGTTGCAAACTTTTTTATATATCTTGTGCACATATAAAACATACATATACACACCTTAACATATACATGAATATATATATATATATATACATACAAATATACACATACGCTTACATATTTATATATTACAAAAATATCTAAGATATTTTCATTTTCTTACTACTTAAGCATACTTAAAGTTAATGCACATGCATAGAGGAGATGGAAATGTTGGCATGGGGTGTGGGCGGCTGAAATGATGGGAGGAGATGGAGCACATGGGTGATGGAAAAAGGTGAAGTGATATGAGATATTTTGTATATACTTAGCCTATAAATACACACACCCTCACTTCATTTCTATATCCTATTTTCCACACTTCTTCTCTTCTCTCCTTTAATGGCCATATGGCCTTAAGTTTTGGAAAGTGCAAGGGGGTTTGGTCATGAGCATTCTTGAGTAAAAGAGGTGGAGTTTTGGCTTATGGCCGTGGGCTAGTGGTGATAGAAGAGGATGGGCGTGAGCACTTTGAAGTGGAGAGGCTTGGGCCGAGTGCAAAGGCAAGGTGGTGGAGCTAGGCCACGAGTCTTGGAGAAAGAGGTGGATGGTTGAGCACTTAGAAAGGAAGGCAGAGTTGTTTAGGTGATGTTTGAGTAAAGTAGAAATGGTATAGTGAAGTGTTGATTTGTTTGAATGTTGGTAGGAAGTTTAGGTCTGAATAATGATGAGAAACTCTCTCTCTATATATATGATATATTGGATGATATAATACATTTTGCTATGCTTGTTTATGATGGTTGTTTATCATGTTTGAATATGATAATATGGATGTTTGATTGTTGAAATGGTTCACGTTAAATACATGTCGAATTTCACAAAGGAAACCACTTTCCTTTAATAAATGAAATGGTGTACATAGCATTGATAAAACTCTTTAAATGGTTTAGAATTTTTTTTATAAACATTTAAAAGTGTTTCGACAAAGTTTGGAAAAGAATGTGAAATTTGAGTAAAATAGGTGCGTCGCGTAACAGCAATTCACGATTTCGTACTGTAAAAGTTTAAATCCATCTATAGAATGGAATCCGAGTCAGAATTATTTAAAATAAGAATTTTTTGAACTTTTATAATCATAATTTTCAAACAAAAGAAATGGATTGAGATTTCATTTAGTAAATTTTAAAATATGAGCAAATCAAGTTTCCAAAATAATCGCTGTTTCCTGGAGATTTGACCATGCAATTAGGTACTCGGCACACAGCAGAACTCGGCATCCAGGAAGTACTCGGCATCCAGGAGTACTCGGCATCCAGGAGTACTCGGCATCCAGAAGACGTTCGGCATGTACAATTGCTTGGCATGGCTGTATTGTTCGTCACAAGCCATCGTTCGGCCGGAACCATCGTTCGGCCAAAGGCACTACTCGGCTAAAGGCAACATCAGGCCAGGAGCCCTCGCTCGGCCAGAAGCATTGTTCGGCTAAAGCTATCGTTCAGCTAGGAGCCCTCGTTTGGCCAGAAGCATCGTTCGGCCAAAGCTATCGTTCGGCCAGTGCCACCATTCGGCCCGAGACAACGTTCGGTTAAGAGCTTCATTCGGCCAAAGGTATCGTTCAGCCAGGCACTTCGTTCGGCCAGAGGCACGTTCGGCTTCATCTGATATTCGTTCTACTCTTTCCACACAGCAAGCGCTTCATTCGGCATGGAGAGTGTGGTTCGGCATCCAACCGTTCGGCCTATCTGGTTCGGCATACGACGACCACTCTATTTGGGCCAAGGTGTTCGGCTGCCGAGCCCACCTGGGAAGTCCAACCCATCTTTGTCTATAAATAGGGAGCAGGGGCACAGTGGAAAGGGACCTTTTTTCGAGAACACTGGGGAGACTCTGTCATTTTCAAGACTCATCTTCTTTACTTAGCAATTGCATTCAAGCATTTGATCTACGAATTGTATTTGTAATCAATCATTAAGAAGGTCAATAAAGTTTAACCTCAAAGTGGACGTAGGCAATTACGCTGAACCACTATAAATCCGGTGTTCTTACTTTCTGCATTTAAATTAGCATATTCTTCCTTGTTTAATTTATCTTCATCACTTATATCTCCACACAATCTTTCTCAACGAGGTTAGTGTCCAATTTTGGTGCTAACACTTTGGTGCTTTCACTGGGAATTGAATTCTCAGACCTCAAGGATCTGCTTTGAAGCTACTGGATTGAATAAATCCCCCAAAGAAGATCCGACTCATTGATAGGACGTCCGTTGATTCTACTTAGAGTTCATACCAATAACTCTACAATGGCAAGACCACGTACCAGGTCAGCTTCTCATAATGCGGACGCCCACGAGACTACTAGCGTGCAGCAAGCAGGACCTAGCAATCAGCCAGTAATTCCTAGTGTAGGGACTACCACCCAGGACCAGATTCCGATTGTCACTAGGATAGAGTTCAACGACTTGATGAGAGAACTCAGGGAAAGCAAGAGACAACTAGGAGAGCAGATGCAAGCAAATGCCAACCTGATGGCACAACTCACTCAACAACAGCAACAGAATGCTAGGGGAAATCTCGCTCCTTATTCCTCATCCGACAGCTCAACCTCATCCGATGAACCTCCTAGGCGTAGACGCCGTAAGACTGAAACTGCGCGGGCATCCTAGGCGTAGACGCCGTAAGACTGAAACTGCGCGGGCAGGTGCTGCTGTCCGAACAATTGGAGACCGTGACCAAGTCGGAGCTGGAAATTTAAGAGCCGGAGTGCAAGTGGAGTCTGCAGGCCCATACCATCAAAACGCTAATGATGATGAACCTCAAGATGCGCATTTGGCAGATCGCCAGCAAAGGAGGCATCAGCATGGACAGTCACGAAGAACAAACTCTAACCTTCCGCCTTCCATACAAACACCAGATCTAACGGCCATGATCAGACAATTAATGAAAGAGAATCAAGGCTTATCGAATGACGATTGGGGAGTGTCGAGAAGTCATACTCCATTCACAGACATTGTTCTACAGGCGGCATACCCCCGAAAGTTTAGTATGCCAACTATCCATGCTTATGAGGGAAAGTCTGATCCCAGACAGCATGTCATGAGGTACGAGTGGATGATGGACTCAGCTAGAGCGAATGATGCAACCAAGTGTAGATGCTTTCCAATTACTCTATCTGGGATCGCTACTATGTGGTTCACCCGACTTCCTCCGCGGTCCATATCCAGTTTTAAGGAGTTGGCGAAGAAGTTTATTGAACAGTTCAGGATACACACTACTCGTCCAAAGGACGTGATGTCTCCGTCAAGTGTTATCCAAAATCCTGGGGAGTCATTGAAGGAATATTTACAAAGATTCCATGTGGCAGCAACTGAAGTCAGTAATCCCAATGATCATGCAATTCTAATGGCTGTGATGCGAGGTGTGGATCCGGATTCTGAATTCGGAGACTGGTTGGCAGGAAAACCCCCGACTACGTTAGAGCATTTTTACTCAAAGGCTCACCAGTTCATAAGAAGAGAGGAAGCTAGGTGGGTAAGGCGAGATAAGGCGCCGGGACCTGTCCAGGAGTCCGTGAAAAGCAACATTACTGTGAAGCAATCCGGAGACAACTCGGGAAAAGTCCAAGTCAATGTCCAGAACAAGCCTGGGCAGCCTAAGGAGTCCGGAGGAAGAAATCAAGGGAAGAAGAGAGAAGCGGGGAAGTGGAAGCCAAGAATTCCAAGCTACAACGAGTATACCCCGCTGAATGCACCTCTTGAAAACATTTACCTATCAACCTGCAATACCTTTCAGTATAGAAAGCCACGTCCAAAAGAGTCAACCGAGGAACAAAAGCGGACTGGGAAATATTGCCGCTTCCATGAGACTTATGGACACAATACGGAAGAGTGCAGACACCTACACGATGCTATAGAAAAGTTGATCAGGTAGAAAAAGTTGCAGGAATTTGTGAAGGATCCCCAGGAAGGAGGACAGGGAACATCCAACCCAGGACGTGCACCAGCTCCGTGCCATCCCAAGGAACTTGCCCGGACTGTGGGTAGACTGGTCATAAACACGATCATCGGTGGGCCTCACCCCGTGGATAAGAATTGGCAGGAGATGGAGCGGTATGCTAGTTCCCTAAAGCATGTAGATTTCGAGTGTTGTTCCAACGTGGAGGACGGGACCCCTGCTAAGCAACTGCACGTGATGACAGACGATATAGTGTTCAGAAACAGAGATGCTGACCAAGTGGAGGCTCCAACCATCGACCCGATGGTCATATCTGCGACGATCGAACCGGCTTATGTGAAAAGAATTCTGATTGATTGTGGAAGCTCTGTCAACATCATCTTCAAGAAGGCTTATGACCAGATGAAAATGGAAACAAAGGACTTGAAACCGTCCAAAGCTCGCATACACGGCTTTAATGGCGCAGCGACCGATGTAGTGGGGTATGTTGAGTTACCAGTTGAACTGGGACAAGGCGAACGTCGGAGGGTGCGAATCCTACCCTTCGTAGTTTTGGATGTGGATTCTCCGTACAATGTGTTCTTGGGCCAACCGGCCCTGGCTGAGTGTAGGGCAGCGTTAGCCCCGTGGTGCTTGACTTTGAAGTTCCTAACTGACAAAGGAGTAGGTGTCGTTCATGGCGACCAAGCGACTGGTCGTGCCTGTTATGTGGCTGAACTCCGAGAGGCCCATCAGAGGGAGAAAGGAAAGGTTGCGGACAATCCTGTCCGCATCCTTAATACTGATAATTGACGATTAATGCCCGAGCCCTGGCTCGGGCATAATTCTCGGATCTTCAGAGACATAGACCCGAGAGACGACGATGAGAAACCCAGGGAAGAAAAGGCGGCGCTGGCTGAATTAACAGTTGACATTTCGGTCAGCCGAGACGACCCATCACGAGTATTGAAGATCGGATCATAACTCGGCCCCGCAATGACTGAAGACCTTAGTGATTTCCTCCGGGCAAATCTTGATGTTTTCGCCTGGACGCATTCTGATATGTGCGGGATTTCTCCCGCCATTACGAGTCATATGTTGAACATAGACCCGAAATATGTCCCAGTTAAACAAAAGAGGAGAGGAATGGACCCAGAGAGGTCCGCTGCTCTCAGAGAGGAAGTGGACAAACTCAAAGCCAATGAGTTCGTCCGCGACGCCCTCTACCCTGAATGGGTATCGAACCCCATGCTGGTGAAAAAGGCGAATGGGAAATGGAGAACTTGCATAGACTATTCCGACTTGAACAAAGCATGCCCCAAGGACAGTTTCTCGTTGCCTAGGATTGATCAATTGGTCGACTCCACTGCAGGACACGAGCTGTTATCATTCATGGATGCATACTCAGGCTATAATCAAATCCCGATGCATATTCCGGATCAAGAACACACCAGTTTCATCACAGATGTCGGGCTATATTGCTATGTAGTAATGCCCTTCGGATTGAAAAACGCAGGAGCAACTTATCAGCGTTTGGTGAACCGAATGTTCAAAGACCAGCTTGGTAGAATGATGGAAGTCTATGTGGATGACATGCTCGTGAAGTCACGACAGTCAAATGACCACATTCGAGACTTGGCTGAAATGTTCGATATACTCAGATATTATGGGATGAAGGTCAACCCTCTGAAGTGTTCCTTCGGCGTTGCGTCGGGGAAGTTTTTGGGATTCATCGTCAATGCTAGGGGAATTGAAGCTAACCCAGAAAAGATTCAAGCTATTCGTGATGTGCAAGTGCCCAGAACTATAAAACAAGTACAGAGCTTGAATGGAAAAGTAGCTGTGCTGAGCCGATTCATATCCAGGGCCACGGACAAGTGCATCCCTTTCTTTGATATAATAAAGAAAGGGAAGAGGAATTTCGAGTGGACATCCAATTATGAGGAAGCATTCCGGGATCTGGTGAGGCATCTGGAGAGTCCTCCAATGCTGTCAAAACCGGTAGACCATGAGATGCTGTACGTATACTTAGCTATATTCCCACATGCTATAAGTACGGCTTTGGTCCGCGAGGAGGACCGAATCCAAAAGCCGGTGTATTACGTTAGCAAACGTTTAACGGGGGCAGAAAGAAATTACCCTAAAATCGAGAAGTTGGCCTATTGCTTGGTGATTGCATCACGTAAGCTGCGCCCATACTTCCAAGCGCACTCAATCAGTGTTTATACCGATCAGCCCCTATGGTAGGTACTCCAACGACCAGAAACCTCTAGGAGGTTGTTAAAATGGAATATCGAGTTAAGCCAGTTCGATATCACCTACTTGCCACGGAGAGCCATACAAGGGCAAGCACTAGCAGATTTCATCGCCGAGTTCACTTTATCTGACGAACCAGACAATCACAATGTCGTTCCCCCCGTTCGATGGAAATTATACACAGATGGGGCATCAAACGACCGTTGCTCCGGCGTGGGCATAGTTCTTGTAACTCCGAAAAATCGATCGGTTTGTTACGCTCTGAAGCTCGATTTCCCGTCTACAAATAATGAAGCAGCATATGAAGCACTAATTGCTGGCTTAAAACTCATTGGAGAACTCGGAGTCAAATCAGTTGAAATCTTTTGTGACTCGCAGTTGGTGGTCTACCAAGTGCGGGGAGATTACCAAGCAAAGGGACAGAAGTTGGCTCTGTATCTCGTTCTGGTTCAAGAACTACTGTCGAACCTTGAGCGTTATGATATTTCGCTTGTCCCGCGCGAACAGAATAAAGAAGCCGACTCATTGGCTAAATTTGCAAGCACTGGCGATGCGCAGCAAATGGGATTGTTTCCCGTTGAGGCCTTGCATGATCCAAGCATAGACGCAATGAAAGTTGATTGTGTGTTGGAAACAGGAGTCGAGAGGGAGTCGTGGATAACCCCATTCAAACTATACCTGACAACCGAGACTTTACCAGAAAAAAGGAGCGAAAGACGACAGGTCCTTCGAAAGGCCGCGCGATACGTGATATAGGATGGATTAATGTATCGAAAGGGGTTATCGGTCCCCTTATTACGATGCATCGCTCATGATGAGACAAAGCGGGTTTTGAAGGAGGTTCACGAAGGGGAATGTGGCGACCATACCGGGGGGCAAACGCTAGCAAAAAAGATCCTCCGCTATGGATATTACTGGCCAACCGTAAATCGGGACGCTGCAGACTACGCAAGGAAATGTGACAAGTGTCAAAGATATGCGAAAATCCTGAGGACACCACCAACAGAACTCATACAAATGGTTAGTCCCTGGCCATTTGCAATCTGGGGAATCGACATAATCGGCTCTTTACCGATATCCAAGGGTGGTGCGAAATACGCGATAGTTGCAGTCGATTATTTCACAAAATCGGCCGAGGCAGAACCTTTAGCCACCATCACCTCTAAGAAGGTCATTAATTTCGTTGTATGAAACATTATATGCCGCTTTGGCCTCCCTCGAACCATCGTTACAGACAACGGAATGCAGTTTGAAAGCAGAGAGTTCAAAGAGTTCTGTTTAAAATATGGCGTTGAGAAGAAGTTCGCCGCCGTTGCGCATCCAAAAGCTAATGGACAAGACGAGGCTGTAAATAAAATCATCAAGTCCATACTAAAGAAGCGTTTGGAGAAAGTCGGAGGCAAGTGGGTAGATGAACTTCCGACGGCATTATGGGCTTATAGAACTACCCACAAGTCCGCGACCGGCCACACTCCATTCGCCTTGGCATATGGCTCGGGAGCCGTTATACCCGTGGAACTTGAAGTTCCATCGCATCGAGTGACATATTATGATCCCAAGACGAATCAGGACCTATTGTTGGAATCGCTGGACTGCATCGATTAAAAACGTGAAGAGGTCGAATTAAGGGCGGCAGCACATAGGCACCGAGTCAAGCGTTACTACGATGGTAGAGTCCGCCCAAGGATTTTTGATGTGGGTGATCTCGTTTTGAAACGAGTTTTCCCTGTACCATCACGTATGAATCCCAATTGGGAAGGCCCATACGTCATTGAACGGAAGCTTGGAGAGGGAACATTCAACCTAGCGACCGTTGATGGCGTGACACTCCCCCGAGCGTGGAATAGTGAACATTTGCGACATTATTGCATTTAGTATGTTTCTTTCCAGTTTTAGGCACAGTTATTTCCTTTATGTTTTTGTTCTGTTGTCACTTAGTTTCTTTTTGACCATGTAGTCAGGCAGTCTAGTTGGTTTTCATTAATAAAGGCTTGAAGCCACTTTTCCCATAAATTACTAATGTGTCAATATCTCACAATCGGGTGATGTATTTTTGGAGTTACATTATTCTGTATGATGTACGAACTCATATAAACGATTCAAATCTCTAAGTCCCCGGAGTGCGTATCGGAGTACTCTAAGTCCCCAGAGCGCGGACTAGAGTATAAACGATTCAAATCTCCGAGTCCCCCGAGTGCGGACCGGAGTACTCTAAGTCTCCGGAGCGCGGACTAGAGTATAAATGATTCCAATCTCCGAGTCCCCGGAGTGCGGACCAGAGTACTCTAAGTCCCCGGAGCGCGGACTAGAGTATAAACGATTCAAATCTCCGAGTCCCCGGAGTGCGGACCGGAGTACTCTAAGTCCCCGAAGCACGGACTAGAGTGTAAACGATTCAAATCTCCGAGTCCCCGGAGTGCGGACCGGAGTACTCTAAGTCCCCGGAGCACGGACTAGAGTGTAAACGATTCAAATCTCCGAGTCCCCGGAGTGCGGACCGGAGTACTCTAAGTCCCCGGAGCGCGGACTAGAGTATAAACGACTCAAATCTCCGAGTCCTCGGAGTGCGGACCGGAGTACTCTAAGTCCCCGGAGCGCGGACTAGAGTATAAACAATTCAAATCTCCGAGTCCCCGAAGTGCGGACTGGAGTACTCTAAGTCCCCAGAGCGCGGACTAGAGTGTAAACGATTCAAATCTCCGAGTCCCCGGAGTGCGGACCGGAGTACTCTAAGTCCCCGGAGCGCGGACTAAAGTGTAAATGATTCGAATCTCCGAACCCCCTAAATGCGGACCAACTTACTCTAAATCCCTGGAACGCGGATATAGAAAGAGTTTTAAGTACTCAAGAATGGTGAACAAGAAGTATGCCACTCCAAAGAATGTTCGAACAATGCGAGAATGGATTGGGAAATTATGCAACTCATAAGTACTTGAGTTTAGACCGCAGTTATTCAGAAAGCTAAAGAAGCAAAAGAATCGTTCAAATGACTAAGGAACTAAATTTTATTTAATAATCCAAAATGGAGTTACACAGTTATTCCTCCAAAACTTGGAGTCAAGAACCTATCTACACTAACTACGGAAACAAAAGATGAAAGTAGTTACAAGACTTAAGCAAAATCTCATTGAACGAGTATAGCGACTATTTCTTCGGTTTCTTCTTCTTGTCTTCTTTTGCCTTCTCTGATGACTCCTCTCCCTCACGCTTCTTCTTGGATTTTTTGCTCGCCAAGGAAGCAGAATCAGGAGCGGGAGAAGGAACATCCAGCGGTTTGGATTTGCCGGGGAGAATGATTTTCAAAGGTCTATTCCGTGGGTCGGTAAGCTCCAGTATTTTAGGCTCGACTTTTATCTCGACTTTCCTTTTCTCTTCTTCAGCGAGACGCTCTTTCATGCTCATCTTCGAAGTATGTTCGGAGGCGCCAGTGATCTCGATTTCATCACTCCCTTCGGTGGGAGATGAAGTGTCAGATTTTTCATCATCTAGCGCCCCGATCACTTGAGCGTCAGGGCCGGGAGTTACACCCGCATGAGCGATATCACTGCTTTTCTCTACCTTCTCCTTGGTGTCGTCACTCCTCGGAGTCGGTTCGGGATCAGAGCAGCCTGCATAAAAACATAAAGAATGAGCATTAGAACAAATAACCGCTACCAGAAAGTGGCATATCTTTTAAATTCTAGAAGAAAAGTTTTGTACCGGGATCTAGCTGGCTATCGGTTGCGCGTGGAGTCTCACCCTCCAAGATAGGGGATAGCACGTGAACGCCAAGCCCGGGATCTTTTGGATCATAGCCGGTGTGCTGCTCGAATGGGTCGAGTGTTGGCCGACCGGCCGATGGAGCAGAAGAAGGAGTAGAAGGATGAGGAGCTACAGCTTTGGCCCCAGATGTGCCAACTGCGTCATTTATCTCTTCTGGTAGGGGAGAGCCTTTACTGAAAAGAGCTAAAGCTGCAGATAAGTCCGATGGCTCGTTCCCCCTAAGAAATTCCTTCACCAGAGCATCCTCATCAACTTCCTCAGAGCCCGACTCAATTTTTACGATCTTTATTAAGGTATCCCAGGCTTCAGCTAGAGACTCGAGATAGCCCTCGCCCAGAAATGTCAAGTCACGGCGCATGAGAACGTGGGCGTTGAATTCAGCAATCAGCGGGTCGAACATGCACTTAACCTCTTCCCTACCGGCCTCTGCAGCTGCTTCGAGGCGAGAGTCGATCTCCTCAGAAGCTTTTCTCTTGCCTTCCTCGTGGGCTTCGTTTTTCACTATCTCAACCCTAGCAAGTTCATCATCGAGCTTCGTTTTTAAGAGCCGAGTAGCAACGATTTCGTCACAATATCGCTGGGACTCTTCTTGAGCAGCTATTTTCTCCTCTTTTTCTTTAGAGAGCAATTCTTTCAACTCTTTGACTTGCTGGGCAAGCGCGTCCCTTTCTTTCTGGACAGAATCTTTCTCTAAGGCAAGGGCTCCGCTGCGTTGGACTGCTTCATCGAGTTCCTTTTTATGGGTCGCTTCTAGACGTGTGACAGCTTCGGTAGTGTCTTTTGCACTCTGCTCTACAGCTTCGAGCTTCGACTTGTACGAAGCAAGCTCTTCATCTTGACTCTTGATAATGTCCTTATCAAAGCCAGCTTCCAACTTCAAACGATCAATCTCATGTTGTCGCTCAAAAGATACCTCTGAGACTTTCTCTACCAAATGTGCGAACGCGTCATGTTGAACATAGACATCGTTGTTGCAGGCAAGAGCGCTCTACTTGACATGCCCGGGAATGTGATGAATAGTTGGGAGAAATTTCAGGCCATTGAAATAGATTTTTGGGAATTTGGCCTTAAGTTCGACCATCTTCTCTGCTATAGTGGGGTCAGTCGCAGGAATAGGGGGAGGAAGCTTTGAAAGTTCTACTCTTTTCCGATGCTCCCGAGTTTGCCTTGTGCTTGACGAGCCGGAATGTTGTTCTCGGGAGACATCGGGTTGGGACCCCT
The DNA here is from genome assembly GCA_030737815.1 of Allium fistulosum. Taxonomy (NCBI): domain Eukaryota; kingdom Viridiplantae; phylum Streptophyta; class Magnoliopsida; order Asparagales; family Amaryllidaceae; genus Allium; species Allium fistulosum. Next base: position 424,106,384 of record CM060906.1, read on the forward strand.
TCTGTGAAATTTTCTCTCTATCTGTCTCACTTTGAGGAGGAGGATCACGAGAATGTGAAGATTGAGAATATGCTTTCTTTCGATAAGATGATTCGCGAGGACAGTTGTCTCAATCCTCGTAATCGTCTCGGTCCCTGCGTCTACCCGAGCCTGAATCCCGTCCGGGATGGTGAAATATAGAAGAACTGCGGAGATGATCGAGTCCGTGAGAGCGCCCTATGTTACCTGCAAAGAATGAAAATAATTACGAGTTAGGAAAAACCGGGGTAATGAAAAAACTTGAAGTGTATGGTGAAGTGCATGTGTGCGTATGTGTCCTAGTGTTCCCCCCGACGGACCGGTTCCTTTATCTTTACTGATGGGAGTGTTATCTCCCTGGATTGGGGGTTGAACTCCAGCGTTGCCTCTAGCGGGTGAATGAAACTTAAGGGCTTCCGGATCATCGAAACCATAATTGAGTATATCGTCGGGGATGGTGAGGTTCGACAGACCCTTTAAGGAGCTTTCCATATGTTGTGAAGAAGCCTCTTTCTCTGACGGGATGAACGTAACTTTTGAAGTTCCGCCAACTTTTTCCTACCGTACCTTGTACGTCAATTTCTTCTTTCCCTTCGAAGGGGAAGACGACGTTTCAATGTCGTGCACTTCAACCGCCGGGTTCCAAGCGAGACCCACATTCTCACCTTGAGTTTCGAGAGCTTCATCCTCCTTGTGTTCAGCCCCTTCGTGCGCATCGGGAGTATGGCGTGATGACGATCCAGCTTGTTTTTTCCCTTTAGCTGGAGCGGATTTGGGGATGGAAACGCCCTTCGGAAGGCTAATCCGACGACCACTTGCTAATTGTCTGAACCTCAATAGTGATTCATTTGAAAGGAGGGTTCGGATGTCTCGTTCCTCGGCAGGAAGAGCTCTAATGGCTTCAACGGTCTCAGAATATCCTCGGCCCTCAGGACGTGGGTTGATACTTGAAAAGATGAAACAAGAAGTTAGAAAAGGCATAGATCCGATTGAGCGCAAATGTCGACTCAGGGAAGAGACTTACTGCCTTCGACCCATCTCCTCGCGAAACCAGGAGGACAGCGCACATAGAACCATTCATGTTTGTACAAGGCGAATTTGCTACATGCTCCGGTCAGAATCTGGCATTTGTGGTACGGCTCGAGGAACATAAAGGAGGGCTATTTTTCTGCTTCTTGATCATATAAATATATTTGATGTCGCCGGGAGTTGGAGGCCTAGAGAAGACGGCCATGAAAAGTAGGTAGGTCCCGTATATGAACGCGTGACCGTTTGGATGCAGCTGCGACGGGGCGATGTCTACGTATTACAACACGTCCCGAAGAAATAAATTGAATAGAGGCACGCTGCCCATCCAGCACATAAACTTATTACAAGCAGTATACCCGACTGGGGGCAGATGAGGATGATCATGTCTCGACGGGACCAACACATCGGCGAAAGGGATTCCGTGGATAGAGCATATTCGCCGAAGCGCGACTTCGTTAATCTTCGAAGCCTGTGAGTCGATCGGATTGTCCAAGAGAATCGATGCCTCCAAGGCATCAGGAGCTAAGTTATGAGCAGGGGAAGTCGACGGATTTGAAGTGTCCGCGACTTCTTGCCTTGAAGACGGCCCGGGCCTATCAGATATAGTGGCGGAGCTCGACTTTTTAGACATCTCCAATAAATAGTGAATCTGGCTAAGCGCCTGTGAAAACTATACTTGAAAAATGTTCAACGTTAGAATTAACAACACGAATATTCTCCCCATGTGGTGTGTGAACTAGTGCAAGCAATCGTGTATAAGCGTTGAAAATTTGAAGGTCGCGAAGTTACTGATATAAAACTGAGCGTCAAGTCAGCGCCTTCGAAGACCGTCATCGCTGACCGTCTCCAAAAGCCTGCCTGTGGTGATTACAGTTCCAGATTCAGAAAACGTATGATAATCTAAGTTCAGATTTATGTCTACTAAAGCTAGGAAGTTAGTGATCCGGGTCAGTTTCATATATGCTAGTATGCTTAGGTCCTGGTTCTTGTTTTGCTATATGAATAGGTATAGTTAATAAGTGTTCGGCCTAATTCCTGTTCGGTGAAAGGTATCGTTCGGCCTTTATGATTGTACGACATATATCTGTTCAGCATTTAAGTAGTGTTCGATCTTGGTTTTGTTCGGCTAAGTTATTGTTCGGCATTTAAGTAGTGTTCGGTCTTGGTCTTGTTCGGTTAAGTTGTTGTTCGGCACTTAAGTAGTGTTCGGTCTTGGTCTTGTTCGGCTAAGTTGTTGTTCGGCATTTGAGTAGTGTTCGGCCTTGGTTTTGTTCGGCTAAGTTGTTGTTCGGCATGTAAGTAGTGTTCGGCCTTGTTTTTGTTCGGCTAAGGTACTGCTCGGCATCCGTAATCGTTCGGCCTCCCACTAATTCATTCCTTCACCTTAGCCCTCCATTTCACTGTCCAGCGCATGATAACATACGCCGAATCAGAGCTATACCGTTCGACACCCTTACCACCTCCAATGCCTTCATTTTTTCTTTCTTCTCCTATAACTTCGATTCGGCACGAAGAAGTTAACCGCCCAATGATCTTGTGTGCGAACACTCCTGATCATTCCTCCTCGCCTTGCACCATCATTCAGCAATAAAGACGACCTAATCAAAAGATTTCTACATAACCCACTTAGCTGTCTCATGTTGAAACTATTTGAATCGTACAAGGGGTTATACCTAGTTTGCAGATCAGAGCTTAGGAAGGAGTAATTGGGCTCTAAGACTGGTTGACTGGCGAGAATTGCAAGTCTTTATGGAGTGATAGAAGTAAAAGAGTAAAAGGAGAGGAGAGGGGAGGTACCATGTTTTATAGGGGAAAAAGTGGAAGTCGAAGGGGCTATATCCGGTAGAACCGGTCAAAGCTGTAGCGTTCAGCTTCCAAACGTAGAATCGCTCGGCGCATGAGGAACGTTCGACCTCGAACGTATCGTTCGGAATTTATCCCACCTCAGGCGCACACCTAAACCACTGATATTCTCAAAAAGGCAACTCCATTCGAAGTTAGTCAAGGATTTGAAACGAAACGAGAAGGTTACATAACGCAAAGCGTATCACATTCAGTCACGTAATACACTTTGGGGGGCAAGTGTTTCCTAGAGATTTGACCATGCAATTAGGTACTCGGCACACAGTAGAACTCGGCATCCAGGAAGTACTCGGCATCCAGGAGTACTCGGCATCCAGGAGTACTCGGCATCCAGAAGACGTTCGACATGTACAATTGCTCGGCATGGCTGTATTGTTCGTCACAAGCCATCGTTCGGCCAAAGGCACTACTCGGCTAAAGGCAACATCAGGCCAGGAGCCCTCGTTCGGCCAGAAGCATTGTTCAGCTAAAGCTATCGTTCAGCCAGGAGCCCTCGTTCGACCAGAAGCATCGTTCAGCCAAAGCTATCGTTCAGCCAATGCCACCGTTCGGCCAGAGACAACGTTCGGTTAAGAGCTTCATTCGGCCAAAGGTATCGTTCAGCCAGGCGCTTCGTTTGGCCAGAGGCACGTTCGGCTTCGTCTGATATTCGTTCTACTCTTCCCACGCAGCAAGCGCTTCATTCGGCATGGAGAGTGTGGTTCGGCATCCAACTGTTCAGCCTATCTGGTTTGGCATACGATGACCACTCTATTTGGGCCAAGGTGTTCGGCTGCCGAGCCCACCTGGGAAGTCCAACCCATCTTTGTCTATAAATAGGGGGCAGGGGCACAGTGGAAAGGGACCTTTTTTCGAGAACACTAGGGAGACTCTGCCATTTTCAAGGCTCATCTTCTTTACTTAGCAATTACATTCAAGCATTTGATCTACGAATTGTATTTGTAATCAATCATTAAGAAGGTCAATAAAGTTTAACCTCAAAGTGGACGTAGGCAATTACGCTGAACCACTATAAATCCGGTGTTCTTACTTTCTGCATTTAAATTAGCATATTCTTCCTTGTTTAATTTATCTTCATCACTTATATCTCTACACAATCTTTCTCAACGAGATTAGCTACCAATTTTGGTGCTAACAATCGCGCTTTGGCGTTTCGGAAACCAAAGTGATAGTTCTTTAAAATGGATATTTTTAATTCTTTAAAAATATGAAATAAATTCTATAAATATATTAAAATGTTTTTAAAGAGATTTATAAAACTGGATTTCTAAATGATAGAAAAGTTATTTTGATCAAATAAGCCTTAAAAGCACTATCCGCATCACTTTTTGCAGCGGTTTTTAATAACTTTTGAAATATAGATTTTAACTTAATTATTCTTTCCTATTTATGATCTTTTAAAGTAAATAATTAAGTATTTTAAAGATGATTTGGAGGTTTTATAAAAGAGTTTAGATAAATGGTTAAAAGAAAAACTGTTATAAATAAATGATTTAATCTTGGCTCTAAAAACCGATGGGTAGACTGGATTTTTCTATTTGTGAGATCCGAATGTGAGGTGCTTAAACTAAGATGATATTCAGTAGCAACCAATGCCCTGGCTCACCCGACCTCTTTCTTGGGCGAGGAATAGATACGGTCGAAATGTCGGAAACGAGGCAAATATAAAAGATTCAAATTTACAAATTTAATATAACTTGGATTGTATAGAAATAATCTTCTTATACTTGGTATTAAATTCCGAGAAAGAAACCCGTACCATCCATGTGAATTTAAAAGGTAGTTCCACCATTATTCGATGGATAGTAAAGGTTGAATATAGAAATTGATATTGAGTAGGATTAGTATAATTTTTCTCGACCCTTTTTACTCAATAAGGTTTTGCAATGTGATTTATGAGAGATGATCTTGATTTGGTATTTCCAAAGTTAAAGAGAGGTTTAACAATCATGTATACACTGAAAAGAAATGTTTTAAAGATATATCTCTCAAGAAGACATTTTACTTGGATGAAAAAGATATTAATTAATGGAATGATAATCACCTACAATACTTAACCTCTTTTTATTGATATATCGGTTTGGAGAAATCGAGGTTGGATTTGGTATCTGAAAACCACTTCGAACCAATATATGTTCAAAAATGAAAACATGATAAAAGCAATGATTTTGAAGATGGAGATCTTCATAATGAAAGGTTACTTGCCACTAGCCCCTCAATTTCCATATTATATACATATGGTGGTAGTAATACTTAATTTTGAAATTTTTTAATGTAAGAACTTCTCACCACTAATCCTAAGGGTGATTCCTGAAACAGGATGTAGTAAGAGAGTGCCTTCGGTTTGTCTTGTTCCTAGACAACTTGTATGGATGAATGTTTGACATTGTATTTCTAAAATGCACGTACATTGATTTTTACAAACATACATCTGTTTGGTGGTGTTGGAGGTAACTCTTCTATACTTAACACCCTTCTCTGAGATGTACGAGCTCAGTGTGGAATCAATAGTGTGTGATGGAATTGGCAATGTGGCATTCAAGTGAAATGTGTGCTAGGAGAAAGGTAATTAATCATTACCTCGAGCCTCATCATCTGGAAATGACAAAATTAGGGTAGATGCAGCATGGCTATGTAGGTCGCACTCATTAGGATATGGTCATCACCTTTCTAGATTACCCTCCATATATCGGGTATGTTGTGTATGCTATGAGAGCTCTCGGATAGTTCGAGAACAACCGAGGTGATGTCATATTCGGTACTATCTACGGTAAAGGAAGGTCAGCCTTGTGTTGGTAAAGGACCATCTGTTGGTGCCTCGGTACATTTTTCAGAGATTTATTGTCGAAAGGTTGTCCATTACCTTGTCGTTGTATGGAATCCATTCTCCAATACAAGGCTTTATGATTTTAGTTGTAGAACCTAATATGCTGGAATTTAATTAATGTAATAATTTCGGCTAAGATTATATATATTTATTTGAAAAAGTTTTCAAAGAATGTCATTAAAAATAATATCCCTAATTTTACGTAGCTAATGCTTTGCTATCAAAATGTAAAAACCCATTCGTGTTTATGTATGGCGTGGTCTTATGAGATACACTTTGTTTTCCAATACCCGTATTTTTTAGTTTCTCACACCAGTCCCATGACTAACCCAAAGTTTATTTTCTGTTCTCTTAAACTCTGGATGCCCTATTTTTTCGAGCAGCCAAGTAGTCAGGTTTAACTTGGAGCATTGTAATGGAGCTTAAAGTCTAGAGCTGAAGATGTTCTTGTAGATGGTTATCCATTTCCATTTTCACTACATTAGTTTACTGATTGTATTCAGCATTTATAAGGACAGAGATTTATAATTGTCCAGGTTGATTTATAAGATAGACTCTGATAAATGTATTTAAAATTTCCGCTGTAAAGATCATATATATTAAAATAATATATGTTATTCCATTCGTGTAAGATTCTATTCTTTCTTTATTTTCTTTTTACCGTTTATTATCCGTCCTTTGGGCACTTGGTTTTGTGGCACGCGGATACGAGGATGTATTAATGTCGATTTTTGAGGGTAAAAAGGGTTGGTCATCACAATTATGACCACGCTTATTTGGTTTCGGTAAAATCTAATTTTACTTTATTAAGCGTTGCTTGGTAGTGACATTTATTTACACCAATTGACTTCATCAAAACTATATCACAATGGGACTTATGGAACTTGGTAATGGCCGAAATTCCGATACCGTCCATATTCAACTTTATATTTCATACATAGAGTCCTTGGTTCAAAAATAATAATAATTACTAACTGAACTATTCTGACTAGAGACTTTGACTTTGAGTTGACAGATTATCTCTTGAATAGTGTCTCACTTCCAATGCTTCTACTCGACCCAACTATAGTCATTCAACAAATGTCATGCAATGGTTTAGCTATAATCAAAGCGAAGTTTCCTTAATGAAGCTCGACAATATTCTCAAGTCGAGGGAATTGTATAATATTGTCACATTGATGTTTTCTGTTTGACCTTAGTTATATTAACCAACAAAAAACTATCAAGTGAGTCATTCCTTAGTTATCCAATAACTATCAGTATGTAACCACTTTGTGCCTCTAGTAGCTGTAAGACCCCATAAATTTGGGGTTAGCTATTTAGTTAGTTAACTAGTTAGTTAATTAGGCTCCAAAAATAATTTTTTTGCAAATGGTGGAATTTGACCATGAGACTTGCACCATTGTATTCATGGTGAAATTCTGAACAACTTTTATATTTGGAGTTTTGCGATCGGAGTCCAAATGAAGAAGTTACGGACGAAAAACGAATTCAAAACGAAAATAATTAGATTAGAAAAATTAACGTATATATTAATATTCGGGGACCTACAAGTCGACCTGGGGTGGTTGACCCTTATGGTAGGGGCATTCGACCACCTTTAGGCATAAAATTTAGGGGTTTGTTTGGCCCAACGACCCGGATTTAATATATTTTAATCTAACAACTGTGGTTGGTTCTAGTGCCTATAAATTCAGGCATAACCCTTTCTTGTCATAATTTTCTGAAAATAGCAGCGAAGGTTTGTCATCTTCTCTTCTCCACTATTTTCTAAATTATAAAATATAATATGTATATTTGTATATGTACAAATTAGAGAAGAATAGAAATCAAATAAGAGAAGAAGAGAAGTGAATCAATACTACGTGATAACGAGGTAATACATACATACATATACATACACACACACACACATATATGTGTATATATACATATAAATATATATACACACATTACATACATACACACATATACGTATGTGTGTGTGTGTATATATATATATATATGTTTCCCTTCAACCCTAAATCTCTTCTCAGATCTGTAATTCAAATACACACACATACCCTTTTTATACATATTTCTTGAAATAAGAAGGATGTGGAGTTGAATCTAAGGCTTTATTTCAGATCTGGAGATTTGGAATGCTTTTAGAAGGTGAGTGGAAAATTTATAAATTGTTTATGATATTGAATCTATTCCGTTGGCATACGTTTGATTTTTATGCCTAAATGAGTATAAGTGAATTGGAGGCTAAAATTGAATGTATTAAATATCGTCTGCATATTCTTAGGAGATCTAATTGGAATTGTTGTTACACCTTAATTTGGAAATCAGTCCCAAAAGTTATAGATATGAATATTGATTAGATATGAAATTTATTCTAGATATTAAATTGAGTTGTAGATTATTAGTATGATTTTGATAATTACCATAATTATGTTGAATTGGATATTTTCTATAGTTTAATTTGTGGGAAAAACGTTCGTTTGATTTTTATAATTTTGTTTGTGTTTCCAAATTGCATAGAAAGTGCAACGTTTGATTTAACAAGGAATATATGCAAATGAAAAGGAAGAGATGTGTAAAGTGTAGATTTATTCTCCGTAGTTTACACTGTCTATTCCGATAAAAAGAAAATAATCATTCATTGTAATTTCAAATGAGGAAAACCTTTCCTTTTATTCTTGATCTTTTGTTTTAAACTAATTTATGAAAATCACAATGGAGAATCTTCCTAAGAAATGTAATTTCAGCAAATTAAATATAGAAAAGAATATTCTAGTTAAAGATTTATGACTAAAATATATTTGGGCAGAAGTAGGTATTTATACATAATTATACACGCTAATAAATATGACAATTTATGTGTAACGCTCGCGTATGATATTAGTTATACGTAGTAATAACATTGATTTGCAAATAGGAATTAGAAAGGAGAATGAGGAAAGGTTGCAACTCCAATTAAAGGGTAATAAATATGGAATGAATTTGGAAGTTACAAATAATTGGTAGGGTAAATGGATTAATGGGACTGATAAATAAAGAAGTTAGGTTAATAATTATGGAATAGTTAGAAAATGTTACTAATTGAAAATTAGTAAATATACGTAAATGTCTGAGAAAATATCCCTTAGGATGATATTCTTTCATCATGGACAAATTGACATTTATGGAAGGAGTAAATAAAGGGGATTTATGGATAACTGAATATTTAAGGTAAATTATATATCCTTAAATAAATAAAAGGAGGTTAGTAAGCTAAGTCCAATATCCAATTTAAGATGATAAAGCTTAGTAATAGTAGAGCCTAGAATAATATTTCTTAAGTTATTAAAGCTTAGGATAATTAATTGGATTTAGTAGATTGAGATGCGAGATAAAGTGACACAACTGAAGTCCGCCCTTCACTCAAAGGCTACCAGCAATTATGTACACTTACTACTGATGTGGGACATCACCAATCACAAGACCCAAGGGAAAAATTTATATGAACCATAGGATCTGCTTATAGGTTAGAGTTATTAAATGGTTGTTTGAGGACCCACCTCTTTCCTAATTAAAGAGTATTAAATGGTCCGAATTAATGGTTAGGAGCGGTAGTGGATAACACTTCGGATTTGAGGTATTAAGTGACTAATATATGGTCCGCCTCTCTCTTATAAAGAAGTACAAAGTATCCCAATGAGATTGCAGGCGATGTTAGCTAGATAGTACTAGTGAGGAGTCCACCTCGGGGTTAGGTTTTAAATGACAAAGGTATACCTAGAATATAGGTATTAAACGGTAAGGGGTTATTAATGAGGTAGTAAGTGGCTTAGATGTTGTCACTCACATGGCTAAGACTTTAATGATGATAGATGTATTAGTAGTATGGCTATTATATATATTAAGGCCATAAACAGTGGTCAAAGGTCTGCATGTAGGACCAATAGACCAACGATGATGATGCTAGGAGCCCGTTTTATATTTGGAAGTATTAAGTGGCTGATAGACTTATGTCATTATTTTGTACCTTAGGAAGGGTAGGTAGGTGAATCATGTTGGGTAGGAATATCATGTGTGCAATATCAAGTTAATTTGGTTAACTTTAAAGTAGTAGACATAAAAATTAAATAGAAACCAGTAGGTATAAATTTATGTTATGGACACTGCATAGATTTTCCAGTCACTAGAAGGCTGTTCTGACACCTTCTCATTACAACCTGTGGGTTGCAGAATTATGGATCTTAAGGCTAATTAAATACTAGAGAGGAGGTGAATAGTGTTTTCTAATTTTTATGAATCTTTTTAAAATTATTTCAGGATTATTATTAACCAATGCAGAATCAACAATCACAGCTTCAAACATAGATAAGTATAAATGCAGTAAAGTAAAAAGTAAAGAATTAGAGAGATCACACTAGGATTTTTATATTAGTTCGGAGTTACCCTACGTTCAGTACCGTACAATTATTTATACATATTTCTTTTCAAATGCCAATCTTTAAATGGGTAGAAGGAAAACCCAATTACTATCTCGATTTTGAGGCTACGAGACACGCACTTTTGATTTTCCAGGCTCATAATACATCCACTTGATTTGGACGGACTACAAACACACCCGCTCGAATTTTCGGGCTATCAAGCACACCCAATTGATTTGAATGGACTACAATCGCACCCAAGCAAATACAACTAGAGTTTGATGGTTTTTCCAAAGACAGTTTCTTGATCTTTTGTGATAATGAATCCTATAGCCTCTTGGACAACACTTTAATCTTTGATTGAGAGAGTGAAATGATTGAAATCAGAGAATAAATAGTAGAGAATCAATATAGTGAAGATTGAATTGATTCTGGTTGAATTTGAGAAGATTTTAATATATTTTTCACTATAAATTTTGGCAGAGTAAGAGGAGAGAAGATAATAAAAAAGTAATTGTTAAAAATTCATTTGAAAACCACATATATATAGAGAATAAATAGACATGTCTATTCACGAAGAGTTACGACGAACAGACACTTCATTTCAAAATTTGAAATTCAAAATTGCGGTATGTACGTCGACATATCATTTGCCTATATGTCGACATAAGCTAGTGTAATTTGAAAATTTGTTTATTTTAAAATGTTTAGAAAACTATACTATGTAAAATAATTTGATACTTTGTAAAATAGTTTAAACATAGTTTATAAACATTTTAACCTTTGAAAAACTTTTATAAAATATTTTTAAAAATATATTTTATTTTAAAGATAAAGGATTAGAAAATGAGAAATAGAGATCAAAGGTTGCTACCAGAGACTTTATGATTGAGGGATGAAGTGCTAGGTCATGGTCGTTACGATTGCTTTGATTGTTATAGTTGCCATGTTTTCTTTAATTGACGTGTGATCGTGATTGATGTCTTGTGATGTAGGTACTATTGTGTTAGATACCCCGACACCCTGTATCGTACTTAGTGTAGTATACCCATATGATGATAGTATAACATATATCGTGTTATATGCTAACTTGTTGGACGTAGGGACATGATAAGTATGACTTCTCAAACTTAGTGTTCCTCTTTACTATATCGGCTTTTATAGTAACTTGAGATTATTTATCGCTCATACCAAATTGTTGTTTGACTCGATGTCTTATGATTTGCTTCTTATTATCTTGGATACTCTTAAATGAGTAAAGTAGATAGCAGATACGAGATTAATGCATGGTGCTGTTTAGTGGACGAACATGAGGTTGGCGCTTATCCTTCTTATGTTTTGGAGCTTATTACTATTTCGTTGTGCAGTAGTATAAAGCTTTATCAATGCTTTACTTTATTTAGAGACAATATATTTGGGTTTATCATTTGATGTGTAAACTCTGCGATATGTGTATATAACCATGTTGAACTTATTGCACTCTTATTATGTTGCTCATTTTAGTTATTATTGTCTTGTTTGTTTTATATATATGCTGATTATTATATTTTATCCTTGCGATGTGAGATATACAATATGTTTTACATTGAATGATTGTTACTTTACCACCATTGACAATCATTCTACATCGGTTGGGTATCAGTGTAGTGCACTCTACAAGTTATATTGGATACCGGAGGTGTAGGGCGATCATCACATTGAGTGTCCATCATATCTCATATTGTTGTTTTAATGGATCATGTGTTTGCATTGCAAGTGGCAACATAGCATTTTGTAAATGGTGTTTTGACAGTAAATGTTGGTTTTATTGCGATATTGACTAAATAGTTATGATTCAATTATGCTTTGTATTTCTTATATAGCATGTTTCTTGCTACTGACCTACCATAGTAGAAGTTCGATACATAAGTGACTATTAATGTTCATGTTCATGTTCATGTTTCTTGCTGCTGACCTACCACGGCAGAAATTTGATACACAAGTGACTATTAATGTTCTGTTCATATTTCTTCCCGCTGACCTACCATAGCAGAAGTTCGATACACAAGTGACTATTAATGTTCATGTTGTTATGTTTAAAAAATCCATAGGTGAGAGGGTTAAATCCTGTTAGTGCTAACTAAACAATTTCTCAAACAACATGTGTAAAAATGGTCAAAAATAAGACTATACTAAATCCAAAGTTACAAACAACTTGAAACACCAATGCTAAAAAAATTTGAATACATTCAAAGTTTTCTTTCAATATAAGGTTTAATTTAATATGGTCTGAAAAAAAAATATCACATGTTCCCGTATGTGCAGCATTGGTCAAACGCTAGGAAAATTAAAAATAGAAACCATTTTGAACTATGAAAAAAAACAGAAAAAAACATAACAGTTATATTAATTTACCCAATATCAACACCCGAAATGAGTGCAGGAACAATCAAATCCTTACATATGATTCAGTCCCTTTGATTTCCACCGTTAATACCAAGATCTGCATTTCCGTATACCCTGAATTCAAAAGAAAAAGTTCTGTAGTTGGATCATCTGCTCTATCCGTTTGATTTTAGCTTCTTCAAAGAAGATGAGACGCTAAAAAGAAATGAAAGTGTTTGCAACGCATACTGAAAAATGCAAACTACCCATGTGGCGGACCATGAATGACTAGTTCGAACACTAGGAGCAGGGTTGAAACCAAAAAACATTTCGCTACGCACCTGATGTTTTCGAACTCGCCTAGTATAAACATTTCGGGTCTCTTCCTTTAGGTTTCTTCTGAATCCTGCAGTTTTCTGGTAGAATAATGTACTGTAGCATTGGCCAAAATATAAACCAACCACTATATTTTCGTGATATCTATATGAGATGGGGTGTCATTTCAATTCTCATTATTAGAAAATTTAACTGGAGTGTTACTAAATACACCAAAATATGTACTATATAATACCCAGTTTGGAAAATACCATCATATTTTTGAATATGCACTTATTATACCCAAAGTACACCATGACCGATTAACTTTATTATACAGTACAAAATCAAATCTTTTTCAAAACCGAAGAAGAATTCAAGTTCAAAAGTGAGAAATCAATGTCAGAAGCTATGAAAAGTAAGTAATTTCGAACTTAATTTTAATTTTTAGTTGTAACTCCTAGATTAAGCTAAATTGTAATGGGTTTTGGCAACCTTAACATGATGTAATGGGTTTTGACAACAAGTAGTGGTGGTATTTGTAAATGAAAAAAATTAAAAATTAAAAGCCGTGATTTTATTTCCGGTAATATTCAACGTGCCTTCGGCAACACTCTTTAACCAGGATGTTATTATTTACACCCATCTAAACACTTATCAACACCGCTTAAACATTAATTAAATTAAATCATGAAATCTATTTCAAAAACCCACCATAAGTATAAAATGATTTGGAAGTAAAAGATAATCAGACAACATATAAATAATAAAATCTAATACTAGAACATAATTATCTTCATTCATGTTAATCACTAATGACAAAAGAAAATGAGATGAAAAATGTAAATAAATTTTGTTTTATAAATATCATATTAGAAATTGATTAGTTAAGATATTTAATTCTAGTTAGAAAATGAATATAAATTAATATTTTTTAAACCTGTTAATTTTCTAGTGAATGGATGATCATAATTAAATATATTTGACTATATCATATTATTTTTCTACTACAAATGGTTTCATAGTTTCTTTTTTTGTTCAACCGACAACAAAAATAGTAATTATTAGATATTTTTGATAGTGGTAATCAATATTATTTAACATGTTATACCATAACACCAGATCTAAGCTGCAAATTATTTTTTACTATTAATCTTAGTTAGAGTTACACAGTTAAAAAAAATGAAAATTCTACCTACAATTAAAGTCGATAACAACTTAATTATAATAAAATTAGTTGGAATTATATATCTCAGTAAAACATTAAATTTTAAAAAGATCGTCTATGTAGAAATTGGATGGAGAAATTTTGATTTTGTCGTTTGAAGAAAGATTGAGAGGAGCAGTTGAGTTATGATTTTGAAAAAATAAAAAAGAACACCGAAATGATGTTGGTGAATGAGTGAGGAGAATAAGCGGGTAAGAGGATAGACGGATGAGAGAAGAGGTTAGGTAGGTGAGAATAGTAACTATGACAGGCTAATATCCAATGCTTTTAACGGGCTTAACGCGTCTACTTTCACGTACATACAAATGTTTGTTTAGCTCCAACAGTCATACTGTAGAAACCACTAAAAAGGGAGAAACTAGAAAGAGGGCTAAACTGAATTCCTTGCCCTAATTTTACATATAACCTTGTTTAGGTACATTTATTCACATCTGATTTCAGAGAATTCAGTAGACGAGGATTCGCTCATTGATTGTAAATATGAAGATAATGTCATCTGTTGCTCAAAGTGCCGAAACGAATCTATAATTGGTAATCTCTAAATTCGTTTTATAAAAGAGGCTTCAGCTTATCAAGAATAGTTATTTTGTGTGATGCTGTTGATTCATTTAACCGATTATTCCATAGTCAGATCCAACTTAGTTTATGCTCCATTTAGTAGATTAATTCAGAAAAATGCTGCGAAAAAACGAATAATTGGTTCACTAAATTAGTGTATAACCATTACGATATTTTCAGTGGCTATATTAAGGGCTTGTTTATTGTCTGTAGGTATCTGGGGTACACAAGTAGTGTAATATACTACAACCTTAGCAGTTCAGTTGGCAGGGCTGGCAGACGGTAGTTGTAGAATATACAAAGTGTGCTGCTATTGGTACCTCATTTTCCTCTTCTGGCCACCATTATAGTTTTAATAGAAATGAATTTTTTATAGGTGCTTTTGGCCACCAATATCATAATCCTTCGCTCGGTTACAAACAACCATTTGTATCAACGGTTCTTCGGTGGTTTAACGCCGTACGGCTGTTGGCAACCGAAATTTATTCATGACAAACGGTCAATGGTGGCCGAACAGTATTTCGGTCATTTGCAGCCGATCAGGGTGCCGTTTGATTTGGAGAGAAAAATACACGGTGTCAGAAAGAGGAGTGCATGTTATTTTGGGGTGGCCTTTAGTGTAGGTGGTCAGAAGAGGAAATCGGGGTGTCAATAGCAATACACTATATAAATCCTAATGTCACGTCACGGTGAAGAAAAAGAATAAGTGGACAGATATCTTTTCACTCTCTAATAAGTGGCAAACAAAATTTCATTTGCTGCCCAAACAATGAGTAACAAAGTTTGAATGTATAGTACCCTAAAAAAAAGATATACCACATACCGAATTTGGATCACCTGGTAAATTACCAGAGCAGGGATATAATAATATGCTGTGGACCATCATACTTGGTGCTTAATGTGTTGCTAACATACATGTGTGGCGGTCCATAGTCCATACACAGATTGATATTCCTGCATTGCTAAAGTGGCAGGTGATTGAAATCCAATGTCTACAATGTTGGGTATTTTCAAAATTATTAGACTTTGGTGATTGTTTTGGAAGAAGGAAAGAGAAAAGGAAATAGATATTAGTCCCACATTGTAGAAAATAATAACTTATACTTCTTTAAATATAAGTATCTGATGAGAAGGTTGGACCCGTAAGACATCCAATTGTTTTTTTATTGGGTTGAAGGGAAAGACCATGCATGTTAACACACCCACATTGTCTTCCGACCGGTCGGTTTGGGTTCAAATTATATTTTTAGATGACATTGTAAATTATAACGGCTCTCTTTTATTGCCCGTTTATAAACCCAAATATAGTTCAAATTCAAAAGGTGTAGATGGTTGGAGATGCAACCATTGCAAATCAATATACGCAATTTTTGAATCGGGGGGAAACCGACAGCTGCAGCCAATAGACACGACTGTTGGAAGCCCCTATTGATGATCAAACACATCCTTTTACTGCTTATATAAAGGCCCGAGCGAATTCACTTCTAATTTTGAAAAGAATTCTTCTTCTTCTTCATCTCTGAACTCTTCTGTTGTATCATCGACCTTTAAAGAAAAGAGTGTTCTTGGCCGAATCAAAGTCGATCGTATAAATTTGGAATTTCGTTACACTATTAAAAAGCTTCATTGAATCCTTTAATCAGTAATTCGATAAGCTGTTTGTACTTGAAAGGTTGAATTATTATCTAAAAGAATCTTTTATGAAGATCCTTGAAGTAAGAAGTACAGTTCGTATTATCATCATCCTCGAACCACCAAATATTTCCTACAAATTTTAGACAATAACCATAATTATGGAAGGTTTGGTTGCCCTGCAAGTCATGAATCGACACCTGACTCGGTTGGAGTGTTTTGGCAGAGATAATTTCACTCGGTGGCAAGAGATTATGAAGTTTTTTCTAATCATCGTCAAACTGTTCTACATGCTAGAAGATGACTTGAAGGAAAAACCCGTCGAAACTCATACCGATGATGATGCACTTAAATGGAAACGTGAAACACGTAAAGAAGACGACTTTCTATGTAGAGTACATGTTTTGAATGCACTATCTACTTTTGTCTATGGTGCACACAGAAGCTTGGAAACATCAAAGAATTCTAGACAACACTGGAAAATAAATACCACATATCGGAGGCAAGTAACGGAAAATTCCTGTTATGCAACTTTATGGAATTCAAATTGTCTGATAATTAGTCCATTATTGGACAAGTCAGTGAAATATTATATATAATAAATCAACTCAAAGTTACCAAGATTGATCTTGCTGAGTAATTTATAGTTGGAGTCATAATTTCTAGACTCTCCATTTCGAAATGACTATAAGAAAAATTGAAGCATGCAGATATGGTTGATGATTTGGAAAGTTTACAGCGTCACCTTTGTATAAAAGATGATTCTCGTAAAAGAAAACTAAACGATAGTCAACGAGAAAAAAACCATCCCAAGAAAGATTAAAAGAAACGTGCTTGTTATTTCTATAACAAGTCCGACCACTATGCTCATGATTGTGATGAAAGAAACAATTTAAAGCGAATGTAGTTGAAGGCCAATTTGTGGTTGTAATGTAAGAAGCAAACTCCGTTGGTGGCATAGAAAACGATTAGTGGCTTGATACTGGAGCACCATTCATATAAGCAAATACCGTAGTCTCTTCAAGACCTACGAAGAAGTTAACGGAGAAGGCAATCAATTTATTGGACATATAATATTCGTAGCAAACTAATTGAAAAAGACACTATAGAACTTTCATTCATCTTTGAAAATGTTCTTACTTTAGTTGATGTATTTCATGTACCCGATATTTGTTAGAATCTAGTCCCTGAATACCTTTTTAATAAAAGAGGATTTAAGATGGTGTATGAGTCTAACAAGTTGATGTTATCTAAGAATGACAAGTTTGTTGGACAAAGATATTTTTTTAATGACATGATATTGAATTTAATAAAAAATACTTATGCTTATATTGTTGATTTTGTTGATTTATGACATGCTAGATTAGGACATGTTAATTATGGTTTACTTAAAAATACAAATAAGTTAGGATTAATTTTTGATTGTAATTTGGAATCCATTTCTAAATGTGAAGTATGTGTTCAAACAAAAATACATATGAACTCTTTTAAATCTATAGAAAGAAAAATCTAGTTTACTTGACTTAGTTTACAACGATGTGGTGACTTAAATGGTCATACAACTTATGACGGTAACATATATTGTCACATTTTGTTGTCGATTATTCTAAATATGCTTATGTTTATCTAATGAAAATTTTTATTTGGAATTTTTCATCGGTTTGGAATTTACAAGGCAGAAGTGTAAATACACTTAGGCCTTAAAATAAAAGTGTTGCATTCCAATCGGGAATTTGAATAATTTTCAAATGATTTTATATTATTTTATAATAATTCATTGATATAATGCTTCCTATACACCTTAACAAAGTGGAGTCGCTGAAAGGAAAAACATGACATTGGCAGAAATGGTTAATGTTATGCTCATTAGTTTTAATTTACATAACACTTTATGGGGAATGTCATATTATCTGTTTGTTATATTTTAAATAAAGTTACTTTGAAAACGAATGATGTTTCCCTTTAGGAGTCATGGTTTAAAAGAAAACACAATTTATCAAGACTTAAAGTTTAGGATTGTTTGATATATGTTAGAAAACAAGATCCTAAAAGATCAAATTAGGAAATAGAGCATTTAACCATGCCTTTATTGGTTATACCCCTCCTAGTATACTTATTGAGTTAAAATACTTGATACATTAAAGTAATATAACATGTAGATGTAGATTTTTTTTGAAAACAAACACATCTCTCAAAATCAAACGGTTGAGAATCCATCGGTGTCATTTAGTCCAAAACATATTGGAATTAATAATAACAATGATAAAGATTTTACCTCTTCTCAAATCAACGAGAATATATATGTACCTAAAGAAAATACTGAACGTAGAAAACAAAAGAACAAGAATAGAAAAAGACCATGGTTCTGATTTCATTACATATCTTGTAGAAATAAATAAATATGAAATTCTTAGTATAACTAGATACGTAATGAATGTTAATGATAATCTTAAAAGTTATTCTAAAACTATGAATTTCAGAGATGTTTATTTCCGCAAAGAGCTATCAATCATGAAATGAATTCAATTTTGGCAAATCAAACTTAGATCTTGACTGACTTACCTCATGGCGCTAAGCCAATATGATGTAAATGGATATATATATAAGAAAAAATTGAATACAGACGGATCCATTGATAAATTTAAAACCATATTAGTTGCTAAAAGACATGGAGTGGATTATATTAATGCATATGCTGTCATTGCTTGCAATTATTCTATTTGGTGTTTGATAACACTTGCAATCATTCATAAGTTAGTAATACACCAAATCAATGTGAAAACTGCTTTTCTAAAGATGATTTAGAAGAACAGATATATATGGAACAACTAAAAGGTTTCATATATCTTACTAAAAAAAGCAAGTTTGTAAATGGATAAAACATCTTTATGGCTTGAAATAAGCATCCATGCATGACATGAGAAGTTTGATAAAGTAACATTGTCAACGAGATCATTGTTAATGACGTTGATAAATGCATTTATATGCAAATCGGATAAAACTTGTTATGTTATAATGTGTTTGTATGTTGATGACATATTAATCTTCGGTTTTGATATATCTCATGTAAAAAAACAAAGAACATTCTGTCCTCAAACCTTGATATAAAGATATGGAAGAGGCTAATGTGATCTTAGGGATCAAAATCATAAGAAAAGATGAAGAGTTAGTGCCGACTCGATCTCACTATATGGAGAAGTTCCTCAAAAAATACCGTCATTATAATAATAAACCAACTCATAATTTTTTAGATCCTAGCATTAAATTAGTGAAGAATATTGGTCGTACTATTTCTTAATTTCAATATTCCGGTATTGTTGAAAGTCTTATATATGTTATGCATTGCATTAGACCCTATATAACACATGTTATAAACGTATTGTATCAATTTATGAGTAATCTAGGTTATGAATATTGAAAAGCTATTTCTAGAGTTTTAGCTATTTTGAAAGGAACCATAAACTATGATATCTTACAAAGGATATCCTGCTGTTTTAGATATAGCGATGCGGCTTGGAACAATATAAAATCCAAATCCAAGTCTACGATGGGGTGAATTATTATATTAGGAGGTGGTGTTGTGTCTTTGATTTTCAAGAAACAAATTTGTATTTATAACTTAACAATCTTGTCAGAATTGATCGCATTAGCATGTGCATATAAAGAGGTAGACTGGCTTAGAATTTTTTAATATAAATTCCTGAATGGAGAAAGTTATCTTCTGCCGTCATGGTTAATTATGATAATCATTAATGATAATCAAACTACGATTTATAATGTTTCTTTTACAAAAAATATAATGGAAAGTCTAGACATATGAGTCTTAAACATCAGATGATAAGACATGTACTAATAAGAGAAGTAATTGCAATTGATTACATAGAAACAAAAAAACCGGCTGATATACTGACTAAGAGTCCTTCCAAAGACAATGATTTTTATAAAAACAAAAAAGATGAGACTAAGGTCTGGAAATGAAGGTTTATCATCAGCTTAAGGTTTAAAAATGACAAATAAGGTTCAGTAGGTACAAACAAGTTAAGATAGTGATTATGGAATACTAAATCAAGTTACTCATTTATGAAATAGTGTTGGATATTACATGAACAAGGATGAATGAAGATTAATAAGTTTATTTAACTAACAAGTTGTATCGCATAAACACTTTTAAGGGAGTTACCTACATGAGTATGAAAATAAGGTTATTTCCTAATAAAGTAAGACTGTTTTTTAAAGTAGATTCATGAATTTAGGATTTAAACACATGTTCATTAATGTGCTGAGCATACTGCATACAGAACACTCTACTTGTAGAAATCAATATGTGTATCTGTTTCGGTCCTGTCATAAGGGTACTTGGTTCAAGATTGATTCACCAAAGATATCGATAGGATTTTGAAGAGTTTACACTAAATGGATGTTCAAATTCAAAAGATACCACTCATTTATTTACTGGTTTCCACAATGATGCAAATTCTTTATCTTTGAACGACGTCGGCTTGATCTCACTTGGGTACATATGCAACCACACAAGTAATGCGATCATTCCTTTTATTTTATTTTGAAAAATAGAAGAAATTGTTGGGAATTTTAAAATTATTAGACATTGATGATTGTTTTAGAAGAAGAAAGAAAAAGAAAAATGGATATTAGTCCCACATTATAGAAAATGAGAACTTATATCGTTTAAATATAGGTATAGAAAATGAGAACTTATATCGTTTAAATATAGGTCTCTCATGAGAAGGTTGGATACTTAGAGCACTCAATTGTTTTCTTTTTGGTTGAAGAGAAAGACCATGCATGTTAATACGTGCACGTTGCCTTCGGTGTCTGTCCAAATTATATTTTTGGATAACATGGTAAATTATAATACGCTTTGGGCTTGGGTTCGAATTATATTTTTGGATAGCATTGTAATTTATAAAAGCCTTTCTTTTACGGTCCATTTATAAATCTAGATATAGTTTGAATTCATAAGCCGCAGATGGGGGAAGATACAAATGTTGCAAATCAACTGACGCAAAATTTGAATCGGGAGGAAGAACCAACAA
Source organism: Allium fistulosum (assembly GCA_030737815.1). Lineage (NCBI taxonomy): Eukaryota > Viridiplantae > Streptophyta > Magnoliopsida > Asparagales > Amaryllidaceae > Allium > Allium fistulosum. The sequence goes on from CM060906.1 coordinate 424,127,675, forward strand.
TTGCAGCCAATGGACAGGACCGGTGGAAGCGTTTGTTAATGATCGAACGCATCCTTCCACTGCCTATATAAGGCCCGAGCAAATTCACTTCTAATTATGATTTTTTTTCTTTTGTTCTTCATTTTGAACTCTTCCGTTGCATCATTAGCCACTAAATAAAAAAGTGTTCTTGCTTGAATCAAAGCCGTACTAATTTTGAATTCAGATTCACCGATAAAGGGCTACGTTGATTCTTGAAGTGAATAATTTAGTAATCTGCTTATACTTAAAATGTTAAATTATTGTCTAAAAGAATCTTTTATGAAAATCCTTGAAGTCGGAAGTGGAGTTTGCATCATCAAATATTTTCAACATACAATTAAATAAACTATTCCATTTGTTTGCTTTGAGTCTATGATATCAAAAAATATCAAAAAATGGCATATATCACTGGCTTTAGTTTCAAAATTTTGGTCCAGTGCAAGCTGACGGTTGCTAAATTTGCTACTTGCTAGCTAAATTAGGGTGATAGTATCAAAGTTTTGAAAAAATCGCTAGGCAAAAGTTAGACGGTAGGTATAGGCTATGCAGGCCCGGCCCTGGCCCAAGGCCATCAAGGCGGTGGCCTAGGGCCTTCGATTTTTTAGAGCCCCAAAATTTTAAAAATAGATATATATATATATAATATGTTACCCTCTATTTTTTAAAAGGTTGGTTAGCTCAGTGGTAAGTGTTTGCTATTATGATGAAGGAATCAGAGTTTGAGTGCCATTGTGACCAAAATTTTTGCTCTGAAATTTATTCTATTGCTCTTTCATAAAAAATTGCCTTGGGCCTCCACGTGCTCAGGGCCGGCCCTGAGGCTATGGATTAATCATTTAGGCTTTGATTAATCGACGATTAATCAAAGCTATGAATTTATGGTAACACATGTGTGTTTGATAAAATGGTGGCAAATGGTTTAGTATTGATTGATCCAAATTGAAAATCTGAAGTTTTGGATGGATTCAGGATCAACCAAGGAAGTAAAACCATCAAAAACTAGCACATAGATGCTTATATGTGGCATCAAACTTCAAGTAATGCCTAACAAATACCCAAATACTTGTTTGGATTTTTAGATTTGTGTAAAGCCTAGCCTAGAAGGGTCTACGTAGATGGTTAGACGGCTAGGCTAGCCTAGCGCTTGGCGGAAGCCCAGAAGGAGTTTTACAACAGATAATAGTACCCATAACATAGCTGCTGGGGTGTTTTATGAGTGCCAACACTCCTAATTTGTGACATAGCATTTTGGTACGCTCTAATGTATTTTATGAGAGGATTTGCTGATTGAACCTGCAGGTATCTAGATAGTAACTTGTACAGCATTTTAAATCCGACCTTAGCTCAGTTGGTAGAGCGGAGGACTGTAGTTGTATGACAGATTAATCCTTAGGTCGCTGGTTCGAATCCGGCAGGTTGTCCGTAAATACTTTTAACTCCATACATGTAAAATTGACCTTAGTTTATATTCCTTTTTAACTGTATCAGTTCAACGTAATGATTGTAGAGTATAATTGCTATAACGATTTTTCCATGGTTTTTGTGAGAGCAATGCATGTAAAATCACTCTTTAGATATTTTGAGTCAACGGAGGTTGAATCTCAAAACCAACCTTAGACTGTTGATTTGTTGCAGGATAAACGTTTAGGTTGCTATTTTCAATCTGTGAGGTAGAATATATTTTTATTTCTCTTAGAGTAAATATCCTTTATCCATTTATAAATGACTGTCAGTTTTAGTTTGGGTTCATTTTCCTAATTCTGGATTAAAGATTCCTGCACCTCATCTATATTTTAAGCCTATGTTCACTGATAAAACCTTGACGAAATTGCTAAATAAACTTTTCAAGTCAACTTTAAACTCTCGGGTTAAAATCGATACACACTTTTTTAGTGCTTTATGAAGTGTAAACTGAATACAACGGCACTGATTGTCTGGGAAGTCATGTTTTACTTTTACTGCCTTTACTTTTACTGCCTGCACTAATATATCTTGGTTTGTATTTTTCAAGTATAATAATGAGGATGATTGAAAAAAACATTGGGATTTACTTATTTTTGATACAGATTAAATTGTTCATGGATGTCATAGTTCATGGAAATAAACACCGTTGTTATATGTACATAATACACTACCGAAATTTTTATTTTCACAATGAGTATATGTCATAAATTGTGGTTTAATTAGTAGTATTGTCTCTATTCGCTAACAAGCTCGGAGTTGAAGAGAAACACCTCTACATAAAAGTGGTATAAAACATTATTATGATATAAAAAAATTGCTCGCTTTACCTTTATTCTTATATAGAATATTTTATATATTTGTAGTAGTCTGATTGCACTGATCTATTTTACAGAAGAGCAGTTGGCAGTGGTTAAGTGGTCTTTCTTTTACAGGTGACTGCAAATAACTCAGTTTATTTTCTTATTGTCAAGTAATTTCAAGTTATATGTATGCACTAATTAGCTCAGTTGATCGTTCCACTGAGACATTCATATGGTAATTTAACTTTGAATTAAAGTTTTATTGCTTTTAATTAGGGTCTACCCATTTATCCAAATTGTAGCTTATTTTTAAATTAAAGTTTTATTGTTTTTAAGGTCTTCCTGTTTATCCAAATTGAAGCTTATTTGCCAATGCTAGAGGCCTATGAAGTGCATCTTTGTCATTAAATTTTAGTCTGTCTTACAGTTGTTACGTAGCATTTTTTTGGTACTGGATCGTATAGCTCTGGTAGGATAATCTTTTATTCTTTTCATTCTTTATGCTTTGATTCACTTTTTTTAAGTAGAACAATGGTAAATTATAGAGTTATCTGCAGAATTGGATTCTGGTTATTTGAATTTATTTTACTTTAACCTTTGCATAAAGCTGGGAAGTTCATTGATTCTTTGTTGATACATGCAAGAAATTACTAGTTAAACACCTTTTCTTTTGTTAAAGCACATATCTGATCACTAGTTTTTATTTGAAGTCTTTTGAATTGTATACAGTTAAGTGTTGTTATCTGCATAGATATCTAAAGTGAGAGCAAGCAAAGAAAATTCCTTCAGTGGAAGCACCAAACTCTTCTATCAACGTCGGTGCGCAATTCTTGGTTAACGGTCATTTTGGAAACCATGATATATGGTAGATCTACTAATGGGCTTCCTAGTCTTTCACGTATTGGAAGCAAGATTATCAGAAATGTTGAATTAATTTGGATTACCTGCAAATGTTCATGGGGGAAATGATATGTGTGCTCGAGTCCTCCTACCTGCGAGCATTGAGCATGTCAGGGAGAGCAATTTTAGGGGGGAAAAAGAGAAAAATGTTTTATGTACATCCATGTAAGACAACGTTTTCTTCCTTTAACTGTTATTAAATATGCATCAGCGTGCTTGTATTTTTTCGCAAATATTATGAGTCTTATGCGCCACTATTGAATTGGATGTACATAGCATCAAAGCTAACCAATAATAGGATTTGAACCGATTGTTGGTGCAACCTAATGTATATGTCCGCATTTTAAACAGGTATGGTCAAAACCTAATAATAGAAGGATGACCGACGAACGGAAGCACAATGTAGGACGACAAAAGAATGAAGAGGCGGCGGAAGAAATTGATTGTTTTCTGTGATTTTGTTATTTTATAAAACACCGAAAACAAAATAAATTTGTTTTTCGATTTTTATAGTGATCTTGTTTTTCAAATTGATTTTTTTTTAAAAAGCTGTGCAGTAAAAAATGAACATAGAAAATAGGTTTTCTTAAAAGAATTGATAGTTTTTCTAACAGATTCGAGTCTTGTTTTGCATATATTCTCACATAAAATATTATTCAAGATTATATGTGCCACGAGTTAAAGTGAACAGACATAACTTAATTTTTCTTAAGAGTTTACCGGTCCGTCGGGTTATACTGAGTATATATATAATTTTTTTTTTATTAATAATGGGAATTGAAACGTAAATTTTTTGTTCGACCGCGAAGTTCTAAAAATGCCCTAATATATAAATAAATGGTCATCAGCCTACAAATAACAAAACTAACATTTATTTTTAAATTGAAACTTTGGAATGTGATTAAGATTACAACTTCGAAATCCTGTTTTGACAAAAGAATTACAATTTTTTCCTTTGTATTTTCAATTTGTTTTTATTAAAACTACGCAAAAATTTCTAAATTTAATAATTTTAAATTTAATAATTTTACGAGGAGGTGTTATAGACACGTGCACGTGCAAAAAAACCTGGTATGTACAGAGCAGATAGAAAATCAAATTACCTTGGAACTGTTAGGCTTACCACTTTTCCTTCTATTTTTAGATTATAATATTTTTTCCGTCTTTTCACCATTAATTATGCCATCACTAACATCGTCCAACATTAGTGGCTCTTTTGATAAACTCTTTCAAAAATTTTAAAATTTTCAAAATTTAAAAGCGCAAACTAGCTTGCACTTTTCTGATAGAAAGTACAAGTTAACTTGCGCTTTTCAAAATTTTCAAAATTAGAAAAGTACAAGACGTTTTGCGTTTTTTTATTTTTGAAAAATAGGAATCAAATTAACAAATTCATTTCTACAGGGACTTTTTGTATAACAAGATAAAAAAAGGATCTGTGATTCTTTTCTTGTTTATATAAAGTATGCTTTATTCGTGAGTTGTAAAGAAAATAATCCAAGCAATTAAAAAAATGAAAAAGAGACGAAGGAAGAGACAAAAAGGAATCTCATTAAAATAGCTTTCCTATGTGTACTGTTATATTATTATTCTTTTGGATTTTGTATTTTCGCAAAAAGCAACTGGTTACGTGTGAACCTTTGGAAGAATGAACTACATCTTTTACAAAATTTATGTCAATGTGAATTATGTTCAGTAAAAGGTTGAAGTAAAAGGCAAAAGTAAACATTCACGTGGATTGAATTGAATTGGATGTTTACTACATAACATCTAAAGTCCAACGCTTGTTTAATACGCATCGGGTTATTGAAGAGTTTAGCAAAATTTATCTTTCAATATTTTGATCATACTTTGAGCTGTTGGATATATACAAGTGTAAATTTATTAGTTTTGTAATATCAAATCGACTATTACGAAGTTTTGCTTTACTTTTCAAAATCAAATAGTGCGATGTCAAATAAACAAAGAGTAGTAAAGATTTTGCTTTTAACATGTCTACTTAATCTCTTCAATATTTTTTACTTGATTCTCTTCACAAATGAAGTCAAATTTTCCACAATTACTTTGATATTTAAACAATAGAAAATTAATATATTTATTGTTTGATGAATTATTTTTGAAAAATTCAAATAATTCATAAAATCGCATATTTTCAAACGGAACTTTGGTAATTTTTCTCCACAAAAGTTTACCCTTTTTCTTCTTCTTCAAAAATTCATTTATTTTTAGATAAAACAAAGATTTTTCAAATATATGTTTGTTAGTAAGCACAAAATAAATAAAAAAATTCTTAAAAAAAGGCCAAATTGTTCACCAACATATTTTACGACATAATTTGAAAGTTCCTGAGAAAACTATAAAATGTCCATTATAGTTTGAGAATTTTCAATAAAACTAAAGTTTAAGTTCATCAAAATTCATAAATATATAAAAAAATGAAAAGAAAAAAAATGCTCTTATTTCCCTTCTTACCACTAATATGTTTTTTATTGTACAAATTTTTACTATATTTATTTTTCTATCTAATAATGCATAATTTATCTCCAATATATCATCGTTATACGTTAATTGAAATTAATGAAAAACTGTAAAAAGTAGATTTTTTTGAATTATACAAACAAACTGTCGGTTTTCTATCATTGTGCGGTTGTATTAGATATTAACGAACATACCTTCAAACTTATATCAAGACAAACACTTAATTTCTTTTATTGAAGTTTCTACTTAGATAACAAAGTCCATTCGCTTAGTTATATTTTCACTGTGCATGGAACGCTACTCATTTTTTATTGAAGTTTCTCCTGTGACTTATGTATAGCCTGAAAAAAAGGAAAAGAAAATAAGAAGGAAAATAAAGAAGAGCTAACAACGCACTCTATATTTAGTTATGAATTACTAGGAAGACATTAACATTGAGGTAATGATACAGCAAAATTTTCTCTGTGTCATTAGTTGCTAACTCATTAGCTGCAAATTACACTCCTTAAGCATGATTTTTTTAATATTTTTAATCATTATTGTTTTTAAGAACATTTAAATCTAATGATTATCATCAAAAGCCAACACACTGATTGTGGCAATTTGTCAAAATTCATAGTATTGAAAGACTTGAGAAATGATAAAAGAATTATATCTTTATTCTTGATAACAGATGCTTGTTATTTTGATGATACATAATGTATGTACAGCGGTATTTATAATGACCCATTATCTTATTGGGCCAGATCTGTTTACATGAGATGATAATATGATATCCACTGCTCTATAAGACTGTTATACATATATTACAATACTCGTCCATTCATTATCTTCAATAGCCCCCTTCAATTAGATCTAGGGTTTCCTCTTTCCCCCTTCTCAAATCGACTCTGGCGATTTCATTTGTATCTTTTGATTGCTTTAAAGAATTTATACGATTCAGATGTATGATGTCTATACAGACTTCCTTTAGCTATTCCATCTCAAATTAACTTCCAGTTGTAGCTAGGGTTTCGATTTTAGCCTAGAGCTGGTTGCAACTGGAAGCGACGGCAGTTTGCTCGATCTTTAAGGAGTTTTGATTTCCTTGTTGTGCCACTCGAGACTTGAATTGCTAGCAACTTGTTCGATCTTCGGCCACTGTCTTTGCTGAACAAAACTCTTCACTGACAACGGCTTAGTTAAGACATCAGCTCTTTGGTAAGTTGCAGGTAAGTGATTTATATCCAGCTTTTTCTTTAGCGCTTGTTCTCTAACAAAATATAAGTCTAATTCCATGTGTTAAATCCTTGAATGTAAAATTGGATTAGCTGTCAGAGAGACGGTACTTAAATTATCGCACCATATAGTAGATTTCTTGCTTATTTTGACATGTAGTTCATTGAGTAATGATTCAATCCACATAACTTCGACAGTTGCACTAGCTACACTTTTGAATTCGGCTTCAATGCTTGATCTTGATATTGTAGATTACTTCTTAGAAAACCATGACACATGATTTTCTCCTAGATATACACAGTAACCTGACGTTGATTTTCTATCATCCAAATCTGTAGCCCAGTTAGCATCTGCATAGGCATTAATATTGATGTTCTTACTCGCTTTAAGAATAAGACTGTAGTCCAATGTTCCTCTTAAGTATCTTAAGATTCTTTTGACAGCCTTCCAATGTGAATTAAGAGGAGTTTGCATGTATTGACATACTTTGTTTACACTATATGTTATTCGGTCTTGTTATGGTAGTATATTGCAGTGCACCAACTATGCTTCTGTACTGTTTTTTGTTTTTTATTGTTTCACCTTGATGCCTTGACAAGTTAAGACTGCTAACCATAGGAGTAGGAAGTGGTTTGGCTTGATTCATTTTTGACTTGTTGAGAATTTCTGATATGTATTTCCTTTGACTTTAATGAATTTCTGAATTTGATGGTCTTTTGACTTCTATGCCCAGGAAATAGAGATTCCCCAAGTCTTTAATGGAAAATTGATGATCCAGTTGTTGTATTAATTGATTGATTTAATCTTCATTGTTACTTGTAATTAAAAAGTCATCAACATATATATATATATATATATATATATATATCACTGAATCATCTTGAAATTTAGTAAACAAAGAATTACCTGATTTGATTGGATGATAATTCAACTTGATCAAGGTTGACTTAAGTTTTTCAAACCAAACCCTTAGTGCTTGTTTCAGGCCATATATTGCCTTGTTTAATTTGCACACTACTCCACTACTGTCACCTTGATTAAAACCACATGGTTGTTGCATATAGACTTCCTCTTGTAGTTCACCATTTAAGAAAGCATTATTTACATCCAGTTGTCTGATTTTCCATATATTATGTAAGGCTATACTCAGCACAACTCTAATTGTTGTTGGCTTGACAACTGGTGAGAATGTTTTAGTAAAATCAAACCCATGCTGTTGAGTGTTACCTTTTGCTACTAATCTAGCTTTATATTTATATATTGTTCCATCTGCATTCCTTTTGAGCCTGTATGTCCATTTGCAGCCTATTATATTTTTATCTTTGGGTGTTGGAACACGTTCCCATGTTTTATTTTTGATAAGAGCATTGTACTCTTCTTTCATAGCAGATCTCCATTTATCACTCTTTACAGCTTGATCATATGTTTCTGGTTCTTCTTGATCCAAGTCCGCTGTGTATACTTTTGGCTTAAATATGCCCCTCTTTGATCTTGTAATCATGTGATGTTGAGTTTGTGCAGGTAATGATTGACTTGTGGGCATTTCAGTGACTCTTTGTTGGGAACTGGATGAAATTGCTTCATCCAGTTCTTGACATATGTCTTGCTGGTGGTTATCATTTTGCTGAGGAGTGAAGCTAATTTGTTCTTGACCTGGTCTGGTACCAGAGACTGTTTGTTGTGAACAGCTTCCACTTTGACTCTTTTTAACCTGAATTCCTACAGATTTACATGGTTGCAAGGGTATAGCACGTATAGAAATTCTTAGATTATATACCTTTTGTTTGCGCCAAAATTGGTCACAAACCCCGAATGTTGTGAAAGCACCAGTGTATGGATATAAATCAACAATATTCACACACAAATCTCAAATCTAAGCAAACAGAGTATCACCATTCAGAAATAATGAACATAAACGCGAGATTTATAGTGGTTCGGCGATCTTGCCTACGTCCACTTTGAAGTTGATGATTTTATTGATGTTCTCTTGATGATTACAATTTATTCTGATGTAGTACAACTGATTATATGATTACAATCTGAATCTAAGGAAGCAGTGGTGATTCTGAGTAGATCTGGTAGAGTCTGGGCGCTCTTTAGCTCTCAAAATTGTCCGACCCCTTTTCTGAATGACCAGGGGCTCTATTTATAGGTGTAGGAGGCTGATATTTCGCCTAAAATGAGGGGAGACCAGTTCTGGCACGTGAGGGGGGCCCACATGCCCGCTCTTTGGAAATCCGGGCCCACTTTGGGATCGATTCGACCCTTGCTTCGAATCGATCAAGATTTGCTCCGATTGAGCTGAAATTTGGCATGGACATTCCTTTGGTTGCCAGTTAGCTCCTGTCCAAATTTCGTAGCATTTGGACTTGTAGATCTTGAGTTATGATCGATTCAAGTTTGCGTTCCTGGTTGATGTGCTTCGTTCGAATCGATCCCTTTCGACTCGATAGGGTCGAATCGATATGCTTGTATGTGAGGATGTTGACATGGCGCGCATTTCTCGAGTCGATCCACTTTTCTCGCCGAGTTGATTGGGTCGAATCCACGTCCTTAGCTGCTTGTGACTTGGTCGATTCGAAGTAGTGGATTCGAAGTACATGGATTCGAACGTATGCTCGTTCGAATCAACCAAGCTATATCTTCCCTACTCGATTCGAAGCTACTCTTGCAAGATGGAGTCGGAGCAAAGTCAGAGGATGGATTCGAAAGACTTCAACCTGAAGGAAACGAAGTGAGGTGGCATCATGGATTCGAAGTGGTTCATCTAAATGGATTCGAATGAATGTTTCTCGATGGATTCGAACGTAGACTCTGAGCCGAAGGATTCGAACGTTGAGGATGTTTTGATGGATTCGAAGGCTTAAGCACTTCTCATGGATTCGAAGCTTAGGGCATGCGCGGATGGATTCGAAGCACAGTGACTTGGTGGATTCGAACAGGATGGTTGTGGTGCTAGTGTGATGGATACGAACTTCATGGATTCGAACTTAGGGTAATTTTCTCCATCTTGAATCGATGATATCTTGAGCGTACGAGCTCGGATTGACTTGAGATTTGGAACGTTGACTCTCATGGCTTAGCTTGTCATGTCCTATCAATTTTGGCTCGATCCGGACTCGGACAAAATTCGTCGATATCCATGGTGAGCCTATGTATGACTGATCTCTAGGACGGACCGTCATTTGTTTTCTAGTCAACTTTTTGGTGTCACGGCCTTGCCAAAAGGCGGGATAACATTTGCCCCCCAAAACATGCCTTGCGATAGGAAGGTGTGTTTTGTAGTTTCACAAGTTGGATGTTCATATCCTGCTGATGACCTGTGGTACAACCTGCGAAGAGTTTGACAGTTTTATATGACCTTAAATGACGACCGTTCGCGATCTAGCCATTTGAGGTGGTATGCGACCGTTCGCGATCTAGCATTTCTACATGGCCCCAAATGACGACCGTTCGTGATCAAGCCATTTGAGGTGAGGGGTGCCGTTCGAGGCGAGTTGTGACCGTTCGCGGTCGGGTGACGTGGAAAGAGGTATTTGATCGTTCGCGATCGTGTGCCGTACGAGGCAAAAATGTGATCGTTCGCGATCGAATGTCGTATTAGGTGAATTGTGACCGTTCGTGGTCAAGTGTCGTTCGAGGCTAATGGTGACCGTTCGAGGTCGGGTGCCGTTCGTGGCGAAGTGTGATCGTTCGTGATCGAATTGTGACCGTTCACGGTCGGGTGCCGTTCGTGGCGAAGGGTGATCGTTCGCGATCGAATTGTGACCGTTCGCGGTCGGGTGCCGTTCGTGGCGAAGTGTGATCGTTCGCGATCGAATTGTGACCGTTCGCGGTCGGGTGCCGTTCGTGGCGATTTGAGTGTGCCCGGGGAGGGACTTAGTATCATCCGTACCAGGTTTCACGTTCGGGTGAATTCCCGGATTGTTTGTTGCAATGGTTTATCGCCATCTTAGAGCATGCCTAGGGACCGTTCGTGATCCCGTACATGTGTAAGTGGCTTAGCCGTTATGAAATCACAAGTAGCATTTTTTCATTGAAAATAAGTCTTTAGCAGAAATGTTAAACAAAATCAAGTCCAAATATTCAAATCAAGATGAAACAAAAGCAAAGCAAGGATGTCGAAGTGCAAACTCCCGCAACGATAGGGTTAACAGTCATTCAGAGCATGCCTATGGACCGCTCGTGATCTCGCATATGTGTAAATGACTTACCCGTGTTGGTGAGAGGTTTGCGACTTGTCCATCGTTATTTTAACTAATTGATAATCATACGATGCCCCGGCTCGGGGGCACCCCTGGCCGATGTAGACGGCGGTTGCTCTGGCTCCACTGCTGGAGCTCGCCTTCTCACATACTGAAGTAGCATACCGTTCCTGATGTGCCCTTCCACCTCATCCTTCAGATGTCTACAGTCGTTAGTGTTATGACCATTCAGTTCGTGGAATAAGCAGTATCTGTCTGATTTCCTCTCGTCAACAGTGGGATCCCTTCGTATTGGCCTACGGTAGGGAACTTGCTCTCGTGTATCTTGGTAGATTCGCTCCAAACTCTCATTCAGCTCTGAATAAGTGGTGAATCGTGGCTCTCTTCGCAGTCGTTTTGACCTGTCACCATTGTCCTCAGCCTTTCGTTTTCCTTTATCCTTGCCTGAATCATTTTCGAGAGGCTTTTTGTCTTTAAGTACATAAACTTCTATTCCCTCTCCTTCTTCTCTTTCAGCATTAGCGTCTTCCAATCGCAAAAACTTTTCTGCCTCGTGATAGAATTCCCCTATATCCATAGGCGGATCCTTAGTTAATGAATTTTTGAACTCTGTGCCGTCAGCTATTCCGGACACGGCTGCCATCATAACCATGGATGGATCTGGCCGATACACCGATGCTGCTGCCGCATTGAATCGCGTCAGGAAATTCCTCAAAGACTCTCCAGCTTTCTGTTTTAGCGTTGCCAAACTCATTACATTCTTGGGTCTTGAAATGTGAACCCTGAATTGCCTCATAAATTTCTCAATCAAATCGGTCCATGTCCCGATGGAGCCGCTCTCTAGCTGTCTGAACCATAAAGCTGCTATGTCTGTCAAATATAATGGGAAGCATCGGGCCATGACTTCCTGTGATGCCCCCAGCACTTCCATGTGCCTTATATACCTCGTTAGATGGACCGCAGGGTCTGTCCTCCCATCATACCTTTCTACTGTTGGTAGCTTGAATTCTGGTGGGTTCCTAGCCAACCTAATCGCAGGAGAAAAGGGACCCTTGTTCACGTCTTCAAGATCTTTGTTTACTAATCCACCTCTCATGGCTCGCCTGATCATCTCTGCCAACCTATCATTGTCTCCAAGCTGTAGTCCTCGTTCACTACCTTCGATCTGCCCCCCGAGTCCGTGTGAGCTTTCAGGTGTTTGCCCCCCTGATTGAGCGTTCATCCCTCTATTGCTGTCAGGTTGCTCGGATGTCCTTGTCTCTCTTCCCGTGCTCGGATCAACATGTCCTAAGTGGGTGCCCCCCAGCTCCGGCGCTGCGCCAGATGGTCCTGCTCCGTTCTGGATTCCGGTTGTTCCTTGATTTTGTGCTCCAAGTTGTCCAATTTGTTGAAGCAAATTCTGGATCATCTCCTCCTGTCTCTTCATCATTGTCTCCATCTCATCCCTGGTGATGAAGATCGATGCTTGGTTTGCTCCTGAGGAAGCCTCTTGACTTCCTTCGTGCTGACTTCTCTCAGCTCTTTGCCTTCTACTTGTTTGTCGAGTCATTGTCTTTCAAATTTTCAAATCTTGTGTAGCGGGTGCTAGTTCTTCTCAGTGAAAGCACCAAAGTGTTTGCGCCAAAATTGGTCACAAACCCCGAATGTTGTGAAAGCACCAGTGTATGGATATAAATCAACAATATTCACACACAAATCTCAAATCTAAGCAAACAGAGTATCACCATTCAGAAATAATGAACATAAACGCGAGATTTATAGTGGTTCGGCGATCTTGCCTACGTCCACTTTGAAGTTGATGATTTTATTGATGTTCTCTTGATGATTACAATTTATTCTGATGTAGTACAACTGATTATATGATTACAATCTGAATCTAAGGAAGCAGTGGTGATTCTGAGTAGATCTGGTAGAGTCTGGGCGCTCTTTAGCTCTCAAAATTGTCCGACCCCTTTTCTGAATGACCAGGGGCTCTATTTATAGGTGTAGGAGGCTGATATTTCGCCTAAAATGAGGGGAGACCAGTTCTGGCACGTGAGGGGGGCCCACATGCCCGCTCTTTGGAAATCCGGGCCCACTTTGGGATCGATTCGACCCTTGCTTCGAATCGATCAAGATTTGCTCCGATTGAGCTGAAATTTGGCATGGACATTCCTTTGGTTGCCAGTTAGCTCCTGTCCAAATTTCGTAGCATTTGGACTTGTAGATCTTGAGTTATGATCGATTCAAGTTTGCGTTCCTGGTTGATGTGCTTCGTTCGAATCGATCCCTTTCGACTCGATAGGGTCGAATCGATATGCTTGTATGTGAGGATGTTGACATGGCGCGCATTTCTCGAGTCGATCCACTTTTCTCGCCGAGTTGATTGGGTCGAATCCACGTCCTTAGCTGCTTGTGACTTGGTCGATTCGAAGTAGTGGATTCGAAGTACATGGATTCGAACGTATGCTCGTTCGAATCAACCAAGCTATATCTTCCCTACTCGATTCGAAGCTACTCTTGCAAGATGGAGTCGGAGCAAAGTCAGAGGATGGATTCGAAAGACTTCAACCTGAAGGAAACGAAGTGAGGTGGCATCATGGATTCGAAGTGGTTCATCTAAATGGATTCGAATGAATGTTTCTCGATGGATTCGAACGTAGACTCTGAGCCGAAGGATTCGAACGTTGAGGATGTTTTGATGGATTCGAAGGCTTAAGCACTTCTCATGGATTCGAAGCTTAGGGCATGCGCGGATGGATTCGAAGCACAGTGACTTGGTGGATTCGAACAGGATGGTTGTGGTGCTAGTGTGATGGATACGAACTTCATGGATTCGAACTTAGGGTAATTTTCTCCATCTTGAATCGATGATATCTTGAGCGTACGAGCTCGGATTGACTTGAGATTTGGAACGTTGACTCTCATGGCTTAGCTTGTCATGTCCTATCAATTTTGGCTCGATCCGGACTCGGACAAAATTCGTCGATATCCATGGTGAGCCTATGTATGACTGATCTCTAGGACGGACCGTCATTTGTTTTCTAGTCAACTTTTTGGTGTCACGGCCTTGCCAAAAGGCGGGATAACACCTTTTGAGATGTCTTTACCTCTGAACTTGCAAAAGGAAAAGCCTACTCATTAAACACTACATGTCTGGACACAATAATTCTTCCATTACTATTTAGGCACTTGTAACCTTTCTGATTTGTAGCATAACCAGAAATGTACATGGTGATGATTTAAAATCTAGCTTGTGTGTTTTGTATGCTCTTAAACAAGGAAAACATAAGCATCCAAAAGTCTTTAAGTGTTGATAATCAGGATTTGCATTGAGCAACTTTTCAATTGGACTTTTGTTAGCTAGAACCTTAGTTGGTAACCTATTTGTTAAATAAACTGCAATGCTAAATGAATATGGCCAAAACTTTAATGAAAGTGATGCTTGAGCAAGTATTGTTAACCCAGTTTCTACTATATGCCTATGTTTCCTTTCAACTAAGCCATTTTGTTCAGAAGTATGAGGACAGGTAGTTCTATGAATTATTCCCTTTTTGCTAAAATAATCACTGAGTGGTTTAAACTCAGTTCCACCATCAGTTTGTATTATTTTAACTTGATGATTGGTTTGTCTTTCAGACTGGGTAATAAAGTGTATAATAATGTTGTAAGTTTTAGATTTAGTTTTAAGAAAATAAATCCAGGTATATCTAGAGTAAGCATCAACAAAGGATATATAATATTTAAAGCCATAATCTGAATTGATGGGTGCTGGTCCCCACAAGTCAGTAGCTATCATCTCTAAAGGTTTGGTATAATTGTGTTGTGAGTTTTGAAAGATTAATTTGTGACTTTTACCCATTTGACAGAATTTGAACACATAGGGCAGAGTGATACTTTTAAAAGGAATTTTATTATCAACTAAAATTTGTCTTACAATATTGGCATTGGGATGACCTAATTTCCAATGCCATATATCAAAGATGCTCTTACTACTTTCAGTTTGAGCAATTTCAGAAACATTACAACACTTTTCCTTAACTTCAGAATTCTTGAAACTAACAAGATTGAATTTATATAACCCTTTATGTGCTTCACCCTGCAAAAGAATTTTCTTAGTTAGTATATCTCTAACTAAGCAATATTTAGGATAAAATTCAAAATAGACACCGTTATCACTTACAAACTGTGATACACTTATGAGATTTTTCTTGATATGAGGCACTCTTAATAAATTATTAAGATATAGCTACCTTTCACCTTTTATGCAGGCAATATCAGTATGAGTTATATTAATTGACTCACCATTCCCTATGTGTATGAACTGATTACCTCTATACTCCTTGTTGTCGAGATTTAGGTTGTCTAAATTGCTTGTCACATGATTTGTGGCACCAGAATCTAGATACCAGCATTCACCCAAAAATGTCTTCAGGTTTTGTAACATCATTCTGGTGAGAATTTCTTGAACATTCTGCTGTGCTTCTTGTTTCCTGTTGCATGCTTGCAAGATTTGCAGTAGGGTTGTAGTTTCTTTGGTTGTTGTTGGTATTATGATTGTTGGGTGTATAGTTGAGATCAAGTCTAAAATAGCATTTAAGTGCAGTGTGGCCATATCTTTCACAAATTTAACACCTTGGTCTGTTGTTATTGTTGTTCCATCTACCCCCTCTACCCATGCCTCTATAATTTAGTCCCCCTCTTTGATAATTTTGATTTGAATTGCTTCCGTTCTGATTTCTGCTCCTTGATTGAGAGACAATATTAATTGACATATCATAATTTAAGGGTTTTCTTTGTTCTATTCTTCCCTCATGAGCTCGTAGAGTGGAGTGAACATATTGTAGTGTTGGTGTTGTCTCTTTAGAAAGAATAACTGTTGTAACAGACTCATACTGCTCATCTAAACCATTCATGATGCTTAAGATCTGTTCATTGTCTGTTACATTGTGACCAGCTGCCTCAAGAAGGTCATGTTCGACGATGGAAATTCTATCGGTTTAGAAAACCGTCGAACGAATTTAAAAATAAAAATAACCGCAAGCGCACGGCGTACACTTGTAGTACGTGGCGAATACGGGTCGATCCGTAGGGAATCGATGATTTTAAATCTCTATTCAATCAAATTAACCAAAGTTGAAGAGAAAGTTAAGCTAGAGAATTAGAGAATTAGCTAACTAACTAAAAGAAAAGAGGTGCAAATATAAGAGTTAAATGACAATTTAGAAAATAAATCCACTCTTTAGATCATGTAGTTCAACACATATGAAAC
The DNA here is from genome assembly GCA_030737815.1 of Allium fistulosum. NCBI lineage: Eukaryota > Viridiplantae > Streptophyta > Magnoliopsida > Asparagales > Amaryllidaceae > Allium > Allium fistulosum. The sequence continues at coordinate 424,144,012 of CM060906.1, forward strand.
CATGATCTCTCTTTTATGGTCATTAGTGCTTTAATTGATGTGCCTATCATAAGTATGGCATATTTGTGCTATTAGTTAGCCAATATAAGCCATCAAACTTTGACACACCCCTTAAACCACTTACTAACTTTCATGAAACTTGACAATGAAAGTGAAAATGAAATCTATTTTAAGTATGGCCTATTAACTATTGGTTAGAAATATAGACCATCAAATTTTAATTTCAAATCACTTTCTTATGCCATAGTCATATTTTGATGAAGAGGCATTTGTGTTAGTGATTGTTTAAGCATAGCCTATTTGGAGTCAACAATATAGGCTATCAAATTCAAAGCAAGAACAACAAATAAAGCACTTCATTGATCATCATTAAGCACAAAAAGAGAGCATGAATTAACAAATAGTTGGAGCTACATAATTAGAGAGCTTCATTACCCCTAAATTGAAGGGGTTTAGCCTCTCATATTTGTCATTTGATTAACAAATGTAGCTTGCAACATGAAACTAAAAAGAAAGGAAAAAAGAGCAAAATGAAAGGAAAAACTATTCTACTTGCATAAAAGAAAATCTACACTACTAGCATGAAAGGAAATGAACATGTAAGTAAAAGGAAACAATAATTAACATTGCATAAAAAGAAAAGAAGATTACATAAAATAAAAATGGCTAAGTAGCCATGAAAAGAGAAAGAGAGCTTTCTTTTTATTTTCCTAAGAGAAGAGAGCCTAAAAGAGAGACTAAGGGAGAGAGGGGTTACATGAAGATATGGGGTATTTATACAAGTGTTAAACCCTAATTCATATTTTTGGGGAATTCCCAAATTGCCTTTGTAGGAACTGTGGTGGCCAAGTAATCATTAACATCCACTAATTATCAATAAAGTGTACATGAAGCCATTAATTCCATAAACATGTGCATTAGCCTCTAATTTGTACATGAAGAAAGGTGGGTAGGTGGGGTCCTTCATTATCTTCACTTTAAATTATTTTCATCTTCATTTGTTCTCTTCACTCTTGTGCATGCATATATCATCATGAAACCACTTGTATATGAATTCAAATTCCTACAAAACAATATAGAAATTTTCAATTAAATTTTCTCAAATTAATATATGCACAAAAATGACCATTTTGCCCTTGAATGAAGATGAATATGTGACGATTTGAAAATAATATGAATTTTGGTTTAAACAAGTTAAAATATCCGATATGATCATTTATTTAATTTAAATAGATTAAATACGGTGGTAAAAATATGCATATTTACGTGCACATCAGGTCACAATATGTTTTCATTTTTGTGAGATATTCTCTCATAGACAAATTATCCTTTCTTTGATTCTACATTAGTCTCTTGTAATGCATAACTTTTGTTGCTGACTGTGAACTGAATATTTGTTCAACTAATTTCCATATTTCTTGAGAGGTTTTACATCCTACCAACTGTGGTAGAAGATTAATATTTATTGATGATAATAACCAGACACAGAGCAGGCTGTCTTGTCTTGAATATGATATATATTCTTTATTCTTGATTAATCTGTCCTCACTGTCTACGTTATATCTTTCAGGAATGATTGTTGTGCCATGAATATAATCTTTCACTCTATATCCACTGATGGCAGTTTCAATATGAAATTTCCAGAGCAAATAGTTACTTTCATCAAGTTGAATGTTAACAATTTGACTTTGAGGATTTATAAGAGACTTGATTGGATCATCTTGTGGGTTTTGGTGGGTGGTATTTGATTTTGATCATGTTGGCGAAGTATTTGATGATTGATCTTCATTGTTAGTTGCCATGGCTGATTTCTGATTATGGGTACAGATCAAGAAAGTTTAACTGACCTTGTCTATGATGGGAAAGTGAGATTTCAAAGGAAAAACCAAGAAAAGATAGAGAGATCCAAGATTCTGACACCTTTCTTGATGACAGTGGGTGGTGCAGCCAAAGTGGAGAATGATGAAACTGATTCTGACTCGCTTTTAGGCACAGCACAACCTTCAAGAATCAAGATTCGTAGAAAAAAGAGACCGCTCAATAGTGGGTAATGCTCCGATGATGAGAAATGCCTCTGAGGAGTTTAAACAGAGGTAAAGAAATAGAATACACTATCTTCGGTGATGAAAATACTCTAAGGAGATAAAACTGCTAAGCCGTTAGGCATTGCTGCTCTGATACCATATTGAAAACTTGAGAAATGATAAAAGAATTATATCTGTATTCTTGATAATAGATGCTTGTTATTTGATTTTTTGATAATGATACATAATGTATGTACATCGGTATTTATAATGACCCATTATCATATTGGGTCTGCTCTGTTTACAGGAGATGATATCCGCTGCTATATGAGACTATTATACATATTACAATACTCGGCCGCTCATTATCTTTAATACAGAGGATTTTCTTTTTTAAGTTTTTACTTTGGAACTACTTATAATAATAGTTTGACATAATTGTAAGTATCTAAGATTTAAAATTCATTAGGAATATTAATTCTACTTTAATAGTAACATGTCACTAATGACTAACCACCCAATAGCAGTCAGATTCTTTACCATTCATTTAACCATCCTGTTGCAATGCAAACCCATACTTAACATGTTTATGTTATAAATAATTGAAACAGATAGTAGTAAATAGCTTTTAAGATGAATGACTATTACCTTCAATCATGAGATCCAGTTTATGACTGTTCAGTTAAGTTGTCAATCCAATTACAATGACTTCTAAACTGAACTGAACCGAAACTTTAATCAACTTGAATATAACAATATATTCAATAATCTTATATATACATACCAACAGAAAAATAAACAGTCCAGGTTAGTTCTGCTAGCCCAAAGACCATCTCAGGTTCAAGAAACAAATGCGTAAAACTATAGGGATAATTATATGATGTGCGTAGCGCTATAAGACCATTAGGATTACAGAAAACATACTGCTTGGTTTCTAGACCATCCCAGTCTTGTGTTTGACGAAAGAGCCAAACAAGCACCAAAGGAGTTTGTTGGACGAAAGAAGAATACAGTCTTGTGTTGCGAAAGAAGATTTTTTTTATTATTATTATGAATGATTTTTTTAATATTTTTTTGATTACTTGTAAATAATATAGTTTAATGAATTTATGTTATTTATAGATGATGAAACGTTAGAAAAAATCCAATAAAAAGGAGAATTTTCATTACATACTACTAGTTTGAAATAAAGATATAAAAACTCCATACATATCTCTTCTAAGGTTTTGAGGCTTGTCCATCACACAATAGATAGCTATGTAGTCTTTCTCCCTAGAGATTTCTCATTCCTCAAACGGGTCATTCTAATCCTGCACAACCATACATATGGTAACGGTCTGTGTCGCCTCCAACTCTTGCAAATAAGCTCCGCTCGGCTGATGTTTACGAGGAGTTGAAGCAGTAGTAGAGCGATGAGGAAGAGATGAAGCTCAGGGAGTGCGGGAGCTGAACTCCATAACATCATCCTGAAGAAACTGGACGTAAAAACCGGTTTTGAACTGCACATTGGTAGGTTGAACCTCTAGAAATAAGAATTTGCAGGTGAGTATTCCGATGCAGCCTTCGAATATGACATTTAACTCCCTAAATTTCGAAGATGAGCAAATCTCAAATCTCTTATACTTCCTACCAGCGATGTTGTAATAACCCGTTCCTGAAATGAACCTAAACTCCGATCTAGAAAAGGCCCATCGAAACTTAGACTCATTCCAAAGCTAGCTGTTGGTTGGCATAAAGAACAATACAAAGCTATTTATCCGCATATTCAGAACTCACAGCGGAAGGATAAAACATAATAACATAAATAGTACCTATTTTATTTAAAATCCAAATGTCATAAAATCCATAACACAATACCAATAACAACTGTCATATATTTGTATTACCACATTTTCAAAATACAACATTATTTTTCAACGGGCACATCAGAAAATAATATGAGTAGATAAATAGATAAACTGCCACAAGTTTCCTCCTCGTCTGCACCTTCAGCATCGTTTTTCCTAACCTATGTTGTAATGAGGAGGTACTCAGAACAACATATGTCTAGTGAATAAAAATCTCGAGCCTTACTATAATAGTTTTTTGGCGTGAAAATTAGCCACAAGGGCCTCTTTAGCTAGTGCAATTAGTTTCTAGGACGCACAACTGAAATAATTACTTTTAAGGACAAAATGCAAAATAATTAGTTTCTAAGGCCTAAAAACCTATGAAATTATGTCCTTGAAAGTAATCGGACTGCTGACTTTGTCCTTAAAAGTAATTATTCTGCTGACTTTGGCCTTGAAATTAATTTCTATGGATGTGTGTCCTAGAAACTAATTGGACTGCAAAGTTTGTCCTTCTAGTGAAATGCCACTTTTTTGGCAGTATAATTTAGATAAGAATATGTCTTTCGTATATTAGCTTTGATCTTTTCGACTTTCAGCCCTAAGGCTTTCCTAATTCCAATTCCATAACTGTTACTCTTACAACCCATAACCCATATCTATCTTCGGAAATGTCCTATCAATGTTAGACATAGTACCTAATTTACTTAATATCTTTTTAATGAGAATTAGGCAGACTCTTACCATATAATACCGTATTTAAGGCAGCCCCCGTCATTCAATACACATCCTAAGGCGGACTCCTTAACGGTACTTATATTGCTGACATTGCCACTTAATACTTCATATCGAAGCAGACCATTTTATATCCACTGCCATGCCTAACCATTAACCCCGACCATTTACTGCTTCCTATATAGGAAAGAGGCGTGCTTTCACATAGCTACTTAATACCTTCAATCACTGAAGCAGGTTCTCCGTATTATGACCTGTATATCCATAGTGATGTCTCGTATTAGTTCGATTATTCGTGAACTGATAGCTAGATTAGCTCAACAGATTTACCCTACTGAATTTGGAACTAATCTCGAGTAATTCGTAGTACTTATTATAGGCGATGTTTCACATCACGCCCAAAGTCACACTGTTGGTAACCAGATTAGTTGGACAGACTTCAGTGTGCTTTTGATTGACCTCGCATCTCTATAACTTAGTCATAGTTAATAACACTCTAATATTATCACACATCTCACCACATTCATTATTTTGGTCCTATAAGAAAACCTTCTTGTTTCGCCTCTACAATTAATCACTTTCCTACAGGAGAATTCAATAATAATTAATAATCTATTAACTACGCCATTAATACATTATAATCTTACGTCATTTACACCCTAAACTAGCGTTTAAATGTCAAATCTTCAAAATTATACAAATTTTATTTTCATATTAACACATATATCATAAATTAAATATCCAAAATTAAATCAATAAACTTGTATAAAAATAGAATCCAAACCACTTATTTTCTATTAAAACAATGGAATAAATCAATAGTATAAACGTGCAAATTTGAATACTATTACGCTCTATTCAACTTCTTTATACATGAAATTAGATATAGGAAAATTCTATTCAAAATATGGAAATAGGCGGTGCAACCTACGAGTAAGAATTCATACCTTACTGTTGTGTGTTGTGTGTATTTCTTTCATGTTTCAGTTTGTTTGTATATGTTTGTTAGTAGTGTTCGTATGTACATATTTCCTTTCGTTTTGCATTTGGGCTTTAGGCCTTTCTTTCGGCATGTGTACTTGTATATATGTTTGTGGTCTGGAATAAAAGACTAGCTTTTTCCCTCTTTCATTATTTTTGTATGTTCATTCTGATAACATGGTATCAGAGCCACGAAAATCCAAAATTCAAATCTATTGAGGAAATTAGCTCAAATCTGTAAAGATGGGAGAATCCACTGAAGAAAGCAAGAATAAGGTTATGATGGATGCGATGCAGTTGATGCCTAAAATTACAGATCACAAATTGAATAATCTGAACTTCTTGAATTGGAGTAAGACGATTCGGTTATATCTTCGCAGTATAGATAAAGATAATCATCTAATCGAAGATCCACCTTTGCCAGATTCAAAAGATGAGAAGAATTTGATGGGTTTAGATCTGATGCTCGGCTATATTCTTACAAATTAGGAATTCAATTGACAACGAGGTAATTGGTCTAGTAAATCATTGTGAATTTGTTAAGAAGTTGATGGAATACCTAGAATTCTTATATTCTGGAAAAGGGAACTTAACTCAAATGTATGATGTATGCAAGTCTTTTTATCGAGCAGAGAAACAAGAACAAACTCTTCTGAGTTATTTTATGAATTTCAAAAAGGTATATGAAGAATTCAATATGCTTCTTCCAATTAGTTCAGATATTAAGATTCAGCAACAACGACGTGAGCAGATGGCTTGTATGAGTTTCTTAGCTGGCTTACCATCAGAATTTGAATCTGCTAAGTCTCAGATCTTGTCTGGTTCTGATATTCTCTCTTTGCAAGAAGTATTTAGTAGAATACTTCGTTCTGATGTTACTCAAATATCAAATAAAGTGGAGAGTGCTTTGATTAGTAGTAATAGAAGTTATGTACAAGGAAGTCAAGGTCAAAATAATTCAGTGAGACCAAATTTCAATTCACCGAGGCCGAATGCTCCAGATTTCAGAAATCCAAATCAAGGAAAATTCTGCACATATTGGAAGAAGCCAAGGCATATGAAATTTGAATGTAGGAAGCTCCAGTACAAGAATTCACAGTTGAATAAAGATATGAAGTCTGTTCTCATGTCAGCAGAAGATTATGATCAATATATGAAGATTCAAGGTTTGTTGAAGAAAGAATCAACAGTGAAGGAATCGGGATCGTCTGTTTCAGCTATTGCTAAATCTACAAGTCAAACTAAATGGATCATAGATTCTGGAGCCACTGATCATATGGCAGGTAATAGTAATTTGATTTCAGATATACAATATAACAATCTACTCATGCGATTACATTAGCTGATGGATCACAAGCATTTGTTCAGGGAACTGGAAAGTTGAGGTTAAATTCACATTTATCATTAAATTCAGTATTATATCTGCCAAAGCTATCATTCAATTTGATATCTGTGAGTCAAATTACTAAAGATCTGAAATGTAGCATATCATTTTTTCCTGATCATTGTAAATTTCAGGATCTAACCACGAGGAAGATTATTGGTAAAGGTGAAGTATGTGGAGGATTGTATGTGTTTGACAATATACCATCAAAATCTATAAGTTGTTCAAGTATAACCTCTTCTGCAATTCAGATGCATTGTCAGCTAGGACATCCATCATTACCTTTGCTCAAGAAATTACGTCCACGGTTTAGCTCTTTATCTACATTACACTGTGAGTCTTGTCAATATGCAAAGCATCATCGGGTTAGTCTATATCCTAGTGTTAATAAAAGGTCTAGTTCATTTTTTAAAGTTGTACACTCTGATATTTGGGGTCCATCTACAGTTGTGTCAAAGCAAGGATATAGATATTTTGTTACATTTGTTGATGATTACACACGTGTAACTTGGTTGTTTCTAATGAAAAGTAGATCAGAATTGTTTTCTATATTCTGTGTCTTTTGTGCTGAAATACAGAATCAATTCAATACATCTATCAAAATATTGAGAAGTGATAATGCTAAGGAGTATACAAGTAATCAGTTTCATTCATATATGGCACAACATGGCATTCTTCATGAAACTTCATGTGTAGATACAGCAGCACAAAATGGAGTAGCAGAGAGGAAGAATAGGCACTTGCTAGAAACTGCTTGGGCACTTCTCTTTCAAATGAATGTTCCAAAGAGTTTCTGGGCAGAGGCAGTAAGTACTGCATGTTTTTTGATTAATAGAATGCCTTCTACTGTTTTAGGTTATCAAATACCTTATCAAGTTTTATGTCCAAGCAAGCAGATTTATCCAGTGAAACTGAGAATATTTGGTTGTACTTGTTTTGTTAGAGATGTCAATCCACAGTTAACAAAACAAGATCCCAAATCACTGAAATGTATTTTCCTTGGATATTCAAGGCTTCAAAAGGGATACAAATGTTTTTGTCCAAAACTTAACAAATACATTGTATCTATTGATGTCCACTTTGTTGAAAATGAGCCTTTCTATTCATCACCAGTTATTTCTCCAATCCAAGAAATTAATGATGAATCAGTTATAGAAGAAGATGATGAGTTTCTGATATATCCTGTTATGTCTACCCATAATCATGAACATAGTGAAAATGAGGATTCTAATTCAAATACTCCATCCTCATCTGTATCTGCACCAGAGAATACTCAATTACCAATACAGGATACTGAGTTACCTATTGCTTTACGTAAAGGGAAGAGAAAATGTACTTACCCTATTTCCTCATGTATGACATATAATAACATATCCTCTGAATCCCATGCATTCATATCTACACTGGATTCAATTTCTACTCCAAAGACAGTTAAAGAAGCTCTATCAAATAAAGAATGACATGATGCTATGCTAGAAGAAATACATGCTTTGGATCAAAATAAAACATTGGAGTTAGTGCATATACCAGATAATAAAAAAGCAATAGGTTGCGAATGGGTGTACTCAGTAAAATTAAAGTCAGATGGGTCTCTTGAAAGATTGAAAGCACGTTTAGTTGCAAAAGGATATGCTCAAACATATGGGATTGACTACTTTGAAACATTCTCACCAGTAGCTAAAATAACTTCAATAAGGATATTCATATCCTTGGCAGCAAAGAATGACTGGGTATTACATCAATTGGACATCAAGGATGCCTTTCTTCATGGAGATCTGGCTGAAGAGGTGTATATGGAGCAACCTCCTGGATTTGTTGCTTAGGGGGAGTATGGGAAGGTGTGCAAATTGAAAAAGAGTTTATATGGTCTGAAGCAAAGTCCCAGAGCATGGTTTGGAAAATTCAGTCAGGCAATAGAGAAGTTTGGGATGAAGCAAAGCAAAGCTGATCATTCAGTCTTCTATAGGAATGAGAAAGGTATATTGATTTTATTAATTGTGTATGTAGATGATATTATCATAACTGGTAATGATGGAAGTGGAATTTCTACACTCAAAACATTTATTCACTCACAGTTTCACACAAAAGAATTAGGAGAGTTAAAATATTTTTTAGGCATTGAGGTGATTAGAGAGAATGGCAAAATATGCTTGTCACAGAGAAAATATACTCTTGATCTGTTGAAAGAAATAGGGAAATTAGGTGCTAAGCCTTGTAATACACCTATGTTAGTTAATACAGTGTTGACAAAAGAAGGAGAATTGTTTGAGGACCCTGAGAAATATAGAAGGTTGGTTGGTTAACTGAATTACTTGGTTGTGACAAGGCCTGATATTGCATACTCTGTGAGCATGGTTAGTCAGTTTATGGCTTCACCCACAGTTGATCACTGGAATTCTTTGAAACAAACATTATGCTATCTTAAAAGTACTATTGGGCAATGTATAGAATACACAAACCAGGGGCATAACAGAATTGAAGCATTTGCTATGCTGATTGGGCTGGTTCGAAAATGGATAGGAGATCTACTACGGGATTTTGTGTACTGATGGGTGGTAATTTGGTTTCATGGGAGAGCAAGAAACAGAGTGTGGTATCTCGGTCAAGTGCTGAGTCAGAATATAGGTCAATGGCCAACACAGTTTGTGAGTTGATGTGGATTAAGCATTTGATGGATGAAATAGGATTGAAGTGTGAGTTGCCTATGAGATTGTGGTGTGATAATCAAGCAGCTCTTCATATTGCTTCGAATCCGGTTTTCCATGAGAGAACAAAGCACATAGAAGTGGATTGCCACTTCGTCAGGGAGAAGATTCAGCAAGGAGTAATTTGTACAAGCTATGTGAAGTCAGAGGAGCAGATAGCTGATTTACTTACGAAATCATTGCATGGCAATAGGATTAAATTTCTGTGCAACAAGTTGGGCATATGTAATTTGTATGCTCCAACTTGAGGGGGAGTGTTGTGTGTTGTGTGTATTTCTTTCATGTTTCAGTTTTTTTGTATATGTTTGTTAGTAGTGTTCGTATGTACATATTTCCTTTCGTTTTGCATTTGGGCTTTAGGCCTTTCTTTCGGCCTGTGTACTTGTATATATGTTTGTGGTCTGGAATAGAAGACTAGCCTTTTCCCTCTTTCATTATTTTCGTATGTTCATTCTAATAACACTTACATATCATTTTCAAACCAAAATCTCTTAATTAGATCCAAAGAAAAAGATGAGAAGTGGAATAGAAGCTAAAACCATGAACTTGCAAAATATACATAAATTACATTATTTTAATATAAAACTATTGAGATTCCAACCTAAGAACTGATATTTCGCTTTAGGGGAATTTTAGGGGTTTTAATGTGATGTTTTCATAAACCAAAATTCCCCAAGGCATATATCAGATCCAAAATACACTATTCAATTACTAAAATAGAAAGACTAAGATTTCCACTCACAATAGATCCTTAGCTCTTCCTTTTTCTGGATTTGTCACACCTTAAATAGTCTCTTTCAGATCTCTCCTTTTAGATATATACTGGAAGAAAGTTGTATATATAGATTAGATTCATACACTGATCGGTTGGAGGAGAATAGAATTAGAAATAAAATAACAAACATCCAAAGTCTATTACCTGAAACCTAAAGAGCTTTTCTGAATCTTCGAAGAGAGAGACTGACAGAGCTACGCTTGGTTTTCCAAAATAATTTGTGAATAAAAGTGAGGGGGTATGCTCTTATTTATAGTGGTAGGAATGCATCAAACCGTCGGTTTTAAATCGGTTAAAAATAATAAAATCTGGTACGTCGATATGTAGAAAACCCTAGTCGCCACCTTCATTGACCAATCGACCGCCCCTACCCTACCGGTCGACCGGTGTAGTTATTTTGGGAATGTTTTGTACTATCGTTGATATATTTATTTTATTCCTTAATTACACCTTTTAACGTTAATGTTAATTTTAATGATTTCTTAACCCCTAAGTCTAATTACTGTTACTTTTCAAATTTAAGAACTATTTAATTATTTGAATTTGGAATCTGTTTAAATTTTTTAAATCCAAAAACTTCAAATGTCCATAACTTTTCCATTTAAGCTCTGTTTTTGACATATTATATATGGAAATTGATTAGAAAATCTCCACGAATGCAACGACATAACTTTCGTGGTCAAATTCAAACATTTGCAAAATTTTCAATTTTAACATTGTCTCATTTAATTACTTTTATCTAATTTATTTACTTCTTATTAATTTTTACGTGGTGTTACTTCGCCCTCCTTAAAAAGCATTTCGTCCCTGAAATCTTTTCAAGGAGCGGGTAGCGTAACACACAATAAACATCTATGTTGTACTACCAAGTTATCTACACAACCATCTACTCAACCAAGTGCAAAGTGATTATCTGTGCCGACATACTATAAGTGAGCTCAATCCTAGCGTGAGTGTATGATCGTGACATATAAATATGTATGCAAACACCCTATGTATGCATAAAATTTCTATATGAGTGCAAAGTGATAGTGAAAAGTATAGCAACCATCTCCTACCATCTAATCTTGCAACCATAATGCAACCAAAATCTAATTTTGGAGAGAAAAAGTTTACCAGTGAAAAGCTTAGGATGAGAGATCCTCATTTTCTCTTCGATTTTCCATGTGATTTTCGTCGGGTTGTTTCCCCACTATACTCAAACCAGCCTAATTTCTTTCTTGCGGAGCTTTCTAGTTCCATTCTCTACAATACGTGCGATGGCATATGATGCTATTGGCTCTGCCTCAATATCTCCCAATTGATCAGGGTTTGTAGTAGTAGCTGTGCTATGAAGACATTTCCTCAAGTGCAAAACATGAAAAATATCATGGACTCCTGCCAATCTATCTGACAGCTCTATGCGGTAAGCAAGTTTTCATATTCTTTCTAAAACTCGAAAAGCACAACAAACTTAGTGCCAACTTTCCCGATTTTCCAAATCTCACGAGTTTCATAAGTAGGGAAACTTTGATAAAAACCAATGTCTCCAACCTCAAACTCCAACTCTTTTTTCTCTTATCCACGTAGGATTACGAAGGACTTGCGCTGTCCTCATACATTGCATAATCAACTTTAACTTTTTCGAAGTTTTGCGAGTTAAATCCGGTCCGAATAGAATTTTTTCGATTGTTTCCCATTAACAGTTTGGCGATTTGCATGGCCTCTCATAAAGCACTTCAAAGGATGTCATATCGACGATTGGTAAGTATTATTGTATGAAAACTTGGCTAATGGTAGGTGCTACTCCCAGTGCCCTCCGAAGTCCATGATGCAAGCTCTTAATAAATCCTTCAAGATCATATTCACTCTTTTAGTTTGTCCATCTGTCTATAGGTGGTAAGCAGTGTGAGATTCAATGAAGTTCCTAAAGATGTTTGCAAACACCTCCAAAACTCGCTAGTAAATAAGGGGTCCCTATCACTAAAGATGCGAACAGGAATTCCATGAAGTCGAACCACCTCCTTGATATAAATTTGTGATAGGGACACTGCGGTCCTATTGCTCCTAATGGGAATAAAGTAGGCGCTTTTAGTGAGTCTATCCACTATGACCCAAATTGTTTCATTGCATTTTTGGTTCCTAGGAAACCCATTTATAAAGTCCACTGATACATGTTTTCATTTCTAAGTTGGAAGCTCCAATGGCAATAACTATCCTCTAGATTCATTTGCTCAGCCTTTATCCTTTGGCAGATTAAACATCTAGAAACAAACTCGGCTACTCTCTTCTTCATCCCTGGCTGATAGAAAGTTTCTTTAATATCCCCATACATCTTATCTCCTTCGAGGTGAATGGTGAACCTTGAGTGGTGACACTCCACAAGTACTTCCTCCAATACACTATCAATCTTTTAGAACACAAAGGTGTCCTTCTCTCCTCAAACATTCCTTCTCGTCAACTGCATATCTACTGACACAGGGAAATTGTTCTCCTCTACTTAGCTTGTCCAAAATTTCAACTATCTCCTCATCCTTCTTTTGCTTTAATCCATTGCGGTCCATTATTGTCAGCCTAACCTCCATCGCTTCCAAGTAGCTTTGGGTGGGTTCTGTTGACAGTTGGAAGTTGAAATTTGAGAGGAACTCCAAATGCCTTCACTCATATAAAGCACCTAAGGTAGCATGTCTCCGACTAAGGACGTCGATGACGACATTCCCTTTTCCAAGGTTATACTATTTCCTAAAGTCATAGAATGCTATAAATTACATCCACCTCCGCTGCTTAAGATTTAAATCTTATTGGAAAAATAGGTATTTGAGCGATTTATGGTCGATTTATGAGAAATTTATGATGAGCACTGGCGCACTTATCAATAATTCCTTTAGCTTCTCAAACGCTTTCGTGCATTTCTTATCCAATGCAAAGAATAGATTCTTCCTGGTTAAGCGAGTTAAATGGACTACTATCTTTGCAAATTCCTTTATTTTAGTAATCCTCTAATCCTAGAAAACTCCTAACCTCCGTGGCATTCTTTGGAACCTTCCAACTCTAAATAGCTATCGCTTTTACAAGGTTCGCTGCTAACCCATTTCAACAATAATGTGTCTAAGAATTCTCACCCTCTTCGTCCAAAAGTGACACTTTGATAATTTAGTTTTAAGTTGGTGTCTCCTCAAAGTACCTAGTATCTCCCTTAAGTGATCTTCATGCTCTCCTTCACACTTGGAGAATACTAAGATGTCATCAACAAAAACTACGACAAACTTATTCAGCTGTCCCTTAAGTACTCTACTCATCAAATCTACAATGTATGCGGAGGTATTTGTCAATCCAAAATGTATTACTTTCCATTTATAGAGTCCATCTGGCGTGCGAAAAGTGGTCATTGGTTTGCTATCCTCTGCAATCCTCGGTTGATGAAATCTAGTTGTCAAGTCAACCTGGGAGAAGATTTTGGCTCCTACAAGCTGATCAAACAAACTACCTATCCTAGGTAAAGGATACCTATTCTTCCTCGTCAACTTGTTGAGTTCCCTATAGTCAACGCATAGCCTTAATGAGCCATCTACATTAGTGCGAAAGACAACAAAGGCTCTCCATTTCGAAGTACTCTGTCGCATGAATCCCTTCTGCAATAGCTCTAAGATCTGCTTCTCTAACTTTCGCCTTTCTTTGGAGGCCATATGTCTTATTGGCAGAGCAACCGGTCTAGCGTCTTTCTTCAAATCAATCATAAATTTGATCCCCCTTTGGGGTGGGAGACCCGAGACTTCCTCAAAAAGACATCGGGAAATTATCTAACTATAGGTATGGATAAAAGCTCATTTGAGATAGGCTTAGTGAATGTAAATAAGTTACTCCGACTGAATCTTAGGGTGTACAATGAATCTCTATATCTCTTCCTCTACAACTCTTTAACTATACAACCCTCTTATCACATTCTAAGATTGCTCCGTAGTATGATAACGAATCCATTCCTAACATATATCAATACCCCTCGAAATTAAGAACATACGCATTAAATATGAAATCAACATAGCATATGTCTAACACCAGGACTTTGCAAATTAGGAAAAGATATATCGAACCCTCAATAAGATTTGAGACTACTATTGGATTAGTGATAATTTGGGTATGAAGATTTAAGGAGTTGATCACATTCCTAATTATAAATAGTGCGATGCTTCAGAGTCAAATAGGGTATGAATTGTATTCCTAAAAATAAGAGTTATACCTTCCATCGTCGCCTTCCCTTGTTATCTAGAGAGTTGTCTACCAGGGGCAGCCTTAATAGCATAGGCTTGTCCATTCTATCCTTCCTTCACCAACTTTGGATACTAATTCTTCAAGTTCTCTTCTTCATGGCAGTGATAACACTTTCCTTGAAGACCTTCCTTCAATAGATTCACCTTACAATCTTTAGCAGTATGTCCATTTTTTTGCATCTCTTGTATAACTTGGTTTCTTTTTTGAACTTCCCTTTCGACTTCTTATTTGTCCAAAAAATTCCCTTCTTGGCTCCTCCTTGGTTTTGATTAGTTTTTGCATCCTCCTTCTCCATCTCTTTCTCCTCCGCTCTAGCCATCTACAACAAAGTCATCTCAACTATCGTCTCATATGTGTGCCAGTAGGTACTTGGGTCAATAACAATTCCCTGTGTGGGGAGATCAGGCCTTCAACAAACTTCATGGCCTTTTTCATGGACGTATCGATCAAGCTCATCCCGAATTTGGCTAGTTCCGTAAATTTACTAATATACTCCTTCAGAATGGAGTCTCCCTGCCTAAGCTATATAAATCTCTCTAATTGTAAGCTCACTTCTGCTCTCGACATAAACCGTGACTTAAATCGGTTCTTGAACTCATCCCAAGTGACAATCCTATCAACATTCTCCTCAACCACAATATCCAACCAATATAAGGCCTCTCCCATAAGGTGCGGAGCTGTCATTCTCTGCTTCATCTGATCCACCTAACCGTGCTTCCAAAATATCCTCTTGTGGTCATTTACCTATATCTTTGTATCCATGAAATCTTCTATTCCCGAATATACTCTTCCTTCCATATTTAGAAAATCCTTACACATTCTAGGGACGTCAAAGGGGTAGGGTGCTGCTTCGGCAGGCGGGGCAGCGGGTGTTGCCAAGACAACTTTCTGAGGAACGGTGACTTGTCCTACATGCTCAAGGTATTGTTTAAGCCATTCGAGCATCCCTCAAATGTGGGCATTTCTCGGGTAGGGTTTCCAATCTCAAAAGAAAAAGGGTTTTAAGCCATAATCTACTATCTGTAGGTTAAACTTTCAGTTACCATAGCCTAGGGTAGTATTACATGCTGGAATAAAGATTTTTCTGGTGTATTTGCGTATGTTCAAAAATAGTGTGTGCGTGCGTGCGTGTGTATATGGGGTTTTTTTAAAATTCTTTCAAAATAACAAGTACACCTCTATACATATACCTATCCCCTTGATCAAGTAACCTAGGTTCTGATACCGAATGTAACAACTCGTCTAGAAACGGATCTAAATTCCATCCAGAAAAGGCCCATTGAAACTTAGACCCATTCCAAAGCTGTTTTGTGGTTGGTATAGAGAACAATATAGAGCTATTTATCTACACATTCATAACTCACAGCGAAAGAATAAAAATAATAACAGAAACAATACCCATTTCATTTAAAATCCAAATGTTTAAAAATCCATAACACAATACCAATAACAACTGTCACATATCCGTAGTACAAAAATTTCAAAATACAACATTATTTTTCAATGGGTACATTAGAAAATAACATGTGTAGATAAATAGATAAACTACCACAAGTTTCCTCCTCGTCTGCGCCTTCAGCATCGCCTTTTCTAACCTGCGTTGTAATGAGGAGGGAGTTAGAACAACATATGTCTGGTGAATAAAAATCCCAAGCCTTACCATGATAGTACTTGGGCTTGTATAATTTAGATAAAAATATGTCTTTCGTATATTAGCTTTGATCTTTCCAACTTTAAGCCGTCAGGCTTCCCAAATTCTAATTCCATAACTGTTAATCTTATAACATAATAACCCATATCTATCGTCAGTAATGTCCTATCAATATAAGAGATAGTACCTAAGCCACTTAATACATTTTTAATAATAATTCGGTAAACTCTGTCCATTTAATACCTTATTTAAGGCAGGTCCCTATCATTTAATACATATCCTAAGGCGGACTCCTCAACGTTATTTATCTAACTGACATTGCACGGAATCTCTTTAGTCACTTAATATTTCATATCTAAGCGGGCCCTTTTCAAGAAATCCACTACCATGCCTAACTATTAACCTCGACCATTTACTACTTCCTACATAGGGAAGTGGCAGGCCCTCACACAGCCACTTAATACCTTCAATCCCTGAAGTAGGTCCTCCGTATTATGACCCGTACCCTACAGTGACGTCTCACATTAGTTCAACTATTCGTAGGTACTGGTAGCCAAATTAGCCAAACAGATTTACCCAAAAGAATTTGGTAATAACCTCGTGTCATCCACAGTTACTTATTACAAGCGATATCTCACATCAACCCTAAAGTCACTATTGATACCCAGATTATCTAAGCAAATTCCGTTGGCTTTTGACCGACCTCGCATCCCTATAACTTAGTCATAATTCATAACACTCTCATATTATCAAATATCTCACCGCATTCATTATTTAGATCTTATAAGAAAACCTTCTTATTTTGCCTCTACAATTAATCACTTTCATAAGGGGAATTCAATAATAATTAATAACCTATCAACTATGCCATTAATACATTATAATCTTACGTTATTTATACTAATATATATATATATATGTATATATACGAACTTAGTAAATTTCTACGCGTGCGGAGTTTACGCACTAAACTAGCATTTAAATGTCAAATCTTCAAAAAAATTCAAGTCTCATTTCCATTTTAACACATATACCATAAGTTCATTATCCAAAATTAAATCAACATACTTGTATAAAAGTAGAATCTAAACCCACTTATTTCATATTAAAACAATAAAATAAATGAATAGTATAAACTTGCAAATTTGAATACTTTTACGCTTTATTCAACTTTTTTTTACATAAAATTAAACAAACATAATTTATATTCAAATTGTGGAAATAGGTAGAGTAACCTACGAAAAAAATTCATACCTTACACGCCATTTTCTAATCAAAATCCCTTAATCAGATCCAAAGATAAAGATGAGAAGTGGAATAGAAGGTAAAACCTTAAAATTGCAAAATATACAAAAATTCCATTATTTTAATATATAACAATTTAGATTCCAACCTAAGAATTCACAATTTGCTTTGTGGGAATTTTAGGGGTTTTGATGTGGTGTTTCTGTAAATCAAAATTCCACAAGGCGTATATCAAATCCAAACTATAGTATTCAATTACTAAAATAGAAAGACTAAGATTTCCACTCATAATAGGTCCTCAGCTCTTCCTCCTTTTAGATTTGTCATGCTTTCAATAATCTCTTTCAAATCTCTCCTTTTAGATACATACCGCAAGCGATTTGTATATATAGATTAAAGTCAGAAATTAAGGAATTGGAGGGTAATAGAATTAGAAATAAAGTAACAAACATTCAAAATCTATTGCTGGAAACCCCAAGGAACTTTCCTGAATCTTTAAAGAGCGAGACCGATAGAGCCGCTTGGTTCCCCAAAATAATCTATGAATAAAAGTAAGGAAACTAGGCTCTTATTTATAGTAACTGAAATGCATCAGAACCGTCGGATTTAAGTCGGTTAAATATAATATATCCGATATGTCCATAAGTAGAAAACCCTAACCACCACCTATGTTGACCCGTCGACCGCCCCTAACCTACCGGTCGACTGGTGTAGTTATTTTGGGAATGTTTATAATTCCGTTGATTTATTTATTTTATTCCTTAATTACACATTCAATGTTAATTTGAATTTGAATGATTAGTTAAATTTAAGCTTAATTACTGTTTCTTTTCAAATTTCAAATTTCAAATTTGAGAATTATTTAATTATCTGAATTTGAATTCTATACAAATTATTTTGAATTCAAAAACTTCAAACGTCCATAACTTCTCCATTTGAGCTCCGTTTTCAACATATTATATATGGAAATTGATCAGAAAATCACCACGAATGTTGTGGCATAACTTTCATGGCCAAATTCTGACTTTGCTAAAAAATTCATTTTTAGCCTTATCTTATTTAATTAATTTATCGAATTTATTTACTTCTTATTAATTTTTACGAGGTGTTACAAATGTCCCATTGTAACACCCCAGCTCCAGCGACCAAATTATAAGAGGGAGTTTACTGCACGATAGCTCAGATCAAAGAGCACGAAAGGAGCGATCTTTTATACGTACTACTTTGGTCAACATGGATACGTTATAGTAATTGAAAACATTTGAATATTGCATATTTTGACTCGACACAAAGCTGCATATATGAGTTGTCCAGACTGAATAATAAGGTATTAGAGACACAATTGAGAATAAACTCAACTAATAGGATTCAGAGTGAATAAAAGTAATGGAGATTATATCCTATCTCAAAATCTGATATTATATTTCTACGTACATCTCCTACCAATACATGGCTATGCAACACAAGTAAACATGCCATCTAAAACAACCGAAACTTGATATAGGTAAAATGAATATCCACCATAGCCATAGGCACCATTTCCATATCATAGCTCGCAAAGGACATAAAAGCACATATCAACCTGTAAAACCACCTCAATTTGATATGAGATTGTTAAGTACATAGCAAACCTCGAGTCGGATTAGAAACTAGCTGTGAGTGTAAACATACTCAAGACATGACATAACGAGTGTGTAGGTTTAAATAAGCTTCACACTATATAACTCTACTCAGTTATGAACACAACTTTGCCAATATAATCTACTTATATAAATAATTCCACATAAGCTTTAATTAGGGCTCATTTGGATCGGCTTAAACAAGCTATTTTTTTGGTTTTTTGAAAGCCAAAATTAATTGGTTTTGACTTTCAAAGACCCAAAAAGTAGCTTATTTGAGTCGATCCAAATGGAAATTTTACAATAGATTTCCAAATTCTTTTTCTTCCTAATGATTAACCTAAAATCAATGCAAAACAAATTTTTAGATTACTTCCATAAAATCAATTCATTCACAAAAATCTCTTATATTTAGAAGAGGTCCACTTTGAAAATGATGTCAAAAAACTGGCTTTTATAAACAAATAATTTACCATAATATTTTCCATTTTGTATAAAACCCATTTTTGTAATATTTTGCTCAATTTGATTTGTAAAACCCGATTTATCCAAAACACCTTGCCAAAACATTATGCAAAATAACAACTCGCTTATTTATTTAAATTGCTACTTTTCCATTTACCACAACCAATTTCGTAATATTCTCCTATTTTCACCAAAGCTGGATTTGAAAATACAACATGGTTTCACCAAATTTGTTACAAAATAAATGTCCTCATATGGTAAATGCTGTCAAAATAAATCATCTGAATCAATAGTTAAGGAGAAAATCCATTATTCCAACCCTACACAGATAAGACATTACCTTTGAGCGATACATATCAAAAGCAGCAAATATCCAAACTGTTCATAAAACAGGTAGCAAAGGTAAAAATGCCAAAATTATTTCCAAATGGGAAAATGCACATAATCAGAATTTTAGTTCTTCAATTGGGAAATTCTCAATAATGGAAAACACTATCAAAAATTTTCTAGTTTATTTTCCACAAATCACTTTATTTTACCAGATCAATTTTTATTTCAACAAAACCGGCTTAACAATATTTCATAGTTTCCAAAATCCAAACTTCACGATCAAAATACTGAAGTCTTAATTTCAATCACCAAAGTACATTTTTAAGAATAAATCATATTTTAACAGATCTATTGGCTGTAACTGACTACTAATAGAACGATGTTTGATTCTGCTTAATTACTAAAATATCACTATTATCAATTGTCCATATCAACTCTAACTAAACAATTCCACAATACTATAAATAAATGCCTTATATTCTCAAATCTATAAATAATGTTCTAGAATAACCAATATCATTTTTAAGCAGAAAGGTGTTTTATACGACATAACTAATAAAACGATGATTTTAATCATCGAATGTAATTAAAATTTAACATCTAGTACAATCAGTACCATAATATCAAACATTATATTCAATCAATTTGAATCATATTAAGTATTCAACAATCAAGTTTTAGCTTAGCAATTTTATCGGCTAGCATCAAGAAACAACTAAGTATGCGTTAAAACTCGGACTAAAACTTGGAAAAGGTAGTTTAGAAGTTGGAGAACTAATACTCACTTCCTAAGCTTAAAACATTTTGATTTGACGAAGCAAATGTAACCCTAGTTGCCTTGAATATGAAGTTTGTGTTTGGTTTCTAGTTTTAGTTTGTGAATAAAGTAAAAGGCTAAGGGTAGTGATGCTTTGATAAGCTTGGTTGCTTAGCTTAGGGTGTATTCTTGAGTTAAGTCATAAGTATATGTTAAAATACGATTATATTCAAGATAGACTTAAATGAAATAAACCTTTACTTCATTTATTTTTATTTTAAAACAACACCGCTAACCGTTGTTAAACCTAACTACCTTTAAATTACCGGTTTATAATAATTAAAAAAGTGGAAATTTGTCACACTTCTTTGTTTTTAATTATTTTATAAAATAAATAACCCTCTCAAATTGCACTTATGTTTTAAATCCCTTTTTTATTTTCTTACATTAGTGTTTACGTTTTTACTCTTCCAGATACCAAATTTCAACCTTCTACTCAACAATTTTCAATTTTTGTTCTGAGAATTTTAACTTCAAATTTTCATGGAATTTTTGTAAATTTTAGGTTTTAA
Source organism: Allium fistulosum (assembly GCA_030737815.1). Lineage (NCBI taxonomy): Eukaryota > Viridiplantae > Streptophyta > Magnoliopsida > Asparagales > Amaryllidaceae > Allium > Allium fistulosum. The sequence goes on from CM060906.1 coordinate 424,165,332, forward strand.
TTTCAGATAATCGTAGTGTTCATATAGATCTTGAGTTGCATCTCGTTTTATTTATTCGGTTAGAGTTGATCGATTTGATTTTGATTGCATCGTGATCATTTTTTTATGTCTTCATCTCTTTCAGGTGCTTCTTCTTCCGCTACTTGAGCGGTTACAAATATCTTCTTCTGTTTGTATCAAAATTGGGCACAACACTCCTCGGAAGGGTTTGAAGGGATAAAATGAAGAAATTAAATGGAAAAAGAGGATTATCTAACAAACACTTCAAAAACAAATAAGAAAGTACGTAGAAACACAGAAATTTAGAGTGGTTCGACGCGTTGCCTACGTCCACTATGAAATGATTGATCTTTATTAACTTTTGTTTGCTGGTTACAGCGAATTATAATAGTAAATCTCAAGTACAACAGTGGAATTTGAATACAATGGTGAATTCGGCAGAGTCGGGACGTCAAAGAGCCAAAAGATCCCTTTTTTGTAGGCTATGGGATGCTATTTATAGGTGTAGGATGAAATATCTCGCTCAAATCTTGGCAGACCTCTTCTGGCACGTGGGTGGGCCCACGCGATCGATCCCAGGCAATTTCGACTCAATTCGTGATCGATACGAACGAATTTCGTATCGATCAAGATTTGACCCAACCGAGTCGAAACTTGGCATGAACATTTTTTAGCTCGTACGTAAGCTCCTGTGAAAATTACATAGCATTTGGACTTGTGGATTGCGAGTTATGATCGATACGAATTAGAGATTTCGGTAAGCTGTTCAGTTCGAATTGATACACTTCGTATCAACCAGTTCGTATCGATCCTCATTTCGTGTCGAATCGACCAAGTACTTCCAAGATTTTCGCCTTGTTCATATCGATAGCCGTTGCCTTTTCATATTGATGGAAGCTGCCCTTCAATTCGTATCGATAGATGCAGCTCTGTTCATATCGATGGATGCAATTTAGTTCGTATCGATGGAATTGACTTAGTTCATATCAAGCACTATGGCTCTATTCGTATTGATGGAATTGACTTAGTTCGCATCGAGCACTGTGGCTCTGTTCGCATCGATTGTGTGGTCTTGTTCGTATCGATCGAAGTTGCTCCAACTTGATGGATACGAACTAATGAAGATGTGATGGATGTGAACAGATGAAGATGTGATGGATACGAACAGATGGCGAGGTGATGAATACGAATAGATGAAGACTTTGCTTGGCTCGATGGATACGAACAGATGGTGAGGTGATGGATACGAACAGATGGTGACTTGATGGATACGAACCAAGGGTACCTGATGGATACAAACTACAGATGTTTGATGGATTCGAACAAGGGCCTTCAGCTGATGGATACGAAATGGCGCGTTCTGATGGATGCGAATATCGTGTCCTCTTGACTTGCATTGATCATATTTTGAGCATACGAACCTGGATTGACTTGAAATTTGGAATGTTGGTTTTTATAGCTTCACTTGTCATGTCATATTAGTTGTAACCTGATCCGGAATCGGACAAAATTCATCGATATCCATAGCGAGCCTACGTATAACCGATCTTCGGGACGGACTGTCCTTGGCTTCCAGTTATGTCCTTGGCATCACTGCCTTGCCAAAAGGCCGGATAACATTTGCCCCCCAAAGTACGTCTTGTGAGAACACGATGTGCTTTGAAAAGCCGCAATCTTCACTCTGAACAGTTCCATCTAACTTGCTAAACAGTTATCGTCTTTGCGTTGGAAGTTGTAACCTTTGATTGATCCATAGAGGCATAAATTACGAACTGTAGACTGCCCACTATTATACTGTGTACTGTTGTAATTGATCGATGTATGATAGTAATTTGTCATTTGTTGTTGTAATTTCCACCAGACAAGTAATCAATTCCTGCGAATTTTAAAGGTTGGATGTTAGTTCATTATTCATGAATGTATGTTAACCTGACTCCCGTTAACGTTCGTACGTTCACGAGTCGTTGTCAGGTTTTCAGTTTTTTATATATCGACTTTCGCACCGATCCTCTCTTGAATCAATGTGAAATTTAAGTTGTAACAATGCTTGATGGTTATGTTCATGTATCTCTTCGTATCGATCCTTTCCTGGATCGATTTTAGAAGTTGGAATGCATTCTTCGTATCGATGACTATCGATACGAAATAGTTAGATTTTTGAAATGCTTCGTATCGATAATGGGAGGTCGATACGAGATCTTGCAATCTTCAAGGGGATGGATACGAAATCTACCTTTCGTATCGATGGAATCAATGATGGTTTTGAACAAGTTTAAGCAGCCCTCTGTGTACGCTTCATATCGATGGGTCGTTGATGGATACAAACGAAGGCATTCAGGATCGATGGCAAATAGATACGAGTAGTTATGCTAGGGACTGATATGTTTGGATGGATACGAACAGAGCTTTCGTATCGATGGCAATGAGGACCCTCTTAACTGGTCATTTTAACTGGGAGACGAATCGTTTCCTTCCCTCGGTTTTACACCCATATAAATAAACGACTTTGTACTTAGAAAGATTTTTACTTGCTCACTTTCTGCGTTGCTTCGTATCGATCGAGAAATTGAGAAAAAACAAACTACCTTCGTTCAATCCTAAAAAATTCCTTAATCCCTCGAATCTTTACTTCGATTTAGGTAATTAATCAATTAGGAACAACTCCAAATGACGAGACTTCGAATTCTTATGCCGCTCCCCTCATATTCCTGGCTGATTTCGATAATATGATTGTCAAAGTTTGGTTGAGGCGAGGTCAATGGAGTAACAATAGCGTTCAGGCTGTTTGGAGAAGAAGGAACGTGGATTAATACGAGGAAGAAATTCTTGTATCGATCTGTGAGGAAAGGGGGAATCGCATCGATCCAGGAAGGATCGATACGAAGTCGCTTGCCTTCGACTGCTACGAAGTGGAGCGGCCCGAGGTAATCAATACAAAGCCAAGGCTTCGGGATCGATGCTAACCAAGGCTTTGAGATTGACTCGAACGTGGGCTTCGGGATTGATTCAAATGAAGGCTCCCAGATTGATTCGAATGAAGGCCTTCGGATCGATACGAAATCCAACGCACTGGACCGATACGAACGCAGGTTTTGGCAAGACGATTCAAGTTGAAAGTCGATGGATACGAACTAGTAGACACTTGCATACTTAAACACTTGACTCCGATGAGCTTTCGTCTTGCATAATTTGACTTAGCCATTTCACTGCATATTTAACCGCTTTTCGAAGCTCGTCGATGGAACCGTAACTTAACACAATTTTAACGGACTTCAACTCGTATCGGTCTTCAAAGTCTGAATGGCACGGCTATGATGGTCAGCGATGATGGTCACTCTGGCTAAGTTTCGAAGTCTCGCCGTTTGCATATTTTCTCATACTTTGTTGAATCTTTCAATTAACAAGTGGCACTTCACTTGCACATTCACATTCATGCACATCACACTGAGGAACACTTAGGTTTTTATTGTCTAATGATGGTTTCTAATAAGTTGATTAGCTATGGAATCCACAAGTTCACAACAGCAAGAGCTTCAAGATTCATCTCCTTTCGTTCTCGAGATTCCGGCTATCGCGGCCGAAGTTATAGACCCAGCTCCGAATGAGCTTCCAGGAGCAACTCTCATTGCAAACCCATAAGATTCGGTACCATCCAACATCTCGAAAGACATGTTGGGACGTATATGCCTAAGGCACGGTTTGTCATTGGATGGTGTTCTATTACCGGGACCAAATGATAGACCGCACGCTCCCCAAAGGGGGTTACTACCTTCAATCGCCATGCGTGCGCAGCAGGAACACTTCCTCCTTTCAACCAATATGTTAGGGAAGTGTTGTCTTTCGTCAGAATTGCTCCATCGCAACTACATCCCAATGGATATGCTCTGTTGAACAGATTATTTATTGTATTCATGGAGCACCTCTTTCGACCACCGGCTCCAACAGAAATCAAATAACTTTTTAACTTCAAGAGTAGGGGAGATAGTCCATCTTTTACATTCCTGGAGGCGGTCAGGAATTTCCAAGTAGTAACCGGATCTTGGACAAGGCCGAGTTACTTTAAAACAGAATGGTTCTACGTCCGGTGCCCCCCAGGATTTGTCGATCGGTGCTTAGTCAGACGTAAGTGTTACAGTTTTCTTTAAGAGTTATCCAGATGATAGTAGTTGATATAAACTGATATCTTCTTTTCCTTGCAGCCGCAATCTCACGACCTGAAGGTAGATACTTCAAAGAAATAGTAAGAGTCCTTCAGGAAGTTCCAAGTGAGATGAGGGACATCGATTCAGTTCTAACCGACTGAAATTTGAGAATCGTCAGACTGATTGAGCGGAATCAAAGCATAAGGCTTGAAGGGACACTGAGGGCAACCATGAAGAAGCGATTGAAACACAAAGCACCCAAGGTCGTAATAACCGAATGGGTCGACGAAGAGAGAACACCCACGGATGATGTGGCTGGGTGTTCGGCCGGATTTCAAGAGAAAGAAGGAAGAAGAAAAGGCAAGGCCGCTGCTTACAAATGTCCTAAGTCTTCGAGGTGGAAATCAGTCGTGGTTTCCTTGCCGGTTCCAGGCATTAGAATCTCGGAGGCTCCTTCCTCCCCAATAGAGAGTCCTTTTGAAGGGCTTGCCGATATTCCGATTCCGGATTATGTGTCACTTCAACACGACACCGGGTTGGAGAAGCTTGATAGTGCTCTTGATCTAAGCGAGCGCTTCCTATAAGTGCGGCCGACATTTCCGATTGGTCGGGGGGTTGCACACACATACACACTTCACGGCACTACACGATTTTCAATCATAAGTTATTCAATTCAAGAAACCACTAAGTCTGCTTCTTTTTCTTTTTTACAGGTACAATGTCCGGACGAGGGTCGATGTTAGGAAGTCTTCGCTCAGCCCGCCGATCTTCTTCATATTATGATTCACGTGGGAGGGAAGAAGATAGAGACCGCAATCGCGGGTACTCTAACCAGGAACGTCAAGAGAGAGATAAGGATAGGGAGTACTGACACCGATCCCGATCCCGCTCTCCTCCTCTTAGACTCCCTACACAACCTTCGGGTCAAGGGAGACAGCTAGTAGATCTCCCTCGTCACAAACCATCCTCGCATGCCTCTCGGTCTGATTTGCAACGTCATAGAAACGAGGTTGAGCCTCCCGTCGTTGTTGAACAAGCTATCACTGAGCCCACCGGGGAAGGGGCCATTAAAATCGCTCAGCTAAGGAAAGAGTTCCCAAATATATGCTTCGATGGCTACGTTTTTCCTCCTCATTTAAAGAGAATTCCATCGGAGGCGGAGAACACAATGCATGATTACATTCATGACATTTATTCCTAGTATAAAGAGTGGGCGAAGGCTGTAGAAAAAGCGTCGAAGGTGGCCTTCGAGCGGGCTAAATTAATCGAAAATTAGAATCTTACCTCGCCCAGAAGGACCGCATCGTCCAAGTGCTTACTAATGAATCCGAGTCCTCTCGAAAATTAGAGATAGAGGCCACCAAAAAGGCCGATGAGGCAAATTCGGCCATGGAGAAGATGAGGCAAACACACTATGCCTTGGTGGAGCAGATGGGCCATCGCAACACCACTATCACCGCTGAGTAGGACGCTGCTCTGAAAGAACTTGCAGAGCTTAAAGCCAAATTCTCTGAAATCATCAAAGAAAAAGATGATGCAAATAGAGCGGCCCAAGAAGCGTGTGAACAGGCTATTGTGCTTTGGGGTGAACGGGATGCGGCCATGGCTAGGGTCCGAGTGGTGGAGACTAAGGTCGAGGAGAAAGTTCAAATGGCTGAGTCTAGGCTAGAGGCTGATATCGAAGATCTCCTCATCGTTTATCATGCCAATGTTTTGAGGCACAGAAATCTAGCCTGGCTCGACAACTATCCGACTCACTTATATAACGCTTGGGGCCGATTGGTTGAGGAGGAGAAGGTGGTGCATCTGGGTGAGTCAGTCGACGAGTTTGAGCTTGAGAATCACATGCTTAATGAGGATGAAAGAAAGATTTTCCATGAGTCGATGATTCTGCATGAAAAAGAAAGGCTCGGCACCCAACACTTGGAGGTCGGAGAAGGTTCAGGTGTTGAGCATCACGGAGTGAGCGCTGAAGTTCCTATGCCAATCCAACTTGAATCTGCACATGTGGTTGATCCTCAGCCCATTCCTGCTTATAATCCGGATCAGCCACAGCTATCTCCGGCCAGAGAACAAGTTTCTGAGGCTGTTCAGCCGTCCACAAGCCAAATTGAGGAAGGTATTCTAAACATTCTATATGCTTATCTAAAGTCGGAATCGTCATCTGAATTAAATACTAAAAGTTATTCTTTTGTTTCTTGTTCAGTGATTGATGCTGCACCGGTCGTGCCTCCTGCCACTCAAGAATCACATCATATGCAGGAGGCCATAACAACTGAAGCGACTACCATAACTACAACTGCACCGATTGATGGAACGCACAGGAGCATGCTTATCTTTGATGAACAGATGATGGAGGAACTCCTCGGTCAATACAGCGACCCTTTTGTAGACCTACCATTTGTTATGGGTGGAAGTGTACCCGCTACCAGCTCTTCAATTCCAACTGCTAATGCTCCCAGCGAGGCCCAAGTAATTCGTGAAGAAGAAATATTGGCCGAAATTGATGTTGAAATGGAGGCAGCGGCTCATGACGGTAGTTTTGGAGGTGGGATGGCGGCACCTGGTCCGGCTCCATTAAGGATGATATTACCTGGTGGTACAGTTATTGACACCAGCGCGCCCATCCCGCCTTCTATAGTCGATCCAGTTCCTCCGACTCCGCCTTCAGGGAACATTCCCGTGCACTTAAGCTCTGATGAGGAAGTTGATATCATGCCCCCTCTTGGAGATCAGCCGCCGAAAGGCAAAGGCTCAAAAAGAAAAATAAGTGGCAGCTCCAGTTGGTCAACACCGAAATGGAAGCCAAAAAAGAAAAAAGAGTAGACGTGCTTCTTCGGTTTATTTTTGGTAGATAGATAGGAATCTACTTTCGTTTCTTTCGTAGGCCGTGTGTAAATGCGGGTTCGGCCCCCGCTAGTAGGAATTTTGGAATCAACTTTTACATAATTTCTTTTCATAGATAGTTGAAATGAAACTTTATTTTTTTTTTGAACTTGATGTGTGTTTACTTGCTTAAGTGTTTCAGCATTTGACTTCCTCGTTTGAGTTTATCCGTCAAGTTCTGACATTACGGCCGCAAGTCACGATTGGACATTATTAAGTTGAACTCCGACATTGTACTGCTTTAGTTAGCGATTGACACTTAAGTTCTGCCCCCAGTTTCAGGAATGAAGTTCAAAGATAGGCTAGCGGTCGTATTTCGCTTGCAATGCAGCATGCTTAGCATTGTTGGTTTAATGTTGAAACAAGGGGATTTTGAGTGGTTGAATCACACTCGCTCTTTATTGATGATTGTATCCACGCTCCAAGGACTTAAGTTATTTTCACGCGCGATCAACCACGTTTGTTTGACACTTATCATTTCGTCCGCACTCTGGGGACTTAAATAAATTCGTGGGCGTTCAATCACACCCGACTCAAATTTATACTCCGGTCCGCGCTCCAGGGACTTAGAGTCGATTAACATTTTATAATCCAGTCCACATTCTAGGGACTTGGAGTTGGTTGACGTTCACTTTCTGATTCACACTCTAGGAATCCAGATCGTTTCGATGTCTATACTTCGGTTCGCACTCTGGGAATCCGAAGTTAGGTGATGTTTTATACTCCAGTTCGCACTCTAGGAACATAGAGTTAGTTGATAAACATATGGTCAGTCACACCTGTTGTATGTTTTTAAGTTTCGCTCGCACTTTGGGAATGAAAGGTATATCAGGATCGTGGATGGTAGGATCACATCCACCCTGAGTTAACAAGTGAGGTCGTTAAATGGACGGGTCCATCCTCCTCAAACTTGATTCGAATACGGGTGAAGTCATTAGGTGGACGGATCCACCCTCTTCGAAACCATATTTGTAGGTTTATACTCCAGTTCTCACTCTGGGAATCTGGAGTTGGGCGAAGGATTGTCGTGTATCAATCCTTTTTTGACTTTAGTGTGATGGCTTGTCCCCGAGCTCGGGTTTCACTTAGCGAGTGACTGGTCGTATCACAGTCACTCCCTATTTGAATAAATTCCACCGTAATGATGGAACTTAGCTCTCCGTGCATAGTGATGGTCATATGAAGTATTTCAAGTAAATCACAGCTCTGGCTCGAAGAGATTGCACTTTATTGCTGAAATAAGAAAATATGGCAAAGTCAGTTGCCTTATTACAAATTCTAATTTCGAAATGCAAAAACAAGTGGCAAATATAAAGTAAACTAAATAAATAAACAGAGCCTGTTATGTATAGTAGCGACGAAAACTCTCGCTGTTCCAGGCTCTCGGAAGAGTGAGACCTTCAACAGTAGATAATTTGAATGTGCCATCTCCGAGCTTTCGTTCAATAACATATGGTCCTTCCCAAGTTGGCTTCATATACGAAGGGACCGGATAAATTCTTTTGAGTACGAGATCACCAAGTTCAAAGGTTCGGGGTCGGACCTTGGCATTGTATAATCGGGCGACTCGACTCCGATATGCGGCTGCCCTCAAATCAGCCTCTTCACGCTTCTCATCCAATAAATCGAGAGATTCAACAAGTAATATAGCATTTGCCTTCGGATCGTAGTATGTCACACGATGAGAAGGTACTTCCAATTCGATTGGAATAACAGCTTCTGAACCAAAAGAAAGAGAGAATGGAGTATGGCCAGTCGCGGACTTGTGGGTTGTACAGTAGGCCCACAAGGCCATAGGAAGTTCATCGACCCATTTGCCCCCGGCTTTTTCCAGTCGTTTCTTCAGAATGGATTTTATAACTTTATTAACAGCTTCAACCCGTCCATTCGCTTGAGGGTGTGCGACTGCGGAAAATTTCTTCTGAACGTGGAATCATTGACAGAAATCCTTGAATTCGGCACTATCGAATTGGGTCCCGTTGTCAGTGATGATAGTACGTGGGATACCAAATCGCCAGATGATGTTGCGCACTACAAAGTTGATCACCTTCTTCGTTGTGATTGTAGCAAGGGGTTCAGCTTCAGCCCACTTGGTAAAGAAATTAACTGCTACGATGACGTACTTCGCACCACCTTTGGCTAGAGGTAAAGAGCCAATAATATCAATTTCCCATACTGCAACCGGCCATGGACTGACCATTTGAGTTATCTCCGTAGGCGGGGCTCTAGGAATCCGAGCATGCTTTTGACATTTATCACATTTCTTGGCATAATCCGCTGCATCACGTTTTACAGTCGGCCAATAGTATCCATACCGGAGTACTTTTTAGCGAGTGCTAGCCCCCCCCGGTGTGATCGCCACATTCCCTTTCATGCACATCATGTAATACTCGTTTGATTTCATCATGTGCGATACACCAGAGTAAAGGAATAGAGTATCCTCCTCTATACATAACTCCGTTTTGGATTATGAACCGAGAAGCTTTTCGAAGAATTTGTCTCTTTTCACTCCTACGCTCTGGCAGGATTCCGTGTTCGAGATAATTTCTGAATGGAGTTATCCACGACTCCCTTTCGGAAACGACATCAAATACCCAATCGGTTTGCATCAGATCAATGCTTGGCGAAGATAATACCTTTACGGGAATGAGTCCCATTTGCTGTGCTTTACCTGTACTGGCTAACTTTGCCAACGAATCAGCTTTCTGGTTGTGTTCTCATGGTATGTAATGAATAGCATAATAGTCGAACTGATTAAATGTCTCTTGAACCCGAGCAAGGTACGTGGCCAACCTTCGATCTCTAGCTTGGTATTCCCCTCGAACTTGACACACGACCAATTGCGAATCACAGTAAATTTCCACCGCAATGATTCTTAAATCTCTGGCAAGTTTCAATCCAGCCAATAGGGCCTTATATTCAGCTTCGTTATTAGTCGCACGGAAGTTGAACTTTAGAGTGTAACATATGGATCTACCTTCAGGAGTTTCAAGAACAACCTCGACACTTAAGCAACGGTCATTTGATGCACCGTCTGTATGCAGTTTCCATATATACTTGGGAGATTCACTGGTTTCGGGCAAGTCCTCTGGGATGGTAAATTCAGCGATGAAATCTGCTAGGACTTGTCCTTGAATGCCTCGCCTTGGAGTGTAAGTAAGGTCAAACTGACTTAGCTCGATATTCCATTTGAGTAACCTACCAGACATCTCAGGACGCGTAAGGACCTGTCGTAACGGCTGGTCGGTATAAACGGTGATTGGGTGAGCCTGGAAGTATGGACGGAGCTTTCTCGAGGCAATAACGAGACAATAAGCCAACTTTTCTAGCTTCGGATAATTTCTCTCAGCTTCGGTAAGCCGCTTGCTTATGTAGTAGACTGGCTTTTGTATTCGGTCCTCTTCCCGAACTAAGGCAGCACTGATTGCGTTTTCTGATACAGCCAAGTAAATGTACAATTTCTCATGATCGATAGACTTTAACAAAATTGGCGGTGTGGACAGATGTTGAATAAGTGCTCGGAATGCGCCCTCACATTCCGCAGTCCATTCAAAGTTTTGTTTTCCTCTTTGGATCAGATCGAAGAAGGGAATGCATTTGTTAGTAGACTTTGAAATGAACCTGCTCAATGCTGCTACTTTCCCGTTGAGACTCTGGACTTGCTTTATAGTTTTTGGAGTTTCAAGATTTCTGATCGCCCAGATCTTTTCGAGAATGGCTTTGATTCCTCGAGCATTGACGATAAACCCGAGGAATTTTCCGGATGCTACCCCAAAGTGACATTTCAATGGGTTGAGCTTCATTCTATATTCTCGGAGGATATTAAACATTGACTCTAGGTCTCTGATGTGATCGGTAGAAAATCGCGATTTGACTAGCATGTCGTCGACATATACCTCCATGGTCTTTCCGATCTGGTCAGCGAACATTCGATTAACTAACCGTTGATAAGTTGCCCCAGCATTCTTGAGTCCAAAAGGCATAACTTTATAGCAGTAGAGTCCCATATTGGTTACGAAGCTGATATGTTCCTGGTCGGGCAAGTGCATGGGTATTTGATTATAGCCAAAGTATGCATCCATGAAGGATAAAAGTTCGTGTCCAGCTATTGAGTCTACAAGTTGATCAATTCGTGGAAGTGGAAAACTGTCTTTGGAGCAAGCTTTATTTAAGTCTGAGTAGTCAACACATGTTCTCCATTTCCCATTTGGCTTTCGGATAAGTACAGGATTGGATACCCACTCCGGGTATAATGCATCTCGAATGAATCCATTCGTCTTAAGCTTATCTACCTCTTCTTTAAGGGTGGCAGATCTCTCTGGATCCATATCACGCCTTTTTTGCTTGACCGGGACGTACTGCAGGTCAATATTCAGCGTGTGGCTTGCGATGTCCAGCGAGATCCCACACATGTCAGAGTGCATCCAGGCAAACACATCAAGGTTCACCCAGAGAAATTCAACCAATTCCTCTTGCATTTGTTGGCTTAGTTGAGATCCCATCTTTATCATCTTCGAGTCATCATTATCGTCGATTGGAACATCGATCGTCAGTTCGGCCGGAGAAGCTTGACTATCTTTACTTTCATCTTCACTTTCGGTATCTCTCGGGTCAAGTTCTCTTTGGAATTGGTTGGGGTGCCCGGGCCCGGGCCCAGGCGCTAATTGTCAATTATCCGTAAATCGGACGCAAAGAGATTCCTCTACGCCCTTTCCTTTTTCCTTCCGCTGCGCCTCGCACAGCTCAACAACGTAACAGGCTCGGCCTGCGGCCCCAACTCCGACGCCATTGTCGGTGGAGAATTTCAAAGTCAAACACCATGGGGCGATGGCAGCCCTGAATTCAGCTAGGGCTGGTCGTCCTAAGAAAGCATTGTATGAGGAGTTTATATCCAAAACAACAAACTGTATTATCCGGACTCTCCGGCGCTCACCAATTCCCAATTCCACTGGCAATTCCACCACTCCAGTGGGTATAGTTGCACTCCCGTTAAAACTGTGAATGCAAGACTGACATGGGTTCAAGTCTTTAGTCTCCATTCTCATCTGGTCGTAAGCTCGTTTAAACAAAATATTCACAGAGCTTCTGCTGTCTACCAAGATCCTCTTCATCCAAGCAGGACCTACTTGAGCTGATATGACTAGCGAATCAATAGTGGGGGCTTCGAATATGTCGGCATCCCGACCTCGAAATACGATGTCATCCGCCATCGTTCTTTGTTATTTGGCCGGAGCCTCATCTTCAGAATTACTACAACATTCAAAGTCTGCATTCCTGATAGAGCTGGCATACGACTCCATTTCCTTCCAGCTTCGGTCTGTTGGATGAGGACCACCACAAACAGTGTTTATCACTAACCTCCCGCCAGTACGAGCGGGTTCCTCCTGTCTAGCCGAATTCGGAACATGATTTTGATTCGACGGGCCCGCACCTCCAGATTGCGGCGCCCGAACAAACTGTTCTAACTTCCTTTCTCTTATCAACTTTTCGATGAGATCCTGCAAAATGACGGCACTCATTTGTGTTATGGCTGTAACTTTCATGGAATCTACAAAATTTTCCCGTCTGAATTTGCTTCTCCGATGACTGTTTCGGAGCAGGCTTCTTGTACTGAATAGTATTGCAGGTTTGTAGATATATGTTCTCCAGCGACGTATTCAGAGGAGTATAATTATCAAACATTGGAGCTCTACGCCATGGACCACGGTTCTGATCTCGTTTTCTGTTTTGGTTACCACTGCCTGTTTGTTGATCTTGTTTATTTTGAATATTCAATTGCACTTTTCCGGAACTATCCGCGGATTGTTTAGCAACAATGTTACTCTGAACTCCTTCCACACTAGGCCCCGCATCATCCTTCTTCCTAGACTGTTTCGCATCCTCCCTTCTCAAGAATTGGGCTGCCTTGGAATAGAAACGGTCCAATGATGTGGGGGGTTTTCCGGCCAACCAGTTACCGAAATCAGAATCAGGCTCAATCCCTTTAGTCAGTGCCATAAGAATAGAGTTATCATTTGGGTTGCTGATCTCAGCACATGTAGCATGAAATCTCTCTAAATAACGCCTGAGTGTCTCCCTAGGAGCTTGAGTGACACTAGATAAAGTATTAACATCCTTCGGTCTTGCGACATGCATACGAAATTGCTCAATAAATTTTGTTGCCAACTGATAAAAGCATGAGATAGATTGAGGTGGCAATTGGGTAAACCACATAGTCTCTATGCCCCCAATGAAATCGGGAAGCTTCGGCATTTGACTACATCATCAGCTCGTGCAGCGTTCATCAACCATTCTACTTCAGAATATACTGATTAGGGTCAGAGTTCCCTTCATAAACGGGTAAAGTCGGCATCCTGAATCGCCGAGGTGGTTCAGCATAAAGTATCTCATCGGTAAAAGGAGTATGACTCCGGGGGATTCCCCAATCGTCATTGCTAAGCCCTTGACTTTCACGGATCATTTGACGGATCATTGCAGACAGATCGGGCATCTGGGCATTTTGAGCAGGCTAGGCCAAGGTGTGGTCGAGTTCCATAATGCGAGGAGGGGTCGGTCACTGTCGACGGTCCATGTCTCGCCTCCTTGGCTCTATGTCCTCGGGGACGTAAGGTTTTGGGTGGTATTCACGTTAGTGATGGTTTGGATCTGTCCGATTTCGGATCTCAGCATCTAAATCAACGGCTATTGTGGTACGGTTATCAGTAACATGATGTGGGGTAGCGCCTCCTCGGGAGGAGGGTCCAGCTTGACAGCTGGTTGACAGGCCAACTCTCAATTGCCCAACATTCAGGGTGTGTTGATGCCCGGTGGCCTGTGTGTAACTTCCATCTAGCCTTGGGCGTGTAGACCTGTGATGATAGTCAGAAGAAGCTGAGCTCTCGGTGGAAAAATAGGAAGCTTGATCCCTCCTGGATCTCCTGCATCGCTGACGGTTTAGTTGATTAGTTAGTTCCGCGTTAGCATGGAGCTGTTGAGTGAGCTGCTGACGGCTCTGAGTCAATTCTTGCATCAACATCTGAAATTCTTCTCTGGTGACAGGTCCTCGTGGATCTGATGGTCCAGTAGCATTTTGTTCAGATGGAGGCAACTGTCTGGGGTTCTGTCTGTCCCGTCCTTCAAGATCTGCAGTTGTGGAAGTGGTCCTTGTGTTAACCATGGTGGATGATGAAGCTCTATCCTAAACTTGTAGCAAATCTGAAAAGGATGGAAGAACTTCTGAAATTGAGATATGGATCTTCTCCTTGGATGTTTGCAATCCGGTATCGGTAGTAGACCCAACAAGCAGAAGGAAAAAACTGGGTTTTTTCTCAGTGAAAGCACCAAAGTGTTTGTACCAAAATTGGGAACAACACTCCTCGGAAGGGTTTGAAGAGATAAAATGAAGAAATTAAATGGAAAAATAGGATTATCTAACAAACACTTCAAAAACAAATAAGAAAGTACGCAGGAACACATAAATTTAGAGTGGTTCGACGCGTTGCCTACGTCCACTATGAAATGGTTGATCTTTATTAACTTCTGGTTGCTGGTTACAGCGGATTACAACAGTAAATCTCGAGTACAACAGTGGAATTTGAATACAATGGTGAATTCGGCAGAGTCTGAACGTCAGTGAGCCAAAAGATCCCTTTTCTATAGGCTATGGGATGCTATTTATAGGTGTAGGATGCAAATATCTCGCTCAGATATCGGGAGACCTCTTCTGGCACGTGTGTGGGCCCACGCTATCGATCCTAGGAAATTTCGACTCGATCCGTGATCGATATGAACGATTTTCGTATTGATCAAGATTTGACCCAACCGAGTCGAAACTTGGCATGAACATTTTTTAGCTCGTACGTAAGCTCCTGTGAAAATTTCATAGCATTTGGACTTGTGGATTGCGAGTTATGATCGATACGAATTAGAGATTTCGATACGCTATTCAATTCGAATTGATACACTTCGTATCGACCTGTTCATATCGATCCAAGCACGTGCCTGAATGTTAGCATGGCGCTAGTTTCCAGGATCGATCCTCATTTCGTGCCGAATCGACCAAGTATTTCCAAGATTTTCACCTTGTTCATATAGATAGCCATTCCCTTGTTCATATTGATGGAAGCTGCCCTTCAGTTCGTATCGATAGATGCAGCTCAGTTCATATCGATGGATGCACTTCAGTTCGTATCGATGGAATTGACTTAGTTCGTATCGAGCACTGTGGCTCTGTTCGTATCGATGGAATTGACTTAGTTCGCATCGAGCACTATGGCTCTGTTCGCATCGATTGTGTGGTCTTGTTCGTATCGATCGAAGTTGTTCCAACTTGATGGATACGAACAAATGAAGATGTGATGGATGCGAACAGATGAAGATGTGATGGATACGAACAGATGGTGAGGTGATGGATATGAACAGATGAAGACTTTGCTTGGCTCGATGGATACGAATAGATGGTGAGGTGATGGATACGAACAGATGACAACTTGATGGATATGAACCAAGGGTACCTGATGGATACGAACTACAGATGTTTGATGGATTCGAACAAGGCCCTTCAGCTAATGGATACGAAATGACGCGTTCTATTGGATGCGAATATCATGTCCTCTTGACTTGCATTGATCATATTTTGAGCATACGAACCCGGATTGACTTGAAATTTGGAACGGTGGTTTTTATAGCTTCACTTGTCATGTCATATTAGTTGTAGCCTGATCCGGAATCGGACAAAATTCATCGATATCCATAGCGAGCCTACTTATAACCGATCTTCGGGACGGACTGTCCTTGACTTCCAGTTAAGTCCCTGGCATCACGGCCTTGCCAAAAGGCCGGATAACATCTTCTATTCTTCGTTAAAATATGGATTCGAGGTTAGTTTTTTTTACTGTCATAGCTATTTTCATCCTTGTTATTAATTATGATATTATTTTTTAGTTGAATTTTGTTGTTCTTATTTCATGTTTTGTGTTTCTGCTTTGATTTCATTTTAAATTTGGTTTAAAAGTTTGTCTTCCATTCATGTATTCATATTTTTCAAGTTTGTTGAATTTACTGTGATTTTTATTGTTATAATTGTAGTTGGTTATTATTCTCATGTTGTTGTTGTGATAGTCCATATATGTTGTTGTTGAATCATATGATATTAATGGGATGTGTTAGTGAAGTGTTATGTAGTACATTATTACTGGTGTTCGACTTTGATTCTAGTTCGACTTTGGGACGGTTGTTAAAAAAGGATTCTAGCCATCCATTATTTACTGGTGTTGGTCAAAGATTTGCTGGTGGTGTAAGAAGTTCTGATTTTATCTTATGATATAGTATTAGGAATAGTTATAAAGTTAATGTTGTTTAAAATGATAGGGAGCAAGTTACAGCTATTTGTTCACAGGAAGGTTGTACTTTTTGCATTCATGCTTCTCGGAAGTTTAACCTACCAGGTTTTTTGTTATCAAAACCATGCAACTTAATCATTCATATGGAGATGGTATTGTAGATGTTAATCATTCACTTGTTACTAGCAAATTAGTTAAGAAGTTGGTTGTTGATTTTATTCGTTCAAATCCTCTTATGAAAACGAAAAATGTTGTTCATTTATTTCAGATAGAGTACATTATTGTGTTAAATTACTATTTCGCTTATATGAGGAAAGATTGGCTTTGAAAGAAATACATGGCAATGATTTTCTTTCATATCATCATTTGAAATTATTTTGTGAAGCTGTGGTTGAGTTTATCCTGGCAGTATTGTTGAACTTTAAGGTGATTCTATTATTCATGAATTCGGGAGGGTTTTCATTGGGTTTGAAGCATGCAAATATGGATTTCATTATTATCATCCTTTGATTTTTTGGATGGTACTTTTATGAATGGTGGAGGCCAAGGCTGTTTTATATCTGCTACGGTTAAAGATGGTAATCAAGGTATGATTCAGTTCTAAAAATTATAATATAATTTATTAGTCTTTCATTTGGTGAAATGTTTGTATGTCAAATGTCTGCCATAATTTCATGCCTGTCGAATATTTGCCATGTTTTTATGGCAAATATTTGACATACATACATTGTTTCATTGTATTTGATATATTTGTTTTCTTGTTATTTTGTTTGATAAATTAGTATTATATATTCTATTTATTTACTTGTCCAACTTTTTTTGAATGGTTTAACTTTCTGTTATGTTGGATGATTTAGGTTGTTAAATATTACTATGTTAAATATTTGCCATATTATTATGGAAAATATTTGACATACCTTTGATGTTGTAGTTTTTATATTTTGTGCATTTATTTTTTATTTTGATTATGTAGTAGAACTGTTTTTATTTCTTTTAGGTTTTTTCATTGGCTTTTAGGATTGTATTTGGTGAAGATGAACCTAATTGGTATTGGTTTTTGACGAAGCTTCGAGAAATGTTACATAATGATGATCATTATTTCACTTTTATATTCGATCGGCATCCTGGTCTTTTTTAGGTTTTTCCAGATTCAACTCATGGTTCTCACCCAGCGTTCTTGTTACTATCATTTGAAGAGTTTTTTTAAAGAAAAAGGTGTCTTCGTGGTAAAAAGAAATGGATTATTTCAGTTTTATCGAGTTGCTTATGCTGCTACAGTAGAAAAATTTAATCAAGCTTTGTCTGAGTTTAAAAGTGCTGGTGGGGTAGAATTGGAATTTTTTTGTATGGTTTTCCTTTTGAAAAGTTTGCTAATGTTTTTTTAATTGGAAATCGATATGGGGAAATGAGTTCTAATGAACAGGAAGTTTTAATCGATGGATTATAGATGAAAGACATTTACTATCACTGCATGTTTAGATAGAATTTGTCTGAAGCTCATGAAACTAATGTCTAACTAACATGAGTTAAGTAAAACATTAGAATAGTCAATTGTGCCCTATTATGGAGAAGCATTTAAGGGATTTATACACTGAGAGTTTTCAATGAAAAGTTACTAGATCTACTATTGATGTTTATGAAGTTCAGTCAACTCAATTCTATCGTGTAGATTTGAGTGTTCGGCGATGTAATTGTAACTTATGGTGGATTTATGGTTTTCCATTCACTCATCCTATTAGATACATTCTTTATTTTGATTTCGATGTTTATTCCTATATTAAGGACTATTTCAAAGTGTCCTTTTTCCGAGCATCTTATTCTTATCTGATTCATCCACTTGTTAATTTTCAAATGGAAGATGTGTTACCTGAAGATGTTGAATTTCATCCTTCTAAGGGAAGATGTGGTGCGGGAAGGCCTCCTTCTTATGAACGGATTAGGTTAGCTGGTGAGGTTAATAAGTATAAACATTATAGTTTGTGTAAGAAATTGGGTCATAACAAAATATCTTGTTTGTTAAGAAATGTAGTGTAATTTTTATACATTATTGGATTTTCATTGTGAAGATGGTTAATGTGATTTCATATATTTTTTGTTGAATTAAATGTTTTTTTTGTTATTTTACTTATTTATTTGGTTAGCAATGTAATTTACTTTATTTGGTTAGTAACAGTTGCAATTAAAAGTCTGGCAAATATTTGCATAGCAAATATTTATCAAGCTAATATTTGGGTATACATCGTCTCTATGTGTAACCGATTAGGTTTGACATTCGGTAGGCTTTTACATCCATTCGTACCTAATTAGGTTTGGCATTCAGTTTACTTTTGCTTCCATATATACCTGATTAGGTTTTCCATTCAGTTGTCTTTTGAATTCCATCGTTTGCTCCGTTAAACAATATATATTAGGTAGATCCTTTTCATGTGTACCCGATTAGATTTGGCATTCAGTTAGTTATTACATTCTATGGTTTGCTCGGTTAAACAATATATGTTCGGTATAGATTATTTTCATATATACCCGATAAGTTTGGCATTTGGTTGGCTTTTGCATGCATACATACCCGATTAGGTTTGGAATTTGGTTTGCTTTTGCATTCCATACATACTTGATTAGGTTTGGCTTTTGGTTCTTTTTCACATTCCATGGTCTGCTTAGTTAAACAATATATATTGGGTATAGGTCGTTTTCATGTGCACCCGATTAGGCTTGGCATTCGATTAGCTTTTGCATCCATATGTATCAGATTAGGTTTGGCATTTAGTTAGCTTTTGCATTCATACATACCCGATTAGGATTGGCATCCGATTAGCTTTTGCATCCATACATAATCGATTTGGCTTAGCATTCGATTAGCTTTTACATTCGATGGTACACTCGGTTAAATAATATATCTTGGATATAGATTGGTTCCATATGTACTCGATTAGGCTTGACATCCGATTAGCTTTTGCATCCATATGTACCCATTTAGGCCATCCACTTATGTTTTGCATTTGATTGTACGCTCGGTTAAACAATATATCTCGGATATAGATTGTTCCATATGTACTTGATTAGGCTTGGCATCCGGTTAGCTTTTGCATCCATATGTACCCGATTAGGCTTTGCTTCCAGTTGGCTTTTACATTCGATGGTATGCTTGATTAAAAAAAATATCTTGAGTATAGATTTGTTCTATACGTACCCAATCAGGCTTGACATCCGGTTAGCTTTTGCATCCATACGTACCCGATTAGACTTGGCATCCAGTTAGCTTTTACATTCGATAGTACGCTCGGTTAAATAATTTAGCTTGGATAAAGATTGGTTCCATATGTACCCAATTGGGCTTGGCATCTGGTAAGCTTTTGCATCCATACGTACCTAATTAGGCTTGGCATCCAGTTAGCTTTTGCATCCATACATACCCAATTAGGCTTGGCATCCGATTAGCTTTTGCATTCAATGGTATGCATGGTTAAACAATATATCTCAGGTATAGATTGGTTCCGTAGGTATTCGATTAGGCTTGGTATTCGGTTTGGCCTTCGATTAATTTTGTATTCCATTATATCCTTGGTTAAACATTATATCTTAGTTATGTACTCATAACTGAGCCCACAATCAAGCCAATGATCGAGCCCATAACCAAGGCCATGATCGAGCCCATGACCAACGACATGACCGAGACCCATGAATGAGTCCATGCCCAAGCCCATGACCGATCCCATAACCGAGCATATGACCGAGCCCACGACTGAAGCCATTGACCGAGCCCTTGACCAAGCCCATGATCGTGCCCATGATCGAATCCATGACCGAATCCTTGACCAAACCCTTGACCAAGTCCTTGATTGAGTCCTTGATCGAGTGCATGATGCATATAACCTGGTCTATGTTTGAGCAAAGCCTAACAAAACCATAATATAGCACATAACCAAACCCATAATTGATTCCATGACTATGCTCATGACTGAGCCTATAATCGAGCCTATAACCAATCATATAACTAAGCATTTGGTTAGCATTTAATTAAGTTATGCAGGTATTACTTGCGTAATTGTTAATTAGTAAATATTTGCCAGACAAATATTTTTCACGCTAATATTTGTAGGGCTAATATTAGCCCTTAACTTATCTGTTAGGCAAATATTTTCCAGATATTTGATTTTAGTTTATAGATTGTACAATATTATACTGTATTAGAATAACAAAATTTCATTTGAATAATGTACATTATATTTTAGATATGAAAACTATACATTATATCATGTTAAAAGTATGTAGCAGTAAATACATAGCATATTTGTGCTAAACATCAAATTTGTACATTTCAGCAACCATTTACCATTTTTTCCATATAGGACATTATAGTTCAGACATTGAGTACTCTACGTTACATTATGGTATAAGTTTTTAACAAACTTCCAAAAGTATTTCTAAAATATTCAATATGTACGAGTGAAATTTCCTATGGCTAAACAATCTTTAATATATCTGACGGTGTCATGTTTTGATTTCCAGCCACATTCGCTGTTTGTGACAATCTCATATAGTATCTAAGCTTTAAGTTTCTGCATTTCCCAATCTTCATATAAATCTACTTCGCCATCTATTTGTATGTCATTGGATAGATCTTCCATATATCGCATAACAAATTTTGCACAATCAATTCTACATCAGTTAAAAAAGTTTTTTTTCAATATTATTAAATTTACTGTTATAAAATAAAATTGTATACTTACGAATAGTGTTTTTGTTGTGCAAAATTGACAAAGTTCACTAAGTTGTTATCAAGTTCAATTGGTTGCTTACTATTTTTTGCATAGATTATATTCCGACCTTCCATTATTTTGTCTCGCTACAAAATATAATCAAGACATTTAAGTGACTATAGATTTGCTGTTAAGTAAATATTTGAAAAGCAATATTAATTGGGTAATTATTTGCCAGGCAAATATTTGCCTGGCTAATATTTGCCTGGCTAATATTTGCCTGGTTAATATTTGCTGAGCAAATGTTTGTCATCAGTAGTCACTAATATATTTTAAATTTACCACTATTTTTGCTTGCTGTTTGTGTGGGCATTTAGAGATTTTTTTTTCTTGGTCTTTGAAATCATAATGTTTCCAAGATTTGTCAATTGCATTAAACTCCATCGACGTATAATGATTATGATGTAATGGTGTCAATATTTTTCTACAGTTTATAGCTTCTTCTTCCAACACATTGACTACCAATTATTCATAGGTTGATTTGTAGTCTCAAAGTATTGATACATGTGATTACATATAAGTTAGTTTTCAAACTTTCAAGTGATATTTTAAGTATTTCATTCCGCTGCATATGATTTCAAGTATAAGATGTCTTTGTGATTTTTCTTTAGATTGATTGCTAAGTACCAATCAATATACTGCATTGAAATATGATTTTATATATTGTTTTTTATTTTCAGCAAATAATATTAAATTGATATTGTTATCCCACCCTTTGGTCGAGACTAGAATATCAACAAATTGGCTAGAAAGGATGGATATCAGGGTAGGAGATCGATTGGAAACAGGGCTATGATCGATGTCATCAAAATTTGGCCGAGCTCGAATCAAGGCGGGATCGATCTGGAATGATAATCAAGGCTAGAAGAGACTACATTTCAAATTTCAAGTCAAACGGAGTTCATTTGCTCAAGAAATTGATGGATACGTGCACAAGGAGATCTCATTCGAATCGAGGTGAATTCGTATCGGTCCAGTATGGATACGAACGAGTTATTCGTATCGATCAACATAGATATGAACAAGACGTTCGTATCGATCAAGGAGGAAGGTTGAGTGGACTTCGACTCGATGAGTATGAACTTGGATTGAACGGATAGGTGCATGATGGTTTGTTCGACTCGATTATTTCATATCGATCAGGATGGAGCATAGCAGTGTACTTCGAATCGATACTGTTCGTATCTCTCAACATGGATTCGAGTCGGTAGTGTTCGTATCGGTCAAAATGGAGATGGCGGAATACTTCGAATCGAAGGTTTCGTATCAATTCAAATTGATACGAAGGCAGAGCTCGTATCGGTCTTGTTCATATCGATCCATGGCAATAGCCTGATCGATACGAACAAGGAAGTAGCTGATGGATACGAATCGATGGACACAGATGGGACCGATGCAAACAGATGGATGTGAATAAGTGGTTACGAAGCCGAAGAGCACGAAGCCTGGATGCGAACTAGAAATGTGCGCGGTTTGAAGGAAGAAGCGTTCAACTCGGCATGAAAATGGGATCGAGCCTTGGAAATAGCGCCACGTCACCGATGCACACGCACTTAGTTTCGACACGAATAAGCATCGATACAAATTGATCGATACGAACCGGACGACGTTGAGGAAGTTAGATTTCATATCGATCATATCTCAAGGTCTACAAGTCCAAATGCTATGAAATTTTCACAGGAGCTTATGTACAAGCCAAAGAAGGTTCATGCCAAGTTTCGACTCCATTGGACAAAATCTTGATCGATACGAATTACGTTCGTATCGATCACGGATAGAGCCGAAACTTCATGGGATCGGTCGCGTGGGCCCACTAATGTGCCAGAAGAATTCTCCCAAAGTTTGAGCGAGATATTTGCATAAAGAGCCTATAAATAGCACCCAGAGCCTACTGAAAAAGGATCTTTTGGCGATCCAATGTCCAGACTCTGCTGGAAACACCTTGGCATTATTAAGCTACTATTGTACTCGAATTTATTCATTGTAATCCACTGTAATCAGCTGTAACCAGCAAGGAAAGTCAATAAAAGATTAATTTTTGGAGTGGACGTAGGTCGGAGATAGCCGAACCACTATAAATCTTGTCTCTGTCTATTTCTTTCCATTGGAAGTTTATCATTCTTCATTTTTATCCTCTACATTACTTAGATCTGTGATTTGTGATCATTTATTGCTGATCCGTGTTCATACACTGATGCTTTCATGATATTTGGGGTTTGTGACCAATTTTGGCGCAAACACTTTGGTGCTTTCACTGAGAGCAACAAGCACCCGCTATACCAGATTTGGAGTTCGGATTTGAAGGCTTAAGGGTTTAGATCTAAAGAGCTATACAAGGCAATCAAGTAGAAGACAAACAGCCGAGAGAAGTCAGCACAAAGGAAGCCAGGAGGCATCATCAGGGGCTAATCAGACTTCAGTTTTCATCACCAGAGACGAGATGGAGATGATGATGGGAGCTATGCATGAAGAGTTTCTGAAAAGGCAGGAGGAGATGATACAGAACCTCCTTAGACAGTTTGGGCAAGCAAGAACAGCTGGAGCTTCAGGAGTTCAGATCCACGGAGTTGGAGCAGAAGGACCAAACAGGAAATCGAATGGAGCGGCTCAACAAGGCACAACCCCTGATCAGCACACAACTGCTAATCTGGATGGATCTAGGCTTGGGGGCACACCACCCGGCAACGATGAACCAGTTCATGAAGGAATTCCAGTTGACGCCACACAACAAGATGCTGGAAGGAATGTAGGAGCGCGGGATGAAGAGTATGTACCAGAATTCCCTCGGGGACTCAGGGGGCAACCCTTGACGGACAACGCTGGACTAGCTGAGATTATCAGACGAACTATGCGTGAATGTTTGACAAACAGAGATTTGGAAGGAGTAAATAGGAGTCCGTTTACTCATGACATCAGAATTTCTCGGAATCCACCAGAGTTCAAGCTACTTACTTTGGAAGTGTACAATGGCAAGGCCGATCCTACTGATCACTTGATGAGATACACAAGACATATGGAAGTGCTGGGGGCATCGAAGGAAGTGATGGCCCGATGTTTCCCTCTTTACTTTACACATATAGCTGTTATGTGGTTCAGACAGATGGAAGAAGGATCTATTAGGACATGGACAGAATTGGTGGACAGGTTTCTAAAGCAGTTTCGGGTTCATATCAAAAGGCCGAAGAACGTGATGACGCTAACATCGATAAAGCAAAGGACAGAAGAATTTCTCAGAGCTTTCTTAACTCGGTTCAATGTAGCGGTTGCTTTGGTGGATCGGCCGGATCCATCAATGGTTTTAATGGCAGCAGTGTCAGGAGTCAGAGAAAATTCGGATTTTAAAGTGTCATTGATACGAGACCCACCAATGGATCTCGGGGAATTCTTTCACAAAGCTGAGAGATTCCTTCGTCAGGAAGATGCGTGTTCAGATATGAAATTAAAGGAGGTGAATGCGGCTGAGGATGGAAGGCCATCCAGCGGAGGCTCGGATAAAGATAAAGATAAAGGGAAGAGGAAGTTGGATGACGAGTCAGGAAAAGCTAGGAAGCGATGGAGGGAGCCAAAGTTTTCCACTTACACAGGATTAAACGAGACGTTGGAACAGATATTCATGGAGACTCGGAATCCCCTTCCCTACCAAAGGCCAGTAAGGACAGAACCCTCGAAACGCGAAAGGGCATCAGGGAGGCATTGTCTTTTTCACAATTTGGATGGACATGACACCAACAGCTGCAGGCATCTAAAGGACATAATTGAGGAGCATGTAAGGAATGTATAGTTGCGACAATATGTTGGGGCTCGGAATGCAGTGGTGGAAAAAGAGCAACCACCGTCTACCTCAAACAACGATGGCGCGAGGCCCAGGAATGATGGTCGATTTGTTATCAATGGACAAGGATGGTATGAAATAAGTAGCAAACTACAGGCAAACGTCCAAGTCATTTACTCATGTATGGAGACGGAGATGGCTCCTAGGCATGCTCTGAATGATGATGAACCACGATCCTATGGTTTGTGAAATCTGCTTTTTCTTTTGGTTTGGACATTTGTCTTTTCTGGCTTGGTTTTGGAGTTTGGTTTTAACTGCTGATGTTGTTTGTTTTCCAGTTTGGACTTTCGTTTGGATGATTGTTTTCTATTTTGGATATTGATTTGGATTTCTGATATGGATTTTTGGTTTTCCGATTTGATTTGGATTGTGGATTGGATTTTGATTGGATTTTCATCTGGTTTTTGGTAAATGGTCGTCGGGTATGGATTATGCCTGGCAAGGGGTAAGACTCTTCGTCCGAACGTGGCGAATTGACTTATTCAGGTCGTCGAGTATGGACTATGCTCGGCAAGGGTCCAGAGAGATCAGGATTCGACCTAGGACTTAGGCCCCACAATATCTATCGGTTACTATTTCAGGTCGTCGAGTATGGACTATGCTCGACAAGGGTCCGGAGCGACCAGGATTCGGCTTAGGACTTAAGCCATGGCATTACTCAACGTTCAGGGACACTGGACCACGGCCGTCAAGTGTGGATTGTGCTTGACAAGAAACCGAAGAGGTTACGGATACGAATGTTAGCTATGAACAGCTAAGGATTTGGATATTGACCTGGAGAGGTCCTGGATTCGGTTATTGGTTATTGGGTAAGGATGGATTAGGACTTAGTTACTGGGTTCGGATGGATATGGAATTGGCTAAGGCTTTGGTTACTGGATTCGGAATTGGAAATCGACTCGGAGCAGTCAAGGATGAGGCACTTGGATGGCATGGCTTGGTAAGGGATCGGATTATGAATCAGATAGTATGGCTATAGACGGAATATGGACTTCGAATGTAGGATTCAGAACTATTCAAAACACACCTTCTTATCACGAGGCATGTTTTGGGGGGCAAATGTTATCCCACCCTTTGGTCAAGGCTGGAATATCAACAAATTGGCTAGAAAGGATGGATATCAGGGTAGGAGATCGATTGGAAACATGGCTATGATCGATGTCGTCAAATTTTGGCCGAGCTCGAATCAAGGCGAGATCGATCTGGAATGATAATCAAGGCTAGAAGAGACTACATTTCAAATTTCAAGTCAAACGGAGTTCAATTGCTTAAGAAATTGATGGATACGTGCACAAGGAGATCTCATTCGAATCGAGGCGAATTCGTATCGGTCCAGTATGGATACGAACGAGTTATTCGTATCGATCAACATGGATACGAACAAGACGTTCATATCGATCAGGGAGGAAGGATGTGTGGACTTCGACTTGGTGAGTACGAAATTGGATTGAACGGATAGGTGCATGATGGTTTGTTCGACTCGATTATTTCGTATCGATCATGATGGAGTATAGCAGTGTACTTCGAATCGATACGAACAGTATCGATCAACATGGATTCGAGTCGAAAGTGTTCGTATCGGTCAGAATGGAGATAGCGGCATACTTCGAATCGAAGGTTTCGTATCAATTTAAATGGATACGAAGGCAGAGCTCATATCGGTCTTGTTCATATCGATCCATGGCAATAGCCTGATCGATACAAACAAGGAAGCAGCTGATGGATACGAATCGATGGACACAGATGGGACCGATGCAAACAGATGGATGTGAATAAGTGGTTACGAAGCCGAAGAGCACGAAGCCTGGATGCGAACTAGAAATGTGCGCGGTTTGAAGGAAGAAGCGTTCAACTCGGCATGAAAATGGGATCGAGCCTTGGAAATAGCGCCACGTCACCGATGCACACGTACTTAGTTTCGACACGAATAAGCATTGATACGAATTGATCGATACGAACCGGACGACGTTGAGGAAGTTATATTTCATATCGATCATATCTCGAGGTCTACAAGTACAAATGCTATGAAATTTTCACAGGAGCTTACATACAAGCCAAAGAAGGTTCATGCCAAGTTTCGACTCCATTGGACAAAATCTTGATCGATACGAATTACGTTCGTATCGATCACGGATCGAGCCGAAACTTCATGGGATCGGTCGCGTGGGCCCACTCACGTGCCAAAAGAAGTCTTCCAATGTTTGAGCGAGATATTTGCATAGAGCGCCTATAAATAGCACCCAGAGCATAAGAAAAAAGATCTTTTGGCGATCCAACATCCAGACTCTGCCGGAAACATCTTGGCATTATTAAGCTACGGTTGCACTCGAATTTCTTCATGGTAATCCACTGTCATCAGCTGTAACCAGCAAGGAAAGTCAATAAAAGATTAATTTTTGGAGTGGACATAGGCCGGAGATAGCCGAACCACTATAAATCTTGTCTCTGTCTATTTCTTTCCATTGGAAGTTTATCATTCTTCATTTTTTATCCTCTGCATTACTTAGATCTATGACTTGGGATCATTTATTGCTGATCTGTGTTCATACACTAGTGCTTTCACAATATTTGGGGTTTATGACCAATTTTGGCGCAAACGGATATAATACCATTGAGTTAATGAATCTATTGAATAACATGTTAGAAAAAATGACTCATCTTATTTCAATGTCACTGTACTGGTTATAGTATGCGACTTTCCCGTTTAATAATAAGTAAAGCGTATTAGTATGTATTATAATAAGAAGGTTATAATACAATATATAAACTTTAATTATAGTTTAGGAATGAAATTAACACATCGGTATGTGAATATTATGTATTCAAACATTGGTTTGGCATATAAATTCTTGCAAATGATTGATTGAAAAATATTTACATGTCAAATATTTGTTGGGAAAATATTTGCTATAAAAATATTTGCCATGCAAATATTTGATAAGCAGATATTTGCTATGGATTCATACATTTTTGTATGTTTGAATAAATTAAATTACCTATTTTCATCGTTTTGATAAAAAGTATTAAGCTCATGAATTTGTTCATTTATGAGCCATTTTTTACAAGATTTCTTTTTTCCACTAATATCTTTTCCTCTTCCTTTATTTCAAACCTATCATAATCAGATTCAGTGTTATGGTCTGATATACTTTCAGCTTGAGGAGCTTCTTCAATTTCTTTTTAAATTGTGCTTTTATTCGATTTCTTTCGATAGTGTCTTTTTTTTGTGTTGGATATTTGAAATTTGGATCTTTTTTTATTGCCTTTTGGCTTTTGTTTTACTCATTTTGCGTATGAAAAAATGAACCTTTTGTTCCTTTTCTTTTTTCTCCTTTTTTTCAAGCTTGATTTTGAAATCCGCAGCTACTTTTTGTTGATTACTTTCCGATTCTTGCGTTGATTTTTCGGTGCTACTCTCGCTTGAAGGTGTCAGTAGATTCAATGTTGAATAGTCTAAATTTGGTACGCCAAAATCTGTTACAATTGTATATTTAGTATATGTCAGATATTTTGAGATATTTAATTCTTTATGAAAAAAATGAAATTTGTTTTAAAATATACACCTATGGTTTTTTAAACTATTTTTTTGTGATGTCCTTCTACGATCAGATCTTTTGATTTATCACCTGGTTTATCAAAAAATTTCAGTTGTTAATTATTTTGTTTACTACCATGTAGATGGCAAATATTTGCCGGGAAAATATTTGTGGCTAATATTTGCCTGGCAAAAATTTGCTTGCCTCAATTTTCAACGATAAGTTGTAAATATTTACCTTTTTCTGTGCTTTTTTTCTTCTGTAACTTTTTCGTTCATTGCTTTTTGTTACCTTTAGTGTGACAGCTATTTCAAATTGGCTTGCTATTTCATCAGTGTCATCATTAGCGACATCTTTGGCACTAGCATCATCCTTACTCTGGTCAGTAGCGTCAATACCACCAAGATCACCCTTACCACCACCAATATTAACACCTTCACCAGCACCGCCATCTTTGTCACTAGCACCAGCACCACCATTACCACTGATACCATCACTATTACTACTAATATCACTACCATTACTAGCACTAGTATTACGATCACCACCATCTTCTCATCAGCATTATGGTCATTATCATCACCACCGCCAATAGCATTACCACCACCATCAGTACCACCATCAACATTACGATCACCATTTCTATCAGCACCATTATTACCATCTTTATCATTTTTATCTTCAACTCTTGTTTCATCAGGACTGTTGCCAATACCATTTTTAGGCTCATTTTTATCATCATCGTCTTGTTTTTCATCATTAATATCTTTGTTTTCTTTATCCTTAACACCATCTTCCCTATCATCATCAACATTAGCAGCATTATCATCATCACCTTCTTTCTTGTCTTTCTCAGCACCATCAGCTTCAACAGCTTTGTCATCATTGAGACCTTCAACGTCTACATCTATAACTACATCATCACGATCATCCTCTTTATTAATACTAACATATTTATCTTTGTCATCACAACATCTATCTCTGTTTTCAGCTACATCTTTTTCATAGTTATTATCATTATCTATTGCTTCATCGTCATTTATTTAATCATTATCAACTTTGTCATCATTATCATCTTCATCATTTTCTTCTTTTTCTTTCTTTTTTCTCAAATCTTCAATTTCTTTTTTGAGAAGCTAGTTCCCTTCTTTTAGAAATGCATTCTCCTCTTTCAGTTTCTTCATTTCCAATTTTAAATCTTTCAGTTTATTGATATATTCATACTTTTTGTCAACAACTGAAGCTTTTTCTTTGAGAAATTTCGCTTTGGCAGTTTTTAGCTCCTTTTCCCTTTTTGTTTTTCTTCTTTTCACTGCGAATTAAAAAATATAAAATATAACTTTTATATTTGCTTGGAAAATATTAGGCAGGCAAATATTTGCCTGCCTGCCATTTTCCATTCAATATTTTTAACTGCATTTCTTTGTATTGTTAGCAAATTTACCTTTTTCTCTAGTAAGCACTTTATTTTGCTTGGATTACCTTCCAGACGTGTCCATTTAGAAAATTTTGGTTCATTCATAATTTGTTTTTGGAGGAATAATGTTTGTAATATCACTAAACCAATACTGCACATAGAGGTATTAAATGTTAGTTATTTAATGACACAAATTATGAAAGATAATATGATTTATTAAAGTTTACCAGAAGCAGAGTTACGAATGCGTATATTTTTCTTGGACTTTCTTTATTTTTTCTTACTTGCTTCATTAAAAAATTTCCAATTATTGCTGGCCAAGAAACAATTTTCATTTTCTTCAATTTGTAAATATATGGTAGCAGCATCAAAGGAAAGGCCGAGTTTGGGTTGGAGAATAAGTATGTTGAAATCAAATGCATAATGAGCAATCTTACAACATCAATTGCATCTTCTTCTTTTTTTTGCCTTTTAAAGCTAATCGAATGCTTATTTCGATGTCTTTTGCTTTGATCATTTTTGAATTCCTGATATATTTATCTTTGAATGCTTTTAACTCAGATTTGATTTCAGATTCCTTTAAATGAGATGCAGTGTTGATTGTGATGCTTTCATTTGGGAATTCAAAAATTGTTGGATTATCACATTCTTTCAAATTGCTTTCACGTCTCCAAATTCAAAATAGTTTTCTTTAGATATATCCTCGGTTTTTATAGCTCCTATATAGAACGGATTGATGATTTTGAAGAATGTTGTTTGCTTCAGTAAATCTATGTGGGCTTGTAGAAGTAGCTTTTCTTTCATCTAATTCTCTACTAATGTGTGGAAAGACTTAAAGCTACTTCTATAGCTTTCTGAATTTTCTTTTGGCTCTTGTTTTTTTTGTTTCTTTGGAGGTGTTTTTTTGCTACTTCTTGTTGCTAGTGTTTTCTTTTTAGCATTGCTACAATAGGAAAACATCATCATTGGATGGTATATATTCTGAAGATTCTGTTGTTGGAGTTGTTGGAGATTGAGAATTTGAAGAATCGGGAAAAATTACAGATCTCTTCTCTCTTAATGGTATTCTTCTTTTTCGTGTTGCTACTTTGACTCTTTGTCATTATACCCATAAAGGTTTTAAAATAATCTAATTAGTTTGAACTATATAGGTAGCAAATATGAGCGTGGAAAATATTTTCCTGTCATCATCCAACCACTATACACCTATTAAACAAGCTTTCAATTTCAATTCTATTGAGAAAAGTTGCTGATGGTGGATCATAATACTACAAACATGAAGTTGTACTCTATATGATGTTGGAGATGCTTTATGTATAAACTTGATGTTAATTAGTAGTTAATTTTGTAAGGATGGATCCAATATCCAATTATATAGTACATTTGGCTGCATATGATTGAAATTCATAAACTAATCATTTATTAATGTAGCCTTTATGATTAGTGATTTTAACAATTTCTTAAGACATTTGATTCCAAATATTGGTCATGCAATAATGTAGAAACTACACATATTGTTTTCTATTTCTGTCGCTTCAATATACGTTTATTGCCAACTACTACTAATTATGAGACTCGAAATCTGAGTGTGAAAAAACAAAACAAAATATAACAGTTTTTTCTGTCAACCACTCTTTCATATGTTGCACATGGCAATTTCAAATTTTTTTTATGCTATTCACAACATAGTATATCTGATAATTATTTCTTTTATAAAAATTGTTTACAAATTCATTCATTTACTCATTTGCGGCATGGCATATATTTGCCCGGCAAGTGTTTGCCCGTAAAATATTTGACTGGGTACTATGTCCCATGATATCTTTTTTATTCCACTTTAATCTTTTTCATTTCATTGTATAGTATAAACCATTTTGATCTATCTAGTACCAAAATAGCGTATGTCAAATATTTGCCATTTATCATATTTCGTTTCATTGTACATAAATCTACAATTCTAATCTATCAAGTACGAAAATAATTTATGTCAAATATTTGCCATAATATCCCTTCCACTTATATACACAATATAAATAGAGCAAAATCGAAATTCAAATTATCTTTTCTACTTTGATTTTGGGATTTTTAGTTTAACTGATGAATGTTCATCACTATAGTTATCTTTGGTTGATACAATCGGACATTGAAGATCTTTTTCTATAAATTTGCATAAAATTTCCGTTTTTTGGGAAATAGTGTCAATTTCTTCTTGTCTAGGCTTGGTTATTCGATCAAAACTGTAATCGGCTAGTTCTATCGATCGAAACTGTAATCGACTCGGTTGTTTAAATACTGCTATTTTGTCAACCGAAAGTGTAAGAAAACCTAGTTTGCTAATTAGTTATTTTGTTTAATTCGAGCTTTCATGTCTTTTTTTGGGGTTCAATCGAATGACTGGAAGAAAGAAAACGAATAGGGTTTTATGGTATATGTTTTATTGTTTAAAAATATGGATGTAGATTATAATTTGTAAATGGGAGGGATGTGGTCCAAAACTTATAAAATTCAATGTGTTTTTCAAAAAAAAATTATTCGAATAAAATCCCAAAATACAGTTTAGTGGATTTATTTTATTTTAAATTCATATAGGGATGTTACAGACTTCCACCTTAAAGAAATTACGTTCTTGCAATTTATCAGGAAGCACTATAATAATTCTAGCTCCACAAATTAACCAAATGCAACCATAACATCCTTGACAAACAAGCATCCAAAAACATAACAAACAAATAAAATATAACAAAACTAAACACATACTAATATTCACACCATATGTGTGAATATCGCATTTTAAATAATTTTACTTTTCAAATCATCACTATAGATACATTTCTGTATATACATATACATCATACATACGTACATAAATACATACATATTTGTGTATGTGCGTATCTGTGTGTGTACATACATACATACATACACATAGACATGCACACACACACATACATCTATATGTATCCTAACACGATGATCGACCCTCTATCCAATAACTCACACATCACTGGTGAGAGTCATATAAAAATGGGTAATACATTCTAAGTCTCATTCTTCTAAGGCCATATATATATATATCTGCATTATTCTAACCTAAACTCTAATACCATGATGTAATGCTCCGACTACAGTGATTGAATTGACAAAGGAAGTTTACCGACCTATAGCTCGGATCAAAGGGGACGAAAGCAGCAATCTCTCATACATACTACTTTAATCAACATGGATATGCTACAACACCTGAAAATATCTTAATATTACGTATCTCATTTCGACATAAAGCTACATATATGAGTTGCCAGACAGAATAATATAATATTAGAGACACAATTGAATATACCAAACTAATAAGACTCATAGTGAATAAAATAATGTATATTATATTATATCTCAAAATATAATACAACATCTCTCATATACATCTCCTACCAATACATGGCTATGCAACATAAGTAAACATGCCATCCAAAACAACTGAGTCTAAATATAAGTAAAATGAATATCCGCTATCGTCATCGGCACCATCTCTATATCATAGCCCACAAAGAACATAATCACAAATCAACTTATAAAACAGCCTCAGTCTAACCTTAGTTGTCAAGTATTTTACAAACCCCGAGTCAGGCTAGAAAATAGCTGTGAGTGTAACCGTACTCAAAACATAACATAATGAGTGTGCCGGGTTTAAATATGCTATACATTACAAAATTTCACTTGGTTACAAACACAACTTTGTCACTATAGTCTTCACACATAAATAATTCCGCATAAGCTCTGTAATTAAAACATTTTAAATAGATTTTCAAATTCTTTTTCTACCAAATCATTAACCCAAAATCATTACAAAATGAATTTCCAAATTACTTCCATAAAATCACCCCATTCAAAAATAATTCGTATGTTTGGAAATTATATACCAGCGGTCCACTTTGCAAACGACGTTAAAAAATTGGTTTTAATAAATAAATAATTTATCATGTTATTTCCAATTCGTATAAAGCTAACTTTTGCAATATTTTTCTCAAATAAATTTGCAAAACATGATTTATCCTAAATATATTGCCAAAACATTGTGCAAAATAACATTTCCCCTTATTTATTTAAAATTGCTACTTTTCTATTTACTAAAGTAGTTCATTAATATTCCTCAGTTTTCATCAAAACTAAATTCCACAATACAACATAGTTTCACCAAATCCAATACAAAATAAATTTCCTCATATGATAAATGTTAATCATAATAAATCATTTGAATCATCAACTAAGGAAGAAATCCATTATTCCAACCTCTATAATCCAGTCTCTATACACACAGGGCATTACCTTTGAGCGATATATATCAAAAGCAGCAAATATCCAAATGGTTCATAAAACAAGTAGGAATCCCTTTTAAAAATGTAAAATCACCCAAACTATTTCCAAATGTGGAAATCAGAAAATCATAAATTTAGTTCTCTCAATTCGGAAATTCACAATAATAGAAAACACTATCAAAATTCCTCTGGTTTATTTTCCATAAATCGCTTTATTTTACCTAATCAATTTTTATTTCACCAAAATAAACTTCACAATATTTCACAGTTTCCAAAATCCAAACTTCTAGATAAAAATACCGAAATCCCAGTTTCAGCCTCAAAATACACTTTTAACAATAAACCATATCTTAATAGAGTTATTGGGTAGGACTGACTACTGGTTGAACAATGTTAATTCTTCTTAGTTGTTACAATATCACAATTGTCAAATACCCATATCAACTCTAAATATATAGTTCCACAATACTATAAGTGTAACAACCTAGTGTTAAGCAGCAATTAATTAATAATAATAATGGAGATTAATTGATTAAAATAGGTTTGAAAATAATAAATGAGAACAATTTAGAATTATATAGTAAATATTGGAATTTAGATAATAATTTTTTTGATGGAATCTAAATTGTTTAGCAAAGAAATATTAAATAGCTTTTATCGTGATGTATTTTGGGAAATCAAATAGTTTTGGATTTTGAATCATTAATAAAATGAGGAGTTTAAATGTTTAATTAATGATGATTATATTTTTGAATTTAAAATAGTTTTAAATATGATAATGAAATTGAATAATTTTACAAAGTATAATATTATTAGTAATTAGGATTATAAATGTATTATGAAAAAAAAGAATTTTTTATTTTTATTTAAATAAGTAATTTTGGAATTTATTTAGTAAAGGTATTAAATGTAATTAGGAAATGATTTAAGATAAATGAATTAAAATATGAGATTAGTAGTTTATAAAATTATATAATGTTTGAGAAATGAAAATTTATGAGAGTGATAAGTTTTAAGTAAAGATTTGAATTAATTTTGATTGATAAAAAGGATTTTACTAAGCGGGCTAATGATGGTAGTTTTGATTAAATTAATTAATGTAAAGAAATTTATTGAAAATAAATTCAGCGAAAATTCCATAATGTTGAGTAAACATTTTAATGAAATTAATATGATTTTTAATTGAAATTTTATATTGTTTTGTATTGACAAGAAATGGTTAAGTAAAAAGAAATGAAAAATAAATGAATAAGTTGGGTTGTGTGTAAGGCCCAAACCCAAATATATCGATCATGAGATTTGTGTCTAGAGAATTATTTCTCTAGAGTTGTCTTCAAGTTTCTTTTTGAAACAAGTTAGCTTCATTCCAAGAAAAGGAATTTATGTACAAAACTTATCTACACTTTCTTTTCTTATTCATGAAACAAAATACATGAAAACAATTATCCTCATTCTAAAATTAAAATAAAATATAAATAAATTCTCAAAAAAAATCAAATTCAAACATATCATATTCAACACCATGGTACAATATACTATGAAAAGGTTTGTAATTTGCCCAAGTTTTGGAGTATTAAGATTTTCAAAGAAGACACAATGAATTGGTATAAAGTAATTAGATTAGCTATGATAAAGGTGAGTGTTTCTTCACTCACAACTAGTTTACACACTTAAATTTCATCTTATGCATGTATTTCATGTATGTTCATCTCTTATGAAATCATCGTCGATTTGTGTTGATTGATTCTGAATTAAATTGATAAAAATTGAAGTGCAAAAATTTACCTGCTATTATACTGCTAATTCAATCGACCGAACCCTTGTAAATTTGCCTCCCAAAAGGAAATCCAAAATTCAATCGACTCTTAATACTTTTCAATCCACCGATTCAGTCAACCGGTGGGTATATTAGGTTGACTAAACCGTGTGTTTTCTGAAATGTTTTTAACATTTCCTTATATTTTTAGTTCAATTCCTATTTAGTTTAAAATCATGATTATGTGTGCTATTTGATATCTTATTTATATTAAGAGCTCTTTGATGGATATTTCTAATAGTTGGAAATTTATTATATTTATACACTTAAAATGTTATTATAGTTAATATATTTTTATTCTAGAAATCTATTTTTCTTAATATAAATTCATTTGAAATTAATTTATGATCATGGAAATTGTGAAGTTCAGTAATATATTTAAATGTAAATATATAAAATTTATCATAATTTAATATATATATATATATTCCTTTCTTTCTAAAAATTTATTTGGCTTAATATAAGTTTATTTTATAATTATAGAAGATTATTAAATAACTCTTGAATGTTACTAAGTGATTTTAATATAATAAATAATCTCTTTGAAAAGATTTGGATTATATATTAGTGGATTAAAATATAAAGGAATTACTTTAAAATTATTTAATTTATTTTAAAGTAATATTTTATTATAGATAATTAGGAAACGACCTCAATAATTATATGTAACTTATAAAGTGATTTGGAAAGTTTTGGCGTATGTGGCAGCTGCTACCACCGCACATCGTATATGGGTAAAAAGGGTTCAAATACGATTCGAAGGGAAAAGGTGTTCGATGGAACAGAGGTGTAAACTAATTGAAATTGACGTTCATTGGCAGATACGGGGTAAATTCCGCCATCGAGATTTCTCTTCAAGTGAGAAGCAAAAATTCTTACGGTGGGGAATTGAATTAGATAATTCCGGATAAATGTAAGGCGGCTAATTTGAAAAGCCTAGTTAGGGTTTGTTAGCTTATATTTGATGGGCCGGGTAGGGTTGTTTAAAGGAATTGGAGGTGTTGCTTTATACCCGTATGGGTCGGCCTTAGTTGCCTTGTATATGTGCTTTGTTTTTGTTTTTAGTTTCTCTTTTTGGTTTTGTGTTTTTATACTGTATTAGAGTTGCTAATAGAGGATGTCGTGCTCTTTTTTCTTACCATAACGGTAAGGTTTTTTAAGGAGGCGAATCCTGCTATTGTACGGTTCCTATTTATTATTAATAATAGAACCTTTTCTTTTAAATATATATATATATATTTGGAAATGATTTTTCGTATTTAAATCCTATTTATGATTATATAAATGAATTTAGGGTATTCTCCAATAATTAACAGCATAGGATATTTATTTTACCCATTTGTTAAAATATTATTTTGCTTCATTTTCTCGATTTCCTTTTCTTTAGCCACATTAATTTATTATTATGAATGATTCACCATTAGATATTGATTTGATTAATTTGTTGTTTTATGTGATTTCATACGGTGATGACATCCTTCTGTATGATTTTATGGTATATATTCTGTATGATGGGAAATCTGAATAGATGAATTAGTAATACCGTTTGGATGGAGCATTCGATGGTACTTTTTCGATTATTCTTTGGACTCATTATATAGAATATAAAAGGAGCGAGTGTGATGTGTTAGCACATAATAAATGGACTAGTAACACATAGTGGTACGAGACGCTGTTGTGTTATTTATTCGGTTATTCTTTGCTCATGGATGACACTCATATGCGGGTAAGTTGTGTGTGACTCGCTGCCATGAGCATATACGTAGGCTACTTTTTAACCATAGATTATATGTGTATTATGTGTTTGTCTACCTTTTTGTCCAATTCCCTTTTGGTCTCGTGTGTGAAGCGGATTGGTCAGTATCCACCTTGGCGGGCTGATCGCAGTGGTCATGCCCTAGATCCATGACACCTTTATATTATTTATTTATGAGCAATTGTAGAGTGCATGCCCCTGTGTCACATAGGCTTTCGGTAAGTTACCTTTCTGGCACATGTCCAGTCATGATTGAAGAGGCTATACATAGTTGAGCCATTAGTGGATCGTTGTCACGATACTGAGGGGAGAGGTAATGGTAACCGATGACTGTAGGAGTTGTGTTAGATAGACACATGTATGGCTTTTGGAGCAAGCAGATGTGCTGTCAGT
This sequence comes from Allium fistulosum, assembly GCA_030737815.1. NCBI lineage: Eukaryota > Viridiplantae > Streptophyta > Magnoliopsida > Asparagales > Amaryllidaceae > Allium > Allium fistulosum. Next base: position 424,203,500 of record CM060906.1, read on the forward strand.
CTCCTGTCTGGTTCCGGTGTGTGTGTGTTGTAGATAGGAATATACTATGATGAGATGTGATTATACCTACGATAATGTCCAGAGTATGGTTGACCCCGTATCCTTTTCAGGAAGATGGCCTATTCTTTTCAAGAGACGGCCTATTTATTATTGATTATAACTGGGTATTGTTATGAGCTAGTTCAAATCTTTCTTAGTGATTTTGGTGATTTGATGATGCTATTTTATAATGTGATATTAAGAGATATATTTGGGTATTACTTTATATAGGCCTAACTATACTTGGTGACATTTCATTATTGATGATTTTTGGATTTTAATGATGATGTCTGAATACAAATTATTCACTCATTGAATATAGTTTTTGGTTTTCTATTGATTTACTTTATATGGGTGATGATGCTTTCTTTTATGGGTTTGTTGTGGATGTTGTTATGGAGATCTTTTGAGACTGTTATGCTATCAATAATACATTTTTACTTACCACCGTATGCTATATTATATCTATCATTATAGACATAATCTAACCCTTGTGTTATTTATAGTATTCGGATCAGCCCGAGACATTTTAGGTTCAGGGACAAGATGACCATTTTATGGATGTTGAGCATAGATAGAGGATAAGATATCATTACAAATAGTCAGTATATACTATTGAGATGTATTTTGATTCATGTATTGGATGTTTTAATGGTAGTGTATATTTGATGCACATTGGATCTATGTATGGTTTACTATTATATATTATCGATGCATTTTTGACTCTGTGTTCTCTTTGTATTTATTATATATATAGTGTATTATTCTATCCTAGAGACACATGTGTTTATTGCTTTATGCCGATACTGTGTACATATAGATGGGTTATTTATTCGACATTTAAATACGTACTAGTGTTAGCCTAAGGGAATATTCGTGTGTACCCTATATCACCTCATTCTTCATATTATCCAATAGTATTACAATATAATACTCTTAGGTAGTATGGGTATAGAGGTAGGTGTTACTATAAATGCATGCCTTTATTCTCGAATCTATAAATAAAAAATATTCGAGGATAACCAAATATCATTTTTAAGCAAAATGGTATTTTATTTCGCTTAACAAATAAAATGTCAATTTATTTACCCGATTAATTAAATTTTAACATCTAATACAATCAGTATCATAATATCAAACATTCTATTCAACCAATTTAAATCATATCAAGCAATTCAACAATCAAGTCTTAGCTTAGCAATTCTATCATCTAGCATCAAGAAATAACCAAATATGCATTAAAACTCAAACTAAAACTTGGAAAAGGTAGTTTAGAAGTAGGAGAACTTATACTCATTTCCTAACCTTGAAATCTTTTGATATGATGAAGCAAATGGAAAACATGGTGTCCTTGAAGATGAAGATGGTGTATGGTTTCTATTTTTAGTTTATGGATGAAGTAAAATTCTAAGGTTAGTGATGCTTTTATTGGCTTGGTTGCTTAATATATGGTGTAATTTAGGGGGGAATTCTTAGGAATAAGTTAGAATAGAATAAGTTAAAATAGAATAATGGCACTTAGGATAAGTATGCACTTAGAACAAGTATGCACTTAGGATAAGTATATATGACATAGGTTAAAATAGAATGATAACACTTAGGATAGTAGAAGACATGGGTAAAAATAGAATAGCGATATTAAGGATAAACTTAATGAAGATAAACCTTTGTTTCATTCGTTTTCTTTTTATTTTAAAAGCAATAACCTTAACTATGTTAAACCTAACCACCGTTATATTAACGTTTTGAAAACATTTAAAAAATCTAATTTAATGTGTTTTTCCCAGTTTTTTTATTCAAATAAAATTCCAAAATATAGTCTAATGGACTTATTTTATTTCAATTTCATATAAGGTTGTTAAACACCCACCATCATCATCTCCTCCGACCGTGTCCTTCTCTGTATTCCTATATCCCCCTTGGATTTGCATCAGCTAATCCCTGAGGCTCCAATCTCGCTTCAAATTGTCGAATTTGTTCTTTATTTGACTGGCGTAATAATCTATGCCCATCTGAGTGTTCAAGATGTTGTTTATTTCGTCGTATTAATAACCACAACTCCAAGTTTGTAGATACTCCCTTTACCACAACTCCTTCTGTGCTTTCCCTCTGTAAAAATATAAATTTATTTATAATGAATAAATGTGCATTACCTATATTAACATTCAACGTATTTCTTTTGATGTAATAGCTGTTGCAAGGAATATTTTACATTTCAACTATAGTAAGCTCTGTTAAGACTCTAAGAGGTACCTAAGTACCTCTTAATCTATTCTAAAATTATGGATGGTATACAATTAAAAAACACATACAAACAAAATAATAGATATGTCTATGTTGTTTGTGCTTGTATGCAAATATCATCAACCAAGATAAACTTATTAAGAGAAATATCATAATGTTCGATATTCAACATCCAAAGGAATTAGAAGTATCCGTCTATCATGCTAAAACTTATTCTACTACAGTTATTCAACTTAATACCATAACTGGGTAAAGAACTAAAGATAAACTCCAAATCACCTTCCAAAATCTTGAACATTTACTCATCTCCATGAAATAGCTAAAATTCCTGATAAAATATAACTCCAAAATCCATTCTCTCCATGTAACATTTTTGTATTATGATTTAATGCTTGATAAATAACAACCTCTTAAGATCTGTCATCATCTTGCTGAATATGGATACATAAGCTCGGTCCAAATTGGCATACGATAGTGTCGTTATCATATTAATATATGTTCGTGCATTTTTACTACTTGCAATTGCCATATGTCAGATAGTATACCTTGTATTTTTGTATCTGCCCCCAATTTCAGAAAAATTGAATTAAATGATGTATTATACTATTCCTTATTTTATTCTTTTGAATTACATAAAATATAACAGAAATAGTCATATGAAGAGCAAGTAACATATATACATATATATAATTCATTATAGCAAGCTTCCTATAAAACAACACGATTTGGCATATAAGACAATGGGGAAGATATAATGAAATTCTAGAGATGGACAATCAAGTGCACAACTTCAAAATATCGTAGTATACTTTAACAATTTACTTTAAAATGCACAGCCTTGACTTTATCTTCAACCTCATGGTCAGAATATGAAACCATTCGGAAATGGTAATATATTAATGAAGGTAATTGAAAACGATCAATACTGGGTCTACGTAACACACCAACTATCAACAATATCATTGTTGGACTGGGCTAGCCCGCAGCAGAAGTGTGTGTGTATTAGCAAGGCTAGCCGGCTTTATAGTGGACTGTGCCACAGTTTTTAAACCACAGATTTAACAGGTTTTCAGCACATGTGTTAGAACAGCTAAATGAAAAATAAAGTACAGGAGCTAGGTAGATGCACTAAAGTTACTAACAAATAAAAGGAGTCTAGGCCCCCTAAGTCGAGGAGGATCCACTAGCATCATCCTCAGATTCAGGCCCAATAACGTTTAAAAACCCAAAAATAAGAGCGGCCATGTTAGGCACATAATCTACCAAATCATCGGAGAATAAATACTCCTGTCCCAAGTTGGATCTTGTAAGAGAAGCCTATTTTCATCACCATCTTCCTTGGTCGTAGCAAGCACTAGACCATCCTCAGAAACATGGTAATAAAGAACCATTGTCTCACCTAAGTCGCCAACAAACATATGATAGCTAACAAAAGTCGAAGAATATCTCATATCGGATTCCACATGTGCCCACGCTTGCTCAGAGGAATGCCATTCAATATCATCATCAGCCAAGGGTGGAAATAGAGGAGCATCCAAAGTATCACTAGCTGAAGGCACTGTAGGAAACAGAGTATCATAAGGAATTGAAGAGCGAATCTAGTTAGATGGTACACTGACATCTGCAACTTCAACAACAGGGATAGAGGCTTTGTAACCAACCTCCTAACTGGAGGGCGAGGAAGAGGGATCTTGATTAGGATAGGTAAGGGAGAGTCAGAAGGTCCATGCTTACACTATTTTTCAACGTGGCCAAAAGAGTGGCAAATCGTGCAAATATCTAGTTTTCAACTATACTCAACATCAACATAAACATCCCTCTCCTAAGCAATACACACCTTCAGCCTAGAGGGAAGCATCTTATCTAGCGTTATTTCAATCGGTGCCTTTGCATACATGAGCTTCTTCCTTTCCATAGTGTTAGTATCAAAACATTTGAGTTTTCCAACTAGGCTAGCTAACCAATTGAGCCCAAGCAAGGGTTGGAAAATAAAAGGGATAGGCATGAAGTGAGCCCAAAATGAGATAGAAAAAATCAGATTCCTAACACTATCAATAGTTGGACTCCAAGGAGTTAAAATGAAAGGCTACCAGCAATGATGGACGGATCAACTTTGAGGACATGCAATCTTTCTCTTTACCAGAGAATTTGACATAAAACATTGAGTCGTCAAAATGAACTCGAAGGCCGCCCCTAATCTTCCAGTAACTACCACAATGTTCTCTAACAACAAAGTACGATTGGTTAGAATCAAGGAAGAAACTAACTAAACAATCTGACCAAAAATCAACAGCCGCTTGCATAACCTTAATCGGTGGAACCATGGCACCATCAATTTCAACAATGTCAAATGTGCAAGGAGAATAAGCACCCACATTCTTTGGTAAGCCTGAGAACAGGGAGGACCACTTGCTTGCATTGCGAGGAGCTGCCTTACCAGTATTCCCCAGATCAGCATTTGACTTAGAAGCATCACAAAGAATTTTTTAACGGGAAGCACATTTCGAACACTAGTTGGTACAGGAGAGCTAAGGGCTTCAGCTTGCATTGCAACATTATTCAGGTCCAACGCATCCACAATGTTACCAGCAGTTGCATCAGAGTTGACACATACTGACTTTGCTAAACCATCCATACAGATACTAGAATTTTTCCAACTCCCATTAGTTGTAGAAGTAAGTAGAGGGGACACAGAATAGACGCTAGCAACAACATGTGAGCTTAAGCCTGATAATGGAGCTACTGACGATACCATGTTCCCAAGAGAAGAAGCAAGTGCTCGAAATATTTTGGATCCATTAACATCAGGAAAATTAGGGAACGATGCAATACTAGTCGGAGACAATAGAGGAAATGAACCACCATTAGCACTGACGAGATTACCATGTAGGGTCAAAGAATTTCCAACCCCTAAGTCATGATCAAAAATAGGCAGAATAACATGGAAATCAATAATGACCAAATCAGCATCCAAACCTTCAATCACAGACGGAACAGTATCTTGGGTCATAGAAGAAAAATGAGGAGCGACCTCAATTGTACGGGCCTTCGGGGACGTTAGCTCATGATATCCAAGTATATGCTATCCAAATATATGTATGTAAATAAACTATTACTTATATATATAAACTATATATATGTATGTATATGTTAAGTTTGTTTAAATGATTTTATATAAATGTATAATATATATATATATATATAATTTGATAAATAAAATATTACTAATATATATATATGCATATATTATTATAATATATTTGTTTAAATATAAATAAGTATTTAAATATTAAATTTTGTTAAAAGCGTGAGTAATATATGTACAAATATATATAATAATAAAGTAATATTATTTTTTGTAGAGTAAGCGGGGTTGAAAACTGGGCCCCTACCAAATTTATTGAAAATAAAAGAGAGTACAAACAAAAGAAAAGAAAAAATACAGACCAAAAAAAGAAACGATGCTACAGTATCCATGGTTCGATTTGATGGTCCAAAAATTCATGCTTACTTGCTCTCATACCATCTAATATTTCATGCTTAAGAGCAGCCCAAAGCACAAGCACAGTCCTGCATTTTCCTTCAAATACCCTTTTGTTCCTCTCACCCCACACAAGTTTCATCAATTTTTTAAGAATGAAGAAAAAGTATGATCTTCTCACATTATTCCACTTGGTTGCAGTTAAAATCAGGGACCACTGTTCAGAGAAGAGAAGAGGAACAGCAACTATCCCGATCTTGATCATCATATCACTCCATAGCTCGAGAACTAAGGAGCATTCAAAGTATATATGTTGAGCAGTTTCAGCATAGGCATCACACAAGATACAAATGGTGGGAACGAACATTCCATAGTCAACAAGTTTCGTTCTTGTTAGAAGGGCATCATTAACACACTTCCAGAAGAACAAATTATCTCTGCTAGGAGAAATATCATTGCAAGTTGCTCTGTACCATTTGCATTCAGGCATATTGGCAACACCATGAAGAGATACGTAAACACTGCTAATTGAGTGTGGACTGCCATTCCAAAGCACTGTTTCCTGGTCTTGGAAGACATACGTATTAGAAGCTAGATTCTTCCAGTAGGACCTAACAGTTTGATTGCTGCAATATGGAAGGCACAACTTGCCATCCACTATATGATCAACAGCTTTGGCATTTATGCTAACTCCAGATTGGAACTTTTCCTGAGAGTTGAAAATGGAATCAAGTATTACGCCTTTGCAGATCCATGGGTCGTTCCAGAAACTGTAACCACTCAAGGCAGTGAGTTTTATCTGGATAAGAGGCTTAAATATATCTCTTAATTTCAAAATGTTCTCCAAATCCAGCTGTAAGACTGAGGAACATCCATTTGCCAAAAATTCTTGGATCCAATATTATGCACAAGACACCAACAAACCCAAAGAGAGTCCTTCATGTTCAAGATGGCATTGAAGTGAGTACTATAAGCGGCCCTATTCCAAACCGGAAGGTTGATGATGCCAAGACCACCTTTGCTGTAAGGCTTCTCAAAAGCTTTGAATGAACATGGAAACGGCTTCCTAGCATGGATGGAACCAAACCAGAAGAATCTAAACATTGCAGATCTGACCATATTCAAAAGTTTAGTTGGTAAAATGAAGGCCCTAGCCTAGTAGATCATCATAGATAGACTAACAGATTTAATGAGTGTGAGCCTGCCTGCTTGAGACAGAAATTTGGTGGACCACCTCTCCATGGTTGATGTAATTTTAAGAAATAAAGGTTGGCAATCAGCAAGGGTTACCCTAGAGGAACATAGAGGCAACCCAAGGTACGTCATGTCATGATGCATGATTTGCATCCCTGCTATTGAAGAAAGAACTTGACTTTGAACAGGAGAAACTCCAGCAAATAAAATGCTCGACTTATGAGTATTTAATTCAAGACCAGTCATCAGATAGAAACTATGAAGAGCTCGTCTAATGGATTCAAGAGACTGATGGTTGGGCTTGGTGAATAACATGATGTCATCAGCGAAGAGAAGAGATGTTATCTGGGAGTCTTTGCACTTTGAATGGAAGTGGATTTGTCTGGTCAGATACAGAGGCTTTAAGTAGCATGTAAAGACTTCCATAACCAAAATGAACACATAGGAAGAGAGCGGGTCGCCCTGTCTAATTCCTTGTTGGAGATAAAATAACCAGAGTTAGCTCCATTCAAGATCAGAGTGAATGAAGGGGTGGAGATGCATTCATATATCCATGCAACAAACACTTTAGGAAACCCCATTAGGGACATTGTTCTGACCACAGTAGTCCACTGTATGCTATCATACGCTTTTTTGAGATCAAGTTTGAGCATAGCTCCCTTGTGTGGCATTAGCACTGCTATATCCTTTTAATAGTTCATGAGCAAGCATGACATTATCAAGGATGTTCCTATTAGGCAAAAAGGCAACTTGGTTCTTAGAGATGATTCTCACAAGCACAGCAACAAGACGGGTGGCAATGATCTTTGAAATACACTTGTATATAACGTTACAACAGGAGATGGGTCTAAAGGATGAAACAGTAGAAGGGTGCAAGCCTTTGGGGATTAAAACAAGATTCGTGGCATTGACAGATTTAAGAAGCTTGAATTTGTCAAAAAAGTTGTGAATAGCCAAGCAGAATTGCACACCAACAATATCCCAAGAAGATATGAAGAACTGTACGTTGAAACCATCAGGACCACCACTCGAGTTTTTGTTCATTGAAAAGAGAGCATTCTTTATTTCGAGATCAGTAACTTTTTCCACTAGCCAAGCAGCTTCAATCCTATTAACTTGGGGCAAGGCAATAGTAGAAAGTTCATCCAAATGAGGCTTAAAGTTTTTATCATTCCCAAGCAGGCCAGAAAAATGCTTAAGAAAGGCACTGATCACAGTCTCAGGAGTAGAATGCAGGATCCCTTCATCATCATGTATCGAATATATATTGTTATTTGATTGTTTGTCTTTGAGGGTGGCATGGAAAAAATTAGTGTTCCTATCACCATCCAAAGCCCACTTGATTCTTGACGGTTGCTTTTTCATATCTCGTTCAGTGTCCAAGGCTTGACTAAGCTCATGAAAAAGTTCAGCTTCCTTGGTAGCAAGAACTGCTATATCAGGATGAGCCATCATCATTACTTGTGCTTCCCTGTGCTGTTCCTTAAGAATGGTTGGTCTGAGGTTGCCGTTACCAAACTTTTGTTTTGCCCAAACTCTTAAAGCATCCTTAATTGCTCTTAGTTTCCTGCAAAATATATACATAGGGTTTCCCAAAAAATGATTAGGCCACACAGTTTGTATTATTGAGTTAAATTCAGGATCAAGGATCCAAGAATTATAAAATTTAACTCCTCTTTTAACATCATGGAGCTTCCTACCAGAGGATATGATTAGAGGTGAGTGGTCAGATAGAATTGAAGGAGGAAGAAAGGTGGTTAGATCAGGCCAGGTAAAGGCTTTGAAATTAGAGAATGAATGATCAATATTTGAAAATGTTCTAACTCCACTTCTGGAGCGATTGTTCCAAGAAAATAGGGCGCCTTCCCTATGAATAGGAATGAGAGAAGAATCATAAATAGCAGTGTTTAAGGGATAAATATCATTAAGCATAAGAGGACGACCACCATGCTTGTCAGACAAGGCAAGGCAGTAGTTGAAATCACCAACTACTATCCATGGATATGTTTCCTGTCTAAGAGCAGGGATCAAGGTGAGGAGAGATTGTCTTATGGCTTGAGAGTTCGATGCATACACAAAGGAGATATAAAAGGAGGTAGGGGGATTATGGTACTTAGCATGGAGATGCATAATCTGAGCAGTGGCGTGAATGGGATCAAGAGATAGGACTAAAGGGTTATGAAGAATCATAATTCGACCATAGCTAGCTTCAAGAAGGTTATGTGTCAGAGTCAAAGATGGGTTGACATAATGTGCACCAGAAATCGTAAGAGGAAGATTAAGTTTAGTTTCAAGAATTGCAAATATCGACAAATGATGCGAAGTGATTAATTGCTTTACATGGTCCAACTTAACGAAGTTGTGACAGCCTCTAATATTCCATGAACCAATGTTGTGCAACATTATTAAACTAGAGATTGATGAGTAAGTTCTCTCAAGCTCCTTGTTACAGGAGATTCTGATCGGGATGAGACGTGGTTTTGATTCTATGGTTTTCTTTTGTTCCTGATGCCGGCATTCAAGCATGGAACACGATTAGAATCTCCATCTTCACAAGGCATCAAGGGAGGAGATTTCCATCCTGGAATGGTTCCAGTGAATACATAAGATTGCCTTGAAGAAGTTTGATTTGAATTCGAAGATGGTGATGGGAGAGTTTTGGGAAGAGGTTGTGAAGTTGTTTTCATTGTGATTACCATATCTGTAATCTGCTTTTGTAAGGCCAGACAAAAGGGTTCATCAGGGTCATTTTCAGGGAGAGGAAGGAAATTGTGTTGTGAAGGGGGAATGGGGTTATCTAATGTTGCTACAGATCCAAGGTGGTTCATACAAAGGGGACCGGGGTCAGAAGGCATGGTGTGTGTTTCATGCGCGACAGATATACTGCACATATCTGTGGAGACATTATGAACATTGCTTAAGGGTAATTCAGTAGCAGTTTCAACATTCTTATTTCGTTTAACTGATCTATGTATCCGCTCACTGCAGACCACTTCATCAACATGAGTAATTGTTTCTTCATCATGTTCCTTCTCACTAGTTACTTCATTCTCTTCTCTAGTTTCATCATTCAACCCAATCAACAACTCATATCTGTTGTGGGAAAGAGGTACCTCATGCTCCTTCTCTGTCATACTATTTTGAGATTTACTAACATTTAGCTCAAGTTCACCCGGACAGACCGATCCTTTTTGCATTTGCTCTACAATGGAAATAACAGGTTCAGCAACAGGAAGCTTGATAACATTCAATTCCGATATTTCACATGGGGAAGGTTCTTTAGAATTACTCTTCCTTTTTGCTACTTTCTGCCAAACTTGTTTACTTTTCTTATGTGTTGTGCCTACTCCAATATTTAGTTTAGCTACTTCCTAATTGTTACTCTTTAATCCAGCTTCATCGTTACAGTTAGCTTTATCTGCACATAATTTGAGGCAAGCAATGTCTACATAACCAAACTCCTTACATTCATTACATATGTCAGGCCTCCACAAATAATTGACTTTGACAACTTGAGTAGAACCATCTAGTAATTTGACAGGGAACTCATCAACTAATTTTCGATCAGGGGAAACATTAACAAGACATTTCGCATATCCAATCCTTTCTAGCTTCTCAGTGGACGTATCCATGCATAAAAGCTTTCCAATTCTGGAAGCTAGCCAGTTGATACCAATATGTGACCAAGAATAGATAGGGATGTTTGAAAGTTTTAGCCATACAGGAACAGTTCTGATAGAACTGCAACTATTACCTATTGATGGATCCCAAGCTTTAACTATGAAAATTTTGTTCCTAAGGAAGATAGGATCAGCTTCCAGTATTCTCCTTCTGTCCTCCGCACAAGACAGATTGAACAGGAACAAACTTCCATCAGATTTAACTACAATCTCACCTTTCAACTTCCACAATTTCTTCAGATGATTGATAATAGTGAGATAAGATAGGGGTTTATCAAGAAAGAATCCCACCAACCATTCTCTCCATATTTCAGTTCCAGCCTTAATAACAACATCAGGAGGAACTAGAGCATGGCCATCGAAAACAAGGGGAAAATCGATAGGGGAAAATTGCCCAGCGTTACGGGGTTTGGTCTTGAAAAGAGAAGACCATGAGGCAGAAGTAACCGGAGGTTGAGGGATGGACGAGACAGGAGGAGATTGGGGGATGGACGAGACATGAGGAGGTTGAGGAATGGACGAGACAAGAGGAGGGGGAACAGGGGGAGGTAAGGCTGGTGGGGAAGATGGCAGAGGACAGGTACGAGAAGATGGTGAGAGAATTGGTGAAAGTATGGGAGGAACAGGTAGAAGGACAGTTTGAAAAGATGGGGAGTGGGGGGGGACAAGGGCAGGAGCAGCCATGATGAAAATTCGAATATGAAAATGGTTGACATTTGAAAGTAATATCTTTTTAATTATAATATATAAATATATATACATAAATATATTTGTAATATATAATATAAATGAATAAAAAAATTATAAATTTTTTAAATAAAATTCTAGATCATATGCACTACTCATAATAATTTATTGTTATTTTTCTATTTTAAAATATATTTTAATTGAATATTTATTTGAAATTACATAAAATATTAATAAAAAATTATTTATTAAACTTTATTTCAAATTTTAAATTTCTAGTAAATCTTAAATGATATTTAGTGGTTTGATAAATTTTCCCATATTTTCACGGTTAAATAAAATATTAAATACTTTATTAATGTTTAGCGAATTAAATATTAATTTTAAAAAGAACAATTTTTTTTGCCCGAGAGCTTATCTGGTATTGATAAAATTTTATAAAATTTAAAAAATAATTATTGTAGCATATTTAAATTAATATAATTTATTTATCTAGTAAAATGATTTAAATAATATTAAATAATAGAACATATTTATAAAAGTAATTTTCTAACTGTCAAAAATTAGTACGAGAGCTTATCTGATATTGATAAAATTTTATAAAATTTAAAAAATAATTGTCATAGCATATTTAAATTAATATAATTTATTTATCTAGTAAAATGATTTAAATAATATTAAATAATAGAACATATTTATAAAAGTTATTTTCTAACTGTCAAAAATTAGTATTATAATTAAATATTATATATAGAATTATATAACAAATTTTAAACATAGTGTGAAGTTGTAATTAGTTATAACTATATATATGTAATTAAATTATATATATATATAGAAATTTAACAAATTGTTAAATATGCTATTATTATATTCGACTACACTAATCTGATATGTATTAAAAAAATTGTTTTTATTTTAAACATAAATATAAACATGCATATAATGAAACTAATTTATGACAACATTATTGCATATCATAACCGTCACCTAACTAACAGTAATATATATATATATATATATATATGATAAAATATTATACTAAGAATTATAAGTTATAATCTGATAAAAATCATACCTTAATTTCAAAGCCTTGAAATACACCTTAAAAAGAAAACTCTCCCCATTGTAATTGTAACGACCCCAGATTTTATATATATTTAAATTGATAATTAATTGAATTTTTGAAGACAATTTGTAAAATTTATCGATTAAAGTGATGCGAGTTTCCCCGAATTAAAATAAATTTTGTATAAATCATTTAAATTTAAAATATTGTATATATATATGTATATATATATGTGAATATATATGTATTTGGGCATATAAGAGTAAATTTAAAATTTTATATATATAGATATGTATTATTTGAATTTAAAATCTTAAATATAAATGGTTTAAAATAAAAATAATAATAAAATATTTGAGTTAGAGATTGAAATAGAAATGTATACAAGATAAATTATATAGTTTGTAAAATAGAAGATAAACATATTAACTAAAGATCTAACAACACATTAACATAGAAATTTATTTATATTGTAAAGCACTTAGACAAAGCATAAGATAGTAACATACATTCAACTAAGTAATATGACTAAAACCAAAAGTATATATGTACAAACAAAATAAAAAAAATGTAGATTTGTACATGCCATTATCTCTAGTACCCCATCCTATATCATTTCAGCCGAAATGAAGTAAAAGAAAGAAATATAGATATGGTACAAAGTAATTAATGCAATATCTTTAGCATACAAATACATATATATGCAGCCACCAAAACAAAGCTATCAGTCGAGTAAAACAAGAGGGAAAATTTCTGAACTAAGTTGTACAAACCGATTAAATATATTTACTTTGTATAAAATATATACCCGGTTGTACAGGAAAAAGGTAATCAACTGTAACACAAATTATATCAGCCTCCAAAGCTAAAGAAATATCACTGATATGTTAAACTAAAGGAAACATCACTTGTACAAAATAATATATCAACCTATACAACGAATTTCTTTATACCAGCCTTCATTTCATTTTCGTTCATCACCACTGAGGAAATATAAAGTAAGCATTATCTTTAAACTTAAAACAAAACTCAAATATTTCTTTCAAACAAAAATCCCTAAAAAAATATGAAAGCTAGAGAAAAAAAAAGCATGTGAGCAAATCTGAAGTGATGATTATTTCAAAACTTAAACAAACAACAATCCAATTAAAGCAAACAAGAAGATCCAGGAAGATCAAAGATTCCACCTTTTCAACTCAAAGGTTGTTCTCTGTTTGAATTATATTTCCAGGTGAGTAAACAAATTTTTTTTAGACTTAAGTATGATTAGATATATGTGTATGATTTATGGAAATTATTATGTTTTGTTGGTGGGTTATTTTCAAGTTTAGCTCTGTATACATATATATCTATATGACTGAGTGCACTGGTTCTTCTCTGCTTTGAGTTACAGGGTAGAAAAACCAAGAAAATTCAATTTCTCTATATACAATCAATTTTAGGCTTTGATTTCTAAATAAAAGATGATGGTAGGAGGGTAAACTTAATTTTAAAAATAATTATAAGTATAATTAGTTAAAGGTTTACTAAAAAATCTGAAATCACAGTCAAAATGTATAATATCAGAAAACCCAACCATGTTAATTTCAAGTTTGAATTATATAAGCTGATTCGCATGCGAAAATAAGAAATTTTGATATGAAGATCATGATTTTTAGTGTTGGGTATGTCGAGAATCCTCGAGATAAACAGGAAATGCATTTTCGTTGATTTCGCAGTGATCGTTGATGGATGGACATCGAGCTTGGGTTTGGGGATGGTTCGTGTGACGATGGTCAAGGGAAAAATGGTGGGAAGATTTTCTGGTGATCGGAGCAATCTAGCGATGTGAAAATAGGGTTTTAGACCCAGTTTTGTTGACAAGGTTTCACGAGGAAATTTTGTCGTCGATAGTTGATCGTAGTTGATCGCACCTGGGGGGATGGAAGCTCGAGACTGTGGCAAGGCTTGGGTCGGAGTCGCGTGGGTTCCAGCGACCTGTGGCGGTGAGTCGAGGGGATTTTAACGATCTGTTTTGTTCCAGTTTTTGAATCGAGTTGCTCGATTTTGAACGATGGTGAAAGTAAGGGTTTTGGGTGGTCGGAAAGTACGAATGGGTCGTTTGCGACCTGTAGGCATCGACGAAGTTGGTCGGAGCTTCGGCGTTCAGGTGTGCACGTGAACGTGTGTCAGTGGTGTAGGCGTGGGTCTGGGTGTTTCGTGACGACTCGAAGCAAATGGTGGAAAGTCTCGGGGAAAAGAAGGTGGGAGGAGACTCGAAGTCAACCTCGGGGAAAATGTGTTTTGGCTCGGGTTTTCTGTGACCTGGGGTTAACAATAAAGAAAATTTAACAAGTTTAAAACGCTGTAATGTATCCACCCAGATTTCCAAGAAATGTTAACCAGAGTTTTAAAACTAAAAAGAAAGCATGAACTGAGGTTTAAAAGCATGAGCAAATTTAGTTGACAAGATTAAAAGTATAAGTTGGCTAACAAGCTTCAAACAAATATTTAAACAAGTTTTATTTAAAAGAGCAAGTGTAGTTAAGTTCTCAAAACAAATTTCAATATAAATTGTAAGTCAAATAATCTTGTAATTTAATTTGTTTTGATTTAATATATCTTCAAAGTTGTGTTTAAAAGTAATTATATTAGATGAATTTATGAAATTAATTCCTAAATGATTTTTGATTAAAGAATGATGATGTAATTAAGTATTTAATTTTAAATAAGAATTTATCCTTATTCAATTAAGGTTGTGATTAATTAAAGATAATTAATTAGTGAAATTACTAAAAATTTAATCATTTAATGAAATTAATAAGGATTGATTGATTAATATTAATAATCAAAGTATAATTACTTAATGTAATAAATCAATAATTAAAGGTTAATTAATAAATGATTAATGGACCTTTAATCAAATGATTTTGGAATCGATTAATGTTAATTAACTATGATTGATGACCCATCTGATTTAAATAAATCAGATAATTAATTGAGCATATTTATGGATGACTATATTCTATTGAATGTTGTGTATTGGATTGATAACTCTGTTATCTGATTGTGATGCCTTGTACTATGATTTGCGTTGTGCTAAGCTGTTATATCT
This sequence comes from Allium fistulosum, assembly GCA_030737815.1. NCBI lineage: Eukaryota > Viridiplantae > Streptophyta > Magnoliopsida > Asparagales > Amaryllidaceae > Allium > Allium fistulosum. The sequence continues at coordinate 424,218,988 of CM060906.1, forward strand.
ATGATGAATATACTATTGTATGAATATGAAAATCCCTTTTTGCCCGTAAAACGGCATTTGAATTTCGATGCGACAGGGAGTCAGATTCCGATTGGTTATCCGAAACCCACATCGAATTGTAATGATGAATCTTTGTGATTGATAAATTTATTTTATCTGTGAGACTGTAAATGAAGATAAGCGTTGTGGATTATACCGCTTATCGATATTGATATATCTGTGATGATTGATGATGTTGCACTATTGTGTGTAAAACCCTTGGACTGCACTATACACACACAAATATGGATTTCACGTGGAAATCGGTTAAGTCACAGATGATTTAAATTTAATGTTTTTGAAATTGAAATTTTAATTTCAATTGATTTTGAAATTTGAAATTGGGGTTTAATATGAAAAGCTTTTGAAAGGAGTTTTAAAGATATTTTGGATACCTTGAAATTTAAATAATTTGATTTAAATTTGAATTCAAGTTTGAAATTGAATTCTATGATTTGAAACTAGGCATTAAAGATGCTGTACATTTTATATATGGGTTAAACCATTTTAAAGGTATTGATTTGGGAATTTGAATTTAATTCAAGGGTTTTAACTAATGTAAATATAACTGGATTTTTCCGAAACGAAAACTACTTGTTTTCAAATAATAATAGCTTTCATTTTAAGAAAGGATTTCTAAATTGTGTTGAAAGGTTTCAAGTTTGAAATGGAATTGAAATGTTTTGAAAACTATGAAATGAGTCTTTGATTTTGAAGACCGGACGAGTTAATCCAACTTGAAATAGAATTGTTTTGAAAGACTACGAATGAATCTTTGGAAACGAGTTTTGAAAGCTATAAGTTAAATCTTGACTAAAAGATTTAACGAGTTAATCCAAGTGAAATGGAAATTGTTTTGAAATCCATGAATGGATCTTTGTGAACGGGGTGAACTTTGTGAATTGAATCTTTTTGTTTAAAAGATTAAAAGTGTGGAAATTGTTTAAACCATTGAAGGTTTTTGAAATGAATCTTTTTGTTTAAAGATTGGAAATGGTAATTTGTTTTAACCATTCGAATGAAAAGTTTTGGGCTTTAAGCTGTGATTTAACTGAGACCCCAGTATCCATATGATTTTTAATTGCGCTTGTTATTCAATTTAGCCTGGAATGGACCTTTGTGTCATATAACCCATTCCGAATAGTGATACGACGATATGGATAGCATATGAAGACCGGTGGTGAAGACCGGGTATTTGTGAGAACGATAGGATGACATATCGATTGTCTCTGCACTGAGTCGCGCCGGTATAGAAATTCCCTAAGTGATGGGAAATCCGATCGGGATTGTGAATACCCGGATTGCAAGGGCTTCTTTGGAAGTGCCTTCGGTTCAATTCGAACCCAGAACAAACTTGTATGGATGTGTGTCTGACGTTACACTTTGAGATGTAAAGCTGGTTTCTATCAAATACATTTCTGTTGGTGGCGGAGAATTTATTCTCTTAGCTTAACACCCTTCTCTGAGACGTACGAGCTCAGAGGTTATGTAGTTGATGGTTACTAGTGATACATTCCCAATTTGGTAATGTGGCATACGAAGTGCTGTTGATCATTTGTTGATCAAAGCGTGGCTTTGTGAAAAAGCGTGGCTTTGTGAAAAAAGCGTGGCTTTGTGAAAAAGCGTAGCTTTGTGGACGAGACTTCGTCGAGCCTCACAGACCGGTAATGGTCGAAACAGGAATTTTGCGGCAAAGGTGTTTAGGGGTAGCGCCCCTAGGGTATGTCATTTCCTTCAGGATAAAAGGTGATATCATGGTATGGAGCCCAGATATTTTACCTATGTTGATGTTGCAAATTTATCATACTTTGTGGTTGTTGCTTTGTGATCGAGGTACCTCGGATAAAGGTCGATGAAGACCGGGGGATGACATAGCTCGTGTGTTAGTTACCTAGTTACAGCTGTATAGCGTGAGGTAGCGTCAGTGTGTTAGTTACCTAGTCACAGCTGTACAACGTGAGGTAGCGTCGGCCTTGTGTTTGCAGAGATCCGGTTAGGTTCTCGGGGTGTCTTTCCAGAGGCGTTTCCATTTCGGTGTAAGGAAGTTCCTTTGCCTGACCATTTGTTGGAAAATCCAAAGAAACAATACGAACCCAGTACGGTTTTAGTTGTAGAACCTGCATTTACATATGGTGGTCACCACTGTTTAGATGGTAGCTATAGTAGGCATACAATAATGGTTGTATGCTGGCTAAGATTAATATTGTATTTTCGAAAGGATTTTCTAGACTATGCACTAGTAATAATATCAAAAGAGTTTTATTTTACGTATTAAGCATGTTTGACTATCATAAGAAGAAATCTCCTCCAATTCTGCGTTTGCATTGTGGGAGGTCTTATGGTAGTTTCATTTTCCAAAAACATTGCGGATTTCAACGTTTGAAATACTTTGTTGTTGTTTTAAAGATAAACTGTTTTTATTCGCTCATACCAGTCCCATGACTGATCCGGAGTTTACTGTTCCCTTCCTAAACTCTGGGTGCCCACAATTTTCCACACGGGCAGTCTAGAGTTGGGTTTCTCAGATATTCTGGTTTGGTAGATTATCTAGAGCTAGTTCAGTGTTCGGAGTTCACGGATGACCGTCGTTGCTTATCTTTATGGTTCGAGCTTGATATTGGAGTCGTTGGACTCATTCTGTTTTGAAGATCATTTGGAGTGATCACTTCTGTTTTCCGTTGTATCACTATTTATCTCTGATATTGTTGTATCATATTGATATCATTGTTGTATATCATACTGGATATTGTATTCATTGGAGTTGTATATGATATCATTTATTTCTTTATTCCGCTATGTTGTTTACTTACTGTGTTATAAGCTCCGATGAACCAGATTCGGCGTTTGAATCTGCGGCATTTTGAGTACAAGTAAAGTACGGGTGCCGATTTTCGAAGGCCGATTTCAGGTTCATTACATTTGGTATCAGAGCTGAAGGTTGAACTTTAGCTCAGGAGTACAACACATTAAGTAGCTCATTAGAAATAGGATGAAGTATACCCTAGAATGAGTAATCTCTAAGATATATGTTCCATATGCCTCAGTAAATTCTCTTGCTATTCACTGATAGTAAGTATGAGTGCAAGAAGAGGATGAGATAGGGGACATGGAAATACGACTATAAATGGTCAATACCTGTAACAACAAGGAAGCAAACTTTTTCTCTATCAATCTCTTTTGTTCATCATCTTTTCAATTCTTCGATGGTTCTTGGTAGATCCAGGAAGAAGATTTGCTATATTTATATGGGACATAAACTCTAGATGGACCAAAATTGTTTGTTTGGATGAATTGGTTGCATTGGTTGCTATAGTTGATAGGTATACTTTAGTTTCTAAACTAAAAGTTTTGAAATTGTATCCATATATCTATCTATTCTTTGGGTCCCGATATGTTCTACGAATGGTTAGTTATCACTTCGAACTAACCGATGCCACTGCATATTTCGTAGATCTGGATAACCCGAGTATTTTGTTGATTGTTAAATAGATTCGTTCTCGTATCTATTATTGATATTCTGTTTTGGTAAGCCAAATACATAATAAATATTTAGTTTGATTTGATGAAATATTCTTCGTCTATCTTTGTGTCTCTTGGCAAATTTCGAGGACGAAATTCTTTTAAGGGGGGAAGTCTGTAACGACCCTGGATTTTATATATATTTAAATTGATAATTAATTGAATTTTTGAAGACAATTTGTAAAATTTATCGATTAAAGTGATGCGAGTTTCCCCGAATTAAAATAAATTTTGTATAAATCATTTAAATTTAAAATATTGTATATATATGTATATATATATGAATATATATGTATTTGGGCATATAAGAGTAAATTTGAAATTTTATATATATAGATATGTATTATTTGAATTTAAAATCTTAAATATAAATGGTTTAAAATAAATATAATAATAAAATAGATATGTATTATTTGAGTTAGAGATTGAAATAGAAATGTATACAAGATAAATTATATAGTTTGTAAAATAGAAAATAAACGTATTAACTAAAGATCTAACAACACAACACATTAACATAGAAATTTATTTATATTGTAAAGCACTTAGACAAAGCATAAGATAGTAACATACATTCAACTAAGTAATATGACTAAAACCAAAAGTATATATGTGCAAACAAAATAAAAAAATGTAGATTTGTACATGCCATTATCTCTAGTACCCCATCCTATATCATTTCAGCCGAAATGAAGTAAAAGAAAGAAATATAGATATGGTACAAAGTAATTAATGCAATATCTTTAGCATACAAATACATATATCTGCAGCCACCAAAACAAAGCTATCAGCCGAGTAAAACAAGAGGGAAAATTTCTGAAATAAGTTGTACAAACCGATTAAATATATTTACTTTGTATAAAATATATACCCTGTTGTACAAGCAAAAGGTAATCACCTGTAACACAAATTATATCAGCCTCCAAAGCTAAAGAAATATCACTGATATGTTGAACTAAAGGAAACATCACTTGTACAAAATAATATATCAACCTATACAACGAATTTCTTTATACCAGCCTTCATTTCATTTTCGTTCATCACCACTGAGGAAATATAAAGTAAGCATCATCTTTAAACTTAAAACAAAACTCAAATATTTCTTTCAAACTAAAATCCCTAAAACAAAAATGAAAGCTAGAGAAAAAAAAAGCCTGTGAGCAAATCTGAAGTGATGATTATTTCAAAACTTAAACAAACAACAATCCAATTAAAGCAAACAAGAAGATCTAGGAAGATCAAAGATTCCACCTTTTCAACTCAAAGGTTGTTCTCTGTTTGAATTATATTTCCAGGTGAGTAAAAAAAATTTTTTTAGACTTAAGTATGATTAGATATATGTGTATGATTTATGGAAATTATTATGTTTTGTTGGTGGGTTATTTTCAAGTTTAGCTCTATATACATACATATATATCTATATGACTGAGTGCACTGGTTCTTCTCTGCTTTGAGTTACAGGGTAGAAAAACCAAGAAAATTCAATTTCTCTATATACAATCAATTTTAGGCTTTGATTTCTAAATAAAAGATGATGGTAGGAGGGTAAACTTAATTTTAAAAATAATTATAAGTATAATTAGTTAAAGGTTTACTGAAAAATCTGAAATCACAGTCAAAATGTATAATATCAGAAAACCCAACCATGTTAATTTCAAGTTTGAATTATATAAGCTAATTCGCATGTGAAAATAAGAAATTTTGATATGAAGATCATGATTTTTAGTGTTGGGTATGTCGAGAATCCTCGAGTTAAACAGGAAACGTATTTTCGTTGATTTCGCGGCGATCGGTGATGGATGGACATCGAGCTTGGGTCTGGGGATGGCTCGTGTGACGATGGTCAAGGGAAAAATGGAGGGAAGATTTTCTGGTGATTGGAGCAATCTAGCGATGTGAAAATAGGGTTTTAGACCCAGTTTTGTTGACAAGGTTTCACGAGGAAATCTCGTCGTCGATAGTTGATCGTAGCTGATCGCACCTGGGGGGATAGAAGCTCGAGACTGTGGCGAGGCTTGGGTCGGAGTCGCGTGGGTTCCAGCGACCTGTGGCGACGAGTCGAGGGGATTTTGACGATCTGTTTTGTTCCAGTTTTTGAATCGAGTTACTCGATTTTGAACGACAGCGAAATTAAGGGTTTTGGGTGGTCGGAATATACGAATTGGTCGTTTGGGACCTGTAGGCATCGGTGAAGTTGGTCGGAGCTGCGGCGTTCAGGTGTGCACGTGAACGTGTGTCAGTGGTGTAGGCGTGGGTCTGGGTGTTTCGTGACGACTCGAAGCAAATGGTGGAAAGTCTTGGGGAAAAGAAGGTGGGAGGAGACTCGAAGTCAACCTCGGGGAAAATGTGTTTTGGATCGGGTTTTCTGTGACCTGGGGTTAACAATAAAGAAAATTCAACAAGTTTAAAACACTGTAATGTATCCACCCAGATTTCCAAGAAATGTTAACCAGAGTTTTAAAACTAAAAAGAAAGCATGAACTGAGGTTTAAAAGCATGAGCAAATTTAGTTGACAGGATTAAAAGTATAAGTTGGTTAACAAGCTTCAAACAAATATTTAAACAAGTTTTATTTAAAAGAGCAAGTGTAGTTAAGTTCTCAAAACAAATTTCAATATAAATTGTAAGTCAAATAATCTTGTAATTTAATTTGTTTTGATTTAATATATCTTCAAAGTTGTGTTTAAAAGTAATTATATTAGATGAATTTATGAAATTAATTCCTAAATGATTTTTGAATAAAGAATGATGATGTAATTAAGTATTTAATTTTAAATAAGAATTTATCCTTATTCAATTAAGGTTGTGATTAATTAAAGATAATTAATTAGTGAAATTACTAAAAAGTTAATCATTTAATGAAATTAATAAGGGTTGATTGATTAATATTAATAATCAAAGTATAATTACTTAATGTAATAAATCAATAATTAAAGGTTAATTAATAAATGATTAAAGGACCTTTAATCAAATGATTTGGAATCGATTAATGTTAATTAACTATAATTGATGACCCATCTGATTTAAATAAATCAGATAATTAATTGAGCATATTTATGGATGACTATATTCTATTGAATGCTGTGTATTGGATTGATAACTCTGTTATCTGATTGTGATGCCTTGTACTATGAATTGCGTTGTGCTGAGCTGTTATATCTGTGATGAATATATTGTTGTATGAATATGAAAATCCCTTTTTTCCCGTAAAACGGCATTTGAATTTCGATGCGACAGGGAGTCAGATTCCGATTGGTTATCCGAAACCCACATCGAATTGTAATGATGAATCTTTGTGATTGATAAATTTATTTTATCTATGAAACTGTAAATGAAGATAAGCGTTGTGGATTATACCGCTTATCGATATTGATATATCTGTGATGATTGATGATGTTGCACTATTGTGTGTAAAACCCTTGGACTGCACTATACACACACAAATAAGGATTTCACGTGGAAATCGGTTAAGTCACAGATGATTTAAATTTAATGTTTTTGAAATTGAAATTTTAATTTCAATTGATTTTGAAATTTGAAATTGGGGTTTAATATGAAAAGCTTTTGAAAGGAGTTTTAAAGATATTTTGGATATCTTGAAATTTAAATAATTTGATTTAAATTTGAATTCAAGTTTGAAATTGAATTCTATGATTTGAAACTAGGGATTAAAGATGCTGTACATGTTATATATGGGTTAAACCATTTTAAAGGTATTGATTTGGGAATTTGAATTTAATTCAAGGGTTTTAACTCGTGTAAATATAACTGGATTTTTCCAAAACGAAAACTACTTGTTTTCAAATAATAATAGCTTTCATTTTAAGAAAGGATTTCTAAATTGTGTTGAAAGGCTTCAAGATTGAAATGGAATTGAAATGTTTTGAAAACTATGAAATGAGTCTTTGATTTCGAAGACCGGACGAGTTAATCCAACTTGAAATAGAATTGTTTTGAAAGACTATGAATGAATATTTGGAAATGAGTTTTGAAAGCTATAAGTTAAATCTTGACTTAAAGATTTAACGAGTTAATCCAAGTGAAATGGAAATTGTTTTGAAATCCATGAATGGATCTTTGTGAACGGGGTGAACTTTGTGAATTGAATCTTTTTGTTTAAAAGATTAAAAGTGTGGAAATTGTTTAAACCATTGAAGGATTTTGAAATGAATCTTTTTGTTTAAAGATTGGAAATGGTAATTTGTTTTAACCATTCGAATGAAAAGTTTTGGGCTTTAAGCTGTGATTTAACTGAGACCCCAGTATCCATATGATTTTTAATTGCGCTTGTTATTCGGTTTAGCCGGGAAAGGACCTTTGTGTCATATAACCCATTCCGAATAGTGATACGACGATATGGATAGCATTTGAAGACCGGTGGTGAAGACCGGGTATTTGCGAGAACGATAGGATGACCTATCGATTGTCTCTGCACTGAGTCGTGCCGGTATAGAGATTCCCTAAGTGATGGGAAATCCGATCGGGATTGTGAATACCCGGATTGCAAGGGCTTCTTTGGAAGTGCCTTCGGTTCTGTTCGAACCCGAAATAGACTTGTATGGATGTGTGTCTGACGTTACACTTTGAGATGTAAAGCTGGTTTCTATCAAATACATTTATGTTGGTGGCGGAGAATTTATTCTCTTAGCTTAACACCCTTCTTTGAGACGTACGAGCTCAGAGGTTATGTAGTTGATGGTTACTAGTGATACATTCCCAATTTGGTAATGTGGCATATGAAGTGCTGTTGATCATTTGTTGATCAAAGCGTGGCTTTGTGAAAAAGCGTGGCTTTGTGAAAAAAGCATGGCTTTGTGAAAAAGCGTAGCTTTGTGGACGAGACTTCGTCGAGCCTCACAGACCGGTAATGGTCAAAACAGGAATGTTGCGGTAAAGGTTTTTAGGGGTAGCGCCCCTAGGGTATGTCATTTCCTTCTAGATAAAAGGTGATATCATGGTATGGAGCCCAGGTATTTTACCTATGTTGATACTGCAAATTTATCATACTTTCTGGTTGTTGCTTTGTGATCGAGGTACCTCGGATAAAGGTCGGTGACGACCGGGGGATGACATAGCTCGTGTGTTAGTTACCTAGTTACAGCTGTACATCATAAGGTAGCGTTAGTGTGTTAGTTACCTAGTCACAGCTGTACAACATGAGGTAGCATCGGCCTTGTGTTTGCAGAGATCCGGTTAGGTTCTCGGGGCGTCTTTCGAGAGGTGTTTCCATTTCGGTGTAAGGAAGTCCCTTTGCCTGACCATTTGTTGGAAAATCCAAAGAAACAATACGAACCCGGTACGGTTTTAGTTGTAGAACCTGCCATTTACATATGGTGGTCACCACTGTTTAGATGGTAGCTATAGTAGGCATACAATAATGGTTGTATGCTGGCTAAGATTAATATTGTATTTTCGAAAGGATTTTCTACACTATGCACTAGTAATAATATCAAAAGACTTTTCTTTTACGTAGTAAGCATGTTTGACTATCATAAGAAGAAATCTCCTCCAATTCTGCGTTTGCATTGTGTGTGTGGTGGGAGGTCTTATGGTAGTTTCATTTTCCAAAAACATTGCGGATTTCAACGTTTGAAATACTTTGTTGTTGTTTTAAAGATAAACTGTTTTTGTTTGCTCATACCAGTCCCATGACTGATCCGGAGTTTATTGTTCCCTTCCTAAACTCTAGGTGCCCAAAATTTTCCACACGGGCAGTCTAGAGTTGGGTTTCTCAGATATTCAGGTTTGGTAGATTATCTGAAGCTAGTTCAGTGTTCGGAGTTCACGGATGACCGACATTGCTTATCTTTGTGGTTCGAGCTTGATATTGGAGTCGTTGGACTCATTCTATTTTGAAGATCATTTGGAGTTATCACTTCTGTTTTCCGCTGTATCATTATTTATCTCTGATATTGTTGTATCATATTGATATCATTGTTGTATATCATACCGGATATTGTATTCATTGGAGTTGTATATGATATCATTTATTTCTTTATTCCGCTGTGTTGTTTACTTACTGTGTTATAAGCTCCGGTGAACTAGATTCGGTGTTTGAATCTGCGGAATTTTGAGTACAAGTAAAGTACGGGTGCCGATTTTCGAAGGCCGATTTCAGGGTCATTACAGTAATCCTTTCTGGTTCAGTAGATTGTCAGTCCTTGAACCGTTGACCTTTAGCTATCGAATAGTGATCATATTTGAATTGATTTGAGTTTGTATTAATGGAGAGGCTAGGATATAATTTTGGTGTGCAAGAAGGGAAGAGGAGGCAGCAAAGATCATATCTAATTAGGGTTAGGGTTGCTTATGTAGTGGATTAAATGGAGAGACATGTGGATCTAATCTCATACTCTTTCTCCTTCAATCCGAGCCATCCAAAATCAAGCCCTCTTACACTGTAATTGAGCCACCTATTCTATCCTATCTCAGCCGAAATTCTTAACCCTATAATGGGCTTTAGACCCATTCAAGTCCATAACAAAATATTATGCAATTAAATCAAATTTAATCGCTTTTCGATATCATATATCGATAGATATATTAATAGCTATTATAAGTATATTTTGTAATATTTATTTCTCAAATCATAATCAGATTTTATAATTAATATTTCATAATTCTTAATTAATTTATGACAATTATAAACAAATTAAATCGTTTGGTCAAAGGAGAAGTAATCGTTTTGGTTGTGACTCGTCGGTGTAAATTTATTCAACAATTAATAGTGAACCATACGAATATTAACGTTCACACATCACTTAGTAGGTGGTGTGACATTTTGGCTCAATTTATCGCTTACTTGGTTTTGGTAAAATCCAATTTCACTCTGTTAAGAATTATCTGGTTGTGACTTTTATTATACCAATTCTCTTCGTTAAAACTATATCACTTTGAACTTATGGAATTTGGTAATAGTCAAAATTCCAATATCGTTTATATTCAACTCTATAGTCCAAACACAAAGTTCTTGGTTCAATAACAACAATAATTATTAACCAAAATGCTTTGGCCAAAGACTATGAGTTGACTTAAGTTGACAGTGATATTAACCTCATATAACCGAGGAGACGATTCCTCTCTTGAATAGTGCTTCACTTCCAATACTTCCACTCGACCCAACTATAGTCACTCAACTGATATTGTTCCATGATTTGACTATAATCAAAGTAGTGCTTTTATATTAAAGATCGGTGGTATCCTCAGGTCGAGAAAACTGTGTAGATTAGTAGCATCGATATTTTCTATTTGACCTTAATCATGGTAACCAACAGAAAACTATCGAGTGAATCATTCCACGGTTATTCAAGAACTATTAGTACGTAACCCGTTAGTGTCTCCAGCAGTCATGAGTAATACACTGCCCAACATTTAGAGAGTGTTATGTACTTTAATCTCAGTGGATGTATCGATATCCAGTCTCGATACATCTTGATTGGCAAATTTTAAGTATATTTATTTTTAATTGTGATAAATCACTCACGGTTACAAAACTTTGTAACTACTATCACAAAGCATACCATTATGGATTTTCTATTAAATATATGTTTAATTAAATTAATTAATTAATGTAACACATTTTACCAAGTATATAATAGAAAGAAAATACCTTTTATTTCGAACAAGATTGGTTATGAGTTAGATATATGTAACAAATTACATAATTGCCCATATGACATGCCCCTAACTCTATCAATCTCTCACTTGCACTTTCGGTCAATTATGTAACCTTATCCAACTTCTCCAATCGGTTTCCTAATAACCAATTGGGACAGTCTCTCAGTGAACGGTTATGCTATCATATTTCAATTATCTACTCTATCAATCAACTCTCTTCAATGTTGATAAACAGATTTATTATGTGAAACAATTTGGAGTATGTTTCTCGACTTCTAGTGAGCTCTAAGCTCTATTATGAACTATATATGACATTAATATCACATAACAATGTTATACGATTCTCAACATTTGGAAATACCCTCATCTTAGTTAAAAATTTGTGCATTTGTATTTAAATACAATGCTTTTATTGCGGCGCCATTCAAGGCGATGTACTTAGCCTTTTTCACTGAATCAATCATAATCTTTCATTTGGAACACTTTCAACTTAAAGATTCTTACTTGAATTTATTATTGATATATTGTACTCAATATAATTTATGGAAGTTTGAGGCCGAACACTCCTTTATAAGGAGTTCATAGTTTTTGTAAACAATTCTATAGTATTTCATAAATACACAAGAAAACCTCAAACAACCATTTAGCGAAGTCAATTTGGATTTTAGATTTGCTTCATGTACCATATACATAGACAAATAGCGATATTGTAGACAACATAATATGTACAAATAATTCCTATAGCTAATGCATAAGAAATTCATCTTAATGTTCCGCATTAAACATTTTAATAGGGTGTCCTAGCATATCGTTTGGGACATTCTTAATATCTTTATACTTGCTATAAAAGACATTATTGACAAACTCGATGTCAAGTATTAAAAACAACTAACGCTGATTCTAAAACAATTACATCGTTGACAATCAACATTGTGTTGTTTACTTATGGTTTAGAGATATCTATGTACCTTTTAACCTTCTTCTTATGAACACATGCTTCCTCTACATTTTGACTGATAATCAAACTATTTGATACATCTATCAAAACACTTATTCAGTATTGTGCTTTTTAGAATGATACTTTCGTATCCGTTCTTGGATCGTATCCGAAAAACCCACAAACTCAATATCACTCTCACTAATTTCGACACATTTTTGTTGTTATATCCAAATAGTCTAGTCCAAATCTATATTTAGAGCTATATGCTTTAAAACATATATCACAAAACATAAAATCAAACTAGACGATAACTTTGTGAGTAAAATCTGAATCAACTTGAGCATATTGAATGGTGAATCTGTTACGTAATTTCAACAATTAAAATTTATGGTAATATTTTTATCAATGTGGCTCACTATATTTGTCTTTCTCATAAAGATACATTTGCGGCCAATGGAGCATATCCTATCAGATACAATTATCAAATCATATTTTGATAATGTACTTGGAATCTGTTTTGGATTTGGGCATCGTACCATATCATAGAGTCAGCACTCTTAATGGTTTAATTAAACAATCTGGGATTATTTATTCTTGAAATTGACAATAAATTCACGGTTTCTCTTTAATGAATGAAAATACTCATTAGATGTTCTAATGTATTTGCATTCATTTAGGTCCGATTAATTTCATTTCATCCTTTATAATCGGTTTTATCATTAGATCATATCCAAATTCATTTTATACCAATAATTTCTTAAAGAAATTCCTTCTGTATGAAGTTGGTATCTCTTGAAACAACAGTTGTTTCTCAATGTAATGGAACAGGCATTCATAAACATTTTATGAATAGCCTTATATAAAACCGATTTTTTCATTAGTTCACAATATATTTATGTTTACAACATAAATTAGTCATCTGATGACAACCGTTCCCAAAATTCTCTTGGGAGGATTCATACAAGATCCCTTACGTATAATTGTTATGTGTAGTCTTTCAACTCACATAACCTGCCAATTCCTTGGCATGGGATATATAGGGGTTTCTTATAAATCCTTATCTTGTATGGTTTTGTTAACTGATCTTTGTATGATATTAATTTTAACCTAGTATATTGCTTTTAAGTACACACCTTATAGATATTAGAACCTCATATTTTTATAATAATAACTATACAAGAAAGTATTGCGTATATTATCGACATTTTTAGGAAATTAGCTATTCAAAGAGATCAACATGACGAAGATAAGTTGATGATGATACAAAATTTTAATATCAGCCATAGAGTCAGTAGTCTAAAGAATTTACATGTTAAAATCTCTTCAAAGTGCTATACACACACACACTATTGAATATTATTCAAAGTTTTAAACACCAAAAAGAGCACAGAATCAACCGACTGACAGACTCTATTCAATCAACTGATATAGTTATAACTACTTATTTTTAAAACAAGATTCAATCAACTAACTTATACAATTCATTCGACTTAATATGTTATTTTTTTTAACTGTTCCATTGTAGGATAAAATTCCTTGTAACTCAGTCGACTAACCTACCTATTTTAGTCGATTGTTCGTAACAACTATTTTTCAAAACTAAATTTCTTAAGGGTATTCTTCTCTATGAAGAGACACTTTCCTTCAACAATGGCTGCAACTCTTTAATAAGTCACCACACTTCATAAATAGTTACATCTACTCATACTTTATATAAGGAAATCAAAATTCTTGAATTATACAACAACTCTATTCTCTCTCACTTCTATACCTTGACTTGAATTCTCTCAGCATTCAAAATATTTAAATTACTTTTAATTTTATCACTTGCACATTCAAGTATGCTTTTCTTTTGATCAAATTACTTCCAATTCTTCATAGATACACTTCATACCGCTAAGAAGAAGATTTTAGGAAGGTTGTATTTATCGAATCATCCATGCTATACTAGAGCACACGAAGTCACAAACTTAATTATTCTTTTGTAGTCGAAGTCCTATTGAGATCTTTAGGCACAAGTCCTATTCGGTAGCTCATGCGGTTGTAATACTAATTCATCCCGGTTAAGTGAGGGTGTTGTTTTAAATCTCGAAGGAGTTTGGGATTGGATGTAGAACGGGAAGTTTGAACCAATATAAAAATATCTAGTGCACTTTACTATTTGGTATTTTTTATTCCCATAAGTTACAACTTAGAAAAATATTCATATTACTAGATCTTTGGTTTCTTTCAATAGAAAGTATTTAACTCAAGTTCACTCATCACTAGTCGTGATTTCTCCAATAAAGTTTGATTCTCCTTATCAATAAATTATCATGTATTATAGGAAGGAGTGACTTTTGACATTGAATCTTTTATTTATTTTTAGGTGCATTCGGAACTCTTTCCAATGTATTCACCCATTCAATCAAATCAAATCATTTCTGTCACGTGTTGTAACATCCCGTATTTTTAAGCTATTGAATTTGAACATTTAATTCGTTTTAAATGTTAATGTGGATTCTTAATTGATTTTAAAATGAATAGATTCAGATTCAATCAATGAAATAAGCTATAATTTTTAATTATAGCAATCCTGGTTGAATTTGAATAATGGGGAAATAATAAATTAAATATTCGGAATTGAGATAAGGGTAAATCCGAATGTAAATAGTGATAAAAATGGTGTTTAAATGTATTTTAAGTTCAATTGGTTATAAATAATATTGTTGGAATTTTAGATGAATTTTAAAGTGAATAAATTATTATTTGGGATTTTATATTAATTTAAAAATGAATTTAATATTATTAAAATGCAAATAATCAGATTTTGAGTCCGGATTGAGCCGAAATGATTTTAAATGTGGTTATACATTTTATATGATTTATTGTTAAGTTATTAAAATTTTAAAAGTGAAATTTTACGCGTTTTCGTCAATTTTGACAAATCGCCTGGTTTAATAGACGAGTAAAATAGCCTTCCGGGGCACAGTCTCGGAATTTGACGAAACTAGTTCCATTGGATCCGTAATAGTTAGTTATTATCGGATTCCAATTTTCGTAGCAATCGGAGTCGTCGTTTGACCGTGGCAGCTCGAAACGCATCGAAATCGATTTAACCGATTTAATTTTAAATTGATCGTTTAATTCCGTATCTCGCTCATACGATCAAATTAGCTTACGAAACTTGTTCCATCGTGTCCGGAAAGCGGAAAAACCCCAGGGTAGCCTGTTGGGACGTGAGAATTGGAGGTCGTTTGCATAACGGTTGAATTGAGGGATTTTATTAATTAAATAATAATAAAGCAATTATATATATTCCATAATTTTCCAAACCCTAGCAAAATAAAGACGGGCCGCCGTTCTCATCATTCAATGGCCGAGACCCCTCCCTCTTCTTCCCTTGATCCCCACTTATCCACTCAATTAAATTGAAATGTTTCAACATGGAAGTTGGAGAACACCACGACGTCTACTCATCCAACGGCTGATATGCGTTCTCGTCGTCTATAGAAGAAGCAAAGGGCTGCTGTTTGTCACCACTTCAGGCGCGTTTTCCGAGGCGAGCAATGGGCCGAGCTTGGCTAGCCTCTGGCCGAAGGAAGGTGGCGAGGTGGGCTATCGGTTGGCAGGTCTTGATCGACGTGGAGTCGAACGGAGGTGGAGCGGTTCGATGCCCTAGTTCATGCGTGATGGGTTCTTCCATCTGGAACGCGCGTACGTGATATAGGAAGAAGATGTTGGCGGCCTTGATTTCTTCTGGGTAGTGAACGGTTAGGATTTGGTGTGTTTTTTTTTTAAAAAAAAAAATTTATATAAAAAGGAATTTGTTTAAATCGATTCGTAAAACTTTGTAAATTCATAATTATTTCGTACGTTATCAGATTGAGACGAAACTGGAACCGTTGGAATCACAGAGAGACGTACTTCGTGATGGTGCAGATCCGGAGTCATTCCGGGCAAGTAGAAATTTGAGTTAAATCGGACACCGTCCGGTTTAATTTAAAATTCGAACGCTCGCCGAACTCAATGTGAGTTATTCTCACTCACATCTGGATGCTAGACATTATAAATAGTTGATATTTAAATATCTATATGAATGGTTGATTATATCTGTGATTATCAGTCTGGTTGATATTTATATTGCGATGTGCTAATATCTATGATGCAGGGAGAAACAGGTTGGAGGGATCCAACTGGATTCCTCACAATGTAGCAATTATTTTATAATTGATAGTGATACCTGTTTATATGATGTGATTGATAAATCTGGAAATTTAGTTGTTCTGTGACATTGTGGTATAAATTGTAATTACAGAATTAAATTATAAATGGCTAAAAAAGTGTTTTTACGAAATAAAATGAATTGTTAAATTTAGAATTTCAAAGAATAAAATTTGAAATCGGATTTGAAAGGAAAAATGTAAATTGGGCCAAATTGGGATTTTGAATATAATGGGAAGTTTATGAAATGGGTAAATGGAAAGTATAGTTTTCTGGAGATTAAATTTATGAAATTATAAATTGTTTAAAATAACGGTGTTTATTTTAATAACGACTAATGTTATCCGGAAATTAAAAATATGTTAAAATGGAGTTTCCGACTATAAATAAACAAGTTCAAATGAAAAACAGAATGTTTTGAAATGCCGTATTTCATTGGAATGTAACTAAGTGAATTGGAAATTTGGCTTCCATTGAAAATTCACCAAGATGTTTATTTAAAAATGTTTAAACTATATTAAAAAAATGAATTTCCGAAAATGAGAAAAATTGTGATTTAACTTCGGAGGAAGTTATAGTTAAGTATGGAATTGGAAATTTATGTTGAAATCATAAATTGACTTGAAATAAATCAGTGGATTTATATGAAAGAGTACTTTGGAATGTTTTGAAACGAGAAAGTGTTTCCCTGGGAAAAACCAAGTTAGTGTTTTTAAAGATTTTATTTAATTTAAAAGTTAAGTTTAAAATTTGTTTAAAGAGTATTTTTAAGAAATTGTTATTTTTAAAGTAACAAACTAATAATTTAGAAATCGTAATGATTTGAGAATATATTAGTAAATATTTTTACGAATGGATTTATTTAAAAGTTGGTTTTAGCTTAAGCTGTTAAAATTAGTATTTTTCTTCTTATAACGCTATTTTGAATTTAGTTAAACTAAACCCTTATCTTTAAATCAAAGTTTATGTGTTAATGACTAGTTTTCTTCACATATTTTAAATTTATATTTTGAGTAAATAAATAGAAGTAATTTTCATATTTTAAAGTATATTTCAGTATAAGTATTTTTAACTGTTTTAAATGCAAATTGTTTTATACTTGGTTATTCCCGATGGGAATAAAGGGTAAATGATTTACCTTGTAAAGGAAGAGTTTTGGAAAATTGTTTTCAAACGAGTTTTGAAAATTTGAAATATATATCTTTGAAAGATATTAGAGGCAAATAAATAATATGGAGATTATTTATTGTGTGATGGATGTGTATGGATGTTTGTGAACATTAATTGATAGTTAAATCACCGACTATCAATATTGGCCAAATGCGTGATCGTTTCGAAGAGACCGGGATCGAGTTTCCGTATACCGGGATTCTAGGTCTGGAGACTCGAAAACCACTTCGATCCGGTTTGTACGTTTCGCGAAAACGATTTCGGAGTCGAAGATGGAGCAGTGAAGTGCAAGGGCTAGTCGCTACTAATCCTGAGGATATTTCCAAAATGGATGTAGTAGGGGTAGTGCCTTCGGTTCCGTTCGGACCCGGGACGGACTTGTATGGACGAATGCTTTCGTGACATCGTCAGGTGGACGATGGGCATTCTAAGGGATATGTGCTATAAAGGTATCGTTTAGCCTCAAGCCTCATCAACCGGGAATGACTGAAAATCAGGGGATATGCAGCAAGGCTTCGTGGGTAGCCCCCACTTGAGATTAAGGTCATCCCTGTCTAGATGTCCCTTTATATTTCGGCTTAGTGGTGCGGTTGCTGATCCCAACCGTGGGGTGATTTTACTTGGAATTATCCAGTAAGGGATGATTCCGGTCTTGTGTTGCAGGGGAGCGGGCGTACTCCTCGGTACTGTGATCTAGGCCACGTACTGTGACAGGTGGTACCCCAGTGCCTAGTCATTCGTTGGAAATCCATTCTCCCTACGAGCCTGTACGGTTTTGATTGTGCCCAACTATTGTTGAAATGTGAGATGCAAGCATTTCAGCTAGATTCTATTTTACTTTCTATAGACACTATTATAATATCAGAGAATTTTAATATAAAAGTGTTTAGCTATCGTAAGGTAAAAACCCGACATGTTTATTTGTGGCGTGGTCTTACGAGATGCTTTTGTTTTCAAAGGATTTTTGAACTTTAATAATCAGTTTGGATGTATTTATGATGCGCTGGTATTCCAGACTGACTCGGGTGTTATTTTATTATAATGCTCGGGTCAGACCGAGTATATTACAGGATAGGATGCTATGGAGCTCAGGAGAGGAGCTGGAGTTCGAGACGTATTTCTCGTACTTGTATTATTCCGCTGCTGTGATTGTTGTATTGATTGATTGACTGGATTTGATGATTGTATTATGACATACTCTGATGATGATGTATTGTATATAAACAGATATAGTTTTGATTTGTGTAAAGTTCTGTTCTATATATTATATTTTATCCGCTGCGATTGTGAGATTCTGATTTGGTTGGTTCTTTCTTCTTCTACCTACTTTCTTATTCTTTTACAATCTGTCTTTTCCGGCATTCGATCGTCGGCATATTATACTGTTGAGTATTTTGTGTCGATTTTCAAGGGTCGAGAAGGGCGGGTCGTCACACGTGGTATCGGAGCTTAGATTGGCGACAACCTAGGCTTTGGTGGGAAAATTACTCATTTTAAATAGAGTCAGAAGTACTCTATAATGAGTTGAGTGTACTAATAGCTATGAGAGCGTACTTGTTAGTGGATATAAAATTGTTTTTGTACTGTGTTGACTTATCGGTTGAGTGTTTATGAATTCTGGTCGGTGCGGGAAGTACAACCGTATCGATAGGGGTTTCTAAACTCTTAAACAAGATAAACCGACATAGTATTATTTTTAAAGTGGGTAAATGAAATAATTTTACCCAAAATTGTATTTTGATATAAAAAGAAATAATTTTCTAAATTATTATATGTATTGGATGCTTGTTTGGTTGTTTCTTCTATAATTGAATAAGAAATTAAAACATGATCTAAAATTTGAAATGATATATATAAGAAAATAAGAAGTTAAAATATTAAAATGGTTTATAACCAAATGGAATTGCCTGGATATGTTTTAAATAAGAAAAGTAAAAATTAAAATTTGATTTAAACTAGAATTTTGACCCCGGAAATTTTGAAAGGGATTTCAAATGGAATTAAACAAAGTTTTGGGAGTTTGACTTTGTGGAAATGTTAGAAATGTTTTCAAAAGCATTTGGAAGTTTGGTGTATTCATTTGGAAAAATATTTTGAGATGGGAATTGCTTTGAGAAGAATTTCAGAAGTAAAGAGCACTGAACTCACTTCAGTTGCTGGAAAATAATCCTGATGATGCTGGCCACATCATTAGAATTCATTTTCGAGTTTCTAAAGTGATGGATTGCTACCAAAATAGTTGGTTATGACATTGTTTGGACTTGTTTGGGAAACAGGTGATTTTGGAATTTTCAAAGGAAAATTGTTTGGTAAAAGCAGTTTGTTTTGGAATTTGGTATTTGTTTTGAATATCAAAGAGAAATGTGTTGATTTTTATTTCGAATTGGTTTTGAAATAAATCCGGGTAAATTGAATTCTGGGAATTCTATTTAAAATAAAAATGTGAAGGTTGAAATGATTCAACTATATAACTTGTAAAGGAAAGTTGATTTAAAGAAGAATTGAGTATATATGGAATGTAAATTTACTTTGAATAAATGAAGGTGAATGGAATATATCTGGATTTAACTTATGATAAGTTAAATAAAATTAAGAATTTGAATTTGAATTAAATCTAAATGAATTGGAATTAAATGGAAGTTGAGATAACGGTGAAATGTAAATGCTTATGATTGTGCAAATGAATTCATATTCTTAAGCTATTAAGTGTTAAAATTTGACATTGTGATTATAAAAATGTGGATTGGTTTGAAATGAGCAATATAAACTTACAAGTAAATAGTTGGAGAACTTGAGAATGGAAAATTTGATTTTAACTCAAGTAAAATGGAATTATAATCACAAATAAAAATGGTTAAGTGGAATGGTGAATTCGAACTTAATTTTAAATGGAATGCAAAGTAAGGTAAAACAATTATAAAATATAAAAGAGGTAAGTGAACTGAAGTTAGTAAATAAGTTGAACTTGGATATGGAGAATTAAGATTAAATTGAATTTGGTTTAAGTTCGACTAAAATAGAGTTAAGCTGAATATTAAATTTCAGTTGTGTTATGGATATAAATGAATGTAATTAAATTCTTATTTAAAGTAGTAAAGGAAATGGTTTAAATTCAGGTGGGCTAAATAAAACGTAGATGAACTTGAATTAATTCTGGAAAGGAATTAAATTGAAAATGCATATATAATTTAGTTAACCTTGAATTAAAATGGGATAAGAATTTAGTTTAATGGAAATTTAATTTAGTTGAAGTGATGTTGAATGAAGTAAATGCTTACTCAATTAAATCCAAAATGATTGTTTGGAAATAAATCTTGTGTAAGCTAAATTAAATGGAATTTGTATTGCAATAAATAGAATTTTGATAGTTTGGTCAAAATTTAGAAAGTAAGGGAAAAATCCAGTTGTTGAATGAAATTTAAGTTTGGTAATAAATGTTGGAAGTGAGAATGTATAATGGGATTAGATTATAATAGTGATGGTTTGAATTGTAAATAAAATTCAAATGAGAGAAATAATTTAAATGGTCTCTTTGTTGATAAAATAAATCTAAAATGGATTGGATAAATAAACGAAGAGCATTAAACTTTGTAAATGAATTGAAATTGGTTGAATGAGAATCAGATGGAAATAAAATTAAATAGATAATGGTAATATTGTGAAACTACTTAAGCAAATTGAAAGAAACAAATGATTGGGGATGAGCTTTATTGAGAAATTTGAATGGAATTTGTTGGATAATAAAATTGAATTGAAAGTGAAATGATATTCATTAATTATTGTGGTAAATTAAGAATGAATGAGTTGAATATAACCCAGGATCGAATGATATTAATATAAACTTGAATTTGGTTAATGGAAATAAAGATGTAAGGAAAATGTAATTTAACAATTACATTGAAAAGAGAAAATATTTGGTTTGTGAACCTTGTAATGGAATAAAATTTATATGAATCCAAGTTGGGAATAATTTTAAATGGTTATAAGCTTAAGTGGCAATTGTTTTGCTTGAATGACATGGAAATTTGCATGTATTTGCAATTGAGTGTTTAAAAGCAATTGGAATTGAATTGTGAATAAATTGATATGAATGGGAACCCAATTCAAAGAGTTTTGTAAATGAATGCAAGTGAATTGATTTAAAATAGCAAATGAAATTGATTTTGAATCAATAGGAATGAATTGACATTTTATTTAGTAATTTTGCATATGAATAAAAATGGATTATAAAAGAAATGCAAATGTTTCAAGTTTAAAATGAAGTTTGATTGTAAATCAAATTTGGAATGTAAGTAAAATTAAAAAGGTAAGAAAGGCATATGTAATCATATTGAAGTAGAAATGAATTGGTTGAGATAAATATGAATTGTATATGGTGAACTTGAATGTAAATCATTCAAATGAAATAAAATAGTTGGACTTGAATAAGTAACTTGAAAGGTGATTGAAAACTTGAATTTAAGGCATTCAAGTGAAATAAAATGAA
The DNA here is from genome assembly GCA_030737815.1 of Allium fistulosum. Taxonomy (NCBI): domain Eukaryota; kingdom Viridiplantae; phylum Streptophyta; class Magnoliopsida; order Asparagales; family Amaryllidaceae; genus Allium; species Allium fistulosum. Next base: position 424,240,962 of record CM060906.1, read on the forward strand.
GTAGACTTGAATAAGTGATTCGAAAGTGATTGAAATATTTGGATTGTTGAAAATATAGTGACATTGTTAAACTATGAAATTTGAGTTTGTAAAGCGAATTAAAATGATGTCAGCATTGTGAAATTGGTTTATAAAGATGGTTAGCTTGCATTTATATTGGAAATGCTAATGAAATGTTCTTATCTTTGAAATTTGATGAGTTTGTTGAGTATAGTACAGGTGCGGGAGGCGTTCGAGAGAGTTGGAGCGCGTATATGCGAGATATTAGCCGCTTGCTTTTAAAAATTTGCTAAGAGGTACGCCTACGCAAATATAATTGGGAATTGATATATATATTGTGATATATTTTGGTTTCCGGCCATGTGAGCCGATGTATATATATTTGTGTATCCTGCGATATCGCAGAAGCTCCTCCGTGCAAAGGAGACTCCGCCAAAAAATTTCAGAAATTTTGGGAGTTAGAAAATTTTTGGGGTTTTGGGAAAATTTTAATAACTAGTAAAGTTATTTTGGAAGCGAATGTTTAAATAAAGGCTTTAAGGTAAATAAAGCAAATGGTTTTGAAATGGAGCTGAAACTTTTTGGAAAGTGAATATAAGCTTTTAACTAAGCAAATTGGGTAAGTAAATGGGTTGGAGAGTATTTTCTACCTTAGCAAATTTCGGGGACGAAATTTTTATAAGGGGGAAGGAATGTAACATCCCGTATTTTTAAGCTATTGAATTTGAACATTTAATTCGTTTTAAATGTTAATGTGGATTCTTAATTGATTTTAAAATGAATAGATTCAGATTCAATCAATGAAATAAGCTATAATTTTTAATTATAGCAATCCTGGTTGAATTTGAATAATGGGGAAATAATAAATTAAATATTCGGAATTGAGATAAGGGTAAATCCGAATGTAAATAGTGATAAAAATGGTGTTTAAATGTATTTTAAGTTCAATTGGTTATAAATAATATTGTTGGAATTTTAGATGAATTTTAAAGTGAATAAATTATTATTTGGGATTTTATATTAATTTAAAAATGAATTTAATATTATTAAAATGCAAATAATCAGATTTTGAGTCCGGATTGAGCCGAAATGATTTTAAATGTGGTTATACATTTTATATGATTTATTGTTAAGTTATTAAAATTTTAAAAGTGAAATTTTACGCGTTTTCGTCAATTTTGACAAATCGCCTGGTTTAATAGACGAGTAAAATAGCCTTCCGGGGCACAGTCTCGGAATTTGACGAAACTAGTTCCATTGGATCCGTAATAGTTAGTTATTATCGGATTCCAATTTTCGTAGCAATCGGAGTCGTCGTTTGACCGTGGCAGCTCGAAACGCATCGAAATCGATTTAACCGATTTAATTTTAAATTGATCGTTTAATTCCGTATCTCGCTCATACGATCAAATTAGCTTACGAAACTTGTTCCATCGTGTCCGGAACGCGGAAAAACCCCAGGGTAGCCTGTTGGGACGTGAGAATTGGAGGTCGTTTGCATAACGGTTGAATTGAGGGATTTTATTAATTAAATAATAATAAAGCAATTATATATATTCCATAATTTTCCAAACCCTAGCAAAATAAAGACGGGCCGCCGTTCTCATCATTCAATGGCCGAGACCCCTCCCTCTTCTTCCCTTGATCCCCACTTATCCACTCAATTAAATTGAAATGTTTCAACATGGAAGTTGGAGAACACCACGACGTCTACTCATCCAACGGCTGATATGCGTTCTCGTCGTCTATAGAAGAAGCAAAGGGCTGCTGTTTGTCACCACTTCAGGCGCGTTTTCCGAGGCGAGCAATGGGCCGAGCTTGGCTAGCCTCTGGCCGAAGGAAGGTGGCGAGGTGGGCTATCGGTTGGCAGGTCTTGATCGACGTGGAGTCGAACGGAGGTGGAGCGGTTCGATGCCCTAGTTCATGCGTGATGGGTTCTTCCATCTGGAACGCGCGTACGTGATATAGGAAGAAGATGTTGGCGGCCTTGATTTCTTCTGGGTAGTGAACGGTTAGGATTTGGTGTGTTTTTTTTTTTTAAAAAAAAATTTATATAAAAAGGAATTTGTTTAAATCGATTCGTAAAACTTTGTAAATTCATAATTATTTCGTACGTTATCAGATTGAGACGAAACTGGAACCGTTGGAATCGCAGAGAGACGTACTTCGTGATGGTGCAGATCCGGAGTCATTCCGGGCAAGTAGAAATTTGAGTTAAATCGGACACCGTCCGGTTTAATTTAAAATTCGAACGCTCGCCGAACTCAATGTGAGTTATTCTCACTCACATCTGGATGCTAGACATTATAAATAGTTGATATTTAAATATCTATGTGAATGGTTGATTATATCTGTGATTATCAGTCTGGTTGATATTTATATTGCGATGTGCTAATATCTGTGATGCAGGGAGAAACAGGTTGGAGGGATCCAACTGGATTCCTCACAATGTAGCAATTATTTTATAATTGATAGTGATACCTGTTTATATGATGTGATTGATAAATCTGGAAATTTAGTTGTTCTGTGACATTGTGGTATAAATTGTAATCACAGAATTAAATTATAAATGGCTAAAAAAGTGTTTTTACGAAATAAAATGAATTGTTAAATTTAGAATTTCAAAGAATAAAATTTGAAATCGGATTTGAAAGGAAAAATGTAAATTGGGCCAAATTGGGATTTTGAATATAATGGGAAGTTTATGAAATGGGTAAATGGAAAGTATAGTTTTCTGGAGATTAAATTTATGAAATTATAAATTGTTTAAAATAACGGTGTTTATTTTAATAACGACTAATGTTATCCGGAAATTAAAAATATGTTAAAATGGAGTTTCCGACTATAAATAAACAAGTTCAAATGAAAAACAAAATGTTTTGAAATGCCGTATTTCATTGGAATGTAACTAAGTGAATTGGAAATTTGGCTTCCATTGAAAATTCACCAAGATGTTTATTTAAAAATGTTTAAACTATATTAAAAAAATGAATTTCCGAAAATGAGAAAAATTGTGATTTAACTTCGGAGGAAGTTATAGTTAAGTATGGAATTGGAAATTTATGTTGAAATCATAAATTGACTTGAAATAAATCAGTGGATTTATATGAAAGAGTACTTTGGAATGTTTTGAAACGAGAAAGTGTTTCCCTGGGAAAACCAAGTTAGTGTTTTTAAAGATTTTATTTAATTTAAAAGTTAAGTTTAAAATTTGTTTAAAGAGTATTTTTAAGAAATTGTTATTTTTAAAGTAACAAACTAATAATTTAGAAATCGTAATGATTTGAGAATATATTAGTAAATATTTTTACGAATGGATTTATTTAAAAGTTGGTTTTAGCTTAAGCTGTTAAAATTAGTATTTTTCTTCTTATAACGCTATTTTGAATTTAGTTAAACTAAACCCTTATCTTTAAATCAAAGTTTATGTGTTAATGACTAGTTTTCTTCACATATTTTAAATTTATATTTTGAGTAAATAAATAGAAGTAATTTTCATATTTTAAAGTATATTTCAGTATAAGTATTTTTAACTGTTTTAAATGCAAATTGTTTTATACTTGGTTATTCCCGATGGGAATAAAGGGTAAATGATTTACCTTGTAAAGGAAGAGTTTTGGAAAATTGTTTTCAAACGAGTTTTGAAAATTTGAAATATATATCTTTGAAAGATATTAGAGGCAAATAAATAATATGGAGATTATTTATTGTGTGATGGATGTGTATGGATGTTTGTGAACATTAATTGATAGTTAAATCACCGACTATCAATATTGGCCAAATGCGTGATCGTTTCGAAGAGACCGGGATCGAGTTTCCGTATACCGGGATTCTAGGTCTGGAGACTCGAAAACCACTTCGATCCGGTTTGTACGTTTCGCGAAAACGATTTCGGAGTCGAAGATGGAGCAGTGAAGTGCAAGGGCTAGTCGCTACTAATCCTGAGGATATTTCCAAAATGGATGTAGTAGGGGTAGTGCCTTCGGTTCCGTTCGGACCCGGGACGGACTTGTATGGACGAATGCTTTCGTGACATCGTCAGGTGGACGATGGGCATTCTAAGGGATATGTGCTATAAAGGTATCGTTTAGCCTCAAGCCTCATCAACCGGGAATGACTGAAAATCAGGGGATATGCAGCAAGGCTTCGTGGGTAGCCCCCACTTGAGATTAAGGTCATCCCTGTCTAGATGTCCCTTTATATTTCGGCTTAGTGGTGCGGTTGCTGATCCCAACCGTGGGGTGATTTTACTTGGAATTATCCAGTAAGGGATGATTCCGGTCTTGTGTTGCAGGGGAGCGGGCGTACTCCTCGGTACTGTGATCTAGGCCACGTACTGTGACAGGTGGTACCCCAGTGCCTAGTCATTCGTTGGAAATCCATTCTCCCTACGAGCCTGTACGGTTTTGATTGTGCCCAACTATTGTTGAAATGTGAGATGCAAGCATTTCAGCTAGATTCTATTTTACTTTCTATAGACACTATTATAATATCAGAGAATTTTAATATAAAAGTGTTTAGCTATCGTAAGGTAAAAACCCGACATGTTTATTTGTGGCGTGGTCTTACGAGATGCTTTTGTTTTCAAAGGATTTTTGAACTTTAATAATCAGTTTGGATGTATTTATGATGCGCTGGTATTCCAGACTGACTCGGGTGTTATTTTATTATAATGCTCGGGTCAGACCGAGTATATTACAGGATAGGATGCTATGGAGCTCAGGAGAGGAGCTGGAGTTCGAGACGTATTTCTCGTACTTGTATTATTCCGCTGCTGTGATTGTTGTATTGATTGATTGACTGGATTTGATGATTGTATTATGACATACTCTGATGATGATGTATTGTATATAAACAGATATAGTTTTGATTTGTGTAAAGTTCTGTTCTATATATTATATTTTATCCGCTGCGATTGTGAGATTCTGATTTGGTTGGTTCTTTCTTCTTCTACCTACTTTCTTATTCTTTTACAATCTGTCTTTTCCGGCATTCGATCGTCGGCATATTATACTGTTGAGTATTTTGTGTCGATTTTCGAGGGTCGAGAAGGGCGGGTCGTCACACGTGTTATTTTATTTACTTTTATTTTATACTCTATGAGCTTATCATAGACTTAGACATGCATATCAAATACACATGTCCACGTCTATGACAAGTCATCGATGACTATGACGAAGTATATGGAACCATTTTGGTATTAATAGACTTGTGATAGCATATATCAATATATATCAATCTGAAGAGTTCATCAACTCTTATGAAGCTCCCACTAAATTGGTACATAGCCCTTAATTATTTGAGATATAATTAACTAGCATTATATGATTCATAATCATATAATAAAAAATTATTTCTCAAAACTACGACTTAGTCTATAATGCTAAAATAATTATAAATTATTGTAGATACTTCAGTATTATCCAATGCATTACTTTTGTTGTGAAAATAAATACCACATTATATTTTAATTTCATAACTAACATTCGTAATATTATCATTGAAATATAACTATTTTTATTTTTCAGTCGACACCAAAAAATAGTCATTATTTCATAAATAATGTTCAGTGTGTTTTACCAAAACAATTTTCACAATTTAATACATTCAATAATTGTTATATGACATGCCCCCACAATGTCCGTCATTAGTATAATAGCGTACTAAATTCAGAGGTCCATCATTCACTTAATATAAATTATTTATTTCATATATTGTAACTAATTTATAGCAGAGAGTTCTTTGATCAAATATCTTAAACTCAAAAAAATAAATCTCATAAAAAAAACTTTTTATATGAAAATACATTTCGAAACAAAAATCGTATTTCTCATTCCAATGTTAAGTATCAATTATTATTATTACAATTCTCGCTTTCGACGTTTCTTCATGAAGCAGAAGTGATTATTCGCTCTCTTCATCCGAACTGTACCTTAAATAACATCTACATTTGTACGCTCGTTTTTCTTTCTAAATGGTCGAACCATTCAAAAGAAATCTCTTACTACAATATCATAATTAACTCTTTTTCAAAAGCACAGTCAGTTATCCTTAACATTTAAGCAAATCAAATATGTTGCACTTTGTGTAAACTAGTTAAACTGACATTTCAGTGGTTGAGTTTTTAGATCTAGATTGTAGTTTTAGTCTTGTGTTACATTTAACACAATGTGATCCATTTGTAATCAATCAAATTGAATACTCGATCTCATAGTACTGTTTATTAGCTTATTTCAAATGAACTAACATCATTGAAGTATCATACATTATGAACTATGACCATTCCCCATATAATACTTATATGCGATAGTATATGAATCAAAAATTTATAGTCTTTTATTGCTTTAGAGTTCGAAACTCATAGAATGCAATGCATGGTCTCGACCAAATAAACGTGTAAGCTACCAAATAACGAATGTATTTAGTAGTTGTAAAATCAGGTGCTTGCATGGCTATTGAAATATTTACATGCAAGAAGCATTTATTAGCAAGTATATGTTATATTTCTATTTGTCAATCTTTAATTCAGTTAATTTGTATACCTTAATTGATAACTGTTTTATCCATCGTATTAAATGCACAGATTTAACAATGAACATTATTATAATATTATATAGCATATGTTTTGACAATATTAGAAATATTAAATGTTATCATTTTATTTTTTTGATAAGGCTCGCACAGGTTTTTTATGTTTCACTAAACCCTAGGTCGAAACATAGAAGTCTTTCGACTTCACTAATGAGTGTTAAGACTCATCCGTCCTATAATTCTGGCATTGATTTTGCTTAAAAAGCCACAGCTCCACGATGGATATCTCCTTATTGTTTATATCATATATAACTCTTAACCCTTGGTACCTTATCCTAATTTCATTTCAACCTTGAGTTCTCCCAACAAATCGAAATGAAATTATTTACTCGTACCTACCATATCGTGACGGCCTAAGTATAGTATATGTACCTTGAGTTTGCTCAACAAATACATATAGTTATCTTACCTCGTCTATTCAACATATTAATAATACTACACATAACATCCCTAGCTTGAGTTTGCTCAACAATTAAAGAGTATGCAAGTAATTTATTAATATATACATTTACATATACATACATATATATGTGGGAGAGCACAACATTATGTTGAAGATTCATAATCTTCAATATGTAATATTGAGTGATATCGACTTATGGAATAATGTATTTCTTATGACATACCCTCGTGATTTAAGTATCGAACACATCGGAAATCACAGTATATGTACAATATGTATGTATTTATCCCTTATGTCTATTTGGGTTTCTTCAATGTTTTACCTTTAATTTATACGTTTATACTATATACGTTTTATTATTATATAACTTTTATATTTTACATTACTTATAAAATAATCTTATGTATAACATTATATTGGTTAAAATTTATTTAATTAATTTTAAATAATTAACATTTTAATTCGTTTTATATTATTTCAATATAACATTTATATTAAATATTTATTATACACTATAAACTTTATAGTATGACACACACACACACACATATATATATATAATACATGGGTATATTATTTAATTAATTAACCTTTTGATTAATTTATTTAATTAATTAACCTTTAATTAATTTATTTAATTAAACAATTTAATTATATTATATTAATTTCGAATAATCATTTTATATACATACATGTATATATATGATATCTTAAACATTTTAATTTTTCATAACATATATCAAAAATATATAATACATGTATATATTTCATTAAGTAAGTTGTTTAATTAATTAAATTATTTATTTAATCTTATTAATAAATTTAAAATTTTGAAATTAATTTGTAATGTTTTTCAAACATTTTGAATTTTTTTTAAATTGTAACTTTTATAATATATCTATATCTTATTTTAAATTTAAAATCTTATATTTTAATTTTCAAGTAATAATGAAGATTAGTCTAAGGCTCAATTCAAATTAGATCTTTTTTATTAGGGGTAACCTTTGGGCTAACATATCTGTTTGGGTCAGGCTAGTTGCCAAGTAGGGTATAGTACTAGATTATCCAAATCCAATCCTAGACGCTACCTTTCTAGACATCCTACAAACTGAGCCGTGAGTTTAATTATTTAACCCTAACATGAATAATTTAGATCGCATAGGCTATTGGGCTTTGATACCATTGTTGGAACTAGGGCAGCATGTAGTAGAAGTTATGGGTAAATTTCATATTTTTTTACCCTATTGGATCTAAATTGGACCTTTTACCCTATTGGATCTAAATTGGACCCATGAAATCTAATTTATTTAGAAAATTTCTAAATATTATTTAAATATAATCTTTTACTTTATTTGATTCATAAATTATATGGTTTTATTTAATTTATATATATAGGTGTGTATCATATATACATATATGTGTGTGCGTGTGTAATATATCAACCCGTGCAAGGTATGACATGCTTTGTATAGATATTGAGATTTACATCGCAAAGGACACGTTAGCTCATCCGATATGCAAGTATACGTTGTCCAATATGTATGTATATAAATTATTACTTATATCTAAATATTATAAATATATATATATATATGTATGTATGTATGTATGTATGTATAAGTCTATGTATATGTTAAGTTTGTTTAAATGATCTTATATAAATGTACAATGTATTTAAATATATATATATAATCTTATAAATAATATATATATATATAATCTTATAAATAATATATTAATAATATATATACAAATATTATTATACATTTGTTTAAATATAAATAAATTATTTAAATATTAATTTTTTTTAAAACCAAGAGTAATATATGTACAAATATATATATATATATAATATTAAAGTAATATTTTTTAATCTATAACAAATAAATACATACATATATGTAATATATTTATAATATATATATACATATATAAATATATATATATATATTAATAAATAAAATAACATTTTTTTTATAAAATTCCAGGTCATATGCACATCATGGAAATAATTTATTATTATTTTTATTATTTTAAAATATATTTTAGCTAAATATTCATTCGAAATTACATAAAATATTAATAAAAATCAATTTCAAAACTTTATTCCAAATTTTAAAATTTTTGTAAATCTTAAATGATATCTTATTGTTTGAAAACTTTTCCCATATTTTTTCGGTTCAAATAGAATTTTAAATGATTAATTAATGTTCGGTCAAATTAAATATTAATTTTTTAAAATAACTTAAAAAAAATTATTTTTATTTTTTTGGCCTAGTGCTTACTTGATATTAATGAAATTTTATAAAATTTTAAAAAATAATATCCATATCATATTTAAATTAATATAATTTATTCATGTGGTAAAATGATTTAAATAAAATTAAATAATAATAAATATTTATAAAAAATATTTTCTTACTATTATTATATATAAATTTATATGAAAATTTTTAACCGTGTTGTGATGTTGTAATTAATTATGAACTATATATATGTAACTAAATATTATATATATATATATTAATTTAATGAAGTATAAAATTATATTATTATTATATTCGGCTGTAGTAATCTGATATGTATTAAAAAATTATTATTTTTTAAACATAAATATGTACATGCATATAAGAAACAAATTTATGACAACATTATTGCATATAAGAATCATCATTTAACTAACAATATAATATACACACACAAACACACATAATAAAATATTATACTAAGAATTATATATAATAATCTGATAAAAACCATACATTAATTCCAAAGTATCGAACTACATCTTGAAATGATAAATTTTCCCCTTTGAGACCCTTTCCAATTCAGTAGATTGCTAGTTCTTGAACCGTTGACCTTCGGCTATTGAATAGTGATCAGACAGACTTGATTTGAGTTTGTATTGATGAAGAAGCTATGATATAATTTCGACCACCAAGAAGGGAAGAGGAGGCAGCAAAAGATCATATCTAATTCGGGTTAGGTGTAACAATCTACCTTTCTTACTCCTAAAAATGACACTTAATACATTTATGGTATTTATGTGCCGATCATCAAGGGGTCCGAAAGAAAAGCCATTAGGGTAAAAGAAAAGAAAAGACAAGAAGAATGAAACACATAATCCCACAACGCAAGGAAATCATATAAAATATAACATAAGATAGTCCATATGACCACTTCTAAAATGAAACATCGGAGTTACAACAGGTACTAACTTCAACCGGAGACAGTTATAACTGTCTGCGCCCACAATGCTGATAGATTATATACATACACAATGGAAATAAAATAGATAACTAGATAACATCAAAGCCACTTGCTCCTTACTCCTCCAAAATGCATCCGTAAGAACCTAGACCACTTGGCTACGTATACAAATTTGAGCGCCCAAGAGTTTTAGGGAAAGAAAGAAAAACTCCGGGTCAGACATGTGTCTGGTGTGAGTAAACTCCAAACCACAAATTATTATACTTATAAAACACTTTTTAAATAAATGTATCTTGGAAGACCACGCCTCATATAAACACAGATCGGTTTTACCTTGTGATAACCAAAACCTTTTAAAAGAAATTTTGTGAAATTATAACTAAATTACGATTATAGTATTGTGATATTATAATTAAGTTACGATTACAGTCTTATGATATTATAACTAAGTTATGATAACCAAAACCTTTTATAAGAAATCTTGTGATATTATGACTCTTGTGATATTATAACCAAAACCTAGCTCAGCCTAGGTGTACAGAGGCTCGGCCATGCTTGAGGAGGGTGGGGCCATAACTTGAGGAGGGGGTTTTGTGTCTTTTTGAAAGATGAGAGAAGTAGAGAGGAAAGGAAGTATTTCTAATTAAGTTTTAAGGATGTAAAGTGGAAAAAGGAGAGATTTTTAAGTTGAAAAATTAAAACGGAGCCATGGAAAGGAAGAGGGGAGCTTTGAAAAGAAGGAGGTAAGAGTTTGAAATGAAGAAAGTGAAATTGTATAAGAAATGATAAAAAAATTGAATTACTTTTGTACAAAATGGATAAGGGGAATTATCAAAATACCCTTAATAATTAAAAATGTACAATGCCGTCTATAACAAGATGCCACATCACCCTCCCCTTTCCTTACTCCACACACAACCTCCACCCTCCCCATCTCATCACCAACACTTCACCACTTTACATGACTTGATGTATTCTCTTTTTACCGTTTTCTTTTTTAAAATTTTAAAAGAAAAGTCAAAACTTACTTTATTTGCTTAAGTAAATATTCAAACTTTTTTAACTCTAACCACTTCCTTAACCAAAGTATATGTTATTTATATATGTGTGTATATATATACACCCTAGTGTACACAACATGTTCCAATAACTTTTAGACGATGAAAAGTTGAAAATCTGAAAAACGATTTTTGGTCACATTCTTGATTTTTCTCCAAACTAACTATCTTTGAAAACCAAATTTTAAAACAACCTTACCATCATTAGTTATTACCTTAAGGAGGTTTATTTGAGTTATAAAATTCATTAATTAATTAAAAATAAATCAAATATTCATATATAAAGTTATTAAATTATGGGTCGTTACATTCTCCCCATCCCTCCTAATAGAATTTCATCCCGAAATTAACACATAAAAAATTAACTCAAAAGGATCACATATTACATATGATGAAACACATCCAAAAGATACATACTAAGCAAATACATCACCAACGGTGACTACACAATCGATATAACAAGCAAACTATTATTCTATCATCAACTCATGATTAGTTTCTCTTATGTTATCTTCTGTTTCCCAAGTGCGGTTTTTGGAATCTTTGCTCCACTGAAATTTAACCAATCTCACGACCTTATTATGCAATTATTTCACATCTCAATCCACAACGCGTACTAGATGCCTTACCACGGTCAAGTTCAGCTCCACTTCCCAATCCTCTTGAACAGATGGCTTAATAATAATGGATGGATCATGCACATACATCCTCAAATGTGATACGTGAAACATACGTGGACTACCGACAATCTTTTTGGCAACTCCACTCGATAAGAAAGTGGTCCAATCCTTTCAAGAGTCCAAAGAGGTCTAACATATCTGGGCGGTAACTTCCCTGAGCTTCCAAATCGAACAACTCCTCTAATCGGGAAAATCTTTCCAAAAACAAAGTCTTCGATTGAAAATTCCAAATCCCTACACCTTCGATCGACATCGCTTTTCTATCGATCTTGAGCTTCCTTCATCCTCCTTTTGATCACAGCAACCTTCTCCATAGCCTCCCAAATCATATTAGGTCTAGGCATTAACCGATCATCAGTCTCCACCTAACACGATGGTAATTTACATGGCCGTCCATAAAGAGCTTCATAGGGTGTCATACCAATGCTTGCTTTTCTATATGAGAATTCCATCAAGTGCAGATGATCCTTCCATGTTACTTAAAAGTACAAGATACTTGCTCTCACAAGATCTTCCAAGACTCGGTTCACCCTTTCGGTTTGCCCATCCATTTGAGGAGGATATGTTGTGCTTAAACTTAGCTTTATTCCCAAAGCTACTTGTAACACTTCCCAAAATTTACTGGTAAAGATTGGATCCCAATCATTTACAATACTAAATGAAACTCCATGCAATCAGATGATTACTCTCATCTAAATCTCTACTAACGTTGCTACAATCCTGGTCGGCCTTACCGGGATAAAATGAACGCTCTTGGTTAGCCGATCTACAATGACCAAAGACCTTCATTACCTTTCCTTGATCTAGGTAAACCATTAATAAATCCATTGATACTTACTTCCATTTCCAATTCAGGATCTCCAATGGTTGGAGTAGCCCAACAGTCCTTTGGTGATGGCCTTTGATTTTCAGGCAATTCACACATCAGCTGACGTGGATAGAATTATCCCTCTTCATTCTCTTCCACCAGAATACTCGTGTTATATCCCGATGCATCTTCGAAACAACGGGATGGATACTCAACTTGGATTGATGACAATCTGTTAAAACTTCCTTCCTAAGACCATCAATAATAGAAATATATAATCTTCAATTCATCCGCAATATACCTCGATGGTCCATCTCAAAGCTCGAACAATGACCTTCCTCTATATCCTTGATGATCTCCATTATGCGACTATCTTTCATTTATTTGCTTACGGTCCTCTCCAAAAGAGTCGGTGTAACTTCCAAAAGAGCCAAAACTCCATTCCTATATAGAGCATCCACTACCACATTGGCTTTTCCTGACGTATATAAAATATCCAAGTCATACGCCGTTAGAAATCCCAACCACCGTTGCTGCTTCATATTAAAATCCTTCTGTATGAAAAGACACTTAAGGACTTATAATCCATGAAGAGCTCAAACTTTTCACCTAACAATTAATGTCTCTACATCTTTAATGCAAACACGATAGCTAATAACTCCAAATCATACGTTGCATAATTCTGCTCATGAGGTTTCAGCTGCTTACTAGCATAAGCAATAACTTTCCCACATCACATCAAAACTGCACCCAATCCTACACCATGAGCATCTGTATATACAGTCAATCCTCTGCCTCCATCCGGAATAGCTAAGACTAGAGCGTTGATCAACCTCTTCTTCTACTCAATGAATACTTCTTCACACTTCGAAGTCCAAATAAACTTCTCATCCTTCTTTGTCAACATGGTCGGGTGCAAGACAATCTAGGAGAAGTATTAAATGAATCTCCTATAATATCATGCTTAGCCTACAAAGCTTTGAACCTCTATTAGAGTATGCGGTGTCTTCCAATCTTGAACAGCCGCTACCTTTGCTGGATCAATCGAAATACCATCCTACGACAGAATTTGTCCTAGGAACCTTACTTTCGATTGCCAAAAATTACATTTACAAAATTTAGCTTTTAAAAAGTTTTTCCTTAATGTTTCCAGCACCACTTCCAAATGGTGTTTTTGTTCTTCCTCTACCTTAGAGTAAATAAGAATATCATCTATAAAGACCAATAAAAATTTATCCAACACATCTCTAAAAACCTGATTCATAAGATCTACAAAATAAGCGGGTGCATTTGTTAGCCCAAAAGGCATAACCAACCAATTAAAGAAACAATCCGGTCCTCTAAACGTTGTTAAGGGAATACTATCCTTTGCTATTTGTAATTGGTGAAATTCTGTAGCAAGGTCCATTTAGAAGAATACTCGAGCACCATGAAGTTGGTCGAACATGTCATCTATATAGGGTAAGGGATACATATTTCGAATTATCTGCTTATTTAACTCATGGTAATCCACACAAAGTCTTAAAGAATAATCTAGCTTCACAACAAAAACTATAGCTACTCCCCAACTTGAGCGAATTGATCTAATCATCCCTCTTCTTAACAGATCATATGTCTGATCCTTTAACTTCTTCTCTCTCGGAACCATTTTATGAATAGGTTAAATAACAGGTTTTCCTACCGGGAATAAGTTAATACAAAACTCAATCTCCCGATGTGGAGGTGGACTATTAACTTCTTCAAAAACATCAGGAAAATCCTTAACAACTAATATTGACCCTAACTCTTCCTGGGATGAATCAAGGTATACAGGAAACTACCCATTCGCTTCCTAGGCATACTACACATTATCTTTACTTTTCCAATACCCTTTCGGAATTAGTTTTCAACACTACCCTTCGCTTGACGCAGTCCAGAATACCTCCATATTTTGACAACTAATCCATACTGAGTAAAACATCGAACCCTCTAAAATCCAAAACAAATAGGTCATAAAAGAAATGGTGTTTTCGATAAACAACTCATACATTCTCACAAATCATACATAGATTAGTTGCACCACCTATGGGATAAGACACATAAATAATGGTTTCTACAATCCTTGGGGTAAGTTCTAATCTATTAACTAATTCTTTAGAAATAAAACTATGGGAAGCCCCAGTATCAAATATTACTCAAACTAAAATGCCATTAACATATAAAGTACATTCAATAACTCCTTTCCCTTTCACATCCTTTGAAGTTGATGGCTCCTCTTTGATAGCATAAACTTTGAATTTCTCCCCTTTCCTCATCAAGGGACAATCCTTCATCATATGCCCTGGTTGCCGACAGTTGTTGCAGAGTATCTTCTGAACCATTGGGGATATAGGCCTTACCTTTTGAACTTTTAGATTCTTACAGTATCTCATAATGTGACCCATCTGACTACAATTATTACAGGTAATATTCTTATAAACATCTCCTTATGCTCCACCACCCGGCTTCCCTCCCCAAAGCTTCTTTCCTTGATGATTAAACTTTCACTTATTTGGGTTGCTACAATTATTGCTTGGTACTGCTACTGGCTTCTGCTTTTCAAGAGATTCATAATGCAAAGTCATATCCACTAAATCCACAAAAGATTCCTTCAGATGGGTAGTCATCTTCTCCTAAAATCTTTCCCTCATCCCAATCATAAACATCTCATCCTTCTTAAGCGGGGTATCAATCAATTTCGGACCAAATCGCGATAACTCGTTAAACTTGGTTTCATATTCTGATACTAACAAATCTCCTTGCTTAAGACCAAAGAAATTCCTATACATATAGGTCTTCCATGCAAAGGGCATGAACTGGTCTTCAAACACCTTCTTAAATCTAGCCCAAGAAAATTATCCTCTAGAACAATCGTTGTAATAGAGTCCCACCATGCTGCCGCTTCATCTTGGAATTGCCAAGATGCTAAGAAACACTTCTGCTCGTTTGAAATATCCAGCCCTTTGATGATCTTCTCGCAAGAATAAAGCCAAGCTTGGACTGCGATAATGGATTTCATGCCCTTAAATGGTTTCCTTCCAGATTAGTATAGTCTTTACAAAGAGCTGCAAAATTCACATAGGGCTGCACCGGTGATGCCTCTTCAACTACTTCAACTCTTCCAACATTCAGAGCTTGACCATTGGTGGTCATGGTGCTACTAGCTCCTCTACCATATCTTCCTCTATTACTCATTCTTACTACCTGGATATAGTAATATAACTTTAGAATACTGGGACGAGATTATCATAGGGAGAAGGGTAATAAATCAATCATAACAAAGTTGGTCAAAATATTTCTAATAAATATAATAATTACAATTACGTGCTCTCATGGACTGAACTCATTCTAGGGTATTATTAACCCTATCTCTAATGAGTTTATCCCAACCAAGGCCTAGTTGTTCACTCAACCTAGGCTCTAATACCACGTGTAACGATCTGCCTTTCTTACTCATAAAGACGACATTTAATACATCCATGATATTCATGCGTCGATCATTTAGGAGTTTGAAAGACAATTTGTTGGGGTAAAAGAAAAGAAAAGACAAGAAGAAAGAAACATAGAATCTCACAACACAAGGAAATCATATATAATAGAACATTAGATAGTATATATGGTCACTTCCAAAATGAAACATCAGAGTTACAACAGGTACTAACTTCAGCCAGGGGCAGTTATAGCTGCCTTCCCCCATAATGTTGATACATAATATACATACACAGTGGAAATAAAATAAATAACAAGATAACATCGAAGCCACCTGCTCCTTTCTCCTCCAAAATGCATCTGTAAGAACCTGGACTACTTTGTTACTCATACAAATTTAAGTACCCAAGATTTTAGGAAAAGAAAAAAAACTCCGGGTCAGACATAGGTCTGGAGTGAGTAAACTCCAAATAATTGAATTGTTATACTTATTAAACTCTTTTAAAATAAAGGTATCTCGTAAGACCATGTCACACATAAACACGAACGGGTTTTTACCTTACGGTAATGAAAACCTTTTGTAAGAAAACTTGTGATATTGTAATAATGTCTAGGGTTTAAAATAAATATTGAATCATAGCCAAAATGGTTACATTAATTACATTCTAGGATATATAGTATATAATCAGGTCTGTAAGCACATAATGGAAAGTAGATTCTATACAATGATAAGGCTATCTTCCGTACAGTACACCTCTAGAGAAAATGTACCGAGGCTGCAAAACATTTGCACCTCATCTACTCATGAGCGGCATACCCTTTCCTGGACAACACTGAATATGATCACTCCTCGGTTATGTAAATAACTGTCTCCGTGACCATAAGCATACATAAAACATAAATACCAATCTTGATCAGGCGATGATCATACCCTAATGGAAGCGACCAACTTAGCCATGTGGCACATCCCTACTTTAGTCATTACAGGGAGGCTCAAGGCTACGTTTTACCTTTTTTAGCAAATCCAACTAAGAATGATAACATTGCACTCCAGGTAACAATGCAATGTCAGCATTCATCTATACAAGTTGTTCAGAATATGAACAAATCGAAGGCACTACTTTTACTACATCCTTTTTAGAACCACCCTCAGGATTAGTAGCAAATAGCCGTTGCACTTCAAAGATCTTCATCTTTGATTATGTTATCTTCTAGATGTTTTCCAATTCGAACAATTACGTTGGTTCGAAGTGGTTTTTGGATAACTCATGCTTATCCAATCCCGGTCTCTTCGAACTAACATTCGATAATTTTAAAAATGGTCAAGTTATCGATAGTGGACAAATCCACTATCTAGGGTGAGCATAGATTTTCATATGAAAAATAAGATATCCTATACTTATTCCCACATTTCGATTTCAAACAGTACTATCCCTTTATTAACAATGATGTCGAACAAGTTAGGAACTATCCTTGCCTCGACATACATTCTTACTTCTCGGGATAGAGATGAGTTTCCATACCTCGAAATTTAGTGTTAAGTATACAATAAAGCATCTTTCGTATACTTAATTAATCATGACCCATTTGTCGAAATTAACTACCTTATACTTATCATGTTTTTGACATTTAGACTTCTTTATCCCTTAGCTAGAAAATCTGGTTCTAGATCTTACAGATAAATGAAAGTCTACTCATCGGCTTTTAGTGCTAAATACAAGATGACTTACTTTTCATAAAACATGTCAACGTTTTATGATAACTTATCATATTTGTTTGGCTACTTAATGGCACAGACAAAGAAACCCCTTATATTTAAAAACATCCTTTGTAAAAGATACCTTCTTTTAAACAAAACTGACCTTTGGGAATAAAGTGATTTAAAATTAAAAACTTTTATTTTATTAATTAAATAATAAATTGGACCTTTTATTTAAATAATAATTTTTGAAAATATTTAATATTTTAAAATTCCTTTTTAATACTTATAATATATTTTAAAAGACTTTTCAAAAATATCTAATGTAGAAACTCTTTTTAGTTCACACAAAAATCATTGATTTACGAACTCCATCCATAGCGACTAATACTATATAGACCATAACCTTAAAACTTATTTTATAAATCAAAACAGCCTTTTTAAATCCTTTCCTTCTATAATTAAATTACTTTAACAACTTTATATAAAAGTAGTGTTCGAAAAAACCATTTAGAAACATTTCTAGAAAACAAGGAAGTAAACAAGTTTTAAAATAAAAGGGGTCTTGATGTTAACAAACTTGTTTTATAAATAAAAATAGCCTTTTTAAATCCTTTCCTTCTATAACTAAATTAATTTATCAACTTTATATAAAGTAGAGTTTGAGAAAACCTCTTAGAAACATTTTTAGAAAACAAGGAAGTAAATAAGTTTTAAAATAACACAGGACCTCAATGTCAACATATAATCAATTCAAGTGTGTTAACTTTCCAATCTACATACAATAATTCATATACATAAGCACATGCATCAATACAAATGTAAACGACATCCATAAAACAAGGAAAGATTATCACTTGTAAATAGTTACTTAAGTACTTCGACTACATTTCATCACAAATCATCATATATGTCATCCGCTTCAAGCGGGAACCAAACCAAACAACATCATTTACAAACTCTTATAAACATAACCAACTAACTAATATTTTCATTAGAAATAATAAAGTTTAAAACTTGGGTTTTAAAAGTGAGATTTACTTACCAAAATCAACATGAATTCAAACCAAAACCACTACAACTTTGCACCGACACACGGACTTATTTTTCCTTTCCAAACTTGCTTTTTAAAACCTTGGGATGTGGAGAAGGCTTGGCCTAGGTTTCCATAGGCTCAGCCATGCTTGTGGAGGGTGTGGCAATGACTTAAAGAGGGCTTTTTGGTTTTGTTTTGGAAGATGATAAAAGTATATTGGAAAGGAAGTATTTCTAACTAAGTTTTAAGATATAAAGTGGAAAAAGGAGAGATTTTTAACTTGAAAAATTAAAAAGGAGCCATGGAAAGAAAGAAGGGAGCTTTGAAAAGGAGGAGGTAAGAGTTTGAAATGAAGAAAGTGAAATATTATAAGAAATGAAAAAATAAATTGAATTACTTTTATATAAAATGGATGAAGGGAATTACCAAAATACTCTTAATAATTAAAAATGTACAATGCCCCCCATAACAAGATGCCACCTCAACCTCCCCTTTCCTTACTCCACAAGCAACCTCCACCCTCCCCATCACTATCACTTCACCACTTTAAATGACTTGATGTATTCTCCTTTTACCATTTTCTTTTTTAAAATTAAAAAAAAAGTCAAAACTTACTTTATTTGCTTAAGTAAATTTTCAAACTTTTTTAACTCTAACCACTACTTTAACCAAAGTAGATATTATTTATATCTATAGGTCTATATATACCCTAGTATACACAACATGTTTTGATAACTTTTAGACAATGAAAAGTCAAAAATCTGAAATACGATTTTTAGTCACATTCTCGATTTTTCTTCGAACTAACTATCTTTGTAAACCAAATTTTAAAACAACCTTACCTTCATTATTTATTACTTAAAAGATATTTATTTGAGTTACAAAATCAATTAATTAATTATATAAAAATACATCAAATATTCATATTACAAGTTATTAAATTACTGGTCGTTACATTAGGGTTGCTTACCTAGTGGATTAAGAAGAGAAAAATGGATTTAATCTCATACCCTTTCACCTTCAATCTGAGCCATCCAAAATCAAGCCACCTACACCATAATTGAGTCACCTATTCTATCCTATTTCATTCAAAATTCTTGATTCTATAATGGGCTTTAAACCCATTTAAGCACATAACAAAATATTACATAATCAAATCAAATTTAATCGCTTACCGATATCGTATATCGATTGATATATTATAACTATTATAAATACATTTTGTGATATTTATTTCTCAAACCAAAATCAAATTTTATAATTAATATTTCATAAATATTAATTAGTTTAATTAATTTATAATAATTATAAACTAATTAAATCATTTGGTCAAAGGAGAATTCATCATTTCGGTTGTGTGACTCGTCAGGTGTTAATTTGTTCAGCAATTAGTATCGTACTATCCAAATATTGACGTTCACACGTCACTTAGCAGGTGGTGTGACATTTTGGCTGAATTTATTGCTTACTTGGTTTCGGTAAAATCCAGTTTCACTTTGTTAAGCGTTAGCCAGTTGTGACTTCTATTTCCACTAATTCTCTTTGTCAAAAATATATCACATTGAACTTATGGAATTTTATATTGGTCAAAATTCCAATATCGTTCTTATTTAACTCTATAGTTCAAAAAAAGTCCTTGGTTCAATAATAATAATTATTATAAACCAAAATGTTTTGTCCAGAGACTTTGACTTTAAGTTGACAGTGATATTAACCCCATTTAACTGAGGAGACGAATCCTCTCTTGAATGGTGCTTCACTTCCAATATTCCACTCGACCCAACCACAGTCACTCGATGGACATTGTGCCATGATTTGACTATAATAAAAGTAGATTTCCATATTGAAGATCGACAATATTCTCAAGTTGAGAGAACTGTGTAAATTAGTCACATCGATATTTCTGTTTGACTTTAGTCATATTAAGCAATAGAAAACTATCGAATGAGTCATTCCACGTTTATCCAACAACTATCAGTACATAATCCCTTGGTGCCCTAGCAACCATGGTAATGCACTACCCACTGCCCAACATTTGGAGAGTGTTACGTACTTTAGTCTCAACGGATGTATTGATATCCAGTCTTGATACATCTTGGTTAAGAATATTTAAAATGGTATATTCATTTCTTATTGTGAGAAATTACTCACGGTTAGAACATGTTTTATCTACTATCACAAAACATACCATTAATGAATTTTCTATTAAATATACTTTTAATTAAATTAATTAATTAATATAACACATTATATCAAGTATATAAAAGAAGAAAACGCCTTTTAATTTGAACAAGATTGGTTATCGAGTTAGCTATATGTAACAAATTACATGATTCCCCCTAAGGCATACCACTAACTCTATCAATCATCACATTCATCTTGTATCAAAATTAATAAGAAACAACAACATAGGATATATTATTGTGAACGATTATAATTGTTTATTCTACTTCTTCGCATTTTCTTGTCAATATCATTTAAATGCTTAGCATCCTTGGAATAGATGCACATCATTCCAACAGTATATTAATATATTCACTATTGTTCGAAAAAGTACTCAAAACAAAATTTTAACAATGACTAATTCAAAATATTGGTTGACTACCAAGAAAGGAAAGGAGTCTTTCCAAGCTTCAATTTCATGATCGTGGTTTTTGAAACCTAAAAGAGACATATATGGTTCTTTCTAATAGCCAAAACTAAAACGGCTCTAACTAACTTATTAGTCAAATAAGAATGAAGATCATCACAAGTCTACTATTTCTCTTATGAATATAAACAATAGTTTAAGATTTGATATCTAGATTAAAATTTGATATCAAAAATCAGTAAACAATTAGAAGCTACAAATCAAAAAACAATACCTCGATATCCAGATTAGGATTTGATATTTAGATTAAGGTATCTGACGACTGCAGTCGGCATAGTCGATTGATTTTGGGGCTTGTAGTAAGACGTCGGTGGCTTGTAGAAGGTCGTCGGCGGATTCTTTGGCTTGTAGGAGGACATTGGTGGTTTGCAGGTGGAGGTCGGTAGATTTTAGGGACTGTAGGTGGAAGGGGAGGGAAAGGGGTGGATTAGAGTGTATTATTTAGGGATGAGTTTTTTTACTATGTAATTAATCTAAGCACGGGGAGCATAGTATTTTGGGTATGGGGTGTATTCATTGGGAGATTAAATTTCAACGAAAATAAGGGGCACCTACAACGGTCAAGATCCATTATAAAATTGCAACGGACTACAGTGGTTGCTAACTAATTTGCAACGGCTTAGAGCCATTGTAAATTTTCCATATAGGGCATCATAAATTTACTCATATGGTATAGCGTGTAGGCGACTAAGGATGCTTTCTTTGGACAGTTGTTTTTCTTTATATCGAAGCTAGATTGGAAGCAAATGATGTAAAGCAATGGAACTGAATGGAGGTTGGGGTCCTTCTCTCTAGCCTTAAAAATGTTGGTGCGAATTTTCATCACTATCAACAACCTATGGTTCGGAAAATTCACTTCGGATATTGAAGTTAAATAGAGAAGCTCGACTGAAGGCTAGTTGCTTAGGCCAAAAGTAGAAATGTAACGACCTGTATTTTTCAACCATTTAGAAATATTACATATAATATAATCGTTGAATAAAAAATGGCTACAAATAAATATTTCACGATTTATTAATGTTAATGTTATAAAGAATGAAATGATTTTTATTTCTAATTGGAATATAAATTTAAAGTTTAATTTGGATATAACTATGGAATTCAATAAGGAATAAAATAAATGTTGGATTAAGTAGAATTAGATGTTAATTAGTTGAAATTAGTTTTAACATTGAATAAGAAATCAATTAGTTTTAATCAATTGGAATTTAATGTAATTGAAATATTGCAGTTAATATGAGCAAAGATGTTAATTATAGAGTAACGAGTGTAATAAATGGAAATTTATGTTTAATGAATATAAACATAAATGTTGGTATTTGTTGATTTAATATAAGAACATGTAAATCAAAATAGAAGAATTTGTTGAAATTTAAAATATAATAAACTGGGATTTTATTACGGTTATAATTTAATGTTGAAATTAATGTAATATTTAAATCTTGAATTTAACATGAAAATTTTAATTTTAAAAGATTATTAATTCCTGTTTAATCTAGAATGATGATAGAAAACTTTTATGTTAGAAATTAAAAGCGATTAAATCAGTTTAACAATAATTCATTTTAATTAACGCGCAATAATAAATATAAATTGATTTTAAAGCTAACTTCTATATACAATATAATTAGGGTTTAAAATTAGTTTCATTGAGTTTAAAATTATTGAAATCCTACATTTCAATATATGGGATGACCTATTTTCATTTCAGGAATGAAACGGACTTTTCGAGCCTTTTGACCCAATCGATTTATATTCAAATGGAAAAGGTTATTTTTGAAATGAAATATTCAAATTGATTCAAATATGGAATAATAATAAAATTGAATTATTAATGAACGTCGTAGTTGTAATAACGTATTTGTAAATTAAAAATATTGTATTTGTCCATATTTGTGAATTGGTAAATTATTTGAATATAATTTAATTTAAATTTATCGAGCAATAAAATGTTAGCTTTTGTATACGATGGAATTAGTCCTCGAAACTAATTCCATTATGTTCAGAAGGCCTTTTTACATATAGATTGCTTGTTAGCACGCCTCGATTGGAGTTCGGACTATTTTGGACCTTACGCTATAAATAGGCATGCAAATCGAGACAAAAATTTTATTAAAATATTTCAGAAACCCTAATTTTCATGGCCGCCACTTTCAACGGCTGAAAACTTCCCACCTTCTTTCTCTCGGATCTCTCCCATCTCTCACTGATTAGCGACGAAGTCTAAACGAAAGTTGTAGTGCTCGACAAGATCAACAAGATGTACAATTGGATCGAGCTAATTGCATCTGAATTCGCTAGAATCTACGATCAAAGTCAGCGCGGTTGTCGTCGTTTTCTAACCAAGGCGAGGCACTAGAGGTAGCACCACTTTAGGCAGAGAGGTTTCAAAGAGCAGCGATCTCGATGGTGATGTTAGATCTGGCATAGCAGCGTCCAGGCGACGGCGGCATCAAAGAAAGAGAGGCGCTATATGGGTTTGAACGTGAGCATTAGGATGGAGGAAGGAGATAGCGTAATTACTCTTTTTCCCCTCGTTCATTTTATTTAGTTTTAAAATTCAAATATTCTATCCTTCATAACATTTGCATACGAACTCGATTGACACGCAGTTTCTTCCATTGGATTCGTATCGAAATTCCGGATAACACGAAACTGGTTTGGTTGAATTTGGAGACTTCAAGTTTTGGGCTTTTATTGGATTTTTAATCGGCTATAAATCAAATGTGAGTGATTTAACCCACTCATGCAATACTAAGTTTTCTTATGTTGGTTGAATTAAATTTATAAAGTGATAAGAATTTTATTGGCTACTGTTTGGTAGTTTAAATTGACATTTTAATTGAAATTGAATTTTATATTGAATTAAATTGACATTTAAATTATTATTGAAATTTAATTTCTAGTTAAACACCGACAATTGATGACTAGTAACTATTGTGATATATTGGTTGATTTGGATGTTGAATTGCAATAGGATGCCTATTGATTGATTTGTTGGATGTATGGTTGTTTATTATTGACATATTCCTATTATTACCAATTTATTAATTGACATCATTTACATATTCATTTGGACTATTTTCTAATTTGGCCATAGGGTAGAAAATTTTATACGGACACGAATTTGGTTAAATTAAATGGTTTCAAAAATCTTGAATTTGAATTGCTATAAATGATTTTGTTTACAGAAAATAAAATTTTGATTTATATGAATTAAATTATTTTATAATTCGAGATTTGAAATGTTGAAATGGAAACTGTTTAAATAAAATTGTTTAACAATTTAATTTGAAATCTTAAAGTGAAAATTTGAATATGTTTGAATTTATGGAAAATGAATTATTTTAAAGGTTTAAACTTCAATTTAAACCTTGAATTTACTTTAATTAAATGGTTTAAATTGGTATTTCAAAGTTTGGGACGTGAAATGAATTTAAACAAAATTGTTCAAAATCGAGAATTTGAATTGAAACTTGCAGCCATTTGAATAGAACCGTTTAAATGGAATTTGAAGTAAAGTTTGAAATTAGTTTGTATTGAGACTGATTTAAATCGGAATTCGAATATGAAGTTGATTTGAAATTAGAAGTTGAAAATTTGAATTTGTTGCGATTGGAGATGGGAACATGAGTTCAAATTGTTTTAAAAGAAAGAAACAGTTTTAATATAAACTATTTTAATATATAAATTTTTTTAATAACCAAATTTTTTTAATACAAAAACAATTTTTAACCAAACTATTTTCAATATTAAAATCTATTTTATATTCAAACTATTTTAATTATTCCAATCTATTTTCAATATTAAACCCATTTTAATTATCGAAACCATTTTCAATATTCAAACTATTTTAATTATTTAAAACCATTTTCAATATTCAAACTTTTTAGAGGGGAATTATGTAGATTGAAATCATTGATTTAAATACGAATGCTGATATAAAGGTATAACCTATTTTGAATTCAGAATGATTTTGAAGTGAATCTGATATTTAATATGAAATATGACTTGTTCTTGAAATTTAAAAGAACCGACCGGTGTAAAATAATGTTTGGTTGTTAAAGAGATCGGGGCCGAATATTGGTGTACTCTCTATCAATACCGAAACCACTTTAACAACTATGTACGCGGTGGATGTTATCCGAAATGTAGAGGTTGAATTGGCGACGTTTGCTGGATTTGAAGAAAGAGAACAATGATAGATGACGCCGACACTTGTGTCAATTTGAAATGACTAAAGTATGAGCTTATGTTTGGCCAAGGGGTTACTTACCTTTAGGAGCCCAACCCCTTCGTATTACTATATTGATTTTGACTTGTTCGGTGCACCTTGATTTGATTTTGGGGTGGTGGACTCGGTCGGCAGTCGCTGCGGCGATGTGTTACGATCAGCCAGAAAGGGTAAACTAGTAGAATCCTACCTTGGGCATTGCCTCACGTGCCTTGTCATACTTTTATCCTTATATGTGCCCACTACGACTTTGTTTTAGTATGGTACCTATAGGGGAGTCACTGGCTATCGACGTTACTGGTTGTGTTACATGACCTGCATAGACTACCTACTTAAAAATGTGTTAAGGGGGATCAATGTAAAGCCTTAACGCTATTTTAATACTTTACATTACTGATAGACACTGCATAAATAGCGTATTTTACTACATATAGATAGTTTAACAGACTCTTAGGAGATGGAAAATCTCATAACATTTCTTAAGTTATTGCACTCACGTTGTACATTGGATAGGAGATGGAAAACCCCATAAACATCCCTGAAGTTGTCACACTCATGTTTATTTGTTGTTGATTTAACTTACATAAGAACTTTAAGTTCAGACTCGAGTGTTCTGTCTTTTCATTATGCTCGGGTCAGCCTGAGCTTCTCAGTGTTTGAAGACATTATTCCTTGAAGATGAAGATGGAGTTTGCTAGACCGTATTTACTATTATTTGTTCGGTGCATTATTTTGGTATGGTTGTTGATTGTACTCTGATTATATTGTAAAAATTGTGTAATCAAATTTATATTGTAAAACAGCTTCATGAACTGTTTATTTGATTATTATATTTTGACATTCCCCTATGAGATTCTGTTTTTTTGCTTTCCTTCTTTTCTATTATTTTCTTAATAAACACCATTGACAATTCTCCCTTTTGAATGGTTTGAGTTAGACATGTGTGGTTTATTGTCGACTTAAATTGTCCAAAATGGTAGGTCATCATAAGAAAAAAATAAAGGGATGGAAAGTAAAAGGGTATAAGATTTATGGTGGTTCGAGAGCTTGGTCCCTACGTCCACTGTTGAGAAGTTCTTTATCCCTTAGTCAAATAATCGAAATGGCTTTACTCGTCTAGGATGGCTATGTCTGCCATTAATGAGTTATCTCTTAAAGCTTCAGTCTAAAAGTTAAACTATAATCACAAATGATTTGTCAATTAGTCAATTGCTATCAGGCCATAATTCTCGACCCCATTTATGGGAACTTGTGCATTGTATTTATAGGCATCTAGGGGCTCTGTAATTAATGAAGAGCTTTTTACTTGGATTGCTAACATGACCCACGTATGGGGATAAGATTTGACCATGTGTCATCATCTGGCTACTCATAGATTGACGTGGATTGATGATGTGGAATATATATATATATATAAACTTTGGGCATCTTGACCCTTATATTTCATACAAGTTCTAAGCTATCCAATCCATTGATATATCTTGAGGCTATCTCAATTGCTGATCTTGTTTATACGTTAAGGGGTTCTTAGCTTAAGTAGAGATAGCTTCGGTCTTGTATGCTGAATAAGGAACTTTAGGCCTTTACTTTCAGTTATCGTGGCCTTGAACTGTTGCTTTAAGTAGAGACACTGATAAGGTCTCGGTATATGAACTTGAGGCAGCATGTAGTCTCGGTATAGTAGCATGCCTTGATTCTTTCTCAATAGTACGCCTTGATGCTTCCGTCTTTAGGTAAGAAATTAGCCTTGTGACTTATGCTTTCGGTTTATGGGCCGCCTTGAGGAATATGGTCTTGGTTTAAGGTCAGCCTAATGACATCACTTTAGGTTGATCCCATATTATGCATATACTTTCAAGATGGCTTGACTTGAGTCACAATTCCACTCTTTCAATTCGGGCGACACATGTAATCCTTGATTTTCATTATATTATGGACCTGAGCTTTAGTTCCTAGTTTGGGCTCGGCGCATAGCCTTCAGCACTTTAGCCGTTCTCATAGGCATATAGCCCTTGGACATTGTCTATGCTGGTGAGCTTAACCTTCAGACTAATACACCGAAGGGAGCTATGTGAAGCTATGTACAAAGCATTTATTGATTTTTAATACCCATTAAAGGTCAGTACAGAGTAGAGCTTCTAGACTTTGGTCAAAGTGTTAAATCTTTTGGTATCCATGTGCAATGGATACTAAGGATCTTCCTTTCAAATTTCAATTTATATAGCTAAAGGTCGAATATGACTAAGTATAAATTATGGTATAACAACAGAAGTTGACATGAGAATTTTGTTGAGGGAATTTTAGAGTCAAATCTAGTAGAGGAAGATGCAAATGAGGATGATTCAGGGAATGAAAGTGAAGAGGAGAGGGACATGGAGATAAAATTCTTATAGAAGAGTAACAAAGAAAAGAAGTTAATGAAACAATCTTCAAGTCAAACGGCCGAAAGTAAATCATAATGCGTCTGCAATTTGGGACCCTTTAGTAAGTTTATCATATTGTTTCAACAAATAAAATGTTAATATTCTTAATGTATATATTGAACATCGTTTTGTTATTGTAGGCAAAGAGATAAAGCTAGAACTATCAAGCTTCACAGCCATGTTAGGACACATGAAAGGTGGGACTTAAGCAAGGAATGTGATTTTGTTAAGCATATAGTAGTCAATTTGGGATTTGAGTATTTAATAAAACATGCACATGAAAAAATTGATAAGGTTTTGATCGATGCATTTATTGAAAGATTCTATCTAGAAATGAACACATTTCATTCTCCATTTGGTAAGATGACAATTACTATTGATGAAATATTTCACATTACAGGTCTTCTCGTTGATGGAAAAATAGTTATAGGACAACTTGGATGTTCGAGAGGGGAAAACGATGATGATGTATACTAGATGATTAATAAGAGTTTGGCATCAAAGAGGAAATGGTTGATAAAGTATTGGGTAGAAGAAAAAGTCTGATTGGAATGGTTAAGAACTACATTTTCCATTCTTAAGGGTTTGATAGTGCGGAGAGAAAAAGGAAATGTACGATTGCATACCTATTGTACATTGTTAGTATGTTAGTTTCCCAAGATACTCTGCAAATAAAGTCTCAGAACATTTTTGCTATTCCTTCATGTGTTAAGTCAAGTGCACACTTTTTTTATGGCACTGCATGCTTGATTTAGTTGTTCTGTAACTTGGCTCAAGATACATGAAATGGTGTATGTAAAATTGCTGATTGTACGACTTTACTTCAGGTACGATTAAAATTATAAAGTCAAATCATATGTTATGTAATATATTTATGCTTGATAGTTCGTGTATAGGTTTGGATAAGTGAGCACTTCCGATTTTAAGACGACACGAGATATTTGTGCAATGCTTGGTGAGCCGAGGGCAATGTCTTATTTTGAGATGAACCAAATAAAAATTTGGCATTTGATTTGGTCGGCCTAAGGAAGAAGATCGATGACCTTTAAGCTAGTGATGTTGTTTGGGATTGCTTCAAGGATATTCAAAACCATTATATGTTTCAGTGATGTGTGTCGTATAATGGTCCTATTGTTTTTTTTGAAATAATAGAGTTATATCTTTCACATAGAATCCTTTGTTAGTTTGGATTTTACAATTGATACCGGCTACTTCTTTCAATCTAGAGACAAAAAGGACGAAGTCATCGATAAAATCGTATAAGGTGGATAATTTTGATTTAGAAGATTTCAACGGGACTGAGTAGAGAAATCATCTTTTTAATGAGAATTGTGACATCTAACTATATTGTATGCCTATATGATTGTGTTGAAATGTACATGTAGTGGTATAGGTTTCATTTTCAAATTTCAAGTCACTTCGCACAATAACACCCTCATTATCCAAAGCTTCTTCATATCTTTTTTTGAGCACCTGATTTTCGGATAACTCAAGGAACTCTAGAGTTGAACGATGCAATGTAGGAGGAGTGCAAGATAATTGTTTCCAAAACTAGTCGATGGTAATGATAGGAGTGCAACCATATGAAAATCTAAAACCTTCCACATACAAACATATGGTAGACCATTTACTTGCCATAGAATGCACCCATAGGACTTGATGTTCGAACCAACCTGTGTAATGCTACCTAACCCTACTATTAGTAAATCTAAAGCTTTGCATGATGCAAATCCCAATAGTTCTTTGAACAGTTTCATTTCAAAATTGATGCATTGTAACATCCCCCATTTGGAGGCCCAACACTAACCGCTACGGATGCTGCGGCCATCCATAGTTATTAATTCTCTATGACCAAATGCGATAATGTTAGATACATTGATATACCAAAAACACATGAATATGAAAAAAAATTAAACTCAATTTAAAACAAATTTTTTGTTTCATTTCAAATTCATTTCATAATCCCATACATAAGTCACATTCAGAGAAATTACAATTTAATACAAAATACGCTAAGAGCGACATATGAAGATGCCCCCTTGGTTGATCAGAATTTAAATATAGGCACCAAACAACTTTGCCATTGCATCCAATAACACATCGGAATCAAATAGAAAGAACTCCTAATAGCTACCTTGCCTTATGCATATCTCCAGAAGCTTATTTGTCTAAGGAGAACCTGAAAAATTTAACTCTCAAACTACTCAAAATCAATTGAACACCTGAGAGTTTAAGGGGAAAACATAAACATCGAGTCAGACAAAAAGTTTGGTGTGAACAATAACCTACCATAACGAACCATATAGATATCTATTAAGACCACGCTGCTTAGCGGAACGGGTTTTCCCCTCACTAGTATCTTAACCTAATTTATGATAACCATATACTATACACCTGCATCTATAATGGTTAAGATATAACATAATAAAATGTATCCAGATGATATGCAAACATGCAATATGCTTTGGATTTCCCATCCCCATTTACTTGACTATCTGTCTCAAATTATAGTTTCTAGGGTCATTATTAACCTATTAGTTTTCATGCACTGACTAATAACATGTTCCAAGCTTACAGACTATCTGTCTGGTTACATAGTTTTCATTGGAATAAGAACCTACTAGTATCTACCAACAACATTATCCAACCATAGTTTCCATGAGCTTACTATGAACCTATTGGATTCTCCAATAACATCTCTCATGTCATAGTTTTCATGGGTTGACCATGAACCTATTGATCTCTATCAATAAATTATTCCGGACATAGTTTTAATGGGATCACTAAGAACCTATTGGCCCCTACCAATAACAATTTCCATAATGTAGATTTTATGGGCTTACTAAGAATATGTCTAAACCAATGATCTTTGATTAGCTTTGGGCATCCTATATTCTAGTCCCTTGACCTTTTGGATGCAATTCCACTCACACAGGAGCTCTTCAATGTATATTCACTACTGGGTCAACCTAGCCAGTTATTCTGCCCTTAACACACCAAAGTGCAGTTATGGGTTAATTATCAAGTGAATTTGATTACAGAAGCATACATGTTAATTGATCAAAACATAACCATATAAACGTCCATGGTTTAATTTCTTGTAATCATTTTCTACTAAAACATGGTTAATAACCTTAACCCATTATCCTCAGCAAGGAAAACTTCCTCTAATATTTCAATTTTTTAAATGCCATTTCAAAACTCTTTTACATTGCCATGGGTTTATCTTTTAAAAATGAGATTGGGTTTTCTTATTCGAAGCTAAGGCTTTCGACTAGATCCTTTGGATCATTGTGACATCATGAGTTACCCTCTGTCACTCTCCCTTTCGAAAGCATTACTTAAAGGATTAGACATTTTCTTTCAAAACCATTAAAGCCATACCTTTCGAAAGCATTGGAAACCTTCCTTTCAAAAAACTGAAAAACATACCTTTCGAAGGCATTTAGTTCAAGCAAGAATTTAAGGAAGCATAGCTTCGAAACAATTTGAAAGTATCTCTTTCAAAATCATTGGGTTTAACATTAAATAATTACTGGGTCAAAGAGAACAAAAGTGAAAGTATCCCTTTTGAAAGCATTGATCTCAAGTAAAAGAATTGGGAAAGAGGATAGCATCGAAACCAACCTTTCGAAACCATTGCCTCCAAAACTATTATTAAAAGTGGCTAAAACAACCCTTTCGAAAGCATTGAGGAAGCGACTTTAAAATTTAAAAGGACAAAAGCTTCCCTTTCGAATACTACAAAGAAAAGCGGCCTTTAACTGATTCTAAAAGTATGAATGTGGCAACTAGTTATCGAATAGGTTCAAAAGAGGCAACTGTTTCGAAAGCTTCTTTTTAAAACAAAGGCAAGTTGATTGATTCAAAGGCTAATAAAATTTCTTCAGCCCCTTCAAAAGCATCTTTTAAAGGAAAGGCAAGCAATGGATTCGAAAGCTTATAAGAATGCCTTCATCTCCTTCGAAAGCATGCCTTCGACATAGTCCCTTCCACCTTTCTCTAATACATTACGTATCAATTGATTGATACCATGTGCATTGGTTTTGAATGGGTGCGAAAGGCCTACTGGGCATGATGACGGAAGTGGTAAAGTTGTAATTCGAAAAAAAACTGATTTTTTCCCTTTCAAGGCAATTCCTTTTTACCTAACTTGCCTAATTTATCAAAGTATGATTGGTTGCCAATTCTTTATAAAAATTCTTTTCTAAAAGGCTGTTGAATTCAACAATTAACAAATTAAATCATATTAACAAATAAGCCCTTCCCCTTAATAAAACATTTAAGTCCTCTAACTTAAATAATTTAATAACTATAGTAAAACACTTAGGAAAAATCCCCAAAAGTCAAAATTATTCACTTTTAATATATTTTCTAACATATTTAAATTTCAGACCCGAAAACCTTACTTAATTGCCTTAAATAATTTAAACCCAAAATTAACTATTTCTTTTATTCAAAATTCATAATAAATTATCCATAGCTTGGAATATTATGAAAGTTCAATCTCATCTCCAAAATAATGTTTTTCATAACATATTCAAACATCGTGGCATTTGGAAATCAATTTGCATGATTTTAACCTTAAACTCGAATTATATTATCCCATAAAAATCCTTGTTTAAATTATAACATGACATATAAAATAAAGCATATCATCATTCATCCAATCATACGGTTTTAAATCTTAAACCCAAACTAAAACGTTCAAGAAGACTTATATGAGATGATTTAGATCATTATTCACCTTGTTTGGATAATGAACTTGAGATTTGTTCTTGCTTTAATCATCTTAGCTTGACTCTTAGCTTCTAATTGGATTTTTCTCTTCTTCTTCTTAGGGTTATGATCGGCCTTGTTTTCTTTTGTTTATGTTTTTATTTTTGTGAGAATGTAATAAGAATGAAAAGGATGTAAGGGTTTTAGGGGTTATGGGGTTCGGTTATTCCAATATTACCCTTACCTTATTCTCTTAAGTATTTAACTTATAAATCATTCTTATAAATCCATTTAGTTAAGGCATGACCCTAATTAGATCTCAAATCTCCATTCCCTTATCACTCTAAACTCTACATTATTCTATTTAATTTATCTAATTAAATCTCTCAAATAACGCTATTTAAAATTAGGGGTGTTATAGGCTCCTCTACTTAAAGAATTTCGTCCTCAAAATTCAGCAACGACTAAAATACTAAGCATAACAATCATCTATAACATCTCCTAACTACCATACTAGCCTACCTGATTAGGAAACGGTCTATATAAAGAAAATATAGAACATACACTTAAAGCAGATCATTATAAGTATCTCTAATCTTGCCTTCTATCTCCCAAGTACAGTCCTACTCGTTGTTGCTCCACTGAACTTTCACCAACTTGATTGTCTTGTTTCTCATTCTCTTCTCACCTCTCGCTACAACCTGAATTGGTTGCCTAATAATTTTCAGATCTGGTTCTACTATTAAGTCTTATAATGCAGTTTGAGGGTTAGTAGTCGCTGGATCATGCACATACTTACAAAGATGAGACACATGAAACACATTATGAACAACTGCCAAACTGCTCGACAATTCTACTTTGTATGCGAGCTTTTCGATCTCTTTATAATTGAGAGCGGTCCAACATATCTCAATGCTAGTTTCGCTGACTTTCCGAATCGTACCACACCCTTTATTAGTGATACTTTAATGAAAACCCCATCTTCAACTGAGAACTCTAGATCCTTACGTCTCTTATTTGCAAAACTCTTTTGTCTAGACCAAGCTTCCTTCATCCTACCTCGGATCAACTCAATCTTCTATGTTGCCTCTTTTACCAGATCTAGACCTAAGACTAATATGTCTCTAGTTTCCAACCAACATGCTGATGACTTGCATGGCCTTCCATACAAAGATTCGAAAGGCGCCACTCTTATACTAGTCTGATAACTGCTATTATAGGAAAATTCAAGTAAGTGTAGGTAATCTTCTCATGATCCACCAAAATCTAGCATACAAGCTCTTAACAAATCCTTGAGTACCTTGTTGATTCTCTCTGTCTACCCATCTGTTTAAGGGTGATAAGCAGTACTCATCTTGAGCTTGGTACTTAACAAATCCTGTAGACTCTTCCAGAACTCACTAGTAAACAAAGTATCTCGATCACTTACTATACTACTAGGAATCCCATGCAGTCTAATTATATTCTTCATAAACAACTTAGCTAAAACAGATGTCATCCTGGTTGACTTAACTGGAATGAAATGGGCACTCTTGTTCAACTTATCAACTATGACCGATATACTTTCATTTCTTCGATTCGACCTTGGCAATCTGTCTATAAAATTCATGGACATCAAATTCCATTTCCAAACTAGTATCTCCAAAGGTTGAAGCAACCTACACGGCTTCTGATGTTCGGCCTTTACTTGTTGAAAGTTCACACATTGCTTTACCCATAAGACAACATCCTTCTTCATACCTTCCCAGTAGAAACTCCTTTTCATGTCTTGATACATCTTGGTTCCCTTAGGATGAATGTAAATTTTGATCGATGACATTCCCTAAGGACTTCTTTCCTTAAGTCCCCAACATTCGGAACACACCAACCGTCCCTTCTTTCTCAACCATCCCCTCTGGTCAAGGCTAAAATCTTTTAAATCATCAATCTCTAATCCAATATTAAGCCATT
This sequence comes from Allium fistulosum, assembly GCA_030737815.1. NCBI lineage: Eukaryota > Viridiplantae > Streptophyta > Magnoliopsida > Asparagales > Amaryllidaceae > Allium > Allium fistulosum. The sequence goes on from CM060906.1 coordinate 424,275,870, forward strand.
TAATCTTCTCGGCTAACAGTGGATCCTCTCTCTACTTCGAAGCAATCCTTTCGATCAGAACTGGTCGAACTTCCAAGCACGATAACATGGCAGTGTTCTGACTAAAACTAGCAGTCGATCTTAACTGCACACTACAAGTAGTCAAAGCCTCTAGGTCCTTCCATTCTATTAACATAGCTAACACCACATTTTGATGTTTTCTGCTAAGAGTATCCGCTACTTTATTCCTTTTTCTAGGTGAATACTCTAAACCAAAACCATAAGCTGCTAAAAACACCAGCCACTTCTACTGCCTCATATTCAACTCCTTCTAAGAGAATAAATACCTTAAGGACTTGTGATCTATGTATAACTCAAATCTCTCCCCTAAGATCACTGCTGCCAACTCTAGATCATGTGTAGGATATCTCACTTCATGTGGTCTAAGCTATCGTGAAGCGAGGCAATAACTTTACCTTTCTGCATCAACACAGCCCCTAATCCAGTTCCACATGCATCGGTATATACTATTAATCCTTGATTCCTGTCTAGGACTACTAACACATGTGTATTGGTCAACAAGTGTTTTAACTTAAAGAATGCTTCCTCACATTTGTTAGACCAAATAAACTTTACGTCCTTCCTGGTTAGCTTAGTCAAAGGCGCTGCTATCCGCGAGAAATCCTTAATAAACCTCTGATGGTAACCAGCAAACCCAAGAAAACTTCTGATCTCAGTCACCGTCTTTGGTCTCTTCTAATTGTTAATAACCTCGATCTTATCCGGATCAACTAACAAACCCTTCTGTGAAACCACATGACCAGGAAACTTAACTTCTCTCTTCCAGAAATGACACTTTGAAAACTTCACTTTAAGTTGATGCTGCCTTAGCATCTCAAGCACTACTTTAAGATAAACTTCATGCTCTCTTTCATCCTTAGAGTATATTAAAAATGTCATCTATAAATACTAGGATGAACCTGTCGAAGTGCTCTCGGAAAACTCAGTTCATTAAATCCACGAAGAAAGCCGGGGTATTCGTTAACCCGAATGGCATCACTAACCACTCGTACGAACCATATCTAATCCGAAGCACCGTCAATGGAATACTGTCCTCTACCACTCTGAGCTGATGGAAACCTATCGCCACATCCAATTGGAAAAATACTCTGGCTCCACTCAACTAATCAAATAAATTATCGATTCTCGGCAAATGATACATATTCTTGATCATCTACTCGTTCAACTTACGATAGTCGATACACATTCTTAACAACCAATCTAGTTTCTTCATGAACACCGCGACCGCTCCCCAAGGCGATCTACTTGGACTAATAAAATTCTTTCTTTCTAAATCCACTATCTTCACCTTCAATTTCTTCATCTCGGTATGTGTCATCCTGCTAGGTAGTCTAGTTACAGGTTCTGCTCCTGGCATAAGATATATCCAAAACTTAATGGCTCGCTTCGTTGGTAGTCCTGTGACTGGCTCAAAAACATCTGCAAACTCTCTTGCTACCAAAATTGATTTAACTCTTCCTCTAATTACATTGCATTCAGCAAAGCCCAAGCACATGAGTCTGACTTGTCCATCGAGTATATAATTTGGTTATGACTATTGGTGTGTCTTAGCGATATTTCCCTATCTTGGTAAAATATCCTAGCATCATATTTATCTAACCAATCCATACCCAAAATGATCCCGAAGCCTATGAAATTAAAAACATATAAAATGCATGCAAACTTATAACCTAACAATTCAAATTCTAACTGGTCACATCTCATTCCTAGTGTTGCATACCCTCATATCAGATTCATAATCCTTAAGGGAGTAACAAGGTATAAGGGTTATAAACATAACTTATCTACTAAACACTGAGATATAAATGAATGTGATGCGCCAGTATCAAATAGTACCCTAACTGGTATACTATGAATCAAGAGTGTATCTTCCATCATAGTCTTTCCCTTCTCAGCAGCAATTGGTCTAAAAGATGATGGTTCCAAGGCAAAAACCTTTCCTTTGTCCGCTCTGACTGGTTCTGGACACTGATTCTTGCAATGTCCAACCTGGTGACAATTGAAGCACTTCACTCATTCTTATTGTAACGACCCTAATTTTTAGTTACATAATTTAGGGCATTTAATAAGTTAAATTAAATGAAATAATGTAAATTATTAAGGGATTGAGGTTTGTGTAATTAGAAGGTAGCTGCGCCATTTAAAAAAATGCTTTAAGGGAAAATGAGATAAAATAAGTTAGGGTAGTTGATAAGGGAAATATAGGAATAAGTAACATTCTTATACCCTAAACCCTCACTCATGTTCATCATCCACGTTCACAATCAAATATTAGAGGTTGGCCACCATTAGACAAAGCTAGAAGAAGAAAAGCTAAAGATCAAGAGGAAGATTAATCAACCATTCTAAAATCTCAACTCCTTAATCATAAAGCTAAGGTGAATAATAGGTTAAATCTCATGTTTTTATTATTTTTGGTTTTAGATTGAAATTCGAATTATTTTGCAAATATTTTGCCATTTTTTTATTGTTAAAATGAATATATATATATATATATATATATATATATATATGCTTGTTGATGATTTATGCTATTTCATATGGATTTTATGATAAGTTTTAATGTGAAAACCCTATTAGATGACATCCAATTGCCTTGCAATTTTGAGATAAGGTCAAAAATAATGTTTTAGAGATGGATTTCAAATTTCATAATTTTTTGAATTAATGTAGATTTATTATTAATTTTCTAGTGAAGAATATAGTTAATTGGGTTTAGAATTAATTACGACTAATTTATATTTTTTTGGGGTTAGAAATTAATATATGTTAGAAAACATATTAAAACAATTTATGAGAATTTTTGTAGAATTTTCCTAAGTGTTTTAATAAGTATAAAAAACTATTTAAGGTAGAGGACTTAAATGTTTTATATATTTATAAAAGGAGAAGGGGAAATTTGTAAATCTTTTAAATTATTTACTTTTGAAATTTCGGGAGCACTTTTAGAAATGATTTTTGGAAAAGAAATTAACAACCAATCATATGTTGACAAATAAGCAGGTTAGTTGGAAAGAAATTACTTTAAAAAGAAAGAAAACAGTTTTTGTATGCTCCTGCTGTTTCGCCACTTTCGGTACCCACCTTTCGACTAAGTACTTCCACCTTCATCTCTATCGAAACTAATGTGCCTGATATCAAAGACTTGGTACGTAGTGAATTGGACATAGGCAAAAGGTATACAGTCAAAACAATGGGTTTCGAAGGGGTCGAAACTTTTTGCTTTGCTTTAAAAGGAAATACGCCTGCTTTGCTTTTGAAAAGAATGCTTTTGACTTAGACAGCTTTCGACTTGGTTAAATGGTTTTAAAGAATAATTTTGAAAGAGGTTGCACTTTTTTTTATAAAGAAGCTTCGAAGAGGTCAAAACCATTAACTGTTGCATCTTACCTTTCAAAGCAATGCTTTCGAAAGGGTTTCTTTGTTTTAAAACCGAAGCCGCTTCTCCAATCTTTCGAAGGAATTGGTTTCGACGCCATCCACTTCTTTTACTTTGGAAATTATTTTTGAAAGAGTGCTTTTGACTTAGTTGTTTTACGACCCTTTATGCTATTGAAAGTTAAACCCAAATGATTTCGAAAGGAATGGTTTTGTATGTTTTTGAAAGGTTGTTCCACAAGTTTTACTTGAACCCAAATGCTTTCAAAAGGTTTGATTTATGTAAAGAACTTAATTCTTTTGAAAAGCTTAAGATAAAGGTTTCGAAGGGGTGGTACCCCAATGTTTTCGAAAGGTTTTAAATGGAAGGTTTCCAATGGTTTCGAAAGACATGTTTAAAGTGTTTTAAAAAGGAGGATATCTATGGTTTTATAAAGCTTTCGAAAGAGATGATTTCAATGTTTTCGAAAGGTACGTTTTGGCCTTCGGCCTAGGTTGTAAAGTAAAGTAGCTTACTTGTATCGAAAGGGGTACTTTCAATGGTTTCGAATCGGGTACTTTCAAAGTTTTTGAATATTTTAATCAACAATGTTTTGTGTAAAGTATATATAACATGGCAAAGTGATTTGAGTAAAGCATAGGGTATATTTTCCTTGTTTAAGTATGATTTAGAAAGGGTTAAATCATTTTGAAAGAAAAGATTTTCAAGGAAAATTTTAAGGGTTGACAACCCTAAGTAAAATGATTCAGATATTAGAATACCAGATGGGACTGGTATACGGTCACGCCCTATACTTTAGCTAGTAGCCTCTAGCTAATATAAGTCCCAAATTCCAGTGTGTAGAGCTTTGTCATAGGTAAGACTATAATGATGTTACACACGGAAAGGAATATACAAAGTGAGGATAGGTTATTGGTGAGCTCGCAAAACCATTAGGATCAGTTGACCCTGGGAGAAGTAAGCTAGGGATAGACCATCTAGAAGAGTATCTAACAGAAGTTAGACTATTTGTTTATTTTGTCTTGTAGGCCCGAGTCAGCCAAAGGTTAGTAATTAGCCAAACAAAACTATAGTGTTCAGGCAGATAGTCTATTGATTATTTGATCTATATGCTTACATAATATTGATATTATTATTTTAACCAGTTTGGTTGTAGGGTTTTGGTTTGCAAAAGATATGTTTTTAAAAGGATATTAGTGAGGGGAAACTCATTCCGCTAAACGGCGTGGTCTCACTTAATATCATATAACCGAGATGTATAATATTATTCACACCAGGATTTATGTCTGACTCGAAGTATGTTTTTTCCCTTAAAATCTCGGGTGCTCAAACTTGATTTTGAGTAGGCTGAGGGTTGAGGATTTTCAGGTTTTAGTAGGTGGATGAATAAAGCTTCCGGAGACGAGCTGGAGGCTGATTCTAGCTATTTAGCAGTTGTTATGTTTTTGTTTCCGATGTGTTGTATTAAGTCTGTTATGACTATTTAGTACTCTGGTCATCCAAGGGGGCATCTTCATATGTCACTCTTGGCGTATTTACGTAATAACTATATTTGATCTGAACTTGGAAAACGATTGGGATTATGTAATCGGATATGAAACATGTTTTGTGAAATGTAAATAGAAAAGTTGTTTTTAAATCTGTGATTTTGTTTCATATTCATGTGCGTCTGATATTATGGATACCATTAACATTACCGTATTTTGTCATCGGCAATTAATACTATAGATGACTGCAGTATCTGTAGCGCTTAGCTTTGGGCCTCAAGATAAGGGATGTTACACTTATTTGCAACCTATTTCCCTTTTCCAATTCGACATTCATGAGCATAATGTCCTTTCTTGTCGCACTTGTAGCAAACCACATCGGCCTTTCCTTTCTTGGCAGCTCCTCTAGCTCCTTTCTTCTTAAAGAATTTCCTTTTCTTGCCTTGTGAATCCAGGGTTTCAACCTGCTTCTCTTTCCTAGAAGAAGAAAGAAGCTCTTCGTTCCTGATTGCCATCTCCACTACAACTGTACTTGGATCACGGAGGTGTAGCATAGTCGCCATGGCAATATCGGGTCTTAACCCTTGAATAAACTTCTTGTTCCTTTTAATGATAGTGTCAATGGTAGCACATTCGTATCTGGACAACTCATCAAACTTTGTATCATACTCAATCACCGACATCTCACCTTGCACTAAGTCCATGAACTTTCTCAACAATACTAACTTAGCAACTTCAGACAAGAACCTCTCTTCGATTCTCCTTCAAAACTCTTCCCAAGTCAACTCTTCCTCAGAAACTCCCATGGTAACACCATTCCACCAATAAAGTGTTTCTCCCTACAACTATCTCGAAGCAAGTCTTCTCTTCTGCTAATCATCTAATCCCAAGTCGGTGAAAGTTCTTTCACAGTGCAATAACCAGTTTTCTACTTCAATAGCATCCTCTGTTCCTAAAAACGGCTTCCCACCAAGATTGGTACAATCCCTGCTCAGCTTGGCATGGTTATTGCCAACTGGGGCCACAGGATTAGCTCCCTCAACATTCACAGCATTACCCCGGCTATGCTTGTAGCTACTTCAGCTTACATCAGGGTGATGGAGAACTGGTACATTACCCCCATATCTACTAGTGGGGTTCCAACACCTATATTGGCATTTGTGTTTGGATTAGAATTTTTCCTATCGACCCGGATTCCTTCTAGTATTGGGTCGAGCATTTTCATTAGTTGTGGTGCTTTCTCCACCTAGATTTCCTCTTCCGTTTCCTACCTCAGTATCCTCCTTTCTCGTAAATTTTCATACGAGTCTTAGTAAGATACAGAAAACGGTCTAATAGAGAGGGGAATACGTACTTATATATATATATATATATAAATGCAAGTATGTTACTATAGGGTTAACCCATGGTCTCATTTTCTAATTCATTGGGTCATGCTTTGAAAATCTTTTAGGTTCAAGTTTCTTTTAAATTTACATAAACATATGCTCTGATACCAACTTGTACCATCCCCCATTTAGAAGCCCAAAACTAACTACTACAGATGATGTAGTCCTCCATAGTTATTAATTCTCGGTGACTAAATATGGTAATGTTAGATACATTGATATACCAGAAACACATGAATATGAGAAAAAATTAAACTCAATTTAAAACAAATTTTCCATTTCATTTCAGATTCATTACAAAATCCCATACGTAAGCCATGTTCAGAGAAATTACAATTTATTACAAAATATGCCAAGAGCGACATATGAAGATGCCCCCTTGGTTGATGAGAGTCTAAATATAGGCACTAAACAAGTTTTTCATTGCATCCAATAACACAGCTGAATCAAACAGAAAGAACTCCTGATTGCTAGCTTGCCTCTTACACGTCTCCGGAAGCATATTCGTCTAAGGAGAACCTAAAAACCTTAACTCTGTAGTAATGTTAGATACATTGATATACCAGAAACACATAAAAAAAATTAAACTCAATTTAAAACAAATTTATCATTTCATTTCAGATTCATTACATAATATCATACGTAAGTCACGTTCAAATTAATTACAATTTATTACAAAATACGCCAAGAGCGACATATGCAGATGCCCCATTGGTTGATCAAGGTCTAAATATAGGCACTAAACAACTTTACCATTGCATCCAATAACACAACGGAATCAAGCAGAAAGAACTCCTAATAGCTAACTTACCTCCTACACGTCTCCAGAAGCTTATTCGTCTAAGGAGAACCTGAAAACCATAACTCTCAAACTACTCAAAATCAATTGAGCACCCAAGAGTTTAAGCAAAAAACATAAACTTCGAGTCAGACAAAAGTTTGGTGTGAATAATAACCCACCATCTCGAACCATAAAGATATCTAGTAAGACCACGCCGCATGGTGGAACAGGTTTTCCCCTCACTAGTATCTTAACCTAACTTATAATAACCATATATTGTGCACCTGCATACACAATGGTTAAGACATAACATAATAAAATGTATTATGATGATTTGCAAACATGCAATATGATCTGGATTTCCCATCCCCATTTACCTGACTATCTGTCTTAAGTTATAGATTCTAGGGTCACTATTAACCTATTTGTTTTCATGGGCTGACTAATAATATTTTCAAAGCTTACGGACTATCTGTTCGATTACATAGTTTTCATGGGATCACTAAGAACCTATTGGTATCTACCAACAATATTATCCAACCATAGTTTTCATGGGCTTACTATGAACCTATTGGATTCTTCAATGACATCTCTCATGTCATAGTTTTCATGGACTGACTATGAACCTAGTGATCTCTATCAATAACTTGTTCCGGATATAGTTTTCATAGGATCACTAAGAACCTATTGGTCCCTGCCAATTACAATTTCCATAAAATATTTTTATGGGCTCACTAAGAACCTGTCTAAACCAATGATCTTTGATCAGCTTTGAGCATCCTATATTGTGGTCCACCGACCATTTGGATGCAACTCTACTCACACAGGAGTTAATTCAATGTATATTATCTACTGGGTCAACCTAGCCGGTTATTCTACCCTTAATACCCCAAAATGCAGTTGTGGGTTAATTATGAAGTGAATTTGATTAAAGAAGCATACATGTTAACTGATCAAAACATAACCATAAACATCCATTGTTTAATTTCTTGTAATCATTTTCTACTAAAACATGGTTAATACCCTTGACCCACTATCCTCGGCAAAGAAAACTTCCTCTAAGTTTTCAAATTTTTAAATGCCATTTCAAAACTTTTTTACATTGCCATGGGTTTACCTTTTAAAAATGAGATTGGGTTTTCTAATTCGAAAGCTAAGGCTTTCAACTAGATCCTTTGGATCAACGTGACATCATGAGTTACCCTCTATCACTCTCCTTTTCAAAAGCATTACTGAAAATCTTAGAACTTTTCTTTTGAAACCATTAAAAACATACCTTTCAAAAGCATTGGAAACCTTCCTATTGACACTAAAAAACATACCTTTCAAAGGCATTTAGTTTAAGTAAGAATTTAAGGAAGCATAGCTTCGAAACCATTTGAAAATATCTCTTTCGAAATTGTTATCCCGCCTTTTGGCAAGGCCGTGACACCAAGGAATTGACTAGTAACCAATAACGGTCCGTCCTAGAGAACGGTTATACACATGCTCACTATGGATATCGACGAATTTTGTCCGAGTCTGGATCGAGCTAAAATTGATATGACACGACAAGCGAAGCTATGAGAGTCAACGTTCCAAATTTCAGGTCAATCCGAGTTCGTATGCTCAAGTTACAATCGATGCAAAATTGAATAAAAACAGCCTCTGTTCGAATCGCTCAGTTCGAATCCATCAGGAATGCCTTCTTTGACTCGCTCCACTTCGACTCCATCTCAGAGCCTCTGATCGACTCACTCCGCATCCTTCAGAGAGCAACAGTTCGACTCCATCGATATGAAACCATAGTTCGTATCGATCACCTTCGACTCCGTCTCATATGCAGTTCGTATCCATCGTGGAACCTCTGATCGAATCCATCGTATTGCCATATTCGAATCAATCGACCGGAGTGGAGTTTCTATCGACACGAACAAGGCAAGGTCCAAGAATGACTCAATCAAAGTGGCAACAAAGGTGGAGTGATCCAAAGGTCCAAACGCCACGTCATCGAGTCGAGCAGCAACTCGAACAAGACCGAGTCGAATAGCGATGCGAACGAGAGCGAGTCGAACAGATGGAGTCGAACAAAACAGCCAACCGGAGATCCCAATTCGTATCGATCATATCTCCTAATCTACAAGTCCAAATGCTATGAAATTTTCACAGAAGACTACGTGCATGCTAAAGAATGTCCACGCCAAATTTCGACTCCATCAGACGCGATCTTGATCGATACGAAATCTATTCGTATCGATCACGGATCGGACCGAAACTTCATGGGCTTGGGCGTACGGGCTTGGTCACGTGCCAGAGAGGGTCTCCCGAGATCTGAGCGAAATACCAGCCTCCTACACCTATAAATAGAGCCCCAGGGCATACAGAAAAGGGGCTTCTTCTTCTTTGAATTCTCCAACGTCCAGACTCTACTTGATCCAGATCTAAACTCCCTTGCTGCTGCCAACAACGAAATTCACTGCTGCAAATCATAATTACCCACTGTAATTCATTGAATTCACTTGTAATCTTCAAAGAAAGATCAATAAAGCTATCAACTTCATAGTGGACATAGGCGATACGCCGAACCACTCTAAATTCTTATGTCTCTTTGCATTTTAATTATTTTCATATCTGAAATTTAGAGTTTTTGTTAGATAATCCTCTTTTTCCATTTAATTTCTTCACTTCATCTCTTCAAAAACTTCCGAAGAGTGTTGTGCCCAATTTTGGTACAAACACTTTGGTGCTTTCATTGAGAAAACCCAATTTGTTTCCTACTCTTTGGATCTCCTATCTATATCGGATTGCAAAAATCCAAGAAGAAGATCCAGATCTAGAACTTTGAAGCCCTTCCATTCTATTCAGATCTGCATCAGATCTAGGAAAGGACTTTCATCAATTCACCATGGTAAGTACACGGACTACCTCTACAGCAGTTGATCAGGGAGGAAGGGACAGGCAGAATCCCACGCAATTGCCTCCATCAAACCAAGATGCTGTCGGACCTTTAGATCCATCAGGCCCGGTCACTAGACAAGAATTCCAGATGTTGCTCTAAGAGTTGACCCAGAGTCGCCAACATCTAACTGAACAACTGCGCGCCAACACAGAGTTGTCCAACCAGCTAAATCGCCAAAGGCGCAGAAGATCCAGAAGAGACCAAGGTTCTTATTCTTCCACAGAAAGTTCAGCCTCATCCGACGGTCATCACCGATCCACGCGCCCACGGTTGGATGTGAGCTACACCCAGGCAACAGGGCACCAACCTGCTTCAAATCTTGGACAACCCAGAACTGGACCATCCACCAGTCATTATACAGGACCTTCATCCCGAGGAGGTGCTGCTCCTTATCATGTCACAGGAAACATCGCTTCTACCACCACTACCGAACAAGAGGTTGATGCTAGAAACCAAGCTGATCCTCAGCGTAACCAACGAGAGCAGACTCCAGAGCCTTACGTCCTAGAAAATGTTGAACCAAGGAGGCGAGGCACGGACCGTCGACCGCGTCCGGTCAAGACTCGCGCTGTGGAACCCGACCACGCCTTGGCACAACATGCTCCAAGTATCCGAGTGCCGGATATACCAACGATGATTCGCCAAATGATCCGTGAAAGCCAGGGTCTTAGTAATGACGACTGGGGAATATCCCGGAGTCATACCCCTTTCACCGATGACATATTATATACTGAACCACCTCGGCACTTCAGAATGCCAACTTTTCCAGTATATGAAGGAAGTTCTGATCCTAATCAACATATCCTAAAATACGAATGGCTGATGAATGCTGCTAGAGCTGATGATGCAGTAAAGTGTCGTAGTTTCCCCATTTCCCTGGGAAGAATTGCTACCATGTGGTTTACTCATTTGCCACCACGATCCAACCCTAGTTTTGACCAATGGCCACCAAGTTTGTTGAACAATTCCGTATGCATGTAGCGAGGCCTAAGGATGTTAACACTCTTTCTAGCGTTACACAAGCTCCCGGAGAAACACTTAGACGTTACTTGGAGCGATTCCATACTGCATGTGCAGAAATAAGCAATCCCAATGATAACTCTATCCTGATGGCATTGACTAAGGGGATTGATGCTGATTTCGAATTCGAAAATTGGTTAGCTAGAAAACCACCTACGTCATTGGACCGTTTCTATTCCAAGGCAGCCCAATTCTTGAGAAGGGAGGATGCGAAACAGTCTAGGAAGCAGGATGACGCAGGGTCCAACATCGAAGGAATCCGAAGTAACATCGTTGTTAAACAGTCCGAAGATAGTTCTGAAAAAGTTCAGTTGAACGTACAAAATAAACAGAATCAGCAGAGGGAGAATGGAAATTAAAACAAAAAACGTGATCAGAATCATGATCCAAGGCGTAGAGCTTCCATGTACGATAATTACACTCCATTGAACACGTCATTGGAAAATTTGTATTTGCAGACCTGCAATACCATGCAATACAAGAAACCTGCCCCAAAACGACCAACTGGAAGACAAATCCAAACAGGAAAATTTTGTAGATTCCATGAGAGTTATGGCCACAACATTAATGAGTGTCGTCACTTACAAGACCTCATTGAAAAACTGATAAGCGAACGGAAATTGGATCAGTTTGTGCGGGCACCGCAGTCTGGTGGTGCGGGCCCATCAAATCAGAATCGTGCGCCGAATCAGGAAAGACAGGAGGAACCCGCTTGTACAGGTGGGAGGTTGGTTATCAATACAATAAGTGGTGGTCCTCATCCAGCAGATCGAAGCTGGAAGGAAATGGAGTCGTATGCCAGTTCTATCAGGCATGCAGACTTCGAGTGTTGTAGTAGTTTTGATGAAGGGGCTCCGGCCAAGAAACAGAAGACGATGATGGATGACATCGTGTTCAGGAGCAGAGACGCTGATAAATTCAAAGCCCCCACTATCGATCCACTGGTCATCTCAGCTCAAGTAGGTCCCGCTTGGATGAAGAGGATCTTAGTTGACAGTGGAAGCTCTGTGAATATTTTGTTCAAGCGAACTTATGATCAAATGAGAATGGAAGCCATAGACTTGAAACCTTGTCAATCCCGAATCCATGGTTTCAACGGAAGTGCTACTATACCCACCGGAATGGTGGAACTGCCAGTAGAGTTGGGAGTTGGAGAACGTCGGAGAGTACGGATGTTGCAGTTCATTATTTTAGACATAGACTCCCCATATAATGCTTTCTTGGGCCGACCGGCCCTCGCTGAATTCAGGGCAGCCATTGCCCCGTGGTGTTTGACTTTAAAATTTCGCACTGACCGTGGAGTGGGGATCGTTCAAGGAGATCAGGCTGCTGCCAGAGCCTGTTATGTTGCTGAGCTGCGGGAGGCGCAGTGAAAGGAGAAAGGAAAGGGCGTAGAGGAATCTCTCTGCGTCCGTTTTTCCGATAATTGACAATTAACGCCCGGGCCTAGGCCCGGGCACCCCGGCCAATTCCTCAAGGATCTTGACCTAAGAGAAATTGAGGACGAAGAAGAATCTAAAGAAAGTCAAGCATCCCCGACCGAACTGACGATTGGTGTCCCAATTGACGACGATGATGATTCAAAAATGATAAAGATTGGGTCTCAGCTAAGCCAGCAAACTCAAGAGGAATTGGTTGAATTTCTACGGGCGAATCTTGACGTATTCGCCTGGACGCATTTTGACATGTGTGGGATCTCGCCGGACATCGCGAGCCACACTCTGAATATTGACCCGCGGCATGTCCCGGTCAAATAGAAAAGGCATGGTATGGATCTAGAGAGATCTGCCGCCCTTAAAGAAGAAGTAGAAAAGCTTAAAGAAAACAGGTTCATTCGAGATGCGCTATATCCTGAATGGGTGTCGAATCCCGTGCTCGTCCGTAAGCCAAACGGAAAGTGGAGGACATGTGTCGACTATTCCGATCTGAATAAAGCTTGTCCCAAAGACAGTTTCTCGCTCCCTAGAATTGATCAGCTAGTAGATTCAACAGCTGGGCATGAGCTCTTATCCTTCATGGACGCGTATTCTGGATACAATCAGATACCGATGCATTTACCCGATCAAGAACATACCAGCTTCGTAACCAATTTGGGACTTTATTGTTACAAAGTTATGCCGTTCGGACTCAAGAATGTCGGGGCTACTTATCAACGATTGGTCAATCGGATGTTTGCCAATCAAATCGGGAAAACCATGGAAGTATATGTAGATGACATGCTTGTGAAGTCACGACTCTGCGCCGACCATGTTAAAGACCTGGAAACTATGTTCAACATACTTCGAGAATACAAAATGAAGCTTAACCCACTGAAATGTCACTTTGGAGTTGCATCCGGAAAATTCCTTGGGTTCATCATTAATGCTCGGGGAATCGAGGCTAACCCTGAAAAGATTTGGGCAATCAAAAATCTTGAAACTCCAAAGACTGTAAAGCAAGTCCAAAGTCTCAATGGGAAAGTAGCGGCATTGAGCAGGTTCATTTCAAAGTCCACTGACAAATGCATTCCCTTCTTTGATCTGATCCGAAAAGGAAAACGAAACTTTGAATGGACCACGGAGTGTGAGGGCGCTTTCCAGGCACTAGTCCAACATCTATCCACACCACCTATCCTGTCGAAGCCCATCGGTCATGAGAAGTTGTACGTGTATTTGGCGATATCAGAAAATGCTATCAGCGCTGCCTTAATTTGAGAAGAAGACAAGATACATAAGCCAGTATACTACGTCAGCAAGCGATTAACTGGGGCCGAAAGGAATTATCCGAAATTAGAGAAGTTGGCTTATTGCCTTGTTATTGCATCAAGAAAACTCCGACCATATTTCGAGGCACATCCCATTATTGTTTACACCGACCAACCGTTACGACAGGTCCTTTCGCAGCCTGAGACATCTGGTAGGTTACTCAAGTGGAACATCGAACTGAGCCAGTTTTACATTACTTACACTCCAAGACGGGCCATACAAGGATAAGTCCTAGCCGATTTCATAGCTGAGTTTACCATTCCAGAGGACTTGCCTGAAACCAGTAAATCCCCTGAATATGTCTGGAAGCTTTATACCGACGGTGCATCTAACGACCGGTGTTCGGGCGCTGGTGTTGTACTTGAAACTCCCGAAGGCCGATCCATATGTTATGCTTTGAAGTTCGATTTTCATGCGACTAATAATGAAGCTGAATATGAAGTCCTCTTGGATGGCTTGAAACTTGCTAGAGATTTGAGAATTATCGCAGTGGAAATTTATTGTGATTCACAATTAGTTGTGTGTCAGGTACGGGGAGAGTATCAAGCAAGAGATCGAAGGTTGGCTGCTTACTTAGCTCGAGTTCAGGAAGTACTAAATCAGATTGATTATTATGCCATTTATTGTATACCCCGAGAACGCAACCAAAAAGCTGATTCATTGGCAAAGCTAGCCAGCACAGGTGAAGCTCAGCAAATGGGACTCGTTCCCATAGAAGCGTTATCCTCCTCAAGCATTGACCGGGCAGAAATAGCTCGGGTATGTGAAACCATCCTCAAAAAGGATTCATGGATGACTCCACTCAGAAATTACATTGAGCACGGAACCCTGCCGGAGCGCAGGAGTGAAAAAAGACAAGTCCTTTGGAAGACCTCACGATTTACCATCCAGAATGGAATCATGTACAGAAGAGGGTACTCAGTCCCTCTACTTCGGTGTATCGCTCACGATGAAATCAAACGTGTGCTGCACGATGTGCATGAGGGAGAATGTGGCGATCACATCGAGGGGCAGGCACTTGCCAAGAAAATACTTCGATACAGATATTACTGGCCGACCGTGAATCGCGATGCGTCGGATTATGCAAAGAAATGTGATAGGTGCCAGAAATATGCCCGAATTCCTAGAGCTCCCCCCACCGAGATAACGCAAATGGTCAGCCCATGGCCGTTTGCAATGTGGGGCATCGACATCATCGGTGCTCAACCTCTGGAAAAAGGTGGTGCGAAATACGCCTTCGTTGCAGTTGATTACTTTACAAAGAGGGCCGAAGCCGAAGCTCTTGCTACCATAACAACGAAGAAAGTAATCAACTTTGTAGTTCGCAACATCATTTGTCGATTCGGTCTCCCACACACCATTATTACGGACAACGGAACCTAATTCGACAGTGCTGAATTTAAAGATTTCTGCAAATGATTTCACATCCAAAAGAAATTCTCTGCAGTTGCACACCCTCAGGCAAACGGATAGGTCGAAGCAGTTAATAAAGTTATAAAATCCATTCTGAAAAAACGACTGGAAAAGGTCGGGTGCAAGTGGGTCGATGAACTTCCTATGGCTTTATGGGCTTACCGAACAACCCACAAGACTGCGATCGGCCACACTCCATTCTCTCTCTCTCTTATGGTTCAGAAGCCGTTATTCCAGTTGAACTAGAAGTGCCTTCTCATCGTGTGACATACTATGACCCAAAGACAAATGCTATACTACTTGTTGAATCTCTCGATCTACTAGATGAGAAGCGTGAAGAGGCCGATTTGAAGGCAGTCGCGCATCGAAGTCGAGTCGCCCGATTGTATAATGCCAAGGTCCGCCCACGAACCTTTGAACTAGGCGATCTCATCCTAAAAAGAATTTATCCGGTTCCTTCGCATATGAAGCCGACATGGGAGGGACCGTATGTTATTGAACGAAGGCTCAGAGATGGCACATTCAAATTATCGACCGTTGACGGTCTTACTTTGCCAAGAGCCTGGAATAGTGAGAGTCTTCGCCGCTACTACACATAACAGGCTATGTTTATCCATTTAGTTTATTTTCCATTTCGCAATTTGTTTCGACATTTCGAAATTAGAATTTGTAATAAGGCAACTGACTTTGCCATATTTGGGCGAACATCTCCTCTTCAGTAACTGCTCGAGCCCCGCTGGAAGCCTCAGTAGTCGGCATTTAAGAACTTGTAGCAGGAGCGCCTCCACCCATGACAAATGGTAAATCAGCTAAAGGATCGTCGTGACGGCGAAAGAGTTCTTCCATCAGCTGCTCATCAAACACAATTGTATTCCCCTGCATATCGTCAAGTGGGGCAACTGTACTCACGGTGATTGCTTCAGTCACGATAGCCTCCTGCGTCTGATAAGATTCCTGAGTAGCAGGAGGCATGGCCGGTGCAGCATCGATCACTGGACAAAAATAAGAGAACTGTCAGAATTTAATTCAGATAAAGATTCCGACTTAAAGCAGATACGCGGAATGTTCAGAGTACCTTCCTTAGTTTGACTCGTAGGTGGCAGAGCGACTTCAGTAACTTGCTCTGTAGCCGAAGACATCTGCGGCTGATTCGGATTGTAGGCTGGAATAGTTTGGGGATCGACCGCGGACGAGGATTCGGGCTGGGTTGACACTGGAACTTCAAGACTCGTCTCATGATGGTCAACCCCTGAGCCCTCTCCAACCTTAAAGTGCTGGGTGCCAAGTCTTTCCTTCTCATGCAGAATCATTGAATCGTGAAGAACTTTCCTTTCATCTTTATTCAGAATGCGATTCTCGAGTTCAAATTCGTCCACAGACTCGCCCAGATGCGCCTCCTTCTCTTCCTCAACCAGCCGGCCCCAAGCATTGTAAAGATGCATCGAATAATCATCGAGCCAGGCTAGACCCCTGTGCCTCAGCACGTTAGCGTTGTAAACAACGAGAAGGTCTTCGATGTCAGCCTCTAGCCTGGACTCGGCCGACTTCACTTTCTCCTCGACCTCAGTCTCCACCTTGTGGACTTTAGCCACAACTGCATCCCGCTTACCCCTAAGCAGAATAGCCTGCTCGCACGCCTCCTGGGCTGCGTTATTCACATCATCCTTTTCTTTGGCCATGTCGGAGAATTTAGCCTTAAGCTCATTGAGTTCCTTGACCGCCGCATCCCGCTCAGCGGTAACTGTAGTGTTCCGATGGCCCATCTCCTCCACCAAGGCAACATGTGTCTACCTCAACCTCTCCATTGCCACATTCGCTTCGTCAGCTTTTTTGGTGGCCGCAATTTCAGATTTCTGAGAAGACTCGGACTCAGCAGTAAGCACTTGAATGATTCGGTCCCTTTGAGCGAGTTTGGTCTCCATTTTCTCAAGCGCTTTGGCTCGCTCAAAGGCCACCTTGGAAGCTTTCTCTGCAGCCTTTACCCACTCTCTATACTGGGTGTAGATGTCATGAACGTAATCATGCATCGTGTTTTCCACTCCAGACGGGATTCTTTTTAAGTGTGGTGGGAAGACATAGCCATCGAAGCAAATATTCGGGAAATCCTTCCTCATCTGAGCCAATTAAAGGGCCCCTTCTCCTGTGGGCTTAGCTGGGACCTGCTCTGTAATTATGGAGGTCGTGGTCTCGACTCTCTGAAGATGAGTCTCAGATCTAGAAGTATGAGAAGATGGCCTATAACGAGGAGGCTCTGGTGGGTGTGGAACAAAGACGGGAGGTGGAGATGGAAATCTGAGAGGAGGAGAGCGTGATCTAGACCGATGTCTGTATTCTCTGTCCCTATCACGTCCATACCTATCTTGGTTAGAGTACTCGCGATCGCGATCTCTATCCGAGTCTCTCCTACGGGAATCATAATAGGAAGAAGCCTATCGGGCCGAGCGAAGATTCCCGAGCATCGATCCTTTTCCAGACATAGTACCTAAAAATGAGAAACGAAGAAAGAGTTAGTGATTTCCTAAGTTGGACGATTTACAATTATGTATCATGTAGTGTAGTGAAGTGTATGCATGTGCAACTCCCCGACCAACCGAAAATGTCGGCCGCACTCATAGCAAGCGACCCGCTCAGTTCAAGAGCATTATCAAGCTCCTCCATCCCGACGTCGTGTTGAGACGACACAAAGTCCGGAATCGGAATATCAGCAAGCCCTTCAAAAGGATTCTCTACTGGCGGGGGAGGAGCCTCCGAAATTCTAATCCCCGGGACGGGCAAAGACATGACCACGGATTTAAACCTCACGGATTTAGAACGCTTGTGAGAAACAACCTTGCCTTTTCTCTTTCCTCCTAAATCCTGGATATCGGAAGAAGGCCCAACTTGGAGCTCGGTATTGGTAGGCGTTCTCTCCGGATCAACTTCTTCGGTTATCACGACTATAGGCGCTTTGCGCTTCACCCGTTTCTTCGAGACCACTCTAAGTGTCCCTTCCAGCCGTATGCTCTGCCTCCGTTCTATCAGCCCGACAGTCCTCAGATTTCTATCGGTCAAAACCAAGTCAATATGCCTCTCTTCATCCGGAAACGCTTGGAGAATCCGAACTAGCTCTCTGAAGTATGCACCGTCAGGTTGAGAGATTGCAGCTATAAAGGAAGAGAAGTATGTCAGTTTTGAAGTCAGTTACTAATATCTCGATGATTCAAGAGAAAAAATGGCAACGCTTACGTCTGTCCAACCATCGCCTAGCAAATCCAGGGGGCACCGAACGTAGAACCATTCAGTTTTAAAGTAACTTAGCCTTCCCCAGGAGCCTATTACAATGTGGCAGTTCCTGACCGCTTATAAGAAGGTGAAAGAAGGGCTGTCTCCATGGCTCTTAACATTAAATAAATATCTGATCTCGATCGGCTTTGGTTGTCGGAAGAGGATCTCCATAAACAGGATAAAGGTGTTATTCAACAAAGCATACCTGTTGGGGTGCAGTTGGGATGGAGCTATTCCAAGGAATGATAACATCTCCCTTATATATTGATTGAAGGGAGGAAGTGTCCCCGCTGTGCAAGCGTGATGGTTGAAAGCAGTAAACCCCTCCGGGGGATCATGTGGCCTGTCATCTGGCCCAGGCAGTAACACGTCGTCAAGCGAAAAACCGTGTCTTAAACAAATCCGTCCCAGCATATCTTCGAAGATACCGGACGGCATAGAATCTTGTGGACGACAAATGAACCGGGCACCTAGACGCTCGTCCGGAGCTGGGTCTATAACTTTGGCTTCAATGACCGGTATTTCAATGGTTGGAGGAACTAAACTAGGGAGTTCCTGCTGCTGAGAACTTGAAGGTTCCATGACTAGCTAGCTTATGAAAAATCATTGTTAAACAGACAATAACGCTCGTGCATCCCCTAGTGTAAAGTGTGTGAGTGTGTCGTGCAGTGCGGTACTGTATATCACTTGAGAAGATCTACAGGATTGAAGAAAACATGAAAACGAAGAGACTTCGAAATTCAGTCGGAAGGACCATCATCGCTGACCGTCACAACCATACCATCCAATTATTAGCTATCAGTCCAAGTTAAAGTTTGTTATCATTTTGATAAGTTCCAGTTTCGTCGACGAGCTTCGATAGGCAACCAAATATGCGGTGAAATGATTAAGTCCAGTTATGCAAGTTTGAAGCTCGTCGGAGTCAGTTGTTCAATGTGCAAGGAATTACAAATTTTTTAACGTTCAATTCGTATCGCTCATAAGAGCCTTGTTCGCATCAATAAATTATGGTCATCTGCATACGAGTTCGACTCGGTCAAAGGGCTGGCGTGCAAGTTCGACTCGGTCAAAAGGCTGGGGATTTCGAATCGATCGAAGCGCAACACTTTCGTATCGGTCAACTGGGTCGCTTTCGACTCGATCCCCTGGGGCGTAATTCGACTCGATCGAAAAACACCGAGTTTTGAATCCATCAGATGCAACCCCTTCGTATCGATCAACACGCTCAAGACAATCGCGTCAATCATCTCGACTTGATGCAACAGCATCGCCATCGATCGATACGAAGGCCTCCATCTCATCATCTCGAAACCCTCCAGATCGATTCGAACTCCATTCTGTCCATTCTCGACCTCGCACGTTATTTCCATCCTTGAGCGATGTTCAAACAATAGATTCAGATAGAACAACATGAGAATTTGGATCTCTTCGTGTTACAACTAGATTTGTTCAACTGATTACCTGATTTCGATAAATGGTTGAGGGAATTAGAGGTTTCTGAATCGATTCAAAGGCAAAGGTTTTTTCTCTTGAGAGGCTCTGGAGCGATACGAAAAGCGATGCAGGAAACTAAAAGGTAAAAAATGAAAAAATGGCTAAGTACAGAGTATTTATATGGACTCGAAAGCAAGGAGAATAAACGATTCGCATCCCGATGGATTCGACCGGTCACGAGACATCACCCCGGGATCGATTCGAACAAGCTTTTCGACTCCATCTCCAGTGCATCGGTGCGAAGCTCCTCTTCGTATCGTTTATCTTCGACTCCATCTCTAGTGCATCGATGCGAAGCTCCTCTTCGTATCGTTTATCTTCGACTCCGTCTCCAGTGTATCGATGCGAAGCTCCTCTTCGTATCGCTCGCTTTCGACTCCATCTCCAATGCAGCAATACGAGCAATCAATTCGACTCCATCGATACGAAACCACAGTTCATATCGATCACCTTCGACTCCATCTCCTATGCAGTTCGTATCCATCGAGCCCCACGTCCATTGATTCGAAATGCTCATTTCGCATCCATAAATTCAATAGAAATCGTCTTCAATGTTTCAACCGTTCACATCGATTCAAGAAAGTATCATTACGAAGAAACATTCAAAAACAACCATCAAGCGTTATTACAACGAATTTCACGTCGGTTCAGGAGAGGATCGATACGGAATTCAATATAAAATAAACTGACAACGAATCGTAAACGTAAAATCATCAATGAGAGTCAGATTAACATATATGCATGTATGTCGGACTAATATTCAATATTGTAGATTTACAGGAGTGGGGAACCCATCTAATAGCGATTACAACAACAAAACAGCAGTTGACAGTCAACAGTTTACATTATCAAGAAAAACAGTCGAAGGTTACAGCTTTCATCGAAAAGACGATAACTATTCAGAACAAAGATTGCAGCATTTCAAAGCACATCATGTTTGCACAAGACATACTTTGGGGGGTAAATGTTATCCTGCCTTTTGGCAAGGCTGTGACACCAAGGAATTGACTAGTAACCAATGACGGTCCGTCCTAGAGAACGGTTATACACAGGCTCACTATGGATATCGACGAATTTTGTCCGAGTCCGGATCGAGCTAAAATTGATAAGACACGACAAGCGAAGCTATACGAGTCAACGTTCCAAATTTCAGGTCAATCCGAGTTCGTATGCTCAAGTTACGATCGATGCAAAATTGGATAAAAACAGCCTCTGTTCGAATCGCTCAGTTCGAATCCATCAGGAATGCCTTCTTCGACTCGCTCCACTTCGACTCCATCTCAGAGCCTCTAATCGACTCGCTTCGCATCCTTCAGAAATCAACAGTTCGACTCCATCGATACGAAACCACAGTTCGTATCGATCACCTTCGACTCCATCTCATATGCAGTTCGTATCCATCGTGGAACCTCTGATCGAATCCATCGTATTGCCATATTCGAATCAATCGACCGGAGTGGAGTTTCTATCGACACGAACAAGGCAAGGACCAAGAACGACTCGATCAAAGCGGAAACAAAGGCGAAGTGATCCAAAGGCCCCAATGCCACGTCATCGAGTCGAGCAGCGACTCGAACAAGACTGAGTCAAACAGCGATGCGAACGAGAGCGAGTCGAACAGAGGGAGTCGAACGAAACAGCCAACCGGAGATCCCAATTCATATCGATCATATCTCATAATCTACAAGTCCAAATGCTATGAAATTTTCACAGAAGACTACGTGCATGCTAAAGAATGTCCACGCCAAATTTCGACTCCATCGAACGCGATCTTGATCGATACGAAATCCATTCGTATCGATCATGGATCGGACCGAAACTTCACGGGCTTGGGCGCGCGGGCCTGGTCACATGCCAGAGAGGGTCTCCCGAGATCTGAGCGAAATACCAACCTCCTACACCTATAAATAGAGCCCCAGGGCATACAGAAAAGGAGCTTCTTCTTCTTTGAATTCTCCAACGTCCAGACTCTGCCGGATCCAGATCTTAACTCCCTTGCTGCTGCCAACAACGAAATTCACTGCTGCAAATCATAATTACCCGCTGTAATTCATTGAATTCATTTGTAATCTTTAAAGGAAGATCAATAAAGCTATCAACTTCATAGTGGACGTAGGCGATACGCCGAACCACTCTAAATTCTTGTGTCTCTTTGCATTTTAATTATTTTCATATCTGAAATTTGGAGTTTTTGTTAGATAATCCTCCTTTTCCATTTAATTTCTTCACTTCATCTCTTCAAAAACTTCCGAAGAGTGTTGTGCCCAATTTTGGTACAAACAGAAATCATTGGGTTTAACATTAAATATAACTATTGGGTCAAAGAGAACAAAGAAAAAGTATCCCTTTTGAAAGCATTGATCTCAGGTAAAAGAATTGGGACAGAGGATAGGTTCGAAGCCAATTCTAAACCATTGCCTCCAAAACTCTTATGAAAAGTGGCTAAAACAACCCTTTCGAAAGCATTGAGGAAACGACTTTAAAACTTAATAGGATGAAAGCTTCCCTTTCGAATACTACAAAGAAAAGAGGCCTCTAACTGCTTCAAAAGGTATGAATGCGGCAACTAGGTATCGAATAGGTTTGAAAGCGGTAACTGTTTCGAAAGCTTCATTTAAAACAAAGGCAAGTTGATTGATTCAAAGGCTAATAAAAGTAGCTTCCACCCCTTCGAAAGCATCTTTTAAAAACAAAGACAAGTAATGGATTCGAAAGCTTATAAGAATGGTTTAACTCCTTCAAAAGCATGCCTTCGACATAATCCCTTCTGCCTTTCTCCAATACACCATATATCAATTGCTTGATAACATGTGCATTGGTTTCGAATTGGTGCAAAAGGCTTACTGGGCATGGTGACGAATGCAAGAAAATGGAAGTGGCAAAGTTGTAATTCAAAACAAAACTGATTTATTTTTTGCCTTTCGAAGTAATTCTTTTTACCTAACTTGCATAATTTGTCAAAATATAATTGGTTGCCAATTTTTTATATAAATTCTTTTATAAAAGCCTGCCGAATTCAACAATTAACAAATGAAATCATTTTAACAAATAAGCTCTTCCCCTTAACAAAACATTTAAAACATTTAAGTCTTTTAACTTAAATAATTTAATAACCATAGTAAAACACCTAAGAAAAATCCCCAAAAATCAAAATTATTCACTTTTAATATGTTTCTAACTATATAAATTTCAGACCTGAAAACCCTACTTAATTGCGTTAAATAATTTAGACCCAAAATTAACTATTTCTTTCATTCAAAATTCATAATAAATTATGCATAGATTGGAATATTATGAAAATTCAAACTCATCTCCAAAATAATGTTTTGCAAAACATATTCAAATATCATAGCATTTGGAAATCAATTTGCATGATTTTAACCTAAAAATTGAATTATATTACCCCAAATAAATCCTTGTTTAAATTATAACATGGCATATAAAACAAAACATATCATCATTCATTCAATCATACAGTTTTAAACCTTAAAACCGAATTAAAACGTTCAAGAAGACTTATATGAGATGGTTTAGATCATTATTCACCATGTTTGGATAAGGAACTTGAGATTTGTTCTTGCTTTAAACTTCCAAGCTTGAATCTTAGCTTCTAATTAGATTTTGCTCTCCTTTTTTTAGGGTTATGGTCGGCCTTGTTTTCTTTTGTTTATGTTTTTATTTTTGTAAGAATGTAATGAGAATGAAAAGGATGTAAAGGTTTTAGGGGTCATGGGGTTCGGCTATTCCCATATTACCCTTGCCCTATTCTTTTAAGTATTTAACTTATAAATCATTCTTATAAATCCATTTAGTTAAGGCACAATCCTAATTGGATCTCAAATCTCAAATTCCTTATCACTCTAGTGTCTACATTATTCTATTTAATTTATTTAATTAAATCTTCTGAATAATGCTATTTAGAATTAGGGGTGTTACATGCATTGTCCTAGAAGTACTAGACTCGGAGGCATGTTTAATTGCCACTAGTTCATTTTCCACATAAAGATGTGCATTCATCCAACACTAAACTAAACTCCGTGCGAATCAAAATATATTTTGAATGGCGATTTGCACTTTCAACCATGTTAGTCGAAACATTGTCATAGGCTTTTATTTTGTTGGTCCAAGCTAAAACAAACATCTCGCGATATGTATTCAACCAATTTTTAAAGACATATGCAACTTCTTCTTTTTTACTTTGTGAGCCATCATCTTGGAAAACTTTCAAATTCAGATGGTATTCTTCTTCTGACAAATAGTTAATCACATTTATCCAACCATCCCAAAAAAGTAGATATTTTTTTCCCCTTCATCACCCTCCTACATGGTCTTCTTATCACCAATCAACACTCGTTTATTTTTAATAAAATTTGGTTTGCAATTAGCTTGAACGATCTTCGATATAGGCGATATACATATAATATGACGAGTCATAGGAAATACGCTCACCATGGCATTTATAAGACCAAGTTAGACATTTGTAATAATAACACACCGAATTTCTTTTTCTCTATACAACTTTCATGCACATTCGAGTGCCCATATATATATATATATATATATATATATATATATATATATATATTCAATTTGAATATTAGCCCTCATAATAATTTTCATTTGTTTTCTTTTACAATTCGACTTCCATATCCATATTTGGAGCACCAATAGCAATTCTCTTACTAATGAAAGTAACGAAAAACAAGTCTCTACTAGCAAATTATTTCTCTTAAGAACAGGTGTGTATATTTTAGTTTACTATAGATGAGACAATTTTTTATACAACAAATCAACCGACAAATAGGAACATAACAATCTCTAACAACAAATATGGTAGAAATAAATGAGGCAAAAATTAGGGAAAATTTCATGTGATGCTGGTGATGTGAATCGAAGAAAGTGTTCTAAATCTTGAAATTGCATGAGCTAAATTGTGTAAGACATAAGGGTGATTCAATTTCGTTGAACGAAATTACCAGCATGAAGGAGATCCTCCGGAAGAAAAAAGTAACAACAGAAGATATAGGAAAGTTTAAAACACTTGGAATTCCAAGAAAAGGTTTTAAGTGAAATATTAGATTTGGATTGGATTTTTGGATATGAAAAATAAATGAATAAATCAGCATCGTGAAAGAAGAAAAAAAACAAAACAATAAAAAATATCTCATTGGATTGTAGTGTCCAAGGGAGTCAAAGATCAAGAAAAAGGATGATTAGGAACGTTCCATTGGTTGATGCTTTCTCCTAAGCTCTGGTAAAAATATGAAAAAGGCTTGAATGGTATGCAAGAGTTAACAAAAGAAAGGAGGTTACATTGGATGTGAGGACTAAATGTTACATGTTGGACGTGAGATATACGACTTGAAACTGAATCAATGAAAATAATACAAAAAATAACAAATTCTTTTATTTTATATTCTTTTATTTATAATAGAATAGACAATAATTGCAAATCATCCAGTGCTTTTACCAAGTAAATTCACACACACTGACGTCTAAAATAGGACAGGTAAATTATGAACAAAGTTAGAAAGGAAAAAATAACAATAATAAATGTCATGCTACAACACCTTTCTTTCATGTTTCCCTGTTGCCTAAACAATAAAAATAACTAGAATTAGAAACCAATAGCCGTTAGTCGTAACCATCCAACTGTCCGGCCACAAGTGGAGAAAACTCAAGCCCGTCAAAACAAACACCGTCACTAAACCCCGTCCCCAAAAACGCCGTCACGTCATCTTCAAACCCCCAAATTCGATCAAACCCTTCGTTCTCCGTCTCCACAAAATCCCCACCGTCGGTTACAGGCGAAGAAGGCTCCGTGTTGACAGCAGGCGGAATCCCCAACTCGTCGTCGGAAGCTTCTAGAAGATACTCATAATCCAACCTCGTCGGCGTTACGATCTCCTCTTCTAAACTTTTCATGACATCTTCGAGTTGGTCGACGCTAGGGTTGAAGTCGTCTTCGTCTAGCATCTCCAATATAACTTCGGCTTCTTTAAACCGCTTCGTATCGGACGACACGTCGTCGCTCGTGTCGTCTCGGACTCTCCTGTTGCCGCAGTGGGCAGATTCTGCCTCCATAATCAGAAAAAGAATAAATAAGTGGAAGGGGTTATAACGGGAATAAGTAGTTATTTGTTTGGAGGAGAGAGTTGGGGGATTATGAATTTATATAGCAAGGCTGGAGTTGAATATTTTTAGACTGAAATAAAAAATGGTGAATTGTTTTATGGTTTTTTAATGGTCGATATTGTCGAATGTGGTGTCATTATTTGAATACGGATGGTGTGAGGCCCACGGGGCGTGTCAGCGAAAGGTGTTCCGGTGATTTTTATTGGTTGGGATAAAATATTGAATTTAATGGAAGTTGTGAAGCATTCGTTTCCTTCTAGACGAATCGTCGCTTGAATTGGTATATTTTCTATAATTGAGACGTTGGATCAGATTTTCTGTAGAATATGTGAATGTGCCTTTACTTTATGTACTCTCATACGTGTAGATCAACAAATCTTGATTATTATTTTTTACTTCTAAACGTTTATTATGGACACCAATCTCCCACCTATTTACAAAATCACTAGAAATTACCTCCCAATATATTTGCATAACAGGAAATTTTGCTCAAGAACGATTTTTAGGGCTTTTTTTATATGTAGGACAGCCTGCTAAAATTTTTCTTTAAAGGACAAATTATTGTTTTTTCTTTCCAGCCCACTGTCGCGCGCTTCTTCTTCTTCCTTTCGATCAAAATTTTCAGTCGCGATCAAATATCTCTCTCGCAATAAAAATATCGATCTACTTCGTTCGGTTATTTCAATTTTGTCCTTCTGAAAATTGTAGTTCATCGATCAATTTTTTCTTACGCGCGTTTTGTTGATTTCGTTCTTTTCATATTTGTACCGTGATCTTGTTTTTCTTCAAATTGTATTAATTAGGTATGCTTATATTACTCTATTTTTTTTTTGTTTTTCTGTTCGAGTTAAAAAATTTTGGCCGTGATTTCTAATTGTGTTCATTTTTACAAATGATATGCAGTGTTGTTGTTCTCATTGTTTGTTCGTTCGTTTATGGCAAATTGTGGAAGTAGCAGCAGGTTTTTTATTAGTTTTATTATTCGTTTCTTTATGCAATTTTTCTCAGTGTTGTATTTAGGTTCAGTTTTTGAGTATCATTTTTATTTTTTCTTATTATCATTTTTTTTATCATCAGTAACTGGGTATCAGTTTTTTATACGGTAGGTGTCAGTTTTGTGAAATTGAATAATTAATGTTCTAAATTGAACATATTTTTACTAATGTTTATTTTTTATTTTTTTTGGCAGTGGGGATAACAGTCTTCTTTGTCTGTTTGTGTTGAATAATAACACTTTTACCACTTGATTTTCTATCGATTGCTCTTTGTATGATTTGAAAAATGAGATATAAGCTTGTTATGATTGGAAAAGTATCATTGATTGGGTTGTATATAAGCTTGTGATAAAGTGGAAAAGTATCATATCTTAGGTTCAGTTTTCTAGTATCATTTTTATTTTTTCTTAGTATCAATTTTTTTGATTATCAGTAACTAGGTATCAGTTTTTTATACCTTAGGTATCAGTTTTCTGAAATGGAAAAACTAATGTTCTAAATTGAATATGTTTTTACTAATGTTTTTTTTTGGCAGTGCTGATAATGTGGTGCAGGTAGACCATCAGTTAAGCCTAAAGGAGGATTTTCATATTTTCAAAACAAGCAAAACAGATGTGGCGAGTGCAAAGCAGCTTGGTCATAATAAATGAAATTGTCAAACTTCGAAGAAGATATGATTTGATTTTTCATTTTGAATTTGTTCAGATTAATAAGTGGATGTGTGACTTGTTTTGGTGGTTTATTGTAATTAGACCTTTTGTTATTAATTTGTATTCAGTATAGCATATTATCAAATTGATTTTAATTTCAAGTATTTAGTATAAGTGATAGTATCAGTTAAATGTTTTTACAGTATCAATTCTGGTGTTTATTTTTACAAGTAAGAGCAACTTTGTTTTAAGAACATAACATCATTACTTCATAAGTATCAAATTGCAACATAACATCATTACTTCAAAAGTACAGATTTCAACAGAATTACATTACTTTACAAGTATCAAATTTAATTTGTGAAACATCACAATGTGAATTCAGATCTTTCATTTTCTTTCTTTTTCTAAGCTTGATATGTATTTAGATAGACTCCGGCAATGTTCACCATCTGTCAGTATTGCATGTACAATCTTTGCTCTTGTGGATAATATTTCCTTCTTTTCAAGTTTTATTGGTATTCTGTTTTTGTTCAGTGAAACGATGAATATCATTACAAATATTCCACAGTCAAGCCTGTCGAAACCAAAATGTAATGTTAGTATCAGTTTGCATAAGTTGTATTATCAGGTTTACAATTGATACAAAACATTGAATTTCAGGGATAATGGTACAAGCATATAGTATGATTTGAATTAAAATATTTAACAGTTTTACTAGCACAGTTAGTATCGATTTGTGTATGAATTTTTGCGTAGTTATTACTTTAAGATATATTTGCTAAATATTTTGTTTTATTTTTTATTATGTAGTTATCTTTTTTGTTTTTGTAGGTGTCAGTTTTGTTTCTGTAGGTATCAGTTTCTTTTATGTAGGTATCAGTTTTGTTTTTGTAGGTATCAGTTTCTTTTATGTAGGTATCAGTTTTCTTCCCGTAGGTATCAGTTTCTTTTATGTAGGTATCAGTTTTCTTCCTGTAGTAACTGTTTATTTCTAAACTAACTGTTTTTGAAATTGAGAGATAATATTTTTCAATATTTTGTTTTGAATCCTGTTTGTATTTTGTTCTGAATCATTTTTTTATTTTTTCTTTTTGTTCTTTGTTCTCTTTTTTGCATATTTTCTTCAACTGTTTTCTCTACAGGTATTTGTTGCTGCATGTTCTCTTCTTTGTTCTATGCAAAAAAATTCAATGTTACTATAACAAAACTATACTAACTTTGTTATATTTTATTTCATAGTATCAGTTACCTTCTCTGGTATAATTTCACTTATTTCTGGTCTGCTTTCAATTTCTGTATTATTTTCATGTCTTCTTTTTGTTCTTTTTTCTCTATTTTGCTTTTCCTCTTCTACTAATGTAGGTTTTTAAGTTTTAACTTGCTGCTTCTTCCCTTTACTGTCTTTGGTATCATTTCCAGTAGAGGTAGGTTTCCCTCTTGTATCATTGCGTTTTCTCTTTTAATATCTACTGTTGGAAGTGATTCGACATTTTCATTTTCACTTTATTGCTCCACTTTCGATGTAGCTAGGGTTTCTCCGACTGTCGACTATTGTGCTTGTTGTTCGTCGGCTGTCGATTGTTGCGGCTGTGTTGGAGATGTAGATTTGTTTCTGGTCTGCGGTCCCATTTTTTTCGAGCAAAGTTTCATCAATTTCTGAGTGAAAGCGAGGAGGAGGAGACGAACAGAATTCTTTGTTTTGTTTTAATTTGTATCTGGGCTTTGGGCTTTGTCCTTACGGTAAAAGTTTTTTGCGCGTGTCCTTGTGAGCAATTATTTACTTTAATTTGTCCTTTAAAATTATTTACCCTTTGCATAATCAGTTAGACTACCTTTAAAATTCTTAGAATAAGCCATAGAGGGAATTAGGCTGAAGGAAAAACCTGAGAACAATTTTGGTCTGAAGGACAATAAAATGATATATTTGTATAGCGTTACACATATATAATGCTATATTCATATAGCATTACACATATTTGAAGGAAAATCACTACTTCATGAAACAAGTCGCTGCGTTTTCTTCTCAAAATCACAAATCGCGCCACCTGAAAGATTGCGCCACTTGAAGAAAAAACTCATGCCATCTAAAGATTGCTCCACCTGAAAACTCACTGCCTTGATGAAATCTGAAGTTTTGACACCGTCGATCTAAGCTGTATCACAGTTTGGATATGGAAACGCGTTGGAGTTACTAGCCATAGATGAAGGTTAAGCATCGCTCCAGATGTGGTTTCGAACTGCCTGGAATTGATGAACGAAATTGTAGTGATTAGGTTATGGTTGTCTAAAGCTTGATCTTAGATGTGATCTGTACACTTTGAGTTCGCATTGCCGTTCTTTAATATGGAGTGTTCGCAAGAATCTGATGGTTGCTCCGTGCCTTTGTCTCACGTTCTCGAGTTGAAGATTAAGTGGCGGTTGGTATAAAATGAATATAAAATGGATATATAATGGATCTTCACAAAAGATGCAATGGTGCATCTTCTAAAAAACTGCATATTTACGTACAAAAATTAAATGATGAAATTGTGATGTTATTTCATTTTGATAAAATTCAATTGTATAACTCAAACATGTGTAATGCTATATGAATATAGCATTCTATATACGTAATGCTATATGAATATATCATTCAGTTGTCCTTCAAACTTAATTTTCAAACTTGTGTCCTTCAAACTAAAATTGTTTCCAGGTTTTTCCTTCCGCCTAATTCCCTCCCATAGAGGTGAAGTTTTAAAATACTGATTAGTCAATCCACCAAATGAAAATTCTAATTCAACCGAGTACTGACTCACATACTTCAACAAAAAACAGCCCAAATACAATCTAAATCGTTGATTTCTTACATCTAGTTGATCAAGACATTTTTGAGGCTAAATCGACCATTGTAACATCTATTTGCTAAAACATTTCAATAGAAGCCTTTATGGTTTATTCCCTTTTTCCACCTAACCTTATTTCTTGAATTACTGATGCAGAAAATAGGAAACTAATATATTGAATTGGCTTATTTTATGTAGTTAGTTTATGAAAAGTTCATTACATCTCTTATATTTTCTTCATCTACAACTTCACAATACATAATCTATTTTTTGTACTTGAATCGTTTTGAATTATACATTCTGAATTATACATTTATAGTAAAAGTATTATTACATGTCTGATTAGTCGAGATTACAAACGTTGCTAGGCAGAGCGGTGCGTCTAAAATAAATATTAATCGTCCAAATGAGGATTAATCAAAGTTAGAGTTATTGATAAACACATATACTTTGAGTAAAATATTATTTACTCTGTACGAAAAAAAACGGTTATTGCATAACATATAACTTATATCTAATAATTTAGTTTCAATTTTCAATTTTAAAGGTTAAGGCAAACACAATATTCTATGTTTAATAAAAATTTATGGACTAGTTTAACTCATTTTGTGTCCAAGCAACACCTAAACAGTTGACTAGATGCTTTGGTATGACGATAAATCATCCCTAACCTCTCTAGTCATGTAACAATCCATAAATTAATAATTAATTTTTTTTGGGATTAATTATAAAAGCGAAAGTTGACTTTGTTTAGAAAAAGTGCAGGTCACTTGATATGATTAAGGAATTAATCAATTAAATAAGAGAACGAATGAATTAAATAAGATAAATATTTGGGCCATTTATTTACTTCTTATGCATATGGGATTAACAATAGGAAATTATTATATGAAGATTTAGGAAAACTAATTTAAATGAAATATAACTAAATTCGGCTGTACATATGTAAGGAGAAGAATCAATATTTTGAACAAAGGAGATCTTATAATAAAAAAAGATAGTTAAATTCGACCCTTTATATAGGGGAAAGTATAAACATTTGAAAAAAAGAAAGATATTTTTATTAAGGGAAATAAATTAGACAAGGAAGAATTGGATGTATAAGATCTTCTATCAAGGATAATTGCATATAATTAAAAATTCGTTCATATGTAACGTGATTCAATTTAAATACGTGAATTATGAAGATTTGACGTTAAAGGAAACAAATTAATATAAGGAGGAAATGAAGGGTTCTATAAATCAAAAATCCTTGCTGTATATAATATCCACTCTCTTTTCATATTAAAACAAAACGAAAAATGCTTGCTTGTCGCCATTGCTAAGAGTAAAAGACTTAGGTGGGTAATATCATTTCATTTTATAGGTTATTTTCATCTATGGTTATTATGTCCTTGATTTTCTATGATAAAGTTCATATAATACGTGTTGGGACGGGATTCCAACTCGAGACTACTCAAATCAAAACTACAAAAGCACAGCGGAAGGCGGGATCGTAGTAAGAAGTGTAAAACAACCAATCAATATCTCAATTCCAAGAAATCCAATCCAAAAGCAATCAGAATTCCCAAACAAGCAATATATAAATCAAAACAATAACGAAAAATAAATCACACAGAGATTTATAGTGGTTCCACTAACGTTGTGTTAGTGTACATCCACTTTAAGAAAGAGCTTTTATTAATATTGATGAGAAGAGTACATGAGATTGAATACAACGATCAAAATTCTAATTAGAAATTGATTTGTGGAGAAGAGAATTGAAGAAAATTAGGTTTTGATAAACCCTAATTAATGGAGGCTAATCTCTTGCAGTCGCTTTTTGTTGTTTGCACGCACCCCTAGATCTAGAACCCGAAACTAGCTTATATAGGAGAATAGAAACTCTAGGCAATGTTCCAAAATTGCCCTTGTAAATATCACACTACACCAGAAATGCCATTTTGCCACGGCTCTGGGCCGTGGCTAAATAGTTTTGCCACGGTTCAGAGCCGTGGCAAAATGGGAAGTGGCAAAAAATTTGCCACGGCTCTAAGCCGTGGCAAACTTATATTCAGGCACGGCTCTGAGCCGTGGCAAAATTAATATTAGCCACGGCTCAGAGCCGTGGTTAAATATGAATTAGCCACGGCTTAGAGCCGTGGCTAAATATTGCATTTGCATTTAAAAAAAACCACCACAAAACAGCCTACATTAAACTCAAAACAAATAGGTTAAAAATGTCTCGCCTCAAACTCAAAACAGCTTACATTAAATAACACAACTGTGTCTTATCTCAAACATTAATTCAAGATAGACTTAGTTTAAAATGCAACAACATCCTACACTATAATACATGAATACAAAGTTCAAGCAATTCAACAATTACAATACTGGAAAACAAAGTTCAGTACATAGTTACATACACAAAAAAGCAGCAGCACATAGTTAAAGCCTTCTTGTTCCTTTACTCGTGGATGGTTGCATTGCAGCCCATTCCTCCCACTCCGGGCTCTCTTCTAGGGGCTCTTTGATTTTCCAGGTGTTGGTTTTTATTAGTAAGGTTCTGTGCCAAAAAGATGCTCTCTACTTTTAGATTGAACTTCTTGAATTTTGAATGATTGGTCAAAACTGCCTCTGTGGCCTTGCTTCTTGTTGTTGAACTCTATGCTTTACATGAATTAATCTTTTCAATGCCTCTGGTGCATACCAAGGAAATTAAAAGGTTGAATCAAAACCTTTTCATCGTTGTAAACATGAACTTATTTAACATCTATTTTCAAAGGGATGAAAATAAATACCTAATCATGATTTTTAAAAATATATTTTGAACACTTATTTCAACTATAAGCTCGTTTGAAACTCATAATCCTACTAGGAGTTGACATGAAAATCATTCACATTGAGTAGAACAAACTCAATAAATATTCAACTACCATACATGGATGTGCATACTTACAATAAGCAAATAAGTTGTTGTTGCTGCTTGTAGCTCCGTATGTCGCCATTCCTGATGTTTGCAGCACCAGATGATGATTCTGATCTAGAAGCTGATGCTGACATGGATGCAACTGCATATGCTGATCTAGAAGCTGAAACTAACCTGGATGCAACTGCATATGCTGATCCTCAGGCAGCTGACACTGGTCAAGAGACAGATACTGATGCTGATCCAGAAGATCATTCACGGATTCCTGAGAAATTGTAATCCTGGCAACCTGACCTTCATTTTGTTGTTGCTGAACCAAACTCATTATCTCCTGCTCTAACTGCTGTTCCCTTGTTGCTTCTGCAGCCACTATCATTGCTGCTTCAAAATGTCCCATTTCATTCTCTTCCAGATCAGGTGCATATGGTGGCACTAAAGGATCAAATGCAGCTGGCCCTATGAAAGCAGACAGTTCATTTCTTGCATTGGCAATTGCAGATTGAAGTTCTTCGATTTTGCCTTTTAAGTTGTACATGATGCCAACGCAACCGTGTGCAGGGCTGGATAGCTTGGCGTTTGCTTCAAATACTAAAATTAATTTGTTAATTTTTGATTAAATGTAAGTTTAAATAAATTATGAATTTTTTGCTCGTAGTATGATAAGTTTGTTGAAATAAATAATGGATATATTTGAAAGTGAAAAGTTCATATTCACGTAAACAGTAATTTCGAAAATATGAAGAATTAAGTATTCATGTTGGAAGACTTTATACTAGGGTTTAGATGAGAATTTCAAAGGAAATTTAAATTTTACGTGAAAATATTAATGAGAGGACTGAAGGAAATGAATGAGAATGTCAAGGGAATGAAATTATTAATTAGAGGATTGAGGAGCAATGACAAATTCTTCTACTTACCGTATATTCCACAATATGTTAGCTATGCTTTAAAGCAAAGCGGTTTTTAACTTAATCAAATTGGTAAATATACGATAAAAATTATTATACAAATAGATTACAACAAACGGTAACATGGAGAGGTTATTCTTTCCCAAAAGAACACAATAGAATTTCATTTACCTATAACAAATGTGGTTTGCATTGTTTATCATGGATAATCTGTGAATATAAATATATACAATGGTTTTAA
The DNA here is from genome assembly GCA_030737815.1 of Allium fistulosum. Lineage (NCBI taxonomy): Eukaryota > Viridiplantae > Streptophyta > Magnoliopsida > Asparagales > Amaryllidaceae > Allium > Allium fistulosum. The sequence continues at coordinate 424,310,500 of CM060906.1, forward strand.
GAGTGAACAATGTTACTCCAAAATAACCACCAATATCTAGGACCTAACCTTCTTGTCGGCTCCAGTTTGATGAGATTGATCCGACATGCCACTTGCCATCTGCATAAAGACGACAGTAGATTCAATTTCCAATGCGAACTGGAAGTTATTTATCACTCCATAATAATTACTGTTATATATTGAATGAAAAGTAATGTGTATGATGCCTCAGGAGTTGGTTCACGTTTACCATTGCTACATTGTTTAGCATGTGGCTAACTTGATAGTATGTATATCCATTATAAAGAATGGCACCCCACAGTGGGCCGTAGAATGTCATAAACTGAGCTACCTGCAATTATCGAGATAGAATATTATGTAAAAAAAATTTTAATAAAAAACCATATTAAGTTGCTCTTAAACATTTAATCTCTAACAATTTGCTATCGATGAGAAAAAAATGTGTTCAAGTTATACTGTTTCCATTTACTAGCATCAGTCTATGGACGAACTTAGATATAAACAACAAGCTAATTGCTACAAATAACAGCCTGCATTGTATTTACCTTTTTCATTTTTAGGAAAGCTATATTCCATGTCCTTCATATTATGCTTTTATTTTTCATGCCCCAATTTTTTTGCACCGTGAAAATTTATACGACTAGTATTCTCTTAAAAAATACGAGTATTCATCATAGCTAATGTTTTGAAACTGTTTTTTTCCTATTGTTTCATTTTAATATTTGTGATTTTAAACAAGAACGGTTAAATTATTGCATCTGAAAATATTTGCACATGTCATATTTGTATTGGCAACACTTTTTTTTTGAAAATGAGTACAGCTTCGAGTACATTTCATTCAACACTCTACTACATTCACTGAACATTCGTGAAATATTAGATTTCACAATGATTGGAAAAAAAATTACAACATCAGCTTTAACATGATTTTTAACAACAATTTTGCAATTATAAAAACATGGATGCATCTAAAATTGTTTCAATAGAAGGATATGAGCCTACTTTTTTCTTTTCTTAACATGAATGTGAATCTTAATATCTCCTAGTGAACAAAATGAATGAAGGCTGCCTTGAACCTTAGGTTCATTATGGATGAAAAATGTTGCTTTGGATAAAATATATGTAGTGCAAGTCAACTCGTCAGATAACGCTTAATTTATACACCGTTGTTAATTTTTATAGGATTCACTATACACATAAATGAGTTACTAAGTGTTCAAACACTTCCGATCATAGAATGCTTAAAACACCGATCATAGAAGTGTTTGATATTGCTAAAATTTTCACACTGTTTACATTTTGTCATGAGAAATTAAAGTCATTTTTTAATTTTAGCTACCATTATATGTGACATATATCTTTCTAATTATAGTTCTCTTTTTTCTACGATGACAATTAAAAAGGAAAAAGGCCCTCCATAAACACAAGAGGGAGGTATTGCTGCTTATATATATAGACCAAATTGTAACAGCAGAATTGATCATTATTGATTAACAATCACTTATATTTGTTAATTGGATCATACTGTACACATCACATATTTGCCCATTTTAGATTACTGAATCTACCGAATTACTAGAGAACAGTACAAAGACTCCTACTCAACTGTACGCATTTGGTAGAATTCAATTCCCTACCAAATTGCCTCAGTGGCATACAAGGCCCGTTGAATTTTTAACTGACACATACATTATTTCAAAGTTCTTAAAAGGTTACAACTAAGTTATAATATATGTGGTTATATCTATGTATTAGTAAAATATCATTCAGAAAAATAAAGGAATGGGTGGCTACCTGGTAAGCTTAGCCAAAATTGTTCAGGAATCAACCATGGAAGAATCTTCTTGAAACCCTTCATAGGCAAAGTGCAATCCCTTTCAAACAATAAAAATTCCTGAAAGAGAATACAAAATTACTCATTATGTTTTATAGTCTATACAACTGCAAGCAAGTTTCATCTATATACAAAATAATACAAAACCAAATCTGTGTATTGTGTACCTGTAACTGATTCTGACTAAATAACTGCATTATTCCGGATTGCGTAGAAGAAACTAGCTCAATCAATTCATTGCAATGATATGGTGATTCACCTATTTCAGCAAGAGAAACAAATATTATGAGCGCCGTCAGAAAAATATTGAAATAAAAGTACCACGTTCTGGCTTAGTGTTGCATGTCCTTTCCATCAAAAAAATCATGTTCCATGATTTAAAACCTCATGGTATGTCTAATAACGAAAGCAAGGTTGGTCAAACAACAGTAAACGTGGAACACTAACGTAATGGGTTAAAGCATTTACCTTTGACTGGTGATTATGTGGTTTTGTATGCATTGCAAAAAATAATAATAGCTTCGCGTGAACTACAACAATGCATGGTGATGAATTTAGGAACAAACGTTTATATGAAATCAATTATGTTGAAAGATATAGTATATTGTATTGAAACAATTTATCTAACAAAGCTGTTAGAAAACACTTAACAAATTAAATGCATGGTGCTCTTGAATGTATAATCTTGTGTTATTAGTAAGCCCGTTGCACATGTTCCACAATCTCATGCTTCAACAATGCATGTTTAAGCACCCTTACTTGTTTCTCCTAATAATCATTCATGTGTGCTGCTACATGGAGCTTTGCACAAGCAGGCTACTCAACAGCAACTGCCTGGTTATGCTCTGACTTATTCACATCCTCCTGCTGCAACGAATGCCCACTCTTGTATGGTGCTTTATGAAGCATTTGGCGAGCAGACTCCTCATTAGCAGTCTGATGCTCCTATTGCAGCTATGACCTTGCCCCATGCTTATGATTATCAACCTGGTTAGTTTTCTGTCCCGAAGGCTCGACCAACCAATCAATTCATTTGTTTATAAAATTCGTAATCAACTTCAGTTAATTAATCTTGCAATATATTATGAGCTCACCTGCATGCATCGAAGAATCAACTCTGGTATGCAGCATCTATGACACAACCCTTTTACTATATAAGTTGCTGGGTTTAGCAACATACCCCGCTCGTCTGCATACCATGCATCTATCCGTGATATTTCTACAGTCACACCTAATTGAAACCGGTTGAGTTCACCTATAACAAGTAGGTTATACATGAAATTAAAAAACAATAACATAGAATGTCTACGAAATCAATATAAACCCACAACATATTAGCTCCCTTTGAAACCAGCTGCCATGACTTTGGCAAGAAAACCTCCATCATTCTTCATGAAGTCCAAGACCATCACCATCCTCTGGTAAACAATGTAGCGCTATTTCAAGTGTGTGCTTATCTCTTGAAGAAATGGAAACATGTACCTGACAACATAAGATTAATTACAAAAAATTTTGTAATCATTTTCAAATAGAGCGACAGGTATTGCACATGGATACTTTTCATAGTTCAACTGAAATCAGTGTTTAAAAATATTTAAACATGTAAATGGTCGTCTACTCTTCAAGTCCACAAGGCAATGCTTTTAATTGTAGGAACAGTAGTCTATCAATTTAAGTTTTGAACTAACGTTACTGACACTAACAACTAAACTAACATATTTGATTGAACTATTAACTTGATACCGTGTGTAAACCAACTGAAAAATATGTTCGCACATTTTTGAATAGTTCTTCAACATCAACAATAACTTCCAAGTTCAAAATTTGTTGAGGGGAAAAACAAAAATATTATTCTTCTAACAAAAAGCCTTCGCAATTGACATGTAAACATGTTTTTAAAATGAATCAGGTTTTTAAAATGAATCAGGTTATTTCCCTTCATCAGTGTTATTTCCCTTTAAATCATTCGTATTCATCATCACTACAAATCCAAGTGCAATTTAAGAAGAAGAAAAGATATTGCAAACTGAGGACATTATAGGCTAAAAATCAATTACCTATCCGACTCCACGTTGCTTTTCTCTTCAGTTTCAGAATCGTCTTCGAATTCGAATTAATCTTCAAATTCAGATTCATCTTCGAGTTCCGATTCCGGTTTGGATTCGGATTCGGATTTGGATTCAGATTTGGGTTCAGGTTCGGAATCTTCCTCTGAAGAAAGACAGATGATCGCTGGCGATTGTTTCGATGATGAATTAGAAACAATAGCTATTTTCTACTATGAGATTTAGGGCGCAGGTGGTTAGGAAGGGGCGTTCTATTTTTGGAGAAGCGTGAAATATGTTGAGATCTGGAAAGGGGGGGTTTTGAAATTTTCCTATAACTTTGGCACGGTCTAAGGCCGTTCCAAAATTGCCACGGTCTGTAACCGTGGTAATTTATTTTACCATGGCTCAGATCCATGGTAAAATTGCCACGGCTTAAGACCGTGGCAATTTTTGCGCATCTGGGTGTGGCAAATTGAGCTGTATGGTGTAGTGTCATAAATCTTCATGTCAAGCTCACGCCTGAAAACATGCGAAATTCGCCTCAGACGTCTATCATAAAGGGACAGACGTCTATCCATATCCTCTGAAAAAGTTCCGCACAGACTCAGATGTCTAACCATTTGATCAGACGTCTGACCTAACTCTTTGAAAAAATTTCTGCACAGTCTCAGACGTCTGACCATTTGGTCAGACGTCTGGCGTTGGCAATTCCGCCCACTTCATCTTTTTCCCTATAACTTCTACCTCCGAACTCCGATTTGCGAACCGTTTTCTTCGTTACGAAGCTACTTCCGACCTCTACAATTCTCCATATATTGTCGCCAAAATTTAACACTCCATCTTGACACTATATCCATTTGCAACTCCAATGGTACCATACCATCAACAACTACCGATAACACCAACTATCACCACTTCTACCTTCAACCAAACATGAATGCTTTCCCAATGAGCTCTGGCAAAGCCACCACCCATTGCACTCCACCAACGAGCTTAGGCAAATCCCCCACTCGGTAATGAAATGTTGAAAACATCCAAATTCTAAACCGTCTCACCAAAGACTAAAGTGCTGAGGAGTGTAAACTAACACTTACCAAGAAGATCGAACCTCAATCTCTCACTGATACTCTTCCTCATCCATAACCAAGCTCCTCTCCCAATCATGCCACCTAGTGGCACCTAGCACTTCTCCAAGCGAATCAAGTTCGAGCAATGCTCGAACTTTCCAACCGGCAATGCCTTAGTGAACATATCCACCGCGTTATCCTTTGTGTGCAATTTCCGAAGATATACTTGCTTATTCTCATCCATAGCTACTAGAAATGACTCTCTCACCTCAATATTCTTAGTCCGCGAGCTAAACGTCAAATTCTCCACCAAGTGAATAGCACTCTGGCTATCACATCGATGCTATCATGCTCGAATCCCAAGTCACACAATAATCGCTTCAAATAAAATGCATCCTTTGCTGCCTTCACTGCGACTATCAACTCCGCCTCCGTAGTGGATAAAGCAACTACGATCTGCAATCTCGATCTCCAACTTATGGCTGTACCCCCAAGTGTGAAGACATATCCGGAAGGTGATTTTCTTCGATCCCTATCACTTGCGTAGTCCGAATCACAATAACCAACCAACTTGCAATTCTTCCCATCACTACCACCAAAAACAAGACCGTGAGATGGTGTGCCTCTAAAGTATCTCAATATAAGCTTCACAGCTTCCCAATGCGATTTCCCCGGATTATCCATGTATCGACTAACCATCCCGACGGCATTTGCAAAATCGGACCTTGTACACACCATATCATACATTAGACTTCCAACCGCACTAGCATATGCCACCTTTCCCATATAAGCCTTGTCTTTCTCCACGATAGGCGATCCCTTACTCGAAAGCTTCATATGCAAAGATAAAGGTGTAATTGACGCCTTTGCATTCTCCATGCTAAACCGGCAAAATACTTTCTCAATGTATTCCTTTTGAGTCAATTTCAACTCAAAATGCTTTCGATCTCTTTCAATTTCCATGCCCAATATCCTTCTTATTTCTCCAACATTCTTCATTTCAAACTCCGATTTCAAACTCAGTTTCAACTTGTTGATTTCATTCTTATCTTTAGAAGCAATGAGCATGTCGTCCACGTACAAGAGTAAATACACCCAACAATCATTTTTCAACTTCTTGAACTACACACAAGCATCTTTAATGCTTCTATCAAAATCATTTTCAAGCATAAAATGTTCGAATCTTTTGTGTCATTGTCTAGGCGATTGCTTTAAACCATATAATGATTTCTTTAACTTGCCAACCAAATTTGACTTACCATCCACAACAAAACCTTCCGGTTGCTCCATGTAGATGTCTTCATCCAAGTCTCCATGCAAGAAGGCGGTTTTCACATCAAGTTGCTCCAACTCCAAGTTGTAAATAGCAACTATGGCAAGTAATATCCATATAGAAGTATGACGCACAACCGGTGCGAATATCTCATCATACTCCTTCCCCTTCCTTTGTGCAAACCCCTTAGCCATTAGCCTATCTTTGTATCTTCCATCGTCCTTCACCTTGTACATCCATTTGCACCCAATAGCACGGTTTTCTTTAGGACGTGGAACCAAATCCGAAGTTCGATTCTTCAACAGTGATTGCATCTCTTCCTCCATGGCACAAATCCACTTCGAGCTATCACTCGACTCCATGACATCATCAAGGTCCATCGGCCCATCTTGAAATACATGAAGGGCATTGTCCAAATTATCACAAAAGCTAAGATAGTTCCATTCACCATATCTTTCGGGTGCCCGAGTAGCAATAACATCACCTAAACTACCTTCGACTCCACCTTGAACCAAATCTTCTCTAGAATCATGCACATCACCAACACTACTAGAGGCACCCTATAGATTATGTGATGTAACATCAACAGCTACCTCCTTACAAGAATCTCCAACTACTCTACTCTCTCTACTCCTTAGACAAAATGTGGGAATAACTTCCTTCTCCTATGATTCACTGTGAACCAAATCCGGAACATCCGATGAGCTTTTATTCTCCTTGAATATCGCCGACTCATCAAAAGTAACATGATGAGAATTCACTACCTTCTTCATTTCCGGATTCCAAATCCAACAGCCTTTTACTCCATCCGTATAACCGAGCAAAATCCTCTTGAAAGCTCTAGGTTCAAACTTATCATTTCCCGGATCATGCACATAAACCGGACTACCAAAGACATGAAGATATCTCAAGTCAATGCTCTTTCCCTTCCACACTTCCTTCGAAATTTTGTTACCAATAGCTGAGCACGAAATTTGATTAATAATATGCACTGCGGTTGACAAAGCTTCAGACCAAAATCCCTTCGCCAAACCCGATGTCAATCTCAAGCATCGAGCTTTCTCAAGTAGAGTATGGTTCATCCTTTCCGCAACACCATTCGACTGCGGATCTCCAAGTGTAGTAAAATGCCTCCGAATACCATGATGCTTGCAAAACTCCAAGAATTCTCCGGAAACATACTCTCCGCCATTGTCGGACCTCAAGATCTTCAAAGACTTGCCACTCTCATTCTCAATAATGGCTATCTATGCTTTGAACTTTGCAAATGCCTCCGACTTGGCCTTCATTACACACCCAAACTTTCCAAGAAAAGTCATCTATGAAAGAAATATAACAGCGAGCTCCATCCAAAGAAGCTACCGGTGTAGGTCCCCAAACATCCGTGTGAACATACTCAAGAACCCTTCTCGAATCATGTTTTCCCTTACCGAATGAAACTCTAGTTTGCTTCCCCATGATAAATTCTTCGCAAAACTCTAGCTTGTTGAGACTCTCTCCATCGATCATTTCTCTCTTCCGAAGAACATCCAAACTCCTCTCCGAGACATGACCTAACCTCAAATGTCACAACCTAGTCGCATCCAAGCCATGAGAACTATCAACTTCTATACAAGTTTCACCTTCTACAGTTACTCCTTGAAGCAAATAAATACCATGAGTCCTAGCACCCTTCATCGCCATAAGCACACCCTTCGAAACCCAGAAGCTATCACTCTCAACAGTGATCTTACAACCTAAAGAATCCAGCTGCCTCAAAGAGATAAGAGACTTCCTAAGTCCCGGAATATAGCGCACATTAGTGAGAGTACGAACCACTTCGTCAAACATCCAAATTTGCACGGAACCAATGCCTTTCGACTTACAAATAGCATCATTTCCCATAACAATTAAATTTCCTTCTTTGTCAATGTAAGAAAAAAAACAATTCCTATGTGGCGTCATATGATAAGACGCCCCCGAATCGAGCACCCATTCGCTACCTGAAACATCTGATGCTACTGCTGACAAAACATCTACATCTCCCTCACTAATTTCACTCTCCACCGCTGCTGATGAAGATGCTACTTCCTACTTTGCCTTCTCCTTTTCTGGACACTCATTCTTCCAATGACCGGGCTTCTTGCAAATATAGCACTTTTCTTTCCTTTCCTTCGACTTTCCTCTCCAATTGGGGTTCCTTAATTTAGAATGCCTCCGGTTCTCCTTCTTCACATACCTCTCCTTCTCCACAAATAAACCATGACCATTACTAGCACCACTACTTCCATCACCTAACTCCTTCATTTGATCCCGCAATTTCTCGCTAAGAAGAACTGTCTTGACATCATCAAGAGTCAATGTATCCGGGCTATAGATCAAACTGTTTGAGAAACCTGTATAGCGATCTAGCAACAAACATAACAATATCATCGTCTTTTGCTCTTCCTCAATCTTCAAATCTACTGCCTTCATCTTCATTAGCAAATCATCAAAAGTATTCAAGTGCGCTTTTGGCGAAGTACCTTCCTTCATCTTATAGGTGGAGAACATTCGCAATAAGATCAAACGATTAGTCAGTGACTTCTTCATATACAACTCTTCCAACTTGTCTCAAATACCCTTAGCGGTAGTTTCACCACTAATTTTAGAGATAACATTCTCTCCCATAGCAAGTTGAAGTGTAGTGAATGCCCACACTTCCATCTCCTCTCTCTCAACATCTGAGATGTCTACTGGCAACAAATGTGTGTCAAACACTACCCGATGGACCTGATTCCTCCTTAGAACCGCTTTCATCTTCCATTGCCATTTTTCAAAATCATTATCGCCATTCCACTTGTCTATAACCAATTGTGATCTTGAAGCTGCATACAAACCACGTATATAAGGAGCTACACCACTTGGATTACCCGTTGAGGAACTACTTGAGTTACTACTTGATTCAGGAATTTCTACAACCACCTACCAACACCAATGCTCCGATACCAAATGTTGGGACGAGATTCCAACTCAAGACCACTCAAATCAAAAGCACAGCGTGAGGCGGGGATCGTGGTAAGAAGTGTAAAAACAACCAATCAATATCTCAATTCCAAGCAATCCAATCCAAAAGCAATCACAATTCCTAAACAAGCAATATATAAATCAAAACAATAACGAAAAATAAATCACACAGAGATTTGTAGTGGTTCCACTAGCGTTGTGCTAGTGTACATCCAGTTTAAGAGAGGACTTTTATTAATATTGATAAGAAGAGTACAAGAGATTGAATACAATGATCAAAATTCTAATTAGAAATTGATTTGTGGAGAAAAGAATTGAAGAAAATTAGGTTTTGATAAACCCTAATTAGTGGAGGCTAATTTCTTACAGTCGCTTTTTGTTGTTTGCACGCACCCTAGATCTGGAAGCTGAAGCTAGCTTATATAGAAGAATAAAAACCCTAGGCAATGTTTCAAAATTGCCCCTGTAAATATCACAAATCTTCATGTCAAGCCCACGCTTGAAAACATGTGGAAGTCACCTTAGATGTTTGTCATAAATGGACAGACGTTTGTCCATATCCTCTGAAAAAATTCTGCACAGACTCAGATGTCTGACCATTTGGTCAGGCACTGGCAATTCAACCCACTTCACCTTTTTCTCTATAATTTCCATATTCGAACTTCGATTTGCGAACCGTTTTCTCCGTTACGAAGCTACTTCCGACCTCTACAATTCTCCATATAGTGTTGCCAAAATTTAACAATACGTGGTTATAAATGATAGACCTTGAGTTAATGAATATTTTGGGTTGGAATAGCTATATTAGGTTGTTTAGCTAAGATGCACTACTCAAATGATTTTGAAATGAAGTGAAAATTTAACGTGTTGTTGGAAATGAATTTTTAAAGATGTGAGAATTTTCCAATGGTAAAATATTTAGTTATGAATTTTAAAAGGAATCCACGAACTGAATAAACAAGGGAAATTGATTTAAAAAATGAAAATATTGGTAAAATATGCTAAAGAATCTTACTTGAGAATTTCTGAAATTTTATAAACATTTTTTCATCTTTAAATAATCATTTCCGAAAGATAAGTATGAATGCCGAAACTAAATAACAAGGCAACCGAAACATAATTATGCATGTAAATTTCATGACTAAGTAATAAGAGGACAAGATCTTATAAACTGATGTAAAAATAAAACGAAGGATACTACTATTAACTAAAAGAAAAGAGAGAAGAATGATTTAAGGACACGACACGTGAAAAGACATGAGTAGACGTGCTCAGAATTGAGGATGTGGGCAGTTAGTTATAAAGGCTTTATTACGTTCTAAAGTGAGAGACTAGCCAAAGGTTTTATGCCTCAGATACTGTGCAGTTAAGCCCGGACAAAAACACCACAAAATCTCTGCTATAGCGCAAAGTACTCTTCGACTGCTACATCTTTTCATTTTAGTGCTATTAATAGTAGTTTCGCTTTAAACCTCGCTATTTTTCATTACATCTGCTAAATAAAGATTTTTATGCATCTGTTTTAGCATCATTAATATAAAAAGGTTGATTTGATTAGTTTTCTTTTATATCAAATCAACCAAGCAGGGTAAAGATATTACTTTAAGGCATAAGTGCTACATATAAGTTAGAAATCTATTATAGTCATCAAATCTACACGACATAAATTCTGATATTCTTCAGTTTTGTTATATAAAATTAAACAATATTTTTTCCAACACAATTGATGTGAGAATGAGAATAAATTGACTTTAAATAATCGGTTTAAATATAATGAACCTTTTGGCACCTTCATTATTTTTTGTTATATCCCCGGTACAATATCACCTCCTCCTTTATAGAACCATTAAGCGCATTAACAACACAACTGAGGTATAACACCCGAAACCTAAAATGAATTAAGAAATAAGAAAAAGTCTAAATAAATGAACTAAGTGCATAGTCGGAAGCGATGGTTGAAGGAGGTTCTAAACGTAAATGGAGGAAGATTACCAAAGATGCTCCAAACGAGAGTGAATAATCCCAATTACCCTAGGACGAAACCTGAGGGTAGTGATTCGATGAGGGAAAGTCAATATTGAGACCAATTAGTTTTTAAAGGAAATATAATACTGATCTCAAGGCTTAAGATAACCAAAGGTAGTACTTATAAGTTTAATATTGAATATCAAATCTAACATTTTGACTTTGTCAAATTTTAGAAAAAAAAACCTTTGGTCGAAAACTTTATACATACATGTAAATAAATCTATTTATTTTAAATAGTCAAAAAGGCATTTGAATTACTAGAACATAAAAAGAAAATGGTAATAAAGGAAGAAGTAAATTTAAGGAGGATTTATCACTTAATCTCCTTTTATTTAAAACCAACTTCTACTTTCAATATTGTATCTTAACATATATAATTAAATGCATCGATCTTTTTAGTAATGGTTTTGAGACAACAGATGCATATATGTTTGACGAATGCGTCCGTTATAATTCTAAATGTAAATTCCAACGTCTATATACGTATGCTTTAACCATGCATACTATGTTATATATGTTACACATGCACTATATATATAAACATGATTTATATATGTTACACATGCACTATATATATAAACCTGTGTAGTTAGTGCCCCGCTATTACCCCGCAATAACCCCGCTATATCTCATAGCGGATTTCTACCGCTACGATATTTTCGTATAGCCCCAAAATATAGTCTTTCCGCTTTAAGCCCCGCTATTTCCGCTATATCCCGTTATTCCCGCTATATTCCGCTATATCTTCTTTAATAAAATGAACTGAAAAATTGCATTTATACATTATAAAAATTATGAAATTGATTTATTTGATTTAATTTTTAATATATTTTCAGAATGAAAATACTCTAATATTCTACTAAATTCAATTATGTTATATAACAGTTTTACGTTTATTTAAAGTATATTCGCACATGTTTTTATTTAAAATTATTTATGTATTAATTATAATTCATTTGAATGATATTTTTTCATTTAATTACCATTTATATATCTGTAAAAACATTAAGTACGAGTTTTATATGCTATTTTAGAGTCATCCGCTATATCCCGCTATATCCTCGCTATATCCCCGCTATGACTTTTTGCACCTCCACCGTTTTGAATCTGGCGAACGCTTTAACTGCACAGATATAAACATGATTGCCTAGTCAGAACATCAAATAAAATTGAATTTTATTTAAAGTAATTAATTAGATCAAATCTAATAAGTCCACTTAGACTTTATATACCTAATAAAGATCTAAATAGAGATTTTTGTTTGAAGTCCATTTATTTCACGTACAGCAAACCTTTGCGGTTTGTTCACCGAAAGGATTGTAGGCTTGAGTCACAATCTCCTTCCTTTTCATACTCTACAGATCATTGCATCCACGTAATTTTATTGTTTATGCTTGGTCCGCATTAATCTAATTTTGCTCAAACAATAGAAAACAGACAAAGTATGATTTGGAAACTTCATTTCCACACTTTATTACGTGCCAAGGATACTAGCTTACGTATATGGACTCTAAATGTTAATTATGGAGATTCCGAGTTCTATATTTTCCAACATGTAGGCCAATTTGGCGGAACTATTATAAACAAGTCGATGCTAATTTTTTCCGAGTTCTATATTTTTTCCCTAACTAATCTTCTTTTACTCATAATTCAAGTCATTGAACGCCATGCATGAAGTGTATTTGTTCAATGATTTTTCTCCATTTTAATTATGCCTACACAGTTAATAAAATTGCGACAGTGGAATTTGTAGGTTAAAAATTGTTTTTAGGTTTAGACACAAATAAAAAATGTAACAAATTTATAATATTCAAACCATGAAACCTCAAAATGAACGAATTTGCAGATAACTTAGTTATGTGATTTTTCCCACTAAGAAAGCATTTTTTTTTCCCCCACAATCTATGTGTCTCAAGACTTCTTGGTATCAAGGTGTTGGTTTTTGATAATTTATTCTTTACCCACGGTCATTTACCGATGTTGGTCGTTCACTGTTTTAACAGATGCACAATAATTTTAACTTGGGAGTTTTTTAAAAAGGTGATATGACAAAAATTGAAAGTGGCCTGCCAACTGGCTTCATCGTATGAAGGAAAAAATGAAATAACGACAAGTATGGCGATTTCAATATTGGTATTTATTTATAAATTATTTCAAAAACAACCTCAAAATTATGAATTTTTGGATTTAGATTAGTTCACTAGCTCATAAGCAACTTATTAACATTTACTCGTCTATCCTACTAGGTGTTTGAAAGAGGAATACGTTGTACTATAATTCAGTATATGCTCTTTGTGTATGTGGTCGTTATGGGTAATTATAAACCATTTCATAAGGACCGTTAAAATATAATGGTTTTCTTAAACTATGAATATTTATTCTTTTTACAGAAAATTCAGTCCATGTGAGCACAGCATAAGTTCATACATTTATATGTTTACAACCAACCATTATATGCTATTTTCCGATTGATGTGTATTACTATTGTTTTCTTTTCTTAAATACTTCTTCACCCATTTATATAACGTTTTCCATTGACAACTAGCATAACCGCAATTACAAAACAAAAATTCTAACGGTCGAATTAATGGCCTCCTAACTTTTTCTTCCACTGCGATTCTCTAATTTCCCCTTCTTCCCCCCGCAGTTTCATAGTTCGTCTGTTCTTGTATGCTCTTCTGGGGTGCGCTCCACCTCTGCATCTCTCTCAGTATTTTTCAGTGTGCTATCTTGGATTTTGACGATGAATTTGAAGGTTTTCGCGTTTCGTGGTGATTTTGTGAGATCCTGCCCCTCTTTTGCAAGCATCGCGACTGCTCTGCTGGAGGTGGTGGCGCCGCCTCTGTTGGTGTGTTTTTCTAGCGGTTGTTCGATTGAGATCTGTGTTTACTCCCTCTCGGCATTCTCGACCCTTTCCCGCTTCATGTTTCTGGTGGTTGACGGGCACTTCATGGAATTATCTCCTGTTGTCAATCCACTCTATTCGGTTGATAGCATGAGCGGTGGGTCGTTGCCGGAGGCGGTAGCTTCGCCTGATCTTTCGTTTGCTTCCCCGTTCTTGCCTGCGACCTTTGGTAATCGGGATTTCACCACCCGATTTTCACCAAGTATTATCTTCGGGGAGGCAATGGGCGGTCAGGTCGAGCTCGTGTCTGATTTATGCTTTGGCTCTTTGGTGTCTAGCCCCGAGTGCGACTGTTCTATCTCCTCGGTTGATGGTGACTCCTTCTCGAGTAGCAATCGAGATTTCATCACTCGATTCGCTCCCAGTCTTTCTGTTTTAGGAGGTGTTTTGGATGACTGTTCGTCTGGGGTCTCTGTGTTTTCGGTTCATTTGACGCTGTTGAGGTTGCCGGTGGTGTTAGGGAGGAGGAATTGATCACCTGCCTCCCTCATCCCAGCGAGCAGTTGGTTGCAGCGCTTGATGGTGTTGCAGGGTTGTCTGGCAGGTTTTTTTTGCCTACGATCATATCGTCTGCGGTCTCTGTGACCAATGGCGATGGTGGGCATGTTAGTGGGGGGACGGGTTTCGTCTGTCTCTCGACTGTGGTGGCTTTTGCCTCTGTCCAACAGGTGAGCGTCACCCTTTGTAGGCAGGTAAGCTTCTCTCCAAATTGCTCCATTTTCGCTGTTTCCTTTGAATTGCCTGTTGTTATCTGGATTTGGGCCGTTGAGGTCTTTTCTGTTAGCTTGAGCCATGACGCACGTTCGTGCGTGCTCCCTAGCACTGCCGTTTCGTCACTGGAATGTGCGGTGTTAGGTCCCTTTTCCGGTGTTGGTGTCAGTTCGCCCGTCTTATGCGTAAAGAGACGCGATAGGCAGGTGTATATTTGGCATCCCTTTTCTGTGCTATTTCGCCTATGTCGTATCGACTGTGTCCAGACCAGTCTGCTGGTAGGGATCGATCGATCGGAAGTCTATTGTTGGGCTATTGCTGTGAGTCATGACGAGGCCTTTTCTGTGTCATCAGTGACTTTTTATTCTTTTTGCTTCCCTTTGGTGTCAGTATCACGTGGTTCTCCTCGGAGGTTCCAGCAGATATGGAGCGATTGTTTCGGGAAATCTCCCAGTCCTGTTCGTATAGTGGCCGCCTTCGACCACTATACGGATAGACTGGTGATATGCCTTATATCCTTATTCCACTCCACTATTACCTCGGAGGGTACCGACCAGCGACTCTTACCCTCAGTGCGGGGCCGTTTCATTAGTAACAATTCGGCTTTGGTAAGACTCCCACAGCAACATGGGAAGCAGCTTGACTGCTCTCCCTCACATTTTTTCTCTCCGTCTATGTCTACCTGTGTCGACCATTCCTTTTTTCCGTCCTGCTCTTCTTTCATATCTTCGGTTATTTCGGCGGGATTCGTTTCTGTTGGCTTTTTCCCCTTCATATCATATTTTTCTGCGGTGTTGTCTTCTACTGAGTGGATTTCTAGGACGTATGGATTGCGTTTGGTCCGCGTCCCTCATTGTCTTCGCTTGCCTGTTGAGCTCCCGGAACGCCAGGTTCCATCTCTATCTCATTGCTCAGCGGCGTGCTCTCTCCCTTCGTCTATGTGCTCCCTATCCATCTCCATTCCTCTTATGAGTCTGGAAGAAATAACGCTCCTTAATGAGCACCTTGATTGCTTATCTAGAACTCTTTACCCTCGTCTTCGCGGTTTGTTTCTACGCTGTCGTCTTTGAGGGGGAACGAGGTTGAGGTGTCTCTTGAGACTCTGCCCCAGCCTTCCGCCCGTCCTCCTCGCCGGTCTCGACGCATATCGCGTAGAGCCCCGTCTACGCCTCGTACCATCCGCACACGCTCTATAGCGGCATCCGAGCAGATCGATCGATCTACTCGTTTTTCGTTGTATCTTATTTGAGAGCTTTTGATTCCTCTGTCCGGTGTCGGGTAGTCGCTTATATCTTCTTCGGTATTTGCCTTTTCCTCATGGCTAACATTCTTTTATGGAATGTTCGTGGTATTGGCAATGATGCATCTTTGGCTAGACTGAAACGCATTGTCAGGAAGCACTCTGTTGGTTTGGTTGCTCTTCTGGAACCTTTTCTAGCCCCGGCTGGTATTCCCTCAGTCGTCTTATCCTTAGGATTTGGCGGCGGCTCCGCCAACATCTCGGGAAAGATCTGAATCTTATGGTCCAAATCACTGACGGTCAACCCCCTCTTTGATTCTCCTCAGCTTCTTTCTATGGCTTGTTCGTCTCCTTCTTTTCCCTCTACATTTTTATTCTCGGCGGTATACGCCAAATGTGACCGTTCGGCAAGATTAGATCTTTGGTCCGACATTCTGGGCCTTGGTTCTAGGGGGATAGCTTCATCTGTGATCGGCGGGGATTTTAATATCGTTGCTTGCCAAGCGGAGAAACGGGGTGGTGCGGCCGTCAACCGTACAGCGATGGCGGATTTCAACTCTTTCATTGTAAGCTCTGGCCTCTCGGAGCTTCCTTTTACTGGTTCTGCTTTTACCTGGTCTAACAACCAAGAGGGTCCGAACCGTATCCTCTCTAGACTCGACCGTGTTTTCGGGTCGGAGGAATGGTTTCGTCTTCCCTTTTCTTTCTCGATCGCTCACCTTCATCGGTCCTTCTCTGACCATGCTCCTATGATCGTTCGATGTTCTCCTTTCTCTCTTTCGGGACCATCTTCCTTTCGGTTTCAGAGCATGTGGAGATCGCATCATTCTTTTCTGCAAGAGGTTGATAACTCCTGGAGCAATCCAATAGTCGCCCCTCCCTGTGCTGTTTTCAGTCGAAAACTTAAGAGACTCAAGGGAAGCCTTAAGGTATGGAATCTTCAGGTCTTTAAGAACATTTTTGATCGCGTTTGAACGGCTGAAGAATCTCTTATCTTAGCCGAATCATTGCTAGATGAAGATCCGTCCTCGGCAAACAAGGAGGCTTGGTCTCTAGCGCAAACCATTTTCTCTTTTGAACTCCGTATCGAGAATGACTTCCTCCGTCAAAAGGCTAGGATCATGTGGGTAGTCGATGGCGATACGAACTCCAAATTCTTCCACTCTTCTATTCGTAAGAAGAATAACCTTCTAGCGATTCGCGAGATTTTGCGGCCTGATCTTTCAACGGCTACCTCTCCTTAGGAAGTAAAAGATTCCATTCTGCCCCATTTTCAATCCTTTCTTGGTTCCCCGTCAGTCTTGGTTTCTGATCCGGCTCTTTTAGCCTTCATTCCTCGTGTCGTTTCTTCTTCAGATACTGTCCTTCTTACGGATCTGCCATCCGCTGAGGAGATTCGGGCATGTGTCTTCGCCTTAAGCAAGGACAGTGCTAGTGGACCGGACGGCTTCAACGGCGTTTTCTATCGGAGTTCCTGGCCTATTATTCAGGCTGATTTTTGTCTGGCTGTCCAATCCTTCTTCTCCGGGGAATCCCTTCCCTCCGGATGGTCCTCCACCAACCTTATTCTCCTTCCTAAGTGCGATAATCCTAGATCGTGCGGGGATTTTCGGCCGATCAGTCTTTGTAACTTTTCGAACAAAGTTATCTCTAAGATTCTTGCCAATCGCTTGGCCCCTTTCCTTGAACGTATTATTTCTCCTTCGCAAGCAGGTTTTGTTAAAGGACGTTTGATTACTGACAATGTCCTTCTAGCCCAGGAACTTATCTCCCAGATTGATCGA
This sequence comes from Allium fistulosum, assembly GCA_030737815.1. Classification (NCBI taxonomy): domain Eukaryota; kingdom Viridiplantae; phylum Streptophyta; class Magnoliopsida; order Asparagales; family Amaryllidaceae; genus Allium; species Allium fistulosum. The sequence goes on from CM060906.1 coordinate 424,328,375, forward strand.
AAAGTTCGGGGCTCTAATGTTGTCTTCAAACTGGACATGGCCAAGGCCTATGATCGCATGTCTTGGTTTTTCGTCATCAAGGTTTTAAGGGCCTTCGGGTTCCCGGAATCCCTTATTGACTTGGCTTGGAGGCTCATCTCCAACTGTTGGTTCTCTGTGCTCATAAATGGATCGGCTAACGGTTACTTCAGGGCGGGGAGGGGTCTGCGCCAAGGAGACCCACTCTCGCCATCCCTTTTTGTAATCGCCGCGGAGGCTTTGATTCGCGGCCTCCAAACCTTAACTATTTTTTGGCAAATCCAACGCTTCGGAATTCCGAGGGGTTGCCCCCTTATCTCTTCTTTATCCTTTGCAGATGACATTGTCATCTTTTCTAATGGCAGTCACTCCTCCGTTCGGCATCTCCTCAATTTCCTGCATCAATACGAGAGGGCTTCGGGCCAACTCGTTAACCCTTCCAAAAGCAGCTTCGTCCATGCGAAGGACTTGCCTCCCTCTCGTGCTGCTTGGATTGAGACTGTTTCGGGTTTCAAAGAAGCATCCCTCCCTCTCCCCTATTTGGGTATTGTCCTATACCGAGGTAGAAAGCTCAATGCCTTTTTTGATTCTTTGGCAGACAAAGTCAGAGGTAAGATTTTACGCTGAAATGCGTCTCTTCTTTCCCAGGCAGGCAGATTGGTTCTTATCAAGTCGGTATTAGACTCGATGGGAACTCATATTTTCGCGGCTATGACCCCTACCTCTTCCTTCTTCCGGGCGTATCAGTCTTTGGCCTCGTCTTTTTTCTGGGGCAACAAGGATGACGCTCGTCGTCACCAGTGGGTGTCGTGGGAAGCGGTTTACCGTCCTAAAAACGAAGGTGGTCTTGGTCTCCGTAATCCCAAGGACCTTTGTGCGGCTTTTGCTTGTAAGTTGTGGTTCAGGTTTGGTGCTAACGACTCTTTATGGGCATCCTTCCTTCATGCAAAGTATCGGAGGCTAGCTGCCTCAAATTTCTCAAGTTCGCCATCCTATGCTAGCGAGACCTGGAAGCACATGCAGTTGGTGAAACCTTTCACTGACTATCATGGAGGTTTAGCTGGCTGGGATGGCGCGTCATTTTCCATCCTGAAAGCGTGGTCTTCGATTAGGTCTCCAAGTCCTATTCGACCTGTGTTCTCTTTCATTTGGGATTCCCGTATTCCCCCGAAAGCTTCTATTTTGATGTGGCGTATTTTGCACAATGGCTTGCCACTAGACGTTAACCTTCAAAAGATCGGCATCCCCTTTGTATCCCGTTGTCGTTGTTGTGTCATAGGGGCAACGGAATCTTCAAACCATTTGTTTTTTGATAGTATCTCGGCCAGATCTTACTGGAATTATTTCAGCAACCTGGTTGGTGTGAGACGTATTGCCAGTTCTCCTTTTGATCTCCAGAATTCCTGGTGGTCCGGGATTTCTGGAAAATCTCTCCGATCGATCGTTTTCCGATTGATTCCTTGTCTTATCTGCTGGCACCTTTGGTGCGCACGAAATAAGGCAATCTTCGAAAACTCACCTATGGATCCTCCGTCCATTATTCGTCGGGTGAGGAATGACGTTTTCCTGGCATTTCGGGGAAGACCCTTCAGGGGAACCATGAGCCACCGGTCTGGGCGATTGGTGGGTCTTCTGTTTATCTCTTGTGGCCTGGCTCACGCTAGACAGGGAGTTGGCTGAGTCCTTTCATTCGGGCGTTGGCTTTCACCCAACGTTTCCGTCCCCCTCCCCCCCCTAATTTTTGGTTTAATGTGGTTGCTAGTTTTCTTGTCCAGGTGGCTTCGGATTCCAATTTCTCGGAGAGTGTGCTTCGGTTGGCTTCGACTGGTTTAGGTGCTCGAGATTCGTAAGAGGCTCTTGTCTCCTATCTTTGGTTTCACTTTGGCTTGGTTTTGGGTTGCATTGGAGGGTCTCGGGCTTTCTTCTTCCTCGTCGACCTCTTCTCGAGGTTCGTCGGTCTTCTTCATTGGGTGTTTGGCATTGTTCGAGATCGTTGAGGTTATTCGATTAGCGTTGGTTAGCTGGAGCTATCCCTGTTTTCTTTTTTGGTTGGGTTTTTCTGTGAGACTCGGCTCTCCTTCTTGTGGTTGGCTTTACTATCGTCTTTGCGCTTACTCCATTCGCTGGGATATGCCTTTGATTTTGGTTGGTTTGCACTCTCTGTGGTTTGGATCGGAGGTCTGGCCTACTCTTTTGAGTACTGGCGGGTGGGTGGTTGGTTGGTGGTGGTACCGTCTGTTTTTAGTGGATGGTTGTCTTATCACTGTTTGCTGTTGCTTTGTTTTTTGATCGTTGTGCTGTTGTTCTGTTCCTTTTTAGAGTATGGGTGGCATATGTCCTTCATATGCTTCGTCTGGTTTTTGTATGCCCCCGGAGAAAGGCGTTTTTTCTCCTATTATTTATATATCTTCTTTTTATGAAATATATATATATATATATAACGTTTTCCATTGTTTTTTTAATACTTTTTTTTATACCATTTTTGCTTCTATACTTTTAATTTACAACTAAATACAACAATGATTATGAATCGGTTTATTACAGATGTACAATAACAACAACATGTATAGTATGAGTATTAGTCTGTAAATAAAAGCAACGGAAGTGCAAATCTGTTCTCAACATATTTGTATTGGATTCTTTAAGGAAGGCAGGCCTGAATTAAAAATAGAGTAAATGACTTGGATGTATTATGTGTGCAGATGTAGATCGAATCCAGAGCAAGCTGCGGCAGTTGTGTCGGGATCCATGTTTATAGCATCTTGTCATCATCTGTCATTTGGCCAACTACTACTCATCCTACTTTTCTTTTTAAGTTTGCATTGCTTTTGTGTTTTCCACCGTTGCATGCTTAATTGTTTATCAAGAATTTTGGTTCATGAATATATAATTTGTTGAGATTCAATGAATCCAAGTTTTTAACTGTAACTTGCATGTTTGAACCTGACATGGAAGCAAATACTTTAAGTCTAACTTTATATGTTTCTCTAACTCATTAATATACAATGCTAGTCATAATTAACATAAACAACAACGTTCAATTGTCACGGAATATATATTTACAGAAATGAAAAATAAAACAAGCATGATGTTGTAATATGTACATAAATGTTGCATGAGGTTTCTGGGTTACATTAATTAATTTTGATTCTGCTGTATGGATTACTTAGGCTTTTATTATTCTGAAAATCGACGAGACACTCTTATTTCCAACCACAATCTACTTCAGTCGCCTCACATAAACGCGATCTACAAAACACCTCCAAAGTTATTTTTGAACATTTTAATTTTCAACCAAAATTTGCAGCTTATAGTGTAAAGTATTTGCACTAAAAAAATCAAATATTTCCATTCTTTACTGCCAATACATTGTTTTGAAACTTACTTGCATTTCTTTTAGTCCATTGAACTAAAAATTGCAAATTTCGAAATGAAATGTCTGTTTTTTATGAATATTTGCTACAGTTAAGTTGTGATGCAATGCAGATATGAGTTAGGAAACAATGAGTGAATAAATTCATCAAAAATATGGGTGTTTTGCATAGGGCCAGTCCTACGACATTTTTTACCATGGACAAAACTTAAATTTGGGCTCTTTTATGTGATTGCAAGTTGCAACTAATACCTTCAAATGATAATAATCATATAAATTATAATACCCAAAATGATATTTTTTTCAAAAGCTAATTAATTTTTTATTACATCTCAAAAAGTATCAAACTTACAACTTCTTAATCATTAGAAATACAAACGGTAAATCCAACAATAACATCATTTGAAAATTTCTCTTAATGCATTTTTGAAGCAAAATCATTGATTATATCGTCTTCTTCAATATTTTCCAACATATCTTTTTCGATGCATAAAATTGCTAGCCCATTCAACCTATCTTGAGACATAGAAGTTCGCAAATATGATTTTAACAATTTCAATTTAGAAAAGCTTCTTTCAACAGATGCCACGGTCACGGGGATAGTCAATAATATTCTATAAGCAATCATCACATTCGGAAACATGTCTATTTCTCTCACAAACTCAATCATTCTTGTCGAAGTCCATGACTTGTTCATTTCATATGATTCCTTTGGCAACATAACTTGTAATTCCTGTAATTCAAAACATAAATTTTTTCCATTCACATCAGAAGTATTATTTTTTTTAAAGCATTTTCTAGATTCAAACAAGCAATTAGTAATTCTTGATCATCCAAATTAACTAATTTTTGAGCATCAAATAAGAAACCAAATATAGACTCAAAGAGTGGCTTCAATCCGATTGATTCTTAACAAATTAGTGTCCTTAATTGGGAGAGTGCAATATCAACTATGTGGATAAAATAGTCAATCCTAAATGATTCTTGTGCAGATAATTGTTCTCTATCATTATCAAATGGTTCATCAAAATGTTTTTTTCTTCGAATTCGTCGTTTTGTATGAAACGTCGACTCAATCTCCATATCTATTGCTATTTGTTTTGCTTCTTCAATTGCTAGATTAAATCCATTTTCTCTATATTTTTCGAAAAAAGAAACAAGACCTTCCAATTGTTTAACTGCAATATCAAGACGCATATCGTTCGATTGTAACTTTTTACTTACTACATTTATTTTATTTAGAACATCATGCCAAATTACCAAAGATAATATGAATTCAAAACTTGAAAGCTCACATGTAGCTAAAGTTTCAGCATCTCTACTAAGCTTTGCATCTTCTGTAATTTCTGCTAATTGAATAAAGCTTCTCTAATTTCAGAAAGTTGCGATTTTATTGCTTTAATACTTTCAATATGACTCTCCCATCGTGTGTTTGACAATGATTTTAAAGTTAAGCCCTTTATATGATCAAGTAAAACATGCCACCGTTTTGTTGAGTTAGAAAAAGCTAAATATATGCATTGACATGCTCTAAAAAATGATTTCGCTTTATGAGAACAATTTGCCATATTGCATAATATTAAATTAAGAGAGTGAGAACCACATGGCATGTAAAATGCTCTTGGATTTATCTCAAGCAATCTTGTTTGTACTCCTTGATGTCGTCCACTCATATTAGATCCATTATCGTATCCTTGCCCCCTCACATCATCAATGTTAAGTCCAAGATTTTTTAATGCAATTTGTAATTCATTGAAAAGAGCTAGTCCAGTTGTACACACAACATTTATAAACTCCAAAAAAAAGTCTTCTATTTTTATTGGAGAACATGACACATCGACATATCTTATTATCAAAGTCATTTGTTCTTTGTGACTTGAATCAGGAGTACAATCAAGAATAACAGAAAAATATTTTGCCTCTTTAATTTTGTTAATTATAGCATTTCTAACTTTGGACGCTAGAATGGCAATCAACTCATTTTGGATTTTATGGCTAAGATAGTGATAATGGATTTCTTTATTTCTAATAAGTTGAAAATGATGTTGCATTACTGGATCAAATTCTGAAATCATTTGGATAAGACCCAAAAAATTACCTTTAGCATCGTCATCAATTGTTTCATTTATTCCACGAAAAGCCAAATTATTTATTGCAAGACATTTTACAACAGCAATAATTCGAACCATTACATTTTTCCAATGTAGTTTGTTGTTCCTAATTTGCATTTGCAATTCTTTGTTATAGTTTAATTTTTCTTCAATCCAAGTCTTAGCATTTTCAATGATTTCAAGTTCTGAAGGTGCTCGATGCTATTTTCATGTTGTTCAAGTGTTTTGCTAAGATGTTTCCAATCTTTAATTCCTTCACTTGCTAATTGACTTTTTGATGGTTTTGTTCTGAATAATTTACAGCAAAAGCAAAAAACTTTATCTAAATCTTTTGAATACACCAACCATTCTCTATCACGGGTTTCTCCGTTTGGTAGATTTTGAATATAATAATTTGGAGAAAATCTTCGAGAGCATTCATCTTTTGGAAAATTAATATTAGTTTCCCGTTTAGGTCCATTTTCAATAAGTAAATTTCTAAGTTTTCCTTGAAGATTATCCCATATTCTAGGATCATAAATGTTTAAATCCAAATAATTTTTCAAATGCTTAAAATTATTGACGATATGCTCATTTGCTTGAAAATTGTTAATATCATTGTCATCTAATTTTTCAACATTGTTTTCATTTTTTTCATTTACATCTTGATTTTCATTGCTCTCATCCTCTTTCAACTCTTCAATATCATTTTGCATCTCAAATGGATTTAATAATTCATCAACATTTTCATTTTCCACAATATCAATTTGTTGTTCGGATTCAACTGATGAATTAGATTGTTTGTTAAAATATTTATTTAACGAACCTTGTAAACTTTGAGTCATAAGTTCTTGTCTTTGTCGTTTTTTTCTTTTTTGAGATCCAGATAATTGTTTCATGATTGTTCTAAACTAAGCTTTAACAATATTAAAAAATAATAATGAGAACAAAAATCAAAACAATACAACCTGATTCATTCGCTGCAGTCCATTCACCAAACAATCATATCTCGATTCTCATCTTTCTTCAATCCAAATTCCAGCTAACGGGTAACCTAAAAAACTGAAACACAAAAAAAGTAACTAGTTTAATTCAATTTCCAGAATTGAATTCTGTACATGTAACAACCCGTAAATTTTAGTCGTTTTATTCATTTAATTAATTGAAATTTTGCGAAATTTTAAACGATAAAATTTTGAAATTTAAATTTGATATTTGGAATGCGTCTAGTTGAACATAGCAACTGGTAATTTTTCGTCCGAAAATATGAAAGTTTATTTCGCGCGTAAAATTTACTTCAATTTAATCAGTTAAAAAAGCGATGAAAATAAAATATTTTCGGAACCTAAATATTTTTATATGAAAAAATTCTAAACCATCTTCTGAGCAAGACGTCATTTTTCGTTTTTCCAAATTCGGACTTCTTTAGCTCCGTCGATCTTATTTTTCTGCGTTTTTCTTGCATTTTCCGCTGGTTGAAATTTCGAATTTTTATAATTCAATCATACCACTGATATCTATATACCGTTTTGATCGTCTCGTCGTGCTGATCGCTGCAGTATACTCAAATGTAAATTTCGAGGTCCGGAAAACAGCGAAATTTACGGAAACGATTTCCGTATCGGTACCTGTTCTGAATCCCCTTTTGTTTTCCTTGTGTCACTCCACTCTCCCACCGTAGAATACCAATTGACATTGGTCATTAATATTTTCAGTTGTGACCTTTTATTTGTACATTGAGAAACGTACAGCTTCTAGCTTTTATTTCTCCACCACTTCAAATCCAACGGTGGTCTTTCTTTTTCCCATTTGTTTGTTTTGAAAAAAAGCATGTTTAAAAGCCTATACGTATTCTTTCCTCTCCCTCTCCTTCCCAAGAAACCTCTTCCCCAGATTCGAAAAAAACTAATCAAAGCTGTACCACAGTTTCTTTACTTTCCTCCTAATAGCCGAGCTTGCCACTTCCTCCCCTCCTTCAACTTCGGCCCCACCGAGTCAAGACCGAGCAGACTCCATCACCGCCCCGCCTCCCTTACTTTTAAACTGCGTGCCACACTCTTCCTCCTCCCATCTCCTCTGGCCGCACATGAGAAGCAGCCGCCGTTCGGCTTCTCCTTCTTGTCACCTTGCTTGTATTTCTCCTGAGCCTTAATTATATATATATATAAGGTATTTATATATCTTTAGGCTTAGATCTCTATTAATATTGTATGTATTATCTGTTCATATAAAGTCGGTCCACTTGTTAATAGAGATATATATATTTACCTGACACACACACATATATACAAGACTATATATCATTCTATGAAAATTTATTAAGTCATGTTGGCTTATATAGGTTAATTTATAATATTTGTAGGCTGTACCTTTATATTGGATACATAAGTTTAGGTTTTCCTTGTCTTCATATGTACAGTATTATATGTATAGAACAATAATGTTCAATCCTTATTGTATATAGATCTGCTGCATTTGTCTTCATGTTTACATTGTTCGCATGACAATGATTACGTTTGTGACATATATTTGAAATGTTAGTGTGTAAATATTAGTTATAAAGTTAGTAAAGTAAGTTATATGTTGCATATTAGATTTGGTAAATGTCTACATAAATTGGGTTTTAGAAATAAAAAAAATATTTGACAATATTTTTCATATATTTGGGTTACTAAAACATAGTTTTGCTCTTTGAAAAACAAAAGTGTTGTCCCTCTCCTATAAGCACAACCGTCTCCCCTTATATATTTATAGTAAGTATATATAAAGCTTTTAGTTGCATATACAAATTTTATATATATACGTCCGTCAGTATTGTATTTAATATGAGCAAGTAGGAGCATGTCGTTTCGTTGCTTTTGTAAGATTCATATAGAAAGGTTAGTACATATAAAGTAATTCACATACATATAGTGTTTTGTTAATACATAGTAGATCATTTTATAAAAGAAATATTGTTTTACAGTACAAAGTAAAAAGGTTGTGCATATTTCAATATATAAGTCTGCATTTGCTTATTTCATATACTCGGTCTGTGGGCTTATGCGGAGTGTTATTTTTATATAACATATGTAGGTATAGTTGCATATGTAATCTGTGAGTATTTGAGTACATTAGTCTATTTATAGCTTGTCAGTTTTTGAAGTTTAAAAAAAAATGTTAGCGATACAAGTTAGTATATAGTTACAGTATATATAAGTGTAGAGTAAGTGAACAGTGGGCTCTGCAAAAAAAAAAAAGAAAAAAAGGGGGGGTACATATAGGTTTGCATATTTATTTGTATATATTAAATTGTTTCGCATGTACCATTTACTGGCTAGTAGGTATATGTTCTGTTTGATCATTTGTAAACTAAAGTGAGTGTGTGTTTTGACTTAAAATATAACATATATTTAGTTCGGTTTATATCCAGTTCTGATTTGATTTCGTCAATTCCTTATTTATCAGCTTTGACCGTCAAATTCGTGCCATCTTGCTTTGATTCGTAACTCGATTTCATCGTCAAAACTTTCTCTAGCCTCGAAAGGTGAGCAATCACTCACGATTAATGTTCTTTTATTTATTAAATTTGATTTCAATTGAAACGACAATTGAAATATGCTGCTGTTAGTTATTTATACTGTTATATATGTTATTGCCTGTATCAGTTCACCTGTGACATCTGACACCATTATCTGTTATTTATAAAATGATAATCCAGTTTTGGTTGATAAATGATTGATTGTTTGATTTTTGACATTGGACGTTAAATTGTTAATGTAGAAAATGATAATAATTTGAAATTGAAATTTGACGTAGGATAGTAGATTTGAGATATGTTAAAATCGATTAGAGGACATTTGCATAATATGACCATTTAAATGTTGAATTAATGGACACGTAGAAATTTGTTAAAATACACCTTGAACCATTTAAATGTTTGTTGCTTAAACTGATGTTGTATGAAATTGAATAATAGATAGCAAGTGAAGAACCGTATTAAGATTAGTGTAATAATCTTTAATCTACATGAAATGATAGTGTAGATTCTAGAAATAATTATATTAATTTGCACAAACAACAATGTGAATTAAGACGATTATTTCGGGATTATTTGAATTGATTATTGGATTAATATTGATTGTTGTTATTGCTTGTTTATTTACTTTGACACCATCCCAGTTATCACACTGCAAGTTCCCTTTGCTATGCTTTGATTTTGAATTGAATTGGAATCGGGTTGAAATGATAAATACCCAAATTAAACTTTTACCTAGGATAGAAAATTAAATAAAAACCGATTGGTCAAATAATTTGATTTAAAATAAAATAAAGATTTTATTCGAATAAACAATAAGGTTTTGAAATGAAATTGGAATTTGAATTTTTATGAAAGGAAAAGGTTAATATTTAGTAATATGAAACAAAATATTAACAATGTAATTAATGAAAGAACGTTGTTTAAATTGAGAAATGATTGAATTAAGTTTTGAAATTTTATTAATAATTAAGTTTGAAATTATTTAATAATTAAGTTTGAAATTATTTAATAATTAAATGAAATTGAATTATTTAATAGTTAAATAAAATTGAACCTCTTGAATTACTGAAATTTAGTTCTTTATTAATTGAGTTTTGAAATTGTAACTAAGTAAATAAATAAGTGAATTGGAATTTTCTTTAACAAGAATAGAAATGTGATTTATTGAAATTAATGTAAGATTTGTAATTTAAAGAATTGATTTGACGAATCTAATTCAATTAAATTTGAAGTTTGATATAATGAAGTTGAACTTAAGTAATTGATTTAATGAATTGGAAATTAAATAGAAATTGTTTTGAATGACAAATTTACTTAATGAATACTGAATAAAATCGATCAATGAATTTAAATTGATTTGAATGTTATTAATTTAATTTAAATGATTTCGGAATGAAATTGATATACGAACTTGAATCAATATTTGAATTGAAATTGAATTATAAGATTTTGAAATGGTGATTTGGAAGTTTTGAAACGTAAATTATGGAAATTGATTTAGAAAGACAAATGAAATGTTGGTTTACAAATCTAATTGAAATTGTAATTGATTTGGTTTTGAAAAATAATAAACGACCAATCGGTGTAATAATCATGAAAGTTATTAAAGAGACCGAAATCGGTTAGGGACATACTCACTGTCTAAACCGAAAACCACTTTAATAACTACACGCGGAGTGTGATCCAGAATGAAGTGGTTGGAATGATGTACGTGATGACTGAAGAAAGAGAACGATAATGGATAGCCTTGACACTTGTGTCAAATTGGAAATGACTAAAACAGGAGCCGTGCCGGGCCAAATGGGGGCTAGCTACCTCGAGCGAACACACTTCTTCAAAAACTACTCATTACTTGTTGTCGATTGGTGCACCCTTGATTTTGGGAGTGTTGTTCGCGGTGTTGCGATTGCTGCGGCGATGCGTTCTCACCAGTCCGGATCAGGCAAACAGTAGTTTCACTACCTTGGGTATTGCCTCATGTGCCTTGTCATACTTGTATCCCTATATACGCGACCACTACGATTTGTTTTGTGTTATACCTATGGAGTACTCCCTGATATTCCACTAGTTTACGGTGGAGTTTACAGTGCTGTATAGTCTATAACGCTTATATAAAATGTGTTAAGGGGGATAATGGTAACGCCTTAACACTATTTTGATACTTTATATTACTGATAGACATTATCTACTTATCGTACACTACTACATAGTAGATAGTTTAACGGATCCTTAAAGGATGGTTATTCCAAACATCCTTTGAGTTACTCGTATTTCAGTTGTTATTTCACTTGAGTTGGATTTATTGATATAAGAATGTTAATCCTGACTCGAGTGTCTTGTGTTTTGCTTTACGCTCGGGTCAGACTGAGTGTACCAGTATTCGAGACTCACCTTTGGAGTTGGAGCTTTGCTTGAAGATCCAGCCATCTATTCTGCTTTCAGTATTCGATGATTCCAGTGATGTAATCTGATTTGTATCTGATGTATCGTATTACTCTTCCGTTGTATCTGGTTTAACTTTGATGTAACTTATACATTTATATAGTAGCTTCATGAACTACTATCTCTTTTATTTCCGCTGCAATTATTACTCTGTGATCTGTGATTATTTATTTACTGTATATGTTCAGTTTTGCCAAATTTAAATTAACAATGCGGTATTTTGAATTATTCAAGTCCGACATGTGCGGATGCGAATGGTCCAAAATACCGGGTCGTTACAAGTGGTATTAGAGCTTTGGTAGCTCTAGGCAAAACTCAGCATATAGGGTAAATGTATTTACAAAATCACTTCATTCGAGTTTGAATCTCTTCCTTTTGACTCGATTCCTTTGAATTTTGGAACGTTCCTTACGGTGCCGAAATTCATTCGTGTCCCTTACTATTCGTCTTCTTTCGATTTTGGAGCATCCCATAACTCCACTTCGAATGATCTTTATAATGAGTCGGCGATCTCGCCAATCTCAAATTTATTTGTAAAGAAGTGGAACTCCTTTACAGTAGCGTCGATTTACCGGAGATTTCTGTATCCTCGGTTTACGATGCTATCTATCTCCCGCTATACCTGAATTCTATTTCTTGAGATCGAATGTAGATTTGCCTCGGAATTCTGCATCGATCTTATGCTTGTAGTCACGGTCGACCTGGTTAAGGTTGCCCGCGATTTATATAAACTTATCAATCTTCCCACTTTGTTATTTAATCATCATATCTTTGTTTCGAACTTATCTTCGAATCAAAATTCTCATGATTTGAGTCCATTAAATTTGAATCTCTATCCTTGCCTTGAAATCCATTATTGTATCGTCGAGCGAGGAAGTGTATTTGTAAATTAATATTAAATATTTTATATATTGTGTTGTTTGAGTTGTTGATGTGATTTGGGTTTCCGATCGATTCGTCTGATCAGCGCTATCGATAGGATCTCCAAACACTCAAGCAGAACAAACTGACACAACATTGTTTCAAATTTAGTAAATAAAATAATTTTGAATGATTATATTATATATAAGTATAAATTTTTCAGAAATTAAATTGTTAATGAATTTGTTGTCAAAATGTTAATATTTCATTTTCATTTATTGTTTTGTAAACCATAGACTATTCCAATCTGATAAATAAATGAAATTATAGAACATGGTTTAAAATTTTAATTGGGAGTTGAAATGAATTTAAATAAGAATTTGAGAATTTACTTTCCATTGATCTCAAACTTTGGGTTTAATTTAAAATGCATATTTTATATAGTAATTTCGAATAGAAATCATTTTCAAAGAATTTTAAATGTTTAAATCAGTGCTCTTCTCTTTTGTCGCTGGAAAATAATTTCGGTGATGGCGGCCGCATCATCGACATTCATTTTCGAGTTTCGAAGTGGAGAAACCATTATGTAGCTTTGCTACGGTTTTGTTGGGAAATATTTTAATTTGAATTTCTTAAGTATGACTTGATTTATATATATATATGGGAATATTATTATAAATTTTATTTGATTTAATATATATGGTATATACGTAATTATCTCTAAAGGGTTTGAAATTAAACGGAAATTTAATTCTTAAAATTATGTTAAAGGATGTTTTCAATTATAAGTAAAGCTAAATTTTGGATAAATATTTAAACTTGAAATAATTGAATTTGAAAATTTTATTTGTATAGTACTAAATTGCATTTCAATATAACTTACCTAAATTATTCAGAAGTTAAAATGTAATTAGATATAGTACAATAAAAAATGTCTTTATAAATAAAATTTGAGTGTTATAATAAATGTTATACACTAAATTTTGATTATAAAGATGTTAATAGAGTTAGATAGGATAATAAGTAAAACTCAGTTAATAATGAAATAAATTTGTTGAAAGAATTAATAAATTTGTTTTGAAAGAATTAATAAAGTGAAATTTGATCAACTTATGAAAATACCTTGAATTTAAAAGCAATTAGTAAATATAAATTAATTTAAATCGAAACTTTTATGGTTTAAATTAATTTATATGGGTTAAATATATGTGATTAGATATATTAAGTAGAATAAATTTAACAATAATTTGGAATAAAGAAGAATTTAAATTGCTGAAAAAATATGATTATAATAAAATACTATTCAAATTTATGGTTTTAGAAATTGTAAATTGAAGATAATTGGATAATAAGATAATGAATTTAGAAATAGTTGAGATTGATTTTAGTGAAATCAAATGGATTAAATCAATTATTGAATATCAATTAATTTAAATTTGAATTTATATGGTTTAAATTAATTGTTATTTTGTATTTCAAATCTGTTTTTTTTCTTTCTGGTTGTTTCTATTCTCCTACCTCGTTCCTTTTCGGGGACGAAAAGTTTTGAGTGGGGGAGAGTGTAACAACCCGTAAATTTTAGTCGTTTTATTCATTTAATTAATTGAAATTTTGCGAAATTTTAAACGATAAAATTTTGAAATTTAAATTTGATATTTGGAATGCGTCTAGTTGAACATAGCAACTGGTAAATTTTCGTCCGAAAATATGAAAGTTTATTTCGCGCGTAAAATTGACTTCAATTTAATCAGTTAAAAAAGCGATGAAAATAAAATGTTTTCGGAACCTAAATATTTTTATATAAAAAAATTCTAAACCATCTTCTGAGCAAGACGTCATTTTTCGTTTTTCCAAATTCGGACTTCTTTAGCTCCGTCGATCTTATTTTTCTGCGTTTTTCTTGCATTTTCCGCTGGTTGAAATTTCGAATTTTTATAATTCAATCGTACCACTGATATCTATATACCGTTTTGATCGTCTCGTCGTACTGATCGCTGCAGTATACTCAAATGTAAATTTCGAGGTCCGGAAAACAGCGAAATTTACGGAAACGATTTCCGTATCGGTACCTGTTCTGAATCCTTTTGTTTTCCTTGTGTCACTCCACTCTCCCACCGTAGAATACCAATTGACATTGGTCATTAATATTTTCAGTTGTGACCTTTTATTTGTACATTGAGAAACGTACAGCTTCTAGCTTTTATTTCTCCACCACTTCAAAATCCAACGGTGGTCTTTCTTTTTCCCATTTGTTTGTTTTGAAAAAAAACATGTTTAAAAGCCTATACGTATTCTTTCCTCTCCCTCTCCTTCCCCACGAAACCTCTTCCCCAGATTCGAAAAAAACTAATCAAAGCCGTACCACAGTTTCTTTACTTTCCTCCTAATAGCCGAGCTTGCCACTTCCTCCCCACCTTCAACTTCGGCCCCACCGAGTCAAGATCGAGCAGACTCCATCACCGCCCCGCCTCCTTTACTTTTAAACTGTGTGCCGCACTCTTCCTCCTCCCATCTCCTCTGGCCGCACATGAGAAGCAGCCGCCGTTCGGCTTCTCCTCCTTGTCACCTTGCTTGTATTTCTCCTGAGCCTTAATTATATATATATCACGTATTTATATATCTTTAGGCTTAGATCTCTATTAATATTGTATGTATTATCTGTTCATATAAAGTCGGTCCACTTGTTAACAGAGATATATATATTTACCTGACGCACACACATATATACAAGACTATATATCATTCTATGAAAATTTATCAAGTCATGTTGGCTTATATATGTTAGTTTATAATATTTGTAGGCTGTACCTTTATATTGGATACATAAGTTTAGGTTTTCCTTGTCTTCATATGTACAGTATTATATGTATAGAACAATAATGTTCAATCCTTATTGTATATAGATCTGCTGCATTTGTCTTCATGTTTACATTGTTCGCATGACAATGATTACGTTTGTGACATATATTTGAACTGTTAGTGTGTAAATATTAGTTATAAAGTTAGTAAAGTAAGTTATATGTTGCATATAAGATTTGGTAAATGTCTGCATAAATTGGGTTTTAGAAAGAAAAAAAATATGTGACAGTATTTTTCATATATTTGGGTTACTAAAACATAGTTTTGCTCTTTGAAAAACAAAAGTGTTGTCCCTCTCCTATAAGCACAACCGTCTCCCCTTATATATTTATAGTAAGTATATATAAAGCTTTTAGTTGCATATACAAATTTTATATATATACGTCCGTCAGTATTGTATTTAATATGAGCAAGTAGGAGCATGCTGTTTCGTTGCTTTTGTAAGATTCATATAGAAAGGTTAGTACATATAAAGTAATTCGCATACATATAGTGTTTTGTTAATACATAGTAGATCATTTTATAAAAGAAATATTGTTTTACAGTACAAAGTAAAAAGGTTGTGCATATTTCAATATATAAGTCTGCATTTGCTTATTTCATATACTCGGTCTGTGGGCTTATGCGGAGTGTTATTTTTATATAACATATGTAGGTATAGTTGCATATGTAATCTGTGAGTATTTGAGTACATTAGTCTATTTATAGCTTGTCAGTTTTTGAAGTTTAAAAAAAAATGTTAGCGATGCAAGTTAGTATATAGTTACAGTATATATAAGTGTAGAGTAAGTGAATAGTGGGCTCTGTAAAAAAAAAAAAAAGGAGGGGTACATATAGGTTTGCATATTTATTTGTATATATTATATTGTTTCGCATGTACCATTTACTGGCTAGTAGGTATATGTTCTGTTTGATCATTTGTAAACTAAAGTGAGTGTGTGTTTTGACTTAAAATATAACATATATTTAGTTCGGTTTATATCCAGTTCTGATTTGATTTCGTCAATTCCTTATTTATCAGCTTTGACCGTCAAATTCGTGCCATCTTGCTTTGATTCGTAACTCGATTTCATCATCAAAACCCTCTCTAGCCTCGAAAGGTGAGCAATCACTCACGATTAATGTTCTTTTATTTATTAAATTTGATTTCAATTGAAACGACAATTGAAATATGCTGCTGTTAGTTATTTATACTGTTATATATGTTATTGTCTGTATCAGTTCACCTGTGACATCTGACACCATTATCTGTTATTTATAAAATGATAATCCAGTTTTGGTTGATAAATGATTGATTGTTTGATTTTTGACATTGGACTTTAAATTGTTAATGTAGAAAATGATAATAATTTGAAATTTGACGTAGGATAGTAGATTTGAGATATGTTAAAATCGATTAGAGGACATTTGCATAATATGACCATTTAAATGTTGAATTAATGGACACGTAGAAATTTGTTAAAATACACCTTGAACCATTTAAATGTTTGTTGCTTAAACTGATGTTGTATGAAATTGAATAATAGATACCAAGTGAAGAACCGTATTAAGATTAGTGTAATAATCTTTAATCTATATGAAATGATAGTGTAGATTCTAGAAATAATTATATTAATTTGCACAAACAACAATGTAAGACGATTATTTCGGGATTATTTGAATTGATTATTGGATTAATATTGATTGTTGTTATTGCTTGTTTATTTACTTTGACACCATCCCAGTTATCACACTACAAGTTCTCTTTGCTATGCTTTGATTTTGAATTGAATTGGAATCGGGTTGAAATGATAAATACCCAAATTAAACTTTGACCTAGGGTAGAAAATTAAATAAAAACCGATTGGTCAAATAATTTGATTTAAAATAAAATAAAGATTTTATTCGAATAAACAATAAGGTTTTGAAATGAAATTGGAATTTGAATTTTTATGAAAGGAAAAGGTTAATATTTAATAATATGAAACAAAATATTAACAATGTAATTGATGAAAGAACGTTGTTTAAATTGAGAAACGATTGAATTAAATTTTGAAATTTTATTAATAATTAAGTTTGAAATTATTTAATAATTAAGCTTGAAATTATTTAATAATTAAATGAAATTGAATTATTTAATAGTTAAATAAAATTGAACCTCTTGAATTAGTGAAATTTAGTTCTTTATTAATTGAGTTTTGAAATTGTAACTAAGTAAATAAATAAGTGAATTGGAATTTTCTTTAACAAGAATAGAAATGTGATTTATTGAAATTAATGTAAGACTTGTAATTTAAAGAATTGATTTGATGAATCTAATTCAATTAAATTTGAAGTTTGATATAATGAAGTTGAACTTAAGTAATTGATTTAATGAATTGGAAATTAAATAGAAATTGTTTTGAATGACAAATTTACTTAATGAATACTGAATAAAATCGATCAATGAATTTAAATTGATTTGAATGTTAAATTAAATTAATTTAAATGATTTCGGAATGAAATTGATATACGAACTTGAATCAATATTTGAATTGAAATTGAATTATAAGATTTTGAAATGGTGATTTGGAAGTTTTGAAACGTAAATTATGGAAATTGATTTAGAAAGACAAATGAAATGTTGGTTTACAAATGCAATTGAAATTGTAATTGATTTGGTTTTGAAAAATAATAAACGACCAATCGGTGTAATAATCACGAAAGTTATTAAAGAGACCAGAATCGGTTAGGGACATACTCACTGTCTAAACCGAAAACCACTTTAATAACTACATGCGGAGTGTGATCCAGAATGAAGTGGTTGGAATGATGTACGTGATGACTGAAGAAAGAGAACGATAATGGATAGCCTTGACACTTGTGTCAAATTGGAAATGACTAAAACAGGAGCCGTGCCGGGCCAAATGGGGGCTAGCTACCTCGAGCGAACACACTTCTTCGAAAACTACTCATTACTTGTTGTCGATTGGTGCACCCTTGATTTTGGGACTTTTGTTCGCGGTGTTGAGATCGCTGCGGCGATGCGTTCTCACCAGTCCGGATCAGGCAAACGGTAGTTTCACTACCTTGGGTATTGCCTCATGTGCCTTGTCATACTTGTATCCCTATATACGCGACCACTACGATTTGTTTTGTGTTATACCTATGGAGTACTCCCTGATATCCCACTAGTTTACGGTGGAGTTTACAGTGCTGTATAGTCTATAACGCTTATATAAAATGTGTTAAGGGGGATAATGGTAACGCCTTAACACTATTTTGATACTTTATATTAATGATAGACATTATCTACTTATCGTACACTACTACATAGTAGATAGTTTAACGGATCCTTAAAGGATGGTTATTCCAAACATCCTTTGAGTTACTCGTATTTCAGTTGTTATTTCACTTGAGCTGGATTTATTGATATAAGAATGTTAATCCTGACTCGAGTGTCTTGTGTTTTGCTTTACGCTCGGGTCAGACTGAGTGTACCAGTATTCGAGACTCACCTTTGGAGTTGGAGCTTTGCTTGAAGATCCAGCCATCTATTCTGCTTTCAGTATTCGATGATTCCAGTGATGTAATCTGATTTGTATCTGATGTATCGTATTACTCTTCCGTTGTATCTGGTTTAACTCTGATGTAACTTATACATTTATATAGTAGCTACATGAACTACTATCTCTTTTATTTCCGCTGCAATTATTACTCCGTGTCTGTGATCTGTGATTATTTATTTACTGTATATGTTCAGTTTTGCCAAATTTAAATTAACAATGCGGTATTTTGAATTATTCAAGTCCGACATGTACGGATGCGAATGGTCCAAAATACCGGGTCGTTACAGTACATTTTTTTTTTTAATTCCAGAATTAATTCTACACAAAAAGTAACTAGTTTAATTCACCAAACAATCATATCTCGATTCTCATCTTTCTTCTATCCAAATTCCAGAATTGAATTATGTACATATTTTTTTAAGTTAGTAAAACTGACTAAAAATATGTCATGTCAGTGCACTAGTTTAATTAAATTTTGAAAGCTCGCATGTATTTAGAAGTATTGGAAAAAAATTGAATTCTGAAATTAGATTTAGAAGTATACCTTGCTATTGAAATCTGAAATCCCAAAGCAAACGAAATTCGAATCGGATTTGAATCTAGAAGCAAACAAAAATTGGCAGATAAGCTTAGAGTTAGAAACGGAAATAAAATCTGAATTAATAAGAGAAATTGAATTGGGGAAGAATGTTAGCTTCATTGAAAATTGAAAAGACCGCTTTGGCTTCTGGTGTAAATGCGTTGGCTTCTGTTCTTCTGCTGGCTGCTGCCGTTCTGCGTGTGTTGAGATTTGAGAGTCTTAATTGGATTTAGGGTTACTCAGCAGTTCTAAGTATATAAAAAATATACTGGGCTTAGAAAATAAACGTGCCCCTTGGAAATTGGGCCCTGGGCTGTCGCCCAGGCCGCCCAGTCCAAGGGTCGGCACTGGTTTTGCATAACGTGTTTTTTTAAAGGAAAGATTTGAACTATCATTAAATTTTTGAAGGATGTTTGACAAACTATATCTTTAACGAGCTACAATTACTAAATTAGTTCTAGAATGGATTAAAATCTACAAAGAATTATTCTATCTGGAACCATGTAATAAAAATATCTAAAATATTCTTTATGAGTAATTACAAAGAATTCTATAAGATGGTTTATGGTATTTTGATCAAATATTTCACCATATCATTTCGGTTCGGGGGAGGTGAACAAGCACAAAATTGAGGACGTATTTCATTTTGAAAGCGGAGAAAAATCGTAGTATGAATTGTAAAAAGAATATAAAAAAAATTCTATTTTCTTCATTATAAAAATCATATTTCAGTTATAACATATATGTAAATTATAAGAGTGAATGTGCTAAATGTTATATGGGCATTATTGTAATCCTTCATTTTCCCCAAAATGACTTCTTATCTTCTTATTAGTTTACAACACGTTATCGACACGATCTCAAAATCTTAAGAAAATTTTCAGATCTCATTCTATTGATTTTATCTTTTCAAATCTCATTCTATAGATCCTATCTTCTCATATCTCATTTTATCATAGATCTAATTTTTCAGATCTCATTCTATTGTAGATCTTATTCTTTTTTAGTTCTTATTTTTCAAATCTCATTATAATATAGATCTAAATATCAACCTCGAATGATTTGTCCATGAGATATGTACATGTTTTAAAGATAAAACATTAAACGTAACGATTTTTAAATGTAGGTTCGAACTAATTTAAAAGTTTCTTATTTTTGTTTGCTTTTGAGTTCATTTATTTTGGAAAGTAAGCTTTGAATTTGGTAATTTTTGTTGTTGATTCAAATAGATTAATTGAATTTGATTATATTTTGGTTTGTGATATAGATCTAAGTAATCTAAACATGTTTGGTAAATGAATTTTTTTATTTTGAAAACATTTTGTTTTGAGTTTTGGTTTAAATGAAGATTTTGGAAATTATTTTGAGATATGATTTATATTTCCAGAAGAAATATTACATTGTTTCACAAAGAAACATATATGAGAATAATATGTATTTAGAAAAGTTAAATCCAATGTTGATCTTGATTTAGCACACCTGAAGTGAGTGGAAAGATTATTGAAAGTTTACATGATAAGCTTAATATCTAGCACTTAGAAAAAAATTTGAGAACATGCAGTTTCTATAAAGATAAAAGGTGGAGTTTCTATGAATTATTCTGTGCAGTTGATGCCCCGGTATTACCCCGCTATAACCCTGCTATATCTCGTAGCGGTTTTCTGCCGCTACGATATTTCCATATAGCCCCAAATATAGCCTTTCCGCTTTAAGCCCCGCTATTTCCGCTATATTCCGTGATTCCCGCTATATTCTGCAATTTCCGCTATATCTTTTTTAAAAGAAATGAATTGAAAAATGACATTTATACATTATAAAAATTATGAAATTAATTTATTTAATTGAATTTTTAATATGTTCTCAGAAATGAAAATACTCTAATATTCTACTGAATTCAACTATGTTATATAACAATATTACGTTTATTTACAGTATATTCGTACATGTTTTTATTTAAAATTATTTATGAATTAATTATAATTCAATTGAATGTTAATTTTTCATTTAGTTACCATTTATATATTTGTAAAAACATTAAGTACGAGTTTTATATACTATTTTAGAGTATTCGATATATCCCGCTATATCCTCGCTGTATCCCCGCTATGACTTTTTGCACCTTTGCCGCATTGAATCTGCCGAGCGCTTTAACTGCACAGGAATTATTAAATTTCAAGTTTCCTTATATAAAGAACCAGAAGTTCCAACTGATAAAAATGGATTACAAAATTTAATTATTAAAAGGAAATACATATATTTAAGATTTGGATGTGTAATTAAATAAATATCCTTTCATCCATGGGATCTATTGTTCATATTTCTATATATGATATGGTCAGATGATGCTTAAAAGATTATCCTTTTCTTGTCAAGTAGTACCATTTATTCAACGGTTGCTGTCTTCCTACTCTTTTGCATTACTATTTATTGCTAACGTTCCATTTTTTAAATACTAAAATACGTAAAAGAGTTAGTATAATGGCATTTAACTTCTTTATAGTGCTACAAGTACTCAATGGATAACGGCCCACTATCTTCCTATTCTTTGGCTTTGATATTTATTACTACCGTTTCTATATATATATATATATGAGTTAAGGCTAATATATTTTGCATCACAAATCATATACAAGTTTCATATTTGGTTATGTATGATTTTGATTTGAATTAGAAATGAGATATTAAACAGAACTATGAAATATTTTATTTTTAGACGTAGAGATATCTAATATAACTCAAACTTGAAGTTTGGTGAGTCTAAAAAAAATAGTAGATCCGACCTTTACTAATCACATTAATTATGTTATAAAACCTGAAGTTTTGATTAATTATTGTTATGCTCATATACCTAGCCATTTCATTGAAGAAATACATCTTAATATTCTTCGAAAGAGATAACTCATATGACATACCAGTTATGTTTATCAATGTGTGTATACATGTATTAATCTTTTCAAGGGATGTTATAGAAAATTTTATTTTCATTGCAGTTCCTTTAAAGGTAATGCTATAACCCCTAAAGGGACACGTACAAAACTCTAGAAGTATCGATAATAATTTATCTCCAAAAGAGATATTATATAGCAATACTACACTCCAGAAGTAGTGATTTTATTTCTCACGTCTAACTTTTATTTAGCACATCTAAGTTTGTTAGTAAATTAAAAATTTATTGAGAAATTTTAGAATTAGTGATAGTAAATATGTCCAGAAGTAATTATTTATGCTACTCTGAAAGTTGTAATTATGTAACTTATGTAGAAAAATATATTGTATATTGATATGATATTTCAAAAGTAGTGCATATAAAGTATCTTTAGAAGAGATATGTGACACTCTAGAAGCGGTGATGGTAAAATATCTCTAAAAGAGGTTACCTGAAGGAGAAAACATGCATTATTATAATAATCCATAAGTAGGCTATTGACATAATAATTTTACTATCACACTCCAAAAGTAGTATTTACACTACAAGAACAACAGTATATTCCGACAACAATATGTGATATAGCACTTCAAAAGGTGATATGGCAATAAATTACAAAGAATTTGTAAATCAAAATAGAACCAGTAGTAGTGGGAACAAAATACATTTATAAAATTCAATTACCCATTGTCATGGACTTGTAGCTCCATTAGACAAATATAAGAGTAAATAGTGATCCATTATCTATTACTTTTCAAAACTTACTATGAATTGAATATCATATACATATCATAATTTTCACGAAAGCTGTAAATACTATCTTAAAGAGATCTGTATGTGTGACTAATATAGTAATATATTTCTATAATATTTCAAGTGTCCAAAAGATATTCTTTTCCTGTTGTAGATATATCTCTTTTACAAAACTCTCCAACAGAGAAGTCTATATATATTTCAAATTATGTATTATTCTTTGATAAATAATGTTCAAAAGTGATATTTGAAATACAATTGAAGAATAAACCTTAACAATTCAAAGTTGAATATAAAATTTATTTGAACCAGAAGTTCGAAATAATTTGAATTGAAAACCATCAAGTTATACTTGAATTATTAATTCGAAGGATGTTGTTCTTTAGCATATTCAAATAAAAATATGCAGAAAATCTCAATTATACTATATATCTTCGTAGATTCATATATTTAATGAACAAAGTTGAACATAAAGTTTAAAATATCCAAAACCATACACAATTTTGATACGGGAAATAAACAAGAAGTTTATAGTCTAAAATCCATAAGATATCAACAAAACATTTTGATTAATTAAAATGTGGAACTTGAAATCATAAGAAATATTGAAAATTTTATTATCAAACTAGAAGTTTGATATCTATTACATAGAAAAGTTTGACTTCAATACTAAACTATGAAGTTTTGACAAAATATAAGACTTAGATCTTGAAGAACTTTATCATTGTTAAGTCAATAGTAACTAGAAGTTAAAACATATCTAAAAACTAGAAGTTATAATATATCTAAGTTATTATTGATAAGTCAACTTGATGCATATTTTTTTTCAAACCAGATGTTTTGAACATTATCATGCGATATTTAAGGATTCACATTAACATTGATTGATAAACAAAAATTAATAGTTTGGATCCTTTTAATAGTTTTTCTTAAATCACTAACTCAAATGGAAAAGAATATGTAAATCTATAATATGCATATATAATACGTGGACTCACGTATATATCCATATATGTACACATTTAACTAACAACCTGAAGCTTGTTATACTGAATAGACATGAGCTCATCTTATAGATTATGCATAGATATCATTTAGTGATTTAAAAATCAATCAATATAAATGTTGAATGACTTGAAGTCATGTATGTATTCAAATGATCTATGTAATAATTAAATTCCTCTAATTGATTAGATCAATGAATGAGAACAAGCTCTAAAAGTAAGCGATACCACTTAAATGCATATTATCAACTGATAAAAGAATCATTCTCCTATAATTAATATGTACGATGTATTTGCGAGTAGCAATACCATAATGCATCAAAATGAGAATCCAAAGACGCTTATTATTCAATGTGACAATGTTCGTCAACATTGAAGGGGAGGATAAAAGGGATATAGGTTCATTTTGATTATCAAGATTAAATATTTGTTAACATATACAATGATGCAAAATATTATGTAGCTTGAATAACTTATTGAAAATATCTCTAGTAACCTTGCTCCAATATAAGTTAAAATCATTAAAGGATCAAACGGGTATAGACATCAAAAGTTTGGTAAAAAAGTCAGTTCGATATATTTTTAGAGTAAGTAATAAAGATGTCAAATAAAGGAGGCGAGTGTTCTTGAAGAAACAATAAGGGTGCTTTGGAAGAGACCCATGACATAATTATCAAATAACCCTAAAAGTGGTTTAGGTACCTAAAGCATGATAAATAACGAGATCTCAATAAATCATGTCTAGAACTAACAAGAAATAATTATCGATGATAAATTTGTAAATAATAAAGCGCTTATGTTTATAAATAGATTAAAGAACTTGAGTTAGAGGAAAACATGATTGGCCATTATGAATCATTTCCTAAATAAGAAATGTGGACCTGTAGTCCGCAAAATATAATTAGAAACATATATATAAAGTGGCAAAAGTACACTAAAATTACTGAAACACAGATAGTATCAGCAAAATGTTAAGTGCCCTTGGCACGATAATTTTAGAAATAATTGAATTGTTAGAAGTAGGGAAAGTGTCTGAAACACTTAAAATACCTGATGGTGTAAAAATTAGTTACATCACACTAAATGATGAAAATATACAAGTTCCTGAACAATATATATAGCTTTTCTGGTTTTAAAGAATGCAGAGCACAAGGAGCGTAGATTACAACCTTCTTTTAAGTATGGCTTAATGAAAATCTTGATATATTTCACAATGAGTATATTACTTCTTACTTTTAAGTATTGTTGTAATGAAACTCTTAGTATCCATCGAAGATGTAGATGCAATATGCAAAATTGATTTGAAGTACCAAGATTAGGGATGAGCATTTGGTTGGTTCAGTTTATACGATGATGAAAATTGTTAAATCGAACTAAAACCAATAAAAACGAAAACCAAATCAAACCAACCAGTTAATATTGGGTGGTTCAGTTGGTTATTCGATTTAACCAAACTAAGAACGATTCACATTTTATATCTTGAATATTCATTTTAATTTGAAATAAAACATAAATATATGATTAAAATATTCTTATTTAGTATTCTTATGCTTTATGGTAGTAATTTTGACACATATATAATAAATAAATTTTATTTAGATCACTAAACTAATCCAAAAATTTTATTATAACTTTAGTAATTTTGAAAATATAATAAAAGTTTGGTTAATCTGATTAAACTGATAACTAAACTAAATTTCTTTAAGAACCGATTATAAACCAATTTAGTTTCAAAACCAAACCAAACCGACCGAAATGAATTGGTTTGGTTGGTTTATTTGGTTATACTAAAGATTGCTCACCCCTAACCAACGTGAAAGTACATGAAGTGTTTTTCATAAAGTAGCACACGAAATGCATAAAATGTAAATCATATTTGGAAGAAACAATCTAGAAAAAATCGATTGTATTAAAGGCATATACATATATACATATGCATATAGAATAGTGATAATAATAAAAGGTTCGATTGAGGAACTAAATACTTTTTTGATAGGAAAACATGCTTGAAATATGCAAATGCATGTGATATAATTAAAGGAATGTTCATTATATATCGATTACGACGTACTTTTTCCTTCATGTTGGTTTTCTTATTGGGTTTTTCCATAGTAATATTTTTAATGAGACTACTTTATAAATGATGATCATCTAAAGGAGGAAAAATAAATCATCGTCTTGTGATTTTAATTCTCTTAACACTTCTCTAAACAATGTTATAGATATATGGATCAGAAGTATTTGTACCTGATTTTAATTATAAAGACTTGTATTCAAACTTAAAGGAAAAAAATATAAAATCAGGGGGAACATACATAAATATATCATAATGTACTGTTTTTCTTTAACTAAGATTTTTCCTACTGGGTCTTTCTTAGCAATGTTTTAATGAGGTATTATCCTGATCCAGAAGTATCAAACTCTTTTAATGTAATAAACTATAAAAATATATCATACTATATTATACTCTTTTTTTCTTTGACTAAGATTTTTCCCACTGGATTTTTCTTAGCAAGATTTTAACAAGACATCATCCTGATTCAGAAGTATCAAACTTCTTTTGATGAAATAAGATATTAAAATATTTCATCGTACTCATTTTCTTTCACCAAGATTTTGCCACTGTATTTTTATTAGAAAGTTTTTACGAGGTATTATTTAGATTTTGAAGTACCAAACTCTTTAGAAGGAATATCATTTTTAATATGATATAAATCTATGATTTTACTAGTTACAGTTTTTTTTTCGTCCAAGATTTTTTTCATTGGATTTTCCTAACATGAGTTTTTAATGAGGCAATAGACAATATCCACATCGACTGAATAGATATCTGTAAGCAAAATAATAATGAGTGAAAGCAATCATCATATATATTTTAAGGGGACAACTTCAAGTTACTATATAAGCATCTAAGTTTTTGAAGACGCATATTCAAGTGGGTTGTTATAATATATATGTAAATTATAAGTGTTAATATGCTAAATGTTACATAGACATTATTGTAAATTTCATTTTCTATCATAAACCTATAAATAAAGCTTCATTGTATCGTATGTTTATAGCTGCTGTAAATAAAATATCCCGTCTTTCTTTCTCCAATGATTTCCTATCTTCTTATTAGTTTACAACAATTTTCATTTTCATTTATTATCAAATTAACCTTTTCTCTTAAAATTGCTAAGAAAATTGTATATAAACAAAAATAAATAAAGAGGCACAATATTGTAGTATTTTTATATAAGGTAATGCATTGGCATATGTACTTTTACGATATGGATAGTACGCAAATGCAAGCGGCAATCAACTGTACGCATACTGGTAAGTGGTATGCATATTTAGGAATGGCAATGGGGCGGGTTGGGGCGGGTTTTAGGTGCCCCGTACCCGTTCCGAATTTTTTAGACCTCGCCCCAGACCCGCCCCGTAGACCCGGTGCGGGTCTGGAATTTTGCCCCGTACCCGGGACCCGTACGGGTCAGGGTAGACCCGACCCGCCCCAAGACCCGATGAGTCTCTATATATTGATTCAAAATTGTGTACCAACGTACATATATTTATTTGTTTATACTCATTATCACCAAATAATACATGAAATAAAAAAACAATGTGTCTAAGGGAAGTTAATAAAAATGATGTCTACAATAACAATTCAGAAAATATATACATATGTTATTGTATAATTATCAATGACGCAACTTAATACTCTAATTTTTTCTATAAATTATTGATTGGAACATTTTAATATCCATGCTAGAATCACTTATATCTAAGAAGATTAATAAATCATTATAGTAATAAAACAGTTTCATGAGATGTTAGTAGTGCGGGTCGGGTTGGGGCGGGTCAACCGAGCCCCGACCCGACCCTAGACCCGGAGCACTTAAGAACGGGTCACGGGTCTACCCGCCCCAATGACCCAATGGGGCGGGTCTGGATGGGCCAAAACAGGAGCGGGTTGACCGGGTTTGGACCCTAGACCCGCCCCATTGCCATCCCTATGCATATTCATCAACTTGGAAATCAGATTATTATTATATATATTAGAATGCATTGATTGGCTTTCGTTGCTTATATATATTAGAATGCATTGATTGGCTTGGTAGCATGTTCAGCTGAACTGACTATATAATAATATATTTTACTTCATTATCGATGAATAGTACAAACATATACGTGTCTGTATGTGTATATCTATACAGGACTTGAATATGCAAGCATGTGCTGTGTGTGGCATCATCACATGTGACAGCTAGCGGTTGAGATTCTTTCCTAGTCATTGACCATATATGTATTCGTGTATGGACAAGTTTTTGAATAACGACTTGGTTTATTATATGTAGTTGTTATTGGAATACACACTTTTCTAACGGCTAAACCGGTGCACGAATAGTATTGCAACGTATATCTTACTTTTATAATTGCGCTTGCACTCATATTCAATCTTAATCCCACCACTCGATTATATTAGACTGATCTGCCAAATCAAATCCCACTCGTATCCGCGCAGTATTTTATTTATCATTTCAACCATCCATTCTTTCTTTCATTAGTTGTTTACTAAGTGAATAAAGACGACTCGTTTGGACGTTTCAACCTCCCATCCAATCTTTTAATGCTTTGCCTTGTAGAGTCGATTCGAGGATTTCGTTACAGTTGATATAAATTAATAAAAGAGGAATGGTGATTCCAATTTAAGATTCTAAACACCTTCCAACTATAGCTTTGAATGATAAGGATAGTCACTTCAACTTAGATATCAAAAGAAATTATCAATCTCTTAAATGAGGATAAATCATCAAAAACCCGCAAACATTGCACTTTCTTTTGATGGTTATAGTTTTTTCCCTTAAATAATAATAATATTGCTTTCACATGTTACAAAATTTTATGCATTTATTTATTGAATAAGATCTTCAAATCCCATTCCAAAAATTGCCTTAGACAATGAAAGACACTTGACTTTTATTTTTATTTATCTCATGGTTATTGATACATAAGGGTATAAGCTGAAAACATCTTTGAGTTATCTTGGTACATCTGTAATGTTATAGAAGTTGTTGAATGATGTTCTGACTACTATACCCATTCCGATATTGTATAGGGTCGGATTTGGTTCGGTACCGAAATTTATATCCAAAACCATTACCATACCGATGTATATGATAATAGAAAAATCATACTATTACCAATCAAAGTAATCGAAAAA
This sequence comes from Allium fistulosum, assembly GCA_030737815.1. Classification (NCBI taxonomy): domain Eukaryota; kingdom Viridiplantae; phylum Streptophyta; class Magnoliopsida; order Asparagales; family Amaryllidaceae; genus Allium; species Allium fistulosum. The sequence goes on from CM060906.1 coordinate 424,357,534, forward strand.
TCGATAATTCGGTTTGTAGTTGATAATGGTTGGTATATGTCGATAATAAGTTATTACCGTTTACAAGTATAATATCTAATTGTTTACAATATTTTACGTTAAAAAAATAAATATTAAGAGTTGTTATATTTTTATTATACGTTTATTTATCAATTTTATTTTGTTTAGTCAAACATAAAAGTAAACGTTGTGCAAGAAGCTAAAATATTATACTAAATTATGTTATTTAAAAAAATACATGATAAGAATTGCATTTAATCTGATATCATAATAGTAGTTTGCTAGATTTTCTATTATACATTACACATTAAATGTTGTAGGTATGGTAATTACCGCATGTGATGACCCGCATTTCGAAAGGTTTAAATCGACAATAATCCACACATGTCCAACTCAAACATTCCGGAACACAGATAATTAATGGGGTTAATTAAGAAAAATAAGAAAAGAAGAAAAAAAAATACAGAATCTCGCAGCGGAATGACAAAATATAATAATCAAATAAACAGTTCATGAAGCTGTTTATACTATACATTTGATTAAAATTTTACAACATCTATCAGAGTTACACACACACACACACACAACGGAACAATAGAATAATACAACATAACAACATGATGCAGGGAAATGCTAGTAACATAGTATACCAAATTTTCGTCTTCGTCCTCCAGAATAATCTTCAATGCACTGGAATACTCAGGGCTGATCCGAGCATAAAGTAAAACAATACACTCGAGTCAGAACTAAAATATTCTTATGTGAGACAAATCAATATCACATATAACAGGAGTGTAATAGCGTCAGAGATGTTTATGGGGTTTTACATCTCCTATCAAGTGTACAACGTGTGTGCAATAACTTAAGAGATGTTATGGGATTTTCCGTCTCTCAAGGATCCGTCAAAATATCTATATATAGTAGCATACACTATATATGTAATGTCAATCAATAAAATAAATATTTTTCCTACAGTTAAGGCTTTACATTAATCCCCTTTAATGCGTTTTTAAGCATTGACGTACAATTTGCATATAACACAACCAGTGGAACGTCGATAGCCAGTGATGCGCCGTGATACAACAACACTAAATCAAAATCGTAGTGGTCTCGAATAAGGATAAAAGTATGACAAGGCACGTGAGGCAATGCCTAAAGTAGGATACTACCAGTTTGCGTTCCCGGTTGATCGTAACACATCGCCGCAGCGATTGCCGACTGCGTCCAACACTCCAAAATCAGAGGGTGCGCACCAATCAATAACAATGTCAAGATAGTCATATAAAGGAGTGTGTTCGCTAGAGGTAGCTAACCTTATTGGCATGGGTGCGGCTCCTGTTTTAGTCATTTCAAATTGACACAAGTGTCAGGTCATCCATCAACATTCACTGCCTTCAAATCCAGCAACGTTCATCAAATCCAACCACTTCATTCTGGAGTCTCCTCCATGTACATAGTTGTTAAAGTGGTTCCAACATTGACAGAGAGTATGCCAATAATCGGCCCCGGTCTCTTTAACAACAAAACATTATTTTTCACAACGGTTGGTTCTTTTACATTTCGAAAATGATTCACTTGATATCAAAATATCATATTCAGTTCAAAATATCGTTTTATTCACTTCGAAATCAATTTCATTTCAAAACATCATATTTACTTAAAATATGTCAATTTCACTTCAAAATCATTTTCACTCTAATATCTAAATTTTCCAAAATCGTTTCGCATTTCAACTTAGGTTATAACTTCATTTTAACCACATTCGTATTTAAATCAACGATTTAAATATAAACATTCCAACTTTGACCAGCTTAAATTTTTAGAAAATAGTTTGAATAGTTTTAAATAGTTTAAAAAGTTAAAATAGTTAAAATAGTTAAAATAGTTTTAATAGTTAAAATAGTTTAAAAGTTAAAATAGTTAAAATAGTTTAAAACGTAAAAATAGTTTAAATAGTTTAAATAGTTTTATATAAAATGATTTGAGTATTAAAATGGTATATATAGTAAAATAGTTTGGAAAATCAAAATAATTTAAATATTTAAAAAGATAGACTTTAAGCAGTCTATATTAAAATAATTTATTCTGAAAATAGTTTCAAATCAAACTGTCTCTTTTCATTTCAACAAATCTGGACCCAAGTCCAAATTTCAATCAAATTGGTTCAATTTCAAATCTTTCAATTTAAAATCAACTTCAATCTCAAATCAATTCAACTCGACTCAAGTTCGATTTTAATTTAAACCAACTTCAATTTTGAAACGTTCATTTTAACTTCAAATTCACGATTCGATTCAATGGTTTAAATTTCAATTCAATTCTCAATTTTAAACCATTTCAGTTTATATAAAGTTCGAGTTCAATTTCAGAGTATCGATTCAAATCTTTTGAATCAATTTAAACTTCAATGTTCAATTTAAGGTTCAAATCTTTTATAATAATTCAATTTCGAGTTCAAATTTGAAATGTCCATTTAAATTACTTTTACTTGGATTTATTTCAAAGTTCGAATAAAAAGTTCAAATCTTTTAAAACAAATCAATTTCCATAATTCAAGTCGTATTTCGATTATAACTTCAAATTTCAAATCAAATTCTTTATACAATTTCCTTTAACCAATTTCACTTTCAACTTTTCAAAACTTGAATTGAAAATATATCAATTACCATAAATTCAAATTTTCTTTCAAAAACAATATCCTTTAAATAATTTCAAAGCCAAGAATTTTAAAACCATTTAATTTAACTAATCCGGTGTCCGTATATAATTTTCTATCCTATTGCCAAGCGAATAATTATTCCAATTTTATTTCAGTGATGGATATATATCATTTCAATTCAAATCTCAATGTCATAGGTTTATATCATTCCAACATATTTCTTAATTTATTCAAAATAATTTAATTCATAGTTTTATACTGTCAAATAATATATAGGGTGATAACAGGAATATATATATAAAAAATAAACATCCAATCATCTAAAATATCAACCAATAGCCATTCATCATAAGCAACATCCAAATCAGTCAAAATGTCACAACAATTAACTAGTTATCAATATCGGGTGTTTAACTAGCAATTTAATTTCAATTTCAAATTTAACCGTCGATTAAAATTCCTAACAGTTCAATTCATATGTTAATTTAAATGTCAGTTATATTATCAAACAACAATTAATAAAATTAAATCACTTCATGATTTTAATTTAACGAACATCGGAATATTTTAGTATTTCGTAAGCGGTTTAAAACACTCACCTTTATTTGAATCTGAAAGTTTTTCAGCTTCAAACAAATTCCAATTCAATTCCATATCGCAGACGACATCGATACGAATCCAATGCAACTTGTTTCGTTCGAATCCGACCTCGTATGAAAAAGATACGAATTTTTAAACATTTGAAATAATAAAAATTTGATTAACATAATAATTAACTTAAAAATAACTTAACCTAATCTCAAATCCTCCTTCTTCCTCTCGATCGATACCAGGCCGAACCCAAACTCACGTGATCTAAACCCTACACGCGTACGCAACCCTAGGCCACCAGACTTAGATTTGAGCATCCCACCTGAACCGCCACCCTACGAGCAACCTTCGACCCAAGCATCGTTGACTCTATCGCCTCCGTTTTCACACAATTCGACAAAACCCGCGCGCTCTTCAAGGCCAGATGGCAAATTCACAAGCTTCCGCCTCGATCTAACCGTTGGATGCGTAGAGCTCGATGAGATCTTCATTTTTCTTTTTGGAATCACTCAATTCCGTTAAACGGATTAGAAGATATCAAGAGGAGAAGGAAAAAGGATTTCGACCATTAAAAGATATAGAACGGCTGAAGGTTTCTTTTAGGGTTTTGGATTGCAAAATAGAAAATAAAGTGGCCTAATATATAAATTTTCAAAACACTATTCACGTGCGACTTTCCCGAACTCCAAACGAAGCGTGCCGCCTGGTGTTCTATATGTTATACCCCCATTCCGAACACAATGGAATATGTATCGGGAGCTAATTCCATCATATCCAGAAGATAGCTTTTCAAAATCAAATTATATTAATTAAATTTCTTAAATAAATTTCTACGCCTTTCAAGCTTGCACGGCCAAACAATAAGTCTGATCGCTACGAAACTTGAAATCCTATAATAATTCACTATTATGGATCCGATGAAACTGGTTTCGTCGATATCCGAAACGGTGCCCAAAAAAGACTATTTTTACACGTTAATTAAAATATAAAATTTCCAACTTCTATTTATTCACTTTTAAATTAAATTTTAAAAGTAAACAATCTTCATTCTTGTTTAAATAAATTTAAATCAACTTTTGAAATCATTTTCATTCACATTAAATTCAGGATTCGATTATTTAAATAATTTCCAATATTAAATTCAAACAATTTAATTATCCAATAAATCGCTATAATTGAAATACAAGTTATTTAACTTATAAATCAAATTCAAATAACAAAACGACTACTACACTCTTTATAAAATTATAATCATAGTCAAATAAGATGTACTTATATAAATTATTTCAAATATCACTTTTATAAATAAAAATGTTCATTCTTATTCAATACACAAATGTTTTTGTATTAAATACATAGATTACACTATGCCACACTTCATTATTTAAGTGGAAATTAGCCACAAGGGACTCTTTAGTAAGTGCAATTAGTTTCTAGGACACACAACTGAAATAATTACTTTTAAGGACAAAATGCAAAATAATTAGTTTCTAAGGCCTAAAAACCTATGAAATTATGTCCTTGAAAGTAATTGGACTGCTGACTTTGTCCTTAAAAGTAATTATTCTGCTGACTTTGGCCTTGAAATTAATTTCTATGGATGTGTGTCCTAGAAATTAATTGGACTGCAAAGTTTGTCCTTCTAGTGAAATGCCCCTTTATTTAAAGTATTTCAATAATCCAATTTCGATAAATTCCAATATTAGATTTCAAATGAATTTTAGTTATCAAATAATTATTTATTTTTGTCTAAATAATTCAACGTTTATTATCCAATTCTTGCTATTGATTACAACACAATAAATGTATTGAACTTCTTCCTAACACAAATAATTTCCTTAAATCTTATCGAGATTGTTATTTCAAAATTTTATTCAAGTTCATATTAAATAAATTACATTAATAAATCATTAAATTTTTATTTTCAACCATTTTTATTCAATAATTATATTAAATTTAATAATTTAAAATAGTTAAAATTACGAGTCGTTACACCGCATTTAATAGTTAATTACCATTGTCGTACCATATATTTTCATACGTTCGGCAAACCACACAAATCAAATTGGTTACCGTTTTTTCGGTACCATTTTAGTTAGAAGCTGTTGGTAATGGTTTGTAGGTGGTAATATGGTAAAAATGTCCAACCCTAATACTGTATGTGTCGTTCACATGCCATTAAACTACGTTATTATTTTTATTTCACGGTCTCAGTTATGTCATATGCCTAAAAAAATTTGACACATGCATATATCACATTATTATTCAAGTGTATTTCACATGCATGGTTAGTTTTATAGTTTTTTGCCTTCCACTTCAACATAAAATGGGGCTCAAGGAAATTCAAATTGGTAAATCGTGGCAAGAATACGTCCTTGGTGTGGTAAGTTAAGGCACTCATCTCTCCCTTACTATGTGACCACCTCCATGATAAAGTTAAGGATATGTCTTATGGAAAATTATGTAATTGATACATATATCTAACTCGATAACCAATCTTATTCGAAATAAAAGATGTTTTCTTTCTATTATATACTTGATATAATGTGTTATATTAATTAATTAATTTAATTAAAAGTATATTTAATAAAAAGAATCCATGAATGATATGTTTTGTGATAGTTATTACAAAGTGTTGTAATCATGAATAATTTATCGCAATGGAATTAAACATACTATTTTGAATATTTATAGTCAAGGTGTATCGAGACTTGATATTGATATATCTGTTGAGACTAGAATACGTTACGCTCTCCAAATGTTGGGCAGTGTATTACTTATGACTGCTGGGGGCACCAAGGGGTTACGTACTGATAGTAATTGAATAACTAAGGAATGACCCATCATATAGTTTTCTGTTGGTTAATATAATCGAGATTACAGGAAATATCGATATGACAAAACTACACAATTCTCTCGACTTGAGAATACCGTGGATCTTCAACGTTGAAGCTCCACTTTGATTATAGTCAAATCATGGCACAACGTCCATTGAACGACTATAGTTGGGTCAAGTAGAAGCATTGAAAGTGAAACACCATTCAAGAGAGGATTCCTCTCCTTGGTTATATAAGGTTAGTATCACGGTCAGCTGAAGTCAACTCAAAGTTGAAGTCAACTCAAAGTCAAACTCTACAGTCATAGCATTTTGGTTAACAGTAATTGTTATCATTAAACCAAGGACTTTGTATTTGGACTGTAGAGTTGAATATGGACGATATTGGAATTTTGACCATTACCAAATTCCATAAGTCCAAAGTGATAGTTTTGACGAAGAGAATTGGTGTAAATAATTGTCACTACTGGGTAACGCTTAATAAAGTAAAGTTGGATTCTATAGACGCCAAGTATGTTATAAATTTGGTCAAAATATCGCACCACCTACCAAGTGATGTGTGAGTATTAATATTCGAATTGTTTGATATTAATCGCTGGTCAAATTTACACCTAAGAGTCACACAAGCGAAACATTGAATACTCTTATTATCATCAGATTTAATTAAATTATAATTGTTATAAATTAGTTAAATTAATTAATATTTATGAAATATTAATCATAAATTTTTATGTGATGTGCGTCGAACAATATTAAAAAGTGTGTATATAATAGTTGTAAATAAATTTATCGATATACGATATCGATGCGTGATTAAATTAGACTTAAATGTGTTAAATATTGTTCGGACTTGAAATGGTTTAGCAGCCCATGAAGTGGCTTGAATTTTTAGCTGGGATTTGATAGGGTGGGCCGGCTAAAACGAAGGTGTAGGAGGCTTGGATTTTGAAATCAAAGGAAAAGAAAGAGTAAGAGAAAGAGGTGAATCTGGATCCTCCTTTTACTCCTTAAACTCCCTCTTATTTAAATACTCCAACATTTATTTTGTTACTGGATTTTTTGAGCTTCTCATTGATCTTATTTTCTGGTCAAAATTTCTACCTCACCCCTTCACTCTTTCAAGCATTTCTAACATCAAATTAAAGTTAATTTGATCGTCGGTGGTAGCTGTGTTTGGAAAGCTGGAAACTTCTGGATACATGAATTAATATAGGGAGTTAGATTCTTCATTTCAAGGTGCAAACAATTAAGCTTTAGATAAAGGTAATATTATGGTCTATAATGTCTAATATGCTCATTCATGTCATATGCTAGCATGATTAGAAATTGACATTATGAATCTATAGAGTTAGGGGTATGTCTTAGGGGCAATTCTATAATTGTAAATCAGTTAACTCTATAATCAATTCTCATTCGTAACAGAGTGTAACAACCTAGAATTTAATCACTTTAAATATAGATATTTAAATATATTTTTAATAAGTAATTACTGGGTTTTATAACTCAAAATAAAACTCTTTTAAATAATAACAAGTGAGGGAGAGATAGTTTTCTAAATTTGTTTACAAAATTAATTAATTTAAAGAAAAATAGAAAATGTGTCCACAAATTGTTTTTTGAATTTTCGACTTTTGGTGTTTAAATTTTTTTGGAAAATGTTGTGCATATTTGAGTTAACATATACACGCATTTACAAATAAGTTAGGATTTTGTAACATACATACATACATACATACATATATATATATATATATATACACACTTAAGTTTATAAATATATGACGTGACTTGTTATGAAATGGTTTAAGAGAATTTAAAAATAAACATAAAAGAAAACGTAGTCATAACATTTCACATCTTTAAAAACATTAAGTACTTAAGTCATTAATGCATGTTGGCTAAAATATAGATAGAGGGACTTAATATATGTGAGCAAGGGGAGGGGAAGCAAGGTGAATGATGTGGCAAACATGTAGTGGAGGTTATGTACCTCTAGGTCAATTTGGTAATTTGATTTATCCATTTGCATATATACAAAGTTCCTAATTTTTAATCATTTTCTCATTTCATTCCTACTTTGAAAAACTTCCGCTAAGCTATCAAACAATTTCATGGCTTCCAAGTTTTAAAAATCTAATTTCTTTTCCACTTTTGAATTCATAAAACCTTATTTAAACATCTCCTTTTCCATTTCTACAACTCTTCTTTTCCAAAAACAAGTCCCACTACCCATTACCACTCAAGGCCGAACCCATAACCCCTTAGGCTGAATTCAAAAAGTACCATCCTTGGCCTAAAGACTTCTTTTTTCCAAGAGCAAAGCAAATATCTAGATCGCATTCGAGTTCTAGAAAAAGTTACTTTAATTTAGTCAACTTTTGGTGAGTAAAGATCTAGCTTTTAACTAAGTTTTTAAACCTTATATATATGCTTGATTTTTTGTAAAACATGATGTTTTTTGGGTGTATATGGTGTTGACTTGGATGTATGTATATGTGCTTAGTTGAGATGACATATATTTTTGAATATGGAAGTTAAAAATTAAGTTAGTATACAAGTTGTAATATTTGCTTGTATGTGTTAAATTATGGCATATATATATATATATATATATATTGTTTGCGTCAAAATTGGTCACAAACACCCGATTGCAAGTGAAAGCAACAATATCCAGTCATAGATCATAGATAGAATATATGTAGAGAGTATAATATAAAGAACAATCAAAATTAAAATGAAAGCAGTAAAAAAGACAAGATTTATAGTGGTTCGGCTAACTTCGGTCTACGTCCACTCCAGAAATTTCCTTTTTATTATACTGAAATCTGATTACAGTTACAATCCGGAATTTCTGAAACAAAAATGGCAGAGTAGCTTTTCATAGAAGAAGATGAATAAGAGTAGAATGAGAATCCATTTTCTGAAGTCATGCCTGCTGTATTTATAGGCAAAACCCTAGCTACAGGGCCTCCTCACTTATATGGGCCCACCAAAACCATAGTCGAGCCCATATCATTCATTGCTGCCGACCCCAAGTTGCTAACATGCCGACCCGAAGTAGCTTTGATAATGACCCGAAGAAATCTTGTCTCTGACCTGAAGCAAATTGGTAGCCGACTCGAAGTAGCCTACGTCTTCTTCAATGCCAACCCCAAGTTGGTTTTCCCATAGCCGACCCGAGCCCTTTTCAATGCCGACCCGATTCCTTTCCAATGCCGACCCCTGCTTTGAAAGAAAGAGGATGGTTTTAAAACCAACCCTTTCGAAAGCATTGAGAAGACAGCTTCAAAGTAAGGAGGCGAAAGCACCCTTTCGAGACCATTGTTTAAAGGCTATAAAGAAAAGCGCCTTAACTGGTTCAAAAGTCATGAACGCAACAACATGGTTTCAAATAGGTTCAAAGCTATCCTTTCGAAAGCTTCTTTTAAAACAAAAGGCAGTAACCCTTTCGAAAGCTCTTTTCTAAAACAAAGGAAAGCAGCTACTGGTTGGAAAACTTTCTCTTTTAAAAACAAAGGTAAGTTAAAAACAACCCCTTAGAAAGCTTGGTTTCGACATGGTTCCTTCCGCCCTTCTCCAATCCACTACATATCAAAGGTTTGATACCATGTGTATTGGTTCTGAATGGGTCATAAGCGGGAGTATGGTGTCGAAAGCTTGCAGAAGGAAGTGGCGAAGCAGTAAATCTATGTAAATTTTACTTTTAGCCTTTAAAAAAATTACTTTTCACCTAAGTTTCCTTATTTGTAAAAATGTTATTGGTTGCCCATTTCTTTATCAAAATCCTTTTCAAAAAGTGCTGCTGAATTCAGAAATTATCAAATTAAAACATTTTAACAAATAAGCCCTTCTTCTTGAATAAACATATAAAACATTTAAGTCCCGTACCTTAAATAATTATATAAATATAGTAAAAACTTAGGAAAATTCACCAAAAATTACCATAATTCACTTCTAATATGGTTTCTAACATATTTAAATTTTAGACCCAAAATCAACATATATTTGCCGTAATTGATTTAAACCCAATTTTAACTATTTTCTTCATTGAAAATTCAAAAATAATCCACAATAACTTAGAAAATTATGAAACTTAAAACCCACTTCATAAATAATGTTTTCGACCTTATATTAAAAACGCAAGTCATTTGGATGTCATTTAATAAGTTTTTCAAATCCAAACTTATCATTAAATCTATATGAAGCAACATAAATCATCAACAAGCATATATATATATATATATATATATATCCATTTAAGCAATTATATCATGGCATATTATTTGCAAAATCGATTCGGATCCAACTTGAAAACGAAATTAATAAAATGAGATGTAAGATCATTGTCCACCTTAGCTTGGTGTTAAGAAAGTTGAGATTCACTCTTCGCTTAATTCCTTCAAGCTTTTTACTTGACTCCTAGCTTTTCTTCTTTTGACTTCTCTTAATGGTGGTCGTCCAAGCTTTTAAGTATTTTAGTTTTGTTTGCAAATGTTGCAAATGAATAAGGAATGAAGGTAAGAAGGGTTTAGGGTATAAGAACATAGTCTATTCCTATTTTTCCCTTATCATATTCTTCCGACTTACATTTTAATTCTCTTTGGCTTATAGATTCATTAAGGCATGACCCCCTTATTAATTTACAAATCTCAATCCCTTAACCATCTACATTATTTCATTTAATTTATCTAATTATATGCCCTAAATAATGTAAGTAAAAATTAGGGCATTACAGACTCCCCTCCTTAAAGAATTTCGTCCTTGAAATTACGATAAGGTACTTACAACAATCAAACATAAAGGTAAAACATACCATGAAACAAGTCGGGATAAGTATCTCTATTCCTACTCTCAGTTTTTCAAGTACAGTCTCTCTCGTCGTCACTCTACTAAATTTTGACTAATCTGACTGTCTTGTTCCTTAGTCTCTTTTCATCCCTCGTAACTATACGAACTGGTTTTCTAACTATACTCATATCCAGCTCCACTACTAAATCATCTAACACAGTCGGTGCAATAATAGTTTCTGGATCTCGAATACACTTCCTTAGATGAGAAACAAGAAAAACATTATGGACTCCTACCAAACTGTTTGGTAACTCTACTATATACGTGAGTTTCCAGTCCTATCTATAATAAGAAATGGTCCAACAAATCTCGGAGGCATTTTTCCTGATTTTCCAAATCAGATTACACCTATCATCGGTGATATCTTGACGAAAATATGATCTCTGACTGACAACTCTAAGTCTTTTCGTCTTCTATCAGCATAACTCTTCTGTCTAGACTGAGCTTCCTTCATTCTAGCTTGAGTTAACTTAATCTTTTCCGCAGCTTCTCTAACAAAATCCGGACAAGAACTAACCTATCCCCAGTCTCTAACCAACAAACGTGAGATTTGCATGGCCTTCCATACAAAGCTTCAAACGGTGCCATCCCTATACTAGTCTGATAACTGTTGTTATACAAAAACTCGACTAAGTGTAGGTCGTCTTCCCATGGTCCTCCAAAGTCTAGAACATAAGCTCTTAACAAATCCTCTAAGACTTTGTTAACTCTTTCCGTTTGTCATTTGTCTACGGATGGTAAGAAGTACTCATCTTGAGCTTGGCACCCAAAGTTTCATGTAGAATTTTCCAGAATTCGCTGGTGAATAAGGAATCTATGTCACTTACTAAGCTATTAGGAATTCCATGCAGTCTAACTATATTTTTCACGGATAATTTAGCCAAAACAGGTGCCATCCTGGTTGACTTAACTAGAATGAAATGGACACTCTTGGTCAAACTATCCACTATGACCCATATACTTTCATTTCTTTGATTTGACCTTGGTAACCCGTCTATAAAATCCATTGAGATGGAATCCCATTTCCAAACTGAGACATCCAAAGGCTGAGTAACCCACTAGGTTTCTAATGTTCAACTTTTACTGACAGTTCAAACACTGCTTCACCCATAAGCCTACATCTCTCTTCATGCCTTCCCAGAAGAAACTCCTTTTCATATCTTGATACATCTTAGTTCCTCCAGGATGAAGGGTGAACTTTGAATGATGGCATTCTCCAAGAACTTCCTTCCTGATGTTTCTCACATTCGGAACACACAGTCTTCCTTTCTTCCTCAACCACCCAATCTAGTCAAGATTGGAATCTTTTAAGTCATTGCTCTTCCTTCCATCCCTTAGTTTTCTCATCCATTCAGCTAATAATGAATCCTCCCCTTGCTTAGAAGCAATCCTTTCGATCATCACTAGTCGAACTTCTAAACATGTCAACTTGGCAGTTTCCCTACTAGAACTAGCTTCAGATCTCCACTGTATTCTACATGTAGTCAATGCTTCTAAATCTTTCCACTCAGCTATCATTGCTAATACTGCATTCTGATGTTTCCTGCTAATTGCAGCTACAACTTTATTGCTTTTCCCCATAGTGTACTCAATTCCAAAGTCATAAGCAGCTAAAAACTCTAACCACCTCTGCTGTCTCATATTCAACTCCTTTTGTGAGAATAAATACCTCAGTGACTTATAATCCATATACAACTCGAATCTTTCCCCCAAAAGGTAATGTCTCCACACCTTCAATGTGAAAATTACTGCAACTAATTCCAAATCTTGAGTTGGATATTTAATTTCATGCGGTCTAAGCTACTGTGAAGCGTAGAGAATTACTTTACCTCTTTGCGTTAACACAGCTCCTAACCCTGTTCCACATGCATCCGTGTACACCACTAAGTCCAAATTCCCCTCTAGAACGACTAACATAGGTGAATTAGTCAATAAGTGATTCAATTCTTGGAATGCCTCCTCACACTTATCAGTCCAGACAAACTTCACATCCTTCCAAGTAAGCTTATTCATCGATGCGCTATCCGTAAAAAATCCTTAATGAATCTCCGATAATAACCAGCTAATCCAAGAAAACTCTTTGTCGCAGTCACTGTCTCATGTCTCTTTTAATTATTTACCACCTCAATCTTAGTCTGATATATGGACAACCCTTTCTCTGAGACTACATGACCAAAAAAAATTACTTCCTTCTTTCAGAAATGACACTTAGAAAATATTGCTTTCAGTTGATGCTGCCTTAACGCCTCAAGCACTACTCCAAGATGAACTTCATGCTCTCTTTCATCTTTAAAGTATATCAAAATGTCATCTGTGAACACTAACACAAATCTGTCTAAATGCTCCTAAAAAATTCTGTTCATCAAGTCCACGAAAAATGTTGCCTCATTGGTCAGTCCGAACGGCATTACTAACCATTCGTACGATCCATATCTGTTCTAAATGTCGTCATAAGGATACTATCTTCAGCCACTCTAAGCTGATGGAATCCTGTTGCCAAATCCAATTGGGAAAATACTTTGGCTCCACTCAACTGGTTGAACAAATCATCAATTCTAGATAACAGATATCGATTCTTTATCATCTTCTCATTTAACTTATGATAATCAATACACAACCTTAACGATTCGTCTGGTTTCATTGCAAATACAGCGGCTGCTCCCCAAGGCGAACTACTTGGTGTGATAAAGTTCTTACTTTCCAAATCCACCAACTGCACCTTTAGCTCCCTCATCTCGGTAGGTGTCATTCTACTTCGAGGTCTACTCACAGGTTCTGCTCCCGGTATTGAATCTATCCGAAACTTAATGGCTCGTTTTGACAGTAGTCTAACTACAGGCTCAACGACGTTTGCAAACTCTCTAACAACAAAAACTCGGTTCAACTCGTCTTCTTTCTCCATAAAACCCAACAAAGAATTTACCCCAAAACTAGTGTTTTCTACGGAGTATATAATCCGATCACTACAACTAGGGTGTCTAAGTGATATTTTCCTATCGTGGCAAAATATCCTAGCATTATACTTACTTAACTAACCCATACCCAAAACAATTTCGAACGCTACGGAATCAAATACATGCAAACTGCAAGAAAATATATGACTTATTCAAACTCTAAGTGGTCACATCTCATCCCAAGAGTCGCATACCCTTCTATCGGATTTGCAACCCTTAAGGAAGTAACTAGATATGAGGGTTCTAGGTTAAGCTTATCTACCAAACAATGAGATATAAAAGAATGTGATGTACCAGTATCAAATAGAAATCTAACTGATACACCATGAATCAAAAGCGTACCTCCCAACATAGCTTTTCCTTTCTCCTCAGCCGTTGGTCTTGATGTAGCTGGTTCCAATGCAAACATCTTGCCTTTTCCACCCTTGGCTGGTTCCTCGCACTGGTTCTTATAATGTCCAATCTAATCACAGTTAAAGCACCTCACCTCTTTCTTATCAACAACTTTCTTCCCTTTTCCTGTCCGACACTCGTGAGTATAGTGTCCCTTCTCATCGCACTTATAGCAAACTACTCCGGCTTTCTTTTTCTTGGCCGCTCCTCTGTTCTGAGCGCCTTTCTTACCAAAAAACTTTCTCTTTTGGTTTCGCCCACGTTGAGCTTCCCTTGCTTTGCTACCATCATGAAAAGCAAGCATCTCCTCCTGTCTCAAAGCCATCTCAACAACCACATCACACGGATCCTTGATATGTGGCAAAGTCGCTTTAGCTAGTTCAGGTTTCAGTCCACAGATAAACTTCTCATTCCTTTTCGTAATTGTGTCAACCGTAGCATATCCGTATCTCAATAGCTCATCAAATTTGGTTGCATACTCAAGCACTGTCATGTCTCCCTACTCCAACTCCATAAACTTCCTAAGCAGAGTTGACTTAGCGATCTCTGACATGAATCTGTCCTCAAACCTCCTTCCAAATTCAGCCCAAGTCATGGTCTCCTCATTAACTCCCACAATAACACTGTTCCACCGGTACAGTGCTGCTCCTTGCAACTGTCTAGAAGCAAGCCTCCTCTTTTGCTCATCATTAAGCCCTAAGTCAGCAAAGATCCTTTTGCAATGAAGTAACTAATTCTCAACTTCAATTGCGTCCCCAGTTTCAATAAATGGCTTTCCTCCAAGCCTGACATAGTCTCTGCTCAATATTGCATGGTTATTGACCATCGGAGATCTTTGATATCCTCCTTCAACATTTCCTCCGACTAAACCCGCAGCAACTCCAACCTGCAGCATATTAACGAAGAACTAATACATAGCTCCCATATCAGCTTGCGGCACTCCAACACCCACATTAGCAATTGGAGCCCGACCTGGATTCCTTGTAGTGTTAGGTCTGGCATTCCCATTGGTTGTGGTGCTTCCTCCACCAATGTTAACTCTTCCACCCCTAGCTTCCATATCTTACATCCTTAAAATTTGCAATCGAGCCTTTGTACGATACAAAAGAATAACCTAAGAAAGATGGAAAATAGAGATAAAGCGTATACATATATATAGCAAAATACAAGCACATTACTATAACGTTATCCCATACCCAAGGCTTTTCTCTAATTTCTTAGGATTATATTTTCAAAATCATTTTAGATTTGAAATTTTCTTTAAGTTTTCATAAACCTATGCTCTGATACCAAGTTGTAACATCCCATATTTCGAGGCCTGAAGCTAAGCGCTACAGATGCAGCAGTCATCCATAGTACTAACTTCCGGTGACAAAACATGGTAATGTTAATGGTATCTGTAATATCAAAAGCACATGAATATGAAATAAAATCAACACAGATTTCAAAACCGTTTTTCTGATTACATTTCATATCAACATTTCATATTCAGATATATAATCCCAAAATGATTTCCAGGTTTTGATCGAATATAATTATTACAAATTACGCCAAGAGCGACATACGAAGATGCCTTCTTGGATGATCAGAGTATTAGATAGATATATCAGTCATAAATACACCATAACGGAAACAAAACTAAATTGCTCCTATATAGCTAACTTTGCCTCCTACACATCTTTGGTAGTTTATTCGTCCAACCTACTAAACCTGAAAAACCTTAACTCTCAATCTATTCAAATTAAATTTTGAGCACCCGAGAACATAAAATTTGAGTCAGACATAAAGCCTGGTGTGAATAATACCATTACATCTCGATTTACTGATATTAAGTGAGACCACGCCGCTTAGTGGAACAGGTTTCCCCTCATTAATATCCTTTTAAAAGCGTATCTTTTGAAAATCAAAATCCTGTAATCAAACTGATTATAACAATAATAGCAAGTACATATATGCAAACTAATCAGGAAATCAATGGAACATCTGTCCATACTATAGTTTTACTTGGCTAACTATTAGCCATTGGCTGACTCGGGCCTACCAGACAAAATCAATAATCCAACTTCTGTTAGACACAATACTGGACCGACTTCCCTTACCTTTCTTTTTCTAGGGTCAACTGAACCTAATGGTTTTACGGGCTCACCAATAACATATTTTCACTATGTATATTCCCTTTTGTGTGTAACCTCGGTTTAGTCCCACCTATGACAAGCCATACACGCTGGAATTATGGACTTATTTTAGCTAGGGGATAATTGCTAAAGTATAGGGCAACCCTACACCAGTCCCATCTGGTCTTCTAATTTCTGAGTCATAAACTTAGGGTTATCTACCCTATTCAAATTTCATTTCCTATCATATACTTAGGGCTAACTACCCTATTAAAATTTCATTTCCTTGCAAACAATCTTTGTAAATGATTTACCTCTGAAATCGTATCTTTCTAAAAAAAGAAAATCATATTTTTTTGCTTTACTCAAAATAATTATGCCATGATATATGCTTTACACAAAACAACGTTGATGAAACCTTATCAATGGGATTATCTATCCCTTCAAAATAAGTTAAAACCCCTTTCTATCTTAGGAGAATTTAGGCCATGGAGCCAAGGTAAAACCTTTGAAACCCTTGTTTAAAAACTTTAAACAATGTCTTGCAAAATCATTGAGAACAACCCTTTCGAAAGCTTTATTAAAACCTTAGACATCCTCTTTTAAAACAATTTTAAACTTGCCTTTTGAAAGCATTGGAAACCCTCCATTCAAATACTTAATGTAAACCTTTCAAAAACATTGGGGATCTTCCCTTTGATGCCCATATTATATACCTTTCGAAAGCATTGAAATTCTTCACTTAAAACGTACCTTTCGAAATTATTGGGTTCAAGTAAAAGTTTGTGGATTGCTTCAAAACTATTTAAAATCATTCCTTTCGAAACCATTTGGATTTAACTTTTAATAGAACTAAGGGTTGCAAAGAATTGGGCCGAAAGCATTGCTTTTAAAAGCATTGGTCCTCAGTAAAAGAAAGAGGATGGTTTTGAAACCAACCCTTTCGAAAGCATTAATAAGGTAGCTTCAAAATAAGGAGGCGAAAGCACCCTTTCGAGACCATTGTTTAAAGGCTATAAAGAAAGGCAGCCTTAACTAGTTTGAAAGGTATGAACGAGGAAGCTTGGTTTCGAATATGTTCAAAGCTATCCTTTCGAATGCTTCTTTTAAAACAAAAGGCGGCAACTCTTTCGAAAGCTCTTTTCTAAAACAAAGGCAAACGACTATTGGTTCGAAAGCTTCCTTCTTTTGAAAACAAATGTAACTTAAAAACAACCCCTTCGAAAGCTTGGTTTCGACATGGTTCCTTCCGTCCTTCTCCAATCCACTACGTACCAACGGATTGATACCATGTGTATTGGTTTCAAATGGGTCATAAGCGGGAGTATGGTGTCGAAAGCTTGCAGAAGGAAGTGACGAAGCAGTAAATCTCTGTAAATCTGACTATTAGCCTTTAAAAGAAATTGCTTTTCACTTAACTTGCCTTATTTGTAAAAATGTTATTGGTTGCCCATTTCTTTATCAAAATCCTATTCTAAAAAAGTGCTGCCAGATTTAGAAATTATCAAATTAAAACATTTTAACAAATAAGCCATTCTTCTTAAATAAACATATAAAACATTTAAGTCCTATACCTTAAATAATTTTATAACTATAGTAAAAAAAACTTAGAAAAATTCCCTAAAAATTACCATAATTCACTTCTAATATGTTTTCTAACATATTTAAATTCCAGACTCAAAATCAACATATATTTGCCGTAATTAATTTAAACCCAATTTTAACTATTTTCTTCAATGGAAATTCATAAATAATCCAGAATAACTTAGAAAATTATGAAACTTGAAACCCTCTTATAAATAATGTTTTCGACCTTATATTTAAAACGCAAGTCATTTGGATGTCATTTAATAGGTTTTTCAAATCCAAACTTATCATTAAATCTATATGAAGCAACATAAATCATTAACAAGCATATATATCCATTTAAACAATTATATCATGGCATATTATTTGCAAAATCAATTCCGATCTAACTAGAAACTAAAATCAATAAAATGAGATGTAAGATCATTATCCACCTTAGCTTGGTGTTAAGAAGGTTGAGATTCGCTCTTTGGTTAATTCCTTCAAGCTTTCTACTTGACTCATAGCTTTTCTTCTTTTGATTTCTCTTAATAGTGGTCGGCCAAGCTTCTAAGTATTTTAGTTTTGTTTGCAAATGTTGAAAATGAATAAGGAATGAAGGTAGGAAGGGTTTAGGGTATAAGAACATAGTCTGTTCCTATTTTGCCCTTATCATATTCTTCCTACTTAGTCCATTGCAATTCTCTTTGGCTTATAGATTCATTAAGACATGGCCCCCTTATTAATTTACAAATCTCATTCCCTTAACCATTTACATTATTTCATTTAATTTATCTAATTAAATGCCTTAAATAATGTTAGCAAAAATTAGGGTTATTACAGACTCCCCTCCTTAAAGAATTTCGTCCTCGAAATTACGATTACTTACAACAATCAAACATAAAGGTAAAGCTTACTATGAAATAAGTCAGGATAAGTATCTCTAATCCTACTCTCAGTTTCCCAAGTATAGTCTGTCTCATCGTCAATCAACTGGATTTTGACTAATCTGACTATCTTGTTCCTTAGTCTCTTTTCATCTCTCGGGACTATACGAACTGGTTTTCTAACTATATTCATATCTGGTTCCACTATTAAATCATTAACACATTCGGTGCAATAGTAGTTTCTGGATCTTGAGTACACTTTCTTGGATGAGAAACATAAAAAACATTGTGGACTCCTACCAAACTTTTCGGTGACTCTACTCTATACGTGAGTTTCCGAATCCTTTCTATAATAAGGAATGGTCCAACGAATCTTGAAGCTAGTTTTCCTGATTTCCAAATCAGATTACACCTTCCATCGGTGATATCTTGACGAAAACATGATCTCTGACGGAGAACTCTTAGTCTTTCTGTCTTCTATCAGCATAATTCTTCTACCTTGACCGAGCTTTCTTCATTCTAGCTTAATTTAACTCAATCTTTTCTGCAGCTTCTCTAACCAAATCCAGACCAAGAACTAACCTATCCTCGGTCTCCATCCAACAAACGGGAGATTTTCATGGCCTTCCATACAAAACTTCAAACGGTGCCATCCTTATACTAGTCTGATAACTGTTGTTATACGAAAACTTGACTTTGTGTAGGTGGTCTTCCCATGGTCCTCCAAAGCCTAGAACGCAAGCTCTTAACAAATCCTCTAAGACTTTGTTAACTCTTTATGTTTGTCACCTGCCTGCGGATGGTAAGCAGTACTCATCTTGAGCTTGGTACCCAAAGTCTCATGTAGACATTTCCAGAATTTGCTAGTGAATAAGGAATCTATGTCACTTACTATACTACTAAGAATTCCATGCAGTCTAACTATATTTTTCACGAATATTAGCCAAAACAGGTGTCGTCCTGGTTGACTTAAATGGAATGAAATGGGCACTCTTGGTCAACCAGTCCACTATGACCCATATACTTTCATTTCCTTGATTTGACCTTGGCAACCTGTCTATAAAATCCATTGAGATAGAATCTCATTTCCAAACTTGGACATCCAAAGGCTGAAGTAATCCACTAGGTTTCTAATGTTTAGCTTTTACCTGTTGACAATTCAAACACCGCTTCACCCATGAGCCTACATCTCTTTTCATGCCTTCCAGAAGAAACTCCTTTTCATATCCCGATACATCTTAGTTCCTCCAGGATGAATGGTAAATTTTGAATGATGTCATTCTCCAAGAACTTCCTTTCTAATGTTTCTCACATTCGGAACACATAGTCTTCCTTTCTTCCTCAACCACCCATTCTGGTCAAGATTGGAATCTTTCAAGTCATCGCACTTTGTTCCATCCCTTAGTTTTCTGATCTGTTTAGCTAATAATGGATTCTCCACTTGCTTAGAAGCAATCCTTTTGATCATCACTAGTCGAACTTCTAAACATGTCAACTTGGCAGTTTCCCTACTAGAACTAGCTTCAGATCTCCACTGTATTCTACATGTAGTCAATGCTTCTAAACCTTTCCACTCAGATTTTATTGCCAATACTGCATTCTGATGTTTCCTGCTAAGTGCATCTGCAAATTTATTGCCTTTCCCCATGGTTTACTCAATTCCAAAGTCATAAGCGGCTAAAAACTCAAACCACCTCTGTTGTCTCATATTCAACTCCTTTTGAGAGAATAAATACCTCAGTGACTTATAATCCATATACAACTCGAATCTTTCTCTCAAAAGGTAATGTCTCCAAACCTTAATTGCGAAAATTACTACAGCTAATTCTAAATCATGAGTTGGATATCTAACTTCATGCCATCTAAGCTATCATGAAGCGTAGGCAATTACTTTACCTCTTTACATTAACACAGCTCCTAACCCTGTTCCACATGCATCCGTGTACCCCACTAAGTCTTGATTCCCCTATGGAACGACTAACATAGGTGCATTAGTCAATAAGTGTTTCAATTCCTGGAATGCCACCTCACACTTATCATTCCAGACAAACTTCACATCCTTCCAGGTTAGCTTAGTCATCGATTCCGCTATCCGCGAAAAATCCTTAATGAATCTTCGATAATAACCAGCTAATCCAAGAAAACTCTTTATCTCAGTCACTGTCTTGGTTCTCTTCCAATTATTTACCACGTCAATCTTAGCCTGATCTACGGACAACCCTTTCTCTGAGACTACATGGCTAAGAAATTTTACTTCCTTCTTTCAAAAATGACACTTCAAAAATATCGCTTTCAGTTGATGCTGCCTTAACGTCTCAAGAACCACTCTAAGATGAACTTCATGCTCTCTTTCATCTTTGAAGTATATTAAAATGTCATTTATGAACACTAACATGAATATGTCTAAATTCTCCCGAAATATTATGTTCATCAAGTCCATGAAAATTGTTCGCTCATTGGTTAGGCCGAACGGCATTACTAACTATTCGTACGATCCATATCTTGTTCTAAATGCTGTTCAAGGGATATTATCTTTAGCCACTCTAAGCCGATGGAATCCTGTTGCTAAATCCAATTGGGAAAATACTTTGGCTCCACTCAACTGGTTGAACAAATCGTCAATTCTAGGTAATGGATATTGATTCTTTATAGTCTTCTCATTCAACTTATAATAATCGATACACAACCTTAACGATTTGTCCGGTTTCTTTGCAAAAACTGCGGCTGCTTCCCAAGGCGAATTACTTGGTCTAATAAAGTTCTTACTTTCCAAATCCACCAACTGCACCTTTAGCTCCCTCATCTCGGTAGGTGTCATTCTACTTGGCTGTCTACTCACCGGTTCTACTCCTGGTACTAAATCTATCTGAAACTCAATGGCTCGTTTCGGCGGTAGTCGTACTACAGGCTCAAAGATGTCTAGGAACTCTCTAACAACGAAAACTCGGTTCAACTCGTTTTCTTTCTCCATAACACCCAACAAAGAACTTACCCCAAAACTAGGGTTTTCTACAGAGTATATAATCCAAATAAGGTGTCTAAGTGATATTTTCCTATCATGGCAAAATATCCTAGCATCATACTTACTTAACAACCTATACCCAAAACAATTTCGAACCCTACAAAAACAAATACATGCAAACTGCAAGAAAATATATGACCTAACAATTCAAACTCTAAGTGGTCACGTCTCATCCTAAGAGTCGCATACCCTCCTATCGGATTTGCAACCATTAAGGAAGTAACTAGATACGAGGGTTCTAGGTTAAGCTTATCTACTAAACAATGAGATATAAAAGAATGCGATGCACTAGTATCAAATAGAACTCTAACTAATACACCATGAATCAAAAGCGTACCTCCCAAGACAGCTTTTCCGTTCTCCTCAGCTGTTGGTCTTGAGGCAGCTGGTTCCAATGCAAACATCTTGCCTTTTCTATCCTTGGATGGTTCCTTGCACTGGTTCTTATAATGTCCAATCAGATAATAGTTAAAGCACCTCACATCTTTCATATCAACAATTTTCTTCCCTTTGCATGTCCGACACTCGTGAGCATAGTGTCCCTTCTTGTCGTAATTATAGCAAACTACTTCGGCCTTATTTTTCTTGGCTGCTCCTCCATTCTGAGCGCCCTTCTTATGAAAAAATCTTTCTCTTGTGATTCCACCCACTTTGAGCTTCCCTTGCTTTGCTACCATAATGAAAAGCAAGCATCTCCTCTTGTCTCAAATCCATCCCAGCAACTACATCACACGGATCCATGGAATGTTGCAAAGTCGCTTTAGCTAATTCAAGTTTCAGTCCATGGATAACCTTCTCATTCCTTTTGATAACCGTGTCAACCATAGCATATACGTATCTCGGTAGCTCCTCAAATCTCGTTGCATACTCAAGCATTGTCATGTCTTCCTACTCCAACCCCATAAACTTTTTGAGCAGAGTTGAATTAGCGATCTCTGACATGAATCTTTCCTCAAACCTCCTTTTAAATTCAGCCCAAGTCATGATCTCCTTATTAACTCCCACAATTACACTGTTCCACCAGTACAGTGCTACTCCTTGCAACCGTGTAGACGCAAGCCCCCTCGTCTGCTAATCATTAAGCCCTAAGTCTACAAAGATCCTTTCTCAATGAAGTATCCAATTCTCCACTTCAATTGCATTCTCAGTCCTAATAAACGGCTTTCCTGCAAGCATGGCATAGTCTCTGCTCAATATTGCATAGTTATTGACCATCAGAGCTCCTTGATTTCCTCCTTCAACATTTCCTCCGACTACACCCACAACAACTCCAGCCTACATCATATTAACGAAGAACTGATACATAGCTCCCATATCAGCTTGCGGCACTCCAGCACCAACATTAGCAACTGGTGCCCGACCTGGATTCCTTCTAGTGTTAGGTCTGGCATTCCCATTAGTTGTGTTGCTTCCTCCACCAATATTAACTCTTCCACTGCTAGCAACTGATATATGCTTTAAACAAAACAATGTTGATGAAACCTTATCAATGGGATTATCTATCCCTACAAAGTAAGTTAAAAACGCTTTCTATCTTAGGAGAATTTAGGCCATGGAGCCAAGGTATTCGAAACCCTTGTTTAAAAATTTTAAACAATGTCTTGCAAAATCATTGAGAACAACCCTTTCAAAAGCTTTATTAAAACCTTAGACATCCTCTATTAAAACCATTTTAAACTTGCCTTTCAAAAGCATTGGAAACCCTCCATTCAAATACTCAAAATAAACCTTTCGAAAACATTGGGGATCTCCCCTTCGAAACCCATATTATATACCTTTCAGAAGCATTGAAATTCTTCACTTAAAACGTACCTTTCGAAATTATTAGGTTCAAGTAAAAGTTTGTGGACTGCTTTGAAACCATTTAAAATCATTCCTTTCAAAACCTTTTGGGTTTACTTTTAATATAACTAAGGGTTGTAAAGAACCGGGGCAAAAGCATTGGTCCTCAGTAAAAGAAAGAGGACAGTTTTGAGACCAACCCTTTCGAAAGCATTAAGAAGGTAGCTTCAAAGTAAGGAGGTGAAAGCACCCTTTCGAGACCATTGTTTAAAGGCTATAAAGGAAAGCAGCCTTAACTAGTTCGAAAGGTGTGAACGTGGCTAGCATGGTTTCGAATAGGTTCAAAGCTATCCTTTCGAAAGCTTCTTTTAAAACAAAAGGCGGCAACCCTTTCGAAAGCTCTTTTCTAAAACAAAGGCAAGCAGCTACTGGTTCGAAAGCTTCCTTCTTTTAAAAACAAAGGTAAGTTAAAAACAACCCCTTCGAAAGCTTGGTTTCAACACGGTTCCTTCCGTCCTTCTCCAATCCACTACATACCAAAGGGTTGATACCATGTGTATTGATTTCGAATGGGTCATAAGCGGGAGTATGGTGTCGAATGCTTGTGGAAGGAAGTGGCGAAGCAGTAAATCTATGTAAATCTGACTTTTAGCCTTTAAAAGAAATTGCTTTTCACCTAGCTTGCCTTATTTGTAAAAATGTTATTGGTTGCCCATTTCTTTATCAAAATCCTTTTTGAAAAAAGTGCTACCAAATTCAGAAATTATCAAATTAAAACATTTTAACAAATAAGCCCTTCTTCTTGAATAAGCATATAAAACATTTAAGTCTCATACCTTAAATAATTTTATAACTATAGTAAAATACTTAGGAAAATTCCCCAAAAATTTACCATAATTCACTTCTAATATGTTTTCTAACATATTTAAATTTCAGACCCAAAATCAACATATATTTGCCGTAATTAATTTAAACCTAATTTTAACTTATTTCTTCATTGGAAATTCATAAATAATCCACAATAACTTAGAAAATTATGAAACTTGAAACCCTCTACATAAATAATGTTTTCGACCTTATATTAAAAACACAAGTCATTTGGATGTCATTTAATAGTTTTTACAAATCCAAACTTATCATAAAATCTATAAGAAGCAACATAAATCATCAACAAGCATACATATCCATTTAATCAATTATATTATGGCATATTATTTGCAAAATCAATTCCGATCTAATTAGAAACCAAAATCAATAAAATGAGATGTAATATCATTATCCATCTTAGCTTGGTGTTAAGAAGGTTGAGATTTGCTCTTTGCTTAATTCCTTCAAGCTTTCTACTTGACTCCTAGGTTTTCTTCCTTTAATTTCTCTTAATGGTGGCCGGCCACGCTACTAAGTATTTTAGTTTTTTTGCAAATGTTGAAAATGAATAAGGAATGTAGGTAAGAAGGGTTTAGGGTATAATAACATAGTCTATTCCTATTTTGCCCTTATCATATTCTTCATACTTACTCCATTTTAATTCTCTTTGGCTTATAGATCATTAAGGCACGACCCCCTTATCGATTTACAATCCCTTAACCATCTATATTATTTCATTTAATTTATCTAATTAAATGCCCTAAATAATGTTAGTAAAAATTAGGGTCATTACACGTGTGAACGTTAATATTCGAATACTTCGATATTAATCGCTGACCAAATTTACACCTAACGGGTCATATAACCGAAATGTTGAGTACTCCTTTGACCAAACAATTTAATTAATTTGTAATTGTTATAAATTAATAAAAATAATTAATATTTATGAAATATAAGTTATAAAATTTATTTTGATTTGATGAAGAAATATTATTAAATATATTTATAATAGTTATATATATATATATTAATCAATAAATTTCAAATTTTTTTTATTCAATATATGATATTGATACATGTTTAAGTTGGATTTAAATGCAAAATATTTTGTTCGGGATTTAAAAAGGTTTAAAGCCCATATGGGGGCAGGTTGGTTTGGCTCTAATAGTGCATGATAGGTGGCTATAAGATGGCATCAAAGTAGGCTAAATTTGTATAGATATGGGAAGGAGAATTGGTAAGAGATTTAGATCCTAACTTGTCTCTATTTCTCCTCTGTATAAGCATCTCAACCCACACCTATTAGATAGTTTTTTGAGCCTTCATTTATACCTACTTGGCTGAATTCTCCGCCTCCCTATCTCTCTATTTCCAAAGTCGAACCAAAGTAAACCAATCATATTCGGTAGTTGATGGTCATCGGTTCAGGGATGAGCACTCTACTAGATTGGAAACTATTTTGAGGAGCAAATCTCATCGTTTTAAGGTGTACTTAAAGGCATTGGATATAAGGTAAATTTCTAATGTATTTATTAATATTAGTGTATGTATATTATTTATATCATGATTAGTATATTGTTAGTTAGGTGACAATTCTAATATATAAATATATTGTCACAATTAGATTGGTTGTATATTTATTCACTCTTATATATTTATAAAAAAAATCTATAACATATATAAACATATGATGTACATGATATAAATAAAGAAAACATTTTAAAAAAATTAATTTAGTATACAACATTTAATTATATATAAGCTTGTGATTTAAATTTTATATATTATTCTATTCAAATATAGTTTTAAAATTTTATATAAATAGTTTCATATCTAAAATAATTTCGATAAAAAAAATTAATTTTTTGTACACATATATTGTTAATTAAATTAATTAATTATGTAAGTTAATTATAACAATATATATATATATATATTATAAAATATGTTTTATATTTCATAAAATTAAATCTGTACTTAATATACTTTTGGTAGAAATAAAAGAAAAACATTCTTTTGTATTTAATTTGAATTTTGAATGCCATCTGAAAATAAAAATTGTTTTAAAATTGTAAAATTAAGTTTTAAATGTTAAAATGATAAAATATCACTCAAATTTTTTACTAAAATTTTAAAATTTAAATTACATTCGAAAATAATAATTTTATTAATTTTTATTGATTTTTAAGTAATATCCGTACATATATTAATTTAAAATGCATTTAAAATAATAATATTTTGCCATGTGCAGTAATAGATACATATATATTTTAATACATATATGTATATTTCTATATTTTAAAGATATTAATGTGTATATATTTATTATCATATTATATATATATTTGTATATTTCAAAGAAATTAATATGTATATACTTATTATCTTATTATATATATTTGAATGTATGTATTTATTATATATATAATTATATATATGTATTGATTTCGGGTTTGTAATAAAAAATTAAATTTTATAAATGTTTTAAACATGTTTATATAATTATATATATACATATACATATACATATACATATTCATATACATACATACACATATATATATATATATATATATATATATATAATGTCAATCCATACACACGCACGCACAAGCATACACACACATATATATGTATATAATTATTTAAAATAAAATATAGTTTATATATATCTACATTCATATATTGAAATTTTTGTTTATGTAAATTAAAGTATATAAATATAAATTTGGCCAATATATTTGTATATTAGATGAGCTAACGTGTCCGCTGCAGTGTAAATTCCAGTATTTATATATGGACATGTTACACCTTGTATGGATTGCTATGTTACGCATACGTGCACACAAACTCACACACACATATATCTCTATGTGTGCGTGATACACATATGTATGTATAACATAACATTAATTACATAGTATAAATTCATTTTATAAATTTAAATAAAATAGTTATTTTATTTAAAATGAAATTTAGAAATGTTATAAATAAATTAAAGTTCATATTCCCAACAAAGATCCAACTGGTAAAAAAATTTGAAATTCACCCATTACTTCCACCACGGGCTGGTCCAGTTCAAACAATGGTATCGAAGCACAATAGTTTATGCGGTCTAAATTAGTTAAATTCGGTTTAATTATTAAGCTCACAGGCCATATGGTAGGGTGTTTGGAAAGGAAGTGTCTAGAATTGGGTTTGTGTAATCAAGTACTCTGCCCTACTTGGCTACAATACAAAAATTACCCTTTTTACAACGGGCAATCCTCGTTGTAATAGGTGTTTAACAACGGGCTTGGGCCCATCGTATTATGCGGAGTTGTAATAGACCGAAAAGATTTTACAACTGTTTATAGCCGTTGTAAAAGCCTGTTGTAGTAAAAGTTTTTTTGCTATGGTCACTAAGCATTGCAACAGGGTCTATTACAACTGCTTTTAGCTGTTGTAATAGATTTATTTACAACTGTTTTTGACCATTATAATAGATGTCTTTCACAACTGTTTTTGCCCTTTGTTAAAAAAATGCAAAATTAAAAAAAACAAAAATAAAGCATTAGTGCAACATGTATACAAGTCGTACTCACAATTACTAAAAAGCTAAGAAATTATACATTCACATCATTTATAAAGTCTTAATATAATTACAAATCATTGTTGTTCAAGCCAAAACTAATATAAAAGAAATTGAATAAAAACAACACAAATGGTAATTACAACAGAAGTATGATCATCTTCAGTACTAGAGTAATCAATATTAATGACTAATGACTTAGATTGAATAATGGGTACCACATAGATGGCAGATCTCGTATCCTGTTTCAGCAGTTTGCTCATTACACACTTCTTAATACGTAACCTCCTGTATTCTCTGGCTTCGCATCAAAATTCCACCAGCACTCAAGCTTCAACTTGCACCCTAGCTTTAGTTCATGCTCTGCATTACTATCTACCTTCATTCAAGTAAAAGTTTTCAATCCTCAATGCAACTACTTTGCTAGTACACATACGAAACTAGTGCTATTATGAAACTAGTGCAATCACTATCCATCCGCAGATATGAAACTAGAGATTAATTCATAATAATTAACAATACTAGCTATACATAATTAGATTAAAATACGCAATTAACTTATATACAAACTCAACTTTAACCAAACTTCTGTTTGAGAACATCAATTCAACCGCTTTAATATTCAAACTTTATGATTTGTCGATCTCTTATCTAAGAATACACTCTGACTTTACTATGAGATCCCGCAGAAGTGTATGTTATCGTTGTCTTAACTTTTCTCTATTTTTCTTTCGTGTGTGAAAGAGTGCTATAGAAGTTAATACCATTATACTAAGTATCCTCCTTTGTCATAGATTTTAGTATTTTTCTGTTATAATTATGCTAATACAAAACCACTTATAGGTGCATGATATAAAACAATTCAACTTTAAAAGTAGACGATAAGTTCAAATTGGGTTAGTAGAAAACACTCCACTAACAATGCGTCTTTTAACTCAGCTCACATCAAGAAACCTCATTATGGAAATAATTTGGCCCCTAAATGGACCGTTATTATCTTTAAAGTGCAGTGAGGAGGGTCTACCCGCTGAGTTAATATGGATTTTCCTAACTTTTCCTAGGTTTTTGAAAATGAAACAAATGAAGTAATTGCACACCTTTCATAAATATTCTAAAACTAAAATTTGCTTTCCATCGGTACAACATTGTTCTTGTGCTGTTACTTCTTCTAAGCGCAACATTTTCACATTCTAAAAAATATAACATCATCCAAAAATTAATAAAATTAAAAATATAATAAAATATTAATCCCAAAAGGTTAAAATCCATATCTCCACTTGCTAAGTGTTATACACATGGTATGGTAGGGTATGGACGGATAAATAACGTTAATTTGCAATATCAATGGTTAAACCAATTTGTAATCCAAAGCACTGAAAATAAACATAATTTAAACACAAATAAAAAAATATCAATGATCTTAGCTTAACACCCCTCGTGCCCAATAATCTTAAATATGACAGTGGATTATACTCGATAAATATATTTATAATATGATATAGTTACACATAATGAAATATCTAGAAGTATTTATTTTTATTTTATTTTATTTTCTCCTTGTTTCTCATGAATATGCTGTGTATAGAACAACCATTTCCATGATGAACCATGACCACAAATTATATAATGATAAACAAACATGCACTGTAGTAAACCAAAGAGGCCATACCTGCAAGCAAGCATATGCCATGCTAGTAGCAAAGTAGAAGTTTGAATTACCAATACCTCGGAATTTTTTTTGGGTCAATAAAGCACACCAGAAATGTTTAGTTTATTTTTCACAACATCGACGATGATTACCATACTAGGATAAAAGTAACGGAAAAGTAATAAATATAGCTAGAAAACAAATGCCATTGGGTAACCTATTGCATCTCATTTCTTTTTCCAAGATCATTATCGTATAACAATAGTAATTTTTTGGAATTGTCCACTTGGAATATATTATTATTTTTAATGCATAGACCTAGTTTAAATCTTATAGAAATTAGACTAATATAGGGTACAAAATTCAGATTGTAAGAACATTAAGCTAAACTGAAGCTCAGGAAACTATGGTATTTGTTTGGTGATGGACCCATTTAATCAAATTGATTTCTAAAACTTACAACGTATGTAACCGGTCAAAATGATTAGGAGTAGAAGGCGGGACTAATTATGTCATAGTTACCTTTTCATAGAAAAGATTAGAGCACCAAAAATATAAGATACACATTTAGCTTAACAAACAAATTAGGAAATAATGCAAAACATGTCAACAAATGAGATAGCTAAGTGTCAATTAAAAACCACTTATGGTCTACAGACTAACCTTACCCTTTGTAGACTTGCCAAATTCCTTAACCCATTTCTTTCATCTAGCTAGGCCTTCATCTAATGCTTCTAAAAGTTCTCCACTCTCATAAGCTAAAACTAAACTTGCTACTAGCTCAACAAGCTTTTCACCAACAACTGGTTTAGATCCATTACTTCTCATTTTAGCGCCTTCAGAAGTATTTAGTGCTTAGAAGCAAAGCTAACATGAGAATATAATTTGTTCACAAATGTATGTTTCCATGTAATATACATTAGAGATGCAAGTAAAAGAATACATTCATATTTACCATCAAATCAATCTTGCAAGAAAGTCACAATAGTATCGGGGGCAAAAAACCAACAAAAACAAATGAAATAAAGGAATTTGACTTTAGTTATACGAGACATTGCCATATCATCATGTCTAGCTCCACTCATCAATACCAGCATATTTGGCTAAGAGACGAATGCGCAAAATGTAATAAATGGTCTTCCAAACCATGGGTAGCAGCCTCTTAGCAAAAGGACATGCATAAATTTGTCTACTTTTTGGAGATGCACAAAAAATATTCAAACTCACGATAAAATTCATCCAACTGTTGTCTCTGGTGTTGGGGTCCATGACAAAATTATTTTGGATCCCAGTCTCCGATTAGTTTGCAAACAAGCAGCAATCGCCAATGTTGGGATCTACACAACAGTGGATGATGCCGAACTCACTACGGTTGAGCTTGTTGTCGTGCTTGTACCGGCCCATGAACTCTTCGGAGGAAGGGTTGCGAAGGAGGAAGGGTCAAGGAGGATGAATGGTTGAACAGAGGGACAATGGTGGTCGTTTCATGATTGGAGTTGGAAAGGAAGTGAATTTAGGTTTTAGGTTTACAAATTTAGGGATTTTAAGGATTTCTATATTGAAGCAGTATTGTGAAGCAGGAAGATAAAAATAAAAGTGAGAAGTTAATTTTGTTGACTGCTTAATGAAAAATTAAGTGGTTGTTTTATGATTTACCAATTATAAATCATTAGTTATTAGATTTTATTAATTATTAACTATTATTTATCACTGTTTATAAATTATTCATTATAAATCATTAATTATAAAAAAATTAATATCATTAACTATATGAATTATTGATTATACATCATTTATTATAATAAATTATTAATTATAAAACAGTAAGTATATATTATTATTTATGTATTACTGTTTATTAATAATCACTAATAATAAACGCAACAACAAATATACCTTATTGTAACATCTTAAAAATGTTGTAATATTATTATTTAATAATTATTATTAATTATTAAAAATTAAATATTAAAAATTAATTATTAAAAGTTAATTATTGATTATAATTATTAATTATATTTATTAATTATTAAGTGTAATTAATAAATATGTATTATAACTTACTAATTATAAATAATTAACTATAAATTAATTATGAACAATAATTATTAATTATAGATGATAATTAATAATTAAAAATTATTTATTAATAATTATTAATTATAATAAATTATATATAATGACCTATATAAGTTGTCATTTATAAATTATTAACTATAAATTACTATTTATAAATTATTAAGCAAGTATTACTAATTCGTTACTAATTATAAATTGCTAATTTTAATTGTTTAACAGTAATTATTAATTATAGGAAAACTAATTAAATCCTCCTACGACGTCTAAAATAATTGAAGATAACGGTGATGGTTAAGAGTTGTTGAAAATTGGCATTTATTACAGCTGATAAACTAAAAAGGTTGTAATATTTTTTTTGAAAGGAGAAAGGTTATAGTATATATATATACATATATATCTGTTACAACTAGCAAAAAAAGAGTTGTGAAATTGGTATCTATTACAACATCGAAAAGAAAATGGTTGTAATAGACATATATTAAAACAGGCAAATAGGGAAGAGGCGTTGATGAAAATTAGTTTCTATTATAATAGCCAAAAAAAGTTGTAATAGACATCTAGTACTACAGATAAATGAAAAACGTTGTAATCGGTATCTATTACAACAAGCAAAGAAAAAGAGTTGTTGAAACGTAGCATCTATTACAACAGGCAAGATAAAACCATTGTAATAGATTTCTATTACAACTGGCTTTTTTGACTCTTGTAAAAATGCCGTTGTAATAGGGTATTTTTGTTATAATGTTACCAGCCTGACCCGAATAGATATGTGAGCCCAAAGGTTGCACCTAATAGATAAGACCCAATTTGAATTAGGCCTTGGGCTAATTTTCAAAATTGTTTGAAAATTAAAAATATAAGTAGTTGAATTTAAAATAAGATATTTACATATTATAAAAGTTATAAAATAATAAGATTTTTCAAAATGTTTGAAAAATAATATAATCTAATTTTAAAATTTATTAAGATTAGTAAAATAGATAAATTAATTAAATAAGTTAATTAATGTATACGTGCATTATATATTTTGATATATGTTATGTTATTTTAATTAAGTATACATGTATGTATAAAAATGATTTTTCAAAATTAATGTAATTTAATTGAAATTGTTTAATTAAATAAGTTAATTAAAATGTTCATTAATTAAAAAATGTACTCATATATATATATATATGTGTGTGCGTTATTATATAAAAGTTATAATATATAATAAATATAAATATTATATTAAATTAATATACAATTAATTAAATAAGATTTAACTAATATAATATTATACATAAGACTATTATATAAATAATATGAAATATAAAAGTTATATAATTATAAAACCCTATAATATGAATGCATAAATTAAAAGTGGAACATTAAGAAACCCTAATTAGACTCAAGGAATAAATACATATGTAAATGTACGTATACCCTGAATTTCGATGTCGATGTGTCCGACACTTGAATCACGAGATTAATCCATAAGAATTACACCATTCCATAAGTCGATATCACTCAATGTAAAATACTGAAGAATATGAATCTTCACTATAATGTTGTTCTCTACCATATATATACAAATATACACATACAATACATATATACATATATATATACATATATATATATATATTAATACATTACTTGCATACTCCTTAGTTGTTGAGAAAACTCAAGCTAAGAATGTTATGTACAGTATTAATAATATATTAAATAATAGACGAGGTAAGATAAATATATATATATATATTTGTTGAGCAAACTCAAGGCGTATATACTATACTTAGGCCATCGTGATATGGTAGGTATGAGCGAACAATTTCATTTTGATTTATTGAGAAAACTTAAGGTTGAAGTGAAATTAGGACAAGGTACAAAGGGTTTGGAATTGTGTATGATACAACCGATAAGGAGTTATCCATCGCCTATGGACCTATGACTTGTTGAGCAAACTCAAGGTCAGAATTCCAAGATGGACAAGTCCTAATTCCTACCAGTGAAGTCAAAAGGCTTTTATATTCCGACTTAGGGTTTGGCAAAATATAAAATTTAGTATGAGCTTATTAGTAAAACTAAACATAAATTATAACCTTACTAATATTATAAGAATATTTACTGTAATTTGTTCTAATAATTTGCCACTTAAAACTTGAAAAAAATGTCAACTCCAAATTTTTTTGGATAATGACAAGCTTAACTATACTGATTAGCTAAGAGCAATTAAAATAGCATTGACTTCTGAGCACTTACGGTCGACAGTTACATGCGAACCAAAAGAAAAAACCGTTGATGACGTGGAAACCGAAATAAGACTTACTTATGAAAAATGGATGTCAGATCTAGAGATATTCCATGTTTTCGCGCTGCCTATGTTAGACAACCCATTGCAAAGGCAACACAAAAATATGCCTATTCATGAGATATTTGATAGTCTCAAGGCCCTATTTGGTGAACATTCACGTTTTGCATGATACGAGCTTACAAGAAGCTGTTCAATACCAAAATGACCAAAGGACAGAAAGTGGACGATTATGTACCGATGATAAAGGGCTATATTGATAAGATTTCCTAGTTGGACATATAGACAAGCAATAAATTGCAAGTTGATTTGATCCTTGGTTCTTTTACTCCTCAGTATGAACCGTTCATACTGAATTATAATATGAGCCAATTAAATGTGAATCTCGTGGGGCTCCTTAATATGTTGAGGTCGGCCGAGTCTACATCTAAGGATCAAGGGGTTGTACTTGCTGCCAAGGGTAGTGCATCATCTTCGAAGAGTTTGAAGATGTAGAAAAAAGAAGATAAGAAAAACAAGAAAAGTATGAAGACGGATGAAAAGGGTGAATGTCACCACTGCCACAAGTAAGGTTACTGGAAAAGGTGTTGTCCTGACTACTTGAAGATTATTAGAGAAAGGAAGCATAATGGTTTTGCAGCTCCATCAGGTACATTTATGAATCAATTTTCTTGTAATCAATAAAATATATTGGGTATTAGATGCTGAATTTGGAACTCATATTTGTAATATGTTACAAAGGCTTAGGAACTGGAATTGCATGGCAAAAGTAAAGATGAGGGTTCAAGTTGTTGATGGATCTATTGTAGATGCAATGACGGTAGGAGACTATCATTTAGTTTGCCTAGTATAGTAGTTTTGACATTATATAAGTGTTATTTTGTAGAAGACTTTATTTGTCGATTATTTCCGTTTCTATATTGTTTAAGACTGGATATATATTTCATTGTGCAAATAATGTGATGAATATTAGTTTGAATGGAAATAAATTCTGCGATGGTAATCTTGAAAATGACATTTTCGTGATCAATACTAATTATTTGTGTTCTATGAATAATTCTTCTAATAATATAAATGTAGTTATTTTTGGTATTGTAGGCTAGGTCATATTAGTGAGAAATGACTACGCAAACTGAAAACTGAAGGTTTTCTCCCGTCTCTTGATTCTGAATCATTTGACACGTGTAAGTCGTGTCTCAAAGGTAAAATGACCAAGCACCCCTGCAGTAGAGGCAATGAAAGAGTTGATGAACTTTTAGGGTTAGTGCATAGTGATGTATGTGGCCCGATGCGTATAATCGCTAAAGATAATAGTTATTACTTTGTTACCTTCACTGATGATTTCTTGAGACTAGGATATGTGTATCTTATGAAGAAAAAATCTGATATCTTTGAAAATTTTGTTGAATATAAAAATGTAGAAGAAAAACAAATGGGCCGTAAGATTATGATTCTTCGATTAGATCGACAAGGTGAGTATGTTGGATAGGAATTCCAATAGTACTTAAAAGATATTGGGATTATCTCTCAGACTACTACACCTTATACTTTGCAACACAACGGTGTGTCATAGCAAAGGAATCGAACCCTATTAGTTATGGTTCATTCCATGATGAGTAAGGCCGAATTACCTCTATCCTATTGGGGATATGCGCTAGAAACCGCAGCGCATATTTTGAACTTGTTGCCCACTAAATCTGTGCCTAAAACACCATATAAGATATGACATGGTAAGAAACCCCAACTCAAATATTCGAAGATGTGGGTTTGTTCGGCATACGTTAATAATGTTGGTCCAAATAAATTAGAGACAAGATCGATACTGTGTAAATTTATAGGATATCCCAAAAAATCGATGGGATATACTTTATATAATACCAAGGAACAAAAGGTCACTGTTTCTCAATGCGTATTTTTTAGAAAAAGGAATTTCTATCAAAGGAAACTAACAAAGAAGTTGTAGACTTGGATGAGATCCAAGAAGTTAACATTAAGGCCGAACCTGTAGGAGAACTAAGTTCATCTGTATATGAAAACACGCAGCCTATTAGAAGGTCTAGTAGGGAATCTTGCGCAACAAAGAAATACTAGGTTTTTCTCGTGGATGGTGAGAAAGAGGATTGTGTCTTAAATGAAGACACTCCTCTATCTTTCCAACAAGCATTGCAGAGTAAAGACTCTGCACTTTTGCATGGAGCAATGAAATTCAAAATGGATTCCATGCATGAAAACAAAGTGTGGACTTTGTCTAATCTACCTGTAGAGATAATACCCATCGACTGCAAATAGATTTTTAAGAAAAAGCTAAATGCAGATGGGAAGTAGAGACTTCTAAGGCAAGACTAGTTGCTAAAGGATTTCATCAAATTCAAAATATTGATTATGATGAAGGCCTATTGCTACCCTTAATTCCATTCGGATTATGCTAGCATTTGTTGTATTTTATGACTATGAAATATGGAAAATGGACATAAAGACAGCAATTCTAAATGGTGATTTAGAAGAAACCGTCTATATGTCACAGTCCGAGGATTTTATAATCAGTGGGAGTGAGGGAATGGCTTGTAAGTTGTTAAAGTCCATTTATGGACTTAAACAAGCTTCAAGGAGTTGGAATAAGTGTTTTAATAAGGTAATCAAATAGTTTAGTTTTTATCAGAACACAAAGAAAGCGTGTTTATATAGAAAGGAGCATGGCAGTGCTTTCGTATTCTTAGTACTTTATGTCGATGTTCTATTATTGATTGGCAATGACACTTCGCAATTGCAATCATTGAAAGCTTGGCTTTTCAAGAAATTCTCCACGAAGGATTTGGGAGAAGCAGCCTGTATACTAGGTATAAAGTTCTATAGATATAGATCTAAGGGGCTGTTGAGATTGTCCAAATCCCTGTACATAGATACCACACCGAAAAGGTTCAGTATGAAAAATTCTAACGTGGAAACGTTCCAACACAGTTTGGAATCATCCTTTCTAAGAAGGACGCTCCTCATACCGATGAGGAGAAAGAGCGTATGAAGAGGATCCCCTATGCTTCAGCCATAGGATTCATAATGTATGCTATGGTATATGCAAGACCAGAGTTGGCATACACATTAGGATGCGTAAAAAGATACCATTCTAATCCTAAAGAAAAACATTGGACGACCATAAATTGTATACTAGAGTATTTAAGAAATACTAAGGACTTATTCTTCATATATGGGAATGGAGACCTCCTTATGAAAAGTATACAGACTCTAGATTTCAATGTAATATAGATGATAGTTATTCAGTGTATGGTTATGTCTTTCTAATTAACAGTTGAGCCGTTAGTTGGAAAATGTTTCAAGCAAGAGATAATAGCAGATTCGACCATGAAGGCCGAGTACATCGTCCTGAATGAAGCAGTTAAAGAGGCAGTCTAGATGCATAAGTTTTTGAGTGAGCTTGGAGTGATTTCCGATATAGAGAATCCGATGGCATTGTTCAGTGATAACAACGCAGTGATTAGGATTGCAAAGGAACCCGGAGTATACAAGAAGTCACGACATATTCTTGGGAAATTCCACCTCATTAGAGAATTCATTGAGAAGAAAGAGGTCATGATATAAAGGGTAGATACCAGGAACAACATAGCAGATCCATTCACTAAGGCCCTAGCTCGATCGGCTCTTGAGAAGCCGATAGAAAGGATGGGATTGAGGTTCCATAAATGGCTTTAAGTGCAAGTGTGAGATTGATAGAGTTAAGGGTATGCCATAGGGGCAATTCTATAATTTATTGTAAATTAATTAACTCTGTAATCAATTCTCATTTGTAATAAAGGTGTTTTTTTCTATTATATTTTTGTTATATTGTGTTACAAATAATTAAATATTTAATTAAAATATATTTAATAGAAAATCCATAAGTGGTGTGTTTGTGATAGTAATTACAAAACTTTGTAACCATGAGTACTGTATCACAATATAATAAACACATCATTTTAAATATTTCTAGTCAAGATGCATCGAAACTAGATATCGATGTATCTAATGAAACTAGAGTACGTAACACTCTCTAAAGTGTATCACTCATGATTACTGGGGGTACCAAGAGGTTACGTACTGATAGTTATTGGATAACCGTGGAATGACTCACTTGATAGTGACTAATTTACACGGTTTTCTTGACTTGAAAGTATTATGGATCTTCAATATGAAAGCTCCGCTTTGATTATAGTCAAATTATGGCATGACATCCATCGAGTGGCTATAGTTGGGTCGAGTGGAAGCATTGAAAGTGAAACACTATTCAAAGGAGGATTCATCTCCTTAGTTATATGAGGTTGGCATCACGGTCAACAAAAGTCAACTTAAAGTCAAAATCTCTTGACATGGTATTTCAATTAATAATAATTTTTATTATTGAACCAAAGACTTTATGTTTGGGCTTTAGATTTGAGTATGGACGATATTGGAATTCTGACCATTACCAAATTCCATGAGTCCAAAGTAATTTAGTTTTGACGAAGAGAATTGGTGTAAATAATATTCACAACCGGATAATGCTTAACAAAGTAAAATTGAATTTTACCAAAACCAAGTAGGAGATAAATTTGGCCAAAATGTCACACCCCCTGCATAGTTGACACGTGAACATTAATATTCGAATAGCTCGATATTAATCGCTGACTAAAGTTACACCTAATAGGTCACACAGCCAAATGTTGAGTACTCCTCTGACCAAACATTTAATTAATTTGTAATTGTTATAAATTAATTAAATTAATTAATGTTTATGAAATATTAATTGTAATATTTATTTTGATTTGAGGAACAAATATTATTTAATTTATTTGTAATAGTTATAGATATATTGATCGATATATGATATCGATACGCATTTAAATTGAATTTAAATGCCAAAAATTTTGTTTGGACTTTAAATGGTTTTAAAGCCCATATGGGAGGCTAGCTAGTTTGGCTCTAATAGGGATGATAGGCGGTAAAATGATGACATCAAAGTGAGCTAAATTTGTATGGATAACGAAAGGAGATCTAGATCCTAAATTGTCTCCATTCCTCTTCTATATAAGCATCTCAACCTATACATATTATATAGTTTTTGAAGCCTCCACCTGTACCTACTTCTAGCCGAATTCTCC
The DNA here is from genome assembly GCA_030737815.1 of Allium fistulosum. Taxonomy (NCBI): domain Eukaryota; kingdom Viridiplantae; phylum Streptophyta; class Magnoliopsida; order Asparagales; family Amaryllidaceae; genus Allium; species Allium fistulosum. The sequence goes on from CM060906.1 coordinate 424,396,773, forward strand.
ATCTCCCCATCTTACCATTTCCAAAGTCAAATCAATGTAAATCAGATTTTATTCGATAGCTAGTGGTCATCGGTTCAGGGATGGGCACTCAACTGGATTGGAAACTGTTTCAAGGAGTAGATCTCGTCATTTCAAGGTGTATTTAAAGGCATTGGATATAAGGTAAATTTCTAATGTATTTATGAATATTAGTGTATGTATATCATATTGTTAGTTAGGTGATGATTCTAATATATAAATATATTGTCACAATTAGATTGGTTGTATAGTTTTATATATATATATATATATGACATTTATACACCTATAATGTACACAACACAAATAAAAAACCAATTTTGTTTTTTTAAATTAACTTATTATATAACTTTTAGTAATATATAAGCTTTGTAATTTAAATTCTATATCTTATTCTACTCAAATATAGTTTTAAAATTTTGTACAAATAGTTTAATATCTAAATTAGTTTCGGTAGAAATAAAAATAACTTTCTGTACATATATATTTTAATTTAAATATTACATATATTAATTAATTAGGCAAATTAATTACAACAGTATGTATATATATTATAAAACATGTTTTATATTTTAGAAAATTAGTTTTTTTACTCAATATAGTTTCGGCAGTAATAAAAGAAAAACATTATTTTATTTTATTTAAATTTTAAATGCTAGCCAAAATTAAAAATTGATTTAAAATTGTTTTAAAATTAGGTTCTAAATGTTCAAATTATAAAATATCACTAAGATTTTTTACTAAAATTTTAAAATTTAAATTATGATCAAAAATAATTATTTTTTATTGATTTTTAAACAATATCCATACAGATATTAGTTTATAATACATTTAAAAAAAATAACATTTCGTAGTCTGCAATAATAGTTACATATTTTATCTTAATATACATTTGTTTATTTTAAAGATATTAACATGTATATATTTATTATCATATTATATATATTTGAATATATATATATATATTTAATATATATATATATGTATATATGTATGTATTTCTTTCAGCTTTGCAGCAAAAAAATTAATTTTATAAATGAATTAAACATATTTACATATATATATTTAATGTTAAAATCCCATGTACATATTTATTTATAGATATATATATATATATATATGTATATATGTATGTATATATATATATGTATGTATGCATGTATATTCATAAAATTATTCAAAATAAAATGTAGTGTCCTCTACCATATATGTATTTGTGTGTGTGTGTCTTTACATACATATATATATATCAATAAATTACTTGCATACACCTTAGTTGTTGAGAAAACTCATGCTAAGGATATTATATGTAGTATTGTTAGTATATTGAATAGACGAGGTAAGATAACTATATGTATTTGTTGAGCAAACTGTTTTTGATAATGACAAGCTTACTAGAGAAAACTATACCAATTGGGAAAGAGAAATGAAAATTACATTGACTTATAAGTATGGTCGGCAGTTACTTGCAAACCCAAAGAACAACCCTTGATGATGCAGACCTCGAACTAAGACTTGCTTATGAAAAATGGGTGTCAGACCTAGATATCATCCAAGTTTACATGTTGTCTCTGTTAGACAAGCCATTGTAGAGGCAACACAAAAATATGTTTGTCAATGAGATATTTGATAGTATTAAGGCCATGTTTGGTGAACATTCATGTTCCGCAAGGTACGAGCTTGCGAAGAAGCTGTTCGATAATAAAATGACCAAAGGACAAAAGGTGGACAATGATGTGCAGATGATGAAGGGCTATATTGATAGGATTTTGCAGTTCAACTTACAGATTTGCAATGAATTGAAAGTTAATTTGATCCTTGGTACTCTTACTCCTTAGAATGAACCATTCATACTGAACTATAATACAAACCAATTAAATGCGAATCTCATGGAGCTTCTCCATATGTTTAGGTCACCGAATTTACATCTAAGGATCAAGGGGATGTACTTGACGTTAAGGGTAGCGACCATCTTCGAAGAGTTCAACGAAGCGAAAAAGAGAAGGTAAGAAAAACAAGAAAAGTAAGAAGACCGATGATAAGGGTGAATGTCACCACTACCACAAGAAAGGTCACTGGAAAAGGGATTGTCTTGACTACTTTAAGGTTGTTAGAAAAAGAAAGCAGAATGGTTCTACAGCTCCATTAGGTACATTTAGATTCAAAATTGTTTTGTAATCAATAAAAAGTATTGGTTATTAGATATTGGATCTGGAACTCATATTTGTAATTTGTTATAGAAGCTTAAGAATAGGCATCGCGTGGCGAAAGGGAAGATGAGGCTCCAAGTTACTAATGGGTCTATTGTAAATGCAACAGCGGTGGGAGACTATCATTCAGTTTTGCCTAGTGGAGTAGTACTGATATAAATAAGTGCTATTTTGTAAAAGACTTTGTTTATGGGATTTTTTATTTTTGTAGATTGTCTGAGACTGGATATATATTTCATTGTGCAAATAATGTTATGAACATTATTTTGAATGGAAATAAAGTCTGCGATGGTATTCCTAAAAACGGCATTTATTTGATCAACACTAATTATGTATGTTCTATGAATAATTCTTCTAATAATATATATGATAGTTATTTTTAGCATTGTAGGCTAGGTCATATTAGTGAGAAATGACTATACAAACTGAAAATTGAAGGCTTTCTCCCGTTACTTGCTTCTAAATCGTTTAACATGTATGAGTCATGTCTAAAAGGTAAAATGACCAAGCAGGTACCCCTTTAGTGGAAGCATTGAAAGAGTTGATGAACCCTTAGGGTTAATGCATACTGATGTATGTGGCCCGATGCCTGTAATCGCCAAAGATTACATTTCTTTGTTACATTTACCGATGATTTCTTGAGAATATGATATGTGTATCTTATGAAGAACAAATCTAATGTCCATGAGAAATTTATCGAGTATAAAAATGTAGTAGAACATCAAACGGGCCGTAAGATTAAGATTCTTCGTTCAGATCGAGGAGGTGAGTATGTTGGACAGGAATTCCAATAGTACTTAAAAGATAATAGGATTATCTCTCAGATTACTCCACCTTATACTCCGCAATAAAATGGTGTGTCAGAGCGAAGGAATCGAACCTTTTTAGATATGGTTTGTTCCATGATGTGTATGGCTGAGTTACCTCTGTCCTATTTAGATATGCGCTAGAAACCATGGCGCATATGTTGAGCTTGTTGCCCACTTAAGCTATGTCTAAAACACTATATAAGATATGGCATCGTAAGAGACCCCAACTCAAGTTTGAAGGTGTGGGGTTGTCCAACATACGTTAAGAACGTTGGCCTGAATAAACAAGAGGCAAGATCGATACTATGTAAATTTATAGAATATCCCAAAAAATCGATGCGATATATTTCTATAATACCGAGGAACAAAGAGTCATTGTTTCTCAACACACCGTCTTTTTAGAAAAGGAATTTCTATCAAAGGAAATTAATAGCGAAGTAGTAGACTTGGATGAGATCCAAGAAGTTAACATTGAGGCCGAACGAGTGGGAGAACCATGTTCACCCATATACCAAAACACGCAACCTATTAGAAGGTCTAGTAGGGAATGGCAAGAAGAAGGATTGTGTCTTAGATGACGATGCTCCTCTATCTTTCCAAAAAGCACTGCTAAGTAAAGACTCTGCACTCTGGCTTGGAGAAATGAAATCCAAAATGGATTCCAGGTATGAAAACAAAGAATGGACTTTGTCTGACGTAACCGAAGGTATAAAACCCATTGGCTACAAATAGATTTTTGAGAAAAATCTAAATGCGGATAGGGAAGTATAGACTTATAAGGTATGGTTAGTTACGAAAGGATTTCATCAATAACAAGGTGTTGAATATGACGTTACCTTTTCGCCCGTAGTCATGCTTATGTCCATTCGGATTATGGTAGAAATTGCTGCATTTTATGACTATGAAATATGGCAAATGGCGTAAAGGTGGCATTTCTAAATAGTGATTTAGAAGAAACCGTCTATATGTTGCAGCTCAAGGGTTTTGTAGTTAATGGGAGTGAAAGAAAGGCTTGCAAGTTTTTAAAGTCCATATATGCACTTAAACAAGCTTCAAGGAGTTGGAATATGTGTTTTGATAAGTTAATCAAACAGTTTGATTTTGATCAGAACATAGAGGAAGCATGCGTATACAGAAAGGAACGGGGCAATGCTATCATATTCTTAGTTCTTTATGTAATGATCTATTATTGTTTGGAAATGACACTTTGTTATTGCAATCAGTGAAAGCTTGGCTTTCCAAGAAATTCTCAATGAAGCATTTGGGAGAAGTAGCTTATATAATAGGTATAAAGATCAACAGAGATAGATCTAAGGGACTATTGGGATTGTCCCAATCCCTGTACATAGATACCGTACAAAAAAGTTTTGGTATGGAGAATTCCAAAAGTGAAAATTTTGCAACACAGTCTGTAATCATCCTTACTAAGAAGGACGCTCCTCATACCGATAAGGAGAAAGAGCGTTTGAAGTGGATCCCCTATGCTTCAATCTTAGGATTCATAATGTATGCTATGCTATGTATAAGACCGGATGTGGCATATGCATTAGGATGCGTAAGCCAATACCAGTTTAATCCTAGAGAGAAACATTGGACGGCCATAAATTTATACTAAAGTATTTAAAAAATACTAATGACCTATTATTCATATATGGGTAGAGATCTCCTTATGAAGGGGTATGCTAACTCTAGCTTTCAAAGTGATATAGATGATAGTAAGTCAGTGTTTGGTTATGTCTTTATAAATAACGGTGGAGCTGTTAATTGAAAAAGCTCCAAACAAGATACAGTAGCTGATTCGACAATGGAGGCCGAGTACATCGCCCTTAATGAAGCAGCTAAAGAAGCAGCCTGGATGTGCAAGTTTTTAAGTATGCTAAGAGTGATTCCCAATACAGAGAATCCTATAGCATTGTTATGTGATAACAATGTGGCTATTCAGATCGTAAAGGAACTCAAAATACATTAGAAGTCACGGCATATTTTTTGGAAGTTCCACCTCATTTGAGAATTCATTGAGACAAAAGAGGTCGTGATACAAAGGGTAGACACCAAAGACAACATAGCAGATCCATTTACTAAAGGTCTAGTGCGGTCGACTCTCGAGAAGTTGATAAAATGTATGGGATTTAGATTCCATAGTTGGACCCAAGTGCAAGTGGGAGAGTAATAGAGTTAGGGGTATGCCCTAGGGGCAGTTACATAATTTATTGTAAATTAATTAACTTTGTAATCAATTTTCGTTCGTAATAATGGGGTTTATCCTTTTGTTATATATTCGTTATAATGTGTCATAAATAATTAAATATTTAATTAAAATATATTTAGTAGATAATCTATACATGATGTGTTCATAATAGTAATTACAAATAGTTGTAATCATGAGTATTGTATCACATATAATAAACACAACATTTTAAATATTCCTAGTCAAGATGTATTGAGACTGGATATTGATGTATATCTGATGATACTAGAGTATGTAATGCTTTCCAAATGTTGGACAGTGTATTACCCATGACCATTGGAGGCACTAAAGGGTTATGATGGATAGTTATTGGATAACTATGAAATGACTCACTCGATTGCTTTCTGTTGGTTAATGTAACTATGGTCAAATAGAAAATATCATTGTAACAAATTTACACAGTTCTGCTGACTTGAAAAAACTTTGGATCTTCAATATAAAACATCCCCTTTGATTATAGTCAAATCATGACACATCGTCCATCGAGTGACTATAGGTAGGTCAAGTGAAAGTATTGAAAGCGAAACACTATTCAAGAGAGGATTCATCTCCTCAGTTATATGAGGTTAGTATCATGGTCAACTGAAGTCAACTGAAAATCTCTCGCCAGAGTAGTTCAATTAATAATAATTGTTATTATTGAACCAAGGACTTTGTGTTTGGACTTCAGAGTTGAATATGGACGATATTGGAATTTTGAAAATTACCAAATTCATAAGTCCAAAGTGATATAGTTTTGACGAAGAGAATTGGTGTAAGTAATAGTCACAATAGGGTAATGCTTAACAAAGTAAAATTGGATTTTTTTTGAAACCAAGTTAGTGATAAATTTGGCCAAAATGTCACACCACCTGCTAAGTGGCCTGTGAACGTTAATATTCGAATAGTTCAATATTAATCGCTGACCAAATTTGCACCGAATGGCTCACATAACCGAAACGTTAAGTACTCCTTTGGCCAAATAATTTAATTAATTTGTTATCGTTATAAATTAATTAAATAAAGTAATATTTATGAAATATTGATTATAAAATTTATTTTGATTTGATGAACAAATATTTATAAATATTTTTTTTAGTTATAAATATATTAATCGATATACGATATCAGTAAGCGTTTAAATTGGATTTAAATGCAAAATATTTTGTTTAGGGTTTAAATGGGTTTAAAGCCCATACAGGGGGTTGGTTGGTTTGGCTCTATTAGGGCATGATATGCATCCATATGATGGCATCAGATGAGCTAAGTTTGAATGGATAAGGGAAAGAGAATTTGTAAGAGATCTATATCCTAACTTGTCTCCATTTCTCTTCTATAGAAGCATCTCAACCCACACCTATTAGATAATTTTTAGAGCCTCCATCTGTACCTCCTTTTGGCCGAATTCTCCAGCTCCCCATCTCTCCATCTCTAAAGTCAAATCAAAGTAAATCTTATCTTATTCGATAGCTGGCCGTAATGGGTTCAGGGACTAACATTCTACTGAATTGGAAACTATTCCAAGGCGTAGATCTTATCGTTTCAAAGTGTACTTAAACGCATTGGATATATGGTAAATTTCTAACATATTTGTAGAAATTAGTGTATGTATATAATTTATATCATGTATATTATATAGTTAGTTAGGTGTCTATTATATAAATATATTATCACAATTAGATTGGTGGTATATTTATACACTCATATATATTTATATATAAAAAAAATTCTGACTTAGATACACCTATGATGTACATGGCATAAATAAATAAAAACCAATTTTGTTTTTTAATTAATTTAGTATACAACATTTAATTATATATAAGCTTTGTAATTTAAATTTCGTATATTATTCTATCCAAATATAGTTTTTCAATTTTATATAAATAGCTTCATGTCTAAAATAATTTCGATACAAATGAAAAATAATTTTTTGTACACACATATTATTATTTAAATATTATTTAAATTAATTAATTAGGAAAATTAATTATAACAATATATATATATATATATTATAAAATATGTTATAAATTTTATTAAATTATATTTGTACTTCATATTCTTTCAGTAGAAATAAAAAAACTTTTATTTGTATTTACTTTAAATTTTCAATGCTAGCCGAAAATAAAAATAGACTAAAATTGTAAAATTAGGTTTTAAATGTTCAAATGATAAAATATCACTCGGATTTTTTTACTAATATTTTAAAATTTAAAGTATATTCGAAATTAATATTTTTATTAAATTTTACTGATTTTTAAGTAATATCCATACAGATATTGATTTGAAACACATTTTAAATAATAACATTTTGATGTGTGTAATAATAGGTGCATATATATATATTAATGATATTAATATTTAAATATTTATTATCATATTATATATATATATATATGTTTGAATATATGTATTTAATATATATATATATATATTAAATATATGTATTGCTTTCGACTTTGCAACAAAAATAAATTTTATTTATTTATTTTATAATTTATTAAACATATATATATATATATTTAATGTTAAAATTCCTTGTGCACACACACACAGATATATATATATATATATATGTGTGTGTGTGTGTGTGTATTTATTTATTTATTTCTAAAATTATTTAAAATAAAATATTGTTTATACATATATATATATATATCCATGTATACATACATAAATATATATATATATATATATCCATGTGTGTATTGCAATATTTTGTTTACATAAATTAAATTATATAAAGTGAAAATAAGGGACACATCCCTAAAATCAAACTTAATACACAAGACATCCTTCTCCTAAAAAAGATATAATTACATCCCTATTTTCAAATACTACAATTTTTTTCCTTACAATACCCTTCTTCTCCATTGCAGCAATGTTGATTCTTCATATATGGATGTTATTCTCACATCCATAATTAAAATTTGCATCCCGTTAATTATTAATCTTTAAAATGCAATAACTTCTTGTAGAAACGACGGATTAACAAACCGTTTTCACCATTAAATCACAAATTTTATTATCTTTCAAACGAGTGACATTGTGCATATGTAAAAACAACGGCAGGACAAGCTATTATATGGTATGATTGTAGACATTTATGCCACTATATGCTTATATGCAATAGCTACAAACATTTCTTCAACTATATGCAATAATTTCATAAATGTCCGCAATTATATCGTATAATTGTAGAATTATCTGCAATTATATGCAATAGTTGTAGAAATTTCTTCAACTATATGCAATAATTGCAGACATGTCTGCAATTATACCACATAATTGCAGAAATGTCTGCAATTATATGCAATAGTTGTAGATATTTCTTCAATAATTGTAGATATATATGCAATAGTTGTAGATAGTCTGCAATTATATGCAATAATTGCAGAAATCAGAAATGTTCAAAATTTGCAGAATTGTTTGCAAATATATGGAATAATTGCACATTTACTAAAAATATGATTTTTTTTGTATCAACAATGGATCTCATTTTAAAGATAATATTTTTTTGATTTTTTGGTGAAAACGGTATGCTGATCTGATGTTTCTACAGAAAGTTATACGCGTTTGAAATGTTAAAAACATAAAGGGTATTTGGGTCTTTGTGCGCGCGTAATACTCAAAATATAATTTTGTGATTTAGTAATATTTATATTTACAAATGTGTATATATATGTTTGTGTGTATATGTATTTCATAAAAGCTTTATATAAATTATTTACAATCAATCCATTATAATATATATATATATATCTAAATATATTTATACACATATTTTACTTGTATTATATTTTGATGCGCACACACACGGCTAACATGTTCGTTGCGGTGTAAATTCCAACATCTATATATGGTCATGTAAAACCATATACCCTTTATTACGTTGCACGTGCATGCACACACATATGTGTATATGATACACATATATATTGTATAATATACTATGCAAAATAAAACATTATTTTTGAAATGAATAGTATTTTGATTTTTTTTATTTTTTTAAGAAAAGTTCTAAATTAATTTAGACTACATAGACCCAATAAAGATCAAAAAAGGAAAAAAAAATCTGAAATACCCAATTACTCTACTGCGGGCTAGTCTAGTTCTAACAATGGCATAAGAGCCATATAGACTATGCAGTTTTAATTAGCAATATTAGGGCTAACTTATTAAAGCCTACCTAAATAATAGGGTGTCTAGGAAAGAAGTGTCTAAGGTTGAGTTTGGGTAACCAAGTACTGTGCCCTAGCTAACTACTAGCTTGATACGAAACGATGAGGTAAGTCCGAAAGGTTATCCCTAATAGAAAATGCCCAATTTGAATTTGGCCATAGGCTAGTTTCAAAATTGTTTAGAAACTAAAATAAAAATTTTAAATTTAAAAGTTAAATTTAAAATAAGAAAATATTATAAATGTTATAATATAGATTTTCAAATTGTTTTGAATATTAAAATAAAAGTCTTAAATTTAAAAGATAACTTTAAAATAAAACAGGATTTATAGAAGTTATAATATAATTTTTTTAATATTTGAAAATGATACAAAAATTATTTCAAAATTATTATTTATTAATACGACTAATAAACTAAATGAATTAATTAAATAGGTTAGTTAATTAAACATATATATACATGTATAATATATATAATGATATATGCTATATTGTTTTGAATTATTTAAGACAGTATGAGTATATATGTGTGTATAAAAGAATTATCAAAATTAATAAAATTTAATTAAAATAGTTTAATTAAATAAATAAATTAAATGTTAATTAATAAATTATATTACATATATATAAGATATATGTGTATTACTATAAAGGTTATAGTATACATATTCAATATATATGTTATTATTGCATAATTTAATATTTAACTAAAACGTTAATTAATAAATTAATTAAATAAGATTTAATTAATATAATGGTATACATAAAATATTATATAAGTAAACTAAAATTATAAGAGTCGCATAATTATTAAAACTGATATAGTATGAATGTACAATAAAAGGTGGAATAGTAAAAAACCCAATTTGACTTAAGGAATAAATACATGCGTATAGGATGTATACCATGATTTTAGATGTGTTTGACACTTGAATCACGAGGGTATTTCATAAGAAATACATTATTCCATAAGTCAATATCAGTCAATTAAATATACATAACGATTATAAATATTTAATATAAAGTTGTCCTCAACCATTTATATATTAATAGATTACATGCATACCTCTTGGTTATTGAGTTTTCTCAAGCTAGGGATGTTATGTATAATACTATTAATATATTGAATAGATGATGTAAGATAGATGTACATATTTGTTGAGCTTTCCTCAAGGTATGTGCACTATACTTAGGCCGTCGCGAAATAGTGGTTATGAGTGAATAATCATTTTTTACATGTTGAGCTTTCCTCAAGGTAAATATGACATTAGGACAAGGAGCCACAGGTTAGGAGTTTTATATGATACAACTGATAAGAAGTTATTCATTGTATATGGAAGTATGATTCATTGAGCTTTCCTCAATTCCAAAATCCTAAGATATATGTGTCTTAACACCTACTAGTGAAGTCAAAAGACTTCTATGTTTCGTCTTAGGGTTTGGAGAAAAATAAAAGACTAGCGGAAGCCTTATTAGAAAAATGAAATGGTAACATTTAACCTTTCTAGTATTAAAAGAACATCTTCTATATAAAGTTATAATAATCTACATTGATAAATTTTTGCAATTATATAATTGTAAAATGTTTATCAATTAAAATATATAATTGACCTGAATTAATATTGATAAATAGAAATATAAAACATACTTTCCAATAAATTTTTGCATGTTGACCCATGCAAGCGCCTAATTATATTGTCACTAAATACATGAATAACTTAGTCACTTATGAGTTTACTTGCCTGAGACTGTTTTTGTCTTCAATGAGTTTTGAACTTTAAAAGCAATACATGAATACGGATATCTAATCAATATTCTATCACATATAAATGTTATATGGTGAACGGTCATAATTCGTAATGTACGAAACCTCAATGGAATTAGTTACTTAAAATAAGAAAGTAAACTATAGTGTGAGATCATGTATTTAATATGATTGATTACAGTAATGATTTTGTTATGTTAAATGCAACACTGGGCCAAAGGCCACAAGATAGATCTAAGAATTTGGTCAATGAAATGCTAGTTTGATCAGTTTTCGTAAAGTACAATTTATTTGATGTTCTTAAAAGATAAGGATGATCAAATGCGCTTTTGTAAAGAGTTTGCTAAGGTATTGTAGCAAGGATTTCCTTTGAATGGTTTGATCGTTTAGAAAGGAAATCGAATGTATAAGAGTGGATGCAATCTAAGACACAGTTGGGAAGAATAGAGTGAATAGTCACTTTTGCTTCATAAAGGAACATCGGAAATGAGAATTGTAAAATAATAGTTGATACTTAACATTGGAATGAGAAATATAATTTATATTCCAAAATGTATTTTCAAATAGAAATTTTTTTTCTATGAGATTAATTTATTTGAATTTAAGATAATTGATCTGAAAATTCCCGACTGTAAACCAATTATAGTAAATGAAATAAATAGACTATATTAAGTAGTTGAATGGAGCTTTGTATTCCATATGCTATTATAGTAATGGCAGAAATAGTGGAAGCATGCCATATAACACTTCTTAGTCGCATCATGTTAGGAAAATTGTTTTCGTAAGACATACCAAACATTATTTATGAAATAATAATAATTTTTCAGTATTGACTGAAAAATAAACATGGTTTTATCTCAATATGAATATTATGAATATTCGTTAGTAAATAAAAAGATAGTATTGGTATTTGTGATGCATTGGAAAATATAGAAGTGTCTAAATTTATTTACAATTATTTTGAAATTATGGACTAAGCCACAGTTTGGAGAAATAATTCTTTGAGTATGTGATCATTAATCATATGGTACTAGTGAATTATTATCTCAAACAATAAAATGCAAAGCACCCATTCAGTGGGAGCGTGATAAAAGCTAATGAACTCTTCGGATTGTTACATATAGATGTATGCAATTGCAAGTCAATTAATACCAAAATGATTCCATGTACTTCGTTATATTCACCGATGAGTTATCACCGACATAGACATATGTATTTGATACGCATGTAGTATATCTATGATAAGCTTATTGCGTATAAATGGAAGTAAATAAAATAGCATACAATAGAAAATAAAATTGATTCAATTTGATCAAAAAAGTGAGTATGTTGGAAAGATTCAATCTCAAAAGTCACTGCTCACTATGATACATAATGATGTATTAATAAAGACTAATCGAACTTTATTGAACAAGTTATGATCAATGATGAGTGAAGTTGAATTAGCTTCTTTCTATAAGGTCATATACTTATGAGTAGTACATGAGGTTAAAATTAATTTCATCTAAAGAATAGTTTACAAAATCATACAAGATAAGGGTTTATAAGAAACTCTAACGTATCCTAGGCCAAGGAGTTGGCAGGTAGTACTACTCGAAAGATTGCACATAATAATTGTACGTGAGGGATCTTGTGTGAATAACCCAAAAGAAATTTGAAAACGATAGTCATTGGATGATCAATTTATGTATTGAACATAAATATTGTTAACTAAAATCAAATCAGTTTTATATATAAGGAAATTCATGAAGTGTTTATGAATACCTATTCCGTTGCATTGAGAAACAACCGTTGTTTCAAGAAATACCAACTTTGTACCGAAGAAATTTCTTTTAGAAATTATGGGTAATAAAATGGATTTGTATACGACCCAAAGATGAAACTAACTACATGGAATGAAATAAAATTAACCAAACCTAAACAAACACAACTCATTAGAATGTCTAACAAATATTCTTGCACATTGAAAGAAACTATGAGTTTCTTATCAATGTCAATAATAGATAATCCTCGACTGTCAATTAAACCATTAAGAGTATCGACTATTCCATATGGCATGATGCATAAATCCAAAAGAATTCCAAGTACATTAGCAAAATATGATTTTGGTAGTTGTATCGGAAGGGATATGATTCATCGACCACTATTGTGTCTTCAAGAGCAAGACCAATGCAGTTGGAATTTAATGAGCAACATTGATAAGAATAACATCGTAAATTTCAATTGTTAGAATTGGCGTAATAGATTCGTTATTCAAAATACTCAAGTTAATTTGGATTTACTCACAAAATTATTGTTTGGTATGACTCTGTGTTTTGGTACATATGTATTGAAATGAAAAATTCTAAATTATGATTTAGAATAGACTATTTGCACATAACAACCAAAGTGTCTTAAAGTCAGTGAGAGCGATGTTGATTTTGTGGGTTTTTGGATATGAGCCAAGAAATGATATGAAAGTATCATTTTATAAGCATTAGAATTGAATTATTTTTTGATAGAAATGTCAAATAGTTTGACTTTTAGTCAAAATATAGAAGCAGCATGTGTCTTTAAGAAAGAACTATTAAAAGGTACATGGATATTTCTAGTCTATAAGCAAACAACATACCGCTGATTGTTAACGATGTACTAATGTTAATATCAGTAATACTTTGGCTGTCTAATACTCGATATTGGATTTGTAAATTATATATTTTATATAAATATAAGGATGGTGGGAATGTCCTAAACGAATTGCAAAGACACCTTATTAAAATGTTTAATAAGGAACATGTAAGATGGATTTCTTATGCTTTAGCAATAGAAATTATCATATATGTTGTATTGTCTATAATATTGTAATTTGCTTATGTGTTTGATGCATGGAGAAAATATCAAATCCAAAATAAGACCGATAAATAGTAGATAGAGTGTTCTTAAATATACAAAATACTAGAGAACTATTTATAGAAACAATGAACTCCTTATGAAGGAGTATATTGTCTCAAACTTCATAAGTGGTATTGAGTATAACATGTTAATATTAAATTTTCATTCAAACCTTAGTTAAGGAGCTTTAAGTTTGGAATGTTCCGAACAAGAAATTGTAAATAGTTCAATAAAAGGTTAAGTACATTGCCTTGAATAACGCCGTATAAAAGCAATGTAAATAAATAATAATGCACAAATTTATAACTGAGCTAGGGTGATTCAAAGTATTAAGAATTCTACATCATTGCTATATGGTAACAATGTAATAATAAGAGCTCACTAGAAGTTGAGAAACATACTCTGAATAGTTCCACGTGATAAAGATAGTTTATCAGCATCAGAGAGAGTTAATTGATAAAGTGGATAATTAAAACAACATAGCAAATCCATTAACAAAGGGTCAAACACGATCAATTCTCATCAAACTGATCGAAGGGATGAGATGGAGATCCCATAATTGGCCCTAAGTGCCAGTGGGATATTGATAGAGTTAGGGGTATGTCCTAGAGGTAATTATGTAATTGTTACATATATCTAACTTGGGAACCAATCTTGTTCGAAACCAAAGGTGTTTTCTTTCTATTATATACTCTATATAATGTGTTATGTCGATTAATTAATTTAGTTAAAAGTATATTTAATAGAAAATACATAAAGGGTATGTTTTATGATAGTAGTCATAAAGTGTTGTAACTATGTGTAATTTATCACAATGAAATTAAACATATCTTTTTAAATATTCCTAGTCAAGATGTATCGAGACTGGATATCGATACATCCATTTTGACTACAGTACGTAACGCTCTCCAAATGTTGAGAAATGTATTTCTCATGACTTATTGGAGGGCACCAAGGGATTATGTACTGGTAGTGATTGAATAACTATGAAATGGCGCACTTGATAATTTTCGGTTGGTTAATATAACTAATGTCGAACAAAAAATATCGTTGTGACTAAATTATACAGTTCTCTCGACTTGAGAAGACTGTTGATCTTCAATGTGGAAGCTCCGCTTTGATTATAGTTAAATCATTGCATGACATCCATTGAATGACTATAGGTGGATCAAATGGAAGCATTGGAAGTGAAACATTATTCAAGAGAGGATTTGTCTCCTCAGTTATATGAGGTTATTTATATAAAATCATTATTTAGAACTTTTCAAAATTTCTTTTAAGAAAATCATTGTTTTATTTAATTTATAAATAAATTTTTATTTAATATTATTTTGTATTATGTTTGAATATGTGTATCATACACACATATGTGTATACGTGCACGTAAAACATAATTAAGTGTGCATGGTTTGACATGCCCGTATATAGATCCTGTGATTTACACTACAACGGACATGTTAGCCCCTCTAGTAATCTATATGCTGTTTAAATGAATACACACACATATATATATATATATATATGTGTGTGTGTGTGTGTGTGTATCCGTGTGTGTGTATGCATCAATTGTTATATATATATATTTTGAAAAATATATATATAATCATACATATGTAAAATACAATTATATATATACTTGGAAATAATAATTGTAATATTTTATATAAAATATTTTAGATGTATTTGTACAAATGTTTATTTATATTAAATAAAAAAATCATTTAATAATTAATATAAAATAATTTTAAACAAATTTTTTGAATTGCTGCTGCAAACCCGAGAACAAAATTAATTTTATATACTTATTTATAAATATATAAACGCATGTGCATATATATACATATATATATAAAAATATTATAAAAATGATGCTATCTAACTTGGAGCCTACGACACAAAAATATTAATTTTTGTTTGATTTAAAAAATAATTTCAAATAAACATTTTTTTATGAATATTTTCAAATAAAAAATTATAAAATAATTTAAAAATCGATCAAAATTAATTACTAAAATTTTATATATTATTTTTGAAGTCTAAAATTTATGTAATGTTATTAAATAAATTTATAATTAATTTTAAATTGTATTAGTATATATAATCAATTTTTAGTTAAGTATGTAGTTATATTAATATTTAAATATATAATAAATATAAATATATATTAAAATAATGTAAAAATTATTGTCATGCAAACCAAAATTTTAGAGATTTAAAATAATTATTAAATAATTTTAATCTTTAGGATATGGTTTATTAATTGATAAAGTCATATATAATATTATTTAACTAAAAAATGTTATTTTTTAGGCCATGAGTTTGATGCCGGCAAATATACAAAAAAAATTGATATATAGACGCATCAATGCATTCAACCATCTAATATGTGATAAAAAATCGATACACTAAATTCATAATATAATCTAATAACCTACAATATATTACAATAGTAGATAATAATATTAAACAAATCAGTAAACATATTGAATACCTTTCACCAAGGCCAAGAGATCTTACTTTGAAATGATGAAATGGCTCCTTGAATCAAATTCTTAGTTCTAGAGTTGCTGACTCCCGAACAACTTTAACACCGACGATTGAATCGAAAAGTTTTGATGTGATTTGTGCTTGGATTTCTTTTTGGGTTTAAATGGGGTTTTGCTGGTTCAAATATTCAGGAAGATGGAAAGCAAAAAGTCACTAAATAAATGGTGCAGGGAGTGGCCTATAAATAGGAAGTCAAATGGAGAGAAAAGTGGATCGCGTCCTTATCTCTCTTATCAATTCCACTCTTTTAAACCATTCAAAAGCCTCCCTCTTTTGCTAAGATTTGGCTGGCCTATCCAAGCTATATTGGTCTAAATTTGCATGCCCCATATGGACCTCAAAACCAACTCCATCCCGAACAATGTTCGTTGCATTTAAAACCAAATTTAAACGCGTACCGAAATCGTATATCAATTAATATATTTATATTTATGATAAATACATCGTTTAACATTATTCAACACATCAAATACAAAATTTTGTAATCAATATTTAATAAATATTAATTAATTAATTAATTTATATTAATTACAAATTAATTAAATCAGGTGATAAAATAAGTATTCATCGTTTTGGTTATGTGACTCTTAGGTGTAAATTTGGTCAGCGGTTAATACCAAACAATTCTAATATTAACGTTCACACGTCACTTAGTAGGTGGTGTATCATTATGACCAAATTTATTGCTTATTTTGTTTTGGTAAAAGCCAATTTTTCTTTATTAAGCGTTACCCGATCGTGGTAATTATTTACACCAATTCTCTTCATCAAAGCTATATCACTTTGGACGTATGGATTTTGGTAATGGTCAAAATTCCAATATCATCCACATTCAACTCTACAGTCCAAACACAAAGTCCTTGGCTCAATAATAACAATTATTATTTACTGAACTGCTATGGCTAGAAACTTTGACTTTGAGTTGACTTTAGTTGACCATGATACCGGCCTCGTATAACTAAGGCGATGAACCCTCTATTAAATAATGTTTCACTTCCAATGCTTCCACTCGAGCCAACTATAGTCGTTCAATGGGCACCGTGCAACGATTTAACTATATCAAAGCAGAGCTTCCACATTGAAGGTCAATAGTGTTCTTAAGTCGAGAGAACTATGTTATTTTATCACATCGATATTTTCTGTTTGACCTTAGTTATATTAACCAATAGAAAACTATCGAGTAAGTGATTCCATAGTTATCTAATAACTATCAATATGTAACCCCTTGGTGCGCCCAACAATAATTAGCAATACATTTCCCCACATTTGGAGATCATCATGTATTCTTGTCTCAAGGGATGTATCGATATCCAGTCTCGATACATCTTGACTAGGAATATTTAAAGCAATATATTTTATTTCGTTGTGATAAATTATTCATGGTTACTACACCTTGTAAATACTATCACTAGTCATACCATTTATGGATTTTTTATTAAATATACTATTAATTAAATTAATTAATTAATATAACTCATTATATCAAGTATATAGTAGAAAGAAAACACATTTTATTTCGAACAAGATTGGTTATCGAGTTAGATATATGTAACAAATTACATAATTGCCCTACTGTATATCCCTAACTCTATCATAAGTAAGATCAAACTTGAGGATGCTATTGAACTTCAATGTGGACACTCCACTGATTATAGATGAATCATGGCATGAAATCCATCGAACGACTATATGAGTTGAAGCATTGAAAGTAAAACATTATTCAATAGAGAATTCGATTCCTCAGTTATAAGAGGTTTGTATCACGGTCAAATTTAGTCAACATAAAGTCAAATTCTTTGGCCAGTGCTGTTTGTTTAATAATAAATTGTTATTATTAAAGCAAGGACTTTGTGTTTGGATTATAGAAGTAGAATGTGAACGATATTGGAATTTTCACCAAGACCAAATTACATAAGTCCTAATGTGATATACTTTTGACATAGAGAATTGGCGTTAATATTCGTCATTAAGGGGACCACTTAAATAGTAAAACTAGATTTTTGCCAAAATTGTATAAGCGATAAATTTGGCCAACTTTCATACTACTAACTAAGGTAATGTATTAACATTAATATTCAGATTGTTCGATATTAATCACTGACTGAATTTACAGCTTTGAGTCGCACAACCGTAATGATTAATACTCTGAAATACCATATGATTTAATTAATTTATAATGTTGTAAATTAATTTAATAAATTAATATTTATGAAATAGTCTTTAAATTTTATTTAATTTATTTGAATCAATATTTTATTAAGTGCGTATATAAAACTTATATATATGCGTATCGATATACGATATCGATAAACATTTAAATTAGATTTAAATTATGTAAATGCTGATTGGATTTGGAAATGGTTTGGGTTTCTTAATCCATTGTTATAGTCGACCACATATGGAGGGGTATGGGTGTGATATTTTTTGAAATATGGACTTTGAATGAGAAAAGAGAATAAATAAAAGGGAGATCTAGATCCCCTCAATTGTCACTTTACCTTTTGCCTCCTACTCAACCAAGCCTTGGCCAAAATTCCTAGGACATCCCCTTCTTATAGTCCCAAATCAAATTAAATCAAATTCAATCTATGCATAAAGTTGTGGTGATCTGTTCGGATAGTAGCTTTTCTAGAAGAATTAGGATTTGATCCAAGGGGACTCTGGCTTAACATTCAAGGTGCAATATCAATGCCACGATATTGATAATATCTAATGAATATTTATTTCTATATATAAGTTCATTTATGTCATTATATATATGTAGAACATAATCATATTATATCATGAATTTATACACTTATTTGCTGTCAAATCAATATACACAAACATATATTTAAATAAAATATTTATATACATATAAGTATAATTCCTTTCGGATATTTAAAAAAATTAATTTCAAAATTAAAATGAATTAAAACAACTTCAAAATTAAAATTCTGATTTTTAAAAATTCATAGACCAATACATATATGTTATATGTATGTGTGTGTGTATAAATTCCATACATAATTTTTATATTTAGAAAGAAATTTTTGTATATATTTTGTAATTAAATACCAAAGGAATATAATATTAATTTTGTAAATATATTTAAAATATTGTTAAGTCAATATGTATAAGATTAAAATTATATAAATATGTAATATACTTTATAAACAAAATCCTCATGGATTTTAAAGTTTTTTTTTATTTTTTAGAATAAAATCCGTATATAAAAAATATGTTTTATAATTTAAATCCGCACATATAAGAATGCGTCCAAGCAAACACATCCAGGTTTGCCCGGATAAACCCTAGCAACTCCTTTCTCAACTTTGTACCATGCTAAGATCCAACCTTGAGAACCCACGTGGGATCATCATCGATCGGGATGTTGATCGTCATCTTTGTCGGTGCCTCCCTCACATCCTCTAGCTCTTTTCGTGGATCCATAGTGTTGTAGAACTTGTTGAGGGACCCGAGCTAGGGCTTAGATGACAGTTGTTATGCATCGGAAGCCTTGATATAGAGGGACTTCTTTGTATTCTTCCCTTTTTCATGTTGCTTTGCCTTTCTGAGCTTTGCGACGTAACATTCTCGACCGATGCCGTGGACGCCTTGTATAGCTCCTAATCTGTTCTCGATAGGGAATTTCATTATCAAACACCACGTAACAAACACTAATATGAAAATGGCGAGGGTCAGTCGGCCTAAGGAGGCATTATAGGTTGAGAACCCATCAACCACAACAAACGTATGTACCCATAGTATCTTGTGGTCTCTTTTCTCCAATTCAACAAACAAATTAATACAACCAATAGGCTCTTTAGCCTCTTCGGTAAATCACTGAATACGAGATTGGCATGGCTTTAGATCTTTCTCACTGATCTACATCCGATCAAGTGTCTTTTTGAATAGAATATTAACTAAACTCATACAATAAATCAAAACTTGGTGCACCATCGCCGACCTAACTACGCCCGTAATCATAATGGGGTCAAGCGTTGGCGCTTCTACCCCATCAGCATCTCTATTTCTAAAAACGATACCATCATTCATCATCCTCTGTTGTTTCTCTAGTTTTTTTGTCCTCTACGGTGAAACATGTTTCTAGAGGAACATGCCCCAATGAGTTGTTATTCCTTTCTATCTAATTCCAACTCATTTCTACAGGATGAGGTCCTCCAAAAATGGTGTTAATGAAAATCCTTCTCTCAGGCTGTTTTGTTCCCTCACCACTAGACTTAGCTTGATCTCTTTAGGCAATCTGCCCTTGGGGTTTATCGTTGGCATGCTCGCCAGTCTATGAGTTTTGACATACTACTACAACTTTTTATTTATTATCAAATCCTCAACTACATCTCTCAAATGTTGGCATTTATTGGTATTATGCCCATGTTCCTTGTGAAAGCAACAATACCTCCTCGAACATCTTTTCGCTTCAGTTGCCTCCCTTCAAGCTAGCTTCTTATACCTTTCGGTACCCTTGGCAAGGTAAATGTTTTCGATAGAATCATTTAGCGGAGTGTAATCTCTAAGTCTAGTATATCCCATGTGCTTTGTAGTGTCCTGCTTCTTTCCACCAGCGCCTTGGTTCTTTCTTTTCGAATTATTATTATTTCCAACATTTACGGCAACGTTCCCAGCACTCACACCGCTCTATTCGATTGCAATGTTGTTTTTCACAACAACACTCGGCCCATCATTATCATCACTAGCCAAACCAGTGGCTAAACCCACCTCTTCCAAGCATAGAAATTAGGATGCCTTTCTATAAAACTTCTCCATAGTAGATGGTGGTTTTCTCTTCAACCACCTACCAAAATCAATTATCGGATCAACTCCATTAACCAATGCCATTAAACCAAGCATTTGAATTCACTAGCGAAGTAGCTATAGTAGACCGGTTCATAGATGAAACCTTCCTTCGGTCTTTTGACTATCTCCTTGCTCAGATTACTCAGTTCTATAACCTTAGCATTGAATCTTTTAGGAAAATCTTTCAGAGTCTCTTTGGAACTCTGGTGAACGTTCGACAAAGACATCACATCCTTCGATCGAGTGGTATGGAGCCTGAACTATTCCATAAACCTCCTAGCCAACTGACCAAAAGATGATATGGACCTTGACGATTTGAGTGAACTACCACTTAGCGACCCCTTCAAAGAATATAGGAAAACACCTGCATCTTATAGCATTTATAGTGCGAGCACTGTCCATGTGGCACCCGTAATTCAACAGATGTTGCCTTGGATCAGTTGTTCCATCATAAAACGACATCGTCAGCATCACAACTTCTTCCTCTACCTCTCTTTGAATTTTTTTTCGGTGAATAGGGTTCGACTTGGCGATGAATCTCACTCATCAATACTTCTACGATGATTCTCATTTAACAATGTGACATCTCTAATTTTATTGTACATTATTCTGAATATTTAATTAAAAAATAATTAAATAAATTTTGTGGGTGAATATAAATATATAGATGAGCATGGATAATTGCCAAATTAATACAATTTGCCTTAAAATGGAGAATTGGCATATAAAGAAAAAATTAAAGGTCTTAATTACATAGGGGATGAATAAGGGAAAAAAGGGACACACATGAATTGTTTCCCCTGACACACCCCTCTTCTCTTCATATTTTCAGCCCCACTATTCATATCATAAGAAAGGAAAAGAAAACCTAAACACCAAGAGCTCTCCATTTAAAACAAGTTCAACCAAGAAAAAGAAGAGAAAGATAAAGCTAGGAAAGGAAACTAAGGCAATTATCTCCACATAAAACTAATCAAAGGTTAATAATATACTTCCATCTTTGTATTTTAATGTGTTTAATCCAGGTTCTAGCATGTTGATGAATGTTTATCATGCATATGGATTGAATAATCATACATATGAGTTATGGTTATCATTTGGGATTTTTGTGGAGTTTTCCAAAGGGGGTTTTGGTGTAAAAAACTATGTTTTTAATCTCCAAATGCTTTGAATTTTTGGTAGGATGCTGAAAATAATATTTTAGAGATGATTTTTTAATTTCATTATTTTGGAATTATTATGAATTTAATAAGAATTTTATAAGCGGAGAAAATAGATAATTTTGGATTTAATTGTTTAAAATATAGAAAAACAATTATTGGGTTCCAAAACTTTTCTACGATGTTGAAGATGTAAGTTCTGATGTTTGGAAATTTTTGGGATTTTTCCTAGTAATTACAATTAAATATAAATTGTTTTGCAAGAGAGTTTCTCTGCAAATTGATAATTTATAGCACAATTAATAGAAATTTTATAATTTAAGAAAAAAGAGTTTTCCTCTTTGTTTGATGTAAATTTCTTAATTTACTTTGAGTAACCAATACAAATTTAACAAAGAAATTGGTTTGGTAAAAGGTTATTACTTTTATAGGCAATATATCGGTTTTAAAAATTATTACAGATATGTCATTAATCAACTTGCGATATCTATCATTTTTGTCAACCTGGGATAGCTATTATTTCAACTTGCGATAACTATGTTTTATCAACCTTTGATAGCGATTACTTTATCAACTTGCGGTAGTTATTATTTTATCAACTAGCATTAGCTATCATTTTATCAACTTATGATAGCACTATGTAATCAACTTGCGATAGCTACTTTTTCGTCAACTTGCGATAGTTGCTACCTCTATCAACTTGCGATAGCTACTATTTCATCAACTTGCGATAGTTGCTACCTCTATCAACTTGCGACAACTATGGCTTTTATCAAGTTGAGATAGCTACATATTTTCAACTTGTGATAGATTTGGGTTTCATTGACATGCGATAGCCTATGTTTTCAACTTACGATAGCATGGTATGTTTCAATGTGTGATAACAAAAATGTTTAAAAAGATAAAATGGCTATTTTATGACATTTGATGATTTTTTAACTCTAAGTTGGGGTAAGATTCCATAAACAAAAATATGGTTTTTATTAAGTGCTTTGGCAAACTTTCAAAGGAAAGAAAAGACGGTTCAGCCCATTTTTAAAGAGTTTTTATGAAGAAGCATTATTTTGTTATAAGTAATTTTGTATAAAATGGACATCACATGAACATATATTTATGATGGACGATGATGTGTTATATGTTTAATTTGGTATGATGATAAGTTATTATTGCATATGGTAAAATGTTGACATGCTCACTTAAGTGTTTATGCTATCACCCAACGTTTATGCCCTAGGGGATTGGAAACCGATGACCAGTTAGGGTTATTCCAGTAGTGGGTATGGACAGACATAATTTCCTGAGTGAGTAGAATTGCATTCAAGAGATCGTGAATATTACATTGCATTAGGATACCTAAACTGATCAAATGACTTGACACATTGATATTTTAAAACCAGATTTAAGGGTGGAGACTGGGGTGGGGTTGCGCCCTATCCTCCAACAGTTGAGCCCCTGGTTGGTCGGGTTTGCAATTCCAATGCATAGGGCTTTGTCAATATTGAGGCTAAAATTTTGAGTTATGTATCTGAAGGAACTCATAGTAGATTTCTCGCCTATGTTTTTCCTTTACCGATCTTAGGGGACCGTCGATATTTTCTCATACCGATCTTAGCAGACCATAGTTATCTTCTCCTACCGTATTTAAGAGACCATGGATATCTTTCTCATATCAAACTTAAGAAACCGTGTTATTTCTCCTGAATGGACTAGATCAGACTTTTTGGTATATTTTAGCCCAAGTCAACCCGATAGGTTTTTAGTTGGTTTGAGAAAACTAATAAAGGGTAATAGTGACCCTGATAAAACTATGCCATGGACTATTTTATAGGAATTGAGCAATTATGGGAAAGTATGACCTTTTGACCCCGGTGAATGACAGACTATTCATCATAACATTTCTGCATAAGAGTGGTATTATGATTATGTTCCAATCATTTTTGTTGCAGGTACATGTTATTATTGACACATTGATTATAGATTACTAGTGTAGGAAAAACCCATTCTACTTAGCAACGTGGTCGTACTAAGTATCTATATTTTGGTCTGAGATAGACTAATTTTATTTACATCAAACTGTAACATCTTGTATCCAGAGGCCAATAGCTAAGCGCTACAGATGCTGAAGTCATCCATAGTATTAACTTATGGTGACAAAATACGGTAATGCTATTGGTATCCATAATATCAGAAGCACTTGAATATGAACAAAATCACAGATTTCCAAAAACAACATTTTAATGATTACATTTCAAAACAAATTCATATCCAAGTTACATAATCCCATATCATTTCCCAGGTAAAGATTAATTATAATCATTAAAAAAAATGCCAAGAGCGACACATGACGATGCCCCTTTGGTTGATCAAAGCAATATAGTCATATCTGACTTAATACATAGCAGAAATAAACAAAATAATATGTAACTCCTAATTAGCTATCCTCAGCCACTTGCTCGTCTTCGGAAGCTTTATTCGCCAAAATTTCTAAACCGGGAAACCTTAACCCTCAGCCTACTCAAGTCAATTTTGAGCACCCGAGAGTTTAAGGGGAAAGAAAAACTTCGAGTCAGACATAAATCCTAGTGTGAATAATACTGTTACATCTTGGTTTACTGATATTAAGTGAGACCACGCCGCTTAGTGAAATGGGTTTCCCCTCATTAATATCCTCTTTAAATAATATATTTTGCAAATCCTTTCCTGCAGCCAAACTAGATAATCAAACTGATGTAATAATGATGATAATAGTTAAGTCCGTTAAGCTATAATCAGGTAACTAATGAACCATCTGTCCATAAGTACTAAATGGACTATTTGTTCAAAAACTGGGCCGAATGCCCGCAAACTGGACTAACTGTCCGAATCAAAAGGGACTATCTGTCCGAATCATTTTCTTAGGGTTAACTACAGACAAACTACAGACTAACTGTGGCCGTTGTAAAATCGGCATCTGTTACAACGGACAAAAGAAAATAGTTGTAATAGAAATCTATTACAACAGACAAACAGGGATGAAAACCGTTATCTATTACAACGGGCAAAAAACCGTTGTAATAGGCATATATAACAACGGTCAAATTAAAAACGTTGTAATAGGTGTCTATTACAATCTGCAAAGTAAAAGAGTTGTTGAAAAGTGGTATCTATTCCAACAGGCCTGAAAAAACCATTGTAATTGGTTTCTATTACAACGGGCATTTAAAGACCGTTGTAAAAACGACGTTGTAATATGGTATTTTTGCTGTAGTGGGGGAACCACCCCTTCGAAACCATTCACTAAAACCCTTTCGAAAGCATTAAAGTACTAAACCTTTCGAAAGCCTTTGGGTTCAATTTAAAACATGTGCAAACCTTTCGAAAACATTCAAAAATTTACTTCTTCGAAACCTTTGAAAATCGCCTCGGTCCAAACCATTTGGATTATGCCTTCAAGTAGAGTAAAAGGATCATAAACCCATTAAAGTCGAAAGCATCTGTTTCGAAACCATTTAAAACTGTCTCTTTCGAAACCATTTGAGTTTTACTTCAATCATAGAAAAAGGGTCTTTAAAACAATTAAGTCGAAAGCATCTGTTTCAAAACCATTCCTAAGTAAAGAAGTGACGGTGTCGAAACCATCCCTTCGAAAACATTGGAGAAGTGGCCAAATTTTAGAAAGCAAAGTAGCCCTTCGAAACCATCTGGGTCGAAAGGTAAAAAGCGGCAGTAAAAAGGCTTCGACTTGGTCGAAAGCAATCATTTAAAACAAAAGTGCAACCCAATCAAAACCATTTGTTTAAATTCATTTGACCTAGTTGAAAGCCAACTAAGTCGAAAGCTACTTAGTTGAAAGCTATTTAGTCGAAAGCAAGCAGGTGCCTTTTTAATTTAAAAGCAAAGTGATGCCTCAACCCTTTCGGAACTACTGGTTTCGACTCCATACCTTCCGCCAACATCCAATTCACTATGTACCGGTTACTTGATACTATGTGCATTGGTTTCGACTGTGTCGGAGGTGAAGCTAAGGAGGTAGAACCTAGTGCCGAAAGCATCAAAACAGTAAAAAGCATGTAGCAAATAGTTCTTTTCACCTAACCTGCTTTACATGTCAAATTTTTATTGGTTGCCTCTTTTCTTTACCAATAAAAAGTGCTGCAATTTACAGAAGTAACTATTTGAATTATTTTTGCAGAAAGCCCCTTCTCCTTTTATAAATATATAAAACATTTAAGTACCATACCTTAAATAATTTTATATACCCATTAAAACACTTAGGAAAATTCTACAAAAATTCTAGAAAATCTCTTTTAATATGTTTTCCAACATATAAAAATTTCAGACCCAAACCTTTTACTATTTAACCGTAAATAATATATAACCCAATTTTACATTTTCTTTAATACAAAATTCATATAAATTCGACAAAAAAATCAGAAAATTGAAACCCATCTCCAAAATAATATTTCTAGTCTATAAAAAATTCGCAAGGTATTTAGATGTCATTTAATAGGGTTTTCATATCAAAACATGTCATAAATCTATATGAACAACCATAAATCATCAACAAGTATATATAATCATTCCATCATTCAAAAACATGGCAAATCAATGCAAAATATCTCTGGTTTCATCCTAAAACCGAAAATAATTAAATATGAGATGTAAACATTATTTAACTTAGCTTTAGAGATTAAAGAGATTGAGATGTGAATGGATTTGATTTGAATTAGCTTCTTCCTTTGCTTTTCTTAATCTTCTTCCTCTTTCTCTTGTTAATGGTGGCAGGCCTCTTGTTTTAAAATTTTTGATAAAATGAAATGAACGTGTATAGGAATACACGACCAAGTTTTAGGGATATAGGAATGGCCTCTTTCCTATTTTACCCCTCCTCTATTTCAATTTAACCCTTATTTCAATTCATAGGTAAAATGGCACGGCTACCCTTTGATTAAATCAAATCTCAATCTCCTAATCAGCACATTATTTTATTTTATTTAACTAATTAAATATCCTAAATAATATTACCAAAAATATGAGGGGTTACAAACTCCCCTCCTTAAAGAATTTCGTCCTCGAAATTACGGTAAGGTACACAACACATCAATCAAAGAGGTAAAACATACCATCAAATAAGACAGGATAAGTATCTCTAATCTTGCTCTTAATCTCCCAAGTACAGTCCATGTCATCGTCGCTCCACTGGACTTTGAGTAACCTGACTATCTTAGTTCAAAACCTCCTCTCATCTCTCACAATAGTACGAATAGGCTCCCTCACTATAGTCAAATCCGGTTCTACTACTAAGTCATCTAGCACAATCGGTGCAATAGTAGTCTCTGGGTATCTAACACACTTTCTGAGATGAGAAACATGAAAATCATCATGGACACCTGCCAAACTACTCGGTAACTCAATTCTACACGCGAGCTTCCCGATCCTCTCAACAATAGGAAAAGGTCCAACAAATCTCGATGCTAATTTTCCTGATTTTCCAAATCTAATCACACCCTTCATCGGTGACACTTTGACGAAAACCTGACCTCCAATTGAGAACCCTAAATCTTTCCGTCTTCTATTTGCATAACTCTTCTGCCTAGACCGAGCCTCCTTCATTCTAGCCCGAATGACCTTAATCTTTTCTGCAGCTTCTTTTACCAAAGCTGGACCAAGA
This sequence comes from Allium fistulosum, assembly GCA_030737815.1. Taxonomy (NCBI): domain Eukaryota; kingdom Viridiplantae; phylum Streptophyta; class Magnoliopsida; order Asparagales; family Amaryllidaceae; genus Allium; species Allium fistulosum. The sequence continues at coordinate 424,425,011 of CM060906.1, forward strand.
ACCAATCTATCCCCGGTCTCTAACCAACATACGGGAGATTTGCAAGGCCTTCCATACAAAGCTTCAAATGGTGCCATCCCAATACTAGTTTGATAACTGTTGTTATACGAAAACTTAACTAAATGCAGATGGACTTCCCATGATCCCCCGAAATCTAGACACAAGCTCTTAACAAATCCTCCAAGATTTTGTTAACTTTCTCCGTTTGCCCATCTGTCTGCGGATGGTAAGCGGTACTCATCCTGAGCTTGGTTCCCAAAACTTCCTGTAGACTCTTCCAGAACTCACTAGTGAATAAGGAATCTCTATCATTAATTATCCCAAAACTTCCTGTAGACTCTTCCAGAACTTCGCCAAATAGGTGTCGTTCTGGTTGAGTTAACTGGAATGAAATATGCACTCTTGGTCAATCTGTCCACTATGACCCATATACTATCATTTCCTCTGTTCAACCATGGAAACCCATCAATAAAATCCATAGAAATAGAATCTCATTTCCATACTGGAATATCAAATGGCTGAAGCAACCCACTTGGCTTTTGGTGTTCGGCCTTTGCCTGTTGGCAATTCAAGCACTGCTTTACCCATAAACCAATATCTCACTTCAACCTTCCCAGAATAAACTCCTCTTCATATCCTGATACATCTTAGTCCTCCTAGATGAATAGAGAACTCCAAACGATGGCATTCCTCCAAGACTTCTTTCCTTACGTTTCCTACACTCGGAACACATAATCTTCCTTTCTTTCTCAACCTCCCGTTCTGGTAAAGATTGAAATCTTTCAAGTCATCACTCTCGGTTCCATCTCTTAACTTCCCTATCTGTTCAGCTAATACTGTATCTTCTTCTTCTTTAGAAGCAATCTTTTCGATCATCACTGGTTGAACTTCCAAACAAGATAACACTACGGTTTCTCCGTTAGACCCAGCCTCAGATCTCCATTGTACTCTGCAATCTGCTAATGCTTCAAAATCTTTCCACTCAGCAATCATCACCAACACTGCATTCAGATGTTTCTTGCTAAGTGCATCTGCAACCTTGTTTCCTTTCCCTGGTGTGTACTCAATCCCAAAATCATAAGCAGCTATAAACTCTAACCACCTCTGCTGTCTCATGTTCAGCTCCTTTTGAGAGAACAAATACTTCAGCGACTTACGATCTGTATATAACTCAAACCTTTCTCCCAAAAGGTAATGTCTCCACACCTTCAATGCAAAGATTATTGCAGCCAATTCCAAATAATGCGTCGGATAACTGACCCCATGCGGTCTAAGCTGTCTAGAAGCATAGGCAATCACTTTACCTCTCTGCATCAGCACAGCTCCTAATTCTGTTCCACACGCATCTGTATAAACCACCAAATCTTGATTCCCTTCCGGAACAACTAACACAGGTGCGTGGGTCAATAAGTGTTTCAAACTCTGGAATGCTTCCTCACACTTATCGGTCCACACAAACTTTACATCCTTTCTCGTTAGCTTGGTCATCGGTGCCGCTATCCGTGAAAAATTCTTAATGAATCTCCGACAATAACCAGCCAACCCGAGGAAACTCTTTATCTCCATTACTGTCTTGGGTCTCTTCCAACTATTCACCACTTCAATCTTAGTCAGATCTATTGACAACCCTTCCTCTGAGACCACATGACCAAGAAACTTCACTTCTTTCTTCCAGAAATGATACTTCGAAAGCTTCGCCTTTACTGATGATGCCTCAACATCTCAAGTAGCACTCTAATATGAACTTCATGATCTCTTTCATCCTTAGAGTATATCAAGATATCATCTATGAAAACAAAAATGAACCTATTTAAGTGCTCTCGGAAAATTCGGTTCATCAAATCCACAAAGAAAGCCGACACATGAGTCAATCTGAACGGCATAACTAACCATTCGTACGGCCCATATCTATTTCTAAACGCCGTCAAAGGTATACTATCCTCTACTACCCTGAGCTGATGGAAACCTGCCACTAAATCCAACTGCGAGAATTCCATGGCTCCACTAAACTGATCGAAAAAATTGTCAATCCTCGGCAATGGATATCGATTCATTATCGTTCTCTCGTTCATCTTACGATAATCGATACATAGCCTTAACGATCTGTCCTGCTTCTTCGCAAACACTGCGGCTGCTCTCCAAGGCGAACTACTCGGCCTGATAAAACTCTTGCCTTCTAAATCCACCAATTGCACCTTCAACTCCCTCATCTCTGTAGAGGTCATTCTGCTCGGTGCCCTACTCACTGGTTCTACTCCCGGAACCAAATCTATCCGAAAATCAATGGCTAGTTTCGGTGGCAATACAACTACTAGCTCAAAAACATCCGTGAATTCTCAGACCATGAAAACTCAACTCAACTCATCTTCCAACTCCATAACACCCAACAAAGCATTCACCTCACCGCTAGAACCTTCTACAGTATAAACAATCTGATCGCTACAATTAGGATGTCTAAGTGATATTTTCCTATCCTGGCAAAATATCCTAGCATCGTACTCACTTAACCAATCCATTCCAAGAATAATCCCAAATCCCTCAAAATCAAACACATGCAAACTGCAAATAAAGGTATGACCTAACAAGTCAAACTCTAACTAGTCACATCTCAACCCTAAAGTTGCATACCCTCCTATTGGATTCGCAACCCATAAGGAAGTAACTAAATATGTGGGTTCTAGGTTAGGCTTATCTATCAAACATCTAGATATAAAAGAATGTGATGTACCAGTATCAAATAAAACACTAATAGACATACCATGAATCTGAAGCGTACCTCCCAAAACTGGCTTTCCTTTCTTCTGAGCTGTTGGCTTTGAAGTAGCAGACTCCAATGCATACACCTTGCCCTTTCCATCCTTAGTAGGTTCCTTGCACTGGTTTCTATAATGGCCAATTTGGTAACAATTGAAGCACCTGACATTCTTCTTCACGGTTACCTCTTTTGTCTTTCCAGTATGACACTCGTTAGCAAAGTGTCCCTTCTTGTCGCACTTGAAGCATACAATCTTAGACTTCCCTTTCTTAGCTGCTCCACCCTTCTAAGCATCCTTCTAAGGAAAGAACTTCCTCTTCTGATTCTACCCAACCTAGACCTCCTTAGCCTTACTCTTCTCTAGAGAATCAAGAATCTCCTCATGCCTTAAGGCCATCTCCACTACAAAATTAGAAGGATCCCTAATATGAGGTAAGATAGCCCTTGCTAACTCAGCCTTCAACCCCCTTATGAACTTCTCATTCTTCTTCATCACTGTATCCACTGAAGCATACCCATATCTGGCCAACTCCTCAAACTTTCTAGCATACTCCAGAACAGACATCTCTCCCTGCTCTAACTCAGCAAACTTTCTGATCAGAGCTGACTGTGCCATCATAGACATAAACCTCACTTGGAACCTTTGCTTGAAATATGCCCATGTCAAGGTTTCCTCGTCCACACCAACCGTCACACTATTCCACCAAAATAAAGCCGCTCCGTGAAGTTGTCTTGAAGCAAGCCTCCTCTTCTGCTCATCATCGAGCCCTAAATCTGCAAAGATTCTCACAGTGCAGCAACAAATTTCCAATTCTATAGCATCCTCTGTTCCTAGAAATGGCTTACCTCCAAGCTTAGCGTAATCTCCGCTCAGCCTAGCATTAATAGTTAACTATCGCTTTCGTAACTCCTGCCCCTGCAACATCTCCTCCTAACACTCCAGCTGCAACTACCGCTTGCATCATATTCATGAAAAACTGATACATAGCTTTCATTTCAACTTGCGGGACTTTAGCACCTACATTCTCTGCTTGTACCTGACCTTGGGTCCTCCTTGTACTAGGTCTGGCATTCCCATCAGTACTCTCCCCTCCTGGGTTAACTCTTCCTCTTCTACCATCCATATTTGTATTCAAACCTCATGAGATATAGAAAAATAACCTAACAAAGATAGGAGACTAGAGATAAAGCGTATACTTATATATAACGAATACAAATAAGTTACTATAGTGTTAACCCATACCCCAATCTTACTCTAATTCCTTAGGATTATGTTTTAAAAATCATTTTTAGTTTAAATTTTTTCATAAACCATGCTCTGATACCAAGTTGTAACATCCCATATTTAGAGGCCAAAAGCTAAGCACTACAGATGCTGCAGTTATCCATAGTATTAACTTCTGGTGACAAAATACGGTAATGCTAATGGTATCCATAATATTAAAAGCACTTGAATATGAACAAAATCACAGATTTCCAAAAATAACATTTTACTGATTACATTTCAAAACAAATTCATATCCAAGTTGCATAATCCCATATCGTTTCCCAAGTAAAGATTAATTTAATCATTACAAAAATACGCCAAGAGCGACATATGACGATGCCCCCTTGGTTGATCAAAGCAATATAGTCATATCTGACTTAATACACAGCGGAAATAAACAAAATAATATGTAACTCCTAATTAGCTATCCGTCAGCCACCTGCTCTTCTTCGGAAGCTTTATTCGCCAAAATTTCTAAACCTAAAAACCTTAACCCTCAGCCTACTCAAATCAATTTTGAGCACCCAAGAGTTTAACTGGAAACAAAAACTTCAAGTCAGACATAAAGCCTGGTGTGAATAATACTGTTACATCTCGGTTTACTAATATTAAGTGAGACCTTGCCGCTTAGCGGAACGGGTTTCCCCTCACTAATATCCTCTTTAAAACATATATTTTGCAAATCCTTTCCTACAACCAAACTGGTTAATCAAACTGATGTAATAATGATAATAATAGTTAAATCCGTTAAGCTATAATCAGGTAACTAATGAACTATCTATCCATATATACTAAATGGACCATCTGTCCGAAAACTGGGCTGACTGCCCGCAAACTGGACTAACTGTCCGAATCAAAAGGGACTAACTGTCCAAATCATTTTCTTTGGGTTAACTACCTTTCATCTTTTTCCTTGAAAACCATTTCAAAATGATTTAACCTTTTAAATCATACTTATACAAGGAAAAATATATTCTTAGCTTTACTCTAAGCTATTTTGCCATGGTACACATACACACACTTTACTCAAAATAATGTTGATGAATTTTAATAAGGATTAGCTATCCTTCCAAAACAAGTTAAAACCCCTTTTAACTTGAAAATACTTAGGCTATATTGCCTATTTAATACATTTGAAACCTTTGTTTAAAACCTTTAAACAACCCTTTCGAAACCCCTGAAGGTAACCATTTGGAAACCATTGAAAGTGACCCTTTCGAAATCCCTGAAGGTAACCATTTGGAAACCATTGAAAGTGACCCTTTCGAAACCATTAAAAGCCTTTCCTTTGAAGCTTCAAATCATTAGACAGCCCTCTTAAAAATCTTTAAATATTTCCTTTCGAGAACATAGGAAAACATTTCCTTCCGACCCTTTCGAAACCCTGGAGAACCACCCCTTCGAAACCATTTACTAAAACCCTTTCAAAAGCACTAAAATACTAAACCTTTCGAAAGCCTTTGGGTTCAATTTAAAACTTGTGGAAACCTTTCAAAACCATTCAAAAATTTACCCCTTCGAAACCATTGAAAATCGTCTTGGTCGAAACCATTTGGATTATGCCTTCAAGTAGAGCAAAAGGATCATAAACCTATTAAATTCGAAAGCATCTATTTCGAAACCATTTAAAACTGTCTCTTTCAAAACCGTTTGGGTTTTACTTTAATCATAGAAAAAGGGTCTTTAAAACATTTAAGTCGAAAGCATCTGTTTTGAAACCATTCCTAAGTAAAGAAGTGATGATGTCGAAACCATCCCTTCAAAAGCATTGGAGAAGTGACCAAATTTTAGAAAGCAATGCACCCGTTCGAAACCATCTGGGTTAAAGGGTAAAAAGTGGCAGTAAAAAGGCTTCGACTTAGTCGAAAACAATCATTTAAAACAAAAGCGCAACCCAATCGAAATCATTTGTTTAAATTCATTTGACCTAGTCAAAATCCAACTAAGTTGAAAGCTACTTAGTCGTAAGCCATTTTGTCGAAAGCAAGTAGGTGCATTCTTAATTTAAAAGCAAAGTGATGCCTTAACCCCTTCGGAACCCCTGGTTTCGACTCCATACCTTCCTCCAACATCCAATTCACTATGTACTAGTTCCCTGATACCATGTGCATTGGTTTCTACTGTGTTGGAGGCAAAGCTAAGGAGGCGGAACTTGGTGCCGAAAACATCGAGATAGTGAAAAGCATGTAGCAAATAGTTCTTTTCACCTAACCTGCTTTACGTGTCAAATTTTGATTGGTTGCCTCTTTTCTTTACCAATAAAAAGTGCTACAATTTTCAAAAGTAACTATTTGAATTATTTGCAAAAAGCTCCGTCTCCTTTTATTAATTATAAAACATGTAAGTACCATACCTTAAATAATTTTATATACCCATTAAAATACTTAGGAAAATTATACAAAAATTCTAGAAAATCTCTTTTAATATGTTTTCTAACATATAAAAATTTCAGACCCAAACCTTTTATTATTTAACTGTAAATAATTTATAACCCAATTTTATATTTTCTTTACTAGAAAATTCATATAAATTTCACAAAAATTTTGAAAATTTTGAAAATTGAAACACATCTCTAAAATAATATTTCTGGTCAATATAAAAATTCGCAAGGCATTTAGATGTCATTTAATAGGGTTTTCACATCAAAACATGTCATAAAATCTATATGAACAACCATAAATCATCAACAAGTATATATAATCATTCCATCATTCAAAAACATGGCAAATCAATGCAAAATATCTCGGATTTCATCCTAAAACCGAAAATAATTAAATATGAGATGTAAGCATTATTCACCTTAGCTTTAGAGATTAAAGAGATTGAGATGTGAATGGATTTGATTTGAATTAGCTTCTTTCTTAGCTTTTCTTAATCTTCTTCATCTTTCTTTTGTTAGTAGTGGTCGTCCTCTTATTTTAAAAAATTTGTTAAAATGAAATGAATGTGTATAGGAATATACGACCAAGTTTTAGGGATATAGGAATGGCTTCTTTCCTATTTTATCCCTCCTCTATTTCAATTTAACCCTTATTTCAATTCATAGGTTAAATATCACGACTACCCTTTGATTAAACCAAATCTCAATCCCATAATCAACACATTATTTCATTTAATTTAACTAATTAAATATCCTAAATAATGTTACCAAAAATATGGGGTGTTACACAGACTTTCTATCTGATCCAAAGCTTTAGATTTTCCCTTAAACTCTTGGGTACTCAATCTAAATTAGGTAGGCTGAGAGTCGGGTATTTTCAGGTTATACGAATAGGCTTCCGAACATGTGTAAGAGGCAAGCTACCATTTAGAATTATTTTTTCTATTGTTTAGTGTTAACTTCTTTTTATTTATTGTTGAATGTATGCAATGATGGGTACTGTAACCATCTAGTGGTTAAAATTTTGGTCATCCAAGAGGGCATCTTCATATGTTGCTCTTGGAACTATAATTGTACTTATTATATTTTATCTAAAAGATGGAATTATCGGGGTTATGTATTTGAATGTAATGAATTTGCAAATGACTGAAAGTAAATGTTTTGTTAAAATCTGTAATTTTTTATGTTGTTGATGTAAATGATATAATAACTGTTCTCATTTTGTTGCTAGAAATTAGTTGGATGGCTATAGCATCAATAGAATCTATTTTTGAGTCTCAAATGAGGGATGTTACAGCAGTATCATAGCAGCGGTTTACATAAAACTTAATAAGATTATTGAAAGAGCATACACTAGATAAAAAAGAAAGAATAAATTGGGGAATGAGATAGTGTTATAATAGTGCACTTGTAATTTTATATATAAGTACGTATATTTATCTATACTCTCTCCTCCATCTTAGATCATTCTTCTATATATTCTAGTGACTCATATGCAGATTACGAGAAATGGATACCGAAAGTGGAAGAATAAATTTGAGAGGCAGAAGCACCACAACAAATAGAAATGTTCGGGCTAATGCTAGGAAATGCTAGCCGAACTACCAACGGCAATGCAAATGCTATTGCTAATGTGGGTGTTGGAGCCGCACTAGTGGATATGGGGATGATATATCAGTTCCTTGTTAATATGATAAGAGCCAGAGAGCAACGTCTGGACTGACTAGAGGTAATGCTCGTAACACGGGCACTGCTGTACTAGAAGTGGCTTTCCGTAATAACTACGTCGCATTGAGTAGAGATTACTCTAGCTTGGGAAGAAAACCATTCTTGGGGATGGAGAATTCTACCAAGGTAGAGGATCGACTTCTCCAATGTGAGAGGATCTTTGCTGATCTAGGATTGAATGACAATAAAAAAAGGAGGTTGGCTTCAAGGCAGAGCAGCTTTGTATTGGTGGAACATTGTTACAATGGGTGTTTCGGAGGAGGAGTTGACTTGGGCTGACTTTAGAGTGAAGTTTGATGAGAAGTTTATGTCCGAGGTAGCTAAGTCAACATTGTTTAGAAAGTTCTTGGAGTTATAACAAAGTGATATAATTGTTGGAGTATGTGACAAAGTTTAATGAGCTATCAAGACACTGGCAGGACATTGTTAAGAACTTGCTTAAGAAAAATGAGAAGTTCATCTAGAGATTAAAATCGAAAATTGGTAGTATAAATATGCCACATCTCAGAGATCCATTTGACATATTGGTGGACATGCCTTTGAGGAACGAAGATTTTTTGTACCATTGGGGAAAAATAAGTCCGAGGAGGCTATGAGTTTCCAAGGCAAGAAGAGGAAGTTCTTTAAGAAGGGAGCTCAGAAAGTTAGAGTTCCAAAGAAGGGAAAATCCAAGGTTACTTGCTAAAAATGTGATAAGAATGGACACTTTGCTAATTAGTGTCACTATGAGGAAGGTAAGAAGGGTGATGATAAGAAAGATGTGAGGTGTTGTAGCTATAATAAGATGGGGCACTTTAAGAGGGAGTGTCCTGAACTGATTAAAGTTGAAAAAGGAAAGGTTTTTGCATTAGAATCTATAGCTTTTGGAACGACTGCAAAGGAGAAGGGAAAGGCTGTGTTGGGAGGTGCACTTCTCATTCCCAGCATTCCTTTTAATGTGTTGTTCGATACTGGAGCATCACATTCTTTTATCTCTAAATGTTTAGTAGATAAGTTAGACCTAAAACTGACATACCTTGTTGTTTCTCCGAGGGTTGCAAATCTGATAGGCGGCTATGCACTCTTGGAATGAGATGTGACCATGTAGAGTTTGATTTGTTAGGCTATATGTTTGCATGCAATTTGTATTTGATTTGGTGGTTTTGGGGTAACTCTCGGAATGGATTAATTAAGTCCATATGACGTTAGGGTATTTTGTTAGGATAGATAATATCCTTAGGACACCCTGATTACCCAAATCGAATTACATACTCATTAGAAGTACCAAAATTCAATGTACTTTTAATGTTGGGTGCTATGGAGGATGTAGTGGAAGAAATTAATCGAGTTTTTGTAGTTAGAGAATTTGCTGATATTTTTGAGCCTGTTACGAGAGTATCGTCGAAACATGTCGTAAAGTTTCGAATAGATCTCGTACTTGGAGCTGAATCCATAAGTAGACCACATAGCAGAATGACACTTAGATGAATTAGTTAAAGGTGCTGCTAGTTGATTTGGAAGGGAAGAATTTTATTTGACCAACAGTTTCCCTTAGGGAGCGCAGCGGTGTTCGTGAAGAAACCGGATGGGTTATTGAGGTTGTGCATAGATATAGAATGCTGAATGAGAAGGTGATAAAGAATCTTTATCCTTTGCCTAGAATAGATGGTATGTTCGATTAATTAAGTGAAGCCAAGGTGATTTTGTAGTTGGACTTGGTAACGGGTTTCCATCAGTTGAGCGTGGTGGAGGACTGTATTGTTAGAAAAAGAATTTCGAGTTTTGATGTTGAGAATTCCATACTATAGCTTAAAATGGACTAGTCAAAGAAATATCATCAAAGTTTCAAAAGATCGAGGAGGAATCATGCTAAAGCTTCAGAAGGTCGTCTATTGGAAGAACATTTGAAGATTGTGTATGAGAAATTCATTTTGTCTTAGATATATATGTTGTTAAAACTCACAAGAACCACACAACACTATTCCATACAATCAAATTAATTTATTGTATATTTCTAGATTTTTAAAAGCTTCTAATTTTTGAAATTAATATGTAAACCGGTTGACGGTGGAAGGCCAGCTGTGCACCAGTGCACAAGTTTATTTTAAAAATATGTAGATGAATTTTTCCTTCTTTTCCTATGAACGGACACATTTCTTCCTCCTTTTTCAAACGCGACCTTTCGCAATGATGAACAATCATATCTCTTTATCAAACTTTTCAAATCTATAAATATCTTTGATTTCAACAAGGTTAATCACTTACTTGCTCTCCCATTCTCTAATTTATTTTTTGTAACCTTATTTTTTGTTGTATTTTCAAATCGACGATCATTCATTTACAATAATCACTATTCTAATTTTCTTACCTTCTAAACTCTTGCACATTCATCTACAAACTAGTTCTTGTGAGTAATAGGAGAATGTACTAAATTGGGCATATTTATGTATTGAAGACACGACTTCTGCCAAATATTGTATTTTATCAAGTTAGTGTGAAAGACCTGTTCAGTGGCTTAGGAAACTGTATAGACCTATTCCTCCAGGCAAAGTGAGAGTATTAGTGAGTTATAGCCAGAATAAGAGATTTTGGGACAAGTCGTAGGACGGTGGTCTGAACCAGTATAAAATGTCTGGTGTGCAGGCTCTTTATTTTACTTTATTTACATTTAGCTTATAATACTGATTATATACTTTCATATATAGTTTAGCCATAAAATATACGGTCCTATATACTTTCATTTGGTATCAATGCAGATTATTTTAATAAACCATAAAATAGTTTATTGAATATATTAATATGGCACACATAAGCACTTTCGTAAAAGGTCGGTCTGCTGCACAACCACCACTATTTTACCGGTTGTGATTATAATTTCTGGTCAATTAGAATGAGAATATATATGGAAGAAAATGGTCTTTAAATTTGGAAGGCCATACAAACTAAATATGAAATTCCAACTATGCTATTAAATGCGTGGGCCCCCAAACAAAAGGCTGCTACAACCATAATTCAAAAGCTATGAATATTCTTTTTTGTGCTTTAGATAAAAATGAATTTACTAGAGTTATGGTATGCAAAACATATTATGATATATGGCACACTGTACAAGTCGCTTATCAAGGCACCGGTAAAGTTAAATAATCTCGAATAGCTATGTTAAATAGACAATTTCAGAATTTTGGAATGAAGGATAATGAACATATTTATGATAGTACTCTCATTTATAAGACATTACACATGCACTTATATGATTAGGTGAAATTTTATCTGAATTTGACATTGTTACAAAAATATTAAACTCTTTAACCAATGATCGGGAGAGAAAAGTATTAGTAATTGAAGCAGCCAACGATCTTTCTCAACTCAAGATTGAGGGGTTAATCGATAATCTAATGGTCCATGAAGTGAATTTGTAGGCTAGAAAGATGCAAAACCATAAGAAAAGGACCATAGTGTAACACCCCACCTGTATACCCATACTATCTAAGAGTATTACAAGGTAATACTATCAGATAATATGGAGAATAAGGCGATATAGGGTACACACGTGAATATTCCATTGGGCTAACGCCGGTACATATTAAAGCATTGAATAAATAACTCACATTTATGTACCCAGTATCGGCACAAGGCAATAAACACGTGTGCCTCTAGAATAGAACAATACACAATATAAAATTAATGCAAAGATCACGGAGTCAATCGCAATGATAATATATAATATACAATATACAGTATATGTACACTACACCTCATAATGATATACACCAGAGACTATACAACACATAATGGCATCTACTATTTCAACTATCTACTATCCTCTATGACCAGAAAATACATGCTGGTCTCATCGTCCCTGAACCTGAAATGTCTTGGACTGACCCGAGTATTATATAAAATACACAGGTCAGACTGTATCTAAAATGTAGATGTCAATATAAAATAATAGCTGGTATGGTATAAACAAGTGCAACTCAAGTGGAACGTGCATATCCTAACTGTCAACATATCACAAAACCATGCACACAAAAGAAGAACATTTCCAAGCAAAGTCAATCAACACACTAAACGAGCATATAATCAAATGGATGATACAAACATAAGCTAAATATAATCAGGTACAAAACTCAACAACAGTGCAGGACATGCTCTTAGCAATGTCCTATATTATCTCTTATATAATCGTAAAGTAGTCATACCCATGGTCCATCTCTTTAAATAAATTTATAAAATTCATAACAATCACTCAAATCAAACAAACATGAAATGTAAATATGGCATACCCTCAGTATCCAGCTCATCTCAGATAACCATGTAAAAATAGGTACAGGGTCCAACTATATGCTCTCACCATCTCTAGCTATCCTCGGTAGCTTTATAATCGATGTGTATGGGGTTACACAAATGCATAGACTCTCATTCTCATATGTAGTCCAAGGGATCGATAACTACATAATAATCATCTTGACCTTCAACCTCATAGTAATCGACTTGGTTCTCAGCTAATAAAATAATCATATGGTCTCTTAGAAATCTGCTAATCCACTCAACTCTTGGTATCGTGGATAATCACCAGGACTCTCAGTCCTATGTGCTCTCAACATCGTAAATTTCTATTTTGGCATCGACCTCGATAAATAATCGAATCGACACTTAGCTGTAAACACAACGGTCTCATATTGGTGAATAAGTAGTGTCTGTAGCATCTCATGCTATCTCATTAATAGTAACCAGACGGGAGACTGATAACTCTCAACCTGCTCCAGGAGCCTTCATCACATGGTCACGACCGTGCAAGTGCCCCTAATGGTAACAGACTACTGGCCTATGTGACACGGACGGTGGCTCTCAGCCATATACATCAACAAGTGTCACGGATTTGGGAAGCGATCCTATAAACAGGCCGCTAGGATGAATACTAGCTAATCTGATTTACTCCTCGATGTATAATAGGAGTACATACAATAAATAGACAGTCTTATGACACTTGGCCTACTCACTCTCAACGAGCATCACCTTAAATATAATACTCCGTTTACTCAACCCTGTTAGAGTGTTATCTACTTACAATGAATAATCGAATAAATACCATAATAGTGTCTCATACCATTGCGTGATACTCAAACATTCATTCACTGCTCATAAACAACACTCAATCAACAAAATATTCTATATAACGAGTTCAAAAAACAAACAAAGAAATATTATCGAATGCCCCATGTGTAACCACCGATATTCTATATTACACATTTGCATAGACTCTCAGTCTCATGTGTAATCCAAGAGATCGATAACTACGTAATAATTATCTTGACCTTCAACCTCGCAGTAATCGACTTGGCTTTTAGCCAATAAAATAATCATACAGTCTCTTAGACCTCTACTAATCCACTCAACTTTTGGTATCGAGGATAACCACCGAGACTCTCAGTCCCATGTGCTCTCAGCATAATAAATTACTATTTTGGCATCGGTTTCAACAAATAATTGAATGGCTCTTAGCCGTAAACATAACGATCTTATATAGGTGAATTAGTAGTGTCTATAGCATCTCATGCTATCTCATCAATAATAACTTGACTGGTGACTAACAACTCTCAGCCTGCTCCAGGAGCCTTCCTCACATGCTCTCAAAACTACTACTGTCTTAGTTAACTCGACAGCCATAGTGACCCAATATCCATCTTGGGCATGACTGCGTTATGCCATGGTCACAATCCTGCAAGTGCCCTTAATGGTAACAGACTACTGGCCTATGTGACACAGAGACGGTGGCTCTCAGACATGGTATAACATCCCCCACTTAGAGGTCCAAAATTAACTGCTACAGATGTTGCAGTCATCCATAGTTATTAATCCTCGGCGACCAAAATACGGTAATGTTAGATATATTGATACATAGAAACACATGAATATGGAAAAAATTTAAAACATCAAACAAGTTTCACATTCCATTTCAGAATTTCAAATTCATTGCATAAGAACCATGTTCAGAGAAAATATATTTATTACAACATACGTCAAGAGCGACATATGAAGATGCCCCCTTGGATGATCAGAGTATATATATAGGCAATTTAACAACTTTTCCTTTACAACAACAACACAACGGAATCAAAATAAAAGAGAACTCTAAATAGCTATCATGCCTCCTGCACGTCTCCGGAAGCTTATTCGTCTAAAGAGGTACCTGAAAACCTCAACTCTCAAACTACTAAAAATCAATTTAGTACCTAAGAGTGTAAGGGGAAAAAATAAACTTCAGACATAAAGCCTGGTATGAATAATAATCTACCATCTCAAACTATTTAGATATCTAGTGAGACCATGCCGCTTAGCGGAACAGGTTTTCCCCATACTAGTTTCCGAAAACCTTTACAAAACCATATACTATGCTCCTGCATCAACAATGGTTAAAACAATTCAAAATAATATTATGATATGCAAACAAATAAATCAATTCTAGATTTCCCATCCCCATTCATTTGGACTAACCATCTCATTTATAGTTTCTAGGGTCACTATTAACCTATTAGTTTTCATGGGCTTACTAATAACCTGTTTAATGTTTATGGACTCCCTATCCAGTTTCATAGTTTTCATGGGATCACTAAGAACCTATTGGCCCCTGCCAATATCTTTACTATTTCATGGGATCTTTCTGTACCTATTGGTAACTCTAATATCTTTCCTCTTATCCTAGTTTTCATGGGTTGACTAGGAACCTATTGACTTCTGTCAATCTCTTAATCCGGATATAGTTTTCATGAGCTAACTACAAACCTATTAACCCCTGCTAATATCAAATCATAGTTTTCATGGGCTAACTATGAACCTTACTTCCTGACATCTTCGTTTAAACATAGTTTCCATAGGTTTACAACGAACCTATTGGCCCCTGCTAATATCCTTTCTTATACACAGTTTTCATGGGCTTACTGTGAACCTATTATATTCACTACGATGTCAACCTAGCCGGTTATTCTGCCCTTTCCCAAATTACTGTTATGGGTTCACTATAATGTGATTACATTCAAATACATATATGAAGGAGTAAACATAATAATACCAACCCCTGTGGTTTAATATCCTTGAAATCATTTTATATAAAACTTAGTTAATCCCTTTAACCCATTAATCAAGGAAAATTTCCTCAAAACTCCATTTCAACACTTTATTTATGTCATGGTTTTCTTTTAAAATGAGATTGGGTTATTTGATATGAAAACTAAGGCTTTCTAAACCTTAAAACATCATTTTCGAAACCCTTGGATAACCTCCTTCGAAAGAAAAGAAAACTTATTTTCAAAACATTGCATATAAACCTTTCGAAGCTCTTTTCAACATCACTTTAGAAACCAAAATATACCTTTCGAAAGTATCAAAACTTTACTTAATAATCCTTAGAACATAGCTTCAAAACCCCTTTCGAAACCATTGGGTTTTGCTTTAAAAACATCTTTTGGGTCAAAGTGAAATATACGAAAGTATCTCTTTCGAAACCTTTTATCTTTACACAAGTGTTTGGGGAAAAATTGATGGCATCAGAACCATTCATTCAAAAGCTTTAAACCAATTAAATAGAACTTTGAAGGATAACATCTGTTAACCCAAAAAATAGATCAACATCCTGGTTTGAGTTAGAAAGCACCATCCCTATTCCGACAGAGCAATATCACAGATAATAGGTATAGAAAAAGACAGTAAAAGAAAGAAGACAAGGAATTTTTATGGTGGTTCGGCTGTTAACGAAGCTTACGTCCACTTTATAGTTTTATTATAGACTGATTACTATTACAAGTATTGTTAGATTACAAGGCTTTGGTTATCCTTAGATAGATTGAATCCCCAGAGTTGGAATCCACTGGAGAATCATAGTGAATTCATTTGGAAATTGTTGTGAGGGAGGTAGAGAGTGAAGAATGTTTCCAGCAGATCTTCAACCACCGGTCTGGAGAAGATCCAGTTTATGTTGCAGGTAGGATGGTATTTATAGGGATCAGAGAGCTTCTGGGCTAGGCCACTTCATCAACTGCTCGTAGGTAGGTAGGGAACGACCCTGGTGGGGGTTAGTTCGCGAACCGAGCCAAAACCATGGGTCGCTGGCGACCCATGGTTTCGGCTCGTAAGTGAGCTAATGACTCGGCTTCTTTTTATTGCCTCCTTGGCTAGCTCAACTGAAGATTCAAAGGAGTGGCATGGGTCGCTAGCGATCCATAGAGTATGGGTCGTTGGTGATCAAATCACTTAGGATATTTTCTAAAGTTTAGTGTTTGGGATGTTTATATGGTCTTGTGTTGCCATTGTTCCATGTTGATGACAATTTACTAGTTGTTTACACTCAACTGCTGATTGGGTTAAAAGAATGCTGGTCTCCTGGTTTAGTCGATCCCAGCCATTGCCTTAGTAACATAGCTTGGTTCTAGTTAACTCCCTGCCTTAGCCTTTCTCATTAAACTCTATACCATTCTGATAACATGAGATTATTCTATCTTCTGTTGGATCCTGCTGGGTTAAAAACTCGGATAACATTTGCCTCCCAAAGTACGTCTTCGTTGAAATCAAGGCATGCTCTAGAAGTAACTTCTTTTGAGTCTTCATTTTGTGAAATTTAGTTGATCGTGTCGGCGTTACCATGCAAATTTGGCTTTGACTATTGAATTTTCGATGTGAATCGTCAGAGTCCACCTCAAGATGTTTTTCTCAATTGACCGACTTCTTACAACCGTTCATTTTTTTTTCGATCTGAATTTCAATTCCTAGTATTGACGATGCAATCTTTGCTCTGTAGTTTACACAAGGGTTTAGGTCGATAAGTGGGTGCATGACTTAGGTTTAGAGTCGACCTATATAGTTTTAACTCGACTGGCGGTGAAGCTAAGTTTTGTCTTGAACGATTGTATGCTGTCTTGGAGCGAAATCTTGCTCTTTGTCCTTGACTTCTCATTTTCGAGAACTTGGTTAAGTTCCCGTCGACGTTTTTGAATTCCAATGCGACAATTTATTCCAAAATCGGATATAGTGGATGATTCCATCGTATCGCTCTTCCCGTTTCTGTATACTAGTAATCCTTAAAAGAAAAAAATTCCCGCGTCGCTTTGGACGGGGGCTCCGTTTTCGATCGTTGATCGATAACGGGTAAGTGTGGAAGAGATAATTTCAAAGGACGATATGGATTGTTTTTAAAATGTAAGAAAGCTATCTACACTAGATTGTTTGTTTGTTGTATTCGAGATACTGGACTCTTCTTATGTAGATAACACATTACATCTGCCCCAGTCAACGCTAGGAACGTGACTGGTCAACATACACCGACTTCCCTTGGATTCCGGGCGTTGGTTATACGAGGATATTATTTAAAGTAAAACATACTTGATAGGGTTGAATGCCAAGTTTTGTTGTTGAAAATGACTTTTCAGTCATCCAATCTTTAATCTGGTAGAGGGACTTCCACTCCTCCCGAAGCTTGGTTCTTCGCAACTTAGGCTTCGCTTATTATTCCTGTCATATTGGGATGATCGACTACAGTTAAATTACAAGGCACAGCTGCTCTTGTAGAGTTGTGGTTGGAGTTTGATCAGGCATAGCTTCAGTCTTCAAAAACTAGTGCATGAGTTATTCGATCGTGAGTATCCTTCCTTTGTGGTTTTTGGAATTCGATCTACACACTAGCTTCTATCTAGGGGGACTATTGGCTTAATTCCTCGGCTTCGAGAATTTCTTTTTATAGAACTAGGAAGTAGCTTGGTCTAGCTAATTTCGGGACTATTCTTGTTTATGTTCAGTCGAGTTCATGCTCAACTGAGCTTGTTTGACAAAGCATTGGTGTAAATGCCTTAGCCAGTAAGGCTGATTACTTTGACTACTGAACCAACACATTTTGGGAGGTTAGGTCTCCTAAGCAATAAGTTCGATTGCTTCGGTTTGATTGACACGATAGCTCCTATCTTTGGGAACTAGGGACTTTTTTGCTTGATCCCAAGATCTAAGTTTTTGTAATGATGTCAGTAGGCATTAGAAAGATGCGTTTCTGGCATCTTTCGCTAAAGTAAATTCTTTTGAGCCCAGCATTGAGATCCTAATAATGTATTGGTTTCTATCTTCGTAAACTCTTGTACGGATGGCTTAAACCTGTGGAATTTTACTTGATGTTGTGGATCTTCGGATAACATAAGATTCTAGAAGGTAGGATTAAAGAGTTGATCAAGCTTTTGCTTCTATTTCCGAAAGCCAATGTATCAATAGTTTCATTCTAGGAGTTTCTTCTAAGCATTACCAAACTTCGGGTAATGGCATATTCCTGCAAGTTGAAACCAAATGATCTAGTTAGACCTTGAGTAGGTCATCGATCTTTCTCGTCACTGCCAGACTATGAGCGACGGTTGATTTTTGAACGTTAAATCCTTCATTTCCTTTGTTGGCGATTTTGTTGCCAGAATGCTCTATTCTATGAAATAGAACCGTTATCTAACCAACCTTGCGGTCATTCATGTTTGGACTTTGAAACATTTCTTTCGATCAAGTATCCGTGCATCCATCCTTCTTTAGGGATTAGCTATTTCGAACACCTGTATTTGGGCGATTGGGAAAAATGGAAATCTATGGGGAAAATCGATCAATTTCCCCTAGTCTAGCTCTCAATCCCATCCCGGAATCGAGGAAGTTTAGGGATTTTATTATCTACCTTCCATGATTGTTCCCGCTTGTCCTTGGCCTAGCATGCTTTTCTTGGTAGCTGACGTCGTCATGGAAGTTTTGTTCACAACTCCTGTCCTTGTGAATTGATAACCTAATTACTTAGTTCTAAGCAACATTTCCTCGAGGCTGCCTATTTTTGGCTGTATCTAAATTCTTTCTAAGTTGAATTTTGGAAATTCGATTGTCCACCATCTTTCATCCTTAGAAATCAGCACACGAGCAATTCAATCCTGGGATTTCCTTTCTACGCGGCCTGAAAAAAGCAAGGTTAGGTGTCAATTCCTATACTAATCATGGACTAGTAGAGTTCGGTAGTGTTTGTCTTGAATCCCTGACATCTAACCTTGCTTGTTTCAGGCCATATGCATTATGCTGGACTAATATCATTGTTGCAGATATCAACCTTATTCGTTGGTTCCAATCTTCGGGAATCAATGGTTTAGCTGCTTGATTTTGAGTGCTCTCTCCTTGCCATTGTCTGTCTTTGGATAACAGCTGGTTTTTTGCAAGTTAGGGTTTGAGACCTTATTCGAGCACCTGCATCTGTCTTTGGAAGCCGCTGGGTTGATGACTTGATTCTTGAAATGTCATCCATCATTATCTATCTCTAATCGTCGGTAAGTTCCTCCTTTTATCCCTATTTTTGTGTGATGGTTGTAATGACCCTAAAATAAAATAAAATAAAAATATATACATTTAATATATATGGGGCATTTTCTGTTTTATATATATAGTTATAATTATGCCAGAAATAATTAGCATAGTATATGTGATTTTTAATCTAAGTGTACAAAGGAGATTTTCAGATTCTCTAAACTTATAAAAAGAAATGAATAAAGGATCACATGCATATGGCATGAACAAAATAGAAACATGAAAATAGCATGCAGTGTTTAAAATGTTCAACTCCCAAAATAACCAATTAAAGTAACCTGATGTGTACATTTCCCATTTAGGACCACACAGGAATGAGATGTATGCATGAACAGCCAAGGGTATTAGGAGAATTACCCATTTTCTTAAACCCTAGAATGGATTTATAAATAACTGCACATGGCCAAAACCATCACTCTCTCGGGATCAAAACAAAGATAAAAAAAAATAAACTAGGAGAAACACTAGCTTGGGGCTTTGGGGGATTTGCTGTTCAAAAGATTAAAGCAGTGAAAGGAAAAACATAATGTGAGTATTTATCCTTGTATGCAATGGCATTAAGCCCTATTGCAGGCAGCCTAAAATATTATGAGACATTCAAATCTCTGAATTAATTTTGTTATGGGTGATATGGATGTTTGTTTGTGCATTTTTTTTGTTTGTTTGGAGTATTAATCTGTAAGTGGGTTTTTGGTGCTAACATGATTGGAGCATTCTTGTTCTATCTTAGTATCATTAAACATGAATATAGATTAAGCAGGGGAACATGGGGTTGAATCAGAAAAATATACAAGCAGTTATATCTTTCTGAAATATGAATGAAAGAAAAACTAAATTTGTCACTTGGGAGTTAGTCAATGATTTGCTTACTTCAGGTGGAAGCAAGTATATGCATGGTGCAACTGCACCCTGAGGCCTTTGTGTGTTGGAATAATTTAAACAACCTGGGAGTTTCCTTCACAATGCATACATAGTATTCATTTGACAAGGAGTTAAAGACCATAAAATAAATGGGGACAGGGGTTTAAAAATCTGGGTTATAAATATCCAGATATGGTGTTAAATTAATCAAGTTAAACTTGTTCATTGATTAGTTGCCGGGTGAAAATTTGGAGTATGAAACTTGGGTTTATTTATCTAGATTTGGGGAGAATAAATCAAGAATTGTACATATGCTTATCTTTACTGTTTGCTGTGTATTTGTTTGAATAGATGAATGTGTTTTTGTATTACCTTGTATGAACCAAAACATGCTAAGTATAAACATCTGTTAAACTAGGAAGGCACTGCAAGATTATGTTTTAAAATCATGAATATGTATACAAAATTGATAAATGCTCATACCAGTAAAAACTGACCCTTTTGGTTGCCCTTGCAATCATATGGGTGTCTCAAAAATTCTTTGGGGCAGCTAAATGATTAGCTTGCAGGAAATTGAAGTTGGCTTGATGAGTAGAGAAGGCATTGGCTGCTAGTATAAATAAGAGAGAGACTTGTTTTTAAAATTTGCAGATGCATTGTAATGAAATCACTAGGCACATTTTATTTTCTGCAATTGAAGTTACTTTTAGGAAACTTTTAAGTATTTTGAGTTGAAGATATGTACTTAATCAAAACCTGTTATGAGTGATCATTGATGATGTTTTTGATAACTACTAAATTTATTTTATGAATGTCTGATTTGGAGAATATAAGGGGTTAGACATGTCATATACATTTGGTATGGATACATATATATTTGAACTCTGATTTTCATTGCTTATGTTTTGCCTTATGGAAATTAATAAGCTAAGGGGATTGATTTTTAATGAACACTCAAGAATTTAGTAGAATATTCAAGTGAGATGAATTTGTGCATGGCAGGTAAGTGATACTTGCATATGCACGAATTCTGGAAATTTATAAGTAATTGAGTATTCAAGTTTTAACCTCTGAGAAAACTTATCAAAAATTTTAGACGTCTAAGATCAAATGAGACGTCTGTCATAATAATTTAGACGTCTGAGATTGAATTTAGACGTCTGTTAATAAAAATTTAGACGTCTGAATTTGGTTCAAAATGTTTTCTACTCTCTGTTTAAAATCTAGACACTCTGAGACGTCTGTCGTAATAATTTAGACGTTTGAGATTGAGTTTAGACGTCTGTTAATAAAAATTTAGACGTCTGAACTTAGTTCAAAATGTTTTCTACTCTCTGTTTAAAATCTAGACACTCTGAGACGTCTGTCGTAATAATTTAGACGTCTGAGATTGAGTTTAGACGTCTGTTAATAAAAATTTAGACGTCTGAACTTAGTTCAAAATGTTTTCTACTCTCTGTTTAAAATCTAGACACTCTGAGACGTCTATCGTAATAATTTAGACGTCTGAGATTGAATTTAGACGTCTGTTAATAAAAATTTAGACGTCTGAACTTAGTTCAAAATGTTTTCTACTCTCTGTTAAAAATCTAGACACTCTGAGACGTCTGTCGTAATAATTTAGACGTCTGAGATTGAATTTAGACGTCTGTTAATAAAAATTTAGACGTCTGAATTTAGTTCAAAATGTTTTCTACTCTCTGTTTCAATTTTAGACACTCTGAGACGTCTATCATAAAAATTTAGACGTCTAAGATCCAATTTAGACGTCTGTCCTAAAAATTTAGACGTCTGAACTGCTGATTTTGCCAAATTTGTCTATTTTCGAGTAAATTTCCAAGATTTATCGATTTTAGTCGATCCAACTTATTGTTATTAATTATTATCAACTTTGATAACTATCATGAGATCAAGTAAATGCTATGTGAGTGTCAAATAGAATTATCTAGGCAAGATATATATATATATATATAAGTGTTAGTATTTGTCAAAGAGCACCTATGGCAGTAGAATAAGACTTAGAAAAGAAATAAGTGGCTATGTCAATAGCTTGTATGGTATTTTAATTTCTTTTTGATTTAAATTCCCTCTGATAAAAAAATATATATAATAATAATAAAGAAACAATTGTATATCATCAAATATACAATTGACTTAGTTTGTTTGTACACTGATATGATTATATTGGTAAAACCAGGGTCTTGGGAAAAAATATTTGGAAATTATATATAAATATTCAAATATAAAAGAATTGGGGTTTAGTGGTGAAGGCCTCTTGAAAGTTAAAAAAAAACTATGTGTTATAGAGTGAGGGTCACCACAGTTTGGTATCAGAGCTATGTTTTAAATAACATAGTAAATGTTGTTGTATGCATATGGATGTTTGAATGCATTGTTTGAATTATTGATATTGACTGCTTTTGTTTTATGACTGAATAAAAAATATATATGTGTACATGTGATACATGCACAGTGTGCACAGAAATGAAAATGAACCAAGTAAAGACACCAAAAATGATAGGGGTAAATAAACTAATGTAAAAATCATATTTATAGCATTATGGTAGGACCAAGGCACCATACAGGTGTAGCATCATCACGAGAGCCACCTGTGATGAGCATGGAGGATTTTGTGAGAGCTTTAAGGGATGGAATGGCACCAAGGCAAGAAAATCCTCACGAGGAACTCTCTGTTGAGTCAAGTTTTTTTATACAGTTTTGATTTCTGACAAAGGGATAAACCGTGATCGTCAAAAAGAAGTCATTCATTGAGACACAACGAGCTTCATACATTAGAGGTGGATTATTTGGTATGTTAGTAGTATTAGTTATGTTAAAATCTATCCTCAAAATAATCATGCATCTCAAAAGAATCGATGTATAAACGTTTTGGATGACATTGCACATTCACTGTGCAATTTAACAGCGACCGGTCGACCGGTCCAAAACCAGGCGGTCGACCGTTCCTGTGTAAATTGCACAATGAACGTGCACACATGCAAATAACGTCTATATATTTGAAATTTTGTCTACTGGTCATTTTTGACCTGTCGACCGTTTTTAAACAGAAAGCAACCTTTCCCAAAAGACACTTCTTTCTTCAATGGTTGCTTCTCTTTCCTTTCATCAATGATCACATCTGTTAATGGCTACTCTTCACAAAGAGTTACAACCATTTATTCTCTATATAAACATATCTAAATCATTGATTGAAACACAACAATTCTTTGCTTTAAAATTCTGATCTTAATTTCTAAATACTCTTGCATTCTAAAAGCTCTCTACTTCAAATTGCTTATTGAATCATTGAAATTATTTCATATCTTTTGATTCAAATAAGTAATATACTTCCTTCAATCTTCACAAACATCATTCACATATTTTGAGGATAAGATTATAGGAAGGGTGTACTACAAGTGACAAATCCGTGTTATCAAGAGCACAAGTTGTCAACGACAATTGTATTTGTTTTTGTTGAAGTCCTCGGTGTTGTAAGAGGCACGAAATCCCGTTCGGCTGTTCGGGTGTTATAAACCTGTTCCTCCGGGTGAAGCGAGGTAGTTGGTAGTGAAATCCAGATAGAAGTCTGGGACTGGACGTAGGACGGGAGGTCCGAACCAGTATAAAAATCCCTGGTGTGATTTTTACTGTTTACTGCATTTAATATTATATATCTGAGAATTGCTATATAGTTAGTTTATTGAGTATTTACTTATATAGCAATTGTAAATAACATTCCGCATATATTAGTCCATATTACACGATCCGTAATTAGTGTACACAAACGTACACACTTTCATTTGGTATCAGAGCACGGTCATCATATAACCGTAACACCGTTATTTGATATATTCTTGTAATATGGCAAATAACGCAAGCACTAGCACTAGCACTTACACGGAAGGTCAATCAACACAAAGACCTCCATTCTTTAATGGTATCAACTATAGCTATTGGGCAACACGTATGTCATTTTTTATGCAATCAAATAGCTATGATGCTTGGAATGCTACTCAAAAAGAAATAGTGAATCCAACAACTGAATATTCAGAATGGACAACGGCTGAGAAAACGGCAGCAGCCGTAAATGCAAAGGCAATAAATATGTTGTTTTGTGCATTAGACCAAAATGAATATAACCGTGTTAGTATCTGCACTACTGCATATCAAATTTGGCAAACGCTGAAAACCACTCATGAAGGTACTAACAAGGTTAAACAAGCCAAAATAGCCATGCTGAAGAGTCGGTTTCAAAATTTCAAAATGAAACCGAATGAGACAATCAATGATATGTATTCAAGGTTTCAAACTATTCATCATGCACTTATCGGATTAGGGCAAAAATATTCAGATTTTGATGTTGTTTCAACAGTCCAACATTCTCTGACTAGTGAATGGGAAGGAAAAGTATTAGCAATTGAAGAAGCTAATGACCTTTCCATCATGAAGCCAGATGAATTGATAGGAAATTTAATGTCCTATGAAGCAAATTTGCAGGCTAGAAAAGAACAGAAAGAAGAAAAGAAAAATGTAGCATTTCATGCTGAGAAAGATGAAAATGAATCAGATTCTGAAGATGAAGATTTGGCATTCATTGCAAAAGGATTCAAAAAATTACTAAAATATCGAAAAGCCAGTCGTTACAACAAAAGGAAATCTGGATCAAACAAACCATCTTCATCTACTATAGAATGTTTCAACTGTCACAAAAAGGGGCACATGCAGAAGGATTGTCCAGAACAAAAGAAGAAGTCAGAAAATGATAAATTCAAACATAAGAAGGACAAGTCAAAGAAACGAGCCTTCTCAGTAACATGGGATGATTCAGACTCATCCTCATCTGAAAGTGAAAGTGATCAGGAGAATGAACAAGCTAATGTTTGTTTTATGGCGACAGAAGATGAGGTACAAATTCCTACATTTGATGAATTACTTGATATAAATTCTGAATTAATAGTCAAATATAAAGACATAAAACGTCAATTAAAAGTAGCCAAAGCAGATTTGAGTAGAGCAGAGTTTGAACGAGATATGTTAAAAGACGAGAAGAAAATATTAGAAGAAGAACTTGAAAAACTTCAAGAATCATCATCTAATGTTGACTCTCAATTATCTCTTTTGAGTCAAGAAATTGAAACTCAAAAAGATAAAAATGATGCTCTCACTATTGAAAATCATGAGCTTAAGGCAAAAGTCAAAAATCTGGATCTAGAAAAGGCGAGCTTACAAACTAAGTTAGATGACATAACTCAAAATGTTTCTAACTTTAACAAAGGTCGAGAAAATTTGACAAAAATCATTGAAAGTTCACAATCTGTTTCAAATAAACAAGGTTTGGGATATAGGAAACAAGAAACCAAGAAACATCTTGGTAATGAAAGGAAAAAGAAAGTACAAAATACTGGAGCTATGAAAAATCTTAGTTTATTATATTCCAAACCAAAATCAGTTGTGAAATTTCAGAAGAAAGTTGTCAAGACTATCAAAATATGGGTTCCTAAAACAAATAACAATTTGATTAGGAATAAATACATTCAGAATTTCATGAATACTGTACATCTTAATACTAATTATATATATAAAGGGGATACCGGACCCGTATGGGTTTGGACTCCTAAGACCTAACTCTTAGGACCCCATAAAAAGTGGGTACCATGGACTTAATTTTATTTTTTGCAGGTCCCACTTAAGAAAAAAGGAAAGTGGATATTGGACAGTGGTTGCTCGAAGCACATGACTGGAGACAAGAGCTTATTAACAAATATTACATACTCAGATGGTGGCTCCGTCACTTTTGGAGATAATTCAAAAGGCTATATCATCGGCAAAGGCGATGTGAGCAATTGCGGTACATCTAACTTACCTCTTATTACAAGTGTCATGCTAGTTAGAAATTTAAAACACAATTTACTTAGTATCAGTCAATTATGTGACAAGGGTTTTACAATTTCTTTTTCAAATAATAAGTGTAGTATTCTAGATAAAGATCATAATTTAATTTTCGAAGGTTATAGAGACAGAAATATATATATTCTGAATATGAATATTAATCATAACTCAGATATGTGTCTTATAGCTAATGATAATGATCCATGGCTATGGCACAAACGCTTCTGTCATATAAACTTCAGAACTATTGACAAGCTAGCCAAAAACAATCTAGTTAGAGGATTACCCAAAATGAGTTTTAAGGTTAACAATATCTGTGATGCATGTCAATTAGGAAAATTAACCAAATCATCTTTTAAATCCAAGAAAGTCATATCAACATTACAACCACTTGAGTTACTACATATGGATTTATTCGGACCAACACAGGTTCAGTCAATAAACCATAATCGATATGTATTTGTAATAGTTGATGACTATTCTCGGTATACATGGTCTATTTTCCTGAAAAACAAGAGTGACACTTTTGAACATTTTAAATCTTTCGTCAAAAGAATTCAAAAATCGAAAGGGCTAAAAGTTAAAAACATAAGGAGTGATCATGGTGGTGAATTCGAAAATAACGAATTTGAACATTTTTGTACAAAGAAAGGTATTAACCACAATTTTTCGTTTCCTAGAACTCCACAACAAAACGGAGTTGTAGAACGAAAAAATCGAACATTACAAGAATGTGCAAGAACGCTATTAAATGGATCTACTTTACCAAAACATTTCTGGGCAGAAGCCGTCGCCACTGCGTGTTATGTTTTGAATCGTGTGTCCATTCGACCACTCACCAAGAATACATCTTATGAATTATTTAACGAAAAGAAGCCAAATATATCTTACTTCAAAGTATTTGGTTCAAAATGTTTCATTTTAAATACGAAAGACCATCTCGGGAAGTTTGATCCGAAAGCTGATGAAGGTATATTTGTCGGTTATTCGGAAAGAAGCAAGGCATATCGTATTTTCAATAAATGAACCAAAACTATTGAGGAATCTCTTCATGTTTCCTTCGATGAAATCTTTCAGCCCTCTCAACCAAAATCTGATGATGACGAAACTATACTTTCTGACACTCCTATCATCACAAATTATGACTCTGACTCTGAAAATATTGTTGAAAATACTTCTCAACAACAACCAGCTTGTGAAATACGTTCCCCTCCAAGATTATTGAGACACCATCCGGTTCAAAATGTAATTGGGGAGGTCGACTCACAAGTAAGAACTAGGAGTCAATTACATCAAATGGGACATGTTGCGTTTCTATCAAATATCGAACCTAAGAATCCTAAAGAAGCAGCTACCGACGAATATTGGATCATTGCCATGCAAGAAGAACTAAATCAGTTCGTGCGCAATGACGTCTGGGAACTTGTTCCAAGACCAACTGATCAGTCAGTGATTGGTACTAAATGGGTCTATAAAAATAAGGCTGATGAACAAGGGAATATCACCAGAAATAAAGCAAGGTTAGTAGCACAGGGATATAATCAGGAAGAAGGTATCGATTATGAAGAAACTTTTGCACCAGTTGCTCGACTAGAAGCTATTAGAATCCTATTATCTTTTGCTTGTCACCATAATTTCAAACTTTATCAGATGGATGTCAAAAGTGCATTTCTTAATGGATTTATCAAAGAGAATGTATATGTCGAACAACCTCCTTTGTTTGTACATGAAAAATATCCTGACCATGTGTTCAAACTAAAGAAAGCTCTTTATGGTTTAAAACAAGCACCTGGTGCTTGGTATGAACGATTACGTAGCTATCTTATTGACTCAGGATTTCAAATAGGCAGAGTCGATCAAACTTTGTTTATCAAACATTCTCAAAAGGATATTCTAGTTATTCAGATATATGTAGACGACATCATCTTTGGTTCAACAAATGATAAACTCTGTAAGGAATTTGCAAGTATTATGACCAAAGAATTCGAAATGTCTCATATGGGAGAACTGTCATACTTTCTTGGACTTCAAATCAAACAACTTCCGAATGGTATTTTTATTAATCAAGAAAAATACTGCGGAAATCTTATCAAGCGCTTCGGATTAGAAAATACATCTGGTAAACCAACTCCTATGAGTACAACTACACATCTTGAAAAAGATGATAATGGTAAGAGTGTTGACCAGAAATTATATCGAAGCATGATTGGTTCTCTTCTTTATCTTTCAGCTAGTCGTCCATATATAATGATGAGTGTTTGTCTATGTGCTCGTTTTCAAGAAAATCCAAAGGAATCGCATTTACGAGCAGTGAAGCGTATAATTCGTTATCTTAATAATACAAAAGATTTCGGTCTTTTTTATCCAACAGAATGTCCATTCGAATTAGTTTCATATAGTGATGCTGATTTTGGAGGTTCTCGAACGGATAGAAAGAGTACAAGTGGTACGTGCCATTTTATTGGAAAATCACTTGTCTCTTGGTTTAGTAAGAAACAGAATTGTGTTTCATTATCAACATGTGAAGCCGAATATATATCAGCGGCTCTCGCTTGTACTCAAGTATTATATATGCAACAAACACTTCAAGATTTTGATATTCATTTATCAAATTCTATTATATACTGTGATAACACGAGTGCTATAAATCTTTCTAAAAATCCAGTGAATCATTCTAGAACCAAGCACATTGATATCTGTCATCATTTCCTTAGAGATAATATTGAAAAAGGAAATATATGTCTTGAATATGTCCAAACTGATAATCAATTAGCGGACATTTTTACTAAGCCTTTGCTCGAATCTAGTTTTATTAAATTACGAAGAGAGCTTGGTTTAATTTCTTTAAAAGACCTTGTCTAATAATTACTGATGTTAAACTTTTAAGTTCTTTCGTTTGATTATTCTTTTTTTAACTATAGCTATTTTAAGCTATTTTTAAAAATTTGAGCCTCTGATTATTTTACACCATCAAATTCCTCTTTTTACTCTTAATCATAGGCTTATATATAAGAACTGTCTATATAAGCTGTCAAAAACATTCGTTTTATTCATCTTCCCTTATCTAATCATAAATACAAAATTTTCTATGGCACATATTTGTGATGAGTGTGCTCAAAAAACTCACATTTCCATTACAAGTTCTGAATTAGAAGAATATCTTTCTCCTGAAACACCAAAATATAAACCAAAGTGCCATCATCAATGCTCTCGTACACCTGGAAGTACGCCTAAATCAAAAAAGGCAAAGAAAGTGCTATTCTATTCTCCTCATACCAAAGAGAAGATTGATGAAATTCATCACTATCAAAAACATCAAATAGATCTTCAACGTCAGCTTCATTATGGACAACAACAGCTTCATCATGAACAACAGCAGACTTCGGCACGATTATCTATTTTAGAAAGAATGGCATTCTTCTTCTATGGATCAAACAAACGAGATGTTCATGAGCCAATGCCAAATGCACCTTCATCTTCTAGAACCCCAAACTCATGGGACAGAAACTATGCTCAGAATGAAGGGGCAACTGAAAAATGGTCATCTTGGAAGGCTCGCATTGATGATATTAACGAAGATTCAACCGATCTTCCTTCTCCCACTCTTCATTAATTTTATTTTATATATACTGTATTGTTGTTTATTTTCTTTTGTAATCACTCTTTTAAAAACATTTAAATATTATGATAAGAGTGATATAAAATTTATAGGTCAAAATATATTAAAAACAGGCTGAACTGTGATACAGAACAGCACCGGTCGACAAGGAAAAATGGACCGGTCGACCGTTTTGCTCTCTGGATAAAAACGGTCGACCGCCCCATTTTCACCGATCGACCGGTTACGTATATCCTGTTTTTTAATATACCTACCGTTCACTTTTTTCCCTTATCTCTCTTTTTACTTCATAACCAGCCTTCTTCCCCCAAATCCAAGAAACCCTACATTCTCTTATTAAATTTCTTTCTTCAAACTTATCCCTAATGGCTCCTCAACAAAAGAAATTTAAGCAAGCTTCTACCTCAGAGACACAACCCATTGATCTCTCTATCAAGAAATGGCTTGTGGATCCAATTTCACTCAAAAGGTGGAATGAAATGAAAGATTTTACTATCCATCCGGGTTCGTTTGTTAAATTCTCAGATTTCTCTAGTTATCGTATTTTAGATTTAGCAAAGGATGCCGACATTGAAAACCTAATTGACTATGATCAAAACAATGTGGAAATTAACCATGTCATGATCAAGTTATTCTATGCTAATCTAAATTTAGAGAAAAACATGTACCACTTTGGGAGGAAAGGATTTTGAAGGTACTGAAGGAGCTATATGAGTTCAAACTTGGATAAGAACTATGGAGAGGGTCTTCACAGATATGCAAATCAATGACCAGAGGAAGAGACAGATAGCTTCAAGGAAATTGAAGGGGGTTGCACTGGATTGGTGGGAAGTTGTAACAGCAGGAAGACAAGAGGATACTATCACTTGGAATGATTTCAAGGACATGCTTGAGGCCAGATTTGTCCCAGCATCTGCCAAGGCCACACTGCTTGAAGACTTTATCAGATTAAGGCAAGGAAGCATGAGTGTGAATGAATACACTCAGAAGTTTGAAGCATTATCCAAGTATGGACTGGTGTTAATAGGGAATACAGAAGCAAAGAATGCAAGGTACATTCAAGGCTTGAACCCTAGTCTGTCGAGGGCAATGTTGCCATACAAAGACAAAACTTTTGATCAAGTAATTGATCTAACTCTCTCATTTGAGCAACATGACACTGCAAGAGAGAAATTCAGGAATATGAAGCTCAATAAGAAGAAGGGTGGCCAGAACAAAGTGCAACCTTATGACAAGAGAAATGCAAGTAAAGGAGTTAAGAAAGGGGAAGGAGCAACAACACTTGAAAACAAGAAATTCACTCATTGTTTTAATTGTGGAAAAGCTGGACATTATAGTAACCAATGCCCTGACCCTAAAATACCTAGAGGAGGCTGTTATAATTGTGGAAAGATGGGTCATCTCAAGAAGGATTGCCCAGAAACTAATAGGGGAACAGCAAGGGTAGGAGCTTTGGCAGCAAGTAACACTGGGAATGTTGGGCAACTTGAAGGTATAATTTTTATTCATACCCAACCAATATCAGTAATATATGACACTGGTGCCTCACATTCACTAATATCTTTGGAAATTGTAAAGAAGTTAACACTTGCTTGTGTTTCTATTGATCAGCCCTTAATTGTACACAGTCCCATAGGGAGTCATTGCATGTTGGGGATGAAGTGCATGGGTCTGAAATTAATTATAGGGGGTTATGAATTTAATTCAGATCTATATACCTTAAATTATCCTGGTATTGGGATTATATTGGGGGTAGATTGGTTAATGAGAAATAAAGCAATTTTAAATTTAGAAAACCTTACTATTTCTTTGGAAACAAATGAAGGCAAAAGAATTACCATCTTAAGTGAAATAGCAAAGAATACATGTTTTAATTAAATCTGGAGTATTAATGAAGTTCAAAAGGAATTAAAGGTAGAGGAAATCCCAGTAGTAAATGAATATATAGATGTGTTTGGAGAAGTAAAGGGAGTTCCTCAAAACAGACCAGTTGAATTTAAAATAAAATTAATTCCTGGAACAAATCCAATCATTAAGAAGCCTTATAGAATGGGTCCAAAAGAATTGGTAGAATTAAAACATCAACTAGAAGAATTAGAAGAGAAAGGATTCATAAGATCAAGTAGTTCCAGTTGGGGTTCCCCAGTGCTTTTTGTTAAGAAACATGATGGAACAATGAGGTTGTGTGTAGACTACAGGGATTTAAACAAGGTAACTATCAAAAATAAGTACCCACTGCCTAGAATAGATGATCCATTTGATCAATTGCATGGAGCTAAAATATTTTCAAGGCTAGACTTAGCCTCTGGATTTCACCAAATGAAGGTTGCAGAGGAAAGCATTGAGTACACAGCCTTCAGTACAAGGTATGGCCTTTATGAATTTCTAGTAATGCCATTTGGCTTGACCAATGCTCCCTCCTACTTTGTAGACTTGATGAATAGAATTTTTAGAGACTTTTTGGATAAGTTTGTCTTGGTATTTATAGACGACATATTAGTTTATTCAAAGTCAGAAAATGATCATACTATGCACCTACATTTAGTATTATCCAGACTTAGAGAGCATGAATTAAAAGCCAAGTATTCAAAGTGTGCATTTTGGCAACAAGAAGTAAAGTTCTTAGGACACATAGTGTCACAGCAGGGAGTAAGTGTAGATCCAAGCAAGGTCATTGCAGTTCAAACATGGAGTAGACCCAAAACAGTGACTGAGGTGATGTCATTCTTAGGTTTGGCAGGGTATTATAGGAGGTTCATCAAGGATTTTTCAAGAATAGCCGCACCAATGACCAAGCTAACCAAGAAGAACCAACCATATGTGTGGACTGAGCAGTGTGAACAAGCTTTTGAGAAATTGAAGCAAGCATTGGTGGAAGCTCCTGTCCTACAAATCCCAGAAGCAAATGAAGGAATGGTTGTATACACTGATGCTAATGGATCTGGGTTAGGTGCAGTGCTTATGCAACATGGCAAGGTAGTAGCATATGCATCAAGACAGCTTAAACCCAATGAAACCAAATATGCAACTCATGATCTAGAATTAGCTGCAATAGTGTTTGCACTAAAACTATGGAGGCATTATTTGCTTGGGGCAAAATTTGAATTATTCACAGATCATCAAGCATTGAAATATTTATTTTCTCAAAAAGATTTAAATATGAGGCAAGCAAGGTGGTTGGAGTTTCTAGCTGCATATGATTTAGATATATTGTACACTCCTGGAAAAGCTAATAGAGTAGTTGATGCTTTGAGTAGAAATCATGTTAGATTAGCCAGTTTGATGATTGATGAGATTAAAAATCTTGCAGTGCTTGGGGAGGCAGATATATACAGCAAGGATGCAGTGAATTTTAAAGAACATGGTGATATGGTGGAGTATGGTACACTGGGAATAATCACAGTGAAGTCTAATCTGGTGGAGAAAGTTGGTAGCATGCAAGATCAAGATCAAAGTCTAAAGGAGAAGAAAGAAATGTTATTGAATAACATTGAGTCAGAGAATTTTAAAATAGATTCCCAAGGTTATTTGAGGAAAAATGATAAACTTTGTGTGCCAAACATTGTAGAATTGAAGGAAGAAATCATGAATGAGCATCACAAGACCAGGTACACCATACACCCTGGTGGTACTAAGATGTATCATGATTTAAAAAGAGGCTACTGGTGGCTAGGAATGAAGCAAGCAGTGGCAAGATATGTGGCAAAGTGTTCCACATGCCAACAAATTAAAGCAGACCACCAAAAGCCCTCTGGCATGTTGCAACCTTTGGAGGTACCTCAGTGGAAGTGGGAAAGCATTTCCATGGATTTTGTGGATGGTTTACCTAGAACTAAGAAAGGCAATGATAGTATATGGGTAATTGTTGATAGATTAACCAAATCAGCTCACTTTGTCCCTGTCAGGTCAGATAGGAATGCATCTAAGCTTGCACAATTGTTCATTAAAGAAGTGGTGAGGCTACATGGCATACCCAAGGCTATTGTAAGTGATAGAGACACTTTGTTCACCTCAAGATTTTGGGAAAGTTTCCAAGAAGCAATGGGAACACAACTTTGTTTAAGCACTGCCTACCATCCTCAAAGTGATGGGCAAACAGAGATAGTGAATAAAATATTGGAAGATTTACTTAGAGCATGTGTGCTTGATTTTGGGGGTAATTGGGAGGATCATATCCACTTGGCAGAATTCACTTACAACAATAGCTATCAATCAACAATAGGAATGGCTCCTTTTGAAGCCTTGTATGGGAGACCTTGCATGTCTCCTGCCTGTTGGTTGGAAGCAGGAGAGGGTGTAATGTTGGGGCCAGATCACGTTAAAGAAACTTCCAACATGATTGAATTGATTAGGCATAGAATGAAGGCAGCACAATCAAGACAAAAGTCTTATGCAGATAGAAAAAGGAAGCCAATGGAGTTTGAAGTAGGAGAGCATGTTTTTCTGAAAGTATCACCAATGAAGAAAGTGTTCAGGTTTGGAAAATCTGTTAAACTATCACCAAGATTTGTAGGACCATATGAAATTATGCAGAGAATTGGTGCTATGGCCTACAGACTTAAGTTACCTGAGGAGTTAAGTGGTGTGCATCCTGTATTTCATGTTTCTCAATTGAGAAAATGGGTGCATGATGAAGGAGCAATTCTAGAGTCACCTACTCAAGTTCAAGTCCAGAAGAATTTGGTTTATACAAATGAACCAGTAGGGATAGTTGCCAAGGAAGAGAAAAAGTTAAGGAACAAGGTGATCAAACTGGTGAAAATCCAATGGAGCTTGGACACTAATGATTGTACATGGGAGGTTGAAGACAAAATGAGGGCTAAATACCCCAATTTGTTTACTGGTGGAGAGGTATGTTTAAGCAGCCTAAGATAATTTTTCTAAATGTATTTATATATTGTTTGTTTCCATAAAATATGAGTATGGGGTTATGGAGTTAAAACAGGCTATGGGTTAGTGTTTTTAATTGGAGAAAATAGGTGAAATTATGGGAACATAATTCCTTTAAGGGGGAGGGTATGTAATGACCCTAAAATAAAATAAAATAAAAATATATACATTTAATATATATGGGGCATTTTCTGTTTTATATATATAGTTATAATTATGCCAGAAATAATTAGCATAGTATATGTGATTTTTAATCTAAGTGTACAAAGGAGATTTTCAGATTCTCTAAACTTATAAAAAGAAATGAATAAAGGATCACATGCATATGGCATGAACAAAATAGAAACATGAAAATAGCATGCAGTGTTTAAAATGTTCAACTCCCAAAATAACCAATTAAAGTAACCTGATGTGTACATTTCCCATTTAGGACCACACAGGAATGAGATGTATGCATGAACAGCCAAGGGTATTAGGAGAATTACCCATTTTCTTAAACCCTAGAATGGATTTATAAATAACTGCACATGGCCAAAACCATCACTCTCTCGGGATCAAAACAAAGATAAAAAAAATAAACTAGGAGAAACACTAGCTTGGGGCTTTGGGGGATTTGCTGTTCAAAAGATTAAAGCAGTGAAAGGAAAAACATAATGTGAGTATTTATCCTTGTATGCAATGGCATTAAGCCCTATTGCAGGCAGCCTAAAATATTATGAGACATTCAAATCTCTGAATTAATTTTGTTATGGGTGATATGGATGTTTGTTTGTGCATTTTTTTTGTTTGTTTGGAGTATTAATCTGTAAGTGGGTTTTTGGTGCTAACATGATTGGAGCATTCTTGTTCTATCTTAGTATCATTAAACATGAATATAGATTAAGCAGGGGAACATGGGGTTGAATCAGAAAAATATACAAGCAGTTATATCTTTCTGAAATATGAATGAAAGAAAAACTAAATTGGTCACTTGGGAGTTAGTCAATGATTTGCTTACTTCAGGTGGAAGCAAGTATATGCATGGTGCAACTGCACCCTGAGGCCTTTGTGTGTTGGAATAATTTAAACAACCTGGGAGTTTCCTTCACAATGCATACATAGTATTCATTTGACAAGGAGTTAAAGACCATAAAATAAATAGGGACAGGGGTTTAAAAATCTGGGTTATAAATATCCAGATATGGTGTTAAATTAATCAAGTTAAACTTGTTCATTGATTAGTTGCCGGGTGAAAATTTGGAGTATGAAACTTGGGTTTATTTATCTAGATTTGGGGAGAATAAATCAAGAATTGTACATATGCTTATCTTTACTGTTTGCTGTGTATTTGTTTGAATAGATGAATGTGTTTTTGTATTACCTTGTATGAACCAAAACATGCTAAGTATAAACATCTGTTAAACTAGGAAGGCACTGCAAGATTATGTTTTAAAATCATGAATATGTATACAAAATTGATAAATGCTCATACCAGTAAAAACTGACCCTTTTGGTTGCCCTTGCAATCATCTGGGTGTCTCAAAAATTCTTTGGGGCAGCTAAATGATTTGCTTGCAGGAAATTGAAGTTGGCTTGATGAGTAGAGAAGGCATTGGCTGCTAGTATAAATAAGAGAGAGACTTGTTTTTAAAATTTGCAGATGCATTGTAATGAAATCACTAGGCACATTTTATTTTCTGCAATTGAAGTTACTTTTAGGAAACTTTTAAGTATTTTGAGTTGAAGATATGTACTTAATCAAAACCTGTTATGAGTGATCATTGATGATGTTTTTGATAACTACTAAATTTATTTTATGAATGTATGATTTGGAGAAAATAAGGGGTTAGACATGTCATATACATTTGGTATGGATACATATATATTTGAACTCTGATTTTCATTGCTTATGTTTTGCCTTATGGAAATTAATAAGCTAAGGGGATTGATTTTTAATGAACACTCAAGAATTTAGTAGAATATTCAAGTGAGATGAATTTGTGCATGGTAGGTAAGTGATACTTGCATATGCACGAATTCTGGAAATTTATAAGTAATTGAGTATTTAAGTTTTAACCTCTGAGAAAACTTATCAAAAAATTTAGACGTCTAAGATCAAATGAGACGTCTGTCATAATAATTTAGACGTCTGAGATTGAATTTAGACGTCTGTTAATAAAAATTTAGACGTCTGAATTTAGTTCAAAATGTTTTCTACTCTCTGTTTAAAATCTAGACACTCTGAGACGTCTGTCGTAATAATTTAGACGTCTGAGATTGAGTTTAGACGTCTGTTAATAAAAATTTAGACGTCTGAACTTAGTTCAAAATGTTTTCTACTCTCTGTTTAAAATCTAGACACTCTGAGACGTCTGTCGTAATAATTTAGACGTCTGAGATTGAGTTTAGACGTCTGTTAATAAAAATTTAGACGTCTGAACTTAGTTCAAAATGTTTTCTACTCTCTGTTTAAAATCTAGACACTCTGAGACGTCTGTCGTAATAATTTAGACGTCTGAGATTGAATTTAGACGTCTGTTAATAAAAATTTAGACATCTGAACTTAGTTTAAAATGTTTTCTACTCTCTGTTAAAAATATAGACACTCTGAGACGTCTGTCGTAATAATTTAGACGTCTGAGATTGAATTTAGACGTCTGTTAATAAAAATTTAGACGTCTGAATTTAGTTCAAAATGTTTTCTACTCTCTGTTTCAATTTTAGACACTCTGAGACGTCTGTCATAAAAATTTAGACGTCTAAGATCCAATTTAGACGTCTGTCCTAAAAATTTAGACGTCTGAACTGCTGATTTTGCCAAATTTGTCTATTTTCGAGTAAATTTCCAAGATTTATCGATTTTAGTCGATCCAACTTATTGTTATTAATTATTATCAACTTTGATAACTATCATGAGATCAAGTAAATGCTATGTGAGTGTCAAATAGAATTATCCAGGCAAGATATATATATATATATATATAAGTGTTAGTATTTGTCAAAGAGCACCTATGACAGTAGAATAAGACTTAGAAAAGAAATAAGTGGCTATGTCAATAGCTTGTATGGTATTTTAATTTCTTTTTGATTTAAATTCCCTTTGATAAAAAAAATATATATAATAATAATAAAGAAACAATTGTATATCATCAAATATACAATTGACTTAGTTTGTTTGTACACTGCTATGATTATATTGGTAAAACCAGGGTCTTGGGAAAAAATATTTGGAAATTATATATAAATATTCAAATATAAAAGAATTGGGGTTTAGTGGTGAAGGCCTCTTGAAAGTTAAAAAAAAACTATGTGTTATAGAGTGAGGGTCACCACAATGGTGAACTTTAAGGAGTTCGATTTTCTTTTTGATATGACGGTATGGAGTTCTCGATGTTGCTGAGGCAATATCGATGTCTAGCAGGTTGGAGTAGTTTCCTTTTTAATTCTGCATTCGTCCAGCCTACTATACTACTTAGGTTTGTTGCGATTGCCGAAATTCTCTGTTCGGTATAACGGAACCATGGAGTGATTTTTGGTCCCAACCAAGTCTTAGTGTGTTATGTGTCGCCGGTCCACGGGGCTGATTACCCTGAACATTTGATGCGAGACTTGATGTTCTAGGCGGCTCTCTGGATGCCCCTAGTCAAAGTAGTGTCGCAGCTCCTATCTTCGGGAGCTCGTGATTTCAATGTCTTAACTTTAGACATTTTGGTCAAAGATCGGAATTCTTTGTTGAAATCTTGGTTTGGGGACTTTGTGGCATTGCCGGGGTAATGTCGGTCCTTTTGGGTGGTAGAGATCGGTTTTTGTTAATCCTAAAATAAACAAGTTTCCTGGTGTTATCAAGACAACACAAATACTTAGAGAATTTTGACGGTTCAGTGATGATGCCGGAGCGACAATGGGCAGAAAGGGGAGTGGTGGAAGGAAGCGCTGATGAGCTTGTGTGGAGACTGGTCTAATTTTGGTTCTTTTTGAGTCATTTTGTTCTAGTGCAGAGTCTGCACTTAGTGTTCTTGTCGTGAGTCTGTATTTTCTTTTTGTTGGTCGGTGTTGTATGGGTACAGCCTTCACGTTTTGACCCTATGTAAAGAAAATTATAAGCAATACATTGATATTTTGACTGTACTCTTATCTGTCTGTTGATATGTGTTCTGTGCACTTTTGCATGTTTTGTTTACACTTATCCAATTTTTTGATTGCCGCTAAAATTCTTATTTTGAGCAACAATTGTTTGTTTGGAGTAACAGAACTTGTGAACTTATTGTTTTCAATTGTTTCTATTTAAGTACCGATGCATGCCCCCTAGTTCACAGGGCTGTTTATTTCCAATGACCGGTAACTTATAGTTTAGATAATTTTCATATTAGACTTGAAATTTAGCTAAGTCACAGCTTGATTTTCCTTCTTTCGGAAGTTTTGCAACTTTAGCATGTAATCCAAGTTTCTTGTGATATTTTGGTAAGTATGCAATATATGCGTGTTTGAGGGGCATTTTAATAATTAAGTGTCATCATTTGAAACTTTTCGGTTGGTTTGTAGCACTCCAATTTTGTTGTAGTTGTGCCTATTATTTCCAATCATAGAAGTGGTTGGCGCTTGTTATGAGATGAGCAGTTTTTGGTGCCCATCGGCGTTGCCTATATTCGGGCAACGTGAGGAGTTAGTGTTGTGGAATTTAGTGAGTGGCTTATGAAGTGCACGACTTTTCGTTTTCCTCAATGTTGCATATCTTCGGGTAGTGTGAGGAGTTATTATTTAGTGTGCGGCTTATGAGGTGCGCGGCATTTGGTTTTCCTCAGTGCTGCCTATCTTCGGGCAACGTGAGGAGTTATTCTTTTAGTGCGCATCTTATGAGGTGCGCGGCTTTTGGTTTTCCTCAGTGTTGCCTATCTTCGGGCAACGTGAGGAGTTATTATTTTAGTGCACCGCTTTTGTTTTTCCTTTGTGTTGCCTATCTTCGGACAGCGTGAGGTGTTATTATTTTAGTGCGTGGCTTATGAGGTGCGCAACTTTTGTTTTTTCTTGGTGTTGCCTATCTTCGGGCAACGTGAGGTGTTATTATTTTATTGCGCGGCTTATGAGGTGCGCGGCTTTTTTTTGTCCTCGGTGTTGCCTATCTTCGGGCAACGTGAGGTGTTGTTATTTTAGTGCGCGGCTTATGAGGTACGCGGCTTTTTTTTCGGTGTTGCCTATAATCGGGCAACGTACGGAGTTAGTATTGTGGTGCTCCTTGGCATTGCCTATCTCCGGGCAACGCGAGGAGTTAGTTTTTGGTGCTCCTCGGCGTTGCCTATCTCCGGGCAATGCGAGGAGTTAATTTCTTGATGCTCCTCGGTGTTGCCTATCTTCGGGCAATGCGAGGAGTTAGTTTTTGATGCTCTTCGTCGTTGACACGAGGAGTTAGTTTTTGATGCTCCTCGGCGTTGCCTATCTCCGGGCAACGTGAGGAGTTAATTTTTGATGCTCCTCGGCGTTGCTTATCTCCGGGCGACATGGGAAGTTAGTTTTTTGATGCTCCTCAGCGTTGCCTATCTCCGGGCGACGCGGGGAGTTAGTTTTTTGATGCTCCTTGGCGTTGCCTATCTCCGAGCAACGCAAGGAGTTAGTTTTTTGATGCTCCTCGGCGTTGCCTATCTCCGAGCAACGCAGTGAGTTGGTTTTTGATGCTCCTCGGCGTTTCCTATCTCTGGGAAAAGTGGGGAGTTGGTTTTTGATGCTCCTCAGTGTTGCCTATCTCAGGGCAACGCGGGGAGTTAGTTTTTTATGCTTCCAGATGTTGCCGTGGCAAAGCTGGTTTTTAGAAGGCAAGGATCGGGTTCTATTGATCCATCAGTTTGAGTCGATTTGCTTCCGTCGACCCGGCGTGTAGTTATTGTGAACACAGTTTTGTCGATTCAAATAGATAATTGGTTTTTGGATTGGGTAACCGTGGGTTGGGCGATCCTCCCGTATTTCGGGAAGATGTATATGGCCAAGCAGATAAGGTTGCCATGGTGGATAGATCTACAGCTCACCGCATAAAGATGGATTAAAGAAATAGCCTATGAAAGTTCAGGGCATGACTCTTAGCTCTTAGTCCAAACTACCTTTAGAGAATGGGTCTTTGACTGGCATACGGTCTAAGAGGAAGATGAATTGGTCACTAAGAGCGGTAAAATAGTAGTTGGAAAGAAGTGGGCAAGTATTATGCTAATATTTCGTTTGTTGCACTAGCTAGGTCATTAAGTCCACGGTTGTCAGAATGCCAGAATTTTTGATCCGGCATAACAGAACTGTGGTATGATAAGTCTCGGTCTTTCTTATGGCTATTCAAGTGTGTGCGGTATGCCACAGGGTTTGTTGGCGTGCTTGAACTGCATCTGTGGTCTCTCCACAACTCGTTTGGTTGCCCCGGTCCAGTGGATGCGGCTTTCCTAGGTGTCGAATCTTGGCTTGATTCGAGTTGGTCTCTGATTGATCACAAGGTCAGTTCAGTTTTGGCTTAGTTTCCTTGAGCGACTTTGAAGCTCTGGAATTTAGCACTGTTTGTCTCATTGGTCGTTGGAAGTGATTCCATTAATTTTGCGTAGTGACTGGTATGATTGTCGATTTGTGGCCCCGGAGCGTGACTTCGTTGACTTTGGGGGAGCTTTGGATCAGATGACTGCTGATCTTCCAGTTGACATTCGTGGATACCAGTCATATATAAATTTCGCCGATCTACCAGTTCGCCTTCACGATGCTTTAGTTCGTGAAAGACTTTCCCACTCATGAATGGCTTTTTGGATCAGATGACCGTTGTTCTACTGGTTTACCTTCACGACGCTTTAGTTCATGAAAAACCTTCACGTTCGCGAAGGGTTTTTTCATGGTCAGATGTCGGGCGACCAGACGGCCTTGGAATGATAATTTATTGATTCTGAAAGGAGTTTTGGGTCGTGTGTCCGATGGCCCGGTGGTCTTAAAGCAATGATTCATCGACTTCAAGGGGAGTTTTTCAGATTCAGCTCAAGGGAACACAGTTTTATCGATTCTTGTAGGCTACGGTGTTTGATCTGGTCGTTCGACGGTCCTTTGGACAAGACTTCTCGACTCCACCAGCAACGCCGGTTCTTAGAAAGGGGATTGACATGACTCATCGAGGGCATATAAGGATTTCTTTCGCCGTGCTGTCTGCAATGCCCCTAGTGTCCCGGTACGGCTCATTTGGAAAAGGAGAGTAGACAAGGATGGATGAGAAAGCATCGCTTTAGGTTGATGTCCCATTCCTCAATTGCTAGCTAGCTAGAGTGTTATTTGATAATCATCTTTTCATCTGATTTCATCAGTTAGCTGGGGCACTTTTCTACTGGGTCTTAGTGGCCTTGCTTGGGCAGAAGGTCCCCGAGGTCCTATAGCTCCTTCACTGTTTGCTATGTTCTTCGGCACACTGCTGGGTTTGCCTTCTTCTAATTGCACTACTACTATTCTTTTAGAACCGGTTTGCCTTCCCATAGAATTCTTCCAAGGTAGTAGGTTGTTTCATCCTTTAATGATTCCCGAGGGCCTTGCTGCAGACTGCGTCTATCGCCCTCGCTTCGTCCATATCTTAGTCATACCTGTAAAGAAGCAATTTCGAATCAGTTGTATAGTTGTATAAAAGGCATAGTTGGCATGATAAACCTCTTTAGATATTCTGGATGTTGAATGGCTTCGGTGAATGGGTTTCGATTGGGGAAGATGCTCTAATCATTGTTAGATCAGTCGGTTTTTAAGTTATGGCTATTTATAATGCTTGAGAATGATATATGCATGATTGTCCATGCTTGAATGATTAGAAATGCCGACTGAATGGCGAATCACTTATGATGGGGTCGTGGATCAGTGACGATCCCCAAAAAATTTCGAACTAGGTGAGATCGGTCAAGGGTGACAAAGAAGGATCCTCAAGGTTGCATTCCAAAGTTCAAGGTATTCGGAGTTCGAATGTCCAAGTTATGGGCAAAAGAAGATGGATCGGCATTGATGGATTAGTAGTATTTTACTTGGAGTCCAACCCGAGAAAATTTGCCATTTTCTTGGAGTCCGCACATGATTCGCTTGGAGTCACAGAATTTGAAGTGTTGGGTTGGTGACAAACATTGCTTGGAGCCATTTGCATGTTTGCTTGGAGAAAATTTTAGTTTTACCCAAGTATGATTTCAGGCCATAATTTCCAAGGTTTACTTCGAGTGAAATGTATGATTACCCGAGTTCGACTTCGAGTCGGGACTAAAGTGAGTTTTTCAACGACCATTTTGACGATTTTTGATGATTTTCGATGACGAACATTCATGATTCGATGGTGGGTGCTCCACTATAGGATTGGAAGTTGGTCAGTCGGGAGCGGTCACAATATACCATGGGAGCTTAGCATTGTAATTGATCTTGGTTTATATCATATCTTCTTGGTTCTCCTGCCTCTAGGAGTACCGTTTGAGTAGCAATTCCTCGTCCATTGCTTAGCACTGTGCTATGGCATGGGTTTTATAGCTTCTTCTAGCATTTTGCATGTTGGCATTTTCATACAATTTGTCTTCCTCAAATTGTTTGTCATCTTCAGAGCCGAAGAGAGTCATCGTTATATCCTCCCGTGGGGTTTTCACTCCTAAGTTTGGGTTTGTAGCTGGTGTTTTTGCATTAGGTGAAGTGTTAACATTTTCTTTCGTCATGATTCTTGGAGCTCCACCCATTGCTTCCTTTCGACTATATCCCCTTCAAACGACCCATACTTTCTGGCGATCCATA
Source organism: Allium fistulosum (assembly GCA_030737815.1). Taxonomy (NCBI): domain Eukaryota; kingdom Viridiplantae; phylum Streptophyta; class Magnoliopsida; order Asparagales; family Amaryllidaceae; genus Allium; species Allium fistulosum. The sequence continues at coordinate 424,468,461 of CM060906.1, forward strand.
GCTTCTGGCGATCCATAGTATGGATCGCTGGCAATCCATGTACTTAACTGATTTCAGAACTTTGTCTTCTAGGGTTCCTATTGGATCATGATGCGAGAGAGTTAATTGACCCACAAGCGAACATCATGGATCGCTAGCGATCCATAGGAGATGGATTGCTAGCGACCCATCACCTTAGCATGTGTTTGCTTGCTTTTTCTCCGATCCTTCTTGGTTGGTTCTTATGTTCCCAACAGCAAACCTTCTAAGTAGAGGTCGAGGATCTAATATCTGGACCTATGGGATCCAACATAGATAGCTAGATCTGAACTCTGAGTTCAACTCTTAATGAAAGCACTAAAATGTTAACCCAAAAAATGGATCAACACCCTGGTTTGAGTTTGAAAGCAACATCCATGTTTCGACAGAGCAATATCATAGATAATAGGTATAGAAAAAGATAGTAAAAGAAAGAAGACAAGGAATTTTTATGGTCGGCTGTTAACGAAGCCTACGTCCACTTTATAGTTTTATTATAGACTGATTGCTATTACAAGTATTGTTTGATTACAAAGCTTTGATTATCCTTAGATAGATTGAATCCCCAGAGTTTTAATCCACTGGAGAATCACAATGAATTCCTTTAGAAATTGTTGTGATGGAGGTATAGAGTGAAGAATGTTTCTAGTAGAGCTTCAGCCACCAGTCCGGAGAAGATCCAGTTTATGTTGCAGGTAGGATGGTATTTGTAGGGATCATAGAGCTTCTAGGCCAGGCCACTTCATCAACAATCTTGTTTAAATCTAACATGTTATGATCTAAGCATATCATCATCCAAATCATCATAAAAAGGGATTTAATCTTAAACCCAAAACCAAATGATTAGAAACAAAATAGAGATGGTATAAATTATTATTCACCTTGATTAGGATAAGGAGATTGGATTGAGATTGAGATTTATTCCCCTTCTTTAATTCCTTAGCTTGATTTGAATTTGTCTTCCTTAACAATGGCTGACTCCTCTTTTTATATTTGCGTTTTTAAGTTTTGTGAAAAATGAACGTGAATGGATAGCAAGCCATGGATATATATATATATATATATATATATATATATATATAAGGGTTATGGAATTTAAGTGCGGCTAATTTCCAATATGCCCTTATGCAAATCAATTAGCCTATAATCCATTCTTAAGCCCATCTAATTAATTAATTAAGCACGACCTCTAAGTATTTATTCAAATCTCAATCCCCTTATCACTTTATACTTACATTATTTTATTTTATTTATCTAATTAAATCTCCTGAGTATATTATTAAAAATTAGGGGTGTTACATGCTCTCCTCCTAAAAGAATTTCATCCTCGAGATTCGGTAAGGACTAAATACTAAAAATAGCAATCATCTGTAATGACTCCTAATAATCATACTAATCTACCAGACTAGCAATTATCTATATAAATCTAATATAGACATACCCTCAAAGCAGATTAGGATAAGTATCTCGATTCATGTCCTCTGTCTCCTAAGTACAATCCTTCTCATTGTCGCTCCACTGAACTTTCGCTAACTTGACTGTCTTGTTCCTCAATCTTTTCTCATCTTTCGCTACAGCCCGAACAGATTGTCTAACAAAAGTCAAATTAGGCTCTACTATCAGATCTTCCAGCCCAATTGAAGGAATAGTAGTCTCTGGATCATGCACATACTTGCGAAGATGAGACACATGAAATATATTATGGACACCAGCCATACTTCTCGGCAACTCTACTCTGTAAGCGAGCTTTCCAATCCTCTCTATAATCTAGAATGGACCAACATATCTTGGTGCCAGCTTCCCTGACTTTCCAAATCGTACCACCCCCTTCATCAGTGATACTTTAATGAAAACCATATCCCCAACTGAGAATTCTTGGTCTTTACACTTCTTATCTGTGTAACCCTTCTGTCTGGACTGAGCTTCCTTCATCCTTTTTCGGATTAACTCAATCTTCTCTAACGCCTCCCTAACCAATATGGACCTAAGACCAATCTGTTTCTAGTCTCCAACCAACATGCTGGTGATTTGCATGGCCTTCTATACAAAGCTTCAAAAGGCACCATTCTTATGCTAGTCTTATAACTATTATTATAGGAAAACTCAACCAAATGTAGGTGATCCTTCCAAGATCCACCAAAGTCCAATACACAAGTTCTCAACAAATCCTCAAGTACCTTATTGACTCTCTCGTCTGCCCATCCGTCTGAGGGTGATATGCAGTACTCATCTTGTGCTTAGTGCCTAACACATCCTGTAGGCTCTTCAAGAATTCGCTAGTAAGCAAAGCATCTCTGTCACTGACTATACTACTAGGAATCCCATGCAGTCTAACTATGTTCTTCATGAACAACTTAGCCAAAACAGGTGCCCTCCTGGTTGACTTAACTGGAATGAAATAGGCACTCTTGGTCAACCTGTCCACTATGCCCCATATACTTTCATTTCCTCTATCTGACCTTGGTAACCCATCTATAAAATCCATGGATATCGAATTCCATTTCCAAACTGGAGTCTCTAAAGGTTGAAGCAATCCACTTGGCTTCTGATGTTCGGCTTTCACTTGTCGACAGTTCACGCACTGCCTAACTCACAAGCCAACATCCCTCTTCATACCTTCCCAATAGAAGCTCCTCTTCATATCTTGATACATCTTGGTCCCTCCAGGATGAATCGTAAACTTGGATCGATGTCATTCTCTAAGAACTTCTTTCCTCAAGTCCTCAACGTTCAAAACGCACAATCGTCCCTTATTTTTCAACCATCCTCTCTGGTCTAGACTAAAATCTTTGAGATCATCGATCGCAGTTCCAACCTCAAGCCTTCTAATCCTCTTGGATAATACTGGATCCTCTTTCGGCTTAGAATCTTTCCTTTTGATCAACACTGGCCGAACTTCCAAATAGGACAACATAGCGGTACTTTGACTAGAATTAGCAGTCAATCTTAACTGCACACTACAAGTAGTCAAAGCTTCCAAATCTTTCCATTCTGCTAACATAGCTAACACCACCGCCTAATGTCTTCTGCTAAGAGCATCCGCTACCTTATTTCCTTACCCAGGAGTATACTCTATACCAAAATCATAAGCAGCCAAAAACTCCAAACACCTCTGTTGTCTCATATTTAACTCCTTTTGAGAGAATAAGTACCTTAAAGACTTATGATCTGTGTATAGTTCAAATCTCTCCCCTAAGAGATAATGCCTCCAAATCTTCAATGCGAAGATCACCGCAGCCAACTCCAAATCATGAGTAGGATATCTCACTTCATGCGATTTAAGCTGTCGTGAAGCGTAGGCAATCACTTTACCCTTCTGCATCAACATAGCCCCCAATCCAATTCCACATGCATCGTAATACACCACTAACCCTTGGTTTCCGTTTGGAACTACTAACACAGGTGCATTGGTCAAAAAATGCTTTACCTTAAGGAATGCTTCCTCACATTTGTCGGACCAAACAAACTTGACCTCCTTCCTGGTTAGCTTAGTCAAAGGTGCTGCTATCCGTGAGAAATCCTTGATGAATCTCTGGTAATACCCAGCAAGTCCAAGAAAACTTCTAATCTCAGTCACCGTCTCTAGTCTCTTCCAATTATTAACAGCTTCGATCTTATCCGGATCAACTGACAACCCTTTCTCTGAAACCACGTGACTAAGAAACTTAACCTCTTTCTTCCAGAAATGACACTTGGAAAACTTCGCTTTCAGCTGATGCTGCCTCAGCGTCTCAAGCACAATCCTAAGATGATCCTCATGCTCTCTTTCATTCTTAGAGTATGCCAAAATGTTATCTATAAACACCAACACGAACCAATCCAAATACTCTCGGAAAACTCGATTCATCAAATCCACAAAGAAAGCAAGTGCATTCATTAACCCGAATGGCATTACTAACCACTCATACGAACCATACCTAGTTTGAAATGCTGTCAAAGGAATACTATCCTCTAGCAATCTTAACTGATGGAAACCTGTCGCCAATCCAACTGGGAAAACACTCTGGCTCCACACAACTGATCAAATACATCATCAATTCATGGCAAAGGATACTAATTCTTAATCATCCTCTCTTTCAACTTACGATATTCGATGCACATCCTCAACGACCCTTCTGGTTTCTTCATGAATACCACGGCTGTTCCCCAAGTTGAACTGCTTGGTCTAATAAAATTCCTTCCTTCTAGTTCCACAGCAACACCTTCAATTCCTTCATCTCAGTAGGTGTCATCCTGCTAGGCAGTCTATTCATAGGTTCAGCTCATGGCACAAGATCTATCTGAAACTCAACAGCTTGTCTCGTTGGTAGTCCTGTGACCGGCTCAAAGACATCAGCAAACTCTCTTGCTACTCGAACCTGGCTTAACTCTTCTCCTACTTCCATTGCGCTTAACAAAGCACAACTACTCCGGTCAGAATTCTCCACTAAGAATATGATTCGGTTATGACTATCTAGGTGTCTCAGTGATATCTCCCCATCATGGAAAAATATCCTAGCCTCATACTTGCTCAGCCAATCCATACCCAAAATGATTTCGAAATCAAAGACATATAGACTTCATGCAAACTTATGACATAACAAGTCAAGTTCTAACTGGTTACATCTCCTCCCGAGAGTTGCATACCTCCTATTGGATTCACAACCCTTAAGGAAGTAACAAGGTTTGTGGGTTCATAAACTATCAACCAAACACTGAGATATAAATGAATGTGATGCACGGTATCAAATAGTATCTTAACTAGTATACTCTGAATCAAAAACGTACCTTCCATCACAGTCTTCCCTTTTTCAGCTGTAGTTGGCCTAGTAGATGATGGTCCAACAGCAAAAACCTTTCCCTTGTCCACCCTAACCGGTTCTGGACACTGATTCTTATAATGCCCAACCTTGTCACAACTGAAGCACTTCACACTCTTATTATCTGCAGCCTTCTTCCCCTTGCCTGACTGGCACTCATTTGCATAACGACCATTCTTGTCACACTTAAAGCAAACTAAATCAGCCTTTCCCTTCTTGAAAGCATCTCCCTTCTAGGCTCCCTTCTTCTTAAAGAACTTCCTCTTCTTTCCCTGAGAACCCTGGGTTTCAACTGGCTTCTCTCTAACACAAACATCAAGCATTTCTTCAAGGCAAATTGCCATCTCCACCACTGCATTACTAGGATCACGGATATGTGTTAGGGTTGCCCTAGCAAGCTTAGGTCTCAATCCTCGAATGAACCTCTCATTTCTCCTGATGACAGTGTCTATAGTATTATATCCATAACGGGACAACTCATCAAACTTAGCAGCATACTCAACAACCGACATCTCTCCCTGTTCCAGGTCCAAAAAATTCTTCAACAGCGCTGATTTAGCAACCTCGGACATAAACCTCCGTTTAAATCTCCTTCGAAAATCAGCCCAAGTCAAATCATCCTCCGGAACTCCGACAGTAACATTGTTCCACCAATGAAGTGCTGACCCTTGCAACTGCCTAAAGGCCAACCTTCTCTTCTGCTCATTATCTAAACCCAAATCAGCAAAGATACACTCACAATGCAACAACCAATTCTCTACCTTTATGGCATACTCTGTTCCCATGAACGGTTTCCCACCAAGACTGGTGTAATCTCTACTCGGCTTAGCATAATTATTCCCAACTAGAGCCACATGATTAGCTCCTCCAACATTTCCAGCAACTCCAACAGCAGCTCCAGCTTGCATCATATTGACGAAGAACTAATACATCACCCCCATATCTACGGGTGGATTTCCACCACCCACATTAGCATCAGCATTTCGATTACATTAGCCTGTCGACCCGGGTTCCTCCTGTTGGGTTGACCATTTTCATTGGTTATGGTGCTTCCTCCACCGAGATTTCCTCTTCCGTTTCCTGCTTCCATATCTTCTTTCTCGTAAATCTGCATACGAGCCTTAGTAAGATACATAAAAATGGTCTAAGAGAGAGGGGATTACGTACTTATATATATCTATATATCAAATACAAGTACATTACTATAGCGTTAACCCAAACCCCGATCTTATTTTCAGATTCATTGGATTATGTTTGAAAACCCTTTAGGTTTAAATTTCTTTTAAGTTCATAAACCTATGCTCTGATACCAACTTGTAACATCCTCTACTTGGAGGCCCAAAACTAATGGCTACAGATGCTGCAGTCATCCATAGTTATTAATCCTCGACAACCAAATACGGTAATGTTAGATATATCAGAAACACATGAATATGTGAAAAAATTAAAACATTGTACAAGTTCCACATTCCATTTCAAAACATTTCAAATCCATTACATAATCCTAAAACGAGAACCACGTTCAGAGAAAATATATTTATTACAACATATGTCAAGAGCGACATATGAAGAAGCCCCCTTGGATGATCAGAGTATATATATAGGCAATTTAACAGCTTTGCCTTTACAACAACAACACAGCAAAATCAAAATAAAAGAGAAATCTAGATAGCTATCATGCCTCCTGCATGTCTCCGGAAGCTCATTCGGCTAAAGAGGTATATGAAAACCTCAACTTTCAAACTACTCAAAATCAATTGAGTACCTGAGAGTTTAAGGGGAAAACATAAACTTCAAGTCAGACATAAATCCTGGTATGAATAATAATCTTCCATCTCAAACCATTTAGATATCAAGTGAGACCACACCACTTAGCGGAATGGGTTTTCCCCTCAATAGTTTCCTAAAACCTTTAAAAACCATATACTGTGCTCCCGCATCCACAACGGTTAAAACAATTCAAAACAAGATGATGATATGCAAATAAATAAATCAATTCTGGATTTTCCATCCCCATTCATTTTGACTAACTGTCTCATTTATAGTTTCTACGGTCATTATTAACCTATTAGTATTCATGGGCTTACTAATAACCTGTTTAATGTTTATGGACTCCCTGTCCAGTTTCATAGTTTTCATGGGATCACTAAGAACCTATTGGCCCCTACCAATATCTTTACTGTTTCATGGGTTCTCCCTAAACCTATTGGTAACTCCAATATCTTTCCTCTTATCCTAGTTTTTATGGGTTGATTAGGAACCTATTGACTTCTGCCAGTCTCCTTATCCGGATATAGTTTTCATGGGCTAACTATGAACCTGTCTTCCTGACATCTTCGTTTAAACATAGTTTTCATGAGCTTACTATTAACCTATTGGCCCCTACCAATATCTTTTCCTATAGACAGTTTTCAAGGGCTTACTGTGAACCTATTGGCCCCTGCCAATATCTTTAATTAATTTAATTTATATTCACTACTGGGTCAACCTAGCTGGTTATTCCGCCCTTCCCCAAACTACCATTATGGGTTCATTACAATGTGAATATATTCAAATACATATATGAAGAAGCAAACATAATAATACCAACCCCTGTGGTTTAATATCCTTGAAATCATTTTATATAAAACTTGGTTGGTCCCTTTAACCCATTAATCGAGGAAAACTTCTTCAAAACTCCATTAAAAACACTTTATTTATGCCATGGTTTTCTTTTAAAATGAGATTGGGTTATTTGTTATGAAAACTAAGGTTTTCGAAACCTTAAAACATCACTTTCGAAACCCTTGGATAACCTCCTTCGAAAGCATAGAAAACTTATTTTCAAAACATTGCATATAAACCTTTGGAAGCTCTTTTCAACATCTCTTTCGAAACCAAAATATACCTTTCGAAAGTATCAAAACATTACTTAATAATCCTAGGACATAGCTTTGAAACCAATGAAAGTACCCCTTCCGAAACCATTGGGCTTTGCTTTAAAAACATCTTTTGGGTCAAAGTGAATATATATGAAAGTATCTCTTTTGAAACCTTTTCTCTTTATAAAAGTGTTTGGGGAAAACTTGATAGCATCGAAACCATTCATTCGAAAGTTTTAAACCAATTAAGTAGAACTTTGAAGGATAGCATCGAAACCCTCTTTCGAAGCCATTACCCTCGAAACCCTTAAACCCTTTCGAAAGCATCTAGGAAGTGGCTTAGTATATCTTTAAAACAAAAACTACCCTTCGAAAGAATTGATGACTTCAATACACTCGAAAGGCAAAAGAACGGCAGCAGGGTTTCGATTAGGTCGTAATCATCATTTTCGAAAGCATTGTTTTATAAACAAGGGACTCATTCGAAAGCTTATACTTAAAAATAAAATATGGCAACCTTCTTCGAAAGCTATTTAGAAAATCCCTTTTGATAGTATATGTTTCGAATCCTTCGAAAGCTTTAGTAAAACAAAGGCAGGCGATTAACATTTAAAAGCAGAACAAAGATATCAACCCCATTAGAAGCAATGCTTTCGACACCATGTCTTCCGCCTTTCTCCAATCCACTACGTACCAACGTTGATACCTTTCATATTGGTTTCGGCTTTGTGGGGTATCGAATTGATCGAAGGCGGAAGCTAAGGGTCAAAAGGTACTTCTAATAGAGGTGGAATTCAGTTTTCTGGGTAAATCTGATTTAATGCCAATTAAAGAAAATACTTTCTAACTAACCTACCCACATGTACACATGAGATTGGTTACCTCAAATTTTCAAATTCTATACCAAAATAAATGCCGCATAATTTCAGACCTAAACCAAGAATAATTTAGCAAATAACTCTTTTCATTAAGCAAAAAAAATAAAATCATTTAGGTCCTCCTTTCAAAATAATTTAATTCTCATAGTAATTCACTTAGAAAAAATCCCCAAAAATTACAGAAATTCACTTTTAACTAACATATCTAAATTTCAGATCCAAATTCTCAATATAATTTCTGAAATAAATTTCTAAACCAAACTAACCATATTTTCCTTTGAAAATTCATAGTAATCTTTCCATAGCTCAAAAATTTAACCAAATTAAAACCCAACTCCAAAATCATGTTTTACATAACATATAAATTCCTCATGGCATTCGATATCAATTATAATCGGTTTTACCCTTAAAACCATGAAAAATAATATTTAAACAATCTTGTTTAAATCTACCATGTTATGATCTAAGCATATCATCATCCAAATCATCATAAAAAAGGATTTAATCTTAAACCTAAAACCAAATGATTAGAAACAAAATAGAGATGGTATAAATTATTATTCACCTTGATTAGGATAAGGAGACTGGATTGAGATTAAGATTTATTCCCCTTCTTTAATTTCTTAGCTTGATTTGAATTTGTCTTCCTTAACAATGGCCGGCTCCTCTTCTTATATTTGCGTTTTTAAGTTTTGTGAAAAATGAACGTGAAAGGATGGAAAGCTGTGGATATATATAAGGGTTAGGGAATTTATGTAGGGTTAATTCCCAATATGCCCTTGTGCAAATTAATTAGCCTATAAGTCATTCTTAAGCCCATCTAATTAATTAATTAAGCACGGCCTCTAAGTATTTATTCAAATCCCAATCCCCTTATCACTTTATACTTACATTATTCTATTTAATTTATCTAATTAAATCTCCTGAATAATGTTATAAAAATTAGGGGTGTTACACATGGCTCTCGGCTATATACATCAACGGGTGTCACGGATTTGGGGAGCGACCCCGTAATTGGGCCGCTAGGATGGATAGTAGCCAATCTGGTTTACTCCCCGACATATATTAGGAGTACATAATGAATAGACAATTTTATGGCTCTTAGCCTACTCACTCTCAGCGAGCATCACTTTAAACATAATACCTCGTATACTCGACCTTGTTAGAATGTTATCTACTTACAACGAACAATCGAATAAATACCACAACAGCGTCCCATACCAAGGCATCTTACTCAAACATTTATTCACTGCTCATAAACCACACTCAAACTCTAAAATAATTTATATAACGAGTCAAAAGAATAATTAAAGAATATTACCAAATGCCCCATCCAAAACGGTATTATAACTTCATCTATTCAAATTTCTCATCGGACAAAAAGAATATCCCAAAATCAAATAAAAGGATGGAATCACCGTATGAAATCACATCAACATCAACTAACCAAAATAGATACGGTGAATCATTCATATAATCTCATTCAATATATAAGAAAAGTGAAATCGAAAAATATAGAAATTAAATATATAAAATCCCAATTTAATTCAGAAATGAAATAATAATAAACTTCAACAAAATCTTTCTTTGACCAGTTAAAACAAACGTTCAAGTATATATATTTAAAACATCCCAAATCCCTTAACGAATCAAATATAATTTATAGAACTTACTATATAGTTTTGTATAATTAAATTCTATTTCAAAATAATTTATAACTTCCAAAGTCACTTTATACATCAAAATAACTATGAAAACTATTTCATAATTTTCTATAACTAAATAATACTATTAAAGATAAATTTATAAATCTCCAACAAAGTTATTTTCATTTTAAACCATAATTTATAATTCAAACCTTCACTATATATCCAAAATCTCAAATAGCTTATATTGAAAATCATTTTATATTGTTTTAAATTTATTTAATAAATTTCTATGATTAAATGCTATTTCAAAATAAATTTATAAGTTATAGAAATAATTATATTTATTTCAAACCATAAAATATAATTCAAAATCTTCACTTTATACTCTAACAGTTAGAAATAAAATATTTTCCGTTTTCAAAACAACTTTTATATCCAAAATAATTTCCAAGAAATCATTTTATTTACCAAAAATTTATTATTTATTTATAAATATAGTTTAGCTCAATTTTAAAAATACCAAAACTAATTTATCAAAACTTTTAAAACAAGAAAATTAACCAAATATCCAAAAATATGAATTATGGAACAACATCCTCCAAAAAATTTTAGCAATCATCAATATAATCTTTTTTATCATCTGGCCGAGTGGAATTACATCGAATTTTGGCCATCGATACACTGTACACACAATATAAATAAATTACACAAATTGAAATGCAAACGAACAGCATTTTCTTTGCATTTCGAACATCCAACAAATACAATCCAATGTCACACAATCAATTAAATATTCTGATCGATGATTCATCTAAACAATCAAATTAACATGCATAATCAATCAAAACCCAAATAAACATCTCAACAAAGTAATTCAACCAATATATGGATTATATGCATATATAGCAGATGATAAATTCTTAGATATAGTTGTAAGTGAGAAAACTCACCTAACTACTGCTCGAGCAACTAATACACGACTAAATGACGACAATGTCACTGCCATTCGCAAGGCCAAGCCAATCATTATCGTTGTCCATAGTCGTGGTTGATGTGTCCAAACTCCAAACAGTCGTTGCCCAATCTCCATTCGTCGCGCCTCCATCACTAACATCAACCGTTGCTAGTCCAATTCACTACCACATCGCCCCAACGTCCACAACGTCGTAGCCAACATCTATCACCAACAACCTCTTCATGCCTTAACACTACCAGCCTCATCAACGTCGAAACCTTAGCACCTAAGCCTGCTTTATGACCGCTCCAAGCACCACATGATTCCTCAAATAAGATGAAAGCCCAGGTCGATCGCCTCCACTACTTCCATTCGTGATATTTGCACCACATCGGGGCACTAAGGTCACGGCCTGCATCAATACCGCCAGGCTCAAGTCACGCTAGTAATTTCACGCATGTCCAAGCACCCTTCAACCAAGTCAAATCCTCTCCTCCTATGTTAGCGTCTTCCTCCAGGTCGTGTACGATAGTTTTTCTTATGTGGTGCGATTTTGAGTTTTTTGGGTAATAGGGCAACACTGGTCAATGAGATAATTGGTTCGATCCTCTGCAATTGAAGGTGCAAGGAGGGTTCTAGAACAAGGAAGAAATTGGCTTGAGTTTTTGTTTTGGGCCATAATTACCAATTTATTTTTGATTTCAATTAATTCTCTCTCCTTTACTTTTTACAACTCCTTTTAATCTACTTGTAAATAAATTTCAATTTGATTTAAATTAATTTTTCACTTATAAAAATGTTTCGTAATCAACTAAAACAATTTAACTCAGTTTCAACATATTATTTGAAAAGAAATTTATTAACTTAATTTGATATATTAAATAAAAATCTTATATTAAATATAATTTAATTTACTACAAATATATTTTCAAAAGATTTTATATCAAAAATTAAATTCAAACATTTTTATTTTGGTTAAATTAATTTATTTATACGACGTAGAAAGTAAGGTTGTTACAAACTCCCCGCTTATGAAAATTGCGTCCTCGGAATTTCTTATAGGGAGACGTCAAACAATTCATACCTTGACTTTATACGTATCTAGTATTTTCTATCAAACTTAAACTACTCAATCTTCTATATGGCTCTTTACATTTCAATACATCTTTATCGTATGGTAAGATTTAAATAGATTCATTTAATGCCTCCTATTTTTCGCACACAATATAATCATATGAAAATTGCTAACTTCCAAAATTTTTGGAAAATTTCGGCAGAGTCTCCTTGAACAGAGAGACTTTTGAATAATGATAATATGGTAAATAAGATATACATTAACCAAAACATGATCGTAAACAACATATATCAACAATTGCCACACGTCATATAATTCATAACATATATATCTCTTTATTACTACCATTATTGATTCTAAAGGCATGAAGCCATGATGACAACAATAATGTCAAAGTCAAAGGATCTCATAGACAAAGGAAGTGTTAAATTAAAGAAAAGTAGGCCATCAAGGCCAATGGCGAAGCCAACAATGATGTCGCATACCATTGATGCTGCGTCTCGTATATCAATGCTGCGTCTCGTATATCAAGGCCAAAGAGTGACTAAGAATACCGAATAACATCAATGCCGTGTCTCATATATCGCCAGTAGATGATATCATATGAAGCCAATAATCGATATCTTACACTATTGATATCGCATATCATCAGGGCAGTGATATCAAATAACACTGTATAGTAAGCCATCAATGTTGTAGCCACATGATATATCATCGATGTTGCGTCACATTGATGCTGCATCTCTTCAATATCGAATGCTGGAGGTAAATGAGATAAGAGATTTCAAGTGTCAAGAAAAAACAAATATGAGGTTGTCGCCTTCCTTCAACGTTGCCGTTCAAACAATACCGCCTACCATCAATACCCTGTCATAGTGATGTCGCCCTTTACCAACCAAGGGAATATACAATAGCATATCACATGTCGCCGGTATGATAAAGGATGCTAAATGCCTTCATTTTTAGGGATGATGTGAAAAGCTATCAAGCTGCATGCAATCAGGATGATGATGCCATAATCCTTCAGTGCACCAAAGATTTCCTTGAATCATTAAATCAATGCAATATCCCAAGCGCCATCGAGATAGACCTTGATGCTGAAGATCAAGTATGCCGCATTGACGTGTGGCGTCCATGCCGTACCTTGCTACCCCTATAAATACAGACCTAGAGGCATGGAAGATGGGCGATCAATTATTTTCTCATTTCTTGCTTTTTAAACTTTGTACTCCTAAATCACTTTGGGAATTTTAGTGCCAATTATAACCTTTCAAACCATATTACAAATAAGGGCTTGTACATGTACAATCGCGTAGTATATTGAATAAAGAGATAAGATTGTTGGTATACCAGTCTCAACCATATATAACTTTAACGTGATCATTGGCTTCACCATTGAACATTTCGAACTCCTGTGAATTTGGCAAATAAGGCCTTGGATATTCAACAACTTCATAGCATATTAAGGGAGACTTCCTAAATTGTGATTTGTTTCGAATTCACAAACACTTATGATTTGATCATAACTTATTTCGAATTCCTAAACATTCATCATTTCAAGGTTAATATGGATTCAACATGGAGCACGTGCCTTCCTAGCAAGTTAACCTAGGAGTACTAAAGATTCTACTCCACCAAGTTTCATTTTCCTTACACTTTTTGGGTGTTAGTGAGAAATTAGTTACTATTTTGGTGCTAAAGGGGAGCTCGAATCTCCGTCTCCGCTTATCCCACAATCGAAACTACCTTAACCTACATATATAGAGCTTAAAGGTTTTGTCCCTACAATGCATATCCCATTAAGGGACTATTCTAGACCTTATCTAATCTAATTTGGATAATGACTATCTCCGAACAAGAATCTTCCGAGCCCCGAGTAACTGGGCCAACCTACCAAATCAACAGTGATCCTCAACTTCATGAGGAGCAAGTATTAAGGTTCTTAGCACTACAAATCATGGAAGATAAGAGAAGGCAATTAACTCCTTATGATCCAAATAAGCTGAGCTTAAACCCATTTCACATAAGGTTTACACCAATCTTTGCTTTGGGAAAGAAAGATAAGAAAGATAACATCTTTATAGAAATGAGGAAGAGAATTCAACTCCAAGCAAGGGGAACATCTTTGAAAGAGAAATAACAATAGACTTTGATCAATTCACTAAAATGTGGAAGAATATGCTTAATCGTTCCCATAAATCAAACGAGACTCAAAGCTCTTTAAAGAGAAAATTTGCTATGGAGGTTAAAGAGCCTGTCACATACAACAAAAGAGCTAAGTGGAAATTAAGGGAGTCATCTTCCAAAAGTTCACATCTTTCTAAGAACTATTCTCTTACCACTTCTTATGATGATATTAACATCCTCACCAAGGAAAGGCTAAGCTATTGGCCTTCTCAAAAGAAACGACCAAAGAATGAAAGAAATCTTGGAGGACGATATTGTCATTATCACCACTCAAATGGCCACGATACCAATCATTGTCCAAGCTTGGAAGGGATGATCAACAATTTCGTAGGACAAGGAAAGCTTAAAGAGTTTGTAAGGTGATGTTGAATAAGTCGACAATAAAGAAAGATTCTTGAAATGAAACAAGTATATCCACTGGATCAATCAAAGAAAGGAGTAAAAATTTCCTTAAATAAAGTAAAAGCCTAAACCATTACCTATGAGGTAATAATGGCGAATAAAGCCTTTGATCCTACTGCAAGGGCTTAATCAAAGTACCTCCTAGAGGGAGGTTAGAGTAAGCCTTTGGTCCCTCCAGAAATGGCCTTGCCAAAGCATCCGCAAGCCTTTAGTCTCACCTACGTGGCCTGGCCGAAGCGCCTCCTAGGGAGAGGACGAAGTAAGCTTTTGGTCCTGCCTAAGATAGCCTGGCCAAAGCATCAAACCAGATTTCAGTACCGCCTGTTGGGTAAATTCTTACCACCGGTCCAAGGCTAGACAAACCCAATCACCTCTACTGAATCAACTCATCTCCTACCTTTGCCGAACCAACCAGCTTCTCAAGCTCCTGCCGAACCATCCCCTATCACCGAACCACCGGACCAACCTACTCACATCCTTCCACCGAACCACCGGACCAACCTACTCACATCCTTCCACCGAACCACCGGACCAACCTACTCACATCCTTCCACCGAACCACCGGACCAACCTACTCACATCCTTCCACTGAACCACCGGACCAACTTACTCAACATACTTCCCACCGAACCAAGCACACCAGTCCACCATGCTTCTACCACCGAACCATAGTAAGCCAGACCCGCTCCACCAGACCAGATTACATCAGCCCAGGCCCGCCAGCTGCTGTATACCTCCAAGACCCCTACCCCTAGCCTCACTCTATAAATAGAGGGGTAGGGGTACAATAATGGGGGACAAGTTTGAGAGCTCAAGCACGGAGAGAACTTTCAAACAACTTTCTTTTACTTGTATCAAAGCTTTGTACTTGTAATCAAAACAAGAGAAGAGAAATAACATATAAAGTGGACGTAGGCACATTCTGGCTGAACCACTATAAATTTGCGTGTCTTTTTACACTTTAGCCCCTGCTTTTCATATATTTGCATAAATCACTCAAATCACTAAGAACAACATAAGATCTACTAAATCATACAACTTTGAGGTGTTTGTCCATTTTTTGTGCAAACATTTTTGGTGCTTTCATTAAGAACTAGAAGCTCGAAGCTTCAGCTTCATCCACTTAACAGTTTTCCTAACAGCATCGTTCGCCACTTGGAAAACATGCCTCCCAAACAGAAAAAAGATGTTAACAAAGGAAAAAACATCGCGTCCAGCAGTCTTCCAGATCTAGCTGTCACGGGTCAAGTAAATCGTCCTCCTCCAGCAGCGGTAACAAATGAAGGACAGGCTAACCCAACCACTCCTGCCACAGAACAGCCTGCAGCAATTACTAGGGCAGATTTGGACAGAGTTGTGGTTGAAGTAACTAACCGCTTCACGTCCCAACAGGAAGCCTTGGTGGACCATCTCATGTCACGCTTAAGGGACGCTGAAGAGTCCAAACGCAACACTGAATCATGGGGCGAGTCCCAGTCTGGAGGATCTCAGAGACAACAAAGATCTTCCTTCTTCGAAGGGGCTAACGGCAGAAGTAGCCATGGTAGGAGCCGAGACCGAGCACAGCCCGAAGTTAGGCCTGAGGAAACATTTGGTACCGAACCCCACGGGGGAGGTACCGGACGAAGGTCAACTGTAGCTGAGCCTGTCATATTGCCTAACCACGGAAACGCCAGTGAACGGGGCCGATCTAGAGTCCAGCCCGAAGTTGGACCCGAGGAAGTGCTTAGATCAGAACCCAACAGGGGAAGATCAAGGCAAGGGCCAACTGTAGCTGACCCTAGCATGCTCCCAGAAGATCAAAGGCAGCCGCCGGAAAATATGAGGAATGATAGACGATACCATCCCTACAGGTCATCTGGACGGAATCAATCCCACAGAACATAACCAAACTCGTTTCTATCTGCTCCAAATTCTGATGAAAGGATGACGCGCTTATTCAGAGAGTGCGTCCAACGGGAGCAAAGAGATCGAGGGATAGGCGCTAGGGTGACTAGCCCTTTCGCCCGCAACATTGAAATTGCTATCACCCCCCGAGAATGGAAGATGCCAACAATGGAACCTTACAAAGGAACCTTCGACCCCGTTGTACACTTACAGAGGTACACGCAACATATGCTCATGAGTGGAGCAACAGAGGGAGTACTATGCAAATGCTTTCTGCTCTTCTTAGCAGATCTCACTACCTCCTGGTTCTGTCATCTACCCCAGGGATCCATCAGCTCGTGGGAAATGTTGAAAGAAAAGTTTATCAGTCAGTTCCGCATCCATGTGGAACAACCTAAGGACGCTTATTCCTTATCCAGCGTCAAACAGAAACCTGGAGAAAAACTGCAGCAATACCTAACCCGATTCATTGCCGCAGCAGCCGCAGTCCAAGATGCCGATGAGAAGCTTATCCTAATGGCCCTCTGTAGTGGTGTGCATCCGGACACTAAATTTGCCAGAAGGTTGACGAAAGAAAAACCAGCTACTTTACCCGATTTCTTCCATGAAGCCGGGAAATACATGAGGCTTGAGGATGCTGCCGTTGAGGGGCAGTCAGGACAGCAAAATAAGGCAACTCACAGCAACGCCCCCGCTGTGGCAAGGGACGTTCGAAGAAATGATTCCAGAGACAATGCTGGGGGCAAGAAGGGAGAAAAGCGCCTATATCGGCCTGGACCGAGATTCGACACTTACACTCCTTTGAACGAGACCGTCGAAAATATCTTCCTTGCCACCCAAGGCGAAGTTAGATACAAATGCCCACCATACAAGAAGGAATCAGATAACGTGCAGAAGTCTGGAAAGTTCTGCCGCTTCCACGAATCTCACGGGCATGATACCAATGAATGCCATCATCTCCGGGATCTGATTGAGGAACACATCAGAAGGAAGAAACTGGAACATTATGTAAAAAGTTAGGACAGGACTCCAGCTCCTGCCAATGAAAACTCAAGGCTACCCTCACCGGGGACCGACAGAGGAAACCGCAACGCTAGCAGCTCTAGCCAAGAGAAGATAGTGGTCCATACCATCTCAGGAGGACCGCACATCGCAGACAGAAGCTAGAAAGATATGGAAAGTCGCTTAGAGACAATAAAGACTGTGTCAATTCGGTTATAGAAGAGCGCCACCCGAAGCGGAAAGAAAGTGATGACATCACATTCGGTAAGCGTGACCTAGAAGGAAGGCAGTACCCTCACATGGATCCCATGGTTATCTCTGCCCGACTCGGTCCCGCCGAAGTTTACTGAATCCTGGTAGACACTGGAAGCTCAGTAAACATCCTGTTCAAACACGCATTCGACAAAATGAAGCTATCAATGAAGGATGTATCTCCTTGCGATAAACCACTACACGGTTTCACTGGAGATGCGAAGATGCCCCTCGGGCAACTGGACCTCTTTGTTGAGATTGGAAGCCATCCCCGCTCCGTTGTACGGAAACAGACGTTTGTGCTAATAGAAAACCATTCGGCCTACAACGCCTTCTTAGGAAGGCCAGCCTTGTCTGACTTCCAAGTTGTCCTAGCCCCATGGTGCCTAAAGATGAAATTTCCAACAGACAATGGAGTAGGGGAAGTGGAAGGAGACCAAGACGTTGCTCGAGACTGCTATGTGACTGAACTTCGCAACAACCACAGGAAGGATAAAGGGAAGGGTGTAGAGATTGCCCTCTGCACAAAAAGTCTAGAAGCATAGCAACTAAAGAAAGCCCCTCCTCTTCGATATACCAGCGACCTTTTCAATGAATTAGACCCTAGGGACAAAGAGGAGGAGGCCACCGCCGAGCCTGTAGAGGCTATGGAGTTTATATCTGTAGACAAGCACGATTCAAGTAGACTATTGAAAATTGGGTCCCAACTAAAAGCCGAATTGAAGGAACAACTCATCGATTTTCTCCGCCACAACTTAGATGTATTCGCATGGTCACACGCTGACATGACTGGAATCTCCCCCGACATAGCCTGCCACGTATTAAAAATTGATCCTACCAAGGCGCCTGTAAAACAAAGAAAGAGAAGTATGGGGGCAGAGCGATCAGCAGCCCTCGATGAAGAAGTAAAGAATTTACTCGCCAATGACTTCATACGAGAAGCTATCTACCCGGAATGGATCGCCAACCCGGTGCTGGTAAAGAAGGCTAATGGGAAGTGGCGAACCTGCATTGACTTTTCCAACCTAAACGACGCCTGCCCAAAGGATTGCTTCCCACTTCCCAGAATCGACCAACTTGTAGACAGCACAGCCGGGCACGAGCTCCTATCTTTTATGGACGCATACTCAAGATATAACCAAATTCCTATGCATGCTCCTGACCAAGACCACACTAGTTTCATCATCGACCGGGGTTTATACTGCTATAAGGTAATGCCTTTCGGACTTAAAAATGCAGGAGCCACCTACCAGCGCCTCGTCAACAAGATGTTTGCAGGGCTAATAGGACAGACTATGGAGGTATATGTGGATGACATGCTGGTAAAATCAAGGAAAGCCAAAGATCACGTAAGCCACCTAGGCAAGATGTTTCAAGTACTCCGCCAGTATGGAATGAAGTTGAATCCTCTAAAATGCTCCTTCGGAGTGTCATCAGGAAAGTTCTTAGGATTCATCGTTCATGCCAGGGGGATTGAAGCAAACCCTGAACAAGTCCGAGTGCTAAGGGATATCAAGATACCTTCCACCCGAAAGGAAATGCAAAGCCTAAATGGAAAAGTGGCCACCCTAAGCCGATTCATCTCCAAGGCAACGGACAAGTGCGTCCCCTTTTTCGAAGCTCTAAAGAAAGACAAAGGAAAGTTCGAATGGACTAACGAATGCTTAACCGCTTTCCTTAACCTAATCGAACACCTCCAGAAACCACCGGTACTCTCGACTCCAAGCGAAGGCGAAGAATTATACATATACCTTGCTGTGTCATCTCACGCCCTAAGCGCTGCCTTGGTAAGGGAAGACAACCGCACGCAACGGCCAGTTTACTTCGTCAGCAAAAGGTTTACTGGGGCAGAAGTCAGATATCCTAAACTTGAGAAGCTAGCATACTGTTTACTAATCACATCACGGAAACTGCGTCACTACTTCCAGTCCCATTCCATCAAAGTTCTGACCGATCAACCACTGAGGCAGGTACTCCATCGTCCCGACACTTCTGGGCGACTACTTAAATGGTGCATTGAACTGAGTCAGTATGATATCACCTATCACCCTCGCACCGCCATCAAGGGACAAGCCATGGCTGATTTCATTGCAGAATTCACTACCAACGAAGATAAGGAGCAATTGGAAATAGCAGAAGATATCAAGTGGAATCTCTTTGTGGATGGTGCATCGAACGAACAAGGCTCGGGGGCAGGTGTGGTAATAATCACTCCCAGGAGAAACAAAGTGCACTATGCTATAAGGTTGGAGTTCGCTGCCACCAACAACGATGTAGAATATGAAGCAGTGATAGCCGGACTAGAAATTGCCATAGAAATCGGAGCCAATTCTTTGTGTCTTCATAGCGATTCTCAGCTTATTGTTAATCAAATACTAGGAGAATTCCAAGCTCGAGAAGAATGACTCATAGCATATCTAAAGAAGACCAAGTTACTTCTCAGCCGATTGGACCACTACTTAGTCAAACACATCCCTCGGGAAGAGAACCAAGAGGCCGACGAATTGGCAAAGCAAGCAAGTGTGAGAGACATCACCATCTTCGGGGCAGTAACCATCTCAAAGCAACTGGCCCCAAGTTTTGAGCAAGTGAATCTGATAGCTGCAACCGAAGAAGCAACTTGGATGACTCCCATCCGAGACTACCTACAAAGTGGAACACTACCCAATGGGCGTAACGAAGTCAAGAAAATCTTGAGGAAAGCATCCCGCTACACAATACAAGAAGACATCCTCTATCGGCGCGGATTCTCTAACCTGTTATTAAGGTGTGTCGCTGGGAGGGAAGCTAAGGAAATCTTGTCCAACATCCATCAGGGGAGCTGCGGAGATCACACCGGAGGGCAAACATTAGCAAAAAAGATACTCCGATACAGATATTTCTGGCCCACCTTAAGCAAGGACGCCTTAGATTTCGTCAAAAAGTGTGACAGATGCCATAAATTTGCTAAGATTCCGCGGCTACCAACAACTGAGATTACTCAAATGACCAGCCCTTGGCCCTTCGCAATATGGGGAATTGACTTAATCGGCGAGCTACCGATGGGCCGAGGCGGGGCCAAATATGCTATAGTGGCAGTTGATTATTTCACCAAATGGGTGGAAGCGGAACCTCTGAATAAAGTATCTTCAGCAAAAGTTATTAACTTCTTGATCAAAAATGTTCTATGCAGGTACGGAGTCCCACTCAAAATCATATCAGACAATGGACTTCAGTTTGACAGCGAGGAATTCGCCAACTGGTGCCGAGAGCACGGAATTCATAAAAGCTTCTCATCCGTAGCATATCCCCAGGCAAACGGACAAGTCGAAGCAGTCAACAAAATTCTAAAAACTCTGATCAAAAAGAAGCTCGAAAAGTCAAAGGGCGCTTGGGTGGATGAACTCCCTACGGCACTGTGGGCCTACCGCACATCTTTCAGAACATCAACGGGGCACACTCCTTTCTCTTTGGCATACGGATCAGAGGCTATGCTCCCAGTTGAAACCATTGTGCCTTCCCACCGTAGGATCCACTATAACCCAGAAGAGAATGAAGAACTCCTCCACATGTCTTTGGATCTAGTTGAGGAGAGAAGAAATGATGCAGTCCTTAAAACAGCAGCCCACAAGTAGAAAGTGGCAGCACAATACAACTCCAAAGTCAAGCATCGTACCTTACAAGAAGGGGATCTTGTCCTCAAGCGAATCTTCCCTCGCCCCGGAGCACTAGACCCAATCTGGGATGGACCATATGTAATTCATAAAGATCTCCACAATGGAGCTTATATTTTGTCAACAGTGGACGGAGAGGTGTTCTAGAGGGCATGGAACATCCAGCACGTCCGTCGATACTTTTCTTAACTTGTACTGCCCATATGAAGTGAATTAACAAAGAGAATCAGTGGACGTAGGCCTTTTCATGCCGAACCACTTTAAAAATCCTTGTCTCTTTTTTTAACTTGTTCCTTTATATCTTGGCTACTTGTTAACTTTATCCTTTTCTGTTGAACAAAATCCTATGCGTATAGCATTTCCACTCAAAGCACTCCACGGCGCAACTTCACCTGGGAAAAACCTAACAGGTACTATGCGAATCTATGCCCTCGCCAATGAGACACTTTTGCTCCAGCATCCCTCTACTGCGGGTTAACTCATTGCTCGCGACGGCCCTTAAAGCCAACTGTAATGAGCCGATTATAAGCCACCGAGAAGGCCGACTATAGCCGAGGCAGCTCATTACGGCGTTAGGCTCGCCGGCAACTGTGAACCGACTATAAGCCACAACATAAGGTGTGGCCAGCCAGGGGCAGTTCACAGTTGACGATCGGCACCCACGCTAGCCGGCCACAGTAAATCGAATAATACCCACGATTACGGGCCATAATAGCCTGGGTAGTTACTGTGCGCGATCTTGGCTCCGATGTGTCTTAAGTGCGGCTGTGGTAAAAAAGAATTAACTCCCCGCGGAGGCGTAAGATGGGTGACAAATGTCTCCAAGACCCACAGCTAGGGAAAGTGACTACAAAACCCGTTTTCCACGAACTTAAGCACATCGAAGGCCTTCCGTGATTGGAAGTTTTACTTTTCCACATATTTCAATTTTACTTGAGAAGCTTTTCTCCTATCCTTCGTAACAATTCTTGAAGTACAGGACACAGGACAGGGGACACTCACTAATAAAAGCGAATACCCACAGCAAGATACTGGACCGCATCCCTTACTCGGTCACGCAGGATGTTCAAAGCTGCCATCTACAAACAAAATATAAAGGGCAGTACTTCCTTCTTTCATATATAAACACATGACTATAATTTATTCACACCTCACGCTAAATTGCAAGTCATGAAATCATGTTTTAAACAAGAACCTGACATCAAACACCATTTAATTACAAGAATATGCATAGCTATATTTCTTATACAACATATCAAAACAGCAAAAAACATTCGAAGGACGACAAAATCAGCTTAAGTTTAAAAATCACACATCAAGAATAGAGCTATTTATTACAAGTAGCAGGAATTACAACCTAAAAGTTACTCTACTGTTTTAAGACTAACATATACAACCCTGTCAAGTCCACAAAAAGAGTTTTTTCAGGTCTGATCAAGGGGCCGGCTGCATTGGAGTTTTATCCTTGTCCTGTTGACCACCTGTCCAGTCAGAGAAAGGATTCATTAGTGATAAGCAACCAAGTTAATGGAGAGACTAAAAAGGAAGACTTACCAGCACCTACTTCTTGACTATCCTGGTCGTCATCCTCTACTTGCACGCCTGCCTCCTCAGCAGCAAGCAACCGCATACCCTCCTTCACCGCCACCTTCTCCTCCTTGGTAAACTGGGCAGTGACCACATCCATGCTGAAGGCCACGCCACCCTCTTTATCCGCATCCGCCTTAGCCTCCTCCAGAGCCCGAAGATAAATCTTAGCCATGACCCTAGGATAATCATCCATCCAGGATAGGTTGCCCTGCTTCCAAGTTCGGAAGTACATGTCCTGAAGCATTTCATCCATCATCCCCTCATTCTTCTCAAACTCCCTCATCCGGGCCTCGGAAGCCGACAGCCTTCCAACGGCAGTTTCTCTCTCTAATTGATATCTCGAGCAGTCGGCCTGAAGGGATTTCCGCATCGCCTACATCTCCTCCTTCAGCCTAACCTGAGCAAGCTCTGCGGCTTCAAGCTTCCCCGACAGCTCCTCTACCCGCTCAAGATACGCCCTCCGAACCTCATCCACTGTCAAGATGGCCATATTTATCTGCTCCTTGCAGGCAGCCTCCATCTTCCGCAGTTCCGCCTTACTAGCCTCCTCCATAGCCTTCCTCAACCGCCCAGAGGCAGCCTCATGCTGAGAAATCTGAATGGCCTGATCAGCAAGCTGTTTGGCCTGGTCCGAAACCATCAATCGTAGTCGGATGTTGGCACTCCCAATCTCCTCTCCAGCCTTAACCAGCCGGGCATGATGCCCCATCAGCTTCCTAGTCTCCTCCGCCACCCGATCAATATTAGCCCTGGCCTCGTCTCCCATGGTAACTATCCGAGTAGTAAGTAGATCGAGATCTAAGGACTTAGCCTCATCGAGCACCCGTACCATGGGATTGCGGGGAAGAAGGTGCTCACCAGTAACCTCGTCAAAAGTAATATCATGGGAACTTGGATCCAGATCAGGATGACCCGCAAATGGATTACGAGCCAAGTCAGGACGATCAATCTGAATAACAGTAGGGTTTTCAGACGGGTGCGGAGAGAGTGAAAACTCGCTATCCTCCTCCGTGATATCATGAAGAGGCTGAACTGGGGGCTGAGGACCAAGTGAAGGTTCGGATGAGGGATGACTCCTCTTTCTCTTTTGAATACCCTCTTCAATGACCCCGAGAAGAGGACGGTAGCCGACTACACCCCCGGAACGGTGGGTCGAAGGCTTCGGCTTGGCGGAAGCTTTGGAAAGCTTGTATTGTTCAAGCCTGTGCTGAAGATCTGAGGCCTTGGCCGTTTTACCTGCTCCTGATATGAAGAACAAGTGTCACAAGCTTACATCAATACATAATTCGAGAAACACGGTAGATTAAAAGTTAAAAGAAGAAAGGAAACACGTCTGTTATACAAATCCTGGGGAGAAGTAGGATACTGCAATGAGTCCTGGATTTCATTCCAGGACGGGAGCGGATCATAAAATATTCCTAAGTCCCTATCATTAATGAAGCCTGCAGGAGTCAAAAGTTCACCTTGAGTCGTCGGAGCCACCTTGGCTGGAATGGTCTGAGAAGACTCGCCTGCACCGGTCCCGGCCTTATCCGCTTTCCTGGATTTCTCTACCAAAGCCGGTTCTCCGTCCAGCCCCTCGAAAGACTGGTGGAACGCATCATCCGTCCACTCCTGAATCTCGCCTGCCTGCCCAGGAAGCAAGGCCCCGACGCCATCGCCACCATCATCACCTTCCCGACCATCTCCACCCTCACCTCTTTCCTCCTCTACGTCTTCCTCCCCCTGGGTAAGTGGACAATTGCTGGGGGAAGGACCGTCCGACTTCTTAAGTTTCTTACCTCCGACAGCTGGAGGTTTTGTGAAAGGTTTCCTCTTGCCACTCTCTACCGTGACACCTCCCTTAGCCTGAGCAGTCGCCCTCTCCTCCGCCGTTTCCCTCAGCTTGACTACTGACTGCTGTGGAAGGATCAAGTTACACTCCAGAAGGGTCGCGTTTCTGATCAGGTAGGCAGCTGATCTATCTCTCCCGGGGATAGCTTCTATCTCAGCCGCCGTCTGAACCAAGCGATCAGCCTCCATAACTGCAAAGCCACCTGTCGCTAGCAAAAATGAAAATGTATGAGAAGAAGCATCGCAACCAGAATGGAAATTATAAATAAAGCATCGACTTACATCCAGAAGTAAAACGCCGAATAGAAACAGAGTCGTCCCTGACGAAGAACCACTCCTTCTTGAACATGCTGAATTTGGAATACAGATCCCAGACCGGCTTGAAGGTCACAGCTGACTCCAAGCTGATGTATGGGGACCCCTTCTTATAGCCCCTCAGATTATACAAGTACCGGATCTCCCGGTTGGAAGGAGCACGACCATACTTCCTCTGGAAGATGACGAAGAGGCTCACCAGTATAGCATAGGAGTTGGGTTGAAGCTGGAATGGGGCCACCTTTAGATATGTGAGGAAGCTGGCTACCCAAGCATTAAGAGGCGGAATGGCACCACACATGCAGTGGTATCTGCTGTAGGCAAAGTACCCTTCGGGAGGATCATATGGCATAACTTCTCTCCCTGGCAACAGCATGCGCGCTCTATCGATTCCAAAAGAACGGGAGATGACATCAAGCTGCTCCTCCTTGAGGGAGTTGGGAAAGCAATCAGGCGGGGAGTTCCGGTCCTGGCTGAGCAGGGGGCACTGCGGAAGATTCTCCTTCGCCCTGAGACCTCTTTTTATCTGACCGAGTTTCTGCTTTTCGAGACATTTATCTGCAAACACAAAGAAGAACGTCGTTAGAATAGAGGAAGTAAAGGAGCAAGTGTGTGCAGTCTGAAATTTCGCTCGCAATATAAAAAGTGAATAAATTAAGTGTATCAAGTCCATTCGGCATTCTCATTCACAAAGGCCCATTCGGCATTCTCACTCTCAAAAGTCCATTCGACATTCTCATTCACAAAGGCCCATTCGGCATTCTCACTCTCAAAGGTCCATTCGGTATTCTCATTCACAAATGGTTCATTCAGCATTCTCACTCTCAAAGGTCCATTCGGTATTCTCATTCACAAATGGTTCATTCGGCATTCTCACTCTCGAAGGTCCATTCGGTATTCTCATTCACAAATGGCTCATTCGGCATTCACAGCTAAAGTTCATTCGGTGCAACATACGAGTTTCATTCGGCGAAGGGAAGTCAAGTACCTGATTCGGTGTTTCTGAAGCAATTCGGCAGAGAGCTTGATTCGGCAGGGATGTTTGGTTCGGCTATCTTGGATTGGAAAGGAATAACGAAAGTATACAGCCCCTACTTATAGGCAAATATAGGATATCGGACCAGTTGGATCGGCACTCAGCGATCGAATGAAAGGAAACAAAGTAGGCCATACGTCAGCATATACCCCACTTTGGGGGGCAAATGTTGGGTAAATTCTTACCACCAGTCCAAGGCTAGACAAACCCAATCACCTCTGCCGAATCAACTCATCTCCTACCTTTGCCGAACCAACCAGCTTCTCAAGCTTTTGCCGAACCATCCCCTATCACCGAACCACCGGACCAACCTACTCACATCCTTCCACCGAACCACCGGACCAACCTACTCACATCCTTCCACCGAAC
Organism: Allium fistulosum; assembly: GCA_030737815.1. Lineage (NCBI taxonomy): Eukaryota > Viridiplantae > Streptophyta > Magnoliopsida > Asparagales > Amaryllidaceae > Allium > Allium fistulosum. Next base: position 424,495,222 of record CM060906.1, read on the forward strand.
CACCGGACCAACCTACTCACATCCTTCCACCGAACCACCGGACCAACTTACTCAACATACTTCGCACCGAACCAAGCACACCGGTCCACCATGCTTCTACCACCGAACCAAAGTAAGTCAGACCCGCTCCACCAGACCAGATTACATCAGCCCAGGCCCGCCAGCTGCTGTATACCTCCAAGACCCCTACCCCTAGCCTCACTCTATAAATAGAGGGGTAGGGGTACAACAATGGGGGACAAGTTTGAGAGCTCAAACACGGAGAGAACTTTCAAACAACTTTCTTTTACTTGTATCAAAGCTTTGTACTTGTAATCAAAACAAGAGAAGAGAAATAACATATAAAGTGGACGTAGGAACATTCTGGCTGAACCACTATAAATTTGCGTGTCTTTTTACAGTTTAGCCCCTGCTTTTCATATATTTGCATAAATCACTCAAATCACTAAGAACAACATAAGATCTACTAAATCATACAACTTTGAGGTGTTTGTCCATTTTTTGTGCAAACACCGCCTATAAGGCCCGACTGAAGCACCTCCTAGAGGGAGGTCAGGTAAGTATTTGGTTATGCTTAAGATAGCTAACCAAATGCACTGGACGAAAGACCTAAATCATCACTAAAGACGGTGATAAGGAGTGTGATCCAAGTTGAGATCATAACCTAAAGATGGTAACAAAAAAATCATTCAAAGCCTAAATCACTAGCCGAAGAGTAGTAAGAGGTAGTCTTTTAGAGGAATGTCAAATACAAAAGCTAATCAAACTCAATCATAAGAAAGGACCGAGGCAGTCTTCTAGAGGAAGATCAAACACAAAAGCAAATAAAACTCAATCCTAAAGAAAGACTGAGGCAGTCTTCTAGAGGAAGATCAAATACAAAAGAAAATAAAACTCAATCCTAATGAAGAATTGAGGCAGTCTTCTAGAGGAAGATCAATAGGAAATGAGCCATTCGTGCTCCAAAGCAAAAGCAATCAAAAAATGAGCTGTTTGTGTTCCAGAACTGAAATCAAGCAATCTTCTATAGGAAGATCTATCAAAGAAAGCGAGAATCCTCCGCTAACGCAAAAGAAAATATTATTGCTAAATGGATTTTTTGGTCTTCTATTCAAATCACTATTAGTAGATGGTTTTCTGGTCTTCCATTTAGAATTATTATTGCCTGAAGGTATTTTTGGTCTTCTATTCAGAAATTATTCTAGCTAGAAGATTTTCTAGCCTTCTCTTCAAAAATTTCTATTGCCAGATAGATTTCTGATCTTCTATTATTGGATGGCTTTCTGGTCTTTTAGATTATTATCATCGCCATATAATTTTTTGGGCTTTAATTCAAGTGCCATTATTTCTAGATGATTTTCTAGTCTTTATTCAAATTATTACGTTAGATGGTTCTACGGTCTTCCATCCATGATTCAATCAAAATTATTACGTATTTTGGTAATCAAACCAAGTTCAATACCTATTATGATTGGAATACAACTTCCTTATTAAAATGACAGGAATCTCCATTATTAAGCAAACTATTGGATATTTATTAATGAAGAAGCAAACTCTTATATCAAGATCAAAGTTTATAATCTCCGTACCAACTGAAATTATGAATGCTCCACCAGCAAGGCTTCTGGTTCACTTAACAAGCAGATTTTTGGTCTATATGTTAAAGGTTCAAAATGCAGAAAGGAAGATTATGCTCAAAACAACAACTACAAAGCATCATACTGAAACTAGGATGCTAATTACAAATCTCGGACAAATGCAAAGAGCGGAAATCAAAATATCAACCATTCAGGTATGGATTCATTTACCATTTAATACGTTATACATAAGAATTATGGGAACAAAAGATTGTACAACAAGTAAATCCAATTAAAAAGTTTACAAAAAATTCTCTACTGAGAGTTAAAATCCTGGGCCAGTCTCCCCAAATCTTCAACAACCGAAGAAGAGCTGGTTATATGACAAACTGTTACATCCAACATTCGTTTAAGCTCCTTCTCCTTCTTGCGAACAGTATTCGCATCATTAATTGAATCAATTTGAATCTTTAGTGCATGATCGAGCGCATTATTGGCCCCTTTGAGAAGCTGAATCATGCCGTTTAATTTCTCAGTCTTATGTGAAAGCATGTTTTTGACGCTCAAGTCACTCAACCTTAGCTTCATAAGTATTAAGATGAGTAGAAACCTTATCACTCCACTGCTTGTAAAAAATTGAATACATTCAATTCTAACTTTTGGCACCATCTGGTGATCTCACCATCATCTAAACTCTTAGGTGGGTTTAATATGGTAGAAAATTGTTCTTGCCGAACTAATATAGTAGGAGTAGGAAGGCTGGAATCGCTTCCACTCACAATAAGTTCCAAAGTTTCATAGTTTGCTTGGCTTTTCGATAGTCCAACCTCAGGATTCATCACCTTTTGATGCAATCGAGCAATCTTAGCATCAACTTCAGTGTTTTGAGAAGAAAGCCTCAATTGGCCAATAACATCTATTTTTCCTTTCAACTCTTGAATTCGCTCGTTACTCTCAATAATTTGCTTCCCTATGTCAAAAGCCAACTCTTTAAAACTACTATACATAGATCTTAATTTGTAATATTTTTCATGCCATTCTTGCACATTAGGATTATCCGGAAATCGTAAAGCCAGAGTGCCTTGAAAAGAGAGTTTCTTCTCACGTTCTGCCCTAAGCCTATCTTTAATAAAATCAAGTCGAGCAAGGATTTCTAAGCCGCTAGATGAGAGTTTCAACTGTTTATCCTAGCAAGAAAAGAAATCAATACATACAAAGTATTTTCTTTATTAAATAATAAAGGTTTACAACTTAAGCAAATTTGAAATTACATTGATATTGTATACGACTAATTCTTAGAGTTTTGAAACGACATATTTGGTCTTCTTAAGTGACCCTATAGACAAGATAAGACTAGAATCAAAAGAAGCCTTAATCCCTTCCGGGGCATTAACCGGAGGGAATTGATGATAGTCCCATTTTCCGGATGGAGGGCTAGTTTGACCACATAGCAATTTAACATGATAAGTTCAAATTTAACTAAGCAGTTTAGCCTTCTCATCACCTAAGAAATCAAAACGAAAGTGAGGGAATCATGTATAAACTTCCTGTAAATCTCTAAGAAAGAAGCGCTTTGCTAACTGAGATGTTCTAAGAGTTAAAGACTTCTCTTCAAAATCTCTCTTTAACTTGGTAAATTTACTCAAGAGTTCCATGGGAACAAGACTACATGAGGATATCTTAATTTGTATAATATATGAAAGTAAACTAAGAGCAAAGAGGCTAAAGTGATAAAGTTTATAAATGTTTTGAATTACACATTACAATTATATAATCATCTGGGTTCGTATGATATTGATCCCTTACAAAATTCAGAAATAAATCTCTCCTTACTATAATTATTCTTCTCAGGAGAAATTGTATTAGGAGAGAGGGAAACACTAGCAACCCTAGTAAGATTCCAACAAGCCCTAGGATAAGGGTCTCTTCTACGAGCGTCTAAATTTCTTTTATGAAGATACCTAATCAGCCCCTACTTTTTCCTCTAAGAAAGAAAAGTCGATGAGGAGATTCTTAGAATAAATTTTTTAGAGAAACTCCACCACAACATTTTTATCATCAATTAACATCCAAAAGAGAGTCATTATTTCCACATTCTCTTTCATAATTCTCTTCTGATGAAGCCGAGCTTTTTTTAAGTGAGGGCCAGCCTAGTTTTCCTTGAAGAAATTTAACTGCACAGCACTAGTAGTGAGGCTTTTGTATTTATCTAATAGTTGGTTATATTAATCAACTAGTCTATCAATTTCTCTGTGTGACCGACATACCTCCCTTTGACTCTTTTCATATAAAGTTTCATAATGGTGTTTCTTTATTTTCTTTAACTAGAGTAATAAGCTTATTAACTAAAAGCTACTTGGTAATTTTGAGCATTTAAATAAAGAACTCCATACCTAAGAAGTAGGAACTTGAAAAGTTGGAGTTTGAGTTTTTTCCTTTTTGATGATGGCTAGGGGTGCACTATCTTTTTGGGAAGTATCCTTCATTGTAGCACCCTGTGGATCAGGAAATTCAGCAAAGCCTGCATCATGTGCAGATAAGTCTAAGTTAGGATCACCTGATCCATTTCCCTTATCTTTTGGTCTTGAAGGACCCTTTCCGTCACCATCACCACCATTATTGTTATCATGGCCATCACCATCATCATTATCATTGTCATCGTCATTATCTTCTTCCTCCTCAGAATCTGTCACCTCTTTATACAGGGGATTATCAAATGTTATTTATTTTTTAGCATCGACTTCTCTTTGGTGGGGCACTCTTCTTGAAGTGACCCCTAAGCTCTCCTCAATATGAGGCTAAACTTTCTTTGAATATTTCATTCCAATCTGGGAGGGAAATAAAGTCTAAATCTAGACACTTTTGGATGTTATCGCCATATGCCACGAACAATGCATTTTCATAGCACTTCTCGGTAATCTTGGTAAGAGCGTCATTGAGAAAAATGTAGACTTTCTCCTTGGCATTCCTGATAACATTGTTCGAATAAGTCATGATATCACTCTTCCATTTCGACCTATCTTTTAAAGATTTATTCTTGTCAGCTAGCTTGGCCTTCTCTTTAGCAGCCTAATCAAGATCCATCTTTAGTGCTTTCACTTCTTCCTTCAATAACTGTTTAGCTTTGTTTTCCTCGTCAAAGGAGGAAGCGAGTCTATTTTTTTAGAAAAAGCCTCGCCCCTTGCTGTAGTGATATCAATTATACTGTTGTTAAGTACGAAGATTTGTCTCTTAAGCTCGATGACTTTATTAGAGAGCTCTTGAGAAGCCTCTTAAAGGAAGAACATATGCTTGGACGCTTGTAATAAATAACAACCCTAAGTTAGAACAACAAATATCAAGCTAAAAGCCCAGAATAACTGAACAAAAGGAAATGCATACCGATAAGAAATATTTAATAATAATAAAAAGACGATCCTTAGAATAAATCGAAGACTTCGGTGGCCTAAGAGAAGCTAAAGAAGGAGATTGGGTAGCTAATCAAGGAAGATTATCAAAATTTGTCATAGGAGTTTGAGCCTGGACCTACGAAGGAAGAGAACCATTTGGAGAAGGAAATAGTTTGAGTTCATCACACCTATTGCGAAGGGTCATTGTAGAATCAGGAAGATAAATGTTGAGAAGGGGATTCGAAGAGTGAGCCACATCTATGGGTTCTTAAACTTTTTGACCAGGGAAATCCAGATTTGTAATATTAAGGCTCAAATCAGTATTCACATGTTCCTCCTCATCCACAACAACAGGAGTATAATCACCTACGAGCTTAGGTCTTTTATTCGAGGGAGCGGGTGAAGTATCAACAAGAGTTCCAGTGCTCGCTTTTCTTTTAAGCGCTTCAACCGCCTTAGTAAAGGAATCTTCAATAAGGGCAGATTTACTCGATCCGATTAAGGTAAGAGCATCATCCTTGATCTACTTTTCCTTAGAAGCAATAACGAGTGCAGAAGATCCTAAATCAAAGAAAGAAGCTTGTGAGATAATAACATTAGAAACTCGATATAAGTGGTAATGAAAATTTACTAGAAGATTCGAGTTAAACTGGAGAAGAAGAAAATAAAGTGTTCCGATTATTGATAACCAATGATCGTTTCCCTTAGGCATTCCCCTTCATCATCGAATGTTCTTTAAGTATTATGTGGTTATCCAAAATCAAGGGTACTTACGAAGATTCACTTCCATCAAAAGGGTAAGCCTGTTGCAAATGCTCTTAGAAGCTTGAGTCGGTGATTGGATTATGTCATCAACACGAGAACTTGGCTGGTTAGAAGCAGGACCTAAAGGAAAAATTCATTACATGAGAACGATAGATATAACATAAATTATAGAAAATGGAAACTTACTAAAAACGGAGAAAGTTCCCCTAATCTATGGGGAATAACATCTAACATAGAAGAATTGGTTTTCTCATTCCTTTATCTTGTTAATAGTGTTGGTGATTAAGCTCTTCAGGAGTAGACGAAGGTGATACAGTGGATTATCCAGCTGCTCATTTATTCTCAAAGTGCTAGCTAAGATATGAAAATTTTCAGCACTCACAGAGGGGAGTTTAGATTCCCGAGCAAGAATTTATAGGCAACTCAAATAGGTGTACGAATTAGGAGTCAATTGCATCAGAGCGATATTTAAATGCTCCTGGAATCGCAAAAGAAAATCGAGGAAAGGCGGGTAACCCGAGCGCTAGATATGGATTAGAGTGAAAGCGAAAAACCCATCTAGAGGGTTGTCTATCCTGTTGAAAGGACTAGCAGGTTTGGCTTCTATGTTTACAATCCTAAATTGCCGAAGGAAGGAGTCCGCTTCTTCTTGAGTGGTGATATATGATTGGTTAAGATGGTAATCTTCTTTCTTAGCAGATGAAGAAGGTTTAATGCACTTACTTTCTTTCTTGCTTGCTTTTTTGCCTTCCATTTGCCTATTAGATGACACTACACCAAATTAGGAAGTCTTAAACATTTTACAAAAAGTAGAATGCTTACGATATAAAAGGACAATTATATGCTAAAACAAGAGGTAGCAAATTAATTATAAATTGCCTAACTTGTAACATTGAAGTATTAAGGTTCATGCTTAATCATTATTTTTACGACAAGACTTTGACCATTAAACAATTCATGTCAAATTTATGAAATGCTTAGGCATGTAGACAATTAAAATATATGCAAACAATTGTTAGATCCATGGTGGGAAAGTGAGTTTATAGTTATTCAAAAAAAATCTGATTGAAGAATCTTTTTAAAGGCATCATGAACTAGCATGTTGAATTGATAGTTTGATGTCGAATGTCACATTAGTAGCGCCATCAAGAATTATAACATGATGTCATAATAATGACCCATGGCGAAATGATAAATAGAAAAAACCAATAAGTACTCCCACAATAATCCAAAAACATTCTTATAAAAAATACTAAGTGTGCAAGTAGTTCATGAGTGTATTACAATGATTACATTGTGAGATAACATTGTTGTGTAAAATTTGAACAAGAACGTTGAGAACTATTGCTGAAAGAAGAATGATAACATACAGTAAGGATATAAAATTCACACGATAACCCCTTGAGTTAATATCGAATTCATACAATAACAATCGTACCTAATGTCAAATTCATGAATGTCGCACCCATGATTAACTACCGACATAATTAAATTTCTTATTATAATAACCCTAAAGTTTAAATTTGTCACCACATGCTTATTTGGTTACTAACGAATAAGGATCTCACAATATAAAATTTTCTAAGTTTCGGGTTTGATATCAGTATAGTAAATAAAAATTAAAAATAATTAATGACTAACATCAATTTGATGCCGTAAGGAAACAATTTTTAGAATCAAACAAGTTAATATCAGGTTTTGGGTTTAATAAAGCTATTCACTTCGTAAATAAACTAGAAGTTCCCAGGTTTGTTGTCACTTAACTCTAATTAACCTAGTAAATCCTCCACCGACATAGTAATTCAAAATTAATTCCATTCATAAGTATTGTAGATCATTATTTCAAGTAGTAACATTAAAATTAACAATTAAAACCTAATATCTAAACCCAAATGTTGATTCTAATCCAAGAGTCCCCAAATGAAACCCTAATAATGATTCCGATATAAAATTTATTAATTCAGGTTATCGATGTAATTAAAAATGAAGATTATACCTTGATATTTGCTTGAATGCTCGAGGAATGATTGTGAGAATTTTAAAATCTTTTTTTTGCTTGAGTTCTGAATTGTAGGTAAAAAAGGAAATGAAGAAGAAGCTATGCGATTTATAGGATGGAAGAAGACAAAATAGTCACCATTGGATTATATTTAAATGGGCCGTCAGATCTGAAGGAGAAGACTAATGGGCGACAAATGCGATTATCAAGACATTAACTTGAAAAGTCAATACTTCCTTCATACTAGGGGTGCAGGGCAAATGTTACTACCATTATTAATTTCCAAGGCATAAAGGCATAACGACAACAAGAACGTCGAAGTCAAAGGATCTCGTACACAAAGGAAGTGTTAAATTAAAGAAAAGCAGGTCATCAAAGCCAATGGCGAAGGCCTACAATGATGCCGCATACCATTGATGCCGCCTATTATTAAAAAAGGTAAGTGGATAATGTCGTAAGTCATTTGAGTGACTAAGAATATCCAATGCCATCAATGCTGCATCTTGATATCGTTAGTGGATGATATCGTATGAAGCCAATTATCAATGTCATACACCATTGATATCGCATATCATCAGGCAGTGACGTCAAATAACATTATATTGTAAGCTATCAATGTTATAGCAACATGATCTATGTTGATATCGCGTCACATTAATACTGCATTTCTTCAATATCGAATGTCGAAGGTAAATAAGCTAAGAGATTTTAAGTGTCAAATAATAATAAATATGAGGTTGTCGCCTCCCTTAAACGTCGCCATTCAAACAATACCACCTAATACCAATGTCTTGTCATAATGATGTCGCCCTTTGCCAACCAAGGTAATATACAAGATCATATCGCATGTCGCCGGTACGATAAAGGATGCTGAATGCCTTCTTTTCCGTTGATGATGTCAAAAGCTATCAAACTTCATGCAATAAGGATGATGATGCCACAATCATTCAATACAGCAAAGAATGTTGTGAATCATCAAATCAAAGTAATATCCCAAGCACCATTAGGATGGACCTTGATGCCGTAGATCGAGCATGCCGCATTGTCACATGGCGTCCATGTCCATGCCGTACCATTTTACCTTTATAAATACAGACCTAAGGGCATAAAGGAGTGGCGATCAATTCTTTTCTCATTTCTTACTTTTTAGACTTTGTAACCCTAAATTAATTTTGGTGATTTTAGCGCCAACAGTAACTTTGTTAGCCTTATTGCAAATAAGGGCTTGTATATGTACAATCGGATAGTATATTGAACAAAGAGACAAGATTGTTGGTTTATGAGTTTCAAGCATATATAACTTCAACGTGATCATTGGCTTCACTGTTGAACATTTCAAACTCTTGTGACTTTGGAAAATAAGGCCTTGGATATTGAACAACTTCATATCATATTAAGGAAGAATTCCTAAATTGTGATTTTTTTGAATTCTCAAACACTTGTGACTTGATCATAACTTGTTTTGAATTCCTAAACATTCATGATTATGAGGTTAATATGCATTCAACATGGAGCATGTGCCTTCTTAGCAAGTTTACCTAGGACCACTAAAGATTCTACCCCAATAAGTTTCATTTTCCTCACGCTTTTTCGGTGTTAGCGAAGAAATTGGTTAACACTCTTTAAGTTAAACCATACCTTATATTTGCATTTTTAAGCTAGCATACCTTACTTTTTGTTAAGCATAAGCGAGATTGTGCCAAACTCTACCTTAATAACCTTCTTCCTGGATCTAAACTCCACTCAAATGATTTATATGAGAACATACATATGGTATAAAGTTTCATTGCATTAGTATTCCAAAAGAGCAACATTGCATTTCTTCTTATGCAACTTCCTATTTAAGATAAAGGGGTTAAAATGCAAAACTACTTGATGCTTATTAACAAATTTTTTTGCTAACACCCAAAAAGTGTAAAGAAAGAGGACTTTGGTTGAGAGAAGGCTTGATTAACCCTTATAGACCTCAACGAGTGTTAGTAAAAGCGAAAATTGGTTGAGAAAGTGCTTGGGTAAATAGGTTTAGTATGCTCGAGTCCATAATGAAGTCATATCGAAGCTATGCTCAAACTCATGTTGCATCCATCAATCAATGTAGAACAATCTCACTCAAGTAGAAATCGAGACTATGAATGTTTAAGAATTCGAAGCAAGTTATGATTAAAAATCACTAGTGCTTTGGAACTCGTAACAAGCTATCAGTCATAATATTTTTATTCATATATTATGCAATGTTTGAATGTACAAGGACTTGTGTGTGATTGATCAAAAAGTACAACTGGCAAGAAAATCCCTAAATTGATTTAGGGATACAAAGTTTAAATGTAAGAACCGAGAAAAGAATGATTCACCACCTCCTCCATGCCTCTAGGTTGGTATTTATAGTGGTGGTAAGGCGCTGCATGGATGCCATGCGGCATGCTTGTACTCCGGCATAAAGGATCATCTCGAGGGCGCTCAGCATTATGCTTTGTTTTGATAATCTACATCATCCCTTTGTATATTGGTGAACTATGGCATCACTAACGCGTGGTATTAATAATACATGGCATTGATAATAGGCGACATTGATAATAGGGGGTATTGATAATAAATGGTATTAATGATAAGAAGTATTGATAATTGGCGACACTAAAGAGGTACGACATTGACTGAGAGGAGACATCAATAAGAGGTGGCATTCATAAAGAGCGGCATCAGAGAGGAGTGACATCATTTGAAAAATTTAATGCCAAAGATATGCGACATTGACTAGATGCAATATCGGTTATATGCGATATTGATTGAATGCGGTATCTACCCTTGCTTGGATGATGCATTCAATTTTTTGCATGGTGGCTTATGACATGGCGCTCTCTGACATCATCAATGCCATATGAGAAATGGTACTAGATTCATACGATATCATCCACTGGTGATATGCGAGATATGACATTATTCATTCAGCTTTATTGATGGAGAGAGGCATTTGTGATATGAGGGATCATTGCGGGCCTTTGCCAATGGCATTGACGAGATGCCACTTTCATACTTCGTTATTATTTACTGATGCGAGATTCTCTGCTATTTGATAACCTTTTTTTCATGAATGCAACATCATCTAATGGCTTTTGTTGAAGAAAGGTGGCATTAATGGTATGCGGCATTGATGTCGTGTGAGCTGGCAGCATTCAATATTCCATGTTGCATTGATACATCCTTTGGCTGCAAGATTCTTTGATCTCGGCACTCTTGTTGTCGACTTGCCCATATGCTTTTGGTATCAATATTGGTAGTAACATTTACCCCTTAGTATGAAGGAAGCATTTACTTTTCAAGTCAATATCTCGATAATGGTGCTTGCCGCATTTTGCTTTTCTGTGTAGATCCAACCGCTTATTTAAATTCAATCTAACGGCATCGGTTCACCTTCTTCCTCCCTTTAAATACTCGGGCTTCTTCTTCATTCTTATTTTACCTAGGGATCAACTCAAGCAAAAAAAGATTTTCAAATTCTCAAAATCTTTCAATACTTTAAATTTCAGACATCCAAGCTAATTCTAAGGTACGATCTTTAATTTTAACTTCGTCGATTGTCTTGAATTAAGAAGCTTTATACATGAATCATTATTATGGTTTTATTTGGGTTTTTCAATTTTGAACTAACATCTGGATTTTGACACTAAGTTTTGACATTAAATCTGGATTGTTAATCCTTAAATTATGGGTTAAACTAGCAACCTGTTATTCTTATGAAGGCATTAGTTTTAAATTTCTAAGTTGTTGAAAATTTTATCAGATCAATTAGGGTTAGGCGATATTAATTTGGATGCCTGGGAGATTTTAGCTCAATGACAAAGTGGAGGATTTATTAAACCCAAAACCCGGTACTACTCTGCTTTATTCTGAAATTGATGCCCTACGAAATCGTTATGATGTTCATCATTGATTAATTTACCTTTTATTTATTGTTTTGAAAATCGACGTAAAAGTTAGGAATCATCACAGCGTGAGATATTAATATCATCAATAACCAAACAAAGATGTGGCGATCAATCCAAAACCTAAGTGTTATTGTCATAAGAAATTTTATTTCGGTTACTAGCTATAGGTGTAGCATACATGAACTCGACATTAGTTAAAAGTGTTGTCATTTGAATTCGGTATTGATTTATGGGGTTATCGTATGATACCGATAATCTTGTTGTATGTTATTAGTCTTCTTTGGTAAGCATTTACAACGTTTTTTTTAAACTTTATATGACATTGTTTTCTCACGACATAGTCGTTGTAGCATATTCATGGATTACTTACATAGTCATTTCTTTTATGAGAATATTTTTGAACTATTTCGGCATTACTTATTGATTTTGGCAATTTCTTGTCTTGACATTGAGCATTGTTACGACATTACATTATAGTTTTTGATAGCACCCTTATTAATGCAACATTCGATATTATTCTACTTATTCGACATAAATTATATTAGTTCAACATGACATTCATGATACATTTAGGATGGTTTTTCATTCAAGTTTTTATTGAATACCATAAATTTATCCCCTAATTATGATTTTGACATTTGTTTACGTACTTTTACTTGACTAAAATTTTAAGCATTTTAGGAATGTCGACATTGATTACTCTATGGTTATTGACTTGTTGTAAATATTATAGTGGACTTTAGACTTGGACATTTTTATGTTATGATTGGGGTAGTTCATAGTTGACATGCTATCCATTGTTTTAGCATATAATAGCTGTTATCCAACCTTTTGGTCCGGCAATATTCGAACTGATTAGAGAAGTTAGACTCGACTATCATCGGGACCGACAAGTCAGATTAACAATCACGAAACCCAGAGATCAGGCATAGATCATAATATGAAGCAATGGCGAAGTGAAAGCAAAAGACGGACCCAATAGAATGATAAAAGTATGAAAATATACTATCTACTGAAAATGGATCGGGTATGATCCATATTCGCCAATTATGGATCATACCATATCGATATTACAGTTCAACTCAATGGAAAGTGATCGATATCTCAAAATCTACAAGTCAAATACACATGAAACTTTGGAAACATCAATATATTGAAGAGTAGAGCCCACCATATCGATCGCATGCTAAAACAAGCCCATAGAACATGGTATCGATCGTGGGTCCCACATCTTTCACAATAACGATCGATCCCGATCGCTATTATGACAGATATAGGACCCGGGATCAATATCATGACTTTTTCTGGATTCGGAGACTCCGTTGCCAAAATTTCAAGAATATATTTAATTGTCTTCCCCTATAAATATAGACTTGATTGTTCGTTTTCAAGATCTTTACGCTGCTTGTTGCTTTGCACTATTTTATAACTAAGGGTTCTACCCTAATCCATCCACTTATATGCAGCAATTCAAGTAATCAATAAAGCTATTTCTCCAAAGTGTACATAGGCTTACAACATCGAACCATCATAAATCATTGTCTTCTTGTTATTACCTATATTCTGTTATTTAATTGTTTGTTTCCTCTATTTTCATTGAAATTTCTTCATTTATTTCTCTACAAAATCTCTATTGGGTGTTTGTGCTGATTTTTGATGCAAACATTTTGGTGCTTTCATCGAGAGAGAGAGAGAGATTCTCAGCTCTATTTTGATCCTTTTGCTGCTATTGGATTGCATAAATTCCAGAAAGAGATCCAGAATTACTTCATGTAGTTTATATGTTCTATTTAGATTTGCAAAAGTTTAAAGAAAACTATCAACATAGTTAGGAACACCAGATCTACCACTCAAAATGCAGAGGGAAATGAGAACCCCAGCATCCAGCAAGTAGGCCAGAGCAATCTACTAGTAGATATTATTGTTACCATCCCAATTAATGTCCAGAATCCAGCTGATTCCATCACAAGGGCTGATTTCCAAAATATGATGAGAGAGCTCATTGATAGCCACCAACAATTAAACCAACATATTCAAGCCAATGTCGATCTGATGAATCAACTTGGGGATCAACAACATGGAAAACTAGGAGGGAGCCAACTCCTCATTATACATCGGAGATCTCAACTTCATCAAATGACTATCACAGACGCAGACGTCACAGAACCGATGGATACCACGTCGAAACATCGACCTGCCATCATCCGACCAATCCAGACAAACCGATAATGATCGGTACTGATCCATCTGGAAGGACCGGTGCAGATCCAACTTTTGGAGGTGTGTTACAGCAGATGACGGGAAGAATGAACAGAGGTGACCGCGCGGTTGATCTGTATGCTACAGTTCAAGTTAATGCAGATCAGTTACCCCTCCGGAATGATGACAATGTGAATGCGCGACACACATCTAGAGGATGTTGAGCCAAGGAGGTATGGAACAGCCCGTAGACATCAATCAGACCATTCACATGAGGTGGAACATGACAACCGCTTGGCTCCAACTATCTAGACACCGGTCTTGTCGGCCATGGTCAGACAGCTAGTAAGGGAAAACCAAGGCTTGACTAATGATGATTGGGGAATCACAAGGATCCACACCCAGTTCAATGACAATATTTTACACATAGAATATCCGAGGAGATTTAGGACGCCATCGATGCCTGCCTATGAGGGAAAAACCAACCTCAGGTAGCACATCATGAGATATGAATGGCTGATAGACTCCACATGAGCAGATGATGCCATAAAATGAAGATGTTTTCCTATCACTCTTTCTGGCATAGCAATGATGTGGTTTATGAGATTACCCCCACGGTCGATCTCAAGATTTGACGATTTAGCAACAAAGTTTGTAGAACAATTCCGTATGCATGCAACTCACCCCAAATACGTAATGACTCTATCTAGCGTGATACAGGCCCTAGGAGAATCGCTGAAAGATTACTTGGAGAAATTTCATACAGCTATCACAGAAGTTAGTAATCCAAGTGACCATTCAATATTGATGGTAGTAACGAGAGGGATTGATCCGAAATATGACTTTGGCAATTGGTTAGTTGGCAAACCACCCGCAATTTTGGAGCGTCTTTATGCATTAGCAGCTCAGTATTTGAGAAAAGAAGAAGCTAGATGCTCTAAGAAGAAGAATTTTGTTGAAACGAGTGGAGAGGGAATGCAGAGTGACATTGCAGTGAAACATCTGGGGAGAGTTCCAGAAAATTTCAAGTAAATGTCAAAAATAAACCGAATTAGCAAAAGAAAGGCAGTGATAGGAACCGTGAACGAAAGAGGAATTTTGGAAGAGGAAAGCCAAAGATTCCGATGTATGATACCTACACACCACTGAATACGTCTCTAGAGAACGTCTACTTGTCTACATGCAATACCATGCATTATAAGAAGCCACTTCCAAAGGAATTGACGGAGAAACAAAAGCAGAATGGAAAATATTGTCGGTTCCATGAATGCTATGGTCACAACACAAATGAGTGTAGAAATCTCCAGGATGTTAACAAGAAACTGGTTCAGGAAAGAAAGGTACAACAATTTATAAAATCCCCGCAGGATGTTGGGCAGGGGACATTCGACCCCAACCGAGGACAAGCACCACACAGGACTGAGGAACCTGCATGAACTGGAGGAAGAATAGTTATCAACACAATAGTCGGAGGACCACATCTAGCTGATAAAAGCCGGCACGAGATGGAGAGCTATGCTAGCAGGATCAAGCATATGAATTTTTATTATCGTTTAAGTATAGAAGATGGGGCTTCGACCAAACAGCAGCGTACAATGGTAGACGACATTGTATTCAGAAGTAGAGATGCAAACAAGGTGGAGGCATCGACAATCGACCCATTGGTCATTACGACCATGATCGGCCCCGCCTTGGTAAAGAGGATCTTGGTTGACTGTGGAAGTTCCGTAAATATAATTTCCAAAAAGGCTTATGATCGGATGAGGATGGAAGCCAATGACTTGAAACCGTCTAAAGCTCATATTCTTGGCTTTAATGGTGCTATGACTGAAGCTTTCAGTTATGTCGAATTGCCTATGGAACTTGGAGAAGGTGACCGCGGAATTGTGCGGATGTTGCCATTTGTTGTTTTGGATGTTGACTCTCCATATAATGCTTTTCTGGGCCGACTAGCACTAGTTGAATTTCGGACAGCTCTTGCCCCATGGTGTTTGACTTTGAAGTTCTCGGCTAATAATGGTGTTGGAGTTGTGCATGGTGAGAAGGGGACCGGACGTGCCTGCTATGTGGCTGAATTGAGGGACGCTTGATGGAAAGAGAAAGGTAAAGGTGTGGACAGGTCTCTCCGCATCCAAGCCACTGAAGATTGATAACCAGTGCCTAAGCCTTTGCTCGGGTGCCACAGACAGTTCTATAAGGACATAGGTCCAAGTGATGACAATGAGGAGCCCAAAGAGACCAGGGCTACACCGGCTGAGCTGATAATCGACATCACGGTAAGCCACAACGACCCATCATGGGTCCTAAAGATCGGATCACAGCTCAGCCCTACTATGATGAAAGAACTTGCTGGTTTTCTTTGAGCCACGCACTGAATATCTACCCAAAGCATGTCCCGATGAAACAGAAAAGGCACCGCATGGATCCGAAGAGATATGCCGCCCTTAAAGAGAAGGTGGATAGGCTCAAAAGCAATGGGTTTATTCGTGACACCCTCTACCCTAAATGGGTATCCAATCCTATATTTATGAGAAAGGCGAATGGAAAGTGGCGGACATGCGTTGACTACTTAGACTTAAAAGGGCGTGTCCAAAAGATAGTTTTCCCTTCCAAGGATCAACTAGTTGGTAGACTCAAAAGCAGGACACGAGTTGTTATCTTTCATGGATGCGTACTCTGGATATAGCCAAATCCCGATGCACATCCCCGACCAAGAGCACACCAATTTTATTACCGACGTTGGATTGTGCTGCTATGTGGTAATGCCATTCGGATTAAAGAATGTTGGAGCAACTTATCAGCGGCTGGTCAACCGAATGTTTAAAGATCAGATTGGGAAGACGATGGAGGTATATGTGCATGATATGCTCATGAAGTCTCGATGATCAAGCGACCACATTAGAGACTTAGTAGAGATGTTCGATATCCTTCGATATTACAAAATGAAGATCAATACTCTAAAATGTTCTTTTGGCGTTGCATAAGGAAATTTCTTGGGTTTCATTATCAATGCTCACGGAATCGAAGCTAATCTCGAGAAGATTCAAGCAATTCGAAAGTGCCAAAAACCATCAAATAAGTATAGAGTCTAATGGGAAGGTTGCCGCCCTAAGTCGATTTATTTCCAGAGCCACGATAAATGTATTCCTTTCTTAGACTTGATTAGAAGAGGGAAAAGGAACTTTGAATGGACATAGAATTGTGAAGACGCATTCCAAGCTTTGATGAACCACTTAGAGAGGCATCTCATCTTGTCAAAGCGGATGGTCTACGAAGACTTGTATATCTACTTTGTTGTGTCGGTACACGCTATAAGTGCCTCACTACTTCGCGAGGAGAATCAAATCCAGAGATCGATCTATTATGTTGGCAAGCGATTAATAGGAGCTGAAAGGAATTATCCGAAGATAGAGAAATTGGCGTACTGCTTTTTGATTGCTTCACGAAAGCTCCACCCCTATTTTCAGGCTCATCCCATCAACATTTACACCGATCAGCCGTTACGACAGGTCCTACAACGACCTGAGACGTTTGGAATATTATTGAAGTGGAATATAAAACTAAGCCAATTCGACATCACTTATCTCCCTTGGAGAGCCATCCAAGGACAGGCATTGGTGGACTTTATTGCCGAATTCACTACACGGGATGATCTCCCAAGGAGCGGTGGAGCCCCTACTATTCGGTGGAAAATTTTTACTGATGGAGCATCCAATGATCGTTAATCTAGAGCTGGAGTCATGCTAGTAGCTCTAGAGGATCAATCAATTTGCTACACTTTGAATCTTGACTTCCCTGCAATGAACAACGAAGCTGAGTATGATGCTTTTATTGCTAGGCTTAAACTTGCTAGAGAACTGGGAATAAAATCTCTTGAAATCTTTTACAATTCCCAGTTGGTGGTATACCAAGTCAAGGGGGATTACCAGGCTAAAGGACAATGACTTGCTATGTACCTTATTCGAGTTCAAGAGATATTGACTGATTTTAAGTATTGTGACATCATGCACATTCCCCGAGATCAAAACAAAGAGGCCGACTCATTGTCAAAGTTCACTAGCACTGGGGATGTGCAACAAATGGGCTTGGTTCCAGTCAAATTATTAGAAGCTCCGAGCCCAAACCAGATGGAAATTGATTGGACACTAGAGATGGAGCCTGAAAAAGAGTCATGGATGAATCCCTTTAAAGATTCTTTTTCCCGAATGGAGGAATGAAAGATGACAAATCCTTCGTAAAGCTTCACGATATATCATTCAGGAAGGAGTCACATATAGAAAGGGTTTTTCCGTTCTCCTTTTCGGTCTATCACTCTTGATGAAATAAAATGAGTCCTAAGGGAAGTTCATGAAGGGGAATGTGGCGATCACACCGGGGGGCAAACCCTAGCAAAGAAAATACTCTGTTATGGGTATTACTGGCCAACTGTCAATCGGAATGTTGCAGATTATGCTAAGCGATGCGACAAGTGCCAGATGTATGCAAAAGTTTCGAGAGCTCCACCAACGAAAATTACACAAATGGTCAATACATGGCCATTTTCCACATGGGACATAGATATTATCGGTTTCCTTGCCGATCTCTATAGGTGGTGCGAAGTATGCCATCACAATAGTTGATTACTTCACCAAATGGGCCGAAACAGAACCTTTAGCCACGATCACGATGAAGAAAGTAATCAACTTCATTGTCTAGAACATCATCTATCATTTTGGCCTTCCACGAACTATCGTAACTGATAACGGAACTCAATTCGACAGCGTTGAATTCAAAGACTTTTGCCATCGGCATCATATTGAAAAGTGATTTGCGGCAGTTGTTCACCCTCAAGCAAATGGACAGGCGAAAGCTGTGAACAAAACCATAAAGTCCATTCTGAAGAAACGTTTGGAAAAGGCCAGAGGTAAGTGGTGAATGAACTCTCAACAGCATTATGGGCTTATAGAACCACCCACAGGTCCGCGACTGGGCATTCTCCATTCGCTCTTGCTTAGGGTTCCAAAGCCGTCATTCCTGTTGAACTCGAAGTCCCCACTCATCGAGTGACCTACTACGACCCTAGAAAGAATAGAGATCTCCTCTTTGAATCTTTAGACTTAATAGATGAGAAAAGCGAAGAAGCTGATTTGAGGGCAGCTGCACATCAATATCGAGTCTCCATACTTTCGCCTCAAGGGCAATGTCCGCTTCGAGTTTATATGCCATTTCTTGCATAGAGGGGCCTGACAAGGATTGGGAAGCTCCAATAATCACAACGTCGTCATCAACAGAATCTTTTGATGTGGATCGCTTTCTTCCCTCAACAAAGCATCCACCAGGTGGTCGTCGATCGTAAAAGCTTCCTCTTCCAGGATATCTTGGGTTGTTGTCGAAGCCATGACAGTAACGAACTCCGTTGTTTGCACTTGAGGTCTTGGTTAGGATTCCAAAGGAAGAGGTGGAATTGCAGCCAGTGGATCTAAAGCTGAAAAATAACAACTAAAAAGAGTAGATATATCGACCGAGGACACTCTAGTTTTCTAAAGTACATGAGAGTTTAATGAAATACCTTCTCCAGATTGATACCTACGTGAGCCGAAGTGCCATCAGAACCTCCTTCCATAATCGGAGAGAGCCCACTAGATGTAGCAATATGCGGCTACTTCGTATTGTAACCGAGCTCGATAGAAGAAGCCACATTGGTGTTGGGAATAGTTTGGGTCACATGATTTTGGTCATCTATGACATTTTGTGACATGGATCCAGAACCTTCCCTAGCTTCATGTTGAGAGGTTGTGGCATGCTTTTTTGGAGTATAAGCTGGGTTTCATGTAGAATTTTGGATTCATCACCCAATAGAATTTCGACTTCCATCCTCATCAAATCGATTTGTTCAATGCCGAGAGCTTCTTTCTTGTCCTGAAAAAGATGCCCCAAGCACGTACAAGATGGTAAGGGTAGTCACCCCGGAGCTACTCCAAGTTTCTGTACTTCAGGACGTTAGCGTTGCAAAGAATGAGAAGTGGATCTAATTCCTCCATAACTTCCTCCCTGACTTTTTCTATTGCGGCCTCCACTTCTCGTTTAATGAGGGCACAAATAACTTTGGCCTTTTCGACAGCCGCGTATCTTTCAAGCCTGATGGTAATCAATTCCTCACATGCATCCTGACTGATTTTCTGCGCCTCTTCTTTATCTTTGGATTCACGCTCAAACTTAGTTTTGTACTTGACTGCGCTTCTTTGGGCCGCATCCCTTTCTAGCACCAGTATAAGATTCCGATGATGAAGCGCTTCAACCTCAGTCAAGTGCCTTGCCTTTTCATTCTCGAGAGCCTTGATGGCCGTTTCAGCTTTTCTCTCGGCTTCTGCTTGTGAGCTCCTTAAAGATTCTAACTCATTGGTTAGAGTTTCGATGATCTGCTTGTCCTGGGCCTTTTGGCATTTTAACTTCTCAATCACTACCGCTCTCTCCCAAGATACTTTGGAATCCTCTCCGTCGCTCTCATCCACTCGTTGTACTGCTTGTGCATATCATTCACACAATCCATAGTCATTTGCTGGACTTTTTCAAGAACTTTCTTAAGATTAGGTACAAAGAAAAATCCATCAAGACATACATTTGGAAAATCTGACTTAAGTTGGGCCACGCGTGCGGCGACATTGGCTTGTTGAGCTTCGGTGACAACTTGGGTATCAGCGTTTTCTTTGCACGGCCTTTGTTGGTGAACATTATGCTCATTATGGCGCCGACGATCACTGAGGACGAGATGGAACTACGGACTGTGAAGAAAATGAAGTGGAAGGAGGACCACGAGAGGTGTTAATAGGAGGAATGTCGGCACAACGACCTTTTTTCTTTTTAGAATCTTTAAGGGGAGCAGATCTAGATTTGGACCGATGTTTATCATGGGAAGACCTGTCTCTGTCGCCTCCATTTTAGTAATCCTGATCCTAGTTGGAGCAATAGCTAGGTCATATTCACGATCGCTACCTTGGTGATACGAGCTCGAACGAGAACCAGGATTCTGGCATTGTATTTCCTATAGAGACTGAAACATGTGCGTCTTTCTCATCATTGTTTCTATAAAGAAAGATAAATAATGAATTAGATCTATGTATCGATGGTTCGAAATAAGTGCGATGCAATATTGTGAAGTGCGGGTGAATGTGCGTATCCTTTTGTCCCCTCAACGGACCAGTTATTAAAGCTTTACTAGTAGGAGTAACATCTCTACTAGTGGTAGGAGGGATTCCGGCCCCAACTCTGGAAAGAGATTCTGATCTGCCGATGCTCATGTCAGTATAATGTAAGGCATTGATGTCATCTGGTATCGGAAGATCAGATAATGCCTCAAATGTTAAGTCTAAGTGTTCTGAAGGTTAAGAAGTGAACTAATCCAAAATAACCCGAGGGTCGATGGATAGCTTGGGTTGTTTAAAGAGGCGGCTCTTGGGGAACTTGCAAACGAGCTTCTTCCTTTTTCTTTTTTCAAGTATGAGGCTGTGAAGTTTGCGAATATCCAACCGTAGCCCTAAAACTAGAACCCGCGTCATCGCCACTGAGGTCGTTACCCATATCTACCATTGCATCTTTATGAATAGCTTTCTAAGCTCCCTCAACTAGGGGCACGACAGGATCAGCTTGATGGCCTTCATCATCATATGCGTCCCGCTGCTTAGCCACTATAATTCCAACGGTGCCCGGTAGCCCTATGCTACGATGCTCTTTCATCAGGCAGTAGGTAAAGAGATGTTCATCAGTAACGAGATTCTCAATGTCTCTATCTTCTGATGGAACCCTTTTGAGTGCCATGGCCGTTTCTGTATAATGTTTTCCATTGGGTCGTGGATAAGAGCCTGCTCAAACCAAAAATTTTGCTTAATTCGGGATATGACCTAGGTACAAGCACTCAAGAAATTAAGCAAGGAGTAACACTTACGTCCTTCTAACCACCGTCTAGCAAAGCCAGGCTGGCACCATATATAGAACCACTCGCTTTTGAAAGCACTCAGCTTGTTCTAAGTACCAGTCAGGATGTGGCACTTCTTGGCTGACTTGAGAAATGTGAATGAGAGGTTTCCCTTTCATCGCTTGAAGGTGAAAAGAACTCGGATGTCCTCAGGAGTTGGAGGACGAAACAAAAACTCCATGAATTCCATGTAGGTACACTTAAGGAAAGCATAGCCATTTGGATGCAGTTGTGCCGGTGCCAACCTCATATGATGTAGCATCTCTCGGATAAATGAATTGAACGGTGGGACGCGTCCTGCCCAACATATGAACTTGTTGCATGCAGTGATCCCATCAGGAGGCATATGAGCTCTATCATTCCGAGTCTGGACTCATATGTCGTCAAACAGAATCCCGTATCTGGTGCAAATTCTACGAAGAGAGGTTTTATTAATTTTTGAGGCCACATAATCCTTCAGATCTTCCAAAAATATAGCATCTTCTAGAGTGTCTGGAGAAGGGTCTATCACTTCTGCTGGAAGAACAGGAAAGACAGAGAAAAGGTCGAATAATGGACAGCGACTTTCCGGTTGTTCTGCTTGATGTTCGGGGGAGAATTCGTCGAAAACAATTGCAGAGCTCGATTCGTCACTCATACTGTTGTGCTGTGAAGTTTGTTCAAAAGACATGGCAGCAAAACGCCCCGAGCATTTGGGACCCATGACTACTAAACTCAGTAGATAATCATCAATAGAAAAAATAGCCTATTTCCCCTCATGCAAAGAGTATGCTAGTGCAGAGTGGTCCAGTGTCGTGCAATGCAATAAACACTGCTCAGAATTAAAGATTATGATAGTGACGAGACTCCAGGGTTCGATCGGAGTGACAATCATTGCTGACGGTCTCAACGATTCTCTACGTAAATGGAAGGGGTTCAGTCTAATGATCGGGATTAGTTGTTGGCAAATCGAAGTTCGAATTGTGCGTTTAGAAGTGAACGAGCTTTAAAAATTTGTCTAAGGCATTGGTAACAAACCTAAAGATGCAGGATACTGGTCATGTTTGTTCCACGGTTTGATTGTCATATATGTCTAATATGCGGTTCATCTCATATGCAAGTCATGTGCGACCATTCAAGCATTCAAGGTCAAAGCTCATCACAAAGTTCTAATTATAATTAAAATTTAAGGAATTTAAGTATGTTTATCTAAGTTAAACTAACAACCGATCCAAAATAATGTTATGACCGATCAATCCCAATGCACATGACCGATCGTTTCTGCATGATCATTTCACACCCGATCGTTCTCCAACCTTCGACTCTGGTTCCACACTTCATTATAATTCAACACTCAAAACATCGATCCAAAAAACAATCGGCCAAAAAACTCTAACAGAAAACAATCGGTCCAAATTCTCTTCTTATTTTCAAATACCAATCCATCATAATGATCGGCCGAATTCCATTTCATTCTACTATGCTTACAACTTCACAACATCTAAGTTGTTAGAGACGGTCAGTGATAGTCCAAGTTTTGGAACTCCAAGAACGATCAGTTGAGAATGATCTTCTCCCTTTGACATTAAACTAGCACATTCCATCCAATCACAACACTGCATCATCATCTCCCCCTCCGCTACAACCGATTAAATCGCCGTGACTTGAATCATGCAAACTAGAACGAGATCCCATCATCTCGTCGCTAAATTCTAACAGGTAAGAAGAAAATCGAACTTACCTATGTATAAAAGTGGAAAAGTGGAGGCAATTTGGATTCCAGTACGAAGCAAGATCTGTAGGAGATGGCGGCGATGATGGTTGGTGTAGCAATGAGTCTGACCGATCTATGGAGATGGTGGCAAGATAAGTATGGAATTGGATCGGAAGACTCAATGGATCGATGGTGAAGGAGAAGATGAGGATGGGTTTTTTTCTTTTCTGGTTTGGGTAGCTACAATAGAGATTGAAATGAAGTGAAGAGAATAATCTAAGTATCCAAGTATATGTATATGAGGGATGCGATACGAACTATCGAAGTTTGCATTTCATGGAAGCCTAACTGATAAACGATCAGGTATGATCGTTTTATGATGGACTTACACCGATCCTTCACTTTAGTACATAATGCAATTAGTTCGTTCAAGATATACTTGGATCATGTATGATCCAAAACTAAGGGCTTTGGAACGATCCATCATCCACTTTCCCGGGTTAAAAAAAAAGGGAGAGAGGGGGAAGAATGATCGGTTATGATCCAATCTTAAACATATTTGACCCAATCCATATTAAAAATGGATCAAGTGCGATCCAATTACCTAATGGATTCATGCCGACCCATCTAAGAAAATGCAAATGATTGAATTACATTCCACTAAATTTGCAACGACCCATGAGCGTACGAATGCATCTGGAAGCCAACGACAAGAACGTGTACATGAACGTGCATGTGTGCATCCCAAAAATTGATTTTTTGAAACCGACGAAAATTGAATTCTCACCTGAAGTTATCAGAGAAAGAACCAGATCAAATAACGAGGCCCACTAGCTCAATGGAACTGGGCACAAATGTTAATTAATATTGACGAGACGTACTACTTTCTTCGGCAAATTATTATTCAGAATTTATACCATTGGAAATCATTCAATCGTCATGTAAAACAAAAAGAGTTACGACTATTCGAGGATAGAAATTCATCAAAGGGATGACAACTCTTCAAATAGCTGAATGGATTCCTTTTCGAAGACTCTAACTTGCACCGATTCAAAGCATGTCATGTTGAAAAAAGATGTACTTTGGGGAGGAAGTGTTATCCAGCCTTTTGGCCCAGCTATATTCAAACCGATTAGGCAAGTTAGACTCGACTGTCATCACCGACAAGTTATATTAATAATCACCAAGCCCAGAGATCAGGTACATATCATAATATAAAGCAATGACGAAGTGAAAGCAGAAGATGGACTTGATAGAACGATAAAAGTATGAAAATATACGATCTACTGAATATGGATCGGGTATGGTCCATATTCGCCAATTATGGATCGTACCATATCGATATTACACTTCAACTCAATGGATAACGATCGATATCTCAAAATTTACAAGTCAAATACAAATGACACTTTGGGACGATCAATATATTGAAGAGTAGAGCCTACAATATTGATCGCATGCCAAAATAAGCCCATAAAATGATCAATATCGATCGTTATTGTGAAATATATGGAACCCGTGATCGATACCATGACTTCTTCTGGATCTGGAGACTCTGTTTTCAAAATTTCAGGAAGATATTTCACCGTCTTCTTCAATAAATATAGACTTGATTGTTCATTTTCAGGATCTTTATGTTGTTTGTTGCTTTGCACTGTTTTGTAACTAAGGTATCTACTCCGATCCATCTACCTGTATTCATTAATTCAAGTAATCAATAAAGTTATTTCTCCAAAGTGGACATAGGCTTTCAGCGTCGAACCACTATAAATCGTCGTCTTCTTGTTATTACCTATATTATGTTATTTAATTGTATGTTTTCTCTGTTTTCATTGAATTTTCTTCATTTATTTCTTTACAAAATTTCTATTGGGTGTTTGTGCTGATTTTGGTGCAAACAATAGCCTTTTTTATATCATGCCTGTTCTGAATTTCATAAAATATCTAATATTTTTCCGATTTGGTATGATATTACCTGATAGGCAAATAGAAGACAAGAAAGCAATCAAAAAGTCTTGTAAGAGCCCTAAATCTTCTCCATTGTTAGGAAAGGGGATCATATTCTCAAATCATCATATATTACCACACAAGAAGTGGACTCCATTCTCATGCAATTTGGTATCTCAGGCATAGAAGCCAGGTCTGTCGGTCTTTCTGGTAGGATAGATAACCCTCTAAAAGGTTCTTCGTCTTCACATCAATTCACATATGGCACTCAGGATATCTTCCTTTTCCTGACTTTCCCTTAGGATTCCTAGAACTCCTAAACATCACTTCAATCCAACCGACTCCGAACTCGTACACCTATTTGACTTGCTTAGAAATTCTTGCTAGAGAGGCCAAACTCTCTTGTCTATGTGATAAAATCCTTCATACTATAGCTAGCCCTACCAAAATAGGTGTGTAGCAGGAGAATCCATTATATCGAATTCGCCCTCTTCCAAAAAGCTTAATGACCAATCCAGTCAATAAGATGAAGGAATGGGAAACCCGGTTTTTCTATGTAAAACGCTGCTCGAGTATTAGTGGAACTTTCTCCGTTATCAGTAAGTTTCTATTTTCTCACTCATGTCATATCTGTTACTATCTTATGATGAATTTTTTCTTTTAGATTTTTCTTCTAAACAACCAAACTCCTCTGCTTATGACATTACCAAATCCCTGACTCTGGCATCCAAGAGTATGGGTGATAGGCTTACACTTATAATGGAAGTGAATCTCTGTCAATACTCCTTGATTTTAGACAACCATATAATACATGGGGAACCTCCGATATTGAAACTAAATGCTCAAGGGAAGTGATCACTGTTTATCAACAACTGAAACGCTTTCTCTACTTCTTCCCTAGTTCAACTTGAACCCACTAGTATGTTTTTAATATAACTAGTATGTAATTCCTGATGTTATTATCTTATTAACTACTTTCTTTGTTTTAGGCTCATATGCTCTTATTGTTGCTTCTAAAGAGATAGAAGTTAAAGATGATGCTCCCAAAAAGAGTGGAAATAAAGATGAAGTTCCCACCCCATCTCATTTGAGTAAACCTATTTCCATTAAGGACTCCGTTGCCACTAAAATTGAGGCAATAAAAAGAAAAGCGAGAGATGATGCTCCTGCTGATATTCCATCTCCTTCCTTGAGCAAAAAGGATAAACTCGTGCGTGATTTTACTCATGTTGTTGAAGATGAGGAGGTACATGTGACAATTGATTTGAGCCCTGATGTGGCAAGTTTAGACAATGCCCAGAAGCAAACTGTAACGACCCTAATTTTGATTAACATTATTTAGGGCATTTAATTAGCTAAATTAAATGAAATAATGAAATGGTTAAAGGATTGAGATTTGGGTTAATAGAGGTAGCTGTGCCAATTTAAAACAATGAACTAAGGAAAACTAAAATGAAATAGATAAGGCAAATAGATAAGGGGCAAAGTAGGAATAAGACATGTTCTAATACCCTAAACACTTCATGCCCATTCATTTTACACGTTCAAAACAAAATACTGAGAGAGGCCGCCCACCATTAAGGGAAAGCAAGAAGAAGATAAGAGGAAGAGGCTTAAGCAACTTAATCCAAGATCAAATCTCAACTCCTTAATCACAAGGTAAAGGGAATAATAGGTTACATCTCATATTTTTGATGTTTTTAGTTTCTAGATTAGATTTGAATATTTTGCAAAGTATATTGCCATATTTTTTATTGTTAAATGGATATATATGCTTGTTGATGATTTATGCTATTTCATATGGATTTTATGATAAGTTTTAATGTGAAAACCCTATTAAATGACATCCTAATGCATTGCGATTTTGAGATAAGGTCAGAAATAATATTTTAGAGTTGGGTTTCAAATTTCATAATTTTTTGAATTTATGTGGATTTATTATTAATTTTCTAGTGAAGAAAATAGTTAATTGGGTTAAAAATTAATTACGGCTATTTTATATATGGTTTGGGTCATAAATTTAAGTGTATTGGAAAACATATTAAAAACGATTTATGCGAGTTTTTGTAGAATTTTCCTAAGTGTTTTAATAAGTATATAAGGTGTGGGACATAAATGTATATTTATAAAAGGAGAAGGGGCATTTTATAAACATGTTAAATTATTTACTTCTGAAATTTCGGTGGCACTTTTAGAAAAGAATTTAGAAAAGAAATTAGCAACCAATCATATGTTGACAAACAAAGCAGGTTAGTTGAAAAGGAATTACTTTTTAAAGTTAAAAATCAGTTTTACCATGTTTTTCTTGTTTCGCCACTTTCGGCACCAACCTTTCGACTGGGTACTTCCGCCTCTATCTCCATCGAAACTAATACACATGGTATCAAAAGCCTTGGTACATAGTGGATTGGACATAGGCGAAAAGTATAGAGTCAAAACAAGGAGTTCCGAAGGGGTCGAAACCTTACTTTGCTTTTAAAAGGAAATGCACTTGCTTTGCTTTCGAAAAGGATGCTTTCGACTTAGATAGCTTTCGACTTGGTTAAATTGTTTTAAAGAATGATTTCGAAAGAGGTTGCGCCTTTGTTTTATAAAGAAGCTTTCGAAGGGGTCGAAACCACTTGCTACCACATCTAACCTTTCGAAGCAACGCCTTCGAAAGGGTTTCTTTATTTTGAAACCTAAGACGCTTCTCCAATGCTTTCGAAGGGATTGGTTTCGACACAATCCACTTCTTTTACTTAGAAA
This sequence comes from Allium fistulosum, assembly GCA_030737815.1. NCBI lineage: Eukaryota > Viridiplantae > Streptophyta > Magnoliopsida > Asparagales > Amaryllidaceae > Allium > Allium fistulosum. The sequence goes on from CM060906.1 coordinate 424,523,413, forward strand.
ATTGCTTTCGACTTAGTTGTTTTAAGACCCTTTGTTCTACTGAAAGTTAAACCTAAAGGTTTCGAATGGAATAGTTTTGAATGGTTTCGAAAGGTTGTTCCACATGCTTTTAATTGAACCCAATGTTTTCGAAAGGTTTGATTTATGTAAAGAGCTTAATGCTTTTGAAAGGTATAAGATAAAGGTTTCGAAGGGGTGGTTCCCCAATGTTTTCGAAAGGTTTAAATGGAGGGTTATCGATGTTTTCAAAAGGACTATTGTAAATGGTTTTGAAAGGTATGTTTTGGCCTTTCGGACTAAGGTTATAAAGTAAAGTAGTTTAATGGCTTCGAAAGGGGTACTTTCAATGGTTTCGAAAGGGGCACTTTCAATGGTTTTGAAAGGGGATGTTTAAAGATTTTAAACAAAGGTTTCGAATGTGTTCATCGACAATGTTTTTGGTAAAGTATATATAACATGGCAAAGTGATTTGAGTAAAGCATAGAATATTTTCCTTTTTTAAGTATGATTTAAAAAAGGGTTAAATCATTATGAAAGAAAGGTTTTCAAGGAAAATTTTAAGGGTAGATGACCCTAAGTAAAATGACTCGGATATTAGAATACCATATGGGACTGGTATGGGGTCGTGCCATATACTTTAGGTAGTAGCCCCTAGCTAATATAAGTCCAAAATTCCAGTGCGTAGGGCTTCGTCACAAGTAGGACTAAAATGATGTTACTCACAGAAAGGAATATACAGAGTAGAGATAGGTTATTGGTGAGCCCGCAAAACCATTAGGATCAGTTGACCTTTGGAGAAGTAAGTTAGGGATAGACTGTCCAGAAGAGTATCTATCAAAAGTTAGATTATTTATTTTGTCTAGTAGTCCCAAGTCAGCCAAAGGTTAGTAGTTAGCCAAACAAAACTATAGTGTTCGGACAGATAGTCCATTTATTACCTGATTTGTATGCATACATGTTATTGCTATTATTGTTTTAACCAGTTTGTTTGCAGGTTTTGATTTGCAAAAGATAAGTTTGTAAAAGGATATTAGTGAGGGGAAACCTGTTTCGCTAAACGGTGTGATCTCACTTAGTTCAGTAAACCGAGATGTATAGTATTATTCACACCAGGCTTTATGTCTAACTCGAAGTTTATGTTTTTCCTCTTAAACTCTCGGGTGCTCAAAATTGATTTGAGTAGGTTGAGAGTTGAGGTTTATAGGTTTTAGTAGGTGGACGAATAAAGCTTCCGGAGACGAGCAGGGAGCCGATGCTAGCTATATTTAGGAGTTGCTTTGTTTTATTTCTGTTGTGTTGTATTAAGTCTGATATGACTATTTAGTACTCTGGTCATCCAAGATGGCATCCTTATATGTCGCTCTTGGCGTATTTATGTAATAATTATATTTTATCTGAACCAGGGAAACGTTTGGGATTATGTAATTGGAGATGAAACATGTTTTGTGAAATGTAATCAGAAAAGTTGTTTTTGATTCTGTGATTTTATTTCATATTCATGTGCTTCTGATATTATGGATACCATTAACATTGCCGTATTTTATCACCTGAAGTTAATACTATAGATGACTACAACATCTATAGCGCTTAGCTTTGGGCCTCAAGATAGGGGATGTTGCAACTTGGTATCAAAGCATAGGTTTATGAAAAACTTTAAACTAAAATGATTTTTGAAAACATAATCCTAAGGAATTAGAGAAAAGATTGGGGTATGAGATAACGGTATAGTAACGTACTATTATTTGCTATATATAAGTATACATTATATCTTTATTCTCCTATCTCTATTAGGCTATTCTTCCGTATCTTACGAAGGCTCGAATGCAGATATGGATTCTAGAAGTGGAAGAGTTAACCTAGGTGAGGGAAGCACCACAACTAATGGAAATGCCATACCTAATACCCAAAGAAATCAAGGTCGGGCACAAGTTGGAAATGTGGGTGCTGGAGTCCCGTAAGTAGACATGAAAGCAATGTATCAGTTCTTTGTAAACATGATGCAAGCGGGAGTTGCTACAGGAGTAGCTGGAGGAGGAAATCAAAAAGCTCTGGTGGTGAATAACTATGCTGTTTTGAGTAGAGATTATGCTCGGCTGGGAGGAAAGCCGTTTATTGGTACTGAAGATGCAATCGAAGTTGGGAATTGGCTACTTCATTGTGAGAGGATTTTCGCTGATCTGGGGCTCAATGATGAGTAGAAGAGAAGGCTCACTTCTAGACAACAACAAGGAGCTGCATTGTATTGATGGAACAGTGTTACTGCTGGAGTTAATGAAGAGCGATGACATGGACTAAGTTTAAAAGGAGATTTGAGGAGAGGTTTATGTCGGAGATTGTGAAGTCCACTCTGCTCAGGAAGTTTGCTAAGTTGGAGTAGGGGGATATGAATGTGCTTGAATATGCAACGAGGTTTGAGGAGCTAACGAGATATGGCTATGCTACTTTTGATACTGTGATTAAGAGAAACAAGAAGTTCATTAGGAGGTTGAAGCCTAAGCTTGCTAAGGCCACATTATCGCATATTAGGGATCCATGTGATGTTGTAGTGGAAATGGCTTTGAGGAATGAAGAGAAGCTTGATTTTCTGGAAAGGAATAAGGCAAAGGAAGTTCAAGTGCGGCAGAGTTAAAAGAGAAAGTTTTTCCATAAGAAAGGAGCTCAAAAGGGTGGAGCTGCAAAGAAGGGAAAGTCGGAGGTTGTCTGCTATAGATGTGATAAGAAAGGTCATTTCGCAAATGAATGTCGCTCAAGGGATGGAAAGAAGGTGATCGGGAAGAAGAATATTAGATGCTTCAACTACGATCATATTGGACATTATAAGAGCCGGTTCAAGGAGCCAGCCAAGGATGGAAAGGGCAAAGTGTTTGCATTGGAGCCAGCTGCCTCAAAGCCAACAGTAGAGGAAAAGGGAAAGGCTGTGTTGGGAGGTACGCTTATGATTCATGGTATGTCAGTTAGCATTCTATTTGATATCAGTGCATTGCATTATTTTATATCTCATTGTTTGGTAGATAAGCTTAACCTAGAACCCTCGTACCTAATTACTTTCTTAAGGGTTGCAAATCCGATAGGAGGTTATGCAACTCTTGGGATGAAGTGTGACCACCTAGAGTTTGAATTGTTAGGTCATAACTTTGTTTGCAGTTTGCATGTGCTTGATTTCGTAGGGTTCGGAATTATTTTGGGTATGGATTGGTTATGTAAATACGATGCTAGGATATTTTTCCATGAAAGGAAAATATCGCTTAGATACCCTGACTATAGTGATCGGATAATATACTCCATAGAAAACCCTAGTTGTGAGGTTAATGCGTTGTTGGATGTTGTGGAGGTAGAAGATGAGTTGAATCGAGTTTTCGTGGTTAGGGAATTCGCATATGTCTTTGAACCCGTAGTGGGATTGCCACTGAAACGAGCCATTGAGTTTCGGATAGATTTGGTACCCAGAGCAAAACCGATGAGTAGGCCGCTAAGCAGGATGACACCTACTGAGATGAGGGAGTTAAAGGTGTAGTTGGTAGATTTGAAAGGCACGAATTTTATCAAACCAAGTAGTTTGCCTTGGGTAGTAGTCGTAGTATTTGCTAAGAAGCCGGACGGATCGTTGAGGTTATGTGTCGATTATCGTAAGATGAATGAGAAAACGATAAAGAATCAATATCCATTGCCTAGAATTGATGATTTTTTCGACCAGTTGAGTGGAGACAAAGTATTTTCCCAGTTGGACTTAGCGACAGGTTTCCATCAACTTAGATTAGCAGAGGATAGTATTCCTTTGATGGCGTTTAGAACCAGATATGGATCATACGAATGGTTAGTAATGGCGTTTGGACTAACTAATGCTCCAGCATTCTTTGCAGATTTGATGAACTGAATTTTCCGAGAGCACTTGGATAGGTTCGGATTAGTTTTCATAAATGATATTTTGATATACTCTGAGGATGAAAGAGAGCATGAAGTTCATCTTAGAGTGGACCTTGAGACATTGAGGCAACATCAACTGCGAAATTTTCGAAGTGTCATTTTTGGAAGAAGGAAGTGAAGTTTCTTGGTCATGTAGTCTCAGAGAAAAGATTGTTTATGGATCTGGCTAAGATTAAAGTAGTGAATAATTGGAAGAGACCCGAGACAGTGACTGAAATAAAGAGTTTTCTTATATTAGCAGGGTATTATCGGAGATTCATAAAGAAAATTTCATGGATGGCAACACCGATGACCAAGCTAACATGAAAGGATGTGAAGTTTGTTTGGACCGGTAAGTGTGAGAAGCATTCCAAAAGCCGAAACACTTATTGACTAATGCACCTGTGCTAGTTGTTCTAGAAGGGAATCAGGATTTAGTAGTGTATACAGATGCATGTGGAACATGGTTAGGAGCTGTGTTAATGCAGAGAGGTAAAGTAATTGCCTATGCATCTCGACAGCTTAGACCACATGAGGTTAGGTACCCGACTCATTATTTGGAATTAACTGCGGTAATTTTTGCATTGAAGGTGTGGAGACATTATCTTTTGGGAGAAAAATTTGAATTGCATACAGATCATAAGTCATTGAGGTATTTATTCTCTCAATAGGAATTGAATATGAGACAGCAGAGGTGGTTGGAGTTTATAGCCGCTTATGGCTTTGGTATTGAGTACACACCGGGAAAGGGCAATAAGGTTGTAGATGCACTTAGAATGTAACAACCCGCATTTTTTTTGACCGTTCAAGTCGACAAAACATACACACATGCCGACTCAAACAATCCAAAATACAGATAGTTATTGGGGATAAATAAGAAAAGAAAGGAAAGAACAGAAACAAACTCAGAATCTCGCAGCGGAAGGGACAAGATATAATAATAGAATAACAGTTCATGAAGCTGTTAAATAAATAAATTTGATTATTATTATACATCATGAATCAGAGTTACATACATATCAGAGATAATACAACAATGCAGCGGAAAATAATACAGTAGTAGAATACAAATGATGTAATACCAAACTCCGTCTTCGTCCTCCAGAATAGATCTTCAACCTTATCTGAAATGCTCAGGCCGACCCGAGCGTAATGAAAAGACAAAACACTCGAGTCAGGACTAAAATATCTCATGTAAGTTAAATCGAGTAAGTAAATATGAGTGTGACAACGTCGGAGATGTTTACGGGTTTTAGACACCTCCTATCCAGTGTTTAACGTGTGAGCATTAACTTAAGAGATGTTCGGGATTTCCAACTCCTAAGGATCCGTTAAACTATCTACTATATAATAGAATACGCTATATACAATAATGTCTATCATAAAGTAAAATATCAAACTAGCGTTAATCCATGACCCATTCCACCCTTAACACATTTTTATTCCCAAAAGCATATACAAGACCGTAGTTTCCCCAAAACCGGAAGTCACCAGAGGGCAATCCATATACTAAAGGTACAAACCAAAATGTAGTGGTCGCGAATAGGATAATCAGTATGACAAGGTACATGAGGCGATACCAACTAGGATACTAGTAGTTGCGTGATCCGGACTGATGTTGGGCATAGCAGCTACTACCCCAACACCGCGAAACAACACTCCCAAAATCGAGGGGTGCACCCAAATCGAATCACAAAAGTAATAGACATGGTAACGAAGAAGTGTGTCCGCTAGAGGTGGCGAACCTCAATGGCCCGGCGCGTTTCCTGTTTTAGTCATGTCAGGGGTCATCCAATATCGTTCTCTTTCTTCAGTCAACGCGTTCATCAAACCATCCACTTCATTCTGGATCAACACTCCGCGTATAATAGTTATTAAAGTGGTTTTCGGTATCGACAGAGAGTATGTCCATATCCGATCCCGGACTCTTCAATAACTACGTAATTATTACACCGATGGCTCTTTTACATTTTCAAAATCAATTCATAATTGATTATCAAAAATATCATATTCGCTTCAAAAATCAAAGCCATTTCAAAATCATCATATCTACTCAAAATATACGATTTCATTTCAAAATCATTTTCGCCTCAATATCTCATTTCAATTTCAAAATCGTCATATCTACTCAAAATATACGATTTCATTTCAAAATCATTTTCGCCTCAATGTCTCATTTCAATTTCAAAATCGTCATATCTACTCAAAATATACGATTTCATTTCAAAAATCATTTTCTCCTCAATATCTCATTTCAATTTCAAAATCGTCATATCTACTCAAAATATACGATTTCATTTCAAAAATCATTTTCGCCTCAATATCTCATTTCAATTTCAAAATCGTTTCGAATTTCAGTTTAGGTTGCAACTTCATTTAACCCAATTCGTATTTAAATCCAAGATTTAAATATAAACATTTCACCTTATTGACCAACTTGAAATTTTGGAAAATAGTTATATTTCAAAACCGACATATCATTGCCATTTCAAACCATATCAATACGATGTCACTTTCACTTCAAATAAATCCATTTCCAAAATCATATCACATTCCGAAGTTATACCGCTTTCGAAATCATAAGTCTTTAAAAATCAAAACACTTTGGAAATCAGAACCTTGAAATTCATAACACTTTGAAATCATAGCTTGAAATCATAACATTTTGGAATCCTAACATTTTCCTCTTAAACATTTAGATATTAAAATTTGTATATATAGAAAATTAGTTTATACAATAAAATGGTTTATATAAAATAGTTATAAGTTAAAATAGTTTATAATAAAATAATTTATATTGAAAATGATTTATATTAAAATAATTTATATTAAAATTTATAAAGTAAAATATAACTAGTTTTAGATATAGTTTAAAATACTTTATATAACAATAGCTTTCTCAAATTTCACAAATCGATTCACATAAACTCGAATTCCAAAATTAAAATTTAATCAAATCTCAAATCATCAATTTCAACTCGATTCAGCTTCTCAATAAACCATTTCAAATTATAATTTCAAATACATATTTGAACCACAAAATAAGCCATTTCAATTTCCATATATCTCAAAGCTTTAAATATTCACATTTCAAAACTAAATTTGATAATTCCATTTATATCTCAATTTAATTTCAATTCAATTCCAAATTAATTAAATCTCAATTTCAAATTAAATTTCAATTCCAAACTCAAACTTGAAATATCATTTCATATAAATTTACTTAGAAATATTCAGAGTTCGATTAAAAGTCCAATCTTTTAAAATAAATCAACTTTCGAAAATTTGCGCCGTATTTCAATTTTTTCTTAAAATCTAAACTTCGAATAATTAAACAATTTCATTTACCAATTTTAGATTCCAACATCTCGAGCTTCAATTCAAAATAATTCAATTTCCATAAATTGGATTTTATTCTTAAAATCAATTCATTTAAATAATTTCAAAACAACTTTTAAAATCATTTAATTTAACCAACCCGGTGTCCGTATATAATTTTCTAACCTATGGACAAGTGGATAATTATTTCAATTCTAATTTCAAGGATGGATATATATCATTTCAATCCAAATAGATGTCATAGGTATATCATTTCAACCTATTCCTTAATTTATTCGAAATGATTCAGTTTACAGTTTTATATGCAATAAACAATATACATGATGATAGCATGATATATCAAAATAAATAAACAACCAATATCGACCAATAGCATCCATCACAACCAATCAACCATAAAGCCAATAACATTCATAACAATTTTATAATTATCAATATCGAGTAATATACTGCCAATTTAAATTTAAATTTATTTTAACGGTCAATTTAAATTCTATCAATTAATTCATATATCAAGACAGATGATAATTAAACCTACCAAACAACAGCCAATAAATTTCATATCACTACAGAATATAAATTTAACTAACAAAAATTATTTTAGTCAATTGTGAGCGTATAAACACTCACCTTTGATTTATCGATGATTTAAAATTCAAATAAAGGCCCAAATTTGAACAGTCTCGGAATGCAGCCAAACAAGCTCCATAATGTCCGGAATTTCGATACGAACGCATCGGAGAAAACCGCGCGTCGATCCGATCTCGTATGCAAAAGTTATTCGAGTTAGAACATTTGAATTTTAATATAAAATAGTTAATTAAAATAAAATAACAAATGTATACCTTCTTCCTCCCGTTCAACACGCACAGTAACCCACTCACGCACGCCTCTTTCTTCCATACGCACGCCAATATACACGACCGGACCTCGATCAGGACGTCCCCACGCGAGCGCCTCCAGGAGAGCCACCAACGCCAGAAGTTGCGCATCACCAGTCGCCGCCGTTTTCTCGAAAAACGTGAAAATATGCACGACATTCAAAGCCAGATCTGGACCAATCCGTGACGAATTAGCACGAATCAACCGTATGGATTTGAAGAGATCGTCGAGATCTACACTTTTGCTTTTGGAATTTCTCGATTTCGTTGAACGGATTGAGAGATATTAAGGAAAGAAGATCGGCAATTTCTGGCCATGGAATACGTGGCGGTCATGGTTTGAAATTAGGGTTTCTAAAATGAAATAATGATAAAACTGTCTCGGTTTGCAAGCGTATTTATAAAGGTAGGTCCAAAATCGTCCGAACTCCAATCGAGACGTGCCGCCAGGCGTTTATAAGGTTTTACCCATATTCTGAACGCAATGGAACTAGTCCCAAGGCCTAATTCAATCGTATGTGGAAGATAGCTTTTGAAGTCGATTATTTTAATTAAATTCGACATTAAATTTCTACGCGTTTCAAGCTCGCACGGCCAAACGACAAGTCCGATTGCTACGAAAATTGAAACCTTACAATAATTCACTGTTACGGATCCGATGAAACTGGTTTCGTCGAAATCCGAGACAGTTGTAAAAATGGCTATTTCTACAGTTTAATTTCAATATAAAATTCCCAATTTTAAATTATTAACTTTTAAATCAAATTTTAATTGTTCACAAATTTCATTTTTAATTCCACTGTGATTAACAATCTTTTACAATGCATTTTTCCATTATAAATCCAGTATTATATTAGATTCAACATTCAATTATATTGTAATTCAAATTCAAGTTATTTAATTCCAATTGAATTCTTTTATTTCGATTTACACTTTCATTATTGAATCAACCATTTACTTAAACACTATTATCAATAGTTTATAATTCATTTACTTTCATTTTCTTCAGCTATCATCTTATTTAAATTCACAGTAATATTAAATTACATTCATTTACGTTGATTTCAATATTATAACCCCACTATTAAATCTACCATTTTATTTATTCTTTGTTTACAATCATAACCAATTTGGTTTACAATCAAATTCAATTCATTATTTACATTCAATACAAGTTAACATCCATATTTAATTTACAAATAAGTTATTTCAGAATTCAGTTTTGTATTTTAACTAGTAATTCACATTTAACAACACAAAATTTTATTTCCTTCGGATTTTTATCCAAAATTTTTATTTTAATTCGTATTTTTAAAGTGTTAAAAATACGGGTCGTTACATTCTCCCCCAATTAAAACTTTTCGTCCTCGAAAAGGAACGGAGAAGGGGAAACCATCATTTAGATATAATTCATTCAAAATATTCGACTTATTTGCAAAATTTAGTTATAGGATTTTTAAAATCTCAAAATTTTCTAACTCCCGGATTTTTGAAAAATTTCGGCAGCACCTCCTTTGCGCGGCTAGGACCGAAAAATTTCACAGTGATAATAATTGCATGATATACATCTCATTACAAGAATGAGGCATCCCAAAACATGGGAAACACAATAATATACCACAACATAAACTGTAATCCGAGAACGTACCTTTTATTAAGCGTTTATTAGCATTTTAACTTACATTTTGCATTTAGCGCAGAAGCAAGCTCCACAAGCGAAGCGCAACCCTTTGTCACCTATTAAAATACTCGACAACAAATGATAACCAAGCATATAAAGGTATATTGATATACTTAGCATACACAACATATATAACTTATTTTACTTCAAAACTGAAATTTTTTAAATTCAGGACAGATAACAAATCCCAGTTTTTGGTCACCTAAACGATAAAATTTTAAAATGGAATCTAAATAAAAGTTGTTGCATTTGTTTCAGGCTTTCCGGAATGTCCAAAATCATCAAATTCGGACCATTCTTTCAAAAGTTACGGTCATTTTACTAAATGGATACGCCTCAGCCTGGGCAATGAATTGCGCAGGTCAGCGACGTTCACTCCCCTTTTCGACCATCTAAATGACAGCAAAACACAAAAAACTTAAAGCAAAAGTTTTAACTTAAGTTCTTAGCTTTCCAGAAATAGCAAGATCGTCAAAATCGGATAAACCAGTAAAAAGTTATGGTGAAAATAATAAGGGTATATGCTACTGATTTTGCTTCCTTTTTACAGGCCAGCGAGAAGATTCAAATTTTTAACTAAGTAAATGAAGGAATTTCTCAAGACACTCTAAACAAAACTCGTGATACAGTTTCTAAGCTTTCCGAAAAGTCTATGATCGTCGAATTTCGTCCGGCCATTTAAAAGTTATGGTTGTTTTCGTTTCAGCATATATTGGACAATTTTGGATTTTTCCAAAAATTTGCTTTTATTATTTCAAAGTACAAACCATCAAACTTCAAATTTTCTAAAGAAACAATCATAAACACAAAGTCATTTATTTTCTTATTTATCCATGAAATAAGTTTACATTCGATTTGTTTCTGATTTATTCAAGTTTATTTCATTCATAATTTAAATTCAAGTCAATTTGCTTCAATTTAATTTGAATTCAATTATATTTAATTTCACTTTGCTTCAAATTTGAATTTAATTATTTAAAATTTTTATTCCGTTTATTCAATTCCATTTAGACTAATGAATTCTATTTAATCAATTACCATCCAACTAACAACCAATGCATATCAACATTAACATCCATCCAAAATCTACACTAAATCAATTATACATTTCCAAGTCAAAATTTTAATTTCATACACTTCCAAGTTTATTGACATTTAGTTTCATCCAAATTTAATTAGTTTCCATTTACTAATTTTATATTTAATTAATTTTAAATTTAATTCATTTTACAACTTAAATTTCCTTTATATTTACAACTATCAATAGATCTTCATATTTTATTATTCTCAATCACACTTGTATATTATTCATTTACTTATCCTTATTAGCATTTTAAACTTTTTAAGTATTTGGTAAGTTATAGCTATGCAAATAGAATGTAGTTAAACAATATACAACTTCTTTTCATTCAATTTGAGTGTTATACCTATTAAATAAATTTCCAATTTATTATTTTCCAAATTAAGGGTTACTACTACAATTTTAATTTTTTTTAACACTTAAATTCAATTTCACCTTTTCAATTCATAAGTTTCTAACAATTCAAGATTTACTTTAGTTTAATAATTAAAATCATTCCTTATTAGAGAACTTAAGAATTTCAACACCGGATTCGATTTAAACCATTATATATATATATATATATATATATATATATATATATACTAATATCTTTATATCTCAAATCATACTTTTTAGAAGAATTTTAATTAGCATTGAAATATATATATATACACTTATTTTCATTACATACTTTAGAAAATTTCAATTCAATTTCTATTTAATCCAAAAGGGTACAGTTTCTAGTTTACTTCAAATTTATACTCCTTTATTCTAAGGGTTTCCTACTTCAATCTATTTTCACTTAACACTTAGGTTCATCCCTTATTTTTCAATTCAGAAGTTCCTTAATGATTCAAGTATTTGTTTATTTCAATAGTTTAAAGTCATTAAATTTTAAAGAACTTAAGAATTTCAACTCCGGTTTCATTTCAAATCAAGTTTGAAATAATATATACTTATATTACTATATATCAAGTCATATTATAGAGAATACAAAATAAAATTCAATTTTAATCAAAACAGGGTTTAGAAAAAGCTATTAAGTGATCTCCCCCACTTGGACTCTCGAAAATAAATGTCGATAATACGTGCACTCATTACCGAAATTATTTCCCAATGACAAGAGGGGAATACACCACTTATTTCTTTTCAAATCATTTGTAAATCATTTCTATTCAAATTACTTTCACATAAGAATATATTATTTTCAAACCATTTACAAAAATTTCAAAGCACCAGAAATTTAATTCTCAAATCCAAAATTATATTCATTTAATTTCATTATCAACTATATTCACAGAGTTTCATTTTCTTTTTCATTCAATAGTCAATAGTTTAGAAATATTGACTAATCAACCAATGGACGATGATAATCTAATATTATCATCTCCTAACAACCAATAAAGTCAATATATATTCATAATTATATTTATATATAAAATATAATTCAAAACAATATTATGTCAGTTTGTTCTATTCGAGTGTTTAGAAATCCCTGTCGATGCCTTGGCGTCCCAAATACCGACCAGAATTCATAAATACTCAACGGAACAAATTAACACAATACAAAACCGTTTTATATCAAAATTACAAATACGCTCTCTCATATACACTCAAACTCATTCATAAGGTTTAACCCTATTTCAATGAGTTATTCCCCACTAGAGCCAAGGTAATCTAAACCAAAGCTCTGATACCAACTGTAACGACCCGCATTTTTTTTGACCGTTCAAGTCGACAAAACATACACACATGCCGACTCAAACAATCCAAAATACAGATAGTTATTGGGGTTAAATAAGAAAAGAAAGGAAAGAACAGAAACAAACTCAGAATCTCGCAGCGGAAGGAACAAGATATAATAATAAAATAACAGTTCATGAAGCTGTTAAATAAATAAATTTGATTATTATTATACATCATGAATCAGAGTTACATACATATCAGAGATAATACAACAATGCAGCGGAAAATAATATAGTAGTAGAATACAAATGATGTAATACCAAACTACGTCTTCGTCCTCCAGAATAGATCTTCAACCTTATCTGAAATGCTCAGGCCGACCCGAGCGTAATGAAAAGACAAAACACTCGAGTCAGGACTAAAATATCTCATGTAAGTTAAATCGAGTAAGTAAATATGAGTGTGACGGCGTCAGAGATGTTTACGGGTTTTAGACACCTCCTATCCAGTGTTTAACGTGTGTGCATTAACTTAAGAGATGTTTGGGATTTCCAACTCCTAAGGATCCGTTAAACTATCTACTATATAATAGAATACGCTATATACAATAATGTCTATCATAAAGTAAAATATCAAACTAGCGTTAAGCCATGGCCCATTCCACCCTTAACACATTTTTATTCCCAAAAGCATATACAAGACCGTAGTTTCCCCAAAACCGGAAGTCACCAGAGGGCAATCCATATACTAAAGGTACAAACCAAAACGTAGTGGTCGCGAATAGGATAATCAGTATGACAAGGTACATGAGGCGATACCAACTAGGATACTAGTAGTTGCGTGATCCGGACTGATGTTGGGCATAGCAGCTACTACCCCAATACCGCGAAACAACACTCCCAAAATCGAGGGGTGCACCCAAATCGAATCACAAAAGTAATAGACATGGTAACGAAGAAGTGTGTCCGCTAGAGGTGGCGAACCTCAATGGCCTGGCGCGGCTCCTGTTTTAGTCATGTCAGGGGTCATCCAATATCGTTCTCTTTCTTCAGTCAACGCGTTCATCAAACCATCCACTTCATTCTGGATCAACACTCCGCGTATAATAGTTATTAAAGTGGTTTTCGGTATCGACAGAGAGTATGTCCATATCCAGATCCCGGACTCTTCAATAACTACGTAATTATTACACCGATGGCTCTTTTACATTTTTAAAATCAATTCATAATTGATTATCAAAAATATCATATTCGCTTCAAAAATCAAAGCCATTTCAAAATCATCATATCTACTCAAAATATACGATTTCATTTCAAAATCATTTTCGCCTCAATATCTCATTTCAATTTCAAAATCGTCATATCTACTCAAAATAAACGATTTCATATCAAAAATCATTTTCGCCTCAATATCTCATTTCAATTTCAAAATCGTCATATCTACTCAAAATATACGATTTCATTTCAAAATCATTTTCGCCTCAATATCTCATTTCAATTTCAAAATCGTCATATCTACTCAAAATATACGATTTCATTTCAAAAATCATTTTCGCCTCAATATCTCATTTCAATTTCAAAATCGTCATATCTACTCAAAATATACGATTTCATTTCAAAAATCATTTTCGCCTCAATATCTCATTTCAATTTCAAAATCGTTTTGAATTTCAGTTTAGGTTGCAACTTCATTTAATCCAATTCGTATTTAAATCCAAGATTTAAATATAAACATTTCACCTTATTGACCAGCTTGAAATTTTGGAAAATAGTTATATTTCAAAACCGACATATCATTGCCATTTCAAACCATATCAATACGATGTCACTTTCACTTCAAATAAATCCATTTCCAAAATCATATCACATTCCGAACTTATACCGCTTTCGAAATCATAAGTCTTTAAAAATCAAAACACTTTGGAAATCAAAACCTTGAAATTCATAACACTTTGGAATCATAGCTTGAAATCATAACATTTTGGAATCCTAACATTTTCCTCTTAAACGGTTTAGATATTAAAATTTGTATATATAGAAAAATAGTTTATACAATAAAATGGTTTATATAAAATAGTTATAAGTTAAAATAGTTTATAATAAAATAATTTATATTGAAAATGATTTATATTAAAATAATTTATATTAAAATTTATAAAGTAAAATATAAATAGTTTTAGATATAGTTTAAAATACTTTATATAACAATAGCTTCCTCAAATTTCACAAATCGATTCACATAAACTTAAATTCCAAAATTAAAATTTAATCAAATCTCAAATCATCAATTTCAACTCGATTCAGCTTCTCAATAAACCATTTCAAATTATCAATTTCAAATACATATTTGAACCACAAAATAAGCCATTTCAATTTCCATATATCTCAAAACTTTAAATATTCACATTTCAAAACTAAATTTAATAATTCCATTTATATCTCAATTTAATTTCAATTCAATTCCAAATTAATTAAATCTCAATTTCAAATTAAATTTCAATTCCAAACTCAAACTTGAAATATCATTTCATATAAATTTTCTTAGAAATATTCAGAGTTCGATTAAAAGTCCAATCTTTTAAAACAAATCAACTTTCGAAAATTTACGCCGTATTTCAATTTTTTCTTAAAATCTAAACTTCGAATAATTAAACAATTTCATTTACCAATTTTAGATTCCAACATCTCGAGCTTCAATTCAAAATAATTCAATTTCCATAAATTGGATTTTATTCTTAAAATCAATTCATTTAAATAATTTCAAAACAACTTTTAAAATCATTTAATTTAACCAACCCGGTGTCCGTATATAATTTTCTAACCTATGGCCAAGTGGATAATTATTTCAATTCTAATTTCAAGGATGGATATATATCATTTCAATCCAAATAGATGTCATAGGTATATCATTTCAACCTATTCCTTAATTTATTCGAAATGATTCAGTTTACAGTTTTATATGCAATAAACAATATACATGATGATAGCATGATATATCAAAATAAATAAACAACCAATATCGAACAATAGCATCCATCACAACCAATCAACCATAAAGCCAATAACATTCACAACAATTTTATAATTATCAATATCGAGTAATATACTGCCAATTTAAATTTAAATTTATTTTAACGGTCAATTTAAATTCTATCAATTAATTCATATATCAAGACAGATGATAATTAAACCTACCAAACAACAGCCAATAAATTTCATATCACTTCAGAATATAAATTTAACTAACGAAAATTATTTTAGTCAATTGTGAGCGTATAAACACTCATCTTTGATTTATCGATGATTTAAAATCCAAATAAAGGCCCAAATTTGAACAGTCTCGGAATGCAGCCAAACTAGCTCCATAACGTTCGGAATTTCGATACGAATGCAAAGGAGAAAACCGCGCGTCGATCCGATCTCGTATGCAAAAGTTATTCGAGTTAGAACATTTGAATTTTAATATAAAATAATTAATTAAAATAAAATAACTAACGTATACCTTCTTCCTCCCGTTCAACACGCACAGTAACCCACTCACGCACGCCTCTTTCTTCCATACGCACGCCAATATACACGACCGGACCTCGATCAGGACGTCCCCACGCGAGCGCCTCCAGGAGAGCCACCAACGCCAGAAGTTGCGCATCACCAGCCGCCGCCGTTTTCTCGAAAAACGTGAAAATATGCACGACATTCAAAGCCAGATTTGGACAAATCTGTGACGAATTAGCATGAATCAACCTTATGGATTTGAAGAGATCGTCGAGATCTACACTTTTGCTTTTGGAATTTTTCGATTTCGTTGAACGGATTGAGAGATATTAAGGAAAGAAGATCGGCAATTTCTGGCCATGGAATAGGTGGCGGCCATAGTTTGAAATTAGGGTTTCTGAAATGAAATAATGATAAAACTGTGGCGGCCATAAGTCCGATTGCTACAAAAATTGAAACCTTACAATAATTCACTGTTACGGATCCGATGAAACTGGTTTCGTCGAAATCCGAGACAGTTGTAAAAATGGCTATTTCTACAGTTTAATTTCAATATAAAATTCCCAATTTTAAATTATTAACTTTTAAATCAAATTTCAATTATTCACAAATTTCATTTTTAATTCCACAGTGATTAACAATCTTTTACAATGCAGTTTTCCATTATAAATCCAGTATAAAAGATTATATTAGATTCAACATTTAATTATATTGTAATTCAAATTCAAGTTATTTAATTCCAATTGAATTCTTTTATTTCGATTTACACTTTCATTATTGAATCAACCATTTACTTAAACACTATTATCAATAGTTTATAAATCATTTACTTTCATTTTCTTCAGTTATCATCTTATTTAAATTCACAGTAATATTAAATTACATTCATTTACGTTGATTTCAATATTATAACCCCACTATTAAATCTACCATTTTATTTATTCTTTGTTTACAATCATAACCAACTTGGTTTACAATCAAATTCAATTCATTATTTACATTCAATACAAGTTAACATCCATATTTAATTTACAAATAAGTTATTTCATAATTCAGTTTTGTATTTTAACTAGTAATTCACATTTAACAACACAAAATTTTATTTCCTTCGGATTTTTATCCAAATTTTTTATTTTAATTCGTATTTTTAAAGTGTTAAAAATACGGGTCGTTACTTAGAAGAAAACATCGAAATGCAGTATTGGCGATGATAGCCGAGTGGAAAGATTTATAAGCATTGACTACATGTAGAATACAATGGAGATTTGAAGCTAGATCCAGTAAGGAGACTGCTATGTTGTAATGTTTAAAAGTTAGACCGATGATGATAAAAAATTTGGCTTCTAAGCAGATGAAGGATCCAATATTAGTTGAACGGATCAGAAGGTCAAGGGATGGAACAGAGAGCGATGACTTGAAAGACAGAATGGGTGGTTAAGGAAGATAGGAAGGTTATGTGTTCCGAATGTAGGAAGCATTAGGAAGGAAGTTCTTGAAGAACGCCATCGTTCGAAGTTCACTATTCATCTGGGAGGAACCAAGATGTATCAGGACATGAAGAGGAGTTTCTTCTGGGAAGGTATGAAGAGGGATGTAGGCTTATGGGTGAAGCAGTGTCTGAACTGTCAACAGGTAAAAGCTGAACATCAAAAACCGAGTGGGTTACTTCAGCCTTTAGATATTCCAGTATAGAAGTGGGATTCTATCTCAATGGATTTTATTGATGGGTTGCCATGATCTAATAGGGGAAATGAAAGCATATGGGTCATAGTGGACAGGTTGACCAAGAGTGCCCATTCCATTCCAGTTATGTCAACCCAGACGACACCTATTTTAGCTAAGTTGTTTATGAAGAATATAGTTAGACTGCATGGAATGCCTAGTAGTATAGTAAGTGATAGAGATTCCTTATTCACTAGCGAGTTTTGGAAGAGTCTACAGGATACTATAGGTACCAAGCTCAAGATGAGTACCACTCACCATCTACAAACAGATGGGCAAACGGAAAGAGTTAATAAGGTCTTGGAAGATTTATTAAGAGCTTGTGTGCTAGATTTTGGAGGATCGTGGAAAAAACATCTACACTTAGTCGAATTTTCGTATAACAATAGTTATCAAGCTAGTATAGGGATGCCACATTTGAAGTTTTGTATGAAAGGCCATGCAAATCACCCGTTTGTTGGTTAGAGATTGGGGATAGGTTAGTTCTTGGTCTAGATTTAGTTAGAGAAGCTGCAGAGAGGATTGAGATAATTCGAGCTAGAATGAAGGAAGCTTAGTCTAGGCAGAAGAGTTACGCTGATAGAAGATGGAAGGACTTAGAGTTCTCAGTAGGAGATCATGTTTTCGTTAAGGTATCACCGATGAAAGGTGTAATTCGATTCATGAGATCAGGGAAATTGGCACCGAGATTCGTTGGACCATTTCCTATTATAGAAAGGATTGGGAAACTCGCATTTAGAGTAGAGTTACCGAAGAGTTTAGCAGGAGTCCACGATGTTTTTCATATTTCTCATCTGAGGAATAGTATTTGAGATCCGGAGACAACTATAGCACCGACTGTGTTAGAGGACTTAGTAGTGGAACCGAACTTGACTCTAGTTGCGAGAGATGAGAAGAGGCTAAGGAATAAGACAATCTAATTAGTTAAGATCCAGTGGAGTGACGATGAGAGAGACTGTACTTGGGAAACCGAGAGCAGGATTAGAGACGCTTATCCTGATTTGTTTCATGGTATGTTTTACCTTTATGATTGATTTGTTGTGCACCTTATTGTAATTTTGAGGACGAAATTCTTTAAGGAGGGGAGTCTGTAACAACCCTAATTTTGATTTAACATTATTTAGGACATTTAATTAGCTAAATTAAATGAAATAATGAAATGGTTAAGGGATTGAGATTTGGGTTAATAGAGGTAGCCGTGCCAATTTAAAACAATGAACTAAGGGAAACTAAAATGAAATAGGTAAGGCAAATAGATAAGGGGTAAAGTAAGAATAAGACATGTTCTAATACCCTAAACCCTTCATGCCCATTCATTTTACACGTTCAAAACAAAATCAAATACTAAGAGTGGCCCGCCACCATTAAGGGAAAACAAGAAGAAGATAAGAGGAAGAGGCTTAAGCAACTTAATCCAAGATCAAATCTCAACTCCTTAATCACAAGCTAAAAGTGAATAATAGGTTACATCTCATATTTTTGATGTTTTTCGTTTCTAGATTAGATCCGAATATTTTTGCAAAGTATATTGCAATGTTTTTTATTGTTAAAATGGATATATATGCTTGTTGATGATTTATGCTATTTCATATTGATTTTATGATAAGTTTTAATGTGAAAACCCAATTAAATGACATCCTAATGCCTTGCGATTTTGAGATAAGGTCAAAAATAATATTTTAGAGTTGGGTTTCAAATTTCATAATTTTCTGAATTAATGTGGATTTATTATTAATTTTCTAGTGAAGAAAATAGTTAATTGGGTTAAAAAAATATTACGGCTATTTTATATATGTTTTGGGTCAATTTAAATATGTTAGAAAACATATTAAAAACGATTTATGGGAATTTTTGTAGAATTTTCCTAATTGTTTTAATAAGTATATAAAATTATTTAAGGTATGAGACTTAAATGTTTTATATATTTATAAAAGGAGAAGGGTCATTTTGTAAACATTTTAAATTATTTACTTCTGAAATTTCGGCAGCACTTTTAGAAAAGAATTTAGATAAGAAATTAGCAACTAATCATATGTTGACAAACAAAGTAGGTTAGTTGAAAAGGAATTACTTTTTAATGTTAAAAATCAGTTTTACCATGTTTTTCTTCTTTCACCACTTTTAGCACCAACCTTTCGACTAGGTACTTCCGCCTCCATCTCCATCTCCATCGAAAACAATACACATGGTATCAAAAGCCTTGGTACGTAGTGGATTAGACATAGGCAAAAAGTATAGAGTCGAAACAAGGAGTTCTGAAGGGGTCGAAACCTTGCTTTGCTTTCAAAAGGAAATGCGCCTGCTTTGCTTTCGAATAGGATGTTTTCGACTTAGATAGCTTTCGAATTGGTTAAATGGTTTTAAAGAATGGTTTCAAAAGAGGTTGCGCCTTTGTTTTATAAAGAAGCTTTCAAAGGGGTCGAAACCCCTTGCTGCTGCATCTAAACTTTCGAAGCAATGCCTTCGAAAGGGTTTCTTTGTTTTAAAACCTAAGCTGCTTCTCCAATGCTTTCTAAGGGATTGGTGTCGACACCATTGACTTTTTTTACTTATGAAATTGCTTTCGAAAGAGTGCTTTTGACTAAGTTGTTTCAAGACCCTTTGTTCTATTGAAAGTTAAACCCAAAGGTTTCGAAAGGAATAGTTTTGAATGGTTTCAAAAGGTTGTTCTACAAGTTTTTAATTGAACCTAATGTTTTCGAAAGGTTTATTTATGTAAAGGACTTATGCTTTCGAAGGGTATAAGATAAAGGTTTCGAAGGGGTGGTTCCCCAATGTTTTCGAAAGGTTTTAAATGGAGGGTTATCGATGTTTTCGAAAAGACTATTGTAAATGGTTTCGAAAGGAATGTTTTGGCCTTTCGGCCTTATAATGTAAAGTAGTTTAACGGTTTTGAAAGGGGTACTTTCAAGTGTTTCGAAAAGGGCACTTTCAATGGTTTCGAAATGCGATGTTTAAAGCTTTTAAACAAAGGTTTCAAATGTGTTCATCAATAATGTTTTGTGTAAAGTATATATAACATGGCAAAGTGATTTGAGTAAAGCATATAATATTTTCCTTGTTTAAGTATGATTTAAAAAGGGTTAAATCATTTTGAATGAAAGGTTTTCAAGGAAAATTTTAAGGGTAGATGACCCTTAGTAAAATTACTCAGATATTAGAATACCAGATGAGACTAGTATCGAGTCGCACCCTATACTTTAGCTAGTAGCCCCTAGCTAATATAAGTCCAAAATTCGAGTGTGTAGGGCTTTGTCACAAGCACGACTAAAATGATGTTACTTTCAAGAAGGAATATATAGAGTAGAGATAGGCTATTGGTGAGCCCGCAAACCCATTAGGATCAGTTGACCTTTGGAGAAGTAAGTTAGGGTCAGACAGTCCAGAAGTGTATCTAACTGAAGTTAGATTATTTATTTATTTTGTCTAGTAGACCTGAGTCAGCTAAATGTTAGTAGTTAGCCAAACAAAACTATAGTGTTCGGACAGATAGTCCATTTATTACCTTATTTGTATGCTTACATGATATTGCTGTTATTGTTTTAACCAGTTTGGTTGCAGGTTTTGATTTGCAAAAGATAAGTTTTTAAAAGGATATTAGTGACGGAAAACCTGTTCCGTTAAGCGGCGTGGTCTCACTTAATATCAGTAAACCGAGATTTATAGTATTATTCACACCAGGCTTTATGCCTGACTCAAAGTTTATGTTTTCCCCTTAAACTCTCGGATGCTCAAAATTGATTTGAGTAGGTTGAGAGTTGAGGTTTACAGGTTTTAGTAGGTGGATGAATAAAGCTTCCGAAGACGAGCACGAGGCTGATGCTAGCTATATTTAGGAGTTGTTTTGTTTTATTTCGGCTGTGTTGTATTAAGTTTGATATGACTATTTAGTACTCTGGTCATCCAAGGCGGCATCCTCATATGTCGCTCTTGGCATTGTTATGTAATAATTATATTTGATCTGAACCTGGGAAACGTTTTGGATTATGTAATTGGATATGAAACATGTTTTATGAAATGTAATCAGAATAGTTGTTTTTGAATCTGTGATTTTGTTTCATATTCATATGCTTTTGATATTATGGATACCATTAACATTACCGTATTTTATTGCCGGAAGTTAATACTATAGATGACTGCATCATCTGTAGCACTTAGCTTTGGGCCTTAAGATAGGGGATGTTAGACAAATAAAGGAGGCTTATACTACTAAGTCCTCCTAAATATTTCCTTTCCTGCTTCTCTAATAGCCATTAGTCTCATGTGTACTGATCTTGGTCTGTTTCCTTCTCCGAATGATCTTCTTCCTTCAGAAGCTCAAGCCCAGTCTCCCATTGTAAGTTTTGAGGATCTTCTCCATCTAGTTTCCCAATCTCCCGCTTTGACATCGCTCGTGCCACTACAGCCTTTGGTTTACACAAAAGACCATCTTAGTGTCATTCTCAAGTAGCTTTTGTTGGTACGTACTTTTCTTTTTTATTAATCTAATCTTTTAGCTCTGTATATACTATTCTGACTTATGTCTACCAAACATTTTAGGCGGCCAAACATATGTTCTTCCTTTAAGAGGCTTCTTAAGGGCCTTCTAATGATGTGGCCAAACTTAAGGGTCAAATCTCCTCGCTTAATAACAGTATAATTGACATCGCTATAACATGGGATAAAGCTGTTTGTGAAAAAGATAAAATTACTTCCTCTCTTGACGAGGAAAAGAAAGCTAGACAATTATTAGAGGAAGAAGTGAAAAAAATAAAAGAAGATCTTGAAATGGCTAATAAAGAGAAGGCCAAGCTAGCCGATAAGAATGAAAAGGCCAACAAAGTGAAGGTTGAATTAGTTGATATGAATAAATCTCTAAAGAACAAGGTACAAAGAAAAACTGACATCTTAGCCTATTCGAATAATATAAGGGACACCCAGGAGAAAGTTGTCCTTTTCCTTAATAATGCCCTCCTCTAGATTATTGAGAAGTGCTACGAAAATGCTTTTTTCGTGGCATATGCTGATAACATTCAAAGATGCCTAGACTTAGACTTTCCATCCGTTCCAGTTTGGAATGAAAAGTCCAAAATAAAGTTTAGTCTTATGTCGAGGAAAGATAAAAAGTCTCTTCAAGAAGAGTTTCCAACTGAGGAAAAGGTCAATGCCTAAAGTTTGCTAACTCTTGATGATTCCCTAATTGATAAGGAGATAGAATCTGATGGAGGAGGAGATGATGATGACAGCTATGATGATGATGGTGGTGGTAATGGCAATGGAAAGAGTCCTTCGGATCCAAAAGATGGGGGAAATGGATTGGGTGATGCTAACTTAGACTTGTCTACTAAGGATGCGGGCTTTACAGAATTACCTGATCCTCAAGACATTACAAAGATGGACTCTCCCTCAAAAGATAATGCTCCCCCCAATCATCAGCCAAAGGAGAAAACTCAGACTCCCATTTCTCAAGTCCGGCTTCCCAGGTACGGAATTCTCTATTTAAATGATTAAGACTACCTTCTTAGCTTTAGATTGATAAGCTTATTATTTTAGTTAAGGAAAAAGAACAAAAATTATTACGAGACCCTTTATGAAAAGAGCATGAATAAGAAGCTCCGATGGATAGGGAAATTGGAAGGCTAGTTAAAGAATATAATGACTTGTTTGATAAATATAAGCCCCTTTCTAGTGTCGCTGGGTGGTTAAAGTCTTTTAAGGAAAAAAATGCTTCCCCTCACTTGAAAAGCGCTCGTCTTTATTGGGATAGAATTATGAAAGAGAATGTGGAATTGATGACTCACTTTTGGATGTTGATTGATGGCAGAAATGCTTTGGTAGATTTTTTCTATAAGGTTTATTCCAAGGGTAAGTTTGTTAACTTTTCTTACTTAGGCGAGAAAAGTGGGGGTTTAATCAGGCGTCTTCATAAAAGATACTTGGACGAACATGGGTATGATCCTCATCCCGGGGATTGTTGGAACCTTCCCAGGGTAGCGACCATTCCGCTATCTCCTTACTCTCTTCCCCCCGATAAGATTAAGTATAGCAAGGAGAGATTTATTTCTGAATTTTATAAGGAATCAATATTGTATGAATCTAAATGATTATATGAATGTAATATGTGATTCAGGTATCTTATAAACTTTATCACTTTTATATGAATGTAATATGTGATTCAAGTAGTCCTATTCCCATGAAATTTGTTAGTAAACATATCAAGTTAAAGAGATATTTTAAAGAGAAATCCTTAACTCTTAGAACATCACAGTTAGCAAAACATTGTTTTCTTATAGATCTACATGAAGTTTATACACGATTCCCCTACCTTCATTTTGATTTCCTGGGCGATGAGTAGGATAGACTACTTAATGAAATTTGAACAAATCACGCTAAATTGATATATGGTCAAACCAGCCCTCTAGCTGGAAAATTGGACTATTGTCAACTTCCTCCAGTCAATACCCTAAAAGGGATTAAAGTCACTTCCGATTCTACCCTAACCATGTCAGCTGAGTCACTTGAAAAGGCCAAAACTATTATCTCAAAAATTTAAGAATTAGTTATATATGGTGCTGATGTAATTTTAAATTTGATTAAGTTGTAAACCTTTATCGTTTAATGAGGAAAATTCTTTTTGTGTATTGATTTTCTCTCTTATTTATATGTTAGGAAAAACAACTGACACTTACGTCTAGCAGCTCAGATATCCTTGCTCGACTTGATTCTATTAAAGTTAGGCTTAGGGTAGAACTCGAGAAGAAACACTCTTCTCAAGGCACTATGGCCTCGTAATTTCCAAATAACCCTGACATGCAAAATTAGCATAACAAATACTACAAATTAAGGTCAACACTCAAAGGTTTGAGAGAAATGATTTTCGATTTAGAAAAGTAAATTAAAGAAAGGGATCGAAGTATCAAGGTACTAAAAGGGAAGATAAACACAAGTGTCCAATCCAGACCCTCTGTCCAAAGTGTCATAGCTGATGTGGAAATTATGCGATTACACCAAAAGGTAACGGATCTTGAGGTGAAGTTATTAAAAAGTGAAGTGAATTGCTAATCTTTGGAACTTATTGTAAGTGGAGGCAATTCCAGCCTTTCTACTCCTACTCCTTTGATTGGTCAAGAAAAGCTATCTGCTCTGTTAAACCCTCCTTCGGGCTTGGATGATAACGAAATTGCCAAATGAAGTCGAAGAGTTAGGCTTGAATGTATGCAATTTCTAAACGAACAGTGGAGAGATAAGGTTTCTACCCATCTTAATGTTTATGAAGCTAAGGTTGAGAGACTTGAGTGCGAAAGATGCACTTCTAATCAAGAGATTGAGAAATTGAAAGGTAAGATCAATATTTTGAAGGGAGCAAATAAGACACTTGGCCATGCGTTGAATATTCAAATTGCGTCGATTGATGATACAAATACTATTTGGCAGAAGGAGAGGAAACTTAAAAAGCTTTTAAATTTGGCAATTCGTCATATTACCGATTCTTCCTCCGTCGTTGAAGATTTAAGGAGGTTGGATCAAACGTTTAGCTCGTAGCTTTTAGTCTTTTCGATTAGATTATCTTGTTGTCCAATCTTTTGTTCCTGCAACTTTTGTGCATAATACATTAAATTGTAAATAAATTTGTACTTGAATGAATGTTACCTCGATTGTACCGTATGTACTTTTTCTATTGAGCTTGTTAAATTAGATGTATAACTTGCTTTCCAATAATATGATATGTAGCCTTGAACCAAACACTGGTTTTTCTTTGAAATTTTTTGATGATTGACATCCTGCTTTAGGGTACAGATACCGTTCAACATTGCTATGGTCCATTACAGAATCATGAATGGAAGACTAGAGGACAATCTGGCAGAATAACATCTCTTGAGTAGAAGGTCAGAAATCTATTCTGGCAATAATACGAATAGAAGACAATAAAATCCATTTGGCAATAATAGACCAGAAAATCCATCTGGCTATGATAGAAGACCAGGAAATCCATCTGGCAATAAAAGAAGACCAAAAAATCCATCTGATAATAATATGGATAGAAGAAAAGAAAATCCATCTGGCAATAATAGGAGACTAGAAAATCCATCTGGTATTAACAGGAGACCAGAAAATCCATCTGGCAATAATAGAAGATCAGAAAATCAATCTGCCAACAATGCTTTCTGTTGGGTTAATGGAGAAATACCGCTTTCTTTTTCTTGATCCATGACAGTTCATATTTGATAGATCTTTCTCTAAAAGAGTGCTTGATTTTTTCCTTGGAGCACAAATGGATCATCTTTTATTGATCTTCCTCTAGAAGATTGCTTTCGCTTTGGAGCGCTAATGGCTCACTTTTAATAGGTCTTCCTCTAGGATATTTTTTTTTGCTTTGGAGCACTAATGGCTCATTTTTAATAGATCTTCCCTTAGAAGATTATTTTTGGCTTTGGAGCACTAATGGCTCATTTTTAACAGATCTTCCTCTAGAAGTTTTGATCCATTCTTTTAGATAAAGTGCGATTGACTTGATTGATTTCATCTGATGCGTTTGGTTAGCTATCTTAAGCAAAACCAAAGACTTACCCGACCTTCCTCTAAGAGGCGCTTTAGTTAGGCTTTATAGGTGGTACTGAAGGCTAGTTTGGTGCTTTGGTCAGGCCGTCTTAGGTAGTACTAAAGGCTTACTCCATCCTCCCTCTAGGAGGTGCTTTGACTAGGCCACGTAGGCGGAATCAAAGGCTTGCAGATGCTCTGGCCGGGCCGTTTTCAGGCGGGACCAAAGGCTTGCTTTGACCTCCCTCTAGAAGGCACCTTAAACATGTTGTTTTAGTTTGGAATTAGTGCTTATGCTGCGGCTAGGCCACGTAGGCAGGAACAAAGGTTTAATCGGTGCTTTGGCCAGGCCATTTTAAGCAGGATCAAAGGCTTACTCCGTCTTCCCTCTAGGAGGCGCTTTGACCAAGCCATCATCGCGGGATTAAAGGCTTCTTCCATTTATTTTAGGAGTTTCTTTTCCTCCTTAACCATATGGATATACTTATTTTATGTAGAGAATTCTTCCTTCATTGCTGACTTGTTTAATATCTTTTTACAAACTCTTTAAGCTTTCCTTGTCCTAGGAAATTGTTGATCATTCCTTCCAAGTTTCGACATTGATTAGTGTCATGGCCATTTAAGTGGTGATAATGACAATATTGTACATGAAGATTTCGTTCATTCTTTGGTCGCTTGTTTTGCCAAGGCCAATAGTTTAGCCTTTCTTTAGTTAAGAAGTAAATATTCGCATGAGAAGTAGTAAGAAAATGGTTCTTCGAAAATTGTGAACTTTTGGAAGATTATTCCTTTGAATTCCATTTAGCTCTTTTATTGTATGTGATATGCTCTTTATCTTCCATAGGAAGTTTCCTTTTTAAAGAATTTTGAGCTTTGTTCAATCTATGGGAACTGTTAAGTACAATTTTCCACTTTTCAGTGAATCTGTCAAATCCATTGTTATTTCTACTTCAAAAATGCCCCATTGCTTGGAGTTGAATTTTCTTTCTCATTTCTATAAAGATGTTATCCTTTTATCCTTTTTTCCCAAAGCAAAGATTGGTGTAGGCCCTATGTGAAATGGGTTTAGGGTCCATTTATCTGGATCATAAGAAGCTACTTGTCTTCTCTTATCTTCCATGATTTGTAATGCTACGATTCTTAGTACTTGATCCTCATGAAGTCAAGGATCACTAGTGATTTTGTAGGTTGGCCTAATTACTCGATGCTCGGAAGATCCTTGTTCGGAGTTAGCCATTATCCAAGTAAGGTTAGACTTGTTTGGAGTGGTTCCTCAGTGGAATATGCTTAGTGGGGATAAGTCCTTTAAGCCCAATATATGTAGGTTAAGGGTAGTTTCACTTAACAGAAACGGAGGTTCAAGTTCTCCTTCTAGCGTCAAAATGTTAACAAAGTTCTTCGCTAATCCCCATAAAGTGTAAAGAAAGAGGAATTTAGTTCAGAGAAGGCTTGAATAACCCTTATAGGCTTCAACGAGCGTTGGCAAAAGCGACACTTGGTTGAGAAATGGCTTAGGTAAATAGGTTTAGTACGTTCATGTAATGCCCCACCTTTAGACCCTCATTAACAAAGGATTTAGTAAGTAATATCATCTGCTAATGCATAGAATAAGGCTGGCTTGGAGTGATCATCCGTAGTATTGCTTTGGACGAGTATCGATATGTCGAATTACAGAGTGTATAATATAATATACAGAGGATACAAAGATGAAACGGCTAAGAGCATATACATGAGATAGTCTACAAAATAGTGGTTATAAGAGATCAACTCAATATACATGCTCGACAACTCAAAATAACATATGGTACACAAAACGAACCTCTATCTCGACAACAAAATAAAAAACTACATAGATATAACATAAGGATGATAATATACATCTAACTAACTCCTAGAAAGTCCAACTTTAGAAGTCATTAAGTAGAATCACCTGAAACATCTTGGTTTGACATGAGTATTATAAAATAATAAACGGATTAGTACAGTTTTAATTCAAAATAATTATGAGATAGAATGATAAATATAAAATAGACCCCAAGAATAACACTGAGCGATATAGTGTCAAATCTTAAAAACATATCAACATTCTCCAAAATATATTCACCAAAATCCCAAATTTCAATTTAGCTTTTTTTAAAAGCAAATCCCAAGTTACTCTTTGGTGAAAACTCAAATCTTATAGAATCTAGAAATCAACAGTAGAAATCCAGAAATAACAAGAGGGAAAGGTGCCTAAAAATACTCTAGATTTGTGAGCATGAAAACTCACCGAACACGCGTGTTACCTCAAGGTGGATATGAAAATCCATAAATACTCTAGATGGATATGAAAATCGATAAATACACCAGATGGGCATGAAATCCCATAACTCCAAATGGGCATGAAAACCCATAATATCTCCAGAATAAGTGTCGTGCACTCACGAGCAGTAACCATTCAAGTAATAACCGTATGTTCCATACCATATGGGTTTACTCAAATATTTACTACTATTTAGTAAACTCCATTCGTGTGAAAAGGGGTTCGATTGAACAAGTCTAAGAATTAACCGATGAAATAAATAAAAGTGTTCCATACCACTCATTTTACTAGTCCGTTTAATTCAATTTCTCGTTCAACTGAGAATGTGCAATTTTATATAAAAATATGTTATTTTGAAACCCTGCTTTCGAAATTATTAGTTCATAAAGTTATTAATAGTTTTTAGAAAATATTACTTACTTTCTATCCATATATATATTAATTCAAATCTATACTTTTCAAACTATTTTAAAACCATTAATAAATATATTTATATATACACCTATATATTTCCAAAGTCATTCGTATCAACAAAATATACTTTCTACAAAATGATTTAGTTTTGAAAACAATTCTTTTGTAAATCAGTTTGAAATCAATGCGATAAAATCAGTGTATTGAACTTCTTTCATAGAATAGCTTCTATGGAAGAAAAGAATCGAAATGCAAGCATTAACCATAGAAATAAAAACCCAGAAATTCACATTAGAAATCATTAGAAACGGGCATCAACCAAAGCAAAAACATTATAAATCAATCAGGTAAACATATAAGAGAAGACATCAGATGAAAGAGATAGAACACGACATGGAGCAAGCTCCAAGTTCGTGACTAGTCGACCGGTGGACCCGCCCGGAGCTTGCTCCAGGCAGTGACCGATCTCCCCTACGCTCGATAATTTCAGTGTTTTGGTTTCTGAAAACCTATAATTTTTTATTTATAATTGACTGAAACTATTGTATGCACACAATCAACACTGATATAGCAAATAGATGAGATTAACGTGGTTAATTGCAACATACAGAAAGGAGTTAACTACCAATAGAGAAAACAACAGACAAAAGAACTAACAGAGTCCAAACTGGGATCAAATCAAATAATTTCTCTACCATTCAAGCTCACAACCACATGCATAAGAATCAAAACCACATGCACAAGGAAAGAGTTGTGTATAGTTTTGATCCTCTTGCTTAACTCCTTTCCGCCGCTGGACCTAAAAGGTCTCAGAAAATGACCCAAAATCTCAATTTCAAAGACAAAGAGAAACTGAAATTTAAGAACTATAAGATGTATCAAAGATCGGTATAGATTACCTGAGAATATAGAATCCAATAATTAGCTATCTCTTTTAGTTTGTGGTTTGGGGGAAAAATAATATAGGGTTTTTAGAAAGAGGTAAGAACAATGTTTACTGTAAGTTTTCTAGTTACTGCCTGTAAATGAGAAGTAAAAAATGAGAAGAAAAATAAATGTACAGGTTATAATTTCCTCTCTACTAACAACTTTGCTACCCACATCAATTTGGGCCTTGGGTTGTTTTATTTTTGAAATGGTACTTAGATACAACATGTCACTGGGACAACAAACCACAAATCATGTGTCAATAAATATTCGAATCATGCTACGCAAGTTTCAAACTTGTGACATCTCGCACCAAAGTCGAATCACTTAACCACTGGGACAATGGTGCTTGTCGCCTTGGGTTGTTATTTGCTTAACAAAAGAAATAAGTAAATTCTTTTATTTTTTCCAATTACAAAAGAAAGATGCTTCTTATAAACAACGTTTTAAAATATGAATTGATTTCCCAAGTTAGTTCCATCTATTTGTATAAAATCAGCACTAGTTAATTTATTACATTTTATTTGCAACAAATGAAATAAATTCATTACTCCAGTTTTTAATAATAAGAGTTATTCCTTTTGTTTTTAATTAAATTGAATCAAATAGCCCATTATGGTATAAAACTCCCTTTTGACAAGGAACCATAATTCTTTAAACTAAATACATTTTTATTAAATTCATAATCATGATTATAGTAGTGATAAAATAAATTATGTGATTTCAATTGTAAATAATAATAGTTTTATATAGCATTATTCCATCGATTTAGTTTCCCGTTTTTTTATTATTAAATAAAAGGATTAAGCCACATAGAAATAATATTTTACTTAAATTTTCCAACTATTTATTTTCCACTTGAAAAAAAACATTTATATATGTTCTCCTTCCACTTTAATCCAAATTCCACTTTAATTTGGAAACAGAAACAGAATAAAAACCCTAAACTTCCTAACTATTTAATTTTTACTGTTTCAAATTATATTTTAATTTAATTCAGGTAATCTAAACTAGAGTTGTTACAATTCAAGTCTATAACGAAGTTATGAATTGTTTATGTCGAAGCTATGCTCAAACTCATGTTGAAGCCATTAATCAATGTAGAACAATCTCATGCAAGTAGAAATCGAGACTGTGAATGTTTAAGAATTCGAAGCAAGTTATGATTAAAAATCACAAGTGCTTTGAAACTCGAAGCAAGCTATCAGTCATAATATCTTTATTCATATGCTATGCAACGATTGAATATACAAGGACTTATGTGTGATTGGTCAAAAAGTATAATTGGTACCAAAATCACCAAATTGATTGAGGGTTACGAAGTTTAAAATATTAGAAGTGAGAAAAGAATGATTCGCCTCCTCCTCCATGCTCCTAGATAGGTATTACAAGGGTGGTAAGGCGCTGGATGAATGCAATTCGGTATGCTTGTACTTCGACATCATAGTTCATCTCGATGGCGCTCAGCGTTATGCTTTTTTTTGATAATCTACGTCACCCCTTTCTGTATTGATAAACTATGACAGCATTAAGGCGCGGTATTGATAATAAGCAAGCAACATTGGTAATAGGCGATGTTGGTAATAGACGGCATTGATGATAGACGACATTGATAAGAGGCGACATCAATAACAGAGGACATTGGTGAGGAGCGGCATTAGAGAGGAGCGACATCACTTGAAAAATGTTAACATCAAAGATATGCGACATTCACTAGATGCAATATCGGTAAGATGTGATATTGACTAAATGCGATATTTACCCTTGCTTTGATGGTGCATTCAATCTTTTTGAGTGGTGGCTTACGACATGGTGCTCCCCGACATCATCACTGGCTTGATGAGATATGACATTAGCTTCATACGATATCACCATTGGTGATATGCGAGACACGACAACTTTATTAATGGAGAGCGGCATTGATGATATATGAGGCATCATTAACGGCCTTTGACGACATGCCATTTCCATACTTTCGTTATTATTTACTGATGCGAGTGCTCTCCTATTTGATAATCTCTTTTTTATGAATGCAACATCATCTAATGGCCCTTGTTGAAGAAAGGTGGCATTAATGGTGTGTGACATTGATGTCGTGTGTGCTGGTGTCATTCAATATTCCATATCGCATCGATGACCTCCTTTGGCTGCAAGATTTTTTGATCTCAGCACTCTTATTGTCGATATGCCTTCATGCCTTTGGAATCAATATTGGTAGTAACAACGCTTTTAAAATCAAAATTGTAGCGTAATCAATTAGCTCTTCAAAACAATTCCCAAATTGCAAAAATATGAAATACAATTCGAGTTATGGTAATTTTCCCAAAATTATCAAATTCTGAAATGTGTTTTTAAATTCAACTCATTTTTTTAGACAATTTATGTTTGGAGACAGCAAGAACCATGCTTATTAATTTGTTTTTAATCCTTCATGAATTTCAAGATTTTGGAAAATGATGAAAACAAAGTTGTTTCTTATACAATTGCATAACCAACAAAGAAAAATCGGATCACTATACTGTTATGATCACATTAGTAAGGACTGTATATACTTGAAACTAACTTTTCATCTTTGTTTCTAAAATCCTCTTTTTTTTTACTACTACTACGACGATGTGTACTATAATCATTTAAACGTAAATCATTATTTTGGGTAAGCAATCGTGCCAGAAATAAAGGTTTAGCGAAGGCTTATTCTATGTCCATTAGACACAAGAGAGAATGAAATATAACTGTTTGTACCAAAATTGGGCACAACACTCTTCGGAAGTCTTTGAAGAGATAAAGTGAAGAAAATAAATGTAAAAAGAGGATTTATCTAACAAAAACTCCAAATTTCAGAAATAAGAATAATTAAAGTGCAAGGAGACACAAGGATTTAGAGTGGTTCGGCGTATAGCCTAGGTCCACTATGCAGTAGTTTGCTTTATTGATCTTCCTTTGATGTTTACAAATGAATGCAATGGATTACAAGAGTTGGCTATTATTTGCAGCAGTGAATCTTGTTGATAGCAGCAGCGATAGAGTTCGGATCTGGATCTGGCGGAGTCCGGGCGTTCGAGATCTCAAGGAGGAAGAAGAACCCCTTTTTTATTGGCTTTGGGGGTCTATTTATAGGTGTAGGAGGCTGATATTTCGCTTAGATCTCGGGAGACCCTCTCTGGCACGTGACCAGGCCCGTACGCCCAACCCACGAAGTTTCGGTCCGATCCGTGATTGACACGAGCTGATTTCGACTCGCTCAAGACCTCATCCAATGGAGTCGAAATTTGGCATGGACACTCCCTAGCATGCACGTAGTCTTCTGTGAAAATTTCATAGCATTTGGACTTGTAGATTGGGAGATATGATCCATACAAAATAGAGTCTTCGGTGGGCTGTTTCCTTCGACTCGCTTCCATTTTGACTCGCTTCCGTTCGACTCGATGGCGTGGCACTCGATTCTTACTCTGTCCTGGATGTTGCTTCGAGCGAGTCGAAGTGAGTACTTGGTCGAGCGAGTCAAAGCCAGAACTGGTCGAGCGAGTCGAAATGGGACGTTCTGGGAGGTTCGAGTAGTGGAGTCGAAGTTGATGGAGTCGAACCAGTTGTCTGAGTGGAGCGAGTCGAAGTGCGCACTCTTGGTGGCTTTAAAACAGAGCGAGACGAGAAGAGCAGCTCTGAAGGATGTGGAGCGAGTCGAACCTGATCGACTCGAGATTGGCCTTTGAGCGAAGTGAGTCGAAGACGTCACTCCTGGGCACTGTGTAGCGAGTCGAAGTTGGCTTCAAACTGATCGTTGGGAAGCGAGTCGAAGGAGCGAGTCGAAGGAGTGAGTCGATTGGTAGTTGATCTCCATCTAACCTTGCATCATTCATAACTTGAGCATATGAACCTGGATTGACTTGAGATTTGAAACGTTGGTTCTCTTGGCTTAGCTTGCCATGTCCTACCAATTTTGGCTTGATCCGGACTTGGACAAAATTCATCGATATCCGTGGTGAGCCCATGTATAACTGATCTCTGGGACGGACCGTTTACTGGTTACTAGCCAATCCTTTGGTACTACGGCCTTGCCAAAAGGCGGGATAACATTTGCCCCCCAAAGTACGTCTTGTGAAAACATGATGTGCTTTGAAGTGCTGCAGTCTTCACTCTGAATAGTTATAGTCCTTTCGATAAGAGTTGTAATCTTTGACCGTCCTTCTTGATAATGTAATTTGTATCGTTGCAACTGATCGCTGTATGCCAGCGGTTATCCATTTGCTATTGTAGTTATTACCGGATGAATTTCTGATTCTTAAAAATTTTGAATGATGAATATTAGTTCGTCATTCATGCATGTACATTAACCTGACTCCCGCCGACGTTTGCACGTTCTCGAGTCGTTGTCAGTTTATTGTTTTTGAATGTCCCTTCGTAACGATCCCCTCCTGAGTCGTTGTAAAGGATTGAAATGTCGAAGATAATTTTCATTGGATTTGTGGACGTGAAGTAAGCATGTCGAGTTGATGGAGTCGATCTCTGGAAGTCATGGTTCTATGGATTCGAACAGGATGTTCGACTCGGTCTTGGATCGAACTGCTTCTTCCGACTCGGTCTTGTATTCGAGCTTCATAGGAGCTGGAGTCGAAATTTACAGGAGACGGAGTCGAAGGGGGGCGAGTCGAAGGAGCGAGTCGAAGTGATGGTGTGTAATGATGCATCGGAGATGGAGTCAAAGGGAAGCGATACGAATGGGAGTTCCGTATCTATGCACTGAAGAGGGAGTCGAAGCACGTGTTCGACTCCACTAGAACCTAAATCGTTTATTCCCCTTGCTTTTCACTCCATATAAATATCTGGCACTTAGCCTTTTTTTCACTTTTTACCTTTCACCTTTACCTTCCCTGCCTTCGTATCGCTCTGAGACTCGAGAGGAAAGAACGAAAATTCTTGACTTCAAATCAACTCCCACCATCACTTAATCGAACTAATCTGACAGATCTAGGTAATCCATTAAACGAATCCAACGCGTGAACGATGAGACTTGGTTTTCAAACATTAAGTCAGCCTGAGTTGTGACTGATCGAAAGTTTCAGGACCTTGGCTTCGAATCGATCTGGAGTGGGAAGTTTCGAGAGGATGAGGCAGAGGTTTTCGCGTTGATCGATGGTGGGGCTTCGCATCGAGTCGAACACCCCGAATCTATGGATCGATGCGAAAAGGCTGTGCTTGATCAAATTGAATCGATGGCCTTCGACCGAACCGAAGTGGGTAGCTTCGGAGCGAGTCGAAGTGGATGGCTTCTGGATCGAGTTGTAGTGGAGAGTTGGGAGCGAGTCGAACTTGTGATCTTAGGACCGAGTCGAAGGGAGCGAATCGGACTGTGCAGTCTCGGGAGCGAGTCGAAATGCGTGTCTTGGCACCGATTCAAACTCGATGGTCTCAGGAGTGAGTCGAACGAGTCTGGCTTATATGCACACGTCCTTAGTTTATTGATGTGAACATGGCTTCTATAAGCGACACGATTTGAACATCACAAAAATTTAAAACTCTCTACTCATTAGAACAGTTGATTTCGACGAGCTTCAAAATTGTATTACTGGACTTAACCGCTTCACCGCATATCTGATTGCCTATCGAAGCTCGTCGACGGAACTGGGATATCACATTGACACCAAACTTTAACTTGAAATGATGATTAATGAACTGGATGGTATGGTTGTGACGGTCAGCGATGACGGTCCTTTCGACTGAATTCCGAAGTCTCGTCGTTTACAGGTTTCCCTTAATCCGGTTGGTCTTTCCAAACAATATACAGTACCGCACTGCACAACACGCTCACACACTTTACACTGGGGGATGTACGAGTGTTATTTGTCAGTTTAACAATGATTTTTTATAAGCTAGCTGGTTATGGATCCTTCAAGTTTCCAGCAGCCGGAAAATCAAAGTTCTATTCCTCCAACCATAGAGATACCGGTTATAGAAGCTGAAGTTATTGAAATAGCCGGATGAACGTCAAGGGGCTCGGTACATCCTTAACCCATCAGATTCCGTGCCGTCGGGTATTTCTGAAGACATGCTAGGCCGGATCTGCTTAAGGCACGGGTTGTCTCTTGACGACGTGATTCTTCCCGAACCAACCGACAGGCCACACAATCCCCTGGAGGGGTTTACTGCTTTTAATCGTCATGCCTGCACGGCGGGGACGCTTCCTCCCTTTAACGAATATATAAGGGAGACGTTATCGTTTCTTGGTATAGCCCCGTCTCAGCTACACCCTAACGGGTATGCCTTGCTAAACAACACCTTCATCCTGTTTATGGAGATCCTCTTTCGACCGCCGAAGCCGATCGAGATTAGATATTTATTCAATGTTAAGAGCCGCGAAGATAGCCCTTCCTTCACCTTCCTGGAGGCAGTCAGAAGCTGCCATATTGTGTTGGGTTCCTAGGGGAGGCTAAGTTATTACAAGTCTGAATGGTTCTACGTTCGCTCCAGTCCTGGGTTTGCTAGGTGTTGGTTAGATAGACGTAAGTGTCGCCATCCTCTCTTGAACTACCGAGATGTTAGTGATCAACTTCCAAAAACTGACATACTTTTCTTTTCTTATAGCCGCAATCTCTCGCCCCGATGGCGCATACTTCAGAGAGCTCGTTCGAATTCTTCAAGTGTTTTCGGGCGAAGAGAGGCACATAGACATAGTCCTGACCGATAGGAATTTGAGGGCCGTTGGGCTAATAGAACGAAGACAGAGCATACACCTGGATGTGACACATAGGGTGGCCCCGAAGAAACGTGTGAAACGCAAAGCGCCCACAGTTGTGATTACCGAAGAAGTTGATCCAGAAAGAACTCCCACCGATACTGAGCTCATGGCCACGCCTCCTTCCGATGTTCAGGATTCCGGAGGAAAAAGAAAAGGCAAGGCCGCTGCTTACAAATGCCCTAAATCGAAGAGATCTAAATCCGTGGTCGTGTCTTTACCTTCCCAGGGGATTAGAATTTCAGAGGCTCCTCCCCCGCAAGTGGAGAGTCCTTTTGCCGGGCTTGATGATATTCCGATCCCGGATTTCGTGTCGTCTCCTCACGATGCCGGGATGGAAGGGCTTGATAGTGCTTGTGAACCGAGCGAGTCGCTTGCTATGAGTGCGGCTGACATTTCTGGTTGGTCGGGGGATTGCACATGCATACACTCCACTACACTACATGATCCACAACTGTACTTCGTCCAACTGAGGAAGTTGCTAACTCTTTCTTCGCTTCTCATTTTCAGGTACTATGTCTGGAAGAGGGTCAATGCTGAACAGTCTTCGTTCAACCCGAAAGGCTTCTGGTTACTATGATTCCCGCAGGAGGGATTCTGATAGGAATCGCGAACGCGAGCATTCTAGTCAGGATAGGCATGGGCGTGATAGGGATAGAGAATACCGGCGCCGGTCTAGATCACG
The DNA here is from genome assembly GCA_030737815.1 of Allium fistulosum. Taxonomy (NCBI): domain Eukaryota; kingdom Viridiplantae; phylum Streptophyta; class Magnoliopsida; order Asparagales; family Amaryllidaceae; genus Allium; species Allium fistulosum. The sequence goes on from CM060906.1 coordinate 424,560,757, forward strand.
CTCTCCTCCTCCTAGGCTTCCATCTCCTCCTCCCGTTCAAACTTCACACCCACCGGAGCCTCCTCGTCATAGGCCTTCTTCTCACACTTCCAGATCCGAGACTCATCTCCAGAGAGTCGAGACTACATCTTCCAGGGTTATAGAGCAGGTCCCTGTTGATCCCATTGGAGAAGGGGCCCTTAAGTTGGCCCAAATGAAGAAGGATTTTCCTAATATTTGATTCGACGGTTATGTTTTCCCTCCTCACTTGAAGAGAATTCCATCGTCGGTAGAAGGCACGATGCATGACTTTGTCCACGACATCTATACCCAATATCGAGAGTGGGCGAAGGCTGCCGAAAAATCTTCTAAATTGGCATTCGAGCGAGCAACAGAGATCGAGAAGATGGAGACTAAGCTTGCAAAAAGGGATCGCATTATCCAAGTACTTTCTACTGAGTCCGAGTCTTCTTGGAAATATGAGATTGAGGCCATTAAGAAGGCTGACGAAGCGAAGGCAGAAATGGAGAGGTTGAGTCAGGCACACGTTGCCCTAGTGGAGGAAATGCGCCACCGGAATACCAAATTCATTGCCGAGCGGGACGCGGCGGTCAAGGAGCTTAATGAACTAAAAGCCAAATTTGTCGGCTTGGTCAAAGAAAAAGATGATGCGAACACCGCAGCCCAGGAGGCGTGCGATCAGGCTGTTCTGCTCAGGGGAGAAGAGATGCGGCGGTGGCCAAAGTCCAGAAAGCGGAGACTGAGGTCGAGGAAAGGGTGAAATTGTCCGAGTCCAGGCTAGAGGCCGACATCGAGGACCTCCTTGTTGTCTACAATGCTAATGTGCTGAGGCACAGGGGCTTAGCCTGGCTCGATGACTATTCGGTGCATCTCCGCAGTGCTTGGGGCCGATTGGTCGAGGAGGAGAAAGAGGCGCACCCGGGTGAATCTGTGGATGAATTCGAACTTGAGAATCGCCTGTTAACTGATGATGAGAAGAAGACTCTCCACGATTCAATGATCTCTTATGAGAAGGAGAGGCTCGGCACTCAGCACCTGGAAGTAGGAGAAGGCTCCGGGGTTGGACATCATGATGCAAATCTTGACATTCTGGTGTCAACCCAGCCTGAACCTCTGCCTGCGGCTGACCCTCAAGTTGTTCCTGCCTATAATCCGGATCAGCCGCGGATGTCTCCGACTGCAGCGCCAGCGACTGAAGCCGCCCCGTCGCTTACAAGCCAAATTGAGGAAGGTATTCCGAACATTCTATATGTATTTCATGAGTCGAAGTCTTCGATCGAGTTTAAGTTCTAATAATTTTTTCATTTCTTATCCAATGACTGACGCTGCGCCGCACATGCCTCCTGCTACTTAAGGATTATATCAGACGCAGGAGGCTATCGTGACCGAAGCAACCACTATGAGCGCAGCTGCCCCAATTGGTGATATGCAGGGGAATACAATGGCGTTCGACGAGCACTTGATGGATGAACTCTTTCGTTGTTATGGTGATCCCCTTGCTGATTTGCCATCTGTCGTGAGTGGAACCGATCCTGCTGCAAGCTCTTCAATGCCGACTGCCGATGCCCCCAGTGGGGCTCGAGCTATTACCGAAGAGGAGATGTTTGCCCAGATCGACGCTGAACTGGCAGCGGCTGGTTATGATGGCAGCTTTGGAAGTGTGATGGCAGCATCGGGACCTGCCCCGCTTGGAATGGTGTCTCCTGGCGGTTCTGTCTTTCTCACCAGCCTGCCCATACCACTGTCTGTAATTGATCCCGTCCCTCCGACTCCACCCGTACTAAGCATTCTCATTTACACGAGTTCGGAGGAAGACGTCGACATAATGCCATTGCCGGAAGACCAACCGCCGAAAGGCACAGGCTTGAAGAGGAAGATTGGCGACGGCTCAAGTGGGTCCACACTGAAGAGGAAGCCAAGGAAGAAGAGAGACTAAGCACGATTGCCTGACGTATTTTGATTTCTTTTTGCATTTTGTTAGCCGTGTATAGATGCGGGTTCGGCCCCTGCTAGTATGAATTTTTTGGAAACTTGTACGCGAATGTTTTCTATAATCAATAGAAATGAAATTTTTTCTCTTTGACTTCCTTTTTTGTCAATGTGTATTTGACTAAGTGTTTCAGTGTCTGGGCTGCACTTGTGAAGTTTCAGTTTCCGAATGAAGTTTGTTCCTGCTTGCCAAGTTCGGGTATTGTGGTCATGGCTTGTGACTGAGAAGCGAGTTGAATTCTGACGTCGCATCGCTTCAATCAATGGTTGATGCTTGAGTTCTGCCCCCCAGTCTTGGGGATGAGCAGTAGACTGTCACTCAACGATCGCTTCTTATTTATACCATGCTGAACCTTGTGCCACCGAACGGACGTCTGAGTCAAGTGGAGATTGAGTAACGCATCCATACTTGTTTGATTGCCGATAATCATTTCCCCATTCCGAGGATCCTCATTTGTCTACTGGCGAATGGTTACGCCGACTTGAGTTTCGATCACATGCCCGCCGCCTGGGGACTTGGGATTGGTTTTTGTACTCCGACGCTCCGGGAGTTTGGAGTCGACATTTATACTTCGATCCATGTTGTGGGAACTTTGAAGTTGGTGTTCAGGCTCTGTCCTGCATTCGAGGAATCCGGAGTTGACATATATGCTTCGACTTGCTCTTGGGAAATTCGGGACTGATGTTTATACTCCGACTCGCGCTCTGGGTTGAGGAAGGATTATCGTGTACCAATCCCTTTTTTGACTTTGAGGTGATGGCTTGCCCCCGAGCTCGGGTTTCACTTAGGGAGTGGTCGATTGCACCGCAGCCACTCTCTATTTGAATAAATCCCACAGTATGATGAGACTTGGCTCTCTGTGCATAGTGATGGTCATATGAAGTATTTCAAGTAAATCACAGCTCTGGCTCGAAGAGGTTGCATTTTATTGCTGAAATAAGAAAGTGTGGCAAAGTCAGTTGCCTTATTACAAGTTCTAACTTCAAAATGCATAAAAAATTGCAGAAAAAGAAAGTAGATTAAATGGATAAAGATAGCCTGTCAGGTGTAATAGCGGCGGAGGCTCTCGCTGTTCCAAGCTCTCGGCAGGGTAAGACCGTCGATGGTTGATAACTTGAATGTGCCATCTCCGAGCCTTCGTTCAATAACATACGGTCCTTCCCATGTTGGTTTCATATGTGAAGGAACCAGATAGACTCTTTTTAAGATGAGATCGCCTAACTCGAAGGTTCGCGGACGGACCTTGGCGTTGTACAATCGGGCGACTCGACTTCGATGCGCAGTTGCCCTCAAGTCATCTTCCTCACGATTCTCATCTAGTAGATCGAGAGATTCAGCAAGTAATATAGCATTCGTTTATGGATCATAGTATGTCACACGATGAGAAGGTACTTCTAGCTCGACCGGAATAACGGCCTCTGAACCGTAGGAAAGAGAGAACGGAGTGTGGCCGGTCGCGGTCTTGTGGGTAGTTCGGTAAGCCCATAGAGCCATAGGAAGTTCATCGACCCAGTTGCCTCCGACCTTTTCCAGTCGTTTCTTTAGGAATGATTTTATAACCTTATTAACTGCTTCGACCTATCCATTTGCTTGAGGTGTGCAACTGCATAGAATTTCTTTTGGATGTGAAATCGTTTGCAGAAATCTTTGAATTCAGTGCTGTCGAATTGGGTTCCGTTGTCTGTAATTATGGTGTGTGGGAGACCGAATCGACAGATGATGTTACGAACCACAAAGTTGATTACTTTCTTCGTTGTAATGGTAGCGAGAGCTTCGGCTTCAGCCCACTTTGTAAAGTAATCAACTGCGACAATGGCGTACTTTGCTCCACCTTTTGCCAGAGGTAGAGCACCGATGATGTCGATGCCCCACATTGCGAACGGCCATGGGCTGACCATTTGCGTTATCTCAGTAGGAGGAGCTCTAGGAATTCGGGCATATTTCTGGCACCTATCACATTTCTTCGCATATTCCAACACATCGCGGTTCACGGTAGGCCAGTAATATCCGTAGCGAAGTATTTTCTTGGCAAGTGTCTGCCCCCCGGTGTGATCGCCATATTCTCCTTCATGTACATCGCGTAGCACTTGTTTGATCTCATCGTGAGCGATACATCGGAGTAGGGGGACTGAGTACCCCCTTATGTACATGAGTCCATTCTGGATAGTAAACCTTGACGCCTTTCGAAGGACTTGTATTTTTTCACTCCTGCGCTCCGGCAGGGTTCCGTGCTTAATGTAATTCCTGAGTGGAGTCATCCAGGAATCCCTTTCGGGGACGGATTCGCATACCCGGTTTATTTCTGCTCGGTCGATACTTGGGGAAGATAGTGTTTCCACGGGTACGAGTCCCATTTGTTGAGCTTCGCTTGTGCTGGCTAACTTCGCCAATGAATCGGCCTTTTGGTTGCGTTCTCGAGGTATACTGAATATGGCGTAGTAATCGAAATGGTCTAGTACTTCCTTAACTCGCGCTAAATAAGCAGCCAACCTTCGATCCCTTGCTTGATACTCTCCTCGTACTTGGCACACAACCAATTGTGAATCACAATAAAATTCCACTGCGATAATCCTCAAATCTCTAGCAAATTTCAGGTCGGCTAGGAGGGCTTCATATTCGGCTTCATTATTAGTCGCATGGAAATCGAACTTTAAGGCATAACATATGGATCGACCCTCGGGAGTTTCAAGCACAATACCGGTGCCTGAACACCGGTCGTTTGATGCTCCGTCAGTAAAAAGTTTCCAGACGTACTCGGGGGATGCACTGGCTTCGGGCAAGTCCTCTGGGATGGTAAATTCGCTATGAAATCGGCTAGGACTTGTCCTTGTATGGTCCGTCTTGGAGCGTAAGTAAGGTCAAACTGGCTCAGTTCGATGTTCCACTTGAGTAACCTTCCAGATGTCTCAGGACGCGAGAGGACCTGTCGTAACGGCTGGTCGGTGTAAACAAATGGAATGTGCCTGGAAGTATGGTCGGGGTTTTCTTGATGCAATGACAAGGTAGTAAGCCAACTTTTCCAGCTTCGTATAATTTCTCTCAGCCCCAGTCAATCGTTTACTGACATAGTATACGGGCCTCTGTATCTTGTCTTCCTCTCGGATTAGCACAACGTTGATAGCATTTTCTGATATCGCCAGATATATGAACAGCTTCTCATGATTAATAGGCTTTGACAGTATCGGTGGTGTAGACAGATGTTGGACTAGTGCTTGGAAAGCGCCCTCGCACTCTGTGGTCCATTCAAAGTTTCGTTTCCCTTTTCGAATCAGATCGAAGAAGGGAATGCACTTGTCAGTGGACTTTGAAATGAACCTGCTCAATGCTGCTACTTTCTCATTGAGACTCTGGACTTGCTTTATAGTTTTGGGAGTTTCAAGGTTTCTGATTGCCCAAATCTTCTCGGGATTGGCTTCGATTCCCCGAGCGTTAACGATGAACCCAAGGAACTTTCCGGATGCAACTCCAAAGTGACATTTCAGTGGGTTGAGCTTCATCTTGTATTCCCGAAGTATGTTGAACATAGTCTCTAGGTCTTTTACATGGTCGGTGGAGAGTCGTGACTTCATGAGCATGTCGTCCACATATACTTCCATTGTCTTCCCGATTTGATTAGCGAACATCCGATTGACCAACCATTAGTAAGTGGCTTCGGTGTTCTTGAGTCCGAACGACATAACCTTGTAACAGTAAAGTCCCAGATTGGTCATGAAGCTGGTGTGTTCTTGGTCGGGTAAATGCATTGGTATCTGATTGTAGCCTGAATACGCGTCCATGATGGATAAGAGTTCATGTCCAGCCGTCGAATCCACTAGCTGATCAATCCTAGGGAGCGGGAAACTGTCTTTGGGGCATGCTTTATTCAGATCGGAATAGTCGACACATGTTCTCCACTTCCCATTTGGCTTTCGGACGAGTATGGGATTTGACACCCATTCGGGGTATAGCGCATCTCGAATGAATCCGTTCGCTTCAAGCTTTTCTACTTCCTCTTTAAGGGCGGCAGATCTCTCTGGATCCATACCGCGCCTTTTTTGTTTGACCGGGACATGCCGCGGGTCAATGTTCAGAGTGTGGCTCGCGATGTTCGGCAAGATCCCACACATATCAGAATGTGTCCAGGCAAACACGTCAAGATTTGCCCGTAGAAATTCAACCAATTCCTCTTGAGTTTGCTGGCTTAGCTGAGATCCAATCTTTATTATTTTTGAATCATCGTTATTGTCAATTGGGACATCAATTGTCAGTTCAGCTGGGGATGCTTGACTTTCTTTAGATTCTCCTTCGTCTTCAGTTTCTCTCGGGTCAAGATCCCTGAGGAATTGGCTGGGGTGCTCGGGCCTGGGCCCGGGCGTTAATTGTCAATTGTCGGCGAAACGGACGCAGAGAGACTCCTCTACGTCCTTTCCCTTCTCCTTCCGCTGTGCTTCCCTTAACTCAGCAACATAGCAGGCTCTAGCAGTGGCCTGATCTCCGTGAACGATTCCTATTCCATGATCAATGGGAAATTTCAAGGTCAAACACCATGGGGCAATGGCTATTCTGAATTCAGCGAGGGCCGGTCGGCCCAAGAAAGCGTTGTAAGGGGAGTATATGTCCAGAATGATGAATTGCAACATTCGTACTCTCCGACGTTATCCTACTCCCAACACCACAGGCAGTTCCACCATCCCAGTGGGAATTGTGGCACTTCCGTTGAAACCATGGACTCGAGACTGACAAGGCTTCAAGTCTGCGGCTTCCATCTTCATTTGATCATAAGCTCGTTTGAACAAGATATTCACAGAGCTTCCACTGTCAACTAAGATCCTCTTTATCCAAGTGGGACTTACTTGTCCAGAGATGACCAGTGGGTCGATAGTGGGAGCCTCGATTTTATCTGCGTCTCTGCTTCTGAACACGATGTCATCCATCATCGTTTTTTGTTGCTTGGCTGAAGCCCCCTCATCAAAACTACTGCAACACTCGAAGTCCGCATGCCTGATAGAACTGGCATACGACTCCATTTCCTTCCAGCTTCGATCTGCCGGGTGAGGACTGCCGCTTATTGTGTTAATGACCAACCTTCCGTCCGCACGAGCGGGTTCTTCCTGTCTTTCCTGATTCGGCGCACGGTTCTGATTTGATGGGCCCGCACTACCGGATTGCGGCGCCCGTACATACTGATCCAGCTTCCACTCACGTATCAGCTTTTCAATGAGGTCTTGTAGGTGACGACACTCATTGGTATTATGGCCATAACTTTCATGGAATCAATAGAACTTTCCTGTTTGAATTTGTATTTCAGTTGGTGGTTTCGGGGTAGGCTTCTTATACTGCATGGTATTGCAGGTCTGCAAGTACACATTTTCCAACGATGTGTTCAATGGAGTGTAGTTTTCGTACATGGATGCTCTACACCATGGTCCACGATCCTGATCGCGTTTTTTGTTCTGATTCCTATTGTCCCTCTACTGATTCTGCTTATTTTGGACGTTCAACTGAACTTTTCCAGAACTATCTCTGGTCTGTTTAACAGCGACGTTACTCTGGATGCCTTCGATGTTAGGTCCTGTGTCATTCTGTTTCCTAGACTGTCTCGCATCCTCCCTTCTCAGGAATTGGGCTGCCTTGGAATAGAAACGGTCCAATGACGCAGGTGGTTTCCCAGCCAACCAACTTCCGAACTCGGAATCAGCATCAATCCCCTTAGTCAGAGCCATCAGGATAGAGTTATTGTTGGGATTGCTTATTTCCGCACACGCAGCATGGAATCGCTCCAAGTAACGTCTAAGCATTTCTCTGGGAGCTTGCGTAACACAAGACAAGGTGTTAACTTCCTTTGGCCTCGCCACATGCATACGGAATTGTTCGACAAATTTAGTGGCCATTTGGTCAAAGTTGGACATGGATCGTGGTGGCAAATGAGTGAACCACATGGTAGCGATGCCTCCCAGGTAAATGGGGAAACTACAACACTTTACTGCGTCATCCGCTCTAGCAGCATTCATCAGCCATTCGTATTTCAGGACGTGTTGATTGGGGTCAGAACTCCCTTCATAAACTGGTAAAGCTGGCATCCTAAAGTGCCGAGGTGGTTCAGCATATAAGACATCATCGGTGAAAGGGGTATGACTTCGGGAGATTCCCCAGTCGTCATTAGATAAACCCTGACTTTCACGGATCATTTGGCGAATCATCGCTGGTATATCTGTCGTTTGGACACTTGAAGCATGTTGTGCCAAGGTGTGGTCGGGTTCCACAGTGCGAGTCTGGACCGGACGCGGTCGACGGTCCATGCCTCGCCTCCTTGGTTCGACATCCTCTGGGACATAAGGTTCAGGAGTCTACTCCCGTCGGTTATGTTGAGGATCAGCTTGGTTCCTAGCATCACCTCCTCGCTCAGCAGTGGTGGTAGTAGCAATGTTGCCGGTAACATGATAAGGAGCAGCTCCTCCCCGAGTTGAAGGTTCCGTGCGGTGGTTAACGGATGGTCCAGCTCTTGGTTGTCCAAGGTTCGAAGCAGGTTGTTGTCCCGTGGCCTGGGTGTAGCTTCCACCCAACCGTGGACGTGTGGATCTAGTTTGGCCATCGGAGGAGGCTGAGCTCTCTGTGGAGGAATGGGAACCTTGGTCTCTTCTAGATCTCCTTCGCCTTTGGCGATTTAGCTGGTTAGTCAACTCCGCGTTGGCGCGTAGTTGCTCCGCTAGCTGCTGTCGACTTTGGGTCAACTCCTGAAGCAATTTCTGGAATTCTTGTCTAGTGATTGGACCTGACGGATCTGAGGGTCCTGGATCATTTAGGTTGGATGGAGGTGATTGCACGGGGTTTTGTCGGTCCCGTGCTCCTTGATCAGCGGCTGTAGAGGTAGTGCGTGTGCTCACCATAATGAATTGATGAAGTCCTTTCCTAGATCTGATCGCAAATCTGAGTAGAATGGAAGGGCTTCGAAATCCTAGATCTGGATCTTCTTCTTAGATTTATGCAATCCAATATAGATAGGAGATCCAAAGAGTGGGAGAAAAATTGGGTTTCTCTCAATGAAAGCACCAAAGTGTTTGTACCAAAATTGGGCACAACACTCTTCGGAAGTCTTTGAAGAGATAAAGTGAAGAAAATAAATGTAAAAAGAGGATTTATCTAACAAAAACTCCAAATTTCAGAAATAAGAATAATTAAAGTGCAAGGAGACACAAGGATTTAGAGTGGTTCGGCGTATAGCCTACGTCCACTATGAAGTAGTTTGCTTTATTGATCTTCCTTTGATGTTTACAAATGAATGCAATGGATTACAAGAGTTGGCTATTATTTGCAGCAGTGAATCTTGTTGATAGCAGCAGCGACAGAGTTCGGATCTGGATCTGGCGGAGTCCGGGCGTTCGAGATCTCAAGGAGGAAGAAGAACCCCTTTTTTGTTGGCTTTGGGGGTCTATTTATAGGTGTAGGAGGCTGATATTTCGCTTAGATCTCGGGAGACCCTCTCTGGCACATGACCAGGACCGTACGCCCCAGCCCACGAAGTTTCGGTCCGATCCGTGATTGACACGAGCCGATTTCGACTCGCTCAAGACCTCATCCAATGGAGTCGAAATTTGGCGTGGACACTCCCTAGCATGCACGTAGTCTTCTGTGAAAATTTCATAGCATTTGGACTTGTAGATTGGGAGATATGATCGATACGAAATAGAGTCTTCGGTGGACTGTTTCCTTCGACTCGCTTCCATTTCGACTCGCTTCCGTTCGACTCGATGACGTGGCACTCGATTCTTACTCTGTCCTGGATGTTGCTTCGAGTGAGTCGAAGTGAGTACTTGGTCGAGTGAGTCGAAGCCAGAACTGGTCGAGCGAGTCGAAATGGGACGTTCTGGGAGGTTCGAGTAGTGGAGTCGAAGTTGATGGAATCGAACCAGTTGTCTGAGTGGAGCGAGTCGAAGTGTGCACTCTTGGTGGCTTTAAAACAGAGCGAGACGAGAAGAGCATCTCTGAAGGATGTGGAGCGAGTCGAACCTGATCGACTCGAGATTGGCCTCTGAGCGAAGCGAGTCGAAGACGTCACTCCTGGGCACTGTGTAGCGAGTCGAAGTTGGCTTCAAACTGATCGTTGGGAAGCGAGTCGAAGGAGCGAGTCGAAGGAGTGAGTCGATTGGTAGTTGATCTCCATCCAACCTTGCATCCTTCATAACTTGAGCATATGAACCCGGATTGACTTGAGATTTGAAACGTTGGTTCTCTTGGCTTAGCTTGCCATGTCCTACCAATTTTGGCTTGATCCGGACTCGGACAAAATTCATCGATATCCATGGTGAGCCCATGTATAACTGATCTCTGGGACGGACCGTTTACTGGTTACTATCCAATCCTTTGGTACTACGGCCTTGCCAAAAGGCGGGATAACAATAACATGGTTACATTAAAATGGGATGAGAAACAGTATCGTCGTGGCAGCATTTATTTCTACTTCTGTATTCTCAACAGTTGGAAGTTTGAGGCTTGTTCGGCTGTCATCAAAAAGCAGAAAGAGGCTAGAAAGTATCAAATTGAACTTAATGAAACAGGAAGAGTGGATGCTATATTATATGATAAAAACCACATCAATTATTTTTATCAGTTGTAATATAAATTTTGTTAACTAGTCAATGTGAGAAACCATATTGAAACGCATATCATTTATCTCTTAACGCTTAACCTTTAAAATACCAAGTAGAACAAACCTAAAGTAGAAAAAAGTGTTTACCCAAAAGTTAAAAGTGTCATATTCCAGAAGAAGTCTGTCAACTGAATATCAACTCTTGTAGATACAGACAAATTGCAATTGATCAGTCCAAGACAAAATTACAAAATTTGTCCTATACTACATCATATTACATCAACTTCTAATAATGTATGTGATCCCAAAATAACTCATCTTTTCTTTTATCTCAAAATAAGTTTGTCCATTTGTTATTTTTATACATATTCTATACATTTTCTTTTCACACTAAAATTAACCTTTCATTAATATAATATCTTAACAGTACTTTACATACTTCTTTTGATGTTGGTATCATGTTTGGAGCACACCGTCACATTTTTGCATAATAGATATAATGTATAAATGAAGCTCACTATGTAAATTAAATAGAGGAAGAAAAAAAAACTAAAGATAATCGTGAACTAATACCCCATATAAATTATAATTTGCTTCATTTTTTTCCCTTTTGAACAAAAATGCAAGTAGATTGCATGAGTCAAATGCTAATTAAATGAATGGTTATACGAAAATAGGCATAATATGTACATAAACAAATATAATAATTGGAATAAATTCACGAATTTTTTTCCCCAATCATGAGCTCCAAATACCGTTATATGCAATTAGGTGATGAATACATATTCTTAAACTTTATATCTTTCAAATCATATTTATTAAAACTATATCTGAAATTGGAATTTAATGATATCAACTTATATTATATATAATAGGATAAAATTTCTATTTAGGCCAATTTTGCAAACATTTTACAAATTTAGGCCAGTTGAAAAACTAATTACAAAAATAGGGTAGTTTTGACCACATCAGTCGTCACATGTACTAAATGCCGTCAGTACACGCTTTATTGTAAAAAGTAACTGGCGGCATTTGAGATGCCGCTAGTTTGCGGCACTTCAAATGCCGCTCTATTGTATGCCTGCTGTTTAAGACAGCCCCCTCTTTCATATACCACTCCACCCTGTTTGCCGCATTTGAGATGTCGTCAGTTTGCGGCATTTCAGATGTCGCTCTGTTGTATGCCTGATGTCTAAGACGACCTCCTCTTTCAAATACCACTCCACCCTTAAAAGCCCAAAACCCCAAATCTGAAACCAACACCCCAATTCTCCAAAAATCAATATTTTCACTCAAAAACTCATTAAATCAGGCAAGAAATTGAAGAATGACTTCCTCATCCTCTCAAGTACCTCCTATAAGTTTGTATTCTATCAATTTTACCTCAAATTTAGAAATTTTGATTTTAGGGTTTAGAAAAAAAATAAGTTTTTAGGTATAAATCTATGTTTTTAGACTATAATGAAGTAGTTTATGCACGTAGAACATTTATTTGATTAGTTCTTGATTGTATATAAACATTGTTTAGGTTATAAATTTGATTTGGTTTTGTTATTGTGGTAGAATATGAAGAAATGACACCCGGACCGATTGATGATAGCGTTCTTTATTTACAAGCTCAACACCGCAATAGCAATAACGATTTGATAGAGATACATGTTGATATAATTTTTCTTGCATCTTGCAATATGTTAGTAAATGATATAATATCTTGCATTTTTTTTAAATTTTTGATAGGCGGTTGAGCCGGACAGATTCTTTGACCATTCTTCGACCTTAAAGCTTGTCACGTCAGCGCATCCTGGTGTGTTGGAACTTTTAGATAGGGTCAGATTCGGTGTTATTCATAAGTTGGGATACACACAGCTTGATCGTAATCTTCTGACATCGTTGATCGATAGATGGAAACCCAAGACATCTATGTTTCATCTCAGAGTAGGTGAGATGACCATCACATTAAAAGATGTCGCTGTGTTGCTTGGATTGCCGATTAACAGAGATCCCGTTATAAAACCAAATTTCCCACGTAATTATATGGATTTGTGTGAGCCCTTGCTTGGTCTGTCTCCTCCAGAAGACGTAATATGAGGGAATGAGTCGATAGTGGCCACTTGGGTTAGGGAGTAGTTGACCGATGATATTTCCCATCGTTCCTCTCCAATGCAGATCGCCGAGCATGCCCGCGCTATTATTTTACACATCGTCACTCAACGTCTTTTCTATGATCGATCGAAGACTCGAGTGACCCTTCAATGGCTCCCTTGTTAGAAGACTTTGATTCTTGTCGGCAGTATTCATAGGACAATGCAGTGCTAGCTTTCACTTATACAGAGCTTACTAGGTGGCGTTGGTACCACAACAGTCTGTCGATGGTTGTATAATTCTAGTTCAGGTACGGTCATTATAACACCCCGCATATTTAGATAATTAAATAATCAAATAACGATGAACAGTGAAAATAAACTTTTTGGAATTGTCAGAATATGGTCTTGAAACTTATACCACTGTGTTCGCAGCGATTTTCTGATCAATTTCCATATATAACTTGTCCAAATCCGAGTTGATACGAAGAAGTTACGAGAGAAACGAAAACGAGAAATAATCGGAAAAAAAGGACCTACGGGTCGACTCGCAATACACATAGGTCGACCCTTAAAACGCACAGGTCGACCTAGCGGTCGACCCGCGTTACAACCTGGACGATAAATCATCCAGGTACATGCCGAGCCTATTTTAATTCATTTCTGTGCAATCTTGAACGTTGGTTTCTAAATCCAACGATCTGTAGCAAGCCGGTGACGTGGTTGCACCAGATTCAATCTTAAAATCCAACGGTCTGAGATCCCCAAACTCCTCTATAAATAGAACCCTAGGCTTAGCTATTCTCTCAAAATCAGATTTTCTCCCAATTGGGTTCATTGCCTGAGGCTAAACCCTAAATAGAAAATATTTCTTTGGGTTCATTACCTGAGGCTAGACCCTAAAAAGAAAATATTTCTAAGGAGAAGATCTTCTCAATAAAAATATTAAACACCTTAGAAGGGGATCCAGGAAGACCATGGAGCCAGGCTAAGCACAAGCGAAGCTAAGGACAACAGGTGAGTGAATTTAAATTATATATCTTTTACGTTTATGATATATTATCGTTAGATTCCCTTTAATATTTTAATTCGGCATTTATTTTAGTAATTAGTTCTGTTGAAAACTGTAAATTGTATAAGAGAGCTTATATTTAATTATTATTTATATGGAAAAGAAAGATAGTAATCTTATTGAATATAAATAATATTAGACTTGATAGTTAGAGAAAGGCATAAGCCAAAAAGTAAGAAATTTACAGTTATTTACATCTATTTTAAAGTTGAAATTTAGCTTGCAATGATAGCTTCTTTTTATTCATTTTTTCGCGAATAAAATAGTTAAAGAGAAGAATTCGCAAATATGGACCAAAATAGAAAAACACTGGATTTACATAAATTAGATGTAAATTAAGAAAAACTGAAATAAAAAGAGAAAAATAGAAATTTACAGTAAATTAAGCAAAAATGAGAAAAATAAATAAAAAGGGGAAATTTTAGCAACTTGATTGGGAAGTTAGTGATAGATTAGTTGGTTGGTTTAGAAAAGAGAATATATTTCCATAGTTTAATATTTAAAAGATAACGATAAACGTAATTGCAAGAATAAAAGGAAGAAAAAGGGAATTAGTGTAAAATGGAGACACTACTATATATTGCACTACTCAAAAAGTAAAGTGTAGAACCGTTTTCACCCTAGAGGGGGGGTGAATAGGGTGATACTAAAAATAATTAAAAATTAATGCGGAAATAATAACTGAAAGTAATGCAGAAGAGATCACACACAAATTTACCCAGCTTCGGCAAAACCCTACCTACGTGCTGCCTCAAGGTTTCTACAAGAAATCAAGCAGTCAGACGCTTACACACTTAAACTTGTGACACCCGCTAATGACTAATTTACCTCTAAGCTCAAAACCCTACCACAACTCAGCCATTGAGTTGCGAATTCTCGAACTACACCACCATAGTTCATAACCTTGTCACACGACTAGAAATTTACACGGTTTAAAAAGAAAAAAATTACAACTGAAAATAAAACTAAAACAAAACCTTATTTTCTAATTTAAGCCCTATACGGTTATAATAAAGGCCGGCCCAATAAATAATTTAAAAGAGACGGTCTTCTCTTTTATTTTCTTCTGAGCAAAAATGTCGGTCGATGCTTTCTTCGTTCCTCTTCCAAAAACTAGGGCTTTGATTAATTGAAGCTCTGATTCGAAATTGATCGATTTCAGTAATGATTTGAGTTGCCTTCCCAATCGATTCCTTGGCCTTGATAATTCGGGCCGGCTTCAATGCTCCTTCGATTTGGCTCGAGGTCACTTTCAGGATTGAGTTCAAAACTGTGAATTTGGTATGTGATTTTTGCCGTTTAATTGCTCTATTGTTTTGCTTTGGTTCGAACTCAATTCGAGTTATTGATTTGGGATTTAATTTGAATCTTGGTTCTGTGATTTTTGCATGAACTCGAATGCCTTAACTGCCGATGATGATGTTGAGTTTAAATAGGGATTAAAACCCCTAAATATACGTTCGTATTTTTGTATTTGAATTCTTTTCGAATTTCTCTTGTTCATCCGATTTTTGCTTGAGTGCTTGTGATGAATTGTTGACTTGTTCGTGTTGAATTTGCTTGAATATTTTTAGTCGGTTCCATTCATTACTCCTTGTGTGATTAATGCACTTGCGTTGATTTACGATTGCAAGGTTGAGATGATTCTGACCTATTCATATATTTGTGATATTTGTTACTACTTCCTTGGTCACCACGGCTGACTTTGGCATGACATATTCATTTTGAAATACATCGACTTTGTTTGAAAACCCTCCATCACAGTTTCAATTGATAATATCCTTTTTGAAACTGCTTCTGTTAATATTGATATAATCCACGGCTTTGTTACCCTAACTTCTATCGTGTGATCTTCTGCATTTGAATTTGGTTCTAGTCTTGTTATGAAGTCTGGTGTAAATTGCATGTGTGATTGTTGTCATGTTAGAACTGATTCATTCCTAAATGCTTGAATACTCCAGTGTGCATTGTCTAGTGCTTTGTTCTGGTCAGTTGAGGTTCCTGAGTTACTTCGAGTTGAACTTGAGTCTGTCCTTATTTAAGTCTGATTGCATTGTTTGCTTCGACTGGTCTGGTCTTGGTTGCAATCCTCTGATTCATGTGGTCTTGACTGGTTGTGTTGTTGACCTGGTTGTGTATTTTGAAGTCTGCATGCTTCAATGTTCATATGCACTCTGCTCTTATAGTCTTCTCCGATGCATGTTGTTCTGGTCGCACTTCATTTTGATTGCACTTGAGTCATGTTGTTACCACCGCTTGTTTTATCCTTGTTCTGCTTTGTGTTGTTTGTTGTGTCCACTGCTCTATTGCTTTGCATTTTGGTCCATGGTTTTGTTCATGTCTTCATGTAGTTGGATTTGCATTCATATTGAACTTATGGTCTGGGTTCATCTGAGTGTTGTATGTGTTCATGTTTTTGAGTTCTTTTGTGTGCCTCTGTATTTTGTTCCAGTTGACTGGTCATGCTCTGACCTTTGTACATGTGATTGCATATCCATTGTGCATGTTATCATGTATGGTCAGTTGCACTTTGTAGTTTGGTTTCATTGTATACATATCTGGTCTGGATATCATGTGTTCTCTTCTGGTGCTTTTGTTTCACTGGTTGTTTGGGTTCATTGATGTGTTATGCCTGATCTTCATTGTTATGTGGTCTGGTCATATTACTTTGCCATGTGATCATGTTGAACTTCTTATGCTATTGCCTTTAGTTCGACCTGAGTTATGTAGTCTGATTGCCACTTTCTCTGATCTGGTCTGCATTGGCTTCGAGTCTTGTTGTGTCTAGTGTACTTTGAGTCTTGTTGCTTTATGCCATAAGAGGTCTGGTTTGGTCTGAAGTGTTTGTATATATATCTTGTTGTACCGATTCATGTTTGGGCTATTTGTGTACATTTGAGTCCGGCCATTGTATTGAACTTTTATTCATGTTGGCTGACCATTGACTCTCGTACTTGACCATTCTATTTTTGTTTTGTATTGCACCCGAGTTGGATCCGACCTCGGCTTGGGTTTGACCTTGTGCTCACCTGTCCCTGCAATTTTATCAAGTGTATATCGGTGTGCACGTCCTTGTGACATGTACAGCGATACACTGTGCATGTTAAAAGTTGTTCGTGTAAGATAATTTCAAACAAACGATGAAGAACAACCCAAATAACCGAGGAAAATAAAATTTTCAAATACACATTTTATCGTACACTGCAAAATATTTCCTTTTCAATTTTACTACGTTAGTGTTTATTTTGCAGATAATTCAGATGCTGGATACAAACTGGAATAGAGTTGAAGATAAAAATACGAGCATTGAGTGAATATGCAGTGGGAGTGATATGTGAATTGAATTTTGTGTTGTAATCAAGATTGTAATGTAATTGAAAATGTATATATGTAGTGAGAGCTCAAATTTGTACTATTCTAATTTGTAATAAGATATTTGTTTAAATAAAATATTTGTTTGAATTTAAATTATGTGTTATTTATTTTATTCAACAAATATTTATTTAATTATGTGAAAAATAAAATAGCACAATAACAAATACATTTAAACGAATATATATATATATATATATATGTTTATTATCATCAAACAAAAATCATATATTAGCATATTCTACAATCTCCCACTTTTGATGATAACAAACATATATTAAGATTTTGTCACTATTAAATGTATTTGGTCATTGATGAATTCTATTTGCTCCCCCTATTTGCATGCTCCCTCTACAACAAAGCTCCCTCTTCATATACGCATGAAAATAAATAAAAATATGCAAATGAATCTAGAAGGGAATATGCAAATAAAAAATAAAATATTTGAACTTTATTTGTCAAAATCTTGACTTTTATCTCCCCATTTTGTTATCTGCAAAAGAGTAATAGTGTTAGAAAAATATGAACAAACTGATAGACAATAATACAACATTAATCCCTAATCGAGTATAAATATTAAATTTCAATAAAAAATCAAACAAAAAATTGAAAAACTCTGTTAGGCGCATATTCCACTTTAGAGTGATAGGGGTGATGTCGACATATAAAACCATATAGTTGTGTTTATTTGTAGTATATTTATAACAGGAATTTGAATACTTACCAACGATGCATAACCGTTAGGACTTTTAAATGAGATTAGTAGTATTCTTTAAATTTTATAAAAAAAATGAATTTCAAGCATCTTCTAACCACACATAACTGTGAGGACTTTTAAATGAGATTAGAATCAACTCTTCTATTAATAATCAATTTTGATATGTGTTCCATACATGCATAACCGTGAGGACTTTTAAATGAGCATGAAAGCGCATATCAAAGATTCCAAGTAATTCACTCATGCATAATCGTGAGGACTGTTAAATGAGAGTAAATACTTTAGATGATTTTATTGCTAATTAAATTAAAAAAACAAATAATTTCCCGTTTAAAATACCACATTTTGACATACTATATTGTTTTTTAATGAATGATGGTCGTTAGAATATGATAGAAATAGAGATGGTTTTGGAAATTTTACCAATCAAAGTTATTACAAATTTTGTTTAAGTTTTTAAAGAAATTTACTATATATACTGTCTCAAGCCATAATATATGATTAATATCAACACTCATCACATTTTTCAGCAGCTACTTTTCTTTTCGATAATCAGTAGGGAGTCAGATTAGTTAATGTAGTCATTTAAGATTAAATCCAAAATAATTATAAGATCAAATTTTCTAAAATGCCTAATCTGAAATGAAGTCAACAAAAAAAACTATTTTCTGGAAGGTGTTTTATGAAAAAATGTCTACCAATTGAAAATCATTTAAAATAAAAATTATGCAGATATTTTATTTGGAAATGTGATGCAACTTATGAATGTCCCTACATAAAAAACATTCCACTAGTAATTTTTCTATCAACTAGACTACTAGTAGAATCTGCATCTAAATACCCCTTTAAATCATAGTTATCATAAATTGGATATCATAGACTAGACCGTGAAGTTACAACAAATACCTTATAATCAGTTACAGCTTTTAAAATGTGATTCCTTAAGGATTTGATTGAAAATGTGCACATTAACAACTAGTGAACATAGTGCAGATCTAGAAGCAGTAAGATAAATAAATATATCCATATGTATCTAGAGTAATCATCAACCAATACAAAACAACATCTCTTACCACCTAAACTCGCAATATCATTAGTCCAAACAAATTTATATGAACTAGTTCAAAGACTCTAGAGGTACTCACAGTGTCATAAAAAGGTGATTGGTCAATATTTTTGCATAAATCAGAATCAAAATTAACATTCATTTCCTTATCACATAACTGGCCGATTGAAATCAGATTATGGTGCATATATTCAACATAAAATATATCATTCAAGATAAATGTACCATTACCTATTTTACCTTTACCGATAATTTTTCGTTGTTACCCATTGTGACTCTGCCACCTTTGTACTAGGCTAAGGAACTTTGATTTGTTGCCCGTCATGTGCTTGGAACAGCCAAAATCCAGGTAACACTGTTGTTGTTCTTAGCCTGCCACCACACCTACAAGAGAAAAGATTTTTGTGACCTATTTGTCTTTATAGGTCCATGGTTGTTAGTCATAAATGATTTTGAAAAATATGTTTGTGTAGACCCAAGACAATCTATATTTGTTCCTTTCGGCACCCAGATTTGTTTGACTTTAAGGGATTTTATATTCGTGCCTTTTGGAACCCAAATTGGTATGGTTTTCACGTGTTTGGGTCTATACCAGCAATTATTGTGACTGTGTCCAATTTTTCCACAAACCGTGCACTTGGAATTGACTTGATTAATTTCTCTTCTAACACATTCAGTTTGAGTATATCCAAGTCCTTGTCTAATAGGATTAACAGTTTGTTTCTCTAATAACATATTTAGTGATTTTTCTCCTTTGGAGAATTTCCCTAAAGTTGTAGACAATTGTTGGACTTATGTTTTAAGAGATTCATTTTCATTCAACAACAAAGTGCACTTTTTGATAGAATTTTCTCTCCTTGTGTTTTCACTTTCTTTCAAAATCATAATTTCATTTTCAAGTGATTTAATTTTAATTTCTGATTTTTTAATTTCTTCTTCAAGTGATGGACACTTATCACACTTAGGGCTCTTATTTCGATAGTTTTTAACCAATTAATCAAGCTGTTTATTTAATTCTATCAAACTATCTCTTTGTAATTCAATTTTAGCGTACTTCTCCGTAAGTCTTTCAAAACAGCCATTTACTTCATGAAAATATATAAGTAATTCCGAATGAGTAAGTTTTGATACCTCACTTGGCTCGTCATCATCACTATCAGTTGTTTCTCTTTGAAGACACAAATTTTATTTTTCACTCTCACTGCCAGTGCTTTTATCAGCTTCATTAGTTTCATCCCAAGTAGCTACAAAACTTCTCCTTTTCGGTTTCTTTCATTGGCTGAGTCGATTCAGAGGAAAATTTTGATTGATATGACCGGGTTTATTGCAGTTGTGACAGATGATCTCCTGCACTTCTGAGTTGTCTAGAACTTTGACTATTCTGCTTTTCAGTTGTTGATTTAGAGCTGGATTTTCATACTTGTGATTCCACTATTTGAATTTCTTTATTATCAGGGCCAGTTTTGTTGCTCCATCATCATCATCTTCACTTTCAGTTGTTCCTTTAAGAGCTATTGTTTATTTAGAGTATCACCTCCTTAACATTCTTCCTTCAATTTCATTTCTAGCTCATAAGTGGTGAGATTTCCAATGAGTTCTTCAACTTTAACTGGTTTCAAATCTTTGATTCTTGAATATAGTAACTTTTGCTTCAAAATTTCGTGGAAGGACTCTGAGAATTTTTCAGACTATTTCCAATTCTATGTATGGTTTTACGAGAGCTTTTGATTTGTATACGAGATTAGAAAGTCGTCCATACATCTCTTTGACATTTTCATCCTTGGCCATTGTGAAGTTCTCATATTCGCTACTAAGTATGGAAAGGCGAGATTCTTTGACTTCGGAGGTTCCTTCGTGAGTCACTTCAAGTGTGTGCCAAATTTCCTACGCAGTTAGACAATGTGAGATACGATTAAATTCAATTTGATCTAATGAACAAATAATAGAATTCATAGCTTTAGCGTTAGCATTCTACAGTTTATTTTCAAGATCTGTCCATTGATCCATCGGCTTTTCTAATTCTTAATTATCTACCACTATAGTTGGTGTCCTATATCCCGTTTCAACAATATTACATGCATCTATGGTTTTTAGAAAAATTTTCATTCTATTTTTCCAATAAGCATATTCACCATTGAACATGGGTGGTCTAACTATGGACCGACCCTCAGCAAAAGCATTATTAAAAGAAGCCATTTAAAAAATAAAATTTTTAAAACAAAAATTGGTTTTTGAAAAATCAAATTTTTAAAACAAAAAATGGTTTTTGTTCCTAGCTCTGATACCACTTGTAGGATTGTTTTCACCCTAGAGGAGGGGGCGGGGGGTGAATAGGGTAATACTAAAAATAATTAAAAATTAATGCAAAAACAATAACTGAAAGTAAGGCAAAAGAGATCACACACAAATTTACCCAGCTTCGGCAAAACCCTGCCTACGTGCTGCCCCCAAGGTTTCTACTAGAAATTAAGTAGTTAGACGCTTACACATGTAAACTTGCGACACCCGCTAATGACTAACCTAACTCTACGCTCAAAACCCTGCCGCAACTCAACCATTGAGTTGCGAATTCTCGAGCTACACCACCGTAGTTCGTAACCTAGTCACACGACTAGAAAGTTACACGGTTTAAAAAGAAAAAATATTACAACTGAAAATAAAACTAAAACAAAACCCTATTTTCTAATTTAAGCCCAAAACAGTTATAATAAAGGCCGACCCAATAAATAATTTAAAAGAGACGGTCTTCTCTATTATTTTCTTCTGAGCAAAAATGTTGGTCGATGCTTTTTTCGTTCCTCTTCCAAAAACTAGGGCTTTGATTAATTGAAGCACCGATTCGAAATTGATCAATTTCAGTGATGATTTGAGTTTCCTCCCCAATCGATTCCTTAGCCTTGATAATTCGCTACAGCTTCAATGCTCCTTCGATTTGGCTCACGGTCACTTTCAGGATTGAGTTCGAAACTGTGAATTTGGTATGTGATTTTTGCCGTTTAATTGCTCTATTGTTTTGCTTTGGTTCAAAATCGATTCGAGTTATTGAATTGAGATTAAATTTGAATCTTGGTTCTGTGTTTTTTACTTGAACTCGAATGCCTTAACTACCGATGATGATGTTGGGTTTAAATAGGGATTAAAACCCCTAAATATACATTCGTATTTTTGTATTTGAATTCTTCTCGAATTGCTCTTGTTCATCCGATTTTGCTTGAGTGCTTGTGATGAATTGTTGACTTGTTCGTGTTGAATTTGCTTGAATATTTTTTAGTCGGTTCCGTTCATTACTCCTTGTGTGATTTATGCACTTGCATTGTGTAACGGCCTGGATTTTCGACCTTCAAAAAATCGACATCAATAGTCCACTTTATTACATGCCAAGCAACCGAAGCCGAAAATACCAGATCATTAGGGAAAAAGAAGAAGAGGTAGAAAAAGAAAATAGAAATAACAACACAGAATCTCACAATCGCAGCAGAACAATATACAATAGATAACAACTGGTCTTTATAAAAAAAAGAACTATAACCATTATTTATACATTACATCATCAGAGTACAACACATAATTAACTCAATACTGGACAGTTATAACAACTTGTCCTCACAAATGCTGAATATACAGCCTACAATACACAGTGGAAAAAAATCAAGTATGTGTGATACCTCTTCATCATCCAGCTCGTCTCTTGAGCTCCATAGCATCCTATCCTAAATCTGTAATACTCGGTCTGACCCGAGCATTATAATAAAATAACACCCGAGTCAGTCTGGAAAACCAGCATGAACACGCTCAATTTGAATTATTAAAGTTATCAAAATCCTTTGAAAAACAAAAGTATCTTGTAAGACCATGCCACAAATAAACACGAAGGGTTTTTACCCTACGATAACCAAAACATTTTTTTATATCAAATCCTTTGATATTATAATAGTGTCTAAGTACAAATACTTATTCAAATAACTGAAATTGTTACATTAATTAAATTCCAGCGTACCAGGCTCTATAACCAAAACCGTAAAGGTACGTATTGGAGAATGGATTCCATATGAATGACTAGGCACTGGGCTACCACCTACACGTCTAGAAATAGTGTACCGAGGACCACGCCGGGATCCCCTGCAACACAAGACCGGACTACCCTTAACCTGGATAGAACGAATATGCTATCACCCCGGGTGCTACCACCCTTTCCGAGAGCTCTTCCGCATGTAACCGTATCCATACTATATAATATCCGAGGGTATCTAGAAAGGTGATAAACATACCCTAATTGGGAGCGACCCACTTAGCCTTGCTACACCCCCTTGATTTTCAGTCATTCCTGGTTGATGAGGCTAGTGACTACGATTACCTTTTTAAAGGAATTTTCACTTAGAATGCTCATTGTCCTCCAATGACAATGTACTGATAGCATTCATACATACAAGTCCGTTCTGGGTCCGAATGGAACTGAAGACACTATTCCCACTACATCCATTTTGAAATATCCTCAGGACTAGTAGCGATTAGCCCTTGCACTTCAATACTCTATCTTCGACTCCATGCTCTTGTTTTCACTTCGAAAACATACTCGTTGGATCGAAGTGGTTTTCGGATAACTTATCCGATCCTGGTCTCTTCGAAACAACGTTCGATATTTTCCGATAAACTCAACCCCGGTTCTTTAGGAAATAATCAGATGAAAATAAGATCGGAGATCACCTCCTAAGCATTAATGGATGGATTTCCTTATCAGCGTTCTAGAAGAATGAAACGAGTTTATATGTACAGTAAAGCACCTCGAACGGAAACTGTACCATATAATTCCCGTATTTCTCCTAGATATTCCCAAAGTTGTATTTTGGGTCCAGATTTGATAATCGGTTATTTAACTATCAAATAAACAATCATACAATCACAAATTCCATTTTCCACTGAAAAACACTAAGTCTTATTCAATTTAAATTTCAATCACCTGAATCTCTTTATCCAAAATATATACTTTCTTACCGAATTTAGTGTATTCACAAACTATTCTTTTCAAAGATATTTGGAAACCTTTAAAATAATCTGGAAAGTACCACTGCGGTATCAAACCATGGATTCACAGCTCAATGGTTACGTCTCTATCTAAGAGAAATCCAAAACATAACTGCATGCACTCACTGCCTCCGATTTCACCATGCGAGTATACCATTACTTCCCGAAAACTTTATTTAAAAATTTTCAAAATAATACTTATGAAATTTCTATAATAATTTCCAAGTTAAATTTAGGCGAATACTCTTTAAAATAAAAGTTATTTTATAATATTGAATATTGAATAATTTGTCCCTTTAAATTAATAATACTGATTAATCTTTAAATAATATTTGACTTACTATAAACTAACATAATTAATACTCAAATATACTTTAAACAATTTTAAAACAACTAAATAAATAATTTTCTAAAATATTCTTTAAACACCTTTTTTTTTAAATTACCTAGTTGATAATTAAAAATCCTTCTTTTTAAAACAAACTCAATTTCTCGGTAAAAATATATTTTCCAATTCCAATATAACCAGTCTAACCTTTATAAATCTCTCTCGATTTATTCCCAATTCGATTTACATCCCAATTCCGTAAATCACCTTTTCGCATTTCTAAAAAAATAATATACCATTTATTTTAAATCTGATTTCCCCAACTCATTATAAATCCTCACGTGAATTTATAACTTCAATTTATCCACTGATAATCACTTTACTTTATTTATATACCTAGTTTATAAATTTCATAGTCTCATTTCCTGTTTATAACGGTTTCACAACACTTAATCGATTTCAAATCGATTTCTAAATTAAATTCCATTTCCAAATCAATTTCTTAAATAGCCCAACCATATTCCACTTTCCTTTTCATCATTTAAAATCTTATTTAAAATCTAGTATAACAATTTCATATTTTATTTTCAAATTTCCCTTTTATTTTTGCCAAACTATTTTAAATCTCGATTTAAAATCCTTTTACACTTAAAACAAATATCGCTTAAGTTTTATTTTTTAAAATCCTTTTATTTACATTATTCTGAATCTCTATATTTCATATCCCGAAATTATTAAATAAAATTTTAAAATCCAACTATTTATTTTTCCCAAATTAATTTCTTTAAATTAATCCAAATTTCACTATAAATATTTTTACTTCAAATTTTTCTTTAATTTCTTTTTAAATTCAATTTACATATTTATGGTATTTTAAAATACCAAAATCTAAACTAGTAATACCATAGCATCAAATAAATTCAAATCATGCTATAATCTATCATAGATTATTCAACATATCATATCACTGAATATAAAAATAATTTCAACAATTTTGGGGAATCCATTTGGATCCCTTCAACCTGTTTTCCTGCATCCACAGATGTTAATACAATATAAAAATACCAATCCCACTTCAAGGGGGATATCATGGTATATAAGGTCTCATCCGCTATAGTATGCGGGAATATCAATCCAAATACTAATATATTTATTACTAAATATATTTAACATTCATCAGATAATAATTTATAAAATTCAACCAGCATTCAACAATTTATTTTAACTATTGAAAATAAATTCAAGTAATCCAATTGAGTGAGAATTTCTCACCTTGATTTTTATTTGGAATCCGTTCCAATTTTAAATTTAATCGAACAATGTTTGATTTAAATTTAAAATTCCTGCTGACTCCGAAAAATCCCAAATCGATTCTGTTTTGTAGCCTACATCATTATGAATCCAACGCCGCCTATTCCGTAATTTCTTTTTTTGGACCTCGCATTCAAAATTTATACGTTTTTTTCTTCAGCATTTGGATATAAACAATATAATTAAATCTACACTTAATTTATATCATAACCAATAATTACCTGACTAATATTTTCTTCTCACCCACATCCTCCTACAAGCAACGGAAGAAGGAAAAACCACTTCGCCCAGTCGCACTGACGTCGCCACCATTGACCAAACCCTAGTCGCCGCTCAACCTCCTCACACGCAATGCCACCTTCCTCCACGACATCGCCATACCCTCCCATCGCACCACCCTTGCATTCGACTTGTCGCCACCAAACCTTGAAACCCTAAAACGCGATGAGCAACGCGGTGCATCCCCTCTTGACTTTGATCACTGCACGAACGAATCGCGATCTAATCGCGAGTTCTACATATTATTATTTTCAATTTTTTTTCGAGCGAGTTTGATTCCAAAGCTACGTGAATACGAACTGATGAGCGATAGGAAGAGGATGTCGCGTTTTTTTCTTCTCAAGATTGAAAGAGGGAAAGTCATGATTTAAAAGAACTGAAAGGATGAAGGTCGCCTGTATGGATAGACAATGGTACAGTGATTTGAAAAGGTGAAAATAAAAACTGATGTGAATATTTGACTAAACAATTTATTTATTAAAATTTCAAAATGTCTCGATTTACGCAGCTCAAAATCTCGAACTCCTATCGAGGCGTGCCGCTAGGCGTTTATAATGTTACACACCTATTCTGAATGCAATGGAAAAGGTTTTGAGTCCTAATTCGATCGTATGGAGAAGATAGCTTTTTGGACCCAATTAGTATATTGAATTTTCGATATAAATTTCAGCGCGTTTTTATCCCGTACGGCCAAACGATAACTCCAAACGCTACGAACTTTTAAAATCCGATAATAATATACTATTACGGATCCAATGGAACTGGTTTCGTCGAATTCTGAGACTGTGCCCCGGAAGGCTATTTTTAAATGTCAATTTAAACGATATATTTTCAAAACTGAACAAATCACTTTTAAATTTAATTTAAAAAGTTTTATTATCTTCAGTATTATTAATATAAATTTTATAAGCCCTTAAATTCTTTTATCAAGCTTAAAACTCAAGATTCAATAATTTAGCCAATTTCTAGTTACTAAATTCAATAATTAATTTATCCAATGTATCGTTATATTTGAAATTCAAGTTAAAATTTGACTTTTAAAATTTTAAAATTAATTAAATATTCCAGTTTCAAATAACCAAAATTCTAGGTCATTACATTCCTCCCCCCTTACAAGAATTTCGTCCTCGAAATTGCAAGGTAAGAAGAATGGTCCAAAACCCATATACTATTTTTCCCAAAACCACACAGTTTCAAACAACTTCCCGAACCATTTTTTTGAAAACACGCTATCACTTTTACTAATTTTCGAGATTCACTCATAGATTCCAAATAATATATTTACCCAATCATTTTAAACTATAATTATAAATCAAATTCAATTATAAAAAAAATTTCAACTCCTTAAATTTTCGAAAAATTTCGCCAGCGTCTCCTTTGCGTGGCTAGATCCAAAAAACTATAAAACGCCACTACGAGCCCAAATCATCAAAAGAAAACAAAATCCAAGTGGCTCAATCAGAAAATCATCATTTTCATATAACAATTTAAACACATACCTTTTTGTCGGGCAATTAAATTTTACTTCTGAAATCGAAGATATCATTTAACTACACCTTATTTACCGATAATATCCAATCACACCATTCAAAATCTTTTTATTTAGAATTTTATATTTCTAATATTTATTTCACCAAAACCCGTACGATGTACATATATCATCCGTACGCAAAATTAAATCTGATCGCTTACTCGATCACACAATTTTACTTTCGAACTAGTATCGTTCACACGACTCTCTAGTATGGACTCAGATATGGTTTCTTGATCAGAAACCGTCATTCCCCTTGCATAGCCATATAGTTTGATAGAGAATTCCATAATCAATCAAAACTCCACATCCAGGGTTCGCCGTCGAAAATCGAGTGAAAAATCCTGACTTGGATCGATATAGACTATCTCGAAATTCTATGCTCGAATCTAGATCAATTCGTTATGCGAATAAACAATATACGTACAACCTACGTATTAATTGCAATTGATTCCTATCTATAAAAAAAAATTTTATTCACATTCATTTTAATTATATCAATTATTCACAAATATCATTCTCATTCACCTATTTACTTGGCATATTTTCTTTCGATTCTAATTTCACTTAAGAATTCCCTCTTTAAATTTCTTAATTTAATTATAAACTTTTTATTCAAAAGTTCTTATGCTCATTACCACTTCATAACTTAATTTTATATCCATTTATATTTAAATTCAATTCCAATTGCTATTTAACCCAATTTATCTCCAAAATTTTAAAATCTTGAATTTTATCAACCATATTTAATCCACTAATTATTTTAATTTGTTTCATCCACAAATTCATTTCCAATCAAATTCAATTTCAAATTCGTTTAACTTACTACTTTAAATTAATTTGTTCATCCACACATTTTGTTTTCAACCTTAATAAATTCTATTTTCAATAATTATTTCATTTAGCCTACTTAGGCTAGATTTTCAAAATTCACCTTATACTTAACTCAAGTTAAGTTTAATCCCATTCCAACATAAAATTCCAAATTTTATAAGTTTTTTTCCAACTTATTTATATTCCATTCACCAATTTCTTCCAATTCACTTCATTTAATTGGTTTACTTTACTAATTTATTCCATTATCACACTTACTTTCATTTAACTCTTCTTAAGTTAAATTTCATCCCAAACAAATTTCAAATTCTTATAAGTTTTTAAACTTATTTATATTCCATAAAACATTTTAGATCAAACTCTAAGGTTTAAACAATTACTTAAGTATTTCAAAATCATTTTTGAAATCATATATACCCAAAAATCCTTGGTATATCAAATCATTCCTTTGCACTTCAAACCAAAACCAGTTTTTCCAAAACAAACTCCAATCGCAAATCATTAAGGTAGCAATTCCTCCATTGGAAACTCAAAAATGAAAGTTGATGATGCTGCAGTCATCACCGAGATTATTTCCAACGACCGAAGTGAGTTCAGTGCTTTTTCCTCTTTTGAAAATCATTTTAAATATTTCCACTCAAGAATATTCTCCAAATAATACCATTATTACGTTCACAACTTTGTAAAACATTTTCAAAACCAACAGAATTTAAATTCCCAAATTTCCAACCTTTAAATCCTTTATACTAATCATATTTAAATATACTCCGGAATTTCATTTCATTTCAAATCATAAGTCACATTTATAAACTCATATTTACAAATTCCATTTTTTTATCTGAATTACTTTCTTAACTTTTGGTTATAATATCAACTTTTATTCAACCCCAACAGCAACAATGATAATAGTTTAATATTATCATTTCCTAACAACCAAGCACACCACATACAACTAAAATAATTTACGAAAATTATTCCTTTTATATATAAAAATAATTTGGGTAAAATTATTTCATTTACCCCATTTCAAAACAATACTATGTCGAATTGCTATGTTCAAGTATTTAGAGATCCCTATCAATAACGTTAATTACTCGTATTGACCAGAATCCATAAGCCACTCAATAGATCAATCAACACAATATAAAACAAATTTATATTCACTAACAAATACGCGCTCAAATCTATTAATACTCTCGAACTCATTCTAGGGTGCTACTGACCATATCTGTAACAACCCGAGATTTTGCTGTTAATTAAATATCGTCATTAAACGATTAAAATGTCAGCTAATTACTGTTTGAAGTTTTTACCACCCGGGTTAAATTCTTTTGAATTTGTGAAATACTATGCGGGCTTTAAATTTTTAGTTGGCCCACGTTTTTCTTTGTTGCCGTGTGAACCCCTTTTCACCCATTTCCTTTACCCCTAAAAATCATTTTTTCGTTCGACCCAAAAATTAAACAAACGAGAAAATAAATGGCGACTTTATCTTTGCAAACTAGGGCTTTGTCCCTTCGATCCAAATTAGGATTTTGAGTAATTCGTGGATGCCGACTTCGAATACTTCACATTGCCGAGTGCCTCCATCGGATTTAGTTCGACTTGGTTGGGGATTCAAGACCCTTGATTCGCTCGTCTCTGAGACGCTCGACTGCTTCTATTCATTGACCAAGGTGAGTGACAATTGTTACTCACATCTAATTTGAACTCCCTGACTCTGCTATTTCCGTATGATTTTGTTGCTGTTTAGCATGACTTTGTTCACTCTATTTTTCGGCAGTTAAATCGTGGTTTAAAGTTGTGGATTGCAAATTTGTAGGAATCGAATTTCTAAATTTTCGTTCGTACAAATTATGTTGAATTTCTCTTGACCAATTGAGGTTACTCGGATGCTTGTGATTTTTCCCTAACTTGTTCGTTTTCATATATGCAAGATTTCCATCGTTGAATGTTCGATGTTTTATCCGACTTTGTCAAATTGTACTGTTTGACTTGATTAGGTGCCATTCGCTACTGCACCGTGTCTTGTTTGATTTTGGTAAAGTGTTAATGCATATCGCTTGAGTTATTTTTGAATGTAGTCTTTGATGTCGAGCCAATGTACTGTTGAGGCTGATATGTTGGTTCGGTCTGTAGTCTTCAAGCATTGTTGTGTTATTTTCTTGGTGCATCACCATACATAATTACTTAGTGACTTCGTTCATCATTGTGTATTGACTGCAGCTCCATGACTTCGACTTGGCCTTTGATTCACAGTTTTGTTGTCTCATGTGTTCATATACATTAATGTTTTGTTGGACTATAGCTCCATGCTTGCACTGTCACTTCTGTCGTGTTTCATGTATAATTGATACTGCAGTTTCTTCACTTGGTCCCTGCATATATCACTACATGGTGTTTATGCTATTCTGACTTATGTGCATATGTCTTTAGTTTGGGTTCATTTTAGGCTGATGTTCCACCCTATTCATTACAGTTTCATTTGCATGTATTTGTGTCCCTTGTTCATGTTGCTGTTGGTCTTCACTGCACTTGAATGTGTAGTCTTGTTCAATGGCCGAGTTCAATTGAGCCTGGTTGCAGTTCGTGTCTCCACTCTTCTATTTATAGTTGTTTGGGTTGTTGGTTTCACTTCGGGTTTCACTGAATTGGGTGGCACCAGACTTCGTTCATGTATTTGTCTTTGAGCATTTCACTGTACTTTGAAGTGTTTCTCTAGTTCACAGATTTGCAGTCTTGTTTGTTTGTGGCATTGGGTTGAATCTGGGGGTTGGTGTTATCTGCACTTGCATGCAGTTCCATTTGATCGATTGAGCTTGTATTGTTGTCCTTGACTTTGGGTGTTTATAGCGGCGAGGCAGTACACGCGTGCGTGTACTGCAGCCCTATCCGGATTGCTATCCGGATTGACAGATTTAGTTGATATTTCGATTGTTAAATTATTTCGTTGGTTCAATTCAATATTTTGAAGTTGTATTTGAAATGGTTCATTTTGATTTGAGCTGTATCCGTTGGATTTTGGATTCATTGATCTTCTGAGTATTTCATAGACTGTATTGGCGAGGCAGTACACGTTAGCGTGTACTGCAGCCAATCAACATTGTTGTTTTTAAATTGACATTTCAATTGTTTAAATTGATTTGGATTGCTGATTTGTTGTTTAACACTGTTTAGTGTTATATCTACGGTTAGCCGATTCTTTTATTGAGGAGTCGGATATACGAGATTTCTGTGACTGTCGTCAATTTGATATTTGATTATTATTGCTTCTATGCACTAATAACTGAGTTTGAATTAGACTGACCCGTGTATTATCTTCTTTTGAATGTAATACTCGGGTCAGACCCGAGTTATTTCAGGTTGTAGATTTTCTTCTTTGAGTTGCTGTTCAGGATATGAAGACTTTTCACATCTTCTGAAGTTGTCAGTGTCATTTTGTAGTAGTCGTGTCATTATATAGAACGATATGTATTCATGTATATTAGTTGATAATGTACTTGTATATATAACTTCTAGAGTCGACAGTTGTAGTTGTATCATATGTATTGTGTCAACTATGTATTAACTGACATCAGTTATATGTATATGAGACTTTTGTTTTTATCTGTGTTCCGCATTTATATTATCTGTGTTATTGTTATATCTAATGTCCTAAACTATTATGAACTATCGTAGTTTGTTTTATACTGATAATTGGATATGTCGATGGGAGTAAATAAATAATAGATGAAAAATAAAAAGTATATACCACTCCTACCGAGATAACCAATATTAGTGTAAGGCCAATTACGGATGGTCGCTCCTATCCAGCCTTATTCTTCGTAATAATAGACAGTATTTCTTTTAATACTCTTTGTTATTATGAGCATAGAGGTGGGGCGTCACAATATCTATAATGAGTAATCCTCACCAGAGCCAAGGTTCTCGCATAACCTTCGGCTCTGATACCAAGTGTCACGGCCCGGATTTTCGACCTTCGAAAAATCAACATCAATATGTCCACTGTATTACATGCCGAGCAATCGAATGCCGGGAATACCAGATTGTTAGGGAAAAAGAAGAAGAGGTAGAAGAAGAAAATAGAAATAACAACATATAATCTCACAATTGCAGCGGAACAATATACAATAGATAACAACTGGTCTTTATACAAAAAAGAACTATAACTATTATTTATACATCACATCATCAGAGTACAACGCATCAATAACTTAATACTGGACAGTTATAACAACTTGTCCTCACAAATGCTGAATATACAGCCTAAAATACACGGTGGAATAAAAATCAAGTACGTGTGATACGTCTTCGTCATCCAGCTCGTCTCCTGAGCTCCATAGCATCCTACCCTGAATCTGTAATACTCGGTTTCACTCGAGCATTATAATAAAATAACACCCGAGTCAGTCTAGAAAATCAGCGTGAGAAAACACACTCAATTTGAATTATTAAAGTTATCAAAATCCTTTGAAAACAAAAGTATCTCGTTAGACCACGCCACAAATAAACACGATAGGTTTTTACCTTACGATAACCAAAACATTTTTCTATATCAAATCCTCTGATATTATAATAGTGTCTAAGTACAAATACTTATTCAAATAGTTGAAATTGTTACATTAATTAAATTCCAACATACTTGGCCCTATAACCAAAACTTTAGACATACGTATTGGAGAATGGATTCCATATGAATGACTAGGCACTGGGGTATCACCTGTCACAGTACACGTCTAGAAACAGTGTACCGAGGACCACGCCAGGATCCCCTGCAACACAAGACCGGACTACCCCTAACCTGGATAGACCGAATATGCTATCACCCCAAGTGTTCCCACCCTTTTCGAGAGCTCTTTCACATGCAACCATATCCATAATATATAATATCCGAGGGTATCTAGAAAGGTGATAAACATACCCTAATTTGGTGCGACCCACTTAGCCTTGCTGCATCCCCCCTGATTTTCAGTCATTCCCGGTTGATGAGGTTAGAGGCTACGATTACCTTTCTAAAGGAATTTTCACTTAGAATGCTCATTGTCCTCCAATGACAATGTACTGATAGCATTCATCCATACAAGTCTGTTCTGGGTCCAAACGGAACCGAAGGCACTATTCCCAGTACATCCATTTTGGAATAATCCTAGGGATTAGTAGAGATTAGCCTTTGCACTTCAATACTCCCTCTTCGACTCCATGCTCTTGTTTTCACTTCGAAAACGTACTCGTTGGATCGAAGTGGTTTTTAGATAACTTATCCCATCCCGGTCTCTTCGAAACAACGTTCGATATTTTCCAGTAAACTCAACCCCGGTTCTTTAGGAAATAATTAGACGAAAATAAGATTGGAGATCACCTCCAAACCGTTAATGGATGGATTTTCTTATCAACGTCCAAGAAGAACGAAATGAGTTTATATGTACAGTATAGCACCTCGAACGGCAACTGTACCATATAATTCTCGTATTTCTCCTAGATATTCCCAAAATTATATTTTGGGTCCAGATTTGATAGTTGGTTATTTAACTATCAAATAAACAACCATACAATCACAGATTCCATTTTCCACTGAAAAACACTAAGTCTTATTCAATTTAAATTTCAATCACTTAAATCTCTTTTTCCAAAATATATACTTTCTTACCGAATTTAGTATATTCACAAACTATTCTTTTCAAAGATATTTGGAAACCTTTAAAATAATCTGGAAAGTACCACTGTGGTATCAAACCATGGATTCACAACTCAATGGTTACGTCTCTATCCCATTTAAATCCAAAACTTAACTACAGGCACTCACTGCCTCCGATTTTGCCATGCGAGTATACCATTACTTCTCGAAAAGTTTATTTAAAAATTTTCAAATTTAAAAATTAAATAACCCAACCATATTCCACTTTCCTTTTCATCATTTAAAATCTAAATTTCCATTTTATTTTTCCCAAACTATTTTAAATCTCGATTTAAAATCCTTTTACACTTAAACAAATATCGCTTAAGTTTTATTATTTTAAAATCCTTTTATTTACATTATTCCAAATCTCTATTTTTCATATCCCGAAATTGTTAAATAAAATTTTAAAATCAAACTATTTATTTTCCCCAAATTCATTTCTTTAAATTAATCCAAATTTCACTATAAATATTTTTACTTCAAATTTTCCTTTAATTTCTTTTTAGATTCAATTTACATATTTATGGTATTTTAAAATACCAAAATCTAAACCAGTAATACCATAGCACCAAATAAATTTAAATCATGCTATAATCTATCACAGATTATTTAACATATCATATCACTGAATATGAAAATAATTTCAACATTTTTGGGGAATCCAGTTGGATCCCTCCAACCTGTTTTCCTGCATCCACAGATGTTAATACAATAAAAAAATACCAATCCCACTTCGAGGGGGATATCGCGGTATATAGGGTCATCCGCTATTATGCGGGGTGCATAGGGTCTCGTCCGCTATAGTATGCGGGAATATCAATCCACTATTAATATATTTATTACTATATATATTTAGCATTCATTAGATAATAATTTATAAAATTCAACCAGCATTCAATAATTTATTTTAACTATTGAAAATAAATTCTAGTAATCCAAATGAGCGATAATTTCTCACATTGATTTTTATTTGCAATCCATTCCAATTTTAAATTTAATCGAACAACGTTCGATTTAAATTTAAAATTCTTGCTGACTCTGAAAAATCCCAAATCGATTCTGTTTCGTAGCCTGCATCATTACGAATCCAACGCCACCTATTCCGTAATTTTCTTTTGGACCTCGCATTCAAAAGTTATACGTTTTTTTCTTCAGCATTTGGATATAAATAACATAATTAAATCTATACTTAATTTATATCATAACCAATAATTACCTGACTAATATTTCCTTCTCACGCACATCCTCCTACAAGCAACGGAAGAAGGAAAAACCACTTCTCCCAGTGGCACTGACGTCGCCACCATTGCCCAAACCCTAGTTGTCGCTCGACCTCCCCATACGCGACGCCACCTTCCTCCATGACATCGCCATACCCTCCCATCGCACCACCCTCGCGTGCGACTTGTCGCAACCTACCCTTAAACCCTAAAACGCGATGAGCAATGCGGCGTCTCCCCTCTTGACTTCGATCGCTTCACGGACGAATCGCGATCTAATTGCGAGTTCTACATATTTTTTTTTTCTTTTTCGTTTTCAAGCGAGTTTGATTCCAAAGCTATGTGAATACGAACTGATGAGGGATAGGAAGAGGATGTTGCATTCTTTTTCTTCTGAAGATTGAAAGAGGTAAAGTCGTGATTTAAAATAACTGAAAGGATGAAGATCGCGTGTATGGATAGACAATGGTACAGTGATTTGAAAAGGTGAAAATAAAAAATGATGTGAATATTTGACTAGACAATTTATTTATTAAAATTTCAAAATGTCTCGATTTACGCAACTCAAAATCTCGAACTCCTATCGAGGCGTGCCGCTAGGCGTTTATAATGTTATACCCCTATTCTTAAAGCAATGGAAAAGGTTTCGAGTCCTAATTCGATCATATGGAGAAGATAGCTTTTTGGACCCAATTATTATACTGAATTTTCGATATAAATTTCAGCGCGTTTCTATCCCGTACGGCCAAACGATAACTCCAAACGCTACTAAAATTTGAAATCCGATAATAATATACTATTACGGATCCTGCTCAGTTGAGGTTCCTGGGTTACTTCGAGTTGAACTTGAGTTTGTCTTTATTTAAATCTGATTGCATTGTTTGCTTCGACTGGTCTGGTCTTGGTTGCAATCCTCTGATTCATGTGGTCTTGACTGGTTGTGTTGTTGACCTGGTTGTGTATTTTGAAGTCTGCATGCTCTAATGTTCATATGCATTGTGCTCTTGTAGTCTTCTCTAATGCATGTTGTTCTGGTCGCACTTCATTTTGATTGCACTAGAGTCATGTTGTTACCAGTGCTTGTTTTATCCTTGTTCTGCTTTGTGTTGTTTTTTGTGTCCACTGCTCTATTGCTTTGCATTTTGGTCCATGGTTTTGTTCATGTCTTCATGTAGTTGGATTTGCATTCATATTGAACTTATGGTCTGGTTCATCTGAGTGTTGTATGTGTTCATGTTTTTGAGTTCTTTTGTGTGCCTTTGTATTTTTTTCCAGTTGACTGGTCATGCTCTGACCTTTGTACATGTGATTGCATATCCATTGTGCATGTTTTCATGTATGGTCTGTTGCACTTTGTAGTTTGGTTTCATTGTATACATATCTGGTCTGGATATCATGTGTTCTCTTCTGGTGCTTTTGTTTCACTGGTGGTTATGGTTCATTGAAGTGTTATGCCTGATCTTCATTGTTATGTGGTCTGGTCTAGTCATATTACTTTGTCATGTGATCATGTTGAACTGCTTGTGCTACTGCCTTTAGTTCGACCTGAGTTATGTAGTTTGATTGCTTCTTTCTTCGATCTAGTCTGCATTGGCTTCGAGTCTAGTTGTGCCTGGTGTACTTTGAGTCTTGTTGCTTTGTGCCATATGAGGTCTGGTTTATTTGATGTCTTTGTGTATATATCTTGTTGTACCGGTTCATGTTTGGGCTGTTTTTGTACATTTGAGTCCGGCCATTGTATTGAACTTTTATTCATGTTGGCTGACCATTGACTCTCATACTTGACCATTCTATTTTTGTTTTGTATTGCACCCGAGTTGAATTCGGCCTCGGCTTGGGTTTGACCTTGTGCTCACCTGTCCCTGCAATTTTATCAAGTGTATATCGGTGTGCACGGCCTTGAGTCATGTACAGCGATACACTGTGCATGTTACAAGCTGTTCGTGTATGATGAACTCAAACGAAAATGATGACGAACAACCCAAATAACTAAGGCAAATAAAATTTTCAAATACACATTTTATCGTACACTGCAAAATATTTCTTTTTCAATTTTACTGCGTTAGTGTTTATTTTGCAAATAATTCAGATGCTGGATACAAACTGAAATAGAGTTGAACATAAAAATACGAGCGTTGAGTGAATATGTAGTGAGGAGTGATATGTATATTGAATGTTGTGTTGTAATCAAGATTGTAATGTAATTGAAAATGTATATATGTAGTGAGAGCTCAAATTTGTACTATTCTAATTTGTAATAAGATATTTATTTGAATACAATATTTGTTTGAATTTAAATTCTGTGTTATTTATTTTATTCAACAAATATTTATTTAATTATGTGAAAAATAAAATAGTACAATAACAAATACATTTAAACAAATATATATATATATATTTATTATCATCGAACAAAAATCATATATTAGCATATTATACATAAAGAAATAATTAAAAAAATATCTTGTAGTTACGAATTATTAATTACAGCATTATTTTGTATTAAAACATAGAAATGGATTTTAGCACAGTTTTTGTAACCAACCAAATAAAATAGAACTACTTCCTAGAATACAAGAAAATAAAGTGAAGAATTAAAGTAAGTAAAGAAGAAATCAAGTTAATTATTAGATAAGACTAGAAGTAATGTAACTAGATCTGCATTTACTGCGCAGATAGTAGAATAAAAGCAAAGCCGTTATTATAATAAGTAAATTTGTGAATGTTGGACTTAGGCCCAAGAAAAGATTGTCGTATAACATAAGAGAATTAAAGAGAATTCAATATTATTATAAAAGAAAACAGACTAGAATAGAAAAGAGACATTTGTAATTATATTCAAATGTAACAACCCAAATTTCAGTAGGCCCGGATTTTTCGCAAAAATGCTAAAATCCAAGCCCACTGAAGCCCGAGTTGGGTATTTGGTACCCTGCAAATAGACAAAGACAAATATATCAGAGCTCAAATAAATATCTCACTGTGGAACTGACTAAAATATAATAGTAAGTAAATACTCACCAAAATAATAACACTTTTTAAACCAGTAACTCAAAGCTAGAAAGTCTATGCCATCTACCTAACCTGAAGGATGTTATGAGGAGGGGGTCAGAACTAAAGTTCTGGTGAATGGACAAATTATACACTTCTAGGCTATACCGTTTTATTTCCATTTTCTGTTATGTTAGGTTTATTAGGTTTATACTACTCTCGCCTCCATGCGTGAATCGTACCCATCTACTCCCTAGTAGATTAAAACCTAATAACTAATATTTATGTAACTATATGGTACATTGTGGATGTCCTCAAGGTACGCACTAAGCGGGATTCAGGGAGTAGACAGAACGATTACGTATAGTCCTTAAGGTACGCACTGGGTGGTAAATTGTGGATGTCCGAGCATTAGTATAGGCTACTGCGGACGCAGTTTATGTTTTCATAGCAGACGATGGAACATCTGTATTGTAGGCCTCACGAAGTTGTCTTTTATAGATGTAGTCACATAACGCTCTAGGAGCAAGACGATGGAGTCCTTTTCGAGGAGGATACAGAAGGTACTATGTGTAGTACCTAGTCCCGATGTGGTCATTGGGCATATAGTTACATATATATTAGTTATTAGGTTTTAATCTACTAGGGAGTAGATGGGTACGATTCATGCACGAAGGCGAGAGTAGTATAAACCCAATAAACCTAATATAACAGAAAATGGAAATAAAACGGTATAGCCTAGAAGTGTATAATTTGTCCATTCATCAGAACTTTAGTTCTGACCCCCTCCTCTTAACATCCTACGGGTTAGGTGGATGGCAGAGACTTTCCAGCTTTGAGACACCGGTTTAGAAAGTGTTATTATTTTGGTGAGTATTTACTTACTATTATATTTTAGTCAGTTCCGCTATGAGGTATTTATTTGAGCTCTGATATATTTGTCTTTGCCTATTTGCACGATACCAGATACCTAACTCGGGCTTCAATGGGCTTGTATTTTAGCATTTTTGCGAAAAATCCGGACCCAATGGAATTCGGGTTGTTACAGTCATAGTTATTTATTAGTTCATATTTGTACATGTCGTAAACATTAATGAAATACAACTTATGCTCTACAGCTGTGGCCTTGGACTTATCTTGTGGTCGGTCGTATAACTATGAAGAGTCCAATAATCAATAATTTGAAACCATATGGATCAAGGTTAAATATTTTTGGTTGTACCGTTGTGTCAACTTATACACTTTAAACAGTTTGTATGAATTTTTGCTATTTTAGGTGGATTGGACCATAGAATACCAAAAAATGACTCCCAGATAGAATTGGGCGTTCTAACGGAACGAGTTTGATGTCCTAGACTATAACGTAGTTACGTGGATTCTATACACTGAGGTAGAGCTTGATGCTCTTCTAGCTTCGTGCATTGAGGCGAGGCAGCTATGGCAGGCAAAACTGATAATATTTTGCTTTGGTGATCTTGCATACCATCTTCTAGATAGAGTGATGAGGCAGTTTGGTCTTCACCAACACTTACCGTATCCTGCTCTTTTTTGTACTCTTCCGTATGGTGAAGATGAGTTTGAAACGATGATAGAGTTATGGAATAACCGCTTCTTAGTTGCGGAAGATGATCATGAGATCACGCTGACTGATGAGGATTACAATAGTTGGTATTGAAATATCACTCGGCGTTGTGTGTTAAGAAGACGAGAGGAAGTGCCTGAGCAAGATGTTGCCCCTTACACTCCAAGAGCTCCGCTTGAACGAAATGTGGTATGTATTTAAATTTACAATTTTTAATGTAGCTGTAAAATCAATAATGGTATATGTTATATGCAGGTGGATGGTATGTATCGTATGTTGGACATAGTCGAAGAGCTTGTGGAGGAGGTTCCCGAAAAAAGTAAGGCGAAATGCTTCTCGCTCAAACAAATTCTACGATCATGTTTGTCGAAGAACAGGATGACAAGACCAGTCCCGCCGCCGCCTCCCCCTCCTCTTGCAGTGCCACCCCTTATTGAGGACATTGCATCTTCCGCACCATTTGAGGACATTGCATCCGTCCTTACGGCCTTTGAACCTAAGAGAAAGTATCAAAGATGAAAGAAAGGTATGAGCGAACGCTCCAAGGCAATAACTTCCCAACATACGCATCCGGTTGGGCTGTCTCAACCCCCTATGGAAGGAATGCAAGAAGAGGGCAGTGAAGAAGTTTCGCCTATATAGGAGGAGCTCATGCTGAAGCCAAGAAAATCGAAAAAGAAAAATCCTCGCGAACTAAAATATTTGAGATGATAGTGTAGTTTGGAATATCTTTAGTATTGATTGTACTATTTGTATGTTTGTAATATTGATTGGGTTGAAAACTACTTTCGATTGTAGTATTGTTTTTCCTTGTACGTACTTTAGTTCGTAATGAATATAGTTGTGATTCTTATGTAAGTGTTTACCGTGTAATTGTGTAGCATGTGTAATGGGGCTACTGTTGCTATGCAATGTATAACTAGCAGAGCGGCATTTGAAATGCCGCCCTTATGTGGTATTTGAAATGCCGCCTAGTGTGTAAGTAACAGAGCGGCATTTGAAATGCCGCTCTTGTGCGGCATTTGAAATGCCACTCAAAGGCGCCATTTGAAATGCCGCTCTGGCTTTTTCTCTACATTACAATAGCTACCAACTCCTACCTACCCCACCCTTACTTTACCAAAACTCCTTCATCAAAAACCACACTTA
Source organism: Allium fistulosum (assembly GCA_030737815.1). Classification (NCBI taxonomy): domain Eukaryota; kingdom Viridiplantae; phylum Streptophyta; class Magnoliopsida; order Asparagales; family Amaryllidaceae; genus Allium; species Allium fistulosum. The sequence continues at coordinate 424,601,546 of CM060906.1, forward strand.
CTGATTTCCCTCAATTTTCAATTTATCTCAAATTGTAATTTATTTAAACAAGTCGTTTATAAGGTAAGTATGACATTAATCTTTATTGATTTCTTTCAAATTCTAATTTCTCTTACTTTGTAATCCCAAAACCCTATCATCAAAAACAAAACTTCCTGTTTTTTGTGTTGTATAGTTTGATTCTATTTATAGATTGATAATGGACACATCGGAGATTGATGATGAAACAATGATGAAGATTTACGACGAATTTGAACAAAAGAAAGGTATTGGGATGGAAAGTGGCACCAACCTTGATGTGTATTTTGTGCCCGAGACACAATTTGAAGAATTGCCACCGGCTATCGATAATGGAACATCAACAATAGCTGTCGCGAATGAACGACTATAACAACAATCACTACATGCACGTCTTTTAGGCACCCTTGGTTGTTAAAATCTCAATCGTGCTAGTTCAAGTGCGCAACCTCCGTGTGTACTTTGTTACCATGGAGATGAATGTGACATAATTGTTTGTAGAAACGAGAGGAATGTAGGACGTCATTTCTACCAATGTGGATCATAAGATACGGCTTCATCAAGTTGACTGCTGCAATTTTTTTAAGTGGCTAGATCCTAAAATGTGCCCTAGGGGGGTTGAATACGCTTTAGAGATGCAAGCAGAAAATTGTCGTTTGGAGAAGTTGAATCTTGAATATGCAAACGAATTGTCGGTCTATGGATACAAGTATTTCAGCGTTATGGCCACGTCGATCATTGAAGGAAAAGTGAACTTTAACTACGTAGTACGAACAATATCTACGTGTTATCTATGTAGTACGAACGATGTCTAATGTAATGTAATGTTATTCGAATCTTGTGGTATTTGCTATTCGAATTTATGCTATTGTAATGTACTGTTATTCGAATTAATTTAGGTACATTCAAACTATGTACATTCGAATTTCCGCTAATGTTATGTGTTGGTATTTGCCACTCGAATTTGGCTGTTGCTGGATATGTAGCAAGGTAATAGCAGAGCGGCATTTGAAATGCCACCCCGTGCACGGCATTTCAAATGCCGCCTACATAAAAACCAGTTGGCAGCATTTGAAATGTCGCTCGCGTTGTGGCATTTCAAATGCCACTCTGCTACTACTTTACTGCATATCCAGCAGCTTTATTTCATTTAGCCAAATAATACAACTATGAAATTGTCAAAATAATAATAATAATACAACTTTCCAAATACAACCAAAATCAAATGTCGAAATTTGATAACAAAAACAATTGTCTTCGAATATATTCGATTACAGTCGATCTAAAAATACAACCAAACTCAAGAGAAACCATTACGTTGCCGAAGTGCAATGATTTTTCTTATGACCCACAATACCACATTTGCTTCACCTATTTTCTTTAGGAGTATGCATCTCGTCCATCGTACCATTAATTTTAGTAGAACGTTGGCATCCTAGTCGCCTTTTAGCTGCAGGAGGTAGGACCAACTGATTATCGCTTAAACTCCAATAGCGTTTATCACTGACATAATGAAACTCGGGGGTGTAAGCGGCCAAGTATTTTTCAGCTGAATACCATGTTGAAGCGAAGTCATGATGGGCTCTAATAGCTCCATTGGAAACTGTTGAGCAAGCGGCTATAACATGCGTACAAGGTAAGTGCTCTAATAGAGGTATGTTACATGTACAAGAGCATATGTTACCGTTGATTAGTACTTTGAATTTATCACCGAAATAGTGCACAACTTGTCATTCATCTTGACTAAAGCGAATTAATCTTGTATGCCTTGCTTCGTTAGCTCTATCGGCAATCTTTGCTTCCCACGTTGGAGTAAGATCAGTTGTAAGTTTTCCTGCTGCTTCTCTTCTTTGACAAAAATAGTCAACCGACCAAAAAAAGGTGCGTGCAACCGAAGCTTTAACAGATAAAGACCGAACTCCTTTAAGTGCAACGTTGAAACTTTCTGCGCAGTTAGTGGTCATGACATGAAATCGACCGCCATCAACTTTACACAATGCCTAATTTTCCTCTTTTCCTCCCAAACTCCTTTCTATCCAGTTGCATGTCCTACTGCTTGTAGTTTTGATTTCTTCTTGGATTTTTTTGTACTCGGCTTCCTCTGCAATACATGTTGCAGCATAAAAAAGGCTCGGTAGTTATTTTTCTCTAAATCCTGCAGCTTGAAAATTGGCCTTCAGATGTCTAGCACAGAAGCGGTGTTTATGAGGCAAACCTCGTTTTCAATGTTGTCGGTATTCCTTTCATTCGATCGAAAATGAAGGTAATTCGTCGATTGTTAACATTATGAATGAACCGCCGCATGCAAGCAAAAAACCACCCCCAACTATCACCAAATTCTGACTCTACAATTGCATAGGCTAAAGGGTATAGATGGTCATCTGCATCAACAGCAGTGGCAACAAAATATCCCTTTGTATTTTCCATACAAATGTGTTCCGTCAATACATAACAACAGACGACAATGAACAAAACCTTCAATACAAGGCCAAAGGGTCGAAAAGCTCGATCAAACACTCCATATTCATCCATAGTAACTTGTCTAATGCTTCCCGGGTTCGTTCTAGCAATTTCAACAAAATATTATCTTAGAATGGTATATGATTATGCCCAATGACCATAAATACTTTCCACCGCCTTACTCAAAGCTCTCCAATCCTTCATGTAATTAACTTTCACGAACAATTGTTCTTCCATCAATACTTGCACCATCCCGGCTGTTATATTCAGATCGACTTTCATGAAAGCTAAGATCTTTGTTACCAGAAAATTAGAAGTCTCTTGCTTGTGAGTGGAGTTCACTGTTGGGTTAACACAGTTGTGGTCGCTTGGATATTTCCTTATAATCCACCAATTCAGGTCGGATTTTTTTGAAACAATAGCATGAATTCTCCATGGATAGTTGGCTTCTATATTACAAATGGCAGTGTATTTGATTTTATTTGATTTGATAGCTTTAAAAGACACTATATTAAGAATTGACCATTCGCTCAACTGTTGTAACAATTTAGCTTTCGTCTCGAAAATCATACCAACTTTAAAGCCACTTAGAACGCTAACGGTTGAAAATAACTCATTGTTGAACTCAAAATTTGCAACAATATACCTAGCCATTATTTGTGCATTGCACAGATCATCATCTAAATGTATCTCCATTTCCACCTCATCACTGTCTTCAGGAATATTATCTTCGACCGCAAAATTATAGGTCAAAGTATTATTGTTCACTTGCATACTACCGATCCACGACACTTCATTTTCCATCATATTCACAACATCCATACCATTTACAAGAGGATCGTCATGCATATCTTCACCTACAACCATGTCAATTTCAATATCAACATCTGCTTTGTTTGCGGTTACGTTCATATTCTTCACTTCGACATTAGGTTGTGTCACAATATCATGTGCAGGAAATCTGTAATTCACAAATAAGTATTAATTTAAACACCGTATCAGAAACAATAGCTAACAAAGTTAGCTTATTCTAAACAAATACCTCTGACTTATATCATATAACTTAGATGGAGTTGGATACATATAAGGAGACATATGACAATTTGATGGTCCGACAGTACTTTGCACTGTTGGTCGATAAGGAAGATAACTGCATATAGAATGATAAAACTTTCAACTATTGCATAACTTACATTGTATACGACATAAAAATTATAAATAAATGTTTCACCTTCTAAGCAAATGTGAAAAGCTCTCTTGACTTGGATATGGAAATTTATACTAAATGCCTTGTTGATAACTCATACACGGCGGATATCCAAAAAGGGATTGTTGTTGACTATAAATAGCTATCATAGGTGGATTACTAAAACTCAGAGATGCAGTTCCATGACTAATATTTATTGTCTCAACCCTTCCACGGTAGTCTCCAGTTACACTGTTAAATACTTGTTCTTGTACGGGTTCTTCTTCTTGCAACTGTCTACTTTTCCCAACAAACAACTCCACTGATTTTTATGTCACTGAAAACATTAACTCCTTATCATCATCATCATCAGCTATTTTAATGACTTTCGATCTTGAATCCGTAGGCCAGTTAAACACCAACTCTATGTCAAAGTCTTAGTCGCTTTATAAATCGATTCTTTTAACTGCGCCAAATTACAACCTTTTAATACTTGTGCTGGTTTACACGACCCACCAAAATATTTGACACAACTAAATTCGTCAATAATCAGTTCACCATCATAATAACAAATCGTTGGTATACACTTGGGAGTCATTCTACCTGTCAATTAATCATCTTTTTTACTACTTCCATAAATTACCAAACGACATATGATAACAAAAACACACAAAAAAACTAGGGTTTACAAAATAACATACCAAAATTGTTCAAGAGGAAGAAATAAGTGCTGCTCATCGACTATAGCTACTTTCGATCAAGATTTAACTATAATACATATTCTACGGTCCTTAGTTTGGCAAATTTTTTAAGATTTGGGTATTTGAGTTTTTTAAAGATTTGATTTTTTGAGGGTGGAGTGGTAAATGAAAGAGAGGACTGTCTTAAATAGCAGGCATACAACAAGACGGCATTTGAAATGCCGCAAACTGGTGGCATCTCAAATGCTACAAACTGGCGAGATCTCAAATGCCGTCAGTTACATTTTGCAATAAAATGCATACTGTTGGGATTTGAAATGCCGCCAGTACACGTGGCGGCTGATGTGGTCAAAACTGGTCTATTTTTATAATTAGTTTTGCAACTGGCCTAAATTTGTAATAAGTTTGCAAAATCGAGCCTAAATAGAAATTTTATCTTATAAAAAAAATTTACAAGCACGTACACTAGAGGTGCCCAATAGCTCCTATGTACAAAAACATTGCATTTGGAATGAAAATGCAACATAATTGAATTGAGAGATATGTCAAATGAGTGTTATATATGATCAAAATTTTCACAGGCATACTGAAGGTGAACCAAACAATAGTTTGCCTGCATTCTAAATTAAAAGGCAAACGCATATAAGCTATATGACTTGCATGATATTTGTAAGTTATGAGATAATTAACTAAAGACAAGAAGTGTGGTCACCCCATGCAGCTGACTGAATATGACATGATCCACGGAGTGCTAAAAACGAATGAACTAAGATGTCCCAGGTGAGCGTATCGATACTGGAAATTAATCCAAAACTTATGTTTGTTGTTCGTCTAAACTATAAAATATCCATGGGTTGAAATATATGCATTAAATCTCATAGTAAACCAAATATAATAATTAGAATGAAAGCACACAACAAACACAAGTGGCGATCTTTTATATTTCCCCAAAAGCATCTCAACCGTTAGTTCATACCAACGGTGTATATTTTGTTTCATTGTTGAATCGGATTGATAATCCGTTGCAGGCTTCGGCCCAATCATGTATATATATTTGTAATATGTTACTTTGTATTATTCATTCAGAATCAATAACATTTTACAGTTTTATTTCAATTACATCAATTGTTGATATGGTATCAGAGCCGAAAACAGTCTAACGACTGAATCATCAGATCTTTGCTCTAATCATCGAGCAAATCATCACTTGATTTTTTTATACCTCTCTCTAAATTTCTTTTAACCATTTCCAAGCCTCACATCTGAAACTTTCAGTTCTTTCTCTCAAGAATTAACTTCTTGATACAGTTCCTGGCTGCAAATTAAAAATCTGCCTCGCCAGCATCTGATTTCAGCATGGCAGGAGATGAAGATACTGTTTCTGAATCCTCACCCAAGAACAATGTTTCTGCTGCGTCAAATATTGATCACAACACTGCAAAGGAACCAAGAAATATCGTCAATCCAAAAAATCATATTATCTCTATACAACTCGATGAGGCAAATTATCTACTATGGAAATGTCAAGTCATGGTTGCCTTAACTGGCTATGGATTAGAGGAATATATCAATGGAACTCTCGCAATTCCAGCAAAAATGATTTCTGACAGTGAAGGAAAATTCATAGTAAATCAAGAATTTACACACTATAAAAGGCAAGATAGTCTCCTATGTGCTTGGTTGTTTGCATCAATCAGCCTTTCTTTATTACCACAGTTGATAGGGTGTAAAACAGCTCAAGAAATTTGGGAAACAGTGGAAAAAACTTTCAACACTCAGTCATCAGCAAGGATCATGCATTACAAACGTCAACTTAATAACATTAGCAAGGATTCTATGTCTATGAGGGAGTATTTAACAAAAATCAAAACTCTATGTGACTTACTTGAAGTTGCTGGTCACAATATTTCTGAAGAAGATCAAGTTCTCACCATTTTAAGTGGTCTTGATGATGAATACGAGTCAGTTGTCACTATGCTTTCCTCCCAGCCTACCACTCCATCAATTCAGCACATCCAGTCAACACTTATTGCTCATGAAGGAAGAATTGAAGCCAAGAAAACAAGAAACAGTGAGTATATGGTCAATTATGCTTCCACAAACAGAAATAAAAATCAAGAAAGGTTTCAAGCCAACAAAATTGATCAAAATGTTCAAAGAAATGCTCAGGTGTCAAACAGAGGTAGAGGGAGAGGCAGGTTTGGTAATAATTCAAATAGAGTTAAGTGTCAAATTTGTGAGAAATTTGGCCATACAGCTGGAAAGTGTTATTTTAGATTTGATCAGATTTTTTCTTTAAGTCAACAAGGAAATAGCAGCCAGAAATCAAACTACCCAAGTGCTAACATTGCTCAAGCAGGAGAAGAAAGAAGTCAAGACTCCAAAAATGATGGAGAGTCTCATACAAAAGTTGATGATATTCAGACTGAAGATTGGTTTCTTGATTCTGGAGCCACAAATCATATTACAAACAATCTGAACAACTTGAACATTGGCAATAAGGAGTATAAAGGTACACATTCTTTATTTATGGGTAATGGTATTTCTTCAAAAATCACTCATACTGGTACTGCTATACTTAACAGTAAAAGAAAGTTATATTTAAATAATCTCCTTAGGGTACTAGAAATTAAGAAAAACTTGCTTAGTGTATCACAATTTGCTAATGATAATCAAGTCTTTTTTGAGTTCTTTCCTCATCATTGCACAATTAGAGATATTCTAAATAATGAAATTTTATTACAGGGTAATGTGCAAAATGGACTATACATGTTCAATCTTGGCAAGAACAATAGAAATTGTGATAGTAGATACTGGTGCAACTTCTCTAAAACTGGATGTACAGCTGTTATGAATAAACTAGATTTGTGGCATTGTAAGCTAGGACATCCAAGTATTAACATTGTAAGGCATATTTTGAGAAATAACAATATTAAATTTGATGATATATCTCATAATTATGTTTGTTCTGCATGTCAGTTAGGAAAAAGTCATAAGCTACCATTCTCAAATTCTCAAACCAAATATAGTAAACCATTAGAAAGGGTAGCTACTGACTTATGGGGACCAGCCCCAATTATTTCTGATTATGGCTATAAATATTATGTTTCCTTTGTTGACTCATACTCAAGATATACATGGATATTTTTCTTAAAGTCAAAGGCAGATACAGCTAATGCTGTAATACAGTTTATAACTCAAGCAGAAAGACAAACAGGTGAGAAGTTAAAAATACTTCAAACAGATGGAGGGTCAGAGTATAAACCTCTGAAAGAATATTTCAATATGAAAGGTATTCTACATCGAATGACATGTCCCTACACTTCTGAACAGAATGGGCTTGCTGAAAGAAAGCATAGGCATATTGTGGAAACAGGGTTAACTTTATTAGCTCAAGCCTCTCTTCCTTTAAAATTTTGGCCGGATGGTTTTATTTCTAGTGTTATTCTTATTAACAGGTTGCCAACAAAAGTTTTGCACAATACAAGTCCATTAGAAAAATTATTCAATGTCAAGCCAGATTATAATTCTCTTAAAGTTTTTGGGTGTCTATGTTTTCCAAATTTAAGATCATACAACACTCATAAACTAAGTTTCAGATCTGAGCCATGCACTTTTATTGGATATGCTCAAAATCAAAAGGGTTATAAGTGTCTTACCAGTAAAGGTAAAGTGATCATCTCAAGACATGTAGCTTTCAATGAACTCATTTTTCCCTTTGAGAAAGCTGAAGTGAAAACTACACAAAAGGTCTATAATGCAAAGGTATCTATTCTAGCTATTCCAGTTCATACTTTTAATCAAGCCAAGGAAATCAATCCACATCAGCAAGCTGTATCACCACTCCAACACACAGTGCTCAATAGAGAGCCAGATCAGAGTGACGCTTCACCCCAAAACACAATGCTCTCTGTTGAGCCAGGTCAGAATGAAAGTGATGCCAGCAATTCTTCACCTAATCAAGAAAATCAGACAATTAGTGAAGATGATAGTTCAAAAACCAGTAGTGAAGAAAATATGCAACAAAAAACTGAGCATCATATGATTACAAGAGCCAAAAGTGGAATCTTCAAACCAAAATTGTATAACATCAGTATTGAAGAAAGGGAACCTACTACTTATGAAGAAGCTAGCAAACATGCCCATTGGAGAGCTGCTATGGATGAGGAATTCTCAGCTTTAACCAAAAATAAAACTTGGAGCCTTGTAGATAAACCTCACAATAAAAATATTGTTGGAAATAAATGGGTCTACAAAATCAAAAGAAGATCTGATGGATCTATTCTCAAGTATAAAGCAAGGCTTGTTGCTAAAGGATATGCTCAACAATATGGGTTCGACTTTAATGAAACCTTCTCTCCAGTTATCAAACCCACAACAATTAGAGTTATTTTAACTGCTGCCTTACATTATAAATGGGAATTAAAGCAGCTTGATGTCAACAATGCATTCCTCAATGGAGAAATTCAAGAAGAAGTGTACATGCATCAGCCACAGGGGTATGATAAACATGACAGTAAACTTGTATGCAAGTTACACAAAGCACTGTATGGACTAAAGCAAGCACCAAGGGTATGGTATGATAAATTAAAGCAAGCTCTTACTACTATTGGTTATCACAATGCAAAATCTGATAATTCTTTATATTTTAAGAATGAAGGGGGTCACAAAACATACATTTTAGTATATGTAGATGATCTTATTTTAACTGGTAGTAGCAGTTTAGAAATAATAAATGTCACCAAGTATTTAAATTCAACTTTTCAATCAAAGACTTGGGGCAGCTAAATTATTTTCTTGGAATAGAGGTCATCAGAAAATCTGATACAAATATGATCCTTTCTCAAAGAAAATATATTTCTGAAATTTTAGCAAAAGCAAAAATGGATTTAGCAAAACCTTTGCCTACTTCTATGGTTAGTAACTTAGGTTTGTCTAAACATAATGGAGACATTTTTTATGATCCTACATTATATAGAAGTATAGTTGGAGCACTACAGTATGCTACTGCTACTAGACCTGATATAACATATAGTGTAAACAAAGTCTCACAATTTATGCATGAACCTTATGATGATCATTGGAAGGCAGTAAAACGAATTTTAAGGTATCTTAAAGGGACTATTAATCATGGGCTATATTTTAGTACTAACAAAAACTTTGAGTTAAGAAGTTACTCAGATGCAGACTGGGCCTCCGATTACGATGATCGAAGATCCACAAGTGGCTATATCATATATCTGGGGGATAATCCTGTCTCATGGAGCTCAAAGAAACAACCCACTGTGTCTCGATCTAGTACGAAGGCGGAATATCGAAGTGTTGCAAGTACCACTGCAGAACTAATCTGGATCCAGACCTTGCTCAAAGAAATCAGCTTGCCAACTCAAAGTAAACCAATTATTTGGTGCGATAATCTGAGTACTATCGCCATGTCTGCCAACCCAGTACTTCATTCTCGTACAAAGCACATAGAATTGGATTTATACTTTGTACGAGAACATGTTATCAGTGGCAAATTAGAGATCAATCATGTTCCAGCAAGCCATCAAAGAGCCGACATGCTAACTAAAGCCTTGTCAAGGAGAAATTTTGAAAGATTCAAGGAAGATTTTAGAGTTCAATGTATCAGAGAAGAAGAAAGGGAAAAGAAGGAACCCTAGCTCATTTTGACGGGGAGAATTGGAATGAAAGCACACAACAAACACAAGTGGCGATCTTTTATATTTCCCCAAAAGCATCTCAACCGTTAGTTCATACCAACGGTGTATATTTTGTTTCATTGTTGAATCGGATTGATAATCCGTTGCAGGCTTCGGCCCAATCATGTATATATATTTGTAATATGTTACTTTGTATTATTCATTCAGAATCAATAACATTTTACAGCTTTATTTCAATTACATCAATTGTTGATAATAATGTGCCTTTCTAATAAGAAAATAGGCTAACAGCATAAAAGTACATGCCAAATTTACAAGATTATTCTAAAGTAAACTACATATAGTTCTCAATATTGGCAGCCTTCTCGTGATGCCTCCGATTTCAAAGTTTTAAAACTCGTCCACATCTTTTGACATCAAACTTCCATCAAAATATTATTTTCAATATTATTCAAAATTTTATTATTATTATTATTATCTTCTAAAACATTGTATTCATTTTCAAAACATTGTATCGAAATGCCTCTTTTCGGTGTTTAGGAATATTTATCGATAACGTTGGTCAGACACATCAACCAGAATTCTTAAAACACTTGACAGACAAATTAACACTAAAAATTAAGTACTAAAATACTTCCAATCATTTTACAAAATCAAATTCATATTTTACCAAATCATTTTCTAGTTTGGATATATTCGAAATTTATATATACACCTAATTCATCAATCATCAATACAGTAAAAATTATCACACATCATCCATATACTCAGACAAGCACCAATACAACAATAGATACATTTCCAAACAAGCCAACAAACGCCTTTAGCGGAATTCTATCTATCGATTTTCGCCATGCAATTCTGATCACTACTGGATTAGGCTACTCTATTCAAAGCTACATAGAGGTTTATTCAACAACACCAATGCTGACACTGCTAGTTTGGCTAATAACTCTTTATTCCACTGTCTCCATCAACAACTGAAATCCACACAGAAATGAACACACAGAAGAAGTAGGGATAAAATTATACACACACACACACCCACACATATACATATATATACATACATATACATACATACATACATACATACATACATACATACATACATATCTAGTAAGAAATAACAAGTACGTCCCCAGATGATTACTGTAGTAATCATCATATACTCCTACCATACCTTTGATATAGGGTAACTACCCAACGCACCGATGGTGACATAGACTATGTGTGACGCCCCACCTCTATATTCACACTAGCCAAGGACACTATGGGGTAATGCCGTCGACTAGCACGAAGAATAAGGCTGTTGAGGAGCGACCATCTGTGTAATTTCTTTGTGCGAGTACCGATATGTCAGATAATATAACTTACATTTCATTTCAAGAGGAAATCTGACATATCAAATACAAACTCAAAGCTACCACACAGTGGCTATGTGGACTTCGGAAATAAATATAGAAATAAACATAGCACAAATCAATCACAGATATTCATATCACAAAGGTGGAAACAGATATGAATATAACACATAGAAGTGTACATCAAAGTAGTGGTCAAACTAGATCCACTACATCACAAAAGAATAGATATAAGTGCTAGACAAAAGAATAAGTATACATCAAGGAGTCTCTATCTCGAATGTATAACAACAAAAACTACTAAGTTAAAGTAGTTAGCCAAAAGTCAGGTGATGAACCCTGATAAGAAGTCAAGCAGAAGCACCTGAAATACCTCGGTCTGACCCGAGTATTATTTAAGAAGAAAATAATAAACGGATCAGTCTAGCTATAAATATCATATAAAATGAGATAGGATAAGAGATATGACAAAAACGTAGGATAACAATAATGCCATACTGTGACAAGTATACATCAGATAATAACAAAAATCATACAATATCTCAAATATTCTCAAACACTAAAAAGAATGTCATATTCTTTAAATTATTCACCAAAACACAAATACTGACAAACCATATCAATGCCAATCGTATAAAAATCGATGAAACACAAATTCTAGAAATCATCAACTAGAAATCCAGAAATCACAAAAAGGGGAAGGCCTATCACAAATGGGAGCATGAAAACTCCCCAACATGTGTATCACAAACGGAACGCTATCCCATGGTCGCTAACCATAAAGCCGGTGCAACGGCGTAGTGCAATAACGGTATGCCCGAGGAACCTGAAACTCAAATGAGTTGGAACAATGACGTAGTGCAATAACGGTACGCCCGATGAACCTAAAACTCAAATATTTTGGAACAACGGCGTAGTGTAATAACGGTAGGCCCGATGAACCCAAAACTCAAATAATTCGGAACAACGACGTAGTGCAATAACGGTACGCCCGATGAATCGAACTCCATAAAGCCCGTAGGTCGCTAGCCTATAAAAATGAGACGAAGCTCAATAGAACTGGGTACAGTCCCCCATGCGGACAAAGAGACATCGCACATCGCTAGTCTAAACCATAAAATGATCATCATAGATCAATAAGAAGTGTCAATTACACTAAGCTAGTAAATAAATGAGTTTAGCTTCATGTCCCATAACCACTAGCTTAACTTAAATATTTATGAACAGATTGTAGATTTCCCCTACACAAGAGTTCAATCGAACAAGTCCAAGAATTAACCGACGAAGTAAACGTAAGCGTTTCATACCACTTGTTTTGCTAATTCGTTTAATTAGATTTCTCATACGAATGAGGTAAAGGTTTGTATATACTAATAGATTTGGAAAACGATTTTGAAAACGAGCTTTGCATTTAAAAGTAGCGTTGAAATCGTTTTTGTGAAAGAGTTTTAGTATTTACTACTAGTATAGAAACCTTTGTATTTAAAAGTGACAAATCACAGAAATGATTGTAGAAACAACCAATCATTAAAAATTCATATACAAAGACGTGAATCAAATCCATAAAAATCGATACCAAATCCATCAAATGGATATTCCCAAAAATCCAAAAAAGAAGTCATCAAAGTCAATAATAAGTGATAACAACTATCCGAATCAACAAAAACCGATTAAAATTGGAAATCCACACAAAATAGCCCAAAATAGGCAAATGCACAGTTCTATACGTCTGGTTTAGAATCCAGACGTCTGGATTTGTTTTCTTGAAATAATCTAGAAAACCCCTAGACGTCTGAAATTCCATGGCAGACGTCTGAGACCCAATCCAGACATCTGAACCAGTAAATCAGACGTCTGAACTGAGGTACTGGAAATTCTATTCCAGATTACCCAAACGTCTGGGAAGTAAGGTCAGACGTCTGGATCTCCCAGACGTCTGAAAAGCAAGGTCAGACGTCTGAGCTGAACGTTTGGAATATTTATTCCTTAGCCTCAGACGTCTGATCCTTATACCAGATGTCTGAGCTGAAGCTCAGGCAAATATTAAACCTAGGCCAATGATGGCCAATTCACGTCGGAAGCGATCAAATGAGCGACGATGGCTAGGGATTTATGCCAAGCGACAACCCAGCCCTATAGACTCATCAATACACTCCAAACACATGTCCAAACATCTATATAAGGATTTTCATAGATTTTGACTTCAAAATACCAAAAATTGGAAAATTCACCAAATCAATTCAAATCAAAAGCAAATGAACATGAATAGATGTTAGGAATTCATACCTAACAACAATGATAGCTATAGACGTAGATGTGAGTTCAAAAACTCACCTTTAAAACTCAAAAACAACGAATGAGAAGCTTTAAAACAAGGCAAGACCAATTCCTCTTCAATATACCTCTAGTATCTTCAATCTATTATCAAAGGTGAAGTTTTTCCTAAGTTAGGTTATAGGAATTTTTGTAAATTGAAGAGAGATAGAGATGGAGAAGATGAAGAGGATGCTTACCTAAGCTTCTCCTTGATTTTTGGACTTGAATTTGAGTTTCCTAATCAAAACTAGGGTTTTGGAATTTCTATTTCCCATTCTTTCCCCCATTTTTCTTTTGATCTTGAGTGTTAGGAAATGAGGAATGAAATCAATGAAGAGGAGTTGAGTTAGGGTATAAGTTGGGTTAGTGGGCTGAAACCCAAAGCCCAAAATAGAAAAATAGCAAAATTCTACTCAACTTCAAACATATTGATGTTTATACTCAAAAAAGTTGTAAACGCCATTTTGGACTCAATGGAAGTGGTCTCGAGTCCCAATTCGACTGTTTACAAAAATTAACATTTCGAACTTTAATCCGATTAACAATGCTACATTTAAATAAAACATTTAAATATACAATCGTAAAATATGCGGGTTGTTACAGACTCCCCTCCTTAAAGAAATTGCGTCCTCGCAATACTTAAGAAGAAAATAAAGAGTAACAACCATAAAAGCATATCAACACGAAAGAAAACTTGAAATAAGAAGTTCCCCAAAGAGCTCGAGAGAGTAAGTCCGGATGTGTTCGCTGAATGAATTCTTTGGATTCCCTAGAGCAATCCTTAGGATTTGAGGACCATTGAACTTTCACGAGAGGAACATCTTTATTTCGAAGGCGTTTAAATTCGAAGTAAAGAAACAAATAGGATGTTGCTCATATGTCAAATTAGGTGAAACTTCAATTTCTTCAATAACACCGGACTCAAGAATAGAATTGAAATCTCTAAGGCATTTTAGTAGTTGAGAAACGTGGAAAACGTCATGAATAACAGAAAATGGAGCCGGTAATAAAAGGCGATAAGCCACGGAACCAATACGTTGGGTGATGGGAAATGGACCAATATATCGAGGTGCTAATTTCCCTGAACGACTGAAACGCACAACACCCTTCATAGGTGAAACACGAATTAACACCAAATCTCCCACAGAAAATTCTAAGTTCCTTCTTCGAATATCGGCATAGGATTTTTGTCTTTCATCCTATGACGAATAAGGTCAATCTTTTCTGTGGAATCTTGAATAAAATCTTGACCCAAAACCAACTTCTCACCGGGTTTAAGCCAACATGAAGGAGATCAGCACGGCCTTTCGTAGAGTGCCTCGAAAGGTGCCATACCAATACTAGATTGGAAGCTATTATTATAGGAAAACTCAAAAAGAGAAATATGATCTTCCCAACTTCCACCAAAATCAAGAACACATGCCCGAAGGAGATCTTCAAGATTTTGATTCACATGCTCTATTTGTCCATCGGATTGAGGACGATAAGTGGTGCTAAAAGAGAAGGATGAGCCTCAAGGCTACATAAAAAAGAGATGAACATAAATTGGATTCACGATCTCGAATCTCACAAGTGGATAAAGTCTCGAGATCATTCCATTCGGATATCATCATGGAAACAACCGCTTGTTGCTTACGACTAAGGGCATCGGCAACACGATTTCCCTTTCCGGGAGTATAAAGAATACCAAGATCATAAGATGCAAGGAACTCGAGCCAATGTTGTTGACGCAAATTAAGTTCCTTTTGAGAAAATAAATACTTCAAATATTTATGGTCGGTGTAGAGAACAATTTTCTCTCCCAAAAGATAATGACGCCAAATTCTAAGGGCGAAAACAATAGCCACGAGCTCTAAATCATGAGTGGCATATCTAGTCTTGGTAGGCTTTAATTGCATAGAAGCATAAGCGATAACACATTCCCTTTGCATGAGAACGTCACCTAAACAAACACGACTAGCATCGGTATAAACAATAAAGTCTTGGTACCCTTCGGGAATCACAAGAATAGGAGCATCAAAACGAAGTTCTTTTAAATGATCCTCTTTCCCGAAAAGCTAAGACATCCAAAATTATAATTAACTTTATGCAATCATCTTTTTAGAAAAAATTACTTTTTACAAGTCAGTTAATTGTGTCTGACTGTCTCATCATAGCGTTTAGGAGATTCCTATCGATAACGTTGATCAAGCACATCGACCAGAATTCTTAAAGCACTCAATGGGCAAAACAGCACAAAATCATCTTCTATATGATAAACATGTCTCTTAAAAATTTTATGAATATTCTTTGCTCGTTTTAAGAACAAAATCCAATCATACTTATAAATATCTTATTAAAAAGATTTGCAAATTTTAAATTGTTGTCTTCATCCATAATCAATAAATACAAGGATGGTCTCATCGAGATATTCGCAGAATACTCGATTCATAAGATGGATGAAATAAGCTGAACAAACTGAATGACATCATGGGTCACTCATAAGAATCATAACGAGTGCGGAATGTGGTAAGTGGAATGCTACACTCCGCAACTCGTAGCTAATGAAAATCAGTGGCAAGGTCGAGCTGAAAAGACCTTAGCACCACTCAATAGATTGCTTAGGTGGTAATCCTAAGACAAGCTTAAAAATATCAGAAAATTCACAAACTACTTGAATGAGGGAAATAACATCTTCCTCATCAAGTGGGTTTGAAGAATAAAATGATGCCACTGAATTGGAATCAAAATCATTAAGAACAATAGAAACCTGCTTAACAGATTGAGGATGTCGAACACGGATAGTCCTCTTGGGACATAGGATGTGGGCTTCATAATGATTAAGCCAATCCTTTCCCAAAATCATTCTGAAACCTAAGTAGCGCATAAGATGCAAATCGGCTCGGAAAGAATAATCACAAAAACTAATCTCGACATCTTTACAAAGCAAACTGAGTGTTGTGGATCCACCAGCCGGATTCGCAATTCTCAGTGAAGTCATCAAGCCTATAATATTTAAAGAAAAAGTATCAACAAGTTCTTTTGATATAAAAGAGTGAGATGCACTCGAATCAAAAGAAATTCAAAATAGGATAATCACGAAACAAATTAATGCCATCAAGGATAGAATGAGAAATACCTTGACCAAGAAAAGTGCCAGTAGAGGCTTGCACAACCTTTAGCTTTCCCTCTTTCTTGTTTGGAAGTTTGGGGCATGAAGATAAAAGATGACCCGAACTTTTGCAATAACGACAAAAGAAAGGTTTTGGGCACTCATTTGCATAGTGGTCCGTAGAACCACAATTGTAGCATCGTCTACGACTAGAGGTAGGAGTCTTTGCTCTCGAAATTTCTTGCTTCCCTTTCTTGTTGGGATTGGGGCCTTTGAACTTAATAGGCCTCTTCTTATTGTTATTGAAGTTTTGTTTGGCACCCACAACTTCAACATCACTTTCTTTATCGGCCTCTTCGAGTCGAAGAGCGATATCAACAAGCTGATCGAAAGAAACCTCTAGTTTCAGAAGTAATGGCTTTTTGAGGTTCTTATTCAACCCATAGACAAACCTCTAATTTTTCTTCAATGGGGTATTAATATACTCGACCCCATATTTAGAGAGAGATTCAAAAGATGCGACATAATCTGTCACAGAAGATTCACCTTGAACAAGGTCAATAAAGCGTCAGGCTAAAGTTACCTTTTTAGCCTCCGGCACAAATTTCAACTCGAACCTTTCCCGGAATTGCTCCCAAGTAAGATCCGCTTCAATAATTTCCAAGATCAGAAGCTCATACCAATCTAATGCTCTCTCCTGGAGCATGCTAGAAGCCACTTGGACTCGAAGTGGATCAATAAGATTCATGTGAGAAAAGATGCGATCACATGATCTAAGCCAAGCTTGGATTTCTATAACGTTTTCAGAACCCTTGAATGGCCTTCCACCCAAAGTGGTATAATCTCTACACAAGCGTGCAAACCCGGATTTAGGGTGAGTAGGCTCTGGAACGGGTCCGGCAGCTTGGAAATTGTTCACAAGATCTAAAAGTTGTTGAGCAGACATAAATACTCCATCCTGAGGATAAAACAAAGAATAGCATTGAGGATAAAACAAAGAATAAAACAAGAATACTCCATCCTGAGGATTGACCGGTGCTAGGACGGCCTGGTCTAACCATTTCTCTTCTTTAAGAAAGAAAGAAGAGGAAAAAGGTTATTCTCAGAATGAATATCAAACAAACTTGATTGATAAAACAAGGCATCACAAAAGAAAATAGGATAGAACGGTACGAAGACTCGAATTAAATCTTATGGCACGATTCCTAAGAGAGACTTAGGTCAATGATCCTTGCTAGATTATTCTACATTGTTCCGAAGTTTGGCTCTGATACCAAGCTGTGACGCCCCACCTCTATACTCACACTAGACAAGGACACTACGGGGTAATGCCGTCGACTAGCACGAAGAATAAGGCTGTTGAGGAGCGACCATCTGTGTAATTTCTTTGTGCGAGTATCGATATGTCAGATAATATAACTTACATTTCATTTCAAGAATAAATCCGACATATCAAATACAAACTCAAAGCTACCACACAGTGGCTATGTGGACTTTAGAAATAAATATAGAAATAAACATAACACAAATCAGTCACAGATATTCATATCACAAAGGCGGAAACAGATATGAATATAACACATAGAAGTGTACATCAAAGTAGTGGTCAAACTAGATCCACTACATCACAAAAGAATAGATACAAGTGCTAGACAAAAGAATAAGTATACATCAAGGAGTCTCTATCTCGAATGTATAACAACAAAATCTACTAAGCTAAAGTAGTTAGCAAAAAGTCAGGTGACGAACCCTGATAAGAAGTCAAGCAGAAGCACCTGAAATACCTCGGTCTGACTCGAGTATTATTTAAGAAGAAAATAATAAACGGATCAGTCTAGCAATAAATATCATATAAAATGAGATAGGATAAGAGATATGATAAAAACGTATGATAACAATAATGCCATACCGTGACAAGTATACATCAGATAACAACAAAAATCATACAATATCTCAAATATTCTCAAACACTAAAATGAATGTCATATTCTTTAAAGTATTCACCAAAACACAAATATTGACAAAACATATCAATGCCAATCGCATAAAAATTGGTGAAACACAAATTCTAGAAATCATCAACTAGAAATCCAGAAATCACAAAAAGGGGAAGGCCTATCACAAACGGGAGCATGAAAACTCCCCAACACGTGTATCACAAACGAAACGCTATCTCATGGTCGCTAACCATAAAGCCGGTGCAACGACGTAGTGCAATAACGGTACGCCCGAGGAACCTGAAACTCAAATGAGTTCGAACAACGACGTAGTGCAATAACGGTACGCCCGATGAACCTAAAACTCAAATATTTCGGAACAACGACGTAGTGCAATAACGGTACGCCCGAACAACGACGTAGTGCAATAACGGTACGCCCGATGAACCCGAAACTCAAATAATTCAAAACAACGACGTAGTGCAATAACGGTACGCCCGATGAACCGAACTCCATAAAGCCCGTAGGTCGCTAGCCTATAAAAATGAGACGAAGCTCAATAGAACTGGGTACAATCCCCCACGCGGACAAAGAGACATCGCACATCGCTAGTCTAAACCATAAAATGATCATCATTGACCAATAAGAAGTGTCAATTACACTAAGCTAGTAAATAAATGAGTTTAGCTTCATGTCTCATAACCACTAACTTAACTTAAATATTTACGAACAGATTGTAGATTTCCACTCGAAAATTGTCACAAGAGTTCAATCGAACAAGTCCAAGAATTAACTGATGAAGTAAACGCAAGCGTTTACCACTTGTTTTGCTAAGCTGTTTAATTAGATTTCTCATACGAATGAGGTAAAGGTTTGTATATACTAATAGATTTGGAAAATGGTTTTAAAAACGAGCTTTGCATTTAAAAGTAGTGTTGAAATCGTTTTTGTGAAAGAGTTTTAGTATTTACTACTAGTATAGAAACCTTTGTATTTAAAAGTGACAAATCAAAGAAATGATTGTAGAAACAATCAATCATTAAAAATTCATATACGAAGACGTAAATCAAATCATAAAAATCGATACCAAATCCATCAAATGGATATTACCAAAAATCCAAAGAAAGAAGTCATCAAAGTCAATAATAAGTGATAACAACTATCCGGATCAACAAAAACCGATTAAAATTGGAAATCCACACAAAACAGCCAAAAATAGGCAAAATGCACAGTTCTAGACGTTTGGTTTAGAATCCAGACGTCTAGATTTGTTCTTTGGAAATAATCAGAAAACTCCCAGACGTCAGAAATTCCATGGCAGATGTCTGAGACCCAATCCAGACGTCTGAACCAGTAAATCAGATGTCTGAACTGAGGTACTGGAAATTCTATTCCAGATCACCCAAACGTCTGGGAAGTAAGCTCAGATGTCTAGATCTCCCAGACGTCCTGAAAGCAAGGTCAGACGTTTGAGCTGAACGTCTGGAATATTTATTCCTTAGCCTCAGACGTCTGATCCTTATACCAGACGTCTGAGCTGAAGCTCAGGCAAATATTGAACCTAGGCCAATGAGGGCCAATTCACGTCGGAAGCGATCGAATGAGCGACGATGGCTAGGGATTTATGCCAAGCGACAACCCAGCCTTATAGACTCATCAATACACTCCAAACACATGTCCAAACATCTATATAAGGATTTTCATAGATTTTGACTTCAAAATACCAAAAATTGGAAAAGTCACCAAATCAATTCAAATCAAAAGCAAATGAACATGAATAGATGTTAGGAATTCATACCTAACAACAATGATAGTTATAGACGTAGATGTGAGTTCAAAAACTTACCTTTAAAACTCAAAAACAACGAATAAAGAAGCTTTAAAACAAGGCAAGACCAATTCCTCTTCAATATACCTCTAGAATCTTCAATCTATTATCAAAGGTGAAGTTTTTCCTAAGTTAGGTTATAGGAATTTCTGTAAATTGAAGAGAGATAGAGATGGAGAAGATGAAGAGGATGCTTACCTAAGCTTCTCCTTGATTTTTGGACTTGAATTTGAGTTTCCTAATCAAAACTAGGGTTTAGGAATTTCTATTTACCATTCTTTCCCCCATTTTTCTTTTGAGCTTGAGTGTTAGGAAATGAGGAATGAAATGAATGAAGAGGAGTTGAGTTCGGGTATTAAGTTGGGTTAGTTGGCTGAAACCCAAACCCAAAGCCCAAAATAGAAAAATAGCAAAATTCTACTCAACTCCAAACATATCGATGTTTATACTCAAAAAAGTTGTAAATGTTATTTTGGACTCAATGGAAGTGGTCTCGAGTCCCAATTCGACTGTTTACAAAAAGTAACATTTTGGACTTTAATCCGATTAACGATGCTATATTTAAATAAAACATTTAAATATACAATCGTAAAAGTGGAAATTATCCACAAGGGCTTCTTTAGCTAGTGGAATTAGTTTCTAGGACACGCAACTGAAATAATTACTTTCAAGGACAAAACGTAAAATAATTAATTTCTAGGGCCTAAAAACCTATGAAATTATGTCCTTGAAAGTAATTGGACTGCTGACTTTGTCCTTGAAAGTAATTATTCTGCTGATTTTGGCCTTAAAGGTAATTTTTTTGAATGTGTGTCCTAGAAACTAATTGGACTGCCAAGTTTGTCCTTCTGGTGAAATGCCCCATCGTAAAATATGCGGTTGTTACACTATGAGTTTCATCTAAGGTCAAGACTCGAATCTCTTATACTCTGTATTGTTTTGAACCTGCTCTGATACCAAAATGTAACACCCCTACCTCTATACCCATACTATCTTAGAGTATTACCAGGTAATACTATCAGATAATACGAAGAATAAGGCGATATGGGGTACAAACGTGAATATTCCCTTGAGTTAGCATTGGTACATATTAAAACATCGAATAAATAACTCACATTTATGTACCCAACATCGCTATAAAGCAATAAACACGCATGCCTCCAAGATTGAACAATACACAATATGAAATAAATATTAGAGATCATAGAGTCAATCGCAGCGATAATATATAATATACAATATACATTATATGTCCAATACACATCACAATGATATACACCAGTGGCTATACAACACCTAATGGTAATATACTATTTCAACTATCCAGTCTCCTGTATGCCCAAAAAATACATGTTGGCCTCATCGTCCCTGAATCTAAAATATATCGGACTGACCTGAGTATTATATAATAACACACGGGTCAGACTATATCTAAAATGCAGATGTCAACATCAAATAATAACCGAAATGGTATAAACAAGTGCAACTCAAGTGGCATGTGCATATCCCAAGTGTATAATATCACAAAACCACGCACGCAAAAGAAACACATTTCCAAACAAAGTCAATCAACACACCAAACGGGCATATAATCAAATGGGTGAAATGAACAAAGGCAAAATATAATCAGGTATAAAACTCAACAACAGTGCAGGACATGCTCTCAGCAGTGTCCTTTATTATCTCTTAAATAATCGTAAAGTAGACATACCAAGGGTCCGTCTCTTTTAATAAATTTATAAAATGCATAACAATCACTGAAATCAAACAAACACGAAATATAAATATGGCATACTCTCGGTAGCTAGGTTATCTCTCAGATAACCATGTAAAAATAGGTACAGGGTCCAACTCCATGCTCTCAGCATCTCTAGCTATCCTCAATAGTTGTACAATCAATGTGTACGGGGTTACAGAAATGCATAGACTCTCAGTCTCATATATAATCCAAGAGATCGATAACTACATAATAATCATCTCGAACTTCAACCTTATTGTAATCGACTTGGCTCTCATCCAATGAAATAATCCTATGGTCTCCCAGGCATCTACTATCCACTCAATTCTCGGTATCGTGGATAATCACTAGGGCTCTTAGTTTTATGTGCTTTGCAGCATAATAATTTTCTATTACGGCATCAGTCTCGATAAAAAATCGAATCGGCTCTCAATTGTAAACATAACGACCTTATGTTAGTGAATAAATAGTGTTTGTAGCATCTCATGCTATCTTGTTAATAATAATCAGACGGAAGACTGATAACTCTCAACCCACTTCAGGAGCCTTCCTCACATGTCATGACCCTGCAAGATCCTCTAATGGCAACAGACTGCTGGCCTATATGACATAAGGACGGTGGCTCTCAACATATACATCAATAGGCGTCACGGATTCGAGGAGCGACCCCCACAATTAGGTTGCTAGGATGGATACTAGCCAATCTGGTTTACTCTCCGACGTATAATAGGAGCACACACAATAAACAGACACTCTTTTAACTCTCAACCTACTCAATCTTAGCGAGCATCACCTTAAATATAATACCCCGTATACTCGACCCTGTTAGAGTGTTATGTACTTACAATGAATAATCGAATAAATACCACGACAACGTCCTATACCACTGCGTGATACTCAAACGTTTATTCACTACCCATAAACTACACTCAATCTCCAAAATATTCTATGTAACAAGTCCAAAGAATAATCGAAGAAATATTACTAAATGCCCCATCCCTAACGGTATTATAACTCCGTTTATCAAATTTCTCGCCACATAGAATGGATATCACAAAATCAAATAGAAGCATGTCATCTGCGTATAAAATCATATCAACATCAACTAACCAAAATAGATATGGTGAATCCCTCATCTAATCTCATTCAATATATAAGAAAAGAGAAATCAGAAAATATAGAAATTAAATATATAAAATCTCAATTTAATTCCAAAATGAAATAATAATAAACTTCAACAAAATCTTTTTTTAATCATTTAAAACAAATGTTCAAGTGTATATATTTAAAACATCCTATATCCCTTAACGATTCAAATATAATTTATAGAAATTACTGTATAATTTGGTATGGTTAAATTCTATTTCAAAATAATTTATAACTTCCAAAATCACTTTATACATCAAAATAATTATAGAAACTATTTCATAATTTTCTATATCTAAATAATACTATTAAAGATAAGTTTATAAATCTCCAAAGTAGTTCTTTTCATTTCAAACCATAATTTATAATTCAAACCTTCACTATATATTCAAAATCTCAAATAGCTCATATTGAAAATCATCTAATATTGCTTTAAATTTATTTAATAAATTTCTATGATTAAATGTTATTTAAAAATAAATTTATAAGTTACAGAAATAATTATATTTATCTCAAACTATATAATATAATTCAAAATCTTCACTTTATACTCCAACAATTCGAAATAAAATATTTTCCATTTCCAAAATAATTTTTATATCCAAAATAATTACCAAGAAATCATTTTATTTACCAATAAATTATTATTTATTTATAAATATACATTAATTTAAGTGGAAATTATGTTGAAGGGCTTCTATTTTTAGGGTAATAAGTTTCAAGGACAACACTTCTAAATAATTAGTTTTAAGGACAATTTACAGGATATTGATAAATTCATTTATCTTTTTAAGTTATACAGGAAAATGATAAATCTTTTTATCATTATTTCTGTATAACTGAAAATGATAAATTCTTTTATCTTTTTCATGTAAAATGTCCTTAAAACTAATTTTTTAGAAATAGTGTCCTTAAAACTTATTATCTGCACAAATAAGCCCTTGAAGTGAAAATCCCCTTAGTTTAATACCAAAAATAATTTATCAAAACTTTCAAAAATATTTTAAAATAAGAAAATCAATCAAATGTCCAAAAATATGAATTATGGAGCAAAATCTTCCAAAAATTATCTACAATTATCAATATAAATTTTTTATTATGTGGCCGAGTCGATTACATCGAATTTCGGTCATCGATACAATATATACACAATATAAATAAATTACATAAATTGAAATGTAAACGAATAGAATTTTCTTTATATTTCAGACATCCAGCAAACAAAATCCAATATCACACAATCAATTAAATATCCCGACCAATGATTCATCCAAACAGTCAAATCAACATGCACAATCGATCAAAACCCAAATAAACATCTCAACAAAGTAATTCAACCAATATCGGGATTATATACATGTATATAGCCGATACTAATTCTTAGATATAGTTATAAGTGAGAAAACTCACCTAAATACCGCTTGAGCAACCAATACAACGACTAAACGACGAAAATGTCGCTGCCATCCGCAACGTCAAGCCAATCGTCATCGCTGTCCATAGTCATTGCTACTGCCGTGTCCAAACTCTAAACAATCGTTGCCTAATCTCCATTCGTCGTGCCTCCATCACTAACATCAACCGCTGCTACACCCATTCACTACCGCATCGCCCTAACTTCCACCATGTTGCATCCAACATTTATCAACAGTAACCTCTTCATGCCTGAATGCCACCAGCCCCATCAACGTTGAAACCCAAGCATCCAAGCCGGCTTCATGATCGCCCCAAGCATCACACCTCTAATAAGCTACAATCCTAGGTCGATCGCCTCCATTGCTCCCATTTGTAACATTTGCACCACATTGCAACACTAAGGTGTTGGCCTGCATCAACGCCGTCAGGATCAAGTCACGCTAGCAATGTCGCTCATGTCTAGGCACCCCTCGAACAAGTCAAATCGCCTTCTCCTATGTCGGCATCTTCCTCCAGAATATGCACAATAGATTTTTTTTCTAAGTAGCGCGATTTTGATTTTTTTTGGGTAATAGGGCAACACTGGTTAGTGAGATAAGAGGTTTGGACCTTTGCAAATGAAGGTGCAAGGAGGGTTCTAGAACAAGAAGAAATGGGCTTGAGTTTTTGTTTTGGGCCCTAATTACTAATTTTATTTTTATTTCAATTAATTTTCTCTTCATTACATTTCACAACTCCTTTTAATTTACTTGTAAATAAATGTCAATTTGATTTAAATTAATTTTTCACTTATAAAAATATTTCATAATCAATCAAAACAATTTAAATCAATTTCAACATATTACTTGAAAAGAAATTTATTGATTTAATTCGATTTATTAAATCGGAATCTTATATTAAATAAAATTTAATTAACTAAAAATTTATTTTCTAAAGATTTTATACTAAAAATTAAATTCAAACATTTTTATTTTAATTAAATTTATTTATTTATACGATGTTGAATGCACGATTGTTACACATAACATTCCAAGTTGAGAAGAACTCTGAACTAGATGAAGATGAGATGGCCTTCATAGCGAAAAACTACAGAAAATTCGAAAGGCAAGTAAAGAGAGGAAATAGCGACAACAATAATAGCTCAGGGCTCAAATGTTTTGGCTGTAATAAATTTGGACATATTATAAAAGATTGTCCAATACAAAATAATGGAAAGAAGGATTACAAGAATAAGAATAGATTTGAAAAATTCAACAAAAAGAAAATTCGAGGTGTTTATAGCTTTTAAACAATTTTATTATTAGAAAATTGGGTACACGGTTCACGATTTTTTTGAAGTTCTATTTTTATTTTGTTTCTACCACAATAAATTCCAAACGCAGGTTACCTTCTGGTTCTCAATATGGAATGTGGTTCAGATAAGAAGCACGCTGTATTGATTTGGGTAGTCCTAGTTAATGTTCTTCTTTGA
Organism: Allium fistulosum; assembly: GCA_030737815.1. Classification (NCBI taxonomy): domain Eukaryota; kingdom Viridiplantae; phylum Streptophyta; class Magnoliopsida; order Asparagales; family Amaryllidaceae; genus Allium; species Allium fistulosum. The sequence continues at coordinate 424,627,881 of CM060906.1, forward strand.
TTCATATGTGCAATACATTACTAAACTTTTTACAGTTTGTCATTTGTATAGTCCACTGTTATTCTGTCGCTAGAAAAATGATTGTTCTATATTATGTTTTTGACTTGGCAATCATTGTAATTCAATTCTATTAGTTTAATTTCAAATTAAGTTCAGGGTTAATATTACTTTCACATGGTTAAAACTATAGACCTTGATTGGTTAATCAATTAAGTATATGTAGAAGAATAATGTTAATTTCTTTTCTGCTGCTAGTTTGAGTTATATAAGAGAATGATTTAGCTTACAAGACATGCTTAAAATTGTGTTCGGAATAAGTAAGGTCAATTAGTATCGTCTTTAGCTGGATTAATTGTAAGCTATACTTGATTTAACATCACCTATCTCTTTGGTGTCAAGGGCTTAACTTCCTAGTTTACAACTTTAAATTTTCTAATTGACACGACATACTAAACTTTTCTAATCTCAAAGTATATATGTGAAACCTTCATATACTCTTTTACTTGATAACCATGCACCGTATTCTAATATTTTTTTCTTCTGGAAATCATTTAAAGAACAAAATTTTGTATAATATATTCAAGCCGTTAGTAAACATGGTAGTCTGATGCTTTTGTGGTCAATGGTTGATTATATGTTTGGCTTATACATAGGCTGGTACATATATCCAGGAGTTTGTTCATGGAGATCTTGGGCGTACTTATCTAACGTATTAATTACATGAATTAATTACCTACTTTTGTCATATGCATCATGAATATGTGAACCATTTTTTGGTTTATTTTTTCTTCATTTAAACTTATTAACCAATTTTGTCAACCAACTTCAAGTTTTCTACTGTACAGTAGTTGCTCTTAGTTTGTAAATTTATTTATTTTACTATGTTAAGTTTTCACGTCCTAGACAATCCTGTACGTTGTCTCATAGTTGAATACCAAGATTGCTTATTTATTATATTTGGGTTGGAAATTATTAGTATGGAGCATTTTTATTAAATCATAGCCTCTCCTTTTGTTATTTTTTGTCTTACAGCATAGGTTCAATTTTAGGATGTAGAGCAAAGATCTTACAACTTGATGTCATAGATGTGAAGATGAAATATCCCTGTTCCTAAACTAAGTTTTATAAAATAACTGTGGTTATGTAATAGTAATAAAATATCAACTAAGTTTATGAAAATTAACTGTTTATAATAATAATAATAAATTATAAAATATTAATCAAGTTAACTAGGTTTTATAAAAATTAACAAAATTCATATAATAATAATAAATGTAAACTAATTATTCGTTTTATAAAAATTTACTAAGTTTATTATTACTATAATAATAATAAATTAATTATTAGTTTTATAAAAATTTACTAAGTTTATAATAATAATAATAATAAATTATAAAATATTAACCAAGTTAGCTAATATTGATAAAAAAATTAACTAAATTAACGTAATAATAATAATAATCAAAATAAATTAACTTAGATGATAAAAATTAACTAAGTTTATAATAATAATACTAATAATAACAGCAACAACAATCATAACAGCAATAGCAACATTAAATAAACTAAGTTTATAAAAATTAAGTTTTATATTAATTAACTGAGTTTAGAATACTAATAACAATAACAATAAAAACAGTAATAATAGATTATAAAATATTAACAAAGTGTGCTAAGTTTACAACAATAGTGTTCTTCTCGAATTTGATAAAAAAAATCCAAATTTTAGTATGCAGTGCAGATATAGGAATAATACCTTTTGTTTTTGTTTATAAACTTGATTAGAAATTTTTGTTATTTATAAACCTTCTGGCATTACTTCAACTTTATGAATTTATGTGTTTTCTATTGGTTGAATATTTTCATTTTCCTGGTTTTAATTATAATGCTTCTAAATTATACCCATGTTATATATTTCATGCTTCTGTTTTTTAAAGTTTCATGAAGATTTCAAAATTTAAATATAAACTGAAATTTTCAATTTATTATTTTTTTTGATAAATTTCAATCTTTAAATTACTAATTTTATACTGCATATGTCCCAAAAAAAGACTTTAATTAATTATCCAAAAAGTTTAAATTTTTTTGGAACCGCCATATATTTAATATTTGATTAAGTTTGAATATAGAACCTGAAGTTGGAAATATGTGTGATGGTAGGTAATAAAAAGTTCGACAATGATCTACTCAGATGAAGTAGATGCATAGTGTGCAGCTTCTGTGATTATGGAGCATTAGCTAACACAAATGAATTACATGCGTACTGTGTAGCTTCTGCGATAATGGAGACAGCTTATTAGATGTTATTTCCTTGAGATGAAACTTGTTCAACAAAAAAAGACAACAGTTAACAGATATATTTTAGATGGTGATGGATGATAAGTGTGAGTCTAAAGTTTTACGCTTAAGCGCATATGCATATATAGTCATAGATAATACCATAGTCGTATACTGAGATAATTTGTTCATGCAAAAATACATTTGTTCTTAACCAAACATACTTAGAAATCTTCAGTTACGGTATTCTTATTTTTTATGCATAGAAATTAAGGATCTCAAATTAATTTATGCAATTTGCATTATGACAAATTGTGAATGTGTCTTCAAACTGAAACATAATACTATGAAAACAATTGCATGGGTATCTAAAATTTTATCTATGAAAATAATTTGGACAAATGTTTAATGCTTAGTTGATTTTGAATGGAATTTACATGAAATACTGCTGTTACCAACGTTTTTGTCGAGTCGAGAGTTTGCTTAAATGGATTTTACTCAAATAGGTTTTATTATTCAAGTTTATATGCCATTTTCCATATAGAAAATCTCAGTTTCATCAATTTTATTACTGCAAACATTTTTGAATTGTTGATTATCAGCCTTATACTGGACAAACCTAGATTCAACTTGGAAAGTTTTGGCATCTACTCCAGCTTCAATCTCTTGGTCTCATTTAAATTCTTCAACATCCTTATGGTAAAACTAAAAATATTATGCAATTTTATTTTTGTTCTGAATGCATTTTTACGTATATTGTGTCATTAGCCAAACACATATAAGTCCTACATGTTTCTCAAGATTTTTAAGTTGGTATATTAATGCTCAAATCCACATTATACATATTATAAAGCTAAAATGAGTCATTTCACCCTTGGTTAAACCATATATAAAGTGAACATGATGGTTGAACCGTATATAATATAAGGAACAAAATATGTGAGAACACATGGGTAGATGAACGATTTCATGATGCAGTATTGTTAGTCAGCATCTATATGATGTTAATTTTGTGTTTGTGTATACTATGTTGGTCTTGTAACCTTTGTCATGTGCATATACTTTTTGAATTCTAAATAATGAATGGGCCAAAGAACAAGATATTAATTCAGTTATCCCAAAAGTGGAACACTTGATTCGTACTCACTTTGTTTACTGGTCGTCTTCCATTTTCAGGCGCTTTCATACTATTATTTTACCTTTCCAACTCCAAGTGTGCTTGTTTGCAACTTAAATTGTACTCATTCCCAAGAACTGCCAACTATACAGATTTATAGCATATCCCTGAGCTTCCTTAACAGGATGTATTACAAATGTAATATTTTTCCATGTAGGTTTGTGTTAAATTGTTAATCATAAATAGTTCGTACTCCTGTAATAATAAGGTCCCAAGACATAAAAATTAACTTCAATTATGTGCACTATTTTGTTTACTGTTCTAGTGGAAATCAAGGCTTGTAGTTTATTGCCCAGAGCCTATTTACAGATTGAACTTGCCCTGATATATGTACTACAAACCATCACTTAATATATACGCTCTCCATGTTTTTTGATAAACAAAATTTTAACAGGTTTCTTCTATAGCAAAAATGACATTGCAATCAGTTGGTGCTAAAGGGATGACAGTAGGGCGTACTCCATAACTCAATGGCGCGAATTGGTATTATCAATGTCCTATTTTTGATTGTCTAAATTAAAATATGAAGACTTTTGGTTGTAAGTCCATGAATTTTAACAATTTACTGCAGTAAACATAATGTGGTGTATTGATGTGGGCATGTCTAGTGGTGTTCTTAATTCAAGACCAGAGATAATTGCTAGTTTACTGAACTTTTTATCTGGGTAGATTTTAATTTAGAATATCCAGGAGTGAGAACCTTTTATTTGGTTGTGTGTGTAGTTGGGTGCATGTGTGTATATGCACTTGTATTATTAAGAAAAAGCAAACGCGGGCTGTTGTAATGCAACATGCAACAAGACATTATCTTCATTCATCTAAGAAAAATTTGATGTTTAAAAAAGTTATGTAAATCTTCATCCATCAAACAATAGAAGGTACCACCAATAACCTGTAATTTTCATCATAGATTTGTATAATTATTTTCAAATTGCTCAAAATCTTCAAAAAGTACTACCAATGACCGAAGACATGCATGAAGAAAGGCTTTGAGCAGTTCAAATTCTTAGTGATGCATTTGGTATTTGTAGACGTTAACTTTGAACTATGTTGTCTTTTGTTATCATGAATATGTATTGAATTTGGTAACTCATGTATTGAACTTATTTTTTGTTAGTTGATACTTTATTTTGTTGTCATGAATATGCGTTACATTTACTGATTATGATATTTTTTTTCATTCATACATTGTTCAAATTGTTATCGATTTAAAGAAGATTCATTTTGATTATTATTATTAAAATGTAATAGTGGGGTGCATCAAATATATAGTAAAATAAAGCATAGCTCCTTAAAAGCGTTATAACTATATGACATAAGTGCTATAAAAAGATAATGCAATGTATGAAGTTACTGTCAAAGGATAGCAACAAATAAGCGTTTTGTATCTACACATTTTATAGCGGTAATAGTGAGCTACCATCTTTATGTTACATAGCGGCTATTTTATGCTATGAAATCATGTTGTTTTATAGGGGTTTTTTGTGTTATAAATGTGCAATTCTTTTTTTATAACATGTTGATGTACATCATTTATCAAACCGCTATAGTTGTGTTTAATAGCGCTATATGCCGCTATAAAAGACTGTTTTTCTTGTAGTGATGTTATAATGAATAACATAATGGAAAATCAATTGGGAGAAAAACGATGATATAATCCATACAGGAATTCGATTACAATAATTCTTCAACATTTTGGAGTTATGTTGGATGATGAGACTCCGATTAGTATCCATACTCTAGTGTATTTGATGATAAGGTTCTAAAGGAAATGAAGATACTGTCAATTGTAGAAGGGATTACTTATGAGACTCCAGTACATCAGTCGATACAGGAAGACATACCCAAATCATCTTCTCCTCGTCATACTTCCCCCATGCATACCTCCTCATCATCTGAAGCTCGTATTATTACAAGTCTTGAGAGGCAAGAACAATTTATTTAAACTATTCATGAGGAGTAACTGGTGCAAAAGGGAGATTTGAGATTTATTTGATCATTTCTTGTGCGACTATGCGGACATGTTCGAACTAGAGGGAGTGGATTTGTTACTAGCAGTGAGGGTATTGTAGCGCTTCAGCTCCCACCGGTCTCTTAGCCTTTTGTTCATGACTTTCAGGTAGGACTTCATGGCTCTGGAGTAGCTGCACCTTCAGTTCAGACACTTGAACCTACCAGGTTGAGATCTAGAGTGAGAGGACCTAGACCTCACGCCACTATCACTCATGCTTTAGGATCTCCATTACGTCCACTAGCATCGACCAAAGGACACACATGATTGAAGAATAGGATCTAACTTCTCCTTCGGAATATTATGAATTTCCTTAATATGCAGCTTCTTCGATATGGTAATGGTTTATGTTTCATCATTTTCATTAGTCTGTGTTTGTATGGATTCTCAGTCTTTCATTTTGTTTCGGTTGACTTTGGCATTTGTTTTATCTTATACGTTTTTCTGTTTATCATATGACATTGATATTTGGCCTGAACTTATAATGCTGTAAGATTTGTGTTACCTTGTGATATGTTCTGTGTTTGTTCTCCATGTTATATTCTATGTTCGTGCTATGTCATGTGATGTTTGTTCAGTGATATTCAATATACTGTACATTATTATTCTCCTTTTTTATATGATAAAAGGGGAGAAATAACTAATCATATGCATACATTTAGGGGGAGTACTAAAATAAAATTATAGAAAATTATTGTGCATATGTTTAGTGGGAATATTACATTTGTAACATTCATAGTAAATATCATGAATGCATATCTGGGTTGTCATCATCAAAAGGGAGAGAATGTTAGAAAAATTTCTAGTTTTGATGATGAAAACTCCATACTATATTGTAAAATGCACTAGTCGAAGAACTATCATCAAATTTTCAAAAAATTGTGGAATCATGCTAAAGCTTCGAAAAGTCATCTATTGGAAGAACATTTGAAGATTATGTATTAGAGAGTTGTTCTATCTTAGATATATATGTTGTTAAAACTCACAAGAACCACACAACACTATTCCATACTCTCAAATTCATTTACAATTTCTTATATATATTTTAAAAAATTTAAAAGCTTCTAATTTTTGAAATTAATACGTCCACCAGTGGACTGGTGGAAGGCCACTTGTGCACCGACGCACAAGTTTATTTCAAAAATATGAGAATGAATTTGCCTCTCTTTTCATATGAACGGATGTGTTTATTCCTTCTTCTTTAGATGCGACCTTCCGCAATGATGAACAATCATATCTCGTTATCAAACCCTTTCAAATCTATATTTAGCTTTGACTTCAATAAGGTTAATCACTTACTTGCTCCCTAATTTTCTAATCTACTATTTGAAACCCAATTTTCTATTATATTCTCAAATCAACAGTCATTCATTTACAATAATCAATATTATGATTTTCTTACCTCCTAAACTCAAGCACATTCATCTACAAACTAGTTCTTGTGAGTAATAGGAGAATGTACTATATTGGGCATATCTGTGTACTGAAGACACGACTTCTGCCAAATATTGTATTTTATCAAGTTACTGTGAAATACATGTTTAGCGGCTCAGGCAAGTGTATAGGCCTATTCCTCCGAGTAGAGTGAAGGTGTTAGTGAGTTAAAATAAGAATAAGAGATTAAGGACTGGATGTAGGACAATCGTCCGAACTAGTATAAAAAGTCTGGTGTGCAAGTTCTTTACTTTATTTATTTACATTTAGCTTATAACAATGATTATATATTTTAATATATAGTTTAACCAAAAAATATACGATCCTACACACGGTTAAGTATCCCGTTAACAACATTTCAAACAAGATATGGTTTGTATGAATGGTTGGTCGTGCCTTCAGACTGATCAACGTTACAACTTTCTTTGTGGACTTGATGAACTAGATCTTTCAAGAGCATTTGGATAGATTCTTATTGGTATTCGTCGATGATATTTGATATACTCTAAGAATGAATAAGACCATGAATTTCATCTATGAATAGTGCTCAAAGCATAGTTCTCAATGTATCATTTTTGAGGAAGAGAAGTAAAGTTTCTTGAACATGTAGTTTCAGAGAATGGATTCTCCATGGATCCATCGAAGATTGAAGCTATTAATAGTTGGAAAAGACCTAAGATCATGAATGAGAATAGAAATTTTTTAGGGTTGGCTGGCTACTACCAGAGATTTGTTAAAGATTTCAAAAGGTAAAACATTTATTGTCCAATGTGCCAATGTTAGTAGTTACAAAGGGGAATCAAGACTTAGTAGTATATATTGATGCATATGAAACTGGGTTGGAAGCTGTACTGATCTAAAGAGGTAGAGTTATTGTCTTTGCTTCTCGATAGCTTCAACCGCATGAAGTTAGATACCTTATTATGATTTGGAGTAGGTGTTAGTGATCTTTGTCTTGAACACGTGGAGACATTACCAATTGAGCAAATGATTTGAGTTGTTTATGGATCGTAGGTCCTTAAAATATTTATTCTTCCAGAAGGAGTTGAATATGAGACACTACCAATTAGGCGGATGATTTAAGTTGTTTATGGATCATAGATCGTTAAAGTATTTATTCTCTTAGAATGAGTTGAATATAAGACAGTAGAGATGACATGAATTTTTAGCACCATATGACTTAGGGATCGAGTATACATTGGGAAAAAGAAATAAAGTTGCGGACGCACTGATTAGGAAACATCAGAATATTGTGTTGAAAAAATTGTGTAATTGGAATGATTTAGAGGCATTGGCTTTTTCTGGGATTAGAATGAGGCTGACAACTAGTTCTACTTAGAGTACCGCGATGATCTCTTGTTTATCGAAAAAATTGTAGCAAGGCAAAAAGATGATCCAATACCAGCCGAGCGAATTAAGAGACTTGAAGTAGGAAGCGAGATTGATGATTTAAAATGCACTTGAGCAAAGAGGATGGTAGAGAATGAAGGGATGGTTTGCGTATTTCAAATGTGGATAATCTAAAGAAGAATGTTCTTAGAGAAGGTCATCGATCGAAGTTTACTATTCATCCTAGAGGTATAAAGATGTAAGAAGATATGAAGATGAGTTTCTTCAAGGAAGGAATGAAAATAGATGTAAGCTTATGGGTGAAGCAATTTATGAATTGTCGAAGAGTAAAAGCCGAACATCAAATCCCAAAGGGACTACTTCAATCTTTAGAAGCACCATAGTGGAAATAAGATTCGATATTTATGGACTTTATAGATGGGTTGCCAAGGTTGTAAAGGGAAAATGAAAGTATACAGGTAGCGGTTGATAGACTGACCAAGAGTGCACACTTTATCAATGTTAAGTAGACAAGGACGACACCCAGTTTGGTGAAGGTATTCATGAAGAATGTTATGTGACTTCATAGAATACCAGATAATATTGTAAGTGATGGAGATCCTTTGTTTATCAGTGAGTTCTAAAATAGCTTACAAAATGTAATTAGTACTGAGCTGAAGATAAGTACCATTTACCATCCATATGCTAATGGGCAAAGAGAAAGGATTAATAAGGTAGTTGAAGATTTATTAAGAGCTTGTGTACTAGACTTTAGAGGGTCATAGGAAGAACTTCTGCACTTATTCGAGTTTTCCTTTAATAATAGTTATAAGATTAGTGTATGAATTACACCTTTCGAAGCACTTTATGGAAGGATGTGCAAATCACCCGCTTGTTTGTTGGAGGCAAGTGATAGACAGATACTTGGTCTAAATTTGATGAAAGAAGCGACTGAAAGGATTGAGTTAATTGATGAAGGATGAAGGAAGCTCAATCAAGACAGAAAAGTTACATAGATAGAAGGCGTAAAAACTTGGAAATCTCAGTTTGAGATTTTTTTTTGTGAAACTATCACCGATGAAAGGTGCTATATGTCTTGGAAAGACATGAAAGTTGGCACCTAGATGTGTTGGTCCATTTCCTATCATAGAGAGAATTGGAAAACTTGTGTATCGTATTGAGTTAACGAATACTTTGGCAAGAGTTCATAATGTTTTTCATGTATCCCATTTAAGGAAGTACGCGCATGATCCGAAGACTAATATAGAGCCAACGTTTTTAGATGATTTCGTTGTGGAGCCTGATATGACTATATTTAGGTAACCTATTCGTCTAGTGGGTAAGGATACGAAGGAGCTAAGAAATAAGACAGTCAAGTTAGTGAAAGTTCAGTGGAGCGACTATGAGAAAGACTTTACTTGGGAGACAGATGATAGAATTAGAGATACTTATCCTGAATTATTTTGACTATATGTTCTATATGTTGTATAAACTTTTGATTAGAAGTTATGATAGTGTTATTGATTTTATGTACTTGTGACACATGTTTGCATGATCGATATGCTTGTTGTTTTCATTATCGAAATTTCGAGGATGAAATTCTTTAAAGGCACAAGCATATAATACCTCTAATTTTGTTTCATATTATTTCAAATATTTAATTAGGAAAATTAAATAAATTATGCGGGAGAATATAAATATTTAGATGAGTGTGGATAATTGCCAAGTTAATAACATTTGGACTTAAACCTTGAATGGAGAATTGGCTTATAAAGAAAGAAATTAAAGATCTTAATTATATAGGAGATGAATAAGGAAATAAAAAGGACACGCATGAATTGTTTCCCCTAATACACCTCTCTTCCATTTATATTTTCGGCCACACTATTCATATCATATGGAAAAAGGAAATATAAACACCAAGATCTCTCTATTTAAAACAAGTTCAACTAAGAAGAAGAAGAAGAGGAAGATAAAGTTAGGAAAGAAAACTAAGGAAGTTATCTCCATATTCAATTAATCAAAGGTGAATAATATAATTCCATCTCTATATTTTTTATGTGTATAATTCAGATTCTAGTGTGGATATGAATTTTTGATGAATGTTTATCATGCATATAGATTGCATAATCATAATATATATATATATATATATATATATATATATATATATATATATATGTGTGTGTGTGAGTTATGGTTATCATTTGGGATTTTCATGGAGATTTCCTATGGGGCTTTGGGTGTAAAATAAACTATATTTTTGATCTCCAAATACCTTGGATTTTTGGTAAGATGTAAGTAATAATATTTTGGAGATGATTTTTTAATTTCATAACTTTTTGGAATTATTATGAATTTTTCAAGTGGAGAAAATAGATGATTTCGGGTTTAATTATTTAAAATTTGGAAAAGCAATTATTCGGTTTCAAAAAAATTCTAAGATGTTGAAGATATAAATTTTGATTTTTATAATTTTAGGAATTTTTCCTAAGTAATTATAATTAAATATAAATTGTTTTGTGTAGAGGGTTTAATTGCAAAACGATAATTAATGACATAATTAATATAAATTTTATAATTAAGTAAGAAGAGGAAATTTTCTCTTTGTTTGCTGTAAATTTCTTAAAAGATTTTGGGTAACCAATAAGAATTTGATAAAGAAATTAGTTTGGTAATGAGTTATTACATTCATAGAAAATAAATTAGTTTTTTAGATAATTACATAAATGTCATTAATCAACTTGCGATAACCTATATTTATCAACTTGCATGCGCTAGCTATCATTTTTGTCAACCTAGGATTGCTATTATTTTATCAACTTTCGATAGCTATTTTCATTAACTTATGATAGCTATTACTTTATCAACTTGCCACAACTATTATTTTATCAAGCAATGATAGCTATCATTTTATCAACATACGATAGCTATATGTTATCAACTTGCTATAACTACCATTTTTTCAACTTGCAAAAGCTACTCCTTTTATCAACATCCGATAGTTATGGGTTTTATCTAGTTGCAAGGCTACGTATTTTCAAGTTGTGATGGCTAGGGTTTTCGTTCAACTGGTGATAGCTATGATTTTTTTTTGGCATGCGATAACCTTTGTTTTCAACGTGTGATATCATAATATGTTTCAATGTATGATTATAAAAATGTTTAAAATGACTTTTTGTGACAGTTGATGGTTTTTTTAACTTTAAGTTAGGCTAAGTTTTCTTACAAAAATATTGTTTTTGTAAGTTCTTTGGCAAATTTTATAAGGGAAGAAAAGGTGGTCTAGCCTATTTTTGAAGGTTTATTTTGATGGGAAGCATTAATTTGTTAAAGGTAAATTTGTTTAAAATGGCTATCACATGGACATATATTTATGATGGCTAATGATGTGTTATATCTTCAATTTGGTATCTTGGTCAATTATTATTGCAAATTCTAAAATGTTGACATGCTCACTTATGTGCTAAAGGTACATTTTTATATGTCGCTCTTGGAACTATAATTGTAATTATTATATTTTATCTAAACGATGAAATCGTCGAGGCCCTGTATTTGAATGTAATGAATTTGCAAATGAATAAAAGTTATTTTTTTGTTAAAATTTGTAATTTGTTATGCTCTTGATATTAATGATATAATAAATGATCTCATTTTGCCGCTAGAAAATAATTCTAAAGATGACTGCAACATCAGTAGTATCTATTTTCGTGCCTCAAAATGGAGGATGTTACAAACAATTTCTTCACTATATCATCTATGTACTCTTCGTTGGGTTGGTAGCCAGACGAGAGCACCATGAACGACCTCGAGTGTTTGACTCAGCAAATGCTCTTGGTTCATTGCCTGACATCTAGGATCCTTTGTCTTCACAGAAGCCATTCGTCTGCACCTGCTTTGTCCACATTTAGTTGGACTACGTTCTTTCCTGGCCGATTCTGCGACATTTGTCTAAGCACAACCAACATATCCACCAGTAACTTGCAACACACTAATATCAACTTCTTCTTGAATCTCACCCTCAGAATCGCCAAGGGCATCCCTGTTATAACTATATATACCAAGGTTTGACCGATCGGTATCGATCGTTATTGCAGTAGGATTTTCCACTACAGCTCTCCCCACTCCCGTGTTTGTTGTTCCAGCATCCCACCTTTTCATCTTCTGCTAGCCCTCTATCCAATTTCAATCTGATGAAGATGAACTCTCCTCTTTGAAGTTTGAAGATGATGAATATTTGTGGCTCTTCCTCCAACCTTGACGTATGTAGCCATCATAGCAAAACTCCACTCCATCTTCTCCAAAATGGCATTTTGGCTCTCAAACATTTTCTTGTTTATTTCAGCCATCATGGGATCCAACTTCACTCTTGTCACGGTCTCCGGTGCACTTGGGCCTTCGCAAGAGTTAGTTGATTTGTTTCCTCTTTATGTTCAAATCTTTCATTTTTTTGCTCACTGCAAGAAACAACTGTTTTTCAGATGGCTAAGAAATATCGACGGCCGTTGGAAAAATATCGAAAAAAAGGTCATCGAAGAATGGACTTTTCGATGGCTCCATCGATTTATTTTCTATGCCTAACAACGACATTTCTAATGGCTTCTGAGGACCCACCGTGTACACATGAAGAAATACTACTTACCTAAATTGGCGTCGGAAGCCGTCGAAAGCTATCAGTAAGTTTGTTTCAAAGAACCATCGAAAGTCGTTGGTAGTTGTCGAAAATCTGGAAGTTTTTTATTTTTGCAGCCTTTGAACCCCAAACAACACTTATATATCAATAGATATATCAAAGCTCAATTTCACACATATAAATCATATATATCAAAGCCTAAATCACATATATAACATCAATAATAATAAAACATTAATATTTAAATAAATCAAACTCAACCAACTCATATTATACTTAAACATCCAACAATATCTCAAAATACATCCCAAAATGTGTCAAACATATCCAACAACATCTCAAATCAACCTCACACATTCAACATCTCAAAATGTATCAAACATATTAAATTAGCCTCTCCATCTCAACTACATTCAAACATATCAAACATATCCAACCCTCAAACACCATAGCAACAAAGTCAAACTACCTCACCCATCTCAAAGTGCATATATGTACAATGTTCCAACGCAAACATAAAAAAATTATACCTATCAATCTTGATCATCGCCTCTGGATCCCTTTCATGAGGAAAATGTTCCACGCTCCTGTATATATGCAACAAGGCGCTCGTCCAACTTGGCCATCTGCACAGCGCAACGCCTATCTCATTCCTCTAACTCAGCAATCGTAGCTCTCAACTCTTGAATCTCCACGTTGTCTTGGGCTTTTTTGTACCATCTTTACCTGCGTCTAGCCTGTAACATTTAACAAAGCGCATGAGTTTCATATAGCATGGTTAATAAAATCAATATGTTATACGTTATTCATAGGTATATTATACATAAACATTACTACTTGACTCGCAAAACCATAATGCCTATTCCGCATTGGCAGCTCCATAATTGCATCAAAGATCTGGTCGTCCTCATCAGCAGTCAGCTCTTCCAATCCCGATCACTCAAAGCACTTTATCTCATTCTCGCATTAATTTTTTTATGACTTCAAATAAAATTACAATTAAAATTCATTCTTTTAATTATTTATAACCTATTATTTAAAGTGATTATTAGTAGCTTATAATTTAAAATATGCTTACCATGGCCTGTTGTGATTTCGAGTCATGTCATGTGTATATTATTATGTCATCTTTATTTTCATGCTAGATGACATGTCACATGAGTACGAGCAAACACGTCCATGTAGGAAACTGGTTGACCACACTCTCTTTCCTAAAATAATTATTATGTATTATTACTATTATATATAAAATTATACAGTGTAATAACTATTTATAATCACAATTAATAAATTTACCAGTTCTTGAAGGTAACATTGGAATAATTTCGAACCCTCGTGGTATGTGGTTGGATTTTCATTTATACTTGCAGAGTTCCTCTATGACTCTGCCTATAAATTTGAAATGAACATTATATTTGATATTTGTAAATTGTTACAATTATTATACTAATTCTACCAAATTTTTAATAAATATACGAGACTAGTAAACTTACCTTCGTTTTGTCGCTATCTCAGAAAGCAACCCAAGCTTGCGAGGCACTTCCACTCATCCACTCAGGCTTTTACCTCCACTTTTTATGGTCGCATCATATCGCGGTAGATTTTTTGCATTATTTCATCCATTAATTTCTACAAAGGAGAAGGTCAGGTTTTTGTAATTTTATCGCCTCCGCATATCGAAAAAAAATGTTATACGTTTATACTCAGTCAGCAAATTGTAAAGTTGTTATATATAAATTGAAATGAAGATTTACACTTACATGGAAATCCTGGAAGATACACTCTAAGATGTAGGGTGGGATACAATCCCACCAAGGGCAGCACATAGTCATTCTGCTCTTATAAGCAGTATTGGAAATATCCAAAACAACTTCCGAGGGCTCTGCTCAAAGCCTTGTATTAAATATGATATGGACCTTTAATAAATCATGAATAATATATCATACACAAAATATTTATGATGTTGCAGTGAATTTGGTACTTACCCACTCGCTTTAACTGTTAATGTTACTATAGGACGCTCTGCCTGTAGTGATCGGCTGCCACCATCACCTCTCGCATCAGTCCCACTTTGACTAGAAGAGGGAGAACTTGATGACTGTGAAGATCTCCAATAGCAAAAAATAATATTTGTCACCACATTTCATATTATTAAGTGATAACATATTATTTAATTATAGGAAAACGTATATTTTTTGAGAAAAATGTAATATTAATAATCACATAAATTACTTTATATCAAAATGTACATTTACAATCAGTTTTTGTCATTTTCTAATTCAGACTCGATCTCATACTTTATATCATTTTCCTCTATAGTCTCAAATGCTTCTACTAAAATATTTGATTTATCATTTAGAGGCCCAAAATCAGTATGATCATCAATTATTATTATTTCATTATTTTCCTCGAGATCTGCTTAATAAGGTTGTTCGTATGGAATATTTTTTCCATCAAACATAAATTTTGCTTTTGTTTTAAAATATGCTGACTAATATGATTTATCTTTTTTTAGAGATGGATACGAAGCATAACAAATTTGTAGTGCTTGTTTGAACAGTACAAAAGGATCATATTTATGTTAATGCGATATATGTTTTATTTCAATAAGATTATGATCTCTGTACACGTTGATTCCAGAACCTATAACATTGCTGAACCAATTGCATCTAAATAAAAACTTTCTCCGTAGCTCGTGTAAAATATGTCAATTTCAAAACTTTGGTTAACACGCCGTAAAAATCATTTATATGATTATCTAATTCATCATTACCTTTAACAAATATACCGGTATTTTTAGTTAATTTTTCAGCATTATATTCTTTGTTGTTGAATTTAAATCCATTGATGAAGAATATTGGATATGTCTTGATATTTCTTTTTAGTCCCAACGTAAGTTGTTTTAATCCTTCATCGACTAAACAATTTCGTGGATTATAAACATACTTCGAAAACCAATCAGTGAATTCTTGGATGTGGTGTTTCGTGTATAATGTAGATGCATATAATATATTACATAATAATCTATAAGTATAATTGAAATAAATGGTGCATTATTTAATGTTATCTAACAAATGGTACAACTTCGATACAACTTTAGCACAACTAAGAAGAACATATGTGTGTGCTACATGGTAATCTCTATCGTCTAAGCATAGTTCTACATATTTTTCAAAAGGTTGGTCATGCTGTCTAAAAATAGGTAACACTCCTTTAGAAGAACCTTGTTCAACGCCTTCATCATTACGTGGAATAGTTTCAAATGACTGAAATAATGAGAGAAAAAGAATGAAGCTTCTTCCTCGATATATGATTTGCAAATCGAACCTTTAATTCGTGCTTTTTGTCTAATATTTTTCTTCAGATAATTTAAGTACCTATTAAAAAATTATTTCAAATTAAATTTTACTTATTTCGGCTCTCCAACATTTAAGTACTTATATCATAGAAAAACTCCTCTCCATCTTCTTCAAAATGGCATTTTGGCTTTCTAACATTTTCTTGTTTATGTTAGCCATCACGGGATTCAACTTTGCCCTTATCACTGTCTCCGGTGCACTTAGGGCTTCTTCACGAGTTAGTTGATTTGTTTCCTCTTCATATTGAGATCCTTCATTCTCGACTTCAATGATTGGTCTAGAATAGTAGTTTCTACTTATCCTTTCAGGGGCCATTTTTCCGTAGATCCAATGATAGATTTCTTCTAAATCCAAGTAACCAAGGATTTTTAAACATAAATTCTTAGATCTAACTTTTAGATTCCCTCCAATCCAAAGTGAAATCAAAGATATATCTCTCAAACTAATCTTTCTCAACGTAAGCACCAAAATGTTTGCATAAAAATTGGGACGAAAAGTTGGGACAAACAACCAATCAAACAACAAACAAAATAATATAGAATTAAAAGAGAACCGAACACAAAAATTTAGAGTGGTTCGGCCAAAATCAATAGCCTACGTCCACTATTAGCTTTGTTATTGATTATCGTTAGCCTTTTACAAGAGAATTACAAGAACTCATGACTCGAACCGTTCGGTATGAATTCGGTAGAGTTTGGATGCAAAAATCAGACCATCAAAAAATGTTCCTTTTTTCAATGCATTAGCCTTGTTATTTATAGACAAAATCGGTCACCAAAATCATCGGAATTCGCTTGACCACGTTTTCTACTTTAGATCTAAAGTTTCAACAAGAAAATTTGGTCAGTATTGAAAGAATCATGAATTCAGAAGGATCGGTACCGATCGTTATGGATCGATACCGTGTTACCCGCTTTTGATAACTTGTTCATCTCTTTGATTTGGCCTTTATCTCTGACAATATCATGTTAACTTAACTCATGATCCAAAAAGGATCGGTACCGAGATATTTTGGATCGGTACCGAGTTATTTCTTGATATTGGATCTTTTAATCCTCTTTTACTTCTTTCATTACCTAGGTTCTTCAAAAAAAGCCAAGTGTATAAATCCTTACAAGGATCGGTTCCAATCCTCGTAGCCTTATCTAACCTTAATCATTTTCCTTGCAGTCTTCATTCTTGATCTATTTCATGAGCATTAATGGTCTAGATCCATTGAGATATTGCTTGTTCAAATGTAGGATAACACCAATCCGACATCAATAATGTCGAATAAGTAGGCAACAGTAATATTTCTTACTGTTGCGCGCCTAGTTATCCGACGTTATTAATGCTGGATAACTTAGCCGATATTAATAATACTGGCTAAGTCACTCACCTACATGATCGTCCAAGCAATGTTAAAAAATCGTCACCATCTCCCTTGAACGGTTCAGGTCTGTTGTGAGTAGTAGTCTTTGAAAATTCTACTATTGCCATCTCTGTTTTAGTAAGAAAACAGTAAAATTCTTAAGATGTTATACTTCTAGTATACCAAAACAGAGAATAATCAAATATAAACTCGTCGCACAAGTTTATAACTCAGATTTCCACTACATTGGAATTCTGTATTAATTATAATAACAATATGAATGTTGTAAATAAATTACAACAACAGCGTTATACTATTTTGAATAAATAGTATAACAAAATTAAAGGGTAGAATGTAGAATAACAGTTCTAACCCGATTTTGTCTGAGGCTCGTTGTAACGATTTCCTTAAGAATTTTATTTCAAAATTCTCCCAAGATACAACAGACGTAATCTGCACGAGATTGTAATGAGTATGTCAACTCTGTGATATATATATACGGAATGTTGAGCAGTAGAGAAAAGAAGCAGAAGAAATTAGATTGGAATGGGATGAGAATGTGATCAGTATTCTCTCCTATTTATAATTTCGTCCGCACCCCTTCGAACAGTCGCGTCTGCCTGAAAGGTTGCACCCGTTTCCTTTCATTGCTGCTGTTCGTTTAAGGGGCCGCACCCGTTTGCTACTGCCTATGTTCGGCCGCGTCTCTTCAATCGGGCCGCACCTGTTCGCCTCTAACGGGTCGCACCCGCTTCTGTTCGCCCATGCTTCTTCAGTCAGGTTGCACCCGCTCGCCGCGTCCGCTTATGAACAGTCGTGTCTGTTCACATAGCCTGCAACTGTTAAAAAACCCGGCCCAGTTTTGCAGTAAAATTAGGATCATATTAGACCCAAACCCAAACCCAAACCCGAGCCCGGCCCGGTTCGGTTCGGTCGGACGGACGGCGGCGGCGCGCGCGTGTGGTGGAGATGCATGATCTCCCTCCTCACAACGAAGCATACATTTGGGTGCCCCTAGGCCCCAACATCTTCATTGCAAAGCCATATATAAACTAGTATAGCTTAGCAATTTTGGTGATGTGGGACTTTATGTATGTTTCATTCATTTTGTTCTTTAGGAATTCCAACAATCCCCCACATGAATGATAATATACATATCCCCCACACAAAGCGAAATATCACAGAGTACATATGGAATAATGCTTTATCGTGGATAAGTAGATATTTCACTTTGAACTTTCCCTAGTTAAAACTTATCGGATCTACTTGGCTAATCGGTGAATTATTTCATCTTGAACCGTCGGCCTTTATTGTATATCCATATAATAATCTTTACGAAGCATTAATTCCCTTCTAATCCAATTTCTTGGTTGTGTTCATTTTGGTCCTGAACAGTACTTGGTTCTGCGAGTGTTTTAGAGAATAAAAGCCTTTTAATATTCTCATAGAGCCGACCCAGCTCACACTTACATAGGTGATCGCAACCATTAAGAGTATCCTACATATACCCCACTTGTTATTTCCAAGATATGGTCATCATTAAAAAACATAGTTTTAACCTTTAAATACTTCTGTAGGCATGCATTTATATTGTGCACCATAGGAATGGAGTTGGACTATGTCCGCGCAAATGCATTACGTCTTGAGTTATTCAGAACTGGTTTGCCTATTGATCCTAGTCCGTGGGATCTCCAGTCGCTAGGATAGGTTTCCGTATAAGATAACTCTTTGTGGTTTAGGATTTTAAACTCATTCCCTTCGATGCGCAGTCAATTTTCTCTCTGGATAAACCTTTAGTAATCGGATCCGCTAGGTTATCATTTGTCCTCACATAATCAATGGAAATAGTTCCATTAGAGAGTAACTGCCTAACTGTGTTATGGCGTCGTCGAATATGTCGTGACTTTCCATTATACACAAAGTTGTGCGCTCTGCTTAGCGCTGCTTGGTTATCGCAGTGTATGCATATGGCCGGTACAGGTTTAGGCCAAAATGGAATATCTTCCAAAAAGTGACGAAGCCATTCTGCTTCTTCGCCTGCTTTATCTAAAGCGATGAACTCTGATTCCATAGTGGATCGAGCTATGCATGTTTGTTTGGTAGATTTCCATGACACTGCTGCCCTTGCTAGGGTAAATACATAACCACTTGTCGATTTTGATTCCTCTGAATCTGCAATCCAGTTTGCATCACTATATCCTTCTAAGACGGCAGGATATTTTCCATAATGTAAGGAATAGTTAGCGGTATTTTTTTTAAAATATCCAAGCACTCTCATTAGTGCTTTCCAGTGTTCCTTTCCTGGATTGCTTGTATACCTGCTCAGCCGACTCACTGCATAAGCTATATCTGGTCTTGTGCAATTCATGAGATACATGAGACATCCTATTACACGAGAGTATTCCAGTTGCATTACACTCTCATTAGTGTTTTTATGCAGTACTTCTGATGGATTAAAAGGTGTATTTACTCCTTTAATTCATGAAATCTTTCAATCACTTTTTCTACATAATGTGATTGAGATAACTCAACACCCCCACACTTTGAGGTATTTAACACTTGGTTTGTGTCCTTTCCATATCTCATATGGAATTGTAACCATTTTATTGTGGTGAATATGGTGCTGTTGTTTGATTAATTATTCTATTTTCTGCACAGAACTGTTCAAACGGTGATTCGTATTCTCCACCTTGATCAGAGCTCAATATCTTGATCTTTCTATTTAACTGATTTTCTACCTCAGTTTTGTATTCTTCAATTTTTGGGAAATTTATGTATCCTAATCTATCATGCCATAGTAAAATTTCATGCTCAAGCAAATAAGAAACTTTAATTTTATTAGTAGCACAATCAGAATACATAGTTTTATTGCCAACAACGGCTACATTTGCCTTAAATAGGCCATCATGCTGAGAAATCGGACTCGTCCATTTCCATGTTGTCAACTATATTTGCCTCTGAGTTGCGTTCCTTCTTGTGTTTGCAATCTCTAACGGCGTGTCCCATTTTGCCACAAACCCAACATTCACCATTAAACTTCTTGGTTTGTTTGTTGTCTTTTGGTTTGTTGTCTTGAGCTTTCCTTTTCTTCTGGAAATTCATTTTTCTGTTTTTGGTCTTTGAATCTTCAGCCACAAATGCCTCCTCGCTTTGTTTTGTAATTCCACGGTTATCTGCCTCAATTTTCAATCGGACTATGAGATCCTGTAAAGAGATTTCCTTCTTTTTATGCTTTAGATAATTGCGGTAATCTCTCCACGACGGTGGCAGTTTTCCCGTGATGGCTTCAACCAAAAACGATTCTCCAACCTTATGACCTTCCGCCTCGAGTTCATGAATAATGATTTGTAGTTCATGCAGTTGAGCAGTCACCGGTTTGGAGTCGACCATCTTGTAGTCCATGAATTTGTCTACAATGAATTTCTTAAGACTGATATTCTGCGTCTTATACTTTGTGGCAAGTGCATTCCAGAGTGCTTTTGCTGTCTTTAGAGGTTGATATACTTTGTATAGCACCTTGTCGAGACATTTCAGAATATAGTTTCTGCATAGGAAATCGGAATGTTTCCATGTAGCAACATCTGCTTCCTTGCCTGGTGTTTCAATCGGTTCCTCCTCCTCGAGATACCGTTGCAAACCGAGTGTGGTGAGGTAAAATAACATCTGATTCTGCCATGTTAAAAAATCATCACCATCTCCCTTGAACGGTTCAGGTCTGTTGTGAGTAGTAGTCTTTGAAAATTCTACTGTTGCCATCTCTGTTTTAGTAAGAAAACAGTAAAATTCTTAAGATGTTATACTTCTAGTATACCAAAACAGAGAATAATCAAATATAAACTCGTCGCACAAGTTTATAACTCAGATTTCCACTACACTGGAATTCTGTATTAATTATAATAACAATATGAATGTTGTAAATAAATTACAACAACAGCGTTATACTATTTTGAATAAGTAGTATAACAAAATTAAAGGGTAGAATGTAGAATAATAGTTCTAACCCGATTTTGTCTGAGGCTCGTCGTAACGATTTCCTTAAGAATTTTATTTCAAAATTCTCCCAAGATACAACAGACGTAATCTGCACGAGATTGTAATGAGTATGTCAACTCTGTGATATATATATATGGAATGTTGAGCAGTAGAGAAAAGAAGCAGAAGAAATTAGATTGGAATGGGATGAGAATGTGATAAGTATTCTCTCCTATTTATAATTTCGTCCGCACCCCTTCGAACAGTCGCGTCTGCCTGAAAGGTTGCACCCGTTTCCTTTCATTGTTGCTGTTCGTTTAACGGGCCGCACCCGTTTGCTACTGCCTATGTTCGGCCGTGTCGGGCCACACCTGTTCGCCTCTAACGGGTCGCACCCGCTTATGTTCGCCCATGCTTCTTCAGTCAGGTTGCACCCGCTCGCCGCGTCCGCTTATGAACAGTCGTGTCTGTTCACATAGCCTGCAACTGTTAAAAAACCCGGCCCAGTTTTGCAGTAAAATTAGGATCATATTAGACCCAAACCCAAATCCAAACCCGAGCCCGGCCCGGTTCGGTCGGACGGACGGCGGCGGCGCGCGCGCGTGCGTGGTGGAGATGCATGATCTCCCTCCTCACAACGAAGCATACATTTGGGTGCCCCTAGGCCCCAACATCTTCATTGCAAAGCCATATATAAACTAGTATGACTTAGCAACTTTGGCGATGTGGGACTTTATGTATGTTTCATTCATTTTGTTCTTTAGGAATTCCAACAATCCCCCACATGAATGATAATATACATATCCCCCACACAAAGCGAAATATCACAGAGTACATATGGAATAATGCTTTATCGTGGATAAGTAGATATTTCACTTTGAACTTTCCCTAGTTAAAACTTATCGGATCTACTTGGCTAATCGGTGAATTATTTCATCTTGAACCGTCGGCCTTTATTGTATATCCAGACAATAAGCTTTACGAAGCATTAATTCCCTTCTCATCCAATTTCTTGGTTGTGTTCATTTTGGTCCTGAACAGTACTTGGTTCTGCGAGTGTTTTAGAGAATAAAAGCCTTTTAATATTCTCATAGAGCCGACCCAGCTCACACTTACATAGGTGATCGCAACCATTAAGAGTATCCTACATATACCCCACTTGTTATTTCCAAGATATGGTCATCATTAAAAAACATAGTTTTAACCTTTAAATACTTCTGTAGGCATGCATTTATATTGTGCACCATAGGAATGGAGTTGGACTATGTCCGCGCAAATGCATTACGTCTTGAGTTATTCAGAACTGGTTTGCCTATTGATCCTAGTCCGTGGGATCTCCAGTCGCTAGGATAGGTTTCCGTATAAGATAACTCTTTGTGGTTTAGGATTTTAAACCCATTCCCCTCGATGCGAAGTCAATTTTCTCTCTGGATAAACCTTTAGTAAACGGATCCGCTAGGTTATCATTTGTCCTCACATAATCAATGGAAATAGTTCCATTAGAGAGTAACTGTCTAACTGTGTTATGGCATCGTCGAATATGTCGTGACTTTCCATTATACACAAAGTTGTGCGCTCTGCTTAGCGCTGCTTGGTTATCGCAGTGTATGCATATGGCCGGTACAGGTTTAGGCCAGAATGGAATATCTTCCAAAAAGTGACGAAGCCATTCTGCTTCTTCGCCTGCTTTATCTAAAGCGATGAACTCTGATTCCATAGTGGATCGAGCTATGCATGTTTGTTTGGTAGATTTCCATGACACTGCTGCCCTTGCTAGGGTAAATACATAACCACTTGTCGATTTTGATTCCTCTGAATCTGCAATCCAGTTTGCATCACTATATCCTTCTAAGACGGCAGGATATTTTCCATAATGTAAGGAATAGTTAGCGGTATTTTTTTTAAATATCCAAGCACTCTCATTAGTGCTTTCCAATGTTCCTTTCCTGGATTGCTTGTATACCTGCTCAGCCGACTCACTGCATAAGCTATATCTGGTCTTGTGCAATTCATGAGATACATGAGACATCCTATTACACGAGAGTATTCCAGTTGCATTACACTCTCATTAGTGTTTTTATGCAGTACTTCTGATGGATTAAAAGGTGTATTTACTCCTTTAATTCCAAAATTTTGAAATCTTTCAATCACTTTTTCTACATAATGTGATTGAGATAACTCAACACCCCACACTTTGAGGTATTTAACACTTGGTTTGTGTCCTTTTCATATCTCATATGGAATTGTAACCATTTTATTGTGGTGAATATGGTGCTGTTGTTTGATTAATTATTCTATTTTCTGCACAGAACTGTTCAAACGGTGATTCGTATTCTCCACCTTGATCAGAGCTCAATATCTTGATCTTTCTATTTAACTGATTTTCTACCTCAGTTTTGTATTCTTCAATTTTTGGGAAATTTATGTATCCTAATCTATCATGCCATAGTAAAATTTCGTGCTCAAGCAAATAAGAAACTTTAATTTTATTAGTAGCACAATCAGAATACATAGTTTTATTGCCAACAACGGCTACATTTGCCTTAAATAGGCCATCATGCTGAGAAATCGGACTCGTCCATTTCCATGTTGTCAACTATATTCGCCTCTAAGTTATGTTCCTTCTTGTGTTTGCAATCTCTAGCGGCGTGTCCCATTTTGCCACAAACCCAACATTCACCATTAAACTTCTTGGTTTGTTTGTTGTCTTTTGGTTTGTTGTCTTGAGCTTTCCTTTTCTTCTGGAAATTCTTCTTTTTGTTTTTGGTCTTTGAATCTTCAGCCACAAATGCCTCCTCGCTTTGTTTTGTAATTCCACGGTTATCTGCCTCTTTTCAATCGGACTATGAGATCCTGTAAAGAGATTTCCTTCTTTTTATGCTTTAGATAATTGCGGTAATCTCTCCACGACGGTGGCAGTTTTTCCGTGATGGCTTCAACCAAAAACGATTCTCCAACCTTATGACCTTCCGCCTCGAGTTCATGAATAATGATTTGTAGTTCATGCAGTTGAGCAGTCACCGGTTTGGAGTCGACCATCTTGTAGTCCATGAATTTGTCTACAATGAATTTCTTAAGACTGATATTCTGCGTCTTATACTTTGTGGCAAGTGCATTCCAGAGTGCTTTTGCTGTCTTTAGAGGTTGATATACTTTGTATAGCACCTTGTCGAGACAATTCAGAATATAGTTTCTGCATAGGAAATCGGAATGTTTCCATGTAGCAACATCTGCTTCCTTGCCTGATGTTTCAATCGGTTCCTCCTCCTCGAGATACCGTTGCAGACCGAGTGTGGTGAGGTAAAATAACATCTGATTCTGCCATGTTAAAAAATCGTCACCATCTTCCTTGAACGGTTCAGGTCTGTTGTGAGTAGTAGTCTTTGAAAATTCTACTGTTGTCATCTCTGTTTTAGTAAGAAAACAGTAAAATTCTTAAGATGTTATACTTCTAGTATACCAAAACAGAGAATAATCAAATATAAACTCGTCGCACAAGTTTATAACTCAGATTTCCACTACACTGGAATTCTGTATTAATTATAATAACAATATGAATGTTGTAAATAAATTACAACAACAGCGTTATACTATTTTGAATAAATAGTATAACAAAATTAAAGGGTAGAATGTAGAATAACAGTTCTAACCCGATTTTGTCTGAGGCTCGTCGTAACGATTTCCTTAAGAATTTTATTTCAAAATTCTCCCAAGATACAACAGACGTAATCTGTTGAGCAGTCACCGGTTTGGAGTCGACCATCTTGTAGTCCATGAATTTGTCTACAATGAATTTCTTAAGACTGATATTCTGCGTCTTATACTTTGTGGCAAGTGCATTCCAGAGTGCTTTTGCTGTCTTTAGAGGTTGATATACTTTGTATAGCACCTTGTCGAGACAATTCAGAATATAGTTTCTGCATAGGAAATCGGAATGTTTCCATGTAGCAACATCTGCTTCCTTGCCTGATGTTTCAATCGGTTCCTCCTCCTCGAGATAACGTTGCAGACCGAGTGTGGTGAGGTAAAATAACATCTGATTCTGCCATGTTAAAAAATCGTCACCATCTTCCTTGAACGGTTCAGGTCTGTTGTGAGTAGTAGTCTTTGAAAATTCTACTGTTGTCATCTCTGTTTTAGTAAGAAAACAGTAAAATTCTTAAGATGTTATACTTCTAGTATACCAAAACAGAGAATAATCAAATATAAACTCGTCGCACAAGTTTATAACTCAGATTTCCACTACACTGGAATTCTGTATTAATTATAATAACAATATGAATGTTGTAAATAAATTACAACAACAGCGTTATACTATTTTGAATAAATAGTATAACAAAATTAAAGGGTAGAATGTAGAATAATAGTTCTAACCCGATTTTGTCTGAGGCTCGTCGTAACGATTTCCTTAAGAATTTTATTTCAAAATTCTCCCAAGATACAACAGACGTAATCTGCACGAGATTGTAATGAGTATGTCAACTCTGTGATATATATATACGGAATGTTGAGCAGTAGAGAAAAGAAGCAAATTAGATTGGAATGGGATGAGAATGTGATCAGTATTCTCTCCTATTTATAATTTCGTCCGCACCCCTTCGAACAGTCGCGTCTGCCTGAAAGGTTGCACCCGTTTCCTTTCATTGCCGCTGTTCGTTTAACGGGCCGCACCCGTTTGCTACTGCCTATGTTCGGCCGCGTCTCTTTAGTCGGGCCGCACCTGCTTCTACAGTCAGGTTGCACCCGCTCGCCGCGTCCGCTTATGAACAGTCGTGTCTGTTCGCATAGCCTGCAACTGTTAAAAAACTCGGCCCAGTTTTGCAGTAAAATTAGGTTCATACCAAACCCAAACCCGGTCGAACGGCGACGGCGCTCGTGTGGTGGAATGCATGATCTCCCTCCTCACAACGAAGCATACATTTGGGTGCCCCTAGGCCCCAACATTTTCATTGCAAATCCATATATAAACTAGTATGGCTTAGCAATTTTGACGATGTGGGACTTTATGTATGTTTCATTCATTTTGTTCTTTAGGAATTTCAACAGGTTGCTTATCCAACACTTATAATGTTGAATAAGATGTATGGTTAAAATTAATTGCTCATCGCGTGCACTACTTGGACACACGTATTAATTCGGTATTGTAAATGTCAAATAATGTTGTATAGTGTTAGGTTGAGTGACTGCGAGTCCATTGAAAATTTACCTTTTAAATTACTGAGACGCCGTTGTTAGGGATGCTCTTATGTTGCACAAATGTCACTGATTTCATTCACTTTCAATGGTTTGTTATCATTGCTTGTTAAAATTGATTATTTCTTCGTTAAGTGATTGATAAGTGCAAGTATTTTAGGTTTTTATTATTAGCACTAATGTACAATATATAGAATAATTCGGGTTTTTTTTTATCAAGATATGCATTAAGGAATAAGTAAATTGGAGGCTCCATATCAATTTACAAATTAATCCTCGCTAAATTCAATTGATTACACTATTTCGCAAATTTTTTACCAATTTAGAGTAGGCCCAAGTACGAATTTGTACACTTATTCTAAACATAGCACGAAGTGACTTTGTGCTGCGAACGAAATAACAAAAGGTAATTATACGTATGAAATTGTATATTTATTTGTTTTTAATAGTTATCAGTATTTTTGAATAAATTTTAATCATGAATATTTAACTATAAATTGCCTATAAAATGCAGAAAAAGGAAATAAAAAATAAAAAAAAGGAGAAACTGTATGCTACGAAAATAAATAACGGTACATTTCATTGAAGAAAAGATAAACGTGAAGTTAATAATACGTCATTTTTTTCGCTTTAAATTCTTGGACCATTCACTTTAATATACTTGAAAGTTAAATCTCATTATCCAATACAGAAAGTGAAAGCTTATCATTTGTAGGCTTACATGCAAAGAAAAACAGTAGCAAGCTTCAACCACACTTAATTATGCAACTATTATTGAATTCTAACACAATGTTCAAGAGTTTCATAGAAATTGAAATCTCATTATTAAAGCATGACCTCATTATACATGTACAATTTTTGAATTATATCATTTGGTTATAAATTAAAGCGCGACCTCATTATATCTGCACAAATTTAGAAATAATGCAAAAATAATTATTAAGGCAAGGCAATTGTTATACAGCATCTTACTTTATATGATTATTTAATTGAAGAATTTTTATTACTCCTACTCTTTAGGAATGACATATGACCAAATTCTGATTTGATTAATGAATATATACTTCCACAAAGTCAAGTGGATAATATTCCTCCATCGATGTCATTATATTAGACTGCAATAAATCTTTTAGTAAAGTCATAATCAAATAATGTCGACATAGGAACTATATTGTCCATTACTTTAGTGTACATGTTATCCATCAGGACACGCGTTCTCATGAAGTTGCAGATATCATTTGTTTTGTGCAAACATATTAATTAATTGTTGCCCTAGTTGAGTGGAAATCTAGTCATGGATTCCTGATGCATCCATCTTCCCTGTTATCATCAATACTATATTTAGCAGATGATCGAAATTGAAACCCAGAAAGAAAGTGGGTGTGCAACGTGTGAACCCACTTACTCTTCCAATAAAACATGCAGAGTCGTTTATCATGCCAAAAGATATATGCGATCCTTTTTTCGTTTTCTCCATAAATTGATCAACAGATGTATGCTTGTAGATATATACAATTAGTACTATTATGGGACACCATTGCTTACTTGTTGATTGCACATGCATCAGATTGGAATAATCCAATTTTATTTAACCACAATTTAAACCTAAATCATGACCCAACAACGAATTGCAAATTGCAGTATTACATCGAAAGCACCTCTATGGATATTGTGTTCTGTTTGATTCCTTGTCTCATCTGCTGGCACGTCTGGTGTGCGCGGAATAAGGCTACTTTCGAGAGCACCTCTATGGATCCGCCGTCCATTATCCATCAAGTGAGGAATGACGTCTTCCTGGCTTTCCGCGGTAGACCTTTCAGGAGACATGAGTCACCGTTCTGGACGGCTAGTGGGACTTCTTTCGATTTCCTGTTCTCCAACTGCCGCTAGACTGGACGTTGGCTGAGCCTCTGCTATCGGGTGGTGTTCTTCTCCCACCGCTCTCTCCCCCTCCCCCCTTATTTTAATATGGTTGCTAGTTTTTGTTTCAGGTGTCTATGGTGTTTTCATGGACCGGTTTTCGCTTAAGATGGATTAGCTGGTGATTTCTGTTGTCATATTAGACTGCGCGTTTGGGTTTTCTTCCGCCTTCTCAGCAGTCGATCCTTTCCTTTTGTGATTGAGGGCTCTTGCTTCATCTCTGGTGGTCTCCTGTACTATTTTCTGTCTCCACCATTGAGCGGTGGCCTTGCCGGAGCTCGATGATGCTGGCAGATTGGCGGCTTCCTTGGATCATACCGGGATGTCCACTTTCTTTCCGTGGAGGTTGTGTAGTTTGCTCGGTGTGTGTGCTGCTTAGATTGGTTTTGCTGATTCTGTCTGCTTCTTCTGGCATGATAGTGGTTGGTGGCGTATTAGGTGGACTGGCCTATACCTTTTGGTTGTGGCGGGAGAGAGGGTCTACGGGTTGTTTCTACTTCTATGGCCTTTTTGTATGTTTCATCCTGACTACTTTGAGTCTGTGGTTTGTTTTTATTGCATGCTTTTTCTTTCTTTTTGCTTTCAGTTTCTTGGGAGGTATATGTTCTCCATATGCTTTGCGGGCCTATGGATGAAGTCATTCTCCTCCTTTTTGCTACTTATATATATATTTTTCT
The DNA here is from genome assembly GCA_030737815.1 of Allium fistulosum. Lineage (NCBI taxonomy): Eukaryota > Viridiplantae > Streptophyta > Magnoliopsida > Asparagales > Amaryllidaceae > Allium > Allium fistulosum. The sequence continues at coordinate 424,657,214 of CM060906.1, forward strand.
GTTAAAAAAAAATTGCAGTATTACAATAATCACCCAATTTTGATTGTAAACTTGGCGCCTGTTACGAACGCCCAACCAAATTTATGCTTAGACACATGCTGGATAGAAGTTTATTGAATATCTCATACTCATTCTATCACTGGCGCTATCTTCAATCAATAACAGTCAACCAAATATTAGAAAGCGACGTCATTGCCAAATACATCTCAATTTCTACCGCATATTACCACTTTCACGTTACTTGAACATATTTTGATGCGAAGCGTATTGAATTTTGCACCACTCAACATATTCAGTGCTTTTATATGTCACTATAAATTGTACATAAAACGTTTAAATGCTACTGTGAAAGATTACCTATAATGTCTTTATGTATAGTTATAGAATATATTTTTTTCCTTTTTTTTTAGATTATATGAATGGGTATTTTGTTTAGATACAAAATGGCAACTTTTTTTAGTCTTTAAGGCACCAACTTTCCAAATTATTCAAAATGATAAACACATAATACACACTCTATTCTGTCCAGCTGCCACATCAGCCGCCACAACTCCCCACGCCATCGAGGTCTATGCTACCACCAACTTCTATCCACCGCCAGTCTTGCACAACCACCTAGTCGTCGCCTCTACTAACTAGAAACTCTTGTTTTTACAACGTTGACTAATGTCGCATCATATGAAACCCTAATTTATACTCGATACATGTCATCGCCTACCGTCACTAAAAGAGGGAATAGTCATTTCAACGGCTAATTGTCGTCGGCAGCCGTCGCTAGCCGTCGGAAACAGCCGTCAAAACATAAGTCGTCGAGCAACTGCTCATCAACAAAATTTTCAATGGTTCCATCGACATCTTTTCGACGGCTTTCATCGGATTGTTCGACGGCTTTCATCGTCTCGTTGACTAAACATGGCAACCATGGAGACTGTCACGTTTTGGCCAATTGACTGTCGATAGCCGGCGTCAGCTGTCAAAAACCTAGAAACAACTAAGAGGTTGATGGCCGTCAAAAATCTGGAACTTATTTTAAATTCCAGCCGCTATTCATGCCTCAAACAACATATATCTCAAGTTATATATTATTCAAATAATTAGTCAATTAGTTTCTAAATATCATACCCATATTATACATACATACATAGCTACATACAAGCACACTTGGTTGCTTGCTTAGAGATATTTGAATGCATAACAAAAGGTGAACTGCCACAACTCAGAAACTGTCAAACATCTTATTTTAGTTAGGTCTCATGTTGATAATTCATAAAGTACATCCATGTAGCTTTAGTAATAGTTAAGAACAGGTCAGTAAGGTGTAATGAAAATATTGATTAAATCAATACCTCCTGATTTTAGAAAAGAAATGAGGAGGCGATTGGATTTAACACTACAAATTTTGACCTTCAAAAATGTAAAGACGGTATAATAATCTTGAATGTCATGTTAGTTTTTTTTCTTTTTTTCGAAAGATAAATATATAAATAGCAAAAAGGAGGAGAAAGCCTTCCTCCAGAGGCTTACACAAGAAGGCGAAGCATATGGAGAACATATACCTCCCAATAGAGACAGCAAAAAAGAAAAAACAAGAAATAAAAACAAACCACAGACTCATAGCAGCCATGAAGGCTCAGACAACCGCCTAAAAACATGACAACAGCCCGCAGACCCTCACGCCCGCCACAACCAAAAGGTGTAGGCCAGTCCACCCAACACGCCACCAAAAATGATAGCAGCAGCAAAACCAATCTCAGAATGATCCAACGGATCTGCAAATCTGCCAGCACCATCGAGCTCCGGCAAGGCCACCGCCCAATGGTGTAGACAGAAATAAGAATAAGTGACAATCGGTACAGTAGCTAGAGCCCTCAACCACAAGAGTATGGATAGACTGCTGAGCGGAAGAAACCCAAACGCGCAGTCCGAAATGACAACAGAAAACACCAGCGAATCTAGCCTAAGCGAAAGCCGGACCTAGAAGACAGCCAAAAAAACCTGAAACTAAAACAAGAAGCCGAATTAAAATAAAAGGGGGGGAACGGGTAGGGATCGGAGGGTGAAATCCACCACCCGACAGCAGAGAACTATCCGACACCCAGTCTAGCAGCAGTAGGAGAACAGGAAATCGACAGAAGTCCCACTAGCCGCTCAGAACGGTGGCTCATGGGACCTCTGTAGGGTCTACCCCGGAAAGCCGGAAAGACGTCACTCCTCACTCGATAGATTATGGACAGCGGATCCATAGAGCTGCTCTCGAAGGTAGCCTTATTCCTCGCACACCAGACGTGCCAGCAAATGAGACAAGGAATCAACCGGAACACGATAGACCGAAGCGATTTCCCAGAACTTCCAGCCCACCAGGAGTTCAGAAGTTCTAGAGGAGATCTCTCAGTACTTCGAACACCGATTAGATTTCCGAAGTAATTCCAGCAAGCTCTGACCAAGAAACCACCGAAAAACAAATGGTTCAAGGATTCCGTTTCACCGTTTCCGCAGCATCTACAGCGTGAAACAGTAGGAATGCCGATCTTTTGAAGATTCTCGTCCAGTGGCAATCCATCATGTAGCAAACGCCACATAAATAGAGAGACCTTGAGAGGAATGCGAGAATCCCAAATAAAAGAAAATTCAGGGCGGATGGGGGAAGGAATTCTGATGGAGGACCAGGCTTTCAGAATCGAAAAGGAAGAGCCATCCCATCCTGACAAACCGCCGTGAGAATCAGATAAAAGCTTTACAGACTGCATGTGCTTCCAGGTCTCGCTAGCGTAGGTAGGAGTGCCCGAAAAATTCGAACCCGCAAGTCCTTGGTACTTAGCTCGGAGGAACGAAGCCCACTAAGAGTTGTTGGCGCCAAACCTGTACCACAACTTCCAAGCGAATGCCGCACAAAGGTCTGTGGGGTTACGAAGACCCAACCCTCCTTCGTGTTTGGGGCGACAAATCACGTCCCACGACATCCAGTGGTGACGACGGCCGTTGTCCTTGTTTCCCCAGAAGAAAGACGAAGCCAGAGACCGATAAGATCGGAAAAAAGAGGAGGTAGGGGTCATAGTCGCGAAAATATGAGTTCCCATCGAGTCTAAAACAGACTTGATAAGAACAAGTCTGCCTGCTTGAGAGAGAATGGACGAGTTCCAGCGCAAGATCTTCCCCCTCACTTTGTCGGATAAGGGGTCGAAAATAGCGTTAAGTTTTCTGCCCCGGTACAGGACAATACCAAGGTAGGGAAGGGGAAGGGATGTTTCCTTAAAACCGGTGAAAGTCTCGATCCAAGAAGCACGGGATTGAGACATGTTCTTCGAATGGACGAAGCAACATTTGGAAGGGTTAACGAGTTGGCCCGAAGACCTCTCGTGTTGATGGATGAAGCTAAGGAGCCGCCTAACAGAGGAACGGCTGTCATTAGAGAAAATGACAATGTCATCTGCAAAGGATAAGGAGGAGATGAGAGGGCAACCCCTCGAAATCCCAAAGCGCTGGATTTGACCGTAGATGGTTAAGGATTGGAGCCCGCGAATAAAAGCCTCTGCCGCGATCACAAAAAGAGACGGCGAGAGAGGGTCACCTTGACGTAAGTCCCTCCCAGCTTTGAAATACCCATGGGCCGAGCCGTTAATGAGGACAGAGAACCAGCAGTTGGAGATGAGCCTCCACACCAAGTCTATCAGGGCCTCCGGAAAACCGAAGGACCTTAAAACCTTGATGACGAAAAACCAGGATATGCGGTCGTAAGCCTTTGCCATGTCCAGTTTGAAGACAACATTAGATCCCCAAACTTTCCGTTCAATTTGTGAGATCAGTTCCTGGGCTAGAAGGACGTTATCTGAGATAAGCCGGCCCTTGACAAACCTTGCTTGAGACGGAGAAATGATACGCTCAAGGAAAGGAGCCAAACGGGAGGCCAGGATTTTAGAAATGACCTTATTTGAGAAGTTGCAAAGACTAATTGGCCGGAAATCCGCACAAGTCTTTGGGTTATCGCACTTAGGCCTAGCCAACAGAGTGTTTCATGACAATGCGTTTAAGCCTAGCCACAAACGCATCATTACCGATACCACGCACATTCCAGAAAAGGAAGTTCGCCATGAGAGAAAGGAAGAAAACGAACAGAAAGAGGCGAAAACACCTCCCACAAGGAGCAAGAAAAACTCAAACTCAAACCAAATACAACGAAAAGCGAGCAGATCGATCGATCCGCTCGGACGCCGCTATAGAGCGTGTGCGAATGGTACGAGGGGTGGAAGGAACTCTCCGCTGTCTGCGCCTAGTCGATCGAATGGGAGGGTCGGGCAGCGCAGTAGACTCCTCACCCCCGGACTCTACCAAAGAAGCTAAGGAGGAACCAACCAACGAAGACGAAGGAGCAGAGTTCCTAGCTAGACAATCTAGACGCTCATTGAGGAGCGCCATGTTAGTTGCCAACCACGATGTAGCAAAAACAACAGTTTATATTTGAGGTCTCAGTATTTCTATATGGTTATAAATCTAAGATAAAATAATTGAAAAATAACAATTAAATATTTATATTCTTACATTTATATTATTATATGTTCATGTGTAAGTGAACGCGTAGGTGTTTTAAGGATGCCTATAATGCAATTTGTTTTCTTCATATGCTTCATTTTAAGTAAAAATATCAAAATTTATGTTAATATTTGTATGCTTATATAACTTCATAATAGGATTTAGGTGCAACAAAAAGCACTTTAATTTTTTGAACCTTATACATGTGTAGGGGCTTTGCACGAAGACACTTTGCGTTTTTTTATTTTTGAAAAATAGGGACCAAATTTACAAATTCATTTCTACAGGGACTCTTTGTATAACAACATCAAAAACAGGGACATGTGACTCTTTTCTTGTATTTTAAATTATGCAACTAAGAATTACCACTAAAATAAGATGTTTGTGAAACTAGAAAATTTACTGTATTTGTGTATTTCCTAGGTTGATAATCAACTTTATAATAAGTGCTGAATTATGCATATATTTTGCTTAATTTTAGTTAAATGTGTAATGCTAAAGTTTTAATGAAGCAGCCAATAGTTATGTGCTTAGTAGATCACATAATACAATTTTGATGAATCGTACAAAACACAGTTCTCCGATGTGAACATTCATTGAAAAAGTTACATTTTCCCCTAAATTGATGCCTTGTAAAGACATCTTTTGTGGTCTAATGAGTCAAACAAAACAAAGAATGATTCAATTTTATATGTAGTAGCTCATCTGTATTAGAGCATCTTCAAATATACATAATCAAGATAGAAGAATTCAACTACCTGCCATATCGCGACAGTAGCCTTCCCTAATATTATTGAGCATACCAACTTCATTTTCATTCCATTTTCAGGTATAAGAAACATACACTACTAGAACTACAGTATATAGCCACGACAGGATTCCAACGAATTTCCAACGGCTCGTTATTTTTTAACAAACCGTTGGTAGCCGTTGGTAACCGTTGTAAAAATGTCGTTTGCGGCCGTTGGAAGCCGTTGGAAATATTCGTTTAAACCTGCAGCAAGCCGAGAGCAACATTCATTCTCCTCTCCTCCAACAAAAAACCCCAAATCCTCCACCCTCTTCCTCCACTCCTCCTCTTTTCTTGCTCCCAGCCTCCCCACGCAACCGGCAGCCACTCCGACGCCATCAATCTACACCAGCGGCCTCTCTCCATCCAATTCCACTCAAAAATCAGGTTTTGCCTAAAACCTTAAAATTTTAAATTTTGCTAATTTTGTGTTTAATTTGTTGTTATAGTTGTATCTAATGGCCTATTGATTGTTTATTATACCAAACTAAGTGCTAATTACAATTATTACCATCCAAATGTCCAAATTGTTTGTGTATATATATTATGCACATATATACATATGTTGATAATTTAGTGTAAATGCGCATTTGAGTTAGCGTTAGATTAGTTAGGATTGATTTAAATTATTTTGTGTATGTTTTGTAAAATATTAGGCAAACATGAATTAGTCGAATATTTTACGAACATGAATTATATCTTTTACAAAATATATTAGCATTAGATAAGTATATAATTTAATATATATATACACATGAATTATATATTTTGCGAAATAGTAAAAATCATATAATTTACTATATATTTAATAAAATAGTATAATATAAATAAAATAATACATAATATGCTTTATTTTATATATTTAATAAAACGGTAACATATAAACAAAATTTAAATCTCTTAGTGAATTTTTGGCCCCGTCTGACAAGTATTGTATATGATCGTTGTATGAATATTTGTTTTTATTGCAAAACGGATATTCATATTCATCTGATACAATATTTGTTGGATTTGTCCCTGTATTGGACAAGTTACAAACACTATAAAGTAATTACGTTTCGTAAATCATATCGTTATAAACGGTTCACAAAATTTCGACGGCATTTTCTTTTCGTTCCTTGTGTACATGCATATGTGTACGATATAAGGAACACGGGGGAAGTGCTGCCGAAATTTTAGGAAATCGTTTATAATGATATGATTTAAGAAATGTAATTACTATTGTGTTTGTAATGGGAAGTAGGATAATCGACCATAACAAAAGGTACAAAAATGTAAACAAAATAGCAAGAAATATAACTTTGTATATAAACGAAAATGGATTATAAAAAACAGTAAAATCTAAATGTGTTTATCCATCTCTAAAAAGAGATAAAGCGGACTGGTCTGCGGTTTTTAAAACCAAGGCGAGATTTACATTCGATGGAAAGAATATTCCAGAAGAACAAGCCTATCAAGCAGATATCGAGGAAAATGTTGAAATCGCAATTACAAACGATCAAACTGATTTTGGACAATTAAATGATGAGACAAATGTATTAGTCGAAGCATTTGAGAGTGTAGAGGAAAACGATATAGAACACGAGACCGAATCTGAATTAGAAAACGACGAGGACTGAGTAGTATCCGGTAATTTTTACAATTATTCACGCACACGCATCACATATCATCATCATCATTACATGCACTACCAATTAAAAATGACTTTATTACATGCACCACATATCATCATCATTTTATCTATGTCTATAATTAAAAATGAAACTTTCAACAGGTATTATGTCAGGCTCCAGACGTCGTAGCTCTTCTCGCTCGGCCGGCGAGAGTAGTGGTGAGCCTCCGGCTCGACCACTTGTATATTTGCAGCCAAAGACTGATGGAGCGTAAGTATCAAAATTAAAATGATAACAATATAAATTTGTTTATACATATATATATATATATACTTGTCTAAAGCTTTGTTTTATATTTAACACAGGGGATTTGATTTGGAGCCCTCAGGAGTTGTGCTTGGCATTTCCAAGCAATCATATATGAGCAGGATGACAGATTGCTGGCCTAAGTGGAGTAAGATCCCTGACCAAGTCAGGAAGGCCATCTGGCAGGATTTTCTGGTGAGTTTATACCACTTTACTATATGAATAAGTATAAATGAACAATTAGTAATATTTTCTCTTTATATAGGGGCAAGTGGACTTGGCGGAGCCCGATGTCGCCATGGTTCAGCGCCACTGGAATTCGAAGGTCGTCAAAAATTACAGGGAGGTAATGTCAGCTCTTAAAAAATCGGGGAAGAAACCGAACTGGATGGGCACTTCCGTATGGGATTCTTGGATGAGTTGGTGGGAGGCCGACGAGTTCAAGGTAAATCTACCAAATATATAGTTAATTATTTCGCAATTAGTAAATATAATATTCAATTTAAATTGCAGGTAGAGTCGGAGAGGAACTCTGCCAATAGAAGTAGGAATCCTATAACGCATCGTGGCGGATCCAAGTCTTTTCAGCATCACCGTAAGGACTTGGTAAATTTATCAATTACGAATCTAAACCGTTATTACATTTTGTATATTGATCAGTTCAGTAATTAGCTATGAAAAATTAAAATATATAAATTATTTATTGCAGAAAAGATTGCTTGGACGTCCCGTGTCTATGATGGAGGTATTTACCCGCACCCACGCATCAAGACAAGCAGACAATGCTGGCAATATTACATATCAGTGGGATGATGATGATAAGGCGACGGCTGCAAATGTAAACATATTTTAAATCTTATTTTATTAATATCGATATGTTTAAATCATATTCTACTAATTTTAACCTGTAATTGTTTTTTATTTTAGGCAAAGTTTCAGGAGGCACGGGTAGAGCTGCTTTCAGAATCGGATCGCGATGAGTTGACGGTAGAGGAGCAAGATAATATTTTCGACGTTATTATGGATCCGACGTAGCGGAATAGGCGCTATGGCTATGGAAACCAAGCGGTAATCTTATAAACATTGCAATATTATATTTAATAAATTAACCTATAGATACACTATACATATGATGATTTCTACCTGAGTTAAATCTAACATATACGTGATTTATAAATATTAGATAAGTAAAAAAGGAAAAATATACAAAGATATGTGATGAAAATGGATGAACCAAAAAAAATATAAGAATACTTTTAACACCTATATATTGTATTAAAAATATGCATTTCCTTGTGGTATATGCATTGCTTAAGATCGCGTCATTTACGTTTCTATATTTTAAAATATGCATTGCTTAAGAAAATGATTATAATACAAATGTGAACATCTCACATTCTATTTGCAGGTTCGGGCAGCTCAAAAGGCGTGTGACAAAGCTGAAATAAAAGAGCTTAGAGCCATGGTTGAGCAGCTGCAAGAGCAGGACCGTCTTCGCGCTATACAAATGGAGCAGCTGAATCAACGTTTAGCGGAGTACGCGCAGAGACATGGTTCCTTCCCTTCATCGTCTGGTGCTTCCGGAGGTGATGATGATGCTTGAGAGGTATGATGATTATTGTCTTTGTGGTTGGTTATTGTACATATTGACTTTGAGGTGGTGAGGATTGTGTTTGATGGTTATTATGTATATATTGACTTTGAGGTGGTGAGGTTTAAGTGTTTGCATTGTATATATTGACTTGAATATGGAGTTGGAGTTGGTGTTGGTGAGGGTTTTGTTGTTTATGTACATATTGACTTGGAGTTTGGTTTGAAAATGTAATGTTTGATGTTGATTTTTGGTTGTTTATATTGTTTGTGGTATAATGTGTTGGATATGTGATATATATGTGAAATGGAGTGGAAATGGAATGGAAATTGATATATATTGATTATGTGTGGTTGGAAGGTGAATGACTTGCTGTTATAAAAAAAATTTCACCCAGATTAGCAACGGCTACCAACGTCTCTTTGGTCATTTTAAACCAACGGCCTCCATCGGCAATATACCGTTGGGAGCCGTTGGAATAGCCCCGTTGTTTCCGTTGGAAAGCATGAACGCTATTCCAACGGCTCCCAACGGCCGCCAACGGCTTGGAGCCGTTGGAATAACCGGTTTCTCTTGTAGTGATATGTTCATGTCTGCCATAGTTACCAAAGTACCTTCATTTTCAAGTGGAACTTTTATTAGCTAGACATTAGGTGAAATTTTACTAAGAAAAATAGAATAATTGCAAATTACCATAGAAAGAGAAGTAGCATGAAGAACAAACATTTTCTTTGAATATAAACAAATTCTCTGCCTTCTCCCTTAAACCTACGTTGATGGAGGGAAATTAGCTGGATCATTGTTTCAAACGGTCCATGTACATAGAAATATGATGAAAACGGAAAAAAAAATCAAAACCATGAACATCAAGGTATAGAAAATCGGAACATTATTTAAATCACTTTACGTGCATACAAATATGAATTAGGGTGAAAATATACCAAACCATTAACGTTAAGCCATACAAACTCATTACCATTAAGACTAAGTAGTATTAATGAGAAGTGAAAATCTAGTAGAACCATAAACAACAACCAATATAGCCCTATTATCTTTGAAACTCATATTTCTCAAATAACACAATCACTTATCAATGTCGTGATCTCTAATAAATCCAAATATGTTAATTTGAGGAAGAAGGAGAATTGAAGAACACTAATAAATCCAAATATGTTAATTTGAGGAAGAAGGAGAATTGAAGAACAGTGATATATTTTTAGTTTGTAAAACGGATTTAAGGAACCAAATAGTGGGTTAAAACCTGTTGAACTTAATATTTTTTTGCGAAGATTAGGGGTGAGTGGGGTATCATGGGGAGGAACTTCAAAAACCAATTAGATCTGGTTATAAACGGTTGTTTAACAGAGTTAGTGGACGTAATTTATTTGTCCACGTGGATCAGCTGCAGCCATCTGATATCATTGTCAAGAATGAATCATGGCCGTTCTTTGTCTCTTGTTTATCTACCAAGGGATTTTAATATTTAGGTTAACGGTATAAATAAACTAATAAAAGGATTATGAAAATAAATTGTTTTTGTCGACATTTTAACTAATACATACACTACTTAACACTAAATTATGTTACACTAATTAACACATACACTAATCAACCCAAATTAGCCCTAATTTTACATTAATTTTCAGATTTATACACTAACAACCTTAATTAACATTTTCAAATCAACCAATATACAATTGTAGCCAATCAATGAGCTATTATCATTGAATCTAAGCATAAATTAACATTAATTTTACAACAATTTGAAATAATTAGTTTAGGGAAAGAATATATTTAATTTTTGATGGATTTAAGGCATAGAAGCTTGGAGATTCCAATTTGATGAAGATTGCGATGGATTTTAGCGGATTTAGGTGGTTAGGGACAGATTTTGATGGATTGAGGGTTATGAAATTTGGGTTATGGGTCTAGGGAGAGTAAGAAATATGGAAGAAACTGGCTCGGCCGAAGCCATATTCGCAATATTCCGACGACTACCAATAACCGTTGACGACATATTTTTGATGGCTTTCGACGACCATTTAATTTAAAATTAATTTAGTTTAGTTTAATTTATTAATTTAATTTGCTATAATTTTTTTAAAAAGTATACAATAATCCACTTTTGTTTCTAAATATTAAAAATGTTATTTTTATTTGTTAAACAATACTTTTTTAAGATTTGATTATTAAGCATGAATTTAAGTGTATTTAACATAATAAGTTAATATAAAATAAAATATTTGTTAAAAAAATAAATTTGTTAAATCTTATGTATGTCCAAGTTATTTTGAGCCTACAGTCAAAAGATGAAAGAAAATAAACAGGTTTAAGATATCAATCTTGATTTTTAAATTTATAGTCGTTCATCGACATTCAGACTTAAACCTTTCATTCGAAGGTCAATGATCTTCAAACAAGATGAAATTTAAATCATATATACTACATTATGTATTTATCCAATCTGTACGGTTGGATTACAAAAATAGATAGAAAAAAATTTATACTTCAAACATGTCATTTTCATAGAAGTTGTCCCAACAATATTTATTAAGTGTTATACAACTCCTTTGAAAATAATATATTTTGAGTCGAATTTTTTTCTCTTTCATTTTTTTTTTCGATTCAAACCGTACGGATTGGATAAATACATTATAAAGTATATGTGACCCGAATTTCGTCTCGTTTGAATCGTTTGGCCTTCAAACGAATTGTTTTTAGTCCGAATGTAGACGAACGACTATAAATTTAAGAATCAAGATTGACACCCTAAATTTATTTACTTTTTTATCATATTTTGGAAGTAGGTCCAAAATACTTTGGACCGACATAAGATTTAAAAAAAATATTTTTCTACCAATTTTCTTTTATATGAATTTATAATGTTAAATATATATAATAATTCATAATTTGTTACACAATGGTTAAAAAATATATTTTAATTCAAAAACTGTTACGCATCATAAATTTCACTGAAGTTGTATAATGGACGGACTGAAAGTTATGTAGATTGATCGTTTTGAGTTTGATTTCCAATAAAGTTAAATTTCGAATTACACGACCAAAGGTTATCGAAAGTACTAATTTAATTAATCACAAATAGTTGTAAAATTAAAGAATTTAATAAAAATATCTTCATTATTTTTTAGGAATTAAATAATTATTTTTAAACAAATTTCAAATTTTTGTAATTATAAGTTATAATGATGTGATAAATTAAAATAGACCGTGGTCGTAAGCAGTCGAGAATGTCATGGCGAAGCCGTAGATCTATCAACCATACTATAGTTAGTAAGGTTATTCTACTTTAAAAGAGTCTTAGATAAAATATTGTTAAGGTCTCCTTGAGTATATATGCGCACATGATCATACACAAATTCAAATACTTCACAATACAATAGAAAACTGTATTTACTAACCATAGACGTCTGGAGAAATACTCGGAAAAATAAATTTCTAAAGCCACGGACGTCTGAGGTTTTACCACAGACATATGTCATCTGTAAAATTGCATATTTCTGAATAGACACTTCTGTTGAACAAAAAGAAATTACCTCTTCATCGAAAGGTTGTAGCCATTAAAATGAATAGACCTTATCTAATAATAACAACTCTTCATCTGCATCCTTTTGAATCTATAAATACTACCATGATTGAGAGTTAGAGATAAACTGAATTGAATTAATTAAATCTATTCTCTCTTGATTTCTTATCACACTCTTGTCCATACATTGCTTACATACTCTCAATCTATTATAACCAGAATATAATTTTGGTTAAACCACTTCCTACAACTCAAAGCATTCACATTCACATACTTAAAGGAGATCATAGGAAGATTTGTACTATAAGTCAAAAACCGTATTATTTGAAACACAAGATTGTCACAGATATACTTTTGTATTAGCATATTCCTCTGGGCGAAGCGAGGGTTAATTGGTTAAATGAAATACCGAAGGGGAGCTTTGGGACTAGTGTAGGACGGGAGGTCCGAACCAGTATAAAATATCTGATGTGATCGCTTTTATTATTTATCTTATATTCAATTATTATTCTCTGCTTAACATAGTTAGTAATATACACTCACATACGTGTATATATATATATATATATAAATTGCATTATTTATAGAGATGTTATAGACTTTCAATTGGTATCGGATCAAGGTCATTTCAATCTATAGTAGCATGTAGTTGAAAAATCATTAATATGGCCAGCACATTTCAAGAAAGGTCAATCATCCTCTTCTTACAATCCCTTAGTTAATGATGTTCTTGTGAGGAATGCAGAATATGGATCTTAAGGCTAGAATGAACACTAGAGGGGGTGAATAGTGTTTATAAGAAATTACTAAATCTTTTTGAGTTATTGTTGATTTGTACACAAATGTATGCAATATTCAAACACAGATATAATCACAGAATCAAACACAGATGCAGAAATAAAGTAAATGCAGTAAAGGAAAGAACACACCGGATTTTATACTGGTTCGGAGTTACCCTACATCCAGTCCTGCACAACTAAGTATGGATTTCCTTTCAAAAGCAATTCAACAATTACAACCCTCGATTTCAAGGCCATGAGGTACACCCTTTAGAATCACAATCCTCTGGGTAGAGATACTTGATTTCTAGGGCAACAAGTTCACCCAATTGATTTCCAAGGCTACAATCACACCTTTTCTCGCTTGATTGATTTCCAAGGCTACAATCACAACTTTTCTCGCTAGATAGATTACAAAGAAGCCTATAACTCTGAATAGCACTGGGATATTGTTAAGATAGTGATAGAGAATCAAACCAGAGATGATCTAGTTAGATTCAATGTTGATTCGGTAGAGTGATGAAAGGATTTTGAATAAGAAAATGTGAAAGAAGAAGAGAAGTGAAAAACCAAAAAATCTGATATAAAATTCATTTAAACCAACCCCTATTTATAGAAGAACAATAGCCATGTCCATTCGTGAAAGGTTATGGCGAATAGACACTTCTTTTGAAATTCAAATTTTTGAATCTAACTGTCACTATGTCGACATGGGGTACTAGGGCATGTTGACATCCCAAAGCATTTTTTGAAGATTTGATTTTCTTTGAAAATAACCTTTATCTTATATTAAAAACTATTTAAACTTTATAAATATACTTGACTATAGATAAAATACATAGATAAATATAGAGAATAATGTATATATAATTTTACTATAATTTTATATTTAAATCTAAGTATAAATATATTATAATTAAAATATAGTTTTAAAACAAACGAAGTTTAAAACAAGAGTTTATTAAAAACAAAAACAAAGAATATTTTAAGGCTAAAACATCCTTTTGAAAATCATTTGAAAAGATAATTTTTAAGGCTAAAACATTTTGAAAAGCAGTTTTGAAAATTATTCTGAAGTAGTTTTGAAAATCATATTGAAGTAGTTTTGCAAGCTTCTTCCTGCAGAATATCTCATCACATCAGGACTCGAGAACTTGTACCAAAACCAGGATGTTCGTGGGTTTGTAAGCCACTTGTCGTAGGTTTATAAGCCACTTGTCGTGGGTTTGTAAGGCACTAAAAAGGTAGAAATGGGTGCCATCCCAAAAGAAAAATGGAGTGAAGATTTCAGTGCTATTATGAAGTTTTAACATAATTCTAGACTCAATACTTATCTGGAAATCTTGAACTCTTGATAATCTTGATACTCATGAGTCTTCAATCTTGATATCTTGAATCTCTATATTGTACAGTCTTCATTCTTGGTACATGCATGGTTAAATCCTGCATATACATATATATCTAAACTATAATGTTAGTATTTATATTTTATAATCTTATTCTAAGGTTGTTGTCATCAAAACCAACTTCTCAGGGACTAACAATCTCCCCCTTTTAGATGATGACAACCTTTGTTTATAAAATATTACTTCTATCCTAATAACTCCCCTTAAAACTGATAACTCCCCCTTAATCTATGCCTAACTCTTCTATTTTATATTTCTCCCCCTTTGTCATCAACAAAAACAAACTAACTCCAAACTATATAACTCCCCCTCATTCTTGTACTTAAGTACCTGCATTAAACTATATAATAGAGTATATAATAGATAGATTAAGAAATAACTATACTTATAGACATGATATTCAATTAATATATTAATGTATATTTATACATTCATCAATCCATACCAAGTGTCAATCAAACCAATCAAAACACACAATTTCAATCAAAGCAATCAAATCAAACAAAACAAATAAACCAACATCAAACGTTTCGAGGAACTTCCACCCATCCTTCTTCTCCGAAAATAGGGTCTGCTTTGATGGCATCCCAATTTTCATTGTCATTTGTGAGAGAGACAAGAGGATGTGCTTCGTTATCATCCTTGTGTAGTGAAGAAATCATCCATCGCATTGCATCGAAATGTCTTTCTTGCTCCTTGATCATCTTCATTTGACTCAACTCTAAGTATCGTTGGTTACGAAGAATGAACGAAAGAATATTCTTGAACGAATTAAGAGTCTCTTCAAGATTCTCGGTTAAATTGTGAATAGGATTTGCCATTTTTGAATTTGTGAGAAGAATGAGAGATAAAGAAGATAGAAAATAATATTGAGTGAAGAATTCTGGAAGAAATAGGTATTTATATGTGTAGGAATTCGTTTGAAATGAATAGACATAGGGTAGTTATTCAAATTTCAAATTTGAAATGAAATGTCATTTCTGACCAGTACATGTCGACATGGTCAGGGGGGATGTCGACATGGTCCGGTGAATTTTGATGATTTATTTTGATTTTGTGAATAATTGTGTGTATATATATATATTTATATAATATACTAACATTTATTCAGGAGATAAGATAAGCTAGATAACAGAAAAGGAAATCAATTTCATTGCATAATAGGATAATACAATGATTAACCATAAAGAACTACATAAATATTCAAACTAAAGCAAACTAGAGTAATACATCATGAAATGAAAAGATGCAACTAGTTAGAGGATGATGAAGATGAAGATAATCCAAGTTTCTTGCTGACTTTGGAGAAAAACTTGGTCAACTTGGACGACATTTTGTCCAACTTCTTACTAACGGATCGTTTAAGAATCCGTTGATTCTTAACAATTATCTTTTGGTTTTTGAGAAGGGTTTTGTTGGTAGGATTGGAGGGATATTTAATACTTTCTAGGGATGTTTCACCTTCTTCTTCTTCTTCTATTTCCATTTCATCCCCTTCTTCTTCTTCTTCCTCTTCCTCCTCTTCCATTTCTTCATGAGCCAAACGCTCTTCCTTTTCGGCAAGAGTCTCATAAGGTTGAAAAACATATGGGATTTTCATGAGAGAAATGTTTGAGATATTAAAAACTTTTCTTGAAATAAATTCTTCTCCTTTGAAATTTACTCCAAAATAGTTGAAAATCCGAGTAAGGTAAATTCAATGATATAAAGTGTTTTCTCCCATTTCAAATTTTTTAGGACGAAGTTCATCCAAAATAACTTGCGCCCAATTGATATCATAATTTCCGAAAATAGCAAAAAGTGCTTTGCACGCTTTTGAAGTAGGATTGTTAAAATTTCCCGATCTTGGGGTCAAAGTATGTTGTAAAAGAAGATTGACAATTCTTGCTTTAGGACGAAAGTTTCGGTTTTTAAATTCAAAGTTTTCATCTCTTTCAAAAATATGATATAATGTCTAACGATCATGTTCATCGATTTGAAAACTAGAAAGATCCATTCCCGTGCTTTTGCAATTGAGAATGGTACCCAAAAGATCACAATTCAAAACAATTTTAGTGCCTTTGACACTACCCCAAATTTCATTATCATTTCCTTCATAAAATTCTCGATTGAGATTTGCATAGAAAATTTTAACAAGATTTGGGTAACAAACAAAATCATTTTGAGAAGAATCAACAAGACTAAGAATTTGATTGTTTGCAAAAAGAGTATCAATTTCATAAGAAGCAAAATCTTGAAAAATAGCAAACTTTCCGCGATGGACTTTTCCATAGTTAGTATAATTGATGTATGCTTTTATTGCCTCCGGATTATTGAGGAGTTGCTCTTTCAAGTTTCTGGAAAGTCTCATGGTGGAGGGGTTGCTTGAAGAAGCCATTAAAGTAGAGAGTAGAGAGCTTGGAGTTTTGAAGAGAGAGTTTGAATTTGAAAATGAAAGTGAAAAGTTGTGATAAAAGAAAGTGAATAAATAGATTTTTGAAAGACATGTTCTCTGGTCAAAAGATGCCTTTTCAAAGTATTGAATGAAGTGAAAAGGTGGAGGAAAATTCAAGCATTTGAATTCAAATTTTAAATTTCAAAATTTGTACCCATGTCGACATCATGGTAGAGACAATGTCGACATATGCTTGTGAATTTCTATGATTTATTTTTCTTAAGTATTCTAATATATATATACTTATTATTTTAATGTCTATATATATATATATATCTGGAATATTATTAGAATTATAGTATATTCCAGAAAATATTATTATATTATTAAAAAAATAATAAAAATAAAATTATAATAGAATTATAATAAAATTATAATAATAATAAAATAATAAAAAATAAATTTAAAATTCAATCAACACACCAATTCAAAATCAATCAATCAAGCAATCAATCATCTAATTCTAAGCATGCAATTTCGATCAATTGTATTGTAAATGTGTACCTTTTTCTGAGTCCGTTTTCTTGAATTTGTTGAAGTCGTGAACTGCCGTGAAACACAAATTTGAGTTATCTGTCTTATGATCATCATCGCTTGAGGACGAGTCCGGGTCATCTAGAGTAGCAGTAAATGCACGCTTCCGTTTCTTTACTGAATCATGTTAAAAAATCAATTCCTTGGTTTCGATGATCACAACTATGCAATGGAAAACAAATATACATATACAGGAAGTTGATATAGAAACATCACCAAAAAGACAAGAACAAGACTCAAAAGAAGTATCAAGAGGCTACAAGTCGAGAGAATCGGATAAGAAGTGATACAAACACAAGAAAAGCAATATGCACCAATCTAGACGTCTGAAATACTACCAGACACAAAAAAACATATGAAGGTCAGACGTCTGAGGTCACTTTCCAGAAGTCTGAAAATGGGCTCGACTGTGTAATTTCAAACTCCAATTGTCACATCCGAAGAGACACATCCACTCCTCTTCACTGCAACTCTTCATCACCAACAGGAGCAACTATACAACGATTGTTAATGAAGGCAACTACACATAGAGACTCTTCATCACTATAAATAGCATCAGGAATTCAAGAGAATATCTCACCTTACTCACTTACGCTCTTATCTCTTGCACTCTGATTTATTCCTGATCTATAAGCAATCAACTACTTGTATTTAACTCTTCCATATATACAGAACTCCTCATTCAGATATTCTCTAGAGAGATATATATATTGGAAGCATTTGTACTCAATAGTCAACATCCGTGTTATAGAACACATTCTTGACAAAGAAACTCTGCAATTGTAAACCTGTTCCTCCGGATCAAGTGAGGATTAGTTGAAAGGAAATTCCGAAGAGGAGCTTCGGGACTGGACGTAGGACGGGAGGTCCGAAGCAGTATAAAATACCGGTGTGATTATTTTCATTTACTTTGCTACTATCGCTTATCAAGTTATATTATATAGTTAGTTGTTTACACTTGCATATATCCTATACGATCCACTCATATAGACTTTCAATTGGTATCAGAGCAAGGTTCGTTTAAAAGAACAGTAACACGTTTTTTAAATCATTCTAATATGGCAAGTATTTTTCAAGAAGGACAATCCACAGCACGACCCCCACTTTTTAATGGCTCTAATTATTCATATTGGTCAACACGTATGAGAATTTTTATGGAAGCTAATGGTTTAGAAATTTGGTCAGCCACTCAAGATAAATATGAAGCTCCAACTACTGCTATGAACACATGGACTGATGCACAAAAGACCTTAGCATCAAATAATGCTAAAGCTATGAATGTTTTGTTTTGCTCACTTGACAAAAATGATTTTTCACGTGTCATGTTATGTACAACTGCATTTGATATTTGGCGTACCTTACAAATTACACATGAAGGTGCAACAAAGGTTAAACAAACTAAAATTTCAATCTTACAAAACCAATTTTCATCATTTAAAATGAAACAAAATGAAACTATAGTAGACATGTATTCTAGATTTCAAACTATTCAACATGATCTGATGGCATTAGGAGTTAAGTTTATTGATTTTGATTTAGTTTCTCGAATACTCAACTCTTTAACACCTAATTGGGAAAGAAAGGTATTAGCTATTGAAGAAGCTAACGATCTTTCTACTCTCAAAGTTGAAGAGTTGATAGGAAATTTGATGTCCTATGAAGCTAATTTGCAGGCACATAAAGAATTAAATTCGGAAAAGAAGAACATAGCATTTCCATCAATAAAGAATGATGACTCAGATTTAGAAGAAGATGAGATAGTATTTATTGCCAAAAACTATAATAGATTCAAGAAATTTAGAAAAATGACCAAGTTTCAAAAAGAAGGAAAGACCAACTCAACAAATCTATCTCAAATTAAGTGTTATGAATGTGATCAATACGGACACATGAAAAAGGATTGCCCAAAGCTTAACAATGATAAAAACAAGAGCAGATCTGAAAATTTCAAAAAGAAGAAAGCTTTCAAAGTAACATGGAATGACATTGATTCTTCATCTTCAGAAAGTGAAAGCGATAGTGACGGAGAGCAAGCTAATGTATGCTTTATGGCACAAAAAGATGAGGTACGTCCGGAACTTAGCTATGAAGAATTACTTGAACTTAGCATAGAATTAGATGATAAATTTAGACTAATTAAAAAATTGAACTAATAAATAGTAAAAGTAAATAGATTATAACTTGAAGTAGGAATGTTGAAAGATGAAAAAACTATTTTAGAAGAAGAACTTGAAATATCTCAAGAAAAATTAAGAAATAATGTGATAGAAAGTGAGAACATTACTCTAGTAAAAGAAAATGTTGATCTTAAAAATAGTATTGAATTATTGAAAACGGAAAATAGAGAATTAAAAGAAAAATTAGATAAAATTATCAATAATGTATCAAAATTCAACAAAGGAAAACAAGATTTGGAAAATCTTATCAGAACATCAAAACCATCAGGTAATAGAAATGGAATAGGATTTAAAAATGTTCTAAACAAAAGGAAAATAATGCTAAAAATATTAATTATATAGAAACTAGAAGTTTATCTAAATAAAAGTTGAATACCAAAAATATGAAAATTTGGGTTCCTAAAACAAATAATAATTTGATTAGACAAAAGCATATCAGTAATTACTTAGAAAATGTAGTCTATAATAAAAACTATATTTATAAAGGTACCAAACCATCTTGGGTGTGGCTACCTTCTTCTAACAATTAGGACCCTAATCAAATATATGGGTACCAATTAAAACATTTTTTATCTTGCAGGTACCCAAAATAAAAAATAAGGAGAAATGGATACTAGATAGCGGTTGCTCCAAACATATGACCGGAAATTCAAAAATGTTATCAAATATAACATACATCGATGGTGGAACGGTAACATTTGGAGACAATTCAAAGGGATTTGTCATAGGCATTGGAGAAGTCATCAACTCTGGTATATCTAACTCTCCTATTATTACAAATGTTTTACTAGTAGAAAATTTAAAACACAACTTATTAAGCATTAGTCAATTATGTGATAAAGGGTTTCAAATAAATTTTGAAAAAGATAGATGTAATATTTTAGATAATAACAAACAACTCATTTTTGAAGGTTTTAGAAACAAAAATATTTATGTATTAAACATGAATATTAATAAAAATTCAAACTTATGCTTAACTGCCAAACATGATGATCCATGGTTATGGCATAAACGATTTTGTCATATTAATTTTAAGAATATTAATAAGTTAGCTAAACATGAATTAGTAAGAGGGTTACCTAAAATAAGTTACAAAGTAGAAAATTTATGCGACGATTGTCAAATTGGTAAACTAAAGAAAAGCTCGTTTAAATCTAAAAATAATATTTCTACAAAACAACCATTAGAATTATTACATTTAGATTTATTTGGTCCAACACAAATAAGATTTATTAATCATAACAAATATGTTTTCGTAATAGTCGATGATTTTTCAAGATATACATGGACTTTATTTGTAAAATGTAAAAGCGATACTTTTGGTATGTTTAAAATATTTGCAAAACGAATTAAAACTCAAATGAATTTGAAAATTAAAAATATTAGAAGTGATCATGAGAATTCGAAAATGATCTTTTTTCAAATTTTTGCAATAAAAAAGGGATAACTCATAATTTTTCTTTTCCTCGTACACCCCAACAAACTGGTGTCGTAGAAAGAAAAAATCGTACATTACAAGAATGCGCTCGAACATTATTAAATAGTAGCGGATTATCAAAACACTTTTGGGTGGAAGCTATTGCTACATCCTGTTATGTACTGAATCGAGTAACTATTCGTCCAATGACAAAACAAACTTGTTTTGAAATATTTTTTGGTAAAAAAACTAAAGTATCATACTTTAAAACTTTTGGCTCAAAATGTTTTATATTAAATACAAAAGATAAATTAGGAAAATTTGATCCAAAAGCCAATGAAGGTATCTTTGTTGGGTATTCAGATCGTAGCAAGGCATATAGAATTTTTAATAAAAAGAATAATACTATAGAAGAGAGTTTACATGTCTCGTTCGACGAAAATCCTTTCAAACAACAGACTAATGATGAAGAAGAAATTATTACACCAACAAATTCAACCAATTCTAGTAATAATGAAGCCAATATACAAAATAACACTATTTTATCATCTCCTAGGATTCTTAAGAATCATCCAATAGATAATATTATTGGAGATCTTAATTCAAGAGTTACTAGAAATCAACTTAATCAAATAAGTCATATAGCATTTGTAGCAAACTTTGAACCAAAGAATTATAAAGAAGCCGCAAATGATAATTTTTGGATAATAGCTATGCAAGAAGAATTACATCAATTCGAACATAATAACGTATGGGAATTAGTACCAAGACCTGAAGATCAATCAGTAATAGGAACAAAATGGGTATTTAAAAACAAGGCGGATGAAAATGGAAATATTGTTAGAAATAAAGCACGACTAGTGGCTCAGGGCTACAATCAAGAAGAAGGCATAGATTACGATGAAACTTTTGCACCGGTAGCAAGATTAGAATCCATTCGTACTTTACTCTCTTTTGCAACTCATAATAATTTTAAATTATTTCAAATGGATGTCAAAAGTGCCTTTTTGAATGGTTTTATCAAAGAAAATGTATACGTCGAACAACCACCGATTTTTGTTCATGAAAATTATCCCCATCATGTTTTTAAATTACATAAAGCACTATATGGATTAAAACAAGCACCTCGTGCATGGTACGAACGTCTTAAAAATCACCTAGTAACATCTGGTTTTCATATAGGAAAAATAGATACAACTTTATTCATTAAAAGAGAAAATGACGATATTTTAGTTGTACAAATTTATGTTGATGATATCATCTTTGGTTCAACCAACGAAAAACTATGTAATGATTTTTCAAATATTATGACAAATGAATTTGAAATGTCACACATGGGAGAATTAAATTTCTTCTTAGGATTACAAATAAAACAACTAGAAAATGGAATTTTTATTCACCAAGAAAAATATTGTAACGATTTATTACATCGATTTAAAATGGATAAAACTTCAAGCAAACCAACACCAATGAGTACCACTATTCACTTAGAAAAAGATGAAAATGGAAAAGATTTTGATGAAAAGTTATATCGAAGTATGATTGGTTCTTTACTATATTTAACGGCTAGTCGACCAGATATTATGACGAGTGTATGTCTTTGTGCTCGATTTCAAGCTAAACCAAAAGAATCTCATCTACGATCTGTTAAGTGCATTTTACGTTATTTATCTAGTACTAAAGATTATGGTTTGTTTTATCCTAAAGGATCACTTTTTGAACTTGTCTCATATAGCGATGCGGATTTTGGTGGTTGTAGAACAGACCGTAAGAGTACTAGTGGAACATGTCATTTTATCGGACAATCTTTAGTTTCGTGGTTTAGTAAAAAGAAAAACTGTGTTTCTTTATCTACCTGTGAAGCTGAATACATTTCCGCAGCTCTAGCATGTGCGCAAGTAATATACATGCAACAAACACTAATGGATTTTGGTAAAATTATCAAAAAATCTCCAATATATTGTGATAACACAAGTGCTATAAATTTGTCAAAAAATCCTGTAAATCACTCACGAACCAAACATATAGATATACGACATCATTTTTTACGAGACCATGTTGAAAAAGGAACTATATCTTTAGAATACGTAAGTACCGAAAATCAAGTAGCCGACATATTTACAAAACCATTAAACGAACAAACTTTCATAAAACTCAGACGAAGTTTAGGAATTTGTTCACTTCAAGATCTTAACTAAACATTGAATTAAAAACTAAATTTAGTTCACCTCTTCATTACCACAAATTAATGAATTTCTGAACCATTAAAATTTTATAAAATTAGTTTTCCTATAAATAAACTTTTCATCATATATAAATACACATGTATTTATATCACAAATATATACAAAGTATCAAATTCTTAAAGTTTAGAAAAACAATGTCTTCTGGGAGTTCCTATATATCTATCTCTGTCTCCACACCATCGACGGACAGCTCAACAGACACACCACAACGTCTTCCGACACCTACACCAAACCAAGAACCAACAAATAGGTGGTCCTCGTATCATACGGGTTTTACTCCAGATAATAAGAAGGCTAAAAGATCCTTGTTTATTTCTCCTAATACAAAGGAGAAAATTGATGAAATTCATCATTACCAAAAACAACAGATGGATCTTCAACGGGAGCTTTATTTCGAACAGAAAGTTACAGCACGAAGGCTTAGTTTTCTAAAACAAGTGGCGCTAAAGTTTTGCTCGTCCCGAAAGAAAGATGTACATGAACCACTACCAAAACCTTGTAGTTCATTAGATCCATCTTCTTCGTATCGCACTCCTTCAGATCCTTCCCCAAGACGATATTCTGGCTCCCCACGGACTCACGAACGTAGGAATATTTGGTCTCCACTTAGACCATGGAAGGATAACGACTCAGGAAATCCTAAAACTTCGTCGCCCTCTAAATAAATAAAAATAAATTTAATTAGTGTATATTTGTATATGTTATTATATTGTATATGTATATGTACATTTGATAAATAAATATAACCATCAATTTTATACTATTTTTAGCAAAATTGCTCCTTTCAGACGTTTGGCTATTGTCTTCAGACGTCTGATTCACTGATATATGTCACAACTTTAAACACTGTGCATATGTCAGACGTCTGATATAGTCCCCAGACGTCTGAAATGAAGCTCTGCCTTCTTCAAAAGAACATTCAGAATAATTCAGACGTCTGAACTAATTTCCAAACGTCTGACTTAATTATCTGTTTCACAATTAAACTAAAACAGACGTCTGTGTACAAATCCAGACGTCTGATTAATCTCTCTGCCTCTACAATTTTCAATCTATATCAAATCAGACGTCTAACTCATAACAAACAGACGTCTGTTTGAGTGTTCTGTATAATCTTTAGGGCAAACCAGACGTCTGCTTTCAGCTTCAGACGTTTGGAATTCAATCGACCTTTATTATAACCCCAAAAAGAACGTCATTTTTTATACTTTTCAAATTCAAATAAAATTTCTTCTCTGCCGATTTTCAATTAAACTTCAAATTCCGCCTTAAAACACGTCGATATCAGAATGCCTCCTCGTACAAAGAACATCAAAGCTCCAAAATGAAAACAAGATCAAACTACGACGTCTTCAAACCCTCAAGTGTGTTCCGATGAGCAAATCGAACGTTGGATGAATAAAGCCCCTCATTCTATAAAGAGGTGTGAAGAAATTAAAAAGAAGAAAATTCACACAGGACCCTTTTATAATCTCTTAAAATTTCCTATGTACGATTTGGATGAATTGTGTGAAAGTGCTGGTGTAGATACCCTAATTTCATTTCAATCCAATGATACTCAAATAGATCAACTAGCTATCTTCTTATTCTACGCCAATCCAGATAGCACTTCAGTATGGAATACAGAGGACGAAGATAATTGGTTATGGTCGAGCATTTATGGAAACACGATTAGGTTAACTCCGGGAATAATAGGAAGAACTTTAGGATACTCCGATATCGGCGAAGACCTACACAACATTCCGGATATGCGATTTAAGCCTCGGAATAGTATTACACATCAAATATGGGAGGACGAAATGCCAAAATTTGCCTCAAAATATTTGCGTCCGAAAGCTCGGCTCCTAACAAGGATGATAATCAATACAATTATTCCACGAATGGGGAGTCACGAGCAAATAACAAAATTGGAGCACAAAGCACTTTATGCTCTCTTTAGCGGGACTCGAATTAATTGGGCAAAATTCATATTCGATGAACTAAAACAATTTTGAAATCGATCGAGGCCATCAATCATCTACCCTACGTACATTATGAGGCTACTTCGTGCACATAATGTTCCATCTTATTTATCCACTTTTGAAGAAATTTCGACGAAGTATGCCTCCACCAAATTCTTCTCTTTAATGCACTTACCTGAAATTCCACCAGAATATATGTCTTTTGAAGATTGGACACACAATCGTCACTCTCGAAGAGTTGAGCCTCCTCCACAACAAAACATTAATCCATCTCAAGAGCCAGAACAACATAGAGAAATCACTCCTCCTCCTCCCGCTCCATTTGACTATCCAGGACAAGAAGACGTTATATAGACTCGACTAGAAACAGATCCTAATGAAAGTATTCGAGATCTTACACTCAGAAATCAACATATATTATCTCAAAATCAAAAGTACTTGGCTAGGCGAATCGAAAAATTTGAAACTTCATTTGCTACACGACTAGCCACATTCGAAGACTCTCTCTCCACTGTCTTATCAGTTCTAAAAGAGGTTCTACAGCGAGTTCGTGGTCCTTCACCACCTTCTGAGGATTGGCCTACTCCTGTACCCTCTCCTCCTACAAAACACTCTAAATTATTTGACGATGATCCTTCCAACGAAGCTTTGACATCTCCTTCTAAGCCAGGCACTTCTGACAAACCAAAGGAAGATGATCCAAAACAAGCTTCTCCTAAGGAACTCTAGAATTTAGTCTTTTTGTTTTCGCTTTTGTTCAAATCTATGAATGTAACCTCTTCTTATTATTAATGATAATTTCTTTTTGGCTTGACCTTTTAAAATATTCTTTTTGATAATGTCAAAGGGGGAGAAATATATATATAAATCTTAACAACAAAACTAAGCACATATTCAGGGGGAGATTTAAAATATATATATATAAGTACATTGAATAGTTGTCATCATCAAAAAGGGGGAGATTGTTAGGAAATCAATTCCTTGGTTTCGATGATCACAACTATGCAATGGAAAACAAATATACATATACAGGAAGTTGATATAGAAACATCACCAAAAAGACAAGAACAAGACTCAAAAGAAGTATCAAGAGGCTACAAGTCGAGAGAATCGGATAAGAAGTGATACAGACACAAGAAAAGCAACATGCACCAATCCAGACGTCTGAGTGCACAGACCAGACGTCTGGTTAAGTTCTCTGGTTCACAAACTCAGAAGAAACCAGACGTCTGATTCTGAACTCAAACGTCTGAAATACTACCAGACACAAAAAAACATATGAAGGTCAGACGTCTGAGGTCACTTTCCAGACGTCTGAAAATGGGCTCGACTGTGTAATTTCAAACTCCAACTGTCACATCCGAAGAGACACATCCAGTCCTCTTCACTGCAACTCTTCATCACCAACAGGAGCAACTATACAACGATTGTTAATGAAGGCAACTACACATAGAGACTCTTCATTACTATAAATAGCATCAGGAATTCAAGAGAATATCTCACCTTACTCACTTACGCTCTTATCTCTTGCACTCTGATTTATTCCTGATCTATAAGCAATCAACTACCTGTATTTAACTCTTCCATATATACAGAACTCCTCATTCAGATATTATCTAGATAGATATATATATATATTGGAAGCATTTGTACTCAATAGTCAACATCCGTGTTATAGAACACATTCTTGACAAAGAAACTCTGCAATTGTAAACCTGTTCCTCCGGGTTAAGTGAGGATTAGTTGAAAGGAAATTCCGAAGAGGAGCTTCGGGACTGGACGTAGGACGGGAGGTCCGAACCAGTATAAAATACCGGTGTGATTATTTTCATTTACTTTGCTACTATCGTTTATCAAGTTATATTATATAGTTAGTTGTTTACACTTGCATATATCCTATATGATCCACTCATATAGACTTTCAAATCATTGTTTATAGGAGGATTCTGCCTATCTGGATACAGACAGTCTCTTTTCATATGGCCTGGTTCATCACAGTTGAAACATTTGACATTGTTTGGCACTGCATTCTGATTTTCAGAATTCTTAAAGTTGTTTCTCTTGAGATTATTCATCTTTCTGTATTTCAGGAATTTCCGAAAATTCTTGGTCATAAATGTTATCTCTTCATCATTATCACTGTTTAAGTCTGATCCGTCGGTTAATGCATTGAATGCCATTGATTTCTTTTTAGATGCTTTGCTTTCTCTTCTCCCGATCATTTGGACTTCAAACGACATTAGATTTCCAATCAATTCTTCTATCTTTAAGGTACTGATGTCATTTGCCTCTTCAATTGTAAGTGTCTTTTGATCCCATTCTGGAGTGAGAGAATTTAAAAAATTTCTGACTTGATCTTCTTCCGAAAATTCCTTTTCCAAGGATATTAAAGAATGCACAATATCCTGAAATCGACTATACATATCTGAAATTGACTCATTAGTATTCATTTTAAATAACTAAAACTGATTTGTGAGCATGGAAATTTTGGTCTGTTTAACTTTGTTTGTTCCTTCGTGAGTCACTTGCAAAGTTTTCCAGATTTCATATGCAGACTTACAAACTGACACTCTATTAAATTCATTCCTATCAAGTGGACAAAACAGAATATTCATTGCTTTAGAATTATTTTGTACAACAGTCTTTTGCTCAGCGGTCCACTGTGCAAAATCAGTTGTGGGTTCAGAATATTCAGTTTGCGTAATATTCCAAGTATCTAATCCTACAGATTGTAAATATATTTTCATCCAATATGCCCAATATGCATAGTTACTGCCATTAAAAAGTGGTGGTCTGACAGTAGACTGACCTTCTACAAATGAACTAGTGGCAGGGATACTAGTGTTAGTAACAGTACCAGTGTTGGTAGCCATTTTGAAAACTTTTAAAAATTCAGATTATGAAACTTTTGAAAACCTTGCTCTAATACCAAATGTGAGGAATGCGGAATATGGATCTTAAGGCTAGAATGAACACTAGAGGGGGGTGAATAGTGTTTATAAGAAATTACTAAATCTTTTTGAGTTATTGTTGGTTTGTACACAAATGTATGCAATATTCAGATACAGATATAATCACAGAATCAAACACAGATGCAGAAATAAAGTAAATGCAGTAAAGGAAAGAACACACCGGATTTTATACTGGTTCGGAGTTACCCTACATCCAGTCCCGCACAACTAAGTACGGATTTCCTTTCAAAATCAATTCAACAATTACAACCCTCGATTTCAATGCCACGAGGTACACCCTCCAGAATCACAATCCTCTGGGTAGAGATACTTGATTTCCGGGGCAACAAGTTCACCCAATTGATTTCCAAGGCTACAATCACACCTTTTCTCGCTTGATTGATTTCCAAGGTTACAATCACATCTTTTCTCGCTAGATAGATTACAAAGAAGCCTATAACTCTGAATAGCACTGGGATCTTGTTGAGATAGTGATAGAGAATCAAACCAGAGATGATCTAGTTAGATTCAATGTTGATTTCGGCAGAGTGATGATAGGATTTTGAATAAGAAAATGTGGAATAAGAAGAGAAGTGAAAAACCAGAAAATCTGATATAAAATTCATTGAAACCAACCCCTATTTATAGAAGAACAACAGCCATGTCCATTCGTGAAAGGTTATGGCGAATAGACACTTCTTTTGAAATTCAAATTTTTGAATCTAACTGTCACTTTGTCGACATGGGGTACTAGGGCATGTCGACATCCCAAAGCATTTTTTGAAGATTTGATTTTCTTTGAAAATAACCTTTATCTTATATTAAAAACTATTTAAACTTTATAAATATACTTGACTATAGATAAAATACATAGATAAATATAGAGAATAATATATATAATTTTACTATAATTTTATATTTAAATC
Organism: Allium fistulosum; assembly: GCA_030737815.1. NCBI lineage: Eukaryota > Viridiplantae > Streptophyta > Magnoliopsida > Asparagales > Amaryllidaceae > Allium > Allium fistulosum. Next base: position 424,686,416 of record CM060906.1, read on the forward strand.
TAAGTATAAATATATTATAATGAAAAGATAGTTTAAAACAAACGAAGTTTAAAACAAGAGTTTATTAAAAACAAAAACAAAGAATATTTTAAGGCTAAAACATCTTTTTGAAAATCATTTGAAAAGATAATTTTTAAGGCTAAAACATTTTGAAAAGCAGTTTTGAAAATCATTCTGAAGTAGTTTTGAAAATCATTTTGAAGCAGTTTTGCAAGCTTCTTCCTGCAGAATATCTCATCACATCAGGACTCGAGAACTTGTACAAAACCAGGATGTTCGTGGGTTTGTAAGCCACTTGTTGTAGGTTTGTAAGCCACTTGTCGTGGGTTTGTAAGACACTAAATAGGCAGAAATGAGTTCCATCCCAAAAGAAAAATGGAGTGAAGATTTCAGTGCTATTATGAAGTTTTAACATAATTCTAGACTCAATACTTATCTTGAAATCTTGAACTCTTGATAATCTTGATACTCATGAATCTTCAATCTTGATATCTTGAATCTCTATACTGTACGGTCTTCATTCTTGGTACCTGCATGGTTAAATCCTGCATATACACATATATCTAAACTATAATGTTAGTATTTATATTTTATAATCTTATTCTAAGGTTGTTGTCATCAAAACCAACTTCTCAGGGACTAACAGTTCTCATTCAAGAATGGCTTCGCAATTTCACGATTGCCAACAGACGATTTGACAAGCTAAAACAAAAGAAGCTTCATTCCGGGCCTTTCTATAGATTATGTAAGTTTGGAGAATATTGCATTTAAGAACTTACTGTCGCCTCCGAATGTCGGGATTTAATCAATTTCGACGAAAATGAGGTACAAATCGACCAATTAGCTATCTTTCTTTTCTACCCCAATTTATGTAGTAGTGATATATGGACTCCTGAGAATCATGATGGTTGGTTATGGATGAGTGTTTACGGACGTGTTTTAAAAATTAGCATCAACACCATTGGACGTATACTCAATTGTTCTTCGTCCGGGATCGATTTGGAAGAAATTCACGACCATAGAAACTTGCCACGAGACGAAATAACTCATCTTATTTTGGAAGATAGGATGCCCCAGTGGTAATCCATCTACTTACGTCCAAAAGCTAGATTATTAAATCGTATGATAATAAATACGATAATTCCACATCTAGGTAGTCATGAGCAAATCTACGACAGCGATCACAAAGCTCTTTATGCTATTTTCGGTGGAATGAAATTAAATTGGGCTAAATTCATTCATAATAAAATTAAAAGCTTTTGGTCTCATCATGGACGCACTATTATATATGCTCCATACATTATGCGTCTCTTAAATGCTTTGGGGTACTCTCCTATATCTCTCATTTTGAAGAAATCCTCGTTAAAGAAAGTGGTATACAATTTTTATCATTGATGCACCTTCCCCAACGACCACCCCCAATAATCTCCCTTGAACAATGGTCCTTACAACAGCAACAACAAGAGCATCATGGTACTCTTCCCACTATTGCTCCTCAGCAGACTTACTTCATCCTTCACAACAACCTACATCCTCCAGTCATGCTACCGAATATTATTCGGGTTTTGAAATACATGAAGTTCGCATTGAACCAACGCAAAACGAATCTCTTCGTGATTTAGCGCTTTAAAATCAAAAGCTAATCACGACCAACCAGCGGGCTTTGAATAAAAAGATGACGGGATTGGAACATTCTTTTTCGACAAGGATGACTAAAATGGAAAGAACTTTGGACAAAGTTGTTTCCACTTTAGGGAAGGTTATAAGAAAAGTCTATGGGAGATCGTCTTCTCGCTCATCATCCTCGCCTTCACCTACACCACCCCCTCGATCACATACACCAGTTTATCAATGTCAAGCTTCTCCCGAAGGAACTTCTCACGACGGATGCAACAAAAGAAAAACTATAATGCAAGAGCAACCTGAGGAGGAAGAAGAAGACAGTGATGATATGTACGTATCTGATACTCCGCAATTTCAACATCAATCGTACATGGCATTTCAAGGACTCTCCATTCAAGAAGATGAGAAGTACAATGACCAAACATAGTGGCCAGGCACATACAAACATGATCCTTCATCTTATTAGGAATATAATGAAAATTATGAAAGCCTATCTTACTCTTCCAATCAGTACAATTAGCATTTTTCTAGTTATTTTTTTATTTTATTTTATATTATTATGCTTATGCTTGTCTATTTAACTACTTACCTCCTGCTACATTAGTCTCTGTTTATATTTGAAGTTACTTATTTAATTTTTAATTATTCATGATCCTATCTATAACAAGCTATTAAATTTCTATATAACATTTATGTTTATATCTTATATCATTCCTTCCATTTTGATAATGACAAAGGAGGAGGAATTTATGCATATACATAGGGGGAGACAAAGCTTCCTTTATGAATAAATTAATATAATAATTCTTCCATTTTGATTGTATAGTTGTCATCTTCAAAAGGGGAAGAATGTTAGAACCTCCAGTTTATGTTTTAATGACAATATACATACATACATACATTTTATCAAGATTACAGGTATATACTATAAGAAGACATCATGCTCGAAGATATTGAGACTCAAAGACAAATGAAGATCTATCGATCATACTATAGTTAGTAAGGTTATTCTACTATAGAAGAGTCTTAGATAAAATGTTGTTAAGGTCTCCTTGAGTATACATGCACACATGATCATACATAAATTCAAATACTTCACAATACAGTAGAAAACTGCATTTACTAACCACAGACGCCTGAGGTAAAACCACAGATGTCTAAGGAAATACTCGAGAAAATAAATTTCTAAAGCCACAGACGTCTGAGGTTTTACCACAAACGTCTGTCATCTATAAAACTGCATATTTCTGAATAGACACTTTTGTTGAACAAAAAGAAATTACCTCTTCATCAAAAGGTTACAGCCATTAAAATGAATAGACCTTATCTAATAGTAACAACTCTTCATCTGCATCCTTTTGAATCTATAAATACTACCATGATTGAGATTTAGAGATAAACTAAATTGAATTAATTAAATCCATTCTTCCTTGATTTATTATCACTCTCTTGTGCATACATTGCTTACATACTCTCAATCTATTATAACTAAAATATAATTTTGGTTATACCATTTCTTACAACTCAAAGCGTTCACATTCACATAATCAAAGGAGATCATAGAAAGATTTGTACTATCAGTCAAAAACCGTGTTATTTGAAGCACAAGATTGTCAGAGATTTACTTTTGTATTAGCATATTCCTCCAGACGAAGCGAGGGTTAGTTGGTTAAAGAAAATACCGAAGGGGAGCTTCCAGATTGGACGTAGGACGGGAGGTCCGAATCAGCATAAAATATCTGGTGTGATCGCTTTTATTATTTATCTTATATTCAATTATTGTTCTGTGCTTAACATAGTTAATAATTTACACTCACACACGTAAATTTGCATTATTTGTAAAGATCCTATAGACTTTCACTGATTGGGCTTTCGATGTTAGCATTTTAGTTCATGTAAAATTATTTATAGATTCGTGGATTCGATATAACCAAAGTAGATGGCATCCTCTATATTTAGGGGTTTTAACTTTTTCGAATACAACATTTAATTGTTGAAAGCATATTTTATAGGGGTTTAACTTTTTCGAATACAACATTTAATTGTTGAAAGCATATTTTATCTATGTAAGAATTATAATACAATAGCCACCATTCAATCATTATGTAAACACAATGTTTAAAGTCTTCACTTGGGCGTTCTAAAGCAATGATGAATTTTTTTGAACCGGGTCGTCATAAGGTTACTTTTTTCCGCTTTCTTTTTATCTGATTATCCATTCTTCCCATAAAGCTTCCTCCAATAGCATAATCCTCTTCTAATATATTCTAACTCAGTACCGACGTTGGAATGAGATGAAATTTCAAATACGCATTAAGCTTGGTTTCTATTGTTTTGTCGTCTTACTAGCACCATTATAGAAATTTTCTTATTATTGACATTTTTATAATCTATACTATATTATTATTAGTGAGTTAGATTTCAAGCTCACATAGGCCTCTTTGAAATTTGGCAACTGAACGGTCTCCGATTTGTACGTATTTAGAAATGAAATTTGGTCAAACGAAGCGTCTTCCATTTGTGCGTATTTCCATCTTTCTGATTTTCATCCACAAACATTTTCCCTCTTTTGGCCTCTTCTTCTTCCCTCCCATCTGATGCCGCCTACTGCCGATCCAATACCCTTCCAGTTCTCTCCCCTATTGCTCCCTTTCCTTTCTTCCCTTCGCGCCTCGACATATTCCCTTCGATTTAGGCTGCAGCTGTTCCTTTGCCCCAAATTTATTGTCGCGCTGTCTGCCCTTGAATCGACGTCAACATCGTTTTCCGCTCTACATATATTCCCACCTTCCTCCCTTTGGTTTTGGCGCAAGAACAATATATTACAAGGTACGACCTGGTCCTCTTTCGGTGCACTGCTTTATTGATCAGACACTACGTTCATAACGAGTAGAACTCTCACACTTATGAGGTTCTAAATCTGTATCTTCAGGTATTACTACATCCTAGATAATCTAATGCTTATTATTGGTCTACGTCTAAGAGTATAGAAGTGGGAAACATGGAGGTGGAGATAGTTGGGATCTACAATGGTAGTTCTGGCTACAGAAAGCATTCCAGGTTTGATGTCAATACCTATTTCTTCAGCATCTGGTTTTTATTTTGTTTTAACAAAAAGTTTCTTATTTTCATGTCTGATCTCACCAAGGTGATGAAAGTGACTAACAAATAAAATCTTCCTACCATTGTCAACAAACATCTTGATCCACACTATGGTTACTTATTTTTCAATTACACAATTCGGTTGTTGAAATCTTTTTTTTACAGGTAACTGACGTATAGTAGATGGTTCTGAAGCTCGCATGGACTCTTCATTTCTTGATGTTGAATTGTAAATGAAGACTATATATAGCTAAGGTAAGCAACATTTACTGCCTTTTTAAATTTGGCTGAATTGATAAGAGGTTTGTTACCTGTAATTTTTCGCTACGAATTTTTTGCCGTAATCTTTTTTCTATTTTTACCCCTCTTCTTTTATTTTTATTTTTGCACCTTCTCTTTGCATTTCCCATGTGGATCAATACCTACAGTTCTCCATGTATTTTGCTCTCTAATAATTATTCATTTACATTTCCATAACTAAAAACTGCCATTTTTTTGGGGCCATAACTGATTTCTTAATGATAAGTATACAATAAGTATGGTGTTAATTATACTACAGTATATCACATTAACTGTACGAACACTTAATGGATACCCAACCAAGAAAACACTTAATTTGATTACGTGCTTATTATAATGAATACATATTTTCAGTAAGACATCACTTCTGCACTTCTGTGCATATCGCAGTTAATGTAGACTGCAACTTATGTTAACTACTGCTTAGATAAGAGGTAATAATACAGTCGGTTCATTACTGTATTTTATCCAATTGAGAAGACGGTCCAAACTGAGAACCAGTATTAAAAAGTTAGCCTGAATGTGTTATTGTACCTATTTGCGCTGCTTTTTGACAGACAAAACTTTTCGTGGTATTCGTCATGTCTGGGCAACCTGCATTTGAAATTGTAGGGACTTGCTGGATTAGTCTCAGTCGCTATCTCAGACAATGCTATATTCTACCCTACAAACATTGTTCTTATTTATGATAAACATTAATTATATTTTCATACAGTTCATGGTAGTACGGGCTACGGACGTTGCTGGATCAGTCTCGGTCGCTAACTCAGATAACGGTATATTCTATCCAATAGACATTATTATTAGTTTATCATAAACTTAACTGATTTTGCTGTATAATGCATGGTAGCACTACGACCTGTTGTAGTTTTTCAAACATTTTTGGTGATGTTACACATAAAATTTGTTAGTCGTCTGCAACCATACAGCTTTTTAATAACTTCATGAATTTTTAATTCACTGTATGTTTGAATCTGGCCAAATTTTGAACTTATGCTAATATCCAGCATAGATTTTTCTCCTTTGACCCATATCTATAGTTGGTAAACAAACAATTTGGTTAAGAAGACATAACATTATTTATACTTCATTCAAGTACTGAGGCTTCCCAATGTTTTTTCCCAAAATATTTTCACAATTCGAAAAAGGTAATTTATTTAAGGTAGCTTTGTAATCTTCATATGTCCTAATATTTTGCCTAGGATGAATTTGATTTGTCTTAATTGATCTAAAGTAACTTCATTACTTAAAATTTGATAGGCATTTTATTTTTTTTCATCACCTCAAACTCGCTCAGGCATTGGAATAATGGTAAAAGCTATATTGTTACTTGGTCTATTTCTATCCTCATGCTACATATAATGCACTTTTGCAGAAAAAGGCAGAAATTTTTTCTTTGGTAGCACTACTTTATAAGTCAGGTATGATACTACATAACATGTTTTTCCACTGTCACTTATTTACTCCTGTTCCACCTTATTTATGTATAAATTCGGCTATTTTTTCACTCTTATTAATTTGGTTGTCCAAAAAAAAGACCAACCGAAAAACCTACGAAAAATGCTGTGCAAAAAACAATTCCTTGCCACTTTGACAGCTTAAACTTAGCACTGTAAAATAAATCCTATGCCCACTAAACTAATGATTACTCCATTAGATTCGCTTGAACATTTCCTCTCTATATATTTTTTCCCATTTTTCTCCACACCGTTAGACTGATAAGTGATAGTTTTAACCGTTTGTTCTTGCATAGGTAGGTATAAGTTCTAAACATGGATAGATTATACTATGCACTCAACATTATATGTGTAAATTTATATAAATGATGCAGACTGGTCAGCTCTTCTACAGATTTCTCCCCCTTCAGTTCCTCAGCTTCATTAGGGATGATGACTGTATTAAAGGGTAAGAACCTTTGATCTTCTTTCCCTGTCATAAATAGATAAACATGATTACTTCTAAAAATTTACTACTCCTGGTTGTTTATCTTCTTCACCTGCACATATGAAAACCAACAGACATACAACGTTAATAAACAAATTTATCAGTTTACATTTTCAACAGATCGCAATTCATTTATTTCAGAGCATTACCAACAGTCAGCAGTTTTGCTGCACCAGTATTATATAACCTCCAAACGAATTATTATTTATCCCACTCACTTGCCAAAATTCCACCTCTCTACACCAACTTTCTATCATGGTCGTTGTACATTCACCAATTGAATCCCTTACTGTTGACAGTGTTGGACAAACAATCCGAGTACGTGTTGCAAGAATATGGGACTCCGTTAACTTCAACTAATAATTCGAGTTCGTATATTTTCATCATCAAGTTTTTGTTGGAAAATTTCTCTCTATGTGGTCTCAATAATTATTTTAGCATGTGTGTGTTGGTTGGGTTTAAAATTTGAATTTCGTTTACATGATGGTTAGTAAATTGAGATGTTGACTTGGTTAGGGATAACACCCTTTTAATAGCCACGTTTGAGTCATTATAGCAACAATTTCGGCCCTCTTCCATCATATAAAATTGAGATATCTCCACCATCAAGATATACTCATTAATATAAAAAATTTATCTGGAAAAGGAAGAGCAATTCCGAAATTGAAAAAAAAAACTGCTCCTGGGCATCATAGCAGTCTTCTCATCACAGCACCAGAAAGTTGATAACACTTGAAGCTATGGACAAAGGGTATGTTACTTTATATTGTGATTGCATGAAGATGAAAGATCCTGACCTTATGTATTAATTGATTGTTCACATAAGTATGTTTTGATTAATTAATAGTTCAGATATTACGTGCAGTAAATTAATAGTTCAGATCTTAATGTGAAATATATCACAGTTTTTCATTGACAGTACATTCATATGAACATGTGTATCTGTGGTTCACAGTTAATAAAAAGAAATGTTCTTAAAATTTAATTTTAGATAAATAGTGAAGCAAATTGATTAAAATTTGTTTCCATTGCTCTATTATGACTCTGCATAATAACTTATGAATAAAGTTCGGCAGCTATTTGTTAAATATAACTCGGACAAGTACACCTCCTCCTCTCTACCTAATTTTTTTGATGCCCGGTCCCCGCATGCAAACGTTGATCAAAAGCCAAATAGTTCATAGTGATAGAAAATAGATGTGCAATAAAGTAAACCGTTTTGCTACAATATCCCACCTTGGGTATTATTGTTGAATGAGCATAGAATGAAAAGTGTGTTTTGATCTACCAAGACAATTTGAGCAAAATATTACTTCTACCGCCTATTGGACTAATATTTTAATCAACTACCGTGAAAGTTTATTCCAAATTTGAACATCAGATCCACATAGAATCAGCATATCGTTATTATGGTCCAAACTTATAATGAGTTTAGCACAGGAGTCACTATATTATTACTTTCTAATAAGAATTTTTATTACTATATTAAGGAATATCAAAACTGACATAACAAGTATGACTTGGTCCAAGGTTTCATTTGAGGTTCACATCATGCGAACATAATTACCCTATAATGAAGCTTGCAAACTGTTAGTTGTAAATTTTATTATATCCATAAAATGATTTCATATGGTTAGCTGAATTTTACAACAATGCCTGTTGATATGGCCCCTTTGTGTTTACATATTTTAGTGCTATATTAATATAGCTGATTTCAAATTCTATGTCCTTATATGTAATACATGCTGGTGCATAATTATATGTAAGCTCGCTAACTATATATTTGGCTTTGATTTTCATGATTTTGATTTCTGTTTGTTTGATAGATTGAATCAGACGTTTCAGTTTGACGTGAATCGTGATATGCTGGAAAAGGTATTGATCTACGCATATTAGTCTATGCAGCCCATTCTTGATAAACTGTCCACAAAATAATTTATTTCTCATCCGACCTTTCTTTGATCGTTAATCCCATCAATTAACGACGGTTCTAACATTATCAGATTCAAATTGCTGCCGAACTTACATGATAAGACAACAATAATAAAAATAATCGCCTTCGACAAGGAGGCGGAGAGTTTACTTAATATGTAGATGATCTTACATGAATTAGCAAAAAGGTAAAATTAGACAGTATACAAAGTTTAGATAACACAAAGCACAATCCTTATTCTCTCCTTCTAATCATCTGAGCCGCTCATAGTCATCAACGATCCAGATCCTCTTATTTTTGTACTTTGGATTACCAAATGACTTTGGGCTGAATTGTTATCAGGCCCACTTATGTATTTATTTATATTGCCTTTCGTTTCTGCACTTGTATTCAATTGAGTAATAATACAATCACTTTTTGCAATCTCTCAAGAATTATAATATGGTATCAGAGCAATAAAAACAGTCTAACGACTGATCATCAGAAATCACTCAATCATCATCATCGAGTCATCCTTGAAGGCAGATCTACATCTACCAACCGGCTATGGAATGAATTACTACATCTCTTTTGTTGACTCTTTCTCAAGATACACTTGGATTCTATTTCTCAAATCCAAGTCTGAGGTCAAGAATGCAGTAATTCATTTCATAAATCAAGCTGAGAACTTAACCAACCATAAGCTAAAAATTTTGCAAACAGATGGTGGGGCAGAATTCAAAACACTCAAAGAATTCTTCTCTAAAAAGGGTATTAATCACAGAATTACCTGTCCACATACATCTGAGCAAAATGGGTTAGTAGAAAGAAAGCACAGGCATATTGTAGACACTGGTCTAACACTGCTTGCACATGCATCCATGCCCTTAAAGTTCTGGCCAGATGCATTTACAACAGCTGTATTTCTCATAAATAGAATGCCTACAAAAGTTTTAAGAAATAAAACTCCATTAGAAAAGTTATACAATACTAAACCAGATTATTCTTTTCTAAAAACTTTTGGATGTCTATGCTATCCATGTACTAGATCTTATAATAAACATAAGCTAAGTTTTAGATCTGTACCTTCTACTTTTCTTGGATATGCCACCAATCAAAAAGGGTACAAATGTCTTACAAGTGAAGGGAAGATAATAGTATCTAGACATGTTGCATTCAATGAAAGCACATTTCCCTTCACTAGTACAGACATAAAGACCACCCAAAAGATTTATAGTGCCAAGAAATTCTTACCACCCATACCAATATGGGACAAAGAAAGATCTGCCAATAGCAAGGAAAGTACAAATACCAGCTCAGACCTCCAACACACTATGCCCACTGATGAGCCAGGTCAGAGAGATGACCTGAATTCAGGTAATAGTGAATCTGAAAGTCAAGGGACTGAAGATCAAAATATTGATCAAGACAATATTGCTCATCCTGTCAACATTACTCCTGCACAAGAAGGACATCCAATGATTACCAGGTCAAAACATGGGATATTTAAGCCAAAGATCTATACAGCCAATATGAATTACAAGGAACCAGTCAGCTATAATGAAGCTATTAAGGACAGCAAATGGAAGGATGCCATGAATGAAGAATATAATGCACTGATTAAAAATAATACATGGAGTCTAGTTCCTCTACCAACAAACAAAAACATTGTAGGGTGTCGTTGGACCTTCAGACTGAAGACATTATCTGAAAGTGGTAAAATAAAACACAAAGCAAGACTGGTAGCCAAGGGATACTCTCAACAGTATGGTTTTGATTTTTCTGAAACCTTTTCTCCAGTAGTTAAACCAACTACTATTAGAATTATCTTAACATTAGCTTTGTATTATAAATGGGATATAAGGCAACTTGATGTAAATAATGCTTTCCTAAATGGAGAATTACAAGAGGAAGTCTATATGGAGCAACCTCCTGGATATATTCAAGATACCAACAAAAACTTGGTATGCAAACTTCACAAAGCCATCTATGGACTCAAACAAGCTCCTAGAGTATGGTATGAGAAACTAAAAGCTACTTTAATCTCTATGGGATACCAGGTATGCAAGTCTGATAATTCTATTTACACAAAGACTAATAAAAGGTATATTACTTACATACTTGTTTATGTAGATGACTTTATAATAACTGGTAATGACAATAATGAAATAGAATATATCATTAGCATGCTGGACAAAACCTTTTCTATAAAAGACTTAGGCAAGTTACACTATTTCTTAGGCATAGAAGTCATTAATACTGATAAAGGATTAATTCTATGTCAACAAAAATATATCTCAGAAATATTAGGTAGGGCTAACATGCATGAAGCAAAACCAATGCCTACACCTATGATTAGTAACTTACACTTGTCTAAACATCAAGGAGACCCAATTGACAACACAAAGCAATATAGAAGTATCGTAGGGGCTTTACAATATGTGACTGTTACAAGACCTGATATATCATTCGCTGTGAATAAAGTTTGTCAATTTATGCAGAAGCCCTTAGATACACATTGGAAAGCTGTAAAGAGAATCCTTAGATATCTCAAAGGAACCATCAGTCAAGGAATCAAGTTAAAAGTAAGCAAAGACTTATCTATTCAAGGGTTTGCAGACGCTGATTGGGCCTCAGATTGCGATGACCGGAGATCTACTACCGGACATTGCATCTTCTTTGGTGGAAACCCGGTCTCTTGGTGTGCCAAAAAGCAACCAACCATCTCACGATCTAGTACAGAATCTGAATATCGAAGTGTCGCTTCAGCAACTGCCGAAGTAATGTGGATCGAAACCCTAATTAAAGAATTGGGAATCAAGCTTTCGCGCAAGACCATTATTTGGTGTGACAACTCCAGCACCGTAGCTATGTCAGCTAACCCAGTACTACATGCTAGGACGAAGCACATTGAAATCGATCTGTACTTCGTCAGAGATCAGATAACTAAAGGAAGACTTGAAGTCAACCATCTCCCTGCCTCAAGTCAAATTGCTGATATACTTATGAAAGCTCTATCTCGTAAGTACTTTGAAGAATTTAAGAGCAAACTGTGTATTAAAGACATCAATGAAGAATTGGGGATCGAAGGAGAAGAAAACCCTAGCCGACATTGAGGGAGAGAATTAGACAGTATACAAAGTTTAGATAACACAAAGCACAATCCTTATTCTCTCCTTCTAATCATCTGAGCCGCTCATAGTCATCAACGATCCAGATCCTCTTATTTTTGTACTTTGGATTACCAAATGACTTTGGGCTGAATTGTTATCAGGCCCACTTATGTATTTATTTATATTGCCTTTCGTTTCTGCACTTGTATTCAATTGAGTAATAATACAATCACTTTTTGCAATCTCTCAAGAATTATAATAGGTAAGCTGTGCATTTTACTTGCAACAAGGTACAACAATTTCTTTTTACTGCATGTTAAGTGCATACCATAATACAATTCATTCAATTGTTCCCTCTCCCCTCGATAACTTACAAAACTAGCAAATATTTTAGAACTCACCCTTACGATATGGCAACTAACACAGTTAAAGATATATTCAACAAAGATATATTAAACAAGCTCTCCGGTCGACTCTACACATTCTACGTGAAGATGTGTCTTAATTGTACCATTCAAATTAGCTTATATTTTCAAACATGGTCACTTTTACTTTGTGTTAGATAAAATCCATGTGCACTCCAATATTTAATACATACATACATACATATTAAGAAAATCTGTAAAGATGCTAAATTTGACACAATATATATGTGTTGGATCTCCCTGTAATTTCAACCTTAAATGTAAACAAAATGAGATCCAACAACAGGATATGTTGTGTCAAATTTTTTGTTTAGATAAGTGCTCGACATATATACATGCATAACTCACACACACACACGTACACACATACGCGCACACACATACACAAAAATGATTGTGTGTATGTACAAATTCTGAAGAAAAAAATTAAATATCACTTGAAGTTCAGGCAATACATTCCTTAGAGTTTTGTGTCAATGAAATTTCTTAACATTGTGATTGCTGTTCCTTCTTGGATTTCAGTGGAAATGATTGTATACCTCTTTGAATATGTAACAACAGTTTTAAAGTCGTTATAGAATTGAAAAGAAGTTGGTGTTTTGATCCATTTTTGAATTTGGAATTAGCATACAGTTTGAGCATATCGGCATATGCATTTTAATGGCTTCCTTCTACTCGAATGTATGTTCAATTGTTATTCTATGCTTATAATCTTCTTATAGTTTGATTATTATTTATACCTACACATAATATGCTATAATCATGATTTTGAAAGGACATTATTTCTAGCTTAATTTTCAATTGAATATTTCATGCTTTTTAAACCTATGGTGTGGTATGAAGTTGATGGTTGTTAATTCAGAGCTCCAACCTATTGATCGTTGATTAATTGTGTTGACTGTATTTTAAGATGTGTTTATACAAAGGTATTTTGACAACACAATGAGAATAATGGGTGCTTAAGATCATTTACTGCTCATAAGTGAGTACGTTGCTCATTTGCAGGTGTAATATAGCTTCATTTGCTAATTAGTGAGTTTTTAATGCAAACAGGTACTAGATATGGAATATGAAAGCTAGGAATGAGAAGAAAAGAAATTCAAGAATAGTGGAAAATTACTTTATTTAGAAGTAGAGCAGAACTGATCTACATGCATTATGTGATGTTGATGCTGGCTGTTTACATCTTTTTGCCGATTACGTATCACTCCTGTATTATCCTTGATTTGGCAAAAGAAGACGATCACCGAATGCTATTCTTTAATCTAATCATTTAGCTAACTTTTTTTTCTACTTACTTATGTTTCACTTCCTATGTACTATTAAGTTTGTACTGTTGTAGAAACTTAGCATATGTTTCTAACTAAAGTCCTGAGTTAAGTGTATATATCTATATTGAAAACCACTGTAATTTCTAGCACGACTGAAAACTATATAGTTTTTTATGTTCAACTTTTATTTTTTTATACAAACACAAGAATCAATCGTGGAAATGTTTCTGCAATATATATAATACTTATAGTAATATAAAGCTAAAGCAATTTGAGTTTGACTAGCCTTAATTTTTTCCTTTAACGAAAAATAGATCAAATTAATGCTTTGAGAATTTCCCATGTCACACAATACAGTTGACCTCCTAATATAGTTTACCATGGTTATATTAAATTTTTGGCTGTTATTGGGTTAATCTTCGAATTTAGTTCTATTTCTAATAAGGCTGAGAGAATGAAGAAGGCATATAAACTGTAGGTATATGTTAGATTACTTTATTCTTTGAATTTTTTCCCAAACTGTAAGCTTAGTTGTTTATCCTACCATCCATAATTGCATAACTAATTTTGTAACCTTTTAGATAAAATAAATGCTTGCTGAATAGTAGAACAATTTATCAAGTAAAGCCATTTCCATAAGAAGAAATCAACAATGCTTTCTTATTGATACCGATGAGAAATAAATATTGATTTTTTATCAACATGTTATACTAACATATAGAGCGACAACCGTGTGCGTAGCACGGGTTCGCACTAGTAAACATATATTTATTAAGATTGATGTGGAGAGAAGAGATGGATTTTAAAATCAGTGTTGTCCACAAGCCGGACCAATCCAGGCTCATTTAGGGTCCTAAACAAATTGTATCGTAAATAAGAATTAGGAATCTAAGTGACAAAATAAAAGCCGGGCCAATCCAGGCTCATTTTGGGTCCTAAACAAATTGTATCGTAAATAAGAATTAGGAATCTAAGTGACAAAATAAAAGGAATATAAAAATTTGTGAACGGTAAGACTTAAACTCAGAGTGCCTGTATAAATAGCATAACCATACAATCAACTAAACCAGGTGCAGCTATTAGTCTAAAGAAATAACCACACCTTTTCTAACATAAAAATCATGATATGAGCCCTCTTCACGCTCTGGGCCATAGCCCAAACTTCCCAGGCCCATGGCTAGCCTTGGATGTGGAAAGAAGAGATTTACTAAATTTGTGATTTAGGTATTTTATGAAGGTAGGAGTTTGACGGTTAGTGGAGATAGTCGTTGGGACTTATATGAGATTGTGATACTCAGATAAGTAGTTAATCAAATTCAAAGACTCGGGTAAGTCAAGTACCCAAGTCCTCTCGTTTAGGATGCTCCCGCCATCAATGCATGCTAGCCCTTACCTTCCCAACTATTGGGATGCTCTAAATTTTAAATATTTAATTATAGATTCTAACCTTGGAACCCGAATAAACTAGCACGCTTTAATTTGTTTCATTGGTATTAACGTTATATTTGAACTGTTTGCAAATGTATTTAGTTGAGCAATTATGGTGTTATGTTTGTGGTTAGTGTGGTTATTATCTTCAAACCCAAACGCAACCGTAGTTGACAATACATTCACTAATATAATTATTTATGTGGGTTCACCATAACAATTTTTAATTTAAAGTTTTTTTATGCATTTACTATTAATTGTGCACATCATTATTAATAAATAACCATTGTTAACACTTTATTACATGAGTTAGTTTGTTTGTAAATAAAACCATCCATCGTGCGTAATTAGTGCATTAAGCATGTATTTGTTATTTCTCCGTGTTTACCTTACCTACGTGCTTCGCTTCTTTGTGAAACATGGTAAAAGAAGTGATGTTGTGTTGGTTGTATGGTTTTCACAAGTGTCCAATCCTTCACCGTTATCATCGACGTTAGTGCAGTAAATAAAAAGTGTGTTAACGGCTGATAGTACAATTGTAATAGCTCCGATGTTGACATGATTTAAAATTTGAACCCGTAAATGGTCAGAAACTGGAAATAGTAGTTACCCATACTGATTCAAACATTTTATTGTAAAATAATGGGTTACGTTAATGCTGACATACAATACAATATATATATATATATATATATATATATATATATATATATATATATATATATATATATATATATATATATATATATGCAGGCGCAGCTAGCGTTCAACAAACACTCACGTATATAAAGGACATAATAAAATGGAACAGCCGGATTCTTGTTGCATTTAATATGAGACAATTGCAAAATTTTAGTTTATTACGAGCTTGACTAGGGAATTCTTGACAGGCCAGATTGGTTTCCAAATGTTGTATAAATTCATATTAAATTGAAACTTTCACCTATGTATTCAGTTTTAGCGAATATGCTAAAGTTTAAGCAATTCAAGTTGTTTGCTTCCTGCGGGGATAGAAACAAAGGCCCCGTGCAATGAAACTGTTGTTAGTACTAAAGACGGTCCTAACGTTTTAGTTATATGTTTAAAGTAGTGTAATTATAATAAACCATGACGATATAACACGAGCTTATTGTGGAATGAAGGCTTTGAAGTTGAAATTTACCTTAATTGTATTCTTGTTATTTATTTAATTATTTTTGTTAAACGGTCTTAACTTTTTTTTTTTTTTTATTAACAAAAATCATTATTTATATATAAAATTGGAGAAAAACCGCCTTTCTCCGATGGCTCACAAAATAGAAACAAGATGGGCTGAAAACCATCTGTAGGAAAAACCTCAAAACAAAAGCAGAAGATGAAAGCAGAAATCTGAAGACAGCAACAAATCCACACCAAGACAGTGGAGGAGAACGAGGAAAAAACCACCAACTAGCACAAACCCGCCTTTACCCGAAAGAAAGGCCAGACCTCCAAGCCGAACCAATAGATATCCAAATATAAAGTGCTAAACCAACAAGAAAAGGAACGCACGGAAGAAGCAACCAGGGAAAAGCAGACGTCATCAATGCCTAACCAGGGGTAAGAATAAAAGCAAGACCAGAATCTGCCGCCGAACAACCACAGAGAAACCACCAAAAACTAGCGATCAGAAGGATGCCGGATCCCGAAATCAATAGCCAAGATGCAAACCAAGAAAATCCGAAGCAGCCAAGCTACCGCAGAAACCACCCATGAATCAGAGGAAAAAGTCCGGTCATTACAGACAAGGCAGACAACCCTGGATATAGCTCCTGGAAAAGTAACAACCACATCAAACAAAAAAGGGGGGGAGGGGCAAAGAGCGAAGGGTGAAGGCCAGCGCTCGCACACGATGATCAGCCTATTCCCAGTCTAGCGTGAGACGAGTCACACGAAATAGATAGGAGTCTGACCAGATGCTCCGCACGGGAGTTTAAGCGACCCTTGAAAGGTCGGCCACGGAAGGCAATGAAGACGTCTTTCCGAACACGCCGAATGATAGTAGGAGGATCCATACGAGCATTTTCAAATGTTGCCTTGTTTCGCGCACACCAAAGGTGCCAGCAGATGAGACAAGGAATCAAGCGGAAAATGATCGCACGAAGTGATTTACCGGCATTCCCAGACCACCAAGAATTCCTGAGATCAGAAGCAGAACATGCCATCCGGCGCATACCAATAAGGTTACCGAAGTAATTCCAGCACGATCTGGCTGTAAAGCCACCAAAGAACAAATGATTTAGGGATTCGATATCCCCATTACCGCAGCATCTACAACGAGAAGCGAATGGGATGCCGATTCGTTGGAGGTTCTCGTCTAGTGGTAAACCATCATGGATAATTCGCCACATTAGAATAGAGACCTTGGGAGGAATACGAGAGTCCCAGATAAAGGAAAACACCGGACGAATGAGGCTTGGCACCCTAATCGAAGACCAAGCTCTCAGAATGGAAAAGGGAGATCCATCCCAACCGGAAGAACCGCCGTGACTGTCGGAATAGGCTTTAACGGACTGCATGTGCTTCCAGGTTTCACTAGCAAAGGACGGGGAGCCAATGAAGTTAGAGCCCTCTAGACTACGGTATTTCGCGTGGAGGAACGTAGCCCATAAGGAGTTGTTAGCGCCAAATCTATTCCAAAGTTTACAAGCAAAGGCGGCGCAAAGGTCTTCAGGTCTTCGCAGACCCAGACCGCCTTCATTCTTGGGTCGGCACACCACATCCCATGACACCCAATGGTGGCGACGGGCGCTATCTCTGTTGCCCCAGAAGAAAGAGGCAGCCAAAGAGCGGTAAGATCGAAAGAAGGAAGAAGTAGGGGTCATAGCCGCGAAAACATGAGTACCCAACGAGTTCAAAACGGATTTGATAAGGACGAGACGACCAGCCTGAGAAAGAAGAGAAGCATTCCAGCGTAAAATCTTACCCCTCACTTTATCAGTAATTGGGTCGAAAAGAGCATTGACCTTTCTGCCCCGGGTTAAACGGTCTTAACTAGTGAAGGTTTTCTAGGAAGGCATGGTATACGGTGATTATCTGGAACTGAAACAGTTTAGGATTTATTTATTTTATTTTTAGTTATTTAACTGTGCATTAACCTTCTGAGTCCTTTGTTGAAATGTTTTTAGTTAAAAACACTATACAAATAAAGAACTATAAATCTGTTACTTTCATGTATTTCAGACCAACTTTCGGTCATCTACGAGAGATAAGAAAAGGCTAAAGGTTGATTCAGAAAAAAGAACAACATTAAAGGGTGAAACAAGGTTCGTGATTCCTGATATAATTGCAAGCTGTACTCTTTAAAGTTGGAAGAATAAAATAGTTGTTGAGTAGGGAAAAAAGTAACGAGCGTTGGATGAACGCCGAATTGTAAAGGTATGCAGTGATTTCTTATATAAAGAAATCACTGCATTCTAACATACTACAATCAAATTTTGTTGTTTACGTAGTCCAAAGCTGCAGGGTACATTTACACGCAAGATTGATTTTTATTTTTTTATATAAATCAATCTTGCGTGTAAATGTACCCTGCAGCTTTGGACTACGTAAACAACAAAATTTGATTGTAGTATGTTAGAAAAAGTAAGCTTAGCGTGCATTTTGACAACGGAGAAGGGTTAAATTCTAAGGAAAAAGCAATATGTTTCCGGATGGAGAGGCTAAGGAATATTAATTGTTTTTTGTTGTAATATATATTAGTAATACGAGTCAATATGCTAAATGGCAAAGGGTAATATCGTAATCTTTGTTGCATTTTCTTTTTTGAAACTTTATTAAAACAGGCCCAAGCCCGGAAAGAAATATAACGGGTAAATACGCGATTACAACACACACCGACCCAGTTAAAACAATAAAACAACAAATACTAAATCATTTAGGGTTATATCAGAGGCTCCAAAAACAGCTTCTCCTCTAAAAAAAACCATGGCAGATCAGAAAACAATAAACACGATACTCAAAATTCAAAGAGAATGAGAGTTCAAGAGACTTCCACTCCTTCATAACGTTATAGCGCAGACCTTGAATCCTTGGATCTGAGCGAAAATGGCTATGATGTGCTGTTTTTGTCTCCGCTTCCATGAAGCAAGTCGCTTTGTTATCAAAAGCATCATCAAGCTTTGGATATGAGAAATCCTTGGCAGAAGCAACCAAATCTAATGATTTCATGAGTAAATCCTTTCGAGTTACTTATGTTACAGCTTCCGTGAAGCAAGTTGCTTTGCTAGCCAAAACATCATCAAGCTTTGGTTCTATGAAATCCTTAGCAGATGCATCTATATTTGGATCTAGAGATTTGCTAGATTCGCCTCTATCCCAGCCAGATAAGTGATAAACCTGGTTATTGAGCTTGCTTATGTAAAAGGAGTTTCCTAATCTTTTTGGTCATTGATGGCCAGAAGAAAATTGTTGTCTTGGTCCAGTTTGTTGTTGCGTATGCAGCATCTCCTATTCAAATCAGGTATATTGTGATTAGCATACGAATCGGCTATATTAACGAATTTATTATTAATAATAGCCTTGTTACTTCCCTTGCAGACCTTATATCGAGATTCAAAGGGGACATCAGTAGTTATGTTGCATGTGCTTTCCTTTTGAATCCAATCAGATAAGTGATTGCTTTTGTACTTAGACTTGGATCTTAAGTGATCAACTCTTGACTTATTGTCTCTGTTTATAAGATGCCAGTTATCATTCTGCACAAGCTCAGGGTTGGAAGAGTGGTAGCTCCTATTCAAATCAGGCAAGTAAACAGCATTGTTAGTAAAGAAATTATTAACTTTATTTGATTTAAAACTAACAATACTTTGTTTACTTCCCTTGTAGGAAATTTTCTGGTTTGGATTATGAAATGGCCGCCTTCAATTGGAGCTTTGATACAGTTGCAATCATGATGATTTGTTGGTTTACTTGACCAGTAGTTGCTACTTAGTTGAAAGGAATTCTCAGAGGGAAATTTTCCCCTTTGTAAGTACTCTTCAACTGTTTCTTCGAAGTTGTCTAAATCATCTATATTATAGCTTTGATTGCTGAGGTTGTTTGACTTGCTAGCCTTTTGGAGAATGATATTATATTCTATTTCAATGGCTTTCCACAGTTGTAGACAGTTTGTTTCACTATTATTGTGCAGTCTCTTATTTCTTTCTTTCCATAAAAAATAAACAACTGTAGTTAGAATTACACTTGCTTTATTGAATTCTGTTTTCCTTCCTTTGAAAATTATTTGAATGTGTTGGACACTATCTCTGATATTTTGGAGAGCCAAATGTTGATTGAGATTTATTTTTCTTTTGGCTATGAACCAAATGTGCCTAGAATACTGGCAATCAAAGAAAAGATGATCAGTATTTTCAATTTCTGTTTTGCAAAGAAGGCAGTTGATGTTTTCTTTGTTTTTATCCCATTTTGCACACTTTTCTTTAGTTGGCAATTGATTTAGAACTGCAAAGTATGTACAAAAGCCATTTTTGGTCAGTTGGCTATATTTCAAATAGTTTTGAACCAGTGTACTTCCATTTCCTCCCCTTTAATGAAATCCCAGGTGTTTTTAAATGAGAATTTTCCTTTTGATGATAATTTCCAAATCCAAATATCTTTAACTTGACTAGAATCAATTTCTATTTTATTAATTGTGGAGTTGAATATGGATGCTGCTAGTTGAGTTTGAGTATTCCAAGATGAATTTTGAATGATGCTTTCTACTTTTGTATTGGCTCCCCCAAATTGATAGAGATTGCTCCAACCAAGTAAATTGATCAAAGATTTTTCATTGATCCATGGATCAAACCAGAGACTTGTTTGATTGTCTTCTTTGAATTTTCTTTCTAATAATTTTGTACCTATTTCCCTGCATTTAAGAATGCTTTTCCATGCATGAGAGTAATGATTTTCCATTGGCATGGACCAAAAGTTTTTATTTTGACATATTTGACTTTCATTCATTTGGCCCAGAGAAATTTGCCTTCAATGAATTTCCAAAATAGTTTGTATTTGCAGGCTTCATTTATGTCAGCAAAATTTATAATTCCTAAGCTTTCTGCCTTCTTTGTTTTTGTGATTGTATTCCAAGAGATTTTATGAAATTTCCCATTCCAAATAAAGTTTTCACATAATTTTTCAATTTTTTCCATAGCTTTAATTGGGATATTGTGAGATTGCATCTAGTACATGACAACAGTTGTGATGACCGTGTGGATGAGTTCATCTCTTCCTCCAATTGATAGCAATTTTCTAGACCAATTCTCAAGTTTACTTTGAATAATATCATGTAGTTTAACACAGTCTCTTTCTTTGATTTGATTACAGCTGAGAGGGAGTCCTAGGTATTTGATAGGAAGTTCACTTTGTTGAAACTTTAAAACATTGAGAATCTCCTTCTTGTTTTTGCATGCTTTACTGAAATAGATCTTGCTCTTATTTTCATTAATTTGAAGACCAACATAGTATTTAAGGCTGTCAAAAATAATTTTAATTATTTCAGCATTTTGAATATCTGCATTCAAAAAAATTAATAAATCATCAACATATAATAGATGAGAAATACAAGGAGTAATTGAATTTACTAGTTTTAGTTTTTTATTCAATTGCTCCTTTTCCATTTGCAGTGTAAAATATTCCATAGCTAAGGTAAATAAGTAAGGAGATAGAGGGTCTTCTTGCCTTATTCCTCTATTGCTATGAATAAACCCACAAGGGGAACCATTAATGAGAATGGAATAGGTTACATTGCAAATACATTCTTTAACTAGGTTACAAAAAATTTCATTGAAGCCTAGCTGTCTCATCATAAAAATAATAAAATTCCTATTTATTTTGTCAAATGCTTTATGTAAATCAATTTTTATGCACGTATTATTTTTCCCAGTCTGATTGAAATTTCTTAATAACTCATGAGCTAGTAAGGTGTTCTCAACTATAAATCTACCTTGTATGAAAGCACTTTGGTTCTCTGAAATTAGAAATTTTAGAAATATTTTAATTCTATTACTTAAAATTGTGGCAATAATTTTATAAAAATAATTACAGTAGGCTATTGACCTGAAATCCCCAAGACAATTAGGTATTTTTGTTTTCGGCACTAAAGTAATGAAAGTATGATTTATATTTTTCGAAAGTTTGCCAGTATAGAAAAATTCATTGACAGCCTCAAAAACCATACTTTTTAACTCCTCCCAATGAGTATTATAGAATTTGGCCCTAAAACCATTTGGACTTGGACTTTTGTCATCCTTAGCAGAAAAAACAATATTTTTAATGTCATCTAAACAAATTGGAGCAAGTAATATTTCTTCACTATTTGCGTGCAGTAAGTACTTAGGAGTGATATTGGGAAATGTACTTGAACTCCCTTCAGAATTAAACAGATCAGAGAAGTACATGATTGCTTTCTTTTCTAATTGTGAGGCTTTATTGATGATAGTACCATTGCCATTAAGTAATTTTCCTATGTCATTACAGTATTTCCTACCTAACATTTTGGCATAGAAAAATTTGATAGGCAGGTCCCCACTAGTAAGCCAATTTACTTTGGCTTTCTGCCTAAGATTGACAACTTCAATATGAAGAGATTTGGATAGCTTTCTTTGCATATGAAAAAAATTATTTATTTGAATTGGGTTTGAGCAATCTAGGGCTAAACTGTCTAGCAATCTCACACATTCCTCTCTAATTTGATTGATTTCATTATTGTTTTTATTTTTATTCCGGACTTTTAGTTTAGCCTTGGTATGTTGTAAAAGTTTCCTAAACTTATATTGGGCAGAACCTTCACTTGAAAACTGAAAGCAATTTTGAGTAACTAATTTGTATTCTTTATCATAAACCCAACCATTTTTAAATCTGAAAGAGAAGTTATATTTGGTAATGTTTTCTTGAGAAAAAATAAGTTGTAAAGGGTATGATCACCAGTTGCTTGGGGTAATGTATAGCATGTAAATGCAGGAAATTTGTTAATAAATTTTGATTTACTAAAATTTTGTCCAGTTTACATTAGATATTTCTAAATTCACCTGAATACTAAGTGAATTTATTCCCTTTAATAGAGGGTTCAATTAAACCAGTTTTAAATATAAAATCGAAGAGAAATTCTAATTTCTTAAAAGGGATGGGAATTCCTCCTCTTTTTTCAGAAGATTTCATAACTATGTTGAAATCCCCTATAATAATCCAAGGAGAACTGATATTATTATTTAATTGTTCCAAATTATTCCATAATATAAATCTTTCTTTTTCAAAATTTGAAGTATAGATAAAAGTCACATTTAATTGAAGGCCCCCTTTATTTTTACAACGACAATGAATAAATTGTAAAGTAAGGGAATATTGGGATAGTTCCCAAATGCTGAGATCTCAAATGACAAATATCCTACCATTACCCCCCATAGAATTATTATGAATAATATTCCATTTATTTAGAAACCTGTTATGAAACAAATTTAAATTGCTCTCAGTAAGTTTATGTTCTAATATACCAGCCATGCTAGGTTTGTAGGATTGCAATAATTTTGAGAAATCTAATTTCCTTTCAAGGGAATTAAGTCCCCTAACATTCCAAGAAATAATTGACATAATAATAAAATATAATAAAGGATACGTGAAAGAATATCACAGCAGCTAAAGTGAAAGATTGCTGCTAACTTCTATGCTTTCAGAAGCTTTCCCTCCTCTTTTCTTACAATCTTTTTTGCTTTTAACTTTTAAGAATTCTTCCCATTCTGGATTCTTGATGATGTATTTCTTCTCAAAGCCTTTTGAATTAGAACTGTCAACAATATTATTGTTCATAATATCCTGTATATTCTTTTTTCTGGCTTTTTTCCTTTTGTTGTTGAGAGGAAGAAGAGGAAAGAAGCAGACCAGCATTTTCTAATAAGGACTCAAAGATGTTAGATCCCCCATGCAGGCAACTTTTAGCCAAGATAGCAGAGTTTTCCTTTTGTATATTATTTGAGATATTGTTATCTGTAATTAAACTTGTTTTTTCCTGTTGGGGGAGGGGAGAAACAAGAACTGTACATTATTATCCCCATGACTCTGTTGATAATTCTATGTGATTTCTTTTATACTGCCATTCGGAGCTGGATTATCAGTAGAACCATCCATTCCCTTCTGCTGTTCAGTATCCATGGCTACATTGAGACATGATTCTTTCCCTTTTGTGCGTTTTGAAATTGCTTGCAAAAATGGATTCTCTGTTTGCTCATCGATACTTATAATATCCATATCGCCTTTTGAGATTTCTGGATTTGAAACAATTTTCTTATTTCCAAAGATTTGAATATTCTCTTAAACTAAATTATTATCAAGAATGGGTGGGATTTCAGAAAGATTATTAGTTTCAAAGATGACAACATTTATAACCTAATTATTCTTTTCTTGATTTGAAGAATGTTGCTCATTTCTTCGATTTTCTGAATCTGGCGATTTCCTCGTAGCAGAATCGGAATTTAAGCTTTCTTTTTCTTTCCAAACTGGTTTCAATGAGCAAGCTTCAATGAGATGTCCAAAGTAACCACATTACATACACCTTGGTGGAATCCATTCGTACTCGATTTTTAGTGTAATGTTTTCACCATCATGCATAGTGATATAGGAAAGATCTGGTAAATCTTCATTGGCTATGATTTCAACTAAGATTTTTGCATAGCTGAGCCTGATCTCATTGGCCGTAGGTTCATCTAGCTTTATCGGATTGCCAACAACACTAGCAATATCAGCAAAAGCTTCCCTGCCCCATAATCTGAGATTTAATTGTGGCAATCTTATCCAGATTGGGTAAGTAGATAGTACATCACGATGAAGAATCATTTTCTTGTCCCATTTTTTCAAAATTATAAGCTTGCCACTAATAAAGAATGGGCCATTTTTAATAACTTTGTTACAGTCAGATTCATTCGAGAATCTGATGATAAAGAATCCATTGTTTCTTATGTAGATCTTGAATTTGCTGACTAGATTCCATGTTCTAATCACAAAATCCCTGAAATGATGATAATAGGGCCGTGTTCCAAACACATAAGCCACTATAGAGTTACTCCATTTATCCTCGGTTCTTCGGCTAATCTCTTATTTTACAACAACAATTTTTTTGTCACCTAATTTAATAGATGCTGAATAACCCAAATCTGCAATTGAATTGAGCCCACCTTTCTTAACTAGATCTGCCCAAGAATATGATGGTTTTACTAAGTTGGTTGTTTCAGTTGAATGAGTTATTGAGGCGTTGAGGAACTGTTTGCTCCCTATCTGCTGATGATCATATCTCTGGTTGGTTCTTTGCCCTTTGGGCACTGAACTTGCAGGAATATTAGCAGCAGGCCCTTGAGTTTGCCTTTTTTTGGGATTTCACTAGTGGACCCTTGCGACGGTATCTGACTAGTTGAAAACCATCATTTTCTTGATCAGGGGACTTACCTTTATGGTTTAAGAAAGAAGAGAGAAGAGGAGAAGCCGGAGAATCAAGGAGGGGGATTGAAGAGCCCTTGGAATTCTGATCATGATTTACATCAAAAATAGGGTTATTTTTTATGGTCATGGCAGCCATGGCTGCAAGCTTTTTTTCCTTTTTATCACTGTTGCATTTGGAGTCTATAAATATAGAGCTCATTTGTATTATAGATATATCTGAATATATAATAAAATGTCTTCTCTCTAATGTCTTATGTTCTCTTTATTTTATAATACGTTATCAGCACGATGTTCTACGTTACTATTTGGATAAGATTTAAAAAAATTGTTTGATGTGCATAAAGTTGAATATTTATATCAAACCTGGTGTTGCTTCAATATTTTGACTATTTATTTTAGTAGAATGCATCATTTAATGCTTACGTCTGAAGTTCACCTCATTTATTTTTTTGGGAAGAGTTTGAATAGTATTTGTTTGAACAAATATTATTTTTCCCTTCTTTAGTGTGATATTTATTAGTACCGCCTACTTTTACTCATTCTCTATCAAATAGCATTTAGGTTCTTGCCCTATAAATATTATTTCCTATGGGTCCAATTTCACATTCTAGAAAATCTTGTAGTACATCTTTATTAAGCTTTTCCTGTACATCAAGGTAGGACATAGTTTTATATTATATCTTTTTCCTTTCATTTTCAATACAAGCTACTTTGACAGCCAACATCATTATATTTTATTATTATAGCTAGCACTTCTATTTTTCATTTCATTTCAAGATAGCAATACCTACTGGTAACAACGTATCATGCATGTACATCAATTCCATGTCTAAGATTTTTCTTCTTTTATGTGTCGTTTTTTTTTCATGGCTAAGATTTTTGGCATGGATATTTAATGCAATATGTCCAGTTTTTATTCTGCATATTATATATGTACTGCACATATACATTCCTACTTAAATACGCATGTTGTTGCTTTATATATTATATATATATATATATCAACTTCCATATAATATTATTTTTGTTTTCAGATGTACCATTTACTGGCAGTTTTTCATAATGTGTATTTCGCATTTCCATTATAATTTGTTTCCTACTTCATAACTGTCGCTTTGAATTTAGCTATCATTTCTTTTACGGTACACTTTATTTTACATTAAAAGTATACTCCACGTCCGATTTTATTTATCATTGTATACACACCATCGACTTTAATTTTTTTTCTTTGGTAGGAGACCCAGTTCATAACATGACAAACATAGCTAAGCTTGAATTCAAAGCGTTGGACATTTCTGGAGACAACTATTTGTCATGGATACTAGATGCTGAGATCCACTTGCAATCTCAATGCTTAGAAAATGCCATTAAAAATGGTAATAATATGTCCCGGTAGGACAAAGCAAAGGCTCTGATATTTTTAGACGTCACATCCACGATGATCTAAAAACAGAATATTTAACGGAAAAGGATCCTCTCCACTTATGGGACTCCTGAAGGACCGTTATGACCACCAGAAGACGGTCATACTTCCAAATACTAGGCAAGAATGGTTGAACCAGAGGTTTCAAGACTTCAAATCTGTAAGGAAATATAATTCGGCTATGTTTAGAATTACTTCTAAACTGAAATTATATGGAGAAATGGTAGATGATGCACAAATTCTTGAAAAGAAATTTTCAATGTTTCATGCCTCGAACATACTCCTGCAGCAACAATATCGAGAGCGTCGTTTTACAAAATATTCTGAAGTCGTAGAATGTTTATTAATTGTTGAGCAAAACAATGAATTACTTATTAAAAATCACTCATCAAGACCAACTGGTTCAGTTGCGTTACCAGAAGTTAATGCTAATTTTGCTCACTTCGGAAGAGGCAAAGGTCAAGGTAGAGGACGTGGCCGTGGCCATGGACGTGGATATAACTCCAGTAGAGGCGGTTATGGTGTTTTTAAAGGCAACAAAACTACCAACTTTAAAAAGCAACAAAAGCAAAATGAGCCTGAAAAGACTAATGATATTACTCCAGAAAATAAAAAGCACTATGAGGAAGTTTGTTATAGATGTGGACACTCTGGTTATTGGTCGCGTACATGTAGATCATCAAAGAAAATGGTTGAAGAATACCAATGTTCGAAGAATATTGAAACAAATAACACTAAAGGATTGTTTGATAAAAATAACTTGAAGTTAGATGATTTCTTCGAAGATGATGATGGAAATTTCATAAATGATGAAAATCTCAATGCGATGATTGATGATATGACTGATTTGATCAACTAGAAGTAGCCTGAAGCTTGTTGTGTGGTTTTTTCCATTTTATTTTAGTTAGCTTAAAGTTGATGTTTGTTTGTTTATTTTATTAGAACTAGTTGAAATAATGTGTACTGATGGATATTGATTTGAATTAGTAGTTTGCTTTGTAATCCTTTTTAGAAAACACTAGCATTTATTTATAATTATTTTCAATAATTGACTAACTATATTGTCTTTAATTCTTAAGGTATGGACCATCAATATTTGAATGATGATATATGCCTACTAGATAGTGCAACTACTCATACGATTTTGAAAAACCATAAGTTTTTCTCTGAATTATTTGAAAATATTTCAGCTAAAATTTGCATCATAGCTGGATCTACTAGTATAATTGAAAGGTCTGAAAGAGCCCATATAGTATTACCAAATGGTACACATATCTTCACTCAAAATGCATTATACTTAAGCAATTCTAAAAGAAATCTGCTAAGTTTTAAGGATATAAGAATGAATGGTTATCATATTGAAACTATAAATGAAAATAATAAAGAATATCTT
Organism: Allium fistulosum; assembly: GCA_030737815.1. Lineage (NCBI taxonomy): Eukaryota > Viridiplantae > Streptophyta > Magnoliopsida > Asparagales > Amaryllidaceae > Allium > Allium fistulosum. Next base: position 424,714,775 of record CM060906.1, read on the forward strand.
TGTATCATTTCTAGAATTGAAAGCTAGAAGCTTATTTTAGAAAAATTTGGAACAATTTCAACTGGATTATATTCCACGAAAATTGGCATAGTTGAACCTCATTCTATAAACATGAGCCAGAAGCTCACAAATACAAAAACATTGATTCTTTAGCATGATCGCTTGGGTCATCCTAGGTCAACCATGATGCATAAAATCGCTAAAAATTTAAATGGGCATGATTTATCACACCAATTGAATTTACCAAGTGATTACTTATATGCTCCATGTGCACAAGGAAAATTAATCACTAAACCTTCATATAGTAAAATCACCTCTAAATCTCCAACATTTCTACAAAGAATTCAGGGTGATATATGTGGCCACATCCACCCAAAATGTGGACCATTTAAATATTTTATGGTATTAATTGATGCATCAACTCGTTGGTCACATGTATGTTTGCTTTCTATAAGAAACATGGCATTTGCCAAATTACTTGCTCAAATAATCAAATTAAGAGCACACTTCCCTGACAATCAGATTAAATCAATTCGACTAGATAATGCAGGAGAGTTTACTTCTCAAGTATTTGATGATTATTGTCTATCATTGGGAGTTGAAGTTGAAAATTTAGTAGCTCATGCTCACACTCAAAATGGTCTAGCAGAATCATTAATTAAGCATTTGCAACTTATTGCAAGACCGTTGCTTATGCAATCAAAGCTATCTATTTCAGCTTGGGGACATGCAATTTTGCAGCATCAAAATTGATTAAAATTAGACCAACGGCTTATCATCAATTTTCACCATCACAACTTTTAACTGAATCCCAACCAAATATTTCACATTTACGAAAATTTGGTTGTGTTGTGCATTTGCTAATTAGTCCCCCACTTCGTACTAAAATGGGTCCTTAATGTAGGTTGGGAATTTATATGGGATTTGATTCACCCTCGATAATTCATTATCTTGAACCTCTCACGGGTGATGTCTTCACTACAAGATTTTCAGACTATAAATTTGATGAGACAGTCTTCCCACCGTTAGGGGGAGGAAAGACCATTCCAGTAGAACAACGTGAAATATCATGGAATAATCCATCTATGTCTCATTTGGATCCGCGTACCAAACAATGCCAATATGAGGTACAAAGAATTTTGCATCTTTAGAATATCTCAAATCAAATGCTTGATGCATTTAGTGATGCTGCAAAAATAACTAAATAACATTCCAACAGCAAACGCACCAGCTAGAATTGAAATCACAAAAGGACCAAAAGCAGCAAATGAATCTAAAGCAAGTCAAAAACATGGAAGACCCATTGGTTCAAAAGACTTAGTGCTTGGAAAACGAAAGTCAAATGAAAAATCATCAATTGATAAACCTTCCGAAGAGGTTATAAATGATCTAAAAGATAACTTAAATGAAAATCCCAATTCTCCTAAAAATGCCGAAGAAACTATTATCCCAGAGGAAATAATAGAAGCTTCTAAAATAAAATGCTACCTAACAATACTGAGATCTCAATATTTTATACAAACTATGGAGAAATGTGGGATCGAAGTAAAATAATAATTGATGATGTATTCTTATTCGCAGTAGCTACTAAAATAAACAAAAGTCATGACTATAATGAGAATAATGATAATGAACCAACTAGCATAAATGAATGTCGAAAAAGACATGATTGGCCAAAATGGAAAGATGATATCCAATTTAAGCTAGATTCACTTCAAAAACATGGCATATTTGGACCAATATAGAAAACACCAGAAAATGTTAAACCGGTAGGTTATAAATGGGTATTCGTTAGAAAACGAAATGATAAAAATGAAGTCATGAGATACAAGGCACGAATTGTCGCACAAGGTTTTCTGCAAAGACCAGGTTTTGATTTTAAAGAAACATATTCTCCTGTTATAGATGTCATAACATTACGATACTTGATAAGCCTTGTAGTTTCTGAAAAACTATAAGATTAACTGATGTTGTGACAACTTATCTTTACGGTGAATTAGATACCAGTATTTAAATGAAGATCCCAGATGGATATAGGTTGCTTGAAGAAAAATCAAAGTCAATATACTCATTAAAACTGAGACAATCACTATATGGTTTGAAACAATGTGGAAGAATGTGGTATAACTGTCTTAGTGAATATTTGGTAAAAGCCGGGTATAAAAATAATCTCATTTGTTCATGTGTCTTTATAAATAAATCGGTAAAGGGATTTTCTATTTTAGCAGTTTATGTTGATGATAAAAATTTGTTTGGGACTCCAGAAGAGATTGATGAAACAATAAATTACTTAAAGAAAGAATTTAAAATGAAAGATCTTGAAAAAACTATATATCATCTCGGTCTATAAATCGGGCATAGTACTAATGGCATACTGATCCATCAGTCAAACTACATTGAGGAAATCCTAAAGCGTTTTCAAATGGATAAAGCATATCCACTTAGTACGCCTATGGTTGTCAGATCTTTGGATATTAAAAAGGATCCTTTCCGCCGAAAAGAAGATGATGAAAATGTACTTGGTCCAGAAGTACCATATCTCAATGCCATTGGTGCATTATTATATTTAGCCCAACACACGAGACTAGATATTGCATTCTCGGTAAATCTTCTAGCAAGATACAGTTCAACACCAACAAAAAGAGACTAGAATCGTATAGAACATATCGTGAGATATGTTCGTGGAACGACAAATTTAGGCTTATTTTATTCTGACGTAGGTAATAACCCAAATCTAGTTGGCTATGCTGATGCAGGTTATCTTTCTGATCCATATAAAGCAAGATCACAAACTGGGTATGTGTTTAGTAGTAGTAATGAAGCTATTTCATGGCGATCTACGAAGCAAACATTGGTAGCAACATCATCCAATCATTCTGAAATACTAGCACTACATAAAGCAAGTCGAGAATGTATTTGGTTAAGATCATGAATTGAGCATATTCGAAATACATGTCAGCTTCCTTCGGCTACAGAAGGATCAACTATTATTTATGAAGACAATGCAGCTTGCGTAGCTCAGATTCAGGCAGGTTACATCAAGGGTGATAGGACGAAACACATTTCTCTTAAGTTTTTCTTCACACACGAACTAAAAAAGGACAACAAAATAGAGGTGAAACAAATCCAGACCCAAGAAAATCTGGCAGATCTATTCACAAAAGCACTTCCAAAATCAAGGTTTCAGAAAATGGTGTATAAAATTGGTATGCGTCGACTGCATCAACAGACTAACTGAATAATGCATTATAAATCAGGGGGAGCATTCAAAAGTATGCTATAATGTACTCTTTTTCCTTCACTAATGTTTTTCCCATTGGGTTTTTATTAGTAAGGTTTCGACGAGGCATTATTTTGATCCAGAAGCGTCAATCCTTATGATAACATTGTAAAATATGTTACCTAAAGACGAAATAAAATTGCACTCTTTTCTTATGATTTTCCCACTGGTTTTTCATAATATAGGCTCTCAATGAGGTAATTATTCTTATCAAACGCTATTCAAAGGGGAGTGTTGTAATATATATTAGTAATATGGGTGAATATGCTAAATGGCAAAGGACAATATTGTAATCTCCGTTGCATTTGGAGTCTATAAATATAAAGCTTATTTGTATTATAGATATATCTGAATATATAATAAAATGTCTTCTCTCTAATGTCTTATGTTCTCTTTATTTTATAACATTTTTTATTAATACTAGTACTTAATGATGCATGTGTACATAGAAAAAGAACATCTTGTTGTTTTATTTTTATTTTTAAAATCCCTTTTGGTAAAAAAATAATGAAATGGGTAGCATTATACGCCATCTTGTTTTTTTTACCAAAGGTTTTTTGTGCTAGTGAAATTGGTACGTATGCTCCGACTTCACAATTATTTTGTATATCAACTCTCCAATTTCACTAGTACGATTAAACCTTCTCCATTTTTCTCTCCATCCGAAAACGAGGCACGTTTGTTGGACGTGCGCAAAAAAAATTCTGAACTCATAATTATTTAGTATATCAACTCCGGGATAGTATAAATTAGCAATCAAGATTAATAGTCAAAATTAATAATTACTACTTATGTATTCTTTTTATGTAGTAATTAGAGGTATTACCAAAAAACATTAAATTAGCAATCAAAGTTCATGACTTGCTTTTGGGGCAAAATTTTTATTTTTGTAAATCTATGCCTAGATCTTGGGAAGTGAAAAGGTCCCAAAAGGATAATCATCTTTTACCATAATCAGTAAAACTTATTGGTCATTCTATATGTCTCTGAATGCACATGCATGAGAAAAGAAAATAACTTATTAGAATTAAGAACCAATTATTTTGTTAATGCAAAATGATGATAACATGTCTCAGAATGTAGTATCTTTTGTTATCCAATAAAAAGGTTAGCTATAGTCGTTGAAACAATATATTAGTAAATTTTTTGTGCAATTCACATTATCTTAGTGTGGAAATAAAAAGTGTTTACATTGTTAATATAAACATTTTTGTATTGCATGAGTTATTCAATCGAATTTTGTGTACAATAAGTCTATAATATATTAAAGAACAATATACAATATAGATAGTGTAGCTTTACTTAAATGTTTTTTAATTTGCTCATACGTAAAACGCATGCGTAAGGAGAAGTAAATTTTGAGTTGGTTTCCTTGATTAACTAAAAAAAATCAATAATATAATACACCCAAAAATTTGTATGGTTACACACATTTATGCCAAATTAAAGTAGATGGAGAAAATCGTAAGCTAGGTTAAGAAAAAAGTTGCATTAAAAATTCCCTATATTTCTACGTATAATTTATCTATTTTCAGAGCATGTGACAATAAATTAAAGATACACAAATTTAACTTTACAATACAAAATTTTAGTATAATCCTACTTGTAGAGTGTAAGAGGTTATACATATGATGCACTTCAGCAAACTATACATACTAATTTGTATGGTTACACTTCAGCAAACTACTTGTAGAGCATGCACTCTAAGAGCATGGATGCATTGAAATTTTGTACCCTTTGTGTATCAACTCATTCATAAAGTAAATATGTTGATACATCTGTATCACATTTATTATAAAATACATACCAATTTCACATGGCTTATTAATGTAATGTTCTAATAAAGTAGATATAGTTATTATCCATGTAATGTACAAATCATTTTACCATTGAAATTTCCAAATAGAACATGATAAGCCAACATTCCAAGTAAAATTTTGTCTCCATGGTACTTATTGTTAACCCGCTTTTAAGCCAAAACAAATTTCAAATGGACTTAGAAGATCAACACGAGAATGAAACGATTCATGAACTTAGAAACACACTCGCAAGAGCTAAAGAAGCAACCTGAAAAGTTTCATTGGGATTGGAGCAAAGACCTTAACTCGGTACCGAGTTAGTGGCCATAGGTCAGCACCGACCTAACACATCTCCCTCGTTCTCTTCCAAAAATTCTTGCAACTTTTGCACAACTCCAATGACTTAGTATCAAGTGTTTTCCAAAAGTTTGTACGATCCATTCACAGACTAGCGAGATAACAACAAAGAAACTAGGATAACTCAAGTGCTATCAAGAAGATCGCTAGAATCAACTCAAGGACGATGAATAAGAGCTCAGAACACATCAACTAAGAGGTAGAAGAGCAAAACAAAAGTCCGAGAGGAGTTTATGCTAAACTCCATAGCTCGGTACCGAGTTGACCATGCTACGGTCCGAGTTGAGCTTTTAGCTCGTGATGCTTCATGATCCCTTGTATGACTTCGGGCTATCTTCTAGACTTCCTTGCAAGTGGGATACTGACTACATACCTCTTTTTTTCTATAAATACTAGCCTACTGTAACCAAAATGGGAACTCTTCCATGACCTACTGCTCTTTACTCCTATCCTCTACCTCTCAAATTCTCTAGAAACTTCATTGTAAATATGAGATCCACTGGATTATGATCAGATCTGATATAATTCATTTTAAGCCGGAGAGAACAACGAATAACAAACTATAAATTAGACACAAGCCAAAGATTGCCGAACCACTATAAAAATTCTTTTATGTTCTACTTTTCTGCTATCTTTTACTTGCTTAATCTGAGATTTCTATTGCTTTTACATCAATTATAAAAAAACTGGTGCTTTCATTTGATTTCTGGGATTGTATTCATTTTCTAGGTTAATATTTTTGAGCTTTCACCGAGAAGGAAGCAAGATCTCACAACCTAAAAGCTTAAATCTGAGATTTGGAGAAGATGAAGAAACCTAACAGTAGATCTAAAGCTGGAGCAACCCAACTAGAGCATGGGGCAGCTAGGAAATATCTTCAATTTCTCATTAATCCATCTACGTAACCAGAGAAAAGATGGAGAAAATGATGAAAGAGATGCGAGATGGATTAATGACTTGACATCAGGAAATGCTTGAAAGATTTTTCCAAAGAATGAAACAATAAGAAATAACTGGAGATGGAGGAATTCAGAACCAAGTGCTAGGAGCTAATGTAGGAACATCTGGAGTTAGAGCGGAGTAAACAGGAATGATGTCCCTACCAACAGTACAACTCGGTACCGACCCGAGTCAACTCGGTACCAAGATAATTATACCCAGGGGCAATACTAGTGTGAACTTGGAATGTGATGGAATGGCTGGAGCAAACGATGCTTGATCTAGAAACGCAAATCAGAATGTAAACGGGCTACGACAAAAAGAGTATGTGCTAAAACCTCTCTGCAGGAATGGAGTATATGCCGCAAGAAGAGTACGTGATAGAGTATGTGCTGGAGTTCCCCCACAGGAACGGGGGCAAAAAATCGCTTTTAGTCATAAAAACTTCATTGGACAATGAAAACCAAATTACTAAATTGGTAAAGAGAATAGCTAGAGGTGGACCCCTAGACCAGAGTTTGGAAGATGTAAAATGGAATCCATTCACTTCTAATACCCGAAACGCGAGAAATCCTCCTGATTTCGAGCTTTCGACATTGGAAACGTACGATAGACAGTCGGATTCGACGGTTCATCTGATGAAATACATCCGATATATGGAGGTGTTGGATGCTTTTAAGGAGGTAATGGGGCGGTGCTTTCCACCATACTTAACTACTGACTTGGCGGTATGGTTTAGACAGCTGGAGAATAGGTTCATTAGCGCGTGGACCAACTTGGTGAGTAAGTTCTTAAGACAGTTCAGAGTTTGCGTCGCATGACCAAAGAATGTGATGACATTGTCAAGCGTGAAACAAAGGCTTGGAGAGACCTTGAGAAGCTATTTTACAAGATTCAATGCGGTAGTAGTCGTAGTCGATAAGCTGGATCCACCTATAATCTAAATGGCGGCAGTATCTGAAGTTGCAAGCAAGACCAACTTCAAAGTTGCACTAGAAAGGGATTCACTGATGAATCTTGCGGAATTCTACTGTTAACAAATTTCTTCATTAATACCTAAAAGGTATAGGGAAGGGAAACTTGGTTGAATGAAAGCTTGAATATCCTTTGTAAACCTCAACGAGTGTTGGCAAAAGCGACACTTGGTTGGGTAAAGGCTTGGGAAATTAAACTTAGTATGTTCAAGTCAATGATGACGTTATAAGTATAATATGTCGAAGTCATTTAATCTTAGAGTCAATCTATGTAAATCAATCAAGTTTATGAGTGCTTTTGGATCAAAGCAAGCTATGATTAAAAAATCACAAGTGCTTTGAAATTCAAAAGCAAGCCATAATTTAAGATGTCTTTATTCGAATATCATGAAAATGTTGAAAGTACAAGGTCCAATGTGCAAAAAGTACAATCGACACTAAATCCCCAAATCAATTTAGGGTTACAGAGTTTAAAATGTAAGAAGTTGAGGAAAGAATGAGCGGCCCCTTTCACATACCCCTATGTCTATTTCTTTATAGGGGTGAGTAGATGTGGCATGGTTGATATGCGACATCAATTAGTTTATCTCGGCGGTATGCATGATTTTGCTATCGCTTGATGATCTACGGCCTTCTTTGCATAAATGTGAGCTTGGGGATTAATGAGTTTAGACATTAGTGATCCATTTGATAGTGATCAACATTATATCTTAGATTGATGATTTTCAACATTCCTTTAAGTATTGTTAAATGGCGACGTCATATAGCTTCGTGTTGGCCTTAAGAACTTGGTGAACTTTGGCTTTCTGACAACACGCGATATCAATGGAATTCTACATTGATGGTATATAATGCCTTTATCTCACTGATGGTTTATGGAATGCTATCCTTTGTTATTCTCTTTATTGATAAAATGCGACATCCATAGGAGTGACATTGATAAGAAGTGGTAGTATTTGAAGGTCAACATCAGCATGAGGCAGCATTGAAGAAGTGCGGCATCGATAGGAGACGGCATTGATGAGGTACGGTATCAATGAGGTACGACATCATTTGAATAACATCAGGATGAGGCTGCATTAGAAAGACGCGGCATTGATCTGAAGTAGCATTGATTCTTTCGGCATCACGGTGCGCCATGGGTGACAAACCATGTCACTATAGCATTGATGGCTTTCAATATAGCGCTCTCTAATGTTGTAGCTGTCTTGATGAAATATGACATCATTCATTCAACTCCATATGTATATGGCATTGACGACATTCGATAACCTTTACTTTATTAATGATATGCGGCATTGTATATGATTCTCTATTGACGAAGCACGACATTATATACTTTCGGCACTGATTCGTCTACATAATTTCGACACTGGCTTATCTCCATACCGTCGGCATTGGTTATTTCCATACTCTCGCCATTAGTTAGTGATGCGATGTTGTGACTATGTCGGCATGCTACATATTTTCAACATCAATATTAGTAGTGACATTTGATACCTTAATGTTGTAATGAAATTCAACGTTCCTTCTACTTTGTATATTATTTTCTCGGAAGCCCAACCTTAGATTCATCAATTCGATATCATACTCCCTTTGGAGATTATGTGGATAACATTTACCATGAAGCTGAGAGATATTTGCATCAGGAAGAGACCAAAGCTGGGATGCTAAAATTAATGTGGATGACAGAGGACTGCCTGGAGTAGGAAATAGAAAAGACAAAGGGAAATAAGAGCTGATAACGACTTTGAGGAACCAAAACTACAAAGGAGGGAGCTGAAGTTCTCCTCCTATACCAATTTAACAGAGGCCCCAAAGAGGATATATCTGCACACTAGGAGGAAGATCCCCTATCAGAAGACAGTTAGGAGAGAACCTACTGATTGGAAGAAAAGATCTGAAATTTTTTGCATCTTCCATGAGCTGAAGGGACATAAAACGAACGAGTGCCGACACCTTTGTGATCTGATAGAAGAACTGGTTTGTAGCAACCAGCTCCAAGAGTATATGAGGAACCAAACTGCAATGGTGCGACTAAAGTAGCTATCATCCGCACCGAATGCATCAAGGAACAACCAAGAATATGGTCCAAGACTCGAAATCCCATTATCCGGATGGTCGGGGGTCAAGTTCGATTCCCTCGGTTTGCTTTTTATTGCTTTGGATAATTATGTTAATAATAACCTCATATTGCACGTGTACGAGGCCTAAATTGGTCTCTAAGCATGCTCTGAGTCAAATGTCTAGGACGACTATTTAGTACAATAATAATCGCAGACCACTTACACGTGTACAGGACCTAGATTGATCCCTAGGCACGCTTAGAGTCGGATGTCTAGGATGGATAATTAGGATTTCTGCTTTTTTTCTTTGGTTTGGATATTTGACTTTTGAAAATTCCACATTGAATGTGATAGCCGATATTGCTCGCTTTAAGTTCCGTCCGAAAAGACGGGACCAGAGTGTAGAGTGCAAGTCCCATTGCCAGAGTGCGAGTGGATGGACTTGTACGATATTGATCATTTTAAGTCTTTTTCGGAGAGACGGGACTGGAGTGCAGGGTACAAGTCGACTCGTCGGAGAGCGAGCGGATAGACTTGTACGATATTGATAAGTTTAAGTCCGATCCGAAGAGATGGGACCAGAGTGTAAGGTGCAAGTTTTCTTGTCAGAGAGAGAGTGGATGGGCTTGTCCAAAAAGTAAGTCCCCTCATCGGAGAGTGAGCGGATGGGCTTGCTTGGTCGTTGAGTTCCTTAGTCGGAGAGCAAGAAAATTCAACAAGGGTCTAGAGAGATAAAAACAATAGATTGGGCGATAAACAATTCGGAGAGATCGAACACTAGATCGGAAGATAAATGGTCCGAAGAGATCGTATCCTAGATTGGATCATGAACAATCCAAAGAGATCGCATGTTAAATTGAATGTAAAATGATTTGGAGAGATCGAACCTTTGAGCGGAAATAGATTTGATAAAAGGATATGAATGCCTTGCAACTAGAGTAAAATAAATAAATCCCAAATGAACACGGGATGATTTTGATATGTGATATAATAACTTCGAGTGAAATTGGAATGATTATGGTGTATGAGCAACATCTAAGCAAGTGCTAGAGTCCTTAGCTATAAAGGTTTCAGAACGACCTGTAATTTGCAAGAGGATCCAAAGGAATTGGATGATTCATCAAGATTAAGACCAATAGATAGCCAGAGAGCTCAACTATTGAAGATTGATTACTAGAACTTGTTCTTGAGAAAGGCAAACCTTACATTCGAAAGGAGTACTTTGGAGGGCAAATGTTAACCTGCTTTTGAGCCAAACCAGATTTCAACTGAACTTAGAAGATCAACACAAGAACGAAATGATTCACGAACTTGGAATACACTTGGAAGAGCTAGGGAAGCAACTTGGAACGATTTCACCGGGATTGGAGCAAAGACCTAAACTCGGTACCAAGTTGGTAGCCATAAGTCAGCACTGACCTAACACATCTCCCATGTTTTCCTTCTAAACTTCATACAACTCCAACACAATACAATGGCTTGGTATTAAGTGTTTTTCCCATATTTTGTATGATCCATTCAAAGATTAGTGAGATAACAACCAAGAAAATAGGATACCTCAAGTGATATCTGTTAGTCCATGAGTTGATGGTTTTGATGACAACAACCTTAGAATTAAGATTATAAAATATAAATACTAACATTATAGTTTAGATATATATGTATACGCAGGATTTAACCATGCAGGTACAAAGAATGAAGACTGTACAATATAGATTCAAGATATCAAGATTGAAGACTCATGAGTATCAAGAATATCAAGATTATCAAGAGTTCAAGATTTCAAGATAAGTATTGAGTCTAGAATTATGTTAAAACTTCACAATAGCACTGAAATCTTCATTCCGTATTTTCATTTGAGATGGAACCCATTTCTACCTTTTTGGTGGCTTACAAACCCACGACAAGTAGCTTACAAACCTACGACAAGTGGCTTACAAACCCACGAACATCTTGGTTTTGTACAAGTTCTCGAGTCCTGATGTGATGAGATATTCTACAGGAAGAAGCTGGCAAATCTACTTCAAAATGATTTTCAAAACTACTTCAGAATGATTTTCAAAACTGCTTTTCAAAATGTTTTAGCCTTAAAAATTATCTTTTCAAATGATTTTCAAAACGATGTTTTAGCCTTAAAATATTCTTTGTTTTTGTTTTTAATAAACTCTTGTTTTAAACTTCGTTTGTTTTAAACTATCTTTTAATTATAATATATTTATACTTAGATTTAAATATAAAATTATAGTAAAATTATATATATATTATTCTCTATATTTATCTATGTATTTTATCTATAGTCAAGTATATTTATAAAGTTTAAATAGTTTTTAATATAAGATAAAGGTTAATTTCAAAGAAAATCAAATCTTCAAAAAATGCTTTGGGATGTTGACATGCCCTAGTACCCCATGTCGACATAGTGACAGTTAGATTCAAAAATTTGAATTTCAAAAGAAGTGTCTATTCGCCATAACCTTTCACGAATGGACATGGTTGTTGTTCTTCTATAAATAGGGGTTAGTTTCAACGAATTTGTATTTAGATTTTCTGGTTTTTCACTTCTCTTCTTCTTCCACATTTTCTTATTCAAAATCCTATCATCACTCTGCCGAAATCAACATTGAATCTAACTAGATCATCTCTGGTTTGATTCTCTGTCACTATCTCATCAAGATCCCAAGTGTTATTCAGAGTTATAGGCTTCTTTGTAATCTATCTAGCGAGAAAAGGTGTGATTGTAGCCTTGGAAATCAATCAAGCGAGAAAAGGTGCGATTGTAGCCTTGGAAATCAATTGGGTGAACTTGTTGCCCCGAAAATCAAGTATCTCTACCCAGAGGATTGTGATTCTGGAGGGTGTACCTCGTGGCCTTGAAATCGAGGGTTGTAATTGTTAAATTGCTTTTGAAAGGAAGCCGTACTTAGTTGTGCGGGACTGGATGTAGGGTAACTCCGAACCAGTATAAAATCTGGTGTGTTCTTTCCTTTACTGCATTTACTTTATTTCTGCATCTGTGTTTGTTTCTGTGATTATATCTATGTCTGAATATTGCATACATTTGTGTTCAAATTAACATAATCTCAAAAAGATTTAGTAATTTCTTATAAACACTATTCACCCCCCCCCCTCTAGTGTTATTCCTAGCCTTAAGATCCGTAATCCGCAATCCTCACATTTGGTATTAGAGCAAGGTTTTCAAAAGTTTCATAATCTGAATTTTGAAAAGTTTTCAAAATGGCTACCAACACTAGTACTGTTACTAACACTAGTATCCCTGTCACTAGTTCATTTGTAGAAGGTCAGTCTAATGTCAGACCACCACTTTTTAATGGCAGTAATTATGTATATTGGGCATGTCAGATGAAAATATATTTACAATCTATAGGATTAGATACTTGGAATATCACACAAACTGAATATTCTGAACCCACAACTGATTTTGCACAGTGAACCGCTGAGCAAAAGACTGTTGCACAAAATGATTCTAGAGCAATGAATATTCTGTTTTGTTCACTTGATAGGAATGAATTTAATAGAGTGTCAGTTTGTAAGTCTGCATATGAAATCTGGAAAACTTTGCAAGTTACTCATGAAGGAACAAGCAAAGTTAAACAGACAAAAATTTTCATGCTCACAAATCAGTTTCAGTTATTTAAAATGAATACTAATGAGTCTATTTCAGATATGTATAGTCGATTTTAGGATATTGTGCATTCTTTAATATCCTTGGGAAAGGAATTTTCGGAAGAAGATCAAGTCATAAAATTTTTAAATTCTCTCACTCCAGAATGGGATCAAAAGACACTTACAATTGAAGAGGCAAATGACATTAGTACCTTAAAGATAGAAGAATTGATTGGAAATCTAATGTTGTTTGAAGTCCAAATGATCGGGAGAAGAGAAAGCAAAGCATCTGAAAAGAAATCAATGGCATTCAATGCATTAACCGACGGATCAGACTCAAACAGTGATAATGATGAAGAGATAGCATTTATGACCAGGAATTTTCGGAAATTCCTGAAATACAGAAAGATGAATAATCTCAAGAGAAACAACTCTAAGAATTCTGGAAATCAGAATGCAGTGTCAAACAATGTCAAATGTTTCAACTGTGATGAACCAGGCCATATGAAAAGAGACTGTCTGTAACAAGATAGGCAGAATCCTCTTATAAACAATGATTCAGTAAAGAAACGGAAGCGTGCATTTACTGCTACTCTAGATGACTCAGACTCGTCCTCAAGCGATGATGATCAGAAGACAGATAACTCAAATTTGTGTTTCATGGCAGTTCGCGACTTCAACAAATTCAAGGAAACGGACTCAGAAAAAGGTACATATTTACAATACAATTGATTGAAATTGCATGCTTAGAATTAGATAATTGATTGCTTGATTGATTGATTTTGAATTGGTGTGTTGATTGAATTTTAAATTTATTTTTTATTATTTTATTATTATTATAAAAAAAATTTAATAATATAATAATATTTTCTGGAATATACTATAATTCTAATAATATTCTAGATATATATATATATATACATTAAAATAATAAGTATATATATATATTAGAATACTTAGGAAAAATAAATCATAGAAATTCACAGGCATATGTCGACATGGTCCCTACCCTGATGTCGACATAGGTACCAGAATTTGAAATTCAAAATTTGAATTCAAATGGTTGAATTTCCCTCCACCTTTTCACTTCATTCAATACTTTGAAAAGGCATCTTTTGACTAGAGAACATGTCTTTCAAAAATCTATTTATTCACTATCTTTTATCACAACTTTTCACTTTCATTTTCAAATTCAAACTCTCTCTTCAAAACTTCAAGCTCTCTACTCTCTACTTTAATGGCTTCTTCAAGCAACCCCTCCACCATGAGACTTTCCAGAAACTTAAAAGAGCAACTCCTCAATAATCTGGAGGCCATAAAAGCATACATCAATTATGCTAATTATGGAAAAGTCCATCCCGGAAAGTTTGCTATTTTTCAAGATTTTGCTTCTTATGAAATTGATACTCTTTTTGCAAACAATCAAATTCTTAGTCTTATTGATTCTTCTCAAAATGATTTTGTTTGTTACCCTAATCTTGTTAAAATTTTCTGTGCAAATCTCAATCGAGAATTTTATGAAGGAAATGATAATGAAATTTGGAGTAGTGTCAAAGGCACTAAAATTGTTTTGAATTGTGATCTTTTGGGTACCATTCTCAATTGCAAAAGCATGGGAATGGATCTTTCTAGTTTTCAAATCGATGAACATGATCGTGAGACATTTCATCATATTTTTGAAGGAGATGAAAACTTTGAATTTAAAAACCGAAACTTTCGTCCTAAAGCTAGAATTGTCAATCTTCTTTTACAACATACTTTGACCCCAAGATCGGGAAATTTTAACAATCCTACTTCAAAAGTGTGCAAAGCACTTTTTGCTATTTTCGGAAATTATGATATCAATTGGGCGCAAGTTATTTTGGATGAACTTCGTCCTAAAAATTTTGAAATGGGAGAAAACACTTTATATCATGGAATTTACCTTACTCGGATTTTCAACTATTTTGGAGTAAATTTCAAAGGAGAAGAATTTATTTCAAGAAAAGTTTTTAATATCTCAAACATTTCTCTCATGAAAATCCCATATGTTTTTCAACCTTATGAGACTCTTGCCGAAAAGGAAGAGCGTTTGGCTCATGAAGAAATGGAAGAGGAGGAAGAGGAGGAAGAAGAAGAAGGGGATGAAATGGAAATAGAAGAAGAAGAAGAAGGTGAAACATCCCTAGAAAGTTTTGAATATCCCTCCAATCCTACCAACAAAACCCTTCCCAAAAACCAAAAGATAATTGTTAAGAATCAACGGATTCTTAAACGATCCGTTAGTAAGAAGTTGGACAAAATGTCATCCAAGTTGACCAAGTTTTTCTCCAAAGTCAGCAAGAAACTTGGATTATCTTCATCTTCATCATCCTCTAACTAGTTGTATCTTTTCATTTCATGATGTATTACTCTAGTTTGCTTTAGTTTGAATGTTTATGTAGTTCTTTATGGTTAATCATTGTATTATCCTATTATGCAATGAAATTGATTTCCTTTTCCGCTATCTAGCTTATCTTATCTCCTGAATAAATGTTAGTATATTATATAAATATATATACACACACAATTATTCACAAAATCAAAAAAAGTCATCAAAATTCACTGGACCATGTCGACATCCCCCCCTTGACCATGTCGACATGTACAGGTCAGAAATGACATTTCATTTCAAATTTGAAATTTGAATAACTACCCTATGTCTTTTCATTTCAAAGGAATTCCTACACATATAAATACCTATTTCTTCCATAATTCTTCACTCAATATTATTTTCTATCTTCTTTATCTCTTATTCTTCTCACAAATTCAAAAATGGCAAATCCTATTCACAATTTAACCGAGAATCTTGAAGAGACTCTTAATTCGTTCAAGAATATTCTTTCGTTCATTCTTCGTAACCAGCGACACTTAGAGTTGAGTCAAATGCAGATGATCAAGGAGCAAGAAAGGCATTTCGATGCAATGCGATGGATGATTTCTTCACTGCACAAAGATGATAACGAAGCACATCCTCCTATCTCTCTCACAAATGATAATGAAAATTGGGATGTCATCAAAGCAGACCCTATTTTCGGAGAAGAAGGATGGGTGGAAGTTCCTCGAAACGTTTGATGTTGGTTTGTTTGCTTTGTTTGATTTGATTGCTTTGATTGAAATTGTGTGTTTTGATTGGTTTGATTGACACTTGGTGTGGATTGATGAATGTATAAATATACATTGATATATTAATTGAATATCATGTCTATAAGTATAGTTATTTCTTAATCTATCTATTATATACTCTATTATATAGTTTAATGCAGGTACTTAAGTGCAAGAATGAGGGGGAGTTATATAGTTTGGAGTTAGTTTGTTTTTGTTGATGACAAAGGAGGAGAAATATAAAATAGGAGAGTTAGGCATAGATTAAGGGGGAGTTATCAATTTTAGGGGGAGTTATTAGGATAGAAGTAATATTTTATAAACAAAGGTTGTCATCATCAAAAAGGGGGAGATTGTTAGTCCATGAGTTGATGGTTTTGATGATAACAACCTTAGAATAAGATTATAAAATATAAATACTAACATTATAGTTTAGATATATATGTATATGCAGAATTTAACCATGCAGGTACAAAGAATGAAGACTGTACAGTATAGAGATTCAAGATATCAAGATTGAAGACTCATGAGTATCAAGAATATCAATATTATCAAGAGTTCAAGATTTCAAGATAAGTATTGAGTCTAGAATTATGTTAAAACTTCACAATAGAATTGAAATCTTCATTCTGTATTTTCATTTGGGATGGAACCCATTTCTACCTTTTTAGTGGCTTACAAACCCACGACAAGTAGCTTACAAACCTACGACAAGTGACTTACAAACCCACGAACATCCTGGTTTTGTACAAGTTCTCGAGTCCTGATGTGATGAGATATTCTACAGGAAGAAGCTTGCAAAACTACTTCAAAATGATTTTCAAAACCACTTCAGAATGATTTTCAAAACTGCTTTTCAAAATGTTTTAGCCTTAAAAATTATCTTTTCAAATGATTTTCAAAAAGATGTTTTAGCCTTAAAATATTCTTTGTTTTTTTTTAATAAACTATTGTTTTAAACTTCGTTTGTTTTAAACTATCTTTTAATTATAATATATTTATACTTAGATTTAAATATAAAATTATATATATATTATTCTCTATACTTATCTATGTATTTTATCTATAGTCAAGTATATTTATAAAGTTTAAATACTTTTTAATATAAGATAAAGGTTATTTTCAAAGAAAAACAAACCTTCAAAAAATGCTTTGGGATGTCGACATGCCCTAGTACCATATGTCGACATAGTGACAGTTAGATTCAAAAATTTGAATTTCAAAAGAAGTGTCTATTCACCATAACCTTTCACGAATGGACATGGCTGTTGTTCTTCTATAAATAGGGGTTAGTTTCAACGAATTTGTATATAGATTTTCTGGTTTTTCACTTCTCTTCTTCTTCCACATTTTCTTATTCAAAATCCTATCATCACTCTGCCGAAATCAACATTGAATCTAACTAGATCATCTCTGGTTTGATTCTCTGTCACTATCTCATCAAGATCCTCAGTGTTATTCAGAGTTATAGGCTTCTTTGTAATCTATCTAGCGAGAAAAGGTGTGATTGTAGCCTTGGAAATCAATCAAGCGAGAAAAGGTGTGATTGTAGCCTTGGAAATTAATTGGGTGAACTTGTTGCCCCGAAAATCAAGTATCTCTACCCAGAGGATTGTGATTCTGGAGGGTGTACCTCGTGGCCTTGAAATTGAGGGTTGTAATTGTTGAATTTCTTTTGAAAGGAAATCCATACTTAGTTGTACGGGACTAGATGTAGGGTAACTCCAAACCAGTATAAAATCCGGTGTGTTCTTTCCTTTACTGCATTTACTTTATTTATGCATCTGTGTATGTTTCTGTTATTATATCTGTGTCTGAATGTTGCATACATTTGTGTTCAAATTAACATAATCTCAAAAAGATTTAGTAATTTCTTATAAACACTATTCACCCCCTCTAGTGTTATTCCTAGCCTTAAGATCCTTAATCCGCATTCCTCACAATATCAAGAAGATCGCTAGAATTAACTCAAGGACGATGAACAAGAGCTTGGAACACATCAACTAAGAGATAGAAGAGAAGAGAAAAAGTCGAAGAGGAGTTTACACTAAACTCCATAGCTCGGTTTTGAGTTGACCATGCTCCGGTAGGTACCGAGTTGAGCTTTTAGCTCGTGATGCTCCGCAAGTCCTTGTAAGACTGTGGACTATCTTATGGATTGCATTGCAAGAGGGCTTCTAACTCCATACCTCTGCTTCTCTATAAATACCAGCCTATCTGCAACCAAAATGGAATCTCTTACCTGATCTTTTGCTCTACACTCCTATCCTTTACTTCTCAAACACTCTAGAAACTTCATTATAAATCTGAGATCTACTAGATTGTGGTTAGATATGATATAATTCATTGTAATCCCGAGAGAAGACAACGAATAACAAATAATAAAGTGGATGTGGGCCAGAGATTTCCAAACCACTATAAAAATTCTTGTATGTTCTTTACTTTTCTGATATCTTTTACTTGCTTGATCTGAGATTAATATTGCTTTAAGGTCAATTATAAAAGAACTGGTGCTTTCGTCTGATTTCTAGGTGTTGATCCATTTTCTAGTTTAACACTTACGATAATGAATGTTACCACTCATAATGTATAAAATTGATTTGACTTATTATTTTACTCTATAGCTCATACAAAGTTTTCTGAAAATCCTAAAGTTGGCTCATAATGATTCCTTAATTTGGATAGGTCTTCCCATAATCATATACAAATTATAATAGAAAAGAAGCATTCAAATAATACAAACTTGGCCCTAAGATATAAAAAGAAGAGATGCTACTTTGACACCTCCAAGTTTATGTACAGATCCAGCTTTCAGTCTATTACGATTATTTGCACAATAATGAAAAAAAAAACTTAACTTCATTTATGGATATATATTCAAAGTTTCTCAGATCTGCAATTTCGAGCTTGATTCCTTGGTTCGGAAGGAGCTTCAGTTATTTTTCAAAGATGTTATAGGTCTGGATGATGGGGAGAAAATATTACATTCGATGTTTCAGCATAGAAGAACTTGGGCATTAGGGTAGAGAAATCTAACCCTGGCAAGTATTTAAAATTTCTAAAAGCTTTTTAGACAATTCAAAAGCTTCAAATAGGGGTATTTCCATTATATATAGATTATTAGGAGCAAATCTCTCATGTACCAATTAAATCCTCATCATCCATTACTATTATAGTTAATTATTAAAACTTGTAATATTAGTAAATGAAGAGGTGAATTTAAATGGGCACAATGGACAAAGAATATTGGGACATGAGATATATTTGAAATTAAATCCCATATTTATCACTGTTGTTGTTAGTAGTTTGTTTTAAGTATTTATGAAAAAAATGATATGACTTAGATTACAATCAATGTTAAGTTAGAAAGTAAAATGTTATCATATACTTTAAGGGCACATATTAAAGTTATAAAATTATCTAAGTTTCCTCCTGAATTCCACCTGTTAACTTTTGTGTAAGGTTAAAATAAGTATTCCATCTTTTTTTATCTTTTAACTTAATCTTTCATTGCTAACATATGCTCTAAGGGATGTGTTAATGATACCTAACTAGAAAATTATGGAAAATTGCACTATAAAACAAATGGTTTGAAATCATTATTTCCTCGTTGATTATAACAATCAAGTCACTAAACCGTTTTATAACTTTCGTAGCGGCTGGCTAGGGTTTCAGTTCTCTTTCAATTTCTTTTATTGCTCTTTTCACTTCTCTAGTTTCAATTTCCTTTTAATTTATAACTTGATATTCTTGGTAGCAATATGTCATCAACAGCACGAGAAACAGTTTAAGGCTTCAAATAGGGAGATTAAGCGGAAGGCGGGAAATAGGTGCGAAGAAGGAGAAAGGTTGTGAGATGGTTCAGAATAGGAAAAGGAACTAAGTTAATATTTCGACGATGGATAGATCTGGAGAAGGAGTCCATGCAACGAGAAGGATGAGCGCTAGATCCCGTAGATCCGGTTAAGGTTTAGGACCAAGAATATTGAAATAGAATACATCTTCAACAACAAATTTACTAACCCTAATGATGCTAAGAGGGTATCCTATGGTGAACGGTTAAAGCAGGAGACAATTGTGAAATTGAGAATAAGCTAATCTATGTGGAACCATTAAAAAAGGAGGGAATGAGGAAGGTTTGTCTAAGAAGGCGATTAGAGAAGAGGAGGTTGGTTGGAAATATTGCACGCTCTTCTTTATATTGCTGGTTCGGGGCTATTATATAAATTTAGAAGCGTATCTGAAATGAGCATGGAAAGAAGATGGGGATTTGTCATTGCAATCTAATGAAAATGGTTTCTTTGTAGTTCGCTTCAGAGTGAAAAAGATCGTGTTCGGATCATCGAGAAAGGTCCATGGTTTATTGATAAACATATAATAATAATGGATCGTTTGAGCCTAGATATGAAAACTA
This sequence comes from Allium fistulosum, assembly GCA_030737815.1. NCBI lineage: Eukaryota > Viridiplantae > Streptophyta > Magnoliopsida > Asparagales > Amaryllidaceae > Allium > Allium fistulosum. The sequence continues at coordinate 424,735,351 of CM060906.1, forward strand.
ACAAAGATATGCTGCTTTCTACGCCGGTTTGGGTTAAGCTTCTAGTTTTATCTTTTAGTATTTAGGCAATAGAGGCTATAAGTGCTTCGGTAAGTATTCTACGAATCCCAATCAAAATGAAGATTTCTACTGCTAGTAGAATTCGATTTGCCTTTGCAAGCGTCCAAGTGGAAATTAATGCTGAAGTGGGGTTTTCAAAGGCAATTTGTAACAACCCGCATATTTGTCGATTTTATATTTAAATATTTTATTTAAATATAACATCGTTCGTCGGATTTTAGTCCGAAAAGCTACTTTTTGCAAACAGTCGAATTGGGACTCGAGACCACCCCCATTGAGTCCAAAATTACGTTTGCGATCTTTTTGAGTGTAAACTTCGATATGTTTGGAGTAAGTCGAATTTTGCTACTTTTTCTATTGGGTTTTGAGTTTGGGTTCAGCCCACTAGCCAACTTAACACCTCCAAACTGAACCATCCCTCCCCATTCATCCTCACTTCCTCCTCTTTTCAGTTCCAAAGCAAAAATGGTGGGAGAGATTGGAAATTAAAACTCCATGCCCTAGTTCCTCTTGCAAATTCTTGTTCTTGCTCCAAATTCAAAGAGAACCCATTGGTAAGCCTCCTCTTCATCTTCTCCAACTCATTCTCTTACCAATTTCAGTTTATTCCTAAACCTAACTTTGGGAATGTCCTTCTTTAAAGCTTCGATTCAAGCTTGTTGAGTTGGAATTGAAGAGTGATTGCCATTGCCATTGCTTTCAAGCTTCTTCTTCATTGATTTGGGTTCAAAGGTGAGATTTTTATCTCACATCTAAGTCAATAATTATCTTCGATTGTTAGGTATGAATTCCTAACACTTATCCTTGTGCAATTCCTTAGTCGTTGTTGCTCGACCGATCGTTATCGATGTCGTTTGGCCATTTTTTGGCCTAGGTTCAGGGAATGCCCTGAATAACAGTTTCAGCCGTCTGAACGTATGGTTCAGACGTCTGAATGGAATACTGGGAATTTTCTTCTCCCAGCATTCAGACGTCTGAATCAAAATTTCAGACGTCTGAATTGGTTCGTTTTGAACCAGAAAAGGAATAGGCTAAAAAGTGCCTATTTCAGACGTCTGAAATCTAGGATTCAGACGTCTGAATTCTGTTCTGGAAAATAGTTTATTTTCCAGATTCAGACGTCTGAATTCTTGATCTCAGATGTCTGAATCTGCTGTGTTTTGCCTAGTTGTTTTTTTTTAGCTTGAATATCCAACTCTAATCAAATCGGGTTGATTCCCTTTTTGTTGTTATCATTTATTATCGGCCACTTTGTTAAGTCGCCCGCCTTTTTAAACTTAGGTCGCTTGTCTTCACTAAGTCGTACCGTTTTGACTCTGCGTATAACTCTAATAACTCTGCGTAGGCAATCTTATCCGAAAACCATTCAACGGAACTTCTTACTTTGATGGTTTTGGGAATTGATTTATTTGGATTTTATTCACGTCTTCGAATGTGAACTTTTATAATTGATTGTTTCTACAATCACTTCTATGGCTTGTCACTTTAAAAATATAAAGGTTTCAATACTAGTAGTAAATATCAAAACTCTATCATCAAAACGATTTCAACTCTATTTTCAATATCAAACTCGTTTATAAAACTATTTTCCAATCTACTAGTATATACAAACCTTTACCTCATTCGTATGAGAAAATATAATTAAACGGCTTAGCAAAACAAGTGGTATGAAACGCTTGCGTTTACTTCGTCGGTTAATTTATGGACTTGTTCGATTGAATCTCTTGTGACAATTTTCTAGTGCAGATCTACAATTTGTTCGTAAATATTTGAGTTAAGCAAGTGGTTATGGGACATGAAGCTAAACTCTTATATTTACTAGCTTAGTGTAATCGACACTTCTTTATGATCGATGACGATCATTTTTATGATTTAGACTAGCAATGTGCGACCTTTCTCGTCCGTGTGTTCGGACTTGCCTTTCTCGTCCGTGTGTTCGGACTTGCCTTTCTCGTCCGTGTGTTCGGACTTGCCTTTCTCGTCCGTGTGTTCGGACTTGCCTTTCTCGTCCGTGTGTTCGGACTTGCCTTTCTCGTCCGTGTGTTCGGACTTGCCTTTCTCGTCCGTGTGTTCGGACTTGCCTTTCTCGTCCGTGTGTTCGGACTTGCCTTTCTCGTCCGTGTGTTCGGACTTGCCTTCGGGCCATCCGTGTGTTCGGAAAATTAAATGGATAGCTTCCATGAGATAGCTTCTCGTCCGTGTGCTCGGACTTCCCCCTTTTTGTGATTTCTAGATTTCGTGTGTTGATTTATGAATTTAATGTTTCACCAACTTTTACAATCGGCATTAATATGTATGTCATTTATTGTGGCTTGGTGAATTAAATAAAGAGTATGACATTATTTTTAATCTTTGAGAAGGTTCTTGTGGTATTGATTAATCTCTTGTTGATTTTTAATTACGTACTTATCACAGTACGCTATTATGGTTATGATACGTTTTTGTCATATCTCTTATTCTATATCACTTTATCTGATATTTATAGCTAGACTGATCCGTTTATTATTTTCTTATAAATAATACTCGGGTCAGACCGAGATGTTACAGGTGCTTCTGCTTGACTTCTCTTCAGGACTATTCTGACTTTTGGCTAACTACATAGATTGTAGTTTTTGGATGTACACATTTGGGATATAGACTCTATGTTGTGTACTTATTCTTTTGTATAGCACGTGATGCTATTCTTTTGTATTATCGTGGATTTTTCTGACCACTACTCTGATGTACACTTTCATGTGTTGTATATTTATTCATATCTATTTCCGCCTCTGTGATATGAATTGTCTGTGACTAATTTATGTTACGTTTATTTCTATATTTGTTTCCGAAGATTATATATAGCCACCGTGTGATAGCTTTGTGTTTGTATCGGTATGTCAGATTTCCTCCTTAACAGATATGCATCCTATTCTATCTGACATATCGGTGCTCGCACAAAGAAGTTACATGGATGGTCGCTCCTCAACAGCCTTATTCTCCGTGCTAATTGACAGCACTACACCGTAGTGTTCTTGGTTAGCGTGGGTATAGAGGTGGGGCGTCACACAATTGAAGGCATATTTGAAGATGTAGAATTATACAAAAAAAGCCATTTACAGACGTCAAAAAGAAATCGGCGTGGCATCGATAAATGACCTACCGACGCCACCCTGATGCCTTGTTAGGGGTTGGTAAAAATTACGTCAGAAAAAGAATTTTGATGCCTTGAAAACGCCTCATGTAGTACCGCCATCGACGCCAAACAAACAACAAGGGCTGACGCTATTTCGGCCCCTTGTCGACTACTTTTAAAATTATAAAATTCAGAATTGTGGACGCCTTGTAGACCCTTGCTGATACCACAGCGACGTCCAATCAAAGTGCAAAAATTGGATTTTCCAATGCCATGCAGACGATAAATGGTAACTTTCCTAGTAGTCGAAGTTTATAAACAAGAAGTACAATATGAGAATCCTCCTCCGAGATGTGATAGTTGTGTTTGTTTTGGGCATATAAAACAATAATGTCCCATGATAAAAAATGGGTCCTAGTTCAGAATAAATACAGAATAAGTCAGAAGAACAAGAGGTGAATTTAGTTGAGAAGAAGGATAATGAGGAAGATTATAGAGAGGAAGAGGTGAATAAAAATCATGAGAAGGGGGAAAAGATGAATGTCAAATATCAGGAACTATTAGGGAGAGTAAAGAGGATAGGGACTCTAAGTTTTATTTAAGGTCTTGACTCGTGTCTCTTATATATGATGTATTATTCTGAACTAAGCTCTAATACCAATAATAACACTCCATCTCTATATCCATACTATCCAAGAGTTCCACTAAGTAATACTGTCTAATGATACGGAGAATGAGGTTATATGGGGTACACACAAGAATATTCCCTTGGGTTAATATGGTACGTATTTAAACAGCTAATAAAAAACTCACCTATATGTACACAGTATTACCATAAAGCAATATACACATGTGCCACGAGAATAGAACAATACCCAATATGCAGTAAATAATAGAGAACACAAAGTCATCATCGCAGCAATACTATAGAATAAACAATATACAATGCATTTCCAACATACAAGACAAGGATATACATACAAGAAACTATATAATACTCATATGATGTACAACAATACTATATACCAGTCTCCTCAATACCCAAAAAACACATAAGCTAGTCTCATCGTCCCCAAATCTGAAATGTCTCAAACTTACTCGAGTATTACGTAAATTACACATGGTTCAGACTATTTTTAAATCAAAGGTCAATATACATATATAACTCAGTAAATGCAGGGTTGACATAATCGTAACACCATCAGAATAACTCAAGACGGTATCTATAGTGCGTGCGCACGTGTGTGTGTGTGTATGCATAGAATTTAATTCTAAAATCATAAACAATCCCCAAACTATCACATAACGTCAAATATCACAAACCATGCATAAAGATGTCGTCGTCCATATTAAAGCACATCTGTCAGAAATCGCGGAATCAACGACAAATGGGTGAATCATCCATATCCAAGAATCATCGTCAAAATCCAGAAATATCAATAAATGAGATATCACCAAGTATAGTCAGGCTAGCACATAGCATTGCCCAGGTATATCTCTCAATCTCAATAATAAAATATTAGCATTAATATAAAATATAGAAATATAGGCCGCCTATCAAAGAATCATATATAATAATCCACTATACTCTAAAAACTTATCACATCATAGATATAATCTCATCTCCTCAGATAGAAATAAATAGTGACGAGAATTAATTGTACGACAGACACATGGTGCCAAGTAGAGTCATATCAAAATGTATGGGTTACACTACCCATATCTATACTTAGTAAGGTATATAAATAATATGTACATATCTACAACTCTGTGTAAAACCAGACGGGTAACTGATAGCTAACCACCTGCTCCATAAGCCTTGGGCTACCCACTCGGATCCGCTCCTACAGTCTTAAGTTACCTTCCTGGTAATTGTGACAATATCCCCATAATGTGCTCGTCAATGCGAGGACTCCTAGTCACAATCCCGGATCACGCCCCTATAGCAACGGACTGGTGGCCTAGGTGATAAAATGGGGCTAAGGCTACCCACCCTTCACCAAAATCCTATGATACACATCTAACATAACTAAAGTGTCATAGATCTAAGGCGCGACCCCACGGTCAGGCGTCTAGGGGGATACTGGCCTAATCTGGTTCTCTCTAACTCCAAATCATATCCAGGAGCACTTCATGATAGATAAGTAGATAATATCTATGAATATATATATATATATATATATATATATGAGGGTACTCCCCTATAATTCAACCATCCATGAGTTTGCTCTACCCCAAGCATCACCTTGCATAAGTATAATCCTAATATCGCAGTTCTTGTCACTTGAGTGACATCTACTTACAATGAATAATCGAATAAGTATCACATCGACGTCCCATACCACCGCGTGATGCTCAATCGTTTATTCATTGCTATTAAACTACACTCAATCTCCACAATATTTTATATAACGAGTCAAAAGAATAACCTAAGAAATATTACCGAAAGTCCCATAACAAACGGTAATATAACTCCATTTATTCAAATTCCACGCTACATAGAATTAAAACCATCATAAATCAAAATATCACAAAAATAGCAATATCTCTAATCCGTACATAAGGATTCCATCACCATATCATATCAAAATACTAATCAAATCGATATCAACGGTGAATCATTACATATGAATCAATTCAATATAAAAGAAAGGAGAAATCAGAAAAATAAAATAAAACAGATTAATCAAATATATAATAATTAAACTAATATTTGATGATAAATCATTCAAAATGTCCAATTTAATATAATAGAGATGAGAACAGTATAAATGCATAATAATCATTTTAGAATTAAATTGGATATTTAAATAAACTTTAAATTATTAAATACATATAGTCTTTAATCAAATGTAATATAAACATAATATGCATTGCTAAAAAAATATAAACATAATATGCTTCTAACTAAACTTACTAATCACAAAATTCTCTTTAAAATACTTAAAATATTGATCAGTAAATATTTCTCATTTTTCAGAATTCATACAAATCTTTAAATGATTATTTTAAACCCAAATTGGATTTTATTCCAATAAATTAATAATTTTAAATATATCTACATATTACATTTCAAATAAAAAAATCTTCTAAAAATTATATATATTTAATTTATTCAATTTCTTACATTTATTTTCAATGCAAGTATATTTTATTTACTATTAAAATATACACTTACAATAATATCATAACGCGGGACACGAACCCTGGTGGCTTGGCAAAAGAGCACAAGCTCTTACCACCGTGCCACACCCATTTTTGGTAAAGCAGTAGCACCACCAGTCGACATGTAGCCATCGACCGATTGGAGCCTAGGGGGTCGACCGCTTAACCCACCGGTCGCACACCTAGTCGATCGTTTTAATCGAATTCTAGCCATCTGCATATACTTCCTCGACACTTTCTCCTTCAATTCAATGCACATACAACATATTCAGCCAAACAACAATCCAAACACAACATATACCGAGAATAAGATGATCTAAACATAGAAATATGAGTGCGTGCACTCACCTGAACCCGTGCACTTCATCTTCCTCTCTGACTCCAACTTCCAGTACCTCATACCATCAACACAACCCAAATTTCTTCTCGCCTTAAGTGCTTATCAGTGTCGAGATGCACGTATTTTATTTTGGAGAATTATGGTAATTTGTTTAATTTGTTTTATAATTTAAAAGAGAATGATTACTAGAGAAGAAGCATCAGGTTATGTAAGTAAGTGAACTTGCTTATTTTTATAAATGAGAGAGAGAAATCCAGAGTTGGTAAAATCTAGAAATAGAACGATCAGGATAAGCGATGATGGGTTTGGGATTGGGAAATATGGGCTTGGGTTTAAGTTAATAAACATATATTTATTTTCTTTTCCTTTATAAACTATTTTCTATTTAAAAAAATCACAACAAAATTTCAAATAAAAATTATATTTACAACACTTATTTATTTTCCCAACGTTATAAAATTTTCTAGGATTTATTTCCATATTTTAATTCATTTAAATTTAATATTCCAATATTCACATTTTAAGTCTTTTTACTAAATAGTTTCCCAAATTAATTTATTTCATAATCTTTTAAACAAATAATAATTCCCAAAACCATTTAATTTCATTACTGATGACTTTATTATAAAATTCCAATATTCTCCATTAAATTTAATAATTGTTTTTATTTAATCTATAGAAATCCATTTTCACCAATTATAACTATCATTAACTTTTATTAATTACCACTTCATACCGGGTTGTTATAAGTACGATCTTTGTTTCTTTTAGAATGATACCCTAATCTATTGAGGCAGGGGAAGACCCGATCCAAAGAGGAAAAAGTACTTGCCAATTGGTTAGTGTCAAAGGATGTATCGATATCATTTCTCAAAATATCTTGACAATGAATATTTAAAACAATATGTTATTTTATTTTGTGATTAAAACCACGATTGCAGTTATTTGCAACTACAATCAAATAACATTTTATTTAAGAATTTCCTTAGAATGATGGTTGTATGACATGGTTCGTTAATATGCTATTAAATATCATATATATTTATGTTTGAAATGAAGCTTATGTGATTATGCTCATGATATGCTGTTCTAATCTTACAAAATATGATGTAATTGTTATTGATGATTTAGTGAGGGAAAACCCTTTACGTTAGGCGGTGTGGTTTCACTGTATGTTGGGGAGAGGTATTGCTTATACCAAGCATTATGTTTGACTCGTATTTTTATTATTATCTTCCTCATAAACTCACGGTTGCTCATTTGAGAAGATTGAGTTTATAGGATTAGCCAGGTTACCTTGAAAACAAATAATGCTCCAAAGAGAGGCAGGAGGCTTGGTAATTAGCGAAGTTTTCTCCTAATTGCACTGTTGTAATATAGGTTATATAACTAGTTAAGTGAACATGTTGTCATGTTCATATGTTGGACATGTCACTATTAGCTATAGTTTATTGTATTTAACTCTACATAGGCACGTTTTGGGAAATTAATATGTAAAGACAATTTGTATATAGAAACTTATTTAGCTGCTCTGTTTACTTAATATTGTGAAAAATGTATACTGATCTCATTTTGTTGTTTGAAAATAATTCTCTTGATGACTCAATATCATTGGCATTCATTTTTGGGTCTGAAGTGAAAGATGTTACATTTCTTCCTTTGAAACCCCCATTTTACATACTTTAAATTTAATAATTAATTTTGATTTCATACCTTCTATTATAAAATAATTGCTAAAGATATATTATTATATTGATAATACACTAAAGATTTTTATTAAAGGAAAATTTAAAAATTATTAATTTAATAAAATTTAAAAATTATTATTACAATTTTTCAATTTCTATATTTCATATTCTATTTGAAATTGACGTTTTATAGTGTTTTTTTTTTTGAAGATATAGTTTATTATGAATTTGTGGCACAAGTTTAAATTTTGAAACCTTACTCGCAATTACACTTTAAAGCGTAATGTATTAGGTGTGTGTATGAGCGTTCAATGACACCCCTATTTTGCAGCACCCCTATAGCCCGGTAATTTTCATTACACATTCTGATTTAAATAATAGCACTTTCTCTCTCTTCCACATCATCATATTATTTTAATCGAAATATGGTAGAAATCAAGAGGCTGCAAGGAGTGTTGCAAAATAAGGTTGTCATTGAACGCTCTTTATATTTGCGTATGTGCATATATATGTATATGTGCATATAAAGATATACACACACAGTTCAATGACAATTTTATTTTGCAACACTCCTTGTAGCCTCCTGATTTCCACCAATACAAACTAATACACAGTTGATCACAAAACAAAGAAATGTAATGGTCAATATTTGATGTCATTCATACAAATATTGACCATTACTTTTTTATGTCTTGTCATCAATTGTGTCTTAGTTTGTATCCAACTATAATTTGAGTTGTAAAGATAAAATGATTTTACTGTTTTAAATAATTATTATAACCCACTAAAATAAAGTTTACATGCAAGCTTCTATATTTTGCAAATTAGAAAGTTAAATATCTCAAAACCAAAGCTATTAAAAAGAATAAAAACTAATACACCCAAAAATCCACATCAACAATGCAACAAAACCTGTAAACGGGATCTAAATGTTTTATTTTTAATCTGATTAAATATTTTAGCATGTGGCCGAGCCTATGTTGAACCGACAAAAAATAACTGTAAACTTCTTCCGAAATTCCACTTTAAATAAACGCTTGCGTTGCGTTAAACCGAACAAAAACTAACAAATTTTACTTTGATATCATAGCTCAATATGAATAAACTGCTCTTCTTATATATACAGTAACAATAGATGATCAAACTCCAAAAGTATGTACAAAATAAATAGTCTAATTCACTTGGTTGCAGCTTCCTTCAACTTCCTAATTAGTAATTATATCAACTTCTATCCTCGTTAAAACTCTTGCAAATCTTAGCCGAATCGTGTAAAAGTGTCTAAGCAAAGGCCGTGATTCTACGACTACGATCACGATCAAGGCAATCAAAACCATCAATACGGACAGCTGGCAAGAATTTATTGTTAGTGGTGTTAGCACAACCAGATCTGGTTGATGCTGGCATAGGCGCTGTTACATGTACAGATGTGGTTAGCACGACCGGATTCGGGTTATGAATCGGGTTCGATGTCGTTGCCTCCATAAAACGGGCATCGTTTATCAGCGGGTTAGCGGATCTAGCTGGTGGAGATCCGATACGAAAAGGGGAACTAGGTTCAACTTGGTTTTCGCTGTCCTGTAATTATTTGACAAAAAATTAAAATCGAATTAAAAGTCGAAAATTAAAAAGGAACATCTACGTATGCGACATGACTTAAATACCTTTGCTAGAAAAATATTATCAAATTCAACCGCAGCTTTCAGATCTAAAGCATCCGCTTGGTTACTGCACAAAATCAACGATGATTTAAGATATTTGAAAATGAAACAAGTTGCAGTACGATGAAGAATGACAGCTTAATTACCAAGTCTGCCATGAAAGTGGGCAAAACGGGTCGGGGAAAGAGGAAAGCGGCCGGATCCGCCTAGGCTGCGGACGGACAAGTGAGCCCCTCATACTATCGCAGGCAGCAAAAGCGCTATGTTGAATAGAACAGTGATTCATATCTTTGTACTTCGGAGTTACTTTCCACAGAAACTGAAATATAGTAATTCCTATTCGATAGAAGGCACTAGATTTAAATTTTCAAAACCGAAGAAGGGTAAGTCTGCTTGAAGAAATTAGAAATGAAGAAAGCATGGCATAAATAAATGAGAAGAAAGAGCAAGATATAGAAGAACGAAAGAGCATGGAGATTGCAGACAATTTGTGACATCCTGTAATTTATAGAAAAAGGTCCACGAGAAAAATCGTGCGGTACCTGTCTCTTCTAATAAATTTAAGGTTATAATTTAATGAAGTAGGTTAGTTTTGTCCAATTATACTCCACAAATAGAAACATCAAATTAACATAATATCCCCTAAACTTCTTCAACTACACTTTTCTATTTTTTGACAAAATTTAGGTAGCATTGGATTTAAAAACGAATTTTGTGTTAACGGTTTTCAATATGTATGTTAAATATGAGAATAATATAGTGACGACGGAGGGAAAGAAAGAAAGACAGATGAGAGGATGAAGAGGATAGAGGGACGACAGAAGAATGGATAATTTCACATGCTTGTGTTATTTTCCAAAATACGAAAAAAAAAAAGTTGCTTTCTATTTTATATGTTAACTTCATTTTCTAAATTGATCGTTTTTAACAATATACATGCGTCGTGTGCATTTTTGTATGGATAAAAACCCAAAATTAAAAATAACAAACCAAACACTACCTTAGTGTTTTTTCGATTTCATTTTGTATTTTGTATTTTTCGTTTTCAACTCTCATAACAAAATATGAGGAGAAATATAAAATTTTAAATCATTACGGCGATGATAAACGAACGTGGAAGATAATGGATGGACGACGGAGAAGACGGATTGTTTACCATTCTATTGTTATTTCTAAAAACACGAAAAACAAAATAAATTTGTTTTCTTATTTTATATGTTAGCTTCATTTTTCAAATCGATTGTTTTCTAAAAATACATACGTCGTGTGCATGTTTTTTTGACGAAAACACAAAACTAAAAAAGGTAAACCAAACGGGACCTTATTTTTTATCACTATAGCAAAATCCATTGATCTTTAGTACTACGTTTATATTTTCTTCTTGACCGATTAATATTCGATTAGTGAATTAATAAAGAATGGTGCTTAAGAAATTTAGCTTAAGGCTCCGCTTGGGAGTTTTGAGCGTACCAATTTTGACCGTAAATGATCGTAGCGACTTTTATTGGTTTACACAAAATGTTGTTATAGTCGATCAATACATTCTTAAGAGTTTAACATGCACCGGTTGTAAGAATGTTCCACTAAAGTAATATTACATGTATACCCTTATATTTATTTTCTAGTTTTGTAAAGATTAATTTTATAACATGATTAGTAGGAGTATAATTGAAAGAAAAAAAGTTAGAACCCCTCAAAAGTTAGAACCGGCCTAGACAATTTCTATATTTGGTTTCAGATTTTAGAAATGCAAGTTTGTGACTTTTACCAATTTGACAATAAGTACAAATATAAGGCATGGAAATATGATCAACAAAATATTATTTCTACTCAATACTTTCTTTACAATGTCTACATTGAGATGTCCCAATTTATAATGCCAAATATTAAACTTCTTGCAACTTTGATCTTGTGTCATTTCAGAGATATTACATCATTTTTCCTTACATCCAGAGTTTCTCGAACTAGCAATATTGGATTTGTACAATCCCTTAAACTCTCTACCCTGCAAAAGAATTTGTTTTGTTAGAATACCTTTTGCTAAATAGTATTTAGGATAGAATTCAAAGTATACGTTATTATCTTTTGCAAATTATGATACACTCATTATGTTTTTTCTAATTAACGGAACTCTCAATAAGTCATTAAGGTAAAGTTGCTTTTCCCTTTAACACTTGCATTTCCAGTATGAGTAATATGAACTATCTTACCCGTTTCTATATGTAATAACTGTTTACCTTTATACTCCTTGTTGCCAAGATTAAGATTTGCTAAGTTGTTTGTCACATGGTTAGTGGCTTCTGAGTCTGGATACCAGCTTTCATCTTATATGTCTTCTACTTTGGTTGCATCATTACTTGTACTTTCTGAGTGACTTTTGATATATTGGTGTACATTAATTATATTGGCACTTGAATTGTAGATTCTTAAGTTGTTATTGCTTTGTTGAGATGACGTGTAATTTGCATCAAATTTGAAGTAACATCTGTTTGCAGCATGGTCGCATTTTCATATATTTGACATTTAAGCCTATTGTTATTGTTGTCATTACTCCATCTTCCACCTCTACCTCTTGACTTATAGAATTGACCAACCCTTTGACTATTGTTTGATTGATTTCTATTATTTTGATACCTTTCTTGGTTCTTGTTTCTACTGTTTGCAACATAGTTAGCAGAGAACTCTGTAATGGTTGGTTTTCTTTGATCTATTCTGCCCTCATGAGCAAGAATAGTGGAGTGAACATATTGGATTGTTGATAATGTTTCTTTAGAGGATATAACAGCTACCTTTGATTCATATTCTTCATCAAGTCCATTTAATACTGATGGTATTTGCTTAGTATTAGATATCTTATAGCCTGCTGTGGCCAGTTGATCACATAAGGTTTTCACCTTTGTCAATTATTCTCTTATTGACATATTGTCTTTCTTTAAGTTTTGTAACTGCCTTTTGTAGTGCATGACCCTTGCTGCAGATTGAGAACTGAATGCTTGCTCAATTGTATGCCAAATTTCATGAAGTTGCCTTGCACCCTATTAATTGTGGCAATAGACCTGCACTTACTGATGACAGTAAGCATGAGCTAATCAAACCGTCTTACCTTTGATGAGTTATACAATCTTTATTACTCACCAATTTCCTTTCATTGTCTGCAGTATATCCGGATGGTGTGATCAGTGTTCCAAGAATGTACCCCTCTAGCCCATATCTCCAATTGCAGTTTTAATTTGGAATTTCTAAAGCAAGTAATTGGTTTTATCAAATTGAAAAGTTATAAGTTGGCTTTGTGGTTTGATTATTACCTTGAGCAATTCTTGAGTTACATTCGATTGAGATTGGGTGGTTCTTGAAACTAATGTGGGAGAAGTGAAGTTATCCACATCTCCTTCAATCATTCTTTCAAAGTTCTTGGATTAAATTCAAAGAGAAAATATAGTGGGTTGTTCGAGCTTGATAAAAGGCTTCCTAATGTAGTTGATGCAGCCAGAGAGGTGCTGGAAGAAGATAATTCTTCGACACACTTTTCTTGGCAAGGCACAATCAAGAAAATGATGGAATTTAGGCTTTTTCAGAAGTTTGTGAACAATATCAACCTTGTTCTTCTTTCTTGGGACTGAACTAGAACGTTGATAATTTATAAAATAAGGAAAGCAACTAATTTTTCATCAACTATTTTTTCTAACACCATTAGCTCAAGTTTAGCTCAAGTTTACCTTGAAGTATCAAATTAGCGATCTACTTGAACAAAGTAGCACTCTATTTCTTTTAGAAATCTTTTTTATAAGTCATGGTAATTTAATTAAAAGTACTTAATTAAAAGTGATCATGGATTTATTTTGCAATTAAATTCATTAGTTCAAAATTTATTCAGACAAATAAACCATTTTTACATTACCACAGCACAGTGTTTTGCTCAGGTTTAGCTAAAATACATAGTATGCAATAACCGGTACGTAAAACAGCAATACAGCATATTTTAGCCGGTTAATTGTACCGTTCCGCGTTTCTTGTCATTGTATTCGCTTCACAATTTTGGCCATTGATTTCTTTTTTGTTGGGCAGTATTCTGCCATTTGGTTTACATAATCAATTTAAGAGTAGTAGCAGTGCATGAGTAATGAATATCGTTCTTTGAGTTTAAACACACACATAAAATTTCAGTCTTTCGCATATAAAAAAAGAAACACAAAATGGATATAAAACAACAAATAAATTAGTCTCAAGTTGTTAAATATAAAAAGAGTAGGTACCAAATGCGAATAAACATAAAAAACAAAAATTGTGCCGAATAGCAACTAATAAGTTGGAATGCCGCTTGGGGCAGTGAAGAGACGAGGCGGAAAATAAAAAAGTGTGATAATTTATTTGATGTTGAATAATAAACGACCACGTGAATGTTAACTCTGAACTGAAAGCTGGCTAGTCAGATGCTTTGCTTTTGCACAAAACATGGGATTTAAAACGCAACGCTTGTTTTCTTCCTCTGACAAGGACCGTATGATTTGTTTATATCGTGTAATAGGGGACAGATGACATTTGTAACGGAGATGTTCCAATGCCGGCCCTCAAATGCACTTCTGTTCATCAGGTCCAGCTACGAAAGCCCAAATGGTCAGGACATAGATTCTTCATCGCCTTTACCAAAACGAAGAGCAAGATCACATAGAGAGCTTGTGTAGCTAGACTCAACCGTCATAGATTCACCAAGTGAAAACCTATGATTCCGAGTCTCCACACGGGCATGCTCCGCAACAGTCCATCCATCAATCCACTCATTGCACATCCTATGCACAATATAAAGTAACATATGTTAATAGCAAGGTTCCAACTTCCGCCCGGCATGTCAGAATCTTGATGATTTCGTTCCGGTTCCGGCGCAGACCGGAATGGAATATGCAAAAAATCCGGTTTTAGGATCTAGGGCAGAAAAAAAATACACTGAAAATTCGGAGCAGCGGCTTGAAGGTGAAAGTTGAAGTACGCATCTCGATTCAGCGTTCATCGGCGGTGCAGATTGAAGAGGACCTTGATTCAACGTGTTTTTTGTTTTAATCTGTAGTTCGCTCAATTGAAATTCACAAGGTAGCGTATTTTATTTTGTGTATTATGGCTGTATAATTTTTTTATTATAATTATAGCTAAGTATAAACTATGAGCTGTATAAAGTTTGTTTAATATTATGGGCTGCATAGTTTATATTTATTGACTGCAAGACTTTGTATAAATTTTATTTAGTGTACTATGGGCTGTATAAATTTTGTTTAATATTATGGGCTGCATAATTTATAATTATTGATCGCAAAAGTTTGTATAAATTCTGTTTGACGTATTGATTAGCATTATTATGGCATATTAATTAACGTATTTGCAAAAAAGGTACCGGAAGTCCGGAACGGAAGTAAAACGGGATTTCTGGAATTTTCGAAATGGAATCGAAATTTAAAAAAAAATCGATGATCGGTTTAAACCTTGGTTAATAGATTTGACTCTATATCCAAGCACATGTTTAGAGTTCAAGGAATCAATCTCATGATGAATCAGATAATACTTTTAATTAGTAAACAACAATGCTTTTCTTTTAAGGCAAATGGTGACTTATTTGTTTGCCAGTGCTTTACTAGCAATGAAAATACTACGTTGGCCTTCCGATTTGAAAGTTAGGAGCAATCTTTATTATTAAATTCACAAAAGAAACAAAATTGAAAATACATCCACTTATTCGTAGCCATAGGCATATATGAATGCAATGCTACCTGAATATGGCTTTCGGTGGAATAGAATGCGACCTTTCATTCCCATTGTTTGCAAGATGGTTCTTGGCGTTAGTCCTGTATTTTGTTTTATGTAACACTAGTGTGTAATCCGTGCGTTGCACACGGCAAAATTATAAAATTTAATGTTATACTACTAATGGTAAAATTAAATGTTTATTATGCATCGTACGATAAATTTAATAAAATAAATGAAATATGAATTAAAAAATTAATATAATTATATATATATATATATATATATATATATATATATGATATATAGCTTACATATCTTTGTGTTTGAGTAAGGAAAATAATTTTGTCATTTTTGTTAATATAGATATCGTATACATGTTGAAACTGACATATTTTAATGATTTATTGGGTGAATTAGCAAATACTATTTAACTGATTTTTTTTAAGTAGGTTAAATTTACAGTTACATAATCAGTTTAAATGGATTTAAAGGTAGATAGTAAAAAAGATCCGAGAAGGGATTTATAGAAAATTGTCGATATTTTATTCTGAAGTTATTTGAAGTTAAAAACGTAACTTTTTTAATGCATTATATGATAAATTCGTGAGATAAATGAATTAGGATTTATTTTCAAATTAACTTTGTCAATGTGTACATAATTTATGCTATGTGACCGATGTGCTGGAAATCAAGAAATGAATTAGGATTTATTTTCAAATTAACTTTGTCAATGTGTACATAATTTATGCTATGTGACCGATGTGCTGGAAATCAAGAGGCTAGAGGGGTGCCGCAAAATAGATGTGCAATTGAACGCTCCTTGTACACACACGCATATAAAATTTTAGTTGAATGAACAATAAATTTTTACTGTTTTTGTTAATATGAAATATATATTAAAATTGGCATACATGTATATTTAGGATTTATCAAAAGAATATACTAACTATTAATTACATAAATTATTTAAATAGTCTAAGTTTGAGATTCCATAAGTATTGTAAAAATATTAGTTAAATATAAAATATTAGGAAAAAATTGAGGGGGTTTTGTTAATAGTCATAGAAGTGCTAAAACCAGAATTTTGCAATGCAATGTATGATAATTTTATTTTGATAAATTAACAATAAATTAAATTTATTAATATTATTTATGTATATGATTTATAAACCTTACATTTGAATAATTTTTTTTTTTACCAATTTTGCTGATAAGAATATTTTATACATATTGAAACTGTCATATTTTATGCCTTGTTATATGAACTAACAAATATTTGTTAATTGAAATTATTCGAATAGTTTCAAATTCCAAATTACATAATTAACTAAAATATATTAATTTAGATGTATAATATTTGGTGATATTGTTTTTAAAATAACTATGGAAATTTTGAAATGTAGGTATTTGTGTTAAAAAAAGAATTTTATAATGCAATACATGGTTAGTATATTGGTATAAATGAACCGTTAATTAAATTTAGTATTATATATATATATGATTTATGTTATGTGATTGATGTATTTATATATCAAAATAACTTTTTAATACCGTATTATGAATATGTTTAACATTGAAAGTTTCATTTTTTTATATAATTTATTAGACAAATAGTTTGCTGAATTTATTTAAATAGTCTTGTGATTATGCAATTCATCGTAATATATGGACTTTAATTTAAAGCATGAAAAATGGAGGGTGGTGTAGATGATTATAGAAATTTTAAAATGTACGTGTTTGAAGTACAAACATAATTTTGTAATGGACTATATGATGAAATTATTGAGATAAATTAATTTAATTGAATTTGTTATTATTGGTTATGCATATAATTTTGTTATGTGTTTAATATATTTTTATAACTGACCTAAAATTTAATTTTACCATTGTGGTTAATATGAAAGTGGTATGCATATCGAAATTGTTATGTTTGAAATTATTTGACGAATAAATTAATATTAGTTAACTGAGTTTATTTGAATATCTTAAATTTAACAATTTATAGTTAATTTAGATATATGGATCTAAATGTAAAACAATGAAAGTGAATTGAGGAGAACATTGTTAATCTAGGTGAGGGTGTGGGGTTTAGAGGTGGTGCTCCGTCGAAATAAAATACATTTATTGGCGTTAACCTTCTATTTTTTACAAAAATATATCATAACATGCTTTATGGATTTGTGTATTAGTTATTTTGCTATAAATTGAGTTACCACAATCTTTTATTTTTACAAAATTAATATTGTTTTAGTTTTCATAAAGAAAAAATAAGCTACCTTTATAAACTATATGCATTTATAAAAATTAAAAATTTAAAAGTAATGTCATTTATCAAATAGGCAACTTGATTAATATTAATGAAATACCATAATTTAATGGTATATTAAAATGGAACTCGTAAATGAGTTACCATAGGTTTTTAAATTGAAGTTCATAAATGAGTTTCATAATTGATTTCTTTATTGTCTATTCTTAATTAATGCTAATGAATTACCATAAATTTAATAGTATAGAAAGAAGGTTAATTAACATAGCTTGAAATTAAAATGAAATAGAATAGAGAAAATAGTCTAAAGGTCAATCTTATTTAAAATTCATTAAATAGTTAACATGAAATCAATTGCACAGCCTAGCCCACAATTGAACCAGCAACGTAAGTAAGGCTACTTGATTAGAAATTACAGCAGCGTCAAATTTTGAGGCGTTGAGATATAATCTGGATGGAAACCCTAAGGTTAAAACAGGAATTTCGCAATTGAAAACAACAATATCTCAACGTACCGCCTATCTCTCTCGTCTCAACCAGTACACCCTCTATCTCTCTTATCCCAAACATGCAGAAAAACATGGCGAAGTTTCATTAGAAATCAAAGGATAATTTTGTGAATCTTTAATCAAACTGAGGGAGCATGTTCAGATTCGCGCAAATCTGCTCTGGAAGCATAAAATCCTTCGATTGAAGGTACCGTCTTCTGTCTTCTTCTTAGACTTCCACATTAATACCTATTTTCAATTTTCTATCAGTTTTCACTGTATACATAATTACTTAACTATTATGATAAATTAGTAATTTATCAGCACAGGTTAGTGCTATATATGGTTTAGATATTTAATTGTGCATTGGGCTTGATGTTAATCAGTAAATTTCACGCTGTTTTATCATTTGGAAAAGGTGGTCAAATATTTAAATTTGCTCCATAATACGATGATATGTACCATCATAAGGTGTGATGTTTGCTGAACTATTCTTGATTGTTATCATCATCACTGTTATTGTTCTTCATTTTGATTTACATTTTCTGGTCTGTTTGCTTTTGGAATTACTTCTAAGAAAACATTTGATTGTTAAAAAAGTAAGGTATATTTCATTGAATTTTTTTCTTATCTCAAAGGTACTGAATGTTGTTGTTTCATGTAACGTAGGTAGGATTAAGAATATGTTTAATATGCTCTCTGAGATTATTTGTTGTGTATAATTATTATCCATGAGCAATAACTTTAATTTGTTTAGTTTGAAAAGAATATTTCGCTAATGTTTTGAAACTAAATTTATACAGGGAAGTTGTTTTCATAAATTAGGAATTTGTTATCTATGTACCAAGTAAATAATTTTTGAATTAACTGTTATTGCTCTCAAAAGAAAATTTCTTATTCTCACTCAATCATTTTCATTTACAGTACTTGTCATTTCCATCAATTCTGTTCATAACTAACAATTTCATCAAGAAACTACATTTTTTTCTTTCATTCTCTTTTGATTGGATTTGTTTGTTTGTATATCATTTGTTTGCTGATCATCTTAGATTTTGAAATTTTGGTAGAAATGAATAATTTTTATTTTATCTTGACCACTGTAGATTTTTTTCTTTCCATTTTTTAATAATAAATTTTAAATTTGATCACTTTAAGGTAATGATTTTGATAGGGGATTTTCACTTCAAGGGCTTATTTGTGCAGGTAATAAGTTTTAAGGACACTATTTTTAAAAAATTAGTTTTAAGGACATTTTACAGGAAAAAGATAAAAGAATTTATCATTTTCAGTTATACAGAAATAATGATAAAAAGATTTATCATTTTCCTGTATAACTTAAAAAGATAAATGAATTTATCATTATCCTGTAAATTGTCCTTAAAACTAATTATTTAGAAATGTTGTCCTTAAAACTTATTACCCTGAAAATAGAAGCCCTTCAACATAATTTCCACATTTTGATATCCCACAGAGGACACAAAGATTATGAGATGTATATCATGCCATTCAATCTTCAAAATTACACTACTAAGTGCCTTATATAATTCGGTAGGTTTCAATCTTCAAATTTTTTATTTTTTTTAATCCTTGATTAGTAGATGCTACACAATATTTGGTGATACTATTGAGGGCTTTTAAAATAACCGAGGAAATTTCAAAATGCAGGCACTTTATGTTAAAATAAAAATCTTATAATGCAAAACATGGTTAATATATTGATATAAATGAATTATGAATTAAATCTATTATTATTTTTATGTATATGATGATGATTTATGTTATGTGATTGATGTTTTATATATTTGAATGACTATTTTATACTACAATATGAATATGTTTCTAATTAAAATTTTCATTTTTTGTATAATTTTTTACACAAATAGTTTGTTGAATTTATATAAATAGTTTTAAAATTATGTAATTCATTCTTTTATATAGACTTCGATGTAAAATATAAGCAGGGGAGGGGGTGTAGATGGCTATAGGAATTTTAAAATGTACGCATTTGAAGTAAAAACATAATTTATTAATGGGCTACATAATGAAATTATGGAGTTAAATGAATTTATGAATGGATATAAAAGTAAGAAAGCAAAGATACATTAACCATGGATAATGAACATAGCGATATTATGCTTATTAATTTAGTTCATTCTTTTGAGTTGTCATTTATACCACTACAAATTGTTCAATAGCTAACTAATTAAATTGTTTAATTTTATAGGTTTTCTATGTTTGGAAAAAAAATCTAAATGGTAACAAACCATTTTAGTTCAATACTCCAGAATTTCAAACAGGTATTTTTGCACCCTCTTTTAAACTTAGATGCATGCAATTCACTATCAACAATTATTGACCTGTTTCATTTGTTACTCCTAAAGGTGATTATGCAAATTTGCCACATATATCCTTACAAAAAAGCCAAAGACATAAAAAGGGATAGCTCGGCGTTTTTCAACTTTGACTCTAATTGGTAAAGGTGTTATCCACATATTGATCTTTTCCTATTAGTTCACCACAACAATTATATGTTCTATTTTTGCACTATGATTCCCACATATTCCCAAAAACGAACATATATGAACATATACATTGCCTTAGTTTGTATATACAGATTTATGAACTGAATATGTAGTAACTATTGTCTTGTGCAAGTATTTCAAGTATTTAGAAATGTGTTGTGCAAATATTTAATTTTTAAGCTTTCAAATATAAGTTGGCTGCAAGAAATGTGCCCCTGTTTATAGAAGATAATAGTATTTCAATAATTATCTAATGATGCAGAATGTTATTTGATGGGATAATTTTCATTTTACATCCATAGCTTCTGGCAGTAAAGTAGGTAACTATTATCACAATGGTTTCTTTAATTTTTGATATATCTTCTTCATTGAATTGTTCAACTAAGTGTCCCTATAAGGTAATACCAAATTTTTACCACTATAGAGGAAAAAAATATAGCTACATTTTTCTACGAAGATATTAATGAAAATTAAAATTAAAATCATTACCTGGAATTTGCAATGATGATATTTCTCTTCAAACATTATCTTTTTAGCTCGTCGAACTTGGTTACTTCTTTAATATTTGAAGATAGTTTGCCAATCACATCTGGAAAGTTATTAATACATTGTTAACTAAATATGATTCTACTGCTTTGTTCTATATATGCATATTGTATGATCATACCTAGTAGATACGTGTAATGAGATTCCATTTCATCCATTGGGAAAAACTAAAATTTGTATTTATGAATATGTGCTTTATCGTCACACACCTTTATTATGCACGCGTTAGCATGAAATTCAATTTTATATGGCTTTTCCACGGCCTCTTAAGTTTGCTTTTGGTTTTGACACTATACTTGTTTATTTCAATTATTGACCCCTCCGCAACTTTAGATTAAAACTTGCTCATTAAAATTTTTGATACGACCGCCATAAATTGATATCCCTAATAAACAAAAGTCGATGTTTTTTGGTATGTTTAAGATAATCCTGAATAATAGTTGCAAAATTTTAATGCTTACCTACCTCTTCATCAATAAGCAACATGTTAATCACGAAAGTTTCATTGTTCTTCAAGTTTATCGACTTCCATATTCTAGAAACCCTCACTTTGATTTTACAGTCCTTTATAAATTTGTCTAGAGATTGTAAATTGCAATAGTTAGAGTTCAGTTTTTTGTTACCTGTAAGCAGAAACCATTAGTATTTTTTTAAAACTAACAAAAACAATAGATAAAGGAAAGATACGTTGAACTTTTGGAGATTTGTTATTTTTCAAACTATAGTTACTTTTTTGATGAGAATCATAAGTTTATATATGCATAATTATATGCTTATAAACTATAATATATAATAAAATGTTTATAAACTGTATTGTATTATCAGGATAATTTAACTAAATCAAATACATAATAAGAAAGCTATTATACTTTCAATGTATAAAAATGGTATTTATCATTATGCATAAAAGTATGGAAATAACATAGCGGGATTAATAAATTGAGATATAGAGAAATACCTAAGTTGAAGAATAATAAAAGAAGTGATCTGGAACGCCTGTGTTAATCATTGTTTACAATTTTCTATTTATATAGGAAATGTGGTTAGGCTACGATACTTTCAAAATTAGATAATTGTATTAACTGAGTAAAAAGAGGAAGACTCTGTCATATATTAGAAGATTTTTTTTCTGAATTTGAATGAAATAGACCGAGTTGAATCAGTGTGTGTTCCTTTTGTTTATTATATACAGTTCTTTTTAATTTATTTTCTTATGTAAATACAATTATAAATTTTTTTGCATTGTTTTTTATGACACCTATGTGTGTTCGTTTAGTTAGTACATACAATTCTTTTTAATTTGGTTTCTTATATGACTACAGGTATAACATTTTTTACATTGTTTTTTATGACTGTAGATTGGAAGGACTGAATTCTGAGAGGAGGGTGTGCCAGCAAAGATTTGGACTGAAGTCTTATTAAAGATTTAGGTTTATTTTAATGTTGTATGTGGTAATCTTAAACAATCTTAGAAAGATGTTAATTTAATTTTATGCTGTAATGTGTTTAGTGTTGAACAATCTTAGAAAGTACTGCTGTGTTTTGAAATTAATATTAGCAGCAAGTTACATGTACTATTTGCCGAATATGTTTATGTTTGAGTATTAACTTGTTAATTTTGAATAAAATATTGATATGTGCTTAAATTAAGCAATTTTAACAGTAGGGATATGTTTGATTTTCAAATTGATGGTAGGCTTAATAGCAACACGTCATTTTGTATTTGTTTTCTATATAGGAGAGTATAAAATTAATTTTTTAATATGAAATATCTAGATAGTTTTAAGGAGAGAAGAGAAAATTGCTAGAATTAATGTCATGCTTTAAAATTCTTCTGCTTTACTATTATTTAATAGATTTGACCACGCATTATATATATCATGCTCAATGATTACATATGAAGGACCAAGGCAACAAATTGGTTAAGAACATATTAAAAGACAATTCTACCCAAGCATATATTCATACGATTACTCTAGGGTAAGCATTAAAAATATACGTAAACAAACTGAAAATGAAGTAAATGGTTCTAATGTCTATTATTAATTCCTTTATTAGGTTATTTTGACTATCTAATTTGTTTTTAGTGATTAATTTAAAATATTAAATTGTAAAAAATGGGCTTCATAAATAATAAAATAGGTCTACTATTAGGGCTTTAGGTTATGGTAAGGGAAACCAATTCTTATTTTTGTATTCTACACCTAAAATGTGATAGTTCAAGGAAAACTTGTGATTTTTATATGTAGCGCTGTATCCCAATTGAAAAAAAAGAGAAAGAAAATTTAATAATAATTAAGTTTGAAATACACCTAGAATTTTTTTTATATATAACAAGTGTAGAAGTTTCTACTAAAATGGAAAACCAATCTTTAGTTTTTGGTTATCTATACATGTAAGAGCTACATAAAAAGTAAAAACACAATAAATTCATTAATATCGAGGAGAAACGCGTAACCTAAAATAATACTAAAAGTAAAAACACAATAAATTCATTAATACCAAGGAGAAATGCGTAACCTGAAATAATACAACATAAAAAAGAAATAGGACTACACAGGAAAAAAACATAATTCATTCAGAGAGAAGTTTGAGCTTCCCAGAACTTGAAATTCTCACTGCATAGTAAAAAAAAAAACTCAGGCACTTTGGACCGGTCTACTATATTTCAATTACAAAATTAAATGCATCAAACTAAATGCTTAGCATACAGGGTATTTGCTCCATAAGACAACATAATTAATGCATCCAATTACATTGTTCATCTCTTCAATACTGAGTACTGTTGAAAAAATTATCGATGATTCGAGTATTGTGATGAGGAAATTACTGTAGTTTTGACTTCAAGGATCTATATAGATTCTTTTAGACAATAGTTCAACCCAACAGGTACAAACAAATTGTAGAACTATTGATTTCAGGATTCAATGAAACCTTGAAACAGCGTAACCAAATACAAAGTTTGCACGACTTTGATTCGCCCAAGAATGATACTTTGATAATTTATGATGATGCAATTTAGAGCAGAGAGTGAATGATAAGAGAAGATTCACAACATCATTCAGCCGTTTCTGATCTGTAACACCTATCAGGCGTTACTGATTTCAAGAAGAAGAAATTGATCTAAAACACCTTCAGTCGTTGCAAATTTCATGAGAAAGAAGATGTTATTTTATATTAGCTCTAGGTGTTGCTATTTATAGTTCTAGCGGGTTGCCTTTTCGCTAACCGTTATGTCTATTCAAAACGTTGCTTTCCAACGGTCCAAACCGTTGCAAACGGTCGCGCCTCTCGCCTTATTTTGAATTCGAGTTCTGGGTTATTAACGAGTCAAAATTTGGACCCGTTAAGTCCATAGAATTTTGTCCAAAAATATTATTTGGATCCAAACTCAACTCGACTCGGTCCGGTTGTGTTCGGTCGTTCGGACAGCTGGCGGCGAGCGCATGTGAGGTAGTTATGCATGACTTCACTCCTCACAATAGAGCAAACATTTGGGTGCCCAAAGCACCTAACTTTTTTTTGAGGAACTTATATTTAAACAAATATAGTTCCTATAATTTCTAGGCTGTGGGACTATTTCCAATCCCACTTCCTCCTCTTCTTCTTTAAAATAAACCCCAAAGCTCAATTTATTTTGAATATTTACAATAATTTCTCCCCATTTTCAAAATAAGTAAAATAAATAAAACGGATGACTGCATCACTAGAGTGACTGCCTACGTACCTAAGTGGGATCAAACCAACGTAGTTCCAAGATCAAAGTATTGCGTCGTCGTGGAAGCCAATACATAAATGATATATATCTTTTGGATTTGAACCTTCACTTATTGTAGACCGTCCAAAATTCTATCGAGGTCTATGGTGAACGTATCTTAAACCAAGTATCCCTTGTGATAGTACCAGAATAGTCACATATATCGATTTCCATATACAGAGTGTTTCTGTATATTCAGCACATTAATGGCCATGTGCTCAAATCCTGAGTTCATGAGTCTACTTCAGAAAGTGGTCTTACTCTCTTAGGAAACGACCTGATTATCATAATCATATAAGTAAGTTCCTTAAGGTGTTTCTGTGATACACCATGTAATTTTTACTGGACTTATTAAGAATCTTCATCTATCATTTTTCATGCAGAATCCAACACTAATGACGGGCAATTAGTTTTAGTGTTCCATAATCATTCCCTTAACTTGTTGGTACCCATTGAACTTTGTCTATTCTTTTTCAAGACACAATTTGGGCTTCTATTAAGGATGATCAACCTTCATTCACAGACCTTAGCCCTATTTCTTTTGATTTTATAGAAACCATAGCCTTTGGAAAACTCTTAGCAAATGAGTCGGCCAAGTTTTTCTTTATTTCTATGTAATCGACATTGATTACTCCTCTTTTGAGTAATTGTCTTATCATCTGATGTCTAAGACTTACATGTCTAGACTTTTCGTTATATGTTTTATTGGGAATATTATATATCGTAGCCTGATTGTTACAGTTAATCAAGATTGCTGGTGATGGCTTCTTCCATAAAGGAATTTCTATTAACAAATTCCTAAGCCATTCTGCCTCCTTGCTTGCATATGCTAATGTAATCAATTCTAACAATATAGTTGAGTCAGAAACACAGGTCTGCTTCTTGGAACACCAAGACATAACAGCTCCTCCTAATGTAAATATTCATTCAAACGTAGACTTGGATTTAGATTCTACATTTTCCAAGTAGCATCACTGTATCCTTCTAATACAGCATGATATCCTTTATAAGAAAGACTATAGTCTATGGTACCTTTAAAATAAGCTAAAACTCTTGAAATTGCTTTCCAATGTTCCATACCTGAATTACTCGTAAAGCAACATAATACGCTAATAGTGTGCGCTATGTCAGGTCTTTGCAATGCATAGCATACATAAGACTCCCAATAATACTAGAATATTCTGGTTGACAAATAGTACGCCTAGTATTGTAACAACCCTAGATTTTTGTATATATTTTATTTGACTTTATTATATTTTGAAAATTATTTTAAACTTGTTTTATTTCAAACATTTCATTTTTAAAAATAAATGTTGATTATTATGTGAATTTTAATTTCAAACTGGTATAAATTGTTTATGTTCCTATAAAAATGGATTTGTGGTCAAACTGGTCAAACTTTGACTTTTAAACTACAAATTTAAATATTTAAATTTCTCAAATTTTATATTTTATTATGAAAATAGATTTAGTAACTTGAACACTGCTTTTCGTTTCGTTGAAAATGGAGTTAAATTGTAAAAGTTATGTACATTTCAATTTTGAGTGCAATTTGATTTATTCAGCAATTTTGTTTATTTTAAATTATATAAATTATATTTTCTTTGTCATATTTTATTTTAATATGTGTTAATATGTTATTTTATGTATATTTTTGTCTTTTAATATTTTTAAAGTGATAATAGAATTTTTCCAAAATATGTTGCATTTATTTTCTATTTTTAAAGTCTAGTTTCCATTTTTCTGCTATTTTCTTCATTTAAATTATATCTAATTAAAATTTATTTATTTATTTTTGTGAATTCACTTTATTTTGTGTTCTTATTTTTATTTATAAATATTTTCAAGTACAGAAAAATTCTTCAAAGTTCATTGCATTTATTTTCATATTTTCAAGACTAGTTTGCAAATTTTGCTGTTTTTATTAATTAAATTATATATAATTAATATTTATCTATTTATTTTTGTTTATTTACTAAATTTTCGTGTTTTTATCTGAATTTATATGCATTTTTCAGTTATTTAAAATTGCAAAAAGAATTATGGAAATTTGAAAGGTTTGTGACCCTTTAGTTGCTTAAGTCTCTTGGTTTTCCCACCTTTTCATTTCTAAACTCTTGCATTCATTGATAGCCGACCCTATCTCATTCTTTCAGCTGCATTCTTATTCATTTTTCACGTATAGAAACACTTCTCACCTCAAAAATTTTGGTCTCCATCTGAACAAAGAAAATTTGGTAAACTTTCATATTCTTTTTCCATTTTTTTCTACTTGTTGTTTGATTTTTGCACTTGCCTTCTACCTTCCATGGTTCAGCCCTTGCTCCTCCACCACCATAGCCGCCTCCACCATCACTACATCAGGTCACCATCTCCTCCAGCCCACAGACAAAGCCATGCCGTGGTCATCTATGACTAGATCCACCAAAGTTTATGCGAACACTCCACTTGTTCAACCTAGCCGAGCACCAATCTTGTTCCACCACTCAAACCATCACCTTGGCCGCCACTTGCACCACCATCTCCAGCAAATTCCTGACCTAACACCACTTCCATGTCATCCTACTGACCCCACCAGACCTGGCCGTGACCACTTGCCTTTGGTCGTGGCTTGTTTTGCCTTGAAACCATTGTTTTGTTGTCTTGTAGTGTAGTGTCATGCTCATACCTTTGCACATATCTCTATACTCCTTTATATCCATGCAATGGCCGACCTATGAACCCAAAACCAGATCCAAATAAACCCCTTAGCCATACATTTTAGACCTGTAGCTGAACCATAGGTGGTTGAATGAAGTGCAATAGCTTTGGATTTGTTTTATGCAGCCATTTCTAACAATGTTTTATTGAAATTTTGGGTTGAAAACTTATGCTGTTTGTATGGTTTTGTGTAAATGTTATCAAGGCCATTAGCTTTGGCTCTCCACTCTCAAGTCATTTCCGTGTTGTCGTGCCTTCGTTGTGTCAGTATTGTTTGCTTTGGTAGCCATCTCCAGCTCTGAACATGTGAGTTATTCTCACCAGACAATATGTACATATATAATTAGTGAATTGACCCCTTTTGAATCTGTAAAATGCATTATCATGTTACACCTGCTATGTTATGATTTTATGATGTTCACCCATGCTTAAACACCTATTATATTATATGTTATTGTTATATTATGCTGTTCTATTATTTTTATCAGTTTATCACACTGCAAGTTTCCTTTAGATTAGAATCACTATGGGTTGAAATGATACATACCCGAACGGACTTTAGAATAGGAGAAAATAGTTATGGGCTGAAATGATAGGCCTGAATGATTTTAAATTATTTTCATTTACTTGGGATTACGGGTTTGAAATGATCAAACCCGGGTATCTTTGTAAATTTCGGGTTGAAATGATAAATTACCCGCATCACTTTACCTAGGCTAGAAAATGAAATACAGACCCGTTGTTAAAATATGTTTTTATAATTTTTTTTTAAATATTTTAGAAATGTAAATATTATAATATTTTGATTTAAACTAAATAAAAATGATTTTTATAAAGCATTATTGCTTTTCTGAAAATTTATAAGTGAAATAAATTAATGGCAAAATTAGAAAATTTGAAACGTATGTTATTTTGGGAAATTTTAATTTGGTGATAATTGGAATTTAAATTAAATATGAAATGTGATAAATTCATGATAATTTGGATTAAAGTGAATTTAAATGATTTTTATATTATATTAATGATTTGAATAACGTTAAAATGTGAAATGAATGAATATTTAAGTCAAAATTTTGAAATATAACTAAAATTGGAAATTTGTGAATTTGGCTTAAAAGTGAATTTTAAATTAAGTAAATAAAATGGAAATAAGTTATATTTGGAAATTTAAACTTAACTGTTAAGCTAAAAATTTAATTATAATGAATTTAAAATTGAATGTTGGAATTTAATAAGTGAATTATCATTAAATATTGATTTTTGAATGGAAATTTAACTTTATAAAATCATGAATTTAAGAAAAATTAAATGATGATTATAAAAGTGAATTTATATGATTTTATAAGTTAAAAATGATTTAAATAAAAATATAATTGTTTGTGAAATTATATTGAATATTTGTAGTTAATTAACTGCATTCCTGAAATGCTATTAATTCAAATGTAAATGATAATACATCATTTGTAAATGCTGTAGTTGATAATTATGAACTAAAAAGCTAATTTGGATTAAAGGTTATTATAGCAATTCTGTAAGTGCTATAATTGTTGAATTTAACTAAGTTTTCTTTAAAACTAATGTAACCCTATTCCAGCATTTTTTAAATGCTGTCTTTTGTTAAATTGAACTGTTTTGAATATAACTTTCCGTAGCATTTTCTAAATGCTGCGAAAAGTGAATTTTCACTGTTTTGATAAAATTTAAGTGAATAAATGAATTTAGAAAAAGATTAAATATTTGGAAATTTAATAATTTAAATTATTAAATATAATAACTTCATTTTTTTTATTTAGAATGAAGTAATTTGTTTTGAAATATAAACTATTTTGAAATGTGTGTTGAAATGGTATTTTAAATAAATGAATGTGGTTCGAAAGATATGATATTTGATATTTTGAAATGGGATTTTGAATGATATTGAATTTTTGAAATGGTATCTGATTTCGAAGTATAAAATACCATTTTGTAAATTTTAACCACGGGATGTATTTAATTTATAGTTTAACTGATCCTTAAAGGATGGGCGATCCCAAGCATCCTTTGAGTTATTGTGCATTTCTACTACAGTTCACTTGAGTTGGTTTACATTATATAAGTATATATTGTCCTGACTCGAGTGTTTTGTGTTTTACTTTACGCTCGGGTCAGCCTGAGTATTTACAGCTTAGCTTTGGATTTCTTTTCTGGAGCTAGGAATCGCTGGGGATTCTGCCTGTCTAGTTATCTATTTCTTTCAGTTCAGTTGTTCTATTTCAGCTCTGGTATTATAAACTTCTATGTATTTGAGATTTCTATTGTATATGTTTTCAGACTGATATTATGTATTTGTTTTGAGAGTTTGTTATAGTAGCTTCATGAACTACTATGGTATTTTAATTTCCGTTGCGAGTTATTCTGATATTCTGTGTCTGTGATTCTGTATTTGATTTATTGCTCCAAATTTATTTACAATCTGTTATTTTGAATTATTCAAATCAAACATGTATGGATTATTGTCGATTTGAATGGTCCAAAATAGTGAGTCATTACAGTTGGTATCAGAGCTTTGGTTTTAGGCAAACCTTAGCCTACGGAGCAAAAACTCATTTGAGATAGGGTAGAAATACCCTAGAATGAGTGAAAATCAATCTCAGAATCATTCCTTTGTGAGAGAACGTATTTTTGAAGTTTAAAATGATTTTCAAATGATTTTCAAAGTATTTTTAAAGATTATTTTGATATAAAATTTTCTTGTTTTGAAAGAAAATTTTCTGGACTTTTCCCTTTCGTATCCACCTTGTTAGTAATTTCTTTGATTAGGATTTCCTTAAAATTCTGAACTTCTATCTTAGTTGGGATTTCTTCGATTAGGATTCCTTTGAATTTTGGAACGCTCCCACTTGTTCCGAAATCCATTTCTGTCTCCCCTAATTTTATTCTTTTGATTTTTGGAGCATTCCATAACTCCACTTTGAATGACCTCTATAAAGATCGTTGGTTCCGCCAATTTTTTTGAATGATTTGTAAAAGGGTGAAACTCCCTTATAATTGGCATTGATTCACTGGAGATTTATGTATCCTCGGTTATGATGTTTTCTATCTTCTGCTATATTTAGATTCTATCTCTGGCGATCGAAGGTCGATTTGCCTTAGATTTTCACATCGATTATATTCCTGAAGTCACGGTTGACCGGTTAAGGTCGCCCGCAATTCATATAGGCTTATCCATCTTCTATTTGGTAATTTAATTATCTTATCTTCGTTTGAGCCTATCTTTGAATCAGAATTCTATTTGATTAGAGTCCCTCTAAATTTGAATCTTTGTTTTGCTTTGAAATCCATCCTTGAATCATCCCTTGAAAAATTGAGGTTGATTGTATTTTGGAATTTGTGTATACATCGAAATTGTTATTTTGATAAGGGTGACCATATTTTATATATATAAGTGAAATGTTTTTGATAAGGATTATATACCTTTTAAAAAAAATGAAAATGAGAATTTGAAGTTTTGAAAGGATTTGAAATTGTGAAAATTTTATAAGAAATGGTTTCATATAAAATGATTTATAACTGAAGGTTTTGAATCTGAATTTAAGTGATTGAACTCCGGCATTTTGGAACTGGTTTTAAGATTTTGAAATTATTTTTCCGAATAAGTAACGTTTCAATGATTTTAATGGGTTTTAATGATTTCGAAGGAATTTCAAAGAAGTTTTCAAAGTAAATGGAAGTCCAGAACTCACTTGTGTCGCTGGAAAATAATTTCGGTGATGAGTGCACGCATCATCGACATTGATTTTTGAGTTTCTGAGTGAGGGAGAGGCCACTTCGGTAGCTTTGCTATGCGATTTATTTGTGAAACCAATTTTGATTTCATATTCCGAAGTGTGATGTGATATTTGAAAGATATATGTATATATATTTGAACAATGTGAAATGAGCCGGTGTTCAGTTCTTGAGTTTTGGATTTGATTTGATATAACCCTATTTTTGGAATTGATTTACTGATTTAATTGTGATTTCCAACTCTTGGATTGAAATATGATTTCTTCGACTATTTTGAAGGTTCGAGCACTTCCAAATCAAGGTTAACTTTCAAAGCTAAGTAATTTTGAAAAGTATAAAGTATATAAGTTTGGTATGTATGTTTAAAGTATGTAGTAATATGATTTAAATAGGTTGAAACTGTTTTGTTAAGTAAACGAATAAGGCAATTTTGAATTTTTTTTCTAATATGAAATTTAGATTTGAAATGTTTTGAGAAGAATTTAGTCTTCAAAATATTTTGAATAAAATTTAGTTTAAATGTTTAACTTAGTAACATCTTTATGAAACTATATATTTAAAAAGTTGGAATAGATACATAAGTTGTACATATGCTGTTTTATTCGCATAATTAAATTGATCCAAGTTTGAGTACACAAGTTCGAGGTGAATTACACCATTTCATGTTAGGATTTTTCATTTGATTCTTGATGGCGAATATTTGATATGGATTTTGGGCTTGATTCTAGAATTCTCTATCATAGTATATGGCTATGCAAGGAGACTGATGGTTTCTAGTCGAGAAACCATATCAAAATCCGCATTAGGGAAGTCGAATGGACAATACTAGTTCGAAAGCGAACTTGTGTGATCAAGCGAGCGATCGAATGTGATTTTGCGAAATGATGACATATGTACATCTTGTATTATTACGTCATTGATATACTTGCCGCTGAAATTGGAAGTTGTTGGGTTGGATATCTTTGTAATATAATTGGAATTCTTTCTTTTATGAAAAACTACTATCAATTTAAAACCATTTTTCAAAACTATTTTCTTCTATTCTTCTCAAACAAATTGTTTTATTCTATTTTACATACAAACTATTTTACAAACCATTTTATTTACAAAACTATTCTACAGACTATTTTTCTTTTTGATACAAAACTATTCTAAATTAAAAACCTTTTAGTAAGCAAAGATGTTCAATCCCATATAGCTCTTCGTACAGCGAAATTTATTTTTGAAAATTTTGATCCTTATATAAGATGGACTTTATGTAAATATAAGATGATTTTGGAAATGAATTGTTTGACTTAAACTATATTGATTTGAAAATTTGGATTTATTTTCTAAATTTATTATTTTGGAAACTTTGAAACTGAGATATTTCAATTGAGAAGAAATAATTTGGTGGAATTGTATATGATTTTGAAACTGAACTGATATTGAAACAAATTGAAATTTAAGAACCTTGTGTTACTAAATACTTGATTTGGGAGTTATCGAACTTACACAAAAATTGGTTTGTATAAGTCTGATATTGATTCGAAAACTATAGATTTGAAAAGGTACTCAATTTGAAAAGTGAAATCTTATATAATTGAAGTCTATATAAGTGTGATTTGATATACTATTGATTTTGGAAAGGTATTTGATTTGAAAATTTAATCTTATATATAATGGACTTTATATAAGTACGATATTTGAAAGTGAATTGAAAAGGTACTATATGATACATATTTTCGAAGTAAAGATATGGAAAGTGCCTTCTGCTTGATATCTGCTTTGTGGCCACATTGTGGATTCATTCTATCGATATTTCTCTGATTTTTGGTTTTTCGGATATGATACTCGAGTTTCCATCGAATTCCATGGAATTCTCCATGGTCTTACGAGCGTGACTTCATAGCGTAATCGCAAGGTTGGGGGCGGCCTACGGGTATGGATGTTTCCTGGGAGATTCAGGCATAACCATTGTGTATCTGCGATCTATTGAGTCGCTTGGTAGCGTAATCAGCAGGGGCTGCGAGAGCCTAGGGTACGGATGTTTCCTGGGAGATCCAGGCGTAACCATTGTGTATCTATAGTAATACCAGTCTTCATGGCGTAATCGCAAGGTTGGGGGGTGGCCTAAGGGTACGGATGTTTCCTGGGGGATCCAGGCGAAACCATTGTGTATCCGCGATCCACGATCGACATGTTTTGTTTTTTTTGGATTGTACTTTCCATATCTGTTTTTAAAAGTTTTCCAGTATTTTCACTGGGTGTTGAAACAAGTCTACTAAGTACTTGGAGAATTCTAGCTTTGCGCCTGATCAACACACTGCCAGAGTCTGTAGGAACGAGGATAAACTTGTTAAGACATCGAGTTATAAAAGTATTTTGATAAAATATTATATAAATGATACTTTGATCAGTTATTTCCTTTTTAAAGGATTTTAAAGTGTTTTAAATATTTTACCTCTTTAACCAACAATTTTAATTAATGGTTCATTCTTCTCTTTCAACCTGCTTTCCCTCCTAGCTACTTTTCTTCCCTAGCTTCTTTCGGGATGTCTTCCAACATATTGTTCTTTCTAGTTGTTTCTCCGCTCCCTTCCTTTTCGAGGACGAAAAGATTTGAGTGGGGGAGAGTGTAACAGCCCTAGATTTTTGTATATATTTTATTTGACTTTATTATATTTTGAAAACTATTTTAAAATTTTTTTATTTCAAAAATTTCATTTTTAAAAATAAATGTTGATTATTATGTGAATTTTAATTTCAAACTGGTATAAATTGTTTATGTTCTTGTAAACATGGATTTGTGGTCAAACTGGTCAAACTTTGACTTTTAAACTTCAAATTTAAATATTTAAATTTCTCAAATTTTATCTTTTATTATGAAAATAGATTTAGTAACTTGAACACTGCTTTTCGTTTCGTTGAAAATGGAGTTAAATTGTAAAAGTTATGTACATTTCAATTTTGAGTGCAATTTGATTTATTCAGCAATTTTGTTTATTTTAAATTATATAAATTATATTTTCTTTGTCATATCTTATTTTAATATGTGTTAATATGTTATTTTATGTATATTTTTGTCTTTTAATATTTTTAAAGTGATAATAGAATTTTTCCAAAATATGTTGCATTTATTTTCTATTTTTAAAGTCTAGTTTCCATTTTTCTGCTATTTTCTTCATTTAAATTATATTTAATTAAAATTTATTTATTTATTTTTGTGAATTCACTTTATTTTGTGTTCTTATTTTTATTTATAAATATTTTCAAGTACAGAAAAATTCTCCAAAGTTCATTGCATTTATTTTCATATTTTCAAGACTAGTTTGCAAATTTTGCTGTTTTTATTAATTAAATTATATATAATTAATATTTATCTATTTATTTTTGTTTATTTACTAAATTTTAGTGTTTTTATCTGAATTTATATGCATTTTTCATTTATTTAAAATTGCAAAAAGAATTATGGAAATTTGAAAGGTTTGTGACCCTTTAGTTGCTTAAGTCTCTTGGTTTTCCCACCTTTTCATTTCTAAACTCTTGCATTCATTGATAGCCGACCCAATCTCATTCTTTCAGCTGCATTCTTATTCATTTTTCACGTATAGAAACACTTCTCACCTCAAAATTTTCGGTCTCCATCTGAACAAAGAAAATTTGGTAAACTTTCATATTCTTTTTCCATTTTTTTCTACTTGTTGTTTGATTTTTGCACTTGCCTTCTACCTTTCATGGTTCAGCCCTTGCTCCTCCACCACCATAGCCGCCTCCACCATCACTACATCAGGTCACCATCTCCTCCAGCCCACTGACAAAGCCATGCTGTGGTCATCTATGACTAGATCCACCAAAGTTTATGCAAACACGCCACTTGTTCAACCTAGCCGAGCACCAATCTTGTTCCACCACTCAAACCATCACCTTGGCCACCACTTGCACCACCATCTCCAGCAAATTCCTGACCTAACACCACTGCCATGTCATCCTACTGACCCCACCAGACCTGGCCGTGACCACTTGCCTTTGGTCGTGGCTTGTTTTGCCTTGAAACCATTGTTTTGTTGCCTTGTAGTGTAGTGTCATGCTCATACCTTTGCACATATCTCTCTACTCCTTTATATCCATGCAATGGCCGACCTATGAACCCAAAACCAGATCCAAATACACCCCTTAGCCATACATTTCAGACCTGTAGCTGAACCGTAGGTGCTTGAAAGAAGTGCAATAGCTTTGGATTTGTTTTATGCAGCCATTTCTAACAATGTTTTATTGAAATTTTGGGTTGAAAACTTATGCTGTTTGTATGGTTTTGTGTAAATGTTATCAAGGCCATTAGCTTTGGCTCTCCACTCTCAAGTCATTTCCGTGTTGTCGTGCCTTCGTTGTGTCAGTATTGTTTGCTTTGGTAGCTATCTCCAGCTCTGAACATGTGAGTTATTCTCACCAGACAATATGTACATATATAACTAGTGAATTGACCCGTTTTGAATCTGTAAAATGCATTATCATGTTACACCTGCTATGTTATGATTTTATGATGTTCACCCATGCTTAAACACCTATTATATTATATGTTACTGTTATATTATGTTGTTCATTATTTTTATCAGTTTATCACACTGCAAGTTCCCTTTAGATTAGAATCATTATGGGTTGAAATGATACATATCCGAACGGACTTTAGAATAGGAGAAAATCGTTATGGGCTGAAATGATAGGCCTGAATGATTTTCAATTATTTTCATTTACTTGGGATTGCGGGTTTGAAATGATCAAACCCGGGTATCTTTGTAAATTTCGGGTTGAAATGATAAATTACCCGTATCACTTTACCTAGGCTAGAAAATGAAATACAGACCCGTTGTTAAAATATGTTTTTATAATTTTTTTTAATATTTTAGAAATGTAAATATTATAATATTTTGATTTAAACTAAGTAAAAATGATTGTTGTAAAGCATTATTGATTTTCTGAAAATTTATAAGTAAAATAAATTAATGGCAAAATTAGAAAATTAGAAATGTAAGTTATTTTGGGAAATTTTAATTTGGTGATAATTGGAATTTAAATTAAATATGAAATGTGATAAATTCATGATAATTTGGATTAAAGTGAATTTAAATGATTTTTATAATATATTTATGATTTGAATAAAGTTAAAATGTGAAATGAATGAATATTTAAGTCGAAATTTTGAAATATAACTAAAATTGGAAATTTGTGAATTTGGCTTAAAAGTGAATTTTAAGTTAAGTAAATAAAAATGGAAATAAGTTATATTTGGAAATTTAAACTTAACTGTTAAGCTAAAAATTTAATTATAATGAATTTAAAATTGCATGTTGGAATTTAATAAGTGAATTATCATTAAATATTGATTTTTGAATGGAAATTTAACTTTATAAAATCATGAATTTAAAAAAAATTAAATGATGATTATAAAAGTGAATTTATATGATTTTATAAGTTAAAAATGATCTAAATAAAAATATAATTGTTCGTGAAATTATATTGAATATTTGTAGTTAATTAACTGCATTCCTGAAATGCTATTAATTCAAACATAAATGATAATACAACATTTGTAAATGCTGTAGTTGATAATTATGAACTAAAAAGCTAATTTGGATTAAAGGTTATTATAGCATTTCTGTAAGTGCTATAATTGTTGAATTTAACTAAGTTTTCTTTAAAACTAATGTAACCCTATTCCAGCATTTTTTAAATGCTGTCTTTTGTTAAATTGAACTGTTTTGAATATAACTTTCCGTAGCATTTTCTAAATGTTGCGAAAAGTGAATTTTCACTGTTTGATAAAATTTAAGTGAATAAATGAATTTAGAAAAAGATTAAAATTTTGGAAATTTAATAATTTAAATTATTAAATATAATAACTTCATTTTTTTTGATTTAGAATGAAGTAATTTGTTTTGAAATATAAACTATTTTGAAATGTGCGTTGAAATGGTATTTTAAATAAATGAATGTGGTTTGGAAGATATGATATTTGATATTTTGAAATGGGTTTTTGAATGATATTGAATTTTTGAAATGATATCTGATTTCGAAGTATAAAATACCATTTTGTAAATTTTAACTACGGGATGTATTTAATTTATAGTTTAACTGATCCTTAAAGGATGGGCGATCCCAAGCATCCTTTGAGTTATTGTGCATTTCTACTACAGTTCACTTGAGTTGGTTTACATTATATAAGTATATATTGTCCTGACTCGAGTGTTTTGTGTTTTACTTTATGCTCGGGTCAGCCTGAGTATTTACAGCTTAGCTTTGGATTTCTTTTCTAGAGCTAGGAATCGCTGGGGATTCTGCCTGTTTAGTTATCTGTTTCTTTCAGTTCAGTTGTTCTATTTCAGCTCTGGTATTATAAACTTCTATGTATTTGAGATTTCTATTGTATATGTTTTCAGACTGATATTATGTATTTGTTTTGAGAGTTTGTTATAGTAGCTTCATGAACTACTATGGTATTTTAATTTCCGCTGCGAGTTATTATGATATTCTGTGTCTGTGATTCTGTATTTGATTTTATTGCTTCAAATTTATTTACAATCTGTTATTTTGAATTATTCAAGTCAGACATGTGTGGATTATTGTCGATTTGAATGGTCCAAAATAGTGGGTCGTTACAAGTATTTTTCTCCAATTTAAAACTAGGATATAAGGAAGTCGATGCTAATTTGTCATTATAATGACCATATTTATTGAGAAATTTCTCAATATAGTGAGATTGGATAAATATCAACTCTTCCTCTTTTCTTAGGATTTTAATCCTAAAATTACATCAGCCGCTCCTAGATCTTTCATATCAAATTTAGAGGATAAAAACTTCTTAGTTTCCTTCACATAAGATATATTAGTCCCAAAAATTAACACGTCATCAACGTATGTACTTATTATAATATAACTAGTTTCATTCGATTTGCTATAAATACATTTATCAGCATCATTAACAATGAAGTCTTGTGACCTGTGCAGTTAATGACCCGCTATTACCCCGCTATAATCCAGCTATATCTTATAGCGGAATTCTACCACTACGATTTTTCATATAGCCCCAAATATAGCCTTTCCGCTTTAAGCCCCGCTATTTCCGCTATATCCCGTTATTCCCGCTATATTCCGCTATTTCCGCTATATCTTCTTTAAAAGAAATGAATTGAAAATTGTCATTTCTACATTATAAAAATTATGAAATTAATTTATTTGATTGAATTTTTAATATATTTTCAGAAATGGAAATACTCTAATATTCTACTAAATTCAATTATGTTATATAACAGTTTTACGTTTATTTACA
Organism: Allium fistulosum; assembly: GCA_030737815.1. Taxonomy (NCBI): domain Eukaryota; kingdom Viridiplantae; phylum Streptophyta; class Magnoliopsida; order Asparagales; family Amaryllidaceae; genus Allium; species Allium fistulosum. The sequence continues at coordinate 424,774,457 of CM060906.1, forward strand.
GTATATTCACACATGTTTTTATTTTAAATTATTTATGTATTAATTATAATTCAATTGAATGTTAATTTTTCATTTAATTACCATTTATATATTTGTAAAAATATTAAATCCGAGTTTTATATGTTATTTTAGAGTCATCCGCTATGTCCCGCTGCATCCTCGTTGTATCCCCGCTATGACTTTTTGCATCTCCGCCGCATTGAATTTGCCGAGCGCTTTAACTGCACAGCTTGTGACAATGCTACTTTATCGTACTTCTCATGCCATTGCATAGGTGTTGCTTCTGACCATAAAGATATTTTATCATCTTACAAACTTTCTTTTCTTAGCTTGGATTTATAAATCCCTCTGGTTGTTCCATGTATATCTCTTCTTCTAAATCACCATTTAGAAAAGCAGTTTTTACATCCATTTGGTGTATTACAAGTTTATGAATGGATGCAAGTGCTATCAAACAACGGATCAAAGATATGCAAGCAACATGAGCGTACGTTTCAAAATATTCCACTCCATATCTTTGCTTATAAAGCTTTGCTACTAATCTGGCTTTAAATTTGTCAATGGATCTATCAGTATTCAACTTTTTCTTGAATATCCATTTACATTCTATAAGTTTAGCATCATGAGGTAAATTAGTCAAAATCTAAGTTTGGTTTACCAAAACTGAATTTATTTCATTATTAATAGCTTCTTTCCAGAAAAAGGCATCTTTGGAACTCATAGCTTCAGAATAAGTTTTCAGGTCATCATTAACATTCATTACGTACGTATCTAGTGATATTAAGAATTTAATTCTTACTTCCTTCTACAAGATATGCAATGAAGTCAGGACCATAGTCTTTTCTATTCTTACTCTTTTACTTTTCCTTCGTTTAGTATCCTCTTCAGGTACTGAAACATTCTCTTTGTTTGGAGAAGTGGTATAACTCTCATCATTGTTATCATTAGTTTCAGCATGTTCTGAACTAGATGATGCTAATCGATTCTCGCTAGTTTGATGTTGGGCTATATACTTGTTTTCAAAAAATTCTACATCTACCAACTCAATTACTTCAAAAGTATCAAGGATAATAAAACGATAACTTATACTATTAAGAAAATAACCTATGAAAGCACACTTAAATGTTCTATTTCCTAATTTTGGTCTTTTGGGATCCGCTTTTCTAACATACGCTAAACATCCCCAAACTTTAAGTCTTTATAAGTTAGGTTTTCGTTTAAACCATAGTTCATAAGGGGATATATCCTTCTTTTTCAAAGGAACTCTATTTAAAATATAACATGCAGATAAAATAGCATTGCCCCATAAGGTGTTAGTTAAATTTGAACTAATTAGCATAGCATTAATCATTTCTATTAATGTTCTATTTTTTCTTTTAGCGACTCCATTTTGTTGAGGGGTATAAAGAGCAGTACACTGATGAATAAATCCTTGTTGCTTACAGAGTAAAGTAAAGTCATTTGAAAAATATTCACCACCATGATCAGAATGTAATACTTTTATTTTAAGTCCTGATTGTATTTCAACTTCAGCCTTGTAAATTTCAAATTTATCAAATACTTCGTCTTTTGATTTCATTAGATAAACATAAGAATATCTAGAGTAATCAACAATAAATGTAACATAGAATTTATTTCCGCCATATGTTGTGTGACCTTTTAGATCACCAACATTGTTATATACAAGATCAAGCAGACTAGTCTTCCTTTCTATAGATTTAAAGGATTTTTTATGTATCTTTGCTTGAACACAAATTTCACATTTAGAGATGGAGTCAAAATTGCAATTAGAAATTAATCCTAACTTATTCATATTTTTTAGTGCACCATAATTAACATGTCCTAATCTAGCATGCCATAAATCTACAGAATCAACGATATATGCAGAAGTTTTTTTTTATTAAATTCAACTTAATCATGCAATTAAAAGAATATCCCTATCCGATGAACTTTCCGTTCTTGGATAGCACTAATTTGTAAGACTCATACACTATGTTGAATCCTCCTTTGTTTAAAAGGTATCCAGAGACCAAATTCTTGCAAATATTGGATGCGTGAAAAAGATTAACCAAAGTGAGAGTCTTTCTAAAAGTGAACGAGAACTCTATAGTGCATTTGCCAATCACTTTGCTGTGAACATTATTTGCTCCAGTAACTTGACTTTCATCTCCTTTAATTTCTTCGTAGTTCATATAGAGACTAAGGTCCTTGCATATATGAATGGTTGCTCCAGTATTAAGCCACTAATCATTTTCTATGCCTCCAATGGAGTTTGCTTCTTGCACTACTGCCACCAATGTGTCTTCGACCATATTTGCCTTCATTTGTTTCTTTCGTTGACAACAGTCACGAGCATAATGGCCGGGCTTGTTACAAAAATAACAAGCGCTTTCTTTTTATCTTTCTTAGAAAGAGTTTTCTTCTTAAACCGTGTCTCATTCTTGAATTTGAACATTTCAATATTATTTGCCTTAGAATGAGACTCAGTTTGCGGATTATCATTTAGTTTTCTTTTACGAGAGTCCTCTACTATCCGAAGATGCTGCTGTAAATTCTCTAAATCATAACCCGTCTCCATGTATTTCAATTTCATTTTATAATCACTCCAAGAGTGAGGGAGTCTAGAAATTATAACTCCAACAATAAAGGATTCAGGGAGTTCAATCTTGGCATCTTTAAGTTGATTTAATATATATATATATATAATTTCACTAATTTGTCCAATAATGGACTTATTATCATTCGTTTTAAAATCCATAAAATTGCATACTAGAAATTTCTTGTTGCTTGCCTCAGATATTTGATATTTGCTCTCTAGTGCAGTCAAGAGTGCTTTGGCTGTTTCCAGACTTCTATATGCATTGTACACAAAAGTAGATAGTGCGTTGAGTATATTTCCTCTGCATAGGAAATCATCTTCTTTGCTCTTCGCACGTTTCGCTTTTAATTCATCATTATCCATCGAAGTTTCTTCAGGCATAGCCTCTAAATCATCTTCAAGAATGTAGAAGAGTTTGATAGTGATCAAAAAGAACTTCATAGTTTATTACTAATGTGTGAAGTTTTTGCCGCCAAACTGCTCCAAACACATTATGTGTTGATTCATGACTTGCAAGGCATCGATATTGCTTGAACTCGAACCATCCATGGGGAAATATTGTCTAAAAATTGTTTGAAAAATTATCGATGGTTCAAGTATTGTGATGAGGAGATTGTTGTACTTCTAACTTCAAGGATCTATATAGATTCTTTTAGTTCAACCCAACATGTATAAACGGGTCGTAGAACTATCGACTTTAGGATTCAATGAAGCCTTAAAACAGTGTAACCAGATTCAAAGTTTGCACGACTTTGTTCCAGCCAAGAACACTACTTTGATAATTTTTGATGATGCAATTTAGAGAAGAGAGTAGAGAAGAACAAGTGAAGAAGAAGAGAAGATTCGCAACACCTTTCTACAATGAAAACATTTGGATGCCCAAAGGGCCCAACCTTCTCTTGAGGAACCTATATTTAGACAAATATAGTTTCTACAATTTCTAGGATGTGGGACTATTCCCAATCCCACTTCCTCCTCTTCTTCTTTAAAATAAACCCCAAAGCCTAATTTATTTTGAAAATTTACAACAAGTACCATCTACATAAAATAATCCGCTAATAATATGTAAATTCTTACCTTGGTCTACCTTTATATAAAGATGAACCCATGAGTACCAAAGGATTAAACATAAAAGGGTCGGGTTGATTGAAATTTATGAAATTAATGACTAATAATCCCTCAATTTAGAAAGAAATATTTTTGACAACGCAAGCAATACCTTTTGCAATCCATCCGTGGATGCAAAATCAGTTAAAGCTTCGAATGATGCTGGTGGTGAGGGCGCTATAGGTGAATTTGTCTATCGAGTACGGTGGTGTTGAATCGATGTGTGGTGGAGGAAAATCAGGTTGGAGAACTAGAGATTTAGAAACTGATTTGGTGGAGAGATGAAATAAAGTCACATCGATAAAATTTGCTATAAGAAAGATGTGAGATTCTGGGAAAGTAAAGTCATACGGAGATTGCACAAGTGGCCATTCAGATTTGGTTACGAATAAAATTGGCTTCAAACGGTTTATTTTGGCTATATTGCATTAGGCAAACTCCCAACGGTCGGTTTAATAAAATTGTTGTAAGAAAGACGTGATATTTTTGGGAAAGATATACGGAGATTGTACGAGAGATGATTAAGATTTGGTTCCTAATAAAATTAGCTTCAAACAGTATTCGGTCCCTAACGGTCTATTTGATTAACATATACGCTGCTTTTTTAATCCACGGTTCAATGCACACAGGTTTACCGAGTTGTATTCGGTAATTTCTTGGGTTTTAAAAGCTTTAGGGTTCCACTGGAGAATAGGGCATGAAAGGTGGAATTTCAACGAAAACAAATACGTGTTGTGTAGCCAAAGGGATGCTAATGACGAATTATTGTGTCTGTTTATCTGTATTTTTATGAGAATAGGGCATGAAAGGTGAAATTTCAACGAAAACAAATACGCTGTGTAGCAAAAGGGACGCTAATGACGAATTATTGTTTCTGTTTATCTGTATTTTTATTTATTTTACTTGTCTTGAGTATTCTTATATAAATGTTAGTAATTAATATTAAATTATAAATTACTTAAAATAAACTCTGCATTCATTTGAAAAATTAAATTTGAATAAAAGAACACCCATCGCATCTACTTCAATCTAAATCATCCAACTTAACAATTCAAAAGACGCAAATGTTCATTTTCTTGGTCAAACGTATAATATTTTGGATCGTTTAGAAAAGTTAGTGCAAATTCCAACTCCTCTTAATCGTCCAATGACGATCAAATTCCAAGACCATGTTCAATAGTATGTTTGAACATGTCGATATTCGAGATTTTCAATCTTAGAGTAGTGGGTCTCGATTGCTTTGTTATGATGATGAAATGCTATTGAATGTCTTCATTAAGTAATGATAGTGGGATTAAAGAACAGTTCAAGCTTTATTCTATTAAGAATATCATAGTATAATTGAGTGTCGAAATGAGTTCGAGGTATTGGAGTAACGGTTTAATCGTAGTTTCAGCTTTTTATTTGCACCGGCATACATCTGATCTAACTGCTTGAATTTGGGAAAGCGTAGTTTTTGAATCGATAGAATTGATACCCAATTGTCTACCACCATTCATAATCCACTTGAACGCAATCGGTTTCAGCTTATTATACACCATCCTTTGTTTGTAGGAGTCAATTCTATAACAACCAAACAGATTTTGAATTATTTCATTTCTTTTTCATATGGGTGATGATGAAATCAATGTTTAGGCATTGGTTGAACTCAAGCGCAATTTTTTCAAAAAAAAAGTGCAACACGCCTGTCACAAGTTGAAAACCTTGCAGAGAAAATGTTGATGAAAACAAGTGTGAAACCCCATAGATTTCGATGGTTATTTAAAAGGGTACTTTGGTCATTTTAATTAATAGCGGTAAAAATACAATTTTACAAATAATGAATTTGGATGACTAAAGTTGCTCCATTATGTAGATCAAATTTTTATGATCGATATTGACTATAAGAACGTCCGAATTGGTCAAAGACTTCTAGCTCAAATGGTTAGAGATATGTCGCTTTAGACAAAGGTTCTAGATGTCATGGGTTCAAAACTTTAAGACATTATAATGAGTGCTCTACTTGAACAAAATACCACCCTTGTTATATATAAAAAGAACGTTGGAATAAGAGTTCATATGAAGGAGATGCAAGTGTTTTCATTTGCGGGTTTATGGTGGACTGAAACGGGCTGGGAGCCCATTGATTCAAATTTAAAATGAAAAGTTGTTCCCTTTTATAAACCGAGATAACGTATAAAATTCTCATTACTCTTCTTCTTTCCATAACCCCTACACAAAACTTCAAATTGTCATATCTCTCTAACCTCTTCACTGTTTTGCCCAAACTTTATATCATAACGGTAGGCAATGGGAGGGCTACACATAGATACTAATCTCAAGGAAAATTGAAAGGATTTTTGGACCGTCTAATTTTAGATAGTAAAGGAATTGGGGTATTATCATAAGAAACAAAGGCTTTGATCATTGTTTAGTGAGTGGAATGCTTTTCTAGTGCCTATAATACGATTATAGTAATATAGTATTGATTTTGATTTAAGCCCAGGGTAAATTTCAAATTTAATAATGATAATGTACAGTTATAAATAATATTAGATTAATGATTAAGTGAATAAACACGCATAATTGAAGTTTAACACAATATGAAAGGTTTTGATGATAAAAATTAGGGCTGTCAATGGGTCGGGTCGGGTTCGGTCGGGTCAAGTCAGGTTCGTGTTGATTTTAAATAGGTCGGGTCAACCCATTTATTAAACAGGTCAGAAATAGCTTAACTCGAACCTGACATGATTATAAACGGGTTAACCCGACCCGACCCGTGTAACCCGATTATAAACAGGTCGGGTTAGGTCGGATCGTAAACGGGTCGTAAACAAGTCGGATCACCCCACATAAGGTATAAATGGGTTATAAAAGGGTCGTAAATGGTCTATAAACCGGTCAAATTCGGGTTTATGATTCGGGTCGGGTTATAATTGGGTCGGGTCAACCCATATAAGTATAAACGGGTTATAAACGAGTCAAATTCGGGTTCACTGGTCACCCGAAACCCACCTGTTTATAATCGGGTCAAATTTGAGTTGACCCGAAAATGACCCGCCCACTTAACCGGGTCGGGTTAACCTACTAATTTCCATGTAATCTTCGGGTCGTGTTTCGGGTTGTGCTAGAAATTGACAGCCCTAATAAAAATTGATGATGTTTTAGATTGATTAAAGTATTATATGTGCACACACATACATAAATGCATGTATATCTATGTATGTGTGTGTATATATATATATAAATGAAGATACATGTATATATGTGTAGTTAAAGCCCTGCTAAAGCCCTACAAAATCCTCGCTATAGCACATAACGCTCTTCAACTGCTATGCTATTTCAATTTAGCGCTATTAAATAGTAGATCCGCTTTAGGCCCTACTATTTTCCACTATACCCGCTAAATTAAGGCTTTTTAGCACCCACTTTAGCAACATTAATATACAAAAGTTGATTTTACTAGTTCTCATTTGAACCAAATCAACAAAGTTATGGTAAAGACTTAATTTTAAGGCATAAGTGCTCAATATAAGTTAAAGTCTATTGTAGTCGCTATATCTAGTTTGCATAAGTCATGATATTCTTCGGATTTGTTATATAAGATTAAACAATATTTCTTTTTCCCACATAAATGATGTTAGAATGAGAATAAATTAACTTTAAATGTTAGTCTTATATCTAACGAAGTTTTTTCACCTCCGTTATTTTCTACTATATCTCCATTGTATCCCCACTATAACCTTTTGCACCTCCATCACTATAGTACTACTAAGCGCTTTAACTACATAGATTTATATAGATAACAAAGATTTTCATCTTTTATAAATTTCTGAAATGCACATCTTTTTTATCTATATACATCTTTGTCATATATATATATTGCCTATATTGGATGTTATAGATTATAAATCACATAATATATTGTTAAATGGTTGTATAATGATGCAGCAATGAGTGATAGTTGATATATAAAGAATTAAAATTGAGATTAAATAGAAAATGTGAAGTCAGAAGTTAATAAAACAATTACTGAAACACAACAATCGGTTGACTAATTAGGTACATACAGTTGACCGATTGTACCTTCTTAGGCTACATTAAACTTGGGCCCAAGAAAGGACAATACAAATAGGTGACCATACCAGAGCCGAGTATGTATATGTTTTTCTCAACCCAAATCAATGATGAACTTCCTTATATGACCTTGGGATGATGGGATCTGTATAGAATTTCTGATATGGATGTATGTGGGTGTATGTAATGATCGTATCGTATGATTCGTTGGAGTTAGTTGCTTCTATTACTTATGGTGGCATCACAAGTCACACATATCTAGTATGTGAGTTTTAAAAGAATGAAGAGATCCATAGCAGGCATATACGACATCTATACCATACCTACGACTATGTCCATGGGTTGAACAAGTAGTAGGTATATGACACGTTTATCTTGTCATTAATATATGTTATGTAATTGAATGGAACATGACCTTGAGTGAGTTATCAACCATCTATATATATTAATGGTCTAACTCTATGGATGCAGTTAGTGTAGTTTAAGGTATGTTTGCTATGTATTAAAAATTAACGATGTTATATAAATATTCTTAGTATATTTGAAATAAATTTGTTTCACTCACTTAGACGCATTTTTGACCCTCTCTCCATATTTTTCATTATATCTTGTATCGATAGGTTGAGGGCGTGTTGAGTCTTGCTGGTATAAGAGACATTGAAGGTGTATATGACGAATACGTTAATTATGTATATATTAAGGGAGTTAGGAGTATGCCTTAAGAGGAATTATGTAATTTGTTACATATATCGTACTTTGTAACCAATCATGTTCCTAATTAAGCTAATTGAATTCTATCATATATTTTGTTATATGGTGATAGAATTAAATAATATTAATTTGAAGTATATAAATAATAAAATCCTTAAAATAAATGTTATGTGATTATGGTTGCAAATAGTTGCAATAGTCAGTAACTAATCATAATACAAAACAACATTTTGTTTTAAATATTCCTAGTCAAGATGTTTCAACAAAGGATATCGATACATCTGTTGAGACTTCAGAATGTAATGCTCTCCAAATGCTACATGATGTATTACTCATTATTGTTAGGGTACCAAGGGTTATGTACTCATAGTTATCGGATAACCATGGAATGACTTGTATAAGAGTTTCCTATTGGTTGATAATAACTAGTCAAACATGAAATCTCAGTATGATAATGTTACATGGTTCTCTTCACTTGAGAATACTATGGAACTTCTATGTTGATAACAACTAGGTAAAATATAAAATCTAATGGTTATGATTGATTCGTGCGCGTATAAATAAAAGTCTAACCCCTCACTTCTCTTTTCATATGTTCATATCCAAGCAACGAAGCTCTACCATTTTCTCTTCTCCATTACTTATAAAAATTATAAAATATTATATATAAATCTATATATAATAGGAATACCTCCGTTTGAAGCTTTTGAGATTACTAAAATGTCCCTTTCACTTTCAGTTATGTAGCAAGGATATTATTGTCATTACGTTGTCCACGTTCACAATTACGATCAAAACATTTCATTCGATGAGAAGAATTCATCATCAATTTCCTCCATAGATTTGAACCCTAAATCGCTCTTCCTCTCAGATCTCGAGCTATTCCAGCAATCAATAGACAGATTTGAACCCTAAATTGCTCTTCCTCTCAGATCTCGAGCTATTCCCGCAATCAATAGACAGCCGGAGACGAGCTTCAACCATTCACTGCTAGAGCTTAATTTCAATCGATTTGGAGATGCTGCGTCGTACCTTTATATGCGGATATAAGGTCGATGCCTTAGCAATGAACGCTGCTTACAATGATGGGTATTGTTCTAAATTTTGCCTGGGATATGTTCAACGATGTTGTTGTGTTTGGGATTTGATAGCTTTAAGTGTAGATGAAAAAATTACTCTACCCTCCGGTACTTTATTGTTATTTTCCACCGTGAATTAAAATCCTAAATCATTTTGTCATTTCTTCATTTTAGGTTTTTCATCCATGAATTTTCAAAACCGAGCATGGATCATTACATTCGTGTTTAGCAAAAGTGGCGGTGGTGTAAGTTTTGTGTTTGATGAATTGTGTTTCATGCACCAAAATGAAAAAAATGAAAACATTAACTGATTACTTCATTATAGTGCATGATTCCTCTTTTTTATGATATTATTTCTTCATTTACTTCTCCAAATTTGAAAATTTTATTATTTTTAATTTGATAAGATATAACGTTTGTTCTATTTATATGTTTATTATTCAGTTTTCCTTGGTGATACATATTATAGATTGAATGAATACTTAATTTTGAATTGCAAGTTTTAAGTACCCAACATTTGTTGTGTTTGTTTCATAATGCATGAAGATCAGGTTACTAGAATATCATAATTTTACCAAAATTCAAACCTAGAATGAAGTGGATATTGCTAGAATTACATAATTTCTTTCTGTGATAGCTGCAATTGTAGGTGTGTAAAGAATAAAGTTAAGCTGTTATTCTCTGAAAATTTAAGATTAAAGACATTGGGCATAATATCAAAATGGTAATCTTAGCGGTGGGCATGATGGTATATGATATTTTTGACAGTGAAAAAGATCTATTTTTCTACCAAATGAAGTTTGAAAAACAATGTTTTGTTAGTTTAGTGTCTTATAGTAGAAAATTTAAAGTTGTGCCTAATATAAGAATCTACAATATATATATAACCATGAGAGTGATTATATATGTAGTAAGATATGGTTCAATTTATCTATCATAGTTTATGATATGTCATTTATATAACTTTTTCATGGTATATGCCCTGACACGATTCATAGTACTCTTCTCAATATGTTCTTTCTAAAGGCAATCTTTCATTTTGTTATTAGTATATTTCTTAAGTAAATGTAATAACCATGTTTAAAGATAATTATTATGGTTTATAATCATACTATTGATTTCTGAGTTTGCTAATTACTTATAGCTATAGATGTTGTAGTAGACGCCAAACTTGCGGCCATATATGCTCAGATTGTCTAAAAAATAAGATAAACACTTGACTATTATTGTAATACATAAGCAAATGCAAACTACTTTAAATTATTGTACGATAAAGCCAGGTCTTATTGTGAGTTATAAATATGAAACAAATTATATAAAGATGTATTTCTTTAGATAAACATGGTGCATTGTTTTGTATAATTAGACTTATGTACCATGATTAACTATGTTTAAATCAACAGAACTGTCATAAAAAAATATGATAACCACATAGTGTTAATGACAACAAAATAAAACATGTTATTCTTTACATTATAAGGCATGGATTAGTCTTAATAAAATGAATCTTATTATTTGTTGTTTAACATGTATGACTAATGTGTGTGTTATAGTCAATTCATTAATTCTGAGTTTTGTTATGTAAGTTATTAATCAAACTCAAATCACGCATATGGATGTCACAAGATGAAACCACATGATGTTTATAAGGATGTAGATTAATATGTTGAATCATGCTTGGAACAAATATTTTTTCAAAACACTATTATTGAATGTATTCCAATTTTTTATGCATAAATATATACATAAGATTAATCTTCAAGATGACTATAGAGGCATGTAATTTGATCTAAATTTGATCGCTTTGCTAATTACCTAACATAATAAGTTTTGGTCATTATATTCGGGTTTCCAGTTGAGGTAGATCTTAGATGTGTAAAAGGTATTTTCATTATGAAATATCACATATTTAGGATATTATATACCTAATTGCTATTTCAGGATTGTGGAAAAAAGCAGCGGAAAGGCTCGCCTCAAATTTGAATATTAACGAATTCAATCCGGTAAAATGGATGACTACACATCGGTTGTGGTTTGAGTTGTGTGTGATAGGTGGCTTTGGACCTCGGTTGCGAACTATTATGAAAGAAGGTCATTTGTTCGGAAGGTGCAAAGTATTATGAATGCAGTAGCTGTTTCGGAAGGAAAGATGTGTGTTTAATGAGGGATTACAAAACTGTGAGTAAACTCAGTTTTCTCTTTGCCACACTTTACTTACTATCAATAAGTAGGTCGACTAGATATTTAATTTTTCATCATCTCCTTTGGCATACATAATGAGTAAACTCAATTTATCATAATACTTATGATATACCGACTATTGTTAAAACATTATATTCACACGGTCCAAATTTGCATTATTTAGGCTACGTTTATTTCGTATCCGGATTCTCTTTAAACAGTAACCAAAAGGTTTTTTTTATTACTATCCATTTAATATTCTCACTATTATTATGGGTTACTCAGTTTCGATTAGTATGTACTTTTCTGTTTCTTCATGTGATAAATAATACTCATGTTTCATGACATCTTTGCAAATACATTGTTGTATGTATTACACACTAATGCATTGTATGCATTTGCTTAACTTATCTTAATTGAGATAAACTACCAGCCTAGGGTTCAAAACCATTGAAAAATAGAATACTCAAAGTTGTCCCCTTGAGAACTTACTGGAACAAACAATGCCGACCACATTTACAATCTATTTTCCTTTTAAATAAAATTGTTTATACAAAATTGGGATCAATTTGAAAACTGAACATGCCCCTACTATTTTTAACTGTAAAATTGTTGATATAGTTACATGATGTTTCATTTTTCTTCTATTTATGTTTATTTTTTAATATGTAAGCTAACTATTTATTGTATACTCAATCTACAAGTAATATTTACACAAGTTTGATATTTTATTTACTGCATTTTAAAAGGTGTTGTAATTATTTGATTTAAACTATGTTTAGTATGCATTTTATATATGATAAATTGTAAAGTTCTATCTAGGCTCCTAGGGGCAACGGTGTTGCCAAATGCTCCACTCCTCTTCGAACAAACTAATATGATGTCCCAAACTTAACTCAGCAAGTACAGTTTAAACTAATATGATGTCATTCATAGAATGCTTTAAAATTTGATAGAGCATTATGTGTCACGACATTTTATTAAGTGTCAATTTTGTTGCATTTTGCTGTTCAGTTATAGTTTCTATAAAACAAAGTATATCGACTTATGGCATCTATAAAATAAAGTATATCAACTTATGACATGTATTGTGTATACTGATAATAACCCTATACAAACAATGTGAACAATTTGTTAATGCTCTTCACGGTATCATTACCACCATTGTCGTCTTATACTACTCAATTTTTGATAACAAATTTTTAGTCATGCTAGAAGAATACTAATTTAGCAAAAAATGTAAGAAGAAAAAAGATCCTTAAAATGCAACAGCCAATAAGGTTGTACATAGTAATATGTATAAATTCTAGACAACTAAATTACTATTTTGTAACAAGAAAGAGTGTTTTGACAATATTCACTATAATGATACAATATATATGTTATGCAGTTAATATTCTTTAATGCTTTTATCAGTGTCATTCCCACTATTATCACCTTATATTCCTTACTTATTCTAATTATTACAATGTCATCGGTAGTTTAAACGTATTAAACAAAGTAATGGGTGAATGATTGATTTATTACAGTCTGCAAAAAATGTCATTAGTAGATAAAATCAAATGCATAAAAATGTGGTACCTTAAAGTATATAGAGTTAGAATTTGTTTTGTAGCTATGCATGGAACTAAAATTGTACCGTTTCAATAAACAAGTATAAAAAGGTAAGGATTATTAATAAAGTAAATTAATTAGAAAATGTTTGAATGAGTGGCATCATCACTTTGGAAAAATGAAAGGTGATATATAAGTAAATCTCCTATGATTATATATATATAATAATTAGTAGTGCGGTAAATAGGCGAATCACAGTAAAAATATCCTAAGAGTGCACAGAGTTAAATTATGTGGGCATGATGTATGGATGGGAGCATGATGTACATATACGGGAAATGAGGGGTATGAACCCAAAGCAGCAGAACGAAGTACATGAAAGTACACAGAACTGGAGCATTGAAGGCTACAACTGGAACCAACTACAAAACGGAGGAAATGAAGGGTTATTGCATAAATAGTTGTTATCTAAAACAACATGGTTGTAGGGTGTGCAACCAAACTCAAAACTTTGCAAAGACAGCAAAGGATGAAATGAAGGGTTATTGCATAAATAGTGTAGAGGTAAAAAGGTACGTGGGCAGGAACAACTAGATGAGTTGCTGCATAGCCTTATAGGAAACCGTTGCTGACACATAACAAGCTAAAGCATAGCACGTTGAAGGCTGAATCCAGGCAGGCTGTGCAATGTTGCATCAACATCGGAAGTCGTGTGCCAAAGGTAGGCATGTTGTGCGGTGGGAGGTCTCTGCAAAAACTGAAGATAAAATGAAGGCTTATTGCTAACAATTGGTGCAATGAAGTATGTACTAAAACATGGCAGAATGTGCTAGAATATGACACTGAGTATATATGTGAATGTATGCAGTAGCAATAAAGATTTATATACTTGGTTTGGTTATTCCTATTAAAGAATTTTATGCACTATATTTTTCCTTTGTGTGTTTGTACATACTATTGTGCACTAAATGAAGTTAACGTGCTTTTTTCTTTGCGTATGAATGTGCCATACATAAACTTAGTAATTGCTACGTTAATTTTACATGGTAACCTCCATTTCCATTAGAGTGGAATTTGGAATATCCTTCATCTTCATTTATACAATGAATTTGATATCTTCCGTCAAGAGTAGCAGATAATCAGTATCAAGTACCACTGTTTGAGCATCTTCATCCATTTCAAACTTGATCCTCTTTGTATTGTTTTCTTATTTATTTTGTGCTTTAGTATGCACTGCTTGAAAAATGTGTTTTGCCTGTATATGTAGACACAAGAAAAGTATATTTTGAACTACGTGTTATCTTTAAATCTAGGAAAAGCAATCGGAAAATTGCATATGATAGGACTATAAATAGAAATGAAAATGCATGAAATATATCTAGGCAAAGAATATTTATACATGTGGGTTATAAATGTTTGGATTTTGAACCAAGATAGGCATTGCACAAAAGTGAACGATAATGTTGCGTTAACTGACTGTCCTATTACACATGCATTTATAGTGCACGATTATATACACAGGCTGAAAACAAATCTACACACGATAAATAGTAGAATAATGTTGCCTAGCATGGACAATCTACTTTCTTCATAATTTCCTGGGTCTATGCTCAAAAAGTATATATGAATGTCAAATGTCAATATGGAGTCACTCCAGTGTATGTGTATGTGTGTTTGTTTTTACTATTTCATAATAAAAGGAACTTAACTTACATATTTATTTTTGTTAAGTATTATTCACGCATATGACCATTATTTTTCAATAAATAAATTTGCTTTCAATTTTCTTTGCACACGTCCAACGGACGTGCCTTACGTACTGGTATATATAATCGGAGAAGAATATAAAATAGATGAGAAGGAGAGAAGGAACGAATAAATACTACAGAAAAAATTAATTTTATAATTATCAATCTATATTCTTCTCAACTCCAAATATCTTCATAGATCTGTAATTCTAATAGTATATATATGCCTTGTTATACATATTCTTTTGGACTAGAAAGGAAAAGGAGTCAAGTAAAAGAATGGATTCAGATTGGAGATTTGGAAAGCTTAAAAGGTGAGTAGGAAATTATATAATTTATTTATAACATGGAAATTTATATCGTTGGATTTATTTAGTTATTATGCCTAAATAAGATCTGATGAATTGTTGGCTTAAGACAAATGTATAGGATTATCGCCTACGTATTTAACAAAATAGGCAATTGGAATAGAAATAGTATGTACAACCTAATCTGTAAATTTGAATTCAGTCCCAAATATTTATTATTGTAGAATGTTTGTTTATTCCAGATCTATAATTGGGTTGTAAATTAGTTAGCCCTATTTGATTTAGAATGTGAATTTCTACAGTTTGATTTATTTGGAGCGGTATCTATGTAATTTCCATAAATTATTCAATTTCAAAATATTTATAAAAGTACGTCGTTTGAATTAACGAGGGATATACCAAAAAGGAAAAGAGATATG
Organism: Allium fistulosum; assembly: GCA_030737815.1. Classification (NCBI taxonomy): domain Eukaryota; kingdom Viridiplantae; phylum Streptophyta; class Magnoliopsida; order Asparagales; family Amaryllidaceae; genus Allium; species Allium fistulosum. The sequence continues at coordinate 424,790,219 of CM060906.1, forward strand.
TAAGGTATGCATATTCTTCTTTGTAATTTACACTGTCTATTTCAATAAAAGAAAAGAAATAATTCCTTGTAATTTCAAACGAAACAAAGGTCTCACTTGCGGGTTAATTTATGGAAAGTAATAATGGTAAACCTTTTTGAAAAGCTAGCTCCAATAAATTAAAACATGAAAAGGAATGTTCTAGTTTAGAAATTAATAGTTAGAAATATAAATAAATAAATGAATAAACACATATGAATAGCGTAATTTACAATCAACAATAAAAATATATAAATAGCGTAATTTACGACGGTATTCATATTAGTTATTAATAGCGTAGTAATTATATGATTAGGATTTATGGACAGTAATTATAGATTTAATGGGAAATAAATCTATAGTTAATAGAGAGTTAAAAAGGAATTAAATGGATACAAATTAGGGAATTTAATATGACATTTATGGGGAACTGAATAGGCATAATAGATGGGTTTTGAAATTGGTAAATAGATTAAATGAGGACTGATTAGATATTTTTTGATTTTGACATTAATGAACAATAATTATGGGTAATTGATATTTATTAGACATTAGAAGGAAACCAAAGCCTAAGCGTATAAATAAGGTATAATTACGTAGCAAACAAGTAAGTATTAATACTATTAAATATACGTAGAAGGCAATATAATTTTTATAGTAGAAAATTATATAGCTTCAATTATACATTTAGAACAAGCGTGAATTAGTGGGCTTAGCCCAGCACTTATGATTTGGGTGTTTGATTGGGTTTAATGAGGGTTGAGATGCGAGGTCAATAGAGTTACACAACAAAAGTCTACCCTTCACCTAGAGGCTACCGGTGGCTGTGTATACTTAGTACTGATGTGAGATATATAAAACCATAGGACCCATGGAGAAGGTATATGATTTGTGGATAGGTAAGGGAAAATATACCGAGGGTTTGCCTCAGTTTGAAGTATTAAATGGTCCAATACTTTTAAAGATATGAGGTCTGCTTCAATTCCAATAACAGGTAGCAAGTAACCAAAAGGGGCATTTTTCTTGACATACATAGGTTAGTTTAAACAGGATGTCAATTATGGAAGGTTGGCGGGCTATGCCAGTTGTTAGTACCAGTATTTAGTGGTAGGTTTGACATATAGGATCTGACCACAGGCGATCGCAAGAGAGCGGTAGCAAGGAATTGGGTTATGCCCTGACAGATTTCGCTTTCTGCTACTGTAGAATCCGTATGGAAGATGCACATATTTCAAAGTGGATGATTATGCGAAAAATTAGTTTACAAGAAGTGGGTTAGTTAACCCTTAGATGAGTCTTTAAGATGCGTTACTAGTACAATGATTAAATTATAAATTATAAAGCCATATATAGGGGTCACCGGTCACTATAGGTAGAATCGACTAACTAGCGTTGATGTTGTGGATGGCCCATTTCGAGGACTTGAGGTATTAAATGGCCGTTGGGTTTGCCTCCTTCATATTTAAGAAGTATTAAGTGTCCTGGGTTTTTGGGTAGTAAAACGGTTAGATAAATATAGAAATAAGCACATATATCTTTACTATTAATAATGAGAATTCCATGAACTAATTTCGACCGCGTCTTTTTGGATTACAGAAAATACCCTTCATTGAAATTACTCATCGAACTCTAAATCATTCTTAGATCCAAACAAATTCGTCATTCCTCTTCCTTCTCTCCACCACACATTCATTCTACATCTCTAAATCGAATCCACAGCTCCTCCACCGCCGAGCTTGAGCCAAAATATCTTCATCCACGTTTACTTTTTTTTCCTTCCCAATTTAATAAGTGAAATCATTCAAAACCCTAAAAACAGTTTCCTGTTTTATCTTCTATTCACCCTTGCTCCTAGACTGTCATGAACCAATTTTTCCCTCCTTTATCTAATCGCAATTCTTTTATCTTTTTGACAATTCGATTTTGATGCAACCAAAGTGAACGAAATGGATCGTATTATTGATTTGGAAATGGATTTTTTGATGGTGTTACATATTTTTATATCTTAAAGTGGATTGAATCAAACAACTGTTGCCGATTCATGGAGTTCGAAAGTCAGATAATCCAAAACGTTTGTCCCAGATTTCAAGTATTATCCTAATTTGCTATACACATTTTTGATCAATGTGCGATATACAATATACTCTTTTAAATATTAGTCATATATGCAGTGAAATGTGTAATATTAGTTGGATTATTTTGGATTTGACTTTTTTTATTCTGTTGTTTCTTTCATAATATTGTTTACAACAGCTGTTTAGTACCTATTTCCTTTTTTGGCTGCATATTTGCTTCCTACCTCTTATAACAATTTTTGTACAAATGATAATTATTGCATGTTCAAATTTGGGTTATATTTATCTACCATTTACTTCTTAGATGCATGAGCTCCAATTTACTTGGTATAAATTTCTGTTTATACATTGTTTACACCTGACATACTCAATGTTTGTGATGGGTACATATATAGTCAAATGTCATTATAAATTTCCAATTGTTTTTAGTATGTCTACTCCTTCACATGTATACAATGTAACTTTTTTTATATAAATAAATGACAGGTGAGAACCAAACTTTCGACTATGATCTACTATATTAACTGATGAATGCTCTTTTACCTTATTTTTATATAAAAACGCATTATATGTTATACGTTTACCATTGTTTTATGACTTGTATGTATAATAGAATTTAAGTTGCTTAAAATATTTTGGCCATGTGCAGCATAAATTTGAATGTCTTTTGATCTTTTTCACAGTTGAATGAGTTTAATATATATTTTAAGTTTGTGCTTAATTAAGGGTTTTGTTAAGTGAATTTGTGAGTACTTGAACGAATGGTGTTCACTAGAAGACTCCGATCGTGGGTATTATCATCGTGTTATTCAAATTAACTTTATTATAGCAGTGCCAACAATATATATTTATGTTTACCAATATATAATTTAATTGGTTAAAAAAGTTTGTGTACACCGGTACACTAAAAATAGACTAATTTTTTTCGCAATATCATTCCATTTGTACTCATGTTTGGTTATGGCCTTTAAGTGAATGCCACTTAATAAGAATGTAATAAAAATATATGTTGTTCGTATGAATTGTTTGCTTTGCTACTTGATGAATTGACCATATTATTTTGATATGCGTTCTGAATATGGAACAAAATTGGCATGAATACCTGTTCTAGTAACAACGAGAGTTTATCAGAAGTCGGTGTATGTTGTGCTAAACTTAAGCATTAATTGAAACTAACATTCAGATCCCTTGAAAGATTTTCTTATTTAGGCTTATAATTTCTTACATCTGCAGTGTTGTGCATACACACGATAACATATACAAATCCATTGAAGTTGTCATAGTTTGTCTAACTGGTTACAAATAGCTTGGGTAACTTGGGATCATTCAACTTATGTATAGTCTATATGATCAACTTGATTAACTCTTTCTTTGTGTTTGCAGGTGACAGGCAACCCAAGATATTGTATTTTCACCCTCTACTTTCTGCAATGCTAAGGTAATCTTTTTTTGTATTTGCATCCTTTATTTTATTTTGCTTATAATTATAAACTACCGTGCATTAAATCCCTCATTAATTGACCATTATTATCTTTTCATACAAGGAGGCCCCCAAATAGTAACAGAAAACTCTATTTAGTTCTTTTTACCCGTAGAGGCACTTAGCTAATTTTTGAAGAAATTTTACCGTGTAAAATTTTAAAATGCATCTTAACCTTTGGTATTATTTTCTATGCACATGACTAAATTTAATAGTCAAGTTCTTATATATGTTCTTGGTAAGAGTTAACGCAATCAGTATTTTCTAACGTAACTTATCATATGCATTTAGAATGGATAGTATAAATAAATAAAAAATGTGTGCAATTCACACTGTTGTAAATTCATATTTGACTAATAGGTAATCATTTTAATTTTTTTAGTGATATTTTGATTTTTTTAGTCCATCATTATTTTCCCAAGCCTGCTTCTACATCCCCTAAAGATATATAGGCTACTGCAGCCAAAGCAGTTGCATTGAATTTTTCAATGCAGGAGAAATGCAAATATGTTACAGACGATGAGAATGAGGAAGTTATCTTTGATTTGCCTGATTTCTTGCTTGATCTCGAAGTAGTTTTAGTTGCTCCAGTTCTTAGGACTGTATTGAATTTCGACTGGACGAGCCTTTTCTTTAGGAGTAATGTTAGATCCATTATATATTAGGGGGTATAAATACATATATGAATATCCACATTTGGGTAGTATGAAGACTTCTGGTAAAAATTCAAGTATGCTATGAAGGAAGTGTGGTCAATACTATCCGTGATATGTTTATTATTAGTTTGTAATTAGTAACTATGTTTGGGAAGACTTTAAGCTCTTTAGCCTATGAATATGATTGTTGTTCCTAAGGTTTCTATTGAGTTGTATACCTTTTTATTTATCTTTTAGAGCATCTTTGATGTTATTATTATTTTTACTAAGTTTTTATGAGTTTGGTCATGTTCTTTTATCACATGGAAAGTGAATATGCCTCTAGAGCTGAAATAATCATATAACTAAGAATAAAGATAGTAAACATTTGACACTTAAACTGTGAGTTCCACTATTTATATACGGTAGCTTTATGTGGTACAAGGAGCATTAGCGTCGATGATTTTATTGTGTGATAAGCTTTGGTTGATTGTTAAACTTAATCGTCCACTATAAAAGAAAGATTTGAGATATCTTTGCATAAATCGGTATAGTAGCTTTGGTTAATCAATTAATACTATCGCAGCATGGTTCAATCATAGACCCCAATACATATAACGTGTGATAAGCAATGCAAGAAGGTTACAGCAATAAGGTTGGAGTAAGTCTATTGCGGTAATTAATACATCTATAATCATTAATTGAAACCTATTGTAATATTTTGGGCTAATCTATTTTGCATACATTATTCTAGGATTTGGTTAAAGTTGTAATCATGTGAAGAACATTGGCGCGAGGTGAAAAACACATTATGCATGTGTTGTTGAAAGTGAGTTTTAAGTTGGAGATTTTTTTATAAACTTCATCGATTGAGCATAATTTTCATTAGATGTGCATTATTCTCATTAACCAGGCTTTTATTGCACAATTCCAATATACACTAACTGATCTAGAAAAAAAGTGCTTCAAAGAACTATTGTATCCACTATTTCATCTTTTTTTAATGCATATCAGGTTGCCATTATATTCCTCTCAATCTGTTGTATTCGCATGAATAGATGTGTCATATTTGAATGAAGGATGACGTGGGTGATAAGTTGATTTTGTTTTAACAAATTAGTCGATGATTCTTGAATTGGTTAAGTGGGGTAACCGGTTTGACTAACTTAGCTCAAATTCATTTTGAGCATCTATCATAAATTAATGTAATTCACCTTTGGTTTTGAGTGTAGATGAGTTGGTTAGCAAGTTGATTACATAATATTTTGTTTGAGAAGATTTTTATTATATTTCGAGCCGTAATGGTTTAATCCATTAGATGAGAGAGTGAAAAATAAACATAGAGAATTAAAGTTCACATCAATAATAAGATACATAATCATCATGTACATGGTACACATGTTGACATGCAAACCCATGTTGAAATTCGTACAAACACACGGTTAAAGTGGGATCAAATGCAAATTGTCAATGTTCACTTGGGCAATCCAGTGAAAAAATTCTTAATGCCTCTAACGACACCTTCATCCGTTTCATCCTTCTTCTCACTACCCTTTTACCCTTCTTCATCTTCTGTACCTTGATTGGAACTTCGGCCTTGAGCTTCTCTACATTGGCACTGGCTTCCTCCACACCGAAACCAATCCACTTCTTCGCTTGTTATTATATGCATGTTTTTATGTCTCCGCATCTGGGTGTATGGATCCAACCCTATCATAAGGCAACCAAGGCTATTTTTTCTCATAGGCCAAAATAGCTAAAAGACCATATGCATGTAAAAGTACAAGTGTTATTTACATTTCCAATAATATAAAATAAACCAAAACAAAAGAAATAAATGATAAAACTATAAATGCTTTCAAATTATTGGTTCCATGAATGCTCTTCAATTGTCTCGGTTTTCTTGGTCGTTGCTTCAGGTTCAATTTATGCTGGCAATTGTATTGTCAAATGTACTTCCAGAGGTGCAATTATAAATGCATGCATATTGTGATTAAATGCAGGCCCACTTGGACGTGCATTTATACTTGTATATATAATGATACCTTGGAGAAGTTTAGGTTAATCATATCCTGCATGCACATTAAATTTAACGGATTAGTTGTAAATAATTGACATAACATTTAAATGGAAACCAATCAGCATAAACTAATGGGATGGGTAAAATATGCAATTTTCCAATCACCAAAACATTGTTCGACCCCCTCATCATAACAAACCATGGGTTAGATTTCGAAGGACTGGATTGTAGAGCAAGACAGGAACTGCAGATAGTGAAGTTTTCTTATTCATGCTTGGCACTAACAATGTAATTAAATATCTAAGGAGTGATATTCTGAAGTAGCAGCCTTAATCAATATGTATGTTCTATTTATTTCTCAATTCCACTATAAGTTTATATTAATCGCTCTCTGATATGCTTGTGTTTATTACAAGTTACTAAAACCAACGATCCGTACCCTAATGGACTTTGATTTCGATTTAGTCAAAATTTGAGCTCATTAAGGTGCAGATTGTTACACTTCGAGTTGACTACAGTCGATCATGATAGTAACCTCATACAACCGAGGAGGTGAATTATCTATTGAATGGTGCTTCACTTCCAATGCTTAAACTCATACCCAACTATAGTCGCTCGATGGATCACCCTGCCATGATTTAATAATAATCAAAGTGAAGTATCCACATTGAAGATCAACGGTATTCTCAAGTCGAGTGAATTTTATAGCATCGTCACACTATGATTTCGCTTACGATCTACTTGTTATCAACTAATAGGGAACTCTTAGACGTCATTCCATAGTTATACAATAACTACGAGTACGTAACCCTTTGGCGCCTTCAGCAGCTAAGAGTAATATACTGCCCAACATATGGGGAGCGTTACGTGCTCTAGTTTCGAGGATGTATTAATATCCTTTCTTGAAAAATCTTAACCATAAATATTTAAAATAAAATGTTATTTTAAATTATGATTAATTAATCACGATTGCAACTGTTTACAACTACAATCACATAACATTTTATTTAAGGATTTCCTTAATTATATACTTTAAATTAATTACTTAATTAATTATATCACACTATAACAAAGTATATAAAAAACAATTAAACAACGTTATTAAGAGCAAGATTGACTACATAATTAGGTATATGTAACAAATTATATAATTGCCCCTAGAATATACCACTAACCCTCACATACACATATATAAATGCGTAGACACAAATAGAAACTATGAAGGTTATAGTTACATATATAATTTAAAATATTTTAATTCTCTCAAAAATATTCTATGAAAAATAAAATTCCAAAATTTATTGAATATTTAATTAGATTTTTTAATTGAATGATTAATTAATTAAATAGTTAATTAATTGATTTTTATATATAAGTTATAATTAATTATTCATCTTAAATAGTTTGGGAAGAATAAAATAAAATTTCTAAAACTTTAAGTGAAATTTAATTTAATTAAGAACTAAGTTTGATTGAATTAATAAGACACATATAAATATTATATAAGTTAATTAAATTATATTAGTTATACATTAATTAAACTTATATTATTGTATATACAAATATATTATAAATGGAGCTAAAAGAAACCCAAATATATTTTTAGAATAAATATATACGTATGGTATGTATACCGTGATTTCAGATGTGTCTTACACTTGAATGACGAGGGTATTTTTGAAGAAATAAATTATTTCTTAAATCGATATCACTTAAAATATATTAAAGGTTATGAATCTTTAATGTAGTTGACCTCTATCATTTATATATTGATAGATTACTTGCATATGCATAGGTTATTGAGCAAACTCAAGCTAGAACTATTATGTGTAGTACTATTAATATATTATCTAGACGAGGTAAGATACATGCATGTATTTGTTGAGCAAACTCAAGGTACATGCATTATATTTAGTCCATCATGAAATGATATGTAAAAAATAGAATAATCTCTCCTAATTTGTTGAAATAATTCAGGGTCAGGTCAAGGTTAGAGCAAAGACCAGGGTTAGGAGTTACATGTGATACAATTGATAAAGAGTTATCCATTGCTTGCAGGTCTATGACTTGTTGAGAAAAATCATGGCTAGAATCCTAAGGCGAGAAAGTTCTAACACTCACTAGAGAAATCGAAAAATTTCTATATCTCTCTTAGGGGTTTGAGGAATATAAAAATCTAATGGAAGCCTTATTAGAAAAATGAAATGAATATATATAACCATTCTAATATTGTAAAAATATGTGCTATATAAATTTAAAACAATTTATGTTGATAAATTTGTGCAACTAATATAATTGATAAAATGTTTATTACTTAAAATATACAAGTGGATTGAATAAGGATTGACATATAAATATAAAATAAACTTGCCAATAATTCCTTTGGTATGTTGTCACTTCAAGACCCATGCAAGAGCCAAATTATAAAACTACGAAACACATTCATACCTTGGTTACTTAAGGGGTTATTTCCTTTAGACCGTGCTTTCATTTCTATGAGTTTTAAACTCTAAAGCAACACATGAATATGGATGTTTGATTCATATTCAAGTACATAAAAAAGTTGTATGGTGAACGATTGCCTTCATGTTATACGAAATTTAGATGAAAATGATTCACTCATAATGAGCAAGTAATCCATAGTTCAAGTTCATATGTTCAATACGATTGAACACAATGAGGGCCTTGTCCTTTTAGAAACAACACATACCAAGCTCTACTAGACAGACCTAGGAATTCAATCACTAAAATGCCAGTCTAACCAGTTTACTTTAGTGCTGATTGTACAATATCCTTAAATGTTAAGGATGTCTGTATGCATTATTGTGAAGAGTTCGGTACACTCTCGCAGTAAGGGTTTCCTTTTGAATGGTGACCTTTTGGAAAGGAAAGTGAATGTCTAAGATTAGATGTATAATAGGATATGTTGGGATAAAGAGGGTAAATGGTCACTTTTGCTTTATGAAGAGACACCAGAAACTAGAACTGTATAAAATACTAGTAGATACTTAATATAAAATTAAAAGTGTGATTTCTATTCCAAATGTATTTTCATATAGACATTTTTTCTAATGAGATTTATTTCTTTAAGTTCGAGATATTTGATATGAAACTCTTGCCTATAAACTAGACATAGTAAATGACATAAATTAAACACAATAAGTGATTGAACGGAGCTTCATGTTTCATACACATTTATTGTAGTGGAAGAAATAGTGGGAGCATATCATATGACACTTGTTAGTGAATGCATCAAATTACAAAAGATTGTCTTCGTAGATATACCAAGTATTATTTATGAAATAACAACTGTTTTTCAGCATTGACAGAAAATATATATAATTTTGTTTTAAGATGAATATTAAGAATATTCATTATAAGATAAATCTATAATAACGGGATTTGTTTTCACAACAAAAGTGATGCATTAGCTAGAGAAAATACATAATTATTTGATTTTTTTACAATTTTATTGGAATTACAGATAAAGCTATATCTTTGGGAGATAATTTATTAATCATATGATAACGAGTCATATGGTACTAATCAATTGTATCTTAGACGACTGAAGGCAAAGCACCATTCAATGGAAGTGATAAAAAGTTAATGAAAATTTTAAAATAATATATATATATATATATCCAAGGTTTAATGATACCAAAAATAGATCACTTACTTTGTTAAATTTACCATGAATTATCATAGACATGAACATATGTATTTGATATGCATGTAGTATGTCTATGATAAATTCATAATATAAAAAGGAAATAGAAAATGTAAAGTGCAAATGAAATAAAACAATTCCATTTAATTGAACATGTGAGTATATTGGAAAAGAATTTTGAGTGTACCTAAATGAATAACATTCAATCTCAAAACCTCTTGTCCATATAATACATAATGATGTAAGTAGTAATCGGATTTTGTTATAAAAAGTACAATTGAAGTTGATTTAACTGCTTTCCGTAAGGATGTATACTTAATAGTAGTACGTATGTTAAATTTAATTTCATCTAAAGCATAATTTACAAGATTATATTCATATAAGATATGAATTGATAAGAAACCTTGATCTTAAATAGTTTAAGATGTGTAATTATCTAATTTACGTTATGAACGTAAGTTTCATAAACTCATAACTGAATCAATTTTATGCAGGTATAAAGGCAATTCATAAAATGTTTATGAATGCATATTTCATCGTACTAAGAAGCAATTGTTGTGTTAGGAAATAACATCTTCATAATGAAGGAACTTCTTTTGAAAATTAGTAGTAGTATAGTGGACTTGGATACGATCCAAAGACTTAAACATATAAATTGATTACAAAAGTTGAAATAAAATTAACCAAGCTTAAAATAAACATAACTCACTAGAATGTCTAATGATAATTCTCGCACAGTAGACAGAAAATTATGAGTTTTTTATCAACGTCGGGAAAGACAATTCATATAGTAATAACACCTTGATGTTTAATATGCCATGAAAGGTATAGAATTTTCTGTATGGAATAATACTTTAAATATGGAATGGATTCCAAATACTTTACCAATATATGATTTCAGTAGTTGTATCCAAAAGGATACGGTCCATCGACCGCAAATGTATCTATGAGAATATCAATGTAGTTGGAATTGTATAAAGCGGCGTTGATAGAAAACGACTTCTTTTATTTTAAATGTTGAAATCAAGGAAGTAATTTTAGATAGTCAAACATGCTTAAGTCCACTATGATTCTACATGCCATTATCACACAATTTGATTTTGATTTTTTCCATATTGATGTTGAAACAGAACTTCTAAACGATGATTTAGAAGAGATCGTTTGCACGTAACAACCAAAATATCTCAAAATAAGTGGGAGTGACAACGTGACTTGTACGGTTTGGATATAATCCAAAAGCGGATACAACTGTGGCATCCGATAAACATCAGAGTTGAATAAGTATTTTGATAGAGACATTAAATATTTTTATTTTCAATCAAAATGTAGAGGACTGTAAGAAGGAATATCAAAGGCACCAAAATATTCTAACTTATAACAACATACTACTGATTGTTAACGATATACTCATGTTAAAATCAGTTTTAGGTTAGTTATTTAATAATTGAAATAGGATTTGAAAATGATGTCCTTTAAAATCAGTATAAAAGAATGTTGAGAATTTTCCCAAATTATATACATAAAAACCATATTAAAATGTTTAATGTGGAGCATATGAGATGAATCCCTTATACATTGGTAGTAGGAATTATCATATATGCTATGTTGTCTACTATATTACATTCCACTTATGTAATTGGTACATTGAGCAAATATATAATCCAAATTAAGCTAAGTAAATGATAGTTGTTGGTATTCTTGAGTATTTAAGAAATACTTGTAAATTGTTTATGGAAATAATAAAATCCTTATAAAGGAGTATTTAGACTAGGCTTCATAAGTGATACTGAGCATAGTATGTCAATCTTAAATTTATGTTCAACCTTGAAGTTGTGGATGATTCAAGCAAAAGGCTAAGTATATCACCTTCGATACAGCCGCAACAAAAGTTGCATATATATAACGCAATAATTTATAACCGATCAAGAGGTGGTTCCTAAAGTTGAGAATTCCATTTCTTTTTTATGACAATAAATGTGGTATATAATGCAAAAGGAACCTAGGGCTCAGAAGAAGTTAATAAGCATACTCTGATAGTTCCACGTGATAAATTTATCGACGATGGAGAGGTGTTGATCGACAAATCAGATAATAAAACAATATGTCATATCCATTTACGAAGGGACTAACTTGATCAGTTCAGATTAAATCGACTAAAAGTATAGGATTGAGAATCCATAATTGGCCCCAAGTGCAATTGGGAGACCGAGATAGTTAGGAGTATGCCCTATGGGTTACATATCTAATTCTATAATTAATCTTGTTTGTAATTAAGGTGTTTGATTTATATTGTATACTTTGTTATATAGTGATGTAATTAACTAAGTAATTAATCTAAAGCATATAAATAAGAAAATACTTAAATAAAATGTTATGTGATTGTAGTTGCAAGTATTTGCAACCATAAGTAATTAATTATAATACAAAATAACATTTTATTTTGAATATTTATAGTCAAGATGTTTCAAGAAAGGATGTCGATACATCTGTTAATACCAAATTATGTAACGCTCTCCAAGTGCCAGGTAGTGCATTAATCATGGCTGTAGGTGCACTAAGAGGTTATATACTTATAGTTATTGGATAACCATGGAATGACTCATCCAAGAGTTTCATGTTGGTTGATAACAACAAGATTAAACAGGAAATCTCAATATGACGGTGTTACATGGTTCTCTCGACTTGAGAATACTGTGGAACTTCTATTTAGATACTCCACTTTGATTTTAGTTAAATCATGGCATGACATCCAATGAGCGACTGTTGTTAGGTATGGATAGAAGCGTAGGAAGTGAAGCACTATTCAATAGAGAATTCATCTACTCAGTTGTATGAGGTTTGTACCACGGTCAACTATAGTCAGCTCAAAGTCAAAATTCATGGGCAGAGTATAACAGTTAATAATAAATGTTAATATTGAACTAAGGACTTTGTTGATGGATAATCAAGTTGAATGCAGATAATATTCGTGTTTTAATCAATGCCAAACTATGTATATCCTAAAGTGATATAGTGTTGACGAAGAGAACGTGTGTAAATTTTCGTTACTGAAGGGTACTGTTTATGAAAATACACAATCAGATTTTAGCGATGAGATGTATAAGCTATGAGTTCAACCAAACTATCACACCACTTGCTAAGAAAACGTGTGAACATCAATATTTGAGTTGTTTGAATATTAATGGTTGGCTAAATTCACACCAATGAGTCGCACGACTGAATCTATTCAGTATCTGAAATACCACCTAATTTATTTAGATTATAATAGTTATAAATTAATAAAATTAATTAATATATAGGTAAATATTATTATGAATGTTTTTAGTATTTGGGGTTCTCATAGTAAGCGTGGTAGCTCCTAGAAATGTTTTTGGTGCTTTTAGTAACTATATATGTGTGTGTGTCTAATTGTTATGTGTACATACATCAATATATGATATTGGTTTGTAATTAATTAGGTAAATGTAACAACCCGTAAATTTTAACCGTTTTAATAATGTAATTAACTAAAATTTTGTGAAAATTGAATTTTTTTTGAAATAGAACTTTAATATTTGGAATACGTGTAATTAAATATGGCGAATAGTAAATTTTCATCAGATAATATGGAAGTTTATTTTTTTGTGTAATTTTATTTCAATTCAAATCAGTTAATATTGGATGATAATAAAATATTTTCCAAACTTGAATATTTTTATATAATAAATTTGAAAATCATCTTCTGAGTGAGACGTCACATTTCGTTTCGCCAAATTTGGACTGCTATTGCTCTGTTTATCTTATTTTCGGCAAATTAGCAGCATTTGTGGTACCGATATCGACTTTTGATAGGATGATCGTACCACTAATGTGACGCCCCACCTCTATACCCACGCTAACCAAGAACACTACGATGTAGTGCTGTCAATTAGCACGGAGAATAAGGCTGTGGAGGAGCGACCATCCATGTAACTTCGATACGTCAGATAGAATAGAATGCATATCTTTTAAGGAGGAAATCCGACATACCGATACAAACACAAAGCTATCACACGGTGGCTATATATAATCTTCGGAAACAAACATAGAAATAATTATAACATAAATCAGTCACAGACATCCATATCACAAAGGCGGAAGAAGATATGAATAAATATATATCACATGAAAGTGTACATCAGAGTAGTGGTCAGAAAGATCCACGATAATACAAAAGAATAGCATCACATGCTATACAAAAGAATAAGTACACAACATAGAGTCTATATCTCAAAGGTGTACATCCAAAAACTACTAATCTATGTAGTTAGCCAAAAGTCAGAAATATCCTGAAGAGAAGTCAAGCAGAAGCACCTGTAACATCTCGGTCTGACCCGAGTATTATTTATAAGAAAATAATAAACGGATCAGTCTAGCTATAAATATCAGATGATATGGTATAAAGTAAAAGGCATGACATGAACATGAAATAACCATAACGACATACTACTATAAGTATGTAGATGATAATCAACAAAAGATTAATCAATATCACAAGAATCTTCACAAAGATAAGGTAGGGTATCATACCCTAAACTTGTATTCATAACAAGTCAATAACACATGAATTCACCAATGCACAAAAACTGATATCATATCAATGAAAATCATGAAAATTGGTGAAGCACAAAATTCCAGAAATCATCATCAGAAATCCAGAAAACACATAAAAAGGAGGGAGGCCTAACACATGAATGGGAGCATGAAAACTCACCTACGCGTAAACACATGACGAGAAGCTATCTCATGGAAGCTATCCATTAAATTTTCACACAGGAATGGCCCGAAGACCGTAGGGTGCTACCCTAGATATGTGATGGCGAAACATCACATAAACGGGGTATAGTCACCCACGCAGACAAAGAGACATCGCTCAATCGCTAGTCTAAATCACAAAAATGATCGTCATGATCATAAGAAAGTGTCAATCACACCAAGCTAGTAAATATATGAGTTTAGCTTCATGTCCCATAACCACTTGCTTAACTTAAATATTTACGAACAAGTTGTAAATCTTCACTAGGAAATTGTCACAAAAAAGGGTTCAATCGAACAAGTCCAAGAGCTAACCGACGAAGTGAACGCAAGCGTTTCATACCACTCGTTTTACTAAGTCGTTTAAGTCGATTTCTCATTCGAGTGAAGTAAAGGCTTGTATATACTAGTAGATTGAAAATCGGTTTGAGAAAACGAACTTTTGATATTTAAAATAGTGTTGAAATCGCTTTGATGAAAGAGTTTTGATATTTACTATTAGTATTGAAACCTTCATATATCTTCAAAGTGACAAGTCATAAAACGATTGTAGAAACAAATCAATTCACGTTCGAAGACGTGAGTAAAGTCCAAAGAAGTCAATCCCAAAACCATCAAAGTAGAAATTCTGATAAATGTTTTTCAGAAGAGATTGCCTACGCAGAGTAATAGGGGGCAGCGCCTAAGACTTAAGGGGGTTACGCGACTTAAGGTGATTCGCGACCTAAGGGTACGCGACCTAACGTGGTTCGCGACTTAAAGCTTGCGACCTAAAGTTTGCCTGGGGATTATAGGTCGGCAACGACCTAAGACTTAAGGGCGAACGACCTAACATTTTGCCTGGGGATTATAGGTCAGCAACGACCTAAGACTTAACAAAAATCGAGCGACTTAGTGGTTTGCCTAGGAATTTTAGGTCGGCAACGACCTATAACCTAAAGCTGTTTCGACCTATGACTTATTTCCCTGCGACCTAAGCCTTAACTCGTGAACGACCTAAGAAAGTGGAGACTTTTCAACACGCGAGCTAGCAGCCTGGACGACCCAAGGAAGGCAGAACGACCTAGGGCCAGATTTTGCAAACAGCACTGAAACTTGAGTTTCTCACCAATTCAATCCAAACCAGTTGCAAACATTAATGCTAAAGTGATAGGAAGTCATTTCCAACAACCCGATGACAGTTATAGGTGAGATGTGAGATTAAAAATCTCACCTTTTCACGGAATTTGATGAAGATGGAGATTTGAGAGCAAAGCAAGAACACCAACAAGCTTGAAGCAATGTTCTTCACGTGAATTTGATGTTGAATCTCGGATTTGCAATAGAATTTGTGTTTGGAGTTTTAATTTCCACTTCCCACCACCATTTTTGACAAAGCTTGAAGTGTTTTGATAGAGTGAGGAAGATGGTTGGGCTGAACTAAAGGGGTGCAGCCCAAACCAAAGTCAAAGGCGGGAAAAAGTGCCGAAAAGTTCACTATCTCCAAACATATCGAAGTTTACACTCAAAAAGATCGCAAACGTCATTTTGAACTCAATGGAAGTGGTCTCGAGTCCTAATTTGACCGTATGCAAAAAGTAGCTTTTCGGACTAATATTCGACTAACGATAAAATATTTAAATATAAAATCGATAGATATGCGGGTTGTTACAACTAATATCTGTATACTGTTTTGATCGTCTCGTAGTGCTGATCTCTACGGTATATTCAATTTTGTGTTTTGAAGTTCGGTACACAGCGGATTCCGCCAAAAACGTTAACCGTAACGGTACTGTTTTGTGTCTTTTTGGTTCTTATGTCCATTCATCACCCACAGCGTAATATCAATGGCCACTTGACATTTTTATTCTCTGAATAAACTCTTGGCTTTTGGGTTGCCCCACCATTTCAATTTATTTTATTTCGGTTCGTTTCTTTCTTCTACTTTTATTTGCTTCTCCTCTTTGATTTTTGGTTCTTCGGAAGATAATATACTATATTTAAATAAAGCACATTTTAGCCTGTAGCCTGCACGTCTCTTCCATCTCCTCAAACCATCTCTCCTCCTCTTAGCTCAAGCCTTCCTCGAGTGGCAACCGCGCACGCTAGCAACCGCCTCCACCACCTTGCTTTCTCGAAGCCACCACACTCGAGCCCAGTCTCATCCACTTCCGCATGCCCACCAACCTGCCACGTTTCCGGCTTTGCTTTCCTTAGCCCGCGCCTCCTTCCTCCTCCACCTCAGTGCTTGCCCCGGCCTTTGTTTTTCCCATGCCCGTCTTCTAATAGCGGCAGCAGCTTTCTCGTGAAAAAAATTATATATTGGAGGTATATTTATATATATGTGTTAGTTTTATATTTTATTTGTTATTATAGTATGTCAGTAAATATATATGTATTTGTGAATTATATACATACTAGTGTATATATGTCTCTACAATTGGTATGATATGTTATATATTTGTATGTCAGCAATATTTTGTTATAGTATATATTTGATATTTATACATGAGTTGGTTTTGTATTGATATATATATATATATATATATAGGTTCTCTCAGTTGGTTTTGTAGTGATATATTGTTAGTATATATATACCTATATTTTGAAAATATTGGGCAATATTTGTTCGTCCTTATATTTGAAGTTCTGTATGTATACGCGAGCTACGCAAATTTTTGTTAACATAGATAATTATATGTGTAGTATATTTATAATATTTTAAATTGTTATATTTTATATAAGATATATGTATATATTAGTTTACATCTTTTTCGGCTGTGGGTACGTGTGAGTTGTAAATATATCCTATTTTATCATATATAATATATTAGTTATGGTATATATATATTATATATTCTGTTCGAATATATATAGTTGTATATGCGCAAGTTTATATAATTATATTTTAAGAATATGTTTTAATCTAGATTTTCTTGCATGCCACTGTCCGTAAGTGTGCATATAGATTTATCATTGTATCAATTTTTATTTATATGGATAGGTTGATGTTAGAAGGACCTGTACATATATAATATAGTGTGTATATATTTATAGTTGTGTAAGTATACATTTGGTTGCTATTCATGTATTAGTATATATATGATCTATTTCAGTAGTATATATATATATTATAAATTAAGTTATATTTTGTATATAGGGTTGGGTAGCTGTTTGCATAAGTTGGGTTAATTTATATAAATTATATATATATATATATATATGTTTACGGGTGCATGCTTATATTTAAATGTGTACATATATATTGTATAAGGTTTATAAGTTGCATAGATATTTTGGGGATATATAATCTACTCATATATAGTCTGGGTACATTTTTGTTTAATTTGTTCATCTGCTTTGTTTTGTTCCTTTATTTGTCGGCATTGTTTATTAACTATTGATTTTTAAACTATGTACATGTATGGTTATTTTTAATTTTGAAATGTATATGGACTTTAAACTAAAATTTTGTATATATAAGTTTGTCTAAGTTGTTTATATCTTGGGCCTTAATCAGTTTAAAATATAATAAGTTTGAATCATATGTATCCTAATATTTGTTGTGTTGATTTTTAATAAAGTAATAATAATAATTTTGTTTCTGTTATATCAAAAACTAATTTTGATTCGTTCTCATAAATTCTTGTATTAGCTCTATCCGTCGGATTCGTGCCAATCTAGCTTTACTTTGGAATTCGTGTTTGGATTCGTAACTCATCCCATTGTCGAATCTCTCTAGCCTCGAAAGGTGAGCCATCACTCATGATTAACGTTCTTATATTTATTAAATTTGATTTCAATTGAAACAATAATTGAAATATGTTGCTGTTAGTTATTTACATTGTTATATATATGCCATTATCTGTATCTGTTCACCTGTGACACCTGGCACCATTATCTGTTATTTTTTTTGATGATATATGCATGTTATATTATTATCATATTTTTTATCACTATGCAAGTTCCCTGTTAGTATAGAATTCCCTATGGGTTGAAATGATACATACCCGAACGATCTGTAGAATAGGAGAAAATCGTTATGGGTTGAAATGATAAACCCAAGCGATTTTCATTGAATTGAATTTGGGATTGCGGGTTGAAAAGATATATACCCGTATAAATTTAAATTGCGGATTTAAATGATAAATATCTGTATCACTTGACCATAAGATAGAAAATTTTATACAGAAAACGTTGGTCTATATATAAATATTTTTGAAAATGATTTCTATGGTTTTAGAAAAAATATATGGTTTAATAAATATTGTTTTAAGATATTATATATAAATGTATTTTATTTTAAAATTTATATGTTATGTAAATTATATAGTTATAAGTAAATTTTGAAATTATAAATTTTAAGAATTTATTTATAGTTTTACTATTTTTAGAATATAAAAATAGATTTGATATATAATTAAATTTTATGAGACGTTTATGTATCTATTTAAAATTTTATTTTACAATAGATTTTATAATGAATTTTATAAGTTAGATTGGAGTGATAAATTTTAATTTATTTGAAATTGTATTTAATTAAGAATTATATTTAATTAAAAATCGACTTGAAACTTATTGAATTTGAGATTTGTAAAGATATGATTTTATAACTTGATTTTGATTAAAAGTGATTTAAATGAATATTTTCAAATTTACATATATTGAAATGGGATATTTAGTTTATTTAAAATTTTAAATTGAAGTTTTATTTAAATGTTATTGAATAATTAAGTAAAATTTTCAAAACTAAATAATAATGAAGTTAAATTGAGATATAAATGAAATTATCGAATTTAGTTATGAAATATTGAATATTTAAAGCTTTGAAATATATTAACTTTGAAATATATTGAAATTTAAATGGTTTTTCCTGTGGTTCGAATCTGTATTTGAAATTGATATAATTTGAAATGGTTTATTGAGAACTAAATTGAATTTAAATTGATGAATTGAGATTGAATTAAATTGGAATTTTGGAACTCGTGATAATTTGAATTGATTTGTAAAATTTGAGGAAACTAATTTATTATATAAAGTATTTTTAAATTATATTTAAAACTATTTATATGTTTTTCTTTATAAATTATTTTGTTGTAAACTATTTTATTATAAACCATTTTCAATATAAACTATTTTAATATACTAATTATTTTAATATAAAAACTAGTTTTACTTAAACTATTTTCTTTTATAAACTATTTTATTTTATATACTATTATTAATATTTAAACTGTTCAAAGGGAAGTGTTATGGTTTTCCAAAGTATTATGATTTCAAAGTGTTTTGGTTTCGAAAGTGTTTTAACTTTGAAAGTACTATGATTTTGGAAGTGAATATTTTTGAAATGGAAATGATATCGTATTGATATGGTTTTGAAATGGAATGATATTTTGGTTTTGAAGTATAATCTATTTTGAAATGACCGCAGTGTTATAATAACGTTGGGTTGTTAAAGAGACCGGGATCGGTTATTGTCATACTCTTTGCCAATGCCGAAAACCACTTTAACAACCGTGTATGCGGTGGAGATTCCAGAATGAAGTAGGATGGTGTCGACGATCCTATATGAGGTATATACATGGACCCGACTCCCGTGAGTTGGCATAAGGTGGCTAAAACAGGAGCAATCGACGGGCCAAGTGAGGTAGCTCCTCCGATCGGACACACTTCTTTGTATGCCATTCTATTACTTTGTGATTGATTTGGTGCACACCTTCGGATTTTGGGAGTGTGGCTCGAGGTGGGCGGTAGTGGCTGCTATGCGTTACCACCAGCCCGGAAGTGTAATTGGTATATCCACCCTGGCATTGCCTAGTTGTGTCGTGTCACCTACCTTAGCGAGACCATTACGAGTTTGTTTTGTACCATACCTATGGAGTGCCCTCTGACGACGCCCAGTACGGGGGAGATTACGGTACTGTATAGACTATAGGAATATATAAAATGTGTTTAGGTGGAAAATGTAAAGCCTTAATGCTATTTTAATAGTTTTCTTTACTTTAGACATTATTATAATAGCGTATATTACTACATAGTAGATAGTTTAACGGATCCTTAGAGGATGGGTATCCCAAACATCCTTTAAGTTATTGTATTTCAGTTGATATTTCACTTGAGTTGGATTTATTGATATAAGAATGTTAATCCTGACTCGAGTGTTTTGTGTTTTTGCTTTACGCTCGGGTCAGACTGAGTATCACACAACATTAGAGACTCACCTTTGGAGTTGGAGCTTCTGTTGGAGATCCATCTATATCTATTCAGCTTTCAGTTATTCAGTTGATTCCAGTGATGTATTCAGATTTGGTATTTGACTATTGTATTCGAGACTTCTGTTGTATCTTGTTTTAACTCTGTTATATATATATATAGTAGCTTCATGAACCACTATGCTTTTGTTTCCGCTGCTTATTGTTACATTACTCTATGTATGTGATTCTATGATTGTTTTATTTACTGTATATGCTGAGTTTTGCCAAATATGAATTAACAATCTGGTATTTTGAGTGATTCAAGTCTGACATGTGCGGATGCGAATGGCACGAAAAATCGGGATGTTACAGCAAATAACAAAGAATTAATTCCAAAATTATGTGGATTTCCACATCATCATAGTAAGGCCATCCATGACTTAGTAAGGGATGGAATTTGAATCGGTATGAGTGGATGAGGAATAAGTGGGTAGATATTTTCAATTATGTAACGATCTTCCTTTCTTACTACCAAAGATGACACTTAATACATCCTCTGTAATCGTGTGCCGATCATTTAGTCATTTGAAAGATAGGTCATTCGGGGTAGAAGAAAGAAAGACAGAATAGAATCTCACAAAAATATGACGAGTAACATATAATATATAAATCGGATCTTTACAAAAAGATAGAACTTTAATATACATATAGTTTCAGTGTACACTTACCTATTATCGGCTATGATAGTTATAACAACTTGCACTTACAATTGATGATATCTACAACAATAACAAACAACAGAAAATAAAAGAAAATATGAAAATACATCTTGGACCACCAGCTCGTCTTCTAAGCTCCAAAGCATCCAAAGTTAATCTGGAAACATACTCGGTCTGACCTGAGCATTATAAGAAAACAACGTCTGGGTCAATCTGGTAAAACCAGCGTGAGAAACTCTAATCACAAGAAATTTTATTATAACTTATAAAATCCTTTAAAGCCAAAGGTATCTAGTAAGACCACACCACACATAAACATAGACGGGTTTTTACCTTACTATAACCAAAATATTTTCTATCAAAAATCCAGTGATATTATAATAATGTCTGGGGTTAAAGTAAATATGGAACTATAGCTGAAATGATACATTAATTAAATTCCAGCATAATAGATATACAATCTAGTCCTAAGGCACTTATTGGAGAATGGATTCCAACTATGAAAGGGTAAGGGCCTACCTACCTAATCCGTACACCTCTAGATAAATGTACGAGAGGCTGCCTTAATTTGCATCTCTACTACTTAGGACCGGCCATACCCCTCATTGGATAGCACCGAATATGATCACCCCTTGGTTGATCAACAACCATAATGGGCCCCGAAGCTTACATAGATTCTGACTCTAGATAAGGAATGATGATACCCTAATAGGAGCAACCCAGAGGTTATAATTACCTTTTATATAGCAAACCATCTTGGTATGCTAACACAACCCTCCAAGCAGAAATGCAATGCAAACATTCATCCATACAAGTTCGTTCTGGGTCTAAACGAAACCGAAGGCACTACCTCCACTACATTCATTTTGGAATCACCCTCAGGATTAGTAGCAAGTAGCCCTTGCACTTTAAAGTACTCTATCTTCAAGATGTTTTCCATTTGAACGCTTGTGTTGGTTCGAAGTGGTTTTTAGATACATATCCAATCCTGGTCACTTAGAACCAACATTCCTAGTTTCTGATAAACTCAACCCGAGTTCTTTTGAAAATAATCAGACAATACATAGGAACGGGGATCACCCCCTGACTATTTAAGTGGATGGATCTCCCTATCATTTGTCCTGAGAAAACAAAACGAGATTTATACGCACAGTACAACATCATCGAAGATGATCGTGCCATATAACTCACATGTTTCACCTAGATATTTCCGGAGTTATATTTTGGTCCCGATTTAACAGTCGGTTATTTAACTATCACATAAACAAACAATCAACAATTCAGAGATTTAATTTCACATAGCAACCACTAAGCCTCAAAATAAGTTTCATTTATTTTAAACTCATTTCGGAATATTTATCAAAATATTCATATACTTATAACACTGGAATAAGTATATTCACAAAACATTGTGAAAGACTTCTCATGTCAAAATCATATTAAAAGGATCAAACAAATGTTATTTAAATGAGATATAAGGATAACCCCAAGCACTATTCCTTAATTATTAAGCATAGAACAAATGTCCACACCACTATAATTAAGAAGGTATATTAAGAGAAATCCAAATCTCAAACTTTTTTTAATAAATTTCTTCAATAAATCCATTTTATGAATCATTTCCATTTAAGAAATATCCCTTTGCTTAAATTCTAAATTCACTTATAATACTCTTTTATAAATATCCAAAAGTCATTTAATAAAACTCTTTTATAAATTTTCATTTATAACTCACATTTTAAAATATCATTTGCAAATATCATTTGTAAATTTTCTATAAATAAATCTTTTATAAAATATTATTTACAAAATACCATTAAAAAATACCATTATTAAAATAATTGGACACCTTACAAAATCATTTACGAACACTTAAGCTCAAATTGATGTAGAATTAAGGTCAATTTAAAAACCAAAATTTACAAATTTGAAAGAAGGCTCAGTGACCACAATGGTACTAAATCAAGTTACCATTTTAATTGAATGTGACTCAAAGTCACATAACAGTTTAAACCAACATATATGTCAATAAAATCCATAACTAAATCAGGGAATAACATGTCAATATATACCAACTTCCAGATACATATCCAAACAACATAATAGCAAGATGGTGATTTGTCCTACTAAATAGATGTCCAAACAATCTATAGAGTTCAATTATAGCAGAATGGAGATTTATTCTGCTAAAAGATGTCCAAACAATCAATTCAATTAAGTTATAGCAGAATAGGGATTTATTCTGCTAACAAATGTCAAAGTTTATTATAACCTATTCACATTTTTATGGTTACTTAATGGCATCGACAATAGAATCCCTTATGTTGAAAAATATTCTTTATAAAAGAAAGTTGCCATTAAACAAATCGATCGTTGGAAAACAAAGTAATTAAGAACTTAAACCGTTTTAAAATAATTATTTACAGGTTAAATCCTTTTAAAAACATAATTAAATCTTAACTTAATTATTAATTAAGAAAGAATTAACCTTTAATAAATACTTTGTTTATAAATTAAACCCTTAATTAATAGTTAATTTATAATTAGAATAATTAAACACTTGCTTAATAATTAATTAATACTTAACACTATACTTAATTAGCAATTAATTAAAAATAAATCATATACTTAGTTATAATTAAATAAAAATTAATCTTACTTACTCAATAATTAATTAAAATTAGTCTTACTTTTAAAAGACAATTAATTAGTAACAAATCTCCACTTAATTATAACTAATAAACCTTGTTTAATACTTAATTAATTATTACTTACCTAACTTAATTAATTAATGAATCCTTAATTAACTTTCCTTAATCATCATTATTAAGTTTATAAAACATTTGAAAAATGTAATTAAGTATAGAAACTTGATTTTGCAAAAAGTTGAATATTTCACCGAACTGCATCCACAACGACTATCATTATAGATACCATAACTTGAAAATTGTTTTCTAAGTTTACTTTGAAAACCTTTCACTTTTGAAAGCTCACTTACTTCTATAAAACATGAAGTAAGTGTTTGTAAAGGTAAAACAAAGTTTTGAAACTTGAAATCGATTTGATTTTGAAAACAAATTAAACACAGCTTCCACAAGGATTCCAAGCCCCCAAACCATACAAAGTTGCTAACTTTTTTAGCATACTCTTACATACTGTTGTCCATAGCATATAAAATCATATCACAAACACAAACACATATAAAGATCTAAACTTTACAACCATAACAATCCTTATAAACTTTATTTCAAGTCTAAGGCAAATTCATGTATAACACATATAAATCACAACCAAACCATAAAACTAGCTAATAATCAAGCAATTACACATGCAATTACTAAACATAAAGCAAAGATATAATTTTTTCCAAAAAATGTGTGTTTTACTCACCAAAGCTATGAAAGCAAACTAAATATTTCTTAGAACTTGAAAAGAGCCTAGATATTTGCTTCCTCTTTGTAAAAACTTGATTTTTGGACCATGGATGTGAAAGTTGGGCTTGGCCCTAACATGATTGGGCTCGAACATGGTTGTATAAGCTCGACCTTGGGTGGTGGAAGGAAGTATGGGTTTTTTTAGAAAGGAGAAGGTTTTAGAAATAGAAAGAAGACATTTTTAAGTATTTTTACAATTTAAAAGGAGGTTAAAAGAAATTTTTTAAATTTTAAAAGGAGATGGAAGCCATTAACGGGCATAAGAAGCTTTAGGAAAGAAGAGGAGGATTTTGAAAAGGTAAGAAACCAAAATGAAGAAGGATGAAAGTGGATTTGTTTTTATGGAAAAAGAGATAAATGAAATTACCTTTAAGCCCTTAAGTACAATACCCTCCATTAATTTTATGCCACATCACCACACACCCCACCATGTCTTGAACCGCATGCATGAACCAAGGGTTCATCCTTTTGTCCAATATATAATACCCACTCTTGTACCATGATGTTGCATTTGAATGTGACATTACATAACTTATTTTTTTTTTTAATTTTTAAGCTTGAAAATTGTCGCATCTTTTACTTACTTAAGTACACACATATATTTAACCCTTTACACACTTAATTAAATTCATATTAATTTTTATAAATGTATGTTCAAATATATTAAGGTGTTATACAACTTTTTAAATAACTAAAAATCAGGATTTTTGAAAAAGTTTTCCGATCATATTTTCTAATTTCCTTTTACTAATTTTTGTAACAAAATTCAAAAATGAATTTTCTATCATTAGTTATAAATTAAAAGGGGGTTATTTTAATTATAAAAACCATTATTTAAATATTCAAAATTAATTATATATTCATAAATTAAAGTGATAAATTTTTGGGCCGTTGCAAATTATCTCCTTATCACCTCTATAAATACAATGCAATTCATTCACTTTACAGGTTCCTCTCTTTTTCTACCTTTGTCGCCTATTCTTGAATCCATAGTTGCGTTTCCATTTTTGAATGTAACATATATATTTAAATAATTTTAATAATTTATCTATTAATTATAAACGTTTCAAATTTAAATAACATTAACTTTAAATTTAGAATCATTATATATATCAATATATATTATTTAATCCAAATAATATATATTTTCGTAAAATTTTAATTTAATAAAAATATATGTATTTCCAAAAGATTATGTAAAATATTTATTTATTTTATATAGATAATATTAACATATATTTAATATTAAATTTAGGATCAATTTATATATTTATTAAATTAAAATAGTTCTCGGCATGTTTTATAAAAACTCGATC
Source organism: Allium fistulosum (assembly GCA_030737815.1). NCBI lineage: Eukaryota > Viridiplantae > Streptophyta > Magnoliopsida > Asparagales > Amaryllidaceae > Allium > Allium fistulosum. The sequence goes on from CM060906.1 coordinate 424,816,529, forward strand.
GAAAGTATTATATATATTTTTTATAATAATGATAAATATTTAAAATTATTTAATTTAAAATATGATTCAAAACTAAAAAATCGGCTATATATTTATTTTAATATATATAATTTTTATAAAATTAATGCTTAGTCAAATTTAAGATAGTTTATAAAGGGGCATTTCACCAGAAGGACAAACTTTGTGGTCCAATTAGTTTCTAGGACACACATTCAAATAAATTACTTTCAAGGCCAAAGTCAGCAGAATAATTATTTTCAAGGACAAAGTCAGCAGTCCAATTACTTTCAAGGACATAATTTCATAGGTTTTTAGGCCTTAGAAACTAATTATTTTACGTTTTGTCCTTGAAAGTAATTATTTCAATTGTGTGTCCTAGAAACTAATTACACTAATGAGGCCCTTGTAGCTAATTTCCACGTTTATAAATTTGAATTAATTTTAACCCAAATTTGAAATTTAAATTTGAATATATATTTACCTAGTCAAATTAAGATTTTTTAATTTATTTAAAATTGAATTTGAAAATTTTGACTTAATCGGATTTCATAAGATATTTACAAAGTCAAATCTATTAATTTATTAAGTGTGTGCATATATATTCTTAAAATTTAAAACATATATTTTAATATTAAATAATGAAACAATACAATTAACATATAAATGCTCAGTATATACATAGTAGATATAAATCTCAATATCTACATATATATATATTAAACCATATTTATACCTGTCATGCAACTTATCATATATATTTTTTCATCACATCTATATCTTAATGTATCGAATATATTCATAATTATATAATAATTTAATTTAGTTAATATAGATTAATCAAATGAAAAATAAAATAATTGAAATAAAATATGATTTTATTAAATAACTAGAATGGATATAATAGAGCTCATAAGTCATTAAGATCTGTTTAGGATTGTTTCTTGAAATTTAACCATTTCACCCGCTATCGACCGGGCTGTTCTAAACTATACTATATACATTGATATCTGATATTATGTGATAATGTGCGGACTATAGGATTAGTATTGTAGGGATATATGACTCTTGATATATGATCTATGGTTTGGTTTAAATATTTGAATATTGGATATTGTATATTAATCCTTACACTATGCGTTCTGAATATAGTAGTTAGAATATTACTCTTTATCTTATCTCTAACCCCAAAGATCCATTGCTTTTGATTCCCAGTTTGAATGTCAATTCATTCGTTAAGCCGAAGGGTTGAAAATGGCGGGTTGTTACATTGGGTACTAGAGCTCAACTTATTCTAATTTAAGGACTAGGATGTATTTAGATAACATATTTGTGTTTTTTATAAACACATGCATGCACGCACATATACATATGCACACACCATTTACTTTCCTAGTTATGTTAATAATATATTGGGGGAGTTTCTAATGTATTACTTTTATAGATAGCTATAAACGAGTCACTCAATGGAGACTAGAACTGGAATTGACACCATATTTAACACGGTAGATACTCATATAGTGAACATTTCCAAATCGTTCCTCTGATATCTGCAGGCAATAAGTCAGACCAGTGTTAACCCCGTAGTACGTCTGCCTACTGCACAAGGAGTTGTTCATGTTCGAACACCACTGGTTAAAGATCTCCTAAAGTTGCGCAGAGACTTCTCTAGTCTTACTAAGAATAATCTGGATTTTACTTGGCGTGCAAAGTGTGAGTAGGCGTTTGTCAAATTGAAGGAGTTGTTAACAAGCGCACCAGTTCTCACTATTTCAGATGGTACCAAACCTTTTACCATTTACATCGATGCAAGTAGTACCAGGCTTAGTGCTTACTTGATGCAAGAAGGAAAGGTAATAGCATATGCTAGATGGAAATTTAAGACTCATGGAAAGAGTTACCCGACCCGTGATCTTGAGTTAGCTGCCATAGTATTCACGTTGAAGTCTTGGAGATACTATCTATTAGGAGCAATGTTCAAGATGTTTACGGATCACAAGTCCCTCAGGTACTTGTTTCATAGAAGGACTTGAATCTTAGACAATAAAGGTGGATAGAATTTTTATCATCGTATGAATTTGGGATTGCATATACCTTAGGAAAGGGTAATGTAGTTTTTGATGCTCTAAGTTGGAAGTATGATATGTTTAATTCTATTTTGTTGGAAAGGAAGCAGTGGGAGTTTATTTTTAGATTTGATTTTCGGCTCTCATCGAAATATACACCTGAATTATTAGAAGCAATGGAGGTCAGACCTACACTAGTGGATCTTATTGGTCTAAGTCAAAGGCAAGGTGCACCTTTAATTAATATCTTAGATCACTTAGAAAGGGGTGAGTGGTCAAGCCATTTGAACTGTTACTTTACAGAATGGAAGGGATGGTTAAGGTTGGATTGAAGGTTGTATGTAGCCAAAGTTAAAGAAATTGATCGAGGAAGCTACCATTCCAGGATGACCATTCATCCTAGTGGAGATGAGATCTATTGGGATAATGAAGTGAGAAGTGAGTTTTCTATTGGTTTAGAATAAAGCGGCAAGTGACGAAGTATGTAGCAAGATTTTTAACATGCCAATAGATCAAGGTAGAGCAGAAGAAACCAAATGACACGATACTCCCATCAGAGGTTCCTCGGTGTGAATGGGAAAACATATACATGGACTTAATAGATGGATTTCCTAAGTGCAGGAGTGGAATTAAAGAATATGGGTTATTGTGGATCATCTCATCAAGATTGAACACTTCATGCTCGTAAAGTGTACAAGGGTAGCAACATTATTAGCAACTTTGTATGTTAAGAAAGTTATTCGATTGCATGGTATACCATTGAATTTTTCTAGTGACCGTGACCCACTTTACACCATTGAGTATTGGAGGTGTCTACAAGATGCATTAGGGATGGAGTTGAATTTAAGTAGAGACTATAATCCGCAGATGGATGGACATACAGAAAGGTTGAACATGGTATTGGATAACTGTCTAAGAGCATGTGTATTGGACTTTGATGGATCTAAAAAGATCATCTACAACTTGTATACTTTTCTAACAATAATAAATACCAGTCTAGCATTGAAATGGCGCCATTTGGAGTGTTGTATGGGCAACCATGTTGTAAATACCCACCTCCTTGGATCTCGAAATTCGACACTAATACATCATTGATATTCATGTGCTGCAAATCCAAGTGCTGGAGTGGCAGTTCTTTAATGGTAAGAAAGAAACAAAGACAGAACAAAATCTCACACGAATGGAATAACATATATTATTTCAACATGTAATCTTTACAGTGGAAAATTTTAAATACATTTATCAGACTTAAGCATAGATAGTTATAAATATCCGTCCTTACAAATGCGGAATACAATAGTAGATGAATGTGGTGAAAAAAGAGGTAATAGTCTACTGAAGAATCTTCTAAGTCCATGCTTCGAGCTCTTCAAAATTTCTTCTAACTAAATCTGACTACTAGGCTGCTCAGAAAAATAGGGCACCTAAAGTTTAAGGGGAAAGAAAATAAAGTCTGTGTTAGTCATGGGACTGGTATGAGAAACTCAAAATACGCATTTTTGAAAACAAAGGTATGTCATAAGACCACGCCACACATAAACACAGAATAAGTTTATACCTTATGATAAGCAAAACTACGCAAAATCTAGGAATATTATTTTTAATGACATTCTTTGAAAACATTTGCAAATGACCATATGAATCTTAGCCGAAATTGTTACATTGATTAAATTCCAGCATACTAGCTACAAAGTAGGTTCTATAATCAAGTCTGAATGCACTTACTGGAGAATGGATTTCCATACAATGGCAAGGTAAGGGATTACCTTCCATACATTACATCTCTAGAGTAATGTACTGAGGATCAACATCTTCGAAACCTCTGCAAATCAAAACCGACCAACTCGCAGATCCCTCCGGTGGTGGATGGGACCGAATGTGACATCACCCCGATCGTAACCGACCTATCTGAGAGCTATCTTAGCATACACAACGTACTCGACATATATAAAGTAATCTAGAAAGGTGATGACCATACTCTTATGGGCACGACCCACATAGCCCTGAAGCAACCCTGTTTTAACCATTCCCGGTCGATGAGGCCTAAGGTAACGATCGCCTTTCACATAGCACACATTTCACTTTGAATGCTACACTGCCATTCCATGATCACACAACTGATGTCTACAAATGTATAACTCCTGAACTTGTACGTCTCAGGAAATGTGTTAAGCTAAGAGAAGTTGTCTTTTCCGCCACTAAACAGATGATACGTTTGTAGAGATCAATCAATGTGATTAAAAATGCCATGTCAGACATTCGTCTATACAAGTTTTCTAGGAATAGGAAAACTAAAGAAACTCTCCTACCACATCATGTCGGGAATCATCCTTACAGTTAGTAGCGAGCATCCCTTGCACCGAAGTTCAAACGAAGATACTACTACCATATATATATATATATGTGTGTGTGTGTATAATATGGGAAATTTCCCCCGAGAGTCAGTGACAAGCAGCCCTTCATTCATTTACTATCATTCCATGTCTTCACTTCGAATACATAAATTGGTTCAAAGTGGTTTTCGGATAAGAATTACTCAAATCCAATCTCGGTTCCTTCGAACCAATCATCAATAAAAAGATGTTAGGTAAATAGGTGCTTTATCATTTGATTAATTACTTCCTTTTTATCAAAAATATCTTCTAGAGATATATATATATATTTAAAATATTTCTTTCTGGTATATAAGAAACCATTAATCATCTTTTCAACTTTGGAAACACCAAATCATTTTCATAAGTCATATTGGAAACCATTATTGAGTTAAAAAGGGTCGATGGAAATTATACTAATTCTACTCAACATCAATTTCCATATTCAACCTTTACTATCCGTCGAATAATGGTGAAATCACCTTTTAAATTCACATGGATAGTACGGGTTCCCTCTTTGGAATTTAATACCAAGTACAAGAAGATTATCATTATACAATCCAAGTTGTATTAAATTAAATTTTATAAATTCTGAATCTTTTATACTTGTCTCGTTTCCGACATTTCAACCTTATCTATTCCTCGCCCATGAAAGAGGCCAGGTGAGCCATGGCACTGGTTGCTACTGAACATCTCCTTAGTTTAAGCACCCCACATTTGGATCTCATAAATAAAAAATCCAGTCTACTCGTCAGCTTTTCGAGCCAAGATGAAATCACTTTATTTCAATAGCTTTTCTTCAAATCATTTATTTAAACTCTTTTAAATAAATTGTAAACCTCCAAATCATCTTTAAAATACTTTAAGTTTAAATCCATATTTCAAAAGTTATTAAAAGTGCTGCAAAAGTGTGGCGAATAGTGCTGCAAATAGTGTTTTAAAGCTAATTTGATCAAAACAACTTTTCCATCATTTAAAAATTCATTGTTATAACTCAAATCTTTTTTAAAACATTTTAAAATATTTATAGAATATTTTTCATATTTTTAAAGAATTAAAAATATCATTTATAAAGAATTTGTCGCTTTGGTTTCGGAACTGCCAAACCACGACTATTTTGAAAACTTGTTCTGCTAATATTTCAAAATCCACTAGATGAAATCTCAATTTTCTTTCTTCGTTTGAAAAAAATGATTATAAGATTGTGAAAAATTCTTATTACAAAGAATTCTGACTCCGAATCCATTGTATAAAAGGATTTAACTTTCTACGGTGCGAAATCGCGAATTGCCATCAGACGACGCGCCTATTTTTGACTCAATTTTCATAACTTGTCAAAACTTCACCAGATTGTATTTTAGTGTTTATAAAATATTTTTAAATCATTTCAAAGAGGTTTAAATATTACATATACACCATTTCATTTATTAAAGGAAATTGATTTCCTTTATGATTTTTGACGTGTATTTTACATGACTTGTTAATACAATCAAAATAAACATATAATCAACATCCAAACTTGATAAAAATCATCACAACCAAGCATAACAAAACATATATATCATACTATAAATAGAGTTTCTCACCTTTATTTTCAATCGAACTAGTTTTAAAATGGCTATAGCTCCGCTATTTCGAAACCAAATTGCATGAAACCGACCTTTAGAGCCTTTGGAAAGCTCGGCTTAGCCTTAGAAGCTCACGTCTTGGTGTGGAGGTGGATAGCTCAGCTTTGAGGGGTGGGGGGTAAGAGGTGGTGGTCGTGGGTCTAGGTGGAGAAATAGAGTGATTTGAAGTGTTTTTGAGTGGATTGTATAATGTATATATATATAATAATATAATTTAATTTCTTTTTCCAATTATTTCTCTATAATTTTCTTTACATATGAAGCCATTACAATAGCTTGAAGAAGGAGGAAAAAGATGAAGAACAAGTATTAGGAATTTATGAAGAAAGAGGTGGTATTTATAGGAAAAACTTGGAAATAAATATCTAAATGCAAAATTACACAATTACCCCTTGCCCACACCTCCCGATCACCTCTATATACACGGAAACCCCCCTTGTGCCTCTATGTGCTTGAGGAGATATGGTGTTAGGTGAGTTATTGGTTGCTTAAGTATTCAATTTTTAGGAAAATATCTTAATATTTTGTAATATATATATATATATAATTTAACTGTATATGTATAGTTGTATGTGTATATACATACATACATACATACTTACATACATACATACATACATACATATATATATGCTTATGTGCATGTTAGGGTGTGTATATGTATGTTATATATGTGCACATGATATATAAACAAGTTTTGCAACAACTTTGAACAACTTCTGTTCGTTAAATCGTTGAAAATCGAGAAACCGATTCCTGGCCACATTTTTACTTATAAATTAATTTACATATAAATGTAAACAAAATTTGAAAATTAATTCCTTATCATTTTTAACTAATTAAAATGATCAGATTTGATTTATAAAAGTATGTAAATAAATATTAAACAATTGTCTACAAAAATTGTTATTATATCGATAAAGCGATATCCATTTTCTTATATTTTCAAATCAAATATATATCTTTATAAAGCTATTACAAATTATTTATTATCAATTTATATCTATTTAAAATGAATTATTATCATTTAAAAATAATTATTTAGTTAATTATAATAATTATTAAATCATTAAATCTGAATTTAAATTCATTAATCAATATTTAGATATAAGGGCATCAGTGGTGATGTCATAAATACATTAAATTTCTCAAAAATAAAATAATAATTTTTATTTTATATTCTTGTTTAATTATAAAAATAAGTGCATGTATCCAGCTCTGTGCGCAATGTTTTATGATTTTAGAGCTGTTTATTGATAAAATAGTTTTTAGCCATTTTATCGATATTTTTCCAAAGTTTATATTTTTGTAAATACTTATTCAAAATAAGATTACCATTTTTATTGTTCAAAACATCATAATCCATGTTTTTAAAAAAACTTATTTTTGAATATTTAAAAATAAATATTATTTATCAAATTGATAAATTTGCGAGTCGTTACGTACTTCCCGCTTAAAAGAATTTCGCCCTCGAAATTACAATGCAAAACCAAAAGGTGTTTCCTAAAATATTTATTTTTAAACTTGCATTTGTATGATTTATATAGATCAACCGTACATAATATCTGATTCGATCCACTATTCGAATCCACAACTTTACTTCCAAACTAGTATCGAACCCCCGACCCTCTAGTGCGAACTCCGATCAGGCTTTCAGAATTTTAGTTTTCCTTGCATAGCTCTTAACTATGATAGAAAACTAAAGTATCCGTCCACAAACCCTCATCAATGTTCGTCGTCAAGAATCGAGTGAGAAATACTTTTTCGAACCGGGGTAAATACCTCAAAGTTCCGTATTCGAATTTTAGGTCAAAATCATGCGACGAAATGACTTATGTACCTCATACGTATTTAGTTATATCAAATTCCTTTTTCAAATTTTTACAAAAACATTCCATATATCTTTTATTTAATTTTTTTATAAAGACACTTCTTTATATATAATCACTTTACAAAAAAATTCTATCTTCTTTCCAAAGAAATCATTTCAATTTCAACACTTAGAAAATACCTCTATATACTTAAATACGTAAAAAAATTTGAGGAAAGCTTCATATTTTCCAAAACACATTTTATTAGGTCAGATTAAATATTGCGTAAAACATCGTTACGACAACCCAAAAACACTAGTATAGGGATCCGATTAATTATACTTAATATTAATTTTCTTTGTCGAACTTAAATTATTTATTAGCTAACAATGAAGTTGATCAAGTTGGGGTATCATTACCTCTCAGTCCTTAAATGGACGATATTCTCAACTTAAAAATGGATATAAGTTACCCACCATAATCTTTACATCAAATATAGGATATGAATAAATCCTGTATATTATATAAAACATTTCCTTTCAGAATTCACTTACTATAACAACAATGTTATAGTTCATACCTTTCTCACTTTCTCAAAAACATTTATTACAACAATAAATGTCGAAATCTATGTTTTCATCACTTAGTACATTTTAAATCACTTATTAAAGTCATTAATCTTCATTTGAAAAATATCACTTCCAAAACATTCCTTTTAAAAGATTATTTTAACTTTTTAAACGTGAATGTAATTTCTTTATAAAATCCATACTTAAATCTCATCACAAATCACTTCCATATTCATAAAACTAAGTTTATAAATTTCCTTTCTATTTTATCAAATCTCTTTATTTATAAAAATTCCATTTATAACTCTACTCTTTTGTAAATCTCATTTATTTATAATATCTCATCTATAAATCCATTTACAAAATATCAATTACAAATTCATTATTTTATATTTGTAAAACACCGTTTATAAAATCTATCACCTTATCTATAAAATATCAAATTTATAAATTTTGCTCTTAATATATATATATATATATATCACTTTATATAAAACGTTTAATTACTTTATATTAAATGGATTTTTCCCAAATTTTTTAAAATATGCCAAAATTTTTCATAATAGCGGATTTATATTCTTAAAATCTCTTTTATAAAACTTATCTTCCAAATTCATCTTCTATAAAATCATTTTATTTGCTTATGAAACAAACTTTTATACAACATTCTCATTTATTGTCTTATAAATTCATTAAGCTTGGCAAATATGATTATCAAAACACCTTATAGTCAAATCGTGAAACTTAATTCATGAGGTGTTTGTATTTAAAATTTTAAATCAAACACTAATCAATATATAAATAACTATATCATTTGAAAGATATTTCTTTATATTCAAAAAAATCCTAGGTAAAAATATTTCATTTACCAATTTTTCAAAACAAAAATCATTTGTATATCATTAACAAATACGCGCTCTTATATAATATGCTCAACTCATTCTAGGGTGTTACTAACCCTATCTCTAATGAGTAACTCATCCTAGGGTATTACTAACCCTACCTCTGATGAGACTTTTACCCTTATCAGGCTCAGGTGTTCGCTCAACCTAAGCTCTAATACAAAATGTAAAGACCCACCTCCTCGGACTCAGAAGTCGATACTAATACATTCTTGGTATTCATGTGCCACAAATCCAAGTGCCGGAGAGGCAGTTCTTTAAGGGTAAGAAAGAAATAAAGACGAAACAGAATCTCACACAAATGGAATAACTTTTATTATTTCAACATATAATCTTTACAGTGGAAAATTTTAAATACATTTATCAGAGTTAAATATAACAGTTATAAATATCCGTCTTTACAAATGTAGAATACAATAGTATATGAATGTAGTGAAAAAAGAGGTAATAGTCTACTGAAGAATCTTCTAACTCCATGCTCCGCGCTTTTCCAGATTTCTTCTAACTAAACTTGACTACTAGGCTGCCAAGAAAAATAAGGCACCCCGTGTTTAAGGGGAAAGAAAACAAACTCTGGGTCAGTTAGACTGGTATGAGAAACTCAAATACGCGTTTTTGAAAACAAAGGTGTCTCATAAGACCACGCCACACATAATCATGGAATGAGTTTTTACCTTATGATAACCAAAACATTTGGTATATAAAATTTGGGAATATTATTTTTAATGACGTTTTTTGAAAACATTTGCAAATAAACTTATTAATCTTAGCCGAAATTATTACATTGATTAAATTCCAGCATACTAGCTACAAGGTAGGTTCCAAAATAAAGTCCGAAGGCACTTATTGGAGAATGGATTTTCATACAACAACAAGGTAAGGGATACCATCTGTACAATACATCTCTAGAGGAATGTACCAAGGATCGACATCTTCGAAACCTCGACAAATCAGAACCGGCATACACACGAACCATCTAGTGGCAAATAGGACCGAATATGACATCACCTCGGACGTAACCGACCTATCCGAGAGCTCTCTTAGCATACACAACGTACTTGACATATATAGAGTAATCTAGGAAGGTGATGATCATACCCTTATGGGTGCGACCCACATAGCCCTGAAGCAACCCTGTTTTAACCATTCCCGGTTGATAAGGCCTGAGGTAACGATTACCTTTCACATATCACAAATTCCACTTTGAATGTCACACCGACATTCCATGATCACACAACTGATGTCTACAAAAGTATAACTCCTGAGCTTGTATGTCTCAGGAAAGGGTGTTAAACTAAGATAAGTTGCCTTCTCCACGTCCAAACAAATGATACATTTGTAGAGACCAATCAATGTGTGATTAGAAATGCAACGTCAGACATTCGTCCGTACAAGTTGTCCACGAACATGGCAAATTGAAAAAACTCTCCTACCACATCCTATTAGGAATCATCCCTAGGATTAGTAGCGATCAGCCCTTGCATCGAAGATCAAATGAAGATACTATTGCCATATATATATAATATGGGAAATTTCCCCTGAGGGTCAGTGACAAGTAGCCCTTCATTCATTTACTATCATTCCATGTCTTCACTTTGAATACATAAATTGGTTCGAAGTGGTTTTCGGATAAGAATTACTCAAATCCGACCCCGATTCCTTCGAACCAATCAATGATAAAAAAGATGTTGGGTAAATAGGTGCTTTGTCATTTAATTAATTACTTCCTTTTTATCAAAAATATCTTCTAGAGATATATATCTTTAAAATTTCTTTCTAGTATATACGAAATCATTAAATCTCTCTTTAACTTTGGAAATACCAAATCATTTTCATAAGTCATATTGGAAACCATTATTGAGTTAAAAAGGATCGATAGAAATTACACTAATTCTACTCAATATCAATTTTCGTATTCAACCTTTACTATTCATCGAATAACGGTGAAATCACCTTTTAAATTCACATAGATAGTATGGGTTTCCTCTTTAGAATTTAATACCAAGTATAAAAAGATTATCTCCATACAATCTAAGTTGTATTAAATTAAATTTACAAATTTTTGAATCTTTTTGTGACGCCCCACCTCTATACCCACGCTAACCTAGAACACTACGATGTAGTGCTGTCAATTAGCACGGAGAATAAGGCTGTGGAGGAGCGACCATCCATGTAACTTCTTTGTGCGAGCACCGATACGTCAGATAGAATAGAATACATATCTTTTAAGGAGTAAATCCGACATACCGATACAAACTCAAAGCTATCACACAGTGGCTATATATAATCTTCGGAAACAAACATAGAAGTAATCATAACATAAATCAGTCACATACATCCATATCACAAAGGCGGAAGAAGATATGAATAAATATATAACACATGAAAGTGTACATCAAAGTAGTGGTCAGAAAGATTCACGATAATACAAAAGAATAACATCACGTGCTATACAAAAGAATAAGTACACAACACAGAGTCTATATCTCAAATGTGTACATCCAAAAACTACAAATCTATGAAGTTAGCCAAAAGTCAGAATAATCTTGAAGAGAAGTCAAGCAGAAGCACCTGTAACATCTCGGTCCGACCCGAGTATTATTTATAAGAAAATAATAAACGGATCAGTCTAGCTATAAATATCAGATGATAAGGTATAGGATAAATAATATGGCATGAACATGTAACAACCATAACGGCACACTACTATAAGTATGTAAATGATAATCAACAAAAGATCAATCAATATCACAAGAATCTTCTCAAAGATAAAATATGGTATCATACCCTAAACTTGTATTCATAACAAGTCAATAACACATAAATTCACCAATGCACAAAAACTGATATCATATCAATGAAAATCATGAAAATTGGTGAAGCACAAATTCCAGAAATCATCACCAGAAATCCAGAAAACACATAAAAAGGGGGGAGGCCTAACACATGAACGGGAGCATGAAAATTAACCAACGCGTATAACACATAAACGAGAAGCTATCTCATGGAAGCTATCCATTAAATTTTAATACATGAACGGCCTGAAGACCATGGGGTGCTACCCCATATATGTGATGGCGAAACATCACAAAAGCGGGGTCTAGTCTCCCTCGCAGACAAAGAGACATCGCTCAATCGCTAGTCTAAATCACAAAAATGATCGTCATGATCATAACGAAGTATCAATTACACTAAGCCAGTAAATATATGAGTTTAGTTTCATGTCCTATAACCACTAGCTTAACTTAAATATTTACGAACAAACTGTAGATCTTCACTAGGAAATTGTCACAAAAAGGGTTCAATCGAACAAGTCCAAGAGCTAACCGACGAAGTGAACGCAAGCGTTTCATACCACTCGTTTTACTAAGTCGTTTAATTCGATTTCTCATCCAAGTGAAGTAAAGGCTTGTATATACTAGTAGATTAGAAAACGGTTTAAGAAAACGAGCTTTATATTTAAAACAGTGTTGAAATCGCTTTGATGAAAGAGTTATGATATTCATTACTAGTATTGAAGCCTTCACATTTTTGAAGTGACAAGTCACAAAACGATTTTTGAAACAAATCGCATCACAAAATTTCACATTCGAAGACATGAGTAAAGTCCAAAGGAATCAATCCCAAAACCATCAAAGTAGAAGTAGGAAGTGCGGCCAGGCTTGCAGAGCGACCTAACCAAATGCAGGTCGAACGACCTACTGATAAAAAAAAGTGAGCGACCTAACTGGCAGAGTGGTCCAGCGACCTAACAGGTTGAGTAGTCCAGCGACCTAACAGGTTGCGACTTAATAAGGTATCAGGGTCGAGCGACTTAGAGAAGTCAAGGCCATGCGACCTAACAACATTAAGGTGCGAGCGACCTAGCGACTTAACGAAGCTACGCGATCTAGCATGAAACAGGTCAAACGACCTAACAAGGTTGAGGCCATACGACCTAAGACCTAACTGTCCAAACGACCTAAGGGGATGTGGTCGAGTGACCTAACAGAAGCAGGTCTAACGACCTAAAATCGGAGGCCAAGCGACCTAAAGCATAATAAGGTCTAACGACCTAAAGGATTGGGTCGAGCGACCTAAGCATGGTGCGACCTAAGGGGTACGCGACCTAAGGGAACGCGACCTAAGGGGTACACGACCTAAGGACTCGCGACCTTGGTGTAAAAAGGGTCGAGCGACTTAATGCCTTCATCAAGACCGAGCGACCTAATGGTACGCGACCTAAAGGCTTGCGACCTAAAGACCCGCGACCTAAATGAGACATGGGCCAACGACCTAGCGAGGTAAATGAAGCAGGGCGACCTACGACCTAAGTGCAGAGCGACCTACGACCTAAGTGCCGTGCGACCTAAGGCAAGGCCGACCTAAAAGCGAACGAGCTAAATGCACAGGGACGTCTTCTCCGAGTCAGAACGACCTAAGCCCAGTAATTTTGCCAAAAACGCTACAAATCGGAGTTTTTCACCAATTCAATCCAAATCGAATGCATATGAACATGCTAAAGAGATAGGGAACCATTCCCAACAATCCAATGACGATTATAGGCAAGATGTGAGATTAAAAATCTCACCTTTTCACTAAAATGGAAGAAGATGAAGCTTGAAAGCAAGGAGAAGCAATCCAAAGCTTGAATCCAATATCTTCTACTTGAATTTGGAGTTGAATGTTGGATTTGCAATTGAATTTGAGTTTGGAGTTTTAATTTCCCATTCACCCCTCCATTTTTGACAAAGCTTGAAGTGTTTGATAAAGTGAGGAAGAGGAGGTGGGTTGGGGCTGAGTTAAAGAAGGTGTAGTCCAACCAAATTCAAAGGCGGGAAAAAGTGACGAAAATTCCACTTACTCCAAACATATCGAAGTTTACACTCAAAAGGATCGCAAACATCATTTTGAACTCAACGGAGGTGGTCTCGAGTCCTAATTTGACCGTATGCAAAAAGTAGCTTTTCGGACTAACATCCGACTAACGATAAAATATTTAAATAAAATATTTAAATATAAAATCGATAAATATGCGGGTTGTTACGGACTCCCCTCCTTAAAGAAATTGCGTCCTCGCAATATATAAGACGAAAATAAAAAGTAATAACCATAAATGCATATTAACACAAAAGAAATTTGAAATAAGAAGTTTACCTCAAAGAGCATGAGAAAGTAATTCCGGATGTGTACGCTCGATGAATTCTCTAGTCTCCCAAGAGCAATCCTTAGGATTTGAGGACCATTGAACTTTAACAAGTGGAACATCTTTATTTCGAAGACGTTTGATCTCCGAAGCAATAATTCGAACAGGATGCCGCTCATAAGTTAAATTAGGTGAAACTTCAATCTCTTCCACAACACCAGGCTCAAGAATAGAATCGGAATCCCGAAGGCACTTCCGTAATTGAGAAACGTGAAACACGTCATGCATGGCAGAAAACTAAGCCGGTAATAAAAGGCGATAAGCCATGGAACCAATACGTTCAGTGATAGGAAATGGCCCAATATATCGAGGCGCTAACTTTCCCGATCGACTGAAATTTACAACACCCTTCATAGGCAAAACATGAATAAATACGAGATCACCAACAGAAAATTCTAATTTCCTTCTTCGGTTATCGACATAGGATTTTTGTCTACTCTGGGCTTCTTTCATCCTATGTCGAATAAGTTCAATCTTTTCTGTGGAATCTCGAATAAAATCTGGTCCTAAAACCAGTTTCTCACTGGCCTCAAGCCAATAAGAAGGAGATCGGCATGGCCTTCCACAGAGTGCCTCGAAAGGAGCCATACCAATACTAGATTGGAAGCTGTTATTATAGGAAAATTCGACAAGTGAAATATGATCTTCCCAACTTCCACCAAAGTCAAGCACACAAGCACGAAGATGATCTTCAAGAGTTTGATTCACACGCTCTGTTTGTCCATTGGACTGGGGGTGATAAGCGGTGCTAAAATTAAGCTTCGTTCCTAAAGCTTTTTGAAGACTCTTCCAAAATCCACTAGTAAATAATGGATCACGATCACTAACAATGGAAGTAGGGACTCCATGTAATTTAACAATTTCTTTGATAAAGAGTTTGGCCAGAAGAGGAACGGTTCGGTTCGACCGAACGGGAATAAAATGGGCAGATTTGGTAAGTCTATCCACAATCACCCACAAACTATTATGACCTGAACGAGAACGGGGAAGGCCATCTATAAAATCCATGGAAATTTGATCCCACTTCCAAACTGGAATTTCCAATGGTTGCAATAACCCACCAGGCCTTTGATGTTCAGCCTTAACAAGTTGGCAAGTCATGCAACACTTAACAAAGTTAGCGATATCAGATTTCATTCCCTCCCAATAATAAAGTCGTTTCATATCCGCGTACATTTTACTACTACCGGGATGAATGGAATATTTGGAACGATGTGAATCTCCAAGAATATCCTTACGAAGATCACTAATATTTGGTATGATCAGTCTTCCAAATTTTCGAATGCCGCCACAAGAATCAATATCAAAGTCTTTCAAGGCTTCAATATCGGTTTTATCCTTAAGGTTTTGGCTAAGCAAAGCCAATTCAGGATCCAGCTTTTGAGCTTCAAGAATGCGGTCTAATAGAGAAGGATGAGCCTCAAGGCTACATAAAACAAGAGATGAACATAAACCGGAAACACGATCTCGAATTTCACAAGTGGATAAAAGTTCGAGATCGTTCCATTCAGATATCATCATGGAAACAACCGCTTGTTGTTTTCGACTAAGTGCGTCAGCAACTCGAATTCCCTTTCCGAGAGTATAAAGGATATCAAGATCATAAGAGGCAAGGAACTCGAGCCAACGCTGTTGATGCAAATTAAGTTCCTTTTGAGAGAATAAATATTTCAAAGACTTATGATCAGTATAAAGTACAAATTTTTCTCCCAAAAGATAATGTCACCAAATTCGAAGAGCGAAAACGATAGCCGCGAGTTCTAAATCATGTGTGGAATATCTAGTCTCAGCCGGCTTCAATTGCCTAGAAGCATAAGCAATAACACGTTCTTTTTGCATAAGAACGGCACCCAAACCAACGCGACTAGCATCGGTATAAACGACAAAATCTTAATTCCCTTCGGGAATAATAAGAATAGGAGCATCAGAAAGGAGTTCTTTTTAATTTCTTAAAAGAAGTTTCACATTTGTCCGACCAAATGTATTTAACACCTTTCTTTGTTAAGCCTGTAAGAGGCACGACAATCTTAGAAAAGTCTTTTATAAAACGGCGGTAATAACCTGCCAATCCGAGAAAGCTACGGATTTCAGTCACGCTCTCCGGTCTCTTCCAATTTTGAATCGCTTCAATCTTTGAAGGATCCACTGATATTCCGGATTCAGAAATAATATGACCGAGAAACTTCACACTAGATTGCCAAAAGTGGCATTTGGAAATTTTTGCTTTTAGTTGATTGCTCCTAAGAGTTTCCAATACAATTCGAAGATGCTTTTCATGTTCCTCCTCGGTTTTAGAATACACAAGAATATCATCAATAAAGATGAGAACATACCGATCGAGGAAATCTTTGAAAACTCGATTCATTAGGTCAACGAAATAAGCTGGAGCATTCGCTAAACCAAATGGCATAACTAGCCATTTATAAGATCCATAACGTGTACGGAACGAAGTCAAAGGAATACTATCCTCTGCAATACGAAGCTGATGAAAACCGGTAGCCAAGTCCAATTGTGAAAAGACTCTAGCACCACTAAGTTGATCAAACAGATCATCAATCCGAGGTAAAGGATATTTATTCTTAATAGTAAGATCATTAAGCTTGCGGTAGTCAACGCAAAGCCTAAGTGTACCATCAGACTTACTTACGAAAATAGCTGAAGCTCCCCAAGGCGAGGAATTAGAGCGAATAGGTTGCTTCTTCTCTAACTCGGATAATTGTTTGCGCATCTCTTCATTCTCTTTATTGGACATGCGATAAGGAGGACGGGTAATAGGTTGAGCTCCAGGTATAAGATTAATTTTGAACTCGATTGCTCGCTTAGGTGGTAGTCCTAAAACAGGCTCAAAGATGTCGGAAAATTCACGAACGACGCGAATAAGAGAAATGACATCCTCCTCGTCATCATTATCATCATCACGAGGATTTAAAGAATATAAAGATGCAACCAAAGCAGAATCTGAATCCTTAAGAACAATAGAAATCTGATTAACAGATTGCAGATGACGGAGATAAATAGTCCGCTCAGGACATAGGATATGAGCTTCATAACGAGTAAGCCAATCCATACCCAAAATCATTCCAAAGCCTAAGTAACACATGACATGCAAATTGGCTAGGAAAGATAAATCACACAAAATAATCTCCACGTCTTTACAAAGTAAACTAAGAGTTGCGATCCACCAACCGGATTCACAATTCTCAAAGAAGTCATTAAAGCAACAACACTTAAAGAAAAAGTATCGACAAGTTCCTTTGATATAAAAGAATGGGATGCACCCGTATCAAAGAGAACTCTAATAGGTTGATCATGAAATATAATAATGCCATCAAGGACAGAATGAGACATACCTTGACCGCGAGATGTGTTGCCAGGGGCTTGAGCAACGTTTAACTTTCCCTCCTTGTCTTGAAGCTTAGGGCATTGGTGCATAAAATGATCTGGACTTTTACAATAGCGACAAGAGCGGGGCTTTGAACTCTTGTTCGAAAAATGGCCCTTAGCACCACAGTTGAAGCATTTCTTATCACTGGGAGAAAATGCCTTTGCAGCAGGAGTTGCTTGCTTACCCTTTTTGTTGAGATAAGGACCTTTGAACTTGTTAGGCCTTTTCTTGTTGTTGAAGTTTGGTTTGGCAGCCACCACTTCAACATCACTGTCCTTATCAGCCTCTTCAAGACGAAGAGCGATATCAATCAGTTGATTGAAAGAGACTTCTAATTTTAGAAGTAATGGCTTCTTGTGATTCTTGTTTAAGCCATAGACGAACCTCTGGTTCTTCTTCAATGGGGTGTTGATGTATTCAACCCCATATTTAGACAGTGACTCGAAGGATGCGACATAATCTATCATGGAAGATTCACCTTGAACAAGGTCTATGAAACATCGAGCCAATGTCACTTTCTTTGCTTCTTGTATGAATTTTAATTCGAAGCATTCCCGGAATTGCTCCCAGGTGAGATTGGCTTCTTTAATTTCAGAAATGAGAAGTTCGTACCAATCCAGTGCTCTTTCTTGGAGCATACTCGAAGCCACCTGAACACGGTGAAGATCGACAAGATTCATGCGAGAAAAGATTCTATCGCATGTCCTTAACCAAGCCTGGACTTCAATAATAGTTTCGGAACCTTTGAATGGTTTCCCACCCAAGTTGGTATAATCGTTGCACAAGCATGCAAATCCAGACTTAGGATGAGTAGGCTCCTGATTAGGACCAGCTGCTTGAGCATTCTTTACTAAATCAAGAAGCTGTTGAGCAGTCATAAAAACTCCATCCTGGGGAGTAACAGTAGATGGTCCAGCTCTGGGACGACCTGGTCTAGACATTCTCTTCCTTAAGGAAGAGAAAAAGAAGAAAAGTTATTCTCCAAATAAATATCAAGCAAATCTTGATAGATAAAACAAGGATACATAAAAGGGAATAGGATGAGTCGGTTCGAAGACTCGACTTAAATCCTAAGGCACGACTCCTAAGTTGGACTTAGGACGATGATCCTTGTTAAGTTATTCTACATTGTTCTGAAGTTTGGCTCTGATACCAAGCTGTGACGCCCCACCTCTATACCCACGCTAACCAGGAACACTATGATGTAGTGCAGTCAATTAGCATGGAGAATAAGGCTGTGGAGGAGCGACCATCCATGTAACTTCTTTGTGCGAGCACCGATACGTCAGATAGAATAGAATACATATCTTTTAAGGAGAAAATCCGACATACCGATACAAACTCAAAGCTATCATACAGTGGCTATATATAATCTTCGGAAACAAACATAGAAGTAATCATAACATAAATCAGTCACAGACATCCATATCACAAAGGCGGAAGAAGATATGAATAAATATATAACACATGAAAGTGTACATCAGAGTAGTGGTCGGAAAGATCCACGATAATACAAAAGAATGACATCACGTGCTATACAAAAGAATAAGTACACAACATAGAGTCAATATCTCAAATGTGTACATCCAAAAACTACAAATCTATGAAGTTAGCCAAAAGTCAGAATAATCTTGAAGAGAAGTCTAGCAGAAGCACCTGTAACATCTCGGTCTGACCCGAGTATTATTTATAAGAAAATAATAAACGGATCAGTCTAGCTATAAATATCAGATGATAAGGTATAGGATAAATAATATGGCATGAACATGTAACAACCATAATGGCATACTACTATAAGTATGTAAATGATAATCAACAAAAGATCAATCAATATCACAAGAATCTTCTCAAAGATAAAATAAGGTATCATACCCTAAACTTGTATTCATAACAAGTCAATAACACATAAATTCACCAATGCATAAAAACTGATATCATATCAATGAAAATCATGAAAATTGGTGAAGCACAAATTCCAGAAATCATCACAAGAAATCCAGAAAACACATAAAAAGGGGGGAGGCCTAACACATGAACGGGAGCATGAAAACTCACCAACGCGTATAACACATGAACGAGAAGCTATCTCATGGAAGCTATCCATTAAATTTTAACACATGAACGGCCCGAAGACCATGGGGTGCTACCCCATATATGTGACGGCGAAACATCACAAAAGCGGGGTCTAGTCTCCCTCGCAGACAAAGAGACATCGCTCAATTGCTAGTCTAAATCACAAAAATGATCGTCATGATCATAAGGAAGTGTCAATTACACTAAGCCAGTAAATATATGAGTTTAGCTTCATGTCCCATAACCACTAGCTTAACTTAAATATTTACGAACAAACTGTAGATCTTCACTAGGAAATTGTCACAAAAAGGGTTCAATCGAACAAGTCCAAGAGCTAACCGACGAAGTGAACGCAAGCGTTTCATACCACTCGTTTTACTAAGTCATTTAATTCGATTTCTCATCCGAGTGAAGTAAAGGCTTGTATATACTAGTAGATTAGAAAACGGTTTGAGAAAACGAGCTTTATATTTAAAACAGTGTTGAAATCGCTTTGATGAAAGAGTTATGATATTCATTACTAGTATTGAAGCCTTCACATTTTTGAAGTGACAAGTCACAAAACGATTGTTGAAAAAAATCGCATCACAAAATTTCACATTCGAAGACGTGAGTAAAGTCCAAAGGAATCAATCCCAAAACCATCAAAGTAGAAGTAGGAAGTGCGGCCAGGCTTGCAGAGCGACCTAACCAAATGCAGGTCGAACGACCTACTGATAAAAAAAAGTGAGCGACCTAACTGGCAGAGTGGTCCAGCGACCTAACAGGTTGAGTGGTCCAGCGACCTAACAGGTTGCGACTTAATAAGGTATCAGGGTCGAGCGACTTAGAGAAGTCAAGGCCATGCGACCTAACAACATTAAGGTGCGAGCGACCTAGCGCTTAACGAAGCCACACGATCTAGCATGAAACAGGTCAAACGACCTAACAAGGTTGAGGCCATACGACCTAAGACCTAACTGTCCAAACGACCTAAGGGGATGTGGTCGAGTGACCTAACAGAAGCAGGTCTAACGACCTAAAATCGGAGGCCAAGCGACCTAAAGCATAATAAGGTCTAACGACCTAAAGGATTGGGTCGAGCGACCTAAGCATGGTGCGACCTAAGGGGTACGCGACCTAAGGGAACGCGACTTAAGGGGTACGCGACCTAAGGACACGCGACCTAGGTGTAAAAAGGGTCGAGCGACTTAATGCCTTCATCAAGACCGAGCGACCTAATGGTACGCGACCTAAAGGATTGCGACCTAAA
Source organism: Allium fistulosum (assembly GCA_030737815.1). Classification (NCBI taxonomy): domain Eukaryota; kingdom Viridiplantae; phylum Streptophyta; class Magnoliopsida; order Asparagales; family Amaryllidaceae; genus Allium; species Allium fistulosum. Next base: position 424,837,769 of record CM060906.1, read on the forward strand.
GACTCGCGACCTAAATGAGACATGGGCCAACGACCTAGCGAGGTAAATGAAGCAGGGCGACCTACGACCTAAGTGCAGAGCGACCTACGACCTAAGTGCCGTGCGACCTAAGGCAAGGCCGACCTAAAAGCGAACGAGCTAAATGCACAGGGACGTCTTCTCCGAGTCAGAACGACCTAAGCCCAGTAATTTTGCCAAAAACGCTACAAATCGGAGTTTTTCACCAATTCAATCCAAATCGAATGCATATGAACATGCTAAAGAGATAGGGAACCATTCCCAACAATCCAATGACGATTATAGGCAAGATGTGATATTAAAAATCTCACCTTTTCACTAAAATGGATAAAGATGAAGCTTGAAAGCAAGGAGAAGCAATCCAAAGCTTGAATCCAATATCTTCTACTTGAATTTGGAGTTGAATGTTGGATTTGCAATTGAATTTGAGTTTGGAGTTTTAATTTCCCATTCTCCCCTCCATTTTTGACAAAGCTTGAAGTGTTTGATAAAGTGAGGAAGAGGAGGTGGGTTGGGGCTAAGTTAAAGAAGGTGCAGTCCAACCAAAGTCAAAGGCGGGAAAAAGTGACAAAAATTCCACTTACTCCAAACATATCAAGTTTACACTCAAAACGATCGCAAACGTCATTTTGAACTCAACGGAGGTGGTCTCGAGTCCTAATTTGACCGTATGCAAAAAGTAGCTTTTCGGACTAACATTCGACTAACGATAAAATATTTAAATAAAATATTTAAATATAAAATCGATAAATATGCGGGTTGTTACACTTTTATACTTGTCTCATTTCTGACATGTCGACCTTATCTATTCCTCGTCCAGGAAAAAGGTTAGGTGAGCCAAGGCACTAGTTTCTCCTCAACGTCTCCTTAGTTTAAGCACCCCACATCCAGATCTCATGAATAGGAAAATCCAGTCTATTCGTCAGCTTTTAGAGCCAAGATTAAATCACTTTATTTTAATAGATTTTCTCCAAATCATTTATTTAAACTCTTTTAAATAAATAATAAACCTCCAAATCATCTTTAAAATAGTTACTTATTTATTTGAAAACATTTCTAAAAGATATGGAAAGGAATTGTTAAGTTTAAATTCATATTTCAAAAGTTATCAAAAGTGCCGCATAAAGTGCTACAAGTAGTGCTGCAAATAGTGTTTTAAAGCTTATTTGATCAAAACAACTTTTCGATCATTTATAAATTCTTTTTTACAACTCAAATATCTTTTTAAACATTTTAAAATATTTATAGAATTTTTTCCATATTTTAAAAAAAATTAAATATATCATTTATATAGAATTGCTTTGGTTTTCGAACTACCAAACCGCGACTATTTTGAAAACTTGTTTTGCTCATATTTCAAAATCTACTAGAACAAATCTTGATTTTCTTTCTTCATTTGAAAATTATGATTATAAAAGTTTGGAAAATTCTAATTATAAAAAATTCCGACTTCGAATCCATCGTATAAATGGATTCAACTTTCTACGGCACAAAATCACGAACTGCCGTTACGAGACATCCCTATTTTTGACTCAATTTTCATAACTTGTCAAAACTTCACCAAACAGGATTTTAGTGTTTATAAAACATTTATAAATCATTTTAAACCATTTTCAAAGAGATTTAAACATTTCATATACACCATTCCATTTATTAAAGGAAAGTGATTTCATTTGTGATTTTCGACGTGTATTTAAAGTGACTTGTTAATACAATCAAAATAAACATATAATCAAAATCCAAACTTGATAAACAATCATCACAACCAAGCATAACAAAACATATATATCATACTATAAATAAAGTTTCTCACCTTTATTTTCACTCGAACTAGTTTTAAAACGGCTATAGCTCTGCTATTTCGAAACCAAACTCCACGAAACCGACCTCAAAAGCCATTGGAAAGTTCGGCATACCCTTAAAAGCTCATGGCCTTGGTGTGGAGGTGGATGGCTCGTCTTTAGGGAATAGGAGGCTGTGGTCGTGGGTTTAGGTGGAGGATTGGAGTGATTTGAAGTGGTATTGAGTGGATTGTATAATGTATATATACTAATATAATTTAATTCCTTTTTATAATTATTTTCTCCATAATTTTGTTTATATATGAAGCCTTTAGAATAGCTTGAAGAAGGAGGAAAAAGATGAAGAATAAGTGTTAGGAATTTATGAAGAAAGGGGTGGGTATTTATAGGAAAAACTTGAAAATAAATATCTAAATGCAAAATTACACAATTGCCCCTAGCCCACACCCCCATCAACTCCATATGCACAACAAAACCCCCCCTTGTGCCTCCGTTTGCTTGAGGTGATATGGTGTAAGGTGAGTTGATGGTTCTTTTTGGTTGCTTAAATATTAAGTTTTTGGGAAAATATCTTAATATTTTGTAATATATATTTATTTAAGTGTATATGTATATTTGTAGGTGTGTGTGTGTGTATATATATATATATATGTTCATGTACATGTTAGGGTGTGTATGTATGTTATATATGTGTATATGTATGTTATATATGTGCACATGACATATAAACAAGGTTGCAACAACTTTGAACAACTTCTGTTTGTTAAACCGGTTAAAATCGGGAAACCGATTCCTGGTCACATTTTTACTTATAAATTAATTTATATATAAATGTAAAAAAAATTTGAAAACTAATTCCTTATCATTTTTAAGTAATTAAAATGATCACATTTGATTTATAAAACAATGTAAATAAATATTAAACAATTGTTTACAAAAATTGCTATTATATCGATAAAGCGATATCCATTTTCTTATATTTTCAAATCAAATATATAACTTTGTAAAACTATTACAAATGATTTATTATCACTTTATAACTATTTAAAATGAATAATTATGATTTAAAAACAATCATTTGAATAATTATAATAATTATTAAATCATTAAATCTCAATTTAAAAAACATGGGTCGTTACATGGGTCAATTTATTGTTTACAACATCATAATCCATGTTTAATTTTTTTTTGAATATTTAAAAATAAAAATAATTTATCGAATTGATAAATTTATGGGTCGTTACACATGTAATTTAACATCTTGTTGGTGGGAAGATACTGATAGATTTATACTTGGACTCGGAATGATTTGGGACATTTTAGAGAAGGTGAAGTTGATAGGAAAAAGGATGAAGGCTGCACAAGATAGAGAGAAGTCATATGATGATAAGAGACATATGGAGCTAGAATTTGCTGTTTGGGATATGGTATTTGTGTAAGCACCACCATTAACCATGTTTACAAAAAATTTATAAGTTTAAAATAAAAGAAACTTTCATTTCCATTTCTCTGTTCCTTCTCTAAATTGCCTCAGGTAAACTCTCCCATTTCTTCTTCTTATTATCTTTTCTACAAATAAAATTTTTGATGGCCGAAACTTTGATTCACCAAAGCATGCACGAGTGACCTCCACCACGTTCCACTCCGCCCCACCACCACCACCTCAGCTCTCCCCAGTCGAACCCGCCTGACAACAACCACCTCCACCTACTCACGCCAGCACACCATCTCCCCAGACCCTACCACGTTCATCCACCACGCCGCCGATCCCCTGACGCACTGCCCACCCACCACGAACCCGTGCTCCACCCAGACCACCGCTGGCCTCACCCACAACCCCAGTATCTCCCAACCACGCCACTGTCTCAATCCACCGCGTCGCTGCCACCTACCAGCACCCAACCCCCTCGTCTTCCCTGCCACCTTCGGCCATTCCAAACCCGCCACCGCACCACCCCATCACCGCCTCTTCCTTCTCGGACTGTCACCGCCTCTCCTTCTCGGCCTTCTGTCACGTCACCTACAGCCTTGCCTAAGTCGAGTGTATGCGGGCGTGTGTGTGTTGTGTACGTGAGCGTTCTGTGGTGTGCGCGTGTGTTGGGAATAGACCTGGGTGCGTGCGTATATGTGTGCCGAGTCTTGGTGTGTGCAAGTGTACATATAGAAGTAGTTACGTGGTGAAAAACATATGAAGATAGTGCAACGGGGATGGAAAGTAGAAGTGTTCTGAAAGAAAAAAAAAGGGTGATGTGTCACTTAGAGAAATGCATGTATGCGTATGAACCTTAAGTGTAGTAAACAGTGTAAATGAAAGGTGGAACTATGAGGCTAGCAGCAGTTACTAAATGCGTCTGGGACTATGCAAACATAAGTAAATATTTTGCATGAATTTGGGGACAGTTGGTCTGGGTAACTTTATATTTACTTATAAAAATGGAACTGAGATGTTTAAAATAGTTTTAAATATTGCAGTATAGTATTACGCCAATATCTATTCCGGTTGCCAAAATAGTAACCGACTTTTCTTTTTCGTTGTGTGCAGAAGCAACCGACTAATTTCTTTCGCAGCAGCATCGATCTTCAACTTTTGTTCTTTTCTCCATCTTCGGTAAGCGCATTTGTATAAATTTATAAATTATATACAAACGTTCATTGTATTAATATCGTTTTCTTTTGTCGATATTACAGTGTCCGTTGTTCGTGCTGCACCGACTCTTTCTCGCTTCTTTCGTGCTTCTTTCACTTCGCCGTCTAATTTCTTTATCCACGAAAGGTGAAATAAATTTTCACGACATATATTCTTATGTTAGTTTATATTGATAATTTGTTTGTTATGTGATGATGAATTGGATGTGAATTGTTGTTAAGTGATATAAATTTGTAAGTAATTTGACATTGGATAGTTAACAAATTAAACGGATTATATTTGTCGAATTGGATTTGTAAACCTGACACCTTTTATATATTAAATTAAGATTAGTCAAACTTGATCACTTAATTTATAATTGTCGTAGAATTTGATAAGTAACCCTTGAACCTGTGAACGTAGATTTTTGTAGTCTTTGAATTGAAATTGTAATTGAACGACAAGTGAAACCGTAATGTTATAATCTTTAATCTACTTGAAATGATAGAGTAGATTCTAGAAATAGTTATATTAATTGGCGTAAATAACAAACGCGAATTAATACGATTATTTCGGGATTATTTGAAATTGTTGAATTGTTGTGAATGGATGCTATTGCTTGTTTATTTACTTTGACACCATCCCAGCTAGCACACTGCAAGTTCCCTTTGTATGTTTTGATTTTGAATTTAAATGGAATCGGGTTGAAATGATAAATACCCAAACAATTTTGACTTAGGATAGAAAATTAAAATAAAACCCGATTGGTCAAATGTTTTGATTTAAATAAAAATAAAGTTTTATTTGACGAATGACAAAGTTTTGAATAATTTGAAATTTAAATTCGAATGAATGTAAATGTGAATATTTGAATTTGGAACGAATATTAAAGTAGTAATTGACAAAAAGAATATTGTTTAAAATTTAATTATGTAATAATTAAATTTAGAATTATTTGATAATTAACTTTTGAAATTATTAATAGTTAAGTTTTGAAATTATTAATAATTAACTTTTGAAATTATCAATAGTTAAGTTGTGAAATGATTAATAACAAAGTTTGAAATAATTAATAATTAAATTCTTAATTTATTAACAATTAAGTTTGGAATTATAAATGAATGAGTTTGAAAATAATTAATAATTAAGATTTGAAATTATCGAAATTTGTTGAGATCGAATTTTAATTAAATTGAATATCTTTATTAAGAGAAATTTGATTATTGAATAAGTGAAACTAAGTTTCTTTAACTAAGTTTTTGAAATTTGAAAGGAATTTCTTTGATAAGAAATAGAATGCGTTTTGTCAAACAAATGAAAACTTGTAATTTAAAGAATTGGATTTGACAAATGTAATTGTAAATAAGTTGTAAACTTTGATAACGAAATCGAACTTAAGACGTAACGTAATGAATTGGAAATTTAATTGAAATTGTTTAATGATAAATTAATTTAATGAATATCGAATGGAAGCGATAATTGATTTAAATCGTTTTGAACGTAAATTTAGTTAAACGATTTTGGAATGAACTTATATACAAAATGCAATGAATATTTGAATTGTTTTAATTGAAACTTTGAAATTGAATTATGGAAATGTTGAAATTGAAATTGGAAAGTTTGAAACGTAATTTTGGAAATTGATTTCGAAAGACTAACGAATTGTCGATTTACGAATTCAAATTGAAATTGAAATGGTTTTGAAATATATTAACGACCAATCGGTGTTATAATCACGAAGGTTATTAAAGGAACCGGAGTCGGTTTGGGACATACTCACTGTCTAAACCGGAAACCACTTTAATAACTATACGCGAAGTGATGATCCAGAATGAAGTGGTTGGATTGGCGAACGTTGATGATTGAAGAAAGTGAACGATGATGGATAGCCTTGACACTTGTGTCAAATTGGAAATGACTAAAACAGGAGCTGTGCCGGGCCAATGGAGGATTAGCTACCTCAAGTGGACACACTTCTTCGTAAACTATTCTTTTACTTTGTGATTGATTGGTGCGCACCCTTGATTTGGGAGTGTTGTTTCACGGTGTTGCGGGCGCTGCGGCGTTGCGTTCTCACCAGTCCGGATCAGGCGAACGGTAGTGTCACTACCTTGGGTATTGCCTCATGTGCCTTGTCATACTTGTATTCCATTTATGCGCGACCACTACGATTTTGATTTGTACCTTTAGTATATGGATTGCCCTCTGGTGACTTCCGGTTTTGGGGAAACTACGGTCTTGTATATGCTTTTGGGAATAAAAATGTGTTAAGGGTGGAATGGGCCATGACTTAACACTATTTTGATATCTTTATATTATTGATAGACATTATCTACTTATCGTACTCTACTATATATAGATAGTTTATCGGATCCTGAAAGATGCTTATTCCAACCATCTTTGAGTTATTGTTATTTCAAATTTTAACCATATTATCTGTATAAGAATATATGTCCTGATTCGAGTGTTTGTTTGTGCATATGCTCGGATCAGACTGAGGATTGTTGTTGCTGCTTACTTGGAGCTGAAGACTTGAAGACTATCTTATCTTTATCAGTATTGTTCTTTCCATTTGGACTATTTGGACATCTATGTTGTTGTATTTCTTTTATTTGAGACATTGTTGTATTTACTTAGTAGCTTCATGAAATACTATTATGACATTGTTGTAATTCCGCTGCACTATTCTGTTATGTTATATTTTCTGTGATTCTGTGATGATTCTCATTTATATACTTATACTCCATTAATGATTCGTGTTTTGTACTATTTAAGTTGACATGTGTGGATTATTGTCAATTTAAATGGTCCAAATATACGGGTTGTTACAGTTGGTATCAGAGCCAGGTTCACGATAACCTTAGCCTGTGGAGTTTAAAGCTCATTAGAGATAGGGTAAACATACCCTAGAATGAGGAGAATCATTTCAGAATCCACATCCTTTGATTCGTCTTTCTCATTGAAATCGTTGAATAGAATTTCCTTAAGTTCTATAAAATTTCTATCTTTGATTCTAAATCACTTTTGGTATTCCAGGATGGCTACCAGAAGAAATATTAGAGGCAGGGGTGGAAATGCTCCTGGTCCACATGCTCCAGCTCCCGCTATCCGATTCTCCACTCTTAGCAAGGAGTATACTCAGCTTGGAGGAGTCAAATTTACTGGCTCCGAGAGTATTATCGAAGCACAACAATGGCTAAAGAGTTTGGAAAGGATCTTTTCTGGCTTGGAGATCGCAGATGCTCAGAAGCGCAAGTTGGCCGCTTGGCAGCTTCAGGATGCTGCACAAGATTGGTGGGAATCAGTCACTTCTCGAACTGATGAGGAAACCATCACTTGGGCCCAGTTTAGGTAGTGATCTATCTAAATTCCTACTAAATAAATTTCTCTCTTATCTCGTCATAATTTTGATTCGTTTCATATCATTTGTAATAGGGATTCTTTCATGGCTCAGTGGATGCCAGCTGTTGGGAAAGCCCAACTCTATCGGTCTTTCATGGATCTCAAGCAGGGCAACATGACCTTTACTGAGTACGAAAGGAGGTTTAACGAACTCTCCAAGTTCGGACCTAGCTTGATTGACACACCTCTACTAAAGAACGAGAAGTTCATACATGGCGCACGCCCAGAGTATTACGAGCTCCTCACCGCTCATGTCCATGGAACTTTCACTGAGTTGATGGATTTTGCTCTTCGGTACGAGGGAAAGCTGGGAACATCTGTCCCCAAAGCCCCAGTTACTCAGACACAGCTAATCAGTTGGGAAAGAGGAAGCAAAATTTTGAGCAACAGAAGAAGAATTGGCAGCAGAAATCCGGGTTTGGCTATTCTCAAAAGAAGCCTATTGACTTATCCTCCATCACTTGTTTCAAGTGCGACCAGAGGGGTCACTACGCCAACAGCTGTCCAACATCTGCCGGTGCCGCTATTCCGCCTCCTCAGAATACTAGGAACGATCTCTGTCACGTATGTCTGCAGCCAGGCCATTTCAAGAGGGATTGTCCTATGTACAAAAAGGGAAAGACGGCTGGGGTATTTGCTATGACTTCTTCCGCCCATGATCCACCTACCCCACCTGCTCCTACTGATAACCAAGGTACATTACAGGGTATTTTTATGTTGCATACTTTACCAGTTAAAGTTCTATTTGATACCGGAGCAACACATAGTTTCATATCTATTGATTTGTGCAATAAACTTGGTTTGGAACCCATTCTTTCATCTACCTTCTTATGTGTATCAAACCCTATTGGAGGGCCCGCTAACCTTAGAAGGGTTTGTAAATATGTCACTCTTATGCATGGCATTCACCACTTCACTTGGGATTTCTGTGTCCTCGGATTTGAAGCATTCGATATACTATTAGGCATTGATTGGCTACGGAAGTTCGAAGCCAATATCTCATGCAAAGCTCGAACAGTCTCTCTCATCGATGACAAGGGCATGCCTTTGGTTATAGAAGGCAAATCACCTCAAGAATATGCTGGGAGTTTTATATTTTCACTTGACTCCCATCCAAATGAACTAAGCTCTACTCCAGTGGTCCAATCCTTTTCTGATGTGTTTGGAGAAGTCAATTCTTTACCACCACCGCGGGAAATCAAATTCTGCATTGACCTTATTCCTGGTGCCCGACCAGTAGTTCTTCCTCCCCGGAGAATGGCTCCTAAAGAAAAAGCTGAACTGAATGCTCAAATTGAAGACTTATTTTCTAAAGGCTTGATTCGGCAAAGTCATTCAGAATGGGGTGCTGCAGTAGTGTTCGTCACAAAATCAGATGGTTCCCTCAGAATGTGTGTGGATTATAGAGAGCTGAACAAGCTCACACACAAGAACAGATATCCAATGCCCCGCATCAACGATCTATTCGACCAGCTCCATGGAGCTAAAGTATTCTCTCAACTCGATCTGGCTACTGGCTTTCACCAACTCAGAATTGCTGAGGAGAGTATTCCTAAGATAGCATTCCGCACTGAGACTGGTTTCTTTGAATGGCTGGTTATGCCGTTCGGTCTTACTAATGCTCCAGCTTATTTCGTCGACTTAATGAATAGAGTTTTCCGGGATGTTCTTAACAAGTTTGTTCTTGTTTTCATCGATGACATTCTCGTTTTCTATAAGGATGAGGAAGAGCATAGGTCACATTTGGCTTTTTTTCTTGAAACTCTACGCAGTCATCAGCTTAAAGCCAAGTTTTCAAAATTCCATTTTTGGAAAGATGAAGTTCGATTTCTTGGCCATATTGTTTCAGAGAATGGGATTTCGGTCGATCCAGCTAAGATCGCCATAATCAATGTAAGTTCCATTCATACTTATCAATTTTATTAAAAATAACTTATCAAATTTCTTAATTCGAATCTTTGGAATTTGCAGGAATGGGAGACTCCCAAAACTCCTACAGATATCCGCAGTTTCTTGGGTTTGGCCGGCTATTACCGCAGATTTATAGAAAACTTTGCCCGTATTGCCACACCACTTACCGCACTAACCAGAAAGAATGTGAAATTTATTTAGAGCAAAAAGTGCGAAGCAGCTTTCAACGAGATAAAGCGAAAGTTGACATCCGCCCCAGTTCTTACCGTTATTGATGGTAGCGAAGGATTGACTGTCTATGCAGATGCCTGTCGAGATGGACTTGGAGCAGTTTTAATGCAGAAAGGAAAAGTTATTGCCTATGCGGGTCGTCGGTTAAAGACCCATGAAACAAACTATGCAACCCACGATTTAGAGCTTCTTGCGGTTGTATTTGCTCTTAAGCTATGGAGGCACTATCTATTGGGAACAAAATTCGAGTTATTCACTGACCATAAGTCATTGAGGTATATCTTCTCGCAAAAGGACTTGAATCAGAGACAAGTCCGATGGCTCGAATTTCTAGCTGCATATGATCTTGATATTAACTACACATCGGGAAAAGCAAATGCCGTAGCTGATGCTTTGAGCAGAAACCAAGCTATGATATGTTGTAATCTTGTGGAAGGAATGTTATTCCAGCTTTCCGTCTCCCCAGCTCTTATGGATCGTATTATAGCCAAGCAGTATGAGGACACTTTGCTTTATCGCATCAAAGAAATAGTTCTTGGCAGAGTTGAAAATGCTGATAATAAAGTGGGTGCACATGTTGATAGTAATGGAATCTTGAGGATTGATAATCGAATTTGTGTTCCTAATGTTGATGGTCTAAGACAGGAAGTGCTGAGAGAAAATCATAAGTCTTCGCTTTCATTTCATCCCGGTGTCACTAAAATGTACCAGAACATGAAGAAGTTATATTGGTGGAGTGGGATGAAGCGCGATATTTCTACCTATGTTAGCAGGTGTACCACTTGCCAACAAGTAAAAGCTGATCACAGAAAGACAGCAGGATTGCTTCAACCTCTAGAGATTCCAGGTTGGAAATGGGAGCAGATTTCTATGGACTTTATTGATGGGCTACCAAGGACTAGAAAGGGTAACGAAAGCATATGGGTAATTGTCGACAGACTGACGAAGTCCGCTCACTTTATTCCAGTCAAGACCACTCGTACAGCTTCGAGTTTGGCCGAGATATACATGAGAGAAGTTGTTAAACTTCATGGGGTACCATCTAGTATTGTATGCGATCGAGATCCTATTTTCACCAGTAAATTCTGGAAAGCATTTCAGGATACTTTGGGCACCAAACTGAATCTGAGCACAGCATATCATCCTCAGACAGATGGCCAAACTGAGAGGGTGAATCAGATTTTGGAAGATCTTCTCCGGGCTTGTATTATTGACTTTGGTGGATCTTGGGAAGACCATCTTCACTTGGTAGAATTCACTTATAATAATAGTTACCAGGTAAAGAGTTTGAATTTCAAATTTGAATAAGTATATTTTGAATTTTAATTAATTATCCTTTATAAACCAGGCAAGCATTGGTATGGCACCGTTCGAAGCCTTATATGGACGGCCGTGCAAATCGCCAGCTTGTTGGATCGAGTCTGGAGATCGATTAGTGCTTGGACCAGAAATGATTATGGAAGCTTCTGAAAAAGTCGAAGAAATCAGGGAGAAGATAAAGACGGCACATGACAGACATAAGAGCTATGCTGACAAAAGGAGAAGAGATCTCGAATTCAGTATAGGAGACAAAGTATTTCTGAAAGTGTCGCCTTTGAAGAATATTGTTCGGTTTGGAAGAAAGGGGAAGCTAGCTCCCAGATTTGTTGGTCCGTTTGAGATTACAGAAATAGTCGGAACATTAGCATATAGAGTTGCATTACCAGAGAAGTTCGCCGGTGTGCACAACGTGTTCCACGTCTCACATCTTTGCAAAGTTGTACACGATCCATCTATGACCATCCCTACTGCCCAGTTGGAAGAGATAGTTATTGAGCCTGATTTGACTATTGAGCGAAAGCCACTTCGGATAGTCGATCGTGAGACAAAGCAACTCAGAAGGAAGTCGGTAAATCTCGTCAAAGTACAGTGGAGTGCAGATGAGCGAGATTGCACGTGGGAAACTGAGGATAGCATTCGGGATTCAAACCTCGAACTATTAATTTCAGGTATTATTCAAATTTCTCGAAATCTATCTTGACTTTCCTACTTATTTCATTTCTACTTCACTCTTCTCGTTCCTTTTCGAGGACGAAAAGTTTTGAGTGGGGGAGATTGTAACGACCCTAAATTTTCGGCAAAATTTAAAATTTAGAATTCATCGTTTCAATAAAAATTTTGAAATTTTAAATGATCTCAATTTACGTCCAAACTTTATTTATGACATACGTCTAGTTAGATATGGACATAGAAAAAGTTTCGTGGCAAAATATTACATAAAAATCCGTTCGCGTTTTACTGTATATCAGTCCATATAAAGCTGCGTAAAATTTATCTTCCAAATCCAAATATTTTTACACAGTCCGCTTGTAAAAAATTTTCTGATCAAGATTATGTAATTCGTTTCGTCTAAAACTGTCATCGCCTGCTCCGTTTAAATTGTTTTGCAAATCGTACAATTTAAGCGGCGTAAATGCAAATTTTATAAAATCGTCGTATCACAATAATCTGTGTACCGTTGGAAGCGCGTCGTCGCACTGATAAAAACGGTATACTTATTCGTGTTAATCGGAATCAGTCGAAAAGCGTCACGTTAAAATTGACCGTTTCGGACGGACCGATTAAACACGTTGCAGCCCAAATTTTTCTACCCACTTACAAAGGAAATATGGAAGAATTATAGTCAGCTGGAAGAAATAAATAGGATAGCTGAAGGGTGAAGAGTTGCATAGAGAATGAGGTAACGTTGGGAAGTTAAAAGGTGAATGGTTGGAAATGAATATGACGGTTGAAAGTTCAATAAATCAATTACTTTTTACAAAAAATTTATAAGTTCAAAATAAAAGAAACTTTCATTCCCATTTCTCTGTTCCTTCTCTAAATTGCCTCAGGTAAACTCTCCCATTTCTTCTTCTTATTATCTTTTCTGCAAATAAAATTTTTGATGGCCAAAACTTTGATTCACCAAAGCATGCACGAGTGACCTCCACCACGTTCCACTCCGCCCCACCACCACCACCTCAGCTCTCCCCAGTCGAACCCGCCTGACAACAACCACCTCCACCTACTCACGCCAGCACACCATCTCCCCAGACCCTACCACGTTCATCCACTACGCCGCCGATCCCCTGACGCACTGGCCACCCACCACGAACCCGTGCTCCACCCAGACCACCGCTGGCCTCACCCACAACCCCAGTATCTCCCAACCACGCCACTGTCTCAATCCACCGCGTCGCTGCCACCTACCAGCACCCAACCCCCTCGTCTTCCCTGCCACCTTCGGCCATTCCAAACCCGCCACCGCACCACCACATCACCGCCTCTCCCTTCTCGGACTGTCACCGCCTCTCCTTCCCGGCCTTCTGTCACGTCACCTACAGCCTTGCCTAAGTCGAGTGTATGCGGGCATGTGTGTGTTGTGTACATGAGCGTTCTGTGGTGTGCGCGTGTGTTGGGAATAGACCTGGGTGCGTGCGTTTATGTGTGCTGAGTCTTGGTGTGTGCAAGTGTACATATAGAAGTAGTTACGTGGTGAAAAACATATGAAGATAGTGCAACGGGGATGGAAAGTAGAAGTGTTCTGAAAGAAAAAAAAGGGTGATGTGTCACTTAGAGAAATGCATGTATGCGTATGAACCTTAAGTGTAGTAAACAGTGTAAATGAAAGGTGGAACTATGAGGCTAGCAGCAGTTACTAAATGCGTCTGGGACTATGCAAACATAAGTAAATATTTTGCATGAATTTGGGGACAGTTGGTCTGGGTAACTTTATATTTACTTATAAAAATGGAACTGAGATGTTTAAAATAGTTTTAAATATTGCAGTATAGTATTACGCCAATATCTATTCCGGTTGCCAAAATAGTAACCGACTTTTCTTTTTCGTTGTGTGCAGAAGCAACTGACTAATTTCTTTCGCAGCAGCATCGATCTTCAGCTTTTGTTCTTTTCTCCGTCTTCGGTAAGCGCATTTGTATAAATTTATAAATTATATACAAACGTTCATTGTATTAATATCATTTTCTTTTGTCGATATTACAGTGTCCGTTGTTCGTGCTGCACCGACTCTTTCTCGCTTCTTTCGTGCTTCTTTCACTTCGCCGTCTAATTTCTTTATCCACGAAAGGTGAAATAAATTTTCACGACATATATTCTTATGTTAGTTTATATTGATAATTTGTTTGTTATGTGATGATGAATTGGATGTGAATTGTTGTTAAGTGATATAAATTTGTAACTAATTTGACATTGGATAGTTAACAAATTAAACGGATTATATTTGTCGAATTGGATTTGTAAACCTGACACCTTTTATATATTAAATTAAGATTAGTCAAACTTGATCACTTAATTTATAATTGTCGTAGAATTTGATAAGTAACCCTTGAACCTGTGAACGTAGATTTTTGTAGTCTTTGAATTGAAATTGTAATTGAACGACAAGTGAAACCGTAATGTTATAATCTTTAATCTACTTGAAATGATAGAGTAGATTCTAGAAATAGTTATATTAATTAGCGTAAATAACAAACGCGAATTAATACGATTATTTCGGGATTATTTGAAATTGTTGAATTGTTGTGAATGGATGCTATTGCTTGTTTATTTACTTTGACACCATCCCAGCTATCACACTGCAAGTTCCCTTTGTATGTTTTGATTTTGAATTTAAATGGAATCGGGTTGAAATGATAAATACCCAAACAATTTTGACTTAGGATAGAAAATTAAAATAAAACCCGATTGGTCAAATGTTTTGATTTAAATAAAAATAAAGTTTTATTTGACGAATGACAAAGTTTTGAATAATTTGAAATTTAAATTCGAATGAATGTAAATGTGAATATTTGAATTTGGAACGAATATTAAAGTAGTAATTGACAAAAAGAATATTGTTTAAAATTTAATTATGTAATAATTAAATTTAGAATTATTTGATAATTAACTTTTGAAATTATTAATAGTTAAGTTTTGAAATTATTAATAATTAACTTTTGAAATTATCAATAGTTAAGTTGTGAAATTATTAATAACGAAGTTTGAAATAATTAATAATTAAATTCTTAATTTATTAACAATTAAGTTTGGAATTATAAATGAATGAGTTTGAAAATAATTAATAATTAAGATTTGAAATTATCGAATTTGTTGAGATCGAATTTTAATTAAATTGAATATCTTTATTAAGAGAAATTTGATTATTGAATAAGTGAAACTAAGTTTCTTTAACTAAGTTTTTGAAATTTGAAAGGAATTTCTTTGATAAGAAATAGAATGCGTTTTGTCAAACAAATGAAAACTTGTAATTTAAAGAATTGGATTTGACAAATGTAATTGTAAATAAGTTGTAAACTTTGATAACGAAATCGAACTTAAGACGTAACGTAATGAATTGGAAATTTAATTGAAATTGTTTAATGATAAATTAATTTAATGAATATCGAATGGAAGCGATAATTGATTTAAATCGTTTTGAACGTAAATTTAGTTAAACGATTTTGGAATGAACTTATATACAAAATGCAATGAATATTTGAATTGTTTTAATTGAAACTTTGAAATTGAATTATGGAAATGTTGAAATTGAAATTGGAAAGTTTGAAACGTAATTTTGGAAATTGATTTCGAAAGACTAACGAATTGTCGATTTACGAATTCAAATTGAAATTGAAATGGTTTTGAAATATATTAACGACCAATCGGTGTTATAATCACGAAGGTTATTAAAGGAACCGGAGTCGGTTTGGGACATACTCACTGTCTAAACCGGAAACCACTTTAATAACTATACGCGAAGTGATGATCCAGAATGAAGTGGTTGGATTGGCGAACGTTGATGATTGAAGAAAGTGAACGATGATGGATAGCCTTGACACTTGTGTCAAATTGGAAATGACTAAAACAGGAGCTGTGCCGGGCTAATGGAGGATTAGTTACCTCAAGTGGACACACTTCTTCGTAAACTATTCTTTTACTTTGTGATTGATTGGTGCGCACCCTTGATTTGGGAGTGTTGTTTCACGGTGTTGCGGGCGCTGCGGCGTTGCGTTCTCACCAGTCCGGATCAGGCGAACGGTAGTGTCACTACCTTGGGTATTGCCTCATGTGCCTTGTCATACTTGTATTCCATTTATGCGCGACCACTACGATTTTGATTTGTACCTTTAGTATATGGATTGCCCTCTGGCGACTTCCGATTTTGGGGAAACTACGGTCTTGTATATGCTTTTGGGAATAAAAATGTGTTAAGGGTGGAATGGGCCATGACTTAACACTATTTTGATATCTTTATATTATTGATAGACATTATCTACTTATCGTACTCTACTATATATAGATAGTTTATCGGATCCTGAAAGATGCTTATTCCAACCATCTTTGAGTTATTGTTATTTCAAATTTTAACCATATTATCTGTATAAGAATATATGTCCTGATTCGAGTGTTTGTTTGTGCATATGCTCGGATCAGACTGAGGATTGTTGTTGCTGCTTACTTGGAGCTGAAGACTTGAAGACTATCTTATCTTTATCAGTATTGTTCTTTCCATTTGGACTATTTGGACATCTATGTTGTTGTATTTCTTTTATTTGAGACATTGTTGTATTTACTTAGTAGCTTCATGAAATACGATTATGACATTGTTGTAATTCCGCTGCACTATTCTGTTATGTTATATTTTCTGTGATTCTGTGATGATTCTCATTTATATACTTATACTCCATTAATGATTCGTATTTTGTACTATTTAAGTTGACATGTGTGGATTATTGTCAATTTAAATGGTCTAAATATACGGGTTGTTACAGTTTGGAAATTCAAGAAAGTTAGCATAATGATTCATTTGAACTTTTTGATATTAAAGCAGATTGGTTGTTTGGCTTATAGAGTAGAACTTCCAAAGAAGATGGCAAGAATCCATAATTTATTTCAGGCACCACATTTGTGAAAGTGTGAATATGATTCAACTATTATAGTCGAACAAACTCAGTTAGAAGATATTTCGCAAGGCATGCCAGTTTTTTAAGTAGCCCATCCACTTTTATTCAAATAGAAGAAGTTAAATCATCTATGTATAGGAGTATGGTAGAGTGCCAAATCTACTAAATAAGCACGTAATTAACCCCCTCGCTAGAGGAGTAGTCACTATCATCTAGTCTAGAGTCAAGTCCAGTTACATCTACAAAATTACGGTAAAGCCGACGTAGGTTAGGTATAAATTCTATTATGTCATTCCCATAATTGTATTTCCTATCCCATGTATAATCCTCTAATACTTTTGGTTCCAAATCCCTTGCTAGCCATTATACAAATGGGCATCACCAAAAATATGGTAAAATAAGTACCTATTCCTACCAAGCAATCCCCAAAAAACTTAAAATATGACCCCTTACTCGGCTTATATCTCTTTTCGGTTGTAAAATTTCCCAGGTATGCCCAGTAGAGTTCCAAATGATAAGCATGGAGGGGAAAGGTAACTTTGAAGGAGGATCAATGATTATGAAAGTAGGTGGACCGTAGATTGGAGATGGCTGGGTAGAAGTGACTTTATCAGTGCATTGTGGTAGGGGGAGGCAATATCGACAAGTATTGAGAAATCAACAATGAGCTCAGAAGTAGGTTGCTATGCTTTGAGGACCCACTGCCTAATAGGCAATAAGGAAGAGGGACAATGGGAGGAACATGTAGCAGAATTTCATTAGGAGAGGGGAGTGACGAAAGGGGACCATGATTGCAAAATTTTTATGTATGATCTAATGATTGACATGTTGTGCATATGTCAAGTTTCCAACTATGGTGAACATGACTATTACTACTTACCTTTCTACTGCTTTGTTCTTAGCTTGGATGGTAATAGCATAGTTAGTCAATATCAATCAATACCTTCGCATAGAAAAGCCTTTTTCTTAGCACCTTATTAGCATCAAAACATTTCAATTCACATGCTAGGTTAGCTAACCAATCGATTCTAGCCATAGGTTGAAGAACAGATGGAATGCTAGAATGTGTGAGCCCAAACAGAAAGAGAAAGAACTGGCTCCTTTGCTATATCAACAAAATGACACCACATGGTGATGATAAATGGCTTGCCATCAATCAAAGATGGTTCGTATTCTAGAATGCAATGCATGTCATCCTGATTGAAGAAGTGAAATTTGAACATAGATCTGTCAAAGTGAACATCGAGCGCTCCTTTAAGTCTCCATACACCCCGAAAATGTGAAGGAACCATATCATAATATGAACTAAAATTGAGGAAAAAACAAACAATATAATATTTTGGAATTCACAACCACCTCAATAAATTCTTTTGGTGATATCATAACTTCATCTTCCTTAACTATCTCAAATTTCTTTCGAATATACAAACCCTTGTTTTTAGGAAATTTTCAAATAAGAGAGGATGTTCTTTGAGGAGAATGGGGTGAACATTTTCGTTAGGCGAAGTGGAGCTTACTGGATTGAAGCTAACTAGGATAATAGGATGAGATATTGAGTCATAAAGATTTGGAGCATTAGACCTATAACTGGGCGGAGATTCCTTTGGAGCATTTAAGCATACATGATCATTACATTACTTTGGAGCATCGATACCACATGCCACTTGAGCAGCCAACCTATCATGCAGACTAAATTGAATCTTACCAATCCTTTTTATTTTCTTGACATCAAAGATACCATCCTTAATACCCGAAATGGGCAAGGGCTGATGTAACACCCTGCCTCTTTACCTATACTACTAAATAGTATTACTAAGCAATACCATCTAGTAATATAGAGAATAAAGTTTGTTAAGAGCGACCTGATGTGAATATTCCCTTGAGCTAACACTAACATGTCTTTCTTACAAAAATTTAAGGATCTAAACTAAAAAAATTGATGTATACAGTCTTGGCATAAAGCAATAAATATATAGGTTGAATTAAATTAGAACAATATACAATATCAGTTACAGAATCACATGTCACAGCGAAATAATATACATCATATACAACTATAAATGTATGAGTCTACAAAATGATAATATTACACCTACATATCCAATATATACACATAACATCCCATACAAAATATATTCGTACATACACATGAGGTAACTCAAACTATCAAAAATATTTTATCCTTAGGCTAGCATACATGTCCAAGGTCAATGAGTCTTGTTAACTGTAGAGTCTCAGCCTAACCCGAATCTTATAAAAATAAATGGGTCAGATTATATTTAATTAAAAGGTGTGAGAATAATATATGATAACACATAATTACAGAGTAATATAAAATATGCCAACCCAAATCAATCCAAAAGGATCTATCATGAAATAATCACCATTTCATAGAACACTCAAGTCTATCATAAGCTATCATGCGCAAATATGGTGATTCACATATATCCATTTCAAATCAATGGAACTAAAATAAATCCATATAAGGATATCACTAAATTGAAGGTACGGTCCCCTTCTCGACAAAACATAGAGGTACGGTCCCTTCCTGGATAGAGGTGCAGTCCCCCCTTGGAAAAAATATAGAAACATGATGTAGTTACTAGAAAGCTACTAATAATTGTTATCTATTCTTAGGCAATATGAAATCACAAATGTAGCTACTAGTAAGCTACTTAATGCATAAGCAAAGGTACGGTCCTCTCCTGGACAGAGGTACGGTCCCCTCCTAGTCAAAACAGAAGGTGATAACTCGTCACCTACAAAAGCCTATGGTAACCATCAATTGATCTCCAAAAAAAGATAGCATGCAGAGCCGCCTAGTAAGTTGCCAGGATCATGAGTGATCAACTTGACCGTCAAAATCAAATGATCATCATGATCGTTAAAATCAAGTGTTACATTTTTCTTAGGGACCTATCAGCCTATATATCTGAACACTCTAGGATAATACAACTCTAAAGAGTTAATCACTACCGCTTTAGTAATTGCTAGAATTTCACTAAATGTCCCATACCATCAAGTGATATTCAAGTACTTACTTAAAGCTAGTAAATTCCACTCAATATACTCTATTCAGCAAGTTATAGAAATAAGCAAAAGAATTGTACCAAAAGTCCTACACCAATTTGTACGATCGACAGTTTATTAAAATTCCTCATTTTATAGAAAAACATGAAATCTTAGTAAAATCTTAAATCCATAATAAATAAATAAAAGAGTTTTGAGTTAATTATATATATATATATATAAAGATATAATTTTCCAAAATCACTTTTAAATCCTTAAATTCATTTGAAAGAAGAGCTGTTTATTTGCAAAGGCTTTTGAACTGTTTCAAAATCATTTAAACCTATTTTATAGCTAAAATCACTTGAAATTGAAATTATTACTTTCGTACCAGCTTTTATAAAATAATATTGTATTTTATCCTTTGCCTCTAAAAGATCTCCATAATTATAATATACTTATAATAGTTAATTTAAAATGGTTTTGTGAATAAATATTCTCATCTTTAAAAGCTTTAGTAGAAATTTTGAAATAAAAATAAGTTAAGAATATAATATAATTTAAATATATTCTATAAAATAAATTACCGTAAGGATCAAAATAGACAAAACCTCATTTTGAAAATCTTTTAAAAACATTTAAACGATTCAAATAATAAACCATCAAGAATGCAATATCTAGATCCAACATCGCTATATAAAATATCATTCCATAACATAAAATTTATTTAGTGATTCGAGTTGGTTTCCGCCAACTTTGGTTACACAAACAATGCACAAGTATCGACACACTATAAAGTTTTAATTCACAAACGGATATAGTTCCGTATGTAAATTTACACAATCAATCCATATAAGGAAACAACACACCAAAGCAATCAACTACCTCCAAAATATATGCAATAACCAGAATACACCATATATATTAATAATAAGGTACAACGGTGAACAACAATTCATTTTAGCTAATTCAATCATTAACAACAAAAAATTATCACATAATCTACCATATTAGGGCATGTAAAAGGTATTCATATATGTAGAGACATAAATGTGAGTTAAAAATAACTCACCAATGATGCAGTCGCTCTTACCTGTTGCAACAAGACCTTGCATCCACCATGCCCCTTAACTTCATCTTCTGTATTCAATACTTCATTTACAAATTATATTTCGATAACTAGACAACTCCTTTCAATTCAATGCTTATTTATTTTTATTTAATTATTCCTTGTATTATTAAAAAATAAAATTATTTTTTAACTACTTAAATGATATAAAAATTATTTACACTTAAAAAATATTTTATATTTAAAAATATCTCTTTATCCCATTTTATATATTTTCTGAAAAGAATATATTAATTAATTCAATTATCAAAATAAAATCTATTTCCAAAATAGATTTCGATTAAGTAAAAGTTAATTTCAAAATAATAGTTATCAAAAATCGAATGAAAGCATTTTTATATTTATTAAATTTGTATAATATTACGGCTTTGAAAACAGGTTTGTTATAGACCTCCCTCTATAAAAAATTGCATCCTCACAATTCCTTATATGGAGACGTTATACACAACTCAAATCATTAACTTTCTTCGCATTCTATAATCTATAATTAAGCTGAGATTCAATCAATCCTCTAAGTAGTCAATACTAAAGCAAATCTTATTATACGTTATAAATTTAAATCGACTCATTTATTGACTTTCTATTTTTCGTATATGAATAATTTAGTGAAAATTTCCTAAGCATCAAATTTTTCAAAAAATTTCGACAGAGTCTCCTTTGCACAAAGAGTATTTTAAAAAATCACAATAAAATCACAATAAATATACATCACAATCAATGGGGCAACCCAAAAAATGGGAAACAATATAATAATTGATCAATATAGCGTAAATACATACCTTTATTTTAGCATTTAAAAGTAAGTTACCTTACTACCTTACGAACAAAAGCAAGCCAAAGCCACCGCATAGTCGCATTAGGACTTCTAGAGCATCTATACTTAACTCAAATTCGAACATTAGTGGCATATAAGAAATATAATAAGTATACATGATTTTAATAAATAGACAACATGCATTTTTAATTTTAGCCACTATAATCAAACCCGAATGAACAAAATGTTGAATTGAATCGTACCAGTCTATACTGGGGTTTATTACTCATTTTTGTACTTGCTGTTTTATTTTCCAATTATTTCTTCAATTGAGAGAAAGAAAGAGAGTAGTAGGAATTCTCTTATCCCATTCGGAAGGATATCATCTTCATAATTATCCATGACTGTTTTTGTCTATAGTATGACCACTTGATGAAATGTGGAGGAAAGTGGGGGAAATGGCCGATACTACTGGAAGGATTCCTCTTTGGCTAATAGGTACTGTAGCTGGTATTCTTGTGATCGGTTTAGTAGGTGTTTTCTTTTACGGTTCATATTCTCGACTCAGTTTTAAGGACTAAAATCACAAATTTAGACACGGGTTCCAAAAGCACAATTGTTATACAATGTATAAGCTTTGAAAAGAAACATTTGGATCATCAAAATGTAGAGTGCACAATGAGTTATGACATTCTTTTCAAAAACAATAAATTTTGAAATTTTTAACTAAGCGCAGGCCCACTTTGGAAAACAACGTTTTTAACCTAGAAAACAAAAAAATTATACAAAACTCTTAAGATAAAAGTAGTTGCTTATATTCTTAGATTTTTGGAAAGTGCAAGATCGTCGAAATGGATACAACATTTGAAAGTTACGGCCAAAATACTTTAGCATTGCTGTTTAGAAAATATATACATAAGTAACTAAAAAAACAAAACAATAATTAAACTATCTAATGTTAAGTTCAAACTTCCATATTACAGAACATCAATCAATGCTTACTTAGTATCAGATTTTAGAACCGCTAATTAGTCTTTATGAAATGTTGTTTCAAATTTCCAATTAGTTGATTATTGGAATTTGGTACGTACTAGTTGAGTGTAGCATCTCCGAAATAAAAATCTATAATAAAATTAGAAATGAAGATCATAATATTTTTGATTTGAGGTTATTAATTTATTGGCATTGCCAAGCCTACATAGAACAAGAGATGACAGTAGGAAACATATGAATTTACATGAAGCACTTTGGTCCATGCTAATAGTGAGTGTTAAATTTGTACTTGCACGTCATTGGTAAACTTTAACCCATAGAAGTTAGTTTAGAAGCAAATTAGACCTCAGTTATGTTTTTATTAACATTTTCAACAATGACCTCATGATATGTAGGAATGACAGCTCATCATGAAAGATAAAGCTAATACAAAATCTAAAAATCATATTTGACAACAGTGTTAGTCGCTATGCACAGGATCAAAGATGGCCAACGGTTGTAAACAATGTAAATGCAGCGGAAATAAAAAAGTAGATAACATGGTCGACCTTATACTTATTTGTAGCACCTCTTCTATGTTCAATCCCTAAGCACCTTTTTAGGAATTTCACTATCTACACCCCCACTTCACCCGGAGGAACATGTTTACAGACTCCGCCTGAACAACTAAATAGGACTTCAACAATAGTTAGAAGTAGCGTAACAAATGTTACTTTTTGACACATCGTATCTTGATATACATAATGTTACTTTGATGTACAATAACTCCTACAGCCAGACCAAACTATATTGAGTGGAGGTGTAGAGGCTAAGGAGTTTATTTGACTAGAATATGGGATGTGGAAATGAAGTACACTAGTCGAAATCTTTGAATCACATGAATTTCGTGGAATTCAGAGTATTGCTTAGGAATTAATAGTTTGAGGCCTAGAATTCAAAGCATAGAGTTGTGCTTCAATGTATGTTGATTCAGGAATGGTTAGGGGATTATATGTTGTTGTAGGGATGCTAATGTAGGGGTGCATCCTTCCAAATTCGCCACTGATGAAGAGAAGTGGCTGCAGAGCGAAGAGATACAACTTCTGGAGCGAAGAGACACGAAGGCACCAATTCAAAAAAAAATAGCCATTTTTGTACTAGCTCAGTCGAATGAGGATCAAATTCAATGAACTGAAAGTGGCCAATTTTGGTCCAGAACTTCTAGCTTGATTCAATCGGCTATTTTTTATAAGTTAGTCAACTTAGGCTAGTTCAGTCGACTAAGCAAGAATTTCAGTCGACTGAATAAGCATAATTTCCAAAAGCTTGCTTAGTTCAGTGGTAAAAGCATGCGCTCATTTCTCAGCCCATCCAGGTTCGAGTTCTAGCTTTGCATAGTTTTAGCCAATTTATTTTTCGCCTTTTCCATCATCGTTTTGACCTGAAATAACTTAATAAACATATTAGTGGCATTGTTGTATGGTTGTTATCATCAAAACACAATATATATGGTTCTAACAAATAGTGTCTAATAACTATGCACAACTGCAAATAGTGCAATAGTCTGTAAAGGAAAAAAATTACAGTCGCAAAATCAAAGATGAATATCAAACTTCTCTATGAGCAACAACATATTGCAAAAACAAGAATTAGTTCAAGGTAACACTTATTGTGTTGTTTCATGATTCTAGATAGTCGGGCTTGGAAAGTGTGTATTTGTTTTGACAGGTATGGCACATGATTAATTTATGTGCAACTTCTTAGTATAGAGTAACAAGTATAGTTCTTGTTTGAACATGAATAACCACAAAAGCATAAGGATTCTTGCCGTCCAAAAAAAAGGATCCATTTGCTTTGAAATATAAGTTGTTTGTTTTCCAATCACCTTCCATTCACGAAATTATAAACTTCATTATTGAAAAACTTAGTTTCTAAATTTATTTTGCTAATAGAATTGTATAAAATATCTTTCAACACTTGTATATACAATTTTTTTCAAAATTCAATTAATACTTCCATCGTTTTTTCTTGCAAACCATCCATTTTAAATTTTTAAATAATTTATAACTCATAATAATCCAAGATACTACTTCATTAAATTGCATATGAGTATAATTACAATAATAAACCATGTTATATATTTTTGAAATCTTATTTTCGAAAACTAAGAGTTGCAAAAATTCAAATCCACTTTAGCAAATCTAACTTATAAAGTCAAAATAAATTTTCTCTTTCCATATACTTATACAATTTTTTTCCATAATAATTATATTTTCCAATGTATTTATTCCTTTTAAATATACATCAAAGCATTTTTTTCCTTTATACATACATTTTTCTTTTCTTTTTTCTACTAGAAAATTTCACTTTTATTTTTTTTCCTCAATTCAAAACCATCCATTATATCTTAGATATGTTTTTAGAAAATACTTTTGAATTCAACTTTAACAAGTGTATTATTAAATACATAATTCGCAAACTTAATTTATAAATAAACATACAACGTCATCGTGCTACAAGATTTTAGCGATTCGTCTTACCAATTGGCTGTAATGTTGACTATCTAGAATTTCATATCAATAATGCCTCGCCATTATCACAACTTCACAATAATCGCGTGGCAGTATACGTTGTTTGAAAATAATTAATTTAAAAAAAAAATGTTTTTATTTTTTCAAATTAACACATTATTTTATAAAACAATATAAACTCCAAGTAAAAAAATTTCTCATTATATTTTCAAAATATTGGGCCAATTCTTCTCTCATTCAAGAGTTTAGAAATTCCCGTCGATACGTTGACTACTCATATCAACCAAAATTCATAATCCTGCCAATGGACCAATCAACACAAAATATACCATTAAAATTCTTTTCAACCACTTTAGAAAATAATATTCATACTTTCTCAAAATCATTTACTTGCTTACATAAAAATATTAACTTATTATGTTACATATATACACATCCATTTATCAACCATCTGCAATCAAAACAATACATCACACCATATTCAATTATTCATAACAACAAGTAGCCATCCATTCAATTATATTTTATTCATTATATGTATAATTTCCAATTCTATATTTTAATTATATATATAATTTATCGTTCTTTATACACTATTACTATTAATCGCTTAAACATTTTTATTATTCCCCAACAGTTCTGTTTTGAAGAAACCGCTGGCTTTTATTAATAATTGTGTTCGCCTAGACTCAAATAGGTTTACATATTTTTGAGTTATAACTTCTTATTTAATTTCACATTTTAAACTAAGCATAAACAAAAACAAACAACATACATTTCAATCAAACAACCAATCGTCTTCAATAGAAAACTATTTTTCAGCTTTGGCTGCACGCTCGGATCACTAATAGATCCTTTTATTCAAATTCACTTCATCACGACTTGCATTCCATGCAGGTACAAATACAATGAAGAAGTAGGGATAAGGAAAATAGATAACATGAAATAATAAATACTTCCCCAGATGATTACCTAGTAATCATTGAACACTCTTACCATCCCTTTAATATAGGGTAACAACCACACACCCAAGGGGAATTTGGGACTCTAAGTCACTCTAGGTCAAGATTAGTGTCTTCTATATTCTATATTATTTTGACCTGCTCTTATACCAAGTTGCAACGCCCAACCTCTATATCTATACCACTAAAGAGTATTACTAATAACGTGTAGTATTATAGAGAATGAGGTTTACTAAGAGTGACATAATGTGAACATTCCCTTGAGCTAACATTGACACATCTTTCTTACAAAAAATTTAAGGATCTGAACTGAATAATTAACGTGTACTGTCTCGGCACAAAGAAATAAACACATATGTTAAATTAAATCAGAACAATATGCAATATCAGTCACAAAATCATCAATCACAGCAGAATAATATACATCGTATATAACTACAAAACTATGAGTCTACACAATAATAATACTAGACTAGCATATCTAATATATACACATAACATCCCATACAAAATATATTCATATATCTGTACATAAGGTAAACTCAAATTGTCAAAAATAGTTTATCCTCATGCTAGCACACATGTCCAAGTTCAGCGAGTCCTATTACCGTTAATGTCTCGGTACCTGAATATTATGAAAATATATGAGTCAAACTATATCTAATTTAAAGGTGTGAGAATAATATATCACAATAATATATGAAAATATAGTTACAGAGTGATATAAAATATGCCAATCCAAATCAATCCAAAAAGATATATCATGAAATAATCGTCATTTCATAAAACACTCAAGTCTATCATAGGCTATCATTTGCAAATATGGTGATTCACATATGTCCATTTCAAATCAATGGAACTAAAATAAATTCATATAAGGATATAACAATATTAAAGTTATGGTCCCTTTCTAGACAAAACAGAGAGGCACGGTCCCCTCTTGGACAAAGGTACGGTCCCCTCTTGGACAAAACACAAAAACATGATGTAGCTACTAGAAAGCTACTAATAATTGCTATCTCTTCTTAGGCAATACGAAATCACGAATGTAGCCACTACTAAGCTACTAAATGCATAACAAAAAGTACGGTCCCCTCCTAGACAGAGGTACGGTCCCCTCCTAGACAAAATACATAGTGATAGCTAGTCATCCACAAAAGCCTATGGCAACCATCAATTGATCTCCAGAAAAAAGTATCATATGGAATAGTCTAGCAAGTTGCCAGTATCACAAGTGATAAACCAGATCGTCAAAATCAAATGATCATTATGATCGTCAAAATTAGGAGTTACATTTTTCTTGGGGATCTATCAGCCCATATAGCCGAACACCCTAAGATAATACAACTCTAAAGTATTAATCACCGTCACTTTAGTAATTACTAGAATTTCACTAGATGTCCTATACCAACTAGTGATATTCAAGTACTTACTTAAAGCTAGTAAATTCAACTCAATATACTATATTCAACAAGTTATATGAATAAGAGGAAGAATTGTACCAAAAGTCCCATACCAATCTGTACGATTCGACCGTTTATTAAAATTCCTCATTTAATAGAAAAGCACAAAATTTTCGTAAAATCCTAAATCCATAATAAATAAAATAAAAGAGTTGTAAATTAATTTTATATATACAAAGATATAATACCCTAAAATCACTTTTAAATCTTTAAATTCATTTTAAAGAAGAGATGTTTATTTGCAAAGGCTTTTGAACTCTTTGAAAACCATTTAAACCTATTTTATAACTAAAATCACTTGAAATTGAAATTATTACTTTCATAATATTTTTTATAAAATAATACTATATTTTATCTTTTGCCTCTAAACATTTTCAAAATTACTATGTACTTTTAATAGTTAATTTAAAAAGGTTTTATGAGAAAATATTACTCATCTTTAAAAGCTTTGAATAAAAATTATGAAATAAGAAATAAGTTAAGAATATAATATAATTTAACTATATATTCTATAAAATACATTCCAATAAGGATCAAAATAGATAAAACCTCATTTTGAAAATTTCTTACTTTATGCATTTAAATTAGCATTGTCTTCTCTGTTTAATTTACCTTCATCACTTATATCTCTACACAATCTTTCTCTACGAGGTTAACATTTATACAATTCAAACAAGTAACCCATCAAGAATGAAACTTTTGGAGCCAACATCACTCTATAAAATATCATTCCATAACATAAAATTTATTTAATGATCCGAGTTGCTTTATGACAACTCCAGTCAAACAATCAATGCACAAGTATTGACATATTATAAAGTTTTAATTCATAACGGACAAAGTTCCGTATGTAAATCTACACAATCAATCCATAAAAGGAAACACTACGCCAAAGCAATCAACTACCTCCAAAATATATGCAATAACTAGAATACACCACATACATTAATAACAAGATGTAGAGGTGAACAACAATTTATCTCAACCAATTCAATCATTGACAACCAAAAATTATCATATAATCAACCATATCAGGGCATGCAAAAGGTGTTCATATAGGTAGAGATAGAAATGTGAGTTAAAGTAACTCACCAATGATGTAGTTGCTCCTACCTGTCGCAACCAAACCTTGCATCTATCGTGCCTCTCAACTTCATCTTTCATAGAGATTTTGCTCACTACCTTTGAATATAATCAACGCTACTGAGCTCGGCCTCCACATCACTGGCCCTGCTTCGAAGTTTACCATGATCATCGCTAGCCCATCACACCACATCAACCTCCAATCAGCAGCTATTAGCAACATTACTTCGATCATCATGTCAATCATCTCCGTGAGCACTGGTTCCTCCTCCAGCTTCAATCGCCAACCCCTCTATGTCGAAGCGCCATAAGTTTCAGTTGCTTAATTGCATCACCTTCCCTCTCTAGCGTTCGCCTTCGTCGCACATCTATGCACTTCTTTTTTCTCTTTCATTATTCGATTTCAATTTTTACGGCCTAGGGGAAAAATAGGGAACGGTCTTTATTTTGGAAGAAAGAGATGGAATTGGGGGCTATCGAATTTTGAATTGGATAAGGGAGAAAAGTATAGGCTTAAATGCGTTTGGGTATATTTTTGGGCCTTATTTGTTAGGGATTATTTTTAAATTTTCACTTTGCTTTTTATTTTATACTTTTACATTTAAATTTAAATATTAATCCTTATTATTTATTCATAACTATATTTCAATCTAACTGAAATTGACTTACACTTCATTTTACAAATTATATTTCGATAACTAGATAGTTCCTTTCAATTTAATACTTGTTTATTTTTATTTAATTGTTCCTTATATTATTACAAAATAAATTTATTTCTCAACTTCGTAAATGATATAAAAATTATTTACAATTAAAAATATTTCATATTTAACAATATCACTTTATCCCATTTAGTATATTTCCTGAAAAGAATTTATTAATTAATTTAATTTGTTAGAACAAAATCTATTATTAAATTGATTTCAATTAAGTAAAAAATTAATTTCGAAATAATAGTTAACAAAAATCGAATACGTGCGTTTTTATTTTATTTGAATTTGTATAATATTACGGCTTCGAAAAAAGGGTTGTTACAGCTAAGCCTCCAAAGATGCAAATAGAGCTCCTGGGTTCTTGAAATGTTACTTTGGAGAACTATCATTCACAACAGACTTGATGGCAGAGGCACTTATAGGTGGTAAGAAATGGAGAGATGCTTTAAGGTTTTAAGCTGCATTGGAATCATCAAAGTAGCATCAAGAGAAAGGCCGGTAATATGGTAAAAGCGGGGATGAGAATCAGAAAGAAGAGGAGGGATTAAGGCAGTTCGTTCAAAAGAGCCAAGCTCATTGAATGTTCGACCGGACCTCTTACGTGATGCCTCCACTTCTAAAGTTATGTCAAGATCAACGAAGTTGGAGAAACCGATGTTTTCTTTTCTTTTTTTAGGGCATATGTTGTGGAGAGGGAAAAGAAGAGCAATAAATGACGTACGATGGTGGAGGGAAAGAGACGAGAATAAAAGCATATACGAGAGGAAAGAGATGGAGTAAAAAGGCCCTAAATTACAATAGCCGTTGATTTCATGTATTGGTATAGGACTCAGATGACTACATCATGTTAAAGGATTTTGAGCTAGAGTCTAAGTTTATTTCATCCCTATGGATTGACCCGTATTTTCGAACATGGTTTGAAAATACTTAGGTACAAAGTCATGAAATTGGTGGGAGTATAGTGAGGGATTGATCCGATGGAGGGGGAGAACGAAGAGAATATACGAGCTTCCCATCCTGAATTCTTTTCTGGAACATTCTGGTATGTTCCTTGGATTAGTTTTGATTGGCTTGGATTAGATTTTATAGATTTGTTGAATGGTTGCTCAGGTAGATTGCTATCTTAGTTTGAATCGCTAGGTTATGTGCTTTGTTGTTATGCCAGTGGTTTTTGCATTCATAAAGAATGTATATGCTTATATTAGAATGTTTACATTCATGCCTAATATGCTAAGTCATCTGAATTCGTAAAGGAGGCTAATATTTGTGGTTTTGCATTTGGTATGATACCTCACATGTCATAAAGATCATACATGCCTTTATAGGTTGTAGTGTTCCTAAATATAGCTCACTTAAGTATGTTCATGCTTTGAATGATTGATTATGCATATGGCATGTGATACGTTAGTGTACAAGCTACATTTTTTGTCCTTTAGGAATTTCGAGATTGAAATTCTTTTAAGGGAAAGAATGTAATACCCTGTAAATTTCAATAATTCAAAATGGAATTTTGGTTATTTTAATTAATAGGAGTAAAGTGTAATTTTACAAAAAAAAAATAAGAAGATAAGAGTAGCACCGTCAAGCAGATTGGATTTTTCAGAACGATTTTGACGACCAGAATGCCAAAATCGGAGTACATATGGAGGAGATATGGGCGATTTTAGTTGTGGGTTCATAGCAAGCTGAAATGGCCAGGAAGCTTGGCGATTCAAATTTAAATAGAAAGATTGTTCCCTCCAATTATATGAACTAGAATAACATCTGGATTTCTAATTGCTCGTCTTCTTCTTTCCATAACCCTCCTCTACACAAAATTTCAAATTGTTATATTTTTCTAATCTCTTTATCATTTTGCCCAAACCTTATATTAAAATGATGAACATGTAGAGGGCTATACATAGACACTAATCTGAAGTTAAATTGGGAGGATTTATGGATCGTCTAATTCTGGACAGTGGAAGAATTTGAGTATTTTCATCAAAAATGGAGGGTTTGATCATTATTTGATTAGTGGAATGCTTCTCTTTCTCCTATAATACGAGTATAGTCATATGATATTGTTTTTGATCTAAGCCTTGAGTAAAATTTGAATTTGATAATTATAATTTACTGTTGTAAATAATATTAAATCAATGATTCACCGAATAAACACAAATAATTGATATAATTAAAGTTTAACACAATATGAAGGATTTTGGTCAGTAATGATGTTTAAGATTGATTAAAGTAATTATATATATATATATATATGATATAGTTTATATAGATAACAAAGACATTCGTCTTAGAAATTTACAGAAGATAATTAATGATTTAAATAAAAATTTAATGATGTTACATGAAGACATGTGAAATTCGGAGATTAATGATATTAAACTAATATACATATTATATTATATGTTATGGAGTGATTACTCACATAATATACTATTAAATGGTTTTATAATGATGTAGTAATGGGTGGGAGTTGAAATATAAAGAACTAAAACCAAAATTGAAAAGAAAATATGAAATAAGAATTAAATAAAACAATTGCTAAAACACAACAACTTAGTCGATCGGTTAGGCATAAAATGTTAACCGATTGTACCTTTCTAGGTTGGATTGAACCTAGAATGACGCAGCCCAATACGAGTAGATGAGTGTACCTCGGTAGAGTTCATATGTTTCTCTCTATCTAAATCATTGACGAACTTTTCTGTATGTCCTTGGTATAATTGGATGTGTATGGAATTTGAGGTATGGATGTATGTGGGTGTATGCGATGACATATCATATAAATCATTGACATTAGTTGCTTCAATGGTTTACCATGGCGTTACAAGTTGCACATATTTAGTATATGGATCATGAAAGAATGGGGATTTCCATATGCCGGCTTATACAACCTTTGGTGGACCGTAACTATGTCCATGAGTTGAATGAGTTGTGAGTGTATGACTATTTATTGTGTCATTGACATATATCTTGTAATTGATCTTAATCGAGTTATTAACCATATATACATAATTCAGGTGGCATGAGTAATGGTATGTTTACATATGTATTAAACATTTACGATACGATGTTATATGAGTACTTTTGTCGTATAAGTGAAATGAATTTATTTCCCTCACTCATACGTATATCTGACACCCTCTTCGTATTTTTTATATTTATTACTAATAAGTTGAAGGAGTACAGAGTCGTGCTAGTATAAGTGATGTTATAGGTGCAGATGATGAAGATGTTATTTATGGATATATTATATATATCGACATTTGACATTAAGTGCGATAGTGTGTGGATTGTTTTATTGGTATTATATGGATATATAACTTTTGATATATGACCTATGGTTTGGTTCAAATATATGGATATTCGATATAATATATTATTCCTTTCGATGAGAGTTAGAATATTGCTCTATTTATCCTATCTTTAATCTCAACAGTCCATTATTTTCAGTTTTTATGGTTTGAATGTTAATGTATCACCCCATAATTTGGCATTAGTTATTTAATTAGTTAATTAATTAGGCTTCAAAAATGGAATTTGTGCAAATGGCAGAATTTGAACATGAAACTTGCACCATTGCGTTCTTGGAGAAACTCTAAGCAAGTTTCATATTTGGAGTTCTGCAATCGGAGTCCAAACGAAGAAGTTACGGACGAAAAACGAATTCGAAATGAAAATAAATAAATAAATAAGAAAAATTAATGTTTATTAAATAAATGCCTAGGCCCATAGGTCGACCTATCATTAGGACCGATCGACCTCTAGCGGTCGACTGGTGGGTCGACCGGTGCTCCATTGGCAGTCGATCGGTCGCCTTCAGGCAGCTAGGGTTCGCTTAGCCACAACGACCTAGATTGAATATTTTAAATCTAACAGTTCTGGTTGATTCTAGCGCCTATAAACTCAGGCCTAGCCCTCCCTTCTCTTCTCATATTTTTATGAAGGCAGTGGCGAAGCTCTGCCATTTCTTCTTCTCCACTTCCTTTCAAAATTATAAAAATAAGGTATTTGTATCTATATTCATACAAATCAGAGAAGAGTAGAAATCTAATAAAAAGGAAAAGAGAAGAGAATCAACCATACGCGTTTTTGAGATAATTTATATATTTGTGTCTATTTTATCTCCCTATCCCAAATTTCTTCTTATATATATAATTCTAATGTATCTACATACCCTTTTATACATATCTTTTGAATTAAAAATGTGACGACCCACCTTTTTGATCCCTGGAAAGCGACACTTAATGCATCCATAATATTCATGTGTCATTGCCCAAGCGTCCAAAAGACAAGTTATCATGGGGTAAAATAAACAACAAAACAATACAGAATAGAAAAACATCACAATGGAATGGTTACATACAATACAAAATGATATAGTACAAAAGTACTGCATCTAACAGATTTGCAGCTATTCATTCCGACTTTACATTTTTCAAACACCAAATATACCCACATAATCATACAGTGGAAATAAATAACTAGATAACTAAGGAGCCTCCTGCTCGATCACCATCTTCAAAGAGCTCCAAAGAGAAACCTGCTATTCTCAGACTACTCAAATATAATTGAGTATCCGAGAGTTTAGGGAAAATAAACAGCTCGGATCAGACAATATGTCTGTTATGAGTAAAACTCTAAAACAAAAGGAATTGTATTTAACAATAATATGTGGGACCAAGCCGCTAATGCGGAATGGGTTTTCTCCCACATAACCAACAACCGAACATAAGAATGGAAAAGAACAAATAGGAAACAAATCCAAACATAGATGATGGGCAAAAATTGTATAAAGATCCAAACTTGAAAGAATGGAAATAGTCTGAACAAAATCCAAACGTGACAGAATGGATAAAACAAGATAACAATCCAAACTTGATAGAATGGACAAAACTAATAATTAAACACTGCGAAGAGTGCCTGATCCTCCTGTTGCAATTAAAGAAAAACAAATTCAAAGGTTTGAGTCAAATAAGGAAAGAAAAGTTTCCAACAAATGACTAGGAAGGTGCACCACCCTTAAAGTATACCTCTAGTAATATACTTCTGAGAAGCTCATATACTTCATGACACTTCTTGGACAATACCAAGCTGGACCCCATCAAACCTTACCGAGAATTCGAATATTTCACATCTAATAGCGCTACCGAATCCAAGTCTAGATAAGATGTGAAAGTACCCTAATGGGAGCAACCTCACATAACTTGGCTTCCTCTCGCGCTTTGGATTTAGTCATTTCCGATAAAGGATATCAATGCTTAATGGAGCAATAAATCGTCTTTGAATGACGAAAATAAAGACGCTGTGGTAACCGATAGCCGAGAAACCAAATATCGAGGATATAAACGATTATATATGGAAACTAAGTCTTGTATACTTACCACCACTCATTGAATTCAAACTTGTACTATACTTAGTTAATAATAATACAGACAAGTCAAGGTAGTGTTACCTCAAAGTCATGTCTTTTGATTATTCTTAACTTTCAAAATAGCGACAAGTCTACTTCTTCGACGTTTAGTGCTAATTATACAAATAAATCATTTTTATATAAGTGAATCGCTTTATGGAAATTAATTTATTTCCATAAACGACTCAAACTTTTTCTTTTTAAAAACCGAATTCATGCTTGGCTTTACGTTATAAGTATTAGCTTTAAAACACTTTGTTGAAAGAGTTTACTAAGTTTCAAACATCATTATAAAAAGGATTTAATAACTTAAAACATCCTCATTACATTGATTAATTAACTTAAAACTTCATTAATTCAGTTGATTGATTGACTTCTATAGTCCTTAATTCAAAAGAAGTTAATCACCTTTAAACATCATTAATTTAATTAATTAAATAAAATAAATAATTATCATTAATTAAAATTAATAACAAAGTCAAAACATTCTTGTTAATTTGGTAAATTCACTTTGAAACTTCATTAATTATGTTGATAAATTAACTTCAAATGCCTTTAATTGAAAAGGGTAAATCACCTTTAAACATCATTGATTCAATCGATTAATAAATTAAAAATAATTAATTATATTAATAAATAATTAAATATCATTATTTAAAACGATTGATTAATTTAAAACTTTATTAAGGAAAAGATTAATTAAGGTGTAACACCCTAGATTTTTGGTAACATCATTTAGGATATTTATTTAGCTAAATAAAATAAAATAATGTATTGATTAGCGGATTGAGATTTGATTTTAATTAAGGGTAGCTGTGCCATTTAACAATGAATTAAAATAATAGTTTAAATTGAAATAGAGGAGGGGTAAAATAGGAAAGAGGCCATTCTTATACCCTAAACCCTTTGGCCATGTACCCCTACACGTCCATTTATTTTCATTAAATTTTTTAAAATAGGAGGCTGACGACTATTAACAAGGAAATGAGGAAGAAAAGCTAGGAAGAAGCTAATTAAAATCAAATCTATTCACATCACAATCTCTTTAATCTCT
This sequence comes from Allium fistulosum, assembly GCA_030737815.1. Lineage (NCBI taxonomy): Eukaryota > Viridiplantae > Streptophyta > Magnoliopsida > Asparagales > Amaryllidaceae > Allium > Allium fistulosum. The sequence goes on from CM060906.1 coordinate 424,873,762, forward strand.
AAAGCTAAGGTGAATAATGTTTACATCTCATTTTTGATTGTATTTTCGGTTTTTAGATGAGTGCCGAATATTTTGCATTGATTTTCCATGATTTTGAATGATGGAATGATTAGATATACATGTTGATGATTTATGTATGTTCATATTGATTTCATGATATGTTTTAATGTGAAAACCCAACAAAATGACATCCAAATACCTTAATAATTTTTATGAAGATCATAAATAGTATTTTAGAGATAAATTTCAATTTTCGAATTTTTTTGAAATTATGTGGAATTTATATGAATTTTCTAGTTAAGAAAATGTTAATTTGGGTTAATAATTATTTTCGGTTAAATAATAATAGATTTGGGTCTAAAATTTTTATATGTTGGAAAACATATTAAAAGAGATTTCTGGAATTTTTGTAGAATTTTTCTAAGTGTTTTAAGGGTTATGTGAAATTATTTAAGGTATGAGACTTAAATGTTTTATATAATTAAAAGAGGGGAAGGGTTATTTAGTAAAATAATTTAAATTATAAAATCTAGAAAGTCGGCAGCACCTTTGAGAAGTGCAGTACTTTTTATTGGGAAAGAAAGAAGCAACCAATCACAATTAGACACATAAGGCATGTTAGGTGGAAAGAACTATTTGCTACATATTTTTCAGTGTTTCAACACTGTTGGCACTAGGTTTTGCCTCCTCATCTTAGCTTTCGACACAGTCGAAACTAATTCACATGGTATCAGGGAATTGGTACGTAGTGAATTGGATGAAGGCGGAAGGTAGGGAGTCGAAACCAGGGGTTCCGAAGGGGTTGAGGTAGTCCTTTGTTTTTAAATTAAAGAAATACGCCTGCTTGCTTTCGACCAAATGGCTTTCGACCAAGTAGCTTTCGACTAGGTCAAATGATTTAAAGGAAATAGTTTCGATTGGGTTGTGCCTCTATTTTAAATATTTGCTTTCGACTAAGTCGAAACCTTTTGCTGCCACATTTTTACATTTCAAACTAGATGGTTTTGAAAGAGTTGCTTTGTTTTTAAAGTATGGCCACTTCTCCAATGCTTTCGAAGGGATGGTTTCGACACCATCACTTCTTTATTTAGGAAATGGTTTTGAAGCAGATGCTTTCGACTTAAATGTTTTAAGACCCTTTTTCTATAATTGAAATAAAACCCAAATGGTTTTGAAAGAGATAGTTTTAAATGGTTTCGAAATAGATGCTTCGACTTTAATTGGTTTCTGATCCTGTTGCTCTACTTGAAGGCAGAATCCAAATGGTTTCTACCGAGATGTTTTACAAAGGTTTCGAAGGGGTAAATTTATAAATGGTTTCGAAAGGTTTCCACATGTTTTAAATTAAAAGTGCTTTCAAAAAGATTGAATTTGAATGCTTCGAAAAGTTTTAATGAATGGTTTCAAAAGGGGTGGTTCCCCAGGGTTTCTAAAGTGTTGAAAGGAAGGGTTTTTCCTATTTTTTCGAAAGACAATATTTAAAAGGTTTAAAGGAGGATGTCTGATATTTTGAAGCTTTCAGAGAAAAGAAAGGAAAGGTTTTTCCAATATTTTCGAAAGGCAACATTTAATGGTTTCGAAAGGGTCTTTCAATGGTTTCGAAGGGGTTACCTTCAATGGTTTAAAAAGGGTTGTTTAATGGTTTTAAACAAAGGTTTCGAATGTATTATATAGGCAATGTGGCCTAAGTATTTTCAGGTTAAAATGGGTTTTAACTTGTTTTGGAAGGATAGTTAATCCTCATTAAATCTCATCAACATTATTTTGAGTAAAGTATGTATATATCATGGCAAAATAGCTTAGAGTAAAGCTAAGAATATATTTTCCTTGTATAAGTATGATTTAAAAGGTTAAATCATTTTGAAAAGGTTTTCAAGGAAAAATATATAGGGTAGTTTACCCTAAGAAAAAAATTAGGACAATTAGTCCATTTTGATTCAGACAGTTAGTCCAGTTTGCGGGCAGTCATCCTAGATGTATGGACAGCTAGTCCATTTGTAGCATAACAGACCTTGCTATTATGTCGTGGATAGATAGTCTACTTATTACTTGTTTTTGGACAGATAGTCCATTTATTAGCATAAATGATATTGCTATTTTGATATAATCAGTTTGATTAACCAGTTTGGTTGCAGGAAAGGATTTGCAAAATATATGTTTATAGAGGATATTAGTGAGGGGAAACCCGTTCCACTAAGTGGCGTGGTCTCACTTAATATCAATAAACCGAGATGTAACAAAATTATTCACACCAGGCTTTTTGTTTGACTCAAAGTTTTTGTTTCCCCTTATGTAACGACCCGATATTTCATGCCATTCACATCCGCACATGTCAGACTTGAATTTCTCAAAATATCAGATTGTTAATTTTTATTTGACAAAACTTAGCATATACAGTAAATAAATAAATCACAGACACAGAGTATTACAACAATAAATAGCGGAAAAGATAAATAGTAGTTCGTGAAGCTAATATATAAACAATAAAGTATGGAAAAAATACAACAGAATATCTCAAATACAATGAAGTCTCAAATACAAACAGATGACAAGTCTGGACAAGACCACTGGATAGTTGAAAGCTGAATAGATACAGATGGATCTCCTAGTGAAGCTCCAACTCCAAAGGCGAGTCTCAAATTTTGTGACACTCAGTCTGACCCGAGCGTAAAACAAAACATAAAACACTCGAGTCAGGATTAACATTCTTATATTAATAAATTCAACTCAAGTGAAATTTCAACTGAAATATAAGTAACTTAAAGGATGTTTGAGATTTCCATCCTCTAAGGATCCGTGGAACTATCTACTATGTAGTAATATACGCTATTATAATATGTCTATAGCAAAGTAAAAATATTGAAATAGCGTTAAGGCGTTACCCATATCCCCCTTAACACATTTTATATATTCCCATACTCTATACAGTACCGTACGCTCCTCCGAGAGGTTTACACAGAGGGCACTCCATAGGTATGGTACAAAACAAACTCGTAGAAGGCACGCTAGGGCACGTGAACACGACACACGAGGAAATGCCAGGGTAGATATACCGTTTGTGGATCCAGACTGGTGGTAACGCATAGCAGCTACTACCGCCCACCTCGGACACACTCCCATAATCAAAATCAAAGGGTGGCCACCAAAACAATCACAAAAGCAATAGAATGGTATCGAAGAAATGTGCCTGATAGGAGGAATGACCTCACTTGGCCCGGCTTGGCTCCTGATTTTAGTCACATCTAAGCTGACTTACGGGAGTTAGGGTCACGTCATACCATATAGAATCGTCGCCAAACCATCCTACTTCACTTCTAGAATCTGCACCACGTACACAGTTGTTAAAGTGGTTTTCGGTATTGGCAGAGAGTATGACAATATTTGATCCCGGTCTCTTTAACAACCAGACGTTATTATAACACCATGGTCATTTCATTTCAAATCATATTTCACAACCCAAATATCATATCTTTTTCAAACTATATCAATACGATATCATTATTCACTCAAATAATATTCATTTCCAAAATCATAATACTTTCCAAAATTTTAACACTTCTGAAATTATAACATTTTTGAAACCATAACACTTAGGAAATCATAACACTTGGAAATCATAACACTTAGGAAATCATAACACTTCGAAATCATAACACTTTGAAAATTCATAGCACTTTGAAATCATATTACTCCCACTTAAACAATTTAGATGTTAAAATAGTATATATAATAAAATAGTTTATATAATAAAATAATTTATAAAATAAATAATTAGTATATTGAAAATAGTTAAAAATTAAAATAGTTTATATTTAATTAATTTATAAAGTAAAATATTAAAATAGTTTTAAATATATTTTAAAATACTTTATATAATAAAATAGTTTCCTCAAATTATCCAAATCGATTCAGATCATCTCGAATTCCAAAAATTCAATTTAAATTAATCTCAATTCACCAATTTCAATTCAGTTCAAACCATTTAAAATTTATATCGATTTCAAATACATATATAGACTACAATTTAAACCATTTCAATTTCAATAGATTTCAAAGCTTAAATTCATTTATATTTCAAATTCAACCTAACCATTATTTAATATTGAAAAATTCACTTAGTCAATCCAATATCATTTAAATAAAGCCTTAAATTACAATTTATGTAAACTAAATATTCCCTTTAATTTATTTACTTGAAATGTTCATTTAATCACTTTAAATCAAAATCAAGTTATAAATTATATCTTTAAAATCTCAAATTCAATAAGTTTCAAATCGGTTTTATTTAAGAAAAATTAAAATTAATTTATATATATATATATATATATATATCAACATTTATTACTATATATATAGAAATCAATATATAACAAAAATCTGCAACATACTTTTTCTAAGATTTGTAAACAGAGATCTGGATATAAACACATGGGTTCAAACACATATAACAAAACATTGTATACCTTTTATATAACCAATATATATTATACTTATAAACAGTAAAATAATTAAACTTGTATGACTTTATATATACAAGAACATATCATAAACAACCTTTAAAACCATTACATACTTACATATATATAATTGCTGTAGCATATAAACCAGCATACTATGTAAACTATCACAATAATATATACTATATATAAGTTTGAAGAATAAAAGCCTAGACCTGGGGACAAAGGAGAGAAGGCAGGTTGCGAACAAAGCAGAGGTCAGTGGAGTGCTGTGGCAAGTCACAGGGCGGAGGGGAACTCACGACGGAGATGGTTGTGGTGGAGGCTTAGCAGTTTGATAAGGTGGAGAAGGTGGATGGTGCGGGTCATGGGTGGATCTCGGTTGCTGTTGAGGTGGTGGAAGGCTAGGGCAGATCGGCTATCAAGTGGAAGCTGCGTTGCTTGTCCATGTGTGAAGGCGGTGGTTCATGTGAGCAGGGGTGGTCAAAGTTGATGGTGAGGGTAGAAGAACGGGTTTGAGAATAATCAAGTTTTGGGGACAAAGGAAATTGAAAAGGGAAGAGCCGAGCAAGTTATATATATTTCTCTGAAGTGAAAGTAAATTTCAAAAGCATGCGAACAAAAAACAAAAATGAAAAGGCAAAAATTGTGAAACGGTCGAATTGTAAAAGTCAGGCCAAAAGATTACCGTAGATATTAATAGCCGATGACTATTCGATTTCACTACTGAAAATGAAAGTACAGAGAAACCAATAAGGTCAAAATACAGAACCGGTACAGCATATCATTTGCCGAATTTGTCACTTACCGAACTTCAAAACACAGGAATGAATATACTGCGGAGATCAGCACGACGAGACGATCAATACGGTATACAGATATCAGTGGTAGGATCATCTTATCAAAAGTCGATAATCGGTACCGAAATGCTGCTGATACGCCGAAAATAAGATAAACGGAGCAATAACAGTCCAAATTTGGAGAAACGAAATGTGACGTATCACTCAGAAGATGATTTACAAATTTATTGTATAAAAATATTCAGGTTTGGAAAACATTTTATTATCACCAATTTTAACTGATTTGAATATAAATAAAATTACACAATGAAATACCTTCCATATTAACTAATGAAAATTTACCATTTGCTATATTTAAATAGACATATTTCTACTATCAAGTTTTCATTTCCAAATGCCGTTATAAATTTTTAAGCAAATGGTAAATTTTCATTTGATTGATTTCAATACCATATATTTTCATTCAATTGATTTGTTTCCCATTTGATTGATTTCAATACCATATATTTTCATTCAATTGATTTGTTTCCCATTTATTAACATTTATTACAAAAATTTCACAACAAAATTTGTTTTATTTTACACATCCATTAAATCTATTTTATAATTCATAGTTAATTCCACCTCAACATTCAACTTCAACTATTCAAAACCATATAAATTTCAATTTTAGATAAATTAGTACTCAACAATTTGGTTTAATCCATTTTACTTAATTAATAAATAGTCATTCAATTTAAAATTGAATTTCTTTCATTTTATCAACATTTCTTTCAAACAAATTCATTTTTAAATTAACTCATTTATTTTATCCATTTATCTTCAGCTAAGTTGATTCCACAAAAATTCATGTTCACTATTCTTAAGCTCATATTTATCTGCTTAAATAGTCTCCTCTTTTATTTATTTAATTTATTTCACTTAACATATTTTGCAATATATATTAGGTGTATATTATCTCTATATTATTCAACCAATAAATTCTCTTTTTACTGTCCAATTCATCATTCAATTTATTATCTATAAATTCTTTTAACGAAATATCATTTTTGGACATCTTATTGCTCATATTTATATTGTCTATTATTCAATTACCTATCCTCATTAACATTTAACTTTTCTAGGTAAGTTATATTAATGTTTATGAGTGCAATTAAATATTATACAAATTTTCTTTTTATTTACAACATTTTTTATTAAGCCAGATTTTGGTTTGAACAATTTATTACTTAAGTTTCCTCTTGTACAACCCTATTATATCCTAACATTTTAACTTTTTTAATATTCTAGGCAAGTTATATATATTAGGATGTAATTTAGTGTTATACAAATAAGTTTGTTCAATTCAACTATTTCAAGTTATTATAAATTCATTTCTCCTTTTAGGTATTCCAATTATTCAAAATCTCACTTTAATTCAATAATTGAAACCATTTCTTACTATAGAACTTAAGATTCAAATTTCTGGTTTCACTTCAAACTATTTTGAAATAATTATACACATATATATTTTATAAATCAAATTATACACAAGAAATTTTTAAATCAAATTCATTTTTCCAAAACAAAATCGTAGCAAAGCTACTAAGGGGCCTCTCCAATCCGAGACTCGAAAATGAATATCGATGATGCTGTAGTCATCACCGAAATTATTTTCCAGCGACAAATGAAGAGAGTACAAACTTAATTCCTTTAAAATTATTCTTTTGAAACAATTTCCATTCGAAAATACTTCCAAATAATATATATCAAAACTTTAAAAACCAAAATTTTGAAAATTCTAGAAATTGAATTCTCAAATTCTAAATTTAAATTCATTTTAATTCCAAGTTAGAATTTTAAACCATGTTTTATAATTTCATTTATTTATATCATGTTGCAATAATTAGTGGTTTACAAAACCACAAATAAAACCAAATATTATCATTTCTAACAACCAATTCAGTTAACTATAAGATTTCAGAAAATTATACTTTTATAGATAATATAATCATACAAAATTTATTTCATTTACCAAATTTGAAAATAATATTGTGTCAGTTTGCTCTGTTCAAGTGTTTTGGAATTCCTATCGATAGCGTTAGGTAGACGAATCGATCGAAATCCAAAATTCAAACTTAACAACTCAAACAACACAATATAAAACATTTGTATATTAATTTCAAATACACTCCCTCACTCGATGATTGCCGAATGGATTTCAAAACAAGGATAGATATTCAAATTCAAAGGGACCCTAATCAAATAAATTCTAACTAATGAGATAGACTCGAAAGGAAGATAAAACAATTAAATAACCAAAGAGAAGAGATGGATAGACTCATATAAATCGTGGGCGACCTTAACCAGGTCACCCATGAATTCAAGAATAAGATTGATGCAGAATTCTGAGGCACATCGACATCTGATCACTAGAGAATAGAATTTGGGTATAGCAAGAGATAGCAGCATCGTAAACCGAGGATATAGAAATCTCCGGTGAATCAAAGCTGGTTGTAAAGGAGTTTCCCCCTTTACAAATCATACAGTGGAGCTATGGGATGCTCTAGAATCAAGAAAACACGAATAGGGAGAGACAAAAATGGATTTCAGAATGAAGGAGGAAAGTTCCAAAATTCAAAGGGGACTGAGTCAAAGAGGAAAAGATTTGAGCTCGAACGAAGGTGATTCTGTAATTAAATTTACTCTATATGCTAAGTTTTGCCTAAAACCAGAGTTCTAATACCAACTGTAACGACCCGATATTTCGTGCCATTCGCATCCGCACATGACAGACTTGAATTGCTCAAAATATCCTATTGTTAATTTTTATTTGGCAAAACTCATCATATACAGTAAATAAATAAATCACTGAATCACAGACACAGAGTATTACAACAATAAGCGGCGAAAAAGATAAATTGTAGTTCATGAAGCTACTATATAAATAACAGAGTACGGAAAAAATACAATAGAATATCTCAAATACAATGAAGTCTCAAATACAAACAGATGACAAGTCTGGACAAGACCACTGGATAGTTGAAAGCAGAATAGATACAGATGGATCTCTAAGTGAAGCTCAAACTCCAAAGGCGAGTCTCAAATGTTGTGACACTCAGTCTGACCCGAGCGTAAAGCAAAACACAAAACACTCAAGTCAGGATTAACATTCTTATATTAATAAATTCAACTCAAGTGAAATGTCAACTGAAATACAAGTAACTTAAAGGATGTTTGGGATTTCCATCCTCTAAGGATCCGTGGAACTATCTTCTATGTAGTAATATACGCTATTATAATATGTCTATAGTAAAGTAAAAATATTAAAATAGCGTTAAGGCGTTACCCGTATACCCCTTAACACATTTTATACATTCCCATAGTCTATACAGTACCGTACGCTCCTTCGAGAGGTTTACACAGAGGGCACTCCATAGGTATGGTACAAAACAAACTCGTAGAAGGCGCTAGGGCATGTGAACATGGCACACGATGAAATGCCAGGGTAGATATACCATTTGAGGATCCGGACTAGTGGTAACGCATAGCAGCTACTACCACCCACCACGGACACGCTCCCATAATCAAAATCAAAGGGTGGCCACCAAAACAATCGCAAAAGCAATAGAATGGTATCGAAGAAATGTGCCCGATCGGAGGAATGACCTCACTTGGCCCAGCATGGCTCCAGATTTTAGTCACATCTAAGCTGACTCACGGGAGTCAAGGTTACGTCATACCATATAGAATCGTCGCCAAACCATCCTACTTCATTTCTAGAATCTCTACCACGTACACAATTGCTAAAGTGGTTTTCGGTATTGGTAGAGAGTATGACAATATCCGATCCCGGTCTCTTTAACAACCAGACGTTATTATAACGCCGTGGTCATTTCATTTCAAATCATATTTCACAACCGAAATATCATATCTATTTCAAACTATATCAATACGACATCATTATTCACTCAAATAATATTCATTTCCAAAATCATAATACTTTCCAAAATTTTAACACTTCTGAAACTATAACATTTTTGAAACCATAACACTTAGGAATTCATAACACTTGGAAATTATAACGCTTAGGAAATCATAACACTTGGAAATCATAACACTTTGAAAATTCATAGTACTTTGAAATCATATTACTCCCACTTAAACAATTTTGATGTTAAAATAGTATATATAATAAAATAGTTTATATAATAAAATAGTTTATAAAATAAATAATTAGTATATTGAAAATAGTAAAAAATTAAAATAGTTTATATTTAGTTAATTTATAAAGTAAAATATTAAAATAGTTTTAAATATATTTTAAAATACTTTATATAATAAAATAGTTTCCTTAAATTTCCCAAATCGATTCAGATCATCTCGAATTCCAAAAATTCAATTTAATTTAATCTCAATTCACCAATTTTAATTCAGTTCATACCATTTAAAATTTATATCGATTTCAAATACATATATAGACTATAATTTAAACCATTTCAATTTCAATAGATTTCAAAGCTTAAATTCATTTATATTTCAAATTCAACCTTACCATTATTTAATATTGAAAAATTCACTTAGTCAATCCAATATTATTTAAATAAAACCTTAAATTACAATTTATGTAAACTAAATATTCCCTTCAATTTATTTACTTGAAATATTCATTTAATAACTTTAAATCAAAATCAAGTTATAAATCATATCTTTAAAATCTCAAATTCAATAAGTTTCAAATCGGTTTTATTTAAGAAAAATTCAAATTAATTTCTATTTCTCTTTCCAACTTAATTTATAAAATCTATATTAAAGATGTAATATCTTAAAATTCAATATTTATTAACCACATATATTTCTTTTCAAAACTTGGAAATCATTTCAAAATATATATAGACCAACGGTGCCAGTATATAATTTTCTATCCTATGGTCAAGTGATACGGATATTTATCATTTCAATCCGCAATTTAAATTATATACGGGTATATATATTTTCAACCCGCAAACCGAAATTCAATTCAGTGAAAATCACTTGGGTTTATCATTTCAACCCATAACGATTTCCTCCTATTCTACAAATCATTCGGGTATGTATCATTTCAACCCATGGGGAATAGAGAACTTGCAGAGTGAGAACAGATATGATAATAATTTAATATATCAACAGCAGAGATATATCATTAGTGATAAATAAAATAAAAATATAAACAACGAGATATTGTGTCATATCCCACAGGTGAACAATTACAGATAATAACATATCATATATAACAATTAAATAATTAACAGTTCAAATTAGCGGCATATTTCAATTGACGTTTCAATTGAAATCAAATTTAATAAATATAAGAACGTTAATCGTGAGTGATTTCTCACCTTTCGAGGCTTGAGAGATAGACAATGAAGTTGAGTTACGAATTGCAAGCACAACTTCCAAAGCAAAGAGAGATTTGCACGAGTTTGACGATCAAGGCTGATAACAGAAATCGTTGAGAACAAATCAAAATTTGTTGGATATAAACCAAAACGAAATGTACATTACCTCGTTATAAATATTTCTCAAAAATCAATATAAAATTTAAAACACATTCATATATATAACAACCCGACTTTTATTACTTATATAACCATACATATACAACTACTTAAAAATCAATATTACTATAATATATAAAACAGAAGTTGAATTCCCAAAAAGCAGTGAAGAAGTAACAGTGGAAGAGCAAGGTGAGATCTAGTATAAAATCAACATATATATATATATATGTTCAAAATAAACTTTGAAATAAATACTTATATAAATCAGTAATAAACTTTGAAACAAACAATATATAAGCAAATGGATATAAATCAGTACACATATAGACTGTACATTTGTAACTGACATGAATATACTTTAATATATATACTGTAAACAAAATAAGAACTAATATTTTATCAACTAAATATTTACCGATAGAGTACAAAACTCATATATTATAGAATATATACTGTAACACCTATATGCATACAATATATACAATACTTCTTATAAATCTAGTATACTGCACATACATATATACTTTGTAACAAACATACTTTTGTATATTTATGCACGTTAAAAAAAATACTGGTATAAACACATTATATATATTAACATTTATTACTATATATATAGAAATCAATATATAACAAAAACCTGCAACATACTTTTTCTAAGATTTGTAAACAGAGGTCTGGATATAAACACATGGGTTCAAACACATATAACAAAACATTGTATGCCTTTTATATAACCAATATATATTATACTTATAAACAGTAAAATAATTAAACTTGTATGACTTTATATATACAAGAACATATCATAAACAACCTTTAAAACCATTACATACTATATATATATAATTGTTGTAGCATATAAACCAACATACATATATGCTATGTAAACTATCACAATAATATATACTATATATATGTTTGAAGAATAAAAGCCTAGATCTGGTGATGCAAAAGAAAACCATTTAAAATATATACATACTTATAAATTATATATATAAAATAATATATACATATTAATATATATACAAAACACGTGCATACCTTTTATATAAAAAGAAGAGAAGGCGGGTTGCGAACAAAGCAGAGGTCAAGGGAGTGCTGCGGCATGTCACAGGGCGGAGGGGAACTCACGGCGGAGATGGTTGTGGTGGAGGCTTAGCAGTTTGATAAGGTGGAGAAGGTGGATGGTGCGGGTCTCGGGTGGATCTCGGTTGCTGTTGAGGTGGTGGGAGGCTAGGGCAGATCGACTATCAAGTGGAGGCTACGTTGCTTGTCCACGTGTGAAGGCGGTGGTTCACATGAGCAGGGGTGGTCGAAGTTGATGGTGAGGGTAGAAGAATGGGTTTGAGAATAATCAGGTTTTGGGGACAAAGGAAATTGAAAAGGGAAGAGTCGAGCAACTTATATATATTTCTCTGAAGTGGAAGTAAATTTCAAAAGCATGCGAACAAAAAACAAAAATGAAAAGGCAAAATTTGTGAAAAGGTCGAATTGTAAAAGTCAGGCCAAAAGATTACCGTAGATGTTAATAGCCGATGACTATTCGATTTCACTGCTGAAAATGAAAGTACAGAGAAACTAATAAGGTTAAAATACAGAACCGGTACAGCATATCATTTGCCGAATTCGTCACTTACCGGACTTCAAAACACAGGAATGAATATACTGCGGAGATCAGCACGACGAGACAATTAAAACGGTATACCGTTATCAGTGGTATGATCATCTTATCAAAAGTCGATAATCGGTACCGAAATGCTGCTGATACGCCGAAAATAAGATAAACGGAGCAATAGCGGTCCAAATTTGGAGAAACGAAATGTGTCGTCTCACTCAGAAGATGATTTACAAATTTATTGTATAAAAATATTCAGGTTTGGAAAACATTTTATTATCATCAATTTTAACTGATTTGAATTTAAATAAAATTACATAATGAAATAACTTCCATATTATCTAATGAAAATTTACCATTTTCTATGTTTAAATAGGCGTATTTCAAATATCAAGTTTTCATTTCCAAATGCCATTATAAAATTTTAAGCAAAATTTCAGTTAATTACATTATAAAAACTATTAAAATTTCCGGGTTGTTACACTCTCCCCCACCCTAAACTTTTATTCCCCGAAAAGGCAGGAGGTAGGAGAATAGAGACAACCAGAAAGAAAATAGACTGAAATATCAGAATAAACAATTAATTAAAACCATATAAACTACATTTATTTTAAAATTGGTTTATATTAATTTAGTTGATTCCAATTCATTACATTTAATCAATCAAATTTATTGTTCCCATTTGATTAATTTCAATACCATATATTTTCATTCAATTGATTTGTTTCCCATTTATTAACATTTATTACAAAAATTTCACAATAAAATTTGTTTTATTTTACACATCCATTAAATCTATTTTATAATTCATAGTTAATTCCACTTCAACATTCAACTTCAACTATTCAAAACCATATAGATTCCAATTTTAGATAAATTAGTACTCAACAATTTGGTTTAATCCATTTTACTTAATTAATAAATAGTCATTCAATTTAAAATTGATTTTCTTTCATTTTATCAACATTTCTTTCAAACAAATTCATTTTTAAATTAACTCATTTATTTTATCCATTTATCTTCAGCTAAGTTGATTCCACAAAAATTCATGTTCACTATTCTTAAGCTCATATTTATCTGCTTAAATAGTCTCCTCTTTTATTTATTTAATTTATTTCACTTAACATATTTTGCAATATATATTAGGTGTATATTATCTCTATATTATTCAACCAATAAATTCTCTTTTTACTGTCCAATTCATCATTCAATTTATTATCTATAAATTCTTTTAACGAAATATCATTTTTGGACATCTTATTGCTCATATTTATATTGTCTATTATTCAATTACCTATCCTCATTAACATTTAACTTTTCTAGATAAGTTATATTAATGTTTATGAGTGCAATTAAATATTATACAAATTTTCTTTTTATTTACAACATTTTTTATTAAGCCAGATTTTGGGTTGAACAATTTATTACTTAAGTTTCCTCTTGTACAACCCTATTATATCATAACATTTTAACTTTTTTAATATTCTAGGCAAGTTATATATATTAGAATGTAATTTAGTGTTATACAAATAAGTTTGTTCAATTCAACTATTTCAAGTTATTATAAATTCATTTCTCCTTTTAGGTATTCCAATTATTCAAAATCTCACTTTAATTCAATAATTGAAACCGTTTCTTACTATAGAACTTAATATTCAAATTTCCGGTTTCACTTCAAACTATTTTGAAATAATTATACACATATATATTTTATAAATCAAATTATACATAAGAAATTTTTAAATCAAATTCATTTTTCCAAAACAAAATCGTAGCAAAGCTACTAAGGGGCCTCTCCAATCCGAGACTCGAAAATGAATATCGATAATGCTGTAGTCATCACCGAAATTATTTTCCAGCGACAAATGAAGAGAGTACAGACTTAATTTCTTTAAAATTATTCTTTTGAAACAATTTCCATTCGAAAATACTTCCAAATAATATATATCAAAACTTTAAAAACCAAAATTTTGAAAATTCCGGAAATTGAATTCTCAAATTCTAAATTTAAATTCATTTTAATTCCAAGTTAGAATTTTAAACCATGTTTTATAATTTCATTTGTTTATATCATGTTGCAATAATTAGCAGTTTACAAAACCACAAATAAAACCAAATATTATCATTTCTAACAACCAATTCAGTAAACTATTAGTTTTCAGAAAATTATACTTTTATTGATAATATAATCATACAAAATTTATTTCATTTACCAAATTTGAAAATAATATTGTGTCAGTTTGCTATGTTCAAGTGTTTTGGAATTCCTATCGATAGCGTTAGCTAGACGAATCGATCGAAATACAAAATTCAAACTTAACAACTCAAACAACACAATATAAAACATTTGTATATTAATTTCAAATACACTCCCTCACTCGATGATTGCCGAATGGATTTCAAAACAAGGATAGATATTCAAATTCAAAGGGACCCTAATCAAATAAATTCTAACTAACGAGATAGACTCGAAAGGAAGATAAAATAATTAAATAACCAAAGAGAAGAGATGGATAGACTCATATAAATCACGGGCGACCTTAACCGGGTCAACCGTGAATTCAAGAATAAGATTGATGCAGAATTCTGAGACACATCGACATCCGATCACAAGAGAATAGAATTCAGGTATAGCAAGAGATAGCAGCATCGTAAACCGAGGATATAGAAATCTCTGGTGAATCAAAGCTGGTTGTAAAGGAGTTTCCCCATTTACAAATCATATAGTGGAGCTATGGGATGCTCTAGAATCAAGAAAACACGAATAGGGAGAGACAAAAATGGATTTCAGAATGAAGGAGGAAAGTTCCAAATATCAAAGGGAACCGAGTCAAAGAGGAAAAGATTCGAGCTCGACCGAAGGTGATTCTAAAATTAAATTTACTCTATATGCTAAGTTTTGCCTAAAACCAGAGCTCTGATACCAACTGTAACGACCCGATATTTCGTGCCATTCGCATCCGCACATGACAGACTTGAATTGCTCAAAATATCATATTGTTAATTTTTATTTGGCAAAACTCAGCATATACAGTAAATAAATAAATCATAGAATCACAGACATAGAGTATTACAACAATAAGCAGCGGAAAAGATAAATAGTAGTTCATGAAGCTACTATATAAACAACAGAGTGCGGAAAAAATACAACAGAATATCTCAAATACAATGAAGTCTCAAATACAAACAGATGACAAGTCTGGACAAGACCACTGGATAGTTGAAAGCAGAATAGATATAGATGGATCTCCAAGTGAAGCTCAAACTCCAAAGGTGAGTCTCAAATGCTATGACACTTAGTCTGACCCGAGCGTAAAACAAAACACAAAACACTCGAGTCGGGATTAACATTCTGATTTTGATAAATTCAACTCAAGTGAAATGTGAACTGAAATACAAGTAACTTAAAAGATGTTTGGGATTTCCATCCTCTAAGGATCTGTGGAATTATCTACTATGTAGTAATATACGCTATTATAATATGTCTATAGTAAAGTAAAAATATTCAAATAGCATTAAGACATTACCCATATCCCCCTTCACACATTTTATATATTCCCATAGTCTATACAGTACCGTACGCTCCTCCGAGATGTTTACACAGAGGGCACTCCATAGGTATGGTACAAAACAAACTCGTAGAAGGTGCGCTAGAGAATGTGAACATGGAACACGAGGAAATGCCAGGGTAGATATACCGTTTGCGGATCCGGACTGGTGGTAACGCATAGCAGCTACTACCGCCCACCACGGACACGCTCCCATAATCAAAATCAAAGGGTGTCCACCAAAACAATCCCAAAAGCAATAGAATGGTATCGAAGAAATGTGCCCGATAGGAGGAATGACCTCACTTGGCCCGACATGGCTCCTGATTTTAGTCACATCTAAGCCGACTCACGGGAGTCTGGGTAATGTCATACCATATAGAATCATCGCCAAACCATCCTACTTCATTTATAGAATCTCCACAACGTACACAGTTGTTAAAGTGGTTTTTGGTATTAGCAGAGAGTATGATAATATCCGATCCCGGTCTCTTTAACAACCAGACGTTATTATAACACCGTGGTCATTTCATTTCAAATCATATTTCACAACCGAAATATCATATCTATTTCAAACTATATCAATACGATATCATTATTCACTCAAATAATATTCATTTCCAAAATCATAATACTTTCCAAAATTTTAACACTTCTAAAATTATAACATTGTTGAAACCATAACACTTAGGAAATCATAACACTTGGAAATCATAACACTTAGGAAATCATAACATTTGGAAATCATAACACTTTTAAAATTCATAGCACTTTGTAATCATATTACTCCCACTTAAACAATTTAGACGTTAAAATAGTATATATAATAAAATAGTTTATATAATAAAATAGTTTATAAAATAAATAATTAGTATATTGAAAATAGTTAAAAATTAAAATAGTTTATATTTAATTAATTTATAAAGTAAAATATTAAAATAGTTTTAAATATATTTTAAAATACTTTATATAATAAAATAGTTTCCTCTAATTTCCCAAATCGATTCAGATCATCTCGAATTCCAAAAATTCAATTTAATTTAATCTCAATTCACCAATTTCAATTCAGTTCATACAATTTAAAATTTATATCGATTTCAAATTCATATATAGACTACAATTTAAACCATTTCAATTTCAATAGATTTCAAAGCTTAAATTCATTTATATTTCAAATTAAACCATACCATTATTTAATATTGAGAAATTCACTTAGTCAATCCAATATTATTTAAATAAAACCTTAAATTACAATTTATGTAAACTAAATATTCCCTTCAATTTATTTACTTGAAATATTCATTTAATCACTTTAAATCAAAATCAAGTTATAAATCATATCTTTAAAATCTCAAATTCAATAAGTTTCAAATCGGTTTTATTTAAAAAAAATTCAAATTAATTTCTGTTTCTCTTTCCAACTTAATTTATAAAATCTATATTAAAGATGTAATATCTTAAAATTCAATATTTATTAACCACATATATTTCTTTTCAAAACCTTGAAAATCATTTCAAAATACATATAGACCAACGGTGCCAGTATATAATTTTCTATCCTATGGTCAAGTGATACAGATATTTATCATTTCAATTCGCAATTTAAATATATACGGGTATATTTATTTTCAAACCGCAAACCCAAATTCAATTCAATGAAAATCACTTGGGTTTATCATTTCAACCCATAACGAGTTCCTCCTATTCTACAAATCATTCGGGTATGTATCATTTCAACCCATAAGGAATAGAGAACTTGCAGAGTGAGAACAGATATGATAATAATTTAATATATCAACAGCAGAGATATATCATTAATGATAAATAAAACAAAATTATAAACAATGAGATATAGTTTCATATCCCACAGGTGAACAATTACAGATAATAGCATATCAAATATAACAATTAAATAATTAACAGTTCAAATTAGCGGCATATTTCAATTGTCGTTTCAATTGAAATAAAATTTAATAAATATAAGAACGTTAATCGTGAGTGATTGCTCACCTTTCGAGGCTAGAGAGATAGATAATGAAGTTGAGTTACGAATTGCATGCACGAATTCCAAAGCAAAGAGAGATTTGCACGAGTTTGAAGATCAAGGCTGATAACAGAAATCGATGAGAACAAATCAAAATTTGTTGGATATAAACCAAAACAAAATGTATATTACCTCGTTATAAATATTTCTCAAAAATCGATATAAAATTTAAAACACATTCATATATATAACAACCCGACTTTTATTACTTATATAACCATACATATACAACTACTTAAAAATCAATATTACTATAATATATAAAACAGAAGTTGAATTCCCAAAAAGCAGTGAAGAAGTAACAGTGGAAGAGAAAGGTGAGATCTAGAATAAAATCAACATATATATATGTTCATAATAAACTTTGAAATAAATACTTATATAAATCAGTAATAAACTTTGAAACAAACAATATATAAGCAAATGGATATAAATCAGTACACATACAGACTGTACATTTGTAACTGACATGAATATACTTTAATATATATACTGTAAACAAAATAAGAACTTATATTTTATCAACTAAATATTTACCGATAGAGTACAAAACTCATATATTATAGAATATATACTTAACACCTATATGCATGCAATATATACAATACTTCTTATAAATCTAGTATACTGCACATACATATATACTTTGTAACAAACATACTTTTGTATATTTATGCACGTTAAAAAAAATACTGGTATAAACACATTATATATATCAACATTTATTACTATATATATAGAAATCAATATATAACAAAAACCTGCAACATACTTTTTCTAAGATTTGTAAACAGAGGTCTGGATATAAACACATGGGTTCAAACACATATAACAAAACATTGTATGCCTTTTATATAACCAATATATATTATACTTATAAACTGTAAAATAATTAAACTTGTATGACTTTATATATACAAGAACATATCATAAACAACCTTTAAAACCATTACATACTTACATATATATAATTGTTGTAGCATATAAACCAACATACATAGTTTACTATATAAACTATCACAATAATATATACTATATATATGTTTGAAGAATAAAAGCCTAGATCCGGGGACGCAAAAGAAAACCATATAAATATATACATACTTATAAATAATATATATAAACTAATATATACATATTAATATATATACAAAACACGTGCATACCTTTTATATAAAAAGAAGAGAAGCGGGTTGCGAACAAAGCAGAGGTCGGGGAAGTGCTGCGGAATGTCACAAGGTGGAGGGGAACTCACGGCGGAGATGGTTGTGGTAGAGGCTTAGCAGTTTGATAAGGTGGAGAAGGTGGATGGTGCGAGTCTAGGGTTGATCTCGGTTGCTGTTGAGGTGATGGGAGGCTAGGGCAGATCGACTATCAAGTGGAGGCTGCATTGCTTGTCCACGTGTGAGGGCGGTGGTTCATGTGAGCAGGGGTGGTCGAAGTTGATGGTGAGGGTAGAAGAACGGGTTTGAGAATAATCAGGTTTTGGGGACTAAGGAAATTGAAAAGGGAAGAACCGAGCAAGTTATATATATTTCTCTGAAGTGGAAGTAAATTTCAAACGCATGCGAACAAAAAACAAAAATGAAAAGGAAAAAATTGTGAAAAGGTGGAATTGTAAAAGTCAGGCCAAAAGATTACCGTAGATATTAATATTCGATGACTATTCGATTTCACTGCTGAAAATGAAAGTACAGAGAAACTAATAAGGTCGAAATACAGAACCGGTATAGCATATCATTTGCCGAATTCTTCACTTACCAGACTTCAAAACACATGATTAAATATACTTCGTAGATCAGCACGACGAGATGATCAAAACGGTATACAGATATCAGTTGTAGGTTCATCCTATCAAAAGTCGATAATCGGTACCGAAATGCTGCTAATAAGCCGAAAATAAGATAAACGGAGCAATAACAGTCCAAATTTGGAGCAACGAAATGTGACGTCTCACTCAGAAGATGATTTACAAATTTATTGTATAAAAATATTCAGATTTGGAAAACATTTTATTATCATCAATTTTAACTGATTTGAATTTAAGTAAAATTACACAACGAAATAACTTCCATGTTATCTAATGAAAATTTACCATTTGTTATGTTTAAATAAACGTATTTCAAATATCAAGTTTTCATTTCCAAATGCCATTATAAAATTTTAAGCAAAATTTCAGTTAATTACGTTATATAAACTATTAAAATTTCCGGGTTGTTACACCTTAAACTCTCGAGTACTCAAAATTGATTTGAGTAGGCTGAGGGTTAAAGTTTTCAGGTGAAGGTCTAACCAAAATTTGGGTCCTTCAAAACCGAGTCAACCTCTCGAACTCTTTAACTTAGAGTGTTAAAATGGGTAATGTTTATGGGTTGATCCAAAACAACAAATAGTTTACACTACTTACAAGTTTCAAACAAAAGCTATATTTTTAATTAAACAATGTCTATTATAACCCTCCTACCTTTTTACATAAGGTGTCATAATGAATGATGTTTATGAACCGGCCCAATAACACCAATTAGTTTACACTGCTTAGATGTTTAAATAAAATCTATGGTTTTGATAAAAAAATGTTATCAAAACCTTCCTATCCAATCTAACCTAATTAAATCAGTGTTAAATTATCCTTTATCTTATTTAAGAGTAAAAATTCATTTATCAACACAATCTCTTATCAGAATTACTTTTTATTTTGAAATCAATTCCCGACTAAAGGAACCTAAAGATCAAATACCCAGTTATAAATTTTAAAACTCATCTTTGTAAGCATGCTACATATATTTCTTTTATGAAATAACTTCAAACAATTTGATTATTAAAAATTATATTGGGTTCGTTTGGATTTGAACTCATTTCGATCGCACAATGATAAAGAGAATAATTTACTAAGTAAATTTAAAATAATAAGATTTGCCATTTTACCTACAGTCTTCTAAAATTGGTTTTCGTATGTCTCTATAGGGATGGATAAGAAGTAGCAATTTAATTTTCTTTTTTCTGTTGAAATATTCAACTGTGTTATATTGCTGTTTAAAAAAGTCGTTGATTGCAATTTTAGGAATCATTATTTTTGTCTCACAAGTTACAACAGCTGAGATAACCCATTTTTGCATGGTTTGATTAGCTATTGGGCATTGCTATAATGTTTTATAGATCGCCTCCATTATTGAATTTGAAATGAATTTCTGTTTCTTGCATGTATTGCTACATGTGTAGCTGTTTAAAATAGTTTTAATTCATGCTTTGATAATAGGTAATAGTCTTCAAGGTTATGGACAACTACTCTTCTACGTAAGCATGCACGAGAGGGCATATTTTCAGGCTTTTGAGGTGTCAAGATATTGTAGATTAGATATCTAGAAAATATTAGTCATATTGAGATACTGGTCTTATTTTTTTCGAATTGAGTACTTAGATGATAGATGATATTAGTACTACAAGTTTTATGTAGTATACAATATTATACATGTTTATTTATTTTTTGTTTGGTAGAAAACAAGTGAGGCAGCGAACTTTGATGCTACCAAGCTTGTTGTGGGCTTGATCAAATGGGGCGGGCATTATAGTAAATACAATCATCATTTATATTTATCATGTACTTCTGTTCATTGTTATTCTTTTTACAAAATATAAAACTACATGTGCTAGCCAATTTTTTATCCAATTCACTATTGTCAGGCTGAGATGGTGAGGAAGCTGGATGGCCTAAACTTTGCATTCGATTTGAATCTTGGGGTCATGCACAGTTTTGTATTAATAAATAAGTATATATCTACTATAAACAATAGAAAAGAAATATTTTCTCATCTTTTCTTATTATTTCATTATTATATATGTATTTAAGGACTCAACATCTTCAAACTTTTCAGTTAATCCCTTTATTCCTCATTATTATTTTTTATTTATATTCTCCAAATCTTAGAAATTCCCATTCAATCTCTCAAACATCATTATTATTTTCACTCAAGTTCTTCACATCTTCAAAATTAGCCTTCATTTATAAATTAAATAATAATAATAATTGGTTCCAACTAATTTTAATTAAAAAAATCTGATTTTTATAAAATATTGTTATTAATAAACTTGTTAAAATTTGAATTTTCTTAATTAATTAAATAAACTTATTAATTAATATTTGTTGTTCAGGTAAAAATTATTAAATCCTATAAAAATAACACACTTTATCTATTCCTTATTTATCTCAATGAAAATAATGAAATCTTATTTATTTTTACTTATAAATAATGTATAATCACACTTACAATAGTTAAATCTTTTGGACAATATTTAAAATATTAACATTGTATTTTACAACATTACAAGGTGCATAACATAGTGTTACGGTCTAATTTTCTAGTCTTTGGACAAACTTAAACGATCAAATCAGACAAGAAAACGACGAATAAATGACCAAAGACTTTGAAAAAAAATAAATATAAATAATGAGCGAAAAAAGTTGAAAATTTAGAAGTTCAAGTTTTTGGAAGAGGCGACTTGGAGCAAAACCCATAAAACCATCAGGCCAGGCTCGAAGTAGGGTAACATTGAAAAAACTCCAAGCATGACCTGAAGCAATCCATACAGAAACTCTAAGCACAATACGAAGTTGGCTCGGTACCAGTCCAAGTGGTTGGATCGGTACCGATCCATGTAGAACCGGGTCGGACACACAGAAGTCTCAGGTTTGACTCCAAAGCAAGCGAACTTAGGTCGGACACACAGAAGTCACTGGTCTGACTCACAAAAGTCTTGGTCTAACTCTAAGCAAGCGAAGGAAAACTCAAAACACAAAAATCTCAAAAAATCTTCAACTCGCTCCCCAAGCAAACAATCAAAATTTTCAGTTTGGACTCCAAATCACTTCAAGTTAACAAAGATTGAGGCAAGCACAAAATTCAAAACTCGAGAATCCAACAAGTGTTGGATCGATTGTAAGAACCCAAAGTTTTAACCCATGATAATTAATTCGTTAATTAATTAAATAATAAAATAACTTTGTGAAATTATCAGAATTGAGCCATGTTGTGACGCCCCACCTCTATACTGACACTAGCCAAGAGCTCTACCGGGTAATGCCGTCGACTAGCACGAAGAATAAGGCTGTTAAGGAGCGACCATCTGTGTAATTGCTTTATGCGAGTACCGATATGTCAGATAATATAACTTACATTTCATTTCAAGAGGAAATCCGACATATCAAATACAAACTTAAAGCTACCACACAGTGGCTATGTGGACTTCGGAAACAAATATAGAAATAAATATAACACAAATCAGTCGCAGATATTCATATCACAAAGGCGGAAACAGATATGAATATAACACATAGAAGTGTACATCAAAGTAGTGGTCATACAAGTTCCACTACATCACAAAAGAATAGATACACGTGCTAGACAAAAGAATAAGTATACATCAAGGAGTCTTTATCTCAAATGTATACTAACCAAAACTACTATGCTAAAGTAGTTAGCCAAAAGTCAAGCGACGGACCCTGATAAGAAGTCAAGCAGGAGCACCTGAAATACCTCGGTCTGACCCGAGTATTATTTAAGGAGAAAATAATAAACGGATCAATCTAGCTATAAATATCATATAAAATGAGTTAGGATAAGAGATATGAAAAAACGTATGATAACGAAAATGCCATACTGTGACAAGTATACATAAGGTAACAACAAAAATCATACAATATCTCAAATATTCTCAAACACTAAAAAGAATGTCATATTCTTTAAATATTCACCAAAACACAAATATTGACAAAACATATCAATGCCAATCGCAAAAATCGGTGAAACACAAATTCTAGAAATCATCAACTAAAAACCCAGAAATCACAAAAAGGGGAAGGCCTATCACAAACGGGAGCACGAAAAATCTCCAACACGTGTGTCACAACGGAATGCTATCCCATTGTCGCTAACCATAAAGCTGGTGCAACGACGTAGTGCAATAACGGTACGTCCGAGAAACCCGAAACTCAAATGAGTTGGAACAACGACGTAGTGCAATAACGGTACAACCGATGAACCTGAAACTCAGATATTTCGGATCAACGACGTAGTGCAATAACTGTACGCCCGATGAACCTGAAACTCAAATAATTTGGAACAACGACATAGTGCAATAACGGTATGCCCGATAAACCGAACTCCATCAAGCCCGTAGGTCGCTAGCCTACAAAAATGAGAAAAAGCTCAATAGAACTGGGTACAGTCCCCCACGCGGACAAAGAGACATCGCACATCGCTAGTCTAAACCATAAAATGATCATCATTGATCATTAAGAAGTGTCAATTACACTAAGATAGTAAATATATGAGTTTAGCTTCATGTCCCATAACCACTGGCTTAACTTAAATATTTACGAACAAATTGTAGATTTCCACTCGAAAATTGTCACAAGATTTCAATCGAACAAGTCCAAGAATTAACCGACGAAGTAAACGCAAGCGTTTCATACCACTTGTTTTGCTAAGCCATTTAATTAGATTACTCATACGAGTGAGGTAAAGGTTTGTATATACTAATAGATTGGAAAACGGTTTTAAAAACGAGCTTTGTATTTAAAAGTAGTGTTGAAATTGTTTCTGTGAAAGAGTTTGAGTATTTACTAATAGTATAGAAACCTTTGTATTTTAAAGTGACAAACCACAGAAATGATTGTAGAAACAATCAATCACCAAAAGTTCACATACGAAAATGTGAATTAAATCCATAAAAATCGATAACCAATCCATCAAATGGATATTCCAAAAATCCAAAGAAAGAAGTCATCAAAGTCGATAATAAGTGATAACAACTATCCGGATCAACAAAAATCGATTAAAATTGGAAATCCACACAAAACAGCCCAAAATAGGCAAAATGCACAATTCCAAACATCTGGTTTAGAATCCAGACGTCTAGATTTGTTCTCTGGAAATAATCCAGAAAGCTTCCAGACGTCTGAAATTACAAGGCAGACGTCTGAACCAGTAAATTAGACGTATGAACTGAGGTACTGGAAATTCTATTCTAGATCACCCAGCCGTCTGGGAAGTAAGCTCAGACGTCTGGATCTCCTAGATGTCTGGAAAGCAAGGTCAAACGTCTGAGCTGAACATCTGGAATATTTATTCCTTAGCCTCAGACGTCTGATCCTTATACCAGACGTCTGAGCTGAAGCTCAGGAAAATATTAAACCTAGGCCAATGATGGCCAATTCACATCGGAAGCGATCGAACGAGCGACGATGGCTAGGGATTTATGCCAAGCGACAACCCAACCATATAGACTCATCAATACACACCGAACACATGTCCAAACATCTATTAAGGATTTTCATAGATTTTGAACCAAAACACCAAAATTTGGAAAATTCACCAAATAAATTCAAATCAAAAGCAAATGAACATGCACAAATGTTAGGAATTCATACCTAACAACAATGAAAGTTATAGACGTAGATGTGAGTTAAAGAACTCACTTTTAAAACTCAAAGACACGAATGAGAAGCTCTAAAATAAAGGAAAGGCCAATTCCTCTTCAACTTCAACTCAAGAAGCTCCAATCTAAGCTAATAAGCAAATATTTCCTAAGTTAGGGTTTAGGAATTTCTGAAATTGAAGAGAGATAGAGATGGAGAAGACGAAGAGGATGCTTACCTAAGCTTCTCCTTGATTTTGGACTTGAATTTGTATTTCCTAAACAAACTAGGGTTTTGGAATTCTAATTTCCAATCTCTTCCCCCATTTTTCTCTTGAGCTAGAGTGTTAGGAAATGGAATGAGTGAATGGATGAAGAGTAGAGGAGTTAGAGTATTATGTTGGGTTAGTGGGCTGAAACCCAAACCCAAAGCCCAAAATAGAAAAATAGCAAAATTCTACTCAACTCTAAACATATCGATGTTTATACTCAAAAAAGTTGTAAACACCATTTTGGACTCAATGGAAGTGGTCTCGAGTCCCAATTCGACTATTTACAAAAAGTAACATTTCGGACTTTAATCCGATTAACGATGCTATATTTAAATAAAACATTTAAATATACAATCGTGAAATATGCGAGTTGTTACAGACTCCCCTTCTTAAAGAAATTACGTCCTCGCAATAATTAAGCGGAAGATAAAAAGTAACAACCATACTAAGGCATAACAACACAAAAGAAGAAATTTTGAAATGAGAAGTTCACCCTAAAGAGCACGAGAGAGTAAGTCCGGATGTGTTTGCTCGATGAATTCTCAAGATTCCCAAGAGCAATCCTTAGGATTTGAGGACCATTGAACTTTCACAAGAAGAACATCTTTATTTCGAAGGCGTTTAACCTCCGAAGCAATGATGCGAATAAAATGTTGCTCATAAGTCAAATTTGGTGAAACTTCAATTTCTTCAATTACACTGGGCTCAAGAATAGAATCGGAATCCCTAAGGTATTTCCGTAGTTGAGAGACGTGGAAAACGTCATGAATAGCAGAAAATTGAGCCTGTAATAAAAGGCGATAAGCCACGGAACCAATGCGTTTGGTGATGGAAAATAGACCAATATACCGAGGTACTAAATTTACCCAATCGACTGAAACACACAACACCCTTCATTGGCGAAACACGAATGCACACCAATAAAGTCTGGACCTAAAACCAACTTCTCACCGGCTTCAAGCCAACATGAAGGAAATGGACATGGCCTTCCGTAGAGTGCCTCGAAAGGTGCCATACCAATACTAGATTGGAAGCTATTATTATAGGAAAACTCAACAAGAGAAATATGATCTTCCCAACTTCCACCAAAATCAAGAACACATGCACGAAGGAGATCTTCAAGAGTTTGATTCACATGCTCTATTTGTCCATCGGATTGAGGACGATAAGCGGTGCTAAAATTAAGATTTTTTCCCAAAGCTTTTTGAAGACCATTCCAAATTCCACTAGTAAATAATGGATCACGATCGCTAACAATAGAAGTAGGATCTCCATGCAATTTAACAATTTCTTTGACATAGAGTTTAGCCAAAAGAGGTACAGTCCAAAAGAGAAGGATGAGCCTCAAGGCTACACAAAACTAGAGATGAATATAAATTTGATTTACGATCTCGAATCTCACAAGTGGATAAAGTCTCGAGATCATTCCATTCGGATATCATCATTGAAACAACTGCTTGTTGCTTATGACTAAGGGAAGCGGCAACTCGATTACCCTTTCCGGGAGTATAGAGAATATCAAGATCATAAGATGCAAGGAACTCGAGCCAACGCTATTGACGCAATTTAAGTTCCTTTTGAGAAAATAAATACTTCAAAGATTTATGATCGGTGTAGAGAACAAATTTCTCTCCCAAAAGATAATGACGCCAAATTATAAGAGCGAAAACAATGGCCGTGAGCACTAGATCATGAGTGGCATACAGTCTCGGTAGGCTTTAATTGTATAGAAGTATATGTGATAACACATTCCCTTTTGCAAGAGAATGGCACCCAAACCAATACGACTAGCATCGGTACAAACAATAAATTCTTGGTTCCCTTCGGGAATCACAAGAATAGGAGTATCGGAAAGAAGTTCTTTTAAATGATCCTATTTCCTGAAAAGCTAAGACATTCAAAATTATAATTAACTTTATATAATCATCTTTTTAGAAAAAATTGCGTTTTACAAGTCAATTTACCGCGTCTAACTGTCTCATCATAGTGTTTAGGAGATTCCTATCAATAACGTTGATCAAGCGCATCGACCAGAATTCTTAAAGCACTCAATGGGCAAAACAACACAAAATCATCTTCTACATGATAAACATGCCTCTTAAAAATTTCATGAATATTCTTTTCTCGTTTTAAGAACAAAATTCAATTATACTTTAAATATCTTATTAAAAATATTTGCAAATTTTAAATTGTTGTTTTTCATCCATAATTAATAAATATAAGGATGGTCTCATCGAGATATTCGCAGAATACTCGATTCATAAGATGGATGAAATATGCTGGAAGGTTCGTCAAATCGAATGACATAACGAACCACACATAAGAATCATAACGAGTGCAGAATGCGGTAAGTGGAATGCTATCCTATGCAACTCGTAGCTGATGAAAACCGATGACAAAGTCGAGCTGAAAAGACCTTAGCACCACTCAATAGATTGCTTAGGTGATAATCCTAAGACAAGCTCAAATATACTGGAAAATTCAGGAACTACTTGAGGGAGGGAAATAACATCTTCCTCATCAAGTGGGTTTAAAGAATAAAATGATGCCACCGAATTGGAATCGAAATCGTTAATAAAAATTAAAAACCTGCTTAACAGATTGAGAATGTCGAAGATGGATAGTCCTCTCGGGACAGAGGATATGGGCTTCATAATGATTAAGCCAATCCTTTCCCAAAAATCAATTTCGAAGCCTACGTAGCGCATAACATGCAAATCGGCTTGAAAAGAATAATCACATAAAATAATCTCGACATCTTTACAAAGCAAATTGAGTGTTGCGGATCCACCAATCGAATTCGCAATTCTCAATGAAGTCATCAAGCCCATAATATTAAAGAAAAAGTATCAACAAGTTCTTTTGATATAAAAGTGCGAGATGCACCCGACTAAAAAGAAATTCGAAATAGGATAATCACGAAACAAATTAATGCCATCAAGGATAGAATGAGAAATACCTTGACCAAGAGAAGTGCTAGTAGAGGCTTGCACAACCTTCAGCTTTCCCTCTTTCTTGTTTGGAAGTTTGGGGCATGAAGATAAAAGATGACCCGAACTTTTGAAATAACGACAAAAAAATGGTTTTGGGCACTCATTTGCATAGTGGTCTATAGAACCACAATTGTAGCATCGTCCACGACTAAAGGTAGGAGTCTTTACTACCGAAGTTTCTTGCTTCCCTTTCTTGTTGGGATTGGGGCCTTTGAACTTAATAGGCCTCTTCATGTTATTGTTGAAGTTCTATTTTGCATGCACAACTTCAACATCACTTTCTCTATCGGCCTCTTCAAGTTGAAGAGCGATATCTACAAGCTGATCGAAAAAAACTTCTAGTTTTAGAAGTAAAGGCGTTTTGAGGTTCTTATTCAACCCATAGACAAACCTCTGATTTTTCTTCAATGGGGTATTAATATACTCAACCCCATACTTAGAAAGAGATTCAAAAGATGCGATGTAATCCGTCACAGAAGATTCACCTTGAACAAGGTCAATAAAGCGCCGAGCTAAAGTTACTTTTTCAGCCTCTGGCACAAACTTCAATTCGAATCTTTCCCGGAATTGCTTCCAAGTAAGATCCACTTTAATAGTTTCAGAAATCAAAAGCTCATACCAGTCTAATGCTCTCTCCTGGAGCATGCTAGAAGCCACTTGGACTCGAAGTGGATCAATAAGATTCATGCGGGAAAAGATGCGATCGCATGATCTAAGCCAAGCTTGGATTTCTATAACGTTTTCGGAACCCTTGAATGGTCTTCCACCCAAAGCGGTATAATCTCTACACAAGCATGCAAACCCGGATTTAGGGTGAGTAGGCTCTGGAACGGGTCCGGCAGCTTGGGCATTGTTCACAAGATCTAAAAGTTGTTGAGCAGACATAAATACTCCATCCTGAGGAGTAGCACTGGATTAACCAGCACTAGGACGACCCGGTCTAACCATTTCTCTTCTTTAAGAAAAAAAGAAGAGGAAAAAGGTTATTCTCAGAATGAATATTAAACAAACTTGATTGATAAAACAAGGCATCACAAAAGAAAATAGGATAGAATGGTACGAAGACTCGAATTAAATCCTATGGCACGATTCCTAAGAGAGACTTAGGACAATGATCCTTGCTAGATTATTCTACATTGTTCCAAAGTTTGGCTCTGATACCAAGCTGTGATGCCCCACCTCTATACTCACATTAGCCAAGGACACTACTGGGTAATGCCGTCGACTAGCACGAAGAATAAGGCTGTTGAGGAGTGACCATCTGTGTAATTGCTTTGTGCGAGTACCGATATGTCAGATAATATAACTTACATTTCAGTTCAAGAGGAAATCCGACATATCAAATACAAACTCAAAGCTACCACACAGTTGCTATGTGGAGTTCAGAAACAAATATAGAAATAAACATAACACAAATCAGTCACAGATATTCATATCACAAAGGCAGAAACATATATGAATATAACACATAGAACTGTACATCAAAGTAGTGGTCATACAAGATCCACTAAATCACAAAAGAATAGATACAGGTGCTAGACAAAAGAATAAGTATACATCAAGGAGTCTCTATCTCAAATGTATACTAACAAAAACTACTATGCTAAAGTAGTTAGCCAAAAGTCAGGTAACAGACCCGGATAAGAAGTCAAGCAGGAGCACCTGAAATACCTCGGTCTGACCTGAGTATTATTTAAGGAGAAAATAATAAACGGACCAGTCTAGCTATAAATAACATATAAAATGAGATATGATAAGAGATATGACAAAAACGTATGATAACGAAAATGTCATACTGTGACAAGTATACATAAGGTAACAACAAAAATCATACAATATCTCAAATATTCTCAAACACTAAAAAGAATGTCATATTCTTTGAATTATTCACCAAAACACAAATATTGACAAAACATATCAATGCCAATCATAAAAATCGGTGAAACACAAATTCTAGAAATCATCAACTAGAAATACAGAAATCACAAAAGGGGTAGGCCTATCACAAACGGGAGCACGAAAACTCCCCAACATGTGTGTCACAAACGGAACGCTATCCCATGGTCGCTAACCATAAAGCCGGTGCAATGGCGTAGTGCAATAACGGTACGCCCGAGGAACCTGAAACTCAAATGAGTTGGAACAACGACGTAGTGCAATAACGGTACGCCCGATGAACCGGAAATTCAAATATTTTGGAACAACCAAGTAGTGCAATAACGGTACGCCTGGTGAACCCGAAACTCAAATAATTCGGAACAATGACGTAGTGCAATAACGGTATGCCCGATAAACCGAACTCCACATAAAGCCTGAGGTTGCAAGCCTATAAAAATGAGACAAAGCTCAATAGAACTGGGTACAGTCCCCCACGCAGACAAAGAGACATCGCACATCGCTAATCTAAACCATAAAATGATCATCATTGATCAATAAGAAGTGTCAATTACACTAAGCTAGTAAATAGATGAGTTTAGCATCATGTCCCATAACCACTGGTTTAACTTAAATATTTACGAACATATTGTAGATTTCCACTTGAAAATTGTCACAAGATTTCAATCGAACAAGTCCAAGAATTAACCGACGAAGTAAACGCAAGCGTTTTATACCACTTGTTTTGCTAAGCCGTTTAATTAGATTTCTCATACGAGTGAGGTAAAGGTTTGTATATACTAATAGATTGGAAAACGGTTTTAAAAACGAGCTTTGTATTTAAAAGTAGTGTTGAAATCATTTATGTGAAAGAGTTTGAGTATTTACTACTAATATAGAAACCTTTGTGTTTTAAAGTGACAAACCACAGAAATGATTGTAGAAACAATCAATCACCAAAAATTCACATACGAAAATGTGAATTAAATCCATAAAAATAGATATCCAATCCATCAAATGGATATTCCAAAAATCCAAAGAAAGAAGTCATCAAAGTCGATAATAAGTGATAACAACTATCCGGATCAACAAAAACCGATTAAAATTGGAAATCCACACAAAACAGCCCAAAATAGGCGAAATGCACAGTTCCAAACATCTGGTTTAGAATCCAGTCGTCTGGATTTGTTCTCTGGAAATAATCCAGAAAGCTTCCAGACGTCTGAATTACAAGGCAGACGTCTGAACCCTAACCAGACTTTTGAACCAATAAATCAGATGTATGAACTGAGGTACTGGAAATTCTATTCCAGATCACCCAGACTTCTGGGAAGTAAGCTCAGACGTTTGGATCTCCCAGACGTCTAGAAAGCAAGGTCAGACATCTGAGCTGAACGTCTGGAATATTTATTCCTTAGCCTCAGACGTCTTATCCTTATACCAGACGTCTTAGCTGAAGCTCAGGCAAATATTGAACCTAGGCCAATGATGGCCAATTCACGTCGGAAGCGATCGAATGAGCGACGATGGCTAGGGATATATGCCAAGCGACAAACCAGCCCTATAAACTCATCAATACACACCGAACACATGTCCAAACATCTATATAAGGATTTTCATAGATTTTGAACCAAAACACCAAAATTTGGAAAATTCACCAAATCAATTCAAATCAAAAGCAAATGAACATAAACAAATGTTAGGAATTCACACCTAACAATAATGAAAGTTATAGACGTACATGTGAGTTAAAGAACTCACCTTTAAAACTCAAAGACACGAATGAGAAGCTCTAAAACAAAGGAAAGGCCAATTCCTCTTCAACTTCAACTCAAGAAGCTCCAATCTAAGCTAATAAGCAAATATTTCCTAAGTTAGGATTTAGGAATTTCTGAAATTGAAGAGAGATAGAGATGGAGAAGATGAAGAGGATGCTTACCTAAGCTTCTCCTTGATTTTGGACATGAATTTGTATTTCCTAAACAAACTAGGGTTTTGGAATTCTAATTTCCAATCTCTTCCCCCATTTTTCTCTTGAGCTAGAGTGTTAGGAAATGGAATGAGTGAATGGATGAAGAGTAGATGAGTTAGGGTATTATGTTGGGTTAGTAGGCTGAAACCCAAACCCAAAGCCCAAAATAGAAAATTAGCAAAATTCTACTCAACTCCAAACATATCGATGTTTATACTCAAAAAAGTTGTAAACGCCATTTTGGACTTAATGGAAGTGGTCTCGAGTCCTAATTCGACTGTTTACAAAAAGTATCATTTCGGACTTTAA
Source organism: Allium fistulosum (assembly GCA_030737815.1). NCBI lineage: Eukaryota > Viridiplantae > Streptophyta > Magnoliopsida > Asparagales > Amaryllidaceae > Allium > Allium fistulosum. Next base: position 424,906,582 of record CM060906.1, read on the forward strand.
TCCGATTAACGATGCTATATTTAAATATACAATCATGAAATATGTGGGTTGTTACACACGGGGTTTGAACCATTGTGTCCGTGGTAATTCTCTAGTCAATTTCCATATATAGAACGTCAGAATGCGAGCTAAAATGAACGAGATATGAATTAAACAAAATAAGCAGAATATATATATATATATATATATAGTCCAGGTCGACCTGGGCACAAGGGCGCTCGATTGTCTGGTCGACCTGCCTGTGTTCAGGAACGAAGAAATTTTTTCTTCGTTCCAGAGGCTTCCTATGACGTGTTTTGCATTCTTTATTTCAATCCGGTCCTTCTATTCTTGCATCCGATGGCTCCTATTCAGCCAATGACGTGGTTGCATCCTATTCAATCCCCAAATCCAACGGTCCGAGATCCACTTCTACCCCTATAAATAGAACCCTAGACCTAACAATTTTTCTCATTCTAAGATTTTCTCCAATTGGGTTTACCTATTCAAGAAGGACCCAAAGCGGAATAATTTTCCAAGGAGGAAATTGTTTTAAATAAAAATATTTAACAACCCCAAGTGGATCCGTGAAGGCCCAAAGGGAAGATCTAAGGACACGAGGTGAATGATTGTGATTATTTTAAATTTCTTTAAGTAATTTAAAATAATAGGGTTTCCAATAGTTGTAGTTTTACTATGATTTTTGGAGTAACCTTTTTAGTAATTTATTTACAGTTTTTAGAATTATTTTCAGTTAATTTTAGTTTATTTCTAGCTTTTCCATTTATTTATAGTATTTTAGTTTATTTACTATTATTTATGCGTTATTTACATCTTTTTCTTACGCCTTGGATTTCCTACTATTTTCAGTTTTCTTTTATTCCTCCTTCTTCTTCGCGTATGGATTAGAATAGAATTAACGTGAAATTGGATTAAATTATAAGAAATCTGAAACAATGGAATATAAGATGTAAATTATAAAGACTGTAATCTAAATGGAATTGGACTGAAATTATGCCTAATTATGATATTAATTGGACCGAATTAAAGAGATTGGCCTAGTTATAACTTAGAATTATAACTAAAAAGAATAAAAGAAGAAAAGAAGCTTATTTTCACACTTAGACCTTAGGTTAAGTAATAAGCATGATTATAACGTAGGTTATAATAAGAAATAGAACAGAATAAGGCTTATTTTAAGACTTAGGATAAGTTAATAAGCACATATAGTAAGAACAAGAGTAAAGGCTTATTTAAATAATCAGGAAAATTGGCTAAAGAAAAAACTTATCAATCTTTTTAGAATGAAGGACACGGCAATTATTTTTACGTTTTAAGGACGCAAGTTTTATTCTTTCGCCTGAAGGAAATTCTTCACAAAAAAATTAGGCTGTTCTCAAATCACTAGTACAGGCAGCGACATTACAAGGAAAGGCGGCGCTGCATCACAAGAACATGCGACGGCGGTGCAATCGCAGGCGAAGGCGGAGCTCGTTCAGGCGAAGGCGGAGCTCGTTCAGGCGAAGGCGGAGCTCGTTCAGGAGAAGGCGGAGCTCGTTCAGGCGAAGGCAGAGCTCGTTCGTCAGGCGAAGGAAATGGACTATAGGTGGTGGCGACTACTTTGAAGGTCTGCGGTGACTTGAGCCATGACTTTTATGGCCGATTTCAGATGAGCGACGGTGGAGTGGAGGTTAAGGTTGCTGGTGGTGCCAAAGGTAACGATGGCGATTAAATGTGTTGAAATGAACTAAGAAAAAAATGCTATATGAACTTATCATTCTAATTCTATATGTATAATGCATAACTGAACGTTATATTTTGTATTGTTGTTGTTATAGTTTATGCATTTGTTATAGCATGATTGAATGTTCCTAATTTTCAAGGAGCTGTAGTAAGTTTTGTTTTAAAAATCTGCAAAAGATGTGATTTTGATTAGATAAAATTACTTATTGATTAGATAAAATTACTTATATGTTTTACAAGATGATAAAATATGCATAAAACATAATGCGTCAGTTGTTTGTTTACTTGTTTATTGAGTTGCTTTATTTTGAATGGTACAGATATCATAAATAAAATGCTAGTGTACTTCATAACTAAAATGATATATTAAACTCATTTTAAATATTCTAAACATACTAGTGGATTTTGTAATTAAAAATGCTACACTAAACTATTTTTTAATATCATAAATATGATAGTGAACTTCATAACTAAAATGTTACATTAAACTATAGATTTGCATGTTATAAACATGATAATGGACTTGCTAATTAAAATACTATATTAAAATATCATTTTGAATATTTTAAACATGATAGTGAACTTTATAACTAAAATGCCACATTAAACTATCTTAACTATCATTGGCCATATTCAATACGTTCTAATGCACTCTAAAAATAGAAACGATATTTTTACTTATCATTCGGCACATTCGATATACTGTAATGCACTTTAAAAATACAAATGATATTTTTGACTATCATTCGGCACATTATATTCAATTTGATACATTGTAATGCACTAATTTAAAAATACAAATGATAGATTGGTTTCATATGTACCCGATTAGGATTGGCATCCGCTTAGCTTTTGCTTCCATACGTACCCGGTTAGGCTTGACATTCGGTTAGCTTTTACATCCAAACGTACCCGATTAGGCTTGGCATCCGATTATCTTTTACATTCGATGGTATGCTCGGATAAACAATATATCTCGGGTATAGATTGGTTCCATATATACCCGATTAGGCTTGGCATTCGGTTAGCTTTTGCATCCATATGTATGCTCGATTAAACAATATATCTCGGGTATAAATTGGTTTCATATGTATCCGATTAGGCTTGGCATCCGGTTAGCCTTTGAATCAGTATGTACCTGATTAGGCATCCAGTTAGCCTTTGAATCAATATGTATCTGATTAGACTTGGCATTCGATTAGCTCTTGCATCCGTACGTACCCAATTAGGCTTGGCATCCAGTTAGCTTTTGCATCCATACGTATCCGATTAGGCTTGACATTCGGTTTGCTTTTGCATTCGATTGTACGCTTGGTTAAACAATATATCCTGGGTATAGATCGATTCCATATACACTCCAATAGGCTTGGCATTCAGTTAGCTTTTACATTCATAAGTATTCGATTAGGTCTAGTATCCGGTTATCTTTTGCATTCATACGTACACAAGATAGTGAACTTCATAACTTTAACGCTGTATTAAAATATCATTTTGCATATCCTAAACATGCTTGTGGACTTTGTAATTGAAATGCTACATTAAACTATCATTTTGCATATTGTAAACATGATATTGGACTTCATTAACTAAAATAGTATGTTAAACTATCATTTTGTATAACTTAAACATGCCAGTGGACTTTGTAATTAAAATGATACATTAATCTCATTTTGCATATTGTAACTTTGGTATTGGACTTCACAACTAAAATGCAATATCATACTATCATTTTGCATATTTTAAACATGATTGTAACGACCCGACTTTCCAGACCCGGAAAATCGAACCATTTGAGTTAAGAAGAAGAGGTAGAAGAAGAAAAAATAGAAAACAAAATCAGAATCTAACCATCGCAGCGGAATAAAATATAATATATATTAACAGATCTTTACACAAATCAAAAACTATATCTGTTTATACAATTCATCATCAGAATACATCATCAGAGTACATCAACATCCATAACATACAACTGAATACACAGCGGAAAAATAATAGTAAGTACGAGAGTACGTATCGTCATCTAGCTCGTCTCCTGAGCTCCACAGCATCATATCCTGAACCTGTTTATCTCGGTCTGACCCGAGCATCATATAAAACAATACCCGAGTCAGTCTGGAAAACCAGCGTGAGAAAATCACACTCAAATTGATTATTAAAGTTTCAAAAATCCTTTTGAAAACAAAAGCATCTCGTAAGACCACGCCACAAATAAACATGTCGGGTTTTTACCTTACGATAGCTAAAACACTTTTTATCAAAATCCTCTGATATTATAATAGTGTCTATTTACAAATACTTATTAAAATAGCCGAAATTGTTACATCTATTAAATTCCGGCATACTAGCCACAAAGTGGGTAATACAAACAAAACTCGTACAAGGCACGTAGGGAGAATGGATTTCCAACGAATGACTAGGCACTGGGGTACCACCTGTCACAGTACGTGGCCTAGATCACAGTACCGAGGAGTACGCCCGCTCCCCTGCAACACAAAGCCGGAATCATCCCTTACTGGATAATTCCAAGTAAAATCACCCCACGGTTGGGATCAGCACCGCAACACTAAGCCGAAATAAAAGGGACATCTAGACAGGGATGACCTTACTCTCAAGTGGGGGCTACCCACGAAGCCTTGCTGCATAACCCCTGATTTTCAGTCATTCCCGGTTGATGAGGCTTGAGGCTAAACGATACCTTTATAGCACATATCCCTTAGAATGCCCATCGTCCACCTGACGATGTTTCGCAAGCATTCGTCCATACAAGTCCGTCCCGGGTTCGAACGGAACCGAAGGCACTATTCCTACTACATCCATTTTGGAAATATCCTCAAGATTAGTAGCGACTAGCCCTTGCACTTCACTGCTCCAATCTTCGACTCCGAACACGTTACACGAAACGTACAAACCGGATCGAAGTGGTATTCGAGTCTCCAGACCTAGAATCCCGGTATACGGAAACTCGATCCCGGTCTCTTCGAAACGATCAGCGCATTTGGCCAATATTGATAGTCGGTTATTTAACTATCAATTAACATCCACAAGCAACCATCACACAATAAATAATTTCCCACATTATTTATTTGCCCAAATATCTTTCCAAGATATATTTCTATTTTCAAACTCCTTTTGAAAACAATTTCAAAACAGTTTCCGCTTACGGAATACATTTCCCAAATAATTATTTCCACTGAATTACCAAGTACAAAATACTTTTAATTTTAAAATAATTTAAAAACACTTTATTTTAAATATATTTTATAACATTGAAATCAAACTACTTTAATACTTAATTAAAAATAATACTTTTGTGAATATTTAAAATAAGGTTACTTTATAAAATATAAAACTAAGTTTCCACTTTTAAATAAAATACTAATCACCCTTTAAATAATTATTACGATAATAGATTTGGAAAATATTTACTTTAGAATTTAAATATTAGAAACAGTAAATTTCTAAACATCCCTTTCTAAACAACATGAAAACTTTTAACTTATATTTAAGAATTTTCTTTGAAATCGTACTTGGCTATCCAGGGAATACACTTTCTTCCATATCTTTTAAAAATAAATCACCATTTATTTTTAAACACATTTACATTCCTCAATAAATTCCCACCTTGAATTTATATTTAAAATATCCACTGATATTTTATTTCACTTCATAAACCCAGTTTATAAATTTTAAAATCTCATTCTCTTTTAAAAATCCAAGTTTTTAAACACTTAAATCAATTTCCAATTGATTTCCATTTTACTTTACTTTGAAATAAATTTCCCTATTTACTTCAATTATTTCAAATACATTAACTTTCATATTTTATTTCTTTATTATGAGTTAAAACCCTTTTAACTAAAATACCAATTTCGGATTTCCAAACTTCTTCAATTAATATTTTAATTAAATTAAATCTTTAAATTTCAATAAAATCAATTCTTTTATATTTTAGATAATATCACTTTAGTTAAAGATTTATTTCTTCCCTGTTAAATTCAAAATCCTCTTTCCCCATATTTGTTCGAATTAAGAAATTTCTTTATTTCTTTTACAATTCCTTATTTAATTTATTCGAATTCACTAGAATTATTTAACTTGAATTTTACTCTTTTATTTCTTTCCAAAAATCCAATTCAATTTCTTTTGATAACTCATTATACTGGGAAATTCAATCCAACCAGATTATCCAATATAAATCATCACAGGATATCAACAATCATATCACAGAATATTTAAACAAAATTAAATATTTTGAGGAATCCAGTTGGATCCCTCCAACCTATTTCCCTGCATCCACAGACGTTAGCACAATACCAATTTCACTTCAAAGTGGAATATCGCGGTATATGGGTTTTATAAAATATCATCCGCTATTATGCGGCGCATAGGGTCTCATCCGCTATATAATGCGGGAATATCAACAATTCCAATATATACATATGCCAATATGTATATATTGCTATATACTACTATATATATATAGCACATCAATCAATGCAATCATCCAATCAATGATTTAAATTTAACCATTTAAATTTAAATTCAACTGAGTGAGATTAACTCACCTTTTACTTTGCTGTTTGCAAACCATTTCCATCTCGTCTTGTTCCCTTTACAATTTCAAACTGAATAAACATTTATACGATTTATTAATATTCGAAATATAAATCGACCTTTGATTACCATTTTATAATTCAATTAAATGTCGAACTAACCTTCTTATAATAAAATATTTTTAGTGCCTAGACTAATTAGAAATAAATTAACCACCTACTCCATTATTTTCTTAAAATAAATTTAGTAAATTAAAACATGTATATTTATTTCTATTTCTTTTATACAAGTTTATCTTTCTTTTAAAACAAACTGCAGATCATCTTTTTTTATTTATGTGCAAACATCACTTATTTAATTAAAATAAAACAAAACGATACCTCGATCTAGACTGCGATCATCGAAGAACGCGCCTGTCGCTCGAGACACCATCGCAAACCCTAAGGAAGAACCGCGACTTCGAGCTCTCCGATTCGAAATCCCCATAACCCTCCACCTGCTTGCGATCCACGTGAGCCCAAAACCCTTCGCGATCAAGCATCGACACTGACTTCGAATCCCGGCCTCAATATTCAATCGAGAACTCCCTCCGACTTCGCCTAGACTCGAGAGCCCCATCAACAATCGCGACTTGATGATGACTTCGAGCTTACTCCCAAACTGCAATCCCTTAAATCACCACGCGCCTCCCCGCCTAGTCGCGAGTTCGCTTGCGAAACGACGACTTTTTTTTTTTCGAAAAGAAAATCGAATTGGCTTGGCCGTTTATTTTATTTTTTCCAAATTCGTTCAGCTCGAATTGAAGGAGGAAGGGAAAAAAGGACCTAATTGCAGTGGCCATTATTCTATCTTCTGGGTTGCTTTTAATTTTTATTTGAACTGAGGAGGAAAGGAAGGTTTCGTAAATAAAATCCCCTCAGATATTTGATTCGATTTTAGCTTCTGAGGGAAGACAAAGTACGTGATGTTATAGAGAGGAGTGGCTTCGAGAATACGACAGTAGCCCCTTTTGATATTATTTTTCTTTTGTATTTAAAATGAAAGGAAGACGTGATTTTTATTTTAAAGGGTATGCTTGTACCTTTGTAAAGAAAAAGGGAAACATGAGAAGATGATTGCGTGTTCCACCCATATCCTACAGTGGCACGAAAAAGTTTTGATATAAAGGTTAATTGACCGGTCAACTTATTTATATAAATTATTTAAATTGCATTTTCGATAGAAATTTAAGTGCGTTTGTGTATCGTACGACCACACGGCAACTCCAAACACTACGGAAATTGGAATCCGATAATAATACAATATTACAGACCCAATGGAACTGGTTTCGTCGAATTCCGAGACTGTGCCTCGAAAGGCTATTTTTAAATTCAATTCAAAACAGTATATCTTTAAAACTGAACAAAACACTTTTAAATTCAATTTTAAAAGTTCTATTACCTTCAGCATTATAAATATGAATTTTCTGACCTTCCAAAATATTTTTAATTAGCTTAGAATACCAGATTTACTATTTTATCCAACTTCAAATAAATTTAATTTAATTATTAAATTACTCAATAAACAGCGATATTTGAAATTTAAGTTTATAATTAATCTCTGAATATTTAAAATTAATTAAATATTCCAATTTCAAATATACAAAAATTCCGGGTCGTCACATTCCTCCCCCCTTAAAAGAATTTCGTCCCCGAAATTACTAGTTAGGAAGAATGATTCAATCCCCGTTAACTATTTCCCAAATTCAAACAGTTTTAACAATACCCAAACAATCTTTTGTCAATGATACACTAATCATCTTTTAACTTCCCAACTTATTCATAAGTTCAACCCATACCACCTACTTATCCATTCAAATTTAAATTTGAATTCAATTTTTGAACTATCCAAAATTTTCTTAAAATTTTTCTAACTCTCTAGATTCCCGAAAAATTTTGCCAGCGTCTCCTTTGCGCGGCTAGCTCGGTACTACTACAAAATGGCTCTACGACCTCCCAATCTCAAAAAGAAAACAAAAAGGCAAGTGGCTGGATCAAAAACCCAATCAAATTTCATATAGAAATTCAAATACATACCTTTTTGTCGAGCCATTAAATTTTATCTTCTAAAATCAAAATCCCAATTATCCATTTCTTTATACACCTGTATATCCTACTAAGTAATAATATTCAATCACAATTTCAAAACCATTCTAGACATTTCTTTACAAATTTTCAATATTTGCTTTACTTAAGCCCGTACGATGCACATATATCATCCGTACGCAATATCACATTTGATCGCTCAATTGATCACACAATTTCACTTCCGAACTAGTATCGTCCACCCGACTTCCTAGTGCGGACTCAGATCTGGTTTCTTGATCAGAAACCGTCATTCTCCTTGCATAGCCACAAACTATGATAGAGAATATCCAGAATCAATCAACAATCCATATCCAGGTTCGCCGTTGAAAATCGAGTGAAAAATTCCAACTCGGATCGATATATCTATCTCGAAATTCTGTGTTCGACATCTGGACCAAATAGCTATGCGAATAAAATAATATACGTACATCCTACGTATAAATTCCAATTGATTATCAGTTATATCAATTCTCTTTTATTCACAACTATCCCATTTCACAACCTCAGTTTTAGTCTTCATTCAACTATTTACTTAACATATATACATTTTTTTCCAAAATTACTAAGTATATTTCCAATACCAATTTTCTTAAGAATTTCATTCTTCAATTCTTAAGTTCAATATAAATTTTTCTTATATTTATTTATTACTTCACCACTGAAATGTATATATTCAAATTGAACTCCCATTTCATATGAATTTCAACTTACTTCAATTTACTACTTCATTTCAAATATAAATACTTATTCCACATTTCATTCAGATTTTCATTTCTAATAATTTTCTTAAATTCAATTCATCTCCAACTTCCAAAATTGAATTTTATTTAGCTCGAAAACAATCCAAGTTAATTCATTCAATAACTATTTCTCAACTTATTTAAACCACTCCTCTGTTGAGTTCAATTTCCATTCCACATTTACTTAAGTCAATAACTTAAGTTTATTTTCCATTTAACCAACCCTTTAAAGTTTTATTTCCATCTTTCATTTGATTCTTATTTAATCAAATTCCATCCATTTATTTATTTAATATAAGTGGTCCATTCACTCAATCATTATGAATTTTATTTTCCATACTCAATTCATATGGAATTATTTTATTAATAACCAGGTCATTTCCAATTTATTTTCACTTATTTGGATTTCATTCGCAATCCAAACCATCACTATTTTAATCCAATTCCATTAACTCACAATTCAATTTCATTAACTAATTTATTATCAAATTAGTTCCTCCGCTGGTTAAAATTAAATACTTGCTTTTTAAATCCCAAATATCACTTCACTTAATCATCTTAAGTTCAATTTATTTTATAATTCAAGTTTGGATTTATTTAAAAATTAAGATTGCTCATCTTAGTCGTTTCCATTTGATAATTACAATTTCAAATTATAACTCTTAATGATTCAAAGTAATGGATTCCCATTTATAACTTACAATTTCATTTCTATTCATAAGTTTTAACTTACTTATTTAAGATCTAGGACTATTCATTTAAGTCCATTTTCATCTTTACAATCAAATCTCAAATTATTACACTTAAGAACTTAAGAATATGAATTTCTTTACACAATTATAAGCATTTTACATTACCTTTATATCCAATTCAATTCAACTTCAACTTACTTGCATTTAATTCAATTCCAATTCTCAATTTTATTTAACTTATCTTAAGTTAAATTCAAATATATTTTATGCACCTTCATATACTCGAATTAAATTTTAATTCCAGGATACACATTTATACGAGTTTTACAATTCATTCACCATCAAGTTCTCTAACTCTTTTATCTATTACTCATTTAGTTAATTTCATCTCATAATTATAATCCAAGAATTAAACTTTCATTCCATTATTATTTCAATCAACTTCATTCCATGCTTTATATTGTTGATTCATTTTAAATTTCCACATTTATATTTTAAATAGAATTCCCAGAATTCAATTGCCCGGTTTTATTTCAAAACCATTTTGAATCCATAAATAACTCATACATATCTGGTATATCACATCAAATCCCAATTTCCAAAACAATCTGCTTTTACCAAACAATTTTCCCTTTGAATTTCAAAACCAACCCAATTCACAATCACTTCCAATTTAAAACAGTTTGGTAGCAATTTCTCTTTGGAAACTCGAAAATAGACATCGATGATGCTGCAGTCATCACCGAAATTATTTTCCAGCGACCCAAAGAGAATTTAATGCTTTTATCACTTTAAAACCTTTCAAACATTTTAAATCCCAAATCCCACCAGATTTCAATTCAATTTCAAAAATATTCATGAAATAATATCACCATTATTTCCCCAAAACCTTTAAAAACTATTTTTAAAATCCAAAGGAATTTAAACCTTTCCCAAAACTTCAAATTCAAAATCCATTCAATTTTATATCCAACTTTACTCTGGAATTCTATCACATTTTATTTCAAGTTATAAGTCACATTTACAATTTACATTTACAAATTTCATTTGTTTATGAATTTATCTCATTTGATTATAAATCACATTTGTAATTCACATTTGTATATAAAGTTTATCTCAATTTATAAATTTCATTTATAGTCTATATTTCGAATTCCATTTTGTTATATAAATTTATTCTTCAACTTAGGTTATAAGTTTTCAATTTCTACTCAATAATGAGACTAACTCATTATTGTCATTTTCTAACAATCCAGCATCCAAATATATAACCATAATAATTTCAAATAATTTTTTTCTTTTATATACAAAATAATTTGGGCAAAATTATTTCATTCACCCCATTTAAAACAATACTGTGTCGAACTGTTCTATTCAAGTGTTTAGAAACCCCTTCGATACAGTTGTCCAGACTGTGCCGACGAAGGTTCATATGCCACTCAATAAACCAACCAACACAATATAAAACCATTTTATATTCACTAACAAATACGCGCTCATATCTATTAATACTCTCAAAATTCCCACCAGAGCCAAGGTTATCACCAACCTAAGCTCTGATACCACTGTAACGACCCGACTTTCCAGACCCGGAAAATCGAACCATTTGAGTTAAGAAGAAGAGGTAGAAGAAGAAAAAATAGAAAACAAAATCAGAATCTAACCATCGCAGCGGAATAAAATATAATATATATTAACAGATCTTTACACAAATCAAAAACTATATCTGTTTATACAATTCATCATCAGAATACATCATCAGAGTACATCAACATCCATAACATACAACTGAATACGCAGCGGAAAAATAATAGTAAGTACGAGAGTACGTATCGTCATCCAGCTCGTCTCCTGAGCTCCACAGCATCATATCCTGAACCTGTTTATCTCGGTCTGACCCGAGCATCATATAAAACAATACCCGAGTCAGTCTGGAAAACCAGCGTGAGAAAATCACACTCAAATTGATTATTAAAGTTTCAAAAATCCTTTTGAAAACAAAAGCATCTCGTAAGACCACGCCACAAATAAACATGTCGGGTTTTTACCTTACGATAGCTAAAACACTTTTTATCAAAATCCTCTGATATTATAATAGTGTCTATTTACAAATACTTATTAAAATAGCCGAAATTGTTACATCTATTAAATTCCGGCATACTAGCCACAAAGTGGGTAATACAAACAAAACTCGTACAAGGCACGTAGGGAGAATGGATTTCCAACGAATGACTAGGCACTGGGGTACCACCTGTCACAGTACGTGGCCTAGATCACAGTACCGAGGAGTACGCCCGCTCCCCTGCAACACAAAGCCGGAATCATCCCTTACTGGATAATTCCAAGTAAAATCACCCCACGGTTGGGATCAGCACCGCAACACTAAGCCGAAATAAAAGGGACATCTAGACAGGGATGACCTTACTCTCAAGTGGGGGCTACCCACGAAGCCTTGCTGCATAACCCCTGATTTTCAGTCATTCCCGGTTGATGAGGCTTGAGGCTAAACGATACCTTTATAGCACATATCCCTTAGAATGCCCATCGTCCACCTGACGATGTTTCGCAAGCATTCGTCCATACAAGTCCGTCCCGGGTTCGAACGGAACCGAAGGCACTATTCCTACTACATCCATTTTGGAAATATCCTCAGGATTAGTAGCGACTAGCCCTTGCACTTCACTGCTCCAATCTTCGACTCCGAACACGTTACACGAAACGTACAAACCGGATCGAAGTGGTATTCGAGTCTCCAGACCTAGAATCCCGGTATACGGAAACTCGATCCCGGTCTCTTCGAAACGATCAGCGCATTTGGCCAATATTGATAGTCGGTTATTTAACTATCAATTAACATCCACAAGCAACCATCACACAATAAATAATTTCCCACATTATTTATTTGCCCAAATATCTTTCCAAGATATATTTCTATTTTCAAACTCCTTTTGAAAACAATTTCAAAACAGTTTCCGCTTACGGAATACATTTCCCAAATAATTATTTCCACTGAATCACCAAGTACAAAATACTTTTAATTTTAAAATAATTTAAAAACACTTTATTTTAAATATATTTTATAACATTGAAATCAAACTACTTTAATACTTAATTAAAAATAATACTTTTGTGAATATTTAAAATAAGGTTACTTTATAAAATATAAAACTAAGTTTCCACTTTTAAATAAAATACTAATCACCCTTTAAATAATTATTACGATAATAGATTTGGAAAATATTTACTTTAGAATTTAAATATTAGAAACAGTAAATTTCTAAACATCCCTTTCTAAACAACATGAAAACTTTTAACTTATATTTAAGAATTTTCTTTGAAATCGTACTTGGCTATCCAGGGAATACACTTTCTTCCATATCTTTTAAAAATAAATCACCATTTATTTTTAAACACATTTACATTCCTCAATAAATTCCCACCTTGAATTTATATTTAAAATATCCACTGATATTTTATTTCACTTCATAAACCCAGTTTATAAATTTTAAAATCTCATTCTCTTTTAAAAATCCAAGTTTTTAAACACTTAAATCAATTTCCAATTGATTTCCATTTTACTTTACTTTGAAATAAATTTCCCTATTTACTTCAATTATTTCAAATACATTAACTTTCATATTTTATTTCTTTATTATGAGTTAAAACCCTTTTAACTAAAATACCAATTTCGGATTTCCAAACTTCTTCAATTAATATTTTAATTAAATTAAATCTTTAAATTTCAATAAAATCAATTCTTTTATATTTTAGATAATATCACTTTAGTTAAAGATTTATTTCTTCCCTGTTAAATTCAAAATCCTCTTTCCCCATATTTGTTCGAATTAAGAAATTTCTTTATTTCTTTTACAATTCCTTATTTAATTTATTCGAATTCACTAGAATTATTTAACTTGAATTTTACTCTTTTATTTCTTTCCAAAAATCCAATTCAATTTCTTTTGATAACTCATTATACTGGGAAATTCAATCCAACCAGATTATCCAATATAAATCATCACAGGATATCAACAATCATATCACAGAATATTTAAACAAAATTAAATATTTTGAGGAATCCAGTTGGATCCCTCCAACCTGTTTCCCTGCATCCACAGACGTTAGCACAATACCAATTTCACTTCAAAGTGGAATATCGCGGTATATGGGTTTTATAAAATATCATCCGCTATTATGCGGCGCATAGGGTCTCATCCGCTATATAATGCGGGAATATCAACAATTCCAATATATACATATGCCAATATGTATATATTGCTATATACTACTATATATATATAGCACATCAATCAATGCAATCATCCAATCAATGATTTAAATTTAACCATTTAAATTTAAATTCAACTGAGTGAGATTAACTCACCTTTTACTTTGCTGTTTGCAAACCATTTCCATCTCGTCTTGTTCCCTTTACAATTTCAAACTGAATAAACATTTATACGATTTATTAATATTCGAAATATAAATCGACCTTTGATTACCATTTTATAATTCAATTAAATGTCGAACTAACCTTCTTATAATAAAATATTTTTAGTGCCTAGACTAATTAGAAACAAATTAACCACCTACTCCATTATTTTCTTAAAATAAATTTAGTAAATTAAAACATGTATATTTATTTCTATTTCTTTTATACAAGTTTATCTTTCTTTTAAAACAAACTGCAGATCATCTTTTTTTATTTATGTGCAAACATCACTTATTTAATTAAAATAAAACAAAACGATACCTCGATCTAGACTGCGATCATCGAAGAACGCGCCTGTCGCTCGAGACACCATCGCAAACCCTAAGGAAGAACCGCGACTTCGAGCTCTCCGATTCGAAATCCCCATAACCCTCCACCTGCTTGCGATCCACGCGAGCCCAAAACCCATCGCGATCAAGCATCGACACTGACTTCGAATCCCGGCCTCAATATTCAATCGAGAACTCCCTCCGACTTCGCCTAGACTCGAGAGCCCCATCAACAATCGCGACTTGATGATGACTTCGAGCTTACTCCCAAACTGCAATCCCTTAAATCACCACGCGCCTCCCCGCCTAGTCGCGAGTTCGCTTGCGAAACGACGACTTTTTTTTTCGAAAATAAAATCGAATTGGCTTGGCCGTTTATTTTATTTTTTCCAAATTCGTTCAGCTCGAATTGAAGGAGGAAGGGAAAAAAGGACCTAATTGCAGTGGCCATTATTCTATCTTCTGGGTTGCTTTTAATTTTTATTTGAACTGAGGAGGAAAGGAAGGTTTCGTAAATAAAATCCCCTCAGATATTTGATTCGATTTTAGCTTCTGAGGGAAGACAAAGTACGTGATGTTATAGAGAGGAGTGGCTTCGAGAATATGACAGTAGCCCCTTTTGATATTTTTTTTTCTTTTGTATTTAAAATGAAAGGAAGACGTGATTTTTATTTTAAAGGGTATGCCTGTACCTTTGTAAAGAAAAAGGGAAACATGAGAAGATGATTGCGTGTTCCACCCATATCCTACAGTGGCACGAAAAAGTTTTGATATAAAGGTTAATTGACCGGTCAACTTATTTATATAAATTATTTAAATTGCATTTTCGATAGAAATTTAAGTGCGTTTGTGTATCGTACGACCACACGGCAACTCCAAACACTACGGAAATTGGAATCCGGTAATAATACAATATTACGGACCCAATGGAACTGGTTTCGTCGAATTCCGAGACTGTGCCTCGAAAGGCTATTTTTAAATTCAATTCAAAACAGTATATCTTTAAAACTGAACAAAACACTTTTAAATTCAATTTTAAAAGTTCTATTACCTTCAGCATTATAAATATGAATTTTCTGAGCTTCCAAAATATTTTTAATTAGCTTAGAATACTAGATTTACTATTTTATCCAACTTCAAATAAATTTAATTTAATTATTAAATTACTCAATAAACAGCGATATTTGAAATTTAAGTTTATAATTAATCTCTGAATATTTAAAATTAATTAAATATTCCAATTTCAAATATACAAAAATTCCGGGTCGTCACATTGATAGTAGACTTCATAACTCAAATGCTACATTAAACTATCATTTTGCATATTATAAACATAGTGGTGAACTTTGTGATTAAAATGTTACATTAAAAATACATATGCTATATGCAATTATCATTTTGCATTTGGTAGTTCTCCTTAGAAATACTTATATCATTTTGTATATTCTATTCATACTACTTCACTTTAAATATATTTACACTAAATTCAAGTTCATTTTGCATATTTTTTCATCCTTGTTCTATTGAAATATACTTATGCTATATTCAAATATCATTTTGCATAGTCAAATAATGGTACTATATTTTAAAAGTATAAATGCTATATTAGTCTATCATTTAGCATATTAAACACCGTCTATTGTGTTTCAAATGTAGAAATGCTATATCTAAATATCATTCAACTTGTGATTAAAACTTTTTGACTTTCTTCTTCTTCTGTGTTCTGCTTCTCCATTTGTTTCTTACCTCTAGATTTAGTGGCACTCGACTTCAATTTTCATGAAATTTCTAATTTACGTTTGGATTGGAGTGTTGAATTAGGTTTTTTTCAATTTTGGAATGGACGGTGGGAGCTTCGACGATGGCGGCGGCTTGAATGACGACGGCTTGGGTGGCGGCGACTACGGCAGGTTCGGGCTAGGACGGTGGCGGCTACGGCAGGTTAGGGCTAGGGCGGTGGCGGCTATGGCAGGCTTCAGACGATGTCTTTAGAGATGGAGAAAACAGTTGAAGTTGGTTAAATAGAACGCGCTACTGTCCTTGGGCCTAAATTTTAAAAGTTCCATCCTAGATTTAAAAATTAGCACAAAGTTTTTTCTTTTATTCCTCCTTCTTCTTCGCGTATGGATTAGAATAGAATTAACGCGAAATTGGATTAAATTATAAGAAATCTGAAATAATGGAATATAAGATGTAAATTATAAAGACTGTAATATAAATGGAATTGGACTGAAATTATGCCTAATTATGATATTAATTGGACCGAATTAAAGAGATTGGCCTAGTTATAACTTAGATTATAACTAAAAAGAATAAAAGAAGAAAAGAATCTTATTTTTACACTTAGACCTTAGGTTAAGCAATAAGCATGATTATAACGTAGGTTATAATAAGAAATAAAACAGAATAAGGCTTATTTTAAGACTTAGGATAAGTTAATAAGCACATATAGTAAGAACAAGAGTAAAGGCTTATTTAAATAATTTATCTAAGTTAATAAGCAAAGAATTAAAGTAGGACTTGTACCAAATAGCATTCCCCTATTATTTTCTATGGGCACGATGTTTAACATAATACTGAAGTGAGACGAGGGGCACGCTTATGCTAGTAGTGGTAGTAATTGGTCAATATAGAGATGTTCAAATCACGGGGGATTTGGACAAGGGCGCTATTAAATATTGTTTGGATGACGGGCCAGTACCGGCAATATTTCTCTATATTTCCTATGGACACGGTGTTTCACATAATCCTGAAGTGAGACGAGGGGCACACTTATGCTGAGTCGAGGTAATAATAAGACCCAATAGGTGGAGCAATATGTAGCATGAGCATAGTGACTGTTACGCATGCGACATCCATTTTGGTGCTTAGTAATCGCTATGAGTTCCAAGTGCTTAGTATGTGTGTCTTTTGTGGACACCATTGCCTTCTGTGTAGGGAGCTATGTATCGTCTAGTCCACAGTGAGTGCTTTGTGTATCTTTCGTAGTTACCATTGGCTGCTGTGTAGGGAGTTATATAATGTCTAGTCCGCAGTAAGGTCTATGGAGTAGCAGGCCGATCAAAGGGTAGAATTAGGATTTCAGCCTTATTATAGGATTAGGAATTCAGCCTAATCAAGTAGCTATCAAAGACAAGTGCAAACAATCAAAGTTGACCTATCTTATCAATTGTAATAGTTTAATTGTATTTTCCAGTTTATCTCTTTCCTATTTCCTTTGTTTCCTTTTGTATATAATAGAACTATTGAAGAGTCTATTACCTTTACTTTGCTTGAAGATTCTAGTAGTTACTATCACTCACCAGACTTTTAGTCTGACCCACTTCTCTATTTTCCTTTTCCCCCCGATAAGCAATCAAGGGAGAGGGTTGTAGATTGTGGTTGCTTAGAGGATTTTTGGAGAAGATCTCTACAATGTATTTCTTTTATTCTAGTTTTAACTCTTTCAGTGTACTGGCTTATTATAAGGAATATTATGTACTCTGATTTTGAGACTATGAGTTTTTATTTCATGAGACATTTTGGTTTTTGAGACATGTATGTTATATTTAGTATTTGACTTATTTGGTTTATGAGCAATTATGAAGCTTTTGTTTTAAATAAGTATTATTTTAATTTCCGCTGTTTTTGCCTATTTTTGTCTTGTGAATCTTAGTCTCTGTTAGTTTCAGTTATACCTACAACGCACCACGCCTTTTAATGTGTACTATTGGGTATATTAAGGGGTGTAGAGTGTTTCATCGGTACTAATCCAACCACTTGGATCGCTACCGATCCACAATACTTCACCCAAATTTTCCCCAACTCCTCCTACATGCAATTAATGATGCTAGAAGTCTATCTAAAGTTCCATTTCATCAATCTCATGCAATTCTTTATCGATTTCCATGAACACATGAAGTCAGCAACTCCATTCTTCCATAGTTGGACTCAGAAATAAGTAAATATTGATATAAACAAATTTGGAATCACGAAGCTGCCCACAAATCGAGCCAATAAAAAGTGTTCAAAACAACCCATATGACCATCTAATGGATCGGTACCGATCCAAGCCCATGGATCGGTACCGATCCACGAATAATGATGTGGTAGCTATGGTTTTTTCCAGAGGAATTGGTCTTAGCATGAAGAACAAGGTGGAGATCATGGGGGCGAGATTTTGGGCTCCTACAGCTATAAATAGGAGGTCAAGGGCTTATTTTAAAGAATCTTTTCACTTCTCTACAACTTTTCTATAATTCTCTTATTCTCACACGGATTTATGCTGATCCATAATGGATTTATACCGATCCATAAGAATAGAAGTGTAAACAATGCTCCATTAACGAAGCAATAAAATCATTAAGTGGATGTAGGCCAAGATTAGCTTAACCACTATAAAACATCGTGTGTTGTTTTCTTGCTCCTTTTCATTTACTTTTCTTCACTTTTTATTATGTACTATACTCTTTGGGTGTTTGTGCCATTTTTGGTCCAAACATTTTGTGCTTTCACTAAGAAACACTTGAATTCATTGACCTGAGACTTGGAAATATTTAAAATGACAAGACAATCGACTATGAAAGTCATTGCTAGAGGAAATCCAAACGGAGGCAGCCAAGAAGCGTCCATAGGAGCTAACCCCCATCCATCTATATAAATAGGGATGAGAGGGAGACCATGAAGAATGGATTGCAAGAAAGGATGACTGCTCACCGGGAAGAGATGATGAAAATTTTCTTTATGGGAATGGGACCAACAGGAACAACCGGAGTTGCGGCGAATCAAAACTAAAGGCCAGAAGCTAAAGCAAATGCACCAGGTAGTGGAATGGATCAAAACAGAGCAAACCCTGAATAAGTCACATGGATTGGTACCAATCCTTAAGTACAGATCAATACCGATCCACAAGAACTTGGGGGCATGGGTATTTTTGGCTTAGTTGGGAATGATGCACATCCATGAAATAATGTGAACGTCTGAATGTGAATCAGAATGCAGAAGCATGACCAAAGGAGTATGTGCCAGAATTCCCTCATGGAAACGGGAGGCAAGTTGGGAATGCAAACTTGAGAATTCCTTTAAATGATGATGACAGACTTGCTGAGATGGTGAGACAATCTATGAGGTGGATTGCCTAACCAGAGCCTGGAGGATGTGAATAGGTGTACATTCACTCTGAATATTCAATACGCTAGGAATCCACCCGATTTT
Organism: Allium fistulosum; assembly: GCA_030737815.1. Classification (NCBI taxonomy): domain Eukaryota; kingdom Viridiplantae; phylum Streptophyta; class Magnoliopsida; order Asparagales; family Amaryllidaceae; genus Allium; species Allium fistulosum. Next base: position 424,926,373 of record CM060906.1, read on the forward strand.
AAGTTACCAACGTTGGAAATGTATGACGGGAAGAAGGATCCAACGGTTCATTTGATGAGGTATATCCGGCACATGGAGGCGTTGGGTGCTTACGAAGTGGTCATGCGACAATATTTCCTTTTATAACTGATAGGTTTGGTGGAGTTATGTATTAGACAGCTAGAGAACGGTTCCATTAGCACATGAGCCGAGTTAGTAAACATATTCTTAAAATAGTTTTGGGCCCATATTTCATGATCCAAAAAAGTGATGACGTTATCAAGTATGAAGCAGAGGGTCGAAGAGACCCTTAGAAGTTTTTTGACAAGGTTCAATACGGTGGCTGCCGCAGTCGATAAACCAGACCCATCTACGGTTTTGATGGCAGTGGTTTCAGAAATAGCCGCTAAGATGGATTTTAAGGTTGCTTTGGAAAGGGATCCTCCGATGGATATCGCAGAATTTTATCATTAGGCCGAGAGATACTTGCATCATAAAGACGATGAGGCTAACCAGGAAGAAATTAATGCTGTGATTGATGGAGGACCGCCAGGAGAAGGATCCAGCAAAGGCAAAGGAAAACGAAAGATGGACGATGGCTTTGAAAGATCAAAACAAAAAAGGAGAGAATCAAAATTCTCTTCTTACATGAATTTAACTGAAACCCTGGAGAGGATTTATCTAGATACCAAGGGACCGATCCCCTATCAAAAACCAGCAAGGAGAGAGCCCATGGACCGTGAAAGGACGTTTGGAAAATATTGCCTATTCCATGAGTTCGACGGGCATAACATAAATGATTGTAGACACTTGGCGATCTGATCGAGGAACAGGTTAGAAATAACCAATAACAACAATATGTGAGAAGCCAAGCTACGTTGGTAGAACAGGAGTAGCCATCAACTGTAGCGAATGGAAACGGCCTTGGATCAAGGTCGAGGATAATCATCTCTTGATTAGGATGGTAGGGAATCAGGTTTGGTTCTCATACCCTATATTTACTTTCAATAAACAATGCGCCATTATAGTCAAGACACTTACTCGTGTATGGGATCTCGATTAGTCACTAGGCACTCTCTGAGCTAGATGCTAGGCTATAGTGCCCGATGAGGCAGTTATCGTGATGTTAGACTTTGTGTTTTAATGTTTGAATTCGATTCTATTAGGTAAATCCCCTAGATTATTGAAATCCACTTGAATGTGATAATTTAAATTGACCGCTTTAAAGTCCCGTTCAAAGAGACGAGACCAAAGTGCAAGGTACAAATCCTCTCACCGGAGAGCAAGCAGATGGTCTTGTACGATTTTGGTTGACTTAGAGTCCCATCCGGAGAGATGGGGCTAGAGTGTAAGGTGCAAGTCCCCTCGTCGAAGAGCGAGCGATGGACTTGTATGATGTTGTTTGCTTTAAGCCTTATTTGGAAAGACGAGATTGGAGTGCAAGAAGTAAGTCCCCTTACCGGAGAGTGAGCGGTTGTGCTTACTATCATTGAGTCCCTTCACTGGAAAGTAAGTGGATTGGGCTCGGCAAGGGTCCGAAGGGACTATGGATTTAATTATCTGCCTCGCGACAATGGATTAATTATCGGCCCCGAACGGCCTTCGATTTAATTATCGGCCCGAACGGCCTTTGATTTAATTATCGGCCCTGAACGACCACCAATTCAATTAACAATCCTGAGAGATCGTGGATTTAACTATCGGCCCTGAATGACCATGGATTTGATTAACAATTCGAAGAAATCATAGGTTTGATTGTCGGTCCGGAGAAGCCAAAGATTTCACTAATGATCCAATGAGATCTAGATTTTAACCTATGACTCCTAACTACCGAATGAACATGGGATGATTCTGACTTACAGTATGATCAATGAAATAACAATTTCGAAGGAACACAAAATAATTATCTGTGACTGACACTCAAGCAAGGACTTGAGTCCATAGCTACTACGGTCTGGATTAATTTTTATTTATAGGTGAATCCAATGGCACAAGATGATTTTCCACAGCTCAATTGACTAATGACTAGGAATTCAACTACTAAAGTTCAATCATCCTCTGCATTTGCTCTTGAGCAAAGCACACCTTCCATTCGCAAGGCGTGCTTGAGGGAAACTGTTACAGCCGAATTTTCCATAATCTTCGAATAGACTTAAACGATCGAATCATACGAGCAAACGATGAATAAACGACCCAAGAACATTGAAAAAAAAGAAGTAAAAAACAATTAGCGAAAAAAGTTGAAAATTTGGAGGTTCAAGTTTTTGGAAGAGCCGGTTCGGAGCAAACCCTTAAAATCATCAGGCCAAACGTGAATCAGGGAAACCTTGTAAATACTCCAAGCGTGGCCTGAAGCAATCAATGTAGAAATTCCAAGTGCGACCTGAAGTTGGTTCGATACCGATCCAAGTGGTTGGATCGATGGCGGTACATGAAGACTCGGGTTAGACACACAGAAGTCTTGGGACTGACTCCAAGCAAGCAAACTCGGGTTGGACACACAGATCTCTCAAGTTCGACTCACAAAACTCTCGGGTCTGACTCCAAGCAAGCGAAGGAAACCTTAGAACATAAAAATCACGGAAATTCTTTAGGTCGAGCCCCACGCAAACACTCAAATTTCTCAAGTCGGACTCCAAGTCACTTCAAGATAACAAAGATAGAGGCAAGCATAAAATCCAAAACTCGAAAATCCAACAAGTGTTGGATCGGTACCTATCTATAATACTTCAATCAAATTTTCCCTAACTCCTCCAACATGCAATTGATGATGCTAGAAGCCTATCTCAAGTTCCATTTCATCGATCTCATGCAATTCTCTATCGATCTCCACCAGCACTTGAAATCAGCAACTTCATTCTTTCACAGATCCATTATTTAGACTTAGAAACAAGCTAGTATTGATATAAACAAGTTTGGAACCACAAAGCTAATCACGAATCAAGCTAACACAAAGATTTCAAAACAACCCATATGACCATCTTACGGATCAATACTGATCCAAGCCCATGGATTGGTATCAATCCACGAATAATGATGAGGCAGGCGTGGTTTTTTCTCATTGGAATTGGTCTTGGTGTGAAGAACAAGGTGGAGATCGTGAGGGCGAGAATTTAGGCTCCCTACAGCTATAAATAGGGGGCTAGAGGCTCATTTTAAAGGATCGTTTCACTTCTTTACAACTTTTCTATAATTCTCTTCTACTCACACGTATTTATACCGATCCGTAAGAACAGAAGTGTAAACAATACTATAAACCATTAACAAAGCAATAAAATTAATAAGTGGATGTAGGCCAAGGTTAGCCAAACCACTATAAAACGCTGTATGTTCTTTTCATGCTTTTTTTCATTTACTTTTCTTCACTTTTTATTCTCTACTATACTCTTTTGGGTGTTTGTGCCATTTTTGGTTCAAACACATAGAGTACAGACTAGATTATAACTTTATTTTATATATGCTTGAAGATGATGTTTAAGGATTTATTCTATATGTTGTTTGAATAGGCAGCTAGAAAATCTGGTTTTGCTGTACTTTATGGCAATGGGTCACTGCCATTAGCATGCAGTTCATACTAATTATGTACCATATTTGTTAGAATATTTTTGTACATGTTCTCATTGTTGATTGTTAAACTTGTCTACTGGTACTTAAGCTTTTTCGAAGAAAAGACAAGTTGTAGCAAAGAATTGTACTTGGCTTTAATCATTTTTATATTATAACATTTAGTACTACTTGTGTAAAGTTGTCAATGAATGTTTTTGGATTTTATGTGAACTTGGTTATTTTGTCTAAAAACTGTTGTATCAAAATGGTAATGGATATCATATTTGATTATGTGATTAATGTGTTTTTGTAGTTGTTTGAATATGATGATTATGTGAGTAATTACTAGTTTAATATTGAAATCTATTAATATTACTGTATAATATATGCGACAAACAAAATGTAGCAGAAATTGAACTAGCTACTAATAGGGAAAAATAGCGTGTAAAAACTACTACAAAACAATAAATCATTTTCAATAGCGTTTACCAAAACACAAAAGAAAGTTTTGGAATTTTAGTTATATCTTCTATAGCTGCTTTTAAGAAACACAATTATTGCTTTTATTAGTGTTTATTGGATGTTATGAAGGAAATTTTTTATTGTAAACAAAAAATACACAATAAATTTATTTAACGGTAATGTTTACTTAAACGCAACAGAAAATTCAGGACTTTTAGTCACGCCTTCTAACATTTACTAAAATGCTACTACCGGTTTTGGTAGCGCTTTTAGGACCCTACAAAATCCCTTTTCTGTTATAGTAAAAGATTCCAAATGAGAGGTTGTGGAAATCAAGGTTTTAAATCTCGCTCATCTCGGACAAGATTTAACAGCGATTTAAAAGATTCGAAACAGGCTATTTCGTTTGAATCTGGTCTGACCCAAATCTTGGACGATATTTCAGTATCTCGTCCGGTATCTCGGACGAGATTTAACAGCGAGATATCGGCTGAATTTTTGAATTTTGGAAAAAATCAACTCTTTTTCCGTATTGGGCTGGCTCATCCTTTACCTTAATTTAAGCCTTCTTAATTGTACTTTTCTTAACCCTTATTTCTTATATAAATCTCATTTAATCTTCGTCTCTTATTTTACGGCAGTGACGAGTGTAAAAAGATGATAAAATCTACATCGATTATGGTAAGTATTTCATTTTATGATTTTCATTTAGGTTTTTGATCCAAATTAATTTACATCTGATTTCATTTTTCTTTTTTTGACACTTTCTTGAGTTTTTTTCCTAACCCTATTTTTTTCGGCTATGAATTTTGGGCTTCACTTATTTAACTTTATGTTCCAAATGGATTCCCAATTTGATTTCATTTAGTCTTTGCTGCTATAATTTTTTTCCTCAAGGCTTATTTTTAAGCAATAAAGGAATTCTCTTTCATCTATTAATTTCATTTGATGATTACATGTTCATTCGTACATCATTTTTTTGCTTTTCTTATAATATTACTAAATGTTTGAAAATTGTTTGTACTATGTATGCTATTTTCTACGTTTCTTTGAAATATCTATGCTATTAGTTGCTTGATGAGATTTTGTTTGCTAATAATTAAATACTATAATCAGACATAGAATATCTTAATTCTTCTTGTTGACTTTTGTATTTGTAGTTATAAAATTAAGATTTCCCTTGCAGCACTATAAATCATAAAAGGTAGAAATGAGACATTAAATTGTGTAGGAAAGTTAAGTGAATGATCAAACAAAGTAAAGGTGCATATGTTATGGTTTGTTTCTTGTCTACTTTATCTCATATGATATTATATTGAACATTATTCATGAAATCTAGTTATTTGTTTATTTTACATGATACAAGTGATATTTTTCCATACTAAATTACTAGAGATAATGTGATATATTCAAGGTAAGTGCATAGTGTTTTCCTTAAGGTAGTGACTACATTGTTGTCAAAAATCTTAAAATCTAACTATTTAAATCTCGATTCAAATCGGATCCCTCCCTTTACGATTCGATTTACATTTCGATTCGAACTTTGTTAAAACCACAACGAAAAACACATCCAACTCATGCTGATATATTTAATATACTTATTTAGATTCACAATTCTCATTATATTATTTTTAAAACAAAATAAAAATGGAATTAGAGAGAAAATTAAGTTTTTAAGTTTAATTGTAGAAGTACAAACATCAAAATCAACTTCAAAGCGCATACAAATCTTAAAATGTGGATATTTTAAATCTAAGATTTACGATTTGAATCTCGTTTTGATTAACAATTTAAACTTTTCGATTTACGATTTAAATCCCATGTTGAAAACCTTGACTAGTATTATAAATTTAGGTGTATGAAAACTAATTTTCGACATGACATATACTCCAAGATAACTCCGAAATGAATTTTAGAAACCGAGATGTAAATCCGAGAAGGACGACCGAGATGCACTCATCTCGTTCGAGATCTCACCCGATACGAGATAAGCTATCTAAATTCTTCGAGACGAGACGTGACCGAAATCCGAGATTTAAAACCTTGGTGGAAATTCAACTATGAAGGCTACGACATCGCCTTGAATAGTTCTGCAATAAAAGCAGTATGAGTGTGCAAATTTATAAGAAAGGTAGGGATGGTTTCCACCATTGACTAATATCTAGGTATCTGTATGATACAGTAATGATGAAGAAAAAAGATGCACAATACCATTATTTAGGATGTGGCTTAAATGACTAGAAATAGGACTTCACTTGGATGGTCTATAAGCAACTGAACTTGTGTCCACTACTACGTTTCAACAAAGCCTGTACTATTAAAAAATTATTTTATTAACTTAATTTGATTTAAACTCTATTATGCTAAGTACATTTGATTGTATTATGTAAGTATCAATATACATAACGTATGTATTAGTTTAATTTCATGTAAACATAACAATATGATAACAGAATTAAATGTATAGATTATATATATATATACACAAAGTTATTGGGATTTATAAATACATACATACATAAATACACACACATATATATTGATAGCAAGAACTATATGCATATATATATATGTACGTTTGTGTGTGTGTATATTTGGTATTTAATGTAAATGCATATTACAAAGACAACTATATAACACATACATACATACATATATATACACATACACACATACACACACATGTGTGTGTATGTGTATATTCATGTAACGACCCAGAATTTCACCACTTTAATTTGGAAATATTTAATTAATTTTAAATATTCAAATAACAGGTTTTATAATTAAAATAAACTATTTTAAATAATAAATAATGATGGTAAAATAGTTTTCAAAATTTGATCACAAAAATATGCAGTCCGAAGAAAAATCGAAAATGTGACCGCAATTCGTTTTCTAAATTTTCGACTTTTCGTTGGCTAAAAGTTATCGGAAATGTTGAAAACCATAGAGTTAATATTTTCACATACATTTATAATAAAGTTAGGATATGTGTGTATACATGCATGCATTAGTTAAATGTGTATATATGTATATACTTAAGAGAACTTAAATAAGTAAAAAGTTAAGTTCGCATCATTGCAAACATTAGTACATTAGAGTACTAAAAACATGTTTAAACCTTAAGAGACATAAGTACATGCTAATTAAATGCATGTTGGCAAGGAGGGGATAAATATTAGTGATGTGTCATTGCATGAGAGGAGGGTAAAGTACTAAGGGTAGTTTAGTAATTTTATCATTTCATTTTATATAAAAGTGATTTCTATTTTCCTCTCTCTCTTTTTTTCTTTCATTCTATTTTTTTTCCTAAGACCCCATCCTCTTTCTAAGCTTTGAAAAACTCATTAATGGAATCCATTTTTAATTTCCAAATTTTAAAAATCAAAGCTTTTTCTTTTAATCCTTTCCAAACTTGTTTAAACACTTATTCTTCCTTCCACATCACTTCATTGACAAAAACAAGACCCTAGCCACCGAAATCCAACCATGGACGAGCCCATGATACCTAGGCCGAATCCTATTCTCCACTTAAGGCCACCAAAAAATTCATTTTCCTAAGGCAAAACATAGTTATAGGTTGTATTCAAGTTCATAAGGAAGTTACTTTGAAGTGGATAGCTTTTTGGTAAGAAAAGATTACTTTTCTTACTTAATTTTTAGCTTTAGATGCTGAAATAATCATTTCTTGCTTGGTGGTTAAATATGATGCTTACTTTGTTGATAAAAATCATAGCTTGATTTTCTTGAATATATTGTTGCTTTGAGTGTATGCTTATATGTTTGGATGTAATATTAATTTGAGAATGTAAATTAAAAGTTAGTAAATTGAAAGCTAGGGTCTTGATTAGTGTATGTAGTGATGGCAAGTATGTATGTTATGCTTATGCATAGGTTATGCATGTAAAAGAAAATTTAGTGTTTGGAAGTAGTTAGGTTTCGACATAGAAGTCTTTTGGATTTAAACCCGTTTCCTTACTTTGTGTTCTTAAAATGTTTGGGTAAAGGCCCAAAAACCCTTACTTTTGTTTCCAAGCATTTTTCTAAGTTTATAAGGTGGTTAAAGTAGTAAAATGAGAATTTTGAAGTTATTTGATATAAGAAAACAAGATTTGAAAACTTCGAGTCATATAGCGATAGCCGCTATGAGTGCAGTTCGTAAAAACAAACTATTTTTGAAAACTAAAAGTGTTTCCAACTTAAATGTTTTGAAAAATGTTTTCTAAAACATATATTAAGGAACAAAAAGTAATTAATATTACTTACTAATTATTTATTTAATGATTATTTTATTAATTTATTAAGTAAATTAATTAATACTTAATCATTAGTTAATAAAGGAAATTTGTACTAATTATAAATTAAGTAAGTTAATTATAATTAGTTAGTTAATTTAAGATTTATTCATTAATTAAAAATAATTCATAAAAAGGATTAATTATTATTTAATTATTAATTTAAAGGTTAATTATTATTTTTATAATTAAGAAAGAATTTAATTATTAATTAGTTACTAATCAAGTTAAATTCAAGTTAAGAATTAATTAAAACTTAATTACGATTTAATTATTTCAAATAAAGGTTTAATATATTATTCAAGTTTGAATTAAGGATTATTAATTTAGATTAAATAATATTAATTATTATTTAAAAGTTTAAATTATTGTTCAATAATTAAGGATTAATTATTTATTTAAAGGTTAACTATTATTTAATTATTTATTTAAAGGATAATTATGATCTGATTATTAGTTTAAAAGTTAATCATTGTTTACATAATTATTAAAGGTTTATTATTAAAATTAAGTTGAAAGTTTTAAACTACTTTATTTCTGATGATGGGTTTTGTTTTAAAGTAACTTTCTTTTAAAGGGATATTTTTATCCAAATGATTTTCTTTGTCGATTACCCTTAAGTAAACCCAATTACATACGAAACCCAATGACATCTGTTTAGCAGAATGAAACACCGTTCTGCTTATTAAATTGCAATTGACATTTGTTTAGCAGAATAAAACCTCATTCTGCTATCATTTGGTTAGATAAAATATAAATGACATATGTTTAGCAGAATAAATCCCCGTTCTGCTATTATATTATTTGGACATTGAATTGTATATAGTTGGATTAATAGTTGATAAGTCATGTTTTCTATATGTGTATAGTTGTTGATTGCCTTTGTATTTGTGCTTACCTTTATGTTATGTACTTGTTTTCACAAGTGTTGATCTATAAGTTTACAAGGTTGTTATTTGCTTTAGTACTTATGCGCATACTTATGTCATATGATGTTTGAATGAAAATGTTATCTCCTTTGAAATATCTTTGTTAAATCTTGTGCAGGGGTTTTACAAAGATAATTAATTATTTAAAGAAAGATAGTTTAAAATAATCATTTTAATAATAAGGATTTGAAATCAATTAATTATTCTAATAATGGTGTTTTAAAATAAATGAATCATTTTGCTAATACTGTTTTAAAATTAATTAATTATTCAAATAATAATGCTTTAAATTTAATTAATCATTTTAATAATTATTTTAAGGGTTAACTAATTATTCTAATAACAATTTTTTAAAGTTAATTAGTCTTTTTATATAGAGTTGTTTTGAAACAATAAATCAAGATTAAAGTTAATTGATTATTTTAAATAAAGCTATTTTGAAATAATAAATCATTGATTTAAAGTTAATTGATCATTGTAAATAATGATATTGAAATAATAAATTTGGGTTTTGAAGTTAATCAATCATTTTGATAAAGTTATTATTTAAAATGTGAAATCCCAAGACAAGTTTGGTTTTAAAAGTAAAAGTTTGATTCTGTTATGGAAAAGAAGATTTTGTAATCCGATATCGCTTATGTGGAAAGGATTTAGTCATACTTTTAACAATAAACATCAAGGCTTGGACTCGTTTCTATCTCGAAGGTTAAAAATATCGCCAAGGCAATGCCTAGAGGTAAACTACCTCAACCTGCCTGACTTCATTTTCAATCAAGAGATAACACTTATTTGGAATGGACGAGTAGTGATAAGAATATGAAATTTAATTTCAAAATACGACCATTTTTAATTATCCCCGATAGTTGATTTATTAGCTATCGGTTTAGCTTTCTTCATGGTGTATCGTCATCATAAAAACGATTTGTTGCTCTTTTGAGCTTTGTTATCCTTTGTCGGAAATGACCAAACCCAAAGAGCCAGTGGGGGCCAAGCTATGTGGGTTGTTCCCGTTAGAGTATTTTCACATCCACTCTAGATTGGATTCGGTTTTGCACATTGAGATTGGAAATACTCGGATTCTTGATAACAGTTGGTGGGGTTCGGCTTGGAGGTTTCCGAAAGCCATCGGAGTTCTCAAGTATATTTTTAGAGGTATACTTTCGGTAAGGGGGGTGCACCCTCCTAGTCCTTTGTTGGAAAATTTCCCTATTCTTTCATTTGATTCCAAGTTTTTAAATTAACTTCTTTCTTAATTGCACCGAGAAGTGACTAAGGTTCTTCTTAATGTTTAATTATTTGTGTTCATTCTTTAAGTTTGGATTTTTACCATGTCCATGCTCATTTATTCTTGTTTGAATTGTAGTTCTGATTTGTTTCCCATTTCTTCGTCTATGAATGTTGATCTTGTGAGGTAAAAACCGTTCCATGTTAGCGGTGTGGTCTTACAAAATTATTATACGTTTACCCCTACTTGAGTTTTCTCACGCTAGTATTACCAGAGTAATCCAGGTGTTTTTTATTTTAACACTCATGCCAGACCAAGCATATTTTCCAGATTAGCTTCAGATGCTTTGGAGTTCAGAAGACGAGCTAGATGCCCAAGACGTATCTACGTATTTCTTTATTTTTCCACTGTATTGATTGTTGAATTTATTAGCATTTGTAAGGACATGCTATTATAACTGTCCACACTGATAATAGGATAATGTACTCTGATGATTGGTTATAATAAAGTTCTTTCTTTTGTAAAGACTTGATTTACATATCATATGTTACCCATCACGTTTTTGTGAGATTCTATTCCGACTTCTTCTTTCTTCACCTCAAACGACCTGTCTTGTGGACACTTAACTGATCGGCACATGAATACCAAGGATGCATCAAGTGTCGTCTTTAGGTGTAAGAAAGGCCGATCATTACAATTCATTACTATATTTGTTAATATATTATTATTTAACCTAAATTTAATATAAATAAATAATGTATGTGTATCAATTTAGTTATATATACACACACAGTATAACATATGTAACGACCCGCCTTTTTGACCCCCAAATGTCGACACTAATGCATCCACGGTATTCACATGTCATGCACTCAAGTGCTGGAAAGATAAATTGTTAGGATAAAAAGAAAAAGAAAAGAAAACGAACAAGGAAGAAAGAATAAAATATCAGAATCTCACAACATAAATAAGAATATTACGGTAGCTGAAAGCATCCGGCTCACCTCCTCGAGCTCCAAAGAATATCAACGAAAACCTGCCTTTCTCAGACTACTCGAAAGATCAACCATGGAATTAAGAAAAAGATAAAAGCACGAGTCAAACATAAGTCTAGTATGAGAAACTCAAGAAATATGCGACCAACATATAGCAATACTTTTAAGACTGTTCGAATTATCGTAACGGTTATCCCCTCAAAAGAACTACTCATCTAATAAATACATAAAATGATACAATAAATAATGTCTAGGGTGTAGAATTAAAATCTAAAAATAGCTGTGATGCTTGCATCTCACAACACAACTATATTAAAAGAACAATTAAAACTGCTAAGGTACGTTCGCATAATGATTTTTGTGGAGGTCTTCTCGGTAAAAACTGAAAGACAACCTCCTGCACAAGGGTCAGAAACTAACTTTCGAAAACATGCATATCTCTAGATAAAATATGTCACTAGGTAAACATAGTTTGTCGACGTTCGAACACTGATATGAATATCAACTCCCATGCGCCACAACTGGAAGCATCTCTAGATATTTGGAGTTGATGTACCCTTAGGTTAGCTAAACCCACTGGTCATAAGGCCTACTCTGTTTTCTGCCATTTTGAATGGTGAAGCCACGTTCAACATTTCAGCACATGGGTCTTTATTCCTCGAACAGATCTTGAATCTCTTTCTAGATCCCAACATCTCGAACAATTAACTAATCTCTCCACGGATCCTAACATAAGTCATCCGACAAATGCTAACGCTAACCTCTCTCTTAGACTTAACCTTATGAAAAACAGTTCAACTATATGGCATTCCATGCCACACTTGCTTCCCAGCCACAACTGCTTCCCAAAACATAAAACTCTTAAATCAGTTTTGAAGTGGTTTTTAGTAAGTAATACACTTATCCAACCCAGACTCTTCAAAACTAAATCGGTTAATTTTCGGTTAACCCAACTCTACTTTTTTAAGAAGTAAACGAATGATATAAAGGAGTCATCCCCGGAGATCTCATATATATACGTCCTTAAAGCAAGAGACGAATCATATGAATGAGTACTCCTCAGAGGATCTCATACCATATCAATATGTGATGTTTATGTATACTTCATGTAACGACCCACCTTTTTGGACAGTTTAAATCGACAATCAAACACTCTTGTCAACTCAAACCATTCAAAAGGGAGGATTGTTAATGGGGTAAATAAGAAAAGAAGAGAAAAGAAACAAGAAACAATCACAGAATCTCGCAGCGGAAAGATAAAATATAATAATCAAATAAACAGTTCATGAAGCTGTTTAATATACTTTTGATTATCATTTACATTATTTATCAGAGTTATACATATACAACAGAATAAATAAAATAATGCAGCAGACAACATGATGCAAGGATAATAATAGTAATAGTATACCAAATCTTCGTCTTCGTCCTCCAGAATAGATCTTCAATAAGCTGAAAAACTCAGGACTGACCCGAGCGTAATGAAAAAAACAAAACACTCGAGTCAGGACTAAAATATCCTTATGTAAGTTAAATCAATCGTAAATAAAGATGAGTGTAACGGCGTCAGAGATGTTTACGGGGTTTGACATCTCTTATCCAGTGTAGACGTGCGTGCAATAACTCAAGAGATGTTACGGGATTTTCCATCTCTTAAGGATCCGTTAAACTATCTACTATGTAGTACAATACGCTATTATAATATGTCTACAGTAAAGTAAAAGTATTAAAATAGCGTTAAGGCGTTACCCATATCCCCTTAACACATTTTATATATTCCCATAGTCTATACAGTACCGTACGCTCCTCCGAGAGGTTTACGCAGAGGGCACTCCATAGGTATGGTACAAAACAAAATCGTAGAAGGCGCTCTAGGGCATGTGAACACGGCACACGAGGAGATGCCAGGGTAGATATACCAATTGCACTCCCGGACTGGTGGTGACGCATAGCAGCTACTACCGCCCACCTCGGACACACTCCCAAACAATCGAGGGGTGGCCACCAAATTGAATCACAAAAGCAATATAATGGTATCGAAGAAATATGCCCGATAAGAGGAATGACCTCACATTAGCCCGGTATAGCTCCTGATTTTAGTCACATCTAAGCTGACTCACGGGAGTCAGGGTCACGTCCTACCATATAGAGAATCGTCGCCAAACCATCCTACTTCATTTCTGGAATCTCCACCACGTACACAGTTGTTAAAGTGGTTTTCGGTATCGACAGAGAGTATGCCCATATCCGATCCCGGTCTCTTTAACAACCAAACGCTTATTACACACCGGATGGTTCTTTTACATTTTCAAAATCAATTCATAATTGATATCAAAATATCAAGTTTGCTTCAAAAATCAAATCCATTTCAAAATCATCGTATCTACGCAAAATATACGATTTCATTTCAAAAATCATTTCGCCCCAATATCTCATTTCAAATTAAAAATCATTTCACATTTCAATTTAGGTTGTAACTTCATTTAACCCACTTCGTATTTAAATCCAAGATTTAAATATAATCGTTTCACCTTATTGACCAGCTGGAAATTTTGGAAAATAGTTTTGAATAGTTTAAAGTAGCTTGAATAATTGAAGATAGTTAAAATATTCTAAATATTAAAGATAGATTTCAAAATAGTTTTAAATTGATTTAATATAGTTAAATATATTTAAAATAGATTTAATATAATTAAATAGGTTAAATAGCTTTAAAATAGATTAAATATGATTAAAATAAATTAAAAATAGGTAAATTACTTTAAATAAATTAAATTGGGTTAAGTAGATTTAAAAATAGATAAAAATAAGTTAATATGTTTAAATAAGTTAAAATAACATAATATAATTAATATAGGTTAAAATAGTTTAGTATAAAATAGTTTAAGTATTTAAGATAGTTTATATAGCAGAATAACTTAAGAAAACCCAATTTGAAATAGCTTCAAAGTCAACCATTTTAATTTCCAACTTACCAATCTGAATCAAATTCAAATTCCATTCAGTCGATTCAAATCCCAATTTCAGTTCAAATCAATTTCGATTTCAAATTAATTCAATTCTATCCCAAATCCAATTTCCTCAAATTTCAAAATGTTGTCTTTATCACACTTTTACCTAATAATATTCAAAATCCGAATAAATGTTGAATCCTTTAAAAAAAATCAAATCAATTTACGAAATTCAATCATATCACAATTTTAATTTCAAGGTCTTAACTTCAATTATTAACCAATTTGTTTAACAAAAATTTATTTCAACATCTCAACCTCAAATTCGCGATAAATTCAATTTCTATAAAATTTGATTTTTAAATTCCTTTAAATCAGACCATTTAAAATAATTCCAAATCAAAGATTTTACAATTATTTAATTTAACCAATCCGGTGTCCATATATAATTTTCTATCCTATGGCCAAGTGATCAGTTATTTCAATTAAATTTCAGGAATAGATATATATCATTTCAATTCAAATAATAGTGTCATAGGTATATATCATTTCAACCTATTTCTCAATTTATTCACAATGATTTAATTTACAACTATAAATACTGCACAGGGTGATGACAGGATATATACAACAAATAAACATCCAAACATTCAAACATCAATAAATAGCATCCATCGCAACCAATCATCCAAACAGACAATATAAATCACGGAAATTTCATAGTTATAAATGTTCGGTAATTTAATTTCAATTAAATTTCAATTCTAATTTGACTGTCAATTTCAATTTCTAACATTAAATTCGATGACAATCTAGATTATCAACAACGACAAATAAAAATCATATCACTTCACAATATTAAATTTAACTAGCATTAGAATATTCTAGTACGTTGTGAGCGTTATAAAACACTCACCTTGATTTTACGTTGCCAATCGTTCAAATTTTAAATTAAATCGAGCGCGTTCGATTTAACCAAAAATTTTAACGAGCTCGAAACAGTCCCGGGTCTACACTGCAGCGTAGCTCTCGTCTCTGCGATTTCAATGTCGCCAGTTTCGTCCGATTCTGATAACGAATGAAGGAGATATACAGTTTTTAAAATATTACACTATTTAATTAAAAATTTGATTTACAAATCTCAAACAGATCTGGGCCGTACATCTGGAGATGAAGAAATCTTGCCACAAGCTCCTTCTTCCCAAACGCGTCTATACCAGGTTCGAACGCACCCATCGGCCGCCCTCTAGCTTGCAATTTCCAACGCCTCCACGCCTACTTCCAAGTCGATCGGAGGCCGGCACTTCAACGCTCGCTCCTTGCTCGACCTACACCTACCGCCACTTGAAGCTCGGTTGTCCAATGATCTCGGAATTCATGCTCGAAGTCGCAGCCTTCAAATCCATTTCATCGCCAATCCTTCACTCCAAAAATGATCGCAGCCGTTCACCTCGAAGGTCTCGACAAGCTCCTCGACTTTCTAGTTGGAACCCTTCGATAATACTGAGTGGATGGAGAGAAATTAGGAGAGGAAAGCGAGAGCTTTTCGGCCATTAAACGAGAAACGGCGGCCACGAGAATGATAACTAGGGTTTCGACTTTGTTTACGTATATACAAGCATATATAATAACATTTTAATATTAAATTCACTTTAAAACAACATTTCCAACGATTTCCAAACGATGCGTGCCGACAGGCGTTCGTAAGGTTTTACCCGCATTCCGATCACAATGGAACGTGTTTCGGAGGCTAATTTGATCGTATGTGGAAGATAGCCTTTTAAATCGAATTAAAATATTAAATTTTCGATAGTTAGTCCAATGCGTTTCTAACCCGTACGACCAAACGATAACTCCAAACGTTACGAAATTTGAAATCCGATAATAATACACTATTACGGATCCAATGGAACTGGTTTCGTCAAATTCCGAGACTGTGCGTCGGAAGGCTATTTTACTCGTCGATTAAATCGACGACTTTTCAAAATTTACAGAATTTCTTAAAAATCCAGTTTTAAATGTTAACAAATTCATTGTTGTTTAAATAAAATTTTATACCAATTTTCGAAACCATTTTCAATCATATTATATTCAAAATTCAATTATTCAAATATTTGCAATATTAAATTTAAACAATTTGATCATTCAATAATTCACTATCTTTTGAAATATTTAAAAATGAACTTATAATATAAATCCTTAAAAACGAATTCAAATTATAGAACAACTATTTTCATTATATAGTTATTCAATTCCCGTCATTCAATTTTTCAATTAATTTCAAATATTGATTTTAAACAGTTTAATTGTTCAATATTTGACAAATTTCAAATATTGGATTTTTAAATGAATTTTACTTATCAATCCATTACTTTATTTACATCTATTAAATTTAGCATTATTATTTAATCCAACTATTGATCGTAAACTCATTCAATAAGTAGCATTATCTCTCAATACTTGTTATTATTAAATCTTCGAAATCAGTCTATTTCAAATTTATTTCTAAATAATTCACAATTATTATTCAACTTCAGTTATTGATCATGAACTAAATTAATATAACAATTTTCATTTCAAATGCAATTGGCTTCCAAATTCAATTCGACTGACAAATAAACAAGTAACTTATAATAATTTTCACCATTTACTTTTAATCACACTTAAGTTTATTATTTACTACAAGTGTCACAATTTCCTATACAATACCAATTAGATTCCATTACCATTGACTACATCTTATTTCATTAGTTAACCTAATATTTACATTTGTTTTTCTTATATTTCCTTTATAACCAAGTTATAATATTTGAGCAATTTTACGTGATTGGAATTTCATTCAATTCATTAATAATTAACTCAGATAACTATTGTTGCAATTCATTCTAGTTATTATTATCATAAATAAATTACAAAATTTTTATTCTTCCAACATTAAACCATGAAATCTTATTAAATTAATTATTTTAATTATCGAAAATTAACGGGTTGTTATACTCTCCCACACTCAAAACTTTTCGTCCTCGAAAAGGAAAAAGAAGGGAAAAGGAACTAAGTAAAGAATTCAACATTTGAAATATTTTATTCAAAGTTTTCAACTTATAAAACAATGAAATTTCATTTATAAAGTCGTTACTACACTTCCACTACGCTACTCCGATAAGCTTACGAAATTTACAAGTTGGTTATCCAAATGAGTTATAAAATTTTAAAACTCAAAAATTTTCTAACACCCGGATTTACGGAAAATTTCGGCAGCGTCTCCTTTGCGCGGCTCGATCGGTACAGCTACAAAATGCCTCTACGGGCCCCAAACCAATAAAAGAAAACAAAAGCCAAGTGGCTCAAATCAAAAATCACCAAATCCAATGATAAAATAAACACGTACCTATTTGTCGGGCAATCCAAATTTCCTTGATTTGAAATACCTGCATCTTATTTCTCAATGATATCCAATCATATAATTTTAAAACAATTTATAATTTGCATTATCAATTTTCAATATTAGCTTCACCTAAACCTGTACGAAGTACATATATCATCAGTACGCAATATCAAGTCTGATCGCTCATTTGATCACAAAATTTCACTTCCAAACTAGTATCGTTCACACGACTCTCTAGTGCGTACTCAGATTTGGTTCCTTGATCGGAAACTGTTATTCTCCTTGCATAGCCAAATACTATGATAGAGAATTCCAGAATCAAATCAAAAATCCATATCTAGGGTTCGCCGTCGGGAATCGGGTGAAAAATCCTAACTTGGATCGATATAAATTATCTCGAAATTCTGTGCTCGAGTTCGGGTCAAATTGTTATGCGAATAAAACAATATACGTACAACTTACGTATTACCTTCCAATATATTCCTATACAATTCATCTATATTCAATTAATTTACTTATCTTCATTTCATTTACAATTTATTATCCTTAGTGCATTATTCATATTCCTTAATTACTTAGTATATCCATTTCTTTACATAGCATATTCTTTTATACTATCATTTCTTATGCATCATTTCGTACAATTTGCTTAGTTAAGTTCATTTTAACCATTCCATGTAATTTAATTAAATTCAATTTCATTCTTCAATTGATTCTTAGCTATATCAAATTCATTCTGTTTACATTTACTTCATTTTCATAATTTCCGTTAATAATGTACTTCATTTTCATAATTTCAGTTAATAACAAATTTATAGGTGGGACATTTTATCAATCATCACTTTAGTTTATTAATCATCCTATAAAAGTCATATATAAGAAGTTAGACTTTATCTAAGTTTATAATTATCTCAAAAGCTACAAATTTCAATTTTCACAATTTCTTTGCAAATTTATATTCAATTCTATAACAAATTTACAAAGATATTATTTGGTTCATTGGCTGGTTTTCTTAAGTTCTACTTACTTATTCCATTTAGCCATTTATCATTTCATATTATACATAAGTATATAACATTCTTATCACAATCAAATTTCCATTTATACACATTTCAACTACCTTTAGGTTTTGCTTACTTGTATAATATCTCATTACATCCCTAAAACATCATTTTAACTTTTTAACATTTGGTAAGTCATATTATATGTTATTAGAGTGCAATTTGATACAATACAAATTTATAGGATTCATTTTACTTAATTAGAATGTTCAAAATTTTAACTCGTTTAAATTTTCTTTACTTTTCAATTTCAAGAGTTACTCTTCAACTCTAAGGTTTTCTCAAAAGATTTTAGTTTAAACTTCTCAATTTCTTATCTTATGAATTCTGGTTATCCAATATTCCACTTCTTTCAAATAACTTGAAAATTATTAATTAACAAAACCTAAAATTTTTAATGCCCGGTTCATTTCAAATCATTTTAAATAAATATATACATTTATATCTTATATATATCAAATCATACCTTTGGAGTTTAAACCAAACTGCATTTCTTTTCAAAACAGTTTCGAAGCAAAGCAAAGCTTCGCAGAAGCCTCCTCCACTTTGAGACTCGAAAATGAACGTCGATGATGCTGCGCAGTCATCACCGAAATTATTTTCCAGTGACATAAGAGAGGAGTACTGAATTTATAATAAAAAAAACTCCTTTCAAAATATTTCCCATAAATATTTTTCAACTCATATCACTACATTTTCTTCAAAGTTTTGAAAACCATTTTCAAAATCCCCGGGTCTTAAATTCAATTCTCAATTTAAATCTACTTTAATTTTATAAGTCACCTTTATAAGCTATGCTTACAAAATTTTACTTTCTTAAAATATTCCACAAGTTGTTTTATCATTGTTTATTTTGTAATAAACCTTATTTATTAAAATACAAAATCCAACGAATGATAACAATCAATATTATAATTCCTAACAACCAAACAAGCTAGACAAATCATAATAATTTCTAAAAATTATTTCTTTATATACAAAATATAATTAGGGCAAAATTATTTCATTTACCCAATTTCAAAACAATACTATGTCGAATTGTTTTGTTCAAGTGTTTAGAGATCCTTATCAATGACGTTAATTACTTGTATTGACCAGAATCCATATGCCACTCAACAAATCAACCAACACAATATAAAACAATTTTATATCACTAACAAATACGCTCTCTCATACATATACACTCAGCGGCTCATCATAGGGTATTACTACCCTATTTAAAGAGTCAGACCCCACAAAGCTAAGGTTATCGCTAAACCAAAGCTCTGATACCAACTGTAACGACCCACCTTTTTGGACAGTTTAAATCGACAATCAAACACTCTTGTCAACTAAAACCATTCAAAAGGGAGGATTGTTAATGGGGTAAATAAGAAAAGAAGAGAAAAGAAACAAGAAACAATCACAGAATCTCGCAGCGAAAAGATAAAATATAATAATCAAATAAACAGTTCATGAAGCTGTTTAATATACTTTTGATTATCATTTATATTATTTATCAGAGTTATACATATACAACAGAATAAATAAAATAATGCAGCAGACAACATGATGCAAGGATAATAATAGTAATTGTATACCAAATCTTCGTCTTCGTCCTCCAGAATAGATCTTCAATAAGCTGAAAAACTCAGGACTGACCCGAGCGTAATGAAAAAAACAAAACACTCGAGTCAGGACTAAAATATCCTTATGTAAGTTAAATCAATCGTAAATAAAGATGAGTGTAACGGCGTCAGAGATGTTTACGGGGTTTGACATCTCTTATCCAGTGTAGACGTGCGTGCAATAACTCAAGAGATGTTACGGGATTTTCCATCTCTTAAGGATCCGTTAAACTATCTACTATGTAGTACAATACGCTATTATAATATGTCTACAGTAAAGTAAAAGTATTAAAATAGCGTTAAGGCATTACCCATATCCCCTTAACACATTTTATATATTCCCATAGTCTATACAGTACCGTACGCTCCTCCGAGAGGTTTACGCAGAGGGCACTCCATAGGTTTGGTACAAAACAAAATCGTAGAAGGCGCTCTAGGGCATGTGAACACGGCACACGAGGAGATGCCAGGGTAGATATACCAATTGCACTCCCGGACTGGTGGTGACGCATAGCAGCTACTACCGCACACCTCGGACACACTCCCAAACAATCGAGGGGTGGCCACCAAATCGAATCACAAAAGCAATATAATGGTATCGAAGAAATATGCCCGATAAGAGGAATGACCTCACATTAGCCCGGTATAGCTCCTGATTTTAGTCACATCTAAGCTGACTCACGGGAGTCAGGGTCACGTCCTACCATATAGAGAATCGTCGCCAAACCATCCTACTTCATTTCTGGAATCTCCACCACGTACACAGTTGTTAAAGTGGTTTTCGGTATCGATAGAGAGTATGCCCATATCCGATCCCGGTCTCTTTAACAACCAAACGCTTATTACACACCGGATGGTTCTTTTACATTTTCAAAATCAATTCATAATTGATATCAAAATATCAAGTTTGCTTCAAAAATCAAATCCATTTCAAAATCATCGTATCTACGCAAAATATACGATTTCATTTCAAAAATCATTTCGCCCCAATATCTCATTTCAAATTAAAAATCATTTCACATTTCAATTTAGGTTGTAACTTCATTTAACCCACTTCGTATTTAAATCCAAGATTTAAATATAATCGTTTCACCTTATTGACCAGCTGGAAATTTTGGAAAATAGTTTTGAATAGTTTAAAGTAGCTTGAATACTTGAAGATAGTTAAAATATTCTAAATATTAAAGATAGATTTCAAAATAGTTTTAAATTGATTTAATATAGTTAAATATATTTAAAATAGATTTAATATAATTAAATAGGTTAAATAGCTTTAAAATAGATTAAATATGATTAAAATAAATTAAAAATAGGTAAATTACTTTAAATAAATTAAATTGCGTTAAGTAGATTTAAAAATAGATAAAAATAAGTTAATATGTTTAAATAAGTTAAAATAACATAATATAATTAATATAGGTTAAAATAGTTTAGTATAAAATAGTTTAAGTATTTAAGATAGTTTATATAGCAGAATAACTTAAGAAAACCCAATTTGAAATAGCTTCAAAGTCAACCATTTTAATTTCCAACTTACCAATCTGAATCAAATTCAAATTCCATTCAGTCGATTCAAATCCCAATTTCAGTTCAAATCAATTTCGATTTCAAATTAATTCAATTCTATCCCAAATCCAATTTCCTCAAATTTCAAAATGTTGTCTTTATCACACTTTTACCTAATAATATTCAAAATCCGAATAAACGTTGAATCGTTTAAAAAAAATCAAATCAATTTACGAAATTCAATCATATCACAATTTTAATTTCAAGGTCTTAACTTCAATTATTAACCAATTTGTTTAACAAAAATTTATTTCAACATCTCAACCTCAAATTCGCGATAAATTCAATTTCTATAAAATTTGATTTTTAAATTCCTTTAAATCAGACCATTTAAAATAATTCCAAATCAAAGATTTTACAATTATTTAATTTAACCAATCCGGTGTCCATATATAATTTTCTATCCTATGGCCAAGTGATCAGTTATTTCAATTAAATTTCAGGAATAGATATATATCATTTCAATTCAAATAATAGTGTCATAGGTATATATCATTTCAACCTATTTCTCAATTTATTCACAATGATTTAATTTACAACTATAAATACTGAACAGGGTGATGACAGGATATATACAACAAATAAACATCCAAACATTCAAACATCAATCAATAGCATCCATCGCAACCAATCATCCAAACAGACAATATAAATCACGGAAATTTCATAGTTATAAATGTTCGGTAATTTAATTTCAATTAAATTTCAATTCTAATTTGACTGTCAATTTCAATTTCTAACATTAAATTCGATGACAATCTAGATTATCAACAACGACTAATAAAAATCATATCACTTCACAATATTAAATTTAACTAGCATTAGAATATTCTAGTACGTTGTGAGCGTTATAAAACACTCACCTTGATTTTACGTTGCCAATTGTTCAAATTTTAAATTAAATCGAGCGCGTTCGATTTAACCAAAATTTTTAACGAGCTCGAAACAGTCCCGGGTCTACACTGCAGCGTAGCTCTCGTCTCTGCGATTTCAATGTCGCCAGTTTCGTCCGATTCTGATAACGAATGAAGGAGATATACAGTTTTTAAAATATTACACTATTTAATTAAAAATTTGATTTACAAATCTCAAACAGATCTGGGCCGTACATCTGGAGATGAAGAAATCTTGCCACAAGCTCCTTCTTCCCAAACGCGTCTATACCAGGTTCGAACGCACCCATCGGCCGCCCTCTAGCTTGCAATTTCCAACGCCTCCACGCCTACTTCCAAGTCGATCGGAGGCCGGCACTTCAACGCTCGCTCCTTGCTCGACCTACACCTACCGCCACTTGAAGCTCGGTTGTCCAATGATCTCGGAATTCGTGCTCGAAGTCGCAGCCTTCAAATCCATTTCATCGCCAATCCTTCACTCCAAAAATGATCGCAGCCGTTCACCTCGAAGGTCTCGACAAGCTCCTCGACTTTCTAGTTGGAACCCTTCGATAATACTGAGTGGATGGAGAGAAATTAGGAGAGGAAAGCGAGAGCTTTTCGGCCATTAAACGAGAAACGGCGGCCACGAGAATGATAACTAGGGTTTCGACTTTGTTTACGTATATACAAGCATATATAATAACATTTTAATATTAAATTCACTTTAAAACAACATTTCCAACGATTTCCAAACGATGCGTGCCGACAGGCGTTCGTAAGGTTTTACCCGCATTCCGATCACAATGGAACGTGTTTCGGAGGCTAATTTGATCGTATGTGGAAGATAGCTTTTTAAATCGAATTAAAATATTAAATTTTCGATAGTTAGTCCAATGCGTTTCTAACCCGTACGACCAAACGATAACTAAACGTTATGAAATTTGAAATCCGATAATAATACACTATTACGGATCCAATGGAACTGGTTTCGTCAAATTCCGAGACTGTGCGTCGGAAGGCTATTTTACTCGTCGATTAAATCGACGACTTTTCAAAATTTACAGAATTTCTTAAAAATCCAGTTTTAAATGTTAACAAATTCATTGTTGTTTAAATAAAATTTTATATCAATTTTCGAAACCATTTTCAATCATATTATATTCAAAATTCAATTATTCAAATATTTGCAATATTAAATTTAAACAATTTGATCATTCAATAATTCACTATCTTTTGAAATATTTAAAAATGAACTTATAATATAAATCCTTAAAAACGAATTCAAATTATAGAACAACTATTTTCATTATATAGTTATTCAATTCCCGTCATTCAATTTTTCAATTAATTTCAAATATTGATTTTAAACAGTTTAATTGTTCAATATTTGACAAATTTCAAATATTGGATTTTTAAATGAATTTTACTTATCAATCCATTACTTTATTTACATCTATTAAATTTAGCATTATTATTTAATCCAACTATTGATCGTAAACTCATTCAATAAGTAGCATTATCTCTCAATACTTGTTATTATTAAATCTTCGAAATCAGTCTATTTCAAATTTATTTCTAAATAATTCACAATTATTATTCAACTTCAGTTATTGATCATGAACTAAATTAATATAACAATTTTCATTTCAAATGCAATTAGCTTCCAAATTCAATTCGACTGACAAATAAACAAGTAACTTATAATAATTTTCACCATTTACTTTTAATCACACTTAAGTTTATTATTTACTACAAGTGTCACAATTTCCTATACAATACCAATTAGATTCCATTACCATTGACTACATCTTATTTCATTAGTTAACCTAATATTTACATTTGTTTTTCTTATATTTCCTTTATAACCAAGTTATAATATTTGAGCAATTTTACGTGATTGGAATTTCATTCAATTCATTAATAATTAACTCAGATAACTATTGTTGCAATTCATTCTAGTTATTATTATCATAAATAAATTACAAAATTTTTATTCTTCCAACATTAAACCATGAAATCTTATTAAATTAATTATTTTAATTATCGAAAATTTACGGGTTGTTACACTTCATGAGTTAAATTTGTCAAACTAAATAGCCAACTAATCGACTACTTAGTATAAAATAGAAACGATCACATATTGGAATCAAGTCTCATATACTTATCACGTTTCTGACTTTCTCAACTTACACCATCCCTCGATAAAGAGTGAAGCCAGGTAGGTTAGAGCACTCATTGCATCAAAGCCCTGCCCAGAAACTTTGTTCTTAACTCTTACAGGTCTAATTTGTCGGCTTTTAGTGCTAAGTATAAGATTAAATACTTTCCATAAATGAGTAATTACACAAAGCATGATTAAGTCACATAAAGCATAATTAAATCACATAAGCGAATTATTATCCTCTTTTTATTCAGTTAATTCTTTTATTAATTAAAAATTATGCAAGTACTTGTATATATTAAAATATCTTTACAAAAGATATATATGTATACTACTATTTCACTATTTATTTCTACCTTTTCACGATTCATTTCTATTCTTTCACTATTCATTTCTACCCTTTTACTATTTATTTATATACTTTCACTATTCATTTCTACATCTTCAACACTTAGAAAAGTATTCATATTATTATCCCAAATGTTATAAGAATATTCAAAAATCTTAAAAAGGATTTCACATTTTCAAAAGTTTAATTAAATGGGTTAAAAAAATATATTATTTAAAACATTATTACTATAAACTCAAAACCATTTTTATACTTGTCTTTATCTTTAAAACATTTTATTCAAAGATCTACTTACATCTACACTTATTTAACAAGATATGTACTTTTAATTAACTTCTCAAAACTCATTCATTTTATTATAACATCAAGTTATAACAAACCCTCCTACCCGTTTATGAATTACTTAACTTTTCCAAACTTGTATATAAATATTTTAAAAATATTTATAAATTGGTTTAAAATATCTATGTAAAATATTACATAAAAATAATTGACTTATAATTTACTTAAAATCTTTTATTTTAAGTACCATAAAAGAAACCTTTTTCTTTAAAAATTAGTATTTAATTATTAAAAATATATATAAATATATCATCTTTTTTTCATACTCAAATCCATGTTATTAGATTTCCCTAAAAAGATTCCAAAAATATAATAAATTATAAACCATGTAAACATGAAAAACTAGCTAAAATGCCGCATTAAAACAAAATATTGCAACAAGCTCAGAAGTGCTGTAGTAGACCAAAGACAACATTTATAAGTGCCCTCTAAAGTTCTGGACAGAGAACAACATGTAAATGCATGATCTTTTTAGCCAGTTTTATTCACTTAAACAAATGATTTTTCATCCAATTTTTTAAAAGTATGTAGTATACTTAGGCTACTTAAAAACTATGAAATGAAACCCTTAAGGATATCTTCCAACTTAATTATAAAATCTCGAAAACATGCTATTTTTTAAAGTGCATTTAACGCAAATTTTTTTTTCTTAACTTTTTTACTTTGTTCAACTAGTTCTATAACTTTATAAACCTTCATATTTTTACAGTAATAAGTACACATATTTTACTTATTAAAGTAATAAAGAAACCACTAAGGATGTCTTTTATAGTTAACTTTGAAAATCGACAAACACAAGGCATTTCAAAGTGCGACTAATTCGCTTCTAACTTTCACAACTTTGTTTCACAAATTCTATAACTTTCTAAACGATTTATTTACTGCTCCATACTCCGAAATATGTGTAGAGAATAACAAAAATATATCATGTCATAGTATATTAACATACCTGAGATGACCCACTTCCTTTTAGCTAAAATTCAGAATTTTTTTTTACAATTAATCCCAGTGGTCACCTAGTCAAGAGAATATCATTCTCTGGTTCACCTTCTAACCAGGATCTTAAAACCAATATAAAAATATTGTTGTGTTCAAATTATCTTAAACCTTCATATATGAATATATATATATATATATAATACTTTCTGTTTTTATGTCAGAGTATAGAGGTTTGGAAGCAGAGAATCTATTTGGGGATTTTCAAGTGATTCTCCACATAGCAAAAGTATTTTTCAAATTTTCCAGTCATGTCTATTTCTTCTTAACTATTGATTTCATGACTTATAGATTTAACACTATGTATGAAATTCCCATACTTGTATTACTGTATGAACTGGGCTTTTGCCCGTGCATGTGTGTGTGCATGTTCCTATGCTCTTACATGTGCCTAATTTCTTTCTTTTTTTTGTTAGTAAAAAGGTCTGAGTCTACCTTGTACTTGGGTTGTAACATCAAAACTGAAAGTTTAGTTTTAGAAAACCTTTAGTGTTGGCTTAACCCAGGCTCAAGAAAATGGTTATGTTAGCCATATTCACTTTGAACTGTTTCCTCTCAAATACATGTTATTTTGTTCTATCTTATCAAGGCAATTCAAAATCTTTCTGCCAGATTTTTCTTTAACTTAAACATGAATTTCTCATGTCAAGTATCTAGTTGTTCTTTTAGTTTATAAATCCTCACAATCTCAGGTTTCCTATCATCATAAATTAATTAATCAATGAGCCTAAAAACTACATTACTTAGTAAAACATTTTCAAAATAAAATCCATAAGTTTCAGATGAAACACCTATTTAAGTCCAATGCTTACAAAACAGTAAATAACAATACATTGGTTTTTCTAAGCAACTTAAACAACATAGCTTAACATAAATTTGGCATAAACATCTATTTAACTTCAGTAAATTTATAACTATTGCATCCAATTCCTTAAGCAGCCAACCCATCCAAAGCTTGATCAATGAAATGCCTATTTACCTGCATAATCACTATGGGCTGCCTCATTAAATATGAGACACCCAATAGTGCATCAACACACATGGGTCAGACTTGGTTTGGTATGAGTAATCTAATTGGAAACATAATTTTCATATAGTTTTTTTTTCATATTCCAATAACTTTAAGATAGATAAAGAAATGCAATATTACTCTTATACCCATTTCTGTGCAACCTGGGCATGCACAACAAAATGATACATAATTCAATGATTTATTGCCGAGAAACAAACATAGAATTCATCTATAGAAGATCCTAAAACAGTCAACACAATCATCAATTAAATCATCATTCCTCATCCATAGATTTTTCTGGCCTTCAGGGATTTTTCCCAAGCCTTCATATGAACCTATTTCTAATGTTCAATATCAAATATGTTATGGTCTTTAGCTACTTTCTCTTTTTAAACACACACTGCCTGGGACCTTTCTCTGTTAACCCAACACACTCAGGCCCCTGGGTATAAACATACCATGTGTGAGCTTGCAATGTTCATCTTGCCAAGCTATATCTTGTAGCCCTAAGATCCAAAATCCTTAGTTAAATTACTAAGTGTCACCACCCTTTAGTGTTAATTTCCTCTCTGCATCACATGTTTCAAGCAGTGGATAATACATTCAGTCAAAGGCATACATCCAAAGATTAACAAGACATATTTTCATGAACAAGCACTACATCATAACAATAGAGGTGATTTCTTATTTTTCTATGGGCTTCAATAGATCCCAATACAAACATATGGTCATAGATAATTTTCTGTTTGTTTTTTTTTCTCTCTACCTCTGATTCAGTCAGATCCATGTAGATCTTCAAATCTGACTAAATCACAAGTGTGAGATTTATTGGATATTTCATAAATGTAGAGGCTCAGCACATGTATACATTGCACCTCTATATTTTTCCTTTTTATATAAGTTCTTTTCTGTTAAGATGAGACTTAAGCAAACACACCATGTTGCATCCCCATATCCTTTCTCATTTTTAGACCATATATCCATATTAAGCATCCTGGGTTTTAAACTAATAAATGTATAAAGAAAACCCATATTAACTGCTTCACCTCAAAGTTATATTATAACACAGAAAAACCTATTTAAACATTAGATTCATGGCTCTTTCATACTGAGTGAATCAATATAAAGAGGTTTACATTAAAACAGATCATAAAACAAGTCAAAGTTACTAAATCATGAAAATGAATCTAGCTTGCAAACAAATGAAATATGAATTTTAGTTGGGCTGCCTCAATATTCAGGACTTATTGCCCATATTTCCAGTGAGATTACTCACCTTAATCCCCTTTTCTTTTTTTTCCTAAGCTTTTCTTTTTCTTCCTTTGATCTTCTGCCTTCTTCCTACTCTAATGACTGGTGTTCCACATTTTCTTTTCTAACTTCTATTATATATATATTTATATAATTTTCTTTTATGAGGCAGAGCAAAAACCTTACTACACCAGGTCTTTTTATATAAACTCTGGCTGCTACTAGGGTTTAAGGAAATTACCCAATGCCAATTTTACCCCACCAATTATGATCTACCTCTCATTCTACTTTGAGAGAAAATGGGTAAGTAGTCCTCGCATTTTATTATATATTTTTTTTAGAAAATATACCTCATTACCCCGGTCATGTTATTTGCATGATTTCTGTTTTCTAAAGCAAAAAGGAATTGCTAAAAGTGGATAAAGTGTTTGTTCAAAAGCTCATACCATTTTCATGCAAATGTTAATTTTTATTTCAGCAAGCATTTGTTTTGTGCACCTGTATAATACATGTATGCTTATCCTGGCCTAAGTCTTTCTCTTCTTTTTTTTCAAGACTTGATCATTTCTGCCTACATATATATATATATTTGTAATTTATCTATCCTATCATTTTTATTAAGGGGCATTTCACTAGAAGGACAAACTTTGCAGTCCAATTAGTTTCTAGGACACGCATTCACAGAAATTAATTTCAAGGCCAAAGTCAGCAGAATAATTACTTTTAAGGACAAAGTCAGCAGTCCAATTACTTTCAAGGACATAATTTCATAGGTTTTTAGGCCTTAGAAACTAGTAATTTTGTATTTTGTCCTTAAAAGTAATTATTTCAGTTGTGTGTCCTAGAAACTAATTGTACTTGCTAAAGGGGCACTTGTGGCTAATTTCCACTTTTATTAACTGTTGCCTATTTTATCACATAGAAAACTGTGTGCATGTTTGTGCACTGTCCTGCGCACATGTACATGTTTTTAAACTATGCATCTGTAAATCAGTTTCCTATCTCTATCTTTTCAATGCAATTTCAAACAAATACAAACTAAATTAAATCATGAAATTTCTTCACAAAATCAGGGTTATCTCATATACCCCTCCTTTTAGGAATTGTGCCCCACAATTCTTTCATACTTAACTTAAGTATCATTACTTCAGAAAATCAATTTCTGAACTCAAATCATTCTCAAATCAATCATTTGATTAAACTCTAGGCATATCAAAACAACAACAAAAAATCACAATGCAATTCAGTCAAAACATTCATCAGTATATATATAAATTTATCTTTCATTCAATCAAACAGTTGTGGATAATCAATTCTGATTTTATCTTCCACCTCCCATGTGCAATCATTTGGATCCAGACTCCATTGCACTTTCACTAATTTTATTTCTTTGCTCCTCAATTTCTTGATTTCTCTGGCAACTATGCCCACTGGCTCTTTTTCATACACTAATCTAGAATCAATCTGTACATCCTTAGGAGATTTTAGAATTGTTTCCTTGTCATGAACCCATCTTCTTAACTGTGATACATGAAAAACATCATGCATTGCTCTCATTTCCTCTGGCAACTCTAACCTGTAGGCCACAGTTCCTATTCTTTCTAAAACTTTATATGGCCCTATATATCTAGGAATCAACTTTCCTTGTTTCCCAAACCTTATAACTTTTTTCATGGGTGATATTTTAATAAATACAAAATTCCCAACATCATAATGTACTTCCTTTCTCTTTGATCTGCATATTTCTTTTGCCTATCTTGGGCAGAAGCAATTCTTTTTCTAATCAAAGCTATCTTTTCAGAAGTTTCTTTTACATTTTCTGGTCCTAAGACCACCTTTTCTCCAGATTCATGCCAACTTGAGGGTGATAAACATGGCCTTCCATAAAGAGCTTCAAAGGGGGCCATGCCTATGCTACTGTGATGGGTGTTATTGTATGCAAATTCAGCTAGATATATATAATCCATCAGCTACCTCCCCAATCCAATACACATGCTCTCAACATGTCTTCAAGCAATTTATTTACAATTTCTGTTTGGCCATCCGATTGAGGGTGATATGCTGTGCTCAAGCATAAATCAGTCCACATTGCCTTGTGAAAACTTTGCCAAAATTTTGAAGTGAAGATGGTGTCTCTATCACTTACTATAGTCTTTGGTATTCCATGTAGTCTAATTATTTCCTTAATAAATAACTGAGCTAATGTGCATGCATTTCTTTCTGACTTCACAGGTATAAAATGGGCTGATTTGGTTAGCCTATCAACTACAACCCAAATACTATCATTTCCCCTCCTAGTTCTAGGCAAACCATCAATGAAATCCATTGATATGTCTTCCCATTTCCACTGTGGTATTGGTAAAGGTTGAAGCATTCCGGAGGGTTTTTGATATTCAGCCTTTATCTGTTGACAAACCATGCACTTAGACACAAAAGATGCCACTGCACTCTTCATACCACTCCACCAATAATCTCTTTTAAGGTTGTGATACATTCTTGTGCTTCTTGGGTGTATGGTATATTTGTTTTTGTGATAAGCATATAAGATTTCTTGCTTCAACTCATCAATAGCAGGGACACATATTCTTTTTCTTTTCTCCAAATGGCCTTGTTTATTCAACAGAAAGCCTTCCACTGCTTCTCCATTTAATATCTGAGTTTTCTTCTCAAATAAAAATGCATCTTGATCTTGTAATTTTACAACTTTATTCTTTAATTCTGACCCCAAAGTAACAAAACTTAACTTTCCCATTTCTACATTCTCATTGCATATACTCATATTTTCTACACTTTCACTTTCTACCTCTGAGTCAATCAATAGTGATAAAGTGTTAAACTCTTCTATCATTAACCTAGCTACATTAGCATGCCGTCTACTTAAAGCATCTGCTACTTTATTAGCTTTGCCAGGGGTGTACAATATTTCAAAATCATATGAGGCTAGGAGTTCAATCCACCTTTGCTGCCTCATGTTTAATTCTTTTTGTGAAAACAAATATTTAAGTGACTTATGGTCAGTGTAAACTTCAAACCTTGCCACCAACAAATAGTGTCTCCATAATTTAAGAGCATACACTATAGCAGCCAATTCAAGGTCATGTGTAGCATACCTTACCTCACTGGGTTTCAACTGTCTAGAGGCATAAGCTATCACTTGGTGTTGTTGCATCAATACTGCCCCAAGCCCTTTCCCACTTGCATCAGTTTATATCACTAAATTTTCATTCCCCTCAGGTACTTTCAGTATTGGAGCTTGTATCAGTGCTTCTTTTAACCTCCCAAAAGCTTTCTCACACTCCTCAGTCCAAGCAAATACCTGATTCTTTCTAGTCAATCTGGTTAATGGGATTGAAATCTTTGAAAAATCTTTTATAA
The DNA here is from genome assembly GCA_030737815.1 of Allium fistulosum. NCBI lineage: Eukaryota > Viridiplantae > Streptophyta > Magnoliopsida > Asparagales > Amaryllidaceae > Allium > Allium fistulosum. The sequence continues at coordinate 424,958,735 of CM060906.1, forward strand.
ACCTTCTGTAGTACCCAGCCATTCCCATAAATGACCTAACCTCTGTGACATTAGTAGGCCTTTTCCAAGCTTGAACTGCAATTACTTTATTGGGATCTACAGATATACCTTCTTCTGATACCACATGTCCTAAAAAATTTACTTCCTTTTGCCAAAAAGTGCATTTTGAAAATTTTGCCTTCAAATTTTCTTGCCTCAGTTTATGAAGTACTATATGCAAATGATTCTCATGCTCCTCAACTGACTTAGAATAACTTAGTATATCATCAATAAATATCAATACAAATTTATCCAGGTATTTTCTAAAAATTCTATTCATCAAATCAACAAAGTAAGAGGGAGCATTTGTCAAACCAAATGGCATTACTAAAAATTCATAAAGTCCATATCTAGTGTTGAAAGCTGTGTATTTAATGCTTTCCTCTTCTACTTTCATTTGATGGAATCTTGAAGCTAAATCAAGTCTAGAGAATATTTTTGCACCACTCAATTGATCAAAGAGATCATCAATTCTTGGTAAGGGGTATTTGTTTTTAACTATGATTTTATTTAACTCCCTATAATCAATACATAATCTGAGAGATCCATCTTGTTTCTTAACAAAAACCACTGGTGCTCTCCATGATGAGCTACTGGGTCTGATGAAGCCTTTTTCTTCTAGTTCGACCAGTTGCTTTTTCAGCTCTATCAATTCCTTAGGCCCCATTCTAGTTGGCCTCTTAACTACTGGGCTAGCCTCTGGAATTAGTTTAATTGAAAACTCTACTGGCCTATGGTTTGGAACTCCCCTAACCTCACCAAACACATCAGCATATTGATTTACTATAGAGATTTCTTCTAATGTGGGCATGGGCTTCTCACTAGACAAAGTAACAAGAGTAGCTATATTTCTGCTCTTGTTTGCCTCACACAGAACAACTACCCTTTTTCCATCAGAAATTTTTAGCGATATGGTAGATGTTTCCATATTTATAATAGCCTTATATTTCCTCAACCAATCAACTCCTAGAATAACTCCTATGCCTGGGTATTGCAACACATATAGGTCTGCACTAAACACACATCCCCCTATATTTAATCCCAGTTGCATACACATCATACCCAAAACACAGGAACTACCTAAAGGACTTCTAATAAGCAATGGCTTATCAACAATCATACAATTCAATTTTAGTTGTTGTACAATATCATGGGAAATCGAGGAGTGTGTAGCCCCAGTATCATACACTGCTACAAAAGGTATTGAGTGAATGAGCAAAGTACCTTCAACTTGGCCATGGTTCTCAACATTTGGTCCCTCAGTTGCTTTATCTTTCCCTTCTAAGGTTCCTACTTTTCCTTGCTTAAAATCTGGACAGTTCCTCCTTATGTGACCCTCCTTTCCACACTGGTGACACTTGAAGGATGCTGGTCTAGGATTGGTGCACCTATTCTTCATATGCCCCTCTTGGACACAGTTGTAACAAGTGATCTTCTTCTTAACTTCAGTAGTCTTAGCCTCTTCTGGTTTCTTGGTGGAAGCTACATTTGTTTTCTTTTTATCATAAGGATGAAACTTACCCTTCCCTTTCTTATTTTCATTATTCTTGAATGCTCTAAAATTTTCTCTGGCTTTATCATGCTGTTCAAAGCTCAGAGTCAGATCCAAAACTTGATCAAATGTCTTGTCCTTATATGGCAGCATAGCTCTACTAAGGCTGGCATTCAGTCCTTGAATGTATCTGCCATTTTTAGCTTCTTGAGTTGTGATAAGTACTGCACCATACTTGGCTAGTGATTCAAACTTCTGTGTTTACTCAGTAACACTCATAGCCCATTGCCTTAATTTAATAAATTCTTCTAGCAAAGATTCCTTGGCTGATGCTGGGACAAATCTACCTTCTAGCATTGCCTTAAATTGATCCCATGTCACTTCTCCTTCAGGTCTTCCAGCTATGATAACCTCCCACCAGTCCAAAGCTGCTCCTCTCAATTGTCTGGATGCTATTTGCCTTTTCTTTTGGTCTTCAACTTGCATACCTGTAAAAATCCTGTCCAAAATTCTGAGCCAATTTTGAACTCCCATGATCCCTTCTGTTCCATCAAAAGTTTTGCCTCCAAGATTGGTAAAGGTCTTGAGTAGTTTGGAAAGCTCCTCATATGGATTTTCTTGCCTATTACCTACCCCTTCCTTTATAGCTCTCATGAATTCTTGCATATTCACCATTGGTGGTTCACTTGATCCTACCTCTTGTTGTCTGGGTCTTACCATGATTCTATGGATATGACACTTGGGTTAGTCCATTTTTGTTTATTTTCTATAAATTAACTCATTTAATTTATCTCTATCCAATCCTAGTAATTATTATTAGTATAAGTATCAATTAAAACAAGGCATCCAAAGCAGTCAACACACCATACATCCAATGCAAACAAATTCATACAACATTTTGCTATGTTATTTAACAACATAGCTCTGATACCAAATGAGATGACCCACTTCCTTTTAGCTAAAATTCAGATTTTTTTTTTACAATTAATCCTAGTGGTCACCTAGTCAAGAGAATATCATTCTCTGGTTCACCTTCTAACCAGGATCTTAAAACCAACATAAAAATATTGTTGTGTTCAAATTATCTTAAACCTTCATATATGAATATATATATATATAATACTTTCTGTTTTTATGTCAGAGTATAGAGGTTTGGAAGCAGAGAATCTATTTGGGGATTTTCAAGTGATTCTCCACATAGCAAAAGTATTTTTCAAATTTTCCAGTCATGTCTATTTCTTCTTAACTATTGATTTCATGACTTATAGATCTAACACAATGTATGTATTTCCTATACCTGTATTACTGTATGAACTGGGCTTTTGCCCGTGCATGTGTGTGTGCATGTTCCTGTGCTCTTACATGTGCCTAATTTCTTTCTTTTTTTTGTTAGTAAAAAGGTCTGAGTCTACCTTGTACTTGGGTTGTAACATCAAAACTGAAAGTTTAGTTTTTGTAATAACCCAATATTTAATAATACTTCTAATTCTTTTATTTATAAGTATGGGGTTTTATTTTAAGAAAGTTGAAATTCTAAATTTAAAATTTTAATGATCACCAAATTTTTATTTTTATTTTGTAAAAGAATTTAACCTTATTCGTTTACAATTTGTTTCTTAGTTAATAATTTATAAATAAAGTGTTAGATCGAATAGTATAGATAGTGGATAAATAAGCTTATAAAAGGCACGTTTTAAATTTACGTTTATACCCGTTTTATTGGGGGTGAGAACTTGTACGTATGTAATAAAATACTCTTTAAACGTACGAGTAGCAAATAAGTAAATGTGAAAATATAAAATGCAGGAGTACGTTTAGGGTGCGCATTCTTAATTAGTAAATAAATTAACTATAGCCATTAAATTTTAGTACCCTGAATTCCACGAATTAGCGTTACTTTTTCCCATAATATTCATTTGTTTTAAATTTGGGTATAAAATCTTTATCCAGGAATCGTTCCAAATCTTGCCAATAATTTTATTTTCTTTGTCGTTACCTTTCATAATTCGCTCAACCTATTTAAATTTCAAAACACGCAACCTTTTAATAATGCAATGCAGTGTAATCATTCTCTACCTTTTACGTTCTAAATTTAAAGAGTCTTACCATTCTTTTATCAATCAATGCAAATAATTATTTTCTTGCCTATAACTTCTCATCTCTCATGCAATTCTAGAAAGAAAAATTAATACATCAAGTTATTCGTTTATACCCTCTTTCTTTCTTACTTTTTTTTGCCTAGTCTCTTTATTATTTTCCTATGTCTATCTCTTGACATTTATTTCTTTATTTGTTTGTCTAGGCCTTATTTTATATATTAAATATTTCTTATGTGTTTAATAGCTTGGAAAAATAAAAAAATTCAATTGTACATACGTTACTTTGTTTTTATTACGCATACGCTAAATTGTTTATTTCTTCCCTTTTATTTACCGATCTATTTAATTACCATACTTTAGTTATGTATTACTCTTCCTAATCACTCCAAAATCTTCTCCTTATCTCATTCCTTTTTCATTTGCATATAAGATTAAATATATATGTTTCTTTTACCTTAACTCATGACCTTTTCAATTCTAGCTTCTTTATTTCTTTTGCCATTCCTTTATCAAATCAATGTAAGTTACTTTTGGATATGTGGTCCAAGATACCACTGCAAAAAAATTAATTATTTGATTTAAATATTCTTTGCCTTATAAACGCAATAATTCAACATCACATATCAAAACAAAAATATTTGCCTACCTTTTTGTTCCCATTTGATTTGCACACGTTACTTTTCCTTGAGTGCAAAGCTTCTGGCTATAAATACAAACCTCATATCACATTTCCTCACCTCAAAATTGTCTGCATCTCCATTTGCTTCTTTCTTTTTCGTGAGCAGGAAAATCAGGTAATGGTTTTATTCATTTTTTATTCCTTCCTTCTTCTTTTTGTTTGTTATATTTTGTCGTCCACTTCATGCTCATCTACACCCTCCCTTCCTCTCTCCATCTAGTGAAGTGGTCAAGTCAAAATTTGATTCCATTCGTTCAGTTTATTTCAAAATTTTGTGTTAAATTTTACTTAGTTTTGATGTTGAATTTATTCGTTTCCTTTTCAAGAATAAAAATCTGGTCGCAGCCTTCGCAACTATTTGATCATGCTTCTGTGCATTCTCTTTTAAAAGTGTTACCATTATTCTTGAATCAAAATCTTCGACGGCAATAAGGTGAGTAAATCTCACCAGACTAATATGTACTTATATAGTGATAAACTGACATCACTTGAATCTGTAAATGCATATCATCCTGTTATAATTGCTATATTATAATCATATGATGTTCACCCATGTTTATTTATCTGTTATACCATATGTTACTGTTTATTATGTTATTCTGTTTATTTATATCAGTTTGTCACACTGCAAGTTCCCTGTAGATTAGTAATCACTATGGGTTGAAATGATACATACCCGAACGGACTTTAGAATAGGGAAAGATCGTTATGGGCTGAAATGATAAGCCTGAGCGACTTTTTATTTATTTTATTTAACTTGGGATTGCGGGTTTGAAATGATAAAACCCGGTTTTTCTTTGTAAACTGCGGATTGAAATGATAGACATCCGTATCACTTGACCTAGGCTAGAAAATTATATACAGACCCGTGGTTTATATACTTTTCCAAAATTTATAAAATATTTTAAAAATATAAATATTATGATATTTTGATTTAAATTTAAGTAAAAATGATTTTTTGAAATATTAGTGATATTCTATAAATTAAATAATGAATTAAGTACATGGTAAAGGAGAATTTGAACTATAAGTAAATCTTGGAATTTATGTTTTGTTTTAAAAAGGAAATTTTATGAAGTAAGAAAAATATAATATTTTGATTTAAAATGTAATTTAAATGATTTTATAAAATCATAATGATTTTTGAATAAATTAAAATGTTAAATAAAATGAATGTTTAAGTAAATTTTGAAATATAGCTTAAAATTGGAAATTTTGAAATTTTGTTAAAAGTGAAGTTTTATTTAAGTAAAATAAAGGGAAATAAGCTATATTTTGGGAATTTAAACTTTTGGTTAAGTTAAGAATTTAATTAAAGAAATGGAAATTTAATAATTGAATTTAAATAAGTAAATTGTTATTTAATTTGATTTTGTATGGAAATTTGACTTTATAAAATCATAAGAATAAATGGTATTTAAATGATTGTTTTTAATTGTGAAATTATATGATTTTATAAGTTAAAATGATTTATATTAAAAGTTAATTGTTGTGAAATTGTAATTTAACTCTGAATTTGATTTGACTGTATTTTTTGAAATGTAATTGTTTAAATGAACTAAAGGGGTTATTTGAACTAAAAGCTATTATAGTACTTTGTAAGTGCTATAGTTGATAAAGATAACTAAAGTTTAGTCGAAAATAAAAGAAATCTATTACCGCACTTAAGCGCTGTCTTTTGTTAAATAACTGTTTTAAACTATAACTTTACGTAGCATTTTATAAGTGCTACGGAAACTATATTTTGTTGTTTTAATATATTTTAATGAAAATTAATCTTTGGAAAATGATACAACTTTGGAAATTAAATGTTAAATTTCTAAAGATAAGGAAGAGACATTTAAATGGTTTTAAATGGAAGAATTTGATTTTTAATGTGAGTTTAAAATGGTATTTAAATTCAATAAAATAAATGGATTAAATGGTATTTTAAATGAATTAAAATGAATGATGTTTGAATAATATTTTGATACTTTGAAATGGATTTGAAATGATATTTGATTTCTGATTTATCTAATTTATTTGATAAATGAATATTTGAACTATATATTATTTGAGTTTATTTAAATGATATTGGACTTATGAAATATAGGATAATAAAGCTTTGGAATTTATTTTATAATTTGAATAGTTATTTTGTGGATTAAATCTATATTTGAAATTTATAAAATTTGAAGCGGTCTATGGACATTTAATTGAAATAAATGATTGGATTGAATTGAAACTTTGGAAATTTTAATACTTGATTTGAAAGTATAATAATTACACTTGTAAATGGTTTAAATGAATTATTGAAATATAAATTATTTAAAAGGTGACTTGAAATGATAATAAATGAAGTATATCTTTAAATTTAAAGGGTATTTAAAGTTGAATATTTAGATTTGAACTCAAATGATATTTTGGTATATTAAAATGATTTGAAATGAAGTTTTGGAAAGATATGATATTTTGATATATTGAAATGATTTGAAATGAAGTTTTGAAATGATATGATATTTTAAATATATGGAAATGGTTTGGAATTGATTTAATCTTTATTTTGATAAATATATGGTTTTGAAATGATATTTTATTTTGAAGTAAAGTATTGTTTTAAAAGTTATAACCATGGGTTATAATAATGATTGGTTGTTAAAGAGACCGGGATCGGATATGGACATACTCTTTGTCGATACCGAAAACCACTTTGACAACTGTGTACGCGGTGGAGTTTCCAGAATGAAGTAGGATGGTGGCGACGATCCTAAGGTATATACGTGGACCCAACTCCCGTGAGTTGGCATAAGGTGACTAAAACAGGAGCGATCTCGGGCCAGTGAGGTAGCACCTCGTATCGGACACACTTCTTCGATACCATTCTATCACTTTGTGATTTTTGGTGGCCACCCTTGATTTGGGAGTGTTGTTCGAGGTGGAACGGTAGTGGCTGCTATGCGTATCCATCAGTCCGTGTGCGTAATTGGTATATCTACCCTGTCATTGCCTTGTGTGCCGTGTCACCTACCATATCGAACCCACTACGATTATGATTTTAAGATCCGACCACGTTAAGGTTCTCCATCCCCTTAACGCTATTTTCTATATGATTATACTTTACTTATTAGACATTATTATAATAGCGAATATTACTACATAGTAGATATTTTAACGGATCCTTAGAGGATGGGCGGTCCCAAGCATCTTCTAAGTTACTTGTACCTTTATTACAGTTCACTTGAGTTGGTTTATATTATATAAGTATATATTGTCCTGACTCGAGTGTTTTGTGTTTTGCGTTACGCTCGGGTCAGCCTGAGTATTCACAGATTTGGATTTCCACCTTCTGGAGATTTGAATCGCTGGAGATTATCTGCTAGTCTTGTTCTATCAACTTCGGTTCCGTTGTTCTATTCAGCTTGTACTTGGTTATTATATTAAGACTTTTGTTGTATTCTATTTCTCCTGTTATATCTTATGTAACTCTGATATATTTATATAGTAGCTTCATGAACTACTATTTCTTTTACTTCTGCTGCATTATTTTACTCTGTGTCTGTGATCTGTGATTATATTTATTTACTGCATATTCTGAGATTTGCCAAATTTTATTTACAACGTGGTATTTTGAGCAATTCAACTCCGGCATGAGTGTCTACCTATACACTTATAATGGATGCGAATGGTTGAAAATATCGGGTCGTTACAGTTTTAGAAAACCTTTAGTGCTGGCTTAACCCAGGCTCAAGAAAATGGTTATGTTAGCCATATTCACTTTGAACCGTTTCCTCTCAAATACATATTATTTTGTTCTATCTTATCAAGGCAATTCAAAATCTTTCTGCCAGATTTTTCTTTAACTTAAACATGAATTTCTCATGTCAAGTATCTAGTTGTTCTTTTAGTTTATAAATCCTCACAATCTCAGGTTTCCTATCATCATAAATTAATTAATCAAAGAGCCTAAAAACTACATTACTTAGTACAACATTTTCAAAATAAAATCCATAAGTTTCAGATGAAACACATATTTAAGTCCAATGCTTACAAAATAGTAAATAACAATACATTGGTTTTTCTAAGCAACTTAAACAACATAGCTTAACATAAATTTGGCATAAACATCTATTTAACTTCAGTAAATTTGTAACTATTGCATCCAATTCCTTAAGCAGCCAACCCATCCAAAGCTTGATTAATGAAATGCCTATTTACCTGCATAATCACTATGGGCTGCCTCATTAAATATGAGACACCCAATAGTGCATCAACACACATGGGTCAGACTTGGTCTGGTATGAGTAATCTAATTGGAAACATAATTTTCATATAGTTTTTTTTTCATATTCCAATAACTTTAAGATAGATAAAGAAATGCAATATTACTCTTATACCCATTTCTGTGCAACCTGGGCATGCACAACAAAATGATACATAATTCAATGATTTATTGCCGAGAAACAAACATAGAATTCATCTATAGAAGATCCTAAAACAGTCAACACAATCATCAATTAAATCATCATTCCTCATCCATAGATTTTTCTAGCCTTCAGGGATTTTTCCCAAGCCTTCATATGAACCTATTTCTAATGTTCAATATCAAATATGTTATGGTCTTTAGCTACTTTCTCTTTTTAAACACACACTGCCTGGGACCTTTCTTTGTTAACCCAGCACACTCAGGCCCCTGGGTATAAACATACCATGTGTGAGCTTGCAATGTTCATCTTGCCAAGCTATATCTTGTAGCCCTAAGATCCAAAATCCTTAGTTAAATTACTAAGTGTCACTACCCTTTAGTGTTAATTTCCTCTCTGCATCACACGTTTCAAGCAGTGGATAATACATTCAGTCATAGGCATACATCCAAAGATTAACAAGACATATTTTCATGAACAAGCACTTCATCATAACAATAGAGGTGATTTCTTATTTTTCTATGGGCTTCAATAGATCCCAATACAAACATATGGTCATAGATAATTTTCTGTTTTTTTTCTCTCTACCTCTGATTCAGTCAGATCCATGTAGATCTTCAAATCTGACTAAATCACAAGTGTGAGATTTATTGGATATTTCATAAATGTAGAGGCTCAGCACATGTATACATTGCACCTCTATATTTTTCCTTTTTATATAAGTTCTTTTCTGTTAAGATGAGACTTAAGCAAACACACCATGTTGCAGCCCCATATCCTTTCTCATTTTTAGACCATATATCCATATTAAGCATCCTGGGTTTTAAACTAATAAATGTATAAAGAAAACCCATATTAACTGCTTCACCTCAAAGTTATATTATAACACAGAAAAACCTATTTAAACATTAGATTCATGGCTCTTTCATACTGAGTGAATCAATATAAAGAGGTTTACATTAAAACAGATCATAAAACAAGTCAAAGTTACTAAATCATGAAAATGAATCTAGCTTGCAAACAAATGAAATATGAATTTTAGTTGGGCTGCCTCAATATTCAGGACTTATTGCCCATATTTCCAGTGAGATTACTCACCTTAATCCCCTTTTCTTTTTTTCCTAAGCTTTTCTTTTTCTTCCTTTGATCTTCTGCCTTCTTCCTACTCTAATGACTGGTGTTCCACATTTTCTTTTCTAACTTCTGTTATATATATATTTATATAATTTTCTTTTATGAGGCAGAGCAAAAACCTTACTACACCAGGTCTTTTTATATAAACTCTGGCTGCTACTAGGGTTTAAGGAAATTACCCAATGCCAATTTTACCCCACCAATTATGATCTACCTCTCATTCTACTTTGAGAAAAAATGGGTAAGTAGTCCTGGCATTTTATTATATATTTTTTTCAGAAAATATACCTCATTACCCCGGTCATGTTATTTGCATGATTTCTGTTTTCTAAAGCAAAAAGGAATTGCTAAAAATGGACAAAGTGTTTGTTCAAAAGCTCATACCATTTTCATGCAAATGTTAATTTTTATTTCAGCAAGCATTTGTTTTGTGCACCTGTATAATACATGTATGCTTATCCTGGCCTAAGTCTTTCTCTTTTTTTTCAAGACTTGATCATTTCTGCCTACATATATATATTTGTAATTTATATATCCTATCATTTTTATTAACTGTTGCCTATTTTATCACACAGAAAACTGTGTGCATGTTTGTGCACTGTCCTGCGCACATATACATGTTTTTAAACTATGCATCTGCAAATCAGTTTCCTATCTCTATCTTTTCAATGCAATTTCAAACAAATACAAACTAAATTAAATCATGAAATTTCTTCACAAAATCAGGGTTATCACAATACCACCCAAAAAAGCAAGTTAAAGCAATGGGATATCATAGTGCGTGTAACGCCCCACCTCTATGGTCATAATAACAAAGAGTATTAAAAGAAATACTGTCTATTATTACGAAGAATAAGGCTGGATAGGAGCGGCCATCCGTAGTTGGCTTTACACTAACATTGGTTATCTCGATAGGAGTGGTATATACTTTTTATTTTTCATCTATTATTTATTTACTCCCATCGACATACCCAATTCTAGTACAAAACGAACTACGACGGTTCATAATAGTTTAGGACAATGAATATAATAACAACACAGATAATATAAATGCGGAACACAGATTAAACAAAAAGTCTCATATATATATAACTGATGTCAGTTACAATATAGTTGACATAATACATATGATACAACCACAACTGTCGACTCTGGAAGTTATATATACAAGTACATTATCAACTAATATACATGAATACATATCATCCTATACAATGACACGACTTTTACAAAATGACAAAGAAACTTCAAAAGATGTGAAAAGTCTTCATAGCCTGAACAGCAACTCAAAGAAGGAAATCTACAACCTGAAATAACTCGGGTCTGACCCGAGTATTACATTCAAAAGAAAATAATACATGGGTCAGTCTAATTCAAACTCAGTTATTAATGCACGGAAGCAATAATAATCAAATATCAATAGACGACAGTCACAGAAATCTCGTATATCCGACTCCTCGATAAAAGAATCGGATAACGGTAGATATAACACTAAACAGTGTTAAACAACAAATCAGCAATCCAAATCAGAATACAACTCCAAAACATTGAAATTAACCAACGAAACAATTCAACAAATTGAAACATCAATTTAAAACTGTCAAATCTGATAGGGCTGCAGTACACGCACGCGGGTAATGCCTCGCCACTATCGCAGGGGATACACAAAAGCTCAGTGAAAGTCACAAATGATTACAAGGTCAAACCCCGAAATTAGGTTCAACTCAGGTGAATTTGAAAACAGATCCAAATGCATTAATGAAATGCAAAACAACAAGGACCAAAACTGCATATAAAACGAAACTGCAGTCATAATTGATTACAAGGGCAATCTGCAACAAGACTGCAGTCACCACAAGATCACTAAGGCGAAACTGCACAAAAGGAAGCAAGAAACACTGCACAATAAAACTGCAATTGAAATAACGATTAACCAGGAAACTAAGCAGTCAAGCAACGACAACTCAAGTGTCGAACTCAACTGGTTAGCACAAGTAAATGTCTACACACTACACTACATGAAGTGTATATACAGAGTCAAGACCACACAAAATCAAGTGCAGTCAAAATGAAACAACCCAAAGGTTAACAGATCAAGAAATGCATATACCCATGTATAAGTGAATGATACAGTGTAGTGGAACTTACAAGCTCTGGACTCAAAACATATGCAGTGAAAATAGAGGTAATGCTCAGGGCCAAGACAAAGCATACGACAGTGCGTAAAGTACAAACTGCAACTAAAACCAGTAATGTCATCATGACTCGAAATGTAAATGCAACAGTAAATGGTCGAAGTCGAGCACATGAACGACTTCGACATATGATCAGTGGCAGGCATGCAAATAAACAGTACAGTGATAGAATTACAGTGATATGCAGCAGTGTGCCACCAAGGTAAATAGAACAAAAGTTCTCCAGTCGACCACAAGCTCATGTGACTCATATGGAACAAGAACCAATTTCGACTGCTATAATGATACAACCCAAAATCAGACAACAATGGACCAAAGATTCAAACTTCAATGACACAACCTAATGCACCAGTGAACACTAAATGAAATTGGATAGTACCATCAAAATACATGGACAAAGCATGCTACAGGTCTTACCACACGGATGGACAATCTCATATATGCAACAGTGAAAGGAACATAACTCGACTAATATGTATACAACTCGAACACAGTGAAGCCACGATTCAACTTAGTTTAAATCAAGTGCACAAAGCAGCATTGTGACTACAGTGAACACAGATAAGGCAGCATGTAATTCAAGTGGAAGACTGCAGCACTGTGGTCGAAACAAAAATAAACGTACGAATTCCAAAAGATCATAGATCAACAGAATACAAGAAATCATACATAGCCTCACCATCAACATGACCTAAAAGTGCAGGCTTAAGTTAAAACAGTGAACACTACAGGTACGTTAATGACAATGCAATGCACAAGTCACAGTCGAAACGAAATCATACAAAATCAGGGAAATGCAGTTTCGAATCAAAACAATGTCGAGCCCAAACTATTTTTATGAAATCTCCTTTTTCTTCAAGTCCAAGCTCAAAGAAAACAACCCGTAACTCGAACAATGGTCAACTATGTATGTCGCAGAGGCAAAAATCAAGACAATGCCAAATTCACATATGACCAGAAACTATCAAGTGACCAAAGTCAAATACAAGTATCGAACAAGACATAAGTGCCATAACCACGCAACAGTAAGGAAATCAACATCCTCAAATGAATTCAAAGGTAACAGTTTTAAAACATTCCCAAGCCTTATAATGAAATCAAAGCAAGGTATACCCGTAGTCAAAAATGAAATTAAGCCATATGTGTCTACGAAACCAAGCCGAAGCATAGTATCGTCTATCAAACAAAAGCCCACAAAAATCAAGTGACCGAAGTCACAAAAAAAAACGAACCCAGACAGATAAAAACACCAACATTGAATTTAACTCGAACGATCTAAGAGTGAAGTAGATGTGAGTGATAGTTCACTCACCTTGGATGAAGCCCCCAAATCCAACAGCGGAAGCCATGTAAATCGCCAATTCGCGAAACCTTATCAGCCTTTCGACAGAGCAAGCGACGGCATCATCACTCGATCGATCGTCTCAATGTCGTCATCTTCGAATTTTTACGAGCCCTAATTCTAGAATCGTTAGAGAGGAGACGAAGCCCTAATCAGAGCAGCCATTCTTTTCGCATCCATTGTTTTTTTTTGGGTTTCTAGGGTTCTCACGAAAAAATGGAATAATGGAAAAAAAAGGTCTTGCCTCTGATAGATAACTCGGCAAAACAGTAAATGGAATGTGGCCCAAAAGTTTTGAAGCCCACCTAAGAATAATTAGATTTATAAAAGAATCTCACTCGATCACAAACTTCCGACAACAATTCGCTATCAACAATAATCGTCTGACGATACTTAATGGTTATTCTTCAAACAATACAGCATCAAAATGGATGGCCCAGATTCAAATTTGCAAAGCTCAAATACACTTAATCAACTATCAAAAGAATTTCAGCTGATTTAAATATTCAACAGAAATTAACAATCAATTAATCGTTTAATTACAGATAATCAATAGATGCAAAATACTAGGTTGTTACAGACTCCCATCCTTATAGAAATTGCGTCCCCGCAATTTTCATAATGAAGGTCGTCATTAACAATAAATTTTCTAACATAAACTGGTTAAGCTAGAAAAATAAAAGTAGAGAATTCAAACATCAAAGAACTCTTCTAATTTCATAAAAGAAATTCACAATCCTCAACAAAAATCTAACTATCAAATAGATTATCAGAAAACAACAAAACTGAATGAACGCAATTATCAGCAATGTTCAATTATCAATTAGACAATTAGAATTCAGAAATCACAAAACAGCAACATCTAATTATCGATACGATAATTAGAAAACAACAAATCTAATTATCAACAAAGATAATTATGAAACACAAATCACAAATCGCAAACTGCAAATATCTAGTTATCCAACAATTAACTAGAAAACACAAACTTCATATCAGCAAACTCTAACTATCAACAGAGATAGAAAGAAAACAGCAATTCAATAAAGATCAGCATAATCTAGATTCAATGAGAGACTAGAAAATCTCGTATCAATAAAATCAGCAAACGTCCAATTATCTAAACGATAGTCAGAAAACAAATCAACAATTATCAAATTATCAATTATCTACTTATCGAAACGACAACAAATTTTCAATTATCAAAAACGATAATCAAATTTCAAATCACAAATATTCGATTATCAAAAACGATACTCAAATTTCAAATCAACAAATACTCGATTATCAAAACGATAATCAAATTTCAAATCAGCAAATATTTAATTATAAAAAGCCAAATCAGCAAATATTTAATTATCAAAAGCGATAATTAAATCTCAAATCAGCAAATATTTAATTATCAAAAGCGATAATAAAATCTCAAATCAGCAAATATTTAATTATCAAAAGCGATAATTAAATCTCAAATCAGCAAATATTTAATTATCAAAAGCGATAATTAAATCTCAAATCAACAAATATTTAATTATCAAAAGCGATAATTAAATCTCAAATCAGCAAATATTTAATCATCGAAAGCGATAATTAAATCTCAAATCAGCAAATATTTAATTATCAAAAGCGATAATTAAATCTCAAATCAGCAAATATTTAATTATCAAAAGTCAAATCAGCAAATATTTAATTATCAAAAGCGATAATTAAATCTCAAATCAGCAAATATTTAATTATCAAAAGCGATAATTAAATCTCAAATCAGCAAATATTTAATTATCAAAAGCGATAATTAAATCTCAAATCAGCAAATATTTAATTATCAAAAGCGATAATTAAATCTCAAATCAGCAAATATTTAATTATCAAAAGCGATAATTAAATCTCAAATCAGCAAATATTTAATTATCAAAAGCGATAATTAAATCTCAAATATCTAATTATCACAAGCGATAATCAGAAACAACAAATATCCGATTATCAAAAACGATAATAAGAACTCATATCAACAAATATCTAATTATCACAAGCGATAATTAGAAACAACAAATATCCGATTATCAAAAACGATAATCAGAATCTCAAATATTTAATTATCGATACGATAATTAAACCTCATAACATCAGATATCTAATTACCTGCAGATAATTAGAAACAACAAATATCTAGAAATCAGTTAAGAAGGCTAGAAAATCAACATAAAAGCTTGGATCGATCCCATCAGATGGCGAGTTTTTAATTCGCCGCACATGCATCTCAGAGTGGCCGAAGCCTACCAAGTACTCAACATAATTTTGGCGCCCATTAGAGTGACCCGAAGGTCCGCAGAGTCACATGAAGGTCTAGTACTGGTATTTGACCCGAAGGTCCGCAGAGTGGCCCGAAAGCCCAACAAATGACCCGAAGGTCCAACAAATGACCCGAAGGTCCTCACAGTGGCTCGAAAGCACACGAAATCATCAAATATTTCAATTACCGAGTCCGGAATTAACCGAAATAGCAAACGCACATGTCCCATACCACGTGTTTTACTAAATCGTTTGATTTTCTTCATCGTTTCCTTGAAAGTGCAAAAGTGTGTATTTTGTAAAAATACACTTTACATTTTCAAACAGACAAGTCCGGAATTAAGCGAATCAGTAAAAGAAAGGGGTCATAGTCCTCGATTTTGCTGAAATGTTTAAATCGCTTTCTCATTCTTTTGAAAGCGCAAACTGTAAAATTTCTGAAAACAATTTTTATTTATTTTATACAAATAACAATTCAGATTCTCAACTGAACAAGTCCGGAGTTAAGCGAATCAGTAAAAGAAAGGGGTCATAATCCTCGATTTTGCAGAATCGTTTAAGTCGCTTCCTCATTCTTTTGAAAACGCAAATTATTAAAATTTTTATAAAACAATTTCCATTTTAAAACGATTTTCCAATCACGTGATTAAAGCAACAACATCAGTAGCAATTTTGAAAAGAAAATTGCACTTCTCAAAACATCGTAAAACGAATCTCAAAATCAGCATTACGGAATACCCGCTTGAAAATCCACCTTTAAAAATTTGACTGTTACTGAAGTCAAAGCGATAGAAATTTTAAAACGTCAAAAATCTCATCAAAATAATTCACATCAAAATGTGACATCAGTGAATTTTCATTCATTAAATTTTTCAATAAAACACCGTGCTTCAAAAATATAGCACTGGTGTAAAAATCCCGTTATAAAAATAACGACAACAAAATACGTTTCATAACCAAGCATCGGTTCAACGTAAAATAAATGCAGTAACGTGCAATTCAAATTTTCACGTACTACAAAATGAATAAAAAGTCATTCGAATGTATCCTCAATGAAGATAATTCAAAACAGCAAAGTCTAATCAATAATTATTAGCGTAAAAGAACCCAGCAAAAATCTCAACAAAAACCACATAACTGCAATTGCTTCGAATCCTTAAATTGGATTCGAACTTTTCAAAGAAACAAAATAAACACAGCTATGTAAACACAGATGAAATTTATTTCAATTTAATAATTCGATTTTTAAATCAAAAAGGATTATCAGCAGTGTTCAGCGAAGACAGTTTCACTGTTTCCGCTGCGCACCCTGATAAACATAACACAAAATTATCTATCAACAAAACACAGTTTCACTTTTATTTTTAAATGAAGATATTTAAAAATTTCATCAAAATTCAAAACTTTAGTTTTGACTCAAAGCACAATAAAACATCGACAAATAGTTGTACATATGTTCCATCTAAGTTATGTTTTATATTATGTCCATAAACCCCAAGCTCTGATACCAACTGTAACGCCCCACCTCTATGGTCATAATAACAAAGAGTATTAAAAGAAATACTGTCTATTATTACGAAGAATAAGGCTGGATAGGAGCGGCCATCCGTAGTTGGCTTTACACTAACATTGGTTATCTCGATAGGAGTGGTATATACTTTTTATTTTTCATCTATTATTTATTTACTCCCATCGACATACCCAATTCTAGTACAAAACAAACTACGACGGTTCATAATAGTTTAGGACAATGAATATAATAACAACACAGATAATATAAATGCGGAACACAGATTAAACAAAAAGTCTCATATATATAACTGATGTCAGTTACAATATAGTTGACATAATACATATGATACAACCACAACTGTCGACCTTGGAAGTTATATATACAAGTACATTATCAACTAATATACATGAATACATATCATCCTATACAATGACACGACTTCTAGAAAATGACAAAGACACATCAAAAGATGTGAAAAGTCTTCATAGCCTGAACAGCAACTCAAAGAAGGAAATCTACAACCTGAAATAACTCGGGTCTGACCCGAGTATTACATTCAAAAGAAAATAATACACGGGTCAGTCTAATTCAAACTCAGTTATTAATGCACGGAAGCAATAATAATCAAATATCAATAGACGACAGTCACAGAAATCTCGTATATCCGACTCCTCGATAAAAGAATCGGATAACGGCAGATATAACACTAAACAGTGTTAAACAACAAATCAGCAATCCAAATCAGAATACAACTCCAAAACATTGAAATTAACCAACGAAATAATTCAACAAATTGAAACATCAATTTAAAACTGTCAAATCTGATAGGGCTGCAGTACACGCACGTGTGTACTGCCTCGCCACTATCGCAGGAGATACACAAAAGCTCAGTGAAAATCACAAATGATTACAAGGTCAAACCCCGAAATCAGGTTCAACTCGGGTGAATTTGAAAACAAATCCAAATGCATTAATGCAATGCAAAACAACAAGGACCAAAACTGCATATAAAACGAAACTGCAGTCATAATTGATTACAAGGGCAATCTGCAACAAGACTGCAGTCACCACAAGATCACTAAGGCGAAACTGCACGAAAGGAAGCAAGAAACACTGCACAATAAAACTGCAATTGAAACAATGATTAACCAGGAAACTAAGAAGTCAAGCAACGACAACTCAAGTGTCGAACTCAACTGGTTAGCACAAGTAAATGTCTGCACACTACACTACATGAAGTGTATATACAGAGTCAAGACCACACAAAGTCAAGTGCAGTCAAAATGAAACAACCCAAAGGTTAACAGATCAAGAAATGCATATACCCATGTATCAGTGAATGATACAGTGTAGTGGAACTTACAAGCTCTGGACTCAAAACATATGCAGTGAAAATAGAGGTAATGCTCAGGGCCAAGAAAAAGCATACGACAATGCGTAAAGTACAAACCGCAACTAAAACCAGTAATGTCATCATGACTCGAAATGTAAATGCAACAGTAAATGGTCGAAGTCGAGCACATGAACGACTTCGACATATGATCAGTGGCAGGCATGCAAATAAACAGTACAGTGATAGAATTACAGTGATATGCAGCAGTGTGCCACCAAGGTAAATAGAACAAAAGTTCTCCAGTCGACCACAAGCTCATGTGACTCATATGGAACAAGAACCAATTTCGACTGCTATAATGATACAACCCAAAATCAGACAACAATGGACCAGAGATTCAAACTTCAATGACACAACCTTATGCACCAGTGAACACTAAATGAAATTGGACAGTACCATCAAAATACATGGACAAAGCATGCTACAGGTCTTACCACACGGATGGACAATCTCATATATGCAACAGTGGAAGGAACATAACTCGACTAATATGTATACAACTCGAACACAGTGAAGCCACGATTCAGCTTAGTTTAAATCAAGTGCACAAAGCAGCATTGTGACTACAGTGAACACAGATAAGGCAGCATGTAATTCAAGTGGAAGACTGCAGCACTGTGGCCGAAACAAAAATAAACGTACGAATTCCAAAAGATCATAGATCGACAGAATACAAGAAATCAGTACATAGCCTCACCATCAACATGACCTAAAAGTGCAGGCTTAAGTTAAAACAGTGAACACTACAGGTACGTTAATGACAATGCGATGCACAAGTCACAGTCGAAACGAAATCATACAAAATCAGGGAAATGTAGTTTCGAATCAAAACAATGTCGAGCCCAAACTATTTTTATGAAATCTCCTTTTTCTTCAAGTCCAAGCTCAAAGAAAACAACCCATAACTCGAACAATGGTCAACTATGTATGTCGCAGAGGCAAAAATCAAGACAACGCCAAATTCACAAATGACCAGAAACTATCAAGTGACCAAAGTCAAATACAAGTATCGAACAAGACATAAGTGCCATAACCACGCAACAGTAAGGAAATCAACATCCTCAAATGAATTCAAAGGTAACAGCTTTAAAACATTCCCAAGCCTTATAACGAAATCAAAGCAAGGTATACCCGTAGTCAAAAATGAAATTAAGCCATATGTGTCTACGAAACCAAGTCGAAGCATAGTATCGTCTATCAAACAAAAGCCCACAAAAATCAAGTGACCGAAGTCACAAAAAAAAAACGAACCCAGACAGATAAAAACACCAACATTGAATTTAATTCGAACGATCTAAGAGTGAAGTAGATGTGAGTGATAGTTCACTCACCTTGGATGAAGCCCTCAAATCCAACAGCCGAAGCCATGGAAATCGCCAATTCGCGAAACCTTATCAGCCTTTCGACAGAGCAAGCGACGGCATCATCACTCGATCGATCGTCTCAACATCGTCATCTTCGAATTTTTTACGAGCCCTAATTCTAGAATCGTCAAAGAGGAGACGAAGCCCTAATCAGAACAGCCATTCTTTTCGCATCCTTTGTTTTTTTTTGGGTTTCTAGGGTTCTCACGAAAAAATGGAATAATGGAAAAAAAAGGTCTTGCCTCTGATAGATAACTCGGCAAAACAGTAAATGGAATGTGGCCCAAAAGTTTTGAAGCCCACCTAAGAATAATTAGATTTACAAAAGAATCTCACTCGATCACAAACTTCCGACAACAATTTGCTATCAACAATAATCGTCTGACGATACTTAATGGTTATTCTTCAAACAATACAGCATCAAAATGGATGGCCCAGATTCAAATTTGCAAAGCTCAAATACACTTAATCAACTATCAAAAGAATTTCAGCTGATTTAAATATTCAATAGAAATTAACAATCAATTAATCATTTAATTACGATAATCAATAGATGCAAAATACTGGGTTGTTACAGTGCGCTTATAGTGACTATTCTTGCTTGAAACAAGTTCAAACACACTTCAACTTCAAGCACAACCAAACTAAACATGTAAACAAAAAGTTTAGGCCATGATACATGTTTAAGATGGTAATAGAAGTGAATATATACAATATAAAGTTGTCAATTGCTTTCTAAAGCAAGTATGGTCCAAAAGTTATAGCTTTAATTAGTTAATTTTACTTTGAACTTTATATTCAAGCAACAAACATATATGCACACATATATACACATTCTATATTGAGTAAACTCAACCCATAACCAAGATAACACAAGCACAAGCCTTCATAAACACAAGAACTCTTCATGCCATCACTAAACACCCAAAGCTTCTAACTTTGCTCCACTTTAATGCTCAACCATTCTTCCTCTTCCCTTAAATGCTCATGCCCCAACATGGTGCATCCCCCGTGCCAATTTCCTTCCATCTTTGACTTGATCCTCTTGCTTCTTGTGATGATCTAAGACCTTTGTAGTGAATTTTGGTGTTGATCTGATACGATTTAAGAAAGTTAAAGAGGAGAAAAGGAGTATGAATTCAATATTTGCAAAACAACTTGTGATAATATGAAGTGTTGAAGTGGACATATATATGAGGCAATTGACCTCCCATACCCCCTCAATTTTTGGTCAAAAGAAGCCCCATATCCCCTTGCATGGTTTCCACTTTATCCCATCACTTCACCATCACTTACCCTTAGTAAATTCCTAAACTACCCTTCTCCCAAAGTATCTACCAAATACATCATGCATGACATCATTAATACTTAATTAGCCATAAATGGAAAATTATTTTTAGTTGCTAATTAATTATATTTACACATTGTAAAAAGTTTGAATAACTTTTACCGAGTAAAAATATATTTATCGTTAAAATGATGTTCGGTCACATTATCGATATTTCATCGAATTATTTATTTTTGTAAACATTTTTCAAAAACAAGCTTATCATCATTAGTTATTAATAAAAGAGGGTTAACAAGATTATAAAATAAATTTAATTAATCACATTAAATCTAAGATTTAAATATTTAAATAATTCATATGTTTAAAAACAAGTGTTTGAAATTTTGGGTCGTTGCAACATTTTTATTAATAGTTGGCTTGGAAGCGCAAACTTTTGGTCCGACTACGAAGTTTCCAAAATACCCCTATATAACTTTTTAAATATTAAATTTTTATTTCATATGATCTCCCCAATAAATTAGGAGATAAAATCTCTATACAATTACTTTTGACGTATTCAAACCTAGATGTTGATTCCAATTATTCATAGAATATGATTGTTCAAATGTAATTATAATTAGACATTAGAGAGTGAGTCAAATATATATGGCTGCATTAGAATAGGTAATGCAAGGTCTTTCTAGATAAATCAACTATATAAATCTTTATTAATAGATGAAATAAAATCATAATTTTTTGGTCCAACTATGAAGTTTCAAAAATACCCTTCCATGCAAACAAGAGGTCATGAATTCGAATCTCACCATAAATAAATATTAACATCTATCTTAAAATGAAAATTTTACAACATAAATAAGGTTACAAGTTGAAACTCTATTCCAACAAAAAAATTACATTTTTTTATATATTTTTCAGTTTATTATTATCAAACTACATAGAATTTTCAAATTTAATAATTTAATAAAGTGCTTATATGCATGTACGTTGCACGTGCCAAAATATCTCATATGTATATAACATGTATATGTATATATAAATATTTTATGTGTGAAAAATATATACTTAGATATTATTAGCAATAAAATAGGTCCTAAAAGATATTTTCCCAATGATAAAAGTCAATTAGACCTATGGTCAAAGTGGATCCTATTATTTAGGAACCCCTTCCTAATTTAAATTTTAAATGAAAATTAATGTTTAATTCATCAGCCTATATTAGATTTATAAAATATACATTTTTTCGAAATATATTCAATGCTCTTTGTTACATATGTAAAACAAGTTACAAATAAAACAAAACAACCCAAAATATATACATCACCCAAACACAAACATACTAGCCCAACCCAATTCATCCTCTACACTTAAATTGACCTGGGTTCACTAAATTAATACAATAATACCCACCACCACTGATTATTCTCAAATGACCTCAAACACTTCGCTTTCGTAAACCAGCAACATTTCACTCATTTTATTCAGTGTAACTCAAAAACTTTCCATCTTCTCTCTGCGATTTTCATGGCAGAAACATAA
The DNA here is from genome assembly GCA_030737815.1 of Allium fistulosum. Taxonomy (NCBI): domain Eukaryota; kingdom Viridiplantae; phylum Streptophyta; class Magnoliopsida; order Asparagales; family Amaryllidaceae; genus Allium; species Allium fistulosum. The sequence continues at coordinate 424,981,495 of CM060906.1, forward strand.
GCGAAATTCTTTTTTTCCACCACAAAACACCACCTTCTTCCACTTCACTTCACTGAAAACCTTCTCTCAACCCATTACATCACGTCTGACTGAATTTGGGTTTGTCCAAATTTCACAAAATTATCAAATCTGGAATAAATCTCAAATCTACTATCTGCATGTCCAAAAAACAAGTTCATGGTGACAATGATAATTATAGGCATATAATTTGTCTTAACTTCGCTGTACAGAGATGAACCTTTACTTGTAGTATGACAAGCACGGGTACACTTCAAAATACATGCCTCTTTACTAAACTCACTTCGCTTCAACTGTTACTCAGTGTTTGAATGTTTTCTTTTCTAGCTGATGCGATATGAAGGCATGGTTAAGGCTGCAGTGTTATTAGCGAGTTCTCAACAATTTGATTAGTTAATTAATTTCAGTCAGTAATTACTTTTTGTGAAATTAAAACGTAAAGTAAATTAGGTAAAGAAAATGAAAACTAGCCGGTGAGATGGAGGCAAAGTCGGCTTCAGTTCAGTGTTCCCAATTACAACCATTCCAAAACCACTTGAGTAGGTGGTTGGTAAATTTCTATATTACCATTCTCTGATGATGTGGTGATTTTTGTTGCATGGATGTTTGGCTTTGATCATTCTGATAGGCATATAGTTTGTTTGTTGTTATGTTGGCATCTGAACAATCTATTATTGCATTCTTGCCAATGTTAAATTTTGTGACACTATATGAAAGTGAATTGAAGGGGATGGATGTAGTTTGGTGTCGGAGAAGACGGGTTGTGAAACGAAGTCCGGAGGAGCAAACTGGAGTAGTAGCAGGTGCTGGCTGCAGGCAACCTGTAGCAGCCAGACGTCTGCAGGCATGGACCAGACGTCTGGTCCTACAGGGTGCAGTCTCCCGAATGTTCGGTCAGACGTCTGAAGTCCTGTTCCAGACGTCTGAGCCGGCGAGTTGCAGTTTTCTGGATTGGATTTTGTGTTGTTTCGTTCAGGGACAAGTTAGTCTTTTGTCAGGGATTTTTCCACCAGTATATATGCTCTCTTAAATTCAAAAAGGGTTTAAGGCAAACAATTATCTAATCAAAGGTTTAGTCCTCCACTAATTAGGGTTTTAGGCAAAACTTTATTTCTTCAATTCTAATCTCCACAAACATTGATTCTTAAAAGAATAGATAATTGTAATCAATCTTTTGTACTCTTCTTATTTGGTGATAATAAAAGATATGTCTCAAAGTGGATGTACACTAACGCGACGTTAGTGCGACGTTAGTGGAAACACTATAAATCGATGTGTGATTTATTTTTTTCGTTATTGCTTCTTATCATATATTGTTTGTGGTGTTATTGTGATCGTTATACTCCAAACCGAGGTTGATAGCACCGTTTAGCTATTTCCTTTATTATGTTGTTGTGATTGAATTTTCATATGAGGTTATCAATCTCAGTTTGGAGACTTAGCACTTCAGTATGCCCTCGTGGCCATATAGTTTTACACGCCATCATTTCCAAGTGTATACTTGTATTTACATTTAAAGTATATATGCCCAGTGTCTTCCTCCTCCTAGCTATAGAGAACACATCATGGTTGAATGTATATGTGTCACTGTGGCATTCTCCACTTTGTTGTAGAAAATCATTGATGGCTCTGTAAAGACACGTAGCCAATTTTGGGACATGTATCTTACTCCAGACTAACTTAGCCCATTCTTTCTTTTCATTCGCAGTTCTAATTGCATCCCACACATCTCTGTAAACTAATTTACCATTTTTTGAACAACTCTAACACCAGTAGTCCATTTCACTATCGTATAAACTTTTATATTTTTAATTTCTTCTCTTATTGGACTTTGAAAGCTAAATTTATCTCTTTGCCATTGTCCTCTTTCTAAGATATCTCCTACCACAAGTCTTTTGCTCCTGGTGCGGAACATCATGTTCGCTCCCAAAATATTGATGATGCGACCTCCCTGTAGCCAGGGATCGACCAAAGAGAGGTCGATATTCCATTCACTACTCTTTTTCTCATACATTGTAATGCATGTTTTCTTACTTTTAGCAAGAACTTCCATGTACCAGGTTGCTCATTTCTACTTTCAATCTCTCAAAAGGAATTATGTTATAAATTTCTTATTAACCAGCAGATTATCCCAGATTCCTTGTTTATCTACTACCTTCCATATCAATTTGATACCCATAGCCTTGTTTATATATTCAAAAAATTCCAATTCGGGCCCTCCTCCATTCTTTGGTTTGCACATTATTTCCCATGGAATTTTTTTACATTTGCCTTGCTACAAGAAGTTTAAATGCATATGCTTGATACGATTGATGGTTGCCACCGGGATTATAAAGGATTGCATCCAGTATTGGACAAGGGAGGTCTAACTCAACCTTTCCAACTATGCTTAGCATTTTAGTTTTCCAAACTTCTATTCTTTGTTTAACCTTGTCAATTAGATTTGAAAAATCCTTATTCCTTAAGTTGATCACCGATAGAGGTGCCCAGGTATTTGATAGGTAGTTCGACTTGTTTGACATTGAATATTGCTGTAGTTTCCATCGTGTCATTCACTTCTACTGAAAAACACATTTGACTCATCACAATTTAATTGAACTCTAGTAGTTTCATACATCAACAAAAACACTTAAGTAGTGGTCATTGCACTAGAGGGTTCCACCTGAGTAAATATCAAGACATTGTCTGCATATAAGATGGGTTAAATTATTTCTATTTTGATGTGCAAGTTTGATTGACCTTTCATCACTCTCTTCCATCAAAACGAAAAATAATTCCATGTCCATAGTAAATAACAGTGGCGACATTAGATCTCCTTATTGGAGACGATTTAAACTTTAGAAAAATCCCACTGGACTAACTTGATCCATGATTGGAAATGTAGGAGAGTTTATAATTTCTATCACAAAGTTGATCCACTTCTCTGGAAAAGACACATCTCATCATCTGAGCTACAAACCTTTTATTCGCTCAGTCGTTTGCTTTCTTAAAATTGATTTTAATGCATATATTAGGCTATGTTTGGTTTACCGTTTTTAGTTTTGAGTTTTCGTCCATACAAAAATACGCACGACACATGTATATTATGAAAAATGATATTTTAGAAAACGAATTTAACACACAAAATAGAAAACAACTTTTATTCATTTTTCGAGTTTTGAGAAAAACGGAAGCATGAGCAACAATTCATCCTTCCGTCGTTCCTCCATCCACTTCGTAGTCCCCTCCAATCTTCCGTTCATCCTTTCTTACTTCTCTTCATTTTTCTTATATTTTATAATTAATGTTGAAAACTCAAAACATAAAATACAAAATAAACCAAACGACCCCTTAATATTTTTGTTTTTTCCAAAACCTCCGACTATCTCATGCGCGTAAAGAATACCATCTCTAATGTTCCTTTCATAAATAAAAACACACCGATAGCTGAAATTAAGTCATCCATAGAATATTTTAATCTATTGAAGAGGATTTTCATTAGAATTTTGTATATCATGTTACGACAGCTATTAGTCTAAATTGGGTAATCTCCTTGGCTTTCTTCAATTTAGGAATAAGATGAATAAAAGTATGGTTAATTTTTTTAGAATTTTACCATGATGAAAAGTGTGATTATTTGAGTCAAGCTATCCCAATAGATTTTGTAGAATTTAGAGCTGTACCCATCTGGCCCGGCACTGACGAACTTTTAACACAAGAAACGGCATCTTTAACTTCTGCAACATCTATTTCTTCATTTAGAATTTAATTTCCATAATCTAAAATGACCTTTTTGCATTCTACCTAAGGTATTTAGCAAGGTTCAAAAATCCGTTTTTCGTTTCCGTTCCGACCATTGGTAATATTAAAATTTTTGATTCTGTTTCGGAAATTTCAGAAGTTCCGCTTTAATTCCGGTTTTTTAATTCCGGTACTTTTTTTTGTTTTAATTTGCTATATACACTAACTAATATCTAATACTGTCATAAATTTATAGTTCATTTTGTATATTACATATAAAATACACATTTTAATTAAAAATCCATTGGTAATGATTCTGTATTGTTCATTTGAGATTTTAAAACTTTAACCAATTTTTGAAAATTTTGAATTTTTTAGTATAAGTCGATGTAAATTAACAAAAGTATAACAATTTTTTTTATGAAACTATATTATTTTTTCTTCATTTATTTATTTTCCTGATTAATTTGTTTTTATTTTTTGATTACTGTATGTTTGTTGTATTATTTTTATTTTTCATAAGCTTTTTTCAATATTTGAAAAGCAAATCCGGAATTTAGATCGGAACCAGAATTTTGACCGGTTTCCGTTCCGGTTATGAGCGGAACCGGAACGGAATCACCGGTATAACCGAAATTCCACCGGAATTTTGAACCATGGTATTTAGCATTAGTCCTTTTCTAGTTGAATAGCTCAATACAGTTTTCGATTGCTCTCAGCAAATTCTTTAGGGTTATTACACTAACATCCATTAATAGATATATTGTTACTCCAATTATTGTAACACCTCTTGCTCGACATCTTTGTATGAAACAAAGCACTGGCTTCATCCCCTAATAGAATCCAGTCGCATTTTGCCTTATGTCTGGTGTCAATGCTTTCCTTCTGTATGATCTTTTCAAGTTGTAATTTCTTCTCATGAAATGCATATTTGAGATTGTCACTTTTTCCGTTTCTAACTTCCTATGTAAATTGGCATAATTCCGCTCTTAAATTTTCCACTTCCTCGTGAGGATTATCTTTATCCTTAGCCCGACATTGGAGAATCTTCTTTAAAGCTTTCCGTTTTTGAAGAAGATAATACAATGGTCTACCATCATACCATGTACGCCATTGTTGAAAAACATCAATGCCATTGGTTCATGTATTTAAAAGGTCTTGCATTACTAGGTATTTGATCCAATAATGAGACCAGAATGGGGTTGTGATCACTTTGTTGATGGCAAGTAGCTGTTACAGTTTAATGAAAGGTGTGCACCTACATAGGATTTGAAAAAACTCGATCAATTTTAGTTGGGATATTACGTTCTGCCCCTGACCATCAAGAAAAAAGATATCCTTTTATTTTTATTTTATCTATCCCCAATCTCATCATCCATTTGTCTAACGATTGCATTTGCGAAAAGGACCAGGATTACCTCCTCTTTTATCCTCAATGGATCTTGTATAGTTGAAGTCCCCCAATATCAACCAAGGCTTAAAAATAGCATACGCATCTTCCTCAAGATTATCCCATAACTTATTTCTTAAGATCTCAAAATTATGAGCATATACAAAAGAGATATTACATTTGGTACCTCCAACATTGGTAAGATCTAGTTTATTGTGTTGATCAAAGATGCTTGTTATGTTACTTCCAATACTCTATGTTGATTAGAATAAAGACAACATTTGTAGTAGCAATCCACATTGCTAACTATTTCCTACTTGCTTCCCAATCACGTTTTAAACCCTCAATCCCTGGGAATTTGAGTTTATTTTCCAATATCCCAAAGCATTCTACTTTATACTTATCCATAACAAAAATCTCATTATATCTGTTGAGCTTATGAAAGCCTCTTACATTTTATGTTGCGAAGGACATGATTTATTTCTATTACAGCTACCAAGTGTCATCCCCGATAATGCTTTTCCTCCCCCCTCCTCCAGCTTTTGCTATCGTATTCTCATATTACGGGTTATGAATCACTAGTTTATCTCTCTTGAGCGGTTGAAATTTCTTTAACATTGTGTATTTGACCTCCTCTTTGGTCTCATTGGTTTCACGATTGCGTCTAGGTGAACTATTTAAAGCCTTCTCATTCTCCTTTACATGGTAGCCTTAGTTCTGTGTGTTGCCCTACAATAAGCTTACATTATTAAAGTCACAATTGTCATTACTAGATCGAGAATTAATGAGACTTATATCGTAGACTAAGTTAGAAAGAGATTGTCCCTTCTCTTTAAGTGGTAAGTGCGGTGATGAGTTATTGCATGTAAAATCTAAATAGGAGCAATTGGTGACCTATCCATCAGTCTCTTAGAAGTACTCGCTCCCTCCAAGACTGTAGTAGAAGCAACATGTCTACATTGCATGGCTCCTTCGGCTTGGGAGGTGGAGTTGCAAGCTTTTTTGACATTGGTGATATTGTTTCCCACTCATTAAGCTTGTCATGAGGACCATCTATCCCTTTCATTGGAAGCCATTTTCGCAACCAACTGCTCTATAATTTGGCATTTTGGATGGATGTTATCCATGTCCTTTAACTTACTTCCCCCACTCTGTACTCTATGTCTCTCCATCAAACTGATGATATTCTGCTTAATTGATTTTTGAGTATATATACCTTCCTCCACTTTTATCAAGGCTTTGGAAGGGTTGACTTCTACCTCCTCCTCCACTTTGCCTTTGCTATTATCATCCTTTTCAAGCACATGCTCCTTGCCTTTTACAAATGCCTTCCCTTTGATATCAACTAGCATCTCCCTGTTGCATGTATCCCTTACATCTGTGTTATCCTTCCTTTCTTACATTGCTGCATTCTTTGGCACTCCATTGGGAATAACCTCTTCCGTCATGCATTCCTCCACTCCTACTTCCTTAGGAACCCATTTTTTGCTCATCAAGCATGGAGACTTTGAATATCTGAAGCACACATAGTGAAAGTGTGTACGCTTGTGCACACTAATTACGGATCGTGTAATATGGACTAATATATGCGGAATGTTATTTACAATTGCTATACAAGTAAATATTCAATAAACTAACTATATAGCAATTCACAGATATAGAATAGTAAATGCAGTAAACTGTAAAAATCACACCAGAGATTTTTATACTGGTTCGGACCTCCCGTCCTACGTCCAGTCCCAGACTCCTATCTGGATTTTCACAACCAACTACTTCGCTTCACCCGAAGGAACAGGTTTACAACACCCGAACAGCCGAACGGGATTTCGTGCCTCTTACAACACCGAGGACTTCAACAAAATAAATACAATTGTCGTTGACAACTTGTGCTCTTGATAACACGGATTTGTCACTTGTAGTACACCCTTCCTATAATCTTATCCTCAAAATATATGAATGATGTTTGTGAAGATTGAAGGAAGTATCTTACTTTTTGAATCAAAAGATATGAAATGATTTCAATGATTCAATAAGCAATTGAAATGTTTTAGAGCTCAAGACAGAGATCAATAGAATAGAGATTAGAATAATAGAATTGGTTATTTGGAATAATGATTTCATGATGTTTATATAAGAAATAAACAGTTGTAACCCTTTGTGAAAAGATACAAACAAAGGTCATGATCATTGGTGAAGAGAAAGAGAAGCAACCGTTGAAGAAAAGGAAGTGTCTGTACGAAAGGTTGCTTTCTGTTTGAAAACGGTCGACAGGTCAAAATGGACCAGTAGACAGGAATTTGAATATATATACGTTATGTACACTTATGCACGTTATCTGTGCATTCTGGGCAGAAACGGTCGACCGCCTTGTTTTAAACCGGTCGACCGGTTTAGCCCAGACTGCACAGTTAATGTGCACTCATACATATATACATTTATATTCAAAGATTGAAGGTATGAGATTATTTGAGGATAGATTTTGACATAAATAACACTACTAACATACCAAATAATCAACCTCTAATGTATGGAGCTCTTTGTGTCTCTTTAAAACAATGAATAACTTCTTTTTGTCGATCACGGCTTATCCCTTTGTCAGAAATCAAAACTCTATAAAAATCTTGACTCAACACATAGTTGTCACACAGTGGGGGTGGGTTCTTCTATACTACCTCATCTCTGTATCTTTTACCTTTCTCATCAATAGCCTCCACAACCTATAGAAATCTCGAGTTCAATTTCACCTCTACTAAAACTCTAACAAATGAAATTCTAGTCTTATTTTTTGTGGTGTCATCCAACTTAACAGGAACTCCAATTGTACTTACCAACACTCCAATCACCTTGGGTCCCTATAATTTTAAACTCAACCTCTGCAATCTTATCTACACCAGCATGGTTGTGAGTAAATCTCAATCTGTTTCATTATAAGGGGTAAGTCTTTTCATTATGATTAGGTTTTTACAAAAAACATGGCCCTTCTCCTAGGATTTTTTAACAGTCCCTTTCACACCTAAACCTTATAATAAAGAAGTCACTGTATCTCGTATGGACTTTAAAGTTATTCTCTATTTTCCACGATCTTCTCGTAAAACCTCAAAGTACTAAAATAAGGTCTTTTCACTACAATATAGAGGAGGACACAATGTGCCCAACCTCCCTTTAGCTCCAGAATAGCATCATTGGAAATACAGCCTCTTTTAGTCCACCATTCTACCACATGCTTTCACATACCATAGGTCCCTCGTCAAAGATCTCTCCGACGAATCTCCATTTACCACACATAGTATGATGCCTTTTTTACATCCAATGCCATCAAGAATCTATTCCTGATCTGTAGACCTTTCCCCTGTCGGTATTCTACAATATTCCATCCTTTCTTCTATCTACTGCAACATGAACTCTGTTGATTCCACCCCGATCTAAATTCACCTTTTTTGCCTTTATCCTTTCCACTTTCTCCCATGCACCTTTATCATCTGCCTCCTTGAATACCGTCATAATTGATAGAATTGAGATAAAAAGAATTTGTTTAATTAAAGAGGGAAAAAAAGACAAGAATGAATTTTTTTTAGTAGAGAGAGCCAATGGATGATTCTGCCATTTCTAGGGTTTTTAAATAGTCTAATTTTTAAATATATTATCATTTCCAATTGAACATATGTACATATAGTTTTTTAATTTAACTATTTAACTAACCATATATGTGTGTGTATTTTAATAGATTAAGAAAACTAAAATATTTAAAAATTAATTTTGCATTTAAAACAACATTATATGTACACATGAATTAGTGTGAAATGTGTACTTATTTACATACACACATCACATTTTTTAATAATGTACATATATAATATATTAAAGGGTTTAGATGACATATTAAAATCAATGATTAAGGAATTACCTAAATGAAAACTCCTAATTCGTACATGTTGTAGTTTATAGATCATCCTTCGAAAACTCCTTTTTTATTCTAGCTATGGTTTACAAGGCCTTGCTTGACATGCTCTAATGGAGAAGATGAAGAAGAGAATCTTTCTCTTTTAATTTGATTAGAAAAATTAGTCGTAGGAGAATGTGATTTAATAGTCTATTTGTGGTCGGAAATAAATGTCTCAGATATCCTTTTATGTCTCCGCATTTAACCCTTTCTCTTACCCATATATAGCCAACCATTATATGTAAATAAATACAAAATTTATACATAATTCAGATATTAATATATGTTATATGTATTAATTTTAGCTCAATTAAAACACTACTTTAATTTACTCAAATACACACATAACAATTGAATATATTTAAATGATTAATTGACATGTTAAAATTAATTTTCTATAATAGTTATGTAAATCATCTTCATAATGATTTATAATAGTTTTAAATTATTTTATTAAAATATGTATGTCCACTCTATAGTTCTACGTTGTGTGATTTATAAGTTAATATTTAAACCACTTGAATATTGTAACGACCCGTATTTTTAACTATTTAAAATTATTGAATTTAATATGATGATTGAATAAAAATGGTTAGAAATAAAAACTTTTAATGTTTATTTATGTAATTTATTGAATTTGGATTTGGATAAAATTTTGAAATAACCAATTTTGATGATTTGGGCAATAAATAGTATTGAAATGGAATTCTATATATTGAATGGGTTATAATCAATAGTTGGGATTGAATAATGAATATTGAATGACTGTACAATGAAAGTAGTTGTTTATTATTTGAATTCGTATTAAAAGTTAAATTTTATATGTTAAATAACTTATATTTAAAAATGTAATTTATTGAACAATTAAATTTTTTAAATTTAATATTGGAATTATTTAAATGATTGAATCATGAATTAACGTGAATGAAAATGGTATCGGAAATTGATTTAAATTTTATTTAAAAATGAATGGAGATTGTTAACATTTAAAATTAAATTTAGAAGTGAATAATTAGAAATTGGAAATTTTATATTATAATTAACGAGTAAAAATAACCATTTTGGTCACTGTCTCGAATTTTGACGAAACCAGTTTCATCGGATTCATAATATCGAATTATTGTAGTATTTCAAGTTTTGTAGCGATCGGACTTGTCGTTTGGCCATGCGAGCTTGAAACGCGTAGAAATTAATTTAAGGAATTCAATTAAAATTAATTGAAAAAGCTATCTTATGAATACGACCGAATTAGGTCTCGAAACTAGTTCTACTGTGTTCGAAATGGGGGTAAAACATTATAAACGCTAGGCGGCACGCTTCGTTTGAAGTTCGGAATTTCGAGGACTAATTGGGCAAGATATTTTCTTATTTTAATAATATATATTTTCCATCTTCCAAAAGAATTCGTATGCCCGCCCTTTCTTTTGTCCCTTCGTACATCTTCCCCCTTCATTTTCATTTTGCCACAGATCGAATAAACGAAGATAAGAAAAACGAACGAAGGTCGCGAGGCGATCTGGGAAGAAGGACATCGCGAACGAGATCTGCGTGGAGGGTAGTCGCGATTAGGGTTCGAGCGCCGCATCGATGCTTGTTCGCGCAGGCTTGGGCGAGCTGGCGTTGGTGGAGCTGAGACGTGCGTGTGTAGCTGGAGGCGCCGCAACTGGAGGATGGTAGCGCGGCGTGGGTGGCGGTCAGCGGTGGCAGCAGCGTTCGGCAGTTAGGGTTTGTGATGGGATCTATGTGTTGCGTGAGCAGGGGCGAGGAGTGAACATATGGGTAGGGTTGTTTAATTATTTTAATTATCTTTATTTTGTTAATTATATTAATTATTATCGTTAATGCTAATTAAATCATACCTTCCCCGTACGAGGTCTGATTTGAGCGGAACAAGTCGCAATGGATTCGTATCGACGTCGTCTACTGCTTGGAGTTGAGTAGAAATTTATTTGAAGCTGAAAATATTTTCAATTTCAAATAAAAAAGGTGAGTGTTTTTATAACACTCACGACGTACTAAAATAATTTTTATGTTAGTTGAATTGACATCATGAAGTAATTTAATTTTGTTGACTGTTGTTTAGTAAATTTAACTGACATTTAAATTGATATGAATTAAAATGATAGGAATTTGAATTGATGGTTCAAATTTGAATTGGAAATTAAATTGCATGTTAAATTCCTGATTTTTGACAACTATTTAATTGTAGTGATATTTTGACTGATTTGGATGTTGATTGTGATGGTTGCTATTGATTGATATTTTGGATGATTTGGATGTTTATTTATTAATATATCTTATTACCATCCTGTATATTATTTACAGTATATAAACTGTAAATCAAATTATTTCGAATAAACTAAGAAATATGTTGAAATGATATATACCTATGACATTTATTTTGGATTGAAATGATATATATCAATCCCTGAAATTAAAATAAAATAACTGATCACTTGGCCATGGGATAGAAAATTTTATATGGACGCCGGATTGGCTAAATTAAATGATTTAAAAATTTTTGATTTAAAATTATTTAAATGTTTTTTATTTAAGGAAATAAAAATCGAATTTATGGAAATCAAAGTATTTTCGAACTTGAGCTCAAATGTGGAATTAAAATGTGTTAAACGAAATTGTTTAAAAATGAAATTTGAAAATTTGAAGTTATAATTAAAATACGATTTGAGTTTCGGAATTTGATTTGTTTTAAAGGATTTGGATTTTTATTTGAACTTTGAAATATTGTTAAGTGAACGTAATTTAAAACGATATTTCAAAATTGAGCTCAGAATTGAATTATTTTGAAGATTTGAATCTTAAATTGAATATTGAAGTTAAATTTGATTTAAGTGATTTAAATCGATATTCTGAAATCGAACTCGAATTTATATAAATCGAAATGGTTTAAAATTGAGGATTGAATTGAAATTAATTCAAATTGGAATCGAAATTGAAATTAACTAGAATTGAAATCGGGATTGAATTAATTTGAAATCGAAATAGAAATTGATTTGAATTTGTAATCGAAGTTAATTCGAATTGAAATCGCGATTGAATCGATTTAAATTGAAATGGAAATTGAATTGATTTGAATTGGAAAATTCGGAATTGCATCAGTTTGACTTTGAAACTATTTTCAAATCGATTATTTTAATATAAACTGTTTAAAACCTATCTTTTAAATATTCAAATTATTTTGATTTCCAAGCTATTTTATTATATAAACCATTTTTAATACTCAAACTATTTTATATTAAACTATGTTAACGTTTTAAATTATTTTTAACTATTTAAACTATTTTCTAAAAATTTAAACTGGTCAAGGTTGGAATGTTTATATTTAAATCGTGGATTTAAATAAGAATTGGGTTAAATTGAAGTTATAACCTAAATTGAAATTCGAAACGATTTTGAAAGTGAAATCGAGATGTTGGAGTGAAATGGTATTTTCAAGTGAAAATGACGTATCGAACTGAATAGTATATTTTGAAGTAAATATGGTGATTTCGGAATGAAATTGATTTTAAAGCGAATATGATATTTTGATATCAAGTATGAATTGTTTTCGAAATGTAAAGGTACCAACCGGTGTGTAAAACGACGTTTGGTTGTTAAAAAACTGGGGCTTCTCATTGACATACTCTTTATCAATATTGGAACCACTTTAACAACTGTGTACGCGGAGGAGACTCCAGAACGAAGTGGTTGGATTTTGGCATCGTTTGCTAGATTTGAAGAAAGAGAACGATGATGGATAGACCCCGACACTTGTGCCAATTTGAAATGACTAAAACAGAACGGCTTGACAGGGCCAAGTGGGCTAGCTACCCCTAGCGGACATCCGTTCTTCGATTTTCCTCTTAGACTTGGTCCATTCTATTACCTTGTTGTTGGTTTCGATTAGTGCACATTGATTTGGGATAGCCTCCCTTTGACTCGATATGGGATGGATGGACGCGGTGGGCAGTCGTGGCTACGATGCGTTACCACCAGCCCTGCGACTCAAACTGGTAGTATCCTACTTTGGGCATTGCCTCATATGCCTTGTCATACTTTTATCCCTATACGAGACCACTACGATTTTGGTTTAGTGTTGTCGTATCATGGCGCATCCCTATCCCTCGATGTGCTTCTGGGGCGTTATATGCAAAATGTACGACAATGCTTAAAAACGCATTAAGGGGAATTAATGTAAAGCTTTAACGCTAAGAAAAATATTTATTTTACTGATTAGACATTATATATGTAGCGTATTCTACTTCATATAAATATTTTGAAGGATCCTTAAGAGATGGAAAATCCCGTAACATCTCTTGAGTTATTGCACGCACATTATACACTGGATATGAGATGTGAAATCCCGTAAACATCTCTGACGCTATTACACTCATGTTATGTGATATCGATTTAACTTACATAAGGATATTTTAGTCCCGACTTGAGTGTTTATTCTTTTCATTATGCTCGGGTCAGTCCTGAGTATTTCAGCGCATTGAAGATCATTCCTGGAGGACAAAGACAAAGATTTGGTATATTATTGCTATTATTCCTGCATCATGTTGTCTGCTGCATTATTTTATTTATCCATATTGTATATATAACTCTGATAAATGTTGTATAAATTATAATCAAATGTATAATGTAAACAGCTTCATGAACTATTTATTTGATTATTACATTTTATCGTTCCGTTGTGAGATTCTGTGTTTGTTTTCTTCTTCTTTTCTTATTTTTCTTAATTAACCCCATTGATTATCCATGTTCCGGATTGTTTAAGTTCGACATGTGTGGATTATTGTCAATTTAAACTTTCCGAAATGTGGGTCGTCACAAACACCAAAACCTATAAGGACTTTGCTAAAACACATTAAAGGCCACGAAGCATATGTTTATCGATCATCTAGGTAAATTCATACTTCATAATCATTTTAAAGGTGTACCTTTATGCAATTGTATTTTTGCACATTTTTCTCTTCGTCAAAAATATGCTACTTAGACATTTAGAGTTAGGTCATAGGTCAAACCCTAAAGATGTCCATATTTAAATACAAAGTTGAGATCCGAAGTTACTTAGTTCAATCGATAATAACTATCAATTAAGTAAATTTACTTGAGCCAAAGATTTCCAAATTAAACTCAGAAACCAATTACGGTTACATTGATAGTATGTGTCAAAGGAGACAATTCTCCCTTGAGTACTGTTTCATTTCAAGTATGTTTCATGTATCCAACTATGGTCTTAACACAAAGTCATACCTTGGAATTAACCATCATCAAAGTAGGGTCTCAATACATAGGATTTTTAGTACTCTCATGTTAAAAGATTACTTCACATTTTCACGTGAGATCTTCTATTTTGACTTAGATATAACTAACCCATAGAAGACACTCAATAAGTCGTCATGTAGTTGATCCACAATAACCACAACTTTGTAATCTTTTGGTGTCCCTAACAACCATGAGTAAATAGTCATACTTCATATGGAAAGTAATATGCACACTAGTCTCGTAGGTAAATTGACATTCTTTTTTCTAATGAGCTTGACCAGGAACATTTAAGGATAAGTATTTATTTGTATTCAGATGGTTCAATACTCATTATTACAAACACTTACATAACTGTAATCAATTAAATAGTAATTCCTAGGGATTTCATATTGTATGCATGAATGTAATCATCAACATTCAATTAATATATGTATGTGTGTGTGTGTGTATACATATGCATATAAAATAAAATAAAAAACATACTTCCATGTCAAACAAGATTCATACATAAGAGATAAATGTACAATTATATAACTAAAATTACATGATTACCCTAGGGAACACCCTTAACAATATCTCACTTGCACATGGGGCCAATTATGGTGTCTCACACCATATATTTCAATTGGTCTTCCTGGAGTAGACAAAGAAATTTCCTTAATGAGTGGATATACAATATCATCCATACTAAGTATTTGTTTGACGACCACTTCTCTGTAATCGATAAACACTTTAATCATGTGGTATTTACAGTGAATGCATCTCGATTTCTATAAGCCCATTAGTTCCTTTTACAACCCTGATTGCATTCTTGGAATCATAATACTCAATTATAGGATCTTCAATACTTGGAATTTCCATAGCCCTCTTGTGAATGTGTAAAACATACCACTTTCTTTGCAGTATCATTTAGGGCGATTATTTAACCATCAAAGTTAAATGTGCTATAGCTAATTTAGAACCTTTCCAAACCATTGTCCCTCTACTAGGGTTAAATTTGAACCTAGATACCGACTTACTCTTTTCGATGTCATTGTGATAACATGAGTTTGAATATCCCATCGTAAGGGATTCAATGCTTTCATCAAAATAAATCTCTGGTATTTACGAAATACTTGATATTACACCCGTTAGCTATCTCATGATTTTCATTTAGATTAGATTACGCACCAAGTGCATAAGATGTATGCGTTTTTAGTACAACATAGCATACATGATGGATCCTATTGCCGATGCATAAGGTATCCTTCTTATATGCTCCCACTCTTCTTATTCGAAAAATAGAGTCCTTTTTGTAAAGGATAATTTCAAATCACGTGGAACATTTTCTTACTTGAAATTTCATTCTTAACATTTTTATATGGTGATCTCTACCTAGAGATCTATGGGTCTTTACATCTAATATATAGGATTACCAAGCCTAAATCATATAACAATAAATTTTGTACATGATTTTATTTTGACTGCTAATAACATAAATACAACATTACCAGTTGGTATTAAGTTGTTTGCGTACATTTCTATTAGAAATTTCATAGTACCATATTTCTTTCTTACATGCACACGCTTCCTCGTTTTTGACTTTAATCAAACTATCTGATTATCTTATCAAAAATGCTCGTTCTTCTAGATGCTTGTTTAAGAGCATGAGAAGATTATATGAGTCTATAAGCTTTATTAATTCTCACACTTAACTCAACAACCTTTCATATCATCATACAAATAATATCTTCCAAGTCATATTTTAGAGACAATTTTAACATCTAATAATACTGTAAAGACCAATAATTTAATCACTTTGAATTTGAATATTTAAAATATTTTTAAATATTTAAATAATGGATTTTATAACTCAAACAAACATCCTTTAAGTAATAACTAATGATGATGATGTTGTTTTAAAATTTAGTTTACAAAAATAACAAGTTTAGAGAAAAATCGAAAATGTGACTGGAAATCATTTTCTGGATTTTCGACTTTTCATCGTTGTAACGACCCGTAAAATTTTCAATAATTTAATTTGTTAGGTTAATAAGTTTTGGGTGATTTAATATAGAAAAAAAACTTTATCTATTAATAATTGAACAATGGTAATTAGAACTAATTTGTAACAATTGAAATGAAGTCCCAATGATGAATAATGTAAATTAGTTATAAATTTGAATGTAAGAAACAAGTGTGAATGCTGAATCATTAATGAGATAATATGTGATAAATAGAAATTGAAGTAAATCAGTGTTAGTTGAGAAATTGTAACGTTCGATTTGTAAATAATATTGGATTCATTAATGTGGATTAAAGTTATAGTAACAGTTGTAAGTTACTATTTAATTGGTCTATTGATTTAGTTATAACAGTTATATTTGAGTATAAATTTAAATATAAGTAAATAAGGGTAAGTGGTGTAAATAAATAAATTTGTATCATTGATAGTAATTGAATGAATTCAATATCAGGAAAGTAATTATGATAATTAGTTGAATATATGATAAACTTAAGTGTAAATTAAAGGGTAGTGATAATAGCTATTATAAGTCGCCTATTTAGTCTATAAAATAATTAGAAAATCTTTAATGTCATTAATGAGAATTTATGCAGTAATGGGATGTGTGAATGTATAAAATAAATAGAAACGTAAATTTATTTATAAAGTAATAAATTGGAAAAAGGAACGGAACTAAGGTAAATTAATTAATTGGTTTTAAATCTTAATTGATGTGTACAATTGACAAGATTCCACATTTAGAAATGTAACATTTATACAAATTTAAGATATATATATATATATATATATATATATATATATATATGTTTCTTTTTCCCGTAACTCCTGCTTTTCCGTTTCTTAATATTCATTTCCACTTTCTTGCCATCCATCTCCTTATTTTATTTTTTTATTGTGTTGTATAAACTTTATTGTTATTTATTGAAGGTTTCTTTTGTATATATCTTTTATTTAATGGCTAAGAAACAAATCAATTAGACTTATGATTACCTTGTTTTAATTTGGCATAGGTTACAATTGCTTTATTGCTTGTCTTTATTTGCCTATCTATTTATTTCCTACCATAGCCGCCTACTACCTATCAATTCACGTGAAAAAGGAAGAGTATCTCATCTCATTTTTTCCCATTTGTTTCTTTTTATTTAATAAGAAAAAAAACCCTTAAATTCTCTAGCCGTTTAAAACATTGATTACATGCCGTTTCTTTCCACTTGCCTAGCCTCTTTATTATTTGCCTTAGCCATTCACTACACATCTTTAGCCGTTCATTTTGTTGTAACCCTAGCCACCACTAAGTTGTAATTCACGTACAAAATATTTCTCATCTCATCACTTCTCACTTCATCTCCTGAAAAAAACATATAGAGTTCTAGATCCATGGCTTCTCCTCTTTTTCTTTCTCCTTTTTCTTTTACTTTCTTTTGTTTTTCTTCCTCCTTTGCTCGGCCTCTCCACCATATATCCGACCTCCACTCCTCCACCACCTCCATGTACGGCCAACATCACCCTTTCATCACCACAAAGACCAAGCCGAGCCATGTGGTCCATGGCCGAGCCCTAGCTTGCCTCACCACCACCTTGGCCGAGCCTACCTGCCATAAAAACATCATGGCCGAGCCTAGTCCTATTATGGTTGAACCCTATGGTGATGTAGCCGAGCCTATTACCTTGTTTTATCAAAGGTTATGTCATCTTTCTTTCATATCTTTGAATTGTTTTAATTCATACTCTTTTGTATTGAATTTTTCTTATGTTTGTGATATTTGTGTTGATTACAAGTTTGGATCCGACTCTTCATTCACTCAAAAATATCGTTGTGCCTTGTCGTGTTTTTCAGAGTTGAGTTGTGTATCTTGAATTGTTAACTTCAGCTTTAAAAAGGTGAGTTTTATCACTCTAGACATATGTACTTATATTATTGTGAAATGATGACAAGTGAATCTGTATAAATTGATATGTTATTCATACATGCATGTGATATATTATATGATGATAAATGCTGTTTTATACCTGTTACATCATCTGTTATTATTTTATATGTTTTACTGCTCATTTTAATTACTGTATCTCACACTGCAAGTTCCCTATCACTATGGGTTGAAATGATACATACCCCGAACAGACATTAGAATAAGGAAAAATCATTATGAGCTGAAATGATAGGCTTGAGTGATTTTATCATAATTTATTTGACTTGGGATTGCGGGTTTGAAATGATAGAACTCGGATTTTTCTTTTTAAATTACGGATTGAAATGATACATATTTATATCACTTGACCTAGGCTAGAAAATATTATACAGGCCCATGGTTAAATTTTAAATAATATTTTCCTAAAGATTTATTAAGTGTCTAATTATTTTCTGTAAAATTATTAAGTATTCTGAAATTATAAATATATGAAATTTAACTTAAATTTGATTTAAGGCTTTAATTATAAAGGTGTATTGGTTTCTATAAGTTAAATTTTATAAGTTAATAATTGGTTTAAATGGAATTTAAAGAATTTTATTTACGATAAATAACTTAATAATGAAATGTTGATTTAATATGGAATGTTAAATCTAACCTGATAATTGTAATGAATTTTATTTTATGAAATAGACATGTTTGAATAATAAAGAGTGTATTTTAAATTGATAAAATAAAATACAGTTTTGCTTGGACTTTGGAAATAAAATTTGTTTAACTGAAATTCATAGTTATTTGATGTCAAATGAATATATTTATAAGGAAATTTGATTGTTATATTAACAATGGTAAGATATTCTATTTATGAATATGTTTGTAAAATAAATAATTAAGATTTGAATGGAAGGAAATTGTAATATAAAATACGACTTAACTTGATAACTGGAAAATTTGGTTCTAAATGAAATTGTTAAGTTAAGTAAATAAATGGGAATTTAGTTTTATTTATGAAGTGGGTATTTTAAAATAAAATGTTAGGTTATTTGGTGAAATAAAAGTTAAGTAAAAGAATGTGCTTTTGACTTAATAAATGAATTATAGTTTAATTTGGATATTTATTTATAAAAGTGTATCTTATTGAATCATAAGTTTAATGATATCCAAATGAATAATTTCTAAAGTGGAAGATGTAATTTTATAGGTTAAAAATGGCTAGAATTGGAGTTTTTATGTTTCTGAAAGTTAAGCAATTTATAAAGGATTGACTAACAAATAAAATTAATTTAAATTTGACATTTATTAATAAAAATGTTGTTTTATTAAAATTTATAAGTTAAGTAATATCCAAATAATTTTTTTTGGAAAGTGGAATGAGTTTGATAAGTTAAAAATGAGAAAAATTGAAGATATATTGTTTTAAAGGGTATAACAGAAATTATAGCATTTCTGAAATGCTGTGATTAAATGAACTATGGCCGGAAATATACTAAAAAGACCTATAACAGCATTTCTGAAGTGCTGTAATTTCTGGAAATTGAACTATGGCTGAAAATATACTAAAAGGACCTATAACAGCATTTCTAAAGTGCTGTAACTTCTGAAAATTTGAACTATATGCTGATATTTCTAAATAAACCTATAACAACATTTCTGAAATGCTGTAGTTTCTGATTTTGAACTATGTTTTGATATATACTAAATATACCTACCGCAGCACTTTATAGATGCTGCTGTTTTGAAAATTTCAATGTTTGAAATGATTGAACGAATGAACTTAGAAATGTTACAGCTTTGAAATGAATATTATTTGACATTGAATTTAAATGGTTTGGAAATGAATTTATTTGAAATTGTATTTAACTCAGATTTGTCTTAAAATATATTAACTTGGAACTTATTGAAATTGAAGATTTAAGAATGTGACTTGATAAAGTGGTTTGGTTTAAGATGATTTAAAGGAATATTTCAAGTTTAATAAATTTAAGGAAATATTCAATGATTTGGAAATTTGGGTTTTATCTAAATGATATATTATTGCGTTGGGATATGAAATGGAAATGATATATTAATTTGGCTTTGAAATGAAATAATATAGTATTTAGTTTTGAAATGGATATGATATTTTGGGTTTTAAAGTAAATGATTTTGAAATAAATATCCATGGGTTATAATAACGATTGGTTGGCAAAGAGACCGGGATCGGATATGGGCATACTCTCTATCGATACCGAAAACCACTTTGACAACCATGTACGCAGTGGAGATTCCAGAATGAAGTAGGATGGTGGCGACGATCCTATTGAGGTATTAACGTGGACCCGACTCCCGTGAGTTGGCATAAGGCGGCTAAAACAGGAGCGATTCTCGGGCCAATGAGGTAGCACCTCTGATCGGACGCATTCCTTCGATACATTTCTATTACTTTGTGATTGATTTGGTGGCCACCCTTCGATTTTGATTGGGAGTTTGTTCCGAGGTGGGCGGTAGTGGCTGTTATGCGTTACTACCAGCCCGAATGCGTAATTGGTATATCTACCCTGGCATTGCCTTGTTGTGCCATGTCACCTACCATATCGAGCTTTACTACGAGTTGGGTTTTGTGCCGTAACCTGTGGAGTATTGAGGGTAGCTCCCAATCTGGGGGTATGCTAATACTGGATAGACTACTGGGACTATTATGTGTTAAGGTGGAAAATGTAAAGCCTTAACACTATTTAAAAGTAAGTTTATTTTATTATTAGACATTATTATAATAGCGAATATTACTACATAGTAGATATTTTAACGGATCCTTAAAGAATGGGCGATCCCAAGCATTCTTTAAGTTACTTGTACTTTTCTATTACAGCTCACTTGAGTTGGTTTACATTGTACAAGTATGTATGTCCCGACTCGAGTGTTTTGTGTTTTGCTTTACGCTCGGGTCAGACTGAGTGATACATCATTCGAGACTCACCTTTGGAGTTGGAGCTTCGCTTGGATCCATCTTTTGATTCTGCTTTCGGTCATTTAGCTGATTCCCGTGATGTATTCAGGTCTTGTATTTGACTATTGTATTGTGACATCTTTGTATTCGTGATTTCTGTTGTATCTTGTTGAAATCTGTTATATTATATATAGTAGCTTCATGAACTACTATTTCTTTGCTTCCGCTGCATTATTATATACTCTGTGTCTGTGATCTGTGATTTATTTACTATATATTCTGAGTTTTGCCAAATTTATATTTACAATTTGGTATTTTGAGCAATTCAAGTTCGACATGTGCGGATGCGAATGGTTGAAAATAGTGGGTCGTTACAATCGTCTAAAATTTGTCTTGTGTGCACAAGTGTATACGTGTACAATTTTATATAAATCACATATGAAATGATTAGAGATAAAATGAGGTTAAATATTTACAATAAGTAAATAAGGTAAAGTTGACATTTATTTTAAAATTTTAAAAAGGAAAAAATGTTAAAAGGAAATATCTTTTCAAGTGAAGTGGTGAAGTGTGCTTCTTGGATACGTGTAGAACAAGGCAAGGGAGAGGATGGTGATGTGGAAAAAGGAACGTGGAGGGTAGTGTACTTTGAAAATCATTAAGGGTAGAAATGTAATTTCCTTAATCAATTTTATATAAAAACAATTTCACCTTTTCTTTTCATTTTTGTTTTCATTCTCTCATTTTCAAAAACATTCATCCTCTTTCCTAAGCTTTCCAAGCTCTTCCATGGCTTCAAAAAAGCCCTAAAAATTTAAAAATCACATATTTTTCCTTAAGAAAAATAGTTAAAACTCATTGTTTTCTCTCTACACCTCATATACTTCACATCAAGGCCCAATCCCACTCAAACCGTACATGGCCGAGCCTATATTGACCATCACCAAACCCAACTAGCCATTTTAGGGTCTAGAATTTCAAGCTTTCAAAAAGAAAAACCAAGATCGAGTGTCGATTCAAGGCGTGGTGCTAGTTTGACTTGATTTGGTTGCTTTTTGGTGAGCAAAATCTCACCTTTATAAACTAAAGTTTTAAACTTTTTTAGGGTTTATAATAACGGTTGTTAAATACTTGTGTTATATATGTTAGAAAGTGATTGATTATTGGCTTGGTTACTGCTTTAAAAAGTTGACATCTTTGGTAGTTAGTAAATGACTTGAGATTAGTCAAAAAAGTTTAAATGAATAATATAAGTGATGCTCTCTATATGTTGTATAGTTGTTATTTGTCTTTGTATATATGCCCATACTTGAGTTATATAAGCTTAGATAAATAAATGACATATGAAAGTGTTAACGGAAGTGTCCGTATAGCGACTATCGCTATATCGGCACTATTGAAAAATACCATCTCTTTTGAAATCTCTTGGTTTCACGCCGTGCTTGGGTTTTACAAAGTTAATTAATTACTCTAATAATGTTGTGATTAAAGTTAACTAATTATTTTAATAATGATATTTAAAATTAATCAATCATTTTAAATGAAGATGATTGAGGTGAATTAATTATTTAATTAATGATGTTTTAAGATAAGTTAATCATTTTATTAATGATTTTTAACATTTATTAATCATTTTAACAATGATGTTTAAGGTTAATTGATCATTTAAATAATGATTTATTAAAGTTAATTAATCAATTTAATAATGATGTTTTAAGGATAATTGGTCAATTTAATAATGATGTTTTAAGGATAATTGATCATTTTAATAATGATGGTTTAAAATTAATTAATCATTTTTATAATGATGTTTTAAAGTTAATTAATCATTTTAATAATGTTGTTTTAAGGTTAATTAATCATCTTAATAATGGTATTTTAACGTTGATTAACCACCCCAATAATGATGATTAAGGTTAATTAACCATTCCAAATAATAATATTAGAAGTAATTAATCATTCTAAATTTAATAAATCGTCTTTAATAATGATAATTGAAGTAATTAATCATGGTTAAGATAAATTAATATATTTCAATATTGTCGTTTAAGGTTAATTTTTGAAATGTGAAATCCCAACACAACTTTGGTTTTTAAAGTTAAAAAGAATGATTCGGTTACATAAAGGATATGAAATTTAATTTTCCGTAATCCGATATCTCTTAAATGGAAAGGATTTTGTCATACTAAACACGAGGTATGGAAACTCATCCCTATCTTGAAAGTTAAAAATGGTGTCAAGGCAATAAGGTAACACTAGCTTCACTTGCCCGACTTCATTTCCAACCAAGAAATAGTACAAGTTTGAAATCGCCGAGTAGTGATAAGAATATGAAATTTAATTTCCATGTACGATCATTCCCAATATTCCTGATAGTTGATGTATTTAATATTGATTCAGCTTTCTTCTTTGTGTATCATCAACTTAAGACGATTTATTGCTCATTTGAGTGTTGATATCCTTTGTTTGAAATGACTAAAACCAAAGAGAGAATGGACATCAAGCTATGTGGGGTTGCTCCCATTAGGGTATTATCACATCTACTCTAGACTGGTTTCAGTTATATGTGCACTAATATGTGAAATACTTGGATTCTCGGTAAGGTTGGCGAGATTCGACTTGTACATTTCGGAGAGAGTCATAGAGAAAATGACCATTTCAAGTATATTGTCTAGATGTATACTTTCTGTAAGGGGATGCACCCACTTAGTCATTTTGGAAAATTTTCCTTGCCTTTGATTCAAACCTTCGAATTTGTTTTCTTAATTGCATCAAGAAGTGCCTATAGTTCTTCTTGATGTTTAATTATTTGTGTCCATTCTCTAAGTTTGGAATTTGATATTGTTTAGACCCATTCTTCCAAGTTTGGGTTTTATTCTAAATTGTTTCTATTACTGGTGGTTGGATATTGTTATTGTGAGGGGAAATCCATTCCACAGATGGCGACGTGATCTCATCTATTGTTGTTTATTTCTACCTTTTATTTACTGTTTCACTCATACAGACTTATTGTGTGAACCAAGTTATTTATTTCCCCTAAACTCTCGGGTACTCAATTATTTTTGAGTAGTCCGAGAGTAGCAGGTTACTTTAGGCTCTTTTGAAGATGATGGACGAGCAAGAGGCTCCTTATCTATTTAGTTATCTATTTCTATTGCTATGTTAATTATGTGTGTATTTCGGATAAGAAAGTGTAAAGGCATGGAGTATAACTGGCTAGGCTGATAGTAGTTGTGCTTTTGTGTAACTCCGATAACTCCATGTTAAGGAGTAACTTTATGTACTACATTATTTTAGTATTATATTTAACAGCTCCGTTGTGAGATTTTTCCGCTATTCTTTTATTTTACCCTACGATAACTCATCTTTCAGATGTTTGGGCAATGGCACACGAACACCGAGGATGTGTTAAGTGTCGTTATTAGGGGTCGAAAAGGTGGGTCATCACAGTTGGTATCAGAGCTTCGGTTGAGCGAACATCTTAGCCTGATTGGGGTACAACTCATTAGAGATAGGGTAAGTGATTCCCTAGAATGAGTTAGTCTTGTGAGAGCATATTTGTAATTTTTATAATAATATATCTCCTCTAAAGTCTCATTTTAGATCCTTTGGTGTTGTTTCCTTAAACCATATTAATATCATTCTTGTATTCTAAAGATACCTGTTATTTTTTCATGTAATAGAAGACGGATATAAGAAGAGGAGGAAGGAGAGGATCTGAAACTAGCATGGCTACCAATGGAAGAGTATCTAGAAATGCTACTATCCAGCCGTAGATCCAGTCGAGGAAGTGGTAGCATAAGTCCTGCCTCCTATGAACTTTGCGGCTTTATGCAAAAAAATTACCACTTTGGCTGGGAAACCATTTTATTGAACAGAAGATATTCTTGGAGTGCAGACATGGCTTAGATCTTGTGAAAGGATATTTGGAGATCTTCGATTAGAAGATGCGGAAAAATAGATGTTGGTAGTGTGACAACTTCAGAAGTCAACGATGGATTGGTGGGATTCAATAACTGCTAATACTCTGAAAGAGGAATTTTCTTGTGCTCAGTTCAAAGAAGTGTTTGAAGCGTGGTTTATTCCAGAAGCAGGAAGGACTCAATTGTTTAGGAGTTTCTTGGATTTAAAGCAAGGAGAATTGACAATGGCATAGTATGAGCATAAGTTTAACACATTGTCCTGTTTAGGACTTACATTGATAGAAACACCGCTAAAAAGAATGAAATGTTTGTGGATAGGATGCGACCAGAGTTCCAACGTGAAATGACTAATCATCTTACGGGTACATTCACCAATCTTATCAGAATGACTTTGAGATTTGAAGCTTTGGATATTAAGGAAGGAGTCTAGAAGGGAGTAGCACTAGGAATTAGTGCCAAGCCTTTATCAGCGATACCAGTTGGAGGCAAGCCGAATTTCAATCACAAGGGAAAGAAGCAGTGGGCATGAAAGAAAACTGGTGGTGGGGTTCTAGCATAGAAGAAATAGCTCAACTTGGCCAACATATTTTGTTTCAAGTGCAACAAAATAGGTCGCTTTGCACCTAATTTCCCGACCACCGCCTGTTACAATTGTCACAAGCAAGGAACATGAAGAATGAGTATCCTTTTCCAAAGAAAGGATCGCAAGAACAAGCTTTTTCTATTGAAGAGATACGATCCACTTCTTTGGGACAGAAGAGGAAGCAGGTGTTGCAAGGTATGTTATCCATCTATGATATTCCTATAAGAATAATATTCAATACGGGTGCTTCCCATAGTTTTATTTCAGTTGATCTTAATCTTGTCGACAAACTTAACCTTATACCCATCTTTTTGAGTAATCCTCTTTGTATGTCAAACCCTATTGAGGGTTCGAAAATCTTGATACCATGTGTCTAAATGTGCCTATTTCTTATCGAAATCGTCTCTTTTCTTTAAATTGTTTGTTCATGGGTTTTGGATTGTTGCTGGGAATGGATTTGTTATCTAGGTCTAGAGCTGTCTTGGATTGTGTTAAGAGAATGATCATGGTACATAGAAGGAAGAAGCATTGATATATTTTGTGAAGAGCCTAACAAGTTAATGAGCAATTATCTTTATTCACTCAAAGTAGCTAAGGAGGAGCTTAGGGATATACCAGTTGTTCAGGATTTCACTTATATTTTTGATGAAGCGTAAGGTTTACCTCCTCACCATGAAGTGGAGTTCCATTTCGATTTGATTCCTAGAACCAATCTATTGTACACCCCCTCGAGCGTTGGCTCTGAAGAGAAGAGGGAGTTAGAAAGCCAAACATTTGACTTATTGTAGAAGGGATTGATAAAACGTAGTTGTTAGGAAATCAATTCTATGGTTTCGATGATAACAACTATACAATAGAAATCGAATATGCATATATATCTATATTTACAGTTAATTGATAAAGTAACATCACCAAAGTGACAAGAACAAGACTCAAAAGAAGTATCAAGAGGCTACAAGTCGAGAGAATTGGAAAAGGAATGATACAGGCACAGGAAAAGCAACATACACAAATCCATACGTCTAAGTGCACTGACCAGACGTCTGACTGAATTCTCTGGTTCGCATATCAGAAAAAACCAGATGTCTGGTAAATATACTCAGACGTCTGACAAGCAACTGTATACAAAAAATATATGAAGACCAGACGTCTGAAATATTTCTAGACGTCTGATTTCGAACTCGGCTGTGTATATTCAAAGTACAACTGTCATAATTGAAAAGACACGATCGCTCCTCTTCACTGCAACTCTTCATCACCATTGGAAGAGACTTTAGAGCACTTGCTAACAAATGCAACTACACAAAGGATCTCTCTACTGCTATAAATAACATCAAGAATTCAAGAGAAGGACTCACCTGACTTACTTACGTTTTCTACTCTTATACTCTGACATATACTTGATCTCTAGCAATCTATACTTGTACTCTACATTTCCAAATATATAGTTCCTCATAGACAACAATCTTTAGATATATATATTGGAAGCATTTGCACTATATAATCAAAATCCATGTAATAGAGAACACACAGTTGACAAAGAAACTCTGCTAATGTAAACCTGTTCCTCCGGGTGAAGTGAGGGTTATTCGGTGAAAGGAAATTCCGAAGAGGAGCTTCGGGACTGGACGTAGGACGGGAGGTCCGAACCAGTATAAAATCCCTGGTGTGATTATTCTTATTTGCATATCTTAATATTAATACAATATAGTTTAAATTAGTCATATACTTGTCATTTGTATAATCGATCCACCATACTATAGACTTACATTTGGTATCAGAGCAAGATTTGATCAAATTACAGTAACACGTTTTTGAATCATTTTAATATGGCAAGTATTTTTCAAGAAGGACAATCCACAACACGATCACCACTTTTTAATGGCTCTAACTATGCATATTGGTCAACACGTATGAGAATTTTTATGGAAGCTAATGGTCTAGAAATTTGGTCAGCCACTCAAAATAAATATGAAGCACCTACTACTGCTATGAACACATGGACTGATGCACAAAAGACCTTAGTATCAAACAATGCTAAAGCTATGAATGTTTTATTTTGCTCTCTAGATAAAAATGAATTTTCACGTGTCATGTTATGTACAACTGCATTTGACATTTAGCGTACTTTACAAATCACACACGAAGGTACAACAAAGGTCAAACAAACTAAGATTTCAATTTTGCAAAACCAATTTTCGTCATTTAAAATGAAGCAAAATGAAACTATTATTGGTATGTATTCTAGATTTCAAACTATCCAACATGATCTTATGGCATTAGGAGTTAAATTTACCGATTTTGATTTAGTTTCTCGAATACTCAACTCTTTGACACCAGATTGGGAAAGGAAAGTATTAGCTATTGAAGAAGCTAATGATCTCTCTACTCTCAAAACTGAAGAGTTGATAGGAAATTTATTGTCATATGAAGCTAATTTGCAGGCACGAAAAGAACTAAATTCGAAAAAGAAGAACATAGCATTTCCAGCAACCAAAAATGATGACTCTGATTTAGATGAAGAAGAGATAGTCTTCATTGCCAAGAATTATAATAGATTCAAGAAATTTAGAAAGATGACAAAATTTCAAAAAGAAGGGAAGTCCAACACAATAAACTTATCTCAAATTAAGTGCTATGAATGTGATCAATACAGACATATGAAGAGGATTGCCCTAAACTCAATAATGATAAAAAGAAGAACAAATTTGAAAAATTCAAGAAGAAGAAAGCTTTTAAAGTAACATGGGAAGACTCGGATTCTTCATCATCTGAAAGTGATAGTGATGGAGAACAAGCCAATTTGTGTTTTATGGCACAAACTGATGAGGTATGTACGGAACTTAGCTATGACGAACTATTAGAACTTAGCATGGAATTAGATGATAAATTTAGACAAATTAAAAAATTGAACAAAGAATATATAGCTAAAATAAATAGATTAGAACTTGAAGTAGGAATGTTAAAAGATGAAAAAATTATCTTAGAAGAAGAACTAGAATTATATCAAGAAAAAATTCAAAATAATTTGATAGAAAGTAAGGCTATTACTATTGATTTTGAAAATACTAAAATAGAAAGGATGATTTACTAAAAGAAAAGGTCAATTTGAAAAGATATATTGAAATATTAAAAATTGAAAATTTAGAATTAAAAGAAAAATTAGATAAATTCACGAATAATGTTTCAAAATTCAATAAAGGGAAACAAGATTTGGAAAATCTTATCAAAACTTCAAAACCATCTGGAAATAGAAATGGAATAGGATTTAAAAATATTTCTAAACAAAAAGGAAATGATGAAAAAAATATTTTGTATACAAAAACTAAAAGTTTATCTAAGTCTAAAATGAATACCAAAACTATGAAGATTTGGATTCCTAAGACAAATAATAATTTGATTAAACAAAAACATATTGATAATTTCTTAGAGAATGTAGTTTATAATAGAAATTATATTTACAAAGGTACCAAACCATCATGGGTATGGCTACCTTCTCCTAACATTTAGGACCCTAACAAAAATATATGGGTACCAATTAAAACATCTTTTATTTTGCAGGTACCCAAAATAAAACATAAGGAGAAATAGATACTAGATAGTGGATGCTCTAAGCATATGACTGGAAATTCAAAAATGTTATCAAATATAACATACATCGATGGTGGAACGGTGACCTTTGGAGAGAATTCAAAAGGATATGTCGTTGGCACTAGAGAAGTCATCAATTATGGTATTTCTAACTCTCCTATTATTACA
The DNA here is from genome assembly GCA_030737815.1 of Allium fistulosum. Classification (NCBI taxonomy): domain Eukaryota; kingdom Viridiplantae; phylum Streptophyta; class Magnoliopsida; order Asparagales; family Amaryllidaceae; genus Allium; species Allium fistulosum. Next base: position 425,010,940 of record CM060906.1, read on the forward strand.
AATGTTTTATTAGTAGAAAATCTAAAACACAATCAACTAAGCATTAGTCAATTATGTGACAAAGGCTTTCAAATAAATTTCGAAAAAGATAGATGTAATATTTTAGATAATAACAAACAACTTATATTTGAAGGTTTTAGAAACAAAAATATTTATGTATTAAACATGAATATTAATAAAAATTCAAATTTATGTTTAACCGCCAAACATAATGATCCATGGTTATGGCATAAACGTTTTTGTCACATCAATTTGAAAAGTATTAATAAATTGGCAAAATATGAGTTAGTTAGAGGTTTACCTAAAATAAATTACAAAGTAGAAAATTTTTGTGACGATTGTCAAATTGGAAAATTAAAGAAAACCACTTTTAAATCTAAAAATAATATTTCTACAAAACAACCATTAGAATTATTACATTTAGATTTATTTGGTCCAACGCAAATACGGTCTAAAAATCACAACAAATATGTTTTCGTCATAGTTGATGATTTTTCAAGGTATACATGTGTTTTTAAAACATAAAAGCGATACTTTTGAAATGTTTAAAATATTTGCTAAAAGAATTAGAACACAAATGGACTTGAAAATTAAAAATATTCGAAGTGATCACGGAGGAGAATTCGAAAACGATCTTTTTACTAATTTTTGCAATAAGAAAGGAATAAGCCATAATTTTTCTTTTCCTCGAACACCTCAACAAAATGGTGTAGTAGAAAGAAAAAATTGTACGTTACAAGAATGTGCACGAACACTACTAAATAGTAGCGGTTTACCAAAACACTTTTGGGCAGAAGCTATTGCCACAGCTTGTTATGTATTAAATCGAGTAACCATACGTCCTATGACTAAACAAACTTGTTTTGAAATATGTTTTGGAAGAAAACCTAAAGTATCATACTTTAAAACTTTTGGTTCAAAATGCTTTATATTAAATACAAAAGATAACTTAGGAAAATTTGATCCGAAGGCCGATGAAGGTATCTTTGTTGGATATTCTGATCGTAGCAAAGCATATAGAATTTTCAATAAACGAAATAACACTATTGAAGAAAGTTTACATGTTTCGTTCGACGAAAATTTATTTAACAATCATACTAATGATGAAGAAGAGACTATTCCAATAACAAATTCAAAAAATTCTATTAATTATGAAACAAACGTGCAAAATAACACTTTAATATTATCCCCTAAGATTCTTAAGAATCATCCAAAAGATAATATCATTGGAGATCTCAATTCTAGAGTAACTAGATATCAACTTAATCAAATAATTCATGTAGCATTTGTGTCAAATCATGAACCAAAAGATTATAAAGAAGCTTCAAATGATAACTTTTGGATAATGGCTATGCAAGAAGAATTAAATCAATTTGAACGTAGTAATGTTTGGGAACTAGTTCCAAGACTTGAAGGCCAATCGGTTATAGGAACAAAATGGGTATTTAAAAACAAAGCTGACGAGAATGGAAATATTGTAAGAAATAAAGCACGTTTAGTTGCTCAAGGTTATAATCAAGAAAAAGGCATCGACTACGACGAAACTTTTGCACCAGTAGCAAGACTCGAGGCATACAAAACTTACTCGCTTTTGCAAATTATCACAATTTTAAATTGTTTCAAATGGATGTCAAAAGTGCTTTCTTAAATGGTTGTATTAAAGAAACCGTATATGTTGAACAACCTCCTTTATTTACTTAGGAAAAATATCCCGATCATGTTTTTAAATTACAAAAACCTTTATATGGTTTAAAACAAGCTCCTCGAGCTTGGTACAAACGACTTAAAAATCACTTAATTTCATCGGGTTTTCAAATAGGTAAAATTGATACAACTTTATTTATTAAACGAGAAGATAACGATATTCTAGTTGTGCAAATTTACGTAGACGATATTATTTTTGGTTCAACTAATGAAAATCTATGTAGTCAATTCTCAAAAATTATGACAAATGAATTTGAAATGTCTCACATGGGAGAATTAAATTTCTTTTTAGGTTTACAAATAAAACAACTTGAAAATGGTATTTTTATTCACCAAGAAAAATATTGTAACGACTTATTACGACGCTTTGGAATGGATAAAATTTCAAGCAAACCAACACCGATGAGTACTACTGTTCATTTAGAAAAAGATGAAAACGGAAAAGACTTTGATGAAAAATTATATCGAAGCTTGATTGGCTCTTTACTCTATTTAACGGCCAATCGACCCGATATTATGATGAGTGTATGCCTTTGTGCTCTATTTCAAGCAAATCCAAAAGAATCTCATCTAAGAGCTGTTAAGCGTATCTTGAGTTATCTATCTAGTACTAGAGATTATGGTTTGTTTTACCCTAAAGGATCATCATTTGAGCTAGTCACATATAGTGATGCAGATTTCGAAGGGTGTAGAACAGATCGTAAGAGTACTAGTGGAACATGTCACTTTATCGGACAATCATTAGTTTCATGGTTTAGCAAAAAGAAAAATTATGTCTCTTTATCTACTTGCGAAGCCGAATATATCTCAGCAGCTCTAGCTTGTGCACAAGTAATATACATGCAACAAACACTTACAGACTTCGGCAAAAGTATCAATAAATCTCCAATATATTGTGATAACACAAGTGCAATAAATTTATCAAAAAGCCCTGTCAATCACTCACGAACTAAGCATATAGATATATGACATCATTTTTTACGAGACAATGTTGAATAAGGAAATATCTCATTAGAATACGTAAATACCGAAAATCAGATAGCCGACATCTTTACAAAACCATTAAATGAACAAACTTTTATTAAACTCCGACGTGATTTAGGGATTTGCTCTCTTCATGATCTTATTACTGAATAATTCTTGCTTCATATAGCCTATATTTAGTCAAGTATTTTTCTATCCACAAATTTTAATCAGTAATTCATACACCCTTTGTTTTTTAGATAGTTAGTTTCTCTAAAAATAAATTTTTAACATATATAAAAAGTTATACTTCAAGAGAAAAATATATAAATACAATTCTTAATTTCTTTCTCATCAAACAAAATATAGCCATGTCTTCTGATAACTCTTATATCTCCATCTCAATGCCTACGCCAGATAGCTCGGTTGATACACCCCAGCGACTTCCTACACCCACACCAATTCATGAACCAACGCATATGTGGACTCCATATCATACGGGATTTTCACCCGATAACAAAAAGACTAAAAGATCTATGTTTGTATCTCCTAACACAAAAGAGAAAATTGATGAAATTCATCATTATCAGAAACAACAGATAGATCTTCAAAGAGAACTATATTTTGAGCAAAAAGTCACAGCACGTCGCCTAAACTTTTTGGAACAAGTAGCGATGAAGTTTTGTTCGTCACGAAAGAAAGATGTCCATGATCCACTCCCAAAACCTTGTAGTTCTTTAGATCCCTCATCTTTATATCGTACTCCTTCAGATCCGTCACCGAGATGATTTTCTAGCTCTCCAAGAACCCACGAACGTGGTAATATATGGTCTCCACTTAAACCATGGAGGGATGACAACTCAGGAGATCGCAAAACTCCATCACCTTCTAAATAAATTATATTTGTATGTATATATGCTTATTTGTTATTTTATTTCATAATAATAAAATTAATTGTTATAAGAATTTGAGAAATAAGCAAAACCATCAAATTTAAGGCTATTTATAGCCACAGTGCTTATTTCAGACGTCTGCCTATATCATTCAGACGTCTGACACAATGATATACGTCTAAAAATTAGAACTGTGCATATGTCAGACGTCTAATATACCCCCCAGACGTCTGAAATTTTGCTCTGTTTGCTACAAACAAAAATCAGAACATTTCAGACGTCTGAACTAAGATCCAGACGTCTGCCATAGTTCTCTGTCTCTACGAATTTTCAAATTCGATAAAACCAGACGTCTACATCGAAAAGCCAGACGTCTAATTTTATCTGCTGCACTCAATATAGGGCAAACCAGACGTCTGATTTCCAATCTAGACGTCTGATTCCCAATCGACCGTTTATAATCGACCAGATAACATCATTTTTTCACTTTTATCTCAAAAATTATTATACCCTACGATTTTCTCAGAGACGATTACCCTTCTAAAGAATCATTTTTAAGCAAAACTAATCAAAATCTCTCCTCACACTAAGAATGCCAAGATATTAAAGAGAAATTAAGACCAACCGGCCTCATCTTCAAATCCTCAGGTATGCTCTGATGAACAGATCGAAAGGTGGATGAATAAAGCACCGCATTCCATCAAAAGGTACGAAGACATCCAAAAGAAAAAACTCCACATAGGTCCATTCTACAATCTTCTTAAATTCCCTATGTATGACCTCGATGAACTATGTGAAAATGCTGGGTTGGAAACCCTAATTTATTTTACCCCAAATGATGTCCAAATAGATCAATTAGCCATATTTTATTCTATGCGAATTTAGATAGTACTTCAGTGTGGAACACTGAAGATGAGGATAACTGGCTCTGGTCTAGCGTGTATGGGAACACGATTAGATTAACTCCAGGCATAATAGGTCGCACACTAGGATGCTCTGACACAGGGGAAGATCTATACAATATTCTGGATATGCGCTTCAAGCCACGGAACAATATAACTCACCAAATTTGGGAGGACGAAATGCCAAAATTTGCCTCCAAATTTTTACGTCCAAAAGCTCGACTTTAACCCGAATGATAATTAACACAATTATTCCACGAATGGGTAGTCACGAGAAAATCACCGAATTAGAGCACAAAGCCCTATATGCTCTATTTAGTGGAACAAGAGTAAATTGGGCCAAATTTATCTTCGACGAGCTTAAGCATTTTTGGACTCGATCAAGTCCGTCAATTATTTACCCAACTTATGTTATGAGACTTCTTCGTTCACATAATATTCCATCCTATCTATCTACATTCGAAGAAATCTCACCTAAGTATGCTTCCACCAAGTTCTTCTCTCTGATGCATCTACCCGAAACCCCTCCAGAGTTCATATCCTTTGAAGATTGGATGCACAATCGTCAATCTAGAAGAGTTGAGCCTCCTCCTCAACCTCACATTGATCCATCCCAAGAGGAGGAACAACATCGAAAAGTCACTCCTCCTCCTCCCGCACCCTTTGATTATTCGGGACAAGAGGAAATAATGGAGACTCAAATGAATACAAATCCAAACGAAAGCATTCGAGATCTCACTCTACGAAATCAACAAATTTTATCTCAAAATCAAAAGATTTTAGCTAAGCGAATTGACAACTTCGAAATGTCGTTTGCTACACGCCTAGCCACTGTTGAAGAATCCCTTTCCACTGTCTTGACGGTTCTCAAAGAAGTACTACAACGGGTTCGCGGCCCAACACCACCTTCTGATGATTGGCCAACCCCAGTATCTTCTCCTCCCGCAAAACATTTAAAACTCTCTGAGGATGAACCTCTCAAAGAAACTTTGACATCTCCTTCAAAGGCTAGCACTTCTAAAAAAGAAGAACCAAAGGAAGACGATCAAAATAAAGCTTCTCCAAAGGAATCATAGATTTAGGGAATCATAGATCTTAGGTTTTTGGAATATCAATTTTTGTACAAATCTATGCTTGTAATCATACTTCAAGTTTAATGACACTTTCTTTGCTTGTTTTGACGATTGGCTTCAATTTTGTAATTCTTTTTGATAATGCCAAAGGGGGAGAAATATAAGTATAATCATAAAACAATCAAAATAAGCACATATTCAGGGGGAGATTTATAATCTATATATAAGTACATTGAATAGTTGTCATCATCAAAAAGGGGGAGATTGTTAGGAAATCAATTCTATGGTTTCGATGATAACAACTATACAATAGAAATCGAATATGCATATATATCTATATTTACAGGTAATTGATAAAGTAACATCACCAAAGTGACAAGAACAAGACTCAAAAGAAGTATCAAGAGGCTACAAGTCGAGAGAATTGGAAAAGGAATGATACAGACATAGGAAAAGCAACATGCACAAATCCAGACGTCTGAGTGCACTGACCAGACGTCTAACTGAATTCTCTGGTTCGCATATCAGAAAAAACCAGATGTCTGGTAAATATACTCAGACGTCTGACAAGCAACTGTATACAAAAAATATATGAAGACCAGTCGTCTGGAATATTTTCCAGACGTCTGACTTGAACTCGACTGTGTATATTCAAAGTACAACTGTCATAATTGAAAAGACACGATCGCTCCTCTTCACTGCAACTCTTCATCACTATTGGAAGCGACTTTAGAGCACTTGCTAACAGATGCAACTACACAAAGGATCTCTCTACTGCTATAAATAATATCAGGAATTCAAGAGAAGGACTCACCTGACTTACTTACGCTTTCTACTCTTATACTCTGACATATACTTGATCTCTAGCAATCTATACTTGTACTCTACATTTCCAAATATATAGTTCCTCATAGACAACAATCTTTAGATATATATATTGGAAGCATTTGCACTATATAGTCAAAATCCGTGTAATAGAGAACACACAGTTGACAAAGAAACTCTACTAATGTAAACTTGTTCGTCCGGGTGAAGTGAGGGTTATTCGGTGAAAGGAAATTCCGAAGAGGAGCTTCGGGACTGGACGTAGGACGGGAGGTTCGAACCAGTATAAAATCCCTGGTGTGATTATTCTTATTTGCATATTTTAATATTAATATAATATAGTTTAAATTAGTCATATACTTGTCATTTGTATAATCGATCCACCATACTATAGACTTACAATAGTACCTCAAGTTAGGATCGCCTGTTGTTTTTGTTACAAAGGCAGACGGTTCTTTAAGGTTACGTGTAGACTATCGGGAGTAGAATAAAAGGACTATCAAGAATAAATACCCTTTTTCCAAGGATTGATGAGATATTTGATCAGCTCCGCGATGCTAAGATATTTTCTCAATTGTTTCTTGCCACTAATTTTCACCAATCAATTGTAGAAGAGGAGAGTGTGTCCTTAATAGCTTTTAGGACTCCAGACAGTTTATATGAGTGGTTAGTTATGCCGTTTGGGCTGACTAATGCACCCTTTTATTTTGTGGACTTAATGAATCAAGTATTTCGAGATGTGCTTAATATATTTGCTCTTGTCTTTATTGATGAAATTCTTGTCTATTTGAAAACGAAGTAGGAGCAATAGTATTATCTCCGAGTCGTACTCGATACTTTAAGAAGCCATATGTTAAAGGCTAAATTAGCCAAATGCCATTTTTGAAAATCCGAAGTTAGGTTTTTAGGGCATGTTGTTTTGGGAGAAGGCATATCAGTAAACCTGGCCAAAGTTGTAATTCAAGACTAGAAGAAGCCCAAAAATGCGATGGAAGTTAGAAGTTTTTTGAGATTGGCGGGTTTTTACCATCGGTTCATCAAAGATTTCTCGAAGATTGCTTCTCATCTGACGAAGTTAACAAAGAAAGATATTAAGTTCGTGTGGACACCTATGTGATCAAGCATTCAATGAATTGAAGGAGAAATTGACTAGCGCTCGTGTTTTGACCATTCCAGATGGGAGCGGAGGTTTAACCGTGTATATGGATGCTTGTAGTACCAAATTGGGAGCGGTTCTTATGCAGCATGGGAATGTTATTACATATGCGAGTCGACAGCTAAAGCCACATGAGAAAAAATATGCTACGCACGATTTGGAAATTTTGGCTGTTCTCTTCGCACTGAAGATGTGGAGGCATTATCTTTTGGGTAAAACGTTCGAGTTATACACGGACCACAAATCCTTGAAATATCTCTTTACCCAGAAAGACTTGAATTTGAGACAGCAGAGATGGCTGGAGTTTCTCAATTCTTATGATCTAGAGATTCTTTATACCGTTGGAAAAGCATATGCTGTCGTGGATGCGTTGAGTAGAAATGTAGCAATGATTGCTAACTTAGAAGTCAATCCAGTATTGATGGATAGGATTGCAACTAGTCAAGAAGAAGATCCTATTTTGGCTTAACTCAAGAAGGATATTCAAGAAGGTAATGTTTTTAGCTTTGAGATTGATCTCCCAGGCATTTAAAAAATGAATGGGCGCATTTGTGTTCCAAATATTAACGAGCTTAGGGGAGAATTGTTAGCTAAATTTTACCTTTCAAGGTTATCTTCCTACCCAGGAGTGACCAAGATGTTCAAAGATATGAAGAGGGTATTCTGATGGAAGAGGATGAAGCGAGATGTTTTGATCTTCGTGAATCAGTATGCAAACTGCCAGCAGATTAAGAGTGACTAATAGACGTCAACTGGACTGATTCAGCCACTTGAGATCCCGAAGTGAAAGTTGAAGCAGATCTCTATGGACTGTATTGATGGACTTCCTAGGTTAATAAGAGGGAACAAAATCATTTGGGTTATAGTCGATTGGCTGACCAAGTGTGTTCATTTCATTCTTGTTAAGCCAACTAGGACTATTGAAAGTCTGGCGAGTTTGTATGTGAAGGAGATTGTGAGGTTTTATGGTCCTTGTTGTATTGCAAGTGACAGAGACCCGATATTCATTAGTAGGTTCTGGGAAGGACTGAAAACTGCCTTAGGAACCAAGCTAAGTCTGAGTACAACTTACCATCCCTAAATAGATGGGAAGACAGAGAGGGTGAACCAAATCTTGGAAGATTTAATGCAAGCATGCATCTTCAACTTCGGAGGTTCTTGGAAGATCATTTACCCTTAGTTGAATTTACTTACAACAACAACTATCAAGAAAGTATTGACATGGCCCCTTTCGAAGCTCTATATGGTTTCCTGTGCCGTTCTTCTTCATGTTGGGTTGAGTCTGGTGATAGAATTGTTCTTGGACCCGACATGATCTTAGAAGCCAGAGAGAAGGTAGCTGATATTAAAAGGAAGATGAAGGAGGCATAGGATCGACATAAGTGTTATGTGGATCGAAGGCGCAAGGATCTAGGGTTCTCAATTGGAGATTCGATGTTTGTAGAATTCTCCTCATTGAGAAGTGTTATGAGGTTTGCGAAATCAAGGAAGCTAGCCCCTCATTATATTGGCCTTTCCCATACAAGATTAGTTTGATATATTTTTATATAGAGTGAAGTTACTAGATAGACTATTAGATGTGCACAATATATTTCACGTATCTCATTTACATAAGTACGTACATGACCCTTCGACGATAGTAGAACCGGTGCAACATGTGGATTTGGAAGTTTAGCCTAACCTGACCATTCTTAGGCGGCCTATGCGTATCATAGCTCAAGATATAAAGTGATTGAGGATGAAGGATATGAATCTTGTTAAGGTTCAGTGGAATGGAGATGATAGATATTGTACTTAGGAAAACGAGGACTATATTAGGGATTTTTATCCCGAATTGTTGTCATGGTTGTTTGTTCCTTGTTGTATCTTTTTAGTATACTCATGGGTTGTGGTGGAGTTACTTTCTTTGTACCTGTTTGATTGAATGATATCATTTGGGTTCCTTTTGGTTTTTTTTGTGTATGATAAATTTCGAGGATGAAATTCCTTTAAGGAGGGGAGGATGTAATGATCCGTAATTTAATCACTTTGAATTTGAATATTTTAAATATTTAAATATTGGATTTTAAAACTTAAACAAACCTCCTTTAAGTAATAACCAATGATGGTGATGTTGTTTTAAAATTTAGTTTACAAAAATAATTAGTTCGCAGAAATATTGAAATAAAAACGAAAATTGTTTTCTGGATTTTCGAATTTTCATCATCTAAAAGTTATCGGAATATGTTGTGTACACAAGTGTACATGCGTACACATTTATATAAATCACATATGAAATGGTTAGAGATAAAATGAGGTTAAATATTTACCATAAGTAAATAAGGTAAACTTGACTTTTATTTTGAAATTTTAAAAAGAAAAATATGTAAAAATGAAACATTTTTCAAGTGAAGTAGGGAAGTGATGAAATGTGGTGGAGCGTGCTTCTTGGTGACATGTAGATCAAGGCAAGGGAGAGGATAGTGATGTGGCAAAAGGAAAGTGGAGGGTAGTGTACTTTGAAACCATTAAGGGTAGAAAGGTAATTTCCTTGATCAAATTTATATTAAAAAAATTCCCTTTTTCCATTTTCATTTTCATTCTCTCATTTTTAAAAACATTCATCCTCTTTCCTAAGCTTTTCAAGCTCTTCCATGGTTTCCAAAAAGTCTTAAAAATTTAAAAATCACATCTTTATCCTTTTTTCCTTAAGTTAAAACTCATTGTTTTCCTCTCTACACCTCATATACTCCACAACAAAGCCCAATACCACTCAAACCATACATGGCCAAGCCCATACTGACCATGGCCAAACCCAATTAGCTCTTTTAGGGTCCAAAAATTCAAGCTTTCAGGAAGAAAAACCAAGATTTAGTGTCAATTCAAGGCGTGGTGTTAGTTTGACTTGATTTGGTTGCTTTTTAGTGAGCAAAATCACCTTTATAAACTAGAGTTTTAAATTTCGTTAGGGTTGATAATAATGGTTGTTAATTACTTGTGTTATACGTGTTAGAAAGTGATTGATTGTTGGTTTGGTTACCGCTTTAAAAAGTTGACATCTTTGGTAATTAGTAAGTGACTTGAGATTAGTCAAAAAACTTTAAATAGTATAAGTGATGCTCTCTATATATTGTATAGTTGTTATTTATCTTTGTATATATGCCCATACTTGAGTTACGTGATGCTTAGATAAATAATGATATGAAAGTGTTTATGAAAGTGTCAGTATAGCGACTATCGCTATATTAGCACAATTGAAAAAGGCCATTTCTTTTGAAATCTTTTGTTTGATCTTGTGCTTGGGTTTTACAAAGTTAATTAATTACTCTAATAATGATGTGACTAAAGTTAATTAATCATTTTAATAATGATATTTAAAATTAATTAATCATTTTAAATAATGATGATTAAGGTTAATTAATTAGTTAAATAATGATGTTTTAATATTAATTAATCATTTTATTAATGATGTTTAATATTTATTAATCATTCTAATTAATTATGTTTAAGGTTAATTAATCATTTAAATAATGATGCATTAAATTTAATTAATCATTTTATTAATGATGTTTTAAGATTAATTAATCACTTTCATAATGAGATTTTAAGGATAATTAATCATTTTAATAATGATGGTTTAAAATTAATTAATCATTTTTATAATGACGTTTTAAAGTTAATTAACCATTTTAATAATGATGTTTTAAGGTTAATTAATCATTTTAATAATAGTGTTTTAAAGTTGATTAATTACTCCAATAATGACGATTAAGGTTAATTAACCATTCAAAATAATGATATTAGAAGTAATTAATAATGTTTAAAGTTAATAAATCATTTTAAATATATTGATAATTGAAGTAATTAATCATGGTTAAAGTAAATTAAACGATTTTAATAATGTGATTTATGGTTAATTTTTAAAATGTGAAATCTCAACACAAGTTTGGTTTTTAAAGTTAAAAAGTATGGTTCGGTTACGAAAAGGATAAGAAATTTAATTTTCTTTAATCCAATATCGCTTATATAGAAAGGATTTAGTCATACTCTTAGCACTAAACATTGAGATATGGAAACTTGTCCCTATCTCGAAAGTTAAAAATATCATCAAGGCAATGAGGTAACACTACCTTCACCTGCCGGACTTCATTTCAACCAAGAAATAGTACAAAATTAATATCGATGAGTAGTGATAAGGATATGAAACTTAATTTCATATGATCATTTTAAATATTCCCAATAATTGATATATTGACTATCGATTCAGCTTTCTTCTTTATGCATCATCAACTTAAGATGATTTGTTGCTCATTTGAGCATTGATATCCTTTGTCGAAAATTAATAAAACCAAAGAGCGAATGGACATCAAGTTATGTGGGGTTGCTTCCATTAGGGTTTTATCACATCCACTCTAGATTGGCTTCAATTATATGTGCATAAGATGTGAAATATTCGGGTTCTCGGTAAGTTTGGCTGGGTCCAGCTTGTACATTTCCAAGAGAGACACAGAGAAAATGACCCTCTCAAGTATATTGTCTAGAGGTATACTTTTGGTAAGGGGGCGCACCCTCCTAGTCATTGTTGGAAAATCTCCATTTCCTTGCCTCTGATTCAAACCTTTGAATTTATTTTCTTAATTTTATCGAGAAGTGCCTAGAGCTCTTCTCAATGTTTAATTATTTATGTCCATTCTCTAAGTTTGGATTTTGATCTTATTTAGACCCATTCTTTCAAGTTTGGGTTTTATTCTAAATTGTTTCTATTACTTGTAGTTAGATGTTGTTATTGTGAGGGGAAACTCATTCCGTAGATTGTGGCTTGGTCTCACACATTGTTGTTTATTTCCACCCTTTGTTTAGAGTTTTGCTCACACCAGACTTATTGTCTAACATGAGTAGTTTGTTTTCCCTAAACTCTTAGGTATTCAATTATTTTTGAGTAGTCCGAGAGTAGCAGGTTACTTTAGGCTCTTTTAAAGATGATGGACAAGCATGAGGCTCCTTATCTATTTAGTTTTCTATTTCCGTTGTTATGTTAATTATGTGTGTATTTTGGATCAAAAAGTGTAAAATGCAGGGTGTATAACTGCCTAGGTTGATAGTAGTAGTACTTATATGTAACTCTGGTAACTCCATGTTAAGGAGTAACCTTATGTACTATATTACTGTTGTATTATAGTTAACCATTCCATTGTGAGATTTTTCTGTTTTGTTTCGTTCTTTTAATTTACCCCACGACAACTCGTCTTTCGAATGCTTGGGCAACGACACACGAACACCGAGGATGTGTTAAGTGTCGTTATTAAGGGTCAGAAAGGTGGATTGTCACAAAAATCATGTCTCATATTCATAGAAAATTGCAAGTAGAATCCAAAAGGACCAAAGCATGACAATTGGCTGAAAGGTTTCGTAACGTTCAACATTTTGAATTTTAACGAAATCATTTTCCCTTAAGCCTTGTACTATGAGTCTATAGTTATACTATTCCATATGCACCAATCTTCTTAAATGAAGATTCCAGTATAGTCTATGGGTATCGTTCCTTCGATTACATTCCAAAGTTCAAACTTTGCTAGTGTAAACGGAATTCATTTTAGATTCATGGTAGTAAGCTATAAGTTGGAGTCTGTACTCTCTATTGCATGTTGGTAACTGAAGGGATTGTCATCACAAATGGCATAATCCTCTTTATCGCCATTGATGAGAAATCGCAGTTTCTCGTAGATGTATTACATTTACTATTAGAACTTCTAATAGGGTGCGTTTCTTAGGGTATAGTTGAACTAGATTATCTACATGATTATTTTACATATTTGAATCTTCAACTTTATCCAAGTGTACCATACTAACATTATTTCTCTAGAAAGAAACCCTTATTTTAGAAGGTGATATGTCTTGGAACAACAACTTTTGTCCCTTATATGGTAAAATAGGTATCCTTGTATAACTTATAAACTTAGGCAAAACTAGTTCAACTTCCAATTCACTAGGGCTTATGTTCTTTAATGTATGCCATATAACTCTATATCTTAATGATTGAAGATATGGTTTCTTCTCAGTTTATATCTAGTATGGAATTGCAAGCATATATTAGATGGTATTATATTCTACATATGCACTACAACTTATCTGCATATCCTTTAAAGAAACAGGTAGCTCAACTATATTCATCGTAAATCATGCCATGTCCAACAAGATTTTGTTTCTCCCTTCCAAATACAATTGAGAAGTGGAGCATGGGAAGCGTGACCGAGAGAGAATTAGAATCTCTTTTAGGTACTCATAGAGTTATATCCAAGATACTCAACTCTTCGATCTGATTGAAGTATTTTACTATTTTGCATGTTATGTTCTCTACTTTCGTCTTATATTTTCCAAATTTCTCACCGGCCTTTGATTTTTTTTCATAAGATACACATATCCATATCTATAAATTCATTGGTAAATGCGACAAAGTAATTTTATCCGCTTTTTCTACTCATAGACATTCGATAACATACATCTATATATACTGTTCCAAGAGTTCAGCAACCCTTTATTGCTCCCATTGAATGCTTGTCCACATTCTTTTTAAAACACGATTTACAAATATCATTTTCTAACTCATACGAAAGGAGATAAATTTCGTCTCATAATTTGTACTATAATTTATCAATGACATAGTGTAGTCTAAAATCCTACAAGTAATTGTCATTTATTTAAATGCTTTCGTATTATCATTATTTAGAACTCAGACGTCTTTACTCAAATGTACTAAAATAATTTTATTATAAAATGAATATTCATGATATTCTCACTAGAATAAAGCTATATCTACATTTTGGTAAATACCTAATGAATTTCATAAATAACTTTGTCACTTAATGATATTAGTTATAATTTCGATGTGTTCGATAAAAAAAGCATATCATGGGACTCACTCGTTACTTCGATTGCTATGATAGCACAATTTGTCATGTAAGGTTCCTATAAACATTTTGTTATGTTTTTCTACTTCTAAGTTTCCATTGAAAGTGAAATGAGTGCTATATTCACTACAAGAAAATCGGCTATTTAAAACGCTCATTCATAGCGCTCCCGCCTATAGTTGAAACCCATTTGGCTGTAAAATACCAAACACTATACATTTCTTGTATAAGCACGTAAGATAGGCATTATTTTCATTTCCTTTATTCGTTGGCCCCCTAAAATTTCACTTCCCACATTCTTCCTCATCTTCTCGCAACTCGAAAATTCCATGCCCCGGATTTCAATCATCGCAACTCGTAGTATATCGCAACTCACAAAAAGTGAAATCCATTGCAAATTTCACGCCTTAGCTTCTTCCTCATCTTCAATCGATCACACCTGTCCAGATCTTAGTGGCCAAACCCTAGTTTCATTTTGCATGATTTTAGGTATACTTTAGCTTATTTCATTTATAAAAACTATTCTTACATAAAATCCATTTGCTTAAACCTTGTTACTTCAACAATCGCACATCACATCTATTCATATGTTGTTGTGATGGGTTAATTAATTTGAGTGTTTCTATGATTATTTTATAGTTAATCTAAATATCACTACACTGAGATAAATTCAATTCCATTTGTAAAGTAACTAGCAACATTTTATGTATATCTTTTCATTTAGCATTAAGTTATTTTCAGTTTGATCAGGAAAAGGCCACATATTCGACTAAAAATAGGAGTACTAATCTAATGTATTATAGTTCTTTTTAATTTGTTTGTGCTCCAATATAATGTGTTGTAACTACCCATAAATTTTAACAATTTTAAATAACGTAATTAACTAAATTTTTCATGAAAATAAATAATAAAATTTCAGAAATGAAAATTTGATGTTTGGTATGCGTCTATTGAAACATAGCCAGTGGCAGATTTTCATTTGAAAATTTGAAAGTTTGTTCAGCTGTGAAATTTCAATTTAAAATTTAAATCAGTTAAAAATTTGATGGAAATAAAATATTTTTGAAATCTAAATATTTTTATATAATAAAATGTAAATCATTTTCTTAGTGAGACATCATATTTCGTTTCGTTAAATTTGGACTGCTCTAGCTCCGTTTATTTTATTTTCGGCATTTTAGTAGCATTTTCGGCAGCGAATACTGAGTTTTGATAGGTGGGTTGTATCACTCATATCTGTGTACTATTTTATTCGTCTCATCGTACCGATCTCCACAGTATATTCATTTGTGTATTTCGGCGTCCGCTACGCGGCAAAATCTACGAAACGATTAGCCGTACCGGTTCCGCATTTGGGCGTTTTAGGTTCTGTGTCTCTTCGTTTGTTTCCCGAGACAACCAATAGCCATCAGCTTTTAATATTCTCTTAATTTAATAATTTGACTTTTGCTATCCCACTATTCAATATAATTTCTGGTTCATCTCTCCCCTCTTTTCTTCTTTTCAGACCTGTTCTTGCTTTTAAAAAAATAAAATAATATACAGTATAGTTTTTATATTAGTTTGCAAATTTTCAAAACCTGTTCGCTTTCCTTTGCTCGTGACCACTCTGCGCCTTCCTCCTCCTTGCTGCCGTAGCCATTGCCGAGCACACCTAGCCTTCTCTCCTCTCCTTATAAAAAAAGAGAGATGTATAAGAATATTTGGATCTGAGAAAACCTAGCTCCTCTATATTTTATTTGCCGTGCATCCTATCTCCGTTCACCCTCTCTCTCTCTCTCTCGACTATCTGTGCCGCTTCCCGCCACCACTTCCCACAGTCGCTTACCCCACACAGCAACTGCCTTGTGCAAGATCCTTGAGCCTCATCCACACCTACAACCAAGCAGCCTGACAACCTTGCCGCGCTCCACTCCCCAGCCTTCCTTCCTATAGCCGCAAATCACCTTCCAGCCTACAACACAGCAGCCACGTCCTCTTCCCTCCGACCTGAAAGCCGTTAGCCCACCATCTCTCTCTCCGGCCTCGGCAACAAGCACCCCGCCACGTCCTCCCTTCAGCTTTTGCTCGTTCCCTTCAAACCGAACCCACCCTCGCAACTCAACACAAACGCCACCTTCGGCCTCCCTGCCATCCGCCGCAGCCATCATCCTCCATCAACCCGACCCGTCCAGCCTATCTCTTCTTCTATATTAAAAAAAAGTTTAGGTAGTATGGTGGTAGAGACGTGTGCATGCTTCCTCGACAAGACCTCAGCCATCGCTCCGCTGCCACAGACCCTCATCCAGACAAACCATCTCCCTCCGTCCTTGGAAAATTTTAAATCGACATATTATTATATTCATTGAAGGACTCACCCTTGCAGTTTTCCAAGTTCTGCCTTACTTGAATTTGAAGTGTGTGCTACATGTGTGTTTCCGAGTGACCAAGTATATTAGAGCAATCAATTATACGATAGGAAACTTGACCAGGAGGGCTTTCAATTTTGTTTTGTACATCTAGGGATGTTTAACAAATTCAAGTTTTAAGAATAACTTCAAGAAAGGTATATATATATTTCATATATATTTTTTCCATTTATATCAAGCTAGTTTTGATTTATTTTTCATCCATTCCAAGTTATCAACTTTGATCACCTTGCTTTGCTTTGGAAATTGTCGTTTGGATTAGTCGATTGTCGAGTTCTTGATTCAAATCGTAGCTTGTTGTGTTGTCTATTTTCTCTATCCTCGAAAGGTGAGCGATCACGAACGATAAGCATTCTTATGTTTGGTAAATTAATTTCACATGAAATGACGATTTAATATGTTATTAAACTTGAATTGGTTAGAAATTTAATTGTTAAGTACGATATGTTATTATTTGTAATTATTCACCTTTGTAATTGACATATGACACCATAACCATGTTGTATACGTATTATATTTAAATTGTTGGCATTGATATGTTATGCTATTTTATATTATTATTTAATTTTTCTCACACTACAAGTTCCTTGTTAGTTAGAAAAATCCCTATGGGTTGAAATGATACATACCCGAAAGATATTGTAGATTAGGAAAAATCGTTATGAGTTGAAAGGATAGACCCAAGCGATATTATTAAATTGAATTTTGGGATTGCGGGTTGAAATGATATATACCCATAAATATTAAACCACTTGACCATAGGATAAAAAACTATATACGGACACCGTTGGTTTATTTTTAATTGATTTCCAAAATTTAAAAAAATATGAGTTTTAATAAATATTGATTTTTAGAATATAATATGAAGATTTTAATTTTAAATATGTGTTTTAAATTGAATATTGATTTTAAAAAAATATATAAAGATTTATTTTTAATATGTGTGTAAAAATTTAGATTTTTAAATTATATGTTTTGGAAATTTTAAAATTATAAGTTAAGTTTTGAAAATATAAATTTTAAGATTTTACTTATAATTTTATTATTTTTAAATATGTAAAATATGATTTAAAATAGATTTAATAATAAGGTTTAACTTAATATAATTTAGTTTAATAAAATTTAATTTAATTGGTATATATATAATATGTTTAAAATATTTATTTAAAATTTATATTAATATTTTGAAAATAGATTTTGTAATAACTTTAATAAATTAAGGTTGGAAAGATGAATTGAAATTGATTTGAAATTTTATTTGTTTAAGAATTGTATTTAAATAAAAATTGATTTGAAAACTTATTAATCTTGAGATTTTAAAGATACGATTTTTATAGCTTGATAACTAGATTTTGATTAAAGGTGATTAAATGAATATTTCAAATTTAAAAAAAAATTGAAATTGAATATTTAGTGTTGATTTAAATTTGTAATTTGAGATTTTATTTAAATGTTATTAAAAATGATTAGGTGAATAATTTCAAATTTAAATAAAATTAAAGTTGAATTTTGAAATATAAATGAAATTTATCAAATTGAGTTATTGTAAAATGTTTGAATATTTAAACTTTGAAACCTATTGAATTGGAAGTGGTTTAAATTTGTAGATCAAACCTGAATTTGAAATCGATATAAATTAAAAATGGTTTTAATAAGAATTTGAATTGAACCTTTAACCTTTTTAATTGAAATTGTTGAACCGAGATTGATTTAAATTTTGGAACTAAAGTTGTTTTGAATTGATTTGTGAAATTGGAAGAAACAATTCGAATTTGAAACTATTTTTAAATATGAACTATTTTTAAATATATAAACTATTTTAATTTATAACCTATTTTTAAATATGAACTATTTTTAATGTATAACTATTCCAATATATAAACTATTTTCAATATTAAAACTGTTTAAGTTGGAACTGTTATGATTTAGATTTAGTGGATTTAAATGCGAATACTTTGATATGATGGTTTAACCTATTTTGTGGTTATGATTTTGGAAATGAATATGATTTAAAGTGAATAATGATTTCGAAAGTAAATATAATTTCGAAAGTGATATGATTTCGAAAGTGATATGATTTTGAAATGAATATGATATTTTGATATGAAGTATGAACTGTTTGAAATGAAATGACCGCGGTGTGAAATAATCGGTTGGTTGTTAAAGAGACCAGGATCGGATATTGTCATACTCTCTGCCAATACCGAAAACCACTTTAACAACTGTGTACATGGTGGAGAATCCAGAACGAAGTAGGATGGTTTGGCGAACGTCTATATGAGATATGAATGTAGCCTTAACCCCACGGTACAGCTTGATGTGACTAAAATAGGAGCTATACCTAGGCCAAGTGAGGTCGCACCTCCGATCGAGCATGCTTCTTCGATACCATATCTATTACTTTGTGATTTGATTGGGTGCACCTTTGATTATGGGAGTGTGTCTCGAGATGGGCGGTAGTAGCTGCTATGCGTTACCACCAGCCCGGTTCTGCAAAATGGTAGTATCCTACCCTAGACATTGCCTCGCGTGCCTTGTCACATGCCTTATCGAGCCCACTATGACTTTGGTTTGTATCGTACCTATGGAGTGCTCACTGAGTATCCCACCGGTTTCGTGGAGCTTACAGTATCTGTATAGACTACGATATTTATATAAAATGTGTTAAGGGGGATATGGGTAACGCCTTAACGCTATTTTAATATTTTACTTTAATGTAGACATTATCTATGTAGCGTATTGTACTATGTATGTAGATAGTTCCACGGATCCTTAAAGGATGGAATCCCAAACATCCTTTAAGTTATATTGCATTTCACTTGGACATTTCACTTGAGTATATTTACTTGCATAAGAATATTAATCCCGACTCGAGTATTTTGTGTTTTGCTTTATGCTTGGATTAGCCTTAGTGTCACAGCATTTGAGACTCACCTTTGGATCTTGGAGTTTTGCTTGGAGATTTGTCTTCATCTGTTCAGCTTTTCGGTTATTTCAGTTATTTCCAGTTGTTTATGTTCAGAATTGTCAATTTTTTTTGTATTAGTGACTTCTATGTACTTGAGATTTTCTGTTGTATTTGTTTCAGACTTTGATGTTCTGTAGTAGCTTCATGAACTACTATTTATCTATTCCGCTGCTTATTGTTGTATTACTTTGCGTTTGTGATTTTGTGATTGATTTATTTACTGTATATGCTAAGTTTTGCCAAATATAAATTAACAATCTGTTATTTTGAACAATTCAAGTATGACATGTGTAGATGATTGTCGATTTGAATGTTTTGAAATAGCGGGCTGTTACAAGTGGTATCAGAGCTCTGGTTTAGGAAAAACTTAGCATATGGAGTAGAAACTCATTAGAGATAGGGTAGTAATACCCTAGAATGAGTGGAATTGATTATAGAATCATATTCGTTCGAGCTTGAAATTCTTCGTTAGGATCCTCCTGGATTAGGATTTCTTTTGAATTTTGGAACTTTACCTTTATTCTAAAATCCATTCTTGTCTTTTCCTGTTCGTGTTCTTTTGATACTGGAGCATCCCATATGTTTATTTCGGTTGATCTCTATAATAAATGTGAGCACATTTTGCAACCTCAATTGGCAAGTTCATCATTATGTGTGACTGATCCTATCGGTGCTCCCGCCAACCTTAGTATGATTTGTAAATGGGTGAAACTCCTTTACAACAGGCGTCGATTCACCAGAAATTTCTATGTCCTCGGTTTTGATGCATTTTATATCTTACTTGGGGGTGAATGGTTAAAGCATTAGATGCTGTTATTTCTTGCAAAGCCTGAACCGTTTCTCTAGTAGACGACCAAGGTAATTCTCTTGTGATCGTAGGCCGAATGCCTCAGGATTATGCAAGCAGTTTTATCTTTTCGCTTGATTCGCAGCTTAGTGATCTTGACTCCACCTCGATAGTCGGGGATTATCCTGATGTTTTTGGTGAAGTCACTCCTCTACCTCCTAAGCGGGAAATTGAATTCTACATCGATCTTATTCCTAGAGCTCGATCTTGCTACCGGTTTTCACCAACTTCGTGTAGCTGAGGAGAGCAATCCCAAGACAGCTTTCCGAACAGTGAATGGTTTCTATGAATGGTTATTCATGCCCTTTGGATTAACCAATGCTCCTGCCTTTTTCATCGATCTCATGAATCGCGTTTTCCACGATGTTCTCAACAAATTTGTCCTGGTTTTCGTTGATGATATTCTCATCTTTTCTAAGTCAGAATTAGGAACATGAGTCACATTTGAGCTATGTTCTCCAAACCCTTGGGAGTCATCAGTTGAAAGCCAAATTTTCTAAATGCCATTTCTGGAGAGATGTTGTCTGATTTCTTAGGCACATTGTTTCTGAAATGGAGTCTCGGTTGACCCGGTTAAGGTCGCCACAATTAATATAAGTCTATCCATCTTTCCTCTTTTGTAATTTAATTATCTTAACTTCCTTTCGAGCCTATCTTCTTAGTTAGAATTCTCTTTGGTTAGGGTCCCTCTAAATTTGAATCTCTATCCTTGTTCTAAAATCCATTCTTGAGTCACCCAACGAGAGTGCGTATTTGTAATTGATATAAAAATGTTTTATATTGTGTTGTTTGAGTTGTTAAGTTTGGATTTGGGTTTCGATCGATTCATCTGGCCAGCACTATCGATAGGAATTCCAAAACACTTGAACAAAGCAAACTGACACAATATTGTTTTTGAAATTGGTAAATGAAATAATTTTATGTATGTTATACTTTATATATAAAGGTATAATTTTCTGAAATTAGATAGTCAAATGAATTGGTTGTTAGAAATGATAATACTTAATTTTCATTTATTGTTTTGTCAACATTCCTAAACCATTAAATATTATTGTATGTTATAAGGAGATGAAATTTTATAAACATGGTTTATAAATCTGAATCGCAAATGAAATGAATTTAAATTAAGGACTTGAGAATTTAATTTCCGGTGCTTTTCAAAATTTGGTTTTCAAAGTTTTGAAAAATATATTATTTGAAAGTATTTTCTAATAGAAATTGTTTTCAAAAAATTTAAAAGAAGTAAGTCGGTACTCTCCTCTTATGTCGCTGGAAAATAATTAAATGATGAATGCAGCATCATCGAAATTCATTTTCGAGTCTCAAAGTGGGGAGACCACTTAGTAGCTTTGCTACACTTTTGTTTTGGAAAATGGATTTGATTTGAATTTCTTGAGTATGATTTGATGTACAAAATATATATATGTATATTTATTTCAAAATGGTTTGAAGTGAAACCGGAAATTTAACTCTTAAGTTTTATGTTAAGTAATGGTTTTCAATTATTGAAATGAAGCATTTTTTTTGAATAATTGGAGTGTCTAAAACGAGAAATGGAATTTGAAACAACTTATAACAGTTGAACTAGGATAATTTTTTTTGTATAATACTCAATTGCATTCTAAAACATATATAACTTACCTGAAATATTCAAAAAGTTAAAATGTAATGAGAACATGTAATTGAATAATATACAATATAAATGTAAGTAATAAAATGTTCAATAAAATGAAATTTATATGGTTTTGAATTAATTGTTGTATCTGGTACTATGTATTTCGAATCTATCCTTCCTTTCTGTTGCTTCTATTCTCCTATCTCGTTCCTTTTCGGGGACGAAAAGTTTTGCGTGGGGGAGAGTGTAATGACCCGTAAATTATAACGGTTTTAAATAACGTAATTAACTAATTTTTTCATGAAAATAAACAATAAAGTTTTAGAAATGAAAATTTTATATTTGGTATGCGTCTATTGAAGCATAGCAAGTGGCAGATTTTCATTTGAAAATTTGAAAGTTTGTTCAGTTGTGAAATTTCAATTTAAAATTTAAATCAGTTAAAAATTTGATGGAAATAAAATATTTTTGAAATCTAAATATTTTTATACAATTAAATTGTAGATCATAATCTGAGTGAGACGTCATATTTCTTTTCGCCAAATTTGGAATGCTCTAGCTCCGTTTATTTTATTTTCGACGTTTTAGCAGCATTTTCGGCAGCGAATATCGAGTTTTGATAGGTGGGTTGTATCACTCATATCTGTGTACCATTCTGTTTGTCTCGTCGTGTTGATCTCCACAGTATATTCATTTGTGTGTTTCAGCGTCCGTTACGCGGCGAAATCTGCGAAACAATTAGCCGTATCGGTTCCGCATTTGGGCCTTTTGGGTTCTGTGTCTCTTCGTTTGTTTCCTGAGATAACCAATAGCCATCCGCTTTTAATATTCTCTTAATTTAATAATTTGATTTTTGCTATCCCACTATTCAATATAATTTCTGGTTCATCTCTCTCCTCTTTTCTTCTTTTCAGATATGTTCTTGCTTTTTAAAAAATAAAATAATATACAGTATAGTTTTTATATTAGTTTGTAAATTTTCAGAACCTGTTCGTTTTCCTTTGCTCGCGACCTCTTGTGCCTTACTCCTTGGTGCTGCAGCCATTGCCGAGCACACCTAGCCTTCTCTCCTCTTCTTATAAAAAAAGATGTATAAGCATATTTGGATCTGAGAAAACCTAGCTCCTCTATATTTTCTTTGTCGTGCATCCTATCTCCGTTCACCCCCTCTCACTCTCTCGACTATCTGTGCCGCTTCCCGCCACCACTTCCCACAGTCGCTCGCTCCACACAGCAACCGCCTTGCACAACATCCTTGAACCACATCCACACCTACAACCAAGCAGCCTGACAACCATGCCGTGCTCTACTCCCCGGCCTTCCCTCCTATAGCCGCAAATCACCTTCCCGCCTACAACACAGCAGCCACGTCCTCTTCCCTCCGACCTGACAGCCGTTCGCCCACAATCCCTCTCTCCGGCCTCGGCACCTAGCACCCCACCATGTCCTTCCTTCAACTTTTGCTCGTTCCCTTCAAACCGAACCCACCCTCGCAACTCAGACCAAACGCCACCTTCGGCCTCCCTGCCATCCGCCGTAGCCATCATCTTCCATCAACCCGACTCGTCCAGCCTATCTCTTCTTCTATATTAAAAAAAACTTTATGTAGTATGGTAGCAGAGACGTGTGCATGCTTCCTCGACCAGACCTCAGCCATCGCTCCGCTGCCATAGACCCTCATCCAGAAAGATCATCTCCTTCCATCCTTGGAAAATTGTAAATCGACATATTATTATGTTCATCGAAGAACTCACCCTTGCAGTTTTCCAAGTTCTACCTTACTTGAATTTGAAGTCTCTGCTACATGTGTGTTTTCGAGTGACCAAGTATATTAGAGCAACCAATTATACGATAGGAAACTTGACCATGAGGGCTTCCGATTTTTTTTTGTACATCAAGGGATGTTTAAAAAATTCAAGTTTTAAGAATAACTTCAAGAAAGGTATATATATTTCATATATATATATATATTGTTTCCATTTATATCAAGCTAGTTTTGATTAGTTTTTCATCGATTCCAAGTTATCAGCTTTGCTTTGTTCTTCGAATTCGTGTTCACCTTGCTTTGCTTTGGAAATTGTCGTTTGGATTGGTCCATCGTCGAATTCTTAATTCAAAATCGTAGCTTGTTGTGTTGTGTATTTTCTCTAGCCTCGAAAGGTGAGCGATCACTCACGATTAGCATTCTTATGTTTGGTAAATTGATTTCACATGAAATGATGATTTAATATGTTATTAAACTTGAATTGGCTAGAAATTTAATTGTTAAGTATGATATATTATTATTTGTAATTGTTCACATTTGTAATTGACATATGACACCATAACCATGTTGTATACATATTATATTTAAATTGTTGCCATTGATATATTATGCTACTTTATATTATTATTTACTTGTTCTCACACTGCAAGTTCTCTGTTAGTTAGAAAAATCACTATGGGTTAACATGATACATACCCGAACGATATTATAGATTAGGGAAAATCGTTATGGGTTGAAATAATAGACCCAAGCGACTTTATTAAATTGAATTTTGGGATTGCGGGTTGAAATGATATATACCCATAAATATTAAATTATTGCGGATTAAAATAATAAATAGCTGTATCACTTGACCAAAGGATAGAAAACTATATACGGACACTGTTGGTCTATTTTTGATTAATTTACAGAATTTTGAAAAACATGGGTTTTAATAAATATTGATTTTTGTAATATAATATGAAGAATTTTATTTTAAATATGTGTTTTAAATCGAATATTGATTTTTAAAAAAATAATATAAAGATTTTTTTTAATATGTTTGTAAAAATTTAGATTTTTAAATTATTTGTTTTGGAAATTTTAAAATTTTAAGTTAAGTTTTGAAAATATAAATTTTAAGATTTTACTTATAATTTTATTATTTTTAAATATATAAAATAAGATTTAAAATAGATTTAATAATAAGGTTTAATTTAATAAAATTTAACATAATTTAATTTAATAAAATTTAATTTAATTAGTATATATATAATATGTTTAAAATATTTATATTAATATTTTGAAAATAGATTTTGTAATAACTTTAATAAATTAAGGTTGGAAAGATGAATTGAAATTTTATTTGTTTAAGAATTGTATTTAAATAAAAATTGATTTGAAAACTTATTAATCTTGAGATTTTAAAGATACCATTTTTATAACTTGATAACTAGATTTTGATTAAAGGTGATTAAATGAATATTTAAAATTTAAAAAAAAATTGAAATTGAATATTTAGTATTGATTTAAATTTGTAATTTGAGATGTTATTTAAATGTTATTAAAAATGATTAGGTGAATAATTTCAAATTTAAATAAAATTAAAGTTGAATTTTGAAATATAAATGAAATTTATCAAATTGAGTTATTGTAAAATGTTTGAATATTTAAACTTTGAAACCTATTGAATTGGAAGTGGTTTAAATTTGTAGACCAAACTTGAATTTGAAATCGATATAAATTAAAAATGGTTTTAATAAGAATTTGAATTGAACCTTTAACCTTTTTAATTGAAATTGTTGAACTGAGATTGATTTAAATTTTGCAACTAAAGTTGATTTGAATTGATTTGTGAAATTGGAAGAAACAATTCTAATTTGAAACTATTTTCGATATAAACCTATTTTTAAATATGAACTATTTTTAAATATATAAACTATTTTAATTTATAACCTATTTTTAAATATGAACTATTTTTAATGTATAACTATTCCAATATATAAACTATTTTCAATATTAAAACTGTTTAAGTTGGAACTGTTATGATTTAGATTTAGTGGATTTAAATGCGAATACTTTGATATGATGGTTTAACCTATTTTATGGTTATGATTTTGGAAATGAATATGATTTAAAGTGAATAATGATTTCGAAAGTAAATATGATTTCGAAAGTGATATGATTTTGAAATGAATATGATATTTTGATATGAAGTATGAACTGTTTGAAATGAAATGACCACGGTATGAAATAAGCGGTTGGTTGTTAAAGAGACCGGGATTGAATATTGTCATACTCTTTGCCGATACCGAAAACCACTTTAACAACTGTGTACGTGGTGGAGAATCCAGAACGAAATAGGATGGTTTGGCGAACGTCTGTATGAGGTATGAAAGCAGCCCTGACCCTCGCGGGTCAGCTTGATGTGACTAAAACATGAGCTATCCCTGGGCCAAATGAGGTCGCACCTCTGATCGAGCATGCTTCTTCGATACCATATCTATTACTTTGTGATTTGACTGGGTGCACCTCTGATTATGGGAATGTGTCTCGAGGTGGACGGTAGAAGTTGTTATGCGTTACCACTAGCCCGATTCTGCAAAACGGTAGTATCCTACCCTAGGCATTACCTCACGTGCTTTGTCGCATGCCTTATCGAGCCCACTATGACTTTGTTTTGTATCATGCCTATAGAGTGCTCACTGAGCATCTCACCGGTTTCGTGGAGCGTACAGTATCTGTATAGACTACGATATTCGTATAATATGTGTTAAGGGAGATATGGGTAACACCTTAACACTATTTTAATATTTTACTTTATTGTAGACATTATCTATGCAGCTTATTGTACTATGTATGTAGATAGTTCCACGGATCCTTAAAGGATAGAATCCCAATCATCCTTTAAGTTATATTGCATTTCACTTGGTCATTTCACTTGAAATGATTTATTTGCATAAGAATGCTAATCCCGACTCGAGTGTTTTGCTTTATGCTCGGGTCAGCCTAAGTGTCACAGCATTTGAGACTCACATTTGGAGCTTGGAGTTTTTCTTGAAGATCTGTCTTTATCTATTCAGTTTTTCGGTTATTTCCAGTTATTTATGTTCAGACTTGGCAGTTGCTTTCGTATTAGTGACTTCTATGTACTTGGGTTTTCTGTTGTATTTGTTTCAGACTCTGATGTTCTGCAGTAGCTTAATGAACTACTATTTATCTATTCCGCTGCATATTGTTGTATTACTCTGTGTCTGTGATTCTGTGATTGATTTATTTACTGTATATGCTAAGTTTTGCCAAATATAAATTAACAATCTGTTGTTTTGAGCAATTCAAGTCTGATGTGTGGATGATTGCCGATTTGAATGGTTCGAAATAGCGGGCTGTTACATGTGTCATATGAAGTAGCGTTAGGAAATTGTTTGTTACATATTAAATGATAGAAAATTTCACTCATTGGTTTGTTTTCCACTATTGAATTTGTCTTGATTGAAGTTTTTTTTATACATTTAGTTAAAAGTATTCTTCAATGAAATAAATCAAAGGTACAAAATAATTTATCCTATAGACACTATATTATCTATTACTTTTAATAAAGAAGAACCGAAGCTTAATGATGTGGCATCTTATATTTTATTTATTTTATACTTTTAGCACTCTGGTCTACTTATTGTTTTAATAAATATAGCTAAGACAATGTCCATGAGTTCAAACCCAATCGAAGCCATTCGTTATTGTAATATTATGTGCTTGAATGTATGAACTTGTAGATACAACTTGAGAATAAGTAATCTAGATTTTGTTTTGCCATTACAGTTAAGCAAGTATGTAAAGAGATGTAAGAGCTGCAGTTGACCTATGTCATCGTGATGGAATATTAAAGGAAATGGTTGACAAAGTTCCTGGAAGGTGATTTTTTTATTTAGATGAAATGAGCATACCAATGATTCTGCATGATCTGTGAATATTTATGTTTTCGAAAATACATTTTGTATTTTATCTACATATATATATATATATCAAGTATGTTTTGAAAGTGATTTTGAAGTACAACATGCTTCCTCTAAAAACCACTGTACTTGATGGTTCTATGTGATGATTGGTCTTATTAAAAAAGGGAAACAAAATGAAGGATATAAATTATGTAAAGGGTAAAACAGGAAAATAGCAATTTTTATTAATTATTATCATATCATAGTTAGGAAGTAACTACGAAAAGCTAGAAAGAGATCGTCTGTTCAAAAATTGTGTAATGAATAAGCTGTAAGGATTTGCATATAGATACCACCATCCTTCAATATGCTTACTGGTAAAGCCACATTGGCTCCACATGGACAGGGAGTAGTTGATCCCTCGAATATTAGTTTATTTATCATGTTTGACTAAGCGTATTTTTTCTTCAAATTATATGTTGGATTTCCCTCTTAAATTGGGACCCTCTTAAACAGATGATTGTATCTGCCCTACCGATTTCATCACCTGTTTATTTTTAAGCCCTCTGTTCTTATTGTCATAAATCATGAAGCATGTGAGCAGGCTTAGTAATTATTTGGAAGGAGTCTGCTAAAACATCAAGTCCGCTAAATTTTAAATAGCTATAAATAGTAACTTAATAGTTAATATCATCTCTTTGTTTCTATAGGTACTTTCTGGATGCATGTTGCATATTTCAAATGCATACATGAATAATTCTATCATTTGTGCTTAACTATTCATAGTATAAAGTAGAGAGATAAAAGAATATTGTCATCATTTGCAGCTCTAAATAGACAATGGATATGTTAATCATTTCCATTAAATAGAAAAAGTTTTATATATTATATTTACTTAATCAAAGTATATTGATTGAGAGGACTTTCAAACAGCAACGGAAATAATGAGACTGGGTCGTATTGTACTGAACTTATATTATATGCTGCAATTAGGGTTTCAAGGGTATTTCTGTCCTTCTATATTTCAACTGTCATATGCCTTGTATTTATAAAAGGCAGTGTATTTTGTACAGATACGATTATCAATAATACATCAACATTTCTCTTTTACATTTCAACTAATACAAAATCAAGATCTCTAACTTGGTATCAGAGCATCCAAGCCTCACGGCAATCAAAACACCACGCCAAGAGTTCATCAGATTACTATTCATCATTTGAACAAGCACTGGCTGTGTTTGTTCTATCTCATCAGAATCAGAATCATCATCTGAGATAGGCCAAGATCAAGAAAAGTATTAGTTCAGATCTTTGCAGTTCTGTTGATATCAGTTTTACCCAAACTTCCCACATTCAAGATATACGCCTCGCCATAAGATCCATCAGTGCATCATCTGAATCTTGGGCTGCGTACAACAAGAAATCAAACCATCCCTCAAATCTCTTTTTTTGTAACCAGCAATCAAGAAATTCATCAATGGGAGACGAAACTAATGAACCATCCAGCAATTCATCAGCAACTCAGCCACAAATTACTGATCAGCAGTCAAAGCTACCTGTAAACGATTTAATCAAGACAATTATAAGTCCACAAAGCCAACTAATTACTGCACAGTTAGATGAAAGCAATTACTTGCTATGGAAATATCAAGTGGAGACAACGATCAGAGGATATGGCTTAGAGGATTACATTTTCGGCACACTTATCTTACCACCCAAATTCATTGCTGACGATCAAGGAAAGTTTGTAAGTAATAAAGAATATATTCTACAACAAAGACAAGATCACTTATTAAGTTCTTAGCTATTATCTTCTATAAGCAATGATCTGTTACCACAAATTATTGGGTGCAAGTCATCAAACGAAATCTGGATGACAGTTGAACAAATATTCAACTCTCAGTCTGCAGCCAAAATTATGCACTACAAAAGGCAGTTGCAAAACTTGAGAAAAGATGACATGTCAATGAAAGACTACTTAAACAAAATCAAAGGCTACTGTGACCTTTTAGCAGCAGCAGGTCACAAGATATCTGATACAGAACAGATCTTGACTATCATGAATGGTCTAGATAGCGACTACGAAGCAGTTGTAGCAGTTATTGCATCTAAAGAAGTTATACCCTCAGTTCAGTATGTTCATTCAACTCTATTCGCACATGAAGGGAGAATTGAACACAAGAAGACTTTTGACAGAGAACTTTCTATCAACTATACAGCAAATTCAAAAGGCAAAAATCAATCCAGAAATCAGGGAAACAGCAATACTGCATCAAGAAATGAACAGAACTATTCAAGAAACTCCTCAGGAAGATTCAGAGGAAGAGGGGGAAGATGGAATAACAACAACAGACCAAAATGCCAGATTTGTGAAAAGATGGGACATACAACTAATAAATGCTACTTTAGATTCGATTCCAACTTCAACATTACTCAAAGAAACAATAACCCAAATGTGAACATTGCAAACATGCCAAATGATCAAAGAAGTTCATCAGAAGTGCAAAGAGCACATAACCTGAATCTTTGTGAAGCAGCAAAGCCAGAGGACATTCAACACGAGTGTTGGTATCCAGATTCAGGCGCTACACATCATGTGACCAGTAATCTGCAGAATCTAAATCTAGGAAACAAATAATACAAAGGTACGTAATCTATTAGTATGGGTAATGGAACTAAAATTAGTATTACACACACTGGCACAAGCACAATAAATGGTCAAAAAGTACTGCACTTAAATAATCTGTTAAGAGTACCCAAAATAAGGAAGAACCTTATCAGTGTTTCTCAATTTGCATTAGATAATGATGTATACTTTGAATTCTATCCTAGATACTACCTAGTTAAGGATATTAAGACTAAGCAAACTTTATTGCAGGGTGAAACACATAATGGTCTGTACAGATTCAATGTCACAAAAGTTAATCACTGCAGTAATTCAGGATTATGGTGCAATCTAACAGAATCAATTTCAAAAAGTATGTTTGACATTTGGCATTGTAAATTGGGACATCCAGTATTAAGGTTGTAAAGAAGGTATTAGAGGATAATAAAATTGATGTTAAAAGTATACCTAATTCCTATATTTGTAACCACTGTCAGATGGGAAAAGGTCACAAACTGGCCTTCCCATAATCTCAAACAGTTTATGATAAACCATTGCAACTTATTGCAACTGATTTATGGGGACCTGCCCCCACTAATTCAGACTATGGTTACAAGTATTATATATCTTTTGTTGATGCTTACTCTAGACATACTTGGATTTACTTTATGAAGTCTAAGTCTGAAACATGCAATGCAGTTATGCATTTCATTAAGCAAATAGAAAATTAGACAAACCATACTGTAAAAATAATCCAGACAAATGGTGGAACAGAGTATAAAACTCTAAAAAGTTACTTTCATGATAAGGGGATTGTTCATAGAGTAACATGCCCTTATACATCAGAACAAAATGGGCTAGTTGAAAGAAAACATAGACATATAGTAGAGACTGGTCTTACACTTCTTGCTCAAGCATCACTTCCATTGAAATTTTGGCCTGATGCCTTTGCAACTGCAGTCTACTTAATCAATAGACTGCCTACTAAAATTTTACAAGGCAAAAGTCCAATAGAAGTGATATTTAATACAAGACCAGACTATAAAAGTTTAAGAATCTTTGGATGTCTATGTTTTCCTCATCTGAGGCCATACAATTCACACAAGTTAAACTTCAGATCGACACCATGTACCTTTTTGGGATATGGTGTGAATCAAAAAGGGTACAAATGTCTAGACAATAATGGAAAGATATTCATATCTAGACACGTTGTATTCAATGAAAATATTTTTTCCATTTGAAACATCAAATATAAAAACAACACAAAAGGTGTACAATCCTGCTGTATCTATTCCCTCTATACCATTGTATCCAAGCAATGAAAAGCAAGGAAGTGCAAAAGAAAATACAGATGACTCTGTGGCTCAACACACTGTGTCAGAAGAAAGACCAGGTCAAGACATCACAGAAGCATCTCATCATGTTCATCATACACCAACAAACTCAGAAAGTCAACAACCTATTCATGAAAGCAATGCAGAACAAAAAAATCTAGAGCAGCACACAATACAACAAGAACTGACAACCAGAGGACACCACATGACAACCAGATCTAAAAGTGGTATATTCAAGCCAAAGGTATATGCAACTCACATTATAGGTGAAGAACCAGAAACATATGAAGATGCAGTACAAGATATAAGATGGCAGGATGCAATGAATGAAGAATACAATGCATTAATGAGGAACAAGACATGGAGCCTTGTACCCCTTCCACATCATAAAAGTACAGTGGGATGCAAGTGGACATATAAATTAAAAGGGAATCCTGATGGGACAATCAAGAAGTATAAAGCCAGACTTGTAGCTAAAGGCTACACACAGCAGTATGGATTTGACTTCAACGAAACTTTCTCGCCAGTAATTAAACCAACAACAATCAGAGTAATCTTAACTATTGCATTACATAAAGGATGGGACATCAGGCAATTAGATGTAAATAATGCTTTTCTAAATGGTGAGTTACAAGAGGAAGTATATATGGAGCAACCTCAGGGATTCAGACAACCTAACTCAGAGTCACTTATATGCAAGCTTCACAAAGCAATATATGGCCTAAAACAAGCTCCCAGGGTATGGTTCGACAAATTAAAGATCACACTCATTGGTTTGAACTACAAGCCAACAAGATCAGACACATCACTATTCATAAAGATCAGCAATGACTCTATTACATATATTCTGGTGTATGTCGATGATCTTATAATCACTGGAAACAGTAAAGAAGAAATAAGCCATGTCATACAGTTTCTAGATCAACAATTTTCAATCAAAGACTTAGGAGAGCTCAGTTACTTTCTAGGAATAGAGGTAAACAGACCATCCAACACAGAATTGCATCTAAGTCAAGGAAAGTACATCAGGGAGTTACTTGTGAGAACAAAAATGCATCATGCCAAATCATTACCAACACCTATGATCAGTAACTTGCATTTATCTAGATATACAGGTGAATCTATCACAAATGAAAAGGAGTACAGAAGTGTAGTGGGTGCCTTGCAATATGCTACTATAACCAGACCAGAGATATCATATAGTGTCAACAAAGTATGTCAATTTATGCATCAACCATTAAGTGAACACTGGAAGGCAGTAAAACGCATATTAAGATATCTGAATGGAACACAAAATCATGGCTTATTATTAACAACAAGTAAAAGCCTAGCAATTACCGGGTTTTCTGATGCAGACTGGGCATCAGACCCAGATGACAGAAGATCAACTACAGGATATTGTATTTACTTAGGCGATAACCCTGTGTCATGGTGTTCAAAAAAACAGGCAACTGTGTCAAGATCAAGTACAGAATCAGAGTACAGAAGTCTAGCTCATGCTACAGCAGAAGTGATATGGTTAGAATCACTTCTCATTGAACTGAAGATTAATACAAGCAGAAAAACTACTATTTGGTGTGATAATCTAGGTGCTGTGTCACTATCAGCTAATCCAGTTCA
Organism: Allium fistulosum; assembly: GCA_030737815.1. Classification (NCBI taxonomy): domain Eukaryota; kingdom Viridiplantae; phylum Streptophyta; class Magnoliopsida; order Asparagales; family Amaryllidaceae; genus Allium; species Allium fistulosum. The sequence goes on from CM060906.1 coordinate 425,044,419, forward strand.
ACATGCAAGAACAAAACACATGGAACTCGATATATACTTCGTCAGAGAAAGAGTAAACAGTGGAAAATTAAACATAAACCATATACCTGGTCCTTACCAAAGAGGTGATATACTTACAAAAGCACTGTCTGCAAGAAATTTTAATCGATTCAGAGATGACCTTAGAATCAGAAGTCTTAGTGACAAATCTGAACATCGAAGCCCAGATCTGAAACAGATGAGCAAATCCAAGTCTCAGACCTACGATTCAGTATCTCAAAGGAACAAGTCTGAACATCGAAGCCCAGATCTGAAGCAGACGAGCAAATCCAAGTCTCAGACCTACGATTCAGTATCTCAAAGGAATAAGTCTGAACACCGAAGCCCAGATCTGAAGCAGACGAGCAAAACCAAGTTGCGAATCTACAATTCAGCTTCTCAAAAGAGCAAGTCTGAGTCCTCTAAATCAATTGTCACGACGGACCATCATAGTCAAGCTTTCAGAGGAGTCTCAGCTTAGTCCTCATATTTTGAAATATCTCTCAAAAAAAAAAATGCTGAAGATTCTGAAGAAGTTTCGGCAAATGTCTTGAGGAAGAAAAGAAACCCTAGATTGAAGCAAGAGGGCGAAATAATGAGACTGAGTTGTATTGTACTGAACTTATATTATATGCTGCAATTAGGGTTTCAAGGGTATTTCTGTCCTTCTATATTTCAACTGTCATATGCCTTGTATTTATAAAAGGCAGTGTATTTTGTACAGATACGATTATCAATAATACATCAACATTTCTCTTTTACATTTCAACTAATACAAAATCAAGATCTCTAACTAACGGAGATTGTTGTTTCTAAATTATTGTGTGTTGAGTGGGTTTCTTGTACTTGTGAATGAGGCATTTGCTGAAGGACGTAGTTGCTAACTTGGTGGAGTTGGAGGAATGTTTTTGTTTGCATGTGTGGAGAAGCGCTTGTTGAAGTTTGCTGAGAATGAGTAGCTGATTCAGGGCTGTTTTGGTTTGAGTTTTGGAACATGCACAGAAGTGTACATGTCTGAAGTGAGTTCTGCTTTGCTGGAAGAAGATTTAATAGAGGGATGTGAGTTTTTGCTTGTTTGGTGATTTAAGTTTGAGTTTGAGTTTGAGGTGGAAATGTTGATTGTAGGCAAATGCTCAAAGAGGGTTTCAGGTGATTCATCCTCGTTTAATGATACACTGCAAGGATTGCAAATGAATTCATATGATGCTGCTGGGAAACATTGTTTAATTTATTATTGACTTTGCATGGAATGATGACATGAGAATTTAAATTAGGTAAAGCGGTTGTTGGAGATTGGGTGACTAAGTTATATAAAAATTAACTAAATTTATATAATAATAATAATAATAATAAATTAACTAAGTTTATAATAATAATACTGATAATAATAATATCTACAACAACAATCACAACAGTAATAACAACAACCAAATTATGTTTATAAAAATTAACTAAGTTTCATAACAAGTAACTAAGTTTATAATAATAATAAATTATAAAGTATAATCTAGTTAACTAATTTTGATAAAAAATAATTTAAGGATAATATAATAAAGAAAAATTGTAATAATAATAAGTTAACTACAAGTTTTATGAAAATTAACTAAGTTTATAATAATAACAATAAATTATAAAATTTTAACAAAATTAACTAAGTTTTATAAAAATTAACTAAATTTATTTAATAATAATATTAAACTAAATAAATTTATAAAATTAACTTTGTTAATTAAGTTTAATAAAAATTAAATAAGTTTATAAAAAATAACTAAGTTTATTATTATTATAAACTAACCAAGTTTAAGAAAATTAACAAAGTTTATGATGATGATGATGTTAATAATAATAATAATACAATGGATAATTTGACCTATATAGCCGCTTTATTTTGTTTCAATTGGATTTCGAACCTTAACTATAAATTAGCTAAAAACAACCGCTTTAAAGAAATCCTTAAAAAATAAAATCTCTTATTGATATCTTAAGGGAAAGAATTGTCGTTAATAATAAAAATAATAATGTCTTAAGTCTTGTCCTGGTAGATTATAATGCACACGACCATTCTTATACACTACTTTTATTAGGAAACTAACCCTTGTTTAGAATTTTTGTTCTTTACCTACAAAGTTAACGTTTGTTTAAAAGTCGTAGTGTTACTTCTACATTTTTAGTTGTATAAATTAATAAATGTATGCACTCATATATTTGTTTGAGTTAAATGCAAGTACTTGATGGCTCTGGACTCGCTTTTAGTGCTTTTCATGCTCATTTTTGCTTTGGAAATGTTAGCAAACTCGTTTAATTTTTCTATAGAAATGTTAGCAAACTTGCTAATATTGCTAAAAGATACATTTTAATGCTTAGCGTGTGTGTATGCTATTCACACTTTATAGGGTATGAGTAAATAGTTGGATATTCTACCCCTGTGGTTGTTTGTGATTGATGTATTATGATTTTGATCATGTATATCTATTTCTTGTATTTGAGATTTTTTCTAGTGCTAGCCGTGCAATGGGGACTGGCTAATTTTAAAAAAAAACTAGACACTTAGAGTTTTGATAAGAAACTTTTAGCAAATAGTTTTTTCTAATGTTGATATTTCATTTTTCAATTTTATTCATGTTCATGTTTGTATACATTTCTATGTAGATTTGCAGGTATAGGAATGAAAGATTTGGAGTGTTTCTTCTTTTTAATATCAACAATTGGCTATTTATTTTTGGTGAAACATTGGCTACTACATTTTGGTTTGTGTTTGAAACATATACAATGGAATATTATATGGTTAAAATAGTAGGATATTATGTGTATGAATATTTGGTTATGTTTAATGCAATGTGTTGCATCTTTATGTTTATTAGATGGTTTTACTTTTACGTTTTAGAAATATTCTTAATTTTGCATTTTGATATGTATTGACTATCATAATTTGTAGGGATACAGCAAATTTTAAAAATGCAAAAAAATAAAACATAGGGCTTATAAAATGCTATAAAAAGCTTATAAAAAAAGCGTTATCAAAATAAAACTTTTTATAGTACTTTCCTATGTTATAAATAGTCTAATTTATATTATAACATGTTGATATACAGAATTTTTTGAACCGCTATTGTAGGATTTTATTACTATTTTCCTATGCTTTGTAAGTAAATATAACACATAATATACTGCTATAAAAAACTAACACTAGCAGATTAAAAGCGTTGTTTAAAGTAAACATTTTATAGTTCCTTTTATTATGCTAAAAATAGTCCAATATCTATTATAACTTGTTGATATACCTCGTTTATTAAACCGTTATTATATGCTTTTATAGCATTTTTGTGCGCCTTTGTATGCTGTTTTTGTTATAGTGATCTGGTATCTACAACCCACGAAGTAGGACCTATGAAAAGATAATCTTCTATAAGAAAATAAATTTCGAAGGGAATCATATTCCATTCTCATTAAGCATCTTTAAATAACTTAGACGATTTCGTTTCCTTTTTCCCTTCTTTAAGCAATGGTGACGATCACTATTCTCTTCCTTCCCAACCTTGTCTTATTACTACCGCTTTTTAGCTTTCATTTCTTCCTTTCGTATAGTCAAACCTTTAGAAGAAGATAATCAATAGGTCATACTTCTTGAAAAGAAATGCCATTTGATTGTCCTTAACATATTAAGGGAATTAGGTAAAATTCACTTGAACGAGTTCATTAATATGAACGGATAAAACTAAGTCATTAGTGATCCAAGAATAAGATCTATCTTCAGGTTTTGGCCTAGAGTCGTATTTCAACTCAGCAAGTTTCTCATTGTAATTAATCAGATTAAGCACATGATCTTGCACTATGATTCCTTACCATGTTCGAATGAAATAATTTCTTCAAACTCTCATGCTTTGCAAAATGGGACATTCACCATGTAGGTGTTGAGTGTGATCAAATTTGAAATGAACATCCATACTCTTGTGTTGTCTTATAGTTGGTAACACAAAGCACTAGGAATATTTGTGGTCGATTGACCAAGGCTCGAAAGTATTAATAGTGGTCAAGCTCTTGTTTGGGAGTCAAGGAAACAACGTGCTAAAGTTTTATAGAAGAGCATTATATTACATTTCTTAGTCAATCTTTTATAAATCAATTAGTATGTCATTTCTTAAGAAACAATTCCTCATGAATTTTTAAGTATATATTAGATAATAATTGTCCGTGTTCTTATATTTATTAGATGGTTTAAAAATATTTTCCTAACAAGATTTCCACTAAATTTTCCACCTGTTCCTAAAACCCAAGGAAGATGCAATAATTCTTAGAATTCCTCTAGTGGTGTTTGGACCCACTTATATCATGTATTTGTGACCTCAAGTGTGCTTAGAAAATCATGATATTCATAAATGGTGAATAATGCTTTATTGGTTGTATCATATATAGCTCCTATATTCATTGCCCTTAATCATCATTGTGACCTTGAGTGTTATAAACAAATCATAGGGTATACTAGACAACCATGATCTATCATTTTGCATTGCATTAGTACTAGCATATAACCATTGAGTGTGCTCAACAAAGTCATATATATATAGTTTGTATTACTTGTCTAAGGATACACAAGGCTGCTCTAAAGCATATATATAGTTTGAGTGTGCTTATCAACCATCCATATGCCCTAGTACATCGATTTGTTTGTAAATGGTAGAGAGCAACCTTTGTTTCTAAATTCATCATTTGTAGAAAGGAATTTGAATGTTACATATATTATAAGAATGATGAGTATGTAGCATCACATGACATGTCATAACCCAATATAGAATACACGTCTTTTATATCATAATAGTTTATTATTTTGACACATTCAATATATTTTTATTTTGTTTCAAACAATTTTGAAATTACACTTATAACATTTAGAGTTTGTTTCTCTTAAGTTCAAAACAATTTGAGTTCATTTAATCTAACTATAATAGTTTATAATCCGTTTTTATTTTAAATCTAAATTCATTTAAATGTATTTTTAATCCAACAATTTGGATTTAATTATTATAAAAAATTTAATCCAAATTTAAATTTATATAATTAAATTTTATATTTTATTCAAATTTAAAATAATTTTAAATTTATGTTATAAAAAAATCAGTTAAAATTTGTATTTGAATTAACTTAAGGAATAAATAATTTGGGTCTTATACTTAGTGCATACATTAGAAACATAATGCTTCGAAAAGACAGGTAAGGGCTGGGAGTAGGGAGGTGTTCTATTCATAAGACATTCCTTAATTCGAGCAACATTCTCCTTATTTAAATACCCTTTCTTAGACTTGATCTGATTGGAATTTTTCAGAGACTGCCCTATGTGTTGGTCGACTTAGTTGTAGTAACATGTGAGGGATCTGATACATTGTTGGATCTAGATGGTCACATAGCAGAGTAAAATGGTTGACTTTGAAAAATTACATTTATTACATTTGCCTAAGGATCAATTTTATGTTATTATAAACAAATGTGAAAGTATATTAAATCTTAAATATACAAGTTCATTTGATTTGATTAAAAAAAACTTTGTTATATTATGTGAGTATCAATATACTCAACCTATGTTTGTTAAAAATCATTTGAACATAAAAATATGATAGTTGAGATAAGATAAATGTCTAGGTGACACACACATAGTTATCGAGATTTATAATTATATATATGTTAATAGCAAGCATGATATGAATTCTAAAAGCACTACCAAAGTTCTTAGTTTTCTGAATGGTTAATTAAAAAGCGTAACTGTGTCAGTATTGCTTTAACATACTGCTATAGTACTACCACTGTACAAACTTTGCTATAGTGTTTTTAGGATCCTACATATTATAATGAAAAGCTAAACAAATATTATGACATTTTACAAGTCAAGCATTCGTCCAACAATAATTTCTGACCAACACGCTAGTGTAAAGAAATCCCCTAAAAATGCCTACACATGACTAAAAATGGGTATAGGTACACGAATTTAATGTTAGCCAGACATTACTGTTGCTAGATGCTGCTCTCAACCTTGGTTCAATGTTTTCATTCGAACATGTATTCCTTAAAATACGAACACATGAGTTTATACATAAATACACATAATATATTTGAAAAATAAAAACTTACATAAAGATAGATATCAGAAGTGGTAGTAGTCTTCTTACCAATTCTAAAAGCACTACCAAAGTTCTTAGTTTTATAAATGATTGATTAAAAATCATAACGTGTCAGTATTGCTTTAGTATACTGCTACAATACCGCTACAATGTTTTCAGGATCCTACATATTATAACAAAAACTAAACAAATACTATGACATTTTATAAGTCAAGCATTAGTCTAACAATAATTTCTGACCAACAAGCTCGTGTAATGAAAGCCTTTCGAAAACGCCTACATATGGCTAAAAATAGGCATAGGTACATGACTTAAGTGTTAGCCAGACATTACAGTTGCCAGATGTCGTTCTCAATCTCAGTTCAGTATTTTCATTTTAACATGTATTCCTTAAAATACACACACATGAATTCATACATATAGAACATGTATAATCCAACACATAATCAACTTAGCATGTAATTCAGGTACTAACACTTAGAATATATATCAAAAATAAAAGCTTACAAAAAGATAGATATGAGAAGTAGTAGTAGTCTTCTTCTTCTTCAGTACACATTTATTAATAAATCCACAATGTAAATTGGCTAATAAACCTTTAAATGAGACAATTTTAATTAAAATGAATTTTAGTCAATTAATATAACTGCAAGAAGATCGATAAATGTGAAGAAATTCCTCTTCCAAAAAGTTGGAAAATAGAAAGGGTTGTTCCTCTATAAACACTAATAAATAATAATAATAATAATAATAATAATAATAATAATAATAATAATAATATACAAACCCCTGAAGGAACTATACAAATAAAAGCGGAATAATTCTTCTACGCTTATTTCTAGTCTATCCAGAACAAGATCTTTTCGCTCTCATATTTCGTCTTTAGATTATATTATCGAAACTCCATCCAGAATTTCGACTTCCCTTATAAGAGAAACTAAAAAAAGATTTTCCAACGATGAATCTTCAAAAGATAATCCTATTTAGAAATTATATATAAACAAAAATAATATTGTAAGGGGAATTTACAATACTCAAGAACCGGATATAGTCGAATCAGAAATGAAAGTTTCTATTTAATGGATTATATGATCAAAGTAGATTTTAATCCTGGCTCTCTGGCTAGACAAATATTAAATATCTTCCAAAATGAGAACCATCTAGGAAATGGTTTTTTGAATTTTTTTCAAAAGAAGAACAAAAATACTTTCAAGATGAATTTTATAAATTTAAATCTGAGAAAAAATTATTGTTTCCTTTGTTTGCTTAGTTTACAACAAATTATATTGAAAAAAATCTTTCTATTTAGAAAGAGATTATAAACTTTCAAATGAAAATATTTTAAAAGCAACTTATCTTCCTCAACAATCTTTTCAAATTGAAAAAATGGAAAGTATTTAAATTTTGATGCCTTTTCTAAATATTATAAACGATACGTTACAAATTATTTCAAGATATCAGGGACCTTTAACTCAAGTGGTTAGAGGTATGGCGCTTTAGATAAAGGTTCCAGAGGTCATGGGTTCGAGCCCGCGAGATAGCATAATGAGTGCTATGTTTGAATGAAGCATCACTCTAACTATCAAAAATAAAATAAAATTATTATGAGATAGGTAAACCAAAATTGGAACAACGGAACTATACAAATCATTATTTAACTATTATTGATAAACAAATTATTTTTCTACATAATAAAATAGAAAAAATATTCTTTGCTATTAACAAAGTAAGACCTATTATTTCAATTGAAACTAAAGAAATAAATGAAGTAATTGCATAGTCAAATATTTACCTCCCTCTGAATATAAAGATTTTAAATTAAAAATAGAATATGAATTAGTAAAGGTTTTCAAATTAAAAACAAAATCTAACTTAGAAATTTAAAAAAAGGAAATAATGGATAATTTAAGGTTAAATACTCTTAAAGAAGAATTCCCTTAAGATAATAACAATGTAATAAAACAGTTTAAGATAAAATTAATAAACTCGAGAAATATGCATATAAGCTTTTTCAAAAATTATTCTATTATAGAAGACCTACTTCCATGGATATTTTACCAATAGAACAAGAATTCATTAGTAATAATAATTATAATGGGAAAAGTATTTATGATTGGAATCTTTATGTATTTAGTGAAAAACAAATTTATAATTTAGCTCATCGTATGATAATGTATAGCACTATTAGCAAAAATAATAGTAATCTTGCAAAAATGATAGTTGCTGATTTTACTGGCCAACATAAAGGTTAGTGGGATAATTATAATTCTCCAGCAAACAAAAATGAAATTCACAACACAGTAAAATAAGAAGATGGACAAATTATCCAAAATGCTATGTATACTTGAATAGTTACCATTTTAGAACATTTTAAAGGTAGAGTATCTGATAATAGTGAAAATATTTGTACACTTTTGTAGAATTTAAGGCGTAAAACATTAACAATTTCATATGGTATAAAGGTACTTTTTTAAATAGAGTTATGGAACTAACATAGAGTAACAACTTTCATTGGAAATCAAAATTTATTGATGGCCTTCCCCCTTATTTTTGAAAAGAGTAAAAAAATCTTTAAGAAAGGATAAAATAAATATTCCCTATGAAAGTTATACTTATGGTAAACTTATTGAAACATGTATTCCAAAAGGTTTATCACTATGCAATGAAATAAAATTGAATCAACAAATCAAACATCAAAAATTGACAGAAAAAAAATCAATGAGGACAATTTTATAGTAAATTTAGAATAAATGTTCCAACCGTTAAAAAATCTCATAAAAATGATAATAAATTTGTTGAATCCTCCTATAGAAAGGAAAAGAAATATTATTCTCATAAAAAACTAGACAAAGAGCTCAAAGAAAAGAGGAAAGAATAAATAAAAAGAAAAAGAAAATTATCCATTGTTATAAATGTGAAAAAATTAGGCATTATGGTAAAAGATGTAAATTATAAATTTACAAGTTGATAATAAATTAAAAGAAATATTATTAAAAATTTTATTAAACTCTGACTCTAAAAATGATTCAGAAGTATAGTTTGAAAATAGTTCAGACTACTCTTACAATTCTGAAAAATTTACGGTTTTAGATGATGAATCATCAGAATCTGATGCGTGTTGTGAATCTTGTATTCAGGGAAAATCCTACATAAATCTAATAATAAGTAGTGAAGATGAAAAGGAAAACTTTTTTAAGATACTTTCACAATTTCAAGGTTTAAATGTTAATGTATCAACTAATAATAATGTTTTAGAATTCTTAAAATTAGTCAAAAATCTAGAATTAAGATCTAGAATAATAGATCAAATAGAAAATACTCCAGAAACAAGTAAAAATACTGAAGTATTTACTGAAACATTTCAAAATATTAATAGTTCTCAAAATCCATATTCTATGAATGAAGCATAAACTTCTAAAAGAAAGACAAAGGATTGAATATCCTACTACTATTCAAGATCTTCATACTAAATTCCAAGATTTTAAAATGGAAATTCAAACTCTAAAAATAAAAATAAAAATCTGGATTATAAAATTTCCTTTCTAAAACAACCAAAAAGGTTATCCCTGCTGAAAATAGTCAAATAAATTATTCTCAGATAAAACTTCTAGAACAAGTATAATTTCTTTCAAAAATAGATATTGTTATATCTCAAAAATGGTTTATTAAGATAACACTTCTAATTGATAATCACTTTCAACAAGAATTAACTACACTCGTAGATAGTGGTGCACATATGAATGTAAACCAAGAAGGAATAATTTCGATTGGTTATTTTCTTAAAACCACTAATTCATTAAGTCATGCAGGTAGAGAAAATTTGATATTAAATTTAAATTACCACATGCTTATATATGTAAAAAAATAAAACTTATATTCATACAATTTTTTATTAGTTAAAAATATCACCAACTACTTGGAACTCCATTTATAGATAAAATTTATCGTATAACTCATATTGGTAAATGTTTAAGAATTTCTTCGCTAACACCCAAAAAGTGTAAAGAAAGAAAAATTTGGTTAAGAGAAGGCTTGATTAACCCTTATAGACCTCAAAAAGTATTGACAAAAGTGACACTTGTTTGAGGAAGAGCTTAGGTAAATATGTTTAGTACATTTAAGCCCATAATGAAGTCAAAAATTGTTTATGTTGAAGCTATGCTCAAACTCATGTTGAAGCCATCAATCAATGTTGAACAATCTCACGCAAGTAGAAATCGAGACTATGAATGTTTAAGAATTTGAAACAAGTTATGATTAAAAATTACAAGTGCATTAAAACTCGAAACAAGTTATCAATCATAATATCTTTATTCATATGCTATGCAATGGTTGAATTACAAGAACTTATGTGCGATTGGTTAAAAAGTACAATTGGCACTAAAATCCCCAAATTGATTCAGGGTTACAATGTTTAAAATGTAAGAAGTGAGAAAAGTATCATTTTCCCTTCCTCCATGCCCCTGGGTTGGTATTTATAAGGGTGGTAAGGCGATGTATAGATGCCATGTGGCATGCTTATACTTCGACATCAAGGATCATGTCGATATCACTCAGCGTTATGCTTAGTTTTGATAATCTGCATCATCCCTTTGTATATTGGTGAACTATAGCATCATTAAGGCATGGTATTGATAATAAGCGACATTGATAATAGGCAGTATTGATAATAGACAATACTGATGATAGGCAGTATTGGTAATGGGCGGCGTTGAAGAGGTACGGCATGCTTGAGTGGCGACATCAATAAGAGGCGGCATCGGTGAGGACTGGCATCAGTGAGGAGTGACATCACTTGAAAATTTTTAATGCCAAAGATATGCGACTATCAGTTAGATGCGATATTGACTGGATGCAGTATCTACCCTTTCTTTGATGATGTATTCAATCTTTTTGAGTGGTGGCTTATGACATGGAACCCTCCGACATCATCACTGACTTGATGAGATATAACACTAGGTTCATACGATATCATCCACTAGTGATATACAAGCTACGACATTATTCATTCGGCTTTATTGATGGAGAGCGGCATTGGTGATATGAGGCATCATTGTGGGTCTTCGACATTGGCTTTGACGACATACCACTTCCATACTTTAAATATCATTTACTGATGCGAGATGCTTTACTATTTGATAATATCTTGACAATGCGAAATGCTTTTCTATCTGATGGAGAAGGAGATGATGATGACATGATGATGATGGCCATGATGATGGTGGTGGTGGTGGTGATGGCAATGGAAAGGGTCCTTTAGATCCAAAAGATGGGGAAATGGATCGGGTGATTCTAACTTATACTCGTATGCTCACGATGTAGGCTTTACCGAATTCCCTGATCCTTGAAACATTATAAAGGACTTTCCCTCAAAATATAACACTCCCCCCAGTTGTCAGCCATAGGACAAAACTCAGGCTCATATTTTTCAAGTTTCGGCATTCCAGGTATGGAGTTCTTTATTTAAATGCATAAGACTACCCCTTTAGCTTTCAATTAATAAGCTTACTATTTTATTTAAGGAAAAAGAACAAACACTATTACAAGACGCTTTATAAAAAGAGCACGAATAAGGAGCTCCGAGTGAAAAGAGAAATTTGAACGGCTAGTTAAAGAATATAATGACTTGTCTAACAAATATAAGCACCTTTTTGGTGACGTTGTGCAGTTAATTGTTTTAAAGTAAAAACAGCATGCCCCTCGCGTGAAAAGTGCTTGCCTCCATCGGGACTGAATTACGAAAGAGAATGATGAGTTGATAACTCTCTTTTTGACGTTAATCGATGATAAAAATTCTTTGGTAGAGTTTCTCTATAAGTTTTATTCCAGGGGCAAGTTTGTTAACTTTTCTTACTTAGGTAAGAATAGTGGAAGTTTAATTAGACGTCTTCATAAAAGATACTTGGACGAACATGGGTCTAATCCTTATCCTGAGGATTGCTAGAACCTTCCTAGGGTGGCAACCATTCCACTTTCTCCTTACTCTCTTCCCCCCCGATAAGATTATGTACAGATGGAGAGATTTATTTCTGAATTTTATAAGGAATCAGTACTGTATGAACCTAAATGATTATAAGAATGTAATATGTGATTCAAGTAGCTTATAAACTTTATCACTTTTATTTCATCGTTCTTAGTTTATTTTCATATATTGTAAGAAATCCTCAAGTAGTCATGTTCCCATGAAATTCTTGAGTAAATTTATCAAGTTAAAAAGAGATTTTAAAGAGAAGTCCTTAACTCTCAGAATATCTCCGTTAGCAAAACATTGTTTTCTTAGAGATCTACAGGAAGTTTATAAACGATTTCTGGCATGACGAATACTACAAATTAAGATCAACACTCAGAGGTTTGAGAGAAATGATTTCTGATTTAGAAAAGCAAATTAAAGAGACAGGTGGAAGAAACCAGGAACGAAAAGGGAAGACGGACACAATTGTCTAATCCCGACCTTTGTCCAAAGTGTCGAAGCTGACGTGGAAATTGCACGATTACACCAAAAGGTAACAGATTTTGAGGTGGAGTTATTAAAAAGTCAAGTGAATTGTCAATTTTGGAACTTATTGTAAGTGGAGGCGATTCCAGCCTTCCTACACCTACTCTTTTGATTGGTCAAGAAAAGTTCTCTGCCCCGTTAAACCCTCATTCGAGCTTGGATAGTAAATTGCCAAAAAGAGTCAAAGAGTTGGATTTGAATGTATGCAATTTCTAAACAAATAGTAAAGGGATAAGGTTTCCACTTATCTTAACACTTATAAAGCTAAAGTTGAGAGAATTGAGCACGAAAGAAGCACTTCTTATCAAGAGATTGAGAAATTGAAAGGTAAGATCAATATTGTGAAGGGAGCAAATAAGAATCCTAACTGTGCATTGAATATTCAGATTGCGTTGATTGATGATACAAATACTATTCGGCCAAAGGAGAGGAAGCTTAAATAGCTTTTAAATTTGGCAAGTCGTCAAATTAATGATTCTTCCTCGATCGCTGAAGACTTAGGGAGGTTGGCTCAAAGCTTTGACTCGAAGCTTGTAGTCTTTTTAATTAGATTATCTTGTTATCCAATCTTTTATTCCTACAACTTTTGTGCATAACACATTAAATTGTAAATAAATTTTTACTTGAATGAATGTTACCTCGAATGTATTGTATGTGCTTTTTCTTTTGAGTTCGCCAAATTAGATATATAACTTGCTTTCCAATAATATGATATATAGCCTTGAACCAACCACTGGTTTGTTTTTGAAATTGTTTGACGATTGACATCCTGCTTTAAGGTACAAATACTCTTCTCCTTTGATACAGTCCATTGCAGAGTCATGGATGGTAGACCAGAGAACCATTTGGCGGGATAATGTCATTTGAATAGAAGACCAAAAATCCATTCTAGCAATAATATTCTGAATAGAATACCAGAAAACCATTTTGTAATAATAATCTAAATAGAAGACCAAAAAATCCATTTGGCAATAATAATTTGAATATAGTGAATATTAGGCTCATGTCCCTAATAAGTTTCAAAATACACAAAAACTCCAGTAAAAAAAAGTATGTAAATCAGGTCCCTAAAATTAAGTTACTAAGTAATTGCATATAGTTATGCAATTATTCACTGAATAATTGCAGACATTTATGAAATTATATCCAAAAGTTGCATAAATTTATGCAATTTTTTCGATGAATAATTACGGAAATTTCCATAATTTTTTTGGTGAATAATTATGGAATTCTCCGCAAATTTTTGAAAAAATTCCAGAAATTGCGTAATTTTCCGTAATTTTTTGAAAAAATTGCGGAAATTTCCGCAATTTTTCAGTGAAAATGTCTGTAATTTTTTGATATAATTGCATAAATGTCTGCAATTATTCACTGAATAATTGCATAAGTGTATGCCATTATTCGGTAACTTAATTCTAGGGACCTAATTTACAAACTTTTTTTTACTAGGGTTTTTGTGTATTTTGAAACTTATTAGGGACCTGTGCCAAACTGTCCCTTGAATATAAGACCAAAAAACCCATCTGGCAATAATAATTTGAATAGAAAACCAGAAAATCCATCTGGTAATAATAATTTGAATATAATAGTAGAAAATCCATCTCTCAACAATAATCTAAACAGAAGACTAGAAAATCCATGTGGCAATAATAATTTGAATAGAAGACCAGAAAATCCATCTGGCAGTAATAATGTCTTGTATGTTAATGGAGAATCCCGCTTCCATCTGGCACTGATAATTTCTTGTATGTTAATGGAGAAATCCCGCTTTCTTTACTTTGAAGCACCACAACTTATATTTGATAGATCCTCCACTAGAAAATTGCTTGATTTTTTCTTTGGAGCTCAAATGGGTCATTTTTGATTGATCTTCCTATAGAAGATTGCTTTTGCTTTTGGAGCACCAATGGCTTATTTTTGATTGATCTTCCTTTAAAAGATTGCCTTGATCCTTCTTTAGGATTGAGTTTGATTTTACTTCTGTGTTTGATCTTCCTCTAGAAGACTGTCTCTTACTACTCTTCGGGTAGTGATTTAAGCTTCAACTGATTTTTCTCTCACCAACTTTAGGTAATGATCTCAACTTGGATCGAACCCCTTATCATCGTCTTAGGTAATGATTTAGGTCTTTTGTCCGGTGCGTTTGGTTAGCTATCTTCAAGCAAAACCAAAGACTTACCCAACCTCTTTCTAGGAGACGCTTCAAATAGGCCATAGATATGGAAATGAAGGATGATTCAGTGCTTTGGAAAAGTCATCTTAGGCAGCACTAGTGGCTTACTCCATCCTCTCTCAAGGAGGCGCTTCGGCTAGGCTATGTAGATGGGACCAAAGGCTTACAAATGCTTTGGTCAGGCCATCTCTAGCAGGACCAATGGCTTATTTTGACCTCCCTCTAGGAGGGGCCTTAAACAAGCCATTTTTAGGCGGGAATAAGAGCTTATGCTTCGGCCAGACCACATAGGGGGTACCAAAGGCTTAGTTAGTGCTTTAGCTAGGCCATCTTAGGTGGGACCAAAGGTTTACTCCATCATCCCTCTAGGATGCACTTTGACCTGGCCATCTTTGCAGGATCAAAGGCTTTTCTACTTTATTTTAGGAACTTCTTTTCCTCCTTAACTATGTAGATATACTTATTCTAAGTAGAGAATTATTCCTTCATTACTGACTTGCTCAATATCTTTTTACAAACTCTTTAAGCTTTCCTTGTCCTACTAAATTTTTGATCTTTCCTTCCAAGCTTGAACATTGGTTAGTGTCGTGGCCATTTGAGAAGTGATAATTATAATATTGTCCTCCAAGATTTCGTTCATTCTTTGGTCGCTTCTTTTGGGAAGACAAATAGTTTAGCCTTTCCAAGCTTCGATATTGATTAGTATCGTGTCATTTGTAATGCTACGATTCTTAGTACTTGCTCATCATGAAGTCGAGGATCACTAGTAATTTGGTAAGTTGGCCTAACTACTTGAGGCTCGGAAGATCCTTGTTCATAATTAGCCATTATCCAAGTAAGGTTGAACGGGTTTGGAATGGTTCCTCAATGGAATATGCTTGGTAGAGATAAGTCCTTTAAGCCCTATATATGTAGCATAAGGGTAGTTCCACTTATGGGTTAAGCGGAGATGGAGATTTGAGCCCTCCTTCTACCATCAAAATTTTAATGAATTTTTTCGCCAATACCCAAAACATGTAAAGAAAGAGGAATTTGGTTGAGAGAAGGCTTGATTAACCGTTATAGACCTCAATGAGTGTTGGCAAAGCGACACTTGATTGAGAAAGGGCTTAGGTAATTAGGTTTTGTACATTCAACTCCATAATAAAGTCATAAATTGTTTATGTTGAAGCCATTAATCAATTTAAAACAATCTCAAGTAAGTAGAAATCATGACTATGAATGTTTAAGAATTCAAAGCAAGTTATGATTAAAAATCACAATTGCTTAGGAACTCGAAACAAGCTATCAATCATAACACCTTTATTCATATGACATGCAATGGTTGTATATATAATGACTTATGTGCAATTGGTCAAAAAGTACAATTGGCACCAAAATCCCCAAATTGATTTAGGGTTACAAAGTTTAAAATGTAAGAAGTGAGAAGAATGATTTTCCCCCTCCTTCATGCCCCTAGGTTGGTATTTATAGGGTGGTAAAGGGCGACACAGATGCCATGCGGCATGCTTGTACTTCGGCATCAAGGTTCATCTCGATAGCCCTCAAAGTTATGTTTCGTTTTGATAATCTACGTTAACCCTTTGTATATTGGTGAACTATAGCATCATTAAGGCATGGTATTGATAATAAGCCGCATTGATAATAGGCGGTATTGATAATAAACGGTATTGATGATAGGCGGTATGGTAATAGGCGGCATTGAAAAGGTATGAAATTGCTTGAGAGGCGACATCAATAAGAGGCGGCATTGGTGAGGCGCAGCATCAAAGAGGAGCGACATCATTTAAAAAATGTTAATGCCATGGATACGCGACATTGACTAAATGCAATATCGATTAGATGTGATATTGATTGGATGCGGTATCTACCCTTGCTTTGATGATGCATTCAATCTTTTTGAGTGGTGGCTTACGACACGACACTCTTTGACATTATGACTGCCTTGATGAGATATGGCACTAGCTTCATATGATATCATCCACTGGTGATATGCTAGATACGGCGTTATTCATTTGGCTTTATTGATAGAGAGTGACATTGGTGATATGAGGCATCATTATGGACCTTCGACATTGGTTTGACGACTTGACACTTCCATACTTTAGTTATCATTTAATGATTCGAGATGATTTTCTATTTGATAACCTCTTTTTCATGAATGCGACATCATCTAATGGCCCTTGTTGAAGAAAAGTGGCATCAATGGGGTGCGACATTGATGTCGTGTGTGCTAGTTGCATTTAATATTCCATATCGCATTGATGACCTCCTTTGGCTACAAGATTCTTTGATCTCGGCATTTTTGTTGTCAACATGCCCTCATGCCTTTGGAATCAATATTGGTAGTAACATTTGCCCCTAGTATGAAGGAAGCATTGACATTTTAAGTTAATATCTCAATAATGGCGCTTGTAGCCTTTTGCTATTACGTATAGATCCAACCGCTTATTTGAATTCAATATAACGACATCGGTTCACCTTCTTCCTCCCTATAAATACTTGGGCTTCTTCTTTATTCTTCTTTTACCTATGAATCAACTCAAGCAAAAAAGATTTCTAAATTCTCAAAATCATTCAAAACTTTAAATCTCCTACATCCGAGCTAATACTAAGGTACGATCTGTAATTTTAACTTCGTTGATTGTCCTTAATTAAGAAGCTTTATACATGAATCATTATTAGGGTTTTATTTAGGTTCTTTGATTTTGAACCGACGTCTGGGTTTAGACACTAAGTTTTGACATTAAATCTGGATTGTTAGTCCTTAAATTATGGGTTAAATTGATAACCTGTTCTTATGAAGGCGTTTGTTTTATGTTTCAAATTTGTTGAAAATTTTATTAGATCAATGGGGTTAGGCGGCATTAATTTGGATGACTGTGAGATTCTAGCTTAATGACAAAGTGGAAGGTTTGTTAAACCCGAAACCTGGTATTACTCTACTTTATTCCAAAATTGATGCCCTACGACATCATTATGATGCTCGACATTGATTAATTTACCCTTTGTTTATTGTTTTGACAATCGGCATAAAAGTTAGGAATCATCATAGCGTAATATATGTACATCATTAATAACTAAACAAAGATGTGGTGACCAATCCAAAACCTAAGTGTTATTGTCATGAGAAATTTTATGTCGGTCACTAGCTATAGGTGCAACATACATGAATTCGATATGAGCTAAAAGTGTTGTCATTTGAATTAGGTATTGACTTATGAGGTTATTTATGATATCGATAATCTTACTATATGTTATTACTCTTCTTCGGTAACCATTTCCAACATTCTTTTTTAAACTTATACGATATTATTTTCTCACAACATAGTCGTTGTAGTAGATTCATGGATTACTTATACACTTAATTCTTTTTATGAGAATATTTTTGAACTATTTCGACATTACTTATTGATTTCGGCTATTTCTTGTCTCGATATTGAGCATTGTTACGACATTACATTATAGTTTTTGATAGTCCCCTTAATGCGACATTCGATGTTATTCTACTTATTCGACATTAATTTTATTAATTCAATATGAGATTCATGATACATTTAGGATGGCTTTTCATTCAGTTTTTATTGAATAACCATAAATTTATTCCCACATCATAATTCTAACATTTATTTACGTACTTTTACTTAGCTAAAATTTTAAGCATTTAGGAATGTCGACATGGTGGACTTTAGACTTAGACATTTTTATGTTATGACTTGGGTGGTTCATAGTTGACATGCTATCCTTTGTTTTAGCACATAATAGTCTTTTTTTATATCATGAACATTTTGAGTTTCATAAAGTATATAATATTTTTTGATTTGCTATGATATCACTTGGTAGGAAAATGGAAGGCAAGAAAGCAGACAAGAAAGCAATCAAAAAGTCCAGTAAGGGCCCTAAAGCTTCTCCACCCCGTTTAAGAAAAGGGATCATCTTCTAAAACCGTCATGTATTACCCCTCAAGAAGAAGTGGACTCCATTCTTAAGCAATTGGATATCACAGGCATAGAAGCCAGGACTGCCAGTCCTTCTAGTAGGATAGACAACCCTCCAGAAGGGTTCTTCGCCATCGCACCAATTCACATATGGCACTCAGGATGTCTTCCTTTTCCTGACTTTCTCTTGCAATTCCAAGAACATCTAAACATCGCTCCAATCCAACTAACTTTGAACTCGTACACCTATTTGACTTGCTTAGAAATTCCTGCTAAAGAGGCTAAGCTTTTTTCTCTAAGTGCTAAAATCCTCCATATTATAGCTATCCCTGCAAGAATAGGTGAGAAGTAGGATAATCCATTATCGCATTCGTTCTCTTCCAAAATGCTTAATCACCAATCCTGTCAATCAGACAAAGGAATGGGAAACCCATTTTTTCTATATCAAATGCTACATGAGGATTTGGGGAAATTTCTCCATTATCAATAAGTTTCTATTTTCTATCATTCATGTCATATCTGTTACTCTCTTATGATGAATGTTTTCTTTCAGATTCGGCTTCTAAACAACCAAGCTTCTCTGCTAGTGACATTATCAAATCCTTGACTCTGCAATCCAAGAGTATGGGTGATAGGCTTATACTTTTGACGAAAGTAGTCTACGTCAATACTCCTTGATTTTAGATAACCATATAATACTTGGTCAACCTCTGACAGTGAAAGGAAATGCTCAAGGGAAGCCATCGTTGGTTACCAGCAAGCGATCATTGGTATGTTTTTAATATAACTAGTATGGAATTCTTGATGTTATTATCTTATTAACTTCTTTCTTTGTTTTAGGCTCATCTACTCTTGTTGTTACTTCTAAAGAGACAAAAGTTAAAGACGATGCTCCAAAAGAGAGGAGAAATAAATGATGAAGTTCATGCCCCGTCTTAGTTGAGCAAACCTATTCCATTGAGGACTACGTTGCCAACGCAATTGAGGCAATAAAAAGGAAAGTGAGCGATGATGCTCCTGCTGATATTCCATCTCCTTCCCATAGCAAAAAGGCTAAACTCATGAGTGATTTTACTCCTGTTGTTGTGGATGATGATGTACATGTTACTATTGATTTAAGCCCTGATGTGGCAAATTGGGATAAATCCCAAAACCAAACAAAGGATTCCCATACTCTCGAGTCCCTCCTAAATATTTCCTTTCCTACTTCTCCAACAACCAACAATCATCTATGTGCTGATCTTGGTCAATTTCCTTCTTCAAATGATCTTCTTCCTTTAGAGTCTCAGGCCAAGTCTCTTATTGTAAGTTTTGAGGATCTTCTCCATCTGGTTGCTCGGTCTCCCTCTTTGACATTGCTCGTGCACCCACAGCCTTCGATTTACTCAAAAGACCATCTTAGTGTCATTCTCAACCAGCTTCTGTTGGTATGCATTCTTTTCTTTTTGATTAATCTAATCTTTTAGCTTTGTATATACTATTCTTGCTTATGTCTATCAAATATTTTAGGTAGCCAAGCATATGTTCTTCTTCAAGAGGCTTCTCAAGGGCCTTACAATGAAGTGGCCAAACTTAAGTGCCAAATCACTTCACTTAACAACAGTATAATTGATATCACTACAATAAGGGATGAAGCTATTTCTAAAAAAGATAAACTTACTACTTCTTTTGATGAGGAAAAGAAACCTAGGCAATTATTAGAGGAAGAAGTGAAAAATTAAAGGCAGATCTTGAAAAGGCTAACAAAGAGAAGATCGAGCTAACTGCTAAGAATGAAAAGCCAACAAAGAGAAGGCTGAATTAGCTGATAAGAATAAATTTCTAAAGAACAAGTTACAAAGAAAAATTGACAACTTTTTCTATTCGAATAATATTATCAGGGATGCCCGGGAGAAAGTCGCCTTTTTCCTTAATAATGCTCTCCCCAAGATTATTGAGAAGTGCTACGAGAACGCTTTGTTCGTGGCATATGTTGATAACATTCAAAGATGCCCAGACTTATACTTTCTATCCCTTCCAGATTGAAATGAAAATTTCAAAAGAAAGTTTTGCCTTATGCCGAGGAAAGATAAAAGTCTCTTCAAGAAGAGTTTCCTATTAAGGAAAAGGTCGACGCCAAAATGTTGCTAACCCTTGACAATCCCCCAATTGATAAGGAAAGAGAATCAGATGGAGAAGGAAATGACGACGACAATGATGATAATGGCAATGATGTTGATGATGGTGGTGATGGTAATGGGAAGGGTCCTTTAGATCTAAAAGACGGGGGAAATGGATTGGGTGATGCTAACTTAGACTCGTCGGCTCACGATGCGAGCTTTATCGAATTCTCTGATCCTTGAGACATTACAAAGAAGGACTCTCCCCCAAAAGATAGTGCACCCCCTAGTCGTTAGCCAAAAGAGAAAACTCAAACTCCCATTTCTCAAGTTTCGACTTCCCATGAATCGAGTTCTCTATTTAAATGCATAAGACTACCTTCTTAGCATTCAATTGATAATCTTACTAGTTTAGTAAAGGAAAAAGAACAAACACTATTATGAGACCCTTTTAAAAGAGAGTGAATAAGAAGCTTCGACTGAGTAGGGAAATTGAAAGGCCAATTAAAGAATATTATGACTTGGCTGACAAATATAAGCACCTTTCTGGTGACACTGCACCATTAAAGATTTTTAAGGAAAAAAACAGGCCGCCTCTCGCTTGAAAAGAGCTCACCTTCACCGGGACAGAATTATGAAAGAGAATGTGGAATAGATGACTCTCTTTTGGATTATACTTGATGATAGGAATGCTTTAGTAGAGTCTCTCCATAAGGTTTATTCCAAGGGCAAGTTTTTTCTTACTTAAGTGAGAATAGTGGGGGTTTAATTAGATGTCTTTATAAAAGGTACTTGGACGAACATGGTCTGGTCCTCATCCTAAGGATTGCAGGAACCTTCTCAAGATGGCAACCATTCCACTTTCTCCTTGCTCTCTTCCCATGATTAGAATAAGTATAACAAGGAGAGATTTATTTCTGAATTTTATAAGGAATCATTATCGTATGAACCTAAATGATTATATGAATGTAATATGTGATTCAACTAGCTTATAAATTTATCACTTTTATTTCTTTATTCTTAGTTTATTTTCATATATTGTATAGATTAAGAAATCCTCAAGTAGTCCTATTCCCATGAAATTCTTGTGTAAGTTTATCAAGTTAAAGACTGAGTTTAAAAGGAAGTACTTAACTCCTAGAACATCTCACTTAGCAAAACAATGTTTTCTTAGAGATCTACAGGAAGTTTGTACATGATTTCCCCACCTTCGTTTTAATTTTTTGGGCGATGAGATGGATAGACTACTTAATAAAATTCGAACTAATCATGCTAAATTGATATGTGGTCAAACCAGCCATCCAGCCGAAAAATGGGACTATCGTCAACTTCCTCTACTCAATACCCCAAAAGAGATTAAAATTACTTTCGATTCTACCCTTACCATATTTATTAGGTCATAAGAAAAGGCTAAATCCGTTATCTAAAAACTTTAAGAATTAGTTATATATCGCACTGATGTAATTTCAAATTTTCTTAAGTTGTAAACCTTTATCGTTTGATGAGGAGAATTCTTTCTATGAATTAATATTCTTTCCTATTTATATGTTAAGAAAAACAACTGACACTTCCATCTAGTAGCTCAGATATCCTTGCCCAACTTGATTCTATTAAAGATAGGCCTAGGGCAGAACTCGAGAAGAAACGCTCTTCTCAAGGCACTCTGGCCTTATAATTTTCAGATAATCCTGATGCGCGAAACTGGCATGAAAAATACTACAAATCAAGATCAGCACTTAAAGGTTTGAGAGAAATGACTTCTGATTTAGAAAATCAAATTAAAGAAAGGGATGGAAGAATCCAGGAACTAAAAGGGAAGACAGACACAATTTTCCAATCCGGACCCTTTGTCCAAAGTATCGAAGCTGACGCGGAAATTGCACATTACACCACAAGGTAACGAATCATGATGTCAGGTTATTAAAAAGTCAAGTGAATTTTCAACCTTTGGAACTTATCGTAGGTGGAGGATATTCCAACCTTCCCATTCCTACTCCTTTGATTGGTCAAGATAAGTTCTTTGACCAGTTAAACCCACTTTCAGGCTTGGATAATAATGAAATTTCCAAATGGAGTCAAAGAGTTAGATTTGAATGTATGCAATTTCTAAACGAATAGTTAAGGGATAAGGTTTCTACTCATCTTAATGCTTATGAAGTTAAAGTTGAGAGACGTGAGCATGGAAGACGCACTTCTGATCAAGAGATTGAGAAATTGAAAGGTAAGATCAATATTTTGTAGGGAGTAAATAAGACTCTCGACCATGCGTTGAATATTCAGATTGCGGCGGTTGATGATACAAATACTATTTGGCAGAAGGATAAGCTTTTAAATTTGGCAAGTCGTCATATTACCGATTCTTCCTTGGTCACTGAAGATTTAAGGAGGTTGGCTCATAGCTTTGATTTGTAGCTTGCAATCTTTTTAATTAGATTACCTTGTTGTTCAATCTTTTGTGCCTACAACTTTTGTGCATAATACATTAAATTATAAATAAATTTGTACTTGAATGAATGTTACCTCGAATATATCGTATGTACTTTTACTTTGGAGTTCGCTGAATTATATTATAACTTACTTTCCAATAATATAATATGTAGCCTTGAACCAAACAATGGTTTGTTTTTGAAATTGCTTGATGATTAACATCCTGCTTTAAGGCACATATACTCTTCAACTTTGATATGGTCCATTGAAAAATCATGAATGGTAGACCGGAGAACCATTTGGTAGAATAATGTCCCTTGAATAGAAGACCAGAAATTCATTCTATCAATAATATTCTGAATAGAAAACCATAAAACCATCTGGTAGTAATAATCTGAATAGAAGACCAGAAAATTCATCTGGCAATAATGATTTAAATAGAAAATCAGAAAACCATCTGATAGTAATAATCTGAATAGAATATCGGAAAATTCATTTGACAATAATAATATAAATAGAAGACTAGGAAATCTACCTGGTAGAAATAATCTGAATAGAAGAACAGAAAATCCATTTGGCAATAATAATATGAGTAGAAGACTAGAAAATTCATCTGGCAATAATAATTGAATAGAAGACCAGAAAACCATTTGGAAATAATAATTTGAATAAAAGACCCAAAAATCCTTCTAGTAGTAATAATTTCTTGTATGTTATCGGAGAAATCCCACTTTCTTTTCTTTGAAGCACCACATCATATATTTGATAGATCTTCTGCTAAAAGGTTGCTTGATTTTTTCTTTTGAGCTCGAATGGCTCATGTCTAATTGACCTTCTTCTAGAAGATTGCTTTTGCTTTTGGAGCACAAATGGCTCATTTTTGATTGATCTTCCTCTACAAGATTGCCTCGATCCTTCTTTAGGATTGAGTTTGAATTTGCTTCTGTATTTGATCTTCCTTTAGAAGTCTGCCTCTTACTACTCTTCGGGTAGGGATTTAAGCTTCGATTGATTTCTTTGTTACCAACTTTAGGTAATGATCTCAATTTGGATCGAACATTTTATTATCGTCTTAGGTGATGATTAAATCTTTTGTCCAGTACGTTTGGTTATCTATCTTCAAGCAGAACTAAAGACTTAGCCGACCTCCCTCTTGGAGGCGCGGTGATTTAAGTCATTCGTCTGGTACGTTTGGTTAGCTATCTTCAAGAAGAACTAAAGACTTAGCCAACCTCCCTCTAGGATGTGCTTCAATAGGCCTTAGAGGTAGATAAAGGCTGATACATTGCTTTGGCCAGGCCATCTTAGGCGGGACCAAAGGCTTACTCCATCCTCCCTCTAGGAGGCGCTTCGACCGGGCCACGTAGGCGGGACCGAAATCTTGCAGAAGCTTTGGCCGGGCCATCTCTAGCGGGACCAAAGGTTTATTTTGACCTCCCTTTAGGAGGTGCCTTAAACGAGCCATTTTCAGGTGGGAATAACGGCTTATGCTTTGGCAGGCCATGTAGGTGGGATCAAAGGCTTAGTCAGTGCTTTGGCCAGGCCATCTTAGGCGGGACCAAAGGCTTACTCTGTCCTCCCTCAAGGAGGCGCTTTAACCAGGCCATCTTGACGGGATCAAAAGATTTTCTCCTTTATTTTAGGAATTCGTTTTCCTCCTTAACTATGTAGATATACTTATTTTATGTAGAGAATTCTTTCTTCATTGCTGACTTATTCAATATCTTTTTACAAACTCTTTAAGCTTTCCTTGTTCTAGGAAATTGTTGGTCATTCCTTCCAAGCTTCGACATTGATTAGTAGTGTGGACAATTGAGTGGTGGTAATGGTAATATTGTCCTCCAAGATTTCATTCTTTCATTGGTTGCTTTTTTTGAGAAGGCCAACTGTTTAGCATTTCCTTAGTTAAGAAGCAAATATCCTTATGAGAATCAATAAGAAAATAGTTCTTCGAAAATCATGAACTTCTGGAAGATGATTCCTTTGAATTTGATTTAGCTCTTTTGCTTTATGTGACAGGCTCTTTAGCTTCCATAGCAAGATTCCTCTTTAAAGAGTTTTGAGCTTTGTCCAATCTATGGGAACGGCTAAGCACATTTTTCCACTTTTGAGCGGATCTGTCAAAATCCTTTGTTACTTCTCCTTTAAAAATGGTTCCCCTTGCTGGAGTTGAATTCTCTTTCTCATTTCTATAAAGATGTTATCCTATTTATCCTTCTTTTCCAAAGCAAAGATTGGTGGGCCCTATGTGAAATGGGTTTAGGCTCCATTTATCCGGATCATAAGAAGTTAAATTGTCTTCTCTTATCTTCCATGATTTGTAGTGCTACGATTCTTAGTACTTGCTCCTAATGAAGTCGAGGATCACTAGTGATTTGGTAGGTTGGCATAACTACTTGAGGCTCGGTAGATCCTTGTTCAGAATTAGCCATTATCAAAGTGAAGTTAGATAGAGTTTGGAATGATTCCTCAATGGAACATGCTTGGTAGGGATAAGTCCTTTAAACCATATATATATGTAGGTTAAGGGTTGTTCCACTTGTGGGTTAAGCGAAGATAGAGGTTCCAGCCCTCCATTTAATACCAAAATGTTAATGAATTTCTTTGCTAATACCCAAAAAGTGTAAAGAAAGAGGAATTTGGTTGACAAAAGGCTTAATTAACCCTTATTGACCTCAACAAGTGTTAGCAAAAGCAACACTTGGTTGAGAAAGGGCTTAGGTAAATAGGTTTAATATGTTTAAGTCCATAATGAAGTCATAAATTGTTTATGTCCAAGCTACGCTCAAATTCATGTTGAAGCCATCAATCAATGTAGAACAATCTCATGCAACTAGAAATCGAGACTATGGATATTTAAGAATTCGAAGCAAGTTATTATTAAAAATCACAAGTGCTTTGGAACTCGAAACAAGCTATCAGCAATAACATCTTTATTCATATGCTATGCAACTACTGAATATACAAGGACTTATGTACAATTGGTCAAAAAGTACAATTAGCACCAAAATCCCCAAATTTATTTAGGGTTACAAAGTTTAAAATGTAAGAAGTGAGATAAGAATAATTCGCCCCTTCCTCCATGCCCCTAGGTTGGTATTTATAGGGGTGGTAAGGCACTGCATGGATGCTATGCGTCATGCGTCATGGTTGTACTTCGGCATCAAGGTTCATCTTGATGCCGCTCAACGTTATGCTTTGTTTTGATAATCTGCATCATCCTTTTGATATTGGCAAACCATGACATCATTAAAGCATGGTATTGATAATAAGCGGCATTGATAATAAGAGGTATTGTTAATAGACGGTATTGATGATAGGAGGTATTGATAATAAGTGGAAAAGAAGAGGTATGGCATCACCTGAGAGGTGAAATCAATAAGAGGTGATGTTGGTGAGGAGCGGCATCGGAGAGGAGCGACATCACTTGAAAAAGGTTAATACCAGAGATAGCGACATTGACTAGATGCAATATCGGTTAGGCGAGATATTGATTGGATGCGGTATCTACCCTTGCTTTGATGATGCATTCAATCTTTTTGACTGGTGGCTTACGGCGTGGCCCTTTTCGACATCATCACTGCCTTGATGATATATGGCACTAGCTTCATACGATATCATCCACTGGTGATATACGTGATACAAAATTATTCATTCGGCTTTATTGATGGAGAGCGACATTGGTGATACGAGGCATCATTGTGGGCCTTTGACATTGGCTTTGACAACATACCACTTCCATACTTTCATTATCAATTACTAATGCGAGATGCTTTGCTATTTGATAATCTCTTTGTCATGAATGCGACATTATCTAGTGGCCCTAGTTGAAGAAAGGTGGCATTAATGGTGTGCGACATTGATGTCCTGTGTGCTGATGGCATTCAATATTCCATATCGTATCGATGACCTCCTTTGGCTACAAGATTCTTTGATCTCGGCACTTTTGTTGTCAACACGCCCTCATGCCTTTGAGATCTATATTGGTTGTACCAATAAGATTGGAATTATGGGCATTTATGAAATTAAGCCTATTACTTTTCTGTTTATAACGAAACATTTTACAAAGGTTCTGTGTGAAATAAAAAATCTTTTAATACAATAGATTTTCCATTTAATTATCTGAAATAAGAAGTTAATTCTCTTTATATAGAGGAAAAATTCTAAAATCCTAAATTACAAGAAATGATTTACAGAAAATTATTTATGGAAATTTGTAATGGTCATCCAAATTCATTTTGGGATAGAAAAAAACATACTGTTAGTCTTCCATATAAATAAGATTTTGATGAAAAGAAGATTCCTACTAAAGCAAGAATTTGTGAAATGAATTCTAAATATTTAGAGTTATGTAAAAAAAATCATTATTACAAAAGGTCCAATAAAACCATCACAGTCACCTTGGTCATACACTGCATTTTATGTAAATAAACATAGTGAATAGGAAAATGGTGTTCCTAGATTACTAACAAATTATAAACCACTGAATAAGGTTTTGAAATGGATCAAACATTTGATCCTAATTAAAAAAGATTTACTTGACAAATTATATTATGCTATTATAGTTTCTAAGTTTGATTTAAAATCTGGGTGTTGGCAGATCCAAATTTCAAAATCTGATCAATACAAAACTACATTTAATGTCTTAGTCGGACATTATGAATGGATAGCGATTCCTTTTGGGTTAAAAGATGTCCTTTGGAATTTCAAAAATTAATAAATGACATTTTTATTCCATGTAGTGAATCTGTTATAGTTTATATTGATGACATCTTAGTATTTTCTAAAGATATTGAAATGCATTTTAAACACTAGATATTTTCAGAAAAATTATTTTTTAAAATGGTTTGGTAATATCAAGGAAAAATATGTCTTTATTCCAAACAAATGTAATATTTTTGTTTCATAATATTGGAAAAGGAAAAATAGTTCCTATAAATAGAAACATAGAATTCACTTTAAAATTTCTAAATATAGTAACCGACAAAACCTAATTTCAAAGATTTTTGGGTAGCTTAAATTACATATCTTCTTATTATGTGGATTTGGCTACAACTGCTACTATCTTATATGATAGCTTAAAGAAGAATCCAGGTCCATGGATAGAACAACATACTCAAGCTGTTAAAA
Organism: Allium fistulosum; assembly: GCA_030737815.1. NCBI lineage: Eukaryota > Viridiplantae > Streptophyta > Magnoliopsida > Asparagales > Amaryllidaceae > Allium > Allium fistulosum. The sequence goes on from CM060906.1 coordinate 425,072,810, forward strand.
TAATAAAGGAAAAGGATTATGATCCCAAAGGAGGGGTAATTTGTAACATCCTGGTATTTTCAACCATTCGCATCCGGACATGTAAGACTTGAATTGCTCAAAATATCAAATTGTTAATTTATATTTGGCAAAACTCAGCATTCACAGTAAATAAATAATCATAGAATCATAGACACGGAGTAATATAACAATAAGCAGCGGAAACAAAATGAATAGTAGTTCATTAAGCTACTATATATATATAACAGAGTAAAACAAGATACAACAGAAGTCTCAAATACAAAGAAGTCTCAATACAATAGTCAGATACAAGATAAGAATATATCACAGGAGTCAACTGAATAACTGCAAGCTGAATAAATAGATGGATCTCCAAGCGAAGCTCCAACTCCAATGGTGAGTCTCAAATGCTGTAACACTCAGTCTGACCCGAGCATAAAGCAAAACACAAAACACTCGAGTCAGGATTAACATTCTTATATCAATAAATCTAACTCAAGTGAAAAATCAACTGAAATACAAGTAACTCAAAGGATGTTTAGGATAACCATCCTCTAAGGATCCGTTAAACTATCTACTATGTAGTAATATACGCTATTATAATAATGTCTATAGTAAAGTAAACTATTAGAATAGCGTTAAGGTGTTACCCATTTCCCCCTTAACACATTTTATAATGCCAATAGTCTATACAGTACCGTAACTCCCCGTAAACTGGGGCCGCCAGAGGATACCCCATAGGTACGACATAAAACAAACTCGTAGAAGGCACGCTAGGGTAGGTGACACAGCACAACTAGGCAATGCCACGGTAGATATACCAATTACACTTCCGGACTGTTGGTAACGCATAGCCGCAACTACCGTCCAACTTGATCCACACTCCCGAATCAAAGGTGCGCACCAAATCACAAAGTAATAGAATGGCTAACGATGAAGTGTGTCCAATCGTAGGAGCTACCTCACTTGGCCCGTCAATAGCTCCTGTTTTAGCCACCTTATGCTAACTCACGAGAGTTAGGTCCACGTATGTATACCTTTAGGATCGTCGCCACCATCCTACTTCATTCTGGAATCTCCACCGCGTACACAGTTGTTAAAGTGGTTTTCGGTATCGACAGAGAGTATGCCCATATCCGATCCCGGTCTCTTTAACAACCAAACGTTATTATAACACCGCAGACATTTCAAAATAGTTTATACTTCAAAACCAAAATATCATTTCCATTTCAAAAACCAAATCAATACAATATCATTTCCATTTCAAATATATTAACTTCCAAAATCATAGTACTTTCAAAGTTATAACACTTCCGAAACCAAAACACTTAAAATTATAACACTTTGGAAATCACAACATTTTGAAATCATAGCACTTTGGAAATCATAACACTTTGAAATCATAACATTTCCTTTAAACCGTTTAGGTATTAATAATAGTATATATAATAAAATAGTTTATAAAATAAAATAGTTTATATAAAAATAGGTATTAGTTAAAATAGTTTATATTAAAATAATTAGTATATTAAAATAGTTTATATTAAAAATAGTTTATATTAAAATAACTAGTATATTAAAATAGTTTATATTAAAAATTTAATAAAGTAAAATATATAAATAGTTTTAAATATAATTTAAAAATACTTTATATAATAAAATAGCTTCCTCAAATTTCACAAATCGATTCAAATCAACTCGAATTCAATATTTCAAATTTAATTCAATCTCAATCCATCACTTTCAATTCAATTCAGTTTCTCAATAAACCCTTTCAAATTATATCGATTTCAAATACAGATTTGAACCACAAAATAAACCATTTCAATTTCAATATATTTCAAAGCTTTAAATATTCCACAATTTCAAAACTAAATTTGATAATTTCATATATATCTTAATTTAACATCATTATTATTTGGTTTTGAAATATCCACTTAATAAATCCAATATCATTTAAATAAATCCCCAAATTTCAAATCACTAAATATTTCCTTCAATTATTTAAACTTCAAATATTCATTTAATCACCTTAAACCAAAATCAAGTTATAAAAATCATATCCCTTAAAATCTCAAATTCAATAAGTTTCAAATCGATTTAATTAAATAAATTCTTAATTAAATACCATTTCAAATTTATCTTCCCAACCTTAAAATTATTATAAACTATATATTTGAAATATAATTTTAAATAAATACTTAAACATATTGTATATAAATTAAATCAAACTTTATTAAATTAAATCTTATTAATAAATCTATTTTATATTAAGACTTATTTATATATATTTTAAAATATTAAAATTGGAAGTAAATTCTTAAACTTATAATTTAAAAACTAACTTATAATTTGAAATTTTCAAAACATATAATTTTAAAAAAAATCAAGAATTTAACGATATATAAAATAACATTTATGTATAATATTTAAAAATCAATATTTATATAAACCATATATATTTCTTTTAAAACTTTGAAAAATCATTTTAATATATATATATATATATATATATATATAGACCACGGTGTCTGTATATAATTTTCTAACCTATGGTCAAGTGATACAGATATTTATCATTTCAATCCGCAATTTAAATATATACGGGTATATATCATTTTAACCCGCAATCCCAAATTCAATTCAAATGAAAATCGCTTGGGTCTACCATTTCAACCCATAACGATTTTCTCCTATTCTACAGATCGTTCGGGTATGTTTCATTTCAACCCATAGGGAATTCTATACTAACAGGGAACTTGCAGAGTGATAGCAGATATGATAATAACATAATAGACATATATCATCAATATAAATAACAGATAATGGTGTCAGATGTCACATGTGAACAGATATAGATAATAGCATATATATAGCAATGTAAATAACTAACAACAGCATATTTCAATTATCGTTTCAATTGGAATCAAATTTAATAGATATAAGAACGTTAATCGTGAGTGATTGCTCACCTTTCGAGGTTAGAGGATAGACAATGAAGTTGTGTTACGAAATGCAAGCAGGACTTCCAAAGCAAAGCTAAATTGACATGAATTTTGACGGACAAGCTGATAGATAGGAATCAATGAGAAAAAATCAATCAGTTTGATAGAAACAGAATATATATATATTATATTTATTTTCAAATCAATATTAATTTAAACACATATTAAATTAAATATATATTTCAAAATCATTGCTTTAAATAAAACACATAAATAAAACAACATATCTACATAATATAATTTGAAATATATATATATATATACTTAATAAAATGCAAAATACTTACATATATTGTATGTGTTCATTTGAAAATATCAATGTATATATTCAAAAGTCGGTTTAAACAAAATTTCAAATAAATACTCAATCCAAACACAAAGTCTCCATCTATAAAATTTAAAACCAAACTACATTATACAATTCTACTTTGCAGCAGAACCAGACCACTATATATAACTTACATATAAAGAATAAAAGAAGAATCTACAGCAGTACTTATATAAACTACAAAACAAGTTATAAATTTTTTATATAAACTTATATACAACAGAATACAGCTTTGATACTGTAAACACTTAACAATATATATACAGTAAAACCGAGTTTATAACAACACATACATCTTATATAAATTGTATACTTAGATATAAATAACTTTAACCATACTTATAATTTTTCTTTTCTCTCGACTAAAAGTAGACAGTAAGGTGAATATACCTTTTTAACTTTCTAAACTTTATAAACTGTATAATATATATAGCACATACGTATAAAACAAACATATTATACTAATATAACTTTATAAACTAACAGACCTTATATATGTAAACTAAACAAATATTATAAAATCTATATACTAACATACAATATATCACACGCAACCTATAACTGTAAAATCAAAACACATATACAGTTTTATACTCAACAGAAAAATATACATAACCACATAAACATATTACATAGACACGTTATAAACCCATAAAAAACTGTAAAATAATTATATAAAGCTATATATATATATGCGGCTTTGAAAATTGGTATGTAGGCAAAACATGTAACAAGAACTAATAACTTTATAAACATTATATACATATAAACATATATATACCACTCACAAAAGCTACTATATAATAATATATATAATACTTAAAAATTAAAATAGTATTTATACTTAGAACAATATGTATATATTATATACTTAATAAATTGCAAGATACTATATATACAAATAGCTCTGCACTTATTATATACAGTAAACAAAATATACAATATATATATATATATATAAACTACCTTTGCAAAGAAAGGAGAAGAAGGCAATTGCAAAGGGGTGATGGAAGAGGAGCTCTGCATCACTGATGGTGGTCGGCGACGTGATGGTTGCAAAGCTCGGCTCGATTGCACGCGGGTTTGCATTTGCATGGAGGCGGAGTAGCTACGCTGTGGAGTTTGCGGTTGAAACATGGCTAGGGGATGATGGGTGAAGCAAGGCTCGGTTGTGATGGAGGGAGGCCGAAGGGAGAGGAATTGGGAAAAATGACGATCCGGATTACCTTTTATATAATGTTATATATATATATATATTTAGCTTAGAGAAGATGAAAAAAATAAAAATAAAATGACAGAGAAAGAATGAGAAACCAAAGGACACAGCATTAAATTCCACCAGTGAATTGCAAAAGTCACACGTAAATTTCCAAGAATATTAATGGCTAGTGGCCTTTGGTTATCCTCGGAAACAAACGAAAAGATACTGAACTCAAAAGACCACGAAACGAGTACCGATATGGTTACCGTTTACGCGGATTCAGCTGCGTACCGGACTTCAAAACATAGAATTGAATATACCGCAGAGATCGGCATGACGAGACGATCAAAACGGTATACTAATATCAGTGGTACGATCATCCTATCAAAAGTCGATATCGGTACCGAAAATGCTGCAAATCTGACGAAAATAAGATAAACGGAGCAATGGCAGTCCAAATTTGAAGAAAAGAAATATGACGTCACACTCAGAAGATGATTTAAAAATTTATTATATAAAAATATTCAGGTTTGGAAAAGATTTTATTTTCATCTAATTTAACTGATTTGAATTTAAATAAAACTACATAATAAAATAAACTTCCATATTATCATATGAAAATTTACCATTTTCTACGTTTAAATAGACGTATTTCAAATATCAAATTTTTAATTCAAAATTTTATTATTTAAAATTTCAAAAAATTCAATTAATTAAATAAATAAAACCACTAAAATTTACGGGTCGTTACATAATTCCTCTTACAGAGGAAGAGACAGAGGAAATGTAACAACCCAGTATTTTGCATCAATTGATTATCGAAATTAGATGATTAAAATTGCTATTGAAATTTAAAATCAATTTGAAATTTCTTTTATAAAAATGGTTGAGAAATTATTTTGGGCTTTAAATAAATGTATTTCTTTTATTTTTTTATTTAAAGCCCGGCCCTATTTTTTTTGTTATTTGCCCTAACATGTCGGCCCGCTTCAATTTGTAACTTCGATCCCCCTTTTTCTTTACTTCCTGGCCCGATCCCTTGAGAAATAAAAATGGCGATTTAGGGCTACGGCGATGTTTCGATTCTCTGGCGAATCTGGCTCGATCTTCTTCAATACTTGCTCGACTGAATTAGGGCTTTGCCCTTGTTCGTTTTGCTGGCGAATTGAAGCTACGGCTTCGTCTTCCTTTGTGGCGACTCTGGAATTAGGGTTTTTCCCTGTTGCAATTTCGAGCTTCGGCTTTCTCTGGCGATTCAGGTGAGTAATCTCGATTACTCACATCTAATTTAGCCTCAAGTTGTAGAGTTTAGTTTCATGTGATTTTCTTTCGTATATATTGTATGACTTCGTCTGATAACATATTTGAATTTGTCAACTACTTTCTCTGGCCGCTTGATTTTGTATTTATGATTGAGATATTTGTGACTTTTTCATACGCGTATCTTTTCGTATATTTTGAAGCTTGGTTGCTTGATAATCTCGGCTTTGAATTTTTCTTGCTTGATTCTTGACCACCATATCTCTGACCTGTTCATATGCGTATATTTTCGTATGTGGTGAAACTTGATTTCCACTGCTTTGAATCTGGACTTGATTTTGAACTGCGAAATTATTTGTTGGCCACGTTATTGATTCCTCGGCATTGACTTTGACTTTGTAGACTTAGAAATGTTGGCATCAGTTAACTTTGTAAATTTTTCTGGCCCCTATGAGCTTCGTCTCCGACCATCTTTTATCCCTGACCTGTTTGTTTGATCGCTGTTCATCGGGTTGCACTGTTTTGTCTTGAATTTGGTCTCTCGGCTATGTAGTAATGGCTTTGCTTGTTCACTGAAATGTTGCATTACTATGTTAATTCTCGACTTTGCATTTTTGTTTGGTTTTGTGGTGTGCACTGTGCATTCATGTGCATACTGTTCTTTTGATTTTGCACTGCTGCATCAGTTTACTTGATCCATATTGTCACTGTATCAAGTTTGAGATTTGCTCATTTGAGCTGCAGTATGCACTTGAGTCATGGTAGCATTTGCTCCTGCACTGATTCATACATTGCAATCTTCACTGACTCATTTTGAATTTTCCAGTTCAATCACTGTTTCACTTGTACATTGTGAAGCAGTGTTGTATTTCTTGAAGTCTTCATTGCATATTGCTCTGATCTAATGCTTGTTTCATGTTGATATCCATTTGCACATGACTCTTGTACTTGCGCATATTTGTTGCAGTTTCACTCAACTTCATACATGACCTGTTTTACTTGTTACCTGTAGTGCTGACATTGTGCATTTTCCTTCTTGCTTTCATATGGTTTTATTTGTCCACTGCAACTTTTTGTTCGCATTTTTATTATACAGACATTTGAGCATTTTCTATTGTCGCTTTACTGCAACTTTGGTTTGCATAATTGATATGCAGTAATCTGTAGCACTTGCTCATTGTCGACCCTTGTGTCACCCTGTCTTGTTTGATTTTGATAAACTCTTGGCATTGACCTTTAAATATTGTGTGTTGTGGTGCCATATCTATGGTGCCCTCACTATCATATTGCTCTGTTCATACAGTTGTACTGGTGACTTGCCTTTGTGATTGTTTTTGCTGGGCATTTATTTGTGCACTATGCACTTGTGGGTCTTTATTGTCCCAACTGTCGAGTACAGGTTGCATGCAAATTTCAATTGCTGTCAACCTGTGGCTTTCGTGCCTTGATGCTATTTCATTTTTATATTTGCTGTGCATTTGTTTTAAGTATAATTGCAACATGTTGTAGTTGCAGTTTTGTTGCAGTTTTCCCTTCGTCTTCATTTGTGTCTGCAGTTTAAGTTTTATATGCAGTTTTGCCTGGTTGGTTTGCATTGTATTAATGCATTTAGAATTGTTTTCGAATTCACTTGAGTTGAATCCGTTATTTTGGGTTTGACGTCGTGTGCGTTGTAAATTTTCAATGTGTACATACGTACACATTGTACATGTCTGCTTTGACCACTGAGGCCGTAGTATTGAGTTTTGAATCTTTAATTGATTTTGGGTTTGACCTTGTGATCATTCGTGACTTTCACTGAGCTTTTGTGTAATTCATTACTGTAGTGGCGAGGCAGTACACGCGTGCGTGTACTGCAGCCCTACTAGATCTGATGTTTTCTATCGCTAGAATTGTTTTATGTTGCCAATGCAATATATTTTGACTGTCGTCTTATTGTTATTTAATTATTATTGCTTCCGTGCATTAATGACTGAGTTTGAATTAGACTGACCCGTGTATTATTTTCTTTTGAATTTAATACTCGGGTCAGACCCGAGTTATTTCAGGTTGTAGATTTCCTGCTTTGGGTTGCTGTTTGAGCTACGAAGACTTTTCATATCTCTTGAAGTGGTCTGTGTCTTGTTGTAGTAGTCAGTGTGTCTCTTTAGGGTTGATATGTATTCATGTACATTAGTTGATAATGTATTTGTATATATAACTTCCAAAGTCGACAGTTGTAGTTGTATCATATGTATTGTGTCAATTGTATTGTAACTGACATCGGTTATTTATATATGAGACTTTTTGTTCTATCTGTGTTCCGCATTTATATTATCTGTGTTATTTTTATATTTACTGTCCTGAACTATTATAGCCACTGTGTAGTAGTTTTGAGTTTGTATCGGTGTGTCGGATTTCCTCCTTAAATAAAAATGCACGTTATACTATCTGACATATCGGTGCTCACACAAAGCAATTACATGGATGGTCGCTCCTCAACAGCCTTATTCTCCGTGCTAGTTGACAACATTACACCGTAATGTTCTTGGCTAGCGTGGGTATAGAGGTGGGGCGTCACAGGAAATATCCTAGCCTAATATGGCAACAAAAGGCTAAAAGTTGAAAATTTAACCGTCTCGAGGAGTAATAGCTCCAAGATTCTTCAATAAGGAATTTTCAGAATACAAGAAAAGGTAAGGGGCTAATAGCCAAACAAGATCTTCTTCATATGCTAACATAATTGGTAATAAAGAAAATGAGGAAAATATAACCACATACACAGAAAATACTCATAAAGAAGTAATACTTCTTCTAGAATTCAATGATCTTAAAAGGGAAGATAATCCCTAAAATCTAATGTGGAGGTACATCGACACGACATCATTTGCTGTTACGGCATACAAGTAAAGATCATACTATGAGTAATAAATGCGTCTGAACTTATGAAATAACACATTTCAATATAGGTGATCCAAATGTTTATAGTTTCAACAAAATAATTATTAAAAGGCTAATATTGCCTGAAGAATGTGGGTTATCTACCTGAAAAGAAGAAGAAATTTTTATACCCGACAAAATGGTTACTGTTAGGTATAATTACCGGATTATGTTATCTTGTTGGAACTAGACCAACCCGCAGCGGAGTTAAATAGTAAATTTCAAAAAAATTCTTTTATTAGATGTTTATTGGGCCTATGAAGTCTAATCCATTTAGAACTATTCTAAATTTTCCTTTAAATAAAATCTATATTTCATTTAACTTTATAAACAAGGATTAATATTATATGATTTGTGTTATATTTAAATAAAATTAATATTTTATTTAACTTTATAATAAAGATTAATATTATATGATTTGTATTATATTTTGGATATGTGTATCATATACACATATATGTGTGCGTGCATGTGCGATATAATAATGTGACATGGTTTAACATGCCAGTATATAGACATTGGGAGTTACAACACAACGAATATATTACTCCCTCTAGTATTCGATCATGCCATCTAAATGAAATATATATGTGCATAAAATGATTTATATTTATATGTGAAAATATATCATATATATATATGTATGTATGTAAATAATTGATAGTTATAATAAGTTATTTAAAATATATAAGTAGACACACACACACAGATATATATATATATATATATATATATATGTGTGTGTGTGTGTGTGTGTGCGTATATGTATATATAATTAAATTATAAAATCATTTAATAATTAATATAAAATAATTTTGAATATAAATATTTATGTGTATATTACTGTAGCAAACCTAAGAATAAAAAATAATTTTTTATAGTAATAAGTCAAAATAATATGTATTTATAAATACACTAACATATTTGAATATATATATATATATAACAAACTATATATCTGTGCAGTTAAAGCGCTCGGCGGATTTAAAGCGGTGGAGGTGCAAAAAGTCATAGCGGGGATATAGCGAGGATATAGCGGGATATAGCGGATGGCTCTAAAATAGCATATAAAACTAGTACTTAACGTTTTTACAAATATATAAAAGGTAATTAAATGAAATTTTATCATTCAATTGAATATAATTAATACATAAATAATTTTAAACGAAAAACATGTGCGAATATATTTTAAATAAACGTAAAACTATTATATAACATAATTGAATTTAGTAGAATATTAAAGTATTTTCATTTCTGAAAATATATTAAAAATTAAATCAAATAAATTAGTTTCATAATTTTTATAATGTATAAATGAAATTTTTTAATTCATTTTATTAAAGAAGATATAGCGGAAATAACGGAATATAGCTGGAATAACGGGATATATCGGAAATAGCGGGGCTTAAAGCGGAAAGGCTATATTTTGGGGCTATATAGAAAAATCGTAGCGGTAGAAGTCCGCTATGAGATATAGCGGGGTTATAGCGGGGGCATTAACTACACAGCTATATATATAAATATAATTTAATCAATTTATAGAGAACTCTCGACTCAAAAAAATAATTTTTTTTACAATATATATATATATATATATTTAAGTATAAGTATTTATTAATTTACAAATAGATATATAAATATATAAATAAATGTGTCTTTAATAATAGTTGTAATACTTTTGGTGTCACGCTTTTTTGGTATCAGCTTAAACTACCAAAAACACTCCTCTATAGATATAACCAAGTCTTAATATCATTTAAAAATATAATCTAGCTCATCTACAGATATTACAAATCTTAATATCACTTAAAAATAGGATCTAGCTCATTTATACGTTTTACTAAATCTTATTATCACTTAAATATAAGATTTAGCAAATAGATTTTCTTTACAAAATCGTTTTTTATTAATTAATAATATGAATAAAACTTCAAACCAACAAATAATTAGATGTTGCAACTTAGAAAATAAAATTCAAACTAACTACACATGATTTCAACGTAAAAATATGACTAAATATTTATGTAAATCATTTTTCCTTGAATGTGTTAAACATATAAAATTTATAGAAAAACAATTCACGTGCGTAGCGCTATCCATCATCACGCGCGAAGTGCGTGACGCTCGTATATATAAATAATAATAATTTTTGGTTATAAATTAATTTAAATTACAGCAAGCCCTCGGCTCCTATAACAAATTTTATGATGATCTTTTTAATTTTTTTATTTATAAAACGATTTTTAAATAAACAATTTATAATTAAATATAAAATCTGCTTGGAAAATTACTAAAAATTATAAAAATTTAATTTTAAAATCAGAAAATTATGTTTTATATCATATATAATTTTACACTTCATTTCATATTTTATTTGAATTTATATATATTTATTTGATTATATAATTAATTTCTAGTTAGGTAATTGTTAAATTAATATTTAAATATAAAATAAATAAAATACATACTAAAATAATAAAATATTGCTACCGAATGATATTATAAAAATAAAATTTTATAAATTTTAAAACATTTATTATACAATTTTATTCTTTAGAAAATGATTTATTATTTAAAAAGGCATATTTAAATAATATTTTATTAAAAAAATCTGGTTAGGCCAAGAATTCAATGGTCAAATATATTCAAAATGATAAAAATATTATTTATACCTATATTCATTAATATATTTTCAAACATCAGATATGTGACAGCATACTGATAAACTAGTTTCATAGTATTTCCACCTAAGCATCATATGATATAACAATTAACTAAACATTGATAAATGGATGTAAAGTAGAGACCTTCCAAAAGCCTATTAAAGACATGTTGAAACGAAGTTGAGTGCTCCTTGAATCATATTCACAATTTGGAAGATGCCTGTTCCAAATTGTCTACTGCGTCAATCACATTGTAGTATTTTTGATATGTATTTGAACCTAGATAATATCGCTGATATATCTTATATCACTTCTAAGTCAATATTTTTTCAAAATATCACTTAAAATATTATTGCTGATATATCGCCTGATATTTGCCGATATATCACTTTGATATGTTACGTAAAATACTTGATATTTTTTAAGAATATCGTTCATTGTTGTATGTGTTTGAGAAAACATTTTTACAAATATAAATCTTCGTATTCTTAATATTTTTTTGTATATTGTGAATAAAATTTGTAGACTATATTAGAAATCCCAATGCATTAATTTTTTAGTTTTAACCATATAGTTTTAGACTTCTTCTTTAGTCTTTCAATAAAGAAAACTCTACTTATTTCATTATTTTATATGTTTTATTTTTCTTGAAGATTTTACTACTAAAGACAAGATCATGAAAGAACTACTTCTCATTTTAGTTATTTTTTGTTCACCATTTTTAATGGGTAAGTTAGCTTGTGAAAATTCATTTTATTAGTTATCATCATGCACCTAAAACTAAAAGTTGAAGAGCGGTAAAGTTATATATTTAACATATCTGTGAGAAATGCAGATTAAGGATCTTAAGGCTAGAATTAACACTAGAGGGGGGTGAATAGTGTTTAAAGAAATTTGTTAATCTTTTTGAGTTTATCTTACTTTGTTAACAATGTATACACTAAACAGACACAGATATGAACACAGAATCAAACACAGATGCAAATATAAAGTAAAAGCAGTAAAGGAAAGAACACACCGGATTTTATACTGGTTCGGAGTTACCCTACATCCAGTCCCGCAACACAAGTACGGATTTCCTTTCAAACTCAATTCAACAATTACAACCCTCGGTTTCAAAACTATGAGGTACACCCTCCAGAATAACAATCCTCTGGGTAGAGATACTTGATTTCCGGGGCAACAAGTTCACCCAATTGATTTCCAGGGCTACAATCACACCTTCTCTTGCTCGATTGATTACGGAAAGTCTATAACTCAGATTAGCACTTGGATCTTGTAGAGATAGTGAAGAGAATCAAAACCAGAAATTATCTAGTTAGATTCGATATTGATTTCGGCAGAGTAATGGTGTAATTTGTAAATAAGAAAGTGGAGAAGAAGAAGAGAAGTTAAATCAGAGAAAAAGTGGTATAAAATTCATTGAAACTGACCCCTATTTATAGAAGAACAACAGTCATGTCCATTCGTGAAGAGTTATGGCGAATAGACACTTCTTTTGAATTTGAATTTTGAACTCAACTGACACCATGTCGACATGGTACCTATAGGCATGTCGACATCCCACAGCCTTTTTTGATGTTTTGAATTTCTTTGAAAATAACATTTATCTTATATAAAAACTATTTTAGACTTTACAAATATACTTGACTATAGTTGAAATTCATAAGTAAATATAAAGAACAATATATATATATATATATATTATTTAACTATAATTTAAATCAAAGTATAAATAATTTAAAAGTTAAATATATTATTTGAAAAGACAGTTTAAAATCAGGAGTAATTTTGACTCTGAAAATAAAGGTGTTTTGAGGCTAAAATTATTTAAAATCGGAATCGAGGGTTTTGAATCTTTTTAAAAGAAAAGTTTTGAAATCATTTCGAAAATAAGATAATTTTGAAAAATCATTTGAATTAAGATTAGTGGATACAAAACAATGTCCCACTAGATTTTCGTAGGTTCCATCCTACTTAGGGTTCCATTCCTTTTACGAGCACGAAGTGGATTCCATTCCACGAATAAAATAGATTTTAAGATGTCAGTGTCTTTCTATGAGTTTTAACAATATTCCTAACTATATAACTTATCTTGGAAACTTGAACTCTTGATAATCTTGATACTCATGAGTCTTCTATCTCTATATCTTGAATTACTATACTGTACAGTCTTCATTCTTGATACCTGCATGGTTAGATCCTGCATATACATATATATCTAAACTTTTAATGTTAGTATTTATATTTTATAATCTATTCTAAGGTTGTTGTCATCAAAACCATCATCTCATGGACTAACAATCTCCCCTTTTTTGATGATGACAACCTTTGTTTATAAAATATTCCTTCTATCCTAATAACTCTAATAACTCCCCCTTAATCTATGCCTAACTATCCTATTTTATACTTCTCCCCCTTTGTCATCAACAAAAACTAACTCTAAACTTGATAACTCCAAACTATATAACTCTATATTACTCCCCCTGAAACTAAGACTACATTACTTGTGATTATAATGATAGTGTTATCATACATAATCAATACTTAACTAAAATATAATCCTAAACTATTAACTATCCTAACTAAGAATTCACAATAATACTAACACATATAAGAACATGAGTTTATTTATTACGAGTATGGTTGTATTTACATTTGCGTTTGAAAAACATAAAAACATAAATAACAACGGAAAGAAAGAGAAGAAACTAATGTATGTTTCTGAACATAGGAGATTTATGAATTGAACAGTTTGGATAGTGGAAACAGATTTTTCCACGTTGTTCGACAAGATTCCCATTTTTGTCGAAACACACTTCTCCAACGCATACTACTTGGTCATCATCCTCCTCGTGTGCTTCTTCCATTTGTCAAGACCCAAAAATCGACCTTCGAAAATCGACACCCGTACTTCACTTGTACTCAAAATGTCGTAGATTCAAATGCCGAATCTGGTTCTTGGGAGCTTATAACAACATTAAGTAAATAACACAGCGGAATAAATGAATAATACATTGATATACAATATCTGATACAACAGAGTGATACAATGAATATCAATATACATCAGAGATATGATACAACAAATAGCAGCGGAAAAGAAAAGATAACAACAGCAGCGGATAGAATATCTCCAATAGAATGCTCCAATCCATAGCTAGCGAAAAGCAAGGTCAGTCGTCCATAGACTGACTAGCTCCAGATAATCTACTCAACCTGAATATCTGAAAAGAAACCCAACTCTAGACTGCTCGTGTGGAAAATTATGAGCACCCAGAGTTTAGGAAGGGAACAATAAACTCCGGATCAGTCATGGGACTGGTGTGAGCAACAAAAACAGTTTATCTTTAAAAACAAATAGCAGAGAATTTTAAAGTCAATTCGTAATGCTTTTGGAAAATGAAACTACCATAAGACCTCCCACCACACACACAATGCAAACGCAGAATTGGAGGAGATTTCTTCTTATGATAGTCAAAGATGCTTACTACGCAAAATCAAATCATTTGATATTATTACTAGTGCATAGTGCAGAAAACAATTTCGAAAGTAGAATATAAATCTTAGCCAGCATAGACATTTCGCACTTATGCCTACTATAGCTACCATGTTCAATAGCAGGTTACCACCACATTCCATGGCAGGTAATACAACCAATACCGTACAGGGCTCGTATTGTTTTGTTTGGATTTCCAACAAATGGTCAGGCTAAGGAACTTCCTATTCCACGAAAGAAACGCCTCTGGCGGGACGTTCCGAGAACCAACTGTTCTCTGCCAAACAAGGCCGGCAACCCCTTTTCCCAAGGGATAAAAGAAACCTCAGATATGCCACCCCCGGTCCTTTGGGACCTTTAACCGAGGCGCCTCGAATCCAACATCACACGTCATAAATAAAGTGTGTCCACATGAGTAAGTATCTGGGCTCCATACCATGATACTACCCTTTTCCAGAAGGAATGGTCATACCCTAGGGGAGCTACCCCTGAAAACCTTGCCGCACGATTCCTGTTTCGACCATTACCGGGTTGTGAGGCTCGACGAAGTCTCGTCCACAAAGCCACGCTTTTTCAAAAAGCCACGCTTCGGGTCAAACAAATGATCAACCTATGATCACAAAGATATAAGATCAAACAAATGATCATATCGCAAATGATCAAACACTGATCATTTCACAGCAGCACTCAGCATGCCACATTACCAAATTGGGATATATCGCTGATAAATTTCAACTACATAACCTCTGAGCTCGTATGTCTCAGAGAAGGATGTTAAGCTAAGAGAATAAATTCTCCGCCACCAAACAGAAATGTATTTGAAAGAAATCGGCTTTATATCTCAAAGTGTAATGTCAGACATGTATCCATACAAGTCTGTTCCGGGTTCGAATAGAACCGAAGGCACTTCTCACGAAGCCCTTGCAAATCCGGATAATTTTCAAATCACGTCCAGACTTCCCATCACAAAAAGAGTGATATAAATCTCTATACCGGGAGCTACCCAGTGCAGAGACATTCGACAGGTTGTCCTTTCATTTTCGAAAATATCCGGTCTTCAACCCCGGTCTTCAAATGCTATCCATATACGACGTATCACTATTCGGAATGGGTTATATGACACAGATGTCTTTTCCCGGCTAACCCGAATAGTGAGCGCAATATTCAAAAACAAATGGATAATGGGATTTCAATTAAGTCACAATTTAAACCCAAACTTTCTCTTTCAAATGGTTAAACAAATTTCCATTTTAATCTTTTTAAACAAAAAGATTTAATTCACAAAGTTCACTTAATTTCACAAAGATTCATTCACAGATTTTCCAAATCGATTTCCATTTCAATTTAATTAATTCGTTGAATCTTTAAATCAAAGATTTAACAAATAGCTTTCAAAACCATTTCATTTCAATGGTTTAACAAAACATCATTTTAAATCTGTTAAAAATATACAGATTTGATTCATAGCTTTCAAAACAATTCATAACTTGGAAAATCCATTTTTCAATTTACTTGAAATTCCTTTAATTTAAACTGGAATTTCTTTTCTTATCTAAAAGCTTTTATCATTTGAAAACAACCTTTTTCAATTTGGAAATCTGATTCATTCATACTAGTTGAAATCCTTGGGTTAAATCCAAATTCCCAACTTATACTTTTAAAATGGTTTAATTCATACAAACACATTTATATCATCTTTTATCCCTAGTTTCCAAATCATAGATTTAATTTCAAACTTGAATTCAAATTTAAATCTAATTATTTCAATTTTCAAAACTCGTTTAAGTTATTCAAAATAACTTTTATCTTTGAAATTCCATTTCAAAAGCTTTTTACTTTAAACCCAAATTTCTAATTTCAAAATCAATTGAAATTAAAATTTCAATTTCAAAAATATCAAATTTAAATTATTTGTGACTTAACCGATTTCCTCGTGAAATCCATATTTGTGTGTGTAAAAGTGTAGTCCAGGGGTTTCACACACAATAGTGCAACATCGTAGAATCATCACAGATTTGCAATCACATAATATCAATAAGCGGTATATCCCAATAGCACTTATCTATATACACGGTTTCACAGATAGAAAATATGAATGCATTGTAAATAAATAAATTACATTCATCACAGATCATACTGAAACAATTTATAGCACAAAGCATAGCATATCAGAAATATCAAACAGTTCAGAAATCAATAGGATTCAATCATCCATAAGTGAACTCAATAATTATCTGATTTATTTAAATCAGATGGGTCATAGACCATGGTAAATTAACTATAACTGATTCCAAATCATTTGATTCATTATCCTATAATCATTTATTAATTAAATAAATCAACCTTCAATTCTTTAAATAATTATCCTTTAATTATTTACCATTAAGCAATCATCTCATAAAATTAATTATCGATTACCAATTTATCTAATGATTTTCTTAGATTAATTAAACTAAATTAATTAAATTTAATTAATCAAAATATTCAAAATCAATTACAATAATTGATTAATCCTTAATTACTTTTATTAAGCAATTTCATTTAAACAATTTATAACTGATTATCTAAATTTATTTATCTAATCAATTATTAAAATTAATCACCTTAATCAATACTTAAAAATCCTTAGTTAATTTTCTTCATTAACTAATAACATTTCTTAATCACTTTTCTTAAGAAAATTATCTTAGATTAAATCATCATTTATCATTTCTAATTATAAATAAATTCAAATCATTAATTAACTATTAATTATTCATTTCATTAACTTAAGTAGTTAACTTAATTGTTAGTTAACTTTATACTTAATTTAAATTAATTACTTAAACATTTCTAAGTTAATAAAATGACGTAATTAAAACTTATTAATTTTTTTTATTTCCAAACTGGGCTTCAAACTACTTGAATTCATAGTTAAACTTTTATTTTAAACTTAATTTAAACTTGCTTTATATTTTAAAATTTTAATTTTAAAATCCTGAAACCAGATCAGGTTTAAGAACCTGTTCACGATTCTTTTCTTTTCTCGAGCCCAGTTCAAAAATTCTTCGAGCCAACATCCCATTTCCCCGAGCCTGCTTCGCGTTCTCCTCCAACCTCATCTGCTTTGAGTTTCCACGTCAATAACTCCGAGTAGAACCCGGTACCACCTCACCTTCCCAAACCCACGACTATGCCTGACACACACTCTCGTGTGCACGTGTGCACATGTACGCCTACTCCGACCGACTACGATCATCTCTGCGACCATCTTCCAGTCGCCTACTACCCCCCCTATCAACTCGAGCATCCATCATCACGAATTCGCCAGAGAAACAAAAACGAGCTTCAAGCTCAAACTGGAACATTCGAACCCAAACGAACCCATTCCTGTCAACGTCTCGAATCCACGATCTCGACCATGAGAACCCACGAAGCTCCGGTCATCGACGCGACTACTCCCCAGCTTCCACTTCCCAAACTTCCGCGCCACTCGATCCATTGGTGGTGACGAACGAATCAAATATGTGATCCCTTTAAAACTAGGTTTAAAATTTTAATTTGGTCGCCGCTATCGCCACGTTGAGCTGGAGCATATCCCACCATTTTTCCTCGAATCTCCGTACGTCCCTCCACGCCTCCACGAAACCTCGAGAGCCCCACGTTCACCGATCACCAGAAAATGGTAAAAACCCATTTCCAGTTCAACTTCGAACTGCTACTTGATCCTAGCTTTAAATTTTTTGATTCTATTGTTAAAATTCGTCATTTTCAAATGCGAATTCAATTATATTATCAAAACGAAATGATTCAATACTCGATTTTTTGCCTTAAGTGATTCTTTACTATAAATATTATTTTATTTTGAAAAATTACTGAGTATAAATACCTGGAATAAATTTGAAAACAATATCACAGTCTTATGATCATTTTCTATTTGTAAATCAAAATCTAAAATTGGTTGAATTAGATGCAGTTTAAATTTTCCCTTGGTGGCCTTAAGTTTGAGCTTCATAGGGTATAAAGTATGCGTGTAGATACAAACATACACACATGCAAATATAAAAGACAGTAAAGCATTTACAGCAACTCAAAGCATTTATAACACAAATTCATAGATTCAAGGTTCTGAATTAAAGGTTTGCTCACCTTATTTCCCAGGAAAACAGAACAGAGAAAAAATGTTGGAACAGGCAACTCGAAAACTGGAAACTTGAAACTTGCATTTATTTTTGTTGTTGATTCCAGAAAACTTTGAAATGCTTGAACTTGAAAACTGAAATGTTTGACTTCAAATTGATTTCCAGGTTTGTATACTTATTTAAGACTTTGCCTTGTTTTAAAACTTGTAGAAACTGAATTTGCAAAGCTTTTGAAATGAAATAAAATGAGGCAAGTTGGCAAATATACAAATATGTTTACTGCTCTGGTACACGAATAATTCAGAGATCTTTATCTCTTTGGGGCTGAAAAGAGATGTCTCGTGTACTATAGGTGATGGCATTTAATGCCTTGTTTCATATCAAGCTTACACAAACCATTTCTTTATTCCTTTAGGTACAAAACTTACATATGATTGTCTACATACTTAGGCTTTGTCTCGGCTGTACAAAGATATATATCTTGTACTTGTTGGCTTTTCCATTTTTGTTTATTGATATGAAGAATTTTAGTTCGGCTGATATGTTGTATTGGTTTTATCTTGCTTAATGTACAAGAGATATTTGCTGTCTTGTTCCTTTGCTTTATGGTTGAGCATGTATTTCTTCTTTTGTCTCCAAACTTGAGTGTATTTTATTTGTTCTATTTTTGTTTAGTGTCTTCATTCATTTATACTTTGATTTATTTCTATTTTACACAAACCTGGTTTGCTTTCACACTTGATTTTATTTCTTGTTTATTTGTTTTCTCTAGTTTTCTTACTACTTTGAAATGTAAATAAATTTCTATTCTAAATTGTTGTTAGATTTTAACAAATATTCTACTTCTATTTTAATTAAAACTTACCTTATATTAATTTCAATTCCTAGTTCAAATATTAATTATCATTATTTACTTAATATTTATTGTCTTATATTTATTTTATAAACTCAAACCATCTTTAACCATCAATTCAAATATATATTAAATTTGCTCGTATATACCTAAATATATATATATATATATATATATATATTTACTCACATATACACTATTTACAATATTTTAATCTCAAATGATTTATACAGAATATACTTGGATATCGGGGAAACTCGCTCCATTTAATCAATTTAATTTCATAATTTTTATTCAAAAATTTATTTAATCATAAATTTAACTCAAAATTTCATTTAATTATTAATTTAAATAAATTTAAATTTCGGGGTCGTTACACCATTGGTTATTCTTCTTCTTCGTCGCTGACCTCATGTTCTTGATTGAGTGAAGAGTCTTCATCGATCAAGATAGGGTTGGCCTGGTTATCCATTAGGAATTTTTGTATATTCCTAAGAATCTTGCCTTGCCTTTCTTGCTCTTTCTCCATACGAAGTTGAGTCACTTGAATTTCAGTCAACATCCTAAGAGTATCCTTCATAGACTCCTCCAATTTAGTTACACGTACGAGAGTAGTGTATTGGAATGGATCAGAAGTAGGAGAGGGGAATGAGAAAGTTGATTTTATGTTTGATTTAGAGGAAGATGCCATTTATTTTATATATTTCAGAATAGAAAATGAAGAGAAAACAGAGAGAATGAATAAGAATTCGAAATAGAGAAGAATATATAACTAAATTTTTGAATTTTTGGTGGGAAAATTTAAAAAAAAATAAAAACGTTATATGTCGACATGTCTTCCTAGGGGATGTCGACATGGTCCTTATACTTTAACTCTATAATTTATTTTAATATTAATTTATTAATTATACTTGTTATTTATATTTTATATTTCAGTTATAGAACAAATACCTAATTCTCTTCTTAATTTAGTAAATATAGATTCATTTAATGGTTTTGTTAAGATATCAGCGATTTGATTCTCAGAGTTTATATATTCGAGAGTAATTACTTCTTTAGGTATATTATCTCTAAGAAAATGATGTCGAATATCAATATGTTTAGTTCGAGCATGATGAGTAGGATTTTTAGATAAATTTATTGCACTAGTATTATCACAATAAATTGGCGATTTTGTGATATTTAATCCAAAATCTCTTAAGGTTTGTTGCATATATATTAATTAAGAACAAGCCAAAGCAACAGAAATATACTCTGCTTCAGTTGTTGATAGAGAAACTGTATTTTGCTTTTTACTAAACCAGGAAACCAGAGAATGTCCCAAAAAGTGACAAGCTCCACTTGTACTTTTTCGGTCTGATTTACATCCAGCATAGTCAGCATCACAGTATGATATCAAATCAAATGAATCATTTTTAGGACAAAATAAGCCATAATCAGAGGTGTGTTTAATATATCTTATGATACGTTTTACAGCTTTTAATTGAGTTTCTTTAGGATGAAATTGATATCTTGCACAGAGACATACACTATGCATGATATCAGGTCTACTAGCAGTGATATAGAGCAATGATCCGATCATTCCTGTAACGACCCGCTATTTTGGACCATTCGCATCCATTATAAGTGCATAGGCAGACACACATGCCGGAGTTGAATTGCTCAAAATACCGCGTTGTTAATTTAAATTTGGCAAAACTGAACATATACAGTAAATAAGTAATCACAGAACACAGACATAGAGTAATAATTGCAGCGGAAATAAATGAGATAGTAGTTCATGAGGCTACTATATGAATATATAAAATACATCAGAGTTTACAACAGAAGAGTAATACGATACATCAGAGTTAAACCAGATACAACGGAAGAGTACCACGATATATCAGATACAAATCAGAATACATCACTGGAATCATCGAATACTGAAAGCAGAACAGATGGCTGGATCTTCAAGCAAAGCTCCAACTTCAAAGGTGAGTCTCGAAAGCTGAACCACTCAGTCTGACCCGAGCGTAAAGCAAAAACACAAGACACTCGAGTCAGGATTAACATTCTTATATTAATAAATCCAACTCAAGTGAAATAGCAATTGAAATACAAGTAACTCAAAGGATGTTTGGAATAACCATCCTTTAAGGATCCGTTAAACTATCTACTAGGTAGTAATGTACGCTAAGTAGATAATGTCTATCAGTAATATGTAAAGATATCAAAATAGTGTTAAGTCATGTTCCATTCCACCCTTAACACATTTTATTCCCAAAAGCATATACAAGACCGTAGTTTCCCCAAAACCGGAAGTCACCAGAGGGCAATCCATATACTAAAGGTACAAAACAAATTCGTAGTGGTCGCGAATAAAGGGATACAAGTATGACAAGGCACATGAGGCAATACCCAAGGTAGTGATACTACCGTTTGCCAGATCCGGACTGGTGAGAACGCAACGCCGCAGCGCCCGCAACACCGTGAAACAACCCTCCCAAAATCAAGGGTGCACCAATCGACAACAAGTAATGAGTAGTTCGAAGAAGTGTGTCCACTTGAGGTAGCTAATCCTCCATTGGCCCGGCACGGCTCCTGTTTTAATCATTTCCAATTTGACACAAGTGTCAAGGCTATCCATTATCGTTCTCTTTCTTCAGTCATCACGTACATCATTCCAACCACTTCATTCTGGATCATCACTCCGCGTATAGTTATTAAAGTGGTTTCGGTTTAGATAGAGAGTATATCCATAACCGATTCCGGTCTCTTTAATAACCTTCGTAATTATAACACCGATTGGTCGTTTATTTATTTCAAAACCAAAACAATTTCAATTTCAATTTCAATTCGTAAACCAACATTTCATTTGCCTTTCTAAACCAATTTCCAACATTTACGTTTCAAAACTTCCAAATTCACAATTTCAAAATCTTATAATTCAATTTCAATTTCTATTTAAAAACAATTCAAATATTGATTCAAATTCGTATATAAGTTTCATTCCGAAATCATTTAAATTAATTTAACATTCAAATCAATTTAAATCCATTTATCGATTTCATTCAATATTCATTAAGTAAATTTGCCATTCAAAACAATTTCTATTAAATTTCCAATTCATTAAATCAATTTCTTAAGTTCAACTTCATTAAATCAAAACTTACAATTTTGAATTAAATTAAATTCGTCAAATCAATTCTTTCAATTACAAGTCTTACATTAATTTCAAAAATATCACATTTTATTTCTGGTTAAAGAAATTCAATTTCACTTATTTAATTACTTAAATAATTTTCCAAAACTTAATTAATAAAGAAACTCAATTTCAATTATTTACGAAGTAAAATTCACTTATTCAAAAATTCAATTTAATTTAATCATTAAATAATTCAATCTTATTTAATTTTTAAATAATTCAAAACTTAATTATTAAATAATTTCAAAGTTTAATAATTTCAACTTAATTATAATTTCAAACCTAATTATTAAATCATTTCAAACTTAATTCAATCATTTCTCAAATTTAACAACATTCTTTCATCAATTACATTATTAATATTTTGTTTCAGATTTTTTTTAATATTAACATTTTCCTTTCATTAAAAATTCAAATTTCAACTTCATTTCAAAACCATATTGTTTATTCAAATAAAATCTTCATTTTATTTTTAAATCAAATTATTTGACCAATCGGGTTTTATTTAATTTCCTATCCTAGGTCAAAGTTCAATTTGGGTATTTATCATTTCAACCCGATTCCAATTCAATTCAAAATCAAAGCATAACAAAGGGAACTTGCAGTGTGATAACTGGGATGGTGTCAAAGTAAATAAACAAGCAATAACAACAATCAATATCAATCCAATAATCAATTCAAATAATCCCGAAATAATCGTATTAATTCGCATTGTTGTTTGTGCAAGTTAATATAATTATTTCTAGAATCTACACTATCATTTCATGTAGATTAACGATTATTACATTACGGTTCTTCACTTGTCATCTATTTACAATTTTATACATCATCAATTTAACAACATACATTCAGTGGTTCAAAGTGTAATTAAACAAATCCTACGTGTCAATAAATTTAACAGTTAAAGGGGTCATATTATACCAATGTCATTTAATCAAATTTACCACATATCAAATCTAACTATCCTACGTCAATTTCAATTTCAAATTATTTATCACTTACATCATTAACAATTTAACGTCCAATATAAACATCAAACAATCAATCATTTAACAACCAAACTGGATTATCATTGCATATATAACAGATAATGGTGTCAGATGTCACAGGTGAACTGATACAGGTAATAATAGTGTAAATATCAAACATCAGCATATTTCAATTGTCGTTTCAATTGAAATCAAATTTAATAAATAAAAGAACGTTAATCGTGAGTGAGTGCTCACCTTTCGAGGCTAGAGAGAATACGGAATATGACACAGAATTGAGTAACGAACCCGAACACAAATTCTGAAGTAAGGCGAGATTGGCACGGATTCGACAAAGCTGATAGATACGAAATAGAATGAATCGAATTAGAACTGGATTGATGCAGATAAAATCGAAGCAAAAGTATATTATATTATTATTTTTCTTAAAACCCATATTCAATTCAAATTACATAGTAGTGGACAAATCTACACATTACGTTTATAAAATCGAACATTTATACAATACATATTTAAAAATAAATGTATATACCAATACTGTTATAAACTTATATGTAATAGAAACCTAATCTGATCATATATATATCCTATAACCAGGTCATATATAAAGTGTAAATAAAATATATGAACATGTATGTTACTGTACATGCAACCAATGTCTATTTGCTATACCATTCATGTGCATATTAAATATGTAAACCATATTATGCAGACTAGTGTATGTATAACTGTATATATAGCTACTTCCCTTATTGTTTCACAAATGATAACAATACTTTAAAATAACATATAATTAACGTTAACAAGCTGAAACCCAACACATAATAAAATTTCAGTGCAACTTGTATAAACTTAGAGTTTATAATATAGGTACATAACTAGTTTTATAACAGAACTAACTGACCAACTCCAACTTATACAAACTATACCTAATAATATGATAATATATTTGAACAACAAAATGGTATAAAATTGTATATACCTTTAACAGACTTATATATATAACGTATGCCGAAACATGTTTATACCTTCCACTTTACATATATATATAGTATGTATATGAAACTGTTTTATATAAATTATAACATAACCAGACGTACACATCTATCGAGACTACAACCTAAATGATTTTACAACTTATATGTATAAACAAATATACATATAAATATATACACACACCTACATAATGCAACAAAGGAGGAAGGTGGGCGGGCGAAGCTGAGTCGGCCAGAGCTAGGTGCTTGCGTGGTAGTCAGCAGAGGAGGGAGAAGATCAGGGTCGTGCTCGCCTGCTTGGGAAGGAATGGGCGGACGAGGCTTGATGTGGGAGGTGGTTTGAGGGTGAGATGGAGATCGGTGCTTGCTGGAAGGAGGGGTGAAGGACTGGGGTGTTGTCAGGTGGCGAGGCGGAGGTTGCGGAGGAATGGCCATCGGATCTAAGGCGAAGGCGATGAGAACGGTTGAGGCTATGGTGTGGCCGAGGTGGTTTGATGGGGTTCGGCTGCACTTGGCTGGTGGGAGTTGATGGCGGAGGGGAAAGCACGGTGGTGGTTGATGAGGCGCTGGTGGCCGGTTATGGAGAGGAGGAGGTTGTATGTCGGAGGCGGGATGTTGGCGGTGGCATGGCTAAGTCAGGTGGAGGGGTTTTCGGTGTGCGCGGGCCAGGCCACAGCCGGAGGAGGTGAAGCGCTACTTGCTGTGTCGGGAGAACGGAAGGGAGGGATGGAGGAAAGATGACATATTTTGGTTTAGGAATAAAGGAAGAAAAGAAAAATATGTAGGAGGAAGAAAGAATTTGATCTGGGAGCAAGCAAGAATATGAAGAGTGACATAGCAATTAAGAAGGGAAGGAAAAAGAAGCACAACATTTAAAATGGACGTATAGAGATGAATAGGCTAGTATGAAATAAATATTATTCTCAGCAGTTTAAAAGTGAACAGAAGATATCAAAAGTCACGCCTACTTTCAAAATATCGAATATAAATGCAACGGCTGGAATAATTAAAAGCACGGCTATTCGATTAGAAAAATAGTCAAATCAATTTATTATCGTGGTCCCGGTGCACATTTCAAATTTTGAAATGCACAAGGTCACGGATCCGTACCGATACGGATACCGGTTTCGTGGATTTCGCTGTGAACCGGGCTTCAAAATACATAATTAAATATACCGCTGAGATCAGCACGACAAGGCGATCAAAACGGTATACAGATATCAATGGTACGATCGAATTATAAAATTTCGAATTTTCTAATAGCAGAAAATGCAAGAAAAACGCTGAAAAATAAGATCGACGGAGCCAAAGATGTCTGAATTTGGAAAAACAACAAACTGACATCTTGCTCAGAAGATGGTTTAGAATTTTTCTATGTAAAAATATTTAGGTTTCGGAAACATTTTATTTTCATCGCTTTTTAACTGATTAAATTGAAGTGAATTTACGCGCGAAATAAACCTTCATATTTTCGGACGAAAATTTACCAGTTGCTATGTTTAACTAAACGCATTCCAAATATCAAATTTATATTTCAAAATTTTATCGTTTAAAATTTCACAAAATTTCAACTAATAACGTTATTAAAACCGGTTAAATTTACGGGTCGTTACAATTCCTCTATACAACTTTTGATCTACATCTTTCGAGAAATCTTCTTTACTTAGATATTCATTGGTTACCATGGGAGTAGGTTTTCCACTCGCAGTAGTCAAACCAAATTTATTAACTAGGTTTTAGCATATTTTTCTTGACTAATAAAAATACCATTATCTAACTGTTTTATTTGCAATCCTAGAAAAAAGTTTAATTCACCCATATGACTCATCTCAAACTCTTTTGTCATTATTTCAGAAAATTCTTTATTCATTTCGAAATTAGTTGAACCAAAAATGATATCATCTACGTATACTTGAACTAGTTGAATATCATTTTTATTTCTTTTAATAAAAAGAGTATTATCTATTTTACCAATTTCAAAATTTGATTGTAATAAATAAGATCTTAGTCTATCATACTAGGCTCTAGGAGCTTGTTTTAGACCATATAAAGCTTTCTTAAGTTTGTACACATGGTTTGGTAAATTTTCATCTTCAAAAAGTGGTGGTTGTTCAACATATACTTCTTCTTTTATAAATCCATTTAAAAATGCACTTTTAACATCCATTTGAAATAATTTGAAATTGTTGTGATTTGCGAAAGCAAGTAGAATCCTAATAGCTTCTAATCTTGCTACAGGAGCAAAGGTTTCGTCACAATCTATACCTTCTTCTTGACAATAACCTTGGGCGACTAATCGTGCTTTATTCCTAACGACCTCACCTTGTTCATTCATTTTATTTTTATAGACCCATTTAGTTCCAATTATAGTTTTATCTTCAGGTCTAGGAACAAGTTCCCAAACTTCATTTCTAGTGAATTGATTTAATTCTTCTTGCATAGCCAAAATCTATGAATCATCAGTTGATGCTTCTTTAGGATTTTTGGGTTCAATAGATGATATAAATGCTACATTACTCATCTTACTTAGTTGATTTCTAGTTGTAACAATAGATTGCATATCTCCTATTATATTTTCAATAGGATGGTCTTTTAAAAGTTTAATCCTTTTATTAGGATGATTAATTTCATTATTAATTTCGGTTGATTCCTGATTTTGAGTAATTAAATCTTCTTCATCATTTGTAATTTCAAATCTTTTAAATTTTCATCAAACGAAACATGCATTGTTTCTTCGATGGTGTTAGATCTTAAATTAAAAACTCTATAAGCTTTACTTCCATTAGAATATCCGATAAAGATTCCTTTGTCGGATTTAGGATCAAATTTATCCAAATTATCTTTTGTATTTAAAATAAAGCATTTACTTTCAAAAATTCTGAAGTATGATACCTTAGGTTTCTTTCCATGAAGAAGTTCATAAAGTGTCTTATCAGTTAAAGGTCTAATTAAAATTCTATTCAAAATATAATAGGCAGTAGCAACAGCTTCTGCCCAAAAGTGTTTTGGTAAATTACTATCTGAAAGCATAGTTTTCGCACACTCTTGTATCGTTCTATTTTTACGTTCAACTACTCTGTTTTGTTGTGGAGTTCTTGGAAATGAGAAATTGTGAGTAATTCCCTTCTTATTGCAAAATTCCTCAAACTTTTCATTTTCAAATTCACCACCGTGATCACTACGAATAGTTATAATTTTTAAAGATAATTGATTTTGAATCCTTTTTGTAAAGTTCTTAAAACATTCAAAAGTATCACTTTTATGTTTCAAAAATATTGTCCATGTAAATCTAGAATAATCATCTACAATTACAAAAACATATTTACTATGATTTATTGACTGAATTTGAGATGGACCAAATAAATCATGATGAAGTAACTCAAGGTGTTTTGAAGTTGAAATCATATTTTTTAATTTAAAAGAACTTTTTCTAAGCTTTCCTAATTGACATGCATCACATAAACTATCTACTTTAAAATTCATTTTAGGGAGACCTCTTACTAGATCATGTTTTGACAGTCTAGATAAGAGTTTGAAATTAGAATGTCCAAATCTCTTATGCCAAATCCAAGGGTCACTTGTATTTGCCAAAAGACATAGGTTATCATTTGAAACTTTCATACTAAGAATATAAATATTCTTTTTCCTAGTTCCCTCAAATATTATAGTTGAGTTATTATCTTCAATATGACATTTATCTTTTTCAAATTTAATTTTATATCCTTTATCACATAGTTGACTTATACTTAGCAGATTGTATTTTAGATTCTTAACTAGAAAAACATTAGTAATAATAGGAGTTTCAGAATTACCGACATTGTCGATGCCAATCACGTATCCTTTCGAGTTGTCTCCAAAGTTAACCAGTCCTCCGTCTTTATATATAATATTGTTCAACATATCCGGATTACCAGTCATGTGTCTAGAGCAACCACTATCAAGTACCCACTTATTCCTTTTGATCTGCACAGATTGTCCATTGTGGATTGATTCCTTAATACCCATAAAGCATCCTTCCTGCACATTATAAAATTTGGGTAGACAACTAGAATTTGAATAACATTCATATGCAGACTCATGGAACAATGATGATTTAAACAATTCTAAACTAGTTTTAACAGATTTTTCAAAAATAGCCATTTTAAAACTTTTCAAAATTCAGATTATGAAACTTTTGAAAACAAAGCTCTGATACCAAATGTGAGAAATGCGGATTAAGGATCTTAAGGCTAGAATTAACACTAGAGGGGGGGTGGATAGTGTTTAAAAAAATTTGTTAATCTTTTTGAGTTTATCTTACTTCGTTAACAATGTATACACTAAACAGACACAGATATGAACACAGAATCAAACACAGATGCAAATTTAAAGTAAAAGCAGTAAAGGAAAGAACACACCGGATTTTATACTGGTTTGGAGTTACCCTACATCCAGTCCCGCAACAAAAGTACAGATTTCCTTTCAAACTCAATTCAACAATTACAACCCTCGGTTTCAAGGCTACGAGATACACCCTCCAGAATAACAATCCTCTGGGTAGAGATACTTGATTTCCCGGGCAACAAGTTCACCCAATTGATTCCAGGGCTACAATCACATCTTCTCTCGCTCGATTGATTACAGAAAGTCTATAACTCAGATTATCACTTGGATCTTGTAGAGATAGTAAAGAGAATCAAAACCAGAAATTATCTAGTTAGATTCGATATTGATTTCGGCAGAGTAATGGTGTAATTTGTAAATAAGAAAGCGGAGAAGAAGAAGAGAAGTTAAATCAGAGAAAAAGTGGTATAAAATTCATTGAAAATGACCCCTATTTATAGAAGAACAACAGTCATGTCCATTCGTGAAGAGTTATGGCGAATAGACACTTCTTTTGAATTTGAATTTTGAACTCAACTGACACCATGTCGACATGGTACCTATAGGCATGTCGACATCCCACAGCCTTTTTTGATGTTTTGAATTTCTTTGAAAATAACATTTATCTTATATAAAAACTATTTTAGACTTTACAAATATACTTGACTATAGTTGAAATTCATAAGTAAATATAAAGAACAATATATATATATATATTATTTAACTATAATTTAAATCAAAGTATAAATAATTTAAAAGTTAAATATATTATTTGAAAAGACAGTTTAAAATCAGGAGTAATTTTGACTCTGAAAATAAAGATGTTTTGAGGCTAAAATTATTTAAAATCGGAATCGAGGGTTTTGAATCTTTTTAAAAGAAAAGTTTTGAAATCATTTCGAAAACAAGATAATTTTGAAAAATCATTTGAATTAAGATTAGTGGATACAAAACAATGTCCCACTAGATTTTCGTAGGTTCCATCCTACTTAGGGTTCCATCCCTTTAACGAGCTCGAAGTGAATTCCATTCCACGAATAAAATAGATTTTAAGATGTCAGTGCCTATCTATGAGTTTTAACAACATTCCTAACTATATAACTTATCTTGGAAACTTGAACTCTTGATAATCTTGATACTCATGAGTCTTCTATCTTTATATCTTGAATCTCTATACTGTACAGTCTTCATTCTTGATACCTGCATGGTTAGATCCTGCATATACATATATATCTAAACTTGTAATGTTAGTATTTATATTTTATAATCTATTCTAAGGTTGTTGTCATCAAAACCATCATCTCATGGACTAACAATATCGATAAGGAACGAGCTAAAGTTGTAATTGGTACCAAATCAACATTGCTTAATCGATAAGTTAAGGTAAAATGAAAATGATGAAACTATAAATATGGAAAATTTGGGAAAGTAATATAGATGATTAGATGACTAAAGAAACAATAAATATAGCATAAAAAAGAACAAAATAATAAAGATGCATATTATAATTCCTTAGTTTTTATGAGCATATATTATGATTTATATTGAATAGATATCTCAATAAACAAATTATAATCTATAAACTATATGCAATCAGTCTTTGATTGTAATTTAGAATTATTTATCCAAATATTTGAATACTTGACATATATATAACATTATAACATAACACAATATCTTTTATAACATGTTCTATACATATTCGATATTTTTCCAACATTATCATAATATTTAAAATATCTCGTATAGGTATTTGGCCGATACGTACCCAATACTGATATTATCTACTTAGATTTGAAATTGGAATTTTTACTTTGAATGGGGTTTCTAGTCAAAATTTTCAGGAAGGAGAAGTGTTAAAGTCTATTAAATGTGAGGGTTAATTTGCTGACCCATCCCAACCTCTTCTTTAATGGGGACCCCTCCATCTTTGATTTCTCTTCCCGCTGACCCATCCCATCCCACTTCTTCTCTTCAACCTTGTCCTTCATCCCCTATCCTTGTACCTCCCTCTGCCACTTCCCTTCCTTCTCTGCCAGTCTCTGTTCCTTCTTCCATCCCCTGTCCTATTAGTGTTCCCTTAGTCTCTGCCTCATTTGCTGAAGCTTCCTCTCTTCTTCCTAAGTCTTCAGCTTCGATTCTCTCATCTCCTCCTTTGCTTCCTCAAACCCATTCGCAACTTGCTTGGAACTCTCTGTTCAAAGCCAAACCCAATAATGCTGGAAAATATGTTCCTCATGACATCCAACTTGAGTTCAATGGTGATGCTATTGTGCCACCTGCAGAAGTTGTTAAGGCTGGAAACTCAATGTGGAAAGAATACCTAGTTGGTTTTTTTCTTGAAAACCCATTACCTTACTCTACAGTATTGTATTACCTTAAAAAGGCATGGAAATTAAGGGGCTCTATTTCTGGCAATCAGATGGGTTCATGTTCTTGTTCAAGCTCTCTAATGAGGAAGATAGGAAGAGATTATCTGAATCTGACCCAGTTGTGATGAGGAATAAACATTTTATAGTGAAGCCTTAGGATGAAAATATAGGCAATAGTTGTAGTAGCATCAAAGCTGTTCCTGTTTGGATTAAGCTATCTAATATTCCATTGTATGCATGGTCACCATTGGGTATTAACTGGTTAGCATCAAGGGTTGGAAAACTTCTTTGTATGGATGCATCAACTGAAAAATTTGAACGTATCTCATTTGCTAAATGCTTAGTTGAAGTATATCTAAAGAATGATTTACCTAAAAACTTTACAATTAAATTGCTTGATGGTTCTGATCAGATTGTGAATGTTGATTATTTGTGGAAACCAGAAATTTGCACTATTTGTAAGGAGTTTGGGCATTTGGTTAATAGTTGCAAGAAAGTTGAATGTGAAGGAAATGTTAATCTATGTGAGAATAGTGTGCAGCAAAAAACTAGTGATGTGGATCAGAACAAGGTGAAGAAGGGAAAAAAAATAGACAAACAAGCTAAAGTGAAGCAAGTCTGGAAAAAAGTTAATAACAATAAGGGAAAAAAAGTTTTATACGAGAAGATTTGGAAGATACTTCATTGAAAAAGCCAGGTGCAAAGGAAAAATCTGCTCATTATGGAAATGAGGAAAATAAAATTGAACTTGATGTAGGGAATAATATTCTCAGTGTCGACCGAGCTTGTACTGTTACCACACATAACATGTACAACTTGCTGCAAACTGATGAGAATGATCAAGGCATATTGGAAATACTTGATGAGGAGGAAGGTGAAATTACTAATGAAGTTAATAGTGAATATCAACACAAGGATTCTTCCTTGAATATCCCAACCTCTGTTGATGGTAATGAATCTAGAAACAAAGTTCTACCTTCAAATACCGTGGTGCAGCATATGCCTATAAATGTTACAACTAATTGCAGTAGTAGCAAGGAAGTTGGTATTGACACTTCTGATGTGCAAGCACATGGTGATACTCTTGTATCAGATTTTGACAGTAGCTAGCGCAAAACTTTTGAGTCTCAAGTTACTCATTTAATTACCTCCAT
This sequence comes from Allium fistulosum, assembly GCA_030737815.1. NCBI lineage: Eukaryota > Viridiplantae > Streptophyta > Magnoliopsida > Asparagales > Amaryllidaceae > Allium > Allium fistulosum. The sequence goes on from CM060906.1 coordinate 425,105,718, forward strand.
GCACAGTTCTAATGTTGATGTTCTACCACCAGTTCCTCCTCATTATAACTTTTCTATTGAGTTGCCAGGTTGGCCTTTATGTATCCCCTCCCCTCTTCCTCAATCTGTTCCACCACCTGATCCTTCCATTTCAATCCCTCATCTGTCCTCCCCCTCAGCTCTGCCTCTTAGGCAAATTGAAACTAGATCTCTTTCTGCTAAGAGAAGAAATAACTCCACCTTACCTAAATAATTATTTAATGAATAAAAAAATTGCTTATTGGAATCTCATAGGTGCCCACTGCAATTTGAAACTTGATCAGGTCAAAAGTATTATCTCCTTGTATGATATATGTCTCTTTGGTCTGCTTGAAACAAAGCTCAATCTTTCTTTATCCATTAAGGCTGCTGCATATATTAACCCAGACTGGGCCTTCCACCATAACCTCGAATCTGCATCATATGGTAGAATTCTAGTTATCCATGATCCTTCTATGTTGACTCTATCTCCAATTCTAATTTCTAGACAATACATTCACTATCATGTCCTTGATTCTCAAACTCAAACTTCCTTCTACATCACCTTTGTATATGCTGACAACTCTGTCTTATCCAAAAATTCTTTTTTTAACTCCTTGCCTCCTCTTAGACAATCTTCTCATCCCTGGGTTGTTTTGGGAGATTTCAACTCCTGCTATGACTATAATGACAAATTTGGTGGTACACCTCTTATCCCTGGAGATCTTGCACCTTTCAATCTTGCTGTTTGTGAGTCTGACTTAATCTTGGTTAACAAGTCAGGAGCTAAGTATTCTTGGAATAACAGAAGTCGTAGCGGTGTTCGTACTTTCACAACAATTGGTCATGCCTTTTGACGCAGCGGATTAATCAAAACGATCTTCAATCGAGGAAAGTAGCAATCTGTGGATTGATGGATACTGAAATGCTCGAACTCGTTGATCCGAAGATACCGAACTCTAGCTATCTCTGACTCGTTGATCCGAAGATACCGGGAAAGAGATCTACGATTCTTCAACGTTGATCTTGCGCACAAGATTCCGTGAATCGGCTTCAGCAAACGATGATTCGAGCGCACTCGAATGACGTAAGTGGAGATAGGAGATACACTCGACTACCAATTGAAATTGAAAGCACAAAGCTAACAAAGAGAATTTTATTCAATATTCAACAACCCTTTACAAATGTCCCAACTTGCCTATTTATAGGCTACAACTCACGCAGTACAAAAATTCACAACTCCTAGGTCGGAAACGACTTATAGATGACGACTTACGACCTATCTAAGGTCGGCGACGACCTATGCTCAACACAGCGACTTATCAACATTACAAACAAACAGGCTACGATCTTACAACATTACAAACGACTCAAAGATAAACGACTCACGACTTAAGAAAACATACAACACATTACAACGACTTACATAGGTCGTACACGACCTAACGTACACACTTAAAAGACAAACGACCTACGACTTAAACAGACGCGACCTATCTTCAATACATCTGCTTCCTTCAGCGACTTAAGAATCAACGGCAGAGATCAATGCGGCATAAGAATCTAAGGCTTCAGTCTTCCGCGACTTAACTTAGGTCGGTAACGACCTAAAAACAAACAAGTAACGACTTAAGAAATCAACAGCTGAGATTAAGTCGGCAAACAAGATTTACGGCAACAAGTCTTCAGCGACTTAAAACATGCGCATCTCAGATCAGCGACTCAAAGAAATCAAAGGTAGAGATTAACTCGGCAGAAGAATCAATGGCATCCAGAGCTTTGCGACTTAAAGATAACATAACTCTGCGACCTAAGCCTGTACGACTTAAAACCTCGCGACCTAAGAACCCTGGCATCTTAACCATCTTTATTCGACCTAAGTTCTTGCGACCTAACTTAGGTCGAGACATTTTCCTGCGACTTAGTATAGGTCGTTTTATTTTAACCCGGAGCACTTTTAACTCGGTAAGTCGTACTAGCGACCTATCTTCCAATTCGTTAGGTCGTACACGACCTAAAAACGTGTTAGGTCGTCTGAGCGCTTTTCCACTAGGTCGTTGATCTTCCCTAAGTCGTTGGAGCGACTTATAGGCTTCGTTAGGTCGGTCGCGACCTATGACTTCAACTTTCCACCTCTCTTCACGAAATATTGACTCCTTAGCTTTAGGTCTGATTCGACCCATCAACATGTTACGACCTACGAGTTTGCTAGGTCGGTCACGACCTAGTACTTGGACTGCATCACCTTTAGTAACTTCCAAGCTCTCAATTTATGGCCTTCCCTGTCTGTTTTCCTTCCTCAACCCATTCTGTCCGACCACTCTCCATTGATTTTAACTCTTGGTCACCATTTAAGAAGAGAAAAACGAAGTTTTAAATTTTTTCATGCTTGGGTTAAGCATGACCACTTTCTTGTATTAGTTTCTCAAGTTAACTCTGAATTTTCTTGCTATGGTAATCCTATGTATAAGTTTTGCAGGAAGTTAAAAAGCATCAAACAAGCGATCAAACTGTGGGCTTCTACCACCTTTGGTACTGGCAGCCTTCTGTCTACCACTCTAAAGGAACAGTTGAAGAGACAACAAGACATAATGATGGAGCGTCCACATGATGTGCATGCTGCTGCTGAAGAAGGAAAATTATACAGGGAGGTTAACAATGCTCTTATCTTACAGCTAGCATGAAAAGGCAACAATTGCATAAAAGATGGCTGATGAAGGCGACAAGAACACTAAGTTCTTTCATGATTCATTAAAGGTTAAGCATGCTAGAGATAATATTTTTAGCATTTATGATGAACATGGTTCTCTATTTACTACTGCAGATTCTGTTGACAAAGAATTTATAGATTTCTTCTCTAATCTGCTTGGCAACTCTAATGGATTCATTCCTGATTTAGAACAAATCTCTTCTCTTGCCTTGCCATGCATTTCTCTTCAGGAAGCTGCTTCTCTTATTAGGCCTGTCTCTGATGAGGAAATAAAGGCTACCCTATTCTCTATGAATCAGCAATCATCTGGTGGGCCTGATGGTCTTAATGTGACCTTCTTTATTTCCACGTGGAGTGTGCTAGGCCATGAGTTCTGTCAAGCAATTCATAATTTCTTTTTCAAATGCAAGTTACTAGGGGAAGTCAACTGCACTAATATTGCTCTAATTCCTAAAGTCTCTCCTCCTACCAGTGTCTCCTCCTTCAAGCCTATTTATTGTTGTAATGTTGTATACAAATGTATCTCTAAAATTCTTGCAGCTTGTCTAGTCAGTGTAATGCCATCAGTTGTCTCTAGCAACCAAGCTGCTTTTATTCCTTCCAGAAATATTCTTGATAATGTCCTTCTTGCTCAAGAATTATTAAAAGGTTATAGTAGAGGAAATGTGCCCCCTACTACTGCTCTTAAAATTGATATATCCAAGGCCTATGACTCTATTCACTGGGCTTCTATTGTTAGGATAATGGCTGTGATGGGATTTCCTAAAATTTTTGTGTCTTGGATATATGTGTGCATTTCCACACCTTCATTCTCTGTTGTAATTAATGGTAGACCTGTGGGTTATTTCAGAAGTAGTAAAGGTATACGACAAGGTGATCCTATATCTTCTTACTTATTTCTGTTGGTCATGGAAGTATTTACTGTTATCCTAAAGACTAGATATTCTCAGAAGATTATCAAGTTCCACCCTAAGTGTTCACATCATCAAATAACTTCTATTATGTTTGCTGATGATGTAATGTTGTTTACCAAACCTGAGTTTCCCTCCTTGAGTGGATTATTAGAGGCTCTGCAGTCTTTCTATTGTATGACTGGCCTTTCAATAAACCAAGACAAATCTTCCATGTTAGTTGCTGGTGTTAGTGATGTTCATGCTGCTGCTTTATATCAACATATTGGTTTCTCCTGTATGAATACTGATATGAGGTATCTTGGTCTTCCCTTAATCTCTAAAAGAATTACAAATGCTGACTATTTACCCCTTTACAATAAAATTACTTCTGTCATGTCTGCGTGGGCTAATAGTCATTTGTCTCAAAGTGGTAGGCTTGTGCTTATTAAATCAGTTGTTTTTTCCTCTCTAGTCTATTGGGCCCGTTCTCTAATCCTTCCTGCCAAACTATTGCATCTGGTTAGGTCTGCCATGAATAGATTTTTTTGGACTGGGAGTATTCACAATAATAAGTTGTTGCCTTGCTCATTTTCAAATTTTGAGACTTCCTTGAAACTGGGTGGGCTTGGAGTTATTAATGCAAGGAAGTGGAATATTGCAGCGATTAGTAAACATTTTGATGACCTTATCAATAAGAGAGGAAGTTTATGGGTTAATTGGACATGGCATTACAATATAAAGAATAAATATTTTTGGTGTATGGATATACCTGAAAATTGCAGCTGGAATTGGAGAAATATGTTGAAGCTAAGAGATGTTTACCTGCCTATGATACAATATCAAGTTAATGCTAATTCTGCTATTAGTTTCTGGCATGAACCTTGGGTTAGTAAAGGTCAGATCCTATCTAAAGTGTGTGACTATTCTCAGATTATACAATCTGGAATACACTGTGATGCTAAGGCCAATGAATTTTTACATGAAGGAAAAATGCAGATGCCATACAATAGTAATCAGACGATCAGGCAGCTGTGGAGTGATATTCATCATAACTTCTGCTCTGCTAATCAACTTGACTCTGTAGCTTGGGACATGAAGCCTCACTCTGTTAAAGGTGTCTACAAACATGTATATGCTAATGCTCCATTGCCTGTGTCTAGGTGGTTCTCTATTATCTGGACTAGTGACTCTGTTCCTAAAGATAACGATGTTGTGGAAAGTTATAAACCATGCTTTACTGACAAGAAGTGTATTGAACAAGTACGGATTGGCTTGTTGTCCTCAGTGTCTGTTTTGTGAGTTGCATGAGGAAACTACTGAACACCTTTTTTTTAATTGCCCAGCTCTTAATTTCATGCTATTAAGAATCAGTTGCATTACTGGGCTTAACCTATCCTCTGCTAATTCTAATATTATCTGGAGTATTATTTATAAAGCTACTAGATGGAGAAATGATGGAGCTAGAGTGTTAGCAGTTTGCTTGAAAATATATATGAGTGTCATTTGGAGAGAAAGGAATGCAATAGTTTTTGAAAATCAAAGAAAGAATGTTGAAGTGCTTTGGTACGAAGTTAGGTCTGGTACTTTCAGGCAATTGAAGAACAGTAATAGACCTTATCCTGATGAATTGACTCTCGGTTGGGCCTACTAGTCTGTTGTTTTATCCTTTGTAATTTTCTTTGTATTTTTTCCAATTTTCCTTTTTGCTTGGTTCAGGCAAGAATGTACCTTTTTATTGTCTTGCAATAAAACTGGTAGGGGTCCAGTCAACCTCGCTGGCTTTGCCAAAAAAAAGTGAGGGTTAAGTGGCATTGCATAAAGGAGAGGCAATGAAGAAAAAAGTAGATCACCATTCCACTTTCTCTCTTTACCATTTCTTCCCTTTTGGCCATTCAAACCTTACCAACCTACCAACCCTTGGCTGGCCTGAATTTTCCACTTCCTAGTCGAAATTATCATGCCCCATATGGGGCTCAAACCTAGTCCAAGTCCAAAAAAATTCTTCACAATTTAAATCTAATTTAAACGTGTGCTAATTCGAATATTGATCAATATTTTTATAATTATTATAAACATACTATTTAGTATTGTTCAAAATATCAAATATAGTTTTATAATTAGCAATTCATAAACATTAATTAATTTAATTTAATTTATAACAATTATAAATCAATTAAATCAGGTGGTCAAAGGAGTACACAACGTTTCGGTTGTGTGACTCTTTAGGTGTAAATTTGGTCGACGATTAATATCGAACACTTCAATTATTAACATACACACATCACTTAGTAGGTTGTGTGACATTTTCGCTAAATTTATTGCTTACTTGGTTTTGATTAAATCCAATTTTACTTCGTTAAGCATTACTTGGTTGTGACTCTTATTTACGCTAATCTTTTCATTAGAACTATATTACTTTGGACTTATGGAATTTAGTAATGGTCAAAATTTCAGTATCATCCATATTTAACTCTATAGTCCAAACACAAAGTCCTTGGTTCAATAATAACAATTATTACTAACTTAAATGCTCTGGTCAGAGATTTTGACTTTGAGTTGACCATGAGACTAACCACATATAACTAAGGAGACAAATCTTCTCCTTAATAGTGCTTCACTTCCATACTTCCACTCAACGCAACTATAGTCACTCAATGGACGTCATGTCATGATTATTTCTATTTGACCCTAGTTATATTAATTAAAGCTATTGATTGAGTCATTCCATATTTATCAAATAACTATCAACACATAACCTCTTGGTGCTCCTACACTGTCTAATATTTGGAGAGCTTTGCGTACTCTAGTCTCAACGAATACAATGATATCCAATCTTGATGCATCTTAACTAGGAACATTTAAAATAGTATATTTATTTTCATTATGGTAAACTACTCACGGTTATAGCACTTTGTAATTACTATCATTAAACGTAACATTTATGTATTTTCTATTAAATTACTTTTAATTAAATTAGTTAATTAATATAACACATTATATTAAGTATATAGTAGAAAAAGCACCTTGTATTTCAGAAAAGATTGGTCAACGAGTTAGATATATGTAATAAATTACATAATTGCCCCTAAGGCATACCCCTAATTCTATCAATCTGCCACTTCCACTTAGGGTCAATTATGGAATCTTATTCCAAATTCTTTAATCGGTTTCCTCAAAACCAATTGGTTCAGTCCCTCGGTGAACGGGTTTGCTATTATGTTTAATTATATACTTTTTCAATCCACTCTCCCCGATGCTGATAAACTACCTTTATCATGTGAAACAATTCAGAGTATGTCTCTAGACTTTCAATGAGCTTTAAATTGTAATGACCTGGGAATTTTAACGTTTTTATGTAATTAACTAAAATTTCTCACAAAATTAAACAATAAAATTTTTAAATAAAAATTTGATATTTGAAATACGTCTATTTAAATATAGCATATGGTAAGTTTTATTTGGAAAATATAAAAGTTAGTTTATTTGTGAAATTTCAAAATTTAATTTTAATCAGTTAAATGGGTGAAAATTTAATATTTTCCAAATCTGAATATTTTTATATAATAAAGTGTAAATCATTTTTTGAGTGAGACATCGTAATTCGTTTCGTCAAATTTGTACTACTTTAGCTCCGTTTATCTTATTTTCGGTGTTTTAGCAGCATTTTCAGCAGCGAAAAATCAAGTTTTTATAACTTGGTCGTATTGCTGATATTTGTGCACCATTCTATTTGCCTCATCGTGCTGATCTCCGTAGTATATTTATTTCTATATTTTGAGGTCCGGTACGCGATGGAAACGATAAAACAGTTCGTCGTATCGGTACCGTATTTGTGACATTTTGTTTCCTTTGCCTTTTAAAATTTCAGCCGTGGAATCCAAGCAACAATCAATTGCTTTAATTATTTCACCTGAATCAAAGCTTGACCGTTGCTATTACCTTGATTTTCATTTATATTCATTTATGCCTTTTTACTTTTGCTCTACTATTCATTCACGAAAATAGGTACGTATCATTTTTGTTCTTCTTCTTCCAGTAGCTTTGTCTTCTTCCTTAATATTTTTTTTGCTTTTCCACATGAGAATTACTCGCGTTCCTTCTTCCTTTTTCACCTCAAAGCCATGCACGTGATTCCTCTCCACTAACCCGAGTCAAACCCCTTCTTTCCCCCAAGCACGACCCAAAGCCACCTCTTCCCATCACCAAAGCACCGTGTTTTGCCCCTCAAATCCGAAGTCACCCTCGAGAAAACCCCACTTGACACAAGTCAGACCCTGACAAGCCTCGACCACCACCATCTTCATCTCCTCCCTCTAGCACTGAACCCATCGTCACTGACGCAGCGGCGGATAAATGAAATGTATGATGCGGTGAAAGTACCAATTGGTGGATTAAAAATACCAAATGCCCAAATCCTTTGATCTCAATGATACCGGATTCTAGCTATCTTCGTCACGTTGATCGCGCATGATGCCATGAAAGAAGATCTACAATTCTTCAGACGTTGATCAAGCGCACTTGATACCGTGAATTGGCTTCAACAATCGTTGATTCGAGCGCACTCGAATGCCGAAGGTGGAGATAAGAGATTACACTCAACTACCAATTTGAGAAGAGGCACAAAGCACTCAAACAAAGTTTTATTCAAAATCAATCAACTTTAAAAATGACGCCACCATCCCTATTTATAGGGTTACAACAACACACTTACACGACTCAACACCTGACTATACATAGGTCGTGAACGACCTAACACCTGCGACCTAAAAACAAACAAATACAATACAACACATTACATCACAACACATTACAAGGCCATCACGACCTAACATACATGACCGACCTAACATAGGTCGTTAACGACCTAACAGAACATTGTACAGACCACAACAAACGACCTAAGAATCCAACGACCTAAGAAAATAACAACATGAAGAAAATACAACACACACGTCTTAACAAAGCACGCGACTTACGACCTAAAACTTTGACACAGCAACAGGATCATCTTCACTTCGGCATAAGCTTGAACGACCTTGCGACCTAACCCTTCAACGACATATGCTCCATGCGAACTAAAGTAGACAACAGCACCAATCAGAGAGCGACTTAAGGTCAGCGACCTAATTCAATGCGGCATACGACTTACGACCTAAGGTGGTTGCGACTTAATGTTGACGCGACTTAAGGAGATTAGCATGTGAGAGTGCGGCATATCTTGCCTAGGTCGTAGCATAGTAGATTTAGGTCGTAGCTCGTCACTATGTTCTGAGTGACTTAAGAATGAGCAACATATGAACTTTAGCGACCTAAATGGAAGGCGGCATAGGGATTCTGCACGCGACCTAGGACTTCGCGACCTATGATTCTGGAACGACCTAAGCTTCAAACGACTTAAGGAAATGTGGCATAAACTTGTTAGGTCGTTGCTCTCGAACTTGTAACTTAACTCGCATACCTCGCTAGGTCGCTCAAGCGACTCAAGGCATAGCACGTTAGGTCGCTCAGGTGACTTTTCATAGTGCTCTTCATCATCCATCTCTCGTATCTCGCTAGGCCGTAATTCATTAGGTCGCTGGCGACTTATGAGTTCGTTAGGTCGCTCGCGACCTAAGATAACGTCGGCTTGCGCTGCTTCAAGCTTCAAATCTTGGATTGGAAAATCAAGCTTAGGCTGGGCTGCATCATCCTCCCCCGGTTGACAGAAATTCGTCCTCGAATTTATAGTTTCTTCGTCTTCGACACTCTCATCCTCATGAAACAGAACCAAGTGTTTGATATTCTATACAACGCTTCAACATTCTAAGGCGATTAGCTCTTCTCGGCGGCATTGTCAAATGAAACAATCTTCAACACTTAAACTCTCGGCCTTGACTTACAAATGAACAAAACAATGCATGGCTTTCTACACTTCTTAGCTCGGCTCAAACACTTCAAGCACTTCAACTAGCTCGGCATATCCTCAATTGGCTCGGCTTGATTTCTTCAATAAGAATTGGCTCCAAGACTCGGCTTAGCTATGATTGGCTAAGTCTAGCTTTGATACCAAATGACGCAGCGGCGGATAAATGAAATGTATGATGCGGTGAAAGTAGCAATCGGTGGATTGAAAATACCAAACGCCCAAATCCGTTGATCTCAATGATACCGAATTCTAGCTATCTTCGTCACGTTGATCGCGCACGATGCCGTGAAAGAAGATCTACAATTCTTCATACGTTGATCAAGTGCACTTGATACCGTGAATTGGCTTCAACAATCGTTGATTCGAGCGCACTCGAATGCCAAAGGTGGAGATAAGAGATTACACTCAACTACCAATTTGAGAAGAGGCACAAAGCACTCAAACAAATTTTTATTCAAAATCAATCAACTTTACAAATGACACCACCATCCCTATTTATAGGGTTACAACAACACACTTACACGACTCAACACCTGACTATACATAGGTCGTGAACGACCTAACACCTGCGACCTAAAAACAAAAAAATACAATACAACACATTACATCACAACACATTACAAGGCCATCACGACCTAACATACATGACCGACCTAACATAGGTCGTTAACAACCTAACAGAACATTGTACAGACCACAACAAACGACCTAAGAATCCAACGACCTAAGAATATAACAACATGAAGAAAATACAACACACACGTCTTAACAAAGCACGCGACTTACGACCTAAAACTTTGACACAGCAACAGGATCATCTTCACTTCGGCATAAGCTTGAACGACCTTGCGACCTAACCCTTCAACGACATATGCTCCATGCGACCTAAAGTAGACAACAGCACCAATCGGAGAGCGACTTAAGGTCAGCGACCTAATTCAATGCGGCATACGACTTACGACCAAAGGTGGTTGCGACTTAATGTTGATGCGACTTAAGGAGATTTGCATGTGAGAGTGCGGCATATCTTGCCTAGGTCGTAGCACAGTAGATTTAGGTCGTAGCTCGTCACTATGTTCTGAGTGACTTAAGAATGAGCGACATATGAACTTTAGCGACCTAAATGGAAAGCGGCATAGGGATTCTGCACGCGACCTAGGACTTCGCGACCTATGATTCTGGAACGACCTAAGCTTCAAACGACTTAAGGAAATGTGGCATAAACTTGTTAGGTCGTTGCTCTCGAACTCGTAACTTAACTCGCATACCTCGCTAGGTCGCTCAAGCGACTCAAGGCATAGCACGTTAGGTCGCTCAGGTGACTTTTCATGGTGCTCTGCATCATCCATCTCTCGTATCTCGCTAGGCCGTAATTCATTAGGTCGCTGGCGACTTATGAGTTCGTTAGGTCGCTCGCGATCTAAGATAACGTCGGCTTGCGCTGCTTCAAGCTTCAAATCTTGGATTGGAAAATCAAGCTTAGGCTGGGCTGCATCATCCTCCCCCGGTTGACAGAAATTCGTCCTCGAATTTACAGTTTCTTCGTCTTCGACACTCTCATCCTCGTGAAACAGAACCAAGTGTTTGATATTCTATACAACGCTTCAACATTCTGAGGCGATTAGCTCTTCTCGGCGGCATTGTCAAATGAAACAATCTTCAACACTTAAACTCTCGACCTTGAATTACAAATGAACAAAACAATGCATGGCTTTCTACACTTCTTAGCTCGGCTCAAACACTTCAAGCACTTCAACTAGCTCGGCCTATCCTCAATTGGCTCGGCTTGATTTCTTCAATAAGAATTTGCTCCAAGACTCGGCTTAGCTATGATTGGCTATGTCTAGCTTTGATACCAAATGACGCAGCGGCGGATAAATGAAATGTATGATGCGGTGAAAGTAGCAATCGGTGGATTGAAAATACCAAATGCCCAAATCCGTTGATCTCAATGATACCGGATTCTAGCTATCTTCGTCACGTTGATCGCGCACGATGCCGTGTAAGAAGATCTACAATTCTTCAGACGTTGATCAAGCGCACTTGATACCGTGAATTGGCTTCAACAATCGTTGATTCGAGCGCACTCGAATGCCAAAGGTGGAGATAAGAGATTACACTCAACTACCAATTTGAGAAGAGGCACAAAGCACTCAAACAAAGTTTTATTCAAAATCAATCAACTTTACAAATGACACCACCATCCCTATTTATAGGGTTACAACAACACACTTACACGACTCAACACCTGACTATACATAGGTCGTGAACGACCTAACACCTACGACCTAAAAACAAACAAATATAATACAACACATTACATCACAACACATTACAAGGCCATCACGACCTAACATACATGACCGACCTAACATAGGTCGTTAACGACCTAACAGAACATTGTACAGACCACAACAAACGACCTAAGAATCCAACGACTTAAGAAAATAACAACATGAAGAAAATACAACACACACGTCTTAACAAAGCACGCGACTTACGACCTAAAACTTTGACACAGCAACAGGATCATCTTCACTTCGGCATAAGCTTGAATGACCTTGCGACCTAACCCTTCAACGACATATGCTCCATGCGACCTAAAGTAGACAACAGCACCAATCGGACATCGACTTAAGGTCAGCGACCTAATTCAATGTGGCATACAACTTACGACCTAAGGTGGTTGCGACTTAATGTTGACGCGACTTAAGGAGATTGGCATGTGAGAGTGCGGCATATCTTTCCTAGGTCGTAGCACAGTAGATTTAGGTCGTAGCTCGTCACTATGTTCTGAGTGACTTAAGAATGAGCGACATATGAACTTTAGCGGCCTAAATGGAAAGCGGCATAAGGATTCTGCACGCGACCTAGGACTTCGCGACCTATGATTCTGGAACGACCTAAGCTTCAAACGACTTAAGGAAATGTGGCATAAACTTGTTAGGTCGTTGCTCTCGAACTCGTAACTTAACTCGCATACCTCGCTAGGTCGCTCAAGCGACTCAAGGCATAGAACGTTAGGTCGCTCAGGTGACTTTTCATGGTGCTCTTCATCATCCATCTCTCGTATCTCGCTAGGCAGTAATTCATTAGGTCGCTGGCGACTTATGAGTTCGTTAGGTCGCACGCGACCTAAGATAACGTCGGCTTGCGCTGCTTCAAGCTTCAAATCTTGGATTGGAAAATCAAGCTTAGGCTAGGCTGCATCATCCTCCCCCGGTTGACAGAAATTCGTCCTCGAATTTACAGTTTCTTCGTCTTCGACACTCTCATCCTCGTGAAACAGAACCAAGTGTTTGATATTGTCAACTTTAGTAATAGGACGATGATCCGACAAGCTCAACTTACAATCATTCTCACAAATTTCCTTCACAATTTCCAAACGACCCATCCCTCCAGCATCTAGCTTATTGTAAGTACCAACAAAAAATTGTTCAACCATCAAATAGAAAGATTCGTTGCCACTTTGCATCTTCATCAAACCCAATACAGAGTCCATACTTACCTTCACCCATAATCTAGTATGTATAGGTAATGACACACATAATCCTGACTTCGTTGCGGTTTTTTTTGAAATTTGATAACTCTGACTCCTCTGAACAAACCTTTCAACCCCTTTCCTTATTGATGGCCCAAAACAAAACGTTGTAATCAACGGCATGGTATGATCATGGCCCACGTTTCTTTCTACACGTACATCTTTGATAACTTTTATTTGCCAACTGCAATCAGGAGTATACCACTGTCTTCCTTCAAATAGAAACTCAATAACCAGTCTTCTCAACTCTACCTGCTCTGTCGGACACATATGGTTACATGGCATATGCGGTACAATAGCACCTGGCACTTGACTAAGATGATGTACGTTCCTCAGTGGCAGTAATTCCTTGGACAACTCTGCAGGAACTACATCTTCACATTCATTCACCACTGGTTTAACCTCTTCATCTCTCGACTTACTTTCTTCACCTTCATCCAACTTTGCTGATTGTGAATTTTCAACCTCATGTTCAATAGATTTCGTTGGTTGAAAATCATCAACTTCATCTTTATCAAACTTTGGTGATTGACAACAATCGACTTCATCTTCTACATCAACAAATTCCTTTAAAGACAACAAAGTCTTTAGCTCCTCGATTTCCTCCAATTTGTTTTCACTCTATTGACGCCTTTTAGGAACCAAATTGATTCGTGTATCCTCGAACATAAAACTGTAGCTGTTGGTGCGACCATCATGTTGCACAACTCTATCGTATTGCCATGGTCTCCCCAACAACAAAAGGCAAACATCCATATCAACCACATCACACCAAATTTCGTCTTTGTATTTCTTCCCAATGGAAAAATTAACACAAGCTCTTCGATTAACCTTCACTTCCCCTCCTTTCCTCAACCAAGCTAATTTGTAGGGGTTTGGATGCTTCTCTGTTTTCAATGACAATTTCTTTACAGCTTCTGAAGAAATGATATTATCACAGCTTCCTGCATCAATCACAAATTTACAAAACTTCCCCAGAATAGTGCATGTTGACTGGAAAATATTGCTCCTCAACCAACTAGAATCATCTTCTTGCTTTGGCGTTAAACATGATCTCCTCACCAACAAACTACAACCCTCATCTCCCGTCAATAATTCTTCTTCTTCAACTGGTATTGAATTAACACACTCTACCTCTGCACCTTCATTCTCAATCTCCGCAATCATTGCTCGCTTCTTTGGCTTTGTACATTCATTGCTTTTATGGCCCAACTCTTGACAATTAAAGCATTTGAGACTACTATTGACCTTGGCTTTGTTGGCTTCATTCACAATCGGTTTACTGACGACTTTGGAAACATCCGCACTGCTACTAACATCCTTGTTTTGGTTGTTGGAATTCGTAAACACACCACCTCCTCGTCTCCCTTGCTTTTCCCAAGCCAATGCTTTCTGATGTGCTTCAGCAATAGATCTGGGATCAAACATATTCACCATATCTTGAATCTGTATTCTCAACCCTCCAACAAATCTAGCAGTCAACTGTTCCTCCGTCTCCATGATGTCTTTCCGAGCAATCAGTTGGTAAAACTCATCAGCATAATCATTAACGGTCTTCGTCCCCTGTCTCAAGTTCTATAAGCGCTGATACATAAGTGACTGATAATTATAAGGTAAGAAAGTAGCTTTCATTAACTTCTTCATCTTATCCCATGTAGCAATCTTTGACTTCCCCATTCTCTCCCGTGTAAGTTTAGTCTACTGCCACCACGCCATAGCTCTCCCTCTTATTCTCGTAGCAACCAACTTCACTCTTTAATCCTCGGGAACTTCTTTGAAGTCAAAAATTTCTTTAACATTTGAAACCCAATCCAAAAATTCCTCCACTACCATTCCACCCTTGAATTCTGGAATTTCAATTTTCATCCCCGATTCACATCGACGATCATCTTCTACATCCCGATATGCATTTCGTACTTGGTCTCGATCTCGTGAATGAACACTACATCTACCACCATCTTCATCAAAAACAGATGTACTTCGATAACGATCTCGACCATCCACATCTCTATGATCTCGCTTATCCCTTCTACTTTGTCTTTCATCATCACGATATGGCTCATGTTCAAACTCACGTGGAGTTCTTCTCTCTTCATTTCTATACTCATGATGTTCTCTTCTCAATGAAACTGAAGATTCTCTTCTTTCTCGGTAAGATTGCGGCGACACCCTCCTCGCTTCCGTAACCGATGGCGAAACTCTATTTCCTCCATGGTTCGAGACTGGTGACCTTCTCCTTTGACTTTGATTCATATCATTCACCAGTTTCTCTAACTTCCCAATGCCTTTATCAAACTTTTCATTGATGCGTTGTTCCATTTGCTCGGCTTCTTCTCTTCTATACAACGCTTCAACATTCTGATGGCGATTAGCTCTTCTCGGCGGCATTGTCAAATGAAACAATCTTCAACACTTAAACTCTCGGCCTTGACTTACAAATGAACAAAACAATGCATGGCTTTCTACACTTCTTAGCTTGGCTCAAACACTTCAAGCACTTCAACTAGCTCGGCCTATCCTCAATTGGCTCGGCTTGATTTCTTCAATAAGAATTGGCTCCAAGACTCGGCTTAGCTATGATTGGCTAAGTCTAGCTTTGATACCAAATGACCCAGCGGCGGATAAATGAAATGTATGATGCAGTGAAAGTAGCAATCGGTGGATTGAAAATACCAAACGCCCAAATCCGTTGATCTCAATGATACCGGATTCTAGCTATCTTCGTCACATTGATCGCGCACGATGCCGTGAAAGAAGTCTACAATTCTTTAGACATTGATCAAGTGCATTTGATACCATAAATTGGCTTCAACAATCGTTGATTCGAGCGCACTCGAATGCCGAAGGTGGAGATAGGAGATTACACTCAACTACCAATTTGAGAAGAGGCACAAAGCACTCAAACAAAGTTTTATTCAAAATCAATCAACTTTACAAATGACACCACCATCCCTATTTATAGGGTTACAACAACACACTTACACGACTCAACACCTGACTATACATAGGTCGTGAACGACCTAACACCTGCGACCTAAAAACAAACAAATACAATACAACACATTACATCACAACACATTACAAGGCCATCACGACCTAACATACATGACCGACCTAACATAGGTCGTTAACGACCTAACAAAACATTGTACAGACCACAACAAACGACCTAAGAATCCAATGACCTAAGAAAATAACAACATGAAGAAAATACAACACACACGTCTTAACAAAGCACGCGACTTACGACCTAAAACTTTGACACAGCAACAGGATCATCTTCACTTCGGCATAAGCTTGGACGACCTTGCGACCTAACCCTTCAACGACATATGCTCCATGCGACCTAAAGTAGACAACAGCACCAATCGGAGAGCGACTTAAGGTCAGCGACCTAATTCAATGCGGTATACGACTGACGACCTAAGGTGGTTGCGACTTAATGTTGACGCGACTTAAGGAGATTGGCATGTGAGAGTGCGGCATATCTTGCCTAGGTCGTAGCATAGTAGATTTAGGTCGTAGCTCGTCACTATGTTCTGAGTGACTTAAGAATGAGCGACATATGAACTTTAAAGACCTAAATGGAAAGCGGCATAGGGATTCTGCACGCGACCTAGGACTTCGCGACCTATGATTCTGGAACGACCTAAGCTTCAAACGACTTAAGGAAATGTGGCATAAACTTGTTAGGTCGTTGATCTCGAACTCGTAACTTAACTCGCAGACCTCGCTAGGTCGCTCAAGCGACTCAAGGCATAGCACGTTAGGTCGCTCAGGTGACTTTTCATGGTGCTCTTCATCATCCATCTCTCGTATCTCGCTAGGCCGTAATTCATTAGGTTGCTGGCGACTTATGAGTTCGTTAGGTCGCTCGCGACCTAAGATAACGTCGACTTGCGCTGCTTCAAGCTTCAAATCTTGGATTGGAAAATCAGGCTTAGGCTGGGCTGCATCAGTCACCAACCCATCATCACCATTTACCTCTCCTACCTATAGTGAACCCACAAGCGGCTTCCATTTTCCCTGAAGCGTGACCCCAAGCAGACCTCAGGCGGACCTCCAATCGCTGCCCACGGCCTTGACCGCCAGCACCCGAGCCCACTGCCCCTCTCTTCCCTCTCCACTCCGCTCGTGCTCTTTGTTGAATATATATATATATGTCAGCTGTTGTTGCGTATATATATATAGTTTCCTTTGCTCCTTTGTTTTGTGTTTTTTTATGTTTATCCTACCCTTCTCGGCTTTAAAAAAAAGTGTGTCGAGCTGTACTATGGTATATATGTGGCATAGATATAAAATTGTCATATAGGATTTGTTAATATTATATAGTTTGCGTATAAATTGTCAATAGAGAAAAAAAATTTGTATTCAAAGCTTTTATATAGGTACACTTATATATGTATTGGTCCTATGAAGCAGCAGCTTGCGTGAACTTTGCTTCTATGTTCTATTGAAATATATATGTTGTGTGCGCGCACGCGCGCGCGCACACACACACACACACACACACATATATATATATATATATATATTTGAAAGTATATATGAAGTGTACTTTTGTCACTTGGTGCTTTGTTTTGATTCTGCTCTAACCAAAGGTGGATATATGACAGCTCACTACTGTTGTATATGTACTAGTGACAAAATATATACATATGCTGCACACATTTATATTGGCAGAATGCATATGTTTTGAAATCTGAACCTGTACATGTTATATACAATACATATATATATTGTCGACATATGTTATAGCTCACTTTTGAATTTGTCGACAGAAATATATGTGTTATGTATATGATTGTTCTTTCTAAAATTTATAAAACAAATGTATATATGTATTAAATATGTATATATTTTGTTTTCATTGAATTATCGTGCTAAAATCTATTTTGCTTCGTGGCTAACTGAAGTATCGTGCTGTATCTTTGTAAGTTTCTTTTCAAGATCCATCGTTCTCTAGCCACGAAAGGTGAGCAATCACTCACGATTAATATTCTTATGCGTAGTAAATTGATTTCATAGGAAATAACAATTTAAATGTGCTGTTAAATTTGAATTGTTAGTTATTTAACTGTTAAATATGATGTTGACATTTTAAATTGATCACTTATGTAAATTGACACCGTTATATGTTAATTGATCATTTTATATAATTGTTATTATTATCGATCATATATGCTAGTAATTGATATTTTATTGTTCTCACTCTGCAAATTCCTTTAGTTTTAGAAATCACTATGGGTTGAAATGATACATACCCGAATGGACTTTAGAATAGGAGAAAATTCTTTATGGGTTGAAATGATAAACCCAAGCGCTTTTCAGTTATTGTTGAAATTATGGGATTGCGGATTGAAATGATAAATATCAATATCACTTGATCATAGGATAGAAAATTATATACGGACACCATTGATCTATTTTTGGAAAATGATTTCCAGGGTTTTTGAAAGGAAATATATGATTTTTTTGATTTTTTATACAATAAATATTTTATTTTAATATTGTAAAATTTAGAATTTTAAAAAATTTTGATTTTGGAAATTTATAAGTTTAGTAAAGGTAATCTATAAAAAAATTATTTATAATTTTATTATTTTAAATTACATAAAATAAATTTTAAATAGATAATTAAAAGGTTTGATTGATTTTAAACTGTATAAAATTAATTTTAATTTAATATATGTATATAATATTTTTAAAAGGTTTATTTTTTATTTAAATTAGAGTTTTATAACTTTAATAAATAAAAAGGTTGGAAAGATACATTGGAATTTTATTGGTAACTTAAACTGGTTTAATTGAATTCAAATAAAGATTCATTCGGAACTTAATGATTTTTGTAAATGATTTATTACTTGTTTTAATAAATGGTGATTAAATGAATACTTGAAAATTTAAATAGAATTAAAATTGAATATTCGTTTTGATTTAAATTTGTAATTGATATTTTATTTAAATATTTATAAAGTAATTTTATAAATGACCACAGTGTGAAATAAGTAGGGCTGTCAACGGATGCAAATAGATGCAGATATGGCTGTATCCGCATCCGCATCCGAAAATTTAAATCCGCATCCGATATCCGTGGATATCAGAGAATTAACATCCGCATCCGGATCCGTGGATATTTTTCGAATATCCTAAAATATCCGCATCTGAAAAGAAAAAGCAGATATTTTTGGATATTCAAAAATATCTAAAATATCCGCATCCGAAATTGAATAAGATTTTTATTATGCTAATATTTTTGAACTAAAACATCATAGCTAAAACAATCACTTTCTCAAATGATAATACACACAAACTACAATACTAATCAGTTTTTCAAATGACAAAATAGCAACACACATAATGTCAAACAAATTCATATGATATTACAACAATTCAAATGAAAAAATAGCAGCATACATAATGTCAAACAAGTTCGTACGATATTACAACAATTCAAATAAACAAAAACAAACTAAAACAATAGATAATATTTGTTTTCAGTTCTCATATGTTTTCATCTTAGCCATCTTATATAAAGTAACTAATAATCCAAACAAAATACAAAGTATAGCACACTAGAAAATCAAATATCAGATAATAAACCAAATAACATACATATCCCTCTAACATAAATTTAGATTGATATTGTTTCTTGCTTAGTTAGGGTTTTACTTTCTTTCTTGAGCAATTTGGGCTTGGGCCAATTCATTTCTATATATATTTAAACTATAACTTAAGGTCATCTTTAAATAATAAATCAATAATAACAACAATTTTTATTATAATTAATTTCGGATCGGACGGATGTTTTTCGGATACGGATATGCCTATATCCGCATCCACATCCGATTTTCTTTTCGGATATCAGATATCCGCATCCGCTTTTCGGATATCGGGTAATATCCGTTTTTTTGGATACGGATCCGGACGAATTTCGGATTTTTTGGGTATCCATTGACTGGCCTAGAAATAAGCGTTTGGTTGTTAAAGAGACCGGGATCGGATATTGTCATACTCTATGCCAATACCGAAAACCACTTTAACAACTGTGTACGTCGAGGAGATTCCAAAATGAAGGAGGATGGTTTGGTGAACGATTCTGTATGGTATTTACGTGGCCCTGACTCCCATGAGTCAGCTTGTTGTGGCTAAAACAGGAGCTACACTGGGGCAAGTGAGGTCATTCCTCCTATCGGGCACATTTCTTCGAAACCATATCTATTGCTTTTGTGATTTGATTTTGGTGCGCACACCTCTGATTGGGAGTGTGTCTCGAGGTAGGCGGTAGTAGCTACTATGCGTTAACACCTGTCCGGATTCGCAAAATGGTAGAATCCTACCTTGGGCATTGCCTCGCGTGCCTTGTCACATGCCTTATCGCGCCTTCTACGAGTTTGGTTTGTGTCGTACCTATGGAGTGCTCCCTGATAGCCCACCTGCAGGTGGAGTGTACAATATTGTATAGACTACGGCATTATATAAAATGTGTTAAAGGGGATATGGGTAATGCCTTAACGCTATTTTGATATTTTACTTTACTGTAGGCATTATATATGTAGTGTATTGTACTATCTATGTAGATAGTTTATCGGATCCTTAATGGTTGGAATCCCAACATTCCTTTTAAGTTATATTGTATTTACTTAACATTTCACTTGAGTTGATTTATCTGCATAAGAATGTTATTCCTGATTTGAGTGTTTTGTGTTTTGCTTTATGCTCTGGTCAACCTGAGTGTCATAGCTTTTGAAACTCATCTTTTTGGAGCTTGGAGTTCGCTTGGAAGACCTATCTTATCTGTTTCAGCTTTCAGTTTATTTCTGTTATTTCAGTTGTATGTTTCAGACTTGTCATTTACTTTTGTTTTAGAGACTTCTGTGTATTTGGATTTCTTATGTATTCGGTTTCAGACTATGTTATTTCTTTAGTAGCTTCATGAACTACTATTTATTTGTTCCGCTGCTTATTGTTGTATAACTCTGTGCCTGTGATTCCGTGATTGATTTATTTACTGTATATGTTAAGTCTTTGCCAATTTTAAATTAACAATCTGTTATTTGGAGCAATTCAAGTCTGACATGTGTGGATTATTGTCGATTTGAATACTTCGAAATAGCAGGTCGTTACAGTTGGTATCATAGCTCTGGTTTAGGAAAAACTTATCATATGGAGTAAAATCTCATCAGAGATAGGTAACAATACTGTAGAATGAGTTGAATTGATTACTGAGTCATATTCGTTCGTGCTTGAAATTCTAAGTTAGAATTCTCTTTAATTAGGATTTCTTTCTAATTTTTGAAACAGTATCCTTGTTCTAAAATCAAATTCTTGTCTTTTCCAGATGAGTAACCGAGGGAATGTCCGTGGTAGAGGTCGTGGCAATGCTCCTGCACCACCAGTTGCCCCTGTACCACCCGTTGCTCCTGTTCAGCCTGTTAGGTTCACCCAGCTTTGTAAGGAATACTCTCAGCTTGGAGGCACTTTCACTGGAGCAGAGAGTATTATTGAGGCTCAGCAATAGCTGAAGAGTCTTGAGAGGATTTTCATAGGACTTGAGATCACTGATGCTCAGATGCGTCATTTAACTACTTGGTAGTTTCAGGAGTCCGCGCAGGACTGGTGGGAATCTGTTACCGCTCAAACTGTTGAGGCTAATATCACTTGGCAGCAGTTCAGGTGAGATTCTTAGTTGTCTTTCCTAGCTTATTTCTATCGAATCTTTTTATTTGAAATTTATCTCTTTTATCTTTGACTTATCTCGAATCCATCTCCCCAGGGATGCTTTTATGGCCAATTGGATGCCCAAAGCCGGGAAATCTCATATATATAGGGCATTCATGGATCTTGAGCAGGGAGACATGTCTTTTGTTGAGTATGAGAGGAAGTTCAATGAGCTTTCCAAGTTTGGTCCCAGTTTGATTGACACTCAGCTCAAGAAGAATGAGAAATTTATTCATGATGCTTGCCCAAAGTATTATGACCGCTTGATTAGTCATGTTCATGGTACCTTCACTTCTCTGATGGATATGGCCACCAGATTCGAGAACCCTACTTCCAAGGGTAAGCGAGCAGTTTCAGCATCTCAAAGCATTTCCAGTGGTTCTAAGAAGAGGAAGCCCAACTTCTAGCAGCAGAAGAAGAAATGGCAGGATACTCATGGTATTGGATATGCTCCTCAGAAGCAATCTCTTGACCTATCTTCCATCACTTGTTTCAAGTGCGAGCAGGGTCACTATGCCAACAGCTGTCCATCTTCTGCCGGTGCCGCTATTCCTCCACCTTAGGCAACCAGGAACAACCATTGCCACATTTGTTTGCAGCCTGGCCATTTCAAGAACGATTGTCCCTTGCGTCAGAGAGGCAAGACATCTGGAGTCTTTGCCATGACTTCTTCCACTTTCCCTCCTCCTCCTGCCAGTGATAACCAAGGTATTCATCAAAGTTCTTTTTCTTTACATGGTTTTCCTGTTCATGTTCTATTTGACACTAGGGCATCCCATAGCTTTATATCTATTAATCTGTGTAATAAATTCGAGCATATTTTTCGACCTCAATTGTCGACTTCATCGTTATGTGTGATTAATCCCATCGGCGGTCCCGCCAATCTTAGTACGATTTGTAAATGGGTAAAACTCCTTTACAGGAAGCGTCGATTCACTGGAGATTTCTATGTTTTGGGTTTCGATGCATTTTATATTTTATTTGGAGGTGATTGGTTAAAGCATTATGATGCTATCATTTCTTGTAAGGCCCGAACTATTTCCTTAGTCAGTGAATTGGGTGAGCCTTTGGTTATTGAATGTCGAATGCCTCGGGATTTTATAGGCAGCTTTATCTTTTCTGTTGATGCTCAGCCTAGTGACCTTGACTCCACCCCTGTTGTCCAACTCTTTCCTGATGTTTTTGGTGAAGTCACTTCTCTTCCTCCCAAGAGGGAAATTGAATTCCGCATTAATCTTATTCCTGGAGCCCGACCAGTTGTTCTCCCTCCCAAGCGGATGGCACCCAAAGAGAAAGTTGAGTTGAAGAAGCAGATTGAGGATTATTTCTCTAAGGGTTTGATTAGGCAGAGTTTTTCTGAATGGGGAGCAGCTGTGGTCTTTGTCACCAAATTTGATGGTTCTTTGAGGATGTGTGTTGATTATAGAGAGCTGAACAAGCTTACTTTCAAAAACCGCTATCCGATGCCTCATATCAATGACATGTTCGATCAGCTCTACGGAGCTAAGGTATTTTCTCAACTTGATCTTGCCACCGGTTTTCAACAGCTTCGTGTTGCTGAGGATAGCATTCCCAAGACTGCTTTCCGAACAGAGAATGGTTAGTCATGCCTTTTGGATTAACAAATGCTCCAGCCTTCTTTGTCGATCTTATGAATCGCGTTTTCCACGATGTTCTCAACAAGTTTGTTCTGGTTTTCGTTGATGATATTCTGGTCTTTTCTAAGTCAGAGAAGGAGCATGAATCTCATCTGAGCTATGTACTGAAAACTCTTAGGAGTCATCAGTTGAAAGCCAAACTTTCTAAATGCGATTTCTGGAGAGATGAAGTCTGATTCCTTAGGCACATTGTTTCAGAGAATGGAGTCTCGGTTGACCCGGTTAAGGTCAATGCAATTAATGTAAGTATATACAGCTTGTCTCTTTTGAATTCATTTATCTTATCTATCTTTGGACTTATCTGCCTTATCCTAATTCCAGGATTGGGAGACACCTAAGACTCCGACTGATATTCGTAGCTTTCTGGGCCTTGTCGGTTATTATTAGAGATTCATAGAGAACTTTGCCCTTATAGCTGCACCTCTCACTGCTTTGACTCGTAAGAATGCCAAGTTTAATTGGAATGAGAAGTGTGAAGCTGCATTTAATGAGTTGAAGCAAAAGCTTACTTCCGCTCCTGTTCTCACTGTTCCAAATGGGAGTGAAGAATTATCGGTTTATACCGATGCTAGTAAAGAAGGTTTGGGTGCCGTGTTGATGCAAGATGGGAAAGTCATTGCTTATGCTAGTCATCAGTTGAAGCCCCACGAAGCTAACTATGCCACCCATAATTTAGAATTGCTTGTTGTTGTGTTTGCCTTAAAGTTGTGGAGGCATCACCTTTTGGGAACCAAGTTTGAGCTCTTCACCGATCATTAGTCTCTTAAGTATATCTTCACCCAAAAGGATTTGAACCAGAGGCAAGTTCGATGGCTTGAGTTCTTAGCATCTTATGACCTCGACATCAATTATACCGCTGGGAAAGCCAATGTTGTGGCCGATGCTTTGAGTCGAAAGAAAGCCTTGTTGTGTCGGATTGTTGTTACACCATCTCTTATGGACCGCATTGCAGCCAAGCAGGATGAGGATGCGATGCTTAAGCTTATGAAGGAGGAAATTCAAAGTAGGGAAGGTGATAATCAGAATGATTTAGGAGCATAGATGTAACATCCTGGTATTTTCAACCATTCTCATCTGCACATGTCGGACTTGAATTGCTAAAAATATCAGATTGTTAATTTATATTTGGCAAAACTCAGCATATACAATAAATAAATAATCACAGAATCACAGACATAGAGTAATATAACAATAAGCAGCGGAAACAATTGAATAGTAGTTCATGAAGCTACTATATATATATCAGAGTTAAACAAGATACAACGGAAGTCTCGAATACATAGAAGTCTCAATACAGTAGTCAAATAACAAATCTGAATATATCAGTGGAGTCAACTGAATAACTGAAAGCTGGAAAGATAGATGGATCTCCAATCGAAGCTTCAACTCCAAAGGTGAGTCTCAAATGCTATGACACCCAGTCTGGCCCGAGCGTAAAGCAAAACACAAAACACTCGAGTCAGGATTAACATTCTTATATCAATAAATCCAACTCAAGTGAAATATCAACTGAAATACATGTAACTCAAAGGATGTTTGGGATAACCATCCTCTAGGATCCGTGAACTATCTACTATGTAGTAATATACGCTATTAACAACCAAATGTTATTATAACACCGTGGTCATTTAAAAATATCATACTTCAAAACCAAAATATCATATACATTTCAAAACCATATCAATACGATATCATTTCTCACTTAAAATAATATTCATTTCAAAAATCATAGCACTTCAAAGTTATAACAGTTTCGAAATTATAAAGCTTAGAAATTATAACACTTTGGAAATCATAACACTTGATAACATAATACTTTGAATTTCATAACTTTGAAATCATAACTTTGAAATCATAACTTCCCACATGAACAGTTTAGATATTAATAATAGTATACATAATAAAATAGTTTATAAAATAAAATAGTTATATAAAATAGTTATAGGTTAAAATAGTTTATAATAAAATAGTTAGTATATTAAAATAGTTTATATTAAAAATTTATAAAATAAAATATAAATAGTTTTAAATATAATTTAAAAATACTTAATATAATGAAATAGCTTCCTCAAATTTTACAAATCGATTCAGATCAACTCGAATTCAAAAATTCAAATTTAATTCAATCTCAATTTATCAATTTCAATTCAATTCAGTTTCTCAATAAACTCAGAAATTCAAAAATAAGCCATTTCAATTTCAATATATTTCAAAGCTTTAAATATCCACATTTTCAAAACTAAATTTGATAATTTCATATATATCTAAATTCAACTTCATTATTATTTAGTTTTTGAAATATTCACTTAATAAATCCAATATCATCTAAATAAAACCCCAAATTACAAATAAACTAAATATTTCCTTCAATTTATTTAAACTTGAAATATTCATTAATCCCTTAAACCAAAATCAAGTTATAAAATCATATCCTTTAAAAATCTCAAATTCAAAAAGTTTCAAATCGATTTAATTAAATAAAATCCTTAATTAAACACAATTTCAAATAAATTCAAATTTATCTTCCCAACCTTAACTTATAAAAATCATTATAAAAATCTATTTTAAAAGGTAATTTTAAAATAAATACTTAAACATATTATGTATTAATTAAATCAAACTTTATTAAATTAAATCTTATTATTAAACTTATTTTATATTAAAACTAATTTATACATATTTTAAAATAGTAAATTTATAAGTAAATTCTTAAAATTTAAAATTTCAAAATTAACTTATAACTTTAAAATTTCAAAACATATAATTTTTTTAAAATCTAAATTTTAAACCTTTATAAAATACATTTATATATATATAATATTTAAAAATAAATATTTATATATAAAACCATATAGTTCCTTTCAAAACTTTTGGAAATAGATTTCATAATATTTATATATATAGACCAACGATGTCTGTATATAATTTTCTATGCTATGGTCAAGTGATACAGATATTTATCATTTCAATCCGTAATTTAAATATATACGGGTATATATCTTTCAACCCACAATCCCAAATTCAATGAAATTGAAAATCTCTTGGGTTTATCATTTCAACCCATAACGATTTTCTCCTATTCAACAAGATCGTTCGGGTATGTATCATTTCAACCCATAGGGAATTTTATACTAATAAGGAACTTACAGTTTGATAACAAATATGATAATAATATAACAGGCATATATCATCAATAAAAATAACAGATAATGGTGTCAAATGTTACAGGTGAATAGATACAGATAATAACATATATATAGCAATGCAAATAACTAGCAGCAGTATATTTCAATTGTCGTTTCAATTGAAATCAAATTTAATAAATAAAAGAACGTTAATCGTGAGTGATTGCTCACCTTTCGAGGCTAGAGAGATTCGACAAATGAAACGAGTTACGAACCCAAGCACAAATCCCAAAGCAAAGCTAGATTGGCACGAATCGACGAACAAAGCTGATAAATAGGAATTAACGAAGTCAAATCAGAACTGGATTGATGAAGATAAATGGTATCAGTGAACTTATATATAACGATATATAACTATATATAAAATCATACTTTAAATTCAAACATATATTATATTAAATATTTATGGATTTCAAAATCATTGGTTTAAACTAAAACTCATATATTACAGTCAAATATATATACATAATATATGTTGAAATAATTACTTATATATGCCCAGCCATAACATTACTTATATATAAAAACTAATATATATAACTCCTTATTTATAAACTTACATACGTAAAATACTTTGTAGTCAACAATACATATATACTAATATATAATCTAATGTATATAAGACTGTAAAAGCTAGATTTATAAACTGACATGTAATAAACTTTGAAAACATGTATATTGTTGAAATTATATAAAATACTTATATAACTTATACTTCCTTTATACTACACGTATTATATTATTAACATACATCATATATTTATACATATATAGTCTGTAAACTTTTAAAGCAGAACATAGAAATTTTGAAATACATAATTACAGCTGTAAACAAATATGCAACTCATATATACTAGTGTAAAAAAACGTGTAATATATATATAATATATCAATATAGATGTACAACTAATATAAACCAATGTATTAAAACCCAACAGGTCCAATATATATAAACTGATATGTATACTAACATTATACAACATATAACTTGCACATACATTCCTAAATAAACCACCAAAACATAATATATACATATACAAATAAATAAACCAAAATATATATTTACAGTATATGTATGCAGATCTTTATATAAGAAATATATATACAATAAAATATAAGACAAAGAACAAAGTTGCTTTCAGATTTGGAAATATATATATATATATACACACACACAACTTCAAAGCTTACATATATACTAACAATATAAACAACTTGTTGTCTGCATACTTAGAATATAACTATTGTATATATATATACATACAATATAAACAAAATATATCTATACATATATATAATATCAAAATCAATACAAAATCAATATTTTCCAACATTTTCAAATAAGTGTTTAAAAATTAAAATAAATCTAAACTATAAAAATCAAATTAGATATATATATAAAACTATAAACACTAACATATTTTTACCTGCATACAAAATGTTACAGTAGTATATATAATACATATACATCAAATCATGAAATATATTCAATATACATATAGAAAACAAACTCATGTAAACTCCTATGCAATCTATATAAACGTATAACTCGTATAAAATATATAACTTACTTTGATAATATATATATATATATATAAATATATGGACTCAAATAGATTTCATAAAACTGTTATGAACTGTAAGCTGTGTACACATGTTAAAACATCATTATATATCTTAAAACCGAAACACATACTCATATTAAAACTTCTATATATAATATAATTTGAATACAATGCCTAGCATATATAAACTGTGAACAAAGGAGGCCGCTCAAGTGGAGGCAAGGCTACTGACGCTTGGAGATGGGCACGACACGGCCGGAGACTGGGTAGGTGATAGACGGGGTTTGAGTGAAAGGGGCAGTGACGTGGGGTATTGGCTTCGGTGGGGAAAGGAAGAGGAGTGGGAAGGTCGCGGCGAAGTGGCTCGGTGTTGTTCATGCGAGACAGGCATTGGACGAGACATCGGCTATGGTGGTGAGAGGCGGGGTGCAAGGGAGAAGGAGGGGTGGTCGGGCACGGTGGAAGGGGAAGGGAAGAGGAAAGAGGAGGTGGTCGGCTTGGGGAAAGAGGGAGGCTTCGGTACTTGGTGAAGTTCGGGCTGGAGGAGGAGGGGAGGTGAATCGGTCGATGGTTGATGGTGCTGGGGTTCGCTGGGTTGCTGGCACGACTACTGGGTTGCTGGCGCGACTACTGGGTGTGAGGTACAAGTGGGAGAGGAGGCCATGAAATATGCGTTCATCTATTTTATATTATTTTTTCTCACAGAACAAAGTAAATGACCAAATGAAACAAAGATTATTGGAACTAGTGAAATGTTACCGGCCAGGGAATTCAAAAGTCAAAAGTTGCATTCTGGGAATTTTAAATGGTTGCTGATATAATATGGTGGAATAGGAAAGAGTGTGGGAAGCTAGAAGGTCAAATTGCCAAACCGATACGGAAATCGTTTCCATAGATTTTTTCGTTCCCGGACTTCAAAACACAGAATTGAATATACCGCGGAGATCAGCACGATGAGATAATCAAAACAGTATACAGATATCAATGGTACGATCATTCTATCAAAAGTCGATAATCGGTACCGAAAATGCTGTTAAAATGCCGAAAATAAGATAAATGGAGCAATAACAGTCCAAATTTGGAGAAATAAAATATGACGTCTTACTCAGAAAATTGATTTACAAATTTATTATATAAAAATATTCAGGTTTAGAAAACATTTTATTATCATCAAATATTAACTGATTTGAATTAAAAATAAAATCTACACAATAAAATAAACTTCCATATTTTCAGATGATAAATTACCATTTTTTATGTTTAAGTAGACGTATTCCAAATATCAAATTTAAATTTCAAAATTCAATTATTTAAAATTTCCAAAAATTAAGTTAAATATATTGTTAAAAATCATTATAATTTATGGGTCATTACAATAGATTGATCAAAATGGAGTTTTGAGGATTAATGGCCGGATTTGTGTTCCGAATGTTGATGGTTTGAGGCAAGAAGTTCTTAGGGAGAATCATTAGTCCAGACTCTCCATCCATCTAGGTGTCACGAAGACGTTTCAGGATATGAAGAGGTTGTATTGGTGGAATGGTATGAAGCGAGATATCTCTATCTTTGTCAATAGATGTGCCACTTGTTAGCAGGTTAAGGCTGATCACCAGAAGACTGTTGGATTACTGCAACCCCTTGAGATTCCCATTTGGAAGTGGGATCAAGTTTCTATGGATTTTATTGATGGTTTACCGAGGACTAGAAGGGGTAACGAGAGTATTTGGGTAGTTGTCGATCGATTGACCAAGTCCGCCCATTTCATTCCGGTCAAGTCGAATCGAACTGCTTCGAGCTTAGCTGAGATCTATATGAGGGAGATTGTCCGTCTCCATGGTGTTACTTCTAGTATTGTTTGCGATCATGATCCTATCTTTACCAGCAAGTTCTGGAAAGCTTTTCAAGAAGCTCATGGTACTCGTTTGAACCTTAGTACGACTTATCATCCTCAGACTGATGGTCAAACGGAAAGGGTAAATCGGATTCTGGAAGATCTTCTTCGTGCTTGTGTTATTGACTATGGAGGATTTTGGGAAGATCATCTCCATCTTGTTGAATTCATCTATAATAACAGTTATCAGGTATATCTCTATCTTTGAATTTTCAATCGTCTTAAGCTTAATCCATCTATTAATCCCAATCTTTTGAAATCAAGCAAGTATCGAGATGTCTCCATTTGTCGCTCTTTACGGATGATCCTGCAAATCTCCATCTTGCTGGATTGAGTTCGGTGACCGCCTAGTCCTTGGACCTGATATAATCCTGGAAGCATCTGAGAAGGTCGAGGAGACTAGGAGGAAGATAAGGATTGCTCAGGATATGCAAAAGAAGTATGCGGATAGGTGTAGAAGGGATTTGAAGTTTTCAGTGGGTGATCAGGTCTTTCTTAAGATCTCGCCGCTGAAGAATGTGGTTCGATTTAGTTGAAGAGGGAAGCTTGCTCCCAGGTTCATTGGTCCTTTCCGCATTCTGGAAAGAGTTGGTCCTTTGGCTTATAGAGTTGATTTGCCAGAGAAACTGGCGGGTGTGCACAACGTGTTTCACGTATCTCATCATCGCAAGTATCTCCATGATCCATTTTTGGTTGTTCACCCAGCATTATTAGGGAATTTGGACATCGAGCCAAATCTCACTATCGAGAGGAAGCCACTTTGTATTGTCGATAGAGGTATGAAGCAGCTCCGAAGGAAATCTGTCAGCCTAGTCAAGGTACAGTGGAGTACAAATGATCAGAATTGTACCTTGGGAAACTAAGGAATCCATGCGTGCCTTGAATCCTGAATTATTCGACTCAGGTACTATTCGTTTGAATTTATTTTATCTTTCTATTTGTCTCTATTCTCCAATCTCGTTCCTTTTCGGAGATGAAAAGTTTTGAGTGGGGAAGAGTGTAACGACCTGGGAATTTTAACGATTTTTTATGTAATTAACTAAAATTTCTCATAAAAATAAACAATAAAATTTTGAAATAAAAATTTGATATTTGAAATACGTCTATTTAAAATAGCATATGGTAAATTTTATTTGAAAAATATAAAAGTTAGTTTATTTGTGAAATTTAAAAATTTAATTTTAATAAGTTAAATGGGTGAAATTTTAATATTTTCCAAATCTGAATATTTTTATATAATAAAAATGTAAATCATTTTCTGGGTGAGACGTCGTAATCCGTTTCGTTAAATTTGGACTGCTATAGCTCCGTTTATCTTATTTTCGGCGTTTTAGCAGCATTTTCAGCAGTGAAAAATCGAGTTTTTATAACTTGGTCATATTGCTGAAATCTATATACCATTCTATTCGCCTCGTCGTGCTGATCTCCATAGTATATTTATTTCTGTATTTTGAGGTCCGGTACGCGATGGAAATGATAAAATAGTTTGTCATATTAGTATCGTATTTGTGACTTTTTATTTCCTTTGTCTTTTAAAATTTCAGCCGTGGAATCTAAGCAACAATCAATTGCTTTAATTATTTCACCTGAATCAAAGCTTGACCATTTCTATTACCTTGATTTTTATTTATATTCATTTGTGCCTTTTCACTTTTGCTCTACTATTCATTCACGAAAATAGGTACGTATCATTTTTGTTCTTCTTCTTCTTCTTCCTGTAGCTTTGTCTTCTTCCTCAATATATATATATATATATGGTTTTCCATGCGAGAATTACTCGTGTTCCTTCTTCCTTTTTCTCCCTAAAGCCATGCACATGATTCCTCTCCACTAACCCGAGTAAAACCCTTCTTTCCCCAAGCACGACCCAAAGCCGCCTCTTCCCATCACCAAAGCACTGTGTTTTGCCCCTCAAACCCAAAGTCACCCTCGAGAAAATCCCACTTGACCCGAGTCAGACCCTGACAAGCCTCGACCACGGCCATCTTCATCTCCTCCCTCCAGCCCTGAACCCATCGTCACCAACCCATCATCACCGTTCACCTTTCCCACCCGAAGTGAATCCACAAGCAGCTTCCATTTTCCCTGAAGCGTGACCCCAAGCAGACCTCAGGCGGACCTCCAGTCACCGAACTCGGACCCATGGCCTTGACCACCAACACCCGAGCCCACTACCCCTCACTTCCCTCTCCACTTCGCTCGTGCTCTCTATTGAATATATATATACATATATATATATATATATGTGTGTGTGTGTGTGTGTGTGTATATATATGTCAACTGCTGTTGCATATATATATAAATATATATAGTTTCCATTGCTCCTTTGTTTTGTGTTTTTTTTATGTTTGTCCTACCCTTCTCGGCTTTAAAAAAAGTGTGCCGAGTTGTACTATGGTATATATGTGGCATAGATATAAAATTATCGTATAGGATTTGTTAGTATTATATAGGTTGCGTATAAATTATCAACAGAGAAATTTTTTTGTATTCAAAGCTTTTATATAAGTACACTTATATATGTATTGTTCCTATGAAGCAGCAACTTGCATGAACTGTGCTTCTGTGTTCTTTTGAAATATATATGCTGTGCACATATATATATATATATTTGAAAGTATATATGCAGTGTACTTTTGTCACTTGGTGCTTTGGTTTGATTCTGCTCTAACCAAAGGTGGATATATGACAGCTCATTACTGTTGTATATGTACTAGTGACATAACATATACATATGCTGCACACATATATATTGGCAGAATGCATATGTTTTGAAATCTGAACCTATACATGTTATATACAATACATATATATTGTTGACAGATGTTATAGCTCACTTTCGAATTTATCGACATAAATATATGTGTTATGTATATGATTGTTCTTTCTAAAATTTATAAAACAAATGTATATATGTATTGCATATGTATATATATTTGTTTTTCATCGAATTATCATGCTAAAATCTATTTTTCTTGTCGCAGCTAATTGAAGTATCGTGCCGTATCCGTGTTCGTATCCGTGTCAGTTGCTTTTCAAATTCCATCGTTCTGTAGCCATGAAAGGTGAGCAATCACTCATGATTAATATTCTTATGCGTAGTAAATCAATTTCATAGGAAATAACAATTTAAATGTGCTGTTAAATTTGAATTGTTAGTTATTTAACTGTTAAATATGATATGTTGACATTTTAAATTGATCACTTATGTAAATTGACACCGTTATATGTTAATTGATCATTTTATATAATTGTTATTATTATCGATCATATATGCCAGTAATTGTTATGTTATTTTTCTCACTCTCCAAGTTCCCTTAGTTTTAGAAATCACTATGGGTTGAAATGATACATACCCGAACGGACTTTAGAATAGGAGAAAATTCGTTATGGGATGAAATGATAAACCCAAGCTCTTTTCAGTTATTGTTGAAATTGTGGGATTGCTAGTTTAATGATATAAACCCGTAAATTTAAATTATTGCGAATTGAAATGATAAATATTCGTATCACTTGACCATAGGATAGAAAATTATATACGGACACCGTTGATCTATTTTTGTATAATGATTTCTAGAGTTTTTGAAAGGAAATATATGTTTTTTTTGAATTTTTTTATACAATAAATATTTTATTTTAATATTGTAAAATTTAGAATTTTTAAAATTTTTGATTTTGGAAATTTTTAAATTTATAAGTTTAGTAAAGGTAATTTATAAAAAAATTTATTTATTATTTTATTATTTTAAATTACATAAAATAAATTTTAAATAGATAATTAAAAGGTTTGATTGATTTTAAGCTGTATAAAATTAATTTTAATTTAATACATGTATATAATATTTTTAAAAGGTTTATTTTATATTTAAATTAGATTTTTGTAACTTTAATAAATAAAAAGGTTGGAAAGGTACATTAGAATTTTATTGGTAACTTAAATTGGTTACTAATTGAATTTAAATAAAGATTCATTCGGAACTTAATGATTTTTGGAAATGATTTATAACTTGTTTTAATAAAAGGTGATTAAATGAATACTTTAAAATTTGGATAGAATTAAAATTGAATATTCGTTTTGATTTAAATTTGTATTTGATATTTTAGTTAAATATTTCTATAGTAATTTTATAAATGACCATGGTGTGAAATAAGCGTTTGGTTGTTAAAGTGAACGGGATCGGATATTGTCATATTCTCTGCCAATACCAAAAACCACTTTAACAACTGTGTACGTGGTGGAGATTCTAGAATGAAGGAGGATGATTTGGCGAATGATTCTGTATGGTATTTACGTAGCCCTGACTCTTGTGAGTCAGCTTGATGTGGCTAAAATAGGAGCCACGCCGGGTCAAGTGAGGTCATTCCTCCTATCGGGCACATTTCTTCGAAACCATATCTATTGCTTTTGTGATCTGATTTTGGTGTGCACACCTTTGATTGGGAGTGTGTCTCGAGGTAGGCGGTATTAGATACTATGCGTTACCACCAGTCCGGATTCGCAAAATGGTAGAATCCTACCCTAGTCATTGCCTCACGTGCCTTGTCACATGCCTTATCGCGCTTCTACGAGTTTGGTTTATGTCGTACCTATGGAGTGCTCCCTGATAGCCCACTTGCGGGTGGAGTTTACAGTACTGTATAGACTATGGCATTATATAAATGTGTTAAGAGGGATATGGGTAACGCCTTAACGCTATTTTGGTATTTTACTTTACTGTAGACATTATATATGTAGCGTATTGTACTATGTATGTAGATAGTTTATCAGATCCTTAAAGGATGGAATCTCAACATTCCTTTAAGTTATATTGCATTTATTTGACATTTCACTTGAGTTGATTTATCTGCATAAGAATGTTAATCCTGATTCGAGTGTTTTGTGTTTTGCTTTATGCTCGGGTCAGCCTGAGTGTCACTGCTTTTGAAACTCATCTTTTTGGAGCTTGGAGTTCGCTTGGAAGACCTATCTTATCTATTTCAGCTTTCAGTTTATTTTTGTTATTTCACTTGTATGTTTCAGACTTGTCATTTTCTTTTGTTTTAGAGACTTCTATGTATTGGGATTTCTTATGTATTCGGTTTCAGACTATGTTATTTCTGTAGTAGCTTCATGAACTACTATTTATTTGTTCCGCTGCTTATTGCTGTATAACTCTGTGTCTGTGATTCTGTGATTGATTTATTTACTGTATATGTTAAGTCTTTGCCAATTTTAAATTAACAATCTGTTATTTGGAGCAATTAAAGTCTGACATGTGTGGATTATTGTCTATTTGAATGGTTTTATATGGCGGGTCATTACAAAAGTTCTGTTTACAAACTATATTGTGATATTGTTATCATATAACAATGTTATGAGATTCTCAACATTTGGAATCACCCTCGGCTCGGTTTGTGCGTTTATATTTATATACATTGGTTTTATTGCAGTGCAATTCAAGACAATATAATTAGCCTTTTCATTTAATCCGCCATAGTCTTTTATTAGGAACATTTCCAATTTAAAGATTATTAATTTTAATTTTATCGACACCTTATACCCAATGTCACTTATGAAGTTTGATTTGAACACTCCTTCATAGGGAGTTCATTTTTCCTGTAAACAATTCTCTAGTATTTTGTAAATACACGAGAACACTACAAACTATCATTCAGTGATATCAACTTGGATTTGATATTTGCTTTATGTATCAAATACATAAACAAGTCACGATAACATAGACAATATAACATGCATGATAATTCCTATTGCTAATGTATAAGGAATCCATCTCATATATTCCATATGAAACATTCTAATAAGGTGTCCTTGCATATCGTTTGGGACATTCCCAATATCTTTTATACTTACTATAAAGGACATCATTTATAAATCCAACATCGAGTATTAAAACAACAAAAACTGATTTTAACACAAGTACATCATTAACAATCAGCAGTGTGTTGTTTACTTATGATTTAGAAATATCAATGTATCTTTTAATATTCTTTCTTATGAATACTAGCTTCCTCTGCATTTTGAATGATAATCAAATTATTTGATATTTCTGTCATAATATTTATTCAATTCCGATGCTCATAAAATGATACTTTCTATCATTTATTGGAGCATATCCAAAAACCCTACAAACTCGGTATTGCTCCCACTGACTTCGAGACACTTTGGTTATTATGTGCTAATAGTCTATTTTAAATCATTATTTAGAATTTTCTATTTCAGCATATACGTACCAAAAACAAATTCATACTAACCAATAATTTTGTGAGTAAGTCCGAAGTAACTTGACCATATTAAATGATGAATCCATTACGTTAATTTAACAATTTAAATTCATGGTAGTATTCTTATTAATGTGGCTCACTATATCCCAATTGCATTTGTATTTCTCTTAAAGATACATTTGCGGCCAATGGATCATATCTCTTTGGATACAACTTTCAAAATCATATTATGATAATGTACTTGGAATCTATTTCGAATCTACACACCGTACCATATTATAGAGTCAACATTCTTGATGGTTTAATCAAACAATCGGGGATTATATATTTTTTACATTGATAAGAAACTCATAGTTTGTTTTCAATGTGTTGGAATGCCTATTAGACATTTTAATGAGATGTGTTCATTTAGGTTAGTTAATTTCATTTCACCTTATGTAATCGATTTTATTTTTGGATCATATCCACTTCCATTTTATTACAAATAATTTCTCAAAGAAATTCATTCACTATGAAGTTGGTATTTCTAGAAACAACAATTGTTTCTCAATGCAGTGGAATAGGTATTCATAAACACTTTATGATGTTTTCTACATAAAAATAATTTGGTTTTTAGTTTACAAAACTTATGTTCAAAGCATATATTTGTCATCCAATGATAGTCGTTCCCAAACTCGTTTTGGGGCGATTCATACAAGATTCCTCACATACGATTATTACATGCAATCTTTCGACTCACACAACCTATCAACTCCTTGGCCTAGGATATGTTGGATTTTCTTATAAACCCTTATCTTGTATGGTTTTGTAATCTATTATTTAGATGAAATAAATTTTAACCTTATGCACTACTCTTAAATACACGACCTTATTGAAAGAAGTTAACTCAACTTCACTCATAATTAATCGTACTTCATTGTACAAAGTTCGATTACTCCTTATTGTTACACTATTATGTATCAAACGGAGGAGTGACTTTTGAGACCGAATCTTTATTCATATGAGGTACATATGGAAATATTTCCAATATACACACTTATTCGATCAAATCGAATCATTTCTATTGCATGTTATATTATTTACTTTTGTTTTATATTCTATGAGCTTATCATAGACTCATATATATGTATCAAATACATATGTTCATAATCGGTGAACATGATAAAGTACGTGAACCGTTTTGGTATTAATAGACTTATAATTGCATATATCTATATGTATCGATCTGAAGAGTTCATAAACTCTTTCGACGCCCCCACTAAATGGGTACAATTAATCGTCTAAGATATAATTAATCAATATTACATGATTCATAATCATATAATAAAATTATTTCTCAAAACAATGGCTTAGTCTATATTCCAAAATAATTGTGAATAACCTTTGATACTTTTGTATTTTCCACTGCATCACTCTTGTTGTGAAAACAAATACCACATTATAGTTTTATTTGATAATGATTATTCATAATATTCATATTGAAATATAACTATATCTATTTATCAGTCGACATCGAAAAATAGTTATTATTTCATAAATAATGTATGGTATGTTTTACGAAAACAATTTTCGTAACTTGATTTAATCAGTAGGTGTTATATGGCATGCTCCCACTATTTATTTCATTACTATAATAGCGTACTTTATCTAAAAATCCATCATTCACTTAATATATATTATTTACTTCATATACTACAATTATTTACAACGGAATGTTTCTTTTGATGAAATATCCTGAACTCAAAGAGATAAATCTCATAGAAAATAATTTTCTATATGAAAATAAATTTTGAAATAGAAATCGTAATTCTTATTCCAACGTCAAGTATCAATTTATTATTACAATTCTTGTTTTTGACTTTTCTTTATGAAGCAAAAGTGACTTTTCACTTTCTTAATCCCAACTGTACCTTAAATCACACTTACTATTGTACATTTGTCTTCCTTTCTGAACGGTCAAACCATTCAAAAGTAAAATCCTTACTACAATATCATTAAGGAAAGCACATTCGATTATCCTTAACATTTAAGGACGTCAAATATGTTGTACCTTACGTAAATTGATCAAACCGACATTTCAGTGATCGAGTTATTAGATTTATATAGTTTTGGTTTAGTGTTATATTTAACACAATACAATCCTTTTATAATCAATCAAATTGGATACTCGATCTCATAGTACTGTTTATTTGCTTATTTCGAATGAACTAGCTTCGTCGAAATATTGTACATTACAAATTGTGACCGTTCACCATATAACATTTATATGCGATAGTATATGGATTAAATATCCATAGTCTTGTATTGTTTTTGGAGTTTGAAACTCATAGAATGCAATACACAGTCTCGACCAAATAAACATGTAAGCGACTAAATTACGAACGTATTAAGTAGTTGTAAAATTAGGCCCTTTGCATGGGTATAGAAACGTTCACACGCAATAATGATTTATTATTACGTATATTTAAATTTTTATTTGTCAATTTTCAGTTTAGTTTATATGTATATCTTAATTGGTAAACGTTTTATCAATCATTTTAAATGCACAAATTTATAATGTAGATTAATATAACATATGTTCTTACAATATTAGAAGGGTTAAATGTTATTATTTTTTTAATCAGGCTCCCACTAGTCTTTTATATTTCACCAAACCCTAAGCGAAACATAGAAGTTTTCGACTTCACTAGTGGGTGTTAGGACTCGTATGCCTTGAAATTCTAACCTTGAGGAAAGTTCAACAAATCATAGGCCCGCATATGATGGATAACTCCTTATCGGTTGTATCACATACAACTCCTAACCTATTGTTTCTTGTCTTAATCTCACCTTTACCTTGATGAAAGCTCAATAAAAAAAGTAAGATTATTCACTCGGACCTACCATTTTACAACGCCCTAAGTATATTCATATACCTTGAGGAATGCTTAACAAATATGTGCAGTTATCTTACCTCGTCTATTCAATATATTAATAGTACTACAAATAACATCCCTAGCTTGAGGAAAGCTCAACAATTAAAGAGTATGCAAGCAATCTATTATTATATAAATCGCAGAGGGCATGCAAGCAATCTATTATTATATAAATCGCAGAGGACAACTTTATATTAAAGATTCATAATCTTTGATATATTATATCGGGTGATATTGACTTATGGAATAATGTATTTCTTAGAAACGCCCTCGTAGTTCAAGTGTCGGATACATAAGAAATCATGGTATACATTTATTTGAGTATGTATTTATCCCTTAAGTCAGTTTATGGTTTCTTTAATGTTCCACAATTAGTTTATACATTCATATTATATAAGTTTTATTATTATATAACTTTTATATTCACATTACTTATATAGTAGTCTAACGTATAACATTATATTAATTAAATCTTATTTAATGAATTTCTATTAATTAACATTTTAATTAATTTTATATTATCTTAATATAACATTTATATTGAATATTTATTATATATCATAACTTTTATAGCATATCACATATGTCATACACATGTGTATATTATTTAATTAATTACCATTTTAATTAATTTATTTAATTAAACAACTTGAATTAAATTATATTAATTTCAAAATTCATTTCGTATACGTACATGTATACTTATGTTATTTTAATATTTAAAATAAAATAACATATACCATAATATATAATACATGTGTGCATATATATATATTAATTAACTTATAAAATTAATTTATTTTATTAATTTGATTAATATTTTTTTAATTTCAAAATTAATTTATTATTTTCGAACACTTTGAAAACTTTTGTTATATTATAACTTTATAATAAACATGTTTTATTTTAATTTTAAATTTTAAATTTAGAACTTTATTTAATTTTCAAAACATTTTGAAAATTAGCCCAAGGCTCAATTCAAATTTGAGTATTTTCTATTGTGGACAACCTTTGGGAAAACATCACCTTTCAGGCCAGGTTGGTAACCAGGTAGGACATGGTACTTGATTACCCAATTCCAATCCTATACATTACCTTTCTAGATACCATACTAAGTGGGCAAGCTTAATTAATTAGCTCTAACATGACTATTTTTGACTGCATAGACTATTTGGCTCTGATACCATTGTTGGAACTGGCCGGTCCGTAGTGGAGTTAAAGGGTAAATATCAAAAAAATCCCTTTATTGGATCTTTATTAGGCCTGTGAAGTCCAATCTATTTAGAACTTTTCTAAATCTTCTTTTAAATAAAATCGATATTTTATTTAACTTTATAAATAAAGATTAATATTATATGATTTGTATTATATTAAATAAAATCAACATTTTATTTAACTTTATAATAAAGGTTAATACTATATGATTTGTATTATATTTTGGATATGTGTATCATTTACAAACATATGTGCACGTGCATGTGTGACATAATAATGTGTACATGGTTTAACATGCCCATACATAGATGCTGAGATTTACACCGCAACAAACATGTTACTCTGTTATGGCCCGTTTTTCCGTACCCTTTGAATTGACAATAAACTACACATGTCCAACTCAAATTGCACGAATAAGTAGATCATTAAGGGTAGAAAGAAAATAAAGACATAACAGAACCTTACACGAATGGAAAAACATATATTATTTCAATAGTAATCTTTACAACGGAAAATTTTAAAATACAATATCAGAGTCTAACCTAGATTCAGCCTGGACAGTTATAGCACCTGCCCTTACAAATGCCGACAAACAATAAAACAAATACAATAGACGCAGCAGATAATAGAATACGTCCATATGATGATGAAGATCTCCAACTCTCGTCTAGAAACTCCAACCATCTTCGACTAAACCTGAAACTACTCGGATCTGACCCGAGTATTGAAAACACCCGGATCAGGCTTGATAAACCAGTGTGAGAAAAACTCAATAATAAATGATAGTGTCATATATCAGCCTTTGGATAAAATCCTTTGAAAACAAGAGTATCTCATAAGACCACGCCCACACATAAACACGGACGGGTTTTTATCTTATGATAACTAAAACACTTTTATATATCAAAACATTTGATATTATTTCTAATGACATCTCTTTGAAAACATTTGCAAATAAACTTATTAATCTTATCCGAAATGGTTACCCATATAGCATTTCGAGGCTATTCATTACGCCAATACAAACAAAACCGTAGGTTCTTATTAGAGAATGGATTTCCATACAAATGACCAGGTGAAGGATCTACCTTCCGAAATGGGTGCACCTCTAGATGGATGTCCCGAGGAACCATCACAAAGCTCCTCTACCAACATAAGACCGACCTACCTCTATAACTAGATAGTACCGAATATGGCATCCCCCGGTCGTTACCGACCTTTAACCGAGCGCTCGTTTTCCATACACCACATTAATTTACATCCCGAACTTCATAGCGGAAATAATATATCTAGAAAAGGATGATCATACCTTACTTGGGAATGACCCACTTAGCCTTGCTGCATCTAATCCTGTTTCGGTTATTTCCAGGTTGATGAGGCTTAAGGTAACGATTACCTTTT
Source organism: Allium fistulosum (assembly GCA_030737815.1). Lineage (NCBI taxonomy): Eukaryota > Viridiplantae > Streptophyta > Magnoliopsida > Asparagales > Amaryllidaceae > Allium > Allium fistulosum. Next base: position 425,147,537 of record CM060906.1, read on the forward strand.
CACATAGCACATATCTCTGAATGCCACATTTGCCATTTCCGTTAACTACTAATTGCCTTCCACAAAAAATACAACCCTTGAGCTCGTACGTCTCAAGGAAGGGTGTTAAGCTAAGAGAAGTTGCCTTCTCCGCCACCAAACAGATGTACGTTTGTAAAAACCAATGTTCGTAATAATTAGAAATGCACTGTCAGACAAACGTCCATACAAATTGTCCAGGAACAGGACAAACCGAAGGCACTCTCCTACTACCACCAGTAGCGAGTAGTCCTTGCAATCCGAAAAATCTCCACAACGAGGAGACCACTACTATATATAACTCGAGAGCAACCCAGAGCAAGTCAACAAGCAGTCCTCAAGCTATAAAGATCCACGGTCTTCAATAATCATCATCTTCAACATGTCTTCACTTTCAAACGTATACATTGGTTCGAAGTGGTTTTCAGATAGGGATTACCCAAATCCGACCCCGGTTCCTTCGAAATCCAATTATCGCTTTAAAAGATTTTAAGTTCATATATGGATATCAATCATAAATCAATCACTTCATCTTTTATTTAAATAAAACATCTTCCTTAGATATATTCTCTTCAATTTATTCTATTTTCTTTTCAAGAGTATAGGGAATCATTAAGCCTCATTTATCAAATCATTTGGTTTATTTAAACCTTTCTTAAATCTTGGAATAATTCCAAATCATCTTCTCTTTTACTTAGGAAAACCTTTCCAAATCATTCTTTTAAATCTTAATCAAAGATTTCTTTCTTAACATCAAATCATATTCTTGCAAATCGAAGATTTTCATAATAGAGCACTACTGCCATCTTAAATATGGTAAATTTCACCTCCAGTGGCTTATGACAAGTTTCACCTCCAGGGACTAATGACAAGTAATCCTACATCATGAATATCTTTGTCTTTAACGATCTTTGTCTTCAATATGGTTTATTTCAAAAATTAGTTTGAATGGGTTTTTGGATAGGAATCACCATCTGATCCCGGTTTTTCGAACAGGAATCACCCAAATCTAATCTCGGTTCCTTCGTACCAATCATCGAATAAAAAAATGTTAAGTGGTTAAATAACATTCAAAGAATCTGTTTCTTTTCTTTTATTTTGGAAAAACTTAAATATGATCTTTTTAGAGCATCCGGGCTTTCCTTTCAATCTATTCCACCCCTCGCCTAAGAAAAGAAAACATAGGGCAGGTAAGTTCAGGGCACTGGTTGCTTCATCCCTAACCTTAGTTAAACACCTTGTTTTATCTTCCCAGATCTCACAGGCAGGACAAATGTACTAGTCGTTTCCACATACTCAATTATTAATCTTCATTTTAGAAATGATTTATTAAACTTCCAAATAATCATTTAAAACACTTATTTTTTTTTAAAAAATCATTCACATAAGATTTAGGAAAGAATTGTTAAGTTTAAAACTGCATTTCAAAAGGTTATAGAATTTGCAGCATAAAAGTACTACAGAAAGTGCTATATAAGCTTATTTGATTTAAACAACCTTTTAAACATTCGATAATTCATATTTTTCAGTCCAAATTTCTTTTAAACCATTTTAATAGATTTATCAAATTTATTTCATATTTTTAAAACACTTAAAATTATCATTTATAAAGAAATCCCTTTTTGGATTCCGAACTGCAAAACCGCGATGTTTTTAGAAAATTGTTTTGGACATATTTCAAAATCTACTTGATGAAATCTTGATTTTCTTTCTTTATTTCTTTAAACATATTTAAATGTTTATAAAACATTTCTAACTCATTTTAAAACTATTTCCAAAAGGTTTAAGCATTCCATATACACCCTTTCATTTTCAAAAGGAAAGTGATTCCCTTTGTGCTTATCGACGTGTATTAACGTGACTTGGTAAAACAATTTAACAATCATATCAAGCAATCAAACTTGATGATCAAATCATATATAAGCATCCATAGCAATCATAACACATCATCAAACATGTATATATACAAATAGAGATGTTAAATAGAGTTTCTCACCTTTAACCAAACCGATTAACTTCCTACCAACATTCATTTTCCAACACTTCTCTACATCTTCTTAACTATACCAAACCATCACAAAACAACTTCGCCTCACTTTCTAGTGCTCGGCAATCACGTCCTTCTCTTTTTCTCGCTCTGGAGCTTAACGAACTTGATCCAATTCCTTGATAGGTTCGTCCATGCCTTATTCCACTCCTTCCTCCATCATTTCTTGACTTCTTAGATGCTAAATCATATTCTAATGGTATTATAAGGTCTTTGGCAAAGTTTAGTTGTGTTTGAAGTGGATTTGATATGGTTTTGAAAAAGTTAGTAAGGAAATAGAAGAAGAAGAGGAAGCCATTAAAGAGAGCTTCAAGGAGGAAGAAGAAGAAGGTAGAAATGTGTAAAGAAAGTGGAAGAATGGTGGTCTTATTTATAGAAAAGTTTTTGGATTAAAATAATATTTTGGAAAAAGACCAAAATACCCTTACTTACTTATAAAGTAATCTTATTTATTTTCAACACTTAACATCACATTTTAAATCATTACTTCATGTCATTTTCACTTAAGTATTAAGTAAAGAAAGTAATAATTATGTTTCTTTAATTTGATGTTTTACCTTTTGCTTTGAAAGGGCATTTTTGTCTTTTTGTGCTTACTTTTTCTTAATTATATTCTAGAATTTTCTAGGTATGTTTAGTAAAAGTAAACTTGATTAGTGAATTAATTAATACTTATACTATTTGAATATATGTTCCTATATAAGAAAATAAAGGTGCGACAACGTTGCGATAACTTTTAATCGACAAAACATTGATTTTCGACAAAATGTTTTACGGTCACATTTTGACGTTTTAGTTAAACTATTTATTTATGTAAACCAAATTTAAAAATAAATTTGTATAATGCTATTTAAAAATATAAACACTCATAAATTAATTAAAATAATTTATTTAACCATTGAAACTTACTTTTATAAAATCAGCATTTTGTCACTTTTGTCGATATAGGCAAATGTTACTATTTTTATGTATATTTCTACTTCCAAATCCTATCGAATATTATTTAAATCATAAAACTCTTTATATTTTATATTTAAAACTACTCTAAATAGTATATTTTAAAGCGGTCAAATTCTGGGTCGTTACATTCTCCCCTACTTAAAAGAATTTCGTCCTCGAAATTACAAGGACGAAAAAAATATAACAAAAAAAACAACAATTGACGAAAGTTAAGCACACCAAAAATAGTAATATTACCCAAAACCCCGGTCGGAGGTACGGTGCCTTATCCTATCCATTTTATTTATCAAATTAAGGTAGTTTCATTTTTAAAATTCCTAGGTTGATATACTAACCCTAAATGAATTTTACTTAGGCACCTAACCTAAGCTATGATACCAATGTAATGGCCCGTTTTTCCGTACCGTTTGAATCGACAATAAACCACACATGTCCAACTCAAAGTGCACGAATAAGCGGATCATTAAGGGTAGAAAGAAAATAAAGATAGAACAGCATCTTACACGAATGGAATAACATATATTATTTCAATAATAATCTTTACAGTGGAAATTTTTAAAATACAATATCAGAGTCTAACCTAGATTCAGCCTGGACAGTTATAGCACCTGCCCTTACAAATGCCGACAAACAAAAAAACAAATACAATAGACGCAGCGGATAATAGAATACGTACATACGATGATGAAGTTCTCCAGCTCTCCTCTGGAAACTCCAACCGTCTTCGACTAAACCTGAAACTACTCGGATCTGACCCGAGTATTGAAAACACCTGGATCAAGCTTGATAAACCAGCGTGAGAAAAACTCAATAATAAATGACAGTGTCATATATCAGCCTTTGGATAAAATCATTTGAAAACAAGAGTATCTCATAAGACCACGCCCACACATAAACACGGACGGGTTTTTATCTTATGATAACTAAAACACTTTTATATATCAAAACATTTGCTATTATTTCTGATGACATCTCTTTGGAAACATTTGAAAATAAACTTATTAGTATTATCTGAAATGGTTACCCATATAGCATTTCGAGGCTATTCGTTACGCCAATACAAAAAAACCGTAGGTTCTTATTGGAGAATGGATTTCCATACAAATGACCAGGTGAAGGATCTACCTTCCGAAATGGGTACACCTCTAGATGGATGTCCCAAGGAACCATCACAAAGCTCCTCTACCAACACAAGACCGGCCTACCAATATAACTAGATAGTACCGAATATGGCATCCCCCGGTCGTTACCGACCTTTAACCGAGCGCTCGTTTTCCATACACCACATTAATTTACATCCCGAACGTCATAGCGGAAAGAAATATATCTAAAAGGGGATGATCATACCCTACTTGGGAATGACCCACTTAGCCTTGCTGCATCTAATCCAGTTTCGGTCATTTCCGGGTTGATGAGGCTTAAGGCAACGATTACCTTTTCACATAGCTCATATCTCTAAATGCCACATTTGCCATTTCCGTTGACTACTAATTGCCTTCCACAAAATACAACCCTTGAGCTCGTACGTCTCAAGGAAGGGTGTAAGCTAAGAGAAGTTGCCTTCGCCGCCATCAAACAGATGTACGTTTGTAAAAACAAATGTTCGTAATCATTAGAAATGCATTTTCAGACAAACATCCATACAAATTGTCCAGGAACAGGACAAACCAAAGGCACTCTCCTACTACCACTAGTAGCGAGTAGTCCTTGCAATCCGAAAAATCTCCACAACAAGGATACCACTGCTATATATAACTCGGGAGCTACCCAGAGCAAGTCAACAAGCAGTCCTCACGCTATAAAGATCCACGGTCTTCAACAATCATCATCTTCAACATGTCTTCACTTTCGAACGTATACATTGGTTCGAAGTGGTTTTCAGATAGGGATTACCAAATTCCGACCCCGGTTCCTTCGAAATCCAATTATCGCTTTAAAAGATTTTAAGTTCATATGTGGATATCAATCATAAATCAATCACTTCATCTTTTATTTAAATCAAATATCTTCCTTATATATATTCTCTTCAATTTATTCTATTTTCTTTTCAAGAGTATAGGGAATCATTAAGCCTCATTTATCAAATCATTTGGTTTATTTAAACCTTTCTTAAATCTTCGAATAATTCCAAATCATCTTCTCTTTTACTTAGGAAAACCTTTCCAAATCATTCTTTTAAACCTTAATCAAAGATTTCTTTCTTAACATCAAATCATATTCTTGCAAATTGAAGATTTTCATAACAGAGCACTACTGCCATCTTAAATATGGTAAATTTCACCTTCAGGGTCTAATGGCAAGTTTCACCTCCAGGGTCTATTGGCAAGTAATCCTACATCATGAATATATTTGTCTTTAACGATCTTTGTCTTCAATATGTTTTATTTCGAAAATTAGTTTGAAGGGTTTTTCGGATAGGAATCACCCAAATCCGATCCCGGTTTTTCGAACAGGAATCACCCAAATCCGATCCCGATTCCTTTGTACCAATCATCGAATAAAAAAAATGTTAAGTGGTTAAATAACATTCAAAGAATCTGTTTCTTTTCTTTTATTTTGGAAAAACTTAAATATGATCTTTTTAGAGCATCTGGGCTTTCCTTTCGATCTATTCCACCCCTCGCCTAAGAAAAGAAAACATAGGCCAGGTAAGTTCAGGGCACTGGTTGCTCCATCCCTAACCTTAGTTAAACACCTTGTTTTATCTTCCCAGATCTCACAGGCAGGACAAATGTACTATTCGTTTCCGCATACTCAGTTATTAATCTTCATTTTAGAAATGATTTATCAAACTTCCAAATCATCATTTAAAACACTTAGTTATTCTTTTAAAATCATTCAAAAAAGATTTAGAAAAGAATTGTTAAGTTCAAAACTGCATTTCAAAAGGTTATAAAATTTGCAGCATAAAAGTGCTGCAGAAAATGCTATTAAGCTTATTTGATTTAAACAACCTTTTAAACATTCGATAATTCATATTTTCCAATCTAAATCTCTTTTAAACCATTTTAATAGATTTATCAAATTTATGTCATATTTTTAAAACATTTAAAAATATCATTTATAAAGAAATCCATTTTTGGATTCCGAACTGCAAAACCGCGATGTTTTTAGAAAATTATTTTGGACATATTTCAAAATCTACTTGATGAAATCCCACACTTCACTACATCTTCTTAACTATACCAAACCATCACATAAACAACTTCGCCTCACTTTCTAGTGCTCGTCCATTACCTCTTTCTCTTTTTCTCGCTTCGGAGCTTCACAAACTTGCTCCTCTTCCTTAATATGTTCGGCCATGCCTTATTCCACTCCTTCCTCCATCATTTCTTGACTTCTTAGATGCTAAATCATGTTCTAATGGTATTCTAAGGTCTTTGGCAAAGTTTGGTTGTGTTTGGAGTGGATTTGATATGGTTTTGAAAAGGTTAGTAAGGAAATGGAAGAAGAAGAGGAAGCCATTAAAGAGAGCTTCAAGGAGGAAGAAGAAGAAGGTAGAAATGTGTAAAGAAAGTGGAAGAATGGTGGTCTTATTTATAGAAAAGTTTTTGGATGAAAATAATATTTTATAAAAAGATCAAAATACCATTACTTACTTATAAAGTAAACTTAATTTTTTTCAACAATTAACATCACATTTTAAATCATTACTTTATGTCATTTTCACTTAAGTATTAAGTAAAGAAAGTAATAATTATGTTTCTTTGATTTGATGTTTTACCTTTTGCTTTGAAATGACATTTTTGTCTTTTTGTGCTTACTTTTTCTTAATTATATTCTAGAATTTTCTAAGTATGTTTAGTAAAAGTAAACTTGATTAGTGAATTAATTAATACGTATACTATTTAAATATATGTTCCTATATAAGAAAATAAAGGTGCGACAACGTTGTGACAACTTTTAATCGACAAAACGTTGATTTTCGACAAAATGTTTTGTGGTCACATTTTGACATTTTAGTTAAACTATTTATTTATGTAAACCAAATTTAAATATAAATTTGTATAATGCTATTTAAAAATATAAACACTCATAAATTAATTAAAATAATTTATTTAACCATTGAAACTTACTTTTATAAAATCAGAATTTTGTCACTTTTGTCGATATAGCAAATGTTACTATTTTTATGTATATTTCTACTTTCAAATCCTATCGAATATTATTTAAATCATAAAACTCTTTATATTTTATATTTAAAACCACTCTAAATAGTATATTTTAAAGCGGTCAAATTCTGGGTCGTTACATACTCCCTCTAGTATTCGATCATATTGTCTAAATGAAATATATGTATGCACAAAATGGTTTATATATTTGTGAAAATATATCACTTATATATATAAATGTGAATAATTGGTATTTATAATAATTTATATAAAATACATAGGTATATATATTTATGTATGCATGGTATATAACTAAATTATAAAATCATTTAATAATTAATACAAAATAATTTTGAATGTAAATATTTATGTGTAAATTACTGTAGCAAACCTAGTAATAAAACAATAATTTTTTTTACTAAGTCAAAATAATATGTATTTATAAATACACTAACATATTTGAATATATATAATAGAGTATATATATATAAATATTAATATATATATATAAATATATATATATATAATTTAATATATTTTACAGATAACTCTAGACTCGAGAAATAATCTTTTTTAAATATATATAATTACAAGTAGTTATTAATTTTCAAACATATATATAACAATAAATTTTGTTTATAAATTAATGTAAATTTATAGCAATCTCTTGGTCATATAAAAAAATTTATGATAATTTTTTTGATTTATAAAATGATTTTTAAATAAATTATTTATAATTAAATATAAAATCTGCTTGAAAAGAATACCAAAAATTATTAAAAAATTAATTTTAAAATCTGAAAATTATATTTTTTTATCATTTATAATTTTACACTTTATTTCATATTTTATTTGAATATATATATATATATATTTGACTGTATAATTAATTTCTAGTTAGGTAATTGGTGAAACTAATATTTAAATATAATATATATTAAAATAAATAAAATATTATAGTCAAGTTATATTTATATAAAAATAAAACTCTATAAATTTAAAACATTTATTACATAATTTTATTCTTTAAAAAACGACCTATTATTTAAAAAGGCACGTTTAAATAATATTTGATTAATTTTTTTTATTAGGCCAAGAATTCAATGCTCAAATATAATCAAAATGATAATAAATTTTAATTATCCATACATGGACTAATATATTTTCAAACATCAAATATGTGGCAGCATATTGATAAACTAGATTCGTGGTATTTCTACCTAAGCATCATATGATATAATAATTAACTAAATATTGATCAATGAATAAACCAGAGAATTACCTTTCCCAAAGCCTATTAAAGACACATTGAAACAAAGTTGAGTGCTCCTTGAATCAGATTCACAACTTGGAAAATGCCAGCTCCAAATTGTCTGCCACCAACAATGGGATTGAAGTGTTTTTAATATGTATTTGAACTTGGAATTTTGGGTACTTGGAGTAGCATTTCTAGTCAAAATTTTCAGGAAGGAGAAGTGGGAAACGTCTATCAAAAGTGAGAGTTAAATGGCATTACATAAAGGAGAGATAATGGAGCAAAAGTGGATCACCATCCCCTTTCTCTCTTTATTATTTCTTCCCCTTTAGCCATTCAAAACTCACCACCTACCAATCCTTGGCTACCGAGATTTTTTCCACTTCCTAGCAAAAATTATCATGCCATATATGGGCCTGAAACCTAGTCCAAGCCCGAAGAAAATTCATTGCGATTTAAATCCAATTTATATATGTACCGGTATCGAATATCGATCAGTATTTTTATAACTATTATAAACACACTGTTTAATACTATTCAACATATCAAAAATAATTTTATAATTAACATTTTATAAACATTAGTTAATTTATAACAATTAGAAATTAATTAAATCAGGTGGTCAAAGGAGTATACACCATTTTGGTTGTATGACTCTTTAGGTGTAAATTTGGTTAGCGGTTAATATCGAACAATTCAAATATTAATGTTCATACGTCACTTAGAAAGTGACATTTTGGCCAAATTTATTGCTTACTTGGTTTCGGTAAAATCCAATTTTACTTTGTTAAGTGTTACACCGTTGTGACTATTATTCCACCAATTCCCTTCGTCAAAACAATATTACTTTGGACTTAAGGAATTTGATAATGGTCAAAATTAATATCATATGTATTCAACTCTATAGTCCAAACACAAAGTCCTTGGTTTAATAATAAAAATTATTATTAACCAAAATGCACTGGTTAGAGACTTTGACTTTTGAGTTGACCGTGACACTAACCCCATATTACTAAGGAGACGAATGTAACGACCCGCCTTTTTGACCATCGAAAGTTGTCACTAAATGCTACCAATGTGTTCTAATGTCGTGCATCCAATCGACAAAAGGGCAGATTGTTAGGGTAAATAAAAAGAAAAGAACAGAGAACGGAGGAAAACAGAATCTCATAAAGAAATCGACAACATATAATATAACAAGGACAATATAAACTATCACTCTAAACATATAGAGTATATCAGAGTTAAAAACAAACCTTATCAGCTGGACAGTTATAAAATCCTAACCTTACAAATGCCGATAGGTATATTATATAATACAATGGAAAATAAAATACTACGATAGGTGAATCTTTAGCTCCCCTTCAAGACCTCCATTACACCTTGGACAACCTGGGAAAATACTTGGTCTGACCCGAGCATTATAAATAAATAACACTTGGATCTGTCTGGAAATACTAGCATGAGACAACTCAAATAATAGGGAACATATAAAATTCTACGAGACCACACCGCTAACGCGGAATGAGTTTTTACCTCATAAGAATAACATCCATAAAGGAAAGAGCAGAAATAAATATCAGGAACAAATCCAAATATGAATGAGCATAAATAATATTAAACTATACTTGAAAGAATGGAAATAAACTAAGTAAAATCTAAATTGGACAGAATGGATAGAATAAGGGAAAATAGTCCAACTTGATAGAATGGACTAAGTAAGGTAACCGTCCAACTTGATAGAATGGACAGAATAAGGTAACAGTCCAAATTGATAGAATGGACTAAATCAATACTTAAATGCCGAAAAGAGGAGTTGGCTCTACTCGTGGCACTTTAAAGATAAACAGATTCAGGAATTCGAATCAAATAAGGAAAAGAAAGTTTCCAACAAATGAATAAGAGGGTGTGCCCCCCTTAAAAGAAGTGTACCATTAGAAATATACTTGAAAACCCCGAGAACTCCAAGCTGGACCCTGCCAAACATTACCGAGAATCTGAATATTTCACATCCAAAAACTCACAATCGTTTTTTATGTGACGGTACACAAAAATATAGATGAGATGTGAAAATATCCTAATGGGAGCAACCCCACATAACTTGGCCCCCAAAAACTACATGTTTTGGTTTAGTCATTTCGGGCAAAGGAAAATCAACACTCAATGGAGCAATAAATCGTCTTAGAATAACGTTAATAAAGTAGCTGAAATAACCATAGCTGAGATACCAACTATCGAGGATATAAAACGATCGTATATGGAAATTAAGTCTTGTATACTTCACCACTCATTGAATTCAAACTTGTACTATTTCTTTGTTAACAATAATACCCGACAAATTAAGGTAGTGTTACCTCAAAGTCATGTCCAACGATTATTCTTACCTTTCGAAATAGCGACAAGTTTAATTCTTCAATGTTTAGTGCTAATTATACAAATAAATCATTTCCATACAAGTGATTTTCTTTACGGAAATAATTTATTTCCATAAACGAATCAAACTTTTTCTTTTAAAAATGAACTGAACCTGTGCTTGATTTCCATATTAAAATTAGTTCCTAGTTGTAAAATGTTAAGAGAATAATTTTTTCAAGTGCTCGACCCCGAAGGCCTAAACCAACATTAGATCGACACCCAAAAGATTATCCTAAAAGATAATAAAAAAAATTAAATACCCTTTATAAATTCAAAAACAATATTAATTATCCCGAAAGATAATTAATCATATTTAAAATTTCCCTAGCTGCACGTCAGGTCGCACCGTCCAAACCATCATCGCCCATCACCATTTCTTAGCTGTAGATGCTAAAAACTCTTACGAACTTGAATACAATCCCAGTTTTTCCCAATTCCCAATTAATCGAAGCCAAATCAAAACCTTAGTTCGACGTTTTCATGGTTGATCATCCAAAACAGTGGTGCGAGCTACAATTCAGGTATAGGATGGAAGCTCTAGTTGAAACGATACTTTTAAAACTTGTTTCATGATTTTTAGAGGTGTATGGAGGCTGGAAGGATTTTTAGAGGTGTAGGGAGGCTAAAACATGATTTTTAAAACTTGTTTCATGATTTTTAAAACCTATAGTTCCTGAATTTTGTTGAGTTTAGAAAAACAAAGTGTTCATATTGTTACAGGCAATGTTTAAATAAGTTTAAAGGGTATGAAGGCTGAAAGGATTGGTTATGGGATAGTTAAGGCTGATGTGATGAAGGCATGGGCAAGCATATGGCTGAATATAAATATATATTATTAATTTAATTTTAAAATATTCAACAAAACATACCCGAAAATCTTGAACTCCAAACGAGACGTGCCGCCTGGCGTTTTATATGTTATACCCCTATTCCGAATGTAATGGAACTAGTCTCGAGGTCTAATTCGATCGTATGTAGAAGACAGCTTTTTAAACCTAGTTAATATATTAAATTTCCGATATTAACTTCTATGAGTTTCGAACTTGCATGACCAAACGATTCGTCTGATCGCCATGAAATTCGACGGCATATCATAATTCATTATTTGGATCCAATAAAACTGGTTTCGTCAAAATCCAAGACAATGCCCCATAATGACAATTTCCCAGATTTAAATATCGTTTTATATTTAATTATCGATATTTATTCGATCTAATTATATCTGTAAATAAATTTACAAATTGAATCCGCCAATATTATTTATTAATTAAATGAGCTTAATAATATTATTAAATCCATTTAATTAACATTAAATGTCATAATTCAAATATTCAAACATTCCCTATATTTGAATTATAAGTTATTAAATTCCAAAATTCAATTATTTTAAATATTTAAAATAAATTAAACATTTAAAAATCAAATGATCAGAATTTTGGGTTATTACATCCCCCCTTTAAATGAATTTAGTCACTGAAATTCCTAAGGAAGAAAATGTTTCCAAAAACTTAATTTTAAAACTATTAATTAAAATGAGTTGTCAAACTTATTTTCAAAACCAATTAGCTGAAATAGATTCCAAAATTTCGAAGTCTTTTAAATTCACCCACATGTGCCTACTAATTCCCTTCCATCCATTCATTCTATGTTATAACTCAGAAAATCAAATTTTAGTTTTCAAAAATTTTCCAAATTTCTAACTCTTAAATTTACGGAAAATTTCGCCAGCGTCTCCTTTGCGCGGCTCGATCGGAACAACTACAATTCGCCTTTATAGGCTCCAAACTAATCAAAGAAAATGAAAGCCAAGTGGCCTCCCATATCTGGGACATAAAATCATAAACTAATTTAAATTTTCTAAATTTATTACGTACCTTTTTGCGTTGGATTTATATTCTTGGCAAGTAATTTATTATCTCTATGCAAATGCAGGTGCGGAAGAGGCCAAGTAGGAATCTCTTGCTTACCTGTACTTACATAATCTTAAAGAAAATCAGGCTGACAAAAGCAATGTGATGTAATTCTACAAGCAATAACTAGTCTGATACAAATCTACATGCAATTAACAATCCATAACTCAATCATATGCGACAAAATTCAGAGAGTATTTTGTAATAGACGTTATGCATTCAATTATTTCAAATGAAAATTTAGATCTAAATACCTAGGTATTTTCAATTCAAAAATTTATTTTTCAAATTTCTCTAACGAGAAAAATCAGAGATCAAAAATCAAAATGACAAGGAGGGAATTGCTCCTAATAAAGTATGGTGAAAATCTAGAATCAAAACAACATGGAGCGTCGGTGGTATTTCGGTTCCTCCAAAAACATCAACTAGGGTGAATAAATATCATTCCTTTCCCAAAATCTTCAAAAATAACCTTTTTCAAAATCACCGGGGTTTAGGTCCTAATAACAACAATTTAAAATCCGTTGTCTATAAATTTAAACTTTATAAACAAGGGTATATAAAATCACACAACCAGTCAATTTAATTCAATCAAATCACATCGATCAAATTCTGTGAAGGAATATACTAACACTAGCTATCAATCAAATTCCATAAGGGAAAACTTATCACTTAACATTGTTTCAAAACGTCAAATTACTAACAAACAAATCTCAACTTAGGTTCAAAACTTTCTTGATTGTCCATAAATATAGATAATTATCTAAGCATACTGTTTTGCTCATTAGCATTTAGTTATTGGTTAGAAAATTACCCAAACTCAATCGGACAAAATGGAAAGTTATACTCTATATTTTATTAGTTTCTTAATTATATTAAATTTTTTCTAAAGTGATACCCATATGATTATTTGAATCATTTGTATTTCCACTTAGTATTTTATTCAATACTAAAATTATTTATGAATTCTTTCATAAATTCTTTCCCGGGTTTTAAAAATATTTTATGAAGTCATTTCTTCACAAAACATCAAATCATAACTTATTTCACTTTATTTACCTATATAATATTCTTCTATATCCTAAAAGTGCATACAAATTTTATTTTACTTTTTCAAAGATTTAGATGGAGATCAAATCAAATTATGGTTTCTTAAAACTAAGTCAACCTATTAACCTTTTTAACTTAGAGTGTTAAAACGATAATATTTACGGGTTGACCCAATCAACAAATAGTTAACACTACTTAGATGTTTTAAACAACTATATGGTTTTAATAAAACAATGTTGATCAAAACCTTCTTATTTAATTTAACCCAATTTTACCATGTTAAATTATCTCATATCTTATCTAAGGGAAAAATCTTATTTATCAAAGCAATCTCTTATTAGAAATACATTTTGTTTTGGAAAGCAATTCCTTTTTTTACAGGAACTTAAAAATTAAATACCCGGTTTTAATTTCAAAACTCATCTTTGAAAACATACTACATATATTTTTATATATAATAACTTCAAATAATTTATTTATTAAAACTCACTTTGGGTTTATTCGGATTTGAACTCATTTCGATCGCACAATGATAAAGAGAATAATTTACTAAGTATTGCACAACGTTCGCCTAAGCAAACATCTGATTGTCACTTAGAAGATTATTTAGATTATCACAAAACTAATCGAAACGATTCCCTCCGAATTATTTCAAAGAAATGCATTCCATTTAAAAAATTTCTTTCCAAAATATTTTAACTTTCAATTACATCCAGAAATACTCCTATTTCACTCCTCAAAAATTCTTTCGAAATTAATTTCAAAAATTCAAGGATTTAGATTCCAAAATTCTTTTTAAAACATATTTCATAAACTAAATTTATATAAATTTTCCTTTATATAAAAATCATTTCATATTATAATAATCCTTCTTTATTATAATCAAATTTTCTCAAATGCTTATTATCTAAATGTTTTATCTTACCATTTAGATAATATTAACAATTTTTTATTAACGTTTAATCCTTAACCCACCTTTATTAAAAGGTGAATTTTCAAGCTAATATTTTCTCCGAACACTTTCATAGTCAAATTTTGAAAATTAATTCACAAAGGGTTTGTTTTAAATCAAAGCTATAAATGCTCCTAAATAAACCAAGCACAATTTAATTAACAAAAAACATTCGATGCTTCTTATTTAAATTAAGCATAATCAAACAAACAATAGTGGTAATATATAAATATTATCACATTTAAACCAACAAACTTTATAAAGTTTTGAATTTTTTTCCTTTATATATAAAAAATATAATCCTAGGCAAAATATTTATTTTGCCATAATTTTCAAAAATTTCAATACCATGTCCGTTGGCCTTGGTCGAGTGTTTAGAAACCCCAATCGATACCAAGCTGTAATGACCCGCCTTTTTGACCGTCAAAAGTCGACACCGAACGCTACCACTGTGTTTCAAAGTCGCGCATCCAATCGACAAAAGGGAAGACTATTAGGGTAAATAAAAAGAAAAGAACAGAGAACAGAGAAAAATAGAATCTCGCAGCCGAATCGACAACATATAATATAACAAGGACAGTAGAAACTGTTACTCCAAACATACAGAGTATATCAGAGTTAAAAACAAACCTTATTAGCTGGACAGTTATAAAATCCTAACCATACAAATGCCGATAGGTATATTATATAATACAGTGGAAAATAAAATACTACGATAGGTCTTCAGCCCCCCTTCAAGACCTCCATAACACCATGGCCAACCTGGGAAAATACTCGGTCTGGCCAAAGCATTATAAATAAATAACACCCAGACCAGTTTGGAATTACCAGCGTGAGACAACTCAAATAATGGGGAACATATAAAGTTCAATGAGACCACGCTACTAACGCGGAACCGGTTTTTGCCTCATAAGAATAACATGCATACAGGCAAGAGCATAAATAAATATCAGGAACAAATCCAAATATGAATGAGCATAAATAATATTAAACCTGACTTGAAAGAATGGAAATAAACCGAGTAAAATCCAAAATGGATAGAACAAGGGAAAACAGTCCAACTTGATAGAATGGACTAAGTAAGGTAACCGTCCAACTTGATAGAATGGACATAATAAGGTAACAGTCTAACGTGATAGAATGGACTAAATCAATACTTAAATGCCATAAAGAAGAGTTGGCCCTAGTCGTGGCACTTTAAAGATAAACAGATTCAGGGATTCAAATCAAATAAGGAAAGGAAAGTTTCCAACAAATGACTAGGAGGGTGCATCCCCCTTAAAAGAAGTATACCTCTAGAAATATACTTGAAAACCCCGGGAACTACAAGCCAGACATCGCCAAACCTTACCGAGAAACCGAATATTTCACATCTAAAAACTTTAACCGTTTTTCACGTGATGGTACAAAAAAATCTAGATGAGATGTGAAAATATCCTAATGGGAGCAACCCCACATAACTTGGCCCTCGAAAACCACAAGCTTTGGTTTAGTCATTTCGGGCAAAGGATAATCAATGCTCAATGGAGCAATAAATCATCTTAGAATAACATTAATAACGTAGCTGAAGTAACCGATAACTGAGATACCAACTATCAAGGATATAAAATGATCGTATATGGAAATTAAGTCTTGTATACTTATCACCACTCATTGAATTCAAACTTGTACTATTTCTTCATTAACAATAATACCGGACAAGTCAAGGTAGTGTTATCTCAAAGTCATGTCCAATGATTATTCTTAACTTTCGAAACAGCGACAAGTTTACTTCTTCGATGTTTAGTGCTAATTATACAAATAAATCGTTTCTGTATAAGTGATTCGCTTTATGGAAATAATTCATTTCCATAAATGAATCAAACTTTTTCTTTTAGTAATGAACTGAACTTGAGCTTGATTTACACATTAGAATTAGTTCCTGATTGTAAAACGATAAGAGAATAATTTTTCCAAATGCTCGACTCCAAAGGCCTAAACCAACATCAGATCGACACCCAAAGATTATCCTAAAAAATAATAAAACAATTTAAATACCTTTTATAACTTCAAAAAAATATTAGTTATTCCAAAAGATAATTAATCACATTTAAAATCTCTTTTAAACAAATCCATTTTCTTTAATAAAATAGATAATTATTTCCAAAAACTTTTATAACATTGGTAAATTAACTTTAAAATCGATATTAAATCAGTTTATTAACTTTAAATTAGTTTATTAAAGCAATTTTATTTTATTAGTTAATTTACTTCAATCACTTTTATTAAATTGATTAATTAACTTTAAATATTATTAATTACAAAGATTAATTAAATTCACGTAATCATTAGTTAAAAATGAATAAGTCATCTCAAACATCATTTATTAAAATGATAAGTAAATTTTAAATACCATTAATTAAAAAAATTAATTAAGTTTAAATAATCATAAAGTAATTAGATTAATTAAATTCAAACCTCATTAGTTAAAACGATTAATTAAAATATCATTTGTTAAAATGATTTATTTAATTATAAAACATCATCAATTAAAACTATTTAACTAAATGCCAAATATGAATAGTTAAAACAATTAATTAAATTTAAAACAATCATTAATTAAAATGATTAACTAAATTCAAATATCATTATTTAATATGATTAATTACTTTTAAATATCATCAATTAAATTGATTATTAATTTCAATTATCATTAATCAAAATAATTAATTAAACTCCATTATCATTAACTCAAATAATCATTAGTTAAAAAGATTAATTAAGTATAAAACATCATTAACAAAAATGATTAATCAAATCTAAAGATAAACAAATTTGTTTAATCATCATTTATTAAATTGGTTAATTAATCTCAAAATCATTAGTTAAAATGATTAATTATTTTAAATTATCATTAATAAAAGATGATCAATGAATTTTCAATATTCTTTTTAGCGAAAATGCAAGCTCAAGCTCATACGATAGGGTTTTGGGGATGAAATTGAATAAATGACGATATAACGAAATTGCTATAACGACATTTAACAATTTAAATGGAGTATCAAGATTTATTTCAATTAAACCTCAATATAATAGCATAAGGATGTAAATAAATAATTATTGGTGAGAATCCCTTTAGGGTCTCTCGATAGATTTTCCCTGCAAAACAATGGTTATGGATAATATATAGGTATCATATGGGTTTATAACGATCAAATTAATATGTTATCCATTTTCTAAATGGAAATTCAGCCAAACAATTAATCAAACAATTTAATTAACATTCAGGCAATCAATAAACTTTTACAACATCATTGATATAATATAATAAAATTTAACGTGAGTTAAACTCACATTGATTTTTGTTTTCACCGAAACGTCTCGATTTCGGACTAAAACCGAACTGTCGTCCGATTTTACCCTAAATTTTCACTTGCTCCAAATCCAACCAATCAAACTTCATTGTGAACATCTTGACGATACGAGTCCAATGCAAAAAAGGCGTCCAACTCCGACCTCGTATGAAGGAGTTATAAAAATTATAAGTTATTGGTAATTTAAATTAAAATTTAAACAACTTTTATTAATTTAGAAGTTTGCCCCTTACTCCATCATTCTCCTTCTTCCCCATATAAACATACAAGCACAGTGAACATCACTATGGATGTGCATACAGAAATAATGATACGGAGATTCGCTTAACGAAATTCAAATCTGTCTCTGTCGACGGTTTCCTCTCCCCAATCTCCACTTGCTCAGGCAATCCACCTAGTATTCGAGCCCACCAAACAAATCGTGACATCACCAGGCTTCCCTTGCTTCCATGTTAGGTCGCACCCTCCAAACCATCGTCGCCCATCACCATTTCTTGGCCGTAGATGCTAAAAACTCTAACGAACTCGAATCCAATCCCAGTTTATCCCAATTCCTAACCAATCGAGGCCAAATCGAAACCCTAGTTCGACGTGTTCAGGGTCGATAATCCAAAACAGTGGCACGAGGTATAATTTAGGTATAGGATGGAAGCTCTAGTTGAAGCGAGATTTTTAAAACTTGTTTCATGATTTTTAGAGGTGTATACCTATAGTTCTTGAATTTTGAATTTTGAATTTAAAAAAACAAAGTGTTCATATTGTTACAGGCAATGTTTAAATAGATTTAAAGGGTATGGAGGCTGAAAGGATTGGGTATGGGATAGTTAAGGCTGATGTGATGAAGGATGGGCAAGCATATGGCTAAATATAAATATATATTATTATTTTAGTTTTAAAATATTCAACAAAACATACCCGAAAATCTCGAACTCCAAACGAGACGTGCCTGATGTGCACGTAAATGTGCATATTTTTACCACCATGTTTAATCCATTTAAATTAAATAAATGATCATATTGGGTATTTTAACTTGTTTAAACCAAAATTCAAATTATTTCAAATCGTCACATATTCATCTTCATCCAGGGGCAAAATGGTCATTTTTGTGCATATATTAATTTTCTAAAATTTAATTGAAAATTTCTATGTTATTTTGTAGGAATTTAAATTCAAATATAAGTGGCTTCATGAAGATATATGCATGCACAAGAGTGAATACAAAGGAATGGAGATGGAAATAATTCATTTCATGAATCATGGAGGACCCCGCCTACCCACATACCTTCATGTATAAATTAGAGGCTAATGCATATGCTAATAGAGTTTAAAGCTTCATGCACATCCAAATTATGATTATTTGATGCTAATGATTACTAGGCCTCCACACTTTCTAAGAGGGTATTTTGGCATTCCTCAAAAAAGTGGATTAGGGTTTCATACATGTATAAATACCCATTATCTTCATGTAATGAGCTCTCTCCTCTCTTTTAGGCTCTCTTCTCTTAGTCTCTTCTCTTAGTTTAGGAAAATAAAATGAGAGCTCTCTTTCTTTTCATGGCTACTTAGCCATTTTTATTTCATGTAAATTTTCTTTGCTCTTTTCTTTTACATGCTTCTTTTCCTTTCTTGTTAGTAGTTAGTTTATTTTTCCTACAAGTAGAGTAGATTTAATTTTATGCAAGTAGATTAGTTTTGCTTTTCATTTTTCTCTCTTCTTCCTCTTATTTGTTTAATGTTGCATGCTACAATTGTTGATTTGATAACAAAAATGAGAGGCTAAACCCCTTCAATTTAGGGGTAATGAAGCTCTCTAATTATGTAGCTTCAAGATAACTTGTTAATTTTGATCTCTTTTGTGCTTAAATGAATGTTGATGTGATTTATTGTTTCATATTGAATTTGATAGTCTATGTTGTTCACAACAAATAGGCTATGCTTAAACAATCTCAAACAATAATTACCTCTTTCTCTACATATGATGATGGTAATGAAGTGAATGTTGAAATTAAATTTTGATGGCTTATATTTCTAATTAATAGTTAATAGGTCATGATTAAAATAGATTTCATTTTCAACTTGTTGTCATTTTTCATGAGACTTGAATAGTGGTTTAGAGGTTGTGTTAAAGTTTGATGGCTTATGTTGGGCTAATTAGTAGCACAAAAATGCCATACTTATGATAAGCACATCATTTAAATTCACTAATGATTAAAAAAGAGAGATCATAATTTCATAATTTGTTGAACTGTATGATCTAGAGAGTGGAATTATCTCTAAATTGTCATTTAACTCTCATATTTTTTATCACTTTCTTTTTGTTAATTTTCTCATTTTCTAGTTTAATTAACTCTCAACTTTGGTATAATTTGATTGAATAGGAAATTTAAAATCAACAATTCCCTACGGATCGACCCATACTTACTACGTAATACGATAGTACGTCGTGCGCTTGCGGTAAAATTTAATTTAAATTCGTTTGACGGTTTTTTAATCCGATAGAATTTCCATCGACGAACAAGTTTTTGGCGCCGTTGCCGGTGAATAGTTTTTATTTTATTTTCTATTCTTCGAATTATTTTTAATTTGATTTCACTATTTTTTTTCATTTTGTGTGTGTGTATTGCATTTAAAACCAAAAAAGTTGTTGTGTTGTGTGTTTTGGTAATTTTTATTTGCATTTTCATTGTGTGTTTGTTGCTTTTCATTTTTGCATTTGCATTTCTATTTCTATTTTTTTTAAAGAGCATACACAATTTTTAAAACAGAAACAAAAACTTTTGGTTTCTTTTTCAGTTTTTTTTACAAAATTATGTTACTACTATAGTGCTACACTTCAACTCTCTGTTACATCATTTGCACTTCACTCTTACAATTTTCATTTGTCACGTACATTTGCAACTCTCTGATTACATCACTTGCACTGCACAAAACATATCATTTACAATTTGAAACCACATATCAATTGTCATTACCCCTCATAGCAGCACGCAACTTCATATGAACAGACAACAGCTTGTTGTTCACTGGCCGGCTCCACCTTATACCACCATTTCTCCTTGCTGTTCACCGACCGCCTTCACCCCTGCCTAACGGCATAACAACATCACCAGACCCCTCTCAACCTCCCCAAACATACACAACACCCATAATTATACCACAATCTCCTCTCACTCCACTCTGATCACCATGCAAGCGAATCAATAATCCCCTTCCACAACATCACTATTGCCTTATACCCACCCTTTCTCTGCCAAATCCGCAACTTCTCGACCATCACTGCCTGAACTTCCTCCAACTACATCATACTTCCTCTCACAACCACCCGACTGTGCAACAACAAACATACTTCCTTCATCAAACCAACTGAAGTACAAACTGCCAGCCACTAAACATCAACTTTGACTGCCTTGCCTCACGTCCTCCTTATCATTGATAACCAAAAACCACACACCTCTCCACTGTCAAGCACTCCTCTTCACCAACAAAAACCAACACTATCAACGTATACACATTCCACACATACCACATACAACAACTTCCTCTTGACCACATCCCAAACATTCAACTGTTGATGATTCTGGCCAACACTGTGATCATTCTGGCCAAACATTGCTGTCATTACTGAACCATACCACCCAGTCATTCACCAAAACAAGCCACGACAGCAGTCATCTCCTCCAGCCGCTACATCCACACAAAAATCAAAAAAAAAGGAAAAAAAAACAGAAACAAAATCTTCACTTTCCTCTCCATCAATCAGTAACGGCCGCAATCAAGTTCACCACTGTTCAACATTGCGAAACGACCTACCTCTACAAACTACAACTCGAACTCCCTCTAGCAATCGAAAATCCCAACCCGCCTCGACCTAAAATCGCAGCCTCACCATCAATCGAGAACACATCTCTCCAATTCAACCCCGCAACCACATCACCTTGGAAATTTCCCCTACACAAAATCGACTACTTCCCAAGCGAACTCCAAATAGCAATCGAACCCCTAAACAGCTGCAACTGAAATCTCTACCCAATCGAACTCCAAATAGCAATCGACCACCCCAAATCATCGATTTCTAGTTAGCAAAGTCGAGTGAATTTTGCTTTCGTCTGAATTTTTTTATTTCTTGTTTAAGAAAAGAAGAGAAACGTTTTACAGAGTTTGGGATTACATAAATGATTTGGGGAAGTGGGTTAGTTTGGGCCGAGTGATTTAAAAGATATTGAATAGCGTTTGTGGTAATTGCAAAATTGTTTCCTTTTTTTAGTTTCTTAGATTAAGTCTTCTTCTTCTTTTATAAAAAAACAAGTTTGTTCGGGGTTGATTAGGTTTTTAATAAAAACAAGTTTGTTCTAGTCTTCCTTTCTTTTATATATTACAAAAAAACCATTTGTAAAAAAAATTATTTTTCCAATTTGTTTAGCTTAGTTTTTCCTTTGTTTTAAGATTTTTGTTGCAATATTCCTTTTGTCAAAAAAAAGAAAAGAAAAAAGATATTTCTTTGGTTTTTGTTTTAATTTTCAATTTGATTTATTTTCAATTTATTTTGTTTACACTTCTTTTGTTTTGCTTTAATTTAATTGCTTCTTTGATATAAAAAAACAGTATGTATCTTGTTTTTATTTTCAGGTTGTCAGAGCAGAAAATCACAAGGAGAAGAATAGCTTGCTAAAAACTGCCGCTCTGCTTGCCAAATAAATTGCTTTCTTATAAATTTTTTTGCCCCATTATCTTTTTTTATTTGCATTGTTGGTTGCTTGCATTTTAAAAAAACAAATCAAAACAAAAACAAAAATCCATTCTTAGTTGCATTGTTAATACATGTTTTATTTCAGTTTTGCATTTCATCTTAGAATTTGATAAAAATAACGGTTAGACATCGATAACACTTAATTGTATATTGACAAATTGTCTTCTTTGAACAATTTACTTTCTTGGTGTCTAGGCTATGGCAGAGTAATAACCATTTATAAATATTACGGTGATTCGTAAATATTATAGTGGTTGTCCAACCTTCGGCTACATTGCTACGGTGATTCGTGGTGCATCGATAAATCCTGTCTATTACTTGGCTATGAACTATCTTGTTGATTTACGACAGAGTGTGATTATACAATTTTGGGTTAACTTAGGATAAATCATTTGTAATTAACCCTTGCATTCATTTAGTTGCATTAGTACATGCATATCTAAAAAACAAAAAAAAAATTCAATATCCAAAACTAAAATATTGTAAATATTCCTTAATTATGTATTTAAATCCTTGTTTTTTTTTTCAAAATCAAAAATCCAAAATAAAATTTTAGAAAAACAAAAAAAAATTATTATAAAACCTTATAAAAAACAAACAAAAAATTTGAAAAACCAAACAAACAAAACAAAAATCAATTTCCCTTTTGAAAAATAAATTCTATTTGTAAACATTTTTCCTTTATAAAAAAACAAAAACATTCTTGAAAATGTCAGAATTTCCATATTCACATGAATTTTACGATAGTTGTGAAAATCAATATAATCCATATAATTTCACACCAAATTCATATGGATATTTCAACAACAACTATTATTTAACGATTCAAATTTTAAACCACAAAATTTTCAAAATGATGACCAACCTTCAAATCTTGAAAATAACATTTCGTCTTTACTTGAAATCTCTACACAACAAAATCAAATGATAAATGATTTGTCTAATTCTTATTTGTGTGGTAACTCAAGTCAAAATTTTCAATGTAATCAAGATTTGAATTCACTTCAAAATGCAAACGATTTCGAGTATAACCCATGCCAATTCAATTTTGAACTCCAAAATGAATTTCAAAATCGAAACGAAAATGTGATCCACTTTTCAAATATTTTTGGCAATGGTAATAATCTCGACTATGATATGAGTGAAATTTTTTGTTTTCAACAAATCCAAATCGAAAATTCTCAAGTTAATAACTATAAATTGGATTTTGTTGAACAAATGGACGAAATCTACAATGATCACATGGATTTATTGTTCGAAACATATATGAAACAATATGAGAAACAAAACCAAATCCCAACATGTGACGAGTCAAATGATAATCCATCTTTTACCCAAATCGACGATTTTCAAACAACAACTTTTGAAACTGAAAATGATGATCTTAATGAAGTTGTTAAAAACACGGTAATTGAGTTGGATTTCAATTATGTTAAGGGTGAGAAACTCGATTTAAGATTCGATCTTCCTTTTCCTGATTTTGAAATTTTGAACACAACAACTTTGGATTTTGAACTTGAGACATGTAATAAAGTTGTTGATAATTCAATAAAGGAAGACGAATTCAATGAACATGATTTCTTTGGACTTTTCAAAAATGAGTTGTTAAATTCTGAAGGGGAAGATTTGAATCACCATTTCAATTTTGAAATCAATAATTTTGATTTTTTTTGATGATGAGCTTAACTTTCAATTTTGTGAAAATAAACTTGAATTTCAATCAATTGTTTTATCAACCCCAAAAATCATCGAACATTAAACAACTCATATGATATTCAATAAAACGACGTTCGTTTTTCCAAATCCACATTCAACTCCGAAATATGTTATGGTTTGGTTTTCTGAGCTTAAGTTGTGTCTCGCATATTTGACGAGACAAATGAATCGGTATTTGGATGACCGTTTCATTTACTCTTTAACCATATATTTTCTAATCTCTTGTAAATAATAATCTTTTCATTTTCATTTAAATAAAGTTCATGTTTTTATTTTTCTCCTTCCACTTGGGTTGACTGTGGGGACACAGTAAAAATCAAGTGTGGGGAGAGTCTCATCTTCATTTTTAATTTTTCATGGTTTATTTTTACATTTTCTTTCCAAAACTTAGAAAAAAAATAAAAAAAAATCTCAAATTTTTTTTAAGCATTTTTGATTTATGATTAAAGAAACACTATAGGATAAATATATGGTTTTGTTTTACTAAATTGAAATTTTTGAAAATTTATTTGTCTTAACAAAAATAAAATTGAAGTTTGATTAAAAAAACAATGGTTTAACTAGTATATAGGAAGATTCACACGTGTTAATTATGAAATACATCCTAATTGAAAATCTTTGTTTTAAAAAGTGGTTGATTTAAAGTAAAGGATATAACATATTTTTTTTGTCTTCTAAGTTAAGTGGTGCTAAGATGATTTTGCAACTCTCTCTTTCCAAAACAAAAAAAATGGAAAAAACAAACAAAAAAACGTATAAAAAAAGACAAAACATTTGTATATATGTACATATTTTCT
The DNA here is from genome assembly GCA_030737815.1 of Allium fistulosum. NCBI lineage: Eukaryota > Viridiplantae > Streptophyta > Magnoliopsida > Asparagales > Amaryllidaceae > Allium > Allium fistulosum. The sequence goes on from CM060906.1 coordinate 425,172,869, forward strand.
ATTAACACTTACGGTCAACAGGTTTACACACTTGTGTGTACACTCGCCATGCTCTGTACCTTTCTCACGTAAGCCCGAAAGGCAGTGCAAGATCGGTTTATCTAGCCTCAGTTTATCTGAGCTAGGTGTATGTATATAAAAATTCTTTTATTAATAATGCATATAGTCGATAGGTGTTCACACTCGTGTGTTCACTCGCCACGCTTTGTATTCCCCTCACATAAGTCTGCAAGGCAGTGCACGGGTAATATATCTGGCCTCGGTTTATCTGAGTTAGGCATATGTAAATATTGTAAATATCAATAAAATTTTCAAAAAATAGAGAGAGTAAGCAAATGAAATCCAAGCACTATTTTAACTTATTTGAGTTGAATTGTTATTGAAAAGAAATGAAAATACCACTTTGATAAACTTTGATAATCAACTAAGGATCCATTCATAGTTACACTGTGTTATCAATCGAAACAACGAGTTAAACTATTGTCTATTTGTTATGATAACTTTTGTTGGAAATTTTGATGAGTAAATGACTTAAATTTTCGTATATATTTTCAAAAACTTGCATTCATCTCTGTGTAAATAAATCTTGCATTTTGTAAATATTTTCACTTTGCATTCGGATTTTGTGGGTAGTATCCGCTGAAAACCCTCACGAGACAACACTCGTCCTACTGGGGACACCCAGAGGTTTAACATCTTGTTGCATACGCTCAATGCAATCGTGCTCCCTACGAAAATGGATTTATCTTAGCTTTTCTTTATTCGAGGACGAATAAAAAGATAATTATAGGGGTATTTGATGTGCACGTAAATGTGCATATTTTAACCATCATATTTAATCCATTTAAATTAAATAAATGATCATATTGGGTATTTTAACTTGTTTAAACCAAAATTCAATTTATTTCAAATCATCAAATATTCATCTTCATCCAGGGGCAAAATGGTCATTTTTGTGCATATATTAATTTTCTAAAATTTAATTGAAAATTTCTATGTTATTTTGTAGGAATTTAAATTCGAATATAAGTGACTTCATGAAGATATATGCATGCACAAGAGTGAATACAAAGGAATGGAGATGGAAATAATTCATTTCATGGATCATGGAGGACCCTATCTACCCACATACCTTCATGTACAAATTAGAGGCTAATGCACATGCTAATAGAGTTTAAAGCTTCATGCACATCTAAATGATGATTATTTGATGCTAATGATTACTTGGCCTCCACACTTCCTAAGAGGGTATTTTGGGCATTTCCCAAAGAAGTGGATTAGAGTTTCATACATGTATAAATACCCCTTATTTTCATGTAATGAGCTATCTCCTCTCTTTTAGGCTCTCTTCTCTTAGTTTAGGAAAATAAAATGAGAGCTCTCTTTCTTTTCATGGCTACTGAGCCATTTTTATTTCATGTAATTTTTCTTTTCTTTCTTATACAATTTAATACATGCTCTTTTCTTTTACATGCTTCTTTTCCTTTCTTGTTAGTAGTTAGTTTATTTTTCAGGCAAGTAGAGTATATTTTATTTTATGCAAGTAGATTAGTTTTGCTTTTCATTTTGCTCTCTTCTTCCTCTTATTTGTTTAATGTTGCATGCTACAATTGTTGATGTGATAACAAAAATGAGAGGCTAATTCCCTTCAATTTAGGGGTAATGAAGCTCTCTAATTATGTAGCTTCAACATAACTTGTTAATTTTAATCTCTTTTGTGCTAAAATGAATGTTGATGTGATTTATTGTTTCATATTGAATTTGATAGTCTATGTTGTTCATAACAAATAGGCTATGCTTAAACAATCACAAACAATAATTACCTCTTCATCTACATATGATGATGGTAATGAAGTGAATGTTGAAATTAAATTTTGATGGCTTATATTTCTAATTAATAGTTAATAGGCCATGCTTAAAATAGATTTCATTTTCAACTTGTTGTCATTTTTCATGAGACTTGAATAATGGTTTAGAGGTTGCGTTAAAGTTTGATGGCTTATGTTGAGCTAATTAATAGCACAAATATGCCATACTTATGATAAGCACATCATTTAAATTCACAAATGACTAAAAAAGAGAGATCATAATTTCATAATTTGTTGAACTATATGATCTAGAGAGTGGAATTATCTCTAAATTGTCATTTAACTCTCATATTTTTTATCACTTTCTTTTGTTAATTTTCTCATTTTCTAGTTTAATTCACTCTCAACTTTGGTATAATTTGATTGAATAGGAAATTTAAAATCAACAATTCCCTACGGATCGACCCGTACTCACTACGTACTACGATAGTATGTCGTGCGCTTGCGGTAAAATTTAATTCAAAATTTATCGACGGTTTTCTAAACCGATAGAAAAACCGTCGTTAAATAGTACCGCCTGGCGTTTTATATGTTATACCCCTATTCTGAACGCAATGGAACTAGGCTCGAGGTCTAATTCGATCGTATGCAGAAACTAGCTTTTTAAACCTAGTTTTTATATTAAATTTTCGATATTTACTCCTACGCGTTTCGAACTCGCACGACCAAATGATTCGTCTTATCGCCATGAAATTCGGCGGCATATTATAATTCATTATTATGGATCCAATGAAACTGGTTTCATGGAAATCCGAGACAGTGCTCTGAAATGATAATTTCCCAGATTTAAATATCGTCTTATATTTAATTATCGATGTTTATCCGATCTAATTATATCTGTAAATAAATTTACAAATTGAATTCACCAATATTATTTATTAATTAAAACAAGCTTAAAAATATTATTACATCCATTCAGTTAACATTATATGTCATAATTCAAATATTCAAACATTCCCTACATTTGAATTATAAGTTATTAAATTCCAAAATTCAATTATTTTAAATATTTAAAATCAAATAACCAGAATTTTGGGTTGTTATAATGAATCCTCTCTAGAATAGTGCTTTACTTTCAATACTTCCATTTAACCCAACTATAGTCACTCGATGGATGTCATGCCATGATTTGACTATAATTATAGCAGAGCTTTCATATCGAAGATCAACAGTGTTCTCAAGTCGAGAGAACTATATAAATCAGTCTCATCGATATTTTCTGTTTGACCTTAGATATGTTAACCAACAGAAAATTATCTAGTGAGTCGTTCCATAGTTATCCAATAACCATCAATATGTAACCTCTTGGTGCTCCTAGCAATCTTGAGTAATATACTCTCTAACATATGGAGAGCTTTACGTACCATAGTCTCAATGAATACATCGATATCCATTCTTGATGCATCTTGACTGGGAACATTTAAATGGTATATTTATTTTCATTGTGAGAAATTACTCACGGTTACAACATTTTGTAACTACTATCACAAAACATATCAGTAACGACCCGCCTTTTCGACCCTCAAAAGTCGATACTAATACATCCACGATATTCACGTGCCAAGCATCCGAGTGTCGAAAAGAAATATTGTTGGGATGAAAGAAAAGAAAAGACAGAACAGAATCTCACATCGTGATAAGTAATATATAACATACCAATGTTCTTTACAAAAGAAAACTGTGATATGCATACATAAATCAGAGTAACTAACTCATCATCAGTTTGGACAGTTATAACAACTTATCCTTACATTTGTTGATAAATACAAAACAAGAAGTACAACAGAAATAAAAATACATAAATATGTTTTGGAAGCATCTAGCTTGTCTCCTGAAGCTCCATAACATCCAAACTAAATCTGGAAAAGTACTCGGGTCTGACCCGTGTATTATAAGAAAATAACACTTCGATTAGTCTGGTAAACCAGCATGAGAAAATCAAATCATATGGCTTGTTCTATTTGTAAAACCTTTCAAAATAAAGGTATCTCGTAAGACAACGCTGCACATAAACACGAACGTGTATTTACCTTATGATAACCAAACAATCTTATGGGAAAGCTTGTGATATTATAATAATGTCTAGGGTTTAAAATAAATATCGAATCATAGCCGAAATGGTTACATTAATTACATTCCAGAATACATAGTATACAATTAATTCCTAATGGCACGTATTGGAGAATGAATTTCGTACAATAAAAAGTTAGTGTAATGACCCGTATTTTTAATGCTTTAAAAATACTAAATTAAATAAAAGTTTAATTAAAAATCCGATAAAAATAAAATTTTACGATTTATTAAATGGAAATCTCTTTGTATATAAGTTACAAATCCAAAACCAAATTCGTTGACGACCAATTTCGATAAAACCGACAATGTAATACATATTAAAAATGTAATGTAATAATATGAAATAGTTGGAACCAATAGGAGAAACAAAAATAATAATTTTAACTTAAGAAACGTGCGTTTTGCGTTAAATGAAATTTTTGTTAAATAAAAATAAACAATAAAATTTTGAGATAAAAATTTATTATTTGGAATGTGTCTAATTAAACATAGCAAACTGTAAATTTTCGTCGTAAAATATGAAAGTTTATTTCGTGCGTAAATTTACTTCAATTAATCAGTTAAAAAGCGATGAAAATAAAATGTTTTCGAAACCTAAATATTTTTACATAGAAAAATTCTAAACCACCTTCTGAGCAAGACGTCATTTTTCATTTTTCCAAATTCGGACTTCTTTAGCTCCGTCGATCTTATTTTTCTGTGTTTTTGCGGCATTTTCCGCTAGTAGAAAATTCGAATTTTTATAATTCAATCGTACCACTGATATCAGTATACCGTTTTAATCGTCTCGTCGTGCTGATCTCCACGGTATATTCGTATGTGTGTTTCGACGTTCGGTGGACGGCGAAATCTGTAAACGTTGAACCGTATCGGTACCGCCTTTGAACTTTTGATTCAATTGTCTATTCGAACTACCACCGTTTAAACCCAATGGTCAGCAGCTATTAATAAGTAATGGAAGCTCAACCACCTTTTCTATTCCCCACAAAAATTTATTTTTCTCTGGTTCCAATAGCTTTGTTCCCTTACTCTGTACATAAAATAAAAACATACATTGGAACCAGACAACAGTTGCTCTCTCTCTTCACAAGCCACCACTTGTTCTTACCTTCCACCATCATAGTTTTTCCACAGCACGCCTTCATTTCAGATCCTCCACGTACTCTCACGCAACCAAACTTCCCTCCGCCCGAGTCCACCTTCTCCACCTCGGCAGCTTTGTACCCAGAAACCACTGCTCCTCCGCCTGAAGTTCACCTCCACCATCACTGAACCCGACTCCGCCTCCGCACCCAATGCCTCCAGCTGAGACCGCCCCCGTAGTGCGCAAGCACCCGAGGGCGCCTGTCCACTCTCTTCCCACCTCCGCTTACAACGCTCCGCCGATCCATGTAGCCGTTCGTCCACCTGCAACCCTTCCTCCTTCTCTGCAACTTCGCTCCTCCCACCAACCGAGATCTGCTCGCCTCCAATTATGGCCGTACCAACAAACTCTTGCCCACATCGCTGTCTCCTCCTCTCTTGAAGCCAGCCGAGCACCTCAAAAAAAAGGCTTGCGTCTTCACTCATTCATATCGGTAATATATGATATGTTATATTATGGGAAAAAGATTACTCAAGTTGTATAACCAGATTTAGTTGATGCTATATTTTCTATTCATTTTATTATATTATACTATGTATGTATAAAGTGTATATATATAGCTTTCTATGACTTGTCTTTTCTCTGTACTATAGTAAGTTTGTTGAGTCATATATATAATACTATGGCGTAAGTGTTTTCCCAGACCTTCTAAGTTATGAATTGGGTTATATGATGTATTATAATATAAAGGAATATACTTGTTTATAGTATTGATATATATGGTTTCTTTAAAATAGCTGCAACTGGATAAAGTGTTAGTTTATAAGTTATATAATTAGACGATTTTATCATCTGTATATACGTATTAGTTTATACGTGTTTAATTAAGAGTAAGTCTGCAAGTGGTTTATGTCGCTAGTACATAAGCAAATATATTTATTCACTTATATTTTTAGAGGTGCATATATCACCATGTCTGTTGTTAATACCATGTAAGTTTTGTGTGCTCAGTCAACATATTCATCAAGCTATTGTTTTTTTTAGTTATAAAGTTTCTATATTATAAGCTGGGGCATATGCCATTATATACAAAGTTTTATATACGGGTATATATATGTGTCACTACATTTTACTAGATGAGTCATGATATTATTTTAAAATATGTACATGACGTTTTGAAAGGAATATATTATAAGTATTTTTCAAAAAAAAAATTTCTTTTCTGAACAGCAGTTAGACTTCATGTTCACGATATCATATCTCACTCATGTTTTATCGGAATGGGTTGATTCTATTTTTATAAAAGAGTCGAAGTTACCTAGTTTATGCATGTCAAATTTCAGCAAAATCCAACATCGTTTGATTTGTGGTCGAGGATCTGGAAGTTTGACCCAGGCAGCTGTTCTTTGTACTTGAATTTATTTTACACTGCTGCAAACACGACCTGAGTTCATGTTTGACGCATCGTATCTCTTCTGTCTTAGGTCGGAATACAGTGATTCTCTTTTTGTTTAAAAGATAAAGTTTTCTACTTTCCGTATATAAAATTTTAGCTTCGTACGAGGTGGTTCAGTCCTCTGTTTCTTACCTGAAAGTCAGACCCAGAGGGGTTTTCAGACCTGAACATTTGACAGTCGCAACATGGCCTGAGTCTATGTTCGTGACATCGTAACTTTTCTCGTTTCTTGTCCAAATCAAGTGATTCTTTTGCAGTTTGAAATACAAGTTTTGACCTTTATTCATACCAAATTTCAGACCATTTCGATCTCGGTAACACATAGAATTATATTGTTAAACTTTGACGCAGGACATGTTTTTTTTTATTTGTTGCTATGTTGAATGTTTTGATTTGATTTCGGCAATTCCTATTTAACAGCTTTGCTTGTCGATTCGTGCCAATCTAGCTTTGTTTTGGAATTCGTGCATGGATTCGTAACTCAATTTCAACATCCATATTAGTGTGCGTATCCGTGTCATCTTCTATTTCATCTCTAGCCTCGAAAGGTGAGCAATCACTCACGATTAATGTTCTTTTATTTATTAAATCTGATTTCAATTGAAACGACAATTGAAATGTTGTTGTTAGTTAATTACACTGTTATATATGTTATTACCTGTATCAGTTCACCTGTGACATTTGACACCATTATTTGTTATTTATGAACTGATAATACAGTTTTGGTTGATAAATGATTGATTGTTTGATTTTTGACATTGGACGTTAAATTGTTAATGTAGGAAGTGATAAAAATATGAAATTGAATTTGACGTAGGATAGTTAGCGACTTGAAACTGATATATATGTTCAATTTAATTAGACAAGTTTGTATAATATGACCCCTTTAAATGTTTAAATCAATTGATACATAGAAAAATAGTTAATTACCCTTGAACTATTTGAATTTATGTTGTATTAATTGATGAAGTATGAAATTGAATAATTGATGTCAAGTGTAGAAATACATAGAATAATTAGTGCAATAATCTTTAATCTACATGAAATGATAGTGTAGATTCTAGAAATAATTATATTAATTTACATATATATAATTAGACGATTTTATCATCTGTATATACGTATTAGTTTATACGTGTTTAATTAAGAGTAAGTCTGCAAGTGACATATGCCGCTAGTACATAAGCAAATATATTTATTCACTTATATTTTTAGAGGTGCATATATCACCATATCTGTTATTAATACCATGTAAGTTTTGTGTGCTCAGTCAACATATTCATCAAGGTGTTGTTTTTTTTAGTTATAAAGTTTCTATATTATAAGCTGGCGCATATGCCATTATATACAAAGTTTTATATACGGGTATATATATGTGTCACAACTAGATGAGTCATGGTATTATTTTAAAATATGTACATGACGTTTTGAAAGGAATATATTATAAGTATTTTTCAAAAAAAAAATCTTTTCTTTTTTGAACAATAGTTAGACTTCATGTTCACGATATCATATCTCACTCATGTTTTATCGGAATGGGTTGATTCTATTTTTGTAAAAGAGTCGAAGTTACCTAGTTTATGCATGTCAAATTTCAGCAAAATCCGACATCGTTTGATTAGTGGTTGAGGATCTGGAAGTTTGACCCAGGCAGCTGTTCTTTTGTACTTGAATTTATTTTACACTGCTGCAAACACGACCTGAGTTCATGTTTGACGCATCGTATCTATTCTGTCTTAGGTCGGAATATAGTGATTCCCTTTTTGTTTAAAAGATAAAGTTTTCTACTTTCTGTATATAAAATTTTAGCTTCATACGAGGTGGTTCAGTCCTCTGTTTCTTACCTGAAAGTCAGACCCAGAGGGGTTTTCAGACCTGAACATTTGACAGTCGCAACATGGCCTGAGTCTATGTTCGTGACATCGTAACTTTTCTAGTCTCTTGTCCAAATCAAGTGATTCTTTTGCAGTTTGAAATACAAGTTTTGACCTTTATTCATACCAAATTTTAGACCATTTCGATCTCGGTAGCACATAGAATTATATTGTTAAACTTTGACGCAGGACATGTTTTTTTTTATTTGTTGCTATGTTGAATGTTTTGATTTGATTTCGGCAATTCCTATTTAACAGCTTTGCTTGTCGATTCGTGCCAATCTAGCTTTGTTTTGGAATTCGTGCATGGATTCGTAACTCAATTTCAACATCCATATTAGTGTGCGTATCCGTGTCATCTTCTATTTCATCTCTAGCCTCGAAAGGTGAGCAATCACTCACGATTAATGTTCTTTTATTTATTAAATCTGATTTCAATTGAAACGACAATTGAAATGTTGTTGTTAGTTAATTACACTGTTATATATGTTATTACCTGTATCAGTTCACCTGTGACATTTGACACCATTATTTGTTATTTATGAACTGATAATACAGTTTTGGTTGATAAATGATTGATTGTTTGATTTTTGACATTGGACGTTAAATTGTTAATGTAGGAAGTGATAAAAATATGAAATTGAATTTGACGTAGGATAGTTAGCGACTTGAAACTGATATATATGTTCAATTTAATTAGACAAGTTTGTATAATATGACCCCTTTAAATGTTTAAATCAATTGATACATAGAAAAATAGTTAATTACCCTTGAACTATTTGAATTTATGTTGTATTAATTGATGAAGTATGAAATTGAATAATTGATGTCAAGTGTAGAAATACATAGAATAATTAGTGCAATAATCTTTAATCTACATGAAATGATAGTGTAGATTCTAGAAATAATTATATTAATTTACATATATATAATTAGACGATTTTATCATCTGTATATACGTATTAGTTTATACGTGTTTAATTAAGAGTAAGTCTGCAAGTGACATATGCCGCTAGTACATAAGCAAATATATTTATTCACTTATATTTTTAGAGGTGCATATATCACCATATCTGTTATTAATACCATGTAAGTTTTGTGTGCTCAGTCAACATATTCATCAAGGTGTTGTTTTTTTTAGTTATAAAGTTTCTATATTATAAGCTGGCGCATATGCCATTATATACAAAGTTTTATATACGGGTATATATATGTGTCACAACTAGATGAGTCATGGTATTATTTTAAAATATGTACATGACGTTTTGAAAGGAATATATTATAAGTATTTTTCAAAAAAAAAATCTTTTCTTTTTTGAACAATAGTTAGACTTCATGTTCACGATATCATATCTCACTCATGTTTTATCGGAATGGGTTGATTCTATTTTTGTAAAAGAGTCGAAGTTACCTAGTTTATGCATGTCAAATTTCAGCAAAATCCGACATCGTTTGATTAGTGGTTGAGGATCTGGAAGTTTGACCCAGGCAGCTGTTCTTTTGTACTTGAATTTATTTTACACTGCTGCAAACACGACCTGAGTTCATGTTTGACGCATCGTATCTATTCTGTCTTAGGTCGGAATATAGTGATTCCCTTTTTGTTTAAAAGATAAAGTTTTCTACTTTCTGTATATAAAATTTTAGCTTCATACGAGGTGGTTCAGTCCTCTGTTTCTTACCTGAAAGTCAGACCCAGAGGGGTTTTCAGACCTGAACATTTGACAGTCGCAACATGGCCTGAGTCTATGTTCGTGACATCGTAACTTTTCTAGTCTCTTGTCCAAATCAAGTGATTCTTTTGCAGTTTGAAATACAAGTTTTGACCTTTATTCATACCAAATTTTAGACCATTTCGATCTCGGTAGCACATAGAATTATATTGTTAAACTTTGACGCAGGACATGTTTTTTTATTTGTTGCTATTTTGAATGTTTTGATTTGATTTCGGCAATTCCTATTTAACAGCTTTGCTCGTCGATTCGTGCAAATCTAGCTTTGTTTTGGGATTCGTGCATGGATTCGTAACTCAATTTCAACATCCGTATTAGTGTGCGTATCCATGTCATCTTCTCGTTCATCTCTAGCCTTGAAAGGTGAGCAATCACTTACGATTAATGTTCTTTTATTTATTAAATCTGATTTCAATTGAAACGAACATTGAAATGCTGCTGTTAGTTAATTACACTGTTATATATGCTATTACCTGTATTAGTTCACTTGTGACATTTGACACCATTATCTGTTATTTATGAAATGATAATACAGTTTTGGTTGATAAATGATTGATTGTTTGATTTTTGACATTGGACGTTAAATTGTTAATGTAGGAAGTGATAAAAATATGAAATTGAATTTGACGTAGGATAGTTAGCGACTTGAAACTGATATATATGTTCAATTTAATTAGACAAGTTTGTATAATATGACCCCTTTAAATGTTTAAATCAATTGATACATAGAAAAATAGTTAATTACCCTTGAACCATTTGAATTTATGTTGTATTAATTGATGAAGTATGAAATTGAATAATTGATGTCAAGTGTAGAAATACATAGAATAATTAGTGCAATAATCTTTAATCTACATGAAATGATAGTGTAGATTCTAGAAATAATTATATTAATTTACACAAATAACAATGTGAATTAATACGATTATTTCGGGATTATTTGAATTGATTATTGGATTGATATTGATTGTTGTTATTGCTTGTTTATTTACTTTGACACCATCCCAGTTATCACATTGGAAGTTCCCTTTGTTATGCTTTGATTTTGAATTGAATTGGAATCGGGTTGAAATGATAAATACCCAAATGAACTTGGCCTAGGATAGAGAATTAAATAAAACCCGATTGGTCAATAATTTGATTTAAAATAAATAATAAGGTTTTGAAATGAAATTGGAATTTGAACTTTTATGGAAGGAAAATGTTAATATTTAATAATCTAAATCAAGATATTAACATAGTAGTTGATGAAAGAATGTCGTTTTAAAATTTGAATTATTAATAATTAAGTTTATAATTATTTAATAATTAAGTTGAAATTATTTAATAATTAAATTTTGAAAATTATTTAATAATTAAATAAAATTGAATTATTTAATAGTTAAATAAAATTGAACCTCTTGAATTAGTGAAATTTAGTTCTTTATTAATTGAGTTTTGAAATGTGTAACCAAGCAAATGAATAAGTGAAATTGAATTTCTTTAACAAGAAATGAAAATGTGATATTTTTGAATTAATGTAAGACTTGTAATTTAAAGAACTTGATTTGACGAATTTAATTTAATTCAATTTGTAAGTTTGATATAATGGAGTTGAACTTAAGTAATTGATTTAGGGAATTGAAAATTAAATAGAAATTGTTTGAATGATAAATTTACTTAACGAATATTGAATGAAATCGATAAATGAAGTTAAACTGATTTGAATGTTAAATTAAATTAATTTAAATGATTTCGGAATGAAACTTATATACGAACTTGAATCAATATTTGAATTGTTTTAAATAAAATTTGAAATTGTATTATAAGATTTTGAAATGGTAATTTGGAAGTTTTGAAACGTAAATTTTGGAAATTGGTTTAGAAAGACAAATGAAATGTTGGTTTACAAATTCTATTTGAAATTGTAATTGATTTGGTTTTGAAATTTATTAAACGACCAATCGGTGTAATAATCACGAAAGTTATTAAAGAGACCGGAATCGGTTAGGGACATACTCACTGTCTAAACCGAAAACTACTTTAATAACTACACGCGGAGTGTGATCCAGAATGAAGTGGTTGGAATGATGTACATGATGACTGAAGAAAGAGAACGATAATGGATAGCCTTGACACTTGTGTCAAATTGGAAATGACTAAAACAGGAGCCGAGCCGGGCCAAATGGGGGTTAGCTGCCTCGAGCGAACACACTTCTTCGAAAACTACTCATTACTTGTTGTCGATTGGTGCACCCTTGATTTGGGAGTGTTCTTTCGCGGTGTTGCGATCGCTGCGGCGATGCGTTTTCACCAGTCCGGATCAGGCAAACGGTAGTTTCACTACCTTGGGTATTGCCTCATGTGCCTTGTCATACTTGTATCCCTGTATACGCGACCACTACGATTTGTTTTGTGTTATACCTATGGAGTACTCCCTGATATCCCACTAGTTTACGGTGGAGTTTACAGTGCTGTATAGACTGTAACGCTTATATAAAATGCGTTAAGGGGAATAATGGTAATGTCTTAACACTATTTTAATATTTTATATTACTGATATGCATTATCTATTTACCGTACACTACTACATAGTAGATAGTTTAACGGATCCTTAAAGGATGGTTATTCCAAACATCCTTTGAGTTACCTGTATTTCGGTTGCTATTTCACTTGAGTTGGATTTATTAATATAAGAATGTTAATCCTGACTCGAGTGTTTTGTGTTTTGCTTTACGCTCGGGTCAGACTGAGTGTACCAGTATTCGAGACTCACCTTTGGAGTTGGAGCTTCGCTTGGAGATCCAGCTATCTATCCAGCTTTCAGATATCCAGTTGATTCCAGTGATGTATTCTGATATTGTATTTGATTATTGTATTCAAGACATCTGTTGTACCTTATTTAACTCTGATATGTATATAGTAGCTTCATGAACTACTATCTTTTGCTTCCGCTGCATTTATTACTCTGTGTCTGTGATCTGTGATTATTTATTTACTGTATATGCTCAGTTTTGCCAATTTAAATTAACAATTCATTATTTTGAATTATTCAAGTCTGACATGTGTGGATGCGAATGGTCCAAAATACCGGGTTGTTACAGTTGGTATCAGAGCTTTGGTAGCTCTAGGCAAACTTAGTATATAGGGTAAATGTATTTACAGAATCACTCTCATTTGAGTTTCAATCTCTTCCTTTGACTCAATTCCTTTGAATTTTGGAACGTTCCCCTCGGTTCCGAAATTCATTCGTGTCCTTCACTATTCGTCTTCTTTCAATTCTGGAGCACCCCATAACTCCATTTTGAATGATATCTATAATAGATCGGCGGTCTCGCCAATCTTCGAATGATTCGTAAAGGAGCAACACTCTTTTATAATAGGCATCAATTTACGTGAGATTTCTGTATCCTCGGTTTACGATGCTATCTATTCCCTGCTATACCTGAATTCCATCTCTTGAGATCGAGTGTTGATTTACCTCGGAATTCAGCATCAATCTTATTCTTGAAGTTACGGACGACCCGGTTAAGGTTGTCCGTGAATTAAATAAACTCATCCATCTCCCGATTGTGGTAATTGAATTATCTTATCTTCTGTTTCAAACTTATTTTCGAATCAAAATTCTCTTTGATTTGATTTCCATCAAATTTGAATCGCTATACATGTTTTGAAATCTATTCTTGTATCGTCGAGTGAGGAATTGTATTTGTAAAATTATATTTAAAATGTTTAAAAATATATCGTGTTGTTTGAGTTGTTGATGTTGATTTGGATTTTCGATCGATTCTTCTGATCAACGCTATCGATAGGATTTCCAAAACACTTTAACAGAGCAAACCGACACAATATCGTTTTCAAATTTGGTAAACAAAATAAATTTTTGAATGATTATATTATATATACAAGTATAAATTTTTCTGAAATTAAATTGTTAATGAGTTGTTGTCCGAAATGATAATATTTAATTTTCATTTATCATTTCATAAACCATTGACTATTGGATAATATAAATAAATGAATTTATAAAAATGGGTTAAAATTGATTTTTAATTTAAATGGATTTAAACTAAATTTGAGAATTTAATATTCGGTGGTTTCAAACTTTGATTTGGAAGTTTTAAAGTGTATAGTATTTAAATATCTTCAAAAAAGAATCATTCCAAGGAATTTAAAGTCTAAATCAGTGCTCTTCTCCTTATCACTGGAAAATAATTTCGGTGATGACGGCCGCATCATCGACATTCATTTTCGAGTTTTGAAGTGGAGAGACTATTCTGTAGTTTTGATACGGTTTGTTTTGAAAAATAAATTGATTTGAAATTCTAAGCATGACTTGATTTATAATATATATTGAAGATTTTAAATCTGATATATCTATTTCATTTATAAAATGGTTTGAAGTTAATTGAAAATTAAATTCTTAAAATTTTGATTTAAGGACGATCTTCAATGAAGCCAAAAGTTTTGACTAAATACTCAACTTGAAATAAGCAAATTGTAAAATTTCATTCGGATAATACTCAATTGCATTATATATAAAACTTACCTAAATTTTCAAAAGTTAATTATGTAATTGAATATTATACAATATAAATGATATCAAAGGAACTTTAAATTAATTTGAGTAGTTATAATAAGTGTAAATATACTTAATATATGTGATAAGATATATTAAGTAGAATAAATTTAATAATAATTTGGAATAAAGAAGAATTAAAATTTTCAAATAAAATATGATTATAACAATGGACTATTCAAATTTTGATTTTAGAAATTGTTAATTTAAGATAAATTGGATAGTATATAATATAAATTGTCTTTATAAATAAAATGTGAGTGCGTATAATAAATGTTATTCACTTAAATTTTAATTATAAAATGTTTATGGTGATAAATAGAATAATAAGTTAAATAAATAATAGGTGTGATTAATAGAAGAAAAATTTGTTCTGAAAGTTAATAAATTGAATTAAATCAACTTAAGGGAGTATCTTGAATTTATTAAGTATAGATTGAATTTCATTTGAAGGAAACCTTTTGTACCTAACATTAATAAATGAGAAATCAAATCAATTTAATGGAAACCTTGAATTTAAAAACAAATTGTTGAATATAAGTTTATTTAAATTGAAATCTTATGGCTTGAACTAATTGTTTATTTTGTTTCTCAATCCATTTTCTTCTGGTTGTTTTTATTCTCTTACCTCCTTCCTTTTCGGGGACGAAAAGTTTTGAGTGGGGGAGATTGTAATGACCCGTATTTTTAACGCTTTAAAAATACTAAATTAAATAAAATTTTAATTAAAAATCCGATAAAAATAAAATTTTACGATTTATTAAATGGAAATCTCTTTGTATATAAGTTACAAATCCAAAACCAAATTCGTTGACGACCAATTTCGATAAGACCGACAATGTAATATATATTAAAAACGTAATGTAATAATATGAAATAGTTGGAACCAATAGCAGAAACCAAAATAATAATTTTAACGTAAGAAACGTGCGTTTTGCGTTAAATGAAATTTTCGTTAAATAAAAATAAACAACAAAATTTTGAGATAAAAATTTATTATTTGGAATGCGTCTAATTAAACATAGCAAACTGTAAATTTTCGTCATAAAATATGAAAGTTTATTTCGTGCGTAAATTTACTTCAATTTAATCAGTTAAAAAGTGATGAAAATAAAATGTTTTCGAAACCTAAATATTTTTACATAGAAAAATTCTAAATCACCTTCCGAGCAAGTCATCATTTTTCGTTTTTCCAAATTCGGACTTCGTTAGCTCCGTCGATCTTATTTTTCTGCGTTTTTGCTGCATTTTACGCTAGTAGAAAATTCGAATTTTTATAATTCAATCGTACCACTGATATCGGTATACCGTTTTAATCGTCTCGTCGTGCTGATCTCCGCGGTATATTCGTATGTGTGTTTCGACATTCGGTGGACGGCGAAATCTGTAAACGTTGAACCGTTTCGGTACCGCCTTTGAACTTTTGATTCAATTGTCTATTCGAACTACCACCGTTTAAACCCAATGGTCAGCAGCTATTAATAAGTGATGGAAGCACAACCACCTTTTCTATTCCCCACAAAAATTTATTTTTCTCTGGTTCCAATAGCTTTGTTCCCTTACTCTATACATAAAATAAAAACATACATTGGAACCAGACAACAGTTGCTCTCTCTCTTCACAAGCCACCACTTGTTCTCACCTTCCACCATCATAGTTTTTCCACAGCACGCCTTCATTTTAGATCCTCCACGTCCTCTCACGCAACCAAACATCCCTCCGCCCGAGTCCACCTTCTCCACCTCGGCAGCTTTGTACCCAGAAACCACCGCTCCTCCGCCTGAAGTCTTCCCACCTCCGCTTACCACGCTCCGCCGATCCATGTAGCCGTTCGTCCGCCTGCAACCCTTCCTCCTTCTCTGCAACTTCGCTCCTCCCACCAACCGAGATCTGCTCGCCTCCAATTATGGCCGCACCAACAAACCCTTGCCCACATCGCTGCCTCCTCCTCTCTTGAAGCCAGCCGAGCACCTCAAAAAAAAAATGGCTTGCGTCTTCACTCGTTGATATCGGTAATATATGATATGTTATATTATGGGAAAAAGATTACTCAAGTTGTATAACCAGATTTAGTTGATGCTATATTTTATATTCATTTTATTATATTATACTATGTATGTATAAAGTATATATATAGCTTTCTATGACTTGTCTTTTCTCTGTACTATAGTAAGTTTGTTGAGTCATATATATAATACTATGGCGTAAGTGTTTTCCCAGACCTTCTAAGTTATGAATTGGGTTATATGATGTATTATAATATAAAGGAATATACTTGTTTATAGTATTGATATATATGGTTTCTTTAAAATAGCTGCAGCTGGATAAAGTGTTAGTTTATAAGTTATATAATTAGACGATTTTATCATCTGTATATACGTATTAGTTTATACGTGTTTAATTAAGAGTAAGCCTGCAAGTGGTTTATGTCGCTAGTACATAAGCAAATATATTTATTCACTTATATTTTTAGAGGTGCATATATCACCATGTCTGTTGTTAATACCATGTAAGTTTTGTGTGCTCAGTCAACATATTCATCAAGCTGTTGTTTTTTTTAGTTATAAAGTTTCTATATTATAAGCTGGGGCATATGCCATTATATACAAAGTTTTATATACGGGTATATATATGTGTCACTACATTTTACTAGATGAGTCATGATATTATTTTAAAATATGTACATGACGTTTTGAAAGGAATATATTATAAGTATTTTTCAAAAAAAAAATTTCTTTTCTGAACAGCAGTTAGACTTCATGTTCACGATATCATATCTCACTCATGTTTTATCGGAATGGGTTGATTCTATTTTTATAAAAGAGTCGAAGTTACCTAGTTTATGCATGTCAAATTTCAGCAAAATCCAACATTGTTTGATTTGTGGTCGAGGATCTGGAAGTTTGACCCAGGCAGTTGTTCTTTGTACTTGAATTTATTTTACACTGCTGCAAACACGACCTGAGTTCATGTTTGACGCATCGTATCTCTTCTGTCTTAGGTCGGAATACAGTGATTCTCTTTTTGTTTAAAAGATAAAGTTTTCTACTTTCCGTATATAAAATTTTAGCTTCATACGAGGTGGTTCAGCCCTCTGTTTCTTACCTGAAAGTCAGACCCAGAGGGGTTTTCAGACCTGAACATTTGACAGTCGCAACATGGCCTGAGTCTATGTTCGTGACATCGTAACTTTTCTCGTTTCTTGTCCAAATCAAGTGATTCTTTTGCAGTTTGAAATACAAGTTTTGACCTTTATTCATACCAAATTTCAGACCATTTCGATCTCGGTAACACATAGAATTATATTGTTAAACTTTGACGCAGGACATGTTTTTTTTATTTGTTGCTATGTTGAATGTTTTGATTTAATTTCGGCAATTCCTATTTAACAGCTTTACTTGTCGATTCGTGCCAATCTAGCTTTGTTTTGGAATTCGTGCATGGATTCGTAACTCAATTTCAATATCCATATTAGTGTGCGTATCTGTGTCATCTTCTCTTTCATCTCTAGCCTCGAAAGGTGAGCAATCACTCACGATTAATGTTCTTTTATTTATTAAATCTGATTTCAATTGAAACGACAATTGAAATGCTGTTGTTAGTTAATTACACTGTTATATATGTTATTACCTGTATCAGTTCACCTGTGACATTTGACACCATTATTTGTTATTTATGAACTGATAATACAGTTTTGGTTGATAAATGATTGATTGTTTGATTTTTGACATTGGACGTTAAATTGTTAATGTAGGAAGTGATAAAAATATGAAATTGAATTTGACGTAGGATAGTTAGCGACTTGAAACTGATATATATGTTCAATTTAATTAGACAAGTTTGTATAATATGACCCCTTTAAATGTTTAAATCAATTGATACATAGAAAAATAGTTAATTACCCTTGAACTATTTGAATTTATGTTGTATTAATTGATGAAGTATGAAATTGAATAATTGATGTCAAGTGTAGAATACATAGAATAATTAGTGCAATAATCTTTAATCTACATGAAATGATAGTGTAGATTCTAGAAATAATTATATTAATTTACACAAATAACAATGTGAATTAATACGATTATTTCGGGATTATTTGAATTGATTATTGGATTGATATTGATTGTTGTTATTGCTTGTTTATTTACTTTGACACCATCCCAGTTATCACACTGCAAGTTCCCTTTGCTATGCTTTGATTTTGAATTGAATTGGAATCGGGTTGAAATGATAAATACCCAAATGAACTTGGCCTAGGATAGAGAATTAAATAAAACCCGATTGGTCAATAATTTGATTTAAAAATAAAATAAAGATTTTATTGGATAAATAATAAGGTTTTGAAATGAAATTGGAATTTGAACTTTTATGGAAGGAAAATGTTAATATTTAATAATCTAAATCAAGATAATAACACAGTAGTTGATGAAAGAATGTTGTTTTAAAATTTGAATTATTAATAATTAAGTTTATAATTATTTAATAATTAAGTTGAAATTATTTAATAATTAAGTTTTGAAAATTATTTAATAATTAAATAAAATTGAATTATTTAATAGTTAAATAAAATTGAACCTCTTGAATTAGTGAAATTTAGTTCTTTATTAATTGAGTTTTGAAATATGTAACCAAGCAAATGAATAAGTGAAATTGAATTTCTTTAACAAGAAATGAAAATGTGATATTTTTAAAATTAATGTAAGACTTGTAATTTAAAGAACTTGATTTGACGAATTTAATTTAATTCAATTTGTAAGTTTGATATAATGGAGTTGAACTTAAGTAATTGATTTAGGGAATTGAAAATTAAATAGAAATTGTTTGAATGATAAATTTACTTAACGAATATTGAATGAAATCGATAAATGAAGTTAAACTGATTTGAATGTTAAATTAAATTAATTTAAATGATTTCGGAATGAAACTTATATATGAACTTGAATCAATATTTGAATTGTTTTAAATAAAATTTGAAATTGTATTATAAGATTTTGAAATGGTAATTTGGAAGTTTTGAAACGTAAATTTTGGAAATTGGTTTAGAAAGTCAAATGAAATGTTGGTTTACAAATTCTATTTGAAATTGTAATTGATTTGGTTTTGAAATTTATTAAACGACCAATCGGTGTAATAATCACGAAAGTTATTAAAAAGACCGGAATCGGTTAGGGACATACTCACTGTCTAAACCGAAAACCACTTTAATAACTACACGCGGAGTGTGATCCAGAATGAAGTGGTTGGAATGATGTACGTGATGACTGAAGAAAGAGAACGATAATGGATAGCTTTGACACTTGTGTCAAATTGGAAATGACTAAAACAGGAGCCGTGCCGGGCCAAATGGGGGTTAGCTGCCTCGAGCGAACACACTTCTTCGAAAACTACTCATTACTTGTTGTCGATTGGTGCACCCTTGATTTGGGAGTGTTCTTTCGCGGTGTTGCGATCGCTGCGGCGATGCGTTTTCACCAGTCCGGATCAGGCAAACGGTAGTTTCACTACCTTGGGTATTGCCTCATGTGCCTTGTCATACTTGTGTCCCTGTATACGCGACCACTACGATTTGTTTTGTGTTATACCTATGGAGTACTCCCTGATATCCCACTAGTTTACGGTGGAGTTTACAGTGCTGTATAGACTGTAACGCTTATATAAAATGCGTTAAGGGGAATAATGGTAATGTCTTAACACTATTTTAATATTTTATATTACTGATATGCATTATCTATTTACCGTACACTACTACATAGTAGATAGTTTAACGGATCCTTAAAGGATGGTTATTCCAAACATCCTTTGAGTTACCTGTATTTCGGTTGCTATTTCACTTGAGTTGGATTTATTAATATAAGAATGTTAATCCTGACTCGAGTGTTTTGTGTTTTGCTTTACGCTCGGGTCAGACTGAGTGTACCAGTATTCGAGACTCACCTTTGGAGTTGGAGCTTCGCTTGGATATCCACCTATCTATCCAGCTTTCAGATATCCAGTTGATTCCAGTGATGTATTCTGATATTGTATTTGATTATTGTATTCAAGACATCTGTTGTACCTTATTTAACTCTGATGTGTATATAGTAGCTTCATGAACTACTATCTTTTGCTTCCGCTGCATTTATTACTCTGTGTCTGTGATCTGTGATTATTTATTTACTGTATATGCTCAGTTTTGCCAATTTAAATTAACAATTCGGTATTTTGAATTATTCAAGTCCGACATGTGCGGATGCGAATGGTCCAAAATACCGGGTCGTTACAGTTAGGGTCTGTCACGTACGGGAATTTTTCGACTTTCGAAAATTCGATATCGATACTCACTTTATCGACTGCCGAGCAATCGAGTGCCGGAAACTCCAATAGTGAGGGTTTTAGAAAGAAGAAGTAGAAGAAAAGATCGAGAGAAGAAGAAGAACAACAGAACAACATCAGAAACAGAAAACAATATCAGAATCTTACACATCGCAGCGGAACAATATATAATAGATAACACTAGTCTTTTAAAACAAAGAGCTATATCAGTTTATACATACATCAATCAGAGTCAATATACAACAATGGACAGTTATATAACTTGTCCTCATACAGAATACACAGCGGAATAAATAATATCAGATACAAATACTACGTCTCGCCATCCAGCTTATCTCCAAGCTTCAGAATATCCTGATAACATAACTCTAGGCTGCCCGTGTGGAAATTTGTGGGCACCCAGAGTTTAGAAGGGAACAATAAACTCCGAGTCAGTCATGGTGACTGGTGTGAGATCGTAAAACAGTTATATCTTTAAAATAAACAACATGATAATTTTAAAGTCAATTCGAAATGCTTTTGGAAAATGAAACTACCATAAGACCTCCTGCCACACACACAATGCAAACGCAGAATTGGAGGAGATTTCTTCTTATGATAGTCAAAGATGCTTACTACGCAAAATCAAATTCTTTTTGATATTATTATTAGTGCATAGTGTAGAAAACATTTCGAAAGTAGAATATAAATCTTAGCCAGCATAGGTACCATTATAGTATGCTTGCTATAGCTGCCATATTAGATGGCAGGTTCTACAACTAAAACCGTACAAGGCTCGTATTGTTTCTTTGGATTTCCAACAAATGGTCAGGCTAAGGAACTTCCTTTTCCACGATGGGTACGTCCCTGGAATAGACGACCCGAGAACCTAACCGGATCTCTGCCAACACAAGGCCGGGTTACCTCTGCAAAAATAGGTAACTACTGACACGCGTATGCCATCCCCCGATCGTCACCGATCTTCCCGAGGATCCCCGATTTCCAACAAACCACATAGTAAAAATAATGCAGTAACCACAGAGGTTAAGTATCTGGGCTCCATACCATGATACCACCTTTATCCAGAAGGAATGACATACACTAAGGGGCGCTACTCCCTAGAACCTTGCTGCATCCTTCCTGTTTCGACCATTTCCGGGGTGTGAGGCTCGATGAAGTCTCGTCCACAAAGCTACGCTTTCTACAAAGCCCTGCTTCGGGTCAAGCAAAATGATCAACTTATGATCACAAAGATATAAGATCAAACAAATGATCATATCACAAATGATCAAACACTGATCATTTCACAGCAACACTCAGTATGCCACGTTACCAAATTGGGATATATCGCTGATAAATTTCAACTACATAACCTCTGAGCTCGTACATCTCAGAGAAGGGTGTTAAGCTAAGAGAATAAATTCTCCGCCACCAACAGAAATGTATTTGAAAGAAATCAGCTTTATATCTCAAATTGTAACGTCAGACACACAATCCATACAAGTCTGTTCCGGGATCGAACAGAACCGAAGGCACTTCTCACGAAGCCCTTGCATATCCGGATAAATTTCTAATCACGTCCGGACTTCCCGTCACTAAGGGTGATAAAACCTCTAAACCGGAGATCAGCCGATGTAGAGTAACTCGACGGTAATCCTTCCGTTTTCAAAAATATCCGGTCTTCAACACCGGTCTTCGAATGCAATTCATAACGACGTATCACATATTCGGAATGGGTTATACGACCCCATGGTCCTTTCCCGGCTAACCCGAATAGTGAGCGATTATTCAAAATAAGTGTGGCATTCAAATTCATCCAATTCACAACAAATACCATTCAGGGTAATTATTGATAGTCGGTTATTTAACTATCAATAAAGATGCGCAACATCATCAGATTCCAAATAATTTTCCAAATTATTTCATCTTCAAAAATATCTTTACTAGATATATAATTTTCCACACTTAACCATTTGAAAACAATTTCAAATCAATTTCCACACTTCAAAAATAAATCAATATTTATTTTTTTAACAACTTCGCTTTCTTTTATAAATTCCGTATCGAATTTATACTTTCGAATATCTACTGATATTCGATTTTCAAATCGTTTTCAATATTCAATTTCAATTTATCTTTACAAGGATAAATTCTCAAAACGTTCATTTCATATTGGAAAAGCAATTCCATACTTATTTAAAAATAAGTATTTTCACAAATCTATTTATTTTCAACATTTGAAAATATCCAATATACTTAAATCAAATTTAAGTATAAATTCATTCTTTAAGGAAAAGATTCTTTTAACACCTTTATTTGAGTCAAAACGAATGTTACGTAAAACATCGTTACGACGACTCAAAATCACTAGTATAGGGATTCGGATTTTAGATAGCTATATATAAATCCCAATACTACATAAAACATTTCCTTTCGGAAATCATTTACTATAACAACAGTGTTTTAGTCCACCATTTCCTTATTTCCCTCGAAAACGTCTACTTCAACAATGAATGTTGAAATCTATGCTTTCGATTCATAATACATTTTAAAACGTCTTTAAAATGTTTAAACTTCACTTTTAATATCACTTCTTCAAAAATAAATCCATTTTATTTAATAATATATTCACCGTCCAAAATCGTGAATATAATTCACTTAACCCAATTTCAATCATTTCTACACATTTTTATCTCAATAAAAATTCGCTATCCAAAATCGCGAATATATCTACTTTAATACCCTTCTATATTTAAATTTATCAAATTCAATTGATTTCGAATTTGTAAAACAATGTTTATAAATTCTATTTCCATTTTAATAACAACTTTGACTTATAAGTCTTCTTTTATTAACTTCTATATTTAACTCATCAAAATAAGTGATTTCGGATTTATAAACAACTTTTATAAATTTCAATTCTATTTATAAAAACTTCAATCCCAAATCAATTTCGATATTGATTTCTAATTTTATTTTCAACTTTAAATAAAATTCCCATACTGATTTCTCAAAATTTCATTTCCAAATACTAAATCAATTATAGATTGATTTCTAATTTTATTCATCCCTACTAAAATAAATTCCTTATTTTCCTTCAAATTATTCAATATCCTGTTTTTAAATGGATTCTTTAAATTGAAATCATTTTACATTGATTTCCCAGATCATTTCAATTCACCAATTAAATTTCTAATTGGATTTCCAACTTATCTCTTTTTAAATAAATTCCTTTTTAAAGAAAATAAATTTCTTTCTCTTTTTCAATCTATTTAAAAATCCAAGTTTAAATTGAATTCTTCAATTAAAAATCACTATTTCACGAAATCCATTTATTTAACATTTTCACTTGATTCTGGAATTAATTCGATAAGATTATAAAAATTAACTTTTTATACTTTAAAAATTCCTTTCTTCAAAATTTATTCAATTTCTAAAATTAATTCACTTAGAAATTTCTATTTTTGATTTCAAAAATTCAATTTCATTTATTTTTGGAATCCAATGATATCAAACATCCATTCAGCTAAATTTTAGCTTTCAAACAATTTCCAGACATCAATTCAATAACATCAATAATCATTCACAGATTATCACATCACAGTAGAAATAAATTCAATCAATGTGAGGGGTCCAGTTGGATCCCTCCAACCTGTTTCCCTGCATCCAAAGATGTTAGCACAATACCAATTCCGCTCCAGTACGGAATTATCGCGGTATATGGGATTTATAAAAATTCGCTTACTAACGGCGCAATAGGGTCTCATCCGCTATACGAGGCGGGAAATCATCAATCCAATATATACATATGCCAATATGTATATATTGCTATATATATATATATAGATATATCCTATTATATCTAATAGCACATTCAATAGCAATCATCAATCAATAATAACTGTAAATTCAAATTTCCTTCAAGTGAGAAAATCTCACCTTAGCTTTTAATTTTTTTGCAATCCAATCCAATCCTTCTTTTGTTTTCTCGACTTTAACCTTGTATAAATAATATATAAATCTATTAATATTCGAATTAATTGACTACATGTTGGTTTGAAATATATAATTTGGTTTTAAGCTAATTTCTTTTTACATAAATATTTTCCTAGTTACTAAAATAATTACATCGGTTAACTAATTATTCACCAAACTAAATTGGTAAACTGTATTTGGTTTCCTATTGACCAAACTGCATATAACAATAAGCCCATATGGGTCTTAAAAATCTTATCTTCATATAAACTCTTATTCTTTATTTATTTCACAATCTTATATATGTATTTACTGTTTTAAACTCTTTATATACATATATATATAGAAAACTGCATATATTATCTTTTGTATGAACAAATTTAAAACATTGATGAGTTAATCAACTTATATTTTCCTATGAAAATTATATGCTCAGATAAAAATAGAAATAATGAAATTACCAATCAACCGATCGAGATTGAAACACCAGAAGTCCCAAACCCATCTCGGCATCGAACCGCCTCCACCTCCGATCGAACGCGAGCTTCGCGAGTTTTCCCTGGCACTACTGCTGCCCTAGCTCGACCACACGTGTGCGTGCTATCGCGACCACCCGCCGCCTCCAGTCGTGCCTGAGCTCAGGCGAGCCATCACACTCGCTGCCCTCGAAGTCGTGAGTATCACCATCAGCCATCGCGATTTCTCCTAGCTCGAACTCGAGCCCAATCAATACCGTGCAACCCCCATGCCCACGCGAAATCGACGAACCAGCCTCGCCATTATCCCCTCGCGCGCAGCCCCAAATTGACACATACGCGCGCGACCCCACTCAGCTCCACCCCTCGAGCGCGCTGCTTGCTTCGCCTTGATTCGCGATTCCCTAACCCACGCGATTTTGAAGGAGGAGAAGGGCTTCGGCTTGTTTTGATTTTGAACAAAGAGGGAAATAAGAGGACGGTGATTTCTTTTGGAACAAATTTGATTTGAGGAGCTTTGAAATCGATCTGTTAGCGGCCATTGCTTTGAATTTGTGAACGAGAGTTTTAACTTTAAACGAAATGATTTCCTTTCGCGTATCTTAACAGAGAAGGAAGGGGAGACAAGGGTACGCGATTTACAGAGAAAGGTCAGCATTGAAATGAAATGGAGCCAGGAATCTCTGCTGCGTTGACAAAGTTTAAATTTTAAATTTAAATTGAATTTGATTTATTTTTAATGCGTTTATTCACCGTACGGTTACATAACAACTCCAAATGCTACGAAATTTGAAATCCAGTAATAATTCAATATTACGGACCCAATGGAACTGGTTTCGTCGAATTCCAAGACTGCGCCTCGGACGGCTATTTTTAAATATCGATTCGAACGATTTAATTTCAAAACTGAACAATAAATGTAAACTTCAATTCTGAAGCTTCTATTATCTTCAGTATTATCAATATGAATTTTAAAAGCTTTCGAAATATTTTTCTTCAGCTTAGAATTGAATATTCAAATTTTTATTCAACATTCAATAGATTAAATTTTAAAGTTTAATCACCAAATTCAAAGTTATATCGGGAATTCAAATTAAATTACCGTTCAAATATTTAAAATTTATTAAATATTTTCAATTTAATTTGTTCAAAATTCCGGGTCGTTACAGACTTCCCTCCTTAAAAGAATTTCGTCCTCGAAATTACAAGTTAGGAAAAATGGTCCTTAACTCGTCTACTATTTTTCACAATCTAATAGTTTTATCAATTTATCAAAACAAATCTTTCTAATAAAGATTCGTTATCATTCAACTAGCTTTCTAACTTCAATTATGAGTTTTAAACAACATTGTTTACTTCAAAATTCAAATTCGAGTTTAAATTCAAATTTTAAACTTTCAAAATTTCTCAAAAATTTTCTAACGCCCTAAATTTTCAAAAAATTTCGCCAGCGTCTCCTTTGCGCGGCTAATACGGTACGACTACAAAACGTCCCTACGGACTCTCAGATTTCAAAAAGAAAAAGAAACAGCCAAGCGGCTAGAGAAGAAATCATCAAAAACTCATATCGAAATTCAAATACTTACCTTTTTCAAGCAAATTCAAATTCATCTTCAAAATCCAATTTCCTTAATAACACCTGTATATCTACTAGCCATAATGTCTAGTTATAACATTCAAATCATTTTGCAAATTCAATTACAAAGTTTTCAATATATACTTCTTATATCATCTTTACTTCACTATTGAAGTTATATAGATCCATTATGATTCAATTTTACATTTCGATTTCCATTTGAATTCTATTTACAATTTCAATCTAATTTGGATTCAATTCAACTTCTGAATATTGACTTTCATTGATTAGCTTTCATTTACAACTACTTTTTTTAGCTTAGTTTCAATTACTAATCCATTTCAAATTCTAATTCACTTACAAATTCAGATTTGCTTTCAACATTAAATTTCAATTCCAGTTTTATTCACTTTTGTTCATTTCCACAATTTGTTTTCAATTTACCCTTCGGTTAAATCTACTGTCATTTAAACTGGATTTCCAATTTGAATTCAATTTACTTTCCTTTTATAATCATTGAGTTTAATTCGTTCATCTACTGTCATTTCACTTTCATTGCTATTACAGTTGCAATTTATTCATTCATTCTGAAAGTCCTTCACTGATTCTTTCATTTCCAATTGGAATCTCATTTCCAAATCGAATTTCAAATATTTTATAAGTCTTCGACTTATTTACATTTTGATTTATAAAATCATTTATACATTCACATTTACAAATTTCATTCTACTAATGAATTTTAATTTCAATTATCTTCTTTGAGTTCTATTTTCATTTGTAAATCATATTTACCATTCATATTCATAATTTTTATTCATATATGAATTTATTTCCTTATACTTTCAATTCACATTTATAGATTTCATTTGTTAATGAACTTTAATTCCAATCACATTTACATATTTTACATTTCAAATTCATTTTTGAAAACAAGTCAAATTATTCTTGAATTTCCAAAACATAAACCCAAATTTTCAAACAACTTCCACTTAAAACAATCGGCAGCAATTCCTCTTTTGGAAACCCGAAAATGAACACCAACGATGCCGCGGTCATCATCGAAGTTATTTTCCAGCGACCGAAAAGAGTTTAGAGCTTTCATCCCTTTAGAACATTTTTTTTCAAATCTTTGAAATCCATTTTCAAATCAAAAAGAAATTTAAACTTTCCAAATCTCCAAAATTTCCAAATTCTTTCAAAACATTTCAAAAACTTCTCTGGAATTCCGTTTCAAATTACAAATCACATTTATAATTTACATTCTCAAATTTCATTTGTATGTGAATTTATTTCTTAACTTTGGAGTTATAATTCCAACTTCTTATTTAATTTCAGTGATAATAATTAATATTATCACCTCTAACAACCATGCAACCATATACTATTATAATTCATAGAAAAATCATTTCTTTTCTATACAAAAATAGTTTTGGGCAAAATTATTTCATTTACCCTATTTAAAACAATACTGTGCCGAATTGTTCTATTCAAGTGTTTAGAAACCCCTTCGATACAGTTTTGCAAGACTGTGCCGACGAAGGTTCATATGCCACTCAATAAACCAATCATCACAATACAAAACAATTTTATATTCAATAACAAATACGCGCTCATATATATTATTACACTCAACTCATTCTAGAGTACTACTGACTCTATCTCTAATGAGTAACACCCAACAGAGCAGGGTTGTCGCTTAACCATATGCTCTGATACCACGCTGTCACGTACGGGAATTTTTCGACTTTCGAAAATTCGACATCGATACTCACTTTATCGACTTCCGAGCAATCGAGTGCCGGAAACTCCAATAGTGAGGGTTTTAGAAAGAAGAAGTAGAAGAAAAGATCGAGAGAAGAAGAAGAACAACAGAACAACATCAGAAACAGAAAACAATATCAGAATCTTACACATCGCAGCGGAACAATATATAATAGATAACACTAGTCTTTTAAAACAAAGAGCTATATCAGTTTATACATACATCAATCAGAGTCAATATACAACAATGGACAGTTATATAACTTGTCCTCATACAGAATACACAGCGGAATAAATAATATCAGATACAAATACTACGTCTCGCCATCCAGCTTATCTCCAAGCTCCAGAATATCCTGATAACATAACTCTAGGCTGCCCGTGTGGAAATTTGTGGGCACCCAGAGTTTAGAAGGGAACAATAAACTCCGAGTCAGTCATGGTGACTGGTGTGAGATCGTAAAACAGTTATATCTTTAAAATAAACAACAAGATAATTTTAAAGTCAATTCGAAATGCTTTTGGAAAATGAAACTACCATAAGACCTCCTGCCACACACACAATGCAAACGCAGAATTGGAGGAGATTTCTTCTTATGATAGTCAAAGATGCTTACTACGCAAAATCAAATTCTTTTTGATATTATTATTAGTGCATAGTGTAGAAAACATTTCGAAAGTAGAATATAAATCTTAGCCAGCATAGGTACCATTATAGTATGCTTGCTATAGCTGCCATATTAGATGGCAGGTTCTACAACTAAAACCGTACAAGGCTCGTATTGTTTCTTTGGATTTCCAACAAATGGTCAGGCTAAGGAACTTCCTTTTCCACGATGGGTACGTCCCTGGAATAGACGACCCGAGAACCTAACCGGATCTCTGCCAACACAAGGCCGGGTTACCTCTGCAAAAATAGGTAACTACTGACACGCGTATGCCATCCCCCGATCGTCACCGATCTTCCCGAGGATCCCCGATTTCCAACAAACCACATAGTAAAAATAATGCAGTAACCACAGAGGTTAAGTATCTGGGCTCCATACCATGATACCACCTTTATCCAGAAGGAATGACATACACTAAGGGGCGCTACTCCCTAGAACCTTGCTGCATCCTTCCTGTTTCGACCATTTCCGGGGTGTGAGGCTCGATGAAGTCTCGTCCACAAAGCTACGCTTTCTACAAAGCCCTGCTTCGGGTCAAGCAAAATGATCAACTTATGATCACAAAGATATAAGATCAAACAAATGATCATATCACAAATGATCAAACACTGATCATTTCACAGCAACACTCAGTATGCCACGTTACCAAATTGGGATATATCGCTGATAAATTTCAACTACATAACCTCTGAGCTCGTACGTCTCAGAGAAGGGTGTTAAGCTAAGAGAATAAATTCTCCGCCACCAACAGAAATGTATTTGAAAGAAATCAACTTTATATCTCAAATTGTAACGTCAGACACACAATCCATACAAGTCTGTTCCGGGATCGAACAGAACCGAAGGCACTTCTAACGAAGCCCTTGCATATCCAGATAAATTTCTAATCACGTCCGGACTTCCCGTCACTAAGGGTGATAAAACCTCTAAACCGGAGATCAGCCGATGTAGAGTAACTCGACGGTAATCCTTCCGTTTTCAAAAATATCCGGTCTTCAACACCGGTCTTCGAATGCAATTCATAACGACGTATCACATATTCGGAATGGGTTATACGACCCCATGGTCCTTTCCCGGCTAACTCGAATAGTGAGCGATTATTCAAAATAAGTGTGGCATTCAAATTCATCCAATTCACAACAAATACCATTCAGGATAATTATTGATAGTCGGTTATTTAACTATCAATAAAGATGCGCAACATCATCAGATTCCAAATAATTTTCCAAATTATTTCATCTTCAAAAATATCTTTACTAGATATATAATTTTCCACACTTAACCATTTAAAAACAATTTCAAATCAATTTCCACACTTCAAAAATAAATCAATATTTATTTTTTTAACAACTTCGCTTTCTTTTATAAATTCCGTATCGAATTTATACTTTCGAATATCTACTGATATTCGATTTTCAAATCGTTTTCAATATTCAATTTCAATTTATCTTTACAAGGATAAATTCTCAAAACGTTCATTTCATATTGGAAAAGCAATTCCATACTTATTTAAAAATAAGTATTTTCACAAATCTATTTATTTTCAACATTTGAAAATATCCAATATACTTAAATCAAATTTAAGTATAAATTCATTCTTTAAGGAAAAGATTCTTTTAACACCTTTATTTGAGTCAAAACGAATGTTACGTAAAACATCGTTACGACGACTCAAAATCACTAGTATAGGGATTCGGATTTTAGATAGCTATATATAAATCCCAATACTACATAAAACATTTCCTTTCGGAAATCATTTACTATAACAACAGTGTTATAGTCCACCATTTCCTTATTTCCCTCGAAAACGTCTACTTCAACAATGAATGTTGAAATCTATGCTTTCGATTCATAATACATTTTAAAACGTCTTTAAAATGTTTAAACTTCACTTTTAATATCACTTCTTCAAAAATAAATCCATTTTATTTAATAATATATTCACTGTCCAAAATCGTGAATATAATTCACTTAACCCAATTTCAATCATTTCTACACATTTTTATCTCAATAAAAATTCGCTATCCAAAATCGCGAATATATCTACTTTAATACCCTTCTATATTTAAATTTATCAAATTCAATTGATTTCGAATTTGTAAAACAATGTTTATAAATTCTATTTCCATTTTAATAACAACTTTGACTTATAAGTCTTCTTTTATTAACTTCTATATTTAACTCATCAAAATAAGTGATTTCGGATTTATAAACAACTTTTATAAATTTCAATTCTATTTATAAAAACTTCAATCCCAAATCAATTTCGATATTGATTTCTAATTTTATTTTCAACTTTAAATAAAATTCCCATACTGATTTCTCAAAATTTCATTTCCAAATACTAAATCAATTATAGATTGATTTCTAATTTTATTCATCCCTACTAAAATAAATTCCTTATTTTCCTTCAAATTATTCAATATCCTGTTTTTAAATGGATTCTTTAAATTGAAATCATTTTACATTGATTTCCCAGATCATTTCAATTCACCAATTAAATTTCTAATTGGATTTCCAACTTATCTCTTTTTAAATAAATTCCTTTTTAAAGAAAATAAATTTCTTTCTCTTTTTCAATCTATTTAAAAATCCAAGTTTAAATTGAATTCTTCAATTAAAAATCACTATTTCACGAAATCCATTTATTTAACAATTTCACTTGATTCTGGAATTAATTCGATAAGATTATAAAAATTAACTTTTTATACTTTAAAAATTCCTTTCTTCAAAATTTATTCAATTTCTAAAATTAATTCACTTAGAAATTTCTATTTTTGATTTCAAAAATTCAATTTCATTTATTTTTGGAATCCAATGATATCAAACATCCATTCAGCTAAATTTTAGCTTTCAAACAATTTCCAGACATCAATTCAATAACATCAATAATCATTCACAGATTATCACATCACAGTAGAAATAAATTCAATCAATGTGAGGGGTCCAGTTGGATCCCTCCAACCTGTTTCCCTACATCCAAAGATGTTAGCACAATACCAATTCCGCTCCAGTACGGAATTATCGCGGTATATGGGTTTTATAAAAACCCGCTTACTAACGGCGCAATAGGGTCTCATCCGCTATACGAGGCGGGAAATCATCAATCCAATATATACATATGCCAATATGTATATATTGCTATATATATAGATATATCCTATTATATCTAATAGCACATTCAATAGCAATCATCAATCAATAATAACTGTAAATTCAAATTTCCTTCAAGTGAGAAAATCTCACCTTAGCTTTTAATTTTTTTGCAATCCAATCCAATCCTTCTTTTGTTTTCTCGACTTTAACCTTGTATAAATAATATATAAATCTATTAATATTCGAATTAATTGACTACATGTTGGTTTGAAATATATAATTTGGTTTTAAGCTAATTTCTTTTTACATAAATATTTTCCTAGTTACTAAAATAATTACATCGGTTAACTAATTATTCACCAAACTAAATTGGTAAACTGTATTTGGTTTCCTATTGACCAAACTGCATATAACAATAAGCCCATATGGGTCTTAAAAATCTTATCTTCATATAAACTCTTATTATTTATTTATTTCACAATCTTATATATGTATTTACTGTTTTAAACTCTTTATATACATATATATATAGAAAACTGCATATATTATCTTTTGTATGAACAAATTTAAAACATTGATGAGTTAATCAACTTATATTTTCCTATGAAAATTATATGCTCAGATAAAAATAGAAATAATGAAATTACCAATCAACCGATCGAGATTGAAACACCAGAAGTCCCAAACCCATCTCGGCATCGAACCGCCTCCACCTCCGATCGAACGCGAGCTTCGCGAGTTTTCCCTGGCACTACTGCTGCCCTAGCTCGACCACACGTGTGCGTGCTATCGCGACCACCCGCCGCCTCCAGTCGTGCCTGAGCTCAGGCGAGCCATCACACTCGCTGCCCTCGAAGTCGTGAGTATCACCATCAGCCATCGCGATTTCTCCTAGCTCGAACTCGAGCCCAATCAATACCGTGCAACCCCCATGCCCACGCGAAATCGACGAACCAGCCTCGCCATTATCCCCTCGCGTGCAGCCCCAAATTGACACATACGCGCGCGACCCCACTCAGCTCCACCCCTCGAGCGCGCTGCTTGCTTCGCCTTGATTCGCGATTCCCTAACCCACGCGATTTTGAAGG
The DNA here is from genome assembly GCA_030737815.1 of Allium fistulosum. Lineage (NCBI taxonomy): Eukaryota > Viridiplantae > Streptophyta > Magnoliopsida > Asparagales > Amaryllidaceae > Allium > Allium fistulosum. The sequence goes on from CM060906.1 coordinate 425,206,446, forward strand.
AGGAGAAGGGCTTCGGCTTGTTTTGATTTTGAACAAAGAGGGAAATAAGAGGACGGTGATTTCTTTTGGAACGAATTTGATTTGAGGAGCTTTGAAATCGATCTGTTAGCGGCCATTGCTTTGAATTTGTGAACGAGAGTTTTAACTTTAAACGAAATGATTTCCTTTCGCGTATCTTAACAGAGAAGGAAGGGGAGACAAGGGTACGCGATTTACAGAGAAAGGTCGGCATTGAAATGAAATGGAGCCAGGAATCTCTGTTGCGTTGACAAAGTTTAAATTTTAAATTTAAATTGAATTTGATTTATTTTTAATGCGTTTATTCACCGTACGGTTACATAACAACTCCAAATGCTACGAAATTTGAAATCCAGTAATAATTCAATATTACGGACCCAATGGAACTGGTTTCGTCGAATTCCAAGACTGCGCCTCGGACGGCTATTTTTAAATATCGATTCGAACGATTTAATTTCAAAACTGAACAATAAATGTAAACTTCAATTCTGAAGCTTCTATTATCTTCAGTATTATCAATATGAATTTTAAAAGCTTTTGAAATATTTTTCTTCAGCTTAGAATTGAATATTCAAATTTTTATTCAACATTCAATAGATTAAATTTTAAAGTTTAATCACCAAATTCAAAGTTATATCGGGAATTCAAATTAAATTACCGTTCAAATATTTAAAATTTATTAAATATTTTCAATTTAATTTGTTCAAAATTCTGGGTCGTTACAGGGTCTACCTTCTGTACTGTACACCTCTAGAGAAAACGTACCAAGGCTGCTTTAATTTCACCTCTACTACTCAGGACCGACATACCCCTTCCTGGGCAGTACCGAATGCAATCACCCCTTTGTTGCTGGTTAACAACCGTACCAAGTCACAAGCATACAAAACTCCATAAATACCGATCTACATTAGACGATGACCATACCCTAATGGGATCAACCAACATAGCCCTACGACACATCCCTACTTTAGTTATTACCGGGTATGATCTTTGAGGCTATGTTTTATCTTTTTAGCAAATCCCACTTGGAAGCTAACTCTACCTTCCATGCAACAATGCAATGCCAACATTTATACATATAAGTTGTTCAAGATATGAACAAACCGAAGGCACTACTTCAACTACATCCTTAGGATTAGTAGCAAGTATCCCTTGCACTTCAAAGAACTCCATCTTCGATTCCATTTTCTTCAAGATGTCTCCAATTCGAACGCTTATACCTGTTCGAAGTGGTTTTCGAATAATATATCTGATCTCGGTCTCTCCAAGCCGACAAGCAATAGTTTTCAGTTGACTCAACCCGGTTCTTTTAGAAGTAAACAGACAGTACATAAAAGCAGAGATCACCTCCTAACCGTTTAAGCGAATGAATTTCCTTATCATTTGTCCTATAAGAACACAACGAATTTATATGTACAGTATAACACCACTAAAGAAAACTGCATCATATAATTCCCGTGTTTCTTCTACATACTTCCTAAGTCAAAATAGGTCAAGTTGTTGATAGTGGACAAACCACTATCTAGGTATAAGTATAGTTTGCATAGGGAAAATCAGACATCTTATACTCATTACCACTTTTTGATTTCAAACAATTATCTCTCAATTAACAATATAGTCGAACAAGTTAGTGTATTATCCTTACCTCAACATACATTATTACTTCTCATTATAAAGGCAAGATTCCATACCTTGGAATTTGGTGTCAAGTATACGATGAAGTACCTTACATATACTTAATTAATCAAGACCAATTTATCAAAATTAACCATCTCATACTTATCATGTTTCAGACATTTCAACTTCTCTACCCCTCGTCCAGAATTGAAGTAAGCATTACAACAAACTGGGGTTTCTATAGCATTTGGAAAATGCTATTATAGTTTACCATAGCATTTCAGAGAACGCTCTGGAACGACATGCTATAATAGATCATCGAACTGTAATAGCAAAAACAAAACGCTATAAAAAATCATGTTTCCATAGCGCTTGTAAAACACTATTAAAAGTAAACACTATATTTGACCCTCGACGTGTATTAGCAAAAGCAAAACGCTATAGAACGTCTTGTTTCCATAGGGTTTTGTATTTTACGATAGCGGTACTTTTCTATAGCATTTTCATTCCAACAGCATTTTTAAAACGCTATAAAATGTAATATCATTTTTACAAGTTTTATTTACTCTTGTTTTAGCTTTCAAAAGAATCAATTAATTATAGAATATATCAATATTATAGATTTCACTTATATAATACCATTTCTTCGTTGCATATAAATATAACAGATTGCACATACATTAGATCATACAAAAACAAAGTATATAAATTAAACATATGACATTTCATACATATTGTTCAAACTGTTGATACATATATTTCATTTATATTACATATTTGCAACAACTTCCTAAAATGAAGGTCCTCCTAACAAATGATGCATCATAACAACTCACCTACCAAAATGATACACTATAGCCATGTGATATTTCCCTCCTTGCTCAATCCTAATACCAGTTGTCAACAAACTTAGATGATTCTTGCATGCCAAAAAAATATGTAAGTAGATATTATCCATTGTAACTTGAAATTATGTTTAATATATGCATTTACATATATTAACAAGTATGAAAACAAACACATTTACATATATAAATATAGTGAACACGTTTAAAGTATAATGTCAATAAAACTATGGATTATAAATTACCTGGCCATCAACATTAAACTTAGAAACAAGCATGTCAGGATTTGGTCTGGACTTTGATGGATCTTCACCATTGTTGTTCACTTCTTTGCTTTCCTTTGTGTTTTCATCCATATTGTTATTATTGGCATTTTCACCAAATTTTATAGGTTCCCGACTTGATAATCAAACTTCTTGTCTATTGGGCGAATCTAATAAAAAATTAGACAAACACTAAAACATTTAACAAAAAACACTAGAAATGATAGTTCAAATCAAAGGGAATAAATAAAAGGGTGTATGGTTTTCTTACTCCGGAGAAAAGGCCAGAATTCTATGCATCGGTTCTCATAACATGGAGCGACAAGAAAGCATAAGATTGCGATGTCGATATGTTGTGTACTTTAAAATCGAAGGTAGAATAATTAAGTTACCCTAATTCTACTAAATAGGAAAAAGCAGGATGTGTATGGTACAAACAAAACAAGTATGCAAAGATTAAATTTATACCACGATATGGTACTAAATAACTATGTATGATATGAACAAATATGTAACAGCCGTGATAAGGGTCAAAGTGCATATAATGCTGTCGACCATTCTTAGTAGCTTTTCAAAAGTGGTATTAGATTCCAACAAAGATCAACCATTAGACACTGATTCTTAGTTAAATCCTCAAAATAAAGACAAACAAATAGCAGCTGGATATGAATCTAATAAAGCTGATAAGCAGGATGCATTTAACAATTATTTAGCAATGGAAATCTCAGGTATACTCAAAACAATCTCCAATATGCTAAACTCAATAAACACAATAGTGACCAAGCTTGATTCATTAATCATGTCACATAAACAGCCCACACCATGATCTAGAACTCAAACCATGCTAAATACTTCACAACCATCACCTCTACAACATGTTTCCTTTATTACCACATCTATAAACTAGAGCATCTTGCCACTATTAGATCCACAACCACTCTTCACTACTCATCAACCTTCAATCACACATGAATATTTCACCACAATACGTCAATCTTACATCTACACACACATGAATATTGGTTTTCCTACCATCATCATCAACAACGCAAGAACCGTGACCATCCCAAACACATAATCTAATACTATTACTACTAAAGAGAACTGTTATTATATGATTTCAAAAGTGTTCGACGTTCAAACATCATCAAGATACATAAATATTTTTCAGTTTTGAAATTCTCCCCAGTTTCAACATCGTAAATGAAGTTAATTACTTTATCTAGAAAATATCAAATACCTCGTACATGCGCACACAAATTTTAGACATGTTACAAATTTGCTTGCATACCCATTTTAACCATTTTCCCAACTATAATATGTTCACCACAACCCATGTGTGAAGCACGGATTCGCACTAGTTACTAAAAATAAATACGAATAAAAAAATGGATGGAAGTGGTTACTCAAACAATAGTGACCCAAATTACCTTGAAGCACCATTCCAAGTATTTATGGGCAAGAATATAATTTGTTAAAAAATTACGTTGAAAGAAACGATAATCTTTTCCAAGTTTTCTACTGCATCATTCAAATATTAATTTCCGTTACTCTCCAATTATATTCATTTATACACAAGTTTGGGTAAGTTCCCTAAGTAAATCAGACAAAGTGTCAATGACCAAGGGACCAAAGACATTATTAATTAACAAAATATGTTTTTCTTTACCATAACTAGAAGTCAAAACCACATTTAACAGAATATGCACACCATAACTAGAAGAAAGGAGTAATAAGGTTTTCTTTACCATCGCAACTTCAACTAAAATTGAATACATATGCATGGGCCTTCAATATATTTAGAATGACTGCCTTTAATAATTGATTTTCAAAATTTATTTTAAAACATAACATTGACAACTCAAGTCCAATTCATGAAATCTTGAAAAAAGACTACAAAAGTTACGTTACACACATTTTAGATTAAACAAGTAATTTTTTTTAAAATACTCATATAAACTTAACAAAACTCTGCTTATTTAGACATTTAACAGAATATGTATCCAAAAACACAAGCTTAAGTGATAAAAGGGATTTCTAACCTTCTTAATAACTGGAACTTCTTTGCACATCCTATTGTATAATTTGGTTCTTGATAGATGAACAATTGTATGAAGTAATTATATAAGTAACTGAAATGAACTATGCAAGGCTAAGGGTGAGACAGATGGGTGACAACCAATCTAATCGTTGGTTAATAGGTGAGACTAATACACAAAACAAAAAACTTATGGAAATTGAGATTAGTGGGCAAGCTTTTGTTCCGTGTTCTATATGAAAACTAAATCCCTACTTTCCATATCAAAATCGGTCAATCAAATGAACAATCATCAAACAAATTCATCCAATATAAAACTTTCTATTTCAACCCCATATATAACAGGCCCTTATATAAGAGTTTTCCTTAATTATTATAGTACCTCAAATGATGAATCTTAAGTAAATTTAGCATCAAGATAGATTTGTTTATATTTCTCAGCTGAAATAAAATCTTAATGAGGGGATACTCAGTTAGTCGTTTCACTTCTAAGAAAGTTGGCAATTTCGAAGGCTAAAGAGCAGGCTAATACGTTATAACTATTGTTGGCAAAAGTGCAGGCTGACAATTTCGAAGGCTAAAGTGCAGGCATAGGTTCATAAATTCAGAAGTCTAAAGTGCGAGCATAGGTTCACAATTTCAAGTAATACATAGGTTCATAAATACATAATTTACCGATATTGATAGCAGCCACAACAGTGCTTCTGTAAATAGCCGCAACAGTGCTACTGTCAACAGCTACAACAGAGCTGCTGTTACAGCAAGTGCAAGTCAAGTGCTTACCATGGCGCTTCTCTTATGATAACAACTTTACTTTGCTTGTTTGATTAAGCTTCAATTATGATGTCAACTGTCCTATATTAGTGAACTTATTTATTTATTTCTATAGTTGGATTAGTTCAACATTAAATTCAGACATGTTCAATTCGGTCTGCTAAAGTTGAAAAAAGCTTATATATGATGTTAGGTCTTTTCAAATTGTAGAAAATAAATTATAGTTGATGTTTTTATAATCGAATAACTATGGAATGTTTGGATAATGATTTCCTAGGCAGTTCTAAATGAATGAGAAAAATATACTTTTGCAACCAAACTTTGAAAAATAAAATCAGTTGTTAATTATTACATCAAATTTTAATAAATATTAACTGAATTTTTTTTCAAGTTAATAAATTATTTAGTTGGAGCTATGTACATCCAAAATAATGTTCACTATCGGGACTTTTTCCTACACTTCACTTTTACGATTTACAGATACAGATATTTTTGGATATCTAAAAAAAATCTACGGATGCAGACGCTGATCCCAATGTTAATTTTTTGACGACCGTGGATATCGGATATGGATTCAGATGTGGATTTAAATTTTCGAATGCGGACATATCCGCATCCATTGACAGGTCTACTTAACTCATTATTTTTCAAAATAAACACTCAAACTCCTTTTTTATTCCCATGCAACGACCCAATATCCAATCCGCTGCACAATATGACTTGTATTCCCACAACCCAAACTCCAACTCCTATAACTAGATCAGTTTATGGGGGTTGAATATGTAGTTATTTCATGGTTTCAAAAAGAAAATTATGTATATTGATAGAGTATTGTTAAATGTAGAAGTTATGGTAGTGACATACCTCCTTCACAAGCGATAGTGCGACCATCAAGTTTTACCGGTGGAACTTCATTGATCGACACCATTGGCGATTTTTTGCTTGTATCCTGTATCACAAAATGTGTAGGAGATTTTAGAACACATACACTGAAGTTATAGAAAATTAGGAAGTATAATAAAGCTATGACATTCTAATATTTGAATACAATATTAGTATCATACCACATACATAAATATACATGGCGGAAACTTAATTAGTAAATATGCATGGCAAAATCTCATTTCATTCATTTATTAACTAATGAAATAACTGAAATAATAAATAAAAAATGAACGAAAAAAAATCATCGAGATGCTAATTTCTCATGGGATGTGCATGCATAATATCAGTCATAGAGTTTTATAGGTATAATGACATCAAGATACTAGTAGCTCCCTAGCTTTACACTTTTTCCATATGCATTTCCAGATGAATATTTTCCAATGTAACCTTAACAAGATATACAAGTAGTTAGTGGACCAGTTAAATTTTCTGAAGGTGTGATCAGGGTCAAAACCAAAGTTGGAGATGTGGTTGCTAAATAAATTACCCCCGTTGCCCCATTTGTAATATCGTTTAGGGTTTTCTTTTTGTCACAAAATATATGGCATTTTAGGAGCGTATGGTTGAAATTAAGTTATGAGTATATGAAATGAAATATTTGGTGATTTTCACAAATATTGTGGACAAAGCTAAAACAACAATATAAGTGACACGGGGATTATTACTTAAGAACATCTTTCTCGTACTAGCAGTGTTGAACACCATGGAATTGAATATTTCATTAAGCTTGACACTAATGTTCAAGTTGATATTTGTGATCTTGTTTTACATAATCTACAGAATAACCCAGACAGTTGGCCTTGGGCTATCTTTTTCTGTAAATATTGATATTGAACATGTAATGATGCCATCACCATGCTAAAAACCTAGTTCACCTCTTATTATGTACAAACTACAAACTAAAGTTTGAGAACTCGGTTTACCAGGTCTGGACTTTTTTTGTTTTTCATCTCGTTAATTTCCAAAGCTTCGGTAAAATATTCGTAAAAGTTCGATTTCTGAATTGAGTGAGTATTTGAATAAACATTTTATTAATTAATTGTTGATTTTTATACACATAATTATCCTAATTGTGTCTCAAATTTTCCACTAAGAAAGATAGCTATTTTTCTAATTGTTTGTCTACACTACTTCCTATCTTCTTGTTTTACTCTCTTTCACTTTTTTTTACCCACAATTACAACTTTCACACTTTCAAAGCTATTCCACGCTATCTTTTCTAATTGTATAAAAATAAAATAGCTTCATAAGAGACATTGAATTCACTTCATGGAAATCTTAAAATGTGAAGCTTTAATTTGCGAAACAGATTCTTTTTTAATTATATACAATTTTCAGAACTATTTTTATTGGTTAATTCTCAAAATTATAGTAAAGTATATTTATTTATGAATCTTTATCCAAAACGGACGTATGAACCCAAATTTATCCTAGCTCCAGCAGGAACCGAACTGGGATGACTGAGAGTTCGAGGTTCCAACAGATCCTCAAGACCATGCTACAAATATATTCATATATTCTATGAAACCCATATGTTCGCCTACTATATTGTACAAACTATGATATACATGTTCATATATGTATATACATATCCTCTCTGCATCCTCCATTCTTTCGTTCTCTCATTTATCGTCAGTTGTTCCATATAAAAATGTTTTGAATGATTGTTTCAAATAAAAATATTTTGAGCAAAGCTAATTCCATGTAGATATAATCTCCTCAATATATAGATCAATATCCCATAATATAAAAAACATTTTAATACTTTTACTCCTTAAAACTGCAAGTGAATATAAGCGGTCAAAAGATATTTACTGTACGAACTCATATTTCTGAAATAAAATACATATAAAGTTAACTGTTTGTTTTATCGTAAACCAATGTGTGACACGTATGACGTGGGCACATATGCCGGTGACATAGAAATGCGTTAGAATATGAAAAAAAACATGTATTTATTTAACTTTGAGAGTGATTGAGATGACGAACACATGTGACTCTTTATACAATCAATTTCTTTTATTAATAATTATTGTAACTATTATCAAGTGAAATGAAAGGAGAATGTTAATAAAAGAAAATTTATTATCCAAGATTTACAAAAGAAAAGGAAAATTCTATTTTTTATTTTAATAATATGTCAAGTTGAATCCTTTTTTCTTTCAATTGCTTCGGTCCTGAGTGATAAAAGGAAACTGGATTAACATTCAAAATGAGACATAAAGTGGTAAATCAAAACAGATAGCCTATTGTTTGATCCAATAATTTGTCTGCCTATTGTCTAATCTGTTTAACTGACATACCAACTTTAAACCAAGATCTAAAACTTTGTTTTCCATTCTTCGTTACAATCATCGGTAATTTTTGAAATTTTTGTTTATGTTTCAGATATTTGTTTTGCAAATTTCGATACTTTTTTCTATGTAAATATATGTTAGTAAAATATTTAGTACAAAAATTTATACTACATTTGGGCTTCTTTCACAGAAAAAACAAAATTCCTTTGTTCAAACGAAATGATTAAAAAAAACTTAGACTTGCTCAAAGCTAAAGCTAAGAGGTAGGAAAAACACTTCTTGTAATAGGTACAAAATACATGATTTGATGAATAAATATATAAGAGTACAGTTTTTTTTTCTACAAACAAATGGAATTCAAAACAAATTAAATATAAAAAACTTAACCAAGCGTAAATTTGAAATACAAGTATAAATTCTGGCTGGTATTATACGAAGCATATCCAAAACTTGTACTGTGATCACTTGGAGGAGTAGTCTGAAGTGTAAATTTCAATTCATTCATCTTGAATTAGTTTGGATGGCAACCTCTTAGCTTTTTATACCGACCCACTAGAAAAAACTTATAAAATACATTATTGATATATCTATACTATACTATTATTAGTGAGTTGAATTTCAAGCTCACACAGGCCCCCTTGAAATTTGGCAACCGAACGGTCACGTTTATACTTTTTCTTATCTTCCTCCAAACCCTAGACAGTCGCCTTTTATATTTTTCCCTTTTTCTACGACATCTCCGCTTCCTCTTCCATCTGTAGGCTACGAATACAACGGCTAAGGTTTTTTCATGCCTGCTCACTGAATCTTCGTTCTTCCACCACCTAAAAAATTATTCCAACCACTAAGAATTGAAAAGCTGCGGTTTAAAGGCGATTCATTCGCACGGTTTCTCTCCTACCAGCTTTATGATATAAAAGAATCCACTATCAATAAATCAATCAAAGTGTTCTCAGATGTTGTATTCGATTCCATTGACCTATCATTCTTCTCCTCCTCTTTTGAGCAACACCAATAGGTATAATATCTTTTCTATTTTCCATTTTTTGACGAGAAAGCATCTACTTTCAACTGCATGGAGCTCAAATTCTTTCACATTCTTTTAGATGTTAGTTATTTTCATTAGGCGGATCTGAGTTAATGAGAGAATAGTTCTATTGGGTTTGGTTATGAGGTTAGAGCAAACATTTGAAAATGAGCACTGAATCATTTTATCATAATTTAGGGGAAAGGTATTCTAAAGCCTTTGAATTTGAAAGAATTCATATTTAGCACTGTTGAAAGTCAGTAATCTGTTGCAATTAGTACATTTGCAATCTGGACTACATCATTATTCATTATACACGTTGCTTTCTAGAAGCTTAGCTACTCGAAATGGCAAACTTCCATGCGATTGAAATAATTATCTACAGTAATAAGCTAATCTTTGACTATTGTACTGTCCAATAATCAATTTTTTTTTACTTGAAGAATACTTTCCACTAATACTTGATGGTACTATGTTTCTTGATAAACTAATCTCCTCACAAATTCTAAAACAGAACTTCAAAATAATTTCTAATTTTTTTTTCTTAGATACATGGATGATTGAGTGGATTTTTATTACATTTTGTTCCATATTTCCTACTGTGCAAAAATTCATAATTTTCCATATAGTTATTTTTCTGACTAATTTTGATTAAAAAAGGAATATTTGTACTCTGAATGAAATTTAAAAGGCAAGTAATACTTGGCTGATAGCTTATGCTAGATAGTTGAACATATGCATGTCGTGATTCATAGACCTAACTACTAAGATGCATTAGAAATTATCAGTGCATTCTATGTTTTTATGAATTCTTGCTTTTTTTTAATTTACTGTGTTGCTTATGACTCATTTCATCATGGATTTGTACTTTTCTCCATTTCTCATTTTGTCCATCTTTTTTTTCAAGTACCGCATATATGCCATGTTGACTTTACATCGTTTTGGTTTTCTATTTCTATTATTGGGGAGATAAAGAGCATTCTGTACTACATAAGAGATGTAACTGGAGTTCAAAATGAAACTAATGAAGGTTAGTTTTTTTCGACATGTGCTAAATTAGTACAACGTAGTTCTCCTGTATATGTATTTTTTAAATTAAACAGTTAAATTGGCAAACAGCAAGTTAACCCGGCTTACCGAATCACAATGATTAACGTAATCTAAGTGCACCCACTTTTTCCATTTTTCTCTCCTATAGAATTTTGACATGAACGGTCCTTTTGGCAGCATAACTTTCAAATACTCCATATGCCATGCTTATTTGATCCCTATCTTTGCATTCTTTCTTGAATTTTTTTTCCATAAGTTATATCCACTGTAATATGCACTGGTAATGTTTTCATAAGTTTTTGTAAATGTTAAGCATAACTTTAATCCAATATGTAAGATTTTCCTCTATAAGCGATTCTAAAAGAGTTACGTTTGATTTATCAATTTGCTCGACAATTTGTATAAAAGTAACATCCCTTTTACCTCCTTGGTAGATAATGAACATAAAATATAGTCCAGTCCCAAAATGATATTGCATAGCTGGACCCAATGTTAAATGAATGACCATTTTGATTATACCAAATGATTTTTTTTAACAGATTATGATAGATGCAATACTGTAGTTCCAAGAATCAAATTAGAGCTTCTCTTTCAATACCCACAGATTTGAAAACAAGATAAAAAACGAATATTTACACAAATATAGTATGCAGTTCCTATATTTTTAATGGAATAATGTAATACATTTTTAAAGGGGCCATAAATTTTTCTATCTGGTTGTTCTTTGCTTTTCGTATTTTCTGTTTCACTGTCGCTTTTCAACGTTTTCGCATCTTATTTCTTTCACCCTCTTACTCGCATAGGAATGTTGTCTGTCATAAAATTTGATTATATTTTAATGCCTTTAAAGTTATTTGACATCTTTCTCCTTCAGATTTTATTCTTATGGATTTTGAGGTGGTTATGAAGTGATGATCAGTAACTATGCAGTGCATATTTGAGGTGGCTCTGAATCTAAGATATTTGGATGTATTTATCACGACACTGTAACGGTACATCACTTTTTTCGATGTAAACACTTTATTTTCTTTGCCCACATAGTCAGGATTATACTATCTCATGAAATTTTTATTGTCGTTTCCGGTAGTGAAAACTCTATTGAATTTCTATTGATTTGAAAATTAATGCAATCATGTACATGTAAGATGTTAGGGTTCATTTGAAGTTGGTCGAACTAACGAATTTATGTGAATTTGATAATTCATAGTTTAAGGATTGAAATAAAGTAGAGAAAGCTTTCCAATTTCAGACCTGCTATTCCTACAACTTCCTCTTAAAACAGTATAAAAAGTAGAAATTAAGATAGGGTTTTTTGAGGGATTATAAATATTTGTTATAACTCTAAACCTTATTGCAATTGATTTTTTATACAACCATACTGAAAAAATACCCATTTTTCTTCATATTCAGACATCATGTTGAATTGTTTAGTCAATCTTTACCTGTAGCATAATTTGAGCAATATTTTATTGTATAACATAGAATATTGTATTACTAACAAATGCTTATGATTTTAGAGGAATCAAGGAATGATAATTAACTTACTCAAGTTTACTGACTTCCTTTGCTTATAGACTTTGCTTACCACTCTTTCAGTTTTCATATACTTACGTACATTATAGGTTAGTATATGCCGAGTTAGTAATAAATGTGTAAAGATGATTAGGGATGTAAGTTAGATTTGTGTAATTCATCTCAAATTTTAACTTTTTTTTGCTGTCGATGGACTTGGTACATTTACTGAAATAATTTCTAGATTTGAAAATGATTAATTGTTTATGCCTAAGAGAGAAGAAGGCTTATTACTTACCCTGTAGTAAATAGTGGTTATACTTACATTACTTCAGCCATCCTTTTTTGAGGTTTAAGTACATTGGTTTGCATGACCTGGTACTAACTTCATAATATTCTTCTATGTTTCATCTATTATTCTATTCATCATTCATTTAGTCAACAAATGGGTTCTTAAAAATTATTCCAATATTTCATTTTCGATTTAGTACTTCCCATGAAAGTAATTTAGTGATCATTTAAGACTATGTTATGCCAATTATTATAAACTATAGGTACATATCTTATTTAACAAACCTCTGAATGTTTTGTCCGTTAATATTAGAGATTTCAAAATGCTTGATAACTCCTTATCCTTTTGCATAAAATAAAACTGACAATTCATATTGTTATACCTTCTTATTAATTAAATTTAATATGACGCTTTTAAATCAACATTTAATTTCTCAAACAAAATGCAAAAGTAGCAATTAAAGACGCTTTTCTTTCTTACCTTACTTCATTATAAAATTTGTCCCTTCTTACCATATAAAAATTGCAAGAACTGTAATAACTACTACTTCCATTTTTTGTGTAACAAATCCTTTTTTTTCAAAAAAATTGCACTCCCCATCAACCTGTATTATTTTACACATTAATTATTTTTCAATGACATCATATTACTAATTACTCACTGTGTTGACAAAGTGTGTGGACTTTTCTTGAATTCATATTTAGTAAATCCTCTTATATTTACATTGCATATCCTACGTTGCTTAGCTAATCATTCGCTACATCAAGCATTATGAAAATCTTTTCTGAATTTGCATGACAAATTTATAATAATTTTACTTTAATTGTTTGTCATTATTAGTAATGTAATGCTTTCAAATTGGAAATAAGTTTAGTTTGATGTTACTGTTTGCTGTAAAAGGCCATTATGTTTAAATAAAAAGTGATCTGTTTTATGTATATTGAAATTATAAGCATGTTTATAGCTAAAGATTTCTTAGCAAGGTTTAAAAAAAGCCAAAATATGTATAATCCAAAGGCGCATACTTCACTTTCATATAAATTAATTTCTATAGTTTACATATATCCACCATTATTATCAATAATATATCACCAGATGCCATCATAAATCACCACATTTATGGTTTTAACATCACTACAGTTATGGTTTTAAGATGACCAAGTCGAAAAACGTTTAAATATTCAATAATTATGTTTCTTACAAAAATCTTATCTACTGCAACTTCGGTATTCGCTGATATTCAATTTTGCACACTTATTGCACAAATATTTGAAGATTAAATTTGTGCCCCAATAAAATTGTTGTCTCTTATAAACATTTATTTTCTCACACACTCCCTACAAAATTTATGCCTTGCTATTCTACCGGTTTTACACAGATACTTCTATATTTATGCCAGTAGGTGACAAAACAATAACCGCTATAAAATAATTTTTTAAGTTATGGTAAATTAATACCCGGTAGCTCAATCACTGCATCCCCACGATCATACAGTGTTACATCGATCATTTGCGCCACCATGCCCTACTATACACACCGCAACTTACATTTGCAATTCACATTGCAATTTCACCCAACGATTAATCATCTCCTTACAGATTTTGTCTTCGATTTCCTTATCTCTGATTCATTTATTAACATATCAAAATTTTTACAATTCATGTTGACCTAGGCAACAATTACACTATAAATGCAACGAGTTAGGGTTACGATGTTTTTGTAACCAACAGACTGCTCCAGCAACCAACTTCTACTATTCGACATAACGACGACACCTTGCACTTCAAGCCAATAATTAAGGTACTCCTCGCATTGATACACTTACCAAACCATAACACCTTTTTTTCCTCCCTTATAAATATGTTAATTTACCTTTTTCTGCAAAATTAATTCCCCTGGGTCAGGTTGACATCCATGGACATGTATCACCAAACACCGACTTTATAATTGAAATTTCACTGACCATCAATATTTCATTTAATCTCACAAGCTTAATGTAATAATGCCACATATAGGTTGATGATCACATAATACTACTACAATACATTTTGCGCTCTAAAGGAATCAAAGTGGACATATCCCCATTGATGGTTCTACAGTCCAACCTACATATACCGTCAAAATATTCACTATACTGTCATAACCTATCGCTTGATTTTACTATATCCTAAAAAATCAGCACACTCTTGACTAGCTAAACATTAGGTGCATGGAAAAATCTGAAATCATGAATACACACACACATACATTCACACACACTACATATGAGTAGGATGCTAAGTCAAAAAATTACATATCCTACAGGTATATGCTAGATAGAAAAAACATGAAATAAGAAGCCTTCCATTTCTTACTGCTGCTAATTTTTTTAGCGGCTATTTTTAAAAACGGTTATTTATACATTACTATAATATTCACTGAATAATTACAAACATTTATATAATTTTTGAATGTAACTGCATAAAGTCTACAATTATTCGATAAATAATTGCATTAAGGTATGCAATTATTCAGTAACTTAATTTTAGAGACCTAATTTACAATCTTTTTTTGGGATGAGTTTTCGTGCATTAAGTTTAATTTTAATGATCTGAGCCTAATATTCATTTTTTTAAATGCTGTATATGTTATTATTTGTTGTTTATATTTCTTACCTTAATTTTTTAGTGCTCACTCTGAGAAACAGTTAGTCTTTAAAGTTGTTGCAGCATGTATTATGTTACTAACTACAAAATTATATTGTCGGCCAATTGTACTTAGTTCATTTGTCTGAGATTTAACCATTTTTTTGGTTAATACCGAGATTACTTATTCAACAGTTTACAGAAATTTAAAGGTTACAGATATGTGGTTCACTTGTGCCATAATACAATCATAATTTGGTTGTACCATTATATATACTTTGTTCTTACTTTTAAATACAGTTTAAAAATAATCAATGGATAGGAGTAAGTATCAGCATTGCTTATGTAGATTTACTCCTAATTTCTTTAAATCTATATATAATACTCATTTGTTTCATACTATACGAATTTATATACGTTATTGATTATCTAAAATATATAGTAAGATGATTATTAAGATGAGATAACATTATACATTATTGTATAGCCAAAGAAACCAACTGCTTCATTCCTTTGCTTGCTATTAGTTAACTTTGTATCTACATCTATAAGAACAAACTGAACTGCAAATATACACCTACTGTGTTTATATATGACAGTGTTATTATAAATTTACATTAGTAATGTGTACATGGTAATTTTAGTTTACTACAATGTAATACATAAACTAATATAATCGTTAGTACTGTGCACGAGATAATTTTAGTACACTACAATGTAATATGCAAACAATATAATCATTAACCACATGATTCATATTTTGAAGTATTTACCACATGATTTCAATTTCTTTTTTATATTTACAACCAATAGTACTTTTGACTGCACCTTTTAATCTATTTTCCAAATTTTATTTTAGTGACTTGATATTATGAATGATATTGCTATATATTAATTTACAAAATACTTTCTTCCTCAGTCTGCATTATTGTACTATAACATATAAAAAGCTATAATTGGTTTGCGACCAAGCTATAATTGCTAGAACAGACCGTGGTACACTAAATTTGGCCACAAATACGAGTAAAGTTTGCTTTACTAAATTCAATTACTACCTTGCTACGCATGTGACAGGTGGATGTGATGCTTTTTTGACCACACAACAACTAATGTACTCTTCTTCTTACTCCATATAGTAATGGAACAGTTTTTAAGTCATGACTGTAATACTGACAACCATATGGTTGTTTGCAGGACTAACTCCAAGAGCAGCTTTTGAAGTCGTTTGGGTAAGGACAATTGCTGGGATAGATTCAGCACTATGGAAATAAAGCTGCATCGTCCTGTGCAAAGTGTTTACCACTGCATATGCACTGGGGAAAAAGATGTGCTGTACAAATTTTTTAGCGTCTTCAGCAATAAGTTTTTTTTAAAAGGCTTTTTCCGGTTTACATTTCAACTGCTATATGACTTACAAAACAATATTTATGTACCTCTGTTACTGTGTGATTTGAACTTCATTGCGAAAAACCATTGTTGCCATTCTAAGCAAACAAATGTGTTGCTTTTGCACTATCACTTTTGACAGCAAGCAACTATACTACAATTGTTTCACTGAGTCTGTTTTTTTAATTTCAACATATTACTTCCCATGTCATTCGAAGACCACATATCAGCAACTCATTTGCATGTTAACTAAAATATTTATGCACAGAATTCACTTTGTATATATTTGTTTTGCTGTCTTTGTTTGTGTCCTTCCAATTCTCAGCCTTCAAACATTAAGCTGTTCAATTACAAGCTTTAAAATATATAACTATGTCCACATAGGAAAATCATTAATTTAATGCATGGTAAAAACCAGTGCCTTTGTCAAATGTGTTTGTCGGACACCGCAACCATGAAATGTACAAATCCATCTAAGTTACCTATTATGCATGACTTTTTAATTGCTCATTTTTAGTCAAATACAACTACTTCTTTTCAACCATCTCTTCATTCTCTGTCATCAATATACGAAATATGCATACATGAGTCATTATATTTCGATGCCGTAACTATGGAAAATTTTGTAATTATATTTTACAATTCCGCGTGCGAAGCACGGGTTCACACTAGTATATATATATATATGTGTGTGTGTGTGTGTATGTATGTATGTATGTAAATTATGGATGATTAATAAGGCTTAGTTTGAGCATCTAACTAAAGTATATAGCATGCATAGTTACACTTTTACCATCATTATATTATCGCAGTCATTATTAACCTTGCCGTTATAGCTTGTATGTTAAACGTAAATTCAGTGTATAAGGATAGAGTACTAAAACAAAGATTGCACTTGGACTGAATAATGATAGAGGTCGAACAAATAGAGGAAGGGAATTTCATCCAAAGAAAGTGAAAATAAAATTTGTGAAAATTCCATTTATATTTACCGTGCGAATTTCATTTGTTCAAAACAAATATAGAAAAGAGGATTACCATTTATACCTTTTTGTAGTGGCGAGCAAATGTAATCCATCAAGCTTCTTAATTTTGAGTAAAACCTTCATACTCAAACACTGTTGACAGTTTAAAAGGAACTGCAGTACAAATTTTAAAGAGTTAGAATTCAATTCTACAATCCTCTAATAGAGCTCGCTATGAAGTGCGAGAAGGATTTTCCCATCACTTTGATGTACGTAATGAAAATAATAATGAAACTGTTGAATTATCTACGAAGTAAACCTGTAGGTCAACTGAAACTTATACAGGATAATGATACAGCCAAAAGCCTGAAATCATGCACAAATGATATACCAAACAACCAGTTTGTTAATTTCAAAAGAAGCGGTAATTATATATATTTATGTTAATTACTTTACGAAGCTATAATAATAAGAGCATAGTATTAGAAATAGTAATTTATATGAACCTATCTAGATATAAGAACTAGTTTCTTTGCATATCTACAACAAATAATTAGCAGATGTCAGATTTTTTTGTTGTCCAACTATGGTGATGTAATTGCCAATAATAATTTTAGTATAGTATAATAAAAAAATACCTTTTAAGCTAATAAAATATGAGTTTCTAAATAATGTAGAGAGCATAAGCTAACCAGATTATGATCATAATAAAGCCACAAAAAGTAGGAACACGATGGAGAAGAATTGATCATTAAACAACAATCGTTTAAACCCAAACATTAAATCATATTTCAACACAGATTACTTTATAATGAAGTAGAGTCAAAGTAATGGTAGTAGTCGAAATGAAATAATATAACAAAAAATGGGTCAACAAATCAATATGTAAGTGAAGTGATAGCGAATGTTGTCAATCAACTTGGAATAGTATCATCTAACATTGAGCAGAAATTTAACACTTATAGTAACACTTCACAAACTGAGCAAAGAATCAACTGCCTGAGACACAACATACTTACATGTAAATAGTATACTTTTGTCCATGACATTTCTTCTCTGCTCTTGAGTGCTAAGCTCTCTAGACATCAGTGTCATTATGTTTTACCGAGTAAGGAGATCTTTTGTATTTAATTTATCGCTAAAAATTGCTGATTGTTAATGCCATTCTTCTTTGAATAATAACTAGTACAAATCTACATAAGGCACAGAAACTCAGTGAAGGTTCAGGCTGCCTTAACAACAGTACTTAGTTTTTTCTTTCATTTTCTACGTATAGAGGCATGCATATAAAGTAACATGTCAAATTTGGCAACCGGGTTGATCCTACTGATGGTAAATGCACTTCTCTAAAGATCCGTGTGAAACTATTACTACCCAACTGCCATTTGATGCTAATACCATCAATAAGCTTGATTATATCTATTGTTGATGATTTAACAAAAAAACAGTTGAAATAAGTTGCCTCAAGATTATTCAATTTGATGTTAATACTAAATATAACCGAAGCTGCAACAAGGTTGAATAAATTACCTCACGACTATTCAATTTCTAGGCATCAAAACTAGGGTTCCAGGCAGTTGAAATAAGCGGAGAAAGACTGGGATCGACGATCGCGTATTTTTTTGGTGGATGGATTTAGATTTAGGGATCTCGACTACAGAAGCAGAGGAAGCAAGTGATGAAGAGGTTGTCGGGCTTGGATTGGGAGAATTTTGTGACCGCGCATTTTTCCTCTTTTTTTCTTTCCTGAAAGTGACAAAGAAAAGGAAGAAAAGAAGATGAGGGTTTTCAAAGACATGAATTTTTCGTTCCCCGCGGTAAGAAAAATGTTTCCCGCTTGTTTCATAGCATTGAATACTTTATATCTGTTTATTTGATTTAGTTTCCATGGAATGTAAGGGGTAAAATGCTATACATTGGTGCTATTGAAAGTCGAGATTCTTGTAGTGCAAGTAAGTCACAGCACTGGGTGCCCCGGCGTTATCTTATTGAAACACTTCGATTCTTGATCTCACAGATAAAGGAAAGTGTACTCATCGGCTTTTAGTGCTAAATATAAGAGAACTTTCTTTCTATAAACGTGTCAACATTTTAACACTAATTTATCATATTTGTTTTGCAACTTAGTGGCACCGACAAAGAAATCCTTTACTTAAAACAAAGTTACTTTTAAAAGCAATTGAAAAACTAACTTCGAAACTTATTATTAAAACATTTTTCAATGTCGCTTATTCAAAACAAAGTTTGATTTAAAAAGGCCATATCCTTTCTTTATAAAAGTAAACCCCTTTTTATTCGATATCCCAAACCATTTTAAAACAGTGTGCTTTTATAAAAGCAAACAACTTATTTAAAATTAACAAAGTGTTATAAATTAACTTTCTTTTAAATTTCTCGAAACCATTTACTATAACAAAAAGTGTTATGGTGCATAATATCCTTCCTTTTCTTAAAAACATTTATTACAACAATAGTGTTGTAATCCATGATTCCTTCCTCTTTTAAAATTACTTTTTGAAAAAAAAATTGAAAAAATTTGAAACTTGTATTTACACATTCCCTAAAAGATAGTCATTTTTAAACAACTGTGTCTTTTGAAAACAAAGGCGTAATATTTAAACCTCTTGTTTAAATAACTAAATAATTATTTAAAAATATATTTAAAAATTCAAACTCCCTTTATTAATAATTATAAACACATGGAAAAACCCTTTCAAAACATCTAAAATAGATAACTCCTTGTACTTTACAAAAATCAAAAATTTCTAAAACTGCATCCATAGTGACTATTGCTATATGGACCATAACTTTTAAAACTTGTTTTCGCAAAAAAAAAAAGCCTTTAAACCCTTTCTTTCTATATTTTGAACCACTTAAATGTGTGTGCTAAAGAGTTTTGAAAAACCAAAAGTCAAGTTCGAAAACCAAAAACGCTTTCAAAAACAAAGTGGTAAATCGCTTAAAAGCGAGCATGGGATTTCAATATCGCAATAAAACCAACAGCAAGTAAGTTAACTATACTAAGCAACATTCACAACATTTACACAAGCACATATATAAAAAACATAAAGGCGAGGAACTCTTTTGAGTCCCTTTACACAAAGTCCTATGTAAATCATATCATATGCACTTCGAAGAGGATCATCGCGACCTATTCACTACGACCACTTCGACTTTCTTTCTATGCTTTTGTCCCTTGCAACACAATGGGTTATTTATATCATTCGCTTTCAAGTGGGAATCAAACAATACCAAACACAACATAAAATACATACATACAACCATATAAGCAAAACTAAGTAATTTTAACATGTTGTCGATATAAAACTAACTTTAAAGTGAGAAATCTCACTTTAATCCTACCCAAATACAAATCCAATGCCTTCCCACATTCTTTGACCTTGCTTCACCTCCTCTAACACCCCTCTAGTTCTCATCCACAACCCCCTAAGATCCATGCATCACAACATAAGAGCAACAACATATAAATATTTCAACATTTGTACACAAACAAATACAGTTAACTTAAAGGTAAGTTTTTCTTACTGGTTTTTGACAAGATTCCTCTTCGAATTTGAAAAGTTGACCAACATTAAAGTTTTCCTTATTTAATTCTCTTTGGTTTAAAAAAATAATCACTCAATTTGGAGTTTTTTGTGAAAGTTATGGCCAAATGAAGAGGAGATGTTTTGCAAAAACAACGACAAAAGTGACATAGATAAAAATAGGATTTTGACATGTTTGCTCTGAAAATTCGAAAAAGTGACACACATGAAAATTCTTCCTTATTCAATTCTCTTCAGTTTTAAAAAAAATCGACTGATTTGGAGTTGTGTTATGGAAATTATGGTCGAATGAAGAGGAGGTATTTTGGTTAATGAGTGATGTAGAGAGGAGTAGAGATAGTTTTAACAACTTGTTTATGTGTTTAAAGAGAGAAAGGAGTAACTTTTTTGGTAAATTTTCTTTTAAAACTCCTTGGTAGAAGAGAAAAGAGTGGAAAGAAAAAGAAATGAGGATGAAAATGAACATAAATGGAGTCAAATGTAAAGTGAGAAAGTGAAGTTCTTTTTATAGAAAATAGATATGGTGAACTACTAAATTACCCCTTTCTAAACAAAATTAAACACCCTCCACCACATTTTTGACAACACACACTCTTCCCTCCTAATGTCACACTAAACCATTATTTCACTCTTTTTAACGTCCTTTAAATAATTATATTTGTACATATCCTTTCTTAAAGTGGAAGAAAAGTCCACTTACTTACTTAACTTCTTAAGTACACTTTAATTAGTCTTTTTATTAAACCATTTTAATTAGTAACTTGCGTTGTTATTTGCATAACATGTTCCAACAACTTTTGGTTAATGAAAAGTCGAAAATTCGAAAAACGATATTCAGTCACATTTTCAATTTTACAATGAACTATTTATTTTTGTAAACAAACTTTTAAAACAAGTTTACCATCATTATTTATTATTTATAAGAGGTACATTTATCTATAAAAACCATTAATTAAATATTTAAAATTAATTAAATATTCACAAACCAAATCGGTGAAATTCTGGGTCGTTGCAAACTTCCCTCTTTATAAGAATTTTAACCCTAAAATTTCATCACAAACAAACATCCAAGAAATATGACAAACTAATACTCAATGTTTTCAAAAATGTTAATTGATTAAAATCAAACTTAGAGTTTTCTTAAATTTACAACCTTCTCATCACTCAAGGATGGTAAACAATCCATTGAGCATATCTCATGCTCAATAGCCATAGATTATTACTCAATCAATTATTCACACAACATCATGACAAATCAAAGATTCGTCTACTCGACTACCATAAATCATAAAACATTAGAGGCAAATATACTTAATCTCGTACAATGTATATAGATCATCTGTATGTAATATCTGATTTGATCACTTACTCGAATACATAAGCTTTTCTTTTGAACTAGTATCACTCACTTGACTTCCTTAGTGCAGACTCTGATCAGGCCCCCTGATTAGGAACCTCTGTTCTCCTTGCACAGCCATATACTATGATAGAAAACCTCGGTACCATATCATAAACCCTCAACAAGTGTTTGCCGTCAAGAACTGAGTGATAAATCCTTATTCGTACCGATGTGAATCACCTCAAAATCATGTATTCCAATCTTGGATCAAGAATCGTGCGAAGAAATGATCTACATACAACTTACATACTTATTCTTATTGGTTAACAATTATACCAATTTCTTTTTCTATACCAATTTCTTTTTCTTCTTAAATTATTTATAAAAACATTCCATAAAAATACACTTAATTTATAAACTTGTACAATACCCTACTACATCCTGAGAGTATACATAACTTAAATTTAAAAGAAAAGACACAATTTTAATAAAACAAAGTTTATTAGAACCTTCTTATTAAATTCAACTCATTTAAAAACTTACGTTAAATTATTTTTTCTCTACCCAGGAGTGTTATAAACCCATATTAAAATTTTCATTTATTAACACACTCTTTTATCAAAATACCTTTTTATTTTGAATCCATTTTCTTTAAGGAAACTTAAGAACTAAATACCCGATTTTTATTTCAAAACCTTTTATGGAATGATACTTTATATTTTAATCCATAGAAATTATACATGTAGACCGAGCAATAACAAAATGATACCAAAGAATTGGGTCCTACCAACTGTATCGTACATCCTTTACCAAGAAGGGTAATACTTAAAAGAAGTGCTTACCATCCGAACACATCTCCTACTCATTTTTAGTCATTTTCGAGCCATTCGAACTAGTTAATATAAAAACACTTTTTTTTCGAATCTCTTTTGAAACAATACTATATATACTTTCTCATATGTAATAAAAATAGCTTTAACACTTCATTTACTAAAACTTGCTTTTGTTTTGTTTAGATTCGAACTCGTTTCGATCGTACAATGACGAAAGGAATAATTTACTAAGTGCACTACAACGTTCGCCTAAGCAACATTCGATCATCATTTAGAAGATGATTCGTATTACTACAAAACTAATCAAGATGTTTCCTCAAACTATCCATAGAAAATGTATATCTTACATAAAATTCTCACTGAAATATCTATACTTATAAATACTTCCAAATAACACTATTGTTACTTTTCTCCAAAAATCATTTGAAATCCTTTTGAAAAGACACCGGGATTTAAATCTTTAAAAACCCTCCTTATTTACAAAACACATTTTATAAATCCAATTATAAATTATTTTATTTTGCTTAACTTCCTTTTAACAAAGTAAATTTGTTAAGCCTACACTATTAACGATCGTCTTATAGTCAAATCGTGAAACTCAATTCACAAGGTGTTCGTATTTGATTCCACCAAACAACAAATGCTCATAAACTGACTGTTAGCACCAAAATTAGTCACTAACACCCTTGAATATAATTATGCAGAGAGATTAATGAAGAAAGTAAATTAAAATAGAGAAGTAACGCAATTGAGTGAGAAAAGAACAACAAAAAACGAGAACACCAGATTTATAGTGGTTCAGTGTAATTGCCTACTTCCACTTTGAATGTGATCTTTATTACTTTTCCAATCACTTTAGTACAAATACAATCCGTAAACAAACAACTTGAATACAAGTTTGAATAGGAAAGAAACGAGTATAGAAAATGGCAGAGTCTCCCTGGAATTCTCGAAAAAAGGTCCCTTCAACTGTGCCACTGCCCCTCTATTTATAGAGAAGATACGTTGCTTTCCCTACATAGGCCCATGACAAAGACACTTCGGCCCACAGAAAAACCCATGTTCTCCGACCCATGAATACCGAACTTGATGGCCGAACCACATGCCACTAAGCCACTATGGCCGAACCAAGGGTCCCATGTGGTTGACTCGAAGCAAGCCGCCATATGACTCGAAGAAAATGGCATTGGAACTCGAAGCAAGGAAACACCATGTAACTCGTTGACTCACTTTAGGATGCAATGCCCTAGGTATGCCGACCCATACATGCCAAATCATTATGGCTGAACCACAAGCGTCGAACCAGGCCCGACCGACCTATCTTGGCCGACCCATGCACAACCTTTCTTCCTTGACCGAGCGGCATCTGCTGATCCACCTAGACCGAGTCATGTGTGACATTCGTCTTTGACCGAGCGGCATTTGCTGATCCACCTAGGCCGAGCCATGTATTCCGACCCACCTTATCCTTCATACCATGACCGAACGACATGGTCTTCCTTCCTTTGACCAAGCCACACATACCGATCCATACCTACCAAGCCACACATGCATGCCGAACCATATCGATTGCATCAAACCCTAATATCTCCAGTCTCTTCTTGGCCTGAATCTTGTCTAGCGCTAACTATAACTTCTGCAACTGTCGCTTTGTAGCCGGGCCAAGTAGCCGGGTTACACTGACCGAGCATAAATAATCAACCAACAAAGAATAGTCATTGCCCTAAACTAGACGAGCATGACTAATCAAACAAAAAATGATAATAATTGAATATTATCATTTCCAAACAAACAAACACATCAAAAATAACTATATAATAATTTTGAAAATCATTATTTTATATATAAAATATAATCCCAGGTAAAATTATTTCATTTACCAATTTCCAAAACAATACTATATCGGTTGGTCTTATTCAAGTGTTTAGAAATCTCTATTGACAATATTGGCCAGATGCCTCGACCATAATCTATGAACCACTCTACAAATCAACCAACACAATATGAAACATTTTTATAGCACTAACAAATAAGCTCTCTCATACACACATACTCAACTCATTCTAGGGTGTCACTTACCTAATCTCTAATGAGTTTACCCCACCAGGGCCAAGGTTCTCGGTTAACCATCGGCATTGATACCAATTATAATCGCATGCCTTTTCGACCCTTAAAAGTTGACACTAATACACCCATGGTATTCACGTGTTGAGCATTCGAGTGCCGGAAAGACAAATTGTTAGGGTGAAAAAAAGAAAAGACAGAATAAAATCTCACACCGTGACGAGTAATATATAATATCCCAATGATTTTTACAAAAGAAAACTATGATATACATACATAGATCAGAGTAACTAACATATCATCAATCTGGACAGTTATAACAACATGTCCATACAATTGTTGATAAATACAAAACAAGAAGTACAATGGAAATAAAAATATTTGAATATGTCTTCGAAGCATCCAGCCCGTCTCCTAAAGCTCCAAAGCATCTAAACTAAATCTGGAAAAGTACTCGCCCCTGACTCGAGTATTACAAGAAAATAACGCGTAGAACAGTTTGTTAAACCAGCGTGAGAAACTGAAATCGTATGGATTGTTAAATTTATAAACCTTTTCAAAATAAAGGTACCTCGTAAGACCACGCCACACATAAACATGGACGGGTTTTTACCTTACGATAACCAAACCATTTAATAGGAAATTTTGTGATATATAATAATGTCTAGGGTTTAAAATAAATATTGAATCATAGTCGAAACGGTTACATTAATTTCATACCAGCATACATAGTATACAATCAAGTCCGAAAAGCATGTATTGGAGAATGGACTTCATATAATAAAAAGGTAAGGGTCTACCTTCCGTAATGAACCTCTAATATACTGAGGCTGCTTTAATTGCACCTCTACAACTCAAGACCGGCCTACCCCTTCCTGCATAGTACTGAATATGATCACCCCTTGGTTGCTGGCCAACAATCGTACCAAGTCATAAGCATACATAAATTCACAAATAATGATCCAGGCGATGATCATACCCTAATGGGAGCGACCCACTTAGCCCTATGGCACGTCCCTGCTTTAATCATTACCTAGTGTGAGGTCTGAAGCTATGTTTTACCTTTTTAGCAAATCCCACTTGGAATGCTAATACTGCCACCCAAGCAACAATGCAATGATAGCATTCATCCATACAAGTTGGTCAGGATATGAACAAATTGAATGCACTACTTCTACTATATCCTTAGAATTAGTAGCCCGACGACCTGCAAATTTGTACCCTTTGAATCGACAATAAACCACACATGTCCGACCCAAAAAGCACAGAATGATCGAAAAGTAAAGAGAAAGAAAGAAGTGAGAAGAAGAGAAGAAAAGAAAACGAGAAGAGAAAACCAAACAGAACAATACAGAATCTCACATCGCAACGGAATAACATATAAAATAGATGAATAATCTTTACAAAAGAGAAACTATAATATACATACGTCCATCAGAGTTCAACAATCAATCACTAATCATCAGCCTGGACAAATATAATAACATGTCCTTACAGCTGCTAATAATATAAACAATAATGCAATGGAAAATAAACATATACGGAGTATGATCTGAAGACTTCTAGCTCTCTTGCTAAAGCTTAAAAGCCCAACTTTAAACCTAAAAATATACTCGGTCTGACCCGAGCATTGAAAGGGAAGAACAGCCGGAATAGTTTGGTAAACCAGCATGAGAAAAACGCATCTCAACTGAATTTATTAAATTACCAAAACTTTTCTTTTCAAAGCAAAAGTATCTAGTAAGACATGCCCACACATAAACACGGACATGTTTTTGCATTACGATAACCAAAACACTTTATATCAAATCATTCTATATTATAATAGTGTCTAATTCACAAATAATAGAAAATATCCGAAATTGTTACCAGTATTAAATTCCGGGACTAATCATTTAAGGCTATACAAAACAAAATGGCAGGCACGTATTGGAGTTGGATTTCCAACATGACAGAAAACTAGTCGAAAGATCAATCTGTATTTACGGCTTACGTCCAAGACTCGGACGCCGCTATACATCAACAAGGCTAGAAGGGGGATACAATCTACGAATAACATCCAAGGACTCAAACATCGCGCATCCCCGCTATAAGGCTCAGACGTATCTGGTACCTAGGGCTCAGAACATCTGATAACCCGAATCACTACTATCCAAAATGCGAGCATACATCTGACCACATAGCATCCCATCATAATTGGGGTGTGAGGCTTGCGAGGCTACGATTACCTTTCACATATCACATATCACATCTCTGAATGCCACAGTTTCATTCCACGTCACACAACTGATTTCTAGAGAAGTATAACATCCTGAGCTCATATATCTCGGGAAAGGGTGTTAAGCAAAGGGAAGTTGCCTTCTCTGCCACCGACCGATATACATTTATAGAAACCACTCAAATGTGATTTAGAATACAATGTTAGACAAACGTCCATACAAGTTCGTTCGGGGACTGAACGAAATCGAAGGCACCCTCTTACTACCACTAGTAGCGAGTAGTCCTTGCAATCCAAAAAATCTCCACAACGAGGAAACCACTGCTATAAATAACTCTATAATGGGAGCGACCCAGAGCATGTCAACAAGCAGTCCTCACACTATGAAGATCCTCAGTCTTCTTAAATCATCATCAATAACCTACACTTCCGAATGCATAAATTGGTCCAGAGTAGTTTTCAGATAAATCTGATCCCGATCTCTCCGCACCAATATTGAAAAGCGGCTCCTAACCTCATACAGAAACCAAGTCACGGTTCCAAATTTCAACTTGCTATCCTTCGGCCAAGAAGGAAGCTCGATAGATTGGAGTAATACTCCACACTACACGAATCAACATCCTCAACACAAATGATAATCAAGCCTAGACAATTGGCCACATGCTAATTGCACGACTAATCAGTTTCCACATCAAGTCAAGGAACCAAAACTTTGCCAATAGGCATAATCTAGTACTAAAGCAATTATTAGGCCCTTTTATAATTCTTATAAACCAAATCACTTTTCAAATATATATACTCCAAAATATCTATAAAAAGATACATACTCACAAACTTCACAAATATTCAATAATTGGAAAACATTTCCATATATTTATCTCAACGGAATAAGCATATTCATAAATCATTTAATTTTCAACACTTAGAAAATATTTCATTTAAATATATTGCTACTACCATTTATTTTAAAGGATTATTCACTGTCCAAAATCATGAATTTGTAGAACATGCTGATAACTAAATTCTTAACCTTACACAATTTATTATTATCAAATACCTTATAGTCAAATCATGAAACTGAATTCACAAGGTATTTGTACTTCAAATTTCATATCAAATAAATCCAATCAATCAATGATAATAAATAAACATTATCGTTCCTTGATAAATATTTATAAATGGGCATTTAATTATCTTAGCTAAATTTAATATCAGATTTCAACTAATTTCTCACTTATCAATTATTTTTATGAAACATCTTATAGTCAAACTGTGCAATTCTAATCACAAGATGTTCATATATTCAAATTTTATTAATCTAGATTTCATAAATATTTATAAAACTATATATACAAATATCAATTACTTAATTTATAAAAAATGTTACTTTTATACATCCTTTATATAAAATCAACTTAAAAATCTAAATTAAAAATATTACATAAAAACTGCAAATTTAAATCAATAAAAAACCATACATTCCATTTTAATTTAAATAAACTCCTTTTCCTAGTTCACAAATAATTATAAGCACAAATATTTCGAAATTATTAAAAATCATTTTTAAAACAAAATCACTTCCATAGCATTTCAAATACTGAAAATATGGCCTAATACTGCTAAAGTACTAAATAAGGGGATAAACATCCAATTCAACAAATATGGCATCCAACGCATCGAACATCATATGGTACACACACACACACACACACACATATATATATATATATAACGATATGTGTATAACAAAATCAAATAATAGTGAGGAATCCTGTTGGATTCCCCTAACCTTTCCCCCTACATCAAATATCACACGTTACAACATATATATATATATATATTTGTAAATAAAATAAACAACAGTGGTGAGGAATCCTATTGGATCCCTCCAAACTGTAACCTGCATCAAATATGTATATGAGAATATATATACAGTGTCTGCTTCGAGGCAGACGCGCGTACAAAGGGTCATCCGCTCATCCACGATAACGTATAGGGTCTCATCTGCTCTAATAGGCAGGAATATATCCAACTACTAACTACTATAGCATAGCATCCAAACAATCATCAAACAACACAAAATAAATTTATTCTCACTTATATAAAAATATAAGCGAGATAGAGAGAGCAATTTTTACTCACTTTGCTTCCAATAGACGTTGCAGCGTTTTATTTGGAATAAAATTAAACGATTTCTAGCAGCTCCAGATCAATCCAAACTAGCTCTAAAATATAGTGCTTGTCAATACACACCCAACGCCGCTTGTTTCGCACAAAACAGACCACGTATGACAAAGATATGGATTTTAGAAGATTACACAAATTTATAATTTAATTTAATATTACTTTTTTTATTAACCTTTAGATCTGGGCCGCACGTTTTAGCAATTCGAATTCTAGGCCGCCCCTACTTTCTTCCTTTCCTTCTGTTCACACGCACGTGCAAACCCATTGATGTTCACAATCCACGATCGCCGCTCACACATCGCTCGACTATACAACGATCGGCTACCATCGTTTGAACGCCCCACACGAGCTCCACCATCGACCACGATCCGGTTGAACTTGGCTGTCCCATTGCCTCGTAAAACCCCTTCGAATGCGCGACGTTCATGGCTAGAATCACGTCGATCCACTGCTCCAAATTTAATTGTAGCCATTGATCTTGTAGATCTTGTCGTGCTCTACAATATTGTAGTTGGAAGCTTTCTCTAATTGTTTACGGATTGAAGGATAATTGGGAAAGAACGATCGAGCTTTCTTAGCCATTAAAATTAATGGTGGTCATCTATTTATAGGCAATATAAATCACTATTCACCTGAAAAACTTCCGAACTCCAAACGAAGCGTGCCTCATGGCGTTTATAATGTTTTACCCCTATTTCGAACACAGTGGAATATATATCGGGAGCCAATTCCATCGTATTTGGAAGATATGTTTTTGAATCAGATTATTTTAATTAAATTTCTATGCGCTTTAGCTTCGCACGACCAAACCGTAAATCTTATTGACAAGAAATTTGAAATCCTATAATAACTCACTATTACGGATCCAATGAAACTGATTTCGTTGAAATCCGAGACAGTGTCAAAAATGACTATTTTTACACGTTAATTAAATATTAAAATTTCCAATTTCTATAAATTAACTTTTAATTCAATTTTAAAAGTTCCCTAACTCCATTCTAATTCGAATAGAATTTAAATCAACTTTATAATTCATATTCATTCACATTAAACTCAAAATCCAATTATTTCTGCAATTTCAAATATTAAATTAACAATTTAATTATCCAAATAAATCATTATATTTGAAATATAAGTTATTCAACTTATAAAATTTACTTGTGAATATTTAAAATCAATTAAATATTCCAATTTTGAATGACTGAAATTCTGAATTACTACATTCTCCCCTACTTAAAAGAATTTCGTCCCCGAAATTACCAAGTAAGAAAAGGCAATAAAGTCCATTAACTTTCAAAACAATTCGTTCAAATTAGATTACCGAAATCATTTAAACCTTTTAGCTCTTCCAAAATCCATTAGTTAAACTTCTTATAAAAACTTTTCTAAGTTTTCAAATTCATTTATAGTCATTAGCTAATACAATTCCATAAATCAACTAATATCATTTCAAATTATAACTCAAAATCAAAATATAAGTTATAAAAAATGTTCCAAAATTCTCAAAAAATATCTAACGCCTTAAATTTTCAGAAAAATTCACTAGAGTCTCCTTTGCGTGGTTCAATCCAAAAAAAACAACAATATATATAATATCACAAATATACATCTCATCTCAGTGACGAGGCATCCTAAAGGGAAAAAATATAAAAGTACGATATGTAATCCGAGATATGTACCTTATATATTATTAGCGAGCATATACAGCTAATATAGCGTGAAAGCGAGCTCCAAATGCAAAGCATACGCCATCCGCACCTGCTAAACACTTAACAACAATAAGTACATGTATATATGGAAAGTAATATCAATATATAACATATACCAATATAACAACTATATATATGCCAATATAGCAAATGCAATCAAAAGCAACAAATTCAACCATCAAACAACTATCATCCAACTAACATCCAACAAACCAATAACTATCCAATCAATCCATAACCAAATCAATATAGATTCATTTCTCATTAATATCCATTAATAATTTCTCATTTGAAATCCTATAATAACTCACTATTACGAATCCAATGAAACTTGTTTCGTCGAATCCGAGACATTGTTAAACATGACTATTTTAACACGTTAATTAAATATTAAAATTTCTAATTTCTATAAATTAACTTTTAATTCAATTTTAAAAGTTCCCTAACTCCATTCTAATTCAAATAGAATTTAAATCAACTTTATAATTCATTTTCATTCACATTAAATTCAAAATCCAATTATTTATGCAATTTCAAATATTAAATTAACAATTTAATTATCC
This sequence comes from Allium fistulosum, assembly GCA_030737815.1. Taxonomy (NCBI): domain Eukaryota; kingdom Viridiplantae; phylum Streptophyta; class Magnoliopsida; order Asparagales; family Amaryllidaceae; genus Allium; species Allium fistulosum. The sequence goes on from CM060906.1 coordinate 425,238,578, forward strand.
AAATAAATCATTATATTCAAAATATAAGTTATTCAACTTATTAAATTTACTTGTGAATATTTAAAATCAATCTAATATTCCAATTTCGAATGGCTGAAATTATAGGTTGTTACAAGTAGCAAGTAGCTCTTGCACTTCAAAGAACTCCGTCTTGTCTTTCGTCATCTTCAAGTTGTCCCCAATTCGAATGCTTATGCCGGTTCGTGTGATTTTCGGATAATATATCTGATCTCGATCTCTCAACTGAACCGAAAAACGACATTTTTCGGTTGACTCGATCTGGTTCTTTCAGAAGTAAACATACAATACATAAGAGCAAAGATCATCTCCTAACCATTTAAGCAAACAGATTTCATTATCATTTGCCCTAGAAGAACACAATGAGTTTATATGTATAGTATAACATCACTAGAGATAACTATACCATATAATTCCCGTGTTTCTTCTAGATACTTCCTAAGTCAAAATAGGTCAATTTATAGATAGTGGACAAACCACTATCTAAGTGTAAGTATAGTTTGCATATAGAAAATCAGACATCTTATACTCGTCACCACTTTACGATTTCAAACAGTACTATCCCTTGATTAACAGTTTAGTCTGACAAAGCAGCATACTATCCTTGCCTCGACATGCATTCTTACTTTTCGAAATAGAGACGAATTTCCGTACCTCAAAATTTGGTGTCAAGTATATGATGAAGTACCTTCCATATACTTAATTAATCAAGACCTATTTATCGAAATTAACCCTCTCATACTTACCACATTTCCAACATTTCGACTTCTCCATCCCTCGCCTTGAATCGAAGTCAGTTAAGTCAGAGCATTGGGTGCTCCTAGCCTTATCTTATTAAAACACTTTGATTCTAGATCTCACAAATAAAGGGAAGTCTACCCGTTGCCTTTTAGTGCTAAACATAAGACAACTTACTTTCCATAAATGTGTCAACATTTTAGCACTACTTTATAATATTTGTTTTGCTACTTAATGACACTAATAAAGAAATCACTTGCTTAAAACAAAGTCGCTTTTAAAACAATTAGGAAACCAACCCCGAAACTTATTATTAAAGCATTTTCCAAGATTACTTATTCAAAACAAAGTTTAATTTAAAAAGGCCACATCCTTTCTTTATACAAGTAAACCCCTTTTTATTCGATAAATCCCAGACCATTTTAAAACAACTTGCTTTTTTAAAAGAAAATAGCTTATTTAATATTAATAAAGTGTTATAAATTAACTTCCTTTCAAATTTCCTGAAACCATTTACCATAAAAAAAGTGTTATAGTCCATAATCTCCTTCCTTTTCTTGAAAATATTTATTATAACAATAGTGTTGTAATCCACGGTTCCTTCCTCTTTTAAAATTAATTTTTAGAAACTCTTTTAAAACAAGTTTTAAACTTGTATTTAAACATACCTTAAAAGTTAGTCGCTTTTAAACAAACTTGACTTTTGAAAACAAAGGCATAATATTTAAACCCCTTGTTTAAATAACTAAATAAATATTTACAAATATTTTTGAAAGTTCAAATTTCCCTTTCTAATAATTAAAAACACATTTGAAAAGACTTTACAAAACATTTAAAATAAATAACTCTATTTTACTTACAAAAATCATAGATTTCTAAAATAAATCCATAGCGACTATTGCTATATGGACCATAACTTTTAAAACTTATTTTTGTAAAATAAATAGCCTTTATACCCTTTCTTTCTATATTTAAACCACTTAAATATCTTTCCTAAAGAGTTTTGAAAAACCAAAATTCAAGTTCGGAAACCATTTCAAACACTTTTAAAAACATAGTGGTAAATCGCTTAAAAGCGAGCATGAGATTTCAATGTCGCAATAAAACCAACAACAAGTAAGTTAACTATACTAAGCAACATTCATAACATTTACATACACAAGCACATATATAAAAACCAGAAAGGCAAGGAACTCTTTTGAGTCCCTCTACACAAAGTCTCATGTAAATCATTTCATATGCACTTCGAAGTGAATCGTCATGACTTATTCGCTACGACCACTTCAACTTCCTTTTTTTCTTTTCTCCCCTGCAACACAATGGATTATTTATGTCATCTTCTTTCAAGCAGGAATCAAATAATATCAACACAACATAAATACATACATGAAACTATATAAGCAAAAATAAGTTATTGTAACATTGTGTCGATATAAAACTACACTTAAAGTGAGAAATCTCACTTTACTCCAACCCAAACACAAAGCCATCACTTTCCCACATGCTTTGACCTTGCTTCACCTCATCTAACACCGCACTAGTGCTCAGCTACAACCCCCTAAGATCCTTGCATCACAACATAAGAGCAACAACATATAAATATTTCAACATTTATACACACAAAAAATATAGTTAACTTAAAGGTAAGTTTTCTCACTGGTTTTATACAAGATTCCTCTTTGAATTTGAAAAAGTGACCAACATTAAAGTTCTTCATTATTCAATTCTCTTTGGTTTTAAAAAATAATCACTCAATTTGGATTAGTTTTGTGAAAGTTAGGCTAAATAAAGAGGAGTTGTTTTGTAAAAACAATGACAAAAATGACGTGGATAAAAATGGGATTTTGACATATTTACTATAAAAATTCAAAAAAAGGTGATAACCATGAAAGTTCTTCCTTATTCAGTTATCTTCGATTTCAAGAAAAAGAATCGCTTGATTTTGAGTTGTTTTGTGGAAGTTATGGCTGAATACAGAGGAGGTGTTTTGGTGAATGAGTGATGTAGAGAGGAGTAGAGATGGTTTTAGTAACTTCTTTATGTGTTTAAAGAGAAAAATGAGCAACTTTTTTTCAAAAATTTCTTTTAAAACTCCTTGAAAGAAGAGAAGTGAGTGGAAAGAAAAGAAAATAAAAAGATGAAAATGAAAAGAAATAGAGTAAAATGTAAAGTGAGAAAGTGAAGTTCTTTTTATAGAAAATGAAAATGGTAAATTATTAAATTACCCATTTCTAAACAAAAGTAAATACCCTCCACCACATTTTTGACAACACACACTTTTCCAACGTCACATTAAGCCATCACTTCACTCTTTTTAATGTCCTTTGAGTAATAATATTTGTACTTTTCCTTTCTTAAAGTGGAAGAAAAGTAAACTTACTTACTTTATTTCTTAAGTACACTTTAATTAGTCTTTTTATTAAGCCTTTTAATTAGTAACTTGTGTTATTATTTGTATATATGTATGCGCTAGTGTACACAACATGTTCCAACAAGTTTTGGTCGATGAACAATCGAAAATCCAAAAAACCAATTTTCGATCGCATTTTCAATTTTGCAACGAACTATTTATTTTTGTAAACAAACTTTTAAAAAAAGTTTACCATTATTATTTATTATTTAAAAGAGGGTTATTTATCCATTAAAAACTGTTAATTAAATATTTAAAATCAATTAAATATTCACAAATCAAAGTGTTGAAATTCCGGGTCGTTACAATACCATTTATAGATTTTCTATTAATTATACTTTTAATTAAATTAATTAATTAATATAACATATTATAACAAGTATATAATAGAAAGAAAACACCTTTTATTTTTAACAAGATTGGTCAACAAGTTAGATATATGAAAAAATTTGCCCCTAGGTCATACCCCTAACTCTATCTGATGCACTAAATACAGTGCTCCTTTATGAAAATAATAAAAGAAAACACTCATGGTTTGTTAAAGTCTATGGGGAAGTTTATAAGCAGATGCACTAAATAAAGTATAAGAAAAGAAAACACTCATGGTTTGTTAAACTTTATGGGGAAGTTTATAAATGTCCAATGACTAATTGATTTATAGAATAGTGGACAAATTATGGACCACATATTGATATCCTCCCTGAAATGCTAAAAGAATTATATTCTAAATTAGTTATTTTTTACCCAAAAAAATGACCTTGATCAATATTTGATGATAATAGGATCTAGACTAATATATTTTCATTGCATTTTCCATTCCTAGGATTTGGAAATGGAAGCCCGAAATAGGTTATACTGAATAAGAAATCCCCTGTTTAAAAAGATGTTTATTGACAAAATTCTAGGACAGATTAACCAGAATTAATAACAATACATGTCAAATATTTGGCAATGAAATGATTTCAAAAATACACAGTATGATAAAAGTCTATAAGGAGTAGAGAAATCTGAAACAACAGTTTGAAGCTCCAAGTCCTTCATAATATATTGCCAAAAAATTAGAAACGCGAAAAGGAGTGGTCAACAAAGAAGATATTCTTTATTCATATATAGATGAAATGAAGAAAATTTTGATGAAGAGTCTTAGAAAAGAGGATGCAATATCAGGTACGTCAATAGCATCTTTAAAAGAAAAGGACTAGTCGAGGATGACCAATACTCTGTGTATTTAAAGCCTCGCTAAAGTCTCGCAAAATCCCCATTGTAGCATGTAGCGCTCTTCAACCGCTATACTTTTTCAATATAGCACTATTAAACTGTAGATCCGCTTTAAGGTCCACTATTTTCCATTACACCCACTAAATCAACTTTTTTAGCACCTGCTTTAGCAATATTAGTATAAAGAGGTTGATTTGATTAGTTCTCTTTTGAACCAAAGTAACAAAGTTAGGGTAAAGGCCTAACTTTAAGACATAAATGCTCAATACAAGCTACAAATCTACCGAAGTCACTAAATTTGGATTACAAAAATCATGATATTCATTGGTATTGTTATATAAGATTAAATAATATTTCTTTTTCCTGTAAAAATGACGTGAGAAGGAGAATAAATTAACTTAAAATAATTGGTTTTATATCTAATGAAGCTTTTTGCACCTCTGCTACTTTTCGCTACTGCTTTATCCCTCTGCTGTAATTTTTTGCACATCGACCGCTATAGAACCTTGAGCACTTTAACGGTACAGCCAGTACTCTGACCTTAATGATGAGATCTTTGCTAAAATATTTGATAAAATTGAAAAAGAGACCCACAATATGGGGCAATATAAAGGAAAGATGGTGCTGCATTGATAAGAAAGAAACATTTATAAAATTAAAATAATATTAATAACTCTTTTGGCAAATCAAACAACTCTCTTGCCAACAAGAGCATATGGACAAAGTCTACCTAGGCTACCTACCACTTTAATAAAAAGTGGACAAGTGCATTAATAAATATGGATAGATGGCCTAATAATAATAAAAAAATCGGATTTGAATGCTTTGTAGTCCAGAGTAAACCAATTTTAATTTTGAATACAAGTCCAAGCATAACTATAAATAAGAAGACATTTCATTATAAGAAGGCATACATAAGCTCGCCAACTCTCCCTCTTTTTCTCCAAACTTCTTCCATTGAACTTCGTAAAATAGATAAAAGTACTATTTATTATAAAGTGTGTGCTGAAGAAGAAGACTACTACTACTTCTGATATCTATCTTTTTGTAAGTTTTTAGTTTTATATATAATATATTTATTACTAACTGAATGACAAGCTTAGTTAATTATATGCTGGATTATATATGTTCTATATATATGAATTCATGTGTTCATATTTTAAGGATTACATGTTAAAATGAAAACACTGAACCAGGGTTGAGAACAGTATCTAACAACAGTAATGTCTGGCTAACATTTAAGTTGTGTACCTATGCCTATTTTTAGCCGTGTGGATGCCTTTTTTACGGGCTTTCTTTACACTGGCATGCTGGCCATAAATTATTTTAGATGAACGTTTGACTTGCAAAATGTCCTAATATTTGTTTAGTTTTTCGTTATAATATGTAGGATCCTGAAAACAATGTAGCAAAGTTCATATTATAGCAGTACCGTAGCAACATAATAAAGCAACACTAACAGTTTATTTTGTTATATTATGTGAGTATTAACATACTCAACCTATGTTTGTTTAATTTAAGGTAAACATACAATATGATAGTTGAGATAAGATAAACGTCTAGGTTATATATTATTGGGGAAAATCCCTTTAGACGATCAGTCTAAGGAAATAAAAAACCCAACGTAGCGGAAAACAACTGGATTGTGATTGTAGTGAGACGAAACAAACATAGATAAGCACCAGAACAGATAGTCACAGATCAATGCAATGTAAAATAAATAACACCAGTATTTATAGTGGTTCCACTATTGTGAGGCAGTGTACGTCCACTTGGGGAGAGGAGATTTTATTAATCACTGAAATATTAGAGTTATAAGATTGATTCACTTTTGGAGGCTATACATAAGAAGAATTAACAATACAGACAAAATTCTGCAGAGTTTCAGCTCTCTAGGATGGCTACCACTGTTGTCCAGAAGCTCCACTATTTGTAGAGCGAAGAAATGAGGAGGGATAGCTGCTATATAGCAGTCCTGAGGTTTGGTTCGGCACATCTGGTCCAGCAAACAACAAAATATCATTTGGTTCAGCAAACAACACTTGAGATCTTGACCGGCATGATCCAATGTCGAACCAAATATTTGGTTCGGCCTTAACTTGGTTCGGCATCACTTGGACCGGCAGTCCACATCAATGCTACTGGTTCGGTACAAGCCCATAGACCTGGAGCGGCAATCATTGGTTCGATCATGCTTCAGCACCGAACGAAATATCTGGAGTGGGAAGTCTGGACCGGTATTCCATCACCACCGGACTTGATATTCGGAGTGGCAACCCCCTAATCACCATCGGACCAAATCTTTGGCCCGACATCTCTAATCACCGAACGAGACTTCCTCTTGCCTTCATTGCCAATCGAAGCACTACCACTGGACCAAAATTCTGGTCCGGTCTTCCACCGAACGAACTCCACCGAACTAAATCTTTGGTCCGACATTTCCTCTACTAAACCAGACTTCTGGTTCGGCCTCCAAGCTTCTCCGCAACACCGTGGCTTCAAGGACTCCTACTTCTACCTTGGAATTCCCTTCTCCGATGAATTTGGTATCACATCTAACAATCTCCACCTTGATACCAAATTTCATACAAGCCTTCCAATTCCATCTACACCACTATGCTCCAAGCAATGGATACTTACCCAATGAGCTTCGGCAATGCCATCACCCATTACACTCTGTCAACGAACTCTGGCAATGCCATCACCCATTACACTCTGTCAACGAACTCTGGCAAGGCCAGCGCCCGTCAACAAAGTGTTCGTAGTACCCAGTCTGTGTAGAACCTATCAATCTCCACCATGAAAACAAATGTCTCTATCATTTGACTCAACTCTCTCCCCGTGCCACTCTGTGGCACTTAACACTTCATTAAGCGAATCAAGTCCGAGCAATGCTCGAACTTAGCAACAGGCAATGACTTGGTAAACATGCATGTTGCATTCTCTTTTGTGTGAACCTTCTGAAGACGAACTGGCTTCTCTTCACTCATCAAGACAAGAAACGACTCTCGCACCTCAATATGCTTCGTCCTCGAGCCGAACGCCAGAGTTTCAACAAAGTGAATTGCACTTTGACTGTCACAATGCACATTCACTCCTTCATATGTGAAGCCCAAATCACAAAACAATCGCCTTAAATAAAGTGTCTCCATAGTGCTTCAACCACGACTATGAGCTCTGCCTTTGTAGTGGACAAAGCCACAATCGTCTGCAACCTTGTTCTCCAACTGATCGCTATCCCACCAATGGTGAACACATATCCGGAGGTCGACTTCCTTCGATCTCTATCAGCAGCATAGTCGGAATCTCAAAATCCAACCAAGTTGAAATCTGTTCCTCTGCCGCCAAAGACAAGTCTATGGTTTGGAGTTCCTCTAAGGTATCTGAAGATACACTTTACTGCTTTCCAATGCGTCTTTCCTGGATTTTCCATGAACCTACTCACCAATCCAACCGCTTGTGCAATGTCAGGCCTAGTGCAGACCATGGCATACATCAAGCTGCCAACTGCACTTGCATAAAGGACCTTCTCCATGTAGGTCTTGTCCTTTTTCAAGATCGGAGAGCCTTTACTAGAAAGTTGTATGTGCAAAGGCATGGGTGTGCTGATTGCCTTCGCCCCTTCCATGCTAAATTGAGCAAGCACCTTTCGAATGTATTCCTTTTGAGTGAGGCTCAAAAGTCCTACCTTTCTATCACTTTGGATTTCCATACCCAAAATTTTCTTTGCTTCTCCAAGGTCTTTCATTTCGAATTCTGCTTTTAGCTTTCGCTTTAAACTATCGATTTCAGCCTTATCCTTGAAAGCAATCAACATATCATCCATGTACAAGAGTAGGTACACCCATCTACCATTCTTTATATGCTTGAAGTACACACAAGTGTCTTTGATGCTACGATCAAAACCAAGTGAAAGCATAAAGGCGTTAAACCTCTTATACCATTGTCTAGGCTACTGCTTAAGTCCATACAATGATTTCTTCAATTTGCAAACCCTATTTTCTTTCCCATCTACAACAAATCCTTCTGGCTGCTTCATGTAGATTGTCTCATCCAAGTCTCCGTGTAAGAAAGCGGGTTTCGTGTCCAGTTGCTCCAGCTCCAAGTGATGAGCTACGACGATAGCGAGAAAAATGCGGATGGACGTATGCCTCACTACTGAAGAGAATATCTCATCATACTCCAATCCCTTTCTTTGTAAAAACCCTTTAGCAACTAGTCTAGCCTTGTATCTCCCATCATCCTTCACCTTGAACACCCACTTGCAGCCTATGGCTCGGCTTCCTTGAGGAGGTGGTACCAAATCCCAGGTCTTGTTCTTCTTCAATGACTCCAACTCCTCTTCCATAGCGCACATCCACTTCGAGCCGTCAAATGACTTCAAAGCTTCATCAAGGTCAAGCGGCTCCTCATGAACCAAATGTAGGGCATAGTCAAACTCACCATGGCTAAGGTTCGCAAAATGCCAATCACCATACCTTTCGGGCGGCCTAATAGTCCTACGACTGACCCGGGTAGGTACTACTTTGCCTAAACTCTTTTCAGCTCTACCTTGAACTGAACTTCCTCTAGATTCATGCACATCACAAGCACTACTAGAAGGTACCTGTGGACTATCCTCTGATGTTTCATCAACTGTGTTTTCCTCGACAGCATCAACAACAACTCTATTATTTGCTGGAACATGGGAACGTCATCCATCTCCTTAGGCCTATCAGAATCTTCTGATGTGGTAGGTAGCTTCTCCTTTAGATTGAACATAGCAGACTCATAAAAAGTAACATGTCTAGAATGAAAAATCTTCCGATTAACAGGGTTCCAAATTCGATACCCTTTGATACCATCGGTGTATCCCATTAGTATGTCCTTGTATGCTCTAGCCTCCAACTTGTCATCACCTATATGGTGAACGTACACAGGACAATCAAAAATTTGGAAGTAACCAAGATATACTGCTTTACCTCTCCACTTTTCCTCTGGAATATTCTCATCTATGGCTGAGCATGAAATTCGATTTATGATATGCGCCGCAGTTGATAATGCCTCAGCCCAAAAGCCTCCAAACAAGCCCGCCGTCAATCTCAAGCAATGAGCCTTCTCTAGTAAAGTCATGTTCATCCTTTTTGCAACCCTATTGGATTGCAGATCGCCGGGTGTAGTGAAATGTCTCTGAATGCCATGCTGTCTACTAAAGTCGAGGAACTCCCTAGAGACAAATTCACCGCCATTATCAGATCTCAACACCTTCAACCTAAAACCAGATTGATTCTCAACAAGCGCTTTCTGATCTTTAAACTTCTCAAAACTCTCTAAGTTGGCCTTCATCACATACACCTATACTTTTCAAGAAAAGTCATCAATGAAAGAGATAAAATAATTTGCTCCTCCAAGAGAACGAGTAGCAACTGGTCCCCAGACATCTGTATGCACGTACTCAAGTACTCGCCTCGATCTATAGAGTCGAACTCCAAAAGATACTTTAGTTTTCTTGCCTAACACACACTCCTGGCAAAATTCCATCTTGTCGAAGCTTCCTCCTTTGATCATTTTCCATCTCCGAAGCAACTCTAAGCCCTTTTCTGAAATATGACCCAACCTGAGATGCCAAAGCTCTGTGGCATCCAAATCACGAGAACTATCTACTCCAACACACAACTCTCTAAGAACTGTGGTTCCTTTCAGCAAATACAGATTTCGGAACACATCTCCTTACATAAGAACTAGTGCACCTCTCGAAACCTTCAAACTATTCTTCTCAATAGTTACCTTGCATCCCAAAGATGCCAATTGTCCTAAAGAAATTAAGGACTTCCGAAGACGTGGAACATACCAGACACCTGTCAAAGTGCATATCACTCTGTCAAACATCCTGATCCTCGCTGAACCTTCACCCATTGCTCTACAGCTAGCATCATTACCCATAATAATAGAGCTTCCCTCTCATCCAACGAAAGAACTGAAGTAATCATTAATAGGCGTCATATGGAAAGATGCCCCCGAGTCCAGCACCTAATGGTATGAGACACCTGACACCGCTGCAGACAACACATCATCAGATACAGACTTCTCCACCGCAAATGATGAAGATTCGTCTTCTTCCTTCTTCTTCAAATCTGGACAATCCTTTTTCCAATGACCAGGTTTCTTACAGATAAAGCACTTCCCGTCCTTAGACTTTACTCTCCTTCTATTACCGAGCTTCCTGGACTTAGAATGCCCTTTCGAGTGCCAATTCTTATTATCTTCTCTACCTTTTTCAACAAATAGGTCGTGACTACTACTTCCACCTCTACTTCCTTCACTTATCACTTTCATCTGATCTCTCAAGCCCTCAGATAGAAGGCCTGACTTCACATCTTCCACTATCAATGTGTCTCTAGCGAAGATAAGACTGTTAGCTAAACCTATGTAACGCTCTGTAAGAGAACATAAAAGAATCATTGCAATTTGCTTCTCATTCATCTTCAAGTCAACAGTCTTCATCTTCATCATGAGATCATCAAAGAAATTAAGATGTTCCTTCACTGAAGTACCCTCTCTCATCGGCATGGTGAAAAATGTCTTCAGAAATATCAGATGGATAGTCATAGATTTCTTCAAGTAGAGATTTTCTAGCTTGGTCCAAATGCCCCTAGCAGTGGTCTCACTGCTAATCTCTGAGATAACGTTCTCTCCCATAGCTAGTTGTAAAGTAGTAAACGCCCATTTCTCCATCTCCTTCCTTTCTGCGACTGAGATGTCAGCCATCAACTCCTCAGGGGCAAACATTACTAGATGGACTACATTCCTCATTAGAACAGCCTTCATCCTCCATTGTCACTTCTCGAAGTCTTTATCCCCATTCCATTTCTCAATTGCCAACTGTGATCCTGACGCGATATACATCCCTCTAGTATAGGGTCTTTTAACAACTAAAGTAACTTCATCTCCTGCCATAGCGTCTAACACTCCTCAATCAACCTTGTAGCTCTGATACCAGTCTGTTGGGGGAAATTCCTTTAGATGATTAGTCTAAGGAAATAAAAAACCCAATGCAGCAGAAAAAAACTAGATCGTGACTGCAGTGAGACGAAACAAACATAGATAAGCAGTAGAACAGACAGTCATGGATCAATGCAATGCAGAAAAAATAACACCAGTATTTATAGTGGTTCCACTACCGCAAGGCAGTGTACGTCCACTTGGGGAGAGAAGATTTTATTAATTACTAAAGGATTAGAGTTACAAGATTGATTCACTTTTGGAGGCTATACATAAGAAGAATTAACAATACAAACAAAATTCTGCAGAGTTTCAGCTCTCTAGGATGGCTGCCATTGTTGTCTAGAAGCTCCACTATTTATAGAGTGAAGAAATGAGGAGGGGTAGCTGCTGTATAGCATCCCTAAAGTTTGGTTCGGCACATCTGGTCCGGCAAAAAATACAATAGCATTTGGTTCGACAAACAGCACTCAAGATCTGGGCTGGCATGGTCCAATACCGAACCAAATATTTGGTTCGGCCTTAACTTGGTTTGGCATCACTTGGACTGGCAGTCCACATCAACGCTACTGGTTCGGTACAAACCCATAGATCTGGAGCGGCAATCATTGGTTCGGTCATGCTTCAGCACCGAACAGAATATCTAGAGCTGCAAGTTTGGACCGGCATCCCATCACCACCGGATGAGATATTTGGAGCGGCAACCTCCAATCACCACCGGACCAAATCTTTGGTCTGGCATCTCCCATCACCGAACGAGACTTCCTCTTGCCTTCACTGCCGATCGAAGCACTACCATCGGACCAAAATTCTGGTCCAGTCTTCCACCGAACGAGGTCACCTTCTCACCGAACGAACTCCACCGGACCAAATCTTTGGTTCGACATTTCCTCCACTGAACCTGACTTCTGGTTCGGCCTCCGAGCTTTTCTGGAACACCGTGGCTTCAAGGACTCCTACTTCTATCTTGGCATTCTCTTCTCCGATGAAATTGGTATCACATCTAACACACACACACACATATATATATATATATTTATATTTGTGTGTGTGCGTGCATGCAGCTATTGAGATTTATAACTATATACGTGTTAATAGAAAGCTTAATATGCATATTTATTTGGTATTTAATATAAATCCATATTACAAAGGAAATTATATGTATGTGTGTGTATAATATTCATTCACACATATATGTGTATATGTTAATGTATTTATATTCAGCCTAAATAATTGATATACATGTATATCTTTTATTTAACATTAATATGTGAACTAATTTGGTTACCCATATATATACTATTATATACATATCCATTCTTTTATTTATATATATAACATACATATGTTTAAAAATATAAATGTTAAAAATATCTACTTATATATTATTGGCTATAGAATCGATCCTCTAGATTTTCTGTACAATCATGATAATTAATTAAATCTATAGTTAAATTAGATCCTATTATTTAGGATTCCATTTTTAATTCAAAATTAAAATGAATATCAATGTTTAATTCAACAATATATATTAAATATATAAAAACACATTTCATATATAACTAGAATTTAAAAGATATGAATGCATAATCTTTTATTATTTAATTAAGTACCGAAACAAATGTATATTTATGTGTATGTATGTATTTTAATGAACTGATAAAACTAAAACATATATATTAAGTTGCACATTTAAAATTACATTATATATATATATGATTATGTGTGAAATATGTACTTATTTACATACATATGTATATATACATTCAAATATTTCTTAATTCAGTATAAATATACTATAAAGTTATGTATGTATCTATGAATAATGTACATATATTGACACACATAAATGAAAGTGGTTTTGTCCAATGATCGAATATAAAAAAATATATTAAAGGGTTTAGTTGATATATTTAAATCAATGAACAAGGAATTACCTTGATGAAAATACTTAATTTGTACACGTTGAAAGTTGTAGATCGACCTTCGTAAACTCCTTACTGGTTTTCGCTATGGTTTGCAAAGCCTTACTTGAAGTTCCCTAATGGAGGATATGAAGAAGAGAACTTGTCATTTTTGATTTGATTGGAAAAATTAATCTTAAGAGAATTAGACCCTAAAAGTCTATTGGTTATAGGAAATAAATGCCTTAGATCTCCTTTTCTTTCTCCATTTTTGACCTGTCAACTTACCAAATATACCCATCCATTATAGATAAATAAATGAGAAAATTATTTTTAGGATATTAAGATATTAATATAAGCTATATATATTAATTTCGGCATGAATTAATTAATTAAAACACCCACTTAAATTAATCTAATATATATAACAATTTACATATTGAAATAATTAATTTTGACATTTTAAAATTAATTCTTTTATAAAGAATTATATAAATCATCTCCATGATAATTTATAACAATTATACATTATTTTATTATGTCCAACTCTATAATTTAGTGATGTGTGACTTATAGGTGTGACTTCGGTTCTTAATCAATATTTAAACTATTTAAGTACCAAAGCATATAAAAACTTTGGTGAAGCTCGGTAAAGGGCACGAAGTCATACATTAATCGGTCATCTAGGTGAAGTCCTATTTTAAAGATGCACTTCTATGCAAAGATAAATGTGCAGGGTTTGTCTCTTCATAAAAAATATGTCACTTAGACATCTAAGGTTAGGTGTTTGGTTGAAACCCTTACAATATCCTCATTTAATTACAGATTTAAGCTATGAAGTTACTTAGTTCAATCAAGAACAATTATCGATTAACCAACTTTACTCTAACCAGATATTTCTAGCTTCGAGTCAAAAGTAAACTATGGTAACAATAACCTTCTTTATCAAAGGAGATGAATTCTCTATGGAGTAGTGTTCCATTTTGAGTACGTAATTTCATACCCAGCTAGGGTTTTTACATGAAGTCGTATCATCTAATTAACCATCATCAAAGGAGGGCCTCAATACACAAGATCCATAGTACTCTCAATTTAAAAGGCTAAGCACATCATCGTGTGAGATCCTATTTTGACTTAGATATAATTAACTAATAGAAAACTCTCGGTGGGTCATTTTGTAGTTGATCCACAACAATTACAAATATGTAAACTCTTGGAAACTCAAGAGAACAATACATACATTAGTCTCTTGGTTGAATAGATAATCCTTCCCTAAATCACCATGACTAGGAACATTTATGGAAAATAATTTATGTATATATATGATTCAATACTCACGATTACAAAAAAATCATAACTACAATTAGTTAAGTACTTATTCATAGGGTTTTCAAACTATACGTATGAATGTAATCATTAACATTCAATTTATACACACACATACACAAAATATAGAAATAGAAACTTGGAAAATATACTTTCATTTTAAATAAGTCTCATATATAAGAGTTAAGTGTACAATTATATAACCAAGTTACATAATTTTCACTTGGGCATATCCTCAACTCTATCAAGTACATGCTTTAATTTTTTTTAAATTTAAATGTTACCAAGGTCCGAATGCACACAAGAGAGTCATGTAACAATATTTATCAACATGTTCTCAGATTTAACATGTATTTAATTATTTGTAAATGTTATATTCTAAAATGGACAAAACTATTAAAATGTAACGGTTATTTATTATAGTTTTTATTTATTTATTTGAAGCCTTAAGTAAATTGAAATAATAAATAAATTTTATATATTGATTTAATTAAACAAACGGGCTTAAATAAATATTTATAATTTTTACTAATTTTTCTCTCTCTACATACATACATATATACATATACATATACATACATACATACATACATACATACATACATACATACATACATACATACATATATATATGTTAAATGGGGCCCGACCATGATAAGACTCAGGTCAGTTTTGGTTTATTTGAAAAACCAAATTTGATAAATAGTTTGTCAAGGTGAAAAGAAGGTGAAAAAGGTGGAAATATATTAAATATTTTCTAGCCTTTAAAAGGCAATAAATATCACCATATTCATTCATTCCTTTAATAAAAATTTGAAATAAAAGCTCTTGCATTACTGAAAGTTAAAGCCAATAACTAGGCTCTGCAAGCAAATCAAAATGGAAGAAAAAGTTATCCAAAGAGGAAATAGCTCACAACACGATGTGTAATCAACCGACAATTTTGTCTAACGTAAATTATTTTAAAATATTTATGTTTGTATTATAATTCACTATTAGTGTGTGTATGTGTGTGTGTGTGTAAGTATGTATGTATAAATATATATATATTTATTTGAAAAAAAATTATCTTTTGAAAAAACACATTTTTATATATTTTTACAATATATAAAATATTTTAATGTAAAAATATTAAAAAAATAACATTTTTCTAACCTCATACTAAATCTATTTTTGGAAAAAATATTTTTTTGATTTTATTTACCTTAATTTTGGATTTTCGTAATTATATGCAAATATAATTAGCTACTGTAATATATATATTAAACATAAATTATTCTACGATCTAGAAAATTATAATATAATTTTTTGAAAATATTATATTTTTATTTGATTTTTGTCATAATTATTTTAATTTTTAATTACAAAAGTAGTGGTATATATGTATTTTGGAAATAGATTTATATCATTGAATAGGTAATAAAATAATCCAAAAAAATATTTTTTAGGTTTGGAAAATAAACCAATACATTTTGGACATTTTAAAAGTTGTTGATTTTTACCATAATTATATTAGGTACAAATTACAATAAATTTTGAACTAGTAAATATATTTAGATTAATATTTAAAATTACTAATATTACAATAAATTACAATAATTATAATATTATTGTTGAATTTTCCATGGTTATAATAATTATTATAATATTTAGAACTTTTCAAAAATATTAATAAGTTTTGTATGTGTATATATTTATTTAATTATCACCAGTAGGACGAAAATTATATATAAATGTACACTTTGTAATTTTATATGTATATATACACAATATAGAATATGTATTTATATGCAAATCACAAATAATTACATATAGTGAGTGCTTTATTACACACACATATTGTGACTATAAATCCCAATAATTATGTGTGTATATACTTTTATAGACAATAGTATTTACACACTTACATACTACAACAAAATATTCTATTACAACGACTTTTTTATAGCGGCCAAAAAAACATTTTTTTAATATAAACCTATTACAACGGTTTTATCTTGCCTGTTATAATAGATACCGGTTTTCAACAACTCTTTTTCTTTGTTTATTGTAATAGATTCCAATTACAACGTTTTTTATTTACCCATTGTAATAGATGCCTATTACAACTATTTTTGCCTATTGTAATAGAAACCAATTTTCATCAATACCGCTTCTCAGTTTGCCCATTGTAATAGATGCTTATTACAACCATTTTCTTTTGCCAGTTGTAATAGATGCTAATTTTCACAACTATTTTTTTTTGTAAGTTTTAATAGATACATATTACAACCCTTTTACTTTACCAGTGGTAATAAATGCCAATTTTCAAATGGAAACTTAGATAGGTAATTATTTATAAATGAAAACTTAAATAGAAAATCATTAATAATTTATAACCAATGATTATTAATAAATAATTTATAATTACTAATTATTATCTATAATCAATAATAATTTTTTCTATTTAATAATTTATTATAATTTATTGTTAATAATTAGTAGATTATAGTTAATATTTATTAATTACATTTAATATTTAATAAATATAATCAATAATTAATATTAAATAACTACTACTGAATAATTAATAACTAACATTTAATTATAATTAATAAGTAATAACTAATAACTAAAAAATAAGAAGTAATATTTAATAATTACTATTAAATAATTAATAATAAGAAGTAATATTTCAAAACAATTGAAAAATTGAAAATTTCTATAATAAAATTTAGAAATTTCATAAAATTCAAAAACAAAATCTTGAAATTATCATAAAATTCAAAAGTAAAAATATTAAAACGTTTAGAAAATTTAAAATTTTCTAAAATTTGTTAATTGCTATTAAATAATTATTAGCAAATAATTACTATTAAATTACTATTATTAAATAATTATTACTAAATAATTATTATTATATAATTACTATTAAATAATTATTATTAGAATTTAATAATTGCTATTAAATAATTAATAATAAGAAGTAATAATTAATATTAAATATTTATTAAGAAGTAATACTTCAAAAAAAAATGAAAAATTGTAAACTTTTATAATAAATTTAGAAAATTCATAAATTTTAAAACAAAAATTTGAAATTCTCATAAAATTCAAAAGAGAAAAAATTAATATTTTTCAAAAATTTAAAATTTTATAAAATATTCATGTTTCAAAAAATTCAAAAAAGTTAATAATATTTCAAAATTCAACAAATATAAATATTACGTTGCAGATTATTACTTCAATATGCATTTAGAGGTTTTCCTTTGTAACTATCTTTTGTAATATACATAACCTTTTATTTACTATGAGTAACAAAATTTTTGACTTTAATCTGGAACTTTTCCCTTGGACTCCAAAATTTTGGCTCCAAGTTTAAAATTTTGGCTCTAATTCTAAAAAAATTGGTTCCCGTCCATCCTTATTTTTTTTATTAACTTCTTTACAACACCGACCAAATAAATCACTGCTTCCTTCGTATTAACTATAGATCGTAACTCATTAGAATTACCATTGTTATCCCGCCTTTTGGCAAGGCCGTGACACCAAGAAATTAACTGAAAACCAAGGATAGTTCGTCCCGAAGATCGGTTATACACAGGTCTACTATGGATGCTGGTAAATTTTGTCCGAGTCCCAATCGAGCTACAATCGATATGACACGACAAGCAAAGCTATGAAAGCCAACGTCCCAAATTTCAAGTCAATCGGAGTTCATATGCCCAAGATATTGACCGATTAAGTTCAAAAGGATCGACACCCTTCATATCCATACAGGTCTGTGTCCATTCCTTCAGAAGGCTTCCTTCGTATCCACCTAGAGGCCGTTGGTTCGTATCCATCAGATATGCATAGCTCCGTATCCATCAAACTTACCCAACCTCGTATCCATCACGATTGGCGATGGTTCGTATCCATGAAAAAACATGGTTTCGTATCCATTGCATGAGAACCATCCGTATCGCTTACGCAATTCGTATCGACCACAAACAATCGATACAAAACACTACTTAGAAAGCATCGATACAGGTTGGGGTGACAGCTATCGATACGAAGGGGGAATAGAAATGATAGATACGATGGACGTGGGCGTACCTCGACATGAAAGACATGTGTTCATATCGATATGAGGCGAATCATCAACAATCAATATGAAATAAAATGCCACAGGTGGACACGAACAAGTATAAACCAATGGATACGAACGAGGCCTACGAAGAAGGAAGACTCGGTCATTCGGCATAAAAAGAGGATCGATCCTAGAAGATAGCGCCACGTCATCTAGTAACCACGTGCATTTCATCGGTACGAAGAGGAGCGATACGAATGTATCGATACGAAGGCGGCTGCACATTGAAAACACAAACTTGCATCGATCATAACTCAAAATCTACAAGTCCAAATGCCACTAAATTTTCACAGGAGCTTGCGTACTACCTCAAGAATGTACCTGATCGATCCCGGCCCAAAAAGACACAATTTGGACCGATACGGATTTGATACGTATCGATCAGGGATCGAGTCGAAATACCTAGGGATCGATCACGTGGGCCCACCCATGTGAGAGAAAGAGTCTTCCGAGATTGAGGCGAGATATTTGCAGCCTACGCCTATAAATAGCAGTCCAAGGCCTTCAGAAAAGGGACTTTTGGAAGCTGGAACGCCGATACTCCACCAAAATCATTGTTGTATCTCAATTGTATTGTTGTAAACATCTGTAACCAGCGAGTAATATCAATAAAACAGCAACTTTCCATAGTGGATGTAGGCCACAACGCCGAAGCACTCTAAATCCTTGTGTTTCTATACTTCTCTCTGTCTGTTTTTGGTGTGTTTGTTAGGTTAGCCTCATTTTTCATTTATATTCTTCAATTTAGTCTCTTCAAACATGCCCGAAGAGTGTTGTGCCCAATCTTGACATAAACACTTTGGTGCTTTCACTGAGAAAACCTAGCTTTTCTCCTGCTCTTTGGATCTCCTACCGATATCCGATTGCAAGAATCTAAGGAGAAGATCCAGATCTCATACCTAAAAGTTCTTCCATCCTATTCAGATTTGTATCAAGTCTAGGAGAGAGCTTCACCCTTCACCATGGTTACTACAAGGACTGCCTTAACCGCTACGGATCAGAAAGGAAGAGATAGACAAAATCCTGCGCAGCTACCCGCTACCAGTCAGAACTCAGTGGGACCTTCAGATCCACAAGGCCCTGTCACCTGGGAAGAGTTTTAGATGTTGATGCAAGAACTGACCCAAAGACGCTAGCAGCTTACCTAGCAGATCCATGCCAACACGGAGTTAACCAACCAATTGAATCAGGAAAGACGAAGGAGATCCAGAAGAGATCAAGCTTCCTACTCATCTACTGAGAGCTCTGCTTCTTCCGTCTAGCATCATAGATCCACACGTCCACGATTGGATGGAAGCTACGCGCAAGCTCCCGGGCATCAGCGCACTCTAAATCTTGGACAAGCATGACCTGGTCCATCTACTAGTCACCATGCAGGCCCCTTCTCCCGAGGAGGGACAATTCCTTATCACATCATTGATAGTCGTGCTGCTGTCGCCGCTATCGAATTGGAAGCTAACATTCGAAACTGAACAGATCTGAACCTTCATCAACGTGATCGTACTCCTAAACCGTATGTGCCCGAAGACCTAGAGCCAAGGAGGCGAGGTATGGACCGTCGACCATGCCCGGGCCATCCTCGCATTGTGAAACCCGACCACACCTTAGCCCAGCATGCTCAGAATATCTAGATGCCAGACATCCCAACAATGATTTGTCAAATGATTCGTGAAAGTCAAGGTCACTCCAATGACGACTGGGGAATCTCCCGGAGTCATACACCCTTTACTAATGACATACTTTATGTTGAACTACCTCGTCGATTCAGAATGCCAACTTTACCTATTTACGAAGGGAGTTCGGACCCTAATCAGCACATTTTGAAGTATGAATGGCTTATGAATGCCGCACGAGCCGACGATGCGGTCAAATGCTGAAGTTTTCCAATCTCTCTATGGGGTATCGCGACTATGTGGTTTACTCGCTTGCCACCACGATCTGTTTCATGCTTCGATCAGTTAGCTATGAAATTCGTCGAATAGTTTCGTATGCACGTTACAAGACCTAAGGATTTGAACACCTTATCTAGCGTCACTCAAGCTCCTGGAGAGACGCTCAGACGTTATCTGGAAAGGTTTCATGCCGCTTGCGCAGAGATTAGTAACCCTAATGATAATTCCATATTAATGGCATTGACTAAAGGAATCGATCATGATTTCGAATTTGGCACCTGGTTGGTTGGGAAACCCCCTGCGTCATCGGATCGTTTCTATTCCAAGGCAGCCCAGTTCTAGAGGAGGGAAGATGCGAAATAGTCTAGGAAGAAGGATGATGCAGGGCCCAGTGTAGAAGGGATCCAGAGCAATGTCGCTGTGAAACAAACCGGTGAGAGTTCCAAAAAGGTACAGTTGAACATACAAAATAAGCAGAATCAGCAGAAAGATGATGGAAATCAGGGTAAGAAGCGGGATCAAAATCACGGACCGCGACATAGAGCTCCCATGTTTGACACATATAATCCTTTGAATACTTCCCTAGAGAATGTGTACTTGCAAACCTGTAATACTGGCCAGTTAAAGAAGCCTGCTCCGAAGTAGTCATCCGAAAAGCAGATTCAATCTAGAAAATTCTATAGATTCCATGATTGCTATGGTCACAATACCAATCAATGTTGCCATTTACAGGATATCATTGAGAAATTAATCCGAGATAGGAAGTTGGAACAATTTGTTCGGGAGCCGCAGGTTGGAGGTGCGGGCCCATCAAATCAGAATCAAGTACCGAATTAGGCTAGGTCGGAGGAACCCTCTCGTACTGGTGGGAGGTTAGGGATTAACATAGTTAGTAGTGGTCCTCATCCAGCGAATCAGAGCTAGAGGGAAATGGAGTCGTATGCCAGTTCGATTAGGCATGCGGACTTCGAGTGTTGCGGTAATCTTGACGATGTGGCTCCGGCTAAACAACAGAAGACGATGACAGACGACATCGTTTTCCGAGACAGAGATGCCGATAGAGTCGAAGCCCCTACCATTGATCCACTAGTCATTTCAGCTCAGATAGGTGCTGCTTGGATGAAGAGGATCTTAGTGGACAGTGGAAGCTCAGTGCATATACTTTTCAAGCGAGCGTATGACCAAATGAAAATGGAAGCAAAGGACCTAAAGCCGTGTGAATCCCGTATACATGGTTTCAATGGAAGTGCGACTATACCCTTTGGAATGGTAGAATTACCAGTGGAGTTGGGAGTTGGAGAGCACCGGAGAATTCGAATGTTGCAGTTCATTGTGTTGGATATTAATTCATTGTACAATGCTTTCTTGGGCTGACTGGCCCTGGCTGAATTTAGGGCAGCTATTTCCCCTTGGTGTTTAACTTTGAAATTCCCCACTGACAACGGGGTTGGAGTAGTTCGGGGAGATCAGGCGGCTGAACGCGCCTGTTATAGTGCTAAGTTATGGGAGGTGCATCGAAAAGAGATGGGCAAGGACGTAGAGGAATCTCTCTGCGTTCGTTTTACCGACAATTGACAGCTAACGCCTAGGACTAGGCCCGAGCGCGACAGCCAATTCCTAAAAGATCTTGATCCAAGAGACGATGATAATGAAGAGAAAGTCAAAGACAATCAGGCTTCCCCAGCAGAGTTGATGATCGATGTTCTGATCGATGATGATGATGATGATGATTCCAGAATGATAAAGATCGGGTCTCATCTAAGCCAACATATTTAAGAGAAATTGGCTGAATTTCTCCGAGCAAACCTCGATGTGTTTGCATGGACACACTCGAACATGTGTGGGATCTCGCCGGACATCACGAGCCATGCATTGAATATTGACCCACGGAATGTCCCGGTCAAGCTGAAGAGGCACGGTACGGATCCAGAGAGATCTGCCGCCCTGAAGAAGAGGTGGATAAACTCACAACGAACGGGTTTATCCGAGATGCATTATTTCCAGAATGTGTATCCAACCCAGTGCTTATCAGAAAACGAAACGGGAAATAGAGAACTTGTGTGTACTACTCGGATCAAAATAAAGCATGCCCTAAAGATAGTTTCCCGCTTCCTAGAATTGATCAGCTTGTAGATTCAACGGCCGGACACGAGCTCTTGTCTTTTATGGATGCGTATTCCGGCTACAATCAAATACCAATGCACCTACCCGATCAAGGGCATACCAACTTTATCACCGATCTCGGACATTGTTACAAAGTGATGCCGTTCGGACTTAAGAATGCCGGGGCAACCTATCAAAGACTTGTCAATCGAATGTTTGCCAGCCAGATCGAGAAAACTATGGAGGTGTACATAGACGATATGCTTGTAAATTCACGACTCTCCATCAATCACGTCAAAGACCATGAAATAATTTTCAACATCCTCCGAGAATACCGAATGAAGCTCAACCCGTTGAAGTGTCACTTCGGAGTCGCCTCCGGAAAGTTCCTTGGATTCATTGTCAATGCTGAAGGAATTGAAGCCAATCCTTAAAAGATCTGGGCGATTCAAAATCTCAAAACTCCTAGAACTATAAAGCAAGTGCAAAGCCTCAACGGTAAGGTAGCAGCATTAAGTAGGTTCATCTCCAAATCCACCGACAAATGTATTCCCTTCTTCGACCTGATCAGGAAAGAAAAGCGGAACTTTGAATGGAGTGAGGAGTGTGGGGGCGCATTTCGAGCACTAGTTCAACACCTATCTACCCCACCTATTCTATCAAAGCCGATTGATCATGAGAAACTATATATCTATTTGGCAGTGTCATATAATGCAATCAGTGCTGCATTAACTCGGGAGGAGGATCGGATACAACGACCGGTCTATTACATTAGAAAACGATTGACCGGAGCAGAGAGAAACTATTCGAAGTTGGAAAAGCTGGCCTACTGCCTCGTCATTGCCTCAAGAAATCTCTGTCCCTACTTTCAGACTCATCCTATCATAGTCTATACCGACCAGCCATTACGACGGGTCCTTATGCGGCCTGAGACGTTTGGTAGGTTATTAAAGTGGAACATCGAGTTGAGTCAGTTTGATATTGCTTACACGCCAAGGGGGGCTATTCAAGGACAAGTTCTGGCGGATTTCGTTGCTGAGTTCACTATACCGGAGGACTTGCACGAAACCAGTGAATCTCCGAAATACATATGGAAACTATATGTAACGATTTGGATTTTCGCGTTCGAAAATCGACATCCATACTTTACATCGTACTCGAATGCCGTAGATTCGACCGTTCAAATCCGAGTCGCCGGAGCTTATAACAACATTAAGTAAATAACACAGCGGAAGAAAGAGAATAATACATTGATATACAATATCTGATACAACAGAGTGATACAATGAATATCAATATACATCAGAGATATGATACAACAAATAGCAGCGGAAAAGAAAACGATAACATCAGCAGTGGATATCTCCATCTTCAAAGCACTAATCCAGAAATAGCTTGAACTCTCAATAACGATACACCAAGATAAGCAAGTGCAGTCCATATCCAAAGAACTGAGCTAGCTCCAGAAAATCTACTAATATGATTATCTGAAAACCCAACTCTAGACTGCTCGTGTAGAAAAATTTTGAGCACCCAGAGTTTAGGAAAGAAACAATAAACTCCGGATCAGTCATGGGACTGGTGTGAGCAACAAAAACAGTTTATCTTTAAAAACAAATAGCAAGAGATTTTTAAAGTCAATTCACAATGCTTTTAGAAAATGAAACTACCATAAGACCTCCCACCACACACACAATGCAAACGCGGACTTGGAGGAGATTGCTTCTTATGTTAGTCAAAGATGCTTACTACGCAAAATCAAATCAAATCGTTTTTGATATTATTATTAGTGCATAGTGGAAAAAGTATTTCGAAAATAGAATATCAATCTTAGCCAGCATAGGTACCATTATATTATGCCTGCTATAGCTGCCTCCTGAGGAGACAGGTTATTCAATTTGCAATCGTAAAGGGCTCGTATTGTTTCTTTGGATTTCCAATAAATGGTCAGGCCAAGGAACTTCCCATTTCCACATGGAAACGCCTCTGGAAGGACGTCCCGAGAACCTAACCGGATCTCTGCCAACACAAGGCCGGGTTACCCCTAACTGGGTAACTACTGACACGAGTATGCCATCTCCCAGTTGTAACCAACCTTTAACCGGGGCCCCAGCAACAAATCACAAAGTAAGATATAAATATGTTTGCGATATCCACATAAGTTAAGTATCTGGGCTCCATACCATGATACCACTTCTATCCAAAAGGAAATGTACATACCCTAAGGGGCACTACCCCCAATAACCTTGCCGCATCTTTCCTGTTTCGACCATTCCGGGGTGTGAGGTTCGACGAAGTCTCGTCCACAAAGCTACGCTTTGTCACAAAGCCATGCTTTGGGTCAACAGATGATCAAAGTAATGATCACAAAGATAAATGATCAAACAAATGATCACATCACAAATGATCAAACAATGATCATCACACAGCAACACTCAGCATGTCACATTACCAAATTGGGAATATATCGCTGATAAATTTCAACTACATAACCTCTGAGCTCGTACGTCTCAGATAAGGGTGTTAAGCTAAGAGAATAAATTCTCCACCACCAAACAGAAATGTATTTCAAAGAAATCGGCTTTATATCTCAAAGTGTAATGTCAGACATGTAACCATACAAGTCTGTTCCGGGTTCGAACAGAACCGAAGGCACTTCTTACGAAGCCCTTGCAAATCCGGATAATTTTCTAATCACGTTCGGACTTCCCGTCACTAAGGGTGATAAAACCTCTATACCGGGGATCAGCCGATGTAGAGTAACTCGACGGTAATCCTTCCGTTTTCAAAAATATCCGGTCTTCAACACCGGTCATCAAATGCCATCCATATCGACGTATCACATATTCGGAATGGGTTATACAACCCAAAGGTCCTTTCCCGGCTAACCCGAATAGTGAGCAAAATATTTAAAAATCATACGGATACTGGGGTCTCAGTTAAATCACAGTTTAAAACCCAAAACTTTTCATTCGAATGGTTAAATCAAATTACCATTTCCAATCTTTTAAACAAAAAGATTCAATTCACAAAATTAACCCCCTTCACAAAGATTCATTCATATATTTCAAAACAATTTCCATTTCACTTGGATTAACTCGTTAAATCTTTAAATAAAGAAATAACTTATAGCTTTCAAAACTCGTTTCCAAAGATTTATTCATAGCCTTTCAAAACAATTTTATTTCAAGTTGGATTAACTCATTCGGTCTTTGAATCAAAGACTCATTTCATAGTTTTCAAAACATTTCAATTTTATTTCAAACTTGAAACCTTTCAACACAATTTTGGAAATTCATTCTAAAAATGAAAGCTTTTATTATTTGAAAACAATAGTTTCGTTTCAGAAAAATCCAGTTATATTTACACGAGTTAAAACCCTTGAATTAAATTCAAATACCCAAATCAAAACCTATAAAATGGTTTAACCCATATATAATTTGTACAACATCTTTAATTCCTAGTTTCAAATCATAGAATTCAATTTCAAACTTGAATTCAAATTTAAACCCAATTATTTAAATTTTCAAAACTTAATCAAGTTATTCAAAATAAGTTTTATCTTTAAAATTACATTTCAAAAACTTTTCACTTTAAACCCAAATTTCCAATTTCAAAATCAATTGAAATTAAAATTTCAAAAACATCAAATTTAAATTATCTGTGACTTAACCGATTTCCACGTGAATCCATATTTGTGTGTGTAACAGTGTGGTCCAGGGGTTTAACACAATAGTGCAACATCATACAATCATCACAGATCAGAATACAGAAATATAGTTGATAAGCGGTATTAACTATCACGCTTATCGTTCATTCACAGATCACAGATATATATCACAGATAAGTAAATTACAGATCACAACATAAATCAGGATGTATCACAAAGCATCATATATCAGGGATAACAAACAATTCAAATCATCCAATAGAATCCAAACATTCATAAGTAAGGTCAGTTAATTGTCTGATTAATTCAAATCAGATTAATTTCTTATGAATTACTAATCCTGGTTAATCAATATTAATTAATTACAAATATTATTTTGATTAAATATTCTGTAATCATTTATTAATTAACCTTTAATCATTAAATAATTAACTTTTAATCACTTAATTATCTTATATTAATTGTCCTTAATCAATCACATTAATCGACCCTTAATTAATGGCCATTTAATTAATTATTCTTAATTAATTACAATAAGTGATTATTCTAATCACTAATTAATTAAATCGAGTAATTGTCCTTTAATTACCTAATTTATCAATTTTAATCATCAATTAATTATTCTTTAATTAATTAATTATCTTAAGTAATCGATTATCTTTAATTAATTGTCATCAATTAAACTTTACTTAATTAATCATTCATATCATTAATTAATTAAATTAATAAATTATCCATTTTTAATTATCTTAATAATTTAATGAATCCAAATCATTAAATCCTAATTATCTTTAAGATAAACTTTATTCTTATTAATGATTAAATTATTATTAACAAAACATTTAAAACAATTTACTTTCAAATTTATTTCAAAATTTCATTTTAAATTTCTTCCAAACATTTAATTACTTTTGAGATGTTTAAACAATTTGAATTTAAATTTTGTTTGTGTTCACTACTTAAATTTTTTCCAAATTGGAATTATATTTATATCTTGATTTAAACTCAGTTCAAAACCTTGATTTAAAAGTTAAAATTAAATTTAAAATTCCCAAATCAACACAAGTTCAGGTTTGAAAACCTGAAACAAAATTTGACCCATGCATTTGTTAAAAATTGGCTTCGAGTAAACCAGTCGAATCACCCTATCCATACGAACATAACCGAGTGGTTACTCGATCCATCAGCACCTTTTCTCGAGACAACACCCGATGCCATTACTCTTCATCTTCAAAACCCAATTCCCTGACACAACTTGACACGTATGCACGTGCACAACCAACCGACGTTGCTCTGACCATCACCGTGGCCTTCGCTACATCGCCGACAACCTCCTCCATCATCACATGAACTCAGATCATCGAATTCAATCCTGAAATCGAAATCAGCCTATCGACTTCACCTAAAACAATACTGGCCATCGGAAAACTTCCTCGTGTGGCCTCCACCGACCATCAGAAATCGAGCAACTCCGGCTACGACCTCGTCATTCACCCAGTCACCATCCCTCAGAGCCATATGCCACTCGAACAACTACGGAGAGCAAACGAATCGAAAATAAAGCCTCGACAAAAACTAGGTTTAAAAACAAATCTCGACCACCGCCGACGCCACAGTAAACCGGAACACCTCCTAGCATTTTTGCCTGAACGACCAATCACTCCTCCACCATCAGCCAAGTCCCCGACCACCGCGAACCAAGGGATCACCAGAAATTGATGATAAAACGAAATTTAAACAATTTCGAACTACCCTTAAAATCTAACATGAAAAATTATGATTCTTGTTTTAAAATTCATAATTCAGCATATGAATTTAGATTATATATTTGAAATTGTAAATTATGAAGTTTGAAATTTGGCTAATTTAAGGTTGGTTCAGATATCTCGATTTCCAAAGTCATTAATAAGATGTTTAAAATTAGATTGATTTTTTTTTAAACTTAGTTGATGATCGAACAAACAATTTTTGTTTTGATTCTAAGTTCAAACAGTCAATAGATCAAGGTAAATTAATTTTTTGAAACTAAAGTCTTGGGTTAGAACTGAAAACAGAGAACACATATGGTTAAAAGCCTGCACACAATCCATTCCTCATTCATATATACTTAGAGAATTCATGTATATATATGTAGATAAACACAGTTGTCAAAACTTTAAATCCATAAAAAAAGTTACTCACTGATCTAAAGAAGATACTGGGTCAAGTTAATCACAAGCATCAAGAAAACAAAACAAGTTAAGCTTCTAAAAATAGGAGTTGCTCACCGTGATTTAAGAAGAAAGAACAGAGCTTGAAAATTTGCAAGTTGAAAGCTTTCCTTTTCTTTGATCTTTGGCTTTGAATTAAGTTGATGTTTAAATTTTAGTTGTAGTTCATTTCAGATTTTTCTTGGCTTGATGAATGAACGAGACTGAAATGAGATCGTTCGAAGTATGGAAATGAAGTATACAGGGTATGCTATTTTGTACAAGGTGATAATATGGTTTTGGTACAAAATGATATATTATTTCTTCTCTAGTACAATAGGTAGAGATCTTTTCTTTGTTTGGCCGGCTGAAATCTTGCTTTGGTGGCTTGTATTAATTAGTATTGTACCCTTTATATTTTTTTTCCCATACTTCATTTCAGCTGTTCAACTTTACATGAGATATTGTTGACTTCTTCCTATGCAAACTTTTCATTTGTATCTTTACTTATCTTGTTAATTTCGGCCGAGAAGATATTGTGGTGGCTAAAGATATTGGCATTTATTGCCATGGTACAAATACACACTTATCTAATTCGTTTTGTACATTGATATATATGTTTGCTGTTTTCTTTTGCAAGTTCAAAGATTCTATATGTATTTGTTTACTTTGGTTTGTACATATATATTTTTGTTTTCATTTTCAAGTGTACATGAATATACATTTTGTTTGCTTCTTTTCTTTTGTTTACTGGTTTCTTTTCTCAGCCTTATACTTCATATACATACATACATACTTGTATCTTTATTTTATTTATTTCTATTTATAACTCAATTATTAAATTTACTTTAATATTTATTGTCTTTTGTTTAATTTATAAATTCAAATTATTATTAACCATCCATTCTAATATTTATTATTATCATTTATTGTTAAAACCCTTAAATTACAATTTAAATTCAAATCAATTATACATACATATATATTCACATATATACAATATTTATTAAATTTAAATGATTTATACAAAATATATTTGGATATCGGGGAAACTCGCATTACTTTATTAATTTAATTTTACAATTTTTTATTCAAAAATTCATTTAATTATCAATTTAAATAAATTAAAATCTAGGGTCGTTACACTATACACAGATGGTGCATCGAACGACCGTTGCTCAAGCGCTGGAGCTGTACTTGAAACCCCAGAAGGTCGATTTGTATGTTATGCTTTGAAGTTTGATTTCCGTGCAACCAATAACGAGGTCGAATACAAAGCTTTACTTGCCAGACTCAGACTCGCCAGAGACTTGAAAATTATTGCTATGGAAATTTACTGCGATTCGCAATTGGTCGTATGTCAAGTTTGGGGTGAATACCAAGCGAGGGATCGGAGGGTGGCTGCATATCTCACTCGGGTCCAAGAAGTGTTGAATCAGTTCGATTATTATACCATCTATTGCATACCCCGAGAGCGTAACCAGCAGGCCGATTCTTTGGCGAAACTAGCCAGCATAGGTGAAGCACAGCAAATGGGACTCATCCCTATTGAGACACTTACCTCTCTGAGTATCGATCAGATGGAAATAGACTAGGTGCATGAAGCCACACCCGAGAAAGAGTCATGGATGACCCCTTTCAGAAATTATCTCGAGCATGGAGCTTCGCCCGAGCGCAGAAGTGAGAAAAGACAAGTTCTTTGGAAAGCTTCACGATTCATTATCCAGAACGGGGTCATGTATAGAAGAGGATACTCTATTCTTTTACACCGGTGTATCGCCCATGACGAAATCAAACGAGTGTTACACGATGTGCACGAGGGGGAATGTGGCGATCACACTGGGGAAAGCCCTTGCTAAGAAGATACTCTGATATGGGTATTATTGGCCGACTGTGAATCGGGATGCATTAGACTATGCCAAGAAGTGTGACAGATGTCAGAAACATGCTCAGATACTAAGAGCCCCGCCTATTGAAATCACTCAAATGGTCAGTCCATGGTCGTTCGCTACATAAGGCATCGGTATAATTGGATCTTTACCTCTGGCTAAAGGTGGTGCGAAGTACACCATCGTTGCAGTTAACTACTTTACCAAATAGGTGGAAGCTGAACCCCTTGCTACTATCACAATGAAGAAAGTAATCAACTTTGTTGTCCGCAATATCATCTGTCGTTTTTGCCTCCCACATACCATTATCACTGACAATGGAGCCCAATTCAATAGTGCTGAGTTCAAGAACTTCTGTCAACGTTTCCACATTCAGAAGAAGTTCTCAGCAGTTGCTCACCCTCAAGCGAATGGACAGGCCGAAGCTGTTAACAAAATTATCAAATCCATTCTGAAAAAGCGACTGGAAAAGGCCGGAGGCAAATGGGTCGATGAGCTTCCCAAGGCCCTATGGGCATATCGAACTACCCACAAGTCCACCACCGGCCACCCTCCATTTTCACCTTTTTACAGATCTAAAGCCGTCATTCAGGTCGAACTGGAAGTACCTTCTCATCGTGTGACTTACTATGATCCGAAGACAAATGTTATATTGCTTGCCGAATCTCTGGACTTATTAGATGAGAAGCGTGAAGAGGCCGATTTAAGGGAAGCCGCACATCGGAGTCGAGTCGCCCGATTATACAATGCCAAGGTCTGACCTAGAACCTTTGAACCTAGCGATCTCATGCTCAAAGAATTTATCCGGTCCCTTCACATATGAAGCCAACATGGTAAGGACCATATGTTATCGAACGGAGACGTGGAGACGGCACATTCAAATTATCAACCATCGATGGTCTCACTTTGCCGAGAGCTTGGAACAGCGAAAGTCTTCGTCGTTACTACACATAACGAGCTTTGTTTATTCATTTAGTCTGCTTTTCATTTGCAATTTGTTTATGCATTTCGAAATTCGAACTTGTAATAAGGAAGCTGACTTTGCCATACTTTCTTATTTCAGCAATAAAATGCATTCTCTTCGAGCCAAAGTAGTGATTCTTGAAATGCGTCATGCGACCATCACGATGCACGGAGACCTAAGTTCCATCCTACGGTGGGACTTATTCAAATAGGGAGTGGCTATGATACGACCGGTCACACACTAAGTGAAACCCGAGCTCGGGCGCAAACTACCACACTGAAGCCAAAAAGGATTGATACATGACAATCCTCTAACTAACTCCGGCTCCCAGATTGTGAGCTGGAGTATAAACTTACAAATGTGGGCTCGAGGAGGGTGAATCCGTCCTCCCATGACTTCGCTAATGTACCACCAAAGCTCGAGGAGGGTCATCTAGGGACCTCGCTTTCCATATTCAAAAGCTCGAGGAGGGTGGATCCGTCCACCTACGACTTCGCTTGTTTACTCAAGGTGGATGTGACTTGACCATCCATGATCCTAATCAATTTATCGTTCCCAAAGTGCGAACGAGATCTCAAAAACTTAAAACAGATGTGATCGACTGTCTGTTAGCTAACTTCGTATTCCCAGAGCGTGAACTGGAGCATAAACATCGATTGAGTGTGAACCGATCGCTAACCAAATAACTCTAAGTCCCCAGAGCGCAGACTGGAGTATAAACATTAATTGGGCGTGAACTGACCGCCCACCGTTCAATCTAGGTCCCCAGAGTGTGGACACAATTCCGATTATTAAAACGGGTGTGACTGACCGCTCGAAAAACAACTTAAGTCCTCGGAGCGTGGACGTAACTTTAAACATTAAGCGGGCGTGATCGATCGCTCGCATGTGAGTTTAATCCCCAGAGTGTGGATGCGATTGTCAATACATGAGAAAGTGTGATCCGACCAGTCAAACTCATCTCACAATAACTTAATTCTGACTAAGAAAAAATAAAAGCATCGAAGGTGAAAAGCAATCATCATCCGACTGTTTCACTTCATCCCCAGAACTGGGGGCATAACTCCGGCACCAGCTACTGATCGGGACAGTACAACATTGAGAATCGACTTAATGCTTAGTTACAGTCTGAAGCCCTGACTCCGGGACATGACAACCAAACACAAGTCTAACCTAGAAAATAAAGCTTCGCAAATGTATTAAATAGAAATTCGAGTACTGAAACACTTAGACAAATCAACTCGGAGTTATGCTAAAAAACAAAGGGAGATTTTATTCCATCTATTCTTTGGAAGCAAAAGTGAGTACAAAAAGAAGCTTATTTCAAAAATCCTTATAAGCAAGGGCCTAACCTGCATCTATACACGACCTATAAAAACCAAAAAAGTAACTCCTACCTATCTACCAAAAAAGGGGACACCAAGATACACGCCTACTCATTAGGCTTCTTCTTCTTATTCCCCTTCGGTGTTGACCCACTTGAGCTGCCACTATGGTGCCATTTTGAACTCTTGCCTTTACCCGGCTTATCCCTGGCCGAGGAGGGGGGGAGAATTGTAATCTCCTCCTCCAAACTTACGGAAATTGGAACACTTTCAGAGTGCGTGGTCGGAGGGAAGGGGGCGCTTTCTACATGAGGAGACACGGGGGGTACCCCGTTGATGATGATTGTACCACCCGGAGAGACCATGCATAAAGGAGCTGGGCCAGGGCCTGCCATACCACCTCATATACTACCGCCCAGCACGGCACTTGCCATCTCAGCACTGATCTCCGCCATTATCGCCTCATCATGAGCTACTTGGGTGTCCGGCGGGATGCTAGCGGTTGGAGCCGAAGAGCTGGCTGTGAACACACCTTCGCTCGTGACAAAAGGCAAATATGTAAGTGGATCGCTCTGATGACCGAGGAGTTCTTCCATCATCTATTCGTTGAAGATAAAAGCACTCACATGAACTTCCTTGGTCGATGCGGTAGCTGTGATTGTCGTCGCCTCCATCACGACAGCCTCCTTCTCTTGATGTTGCATTTGGGTTGCGCGGGGCACGACCGATGCAGCTCCTATCACTGAATGAAGCAAAGAAATTTTTTTTAGTGATTTCTTCTGATAATACTCCAGACTAAGAAGGAATTCGAGAAGTGTTCAGAATACCTTCCTCGATTTGGCTCGCGGGTGGAGCCGGTGCTCCTTCGGAGATGTGCTCATGAGCCGGATACAATTGCGGTTGATCAGGATTGTAAGAAGGTACAGATAGAGGATCGACTGTAGGGGTAGATTTGGGCTGGGTTGGCATAGGAATTTCAGAACTCTTATCATGATGCTCAACACCAGAACCCTCTCCAGTCTCCGGATGCTGAGTGGCGAGTCTCTCCTTTTCAAATATGATAGCGGCATCATGGAGAACTCTTATCTCATCCTCAACCAGCACCAAGTTCTCCAATTTGAACTCATCAATGGATTCAGTATGATGCTCTGCTTTCTCATCAGCCAAAAAACATTGCCAGGAATTATGTAAGTAAGTCGAGTAATTGTTGAGCCAGCTCAAGTCTCGACATTTTAGGACATTGACATTATAGGTGATTAAAAGATCTTCCATATCGCCTTCAAGCCAGGCCTCCCCTGCCCCGACTTCGGCTTCAATCCTAGCCTCGCCCTCCTGAACCTTTAGCACTGCCATATCCTGTTTACCTTTGAGCTCAATAGCTTGGTCACATGCCTCCTGAGCAGCCTTGTTTGCCTCATCCTTTTCTTTAACGACTTCATCGTATTCCACCTTAAGTTCCGTAAGCTCTTTGAGCACAGTATCCCTCCCGGCTGTAGCAGTGGCGTTCCTGTGGCCCATATCGTCTACCAGCTTTAAATGCTCCTGCCTTATCCGCTCCATTTCCTTATTGGCCTCGTCAACTTTCTTCATAGCCTCTGTTTCAGAATTCCTCAAAGTGTCATTTTCACCGCGAAGGCCTTCTCTGCGGTTTTCTTCCACTCGCGATATTGGCTAAAGGCATGATAAATATGGTCCTATACAATTTTCTCTGCCGTATCTAGAAGCACCCTCAAATTTGGAGGGATGTGGAAGCCGTCGAAACAGATGTTAGGAAACTCTCTTCTCAATTGGGAAATTCGAGCGACTCCCACTCCTGTGATCTCTGCATCTGTTGAAGTGATAGTGATAGAAGTGTCCGCCCCAGTTGTGTGGCGATGTTCACTAGGCCTTGGAACTTGTGGAGGCACTGCCTGGCGCGAAGATCCAGCAGTTTCTATTCCAGAGCTGGGGGTGGCAATGAAACCTTAGGTGATGGAGAGCATGATCGAGAGCGGTGCCTATCTCGCCTATCTCTTTCCCTCTCTCTTTCTCTTTCTCTCTCCCTTTCCCTAGCTCTTTCTTTATCATAGTAATCCCTGTCCTTGCTGGAATGATGGAAGTCATGGTCAGATTCATGCCTGTGGGACTCCCTGTATGAACTAGACGATTGGCGTGCAGCACGGAGGCTACCAAGCATAGATGGTTGCTTAGACATTGAATCTGCAGAGTGAAAAGAGAAACAAAGTTAGTTATCTTCGAAATTCGAACAGCTCATAGATTTCAGCTGTGTAGTGCCATGGAGTGTATGCATGCATGTGTTAACCTCCCAACCAACCAGTTATTATAGTCGTGCCTGGAGGAGTTGGCTCTCCTATATCTAAGCCACTTTGAAGTCCTTCTAACCCGATGTCTTATTGAAGAGATACATCGTCCGAAATTAAGAGATCTGTAAGTCCTTCGAAAGGGATCTCAGTATGCAAGGAGGGAGCCTCTGAAATTACCACACCCGCTGCCGGTAAAGACATGACAACGGACTTGCGTCTCGGAGCTTTATAGGCAGCGACCTTGCCTTTCCTTATTCACTTAGAATTTCGATGGCTTTTTGAATGCCCGGGTGTGGGCTCATCTCCAGCGGGCGTGTCCTCATCATCCCCTTGCTCGGTGATCACTATCCTAGGAACTCTCCTCCTAACTTGCCTCACCAGAGCCGCCCTAAGAGACCCTTCAAGGCCGATGCTTAGATTTCCACCAATCAACCCGACGGTCCTCAAATTCTCATCCATTAGGACTTCATCAATTCCTCTATCCACAATGGGCACTCTTTGAAGAACCCTTACAATCTCTTTAAACTGGTCTCCTTCGGGTCGTAGAATCGAAGCTGTGAAAGAAAGTATTAGATTCTACATCAAATAAGATTATCCAGTCAATCAGCATAAAAGTTGAAGTACTTACGCTTGACTAGCCACCGTTTGGCAATACCCTGGCGGCATCGGACGTAGAACCATTCAGTCTTGAAATAACTTAGCTTGGTCCACGCTCTGATCACGACCTGATAGTTCCTAACTGCCTCTAAGAAGGTGAAAGATGAAATAAGTTGTTCAGCGAAGCATATCCGTTCGGGTGCATCTGTGATGGAGCAATCCTTAAGTAGGATAACACTTCCAAGATATATTGATTGGATAGAGGGAGTGTCTCAGCTGTGCATGAGAATCTATAAAAGGCGGTATACCCTTCTGAGGGAGAGTAAGGTCTGTCTTCTGCCCCTGGTAGTACGACTTCATCCCTCGACAATCTGTGCCTTGTGCAAATCCTACCTAGCATTTCCTCGGAAATATTAGATGCGACAGAGTCTTGTGGATTCCCGATGAAGGATGCTCCTTGTAGCTCATCCCGAGCTGGACTTATAACTTCGGATGCGATAGCCGGCATCTCTATTATGGGAAGAGGTGGACTTTGAGCCTCCTATTGTTGCGAACTTCCAGTTTCCGTAGCTAATGAACTCAGCAAATATCATCTTTAGATGACAATAATCCGGCGTTTCCCCCAGTGTGAAGTGCATGAATGTGTTGTGCAGTGTAGTGTTGTATATTATCTATGAAGTGCTACAAAATTTGAAGAGTGTTTGAACGACGAGGCTTCAGAATTCAACCGGAATGACTGTCATCGCTGACCATCACAACCGTGCTATCCAGATTTCGAAGACCGATCCAAGTTAAAGATCGTTAAATTTTGTCAAGTTACAGTTCCATCGATGAGCTTTGAAAGGTAGTCAAGTATGCGATTAAACGGTCAGATCCAATTATGCAAGGCAGAAGCTTGTCGGAGTCGGATGTTCGAAAAAAAAATTGTATCCATCAAAGTGCAAGTTCGGATCGATCGCCAGAAGTGTGTTTCGTATCGATCTCCTGAAAGACAATTCGTATCGATCGGGTGCACTCGACTTCGTATCGATCATATATATCGCCTTCATATCGATCAACAGATCCAAGCCTTTATATCGATTGTCTTGAATCGATACGAACCCCATCATTGATCAATGCGAGGATCTCTACCCCATCATTACGAGGTCCCATTGCCCAGACCAATACGAACTCTCTCAGTCCAGATCGATACGACTCGACCTCCATCCATCATTGACACGAACATTGCGTTCGTGTCCCTCTACCCTTCTTCTTCTCCAAATTAACGCAAGAGCCATCACCAACCACCTTCGACCTTGCTTTGGCTTATCTACAGCCGTCGCTTCACCAGAATAGGCCACAACGTCAAATGGGATGGCAAAAATTCGAGTCTCACTGTTTGTACGTTGAATTTACTCAATGAATTACCTAGATTAAACCGTGGTTTAAGGGATTTGAAGGTTGATTCGGTACGAAGACGAGAGCAGATTTACTTTTCTTTAATCCGGGACGATACAAAAGCAAGGAAAAAGTGATCAAATGAGAAAAAATTCTAAGTACCGGGATATTTATATTAGGGAAAAGGTCGTTCGTCTACCAGTTGACCTGACCGGTTGAAGCGGTCAATGGCATAACCAATACGAGTGCTTGTTCGTATCCAACGTTTAATCGAGGCGATTTTAAGGCCATCGATGTAAAGCAACTCGTACCCATTAGGCAACCGAGACGAAGCACGAAGCAAATGCCCGTTGCCGTGTTCGTACCCATCGAACACCATGGATACGAAGCCAGTTTCATATCCATCTGCGACCCATCTGAAGTGAAGCCCTTCGCACCCATTGGTTTGTCGACATGAAATGCAAGACCAAAGCTCATATGAACTGTTCGAATCCATTAAGATGCATCGATACGAAACGTCATGTTCATATCCATCAACCAAAAGCTCACCAAGATTCGTATCCATCGATACGAAGTATCTTGATAAACAACCAATTCGTGTCGATCGCCGTCGATACGAAAACAATTTTTCAACTTTTCACGTCGATCTAGGAGAGGATCGATACGAAGAGATACTCTGAAACAACCTTCAAGCGCTGTTATAACTCGAATTTCACATCGATTCAGGAGAGGATCGATATGGAATTCGATAAAAAAAAACTGGCAACGATTCATGAACGTACAAATGTTAACGAGAGTCGGGTTAACATACATTTTATGTGCAACAAATTAACATTCAATTTTCAAAATTCACAGGAATTGAATGTTCACCTAGTGATAATGGCAACGATGAACAACAAATTTCTGGTGCTCAACACTTAGCTACAACAATGCACAGTATGATCGTTGGCAGTCAACAATCCAGAATTTATATTACCGAAAACAATCAAAGATCACATCTTTTAGAGAAAAGTCGACTACTCATCAAATCAGATAAAACTTTTCAGATAGAAAGTTGCAGCTTTTTCAAAGCACGTCATGTTCACACAAGACATACTTTGGGGGGCAAATGTTATCCCGCCTTTTGGCAAGGCCGTGACACCAAGAAATTAACTAGAAACCAAGGACAGTTCATCCCGAAGATCGGTTATACATAGGTCTACTATGGATGCTGGTAAATTTTGCCCGAGTCCTGATCGAGCTATAATCGACATGACACGACAATCAAAGCTATGAAAGCCAACTTCATAAATTTCAAGTCAATCGGAGTTCATATGCCCAAGATGTTGACCGATTAAGTTCAAAAAGGATCGACATCCTTCGTATCCATGCAGGTCTGTATCCATTCCTTCAAAACGCTTCCTACATAACCACCCAGAGGTCGTTGGTTCGTATCCATCAGATATGCATAGCTCCGTATCCATCAAATTTACCCAACATCGTATCCAACACGACTGGCGATGGTTCGTATCCATGAAAACATGGTTTCGTATCCATTGCATGAGAACCCTTCGTATCGCTTACGCAATTCATATCGACCATAAACAATCGATACAAAACACTACCTAGAAAGCATCGATACGGGTTGGGATGACAGCTATCGTTATGAAGGGGGAATAGAAATGATCAATACGAAGGACGTGGGCATACCTCGACACGAAAGACATGCGTTCATATCGATACGAGGCGAATCATCAACAATCAATACGAAATATAATGCCACAGGTGGATGCGAACGAGTATAAACTGGTGGATACAAACGAGGCCTATAAAGAAGGAAGACCTGGTCACTCGGCAATAAAAGAGGATCAATCTAGAAGATAGCGCCACGTCATCTAGCAAACACGTGCATTTCATTGATACGAAGAGGAGCGATACGAAGGCGATTGCACATTGAAAACACAAACTTGCATCGATTATAACTCAAAATCTACAAGTCCAAATGCCACCAAATTTTTACAGGAGCTTGCGTACTATCTCAAGAATGCACATGATCGATCTCGGCCCAAAAAGACACAATTTGGACTGATACAAATTTGATACATATCGATCATGGATCGAGTTGAAATGTCCATGGATCGGTCGGTGGGCCCACCCACATGAGAGAAGGAGTCTTCCGAGATTGTGGAAAGATATTTGAAGCCTACACATATAAATAGCAGTCCAAGGCCTTCAGAAAAGGGACTTTTGGATGTTGGAACGCCGATACTCCGCCACAATCATTGCAGTATCTCGATTGTACTATTGTAAACATCTGTAACCAGCGAGCAATGTCAATAAAATAGCAACTTTCCATAGTGGACGTAGGCTACAACGCCGAACCACTCTAAATCCTTGTGTTTCTATATTTCTCTCTGTCTGTTTTTGGTGTGTTTGTTAGGTTAGCCTCATTTTTCATTTATATTCTTCAATTTAATCTCTTCAAACTCGCCCGAAGAGTGTTGTGTCCAATTTTGACACAAACATCCAGCATATCCAAATTTATGCTCCTTGCCAAATATGCAACCACGTTTCACCTCGTAATCAAAATACCTAACTCCTTATACACTGCTCCTTAAATAAATCCGCTTGTTCCTAAATCCAGCAAAGTGGAGCTGCTGTTGATAGACTAAGTAAAAGCGAAGATAATAGAGAGAAGCGAGCTGAAGATAGTATTAAAGTT
Source organism: Allium fistulosum (assembly GCA_030737815.1). Lineage (NCBI taxonomy): Eukaryota > Viridiplantae > Streptophyta > Magnoliopsida > Asparagales > Amaryllidaceae > Allium > Allium fistulosum. The sequence continues at coordinate 425,278,294 of CM060906.1, forward strand.
ACCGCCTGCCCCTAAATCTAGTAAAGTAGAGGTGAAGAGACATGTGTCGAGATCGGAGTTTTGAAGTCAACTTCTGGATCAGAGATGTCTGCATCCGATGGAGGAAGAGTCAGAGGAGGATGATATTGTAATGCCTTTGAAGAAGAGGAGAGTTGAGAGAACTCGAGATTTGAGTTGTGGATCTGCCAACGCGAGGTATTCTTTGTGTATTTTGTTATTTTTTATCATTATTTGAATAGTTTTTACTAGAAGTTGACTTTATGACTTTTTGGAGCTTAGGAAATTAAGGGGAATGTGAGTAGGAGGCCAATTCAATCTGCTTTAGGTTTTATTTTTAGCACCTTTTTCTTGATTAATTTTTTTATTGATGTTTTCTAGAACATAGTTTTAGTTTATTTGATAAATATTTTTTATGTAGGAACTCCTATGCCAAAGATGAGCTATCTGAAAGTGGTTTCGGATAAGCTTCAAATGTATATGTAAATTGAAATGAATTCATTTTTGTATGTTGTCATTTTTCATTTTAGTGTGGATTTTTATTAAAACTGTTTGTTTTGTTATTTGATTTTGGCAGGAAAGATACTTACATAGTGTTTGCATAGCCACTTAATCCCGAAGAGGTAAATGGTTCATGATTTCATCAGAATTTAATATATTGTCTGAGAATAAATTTTTTAATTAGTTTTGAGTTGCAATTAAACCCGTTGAAGTCTCTATGGTGCAAAGGAGAGGTTTTTTTGTTAAGTTTATTGCATTGAAAACCATGGTTCTTAAAGTTCGTTCTATAATATGATTTTTCTACTGGAAAATTTAGTTTATTTTTATATGAATTTTGATATTTTATTGGAAACAATGATTTTTTTGTGTAATTTTCAATTTGTTTGAAAATTTTATATTATATTTTAATGATTGTTATGATTACTTTTACATTTTTCATGAAAGATTTGTTCTAGAATATTTTGGGAAGTTTCATTTTTGTTGAAAATTTTGAATTTTGAAGCAACATCTTTTTTTTCCAATAATTGAGCCACTAACTCATAATCAATTTTTAATTAATTAAAAGACACAATTAATCAGTTTTTGCTAAATAGATGTCATCAGTAGCCAGTAGTAACCAGTTGTCAGTCATAATCCTTTGTAAGTTGACAAGGCTCATTACATACATATTTTACCTATTGTTATGTGTGTGTTCTCTAAGCATACAAATGTCTCTTATTTACTTTAGGTTAACCTATTGTTATGTGTATGTTTTACTTTCAGTTTATAACTACCTTTTGTTATGTTTATGTTTATAACTCCCTTTTGTAACTAAATTTTGCTAACAAAATTTTCTCAATGTAAAGAAAACATCGTCTATAAGTGTGAACCATGCACTTGCATGTGCATCTTCCCACTTCATAGCCTTGTTAATCTGTTGCATGGCTTACATGCCTTCGGGTAGCATGTATTTATATATTCATTTGTGAACATATTTAAATTACATGTTGTTATATATAATCGTTCATATATGTTGTAGCTTACAACAAAAAGGAGCTACTAATTCATTATAACCCTTCGCTTGCATTTATCAAGCTATGCTTACATATGCATGCATTCTTAGTTCATGATTTATAGGAATTATTTGCTCATATACTATCAGTTACTATTGGCTACAATCATTGAATCTTCTAGTCTAATTTCCATATTTATTCATATTACTTTCTGAAGGAACTACACAATTAATTGATGACAATTACACTAGCTTTTGTTCTCTTTGATGTACTTGTTAATGTAGTTGCCAAAGGTGTTTAAGAGATGGTCCACCTTGTTGATGAAGTTGTTACAGTTACACCTGGTATTGATACAACAGCTGTTGATACTACTAGAAACGATGAGACCATTATAATTATCATTTAGTATTGTTTGTATTAAGTTTCTTTTATATTAGTTCTAGCTTGAACGACAGTGATTTGTAATTATATTAAGACTTTATAAATGATATGAATGTATAATTCATTTTGGCCTTTAGTAATTATGAATACAATGTGTATACATGCCACACCAATGCTCTAATATTTTTAAAATTTTGCATTTTTTAAACAATGGACAAAAACAGTTGTAAAAGATATCTATTACAACGGTCGAAAATAGTTGTAAATAAATCTATTACAACTACCAAAACAGATGTAAAAGGCCCTAGTGCAATGGCTGTGGACAATTGTAAAAACTTTTACTATAACGAGCTTTTCCAGTGGTTATAAACAGTTGTAAAATCTCATGGGTATAACTCTGCATAATACGACGGTTACAAGCTCTTTGTTAAATACCTATTACAATGGACATTTCCTGTTGTAAAAAGGGTATTTTGTTATAGTGACACACACATATATACACATACACACACATATACATACATATATCCTCCCTTGATATTATTATAATATAATAATGAACATATGATGTACATTGTATATAGCATATATAATGTAATTACCGACAACCTTTCATTCTAGGCTAAAGAGAAAAACTTATTCCAAGTCTATGCCTTGTTCGACTCTTATTATAAAAATAGACATGTTTTTCACCATTCAACATTTTATACTTACGCATACTGAAAATGCGCAAGATTAAAATTTTAATTTGTTCTTGTGCAAATTCAAAGTGCATAAGTATATTTTTTTCCAAAAAAATAAAATTTTACATGCACATTTTCTAATTGTGCATGTACAAAAATAATGTATAGCGGAAAAGAGACCTATTTTCATAAAAAGTTTCAGATACGGACTAAACTTGGAATAAATTTTTTTTGGGGCCTATACATGTGATCTATATTATATATGACAACATGTCTTTTTTCAAAATGAAAGGAAAATTTTCAAAATGTCTTTTTTACCCCATTACTCAATGCACCTAATCCAACCACATAAAAATTTGCTAACTACATAAATTAATGCCTATTTCTACTTAAGATAATCCTAAGTGTCCTTAAAGGTGAGCTCAATGATGATCGAGAGAGATCTTACAAATGCTTTTGTAACAACCCAAAATTTAACCCGAAAGTTAATTAATTAAATAATAAAATAACTTTGTGAAATTATCAAAATCAAGCCAAGGAAGTTACACCATTGTGTTCGTGGTAATTTTCTGGTCAATTTTCGTATATAGAACATTATAAACCGAGCTAATACGACCAAGTTATAAAATAAACAAAATAAGCAGAAATAAAAAGAACATATATATATATATATATATATATATACATATACAGGTCGACTGGCCGGTCGACCTGGGAAAGGGGGCGGTCGACCTTCCGGTCGACCCGCCTGCCCGTTGGCAAGCGAACAAACGATCGTTCGTTCGAACGATCCGGTGACGAGTGAATACGTATTTTTCATCGGTTAAACCGATCTGATCCCTCCGTTTCTGCATCCGATGGCCTCTATTCAGCCTATGACGTGGTTGCATCCTATTCAATCTCCAAATTCAACAGTCCGAGATCCACTTCTACACCTATATATAGACCCCTAGACCTAACACTTTTTCTCATTCAAGATTTTCTCCAATTGGGTTCACCTTTCTAGGAAGGACCCTAAACGGAATAATTTTTCCAAAGGAGAAAATCGTAATAAATTAAATTATTTTACAACTCCAAGTGGATCCGGGAAGACCAAAGGAAGAGCTTAGGATCGGAGGTGAGTGATCGTAATTATTTTAAGATTTCTTTAAGTAATTTAAAATAATAGAGTTTCCAATAGTTGTAATTTTACTACGATTTTTGGAATAACCTTTTTCGTAATATATTTACAGTTTTTAGAATTATTTTCAGTCTATTTCCTTTCAGCTATTCTCTTCAGTAATTTTATTTTATTTCTGTTAATTATAGCTTTTCCATTTATTTACAGTTTATTTACAATATTTTAATCTATTTACTGTTATTTTTGCGTTATTTACATCTTCTTTCTACGCCTTGGATTTTCTTCTATTTTCAGTTTTCTTTTATTTCTCCTTCTTCTTCGCATATGGATTACAATAGAATTAACGTGAAATTGGATTAAATTATAAGAATTTTGAAATAACGAAAGATAAGAGGTAAATTATAAAGACTGTAATAAAATAGAATTAAGACTGAAATTATGCCTAATTATGATATTAATTGGACTAAATTAAAGAGATTGGCCTATTTATAGTTTTGAGATGTAAATTATAAAGACTGTAATATAAATGGAATTGGACTGAAATTATGCCTAATTATGACTAGAATTGGACTAATTAATTGGTTTAGTTATAACGTAGAATTGTAACTAAAAGATGAAAGAAGCTTATTTTCAAACTTAAACCTTGGGTTAAGTAATGAGCACGATTATAACGTAGGTTATAATAAGAAAAAAATATAGAATGAGGCTTATTTTAAGACTTGGGATAAATTAATAAGCATAGAAAGTAATGATGATAATAAAGGCTTATTTAAATAATTTATCTAAGTTAATAAGCAAAGATGAAAGTAGGACATGTACCTAATAGCATTCCATATTAGACGAAACGGTGGTCTCACATTAGCCTGAAGCGAGACGAGGGCACACTTATGCTAAGAATGGTAATAATTGGTCAAATAGAAGTCCAAATCACGGGGGATTTGGATAAGGGGCGCGACTAGATATTGTCTGGATGAAGTGCCAGTACCAACAACATTACCCCTATTTTCTATGGACACACGGTGATCTCACGTTAGCCTAAAGTGGGATGAGGGGCATGTTTATGCTGGATGTTGAGGTAATAAGAAGACCCAATAGGTGGAGCAAAAGGTAGCATGGGCATGGTGGTAGTTACGCGTGCGACTTCCATTTGGGTGTTCAGTAATAGCTATGAGCTCTAAGCGCTTAGTATGGGTGTCTTTTGTAGACACCATTTCCTTCTGTGTAGGGAGCTATATATGTCGTCCGGATCCACAGTGGTTGCTCTGGGCATCTTTCGTAGATACCATTGGCTGCTATGTAGGATGTTATATAGCGGCTGGTCCACGGTAAGGTCTATGGAGTAGCAGGCCGATCTTAAAGGGTAGAATTAAGGTCACATCCTAATTACAGGATTAGGAATTCAGCCTAATTAAAGCAGAAATCAAGGACAAGTGCAAGCAATCAAAGTTAACCTATCTTATAGATTGAGTAATACTTAATCGTACTTATTTTCAGTTTATTTCTTTCATGTTTCCTTTATTATCCTTATTTATGCTAGAACTGTTGTAGAGTCTATTACTTTTATCTTGCTTAAAGACTCTAGTAATTACTATCATTCACCAAACTTTTAGTCTAACCCACTCCTCTATTTTCCCCTTTCCCCCCTTAGGAAATAAAGGGAGAAGTCAGTAGATTGCTGCAACTTGGTGTTTTCTTGGAGCAGATTTCTTTTATGTATTTCTTTTATTTCAGCTTTTGTTCTTTCTATGTACTGGCTTATTATGAGGGATATTATGTACTCTGATTTTGAGACTATGAGTTTTTGTTTCATGAGACATACTGGATTTTTAGACATGTATGTGGTATTTGGTATTTGACTTATTTATGAAGTAATTATGAAGATTTTTTTTAATTAAGTTATTATTTTAGTTTCTGTTGTTTTTACCTATTTTTGTCTTGTGAATCTTAGTCTCTGTTAGTTTTAGTTATACCTACAACGCACCATGACTTTTAATGTTTCCTTTTGGGTATATTAAGGGGTGTGGGGATGTTTCACTTGGTATCAAAGCATAAGATTACAGGATTCCTAAAAATTTATTTTAAAAGTAAAGTATTTTCCAAAATAACTTGTATTAAAAGTATTTTTCAGAAAAGAACTCTTAGAAATAGTTTTTAAGTATAAAAGATTTTTTATAAAAAACCCCTCAAAGTCGAGTTCAACCGTATTTCGATTCTTTCGAGCATAAGTCTCATTTTCTTTGCATAGTATGGCTGACTGGTTCCTTAGAGCTACGGTACCAGAAGTGCAAGGGATAGCGCCCAATGCAACACCATTTGGTGGAAATCCCTTTAATCCACCTACACCAACCGATTTTTCTAAGCTATACAAGGACTTCACTAGCATAGGGGGTGGAGCATTTTATAGCATGAAGGATTTCAAGGAGACACAAGCTAGGTTGGAAGATATGGAGCAAAAGTTTAGGCGGTTAGGCTTGGAGGACCGACATCGAATTCAACCTACTTATGGGAAGCTAAAGGGATAACTTAAGGAGGTTCCTACAAGCTTTAAGAAACAGTGGTGGGAGGAAAAGAAGGGTAAGAGGAAAGAAAGGGAAGGCCCTCAGAAGCGAATCAAGAAAAGTAGGAAATGTAATCATTGTAGAATGAATGGTCATTACGCTAAAGATTGTAAGAAGGCAGGAATGGAGGAAAGGTATTTCAATTGTGGACAGCTTGGTCACTTTAGTAAGTTTTGTCCTCAGAAGATGGGGCAGGGAGCGAGTGCACCTGTAGCGCAGATTCAGGCTTTGGATGCAATACCTTCCAGTAGTGGATCGGATCGAGGTAGGAAAATTTGGTTTCTATTTCTGATTTTCCCATTCAGACCCTTTTTTGATCCTAGAGCATCACACTCTTTCATCTCTAGTTCTTTGGTAGATTGTTTGCACTTAGACATCTCTTTAGTAGTAGACCCATTGTTGTTTCAAACCCCATCGGAGGATCGACACTCTTGTCTATGGTTTGTAGGGGTTTGAAAATTTATATCCTAGGCATAGAATTTGACTATGAGGCCTATATTTTTGGATTTTTGGGGTATGGGGTGATTTTGGGAATAGATTGGCTATCCACATATGGAGCTATATTAGGTTGCAAGAGGAGAGTCGTTAGACTAAAGACATGCATCAGTAAGACTCTTTAGATTTCTTGCAATCCGCAAGGGTCAGTTATGTTGAGCTTCCTTTATTCCCTCGATTCATCATCATCAGAGTTAGATTCGATTCTTGTCGTTGGATATTTTTCCAGACATCTTTGAGAAGGTTAAGGGACTACCCCCCTAAGAGAGAGATTGACTTCGGGATTTATTTGGCTAGCCAGTAGCATTACCCGTAGGGCATATGGAGCCGAGGGAATGGAAGGGATTGAGCAAGCAGATTCGTGAGCTATGGAGAAAGGTTTCATAAGAAGAAACATATCGGAATAGGGAGCTCCAGTCGTCTTCGCTACCAAGGCAGGTGGTTCTCTTTGACTTTTCATTGACTATGGAGAATTGAATAAGCTCACAAAGAAGAGCCATTATCCACTCTCTAGGATAGATGATCTTTTCAACCAGTTAGTTGGCTCTTTAGTATTCTCCCAGGTTGGTTTAGCCAATGGATTTCATCAGCTTAGGGTAGTTGATGACAGCATTGATAAGACTGCATTTAAGACACCAGACGGATTCTTTGAGTGGTTGGTTATGTCTTTTGAGCTAACCAATGTCCCAGCCTATTTTATAGATTTCATAAACCATGTTTTAAAGATGTCCTAAATAAGTTTGTGGTGGTATTCGTGGATGATATCTTGGTGTTTTCCAAGAAGTATGGAAGGGCATGTTATTCATTTAAAGGAGGTTCTTCGTACACTTCGTGTTCATTAACTGAAGACAGAATTCTTGAAGTATCACTTTTGAAGTGCGGTTATTGGGGTATAGAGAATGTCTACACATTATAGGGATTTAAGAGATGGTTTTGTACACTTAGGATTGGGATTATGGAAATCCAAAGAGAGGTAGGCAAAGGTTAGAGATGTACAATAAAATTCAGTAGATAAGCAGAGAAGAAAGTCATGTGTAGGTAATTGCAGAAATTATAATTGTCTCAGACAAGTGGATTTGACGGTAATGCCTTATAATAAATATGAGTATACAAGAGGAATAGGAGTAAAAGCCTTTAGTTTAGGAAAAGAACTCCGAGGGTAGTAAGTAGGAAGACCCACTTTATGCTAATCCCAATAAAATGAAATTTTCAAAACTTAAAAAGTTGAAAAAATTGGTAATTGTTGGAAGTGAAAGATTTCATTGTTAGTATTTTCTTTCGGAAAATAAACATGGGGTTTTTGAAGAATGGTATGAAATTTAAGTTGGATTTTATATATTGAAAAATTGGAATTCTTTTTGAAGAATTATGGAGTGTATATATATAACTCACTAGTTTCATTGTAAGTAAACAAAGATCTTAAACATAAAAACCTAAAGTGTATCAAGTATCGAAAACGTAGATTACAACTTTTATTGTTGTAATAAATGTTTTCGTGGAAAATAAGTGGAGCATAGGCTATAACACTATTGTTATAGTAAGTGACTCTCAAGGGAAATATTTTTACATAGGTATATTAGATTTATTGGTATTTATCCATACACTTGTATTTTTGGATTGTAGTAACGGTGTTTTACGCAACATCCATTTTAATCCAAATAAAAATGTATTTTAAAAGGTAATTTCTAAGTATAGAAACAAAATGGTTTGTAAAGAACACTTATTATTGATAAGTATAAGGAAGTGTTTTTGCAATTATGGAAATATTAAAACAGTTTTGAAGATGAGTTTTTCTGAAGAGAAAATGTGTAAGTTAGATATTAGAAAATATTTATCATGGAAAAATATAATTTAAACATATTTTAATCTATTGGAATGAAAAGAATAATGGTATGATTTTCTATGAAACCAATAAAAATGTTTGGTGCAAGTTACAAGGAATACATGAAAGAGATATACAAGGTATGAAAAGAACCATATTTTGTATAGCCTATTTCGAAAAATATAAAACAAGTTCCTTGTAATTTCACATAAACATGAAATTCTCTTTTAAAATATTCATAGAAGATTTTAGCGTTAATAACTTCTCATAAGAGAAAGTAGTTCCAATACATTAAGATATGAGACTGTTAGGTGTAATAAGAAGCTGTTTTGAAAACACATAAAGGATATTTTAAAGATATTTTAAAAGAAAATGGTCTGGTGAAGAAGTAAACAAGTTTTTGAAATGAAAAACTTAATAAAAGTAAAATTTGAAAATTCAAATTTTTATAGAAAAGCTGTAAAAGTCTTTAAAAAAAGGAGGAATAAGTTTTAGACTTAAAAAAATGGTAGTTTTTCCCCTCTTGGTTTGGGGAATAATGTTAAGTGACCAAGTATTTTTGAATTTAATATAAACTGAAAAGATAACACTTTTAAAGACAAAGATTTTTGGAATTGATATTTTAAATTTTTTAGAAACCTTGGTTTTTAAAACAAGGTGATAAATACTAAATCAAACTCTTAAATGTGGAGTAGATGAGAATCATTTCCTAGGAGTAACGGAAAAGATGTAAGGAGATAGCAGTAACTACTTTTAGAAGTAATAATGGAAGTTTCCGTAAAGTGTATAGGACACTAGTAAGAACATAGGAAGGTTGATTCATGAAGAACAGTAAAATAAAATTAGTAGGATAGTAAGACAAGCATGGTTGAGAATGAGTATTTTTGATTTTGGAAGAACTTGGGAAAAGCATCTTTCTTTAGTCGAATTCATATGGTAGTAGTTTTCAAGCTAGCATTGGAATGACAACTTTTGAAGCTCTTTTTGGAAGGCTGTGTGAGACGTCTTCATGTTGGTTGGAGTCTACAGAAAGGTTGATTCTTGGTTCCGACATGGTTAGAGAGATTTCGGAGAAGACTAATTTGATTAGGAGAAAATTCGTATCTCATAGCCATGTCTCTTTGATAATAGGTTTTAGAATTTTCTTTTTCCATCTTTAGTTTTGAATAGTTTCTTTCCGTTATTACCCTTTGGGAGGGTAGAACTTAGGATTTAACCTATGGATGGTAGGATTTGATGTAAACATGTTAATAGAACATGTTATGAATGATGTATGCTAGTGATTGCAAGTGTTTGCTCGTGGATGCTATGGACGCATATAGGTACACTAGGCACTATTATTCCTTGGGGATCGGCCTAACTAGGACACTAGAGCATATGCATATGGATGCATGCGCACTTTTATTTTATTTCCATGGTTGCTATAAATGGATGTTTATCACTTGATTGTTGCATTTGGGTGATGTTTGTAGCACGCATATAGAACTATCACTTATCATTAGGAAATTTTTGCATTCATTTGGATACATGGCACTTACATGATTGCATAAAAGGAGGTCAACTGAATCAGTGGACCGCCTAATCTTTTGCATTAGTTAGGGACATTTACACTACACTAAATGCATAAGTATCATAAATTGCATTAGAAAAACTTAAGGACAATGGATGAACGGTTGATGATTGAGTAGTTGGTTGTAGAATTGGATGAAAACATTTAGTACATTCTTTTATCTTTAGAGATTTCGTGGACGAAATCCCTTAAGGAGGGGATAATGTAACAACCCGAAACTTAACTCAGAATAATTAATTTGTTAATTAATTAAATAATAAAATAAAATTTTGAAATTATCAGAATCAAGCCATGGAAGTTGCACCATTGTGTCCATGGTAATTTTCATGTATAGAACGTCAGAAACTGAGCTAATATAACCAAGTTATAAAATAAACAAAATAAGCAGAAATAAAAAGAATATATATATATATATACAGGTCGACTGGTCGGTCGACCTGGGCAAAGGGGCGGTCGACCTCCCGGTCGACCCGCCTTTCCTATTGGCAAGCGAACGAACGATCGTTCGTTCGAACGATTCGGTGACGAGTGAACACGTATTTTTCATCGGTTAAACTGATATGGTCCCTCCGTTTCTGCATCCGATGACCTCTATTCAGCCTATGATGTGGTTTTATCCTATTCAATCTCCAAATCCAATGGTCCGAGATCCACTTCTACACCTATAAATAGACGCCTAGACCTAACACTTTTTCTCATTCTTGATTTTCTCCAATTGGTTTCACCTTTCTAAGAAGGACCCTAAACAGAATAATTTTTCCAAAGGAGAAAATCATTATAAATTAAATTATTTTACAACTCCAAGTGGATCCGGGAAGACCAAAGGAAGAGCTTAGGACCGGATGTGAGTGATCGTAATTATTTTAAGATTTCTTTAAGTAATTTAAAATAATAGGGTTTTCAATAGTTGTAGTTTTACTACGATTTTTGGAATAACCTTTTCAGTAGTTTATTTACAGTTTTTAGAATTATTTTCAGTCTATTTCCTTTCAGCTATTCTTTTCAGTAATTTTAGTTTATTTCTGTTAATTATATCTTTTTCATTCATTTACAATTTATTTACAGTATTTTAATCTATTTACTGTTATTTATACGTTATTTACATCTTCTTCCTACGCCTTGGATTTTCTTCTATTTTCGGTTTTTTCATTTCTCCTTCTTCTTCGTGTATGGATTAGAATATAATTAACGTGAAATTGGATTAAATTATAAGAATTCTGAAATAACAAAAGATAAGATATAAATTATAAAGACTGTAATAAAAATGAATTAAGACTGAAATTATGCCTAATTATGATATTAATTGGATTGAATTAAAGAGATTGGCCTATTTATAATTATGAGATGTAAATTATAAAGACTGTAATATAAATGGAATTGGACTGAAATTATGCCTAATTATTATTAGAATTAGATTAATTAATTGGCTTAGTTATAACGTAGAATTGTAACTAAAAGATGAAAGAAGCTTATTTTCACACTTAAACCATAGGTTAAGTAATGAGCACGATTATAACGTAGGTTATAATAAGAAAAAGAATAGAATGAGGCTTATTTTTAGGACTTGGGATAAATTAATAAGCATATAAATTAAAGATGATAATAAAGGCTTATTTAAATAATTTATCTAAGTTAATAAGCAAAGATGAAAGTAGGACCTGTACCTAATAGCATTCCCTATTAGACGAAACAGTGGTCTCACATTAGCCTGAAGCGAGATGAGGGCATGCTTATGCTAAGAATGGTAATAATTGGTCAAATAGAAATCCAAATCACGGGGGATTTGGATAAGGGACACGACCAGATATTGTTTGGATAAAGGGCCAGTACCAACAACATTACCCATATTTTCTATGGACACACGTTGATCTCACGTTTGCCTGAAGTGGGATGAGGGGCACGCTTACGCTGGATGTTGAGGTGATAAGAAGACCCAATAGGTGGAGCAAAAGGTAGCATGGGCATGGTGGCAGTTACTCGTGCGACTTCCATTTGGGTGCTCAGTAATAGCTATGAGGTCCAAGCGCTTAGTATGGGTATCTTTCGTAGACACCATTGCCTTCTTTGTGGGGAGCTATATATGTCCGGATCCACAGTGGTTGCTCTGGGCATCTTTCGTAGATACCATTGGCTGCTGTGTAGGGTGTTATATAGGGCTGGTCCACGGTAAGGTCTATGGAGTAGCAGGCCGATCTTAAAGGGTAGAATTAGGGTCACGTCCTAATTACAGGATTAGGAATTCAGCCTAATTAAAGCAGAAATCAAGGACAAGTGCAAGCAATCAAAGTTAACCTATCTTATAGATTGAGCAATACTTAATCATACTTATTTTTAGTTTATCTCTTTCATATTTCCTTTATTATCCTTATTTATGCTAGAACTGTTGTAGAGTATATTACTTTTATCTTGCTTAAAGACTCTAGTAATTACTATCATTCACCAGACTTTTAGTTTGACCCACTCCTCTATTTTCCCCTTTCCCCCCTTAGGTAATCAAGGGAGAAGTCAGTAGATTGTTGCAGCTTGGAGTTTTCTTGGAGGAGATTTCTTCTATATATTTCTTTTATTTCAGCTTTTGTTCTTTCTATGTACTAGCTTATTATGAGGGATATTATGTACTATGATTTTGAGACTATGAGTTTTTGTTTCATGAGGCATACTGGATTTTTAGACATGTATGTGGTATTTGACTTATTTATCAAGTAATTTTGAAGCTTTATTTTAATTAAGTTATTATTTTATTTTCCGTTGTTTTTACCTATTTTTGTCTTGTGAATCTTAGTCTTTGTTAGTTTCAGTTATACCTATAACGCACCACACCTTTTAATGTGCATTTTGGGTATATTAAGGGGTGTGGGGTGTTTCAGCTTTGATCTTGATAGTGGGATATATTCTTTCCTTTTCCTCAAGAAAGATTAGGAGCTGAAAGCCTAGAAAAGGATGATGAAGTACCCCTGGACTTACATGGCATGGCCACTGCTAAAGGAATAGGATTATTAGTGAAAATCAAACCTTAGTTTATTTCAGCATTATGTGGTGAATTTTCACTTGCCAAGGAAACCTAAGATAACACAAAAGGGGTATGAAAATGTTCTACCCTCATGTAATCTCCAAGAAAACTAGTGTTTTTGTCTAGGAGTCTCTTCGTGTAGAAAGCAACAAAAGTTCCTGATAAATATTTTCTTGATCTTAAGAAATAGGTTTAACTTATCTAGTAGACTAATAACTTGATTGCTTAACCTATGATGTTGAACAAAAGATATTTTAACCTTTGAGGACATAGTATATTATGCTTACCCTTTATTTCAGCTATTTGATCAAATGAAATGTATGTTACGAAACCTGCTTGCAAGAATTCAATATTTGAGATGCACAATTTATTTCAAATGCCAAAAGCATTCTTCTTCACTTTGGTTTAATTGTGCACGTCGTAAGTATTATCCGATGATGAAGATGATAGGCTTGATTTAGTATATAGACGATCTTGTATATGTGTAGGGAAAATACATAGTAAACCAAAAAGAAATTTGATTTCTATATATTAAACCACTCAACATAAATCACCAATGTAATAAGAAGAATAATAAAATATTAGGTTTTATAGGGATGCCGTAGTTTGTGCAGTTTTCTCGATCACCCCTCAAAGTCATTGGAGAAGGGTTGGACCAGGGGATGACTTATTCGAAAGATTTAACTATCCCTGGCTTCCTCTTCCCTTCCACATTTGGTTCCGAAAAATATGTACAAACGTGATCCTCATTCTCTTAAACGAGATAAAGGTACAGGTCATTACCAACATTAGGATCCAAATGGTAAGCCAAGAAGAGGACATCAAAAGCTTTATAAATGCAAGTGGTCTCAACTTCAACTTTGTTTACCATATTTACCCTAATCCTAGAAATCTCCTAATCATAAGTTTTTTTAAGGTTCAACACAATTTGGTTGTGAGCATTATCATGTTCTTCAAGCTTCTTTTCAACTATAATGAAAACAATCAAGATAATTTCCTCTTGTATTTTTGCATCAAAAAGTTTACTTTTTAACTCCTTTTCTTCTAATCCAAGGAACTCTATTTTTTGCCGCTTCCTTTACTTCTTTCTCTATGCGACGAAGGCCATTATGGAGAAAGTTGAAATAATATTTAATGTTGAGCTCTTGGGCAAGTTTCTAAGAAATCTATGTTATAAATACTTATAAATTTACATATAAGTTTAAAATACAAAGTTTGTTACCTCCATTGTAAAAGTAACATTCTTAGAGACTAAGGTATAGAATTATTTCATAGAAGGATCGACTGAAAAGGAGGCATGGTGAGAAGAAATTATTGAGGATGCATTGATCACCTTAGGAGGAATGGTCGCGATAGCCTAGACCACAGTTGATGCCTCGGGCAAATTTTGCAAGAGAATGGACTTGGAAAGTAGAAATGTTGTACCTCGATCTGAATCTATAGTGTCTTTGTGGCTGAGTCATGGACTAGGTCACTCTCTTTAAGACATTTCACCATTGTGGTGAAATCGTGCAAGGAAGTCTCTGATGCAGCGCCGCCTCCAGGATAAAACAGCCCTAAATAAATGTCAATAGACTCTTGCACAAAGAATGGTGAGTCAGTAGCACTTAAAAAATATTGCTCGGATCTAAGAAAGCTTTAAGGCAGAAGAAGAAGAGAACTCGATTTTGAAACCGATAAAAAGTTCTATCAAATAGCTTGGTTTATATAGAGAAAAATCTGAGTAGATAACAGAGCTGAGTCATGAGAAAATACCGGATTTGGGTTTACAGGGTCTTATTACCAAATCAAATTCGGTTTAAAAATATACTACCAAAAAATAAGGAGCTTTACATCACATTAGCCAAGACAAGCCCGGCATGGGTCAGGTCGAGTTGAGTTGGTCGGTCGGTGCATGTGTGTGTGATGACCAGCATGCTCTCCCTCTTCAACACAAGTGAAAACATTGGGTGCCTAAAGGGTCCATCCTTTCTCTTGTGAATCATATATTTAAATAGGACCACTCTATAGTTCCCCATAATGTGGGACTATTCAATAAGAGGGGTATTCTATACTCCTTTCAATATTTTTAACAGTTCATTTTAAAATCAAATTTTCCAACAATCCCCCAATTGAATTCTTAAAAATATTTTTTCGAGCAATGTCTAATTTTATAAGATTGCGCATAAACAAAGGTATCTTTTTTGAACCTTTGCATGGTGAGCAAGGTCTAGATTATACTAGAGTGACCCGTAGTCTTGAACTCTGTCTCTGACATCAAACCATGCATAACTTTTATAAGTTGTATTCTATAGCCCGTACTTTAAAGGCCGTGCATGTCTATCCCAGTTTAGTGAACGCTCTAGAAATTTTGTCTAAAATTCCATAGGAAACAGCTTCATTTACACATTCACATAGGTGAACCTATCAAGAGTACTCCTGTAGCTAGGTACTCCAATCCACATAGAGTATAGATTTCATCAAGAGTTAAACTCATCATCCTGTCACTTCAAGATTACATGCTTCTAACTAATGAAACTAGCATGTTCAATCAATGTCACTTCATAACTTATTATTACCTATCGAACCTATTTCTTGGGATCTTCAGTAATTAGGTTGGGTTACCATTATGAGTGACTTCTCATTCTAAGGGCAATGGTCCCATCCTTTTAGATGTAAAAAGGACTTTCTCTCTAGCCAATCCTTTCGTCAAAGGATCCACCAAATTCTCATCGGTGCATACATGATCCACTCCTATAGATCTAGAAGAGATATATTGTCTTACATTACTGATCTTACGATGAATTTGTCATCTCTTACTATTGTAACAATGGTTCTAAACTTTTGCAATAGCCGCGGTACTATCGCAATGGATCAACACAGCTTGCATTAGTTTTTCGCATAAAGGGATCTCAGCTAGCAGATTTCTTAAGTAATCTGCTTTTTCACTACCAGTAGCTAGTGCTATCATTTCTGACTCCATAGTAGATTGAGCCAAAATAGTCTGTTTCTTAGATTTCCAAGAAACAGCTCCTCCTGCAATACTGAAAATATATCCACTAGTGGCTTTGGAATCGTCTGATAACGTATTCCAACCTGCATCTCTATATCCGTCATGGACAATGGGAAACTTTTGATAGTGTAGTACAAGGTTCATGTTCTTTTACGGCATCCCATGACCCTTTCAATAGCATGCCAATGCTTTGTACTAGGTCTGCTAGTAAACCTGCACAATAATCCAACGACATTGGCAAATGTCGGGTCTAGTACAATCAGTGGCATACCGAAGACTACCAATGACGCTCGCATATTCAGACTATCTTACACCTTCACTAGTGTTCTTAAATAGTTTTACACTTGGTTCATATGGTGTACTGGAAGGTTTACATTTAAAGTAATTATATTTCTTCAACATCTTCTCAATATTATGAGATTGATCCAAAGAAATTCCCTTTTCAGACTTAGTAATCTTAATACCAAGAATTACACTCACTTCACCAAGATCTTTCATATCAAAATTGGCACATAGTATGGACATAACATGATTCATAGCATGAATATTTGAACCAAATATAAGCAAGTCATATGCATATAAACATATGATAGTGCAAATGTTATTCTCAAATTTATAACAAATACACTTATCACTCTCATTTACTTTAAAACCATGTGAAATAATTAGATTGTCATAATTTTTAGGCCATTGTTTAGGTGTCTGTTTAAGATCATATAGAGACTTATCTAATTTAAAAACTTTATGCTCTTGACCAGGTATAACAAAACCTTTGGGTTGGTCCATATAAATCTCTTCTTCTAATTCACCATTCAAAAGAGCAGTTTTTACATCCATTTGGTGAATTAATAGATCATAAAGTGAAGCAAGAGAAATTAATACTCGAACTGATGTTATTCTTATAACAAATGAAAAGATATTTAGAATGTCAATGTTTTCTCTTTGTCTAAATCCTTTAGGTACAAGACGAGCCCTATATTTGTCAATTATACCATTAGGTTTCAACTTCTTTTTTAGTACCCACTTACAACCTATGATTTTACAACCTAGAGGTAAGTCAAACGATGCTAAGTTTTATTAGATTTAAGAGATTCCATTTCATCATTTATAGCTTCTTGCTAGAGGTCTGAATCTAAAGAAGACAAAGCTTCTTTTAGATTAGCAGCGTCCTCTTCTAGCGCATAAGCATAATATTCTGGAACAAAATCTTTACCTATCCTACCTCTTTTACTTCTTCTGGTTCAGATTCAATTTCCACATTATTTTCATTATTTCTAATTATTTGATTATTAGTGGTAGATGTGCCCCCACTATTCCTAAGTTTATTTTCAAAGAAATCATCATCATTTGACTCAATAATAACTTGAGCATTCAAATTAAAAAATCTACGTGCTTTAATGTTAATGGAATAACCAATGAAAATACATTCATATGCTTGACTTGCTAATTTAATTCTTTTAGGGTTAGGAATACAAACATATACTAAGCAACCCCAAGTTTTAAAATAAGACAAGTTGGGTTTATGATTTTTTAAAATCTCAAAAGATGAAATTTTTCTCTTTGATTTAGGAATTCTGTTTAAAACATAAAAACAGTTAACAAATTTTACCCCCACCAGTGTGATGTTGCACCCAAATTCAGTAAAACAACTACAACTAATTCGGTAAGAGTCCTATTTTTTCTTTTAGATTTACCATTCGTTTCATACGAATAAGATGCAGTTCTGTGATGTATTATGCCATGTTGATTATAAAATTCAGTGAATAGGCTAGATTCATATTTTGTTCCTCTATCACTTCGAAATCTCTTAATTTTCTTATTAAATTAGTTTTCAATTTCAGTGACAAATAACTTAAACATATCTAGTGCATCACTTTTATTTTTCATGAGATAAACATAAGTGAAATCAGAACAATCATCAATAAAAGTAATAAAGTAGCATTTGCCATCACTAGAGTGCCATCCAGTTCATATATATCAGAGTGTATTAAATCTAAAGGTTTTGACTCTCTAAACATAGATTTATGCGAGGTCTTTATAATTTTAGCTTGGCTACAATATTCATATTTTTCTGAATCATTTATGGATAGTTTAGGGATTATGCCTAAGTTACTCATATTATGAATCAGTCACTTATTAACATGACAAAGTCTAACATGTCAAATATTAAAATCACACAGCATATAAGTAGAACTATTAACTTTATTCAAATCAACATTAACCTAAACAACCCATCTACAACATATCCTTTACCAACAAAAACACCATTTTAGTGATGGTGTACAAGTCAGATCCAATAGTTTGAGTAAAACCAGCTTTATTTAAAAAAAAACAGATACTAAATTTTTCCTCATCTTTCCTCATCTCTGGTGTATGCATCACATCTTTCAGCAACAAGTTCTTTCCATAGGTAAACTTTAACTCCACAGTTCCAATTCCAGCAATGGTAGTGGTATAAGAATCTTCCAACATTACTTTCATGTCATTAGCAGCATTATATGTTTTAAAAATATCACGATTATAGAAAACATGGCAAGAAGCACCAAGATCTACCCGTTATCCTTCTGATCCACTGACTAGGTTGATCTCAGTAAGCATAGCCATAAGGGCTTCTTCAGTCAAGTTAGCCGGCGGTGCAGGTTTTGGTCTGTTCCGAAACTTTCGTGCCATATGGCCTAGTTTGCCACAGTTGTAATAAGAACAACAGTCCAGTACCATTCTTTAGGGAGGCATTTTACTGTTTGTTCTGAGGCTGATTGTTGCGGTTCTGATTCGGTTTGCGATTTTGATTTTTGAAATTTTTCGCATTCAGTTTCAGACCTGCGTGTTAGAACCTTGTATTTTGATGTTTTGTTCATGACAACTATATAAGTTTATATTATACGAACTAATCAAATTTGCAGGAGAAGAAACTATTCTACTCAACGATAGATCGAAGACCAAAGATTTCAAATAGAAGTTTCAAAGTTTATAATTGGTTTGTCTTTAGTATAGTTAGTAGTTAATGATTGTTAAAATCTCTCCTAGGTGGTATATGCACACACACACACACATGTTTTTAAATCATATTCAAAAATAGATACACACACTAAGTTTTGATTATAAAAAGTTTATACTTACATTGCTTTTAGAAAGAAGTTTATTGAGCAGAAAAAAACAGTTTAAGTCAATTGAACGAGGGTGTGCAGTCGACTGAAACATGCACAAATTATTTTGAAGGTTCATTCGACTTAACACCTCCATTCATTCGACTGAACAAAGTGTCTTTTCAAAATAAAATAAAATTTCGAAATATTTTGAATCTTCAGTTGACTGAATTTCTTTCCTCAATCGACTAAATATTCATAACGGCTATTTTCTGAACGGTCACCTTCTTTTAATGAACGGAAACAAATTTTAATCCAACAGTTGATTATGTATCTTTTGGTCGAAACTTTTCACGAATGGTTGCATCTTTTTAACTCTATATATAGACTTGAATTCAGTTGTTTTCAATAACATAATTCTCTGATTCTATTCTATATTCTTGCTATCTAATTTCTGCCATTTGCTTTCATAAACGCTTTCAAATCACTTGCACATTCAAGCACAAACTTATTTGTGATTAAAATTACTTCCAATCTTCACGTACTACACTATATACCACAAAGGAGAAGATTATAGGAAGGGTGTACTCTAAAGACTCATCCGTTCTATCTACAGAGCACAATCAGTCAAGAAATCTTATTGTATTGTTGAAGTCTTGTTCGGTTGCTCAGGGGTAGAAGTCATATTCGGTTGTCTAGGTGGTAGAAATCCTGTTCGGATGCTTAGGCAGTGTAATACCTATTACTCCGGGTTAAGTGAGGGTAGATAGTTAAATTCCAGAAGGAGTCTGGGACTGGACGTAGAATGAGACTTCGAACCAGTATAAAAATCCCTGGTGTCATTTACTTTACCATTTACTTTTTATATTCATATTCCGCACTAGTAGTTAACTTAGATTATATTCCATTTTATGATCCATAGCAGCACTTTCATTTGATATCGAAGCAAGGCCGTCTTATAACTGTAGCACGGTTATTTGATACACAGATTAATATGGAAAATAACACTAACACAAGTTTTGTTGAAGGTCAATCCACTGCACGACTACCACTATTTAATGGTTTGAACTATAATTACTGGTCAACTAGAATGAGAAATTTTATGCAAGCAAATGGATATGATACTAGGAATATTACTCAAAATGAATGCACTATACCCACTACACCCTTTGCAGAATGGTCAAATACACAAAAGATAGATGCTACATCGAGTGCAAAAGCTATGAATATGATATTTTGTGCCTTAGACAAAAATGAATTTAATAGGGTTAGCATGTATACAACTGCTTATCAAATTTGGAGAAGTCTTAAAATCACACATGAAGGACTAACAAAGTTAAACCAAGCAAGATTTCTATGCTAAAAAATGAGTTCCAAAATTTTAGAATGAGGCCAGATGAAACTATAAATGACATGTATTCTGGATTTCAAGACATACATCATTCACTATTAGTGTTAGGAGAAAAAAAATTAGTTTGATATTGTCTCTAAAATTTTAAACTCTTTAACGGATGAATGGGAACAAAAAGTCTTAGCTATTGAAGAAGCTAATGACATTTCTACCATCAAACCTGAAGAGTTAATTGGAAATCTTATGTCATATGAAGTGAGTTTGCCGACTAAGCGAGATCAAGCACAAGACAAAAGGAATATTGCATTCAAAGCTGAACAAGAGGATTCATATTCAGATGAAGATGACATGGCATTGATCGCAAAGAATTTCATAAAGTTTCTAAAATTCAGAAAGAACAAGAAGTTTGGAAACAATAGGAGAGACAACTCCAACAAACTGCTAGTCTCAAATCTCGAATGCTACGAATGTCATAAGAAAGGTCACATGAAGAAAGACTATCCTGATAGAAAGAAAGACAGATTCAAGAATAAGAAGGACAAGTACAAAAGGAAGCAGGCATTCTCAGTTACATAGGATGATTCAGAATCATCTTCATCGTCAAACAGTGACACAAACAGTGATTCTGAACAAGCTAACATCTGCTTTATGGCTTCAACCAACAATGTAAGTGATTATCTTTTGATGATTTAATTGAGATAAATTTAGAATTGTTAGGTAAACTCAAAGAGGTTAAAAGAAAGTATAAAGATGCACTAGAAAAATTAAATAGAACCAAAATAGAACCTAATATGCTAAGAGATGAAAAGAAAATTTAAGAAGAAGAACTTGTTAATGCACAATATTCTTTGTCTAATATTTCTTCACAACTCACTATGCTAACAAATGAAGTAGAAGTGCAAAAAGAAAGAATATGGCATTAGCTTCAGAAAATCATGAGCTAAAATCAAATGTCAAAATTCTTGAATTGAAAAATACTAGTCTCAATAATGAATTAGAGAATATTACTAAAAATGTAACTAATTTTAATAAAGGAAGAGAAAATATTTCTAAAATAATTAGTAATCCTCAAACTACTTCTAATAAGAATGGATTAGGATACAAAAATTCTTCAAAATAATTATAATAAAGAATAGTACATCATATAAAAATTTCAATTTGAATAATAATTTTGTAAAAGCTAAAACAAAGTCAGAGGTTGTTACTCAAAAGAAAGTAATTGGTAAAACAAATACTATAAAATTTGCGTACCAAAAACTAATAATAATTTAATCAAAGATAAGTATATATAATCTTTTATAACTACAGTTCATAAAAATAAAGATTTTACTTATAAAGGGAAGTCTAAACCCTCTTTGGTTTGGCTTTCTAAAATCTAACTCTTAGTACCCTAATAAAAAATTGGGTACCCACGTCATTCATATATTTTTTGCACGTACCTTCTAAGAAAAGAGGAAAGTGGATACTAGACAGTGGTTGCTCAAAACACATGATAGGAAATAAAGATATGCTAACCAACATTATCTACTCGAATGGAGGATCTGTCACATTTGGAGATAATTCCAAAGGCTATATCATCGGCAAAGGCGATGTGAGAAATGACGGTACATCTAACTTACCTCTTATTACAAATTTTTTATTAGTTAAAAATTTAAAACATAATTTGCTAAGTATAAGTCAGCTATGTGATAAAGGTTTTAATATAACTTTTTCAGAGAATAAATGTAACATTTTTGATCAAAATAATAGTCTTATTTTTGAAGGAACAAGAGAAAGAAATATTTATATACTAAATATGAAAGTCAATCACAACACAAATATGTGTTTAGTAGCCAAAGATAACGATCCTTGATTATGACACAAAAGATTTTGTCACTTGAATTTTAAAGATATTAACAAATTATCTAAGAATAATTTAGTTAGAGGTTTACCAAAAATGAAATTTAAAGTAAAAAATATTTGTGATGCTTGTCAATTAGGAAAATTAACTAAATCATCATTTAAATCAAAGAAAATGATTTCTACATTACAACCTGTTAACCCGCCTTTTGGCAAGGCCTTGGACAGGCAGATTTAACTATACCGGTTGCTCGACTGTCGAGATCGAAATACGATGGATTTTAGTCTATTGGATGGATAGGCAACCAATCATGAATGGTAATCATGATTGTGCAGCAGGAATTCGCCATAGTCGATGGACGAAGGCTATTGGATACTTGAAACTTAGGTTTCGATGAGTCGCAAGTCGCCCTGGATTTTCTTCGAGTCGTATGGAGTTGAGCTTCGAGTTGTACGAATGATTTCTTCATGTCTTTTAGGCGGCTCGGCATGAGTGGCTTGGCATTGGCGGCTCGACATAGGTGGTTCGGCCTCAATGGTGGTTCGGCACATGGAGGTGGCTCGACATAGGTGGTTCGGCCTTAATAGTGGTTCGGCACACGGAGGCGGCTCGGCGTTGTGGTTGTAATTGTGATTGATTCTCATATCAATAAAAAGGAAATTTCTGGAGTGAACGTAGGCCGGAGTCAGCCGAACCACTATAAATCTTCTGTTTTTACTGCTTTTTTTTTTATTTTTACTGTTCTTCATATTGATACTCTCTACATACATTCTATCTATGATCTGTGACTGGTATTTGGTGCTTTCATTTGGATTTGGGTGTTAGCGACCAATTTTGGCGCTAACATTTTGGTGCTTTCACTGAGAAGGCTAGCACTCAGGAATTGGAAAGCTTGGATTTTGGATTTAAAGACTTAGGAACTCGGATTCTGGAGACTATGGCAAAGAAATCAACCAGGAGGCAAAGGACAGAGAGGAGTTAGCAAGAGGGAAGTCAGGAGGCTTCATCCAGAGGTAATCAAGCCTCTGTCTACATCATGATGGATGAGATGCAGATGATGATGGGAGCTATGCAGGAAGAATTGCTGAAAAGACAAGAGGAGGTAATGTGGAACCTACTTCGACAAGCTGGACAAGTTGGAGCACAAAATCAAGGAAATGGACCAACTGCGGCTGCTGACAATGCAGAACAAGGAATCAGAGCTGTAGAAGTTTCTGGCGGTCAAAACCAGAACCAGACTGGAGGGATTGAAGGAAATCAGCAAAGGCCTGGGGGCAGACCCCCGGGAGTGGATACTGGAATAGCTATGAATGAAGCTTGGCGAGTAGGGACCGACATGAACGTAAACGACCAGCATGAATAGTACTACCCAGAGTACCCTCCAAGACATGGGGGGAAAGGTGGAGATGTGAACAGGGGACTACCCCCAGATGGAGACGAGCGGATGGATGGATTAATAAGAAGGATTATGAGAGGAGGACTAACGAGTAGAGGCTTGGAGGAAGTTAGTCGAAGTCCGTTCACTCTGAAAATCAGGAATACAAGGAACCCTCCAGAATTAAAACTGCCAACACTGGAGGCCTATGATGGAAAATCAGATCCAACTATGCATGTAACAAGATACATCAGACATATGGAAGTGCTGGGGGCATCTGAGGAGGTGATGGCAAGGTGTTTCCCTCTATATTTGACGGATTTGGCTGCACTCTGGTTTAGGCAGCTAGAGACTGGATCGATCAGGACATGGGGCGAGCTAGTGGAATGCTTCATGAGACAGTTCAGGGTCCACGTGACGCGACCCAAGACTGTGATGACATTGCATCAATGAAGCAGAGGACCGGAGAGTCCGTGAGGGGTTTTATAATGCGATTTAATGCACTTGTAGCTTCAGTAGATCGCCCGGATCCATCAATGATTTTGATGGCAACGGTAGTAGGGATTGCTGAGGGAACTGAATTCAAGGACTCACTGTCACGGGACCCACCACAGGATCTTGGGGAATTCTATCATGAGGCAGAGAGATTCATTCGGTTAGAGGACTCACGTGCCGAAAGGTAGGAGATAAACATCGTGCAAGGCGAAGGAACGTTTGACGAAGGACGAGGAATGGATAAAGGAAAGCGAAAACTGGATGATGGACCTGGTGGTTCAGACAAACGGAGGAGAGGTCGAGAACCCAAATTCGCAACGTACACGGACTTGACAGATAATTTGGAACGGATCTATTTGGACACTCGGAGGCAGCTCCCCTATTGGAAACCACCCAGGAGGGACCCCACTGAACGGGAATGCAGGAGCGGGAAGTACTGCCTATTCCACAAGCTGGAAGTGCACTCCACAGATGAATGTCGCCACCTGAAGGATGTGGTGGAGGAACATGTTAGAAGTGGTAGGTCGCCACAGTATGTGAGAAATCGGACTGGAGCAGTAGAACACGAGCAGCTACCGCTTGGATCAAACATGAACGACTCTCGAATGGGGTCATGACTCGTCATCCGCTGATCGTAATGGCAAGGATCGAGTTCAGGATTTGGACTCTGGTCATCGAATAATCTTTTCTTATTTTTTTTAAAAAAATAAACAACAATTATGCCACTCACACATGTAAGGGAACCAGAGTGATCCCCAAGCATGCTCTGAGACGATAATAGGCTGCTTTGCCCGGAGAGGCAACCCTTAGCTTCTTCTATTTTTCTTATTGGACATTTGTACTTTGGATTTGATAAATGGATTTTGGTTTTATGAAACAAACACCTAACCGGAGAGTTATGTGATGGATATTGGAAGTCGGTTGGAAATTAATCGCTTAATGTTCAGGGACACTGAACCGAAGTGCATGGAGCGACGCCGCTTCACCGAAGAGCGACAGGATCAGCTCGCTCGTGGTTGTTTCCCCTTCACTAGAGAGTGACAGGATGTGATCCAACAAGAGCCCGGAGAGGCTATAATCGGTCTAGGACTTAGGCCATGACATCGCTTAATGTTTAGGTATACTTAACCGGAGTGCAGGGAGTGATGCTGTTTCGCCGGAGAGCGAAAGGATCGGCTCACTCAACGCTGTTTCCCCTTCACCAGAGAGTGATAGGATGGGATCCAGTAAGAGCCCGGAGAGGCTGACATCGGTCCAGGAGGATCAGGGCATCGCATAATGTTCAAGGACGCTGAACCGGAGTGCAGGGGATAGGTTGCTTTGCCGGAGCGCAACAGGATCTACCTATTCAATCGTTAAGTTTGGATCGAGCTTAGCAAGGGTCCGGAGAGGCCACCAACGATCTGGAAAGATCGTAGGATTTTATTACTGACTTCCAAGGTGTGAAATGGATTTGGATAGTGGCTTCGAACAGCTACAGATTTGGATAAGGATCCGGGGAAGTCCCGGATTTGGATATTGACCCGGAGAGGTCATGGATTTGGTTATTTGATTCGGAATTGGATATCGATACGGAACAGTCGTGGATTTGGGTAAGAATATGGCAATGGCACTTGGGTAAAATGGATTGGATTATAGATCGGATTTGAGGCTATTCAAAATACACCTTCCAAAGCAAGGCATGTTTTGGGGGGCAAATGTTAACCCACCTTCTGGCAAGGCCTTGGACAGGCGGACTTAACTATACCGGTTGCTCGACTATCGAGATCGAAATACGATGGATTTTAGTCAATTGGATGGATAGGCAACCAATCACGGATGGTAATTATGATTGTGCAGCCGAAATTCGCCATAGTCGATGGACGAAGGCTATTGGATACTTGAAACTTGGGTTTCGATGAGTCGCAAGTTGCCTTGGATTTGCTTCGAGTCGTATGGAGTCGAGCTTCGAGTCGTACGAATGATTTCTTCATGTCTTTTAGGCGACTCGGCATGAGTGGCTCGACATTGGCGGCTCGGCATAGGTGGTTCGGCCTCAATGGTGGTTCAGCACACGGAGGTGGCTTGATGTTGTGGCTCGGCATAGGTGGTTCGGCCTCAATGATGGTTTGGCACACGGAGGCGGCTCGACGTTGTGGTTCGGTCAGGGTGGCTCGTTAATGGTGGTTCAGCACTAGAGGTCGTTCGGCCTGAGGGGTTGACAAAGGTGGTTCGGTCTTGGTGTGGTTCGGCATTGGACATCGCTCGGCATCGAACATCGCTCGGCATTGGACATCGCTCGGCGTTGTGGTTCGGTCAGAGTCACTCGGCGTTGTGGTTCGACCTTGGTTGCCGTTCGAAATGTGTGGGTCGGCTATACTCGTTCGGTTGAAGGAATCGGCGTATATGTGCTTCGAGTTCTAACATGAACTACTTTGGGTCATCACCTAGGAAGGCTCGGTCGGCGTGTACAAAACTCGGGGTCGGTTACAATGATAACTCTGGTTCGGCCATGGCCTTGATGGGCCTGGGTCACTCAAAAAGCCCAATAACTCAGGATTTGCCTATAAATACAACAGGCGGGGCTTCATAAAAGGGAGACCTTCATTCTGCTCTCTTACTTTCTCTTTTCTGTGGCTACTCTACCATTGTCATTTCAAAAACTCTGGATTGTAATTGTGATTGATTCTCATATCAATAAAAAGGAAATTTCTGGAGTGGACGTAGGCCGGAGTCAGCCGAACCACTATAAATCTTCTATTTTTACTGCTTTCTTTTTAATTTTTACTATTCTTCATATTAATACTCTCTGCATACATTCTATCTGTGATTTGTGACTGGTATTTGGTGCTTTCATTTGGATTTGGGTGTTGGCGACCAATTTTGGCGCTAACACAACCACTTGAGTTATTACATTTGGACCTTTTTGGACCAACTCAAACTCAATCTATAAACCATAATAGATATGTTTTTGTAATAGTAGATGATTTTTCAAGATATACCTGGATAATATTTTTGAAAAATAAAAGCGATACTTTTGAAAACTTTAAAATATCTACTAAAAGAATTAAAAATATTAAGAATTTAAAAATTAAAAATATCCGGAGTGATCACGGTGGTGAATTCGAAAATGAATCTTTTGAAAATTACTGTAATAAGAAAGGAATTGTTTATAATTTTTCATTTCCTAGAACTCCACAACAAAATGGAGTTGTAGAAAGGAAAAATAGAACTCTTCAAGAATGTGCTAGAACATTATTAAATAGAAGTACTCTACCAAAATTCTTTTAGGCAGAAGCTGTAGCAACTGCTTGTTATGTTTTGAATTGAGTCTCCATTAGACCTTTAACTAAACAAACTCCTTATGAACCTTTTAATGGAAGAAAACCTAACATATCATATTTTAGAGTTTTTGGTTCAAAATGTTTTCTATTAAATGCAAAAGTTAAGCTTGGCAAATTCGATCCAAAATCCAATGAAGGAATATTCATTGGTTATTCGGAACGAAGCAAAGCTTACAGAATTTATAATAAAAGAACTAAAGTAATCGAAGAAACAATCCATGTGTCATTCGATGAAAATTTCAAATTTGACCATAAAATAAAAGATGAAGAAATTATTTCTAAATCAAATGACTCAGATGATGATCTTGAAAATAATACTGACAACAATTTTCAAAATGATAATAATATAAGATCCCCACCAAGACTTCTAAGAAATCACCTTATTGAAAATATAATTAGAGAAATTCATACCAATGTAAGAACTCGAAATCAACTAAATCAAATGGGTCACATAGCTTTTCTTTCAAATATTAAACCTAAAAATCCCAAAGAAGCTTCAACTGATGACTACTGGATTATAGCTATGCAAGAAGAATTAGTTCAATTTGAATGTAATGAAGTTTGGGACTTAGTTCCTAGACCAAGTAACCAAGCAGTTATCGGTACAAAATGGGTTTATAAAAATAAAGATGATGAGCAAGGAAATATTATTAGAAATAAAGGTAGACTAGTTGCCCAAGGTTATAATCAAGAAGAAGGTATTGACTATGATGAACATTTGCTCCCGTAGCTCATCTAGAAGCTATGCGTATTTTATTAGCATATGCTTGTTTTAATCATTTTAAACTTTATCAACTGGATGTAAAATGTGCTTTCTTAAATGGTTTTGTAAAAGAAAATATTTATGTAGAACAACCTCCTTTATTCACATATGAAAAATATCCAGATCATGTTTACAAATTAAAAAAAGGCTTTATACAGTTTAAAGTAGGCACCTCGTGCTTAGTATGACGGTCTTAAAAGTTATTTAATTAATTCTGGTTTTAAAATTGGTAAAGTAAATCAAACTCTATTTATAAAACAAGATAAAAATGATATTTTAATAATTCAAAGTTATGTAGATGACATTATTTTTGGTTCCACTAACGAAAAATTATGTCAAGAATTTTCAGAAATTATGACAAGAGAATTTTAAATGTCTGACACGGGAGAACTTTCATATTTTCTTGGCTTACAAATTAAACAATTGAAAAATGGATTTTTTATTAATCAAGAAAAATATTATAATAATCTCATAAAATGATTTGGTATGGAAAATACTTCTGCTAAACCTACTCCTATGAGTACTACATCACATCTCGATAGAGATGAAAATGGCAAAAGTGTTGACCAAAAACTATATGCAGTATGATTGGTTCATTACTATATTTAACTGCAGACATAATGATGAGTGTCCGCTTGTGTGTAAGATTTCAAGCAAATCCCAAAGAATCACATTTGCTTGCAGTGAAGCGAATTTTGCGATACTTAAGCAAAATTAATGACTACGGTCTCTTTTATCCAAAAGAATGTCTTTTTGAGTTAGTATCATATAGTGATGCTGATTTTGGAGGATGTCGAATGGACTGGAAGAGTACTAGTGGTACTTGTTACTTTATTGGACAATCTTTAGTATCTTGGTTTTGTAAGAAACAAAATTGTATTTCACTTTCGACGTATGAAGTAGAATACCTCTCTGCTGCTTTGGCATGTGCTCAAGTAGTCTATATGCGGCAAACACTACAAGATTTTGGAGTAAATCTTTCAAATTCAACAATTTAATGTGATAATACAAGTGCAATAAATTTATCAAAAAATCTAGTAAATCATTCTAGAACTAAACACATAGATATAAGACATTACTTTCTCAGAGATAGTATGGAAAAAGGCAATATTTCATTAGAATTTGTAAATTCAAAAAATTAGAGGGCTTACATATTTACAAAACCTTTAAATGAAAATATATTTATAAAGTTATGTCGAGAATTGGGTATTATATCTTTACTTGATTTATAATTTATTTTTTTTAATTTATTTTTGGAAAATGAAATATTTCAAAAAAAATGTTGCTACTGGCACTCGAACTCGGGATTGCTAACAAGGGAGTTACATGATTTTTCTATTTTGCTATTGTATTTCTTGCTACGCTAACCACTATCTTCCTCACATTACATGAATGGTTCTTATTTCCTACTTCTTTCCTAACTCATAAAAGTTTATTGGCTATAATTGTTCAACAATTTTTTATCTCAGCTTCATATGCCTGAAAATAGTTTTCTCTCTTATATATAAAGACCTATATCTCATCATTTTATTCGTCATCATCCCTCAATATAATTTTTTCTAAGCTTAAAAACTTTTTGATTCTTTTTCCCACAAACATCAACATGTCTTCGCAAGATGAATCCAATCAATTATCAATCAGTTTCAGCACACCTTCCTAAAAAATTTCAAAGAACTCCAACAACTCCACTCCGGTTTATATTCTTGTTAAGATCACACCATCACCTACTCATCATACATGATATACTCCTTAAGGAAAGAGAACTAAGCGTACTCTACGTTTTGATTCTCCATCAACTAAGGAGAACATAGACAGACGATATTCATCATTATCAGAGAGAGACTATGGAACTGAAGCGTGAACTATACTACGAACAGAATGTAAACGCTAAGCGTTTAAGTTTTTTGGAGCAGGCCGCGTTAAAGTTCTACGGGTCTTCGTCGAAGGATAGCATACATCAACCTTCATCAAACCGTTCTCAAGCTCCATAAAATTCTTGGGAACGAAGTCCACAATGTCCTCAGGTGTCACCGAACTTCTAGGAACGCAATAATGTTTGGTCACCAATCCAACCATTACAGGAAATAACGAAGATTGAATAGCAATCCAACGACTCTCATTCTTCAGAAAATTAGATTTTTTTATATCGTTTATGAATAAATGTTAAATGTTTATATTGTTTTTAATAATGTTTTTAATATATAATAATTCTCAAATTATCAATGTTATAATATTAAGAAAGTTTTATTATAAAATTCTTTACTTTATAGGCAAAAAAAGCTTACAGACACAGTTTCAATCGACTCAACAACCAGATCTGGTCGACTGATACTTCAAAGCATAATTTTTTATATAAGGAATTTCAGTCGACTGCCTAAGTAGATTCAGTTGACTGAATTAAGGCTTTTTTAGGCTATTTCATGTGGGAAAATTTTCTCTGCACAATAGTCGACTGAATTCAAATTTAAATTTCAGTCGACTGAACATTCATAGTTCTTAAAAATTTCCATATTTCAGTCGGTCGATCCTATATTTTAAGTCGACTAAATTAGGCAATTTTTAGGCTAAAACTTTCAAGTTGAAAACTTGACATTTTCAGTCGACTACCCCGTATCATTCAGTCGACTGAATTGATGAATTCTGGTTTTTAAAAAATGAAAAGGCACAACTTCCCATGAACCTTTTCACTAACCATATAAATACATCTCCTTCTCTCCAAAAGCCTACTTCATTTTCAGAAACAAAACCCCAGCCCCCATTCTCTTCAAATACAAATTTTCTTCTTCAAATCCATTCAAACTAAATGGCTCCACGACCTTGCCAATCAACCGCCGGACAATCAAAAAACCAAATTAGGTCTTGGCTACATGATGAAACTGCCATCACTCGATTCAAAGCCATGCATAGCTCTAGAATATTTGATGGTTCATTTCTCAACTACCCGGATTTCAATGCATATGGGATCCAAGAAATGATAGAAGCAAGTGGTCTTGACAGCTTGATTAGCTTTGGTGCCAACAACATCAAGGTCCACCCTCTTCTAATTAAGTTATTCTTTGCCAATATGAAATTTGATCACCAAGATCCAAGGAATATGGACGGTTGCATTTGGACTCTTATTTGCAGAGTCTGGATCTACCTTCCCCTCCAACGACTTGGCCATATTCTTCGATGTTCGTATGAAGGCGTTGAGATCAATGATGTTGAAGTCAATATGGACAACCGGGATTAGGTCTCTCATCAATTCCTTTCCGATGATATGACCAATCTCAAATCCATCGCCTTACGACCAAAGGCGTGGATCCTTCATCATGCCCTTTTCCGCTCCATCTAACCTCGTGCGGGAAGCTACGACATGGTCTACAAGCACGACTTCCAAGTGCTTTATGCAATCTACTCCTCCTAAAACATCAATTGGGCCAAGGTCATTCTTGATGAATTCCTCACTGTCAACCACAAGAGGTGCTTCAAGACTATCTTCTATGGAGCTTACATTATGCGGATTCTCCAGAACTTCGTTGTCCCCATCCCCGATGCCGATTTCATTACTATCGGTGAGTTTACAATAAGACATTAAGTCTTATGTGCTTACCAAAATGCCCACCTCATCAAGATATAATTAGCTTCCAACAATAGGCTGCTAATCGGACTCAAGGGATTTCACAACCCTCAGTGACTCACATTGGCTCCTCCTCCTCCCAACCTTCCCGCCAAGTAGAGGAAAAAGAAGACGATGACATTATTGGACTCCACGTTGATTTTCCTCCTAAGGAAGGTCTTATCACCCTCTCGAGGAATCAAAGCAAGATAAATCAACGTTTGGTCAACGTTGAGAAAACCGTCGTCAAGACCAACAAGAAGCTCAACTCATTAAAGGGCTTCTTAAATAAAATTTGGGAAAAAATCTCTTGTACCGGCTCTACTTCCACAAGTGTAGTCGAAAATCCTCCCGCTCCTTTCACTTGGACAACATCCGGGGAAGAAGACGAGAAAGAGGAAGAATCTAGTAGTGAGGAAGTTTAGTCTATTTTTTTTCTTATGTATGTTTTTGTTTTATCATGTTGTATCCGTGAACAAGTATTGTTTATTTTGCTTATTTTATTGTTAAATCAGTGTTGATCACTACAATGTTGTTCTATTTTTCATTTGTTCTAATCCATGATATCTATATTGCTTATTGAATCTATGATTGATTATGAATATAGTTTGGTTAAATTCATGATTTCTATATTGTCATATGTTTACCTGAAAGTACTCATATTTACCATGTTATCATTGTTTAACAATATTCATATTCATCTATACTCTAATGGTTATGCAAATAGTATTCCTTTTGTCGATGACAAAGAGGGAGAATTATGAAGATAAGAAGGTGGTTCATTGATTCAGGGGGAGTTTTAATTACTTTTTATAAATTTTATAAACTTTTAAACTTACATAGTTGTCATCATCAAAAAAGAGGAGAATGTTAGAACCTTGTATTTTGATGTTTCGATCATGACAACTATATAAGTATATATTATATGAACTAACCAAATTTGCAGGAGAAGAAACTATTCTACTCAACGATAGATCGAAGACCAAAGATTTCAAATAGAAGTTTCAAAGTTTATAATTGGATTGTCTATAGTCTAGTTAGTAGTTAATGATTGTTAAAATCTCTCCTAGTTGGTATATGCACACACACATGTTTTTAAATCGTATTTAAAAATAGATACACACACTAAGTTTTGATTATAAAAAGTTTATACTTACATTGCTTTTAGAAAGAAGTTTATTGGGCAGAAAACAACAGTTTAAGTCAACTGAATGAGGGTGTGCAGTCGACTGAAACATGCACACATGCACAAATTAATTTGAAGGTTCAATCGACTTAACACCCCCATTCAGTCGACTGAACCAAGTGTCTTTTCAAAATAAATTTAAATTTCAAAATATTTTGAATCTTCAGTTGATTGAATTTCTTTTCTTAGTCGACTGAATATTCATAACAGCTATTTTCTGAACGGTCGCCTTCTTTTAACAAACAGAAACAACTTTTAATCCAACAGTTGTTTCCGTATCTTTTGGCCGAAACTTTTCACGAATGATTACATCTTTTTAAATCTATATATAGACTTGAATTCAGTTGTTTTCAATAACATAATTCTCTGATTCTATTCTATATTCTTGCTGTCTAATTTTTGCCATTTACTTTCATAAATGCTTTCGAATCACTTGCACATTCAAGCATAAACTTATTTGTGATTAAAATTACTTCCAATCTTCATGTACTACACTATATATCACAAAGGATAAGATTATAGGAAGGGTGTACTCGAAAGACTCATCCGTGCTATCTACAGAGCATAATCAGTCAAGAAATATTATTGTATTGTTGAAGTCATGTTCGGTTGCTCAAGCGGTAGAAGTCCTATTCGGTTGTCTAGGCAATAGAAATCCTGTTTGGTTGCTCAGGCGGTGTAATACCTGTTACTTCAGGTTAAGTGAGGGTAGATAGTTAAATTCCAGAAGGAGTCTGGGACTGGACGTAGAACAAGACTTCGAACCAGTATAAAAATCCCTGGTGACATTTACTTTACCATTTACTTTTTATATTCATATTCCACACTAGTAGTTAACTTAGATTATATTCCATTTTATGATCCATAGCTGTACTTTTACTGCGTTTGTGAATTCCTTAGTGTTGTTGGTAGATACAACAAGCACATCTTCTTCCTGTTCATGTTTTCTGGCCTCTTCTTCAATACGAAGACGAGTATTCAAACTCTCTAAGGAAAACTCCTTAGTCTTTTGCCTAAGAATATTGTTAAAGTCTTTCCAACTAGGGCGTAATTTATCAATTACTACAGAAACCTGAAACTTTCGTCTAAAGCCATACCTTCGGAAAAGATTTCAAGCACAATGTTTTGAAGCTCGTGTGATTGCGCCTCTACAGATTTGTCATCCATCATCTAAAACTTCAAATAGCGACTTACAACATACTTTTTCACTCCAGCTTCCTCGACATCATATTTCTTTTTCCGTGCATCCTAAATCTTTTTTGCTGACTTATCTAAGTTGTAGTAATCGTACAGATCATTGCTCAAGCCAATAAGAACATAATTTTTGCAGAGGTAGACATGGTCCATCCAGTCCTACAAAGCCTTTTTATGATCGTCCATTGCTTCTTCGGGTAGCATTGGTTTTTTTTGTCGTTAGCACATGTGCCACCTTCCATGTAGTAAAAAAGAATCCATCTTTTAGCGCCATCATTTGAAATGCAAGCCCTAAAATTTGAACGGCGCAGCAGACACAATCGAAAACTGAAATATAAACGTCGGGGCAATAGAATCGTCAGGGATCGAAGCTATACATTTTAAAATTATTGTACCTCGATCTGAATATGTAGTATCTGTGTGGTTGAGTCGCGAATTTGGTTGCTCTCTTTAAGATGTTTCGCCATTGTGCCAAAATCTTATAAGGCAGTCTTAATATAGAGCCCCCCTTTAGGATAAAAAAAACCCTAAATCAATATCAACAGCCTCTTGCATGAAGATTAGTGAGTCAGTAGCACCCAAAAATATTGCTCGGATCTAAGAAAGCTTTAGGGCAGAAGAAGAAGAGAACTCGATTTTGAAACTGATAAAAAATTCTATTAAATTGCTTGGTTTATATAAGGAAATTTCTAATTAGATAACGAGGCTGAGTCATGAGAAAATAACGGATCTGAGTTTACTAGGTCTTATTACCAAGTCAAAATCGGTTTATAAATATACTGCCAAAAATAAGGAGCTATACATCGCATTAGCCAAGCCAAGCCCGGCCCAGCCAGGGTCGGTACATGTCGAGTCGGTCTATCGGCATGTGCGTGTGTAATGGCCAGCATGCTCTCCCTCCTCAACATAAGAGAAAACATTGGGTGCCCAAAGGGCCTATCCTTTCTCTTATGAATCCTATATTTAAATAGGACCACTCTACAGTTCCCTAAAATGAGGGACTATCCAATAAGAGGCGCATTCTGTACTCCTTCCAATATTTTTAACAATTCATTTTAAAATCAATTTTTCCAACAAGAAATGAGGATGAGGTACTTTGGATGACCCTATTATTTTTGGATTATGGAAATTAGCCACAAGGGCCTCTCTAGCAAGTGCAATTAGTTTCTAGGACACACGGCTGAAATAATTACTTTTAAGGACAAAATGCAAAATAATTAGTTTCTAAGGCCAAAAAATCTATGAAATTATGTCCTTGAAAGTAATTGGACTGCTGACTTTGTCCTTAAAAGTAATTATTCTGCTGAGTTTGGCCTTGAAATTAATTTCTGTGGATGTGTGTCCTAGAAACTAAGTGGACTGTAAAGTTTGTCCTTATGGTGAAATACCCCTTTTGGATTTGTAGGATCTAAAGCGATGGTAGACCCACTTTTGGTAATGGGTTTTATATCCTCGAATGTAGTTTCTCTCGTCTTTGGCCTAGGTAGAAGCTTGCTAGTTGGGATTGCATTGTAAAGTAAGACAAAGCTAGTAGGTGAAATTTTAAGATAGATAAAAGACAAACAAAAAGAAGGATAATGGTGTAAAACTATAATAATAACATCCTAAAATAACTATGGTTGTTCTAACTCTGAGGTATACCCATGGGGATATAAGAGGCTTTGGTTTTGACATAATCTATATCTTCCTCTTTGGTTCTTAAAATCGTCCTTTTCACCATGGCTTTTTTTGTAGTAATGTCAATTTCAGTGTTCATAGATTTGAGATATTTGAGAGAATTTTAATTTAGTGAATATAAAAGAAGGTAAGATAAGATTACAATCTTAGAGGGTTTTAGTTATTTGAATAATTCAACATAATGCGGCTACATATTTCAATGTTCGAATGTATGGATTATCTTGTGATTAAGTCTAGTTATGTGATCTATTCTGTAATAAATATATTAAGACTTAGGGGGTATATTCGTAATGTAAAATTATAACGTGTGGATACCAGAATGACAATTTTATTTTGTTGAAGGGCCAAACTGAATAAAATATCACAATACTATAAATATGCAGTTATGGTCCCCAAATTACACAAGTCTTATCATATTCTCTCTACCCTCTTCCACCGAGAATTTTTCAGATCTAAGCTTGTATCAATTTGGAAGATTAATTGATTTTCTCTTAATAAATATCAATGGATTCAGGTATGTCTTTCGCTAATCTTTCTAATTTCGTATACTTATTTTTCAATTCAATCAATATGGGTTATATGTATTCAGATCTAAAATATATTGATTTTACTGAGAAAAGTTTAATCTTGTTACTTGAGGAAAATATGATAAGGTTCTAAAGTTTACAATCTTTTGTTGATTCACTTGATCCATTTATTTCATACGGATTTGTACGACATCTTTGGCTATTGGTTATTGTTCCAATAATTTAAAAACAGTTTTTTATTTGATTTCGATGCTATTTGATACTCAGACTATGGCTGTGAACCCGACACTATTTACTTTTAACCTACACATGTCTATTACCTATAAACTAGTCACCATCCTATCTAGATGATGATTTCTATTTGTTGTTCGTATTTTTTTGATACAGATGTAGATAGAAATCCTATGATGAATGTTTGTTTCTTGATGCTAGCGTGCTAAATGTTTTAATTGTTTCAAATGCCTATCTGACTCATATGATTGCATCATGATGCCATTGTATTGTTTATGGATTTAGCCTATTCATCACGTGAAGTAATGTTGACTCGTACTATTGGACTAATTTTCTTAAAGATTTTGGTTTGCTGTGAATCTAATTAATATAACATGTATTGATATTTATTCTTTAAATAAAGCATCCACTTGATCATATGCCACACTGACATGACAACAACCATCAATTTGAATTCATATACATGCGCTGACATTTCAGCAATTCATTTTCTAGAAGTATTACATATATGGACCATGCTATATTAAAATATGTTTTATCTCCTATCTTGAATAGTAGTAGTTAAAATAAAGTAAGTAATATTTTATATCAATAATTATTGCAAATATTATTCATTTATGTATTGTTACAGTTTACTTGATGTCAAATTTTCAGTATTGTTATAAATCATATTTTAATTTGTAAAAAAATTTGACATTGATATTTATGGCAAATATATAAATGAACAAGTTAAGGTTATATACAAACTGATTCAAATAATATTTTGTATCTCTTTGTAAATTAATTATAAACATCTTACAACTTTAAATGAATTGATGAAAATACATGTCATCAAAGTGGCCTCTCTTATTTTGATTGTTTACGAAATTGTTTGATATTTGTGTGTATTTATTCATGCGAATGTTAGCTAGCCCAAAGGAAGGTTAATATTTAGCCGAATCACTTATACATATGTAATGATAAATATGTGAGAACTATATAGTTTTACAAGTGACTCATTGGCCAACAAAGGAAGTCTTATTTGACTTGAACTTTTTGTCAGTATTTGATCATTACAACAAGAATACCACTTATAATTAATATTACCGTCTAAAGACTTGATATTAATGTTGTGCTAAGTATCTTAAGAAGAGACTTACCAATTATTTGAATTGACTGCGATCTTGAATTTGTAATGTGAGCATATTTAGTTGATTCTTATATCAAAATTACAGCTAATTTAACTACGGTATCTTCCAATCTAAACAACATTCCTATTCTGACTGGAACAAACTTTAAGGATTGGAAAGAGAACATATTGCTTGTTCTTGGCTGCATGAATCTTGACCTTGCACTTAGGATAGATGAACCTACCCCTCCTACGGATGAAAGTTCTTCTGATGTTATAAAGAACTTTGAGAGGTGGGATCATTCAAACCATATGAGTCTAGTGACCATAAAGCGTGACATTCCGAAGACATTTAAGGGTGCGGTATCTGAAAAGATAACCAATGCCAAAGATTTTCTTATTGAGATTGAATTTTTTTTTGCTAAAAATGATAAGGCGGAAACAAGCACGCTTTTGCAATGCTTGATTTCTATGAAGTATCAAAGCAAAGGGAGCATAAAGGAGTACATAATGGAAATGTCTAATATTGCTTCAAAACTTAAGGCACTTAAGCTTGAGATTTCAGAAGATTTGCTCTTGCATTTGGTATTAATCTCTCTTCCTTTACAATACAACCAGTTTAAGATCAGTTACAACTGTCCAAAGGATAAATAGACTCTTAACGAGCTTATTTTGTATTGTGTGCAAGAAGAAGAGAGATTGAAGCATGATAAGACTAAGAGTGCTCATTTGGCATACATCTCTAATGGGAAAGACAGAATGTGAAAGAAGGATAAAGAAACTGCTAAGTGTCCAATGGAAAAGAAACAACATAAGGAGGCTGATGTTTGTTACTTTTGTAAGAAGACTAGACATTTAAAGAAAGATTGTACCAAATATCATGCATGGTGTGTTAAGAAAGGCATATCTTTTTCTTTGGTCTGTTTTGAAGTAAATTTAACTACAATACCTAGAAACACTTGGTGGTCAGATTTGGTGCCTCTATTCACATAAGTGTTTCTATGCAAGGCAACTTGAGCTAAAGAAATCCAACTGATGCTAAAAGATACATATATGTGGGTGTTGGAAAATCAGTTAAAGTAGAGGCTATTGGACATTTTAAGTTGTTATTAAGAACTCAGCCTTATTTGGATTTATTTGATACTTTTGTTATACTGTTGTTTACATGGAATTTGTTTCTATTTCTAAGTTGGACAAATCCGGTTATTCTTGTTCATTTGGGAATGGTATTCTTAGTTTATCAATAAATCAACTCTTGGTGGAACTGGTTCTCTTAATGTTTATGATAACTTATACATGCTTGATGTTAATACCTCTTATAATGAAGCCTTGCATGTGGAATCATGTGGTACTAAAAGGAAAGTTAATAAGGAAAATTCAACTACATTATGGCACAATCGCTTAGGTTATATATCTAAAACAAGAATTCAAAGGCTTGTGTTGGATTGCATTTTGGAATCCATTGATTTTTTAGATTTTGATGTCTGTGTGGAGTGCATCAAGGAAAAACAGACCAAAAATAAGAAAATAGGTGCCAATAGAGCAATCGACGTCTTATAATTGATACATACAGACATGGGCTATTCCCTGAGGCATCATCGAATCGTCAACAATATTTTTTCACATTCATAGACGACTACTCAAGATATGGCTACCTATTTCTTATACATGACAAATCAGAATCCTTGGACATGTTCAAGAAATTTAAGGTAGAAGATGAGAACCAACTCAATAAAAGAATCAAAACTATCAGATCTGACCGTGGAGGTGAATATTATTGTAAATCTGATGGATCAGGTGAACAATGTCTAGGACCATTTTCCCAATTCCTAGAGGAATGTGGAATAGTCCCACAGTACACCATGCCAGGTTCACCTAGCATGAATGGTGTTGCTGAGAGATGAAAAAGAACTCTTAAAGACATGGTGAGGAGTATGATTAGTCATTTAACCTTATCAAAATCATTCTGAGGGGAGGAATAAAGACGACAGTTTATATCCTTAATAAGGTACCTAATAAAGCAACTGCAAAAACACCATATGAGCTTTGGACTAGCAAATAGCCCACTCCAAAACATTTTCATATTTGGGGATTTCCAGCCAAGGCATGGCTTTATGTGCCAGATGAAAAAAATTTGGACTCTGTAGTGAGAGCTACTTTATTGGTTATTCTGAGCGATCTATGGGCTATAACTTTTATGATCTTATACTAAGGAAAATTTTTGAGACGGGAATTGCAACATTTTTTTAGGTTGTTGTGTTAGGGAGGAGAAATGAAGTAAGGAACATTATTTTTAAGGAGGAATCATCATCTATAACTCCCACTACAGTTACTTCTTTTGACAATGTACAGATTATCATTCATGTCCTTAATGAAGAAGTAAATCTGGAATCCCAACAAGACAATGTTGAAGAAAACCTTCTTCAAGTTGAGGACAATGTTCCAAAGAACAAACTC
The DNA here is from genome assembly GCA_030737815.1 of Allium fistulosum. NCBI lineage: Eukaryota > Viridiplantae > Streptophyta > Magnoliopsida > Asparagales > Amaryllidaceae > Allium > Allium fistulosum. The sequence continues at coordinate 425,318,626 of CM060906.1, forward strand.
AACAACCTCAAAATGAATTGTCACTAAGGAGATCCACTAAGGAGAGGAGAAATTCCCTTCCGGATGATTATATGGTATTTCTTCAAGGAATAGAGGAAAATAAAGGATTGGTGGAAAATGATCCTATCAACTTTCACCAAGCCATGCAAGACAAAAATTCTTTAATGTAGATTGAAGCAATGAACGAAGAGCATAAATCCATGCAAGAAAATAAAGTTTGGGATCTTGTCCCCTTCCCTGAAGGTAAGAAACCCATTGGTTGTAAATGGATATCTAAAACCAAAAGGGATGCAAAAGGTAACGTAGAAAGATATAAGGCTCGTCTTGTAGCAAAAGATTTTACTCAAAAGGAAGGCATCGATTTTAAAGAGACTTTCTCTATGGTTTCATCGAAAGACTCTTTTAAAATAATTTTGGTGCTTGTTGCACATTTTGACCTTGAGTTACATCAAATGGATATTAAAACTGCATTTTTCAATGGAGATATTGAGGAAACAATTTATACGGTGCAACCATGAAATTTTTATGGTCGAAAATCCAAAGAATATGGTTTGCAAACTAAAGAAATCCATTTATGGGCTCAAACAAGTCTCTCATCAATGGTACCACAAATTTCATAATGTAATTACCTCATTTGGTTTCGAGGAAAACATCACTGATAACTGTGTGTATCACAAGTCCAATGGGAGTAAATTTATATTTTTGATTTTATATATTGATGCTATATTGCTTGCCAGCAATGGTTTACGTATTTTGCACGAAACAAAGAGATGTCTTTCAAATAATTTTGACATGAAAGATCTTGGGGATGCTTCTTTTGTAGGAATCCAAATATATCGTGATCGTTCACCAAGTATTTTTGGATTGTCACAAAAGAATTATATAGAAATGGTGCTTAAAAGGTTTGTCATGTAAGACGGTAAAACAGGTGATTACCCCTGTTGCTAAAGGAGATAAATTTCTCTCAAACAATGCCCTAATAACATCCTTGAAGCCAAAGAAATCCAAAAGATCCTTATGTATTTTCTATAGTGTAACGACCCGTAAATTTTAATTGTTTGAATAACGTAATTAGTTGAAATTTTGTGAAATTTTAAACGATAAAATTTTGAAATAAAAATTTGATATTTGGAATGCATCTAATTAATCATAGCAATTGGTAAATTTTCATCAGATAATTTAGAAGTTTATTTTCTAGTGTAATTTTATTCCAATTTATATCAGTTAAAATTGATGATAATAAAATGTTTTCCAAACCTGAATATTTTTACGTAGAAAAATTCTAAATCATCTTCTGATTGAGACGTCATTTTTTGTTTTTCCAAATTCGGACTTCTTTAGCTCCGTCAAACTTATTTTTCTGCGTTTTTGCTGCATTTTCCGCTAGTAGAAAATTCGAATTTTTATAATTCAATCATACCACTGATATCTGTATACCGTTTTGATCGTCTCGTCGTGTTGATCTCTACGGTATATTCAATTCTGTGTTTTGGATTTCCAGTACCTGGCGAAGTCCGTGAAACGGTTAATGATATCGACACCCATTCGAGTCTATTTGTTTACCGTGACCATTAAATTGTCTAACGTATAATTCCAATAGACATTTGTTATAAATACTTTCTGAAATTAGCATGTTACCTTTATGATTCCCATCGGTTCACTTTTTGATTTTTGGTTTCCCTAGTGTTTGCACAAAAAATGGGCAAACACCTCCAAGTCGTATGATTTAGTTGATTTTATGTTGTTTTTAGTGATCTGGTTGATTTACGCAAATGTGTAAAAAATAGGGACTAAACTGTAAAAGACACACGGATTTATAGTGGTTCAGCCAGAATGTTCTTACGTCCACTTTATATATTATTTCTCCTTTCTTGTTCAGATTACAAGTACAAAGCTTTGATACAAGTATATGAAAGTTGTTTGAAAGTTCTATCCGTGCTTGAGCTCTCAAACTTGTCCTCCATTGTAGTACCCCTACCCCTCTATTTATAGAGTGAGGCTGGGAGTAGGGGTTCTGGATGTATATAGCTGCTGGTGGGCCTGGGCTGATGCAATCTGGCCTGGCAACATTGGTTCGACAATGCCTTGGTTCGGCAACGCCTTGGTTCGGTAGTGCTTCGGTCTGGTGGTAGATGGTTGGAGTTGAGACCTTGGTCCGGTAGGTTCGGTGGGACTTTGGTCTGGTGGTACCTGGGAGATGGGTTGGTTTGGTGGTAGGTGGAGAGGCCTCTGATTCGGTGGTACCTGGGAGATAGGTTGGTTCGGTGGTAGGTGGAGAGGCTTCTGATTCGGTGGTACCTGGGAGACAGGTTGGTTCGGTGGTAGGTGGAGAGGCTTCTGATTCGGTGGTGGTGGGAACGCACCCAACATTTGCCCCCCAAAGTGGGGCATATGCCAGCATATGCCGTGCTTTGTTTTAGGTCCTTCGACTTAGACACTCTCATTCGGTCCCGAGCGCCGAAACAGTTGGTCCGGTCGTTTCTATTTGCCTATAAGTAGGAGCCCCATGCCTCTGTTATTCCGTACTAGCCGAACCAAATTTTTGCCTTTGCCGAATCAAACGAGCACCGAACCAGACCTCAACTGCCGGACCAGGTGAGGCCTTTTTCTGCCGGATGAGCTTTCGCTTTGTCTTACCAAATGGACTCGGGGATTTCGAGTGCCGAACGAACCTTTAGCCTTGACTTACCGAATGGACTTGGGGTTTCCGAGTGCCGAATGAACCTTTAGTCTTGACTTACCGAATGAGCTTGGGGTTTCCGAGTGCCGAATGAACCTTTAGTCTTGACTTACCGAATGAATTTCTATGTTTGGGGATACCGAACGAGACCCGGAGTCTGAATGCCGAACGAACCTTGAACCTTTTATGTTTCGAATTACAAATGAAATTCTAGATTGTACGCACTTGCTTGTCTATATCTCTACATCCCTCGTTCTAACAATGTGCTTTCTCGTGTTGCAGATAATGTCTCATAAAGTAGAAACCCGTTCCGACAAAAACAAATCTAAGGACCAAGGAGAGTCCTCCATAGTGCCCCCATTTCAGGCAGCACCAGAATGACATGGACCATCCCCGAGATCGCTAGTAGACGGGTATGGTCCTCAAGAGCTCCTGAACTCACCGCCTGATTGTTTTCCCAGCTTCCTCAAAGGTGAGCAGCTTGATGTCATCTCTCGCTCTTTTGGGATCGACAGAGCACACATGTTGTTGCCGGGGGAAGGAGTGATGCCATATAATCCCCCCGAAGGATATTTCGCTTACAGTAGGTACCATTGTATGTGTGGGGACATTCACCCGATTAATGCTTGGATAGTTAGCTTCATCACCTACTTGAAGGTGGCTCCATTCCAGCTTCAGCCTAACTCCTACGCCATCCTGGTGAGCCTGTTTGTTATCTTCCAGAGGAGATACGGGCGTCCTCCTTCCAACCGGGAAATCCGGTATCTGTACAACATGAGAGGCTACAAGAAGGGGTCTCTGTATATTAGCTTGGAGTCGGCCGTGTCCTTCAAGCCAGTCCTGGATATATATTCGAAGTTCAGCATGTTCAAAAAGGAATGGTTTTTCATCAAGGATGGCTCTGTTTCCATCCGTCGCTTCACCTCTTGCTGTAAGTTGAAGCTTATTTATGATTTCCGTTCTGACTGCAATGCTTCTTCTTATGTGCTTTTATTTCTTGCTAGCGACAGGTGGCTTTGCAGTCGTGGAGAACGATCGCCTGGTTCAGATGGCTGTGGAAATAGAAGCCATTATGGGAAGGGATAGGTCGGCTTCTTACTTGATCAGGAACGCTACACTTCTAGGGCACAACCTTATTCTACCACATCAGTCCGTGGTCAAGCAGAGAGACACGGCGAAGGAGAGGGCTGCCAACGCTAAAGGATGGGCTACGGCGAAGAGCAGCAAAAGGAGACCCTTCTCGATACATCCAATTGCCGGGGGGAAGAAACTCAAGAAGTCTGATGGACCCTCCCTCAGCACATGTCCAGATGTTCCAGAGGAGGAAAATGTGGAGGCGGAAAGAGACGAGGATGAAGGAGGTGAGGCGGAGAGCGGAAGTGGTAGAGAAGGTGACGGTGATCGTCACGGCGATGATGGTGGCGAAGGACAAAGCGGTGATGGCACCGGGGCTTTACCTCCTGGGCAAACAGGCGTGATTCAAGAGTGGACAGATGACGCTCTCCGCCAAGCCTTCGAAGGGTTGGAGGAAGGACCGGCTTTGGCGGAGAAGCCCAAGAAAGCTGGTAAGGCCGGGACTGGCGCCGATTTATCTTCCAAGAGTGCTTCCGCTGAGGCAACTTCTGCGTTCCAAGGTGAATTTTTGACTCCTGCAGACTTTTTTACTCTTCTTAACTTGACACATTTCTTGAATTACGGTTCAATGCATGCTTGTGACACTTGGTTTTCATTCCAGGAACGGGCAAAGCAGCCAAGACCTCAGATGTTCGGCACCGCCTTGATCAATATAAGTCCCTCAAAGCTTCTACTAAACCGAAGCCTTCGACCAACCGCTCTGGGGATGTATTCGGCTATCGTCCTCTTCTTAGGGTCATTGAAGAGGGCATTCAGAAGAAGAAGAGGAGCCGCTCCTTGTTTGAACCTTTACCTGGTCCTCAGCCCCCACTCCAGCCTCTTCACGATATCACGGAGGGGGATACTGAGTTCATACCTTCTCCGCATCCGTCTGAAAATCCTACCGTTACCCCGATAGATCATCCTGGCTTGGCTCGTAATCCGTTTGCGGGTCATCCAGATCTGGACCCGGCCTCTCAGGATATCTCCTTCGACGAGGTTACTGGTGAACACCTTCTCCCTCGCAATCCTATGGTACGAGTGCTTGACGAGGCTAAGTCCCTGGACCTTGATTTGCTTACCACTCGGGTCGTAACTCTGGGGGACGAAGCTAAGGCGAACATCGACCGGGTCGCCGAGGAATCCAAGAAGTTGATGGGACATCATGCCCGATTGGTCAAGGCTGAAGAGGAAATCGGGAGCGCCAATATTCGACTGCGGTTAATGGTTTCTGACCAGGCTAAACAACTTGCTGATCAAGCCATCCAGATTTCTCAGCATGAGGCTGCATCTAGGCAATTAAAGAAGACTATGGAAGAGGTCAGCAGGGCAGAGTTGCGGAAAATGGAAGCCGCCTGTAAGGAACGGATTGACATGGCTATAACAACGGTGGATGAGGTTCGGAAAGCGTATCTCGAGCGGGTAGAGGAGTTATCCGGGAGGCTTGAAGCTGCAGAGCTAGCTCAAACCAAGCTAAAGGATGAGATGGAGGCGATGAGGAAATCCCTTCAGGCTGACCGCTCGCGATACCGATTGGAGAGGGACGCTGCTGTTGCAAAGCTATTGGCTTCAGAGGTCTAAATGAGGGAGTTCGAGGAGAACGAGGTGATGATGGATGAGATGCTCCAGGATATGTACTTCCGTACTTGGAAATAGGGTAACTTATCCTGGATGGATGATTATCCCCGGGTTATGGCCAGGATTTATCTCAGGGCTCTGGAGGAGGCCAAGGCTGATGCGGATAAGGAGGGTGGCGAGGTCTTCGGAATGGATGTGGTTACGGCCCAATTCACCAAGGAGGCGAAGGTGGCGGTGAAGGAGGGCATGCGGCTGCTTGCTGCTGAGGAGGTAGGTGTGCAAGTAGAAGATGATGATCAAGATGATCAAGGAGCAGATGCTGGTAAATCCTCCCCTTTAGTCTTTCCGTTAACTTGGTTGCTTATCACTAATGAATTCTCTCCTTGATCGGACAGGCGGTCAACAGGATAAATGTAAAGCCCCGATGCAGCCGGCTCCTTGACTTGACCTGGATATGTTTTTGCTTACTAAACATTGTTGTATATGTTAGTCTCAAAATAGTAACGTAACTTTTAGGTTGTAATTATGTCACTTGTAATAAACAACATTATTTTTGGCGTGTAATTTTTTAACTTAAGCCGATTCTGTCGTATTTGAATGCTTTTGTTATTTTGGCATGTTGTATAAGAAATATAGCTATGCATATGCCTGCGATTCAATTGTGTTTGACGCCAAGTTCTTGCTTAAAGTACAATTTCATGTCTTACAATGTTAGTGTGATGTGTGAATAAATTATAGCCACGTATTTATACACGAAAGAAGAAAATACCGCCCTTCATATTTTACTTGTAGATGGCAGCTTTGAATGTCTTGTGTGACTGAGTATGGAATGCGGCCTAGTGTCCCGTTGTGAGTTCCCACTCCCATTAGCGAATGTCTCATATTCTGTGTCATGTACTTTAGGGATTGTTATAGAGGATAGGAGAAAAGTTTTTTAAATAAAATTAAAATATGAGAAATAGTAAAACTTCCAATCACGGAAGGCCTTCGATGTGCTTAAGTTCGTGGCAAACGGGCTTTGTAGTCACTTTCCCTAGCTATGGGTCTTGGAGACATTTGTCACCCATCTTACGCCTCCGCGGGGAGTTAATCTTTTTTACCACAGCCGTACTTAAGACACATCGGAGCCAAGATCGCGCACAGTAACTACCCGGGCCATTATGGCCCGTAATCGTGGGTATTATTCGATTTACTGTGGCCGGCTAGCGTGGGTGTCGATCGTCAACCGTGAACTACCTCTGGCTGGCCACACCTTATGTTGGGGCTTAAAGTAAGTTCACAGTTACCGGCGAGTCGAACGCCGTAATGAGCTGCCTTGGCTATAGTCGGCCTTCTTGGTGGCTTATAATCGGCTCATTACAGTTGGCTTTGAGGGCTGTCGCGAGCAATGAGTTATCCCGCAGCAGAGGGATGCCAGAGCAAAAGTGTCTCATTGGCGAGGGCATAGATTCGTATAGTACCTGTTAGGTCTTGTCCAGGTGGAGTCGTGCCGCGATGTGTTTTGAATGGAAATGTCATTACACAGGATTTTGTTCAACAGAAAAGGATAAAGTTAACAAGCAGCCAAGATATAAAGGAACAAGTTAAAAAGAGACAAGTTTTTTAAAGTGGTTCGACACGAAAATGCCTACGTCTACTGATTCTCTTTGTTAATTCACTTCATATGGGCAGTACAAGTTAAGAAAAGTATCGACGAAGGTGTTGGATGTTCCATGCCCTCTGGAACACCTCCCCGTCCACTGTTGACAAAATATAAGCTCCATTGTGGAGATCTTTATGAATTACATATGGTCCGTCCCAGATTGGATCTAGTGCTCCGGGGCGTGGGAAGATTCGCTTGAGGACAAGATCTCCCTCTTGTAAGCTACGATGCTTGACTTTGGAGTTGTATTGCGCTGCCACTTTTTGCTTGTGAGTTGATGTTTTGAGTGCTGCATCGTTTCTTCTCTCTTCAATTAGATCCAAAGACATGTGGAGGAGTTCTTCGTTTTCTTCTGGGTTATAGTGGATCCTACGGTGGGAAGGCACTATAGTTTCAACTGGGAGCATAGCCTCCGAACCGTATGCCAAAGAGAAAGGAGTATGCCCTGTTGATGTTCTGAAAGATGTGCGATAGGCCCACAGTGCCGTAGGAAGTTTATCCACCCAAGCGCCTTTTGACTTTTCGAGTTTCTTTTTGATTAGAGTTTTGAGAATTTTGTTGACGGCTTCGACTTGTCCGTTTGCCTGGGGATAAGCTATGGTTGAGAAGCTTTTGTGAATTCCGTGCCCTTGGCACCAGTTGGCGAACTCCTCGCTGTCAAACTGAAGTCCATTGTCCGATATGATTTTGAATAGGACTCCGTACATGCATAGAACATTTTTGATCAAGAAGTTAATAACTTTTGCTGAAGATACTTTATTTAGGGGTTCTGCTTCCACCCATTTGGTGAAATAGTCGACTGCCACTATAGGGCCCTGCCTCGGCCCATTGGCAGTTCGCCAATCAAATCAATTCCCCATACTGCAAAGGGCCAAGGGCTGGTCATTTGAGTAATCTCAGTTGTTGGTAGCCGCGGAATCTTAGCAAATTTCTGATATCTGTCACATTTTCTGATGAAATCTAAGGTGTCCTTGCTTAAGGTGGGCCAGAAATATCCATATCGGAGTATCTTTTTTGCCAAAGTCTCCCCTCCAGTGTGATCTCTGCAGCTTCCTTGATGGATGTTGGATAAGATTTCCTTGGCCTCCCTTCCAACGACACACCTTAATAAGGGGTTAGAGAAGCCGCGCCGATAGAGGGTGCCCTCTTGTATTGTGCAGCGGGAAGCTTTCCTCAAGATTTTCTTAACTTCGTTACGCCCGTTGGGCAGTGTGCCACTTTGTAAGTAGTCTCGGATGGGAGTCATCCAAGTTGCTTCTTCGGTTGCAGCTATCAGATTCACTTGCTCAAAACTTAAGGTCAGTTGCTTTGAGATGGCTACTGCTCCGGAAATAGCGCCGTCTCTCATGCTAGCTTGCTTCGCCAATTCGTCGGCCTCTTGGTTCTCTTCCCGAGGGATGTGTTTGATTAAATATTGATCCAATCGATTGAGAAGCAACTTGGTCTTCTTTAAATATGCCATGAGTCATTCTTCTCGAGCCTGGAATTCTCCTAGTATTTGATTTACAATAAGTTGGGAATCGCTATGAAGACACAAAGAATTGGCTCCGATTTCTAAGGCAAGTTCTAATCCAGCTATCACTGCTTCGTACTCTGCATCGTTGTTAGTGGCAGCGAATTCCAACCTTATAGCATAGTGTAGCTTATTCCCCCTGGGAGTGATTATTACCACGCCTGCCCCCGAGCCTTGTTCGTTTGACGCACCATCCACAAAGAGATTCCACTTGATGTCTTCTGTTATTTCTGATTGCTCCTTACCTTCGTTGGTAGTGAATTCGGCAATGAAATCGGCCATGGCTTGTCCCTTGATGGCGGTGCGAGGATGGTAGGTGATATCGTATTGACTTAGTTCAATGCACCATTTAAGTAGTCGCCCAGAAGTGTCGGGACGATGGAGTACTTGCCTTAGTGGTTGATCGATCAGAACTCTGATGGAATGAGACTGGAAATAGTGACGCAGTTTCCGTGATGTGATTAGTAAACAGTACGCTAGTTTCTCAAGTTTAGGATATCTGGCTTCCGCCCCTGTAAACCTCTTGCTTACAAAGTATACTGGCCGCTGCGTGCGTTTGTCTTCTCTCACCAATGCGGCGCTTAGAGCATGAGATGCCACAGCAAGGTATAGGTATAGCTCTTCGCCTTTGTTCGGAGTTGAGAGTACTGGTGGTCTCTGGAGGTGTTCGATTAAGTTAAGGAAAGCTGTTAAGCATTCGTCAGTCCATTCGAATTTTCCTTTCTCTTTCTTTAGAGCTTCGAAGAAGGGGATGCATTTGTCGGTCGCTTTAGAGATGAATCTGCTCAGGGCGGCCACCTTCCCATTTAGGCTTTGCATCTCCTTTCGGGTAGAAGGTATCCTAATATCTTTCAGAGCTCGGATTTGTTCAGGGTTTGCTTCAATTCCTCTGGCATGGACGATGAATCCTAGAAACTTTCCTGATGATACTCCAAAGGAGCACTTTAGAGGATTCAGCTTCATTCCATATTGGCGAAGTACTTGAAACATTTCATCCAGGTGGCTTACGTGATCGTCGGCTCCCATTGACTTTACCAGCATGTCATCAACATAAACTTCCATAGTTTGTCCTATTAGCCCTGCAAACATCTTGTTGACGAGGCGCTGATAGGTGGCCCCTGCGTTTTTAAGTCCGAAAGGCATTACCTTGTAGCAGTACAATCCCCGGTCAGTGATGAAACTAGTGTGGTCTTGATCGGGAGCATGCATAGGGATTTGGTTATATCCTGAGTATGCATCCATAAAAGATAAGAGTTCGCTCCCGGCTGTGATGTCTACAAGCTGATCGATTCGGGGAAGTGGGAAGAAATCCTTCGGGCAGGTGTCATTTAAGTTGGAGAAGTCAATGCATGTTCGCCACTTCCCATTAGCCTTCCTTACCAGCACCGGGTTGGCGATCCACTCTGGGTAGATGGCTTCTCGTATGAAGTCATTGGCAAGTAGGTTCTTTACTTCTTCATCGAGGGCTACTGATCGTTCTGCCCCCATACTTCTCTTTTTTTGTTTTACTGGCGCCTTGGTAGGATCAATGTTTAGTACGTGGCATGCTATGTCAGGGGAGATTCCGGTCATGTCAGCGTGTGACCATGCAAATACATCCAAGTTGTGGCGGAGAAAATCAATGAGTTGTTCCTTCAGCTCTGCTTTTAGTTGGGACCCGACTTTCAATAGTCTATTCGAGTCATGTCTGTCTACAGATACAAATTCCATAGCCTCTGCAGGTTCGGCGGTGGCCTCCTCCTCTTTGTCCTTGGGGTCTAATTCATTGAAAGGGTCGCTGGTATATCGAAGAGGAGGGGCTTTCTTTAGTTGCTATGCTTCCAAACTTTTTGTGCAGAGGGCAATCTCTACACTCTTCCCTTTATCCTTCCTGTGGTTGTTGCGAAGTTCGGTTACATAGCAATCTCGAGCAATGTCCTGGTCTCCCTCTACTTCCCCTACTCCATTGTCCATTGGAAATTTCATCTTCAGGCACCACGGGGCCAGGACAATTTGGAAGTCAGACAAGGCTGGCCTTCCTAAGAAGGCATTGTAGGCCGAGTGGTTTTCTATCAGCACAAATGTCTGTTTCCGCACAACGGAGCGGGGATGACTTCCAATTTCAACAAAGAGGTCCAGTCGTCCGAGGGTCATCTTCGCATTTCCTGTGAAACCGTGTAGTGGTTTATTGCAGGGAAGAACATCCTTTAATGACGGCTTCATTTTGTCAAAGGCATGCTTGAATAGGATATTCACTGAGCTTCCAGTGTCTACTAGAATTCGGAAGACCTCGGTTGGGCCGAGCCGGGCAGAGATAACCATGGGATCCATGTGAGGGTATTGCCTTCCCTCCAGGTCACGCCTACTGAATGTGATGTCATCATTCTCTATCCGCTTCGGGTGGCGTTCTTCTATAATGGAATTGACGCATTCTTCATTGTTTCTAAGTGACTTTCCGTACCTTTCCATCTCTGCCCAGCTTCCGTCGGCGATGTGTGGCCCTCCCGAGATGGTATGGACCACTATCTTCTCTTGACTGGAGCCGTTGTGTTGCGATTTCCTCTGCCTATTTCTAGGGAGGGTAGCCTTGGGTTCTCATTGGCAGGAACTGGAGTCCTGTCCTGGCCTTTTACATAGCGTTCTAGTCTTCTTCTTCTGATGTGTTCTTCAATCAAGTCCCGGAGATGATGGCATTCATTGGTATCATGCCCATGGGATTCGTGGAAGCGGCAGAATTTTCCAGACTTAATTGCATTACCTGATTCATTCTTGTGCGGGGGGCGTTTGTATCTAACTTCGCCTTGAGTGGCCTGGAAGATGTTTTCGATCGTTTCATTCAACGGGATGTAAGCGTCAAATCTCGGTCCTGGCCGATATAGGCGCTTTTCTCCCTTCTTGCCCCCAACGTTATCTCTAGAATCATTTCTTCGAACGTCCTTTGCTACAGCAGGCATGTTGCCGTGAGCTGCCTTATTTTGTTGCCCTGTCTGCCTCTCAGTGGCAGCATCTTCAAGTCTCATATATTTCCCAGCTTCATGGAAGAAATCGGGTAAAGTAGCTGGTTTTTCTTTGGTCAATCTTCTAGCAAATTTAGTATCCAGATGCACACCACTACAGAGGGCCATTAAGATAAGCTTCTCATCGGCATCTTGGACTGCGGCCGCTGCGGCATTGAATCGAGTTAGATATTGCTGCACTTTCTCTCCAGGTTTCTGTTTAATACTGGATAAGGAATAAGCGTCCTTGGGCTGCTCCACATGAATGCGGAACTGGCTGATGAACTTTTCTTTCAACATCTCCCATGAGCTGATGGATCCTTGGGGTAGATGGCAGAACTAGGAGGTAGCTAGATCTGCTAAGAATAGCGGAAAGCATTTGCACAGCACTCCTTCTGTTGCTCCACTCATGAGCATATGCTGTGTGTATCTCTGTAAGTGTACAACGGGGTCAAAGGTTCCTTTGTAAGGTTCCATTGTTGGCATTTTCCATTCTCGGGGGCTGATGGCAATTTCGATATTGCGGGTGAAAGGGCTGGTTACCCTAGCGCCTATTCCTCGGTCTCTTTGATCCCGTTGGATGCACTCTCTGAACAAGCGTGCCATCCTTTCATCAGAATTTGGAGCAGATAGAAATGAGTTCGGTTCTGCTCTGTGGGATTGATTCCGTCCAGATGACCTGTAGGGATGGTATCGTCTATCATTCCTAATATTTTCCAGTGGCTGTCTTTGGTCTTCTGGGAGCATGCTAGGGTCAGCTACAGTTGGCCCTTGCCTTGATCTTCCCCTGCTGGGTTCTGATCTAAGCACTTCCTCGGGTCCAACTTCGGGCTGGACTCTAGCTCACCCCCGTTCATTGATGTTTCCGTGGTTAGGCAGTACGACAGGCTCGGCTACAGTTGACCTTCGCCCGGTACCTCCCACGTTGGGTTCGGTTCCAAGCGTTTCCTCAGGTCTAACTTCGGGCTGAGCTCGGTCTCGGCTCCTACCATGGCCGCTTCTGTCGTTAGCTCCTTCGAAGAAGGAAGATCTTTTTGTCTCTGAGATCCTCCAGACTGGGACTCACCCCATGAATCAGTGTTGCGGTTGGACTCTTCAGCATCCCTTAAGCGTGACATGAGTTGGTCCACCAAGGCTTCCTTCTGGGATGTGAAGCGGTTAGTCACTTCAGCCACAACCCTGTCTAGATCTGCCCTAGTAATTGCTGTCGACTGTTCTGTGGCAGGGATTGTCGGATTTGCCTGACCTTCATTTGGTACTGCTGCTGGAATGGGACGATTTACTTGATCTGTGACCACTGGATCTGGAACACTGCTAGTTGCGATGTTCTTTCCTTTGTTAACGTCTTTTTTCTACCTCGGAGGCATGTCTTCCAAGCAATGAATGACGCTGTTAGGAAGAAGGTTAAGTGGGAGAAGCTGAAGCTTCGAGCTTCTCGTTCTCAGTGAAAGCACCAAAAATGTTTGCACAAAAAATGGGCAAACACCTCCAAGTCGTATGATTTAGTTGATTTTATGTTGTTTTTAGTGATCTGGGTGATTTACGCAAATATGTAAAAAAACAGGGACTAAACTGTAAAAGACACACAGATTTATAGTGGTTCAGCCAGAATGTGCCTACGTCCACTTTATATATTATTTCTCCTTTCTTGTTCAGATTACAAGTACAAAGCTTTGATACAAGTATATGAAAGTTGTTTGAAAGTTCTATCCATGCTTGAGCTCTCAAACTTGTCCTCCATTGTTGTACCCCTACCCCTCTATTTATAGAGTGAGGCTGGGAGTAGGGGTTCTGGATGTATATAGCTGCTGGTGGGCCTGGGCTGATGCAATCTGGCCTGGCAACGTTGGTTCGGCAACGCCTTGGTTCGGTAGTGCTTCGGTCCAGTGGTAGATGGTTGGAGTTGAGACCTTGGTCCGGTAGGTTCGGCGGGACTTTGGTCCGGTGGTACCTGGGAGATGGGTTGGTTCGGTGGTAGGTGGAGAGGCCTCTGATTCGGTGGTACCTGGGAGATAGGTTGGTTCGGTGGTAGGTGGAGATAGGTTGGTTCGGTGGTAGGTGGAGATAGGTTGGTTCGGTGGTAGGTGGAGATAGGTTGGTTCGGTGGTAGGTGGAGAGGCTTCTGATTCGGTGGTACCTGGGAGACAGGTTGGTTCGGTGGTAGGTGGAGAGGCTTCTGATTCGGTGGTGGTGGGAACACACCCAACACCTAGTTTAATTTATTATTTTAGTTCTGATTCATTCAAAGAGTTTATGTCACATATTCATTTTCTCTCTACTACTTATTTCTTTTGAAAGCATGCGCACCTACCTTCTTCATTTCCAAGTACCTGCTTCATTTCCAACTACTTGTATCCAACTCCTCTTGCTCTTCTCTTTTTCGTCCATGGTTGTTAAAATTAAAAAAAATTGAAAGAACTTGTAGCCAACATCAGACCTCTTGCCACCGATCCTTCCCCTATCCGCCACGAGACCGCCTCAGCTTTTCCCAAGCAGCCTGTGCCGACCACCGAAACCCGCGCCTCTCCAGCTCGTAGCGTTCCTCCTGACTCAGCCTTCGCCCACACTTCCCCTCTGCTGTGACCACGCAAGAAACCCGAGATCAACTGCCGATCCCAAACGCCTCGGCTCCAGCCTTGACCCGATCGGCCTCCTCATCTCTTCCCTTCGCCTAACGCAGCACCTTCCCACTTCGGCCACCTCAGCAACTCGCCGAAGCCACCGTCCCCTTCACAACCGATCCACCCTAATCCTCTTCCGCCCTCTCTCTTCTCTCCTCCCTCCTCACTTCCGCATAACGTCTTACATTTCCGGCCTTCATTCCCTTAGCACCGCCTTATGCCACACCTACCTGACACCAAGCAAACCCGAAGCCTAGTAGCGAGAAGCCGCCCCGTCACCAAGCACGTACAGCCAACAACCCAACCTAGCACAGCCCCTTCCTCCTTGCTCGAGCCTCCTTGTTAATATAGGTATATAAATGTCTCGTATATCTTGCTTTATATATAAATTTTATAAGTTCGTATGGTACGTTTGTTTGTATATTAGTTTATAATATAGTATATTATATATTGGTTATATGTTGATTTTTGCTGTAGGTCTATGTAAAGTATATGTAGTGTTTCGGCTTTATAGGTTCTATTTAGTTACAGTATATATATATATATATATATATGTTCACACATGTTGTTTTGCCTGAAGCCTACTTTACTACATTATATAATAAGTTAATGACAGTATGTCAAGTCTATTGGGTTTTTATGTATCAGTTTATATATGAAATCTGTGATTGTATAATATATGTTTATGCAGATTTGTTTTGACTTGTTTAAAGGGTAGACATAATAATATAGCAAGTCTGTATTGTTTTATAATAAATATTGTTAAATATAATAGGATTGTAGGTATATTTCGCACAGTACATATTTCATGTATACAGTCTGCATATATGTATACACATTTATTTCTAAGATTGTAGATATAAAAAATATTGAATACATATAGAGAAGTTGATATATATATATATATATCGGTCTATATTTGTTATATATATATATTAGTTTATGTATGAGGTATGATATGGTTGGGTCATATATAAGTGTATATTTACTTTATGTTCAAGTTTATATATATAAAATATATGGTAGGCCGTTGCATATATATGTTTGTTTATATATAGTGTATGAATATATATGTGGATTATAAGTAATACTTTTCAAGTTATATACAAGTTATATAAGTAGTACTTAACATGTGGTCTATACATACACTGTTTTGAGTATGACACTTATGTCAGTTATATATATAGGTTATATAGTGGTTAGTTGTCAATTTGCAGGTATATACATAAATAACAGTTTAGATTATACAGGTTTATATATGTTGTGCATATAGTAATGAATACATTGTTTTGTATATGTTGGCTTAGCCTGCATATATGTTAGTCTACGCATATATATCTAGTTGTGTACATGTATAAATACTTTACAGTTTATATATATACTTTTGTATGCCTGTTAGCCTGTTGTATATATACATTAGATTGTAGAGATATTTTTTGTTTTTAATATGTATGTAAGTGGTATAGTGTAAAAGTCATGTTAATGCATATATATTTAATTTATATGAAAGGTCTGGCAGTTTCATAAAATCTATTAAGTTTTATTGTATTGATTCAAAGTTTATATTTTCTATATATGTTAGACTTTAATGTATGAAATTTTATTTGAAACAATGATTTTGGAAACCACACACACACACACAGATATATATATATATATAATTTAATATATATTTGGATTTTGGATATGATTTTTTTTATTTTCAGATATATAGTTATATATAAGTTCACTTATACCATCTTCATCGATCCAGTTCTAATTTTTTTTCATCAATTCCTTGTTATCAGCTGTATTCGTCGAATTCGTGCCAACCTTGTTTGTTTTGGATTCGTGCCTGGATTTCGTAACTCAACTTCATTGTCTATCTCTCTAGCCATGGAAGGTGGGCAATCACTCACGATTAATGTTCTTTTATTTATTAAATTTGATTTCAATTGAAACGACAATTGAAATATGCTGATGTTAGTTATTTACACTATTATATATATGCTATTACCTGTATCAGTTCACCTGTAACATCTGACACCATTATCTGTTATTTATATTGATGATATATGCATGTTATATTATTATCATATCTGTTATCACTCTGCAAGTTCCCTGTTAGTATAGAATCACTATGGGTTGAAATGATACATACCCGAACGGACTTTAGAATAGGAGAAAATCGTTATGGGTTGAAATGATAAACCCAAGCGATTTTCAATTGAATAGAATTTGGGATTACGGGTTGAAATGATATATATACCCGTATATATTTAAATTGCGGATTGAAATGATAAATATCTGTATCACTTGACCATAGGATAGAAAATTATATACAAACACCGTTGATCTAAATATAAATAATTTGAAATGATTTATATGGTTTTGGAAAGATATATATATGGTTTTAATTGATATGGAAATTATTCTTATAAATAAGTTTAAATTAAAGTGGATTTAAAATTTATTTGGAATTGATGAATTAAGTATTGTCTTTAAATATATCGATTTGAAATTTATTGAATTTGAAGATTTAAGAATAAGTTTTATAATGTGGTTTTGATTAAAGATGATTTAAAGGAATATTTCAATTTTAAATAAATTGAAGGAATATTAAATGATTTGAAATTTGGATTGTATTTAAATGATATTGTATTTTATTAAGTGAACATTTCAAAGCTAAATAATATCTAAGTGAATTCGATATATATATATATGAGATTTTCAAATTTAGTTTTGAAACGTGAAATATTTAAAGTTTCGAAATATATTGGAAGTGAAATTGTTTATTTTGTGGTTCAAATCGGTATTTGAAATCAATATAAATTGAAATGGTTTAGTGAGAAATGAATTGAGTTGTAATTTATGTATTGAGTTTTGATTTAAATTGAATTTTTGGATTCAAGTTAATTTGAACCAATTTGTGAAGTTTGAGGAAATTATTTTATTTTATAAAGAAATTTTAAATTTAAACCTTTTTATATTTTTCTTTATAAATTATTTTAATATAAACTGTTTTAATATACTAACTGTTTTATTATAAACTATTTTAAATTATAACTACGTTTATATAAACTATTTTAAATTATAAACTATTTTATTATATATACTATTATTTATATTCAAACAGTTAAGTGGGAAGTGTTATGATTTCAAAGCATTATGATTTCTAAATTTTGATCTCCAAAGTATTATGATTTCCAAAGTGTTTGATTTAGAAAGTGTTATAACTTGAAGTACTAAGATTTTCTAAATGGATATATTTGAGATGGATATATTTGAAATGGAAATGATATCGTATTTGGTTTTGAAATGGAAGTGATATCGTATTGATATGGTTTTGAAATGGCAATGATATTTTGGTTTTGAAATATAAACTATTTTGAAAGTTTATTAAATGACCAATCGGTGTAATAATTACATAGTTATTGAAGAGTCCGGGATTGGTTAGGTACATACTCTCTGTCTAAACCGAAAACCACTTTAATAACTATTATACGCGGAGCGTGATCCAGAATGAAGTGGTTGGAAGGATGACGTTGCTGGATTTGAAGAAAGAGAACGATAATGGATAGCCTTGACACTTGTGTCAAATTGGAAATGACTTAAACAGGAATCGTGCCGGGCCAGTGAGGTTAGCTACCTCTAGCGGACACACTTCTTCGTAAACTACTCATTACTTGTTTTTGATTGGTGCACACCCTTGAATTGGGAGTGTTGTTTCGCGGTGTTGCGATCGTTGCGGCGATGCGTTCTCACCAGTCCGCATCAGGCAAACAGGAGTTTCACTACCTTGGGTATTGCCTCATGTGCCTTGTCATACTCGTATCCCTATGCGCGACCACTACGATTTGTTTCATGTTATACCTATGGAGTACTCCCTGATAGCCCACTAGTTTACGGTGGAGTTTATAGTGCTGTATAGACTATGATGCTTATATAAAATGTGTTAAGGGGGATAATGGTAACGCCTTAACGCTATTTTGATACTTTATATTACTGATAGGCATTATCTACTTAGCGTACACTACTACATAGTAGATAGTTTAACGGATCCTTAGAGGATGGCTATCCCAAACATCCTTTGAGTTACTTGTATTTCAGTCGTTATTTCACTTGAGTTGGATTTATTGATATAAGAATGTTAATCCTGACTTGAGTGTTTTGTGTTTTTCTTTACGCTCGGGTCAGACTGAGTGATACAGTATTCGAGACTCACCTTTGGAGTTGGAGCTTCGCTTGGAGATCCAGCTATCTATCCAGCTTTCAGATATTCAGTTGATTCAAGTGATGTATTCTGTTCTTGTATTTGACTATTGTATTCGAGACTTCTGTTGTATCTTGTTTAACTCTGTTATATATATATATATATAGTAGCTTCATGAACTACTATTCTTTTGTTTCCACTGCACTATTGTTATATTACTCTTTGTCTGTGATTTTGTGATTATTTATTTACTTTATATGCTGAGTATTGCCAAATTTTATTTACAATCCATTGTTTTGAATTATTAAAGTCCGGCATGTGTGGATTTATTGTCGATTTGAATGGTCCAAAATAGTGGGTTGCTACAGTTGGTATCAGAGCTCTGGTTTTAGGCAAAACTTAGCATATAGAGTAGATTTAATTACGGAATCACTTTCATTCGAGCTTGAATTCCTTCTTCCTTCACTCGGTGTTTCTTTGAATTTTGGAATGTTCCCCTTGATTCCAAAATCCATCCTTGTCTCCCTATTTATGCTTCTTGATTCTGGAGTATCCCATAACTCCACTTCGAATGACCTCTATAATAAATGGGCGGTCTTTCCAATCTTTGAATGACTGTAAAGGGGTGAAACTCCTTTACCACAGGCATTGATTCACCGAAGATTTTGTATCGTCGGTTTAGATGTTGATATCTCTTGCTATGCCTAGTTCTATCGATCATATTTCGAGTTGCCTCTGGATTCTACCTCGGTCTTATTTTGAAGTCACGGTTGACCCGATTAAGGTTGACCGCGATTTATATAAGTCTATCCATTCTTCTCTCTCTCTTTGAAATCTATCTATCTCCCCATCGAGCCTATCTTCTAGTTGAATTCTTTTGGTTAGGATCCCTCTATATTTGGATCTCTATCCTTGTTCTGAAATCCATTCTGTATCATCGAGTGAAGGAGTGTATTTGCAATTAATATTAAAATGTTTTATATATTGTGTTGTTTGAGTTGTTGATGTTGATTTGGGTTTTCGATCGATTCGTCTGATCAACGCTATCGATAGGATTTCCAAAACACTTGAGCAGAGCAAACTGACACGAGATTGTTTTCAAATTTGGAAAATAAAATAAATTTTGTGTGATTATATTATATATAATTAAAATTTCTAAATTGTTAAATGAATGGGTCAACAAAATGGTAATATTTGATTTTATTTATTATTTTGTAAACCATTGACTATTCCAATATGATAAATTAATGAAACTATAAAACATGGTTTAAAATTTTAATTAGGAATTAAAATGAATTCAAATTAAAATTTGAGAATTTAATTTCCGGTGACTTCAAACTTTGGTTTTAAAACGTATATTATTTAAAGTATTTTCAAATAGAAATTATTTCCAAAGAATTTTAATGTTTAAATCGGTACTCTTCTCTTTGTTGCTGGAAAATAATTTCGGGGATGGCGGCCGCATCATCGACATTCATTTTCGACTTTCGAAGTGAAGAGACCGTTCAGTAGCTTTGCTACACTTTGTTTGGAAATTTAATTTGATTTGAATTTCTGTGGTATGACCTGATTTATTATATATATAAAGATTTAATTTTGATCTGATATATACTATATATATTTATCTCAAAACTGTTGAAGTAAATCGGAGATTTAAATTCTTAAGTTTATAATTTAAAGATGATTTCAATTATAAACTAAAGTCAAAAAAAAATTTTGATAAATATTTAAACTTGAAATAATTGAATTTGAAAATTTTATCTGTATAGTACTAAACTGCATTTCAATATAACTTACCTAAATTATTCAGAAGTTAAAATGTAATTGGATAATATACAATATAAAATGATTTTATAAATAAAAGTTGAGTGTTTATAATAAATGTTATACACTTAGATTTTAATTATAAACAAATGCTAATAAAGATGATAGAATAATAAGTTAATTGAATGAGATGAATATAATAAATTTTGTTCTGAAAGAATTAACAAATTGAAATTAGATCAACTTATGGAAATACCTTAAATTTAAACCAATTATTGAATATAAATTAATTTAAATTGAAATTTATATGGTTTAAATTAATTTATATGAGTTAAATATATGTAATGAAATATATTAAGTGGAATAAACTTAATAATAATTTGGAACAAAAGAATTAAATTTGTTGAATAAAATATGAGTACAATAAATGATTATACAAATTGATGATCTAGAAATTGTTAATTGAGGATGACTAGATAATAAGATAATGAATTTAGAAATAGATAGATTGATTTAACTTAAGTGAACTCAAAGGGATTTAACCAAATTGTTAAATATTAATTAATTTAAATTGAAATTTATATGGTTTAAATTAATTGTTTTACTTATATTCCAATCTATTTTCTTTCTGGTTGTTTCTATTCTCCTACCTCCTTCCTTTTCGGGGATGAAAGGTTTTGAGAGGGGGAGAGTAACGATCCGTAAATTTTAACTGTTTTAATAACGTAATTAGTTGAAATTTTGTGAAATTTTAAACGATAAAATTTTGAAATAAAAATTTGATATTTGGAATGCGTCTAATTAATCATAGCAATTAGTAAATTTTCATCAGATAATTTAGAAGTTTATTTTCTAGTGTAATTTTATTCCAATTTATATCAGCTAAAATTGATGATAATGTTTTCCAAACCTGAATATTTTTACACAGAAAAATTCTAAATCATCTTCTGACTGAGACGTCATTTTTTGTTTTTCCAAATTCGGACTTCTTTAGCTCCGTCGATCTTATTTTTCTGCGTTTTTGCTGCATTTTCCACTAGTAGAAAATTCGAATTTTGATAATTTAATCATACCACTGATATCCGTATACCGTTTTGATCGTCTCGTCGTGTTGAGCTCTACGGTATATTCAATTCTGTGTTTTGGATTTCCGGTACCTGGCGAAGTCCGTGAAACGGTTAATGATATCGACACCCATTCGAGTATATTTGTTTACCATGACCATTAAATTGTCTAACGTATAATTCCAATAGACATTTGTTATAAATACTTTCTGAAATTAGCACCGTTACCTTTATGATTCCCATCGGTTCACTTTTTGATTTTTGGTTTCCCTAGTTTAATTTATTATTTTAGTTCTAATTCATTCAAAGAGTTTATGTCACCTATTCATTTTCTCTCTGCTACTTATTTCTTTTGAAATCATGTGCACCTACCTTCTTCATTTCCAAGTACCTGCTTCATTTCCAAGTACTTGTATCCAACTCCTCTTGCTCTTCTCTTTTTCAGCCATGGTTGTTAAAATAAAATAATTTTGTTTTGAAAGAACGTGTAGCCAACATCAGCCTCTTGCCACCGACCCTTCCCCTATCCGCCACGAGACCGCCTCAGCTTTGCCCAAGCAGCCTGTGCCGACCACCGAAACCCGCGCCTCTCCAGCTCGTAGCGTTCCTCCTGACTCAGCCTTCGCCCACACTTCCCCTCTGTTGTGACCACGCAAGCAACCCGAGATCAACTGCCGATCCCAAACGCCTCGGCTCCAGCCTTGACCCAATCGGCCTCCTCATCTCTTCCCTTCGCCCAACGCAGCACCTTCCCACTTCGGCCACCTTAGCAACTCGCCGAAGCCACCGTCCCCTTCACAACCGATCCACCCTAATCCTCTTCCGCCCTCTCTCTTCTCTCCTCCCTCCTCACTTCCGCATAACATCTTACATCTCCGGCCTTCATTCCTTTAGCACCGCCTTGTGCCACACCTACCTGACACCAAGCAAACCCGAAGCCTAGTAGCGAGAAGCCACTCCGTCACCAAGCATGTACAACCAACAACACAACCTAGCACAGCCCCTTCCTCCTTGCTCGAGCCTCCTTGTTAATACAGGTATATATATGCCTCATATATCTTGCTTTATATATAAATTTTATAAGTTCGTATGGTACATTTATTTGTATATTAGTTTATAATATAGTATATTATATATTGGTTATATGTTGATTTTTGCTGTAGGTCTATGTAAAGTATATGTAGTGTTTCGGCTTTATAGGTTCTATTTAGTTACATTATATATATATATATATATATATATATATATATGTTCACACATGTTTTGCCTGAAGCCTACTTTACTACATTATATAATAAGTTAATGACAGTATGTCAAGTCTATTGGGTTTTTATGTATCAGTTCATATATGAAATCTGTGATTGTATAATATATGTTTATGCAGATTTGTTTTGACTTTTTTAAAGGGTAGACATAATAATATAGCAAGTCTGTATTATTTTATAATAAATATTGTTAAATATAATAGGATTGTAGGTATATTTTGCACAGTACTTATTTCATGTATACAGTCTGCATATATGTATACACATTTATTTCTAAGATTGTAGATATAAAAAATATTGAATACATATAGAGAAGTTAATATATTTGTTATATATATATATATTAGTTTATGTATGAGGTATGATACGGTTGGGTCATATATAAGTGTATATTTATTTTATGTTCAAGTTTATATATATATATATAATATATATGGTAGGTTGTTGCGTATATATGTTTGTTTATATATAGTGTATGAATATATATGTGGATTATAAGTAATACTTTTCAAGTTATATACAAGTTATATAAGTAGTACTTAACATGTGGTCTATACATACACTGTTTTGAGTATGACATTTATGTTAGTTATATATATATAGGTTATATAGTGGTTAGTTGTCAATTCGCAGGTATATACATAAATAACAATTTAGATTATACAGGTTTATATATGTTGTGCATATAGTAATGAATACACTGTTTTGTATATGTTGGCTTAGCCTGCATATATGTTAGTCTACGCATATATATCTAGTTGTGTAAATGTATAAATACTTTACAGTTTATATATATACTTTTGTATGTCTGTTAGCCTGTTGTATATATACATTATCTTGTAGAGATATTTTTTTTTAATATGTATGTAAGTGGTATAGTGTAAAAGTCATGTTAATGCGTATATATTTAATTTATATGAAAGATCTAGCAGTTTCATAAAATCTATTAAGTTTTATTGTATTGATTCAAATTTTATATTTTCTATATATGTTGGACTTTAATGTATGAAATTTTATTTGAAACAATGATTTTGGAAACCACACACATACACACAGATATATATATATATATATATAATTTAATATATATTTGGATTTTGAATATGATTTTTTTTTCCAGATATATAGTTATATATAAGTTCACTTATACCATCTTCATTGATCTAGTTCTAATTTTTTTTCATCGATTCCTTGTTATCAGCTGTATTCGTCGAATTCGTGCCAACCTTGTTTGTTCTGATTCGTGCCTGGATTTCGTAACTCAACTTCATTGTCTATCTCTCTAGCCTCGGAAGGTGAGCAATCACTCACGATTAATGTTCTTTTATTTATTAAATTTGATTTCAATTGAAACGACAATTGAAATATGATAATGTTAGTTATTTACACTGTTATATATGCTATTACCTATATCAGTTCACCTGTGACATCTGACACCATTATCTGTTATTTATATTGACGATATATGCCTGTTATATTATTATCATATCTGTTATCACTCTGCAAGTTCCCTGTTAGTATAGAATCACTATTGGTTGAAATGATACATACCCGGACGGACTTTAGAATAGGAGAAAATCGTTATGGGTTGAAATGATAAACCCAAGAGATTTTCAATTAAATTGAATTTGGGATTACGGGTTGAAATGATATATATATACCCGTATATATTTAAATTGCGGATTGAAATGATAAATATCTGTATCACTTGACCATAGGATAGAAAATTATATACAAACACCGTTGATCTAAATATAAATAATTTGAAATGATTTCTATGGTTTTGGAAAGATATATATATGGTTTTAATTGATATTGAAATTATTCTTATAAATAAGTTTAAATTAAAGTGGATTTAAAATTTATTTGGAATTGATGAATTAAGTATTGTCTTTAAATATATTGATTTGAAATTTATTGAATTTGAAGATTTAAGAATAAGTTTTATAAAGTGGTTTTGATTTAAGATGATTTAAAGGAATATTTAAATTTTAAATAAATTGAAGGAATATTAAATGATTTGAAATTTGGATTGTATTTAAATGATATTGTATTTTATTAAGTGAACATTTCAAAGCTAAATAATATCTAAGTGAATTCGATATATATATGACATTTTCAAATTTAGTTTTGAAATGTGAAATATTTAAAATTTTGAAATATATTGGAAGTGAAATTGTTTATTTTGTGGTTCAAATCGGTATTTGAAATCGATATAAATTGAAATGGTTTATTGAGAACTGAATTGAGTTGTAATTTATGTATTGAGTTTTGATTTAAATTGAATTTTTGGATTCAAGTTAATTTGAACCAATTTGTGAAGTTTGAGGAAATTATTTTATTTTATAAAGAAATTTTAAATTTAAACCTTTTTATATTTTTCTTTATAAATTATTTTAATATAAACTGTTTTAATATACTAACTGTTTTATTATAAACTATTTTAAATTATAACTACTTTTATATAAACTATTTTAAATTATAAACTATTTTATTATATATACTATTATTTATATTCAAACAGTTAAGTGGTAAGTGTTATGATTCCAAAGCATTATGATTTCTAAATTTTGATCTCCAAAGTATTATGATTTCCAAAGTGTTTGATTTAGAAAGTGTTATAACTTGAAGTACTAAGATTTTGTAAATGGATATATTTGAGATGGATATATTTGAAATGGAAATGATATCGTATTTGGTTTTGAAATGGAAGTGATATCGTATTGATATGGTTTTGAAATGGCAATGATATTTTGGTTTTGAAATATAAACTATTTTGAAAGTTTATTAAATGACTAATCGGTGTAATAATTACGTTATTATTGAAGAGTCCGGGATCGGTTAGGGACATACTCTCTGTCTAAACCGAAAACCACTTTAATAACTATTATACGCGGAGCGTGATCCAGAATGAAGTGGTTGGAATGATGACGTTGCTGGATTTGAAGAAAGAGAACGATAATGGATAGCCTTGACACTTGTGTCAAATTGGAAATGACTTAAACAGGAGCCGTGCCGGGCCAGTGAGGTTAGCTACCTCTAGCAGACACACTTCTTCGTAAACTACTCATTACTTGTTTTTGATTAGTGCGCACCCTTAATTGGGAGAGTTGTTTCGCGGTGTTGCGATCGTTGCGGCGATGCGTTCTCACCAGTCCGGATCAGGCAAACGGTAGTTTCACTACCTTGGGTATTGCCTCATGTGCCGTGTCATACTTGTATCCCTATGCGCGACCACTACGATTTGTTTCGTGTTATACCTATGGAGTACTCCCTGATAGCCCACTAGTTTACGGTGGACTTTACAGTGTTGTATAGACTATGATGCTTATATAAAATGTGTTAAGGGGGATAATGGTAATGCCTTAACACTATTTTGATACTTTATATTACTGATAGGCATTATCTACTTAGTGTACACTACTACATAGTAGATAGTTTAACGGATCCTTAGAGGATAGCTATCCCAAACATCCTTTGAGTTACTTGTATTTCAGTCGTTATTTCACTTGAGTTGGATTTATTGATATAAGAATGTTAATCCTGACTCGAGTGTTTTGTGTTTTTCTTTACGCTCAGGTCAGACTGAGTGATACAGTATTCGAGACTCACTTTTGGAGTTGGAGCTTCGCTTGGAGATCCAACTATTTATCCAGCTTTCAGATATTCAGTTGATTCAAGTGATGTATTCTGTTCTTATATTTGACTATTGTATTCGACACTTCTATTGTTCTTGTTTAACTCTGTTATATATATATATAGTAGCTTCATGAACTACTATTCTTTTGTTTCCGCTGCACTATTGTTATATTACTCTGTGTCTGTGATTTTGTGATTATTTATTTACTGTATATGCTGAGTATTGCCAAATTTTATTTACAATCCATTTTTTTGAATTATTCAAGTCCGGCATGTGTGGATTTATTGTCGATTTGAATGGTCGCAACATATAGGGAGTCTAATGTATGCTTAAGTGTGTATGGATCCAGATATTGCATACATTGTAGGAGTGTTAGACAGGTATCTTAGTAACCCTGGAATGGATCATTAGAAAGTAGCAAAAAGGGTTAAGATGTATCTTCAAAGAACTAAGGACTATATGCTTACATATAGAAGATTAGATCAATTGGAGATCATTGGGTATTCTAATTCTGACTTTGCTGGATGCCCGGATAGTAGAAAATCCACTTTAGGATATATATTTCTATTAAGTGGAGGGGCTATATCATGGAAGAGTGTTAAGCAAATGCTCATAGATTCTTCTACCATGGAAGCAGAGTTTGTGGCTTCCTATGAGGCATCTAATCATAGGAAATGGCTGCAAAATTTTATCACTGGGATGCACATTATTGATAATATTGAAAGACCATTAAAGTTGTATTGTGACAATAGATCAGCAGTATTATATTCTAATAACAATAGAAGCTCAAGTAAGTCAAATTACATTGATATCAAGTTTCTAGTTGTGAAGGAGAGAGTGCAAAATGAGTTAATATCCATAGAACATATCGGGACAAATTCCATGTTCATGGATACACTTACAAAAGAATTACCATCCAAGGTCTTTCATGAACATGTTGCTAAAATAGGTATATCTTTTATATAAGGATATTTTGGTTTAGGGGGAGTTTGTGCTAAGTCATTTCTTTCGCAACATTGCTCAATATTTTGATTATGGACATGCTTTGGTTTTTCTGATCAGAAATAAAGATATAAAGTTTTCTTTTTCACTCCAATTATTTACATATATTTAGATTTTTTGATCTCATTAAAGTAAAGTAGGACTAGTCAGAAATAGGTATGTAAAGATCACATTTCATGTAATTTCCATGTTATACATATATAATTGAACTATGTTTTTTGATTATATTAATATATGTGGCCATTGATGGGTTTAGTTACAATAACAGTAATTAAAGCCGCTTTGATCCTATGTTAACATAATTAATGGACAAGATTGTTTTGGATATACCATATTATCAAGGTAGCTATTTGAGAGCTCATAAAGTTGAATACATTCTATAAAGTTACATATGTGGCTTGGGGGAGATTGTTGGAATAATTCAACATAATGGGGCCATATATTTTAATGTTTGAATGTATGAGCTATCTTGTGATTAAGTCTAATTATGTGATATTCTGGAATAAATATATTAAGACTTAAGGGGTATATTTGTCATGTAAAATTATAATGTGTGGATACCAAAGTGACAATTTTAATTTGTTGAAGGGCCGAATTGAGAAAATGTCACAATGCTATAAATATAGGGTTATGGTCCCCAAATTACACAAGTCTTATCAAATTCTCTCTACCCTCTTCTACAGTGAATTTTTCAGATCTAAGCTTGTGTCAATTTGGAAGATTATAACCAAGTTGATTTTCTCTCTCGATAAATATCAATGGATTTAGGTATGTCTTTCGCTGATCTTTCTAATTTCATATACTTATTGCTCAATTGAATCAATATGGGTTATATGTATTCGAATTTGAAATATATTGATTTCATGAATCTCCAACATTAGTAGTTAAAAAGACATTTATTGTCCTAGCTTCGACGGATATTTTAAAAATCTCAGCAATATGGTAGTTATAAGTACTGTGAGTTTTAAATATCATTGATTTGTTTATAATAAACAATATAATTTGTTAACTAACAATTGAAAGTAATTAACATTATAGTAAAGCAAAATGACTTACTTACTTGATTGAAGAAGGTGATGATCCTAGGATTTGTGTTTCGAATATAGAAATTTTTTAGATATGAACTTTACTTAATGGATTGGAATGCGGGCAAATTCAAAGGAAATAAAGAGGCATATTTTCAACCCTAGATTTCAATCAATGATGTTATATAGGTGGTTGATCTCTTCGACTTTAAAACTATAACTGAGGTAGTGTTATATGATAGCTAAGGTAGAAACACCATGATACATTGTAGGTTTAAATTGATATGAGCATATGTTAAGGTAGTAGCATGGGCCTACATAGAATGGAAAGAGCGGTAGTAGATGACTGAACTACATATGCTCAACACTCCAAATGAAACAACAATTGAGGGGTCGATATCATGCAGTGGGCAGTGGGGAAGTAATGTGTAACCCTATTATGTTGATGTACTATAGGATGCAATTAACCTCGTCCTCGAAGTTCAATGCTGAGGTTACTTTGCTTATTGTGTGGTCTATTAAATTATAATGATTTAGCTACAATGATATAATAAATAAAACCTAGGGCCTAAGCAATTAAATAATCTATGCAAATAATTATTAGACCCATGAATGACAATAAAAAGCCTAAAATACTGAAACACAAACAAAAACAATAAAACAATTTTTAGATCAAACCAATTAATTTTTGGTTGAAATTTAATCACAAAATTCATTATTTGTACAAAAAATGAATTTCTTGTATAAAAAGAAAATCATATGGAAAGTTTGAAAACATAAGACAAAAGATTACATTAAATTAAAAAAGGATTTAGCACTAAATCCATTTAAGAGAAATAATAAAGAAATTAAAAATGCTCACTAGTTTTGGATTTGAAAACTTGAGTAAGAACTTGAGAAAGCACGAAGGTGTTTAATGGCAAATTCTCTTACAATAGTGTAAAGATGAAGAGTTTGGAAAGGAGAAGTTTACATAAGGAAACAAAGTAATCTCAACCGTAGATTTGAATTATGATATAAATATCTGACTATAAAACGGTATGATGAATTTTTTTTTTGAAATCCTAATATCACCTAACATAAAAAAAAGGCTACGATTGACCTTGTCAATCATATGTTGACATGTGGAACAACATTAAACGCTGTGATTTAATAGGTAAAATTGTTAGTATAAATTACCCTCAGCAAAACTAAAGTTATCCTTAGTAAAAATTCATTTATAATCTTAGTAAATGTGAATTTAGGAAAGTATGTGTTATACAATATTTTACCGAGGGTATTTGCATATTTTTTGATATAATTACCTCTTTGGTGGTAATTGAGGATGTGTGGAGCATTTTCCACCATTTTAAACTGAGCTAAAAGAAAGCTATATTTATTAAGCTGGAAATGCCGAAGGAAATAAACGTTGCGTTGCTTTAATATATAAGCATATGATTTTCCGTTATATAAATGCAAAAATAGTTATTAGACAATAGGTACAAATGACGGATTACAATATTATCACTTTATTGTTCAAATAATAATGAACTAAGTGCGAGAACCCAAATGCAGAGACCCAAAAGTAATATTTGTCGAATAGGTACTTAGTCAAATAAAGGAAGATCAATCTATAAACAAGCTCCCTGGATACATGCGATAGTAATACTATTATGCAATGTAATCTCAACCACTCAATGATTCTAAGTGTTGGTACCAAACAAATTTATTAGAGAGAGATGGGCATCAACAATTAACAAGTATCGATCCATCATAACCTTCTATCCTGCTAAGTCAGTAATCCATGATAAAATCTGTCCACCAATTCCTAAACTACAAAATGAAGATAAATAGGCCAAATCCCACAATAGTCAGCAAAAAACAATAGAGATATTAAAGATAAAAGAGTAATTTTCAAGATTTGAGAAAATTGTAAAAATTCATTAATGGCTTCTAGCTTAATTTTTGCATCTTCTCAAATAACTCAACATTGGAAAACTGACAATAGGTGTGGGTGTTTTCTCAGAATCACCATAAATTGTTGTGTCTCTTTACATTTTTGCATTTACTTTTGGCTTTTTCTTGCTCTCTTCGACATTTACAATAAATAACTAGTTAGATATCTATACTTTGGATTGACTCTAAAGACCAATGCTCACACACTAAAGTTAACCTTCTGTCATCTATTGTTGTTGTAGCAAAAAATGCATCAACATAAGAAATTTAGCATGATAATGCTATCTATATGGATCACAACATTATCCAAAAATTAAAAAAAAAACTTCAGTGTTTTTTCCTCCAATAACGTGTCCTCTCTAGGCCCTAAATAGTATTTTGATGCCTGCATGACAAATCATCTTACACATGATTTGTTAAAATTAAGTTATCAAGTTCATGATTACAACTAGACATAATCACTGTAGATAATGGATAAGTACTTTGTAACATCCCTCCTTCTGAAACCTAAAGATGGAACTCCAATGTGCTATAGCCACATTGGAATTTTCTTTCGACGATAGAATAAGTTCAATATATATATAAGTCTAAGTAAACATAACAACTAAATAAAGTTCATTACACATAATTATCTTTACAAATTTTCTTGTCAAATTCCCAATCGTGCCTACAAAGGGGTAAAATATAAAATAATTACATAGTAGCATCAAAGATCTAACATATGGTGTGCCAAACACTTGTTTTCCCTTGGACTTAATATATACATAACATAGTAGAATAAAAAGTTACGGAATAATAATAAGGTCTCCTGTTCGTCTTCTTCTTCAGCATAGTTTTGGTAATTTCTCCAGACTAAAATCTAAAAGCTAAAATCCTATAAACTCAACCTAATGATTACCTGTGAGTTTATTAGAGAAAAATAATCAACAGACAGGCTAAAAATAAGTTTGGTATAATAATATCACTTCCCATCTAATTTCCTCCGCAAGTGGGACCATGTCGCTAGAGAATGAATGGTTTTTCCCACACTAGCCTCAGTTACACAATCAACATAAGACTATCATAAGTCATGTTTCATAGAAAAATGTATGTTTACTTAAGCATGCATAAACACTTTTCAAACAAAACTACACCAGAAGCCATCTTAGGTTTAGGGTCTCAAACACAATACTTAACCGGGGACATATTTAGGTTTCCAAAATATAATCTACAAATATATCTTTAGTTCCAATTAATACAAATTCTATACATATAGGTACAGCCCCTCCCAGTCTCATTATTTCATTGGTTTGTTTTATAATACAAGGTACCACCCTAAGCAGTTTTAGTTAGTCTTTTACTTAATTATTCTGCAGGGTACATTCCTAAGATGTCTTGGTTCTTTAAGTTTTATATCGCAAAATATAAACATAAGCAATCTTGGTTCTTTAAGTCTTATGCTACAAAGTACAATGCTATGTAGTCTCGGCTCTTTTATGTTTATACTGTAAAATACAGCCCAAAAGTCTCGGTTCTTTTATATTTATAATGCAAAGTACAACCCAAAGCAGCCTCGTTCCTTATGCTTATACTGCAAAGTACAACACTAGGTGTTCTCGGTTCTTTTGTGTTTATGCTACAAAGTATAGTCCAAGAATTTTCTTTATCTTTAGTTTATACTGCAAAGTACAACCTTAAGCAATATCGGTAAATCTTATTTACTTAGGCTCGAACCCCTTAAAGAGTTACAGTCACTCTCAAGAAAGCGTGCTAGCTGCCCGGACGTCCTACATACCTTTAGAACTCGAAAGTCGAACATTACCCCATAGGTGGTCATTCGAGTAAGTGTCCCCATATGGTGTCAATAGCCCTTCCGAAACCACATTCTTTGTAGGTTCATACTTATTTACTTATTAGCTATCTTTAACTTTCCAAACTTCATCTAATTTTTCACTTTTTAGGTTTTGGCTTTAGCTACCTTTTTAGCTTCATTAGGCTCCCAGCCTTTCTTTGGTCATCTTAAGCCTCAAGACTTCTTTCTCAATGCATCTTGCTTTAGAAAAATCTAAGTACTACTTCGACTATCTTAAGCCTTAGGCTCGGTATTAGCTTTCCTCCAAAAGCTAATTGGTCTTGGTATTGGCTTTCCTTGAAAGTCAATAGGTCTTAGCTTTCAAATTACTCCTCTTAGGTTTTGTCCTAAGGAAGCCCGATTTATACACTCTTTTGAGACACCTTTGCCTGGAATCCAAACCTGGAAACTTCAGCCATCACCTTCGGGTATTATCCTTCTTAGTTCATTTACATATCATTTCTCTTAATATTTATTATCCCGCATTTAGACCAAGTGATATCTCGATGAACCTGGACTATTGGATGATCAAGAAGCGAAAAAGATATCAAGAAGGAAGGAAAATAGGAGAAATGACTAAGTGTGGAAAAGACCAAATGGACTGGTACCGATCCATCCATAAGGACAATTAGTTACCATATCCAACCCAAGTGGCTAATGCATGAAGATAAAGGGAAAAGAAGAGAAGTTCTAGGCAAATGAATAGATCGGTACCGATCCATAAGGATCGGCATCAGACCATCCTGGTTCTTGAGATGGCTTGTTTATGCATTATTGAAGACAAGTGCAGGATTGAAGAGGAGTACAAGAAATGACAAAGAAATGTATAAGCGCCATTCCATAACAATCAATACCAACCATTTTACATGTGATATTTTGTGTCTTGACCAATTCTCCTTGCTGAAACTTCGGATCTGAAGGTATTAACTTGTTCAAACTGACTACAATTTTAGTGACCAATTTTGCCGATAAATATTAAACCTAGAGTAACTAAGAAAGGATCTTTTTTGATGGATTGCTGATTTTTGCGTAGAGACTCCGTTCAATTCATAACCGATCATTTGAATCATAAGCCTATTGTGATTCGATTGTAATTGCAAAAGTAATCAGCAACAAAGTTGATAGTGGAAGTAGGCTTAAGAATATAGCTGAACCACTTTAAAAATATGGTGTTCTATCTCTTTGATTTCTATTCTTTCATTTTAATTTTAATTTGTCTTTGAATTAGGGTGCTTGGCCAACTTTTAAGTAAACATTTTTGGTGCTTTCACCAAGAAGGATCATTCTTAGGCTAAGATCTTTGCTATCACTTTGGATCCGAAGAAATTGAAAAGCTAGACTATGATTTCTTTGGTGGAGATCTAGTGATTATTTGGATTCGAAGGAGTATATTATCAAATCTAAGGAGAATGGATCCTATGAAGGAGAAACCAACTACATCTAGAGCTATCATTGAAGGAGATAATATGGGCTCTTAATATAAAGAAGAAGAAAATTGACCAACTCAAGCGGAGACTTCGAGTGCACTAGAAGTGGTAACGAAAGTAGAGTTGGATCGAATGATGGTGGAAATGGATAAGAAGATGGCGGAGAACCAAATAGCCATCATGAAGAAAATGAATAAAAGTTTGCTATGATATCCTAACCACCTCAAAGGCATTACTGTAAAAAACAGCATTTTTACGTATCAGTGGATCGTAAAAATATTGCTTTTAATATCAAACCGGATCCAAATTTAATGTAACTTTGTAAATGTTAACTAGTAACATTTTTCACCCATTGAATTTTTTTTTTGGTAGTTTTAACTTTGAAAAATCTTATAAGGTCTATAAATTTTGATAGGAGCTGAATAGGATCTCAAACTACTTTCAAATGAAAGATATGATGATTTATCATTCCATAGAATGGTCATAATAAAATTTGGGACTTACGCTTTAGAAGGTATAGTTATTTGGAACTTTGATAGCTTTTAGGTAAATTAGTGGGTAACTAAGGAGTGATTAATGATGTCCATTAATCCATTTTGGGATTAGGATTATAGCAGCCTCCAAAATAACCATTAATATTTATAAATACATCTCTAAGAATCAATTAAACCTCCTTAGCCACCATAGACCATCGTCTACCTAAATTCCTTCATTCTTTCAATAAAATTAACCTAAATCATCTAATTAGGAGGGGATTGGACAAGATATTTGATATGGGCTTTTCTTTTTTCAAAATTTATGGTTAGGGAAGCATGTAGTTGTTGCCCAAATCTGGCTCTACACTTGTTTTGGTGGATGTATGCGGATCTACATTTAATTGGTGATTTTTGTCGATTTTACACCCTAAGTCAGTGATTACATTCTTTCACTTCACTATAGTTATTGATTTATGTTCTAAAAGTTTCTTAGAAATGTTTTTGAACTTAAAAATATGATTTTAAAAGGGGTATTTGCTGTAATTTTTGAATTTATCTCGATGTGCACATTTTTCATCGATTTTTGGATGATTAGTAAGTGATTTATCATCTATAAGCGTTCTGTATATGTTTATATAGTTTTTGATATGTTTTGAATCCATTTTTAAAGTTAAAAATACTTTTAGTTTGTGTTTTGAAAGTAAACCGGAATAAAAATTTATTTATTTAAAATGGTGTAAACATGTTGTATTGAAGTATAATTGCTAATACGAATATTTGGTTAGGCTATGAACAAGTTTTGGGATAAATTGCTATTATTTGATGCATAATTACATGTTTGAATGTTAGTTGAATGTTGTTGTTATATATTTATATGTTATTTTTGCATTTTTGAATGTTACTTGTATGTTTAAATGGTTGTAAATGCTCATTAGAGTAAATTGGAGTTGATAACCGATTCTATGGTCAGGGGGTCTCCGTGTAGAAGGAGTAATGATGTGCATTCGAATTTGATACATAAAGGATAAAAGATCCATAAACGTAGAATAAGACTTCAATAGATAGTGTGTTGGAGATAGGGATTGAATTGGAGAGAAAAAACAAAGTGTTGGAAGTGTTGCAAAATTGGTATTCGACATAAGCATGTTTGGTGGTGGTTGTCCCAGCACGTGGAATGACCGATGGTAGAAGTGTGGTTGGATATAGGGAGTTCGGTGTTGGACTTTGGGTCGGGAGAAGGAAGGCTTCGGGATAAACTATGGTAGATTGTAGGAGGACTGGGCAAGGATGTTGGCTTAGCAAAGGTGTGCTCGATAGTAGGCTTCGGTTTGAGGAAGCAGATAGCTTAGTTCGGTGAAGGGTGTTGGACTCAAAA
Source organism: Allium fistulosum (assembly GCA_030737815.1). Lineage (NCBI taxonomy): Eukaryota > Viridiplantae > Streptophyta > Magnoliopsida > Asparagales > Amaryllidaceae > Allium > Allium fistulosum. The sequence goes on from CM060906.1 coordinate 425,353,744, forward strand.
TCTTCGAGGTTACTTAAGTCTGGTCCCAAGGTCTTTGGGCTGATTATAGGAAACCAAGCAGAGTTTAGAGTTGGGGATTTTACATGGCTACTTCAGGATTTTTGTTAGGTTGCATCGAGGCAGAGCACGGGTGGCTTTGGGATTCCAAGAGGCTATAAATGGGATGATAAAACTTCAATGGCTCGATGAATTTGTGTGTTGGATTGAACGCTTCATGTAGGAGGTGTTCGTAACATCTGGGAATTGTCCAAGGAGACAAGTTCGATACTGATTACTGAGTGAACTTATAGAGTAGAACATATAGGGGTTTCTACTAGGATTGTTCAAGGAGGCAAATTCGATACAGAGTGAACTTGTGAAGTAAAACATACAGAGGTTTCTACTAGGATCGTCTAAGGCGATAAGTTCAATACAGAGCGAATTTGTAGAGTATAACATACAAGGGGTTCAACTATTAGGACATATGCCAAAGGGAATGCAAATAACTCAGAGGTCTTGAGTATGATTGAGAAGAAGGGGACGGTGGGGTGCTCACTGTAGGTTGGTGTGGGCTGATATGTTTATCCCTAGACCTATATGGGGTGCTCTAGTTTCCTAGCCTTATGAAGTGGCATGGATTCTAGCATCAAGGGGACCATGATGATAAGTAGTCGTTGATCAGTACAGGGGATCATTTGAGTTATTTTATATCCTTTGGAATTTGAGTTGAGAGAGATGAGATTGTTTGATGGTTGTTATAATTGTAATGTTTGCTATATTTGATATGGATGTCACAAAATGTAGGTATTATTTCATAGTATACCTAGGCACCCTATACTATACGTGAGTAGTATTACACCTACATGAAAATGATAGTAGATTAGCATAAATCAATGTTATGTGCTAACTTGTTGGATGCAAGGACAGGTCATGATAGTTCTCCATATCTCATGTTCCAATTACTATATTGATTTTAATACTATCTTTAGATTATAAATCACTCATACCAGACTGTTATCCAACTTGGGATTTTATGTTTTGCTTCTTATTATTTGTTGGAACTGGGCCGTACACAGCGGGATAAATGGGTAAATTTCAAAAAATTCTTCTATCTCGATTTTTGTTTGGCCTATGTATTCTAAATTCATTTAGAACTTTTCTAAATTTATTTTAAATAAAACTAAAGTTTTATTTAAATTTATATTATACATATATGCATGTGTGCGTGTGTGCACGTGTGTGTATCATATACACATACGTATGTACGTGCACATGCACAAGATAATGTGTATATAATTTGACATATCCGTATATAGATGTGGGGTTTTACATCGCAACAGACATGTTAACCCCTCATATAAACAAATATGATGTCTGAATGTTTATATGTTTATATATAAAAATATAATACAGGTGTGTGTGTATGCTTATACATATTATAAAATAATACTTATAAAATGATATTAAATAGTACGTTTACATAAATAAATAAATATATATATATATATTATAGTTACATTACAAAATGTTTTCAATATTAAAAAAATTAAATTTAAATATATATATATATATAATTATATATATGTATATATATATGCATATTTCAGTAGTTGTAATAATTTTTTTAATTAAACTATCTATGTATATATTATATATAAATAATTACTTGTAAAATATTATAAATACATAATAATAATTAAAATTGATGTATGTTTCTCTCGACCCATAAATAAAATATATTTTTTGGTTTTCGATTTTAAAACAATTAATTTATTTTCTTTTGAATTTTGCATACGGAAAATCAATTAAAATTAAAACTTATTCTTTTTAAAATCCTAAATCAAAATGATAATGTGCTTCGCATAAAATTTTATATTATTTCTAATTTATATATACATATTTATTAATTACATAAACTATTTTTAAATTAAATAAATGTACTTAAGTTATATACGTATTATTATTTTTAATTAAAATCGTGTGCATGTGAATGTCATTAAAATTTTATAAATTATGAATCATATATATATATATATATTAAAGTATTGCATTTAATGTTTATATGTTTTAACTAAATTAGAAATTGATTAAATATACATATGATTTTAATTTAAAAAATTATTATTTTTTATTTAATTACCAGGCTGTAAGCATATTAAGCACTATAAATTATTTTTATATGTACACATATAAACAACCATTAAAACTATGTGACAACATATCGATAAATGGATTCGTAATAACAGACCACAATTATGATAAAATAATTGAATTAAACATTATTAAATCAGACGTATACCTTTCACCAATGCCTGATATGTAGACGTTGAAGCGAGGAACAAACCTTGAATCCAATTCCAATTCTGAAGTTGCTAACTCCTGTATCATTGCAACACCAATGATCGAATCAAATTAATTCAATGTGTTTTAGTTTATGAATTTTTAAGGAGTATGGAAAGGCATGGCCGGTCTATATGTGCCGTAAGAGGAGAGACAAAAAGGAGAAGATTAAGTGAGGGTTAAGAGAGTTTATATAAAGAAGAGGCAAGAGAACGATAAGTGTATCTAGATCCATATTTTTCTCTTACCAATTCCTTTCCTCTTAAACATTCAAAACCCACCTTACAAGCCATTAAATGCTGGCCATATATGCTTGTCTATAGCCGGCTAAACCAAGCTCTCTTTTGGGCTTCAAAAATATTTCAAACCCAAACAATACTTGTTGCATTCAAAACCTATTTAAACGTGTACCGATATCATATATCGATTGGTATATTTCTAACTGTTACAAACACACTGATTAATATTGTTCAACGTACATCAAATAAAATTATAATTAATATTTCTTAAATATTAATTAAGTTAATTAATTTATAACAATTACAAATTAATTAAATCAGGTGGTAAAAGGAGTATTCAACATTTTAGTTGTGTAACTCTCAGGTGTAAATTTGGTCAGCAATTAATATTGAAAAATTCGAATATTAACGTTCACACTTCACTTAGCAAGTGGTGTGATATTATGGACCAATTTATCGCTTGGTATCGATAAAATTAAATTTATTTTACTAAGCATTATCTGGTAGTGACAATTATTTACACAAATTTTATTGTCAAAACCATATCATTTTGGACTGTAGAATTTGGTAATAGTCAAAATTTCAATATCACCCATATTCAACTCTATAGTCCAAACACAAAACCCTTGGCTCAATAATAACAATTATTATTAACCGTACTGCTCTGGTAGAGGATTTGACTTTGAATTGACTTAAGTTGACCATGATACCAACCTCATATAACTGAGAAGACGAATCCTCTCTTGAATAGTATTTCACTTCCCATGTTTCCACTTCACCCAGCTATAGACGTTTGAAGGATGTCGTGTCATAATTTAACTATAATCAAAGTGGAGCTTCTATATGCTTCTATCATGGCACTATTCAAGCCGATGTACTTTATCTTTTGTTGAATCAACAACAATCTATTTGTTTGGAATATTTCTAATTTATAGCTCCTTAACTAAGGTTTGAAAGGTTAAAGCAATAATTTTAAGATTGAATTTCTTAAGTATATTTTGATGGCGTCCTCAGTCCTCCCTGTCGCACCCCCCATCTCCTTCGTCCCCAGCAAATACAATTCCATTCTGTCCCCTTCATCCCCCAACTCCCCTGGCGCCCCCACCCAACAAGAGTTCCCACCCCGCGTCCCTCCGCCTCCACCCGGATCCAAACAGCCGCTATGCATCGAGATACCTGCCAAAACGTATGCTCAGGTTGCGAGCTCTGCTCCTCGTTCCCCCCTCCTACCCAACCCCCCGGCCAGAAGACGTCACCCACTGCCTCAGTTCAAAAATGTGCGCCATACGGTTGAATTTCTAAAAAAAGAAAACCGTTGCCTTCGCTGTGCAGGCCTCCGACACGTGGCGCAGTCTTGCAGAGATGCAAAGATTTGCTATAAGTGCGGATTTTTCGGGCATCCACAATCTCACTGTCCCAATAAAATCCCTAGTCAGCCTCAGGCTCGAATAACTAGCAAAGTCCCCTCCTCTTCCAATAAGGACAAACAACCCTCTTCCGGCTGGGCCCCAATGTCCAATCCCCTCTCAGATCGTACGAAACCCTTCAGCTCCCCTAGACAAATCATTTCCCCTGCATCTCCTCATAGCCCACCTCATACCCCTAAACAGCATCATTATTCATCTCCAAACCCTAAAACTTTCGCAATGGCAGACCCTTCACTACTTCTCGTCGCAAACATTATCTCTGGCACCTGGTCCCTAGACTCCCTCCGCCACACGCTATCCTCTACATTCCAACACAGAGACTGGCCTCTCTGGCTTCAATCCGACAACAGCTTCATCTTCTACTGCCCCTCATTCCTTATCAGAGACCAAATCCTCCAAAGATCGACCATCCCTACAACCGCGGGAACTATTCAATTCCACCCCTGGTCTGAGCTGGACCGCCCCGCGCCGACATTGGACCCACCTTCATGGGCAAGAATCTCTGGGTTCCCTGAACTACTCCGTTTCAACTCAGAAGCCATTTTGGAAGCTGTTAAGCCAGTAGGTAGATTCCTGGCTCAAGACGATTGCGAATGGGCTGAGCTTGACCACCGTTTTCTATACATCCAAATCCAGTTCTATAGTGGCATCATCTCCCCATCTTCCTATGTCTCGGTCCTTAACAACACTGAATACCTCCTTCGTATAGAAAGATGGGAACACGAGCACCCGAACAGGCGCCCAGAGAACCACCTGCTAGGTTTCGACTACGAAAGGCACTTCCCTATCTTCGAGCAACACATCCAGATAGACGACCTAGAGTCAGACGAAAGATTTGACGTCCTGAACTACTCCCCCATCTTCTCAGGCTCCCCACCGGCGCCTGGCCCTATTTACGACCAATCCTTCGAGGTGGTGGGCCCAAGAGGTTGGGACCCATGGCCAGTCCAGGAACACAGGTGGGACCCCTTCTCTGACCTGGACCTCTCATCCCCGCTCTTCCAGCAAATTCCAACCACTCCGCCCCCATCCGTCCCTCCTCATCCTCCCCCCAACCATGCCCCTCATACAAACACCCAATCTCTTCCGGTGCAGATCCTCCACTCCCCACTCCAAGCTGACCCCCCCTCTCCCACTCTTCAATTCCCTATCCACAGCCCAGAGGAACTCAGTCAAGTGGCCCCTCCTAGAACAAATCAAGAGCTTCAGCCCGACACTCAAGCGGTAGCACAGTGGTCTCAGCCAATCACACCGACAGCGGTGCGTCGTAGCTCCAGACTGGACAGAGCAGCATCGCACCCTGGTAGTTTCTTTAAACACGTTGTCTTTTCGTCACTTAATAAAAGCTTAAATAAAAAAATGGCACGTTGCATGGGAGTTAACCTGCATGGAGAGCATTACTCCTCCATGCAGGCACTAGAATCGGAGCGCTTATCATTCTCCCAATGAAGCTAATATCCTGGAATACACGGGGGTTGGGGGACCCCAGCAAAAGACACGCTGTTAGCCTTGTCATATCCCCTCACAAAGTAGACATTCTTTTCCTGCAAGAATCCAAACTATCAGACCCAAACCCCAACATACTCAGACAGATCGGTGGGCCATTCCTAACTGGGTGGGCCCACATTAATGCTGTCGGCTCGTGCGGCGGTATAATGACAGCCTGGAATGAATCCGTGTGGTCCCACTGCCAAACTTTCTACCACACTTCAGCCCTACATGTAGCCCTTCGACACTTACAAACTAACACAATCTTCTTCTTCACAAATATCTATGGCCCACACAACCCTCGAAATAGAAACGACCTCTGGACAAACTGTCTCTCCTTCTCCTCACACATCAATGGCCCCTGGGTCGTTGGAGGAGATTTCAACACCACCAAATCCCCAACAGAAAGGAACTCTGGCAACCTTTCCCAAGACTCCGAAGCCTTTAATCAGTTCATCAACCAGTGCTCCCTAATTGACCCACCCATTAATAATCGCCTTTACACCTGGTCAAACCGCAGATCTGACCCATCCCTCGCAAAACTAGACCGCTTCCTTTTCAACCCAGCCTGGGAGGACTTATTTCCCCTCTCCATCGTCTCGGGCCTAGCCACTGTTATCTCCGACCATTGCCCACTCCTCCTAGACACGGGTTCCCTAGCTTGCCACAACAGACCCTTCAGGTTCGAACGTCTCTGGCTCCTCGAGCCATCTTTCGACAACTTCATCAGAGAAATCTGGACTCAGCCCTCCCCCATACAATCAGCCACAGCCAGGGTAGTCTCCAAGCTCCGCTCTCTCCGAAAAATCATCAAACCCTGGGCCAAATCAGTTTGGGGCTCCATTCGTTTGCGCATCTCAGCCATCCAAGATGAGATTCTTGACCTTAATATCCAGGAAGAAACCTCCCCGCTCCCTGATCCGGACCGCTCTCGTCTGAGAGAGCTGGAAGCGGACCTTGACAGGTTGCTACTGCAAGAAGAAATTGGCTGGAAGCAACGGTCCAAAGCGAAATGGATCGAAGACGGAGACAAGAACACTGCCTACTTCCACCGTCTTGCCAACGGCAGACGTAGATCCAATCACATCCCCGAAATCACTCACGACAACATCACTACCACTAATCAATCGGCCATCCTCAAACTCTTCACCGACCATTACCGATCCATTCTTGGCCTTCACCCCCCTCCTCTCCCCCCAATCGATTGGAATCTGATCTACCCGGTTAACCCCCTCATCCCCATTGACCAGCCCTTCACTGAAGAAGAAATTTGGGCAGCGCTTAAAAGCATGTCGGACGATAAGGCTCCTGGCCCAGATGGTTTCGGGCCTCTCTTCTTCAAACACTACTGGGAAATTGTCAAGTACGACATCATCGAAATGTGCTCTGAATTCCATACCAATCCAAATTCTGTGGACCGCATCAACTACGCAAATATCATTCTTCTCCCAAAATCCCCAGGCGCCACCTCCCTCTCGTCCTTTCGCCCCATTAGCCTCCTGAACACAACCTTTAAGATCATAACCAAGGTCCTAGCCAACCGCCTCCAGAGCGTCATAGCCCCCCTTATTGGAATCGAGCAATCTGCATTCATCTCGGGCCGTAACATCATGGACTGCGTAGCAATGACCCAGGAGATCATTTCCTTTTGCCACTTGACCTCAACACCAGGAATGCTACTCAAACTAGATTACTCAAAAGCGTTCGACTCTGTTAACTGGCAATTCATAGGGGAGCTAATGGCACACAGAGGCTTCCCCACAAAATGGTGTAACTGGATATCCTCTATACTCAACTCAAGCATGTCCTCGATAGCCATCAATGGGATCTCGGGGGGCCTAATCAAATCGGCCCGCGGACTGCGACAAGGTGACCCACTTTCTCCCCTGCTCTTCGTTCTGGTGGCCGATGTGTTCAATCGCATGATCAAATTAGCAATTTCGAACAACATCTTTCAGGGTATCAACCTCCCCAACTCTAACCTAACCATATCCAACCTCCAATTCGCGGACGACACAATCCTATTCGCATCACCCACGATCAACCACATCCACTGCCTCAAAGTAGCACTATATTCATTCGAACTCATATCAGGCTTGTCCATTAACTTTAGCAAAAGTTCCATCATCATGCTCGGTAAAGCTGATAACCTCGGGCCAACCTGTTCCAGCCTGCTCAACTGTAAGATTACACACTTCCCCATCTCCTACCTCGGTGTCCCTATCCGTCCAACCAAATTGCATAGATCCGATTGGTCCCCCCTCATCGCCAAGATAGAAAAAAGACTCCACTCATGGAAAGCCCATTCCTTGTCCTCAGCAGGGCGCCTAATCCTCGTTAAATCCGTTCTATCATCGATCCCCACTTACTGGATGTCACTATACAAACTCCCTTCCTGGATAATCAAAAAAATCGATTCAATCAGAAGTTCCTTTCCGTGGAACGGTAGCAACATAAAGAGGCTCGTAAACTGGCAAACTGCCTGCCTTCCCCTGACAAACGGTGGCCTTGGAATCACTAATCTAATTGACTTCAACTTATCGCTCCTCGCCAAATGGCTCTGGCGATTCCTAACCCCTGGCCCCACCCTCTGGAAATCATGGATCACCACCCTACACTATCACTCTAACCCTCACCTTGTCCTCCACGCCCCCAACGGCATAAAACCATCCCCCTTCTGGTCTGGAGTAGTTTCGACCCTACCACGCGTCAAAAGGCTTTTCCACGTCAACCCGGGAAACGGGGCTAATTGTCTCTTCTGGTTAGACACATGGCACAATCAACTTCCACTCTCCTCCATCCTCCCCAACCTCTTCGCTCACACAACTAATATCTTCACCTCCATCTCCGACATTTCCACTTCGGGCCCAGCCCAGCTTCTCCCGGCTTCATACTTTTCCCTCTCTACCCTCAACGAGATTCACCTCGCCTCCTCAATTCTCCGCAACACCCATCTCAACTCCCGACCAGATTCCTTCACCTGGGCACCCAACCCCTCATCCGGCTTCTCCGTTGCCTCCTGCTACGCCCACCTAAACAACCCTGGACGACTATTCACCTTCCCCAGACTCTGGAAGTGCAGGATTCAGCCCCGCTTTGCTTTCCTGCAGTGGTGCCTCATCCATGGGCGAATTAACACAAGAGACAGACTCCTCCGCCATAACATTGTAGTAGACCCCAGCTGCGTCCTATGTTCCACCTCAACAGAAAGTTTGCAACATCTCTTCTTCGAGTGTGATTTTGCTGTCAGGGTCTGGGCGGCGACAACTGCTCACATCCTCGGACATATCCCCACGTTCACCTCATTTTTCGACCACTGGCAGAACAACCCCCCCAACTACCACATAGATCTCACGGTTGCTATTTTCAGTTGGTGGATCTGGGCCGAGCGCAATGCACGTGTATTCTGCAAGCCCATATCCAGCCTTGAAGAAACCTGTAGACGTATTACTCACGATTTCTCATCTATATCAGGTCGTAGCTTCTCCGCTCCGTTCAGGCTGAGACTTCCTCACCCCAGCTCCCCACAGGCGGAATCCTCGGGCAGCACATCAGCAGTTCCTCCTGACAGGCATCGTGGGCACCACTAAACCGCGACTTAGCTCCGGCCTTTTCATCACTGTGCTTTTTTCCACTATATGTATTTTGTTTATATAACTCTGTCTGCTACTCAATACTTTTTGGCCAGCGATCAGGCTTGTTGATCGCAATATTTACTAATTTATATAATATCTAATCGGCTGTGTAGTGCCACGCTACACAACCGTGTTGCTCAAAAAAAAAACTAAGGTTTGAATATGAATTAATATCGACATATTATACTCGATATCACTTATGAAGTTTGATTCCGTTCACTCCTTCATAAGAAGTAGGTAATTTCTATAAACGGTTCTCTATTATTTCATAAATGTTCGAGAACACTCTAAACTACTATTTAGTGATCATAATATGAGTTTGACACTTTCTTCATGTAGCAAATACACAATCAAATTACGATATTGTAGATAACACAACATTTATGATAATTTCTATTGCCAATGCATAAGGGATCCATCTTACATGTTCCATATTAAAATTTTCAATAATGTGTCTTTGCATATCATTTGAAACATTCCCAACACCTTTTATACTTATTATAAAGGATATAATTTAAAAATCTAATATTGAGTATTAAACAACCAAACTATCACTAATTTTAACATAAGTACATCGTTAACGATCAATGATATGTTATTAACATAGAGTCTAGAAATGCCTATGTACCTTTTTAGTGATTCTTTCTTATCGACAAACGCTTCCTCTATTTTTGACTAAAAATCAAACTATTCAATATGTCTATCAAAGTACTTATTCAATTCTGATGTTTAGAGAATGATACTTTCATATCATTTCTTGGATCATATCCGAAAACCCACAAACTCAATATCGCTCCCACTAACTTTGAGACACTTTAGTTGTTATGTGCAAATAGTCTATTTTAAATCATTACTTAGAATTTTCTATATCAACATATATGTACCAAAACACAAAGTCATATCAAGCGATAATTTTGTGAGTAAAATCCAAATTAACTTGCACATCGAATGGTGAATTTTTTTTGTTAATTTCAACAATTGAAATCTATAATATTATTCTTAACAGCATTGCTCATTATATTCCAACTACATTAGTCTTCATCTTGAAGACACATTTGCAGCCGATGGATCATACCCCTTCGGGTACAATTATTAAAATCATATTTTGATGATGTCCTTGAAATCCTTTTAGATTTGTGCATCATACCATATACTGAGTCAATACTCTTAGTGATTTAATTGACAATTGAGGATTACCTAATCTAAGCATTGATAAGAAACTCATAGTTTCTCTTCTATGTACAAGAATGCTTATTAGACATTCTAATGTGTCGCATTCACTTAGGTTTGGTTAATTTTATTTCATCCCTCATAAGTAGTTTCATCCTTATAAAACTGATTTGGTTTTAGTTTACAATACTTATGTTCAAAACATAAAATTTTCATCTAATGACTATCGTTCCCAAACTCTTTTTGAAGCAATTCATACAATATCTCTTATGAATAATTATTACTTGCCCTTTTCAACTCACATAACCTATCAACCCCTTGACCTAAGATATATTGGAGTTTCTTATAAACTCTTATCTTGTATGATCTTGTTAACTATTCCTTAGATGAAATTAATTTTAACCTTGTGTGCTACTCTTAAGTGCATGATATTATAGAAAGAAGTTAACTCAACTTTACTCACAGTTAATCTTATTTTGTTAAACAATGTTCGATTACTCCTTATTGATACATCATTATGTATTATAGATAGGAGTGGCTTTTGATACTGATCCTTTATTCATTTTTAAGGTACGTTTGGAACTCTTTTCAATATACTCACATATTCGATCAAAATCAAATCAATTTTATTTTCTATTGCACATAATTTAATTTACTTCTATTTTATACTCTATGAGCTTATCATAGACATACTACATGTATATCAAATACACATGTCCATGTTTGTGATAACTCATCGGTGAATATAATGAAGTACGCGTGTTTGCAACCAAATTAGCCACAAACACCCAAAAACAGATTTAAGTAGTGAAATAAATGAAGAAATTAAATGTAAATAGAGGAAAAACACTGAATATCCAGAAAAATGTAGCAGAAAACTTAAACAACAAGATTTGTAGTGGTTCGGCGTTGATTGCTTACATCCACTTTGAATATTCTCTTCATTGCTTCTCAATTCACTTGATTACAATTACAAATAGTAAGAAATAGCAAGAAATCAGAGAAGGATAGAGGGAGTTAGTTACAATAATGGCAGAGTCTAATTAGCAGCATAAAAGTCTCTAGAATGTCCCCCGTGCCTGTATTTATAGACGAAGGCGACCTCCAATCTGACTGAAACTTTGGCATCTGGATCTCCTCAACCATATGGGCCCACCATAGGGATGGCTAGGCCCAACTCTCAATGGATAGGGATCGGTACCGATCCCTATGGTATCTCCCTTATAGTCAATAATGATGTTGCTTCAAATATCATAGCGTTTAGAGTTGTAGAGCTTGAGTTCTTATCATATTTTAGATTGAATCTTAACCTGGTCAAGGTAATGCCGATCCATATTGCATTGGCCATTCCATGCTGAGCCATACTGTTCAAACCATTCCATGCCGAACCATCTCCCATGAATGTATCATGTCGATCCATCCACAAGCCACGCCATGATCACTATGCCAACCCATACCTCCTGAATATACTTTATTGATCCATCCCTCCATGAGTCACACCACCATGCTTATGCCGATCCATTACCTCCAAACATTCTACGACGACCTATACTGCTTCCTCCTACTATGTTGAACCATATCCTCCAGATACATTATGCCAACCCCCACCATATTAAATGTATATCGATCCCTCCATATCTCATCCAATTTGACCAATGTTCATGCCGATCCCTATTCCAACCAAACTAAACTACATAATTCTGTCGTCCTACATTGTCTATCTATTAACCATGTTCATCCTGGGCTGGATACAATTGTCTAGACATTATATTTTGGTCATGTGGTTGTTGTCTCGTTATCAGCAGTCGAGTCTGGCCTTCGTAATCAGCCCTATGTAGCCGGGTCAAGGCACTGGCTAACACTTGCCCCCCAAAGTACGTTTTGTGAGTAACATGACGTGCTTTGAATTAGAAAAACCCAGGCTCCTAGGAATAAGTCTATCCAACTTCTCGGTTGATCACCGTTCCTTCTTCTAGTTTGACTTCAAACTTGATCATTTCAAGCTAAACCGCCATTTCAGTTAATTTCAAAAGGTTGAATCCTCAAATCTCTTTTGTGCACGTTCACATACACGCTTCTGTGGTTAGACGTCCGCTGGTCTTTGCCAAGCTATTTTATTCTGTATGCTTACGCTTACAGTCTATCCTTCACGATATCGATTGTCACTTGGTTTCCAACTATCTGACAATTTTTTTACTTCCTTTTTTATTTCCCTCATATCCATCTTTCACACGTCTCTCTCCTTTTCTTACTTTTTATATTACATTATATATATATATATATAATAGGAGGGGTCAGCATTTGGTATGCTAATCCCTTGGTAAGTCTGTGTGTATAGGGTCGGCTAGCCTTAAGGCCGATCCCTTTTTAATCTCGTGACTGAGTCACTTGGGATGACCGATTCCTCTTCCTCCCAATCATGCATGTATATAATCGTAGCTTCCACTTCTCATTCCCTTCACTTTTCTACTTTGCAATTTTACTTAACCCTTTTTACCTACCCTTCGCATATCTTCCTCTCCTACTCCCTACCGAACCCATACCATCACAACATCCCCTTTTACAAGCGCTATTCCTTCAATTGCAGACCTCGACTTCGATTACGAACCCAATCCATCCCCTGACAGTCATTCCTCCTCAATCTTCGATTCCTAAGCTCAAATACTCGATCTCTTTATTTATCCTGAGAATATAAGTACGAACCCTCTTTTATTTGCGTTAATGATTTCGGGTTTTGGTGAATTTGGTGTTTCTTTGGCCATGGTAGGATGAGAGACGGTTTGAGATGTAAGGAAGAGGAGGAGAAGGAGAAAGGACTGAAAGTGGATATAGGGAAAGAAGGTTTCATTGAGTTGGAGAGGGCTCGGCCATGAAGTGCTCTGGCGTTGGGTTGTGGAGGAGTTAATGGAGGGATCGGTCTAAGTCAGTTCGATGGGGTCGGTAGGATATTAAAAAGAAGGGATCGGTATATTGTTGGAGTGCAGGAAATGGTTCTAGGAAGGTTCGGTAGGAGTCACTGGTCTCAGGGGTCGGCTTAATTAATGTGTAGGGATCGGCATATAGGTTAGAAAGAAGGGATCGGTAATGAGAGTAAAACATAGGGATCGGTTACGTTCTAAAGGAAAGGGACCGGTGTTTCCACATGAGTTGAAGTATAGGGATCGATTATGAGGCTGGGGCATAGGGTTCGGCACACAAAGTAGGGATCGGTGTTATATATAGAAATTAATTTAACTCGAGTCACTCAAACGTTTAACTGCACACTGCCTTGCCTGAACATAATGACTTAGATAGTTGGACTTAGGCTGAAATGAGCATAGTTTTGGTCTTATTGTTATGGACTAAACAGAAAACTAACTAATAAACTTAGATAATAAACTTCAGAACACAATATGTCGATGACTGATCCTAAAGTTCTTGTTACCGATCAACCTCTTTGTCGATTGAGACGGTCAGCGATGACGGTCTCTCTGGATGGGGTCTAAGCCTTAACATCTCATTCTCATTTTCTCGATTTCAAGCTGTCTATGCTTGTTTCACACTGCACCGCACTAGTTCACACACGACATGGGGGGAACAGGTTATTATTTCTAACGTTGAATGTCTACTGAGTATAGTTGACATAGATTTCATGTTGCACGACGTCCCTCGACACAATGTCTTTCGAATCTGCGGCAAAACACGGTAGTTCTATGGTAAAGTCAACCTCCACCACCTTATCTAATAAACCTTCTCCAAGTCATCAAACAGAACAAGTAGAGGCATCTGACCCATAAACAAGTTTCTTTTCCGACATTCCAGTCTTTCCTGTAGAAGTTATTGACCCGGCTCCCGATACCGTTGAGGGTGCTATCATTCTAAATAATCTGGTCAATTCACAAGCGTCTAGAATCGGCGAAGCTGCTCTCCCTCGATTATGTTCCATTCATGGAATTCCCTTCAAAGACGTTTTAGTTCCATCGAGGCATGACAAACCTCACTTGCCCCCAACCGGATATACTGCTTGCAACAAGTTCCTATGCCGGGCCGGACGCGTGCCACCCTTCAACTCCTTCATTCGAGAAATGTTGAGATACCTTGGGATCGCTCCTACTCAACTGCACCCTAACAGTTATGCCTTTATCCATGGCACTTTTCTTCTCTTTATGAATGTCCTATTCTGTCCGCCAACACCTGAAGACATCAGATACATCTACAATTTCAAAAGAGGGACTGGGAGTCCTTCTTATGTCTTCCTTGAACCCTTGCCCAACTGCCAAGTCTTAACGGGCGCATGGAATAAGGTTTCTCTATTCAAACACGAATGGTTCTATGTACGGTGTCCTCCCGGCTTTGTAAGGAGATGGTTGAAAGGACGTGAGTGCTACTCTTGTCTTCATCTTTAGTTCAAAGATTCAAGTCGCAACTTCTTTCTTAATCTTACTAACATCTCCAATTCTTTTATGTATTCGCCCTCGACCTGAAGGCGTCGAGTATTCCAGGGTTGTCGTGGCCATTCGTGCCACTCCCGTTGAGGACCGGAACATCAAACTCCTTTTCACTTATAAGTTGCTATCATTATTTTGGCTATTAGAAGATGGCTGAAAAATTGGGTTTCCCGGTAGCAAAGTGGTCCCAAGAATTGTTTTCGAAAGAAGGGTAGAAGCAAGTGACCCCATGGTGCCCCTAGTTAGAGAACCCAGGAAGACATTGAAGAGGGAGAAATAAGAGAATCTTAAGATGTGGGGCTGAGTGGCGAAGGCGTAGGCCCTGGGAAAGCACCGGTAGTCGAAGCACTATAGACCAGCCAAATGCAAACTGCCCTAAAGAGGAGAAAATGGCTGGTGTACAAGTTGCGAAAGAGCAAGGCAGGGGCAAAACTGGAATTCGTCATAACCCCAATCGAAAAGGAATCGTCTTCCCAACAAATGGAAAGTTCGTTGAAGGGACTCTTTGACATTCCAACTCTGGATGATATATTAAATTACAACTTTGCTAACATTGACGTCGAAGGGCTCAACTCTCCTGCGAGAAGTGGCGAAGGCATGCAACCTTCCAACAGAAGGGAGGTAACTCCAATGAGTAAAGCCAATGTTATCGGTCCGTCGGGGGAAACACTAGGACACACACAGACACTCGCACTCCACTATATACCTGTGATTAATTCCTCGTGTTACAACTTCAAATATGCTCCTATTTGGTTCTTTTACAGGTGCAATGTCACACTCTCACACTTTTGACCGTCTCCGAGGATCCTCCACTTATTATTGTTTGGGTCGAGATTCCGATTTTGGAAGACGCGGAGACAACGATGATGGGCAAGACAAATACTATTATTCTTGAGAACCTTCTTCCTCGTCTAGAAGGAAGTCTCAACCACATGCTCCTCGCCATGACAATCAATCACACCTTCCCACTCACAGTGGAGATAAGTCATCACGCCAGGGTTCTCAAGCTGCTGCACCTCACAACTAACTTTTCGGGTCATCCAGTTCAAGGCAATCACGTGAGCATCATTCTGTAAGCATCCGCTTGCTACTTCTGATCCACTGCCGATTCCTGCTCATGATCCTACTACAGCAGAAAAGTTGGATGAACTTAAAACTACTTTTCCAAAAAATCTCCTTTGATGGACTCAAGTTCCTCTCCTCCGTACATGTTGTTAACCCGCGTTTCGGCAAGGCCATAGATAAGCGGATTTAACTAAATCGATTGCTCGGTTATCGAGGATGTAATACGATAGGTTTGAGTCAATTAGATGGATAAATGATCAATCATGGATGATAAACATGATTATGAAGCTAGGATTCGGCGTAGTCGATGGGCAAAAGACGCGGGAAACTTGAAATATGGGTTTCGAGAAAAATCGAGGTGATTCGGGATGTTTGGAGTTTACTACGATTCGCACTTGGGATTGCTTCGAGTTTTCATGGTGTTTACTTCGGGTCAAATTGGGGTACTTCGGGTTCAATCGGATTGCATTCTTCAGAGGGATTGGTGCTTTAGTGCTTCGGGTCGGCATCCTCCAAACTTCGGATTGGCATGTACAAAACTCCGCGTCGGCATGAATTAAGGGACCGACATCATGTTGGATCGGCATGTTTTCGTTTACTCCGGGTCGGTACCTCTTCCAATTCGAGTCGATAGCTTGAAAAGGGATCAGCATGTTGGAGTCTTGGGATCAGCATATTGAATGAGGTCTGCTACTTCAGGCCATAGAGCCCTTAACTTTAGGTCGATGCCTAAGTCTCGAGTTGGGGTCGGCAATAGGTTAAGAAGTCGACGTAGGAACTTGGGCATCAGGTCGGCGTTGTGAAGACTCTGGGTTGGCTATGGTGATTCCAGCATGGGGTCAGCATCGGAGGGGGCAAAAATTACTTCGGGTCGGCGATGGCCGCGCTTCGGGTCGGCCATGAGTTTAGGTTGGTGTATGGGAAGTTGGATCGGTGTGTTGTGTTGGGTCGGCTACTTCGGTTCGTAGCTCACCTAACTTCGGGTCGGTGCCTAGGGCAACATTAGATCGACATACTCTGAACTTAGGGTCGGCAGTGATAATGGATTTGGGATCAACTATGGTCCTGATGGGCACGGATCTCTCAGGAAGCCCGGTAACTTGGATTTTGCCTATAAATACAGCAGGCGGGGCTTCAGAAAAGGGATCTTCATTCTCTTTCCCTTCATCTTCTCCACTAAGGCTACTCTACCCACTACAACAAAAATACCCTATTACAACGCCCTTTTACAACGGGCATTGGTTGCCCGTTGTAATAGAAGGCTATTACAACGGTCCATTCATGCCCGTTGTAAAAGATGTCATATACAATGCTCTTTTTACAACGGGCATTGGTTGTCCGTTGTAATAAAAGGTTATTACAACGGTCCTTTCAAGCCCGTTGTAATAGATGCCAACTTTACAACGGCCACAAAATGCCCGTTGTAAAAGATAAATATTTTACCACGCGTATTTCGCCCGTTGTAATATATAAACCTAAGAGCGCGCAATTTATAATACAAAGAAGCCGGCCCAGGGTTTTGTTCATTCCTCTTCAATAAACTAAAAGCTTCGCTCTTCGTTCGTTCCTCTTTGATAAATTAGGGTTTGTGGCGCCGCTTCAATTTGTCGATGATGCTTCGAATATTTTCCTCCATCAGTGATTGACTGCAGCTGCCTCAACTGGGTCGAGTTCGATTGTCAAAAACGGTATGCCATTTTTTCCTTTTTTCGATTGATTAGAGAATTATGTTCGTGTTTTGATTTCTGGTTGGAGACAATCGTGAGTTTGTTCTTGGTCGATGGCTGCTTTAGATTAGAGGACGAAGGCAGGTGGCAAGGCAGTTAGATTGACAGTGGAAGCAGATGGAAACGATGGATTTGTGCGATTCTCGAGTTCGGGTTTGCTTGTTCGATGCTCACGGTTGTGAAACGGGGATGAGGTGGATATGGGGAGATTGTCGCGTTGGTTACAGAGGTCACGATTTAGGGATGCGATTGTTGGTTAACGGTTATTAGGATCTTGAATTGGATTTGCAAATGAGGTCATGGTGATTAGAAAAGAGGGGATGGAGGTTGTTGAAGGCCGAAGTTTGCTAATTACATATAAATATTTCAATTTTTATGTCATGACTGCAAACAAGGTACTGCAAAATTTCATTACTTGATTTTAAAGCAAGTTCTTTATTTTCATTTGGGCATATTATTACATATGAAGTATGAAAATCTGCAGGGCTTTTGTGTATGAACTGTTCTTGTGGTTAACATCTTGTTGTTTAGCAATTGTGCTTATACACCATGTGTTCATGTTAACATCAGTTTTGAGGCTGACTTGTATTTATATCCTGTGTTTACACGCCACCCCTATCAGTTTTGAGAATTTTATCTCACAAAATCTATGTCTTCTTCTTACTTCCGCCCTTATTAGCTTGACTATTTTGGTTACTGCTAAACAACCATTGCACATATTTTGCTATGACTTATTGCATATTAACCTCTTTTGCATACACATGTATGTATTTATTATTACACTTAAAATGAATAAAGTTAACATGCTTAAACTATAATACATATCCTTAAGTGTGTATATGTGACCTGGTATATGCGAGTGTGGACAGTTGTATTTATGAGTGAGCGTGGGATTGATTGTAGAGCTGCTGTGCTTATATCCAGAGTTGTCGTTGTATTCAATTAGGTGACAGTGTTTAGTTGTGTTAGATAGTTGCGTGCGTTAAAAATGAGATGTGCAGGTGAACATGAGCATTGCATGGAAATTGTAACGTGAAAGTGTACCTATTTGTATATATTATGTATATATACTTACTGCTACATTATGTTTAGGTGCTAGAGTTGTATTTTTATGTATTTCATTTAATTTTGGCTTTAATATCGCTTTCTGTCGCTGTCTTGCATTTTTGCCTGTGTGATGAGTCCATGAGAGTGTGAATTACAAATGGTTTATAAATACAAATGATTACATAACCAAACTTGCAAAATGAATGTTACATTTAAAACTGCAAATGGATTTTGTTTATAATCTACAAACATAATCATTATTATTTACAAAGCATTTGCAATTACTTGCACTAATATTATGAATTTTTTTAATACTACATTGATTTTAATATGATTGAATTTGGAGTTTAAACTTAAATTTATTGATTAAGCTTTGAAAGCATAAACTTAATAGAGTTAAACTCTGGTAGATTTAGTTTCAACAAGTGGAGTGTGTTTACATATATGGCACTGTGTGTGTATACAATATTTGCGTATTGTTGGTGTGTGTTCGTAGTCTTCGGGTTTTTACCCACTTATTTTTTCTCTAAGCCCTGGGCCATGTACCCTTATTCTCAAAAAAAAGAGAGGCATGCGTACTAGTTTAATTATATGAATATGTGTTTACCAATTTTGTGGGTAAGCATTATCCTTTGCCACTGCAATCTTCAGAATTTAATACTTAGAACATATCTTTACATTCAAATTAAACAAAACTAAACCTATACTTAAACTTTAATATAATCATTGAATACAGTGTTACAAATGTTTAAGAAGATGATTTTGCATTGCCATATTTCATATATTTAAATATATTTACCTCAACCTTCTCTGCGAGTATGTGCACTTATCATATGCAATAGTGGGAGCTGCTGTAGATTATTTTGCGTGAATTTATGTGTATATTTGGTATAAGAATATGTGCATGTTATCATGTTTTTAGTTACAGTTTTTATTTTATTTGTTTTGGCTTCAATATCTCTTCCTGTTATCTATGTATCTCAGGCTTCAAGAATAGTTGTAAATGTCTCTAGTGCTTCTGAAAGCTTAACTTAAAATTGGGGTTATGCACATAGTCGATGTATGTGTTGATTTGATGAAGGAAGGCAATTGGTGGAGTTGTTTGAAGCCGCGTTTCTTATTGGATTGGAAAAGAACAGGTATCGTGTTTGTTATTATACCAATGCATGTTGTTTCACCTACATCCCTTGATTTTGCTACTTACAAATTTGACAATAGTAAGTAGTATCCACTCAAAAGACATTTTTAGGTTGGTGTAGGCAGTTACTGTTTTTTGACTACCAGTGTTTTCCAGCTCATAACAATAGAATTAGTGTACGTTTTCTCACCAAACTTACTGAATGGTTCATGCAGTGATGCCGTTGAAATGGCAAGCTATGCTCCACTTTTTGTGAACGTAAATGATCGCCGGTACATACTGTTTCCTTTGTCAATCATTCTCATAGTATATGCAAAAGCCAGTAATTTGGTTTCAGTGTATTTATCTCCTTTTCCACAAATATCTTATTTTGTTTGCCTGTTCAAATTCTGAAGAAGCACCGAAAATAATAAACCAAATCTGTGAAATTTCCTTATGTAGTATCTCATAATGGTATCTAACCTTTGTATGCAGTTGGAACCCTGATGCAATTGTATTCAACTCATATCAACAATATGGAACTCCAAGTTACTGGATGCAACATTTCTTTAAAGAATCAAGCGGTGCAACTTATCTACCTTCTACACTACAAGCTAATTCATCAGCTCAGGTCGTTGCATCTGCAATCATTTATCAAAATCCTGATGATGGCAACAAATACTTGAAAATAAAGGTCAAATATCAACTCAAACTCTTATGTTTGTTATGTTCTTTTATTCCATTTCTTCTCTCTGTGATATATTTAATGTGTGGTAAATTCAACTCTTGTTCCAACTGCTAATATTATGTCTTTGATCAGGCTGTGAATTTCGGAAGCAGCTCTGTAAATTTGAACATATCTGTGTCAGGACTGCAAAATAAAATTATTTAACGTATCTTATATTCAGGATTCCTAAGGCAGCCAGTGGCTCTTCTAAGTAGCGAAGTGGTTTGGGTAGTGCAATGTTTAAAGTGTGCAGAAGGGAAATGCACAGTTGTATGAGGGAGACGTTAGTTAAATATGGAGGAAGTGAATGACTGTGGTGGGTGGTTTGTTTGTAAATGTGAAATGGTGCAGAGAACTAGGTAGAGAATTGGGTACGGAACTAAATAAATGAAAAATAGTGTATATTAGAACTATGTCAATGTAAACTTATCTAACTTTTTGGAATGTCTTGGAATTTTATGACTCTAGCTTTTAGTCTTTTCGAATGTGATTTTGGTTGTTTTATGATAATATTTATTACTCGTTAAATTATTCATTATTGGTATGAAGGTATGTTGCTGTAATTTTTTTTAAAATTTGCATTTATTTTGCAACGGTCAGAAACCGTTGCAATATTCCATATTACAACGGGCATTGCCCGTTGTAAAAAGGTGTATTACAACGGGCATTGCCCGTTGTAAAAAGGTGTATTACAACGGGCATTGCCCGTTGTAAAATATGGGTAACCTATTACAACATCGCCTATTACAACGGTCCGCTGCCCGTTGTAGAACACATATTACAACCGGCATTGCCCGTTGTAAAAAGCCTGTTTTGTTGTAGTGACCATTATTGTTTAAAAAATTCCGGATTATAACTGTAATTGATTCCGATATTAATAAAAAGGAAATTTCTAGAGTGGACGTAGGCCAGAGTCCTCCGAACCACTATAAATCCTCTGTTATTACTGCTTTCTTTCTAATTTTGATTGTTATTCATATTAAAACTCTCTACATACACTCTATTTATTATCTGTGATTGTGAATTGGTGCTTTCAACGGCGTTTGGGTGTTGGTGGCCAATTTTGGTGCTAACATTTTGGTGCTTTCACTGAGAAAGCTAGCACTCAGGGATTCTGAAGCTTGGATTTTTGATTTAAAGGCTTAGGAACTCGGATTCTGGGAAGCAATGGTTAGGCCATCGACAAGAAGACAAGTGATAGAAAGGAGCAATCAAGAGGGAAGTCAACAGGCCTCTTCTGGAGCTGGATCAGATCAGGCATCCATCTACATCATTAGAGATGAGATGGAGATGATGATGGATGCTTTGCAGGAAAGGATGCTGAAGAGACAGGAGGATACGATGCAGAATCTACTCCGGAAGATTAGACATGCTGGAGCGTAAAACCAAGGAAAAAGAAGCAAGTAGGATGTTGGATGGAGCTATGGATTCTAACATGAAGCAGAATTTAGATGAACGCTTCGAAGAGGACGATCTAGGATTCCCTCGTGGACTCGGGGGTAGGATGGGAATGGTCATCGAAAACAACCTATGGATGCTGGAATAGCGGGAAATTGTAACCCAGGACTTGGAATAGAAATTAGCTGGCTTGAACATGGATTGGAACAGCCGGGGCAAACCCTGACTAGGGTTAATGGATTGGCACAACTACCCATGGAACTAGGGGCATGGATTTGGATGGCTTTATTTGGAAATGGATAGCGGTGATGGAATAGAAGTAGCTATTATCCACCGCAAATCGGAGCTAGCCCAACTTAAGGGCATAGGTCATCAACTAATAGGGATGATATGGAATAAGTAGCAAAATCTAGGCAGACGGCTAAGTCACTTACTCATGTACGGGGATGGAGATAGCCCTTAGGCATGCTTTGAGATGATGATAAACCATGATGATCTAGTTTGTGAAATCTGCTTTTTCTTTTTGATTTGGATATTTGCTTTTTCTGGTTTGGTTTTGAGTTTGATTTGAACTTCTGATTTTGTTTGTTTTATGATTTGGGTTTTGGTTTGGACCTTTTCCTTTTGGTTTGGATTTTTGATATGGATTTATGGTTTTCTGGTTTGATCTGGATTTTGGTTGATTTCTTATCTAGTTTTTGGTAAAAGGTCGTCGAGTATGGACTATCCTCGGCAAGGGTCCGGGGAGACTAGAATTCGGCCTAGGACTTAGGCCCCATATTATCTATCGGTTACTATTTCAGGTCATCGAGTATGGAGTATGCTCGGCAGGGGTCTGGAGCGACCAGGATTCGGCTTAGGACATAAGCTACAGCATTACTCAACGTTCAGGGATACTAAACCAGGAACACCATGGCATTACTTAACACAGGTCGTCGAGTGTGGAGTGCGCTTGGCAAGAACCCAAAGAGGTTACAGATTCAGATTTGAATGGCTAAGGATTGGCTATGGTCCGAAGCAATCTCGGATTTGGATATCGACCCGGAGAGGTCATGAATTTGGTTATTGGATATGGATGGGTTATAACTCAGTTATTGGATTTCGATGGATGTGGAATTGGATAAGGATTTGGTTACTGGATAGGGATTGGATATCGACTCGGAGCAGTCATGGATTTGGATAAGGATACGGCAATGGCACTTGGATAAAATGGATTGGATTATGGATCAAATGGTATGGCTATGGATAACATATGGACTTTGGATGACGGATTAAAAGCTATTCAAAACACGCCTTCCTACTGTAAGGCATTTTTTGGGGGGCAAATGTTAACCCGCCTTTTGGCAAGGCCGTAGACAGGCGGATTTAACTAAATCGATTGCTCGGTTATCGAGGCTGGAATACGATAGGTTTGAGTCGACTGGATGGATAGATGATCAATCACGGATGATAAACATGATTATGAAGCCGGGATTCGACGTAGTCGATGGGCAAAAGATGCGGGATACTCGAAATATGGGTTTCCAGAAAAATCGAGGTGATTCGGGATGTTTGGAGTTTACTTCGAGTCGCACTTAGGCTTGCTTCGAGTTTTCATGGTGTTTACTTTGGGTCAAATTGGCGTCTACTTCGGGTTCAATCAGATCGGCATACATCAAAGGGATCGGTGCTTTAGTGCTTTGGGTCGACATCCTCCAAACTTCGGGTCGGCATGTACAAAACTCCAGGTCGGCAGGAATTAAGGGATCGACATCATGTTGGATCGGCATGTTTTGGTTTACTCCGGGTCGGTACCTCTTCCACATCGGGTCGGTAGCTTGAAAAGGGATCGACATGTTGGAGTCATGGGATTGGCATATTGAATGGGGTCGGCTGCTTCAGGTCATAGAGCCCTTAACTTCAAGTCGGTGCCTAAGTCTCGAGTTGGGGTCGGTAATAGGTTAGGGCGTCGGCGTAGGAACTTAGGCATCAGGTCGGTGTGCTTCGGGTCGGCGTTGTGAAGACTTCGGGTCGGCTATGGTCATTCCATCATGGGGTCGGCATCGGAGGAAGCAAGAATTACTTCAGGTCGGCGATGGCCGCGCTTCGGGCCGGCCATGAGGTCAGTTCAGTGTATGGAAAGTTGGATCGGTGTGTTGTATCGGGTCGGCTACTTTGGTTCGTAGCTCACCTAACTTCAGGTCGGTGCCTTGGGCAACATCGGATCGGCATACTCTGAACTTGGGGTCGGCACTGATGATGGATTTGGGATCGACTATTCTCCTGATGGGCCCGGATCTCTTAGAAAGCCAAGTAACTTGGATTTTGCCTATAAATACAACAAGCGGGGCTTCAGAAAAGGGATCTTCATTATGTTTCCCTTCATCTTCTCCATTAAGGCTACTCTGCCATTATTGTTTTAAAACTTTGGATTATAACTGTAATTGATTCTGATATCAATAAAAAGGAAATTTCTGGAGTGGATGTAGGCCAGAGTGCGCCGAACCACTATAAATCCTCTGTTATTGCTGCTTTCTTTCTAATTTTGATTGTTCTTCGTATTAAAATTCTCTACATACACTCTATCGGTTATCTATGACTGTGAATTGGTGCTTTCAACGGCGTTTGGGTTTTCGTGATCAATTTTGGCCCTAACATTTTGGTGCTTTCACTGAGAAAGCTAGCACTCAGGGATTTTGAAGCTTGGATTTTGGATATAAAGGCTTAGGAACTCGGATTCTGGGAAGCAATGGTTAGGCCATCGACAAGGAGACAAGTGGAAGAAGTATCGACCGAAGTAAACAAAAACATGGGGGGCAGGGTGGAGATGCAAATAAGGGACCACCCTCGGATGGAGACGAGCGAATGGCTGGATTAATAAGAAGGATTATGAGGGGGGACTACCAAGCAGAGGCATGGAGGAAGTCAATTAGAGTCCATTCACTATGAATATCAAAAACGCAAAGAACCCTCCAGAATTCAAATTGCCAACACTGGAGGCTTATGATGGGAAGTCAGACCCAACGATGCATGTGACTAGATACATCAGACATATGGAAGTGCTTGGGGCATCCAAGAAGGTGATGGCAAGATGTCTCCTCTTATACTTGACGAATTTAGCTGCGCTCTGGTTTAGGCAGCTAGAGAATGGATCGATCAGGACATGGGGTGAGCTAGTGGAACGCTTAATGAGACAGTTCAGGGTCCACGTGATGTGACCCAAGAATGTGATGACGTTGGCATCAATGAAGCATAGGACTGGAGAGTCCATGAGGGGTTTTCTAATGTGGTTCAATGCAGCCGTAGCTTTAGTAGATCGGTCGGATCCATCAATGATTTTGATGGCGGCGGTAGTAGGGATTGCTAAAGGCATTAAGTTTAAGGATTCATTGGCAAGGGATCCACTGCAGGATCTTGGAGAGTTCTATCATGAGGCGAAAAGATTTATTCGGTTAGAGGATTCACACGCCGAAAGGCAAGAGATAAATGCCGTGCAAGGAAAAGGAAATTTCTGGAGTGAACATAGGCCAGAGTCAGCCGAACCACTATAAATCCTCTGTTATTACTGCTTCTTTTCTAATTTTGATTGTTCTTCATTTTAAAGCTCTCTACATACACTCTATCTGTTATCTATGATTGTGAATTGGTGCTTTCAACGGCGTTTGGGTGTTAGTGACCAATTTTGGCGCTAACATATGTCATCCCTGGAAGTGCCAAAGAGAGCTCATTAGCATGTATGAATGATGTGTACATCCAGTATGAATCATTGATTCATTTAGCCGAGAAAATCTCCGAAGTTTCCATCGACTGCCAGCATGAAATCGATCGCCTCAAGTTGGAGGCTATTCATGACAAAGACATCATCAAACATCAAGATGCTGAGCTGCTCGAATATAAAGCCCAACTTGCTGTGGCAGAGAAGAATGTGAAAGAAACGGCAGAGGCTGTAAGTCGTTTGGAGACTTCACACAAAAAGGAACTGGATGCAGCGCTCCATTGCAGTGGCACTTTGGCCTTAGAGAAGGACTCCTTACAAAAGGAGAAAGATGTCTTAGCTCGCCGTGCCGAGGAGCTTGGAAAATTATTGTACAAAGAGAGGGAGGAAAAAATCAAGGCACAGGAAGAATCGCAGAGATACTACGAGGAGATCGTTGAGGCGAGAAACATAAAAACAAGACTTAACGAACAACTTGCCAAGATCGAAACCTTGAAAGAAATAGCCCATGAAGAAGGCAGAAAAGAAGTGCTGGAAGAAGCCAACTCCAGGGTGGAAGCTGCCACTGAGTCCGGTAGAGAAGAAATCAAGAACTTGTTTGACCCGCTCATCGCCCAATATAACACCAAAGTTTTCTCCATTGTGACTTGCCTTTTCTAGGCGAAGGCTATCTTGAAACGCTCGCCGAAGCCTGGGAGGTTATCACCAGAATCAAGAGGGAAGAGCTGGGTGTGGCAGAGCTTAATGAAGAGGCACTCGTGCAAGAAGTGCTTCGAGGATATGTGCCGTCTGACCTGGCCGGCGCAAAGCTTCAGTTCTCTAAGGCTCCTGCCCCTGACAAAGAAGGATTGGAAATAGTTGGGTCCTCTGGAACTGATCTCAAGGGTCCTTCTCCTAATCAGAGGGTCGAAATGTCGTCTTCTCAGATTATAGAGCAACATATCGGCTACGATCCGGACAGACCTGGCTTCGGTCCACAAATGCTATCTCCCATTCTCGAAGGGAGCACTCCAATGACAACTGAGAGCCAACCGGATGATGGTAAAGCATAGAATTTCCTTGAATTCAACCATATGCTGTTTTTGGCACATAACGATCATTGACTAACGCTTGTGCTTTAACTAACTTTTGCAGCTCATCCCGGTCCAGAGCAAAATCCTAGAAGCGATGTCGCCACGGAGCAACAAGTGAAAGTGGCCGAGGCTTCGGCTGCAGCAGATATTCTAGGACCCGATGCTCGAGTCATTGATGCACTCGAGGAGGATAAGCCTGAGGACCCGTCCCTTGGCGAGGAGTGGGATGATGTAGTGATCACGGGCGCCTCGAAGCACACTGCCAAAAGCAGTATGAAGGAGCAGATTGAAGATGAAGGGAGATCGAAGCATAAAGTTAAAACGGAGCCCATTGAGGTCGCAGCCGAAGATCCTATTCATGCACCTTTACAGGTCATTCCACCGGGCGGGACAATTCTTGTTGAAATTCCTCCTTCTTCAAGCATCTCCGCCAAGAGTAGCAATGGTTCCGAAAAAGACGCTCGACTGACTCAACTCCTGAAAAACCAAAGAAGGAGAAGAAGTCGAAGAAATATTTAGTGTTTTGTGTTGTTGTACATAGTTTGGATAAGTTATACGTGTGTTTCTTTTCTTAGTAGTAGGTGTACCAGTGTGGATCCCGAACTTTTGAATAATTTGTAACGATTTTTTGAGAGAGTGAATAGGAGTTTTTTGATTAATCATCAAATGAATTATTACTTCAACAGTAGAGTAATTACTTCCCATTTCATGTACTTGTAATAATTTTCACAAGTCTCGTTAATGATCCACTATCTCCATCTCAAAGCCTCTCTGTAGACACAGTCTTAAGTCGTAAGCAATGCCAAGCCGGAACTATAATGAATGATTATGTCTCGCCGCTAACAGTTCGAGTCTCTTCCATCGATTTGAGACCGGAATTCGTATGATAGAGAACAGTAGAAATTCATCCATCCAACCATTGGGTTTTCGAGTTAGCCGGCGGACTGAGGACTTAGATTTTTTTGCAAGTGGTCAACTATATTCCAATTGCCCATACTCTAATCCGTGCTTTGGAGACTCTGAGTTTTCGGTGCAGGCAGTCGTTCCTCTGTCGAATGATTTATACTCCAGCCCACAGTCGGGGACTTAAAGTTTTCTAGTCCTGTGACGACCTACATTTTGGAACATAGATAATCAACGGGTTAATTAATAGAAATAAGAAAGGAAGAAGAAAACAAACATAGAATCTTCCAACGGAAAGACAAAATATAATAATCAAATAAATAGTTCATAAAGCTGTTTATACTATACATTTGATTATAATCTATAAAACATTTATCAAAGTTATATATACACATCATGGAGTTATATATATACACATTAGGGATAAATAAATAATGCAGTAGACAACATGATGTAGGAATACTAATAGTAATTATATACCAAATCTTCGTCTTCGTCCTCCAAAATAAATCTTCAATAAGCTGAAAAAACTCGGGACTGACACGAGCGTAATGAAAAGACAAAACACTTGAGTCGGGACTAAAATATCCTTATGTAAGTCAAATCAATATCACATATAACATAAGTGTAATAGCGTCAGAGACGTTTACGGGATGTCACATCTCTTTTCTAGTGTATAACGTGCGTGCAATAACTCAAGATATGTTATGGGATTTTCCATCTCTTAGGGATCCATCAAAATATTTATATGCAGTAAAATACGCTACATATATAATGTCTAATCAATAAAATAAATATTTTTCTTAGTGTTAAGGCTTTACATTAATCCCCTTAAAGCGTTTTTAAGCATTGTCGTACAGTTTGCATTTGACACCACCAGTAGAACGTCGGTAGTTAGGGATGCACCGTGATACAACAACACTAAACCAAAATCATATGGGTCTCATATAGGGATAAAAGTGCGACAAGGCACGTTAGGCAATGCCCAAGGTAGGATACTACCAGTTTACCCTTCCCGGATGGTGGTAACGCATCATAGCCATGATCGCGCACCGCGTCCAACACTCCTATAAAATCGGAGGGTGCGCACCAATTAATCACAATGTAATTGATGGTAATACGAAGAACTGCGTCCGCTTGGGGTAGCTAACCCACTTGGCCGATATGGCTCCTGTTTTAGTCATTTCAAATTGGCAGAAGTGCCAAGCTAATCCATCATCGTTCTATTTCTTTAAATCCAGCAAACGTCGCCAAATCCAACCACTTCGTTCTGGATTCTCCTCCACATACACAGTTGTTAAAGTGGTTCCGGTATCGACAAAGAGTATGCCTATATCCGGCTCCGGTCTCTTTAATAACCAAACGTCGTTTTACACACCGGTTTTTACTTTTATGTTTCGAAACGGTTCAAACTTGATATCAAAATATCATATTTGCTTCAAAATCAAATCCATTACAAAATTATCATATTTACTCAAAATATACTATTTCAGTTCAAAATTATTTTTGTCTTAATATCTCGATTTCGATTCCAAAATTGTTTCGAATTTCAATTTGGGTTATAACTTCAATTTAACCCAATTCGTATTTAAATCCATGATTTAAACATAAACATTCCACCCTTGACCAGTTTAAATTTTTGAAAAATAATTTAAATAGTTTTTTAAAATAGTTTAAATAATTAAAATCGATAAAATAGTTTAAATGGTTAAAATAGTTAAAATAGTTTAAATATTAAAATTGTTTATATAGTAAAATAATTTGGAAAACCAAAATAATTTAAATATTTAAAGAATATATATTTTTAACAGTTTATACTAAAATGATTTATTTGAAAATAGTTTCATAGTCAAACCGATTCAATTCCAACTTCCCAATTCAAGTCAATTCCAATGTCCATTCAATTGATTCAGTTTCAATTTCAATCCAAATCTATTTCAACTTTGGTTCCCAATAATTCGATTTCGACTTCAATTCCAATTAATTTCAATTCAATTCCAATTTGAAACCATTTCAATTCAATTCTCAATTTCAAACCATTTCGATTTAAAACCCTTAATCCAATTTACCTTCAATATACAATTTAAAATCCAATTTTCAAATATAATTCAATTCTGAGCTCAATTTCAAAATATCATTTTATACCACTTTTTACTTAGCAATATTCAAAGTTTGGATAAAAATCCAATCTTTTAAAAACAATCCAATTCCCGAATTTCAAATCTTATTTCGATTAACTTCAAAATCTCAACTTCCATTATTTAAACAATTACGATTACCAAATTTTAAATTTCAACATTCAGGGATCAAGTTCGAAAATAATTTGATTTCTATAAATTTGATTTTTAATTCTTTTAAATCAAAACCATTTAAATAATTTCAAATCAAAAAATTTAAAATCATTTAATTCAACCAATCTGACGTCCCTATATAATTTTCTATCCTATGACCAAGTGATCAGTTATTTCAATTTAATTTCAGGGATGGATATATATCATTTCAATCCAAATAACAATATCATAGGTATATATCATTTCAACCTACTTCTTAATTTATTCAAAATAATTCAATTTATAGTTTTATACACTGTATATAAGATATAGGGTGATAACAAGATATATCAGAACAAATAAGCATCCAAATCATCCAAAATATCAACCAATAGCATCCATCGCAATCAATCATCCAAACAGTCAATAAAATTCATAATAATTTCATAGTTATTAAAATCGGTTGTTTTATTGGAAATTAAATTTGTATTTCAAATTTAACTGTCAATTTTAATTTTTAGATGACAATTAAATTTATCAAACAACGATCAATAAATTTATATCACTTCATAATTTCAAATTTAACTGGCATAAAAATATTCTAGTACGTTGTGAACGTTATAAAACACTCACATTGAGTTTCCAATTTTAAATCAAATCGAACGACGTTCGATTTAACCTAAAATTTTAGTTAGCTTCAAACGTCTCCAAATATGTTCCACAATGTAGTGCTTGTCGCCACGATTCCATCGCCGCTTGTTTTGTCCAATTTCGATCTTGTACGCGAGAGATATACAATTTTTAAGTTCATCGATTAATTATATAATTAATTTAAATCACTAACTTAATTTTTTATCAAAACCCATTACCAATATCACTATAGCCCGACCCAACTAACACCTTTCTTCCCCAACTCCTATTTTCTCCTGCCTGCACACAAAAGCACTCCCATGGTCGTGCACGCGTGCACTGATATGACATCCCACAACACAAAACGCAAATCCGACAACGCCGACAAGCTTCTCTTCCCATTCTCCACCACCTCGACCACATAGATTTGAACTTGGCACCACTGTATGAAACGTGACTTGAAGCTCCCGTTTGACCACACAAATAGTCGTGACTCTCCATGGTGAACCGCACATCACGAAAATCGCTACCGAGAAGCTATTTTCCACGACGAGTTTGAACCAAATCTCCATGGATCGAATCGAGCACTGAATCGCCCAAAAACTCGAACCCTAGGTCAAAAGCCATTCACCCCTCACTGTCGACCTTCCCTAATGATGTCGCACCCCACAATCCATATAGCAGATCGAAGTACTCGACGAAATATGAATTTTAAAATTGGTTTTACATTTTTTTGTTTAGTAGATTTGCAGAATTTTATTTTTGAAGTTTTCATTGCTCTTTTCTTTACTATCTGTGTGTGTTGTGCTTATATAGGAGAAAAGGGATGCATGTAATAGAAGGAATAGGCAGGATCAAATCATAGGGTGGCTGATTGGATATAATATACAGTTGTGATTGACTTAAAACAATTTAAAATATTATTTAATAGCAAATATCTCGTTTAAAAGCAGCTTAAATTTCGAACTCCTATCGAGTCGCGCAGCCAGGCGTTTACAATGTTATACCCATATTCCGAATGCAATGGAACAAGTTTCGAGTCCTAATTTGATCATATAGAGAAGATAGCTTTTGGAACCTAATTAAAATATTAAATTTTCGATATTAAATTCAACGCATTTCTATCATGTACGACCAAACGATAACTCCGAACGCTATGAAATTTGAAATCCAATAATAATACACTATTACGGATCCAATGGAACTAGTTTCGTTGAATTCCAAGACTATGCCCCGGAAGGCTATTTTTACTCGTCAATTTAAACAAGTTATTTTAAAAATCAAGTAAATCACTTTTAAATTCAATTTAAAAGTTCTATTACCTTCATTCATATGAATTTAAATTTAATAAGCCTTTAAACTATTTTTTTTTCCAAATAAAAAAATCTAAGATTTAAATTATTTTCACGACTTCAATTATTTAATTCAACAATTAAATTATCAATAAATCATTATATTTGAAATCCAACATGTTAAATCGATAAAATTTTACTTTTCAATATTTAAAATTAATTAAATAAAAAATTTCAAATAACCCGAAATTCCGGATCGTTACATTCCTCCCCTCTTAAAAGAATTTCGTCCCCGAAATTGCCAAGGTAAGAAGAATGGCCTAAAACCCATTAACTTTCCCAAAACTAATTAGTTGAAACAACTTTCCAAAATCAATTTGTTGAAACCACATTGTCATTTTTACTAATTCCCAAATTCATTCACTGATTCCAAATAATATTATTTACTCAATCATTTCAAGTTATAATCCAAAATCAAATTCCTATTATTAAAAAAATTCAAAATTTTCTAACTCCTTAAATTTTCGAAAAATTTCGCTAGTGTTTCATTTGCGCGGCTAGATCCAAACAACTACAAAATGCCACTACGGGCCCCAAACTAACAAAAGATAACAAAAGCCAAGTGGCTCAATCATAAAACCATCAAATCAAATGACAAAATAAACATGTACCTTTTGTTGGGCCATCGAAATTTTTCTTGATTTTAAATACCTACATCTTAATTACCAATGATGTCTAGTCATATAATTTAAAATCATTTTATATTTTGCATTTTCAATTTCTAATATTTGCTTTACTTAAGCCCGTATGATGTACATATATCATCCATACGCAATATCAAACCAGTTCGCTCACTCAATCACACAATTTCCCTTCTGAACTAGTATCGTTCACTTGACTCTCTAGTACGGACTTAGATCTGGTTCCTTGATCAGAAACCATCATTCTCCTTAGATAGCCATATACTATGATAGAGAATTCCAGAATCAAATCAAAAATCCATATCTAGGGTTCGCCATCGAGAATCGAGTGAAAAATCCTAACTTGGATCGATATAAATTATCTCGAAATTCTATGCTCGAATCTGGATCAAATCGTTACGCAAATAAAATAATATACATACAACTTACATATTTATTCCAATTGATTCTTAGTTATACCAAATTCCTTTCATTCGCATTTATTTCATTTATATTCAATTCATTTGTTTCAATTGATTTACATTCATTTCAAATTTATTATGTTCACATTCACTTACTCCTATTCATTGAATTCACATTCTACCAATTTACATTTACTTGTTAACTTTCATCATATTCACATTCATTCTATAACTTAAGTTCATTTCCATTTTAAGTCAATGTTAATTCATTTAACTTGTTTTACCAATCCATTCAATAACTTATTTCATTTATCCATTTCATTTTACTTTACTTAGATTAAATTTCATATCTCATTTTGGGTTTTCTTTTTCTATCACCCAATATAACAAATTTAGAATTTTTGTTTAACTTATATTCATCAAATCTATAAGTGGTATAAGTTGCAACACTTTTAACTCTTATGTTTCACAAAATACTTAAATTGCAATATTCATTATTTGCATTAACATTATTAATGAACATTTTCTTATAACATTACTTAAGTTCTTTACAACTTAATTCACATTTATTTCCACACTTTCATTTGATATCAATTTATTTTGCGAAACATCTCATTCATCATTTTCTTAAATCTATAATCATTTTATAATGGCTCATTTCCTTTTTATTACAACTTATTCAAGTTCATAATTATCTACAAAGGCTACAATCTAATTTCAACCATTCTTTGCAAATTTATTTGTTATTTCCCTTATTTATTTTACAAATAGTTTGATAGAAAATTTCAAAATCTAAACACCCGTTTTAATTTCAAATCAATTTGAAATCATATATATATACCTCACTTTTATATCAAATCAAATTTTAAATTTCTTAAAATCAAAAACTTTTTTATCAAAACAATAGCCTATTAGTAAATTATTTCGGTAGCAATCCATCACTTAGAAACTCAAAAACACTGATGATGTCGCGATCATCATCGGAATTATTTTCCAACGACCGAAGTGAGTCCAGTACTTTTATTTCTTTTAAAAACCATTTTTAAATATTTTCATTCAAAAATACTTCCAAAATAATACTATCATTATTATTATTTTCCAAAACTTTGAAATCCATTTTCAAAATTTCCGGGTCTTAAATTCAAAACTTCTCAATTTAAATTCATTTTAATTTATAAGTCACATTTATAAATTATACTTACAAAATTTCACTTTCTTTAAACATTTCACAAATGTTTTATCATTGTTTATCTTATAATAAACATCTTTTATTAAGGCACAACAACCAATTAATGATAATAAGCAATATTATCATTCCTAACAACCAAACACACTATATATACCATAATAATTTCTGAAAATTATTCCTTTATATATAAATATAATCAGGGTAAAATTATTTCATTTACCTAATTCAAACAATACTAGGTCGAATTGTTCTATTCAAGTGTTTAGAGATCCCTATCAATAACGTTAATTACTCGTATTGACTAAAATCCATAAGCCACTCAACAAATCAACCAACATAATATAAAACAATTTGTATATTCTCTAACAAATACGCGCTCATATATATACACTCAAACTCATTTTAGGGTACTACTGACCCTATCTCTACTGAGTTACCCCACAAAGCTAAGGTTATCGCTAGAACAAAGCTCTGATACCAACTGTGATGGGCTGGTTAGGATTTTCAACCATCACCAGCCAGTGAGTAAACCCACCGTAGCACACAGCCGTACCTATGTTCTACTTTTACGGCCAGCCTCTCGACTGCACCAACCCAAGGACATGTAGAAGTAAGAGTCATCCGCTCGCTACCAAACCAAATGCGAGAACCCCTTATCATGCGGCACCCGCCAGGTGCCCAAGCAGACATGCATGTCCAACTTAAACAATCTAGAACATAGATAATCAATGGGGTTAATTAAGAGAAATAAGAAAGGAAGAAGAAAACAAACATAGAATCTCGTAGCGGAATGACAAAATATAATAACCAAATAAACAGTTCATGAAGCTGTTTATACTATACATTTGATTATAATCTATACAACATTTATCATAGTTATATATACACATCAGGGAGTTATATATACACACATCAGGAATAAATAAATAATGCAGTAGACAACATGATGCGGGAATACTAATAGTAATTATATACCAAATCTTCATCTTCGTCCTCCAGAATAATTCTTCAATAAGCTGAAAAAAACTCAGGACTGACCCGAGCGTAATGAAAAGACAAAGCACTCGAGTCAGGACTAAAATATCCTTATGTAAGTCAAATCAATAACGCATATAACATGAGTGTAATAGCGTCAGAGATGTTTATGGGATTTCACATCTCATATCCAGTGTATAACGTGCGTGCAATAACTCAAGAGATGTTACGGGATTTTCCATCTCTTAAGGATCTGTTAAAATATTTATATGTAGTAGAATACGCTATATATAATGTCTAATCAATAAAATAAATATTTTTCTTAGTGTTAAGGCTTTACATTAATCCCCCTTAACGTGTTTTTAAGTATTGTCGTACAGTTTGCATTTGACACCACTAGTAGAACGTCGGTAGTTAGGGATGCGCCATGATACAACACTAAACCAAAAT
Source organism: Allium fistulosum (assembly GCA_030737815.1). NCBI lineage: Eukaryota > Viridiplantae > Streptophyta > Magnoliopsida > Asparagales > Amaryllidaceae > Allium > Allium fistulosum. The sequence continues at coordinate 425,389,108 of CM060906.1, forward strand.
CACATGGGTCTCGTATAGGGATAAAAGTACGACAAGGCACGTTAGGCAATGTCCAAGGTAGGATACTACCGGTTTACCCTTCCCAGCTGGTGGTAATGCATCATAGCCATGATCGTGCACCGCGTCCAACATTCCTATAAAATCGGCGGGTGCGCACCAATCAATCCCAATGTAAATGATGGTAATACGGAGAAGTGCGTCTGCTTGGGGTAGCTAACCCACTTGGCCGGTACGGCTCTTGTTTTAGTCATTTCAAATTGGCACAAGTGCCAAGCTAATCCATCATCGTTCTCTTTTTTCAAATCTAGCAAAATTCGCCAAATACAACCACTTCGTTTTGGAGTCTCCTCTACGTACACAGTTGTTAAAGTGGTTCCGGTATCGATAGAGAGTATGCTCATATCCGGCTCCGGTCTCTTTAACAACTAAACGTCGTTTTACACACCGGTTGGAACTTCTACATTTCGAAACGGTTCATACATGATATCAAAATATCATATTTGCTTCAAAATCAAATCCATTTTGAAATTATCATATTTAATCAAAATATATTATTTCAGTTCAAAATCATTTTCGTCTTAATATCTCGATTTCGATTCCTAAATTGTTTTGAATTTTAATTTGGGCTATAACTTCAATTTAACCCAATTCGTATTTAAATCCATGATTTAAACATAAACATTCCACCCTTGACCAGTTTGAAATTTTGAAAAATAATTTAAATAGTTTTTTAAAATTGTTTAAATAATTAAAATAGTTTAATATAAAATAGTATAAATATTTAAATTGTTTATATAGTAAAATAATTTGGAAAACCAAAATAATTTAAATATTTAAACAATATAGATTTTTAAAAGTTTATACTAAAATAATTTATTTGAAAATCGATTTAAAGTCAAACCGATTCGGTTCCAACTTCCCAATTCAAGTCAATTCCAATTTCCATTCAATCGATTCAATTTTGATTTCAATCCAAATCAATTTCAACTTTGGTTTCCAATAATTCGATTTCGATTTCGATTCCAATTAATTTCAATTCAATTCCAATTTGAAATCATTTTAATTCATTTCTCGATTTCAAACCATTTTGATTTCCAAAATATCGATTTAAAACACTTAATCCAATACCTTCAATATTCAATTTAAAATCCAATTTTCAAATATAATTCAATTCCGAGCTCAATTTCGAAATATCATTTTATACCACTTTTTACTTAGCAATATTCAAAGTTCGAATAAATATCCAATCTTTTAAAAACAATCCAATTTTCGAATTTCAAATCTTATTTCGATTATAACTTCAAAATCTCTACTTCGATTATTTAAACAATTACGATTACCTAATTTTAAATTTCAACATTCAGGGATCAAGTTCGAAAATAATTTGATTTTTAATTCTTTTAAATCAAAACCATTTAAATAATTTCAAATCAAAAATTTTAAAATCATTTAATTTAACCAATCCGACGTCCGTATATAATTTTCTATCATATGGCCAAGTGTTCGGTTATTTCAATTTAATTTCAGGGATGGATATATATCATTTCAATCAAAATCACAATGTTATAGGTATATATCATTTCAACCTATTTTTTAATTTATTCGAAATAATTCAATTTACAGTTTTATACACTGTATATAAGATATAGGGTGATAACAAGATATATCAGAACAAATAAACATCCAAATCATCCAAAATATCAACCAATAGCATCCATCACAATCAATCATCCAAACAGTCAATATAATTCACAACAATTTCATAGTTATTAAAATCGGTTGTTTTATTAGCAATTAAAGTCCTATTTCAAATTTAACTATCAATTTTAATTTTTAACTGTTAATTCAATGACAATTTAGATGACAATTAAATTTATCAAACAACTATCAATAAATTTATATTACTTCATAATTTCAAATTTAACTAGCATAAAAATATTCTAGTACGTTGTGAGCGTTATGAAACACTCACCTTGAGTTTCCAATTTTAAATCAAATTGGACGACGTTCGATTTAACCTAAAAATTTAGTTAGCTCCAAACATCTCCAAATTAGTTCCACAATGTAGTGCTCGTTGCCACAATTCCATCGCCACTTGTTTCGTCCTATTTCGACCTCGTATGCGAGAGATATACAATTTTTAAGTTCATCGATAAATTATATAATTAATTTAAATCACTAACTTAAATTTTTATCAAAACCCATTACCAATATCACTATAGCCTGGCCCAACTAACACCTTTCTTCCCCAACTCCTATTTCCTCTTGCCTGCACACAAAAGCACTCCCATGGCCATGCACGCGTGCACTGATACGGCATCCCACTACACGAAACGCAAATCCGACAACGCCGATAAGCTACTCTTCCCATTCTCCACCACCTCAACCACACAGATTTGAGCTTGACACCATTGAATGAAACGCGACCCGAAGCTCCCCTTTGACCATACAAATAGTCACGACTCCCAATGGTGAACCGCACATCACGAAAATCGCCGCCTAGATGCTTTTTTCCACGATGAGTTCGAATCAAAGCTCCATGGATTGAATCGAGCACTGAAGCATACAAAAACTTGAACCCTAGTTCAAAAGCCATTCACCCCTCACTATTGACCTTCCCCAATGATATCGCACCCCACAATCCATATAGAAAATCGAAGTACTCGACGAAATATGAATTTTAAAATTTGTTTTACATTTTTTGTTGAGTAAATTTGCAGAAATTTATTTTTGAAGTTTTCATTGCTCTTTTCTTTACTGTCTATGCGTGCTGTGCTTAAATAGGAGAAAAGGGTGCGTATAATAGAAGGAATAGGCAGGATCAAATCATAGGGTGGCTGATTGGATAGAATATACAACTGTGATTGACTTAAAACAATTTAAAATATTATTTAATTACAAATATCTCGTTTAAAAGCAGCTAAAATTTTGAACTCCTATCAAGGCGCGCCGCCAGGCGTTTATAATGTTATACCCCTATTCCGAACGGAATGGAATAAGTTTCAATATTTAAAATTAATTAAATAAAATATTTCAAATAACCCAAAATTCTGGGTCGTTACAAGTCCGTTGTCGGGGACTTAGAATTTTCTAGTCCGCAGTCGCGGACTTAGAAATTTCGTCGTTTGCAGTCGTGTTTCCGCCCGAATGGTTTATACTCTGGTACACAGTCATGGACTTAGAGTTTTCTAGTCCGCAGTTGGGGACTTAGAATTTTTTTAGTCCGCAGTCGGGGACTTAGGATTTTCTAGCCCATAGTCAAGGACTTAAAAATTTCGTCGTGGGTAGTCATATTTCTGCTCGAATGGTTTATACTCTGATCCGCAGTCAGGGACTTAGAGTTTTCTAGTCCACAATCAGGGACATAGAATTTTTTAGTTCGCAGTCGGGGACTTAGGATTTCTAGTCCGCAGTCAGGGACTTAGAAATTTCACCGCGGGCAGTCGTGTTTCCGCCCGAACGGTTTATACTCTGGTCTGCAGTCATGGACTTAGAGTTTTCTAGTCCGCAGTCGAGGACCTAGAATTTTTTAGTCTGCAGTCGGGGACTTGGGATTTTCTAGTCCGCCGTTAGGGACTTAGAAATTTCGTCGTGGGCAGTCCTGTTTCCGCTCGAATGGTTTATACTATGGTCCGTAGTCGGGGACTTAGAGTTTTCTAGTCCGCAATCGGGGACTTAGAATTTCTTTAGTCCGTAGTGGGGACTTGGGATTTTCTAGTCCGCAGTCAGGGACTTAGAAATTTTTTCATGGGCTGTCCTGTTTCCGCCTGAATGGTTTATACTCTGGTCTGTAGTCAGGGACTTAGAGTTTTCTAGTCCGCAGTCGGAGGCATAGAATTTTTTAGTCCGTAGTCGGGGATTTAGAGTTTTTATTGTTCTCTCATCGTCAGCAACCTTTGTTCCTTGTTGCGAGCTTCGCTTGTTGATTCGTTTATGGGAATCGCCTACCGAGCAAACTTACAAAGTTCACCTTATTCGATCCCATCGGGGATTGGTATGATTGATCAACTGTAAACTTTGTGAATCTGTTTACACATCACAGATATCGATATCATTTAGTTCCAATGCATAATTAGCATAAAATGTAATAACAATAGCTTATGCAAAGGAAGCTTCAAGATTTTATTCATCATATGAAAGGGAACAGAATAACTCGTCTTATTACACATTAAAAAGGTCAAACACCAAAGAAAATGTCAAAAGTAACTAGTACTGAAATATAAAAGAAATAGTCTAGGTGAAATAGTGCCATAAATTCTCGTTGTTCCATGCTCTTGGAAGTGTTGCGCCATCAATAGTCGGTAGCTTGAAAGTCCCTTCTCTAAGCCTCTGTTCAATGATGTATGGTCCTCCCCATGTTGGGTTCATGTGCGATGGGATCGAAAAAACCAGTTTCAGGACAAGGTCGCTAACTTCAAAGGTTCTCGATCGGACTTTTGTATTATAGTACCGAACGATCCGATGTCGATGTGCAGCTGCTCTCAAATCAACCTCCTCGCGCTTCTCATTGATAAAGTCCAATGACTCCAATAAAAGAATTTGGTTTGTTCTGGGATCGTAGTAAGTCACTCGATGGGAAGGGACTTTGAGTTCTACTGGAATAACTGCTTCGGCTCCGTAAGCAAGAGAAAATGGAGTATGGCCAGTCGCGGACTTGTGAGTGGTCTTGTAGGCCCAAAGTGTCGTAGGAAGCTCATCCACCCACTTGCCTCTAGCCTTCTCCAAACGCTTTTTCAGAATAGATTTGATAATCTGGTTTACAGCTTCGACCTATCCATTCGCCTGAGGGTGGGCGACCGCCGCAAACCTCTTCTCAATACAATACCTTCGACGAAACTCTTTAAATTCGGCGCTATCAAATTATGTCCCATTATCAGTCACGATAGTCTATGGAAGACCGAAATGGCATATGATGTTTTGAATAACGAAGTTAATAGCTTTCTTAGTTGTAATCGTGGCTAACGGCTCCGCCTCGCCCCATTTGGTGAAGTAGTCAACCGCGACAATCGCGTACTTCATGCCACCTTTGGAGATTGGTAGAGAGCCAATGATGTCGATACCCCACATAGTGAATGGTCATGGACTGACCATTTGTGTGATCTCCGTTGGCGGAGCTCTTGGCACTTATTCATATATCTGGCATTTGTCACATCGTCTAACATAGTCAGCAGCATCCCGGTTCACAATCAGCCAGTAGTATCCATAACAGAGTATCTTTTCTGCTAAAGTTTTCCCCCAGTGTGATCGCCAAATTCCCCCTCATGGACTTCTTTTAAGACACGCTTTATCTCGTCGTGGGCGATATACTGGAGTAAAGGAACGGAAAACCCCTTTCTGTACATAGTTCCTTCCTGCATAATATACCGTGAAGCTTTGCGAAGGACTTGTCGCTTTTCATTTCTCTTCTCCGGCAAGATTCCATGCAACAGGTATTCTTTAAATGGAGTCATCCATGATTCCCTCTCGGGCTCCGTCTCCAGTATTTGGTCAATTTCCATCATATCTATGCTTGGGGTGTTCAATGTCTTGACTGGAACCAAGCCCATCTGTTGCGCATCACCAGTACTCATGAGCTTTGCCAATGAATCGGCTTCTCCATTCCGCTCACACAGGATATGTGAAATGTCATAGTATTCGATATCCGCCAACAGCTCCTGAACTCGGGTAAGATACTGGGCAAGTCGCTGTCCCTTAGTCTGATAATCTCCCCTTACCTGATATACCATCAATTGTGAATCATAAATGATTTCAAGAGACTTTACTCCCAGCTCCCTTGTGAGTTTTAGTCCGGCGATCAACGCTTCATATTCGGCTTTGTTATTTGTAGCGGGAAAATCAAGCTTCAGAGCGTAACAAATTGATCGGTTCTCAGGGGTTACAAGAACATTTCTAGCTCCGGAACAATGGTCATTAAATGCTCCATCGGTGTACATCTTCCATCGCACAGCAGGGATTACTTCATTCTCTAGGGGCTCATCCTACATGGTAAACTCCGCTATGAAGTGTGCCAATGCTTGTCCCTGAATAGCTCTTCACGACAAATATGTAATGTCGAACTGGCTGAGTTCGATATTCCATTTAAGTAATCTTCCAAACGTCTCAGGTCATTACAGGACCTGTCGCAACGGCTGATCGGTATACACGTTGATTGGATGGGCCTGGAAATATGGGCGAAGCTTGCGGGACGCGATCACTGAGCAGTACGCTAGTTTCTCTATCATCGGGTAGTTTCTTTCTACCCTCGTTAATCATTTACTAACGTAGTACACCAGTCTCTGAATCCGGTTCTCCTCACGAATCAAGGTGGCACTTATGGCATGTGGCGATATAACTAAGTAAATATACAACTCCTCCTGGTCTACTGGCTTTAACAAAACAAGAGGTCTCTCCAAACGATCCACCAAAGCTCGGAATGCGCCTTCACAATCTTGCATCCACTCGAAATTCCTCTTCCCTTTCCTTATCAAATCGAAGAAAGGAATGCATTTATTGATCGCCTTGGAGATGAACTGACTCAAAGCAGCGACCTTTTCGTTCAAACTCTGCACTTGCTTAATAATTCTAGGCGCTTGTATGAATATTTCTGAATTAGCTTCAATTCCTCGAGCATTGACAATAAAGCCCAAGAACTTCCCTGATGCAACGCCGAATGAGCACTTCAAAGGATTCGCTCAGAGGAAATTAGTAAGTTCTCTCATCATCGAAGGGCTGAGTTGTGATCCAATTTTCAACACCCGCGATGGGTCGTTGTGGCCGACTGTGATATCAATCGCCAGTTCAGCCGGCGCTGCCTTGGTCTCCTTGGGTTCCTCCTCATCATCCCTCATATCTATATCTCTATAGAACAGACTGTGGTGCCCAAGCTAAGGCTTAGGTGCCATTTGTCAATCTTCAGTAACTTGGATGTGGACAGACTTGTTCACACCTTTTCCCTTCTCTTTTCGCTGAACCTTCCTCAACTCAGCCACATAACAGGCACGTCTAGTTGCCTGATCACCATGCACAACACCTACTCCATTATCAATCAGAAATTTCAACGTCAAATACCATGGGGCAAGGGCTGTCCGAAATTCAACCAGGGCCAGACGGCTCAGAAAAACATTGTACGGTGAATCAACATCCAAAACAATGAACGGTAGGATCTGCACCCTCCTACGTTCACCTTCCCCCAATTCGACAAGCAATTATGCATAACCAACTGCCTCGGTAGCCACACCATTGAAACCATATATACGAGGTTTAGGTGGTTTCAAATCCTTAGCCTCCATCCTCATTTGATCATACGCCTTCTTAAAGATAATGTTCACAGAGCTTCCACAATCAATCGAAATTCTTCTCACCAGAGCGGGGCCAATCATGGTTGAGATAACCATCGGATCAAAAATAGGGGCGTCTACTCTATCAGCATCCCTGCTTCTGAATACTATATCATCTGTCACTGTATGCTGCTGCTTAGCCGGAGTTCCATCCTCTGTATTCGACAACATTCGAAATCCACATGTCTCATTGAACTAGCACAGCGCTCCATTTCCTGCCAACTTCTGTCCACAGGATGCGGTCCACCAACTATCGTGTTTATTACCAACCTTCCATGGGTCCTTGCAGGCTCCTTAATCCTATGCGAAGCCTGTCCTCGTTTGGGGTCAGATGTCCCCTGTCCGCCATCTTGCGGATTTTTCACAAACTGCTGCAACTTTTTCTCTCGAATCAATTTCTCAATGGCATCCTGGAAATGCCTACACTCATCCGTATTGTTCCCATAACATTCATGAAACCGATAGTACTTCCCGGTTTGCTTTTGTGCCTCCTTCGATTCTTTCCGATGCGGCTTCTTAAATTGGAAAGTATTATAGGTGGACTGATAAATGTTCTCCAGGGATGCATTCAAAGGTGTATAACTATCATACACAGGAAACTTGGACCTCGCCTTCTAGGCTCCCTCTTCCAGTCACGATTCCCTTCTCTGCTTCTTTTCTGTTGATTCGGCTTGTTTTGAACATTGACCTGAACCTTCCCGGAACTCTCGCCAGACTGCTTTACCGCGATGTTACTTTGTACCGCTTTTCCGTTCGACCCTATAGCATTATTATTTCTGGACAACCTAGCCTCTTCCTTCCTCATAAACTGGGCCGCCTTTGTGTAGAAATGCTCCAGCGTGGCTGGTGGTTTTCCAACTAGCCAGTCACCGAACTCGGATTCGAGGTCAACCCCCTTGTCACAGCCATTAGTATGGCGTGGTCGTTAGGGTTACTAACTTCAGTGGTAGCAACATGAAATCTATGCAAGTAGTCCTTCAGTGATTCCCCCAGAGCCTGGATTACATTGGACAATGACATCACATCTTTGGGGCGAGTAGTGTGAATCTGGAACTGCTCCACAAATCTTGTTGCCAGCTCGTCAAATCTTAAGATCGATCGTGGGGGAAATCTTGTGAACCACATCGTGGCGATCCCAAAAAGATTTATGGGGAAGCATCTGCATTTGGTAGGATCATTCGCTCTCGCTAATTCATCAACCATTCGTACCTCATGATGTGCTACCTGGGGTCGGTTTTCCCTTCATAAGCAGGCATCGTAGGCATGTTAAACCTTCTAGGATACTTCGCATGTAAAATATTGTCGGTAAATGGGGTGTGGCTCCTAGAGACTCCCCAGTCATCATTTGTCAAGCCCCGGTTCTCCCTCATCAGCTGTCTGACCATTGCAGATAAATCCGGTGTCTGGATGGTGGTGCCAAGTAGTGGTCGTGCTCCACCTCGCGTGAGTGCTCTAGTTGGTATCTCCAGGCCATTTCATGCCTTCTTGGCCTATCATCCTCCTGATGTGTACATGTGCATTCACTTTATTATCATTCTGGATAGGTAGTTGGTCAGCATCGAAAAGTACTCCAACATCCAAGTTCCCTGATCCAAGTCGAGCATGACCCCCCAGCTGCAGTTGAGGAGCCATGCCCCTGGTTGAAGGATCGGTACCGACCCCTAGGGAGGGATTGGCACTTACCCGTCTTGGCAGGCCATGGTGGTCTGCCAAGTGTTGGTCTGATGTGCCTACTCGTGCTGCTTTAACTCTACGATGCCTTCACCTGTGATGTTCGTCTGATGAAGTTGAACTATCTGACGCCGAGTAAAAAGCGAGATCCCTTCTAGCGCTTTGGCGCTGCTGTTGAGAAATCTGGTTCATCAAGTTGGCATTAGCCTGGATTTGCTCATTTAGCTGCCTATGACTTTTCATCAGCTCTCTCATCAAGTCATTGAATTCAACTCTAGTTATGGAATCAGTGGTGTTCTAGACTGCAACAGGTTCCACATTCACATTGGCAGGTTGGTTGCTTGGACCCCTTGTTGGACACTGGCAGTTTCGTTGGTGTCAACATTGTGGGAAGTAGATCTGGTGCACCTTACCATAATGGATTTCTTTGCTTAGATCTTGGGAAACCTGAATAGTATCTGCAAGCTTCTAAAGATGAACTTGGATCTCAGTCGAGGGATTTCTTTAATCCAGTAGCAACAAAGGTGATCCTAATAGCCTGAGAATCGACTTTCTCAGTGAAAGCACCAAAAATGTTTGCAACTAAATTGGCCATAAACACCCAAGAACCGATTTAAGTAGTGAAATAAATGAAGAAATTAAATGTAAACAGAGGAAAAACATTGAATTTCAAGAAAAATGCAGCAGAAAACAGAAACAACAAGATTTATAGTGGTTCGGCGTTGATTGCCTACGTCCATATTTAATATTCTCTTTATTGTTTCTCAATTCACTTGATTATAATTACAAACAGTAAGAAATAGCAAGAAATTAGAGAAAGATGGAGGGAGTTAGTTACAATAATGGCAAAGTCTAATTAGCAACATAAAAGTCCCTAGAATGGCCCCATGTTGTATTTATAGATGAAGGCGGCCTCCAATCTGACTGAAACTTCGGCATCTGGACCTCCTCAACCATATGGGCCCACCATAGGGAGGGCTAGGCCCAACTCTCAATGGATAGGGATCGGTACCGATCCCTCCATGTGTCGAGTTTGGGCCAGTGATCCCTATAGTAGTTCCCGTATGGTCAATAATGATGTTGCTTCAGATACCATAGCGTTTAGACTTGTAGAGCTTTAGTTCTTATCGTATTTTAGTTCGAATCTTAACCTGGTCAAGGTCGATCCATATTGCACGGCCATTCCATGCCGAACCATATTGTTCAAACCATTCCATGACGAACCCTCTCCCATGAATGTATCACGCTGATCCATCCACAAGCTACGCCACGATCACTATGCCGACCCATACCTCCTGAATATACTATGCCGATCCATCACTCACGAGTTATGCCCTGCCGATCCCTCCATGAGTCACATCACCATGCTTATGCCGATCCATTACCTCCAAACATTCTATGCCGACCATATTGCTTCCTCCTGCTATGCCAAACCATATCCTCTAAATACATTATGCCGACCCCCCGCCATATTAAATGTATATCGCCCCCTCCATATCTCATCCAATTTGATCAATGTTCCTACGGATCCCTATTCCAGCCAAACTAAACTCCATAATTCCGTCGTCTTGCATTGTCTATCTATTAAACCTGTTTACCCTGGGCTGGATACAACTGCCCAGACATTGTATTTTGGTCATGTGGTTTTTGTCTCGTGATCATCCTTCTCATCAGCAGTCGAGTCTGGCCTTTGTAATCTGCCCTATGTAGTCGGGTCAAGGCACCGGGTAACAACATGGAACCATTTTGGTATTAATAGACTTGTGATTGCATACATCTATATGTATCAATCTGAATAGTTCATCAACTCTTATGATTGCTTCCATCGAATAGGTGCATGGCTCTTTATTGTTTGAGTTATAATCCACTAGTACCATATGATTCATAATCAGATAATCAAAGAATCATTTCTCCGAACTTTGGTTTAGTCTATAATTCCAAAATAATTGCAAATAAATTTATATACTTCTGTATTTTATAATGCATCACGAATACCAATACCATGGTTTTATTTTATAATGAATATTCATATTAAAATAAAACTATGTCTATTTTTCATTCAATACTAAAAAATAATTATTATCTCATAAATAACATTTGGTGCATTTTATGAAAAAATTCGTAACTTGATACGACCAATAAGTACTATATGGCAAGCTCCCACTATTTCTACCATTACTATAATAGCATACAAAATACGAAAGTCTATTCAACCACTAACGTAGGTTATTTATTTATTCCATCAACTATAACCAGTTTTACAGTCGAGAGCTTTTAGATCAAATATCTCAAACTCAAAATAATAAATCTCATAGAAAATAATTTTCTATATGAAAATACATTTTAAAATAGAAATCATATTTCTCATTCCAATGTTAAGTATCAACTATTATTTTACAAGATATTTCTTTATGAAGCAAAAGTGACCATTCACTCTCTACATCCTAACTTATACATTCGATTTCCTTTATAAATGGTTGAACCATTCAAACGAAATCTTACTACCATATCATAATGAACTCTTTACAAAAGTGCATTTGATCACCCTTAACTTTTAAGAATATCCGATAAATTACACTTTACGTAAACTGATCAAACTGACATTTCAGTGATCGAATTCTCATATCTGCTTGTAACCTTTGTTTTAGTTTTATATTTAACATGACAAGATCATTATTATAATCAATCATATTGAATATATGATCTAACACTATAGTTTACTTTATTATTTCAACGAACTAATTTCGTCGAGATTTCGTACATTACGAATTATGACCGTTCGCTATATAACATTTATATATGATCGTACATGGATCAATATCCATATTTGTATTGGTTTTGGAGTTTGAAACACACTAAAGACAATACGCAGTCTCGAAGAAGTAAATTCGTAAGTGACCAAGTTACGAATGTATTTTAGCAGTTGTATACTTAGTCGATTGCATGGGTCAACATGCAAAAATTAATTAGTAAGTATATTTTATATTTCTAATTGTCAATATTAATTCAGTTCATTTGTATATTTTAATTGATAAACATTTTACCAATTATATTAATTGTGCAAATTTATCAACGTAGAATATTGTATTCTTACAGTATAAGAAATATTAAATGTTACCATTTCATTTTTCTAATAAGGCTCCTGCTAGTCTTTTATGTTTCCCCAAACTCTAAGGTGAAACATTTAAGTCTTTTGACTTCACTAGTGGGTGTTAGGACTTGTCTGTTTTGGGATTCTAATCTTGAGTTTGCTTAACAAGTCATAGCCCCACAAATGATAGCTAACTTCTTATCAGTTGTATCATATACAACTCCTAACCCACAGTTCATTTTCCTAATCTCATTTTGACCTTGATTTTTCTCAACAAATCAAAAGAAATTATTCACTCTTACCTACCATTTTGCAATGGCCTAAGTATAATATATGTACATTGAGTTTACTCAACAAATATATATAGTTATCTTACCTCGTCTAGTCAATATATTAACAATACTACACATGATATCTCTAGCATGAGCTTGTTCAACAACCATATGTTAGAACCTCCATTCTAGGTTTCAATGACAGCAACTATGCATTCACATATACAAGATATATCTTATCATATTACAGGTATATACTAGAAGATGATCATTATGCTTAACAAAATCATGGCTCAAAGATAATTGAAGAAAGATGGATCATAAAATTAAGGTCATATTATTGTATTATAGTTATAGACAAAATGTTGTACAATCTCCTTGAGTGATCGTAATACACACGATTTCATATCAAAAAATCTCGATAACAAACTGCCCAAATTTTGCACTTTCAACAGCGATAGATGTCTATGACATGTTTTTGGTTTTTGTTTTCTGAAATGCCATAGACATCTAATATAAAATGATAGGCATTTGAGCGGAGTTTCAACCTGCATATGCAAAACTGCAACTGTTATTTTTTGAACAGAAGCTTCTCTCTGCTTTGAACAAACCTCCTTTTCCTTCAACAGTTGCAACCATTAATCAAAAAGTAATCTTTCAAGAAGTCACAACTTTCCAAATACAACTCTTTGATTCTATAAATACTCCAATCAATCGAGATTTAACTTACCTTAATTTACTACTCTCTAACTTCTATATTCATAATCTCTTGTGCTATCATTGATTTAATATTCTTAATCACTTACAACCAAAATCTATATTTTGGTTAAATCGTTTCCTACAAATCCAAGCAAATCACACTCACTATGACTCAAAGGAGATTATAGGAATGTACTAGTAGTCAATATCTCTGTTTTATTGAATAAAAGATTGTCAAAAGAATACTTTTGTATTAGCATGTTCCTCCGGGCAAAGCGAGGGTAATTGTTTAGTGAAATACCGAAGGAGAGCTTGGGACTGGACATAGGATAGGTGGTCCGAACCAATATAAAAACTCTGGTGTGCTCGTCTTTATAATTTTCTTTCTATACTATGTTATATTGCTATATTTAGCTCACATATTGGTATATACTCACATACTAATACACAAGTCATATTAGATATGATTAACTAGACTTTCATTCGGTATTAGAGCAAGGTTATTTCAGTTTACAGTAACACGTGATTGAAAACATTTTTATATGACAAGTACATTTCAAGAAGGTCAATCAACTACTCATCCCCCACTAATTACCGGTTCTAATTATGCTTATTGGTCAACACTTATGTGAATTTTTATGGAAGTTTATGGTTTAGAAATTTGGAAAACTACTTAACTTAGATATGAAGCACCAACCACTGATATAAGCACTTAAACCGATGCACAAAATAGACGGCAACTAATAATGCCAAAGCCATGAATGCTTTATTTTGTTCACTTGATAAAAATGAATTTTAATGAGTTATGATTGGCGCTACTGCATATAATATATGGCGCACTTTGCAAGTTACTCACGAAGGCACAACAAAAGTCAAGAAAACGGTATTTTCTATTTTGCCAAATCAATTTTCATCATTTAAAATGAAAGCAAATGAATCTATAATTAACATTTATGCTAGATTCCAAACTATACAACACGATCTCATGGCATTTGTGGTCAAATTAGCTGATTTCGATCTAGTTACACGAATTTTAAAATCTTTGACTGTTGAATGGGAAAGGTTTTAACCATCGAAGAAGCTAACGATCTTTCTCAACTCCAAGTCAAAGAACTAATAGAATCTGATGTTGTATGAAGCTAATTTGTAGGCAAGGAAGGAGAAAAATCAAGAAAAGAAGAATATGTCCTTTCAAGCAAATAATGATGATTCCGATTTGGACGAGGAAGAAATTGTGTTCATCGCTAAGAAATACAACAAATTCAAGAAATTCAAAACGATGACAAATTTTCAAAATGGTTGCAATTCAAACTCATCAAATCAAACTTTAATCAAATGTTATGGATGTGAAAAGTTCGATCATATAAAGAAAGATTGTTCGCAACTCAATAATGAAAAAAAGAAAAGTAAATTCAAGAAAAAGCGAAGTGCCTTTCAAGTAACTTCAAATGACTCTGATTCTTCCTCTTCCTCTGATGGTGATAGTGAAAGCGACTCAGAACGAGCTAACGTCTGTTTTATGGCTAACACTGATGAGGTACATCCTGAACTAATATATGATGAAAATTTGGAAATTAGCATAGAATTGGACGATAAATATAGAGAATCTAAGAAACTAAAAAAGGAATATGTAGGAAAGTTAAATAAAGCAGAGCTAGAAATTGGTTTATTAAAAAAATAAGAAAATAATCTAAGAAGTAGAATTAGAAATAGCTCAAAAAGAGTGTAGAAAATTATCTTCTCAAAATACTACTATAATACATGATTTAAAAAATAGCAAACTAGAAAATCTGAAACTTAAAAAAGAAAAACTAGAACGAAAGACAAGTTTAGATTCTAACAATATTGAAATTTTTGATCTTAAGAACAAGTTAGATAAAATAACTAATAATGTTTAGAAATTTAGTATGGGAATTTTTTTTAGAAAATTTGATTAAAATATCAAAACCATCTAAATCGAAATGGGTTAGGTTTTAATAGTAAGCAAAAACCAAAGAACTGTAGTACACTATATACTAAAATCAAAAAGCCAAAATCTAAGACTAGGATTTAGGCTTCAAACTCAAAAGCGGTCAAGATATGGATTCCTAAAACAAATAACAAGTTAATTAGACAGAAACACATAGATGCACATTTAAAAATTATTGTCTACAATGATAATTATATTTCTAAAGGTCCTAAATCCTCTTGGATATGACTACCTTCTCCTACTAACACATAGGAGCCTAATGAAGAAATTGATACCAATTAAATCTTTATTATTTTGCAGGTACCAAAAATCAAAATTAAAAAAGCAAGGAGGAATGGATACTCAGTAGCGGATGCTCCAAGCACATGACAGGAAATGCACACATGTTATCAAACATAACATATATCGATGGCGGCACTGTGACATTCGAAGATAATTCAAAAGGTTTCGTCATTGGCATTAGAGAAGTCATCAACGTCGGTATATCCACTTCTCCCATAATTACTAATGTTTTATTATAGAAAATTTAAAACACAATCTATTAAGTATAAGTCAACTATGTGATAAAGGATTTAAAATTGATTTCAACAAAGATAAATGTAATATTTTTGATAAAAATAAAAATATAATATTTAAAAGATTAAGAAATCGAAATATATAAGTTTTGAACATGAATATCAAACAAAATAATGATTTATGCTTAGTTGCAAATCATAATGATCCATGGCTATGGCACAGACGTTTTTGTCGCATAAATTTTAAATACATTAACAAACAAGCGAAAAATGAATTAGTTAAAGGATTACCCAAAATTAATTACAAATTCAACAATTTATGTGGTGCATGTCAACTTAGAAAATTAAAGAAAAGTTCCTTTAAATCTAAAAAGGAAATTTCTACAAAACAACCTTTTAAACTATTTCATCTAGATTTATTCGGACCAACTCAAGTATGTTCAATAAATCATAACAAATATGTTTTTGTAATTGTCGATGATTTTTCAAGATACACTTAGATATTATTTTTGAACCATAAAAGTGACATGTTTGAAAATTTTAAAATTTTTGGTAAAAGAATTAAAAATTTAATGAACTTAAAAATTAAAAGTATACAAAGTGATCATGAAGGAGAATTTGAAAATGAACTTTTTATAAATTTTTGCGATAAAAAGGGAATTAGTCATAATTTTTCATTTCCACGAACAGCACAGCAAAATGGTATGATAGAAAGGAAAAATCGCACACCATAAGAATGTGCACAAGCACTACTTAACAACAGCAACTTACCAAAGAATTTTTGGGCCGAAGCCGTTGTTACTGCATGTTATGTTTTAAATCGTGTAACTCTTAGACCAATGACTAAGAACACATGCTATGAAATATTTTTCAAAAAGAAACCTAAAGCATCATATTTTCTTGTATTTAGTTCTAAATGTTTTATTCTAAATACTAAAGATAATCTTGGAAAATTCAATTCAAAAGTCGATGAAAGAACTTTTGTTGGTTATTCAGATCGATGTAAAGCAAATAGAATTTTTAATAAACGATCTAACATTATGAAAGAAAGTCTTCATGTTTCCTATGATTAAGATTTTAAAAATAATAAAATGATGATGATGAAGAAGTTCTAGATAATAATACTACTAATGAATTTACTGAAAACAATAATGATAATACTTTAAGATCGCCACCTCGAATTTTAAAAGACCATCCAATCAATAATGTAATTGGTGACTTAAACACTAAAGTTTCAACTAGAAATCAACTAAATCAAATAAGTCATGTGGCACTCATGTCCAACTTCGAACCCAAAAATTATAAAGAAGCATCAAAAGATGATTTTTGGATTTGAGCAATGCAAGAGGAACTTTACCAATTTGGAAGAAACTATGTTTGGGAACTCATACCAAGACTAGATGATCAATCCATAATAGGAATAAAATGAGTTTGCAAAAATAAAGCAGATGAAAATGGAAACATTGTTTAAATAAATCAAGATTAGTTTCTCAAGGATACAATTAAGAAGAAGGAATTGATTATGAAGAAACATTTTCTCATGTAGCTTGTCTTGAAACTATAAGAATATTAATAGCGTTTGCATGTTTTTATAATTTTAAATTATTTCAAATGGATGTTAAAAGCACCTTTTTAAATGGTTTTATAAAAGAAAATTTTATGTTGAACAGCCACCTTTAATTTCTCATGAAAAATACCCGGATCATGTTTTCAAAACTTAAAAACACATTATACGGATTAAAATAAGCACCTCGTGCATGATATGAGCGACTAAAAGCGCATTTACTTAATTCTGGCTTTCAAATTGGCGAAATTGATGCAACACTTTTTATAAAAAGAGAAAATAAAGATATATTAATTGTACAAATCTATGTAGACGATATCATATTTGGTTCCACTAATGAGAAGTTATGCAACGAGTTTTCGAATATAATGAAAAATTAGTTCGAAATGTCACATATGGGAGAACTAAACTTTTTGTTAAGTCTACAAACAATAGTTAAACAATGCAATTTTTATTAATAAAAAAAATATTGTCGATATTTATTAAAATGGTTTGGAATGGATAGTACTTCAAGTAAACCGACTCCTATGAGCATGAGTTTACATTTAGATAAAGATGGAAAGGATTTCGATCAAAAATTATACCGGAGTATGCTATGATCTCTATTATACTTAACGGCTAGTAAACCAGATATAATGATAAGTATTTGATTATGTGCAAGATTTCAAGCACAACCTAAAGAGTCACATCATCAAGTAGTTAAAGGAATTTTGCGATACTTAACCAACACAAAAGATTATGGTCTTTTTTACCCTAAAGTAGTTCTTTTGAACTTGTATCATATAGCGATGCGGATTCTGGTGGATGCAAAACGGATAGAAAAATTATAAATGGCACCTATCACTTTATTAGTCAATCTCTGAATTCGTGGTTCGGTAAAAAGCAAAATTGTGTTTCCCTCTCGACATGTGAAGCCGGGTACATCTCTGCGGCCTTAGCTTGTGCACAAGTAATTTATATGCAACAAACACTGAAAATCAAATTGCTGATATTTTCACTAAATCATTATGTGAATCAAGTTTTATAAAGCTAAGACGAGACCTTGATATATGTTCATTTAATGAATGAATTAATTAGAATATGTCACAATTATTTATCATAAAATTTTGAGCTCTATTTTTATATATAAGCTTTTAACAAGAATTATTTTCAGTTAATTAATAACAACCATAACAAAAATCATTAACAAAATTATGGTCAAAATAGTTCTGTACATACAAAGCTTTTTATACAGTAACACTTGGTTAAAGAAAAATAAAATAGAAATATTATTTATAAACTTAGAAAAACTAAACAAGTCTTCTGATCACGACTCCGCTTACTCAACTATCGACTTTAGCTCACCTTCATCAAATATCACTTACATATCACCAATAAAAACCACACCTCTTTCAAATCAATCGGCCTCGCTAAATATTATGGTATCACCTACATATCATACTGGCTGCTCTCCGAAGGAAAAGAGGCTAAACAAGATTGATCTTGAGTCATCGTCTCTCAATACTAAAGTGGATGAAATATATCACTATCAATAAGAAATGATGGGAGTTCAATGAGAAATGTATTATGGGCAACGACATCAAGGACTCATCTTAACTTTCTCAAAAAATATATTTTAGCAATCTGTGGTCATTCACCAACAAAAAATTGTTTACATAAAAAATCTCCTCGTTTAATCCAGACTCCTGTAAAAACTTGCAATATTACTCCACGGAACTTATGGGAGATAGGCCCATCAAACCAAGACTGGAATAACACACCCGATCATCCAAGTTTGTCTCCACATAAGCCTCAACAAGAGCAAACCAAAAATAACACAAACACTTAGGATCGAATTGAATTTAAAAACTCACAATCTTCGAGGGAAAAATAATTATATATATATAGAAAAATATATAAACAATATAATATATTTTTTTTAAGTCTGTATGTTGCTTGATTATAATAATCATTTATTATACTATTTTTTAATGAAAATATGAAATAAAAAATAAAAAAATATAAACATCAGAGTTACAAATAGAAATCCGAATGTCTCAGATGTTTGCGAGAATATGACAGATGTTTGTCAAAAATTTTGGGAAAATTCCCCTTTGTGATCTCAGACGTCTGTCATTTATTCTTAGACATGTGAGAGAACTCTCGGCCTACTATAGACAACATCCCTTTATAATAAGTTTTCACTCCCTTCTTCATATTTTTCCCAAACCATCTCAGTTTTTACCCAAAATAAAAAATCCTAGCTTTCTCAAAACCCTATTTCTTCAAAAATTGCACCTAAAGCAAATAATCCAGTCACCAAGAGATCAAAGAGAGGCTAATCATCATCTTCTCAAACAATTCTTGTCACCGATGCACACATCCAAGAATGGCTTCATAATATTATGATTACTAACAAAAGATTTGACGATCTGAAACAAAAGAGACTTCATTCTGTTCCCTTCTACCGACTACGCAAATTTAGAGAATATTGTCTTCAAGAACTCACTATCGCCTCCAGATGTTGTGAGCTATTAACTTCGATGAAAATGTGGTACAAATCGATCAACAAGCCATCTTTCTTTTTTATGAAAATTTGTGTAGTAGTGATATTTGAAAACCTGAAAATGAAGAAGGATGGTTATTGACTAGTGTGTATGGACGTGTTTTGAAAATTAGTGTAAACATGATTGGTCATTTACTCGATTGTTCCTCTACTGGAATTAGTTTAAAGGAAATTCTTAATCATAGAAATTTCCCATATGATGAAATTACACACCAATTATGGTAAGATAGAATGCCACAATGGAAATCGGTTCATCTACAACCAAAGGCTAAGTTAAATCGAATGATAATTAACACAATATTTCCCCGATTAGGAAGTCATGAGCAAATATATGAAAATGACCACAAAGCCCTATATGCTATATTTGGTGGAATTCGAGTTAATTGGGCAAAATTTATTCATGATGAAATTAAAGTTTTTGGACTCACCACCGACGAACCATTATATATGCCCCATTCATTATGCATCTTTTACAAACTTTCGGAGTACCTTCATATATATCTCATTTTGAAGATATTCTAGTTAAAGATAGTGGTATAAGATTTTTATCCTTAATGCATCTTCCCAAAAGACCACCTCCAATCATATCTCTTGCTCAATGGACTGCTCAGCAACAATAACAACAAGAACAACAAATACAGCTGGTTCCTCCGCAACAGGCTCAAGCAATTTCCATACGACATTTCAGAAGAAAAAAAAAGAATTTTCATATGTTCACTTCTCTATGGTGGACAATAAGCGATTTTCCTGTGTATGCAATGCTTTCGGGTTGGAGTACGACTGGTCGTCTAGCTTGTCCTTATTGCATGGAAGAAACACGAGCATTTTCTTTACAGCATGGGAAGAAAATTTCGTGGTTTGACTCATCGGTGTTTTCTACATATTAATCATCCTTTTAGAAAAAATTAAAAAAACTTTACAAGTAATAGACTTGAGACCTTGCGACCACCAACGATTTGGTCAAGCGAAGATATTTATGACCTTGTAAAGGATTATCCAAAGACATATGAAACTGGCGAACAAATTGAAATACAAGGTAAATCGACGATTCATAATTGGTGCAAACAAAGTATAATTTGGGAGTTGTCTAATTGGAAAAATCTCCTAATTCGTCATAATATCGACGTGACGCACAACGAGAAAAATGTGTTCAATAATGTATTTAACACAGTTCTGAATGTTAAAGGAAATGCTAAAGATGATTTGAAATCAAGACGTGATATAAAGGCAATATGCAATCGTCCTGAGCTTCATATGAAGCCAAGTGACACAAAAAAACCCAAAGCATGTTATGAGCTAGACAGTAGCCAAGTTAAAGTACTGTTAAAGTGGGTGGAAGGATTAAGATTTCCCGATGGGATTTCCTCTAATCTGCGTAGATGTGCCGACTATAAGAACTATAAACTGAGTAGAATAAAAAGTCATGATTGTCATGTAATGATGGAACATTTGTTATCCGTCGCTTTCAAAGAACTGTTGCCCACAAAAGTTTGGACGGTTGTAACATAACTTAGTTTGTTTTATAAGGAGCTTTGTTTAACTATGTTAAAAGTTGATCATCTACGTAAACTTGAGGAAGAAATTCCTATACTACTCTACAAACTGGAGAAGATATTTCCTCCGGGTTTCTTTAATGTAATGGAGCATTTATCTGTTCATCTTTCGTTTGAAGCACGTCTTCGAGGTCCTGTGCAATATGGATGGATGTATCCTTTTAAAAGTTATTAATATCGAGTATGTTAAATTTTAGTTTAACTACATGTAATAAAATTTAATTATAATTATTCTTAATAGGTACTTAAATCATCTAAAGTAAAAAGTGAGACAAAAAGCACGAGTTGAAGGTTCGATATGCAAATCATATATCGAAGAAGATGCTTCGTTCTTTTTCACTCATTATTTCAATGACCATATGAACTTATCTTTTGAAAGTGCTATGCAAAATGATGAGGGCATTGAACAAGATTCTTCTGAATCAGTGCTATCTATTTTTAGACAGCAGGGACGCCCTGTTGGAAAATGTGTGGAAGTATGGTTAGACGATAGAGATTACCATGTAGCCTACACAAATGTTCTTAACTATGCAGAAGTTGTGCCATTTGTTATGTATTATTAAATAGCACATCTAAAATTATTTACTTGAATAATACATGTGTGTATTCATTATAATGCAATATATTATCTATATATGCAGTATTTACAAATCACATCATCCAAGTGGCGATATCAGCAAAATAATTTCTACTTGGGTTTCGAACCATGTATATGATCCGATAAATTGTGTGGTCGACGAAGGGTTGAAACATCTTGCGATGGGACCAAAAATAAAAGTAAATACATATCCAATGTTCTTTGTCAATGGATACAAATTCAACACCAAAGAATATGGGGTTGAAAAATTAACCAACAATACCGTGTATATGTTAAAGGTAGTGATGATCTAAATGATCACATAAATGATTTTTACGGCGTCTTAACTCAGGTTTTGCAATTAACATATTTCACCAGACCCAAGGAAGAAGTTTATTTGTTAGATGCAACTGGTTCAATAATGTTCCAGGTTCTGGAATCAACGAGCACCAAAAATATAATATTATTGAAATAAAACATACATCACGTTATCATAAGTACGATATGTTTATACCAGCAAAACAAGCCATATAAGTTTATTATGCTCCTTATCCATCTCTAAAAAGAGATAAAGCATATTGGTCGGTGGTTTTTAAAACGAATGTAAGATTTACGTTCGATGGAAAGAATATTCTAAACGAACAAGCGTACCAAGCGAATATCGAGGAAAATGACAAAATTAGTATAACAGATGATCAAACCGATTTTGGACCTCTAAATGATGGATCAAATGTATTAGTAGAAGCATTTGAGACCACAGAGAAAAAAATATAGAGCACGAGACCGAGTCTGAATCAGAAAATGACGAGGACTGATTTAATAGTATACATGTTGAAAAAGGGTAATTTATGGGAGTATTGATGTTACACTTTTTTATATTTTATATGCGATTATTGATGTTATCTTGATATGTTTACTCATAATTGAATGATATGCTCTGCCATAATAAAATAATATGTATATGACAGGTATTACAGATGTCTTTCTCTAGGCGGCGGAGTTCTTCGTAGTTCGGTTTCCCTTCTTTGTCTCAAAGAGTGACCGTTCGCAGCGGAGGTGATGGCAGCAGCCTGTCGTAGGAGGCGCCGCATATGGTGGTTAGATTGCTACCGAAAGCAGATGGCTCATAAGTATTAAATTTACTTCAGCATTATAAATATTTTGTATGATATATTAGTCATGATTTGTTTGTATCATATTTAATGCAGGGGTTTTGAGCTTGAGCCTTCAAATATAGTGCTCAGCATATCTAGGCATGCATACATGAGCCGTATGACTGCATGCTGGCCGAAATGGAGTCGGATCCCAGAGCATGTCCGGGAGAGCATGTGGCAGGACTTCTGGTAAATGTAAAATTATATATCATTATATATAATCACTTTACAATTTCCTAACTAAGTATAAATGTATAACTTATATTTTTTACAATATATATACAGGGTGCGGTAGACCTACAAGAGGAGGATGTTGCTCTTTGCTAGTGCCACTGGAACTCCAATGTTGCAAAGAATCACCAGGATACGATGTCTACCATCAGAAAATCCGGGAAGAAGCCAAACTGGATGGGCGCCAGTGTATGGGATGCTTGGGTCGCATGGTGGGGTAGCGATGAATTCAAGGTAAGTCTATCAGTTGTCACATTAATTTGTTCAGTAGAGAATACATAATTTATACCTAAAAATTATAATCTTAATTTTTACTTTGCAGGCGGATTCAGACAGGAACTCGACAAATAGGCAGAAAAATCCAGTCACACGCCATGGTGGCTCGAAATCATTTCAGCATCATCTCGAGGACCTGGTAAATTGATTAATTGCAATTATAGACAGTTATTATATTTTTTATAAATTTGTATGAACAACAATAATATACACAATTATTGCAGAAAAGAGCGCGTGGGGCTTCTGTCTCGTATATAGACGTATTTGCGAATACTCATGCCCAGACCGACGATGAGGGATCGGTGACGTATGCCTGGCATAAGGATGATAAAGTATACGATGAGGGATCGGTGACGTATGCCTGGCATAAGGATGATAAAGTATACGATGAGGGATCATTTTAATTAATTAGTTATAAAATATTATAATAATGTCATGTAATATTTACTTGTATTTAATTTTGTGTTGTAGGAAAGATTTATGCAAGCATATACGTAGAAGCTTGATCATTCGGGCGGGAGCAGTTGACCACTGATGATGTGGACGTTATCTTCGACTCCGTTATGGACCCACATAGAGAAATAGGCGCTATAGCGATGACAATCAATCAGTAATTTATAAAAATTAACTAAGTTGTAAAAATTGCTTAATTTTTATAAATGTTATGCAATAACTTAAACATATTTCAACTTGTTTTGTAGGCTCGGGTCCCATAAAAGGCCTATCAAAAGGCTCAGGACAATGCTGAGATTAATGAGCTTCGACAGCAGATTGCACAGCCACAGGAGCAGGACCGCCTCCGAGCAACGCAAATGGAGCAACTGAACTAGCGTTTGGCCGAGTATATGGAGCGTCATGGAGCATTCCCTTCATCCGGTGGTTCTGGAGACAATGACGAGTCACGAGGTACGTTTTGCAGTTTTTGTTTTTAAAACTTGTGTATATATACAATGAGAGATGGTGAGGTTGATTTGTGGACATTTGGTGCTTGATATAGATTTGTGAGGTTTGATGTGGGATGTATATATTGTACATTGATGTTGGATTTAGACATTGTGGGGTGATGATAGATGGTTTGGTTTGTATTGATTGGAATGTTTGAGTTTGAGATGGTAATGTTTGAGTTTTATATTATCATTGATATTGATTTTAGCTTATATAACTTATATATATATATATTGATTTTGATGTGTTGTGATATATATTGATATTGATATGCTGTTGGGCTGCTGGAAAAAAAATTACCTAGATTTCCGATGGCTACGATGGTTTCCGACGTCTTATAAGTCGAAATATTCCAACGGCTAACCAGTCAAAAACTCCGATGGCTTCTGACGACTTCCAACAGTTTTCCGACGTCTTATTAATATTGATGTATCGTCGTTTCCATCGAAAATGGACGAAAACCGTGTTCTATATACCGACGACATTTCCAATGGCTTTCGACGGCCGCCATCGGCTTGAAGCCGTCGAAAATGACCGTAATTCTTGTAGTGAAGGAATAAATCAGTTTGGGCCGTTATATTGGTGATAACACTTGGGCTTACCTCATCCTTTTAGGCCTGATCAGTAGCCAGGAAGAGCAGAGTACTAGATTTCCCGAACCTAACCTTACACATTACTTTCCTAGATATTATATGGGTAGGCTTTAATAAGTTTGCCCAAATACCACTAATTTAGATCACATAGGTTAATTGGCTTTGATACCATTGTTGGAGCTGGGCTAACATGCAATGGGGTAAATAGGTATATTTCAAAAAAATTATTTCGCTTTGATCTTTGTTGGGCCTATGCAGTCTAAATTCATTTAGCACTTTTCAAAATTTATTTTAAATAAAATTAATATTTTATTTAAATTTATAGGTAATGTTTTATTTTATATAATTTGCATTATATTATATTATTTGCGTGTGTGTGGGGGGTATCATATACACATATGTGTACATGCACGTGCAATAGGATAATGTGCACATGGTTTGATATGCCCATGTACAGATGTTATTTACATCGCCACGAACATGTTAGCCCCTCTCGTATACAAATATGATGCCTAAATGTATATATGTGTATATATGACAATATTATATATATATATATATATATATTCGTGTGTGTGCTTATGTATATTATAAAATAATACTTGTAAAACGATAATAAATGGTACATTTATATGTGTGTGTGTATATATATATATGTGTGTGTGTGTGTGCATGTGTAAAATATTGTTATATTACAGAATGTTTTCAATATAAAAAATAAATTTAAATAAATATATATATATAATTATATATTGAAAGTTGTAATATATTTTTATATTTATTTAAAAAATCAAACTGTATATGTATATATTGCATATATACATATAAATACCTGTAAAATATTACAAAATATATAATAATAATTAAAATTCATGTACGTTGCTCTTGGCCTAGAAATAAAATATATTTTTTTGTTTTGGTTTTAAAATAGTTTAACAATTTGTTTATTTTTCTGAATTTTTCGAACGAAAAATCGATTAAAATTAAAACTAATTTGTTTTAAATCCAAAATAAAACCGATAATATGCTTTGCATAAAATTTTATATTTTTATTTTATATTATTTATAATTTACATGTACATATTTACTAATTACATAAACTAGGTTTAAATTAAATAAGCGTGTTTAAATTATATAAATATTAAAAAAACTATATTAAAACCGTGAGCATGTGTAAGTCATTAAAATTTTATAAAATATAAATTATATAAATATATATATATATATTAAAGTATTATATTTAATTTATAAGTGTTTTAACTAAATTGGAGATTGATTAAATATACATATGATTTTAATTTCAAAAATGATAATATTTTTTTTAATTACCAAGCTGTGAGCATATTATGTATTATAATTTTTTTTATATACATGCTTAAAAACAACCATCCAAACTATGTGATGGCATATCGATATATGGATTCATAATAACTGCTAATTACAGAAATTGTGATATATTAATTGAACTAAACATTATTAAATCAGAAGTATACCTTTCACCTATGCCTAATATGTACACGTTGAAGCGTAGAACAAATTTCTTCAGTCCAATTTCAATTCTAAAGTTGCTAGCTCCCAAACCACTTCACCACCGATGATCAAATCGAATTAATTTGATGCATTATAGATTATTAATTTTTTAAGAGCAAGGAAAGGGGTGGTTGGCCAATATGTGCAGCAAGAGGAGAGCAAAAAGGAAGAAGGATAAGTGAGGGTTAAGAGAGTTTATATAAATGAGAGGCAAGAGAGTGAAAAGTGGATCTAGATCCATATTTGTCTCTTATCAATTCCTTTCCTCTTGAACATTCAAAACTTAGCTTACAAGCCATCAACTGGTTGGCCCTATATGCTTGCCTATTGCTGGCTAAACTATGCCCTCTTTTGGGCCTCAAAATATTTCAAACCCAAACAATATTTGTTGCATTTGAATCCTATTTAGATGTGTATTAATATCGTATATCGATCGGTATATTTATAACTATTATAAACACACTATTTAATATTGTTCAACATACATCAAATAAAATTATAACTAATTTTTCATAAATATTATAAAAAAAATTAATTTGTAACAATAACAAATTAATTAAATCGGGTGGTAAAAGGAGTATTCAACATTTCGGTTGTGTGACTCCTAGTGGAAATTTGATCACTAATTAATATTAAACAATTTGAGTATTAACGTTCATACTTCACTTAGCAGATGGTGTGACATTATGACCAAATTTATTACTTACTTGATATCAGTAAAATCCGGTTTTACTTTACCAAGCGTTATCTGGTAGTGACATTTATTTACATCAATTATGTTCATTAAAGTTATATCACTTTGGAGTTATGGAATTTGATAATGATCAAAATTCCAACATCATCCATATATAACTCTATAGTCTAAACACAAAGTCTTTGTTTCAATAATAATTATTATTATTAATTATATTGCTCTGGCCATAGACTTTTATTTGACTTTGTTAACCGTGATACTTACCTCATATAACTGAGGAGACGAATCCTCTCTTGAATAATGTTTCACTTCCAATGCTTCCACTCGACCTAACAATAATCATTCAATGGAAGTCATGTCGTGACTTAACTATAATCAAAGTAAATCTTCCACATTTAAGATCAATGGTATTCTCAAGTAAGAGAACTATGTAATTTTGTCACATTAATATTTGTTGTTTAACTTTAGTTATATTAACCAATAGAAAAACCATCGAGTGAGTCATTCCATAGTTATCAGATAACTGTCAGACTGATCATTCTAATTACTACTTTAAAGAATGAGCCAGCAAAAAAAAGAATACTACTAGGAACTCTTTTTCAGGAGTTCAGATTGGAGCAGACATCGAGGGAGCTGCGAACCCTGATATGCTGACAATGTTCAATATGATGATGATGAACATAATGCAGAACATCCAAGCAGGTGCTTCGGCTGTAGTAGGTGGTGGTGTTCCAATGCAAGTGCCAAGAGCTAATTTTGCTAAGTTGAATAATGACTTCGCTAGTCTTAAGGGCAAATAGTTTATTAGAATTGGTTGGATGCTTATGAACATGATATGCATGTAAATGTGCATATTTTTACCACCATATTTAATCTATTTAAATTAAATAAATGATCATATTGGTATTTTAACTTGTTTAAACCAAAATTCAAATTATTTCAAATCTTCACATATTTATCTTCATCCAGGGGCAAAATGGTCATTTTTGTGAAAATATTAATTTTCTAAAATTTAATTGAAAATTTCTATGTTATTTTGTAGGAATTTAAATTCAAATACAAGTGGCTTCATGAAGATATGCATGCACAAGAGTGAATACAAAGAAATGGAGATGGAAATAATTCAAAGTGATGATCATGGAGGACCCCACTTACCTACCTACCTTAATGTACACTTAGGAGCTAATGCACATGCTAAAAGGCCATTAAATCTTCATGCACACTTAATGGATGATTATTTGAATTTAATGATAACTTGGCCACCACACTTTCTAAGAGGGTATTTTGGGTAGTTCCCAAAAAAGTGAATTAGGGTTTTAAACTTGTATAAATACCCATTATGTTTCATATAACCCTCTCTCTTCCCTTAGACTCTCTTCTCTTTAGTTTAGTTTAGGAAAATAAATCAAAGCTCTTCTTTTTCCATGGCTACTTAGACATTTTATTTCATGTAATTTTCCTTTTTTTTAAGCAACATTTATTAGTATTCTCTTTAATTTACATGTTTCTTCTCTTCTTATGTTAGTAGTATAGTTTACTTTTCATGCAAGTAGATTAGTGTTATTTCTTTTTACTTAACTTTTATTTTCATTTTGCTCAATTTTTCCTCTTCTTTTTGTTTCATGTTGCAAGCTACCTTTGCTGATTTGATAACAAACATGAGAGGCTAAACCCCTTCAATTTAGGGATAATGAAGCTCTCTAATTATGTAGCTTCAACATTTTGATGTTTATGTTCTCTTTTTGTGTTTAATGAAGTATTTGAAGTGGTTTAACTTGTTGTTTTTGATTTGAATTTGATAGCCTATATTGTTGACACCAAATAGGCTATACTTAAACAATCACAAACAATAATTACCTCTTCATCTACATATGATGATGGTAATGAAGTGGTTGTTGAAATTAAAATTTGATGGCCTATATTTCTAAACAATAGTTAATAGGTCATGCTTAAAATAGATTTTGCTTTCAACTTTGTTGTCATATTTCATGAGAGTTAAATGTGTATTAGTGGTTGTGTTATAGTTTGATGGTTTATATTGGGCTAATTAATAGCACAAATATACCATACTTATGATAAGCACATCAACTAATTACACTAATGACAAGAAAAGAGAGATCATAACTTCATTTTGTTGAACTATATGATCTAGAGAGTGGGTTTATCTCTAAATTGTCATTTTATTCTCATAGTTTTCATTCACTTTTGTAGTGTTAGTTTTTGAATTCTCTTTGTAGTTAAAACAATCGCTCGATTTTGGTATAATTTGATTGAATAGAAATTTAAAATCTAACATTTCCCTACGGATCGACCCGTACTCACTACGTACTACGATAGTACGCCGTGCGCTTGCGGTTAAAATTTTGTTATAAATTCATTCGACGGTTTTCTAAACTGATAGAATTTCAATCGACGAACAAGTTTTTGGCGTCGTTGCCGGGGAGTTGATTTGATTTTAATTTTCTATTCTTCGAATTATTTTCTTTTGATTTTATTGTGTGTTTGTTTTGTGTGTTCATTTGCATTTAAAAAAATATTTTTCTGTGTTTGTGTATGATTTTTGTTTGCATTTTGCATTTTGATTTTGTGCTTGTTGTCATTCTCTTGTTTCATTACATTTGCATACCTATTTTTATAAAAGTAAAAAAAGAGCATACACAATTTCTAAAAAAACATTTTGTAATTTACATTTGCATTTTGCATCTATATTTTTTCGTTTACATTTTGCTTTTTCTTCTTTCCTTTTTGTTTTACATTTACAAAAACTTCACAGTGCACATACTCTGTGCATTTCTACACCACTGTGCACTCTCATTTCTGCATATTGTGCCACTTCTACCTCCTCCTACATCGCCACAGCAGTCGCGACTTCCACTAACCTACGGCCTCTTCTCAGTACTCCTCTGTAACTTCCACAACAGTCGATAGTGCCATTCACCCAAACCAATAAACTCATACACTTCCCCATCATCTCATTACAATAACCCCCACGCTCTGCAAAAACATATCAGTTCACTTCTCCCTACCCTCCTCGCTGACCATAAACTCTTACACTTCCCCCCTATTCATACATTGCCATCTCTAACACACTTAACCTGTGTATAATACAACCACACAGCCCTCCTAATTAACCAAACCATACATCACTTCTTTAACCACATACAGTCCCCTGATCATCTCACACCCCACTCCCTGCCTTTGTCTTCCCATCATTAACACAGACTATCATCCACATTCACTTCTAACCATCCTCCATCCAACTTCACTTCTCTCGTGCATAGTCAACAAACTGACACACTACCAATAACCCCTCTGCCATATTCACATTTCTGTGCATATTCAACAACTGTGTACTGTGCTATGCACAACCCCTTCATTGCCTAATTTAACTCCGAACCACAACCAACAACAACCCATCATAGTTACCCCTCTCCTCTTCAATTCACTTCAGCAAACATCACACTACAGTCATCCAAAACAACACAGCCACTGCTTCATATTTACAACACTACACTACACCACTGTCAAGTGCATACTTCATCAGTCCCTTCACCAATCAACTTACTCTCATCACATCCGCTCACTGCCTTTCCATCACTGAATAAAACATCCCACCATACTTCATCATCACCAAAGAACCATCAACCAACAGTTGCATATCAATCACACCCTTCCATTCACCCTACTTCGACCAATTCACAAAACTATAGGTTCTTACATACAACCAAACTTCTCACTTCATTTCCATTTCCATCCCCTACTCTTAAACAAGCCACCACCCCAGCCTAAACCACCCAGCCGAACCCACCATCATACAATAATCAGTCATTGACCACAACCTTCCCTCTAACACTTATCTCCACTGCCTTCATTCATTTCTCTGTCACCTTCCCCTATAATACAACCCACTCCAGAAACCACCAGTGCATGTACATCACCTACTAATTCCTCCTCCGCCAACAAAACTTCATTCATAAACTTCAATCACATACCAGTGCATACTCCTTGCACATTATACAACCCTAACCCCTACATCATACAACAGAGCTACCACTGCGCAACCCATACAAAACTGACCGCTGTCTCACCAACCTACATTGCTTGCCATCACCCTTACATACAAACTGCCTTGAACCCCTAACTGCACTGCCAATCATTTGCCTCCTACATTAGTTGCAGCAGCCACCTATCATCCACGACAACACCTATCACTCCACTATAGTTGCAACCAAACATTCCAAATTCTATCAAATACAACTTCACCTGAAATCATTACAAACATCCAACACCATCGACCAGACATATAGCTGCCTCGACCTGAAATCCATGACCGTCGCAACTTCCTTCCGTAACTCTCGACCACAACCCCAATTCCAAATTCTGGTGACAAAACCAATTGCCGAAGCCCCAATCGCGAACGAAAACTCGACCAAATCGAACAACAGCGACAATCTCCAAACTCGAATCAGCCTTAAATCGCATTTCTCCTCCACACTTTTCTACCCAAAGTCGCGAATTTGGTGGAAAAAGAGAAGAATTTGTTTGGAAATTTTTTCATTTTACATTTCTGTTGTCTGGAGAGATAGTAAAACTTGGACTTGATTTTCGTTGTTTTAAAATTTGATTTGTTTGGGCTGGGTGAGCTGGTTGTGTTGCGTGGGTAACTTTAATTTTATTTTTTATTTTTTTCTCCTTTTCTTTCTTCTTTCCCTTCTTCTTGAATTTCTTTGGTTAAAAAAATAGAACTATTAAAAAAAACTTTGTTTTCATTTGTCACTTGGTTTAATAAAAAAATTATGTTTGTTTTAATTTGTTTCAATTTTTTTTTCATTTGTTTTAATTTCATTTTTATTTTGTTTTCATTTATATTAGTTTCTTCTTTAATATATATATATATAACATTTGTATATATCTCGTTTTTAATTTTTAGGTTGTAGGAAATAAAAAGAAGAATAGCTTGCGAAAAACTGCCGCTTCGCTTGCCAAATAAACTGCTTGCTTAAAAGAAAATTTGCACTCTTATCCCTTGTTTTTATTCATTTTTCATTGTTGGATGTTTGCATTTGCATTGATATATTTAAAAAAAATCAAAATCCAAACAAATTTTAAAAAACAAAAACAAAAATCCATTCGTAGTTGCATTGTTAATACACGTTTAGTTTCTACTCTACATTTCATCCTAGAATTTTGATTAATAATAACGATTAAACATTGATAACACTTAATTGTATATTGACAATTTGTCCTTTTTCGACAATATAATTTCTTGGTGTCTAGGCTACGACAGAGTAATAATCAGTCATAAATATTACGGTGATCCGTAAATATTATACTGAATTGTTTCTCTGAAGGTACTTAAACCTTCAGCTGCATTGCTAAGGTGATTTGTGGTGCGCCAATAAATCCTATCCGTTACCTGGCTAAGAACTATCTTGTTGATTTAAGACAGAGCGTGATTATACAATTTTGGGTTAACTTAGGTTAAATCATCTGTAATTAACCCTTGCATTCATTTAGTTGTATTAGTTCATGCATATCTAAAAAAAATCAAAATTCAAAACTAAAAAAATTGTAAATATTCTGTTTCCTTTCCTTTGAAAATTTTCAAAATCCAAAGTCCAAAAAAAAATTACTTACTTTTTTAGAAAATCAAAAATCCAAAAAAAATATATAACCTTTTCAAAACCCCAAAAAAAACCACAAACATTCTTGAAAATGTCCCAGTTTCCCTACTTACATGAATTTTACAATAGTTGTGAAAATCAATATAATCCATATAATTTCACTCTAAATTCTTATGGATAATTTAACGACAACTATTGTGTAAATAATTCGAATTTCGAACAATAAAATTTTCAAAATGATGAACAACCCTCAACTCTTGAAAATAGCATTTCATCTTTACTTGAACTTGTTACATTACAAAATCAAAGGATGAACGATTTGTGCAATAACTCAAGTCAAAGTTTTCAAAATAATCAAAATTTGAATTCTCTTCCAAATTCTAATAATTTTGAGTATAACCCATGCCAATTCAATTTCGATCTTCAAACTGAATTTCGAAATCGAAACGAAAATGGAAACAACTTTTCAAATTATTTTGGCAAATGAGAATAACCTCGACTACGATGCGAGTGAAATTTTTTGTTCTCAACAATTTCAAACCAAAAATTCTCAAGTTAATAATTATAATTTTGATTTTTTTGAAAAAATAGACGAAATTTACGATGATCACACGAATTTTTTGTTTGAAACATATCTAAAACAACGTGAAAAACAAAATCAGATCCCAACGTGTGACAAGTCAAATAATAATCCATCTTTTACCATAATTGATGATCTTCAAATAACAACTTTTGAAATTGAAAACGACAATCTTAATGAAGTTGTTGAAAAAATGGTAATTGAATTGGATTTCAATTCTTTTGAGGAGGAGAAACACGATTTAAGAGTCGATCTTCCTTTTCTCGATTTTGAAAATTTGAACACAACAACTTTGGATTTAGAACTTAACATATGCAATGAAGTTGTTGATAATTCAATAAAGGAAGACCAATTCAATGAACACGATTTCTTTGGACTTTTCTAAAACGAGTTGTCGAATTCTGAAGGGGAAGATAAAACACCATTTTGATTATGAAATCAATAATTTCAAAAAATTTGCCAATGATGAGTTTGAATTTCAATTTGGTGAGAATAAACTTGACTTTCAACCAATTTTTCCATCTACCCCGAAAATCATCGAAAATAAAACAACTTGTACGGTTTTTAATAAAACGACATTCGTTTTTCCAAATCGACATTCAATTCCAAAATCTTTTATGGTTTGGTTTTTTGTGCTTAAGCCGTGTCTCTCATACTTGACGAGACAAATGAATTGGTCTTTGGAAGACCGGTTCATTTACTCTTTAGCGGCATACTTTCTAATGTCTTATAAATAATAATATTTTCATGTAATTATAGGTTTTGTTTTTATTTTATTCTTCTCCTTTCACTTGGGTTGACTATGGGGACACAGTCAAAATCAAGTGTGTGGGGAGGGGGGGTCTCATCATTTTCATTTTCAATTTTACATGGTTTATTTTTGCATTCTCTTTCCAAAACTAAAGAAAAAAACTCAAAAAATTAAGGAAAAAAAACAAAAATAAATCTAAAAAAAAACGTTAGCATTTTGATTTATTTTTAAAGAAACACTATAGGGTAAATATATAGTTTTCGTTAATTAAATTACAAAATTTGAAAATTAATTTGTCTTAACAAAAATAAAAATAAAGTTCGATTACAAATAACAAGGGTTTAACTAGTATATAGGAAATTTCATGGTGATAATTATGAAGTAAATCCTTGTTTTAAAAAGTGGTGAATTTAAAGTAAAGGATATAACATTTTTTTGTCTTCTAAATTAAAGAGTGCTAAGATGATTTTACGAAACTCTCTGTCCAAAAAAAACAAAAAAATATTTCTTGTATGTATGTATATATTTTTAAAAACACCTAGAGTCATGTGTTCACACTCGTGTGTTCACTCGCCATGCTCTGAACCCTTCTCACGTAAGCCCAAAAGGCAGTGCACGATCGGTATATCTGGCCTCAGTTTATCTGAGTTAGGTGTGTGTATATAAAAATTCTTTTACTAATAATGCCTACATTCGATAAGTGTTCACACTTGTGTGTTCACTCGCCATGCTCTATTTTCCCCTCACATAAGTCCGCAAGGCAGTGCATGGGTAATATATCTGGCCTTAGTTTTCTGAGTTAGGCATCTGTAAATATTGTTAATATCAATAAAATTTTCAAAAGAAAAATAGAGAGAGTAAGCAAATGAAATCCAAGCACTATTTTAACTTATTTAATTTGACTTGTTATTGAAAAGAAATGAAAATACCATTTTGATAAACTTTGATAATCAACTAAGGATCCATTTCATAATTACACTTTGTTATCAACAGAAATAACGAGTTAAACTATAGTCTATTTGTTATGATAACTTGATTTTTGTTGGAAATTTTGACGAGTAAATGGTTTAAATTTTCAAGATAATGACCAAAACCTATATTTAATTTATTTGTGTTGATTTAAAAGTGAATCCTTCATTGTAAATATTTTCAAAAACTTGCATTCATCACTTTGTAAATAAATCTTGCATTGTGTAAATATTTTCATATTGCATTTGGATTTTGTGGGTAGTATCCGCTGAAAACCCTCATGAGACAACACTCGTCCTACTAGGGACACCCAGAGGTTTAACGGATTGTTGCATACGCTTAATGCAATCGTGCTCCCTACGAAAATGGATTTATCTTAGTTTTTCTTTATTCGTGGACGAATAAAAAGATAAGTGTGGGGGTATTTGATGTGCATGTAAATGTGCATATTTTTACCACCATATTTAATCTATTTAAATTAAATAAATGATCATATTGGTTATTTTAACTTGTTTAAACCAAAATTCAAATTATTTCAAATCATCACATATTCATCTTCATCCAGGGGCAAAATGGTCATTTTTGTGCATATATTAATTTTCTAAAATTTAATTGAAAATTTCTATGTTATTTTATAAGAATTTAAATTCAAATACAAGTGGCTTCATGAAGTATGCATGCACAAGAGTGAATACAAAGGAATGGAGATGGAAATAATTCAAAGTGATGATCATAGAGAACCCCACTTACCTACCTACCTTAATGTACACTTAGGAGTTAATGCACATGCTAAAAGGTCATTAAACCTTCATGCACACTTAATGGATGATTATTTAACTTGGCAACCACACTTCCTAAGAGGGTATTTTGGGTAGTTCCCAAAAAAGTGAATTAGGGTTTTAAACTTGTATAAATACCTCTTATGTTTCATGTAACCCTCTCTCTTCCCTTAGGCTCTCTTCTCTTTAGTTTAGTTTAGAAAAATAAATCAAAGCTCTTCTTTTTCCATGGCTACTTAGTCGTTTTATTTTATGTAATTTTCCTTTTTTTTATGCAATGTTTATTATTATTCTCTTTTATTTACATGCTTCTTCTCTTCTTATGTTAGTAGTGTAGTTTACTTTTCATGCAAGTAGATTAGTGTTATTTCTTTTTGCTTAGCTTTTCTTTTCATTTTACTCTCTTTTTCCTCTTCATTTTGTTTTATGTTGCAAGCTACATTTGTTGATTTGATAACAAACATGAGAGGCTAAAGTCCTTCAATTTAGGGGTAATGAAGCTCTCTAATTATGTAGCTTAAACATTTTGATGTTTATGTTCTCTTTTTGTGTTTAATGAAACATTTGAAGCGGTTTAACTTATTATTTTTGATTTGAATTTGATAGTCTATATTGTTGACACCAAATAGGCTATGCTTAAACAATCACAAACAATGATTACCTCTTCATCTATATATGATGATGGTAATGAAGTGGTTGTTGAAATTAGAATTTGATGTCCTATATTTCTAAACAATAGTTAATAGGTCATGCTTAAAATAGATTTTGCTTTCAACTTTGTTGTCATATTTCATGAGAGTTAAATGTGTATTAGTGGTTGTTTTATAGTTTGATGGTTTATATTAGGCTAATTAATAGCACAAATATACTATACTTATGATAAGCACATCAACTAATTACACTAATGACAAGAAAAGAGAGATCTTAACTTCATTTTGTTGAACTATGTGATCTAGAGAGTGGATTTATCTCTAAATTGTCATTTTATTCTCATAGTTCTCATTCACTTTTGTTGTGTTAGTTTTTGAATTTTCTTTGTAGTTAAAACAATCGCTTGATTTCGGCATAATTTGATTGAATAGGAATTTAAAATCTAACATTTCCCTGCGGATCGACCTGTACTCACTACGTACTACGATAGTACATCGTGCGCTTGCTATTAAAATTTTATTATAAATTCGTTTGATGGTTTTCTAAACTGATAGAATTTCCATCGACGAACAGAACACATCTTCAAGGATTTTGAGTTGGAGGATGCAATAAAAAGGAAGTTGGCCTCTATGAAATTTCAATATAGCGCAATGAATTGGTGGAATGCCCTTAGAGCTGCTACTCATGAGGACCACTTTAATTGGGATCAGTTTAAGGCAAGATTTGAAAGTAAGTATATACCAGCAGCTCAGAAGTCAGTGTTATTAGGAAGATTTGCTGATCCAGAAAAGGGCAACTTGTCCTTTTTAGAATTTGTGGTTGAATTCGACATATTTTCGAAATATGGGATATCAATCATTAACACTCCATTAAAGAAGAATGATAAGTTTATAATTGGATAAAACGACAATCTAGGAGAATGGTTTATAGGTCACATTAATGTAAGCTTTGAGAAGGTAGTCGAGAGGCCTTGAGCCATGAAATTTTGTACCCAAGGTCGAAGCTACTATTTTTTCGACAGAGGATTCTAAACTATAAGTTAGTGGAGGTGGGAAGAGAAAATGAAACAACAAGGACAAGAATTAGGCTCAAAATAAAGACGGTCAAAAGAAAGGAAAATTTGACCCTACTTTCTTTACCTGTGGGTAAAAGGTCATCTGGGTAAGTACTACAAAAGTGCAGAGAATATGTTTTACAACTATAACAAGCTTGGGCTTATTAAGAAGATTATCCAAAGCCACTAAAGGGAAAGCAGTTTGTGAAGGTATATGCTTTCATTGCTGTTCTAACTTCGTTGAATGCTCCATCGGTAAAAGAGAAAGGAAAGGGCATTGTTATCCAAGGTATGCTCTCTATTTACGATGTACCTATTCATGTTTTATTTTGCTATCAGACTTCACATCCCTTTATATCTAGTGACCTGGTGGATAGATTAAAATTAAAACCCAACCTAGTAGATAAATATTCGATGTGTCGAACCCAGTAGGAGGTTTGACTAGTTTATCTATGTTTTGTCAAGATCTAGTCATATCGAATCAAGATGCATATTTGTTTGTCATTTTCTTTGTACTTGTTTTTGTGGGGTTTGGTATGGTATCGAGGATGAACTCGTTGAAGAAGTACGGAGTCATGGTGGATGGCGAGACTTTTTTAGTGACAATTGGGACATATGGTGAGCGTAGACTGGAGTTGGGCTACCTTCCAAACGTTGAGGTGATGGTTAGCTTTCCATATTGGCTCAAGATCCCACATAATGAATTTTCATCAATATCTATAGCTAGACAATATCTGGACATATTCGATAAGGTGACCAGATTACCGCCACATAAGGAGGTAGAATTCCATATTGATTTAGTGAAGAATGCTAGGCTAGTAGTTATGTCATTGAGGCGTATGGAGACCCAAGAGCAGAAGGAACTAAAGGTACAAGCAGATGACCTATTACGAAGTGTGTTCTTTCGTAGGAGTATATTGAGAAGGGAACACTTGTAATATTCGCTATTAGGGTGGATGGCCTTTGGATACTTTGTATGGATTACCATGAGTCAGAAAGGTAATAAAGAAGAACAAGTATCCACTCTCACATATCGATGATTTGTTCAATCAACTCCACGGTGCGAAGATGTTTTCATAGTTGGATTTGGTGATGAGGTTCCACCAACTGAGAGTGAAAGAGGGAAGTATGACCGTTAGGTCATGTTGTTTCGGAGTAGGGCATCGTAGTGAGTCCTACCAAGGCATCAACAATCCAAGATTGGGGGAGACCTAAGAATGCCATAGATGTGAGGAGATATAGCAGTAATGGCTCAATTGAGATGGTTGGCTTTTAAGGATGGTGGATTGTTTTTTCCCGATATTGATGAATTGAGGGATGAAGAAGAACATTGGGACATTCATTTTGAAGTATATAAACTACTAGTTGTTGAAGGCTGATCAGAAGAAACCAAGTGGTTTGCTACAACCGCTTGAGCTCTCTAGTGGAAGTGGGAACAAATATCGATGGATTTAATCATTGGATTACCAAGGACCAGTGGAAGGTGTGACACATTTGGGTAATACAATACAAGAAACTGGACTTTTAATAGAGTTTTATAAATGCTATAATAGCATACTGCATCATTTAAATAATGTTATTTAACAACATGTTATAATAGATCAAGAACATATAACAGCACTAACGTAAACACTATGAAAAGATAACTTTTCATAGCATATAAAGTCATCTTTTCATTGTGTTTTCTCAACGTTAAGAAATGGTTTCTTTTCGTATGGTCAATTGAAGGTTACGAAAAACTGACTTCTCATAGTATTTACTAAATGCTAAGAAAAGTTTAAAGGCTATAAATAGTTCAACGCTGCGAAAAAGAAGAAACACTATAAAATAGTTTATTAGCATGCTACGATATACTTAATGTAGAATATAATCTACAGTGTTTCTACTTTAAACACTATGAATATTTCTAATTTTCCTATTTTACCAGGAATAACATTTACTATTGACATATATCAAATATTTCTTGGTCACAAAATATTTAACATATTTCACATACATAGATGGAATAAATTTTATATGTATATAATTGAGTAAGTCAAACAAGAAACACATTTGAAAATAAATAAACATCAAATATTTAATATTATAACTATATTTATACATAATATTTCATTCGGTGATGTTTAAAATAAACATAAAAAAAAAATTAGCATCGGATTTTTCAAGAAAAAATATTAAACTATTCTAATCAACACCAGGATCGCAGACACATATGAATTATTAACTTTGCCAGTATCTTTTACATAACTTTCTTTTCTACCTGCATTAAAAAATATATAAAAAGTAATTCAAGTATAGTATATACAATGCAATAATATCAATTTGAAATTATAATTTAGTTTCAAATATTTAGATATGAATAAAATAATGTGAATATTAGGCTCAGGTCCCTAATAAGTTTCAAAATACAAAAAAACCCCAGTAAAAAAAAGTATGTAAATTAGGTCCCTAGAATTAAGTTACTAAGTAATTGCATATAGTTATGCAATTATTCACTAAATAATTGCAGACATTTATGCAATTATATCCAAAATTTGCATAAATTTATGCAATTTTTTCGGTGAATAATTGCGGAAATTTCCGCAATTTTTTTGGTGAATAATTACGGGATTTTCCGTAATTTTTTGAAAAAATTACAGAAATTTCCGCAATTTTTCAGTGAATAATTGTGGGATTTTCCACAATTTTTTGAAAAAAATACGAAAATTTCCGCAATTTTTCAGTGAATAATTGTGAAAATGTCTACAATTTTTTTATATAATTGCATAAATGTCTGCAATTATTCACTGAATAATTGCATAAGTGTATGTCATTATTCGATAACTTAATTCTAAAGACCTAATTTGCAAACCTTTTTTTACTGGGGTTTTTATGTATTTTGAAACTTATTAAAGACCTACGCCAAACTGTCCCTAAAATTATTACAACTAAAATAACAAAATTTAAAGAAAAAATTTGATTGGAGACAAAGCTACAAATGTAATACTACCTTGATAAGATTAGTGCTTCCTTTAAAAATAACTCATATTGCATTTAGAGCTGAATATCATGCATAATTGCAAAGAACATGATGTATTCTTCTTTGTAAACTAAACTCTACATCCTTGCAGGGTGTAAACCCATACTAGTTAAAAACCAGAAGACATTGTTTCAAAATTTGAAGAAACTGTAATAATAGTTGAAACAAGAACAAGGGCATTTTTGCACTAATCCGAATGAAAAAGCAAACAAAAATGAGACACTGACTGGTTCACAGCAATTAGAATGGAAGTGAGATTTAGTATCTTTAACCATATAAAATCAAACATGTGCATGAATATATTTTAGTTTTCAAGAAACTAATAGCAAATAGAAATGGATGAGCTAACCATTATACCGGTCATCAACAGTTCCATTGATGCAAAAGAAGAATCGGATTCAAATTCAGGGCAACCATATTCTCTGCATCTTCTCCGTTGAAAAATATGCAGAATAATAAGCCTAATTAATGAGTAAACTAGAATAAAACCCTCGTTAAAGAAGCAAAAAATGAGAAATTTAATCAAGTTTCAATGTTTTGATACATAGTACTCTGCGTTTTGAAATTTAATCTTGTTTCAATGTTTTGCATAAATGGGTCTTTAATGACATTAGGCAACGAACTTTTAGGCAAGGCATTGTTCTTGTACACTTGTCTAGCTGGGTACTACTTCCACTTGTTCCTATCTGTTAGTCAAGGGATCTTTAATCAAATAATCTTCATTGAAGTCTAAATAATAATGGACTCGCCACCCATGTGTGTATTTATCTATATAATGCATGCTTCTGTTAGGACATTTGTTTTTTAATGTTGAAATATGTTATTTTTGACATTGAGAAAGTTGTAGTTTTTATTACAAGCAAAACGCATAACAAAAGGCTGAAAATAGCTAACATATGACATTTTATCATTATGACATAGTATTTCAATATTTTATGCATTTTTTTTCATTTTATTGGAATATTGAAAAGATGTATAATGAAAGGGTTATCACAAGGACTGATCATAGAGCTATTACTAGACTAATGTACACAAATGTTTATTTAGTGTTTAGATATAGTGGTGGTGTAAAGTGATGGGTTTTACACATAGTGTGTGAGGTGAATAACATGTAAATGTCACAATGTGCAAGTTGGAAGGCTCTGTTTCTAATACTATGTATAAAAAGTACAATATAAGAGCTTTCAGAGAACTGAACTGTAAACAATGCAACAGAGAAAATAATCTGTTTTGTATTGATTTTGCAGTTGAACATTACATATTACATGGCTTGATTTGCAGTGTATTTATAGCAGTACATTTTGTATATGGGCCGAGTTCATGGTCCACTATGTAATTGCATAATATTATACATACTCGTATATAACCATATAATACATAATGATTATTCTGATATTCGTTCATTGTCTCTTATACCTCCCCTCAAACCCAACTATGATTATTCTGATAATGGTTAGGGTTTGCGATTTTCTCCCAAATATGATGTCGATGCTTCAATTCTTTAAATCTCTACCTTAGTCTTTAAAATCCTACTTTAGGCATTATTTTGCTGATAATCATAATCACCGGTTGAGTGATTCTACTTGATAACAATGGCATGACAGTGTTCAATTTAAGCGTTGATGCTGCAAAATAAGATTTTTAATCTGGTTTTGTAGTCGCAACCGCTCTCTGATGCTAATTTGATGAATGAGTCTGAGACTTTTGGATGACTGGTAAATTGCTCCTTGCTTCTTCAACTTTTAGATCATGCTTCAATCGAAGAAAATTCTTCTTTAATAGAGGCTTTGTGAGTATGCCAGCCCTTTGGTAAGTTGTTGGTATGTGATTTACATTGAGATTTCCTTTCATAACTTACTCTCTGACAAAGTATAAATCCAACTCCATGTGTTTTGTTCTTGATGTAAAACCGGGTTGGCTGTGAGTGCGATTGTACTCATGTTATCATACCAAATTGTAGCTTTGTTTTTTGTTTTGATTTTTAGCTCACTTAACAGTGATTTAATCCATATAATTTCTGCAGTAACACTAGCAACACTTATGTATTATGCTTTAATACTAGATCTGGAAACTGTTGATTGTTTCTTTGAACATCATGAAAGTGATTTTGACCTAAAAATATACAGTAACCTGTTGTAGATCGTCTGTCACCCAAGTCTGTTGCCCAATCTACATCTGCATATGTTGTGATATGGATTGTTTTGCTTGATTGTAGAGTTAGACCATGATTCAATGTTCCATTTAGATACCTCAAAATTCTTTTAACAGCTTTCCAGTGTTCATCTAATGGATTCTGCATGAATTGACTTGCCTTATTTACACTGAATCAAATCTCTGGCCTAGTGATAGTTGCATATTGTAGAGCTCCCACTATACTTCTGTATTGCTTGACATTTGAGATTAGTTCCCCTTTATTTTTGGATAAGTGTAGATTACTCACCATGGGAGTGGGTAGTGGATTTACATTTTCCATTTTGGCCTTCATAAGAATATCAATAATATACTTTCTTTGACTTAGTTGCATTTTTATGGTTGAAATTCTGTTTACTTCAATTCCCAGAAAGTAATTTAGATTGCCAAGATCTTTTATAGAGAATCTTTTGTTCGGCTGCTTTATGATGTTTTGATTTCTAGCTCACTGCTTCCTGTAATTAGAAAATGATCAACATATATTAGTATATATGTAGCTTCATTATCATTAAATTTAGTGAATAGAGAGTTGTCTGATTTGGTGGAAGTGTAGCCCATTTTAACCAAGGTTAACGTTAGCTTGCCAAACCAAACCCTTGATACTTGCTTCAGTCCATAAATTGCTTTATTCAGCTTGCACACAAGTTCTTTTGAGTTGTTTTTTCTTGAACCCAATTGGCTGCTCCATGTATACCTCCTCCTGCAAATCACCATTCAAAAAGCATTATTTACATCAAGTTGTCTTATGATCCAATTTCTATGCAAGACAATTGTAAGAATTATTCTAATTGATGTTGGTTTCACAACAGGTGAGAATGTTTCGTTAAAATCAAATCCATTCTGTTACGAATACCCTTTTGCCACCAATCTTGCCTTGTACTTAGAAATTGAACCATTAGCATTTCCTTTTAATCTGTAGGTGCATTTGCATCCTATAATATTTTTATCTTTTGGTAATGGAACAAGGTTCTAGGTTTTGTTTCTTAATAATGCCTCATATTCTTCATTTATGGCATCTTTCCACTTTTCATTTTGAATTGCTTGATAGTAAGTGCTTGGTTCTTCACTTTCAGTAATTGTGTTGTATGTTTTTGGCTTGAATATTCCCCTTTTTGCTCTTGTGATCATTTGATGACCAGTATTCTCAGGAATGGCTTGTTGAGTAGTTTGTTGAGCAATGTTGCTAGTTGAGGTTTCCTGTTGATCAATAGGTGATTCTGAATCACCAATTGGTTTATTGGATTCAGAATGACTGCTGTCATGATGTATGATTTGATGTAGGCTTTCAGAATTATTCCTTTGATCATCACTTGTTCTTGAATTGGATGTGACTTGTAGTGGGTATGACATCTCTCGACCAGTTTTAGTGGCCTTATGCTCAACCAAGTCAGGTAATGGTGGTATATAAAACTTTGCATTATATATTTTTTGTGAAGTTTTTATATCTGTACTACTGAATGGGAATATTTGTTAATTAAATACTACATGCTTTGATATAAATATTTTCCCATT
This sequence comes from Allium fistulosum, assembly GCA_030737815.1. Taxonomy (NCBI): domain Eukaryota; kingdom Viridiplantae; phylum Streptophyta; class Magnoliopsida; order Asparagales; family Amaryllidaceae; genus Allium; species Allium fistulosum. The sequence goes on from CM060906.1 coordinate 425,433,432, forward strand.
ACTATCTAAAAATTGTAACCTTTCTTATTGCTGCATATCCTAAGAAGGTACATGGTGATGATCTAAAATTTAAGTAATGAGCATTGTCTGGCCTTAGACAAGGAAAACATAAACACCCAAAAACTTTTAAACCATGATAATCTGGTTTGACACCAAATAGAACTTCCATAGGACTTTTGAATTGTAAAACTTTTGTTGGCAATCTATTTATTAAGTACACACTAGTAGCAAATGCATTAGGCCAAAAAATTTGTGGTAAGAACTCCCGAGCAAGTAGTGTTAAACCAATTTCAACAAAGTGTCTATGTTTCTTTTCTATCAACCAATTTTGCTTAGAAGTGTAAGGACAAGTTGTTCTATGAATGATTCCCCTCTTTTCAAAATATTCTTTTAGTGGATAAAATTCAGTTCCACCATCAGTTTGCAAAGTTTTTACATGATAGTCAGTATGTTTTTCAGCTAAAGTAATGAATTGAATTACTGCATCATGAGCTTCTGATTTTGATTTCAAGAAATAAATCCATACATATCTAGAATAGGAATCTATGAATGAAATATAATATATATTTGAAACAAAAATCAGTGTCAATTGGTGCAGGACCCCATAAATCAGTAGCAACTATTTTCAATGATTCGGTGTAAATAGTTGTGTAATTTGAAAAAGCAAGTTTGTGACTTTTTCCCATTTGGCAATATGTGCACACATATGGCATATGAATATTTTGAAAGAAGATATTATTGTTATTCAACACTTGTTTTACAATATTTGCATTAGCATGTCTTAATCTGCAATGCCGCTTATCAAAAGTCATAAAGTTACTTGCTAGAGTTATTTCAAAATTGTTACACCATTTATCTCTATACACTTGATTTCTTGCATTATTAACATTAAACTTGTAAAGTTCTCTACACTCCTTACCCAGCAGAAGAATTTCATTAGTCGGAAGATCTTTGACTAAACAGTAATTAGGATAAAACTCAAAATATACATGATTATCCTGACAAATTGTGAGACACTAAATAAGTTTTTTCTGATTAATGGTACTCTCAAAAGATTGTCAAGATAAAGTTTTCTTGCACCATTAATGTAAGCATTACCAGTGTGTAATGTTAATGGCCTTATCATTTCCCATGTGAATACATTGCTTACCTTTATATTCTTGATTGTCAAGATTCAGGTTTCCAAGATTGTTGGTTACATGATTAGTTGCCCCTGAGTCCGGAAACCAACTTTCATCTTGAGTATCTTCAATCTTGGCAGTGTTTTCTTTCAGACTTTTTGCATCTTGCTGCATGTTAATCATACTTGCACTTTGATAGTTTTTTTGATTGTGGATCCCTTGCTGGGTTGGAGTGTAATTAGCATCAAATCTAAAATAGCATTTATTTGCACCGTGACCATACATTTCACAAATTTGGCATCTTAACCTATTATTATTGTTGTTATACCATCTATCACCTCTGCCTCTGACTCTGTTTGATAGTCCACCTCTCTGATTTTTGTTACTGTATCATTTATCTTGATTCTTTGATGCATAGTTGGCAGAAAATTCATTAATAATTGATTTCTTTTGCTCAATTCTTCCTTCATGAAAAGAAGAATAGAGTAGACATACTCAATAGAATGTGTTTTCTCTTTAGATGATATCACTGCCACAAGTGCCTCATATTCATCATCTAAGCCACTTAAGATTGACAATACTTGCTCTGAGTCAGACACTTTGTGGCCTGCTATAGCCAATTGATCACACAGTGTCTTAATTTTGGTTAAGTATTCTCTCATATTCATGTCATCCTTTCTTAAGTTCTGCAGTTGTCTTTTATAGTGCAAAACCCATACAGCAGATTGAGTGTTGAATGCTTACTCTGTTGAATGCCAAATTTCATGAGATGACTTACACCTTATAAGTTGTGGTAAGATACTGGGGCTGATGGATGGTAGCAGTCAAGAACTGATGAGGCTATCTTGTTTTTGGTGATTTGTGTAATCTTTATTGATCACCAGCTTTCCTTCATTATCAGTAATATATTTTGGTGGTGTAACTAATGTTCCAAAAACATACTCTTCAATATCATATCCTCTGATAAATGTTTCTATTTGAAATTTCCATAGTATATAATTTGATTCATCTAGCTGAATTGTAATTAACCAACTTTGTGGTTTTATTATTACTTTCGACAGATCTTGATTGACTGATTGTTGAGAAGTGACAGTTCTTGAATTATTGGGAGAATTTGATGCATCATTATCATTGCTTCCAGCCATGTTGATGATAGATGATTAAAGAAAAATGAATTGATGATCAGATGAAGAACTTCTATGTTCTGAGATCAGAGAGTAATGGTGCAGCTAGAGAAACCAGATGATGAGTGATGGTGATCTCTAGGCGAGGCATAGTAATGGGAAACAGAAAATGTGCAAGAAAAAACAAAAAAAATTACAGTTCTTTATCAAGGAACTATAAATTCAGAAGTCAAGAAATAGAAGGATCAAGAAAGGAATGTTGCTTCAACTGCAAAGAAATAGTAAGAAGAGTAGTAGAAGAAGTAGAAGCAGAGTCGAAACAATGGGGCAAAATGCAAGACATGTTAGATCTTTTTCGACTAGAAATGGATCAACTAGAATCCTCAAGAAATCTTTGGCAACAAAGAGCTATTGCTTCTGATCAGAATCTATGCTCTCTCCTTCCTCATGTTCGTAAAATAAACATCTCATCAGGACTTATTCTCTAAACTAAAATAGGATCATTTTATTGAAATTTTTTAACATTTTCAGATGTTGTAATGGAAACAATGAGAGCAAGCACATGAGTAGAAGATAACTGATATATGAAAACACAACTTCCACCTTCAGAAGTCATCATGGGATGAGGCGGTAATACCTATTGTTTCAACCAGTAAGGTATAAACTCTAGGAGTATGAACAATGTAAATACAGAAGCTCAAATGCCAGCAGTTGAGGCAAGAGAAGGAGAATGAGAAGAATGTTCTTTTGTGGCGCAGGAGCAATGCTAAGAGCAATATTCATACGAGATTGCCTCTGCAAGATATTGGAAATTTGTATTAAGTTGTGATATAAAATCATTACATGTGAAGTTAAATGGAATCCTGGTACAAGATGAATTGAGAAAAGATACATGGACTTGTTCAATCGATAAGAAGATTTCGTAAGCTGATGATGATGAAGTGTGAGAAGTTTGTGATAAACCGCTGGAATTCAAACTTAGGACGAGGCTTTCATGTATGAATAAAAATAACTAATTGATTATAATGGTTTCTTTAGCTAATTTACTACTTCAAATTAGTTTGATATTCCTATCAAGACTGAAATGATTTTATACAATCTAGGAGTATGATTTATAAGAACATGATGATTGTAAATGGGCTGTTCCTAGGCTAGAAATTTAGTTTTAAGTCCATTTTGTTGATCCGCTTGTTTTAGTGGGAAAAAATAATACTCGGATAATGTACTGAAAACCACTTCCTAGAAACATAATTGCGCACGTATGCTTACTGCAAATGTACCGTAAGAAGCTAAAACTTCCTGCTTATCTTATTCATTGTTAATTATAGTGTCGTAAAAATTTGCTACTTAATGCTCCTATTAATGCTATTGTAGATTTTTTTATTTAGTTTATTCAACATTAAAAGAGAAGCTGGATTTGGATTAATAGCTGATATTAATAACCGGCAATTGTTCGTTGAATGCGACAGGTAATGAGATAACCAAAATGTTGGTATTTAGCAGTACAGGTTTTGCAATATCGCTTCAGTACCTTTTATTTTATCTAAAGTAATAACTAGCGGCATTTATTGTGATGTTTTGATTTGTCACTCTATTCAACTCCAAAATATAAGCACTGTATCATATGCGCAGCATATATGGGCTATACCTTGATATTTGCATGCGTGATTGTTCCAGTGCCATCTCCAATAATCGGTACCTAAGGGTTTATGGTTTGTTCTTTACAAAGTGAGCAAGGTATTTGAACGGATCATTTGAATGGAGTATTTGAATGGAAAATTGATTGAAAGGGTAATGTATTTGATGATGTGAAAGAAATATTTGAGTATTTAAGTTAATCATTTAATTTATCGTTAATTAATTATTTGTTTTGTTGTGTAATATGCATTAGATAATTGCAATTAAAATGAAATAAATTAAGAAATTTCCTTAAATATATTACAATATTCGAAAGACAAATACAATAATTTAAAGATACAGATAAAATGATACAACTACAATGTTTCAGCACGACCATGTTGCAATAATTTCATTTCTTATGGTGCCGCGAAGTGTGGTCATTTCATTGCCTACGTGCTTGTGTACTTGTTCAATCACTAAATTTGTGGTATTTCTCATACTATAATATTCCTCACGGTATACTTCTGAAACAAGATCGGGTTCATCATCCTAAACCATAAAATCTACATCACCACTATTGTATTTTGTATAAAATTGTGTATAGTCATTATAGCAGCCACAACTTTTACTTAAGTTTCAAATGCGTATGTTGACATATTCTTTAAAATGGTAAACTTTTTCTCTCATATTTCAAAAGTTCTCTCAATTGTCATACATAAACTTGAAAGATACAAATTAAAAAAAAAAATATTTTCCGATTTTGGTTGGTTTGCAGTTTCACGAAAAAAAAAAGAATATGTTATCTAATATTTCGTTAAGGCGGTAAATATCTAGTATGAAGTGAGTATCATGAATATACTAAATAATACTATTCGGATGGAGGAGGAGGAAAGTTAGAGTTTCTATTATTTATAACTGCACTAAAAATTATACTATCGTGCGTAGTACTTTCTCAACCAGTCATAATATAACTGAACTGTAAATCGAATGAGCATGCTGCTAAAATATTTTATGTAGCAAAACATTTTCGTCCAATATATGAAATAACCCGATCTGCAGTTAAGTCTGTCATTACGTGTGTACCATCTATAGCGCCAATACAGATTCTAAAATAATAGTAGTAACGGTTTGAATTTTTAATACGTTAAGTAACATTATTAAATCGATGATAGTCTTACTTAATAATATCTTTATCAAGCAGCAGTGCAGCTTCTAAAACAACATGAAAATAAACTGAAATTGTGCTATTTGATCTTTGAATCTTTCGCTTATTTATCGCTTTGAGAGCGATGTAGCTATGGTGTATAAGAATATGGCAACTGATTCTCTGATATTCATACTTTCCGTTGAAGTCAGACCATTATTTCCATATCGCACAACAAGAAAAAACAGTCTTTTCATTCGAAAATCTATAGCCAATATAATTTAATATATGAATTTGTCTAATATTATTTCTTCTTCTGCATAGATAACATGATATAACGACTAAATTTTGCACACCTTCGTAGTCGAGTAAGAAAAGACATGAAAACAAAGTATATGAAGTTTTTTTTTTGAACAATGATAAATAGGCCAGGCCCAAGTACAAAAAGATCGGGTAAACAAATATACTATCACCCGATAGCCAAAATAAAGAACAAACCCAGATCTAGGGTTGCCGACATAACTCGATACTCCTAAAAGCTTTCAAAAATCAAAATAATGGCGGACGAGAAACTCTCCACTACTACAACTAAGTCTCTCTTCCTCCATACTTAGCTCTGCTCGACTCTCCACGTTCCCAATACGATAGGCTGCTGTTGAAGCAGCCACGCATCCCTTCAGTATTCGCTTTAAAGCAGTTGTTTCTCTGATGAAGAGAGATCCTGGGGGTACTAGCAGATCTGAGTTCTATACAACTCAGATCTGTAAGTTTCTTCCCTCTAGTAGTATCTTCGCCTGAATTAGGGTTCCAGCTCCGCCAGTTTTTCTCGCTAGTTTGTTGATTTATGATGAAGTCTCTGTTAGTAGCTACTGAGCTCTGATGAGGAACATTAGCATCAAAAGACTGCTGCTTGCCATAAGAATTTTTTGCACGAGCGAGAAAGAATTCTAGATGTTTGCTGTCAGCTTCATGGCTTCATTCATCAGCAAGAAAACAAAATTTGGTTTGATCCCTAATTTTCTTCTTTGATTTTTGAAGAATAACTCTACTCTCTGTCTCGATAAGTATCCATTTCTGCTCTTTTTCATACTACTCTTATTATGAGTTCTGAAATTCCTCTCTTTCCAAATATGAAACACCGCAGTAGTTAACAGTATGTTCGCATAATCTCTCTCGTAACTTTTAACTTTAAAATTGTTGTTGATATGCTGTATGGCTTGAATTAGACCCATCTGACCATTGTTAGTTATGTATAATATGTTCTGTATGTTATTCCAAATGTAATAAGAGTAGCTGCATTCAAAAAACAAATGATTAGCATCTTCATTTACTAGATTGCATAGGGAACATAGTGAATTATTGGATTTTCCCCATTTATTAATTCTATCCCAAGTTGGCAATCTATTGTTGACTGCAAAATAAATACAGAAAGCCATTTTGGGACAATTCACTTTATTCCATATGCAATTATACCAGTCAACTTTAGGAAGTTTATTTCTAATGCTTTCCCATGTAATTTTAAAAGAAAACTTCCCTCTGGTATTAGTTATCCACTCCCAATAATCACTATTTGCATGAACATCAATAGGAATTTGACATATGATATTTTTATGAGGATATGTGATAGGATGCAACTGTGGCTGCCATTGATTGTCTTTAATTATCATTGCCACAGTGTCATTAACCCCCCCACAAATAACTAGACTATCCCAACCCACTTTATTCACAAAGGATTCATTTTTAAACCAGGTGTCAAACCAAAGACTGATTTGATCTCCTGACTTAAATCTTCTTTCCAGAAAAGACTTACCAATATTTCTGCAATCTAGAATTCTTTTCCATGTATAAGACTGATTATTTTTAGGTAATACAGTCCAAAAATTATCATTCTTAAGGTATTTGGATCTCATCCATTTGGCCCAAAGAGAATCTGCATTCACAAATCTTCAAAATAATTTTAAGTGACATGTAATAATGAGATCCTTCATATTTCTAATACCTAATCCCCCTTCTTTTTTTGGCCTGCACACTTTATCCCAACTGATTTTATGATATTTACCTCTCCATAAGAAATCAGCACATCTACTTTCAATCTTTTTAATTGAGGCAGCAGGAATATGAAAAGTTTGAATCCAATAAAGAATAATTGCATATATAACAGTTTTTATAAGCTCCAGTCTGCCTGCTATTGAAAGAAGTTTACAAGACCAGGTTTCCATTTTATCTTGAATTTTATCTATAAGAATAGAACAGTCAGAATCTCTTATCTGATTAATAGATAAGGGAAGACCAAGGTATTTAATAGGCAGATTGCCTTCTAAAATATTTAGAGAATCTAAAATCTCATTTTTATCTCTACAGTTTTTACGCATACTTAAGCAGTTTGCCAAAAAAAATTTAATAGCATCAACATTAGTTTTATTAGCTTTGACAAAAACCATTAAATCGTCAGCATATATAAGATGACTAATATAGGGCTGGACTTTATTCATAGAAGTAATATTACCTTTAAAAGCTTCCTTTTCCATTAAACTAGAAAAATATTCCATAACCATAGTAAAGAGATAGGGGGGTAACGGATCCCCTTGCCTAATACCCCTATTACTCCTAATAAATCCTTTTGATTTGCCTTGAATGAGAATAGAAAAAGTAGGGGAATTTATGCATTCAAAAACCAAGTTACAGAACTTAATGGGAAAGCCCATACATTTCATAATATGATAAATGAAATGTCTATTTACTTTATCATAAGCCTTCTGCAAATCTACCTTAATACAGACATTACCTGCACTTTTAGAATTAAAGTTTCTGACCAACTCGTGGGCTAAAAGAGAATTTTCATAAATGAGCCTACCAGGAACAAAAGCACTCTGATTCTCAAAGATGATAAATGGTAAAAAGTTTTTAATCCTATTACTTAAAACACTGACGATAATTTTATAAATAAAATTGCAGCATGAAATAGGTCTATAGTCACCAATGCAATTGGGATTTTTAGTTTTGGGGATTAAATTTATAAAAGTATGGTTTATACTTTTAAGAATTTTATCTTTTTCAAAAAATTCATTTACTAAGCCTAAAACTTGATCTTTCATGTTATCCCAATGATTTTTGTAAAATTTAGCATTAAAACCATCAGGGTCAGGACTCTTATTGTCACCAGCCATAAAAACAACATTTTTAATTTCTTTTAAAGCAACTGGAGAGAGTAGAATATCAGAAGCATTTTCATTTAAAATATTTTTACAAATAATATGAGGAAAATCTTTAGTATTGGAATCAGAGAAAAATAAACTTTCATAATACTCTACAGCCTCTTTAGATACTTTGTTATAAGCATTAGTAAGATTACCAGTTTTGTCAATAATATTCCCAATGTTATTCATATGCCTCCTGCAGCTCATTTTAGCATGAAAAAATTTTGTACAATCATCCCCCATAGTTAATCAGTCAACCTTAGCTTTTTGTTTAGCATTCACAGTATTGATGTATAATTCATTAAGCTAAATTCTGTTGATTGGAAAAAAATTCTTTGATTGTATTTAAATTCCTAGGATTTTTATCTACTGTTTCTTGCAACAATTTACCCTCCTATCTTAATACTTCCAGCTTGTTGAATTTAACTAGAATATTTCTATTCCAGTATTTAAGATTATGCTTAGTATTTTTCAAAAACATATTAAACTGGAATTGTTTAGTACCTTTACAAGAAAAATTCAAACAATTTTCCATAATGTTTTTATAGTTCTCCTCTAAATTCCAACCATTCTTAAATCAAAAAGGAGAAATTTTATTCCCATGAGTTAAATCATTAAACAGAGAAACTAATATTGGAGAATGATCACTAGTATTTTGTTCTAATGTAGAACAAATAAAATTAGGGAAAACATTGGAGAATTCTTTATTAATCAAAGCTCTATCTAATTTACAGTGAATATTCTTTTCTAAACCTAATTTCCAAGTGAATTTGTTACCACTAGTACTTGGTTATATTAATCCAGTTTCTAATAAGAATTTATTAAGTTTATCTAACTTGCTCTGAGGGATTTTAATGCCTCTATATTTTCAGATGCATGAAAAACAGTATTAAAATCCCCTAGGATTAGCCAAGGGAAATTATATCTCAAGTTTAAGGCTTTTAATCTACTCCACAAACTATTCCTTTCATTTTCCAAATTACTGCCATAAATACTTGTTATTTGAAGAAAAAAACCACCAGTATTTTCAAAATGACAGTCAAGAAATTGTTTATCTTTGTTACTGTTTAACATTTTCCAAATATCAGAATCTCATATAACAATGATTCTGCCTTTGCAGCCACAATCATTATTATTTATGGCTTTCCAATTTCTAGGAAGTTTAAAACAGAATTTTTCAAAATTCTCCTCATTCATCTTATTCTCAATTAGAGCCATAACCGAAGGTTTATATATACTAATCATATGTAATATATCAGATTGTTTAGAAAGAGGAATTCATACCTCTTACATTCCATGCAAATATAGACATAATCAGATAATTAAATAATGGGTTTAGATAGTACCTGATACCAGAGCACTCCTACCTCTTCTCTTGTTTTCGACACTTTTTGCTTTTAGTCTAGTAGACATTTCATCCCATTCTGGATTTAGAGAAATGTACTTTTGTTTAAAAGCTTTCTTCTTTTTGCTGCCCTTATTCTTACCTGTAACCTTTTATTTTGGTATGTGCAGTTCAGATATATTAAACTGATCAACAGCATCCACCACTTCCATTTCATTACCAGAGTTATTAATACCTTCTGGGATTACAATAGTTGAGATATCAAATGGGGCAGCAAGGCGAGGCATGACTGAGTCAAAATTCTCAGTCACTGTAGCCTGCTCAGGTGGAGGGGCTGGTTCATGAGGCTTGTCCAAATTCGAGATTGCATAAATTCTTCATTGTTATTGTAGCTATTTGTATCATGCTTGTGTGTAATTAAACAAGGATCTGTAACTGGTGGGGTTACAGATTCTAAGACCTTTGTATTCTTTTCACCCACCAATTTATTACTCTGCAGATTTTCTTTTATGCTTTCTGAGTTGGTCTGATGAGCTTCCTCTGCTATGACTTGATCATCTTGATCAGAGAGCACGATATCATTCTTTCTGTGATCGGAGATGATATCTGTTTGATTGATCCGATCATTTTCTTCAGATAGCATAACTTGTTTTTGTGACACTAAATTGTTTCTTGAATTTGGATTTTCTTTTTCTTGCATTTCTTGATTGTGATTCTTGGGTATCCATGCCTGTTTTGGGTTACACTGATCTCTGGTATGCCCAAAACATTTGCATACATTACATTTTGGCGGGACCCATTCATATTCATCTTTCTGAGTAACTTTTTCACCATTATACAAAGAAAGAAATATCTCATTAGGAAGCTCATCCTCTACAGACACTTCGACAAGAAGGCGAGCGTAATTCAATCTCGTCTTCAATGTTGTGGCTGCATCCATTTTTATGGGTTTACCTATGATACTTGCCATAACACTGAAAGCCTCTCTGTCCCATAGCTTCAGATTAACACAGGGTAACCTTACCCAGATCGGCATAAACGTTAATAAGTCTCTGTCCATCTTCAAAGAATCAGACCACTTTCTCATTATGATGAGTTTGTCGTTATAGAAATATGGTCCATTTTTTAATACTGAATTACAGTCTTGAGATTCCTTAAACTTTACTAGAAAGAACCCATTCTCTCTAGTAAAGATTTCAAATTCACCAATCGGTTTCCATACTCTTTGTATGTAAGATTTGAAAAACAAGTAGTAAGGTTTGGTACCCACTACATAAACAAGAACAGAATTTTTCCAAGATTCAGTGGCTCTTTTACATACCTCTTCCTTAACCAAACCATACTTCTTGTTGTTAATTCTGATTGGTGCAAAATGCTCAAGACTGCTTTCTTCAACATTGGGTTCTTGAGGTTGATCGGCAACAATGTTTGCCCAAGGCTTCCGGCCTTGATCTCTGTTCAGTGAGATGGCTATTGGTTTTCTCTGATTTGACAACATTTCGTTCCTCTTTTCACCCTGGTTGGTTACAATCTGACCAACTCTGCCTTTGCATTTGTCAAATTGAGGAACTGATGGTGAATCCTAAACTTTTTTGGCCTTCTTTCTTCTTTGTTGTTTCGATTGAACCAATTTGAACCCTTCATCATCTATGCTGATAACCCCTGGCGGCTTTCTGATGTGAGAAGCCTCAGGTGTCTGATTAGAGAAGAAGATTGGGAGAGATTTGAGAGGATTTGGTGAGGAAATTGATTTTCCCCCATGGCTGAGAGGAAACCCTAGATTTCAATTTTTATTAAGTATATGAAGTTCTAACAGAAGAGAAAATGAATTTGAGATATATCAAAATGATTAATACATTTAGAAGCTTGTGCATATATTTATAGTATCACGTATATGCACAGCTGTATATAGCCGTTTAAACTAATTATACAAGGTCATACAACTTAACCAACCATAACGGCTTGACAGATAGTTAATAATAGCTAATGCTTAGACTTAATCAATATACCTTAATTGTCTCCCTCGAACTAGACTTTCTCTGTCCTTTCTTTTGCTTTCTACTTCCCTTTTTTCTACTTCTTTGAAGTCTGCAAGAGTCAAGTCCTTACTTAACTTAGAGAAATGCTTATTAGATATTGGCTTTGTTAATATGTCACCACGCTGAAATAACGATGGCAGGTGATTATAATTAACTCTCCACTTTCAGCAAGCTCTCTAACAAGTAGAGATCAAGCTTAAAGTGCTTGGTTCTTAAATGCAAAACGGGGTCGGTTGACAGCATAATTGCACTTTGATTGTCACACCAGATCGTTGGGTTACCAGAGATCTTGATTAGTTCACTTAATAAAGAATTTATCTACTCCAACTCAAGAGCAGTATTTGCAATGCATCTATACTCGCTACTTCTTGAAACGGTAACTTGCTTCTTTGAAGACCAAGATATTATGTTGCTTCCTAGAAAAATACAAAACCCACTTGCTGATCTTTTATCGTCAAAGTCAGTGACCCAATCTGAATCTGAGTCGGCATTTATGTTGAAAGTCTTATTAGCCTGCAATTTTATTCCTTGATTCAATGTTAGCTTTTTCTAAGATTTCAGTAATGTACTTTTTTGACAAAAGTGTAATATATCATTGTTGATTCTTGTGACTTCAATCCCAAGTAAATAGCTAATCTGTCCAAAATCCTTTATTGAAAATTGCTTATGCAGTTGTTTACTTAGTTCAATAATACTAGTATAACTGCACAACGGTGGGGAAACCGACCGTTGTGGTATTTGATATCAAAGAAAAATGTTTTTGTTTAATTTTTTTCTTTATTATTAATCTGATAAAAAATTAACTGCATTTTAAAAAAAATAAAAAAAATTGAAACTGTGTAAATTCTATTATATCAATGATTGATAATGTAGGTCAACTTGATACTAAGGATGTGCTATTAATGTATTGATATGAACTACCCATAGACACACGAACATATATGTATCAAGAAGGTTTAATATACACTTAATTTTGAGCTTATTTGTAGCTTAAACGTATTAATGAATTTGGTAAAAAAAATCAAAAAAATATCACCGCAATATACATCATCATATTTTTCAATACCTAATTAAAGAAGACTACTAATGCAAAAATTGATTTAATAAATAAATCTCATATTATTGAACTACAACGTTTAAATAAATTACCTAAAAATAACATTATTATATGAAAAACTAACACTGCTGAAGAAAAAACAAGAAATAAACTAAAATTACTGAAACAAAAAAAAACTAAACTTTGGATTCTGCCATTGTTGATATTTCTTCTAACAAGAAACTTGATTCCGCCACATAATCAATAACTGATTGAGACATAACATTGATTTTTTGTTTTTTTTCATTCATGTACTCTATTTGGGTAACACCAACTCTGAAAAGACGAGGGATCCATAACAACTCCTTTAGTTTTTGTTCGTATATATCTTCACCTTCATCATTCTTAATCTTATAAAGGTCATCAACACTAAAACCTATGATTTCCTCTACTGGTTCATTAAAAGCAGTAATCCAAGCTTCAGCGATTGGATCATTAATTTTCATTACCATAATATATCTGCATTAAATGAACATATTATTACATATATTACTGATTACTATAAATAATTAACTAAACTTTGGTGTCATGGGTCACAAGTTCGAAACTTGCGTAGCGTGATTCGAACATTTATTAACATGTGATATATTATCCCATTGATATATTGTATATAAAGTACCATTTCAAATAATAATAGTAACCAGCAGAGGGAATTTTTCTATAAGTATCACCGGTGTGTTTGTCGTCTTATCTATCAACAAGTTTACATAGATGTTTTTTTAATACATTTTAAACAATGTCGTTTACTTCAATTGACGGTCACCATACGCCTCATGTCTATGCATGGGTATACATATCGTGTCTGTCGATGCACTAGTAAGGAATGAAAGAACTGCCCTTCATAAATTATGCCTATATAACTGCATCTCAAGAGGCTAACAACCAGACTGAACCAATTACCAGAGAAATGAGGCAAACATTTAAAGCATTTGGTTTTTCAAAGGCTTGAATGAATCACTATGCACATGCGCCCACACATGCACATATAAATACATACATTCATACACATACACACACAAGGGTCCACATCCCAGATTTTTGGCAAAGATGATGGTTAAGTCATGTAGACCACGTATGTAAAAAATTATCAAAATTATCCACTATTTCAACAAATTGGATGAGCAATGTTTTAAATATTTTTGTGATAAACTATGATGTTTAGAGTTTTATCATGTGTTTAGTGAATGAATGAATGCCTATAAATCTTGCTTCCGATATTAACCTGCTTCTGATATTAAACTATGATATTAACAGACTAATATTTTATTGCACTCAACATTTCATTCTGTTTCTAAAATTTGATTTTATTTAAATTACAAATCAATATATGTATGTGTGTGCGTGTAAAGATTTTTCACATTGAAAAACAACGGAAGATAAAGCTTGTGGATCAAGGTTTTTTTTTTCCAAAAACCCAAATTTTCCATTCATTTTTTAAAGAATACAACAAATTCATTGTAAACCAAGATCCAGCTACTAAAACAAATAAAAATAACAATGCATCAAATGTTCTCGTCGACTTTTAAAGAATATACATATATCCAATCCACATGATAAAATGTCTAAACTATTAGTCAATTTAACCAAATTTGTTAGTTAATGTTTGACTCAAAATTAAAATTAGAAAAGAGGAAAAATAAGAATGTCTAGTTTGCTTTGCCTATCTAAAATAGACATTCATGTGCAGCAATATAATTGTGATCTAGGTCTGGGTTTGTTTTTAAGTTTAGCATCGAATTTTGAAATACAAAGCATGTTGTAGATGTATTATTCCATATTCGTTACTTGTCATTTGATAACTTGATATAGTTTTTCATACCATAGTAAAAACAGAGGATAAACTATCTAAAATTCAAAGACCATATATGCTACTAGTATAAGTATCTTTTCATATATTTCTAGCTAGAAAATTAAATATTGCACTCAAACAACACTTAACCACTATTAAACGAAGGGACAAGCTTTTTTTCTTTTTTTCCTAGCAATTTTTGCTTCAAAACACCATTTAACTGTCTGCTTGAAAAGAAAGCTTTGGAAGTAGGGAAATTGTATCGAACAAAATGATTAAATCATACAGTTTCTCTTGTTTTTGGGGAAAAACTAGTCTTAAATTTTAACGATATCATTAACCTTTTACTTAATCAAACTTTTCGGTTAACAAATGATTCGAAGATACGAATATGAACTTATTCAAGTACTCGGAATATAAACTAACATATACTAGAATAAAAAATACAACATAACTAATCCAACTTGCCTGTCTTGAGTAATGCTCAGCATCCCTTTTCATTCCAGCCATTTCTACTCTTAACTTTTTGCAACTCGGCCTGCTCAAAAGTATTAGATTAAAAAGTTCAACTAAAATTCCATGCAAAACCAGCTTCTAAGGCATTGAAAGAATTGGCTAATATCGATTGTGTGATACTACACGCACGCACGCACGCACCCCATGCAATCACCTACAGATCTAAAATTTTCTGACATAAATAGCATAATAGATTAAACCAGAAGAAACTCAGCTTTTAAGCTCGTAGGGAAGTCAATTATCTCTTGAAATGGATAATTTTGGTAACAGTTAAAAATTAATTACTTCCAAAGACGAAAGCTTGTGTTCTGCATCTCTTTGAGCTTGACGTGCACGCTCCACTTCCTCCTGCCATGCTTGCATCTAAATGTTACAAAGTAGAAGTAAATACTGTTTACACATATTATGTTGTAGATAAGAAATATGGTATCTCAAATGATTGTATAATGAGGAAGTAGACACCAAGATTATTTTAGAGTAACCGGTCTAAGGCAATACATTAGTGTGGAACTGAGGACAACAAAACAAGATGTATGAATTAGTCAAAGTAATTCCATTTGCTTCAAGAAGCTTTAGTTTCAACTGAAATCTTTGAAATATCACTGATTTATAACTCATAATCTTTTTTTTCCACATCGGACAGCAAAACGTATAAATCAATATTATTGATCTTGGTAATTTTCACTTCCAAACAAATTAATCATCAAAAGGTAAGCTGAATGAACTATTGTTTGACTATGTTCTCTATGTAATTATATTTATGTCGGCAAGGTAAAAATGTCAGTTACCTGAAGAATTGGGTTAGCTTCTTCAGAAGACTTCTTCTGTCCACGACGATTGCGTGCTTCTGCATCTTGCAATTCTTGAGTAAGAGATGCACACTCAACCTGAAATGAGATAATATTAATTTCAAATAATATAATATGTTTAACAATCTAGTAAGGGACAACCAAATGTAAACAATAAAGAAGCATGACCTCAAGCAAAGCCACTTTATGTTCCAGTTCTGTAGCTCTTTCTGTGCTCTCATCTGCTGATCTCTAATTATGAAAAAAGTGTCAGAAAACGTGATATGCACTTCAATAAATAAAATACACAGTATATAGTTTACCATCAGTAGAAACACATATAAATAGATGAATAGGTACAGAAATTAAGTTGATCTATGTAACAGAAGACTGTTTTTTAAATGAGAGAAACGTGTTAATTAATTAGCCACCAAAGTAAACCTATATGTACATTAGTGTAAATTTGTATCATGCCTAAACCTATATGGATGTGCAGAATTAACCAGTATTTAGAGATATACAAGACAACCAAATAAATAGTCCAGATTTCACAAACCCAAACTAAACTATTTACAAGATAATAACATATCATATACTAGAATACCCAAAGTGAAATTACATACCTAACAATTTGCCAGTTTAAGGTAATGACAACATCAAACCCATTATCCCACCATTTGTTCAGATGTACAATATAAAACCAAAATATAATGTTACCCACTTATACAATGCAATGCAAATGCAAGACCGAGGGATGGAACAAACCAGAATCAAAATTTCAAAAAATAAATAAATTAATCTTTATAAACATTGAAAGCAAAGCTAAGGTTAAACCCCTGATTGCAAATGCTATGATGAACAACATATCTTTGAGAAAGAAAAATGATGAACCCAAGATTCCAAACTTTAAAACCAAAACTATAACGTTGCCTTATTCAATTGAACTTAAGTGCAAGACCTAAGGATTAACTTAAAAAGGTCAAAATTTGTGGAAAAAAAATCAATTTTTTCTACAATTTTGAAAGCTAAAGTTAGAGTTAAATTACCTAATCGCAATTGTAGGTGGAGAAGCTGGTCGCGGTTTTAGGCACATCAGAGGTAGTTCGCGGCTTCAGGTACTAAGGAGTCGCGGATGCTTTAATTTGAGAGTGGATTCACATAACGAGGAGGATGGACGAGGCTTTCGATACTGAAGAAGCGGGTATTGGGTAGCAGAGGCGGTCTAGAGGATAAAATTTTGGGGGAGAAGCACACGGTAAAAAAAACGAACGGAAAAAAAAACGAAACATCGGCAAAATAATTTTGGCTTCAGAGTATTTTATTTTGGCTAGTAGAAGTAGGCAAACCTCCCTACGGTCGGTTTGATCATCATCGTTATTTCCAGTCATAATAAAATCGTCCTCATAGACAAGAACATATGTTCTTGTTGTACCTTTCATTTTAATAAACAAAGAACTAACTGATTTTATAGGAGAATGACCCATATTAACTAAAGTACTTTTGAGCTTTTCAAACCATACCCGTGGAGCCTGTCTCAACCCATAAATAGCCTTATTTAATTTGCAAACTAATTGAGTTTTTTCATGCTTAAAGCCAAGAGGCTTTTGCATGTAAACATCTACTTCTAGGTCTCCGTGAAGAAATGCGTTGTTAACATCAAGTTGTTTGATGTATTGGTGGTGATGGAGAGCAATGGAGAGGATTATTTTAGTGGTTGTAGGCTTAACAATAGGTGAAAAGGTTTCTTTAAAGTCAAAACTTTGCTGTTGAGAGAAGCCCTTGGCCACTAACCTGGCCTTATGCTTTAGAATAGAACCATCACGATTTTTCTTTAGTTTGAAATTCCATCTACACCCTATGAGGTTCTCATATTTTGGAGAGTGGTTAGAGTCCATGTTTTATTTTTCTAAAGAGCATTAAGTTCATCTTTTATAGCCTGTAACCATTCTGTGCATTCAAGAGCTTGAGTAAAGTTTTCTGGCTCACAAACTCTAGTATAGGTCTTTGGTTTGAAAATGCCACATTTTGCTTTTGTCATCATATAATGCTTGTTATGTATCTACTGTGAAGATTGATCCTGTATGATGTTCCTTTGAGTAGAAGAAGATTCATTAAAAGAGTCTATGTTGATCTTCAAAGTTGCATGGAGGCTGATCTTGATTGGTTTCTATAGAATGGTCGGTTTGATTCCTGATACTTTGCCTGTAAATACTTGCAGATTTTTTACATGCTTAAAGAATTATTAAGAGACCCTACATATCTTATGTCATAATGGCCTTGTATGGTTTTTAAATTATTATTGTCATGATTATAGTATTATTAAGAAAGAAGTGGTATGTTAGGAACAATAATTTGAGGGTATTAAACCGTTTTAGAAGTGGTCATTTCTGAGTTTGCAAAAAGAACAGATTCATTCAATTCAACATAGCGTGAGATGATTATTTTTCCACCACTTGTTAAGCATCTATAATCTTTCTGTTTAGAAACAATGACCCAAGAATGTACAAGAATCTTATCTAAAATCAAGTTTAGCTGAATTATAGGTCTTAAGTAGGGAAAGCATAAAAATCCAGATGTTTTTAAATATTTGTAATCAGGTTTGAATTTAAATAGTACTTCAAGAGGGCATTTAAGCTTTAAAGATTTAGTTGGCGTTCTATTTATAAGAAAAATAGAAGTAGAGAAGGTCACTAGCCAAAATTTTAAGGGTAGATGAGCTTGAGCAAGAAGTGTTAGATCTGATTCAACAATGAGTCTGTGCTTCCTTTTAGCAATGCCATTTTGTTGTGATGTACAGCAGCATGTGATTCGATGTAAAATACCTTTGCTCTTGAAAAATTCAGCTACAGACATATACTTTAAACCCCCGTCTGACTGAAATTTTTTTTACCCACTCCCCTGTTGATTCTCAACTAAACTTACAAATTGTTTAATGACATTTGTAGCCTCAGATTTATTTTTGAGAAAGTAGATCCAAGTGTGTTTTGAAAAGCATCAATAAAAGACATATAGTATTTAAAATTATAATCTGATGAAATGGGAGAAGGTCATAGGTCTGATGTAACAAGTTGAAGAGGTTTAGTAAATTCAGTTGTAGATGTGGGAAAAGGCAACTTGTGACTTTTCCTCATTTGGTAATAAGAACAAATATAGGGTAGATTAGGAATATGAAAAGTAAGACCTATTTTATTCATAACATGTTTTACAATTTGGACACTTGGGTGACCCAATCTTTTATGCCAAAGTATAAAGATATTTTGTAACGACCCGTAAATCAGCACAAGTTAAGCTGACAATAAACCACACATGTCCAACCAAAATTTGAACGGAAAGACGGATAGTTATGGAAAAGAAAGAAGAAAGAAGAGAAAAGAAGAAGAAGAGAAAAAGGAAACTGAAACAAAGCAGAATCTCACAATCGCAGCGGAACAATATATAATATAATATCAATAACCTTTACAAAAGAGAACTGTAATATACATACATCCATAACATTACAACAACAAATCACAATCATCGTCCTAGATAGTTAAAACAACCTGTCCTCACAACTGCTGATGATTTCAACAACAATGCAGCGAAAAAATAAGCAAATACGAGAATACATCATAAAGACCTTCAGCTCATCTCTTGAGCTTCAATGCATCCAAAGCAATCTATCAATATACTTGGTCTGACCCGAGCATTATAATGAAATAACACCCGAGTCAGTCTGGTAAACCATTGTGAGAAAAACACACTCAGTTGGATTTTTAAAGTTATCAAACTTTTTTCAAAATAAAGGTATCTCGTAAGACCACGCCGCATATGAACACGGAGGGGTTTTTACCTTACGATAACTAAAACATTTTCTATATGAAACCCATTGATATTATAATAATGTCTAGGAATTTAAAGTAAATATATAAAATAGCCGAAATGCTTGCATCTCACGTTTCAGCATAGAAAGTCTGTAAAGCTGGTATAAGCGAATGGATTCCATACAATGACAAGGTAATGAACTACCTTTCGATGGTACATCTCTAGATAAAATGTACTAGCGTCTAACAAGAACATCTTGTACCCCTGCCACATAGGACTGGTCTACCATTTGACTAGTAGTACCAAATATGATAACCACTTTCGTTAATGGGCGCCGAAGCATACGTGAGTAGATAGTAATCGATCAAGAATTGGAATGACCATACCCTGATGGGAGTGACCCACTTGGCCTTGCTGCATACCTGATTTTTGTCATTTTCCGGTTGATGGGGCTCAAGGCTACATTTACCTTTATATAGCATTTTCCACTGGGAATACTAACACTGCCCTCCAGGCAACAGTGCAACGCCAATATTCATCCACAAAATCGAAGGCACCACTACTACTACATCCATTTTGGAATCACCCTCAAGGTTAGTAGCAAGTATCCCTTGCACTTCCAAAGATTCATTTTGATTATCTTCAAGATATTCCAATTCAAAATGCTAAAGTCGGTTCGAGGTGGTTTTTGAATAACATATCTGATCCCGGTCTCTCCGAATGGACAATGATAATTTAACGCCGACCATCATTTGATAGTTGGTTATTTAACTATCAAACAAACAAACAATGCAACCAGAGATGTAATCTTCTAAGGGAAAATAACACTGGTTAAGTACAAACCTGGGCCTCTTAAATCAATCATTCCTTTAATTTAAAACCACTTTGTAAATCATTATATTAAAAACACTTTCACGGCGATAATATATTTCACAAAACCCGTCGCTACACTTTCCAATACTTTGAAAATATTCATATACTTAACTCAATTGTATAAGTATATTCATAACCCATTTCATCTTAAAAAATTATAAAACTTCCATATATAATTATTTTAACAGTATAAGTATATTCACAAATCTTAAGAAAGATTTCCTTTTTAAAATCACACTTATTTGATTTAAAATAATGTCCTTTAAAAACATTAATGTCAATAAACCCAAAAGCTTTCTTGTTTACAAGTCCCTTTCATAATTTCTACTCCATTCCAAAATTTCCCATCAAAACTTTATTTATAAATTTCTTTATAAATATTTAAACCACAACTATAGATTTCTTTATAAAATTTCCAAATTTATAGATAACTCCATTATAAACCTTCCTTATACTATTTATAAACTCTTTATAAAACTTATTTTATAAATAGTCATTTATGACTCATTTTATAAAACTTCTTAAAAAATATTAATTATAACTCATTTGTAAATTTCCAAATCCATTTAATAACTCCTTTATATACATCCTATTATTTTATTTATAAAACCACTTTTTTAAAATATCATTTATAAAATATCATTTGTAAGCTTGTTTTATAAATTCCAAATCAATTTATATATAACTACTTTACAAAACCAAACTCCAACTATAAAACAGAACTCCTTTTAAAACAAATTCTCCAACAGAACACCAAACTCTACACATAGACAATTTCCAAAATACACTTATAAACTCATATAGTTTTCATAACCCGGTCACTTCAAGTATTGTAATACTTCTCCAAATGGAATTCATTTCTCTTTTTTTTCAAAATGACATCGATTTCCGTTTTATAAGATATTACTTATAAAACCACTTCTTTTATTCCATAAAAAAAATTTCATAAATCCACCTCCACTTATGAAATAATACTTATAATATATTTTCTTTTACGATCTGTTATACAAAACGGTTCACAACTATTACTTCAAATATTCCTATATTCTTTTGAATCACAAAATTCCCTCTAAAAATAAAAGATAACCTTTCAAATTTGTCTTTTAAAAATAAATATTTATAATTGTTATAATTTTCCTGAAAACCAATACTCCTAAAATAATTATTTAAAACATTTCTTATATGTATTTAAATTTAGAAGAATAAATAAGAAGTTGAAAATAAATATAAAGTTTTTAAAAACACATTTAATTTAAAATATCACAGAGTTTCCAAAAAATAGAATCAACTACTTTTCTAAAACAACATTCCACATCTTATTATAAATCCATAGTTGTGATTTATCTCTCCAATCCATCCATTGATAATAATTCCCTTAATTTATAAAAAACCATTTATAAATCCATCCTTTTATTTATAAAATATGATTTTACGGATCTTCACTTTATTCGTAAAATGTCACTTTTATACACTATCACATTTATAAAGAAATCTTAATATACGTGTATATATATATATATATCACTTTATATAAAACGGTTAATAAATATTTATACCAAAATATTTCTATCTTCTCTTTAAAACTGTATTCTTTTATTATAAAAGACAGACTTAATTTTAAGATTTTAAAAACCTTTACTTTATATTTAAAAAATCTCTACTTAAAATATTTCATAAAACTATTAATAAATAATATATAAATATCATACTTTTTATTTTAAAATAAATTCCTTCTTTAAATAAATTTCAAGAATAATTGTTAAAATATATAAATTTTCGAAATCACTTAAATCCTTTTAAAACTAAATATACACTTTATAGTATTTCAAATACCAAAAATATGATGTAGTGCAACTATAACGCTAAATAGGGAAAAATCATCCAAGTCATTAAATATATGAAAATAAAATCAACAGTGTGAGGAATCCAGTTGGATCCCTCCAACCTATCCCCTCGCATCACATACGGTATATAATCATAAAATATAAATTAACCACTTCGAGATGGGATCGTATATAAAGCGTCATCCCCTTACACGGGAACGTAATAGGGTCTCATCCGCTCTGGGGGCATGAATATATCCAAACAAACTAATAAAATAGTAAATCATTCAAACGGTCAAAAAACAATCAATAAATAAATTATCCACACTTATATAGAAATATAAGTGGGCCAGAGAGGTGCGTTAACTCACATTGATTCCAGTAATCGCCAAAATGCTCCGGTTTGAATTAAAATTGAACAGGCATTCGATTGTAATCCAAACCACTACTAGCTCCAAATCCATCCAATCCAACTCTATAACGTAGTATTCATAGATACGAACCTACGCGACTATCCGTGCTCGATTTGGACCTCATATTAAAATATTATACATTTTATAAGATCTTAATTTAAATAATATAATCAGTTAACACTTAACTACACCATTAACCTAATTAAACCTACCCTAATCACTGTGTTTAATCCCTCGTTCATGTTCCAACATCGGACTTTAACACACGCGACTTCATCTTCAATCTGCTCCGCCACCCCGTCGCAAGGCGCCACCGTGCCATGACTAAACGGTACGTCTGATCGCTACGAAATTCGAGGCATACTATAATTTATCATTACAGATCTAATAGAACCGGTTCCATCGAAATCCAAGACAGTGCCCCGGAAGGCTATTTTCACCCGTTAATTAAAATGATTATTATAAAAAAAGTTTAATTACTGTTAAATTCAAATTCAAAAGTTTACTATCTTCATTCTTATTCAATAGAATCTTAAACCCTTTCGAAATCATTTTCATTCACATAAAATTGAAGATTTAATAATTTTAAACAATTCCAAATATTCAATTTAACAATTCAATTATCAAATAAATCACTGAATTTGAAATATAAGTTGTTTGACGTTTAAAATTAACTTTTCAATATTTAAAATCAATTAAATATTCCAAATTCAAATGATTGAAATTCTGGGTTGTTACATTCTCCACCCTTTAAAAGAATTTCGTCCTCGAAATTAGCAAGTAAGAAAAATGCTCCTAACCCATTAACTTTTCAAACCAATTTGTTGAAATAGATTATAAAATTTCTAAGTTTTTAGATTCACCCACCTATATCAACTAATTTCCATCCATTCATTTATTCCAAGTTATAACTCAAAATCGAATTTTAGTTATCAAAATTTTCCTTTTCAAAATTCTCAAAAAATTTCCAACGCCTTAAATTTATGGAAAATTTCTCCAACATACCCTTTGTGTAGCTTGATCGGAAAAATTTACAATATATATAATCACAAATATACATCTCATCTTCGAGGATGAGGCAGCCCGTGTGGAAAAATATAAAAATACGATATGTAATCCGAGATGTGTACCTTTTATTAGTATTAGCAAGCATATACAACCAATAAAATTCAAAAGCAAGCTCCAAATGCGAAGCATACACCATCCGCATCTACTAATCACTCAACAACCAATGAGAACATGTGTACAGAAAGTAACATCACTACATAATGTAGAATATACAATAACTATATGCAAATGTAGTAATTGTAACAGTAGAAACCATCAAACAAATAATATCCATCTAATTAGTTCATAACCATATCAATTTACATTTTCCAATGTCAACATTATATTTATACACATTCATTTTTTATTAACATTCAATTGATTCGTTTTTAATTTACTTACATTCAATTTATTTTCATTCAATTGTTAACATTCACTTTATTTTCATTCACTTTACTTATATTCACTTTAAATTCAATTTATATTTATCAACTTTTCATTGCATATTAAATTTGTTTATGGACCATTTCGTAAAATCGTTACATTTTTTACTTCTTCTAAGTTAAATTTTATTTCATTATCACTTAGGTTATTTCTTCAATACCAATATTATTTATGAATCATTCCATACAACAATTACTTAAGTTTATTCCAAATACTTTATACTACACAATTCATGTTTATTATTACTTCACAATTTTATCAAACAACGTTCCAAACCATATTCAATTCAAAATACAACTTAAATTGAATTTCATTTTATAACTCAAATTCATATTCGTTCCATTACTTCATTTCATTAATTCACTTTATTAATTCATCTGATTCATTTCAAATCCAATTCAATTGCATTTAACCTTTCTTAAATTAAACTTCATTTCATTTAATTAATTTCATTAACTCAATTTATTTAACTTTACCTAAGTTAAATTTTAATTTCATATCTTAATTTAAAATTTTCTTTTCTTACTTATACCCTTTCCAAATTATAAGTTCAAAAACTTATTATCAGATATTTATCAAATCATACTTTGGATTTTAAACTCAAAACTTGCTGTACCAAACACAATTTCAATGGTAGCAATCCATCACTTAGAAACTCGAAAATGGACGTCGACGATGTTGTAGTCATCACCTGAATTATTTCTTAACGGCTAAAGTGAGTTCAGTGCTTTCTGTCTCTTTTAAATCCATTTTAAAATATGTCAAAACAAAATACTTTCAAAATAATACTATTATTATTCTTCCAAAACTTGTGAAAAACAATTTTCAAAATCAACGGGTTTAAATTGTCAAATTCTAAACTTTTAAATCCTTTTCATTTACAAATCATATTTATAAATTTTCCTTATATATAATTTCACTTTGGTCATAGAAAACCATTTTTTAATTGTTTATCTTTGTTTAGATTATAATAACAACAACTTTTATTAGAACAATAAACAACAAATGATAATAATTAAATATTACCATTCACTAACAACCAAACACTCCATACATAACTATAATAATTTCTCAAAAAAGTATTCCTTTATATATAAAATATAATTTAGGTAAAATTATTTCGTTTACCAATTCTTAAAACAATACTATATTGGTTTGCCTTTTTTAAGTGTTTAGAAACCCCTATCGATAATTTGATGTCTCATGTACCGACCAGAATTCATAAGCCACTGAATAGATAAATTAACACAATGTAAAACATTTTTATAATCACTAACAGACACTCTCATATATTTAATACACTCAAAACTCATAATAAGGCATTCCATTACCTTATCTCTTAAGGCCCCTTTGGAAAGTCAAAGCAAAAGTGCTTATGCTATTATGAAAAGTACTTCTACTTTCAAAAAGTCAAAAAATTAGTTTGGTACAATAACGACTTATAGGTCAAAAAGACAAAATGTCAATATGGATAGAAATATATTTTTTTATATAACTTTTTGGCTTATAAGTATAAATTATAACGGTTAACTAAAAATCATAAAACAATTAATATACCATGATATAAATCACAAAATATACAAAAAAATGAATCAAAACACAACACAAATACTTGCATATTGTTCACACATAAATAAAGAAACTAACGTCCATTTTAAGATACAAAATCAAAACAATAAACAACATAAAAAACCATACAATAAGTGCATGTTAATCTTTTACACAAATGCCAAGCTTTATAATAAAAATATTGAAAAGACGATTTAACTTTTAAAAGCGTACTAAACCTAAAATGGTAAATGATAAAATGCCACCATGCTTCTACAGATTTGTTCCCTTTTGTTGTTGAAATCTTGTCTTCCTCCTTGGGTTAAATCCACTCCAGCTGAATTTTGGTTAAATTCAAGATTGTTTTCTTTAGAAAAGATCAAATCGTTGTCTTGAAATTCTTCAAAAATCTCATCATCCAAAGCGTGCTTTCTAATGTAGTTGTAATTTACACATGCAGCTATAACAATATTACGTTATTTGCGAAGACTGTACGATGCCATCATTTTCAAAATAGGAAAACGTGCTTTAAGAACACCAAAACAAAATTCGATGATATTTCATAAAGATGAGTGGGCATAATTATATTGCTCCCTCGCAGATTGTGGTGTCTTGTTTACTCCTATAAAGTCACCGCGATGATATCTTTCTCCTCTATATGGAGCTAAAAACCTAGGCATATTAGCATATCCCGAATCGACCAAATAAAATTTTCCTATCGAACAAAAGATATACAATTATAAGCTCATTGCTAAATTCAACTTTGAATTTATCGTTTAAGTTTGTTGTGGCATAAATACTTATAAGAGCATTTTATTTTCGTACTATCTTATGAAATTTATCAAAATAACTACTATGAAAAAAAGTAAATAGTACCTTTTGGAGGCATCGGAAATTTTTTATTTGGATTATTGATTGTATCCATCAACACTCTTGAACCATTTGAACTGCCTTCCCTGTTAGTCCCTGAGGAGTTGGTTTTGATGACAACAACCTTAGAATAGATTATAAAATATAAATACTAACATTACAAGTTTAGATATATATGTATATGCAGGATCCAACCATGCAGGTATCAAGAATGAAGACTGTACAGTATAGAGATTCAAGATGTAGAGGTAGAAGACTCATGAGTATCAAGATTATCAAGAGTTCAAGATTTCAAGGTTAAGTTTTTTTTATTAGGAATATTTGTTAAAACTCATAGAAAGGCACTGACATCTTAATATCCAATTTATTCGTGGAATGGAATCCACTTCGAGCCCGTTAAAAGGATGGAACCCTAAGTAGGATGGAACCTACGAAAATCTGTAACGATCCCGGATTTTAATTGAGTTTAAAATGATAATTAAATTTATTTTTGAATAAAAATTGTGAAATTAATCGATAAATTGACTTGAGTTTTCCAAAATGCAGATAAAATACGTGTTTAATTTCAAAACATTGTCTTTTAAATAATATGTGTGAATACAAACAAAATAAATACAATGTAAATACAAGACGATGAGTATTAAGTTAGAAATAGAAAAAAAATGTAAAGTAAAATAAAATATGTTTGTACAAAATAAAGAAGGCAAGAAATAAATATAAACAAATTTGCTAAATTTAAACAACATATTACAATAGAAATTCAATTATATTATAATAAGACTAAGACAAAATAAAAGATGAAAGTATATTCAACTATAAGTATATAGACTTGAAAAACAAAATTATATATAAGTATGAATAAGTCAAGTTAATAAATCTTAGCACACAAAACATATCTCATCAACCACTGAAATAAGATTCTCAGCCACCAACAAGTGATCTACAGCCACCCAAATAAACTGCATAGTCAACAAGTAGGTATGTATGTGTAGTAGAATGCAAGACAAAGCATTTAATGCAAGATCATCTCAGCCATGACTTGTGGTACAAAATAAACATCACCTTGTATAAACAATATTTTATCACCTGTACAAGTAACATCCTCTCTGTACACTTCTATTTTATATATCAAACTATCCATTTTAGTTCGTTCCTTCAAGCTAAGACCTGTAGTAAGTAATATCCTCTAAAACTTAAACAAAACTTCAATTTAAACATCAAAACAAATCAAATACAAAACCAGAGATAAAAAGTTTCCAATAACAGTTTCAAAACCTGCAACCTGATCAAGCATAAAAGTTCAAACTTAAAACTGAAGTATGTAAGCATCACGTTCAAGCAGAAGATCAAATGACTTCAAATAATTCAAGTTTCAGATCTTTGTTCTTCTCTGCCATTTTTCAATGTGAGTAACTTCATTTTTAAAATGCTTAAGTGTATTTCTATATGGTTGCCTGATTGATTCTAGTGAGTAAACATTAGTTATCTGTTGCTTGACAAATTGCTATGATGATAACATGAAGTATTTTGAATATGCATGTCTGATTCGTTTGTACCCCTTTGTTTTCTTTCTTCTGACTTCAAAGATTTTAAAACAAACAAAACAATTCAAACTCTCAATTTAATCACTGTGAAACTATGATGTTCAATCAAGCTAGTTTAGTTTTGAACATCATCTAGTTTTTAAAAACAAGTTCTAGTATTTTAAGTTTAGAAAACTACTATAAACAAGAAAATATAGTCGAAATCTTACATGTGTGATAAATTCGAACATTTTAAAATATTAATTCGATTGTGTAACTTGAATCAACAGTAAAAGATAAGATTTTTAAAACTTAAATGGTGATTTTTAGTGATGTAATTTGTGAGCAGTTTATAAATGAACTGGAAATACATTTTTATTGATTTCTGGTGATCAAAGAATTTTTAGATGTCAAAATTTTGTGTGAAGCTTGCTTGATCCTCATGGATCCCAGGAAAAATGTTAAATAAATTTTCTATTGCAAGATTTGAGGGGACAAGGGGGATGTAGGTTTTAGTACGTGGTTTTGACGAGGTCTGGAAACGAGGTGAGTTCATCACCGACGATCGACCGAGTCACGTGGGCTTTGGGGAAATGGTGGCTGGAAGTGTCACGCGTTCGTAGCCAGAGTTGGAGCATCTCCGGTGGTCAGAGAAGTGGAAACGAGGCGTTGCCAGGTTTGGTGATGGGTAGGGGTTCATGTTCCAGATTTGAGTTTATACTCGTTTTCGATTTCGAGAAGTTGATGGAGATTTTGGAGGTTGGAAATGGATGCGAGGATGAACGTCAACTTGCTCGACGATGTGGGGGTGGCTGGAAGCGATCAACGGGGTTGGACATGTGCACGGTGTCGCGTTCATATCAGTAAGTTTTGGGAAGTCTGGGGTAATTGGGATGAAGCAGGGAAAAGACTTGAGATTTGTCTCGAGCAACTCGGGTATTCACTCGAAGTAGTTGAGGATTGGACTCGAAGCAAGTATTGTGGGGCTCGGGTCCGTGTTGTCCAAACTTTATAAACAGAACCTGTTCTATTTTCTAAGTTTTAAAAAAAAAAATTGAAACAAAGCTTAAATCAGTTTTAATACTTAAACTTGTTTTTCTGATAAACTTCCTTTATAAAAAAAGTTTGTAAATGAAAGTTAAATAATACATTTTAACTTAAAATTGTCAGTTAAAAATGTAATGTAATTTGAAAACTTAAATTTTAAATAAAAATTTAAGTAAATTAGTTAGAACTTTCTTATATAAGTTTATAAGTTGATATTTAAATTGGTTAATATTTAAATATATAAGCATTTGGAATCTTAAATTCAAATTTCATTTTTGAAATAATTAACTAGGGATTATTAAGTAATTAAATTAATGTAATTAATTTTTGATAATTGGATTCTTTTTTTTAATTAAGGGAATATCTATGATGAAATTTTAATTACTTAATGAAATTAAGAGTTAGTTAATTATGAAATTAACTTAAGGTTAATTTAATTATGTGATTAATTAAAGGACAATTAATTAATTAAGGGTAATTAATTAAGATGGATAATTAAGAATTAATTAATTAATTTCATTAATCAAATCAAATGATTTGTGATTAATCAGGATTGGGTAATGAATTCATAAGTAATTAATTAGAAATTTAATTGGTTTAATTAGGGATTGAACAATTAATTAACCATACTTATAAATGATTATTGAATTCTTGGATTGCTTGTGAATGCTTGGATTGATTGTTATCCCTGATCGGTAATATCCTGTGATGTGAATTGTTTTGAATTGAGCTGTGTGTGTAGTTTATTTATCTGTGACATTTATATATCTGTGATCTGTGAATAAAAGATAAGCGTTATAGTTATATCGCTTATCAACTATATTTCTGTGTTTTAATCTATTATGATTGAATGATGTTGCACTATTGAGTAAAAACCCTAGACCACACTTTTACATACACA
Organism: Allium fistulosum; assembly: GCA_030737815.1. Taxonomy (NCBI): domain Eukaryota; kingdom Viridiplantae; phylum Streptophyta; class Magnoliopsida; order Asparagales; family Amaryllidaceae; genus Allium; species Allium fistulosum. Next base: position 425,463,501 of record CM060906.1, read on the forward strand.
AATATGGATTTCACGGGGAAATCGATTAAGTCACAAATTTTTGAAATAGTTTAAAAGTTGAATATTTAAATTCAAATGTTTTGGAAATGGATTGGGTTTAAATGTGAAAAGCTTTTGAAATGGAATTTCAAAGATGAAATTTATTTTGAATAACTTGATAAAGTTTTGAAGTTTAAATAATTTGATTTAAACTTAAATTCAAGATTTGAAATTGAATTCTATGATATGAAACTAGGGATTAAAGATGTTTATATATGGGTTAAACTATTTAAAAAAATATTGATTTGGGAATGTGAATATAATTCAAGGGCTTTACCTCGTGCAAAATAAATCAGATTTTCCGAAATGAAAACTATTTTTTTTCAAATAATAACAGCTTTCATATAAGAAGTGAACTTCCAATTTGTGTTGAAAGGTTTCAAATTTAAAATGAAATTGAAATTTTTTTGAAAGGCTATGAATGAATCTTTGGGAACGAGTTTGAAAGTTTAAAGGATTTAAATGAGTTAATCCATTCGAAATGGAAATTGTTTTGAAACCTATGAATAGATCTTTATGAAACGAAGTAAACTTTGTGAAATGAATCTTTTCGTTTAAAAGATTTAAGAATGGTAATTTGTTTAACCATTTAAAAGAAAGGTTTGGATAATAAGTTGTGACTTAATTGAAATCCCATATCCATATGTTTTAAATATTGCGCTCACTATTCGGTTTAGCCGGGAGAGGACCTTTGTGTCATATAGCCCGTTCCGAATGATGATACGTCGTATATGGATCGCATTTGAAGACCGGTGGTAAAGACCGGATATTTTCGAAAATGAAAGGACAACTCGTCGAATGTCTCTACATCGACTAGTCCCCGGTATAGAGATTTGATCACCCTTTGTGATGGGAAGTCCGGACGTGATTAGAAAATTATCCGGATTTGCAAGGGCTTCTTTGGAAGTGCCTTCGGTTCTGTTCGAACCCGGAACAGACTTGTATGGTTACGTGTCTGACATTACATTTTGAGATATAAAGCTGATTTCTTTCAAATACATTTCTATTTGGTGGCGGAGAATTTATTCTCTTAGCTTAACACCCTTCTCTGAGACGTACGAGCTCAGAGGTTATGTAATTGAAGGTTATCAGCGATATACTCCCGATTTGGTAATGTGACATGCTGAGTGTTGCTGTGTGATGATCATTGTTTGATCATTTGTGATATGATCATTTGTTTGATCATTTATCTTAGTGATCATTACTTTGATCATCTGTTGACCCAAAGCATGGCTTTGTGAAAAGCGTAGCTTTGTGGACGAGACTTCGTCAGAGCCTCACAACCCGGAAATGGTCGAAACAGGAAAGATGCAGCAAGGTTTCAGGGGTAGCTTCCCTAGGGTATGGCCATTCCTTCTGGAAAAGGGTAGTATCATGGTATGGAGCCCAGATACTTACTCATGTGGACACACTATATTTATTACTGTGTGATGTTGGTGACGAGCGCTCGTTTAAAGGTCCCAAAGGACCGGGGGTGGCATATCTGAGGTTTTATTCCCTAGGAAGGGGGGTAGCCGGCTTTGTGTTGGCAGAGAGCAGGTTGTCTCTCGGAGCGTCCAGCCAGAGGCATTCTTTCGTGGCATAGGAAGTTCCTTAGCCTGACCATTTGTTGGCAAATCCATTCTCCAATACGAACCTTGTACGGTATTAGTTGTAGAACCTGCCATTTACTTATGGTGGCGCCCCACTGTTTAGATGGTAGCTATAGTATGCATAGTGTGAAATGCCTAAGTTGGCTAAGATTAATATTATACTTTCGAAATGTTTTCCACTATGCACTAATAATAATATCCAATGATTTGATTTTTGCGTAGTAAGCATCTTTGACTATCATAAGGAGAAATCTCCTCCGATTCTGCGTTCGCATTGTGTGTGTGTGCGGGAGGCCTTATGGTAGTTTCATTTTCCAAAAGCATTGCGAATTGACTTTAAAGTTCTTTTGTGTTTGTTTTAAAGATAAACTGTTTTTGTTACTCATACCAGTCCCACGACTGACTCGGAGTTTATTGTCCCTTTCCTAAACTCTAGGTGCTCACAAATTTCTACACGAGCAGTCTAGAGTTGGGTTTTTCAGATATTCAGGTCAGTAGATTATCTGGAGCTAGTTCAGTATTTGGAGTTCATTCATCGAAGTTGCTTATCTTGGAATTGTGGATTCATTCTTGTTTGAAGATCATTTTGGAGTTATCACTTCTATTGATATTGTTCCGCTGCTATTGTCATTGTATCATATCTCTGATATTGTTGTATATCATATTCTGGATATTATATTTATTGGAGTTGTATATGATACCATCTATTTCTTTTTCTTCCGTTGTGTTGTTGTAATTAATGGTGTTATAAGCTCCTGCGAATCGGATTTGAACGGTCGAATCTGCGGCATTCTAGTACAATGCGAAGTACGGATGTCGATTTTCGAACGCAAAAAATCCAAGATGTTACAATCTAGTGGGACATTGTTTTGTATCCACTAATTTTAATTCAAATGATTTTATAAAATTATCTTGTTTTCAAAATGATTTCAAAACTTTCCTTTTAAAAGATTCAAAACTCTCTGTCCTGATTTCAAATAATTTTAGCCTCAAAAACATCTTTATTTTCAGAGTCAAATTACTCCTGATTTTAAACTATTTTTTCAAATAATATATTTAACTTTTAAATATTTATACTTAGATTTAAATATAAAATGATAGTTAAATTATGTATATATTGTTCTTTATATTTACTTATGTATTTTAACTATAGTTAAGTATATTTATAAAGATTAAAATAATTTTAATATAAAATAGAGGTTATTTTCAAAGAAAATCCAAACACCAAAAATCCCTTTGGGATGTCGACATACCCATATACCCCATGTCGACATAGTGTCAGTTGGCTTCAAAATTCAAATTTCAAAAGAAGTGTCTATTCGCCATAACTCTTCACGAATGGACATGACTGTTGTTCTTCTATAAATAGGGGTCAGTTTCAACGAATTTTTAAAATCATATTTTTTCTGTTTTTCACTCCTCTTCTTCTTCCACATTTCTTAATACAAAATCATACCATTACTCTACCGAAATCAACATCGAACCATACTCGATTATTTCTAGTGTGATTCTCCATCACTATCTCTACAAGATCCAAGTGCTAATCTGAGTTATAGACTTCTTTGTAATCAATCGAGCGAGAAAAGGTGTAATTGTAGCCTTGGAAATCAATTGAGCGAGAAAAGGTGTAATTGTAGCCTTGGAAATCAATTGGGTGAACTTGTTGCCCCAGAAATCAAGTATCTCTACCCAGAGGATTGTCATTCTGGAGGGTGTACCTCGTAGCCTTGAAACAGAGGGTTGTAATTGTTGAATTGCTTTTGAAAGGAAATCCGTACTTAGTTGTGCGGGACTGGATGTAGGGTAACTCCGAACCAGTATAAAATCCGGTGTGTTCTTTCCTTTACTGCTTTTACTTTATATTTGCATCTGTGTTTGATTTTTTGTTCATATCTGTGTCTGATTAGTGCATACATTGTTAACAAATTAAGATAAACTCAAAAAGATTAACAGATTTCTTTAAACACTATTTACCCCCCCCCCCTTTAGTGTTAATTCTAGCCTTAAGATCCTTAATCCGCATTTCTCACATTTGGTATCAGAGCTTTATTTTCAAAGTTTCATAATCTGAATTTTGAAAAGTTTTAAAATGGCTACTAACACTAGTACTGCTATTTCCACCAACACTAGTTCATTTGTAGAAGGTCAGTCTACTGCCAGACCACCACTTTTTAATGGCAGTAACTATGCATATTGGGCATGTAGGATGAAAATATATTTACAATCTGTAGGATTAGAAACATGGAATATCACACAAACTGAATATTCTGAACCCACGACTAATTTTGCACAGTGGACCACTGAGCAAAAGACTGTTGCACAAAATATTTCTAAAGCAATGAATATTCTGTTTTGTTCACTTGAAAGAAATGAATTTAATAGAGTGTCAGTTTGTAAGTCTACATATGAAATCTGGAAAACTTTGCAAGTAACTCACGAAGGAACAAGCAAAGTTAAATAGACCAAAATTTCCATGCTCACAAATCAGTTTCAGTTATTTAAAATGATTACTAATGAGTCTATTTCAGATATGTATAGTCGATTTCAAGATATTGTGCATTCTTTAATATCATTGGGAAAGGAATTTTCGAAAGAAGATCAGTCAGAAAAATTTTGAATTCTCTCACTCCAGAATGGGATCAAAAGACATTTGCGATTGAAGAGGCAAATGACATCAGTACTTTAAAGATAGAAGAATTGATTGGAAATCTAATGTCATTTGAAGTTCAAATGATCGGGAGAAGAGAAAGCAAAGCATCTGAGAAGAAATCAATGGCATTCAATGCATTAACCGATGGATCGGATTCAAACAGTGATAATGATGAAGAAATAGCATTTATGACCAGGAATTTTCGGAAATTTCTAAAATACAGAAAGATGAATAATCTCAAGGGAAACAACTTTAAGAATTCCGGTAATCAGACTACAGTACCAAACTTTGTCAAATGCTTCAATTGTGAAGAACCAGGTCATATCAAAAGAGACTGTCCGTATCCAGATAGGCAGAATCCTCCTATGAACAATGAACCAGCAAAGAAACGGAAGCATGCATTTACTGCTACTCTAGATGACTCAGACTCGTCCTCAAGTGATGATGATCAAAAGACGGATAATTCGAATTTGTGTTTCACTACAGTTCACGACTCCGACGAATTCAAAGAAATGGATTCAGAAAAAGGTACACGTTTACAATACAATTGGTTGAAATTGCTTGCATAAAATTAGTTGCTTGATTGTTTGATTGATTGATTTTGAATTGATATGTTGTTTGAATTTTAAAATTTATTTTCTATTTTTACTATTATTTTATTATTATTTTTGTTATTTTTGACACATTCTGAAATATATTATAAGTATAATAATATTTCAGAAATATAGACATTAATAATAATATTTATATATATATATATATGTATATTAGATAACTTAGGAAAATCATGTCATGAAAATTCAAAGGCACATGTCGACATGGCCCCTACCAGGATGTCGACATACCTACCTGAATTTGAATTTCAAATTTTGAATTCAAATGTTTGAATTTCCTTCCACCTTTTCACTTCATTTATTTCTCTGAAAAGATACCTTTTGACCAGAGAATATGTCCTTTGAAAGTCTATTTATTCACTATCTTTTATCATATCTTTTCACTTTCATTTTCAAATTCAAACTCTCTCTTCATATCCTCAAGCTCTCTACTCTCTACTCTAATGGCTTCTTCAAGCAACCCCTCAACCATGAGAATTTCAAGAAAAATCAAAGAGCAATTACTCAATGATCCGGAGGCAATTAAAGCATACATCAATTATGCTAATTATGCCAAAGTCCATCTCGGAAAATTTGCTATTTTTCAAGATTTTTCTTCTTATGAAATTGATTCTCTTTTTTGCAAACAATGGTGTTTTAAGTCTTATTGACTCATCTCAAAATGATTTTGTTTGCTATCCCAATCTTGTCAAAATCTTCTATGCTAATTTAAACCGTGGTTTTTATAATGGAAATGAGAATGAAATTTGGAGTAGTGTCAAAGGCACTCAAATTGTTTTGAATTGTGATCTTTTGGGTACCATTCTTAATTGCAAAAGCACGGGAATGGATCTTTCTAGTTTTAAAATCGATGAACATGATCGTGAGACATTTCATCATATTTTTGAAGGAGATGAAAACTTTGAATTTAAAAACCGAAACTTTTATCCTAAAGCAAGGATTGTCAATTTTCTCTTACAACATACTTTGACCCCAAGATCGGGAAATTTTAACAATCCTACCTCAAAAGTGTGCAAAGCACTGTTTGCTATTTTCGGAAACTATGATATCAATTGGGCGCAAGTTATTTCGGATGAACTTCGTCCTAAAAATTTTGAAATGGGAGAAAACACTTTGTATCATGGAATTTACCTTACTCGGATTTTCAACTATTTTGGAGTGGATTTCAAAGGTGAAGAATTTGTCTCTAAAAAAGTTTTTAATATTTTAAACATTTCTCTCATGAAAATCCCATATGTTTTTCAACCTTATGAGACACTTACCGAAAAGGAAGAGCGTTTGGCTCATGAAGAAATGGAAGAGGAAGAAGAAGAAGAAAGGGATGAAATGGAAATAGAAGAAGAAGAAGAAGAAGAAGGTGAAACATCCTTAGAAAGTATTGAATTGCCTTCCTGTCATCTAGCTTATTTTATATCTTGAATAAATGTTTGTATAGTATAGAAATATATATACATCATTATTCACAAAATAAAATTATCATCAAAATTCACTATAGTATGTCGACATACCCCTCTAGACCATGTCGACATGTACTGGTCAGAAGTGATTATTGATTTTGAATTTGAAATTGGAATAACTACCAAATGTCTATTCATTTCAAACGAATTTCTACACCTATTTATACCCTTTTCTTCCAGAAATCTTCACTGAAATTTATTTTTCTTTCTCTAATTCAATTATGGCCAATCCTATTCACAATCTATCTGAAAATCTTGAAGAAACACTCAATTCATTCAAGAATATTCTCTCTATCATCCTCCATAATCAACGTCACTTAGAATTGAGTCAAATGCAGATGATCAAGGAACAAGAGAGACACTTCGATGCAATTCGTTGGATGATCTCCTCCCTACACAAGGATGATAATGAAGCACATCCTCCCATTTCTCTATCTGTTGATAATGAGAATTGGGATGCCATCAAACAAGACCCTATCTTTGGAGAAGAAGGATGGGTTGATGTTCCTCGTAACGTTTAATTTTCTTTCTTTGTTTGATTTGTCTGAATTAATTTGTTTGATTTAATATAGTTTGATTTGATACTTTGTGTGGATTGATTTTATTTGGTTTGAAGATTGGTGTGTGAAACATATATATATACACTGAAATGAATATAGTCTTTAATTAAGTTATTATGCTCATAAGTATCATTATTTCTTAATCTATATATTATATATTCCGTTGTATAGTTTATCAATGCGGGTACTAAAGTCCAAGAGTAAGTGGGAGTAAACTTTTGTTGATGACAAAAGGGGAGAAATATAAAATAGGGTAGTTAGGCATAGATTAAGGGGGAGTTGTTAGTTTTAGGGGGAGTTATTAGGATAGAAGGAATATTTTATAAACAAAGGTTGTCATCATCAAAAAGGGGGAGATTGTTAGTCCCTGAGGAGTTGGTTTTGATGACAACAACCTTAGAATAGATTATAAAATATAAATACTAACATTACCAGTTTAGATATATATGTATATGCAGGATCTAACCATGCATGTATCAAGAATGAAGACTGTACAATATAGAGATTCAAGATATAGAGGTAGAAGACTCATGAGTATCAAGATTATCAAGATTTCAAGGTTAAGTTTGTTTTATTAGGAATATTTGTTAAAACTCATAGAAAGGCACCGACATCTTAATATCCAATTTATTCGTGGAATGGAATCCACTTCGAGCCCGTTAAAGGGATGGAACCCTAAGTAGGATGGAACCTACGAAAATCTAGTGGGACATTGTTTTGTATCCACTAATTTTAATTCAAATGATTTTATAAAATTATCTTGTTTTCAAAATGATTTCAAAACTTTCCTTTTAAAAGATTCAAAACTCTCTGTCCTGATTTTAAATAATTTTAGCCTCAAAAACATCTTTATTTTCAGAGTCAAATTACTCATGATTTTAAACTATTTTTTTAAATAATATATTTAACTTTTAAATATTTATACTTAGATTTAAATATAAAATTATAGTTAAATTATGTATATATTGTTCTTTATATTTAATTATGTATTTTAACTATAGTTAAGTATATTTATAAAGTTTAAAATAATTTTAATATAAAATAGAGGTTATTTTCAAAGAAAATCAAAACACCAAAAATCCCTTTGGGATGTCGACATACCCATATACCCCATGTCGACATAGTGTCAGTTGGCTTCAAAATTCAAATTTCAAAAGAAGTGTCTATTCGCCATAACTCTTCACGAATGGACATGACTGTTGTTCTTCTATAAATAGGGGTCGGTTTCAACGAATTTTTAAAATCATATTTTTCTGTTTTTCACTCCTCTTCTTCTTCCACATTTCTTAATACAAAATCATACCATTACTCTGCCGAAATCAACATCGAATCATACTCGATTATTTCTTGTGTGATTCTCCATCACTATCTCTACAAGATCCAAGTGCTAATCTGAGTTATAGACTTCTTTGTAATCAATCGAGCGAGAAAAGGTGTAATTGTAGCCTTGGAAATCAATTGAGCGAGAAAAGGTGTGATTATAGCCTTGGAAATCAATTGGGTGAACTTGTTGCCCCGGAAATCAAGTATCTCTACCCAGAGGATTGTCATTCTGGAGGGTGTACCTCGTAGCCTTGAAACCGAGGGTTGTAATTGTTGAATTGCTTTTGAAAGGAAATCCGTACTTAGTTGTGCGGGACTGGATGTAGGGTAACTCCGAACCAGTATAAAATCCGATGTGTTCTTTCCTTTACTGCTTTTACTTTATATTTGCATCTGTGTTTGATTTTGTATTCATATCTGTGTCTGATTAGTGCATACATTGTTAACAAATTAAGATAAACTCAAAAATATTAACAGATTTCTTTAAACACTATTCACCCCCCTCTAATGTTAATTCTAGCCTTAAGATCCTTAATCCACATTTCCCACATTCCCATCCAGCTAAGACATATGTGAAACACATACCAAAATCGCATGCACACATTACATTTTGGGTAGATAAACTTTTCCTCCCTTGATATGGAATTTGTGCCTTTCCCGCCACAGATGCACTAATATGCGTGCCATCAATCGCTCCAATGCAATTCTAAAAAAATACGAATTACAAATATGACTATCACATATACAAAAATAAGAATAAGATTTTTCGAGAAATGTAACATGAAAACTTTGATCAATTTGCACTTATGTAAGTGATATTGATAGAAGTAACAACTTTTGATAGCGATCGACCAAGCATGTAATAAGGTTACTATAAAAACATACCTTAAACCAAGGCCAATATTTATCACCTTTGCTTTTCAAGTATGGATGAGTTATCATGCAATCTGGAGGTACAATGACTTCTTTAGCAAATTTGCATAAAGCCTTCAATACATTTCCAAAATGACATGAAATTGTTTCCGGAGAGTGTGGAAAATGGTCGAAAACAACCCTATTACTATCATTATGACCAATTGTGTATAGAAATATGCATATTTGTTCTTCCACTTTGACATGTTGTGTATCACGCAATAACCCACGAGTCTTTAACACCTCACATAAATCTAGTAGAACGTTTGTATAAATATGGAACATGTCTAAGCATCTATCCATGTGACCATTGAGTACATTAAAAACATATTCTCTTCCACTCAACAAGTCGTTTCTATATGGTTTTCTCCGGATGCAACTTTAATAATACTTCTTTCTGATATGGCTAACTATCAATTCAATAGCTTCATGTTCAATGTCACTTGATCCACTATATTCGCTACTTGAACTCATATTTAGGCCAATATCATGTATATAGAAACACAGTTTATGGATGAATGTACATGATATTTCACTACTGTCCAGGTATAATACACACAAAAATAAAAGAGGGACATGCCTTAAACCAGGTATAATACACACAAAAATAAAAGAGGGACAAGCCTTAAACAGGTATAATACACACAAAAATAAAAGAGGGACATGCCTTAAACGTAATAATACAACAGTATTATTTTTCTAAAAGGTACATTTTCTGAAAGGATACAGGAAATCATTGAAATAAAAATATTGAACTTGTTTTATTTAGTAGTGAATTAAAGCATACAGGACATCATTGAAAGATATCTACAGTAATATTTATAAAGGACCAAGCATACAGGACATTTAGAACTGACAGAATTTTACTTGTAATAAACATCATTATTTACAGTCATTTCACATGTAATAAATATCAAAAATGAGCACAAAACATATTTAGAACTGACTTAAATTTCTGGGAACACAGCCATATTACATGGAAATTTTCAAAAACTACATCATGACCTATCAATATTTACAGTCATATGTTTCATCATATGACAGAAACCTATAAAATGTCCTAATATATGACAAGCGAGCACAATATCATACCCAAAATCATAATACAATATATAAACCATAGGCAAGCCATAACTTTAAAGGACAGGAAACAATTATGATGATAAGTGCACTAAGACAACAACGAGTTAACCATAATTAAAACTAAGACAACAGCGACATCCGCAACAAGAAGTTCATAATTTCAGACTAGTTACACTAGGTATACGAAGAGTTAGAATCCTAATAACTTCATATAGTTTTCAACATAGTGCCATTTTGTCAATCTTCACACAGATAAGATCCAATCCCTCCTTAACTCATCATACATGTGAACAAAAGTCTCCCTCCATAATTTTTCTTGAAGCAATTGTAGAACACGGATACGTGCACGGTTATTAATGTTTAATGCCATATCATTAATAATTTTCATGCACTCTGAGATAGAATATTTATTTTTCTCCTCATGCTTTCTCTTTTTCTCCTCCAACCTATCCCTAGAAGTCTCGACTAAAAGCTTGATAGATTCTTTGAAGTCCATCTCGTTCCTATCTCTTTTGTCACGCTTACTGCTCCTACTTGTGGTCCTAGATGGTAAGCCACTCGTAGCATCCCTTTGTACTTCATCATTAGGTATTTCTTCAGCATGTGACACCGCTATAGGTGGGCTATGATGAGATGCAGAATGAGAAACATTTAGATGCAAATTAGCATGATCATCACTTGAATCAAATTCATCTAAATGTGAAGCTTGGAGTTTTCCTCCTGCTACTACATCATCAAAAATAATAGCCAACTTTTCATACTTTGGACATCCTTCGGTTTGAAATTTCTTTATCCATTTTGACTTGAGATACCTCTGGTCAATTAATAAATATTAGTTTAAAATGATATTTATATAATTTCTTTTTGGTTAAATAGTAATTATCACCTTACTGTAGTCATTCCAACAAGCACTGTCTGCATCCACCATACACAACACTGAGTTCCATCCCAAACCAGTGTTTTCAACGATCAACTTTTTGTGCTTTTTGTACTTCTCCTTCAAAGATTGCATCTTATTTTTATATGCTTTTGGAAGATATTTTTGAGCACATATTTTGTAGTAGTTCCTTCGAACGTCTTCCCACTCGTTTTTGGAAAAAGTTCCAATCACTTTGCGTTTTCCACATGCATTTACTTTTTCCACCATCAAATCTATAAAGACACCTTCCTTTGTTTTGTCCCAATTAGCCGAGACTACGAGTGCCGACTCATATGAAGGATTAGTACGTTGAGTAACATTATTGGAGGTCATCTACTAGGATCATTATTGAAGTTAGATATGACATAGTAAAAATTTAAAGAAATACGACATGCAAATCAAATATAAATGAAATGGTTCATGAAAAAGACTGTCAAAATATAATCATCATGAACTTGCATTTATTTTGTTTTCCATGTTTGAAATCTCAGGAAGAACATTAATTATGCACATGCAAGTAAGTTGCCATTGTTGAAATATTCATTTTTTTTCTAAAGTTATTGATATCTGGTCTAATTTATACAAATTATTTCAGACTTCATTAACCATTGGTTGAAGTTAAATTTAAAAACAGTTGGTTTGGCTATGTACATATTAAAGTCAACATATTACGTTTCAAACATTCAATTATAAAATGCATATGATAATGTAATGGAAGACATCACGCTTGCCAATGTTCTGGCCATGTACATGCATGTTTAGCATTACTTCCAAATAAGAACAACTCAGTACACTCGGTCAGACATCAAAAAGCTACTTCATGCTAGTTTGTAGCTAATATACTGACTAAAGCCATGTTCACTATCTCTACTAGCAAAGGAACTCAGATTGGTACATCAATACCAATACACGAGTCAATTTGGCAACAAAACACATCTTTAATTAATTATAAGATCTTTTCTCTAATGGAGAACAAACAATACAAAGTGATCTGCTTTGATACTAATTATTTAACTGTGTAGCTTTTATCCACTTTAATTCTAATAGGGTTAGAGCTAGCATGTTTGAATATGGACCAATTACAAATTAATGCAATAGTCCTTATAACTCGGTATATATAATATATAATATATGCTTACTATGATATATATGAATCTGTGCTACACTATAGCTTTACAAATTCCTTGCTATAACAAAGAAAAATACCAATACTCAAACAAATATGAAGAACTATTACATTATATTTGGCCTTTCATGAACTTGACATTGTGGATAAGGTAAAAATCCCAAGTGTAACTTTTACTCAACATTCATTAATTAGTTTACTGAACTGCATAAAGAAAGAATCATCTACTTTACTAACATCAATCATATGATTGTATTTACCTTATTCAAGATATATATATATATATTGTTATCATATTTGCATTCTTCCATTGACCTTAAATTTATTTTTCAAACCGTAGAACACAATATAACCATAACAAGTTTGGGGTGGAAATTTTTAGCCAGGCACAACAAAGAGTTTCTCAAGGCATTATTGTAACAGCACAGAGACCCACATGAAACTAAAACTTGATCATTATTAACCATGCTCATAAATCACAAATTCATATCTTTTTTTATTATAAACATATATATACAAAACTTATGAATGCTTTCTAAACTTCTGCCATGTTATAAACACCAACGGCTTCTTATTGTTAGACCATGTCAACTATGTTTTGTACTAGTTTCTTCTCCTTTAATTAATCTTCACAAAATATAAATCAATCTCCATAAAATTTTAGAATCCAGTAATGGATTTAAAAAAAGTTAGGTTAAAATATATGGAATTTCAAAATCCAGTAAAACCACAACTAAATTTTCCAATAAAATAAACGTAGTATAACTAGAACAATCCATAATATTCTTATATAAATCGAAATCAGGAATCAGGAACAATACCAGCTCAAAATGAATAACAATCTTTACCGATCGAACCAAAAACAAATGAAGAAAATAATAGTAGATTGAGAGCATTAAGAAGGAATAAGAGAAGGAAAGGAGTACCTTTTTTAGAAATATGGAAGAGAATTAGCAGTGTCTCAATTAGATGGAGAATGAAAAAATTGTCAGAAACCCTAATTGCAAAATACGCAGCCCAAAAGTTGATTTGTATTTTGGATTCTGAAAGGAGAAAAGCAAAAGTATTTGCTTCTGAGATAAGTAGAAAAGCAACTTTCTAAAGCCCAAATTTCTTATGGATCCATGTGGGCTTCTTTGCTTTTGCTTCCAAAAAGCTATAAAGCTACTTATTTCTAACCATTCAAACGGGCCCTTAATGAGTTGCCCCACAAAAGCCAAGTTCTCGCCTAACCTTGCGCTCTGATACCAAGTGTAATGACCTGTAATCTGCATAATTCAAGCTGATAATAAACTACACATGTCTAGCCCACTACACCAAAAAGTACTTTTGGTGGCGCATAAAAAATGCAACCATAACTTATGGTGGCGTTTTAGAGAACGCCGCCATACGACATGCAACTAAAAAACCAATATTTTTGGTTGCGTTTTTGTAAACGCCGTTATAATGTGTCTTATTGCGGCGGCAAAAAAACACCACCGTAAATCTTTTTTTGTAGCATGTTGAAACGCCACCAAAAGTGATGTTTGGGTTACAACTTAAACTCAAACCTTATAGCTGCGTTTATTATATGCCACAATATATATTTTGCCGCAACAATATTTTTTCTCGTTGCAATGTTTCTGCCACCATATTTTTTGGCAGCGATTTTTTTCAACATATTTTTTTCCATAGCGTTTTCTAAACGTCACTAAATAGATGCTGTTATAGATTGATCATTTTAAAGGCTGTATATTTCACCGCAGCAATATTTTTTTGTTGCGTTTTTTTTCTGCCATTATATTTTTTCCGTAGCGTTTGATAAAAGCCATTAAATATTTTTGCTTTTCTATGTCTATTTCTCACATTCTGCTAGCTCGTTCACTCTCCAATTCACTTTATTCATAATTTATATTAAACAGTAATAATAAATAGTTCAATAATAAACAAAAAATATATGAACAAATGAACTACCATAAACACAAGTAGTACATTACCATACATAGATACAGAAGTACTACATAACCGTACATAGTCACACAACTAGCACATAAATACAGTAGTTTCAAGACAAAAGTTAACAAGTAAATTATTAACCAAGCTAAGTTAAGGATCCGAGTGTGCACTTATTACCTGGAAAAGCTTCCTAGATCTCTTTGGAAATTTTTCCATTAACCCCAGCCACCTTGACCAAGGACTTGACACCTTCAAAATGATCAGCGACTCTTCTATAACGATTTTAGCAACTGCATTAGAATTAGCTTCTAGACCCTTCTACAAAAATACAGCTGTGATCAGAACCATGCATATCAAAAACTAATAGCTAAATAAATAGAATTCACAAATTAATAAATATTGCCTAAAATGATTTTTCAATTGTAACCTGCTAATATCCAATTTGAATCTATTCAGAAGCCTGAGCGCTCTGAATTTGTAAACAGAAACAGGGTTAAATTTGATAGAAAATACTACCTAAAAGAATTGTCAGCTAAAGGAAATCAAAGATGATGTGGCAGAATTTATAAATATGCATATATAATAAATAGGTTAGACAAATTAATGCAAATGGAACAACTAATCAAACTCAACGGAAACAAAGATATAGAAAACTACAAGAAGGTAAAATTTAAATGAGGAAGTAAACTGAAATATTCTCAAAACAATCTGATAATATTGCAACATCCCAAACCAATGCATGCTTATTTTTAAACAATATACCTTCTCAACAATATATGTTCTAGTATATTTTCATCAATCAGCCACGTGAAGGAGCAACTAAAAATGAATATATACAAGCTTAAGTAGTAGCTCGCTTGCATAAACTATTGTGCATAAACTACTTGCATTACGATAGTTGTTGCAGTTGTAATCGGAAGTAAAGCATGAAACTGTAGCTGAAGCGATGTAGCTAAAGCCTGGAAGGAAAGCATGTAGGAGCAATGAGATGGCCCTAAAAAAGAAGCATTCTGTGTACATGAATGATTTACTGCAATAGTGCAATATGCCTTGCTGAGTAAAAATCAAACAAACACTCAACAAAACTTTGTTGATAAAAAAACTAAAGAGAAATAGGGATGAAGTATGGATTATTTCCAGTAAATTTTCTACTAGTATAGAAACAGCAAATGTATTTTGTATAAAACAAGATCTGAGCCCAATTTCCATTTGCGGTCAATGTAATCACACGGGTAATGAGAATAAAAGGTAAAACATTTAGTAATAATTCAACCTACAAATTAAAAAGAAAATTACCTGATATGTGGATTTTGGAAATCCATAAAAATCGTAGATAGTATCCAGAGGTCTGTTTCAGTTGTAACTGTTGGTTCAGAAGTTTCCCAGTGCGCTAAAACAACTAGAATTCCTTTTGATTTTTCAGATAACACTTTGGATTTCAAAGATGCAAAGAAATGCCTAGTAGGAAAGCTCTCATCGATTGGTAGGGTAGGTGGTCCATGAGATACAAAAAGTGTATCCATGAAACTTGATTTAATGCTAAAATTGAAACGAAAATTGATCATGGTAAAAGAGAGTAAAAATGATTGATCGTGGAAGAACAGATTGACTTTTGTGGAATGCTATTGACAGCTACCCTGTTTTCTATCATGATTGTTATATAATGATTGTTAGTAATGCTTATTATATAATGACAAGAATTTACTATATTACAATTGAGTTTACTATATCATGACAAAGTTTCAATTACTCACTGTTCTGAATATACATGCACTATATCACAACGGACATTTTATTGAAAGAGATTCAAACTAATGATATTTAAGAGTTGATGATGTCATTACAATCCCTTTGCAAATATGAATGTATTACTGGAACAAGCCATACTTAAAGTGCTAACCTATTAACAAAGAAATTGCATTGAAGCAATCAGAAATGTAACCACTATTTGGATAAACAAAAAAGAATTACCATTTGAGAACTTCGGAAAGAACATTATCACTAGCAGCTTCAACTATGTACTAGTGCTTTAACTTGTTTTAATTATGTATTAGTAAACCTATATCATAACAAAAAATAATTATTATACACGATTTAGAAAGCACAAATTTGTTGATTAGAGTCAAGTACGATGTTTTCATCAATAAATGCTCCTCAAATTAAAGACAGACATAGAAATAACATATTTTAGCAATATAAAATATCCAAAATTACTAACTTTTTTGGCCTAGATTAGTCAATTAATCACTTCTCTGAAATTCTACCACTCAATTACTAAAATCCTACATCTTAACTGCTGTTTGCATTACAGATTCTGAAACCATGTTTACCAAAAGGCTCATAGAGCCATAAATTGATCCCTAAACTTAATCAAATGAACAAAATTTGATCTTGCATCCATTTGATAAGACTCATAAATGTTTCTAGACCTTTATCCTAACCTATTGAAAATGGAAACCATGAAGAACCAAAATCATTGGAAACCCAATTCAAAATATTTAGGTGTTATAGGAGTCTAATTCAACTAATATATTAACCATGATGCAAAATCCACATTGAGAGAGAATTCCATTAATTATATAGACTGAGTAAAATTCAAAATATTAATTGCAGTGGATAAACATGTACTACATACCTTCTATAATTTTCCTTCAAGCCTTTGCAATTCCAAGGGTGGATGGACATAAAGTGTCACAAGGTCTGTTTGAATTTTAGATAAATAAAGAAGGATCACACAATGTAGGAATTCATAGTTAGAAGACTAAAATACATTTATGTAAACCATGATTCAAAAAGTGTACCAAAGAAAATGCATTCGTTTGGAAATTTTTGGCTAGCCTCCATTGATTATGTGCTCACAATGAATGAAGGAATTCAATCTGTGCAACATCTAAAAATATGAATCATTTCACTCAGGCTGTATCTCTTTCACCAACTTTATTCAGACATCATTGGACCTGGGCAAAGCTTTTCCAGTATATTCGATTATGGATTTCATCATCCTTTAGCATCTTATTTCAAGCTAAGCTAAAATCAAGCACCAATTCATCAATGCACAAACTCGCATAGCCTGAAAATTAGGCAATTCAAAACTTAGGAGCTAATGAGGGTTTTCCCTTTGTGAAAATTATTGTCATCAATTTTTTACAGGTTCCGAAATGTGTTGTCTATTGTTATAGCACGTGTCATTTGTGGCTAGCTGCTTTTATTTTGGTAACCAAGGGCATTAAGTATTGGAGATGGTGTGAAAGTTAATAACAATGGGTACAAAATAGTAATGGCATCTAGACAAAGAATCAACTAAATAATTGTCTTCACCATCATTATGCTTGACCGAGCAATCAAATCCATGAACATACTGATACAAGAATAAAGAGTCCACTTGTTTCCAGAAGGATGCAGATACAAGAATGAAGATAGAAGATGAAATAAGGCAATTGTAAAATCTCTAAACAACCATAGAATCAGAGAGCAAAGGACAACAATTTTATGCCATTGCAAGATTACATACTATTATTCTCTTCTAGAAGAAATTTATTATAACAATTTTTCTTATCTTTTGAAATTTGTATTTAGACACACTGCTTTCAAAGCTCATTTTTTCTGAAACAAGATCTATCTTGGAGAGTTTGCTTTCATATACACAACAAAGTAAGATACGAACAATATACATATATAATTTCAAGAGCGCAGTTAGTCAAAAGCGTCCAGTACATCACTGTAACAATGTTAACTTTAATTTGAATACTTTTTTTGCATCAAATGTTCCAGTTTATAATCTTTATTTATGAATATTAAAAATAAAGCTAAAATCTAAACGTATTTTATGAAAAAAAGGAAATAAAAACTAAATTCCAATTCTTTAGCAACTGAAATCTCATCGAACCACTATAACAATGTAAAACTGAATTCGTATGTAACCGTATAAATGAGGATAATAATTTCACAAAGGGAAAATTGCTTAATTTTCATGCTATAAAATTATTATTCTCATTTCACAAACTCGCACAACCTATAAAATTGCTGAATTTTCACAAAGGAAAAATTGATGAAAATACATAGGTTTTGAATTATTCGATGAAAATTGCTTAAGAAATTTCCATATCCAACTCCTCAAGGTGATTTTCCACGTTGGAACGATGTTGAAGAAGCCCTTGAATCAGCCGAAAGAGTCGACGGCAAAGTGAATCAAAGAGAATTCTTTCTAAGTTTTTTCTTTAGGATTATAAAAATGCTTAAGCGTTACAAGTATTTTTCGTTACGTTTATAATATAGCTGAAATATTATTAGCTGCACTTACAATTAAACGCCACGAATTTCTGCAACCAAAGGCTGATTTTCTTGTAGTGGCCCAAATTTGAACGGAAAGATGGATATTTATGGGAAAGAAAGAAGAAAGAAGAGAAAAGAAGAAGAAGAGAAAAAAAAACTGAAACAACACAGAATCTCATAATCGCAACGGAACGATATATAATGTAATATCAATGACCTTTACAAAAAAGAACTGTAATATACATACATCCATCAGAGTCAACAACAAATCACAATCATCAATTTGGACAGTTATAACAACATATCCTCATAATTGCTGATAATTTCAACAACAATGCAGCGAAAAAATAAGCAAATATGGGAATACGTCATGAAGACCTCCAACTCATCTCCTGAGCTACAATGCATCCAGAGAAATCTGTAAATATACTCGGTCTGATCCGAGCATTATAATAAAATAACATCTGAGTCAGTCTGGTAAACGGTGTGAGAAAAACATACCCAGTTGGATTTTAAAGTTATCAAACTCTTTTCAAAATAAAAGTATCTCGTAAGACCATGCTGCACATAAACACGGACGGATTTTTACCTTACGATAACCAAAAAATTTCTATAGGAAATCTATTGATATTATAATAATGTCTAGGAATTTAAAGTAAATATATAAAATAGCCGAACTTGCATCTCACGTTTCAGCATAATTGGCCACAACTAAGTCCATAAAGCTCGTATTGGAGAATGGATTCCATAATATGAAAATGTAAGGAACTACTTTCTGATGGTATATCTCTAGATAAAATTTACTGGGGTCTGACAAAAAACATCTTGTACCCCTTCCAAACAGAACTGACCTACCACTTGACTAGTAGTACCGAATATGATGATCACCCCTTTTGTTAATGGGCCCTGAAGCATACATGATAGATAGTAATCGATCTAGATTTGGAATGACCATACCCTGATAGGAGTGACCCACTTGGCCCTACCGCATACCTGATTTTTGTAGTTTCCCGGTTGATGAGGCTCAAGGCTATGTTTTACTTTTATATAGCACTTTCCACTTGGAATGCTAACACCGCCCTCCAGACAACAATGCAATTCTAACATTCATCCATACAAGTTCGTTCTACGACCGAACGAAACCGAAGGCACCACTTCTACTACATCCATTTTGGAATCACCCTCAGGGTTAGTAGCAAGTAGCTATTGCACAGCAAAAGCTCCATTTCAATTATCTTTAAGATATTCCAATTCGAAACGCTTATGCCGGTTCAAAGTGGTTTTCAAATAACATATATGATCCCGGTCTCTCCGAACAGACAACAATAATTTAAATGTAACGACCCCACCGTGATGCTCAGATTTGCAAAGAACATTACAAGTAATGTCGTCTGCTAATCCGGAGAATACGGCTTTTTAAGGACGATCGAATGTGAATATATCTTTATATTAATACTGACACGTCATTTATACCTTTTCACTTAATATCTGAACTGAATTTAACATGTACAATATTAATACGAAGTAATAGACACACCGATTTCTCAGAATCAGAACAATATATCATATAAATAATAGTCACAGATCACAGTGGAATAAATCTCAACTTATACATATACAAATTATTTAGTGTACAAAATGAAATACTAAATCGATTGTTATACAAATTTAACAATTCTCTAATCTCAATTATACATTTATATACAAGGTCCAAATTCCTAAATGAGATAACTAAAAGTCCAAATGTTTATCTCCTTGTTAGCACAACCATTCAAAGGTCAACCTGTCCTGTAACTCGAAAAGTCTCGGTCTAACCCGAGCAAAATAACACCACGGTCAGACTATCTCTAAATATCCAATAGGATGAGAGCAAGATATAGCACAAGAACAAACAACATATAAGTAAATACAGATGTTCAGGATTGAATTCACAGAAAAAAACACAATATCTCTAAGACGCAAATATCGATGATTAACTCAGTACAGGGTTATAAGTTTACGTCACAAACACGAACTAGTCACTAAACATAAAATAACAGAATTAATTTAACATCCATCACAAGACACTAGAACATATATTTATTTCACGAACACATGACACAAGAATATATGTTTATTTCACAAACACAAGACACAAGTATATATACTTATTTCACGAACACAGAAAAATCACAGAATCCAAATATCCAGAATCCAAGAGATCTTAATCCAAACCGATCGTAATGATCATCCAAAACAATCGCAATGATTGTACTCAAAACCCGTGGCAAACAAACAAACAAATTGGTATCACTCGAACCGATCCGATACCAAGGATTGTACTCAGACCAGGAACACAGAATTACATAATGATCTCAAGGATAGTCCATACCGATCAAGGTGATCGTAGAAACCATGACTCGATAATTCCACATTTATTTAATATTATTAAATTATTATGTTTGAAAAGAAATCCAGGAATAAACTTCTTAAGGATCTAGCAGCCACTTGCGGCACACCAAAAGAGAGTAAACTCTAAAGTGCCAAATACTATCACCTTCAGTAATCACTAGAATTTAACCAATACGTCGCATACCATATGGTGAAATTCAAGTATTTACTAAAAGCTAGTAAATATCACTTATTACGGATACCACTGAAAAACCTGAACTATATTCTCTTAAGGATCTAGCAACCACTTGTCGCACACCAGAAGAGAATACAACTCTAAAGTGTTAAGTACTTTCCCAAATACGATCATAAGAATTTAACCAAGGCATCTCATACTACCTGGTGAAATTCGAGTATTCGTTAATAGGCTAGTAAATTCCATTCAAACATTTTATTCAATGAGTTATACCATAATCAATAAAGCGTTATTCGAAAGCATTTAAACCAATCGATAACACTATATCGATTATTAGTACTCCCCACATTATAAAACTAAGATTCTCAAAACGTTTATTTAATTTGTCACATATCAAAATATTCCATTCTTCCAAACTGTTACAAAAGTATTTATTTTACAAAATAAGATTTTTCATATTCCAAAATCACATTGATTCCTTAAATTCCATAAGGATATAAGGTTATACACCATATTCCAAAAGCTACTTATAAAGTATTCATTTATTCGTGAATCCATAAATTCATTTTCAAAACAAATTTAGTATTCTAATAATTAGTCAAAACCTCATACAATCGTATTTCCAAAATTTGAAATTTCAAATCCATAAAATCATTTATAAAGGTAATTAAACTACTTTAGAAAACATGTTTGATATTTAGAACTTGAATAAACTCTCTTTGTGAAATTATTTGTATAAACAAAGCATTTATACACATTCGCAAAATAGATAGATTTAAATTCATAAATTTCCAAAGCTTTGAATCAAAAATGATACAAAGTCCATAAAGCACAAGAAATTCACTATTACATATCACAAGATTGTAACGACCAATGGTTTCATAAAGTTTTATTTTCATATCATCTCTAAACACAATTTATAACTTAACAAACCAATGAAAAAATATACATCAAAACGACCACGATAGAACATTCAAAGCACATTTAAACAACATCACAAATATAGCAACAAATCATAGGCCACACTAGATTTTCAGTTTTGAAACACCATTTCGACCTCTTTTTCCTAAGAATTTTCCAAAATATATAACATGAACTTGTTCCTTAAAGTCTCAAATTTTCACCAGAAAAAGTTTTGCACCATTTGGATTTACCATTAAAAAGTTATGGCGATATTAGTTTTAGGTTTCTACTTAGAAAATCGACAGAGCAGAGCATGTGTATCAGTTTTAAACCCAATTTCGGCCCATTAAATCGTAGAATTTGTAGAAACTTACAACATGAAAGTTGTAGCACAAAGTTTAAGCTTTCCAGAACTTTAAATATTATCAAAATCCGATAAGAAATGAGAAAGTTATGCTTAAATTACTAACAATGTTTAGCATAGAAATTTGACAGGGCAGGGATATTACTCTGTTAAAACCCCGATTTTTGACCAAAAAATCTTCGAAATATGAGAAAGTAATTAAAACAAAAGTTCTTTCTTAGGAAATTATCTTTCTACTGCAAAAAGAATCAATGCAATTGGATTTATCAATAAAAAGTTATGGTCATTTTACTATCAGATATCAACTAAGGAAATTAGAAATGGCTGTGCTATAACATCAGTTTCAAACTTAATTTAGACCCTTTTAAACATAAAATTTTGAAAAATGATCAAAATATAACTTATAGCTTATTTAAATATCTTTCTACCACAAAAAGAATGAACCAATTTGGATCATTCTACACAAAGATATTGCTGTTTTACTACAGCAATGCTTACACTTAATTTTCAGCAAACAATCAAATGATCATCCAAATTCAAGCAACCAATTTACAACCAAATTTAAAGCAATTCAATCAACAAATCATTCATTTCAATTCAAACAACAAAGAATAATTATACGTATGGATTAGAGATAATAAGTGTGAGTTTTAAATAACTCACCTTTTAACTTCCTATAGCTTGCTAGATCCCTAAATAATCCTTGCTAAACCCTTAGCTTCACCAAAATCATCTAAAACTCAAAAATAAAAATCCAACCAGCAAGCAACTCTAATTAAAACAAGATCAAAATCACTATTTTATTGTTCTAAAAGAAAGAGATAGGGTTTAGAACACTTACCCCATCATTATTGAACAAAAGCCCTATGTTTGCAACTTGATTTGGGGTTCTAGGTTACAATTGAAAAGAGGAAGAAGATTAAGTTTCTGGTTTTTGTTTTGTTCCAGAGCTACTGTAAGAATGAACGTACAACTAAAATTTTCTCAACTTAGAGAAAATAACTAAGTATCTAAATGGGTTGAATAGTCATTCAAGCCCAAAACCCATTTTTAATTAATTAAAGCATGTAATATATTACACACAAAACATGACTTTAGTCTATCTTTGAAAAATAATATGTCCTAAAGCAAAGCTCATAAAAATACAATCTTATACACTAAAATTAAGTGCAAGACTTAAACTTTGTAATGAGACCAAAATCACTCATTTTTATGGCCGTTAGACCTTTCAAATAATTTATTGAAAATGGATCTTTTCATGATTGTACTAAAATATAAAACATGTTAAAAATAGATTTTTAACTCTCAAATTATGATTTCTTCAATACAAAATTTATGAATCATTTTAAAAACATAAAGAAGATTTTTGCCCAAGTTTACATTGGTAAATTTGCAATAAAATCCCTTATTTTATTAACTCAAAAATATGGGTTGTTACATTAAAACTGGCCATCATTTGATAGCCAGTTATTTAATTATCAAATAAACAAACAATGCAACCAGTGGTTTAATTTTCTAAGGGAAAAATAACACTGGTTAAGTATAAAGCAACTCCGGGCCTCTTAAATTAATTATTCCTTTAGTTTAAAACCACATTGTAAATCATTTTATTAGAAACAATTTCATGAAGATTATATATTTTACAAAACCAGTCCCCACACTTTCCAATATCTGAAAATATTTATATGCTTAACTCAACTGTATAAGTATATTCACAACCCATTTCATCTTAAATACTTAGGAAACTTCTCATATAATTATTTTAATGGTATAAGTATATTCACAAATCTTAAGAAAGATTCCCTTTTTAAGATCACACTTATTTGATTTAAATAATGTCTTTTAAAAACGTTAATACCAATAAACCCAAACACTTTCTTGTTTACTAGTCTCTTTCATAATTTCAACTCCATTTCAAAATTACTTTTCAAAACTTTCTTTATAAATTTCTTTATAAATATTTAAATCATAACTGTAGATTTCTTTATAAAATTTCCAAATTTATTTGATAACTTCATTATAAACCTTCTTTATACTATTTATAAATCTTTATAAATAGTCATTTATAACTCATTTTATAAACTTCTTTAAAAATATATTAATTATAACTCCTTTATAAATTTCCATATCCATTTAATAACTCCTTTATAGATATCCTTTTATTTTATTTATAAAACCATTTTTATAAAATTTCATTTATAAAATATCATTTGTAAGCTCATTTTATAAATTCCAAATCAATTTGTACAAATACTTTACAAAACCAAACTCCAACTATAAACAGAACTCCTTTATAAACAAACTCTCCAACAGAAAAAACTCTACACATAGACAATTTCCAAAATACACTTATAAACTCATATAGTTTTCATAACCCGCCCACTTCAAATATTGCAATACTTCTCCAAATGGAATTCATTTCTCTTTTTTCCAAAATGACATCGATTTTCGTTTTATAAGATATTATTATAAAACCACTTCTTTTATTCCATAAAACACTTTTCATAAATTCATCTCCACTTATGAAATAATACTTATAATATATTTCCTTTTAGGACCTGATATACAAAACGATTCACAACTATTACATCAAATATTCCTATATCCTTTTGAACCACAAAATTCCATTTAAAAATAAAAGACAACCTTTTATATTTGCCTTTTAAAAATAAATATTTATTATTCTTATAATTTTTCTGAAAACAAATACTCCTAAAATAATTATTTAAAACATTTCTTATATGTATGTAAATTTAAAGGAATAAATAAGAAGTTGAAAACAAATATAAATTTTAAAAAACACATTTAATTTAAAATATCGTAGAATTTCCAAAAACTAGAATTAACTGCTTTTCTAACAACATTTTGCGTCTTATTATAGATCCACGGTTGTAATTTATCTCTCTAATCCATCCAATGATGAAAGTTCCCTTAATTTATAAAACACAGTTAATAAATCTATCCTTTTGCTTATAAAATACGATTTTACAAATCTTCTCTTTATTTGTAAAATGTCACTTTTATACATTATCACATTTATAAATTTCCACATTTGTAAATAAATCTTAATGTGTGTGTGTGTATCACTTTATATAAAACGGTTAATAAATGTTTATTCCAAATTTATTCTATCTTCCTTTTAAAACCGTATTCTATGGAAGACGAACTTAATTTTAAGATTTTAAAAATCTTTACTTTATAGTTAAAAAATCTATATTTAAAATATTTCATAAAACTATTAATTTATAATATCTAAAAATCATACCTTTTATTTTAAAATAAATTCCTTCTTTAATTAAATTTCAAGAATAATTATTAATATATGTATATATATATTCGAAATCACTTAAATCCTTCTAAAACTAAATCTTCACTTTATAGTATTTCAAACACTAAAAACATGGCACAGTGCTACTATAGCATTAAATAGGGTAAAACTATCCATGTCATCAAATATGGCATCCAATATATCATATATCAAATATATGAAAAATAAAATCAACAATGTGGGGAATCCAGTTGGATCCCTCCAACTTGTCCCTTTCCATCACATATAGTATATAATCATAAAATATAAATCAACCGCTTTGAGGTGAGATTATATACAAAGGTTCATCTCCTCTGACATGGGAACGTAATAAAGTTTCATCCGCTCTAGGGGCGGGAATATATCCAAACCAACTAATAAAATAGTAAATCATTCAAACAGTCAATAAATAAATTATCCACGCTTATATAGAAATATAAGTGGGTCAGTGAGGTGAGTTAACTCACATTGATTCCAGTATTTCCCAAAATGCTTCGGTTTGAATTAAAATTGAACGCTAATTAAAATTGAACATGCGTTCAATTTTAATCCAGATCCCTACTAGCTCCAAACCCATCCAATCTAACTCCATAACGTAGTATTCATCGTTATGAACCTAACACGACTGACGGTGCTCGATTTGGACCTCGTATGAAAATGTTATACATTTTATAAGATCTCAATTTGAATAATATAATTAGTTAACACTTAACTACATCATTAACCTAATTAAACCTATCCTAATCACTATGTTTAATCCCTCATTCATGTTCCAGGCATCGGAGTTTAACACACGCGAATTCATCTTTGATCTGCTCTGCCGCCATGTCACCAAGCGCCACCTTGCCATCACCCTAGCTCGTTGTAACGACCCTGAATTTCGAACGAATTAAATTTAAAATATTTAATTAATTTTAAATATTTGAACGATGATTTAATTTGAATCCCCGATATAACTTTGAATTTGGCGATTAAATTATACAATTTAATCTATTTCGACTGGATAAAAATTTGAATTTGCAATTCAAAGCTAAAGGAAAATATTTCAAACGCTTGTAAAATTTATATTGATAATTCGGAAGATAACAGAAGCTTCAGAATTTAATTTCGAACTGTTTTGTTCAGTTTTGAAATTTAATTGTTCGAATCGATATTTAAAAATAGTCATTTTTCAAACAGTCTCGGAATTCGACGAAACCAGTTTCATTGGGTCCGTAATATTTAATTATTGTCGGATTTCAAATTACGTGTTTATCGGAGCTATTATGTGAACGTACAACACATAAACGCGTTGAAATTAAATCAGATTCAAATTTAAATTTTTAATCAACACCAGCCACCCTAGTCTCTGATTTGCGTCGACCTACTCTCTGTTATTCGCGTACTCTTGTTTCCTCCCCATCTGATATCACGCAACCTTTCTCTGCTCGTTCAGTAAAAAGAATAAAGCAAACCATCTTCTTCTATCTGTACAAATCAAATAAAAAAATGGCGGAGGTTCTTTCGTTTGAAATTAAACTTACTCCCCTCAAATTTACTAAAGCATGTCAAAGCCTCTTCTCGTTCGTAAACGAATCCATTCGCGAATCATCAAAATAAAATAAAATGGCGACCGAAGCTAGAACCAAAGCAATCGCGTTATCATCATCAAATCGAAACTGAGGGAGGAGTTTCGCGAGTTAGGTTTGAAAGTGATTGGGTCGCGGTCGATTAGGCAATCGAGGAGGGTGCGATGGCGACTCTGGCGATGGGGATTCACGAGGCGCGAAGGCGCGAAGGCTGATGTTGATGGAGTGTGGTCGCGACTGTGACTGGAATGCGAGGCAGTGGCTCGAAGTCGAACGAGGTTGGGGATCGCGGCGGCGTTCGCAAGCATGGTGGCTCGAGTTCGAGCGCGATGGAAAACAGGAGGACGAGTCCATGGTCAGTGGCAGCTAGGGCTTCGAGTTGTCAGTGGCAAGTCGAGGCTGGTGAGGGGTTGTTCGCGAAGCTGGCGAGCCAGTTGGGGGGTCGAGTTTTCATTGGAGTCTGTTCCTTTGAGTTCGGCTGTAAGGTATACGATTTAATCATCTTTTGGTTAATAATTTATGTTTTAAAAATTTAAATTTTTATTTTGGTTTCAATTTAAGTTTACATATATACATGTGTCTGTATATATATATACAGAGAAGTATATATGTGTAGTTTTTCTTTCCAGTAAAACAATACACATATATATATTTAGTTTTAATATGTTTAATGAAGAGGAAAAGGAAAAAAAAAATTTTATTAAGTTAAAACAGTAAAGTTTAAAAATACCAATTTTGGTAAAGTGTATATTAGCAAAGTTTAAATGTGAGCAATTTCTGAATTTTAATTAAGTACAAATTCAGTAAAATAATTTAAAAAGATTGAAACAGAAATATGAAAATAAATATAAATGTGTTAGCCTATTAATCTTTTAGAGAAAAAATTATATCCAAAGGATAAATGTGTTAATTCACTTTAGTTACCGAACAATTTATTTAAAAGAAAGTTAGTTTAAAATTTTAAACTGGTTAATTAATTTATCAAATAGGAAAATTTATTTGTTTGACAAATTTGAATATTAATAAATTGTGTAAATGTTTATACAAGGTTTGAAACCGTGAGAAAATGATCAAAATGGAAATGGGATGGCAAGTTAAAAAGCTAAGGTGAGATCTCCTCACTCAGATTTATATTGAATTGCAGTTATTGATTGATGATCTGATTGCTATGTTGATGTGCTATTAGATATGATAGGATATATCTATATATATAGCAGTATATACATATTGGCATATGTATATATTGGATTGATGATTTCCCGCCTCGTATAGCGGATGAGACCCTATTGCATCGTTAGTAAGCGGATTTTATAAAACCTATATACCGCGATAATTCCGTACTGGAGCGGAATTGGTATTGTGCTAACATCTGTGGATGCAGGGAAACAGGTTGGAGGGATCCAACTGGATTCCTCACCGTATTGATTATTTACAGATATTGATGTATATTCTGTTATCATATGATGATATATGATATTTGACTGTTGTGATGGACTGATTGGTGTTGTGATATCATCGGATTCAGTTTTGAAGTTTAAAAATAACGACTTTTATTTTAAAAAGATTTTAAAGTGATTTTTGAAAAGTAGACGTTTATCGAATTTTTGAATTGATTTATTTCAGAAAAATAAACGTCTAGAATTTTAAAGTTATAAAAGTTAAGATTTTTGGTGAAATATAACCAAAGTGTGATTTTTGAAATGAAAGTTGATTTAATTGTAAAATAGGTTAAATTGAGATTTTTAAAGTATTATAAAAGATGTACAGAAAAATTGATATATTTATCAATTAAAATTTTTGGAATTTTAAAACGAGTTTTTATAAGTGAAGATACGAATCTTATAGAATTTTAAAATTGTGAAGATATGAAATTTATAGATGTATAAATTGAGAAGTTAAAATGAATGAAATTGTAGAATAGAAGATTTATAAGGAATTAACTTATAAATTGGATTTTTGCCTACAAATGAAATATTGATCGAATTTGTTAATAAAGGAGATTTACAAATCGAAGTTGTTATAAAATATAAAGGGTGAAATTTATAAACATTGTTTTATAAATTCAAAACCAATTGAAATTGATAGGTTAAACATAGAAGTTTAATAAAGGAGGTATATCCGCGATTTTGGATAGTGGATAATTATTGAAATAAAAATGGTAGAAAATATTGAAATGTGGTTAGTGAAGTATATTCACGATTTTGGACAGTGAATATATTGTTAAGTAAAATGGATACTGTTTTGGGAAAGTGATATTGAAAAATGAAGTTAAACATTTTAAAGATGTTTTAAAATGTATTATAAATCGAAAGCAGAGATTTCCGCAGTTCTTGTTGAAATAGACGTTTTCGAAGAATAAGGAAATGATGGACTATAACACTGTTGTTATAGTAAATGATTTCCGGAAGGAAATGTTTTATATAGTATTGGGATTTACACATCTATCTAAATCCGAATCCCTATACTAGTGATTTTGAGTCGTCGTAACGATGTTTTACGCAACATTCGTTTTGACTTAAATAGATGTTAAAATTTATGATTTCCTTAAAGAATGAACTATATACTTAATTTGATTTAAGTATATCGAATATTTTCAAATGTTGAAAATAAATGATTTGTGAAATACTTATTATTAAATAAGTATGGAAATGCTTTTCTAATATGAAATGAAACGTTTTGAGATTTTATCTTCTTAAAGATAAAATGAAATTGAATACTTGAAATCGATTTGAGAATCGTATATCAGTAGATATTTTGAAGATATAAATTCACGATGGAATTTATTAAAAGAAATGGGAATTCGTATTAAAAATAAATATTGATTTATTTTTAAAGTGTGGAAATTTTATATCTAGTAAGATATTTTTGAAGATAAATAATTTGGAAAATTATTTGGAATCTGATGATGTTGCGCATCTTTATTGATAGTTAAATAATCGACTATCAATAATTACCTTTAGATAGGTATTTGTTGTGAATTGGATGAATTTGAATGCCACACTTATTTTTGAAAAATCGCTCACTATTCGGGTTAACCGGGAAAGGACCATGGGGTCGTATAACCCATTCCGAATATGTGATACGTCGTTATGAATTGCATTCGAAGACCGGTGTTGAAGACCGGATATTTTTGAAAACGGAAGGATTACCGTCGAGTTACTCTACATCGGCTGATCTCCGATTTAGAGGTTTTATCACCCTTAGTGACGGGAAGTCCGGACGTGATTAGAAATTTATCCGGAAATGCAAGGGCTTCGTGAGATGTGCCTTCGGTTCTGTTCGATCCCGGAACAGACTTGTATGGATTGTGTGTCTGACGTTACAATTTGAGATATAAAGCTGATTTCTTTCAAATACATTTCTGTTGGTGGCGGAGAATTTATTCTCTTAGCTTAACACCCTTCTCTGAGACGTACGAGCTCAGAGGTTATGTAGTTGAAATTTATCAGCGATATATCCCAATTTGGTAACGTGGCATACTGAGTGTTGCTGTGAAATGATCGGTGTTTGATCATTTGTGATATGATCATTTGTTTGATCTTATATCTTTGTGATCATAGGTTGATCATTTTGTTTGACCCGAAGCAGGGCTTTTTGAGAAAGCGTAGCTTTGTGGACGAGACTTCGTCGAGCCTCACACCCCGGAAATGGTCGAAACAGGAAGAATGCAGCAAGGTTCTAGGGAGTAGCGCCCCTTAGTGTATGTCATTCCTTCTGGATAAAGGTGGTATCATGGTATGGAGCCCAGATACTTAACCTCTGTGGTTACTGCATTATTATTATCTATGTGGTTTGTTGCGAATCGGGGATCCTCGGGAAGATCGGTGACGATCGGGGGATGGCATACGCGTGTCAGTAGTTACCTATTTTTGCAGAGGTAACCCGGCCTTGTGTTGGCAGAGATCCGGTTAGGTTCTCGGGTCGTCTATTCCAGGGACGTACCCATCGTGGATAGGAAGTTCCTTAGCCTGACCATTTGTTGGAAATCCAAAGAAACAATACGTGACGTGTACGGTTTTAGTTGTATTACCTGCTATGGAATGTGGCGGTAACCTGCTATTGAACATAGTAGCTATAGTAGGCATAAGTGCGGAATGCCTATGCTGGCTAAGATTAATATTATACTTTCGAAATGATTTCTACACTATGCACTAATAATAATATCAAAAATGATTTGATTTTGCGTAGTAAGCATCTTTGACTATCATAAGAAGAAATCTCCTCCAATTCTGCGTTTGCATTGTGTGTGTGGTGGGAGGTCTTATGGTAGTTTCATTTTCCAAAAGCATTGCGAATTGACTTTAAAATATTCCCTTGTTGTTTTTAAAGAAATAACTGTTTTACGATCTCACACCAGTCACCATGACTGACTCGGAGTTTATTGTTTCCCTTCTAAACTCTGGGTGCCCACCAATTTCCACACGGGCAGTCTAGAGTTAGATTGTCAGGATATTCTGGAGCTTTGGAGATAAGCTGGATGACGAGACGTGGTATTTGTATCTGATATATTTATTCCGCTGTGTATTCTGTATGAGGACAAGTTATATAACTGTCCATTGATGTGCTGTGTTGTATTGAGTCGTATATTGACTCTGATTGATGTATGTATAACTGATATAGTTATTTGTTTTAAAAGACTAGTAATTATCTATTGTATATTGTTCCGCTGCGATGTGTAAGATTCTGATATTGTTTTCTGTTCTGATGTTCTGATGTTGTTCTGTTCTTCTTCTTTCTTTCTTCTCTTTTTCTTCTTCTTCTACTTTTTCTTTTTCTTAAAACCATAACTTTTCGGGTTTCCGGCATTCGATGGCTCAGCAGTCGATAAAGTGAGTATCGATGTTGAATTTTCGAAAGTCGAAAATTTTCGGGATGTTACAGTTGGTATCAGAGCATATGGTTAAGCGACAACCCTGCTCTGTTGGGTGTTACTCATTAGAGATAGAGTCAGCAGTACTCTAGAATGAGTTGAGTGTAATAATAGATACGAGTGCGTATTTGTTAGTGAATATAAAATTGTTTTATATTGTGATGACTGGTTTATTGAGTGGTATATGAACCTTCGTCGGCACAGTCTTGCAAAACTGTATCGAAGGGGTTTCTAAACACTCGAATAGAACAATTCAGCACAGTATTGTTTTAAAATGGGGTAAATGAAATAATTTTACCCAAAACTATTTTTGTATATAAAAGAAATGATTTTCTGTAAATTATTACAGTATATGGATGCTTGGTTGTTAGGAAAGTGATAATATTGAAATGTTATCATTATTATATGAAATTGGATAAGAAATTCAAACCGTAACTCCAAAGTTAAGAAATTAATTCACATACGAATGAAATTTGAGATTATAAATTATAAATGTGATTTGTAATTTAAACGGAATTCCAGAGAAGTTTTTGGAATGTTTTGAAAAGAATTTGAAAATTGTGGAGATTTGGAAAGTTAAATCATTTTTGTAGTTGAAAATGAATTTCGAAGGTTTTGAAAAGTATTTTGGAAAGTTGAAAAGCTCTAAACTCTTTTCGGTCGCTGGAAAATAACTTCGGTAATGACTGCAGCATTATCGATGTTCATTTTCGGGTTTCCAAAAGAGGAATTGCTGCCAAATTATTTTAAATGGAAAGTTGTTTGAGATTTGGGTTTTGTTTGGAAATTCAAAAGGATAATTTGAATTGTTTTCAAAATGGTTTTGAAAAGGTTGAAAAGACTCTGGAATTGAGTATTGAATTATGAAAATAAATGAAAATTTTGAATGAACGAATAAATTTGCAAGTGAATCAATTAAATAAAATGAGATTGAAAATTAAAATTCGTTTCAAATTTGTAAGAAATGAATTGAAGTGAATAATTATAAATGAAAGATGAATAAAAGATAAAAAATTCAAAATGGAATGTAAATAAGTTAATAACTTATAGAATATTTGGTAATTTGATAGAAATGAGATTCAAATTGAAAATGAATGAATTAGTGGATGAATGAATAATTTGCAATTGTAAATGAAATTGAAAACAAATTTGAAATTGTAAGTGAATTGGAATTTGTAATGAGTTAGTAATTGAAACTAAGCTAAAAGAGCAATTATGAATGAAAGTTGTTTGGTTAATAGAATAAACCGAATGAAAATATGAAATGCAAATTAAATTGAATGGAATCAATTGCAAATGAAGTAGAATTAAAATAAATTGAATTTGTATCAATTCGAATTGGTTATAAACTAGAATGGATATGAATTCATTTTGTTTAAAAACGAATGTACCTTCAACAGTAAATATATAAGCATATATTGAAAATTTTGTAATCGAATTTGCAAAATAGTTTGAATACTGTAACTAGATATAATGGCTAGTAGATATACAGGTATTAAAGGAATTGGATTTGATTGTAAAGATAAATTTGAATTGCTCGGAAAAGGTAAGTATTTAAATTTGAATATGAGTTTTTGATGATTTCTTGTCTAGCCGCTTGGCTTTTTCCTTTTCTTTTTGAAATCTGAGAGTCCGTAGGGACGTTTTGTAGTCGTGCCGTATTAGCCGCGCAAAGGAGACGCTGGCGAAATTTTTCGAAAATTTCGAGTGTTAGAAAATTTTTGAGAAAATTTTGAAAGTTTAAATTTGAATTTAAACTCGAATTTGAATTTAGAAGTTAAACAATGTTGTTTGAAACTTATAATTGAAGTTGGAAAAGGTTAGTTGAAATAATAACGAATCTTTAGTAGAAAGATTTGTTATGGTAAAAATTTGATAAAACTATTGAATTGTGAAAGATAGTAGACGAGTTAAGGACATTTTTCCTAACTTGTAATTTCGAGGACGAAATTCTTTTAAGGAGGGAAGTTTGTAACGACCCTGAATTTCGAACGAATTAAATTTAAAATATTTAATTAATTTTAAATATTTGAACGATGATTTAATTTGAATCCCCGATATAACTTTGAATTTGGCGATTAAATTATACAATTTAATCTATTTCGACTGGATAAAAATTTGAATCTGCAATTCAAAGCTAAAGGAAAATATTTCAAACGCTTGTAAAATTTATATTGATAATTCGGAAGATAACAGAAGCTTCAGAATTTAATTTCGAACTGTTTTGTTCAGTTTTGAAATTTAATTGTTCGAATCGATATTTAAAAATAGTCATTTTTCAAACAGTCTCGGAATTCGACGAAACCAGTTTCATTGGGTCCGTAATATTTAATTATTGTCGGATTTCAAATTACGTGTTTATCGGAGCTATTATGTGAACGTACAACACATAAACGCGTTGAAATTAAATCAGATTCAAATTTAAATTTTTAATCAACACCAGCCACCCTAGTCTCTGATTTGCGTCGACCTACTCTCTGTTATTCGCGTACTCTTGTTTCCTCCCCATCTGATATCACGCAACCTTTCTCTGCTCGTTCAGTAAAAAGAATAAAGCAAACCATCTTCTTCTATCTGTACAAATCAAATAAAAAAAATGGCGGAGGTTCTTTCGTTCGAAATTAAACTTACTCCCCTCAAATTTACTAAAGCATGTCAAAGCCTCTTCTCGTTCGTAAACGAATCCATTCGCGAATCATCAAAATAAAATAAAATGGCGACCGAAGCTAGAACCAAAGCAATCGCGTTATCATCATCAAATCGAAACTGAGGGAGGAGTTTCGCGAGTTAGGTTTGAAAGTGATTGGGTCGCGGTCGATTAGGCAATCGAGGAGGGTGCGATGGCGACTCTGGCGATGGGGATTCACGAGGCGCGAAGGCGCGAAGGCTGATGTTGATGGAGTGTGGTCGCGACTGTGACTGGAATGCGAGGCAGTGGCTCGAAGTCGAACGAGGTTGGGGATCGCGGCGGCGTTCGCAAGCATGGTGGCTCGAGTTCGAGCGCGATGGAAAACAGGAGGACGAGTCCATGGTCAGTGGCAGCTAGGGCTTCGAGTTGTCAGTGGCAAGTCGAGGCTGGTGAGGGGTTGTTCGCGAAGCTGGCGAGCCAGTTGGGGGGTCGAGTTTTCATTGGAGTCTGTTCCTTTGAGTTCGGCTGTAAGGTATACGATTTAATCATCTTTTGGTTAATAATTTATGTTTTAAAAATTTAAATTTTTATTTTGGTTTCAATTTAAGTTTACATATATACATGTGTCTGTATATATATATACAGAGAAGTATATATGTGTAGTTTTTCTTTCCAGTAAAACAATATACATATATATATATATATATTTAGTTTTAATATGTTTAATGAAGAGGAAAAGGAAAAAAAAATTTTTATTAAGTTAAAACAGTAAAGTTTAAAAATACCAATTTTGGTAAAGTGTATATTAGCAAAGTTTGAATGTGAGCAATTTCTGAATTTTAATTAAGTACAAATTCAGTAAAATAATTTAAAAAGATTGAAACAGAAATATGAAAATAAATATAAATGTGTTAGCCTATTAATCTTTTAGAGAAAAAATTATATCCAAAGGATAAATGTGTTAATTCACTTTAGTTACCGAACAATTTATTTAAAAGAAAGTTAGTTTAAAATTTTAAACTGGTTAATTAATTTATCAAATAGGAAAATTTATTTGTTTGACAAATTTGAATATTAATAAATTGTGTAAATGTTTATACAAGGTTTGAAACCGTGAGAAAATGATCAAAATGGAAATGGGATGGCAAGTTAAAAAGCTAAGGTGAGATCTCCTCACTCAGATTTATATTGAATTGCAGTTATTGATTGATGATCTAATTGCTATGTTGATGTGCTATTAGATATGATAGGATATATCTATATATATAGCAGTATATACATATTGGCATATGTATATATTGGATTGATGATTTCCCGCCTCGTATAGCGGATGAGACCCTATTGCGCCGTTAGTAAGCGGATTTTATAAAACCTATATACCGCGATAATTCCGTACTGGAGCGGAATTGGTATTGTGCTAACATCTGTGGATGCAGGGAAACAGGTTGGAGGGATCCAACTGGATTCCTCACCGTATTGATTATTTACAGATATTGATGTATATTCTGTTATCATATGATGATATATGATATTTGACTGTTGTGATGGACTGATTGGTGTTGTGATATCATCGGATTCAGTTTTGAAGTTTAAAAATAACGACTTTTATTTTAAAAAGATTTTAAAGTGATTTTTGAAAAGTAGACGTTTATCGAATTTTTGAATTGATTTATTTCAGAAAAATAAACGTCTAGAATTTTAAAGTTATAAAAGTTAAGATTTTTGGTGAAATATAACCAAAGTGTGATTTTTGAAATGAAAGTTGATTTAATTGTAAAATAGGTTAAATTGAGATTTTTAAAGTATTATAAAAGATGTACAGAAAAATTGATATATTTATCAATTAAAATTTTTGGAATTTTAAAATGAGTTTTTATAAGTGAAGATACGAATCTTATAGAATTTTAAAATTGTGAAGATATGAAATTTATAGATGTATAAATTGTGAAGTTAAAATGAATGAAATTGTAGAATAGAAGATTTATAAGGAATTAACTTATAAATTGGATTTTTGCCTACAAATGAAATATTGATCGAATTTGTTAATAAAGGAGATTTACAAATCGAAGTTGTTATAAAATATAAAGGGTGAAATTTATAAACATTGTTTTATAAATTCAAAACCAATTGAAATTGATAGGTTAAACATAGAAGTTTAATAAAGGAGGTATATCCGCGATTTTGGATAGTGGATAATTATTGAAATAAAAATGGGTAGAAAATATTGAAATGTGGTTAGTGAAGTATATTCAAGATTTTGGACAGTGAATATATTGTTAAGTAAAATGGATACTGTTTTGGGAAAGTGATATTGAAAAATGAAGTTAAACATTTTAAAGATGTTTTAAAATGTATTATAAATCGAAAGCAGAGATTTCCGCAGTTCTTGTTGAAATAGACGTTTTCGAAGAATAAGGAAATGATGGACTATAACACTGTTGTTATAGTAAATGATTTCCGGAAGGAAATGTTTTATATAGTATTGGGATTTACACATCTATCTAAATCCGAATCCCTATACTAGTGATTTTGAGTCGTCGTAACGATGTTTTACGCAACATTCGTTTTGACTTAAATAGATGTTAAAATTTATGATTTCCTTAAAGAATGAACTATATACTTAATTTGATTTAAGTATATCGAATATTTTCAAATGTTGAAAATAAATGATTTGTGAAATACTTATTATTAAATAAGTATGGAAATGCTTTTCTAATATGAAATGAAACGTTTTGAGATTTTATCTTCTTAAAGATAAAATGAAATTGAATACTTGAAATCGATTTGAGAATCGTATATCAGTAGATATTTTGAAGATATAAATTCACGATGGAATTTATTAAAAGAAATGGGAATTCGTATTAAAAATAAATATTGATTTATTTTTAAAGTGTGGAAATTTTATATCTAGTAAGATATTTTTGAAGATAAATAATTTGGAAAATTATTTGGAATCTGATGATGTTGCGCATCTTTATTGATAGTTAAATAACCGACTATCAATAATTAC
This sequence comes from Allium fistulosum, assembly GCA_030737815.1. Taxonomy (NCBI): domain Eukaryota; kingdom Viridiplantae; phylum Streptophyta; class Magnoliopsida; order Asparagales; family Amaryllidaceae; genus Allium; species Allium fistulosum. The sequence goes on from CM060906.1 coordinate 425,501,200, forward strand.
CTTTAGATAGGTATTTGTTGTGAATTGGATGAATTTGAATGCCACACTTATTTTTGAAAAATCGCTCACTATTCGGGTTAACCGGGAAAGGACCATGGGGTCGTATAACCCATTCCGAATATGTGATACGTCGTTATGAATTGCATTCGAAGACCGGTGTTGAAGACCGGATATTTTTGAAAACGGAAGGATTACCGTCGAGTTACTCTACATCGGCTGATCTCCGATTTAGAGGTTTTATCACCCTTAGTGACGGGAAGTCCGGACGTGATTAGAAATTTATCCGGAAATGCAAGGGCTTCGTGAGAAGTGCCTTCGGTTCTGTTCGATCCCGGAACAGACTTGTATGGATTGTGTGTCTGACGTTACAATTTGAGATATAAAGCTGATTTCTTTCAAATACATTTCTGTTGGTGGCGGAGAATTTATTCTCTTAGCTTAACACCCTTCTCTGAGACGTACGAGCTCAGAGGTTATGTAGTTGAAATTTATCAGCGATATATCCCAATTTGGTAACGTGGCATAGTGAGTGTTGCTGTGAAATGATCGGTGTTTGATCATTTGTGATATGATCATTTGTTTGATCTTATATCTTTGTGATCATAGGTTGATCATTTTGTTTGACCCGAAGCAGGGCTTTTTGAGAAACCGTAGCTTTGTGGACGAGACTTCGTCGAGCCTCACACCCCGGAAATGGTCGAAACAGGAAGAATGCAGCAAGGTTCTAGGGAGTAGCGCCCCTTAGTGTATGTCATTCCTTCTGGATAAAGGTGGTATCATGGTATGGAGCCCAGATACTTAACCTCTGTGGTTACTGCATTATTATTATCTATGTGGTTTGTTGCGAATCGGGGATCCTCGGGAAGATCGGTGACGATCGGGGGATGGCATACGCGTGTCAGTAGTTACCTATTTTTGCAGAGGTAACCCGGCCTTGTGTTGGCAGAGATCCGGTTAGGTTCTCGGATCGTCTATTCCAGGGACGTACCCATCGTGGATAGGAAGTTCCTTAGCCTGACCATTTGTTGGAAATCCAAAGAAACAATACGTGACGTGTACGGTTTTAGTTGTATTACCTGCTATGGAATGTGGCGGTAACCTGCTATTGAACATAGTAGCTATAGTAGGCATAAGTGCGGAATGCCTATGCTGGCTAAGATTAATATTATACTTTCGAAATGATTTCTACACTATGCACTAATAATAATATCAAAAATGATTTGATTTTGCGTAGTAAGCATCTTTGACTATCATAAGAAGAAATCTCCTCCAATTCTGCGTTTGCATTGTGTGTGTGGTGGGAGGTCTTATGGTAGTTTCATTTTCCAAAAGCATTGCGAATTGACTTTAAAATATTCCCTTATTGTTTTTAAAGAAATAACTGTTTTACGATCTCACACCAGTCACCATGACTGACTCGGAGTTTATTGTTTCCCTTCTAAACTCTGGGTGCCCACCAATTTCCACACGGGCAGTCTAGAGTTAGATTGTCAGGATATTCTGGAGCTTTGGAGATAAGCTGGATGACGAGACGTAGTATTTGTATCTGATATATTTATTCCGCTGTGTATTCTGTATGAGGACAAGTTATATAACTGTCCATTGATGTGCTGTGTTGTATTGAGTCGTATATTGACTCTGATTGATGTATGTATAACTGATATAGTTATTTGTTTTAAAAGACTAGTAATTATCTATTGTATATTATTCCGCTGCGATGTGTAAGATTCTGATATTGTTTTCTGTTCTGATGTTCTGATGTTGTTCTGTTCTTCTTCTTTCTTTCTTCTCTTTTTCTTCTTCTTCTACTTTTTCTTTTTCTTAAAACCATAACTTTTCGGGTTTCCGGCATTCGATCGCTCAGCAGTCGATAAAGTGAGTATCGATGTTGAATTTTCGAAAGTCGAAAATTTTCGGGATGTTACACTCGTCCATGCCGAGATCTCTCCACCGCGATCGACCATGGCCCCTACAACACTGCCGTTCATCGTGAATACCCAAAAGAATGCACATCAAAGAACCGGACCAACTCCGACTACCGATTAACGATCGGTTGGCATGGACGAGTTCGTGGAGAGCTCCACGCTTTTCATGTTGAACGCTTCCCTTAATTTTGCCTCGATTTTCGCGTGAAATCTCGGCCATTGGATGGAGGAGATAGATAATGGCAGCTACGAATTAGTTTTTAGGGTTTTAGCAATTGTGAGCTCCTATTTATAGACAAATAAAATATCTAAACACTATTCACGCTCCTAAATTCTGAACTCCAATCTAGACGTGCCAACTGGCTTCCTATATGAAATACCCCTATTACGACACAATTGAACTAGTATTGGGATTCAATTCCAAAGTATACAGAAGTTAACTTTTAGAATAAAATTTCATTTAATTTAATTTCTTTAATTAATTTCTATGCGTTTTGAGCTCGCACGGACTAAACAATTCGTCCGATCGCCATGAAATTCGAGGCATGCTATAATTCATCATTATGAATCCAATGGAACTATTTTCATCGAAATCCGAGATAGTGCCACGGAAGGCTATTTTCATCCGTTAATTAAAACGATAATTATAAAACAAGTTTAATCACTGTTAAATTCAAATTCAAAAGTTTACTATCTTCTTTCTTATTCAATAGAATCTTAAATCAACTTTTGAAATCATTTTATTCACATAAAATTAAAGATTTAATAGTTTTAAACAATTCCAAATATTCAATTTAACAATTCCAAATATCCAATTTAACAATTCAATTATCAAATAAATCGCTGAATTTGAAACATAAGTTGTTTAACTTTTAAAATTAACTTTTTAATATTTAAAATCAATTAAATATTTTGATTTCAAATGATTGAAATTCTGAGTCCTTGCATATTTCCTCTTTCTTGAGATGAAAGACTACATTCCGTAGTATAGTAGTTTTTAATGGAGCTAATGTCTGTGGAGTCAAACTTGTACAAGCCATTACATAGATTACCATTTAATAATGTTTTCTTGTTTACCTTATCTTTAACAGAACAAAAATTAGGGTGAGACTCAAAAAATACGCTATTATCAGAGGCAAACTTAACAACACTTAATAAACTTTTCTTTATTTCAGGTACTCTGACCAAGTTGTTCAAATAAAGCATTCTTGAAGAGTTGTTGCTATTTATAGTGCTAGTTCCTATATGAGATATTGGAATAGAAAACCTATTACCCATATGAACTGAATTCATACCTTTGTATTCTGAATTGCCTAGGTTAAGATTATTTAGATTATTAATGATATGATGAGTTGCTCCAGAATCAAGGTAACATGCTTCATTTGATATGCCTTCAGATTGAGCAAGTGAATCTTCCATATGCTAAAAGTTGTTGAGATCAAAAGCTTTAAGAGAGGCAGAAGAGGACTGGGCAAGATTAGCATTGTAAGTAGTTCTCCGATTGTTGTTGTTAAGGTTAGATTCAAATCTAAAGTATAATTTGAGGGCTGCGTGACCATACTTGTCACATATTTGACATCTAGGTTTAGAATTCCATCGGTCTCTTCCCCTACCTCTTGAATGGCCTCCTCTTGCATAGCCTTCTCTCTGATTGGAGTTGTATTGTTTTCTTAGATTTCCATTAGGTCTGATGTTTGTTTTCCTTTAATTTTTTTTATTCTGAAGCCTATCTTGATTCTTGAAACTGGAAGCATAATTGAAAGACAAGTCAGAAATGGAAGGGGATTTTTGTTCAAGATGACTTTCATGAGCTAACAAGGTTGAGTGGACATATCGTAAACTGGGTGCTATTTATTTTGAAGATATGACAGCTACAATAACTTCATATTCATCAGTCAGGCCTTTTAAAATTCCAAGAATCTGATCTGAATCACTTATTTTATGCCCAACATTATGAAGAAGTTTACATATGATTTAAATTACGCAAGATAGTCCCTCATTGATAAGCCTTCCTTTCTTAGATTTTGTGATTGTCTTTTGTAATGCATGATCTTGGCTAATGATTAGTTGTTGAAAATCGGTTGCAATGCATTCCAGATATCAAAAGCAGCAGTACAACCAATTATTTATGGAAGGAGTGAGGCAGATATTGAACTCAAGAGAAGAAGAAAGAAGATTATCTTGGTGTTGAATGTGATAAAAATCTTTATTCTGGGGAGTAATCCTTCAGGATTTGCATTGATTTCGGTGGAATAGCCTGAGTCGTTGTATGAAACCTTCCAAACCATATCCTCTAATTGCCATCTCAACCTGAAACTTCCAAAGAAGAAAGTTATTTTCTTTTAATTGTATGGTAATTAATTGGCTTTAAGGGGTAGTAATAGTTTTGAGAGATTCTTGAATATCTTGATTGCTCTGTCAGTTTGGTAGAACTTCATCAATGTGGGACATGATAGAAGATTTATGATTGTTGTTTGTAATATGATTTTTGATTTTGATTTGAAGCTAAGTTTTAACCATCATTGGCCACGATTTATACGAATGGATAAGAAGAATTTTTGAAGGGTTGTTGAAAAAGAAATTTCCAGATCTTGAAGCAAATGAGGAAAAAGTATAAGAACTTGAATAGATCTGAATGAGTGGAGAGATGGAACAAGAGCTGTTAAGCTATGATCTGGCCCTAATACCAAGTAAGAAAAGACATGAAAACAGAATATACAAAGTTATAACAGAAAAGAAAATGAACTTGAGATATATCAGAATGGTTAATACATTAAGAAGCTTACGCATGTATTTATAGTATCACATATATGCACAGCTGCATATAGCCATTTGAACTAATTATAACATGTCATAAAACTTGACCAATCATAACAGCTTTACAAGCAGTTAATAACAGCCAATGCTTAGACTTAATCAATATACTTTAATTAATCAAAATCTGTATCCTAATCAATCATTGATAGCATAAGAGCAATTATGGTAGGAAGAGAAGAGAGAACGAAAGGAAGAAGGAGAGGAAAACATATAACGAATGAGGGGGAAGTTGGCGTTAATACGTTGGCATCGGACGTATTATTTTCCAACTTCCCCATCAATGGTCCTATTGGGGAGAATTGGTCGTTGGAGCTTTCGACGAACGATAACGTGTCATTATTTGGCGGCAAACGGTAACTAATTTTTTTTCCACTTCTTTAGCTGCTAGTGTTAGATGCACAATTAGAAAGAACAAATGTACTTATCATCGTTGCATTGGAAAACGCTATTAATGAAATAAGAAGATCAAGTGCTGCAAGTCTTTTCAAAAAATTCGAGTTCATAAAAAATGATCGAAGTATATTAGTAAACTACCTCTATACCTCATATAAGTGAATTATTACAAGGTTTTAAATCTACATACGTTTTCAGGGTTAGAAGATCTAAAACAAAAAATATAATTTACACCTAGGTTCACCCAAATCACTGCCGGGATATTCATATCTTCGATGAGATCTGAGGCAAGATCTATTTGCACGAATTTGGCTGTGTTGATGTATTTTTTATTGGACAGGGCCCAAAATTCAGACCTTTATACTGCACGTCTAAGCTATCACGATTAATTTAGTATCTATATATAATAGGAAAACTTCGTTTGAAGCTTTTGAAATGTCAAAAACGTCCTTTCGAATCTATACTGCAGACAGGGTTATTTTTGTACAAAAGTTATCACGTTCTTTATGCACAATTTATATGTTTCCTCCCCTTCTCCAACCGCATAACTCAATCCTCCATAATCCCCAACGTAACCCTAAAAATGTAACAAATTACTTTCTTCTATTGCAGGCTCAGTCGAATTAACGCAACCAACAACTTTCCTCAGCCATAATCTCAATTAGATTTCACCTAACCATGGTAGAGATGGTCTAAATGATGCAAAACCTTCGAGATCGAAAATGGTTGAAATCGAGCTGAAATAGAAGCAGGTATAATGATTTTATGTGTAGATTCTGCTTCCTAAGGAAGAGAAATGTAACTCTAGAGCCGAGAGGTAAACGGGAAACTTTGAGTCTTTCATTTTTCTTTATACATTCCATTCTTATAGTTATATAGAAATTAAGATATAGTAAACTATTGGATGGCAGTCAAAGACTAGAGAAATAAAATGTTAAACCCATGATTGAAACTTGGATGAATGCTATTATGAAATATTTTTATTTTTCTTACTGTCTTAAGTTAAACCCTTTTGCCTTTTAACAGAGCACACATTGTGTTCCAAATTCTCTTTATATTGTTTTTAACATAGAGATTTGAAACATTGGTTTACTTTTCTCTTTTTATCTTTAGCTACTATAATAACAGTTAGTGAAAAATAAGTGAAGGGTACATTGTATCAATTCAAATATACCTTCAAATTCATGCAAAAGTTTAGCACCATCTATTCACTTGATTCATACTGAAAATACCAAACCTTTGATCTTCATTAGTAAGAATGAATTAACATAAAACACGAATAGTTTATCTGCAAATAAAATATAAATATTGGGTCCATAGTGAAAAATGTGATCATGCAATTGCGTTACAAATTTTCTTAATTTTTTAACCATCCACTTCTCCTTTTAAATAAAAAATTTGTATTTTAAAAATATTATTGTTAATTTTATCGTTTTGTATTGTTCAGTTGAAAAAAACGGTTCTTGATCACGACAGCATGTGTAACCTTTGTTAAAGAACCTGCATGTTGTAAAATAACAAATAAGGTATCTACTTTATAAATTTTATAAATATCATCTAAGTGGTAATCCAAGTTTCATGTCTTCTCATAAGAATGAATACCTCACAATATTTAACTACAGACATGCCCATGTTATGACAATAGCAAATAACACTTAGGAACCCCAACTCACTAAGAAGCAGCTCTCCAACTATCATCAGAGATTAAATGGGCAATGGTCACTGGCTACTGAATTTACATTGTATAAACTTTGGAGTTAGTAGAACAGGTTACAGACCTATAGTCAAGTTGATTGCACGGAGATGGCTTCTAGAAAGAATAGATTCGGGAAGTACAGTAGCTATTCTGGCATTCAGATTCGGTGAGAATCTAATTTCATTCATCTGTTTTATGGAAGTGGTGAGAATCTAATTTCATTCATCTGTTTTATGGAAGTGGTGATAATAATTATTATCTACAACTCTGTAATTAGGATGTGAAAACCGAAGTTCATTCGGATAATTCATTGAATGGAAGTTTTTAGATAATAGAAAATGCTCAAACTCATCAAGCAAATGAACTCTTAGATTCAGTATGCTACCATTTGTACTTTCATTCAATTGATAAATACCTGTAATTTATGGAGCATGGTAACTCTTGCTGACAATATTTGGTTGAAGTTGTTATTGATCATGAGCAATATTATTTCAAATTTTATATCTTCATAACTGTATATGGTCAATGCTCTAAGTACACTATATGCTTTCAAATTGAAGATACACACTACATATGAAATGGTTAAAAGGTTTTTTGGATATTGGATTTTAATTATACTTAAATAAATGTAATAATGAAAGCGGTTATTATATTTTATACCTCAAAAGGATTACCGAACTGAATTAATACTTAGCTACACAGGAAGTTGGTGCTGTAAATAGTATCACATCACTACTATTTCAACCATGCATGTCTTTTATATTAACCACTTTTCTAACAAAATTAGTGAAGTTTAAAACAGAAATACAAATTTATTTTTCTATATAAGGACTGAAAAATCATGTTTATATAATTTTTTATGTTGCTTTAAGCATTACTTAGCCTACCATTTTCATTATTTTTCTTCAGAATAAGGTAAATACATGATACACCAAGAACATCATGCAAGTTTCCAATGCTTAAAAGTTTGTGTTGCATCATTTCTTTCACTTTACTATGGACAAAATGCGGGCGTTCTAAGTGTAAAGAGGCAAGCAAGAATCCCGGCCGAAAGTGTGCAAATTGGTGGGCAAAAACAAAGAAGGTCACGAGAATTATAAAAATGTTATTTAGAAGAATGAAATTGGAGGAAGTGTGTTATTTTGTCTGTTTGTGTTAGTCAATTTGTTTTGACAGTGAGCAATTATTGCATTTCTCATTTGAGAAGAATGAAATTAACATGTTTAAATTAATAGGTTACTCTTAGTTCTTCATCACGTGTATATTTCTACAAGTCAAAAGACCGCTAGCATGGATGTGAAATCTTTGGAGTGTGGATTAAGAGATTTTGGATTGGAACCCCTAAACGTCAATTATCAAATTTCATTTATAAAATAAAAATGAATATATGTATGAAATCATATGCTTTCATTGATAAATATTCCGAGTTATTTTCCACAAGGGTCAGCCCGACAGACTTTGATCGGAATGATATGTTTTGGCAACAGCAAGTAAATAAATATTGTGAGCTGATTGGTGTCAATAAAATGGATATTCGAAATGTTATGGATATGGATGCTTATTATGAAGGGTTTGCAGTGACACTGAGTTCTTTGTCCATGTGGTTTATGAACATTGTTCCAACAAGTACAATGAACACTTTGTCTGCTATATATGATCGTGGTTTACTCGGTGCTTTACATAATTGGTAAATATATCAGCAATCTAGCCAAATGCCAAAGTTTCATTTTTCCATGTCATTTTTGGATATTTTCATTTGCATTAAGATTTCTGATTGTAGGTGTGAACCATTCCCAACTTACCCACAGTCGTATGACATGTTGCATGCTTTTCATCTTTTTTCAAACTACAAAAGAATCGAAGAGGTATGCACAATAGAAGATATAATACTCGAGATGGATCGAATTATTCGACCTGCGATTTCACAACTATAATTGTCTTTCAACTTATGTTATTGCCGTTAAATTAAGTGATTTGTTATTGAAAAAAATGAAGGTGCTTCTTATCTGTGCATATTACTTGGTTTAGGTACCAACTTACAGACACAGACTTAATTTTCTTATTGATGATACATATTGCTGTTCTCAAATAATTACCATTTTAACGAGTACTAGATACTTATATAAACTAAGTCAGTGGATAAGTTCCAGAATTTCACTAAGGCTCCTTGCCTTCTTCACTGACATTTGAAATAAAACATAGAAACACAACTGAAAAGCTAATTTCTCATTTGGTACTGACAATGCAAACAAAAGTGTAGCAAAACTTTTATAATTTAGTTGTGTTATTTGCAACATGAAGAAAATAGGATTTCATCCAAGTGACATTGATATACCCCAGTACTATTTGTACAAAATAGCATATGACGAAGATTGTAATAATCCAAATTTATCCTTCCTTGGTACATTATTACTTTTTGCGTGATATGTATTCTTCATGTGTTTTATTAAAGTCCTGGCACATGCAGGGATTTATCATCATCAGAATCTCTTATAACTAGAATCAAAACTCTTGCACCTCAATTTCTTTGGGATGTTTCTTCTCATATGCTGGAAAATGAGGAAAATAAAAGAATATCATTATTGTTTCACTTATTATAGAGTTTGTAAGTTTCTTAATATGATAAAAAACTTTGTTGTAGATTGTTTGTTTTTTTATGTTACATAGCTCAGTACATATATCACTTGATTCATTGGATCTATCAAGTTTGATCGTGTTATTCTAATTTGATTAATTTATATTTCACTGGAAATGTATATATTCCACTTCATTTTTATTTTGCAATCAATGTTGTGTAATTTAATTTGCCAATAACTTACAATGAACCTCAGATGCATGATATTACTACTACTACTACTACCATCAGCCTCCTCCTCCTCCTTCTGCTGCTTTTTTGGTAAGAAAATGATGAAGCATGGACAAACGTAAATATAGATTGTTAATTTGTACATAAAACAATACTTGACTTTGATTTGCATTTTGCACTATAGAAGAACATTTGATTTCAGTGGTGTAGGAATTTACTCTTAATATTAAGTTATTTTGGCGTCTAATTAGATGATTAGACAGTAGTCTTAAAGATCAATTCCTGAAGTTTGACAAACTGCCTTTGAATATGGGCTGTCGGATATGAAACCACCAATAATGATGATCAAAGTTGTGCATATTCCAGAAAAATATAATCAACCTTTTGTTATATGTTTTATACTTTATTGAATTATTGGATCAGTATATCAAGCTTAATGAATATTACGTGTACGTAAGTTAATGAATATTGGATGTACGTAAGGTGAAAAGAAGGCATACTGGATACCTCAAAATGAAGGTTTTTAATATTACAAAATTACCCTTACATCTTTAGCCCTCAATAGTTAAATAAATTAGTGTATTTTTTTACATTACGCGATTCCACACCATCGTTTTCCCCTGTATCAATATATCTCATTTCCTTTCCAAAATCATTGTGTTTCCTATATTCTTTGTAACTTCCATAATTTATTAAAGAATAGTGAATAACTAACGAATAAAATTTCTAACAATAAATCAAAATAAAAATGAAATCCATTGAAATCCTTACTTTTGATTTCTCTTTTCATAATGTTGTTTTACCCATAATAAATTTATATTTCCTTATCGGGGAACAAGATAATGATTCAAGCTACCGAAGTATGGCTACAGATATATATAAGGAATGAGACCTTTATTTTATGCATATGATCATTATTTTATAATAAATAAATATGCTCTCGGTTTTCTTTGCACACGTCCAGCGGACGTGCCTAATATATGTATATATGTTTGTATGTGTATGTGTATGTATGGTCATTATTTTAAAAAAAAAATTCTCTTAATGTTCTTTACACACGTCCAACGGACGTGCCTAACGTACTGGTATAGATAATAGGGGTATTGGTTTAAAAGGCAAAAATTTATATTTTGTTAACCTCAAGGACACAACCTCGATATTTTAGCCATTAGGACAAACCGTCAAAATTATCAACCACCACTCCTCGCACCACCATCCGCCGCCATCACCTGAACCACCAGCCTCGTGCCGCTCTCAGCATCACCACAATCGTCAAAATCTGAAATTTTAGTAGCAGGTTCGATACTGCAACTATGTAGTATCAGTTTGAGCCCAGTTTATTTTTGAGTCTTTGTATATATTTGGGAAACTCTTTTGTGTGAGACAGATAAAGTATCAATAAAATTTTCTGCTTCTTCTTCTTGTAATTTTCTGTGATTCAGAAATTTATCATGGTATCGGAGCACTCGGTTGATTTTCTTTTAGATCTTTTAAATCTTCTATAGATCTATTAGATCGATTGTTTTTTTTTCTTCTTCTTTTGTCCTAAATAATGGCGAACGATGATGATTCAGTTTCTCAGATCAATTTACCGACGCAGAATGTTTCTGGATTTAATTTCAATGATCCTTATTATCTGTTAAATTCCGATCATCCAGGTATGCAACTCGTTAGTCACATCCTTATGGGTTCAAATTTTATGAATTGGTCTAGAACAGTTAAAATGGCATTGATAGCTCGAAATAAATTGCAATTTGTTGATGGAACTCTTCTGATGCCTACTGAACCTTCTCTTGATCTTCAAAAATGGATAAGAAATGATTACATGGTTATGTCATGGATTTTAAATTCGATGGATAAAACTTTGGCTGAGAGTTTTATGTTTGTAAATTCATCTCATCAATTATGGAAAGAGTTGAATGAAAGATTTGGTCAGATTACTGCACCGAGGATATTTGAGTTGCATTAGAATCTTACTTCAACTCAACAAAATGATACTTCTATAGCAGAGTATTATGGTAAGCTGAAGAGTGTTTGGGATCAATTACAAATATTAGAAGGTTTTCCTCAGTGTTCTTGTGGTGCTTTGAACAATTGCAGTTGTGGAATTTTTAAGAAATTTCTGGAAATGGATCAGAGAAATAAATTGATGCAATTTCTTTCAGGTTTGAACAAGGAATTTGATCAAGTTAAAGTGAATATTCTTAGTACTGATCCACTTCCAAATGTTCATAAGGCATATTATACTTTACAGCAAGTTGAGCAACAGAATAAACTTAATAGTGTTAATTCTCTGAATGAAATGAGTGCATTTCAAGTTCAAGTTCTTAAAATTTTTTCAAAGCCTGCTTATCAATCTGTTAAGAAAGAGCTTAGGAGGCAGAAAAGTGAAGCTGTTTGTGATTATTATAAGAAGAAAGGACATACTATTGAACAATGCTTCAAATTCGTTGGTTATCTAGAATGGTGGACAAATTTAAAAGGAAAGAAGAATTCTAAGCTGGCAGGAAATGTACAAAATAATTGTGATGGAATTCTCGGAAAAGGACCATAATAAATTGAAGAATCAAGTTCATCAAATAAGGCTGTTGATCCTGTTATGGCTTCTGCTCTTTATAATGAAGTTTTGAAGATGGTTCAACAAAATGCTAAAGGGACTACATCTGAAGATAATCCTCTGTATACTGCTACAAACTTTGCAGGTATATTTTCAGCATCAAATTTTGATCAGTTGGTTAAAAGATTTGATTATGATAGTTGGATCATAGACACAAGAGCAACAGATCATATGGCATCTAATTTGTCATTTTTTTCTTCACTTAAACAACTTAATAATCCAATTAAAATATCATTACCTGATGGAACTGGTATAATGGTTAAATATGTTGGCACGGTTGATCTAAATTCTAGAATAATCCTCAAAAATGTCTTCTGTATTCCTGAATTCAAACATAATTTGCTTTCTGTTGGAAGATTATTAGATGATAATCATCTAATTGCCACAATTACAAAAAATTCATGTCATTTTCAGGACCTTTCAACTAAGCAAGAATGTGCTGTTGGATCAAGGCACTTCGGCTTATACAAGTTCTTCTCCAATTCTTCTTCAAACTTTACTTCATATGGTTCAGCTATTTCTTCTGAATCCGTTTTTACTAATAATTCTTTTTCTTATGCAAATAATATCATTACATCTATTGCTAAGCCTAGTATTGATGTCATTCATGCTAGATTAGGTCATATTTCTGCTAGTCATATGAAACATTTAACCATTCCAGGCAAAAATGATAATAATAATTGTGATTTTAGTTGTGAAGCTTGTGTATTTGGGAAACAACATAAAATGCCTTTTCTGCATTCTGATTCATATGCTTATGATTTTTTTGACATGATACATATTGATCTATGGGGTCCATATTCAAGACCTTCTTTATCTGGTGCTAAATATTTCTTAACTATTGTGGATGATCATACTAGAACCACTTGGACCCATTTAATTCAGTCAAAAACTCAAGTTTATTCTGTTCTTGTTGGCTTTCTTCAATATGTTGAAACTCAGTTCAATAAGAAAGTGAAAATCATTAGAAGTGATAATGGAACTGAAATAATTCAGGAGTCATGCAAAAATTTGTTTACAAATAAAGGAATTATTCATCAAAGAAGTATTCCAGGAAATCCACAACAAAATGGTAGGGTGGAAAGAAAACATAGACATCTACTTGAAACAGCTAGAACCATAAGATTTCATGTTGGTTTGTGTTATAAATTTTGGGGAGATTGTTTGCTTGCTGCAACTCATATTATAAATCTGTTACCAAGTTCTGTTTTAAAATGGAAAACACCTTATGAACTTCTCATGAAAAAACAACCAGATTATAGTTATTTGAGAGTCATTGGATGCTTATGTTTTGCTGCTCAAAAATTAGCTGATAAATTTGCTCCAAGATCAAGAAGATGCATTTTACTTGGATATCCTTATGCTCAAAAGGGTTACAAATTATATGATCTTAATACTCATAAAGTGTTTTTGAGTAGAGATGTTTATTTTGTTGAAAATTGCTTTCCTTTTAAAGATGATTCAAAAATGATCCCTTCTTCTATTCCTCAAGTAATAGAAACTGCATTTCCTCAAGTTAATCCTGCATTTGATTTTCAAAATCTGTCTCATTGTACAAATAATCAAGATCATAATCAGCAACAAGATCGATTTCCTCAGAATTCTTTTGAAATTTCTGCTCCAAATCTTGATTCCTCTGAAATTCAGAATACAAATTCTATTGTTTCTTTTCCTGTTCCTCAAGCCACAACAACTCAAAACCTCAGAGTATCTTCCAGAATTAGCAAATTACCTAAAAGATTTGATGATTTTGTTATGACAAAACAAGTTACTAGAGTTGTTCAAAATATTGATTCAGAAAGTTCTACTTCCTTCAATGTTTATGCTGAACCAAGTCTTGCTCATTTAAATAATGAAAATTTACATAGCTTGAATAATGTATTGGTAGCTTATGAACCTTCTTCATATAATCAAGCAAAGAATCATCCTGAATGGGTTGAAGCAATGAATAAAGATTTACAAGCTCTTGAAGCCAATGATACATGGGAGCTGACTGAATTACCTTTTGGTAAGAAAGCTATTGGGTCTAAATGGGTTTATAAAACTAAATTTAAACCAAATTGTGATGTTGAAAGATGTAAAGGCAGGGTTGACAAACAAATATCTGGTAAAGATTATAAACACACTTTTAGTCCAGTAGCTAAATTAACCACTGTTAGGTTAATTATAGCTGTAGCTGCAATAAAGAAGTGGGAGATTCAGCAGTTGGATATTAATAATGCTTTTCTTCATGAATATCTTGATGAAGAAGTTTATATGACTCCTCCTCTTGGTTATGATAAGGTTAAACCAGGTCAGGTCTGCAAACTTAAAAAATCAATTTACGGTTTGAAACAAGCAAGTAGGTGCTAGAATAAAGAATTGACAAATTTTTTGATTCAATGGGGTTTTACTCAATCTAAACAAGATTATTCAATGTTTTTCATGCACAAGGGTGATTTTTTTATTATTGTTGTCACATATGTTGATGATTTGTTATTGATTGGAAATGATACGTCGGTGATGAATAAGTTGAAGACTGATTTGCATAATGCTTTTACTATCAAAGATTTAGGCATTTTGAAATATTTCCTTGGAATAGAAGTATCAAGATCAGAATCAGGTATACTTCTAAATCAAAGGAAATATATTTTGGATATGCTTCGAGATAATCAGCTTGAAGGATGCAAACCTGTTTCTTTTCCAATGCAAAAAGGTTTGAAGCTCAGTGTTTCTGATGGAGAGATATTGGAAGATCCTGAAATTTATAGAAGACTAATTGGTAAATTTCTATATTTAAATCTTACTCGACCTGATATCTCTTTCGCTGTTCAACAGTTAAGTCAATTTTTGAATGTTCCAAGGGTACCACATTATCAAGCTACTATACACATTCTCAAATATCTTAAGGGTACATTGAATCTTGGCCTTCATTTTCCTGTAAATTCAGATTTAGTGTTAACTGCATATAGTGATGCAGATTGGGGTACATGTCCAGATTCAGGAAGATCTTTAAGTGGTTATTGTATTTTTCTTGGTAATTCCTTAATTTCTTGGAAAACAAAGAAGCAAAAATCTGTCTCTAAGAGTTCTACAAAATCGGAGTACAGGAGTATGAGTTACACGACAAGTGAAATTGTTTGGCTTGAAGGATTGCTTACTGAAATCGGTATTAATGTTCCTACTCCAATAATTCTATATTGTGATAATGTTTCTGCTCAACACATTGCTGCAAATCCTGTTTTTCATGAGAAAACTAAGCATATGAGGAGTAAACATCAAAAGCTTGATGTTCACTATGTCAGAGAACATGTGCAAACGGGTTTTGTTCAGTGTAAGCATGTGAAATCTTCAATGCAACTTGCAGATATTATGACAAAGCCATTGGGTGCAGATCAACATAGATTTCTATCTTCTCGAATTGGTTTGGTGAATCATGTTCTTATTCAAGATTGGCCTTGCTGTTCGGACCCAAGTCCATCTTGAGGGGGGGCTGTTGAGATGTATTTCTTGTATTGTTTTGTTTTGTATCTTGTTTTATGTTTGTTTTTTCTTTTGTTTTCTTTTATTGGGCTTTCAGTTTGGGCTTTCAGTTTGAGCCCAGTTTATTTTCGAGTCTTGTATATATTTGGGAAACTCTTTTGTGTGAGACAGATAAAGTATCAATAAAATTTTCTGCTTCTTCTTCTTGTAATTTTCTGTGATTCAGAAATTTATCAGAATGAATAAATTTCCATGTGATATTTGTGTTAATAGCTGATAAAATTTAGCAGTTCTGTGCACCATTGGTTTGTCTTCGCTTTGTTTTCCACTTTCCAATTATTCTTCATCCTGTATCTATGATGATTGTGTTTTTTACTGTTAAAAAAATCTAGCAAATTTGATGTAGAACTGACTTTATATAAAAACCTGAAGAAAAATTGGTAATATTTATACACATTATGCTTGGACCAAGTTTGTGGGGGTTTTGACATAAAGCTTAAAAACCAAGATTTAATATTTTAGGTTTTGACATAAAGCTTAAAAACCAAGATTTAATATTTTAACTCCTAAATTCTTAAACATGAAGCAAACTAGTTTTGGGAAATTGAAATTGATCGGTGTACTTGGCATTTCCCACAATAATGCAGTAATTTGAATGAAAGCTCGTTATAAAATGCAATATATGTAGTAACTTGTAAAATCCGAATTTTAGGTATAAAGAATTGGGGTTATTGAATCATTGGGGATGCTGTCCCCCACCATTCCTGTACTAAGTACTGTCCATCACACACAAGGACACACACAAATGTGTATATGTGTGTGCACGTGCATGCACATATGTTTTAAAAATTGATAATCGGTGTTTGAGAGTCACGAACCCAAGATATCTAGATACACAACTTAAAAGTCTCATTACCACTAAATCCAAACAATGAATGAATGAGTTGTTTTCTCATTTCAGTTAGGATTTTCTGCAAAAATATTTGCTATAGTTGAGAGAGAAATTGCCATGACTATTGAGTTTATATTTATTAGATGAAGTGATAGCAACCTGAATAAAAAGTTAACGTAATATCCAGGAACTGAAGTATTTTGTGGTCAACATAACCGTTACAACCTTAAATTTTGGTGTTTTGATTATGACAAATATATAAGTAAATATTATATGAACTAAGCATATTTGCAGAAGAAGATATTATTTTACTCGAGAAATAATCTAACAGATTACAGACCAGATTTCAGATAGAAGCTTCAGTAATATATTTAGTCTATGTTAAAATCTCTCTAAAGTGGTATATGCACGCACACGCAATTTAAAGATTTTCAAAACAATGTTTATATGCTAAAGTTTTTCAAAAAAATATTCATATGCTAAAGTTTTAGAACATTATTTGATATGCCAGAAAACTCATAATTCAACCGGCTGAAGCTATATATGGTCAGCCTACTGAATTCTGTGCATGTGCGCAGTTTACTTTGAATATTCAGACGGCTGACCTTACATGTTCAGTCGGCTGAATTGGGTCGGTTTTGCACCGTTTTCTTGCTGGATTAAATTTTAATCCATTCGGCTGGCTGATTCATGCTATTCAGACGGCTGAATCTTCATAACAGCTATATTTTGAAAAGATGCTTCATTTCAGCGAAAAGAAACAACTCTTGATTCAAGAGTTGCTTCCATATTCTTTCATGGCTACTTTTCACGAACGATTGCAACTCTTAATCACTGTATATAGCCATGAAATCCATTGTTTTAATCAATTCTGATTCTAATTCTCATTCTTCTTGTCTAAACTATCTTGCCATTTGCATTCAATATTTTGTTCTAATCACTTGTATATTCAAGCAAACTTCATTAGTGATTTAATAAACTTCCTATCTTCACGAATCACGATATACCACAAAGGAGAATATTATAGGAATGGTGTACGTTATTAACTTATCATTGCTATTCAAGAGCATACCCAGTCAGAAACAATTTTACTATTTGTATTGGAAGTCTTGTTTGGTTGCTCAGACAGTTGAAGTCTTATTCTGTTGCTTAGGCGGTTGAAGTCATGTTCGGTTGCTTAGGCGGTGTAATACATGTTCCTCCGGGTTAAGTGAGGGTTGATAGTTGAATTCCAAAAGGAGTCTGGGATTGGACGTAGAACGAGAAGTTCGAACCAGTATAAAAAAATTTGGTGTCATTTACTTTATTATTTACTTTTATCTTTATTAATAGTTGGAATAGAAGCACAATCTTTTGATCCGACTGTGAACTTCCCAAAATACCCCTATGTATAACTTTTTAAATATTAAATTGTTATTTCATATGATCTCTCCAATAAATTAGGAGATAAAATCTCTCTATAATTACATTAGACGTATTCAAACCTAGATGTTGATTTCAATTATATTCCTTTAATAATAGTTGTAATAGCTTTGGTGTTACACTTTTTTGGTATCAACGTGAAATACCAAAAACGCCATCTATATATTATCAAATCTTAATCACATAAAAATAGAATTTAATATTAAACTTCTTTAACAAAATTTAAACGCCCTTAAAAGTAGGATCTAACAATTAAATATGCTTAAAAATTCAAAATGCTTCTAAAAATAGGATCTAAAATTAAACTTACTTTACAAATTCAAAATATTTCTTTACAAATATACAAATCTTAATATCATTTGATAATAAAAAATCCTTTTTTTGACTTATTTAAACACATTCAATTTATAAGGAAAACAATTCAGACGCGAAGTGCGTGTCGTACCACTCGTATTTATATTCCGCACTAGTAGATAGTTTATGTAGAATTCACATTATTAGCAAAAGATTTAAGTTTTCTAGATATAGAAATAGGCCCAAAAAACACTGGTACTCCATATTCTAATGCTTGTGCAAACTTAATAAAGAAGTATTAGCATTAGAAATTTCACGTATGAACCGACGTACAAAAATGTTTAA
Organism: Allium fistulosum; assembly: GCA_030737815.1. Lineage (NCBI taxonomy): Eukaryota > Viridiplantae > Streptophyta > Magnoliopsida > Asparagales > Amaryllidaceae > Allium > Allium fistulosum. The sequence continues at coordinate 425,519,869 of CM060906.1, forward strand.
CATAAGGATAATATACATTAAACAATATGTAAATATACGGAGCAAGCAACGGTACACCTTTAGGGGCCTAAAATTAGTATAATTGAGAGTATAGATACATCAATAGAAATGTTAGAACCGGAGCACAGCGTCGAGATCTTTTAATAAATAATAATAATAACGAGCGTTACGGCACGCACTTCGCGCGTGAGTTGTTTTTCTATAAATTGCATATGTTTTAACACATTTAAAAAAAACACAAATATTTAATCATATTTTGCATTGAAATCATGTATAATTTTTGAAACTTAATGGTGAGACCAAAAGATTGCGCTTCTATTTCAATTATTAATAAAGATTATATCTAACAATTATATATATGTATGTGTATGCATGTATGCCTGTTAGTATATATATTTTGGCACGTGCAATGCACGTGCATAAGCTCTTTATTACATTATTAAATTTGAAAGTTTTATGTAGTTTGATAAAAATAAATTGAAAAATATAAAGAAAAATGTTAATTTTTTTGTTGGAATAGGGTTTGAACTTGTAACATTGTTTATGTCTAAAATTTTCATTTGAAAAAGATGTTAATATTCATTCATAGTGAAATTCAATTTCATGACCTCTTATTTGCATGGAAGAACATTATTGAAATTTCACGATCGAACCAGAAAATTGTGTTTTTATTTCAACTATTAATAAAGTTCAATAAAGATTAGTAGATTGGGTGATTTATCTAGGAAGATTTTGCATTAACTATTCTAATGCAGTTATATATATTTGACGTTCTCTGAAGTCTAATTATAATTACATTTGAATATGTCTAAAGTAATTGTAGAGAGATTTTACCTCCTAATTTATTGGGAACATCATATGAAATAACAATTTAATATTTAAAAAGGTATATAGGGAGGGGTATTTTGGGAAATTCACGGTCGGACCAAAAGATTGTGCTTCTATCACAACTATTAATAAAGATATAAATTTGAAAACGTCAAAAAGTCTACGGTGGTGATACAAAATTAAATAAATGATTTTCTATAATTTATGCATCTCTTTCTAAAAGAGCTATCCTGAATCGCAGTTAATGCCCCGCTATATCCCCGCTATAACTCCGATATATCTTATAGCGGATTCCTACCGCTACGATTTTTCCATATATCCCCAACATATAGCCTTTCTGCTTTAATCCCCGCTATTTTTGCTATATCCCGTTATTTCCGCTATATTCTGCTATTTTCGCTATATCTTCTATAAAAAATTGGATTGAAAAATGATATTTATACGCTATAAAAATTATGAAATTAATTAATTTCATTGAACTTTTGATATATGTTTAGAAATGATAATACTCAAATATTCTACCAAATTAAATTAAGTTATATAACAGTTTTACGTTCATTTACAATACATTTGCACATATTTTTATTTAAAATTATTTTTGTATTAATTATAATTCAATTGAATGTTAATTTTTCACATAATTACTATCTATATATTTGTAAAAACAACAAGTATGAGATTTATATGCTATTTTAGAGTAATCCGATATATCCCGCTATATCTTCGCTACATCCCCGCTATGACTTTTTGCACCTCTACCGCATTGAATCCACCGAGCGCTTTAAGTGCATAGATCCTGATTTACCGTCACAAAAGATACATGTACTCGTCTTCTTTTTATTGTGATCGTATCTACTTTAGATTAGGGCCGTTATGGTAACGGTAAATTTACCATTACCATACCATTACCAGTCAATCAGTTACCATTTTAAAGTAAAGTCGGTATACCAGCATAATCGGTACAGTAACGGTAAATTTACCATTTTTTACGGTAAAATATCGGTAATATTTTTTCAAAACAAGCGGTAATGATAATTTACCAGTCCATTCATAATACATTGATATCCATATAAGATGTTGTATTATGAGCATTTAGAAGTAAGAAAACAGTTTGATTTATTTCAGTAATTCAACTCAAACGATGATAAATACATTTCTTTTCTATGTCCTTTATTAAGTGGCCCAATGAGATATATAATAAATCATCATTCAATGTAAAAATATATCAACTTATTATTTTTCTAGACAAACGGTAATTTACCATTACCAGTGTAACGGTTACCAGTTTATCGGTATACCAGTCATCGGTATACCAGTCAATCGGTAACGGTAACGGTAAAAAAATCCGGTAAAAACGGTACGGTAACAGTATTTACAAAATGGTAACGGTAACCGTTACCATAACAGCCATACTTTAGACCATTTTCTATCTAGTTTCCTACAAAAAAAAAATGTCAAAACTTTGTTTTTACTTAGAAACATTTAAATTTTACAAGGTTATATAACTTACATTCACACACCAGTAGCTTACAATGAAATTTAAGTACATCGAAAAATTGTTCTAATGATGCAGCCATATTTACAGTACTGGACATGACTAAAGATGGCATATTATCATTCCTAATAAGATTTTCCTGAATGTATCGTTTATGTTTTATTCTGATATTTGGACTAAAATTCGTTGATTGTACATTGACAAATACACTTTTTCCAACATTGATGATACTGAAAAGATATATAAGATACTCAATATTTGTTGATTGTACATAGGCAATAAAATGAAAACTAACAATGAAAATGACATGCAACATTTTTTCCGATATTCAATTCAGATTATAATAGTTGAATAATTTAGTGTAATTACATCAGTGTAATTTAAGAAGATTCTAAAATGTAATGGTCACAGAAAACGGATGATTAATTTCTTCCTTTTAACTTTCACTTCAACGAAGGAGAAAAATAAGATCTTTACTCAAATCAAATTTCATTACGGTAACTGCAGGTCATATATGTAAATGTTATCGTGTATATTCGAGTAGTGTATTGTTTCTGGTAAACGATGCATTTATATATGATATTAGCACCAACACTTAGGATAGTGGATGATCTCCATAAGAGTTTGGTTATACTCAAATGTCAATAGAGGTGACCACTTCCACTCTACCACATACCCATCAGACGGTGGCTTTATGTGCAAAATATGTTAACAGATACTTTGAATGATCAGTGAAAATAATAGTGAATGGAACACTACAGAAAACCAAAGCTTAATAGTTTAAGAACAGACCGTGGTGGGGAAATTACTTTAAATGGGTTTAATAGCTTCCACAAAGAGAGCGAAATTAGGAGGAAATTGACATCAGCGTACACACCACAACAGAACGGCATCATAGAAAGGGAAAACAGGGCAAACATGATGAGGAGTTTGTTATTTGAGAAAAGTTTTCCCAAGATCTATTGGCCGGAGGCAGTCAACTGGAGCTTCTATATGCTAAACAGGTGTCCCACTTTATTAGTCAAAGACATGAAACCAAAAGAGACATGGATAAGGGTTAAACCTTCAGTGGCAGATTTCAGGGTGCTTGGAAACGTCGCACATGCTCATGTTCCGGATGCACGAAGAACGAAGATGGAAGACAAAAGCTCGAGTTGCGTTCTGCTTGGAGCGAGTGAAGAATCAAAGGCCCATCAACTTTATGTTCCAGTTCTGAAGAAGCTAGTAATTAATCGAGATGTTATCTTTGAGGAAAACAAAAAATGGAAGTGGGATGAAAGTTTTGGACAGAAGATTGCTCTTGATTTAGAGTGGGGTGACGATGAAGAGCTAAATAATTCAAATGAGTCAGAAGACGAGAATGCAGGAAGCAATGAAGATGAAGAAGTTGCACCAAACCTTGCGAACCTAGAAATTCCTGGACGTTTGAGCATGAGATCGAGCCCAAGGGTTATAAGAACCCCTACGTGGATGGGATAATATGTCTAAGGGGAAATCTTTTTGATAAAGATGTTGTCGCTAATTGGGCACTTCTTGTCAGTGCCGATCCAACAAGCTATGAGGAAGTAGTTGTTGATGCAAGATGGAAAGAGGCTATAGATTCGGACAAAATAGCCACTAAAAGTAATTATACTGGATACTTACGGTGCTGCCAAAAGGATTGAGGTTAAATGGGTTTACAACATGAAGGTCAATGAGCACGGTGAGGTTGAAAGGTACAACCCCGCTTGGTGGGCAAGGGCTACGCACAGAAGTACGGGCTTGATTACGAAGAAGTGTATGCACTAGTGTCACATATTGATACCGTTCAAATGCTTCTTGCTTTGGCTGCACAGAGTGCCTGGTATGTTTATCAACTTGATGTTAAATCAACTTTTCTTCATGGAAACTTGATAGAAGATGTTTATGTCGATCAACCAAGAGGCTATGAGGCGAAAGCTGAAATGCTCAAGGTCTACCAGCTCAATAAAACATTATTTGGGCTTAAGCAGACATCAAGGGAATCAATTAGCTGCATTAAAGCTTATTTCTTCAAAAAAGGGTTTGAGAAATATAAAGTGAACAAACACTCTTCACCAAGGTCAATAAACAAGGTAAACTTTTGGTTGTTAGCCTTTATGTTGATGATATGGTTTATGCTGAAGATAACGAGAAACGGTCGTTGGGTTTAAGAGGTCAATGATGAATGAATTTGACATGTCGGACCTCGATAAAATGAGGTTCTTTCTTGGGATAGAAGTCTTGCAACTTAGTGAATGAATTTTTATCAATCAGAAGAAGTATGTGCTAGAAATCCTAAAGAAGTTTGGAATGGAACAATGCAACTCTGTTCAAAATTCGATCATCCCGGATTTCAAAATTTTCCGAGATGATTATGGATTGGAGGTAGATGACTGTTATTGCAGGCAATTGGTGGGTAGCATGATGTACACGATAGCCATGAGGCCAAATATTATGTATGTAGTCAGTTTGATCAGTACATACATGTCGAAACCAACAGAGCTTCATCTCTTGGCTGCCAAAAGAATTCTACGTTATCTACAAAGAACTTCTAGGTTTGGATTGTTCTATAAAAAGGATTGGAATAAGGAGCTAATTGGATTCACTGATACATACATACATATGCATAAATTTAAGATTTTACGCTAGTGACATGGAAGATAGGAAAAGCACTTCAAGATATGCATTTATTTTGAGCACAACCAAAGCAGAATACATGGCTGTTGCTGCATGTTCAAATCAAGCAGTATGGATAAAGTGGGTGTTGGAGAAACTATGGTATGAAGGAAATGAGAGCACTGCTATTTTTTGTGACAATAATTCAAGCATTTATCAAGCCAAAAATCCTATCTTACGTGTCTGACGACTCGCCCTTCGTAATACCCTGAATCAACGTCGAATGACAATGTCTTACTTCTGAATACCATAAAAGACAGTCCGTCGGGATAAAATTAAAACAAAACACTAAACCAAGGAATCGATAAGATCTCACAACGAAATGATAACATATAATATACTGAAAATGCATGAACATAATAAGATGACAATATATAAGAGACCACACAAGCAGAAGTGACTGATAAATAAATATTAATACAGAAAATCAGAATATATCAACTCCCAATAGAATGGAGTTCTGAATAAATATTTGATACAACAGTCTTGTATATAAATAATAGGTATGTTATGTACTACAAATGTATTAAGTATACATATCTCAAAATCTCGATGCTACATCTCCAAAATGCTCCAGCTGCATCCTACTAGCGTATCTCCAAAAGCACCTGGCTCTCGAACTACTCAATCGAGTACGCAAAAGTTGTCATATCAGATAAAGACAAAACGCGGATCAGACATAACGTCTGGTGTGAGTGGAACTATTTTATAATATTGTATATTAAAACCATATAAATAAACAGAGACAATTAAATCACAACCGGCCCTCTCCACGTGACTACGGGGAAATCCGGACTGCCTATAAACAAGTAAACTCGTCCTAGACGATAGCGAATTATATCTTACCTTTCTTTCTTCCTGTATCCTTAAATCAATCCACTATGAATATATTATTATGACTAAAAACTGGCATGCCTAATAGTGAAATGCGAGGCACATCCCATTGTATGAGTGTAAGTCCAAACTACACTCAGTCGAGACTAGTGGTGATATAGAAATCCTAATCTTGGTCTATCAAAAGAACCATATCACCCACCATTCGTTTTAAACTATCAATTATACAATATACTATCAATCGTCTATTATATATTATAGTATCTATCGCCTACTATATAATGTAGCATCCATCGTCTACTATACGACATATTACTAATTGTCAACTATACGACATATTTCTAATTATCTACTATAAGATATATTACTAATCGTCTACTATACGATATATTACTAATCGCATTTCCATTGACTACCCATTGGCGAAAAAACCATAATAAGTCAGTATCTAAATATACCATAGACTTCGAGTCGCATCACAATGCAATAGACTCGTATAGATCTCACCTTGACCTCTACTACATGCATGGGTGATATATGATCTATTTAAATGGTCGTCGCCATCTCACTCTAAACATGCTCCAAAATCTCGTATGCAAGTCATGTAGTTCTCACATGGTATCATGGATAATCTCCGTAATCACTACATATCCATACTATGGATTATGGGCGTATCCCGTATAACGTTCTCTCGGTAGCTCAAATTAATCCATCGAAGTTGTATAGAATGTATCATATCTCAAACATACGTATCGAATAACCAAAATTAACATATAACTCTAGTCTCACCTAATAAGTTATATTATCATGACCACTCGCAGATAACATCTCATTCGCATTGAGTGAAAACATCACACAAGTTCCACCTCTCTTTGGGCATCGACTCGACTATATCAATTACATCGTCTTGCCACTAGAACTCGATACTTGGTTTCCGACAACTAGATCACAATCTACGATATTTTTCTCCTTTAATTTATTTAGCTCGTCCAAATATATTTCTTGAATATCAAACTTCACTAAATATATTTCTGTGAGCTTATATTGAGTGTTTATAGACTACATATAAACGTATACATATTTCTTACACGTAGTATTTATATAATTGTTTAATAAAATCCATTATATACAATTAAATAGACTAATCAGCCCGTTCACAACGTTAAGAACTTTCTATAAATCTTATTATCTTATTTAACCAAGTTCATCTTACTAGAGAATTTAATTCAATAATCAAATTATTTATTTATTTACTCTAATCATATATTCTTCGTATTATTTTATAAAAGTCCCAAACTTATTTTAATGCACTTGCCTATCAATCATATTATAGCTTAATTTCACTTAATTATATAATTAAAATTAAGTTTAGCTAACAGTAAGGCCTAAAATGCTATATAGCTCATGTATATAATTGCTATATATGTATACACATATATTTAAAATCATTTCTTATAGTCTAAATTTAATAAATCCCGTTATAGAAATTTTCTGGATTTTACAACTTTATCAAACCCTATTAAGTAATAAATACTTCTTTTGTAATTTTCAACTTCTGATTGGTGATAAAATATATAATAATATTTCTTTCACTAATATAACTCCTAATTAGAGTTCTGAATAATTTATAATCACGCTACAAATTAATATCAAGTCCATCTAGTTCTATTAGCTACGAATAGAATCCAATATCTACATATACGGGATATTAATCAATTATCTCGAATATTAGCAATAAAATATATAATGATATTTCTATCGCTAATATAACTCCAAATTAGAGTTTATTTAATTTATGATCAGTATAAATTAATATCATCACTATCTATCTCTATTCGACATGAATATAACACAATATAAATACACAGGATATTAATCAATTATCCTGGATATTTACCCAAACAAATCCAATCAAATGGGGAAACAATTTCATATATGTATATATTTTCTACCACTACTAGGTAACATTTTCAATATATAAAATTATGGGGATTTGTACCGAGAAATAATTTTAGAGTTATAATTCTGCTCACCTTAGCCTTTCAGTCGTCCAGGTAACAACCAAAGTTGTTCCATTGCATTGGGTGACGTCTCTATGAGTCAAATGCAAGAAACCATATTTCAATTCGACCTTATATGAGAGAGTTGTGATTTTTAGGACATTTAATACGTTAATTAATTAAATAAACAATTAATTATTCTTAATCCCTTAATTAGCATACCCAAATGAGGCCGACCTCGTCTCAAATCGAACACCGCCACGTTCATCTCATCACCGCCGTTGCTACAGCGCACCATCCACATTCAACTCCATATCCAGCGCCTACTCCTACGCTTCTTCCTTTTGGTACCAGCCTCGACACCTCTGGTCAACGCGCCGCCTCCCTACGACGAACCCTAGTCGTGAGTTTCATTTGAACACCGCTGCCTCACCTCCGCACCGGACCCCAATCGCCTCCGACCGTAGCTTTCTCTTGGCAAGGAGCACCTTTTTCCTTCAGGCGCCACTGAGGAGGCAAACAAATTTCGGCCATTGGTTATATCGCTTGAGGGAGAGAGAAAATGGGAGGGAGAAAGTGTTTTATTTTATGAAAATAAAATTAAAGAATATTGTATTTATCCAATTTTCTGTCAACGTTTTCGACACGCACGAGCCCTAGCTAGCTTTGATCAAGACGATATCTGAACCATGCGACTCTACGCAATTTTCCGGTCTATCGATAGCTTTGATCCAAGACTGCTCACTAGATGGTTAATTTCGCACTTATCGTCGCAAATATCTATCGGAAAATTTGCAACACAAAACGAAGCATGCTCACTGTGGTTTAGAACCAAATACCTCTATTCCGGACTCAATGGAAAAGGTTTCGGGACCTAACTCCATCGTATACAAAAGTTAGCCTTTTGGATCGATCTGCGAATCAAACACAGGCTACCAGCTAAAAATACGCCAGTCGAAATATATTGATGCTTATACTCATTCTCAACCACTCGGACGATCCTGACTCATGGAAGAGGTCTCAAGTCCTAATTCGTCTGTTTGTGAAAGTTGAGTTTTCAACCCATCGATTAAATTAGCAATTTAATACTCAAATAATCAATTATTTAAATATTCTAGTGCATATAAATACAGGTTGTTAAGTTCTTTCCCCCTTAAAAAGGATTTCATCCTTGAAATTCCAAGACAAAATGTAACTCCACCCAAAAGTTATAACAACGGAACACCAACATATCCATAAAAATCATTAACTAGTATATATCCTTGCCATATATAACAACTCACCACAAGCAGGTCATATGTCATCACATCTTGGCGTTAGTCTACACAAAACATGCATGGAAATACACATTTCTACTAACATGATGCATTCCATTAATCGAGCATCTGCAAATACTCTAAATCTAAACCAAACGCTTAACTTACACACACATTTCCAAAGAACTGAAAATGGAAAACGAAGTGCAAACTTGCCATTTAAAAGAGAAGTTAACTAGCTATGCTATATCTTACTGCCTTCTCGTTAACTTTTCTTTCAAATTCAACTTAGGTTACAGAAAATTTCGGCAGCACCTCCTTCACGTGGCTAGCTCCGAAAAAAATTCGCAATCGCAATAAATATACATCCCATATCCAGGGAGCCCATATCTGGGACATATACATGCAATATATATGTTTGATAAACCTTATAACGTGTGTGTGTCACATAGCAAACACACATGTTAAACATAAACGCGTACCTCTTTCATTAGCAAGCATAAGCCACTTAGGCGCTAGCATAAGCAAATAAGCAATCCAAATAGCCAACCACTGCCTCCATGTGCTTACTCACGTACTCAACAAAGAGGATTAAACATAATTGCAACATTAACCATGGATTAAAGTATGCCGAATCATCAAATGCATACTTACCAACATCGTAACTCAATCACGAATAACATCCAAACATGCAACTCAACACATGCTCTAACTAGCATTTCTAAAATGAATGCAAATAGCATAAAATTTAAATATGTATAGTCCTAGCATATTAACTGATACTATCACAACTATATATATATATGAGCGTTACGGCACGCGCTTCGTGCGTGATGAATGCACCTAAATTGTTTTTCTACAAATCGTATTTGTTTAATACATTCAAAAATAATAATTTCCACAAATATTTAGCCATATTTCTATATTGAATCATACGTAGTTAATTTGAATTTTTATTTCTAGGTTTCAATATATAATTTTTTGTTAGTTTAAATTTTTATTTATATTATTAATTAATAAAAAAATGAATTTGTAAAGTAGTTTATTTATTAGATCCTATTTTTAAGTGATAGATATTAAGACTTGGTAAATATTTGTAATGGAAACTTTGAATTTGTAAAGCAGACTTAATTGTCAGATCCTATATTTAAGTGATACTAAATTTTGATAATATTAGCAGAGAGGCATTTTTGGTATTTCACGCTGACATTGAAAGAATTTGACACCGAATGTATTACAACTATTAATAAAGAAATATATATAAAAGCATTTTTCGAACTTCGCCGTCGGACCAAAAGATTGCGCTTTCAAGCCAACTATTCATAAAGATATATATATATATATATATATATATATATATATCTCAATTGGAGAGTAAGCTCAAATAAGTCGATATCTAAATATACCATTGACTCCAAGTCACTTCAAAAGGAAATAGACTCACATAGATCTCATCTCGACCCCTACAATGGCCATGGATGTCATGGTCTATTTTAGATACCTATCTCTCTCCGAATCTTATTTTAAATTGTGAAATTATAACTACCATATAAGCAATCAAACATATAAGACAAGCAAAAATCAAACAACAACAATCAACGACAAACAGTAATCAGACGACAAGCAACGACAAGCAACCATCAACAAAGCAACTAGCAAATCATAGCAAACAAGAATAAGCAATAATAACTGGCATACCAATTATCAAACATGCAAGCAAGCAATCGACAAAAATTAACAACAATAAAAATCAGCCAACACGAAATTAAACAACATCAAATATTAGCAAGCAAACTTAAGCAGTAGAAAACAACAGCAAGCAACAAACAAGCGTACCAAACAATTAAATATTTAAAAGGAGTCTATACCAACATGCACAGTAACCATCAAGAGTCAAATGCGCTTGTTAAACTATAAACTTTAAAGAGTCTGTTCGACATTCAAAAGGAATAAATGCCAAAGTGGTGTAACTTCTTTCAAGAATAACACACGAACAACTACACCTCTCGGCTATGAAGAGAAAAACCTATTCGACATGTAGGATCCTCGAGTCTCAAAACTCTTGAATAAATCTAGCATCAATGACTCAACTTTCCTTTTCTTACGGAAAAAACTCATTCTCTAGAAAAGGAAATTTCATTGATTAAATCATCATTAAATGAAGATTTACAATTACTTGGGTTTGCTCGGGTTCAGATCCACCATGACCGCAAAATGTTAATAAGGATAATATACTAAGTGCACTATGATGCTCGCCTAGGCAAGTATCATCTCATCACTTAGGAGATTATCCTAAGAGCGACAAAACTAGTTGAGAAATTCTTCCCTTAAATATCCCATGCAACAATAATAATTATTTTATAATAAAATTTTATAATTACTAAAGATCATTCCAATGACACGACGCTCGTTCCAAACCTTCGTTTGCTCGCCGGTTTTATTTGTTAAATTAGGGTCGGCCACCCAACTCTGTCCGTGCGAACTCTGGTCTGGTTCTGTGGTCCAACTACAGAAATTTCGTTGCATGACTAAGGTCATGCTTTGAAAATCTCTCAACCATCTCAAAATTCAACACAAGTGCTCATCTATCAAAATCAAGTGAAAAACCATTTTCTAACTGGTGCAAATCGCCTAGAAACTCAATGCTCGAACTATAAGTTAAAAACTGGCACGTGAGTGGACCAATCTTTAGAAAATGTCCCTCTAGCACATGTGGTTACTCCCATCACCCGAGGTTTACCGACGCAAAGGAAAACAATTATAACACTAACTACTCTAGGCAAACGCTTATAAGTCATCCATCTAGTCTCCGCTCTTTACTGGGCATCCACAGAACCCTCCTTGGATATAAATTCAAGTGACGGTTCGTCGACCGAATCCACTCAACTTAAAAGCTCGCGCATCAAGTTCGAATGGCATCACTTCGATCGCTCCATCTTAGTTTTGCAACTAAGGTGTCTCGTACAAGGTTCAACACTACCGAAGAATTTAACTACAATGAAAGATGCCAAGTTACCGCTCAAGTGTCGGAAGGAACAAAATTGAGTTTCCAAAAATAAAGCATACCTCACTTCATACGCTTCTTCCAATTCTCCTGAGTCGTAAGCATGTTAGGACCCGGTAATGCCTAAGAGGCACAAGTCATCATTACTTACACACCGTTCGAAAATGTAGGTCAGTCCTTCTTCAAGTGGTCAAGCTGATCGCATTGAAACATTTATGCTTCCCTTTAGCTGGATGACATTTCATAGCAAATTGTCTTTAATATACCACAAGAGTAACATACCTAGCCAGCTTTTCTTTTCGAATAAGCTCGATCTTCCTTATATCATGGTCTTTATGCTTTAGTTGGAGTTTCGATTGCTTTCCACTTTCATTACCTTAACGACATCTCGTAGGCATTCTCACTGAGGAGAACCATCCCAATGAGATATTCAAAATGGACCCTAACAGGGATAATGCTAAGAAATAACCAATGCTTAAGACCAAAAGCAAATCTCTTTGCCCACAACAACAAAGTATTAACCATCTCAAATCCCGAAACAAAAGGGTTAAATTGGTCATTACTCCTTCACCGATAAGCTGTCCTACTCAAGATGGATGGAATGCTCAAGCTACACGCACTTCTTGATATCACAAATAAACTAAGAACCCAAGTGGCACCTGAATAAATTTCGAATTACAGGTCTGCTTATCAACCACCCAAATTCCACATCCTACCCTGCCAAAGTCTCCCTTTTCCAAATGCCGAGAAATAATCTTCCTTAAGAGAATATTCCCTAGACTTACATCAATGGAAGTCTTTTCAAGCATGTGTCCAAGACCGCACCTCCGCAACTGTCTCAGGACTTAGATATGGCTCCCCTCCAAGGCTAAGAAAATTTCAGCAGTGCATCAAAGAGTATAAAGATGGAGGAGTTGGAAATACCGATACCTAGAAGAGCACATCACTTTTGGAGCCAACCGTAATTTGTAGGAAATGTTCATGGATGATTGAACATCTTTTACAGTAACTAAATAGTCTCTGAACTAATTAGGCATCTCAAACTACCTATTTGCAATCGCTTATGTATTCCTTCTGCTCATACAAATAACCTGACGAATATACCTAAGCAACTAGCGGTCGAAATAATTCAAGTTCAAAAGACAAGTGGTGTATATAGTATAATATAGTAGAAAAATACAAGTATGCTCTTTCAACGTATCTCCTACTTCCACATTGATTAACTTAAACTGGTTTACTTGGTCCGACTGTTGAGCCAAAGCTTTGACACCAAATGTGACGACCCGCCCTTCGTAATACCCTGAATCAACATCGAATGACAGTCTGACTCCTGAATACCACAAAAGACAGTCCACCGGAATAAAATTAAAGCAAAACACTAAACCAAGGCATCAATAAGATCTCACAATGAAATGACAACATATAATATACTGAATATATATAAACAGAATAAGATGACAATATATAAGAGACCACACAAGCGGAAATAACTAATAAATAAATATCAATACAGAAAATCAGAATACATCAACTCCCAATAGAATGGAGTTCTAAATAAATATCTGATACAACAGCCTCGTATATAAATAATTTTTCTGTCATGTACTATAAATGTCAAGTATACATATCTCCAAATCTCAACGTTACGCCTCAGAAATGCTCCAGTTGCATCCTGCTAGCATAACCGCAAAAGCACCTGACTCTCGAACTACTCAATCAAGTACCCAAGAGATGTCATATCATAAGCAGACAAAGACAAAACGTGGATCAGACATAAAGTTTGGTGTGAGGTGAACTATTTCAGAATATTGCATATTAAAACCATACAAATAAATAGGGACAATTAAATCACAGCCGGTCCGCTCCACAAACATAGCTCAGAGGAAATCCGAACTGCCTATAAACAAGTAAAGTAAACTCGTTCTAAATGATAGGGAATTATACCTTACCTTTCTTTCTTCCTACATCCTTAAATCAATCCACCATGAATATAATGTTATGACTAAAAACTGGCAGGCACAATAGTGAAATGCGAGGCACGTCCTATTGTATGAGTGTAAGATCAAAACTACACTCACCCGAGATTAGTGGTGGTATAGAAATCCTAATCTAGGTCTACCTCTAGTATCAAGCAAAACAAGTATATGAAACTCCACTAAAGAACCGTACCACCCACTATTTATTATATGATATACTATCGATCATCTATTATGTATTATAGTATCTATCGCCTACAATACGATATAGCATTCATCATCTATTATACGACATATTACTAATCATCAATTATACAAAAATTTTCTAATTATCTACTATACGTTATATTAATAATCATCTACTATGTGATATGTTACTAATCACCTTTCCATTGACTACCCATTGGAGAATAAGCCAGAATAAGTTAATATCTAAATATACCATAGACTGTGAGTCGCATCACAATGCAATATACTCGTATAGATCTCACCTTAACCTCTACTACAGGCATGCGTGATATATGATCTATTTTAGATGGCCACCGCTATCTCTCTCCGAACATGCTCCAAAATATCATATGCAAGTCGTGCAGTTCCTCTATGGTATCATGGATTATCTACGTAATCACTACATATCCATACTATATGGATAATGGGCGTATCCCGTATAATGTGCTCTCGGTAGCTCAAGTCAATCCACCGAAGTTGTATAGAATGTATCGTCTCTCAAACATACGTATCGAACAACCAAGGTTAACATATAACTCTAGTCTCACCTAATAAGTCATATTATCATGACCTCTCGCGGATAGCATCTCATTCGCATCAAGTGAAAACATCACAAAAGTTCCACCTCGTTTTGGGTATCGACTGGACTATATCAAATACATCGTCTTGCTACCGGAACTCGATACTCGGTCTCCAGCAACTAGATCACGATCTACGATATTTTTCTCCTTTACTTTATTTATCTCGTCCAAATATATTCCTTGAATATCTAACTTCACTAAATATATTTCTGTGAGCTTATATTGAGTATTTATAGACTATGTATAAACGTATACACATTCTTTACACGTAGTTTTACTCTTTCAACTAATTTAGTATGTTTAATAAAATCCATACTATTTAATTATATAGAGTAATCAGCCCATTCACAAAACTTATTTTATAAAATATTATTTAATTCAACAATCATATTATTTATAGAATTTAATTCAACAATCATATTATTTATTTATTTACTCATATCATATATTCTTCATATTATTTTATAGAAGTTCCAAACTTATTTTATAAAATAATACAGTTGCTTATCAATCATATTATAGCTTAATTTCACTTAATTATACTATTAAATTTAAGTTTAGCTCACAATAAGGCCTCAAAATGTTCTATAGCTCATGTATATAATTTCTATATATGTATCGCCAAACTCCATCACCAACGCCTACTCCCACACTGCTTCCTTTTGGTACCATCCTCGACACCACAGGTCAACGCCCCGCCTCCCTACGACGAACCCTAGCCACGAGTTTCATTTGAACATCGGTTCCTCACCATCGCATCGGACCCCAATCGTCTCAGAACGTAGCTTGCCCTCGCCAAGGCACACCTTTTTCCTTCAGGCCCCGCCGCCTGAAGAGCCACCACAGCGAAGATTGGAGGCAAACAAATTTCGGCCGTTGGTTTTATCTCGTTTGAGGAATAAAGAGAAAATGAGAGAGAGAAAGTGTTTTATTTTATGAAATAAAATTAAAAAATATTGTATTTAATGTTTTTCACTCGCACGAGCTCTAGCTTGCTTGGATTGAGACTATTCTTGAACCTCGCGACTCTACGTAATTTTCCTCATATAAAGTACGACACCATCCGAGACTGCTTGCCGGATGGTTAAATTTGCACGTGTCATTCACAAATAACTATCGAAAAATATGCAACTCAAAATGAGGCATGCTCACTGTCGTTTATAACCAGATACCCCTATTTCGAACTCAATAGTAAAGATTTCGAAACCTAACTTCATCATATACAAAAGTAAGCCTTTTGGATCGATCTACGGATCGAACGCAGGCTACCAGCTAGAATCCATCAGTTGAAATATATCGATGTTTATACTCATTCTCAACCGTTCGATGATCCAGACTCAACGGAAGAGGTCTCAAGGCCTAATCCTTCCGTTTGTGAAAGTTGAATTTTCAATCCATCGACTAAATTAACAATCTAATATTCAAGTGCGATTCCATTTCCTACGCGACCTTGCAAATGATGGAGTGATACACTGTGGCACACATGATTAAGAGTGGCTGATGTATTCATCACCAAGCCACTGAAATTGGAGTCTTTTCAACGAATGAGAGAGCGGCTTGGACTTTGTGATGCACCTAGCATAAACTAGTGGTTTAGACAATCTAGTTTGGGGGAGGGAATGAAATGGTCATAGTTTGTTATTATATTATAATAAGTAGCCCTATACTTCAGCCTAGTTGTTGCTTTTGATTAGTGCACAGTTTACCACGTCTCTAGGCTATAACGTGGCTTTATTATGATCTGTAAGGCTTTTTTAAAAGTCAGATGAAATTTCAATAAAGCTCAAGTCATCCCCGGAAATTTTAGGGGTCGTTTGGTTTATTTTGTATTTTATGTTTTGAGTTTTCAACATTAATTACAAAATATGAGAAGAATGAATGGAGGTCGGAAGGAATGAACGAAAGATTGGAGGGGACCACGAAGTGGATGGAGGAACGACGGAAGGATGAATTGTTGCTCGTCCTTCCGTTTCTCAAAACACGAAAAATGAATAAAAGTTGTTTTCTATTTTGTTTGTTAAATTCATTTTCTAAAATGGTTATTTTTTATAATATACATGCGTTGTTCGTATTTTTGTATGGACAAAAACTCAAAACAGAAATCGGTAAACCAAATATAGCCTTAGCCTCTTCTATTGTTTTCTGTGTTAAATTCTACAATTGGCGGATGAAAACCCAAAATCAATGAGTGTTATTTTCAACAATGTTCAGCGAGGTATTCTGTTAGAGCCCAGAAATTGGATCTGCATGTTTCAGAGAAGAGGGAAGAAAGAAGAGGCATTTCAACAAACACTTCTGTTCAAAAGGAATCTGACCTCACCACCGACTGTCCGGAGCACCAGACGATCAGAGATCAGCAAGAATTGGAAGAGCTACGAGCGGCATGCATCCCAGAAACAACAGGCGACTCCAGTGTTGGTTAGTTATGTGTGCACGTGCACAGGCTGTACACGTGCACAAGTGTCGAGTTACTGAATAGGACCTTGTAATTCTTTTGGGCCAGTATCTTGGGTTATGCAGTGACAAATTGTATGTTAATCTGTATAAATAGCAGTAAGGTCATTTGTAACAAAGCAGATTGAAAATGAATAAAAACAGTTTCTCTTTATCTTCTCTGTTATGTTATCTTCTTCCATCTTTTTCTTTATTCACTACTGCAACCCCCCCATCTCTCTCCAACATGTTCCACTAACTAAACAACCCTTCTTTTACACACTAAGATCCCATCTCTTCCCTGCATCTACGAATTCTTCCAGCTTTGGCATATTCCATGAGAACCAGATCCATGATGAAAAGTCAGGACCATAACAAAGTGGTATCAGAGCAGTCCGACACCCGAGGCCAACTCAACCTTTCTGATGAAGAGAACCTTGATCACACTGAAATTACCCCAGATCATTCACCTGGAGAATCAAGACAAGATCAAATCAACCTGAAAACTGCTGTAGCCATTAGAGAACTCCAAGAATCCAACCTAACCTTACAAGATACAACTCAAGAACTACAAAAAGGTAACCAAGAACTTAATGTCAAAATGGACAACATTAGTGAGATTCTCAATAGCATGGCTAAAGAGTTAAGAGAAATCAAGAATCAACGAGATAGCAAGAATGGGGAAGCCAGTAACCATCCGTTCAATTCACACCCAAGAACTGTTCCACCTTATGTACCTCCTTCACAGAGAATACAACCAAGAACCCAACAAGAACTTCTCCAACAAGAGCTACCCTATACTTTTGTTCCTCCTCCTAGGAATACAACAGGAATATTAGCAAACCCCCCAAACCATAACCAGAATCCCATCCAAACTCCAAAACTGCTACAAAACACCATTATCAAATTAGAATTTCCTACTTATAATGGGGACAGCAATGTGATGGGATGGATTAGCCAAGTAGAACAGCTTTTTCAGTATCATGGCACCCCGGAGATAGAATGGGTACCCACCTGTTCTTTCCACCTAAAAGGAGAAGCACACTTGTGGTATGGGTGGCTTACAAAGAAGGTAAAGAATTATGAACATTGGGCAATTTTTAAGGAAGAATTGATTGTTCGATTTGCTTCAGAAGAATTACAGAGACCCTATGGGGCAATTTCCAACATCAAACAGACCACTTCTGTAAGATCTTATCTCACCAAATTTGAGGAATTGCAAGGGGTGTGTCAAGCTTTACCTGACCAATTTTTACTTGAGAAGTTTATTGATGGTCTCAAGGAAGAGATTAGGTTTGATGTCATGGCATCACACCCAGTTGATTTCAAGGAAGCAGTAAGTTTAGCTAAGGTATTTGAATGGAAAAATGCGAGCAAAAAGAAGAATAAACTTAGCAATCCTACAAGAAACAGATTCCAGAACAAAGAAAAATTTTCAGAAAAAGGTAACAAGGAAGACCATGCTAAGGTTAAGGGATTAACTCCTCAAGAAATCATAGAAAGGAGAAGAAAGAACCTATGTTATGGGTGTAATGAAAAGTGGCACCCTGGTCACATATGCAAGAACAAGCAAGTATACATTGTTGAAGGCATCATGCCACTTCATGAAGAAAATGCAGAAGCCCCAAATGATGACTCCATGGAAGACGAGCAAGGATTCAATAAAATACCCACTTCTCCTATGAAAATAAATGAAGAAACTTATTCTATCACCCTCAATGCTATGTGCAGTATCCCCACTCATTATACCATCAGAGTACAAGGCATAATTAATGGAAAACCCATCACTGTCCTCATTGACTCGGGATCCACCCATAGTTTCATAAACACTGATTTATCTAAAAAACTGCAGTTGGATGTCCAAGATTCATTGGGTTATTCAGTACAGATAGCTAATGGAGAAAAAATTCATGGCAAGGGAATTTGCCAAGGAGTCATCTTCAAATGTCAGGGATGTGTTATGCCTATTGACCTGCTAGTGATACCTCTGGAAGGATGTCAGGTTGTTCTAGGAGCACAGTGGATGAAGGAATTAGGGGATGTATCCTTTAACTTTTCAAAATTGCAAATTAAATTTCAATTTCAGGGACAGTTGTATATTTGGCAGGGAATCAAAGACAACCATAAACTGATGAAAGATAAAGACATATCAAAGGAAAGTACAAAGGGACAACTCACCTTGCTGTTGTACTCCAAAGAACTACAAGTCCCTGCTAACAGCTGCCTCCATCAAACAATACACCCTGACGTTCAAACCATATTGCAACAATACCCCTCTGTGACAAATTCTACCCCACCTCTACCACCTACAAGAAACTGTGACCATAAAATACCTCTATTGCCAAGTGCTAAACCTGTATGTCTTAGACCATATAGACATTCTTTTCACATCAAAAACGAATTAGAAAAACTTATTAAAGAAATGCTAGAGTCTAGAGTGATACGCCCCAGCACAAGTGAGTACTCATCGCCAGTAGTCATGGTCAGGAAAAAAGATGGAACCTGGAGGATGTGCATCGATTATAGGTCACTCAACAGCCAGACTGTAAAGGATAAGTTTCCTATTCCATTAGTTGATGACTTGTTGGATGAATTATATGGTTCTGCTTATTTTACAAAACTTGATTTGAAGTCTGGGTATCATCAAGTTCGAATGCATCCCTCTGATATATATAAAACTGCATTTAAAACTCACGAGGGACATTACGAGTTTATGGTGATGCCCTTTGGGCTTTCAAATGCTCCATCAACATTTCAAGCTTTGATGAATAATATATTTAAATCTTATCTAAGGAAATTTATACTTGTATTTTTTGATGATATACTTATTTACAGCCAGACTTGGTCTGAGCACTTGTCGCACATTAGACTTGCATTGCAGGAATTGGAGAATAATCAGCTGGTTATAAAGCTTTCAAAATGTTCCTTTGCAGTGACTCAAGTAGCTTACTTGGGACATATCATATCCAGGAATGGTATTGCAGTAGACCCTGATAAGGTCCATGCTATCAAACAGTGGCCTCAACCAAGAGATATAAAAGGCTTAAGAGGTTTTTTAGGGCTCACTGGTTATTATAGGAGATTTATAAAAAATTATGGGAGCATTGCCAAACCTATGACTGAGCTTTTAAAAAAGAACGCATTTGCATGGAATGAGAAAGCTACCACAGCATTTAAGAAGCTAAAACAATGTTTGATGGAACCACCTATTCTCAGTATGCCAAATTTCAACAAGGACTTCGTGATTGAATGTGACGCTAGTGGAGAGGGTATCGGTGCAGTTTTGACACAAGATAGGAAACCCATAGCCTACCTCAGCCAAGCACTAAAAGGGAAGAACCAACTGCTGTCTACTTACGAAAAAGAACTGCTTGCACTAATATTAGCAACAAAAAAATGGTCACAATATTTAATTGGTCGAAAATTCATCATAAAAACCGACCACCAAAGTTTAAGGCATCTCTTGTCACAGAGATTGTCAACTGGAATTCAAGGGAAGTGGTTGGCCAAGCTACATGGTTTTGATTATAAGGTTGAGTATAAAAAGGGAAAAGAAAACACTGTAGCAGATGCACTGTCAAGATTACCACATGAGCAAAGTTCTTCCTTGACCACTATGCACTATTGCGCTATTTCATCTGTTGAAAGTAGTTGGATGCAAGAGTTAAAAGACAGTATGCAACAATCTGGAGACTATCAAAACATGCTACAGAGGTTCCGTGAAGGCAAGCTCAATCAAAACAAATATAAGTTGGTGGATGGACTTATTTTTTACAAAGGAAAAATTTACTTAGACTGCAATAGCAAAAGAACTATTTCTACCATACTTCATGAATATCATTCCACTCCACTAGGGGGTCATGCAGGCATAAAGAAGACTAAGCACAGACTTAAACAAGTATTTTATTGGAAAGGAATGAAATCCGATGTAGAGCAATTTATGAAGGAGTGCGATACTTGTCAAAGAAACAAGCATGAAAACATACCAGTGCCTGGACTCCTGCAACCTCTGCCCATCCCTGATAAGATATGGAGTGAGATTTCAATGGATTTCATCATTGGTCTTCCAAAAAGCAACAAATATACTGCTATATATGTAGTAGTTGACAGACTCACTAAATATTCACACTTCTTCCCTTTAAAACATCCTTACACAGCAAAGGACATAGCCAAAGTATTTTATGATGGGGTGTTCAAACTCCATGGTATGCCACAAAGTATAATTAGTGATAGGGATGCAATTTTCACCAGCACATTTTGGCAAGAGCTGTTCAAGTTACAGGGAAGCACACTGAAACTCAGTTCATCGTACCACCCCCAATCGGATGGGCAAACCGAAGCAATTAACAAAATATTAGAAGGATATTTACGATGTTTTGTTTGCCATAAGCCACAAGAGTGGTCACACTGGTTACCAGCAGCAGAGTATTGGTATAATACCAGTTGGCACAGTTCCACCAACACCACACCATTCTCTGCAGTATATGGAATGCCACCACCTACCATGCTGACTTATGTACCTCATACTGCTAAAATGCCACAAGTGGAACAAGAATTATTTTCCAGAGACATAGTGTTGCAATTATTAAAGGATAGCTTGGCCTTGACTCAGGAAAGAATGAAAAAATTCGCAGATAGTAAGAGGACAGAAAGGCAATTTGAAGTCGGCGATTGGGTGTATCTCAGATTACAACCATACAGGAAAATCACTGTTAGTAATTCAAAGACAACAAAACTTTCACCCAGATTTTACGGACCATATCAAGTTATTCAACAAATTGGCGAAGTAACTTACAAACTGGAATTGCCACCTGAAGCTAAAATACATCCGGTATTCCATGTGTCTCAACTTAAAAGAAAACATGGAAGAGGAGTTGTCATACAGCACAGTGCCCCGACTTATGTGGACGAAATAATTGAGGAACCAGAGGCCATTCTTGACAGAAGAATTTCTCCAAGAAACAATAGAGCTGTGACCCAAGTGTTGGTTAAATGGAAGCAGCGGAGCGAGCAAGAATCGACTTGGGAGGATTATTGGGAATTAATTAGGAAATTTCCAGCTTTTGACCTTGAGACAAGGTCAAACTTTGAAGGGGAAGGGAGTGTTAGAGCCCAGAAATTGGATCTGCATGTTTCAGAGAAGAGGGAAGAAAGAAGAGGCATTTCAACAAACACTTCTGTTCAAAAGGAATCTGACCTCACCACCGACTGTCTGGAGCACCAGACGATCAGAGATCAGCAAGAATTGGAAGAGCTACGAGCGGCATGCATCCCAAAAACAACAGGCGACTCCAGTGTTGGTTAGTTATGTGTGCACGTGCACAGGCTGTACACGTGCACAAGTGTCGAGTTACTGAATAGGACCTTGTAATTCTTTTGGGCCAGTATCTTGGGTTATGCAGTGACAAATTGTATGTTAATCTGTATAAATAGCAGTAAGGTCATTTGTAACAAAGCAGATTGAAAATTAATAAAAACAGTTTCTCTTTATCTTCTCTGTTATGTTATCTTCTTCCATCTTTTTCTTTATTCACTACTGCAACCCCCCCCCATCTCTCTCCAACCTGTTCCACTAACTAAACAACCCTTCTTTTACACACTAAGATCCCATCTCTTCCCTGCATCTACGAATTCTTCCAGCTTTGGCATATTCCATGAGAACCAGATCCATGATGAAAAGTCAGGACCATAACATATTCAGAGAACCTTGATTTTAGCGTTACCACCCGTTCAAATTGATGGTCAATATTTTAGAATTTAGTTTAAATTTAATTGTTGATGGTTTTGTGGTAATTTTAGAATTTAATTGATTCTTTTTTATAATTGTTGGCTCATTGAAGTTATTTTGGATCCGTAATGCAGACAACTACATTTGAATTTAGAATTCAAGTAATGGTTTTCAGTTTATAGTCGATTCATTGAAGTCAATTGGATTTAGAATGCAGATAACTAATATAGTCAGATAAAGTGGTTAAGCTTGATGCAGAAAACTTATAGTAAACATTGAGTTATACTGTTCATAATGGATACATTTACAAAATCATTAGCGAATCGATGATTTTTGTTTCTAGGGATACTTCCAAATCTCATATAGCTTAAATGTTAAAGTGAAACATATACATTTACTCACATACCAGAAAAGTGGGTGTTTGAATTTCCTAAATTAATTTATTTTAACTAGATCTAATAACCAAAATTATTCTAAGACTAATAGAATCTCCAACGGGTACGATGTTACACATGAATATTAAGTTGTTGACATTGCTCTCCATTAAAGCATATTATCAAGAATGTTCAAGGTAATGTTCACGTTGAAATTCGACATCCTAAATTGATCTGGTTGCCAATTGAACAGTCGTTTGAGAACGCGTACTTCTTAAATGGGGCTCCGCTATAAAAGAGCATTTCTAATAGATGTTCAACAATCTTATTAAATAAAAAATCAATTATTTTATAGCTTTAGACGCTTATTAAATAAGTGCTTGAGTTTCGTTTGCTTATTTAATAGGCATCTAACAGTTAGACGTACACGTTTGACTATTAGGCATTTTTAACTTATTTGGTTTAATTATATTATTCAACCAGTTCAATATTATGGATTGAATTTATTGAAGATGCTCCGCACCGCATTTACAGTACATCTATTAGCAAGACCTCATTTTGCTTGAGTAGCGCTTCCCAATACTCAAAATGCATATTTTTATGCTAAATAATTTGTCTATAGTTTGTTCATGTTGATCAATTTCATTAATATGTCTTTTTAAACAGCGAAAAAAGAGACAGAAAACAACATGCAAAAAAAGAACTTGCTTTGTAGATAGAATTTGAGTAATATGATGTATTTGAGAATGTTGAAGAAGAGAATGAAAAGAGTGTTTTATTATCAGATGCAAAACACGTTACAAAATACAAAAGAGTTTGAAGCTCTTTAAATAAGAAAAGAGCAGAACAATAAGTAAATGGGCTAGGCCCATTACCAATACAGGCAAGTCAAATAGCCTAAAACAAATACAACAAGATAATAGCAACGGAAGCCTGGTTGATAACGAAGTCTTCATTTTACTCCCCCCCTCAACCAGAAGCTAGGGTTAGGGTTAGCAGCCACGAGCGAAAATGAAAAAATGGCGGAGCTAAATCTTCCTTCAGAATTAAAGAGAAGCTCTTCTCATTCAAAATACTTCTTCTTGAATCTCTGTACTAAGATAGAGTACTGAAGTTGTTATCTTTTGTCCAGATCTAAAATCAGATCTATTACAGTTTCAAATTGTCTTCGAGATTTGATTCAAGTGTTGATGTAGTGAGATCTGAGGAGTTGAGCTGAGGGATGGATTCCTTGCCGGTCTCTCCGATGATAGCTTCAATCTTCAGATCTTGTCTGAAACGATGAAAGTTCTTCGCTGATAAGGCCTTTGTAAGTATGTCCGCACGTTGGTAAGTTGATGGTAAGTGGTTTACTTGTAGTTTCCCTTTCTGTACCAACTCACGAACAAAGTATAAATCAATCTCTATATGCTTAGTTCTTGAGTGCATAATTGGATTAGCTGCCATGTAGACTGTACTTTGATTGTCGCACCAAATTGTTGGTTTCACCTCTAATTTGATGTTCATTTCTGAAAGTAATGATTGAATCCAAATAATCTCTGCAGCAGCACTGGCTATACTTCAGTATTCAGCCTCTGTGCTAGATCTGGAGATAGTAGTCTGTTTCTTTGAACACCAAGAGATAGGATTGTTACCCAAGTAAATGTAGTAGCCTGTCACTGATTTGCGGTCATCAATATCTGTAGCCCAATCAGCGTCTGCATATGCTGTGATGCTCAGATGTTTGCACTTTTTTAGCATAATTCCATAATTTGTTGTGCCATTGAGATATCTGAGTATCCTTTTGACTGCTTTCCAGTGTTCTTCACGTGGTTCCTGCATAAATTGTGACACCTTGTTAACACTGAAAGATATATCTGGTCTTGTTATAGTGGAGTATTGTAGGGCTCCTACAATACTTCTATATTGTTTAACATTTAATATAGGTTCCCCCCTGTGTTTGGACAGATGTTGATGACTAATCATTGGTGTAGGCTGAGATTTAGCACCATCCATTTTTGCTTTAATCAGCAGTTCCTTGATATATTTCTTTTGACTTAGAAAGATTTCTGAGTTAGACTTTTTCTTCACTTCTATTCCCAGAAAATAGTTTAGTTCACCCAAGTCTTTGATTGAGAATTGTTTGTCCAGATACTATATTATCTCTTTGATCTCATTCTCATTATTACCTGTTATAATTAGATCATCGACATAAATCAGTATATAAACAATAAAGTTATTGCTAACTTTAATGAAAAGAGAGTTGTCAGATTTGGTAGATTGATAGCCTAAGTGAACTAATGTGGCTTTCAATCTATCAAACCACACTCTGGGAGCTTGCTTTAATCCATATATGGCTTTGTTTAGTTTGCACACTAAATTAGTGTCTTGCTTGTATCCCTGTGGCTGCTCTATGTAGATTTCCTCCTGCAAAACACCATTTAGAAATGCATTATTTACATCTAACTGTCTCAAGTTCCATTTATTATTTAAGGCAATAGTAAGGACTATTCTGATGGTTGTTGGTTTGACCACTGGCGAGAAGGTTTCACTGAAATCAAAGCCATATTCTTGAGTATATCCTTTGGCGACAAGTCTTGCTTTATATCTGGACACTGTTCCATTTGGGTCCCTTTTTAATTTGTAAGTCCATCTGCATCCTATAATGTTTTTGTTGCTTGGAGGATGAACAAGACTCCAGGTATTGTTTTTTACCAGAGCATGATACTCTTCATCCATAGCTGCCTTCCAGTTTTTGTCTTTTGATGCTTGTTCAAAAGTATGTGGCTCTATGATGCAAGCAGTTGCAGTATACATTTTTGGTTTATAAATTCCACTTTTTGATCTTGTGATCATATGATGACCAGTTCTGGACTGTAGTTCAGTATCAGATGATTCTGAACTGCTGTTTTGATCTGCAGTATTGTCTGATTGATCTCTATTAGTATTCTGATCATGATTGCTTGAATTTACAGGTGACTGAGGATGAACAGCAGGTTGATTAGCTACATCATGACCTGGTCCAGATGACACTGTGTGTTGTGATTCAGTGGCTCCTGCTCCTTCCTCAGTTTCACCAGCGTGCCATATGTGTGGCAATACTGGTATGTTTGGTATGGAAACTTTTGGATTATAAACTTTATGTGTAGTTCTAATACTTGCATTGCTATGAGGAAATACCTTCTCATTAAAAACAACATGTCTGCTTATAAATATTTTTCCAGTTTCATCTAAGCACTTGTATCCTTTCTGTTTAATAGGATAACCTATAAAAGTACATGGTTGAGATCTAAAATCTAGTTTATGGTTATTATATGGTCTTAGATAGGGAAAGCACAAGCATCCAAAGGTTTTTAAGTTTTGATAGTCTGGTTTGACACCTAAAAATTTTTCTAAGGGGCTAGTTCCATTCAGTACTTTAGTTGGGAGTCTATTAATCAAATAAACTGCAGTACTGAATGAATCTGGCCAGAATTTCAAGGGTAGTGATGCTTGTGCTAATAAGGTCAGACCAGTCTCAACAATATGCCTGTGTTTTCTTTCCACAAGGCCATTTTGTTCAGATGTGTATGGACATGTTATTCTATGAGTTATCCCATTATCCAGAAAGTACTTACTAAGAGGCTTGAATTCTGTGCCTCCATCACTCTGAATGATCTTAACTTTATGATTAGTCTGCTTTTCAACTTGAGTAATAAAATAAATAACAGCATTATAAGTTTCTGCCTTAGATTTTAAAAGATATATCCAAGTGTATCTAGTACAGGCATCAACAAAGGATATATAATATCTATACCCATAATCTGAGCTGATAGGTGCTGGACCCCATAGATCTGTTGAGATCAATTCCAGAGGTACTTTATATTCAGTAACAGAATCTGAAAATGCCAATTTGTGGCTCTTGCCCATTTGACAGTAGGAACATATATAAGGCAAACTTATACCATCAAAAGAAATTTTATTTTCTTTAAGAACTTGTTTTACAATACTTGTACATGGATGACCTAATTTGTAGTGCCAAAGATCAAAGTTATTTATACTAGTTTCACATGACTGCAATTCACTGTTATTACAATTTGTCATTCTCTGATTTGAACCTTTGCTATTAGACAGAGTGAACTTGTATAGGCCATTTACAGCATTACCCTGCAAGAGTATTTCTTTAGTTAGAATATCTTTAACTAAGCAATGATTTGAGTAAAATTCGAAGTAAACATTGTTATCATGGGCAAATTGAGAAACACTCAACAGATTCTTTTTAATGCTGGGTACTCTTAATAGGTTATTGAGATACAATTGTCTTTTACCTTTGATATAAGCATTACCTGTGTGTGTTATCTCAATTGATTTGCCATTTCCCATAGTGATAGATTGTTTACCTCTGTATTCTCTGCTACCCAGATTTAGATTCTCTAGGTTGCTTGTTAAGTGATTTGTTGCTCCAGAATCTGGATACCATGATTCATCTTGAACATGATCTGCATTAGCAATTTCATCCTGGTTTTGATTTCTGTTCCCATTGGACTGCTTGCCTGTATCCAGTTGAGCTTGTGCCATATTGGCGCTGCCATTGTTATTTTTCTGATTACTTTGTCCCTGACCTGGCACATAATTTGCATTAAACCTAAAATAACATTTTACGGCTGTGTGCCCAAGCCTTTCACATATCTGACATTTTGGTTTGTTATTGCCATTAAATCTTCCTCTGCCTCTTCCTCTGGCAGTCTGGCCTCCTCTTTGTGATTGCTGATCTGATCTTCCATAATTTTGATTTCTGCCTTTGCTGTTAGAAGCATAGTTGATAGACATGTCCGTATCTGAGGGTCTCTTGTAGTCCAACCTTCCTTCATGAGCCAGTAATATAGAATGAACATAATCAATAGTTGGTAGAGTTTCTTGTGAAGCAATGACTGCTACTACTGCTTCATATTCATCTCCTAACCCACTCAGTATGGTTAATACATGCTCTGTGTTGGACATTTTATGTCCTGCTGCATCAAGTAGATCACAAGTATTCTTGATCTTGTAAAGGTACTCCTTCATGGATTGACTATCTTTCTTTATGTTATGTAGTTGCCTTTTGTAATGCATTATTTTAGCAGCTGACTGTGTATTGAAAATCCTTTCAACTGTACACCAAATTTCATTTGCTGATTTGCACCCTATAACTTGAGGCAGCAATTTTACACTGATAGAAGATAGTAGCCAAGAACATATCAAACTATCTTGTCTTAGAAATTTGATATATTCCTCATTACTCACGGTTTTGTTTTCCTGATTAGTGATAAATTTGGGTGGAGTGGCTATCATGCCAAGGATGTATCCATCAAGACCATATCCTCTGGCAGCAGTTTCAACTTGTACCTTCCAGAGAAGATAATTGTCATCTTCAAGATGTGCAGTGATAAGATTTGAGTGTGGGCTAGTTACAGTTTTGATCAAACTGTCAGTGATATCCATGGATTGTGATGAGGTGCTAGCTTCGTTTCCTGATGTAGCACTGCTTCCTTCAGCCATGAAGAAACTTCTTGAAAAGAAAAGAATTGAGAAAGAATGAAATTAAGAAATTCTTTCTTCAACAGGTATGATGCAACCAAGCAATATGATGAGGCTTCTCTGATTGCTTCTGGTATGGCACTTACCCTCCTTTTTGATAGATGGGTTTCTGATTTCCTCTCTGATTGAATTTCTGACTTTCTTTCTTGATTCTTGAATCTGTTTTGTGGAGATTTACTGCAGCCGATTTGATAATCTTGGCAAGGCAGTAGGTTTCTTGAACAGATTCCTTGCCCAGATGATGAATTGAAATTCTGATGGGCAAGCTGATCCAGATGATGAGATTTCTCTGATGGATCAGTTATTTTGCACAATGCTGTTAAGCAAATAATATGGCTCTGATACCAAGATAGAATTTGAGTAATATGATGTATTTGAGAATGTTGAAGAAGAGAATGAAAAGAGTGTTTTATTATCAGATGCAAAACACGTTACAAAATACAAAAGAGTTTGAAGCTCTTTAAATAAGAAAAGAGCAGAACAATAAGTAAATGGGCTAGGCCCATTACCAATACAGGCAAGTCAAATAGCCTAAAACAAATACAACAAGATAATAGCAACGGAAGCCTGGTTGATAACGAAGTCTTCATTTTACTTTTGTGCATTTGGCCAATTTACTTTGATGACCTTGAATTGAGAAGTGCGGGTATCGTAGTTATTCCTGGCCAGAAGCAAAAAGTTATATAGAATACTTGTGGATAAGTGCAGATTTCATACTTATTTTTTAGCTAGTTACTCTAAACTGCCAGCTTACAACACAAATTTAACGTATTAAAATAAAAACAGTAAGTTATGTTGTTTATCCAAAAATAACAATGTAATAATAATCCTTATTCTAGCTATAAAATATGTGGCTCAGTGCAGCAACACTTCGAGTCTACAAGAGAAAATGATTCCAAAAGGGACTAAAGATGGTTGTTGTAAGTTGTAACTATATTGTGCATCTATGTAAGGAGCTTGGTTGGGACACGGGACAGTTTCCAGAATTTGTTATGCATCCACTAAAGATGGTATTAAGTTGTGAATGTTGCTCCAATTGTTATGCCATAGACTATTGTGTTTGACTTAAGAGCTTAATTATCTATTCAATCTTCTCTAGATGCTTGTTGGGTCAGTAGTTCGGCTACTCTCTATAAGTAGTACTATGGTTAGATCATTCAGAAACATATCCCAAACTAGGAGCAATTTGGGTGAAAAATACATTGAATCTAATCATAACAACAAGATGGTTATTCTAAACTCTTGCACCACTAGTGCAGGTTTAGAAAATAATAAGTGAGATCAATCAGAAATAGCTGAGGAGATATGCATGTGTGGTAGTTATATTTATTTCCACTGTTATTTAGAAAGTTATAAACTTATCGGTCTAGATCAATAGTGCATGATAAGGAATGTAACCGTACAAATAATTAGTGTGATAATGCTGTGACCAATGTCGGGGTTGAAGGTGGATTAGGGATGGATAAAGATTGAAGAACTGGTGATGCATATGGATGGTTTGTCTCATGCCTATGTCCTTTGTTTCTGGGTTGACTCAATTAAACAGGTTTGGTGCGATGGCATCATTTGGATTCATGGGCAATTGTTCTCTATTAGATGTAACAGGTATAGTCTTATTTGACTTTGTCATTTTGCGGTTACTTTAGATGCAGGATTTTTTAGAAGGGTGAGCTGACAAGCTAGACTATGGGGGCATCTCCATTAAATAGTGAGGG
Organism: Allium fistulosum; assembly: GCA_030737815.1. Classification (NCBI taxonomy): domain Eukaryota; kingdom Viridiplantae; phylum Streptophyta; class Magnoliopsida; order Asparagales; family Amaryllidaceae; genus Allium; species Allium fistulosum. The sequence continues at coordinate 425,550,532 of CM060906.1, forward strand.
CTCTTCATATTATACAGGACGGTGGTACGATCATGCTTTTTGTTCACCCAGTTGCAATTCCTTGTGTGTGCGTCCACGCATGCGTGCGTGTCCGCGTGCGTACATATATATATATCCCAACTTTTGTTTTCGGCTATGGAATTGGTTAGCTTATGTAATTGATGTATTTAGACATGTTCGGTAATCTTTATTACCTGGTTTAATTGGTTTTTTCTTCTCCCACGTGGGGTATTTACTGAATTTTTCAAGTGATACTATAAACAATAATTGATGGTAAATAAAACGAGGTGTATTGGTTATTTATGTTATTTGTATGATGGTATGATTCGTAACAGGGCCCGCTTAAGTACTTGGGTTGCCTTAGGCAACTGAAAATTTTGGGAGGAAAATTTTAAAAAAGATTTCCCTAAGCAGTTTGAAAACTTACAGTAAAAAAGTTGAAAAAAACTGACACAAGCACAAACCTGAACCTAGGATCTTAGCATTGGAAAGCTTAACCACTACCAGTGCACCAATATCAACTACTGATTATAATACAATAGCATACTTAAAATATTAAATTATTTTAACATTTTCTCTTTCCCACCTGTTGCCCCCCACCCAGGGGTTGCCCTAGGCGGCCGTCTGGCTCAACTAGCTTTGAAATCGGGCCTGATTCGTAATATAATTATAATGTAGATTATGCATTCTAGAGAATTGCATTTGTAATAATAGACTACCTTCAGAGACATTTATCTGAACGTTTTCAAAATTAAATAGTTTGAAGTAGATAAAAATTGGAGGATCGTTAAAGCTTTTTTTCTTCAATCTCTTGAATCTTTCTGATCTTGCTTACTTGTTGGTTTCAAAAAAATAACATATGTTGTAAACAAAAGAATATAAGAAGCCATTGTTGTAAATAAAAGAAGACAAGAAGCAATTCCAGAAGTAGAAGATGTCTCATTTATTTTCAGTCAATAGAATACAATACATTAAGCCCTATTTATAAATTCCAGGTGAAGAATAAAGATTATAATAATTTTTATATAATATTTCAAGTATTCACGCTTGTAATTTTTATATATTATAACATTCCCCTTGAATATGCATTTTTGAAATTTTGAATGATCATTGCTATCTTGTAGCTATCCCTTTTGAAACATATATAATGATTGCTCCTTCTTATTATTATTTTGTTCACATAGATCTATACATCAATACAGATATTATCTGTTGCCTCATTAAAAACCTCTATTAGGAAAATCCGATGGGAGATAGTTTGAACGGGTAAAATAATGCAACTTTGACGTAAAACCATATATATCATATTAAAAATGATATTTCTTGCTAAGAAGTTTGATACTTTCGGATCAAAATAGTGCTTCATTAAAACTATATTAAGAAAAGACCCAATGGAAAAAATCTTTGGTTAAGGCAAAAAATAGCTTTTATAACTTTAATAACTTATTTTGAGATGTTATTTCTTGAGATGAAGTTTGATACTTCTGAATCAAGCTAATGCCTCATTAAAACCTTACTAAAGAATACCAAATGAATAAAATTTGTAGTGTATGAAAAAGAGTACATTATAACATATACTTCTGGATGCCACCCTTGATTTGATATTTTCCCTTTGAATTTGAACATATGTCTTGGTAATTCAAATCAACTACGGATATTTCTAGATGCATAAATACGTATAATATTGCTCAGACAAGAGTTAAAAAAATTAAAATCAAAAGACAATAATTCTACTTCTTTAAATATTCAACATTTATTAGTAGTTGTCTTGTAAAAACCTTACTAAGGAAAAATCCAATAGGGGAAAAATTAACATGAAGGAAAAGGGTACAACCTATATAGTCTTAAACATCATATTTTGAAGTGTTATTTCTTAAGGAACCAGAATGGTTAGAAGCGGCTGAAATAGTTAGATTTCAAGAAAAAAAATCCTTTAGATCCATTGGGCCTATGAAATCTAAAAGGTTTATTATATCCAATGTAATATAGTTTTAAATAAATTCTTATTATATTAAATTTGTTTAAAACGTAGTTTTAATTTATTTAAATTAAATATATTATAATGAGTGTATCATATATACTTATATGTCTATAGTGCAAGTGCAACAAATAAACAGTGTGCATAATCAATGTGTATTTTTATAGGTGTTGAGATTTATACCACAACGAACGCATTCTCCCTCTATATATACCTTAGTTGCTCATAGTTTCATTTTGAAAACATATATAAAATAATCATAATACGTGCGCACACACATACACACACAAATACTTAGTTTTCTTATACTTATATATATATATATATATAATATGTTGTAAAATTTTCTTAACTAATTGACAATAATTTACTTATATTTGTAATGTGATAGTTAATGAGTTTAAGTAGGCATTTAAGAAGAGGAAAAGACGGTCGACTTTTTTCCTTCCATTACTCATTCTTTTATTCAATGCCATTCAAATTAACATTTGAGCACTTAAACCTCTACATATATAAAATTAATTATGATAAGATTTATGCGTTTTGAAATTTAAAATTAATATTTTGAAATTAATTTTTGACTTAGAACGGATTCAATCATTAGATTTGTAATTTTAAACAAAAGTCCTATAAAATTTTGAATTGGAATATTATATATACACACACACACACATACATTCATGCATATGTACATATAGCTAGGATCAATAGCCCCTCCTTATTTAGCAACATTTGTACCCCTCGATATTAGCTACAGCCAGCCATGTCACGGGGAGAACCCTCGAACCCTCATGCACTTTGGTTCGACAGGTCTAGGTTATACAAATTCATTCCATCGACCCAGGATAGCCATTCTAAGTATGCAATGAGCGTCCTCACAATACCGATGCTTTCGAGTATAACAGAAAACACTCCGAGTGTGAACGTTCCCTTAGCACACACATTTCAAGCCCGTTCCTTGCGTCATTTTGTTTCCATTACCCTCAAAGAACCATTCCACGTTCATTCTTTCCATTATATGACCATTCAACATTTTATACATGGGTCACCCTTCATAGAAGCTGCCCTTTGCGGACTATCATTCCCACGACTCCTTTTAACATTGACCCATCATCATCAGAACCTATCTTCTTTCACCATCGAGTTACCATCATTAAAGTCTCGAAGTTATCACCCTTCATCTTGCTACTACATTACCATCGAACCTAAAGAGAACAAACAAACTCCTTCTGCATGACCTGTATATCCAACACTTCCCCTCTTGGATGTTTCATCAACAAAGGTCCCAAATTTCATGTCGGTACCGACCAATTGGGCTTAGTACTGATATGAAATTCTTGACCAGTACTTAGCCAAAATTTGGCTAAGTACTTCTCCCTCAATCTCTTCTTTTTCACCTACTTAGCCTCCTTCCTTCATGCCCTAAGCCTCCAAGCCTTCAAAACTAATTAGCTGCCGAGAAAAGAACCTAATTTCGACCAAAAGAGGATGGTACCGATCACCATACTTAACCAAATTTTCCACTTGGCTACTGGAACTCCCTCGCCGCTCTTACTTGAAGCTTTCCCCAAAGTCTTGTAGCCTAAGTCCCAAAGCATTGCCCTCCATCGACCCAAACTAGAATCTTTCTCACGAGCTGTAAATAGATTGGCATCAAGTTCTAGTTAGCTATCAAAATGAACCCCAAACTTCCAGCGACTTGAATCGTGGGCTCCTCTAACTCTCCCGAGCCTCTCCTTCAAATTTCATCCAAAATCACTTTTGCTTTCCTTTTGCTCAAATTGACTACCTCTTTTCTAACTTCACTAAAACACTAGCAAACCATATCAATACAATTCATCCAAGCATACATATCATTCATAAGCATTCACTAAACATGTACAAGCAACCAAACATGATTTACGTACAAATTCTAGTCAAGATCTAACTTTATGCTAACATGATAATATGATCAAAAAGGGTTGCAAAACTATTTAAAATCAAATCCAATCTTTTAATTTTGGTCGTAATCATTTTTAAAGATGTAATTAAAGTTAGAAAACATTTTACTATGAAAATCATGTTAAAAACACCTATTTTAACTATATGGACAAGCATAAAATTGTGAGAAAAATCAAGAATTAGTCACCTGGTACCCAATTTACCACTTTAGATCCCCAAATCTGATATGAGCAGCCAAGAACATAAATTTCCAAGCACTAAAACAATGAATCTATGATCCCTTTGCTAACCACCCTTCTAATGATGAATTTGGCTAAGATTAATTTGAAAAACAGAGGCTTTTTGATGAATTAAGGGTTACTGGAGGTTAGGAATCGTTTTTATGAAAGAGGGAAATGAATGAGATCAGTTCTTACAGCTCCAATTAGGCACAATTCTCAAAATTCATTAGCGGGCCTAAGTATAGGTTTAGTTTAATTGCTCACTAATCTGTCCAACATTAAACAAAACTTAAAATGGTCATATCTTCTAAAAGGTAAGTCCTTTTTCCTATTATAACCACTCCACGAAAAGAGAAACCACAAGCCTAATCTAATGGATGTGGTTTTAGACCCTAATTCAATCTGTATCAAAAGCTATAGGATTTAAAAGAATTATAGGTCTGAAATATTCGATAAAAATTCTAAAGGTAGAAAATGTTTATAGTAGTCATTTTTCAAAGTTTTAGGGTCGTATGACCTTATATGAATTAAATAACAATATTTTATGATCTTTCAATACGTAAAATACGAGTCATTGCATGCCACCTAGACACGTAGGAGCTAAGCAACAAGAAGTACAGTCGACATACTTACTTATGACAAGAAGCGTGCCTCATTTTCTAAAATCATACTGCAAATACAAGAGCATTTAATGCAAAGCATGATGGAGCATGATTTTGGTACAGTCCTTTTGGTCTTCATCTCAGCGACGCATTCCTTCTTTTCGCCAGCTGCCTCTCATCTTAAGTCCATTCAACCAGATCAATGGTTGGACCGTTTCACGCTTGTTCTACGGCATGACCTTAGTCATCCAAGCATCACTGTAACTGCTATAAGAACCCATTGCATGGTCTGTTCAAAGGGGTTGGTTGAGCCCTCGATGAAGGAGACACCATGTTGGTTGGGACCTAGTTGGAGGGGAACCCACGTTGGTTGGCCCTCATGATCCACCACTCAACAATTTCAGGAGTTCAACGGCTCCTTGAGATTAGCAGTTTCATTGGTCTTAGGCATATCTTCTTTTCTTATTATTCTCTTGTAATTCCTTATAATTGTAAGAGAGCCATATAGTTAGAGAACTTCACAGTGGACGTAGACAGCTTGGCCGAACCACTTCACATCTTGTGCCATTTACCTTTGAATGCCCTTTCCCTTAATTTTTCGTCATTAAACCTAGCGATTAGAAAGTAACCATTTCTCTTCATAATACATTATCATAACTCCGAGGTTGATGAAAATATCATCAACATATCCCCTTAGAGTACTTTGACAGTATTGTTTTATCTGCATAGTCTAGTTCGCAATCTAGCTCTGATACCACTTGTTGTGTAACGGCGGTCGGACCAAACTCTCTTTCTATAACATGTGGCATGCGCTTGTGTTGGCAAACACTTATTTAACAAAAGTAATCCCAATGTTACGTGCCTACCAAACCATATTTATACAACATATCTCCATTAAATTTAAGTGATGTCGGACTATTTCAATTTTAAACCGTCATTCCTATTTCCACATGTGAGACAATTCTAATATGGCCCGACCTTCATTCCAACGACCGGTTAAGTCTCTATAGTACGGGCAAAGCTCCTAATTGTCACGAGGGGACAACGCCAACAGATGGTCGTTCCGCATGCAGCATGCCTCCCGCCTATCGAGTGGCCTGGCTAAGCGACCTACTCCTCATTCTTCTACAAAATCTAAAAATGACGCTGTTCATCCAACAAAAGTGCAGTACTCGCTCTATGTCCTGCTGCCACTAAAGCAACTATGCAACCACCACTCTTTGAACGCATGCCACTAGCTCTTTGCATGAAGCGTCTTGAAGTTTCTGCTCGTCAGCTGGCATTATCTCAACCACACATTCTGGCCTTCTAGCTGGTGTGCACATTAATCGGTTAACCACGTCAATGGTTCTTAGCATTTTTTGGGTTTTAACCGTGCAATCTCAGCCACTCAACACAATTTCAAGTGGGTATAAATACATCAGGACTTACATCTTTACAGGGGAACAAGATAAGCTTTCAAGTATTATATTTTGTTATTATTTTCTCCTGCAATCATCTTTCGTAAGTGAAATAGAGTAGAAAGAAATTTATTACAGTGGACGTAGGTAAGCTTAGTCGAATCACTCTAAATTTAGTGTTCTTTTACATATTTTTTGCACATCACTTCCTCATTTTAAATTTTAATCAAGATATTAGCAAATAAGATATGTTAATATTACCCTACAATCATAATTTTCGAGGTTGGATAAATATTTTGTTAACATAAATCATGATAAATATATTCACCGTTTTAAATTTGAGTTGGAACTAAATACAGTTAATCCTAGTTAGTTCCTATTATTAGCGCTCTAAGTCTATTCCAATTTGAATTAAGGTTGTATCTAAGAATGTTATCGTGCAACTGATAAAATGAATTATTTGATAGCAATGTGATTTAGTATTTAATTGACATTCATAGCGATCTAATAATTACAAATTATAGATAACTTATAGTTGGTGTTAATGTTTTTGGTACAGAACCATTGTTTAAAAAAATATCAATTACAACTTTTGAAACTATTTAAGCATTTTTGATCATTAAACGTTTGTTAGTGGTGTTTAAAACTGTAGGTTGAAGGAGCCAAAATTTGGTGCATTTAAAATACGAACGGCTGCAGGTGATTGATGTGGTGGTCGACTGCAATGAACAGAGAAGGCGGGATAGCGTGCCACTTGGATCAGCTTATCCTCTTATCTCTTCACACCCCTTTGTCGCTTTCCTGGCCCCATGAATTCAGCCGCCGCAACCACCTTTTTTTATTTTTATTTTTATTTATACTTTAGGCAGCATTCCTATCCTCTGCAACTTGCGGTTGGGGCCCTGCCACGTGACGGATGGTGCCTTCTATCTCCCTCTTTGTACTCGTATCAACGCGTGGCTCTTCTTTACTCTTTCTTTTTTGGCCCTTTTCCTTTTCCTCGCTCGCTTTTGTCCTCTTTTCCCCCTCCCTCTTTGTGTTTGTTTGTTCGTTCCATCACCAACAAGTAACAACAACGACTACGTTTGCTTTCTTTGGATTTTCAAGTACCGTATCCATCATCCCATCCCCTTCACCTCTATCTATCTATCTATTTCCTTATTTTCCAGAATCACGCCCTAACTACCAAAAAAGATATGTTATACATTCCACATTGTAAACATCACCAAGTAAAATCATTTGCACATCGTCCATACTGATACATTCAATTATTTTCATTTCTTCGTAATGTTGTCTTTCCCTTGTACTCCATTTCATACCAGATTAACGTTTAGGAAACATATGATACCGAAAATAAGAACTGAGAGGTACAATGTGCATATAAATCACAAATTAGTTATTTCTACGTGCAATATCATATTTTGATGCACGTACGTACAGTTTGAAAATATCCTACCACGTACAGTAATTTTGTACCCGAAGAATAGTTTATTGAAGAAGGTTGTGTGTCATGAATATCACGCTCCAAGAAGAGATAAACACGTATGTGTGCGTCAGCGCCCACAGGTATCCCAAGCTGTTTGCCTCATCCTGAAACCGCTCTTGCCTACTTTGCAATCACTGCCTTACGTTGCTTTATTCACTTGTTTATTTGCATCAATTTGTTGTCGCTTAATCATCTTTTCTCCATCTCCTTAATTGCGGGAGCTTCCAGGTTACCTACTTTTATTATTCCCTCCGCGGCACTATTTTACATTTGGGCGGGTATACACAAAACTAGCACAATAGTAATTTACGACGATTGACCGTTTTGGCTGAACCAACAACTTTGTAGACGGACCGAACGGTGTCTTGTGTATGTTATTAAAGTTTTCGACGATGCCTATGTTAATCATTGCATCGTTACTTAATGCACTACAAAACACACAGTAAATAGCAGCAGGATGGAACGACGGCTGTCGACAATCCCATCAACTTGTTTTGACGGTTAGCAACTTCTAACCATTATATTAATTAACTAATTAAATTATTAATCGATTTAATTTCCATTACGTTTTAAAAAATATTAAAAAATACTAATTTAATTTTTTTTTAAATAAATTCTAACACAGCCGTTCAACCTATGAACAATTTGTGATCGGTTACATTAATATTTTCGATAATCTACCACCGTAAAATTTAAATATTTATCATTACTAAAAATCTAACTCGCACGACCAATATATGCTACTTAAATCAGTTCATTAAACAACTTCGATAAAGTTGATTGTGTGTAACATTTTTACGAATTAAAATATTTTTTTAAACTATTGGTTAATTATTTATTAATTTTTAAATGTGTTTAGTATAATAAAATTATAGAAAATAAAATATACAGTATAAAAATGAATTTATTTGATCTTATGTCAATCTAAAGTACTTTGGACCTATTTCAAAAAGATGATTAAAAAAATAAATAACTGTAACGTGTCGATCTTGAATTTTAAATTTATAGTTGTTCGTCGACGTTCAGACTAAAAACTCTTCGTTCAAAAACAAGACAGCCATCAAACGAAACCAAATCCGAACCACTGATACTTTGTAACATGTTAATTCAATCCGTATGTTTGGATTTGCAAAAACTTGACCAAAAAATTAAGCTAAACAAGTCATTTTGTCTGGAACTGTACAACACTTATGATGATTATTACGTATTAGTTGGTGATAATAGTGTATTACTTGATTTGGTGATATTAATTGGCGATGTAATTGTTAAATTTTAATTACACATTTGGGTTAATTTAAAATCCGAAAATTAGTATATAATTATTGATTAATATATATGTTGATTAGTGTATACGATTGTTTATTCTAGTTTAGAATAATTTTAGGACTAATATTTATGGTTGAATAGTGAATATGTTAAATATAAAGCTTACAGTTACACATAATTTTATATTAATTAATTAGTCTGTGTTATTATAAGTGACAGTGGTAATAAAAAAATAAAGTTATTTTAATGATTAATTATTTGCAGTGATTAATTAATTAGTGTACCTTTTTGCAAACTTCAAGTTTTAGTTTACAAAATAGTTAAATATTTTTTTTAATAGTTTAATGAATTATAAAATACGATTTAAAATTTAAAATTTAGTTAATAAAATATTTAAATAGTTGAATGAATTATAAAATATGGTTTGAAATTTAATTTGTAGTTTGTAAAATAGTAATTTATGTGCATGTCTTTTTGGAAGTAGTTTTAAGTATTAAATTGCTTTTGAAACAAATATTCTACGAAAATCAATTTGCAAAAATTAAGAAATAAATATAATGTTTATTGAAAATAAGGGGCAATATTATTTTATCAAATACAACAACAATAAGTTAAAGCCTTTAGTCTCAAAGGATTTAATTTATTTTAGAAAATACAACAACAACACCACCACACCCTTTGGATGTAAAGTTATGCGTACACTTCATGATAGTGAAGTGCTGTCGAAATTTCTAATATATATTTTTAAATTAGAAAAAATGTTCAATTATTTTATCGACCGAAGTTGGATGTACAGAGAGCGAACTAGTATGAAAGGTTCAGTGAAGTACATTTCTACAATGGTGTGCATGAATTTATTTATCTAATAATGGAAATGACGTAGAAATTCGTTGCTCTTGTCGTAAATGCAAACATTTGAAGCATTGAAAACCAAATATGGTTATAGCACATTTGTGTCAAGTTGGCTTTGTGTTAGATTATTATTTGTGAGATCATTATGGAGAACTTGTTGCACCAATCCTGTAGTGTCAAAGGACGAGGTGAATAACGATTATGTTATGGCGAATCCAATGGAAGATATGGTGGAAGATGCAGCATGATCATTGTTCTCTACCATTCAAGTTGAGGACGAAGACGTAAATGTCGAACAAGGATCGACCGTGGGAGTAAACCGAATCTATGATTTATTGGATGCTGCTAAAAGGCCGTTGTGGGATGGTTGTAAAAGCGGAACTGAATTATCAGTAACAGACAAATACATTACTATGAAATCAAAATTCAACTTTACAGAAGCTGGATTTATAGCAGTTGTACAAGCTACAAAATGACATATGTCACCCAATAATCTGATGTGCGGTAGTCATTATAAATTGAAAAAACTTATGTCCACTTTTGGCCTACCATACCAAAAGAAAGATACATGTATAAAAGGTTGCATGTTGTATTGATATATGACATTAACCTTAGGAAATGCAGAATGTGTATCGAGGAAATGTACAAACCAAGAAAAAAGAAAGGAAGTTCCGTAAAAGAGAATGTATTACTTGCCTATCACTTCTAGACTTCAAATGTTATATGTATTTTCTGCTACCGCATCTCATATAAGATGGCACTGTGTGAGAACATAGGAAAAGAAAACTTCGAAACATCCATCTGATGGAGAAGCATGGAAATATTTCGATAAGACCATCCATGTACGGATGTATTTTCACCATTTTCTCTATTTGGTAGTAAATATTCATTTTGGTCTATTATCGTTACACCTTATAATTTACCTCTATGATTGTGTATGAAAACTTCATATATGTTTCGTACTATTGTAGTCCCTGGTCCTGATGATTTGACATAAGGAATCGATGTTTATTTGCAGCCATTGATTGAAGAGTTGAAAACATTATAGTATGAAGGGGTAGATACATACAACGTTTCTAAAAAAAATTAATTATGTTTGCAAATTTGTTATGGACCATTGGTGATTTTCCGGCTTATGCAATGCTTTTAGGTTGGAGTACGGCTAGTCGTCTAGCTTGTCCTTATTGCATTGAAGAAACACGAGCATTTTCATTATCGAATGGAAGGAAAATTATATGGTACGATTGCCATTGGTGTTTTCTCCATGTTAATCATACTTTTGGAAAAGATAAAAAACTTTATCTTTACTATAATAAAGAGAATTCAATGACTATCATTTCCATGGTGTCCTTTTAAAATTCCAAAAATACCCTTATCCATCAACGAAAACCCACCATCAGTTTGCAACATCCACCACCATCCCTTCTCAACGATCCATTAACGAAATTTTACCATCAATTTGCCACCGACACCACCAACAAAACAACTTGAAATAAAAGCATCGTGATTGCCAAAACTTTTGCACTTACAACACATATCCGGTCTAGCTACTAGATGCATGTACGTGCAGTCTATACTAGTAGCTAATAGAGCAGAGACTAAACAAACCACCAACGATTTGGTCAAGCATAGAAATATATGATCTTGTAAAGGTATATCCAAATATACATGAAACTAGAGTATGGACTAAAATTTCAGGTAAATCGATAATTCATAATTGGTTCAAACAAACTATATTTTATGAGTTACCTTATTAGAAAAATATCTTACTTTGAAATAGTATTGACGTGATGTACAACGAAAAAACGTATTAGATAATGTGTTTAATACAATTTTGAATGTTAAGGGGAAATCTAAGGACGATCTAAACTCAGGACGTGATATAGCAAAATTATGTAAATGTCCCGAACTTCATATAAAGCCTAATAACGGTAAAAAAACCCAAAGCATAATATGAGCCAAACAGCAAGTAAGTCAAACTTATGTTAAAATGGGTGGAAGGACTAAGATGTACTGATGAGATTTCTTCTAATCTTCGTAGATTTGTTGACTTTAAAAACAATAAATTGAGTGGGATGAAAAGTCACGATTGCCATGTCATGATGGAAAATTTATTACTTGTGGTTTTCAAAGAACCGTTGTCCGTAAAAGTATTGAGTGTTATAAAAGAATTAAGTTTTTTTTATAAAGAGTTTTGTTCAACTACGTTAAAAGTCAAGCATATACGTAAACTAAAAGAGGATATCCCTATACCGCTTTGCAAACTTGAGATAATATTTCCTCCAGGATTCTTTAATGTAATGAAGCATTTACCTGTTCATCTTCCATCCAAAGCACTTCTTCGAGGTTCTGTGCAATATGGATGGATGTTTCCATTTGAGAGGTAATATTGAATATCCGTAACATTAATTTTAATTTCAAATTTTAATTGGATTAATTTTGTAATAAGTACTTGAATCATTTAAAAAAAGTTAGACAAAAAGCACGATTTGAAGATTCGATTTGCAAATCATATCTTTAAGCTTCATTCTTTCTCTCTCATTATTTCAACGACCATGTGAACTTATCATTTGTAATTGTTCCTCGTAATGATGAAGCCATTGAATAAGATTCTTCTCAAGCAATGATATCTATTTTAAGACAACATGACCGACCTGTTGGAAAATGTGTGGAACTATGATTAGACAATAGAGATTACCATGTAGCACACACATATGTTCTTAATTTTGCCGAAGTTGCACCATTTGTTAGATAATATCGAATAATAATTCTCGATATATGAATTTTCAATTTAATATTTATTTCAAATATACTTATAGATTATAATGTAGTATATTATATATATTTGCAGTATTTATGAATCACAACATCCACATGACGATCTCAATAAAGACTTTGCTAATTGATTTTTGATCTACGTTCATGATTCAAAAAATTATGCCAGTGATGAAGGATTGAAACATTTTATGAAATAACCAAAAATAAATGTCAAGACTTATCCAATATTCTTCCTCAATGGATTTAACTTCAATAATAAGGAAAACGATGCTAAAAAATTAAACTATAACGACGGTGTATTTATCAAAGGTAGTGATGATCCAAATGAACATATAAAAAAATTTACGGCGTCTTAACTTAGGTTTTAGAATTGATATATTTTATATAACCTGCAGAAAAGTTTTTATTCAAATACAATTGGTTCAACAATGTTCCTGGTTCTGAAATCAACATGCACAAAGATTATAAGCTTATTAAAATAAAGCATAACTCACATTACTATAAGTACGATCCTTTCATATTAACCAAACAAGCATTATAACTTTATTTTGCTCTATATCCATCCCTAAAATGGGATTAAGCAGATTGGTCGGCTTTTTTTAAAACAAAGGCAAAATTTATGTCTGATGAAAATAATATTCCGAACAAAGAAACTTATCAAGAAGACCTTGAGCCAAATAATGAAATAATAATAACTGATGATCATGCTGATTTAGGGCCTTTGAATGCTAAATCAAATGTTTTAATAGAAGCAATTGAAAGTACATAAGAAAATGATATAGAGTATGAGACCGAGTCTGAATAAGAAATAACGAAGACTGATTATTGATTACTGATGATGTAATGTATATATGATGGATATTTGTATCGCTTGTTGTATAATTTATATTTTGTGTTTCCACTGTTATTAATGTTGATGACTATGTTGTGAGATATGTATTATTCTATTTTATTAATTCTATGTATTTAGAAGATCTTGTTTAATTTTTGTAAAAAATTTATGTGATTATTAATCAGAAATGTTTTCTAATAATAAAATGATGTATGTTTTCATTATATGAAATGATATGTTTATGGCAGATATTATGTATAATATGAGAACTTCTAGTTCTCATTCTTGGGTTCTCCTGCTGCTAGCGAGCGTGCTAGTGGCTTATTTGATTTACACCCAAGGGCGAGCATGACTCCCAAAACTGGAGGGTGAGTATGAAATTTATTGCGATGTCATTAATATTTAGTGCATGTATATTAGTTATGATTAAGTAAATGTCTACATCAAAATTAATACATGGGTTTTGAGTTGGAGCCTTCTAATTATATTCTGGCTGTCTTTAGGAAGGCGTATATGAGTCGGATGTCGGGTTGTTGGCCGACGTGGGATGATATCCCACCTTATATTAAAGATGCTACATGGGCCGACTTGTTGGTAATTATAGATTTATAATTCATTTGAAAATGACATGTTTGATCTTTAAAAATTAATACACTATATATAATTCATTTTAGTTTTAATGTGTACGCTGTGGTTGTTGTAGAGGAGGAAGATCAACAGCTGTTTAGAAACCACTGGAATAAGAAGATGAGGAAAAACTACATAGACACCTTCAAGGGCATAAAACATAAAAATAAAAAGCCAGATTCGATGAGTGTTATTGTTTGGGCTGATTTTCTTGAGTATTGGCAAAATTCCGCTGTGAAAGTAAGTTTTCTAATTTCATATGTATATTATAATTTGTTTAAAATTTGTATAATAATTGCATTAATTTAGTCAATTATATATTTAAGCAGTTGCAGACGGTAAATATAACTTTTATGATAAATTTACATGAAGTATCTATGTGGAACTTTGCAAACAGGAATAAAAATCCTGTTACACACTACGGCGGATCAAAATCCTTTCAACAATGTCGGAATGAAATGGTAAATTTATAAATTGCGATTATAAAATACTGATAAATCATTTAATCATATATATACATTGTTTAATCATACATAATTTCAAAGGAAGGAGAAGGGTTGTGACCTCACATAATTGGAGGTCTTTACTCGCACGCACGCCATCAAGCACATTAATGAAGATGGCTTGATATCATTTACTTAGACAGACCCCAAGTCACAAGTTATCATGATAAACATGCTTTAATTTTTTTCCTCTTATTTCACATTACATAAATTTCAAATTGAATATTTATTTTGGAAAAATTCTATCTCTAATTGCAGGAAAATTTTTAAATGGAGTGAGCTCGAGTGCTAGAGGCGACTGGTTGAGAGGAGTCGACCGTTGAGGAAGAGGATAGGATTTTTGATGATGTGACCAACAGGCCGATGCAGAGCTGACGCTACGATATTGGTAATCAAAAGATCATATTTGTTGCATGTGACTACTTCATTAAATAATTAATAAAATTTATTTAATATTGCATATAAATTATAACTGGCTATTAACTAATTATAGCTGATTATAGGAAATCACAGGCTGAGGAGGAGATAGCACAGTTGAGAGCTGAGATGGCAGCATTGAATAATTGGCAGAAGAGTTGAGGATTAATTATGCTACTAGATGAGTGGATTGTGGCATATATGTATAGCACAGGACATTTCTTTCCCAAGGTCGGAAAATGATTATCAGTAGGTATGATTGTGTTTTTTGATGGATGTTTGATTGATTGTGTACTTTGAACTCGAATTATGTTTGATAGTTGTGGATGTTTGATGTTTGATCAAACGATTTGTAGGTATGTTATGGATGTTTGATGGGATGTTGATGTAAATATGGATTTCTATGATATAAACCTGGTTTTTTGTAATATGCATGATATTATATGATGTATGCGATGTTTGTACTTGTGAAATTGGGTTTATATGTATTATATCTGAGGTGGAGCGACAGATGAATATATATGTGTGTTTTGATGGATGAAACAATATCTGTTTTTCAGAATAGCACTTCCAGGTCAGCAATGGCTTTTGGTAGCAGGATAGCGACGGCTAGTGATGGTCGGGCGGAAAATTCATGATACATAGAATCTTGACATGTGTCCTTCGACTAGTGACGGTTTTGTTATCAAAAGTTGTCGAAAAGTTATCGATGAGGCCGTCGCTAAGGTCGTCGTCTTTCTTGGATCGACGAGTATGTGAGCGACTGCTAATTCCGTTAGCTAGCGGCGGCCATCGACATAAATAAGCTATCGCTAAATAGTGTGTGTCTTGTGGTGATGGTACAACTTAAGTTGACCAAAATATGATTCTTACCAAAAATATCTATAAACAGTAGATTCAATCATGTCACACCATCAACTAAATGAAGTGTGAACAATAATATTTGAATTATTCAACATTAATCGCTACTGAATTCACACATGCAAGTCACACAACCATAAAATCTTTAAAATATCACCCAATTTAATTAGTTTATAAAGTGTAATAAATTAATTGATATTTGAGAAATATTAATTATAAGTGTATTTGATGTTTGAGATGCTGTTATTCTATTTTTCAAAAGTAAAAGGATAAATCGATTCAAGCTTCCAAGCTTGGCCTAATCTGTACCAGCATAGGTCGAATCCAAGATGGTCTACAAAAAACCAACCAAGGCTAGAGACAAGCCAGCCAGACATCCTCAACTGTCGGGCCAATCAAAGCCAAGCCTAAGCATAACCAGTTTGATCCACACCGACCCGTCTCTGTAACGCCCCTAATTTTAATTCATATTATTTAGGAAATTTAATTAGATAAATTAAATGAAATAATGTATTAAGATAAGGAGAATGAGATTGATAATTAGATGGGTCGTGCCTAAATTAAATGGTTAATGAGACAATTAAACCATCGAATGAAATGAGGAATAATGGTAGGGGTAAAATAGGAATAGATCATTATTTCCTAATATAAACCCTTGTTCTCTCATTATCCTCATTCCACTATCATTTCATACAAACGGATTAAACAAGTGGAGGGCAACAATTGCTAAGAAAACAATGAAGAGAAAAGCTTAGGAAATCAAAGGCAAAGCTAAGGAGGAATTTAACCAAATCAAATCTCAACTCTCTTTATCAAATCAAGGTGAATAATAGTTATCCATCTCAAATTACATGTTATTTTCGGTTTTGTGATTGTTTTATGCCTATTTTGAATGATTGGTTGAATATATCTTGAATGAAGAATTATTGGATTTATTATGAAATTATGTAATGGGTTTTAAGTGTGAAAACCTAGTTTATGACATCCATTCAATTTGAAGTTTTGATACGATGTTAGAGATATTATTTAGAAGTGGGTTTTTAATTTCATAATTTTCCAATCAAGTATGAATATTTTATGAATTTCTTAAGTGAAGAAAAGAGTTTATTTTGGATTTTAATTATTAAATAATTAAATAATGATTTTGGTCCCTCAATTTTTATATGTTAATTTGGATTCATCATGATTTTTTGGATTTTTCCTAAGTGTTTCTGATTTTAAATGAATTTATTAGGCTAAAATGGCTTAATAATTATATTAAAATATTAATATAAAATTATGGTCGGCAAAAATGTTAGGGAATATAATTTTTGATCTATAGTAGTTTTTCTTAAAAGTTTCTTAAAAAGTTGTTATCCAACAAGAATTTGACAAAGAATTGGAGTTGGTGAAAAGATATTGTTTTTTAAAGAAATAAAACAGTATGTTGCCATGTGCTATTAATCAATTCCGTAGTCTATCTATGCCACATGGCGTCACTAACCTATAGGGAAACATATGATATCAACCTTGTTGGTATGTAATGATTCCACTAAGATTGGGGCTTATATATCAATGCCGACATTGATGCCTATGACGTTGGTAATGCCTCATATGCTCTATGCCGCCTGTTATTATATCTCATGTATTATAGCGACGTTGACAATACTGTAAGTTTTATTATGACATTAATGCTGCATATTTTCTATATTTATACTAACTCCATTAAGCAGCAATGCCGCTAAAAGTATATTTTCGACATAAGCTATGTTAGGGCATTGATGTTGCGTGTATGAATTTCGATATTAATTATAAAGAGTTAATGATGCTGTGAATTTTTATGAAGCGGTGTTTTGGCCATGATGCTGCTATAGGCTATTTTCGACATTGGTTTTATATGGCAATGATGCCACCTAACCTTAATATCGACATTCCCATATTTCTAAGATTTAAAGTTTTATGCTATGCAACCCATAACTGTGCCGCTTTTATTAGACGATCTATATGTATTTATAATATGCACCATAAATGGTTTTGGCCTTATGGCCTTGTGTTTTACAAATCAGATGCTTTAACATGATTTCGATATAGAAGGGTGCGACAACCCATATAGGGAATATTAATGCCACACTTTATCAATATAAATAGTTTTATTGTATATTGCTTTATATCCTAAGGTTTTGAGGTGGGACAACCTCTAAATGATTTGAAATTCATCATTGTTATTTTATAAAAACATATACATATTTGGGCATAATATTTTGGATAAATTAAAAGCCTATTATTTCCTTGTTCTAAAGTATGATTTCAAGGGTTAAATCAATTATAAAGATTTATATTTTCAAGGAAATAAAAGGGTATTTAGTACAAAATTTTACTAGCCTTTAAATAAATTGCAATATGATAACTTGACTTAAAGATTAGAAAACCAGATGGGACCGGTTTAGGGTCATGCCCTATACATCAGCTATTAGTTAAAAATTCCAATGCATAGGGCTTCGTCAAGGGTAAGACTAAAAATAGGTTTACACACAGAAAGGAATACGCAATGATGAAATAGGTTATTTGTTAGTCTGCAAAACTGTTAGGACCAAAGTGACTCTAGGAATAATAAGTTTCAGACAGGCTGTCCAGTTTCGTTCTAACTGTAAGTTAAAGAATTTGATATATCTGGTAGGCCCAAGTCAGCTATATAAGTTTCTACTTACCCTAAGAAAACTATGATGTTGGGACAAATAGTCCATTTATTTAGACAGATTGGTCATGATTACGCACATTGAATGCATGCATATGATTGTTTATATTGTCTAGTTTAGCCATTGTGGTTGAAGGTGCTTGATTTCTAAAAGACATATTTTAGAGCATACTAGTGAGGGAAAAACCCGTTTCGTTCAGCGGCATGGTCTCATTAGATATCTATTAACAGAGATGGCATATTATTATTATTCGCACAAGAATTTTTGTCTAACCTAAAGTTTTTTCCCCTTAAACTCTCGGGTACTCATTTGAGTCTGAGAGGAAGGTTTCCAGGTTTTTAGGTTTGACGAATAAAGCTTCCGGAAACGTGCAAAAGGCTGAGCTAGCTATGTAGGAGTCTATCTATTTACCCATCCACTGTGTTATATGACTTTTGTCTGTATGTAATGGCAGAAATTGTATCTCTCTAGTAGTTAACTCTAGTCAACCAATGTGGAATCTTCATATGTCGCTCTTGGAGTATTTTGTAATAATTATATTTTATCTAAACTTGGGCAATATTTGGGATTATGTAATGAATATGGAAATTAATTAATAAAATCTATATTTTGAAAAAATTTCATATTCCTGTGCTTTGATGTTAATGATACTATTAACTTATCTCATTTTGTCACTGATGAATAAAACTATTGATGACTATAGTATCAATAATGCTTATTTTCGAGCCTCAGAATATGGGATGTTACAACTTGGTATCGATGCAAAGGTTTATTTAAAACTAGAAGAATTTTGAATTTAAAAGAGTTTTTGAAAAACATAATCCAAATGAATCAAAAAATGAGATTGGGGTATGGGATTACGCTATAGTAATATGCTTGTATTTGCTATACATAAGTATATATCTTATTGCTTACTGAGGGAATTTTTCATCCTTCAACTCCTTGGACTTGTGCGAAGTAATTTATTCACTAATTACCCTACTGATTTGGAATTAGAAAAATTAAGTTGTCCAAATTTGGCGTCAAGTTAGGATTATTTTGCTAAATGCTTACGCAACCTTGTAGTTACACTTTAATTGTTTGTTAGAGTGTCAGATCTTAACCACTATTTTATTCAAATATGGTTAGAAGTAGATATCGTATTATGCTTAATAGGGAAAACAACATAAGTAGTAAAGGACATAGGATTTACGTGGTTTGGATTTTAAGAAATCCTACATCTACGGGGAGTTCTCTTTTCCTCCTTTTTTTATCGATTTGGTACAGAAATCCATGGCAGCTAGTACAACAGAATCTTAAAAGCTTTCTAAAAGAGAAAAAATGTCAAAAGAGAAGCCCCCTTCATGCTACAGTGCTTTATATTGGTGATTCGTACGTGGATTACTGGAATTCCTTTTTCGTCGTTACGCTTTCACCCTTGGATCCTGCCAAGTGTCAATCATCCATGTCCATTATTTGTTGTGACCAGATCGTTGATGTGTTTTTAGAGGGATATTTGATTTGGGGCAGGAATTCCTAAAACCGAAGCAGGAGAAAACCTAAAATTATGGCGGTACATTCCAAATTTGAATTTGGTCTTATTCATGGTCCTTAAAGAAATGTTGATTGCAATCGGTCAATTTTACTACATTTATGTTGACCAAGACATGCTATTATGGGTTGAGGTGTATGAAGAGTTGCTCTATATTCAAACCGTATTTCCTCGTTATGGCCTCTTCCTTCTTCTTTTAACTTGTTACCATGTCGAGTCAGAATGGAGCAGCTCTTCCCATTCTGTTTTGGAGACTGGTTGATCGTGTATATTTGTCATTTGGTTTGTGGGAGTTGAGTCTGAGTTGAAGTGCACCTCGAGTGACCTGGCTAACAACCCCTTTGGAGTGCTTTTGGCTCTGTATAGAGCTGTTCAGGCATATGCTTGTATAGATCTGTTCTGGTAGATATTAGAATGTGAGCTTTGGTGTACTGGTCGGCTTAGCTTGGAGTGTGCTCACTGTGGTCTTGGTTTGTGTTCCTCGTAGTCTATAGTGTTTGATCTCGGTCTTTGGCATAAGCCTTTTCATGTTTTCTCGAAACAGTTCTTGGTGGGAACGGGTGCAACACTTGCCCTCGAGGTTTGCTGCGATTCATAGGTCATCGTAGACTTGCTATCTAAGACACCCAATCTGCACATCTCCTTTTCTTTCTGGAGGCTCTTTTGTGTCTCGACCTACCCCCGATTCTGGAAGCAAGCCGTCCTTCACCATATGCTTGGCCGAATTTGACTTTCCCCTTGTTTGAGGGCATAACGTCCTTCGCCGTATACCTGGCTGAATTTAACCCGCCCCTTATTCTGGGGCGTAATGTCCTTAGCGAAATGCATTATCGAATTTGACCTACCTCATGTTCGGGGGCGTAACATCCTTAGCCAAATGCTTGGCCGAATTTGACCTGCTTCATGTTCGGGGGCGTAACGTCCTTAGCCAAATGCTTGGCCGAATTTGACTTTCCCTCTGTTTGAGGGCATAACGTCCTTCGCCGTATACCTGGCTGAATTTAACCTGCCCCTTATTCTGGGGCGTAATGTCCTCAGCGAAATGCATTATCGAATTTGACCTTCCTCATGTTCGGGGGCGTAACATCCTTAGCCAAATGCTTGGCCGAATTTGACCTGCCTCTTGTTTGGAGGTGTAACGTCCTTATCCAAATGCTTGGTACGACCTCCCCCATTAGGGGCGAAACATCTTACGTATGTTTAGCTATATTCTTAGTGGATTTGACTGAGAAGTGAAGTCATGTATATATAACCCATTATCGCATGCACATGGTTTTTTGTACTGATTCTGGTTGTCTAATATCCATACGTCCAATGTGGTATGTCAAATTAACCAGCATAAGTGTTTTTTATACTGGTTCAGGCAGTCTAATATTCCAATGACTAGTCTCTATGATTTTTATCATAGAAAAATTCATACCAGATCAGGGGAATTTTTCATCTTGTCCAGCGAAATATTTTGGCCTAGAAGTCGGACTCGCGTTGATGCAAGTCCAAATGGGTGGGCCAGTATCACCGTTCTCAGTGTTGAGATTGCCGTTTTTGCCTACCGTCCTAGCATTTCGTCGAATTAGTGGCTACCGGCGGTGACCAGTGATTGTGTGTTTTGTTTTGTTAAGAGCATTACAAGGATTTTATACTAGTTTGGGCCATATAATGTCCCTACATCTAGTTTGTTGTTACTTGTTTATAATACTATAATATACATTAGGTATAAGCATATTATATAAAATAAGGCCTGAGATGAGTTCCATGTTCTTAGGACTAGGTTGCCATCAGGCCTGGACAAACGGTATGCTCCATTTGCCAAAACTTCTGCTATAACCAGTGGTCCTTCCCGGTTTGGTCCTAATGCTCCATCCACTGGATTCTTTGTGTTGACCGTCACTCACCGCAGCACCAAATCCTCTTTATAGAAATTTCTTTCTTTGAGTCTTGCATTATAACTCTTTGCTATTCTTTGCTTATATGTGGCTGCTATAACCGTTGCCTCATCCCTTTTTTCCTGGATGAGGTCTAGAGCGGCTCGCTCAATTTCTTATTCTTTTCTATGGTATAAGACACTCTTCTATGCGATGGGATTTCTACTTCAACCAGTAGCGTGGCCTCATATCCATAGGTTAATGAAAAAGAGATGTGACTTATAAGGGATCCGGTCGACGTTCGATAGACCCATAACACCAAAGGTAGTTCTTTTACCCACTTTCCTTTAGCCTTGTGTAGCCTTTCCTTAAATAGCTTTTTGATGGTTTTATTCGTGGCTTCACACTGTCTGTTTGCTTATATGTGATTAACCGAGGAGAAACTTTTGATTATGTCATTTTTTTCACAGAGTTTTGCGAACTCCTTGCTTTAAAACTAGGTACCATTGTCGGAAATGATCATGTAAGGTATCCCGTATTTAGTAATTGTATTCCTTACTACAAAAGTGACTATCTTTCTCGTGGTAATAGTGGCTAGGGGTTCTACCTCTATCCATTTGGTGAAGTAATCTATGGCTACTATGGCATACCTGGCTCCACCTTTCGACATTGGAATGGTTCCTATCAGATATATCCCCCATAAGTCAAACAGCCATGGACTCAGTGGGATGAGCGCATGAGATGGTAATCTGGGAATACTGGAAAATCGCTGACATCAGTTGCACCTTCTCACAAATTTCTTAGCATGTTGAAGTGTGATGGGCCAATAGTAGCCATGTCTTAGCACTTTCTTTGCCAATTTGTTTCCCTTGAGTCATCACCGCATTGTCCTTCATGCATCTCCCTCATGACCCGCACCCCTCTTCCTTGGAAGGGCGCTTAAGATAAGGAGTGGAATACCCTCTCGTGTAATGTGCTTTCAAAGAAGGAGTAGTACGAGGCTTGGTATCTTATTTCTCAAGCTTTATTCTGATTCGGGGCCCATTCAGGAGATATTGTTTGATATGAGTCATCCAGTTGTCCTCTTAAGTTTTATGAAGTATAGATCATGTAGAAAGTTTCTTTTGGCTTCCCACCGACTCTTGATTCGCGGTGCTATGAATGGCGGCCCACTGAGCTCGGGTCAAAACCAGTATTTGATTTGATTCTGTTATGCTTGATTCTTCCTAATATCCGATCGAGAATACTTTCATTTCATTAGCCATTTTGGTACCAGCCAGTTGCACTAAAGAGTCGGCAGATAAATTGTTTTCACGAGGGATCTGTTCTATTTCAAAAAATTCGAACTGCTTTAGTAATTTTTTGGATAATCTTGCATACTTGGCTAAGGTAGGTTCTTTTTCTTGACAATTTCCCTACACTTGATTCACAATTAGCTGAGAGTCACTATGAATATTGACATGCACTACCTTCATTATCTGAGCCATTCGTGGGCCTGCAAGAAGAGCTTCATATTCTGTTACATTGTTAGTTGCACTAAAACCAAGCTGAATTGCCCTATATAGCTTTTGCCTGTCTAGTGTGATCAATATGTACCCAATTCCTGCTCCTTGTTCATTTGATGCTTCGTCCACGAATAGGTGCAAAAAATGTGGTGTGTTTGGCTCTTCATCTGCCTTGGATTCGGTTGGTAATGTGCATTCTGCAATGAATCAATGGGCGCTTGACCTTTGATTGCTATCCTAGGGTAGTAAGTAATGTCATGTTGGATGAGTTCCATTGCCCACTTCAGCAGACGACCTGATGTTTCGGGTTTTTGAAGTATTTGTCTAAGAGGCTTATCTATAAGTACTTTGATGGGATGTGCATAGAAGTAGGGTCACAGCTTTCTTGTTGTAAGAAGCAGGTTGTATGCGAGCTTTTCAATAACCAAGTAATTCAGCTCTGCTCCGGGTAACCGCTTGCTTGTAAAATAAATGGGGCTTAGTGTCCCATCATCTTCTCGTACCACTGCAGCACTGTTAGCCTGATTAGTTACAACTAAATGGATGTATAAATCCTCACTTATTACTGATTTCGATAATATAGGGGTGTCGACCAGATGTCCTTTAAGTTATAGAATGGTGCTTCATAGTCCTCGGTCCATACAAAGTTGCGTCCCTTCTTTACTTGGTCGAAGAATGGAATGCATTTGTTTGTAGCTTTGGATATGAATATGCTAAGGGCTGCTACTCTACCATTTAGGCTCATCATATCTTTTGGTTTCTTCAGGATTTTCATCTTTCTTATGGCATTGATCTTCTCGGGGTTCGCTTTGATTACTTGTACGCTCACTATATGTCCAAGAAAGTTGCCCGACTGGATAGCGAAAGTGCATTTCAAAGGATTTAGCTTCATGCGATGCTGCCTTAAAACCGCAAAGATCTGTTCCAAGTCTTTAACATGATCTAGGGTTGCCTTTGAATTTACCAACATATCATCTACGTATACTTCTTCTTTTCGATCTTTTCAGCAAACATAGTGTTGATAACCTCTAATAGGTGGCCCCTGCATTCTTAAGTCCGAACGACATGACTTTATAGTAGTACAACCCTTTGTCTGTTACAAAACTAGTGTGTTCCTGATCTGATTCAAACATAACTATCGGGTTATACCCCGAATATGCATCCATGAATGAGAGTAGCCTGTATCCACTAGTCGCGTCTACCAACTGGTCGATTCTTGGTAAGGGAAAATTATCCTTTGGGCAGCCTTATTGAGATTGGTGAAATATATGTAGGTTCTCCATTTCCCGTTAGGCTTTCTCACTAACACAAGGTTGGCGACCCACTTGGGGTAGTATACTTCCCTAATGAACCCATTCACTTTTAGTTTTTTAACCTCTTTATGCAATGCATCGTATCTTTCTTGGTCTAGAGTTCTGCATTTCTATCTAACTGGGTGTGCATCGGGGTCAATATTTAGCACATGACAAATGATGGCTGGGTCTATTTATACCATGTCTGAATGAGTCCAAGCGAACACACCTGCTGATCGTTTCAGGAAGTCTATCAGTTCGTTTCAGGCTTTTGTACTAAGACTCTTCCCTATTTTCACCTTTGTGGGATCCTTTGGATCTATTTGTACATTTTCAGTATCATCTATTGGCTTCAACTCCTTTTCTGTTGCCCTAACCTTGGATCTATTTCACTTTTCGGTTCTGCTTGTAGAGCTGCGTTTACTGAGGATGCTTGTCTCTGTGCCTCTTCGGAGAAATACTGCACAAAAACTAAATTATATTCGTCAGTGCCAATCATATGCATATACGTCCTCTCTCTCCTTTCTTTTGGATTTTTGGGGTACAGAGTTATTTGCTGCAACATCAGTTTGTGTCCCTGATACCGCCATAGTTTCACGTTCAGATTTAAGCTTAGTTTTATGAATACTAGTATTGTGTAGAACAACGAGATAGTAAAGAACACTTTTATTGCTAGAGTTAAGAGTTAAATGATATAGTTCCTTAGATAATAACTGTTCCTCTTTGACAGACCTTATCCCTGTTGGGGTAGTAAATTTCATAATTAAATCTTTTTGAGAAATGATAGCTCCCAAATCAACCAGTGCATGTCTTCCCAAGAAAGCATTGTGGGATGATGCCTGATCGATGATTAAGAAATTTGCATAGAGCGATTTGCTGAATAGGCATGTTGACCCACCGGAACAATCGTAGTGTTATTAAAGCCAAAGAATTGTTCAGGGCTGGGATTCAAAATTTCGGAGGGTAATTTAATCCAATCATAGGAAGTCTTAAAAATGACGTTCACTGAACTTCCTATGTCAACAAAGACTTTCTTCATGATACAATTTGATATTTGCACCGTAATGACGAGTGGATCTTGATACGGGAACACAATCCCTGCTACATCAACTGCTGTAAAGGTTATCTTAAGCATGGGTTGCTACTTAACATGGAAAACCCTTCTCTGGGTTTTGGCTTCCTGCACGTATCCTTCCTATGCTTTCTTACCTATCCCAGCAAGGTGTGGTCCACCTTAAATTGAAGTTATCAAATTGGATGGATTAACTGCCTGGTGTTCATTGGGATCTGAGGATAGATTGTTGGTTCTGTTCTATCCTTATTCCCTTTGGAAACCACCCAAATAACCCTTTTCAATCAGTCTTCTATCTCCTTCTTTAGATGTCAACAATTATTAGTGTGATGACCATTTACTCTATGGAACCTGCAGTACGCTCCACCATTATTGCACTATGGCCTCTTACCTTTATTTTGTATGTCATATGCTAGTTCATCCTTGGTCATTTCGAATATCTGTCCAAGGTAATGAGTGAGGGGGATATCTGCTATGAGGTTCAGCTCTTTTTGCCGCTTTGTCGGCAGACGATATCCATCTGTCCCCCTTTTTCTATCATAACTGGGAGAAGATATTCCCTATGGTTGTGATGCGGATCCAGCTTCCTCCATTCTGATGTAGCCAGCTGATCTCTCATAAAAGGCCTTCATGCTTCAACAAGACTTCCTGCTAATTTTCTCTAACATAGCAGTTCCTCGCCATATTTCGGGGTGAGCCACCATTAGTAATGCCTCCTTGTTGGTCACCCCTTTTCGAAGAGCCTCTGTCTTGAAGTTCTTGATGAAACTGCAAAAAAATATCATTCTTATCTTGTTTCACACATAACATAATATGAACATCTGGTGAGGCTTCCCTTCCCGAGTTGAACTGTCGTAGGAAATCAACGGACAATTGCCTCCAAGACCCGACTTATCCTGATCTGTATCGTCGGGACCAATGTTATGCCGTGTCAAATAAGTATACGTGGAGCAATTTACATAGCGCCGTCTTTTGGACCTCAAGGATATCCATGAAATATTCAATAGTGCTCAGGTAGTCCTTAGGATTGGTAGTCCCATCGAACTTGTCAATCGCCAGGGCTCTGAAATTGTTAGGAAAATCAGGTTCAACGATCACTTCAAAGAAAGGGATGCAAATCCCTTCCTCTATTCTTTCCCCGGTGTTCTATTGATAAATCTTTGCCAATTGCTCCACATATGATCTGAGTTATTGAATCTCGTATTCCTTTAGGTCGAATTGGGATGAATTGCCATTTGACATGAGGTACTCATCGCTTCTGGCGGATCCGGTTGGCTTTTCCAGTAGTAGAGGGTTTATGTTGGCCGGTTTGATTTTAATTCTGGGGTTAGCCTAGATTTTTCTTTTCAATCCAGTGTCAACTTGTATTTTAGCATCACCGTTCCTATTAACGGGAGTTCCATTATCGTTCCCAGTTGAACATTCAGTGCGACTGTAGAACGATGGCGGTGAGCTATGAAGTGGGGCTGTGAGATTGGCTCATGCTGGGCAATAGTCTTCTCCAATTCTTCCATGCGCCGATTTATCTGGTTTGAGAATGATTGCAATGCTGTCAGGAAGGAATCTACAGAAGCTTCAATTGAAGCTCCCGCCTCATCCTGGATTTTTGAGAGTATGAGTGGCTTAGGGATAGCCTTTGCTACCCTATCAAAGGTTCCTGAATTGGGGGAATGGGAGAATCGGTGGGATTCATAATCAGGGATGTACCATTTTACTGGATATAAGAAAACATGCAAGGGTACGGAGGTTCGGGCCTTCCTTCTAGCGCCAAAAAATTTAAGGGAATTTTTTACCCTTCAACTCCTCTAACTTGTGCTAAGTAATTTATTCGCTAATTAATCCGCTGGTTTGGAATTAGCAAAATTAAGTAGTCCTAATTTTGCCGTTAAGTTGGGATTATGTCGTTAAATACTTACACAATCATGTAGCTGCACTTTAATTGTTTGGTAGAGTGTTAGATCTTAACCACTATTTAGTCAAATATGGTTAAATGTAGATATCTTACTATGCTTAATAAGGAAAACAATATAAGTAGTAATGGACACAGGATTTAGTGGCTCAGATTTTAAGAAATCCTACATCCATGGGGGAAGTTCTCCTTTCCGCTAATTTTTACTGATTTGGTATAGAAATCCATGGCAGCTAGTACAATAGAATCTTAAAAGCTTTCTAAAAGAGAAAAAATGTTAGAAGAGAAGCCCCCTTTACGATACAGTGCTTTTTTTATTTATAGTCGTGATTCATACACGGATTACTGGAATTCCTTTTCTGATGTTACGCTTCCACCCTTGGATCCAGCTAGGCGTTAATCATCTATGACCTTTGTTTGTTGTGACTGGATTGCTGATGTGTTTTTGGCGGGACATTCGAATTATGGAGGGAATTCCCAAAACTAAAGCGTGAAAAAACCCAAAAATATGGCGGTAGAATCCAAATTTGAATTTTGTCTTATTTATGGTCCTTAAAGAAATATTGGTTACAACTTGTCGATTTTACTGCATCTTTGTTGACCAATACATTATGTTGTGAGGTGAGGTGTATGAAGTGTTGCTCTGTATTCAGACTGTATTGCCTCATCATTGCCTCTTCCTTCTTTATTTAACTTGTTACCATGTTAGGTCGGAATGGAGTAGCTCTTCCCATTCTTTTCCGAAGGCTGGTTGGTCATGTACATTTGTCGTTGGATTTGTAGGGGTTGAGTCTGAGTTTAGGTGCATCTCGAGTGACCTTGCACATAGCCCGTTTGGAGTGTTTTCAGCTCTGTATAGAACCGTTCAGGCATGTGCTTGTATAGACATGTTTAGGTAGATATTAGAATGTGAGCTTTGGGGAAGTGGTCGACTCAACTTAGAGTGTGCTCCCCGTAGTCTTTGAGTGTGTTCCCCGTAGTCTATAGTGTTTGATCTCGATCTTTGGTGTAGGCCTATCCATATTTTCTCGAAATAGTTTTGGTGAGAACGGGTATAACATCGCTATTCTTCCCATCTCACTTAGACCATTCTTCTGTATCTTACTAAGGTTCGAATGTAGATTTAAGGAAAGTAAGATATTGAGGCAGGAAATGGAAAAGTAAATCTCGGTGGAGGAAGCACCACAACCAATGGAAATGTCAGGCCCAATACTAGGAGAAATCCGGATCGACAAACAACTGCTAATGTGGGTGCTCGTACACCGCTGGTGGATATTAGAGCTATGCATCGGTTCTTTGTCAACCAGAGCTTGCAAGGGCAACCTTGCCCCTTCCCAAGGATTCATGCGACGTGGTAGTGGAGATGGCATTGAGAAATGAAGAGATACTTGTTTTCTTTGGTGGTAACAAAGCAGTAGAGACTCATAGTGAGCAGAATCAGAAATGGAAGTTCTTTTATAAGAAGGGTGCTTAGAAGGGTTGAGCTGTCAAGAAAGGAAAAGCAGATGATGTGTTACAAGTGTGACAAGAAATGACATTTTGCGAACGAATGTAGCTTTAGAGAAAGTTATTGGGAGGAAAAATATTAAGTGCTTCAATTGTGACTAGGCAGGCTTTTACAAGAATCAGTGCAAGGAACTAGCTAAGATTGAGAAGGAAAAATGTTTACTTTGGAACCAGCTACCTCGAGACCAAAATCAGAGGAGAAAGGAAAAGTTGTGATGGGAGGTACGCTTTTGATTCATGACATACCTGTTAGAGTACTATTTGATGCCGGTGTATCACATTCTTGTATCTCTCATTCTTTGATAGATAAGCTTAGTTTAGAGCCATCATACCTTGTTACTTCCTTAAGGGTTGTGAATCCGATAGGAGGGTATGCAACTCTTTGATGAGATGTGACCATTTAGAGTTTGAGTTGTTAGATCATATATTTGCCAATAGTTTGAACGTGTTTGATTTTTATGGGCTTTGGGATTATATTGGGTATGGATTGGTTAAGAAAATATGACGTTGTGATATTTTCCTGAGAAGGAAAATATGACTAAGACACCCTAATAGTAGCGATCGAATTATATACACGGTAGAGAACTCGAATTTTGACATTTACACTTTATTGGGTGCAATGGAGGAGGAGACGAGCTGAATCGAGTTTTTTTTTCATTAGAGAATTTGTAGATCTCTTTGAGCCAGTAATAAGACTACTGCCAAAACGAGCTACTGAGTTTCGAATAGATCTTATACTTGGGGCTGAACCCGTATGTAGACCGCTTAGCAGAATGACACCTACTGAGATGAAAGAGTAAAAGGTGCCGCTGGTGGACATAGAAGGAAAACGTTTTATTAGGCCAAGCAGTTCGCCTTGGAGAGTGGACGCGGTGTTTGTAAAGAAACCGGACGAGTCGTTTAGATTATGTATCGATTATCATAAGTTGAATGAAAAGATAAAGAATATATCTGATCAGTTGAGTGGAGCCAAAGTATTTTCTCAATTGGATTTGACGATAGGGTTCCACTAATTGAGAGTGGTGGAGGATAGTATACCTTTGATGACGTTTCGAACGAAATATGGTTCGTATGAGTGGTTAGTAATGCCATTCGGATTGACTAATGTGCCTGCTTTCTTTGTAGATTTGATGAACCGGATCTTCCGAGAGCACGTGGATAGGTTCATGCTAGTATTTATAGATGAAATTCTGATATATTCTAGGAATGAGAAAGACCATGAGACTCATTTTAGAATAGTGCTTGAGACATTAAAGCAGCATCAGCTGAAAGCGAAGTTATCGAAATGTCATTTTTAGAAAGAAGAAGTGAAGTTCCTTGTTCATGTAGTCTCAGAAAAAGGGTTGTCAGTAGATCCAGCTATAAGATAGAAGCTATCAATAATTGGCAGAGACCCAAGATGGTGACTGAGATAAAGAGTTTTCTTGGATTAGATGGCTATTATCGGAGATTCATCAAAGATTTCTCTCGTATAGTAGCAATAATGACTAAACTACCAAGAAAGGACATGAATTATGTTTGGATTGATAAATGTGAGGAGGCATCCAGAAGCTGAAACATCTATTGACCAACGCATCTATGTTAGTTCTTTAGGATAGGAATCAAGATCCGGTGGTGTAATGCAGAATAGGATTAGGAGCTGTGTTGATGCAAAGGGGTAAAGTGATTTCCTACGCTTCTTGACAGCTTAGACCGCGTCAAGTTAGATATCCGACTCTTGATTTAGAGTTGGCACCTATAACATTTGCTTTGAAATTGTGGAGACGCTATCTTTTAGGAGAAAGATTTGTGTTGTTCATGGATCACAAGTCTTTAAGATATTTATCCACTCAGAAGGAGTAGAATATGAGACAACAGAGGTGGTTCGAGTTTATAGTAGCATACGATTTTGGAATTGAGTACACACCAGGGAAATGAAATAAAGTCGTAGATGCACTTAGCAGAAAACATCACAATGCAGTGTTGGCGATGTTAGGAGTGCAAAGACTTGGAAGCATTGACTACTTGTAGTGTGCAATTAAGATCAACTACCAGTTCTAGTAAGTGTACTACAATGTTATATTGGTTGGAAGTTTGACCAGTATTGATGGAAAGGATTACATCTAAGCAAAGAGATGATCCATTTTTATCTAAATGAATCGTAAGAATTGAAAGTGGCACCGATATTGATGGCTTAAAGGATTTTTGTCTTGATTAAAATGGACAGTTCAGAAAGAAGGGACAATTATGTTTTCCAGGTGTGGTTGACCTAAGGAAAGAAGTACTTAGGGAGTGTCATCGACGAAGTTTACCATTCATCTTGGAGGAACTAAGATGTATTAGGATATGAAAAGGAGTTTCTTCTAGGAAGATATGAAAAGGGATGTAGGCTTTTGGGTAAAGCAATGCTTAAACTACCAGCAAGTGAAAGCCGAACATCATAAGCCAGGTGGATTGCTTCAGCCTTAAATATACAGATTTGGATATAAGATTCTATATCTATGGATTTCACTAATGGATTGCCAATATTTTAGTTATAGTGGATAGATTGACCAAGAGTGCACATTTCTTTCCCATTAAGTCGACAAGGATGGCACCTTTTTTGGCCAAGTGATTTATGAAGAATATTGTTAGACTGCATGGGATTCGTAGTAGTATAGTCAATGATAAAGATACTTTATTCAATACCGAATTCTGGAAGAGTCTATAAGAGGTGTCAAGTACCAAGCTCAAGATGAGTACCACATATCGTCCGTAGACAGATGAGCAAACAAAAAACGTTAACAGTCTTGGAGGATTTGTTAAGAGCTTGCGTGCTAGATTTTGAAAGATCATGAGAAGAACATACTTAGTTTAATTTTCCTATAAAAATAGTTATCATACTAGTATAGGAATGACACCTTTTGAAGCTTTGTATGGAAGTTCCCATAAATCACCCGTATGTTGGTTTGAGACCGGAGACAGATTGATTCTTGGTTTAGATTTAGTAGAAGAAGTGTAACATCCCCTATCTGGAGGCCCGAAGCTAAGTGCTACAGATGCTGCAGTCATCCATAGTATTAACTTTCGGTGACCAAATACGGTATTGTTAATGGTATCCATAATATCAGAAGCACACAAATATGAAACAAAATCACATATTTCAAAAAACAACTTTTTTATTATATTTCATAAAACTAGTTTCATATTCCAGTACATAATCCCAGTCGTCTCCTAGGTTTATATCAAATATAATTATTACAAAATATGCCAAGAGCGACATATGAAGATGCCCCATTGGATGACCAGAGTGCTAAATAGTCTTAACTGACCTAATACAACACAGCGGAATAAAACAAACGGAACAACTCCTAAATAGCTAACTTCAGCCTCCTGCCCGTCTTCGGAAGCTTTATTCGTCCACCTACTAAAACCTGTAAATCCTCAACCCTCAGCCTACTCAAATCAATTTTGAGCACCCGAGAGTTTAAGGGGAAAAACATAAACTTCGAGTTAGACATAAATCTCGGTGTGAATAATACTATACATCTCGGTTATTTGATATTAAGTGAGACCACGCCGCTTAGCGGAACGAGTTTCCCCTCACTAGTATCCTTTTAAACATATCTTTTGCAAAACTTAATCCTGCAACCAAAAACTGGTTAAAACAATAATATCATATCATGAAAGCATATAAATCAGGTAACAAATGGACTATCTGTCCGAACAATATACTTTTGTTTGGCTAACTATTAACCGTTGGCTGACTCGGGCCTACCAGAAAAAATACACAAATAATCTAACTTCTATTAGATACTCCTCTTCTGGATGGTATGTCCCTAACTTAATTCTCTAGGGTCAACTAATCCTAATGGTTTTGCGGGCTCACCAATAACCTATCTCTGTACATATATATTCCTTTCCGTGTGTAACGTCATTTTAGTCTTACCTGTGACAAAGCCCTATACATTGGAATTTTAGACTAAATTAGCTAGGGGCTAATAGCTAATGTATAGGGCGCGACCCTATACCAGTCCCATATGGTATTCTAATGTCTGAGGCATTTTACTTAGGGTTAACTACCCAAAATTTTTCCCTAAAAACCTTTTCTTTCAAAATGATTTAATCCTTTAAATCATACTTTAAACAAGGAAAATATACTCTATGCTTTACTCAAATCACCTTGCCATGTTATAAATGCTTTACACAAACCTTTGTTGATGAAAACATTTAACCTTTGAAAGTACCCCTTTCGAATCCATTAAAAGTATCCCTCTCGAAACCAAGTAAAACCTTAGGCCAAAAGCCAAAACATATCCTTTCGAAACCCTTCATAATAAACCTTTCGAAACCATTGAAAAACATTACTTTCGAAAGCTTTAAAACCTTAGACATCCTATCTTTAGAACACTTAACATTGACTTTCGAAAATATTAGAAACCTTCCTTTTAAACCTTTCGAAGCCTTTGGGGAACCATCCCTTCAAAACCTTCATTTAGACCTTTCGAAAGCATTAAAATCCTTTGCAAACATCAAACCTTTCGAAAGCATTTGGGTTCAAGTAAAACATGTGGAAACCTTTCGAAACCATTTAGACCTATGTTATTTGACACCTTTGGGTTTATCTTTAAAAATCTCAAAAGGGTCATAAAAGAACAGGATTGAAAGCAACACTTTCGAAAGCTATTTCCTAAGTGAAAGAAGTGATGGTGTCGAAACCATTCCATTCGAAAGCAATGGAGAAGTGGCTTGGATTTTAAAACAAAGGGACCTTTCGAATGTACTGCATCGAAAGGAAAAAGGTCGCGACAAGGGGGGTTTCGACCCAGTCCAAAGCCATTACTTAAAACAAAGGGGCGCAACCATTCCTTTAAAACAATTTAACCCAAACGAAAACTAACCAAGTCGAAAGCTAATTAAGTCGAAAGCAAAGCAGGCACATTCTCTTTTAAAAACGAAGACACACTCCGACCCCTTCGGAACCCCATACTTCGACTTCATACCTTCTGTCTTAGTCCAGTTCGCTACATACCAAGTATTGATACCACGTGCATTGGTTTCGACTGAGAAGGAGGCGTCGGAAGGAGGGTGTCAAAAGTGGTGAAACATGTAAAAAGCATGTTTAAATTGATTTTTAGCTTTTTTTAAAGTAATCTTTTCAACTAACATGCCTTGTTTGTCAAAATATTATTGGTTGCTAATTTCTTTTCTAAAAGTACTACCAAAATTTCAGAAATAAACAATTTAAATTATTTACAAAACACCCCTTCTCCTTTTCTAAATATATAAAATATTTAAGGCTCATACCTTAAATAGTTTTATATATCTAATAAAACACTTAGGAAAAATCTATAAAAATTCCTATAAATCATTTTTTATATGTTTTCTAACATATATAAATTTCAGACCCAAAACATATAAAATTCAGCCGTAAATTATTTTAAACCCAAATAACCATTTTCCTCACTAGAAAACTAATATAAAATCCACATTAATTCAGAAAATTATGAAAATTGAAACCCGTCTCTAGATTATCATTTCTGTTCTAAATCTAAAATTGCAAGGCATTTAGATGTCATTTAATAGGGTTTTCCCATTAAAACATATCATAAAATCTATATGAAACATCATAAATCATCAATAAGCATTTATATTTATTTATAACAATCAAAACATGGAAAAACCTTACAAAATAGTTCGGATTCAAATTAAAACCGAAAACAATAGAAAACATGAGATGTAGTCATTATTCACCTTAGCTTTGTGATTAAGGAGTTGAGATTTGATCTTCGGTTATATTGATTTGCTTCTTCCTTCAATTTATCTTCCTCTTGCTCTTATTTAATGGTGGCCGACCTCTAGCTTATGTTTTTTTGTGAATGTATAAAATGAACATGAGAATGATGGGGTTAAGGGTTTAGGGTATAAGGATATGCCTTATTCCTATATTGCCATTGTCAATTTACCCTAATGTTTAATTTCATTTTAATTCTTTAGTTCATTTGTATACATGGAACGGCTACCCTTTGTTAATCACAAATCTCAATCCCCTAATCATTACACTATTTTATTTAATTTAACTAATTAAATCTCCTAAATAATGTTACTAAAAGTTAGGGTCATTACAAGAAGCCACAGAAAAGGTTCAGTTGATCTGAGTTAGGATGAAGGTAGCTCAGTCTAGGAAGAAAAGTTATGTATATAAGAGACAGAAAGACTTAGAATTCTCAGTGGGAGATTATGTTTTCATCAAAGTATCACTGATGAAGGGTGTAGTAAGGTTCGAAAAGATGGAAAAATTGACATCTAGATTTGTTTGACCAATTTCTATTATAGAAAGGATCGGGAAACTTGCTTACAGGATAGAGTTACCGAACAGTTTGGTAGGAGTCCATAATGTGTTTCATGTTTCTCATCTTTGAAAGTGTGTTCAAGATCCAAAGACTACTATCACTCCGACTACATTGGAAGACTTAGTAGTGGAACCAGACATTACTATTATTAGGTAACCCTTTTGTATTGTGGCTAGGGATGAGAAGAAGCTGAGGAATAAGACAGTTAGACTAGTGATAGTCCAGTGGGGTGAGAACAAGAAAAGCTACACTTGGGAGACATAGTACATGATTAGAGACACTTATCCTGATTTTTTTTGATGGCATGTTTTATGTCTATGATTATATTTGATGTTATGAACCTTATTATAATTTCAGGGACAAAATTCATTAAGGAGGGGAGTCTATAACACCCCCCAATTTTGATTAACATTATTTGGAAATTTTAATTAAATAAATTAAATGAAATAATGTATTGAGACAAAAAGAATGAGATTTATAATTTTATGGGTCGTGCCTAAATTAAATGGTTAATGAGATTAATTAAACCATGGAATGAAAAGAGGAATAATGGGAGGGGTAAAATAGGAATAGATCTTCATTTCCTAACTTAAACCATCATTCTCTCATTATCCTCATTCCACATCATTTCATACATACGAATTAAACTAGTTGTGGCTGACCATTGCTAAGAAAACATAGAAGAGAAAAGCTAAGGAAATCAAAGGCAAAGCTAAGGGGGAATTTAATCAATTCAAATCTCAAATCTCTTTATCAAATCAAGACAAATAATAGTTATCCATCTCACTAATTACATGTTCATTTCGATTTTGTCATCAAACCTGGATCTTATGATAATTTTATGCCATGTTTTGAATGATTGGTTGGCTATATGCTTGAATGATGAATTATTGGATTTATTATAAAATTATTTAATAGGTTTTAAGAGTGAAACCCTAGTTTATGACATCCATTCGACTTGAAATTTTGATATGATTTTAGAAACATTATTTTAGAAGTTGGCTTTTAATTTCATAATTTTCCAATAAAGTACGAAGATTTTATGAATTTCTTAAATGAGGAAAAGAGTTTATTTTGGTTTTTAATTATTAAAAATAATTAAATTATGTTTTTGATCTCGAAATTTTTATATGTTAAAGAATTACCTATAAAGAATATGATAATGCGATGTATCATGATTTTGGGCATTTTCCCAAGTGTTTATGATTTTATATGAATTTATTAGGCAATAAAAGATTAATAATTATATTAAAATATTAATATAAAATTATGGTTGGAAAAAATGTTTGGAAATTTAATTTATGATCTATAGTAGTTTTTCTGAAATGTATTTGGTAAAGAAAGTTGTTACCTAATACGAATTTGCAAAGAATGGGAGTTGGTGAAAACATATTGTTTTTTAAAGAAATAAAACAGTTTTTATTTTAATTACGACATTAACATGCACTATTAATCAATGTTGTTGTCCATCTACACCGCATGTCGTCACTAACCTGTAGTTAAACATATGGTATCAACCTCATTAGTATGCAATGATTCCACTAAGGTTGTGGCTTATATATCAATACCGACATTGATGCTTGCAACGTTGGTAATACCGCATATGTTCTATGCCGCTTGTTTTTATATTTCATGTTTTATAGCGATGTTGACAATACCGCAAGTTTTATTGTGGCATTGATGATGCCGCATAATTTTTATATTGACATTAACTCCGTAAGGGAGTAATGCTGCTATAAGTATATTTTCGACATTAGTTATGTTACGGCATTGATGCTGCATGTATGAATTTCGACATTAATTATAAAGAGGTAATGATGCCGCTATTTTCTTATGCCATCGTGTTTTGGCCATGGTGCAGCTATAGGCTATTTTCGACGTTGTTTTTATATGGTAATGATGCTGCCTAACCTTAATATCGACATTTCCATATTTCCAAGTTTTAAAGTTTTATACTATGCCAACCCATAACTATGCCGCTTGTATTTGGCAATCTATATGTATTTATAATATGCGCCATAAATGGTTTTGGCCTTATGGCCCTATGTTTTATAAATCAAATGCTTTAACATGATTTTGGTATAGAAGGGTGCGATAACCCATATAGGCGATATTAATGCCGCACTTTATCAATATACATGGTTTTATTGTATATGGTTTCACAGCCTAAGGTTTTGGGGAGTGACAACCTCTAAGTGATTTGAAATTCATCAATGTTGTTTTAAAAATGCATATATATCTTGGCATAATATTTTGGATAAAGTAAACAGCTATAGTTTTCTTGTTTTAAAGTATCATTTCAAGGGTTAAATCAATTATAAAGATCTATGTTTTCAAGGAAATAAAAAGTATAGTTAGTCCATAATTTTACTAGAAATATTATTCTGATCACTTTTAGATAAATTGTAATAGGATGAATTGACTCAGAGGTTAGAAAACTTGATGGGACCGGTGTAGGGTCGCGCCCTATACTTCAGCTGTTAGCCCCTAGCTGATATTAGTCCATAATTCCGATGCGTAGGGCTTTGTCAAGCATAAGACTAAAGGTAGGTTTATGCATAAAAAGAAATACACAAAGATGAGGTAGGTTATTGGTTGGCCTGCAAAACCATTAGAATAAGAGTGACCCTAGGAGTAGTAAGTTTTGGATAAACGTCTAGTTTTCTTCTAACAGTAAGTTGGAGAATTTGATATGTCTAGTAGGCTGAGTCAGCCATAAAGGTTTGTAGTTACCTTGATAAAACTATGATGTTGGGACAAATAGTCCATTTGTTTAGGCAGATTAGTCTTGATTACCCAAGTTGCATGCATGCATATGATTGTTTATATTGTCTAGTTTAACCATTGTGGTTGCAGGTGCTTGATTTCTAAAAGACATATTTTGGAGGATACTAGTGAGGGGAAAAACCATTCCGCTCAACGGCGTGGTCTCACTAGATATCTATTAACCAAGATGGCATATTATTATTATTCACACCAAACTTTTTGTCCGACCTAAATTTTTTGTTTTTCCCCTTAACTCTCGGGTACTCATTTGAGTAGTTCAAGAGTAAGGTTTCTAGGTTTTTATGTTTGATGAATAAAGCTTCCGGAGACGTGCATGAGGCAGAGCTAGCTATGAAGGAGTCTATTTATTTACTTACCCATTGTGTTGTATGACTTTTGTCCGTATGTATGTAATGGTAGAAATTATATCTGTCTAGTAGTTAACTCTAATGAACCAATGAGGATTCTTCATATATCGATGTTGGAATATTTTGTAATAATTATATTTTATCTAAACCTGGGCAATGTTTGGGATTATGTAGTGAATAAGGAAATTAATTAATGAGATTAGTGTTTTGAAAAATTTCCATATTCCAATGCTTTGATGTTAATCATACTATTAATTGATCTCATTTTATCACCGGAGAATAATACTACTGATGACTGTAGCATCAGTAGCTTTTATTTTTAGGCCTCAGAATGGAGGATGTTAAAGTCTCACCAACGATCGGCTCTCTAATGCTGGCCCATACTCAACATGGCTCCATGTTAGCCCATCCACTCACACATCTCTCCCAGCTATGTGCCGACCGGCATAGCTCAAGTCAGTTTCTACAATCGGTTCGTTCGCTAAAGACCGACTCAAGTGTCAGTCAGCTCAAGTCAGTATGGCCTCAACTACCAGTCCAACCGGCAATGCTCGGATTAAGCATGACACGTCTTTGGTCTGGCTTCATCTCAACACCCTTCGATCAGTCTCTAACTACCCATCTCATTGCTTCATGCTTGGCTGGAACATCCTCCACAACTATGTCCTTAATGATAGAGTTATGGGTATGCCCTAAGGGCAATTATGTTATTTATTACATATATCTAACCTTTGACCAATCTTGTTCGAAATAAAGGTGTTTTATTTCTATTATATACTTGATATAATATGTTATATTAATTAATTTAATTAAAAGTATATTTAATTGAAAATCCATAAATGGTATAAGTTGTGATAATTGTTATAAAGTGTTGTAACCGTGAGTAATTTATCACAATAAAAAAATATACCATTTTAAATGTTCCTAGTCAAGGTGCATTGAGACTGGATATCAATGTATCCGTTGAGATTAGAGTTTGTAACGCTCTCCAAATGTTGGACAGTGTATTACTCATGACTACTGGGGTCACCTAGGGGTTACATACTGATAGTTATTGGATAACTATGGAATGACTCACTCGATTTTTTTCTGTTGGTTAATATAACTAAGGTGAAATAGAAAATATCAATGTGGCTGATTTACATAGTTCTCTCGACTTGAGAATACTTTCAATCTTCAATATAAAAGCTCCGCTTTGATTATAGTTAAATCATGGCACGACGCCCATTGAGTGACTATAGTTGGATCGAGTTCAAGTATTGGAAGTGAAGCACTATTCAAGAGAGGATTCATCTCCTTAGTTTTATAGGGTTAGTATCACGATCGACTCAACTCAACTCAAAGTTAAAGTCTAGCCAGAGCATTTTGGGTAATAATAATTGTTATTATTGAACTAATGACCTTATGTTTGGGCTATAGTGTTGAATATGGACGATATTGGAATTTTGGCCATTACCAAATTCCATAAGTCAAAAGTGATATAGTTTTGATGAAGATAATTGATGCAAAGAAATGTCACAACTAGGTACCACTTAATAATATAAAATTGGATTTTATCGAAAATAAATAAGCGATAAATTTGGCCAAACTATCACACCACCTGCTATGTGACGTGTGAACATTAACATTCGAATAGTTCGATGTTAATCGTTGATCGAATTTACACCTAAGGAGTCACAACTGGAATGATGAATTCTCTTTAAACCAAACAATTTAATTAGTTTATAATTATTATAAATCAATTTATATTTATGAAATATTAATTATTAAGTTTTGAATATGTATAAAGGAATAAATATTATTGTATATATTTATAATAGTTATAAATATATCGATCGATATGCGATATCGATGAGCAATTAAATCAGATTTAATCAATAATATTTATTTGGGCTTAAATGGGCTATTAGCTCATGATATTATTGATGTTAATTCAACATCAACATAAACTATAGGGGGTGGCTAAAAGGCTGGAGACATATTTGAGATGGGTGACTTAGATCTAGTGAGACTTAGTATGAGATGTGATCCATATTTGTCTCTATTTCAACCACTATATAAAGGCCTCTAACCCTAATTGATTTAGTACTTTTTCGCTGCCTCTCTTATCCCATTGTTGGCCAAATTCTTCATCTAGAAGCTCTAACAAATTTAACTCAAATCAATTCAAAAGGCAACAGCTATTGGATAGTGAAAGGTCTACAGTTCAAGGATTATCAGTCTGCCGAATTGAGAAGATTTCAAAGGAGGGCTAAATTCATCATTACTAGGTGTACTTTAAGGCATTGGTTTCGGTACATGTTTACTATACCATGCGAATTATGATTACTGAATAATATTCGATGATTTGTTTGTATATTATTATTATATTATTAGTTAGGTGGGATTCTTATATGTATCAATGTTGTTTCAAGCTGGATTGGTTATATGTATGCATATTATTTAAAAAAAACATATTCTTATGTAGATCTTATATACACAGCCAAATAAAACTTATTTTAATTATTATCCTTTTATTAATTGATTCACACATATATTAATATGTCATATAACATAAATGAAATGACTATATTTAATTGTATCATCATATCATGTTAATAATTGATCTAATATTTTATATATACATTTTGACAGTAATTATATTTTTTGACAACAACACACTATTTTAAATAAGTATTTACTATTTTTAATATTATTTAAATCAATATACAAGTTGAATAATTCATACAAAATAATATATGCTTCGAAAATTATATTTTAAATTTTATAAAATCGGTTAGGTCACCAGCATGGTGATCTTGGCTCCCAGGTTCGAGTCCAGAAACAGCCTCTTCGCAATGCCGAGGAAAGGTTGCGTACATTATCGATCTCCCTGAAGCCCGCTATCGTGCGGGAGCCATGTGCATCAGGTTCCCCTTTTTTTTCCATAATCATTAACTCTTAGCCAACAAACCAAGATTTAAAAATCAATATTTTTTTAATTTTTATTAAAATCATTTTAATATGCAGCGGATATTAAATAACTAATAAAGAATATTTTTTGATTGAGAAAATTACGTAATTGACCTTAATATTATGTTTGAATTTCTGAAAACTTGAAAAATTTAAAATATATTACGAAAATATATTTTAATATTATTTTATTGCTTTTTGGCTAATTAATATATATAAACACACACACACACATAATTTAACACGATAAAAGTATTTTAAAAATTTTTATGCTGTGCATATGATCTTGAAAGTTGTAAAGTAAAATAACTTCTTTTAATGTTTATTTAATTTTCATAATTGATATATACATATTTGTAAATACATATATTTATAAATATTTTAGATATTATAAATATTCTTATATACATACATACAGATATATATATATGTATACTTTATAATAATAGTTTGTTTCTGTAAAATATACGTGTATATATATATTCATAATAAAAATCTTATATATTATGTATATAAATATAAACATATTTATACATATAGTCATTTGTTTTATTAATATTTAATACAAAATATATATGTACATAAATCATTAATATTTTACATATATGCAATACATATGTTATGTTATATATATATTTACATAGTTGTAATATTTATCTTATACTATAAAGCAAAACCCCGGGTCAAATGGTCAAAGTGAAGCCATTTTTGCAATACCTAAAATACCCGTAGTACAACTGTTATATAATAAAAAACTTCCTGAATACTTCTGTCTTTTCAAATAACCGCTCATCCACATTTTGCAAACATCATTATCCCACGATTCAACAACTGCCACATTTTCTTCCCTCATTTCTTCCATCTTTCCTCTCATTTGAAATCCTCTCTCCTTTCACTTCGCATATTCGAAACATCACCGACTCACTTCCTTTCGCCACCTCCACCTAATCGGCAAGCATCTTTACATCACTGTCCATAACATCTCCTACACCAGACTCTCTGCCTCCACACCTCCTTCCCTCACCTCCCTTTCCGATCTCCATCACCAAATAGGGAAGCGTAGAAATAGGAAAAAGCATGGAAGCATGGGCTCTACCTTATTCGTACAGTCTAAACCTTTGAGTGTTACCCGCGTTGAATATGCAGGCATTAATTTGTAAGATAATCTATAGTTCGCAATCTTTTTCACATCCTTCATCATAGATTTTGTCTTCCTATACGTATTAATAGAAAAAAAGAAAGCTATCCAAGCATATGGATGATTATGCTGCGGTTGTTGTCAATTCCATGGATTTTGTTCACAAAATGGTAAAACTACCTCCTTTATGCAATTTTTAGTTTGTTTATTACAGTCACATGTTTGCATACAAACTGTTTGCCTGAATGTTGCATAACAATTGTTTAATATATTCGGTTTAGTACATTCTAATATGTATGAATTATTACGCTCAGTTATTTATAAAATGGCATCATTTTAGTTTTGTTCAAACAAGCTGTAATACATTGCTTCTTACTGTAAGGTTATCCATTTCTACTCCATATGCTGTTGTTTTGTCTGTAAATGGGAATATTTAATTAATATTGTTTTGCCTATATTGTTTTGTTCGTTCAAACAAAAGATTAAGTCAGATTAATACTAACTGTCTTCTATTTATTCTTTACAGTTGCGATCTCAGTTCAAGTTATGATGTTAATAAATGCATGTTATTGATGGATGTGGAAAGCCAATTGTAGACAAGATTAAGCATATTCAACTCGACAAGTCGCTGTGACGGTTATATTGAAACTATATGTCTTCTCTTGGTTCACTAAATTTCTTCAAGATTTTGCTTTTATAATTAGTTTTCTCTACCTAGCCTACGATTTTTATTTTTGGGTTTTGTATTGTTACTACCAACTACCAGAATATTATTCAAATTCTCCTTCAATACGTAATGATTGCTTAGTTTAATTGGCCAAATGTGCATATCAGTATATGTCTTTAGATGTTTTAATTTATCAAATAATTTTTTTATGAGGTTAGCTATTTCTGCCACAGTAAGCAAACTAATTCATGCAAATTCTTTACTTTTGACCATAAGATTTGTAAATGTATATTTATAGAGAGAAGACTTAGCATCATAGTGCTTAATTTATTAATTTCATGTATTAGTATTCAATCCACTAACGCTGACATGAGTATGTGGCTTATCAAAACCATAAGATATGTTTTCAAAACCTTAATTTCATGTATTATCAAAACCGTAAGATATGTTTTCTTCCATTATTTGTTTGTTGCTTGCTTTAAATGTATTACCAGTTATCGATTTGGATATTTTATCACTCTATTCACATGATTTAAATATCAATGAACAAGTTACTATGCCTATAAGTCAACTTGAGTATAAACTAATAAAATATGTTTCATTAGACTCTCGCTTTGTTGGCAGATTAGGTGTTTACCGTTATTCATCAAGTTAATTTCTAAAAGTGTTAAGCTACAGGCAATCTATTAATTTATCAAAACATTACTAATTTTCACAATGCATTAGAAATTTGTTTAATCCTGTTTAATCAATAACCAAATAAAATTATTTTACAGACCTACTGTAACCCAATCTAGGCCTTCTGTATGCGAAAAGCTTTTGAGAAAACCTTTTATGCAAGATTTCAGACAAAATAAAGGGAATCAGATGAAGTTCTTCACATTAGAAGTTTGTGAATAACAAATAAGTTTGAGTCTTATTGCAAATCACACTACATCTTTACACAGACTATTTTTATGTCAAGATGAATATTAGC
This sequence comes from Allium fistulosum, assembly GCA_030737815.1. NCBI lineage: Eukaryota > Viridiplantae > Streptophyta > Magnoliopsida > Asparagales > Amaryllidaceae > Allium > Allium fistulosum. The sequence continues at coordinate 425,594,826 of CM060906.1, forward strand.
CAATATCACCTCAAAAGTATGGGAAAAAAGGGATTAGAAGAAGTGTAGCAAAGCGAAAGAAAGTTTGGTAATCACATGTTGCTAGGTGAGTTTTTCCTTTCTCTTTTACCGATTCTACATAGCAGCCTATTTTCCTTTCAACATTTTTCATCTGAAATAATAAAATATGTCAGTGGTGTCAAGTACCTGATTAGCAAAATAGTTAACCTAAATGACTTCATATGGTTTTCTATTTCCAATCATCTTAGAGCTGTATGTATATTTTTGGACTTGGCAAACATAAGTGTATTTTTAATGTATTATATAATTGTTATTGGGTTGCCTATTTTCTATTTGGCATGTAATTTTTAGTCCATTTTATTGTATGTATTAGATCATTTACTAATATTTATAAATAACATTGTCACCCTGAACAAAGTTATTAAATACAAGGTGTATATACATGCAAAAATGCAGACTCTGCCTCTAACTGCTTTTATCGTATGTATTAGGTCATTCAGTCCGGTTGTTATAAATATATTATTGCTTTTATTTATAAAAAAAATTCATCTCCACTAGATTCCTTAAATTGGAGCTCAAGAATTGTTGAAATTTGTTTCCTCCATCCCTATACCGAGTAAAATTATTTTTGGGACAACTTTCAGTGTACCTTCCTTCAAATATTGATATACTATTTGATTACTTTCTTTCTTTGTTTTATTGTTTTCTAAAATTAAGTTAGTCCCACTGCATTTCAATAAACAGTTGAGTTGTGCCTTCATATACGTAAAAGCATACACATTACGTATACTTCAAATTCATACTACAAGATCAAAAAAATCTAACAAAAAGTGTTTGTTAAGAGCAATTTTTTATATGCACGTGCGTCGCACGTGCCAAAGTACTCGTATAAATAACAAGTTTTCATACATACATATATTAGGACAACATACAATACATATAGGATAAGCTAAAATGTCCATTGTGATGCAAATCCTACCATTTATATATGGGCATGATATACCTTGAATGGATTATTATATTACACATGCACACATATACATATATGTATATGATACATATTTGTACTATTATATTTATTTAAATATAAATTAAATATCATTATATCTACAATTTGTAAATTTAAATGAAAAAAGAAATTTTATTTAAATTAAATTTAGAAATGTTCTAAATAAATTTGACTTCATAGGCCCAATAAAGATACAATACGGTAACAAAATTTGAAATTCACCCAAAACTTCCGCTTGGGCTGGCCCAGTTCCAACACTTAACAGTTTTCGGTTTTCTTCAAGTGTTCGGCTATCCACTATCTAGCCCAACAAGCCTTGAATACCAGCATGCAAAAGTAAATGACACGAAGAACAATTAAGTGTGCCTACTTCTGACAGAGCATATGGTATTCCTATAGCATGCTGCCATGGTACAAATGCGCAATAAAAGCAAGGCACGCGCCTCATACGACTTCCCTGCCGGCGCACCTTGTAGCCACATATTCTTTTCACCTTTCCAGATGACTCCCATCAACTCATGCTACCAGATCAACGGTCAGGCACACTTCCCACCAGATTTACATCACAATCTCAGTTATCCATCATCCATTTCAACTATTATAAATACCACATGCACTGTAACTTCAAAAGGGTTGGAAATATAAGAGTTCTAGTTATTATACACAGTCCATAGCTTCTCACACAGCTAACCTAAATTCTTAAGTTTAGCAACTTCATTAGCCTTAACTTCTTCATTTTGTCAATATTCTCTTGTAATTCCCTGTAATTATAAGAGAGTTGTACAGTAAGAGAACTTCATAGTGGACGTAGGCAAGTTTGCCAAACCATTCTATATTTACTGCTTTGATCACTCATTTTCTTCCTCATTTTTCATTTTTAAATAAGGTATCAGTAACCAATCTTTTGCTAATACCATCACCTAATAACACTTTCGAGGTTAACTGAAAAATTATCCCTATCTAGCCAACATCTTAACGCTAAAAGGAAGACCTCCTCCTAAAGAACTCAACTTTATTCACCTTTTTCTCCTCTAGTAACTCTTTTCATGTCCCTTTGCACCGTGTTTAACCTTGGAGATAGCGATAGTGAACTTTGTTCCACCACCTCCTCTGGTTGCTGAGTAAATTCCTTCTAGAATTTGAACCATAATCCAATTTGGCCTTGTATCATTTGCAGTAATAATGCATGCCCATTCACTCCTTCACATTACTACTATTATCAACCAATTTATGGTAATTATGTGCATACTCTGTATGTTGATCATACCAACCGCTCGGCAAATTCATTCACCTCTCAGCTTTCACTAAATGATGGCCATCATACTAGTGCAAATAACATCACATTTTGCGAACATGGAAAGGGTGCGTTATTGGAGAAATAAAAAGATCGAGCTTCAAATGTGCTAGAGGAACATACCAACCCGTGCTCTTAACACAACCCAGGAATGCTCCCCCTACAAAAACACCCAAGCAGACCAACGCTCATAGCAAAGCCGGAGGGAAAGACAACCAATGTTATTATCAAAGCCACCGACCATGTGTCTCCCAAGGAAATCCTCAAGCCACTCAACTCTCTGATTTATTTCAATAGCGCCCTGTAGTAACACATATGAACTCGATGTCCAAATGTCCGTCGGGATATCTAAAGATGGATGGGATTAACAATTAAGCTCTTCTCGAGCCAAATTACAACCCTAGCCCATCACTACAGGTAAGTTCTCATTTCTTATGATAAATTCTTCAATCTACTAATTTCTTATGAATGGATATCCCTTGCCACCCATGTCATCATCATACAACTCACTTGTACACAAGAGTGCTTAAGCCAGCCATACACTATGGTTCATGTCAAGACATGTTGTCACTTTACGACCGGCAATGCATTACCCCGAAGACCCACTAAGCCCTCATGGCTCCGATTTGTGTCGGGCCTGCCTTCCACTCTACATCAGAGCACTTGTCACATAGAAGAACCCACAAGCTAACATTCTTTCCAAATAATGCCGGTTCCATCTGCCACTCTACACCTGGTCGACACTTGGTTCACATGAATAGTCGAGCTCAGCTCGTCTCATTACCACACACTACTATTTAATCTACCTTGAAAAAATGTTTTCGCAAATAACACAGGGACTACACTAGTTATCCAGAATACACCATCCTATGAGTCACATATGGAAAAACAAGAAAAGATAGAGCAACAAAGTTCTTAGATAAGATTCACAACAAAAGATTTGTTTCATCTATTCCAAAAGTGCAAGGATACATCACCCTCCCAGCTAAGCATACAAAGGTATCACAAAAAAGAGAAGGTGCATTGATGGAACATTCTAGAAGACCTGACTTCAAATGTGCAGGCGAAGAATACCAACCTGCACTCTTAACATCGCTTAGTCAACATTTTGCTAACGCCAATGGAAGAGGTGTTACACCCTCACCATTAAAGCTTTCCATATCGAATCTCACAAGCAATGTGGAAAGATATCAGTCAATGATAAAAAAGAGGCATCAGAGACTTTAGCCGTGACATTAGTGGTATTGGTTGTAATCCCTAAACCTTCAAGTAAGACACTTAAGCATCCAACCCAATCTGGATTTGGTACAACCATGGAAACTTAATGGGAAGGTCAACCAACATCAACTAAACTATTGATATAGTAATAATGGTCAATCGACGCCTATAAGATGACCAGAGGGCATGAGCCTAGGCCAAATAAAGATGTAGGACCCATCTCAAAATGCTCCAAATAGCAATCTAAAATGAAAATAAGCAAGTGCAATTCGATAATAGGAAACCCGTTTGTTATAAAAATGCAGGTTTGAACAGCCTTCGAAGTGAAATGGAAGTGTTATCGGCCAATTTTCTAAAGTCTCCAAATAGACTTGAACTATTAAACTAAACCAAGGAATGATGAAGAATGGGACTCAAACACTTAGGATACATCATAAAATGGAAAAGTAGAGAAGCACAAGGAAGGTAATAAAAAATGGATAAGATACCACAACCCAGTCACCTCAACTCGGTGCCCACAACTCATGTTCGAGTTGTGACTTATGTTGAGCCTTGAAGCCAAAATAGTGAGCCAACATGTTCAAAAGGGATACTAAACAAACACAAGGCAAGCAAGCGCAATTGGAAAATTGGAGAAAAATGAAAAAGCCAGGAGGTGCCTAGGGAAAGTCAACTCAGCACCGAGTTAAAGCTCCTCAACTACCTAGCGAGTTGAACCTCCTCATCTCCCTACCAAGTTTAAAAGGCTAGTGGGCTTGACCCCCAACTTTTCACTATGACTTTGTGTTGGACATGGGGAACGTGGTTGAGATTTTTCAGATGATTTGATTGTGGCATTTATCTATAAATAGAGGGGGAGATATACTTAAAAGGGATCATTTCTAAACAATTTTGAATCTATATGAGTTGAGATATTCTCTTCTGAATCCATATGAGTTAAGATATTCTCTTTTGAATCAAAGGTTGTATATCTCATACCTGAGTTAAAAGCAACTAAGTTGTAAAATATAGTATGTAGGAGCAAAGTACAATTAATAGAAAATAGGTAAGTGGATGAAGGTCGGAGTATTTGCCGGACCACAATAGAATTGTGTGTTCTTTTCTCTCTTTTAATCTCTTTTCTTTTATAACTTTCACTTACTGCTTGATTGTGTGTTTGTGCCACTTTGGTCCAAACATTTTGGTGCTTTCACTGAGAAAGAACTTGGATTTGAGATTTGGGAAATATGAAAAGACTATCAACAAGAAAAACCATCGTTGTAGGAAGCCAACATGAGCATAGAGGCAGGTAGGAGGTGTCTTAAAATTCAAATCCATTAATTTATGCGATTAAGGAAGAGATGGAAAGATACATGAGAGAAATGCAGGATAGACTAGTGGCTCAACAAGAATAGATGATAAATGGATTCTTCGAAAAAATGAAACAACAAGGAAAGCCATAGTATTTGGATATCAAAATCAGAGGTCGGAAAATGAATTGAGAACACTAGGAGACGGAGTAAGACAAGTCAGGATAGACCCAAGAACGTTGAATGTTTATAACGAAAGGAAGATCCAGCTGTTTTTATGAGATATGTCATACAGACAGGAGTGTTGGGTGCTTCAAAGGAAGTGATGGGACAATGTTTCCCATTATACCTGATGAATTTGGCAACTATTTGGTTTCAACGGCTTAAGAATGAGTTCATCAACACGTGGACTGAATAAGTGGATAAATCCATGGAACAACTCAGAGTTCATATAGCATGGCCGAAGAATATGATGACAATTTCCAGTGTGAAACAGAGCGTTGGGGAGACCCTACGGAGTTGCCGAACCCGGTTCAACCCAGTAGCTGCTACAGTGCAGAAACTAGACACTTCGATGGTCTTAATGGCAGTGGTTTCTCAAATTGCGAGTAAAAATAATTTTAGATTTTCTTTGGAGAGAGAACCACCATTCGATCTCGTAGAATTCTATTATCAAGCCGAGGTATATTTGTACCAAGAGGATGCGGAAGCTAAGAATGTTGAGGTGAATGCTATGGATAATGGAGGACCATCCAAAATAAGATATGGGAAAGATAAATGAAAGTGAAAGAACGAGGATCGCTTTGGAGGAGTGAAGCGACAAAGGAGGGAGTCAAATTTTTCCTTACACCCAATTGATAGAAACCCTAGAGAGGATTTTCCTAGATATTATTGGACATATTCCTTATAAAAAAGTCGCTAAGAGAGAGCCCGTGGATTGAGACAAGAAATCTGGAATCTTTTCCCTATTCCATGAGCTGGATGGGCACAAAATAAATGAATGCAGGTACATATGTGATTGATAAAGGAGAAGGTTCGGATTAACCACTTGCAACAATATGTCAAAAATCAGATTACCATTACACAAACCATAGTGGTTCTACGAGATCGACCACCATCTGTAACGGATATACCTAGATGCAGCGATAGAATTAGGTCAAGGATAAGTATCCCATAATTGGGATGGAGTGGAGTCGGGTATGATTTCACACTTTGCTTTCTTTAAATAAGATATGAAGAATTACTATCGAGCCACTTACTCATGGATGGGATCCCAAACGGTCCCATAGGCAAGCTTTGGATGAAGGTCCATGGGCAATCCTTGACTAGATCTGATCTTTGGATTTTCGCTTAGTGCATTTGATTAAAATTTTGTAAAAAATCGATGATATTTGGATTTGAATATCATTCAAATGTGATAACTAACATTGATATTGCTATAGGATACAAATGGAGTTTGGTTGTTCCTTAAAATGAATATATGAATAATAAGGACATGGTTCCTTCGATCGAAGAGATAGAGCGATGAACCATGAATTACAAGTTCCCTGGTCGGAGAACGAGTGGATAGACTTATACGCAATAACGAGCCCTCTTACTTGAGAGTGAGCAGGTGGACTCGCTCAGATAGCGAGTCCTCTCAGCAGAGAGTGAGTAGATGGACTGGCTTGGGTAGCAAGTCCCTTCACTAGAGAGTGTTGGAACTGGACCAGCCCGCAACAGAGTACTTAATTATCCAATTCCAATAGCCAGGTAGGACATGGTACTTAATTACCCAATTCCAATCCTAGACAACACCTTTCTAGACACCGTACTAAGTGGGTGTTGGGTGTGTTTCGACCGGCTCCTTCCCTACCACCGAATCAGCTCTCTCCCAAGCTACCACCGGTCCAATTCCCATGACTACCGAACCACCTCCTTCCTCATGACTACCGAACCATTGCCCCAGAGTGCCTACCGAACCAGAATACCTACCGAACCAGAATGCCTACCGAACCAGAATGCCTACCGAACCAGAGTGCCAACCGAACCAACCTGTCTCCCACCTCACTACCGAACCAACACATGTCCTATCCCCTGCCGGACCAACTCCAAACCAGACCAAGGTACTACCACCTGGCACCGAATCACCTACAACCGGTCCACTCTACACTCCAACCATCTCCGAACCAAGTGATGCCGAACCAAAGCGTCTACCACCTACCGCCGAATCAAAGTACTGCCGAGCCAAAGCAATGCCGAACCAACGCTACCAGGCCAGATTACATCAGCCCAGGCCCACCGGCAGCTATGTACATCCAAGACCCCTGCCCCCAGCCTCACTCTATAAATAGAGGGGCAGGGGTACAACAATGGAGGACAAGTTTGAGAGCTCAAGCACGGAGAGAACTTTCAAACAACTTTCAGATACTTGTATCAAAGCTTTGTACTTGTAATCTAAACAAGAAAAGAGAAATAATATATAAAGTGGACGTAGGCACATTCTGGCCGAACCACTATAAATCTGCGTGTCTTTTACAGTTTAGTCCCTGCTTTTCATATATTTGCATAAATCACCCAAATCACTAAGAACAACATAAAATCAATTAAATCAAACGACTTTGAGGTGTTTGTTCATTTTTTGTGCAAACAGTGGGCAAGCTTAATTTACTAGCTCTAATATGACTAATTTGGACCGCATAGGGTATTGGACTTTGATATCATTACTGCTCTTGCCCAAACTCTTTTGGGGTGACATAACTAGGTACATTATGAGCGAGTTTTACATGCAGCCTTTCGACTAGCACAACCATCATAGGACATGTTGGGGTAAGAGGCAATGCTTCATCACAGATCACAATGTGAGAACGTTTATCATGCTAGTTGCAGGGATCAAACCTAGGACATCCAATGTACCAGGTAATGCCTCAACCAACCTAGCTCTGATACCATCGTTGGAACAGGGCCAGTCCTCAACGGAATTAAAGGGAAAATTTCAAATAATTTTTTATTGGATCTTTGTTGGGTCTATGAAATATAAATACATTTAGACCTTATCTAAATTTTCATTTAAATAAAATATTTATTTTATTTTATTCGTAAAAAAGTTTTGTTTTGGTGTTATATTTATGATTGAGTGTATCAATTATACCCGTGTGTGTAGCAAAAACTTAATGAAGTTAATTTTGAGAAGAAAACTTTTGTTTCCCTATCTGATACTTGTGCAATTAACTAACCAAATAAACACCATTAATTGGAGAGAGAGAGAAACCTTTCATTTATCTCTCTCTGATTAGATTGATAATCTGTTAAATAAAAATGTTAAGGTTTTAATTGAATGTTTTATTACAAATGCATCAACATACATTAAAACATATGACAACATAAATGAACTAATATAAACATGTGTGTGTGTGTGTGTATGCACGTCTAGATACTGGGATTTATATCTATTGTGTGTATGTGTGTGGATATATATAAACACACACATATACATATCCACACACACACATATATATACACACACACACATACATAATTACATATACATGTTACATTCTTGAAAGCATATCAGGAATATAAATGCCTTACACATATTTTTGAGCATACTACAATATATTTATATGGTTTTTATATATGTATTAACAGTACCACACATATATGGTTTAGATACACACACACACACAAACACACACATGTAATCATTCTTCCCACTTATATTTTACATTTACATATATATAAAGGTATAAAAATAATTTAAATAAAGATAGAATTAATGTAAGAGTAAACTAGAAGAGTGAAGATGGAAAAGTAATTTGTGACACAATTAAATCAAATCAGATCTAAGTGAAGACGGGAATAATCAAGTAGTGTAATTCTACTTTATCTTTTTTTCCAATCGCCAATTAAATAATTAATTTAATACCATGTGAAATTTCAAATCTAATTAATTTATTGACCCAAATGATGTAATTGGATCTAAAACATAAGTTTATATTTAGGTGTAAACATGTATGTAATGAACTGAAATTTAATTTTGAAAAACGAAACTAAATTAATTGGAAACGAATTAACCAAGTGAAATTTAGTTTAACATTGGTTTACAATTTTGAGATATGAAGAAGATGTGATGTATTTACATATACACATGCACATACTTGTGATACACACACACACACACATAGTTTTATAACTCAAATCCATTAAAATTTGATCCATGATTAAAAAAGGAATAAGTGTGACAACCGTAGTAATTTATTAAAACAAAGAAATATACAACAACATACAATAGGATTACAAAAGAGGATTTATTTCAGATATCAAATGAAATAAAACATAAATTATTTAATTAGACAAATTATTAAGAAATTATAAAATGATTCTACAAATCAATTACACACTAATTAATAATTTCAGATCCAATTAAATCATCAACATTCAAAACCATACACTAATAGAACTCGAAGACAATCACAATACATAGAATAATTTTAAAATTGACTTCAATAAGTGGCTGTAATTTACATATATGTAGAAGATTTAATTTAAACATCATGAATGAATTATAAACTTACCTAATAAGTCTTGTCCTTCACCATACCTCGATTTGTGGCCTCTCCTCGGATTTCAAATAAATCTGCATCACACCTTGCAAGAGAAGGATGAACCACCTTTCTTTAATTTAATTTGATGTTGATTTTAATTTGTTTTGATGTTTTTTTGGAAGAAGTTTCAGCCAAGAATGAATGATAGAGAAGAGGAAGAAAAGTTATGTTCTGTTAAAGGAAATAAAAAATGAGGAGATTTGTTTTAATATAATTAAAAGAACCTTTCCCATTCTCTTATCAAAACTTCCTTCTTTAGTTCCTTTTTAGATTTCAATCCATTCAATTAATTGATTTCTTCTCACCATTATGTGACTGGTCCAAGAACATTTGTAATGTGTTGAAAAAACATGTTTGCACAAAAAATGGATAAACACCTCAAAGTTGTATGACTTAGTAGATCTTATGTTATTCCTAGTAATTTGAGTGATTTATGCAAATACGTAAAAAAACAGGGGCTAAACTGTAAAAAGACACGCAGATTTATAGTGGTTCAGCCAGAATGTGCCTACGTCCACTTTATATGTTATTTCTCTTTTTTTTTTATGATTACAAGTACAAAGCTTTGATACAAGTAAAAGAAAGTTGTTTGAAGAGTTCCTTCCATGCTTGAGCTCTCAAACTTGTCTGCCATTGTTGTACCCCTGCCCCTCTATTTACAGAGTGAGGCTGGGGGCAGGGGTCTTGGATGTATATAGCTGCTGGCGGGCCTGGGCTGAGGCAATCTGGCCTGGCGCATCTTGGTTCGGCATCCCTTGATTCGGTGGAAGGAGTGCAAAGGTTTGATGCCGTTTCATTCGGTGGAGGGTTTGGACCGGTGGGAAGTTGGTCCGGTGTAGGCCGGTTCGGTAGTTGTTGGAGATGTTACTTGGTTCGGCAGCATTGGTGAGGTTTGGTTCGGTGTGGAGTTTGGACCGGTGGTGGGATTGTGTGGTTGATTCGGTAGTGCTTCGTTCGGTGGTGAACGAATGGGACTTGGTTCGGTGAGACCTGGTTCGGTGCTTCGTTTGGTGATGATTGGATGGGAGTTGTGACTCGGCAAGGCTTGGTTCGTCGGCTGAGGAAGGGAGAGGTGTGGTTCGGTGATAGGGTCGAAACGTACCCAACATTTGCCCCCCAAAGCGGGGCGTATGACGGCATACGTTGTGCTTTGTTTTGTCTCGAGTGACCGTATTCGGTACCTGAGCCGAACCGGATGGTCCGGTCATTCATTCTTCCCTTATAAATAGGGGGCTTAGGCCATCGCTTTTCCTATCTGTCGAATTATAGTGTTAGCCGGACCAAGTTATTAGCCGAATCAAGTTATCAAATAAATCAAGCATTCTAGCCGGACCAAGTAATTTAGCCGAACCAGGTACGATTATTTCTGCCGAATGAACTATTGAGTTGTACTACCGAATGAACCATCGAGTTGTGCCACCGAATGACCTATTGAGCTGTGCCACCGAATGACCTATTGAGTTGTACTACCGAATGAACTATTGATTTGTATGCTTTGGACTTTAAGTGAAATTCCAGACTACATTGTTTGTATGCTCTAATGATATACTTTCCCTGTGTTTGCAGATAATGTCTCAAAGAGTGGAAACCCGATCAGGTAAAAGGAAGTCCGGGGGCGAAGGAGAGTCCTCGGCCGTGCCCCCAGCTCAATCAGGATCGGAGCGTCATGGGCCGGCCCCAAGGTCATTAGTGGATGGACATGGTCCCCAGGAGCTGCTGGACTCCCCGCCTGACTGCTTTCCTAGCTCTCTCAAAGAGGAGCAGCTCGATGTTATATCTCGTTCCTTTGGGATCGATAGAGCCCTCATGTTGTTGCCGGGCCCAGGAGTCATGCCATACAATCCTCCCGAAGGGTACTTTGCTTATAGTAGGTACCATTGTATGTGTGGTGCTATCCCGCCTCTCAATGCTTGGGTAGCCAGCTTCCTCACATATCTCAAGGTGGCCCCATTCCAGCTTCAACCCAACTCCTATGCTATACTAGTGAGCCTCTTCGTTATTTTCCAGAGGAAGTATGGTCGTGCTCCTTCCAACCGGGAGATCCGGTACTTGTATAATTTAAGGGGCTATAAGAAGGGGTCCCCATACATTAGCTTGGAGTCAGCTGTGACCTTCAAGCCGGTCTTGGACCTGTACTCTAAATTCAGCATGTTCAAGAAAGAGTGGTTCTTTGTTAGGGACGACTCCGTTTCAATCCGGCGCTTTACCTCTGGATGTAAGTTGATGCTTTTACTTATAATTTCTATTCCGATTGCGATGCTTCTTCTCATACTTTCTCATTTTTGCTAGCGACAGGTGGCTTTCCGGTTGTGGAGACTGACCGCCTGGTTCAGACGGCGGCTGAGATAGAAGCCATTCTTGGGAAATATAGATCATCTGCCTTCTTGATTAGAAATGCGATTCTTCTGGAATATAACTTAATCCTTCCGCAGCAGTCTGTAGTCAAGCTGAGGGAAACGGCGGAGGAGAGGGCGGCTGCTCAGACCAAGGAAGGTGTTACGGCAGAGAGTAGCAAGAGGAAACCTTTCACAAAACCTCCAGCTGTCGGAGGTAAGAAACTCAAGAAATCGGACGGTCCCTCCCCCAGCAATTGTTCACTTACCCGGGAGGAGGAAGACATAGAGGAGGAAAGAGGCGAGGGTGGAGATGGTCGGGATGGTGACAAAGGTGGCGATGGCATCGGGGCCCTACTTCCTGGGCAAGCGGGCGAGATTCAGGAGTGGACGGATGATGCGTTCCACCAGGCTTTTGAGGGGTTGGATGAAGATCTGGCTTTGGTAGAGAAGACCGGGAAGGCGGACAAAGCCGGGACTGGTGCAAGTGAGTCTTCTCCGACCATTCCAGCCAAGGTGGCTCCGACGACTCAAGGTGAACTCTTGACTCCTGCATGCTTCATTAATGATAGGGACTTAGGAATATTTTATGACCCGCTCCCGTCCTGGAACGAAATCCAGGACTTATTGCAGTATCCCACTCCTCCCCAGGGTTTGTACAACCACAGCTGTGTTTCTTTTCCTTTTTTTTAACTTGTAATTTACCGCGTTTCTCGAATCATATAGTGATGTAAGTTTGTGACACTTGTTCTTTATATCAGGAGCAGGCAAGACGTCCAAAGCCTCAGACCTTCGACACAGGCTTGAGCAATATAAGCTTTCCAAAACTTCTGCTAAGCCGAAGCCCTCGACCCAACGCTCCGGGGATGTAGTCGGCTACCGTCCTCTTCTTGGGGTCATTGAAGAGGGTATTCAGCAGAGGAAGAGGAGTCATCCTTTATCCGAAACTTCGCCCGGTCCTCAGCTTCCGGCTCAGCCTCTTCATGATATCACTGAAGAGGGTAGCGAGTTTGCACCCTCTCCGCACCCGTCCAGAAACCCTTCCGTCACTCATATCGACCGTCCTGACTTGGCTCGTAATCCATTTGCGGGTCATCCTGATCTGGATCCAAGTTCCCACGACATTACCTTTGATGAGGTTACTGGTGAGCACCTTCTTCCCCGCAATCCCATGGTACGGGTGCTTGATGAAGCTAAGTCCTTAGATCTTGATCTACTTACCACTCGGATAGTTACCATGGGAGATGAGGCCAAGGCTAATATTGATCGGGTGGCGGAGGAGACTAAAAAGCTGATGGGGCATCATGCCCGGCTGGTTAAGGCCGGAGAGGAGATTGGGAGCGCCAATATCCGACTTCGATTGGTGGTTTCGGATCAGGCCAAACAGCTTGCGGATCAGGCTATTCAGATTTATCAGCATGAGGCTGCTACTGGACGACTAAGGAAAACCATGGAAGAGGCCAGTCGGGCCGAATTGCGAAAAATGGAAGCTACTTGCAAAGAATGGATTGACATGGCTATTGCCATGGTGGATGAGGTTCGGAAAGCGGATCTCGATCAGGTGGAGGAATTGTCCGGGAAACTTGAGGCTGCAGAGCTTGCTCAAGCCAAGTTGAGGGAAGAGATGGAGGTGATGCGGAGGTCCCTTCAGGCTGATTGCTCGAGATACAGATTGGAGAGAGATGCTGCCGTCGAAAGGTTGTCGGCTTCCGAGGCCCGGATGAGGGAGTTTAAGGAGAATGAGGGAATGATGGATGACATGCTCCAGGACATGTATTTCCGAACTTGGAAGCAGGGCAATCTCTCTTGGATGGATGATTATCCCAGGGTCATGGCTAAGATCTATCTTCGGGCTTTGGAAGAGGCCAAGGCCGATGCGGATAAAGATGGTGGCGTGGCCTTCAGCATGGATGCGGTCACTGCCCAGTTTGCCAAAGGAGAGAAGGTGGCAGTGAAGGAGGGTATGCGGTTGCTCGCTGTTGAGGAGGCAGGGGTGCAAGTGGATGATGACGACCAGAGTGGCCAGTAAGCTTATGCTGGTAAGTTTTCCTTTTCAGCTTCCCGATTAACTTGGTTGCTTATTACTAATGAATCCTTTTTATGACCGGACAGGCGGGCAACAGAGCAAGGACAAGACTCCGACGCAACCGGCTCCCTGATTAGACCTGGAAAATTCTTTTTGTAGGCTTGGCATGGTTGTATATGTTAGTCTTAAGACAGTAGAGTAACTTCTAAGTTGTAATTCTTGCTACTTGTGACAATCAACATTATTCTTGACGTGTATTTTTTTTTAACTTAAGCTGATTTTGTCGTTTCTTGAATATTTGTTGCTATTTCGACATATCGTATGAGAAATGTTAGCTATGTATATTCTTGTAATTAAATTGTGTTTGATGTTAGACTCTGGTTCTAAACCATAATTTTATGACTTGCAATATTAGCGTGTGGTGTGAACAAATTATAGTCATGTATTTGTACATAAAAGAAGAAAATACCGCCTTTCATGTTTTAATCGTAGATGGCAGTCTTGAATATCTTGTAGGACCGAGCATGGAATGTAGCCGAATGTCCTGCCACTATGAGTCCCTACACCCATTGGCGAGTATCTCCTACTCTGTATCATGTACTTTAGGGATTGTTATAGGGGATAGGAAAAAAGCTTTTTAAGTAAAATTGAAATACGTAAAAAAGGTAAAACTTCCAATCACGGAAGGCCTTCGATGTGCTTAAGTTCGTGGCAAACGGGTTTTGTAGTCACTTTCCCTAGCCGTGGGTCTTGGAGACATTCGTCACCCATCTTACGCCTCCGCGGGGAGTTAATTCTTTTTTACCACAGCCGCACTTAAGACACATCGGAGCCGAGATCGCGCACAGTAACTACCCGGGCCATTATGGCCCATAATCGTGGGTATTATTCGATTTACTGTGGCCGGCTAGCGTGGGTGCCGATCGTCAACTGTGAACTGCCCCTGGCTGGCCACACCTTATGTTGGGGCTTATAGTCGGTTCACAGTTGCCGGCGAGCCTAACGCCGTAATGAGCTGCCTCGGCTATAGTCGGCCTTCTCGGTGGCTTATAATCGGCTCATTACAGTTGGCTTTGAGGGCCGTCGCGAGCAATGAGTTAACCCGCAGCAGAGGGATGCTGGAGCGAAAGTGTCTCATTGGCGAGGGCATAGATTCGCATAGTACCTGTTGGGTCTTGTCCACGTGAAGTTGCATTGTGGAGTGCTTTGAATAGAAATGCTATATACTCAGGATTTTGTTCAACAGAAAAGGATAAAGTTAACAAGCAGCCAAGATACAAAGGAACAAGTTAAAAAAGAGACAAGGTTTTTTAAAGTGGTTCGACACGAAAATGCCTACGTCCACTGATTCTCTTTGTTAATTCACTTCATATGGGCAATACAAGTTAAGAAAAGTATCGGCGGAGGTGTTGGATGTTCCATGCCCTCTGGAACACCTCTCCGTCCACTGTTGATAAAATATAGGCTCCGTTGTGGAGATCTTTATGAATTACATATGGTCCATCCCAGATTGGGTCTAGTGCTCCGGGGCGAGGGAAGATTCGCTTGAGGACAAGATCCCCTTCTCGTAAGGTACGATGCTTGACTTTGGAGTTGTATTGTGCTGCCACCTTTTGCTTATGGGCTGCTGTTTTAAGGACTGCATCATTCCTTCTCTCCTCGACTAGATCCAAAGACATGTTGAGGAGCTCTTCATTCTCTTCTGGGTTATAGTGGATCCTACGGTGGGAAGGCACAATGGTTTCAACTGGGAGCATAGCCTCCGATCCGTATGCCAAAGAGAAAGGAGTGTGCCCTGTTGATGTTCTGAAAGATGTGCGGTAGGCCCATAGTGCCGTGGGGAGTTCATCCACCCAAGCGCCCTTTGACTTTTCGAGCTTCTTTTTGACCAGAGTTTTCAGAATTTTGTTGACTGCTTCGACTTGGCCGTTTGCTTGGGGATATGCTACGGATGAGAAGCTTTTGTGAATTCCGTGTTCTTGGCACCAGTTGGCGAATTCCTCGCTGTCAAACTGAAGTCCATTGTCTGATATGATTTTTAGTGGGACTCCGTACCTGCATAGAACATTTTTGATTAAGAAGTTGATAACTTTCGCTGAAGATACTTTATTTAGAGGTTCTGCTTCCACCTATTTGGTGAAATAGTCGACTGCTACTATAGCATATTTGGCGCCGCCTCGACCCATTGGCAGTTCACCGATTAAGTCAATTCCCCATACTGCAAAGGGCCAAGGGCTGGTCATCTGAGTAATCTCGGTTGTTGGTAGCCGAGGGATCTTAGCAAATTTTTGGCATCTGTCACACTTCTTGGCGAAATCTAAGGCGTCCTTGCTTAAGGTGGGCCAGAAATATCCGTATCGGAGTATCTTTTTTGCTAACGTTTGCCCTCCGGTGTGATCTCCGCAGCTTCCTTGATGGATGTTGGATAAGATTTCCTTGGCTTCCCTTCCGGCGACACACCTTAACAATGGGTTAGAGAACCCGCGCCGATAGAGGATGTCTCCTTGTATTGTGTAGCGGGACGCTTTCCTCAAGATTTTCTTGACTTCGTTACGCCCGTCGGGTAGTGTGCCATTTTGTAGGTAGTCCTGGATGGGAGTCATCCAAGTCGCTTCTTCGGTTGCAGCTATCAGATTCACTTGCTCAAAACTTGGGACCGCTTGCTTTGAGACAGTTACTGCCCCGAAGATGGCGATGTCTCTCATACTTGCTTGCTTTGCCAATTCGTCGGCCTCTTGGTTCTCTTCCCGAGGGATGTGTTTGACTAAGTAGTGGTCCAATCGGCTGAGAAGTAACTTGGTCTTCTTTAGATATGCCACGAGTCGTTCTTCTCGAGCTTGGAATTCCCCTAGTATTTGATTAACAATAAGCTGAGAATCGCTGTGAAGACACAAAGAATTGGCTCCGATCTCGATGGCAATTTCTAATCCGGCTATTACTGCTTCATATTCTGCATCGTTGTTGGTGGCAGCGAACTCCAACCTTATAGCATAGTGCAGTTTATTTCCCCTGGGAGTGATTATTACCACACCTGCCCCCGAGCCTTGTTCGTTAGATGCACCGTCCACAAAGAGATTCCACTTGATATCTTCTGTTATTTCCAGTTGCTCCCTATCCTCGCTGGTAGTGAACTCTGCAATGAAATCAGCCATGGCTTGTCCCTTGATGGCGGTGCGAGGGTGATAGGTGATATCATACTGACTTAGTTCAATGCACCATTTAAGTAGTCGCCCAGAAGTGTCAGGACGATGGAGTACCTGCCTCAGTGGCTGATCGGTCCGAACTTTGATGGAATGGGACTGGAAGTAGTGACGCAGTTTCCGTGATGTGATTAGTAAACAGTATGCTAACTTTTCAAGTTTAGGATATCTGACTTCTGCCCCAGTAAACCTTTTACTGACGAAGTAAACTGGTCGTTGCGTGCGGTTGTCTTCTCTTACCAAGGCAGCGCTTAAAGCGTGAGATGACACAGCAAGGTATAGGTATAATTCTTCTCCTTCGCTTGGAGTTGAGAGCACCGGTGGTTTCTGGAGGTGTTTGATTAAGTTAAGGAAAGTGGTTAAGCATTCGTCTGTCCATTCGAACTTTCCTTTATCTTTCTTTAGAGCTTCGAAAAAGGGGACGCACTTGTCCGTTGCCTTGGAGATGAATCGGCTTAGGGCGGCCACTTTTCCATTTAGGCTTTGCATTTCCTTTCGGGTGGAAGGTATCTTGATGTCCCTTAGTGCTCGGACTTGTTCAGGGTTTGCTTCTATCCCTCTGGTATGAACGATGAATCCTAAGAATTTCCCTGACGACACACCGAAGGAGCATTTTAGTGGATTCAACTTCATTCCATATTGCCGAAGTACTTGAAACATCTCTCCTAGGTGGCTTACGTGATCTTTGGCTTTCCGCGATTTCACCAGCATGTCGTCCACATATACTTCCATAGTTTGTCCTATTAGCCCTGCAAACATCTTGTTGACGAGGCGCTGGTAGGTGGCTCCTGCATTTTTAAGTCCGAAAGGCATCACTTTGTAGCAGTATAAACCCCAGTCGGTGATGAAACTAGTGTGGTCTTGGTCGGGAGCATGCATAGGAATTTGGTTATATCCTGAGTATGCATCCATAAAAGATAGGAGTTCGTGCCCGGCTGTGCTGTCTACAAGTTGGTCGATTCTGGGAAGCGGGAAGCAATCCTTTGGGCAGGCGTCGTTTAGGTTGGAGAAGTCAATGCAGGTCCGCCACTTCCCATTAGCCTTCTTTACTAGTACCGGGTTGGCGATCCATTCTGGGTAAACAGCTTCTCGTATGAAGTCATTGGCGAGTAGATTCTTTACTTCTTCATCGAGGGCTGCCGATCGCTCTGCCCCCATACTTCTCTTTTTTTGTTTTACATGCGCCTTGGTAGGATCAATGTTTAATACGTGGCATGCTATGTCGGGGGAGATTCCGGTCATGTCAGCGTGTGACCAAGCGAATACATCCAAGTTGTGGCGGAGAAAATCAATGAGTTGTTCCTTCAATTCAGCTTTCAGCTGCGACCCAATTTTCAGTAGCCTACTTGAGTCGTGCTTGTCTACAGATATAAACTCCATAGCCTCTGCAGGCTCGGCGGTGGCCTCCTCCTCTTTGTCCCTAGGGTCTAATTCATTGAAAGGGTCGCTGGTGTATCGAAGAGGAGGGGCTTTCTTTAGTTGCTATGCTTCAAGGCTTTTTGTGCAGAGGGCAATCTCTACACCTTTCCCTTTATCTTTCCTGTGGTTGTTGCGAAGTTCGGTTACATAGCAGTCTCGTGCAATATCCTGGTCTCCTTCCACTTACCCTACCCCATTGTCTATTGGAAACTTCATTTTCAGGCACCATGGGGCTAGGACAATCTGGAAGTCAGACAAGGCTGGTCTTCCTAAGAAGGCGTTGTAGGCCGAATGGTTTTCTATCAGCACAAACGTCTGTTTCCTTACAACGGAGCGGGGATGGCTTCCAATCTCAACAAAGAGGTCCAGCTGCCCGAGGGGCATCTTCGCATCTCCAGTGAAACCGTGTAGTGGTTTATCGCAGGGAGATACATCCTTCATTGATAGCTTCATTTTGTCGAATGCGTGTTTGAACAGGATATTTACAGAGCTTCCAGTGTCTACCAGGATTCGGTAAACTTCGGCGGGACCGAGTCGGGCAGAGATAACCATGGGATCCATGTGAGGGTACTATCTTCCTTCTAGGTCGCGTTTACTGAATGTGATGTCATCACTTTCTTTCCGCTTTGGGTGGCGCTCTTCTATAACCGTATTGACACAGTCTTTATTGTTTCTAAGCGAATTCCCATATATTTCCATCTCTCTCCAACTTCTGTCTGCGATGTGCGGACCTCCTGAGATGGTATGGACCACTATCTTCTCTTGACTAGAGCTGCTAGCGTTGCGGTTTCCTCTGTCGGTCCCTGGTAAGGGTAGCCTTGGATTTTCATTGGCAGGAGCTGGAGTCCTGTCTTGACTTTTTACATAACGTTCCAGTTTCTTCCTTCTGATGTGTTCCTCAATCAGATCTCGGAGATGATGGCATTCGTTGGTATCATGTCCGTGAGATTCGTGGAAGCGGCAGAATTTTCCAGACTTCTGTGCGTTATCTGATTCCTTCTTGTATGGTGGGCGTTTGTATCTAACTTCGCCTTGGGTGGCAAGGAAGATATTTTCGACGGTCTCGTTCAAAGGGGTGTAAGTGTCGAATCTTGGTCCTGGCCGATATAGGCGCTTTTCTACCTTCTTGCCCCAGCATTGTCTCTGGAATCATTTCTTCGAACGTCCCTCGCCACGGCAGGGGCGTTGCCATGGGTCGTCTTACTTTGCTGTCCTGACTGCCCCTCAATGGCAGCATCCTCAAGCCTCATGTATTTCCCGGCTTCATGGAAGAAATCGGGTAAAGTAGCTGGTTTTTCTTTTGTCAATCTTCTAGCAAATTTAGTGTCCGGATGCACCCCACTGCAGAGGGCCATTAGGATAAGCTTCTCATCGGCATCTTGAACTGCGGCTGCTGCGGCGTTGAATCTGGTTAGGTATTGCTGCAGCTTTTCTCCGGGTTTCTGTTTGACGCTGGATAAGGAATAAGCGTCCTTAGGTTGCTCCACATGAATGCGGAACTGACTGATAAATTTTTCTTTCAACATTTCCCACGAGCTGATGGATCCTTGGGGTAGATGACAGAACCAAGAGGTAGCAAGATCTGCTAAGAAGAGCGGAAAGCATTTGCACAGTACTCCCTCTGTTGCTCCACTCATGAGCATATGTTGCGTGTACCTCTGTAAGTGTACAACGGGATCGGAGGTTCCTTTGTAGGGTTCCATTGTTGGCATCTTCCACTCTCGGGGGGTGATAGCAATTTCGATATTGCGGGCGAAAGGGCTGGTTACCCTAGCGCCTATCCCTCAATCCATTCAATTAATTGATTTCTTCTCACCATTATGTGACTGGTCCAAGAACATTTGTAATGTGTTGAAAAAACATGTTTGCACAAAAAATGGACAAACACCTCAAAGTTGTATGACTTGGTAGATCTTATGTTATTCCTAGTAATTTGAGTGATTTATGCAAATACGTAAAAAACAGGGGCTAAACTGTAAAAAGACACGCAGATTTATAGTGGTTCAGCCAGAATGTGCCTACGTCCACTTTATATGTTATTTCTCTTTTTTTTTTATGATTACAAGTACAAAGCTTTGATACAAGTAAAAGAAAGTTGTTTGAAGAGTTCCTTCCGTGCTTGAGCTCTCAAACTTGTCTTCCATTGTTGTACCCCTGCCCCTCTATTTATAGAGTGAGGCTGGGGGCAGGGGTCTTGGATGTATATAGCTGCTGGCGGGCCTGGGCTGAGGCAATCCGGCCTGGCGCATCTTGGTTCGGCATCCCTTGATTCGGTGGAAGGAGTGCAAAGGTTTGATGCCGTTTCATTCGGTGGAGGGTTTGGACCGGTGGGAAGTTGGTCCGGTGTAGGCCGGTTCGGTAGTTGTTGGAGATGTTACTTGGTTCGGCAGCATTGGTGAGGTTTGATTCGGTGTGGAGTTTGGACCGGTGGTGGGATTGTGTGGTTGATTCGGTAGTGCTTCGTTCGGTGGTGAACGAATGGGACTTGGTTCGGTGAGACCTGGTTCGGTGCTTCGTTTGGTGATGATTGGATGGGAGTTGTGACTCGGCAAGGCTTGGTTCGGCGGCTGAGGAAGGGAGAGGTGTGGTTCGGTGATAGGGTCGAAACGTACCCAACAAAACATTTATGTAATTATTTTATTATTTAAACATTGTTTAAAATTATACCGATATCGTATGTCGATATATGCAAATATAGCTTTAGTATATGCATTTAAATAATTAACAACAGGATTCAAGACATCAAATAAATTAACAATAATTAATATTTCATAAATTCTAATTAATTTAATCAATTTACAACATTTTACAAATTAATTAAATCGTGTGGTTTTTGGAGGAATCACAAATGCGGTTGTACGACTCAGAGATGTGCATTTAGTCGGTGATTAATTGTAAGACCCAATTTTTCGATGCTCAAAAATCGACATTAATACGTCCACTATATTAAATGCCGAACAGATGAATGCCGGAAAACCGAACCGTTAGGGTTAAAGAAGAAAGAGGTAGAAGAAGAAATAGAAACAATATCAGAATCTCACAATCGCAGCGGAACAATATATAATAGATGAATGACTAATCTTTTAAAAATAAAAGAACTATATCTATTTATACATTACATCATCAGAGTACAACAGTTTCATAGCACACAACTGGATAGTTATATAAACTTGTCCTCTTAACTGAATACACATCGGAATAATAATCAAATACGGAAATACATCTCGTAATCCAGCTCGTCTCCTGAACGCCACAGCAATCCATCCAGATTTCTGCTGATAACCTGACTCTAGGCTGCCCGTGTGGAAAATTATGGGCACCCAGAGTTTAGAAAAGGGAATAATAAACTCCAGGTCAGTCATGGGACTGGTGTGAGAACTAAAAACAGTTATTTGCACAAAAAGAAATCCGTTTATGCTTTTGGAAAATGAAACTACCATAAGGCCTCCCGGCACACACAATGCAATCGCACACTTGGGCGAGATTTCTCCTTATAGCAGTCAAACATGCTTGATACGCGAAAATTCTTTTGATATTATTATTAGTGCATAGTGCGGAAAACATTTGCAAGTATAATATTAATCTTAGCCATCATACGTACCATTATAGTATGCCTACTATAGCTACCATGTTAGATGGCAGGTTCTACAACTAAAACCGTAAAGGGCTCGTATTGATTGTTTGGATTTCCAACAAATGGTCAAGGCTAAGGAACTTCCTTTCCGAATGGGTATGCCTCTGGAGGGACGCTCCGAGAACCTATCCGGATCTCTTCCAACACAAGGCCGGGTTACCTCTGCAATTAGGTAACTAACTGTCACGAGTATGCCATCCCCCGGTCATAACCAACCTTTACCGAGGTGCCTCAACAACCAACAACCACATAAGTAAAATATCTGGGCTCCATACCATGATACTACTTTTTATCCACATAAGTAAAATATTTGGGCTCCATACCATGATACCACTTTTTATCCAGAAGGAAATGCACATACCCTGAGGGGCGCGACCCACATAACCTTACTACATCCTTCCTGTTTTGACCATTTCTGGGGTGTGAAGTTCGATGAAGTCTCGTCCCACAAAGCTACGCTTTTCACAAAAGCCATGCTTTGATCAACCAATGATCAACACTTAGCATGCCACATTACCAAATTGGGAATATATCACTAGTAACCATCAACTACATAACCTCTGAGCTCGTACGTCTCAGAGAAGGGTGTTAAGCTAGGAGAATAAATTCCCCGCCACCAATAGAAATATATTTGATAGAAATCAGCTTTATATCTCAAAGTGTAATGTCAGTCATACATCTATACAAGTCCATCCTGGGTCTGAATGGAACCGAAGGAACTTCGTCCAATTAAGGAAAAAGTACTTGCAAATCCGGATATCCCCTAATCACGTCCAGACTCCCCATCACATATGGTAATCAAAATCTCTATACCGGAGCAACTCGGTACAGAGACATTCAACAGGCAATCCTTTCATTTTCGAAAATACCCGGTCTTCAACCACCGTCTTCAAATGCAATCCCATTTCGTCGTATCATTATTCGGAATGGGTTTTATGACTTACTGTCCTCTCCTGGCTTAACCGAATAATGAGCGCTTATTTTAAAAACAAGTGGATACATTCAATTCTAAATTAAATCACAACAAATTTCCACTTTTGATCTTTTAAACAAAAGATCCACCTTTTAAGATTCGATATGGTTTTCGGATAACCATTTGGAATCCGACCCCCGGTCGCATCGAAATTCAAATGCCGTCTTAAAGGCCAATATTGATAGTCGGTTATTTAACTATCATACAACATCCACAAACAACCATCAGATTTAAATAATTTCCCAAATTATTTATTTTCAAAATATCTTCGCAAGATATAAATTTTTCTACACTTCAACCCTTTTGAAAACAGTTTTTCAATCACTTTCCTCTCGCGAAATAAATTTCCAAACACTGTTTATTTCCACTGAAAATCACCAAGACTAAATGCTTTAGATTTTAAAATAATTTAAATCACTTTATCTAAAAATATATACTTTAAAATACTTAGAATAAAACTATTTAAAACACTTTATTTAAAATACCAGTTATGAAATTTAATAATAATTTTTCATGTAAAACTTAAGCCAAAACAAGTTTAAAAATAAAGGTTAATGAATTCTATACAAGTTTTCCAAATAAAAACTTTAGCCAAACTATATTTCAAATAAAACTACTTTATAAAATATGAATATTAATAATTATCTTTTTAAATCATAATTACCAATTAACCCTTTAAAATTATTACTACTATAACTAATTTAATAAATATTTAACTTTAAAATTTCAAACAACTTAAATAAATAATTTCTCAAAAACATTCTTTTAAAACAACTTTGAAACTGCAAACTTATACTTACAAATCTATTTTGAAAACGTACTTGGCTTTTCAGGGAAATACGCTTTTCTCTCACACCTTTAAAAATAAACCACTATTTACTTTTAAAACAAATTACCCATTCCATTATAAATTCTCACCGTGAATTTATATTTCCAAATATCCACTGATATATATTATTTCTCTTTATAAACCCAGTTTATAAATTCCATAGTCTTATCTTCCTTTTAAAACATAGTTTCAAACATTTAATTAGTTTTCAAATCGATTTTCCAAAACTAATTCCATTTTTAAAATAAATTCCTTTATTTCTCCCAAACCATTTAAAATCCAAATTTTAAATAAATTCTTCAACTTTTAAACAATATTACTTAAGTTCTCAAAATCCATTTATTTTCATTTATTACAATTCTTTTTCCCCATACTTGGAATTTATTCGATAGGATTTCAAAAATCAACTTTTATCCTTTCCCAAATTCCTTCTTTCAATTTATCCAATTCTCTAAAATTATTTTACTTAAAATTCTCTACTTTAATTTCCTTCCAAAAATCCATTCTTTTATATTCTGGTATTTTAAGATACCAAAATGTATTCGGCTAAACCATAGCCTTCAATAATTTCAATTATCAATAAAATTAATCACAATTCATCAACAAATCATATCACAACATATGAAATAAATTTAAACAATTTGAGGAATCCAGTTATATCCCTCCAACCTATTTCCCTGCATCCATAGATGTTAGCATAATATAAAATACCAATTCCACTTTGAGGTGGAATATCGTGGTATATGGGATCATATCATATCATCCGCTATTATGCGGCTCATAGGGTCTCATCCGCTATATAATGCAAGAAATCAATCACTCCAATATATATATATACACTACTATATATAACATACCAATCCAACTGATAACAATTATCAATCCAAGCAAACAACCAATAATTTAAATTTAACTATTTAAATTAAACCGGGTAATCCGATTGAGTGAGAAGTTCTCACCTTATTTTTGTTTATGCAATCCACTCCAAACCGACTTGATTCTCCACGATTTAAGACTTGCTGATCGATCAAAGGCTACCATACCATCCCTTCCAGAACCGAAGAAGTTCACCGAACCCTAGCTCAACAGTCACGACCCTCTAACTCCACCTCGTCAACGAAGATCGCGACCCAATCCCCCAATGCAAACAGCCGCCTCGACCTCACATGCACTCGAGAACCCGCCACCATCATCACGAGCGCCAGACTTCGACCTACCCAAAGCCCTAGTTTCCACGTTCACGAGCCTCCCATCAAACTTGCGTGCCTCCATCTTCTCGAATCGTGAGTCGATATAGCTTCAGAGGAATTTGTGCATTGCAAAACAACGCTGAGGGGCTTGCGATTCGATTTAAGGAGAGCGACCGTTCGATTAATAAGAGAGGCTCGCGATTTCGAAAGCGAATCGATTTCGTTATATTCCAGCTGCTAAGAAATTTCTTATGCTCGGGCATTAAAAATTTAAGCCACGGTTTATTTTTATTCTTATTATCTCTGAAGGAAATTTAAAAGAATGGAGATGGAAAATGAGATTGTCTCGGTTTTAATTTGAACGAGAAAGAAGTGATTTTTTATAGAGGACGCGTGTTAACCCAGTTGAACACGTGTTTTAAAATTCCTTCACGTGTCCGCATAGATTTGCAACAGTACCAAAGCAATTATATTATTTATTTAAATTTAAATTTTCAAATTAAATCGTCTCGAAATCACCATCTAAAATTTTGACTTTCTATTGAAGCGTGCCGCTAGGCGTTTATGAGGTTAAACCCTTATTTCGAACACAATGGAAAAGGTTTCGAGTCCTAATTCGATCGTGTGGAGAAGATAGCTTTTTGAAACTAGTTATTATATTGAATTTTCGATATAGATTTCAGCGCGTTTATCTACCGTACGGTCAAACGGTCACTCCAAATACTACGAAAATTGAAATCCGATAATAATACACTATTATGGATCCAATGGAACCGGTTTCATCGAATTCCGAGACTATGCCTCGGAAGGATATTTTTAAATATCGATTTAAACAATATATTTTCAAAACTGAACAAATCACTTTCAAATTCAATTTTAAAAGTTCTATTACTTCTGTATTATCAATATGAATTTTCTAAGTCTTAAAAATATTTTTAACAAGCTTAGAATTCTAGATTCAACATTTTACCCAATTTCCAATGGTTAAATCCAATTATTTAATTATCCAAATAAATAGTGAAATTTGAAATTCAAGTTAAACTAACTTTCAAATATTTAAAATCAATTAAATATCCATTTTCAAATGTCCAGAAATTCCGGGTCGTCGCATTAATATTGAACAATTCAAATATCAACATTCACATGTCACTTTAGCTAGTGGTGTGACAGTTTGGCTGAATTAATCTCTTACAGGTCTTTTCGATAAAATCAAATTTTGCAAACACTTAAGTGGTACCATTCAGTGATAATTATTTGCACCAATTCGCATTGTTAAAACTGTATCACTTTGGACTTATGAAATTTGGTAATTGTCAAAATTCCAATATCATCCATATTCAACTTTAATAGTCCAAACACAAAGTCCTTGGTCTAGTAATAACAATTACTATTAACCGAAATGCTCTGGCAGGAGACTTTAAGTTTTAGTTGACCATGATACTAACCTCATATAACTGAGGAGACGAATCCTCAAATGAATAGTGTTTTTAATTTCAATAATTTCACTCGACCCAACTATAATCATTCCATGGACGTCTTGTCACAATTTAACAATAATCATAACGAAGCTTTCACATTAAAGATCAATAATATTCTCAAGTGAAGAGAACTATGTAATTTTGTCACATTGATATTTTCTGTTTGACCTTAGTTATATTAACCAACAAAAAACTATCGAGCGAGTCATTCCATTATTATCCAATAACTATTAGTACGTAATCCCATACTGCCCCCAACAGTCATAAGTAATACACTGCCCAACATTTGGAGAGCATTACGTTCTCTGGTCTCAACGAGTGTATTGATATCCAGTCTTGGTACATCTTGACAAGGAATATTTAAAATGGAATATTATTTTTCGTTATGATAAATTACTCATAGCTACAACACATTGTAACTACTATCACAAACATACCATTTATGGATTGTCTATTAAATATAATTTTAATTAAATTAGTTAATATAACATATAATATCAAGTATATAATAGAAATAATACATTTTATTTCGAGTAAGCTTGGTTATCGAGTTAGATATATGTAAGAAATTACATAATTGCCCCTAGGGCATACTCTTAACTCTATCAATTTCTCATTTGCTCTTGGGGTCAATTATGGAATCTTATTTTAACTTCTCCAATCGGTTTTCTCAAAAACCATTCAGGTTATTCCCTCAGTGAATGGGTATTCTATTATGTTTCAATTATCTACTCTGTCAATTAACTTTCTTCGACGTTGACAAACTACCTTTATTATGTGGAACAATTCAGAGTATATCTCTTGACTTCTACTGAGTTCTAAGTTTTGTTATGAACTATATCATGAGATTGTTATCACATAACAATGTTATGTGATTCTCAACATTTGAAATCTTCCTCACCTTAGTTATAAATTTGTGCATTTATTATATATACATTGCTTTTATCATGGTGCTACTCAAGATGACATACTAAGCATTTTCATTGAATCATCCATATTCTTTTATTTGGAACATTTCCAACATAAAGATTCTTAACTTGAATTTAGTATTGTCATATTATATACAATATCACTTATGAAGTTGAGTCCGAATACTCCTTCATAAGAAGATCATTATTTTTGTAAACAATTTTCTATTATTTCATAAATACACAAGAGCACCTCAAACAACCATGAAGTTATGTTAATTTGGGTTTGATATTTTATTTTAATACAAAAACAAATCACGATATGATGCAGGCCAAGTACTAAGTCGTGACCGACTTAAGGAAATTGAAGGTCTAAGTCGTGACCGACTTAACCAAGGCAAAGACATAAGTCGTACACGAGATAAGGAGGTAGGTTTGATTCGTCCACGACTCAAAGGAGCGCCACGAGATAACAAAGGAAATGTGCGAGTTAATGAAGCGGCCTTGAGTCGTTTTCGATCTGACAGTTCAGATGAAAAGGAGCTACGACTTAACTGGGGAGAAGGCATAAGTCGTGACCGACTTAACTGGGAAGAAGGCATAAGTCGTGACCGACTTAAGGAAACAGGTATGAGTAGCGGAAGGCACGAGTCGTCCAAGACTCAAGGGAGAGGCTGGCATAAGTCGTCCACGAGTTACGACTTAAGATGAGTCGTATGGTTTCTTAAGTCGTGAACTGGGTTATGTCGTCGTGTACTACTTAGTTAAGTCGCTGAAGCCTAGAACCGAGGATCCTTATGGTGCATTAATATGAACCGTTGAAGTATTAAGTCGCTGCTATTGATAAGTCACCAGGGGTGAGTCGTGTACATAAGTGTTAAGTTGTCACCGACTTATACTAAGTCGTAGGTCGCATCTTTTATAAATTGTAAGTCGTTGTACTGTACTAAGTCGTTACCGACCTAAGTTGTGTCGCTGAGTTGGTATGTCGTGAAGCTATGTGTCGTAATCTGATAAGTCGTGTACGACCTATAGTAAGTCGTCTGGGTTTTAAGTCGACTACTTTTAGGTCGTGGTTGTTAGGTCGGCGACGACTCATGTGTTGAACATTTTTGTTTTGCGTGAGTTGTAACTTCTATAAATAGGCCGGTGGTGCCATTTGTAATAGTTAGTTGATTTGAAATAAAACTCTTGTTTTGTTAACTTTGTGCTTTCACCCAATTGGTAGTCGAGTGTAATCTCCTATCTCCACTCTCGGATAATCGAGTGCGCTCGATTCAACGACAACTGAAGCCGATTCACGGAATCTAGTGCGCTAGATCAACGTGTGAAGAATCACAGATCTTTGAACCCGGTATCGTGCGCGATCAACGAGTTCGGGATAGCTAGAATTCGGTATCTTCGGATCAATGAATTCGGGCATTTCAGTATCTTCCAATCCATCGATTGCTACTCTCATCGATCGACATTGTTTTGTATAATCCGCTGCGTCAGTTTTTGGTATCAGAGCTTGTTCTAGCTAATCATAGCTAGATCGAGACTTGGAGCCTAATAATTTTTGAGTTTTGAAGGAATCAAGTTGAACCGAGCATCTCCAATCAAGTCAGCCGAGTTAGTAGAGCTTGTTCGAAGTTGTTTCGATCGAATTTGTGTTGGAGCCGAGAATTTAAAGTTTGAAGAGAAGCCGAGCTTAGTAGAAGTGTTGGAGATCAAACTTGCTTCATTTGGAGAAGTTGTGTTCATCGTGTTCATCGCGAAGTTGCAACAAAGTGGGAGTTTCCGATCCATTTCATTTTGGATCAAAGTCCGAAAGGTGTTTGAATTTTGAAGTGTTGAAGAGTTTGGTGAAGTATTCAATCATGCCACCAAGGAGAGCTAATCGACATCAAAACGTTGAAGCGTTGTATCGAAGAGAAGAAGCTGATGAGATGGAACAAAGAATCAATGAAAACTTTAGTGAAAAGCTTAACGAAGGAATTGGTCGATTAGAGAAGATGATGTTAGAGATGAACCAAAGTCGGAGAAGGGTTTCACCTGAATCTAACCATGGGGGAAGTAGAGTTCACCACAATCCAATCGAGAAAGAAGTGTTGACAATGATCAAAGGCGTGGGAGGAACGTGGATGATCGTGAACGGAGGAATATAGATAGAAGGGATGATGGTGGTAGACGAGATGGTAGTAGAGAAGCGGGTGGACGAGATAAAATGACTATCCAGTCTCTTCATCATAACTATACCTTAAATTATGTCTGCTCTTGTACATTTGTTATTCTTTCTAAATGATTGAACCATTCAAAAGAATACCCATACTACAAAATCAAAACGAACTCTTTATAAAGGAACACTTGGTTATCCTTAACGTTTAAGGATATCAAATATGTTGCACTTTGCATAAACTAATCAAAATGACATTTCAACGATCGAGTTCTTAGATCTGTCTTGTAGTTTTGGTCTAGTATTGCATTTAACACAATGTGATCTTTATTATAGTCAATCAAATTGAATTCCTGATCTCATAGTATGGTTTATTTTCTACTTCGAATGAACTAATTTCATCAAAGTATCATACATTACGAACTGTGACCGTTCACCATATAACACTCATATGTGATAGTATATGGATCAAATATCCATATTCTTGTATTGCTTTTGTGTTCGGAACTCATGGAATGCAATACACGGTCTTGACCAAATAAACACATGAGCAACCAAACTACGAAGTATTAAGTAATTGTAAAATTAGGCACTTGCATGGGTGTTGAAAACATTAATATGCTAGAAGTATTTTATAGTAAGTATATTTATATATATAATATTTCTATTTGTCAATCTTCAATTCATTAAAATTTGTATATTTTAATTGATAAACTTTTTTTCAATCATATTAAATGCACAAATTTATTAATGTAGATTATTATAACATTATTTAACATATGTTCTTACAATATTAGAAAGGTTAATGCTATCATTTTATTTTTCTAATATGGCTCCCACTAGTCTTTTATATTTCTCCAAACCCTAAGACAAAACATAGAAGTCCGTCGACTTCACTAGTGGGTGTTAGAACTCGTTTATCTTGGGATTTTGACCTTGAGTTTGCTAAACATATCATGGCCCTATAAATGATGGATAACTCTTTATAAGTTGCGTCACATACAACTTCTAACCCATGGTTCCTTGTCCTAATCTCATTTTGACCTTGAGTTTGCTCAACAAATCAAATGAGATTATTTACTTGTACCTACCATATCGCGACGGCCTAAGTTTAGTATACGTACCTTGAGCTTGCTCAACAAATACACATAGTTATCTTGCCTCACCTATTAAATATATTAAAAATACTACACATAACCTCCCTCGCTTGATTTGCTCAACAACTAAGGAGTATGCAAGTAATTTATCAACATATATATATATATATATATATATATATATATATATATGGTAGAGTACAACGTTATATTAAAGATTCATAATATTCAATATATTATATTAAGTGATATCGACTTATGGAATAATGTAGTTCTTATGAAATACCCTCGGGATTCAAGTGTCGGATACATCAGAAATCACGGTATACGTACATTCATATATGTATTTATTCCTTAAGTCTGTTTGAGTTTCTTTAATGTTAGTTTATACATTCCTATCATATAAGATTTATTATTTTATAACTTTTATATTTCATATTACTTATATAATAGTCTTATGTATAACATTATATTAATTAAGTCTTATTTAACTAATTTTAATTAATTAACTCTTTAATTAATTTTATACTATTATTTCAATGCAACTTTTATACTAGACATGTCTACTATAACCTTTATAGTATATATACAACCTTTATATTAATTCTTATATATCATATACATATACATATGTGTGTGTATGTGCATATACCTATACCACAACCTTTATAGTATAACACATATATCTCATATATGTGTGTATTTATTTAATTAATCAACCATTAATTAATTTGTTTAATTAATTAACCGTTTATTTATTTATAATTAACCTCTAATTAATTTATTTAATTAAACAATTTTAATTAAATTATATTAATTTCAAAACTTATTTCACATACATACATGTATACTTATTTTATCTTAAAAATCTTTAAAATATCATAACCTGTATCGATATATAATACATATATGTAATATTAATTAATTAACTTACTTAATTAATTCATTTTATAAATCTTATTAATAACTTTTAAATTTCAAAATTGGTATTTAAATATTTTCAAACAGTTTGAAAATATCATTATCTTTTCAAACATTTTGAAAATTTACGTTGTATTATAACTTTTATAATAAACATATTTTTATTTTAAATTTAAATTTTAGATATAAAATATTTTATTTGGATTTTCAAAATAATATAATTCTGAAAATTAGCCCAAGGCCCAAATCAAATTGGGCATTTTCTTTTAGAAGCAACCTTTGGGCTCACTTCACCTTTCAGGCTAGGCCAATAACTAGATAGGGCAGGATACTTAATTATCCAATACCAATCCTAAACATTACTTTTCTAGACACCGTACGAAGTGCATAAGCTTAATTAACTAGCTCTAATATGACTAATTTAGACCTATATGGTATTGGGATCTGATACCACTATTGTTCTAGCCCAAACTCCTTTGGGGTGATACAACTAGGTACCATATGAGTGAGTTTTACATGCAGCCTTTCAACTAGCACAACCATCATAGGACATCTTAGGGGTAAGAGGCAATGCTTCGTCACATATCACAATGTGAGAACCTCTTATCATGATAGTTGCAAGGATCGGACATGGGACATCCAATATACTAGGTGACGCCTCAACCAACCTGGCTCTGATACTATTGTTAGAACTGGGAGCGGAGTTAAAGGGAAACTTTCAAATAATTTCCTTGATTGGATCTTTGTTTGGCCTATATAATCTAAATTCATTTAGATCTTATCTAAACTTTCTTTTAAATAAAATATTTATTTTATTTTATTTGTAAAAAAGTTTTGTTTTGGTGTTATATTTATGAATGAGTGTATCATATACACCCATGTATGTAGCAATTACTTAATGAAATTAATTTTGGGAAGGAAACCTTTTGTTTCCTTCTGTAATACTTGTGTAATTAATTAAGAGAATAAACATCATTAATTGGAGAGAGTGAAACCTTTCATTTCTCTCTCTCTCTCTCTGTTTGGCGGATAATTTGTTAAATAAAAATGTTAACGTTTTAATTGAATGTTTATTACGAATGCATCAACATACTTTCAAACATATGACAACATAAATGAAATAATATAAACATGTGTGTATATATATATGTACATTAAAATATTAGGATTTATATCTATTATGTTTGTATATTTATATATGGGTATGTATATATGTGTGTATATATGTATAGACACACACACACTTACATATACATGTTACATTCTCTCATGCATATCGGAAATATAAATTCCTAAGTATATACGTATGTTTTAGTATACAACAATATATTTATATGGTTTGTATACACATATTGACAGTACCATATATATATATATATAGTTTAGACATATATAAACACACATATATATATATGTAACCTTTGTTGCCACTTATATTCTACATTTACATATATGTAAAGGTATGAAAATAATTCATATAAAGAGAGAATCACTGTAAGAGTAAATTAGAAGAGTGAAGATGGAGGTAATATGTGATATAATTAAAATCTAATCAAATCTAAGTGAAAAAGGGAAATAATCAAGTGGTGTAATTCTACTTTATCTTTTTTTCTAGTCACTAGTTAGACAATTAATTTAATACCATGTGAGATTTCAAACCTAGTTAATTCATCGGCCCTAATGATATAATTGAATCTGAAACATAAGTTTATATTTAAGTATTAACATGTACGTAATGAACTGAATTTTAATTTCGAAACAAGAAACCAAATTAATTTGAAACAAATCAACCAAGTGAAATTTAGTTTAACATTGGTTTAATATTTCAAGAGGTGGAGCCTTGGCGTAATGGTTAGGTCACCTGCATGGTGATCTGGGCGTCCAGGTTCGAGTCCGGAAACAGCATCTTCGCAATGCGATGGATAGGGTGCGTACATTATCGACCTCCCCAGAGCCTGCTATCGTGCGGGAGCCTCGTGTAGGAGGTTCCACCTTTATTTTAATATTTCAAGGTATAAAGAAGACGTGGTTAATTTATATATGTGCATACACACACATGTGATATATATACTCATAGTTTTATAATTCAATCTATAAAAATCTAATCCATGATTAAAAAAGGAATGAGTGTGACAACCAGAGTAATTTATTAAAACAAAGAAGATATACAACAACATATAATAGGATAACAAAAGAGGATTTATTTTGGATCTCAAATGAAATAAAACATAAATGATTTGATTAGAAAAACTATTAAGTAATTATAAAAAGATCTAACAGATCAATTCCACAATAATTATTTATTCAGATCCAATTAAAACAAAAACATTCAAAACTATACACAAACAGAACTCAAAGTCAATCATAATACATAGAATAAATTTAAAATTGATTTTAATAAGTGGATACAATTTACATATATGTAAAAAGATCTATTTTAAACATCATAAATGAATTATAAGCTTACCAATAAACTTGCCCATCATCACATCTTGATTGGTGGCTTCTTCTTAGATTTCAAATAAATCAGCATCCCACCTTGCAAGAGCAATATGAACCACCTTTCCTTAATTTAATTTGATGTTGGTTTGAGTTTGTTATAATATTTTTTGGGAAGAAATTTCAGCCATGAATGAATGATAGAGAAAAGGAAGAAAAGCTATGTTCTGGTAAAAGAAACCAAACATGAGAAGATTTTGTTTTAATATAATTAAAAGAACCTTTCCCATTCTCTTATCAAAACTTCCTTCTTTAATTCCTTTTAAGATTTCAACTAATTTAATTAATTGATTTCCTCCTCTCACCGTTATATGGCTGCTCCAGCACATTCTAAAAGCACCAATTTTCCAAATAAATTTTTTAATTAATTATTTTATTATTTCAACCTTGTTTAAAATTATACCAATATCGTATATCGATATACGTAAATCTAACTTTTATATACGCGTTTATATAATTTCAAACAACGTTCAAAAAATAAAATAAATTAAAAATAATTAATATTTCATAAATATTGATTAATTTATAACATTTTATAAATTAATTAAATCGTGTGGTTTTTGAAGAAATCAAAAATGCAGTTATGCGACTTAGAGATGCGAATTCAGTCGGCGATTAATATTAAAAATTTCAAATATCAACGTTCACACGTCACCTTAACTTGTGGTGTGATAGTTTGGTAGAATTCACCGCTTACAGGTCTTTTAGTGACATTTATTTACACCAATTCTCTTCGTCAAAACTATATTACGTGGACTTATGGAATACCATCCATATTCAACTTTAATAGCCCAAACACAAAGTCCTTGGTTTAATAATTGTTATTGTTATTAATCGAAATGCTCTAGCCTTATATAACTAAGGAGACGAATCTTCTCTTGAATAGTGTTTCACTTCCATTGCTTCCATTCGACCCAACTATAGTCATTCGATGAATGTTGTGCCATAATTTAACAATAATCAAAGCAGAGTTTCCACACTGAAGATCAGCAGCGTTCTCAAGTCAAGAGAACCATGTAATTTTGTCACATCAATATTCTTTGTTTGACTTTAGTTATATTAATCAACAGAAAACTATCGAGTGAGTCATTCCATAGTTATCCAATAACTATCAGTATGTAACCCCATGGTGCCAACAACACCTATGAGTAATACAATGCCCAAAATTTGGAGAGCATTACGTATTCTAGTCTCAATGGATGTATCAATATACAATCTTAGTACATCTTGACTAGGAATATTTAAAATCTTAAATTGTTTTCCATTATGGTAAATTACTCATGGTTATAACACTTTGTAACTATTATCACTAAACATACCATTTATGGGTTTTCTATTAAAATATAATTATAATTAAATTAATTAATATAACACATTATATCAAGTATATAATAGAAAGAAAATACCTTTTATTTCAAAAAATAATTGGTTATCTAGTTAGATATATTTAAAAATTACATAATTGCCCGTATGGCATACCCTAACTGTATTAGAGTGTGAGTGGATGCACAAGCTTAGATAGCAAGTCCCTTCTGTAGAGAGTAAGTGGATGGGTGCACTTGGATCTAGAGCCCCCTTGCAGAGAGCAAGTGGATTGGGCTTAATATGGATATGGGTTATGTAATCCAGAGATATCAGAAATTGAACTGGATATTGATTATGTGATCTCCATAGAGACCAAAAACTGAATCTAAGGATTTGAATGCCTTAAAATGATTCGATAATGGTTACTGGATTATTTTATTGTCTAGATTAGATTGTACTTACTTATGATTGGATGTTGGGCATTACTGGATGATTTATAAGCAACATTCCAATCGGTGGTAATGCACAACTACGATTATGCCTAATCGTAAGATGTATGGCTTACCTGTAACGACCCACCTTTTTGGACAGTTTAAATCGACAATAAACCACACATATCAACTTTAATCATTCAAAAGGGAGGACTCTTGATACGGTTAATTAAGAAAAATAAGAACAGAAGAAAAAAACAAACACAGAATCTCGCAGCGGGACAATAAAATAAAATAATCAAATAAACAGTTCATGAAGCTGTTTCTATTATACCTTTTGATTATAATTCATACAACATTTATCAGAGTTATATATACATCAGGAATAAATAAAATAATGCAGCAGACAACATGATGGATGAATAATAATAGTAGTAATATACCAAATCTTCGTCTTCGTCCTCCAGAGAGTCTTCAATAAGCTAAAA
Source organism: Allium fistulosum (assembly GCA_030737815.1). Taxonomy (NCBI): domain Eukaryota; kingdom Viridiplantae; phylum Streptophyta; class Magnoliopsida; order Asparagales; family Amaryllidaceae; genus Allium; species Allium fistulosum. Next base: position 425,631,105 of record CM060906.1, read on the forward strand.
AACTCAGGACTGACCCGAGCGTAATGAAAAGAACAAAACCCTCGAGTCAGGACTAAAATATTCTTGTGTGAGTCAAATCGATATCGCATATAAAATGAGTGTCGTGGCATCCGAGATATTTACGGGATTTCACATCTCCTATCCGGTGTATAACGTGAGTGCAATAACTCAAGAGATGTTACGAGATTTTCCATCTCTTAAGGATCCGTCAAAATATTTATATGTAGTAGAATACGCTACCTATATAATGTCTAATCATTTAAATAAATATTTTTCTTAGCGTTAAGGCTTTACATTGATCCTCCTTAACGCGTTTTTAAGCATTATCGTACAGTTTGCATATAAAACACCAGTTAAATGGTCGGTGGATAGGGATGCACTGTGATACGACAACACTAAACCAAAATTGTATGGGTCTCGTATAAGGATAAAAGTATAACAAGGCACGTAAGGCAATGCCCAAGGTAGGATACTACCAGTTCGGGTTGCAGGGCTGGTGGTAACGCAGCATAGCTATGACCGCCCACTACGTCCATCCATCCCCTATCGAGTCAAAAGGGAGGCTATCCCAATCAAGGTGCACCAATCGAAACCAACAACAAGAGAAATAATATGGACTGATGCAGGCCAAGCTATAAGTCTCCAAAGCATAAGTCGTGATCGACTTAACTGGGGAGAAAGCATAAGTCGTGACCGACTTAACTGGAGCGAGGAGGTAAGCCAACCACGATTTATTGAAGCGGAAGACATAAGCATAAGTCGTGACCGACTTAACATGATGGAAGATTTAATTCGTGACCGACCTAACAGAGTGGAAGACCTAACTCGTGAAGAGGTGCGGGTTATCAAAGATCTTAAGTCGCCAGGACGACCTACCGAGTTACTCAGTGAGAAGGCAAAGCAAACTGATGCAGTGATAGGTCGTAAACGACTTACCGAGTCAAGTGATAAGTTGGTATCGAGTTACGACTTAGTTAAAGTCGTACCATCTTATGTCGCTGAAGCCTGAAGCCAAAGATCCTTATGCCGCGTTAATCTGAACCGTTGATGCTTTAAGTCGTCCAAAGAAAGTCGCATACGCTGGTTAAGTCGAAGAACGGAGTTGCTGATAAGTCGTTACCGACTTATAGTAAGTCGTAAGTCGGTATGTGTTTAAGTCGACAATTCATAAGTCGTTCTGTACAGCTGTTGTTGAGTCGGAGCTGTTGAGTCGTAAGTCGGAGCTGTTGTTGAGTCGGAGCTGTTGTTGAGTCGGAGCTGTTGAGTCGTAAGTCGTAGGCTATGAGTCGGTGCCGACATAAGTGTTGTACATTTTTGTTTTGCGTGAGTTGTAACGCCTATAAATAGGCCGTGTGAGTCATTTGTAAAAGTAAGTTGATTGGAAATAAAAATCTTGTTTTGTTAGCTTTGTGCTTTCACCAAATTGGTAGTTGAGTGTAATCTCCTATCTCCTCTTTCAGATAATCGAGTGCGCTCGATTCAACGACTGCAGAAGCCGATTCACGGAATCTAGTGCGCTAGATCAACGTGTGAAGAATCGCTGATCTTTGAACCCAGTATCGTACGCGATCAACGAGTTCGGGATAGCTAGAATTCGATATCTTCGGATCAACGAATTCGGGCATTTCAGTATCTTCCACTCCATCGATTGCTACTCTCATCGATCTACATTGTTTTTGATTAATCCGCTGCGTCAGTTTTGATATCAGAGCTTGTTCTAGCCAATCATAGCTAGATCGAGACTTGGAGCCTAATCATTTTGGAGTTTTGAAGAAATCAAGTTGAGCCGAACATCTCCAATCAAGTCGACCGAGTTAGTAGGGCTTGTTCGAAGTTGTTTCGATCGAATTTGTGTTGGAGGCCGAGAATTTTGTTCATCGTGTTCATCGCAATTTGCAACACGTGTGAAGTTTCCGATCCATTTCATTTTGGATCTAAGTCCGAAAGGTGTTTGAATTTTGAAGTGTTGAAGAATTTTGTAAATTTTTCAAGTATGCCGCCGAGAAGAGCTAATCATCACCAAAACGTAGAAGCTTTGTATCGAAGAGAAGAAGCTGATGAGATGGAGCAAAGAATCAATGAAAATTTTAGTGAAAAGCTTAACGAAGGAATTGGTCGATTAGAGAAGATGATGTTAGAAATGAATCAAAATCGGAGAAGGGTTTCACCTGAATCCAACCATGGAGGAAGTAGATTCTCGCTACATTCCAATCGAGACAGAAGTGTTGATGATGATCAAAGGCATGGGAGGAACGTGAATGATCGTGAACGAAGGAATGTAGATAGAAGGGATGATGGTGGAAGACGTGATGGTAGTAGAGATGTGGGTGGACGAGATAGAAAACGATATACATCTGATTTTGAAGAAGAGTATGAAGGTGGTAGTGTTCGAGGACAAGGACGAGGACAAGGAAGAAATCACTCTGAGTATGATCACAAGTGGGAGTCGGGAATGAAGACTGAAATTCCTGAATTCAAAGGTGGTATGCAAGCGGAGGAGTTTTTAGATTGGGTGGCTAATGTTGAGGAGATTTTTGACTTCAAAGAAGTTCTAGAACATCGTAGGGTGAAGTTGGTTGCTACAAGGTTGAGGGGTAGAGCTTTGGCGTGGTGGCAACAAACCAAACTTACACGTGAACGGATGGGGAAGTCAAAGGTTGAATCATGGGAAAAAATGAGGAAAATGATGAAAGCCACATTTTTACCTTATAACTATCAGTCGCTTATGTATCAGAGATTGCAAAACTTGAGACAAGGGACGAAATCTGTGAATGACTATGCTGACGAATTTTATCAACTTATTGCGAGGAATGATATTATGGAAATGGAAGAGCAGCTGACATCTAGATTCATTGGGGGATTGCGAATGCAGATTCAGGATATGGTTAACATGTTTGATCCCAGATCTGTAGCGGAAGCACATCAGAAAGCGTTGGCTTGGGAGAAACAGGGACGACGAGGAGGTGGTGTGTTTACAAATTCCAATAATCAAGTGAAGGGTGTTAGTGGAAGTTCTAATGTTTCAAAAGTTGTTGCAAAACCAGTTGTGAATGAGGTTGGAAAGATGAAAGTCAATAATGGTTTCAAGTGTTATAATTGCCAAGAAATGGGTCATAAAAGTAGCGAATGTCCAAAGCCGAAGAAGAGAACTATGATAGCGGAGGTCGAGGATGAGGATGAAGAAGCTGAATGTTCCAATTCACCACCTGATGAGGAGGAAGAAGAAGTGTCGAGAGACGAAGGGTATAATCTAATGATGAAGAGGTCCTGTTTAACAAGTTGGTTAAGGAGCAATATTTTTCAGTCAACATGTACCATTCTGGGGAAGGTTTGCAAATTTGTTATTGATGCTGGAAGCTGTGATAATATAATTTCTTCAGAAGCTGTGAGGAAGTTGGCGTTGAAGACTTAGAAACATCCGAAACCGTACAAGCTAGCTTGGTTGAGGAAAGGCGGGGAGGTGAAGGTTGGACGAAGGGCTTGTGTGAAGTTTTCAATTGGAAAGAAATACAAGGATGAAATCTGGTGCGATGTGGTAGATATGGATGTCTGTCATTTGTTGCTGGGAGACCGTGGCAGTATGATAGGGCGGTGCAACATGATGGGCGTACCAACAGTTACAGTTTCATGTTTGAAGGCACAAAGATTACTCTAATTCCAAAGAAGCGACAACAGGAGGAAAACAAGTTGGAGGAGATTGAAGAGCTTAAAACTTTGTTATCTTTGAAGGAGTTTGTGAAGGAAGTAGAGGAGGAGCCTGAAGTGTTTTTGTTGATTGGGTGAGAGAGCAGTGAAGAGGTTGAAATTTCGAAAGAAGCGAAGCCAGTTTTGAAAGAATTTGACGATGTATTTCCAGAAGAGTTACCAACGGAGTTGCCACCGTTAAGGGATATACAACATCAGATAGATCTTGTTCCAGGTGCTGTGTTGCCACACAGACCACATTATCGAATGAGTCCAAAGGAACATGAAGAATTAAGGAGGCAAGTGGAAGAATTGCTTGAACAGGGGCGTGTGCAGGAGAGTTTAAGTCCTTGTGCTGTACCAGCTTTATTGGTACCCAAAAAGGATGGAACGTGGAGGATGTGCACAGATAGTAGAGCATTAAATAAGATCACAGTCAGATATAGATTTCCGATGCCGAGGCTTGATGATTTATTGGATCAAATCAGTCGGTCCGTAATATTTTCAAAGATTGACTTGAAGAGCGGTTATCATCAGGTTCGCATTAGACCAGGGGACGAATGGAAGACAGCGTTCAAAACGAGGGAAGGATTGTATGAATGGCTGGTAATGCCGTTTGGTCTATCGAATGCACCAAGTACATTCATGAGGGTGATGAACCAAATTTTCAGGCCATACATTGGGAAATTTGTGGTGGTTTACTTCGATGATATTCTAATCTAAAGTGCTAGTACAGAAGAGCATGTTCAACATTTGAAGAAAGTGTTAATTATTCTTCGTGAAGAACAATTCTATGCTGCTACAAAGAAGTGTGTTTTTATTGCAAGGAGTGTTTTATTTCTGGGGTATGTTGTGTCGGAAGAAGGAATACAGGTTGACCAAAGTAAAGTCGAAGCTATCAGAGATTGGCCACAACCCAAGACGATAACGGAAGTTCGTAGTTTTCACGGGTTGGCTTCATTTTATCGAAGGTTTATTCCACACTTTAGTAGTGTGATGGCGTCTGTGACTGATTGTATGAAGGGTAAACAGTTTGCATGGACGGAGGAAGCCGGGGTTGCTTTTGATCGAATCAAAGAACTCTTGACGTCTGCACCAATTCTAATATTACCAGATTTTCATTTGGTGTTTGAATTACACACTGATGCATCCAAGGTTGGGATTGGAGGAGTATTGAGTCAGAGGGGACGTCCGATTGCATACTTTAGCGAGAAGTTATCAGGAGCAAAGATGAGATACAATACATATGATGTGGAATTTTATGCTGTTGTGCAATCTATAAAACACTGGAGACATTATCTATTTCAGAAAGAGTTTGTTCTTTACACTGATCATGAAGCATTGAAGCATTTACAAGGGCAGGACAAGATTTCAACGAGACATGCATCATGGATTGCATATCTGCAACAGTTTACATTTGTTGTGAAACACAAATCGGGAGTGACGAATCGTGTTGCGGATGCTTTGAGCAGAAGGAATCATTTGTTAACAACAATGAAGATTGAAGTAACGGGATTCGGTGTGTTACCAGAATTATTTGACGAAGATCCTTACTTTATGAAGTTTGTCGATAAAGTCAAGAATGGGGAGACGGATGAGTTCGTGATGGTGGATGGTTTTCTGTTCAAAGGAAATCGATTGTGCATACCTGATTGTAGTTTGAGAATGAAGATTGTAAAAGAGCTACATGAAGAAGGACATGTTGGGAGAGACCGTACATTACAGTTGATTTCATAGTCTTACTTTTGGCCATCGATGAGGAAAGAAGTGGAGAGATTTGTGGAGCGATGTCATATCTGTCAGGTTTCGAAAGGAACTACAACTAATGCTAGGTTATATATGCCGTTACCTGTACCAACTAAACCATGGGTTGATGTGAGTATGGACTTTGTGTTGGGGTTGCCGAGAACGCAACGTGGTAATGATTCCATTTATGTGGTGGTTGACCGATTTTCGAAAATGGCACATTTTATTGCTTGTAAGAAGACGGCGGATGCTGTTCATGTTGCTCAGTTGTTTTTCAAAGAGATATATCGACTTCATGGATTGCCAGAATCTATTGTGTCGGATAGGGATACTCGTTTTCTGAGTCATTTTTGGCTAAGTTTGTGGAAGATGGTGGGAACGAAGTTGAAGTTTAGTAGCGCTTATCATCCGCAAACGGATGGACAGACCGAGGTCGTAAACAGATCATTGGGAAATTTGTTGAGATGTCTTGTGAAAGACAATCTGAAGAGTTGGGATATGAAGTTATGTCAGGCAGAGTTTGCTCATAACCATGTAGTAAATCGTAGTACGGGGTTCAGTCCATTTCAGATTGTTTATTCTAGTATACCAAAAGGACCGTTGCATTTAACGGTAATACCACACTCGAAGGGGACAGTTAAGAAAGCTGCTGATTTTGTTGAAGGACCGACGGAATCTCATCAAATTGTTCAGGAACGATTGAAGAAAGCAAATGAGAAGTACAAACAATCTGCAAATTTGAAACGAAGAAACGTTGAATTTAACGAAGGTGATTTGGTTTATGCAGTATTAACAAAGGATCGTTTTCCAGTGGGCGCTTATAACAAGTTGAAAGCCAGAAAAATTGGTCCTGTAGAAGTCGTGAAACGAATTAATGAAAATGCTTATAAGTTGAAGCTGCCGGAGGATGTGTACACTTCTGATGTGTTCAATGTTAAACATCTCGTACCATATCATAGGAATGAACGAGCTGATGTGGAAGAAGTTACAAATTCGAGGACGAATTTCTTTCAACCAGGGGAGGATGATGCAGGCCAAGCTATAAGTCTCCAAAGCATAAGTCGTGACCGACTTAACTGGGGAGAAAGCATAAGTCGTAACCGACTTAACTGGGGCGAGGAGGTAAGCCAACCACGATTTATTGAAGCGGAAGACATAAGCATAAGTCGTGACCGACTTATCATGATGGAAGATTTAATTCGTGACCGACTTAACAGAAGTCGTGACCGACCTAACAGAGTGGAAGACCTAACTCGTGAAGAGGTGCGGGTTATCAAAGATCTTAAGTCGCCAGGACGACCTACCGAGTTACTCAGTGAGAAGGCAAAGTAAACTGATGCAGAGATAGGTCGTAAATGACTTATCGAGTCAAGTGATAAGTCGGTATCGAGTTACGACTTAGTTAAAGTCGTACCATCTTATGTCGCTGAAGCCTGAAGCCAAAGATCCTTATGCCGCGTTAATCTGAACCGTTGATGCTTTAAGTCGTCCAAAGAAAGTCGCATACGCTAGTTAAGTCGAAGAACAGAGTTGCTGATAAGTCGTTACCGACTTATAGTAAGTCGTAAGTCGGTATGTGTTTAAGTCGACAATTCATAAGTCGTTCTGTACAGCTGTTGTTGAGTCGGAGCTGTTGAGTCGTAAGTCGGAGCTGTTGTTGAGTCGGAGCTGTTGAGTCGTAAGTCGTAGGCTATGAGTCGGTGCCGACATAAGTGTTGTACATTTTTGTTTTGCGTGAGTTGTAACGCCTATAAATAGGTCGTGTGAGTCATTTGTAAAAGTAAGTTGATTGGAAATAAAACTCTTGTTTTGTTAGCTTTGTGCTTTCACCAAATTGGTAGTTGAGTGTAATCTCCTATCTCCTCTTTCAGATAATCGAGTGCGCTCGATTCAACGACTGCAGAAGCCGATTCACGGAATCTAGTGCGCTAGATCAACGTGTGAAGAATCGCAGATCTTTGAACCTCGTATCGTGCGCAATCAACGAGTTCGGGATAGCTAGAATTCGGTATCTTCGGATCAATGAATTCGGGCATTTCAGTATCTTCCACTCCATCGATTGCTACTCTCATCGATCTACATTGTTTTTGATTAATCCATTGCGTCATGGACCCAGTCCAAAAATCGAAGAACGGATGTCCGCTCGGGGTAATTAGCCCACTTGGCCCTATCAAGCCATCCTGTTTTAGTCATTTCAAATTGGCACAAGTGCTAGGGTCTATCCAGCATCGTTCTCTTTCTTCAAATCCAGAAATTGTCACCAAATCCAACCACTTCGTTCTAGAGTCTCCTCTGCGTACACAATTATTAAAGTAGTTCCGGTATCGACAAAGAGTATGCCCATATCTGGCCCCGGTCTGTTTAACAACCAAACATCGTTTTACACACCGGTTGGTACTTTTACATTTCGAAAACAGTTCATACTTGATATCAAAATTTCATATTTGCTTCAAAATCAAATCCATTTCGAAATCATTATATTTACTCAAAATATGCCATTTCATTTCAAAATTATTTTCGCCTTAATATCATGATTTCACTTCCAAATTTGTTTCAAATTTCAATTTAGGTTATAAATTCATTTAACCCAATTCATATTTAAATCCATGATTTAAAACATAAACATCCTACCCTTGACCGTTTGAATTTTTGAAAAAAATAGTTTGAATAGTTTCAAAATAGTTTAAATAATTAAAATAGCTAAAATAGTGTAAATGGTTAAAATAGTTAAAAATAGTTTAAATGGTTAAAATAGTTTAATATCAAATAGTTTGAATGGTTAAAATAGTTTAATATAAAATAGTTTAAATGTTAAAATGGTTTAATATAAAATAGTTTAAATGTTAAAATGGTTTATATAGTAAAATAATTTGGAAAATCAAGATAATTTGAATATTTAAAGAATATAGATTTAAAACAGTTTATACTAAAATAATTCATTGGAAAATAGTTTCAAAGTCAAACCGATTCAATTTCAACTTCTCAATTCAAGTCAAACCTAATTTCCATTCAATCGATTCTATTTCGATTTAAATTCCAATCAATTTCAACTACGGTTCCCAATAATTCGATTTCGATTAAATTCCAATTAATTTCAATTCAATTCCAATTTGAAACCAATTCAATTCAATTCTCGATTTTAAACCATTTTGATTTACATCAATTCCAAGTTCGATTTCTAAAATATCGATTTAAAACACTTAATCAGATTTACCTCCAATATTCAATTAAAAATCGAAAATTTTAAATATAATTCAATTCTGTGTTCAATTTCGAAATATTGTTTTACATCACTTTTACTTAGCAATATTCAAAGTTCGAATAAAAATCCAATCTTTTAAAAATAAATCAATTTACGAAATTCGATCATATTTCGATTATAACTTCAAAATCTAAACTTCAATTATTAAAACAATTCCTTTTAACCAAAATTAATTTCAACGTTTCAAACTCGAATTCGTGATGTATTCACATTTCATAAATTCGATTTTCATTTCTTTAAATTCAAAATCATTAAATAATTTCAAAACCAAGACTTTTAAAATTATTTAATTTAACCAATCTGGTGTCCGTATATAATTTTCTATCCTATGGCCTAGTGATTTGTTATTTCAATTTAATTTTAGGGATGGATATATATTCTATCAATCCAAATCACAGTGTTATAGGTATATATCATTTCAACCTATTTCTTAATTTATTCGAAATAATTCACTTTATAGTTTATATACTGTAAATAATTTACCAGGTGATAACAGGATGTATATAAAAATAAATAAACATCCAATCATCCAAATATCAATCAATTGGCATCCGTCACAATCAATCATACAAACAAACAATATAATTCTCAACAATTTCATAGTTATTAATATCGGGTATTTTATTGGCAATTCAATTCCGATTTCATATTTAACTACCAATTTTAATTTTCAACAGTCAATTCAAATAACAATTCAGACGATAATTGAATTTATCAAACAATGATCAATAAATTTATATCACTTCATATTTTCAAATTTTACTAGCATAAAATATATCCTAGTATGTTGGAAGCGTTATAAAACACTCACCTTGAGTTTTCAATTTTAAATCAAATCGAATGACGTTCGATTTAACCTAAAATTTTAACTAGCTCCAAACGACTCCAAATCAGTTCCATGACGTAGTGCTCCTCGCCGCGATTCCATCGCCGCTTGTTTCGTCCAATTTCGACCTCGTATGACAAAGATATGCTATTTATAAGATTACACGATTTAATTTATAATTAATTTACAAATTAATTTTAAATTTATAACACCACGAATCACAACCATTCATTCCTTTTGTTTAGATCTGGGACGCACCTTCCTCTTTCTCTTCCAATGCATGCGTTCGTTCCAGGAGGTCACCAAACCCATATACGCAAGAAAAACTTGAATGCCGCTCCCTTCAATCGACGACCGGACATTGATCCAAGGCCTTCAATGTGTGCGCCCACGCGAGCTAAGCTATAGGCCGTGCCCACGTCGAACTCGGTCAACCCTAGGCCATGGAAAATGTGCGAGAACAGCCGAACTTTGAGCGTGATTTGCCGATGATCTACTCCACTAAAGTCGACCACAACCGTTGGATTGATAGATCTCATAACGCTCTTCAATTTCCTAGTTGGAGGTTTTGTCTAAAACTCGATGGATTGAGAGAGATTTGAGGTAGAAGACCATCAATTTTCGGCCATTTGAGATATGTGGAGGCGCGACTGATATAAGCTAGGGTTTTACTATGCTTGCGTATTTATATGTGTAAACGTATTATTTTATTATATTTTTAACATTTTCCTGATGAACTCCAAACTAAGCGTCCCGCCTTGCGTTTATAATGTTTTACCCCTATTCCGAACACAATGGAACAAGTTTCGGAGCCTAATTCAATCGTATGGAGAAGATAGCTTTTTGAATCGAATTAAAATATTAAATTTCCGATATTTATTTCAACGCGTTTCTATCTTGTACGATCAAACGATAACTCCAATCCTTATGAAATTTGAAATCCGATAATAATACACTATTACGGATTCAATGGAACTAGTTTCATCGAAATCCGAGACTATTTCTCGGATCGCTATTTTAACGTCTTGATAATATAAAATTTCCAATCTCTAATTATTCACTTTTTAATCTAATTTTTAATGTTAACAATCTTCATTGTTGTTTAAACAAATTTACATCAACTTCCGATACTATTTCAGTCATATTAAATTCAGAATTCAATTATTCAATTAATTTCCAATATTAAATTTAAACAATTTAATTGTTCAATATTCAACAAATTTCAATATTAGATTTTAAATGAATTTTAGTTATCAATCAATTACTTTATATACATCTAGTGAATTCAACATTTATTATTCAATTCAACTATTGATTGTAATCACATTCAATTCATATCATTTCCTTTCAATACCTGTTATTACTTAAATCTTCGAAATTTGTTTAATTTAAAATTTCATTCAAGTTCATATCCAATAACTTACATTCAAAATCCTTACATTTTTATTTTTGACCATTTTTATTACTAATTACACTAAATTTAATAATTTAAAATAGCTAAAAATACGGGTCGTTACAATCTCTCGCACTCAAAACTTTTCATCCTCGAAAAGACGTTAAGTAAAGAATTTAACATTTGATATATCTTATTCAAAATAATCAACATATAAAATAATAAGATCTCATTTATAAAACCATTACTACGTTTCTACTACGCTACTCCGATCAGCTTATGGAATTTATAAGTTAGTTATCAAAACAAGTTATAAAAATTTTAAACTTCAAAATTTTTCTAACACCCAGATTTACGGAAAATTTCTGTAGAGTCTCCTTTGCGCGGCTCGATCTGAACAATTACAAAACGCCACTACGGGCCCCAAACCAACAGAAGAAAACAAAAGCCAAGTGCTCCATCATTAAACCATCAAATCAAATGACAAATAAACATGTACCTTTTTGTCGGGCAATCCAAATTTTTCTTGATTTTAAATACCTGCATCTTATTTACCAATGATATCCAATCATATAATTTTAATCATTTTATATTTTGCATGTTCAATTTCCAATATTTTCCTTACTTAAGCCCGTATGATGTACATATATCATCCGTATGCAATATCAAATCTGATCGCTCAATCGATCACACAATTTCACTTCTGAACTAGTATAGCTCACACGACTCTCTAGTGCGGACTCTGATCTGGTTTCTTGATCAGAAACCATCATTCTCCTTGCATAGCCATGTACTATGATAGAGAACTCCAGAATCAACCAAAAATCCACATCTAGTGTTCGCCATCATGAATCGAGTGAAAAATCCTAAGTCGGATCGATATAAATTATCTCGAAATTCCGTGCTCAAATTTGGATCAAATCGTTATGCGAATAAAATAATATACGTATAACTTACATATTTATTCCAATTGATTCTTAGTTACACCAAATTCTTTTCACTCGCATTCATTTTCATAATTTCTTTTAATGACAAATTTATTTGTGAAACATTTTATTAATCATCACTTTAGTTTATAATCATTCTATAAAAGTCCAACTTCTTATATATGGCTTTATCTAAGTTTATAATTATCTTAAAAGTTACAAATTCATTTTCACAATTTCTTTTCAAATTCATATTTAATTCTATATCCCATTTACAAGGATATTATTTATTTCATTTGTGTACTTCCTTAGGTTCCACTTACTCCAATTTAGTCATTAATCATTTCATATTATGTTTAAGTATATAACATTTATTAATACAATTAAATTTCCATTTATATACATTTTAATTACTTTAAGTTTTGTTTACTTGTATAATATCCCGTTACATATCCAATCATCATCTTTAACTTTTAACATTTGGTAAGTCTTATTATATGCTATTAGAATGCAATTTGGTATTATACAAATTAATTGATTCATTTTACTTAATTAGAATGTTCATAATTTTAACTAGTTCAAATTTTCTTTACTTTCAATTTAAGAGTTACAGCTTCAACTCTAAAGTTTCTCAAAACATTTAGCTTAGATTTCTTAATTCTCTTATTTTATAAGTTCTGGTTATTCAAATATTTCATTTCATTCAAATAATTTGAAGATTATTAATTAACAGAACTTAAAAACTTTAAATACCGGGTTCATTTTAAATCATTTGAAATAAGTATGTGCACTTATAACTTTATATATCAAATCATACTTTTGGAGTTTTAAACCAAAATACGTTTATCAAAACAAATTTTGTAGCAAAGCTTCTCAGAAGTCTCCCCCACTTTGTGACTCGAAAATGAACGTCAATGATGCTGCGCAGTCATCACCGAAATTATTTTCTAGCGATAAAAGAGGGGAGTACTGAATTCATTCCTTTTAGAAATCCTTTTTTTAAATCCTCTTTAAAAATATTTTTCATAAATATTTTTCAACTAATATCACTATATTTTTCCAAAACTTTGAAAACCATTTTCAAAAATTCCTGGGTCTTAGATTCAAAACTTCTCAATTTAAATCCATTTTAAATCTATAAGTTACATTTATAAATTATACTTACAAAATTTCAATTCCTTAAAATATTTCAAAAATGTTTTATCACTGTTTTTCTAATAATACACATCTTTCATTAGGATACAACAACCAATTAATCATAATAATCAATATTATCATTCCTCACAACCAAACATACTATATATACCCTAATAATTTCTGAAAATTATTCCCTTATATATAAAAAATATAATCAGGGTAAAATTATTTCATTTACCCAATTTCAAAACAATACTATGTCGAATTGTTAAGTTCAAGTGTTTAGTGATCCCTATCAATAACGTTAATTACTCGTATTGACCAGAACCCATAAGCCACTCAACAAATCAATCAACACGATATAAATTTTTTTTATATCACTAACAAATACGCGCTCATATCTATTAATACACTCTTTTAGGGTACTACTGACCCTATCTCTAATGAGTTACCCCACAAAGCTAAGGTTATCGCTGAACCAAAGCTCTGATACCAATTGTAACGTCCCATCTTTTTGGACAATTTAAATCGACAATAAACCACACATGTCAACTTAAACAATTCAAAAGGGAGGAATGTTAATGAGGTTAATTAAGAAAAATAAGAACAAAAGAAAAAAAAAGACACAGAATCACGCAGCGGGACGATAAAATATAATAATCAAATAAACAGTTCATGAAGCTGTAACTATTATACATTTAATTATAATTCATACAACATTTATCAGAGTTATATATACATCAGGAAAAAATAAAATAATGCAGCAGACAACATGATGCACGAATAATAATAGTAGTAATATACTAAATCTTCGTCTTCGTCCTCCAAAGAGTCTTCAATAAGCTGAAAAACTCAGGACTGACCCGAGCGTAATGCAAAGAACAAAACACTCGAGTCAGGACTAAAATATTCTTATGTGAGTCAAATCAATATCGCATATAAAATGAGTGTAGTGGCATCAGAGATATTTACGGGATTTCACATCTCCTATCCGGTGTATAACGTGAGTGCAATAACTCAAGAGATGTTACGGGATTTTCCATCTCTTAAGGATCTGTCAAAATATTTATATGTAGTAGAATACGCTACATATATAATGTCTAATCATTAAAATAAATATCTTTCTTAGCGTTAAGGCTTTACATTGATCCCCGTTAACGTGTTTTTAAGCATTGTCGTACAGTTTGCATATAAAACACCAGTTAAACAGTCGGCGGATAGGGATGCACCATGATACGACAACACTAAACCAAAATCGTATGGGTCTCGTATAAGGATAAAAGTATGACAAGGCACGTGAGGCAATCCCCAAGGTAGGATACTACCAGTTCGGGTTGCAGGGCTGATGGTAATGCAGCATAGCTATGACCGCCCACTGCGTCTATCGATTCCCTATCGAGTCAAAGGGAGGCTATCCCAATCAAGGTGCACCATCGAAACCAACAACAAGAGAAATATTATGGACTCAGTCCAAAAATCGAAGAATGGATGTCCGCTCGGGGTAATTAGCCCACTTGGCCCTATCAAGCCGTCCTGTTTTAGTCATTTCAAATTGGCATAAGTGCTAGGGTCTATCCATCATCGTTCTCTTTCTTCAAATCCAGAAATCGTTGCCAAATTCAACCACTTCATTCTGGAGTCTCCTCCGCGTACAGAATTGTTAAAGTGGTTCCGGTATCCACAGAGAGTATGCCCATATATGGCCTTGGTCTCTTTAACAACCAAATGTTGTTTTATACACCGGTTGGTACTTTTTCATTTCGAAAACAGTTCATAGTTGATATCAAAATATCATATTAGATTCAAAATCAAATCCATTTCGAAATCATTATATTTACTCAAAATATGCCATTTCATTTCAAAATCATTTTCGCCTTAATATCACGATTTCGCTTCCAAAATTGTTTCAAATTTCAATTTAGGTTATAACTTCATTTAACCCAATTTATATTTAAATCCATGATTTAAAACATAAACATCCCACCCTTGACCAGTTTGAATTTTTGAAAAAAATAGTTTGACTAGTTTTAAAATAGTTTAAATAATTAAAATAGTTAAAATAGTGTAAATGGTTAAAATGGTTAAAAATAGTTTAAATGGTTAAAATAGTTTAATATAAAATAGTTTGATTGGTTAAAATAGTTTAAGTGTTAAAATGGTTTATATAGTAAAATAATTTGGAAAATCAAGATAATTTGAATATTTAAAGAATATAGATTTAAAACAGTTTATTCTACAATAATTCATTGGAAAATAGCTACAAAGTCAAACCGATTCAATTTCAACTTCTCAATTCAAGTCAAACCTAATTTCCATTCAGCCGATTCAATTTCGATTTATATTCCAATCAATTTCAACTCCGGTTCCTAATAATTCGATTTCGATTCAATTCCAATTAATTTAAATTCAATTCGAATTTGAAACCAATTCAATTCAATTCTCGATTTCAAACCATTTCGATTTACATCAATTCCAAGTTTGATTTCCAAAATATCGATTTAAAACACTTAATCAAATTTACCTTCAATATTCAATTAAAAATCATAATTTTTAAATATAATTCAATTCTGAGCTCAATTTTGAAATATTGTTTTACATCACTTTTACTTAGCAATATTCAAAGTTCGATAAAAATCCAATCTTTTAAAAACAAATCAATTTAAGAAATTCGATCATATTTCGATTATAACTTCAAAATCTAAACTTCAATTATTAAAACAATTCCTTTTAACCAAAATTAATTTCAACGTTTCAAACTCGAATTCGTGATGTATTCACATTTCATAAATTCGATTTTCATTTCTTTAAATTCAAAATCATTAAATAATTTCAAAACCAAGACTTTTAAAATTATTTAATTTAACCAATCCGGTGTCCGAATATAATTTTCTATCGTATGGCCAAGTATTAGTTATTTCAATTTAATTTTAGGGATGGATATATATCCTTTCAATCCAAATTACAGTGTCATAGGTATATATTATTTCAACCTATTTCTTAATTTATTCGAAATAATTCACTTTATAGTTTATATACTGTAAATAATTTACCAGGTGATAACATGGTATATATAAAAATAAATAAACATCCAATCATCCAAATATCAATCAATTGGCATCCATCATAATCAATCATACAAACAGACAATATAATTCTCAACAATTTCATAGTTATTAATATCGGGTATTTTACTAGCAATTCAATTCCGATTTCAAATTTAACTAACAATTTTAATTTTTAACGGTCAATTCAAGTGACAATTTAGACGACAATTGAATTTATTAAACAATGATCAATAAATTTGTATCACTTTATAATTTCAAATTTAACTAGCATAAAAAATATCCTAGTACGTTGTGAGCATTATAAAACACTCACCTTGAATTTTCAATTTTAAATCAAATCGAACGACGTTCGATTTAACCAAAAATTTTAACTAGCTCCAAACGACCCCAAATTAGTTCCAAGACGTATTGCTCATCGCCGCGATTCCATCGCCATTTGTTTCGTCCAATTTTGACCTCGTATGACAAAGATATGCTATTTATAAGATTACATGATTTAATTTATAATTAATTTACAATTTATACCACCACGAATCAAAGACGTTTATTCCCATTTTTAGATCTGGGCCGCACCTTCCTCTTTCTCTTCCAATGCGTGCGTTCGTTCCAGGTGGTCACCAAACCCATATACGCGAGCAAAACTTGAATGCCGCTCCCCTCAATCGACGATCGGACATTGATCCAAGGCCTTCAATGCGAGCGCCACGCGAGCTATGCTATAGGTCGTGATCACGTCGAACTCGGTCAACCCCTGGCCTCGGAAAACGTGCGAGGATGGTCGGCCTTTGAGCGCGATTTGCCGACGATCTACTCCACTAAACTTGATCACAAACGTTGGATTGATAGATCTCATAGCACTCTTCAATTTCCTAGTTGAAGGTTTTGTCTAAAACTCGATGGATTGAGAGAGATTTGAGGTAGAAGACCATTAATTTTCGACCATTGGAGATATGTGGAGGCGCGGCTGATATAAGCTAGGGTTTTACTGTGCTTGCGTATTTATATGTGTAAACTTATAATTTTATTATATTTTCAACATTTTCTGGACGAACTCCAAACTAAGCGTGC
The DNA here is from genome assembly GCA_030737815.1 of Allium fistulosum. Classification (NCBI taxonomy): domain Eukaryota; kingdom Viridiplantae; phylum Streptophyta; class Magnoliopsida; order Asparagales; family Amaryllidaceae; genus Allium; species Allium fistulosum. Next base: position 425,648,212 of record CM060906.1, read on the forward strand.
CGCCTTGCGTTTACAATGTTTTACCCCTATTCCGAACATAATGGAACAAGTTTCTGGGCCTATTTCGATCGTAAGGAGAGGATAGCTTTTTGAATCGAATTAAAATATTAAATTTCCGATATTTATTTCAACGCGTTCCTATCCTGTATGATCAAACGATAATTCCAATCGTTACGAAATTTGAAATTTGATAATAATACACTATTACGAATCCAATGGAAATGGTTTCATTGAAATCCGAGACTGTGCCCCGAATCGCTATTTTAACGTCTCGAAAATATAAAATTTCCAATTTCTAATTATTCACTTTTAAATCCAATTTTTAATGTTAACAATCTTCATTGTTGTTTAAACAAATTTACATCAACTTCCGATATCATTTCAATCATATTAAATTCCAAATTCAATTATTCAAATTATTTCCAATATTAAATTTAAACAATTTAATTGTTCAATATTCAACAAATTTCAATATTAGATTTTAAATGAATTTTAGTTATCAATCAATTACTTTATATATATCTGGTGAATTCAACATTTATTATTCAATTCAACTATTGATTGTAATCACATTCAATACATAGCATTTTCATTCAATACTTGTTATTACTTAAAACTTCGAAATTTGTTTAATTTAAAATTTCATTCAAGTTCATATCCAATAACTTATATTCAAAATCCTTACATTTTTATTTTTGACCATTTTTATTTAATAATTCCACTAAATTTAAATACTTAAAATAGCTAAAAATATGGGTCGTTACATTACCCATGACAGTTAAATTTCGAGGGAAAAGAAGATGACATTGATAATGGTATGTGGCACCGAGCAAATGTGGGATGACCTTGATATAGATATGTGATATGTTTAATCCTAGGGGAATACGGCACGATATTGGCATTGATATATAGTACGGTAATTCCGCAAGAATGTCGAATGATTATGATTTATAACTAGCACTTAGGAAAGGACTCGAGTTCTTGGCTATGATAGGTCTTAAACGACCTTTGATTTGCAGGTGAATTCGAAGGAACCAAACGATTCACCATGATTGGTCCAGTAGATAGCCAGAGAGCTCAACTATTAATGATTCACCAACTTTTGATAATTTTTTCCTGAGCAAGGCATGCCTTATATTCACAAGGCAAATTTTAAGGGACAAGTGTTATCGACCAATTCTCCACTATCTCCAAATAGACTCGAATGATTGAAATGAACGAAGGAACGATGAAGAAATGGATTCAAACACTTGGGAAACAACATAAAATTGAAAATTAGAGAAGCACAATGGAGATAGTAAAAAATGATTAAGATGCCACAACTCGGTCATCTCAACTCAGCACCTTAAACTCGGATCTGAGTTGTGACATATGCCGAGTCTTAAAGAAAAATATTGAGCTAACATGTTCAAAAGAGAGATTAAAGCAAAGACAAGGCAAGCAAGCATCAAGGTAAAATGTGCGAAAAAAGAAGAAACTAAGAGGTGCTTAAGGCAAGTTAAATCAGCACCGAGTTGAACCTCCTCAATGCCTTACCGAGTTGAACTTCCTCAACTCCCTACCGAGTTGAACTTCCTCAACTCCCTACCTAGTTGAAAATGGTAATGGGCTTGACCAATGACTTTTCACTATGACTTCGTGCTGTATATGGAGGACATGGCTGAGAGTTTTTAGGTGATTTTTATGGCGGCATTTATGTATAAATAGAGGAGGAGATTTACTTTAAAGGGGATCTTTTCTGAACAACTCTAAATCCATATGAGTTGAGAAATTCTTTTCTTAATCAGAGGCTATATAACTCATACCGGTACTGTAAGCCACAAAATTGTAAAATATACTTTGTAAGAGCAAAGTACAATTAATAGAAAATGATTAGGTGTTTGTGCCATTTTTAGTCTAAGGAGGAAAGATGAGGTTTACTACTTTTATCGGTAAAAGATCAAGGAAAGCTAGGAAGTTCTTAAGAACTTTTCATGGCAGAAATTTCGTAGTTTCAGTAAAGAGCATAAGATGAGGGCGAAGGGGGAGAGGGGTATTTATATACCCATCCCTTCAATCTCAGACATTGGATTCAAATGGCAAAAGGATATCAACCATTTAGATTCCATCAATGTTATGTCAAATCAAGCAAGTTGGAGACCTGACACGTCTCTATTAGGTCTTGAAAAGCAAATCACCTCAGCCAATAACCCAACACCACATGTGATGCACAATAAATTCATAGCAGAATAGCTGATCGGTAGGGTCTTTGTGATTTTACAAGCTTGCACCAGCTTATAGGTACAAACTTGGAGGGCAAAATATTACTTAATTTTTTGGCAATTAAAAAGATAAACCGATTCATGCTTCCGTACATGGATTGGTCTGTGCCAGCCCAACATGAATCTTGGTCAGCCTAAAGAAAACCAGCCAAGGCTAGAGACAAGTCAGCCAATCATCTTCAATTGCTAGCCCGATTAAAGCCATACCTACACATAACATAACCGGGTCCACACTGGCATGTCTCACTTATAGCTGGCTCTTTAACGCCGACCCACATTCAACATAGCTCTAGGTAAGCCCTTTCAGTCAAGCATCTCCACCTGCTATGTGCCGTCCGACACACTCAACACAGTTTCTACAGCCGATTGTTTTCCAAGAACAGCTTAAGTGTAACCCATTCTTGGCTTGGCTTCAACACAACCGCCTACAGTCGATGCCAAGCGGCCCATGCCTATCATCTCGCATCCAGGCCGGCGCATCTCCCTCAACCGTGTACTCAACAACACTCTAAACTTACAATCAACTGGCACAACTCAGTATGTCCTCAACAACAAACCCATCTGGCACTGCCCAGGTCAACCATGTCTTGTGGCCCGGCTTCATTGCAACTTCCTTCGACCGATTTTGGATGGCCCATTTTATTGCCTTATGCTCGGCTCGGCACATCCTCCATAGCTTTGTACTTAGCAACTTTCAGTTGTCTTCAAGTTTTCGACCATCCACCAGCCAGCTCGGCAAGCCTTGCCATATCAGCATACAAAAGTAAATGACAAAATGTACAACTAGGTGACACTTCTTACAAAGAACATATCGTATTATTATAGTGTGATTTCATGGTACAAATGCACAGTAGATGCAAGACATGCACCTCATACGGCTTCCTTGCTAGCACTCATCACAACCACATATTCCTTTCACCTTTCTAGTTGTCTCCCATCAGCCCATGGTACCAGATCAACGGTCAGGCACACTTCCCGCCGATTTACAACACAAAATCTACCAACCATCATCCATTTCATCCATTTTGAATACCTAATGCACTACAACTTCAAATGGGTTGGAAAATATAAGAATTCTATTTATTATACACAATCCAGAGTTCCTTACATGGAAAACCTAAGTTCTTAACTTTAGCTACTTCATTAGTCTTAAGTGCTTCATTTTCTTATTATTCTCTTATAATTACCTTTAATTGTAAGAGACATATATCATAAGAACTTCATAGTGGACATAAGTAAGCTTTCTGTAACAATTTCCATCTACGACATCTTGACCCACGTATAAAAGTGGAACTGGCATCGTGGACCTCGTAGATAGTGGATCATTTTTTAGTAAATTATAAAACAAATCATGGAGCTATCTATAATATTCTACACTTTCAAAAACTCACAATGCAAGAAATAAAATACAATAGAAATCAATAATACAATATCCCAAACGAGAAAAATAATGCAGTATCCAATATATTTCACTTACAACATTTCTCTATCATTGAGTAACAAAAACAGCCTAATGTTGGGGATTAATTAAGATAAATAGTAGATAGATAATAAACAAATAAATACATGTCTACATCACACCATCACGCCTCTAATCACCACTAGTTCTCTCTATCAACCTATCAGAGTATACCTAAAAAGAGGAAAATGATAGAGGGGGTCAAACATATGTTGATGAGTGAAACACATCATATAAGTGTATAATACTAATAAGCTAGTAACACAACACTTATGCTTGAAAACAATACCTTAATATATGTCATCTGCACCCAACAAATTGGCTAAGCATAATATAATACTATAGTGAAAATGTAGGATATGGTCTGGCTAAAATCTAACCCACATCTAATCATATACACTCGATCGAACCCAAAGTCCTAACTCGCATGCCAAAGATTGACTACGAACAATTGAGCCTAAAGTCCCAACTAATTATCATGGAAAAATGTACGTGAATTGCTACCGAGGAACTAATGTCTTAGCCCACCATCATCAAATCGTAAGCGACTCGCTACTGGGGAATTACATGTTCCAACCTACTATCACAAAATCATGAATGACTTGCTACCAAGGAACTTTATATCTCAATCCACCATCGTCAAATTGCAAGTGACTCAATGTTGTGGAACACAATGTCGTAGCACACTATCGCCAATTCATAAATGACTCTCTACTGAGGAGCAAGATGTCTCAGCCCACCATTGTCTAATTGTAAGCAACTCACTATTGAGAAACATAATGGCTTAGCCCACTATCGCCAAATCATAAGCGACTCGCTATTGAGGAACAAGATGTCGTAGCCCACTATTGGCAAATTGTATGCCACTCGATATAGAGGAGCATAATGTCTCAACCCACTATTTCCATGCCAAACAACATATAATAAATCTCAAAAAGTAAGACACTTTTCAGAAGTGTCTCAAAATGCAGCAAACAATATATCAAAATGTTTATTATCTTTCCACAATCGCAATGCTACAAACCCCGCGTGAAACGAAGGTCGTAGGCAAGAGTTACAAATGTTTAAAGTCAAGGGCATTGTGATAATTATTTAATTTATTTGTTTATTTATTAATGTATACATTTCTCCTCTTGTTCGTTATAGGCCCAAAATTGCGACCGAACCCACCTTCGTGCACATCAACTTGACACTGCCTCACCTAGGAGTCTCATTCTCCGATCGGACACTAATAACGACTTGCCCTCACCGTGCACCACCCAAAGACACAAGCCACATCACCTTCAACCACCCTTATCATGTCCGCCACTGCTGGTCATTAAGTGCAAGATTTCGATGACCACGACCACCTGGGGTTAATCAGAACTTAAGCATGGTGCTCCCCTCGTTCTCCTCTTTATACAAATGTCACCCGAGCATCGTATCGTTGTTGTTTCACTGTTTGATCAAAACGGACAGTCCGCGTACGTCGAACATCTGATGGGTTTCCGGATCAATTTGTACACATAATCGACGAATGAACACTACCAGCGGATTCGTGTCATCGAGAATCACAATTTTGCTACATAACATGTCTAGTTTTGAACACTTGTATATTTCATACTTTTTCATTAGATTGAGATTAATTTTTTCTAATTACAATCAATAAAAATTTAATTTTTAATTATCTAGCTATGGCATACTACATCTTAATCTGGCATATATAAAAAAAAATAAGTTTTAAGTTATGAATTGCATCATTTATAAATTTTGTTTGATCATAAGGGGCGAATTACTGCATCTTACATAAATATGATAAATCCCACTCACCGATTAGCCGTGCATCTCCTCAATTTGATGTGGATCATCCTTCTTCGCTGTCCAAAAATCCCCCACATTGAAAATGCCAAATCTCCTGATATTTTCCATTTATTTGTGTAGCTCTTTTCATAGTGATCGGTTTCATATATAAATTTGTATAACTTGGATTAAATCTGATGGGACTAAAATTAATTTTGGGATTTATAAGTGGAGGAAAGATTATTATAGAAAAAAGAACAAGTTTAGAGATCTATTTATAGGCTTGAAAAATATAATATCTAGGCCAAAATCTCAAAATTAATATATTACGAAAGTGCTACTGGGTTTGACTTCTTCTAATTTCTAGCCAGTTTAACCAAATTCAGCAAATTATATATGTTTTCTAACTGTAAACAACATTGTGAATACAATGGAATAAATCCTAAAGTCCAATTCCAATTCCTGTAGAAGTTTACTATTTTTCCCTATATGTTAAAATTACGATTTTATCCTTCCACTTAAAAAAAATTCGTCCTCGAAATTCCAAGAAATGGATAATGCAAATTGTTTGGATCGTAAAAACATACAAAACAGACATAGCAACAACTACCTAACATCCATTATACAATACAATCAAAGACACAACCAAGGTTATATAATAAATATGATAGATAAAACATGATGATATGATATGAGGTAAGTGAAAATGCAACTAAATCATCCTCCTATATGAATGCAAATGCAGTGCAACCAATATGTATGAAAAAATTCTAATATATGCAAATATAAACATATCTATATGCAATATCCATATCAAAGTGCAAGTAAACAACCACGTTCATAAACATAAGCAGTAAACGTGTATATAAAAGAACAATAAATAGCATATATACAATTATCTAGCATAAATTAGAACACCTAATTATTAGTATCTATCCTATGTTGGAATGTATAAACATACAAGCCGATATTGTAAAAACTAAACTGGTATAACTCAAACAAAGTAACCATAGCAACTAAAACAAGTCATAAAAACATGCATACAACCAATCCTATCATCCATACATGCATGCCTATGTCAACTAGCAAGCCAAATAACCATGCAACAAATAACGACCTAATGAGCAAACTAACCAAAAGAGTAACTTATTTGAAGAGAGCTTGTGATGGGAAACTCGGATTCTGTCCTCGCGTTCCCACGTACTTTTATCCAAACCTCTCCTTCACCGTACTTGGACCAACTTCATTTCCTCATCTTTATGCCATACCACATTAAGTCCCAAGATGTGAATACACCTTCGGAGCATTCTAGACTTTATCTCAACGTTCACCTCATAAGGTGACTTGTCTTTACCATAACCACTAAATCGTCATTATACGTTTGTAGATGAGACTAACAGAAAATGTGTGAATACCCGCTAACTTTTTCAAGAAGTCTACTCAACATGCTAACTTCCTTACCCTCTGTAAAATCAGGAAAGGCCCAACAACTTATGGCACTAGCTTTTTCACATAACATATCTTAATAGCGAGTCTTCTCCTACCTAGCTACCTACTGCAAAATCTTTATGCATGTCCATCCTATGCAGTCTCCATCCCTTAGTGTATCATTGAGGTGTCTCAAATCATATTATATCTGAAGATAGCTTAGACTTAAATAGATTGCACTACCGGCATATCTCCATCATCAAATACCTTTTACAACATACTTAACCATTTGCTTCTTCATCCTTGACTAATAGCATATCTTCTCTGTATCCTTGATATACCTCTTTAAGTTCCATTTTTATATCCATAAGAATGATAAGATGGTAATGGACGGTGTCCTCCCTCTGGTGGACTAACAGTTCGGACTATTAAGTGAACCCCATACTCCTTCATTATTTAATTTATAGATATCACAAATGGATAATCTTCCAAAGCCCCAACTCGTTATCATCGAATAACGTATATAACTTGCTACCAAGGAACTAATGTCTTAGCCCACTATTATAAAATTGTAAGTGACTCGCTATCGAGGATCTACATGTCTCAACCCACTATCGCCAGACCATAAACGACTTGATCGAGGAACTCTATATTCCAGCCCGCTATCGTCAAATCGTAAACGACTTGCTACTGAGGGACGCAACGTCTCAGCACACCATCGTAAATCCATAAGTGCCTCGATATTGAGGAACAAGATGTCTCGGCTCACTATCGCCCAATCATAAGTGACTCATTACTAAGGAACATAATGCCTCATCCCAATATTGCCAAATCATAAGTAACTCGCTACTAAGAAACAAGATTACCCAGCCCACTATTGCCAAATAGTAAGCGACTCACTGTTGAGGAACAAAATGTCACACCATACTATCGCCATACTGAACAACGTATAACGAATCTGCTAAAACAAGGAAATTTTCAAAATTCTCTCAAAACACAACAAACAACGTACTAAATCGTTCCTTGTCTTGCCACAATCGCAACATCATAAACCGCACATGAAACAGAGGTTGCATGCGAGAGTTATAAACGTTTAACGTTAAAGGCATTATGGTAATTATTTAATTTAATATTTATTTATTAATATATTTGTTTCTCTTCTCGTTTTCTACGAGCCCAAAATTGCAAATGAACCCAATTTCGTGCACTTCAACACGACATCGTTGTCGCTTAAGAATCTCTTTCTATGATCGGACACTAATAACGACTTTCCATCTCCGTGCGCCACCCAAAGACACCACCGACATCACCTCCAGCCACCCCTATCACGTCCACCTCCATTGGTATTTGACCGCTAGATTCTGATGACTACGACCACCGGGGTCGATTACATTATGGCATGGTGCTTCCGTCGATCTCCTCTTCATATGCATGCCCTCGGATCATCGTATCATTGTAGTTTCACCATTGGATCGAAACTGACTTTGCACATTCATCGAACTTCTGACCTATTTTCCGACCAATTTGTTTCATCGTCATTTCACCAATTTTTGGTCCCTATGCATAGCACAATTGATTAGGATAACCCAACGATCATGGAACAAAGTTCCTTGAGGTTATGGGTTCGAGTCCTAGCAAGCTGCGCTTTGTAACCCTTAAGATGTGGAGTGGTTATATCTCAAAAAAACAAGAATGCTTGGGGGATTGATGCTCTGTGTTAGGCTGGCTAAAAAAGGATGTCGGTTGTGGTGGACCATCTGAATCCCCTAGCTCTTCTCTCCAGAGTTTTGTATTTTAAAAAAATATCAGCTTTTAATTATAAATTGCATTTTTTATAAATTTGGTTTAAGATCTTAAGTGGTGAATTACCGCGCCTTATAAATATATACACAAATTTGATAAATCCCACTCACGATTAGCCATGCATCCTCTTCGATTTGATGTAGATCCTCTTTCATCTTTGTAGTCCATATATCACTCACCTTCAGAATTCCAAATCTTTCTATAGTTTCGATTTATTTGTGTAGCTTTCTTCACGGTGATCGGTTCCATATATAAATTTGTTTAGTTTGGATTTAGTTTGGTGGATTTAGAATTAATTTAGGGATTTATAAGTAGAGGCAAGATTATTAGAGAAAAAATGAATAAGATTAGAGATCTATTTATAGGCTGACACATATAATATCTAAGTTAAAATCTCAAAATTAAATTATTACGAAAATGCCACTGGGTTTAACTTCTTATTTCTAGCCCGTTTAACCAAATTAACCAAATTTTATAAGTTTTCCAACTGTAAACGACATTCTAGATGCAGTGGAATAAATCTCGAAGCCTAATTCCAAATCATGTCAAAATTTTGTATTTTTCCTTTTATGTTAAAATTATGATTTTACCTTATTCAATTTCGTAAAATTTCAAGGTGTTACACTTGCTAAACCACCCTATATTTGATGTTATTTACTTTGATCGCTCACTTTCTTCCTCATTTTTCAATTTTGATTATAGCACTAGTAACCAATCTTTTGCTAATATCATCTGATAATCAAACTTTCAAGGTTGGCTAAAAATCTAGCTATTATTTTGGTGCTAGAAGGAAGGCCTCTTCCAAAAGATCTCAACTTTCTTCACCTTTTTCTTTACTACAAATCTTTTCATGTCTTTTTGCACCATGTCTAACCTTGGTGATAGCGATGGTGAACTATGTTTCACCGCCTCTACCAGTTGCTAAGTAAAGTCCTTGGAGAATTTGGACCATAATCCTAATTTGGCCTTGTGTCATGCGCAACTGCAATGCATGCCAATTCACACTTTCACGTTACTGAATTATCACATAAGTTATGATAATTATGCACGTACTTTGTATAGTGATCACATCAACCGCTTAGCAAATTCATTCGCCTTCCAACATTTACTAAATGATGGCTACTATGCTAGCGCAAATAGCACCATATTTTGCGAACAGGGAAAGGGTGCATTGTTTGAAGCATAAGAAGATCAAGCTTCAAATGTGCAGGTGAAACATACACCCTTGCGCTCTTAACATAACCTAGGAATGCTCCTCCCATAAAAATACACGAGCCGACCAACGCTCGCAGTAAAGACGGAGGGAAGGACAACCAACCTTATGATCATAGCTACTGATCGCGTGTCTCTTAGGGAAATCCTCGAGCCACTCAACTCTTTGGTGTCAAGAGCACCCTATAGCAACACACACGGACCTAATGTCCAATCATCCATCTACATATCTAAAGGTGGCGGAGCTTAACAGTTAATGCTCTTCTTGAGCTCGCTTATAAGCCTAGCCATTCACCATAAACAAATTATCATTTCTTATAATAAAATTTTCATTCTACAATTTCTCATGAACAGGCGACATTCGCCACCCATCTCATCATCATGCAACTTGCTTGTACACAAGAGTGCGCGAGCCATTCATATGCTATGGTTCATGTCAGGATCAAGGGTCGCTTTACGACTTGCAACGTGTTACGAAGGAGAACATCTAAGCCCTCTTGCACTTTGGTTTGTGTCAGGCCCATTCACTACTCTACATCAGATTGCTTGTCACCTAGGAGAACCCATGAGCTAACATATGCTCCAACTCATGCCAGTGCCATCTGCCACTCTACATCTAGCCGGCACATGGTTCACATAAATAACCGGTGCCGACTTGTCTCATTCCCACATAATCCTACATAATCTATCTTAAAAAAATATTTTTGCAAATAATACAGGGACTACATTAGCAGTTAGCAATACACTACCCTACGAGCCATGCACAGACAAATAAGAAAAGATAGAGCAATAAGGTTCTTGGACAAGATTCATAACAAAAGATATGTTTCATCTATTTCAAAAGTGCGAGGGCACAAGGCCACCCTCCCTGCTAGGTATATAAAGGTATCACCAAAAAGAAGAGGTGCATTAATGGAATGCTATAGAATACCTGACTTCAAATGTGCAGGTGAAAGATACCAACTCGCGCTCTTAACATTGCCCGGTTAACATTTTGCTAATGATTATGGAAGAGGAGTTGCACCCTCACCATTAAAAGCTTTCCACATCGAATCTCACAAGTGATGTAGAAAAACTATTAGTCAAGGATATAAAAGAGCCATCAAAGACTTTAGTAGTGACATTAGTGGCATATGTGACATCCCCCACACCTTCAATCATGGATTTGAAGCATCCAAACCAACTTGGATTTGGTACCACCGCAGCAAGGCAACTAGAATTTCCACCAGCATTAGCTAAACCATTAACGTAGCAATGATAGTCGATCGCTGTTCAAAAGATGACTAAATAACACAAGCTTAGGCCAACCAACAATGAACTATCCATCTCAAAACAATGCCTTAAACCACAATGCAAAATGAAAAGCAACAAGAACAATTTAGCAACAGGAAATCTATTTGATATGAAAAAATGCGAGTTTGAAAAGAATTCGAAGAGAAAAGGAAAGATGAGGTTTTCTGTTTTTACCGGTAAAAGATCGAGGAAATCTTGGAAGTTCTTAAGAAATTTTCATTATAGAAGCTTTGTAATATGTTAAAAAGCATAAGATGAGGGCATATAGGAGGGCATTTATATGCTGCCCCTCCAATCACACCGCTGGATTTATTAGGAAAATGGATCTCGACCGTTTAAAAGCGAGCCATCTTAGCTAATAGCACAATTCCATATATGATACACATTAAATGCATTGTAGAATAGCCAATTGGTGGGGTCTTCTTTACTTGACAAGCCTGCACCAACTTATGGGTACGGACTTGGAGGGATGAATGTCACTCAATTTTTTCGCAAGTAAACCGATCCATGTTCTGAGCCTGGCCCGGTCCACGACTTGCCGGCTCAAATCCAGGCTAGTCTACAGAAAACTAGCCAAGGCAAGACATAAACCAGCCAGACATCCTCAACTGTATACCTAATCAAAGTCAGACCTAAGTATAACCCAACTCGGTCTAGACTGGCCCGTCTTACTTTCGATCGGCTCTCTGATGCTAGCTGACACTCAATATGGCTCGAGGTCAGCCCGTCCACTCAAGCATCTCTCCTAAGTATGTGCCGACTGGCACAACTAAAGATAGTTTATACAACCGGTTCTTTCACCAAAACTAGCTCAAGCGTGATACGTACGTTCTTAGCCCAGCTTTAGTACAACCGCCTATGATCGGTCCCAAGCAGTGCCAGTCATCTATTATCTGGCCTTGCACCTCCCTTTCAACCTCATTCTCAACAATCTTCAAGACTGTGACTTGCCGGCTCTATTCGATGCGGCCTTAACAACCATTCTTTTAGGTAATGCCCAGCTCAAGCAAGACCTATCTTTAGTCCAACTTAATTGTAACCCCCTTCGACGGGTCTCAAACAGCTCGTCTCATTGCCTCACGCTTGGCTCGACATGTCCTCCACAACTTGGTTCTTAGCAACTTTCTATTTTCTTCATGTCTTCGGCTATCCACCAGCCAACTCAGTAAACCTTGACACATCAGCATGCAAAAGTAAATGACAAGAAGTACAACTAGCCGTGCCTACTTTTGGAAAAGAGCATATGATATTCATGTAGCATGCCGCAATGGTAAAAATGCACGGTAAATTCAAGACATGCACTTATTATGGTTTCTCTTTTGGCACTCATCACAACCAGGTATTCTATTCACAATTCCAGCTATCTCACATCAACCCACGCTACCAAATGACCGGTCAGGCATGCTTCACACTTTATTTACAACACAGTATCCGCCATCCATCAAACATCATCCATTTCAACTACTATAAATACCCCATGCATTGCAACTTCAAAGAGGTTGGAAAATATAAGAATTTTGGTTAATATACACACACCAAAGCTCTTCGTATAACAAACCAAGTTCTTAAGATTAGTAACTTTATTATTTTTTAATGCATCAGTTTCTTATTATGCTCTTGTTTTTTCCCTGTAATTGTAAGAGAGATATATAGTAGGAGAATTTCATAGTGGACGTAGGTAAGCTTTCCGAACCACTCTATATTTGGTGTCATTTACTTTGATTATGCATTTCTTCCTCATTTTTCATTTTAACTATGGTATTAGTAATCAATCTTTTACTAACATCATCTCCTAATCACATTTTCAAGGTTGGCTATAAATCTAGCTCACATTTTGGCGCTAGAAGGAGGCCTTCCCCTAAAATTCTCAACTTTCTTCACATTTTTCTCCTTTGCAAAACTTTTTCCCTTCATTTTGCAATGCGTCTAACCTTGGTGATAGCGTTGGTCAACTTTGTTCCACCGCATCTTTCGATTGTTAAGTAAATTCCTTTGAGAATTTAGACCATAATCCCAATTTAGCCTAGTATCGTGCGCAACTACCATGCACTCCCATAAACTCCATTGCATTGCTACTACCATTAACCTAGTTATAGTAATTGTGCATACTCTGCATGATTATCACACAACCCACTTGGCAAATTCGTTCGCCTCCCAACTTTCACTAAATGATGGCCACCATACTAGAGCAAATAGTCATATTTTATGAATAGGGAAAGGGTGCATTGTTGGAAAGCTTAAAAAGATTCAGCTTCAAATTTATAGGTGGAATACACTGGCACATGCTATTATCACCATCTAGGAATGCTCCCCCTATAAAAAACCTACGCCGACCAAAGCTCGCAGCAAAGCCAAGGGTTAAGACAGCCAACCTTATGATCATGCCCTCCGTATGCACGTCTCTCGGGAAATCCTTGAGCTGGTTAAATCTACTTTTTTTGCCAAGACCCATCTATAGTAGCACACATGTACCCAGCATCCAATCACCCATTTACATATCTAATGACGATCGAGCTTAATAGATAACGCTCTTCTCGAGCCCGTTACAAGCCTAGTCCATCAAGAAAGATAAGTTCTCATTTCGGATAATAAATTCTTCTATCTACTAAGTTTTTGTGAACAAGCAATTCTCTCCGCCCATCTCATCATCAGACAACTTGCTTGCACACAAGAGTGCTCGAGCCAGCCATGTGCTCCGGTTCTTGCCAGGACCTGCTTTCGCTTTATAACAAGCAACGTGCCACCCATGAGAATCTTTGAACCCTCATGCGCTCCATTTTGTTCCAAGATAATCTACCACTCTGCATTAGATTGCTTGTCTCCCATGAGAACCTACGAGCAAACATGTGCTCTAGCTTATGCCGGTGCCACCCGCCACTCTACATGTGGCAAGCACATGGTTAACATGAACGGTCTTGCTCAACCTATTCCATTACCATACACTACCATCCAATCTATCTTGAGAAAACATTTATGCAAATAATATAGGGACTACACTAGCTATTCGAAATATGCTACCCTAGGAAGCTTGCATAGACAATCAAGAAAAGATAGAGCAACAAGGTTCTTAGACAAGATTCACAACAAAATATACGTCTCATCTATTTCACTAAAGCGGGGGCATAACGCCCGCCCCGCTAGGCATACAAAGGTATCAATAAAAGAGGCACATTGATGGAACACTTTAGAACACCGTTCTTCAAATATGCTGGTAAACATACCAAGCTATGCTCTAATCACCACCCAGTCACCACTTTGCTAACGACAATGGAAGAGGAGTTCCATCACTATTAAGTACTTCATTTTTTGTTTTTCTCTTGTAATTACCTCTAACTATAAGAGAGGTATGTAGTAAGAGAACTTCATAGTTGACGTAGGCTAGCTTGCAGAACCACTTCGTATTTAATGTCATTTACTTTGATTGCTCATTTTCTTCCTCATTTTTCATTTTTAACTAAGGTATTAGTAACCAATCTATTGCTAACATCATCTCCTAATAACACTTACAAGGTTGGCTAAAAATTTAGCCAATAGAAGATTTTCCCAAATGGGGTAGTACATAGAAATTTTTTGGGTGCCATTAATGATTATTTAGTCTATATACAAATGTTATACGTACACATATCGACATATGATATCGATATATATTTAAACAAACTTTAAATATATAAATAATTATTAAATGTGCCATAGTATTTTTGACACATGATGTGTCATAGGATGGCCGACTGTAGATGGAGAAAGGGGGTTGAATTGGTTTGAATTAGTATTGAAGACTGAGTAAAAGGTGGAAGATATTTCTCCTAAGATCTCTCCATAAATAGCAACGCATACTTAATAAAATCCCAGACTCTTGCCCACAGCCCTAACCGCCATTTCCTATAGCCGAATCCCATTGCCTTCCCTTCTTCCAAATATAATACCCCATCAGTGGTAGCACTCGTTTCTTTACAAGTTCGGGCACTAGATTGAAGATCCTTAGAGACAGTAAAAGATTGAAGTGTAACAAAAGGCGAGATCTTGTAAGGTAAATTTTATTTTTATAAATTTATATACATGTTCTGCCCTAATCTTTGTATATTATATTGCCAAATGTATGTGAAATGACCCTCCTAATTATACTCTAATTTCATAAGGAAATTTTTTTTTTTTTTAAGGTAAAGAGGATATATAAATATAGATAGATAGATATATCATCCACTTCAATTAAAATTCTCAGGGTCACTTTTTTTTTCCAATAAATCAAATATATCCAGGATCACAAAAATCAACCAATATAAATATATCAGTACATTCACAAAAATAAGCACATACATGTGAGGATGCATATGCCTCTCTTGTTTGAATCAGAGTTCTGGAAAAACAAGAGGATATTGGATTGCTAATTTAATATATATTTTTTTGACCAAACAATCCACTGGTAACATACATATTAGTCTGTTTATCCTAACTAAGAAGTGATCAAGTGATTATCAGTAGTAAACAAGCTTTTAATATAGCTGTTTATGTTAAGCTCTGAATAGTGTCAAAATCAGTATAAAATAAAGTGGATCCTAAGTGAATGCAAGCAACATCTAGGCGTAATGGAAACGCGCCTAACTTATACACATGAGATCACGAGTTCGAGTACTATGCTGGTTGGTTCAAACACAATTTTTGTTTTTCATTTTTTTTTTCATTTTTCTTCTGTACAATTTGGAATCTGTTATTTACCTATATCTGCACATATATGTCTTATTATTGCCTATACTTCAACATACTAAACAATAATTCTTGCTTAATTATTTTTGAATTCATTTCCTACAGCCTAGAAGGCTTCATGATTGAATGATAAGAGTGTTTATCATTTTCCAGGTTTGTATTTCTTCTTATAAGATTTGTCTGGCATTTAAAATGCATTTGGTTAGAATCTGAGTAAAATTCAGATTCTTATTTCAGATACAAAGGAAAAGGTGTGGTAAAATCTGCACTTAAACATGTTTATGTGCATATATATCTGCAACTATTTGAATCTGGCTTCCATCTACCTTACTACAGATCTTTTCTTTATTTAAAGGTAGGACATGAAACTTTTGTATGGAACAAGTTTAACTATGAAAACCTTGCAGCTATATAAAACATTTAACCTATGCCTATATCTTTTGCATACATATGCCATAGTAGAAAATAAAACATTTAAGTTTCTGAAAATCAACTATCCTGCCTTTCCAAAACTTTAACCCTTTTCACAGATTCATGATTGACTAATGCATTTATAAAATGTAATCATTCAATTTTAACATGGTGTACTTGCTAATCTACTTACAAGATTTGATTAAAACTCTTTTTAAACATAACAGATATTTAACTTACTTCATAGTTTCCAGATACAAAACAATCTCTTAACAAAATGTCTAACAAACTATCCATCCAATATTCAACACTTAATACAAGTAGCAATTTAAATTGTCAATACATGCAGATTTCAACATTTAGGCTCTTATCTAACTAAGTTTAGCATGCTATATCTTCTTCTCAAGGCCTTGCTCCTACTCCTACTTAGTTGCTGCAATCCCTGAAAAAGCATTGGAAACTGCCTCATTTTAAATGAGACACCCCAGATGCCATTAGCACACTAGGGTCAGACACATGTCTGGTATGAGAAAATTCACAAAAGCAATTTGTTAATTAGTTTAAAATCAAGTTAAATACATATACATAAAGTTCTGCCCTTTGGAATCAGGTAAATATTTGTGTGCATGCTCTGTATCATTGTGCATGTGCACACTTTAACTTTCTTTCCAGAGACTACACATATGAATATGGCACATACATTCAAACATACAGCTCAATCATAGACAAACAATCATTCATACCAAACAGGAAAATAACTAACATGAGATAAATCACTTATTCCATTCTCATATTTCAAATCTGGGAAAAACTCTAGTTTTCTCATCTGCCCAAGTATTATTTCCTTGGTATATTTATCTTTCCTTGGTCTCACCTGCAATATTTATGAATCAATGGACACACTGTAATGAACTAATTCACTCCATTACACAAAGATCTCAGGACTTAAACAAGCCATGTGTCAACTTATGTTACTCAAGCACATAAGTCATTCCTGCAGTGTTCTTGACCCCAATGTCCTAATCAGGTTTAAGTTAATAATAACTCTTTTTGATTGTTCATGGCAAAACCATTCAGTGATTCATTTCATTAGCTAAAACATCCATAACATGACATCTCATATTATTCATAACCATACAGAGGCAAACAAGCAACAACCATTTGTGATTACAAAATAAGGTTCTGTATATATATATATATATATATTCATCTTGGTATTTTAAAAGGAGTTTAGGCAACTAACATTGGCTTATAGCTTCTGGGAGAGTTTTTTTTTTCTTTTGCAAACATTTGTGCTTGAGTTTAACTCAGAATAATCTGGTTTCACTGAATCACAAAATTTTGTTTGCTATGTATTTTATTGAATCAGGAGCATCAGCACATAGGCAACCCTATTGCACCCCTAATTCCTTTCTATTTCAAGCCTCAGCACTTATACATGAGTATATTGCAGCTCAACATTATTTGCATTTTTCTGGGTTAAGCCAAAACCAATACTACTTGCCTATTCACAACATTTTATTTTCTGGGTATTTGTTTATATCCCTAAATATTAACATATCAGAGATCTGAGTGTATAAACAGAGATGTATACTATCAACACATAAAACTTTGTTATAATAAAACAAGTGATCAATCAAAGAACATCAAAACATATTCAGATTTAAATTCACAGATAAACATATATATATAAAAATACTCTTTTAATAAAAATACTTTTATCTGGCTGCCTACATTAGGACTTATTGCCTTAGATTTTTGAGTGAGTTTTCTCACCTAGCTCTCTCCTTTGTTTCCTTAATTTACTGATGAACTCCTGCTCTTATCCTCAAGCTCTCTTTCTTCCCTTGTCTTATGATTTCTGTGGTATTGTTTTTTTTTTCAAAATTCTTTTCTGAAGAGAAGAGGAGGCTGCTGCATATACATGTATATATATATGCAGGGTCTCTCTTAGGGTTTTGGGTATTGGCTAAGTCCATTTTTGCCCACCAGAAAATCATGTTTTCTGCATTTTAAACCCAAAGTTTTTACCCATTCCCGGCTTAATTTGGGTGAAGAGAAAAGTGGTTACATTTTTCTTTCAGAAATTTGCTTTTCAGAAAATGCTTTTCCCCCTTGTCTACAATCATGCTAAAAATGTGACTTGGTTTTGTTATTTATTAAATACACTTCCTAATTCTGCCTGTAGCAACATTTCTCTGTTTTCTCTTATTTTTTTCTATTTTTAGCTTTCATGCAAATGGCATGTACTTCCTTTATTTATTTATAAGAGGATTAGTTCTTTTTATATCTTCCTTCTTTTTATTTCTGCTTATATTAAAATATGTCTATATATTTTATTTCACTAGTTTAAACTCTAGTATTTTATTAACACATATATATATTTGTATATAAGTCTTTCTGAAATAATTAATATACCCACATATATCATTCTATACTGACACACACATGCACATGTATACTTAAGAAAATATTCAGTAGCATACATACATTTATATTTACTTATGCATTCAACTTTTAAAGATTTAATATATATATATATATATATATATATATTCCCATACATATCAATATGTATTTATTCTTAAAGTTCAGAGATTTTTTTTTTGGCTTTAGTTCATGTGTATACCCTGTGCACACATGTACACACATACTGATACACTATCAAGCCATAACAATCTCCTTCCAAAATTTAATTCAAAAATTATTTTGAATTCACTTATATTTGCCAAAATAAATTCCTAAAATCTTGGGTCATTACATACACCCCTCCTTTTAGAAATTGTGTCCCACAATTTTTCCTAAGTTTAAAATAAATTTTAAACTTAACTCAGAGAACAAGTATATTCTCTACCAAACAGATTCTTAGTTCTATACTAACTAAAAATATATTCATCCAAAATAAAGAAATCAATCAAAAATTCAGAATTACCTTAATCTGAAAATAGCTTAGGATAATTTATCCTAACTTTGTCTTCTAATTCCCATGTGCAATCACTAGGATCAAGACTCCACTGTACCTTCACAAGTTTCAGAGATTTATTCCTCAACTTCTTTACATCTTTTGCCAGAATTCCCACTGGATCCTTTTCATAAATCAAATTAGGATTTATCTGCACTTGGGTTGGAGTTTCAAGAATTTCTGCCTTATCATGGACCCACCTTCTCAATTGTGATACATGAAAAACATCATGTATGCCTTGCATGTTTTCTGGCAATTCCAACTTATATGCCAAGGGACCAATTCTCTCCAGAATTTTGTATGGTCCAATATATCTTGGGGTTAATTTGCCTTGTTTTCCAAACCTCAGCACATTTTTCATGGGTGAGATTTTGATGAAAACAAAATTTCCCACTTCATATTCTACCTGCCTCCTTCTCATGTCTGCAAATTTCTTTTGCCTATCTTGAGCTGCTGTCATTCTTCTTCTTATCAACTCAATTTTCTCCTTGGTTTCTTGTATGTACTTAGGTCCTAAAATAGACCTTTCTCCTGCTTCTACCCAGCAAACAGGTGACAAGCAGGGTTTACCATATAAGGCTTCAAATGGAGCCATTCCTATGGTGCTTTGGTAGCTGTTGTTGTATGTAAATTCAACTAGATGAAGATAATCTTCCCAGTTGCCCCCAAAATCCAGTATACATGCCCTCAACATGTCCTCCAAAACTTTGTTTACCACCTCAGTCTGCCCATCTGATTGAGGATGGTAGGCAGTACTTAAACATAGTTCACTTCCCATTGCTTCTTGAAAGCTTCTCCAGAATTTTGAAGTGAAGATGGTATCCCTATCACTCACAATGGTTTTGGGAATGCCATGTAACTTTACCACTTCTTTTATAAAAATTTGAGCTAGTTTTGGTGCTGTTCTTTCTGACTTGACTGGGATGAAGTGTGCTACTTTGGTTAGCCTATCCACTATCACCCATATACTTGTATTACCTCTCTTAGATCTAGGCAGTCCATCTATGAAGTCCATAGATATGTCCTCCCACTTCCACTGTGGTACACTAAGAGGTTGCATCAACCCTGATGGTCTTTGGGTTTCAGCCTTGACTTGTTGGCAAGTCATACATTGGGCAATGTACTTAGCTATATCAGATTTCATCCCCTTCCACCAGAAATCTCTTTTCGAATTTTGATACATTTTTGTGTTACCTGGGTGAATGGAGTATTTACTTCTGTGATACTCATTCAATATCTCCTTCTTCAATTCTATGTCCTCTGGTACACACATCCTATTCTGGTATCTCACATAACCATCTTTATCAATGTGGTGATTCATTACTTCCTCCCCTCTTGAGAGGAGCATTCTCTTCTCTAATAAGTGAGCATCTTGTTCTTGCATTTTTCCTACCTTCAGAATTAAATCTGGTTGAAGTGTCATTAAGCTTAACTTCCCTTTATCTTCTTGTGTATCATGCATCTTCTCATTAGTGTGCACACAGCCATTCTCCCCAATCTCTAACTCAGTTAGCAAAGACAAATCTTTAAATTCTGCTATCATCATCATAGCCAATTTAGCATGCTGTCTACTTAGAGCATCTGCAACTTTGTTTGCTTTGCCTGGTGTATAGAGTATGTCAAAATCATAGGCAGCTAAGAACTCCACCCATCTATGTTGCCTCATGTTCAAATCTTTTTGTGAAAACAAATATTTTAGAGACTTGTGGTCAGTGTAGAGTTCAAACTTTGTGCCTAATAAATAATGTCTCCAAAGTTTTAAAGCATATATCACAGCTGCTAATTCGAGATCATGTGTGGCATACCTTACTTCATGGGGTTTAAGTTGTCTGGATGCATATGCAATGACTTGGCCTTGTTGCATCAACACTGCACCCAAGCCAAATCCACTAGCATCAGTGTATACCACTAATTCTTCATTTCCATGTGGTACCTTTAGAATTGGAGCATTCACCAATGCCTCCTTCAATTGTTCAAAAGACTTTTCATATTTTTCTGACCAAACAAAAGCTTGGTTCTTCCTGGTTAAGTTAGTGAGTGGTGTAGAAATTTTTGAAAAATCTTTTATAAACCTCCTATAATACCCTGCCATCCCCATAAATGACCTCACTTCACTCACAGTGCTTGGCCTCTTCCATGCTTGGATAGCCACTACTTTATTGGGGTTCACAGAAATTCCTTTGGCAGATATAACATGGCCAAGAAAATGTACTTCCTCTTTCCAAAACACACATTTTGAAAATTTTGCCTTTAAATCTTTTTCCCTTAATCTAGACAAAACCAGGTGCAAATGATGCTTATGTTCTTCCACTGTCTTGGAATAAATCAAAATGTCATCTATAAAAATAAGCACAAACTTGTCTAAACAATCTCTAAAGGTTCTGTTCATTAGATCTACAAAGTAAGATGGTGCATTGGTCAAGCCAAATGGCATAACCAAAAATTCATACAACCCATACCTAGTGTTAAAGGCAGTGTACTTGATGCTTGATTCTTCCACCTTCATTTGATGAAAACCAGATGCTAAGTCAAGTCTAGAAAATACTTTTGCCCCTGCTAATTGATCAAAAAGATCATCTATTCTTGGCAATGGGTATTTATTTTTAATAGTTACTTTGTTTAATTCTCTATAATCTATGCAGAGTCTTAAGGAGCCATCTTGCTTCTTAACAAACACCACTGGTGCTCCCCAGCAAGAATTACTTGGTCTTATAAAACCCTTTTCTTCCAATTCTTCTAACTGTTTCTTTAATTCTTTTAGTTCATTTGGCCCCATTCTAGTTGGCTTTTTAATCACTGGGCTTGCCCCTGGAACAAGATTGATCTGAAATTCTACTGGTCTATGGTGTGGGATACCCTTGACCTCACCAAACACATCCAAATATTCATTGACTATGGGAATTTCTTCAATGGTTAGTTCACTGAAATCTTTTTCTGAGTCAACTAAATGATATAGTTTTCCTTCCTTAGCTACCTCACATAAAACTGTGATTCTCTGGCCTCTAGAATTTTGCAATGATATGGTGGCTGAGTCTAAATTAATTATGGCTTTAAATTGCCTTAACCAGTCTACCCCCAATATAACACCTATATTTGGGTAATTCAAAACATATAAATTGGAAATAAAAATATTTCCTCCTATGTTTAACTCCACATCCACACAAATCATATTTAAAACACTAGAACTCCCCAATGGACTGTGTATATGCAATGGGGTTTCAACTAATATGCAATTCAGTTTTAGCATTTTAACCAATTCATAAGAAATTAAGGAGTGAGTTGCCCCAGTATCATACACTACTGTTATGGGTATGGTACAAATAAGTAATGTACCTTCCACTTGGCTATGGTTTACAGTGTTACTCTCCCCTGTGGCTTTGCCTTTTCCTTCCAAATTTGCCAATTTGCCTTGCTGTTTATACTCAGGACAATTCCTCTTCATATGCCCCTCTTTCCCACATAGATAGCATTTGAAAGCTCCTCCTTTCAATTCTGGACATTTTGGTTTGATATGCCCTTCCTTTCCACACTGATGGCACACAATTTTCTTCTTGTCTTCCTTAGCCTTGACATCTCCAGTGTTTTTGCTACTAGCCTCTTCTTTCTTCTTATCATAAGGGTGATACCTCCCCTTACCTTTCTTGTTATTATTGCTCTTAAAATTTCTGAACTTCTCCCTTTCCTTGTCATGCTGTTCCAACCTCAAAGCTAAGTCTATCACATGATCAAAAGTCTTGTCTGCATAGGGTAACATGGCTCTGCTAAGTCCTGGGTTCAAACCTTTTATGTACCTATCATTTTTAGATGCCTCATCTGCCACAAGCATTGCTCCATATGTGGAAAGCCCCTCAAACTTTTGAGTATATTCTGTGACAGTCATGGTTCCTTGTCTAAGTCTAATGAACTCTTCTAGCAGGGTAGTCTTTGCTGATGCTGGTACAAACCTTGCTTCCAACATCTCTTTGAATTGATTCCAAGTGATTTCATTCTCATTCCTCCCTGCAATGATTACTTCCCACCAGCCTAAAGCTACTCCTTTTAGCTGTCTGGAAGCCACTTGCCTCTTTCTTTGATCATCAAGTTGCATGTCATTGAAAATTCTTTCCAATGTTCTCAACCATGTTTGAATTTCAATGATACTCTCTGTCCCTTCAAAGCTTTTGCCTCCTAAATGAGTATATGTCTTAAGCAATTTTGAGAGTTCTTCATAGGGATTTTCTTGCCTTTGTCCTGCCCCATCCCTAAATGCTCTCACCAAGTCTTGCAGATTGACCATTGGTGGTGCATGGGAAGATCCTGCTCCCTGATTTGGTGGTCTCCCTACCATAGTTTGCTAATAATAATTTACATAGCTGGTTAGTTTGATATTTAGTTCCTTTTAATTTTATTTCTATCTAAGGACTTGATCCTTACTTCTACTATGTTGATTAACATAGCTCTGATACCAACTGAAATGACCCTCCTAATTATACTCTAATTTCATAAGGAATTTTTTTTTTTTTAAGGTAAAGAGGATATATAAATATAGATAGATAGATATATCATCCACTTCAATTAAAATTCTCAGGGTCACTTTTTTTTTCCAATAAATCAAATATATCCAGGATCACAAAAATCAACCAATATAAATATATCAGTACATTCACAAAAATAAGCACATACATGTGAGGATGCATATGCCTCTCTTGTTTGAATCAGAGTTCTGGAAAAACAAGAGGATATTGGATTGCTAATTTAATATATTTTTTTTGACCAAACAATCCACTGGTAACATACATATTAGTCTGTTTATCCTAACTAAGAAGTGATCAAGTGATTATCAGTAGTAAACAAGCTTTTAATATAGCTGTTTATGTTAAGCTCTGAATAGTGTCAAAATCAGTATAAAATAAAGTGGATCCTAAGTGAATGCAAGCAACATCTAGGCGTAATGGAAACGCGCCTAACTTATACACATGAGATCACGAGTTCGAGTACTATGCTGGTTGGTTCAAACACAATTTTTGTTTTTCATTTTTTTTTTTCATTTTTCTTCTGTACAATTTGGAATCTGTTATTTACCTATATCTGCACATATATGTCTTATTATTGCCTATACTTCAACATACTAAACAATAATTCTTGCTTAATTATTTTTGAATTCATTTCCTACAGCCTAGAAGGCTTCATGATTGAATGATAAGAGTGTTTATCATTTTCCAGGTTTGTATTTCTTCTTATAAGATTTGTCTGGCATTTAAAATGCATTTGGTTAGAATCTGAGTAAAATTCAGATTCTTATTTCAGATACAAAGGAAAAGGTGTGGTAAAATCTGCACTTAAACATGTTTATGTGCATATATATCTGCAACTATTTGAATCTGGCTTCCATCTACCTTACTACAGATCTTTTCTTTATTTAAAGGTAGGACATGAAACTTTTGTATGGAACAAGTTTAACTATGAAAACCTTGCAGCTATATAAAACATTTAACCTATGCCTATATCTTTTGCATACATATGCCATAGTAGAAAATAAAACATTTAAGTTTCTGAAAATCAACTATCCTGCCTTTCCAAAACTTTAACCCTTTTCACAGATTCATGATTGACTAATGCATTTATAAAATGTAATCATTCAATTTTAACATGGTGTACTTGCTAATCTACTTACAAGATTTGATTAAAACTCTTTTTAAACATAACAGATATTTAACTTACTTCATAGTTTCCAGATACAAAACAATCTCTTAACAAAATGTCTAACAAACTATCCATCCAATATTCAACACTTAATACAAGTAGCAATTTAAATTGTCAATACATGCAGATTTCAACATTTAGGCTCTTATCTAACTAAGTTTAGCATGCTATATCTTCTTCTCAAGGCCTTGCTCCTACTCCTACTTAGTTGCTGCAATCCCTGAAAAAGCATTGGAAACTGCCTCATTTTAAATGAGACACCCCAGATGCCATTAGCACACTAGGGTCAGACACATGTCTGGTATGAGAAAATTCACAAAAGCAATTTGTTAATTAGTTTAAAATCAAGTTAAATACATATACATAAAGTTCTGCCCTTTGGAATCAGGTAAATATTTGTGTGCATGCTCTGTATCATTGTGCATGTGCACACTTTAACTTTCTTTCCAGAGACTACACATATGAATATGGCACATACATTCAAACATACAGCTCAATCATAGACAAACAATCATTCATACCAAACAGGAAAATAACTAACATGAGATAAATCACTTATTCCATTCTCATATTTCAAATCTGGAAAAACTCTAGTTTTCTCATCTGCCCAAGTATTATTTCCTTGGTATATTTATCTATCCTTGGTCTCACCTGCAATATTTATGAATCAATGGACACACTGTAATGAACTAATTCACTCCATTACACAAAGATCTCAGGACTTAAACAAGCCATGTGTCAACTTATGTTACTCAAGCACACAAGTCATTCCTGCAGTGTTCTTGACCCCAATGTCCTAATCAGGTTTAAGTTAATAATAACTCTTTTTGATTGTTCATGGCAAAACCATTCAGTGATTCATTTCATTAGCTAAAACATCCATAACATGACATCTCATATTATTCATAACCATACAGAGGCAAACAAGCAACAACCATTTGTGATTACAAAATAAGGTTCTGTATATATATATATATTCATCTTGGTATTTTAAAAGGAGTTTAGGCAACTAACATTGGCTTATAGCTTCTGGGAGAGTTTTTTTTTTCTTTTGCAAACATTTGTGCTTGAGTTTAACTCAGAATAATCTGGTTTCACTGAATCACAAAATTTTGTTTGCTATGTATTTTATTGAATCAGGAGCATCAGCACATAGGCAACCCTATTGCACCCCTAATTCCTTTCTATTTCAAGCCTCAGCACTTATACATGAGTATATTGTAGCTCAACATTATTTGCATTTTTCTGGGTTAAGCCAAAACCAATACTACTTGCCTATTCACAACATTTTATTTTCTGGGTATTTGTTTATATCCCTAAATATTAACATATCAGAGATCTGAGTGTATAAACAGAGATGTATACTATCAACACATAAAACTTTGTTATAATAAAACAAGTGATCAATCAAAGAACATCAAAACATATTCAGATTTAAATTCACAGATAAACATATATATATAAAAATACTCTTTTAATAAAAATACTTTTATCTGGCTGCCTACATTAGGACTTATTGCCTTAGATTTTTGAGTGAGTTTTCTCACCTAGCTCTCTCCTTTGTTTCCTTAATTTACTGATGAACTCCTGCTCTTATCCTCAAGCTCTCTTTCTTCCCTTGTCTTATGATTTCTGTGGTATTGTTTTTTTTTCAAAATTCTTTTCTGAAGAGAAGAGGAGGCTGCTGCATATACATGTATATATATATGCAGGGTCTCTCTTAGGGTTTTGGATATTGGCTAAGTCCATTTTTGCCCACCAGAAAATCATGTTTTCTGCATTTTAAACCCAAAGTTTTTACCCCTTCCCGGCTTAATTTGGGTGAAGAGAAAAGTGGTTACATTTTTCTTTCAGAAATTTGCTTTTCAGAAAATGCTTTTCCCCCTTGTCTACAATCATGCTAAAAATGTGACTTGGTTTTGTTATTTATTAAATACACTTCCTAATTCTGCCTGTAGCAACATTTCTCTGTTTTCTCTTATTTTTTTCTATTTTTAGCTTTCATGCAAATGGCATGTACTTCCTTTATTTATTTATAAGAGGATTAGTTCTTTTTATATCTTCCTTCTTTTTATTTCTGCTTATATTAAAATATGTCTATATATTTTATTTCACTAGTTTAAACTCTAGTATTTTATTAACACATATATATATTTGTATATAAGTCTTTCTGAAATAATTAATATACCCACATATATCATTCTATACTGACACACACATGCACATGTATACTTAAGAAAATATTCAGTAGCATACATACATTTATATTTACTTATGCATTCAACTTTTAAAGATTTAATATATATATATATATATTCCCATACATATCAATATGTATTTATTCTTAAAGTTCAGAGATTTTTTTTTTGGCTTTAGTTCATGTGTATACCCTGTGCACACATGTACACACATACTGATACACTATCAAGCCATAACAATCTCCTTCCAAAATTTAATTCAAAAATTATTTTGAATTCACTTATATTTGCCAAAATAAATTCCTAAAATCTTGGGTCATTACAGTATGTGTACTTTATTCAATAATTTTAGAGATAAAAATTAGTTTATGTAAATTTATCTTATAAATTAACATACATGTTGATATCTAAATTAATAAAATAATACTATTTATTTTCGGCTATAAGTTAAAAATGTATTTTTTTTATAAATTAATTTGGGTATATTAAATTATATATAACTGAAATATCATTATAACATTTTATTTTAGTTTTGGCTTTAGTTAAAAACATGTAATTAACATATTAGTATATATTACATATATATAACAAAATTATATTATTTTGTTCATATGCTCTGGGTTTTTGTTAAAATAAAAGGATTATTTAACACAACCGAGGATAACTTAATAATATATTAATAAATAAATTATTTCCCATATGTAATTTTGAATTTAAACAAAAAATATATTTGTATTTTTTTTTATAAAATAATTTTCTAAAATAAACAGTTATAAATGTATTTTGTGAAATTAATATATTCGAATTAGTCGTACTATTAGATATTTATATTACATTTTGAATTTTAGACATATACATTATTTTGAAATAGTCATATTTATTTTAAATTCAAACTAAAATATTATTACCCAACCAAACCACATTTGAATTAAGATAATTTTAAATGTTGAATTTAAGGATGAGTAATATTCGGTTGGAATCGAATTAACTAATTGAACCGGTTCATTTCATATAGTTTGGATGGTTACAAAACTAAACTGGTTTGTGAAATAATTTTTTGCAATCAATTTAACCAAATTAACCAAACTTTCATTACATTACCTAAATTTAGAGTATTGGAATAGTTTTAATTATTGGTATAGTAATAAAATACAAAGTTTACCAATTGAAAATATGTCAAATTTAATACGAACATAAATTTCTCAATAAAATCCCTCTAAACATAAATTTATGCTTTCCTTTGAGTAAATCAATCATTTGAATAATAATATACCTTTCTTGTTCAGTTATGTTGACCAAATTAACCGAAATGAATTTGGTTTGTTTCGTTTTAGTTTTGAATTTCATTATTTTTTCGGTTGACATTTTTCACCTCAAAGCCGATCGAGCTGACCAAACCCTCAGCCTTAATTGAATTTTGATTCAAAATTAATATCTTTTATTTATTCAAAATTGAATGGATTTAACATAAGGAAGATTTGTAAAACACACTCCTTAAGTTTCAAAATACGCAACCATCCCTCCTAAAAGATATGTTATAAAAAACCTCAATTTTTAAATTTCGAGATATTTAATGAAAATTCTATAAATATTTGTAGAAAAATATAATGATATTTGAAGAAATATTGCTAAATATTTACAAAGAAACATGAAAATATATAATGTTTCCACGTTGCAAATATTTGTAGAAAAATATGCAAATATTTGTAGAATTTTTTGCAAATATTTGTAGAGAACTATGCATATATTTATAGTTTCTCAAAAAATTCAAAAGATTTTTTCCGATCATAAAAAGATGTGATTAATATTCTGATTTAATCTGTGGCAAAAAACAATTTTTTTACCAAAATTAAAAATAGAGGAGTAATTTAAAACAAGTATTTATAAAGAGTTTCCCATGTATCAAATCTGAAAATAAGGGATGGATCTAAATCCACTTTAATATATTTAATATATATATAATAATTTTGAATTATATATATATATATTATGTATGTATGATGTATTTTTATGTATATTATTATTTATATATACGGTAATATATTATATACGTACATATGTGTGTAGGTATTAAGTATATGTCTTTATGAACCATGTACATATATCTTAATATATTTAAACATATGTATATACTCACGCGTGCACACCTACACGCTTATCTATATGTATGTATGTATGTATGTATGTATATTTTTCTAAGTGTGTATATATATTTATCGATATATGTGTATATATAGTACCTTTTGATATGTACATGAAATTATCATATATGTGTGTGTCTGTGTATGTAAGTGCATACACACACATATACATATATACACACACATACATACAATAGGTATAAATTGCAATATTTATATGTGTATGTTTATGTTTTATACACATGTTATTTTTGTATTGTCATAATGCATATATATTTCATATCTAGAATATACAACAAAAATAAAACGTAAACATTAAAATAAAATGATAAATTATTTTAAAATGTAGACTAGATCAAAATGCTAACTAATATTTACACAGACTATTAAGATCCACTTAAGGAATTTGTTTTGAAATTTTCTCCATTTCACCTGCTACCAAACGAACCAAATCCAATAATGATATCAGAGCCCAATTGGTATATGCAAATATATTAATAGGCATTTAGGGCCAACTATTAAATTTTTCCTTCTTATGATTGTCTAAAATTGGACTGTTTAGGCTTAGGGTTGGAGTAATAAGTACCTTCCTCTCCCTGGCTCCTAGAATAGCCCAATGGGTAGAGGAAGTCCAAATGATTGGCCCAAATGTATGGCCTAGATTTATTTTGGGACTTGGGCTAATTTCAAATATGAGATTTGAAAATTTGAAAATATATTTTAAATTTAAAGGTCAAGTTTAGAATATAAAAGATTTTTTGAATATTTAAAATAAAATAATGTTTAATATTTTCTCAAAATTATATTAAGAAATTATATTGAATAAATTCTAAAATTTATTAGATTTCTAAATAGAATATTTAATAAAATAAATGAATAATTAATAGTTAATCGATTACTATATATATAATATTGATATATATATATATATATATATATATATGTCTGTGTGAGTCTATAACCATAAACATTATAGTGAAATAATTTTTTAAATTGTTTAAGATAAACAAAATAGTTTTTTTTGAAATTTTAAATAAATTAAATTAAGAGTTAAAATTAATTAAACCACTTTCAATTAGTAAGATACCCATACACATTACATAAGTTCATTAAATTATTAAAGTTATAAATAAATTGAACTTATATAATAATGTATAATTAAATATAAGTTGAACTAAAATAAACCCAAAATATAATTTTGAAATAAATACATATATGTGGTACATATGCTGTGATATTGAATGTGTCTAACACTAGTACCACGAGGGTATTTTATAAGAAATATAATATTCCATAAATCGATATCACTCTAAATTACTAAAAATTATTTATTTTCAATGAATTTTTTCATTGTTAATTATATATTGATAGATTACTTGCATATGCACTGGTTGTTGAACAAACTCAAGCCATGGCTATTAAGTGTATATTGTTTAATATATTGTTATATGAGGTAAGATGCATGGTTATATTATTTTAGCAAACTAAAGGTGTTAGCATCCATACATAGGATGTCGAGAAGTAACAAGTCAGAGTGACTAATCTCTTTTGATTTGTTGAGAAAACTCAAGGCCAAAATTGAAACTAAGGCAAAGATCACGGTTAGGAGTTATATACTATAAAATTGAAAAGGAGTTATCCATCACTTATAGGGCTATCATTTTTGAGCAAACTCAAGGCCAAAATCCCAAGTCAGGTAAGTCTTACAAGAGAAATTAAAAGATTTCTATATATCTCTTAGGATTTTGAGAAATATAGAAGTCTAGTGGGGGCTTTGTCAGAAAAATGAAATAATAAGATTTAACCATTCTAATATTGTAAGAACATTTGTTATATAAAACTGTGGTAATCAACTTGAAAATAAATTAGGTGAAAACGACCAAACTAGATTGTTTACTAAAAATGACAAACTCACTGGACTAGATTACACCTGTCGACTAAGGGTGATTAAAATAGCACTAACTTATGAAATATTATTGTCTACCACAACTGAACTTATAAGAACCAAACCTACTGAGAGTGTAGATCTGGAAATAGTTAATTCTTACTATACATGGGTAGCTGATTGTGACATGGCCTAAGCATTTGTTTCGTCTATTTTGGAAAAATCATTGCAAAGACAACAAGGGAAATTTCGTCCATAAAGTCTTTGATAGCCTAGCTAAGAAATTGTTTAACTAGAAGATGAATAAGGGAGGCAGTGTACATGACTTTGTTATAATGAGGAAAGGATATATTTATAGGCTTTTTGAGCTTGGTGCTAAGAAAGAAGAAGAATTGCAAGTGGACTTGATTCCAGGCTCGCCAACTTTATAGCTTAAGTCATTCATATTGAATTTCAATATGAACCTGATAAAAGTGAGCCTTATCAAGATCCTCAATATGTTGAGGTCAATTCAAGGTTAATTTAAAGATCAAGGTGCTGTGTTCTCTATAATAGGGAGGGCATCATCTTCAAAATGTTTTAAGAAAAGAATTGCGATGGTAAGAATGGTAAGGGTGGTGCCTCTAGTCATAAGGTGAATATAACCATTGCATAAGTATGGTCACTAGAGAAGGAGCTACCCAGATCATCTAAAGGTAGTGAGAGAGAATAAGGAACCAAATTCCTCAGATCCTAAAGTAATGTTTATGGTTCAAAACTATTTTGTAATCAATAATAACTCTTACGTTTTAAATACTAGATATGGAACTCATATCTGTAATTTGTTACAAGGCCTTAGGAGTAGGCTGCCCATAGCAAAGGTAGAAATAAGCCTATAAGTTTCTAATGGACTTATAGTATATGCAACTGTAATTGGAGATTTTCATTAATTTTTCCGAGTGGATATGTTCTTGTTTTGAACGATTTCTTTTATGTAGAAAACTTTATTTGCAGAAAAATTAGTTTGTCCAGATTAAATAAGACTAGATATGGTTTTCATTATAATAATGATGTTATGAACATTGTGTTTGATGGAAATAGAATTTGCAATGGTGTTTTGGATAATGACATTTATGTTCTTAAGTTTAAACATATATTTGTTGTCAATAGTTCTTTTAATGTTAATGTTATATATAGTTATTTTTGGCATTATAGGCTAGATACTATTAGTGACGAAAGACTACACAAATTAAAAACCAAAGGTTTTCTCCCCACTTTTGATTATTAATCATTTGACACTTGTGAGTCATGTCTTAAAGAAAAAATGACCAAGTGCCCCTTTAGTGGAAATAAGGGAAGAGTTAATGAACTCTTAGGTCATGTACATACTGATGTATGTGGCCCAATTCCAATAGTAAGGAAAGACAGTTTCTCATATTTCATGACATTTACTGATGATTTCTCTAGATTAGGATACATATATCTTACGAAGAATAAACCTAATGTCTACAAGATATTTAAAGAGTATAAGAATGAGGTTAAAATTCAGAAGAACCATAAAATCAAAATACTTCTATCGATAGAGGAGGTGTTAACCCGCTTTTTAACATAGCAGATTTCAGCTAGACTTAGAAGATTCAAACAAGGATGAAACGACTTGAAAATTGGGAGGCACACTTAGAGGGACTAGAGAATTGAGCTCAGGAAGTTCGGTCGAAAAATTGGCTAAGTTCTTAACTCGTCCCGAGTTAAGGCCTTAATTCAACTGGTTGAAAAATTAGCTAAGTTCTTAACACATCCCGAGTTAAGGCCTTCGGTCAACTGGTTGGAAAATTGGCTAAGTCCTTAACTCCTCTCGAGTTAAGGAGAACATCGAGATGGAGACAGAATGACATGAAATTTAACGAGAGCACTTAGGAAAGGCAAAAGAAGGACTTGGAAAAATTTCACCATGATTGGGCTGAAGCACCTCAACTCGTCTCGAGTTAAGGACTTTAACTCGTCCCGAATTAAGGATTTGACTCGGGATGGCTTGGGTCTTCCGATATGACTTCATGATATCTCTTGGACTTCATTGCTATTGGGCCCCTGACTAAATGTAGCCCGATTCCTCTATAAATATCAACCTACCTACTACCAGAAAAGAATCTTCTCTCTGTTGAATCTCCATTAACACTCTTTGGCTTGGAGCTTCACCGATACCTTCTTCACTTTTTATCTCTTCCAAACTTATTTAAATTCATTGTAACTTAGATCTTGGGAAGAAATAGTTGTAATCCGGAGAAATAACAACTAGCAACCAATTATAAAACTTTATTAAAGTGGACGTAGGCCGGAGACTACGCCGAACCACTATAAAACTAGTATGTGTTCTTGTTTATTCTTTACTTTTTCTTTTACTTTCATCTTAACTGGTGCTTTCATCCGATTTTCGGATGTTGAACCATTTTTTGAGTTAATAGGAGGTGAGTATTTTGGACAAGAGCTCCAACATTACTTAAAAGATAAAAGGATTATCTCACATATCACTCCACCCTATACTCCTCAAAATAATGGTGTTTTAGAACAAAGAAATTGAACCCTATTGGGTATAGTTTATTCTATGATGAGTAAGGCTAAGTTACCTCTTTCCTATTAGGGATATGCACTATAAACCGCATCAAATATGTTGAATTTGATGCCTACTAAATTTGTGCCTAAGACACCATATGGAATGTTGTACGGGAAGAAACTAGGGCTCATGTATTTGAAGGTGTGTGGTTGTCCATCTTACATTAAGAAAGTTGGCTTCAATAAACTTGAGGCAAATCCAGCTTTATGTAAATTTATAGGATGTCCCAAATATTTTATGGGATACATTTTCTACAATACAGATGAACAAAAAGTTATTGTCTTTTCAAAACGCTGTCTTTTTGGAAAGTGAATCTCGGTTAAAAGAAATGAATAGCAAAGTTGCATACTTGGATAAGATCTGAGAAGCTAACACAAAAGCTGAAAATGCAAAAGAATCAAATTCACTTATGCACGATAACATGCAACTCTTAAATGGTCTAATAGGGAATCCCACGCACCAGAGAGATACTATGGACTTCTTGTGGATGTTGAGAAATATGATTGTATCCTACAAGATGACATTCCTCTCACATTCTAAAATAATCCGTGCCTCAAGACACACTGATCCAATGTCCAAAAATGACATTGGATTTGCACGTGCCTAGAAGTACAAATTATTAGGTTTTTGTGGTTTACATGATATAGAGGAAAATATAATTTTAATCATTCTACTGTTTCAGATCCCATAATTAAAGTATAAAATATAAATTCCAAAAATATTCAAAATTCATTACTCTTTCAAAAATAACAGTAGTTCATACAAGAAGTGTCTAGATCGCGTCTCCAATTAGAAAGATACACAAGTCTGAAGTGAAATAAGATACAATGAGAACGACAATAATAAATATAGCTTCAAGGCTCATGGTTACCTCTTCCATGCATCGTATTCTTACCGTACCATCTACTACCCGATCACCATGTAATTTGTATAAAGAGGAAGTAATAACAGGATCAAACAAGGCCTGGTGAGTGAATAATGTCACTAGTGGTATGGTTTTGAGAAGTAATTAAATTGTAGTTATAATCTACACAACCTAGGGGTGTTCATTTGTGTATGCATACTACATATAAGGAATTATTCCATTTTATAGATTATAAGGTAACAATCCTTGATATGCCTAAATCCAATAATAACCTATAAAGATTTCCACCAGAAGTTTGGACATTCAAAAGGTGAGTAAACTTAGGGATACTCCGAGCATACAGTCTCGACAATAAATTACATAATTATACATTTAGCAAACATTCTCAATGGCAAACCGCTTAGTTGCATTGCACCGAGTATACATCTCAATGCCCAAGCCCAAGCATTGAATCATAGTCCGATGGTAGTTGCCACCGAAGCATTAAGTAATCTCCTCGTTAGAGCCTGTATCATGTGCTCTATATCATTCAACTTGTAGCAATAAGGGTCAAGTAAATGATTCAACTCCTTTGTAGGTGCAACTTGTTAATTACATGCTTATCTTACTATGGTGGCTGCCTCCATCTACTCTCTTCTATAGTCAGCAAATATGTGACAGGAACCGGCTACATTAACAATAAGAACATTTAATTGCTACATAATTGCAGGCTACTTGAGTGTCATGTTATAAAGCATCATGAAGTGTGAACCTATGTACATTACCAAGCACACAACCAATTCTTCTTGTTACATAGCTCCATGCAGTTACATGAACTCTGGAAAGTTAAGGAAGCGGGAACAAGTTTCTTCGATCCACCCTACTTAGCCTACACTAGGTCTAGGTTTAACCTATGCTTGCTTTAGCAATTCAAATGTCTAAATCTAGCATTCAGGCATCTGGACTCTTTTTCATATATTTCAACTTTTGGTTCAGATGTCCGATTTACTGTACAAAATCAACTACAGACATTCAAACATCTAAACTTACTTTCAGATGTCTGACTTAGATTTCAGATGTCCGAATCAAATCTTTAGACGTTTGACCTAATCAAATTTAAATATTTCACTTTCGGTTTGATTTTTCTTAGTTTTAGGAAATATTCAGACATCTGGGATGAATTTTCAAATGTTTGAACTACTATATTTTCTATTGTTCTCTTTTTAATCTGTTAATCTTTTTTTCAGGCTTAAGTATTACCATATAATTCATTTTAAACAAGCATTTATCGACAATTTCAACTTTATTCATTTCCAAACCCTTTAGGTATTTTATCCAATTTATTGTATATAACTTTTCAACAATTGTCAACGTATATTATGTTTTATTTAAAGTTAATAGAATCAAGCCAAGATAATTTATAAAGGACGTATTCATATACTCACTTTTTATCCATACAAATTAGATCTATAAAGTTTCAGAGTTGATTTCTAACCAATTTACCCTCCTACCAAATTTCAGTAATTATATTATCGAATCATTGCCGTAAATCTTCCATAAAAATTATTAATTATAATTAAAAATCATATATTTAATTCTGAATAAATGTATAAATGGAATTTAAATACTTATCTATATCATACTCATGCCATATATACATCCACTCATCTTTATGGTATTTGAAAGTTTTTCCTTTGTAATCCGATTAGATTTGGTGTTCCTCTTCCTCACTTTAGCTCACAATTGTTTTAATTCGTTTCTCTCTCTTCTCTTCAATTTGATTCTCTACTTTTATTCAAAGTTTGGATTTTAATTACTTGAAAAGATTTGTAGAGATAGAATTGATGAGATATATTTAGATCTAGCTTTTCTTTAGTTGGATGGAAGCTAGGGTTTTTAGAATGAAAAAGAGTGGGGCTTGGTTATGTGTATAGGTAAATATTAGGTGAATTCTAGGCCTAAGAAAATTATTGTTTTACACAAACCCCTTGTCCCTAATATATGCAAAATTCTTTTCCTTTCATTTTGTTAAAAATAACGTTTATTTTATCCTAATCGATGTCATTAAATAAAATTCAAATCAATATCATTAATTAATATTCTAACATATACATTATTAACTATAATTGGGAATCAAGGATTAATATTTAAACATAAATGTGTATGTGTGTGTGTATAAACACACACACACACAGACACACACACACACACATATACACACACACACACATTTATATATTGATTAAGAGCGTTACCCTTTATTAATATTGTTCTACAATTGTAATTAATTGGTATTAATCTTTCCAAATTCAAAGAAAAATCTAATTTACCCTTATTCTATATAAATACAAAGATAGCATAACTTTTCCTTAAGAAATGCATTCCTCCCACAAATATATTGTTATCTTTCATTAGTTATAACTATCACTTTTATTATCATGGTAAATAATACTTTCCATCTCAAGCGATTTATGTTTTGTGCATATAAATATTTCTCACCTTTTCTTTCTATGCAAATAAAATAATTGTATTCTTTTAAAGTAATTCAAACATATTCATAAAATCATTGTATACAAAAAAGAGTTATAACCCATTTATTAAATATATTTATACTTATTCTTGTAATCAATCCTTAAGTTTAAATTCCAAATAGGTACAAAACCAGAAGTGGTAGTACGGTAGATGAAATGTATCTCCTTCATCAGGTATCTGTTTCTGATGTTTTATTATGAATTTATGGTAGAAAAGTCTAGATTTCCTCAGTGATAAAAGAAAATAAATTTCCCAAACTTTATAATTTGCAAAAATTTAGATTTTTAGCCTTTTATAAAATTGGCAAAATACACTTTTAATTAATTATTTATTTTTACTAAAAAAATAGGGGTGCTACATTCTGCCCTCCTCCTTAACAGAATTTCATCCTTGAAACTCCATGATACAGAAAATGCAACTCGTAGACTCAACTGTACAATAGCAATCATGTGTATGTTCAATACAAACTCAACCCAACCACACATAATGTATCCAAACAATTTATATCAAACATATCTATTTCCAGACATTCCTCATGATATGAGATATGGTATCCATACGGATACCAACTATAATTTGAATCTGGGTAACCATATATAGCAATGACAAAATAGCTATAAATAAATAATACATAGTAATAGCCAAATAGATGCAAATAGATAATTTTCATTCATTAAACCAACATATGTTAAGAATATGGCATGTGAATAATGCATAATACTAATGCAACTCCTATATGGATGCAAGATCATGGTGTCAAGCAAAATAGCCTAAAATATACTGATAACTTCTATGTGTATGCAATATGTTGTACAATAAGTCAAGCCACATATCAAAACATAACCATACAACAAAGCATACCACACCATCCAATTTCTTAATTTACTAGTAGTAATCTATAGCTACTATTCATCCATAATTAAATAAACTAATCACTCTAACAAAAGAGCAAATGGAAAAATCCTCCAGAAAAGTATCAACATAAGAAAGTCAGATTCTCTCCTTCCCTTTCCAAATACTTTGAACTGGATCGTTCTTCCAACCTCAACTTATTGCCTTTACTACTAGCATATAAACTCGAGTCACTACAAATATACATGCATAGGTAAACCCATCTTGCTAACTTAGATAATCTGATGTTAACAAGTACCATAACCAGTAACTTGGGCACAAGTGTGCCCCAATGGAAAATGTAGCCTCCTGCAAGCCACAATGCACAACACAATGCCTTAATCATCGCAGTAGTATATTGATCGCTTTTTGGATACTAAGGTAAGAAAACACAAAAGTGGATGGTGTCTCTCTGTAACGATCCGTATTTTACATATTGAAGAATAGTAAAATATTATTTTTAAATCCATTTGTGGTTATACTGTATAAATTTGGAAAATGTCTACTTGTGACATTTTCTCTTCTTAGAATTTTGATCAGACGATTTTGATTCTAAACATCTTGTAAAGCCTATAACTTTTGATAGAAGCCGAATACAAGTCTAAAACCACGTTCAATATATTACGATGATGATTTCACTTTTCGTAGTGGTCAAATTAAAAATTTGGACTTAATGTTTAGGAGATATGGCCATTTAAATTTTAGATAATTATTGACTAAACTAGTGGGTAATTAATTAAGTCAAAATAAGCTCACTAACTGTTTCACAATTTGTGCCTAATTAGGGATAATGAGATAGATCCAAATCATTTTCCTACTTCCCAAAATTGATCGAAACCTCCATTAATTCATTTTCAACCAAAAAGATCTTATTTTTCATACTTTAATTGGCCTAAATGCATCATTAAAGGGTGATTAACAAGGAAAATCTTAGGATTACTATTTGGACCGCTTTAGGATATATGCCATCACCGTTCATCTCAGATTTACATTGCTAATTAGGTAAATTTAGTGCCAAGTGAGTGATATTTTTCTCTTACTATGCCATGTATGTAGATATAGTTAAATTATATTTATAAGTAATTTTTAAAATTAAAATATTTTAAAACCTTGATTTGATGTCAATAATGCCCTAAAACTATATTTAAAATGATAGATTTGGATTTTGATACATTTTATATAATTTACTAACCATAATTGCTATTTTGTGGAAAATTGGATCTAGAACAATTTATGCTAGTAAATTGTGTTTGGATGAATTATATGCACCACTTGGATGTTGTATGATGATACTTGATTTTGTATGAATTATTTTGATGTGTTTTCCAGTTGTTTTGTGTAGTTAGGGTTATGGTACATCGTTCGGTGCTAAATGGCATCAAAGTGTTCGAAAGGTGATGCAACTTGGATATGATGTTGTTTGAAGTACTAGGAGGCCCCAAAAAAGTCATAATCAATTTGGAGTTGATTAGGATGCTCGAATTATGGTCGTCAAAATCATGTTGGTGGTGACCAAAATATGATTATAATTTAGTGCATCGAATTTTAAAGGGGATTGGTTTGGGTTTTGGATGAGAAGGCTTTGAGTTGTGCCCAGTGTGAAAACATTTAAGATCAAGTATAAACGACTTCAAAATACACTTACAACTAAATTTAGATATTAAAGGCAGTGGACCGTGGGTAGATAAAATAAAAATTATAAAACAATGAATAGAAATGAAAAAGCTCATATAGAATTTAAGCATCAAGATATTATACAATCTCATATGAATAATTAGACATTAGACAAATCCAGTATATAAGATATTATATATTATACATAAGATATTAAAATAACAGCTGTAAAATTTTGATGCAAGAGGTATACCAATCTCTCTCGTGGATACGACTGCTTCCAACCCTTTTCTCCGTTCTTTGCTTTCATCTTCAAACTTACAAATGCACATGTTTACATATGATAAAAGGAAAAAGGTTTCAACTATGTTTGGACTGCACCTAGCCCTATACACAATTGTCATAGGCTCGATAGCTATTGCATAGGAAAAGGCTGCATATGTACCACTTTTGCAAGATCAAGCCCACGTAGTTCTGTTTTCTGCTCTTCTCCTGCATCCAAATACTTGTTAGTACATAAAAACCATCACATCCATATAATCATCGCAATCAATTCAACCAACATAAACATTATTCCTACCCATTCATCACAATGAATCATTATGGGATAATAACAATAATATTACACAACCATCAACATCAGTAGTATTAATTACCAACCTCAATCATCAAATAAGGAAAAACAACATAAATATATTTACATTCATCCTAACCATATATTATAGTAACACATCACTAAGTAAGTATAAACCATCATTCGTGTATTAATCATTTCATAATAGTAACACAACATCAATCATCAAATTAATCATAATAAACTACCTATCGTTAGTTGTAAAAGTGGTAAAATATCGCACGTTCATCAAAATGCCATACTATCATGAAACATCAAATACATATGATAAGTACAATCAACAATTAATCACACATTCAACAACCATCCAAATAATATATTATTCTCTTAAGTATAAAATCATTTTATTATTATTTATTATAAAGTCGCCTTTATTTATTCATCCTTAAAATAATGATAACTCTTTTAGACGATAATATACTCTTTAAATCGTTTATTGTGCTTCATTCCTTCAAATACACCAAATATTGTATTTTAAATCAAAAATAGTAATCTTCATCAAATCGCTTTTTAAGACGATATTA
Organism: Allium fistulosum; assembly: GCA_030737815.1. Lineage (NCBI taxonomy): Eukaryota > Viridiplantae > Streptophyta > Magnoliopsida > Asparagales > Amaryllidaceae > Allium > Allium fistulosum. Next base: position 425,689,056 of record CM060906.1, read on the forward strand.
TTATTTATAAAATCTCACTTTATCAAATAATATAATAAACCTTTTAAATTTAGTTCAAAATTTACTTATCCAAAAATTCATAAATAATAACCATATTAAATTTATTCCATAAATTTCATTTTATTTCATTAAACCATTGTTATTTACAAACATCACACAAAAGAAGTAAATAATCACGCCTATCATTTATTTATCAAATTTTCCCATTATTACGCAATTTCACCCACTTTATTTTAATTAATTGCATTTAATTTTTAAGTAGACAATTAATTACAATTACATCCAGTAATACAATAAACAATCAACCCAAGTCATATATATCCAAAATGTTCACAATAACCAAACTATCACCGATACACCAGCACATACACTAATAATAATAATTAATCTTTCATGGATAAGCATTTAATATTTTAAAGTTCAATTAATTAAATTAGCCATACTAGTGTGCTTTTTCAAAGAGCCTCCAAGCTTTGCAAACCCAGTGCCAAATTGTCCGGATTTCTAACACTAGTCCAAGGGAAGAAACCGTGCATGGATAGTGTACGTGCATGAAAGATATGGAGGTTAGAAGTTTCAGGGTTTAACTTATAAATGTTAGATAAGGGCTAAAATGAAAAGGAAGCAATCACCTCAAATGGTGATATACCTAGATATATATTTCAAATCAACGAAGAGTAGTGTTTTCTCCTTCCATCATAACCCAAATCACTTTCAAACCTATGTATATGCATTGTTGAATGAATTCCTATGTAACACCCCAAGAAAATTAGTAAGAAATAAATAACTTAGATAAATTAATTAAATAAGATAGGGCTAAAAATAGAATTTTGTAAATAGCAGAACTTAACCATGACAGGAGTATCGTTGCGTTTATGGCAAAATTCCGAACAATTTCCACATATAATGTTTTGAAAACGGAGCTCAAGCGAAAAAGTTATGAATGTTTAAATTTTTCAAATTTAAAATAATATAAATAGAATTCAACATCAAATAAATAAATAGTTCTTAAAGTTTAAAGTCAAAAGCAACAGTAATTATATTTTGGGATTAAAACTAACGTTAACGTCAAAGGAGTGATTAATGATTAAAATAAATTAATCAATGGAAAGAATAAGCATTCCCAAAAACAGGACCACTAGTCGACCAACTACATGGGTCAGACGACCGCTAGCAGCCGACCAGTCCGTGTGTATTGCTGTTAGGGTTTTGTGGAAACGAACATAGCGGATTTTGTTATTTTTAACTGACTTAAATTCAATGGTTCAAGTGCATTCAACCATTAGTGCATTCAACCATTATAAATAAGGAACTAGCCCCTTCACTTTTATTCATAAATTATTTTGGAAACCATGAGAAGCTCTGTCAGTCTCTCTTATCAAAGAGATAGAAAAATACTTAGGGTTTCAGGTAAGAATTTCAGATGTTTATTATTCAATTTCCAATCCTTTTCTCCTCCAATCCCTAAATTTATGAATCTAATCCGTATATTATACCCTTGTTGTATATTTCTAAAAGGAGAGGTCTGTAAGTGATTAAAGCAGGCATATCAAATCCAAAAAGGGAAGAGCTAAGGACTGGTTGTGAGTGGAAACCTTAGTGTTTCCTATTTTAGTAATTGTATAGTATAACCTGGATATGGTATATGCCTTTGGGGAATTTTTTTTACGCAAACATCACACTAAAATCCCAAAATTTTCCTAAAGCAAAATGTCAATTCTTAAGTTTGAATCTCAATCATTCTATATTAAAATAATGGAATTGTGTAAGTATTGCAGTTTAATATTTTAAATTCTATTTCAGTTCTTATCTTTTTCTTTGGATCTGATTAAGGGTTTTGAAAAGAATAAATTGGAAATGGTGTGCATGGTACAAATTCTTTTATTCAAAGTTTACACCACCTTTCCGCAATTTAAATAGAAATTCTCTTTTTTAATTTTATACAAAATAGTTGAATAGAGCGTAAAAGCATTTGAACTGTAAGATTTTATTAATGATTGATTCTTCTGTTTTAGTATAAAATAAGTTGGTTTTGGATTCTATTTTATACAAGTCTGTTAATTTAATTGTGGATAGTGGATATATGGAATATGTGTTGATATAGAATTGAACTTGTATAACTTCAACATTTTTAACATTTAAACGTTAGTTTAGGGAGTAATCTTCGCACGTATATTTTACACGCCTATTTATATATATTAGCGTAAATAACGTACAATTATAATGTATTAGTTGCATAGTTAATATAATATTAATTATCATTAAATCTTTTTTAGGAAAGTATTTAATTGAAAAGGCAAAATAAGAGTTTTTCTTATAAGGCCTTGATATGTATGTGGTGAGATGTAGGATAATATATTAAGAGAGTGTTTTAAATTATGACTAAAGTTATAGGGATCCGAGGTCAGTCAAAAGCACATAGAAGTTTACCTAGCTAATCTGGCTATCAGTAGTGTGATTCTAGGTTTGATGTGAGATGTCGCGTATAATAAGTAACCATGGAGGACGCGAGGTTAATCCCAATTTTGCAGGGTAATCCGGCCCAATTAATTCGGCTGCTAGTACTTATGCATAGTTCGACTAATGTGAGATGTCACGGTTGGGTTACGGGTCATAATAAGGACTTTCTTCGGGGATTGAAGGTAGTAAGTGGCTGGTTAAGGGACCACCTCATCCCCCTTATAGAAATATATTAAATGGTGAGGGTAAATGGTTGGGCACGGTAGAGGATATCTTGAAGAAGGTTCGCTTCAGATTTGTAGTAGTAAGTAGCTTGAAGAGAATCCGTGCAATGTCAACAAGATAGTACTAGAGAGGAGTCCGCCTTGGGATGGGTAGTAAATGATGTGGACCTATCTTAATGAGGTATTAAATGGTCAAAGTCTGCTAGTCTCCATTCAAAAGGTACTAAGTGGCTTGGGTATTATCTTTTGCATTGTTAAGACATTATTGACAATATATATGGATTATTGGGATGAAAGAATAATGGATTGGGAAAGTCTTAAGGCTTGTGATTGGAAAACTTATAGTATGGTTTAGATACGTAAGAAAAATTCTTATTTAAATTATACTGCCCAAGTACTATTATAGAAAGGCTCGAGATTTTATTCACTAGACATTGTTGCTCTAACTCCCTCCTCATTACAACACATGTTAGAGATATTGATGCAGATTTTCAAAGGTGGTGGCGGAGATGAAGACTTATGGTGGTTACTATTTATCTACTTGCTACTTCCATTATTTCAAACATACCCATTAAATAATGTTGTAACTTTGGAATATTTTTCTATGGACAGTTGTTAGTTATTTATGGTTTTGTGTTATGATTTCATGATATTTGGATTTCGAATTAAATGGGTATTGTTTTGATATTATAATTTTTTTCCGCTGTGAGTTTCTGAATGTGTAGAAAAATAGCTCTATGTATTGTTCTTTATACCAATGAACAACCAGCTTTGGAATGGGTCTAAGTTTCAATGGGTCTTTTCTAGGTCGAAATTTAGGCTTATTTCAAGGAAAATTGTCACATTTGGTATCAGAGCCATGTTACCCGATCAAAGGGGATATACATATGACATACTTATTATTTTTGAACTTATTTTTCAAAGCACTACCATATATAAATATATGTACTTATTTTTTAAACTCTATAAATTCTGACTATAGAAGTATTTGCAACTATATTCCAAAGGGATGGACGAGGCTACTATGAGTTGGAGAAATACAATAGAGTTAAATTTATGCTTTTACCCTGATTACCTACGGGGCAGAGGTCATATCATAAGAAAATATAGATGGAAAAGATTATAGCTTTGAAATTAATAAAGCAATAAATGTGAAATAAATAGGAAGTTACAAGAATTTAATAAGGAAATTATGAGGTTAATTATGAAGAGATAAGGAAGGTATAACAGGAAAAATTAGAATGAATTAATAAATGTCCTTGGAAATTGTTCGGTTAGAATAATAATCATTTGTTACGGATAATTGATATTTATAGAATTAGAAGAGAATCATGTTAAGTAGTATTTAAATATTATAAGGCAATATAATTGTAAACATCCGAATGTAAGGGGTGATAGGAGTGCAACAAGATTTGAAGAAGGAGTGACGTAAGTTCTAGCAAGAAGTTTTCATTAATCACCATGAGAAGGTAACCAGATTTGTATAAAGACTGGGTTGGAATGATGAAGAAAGATCAATAGAAAGGACAGTTTGAATCAATTTCTAAAACCAACCTCGTGTGAAAGAATTGATAGAAATATTTTTGGAAACTTCCTTGAAATGTTTTAAATGTGACTTTCAAAGGATTTATTGAGAAGTTGTTGTTTTGTAAAAGTAAGGTAATTTGGAAATTCGTAACTTAAAATTTTATTGAGTTGAAGGTTTTTGAATAAATAGTTTTTTTTAAAAGGATTTTTCATTTTTTGGAACTCTTAGTTCAAAAATTGTTGAGTTAAAAAGTTTTTGGTTTAAAGATTTTTGATAAAGGGATTTTTCTTTTCTGAAATAAAATAGAGCATAGGTTGGACTCAACAATTATTCATTTTTGAAATAATAAGTTCTTTTTTTAAAAGGGATAAATGAGAATGGAACTTGATTGAAATAGGATTTGTAATCTAATTAGAGATAATATAGGAGAGAAGTGATGGGAATAGGATAAAAAAATGATAGGATAGTGTAATGGGGGTTTCTAAGTTTATATTTTCAATGACAAATATTTTGGATTAGGTACTTAATGGTTTTAAAATTTTAGTTTTAAGAATGGTGGGGACCAAACCAAACCAAAATATTTTATGGAGTAAATAAGGATCATTATCTGGGTAAGAAAGGTTATTGGTTTTAGGATATGAATAAAATACGGATATAGTATATAACATGATCTGGAAATTTGAAATCAATCCCATGTATTTACAGAATTTTGGTAAATTTGAAAAGATGTTAAAAATCTATGACATGGTTGTAAATTAGGTTGGTCTAGTTGACTTGGAATGTGAATTTCTATGATTTAATTTATTTGAAGCGAGTTCCATGTAAATTTCATAAATTATCAAATCCAAAAATATATATAAATGTATGTCGTTTGTATTAACAAGGGATATACCAAAAGAAGAAAGAGATATGTAAGATATGGATATTCTTTTCCATAGTTTACACTATCTATTTCAAGAAAAAAAAGAAATAATTCATTATAATTTAAAATGGAGCAAAAACCCACTTTTGGTTAATTTAAGAAGATTATAATGGTAGTCTTTTTTGGAAGGGTTACCCTGATAAACTAAAATATGAAAAGGAATGTTCTAGTTTAGAAATAGATACACCTATAACCGCGCTTAATGTAGAAAAATAAAAATATATAAATAACGTAATTTACGACTATATACATATTAGTTAGTAATTAACGGATTAGGATTTATGGACATTAGCGACAAATATAACGGGCAATAAATTTGAAATCAATGAGTGTTAAAAGAAATTAAATGGGGACTGATTAGTTAATTTAGTATGGCATTTATGAAGAAATTGAATCGGCATAATATATGGATTTTAACTAAAGATGGATTTGAGATGGTTCAATTTTGACATTAGTGGTCAATTATTATGGGTATATTAACTAAAGTAATGGATAGACCGCATTTATTAGAAACAGAGAAGGAAAACTATGGAAGGTAGGTGATGGTGGAATGACATACTGCGAATGACCATCTTTGTTTAGTAAGGAGTGTTAGAACCACAACAACAATTAACACTAGTTGATGATGAATGACAGCTTCAAGCGAAATTTTCTTTCAGAATTTTTGGATTGTAATCACTAGTTGCCTCCCTTAGGTTATTGGAAAAACATACGATATGGTATGAGGAATGTTCCTGTTTCATCACTATGTTGATTTTATGTTTCATAACTATGTTGATTTTATGGATGGAATTAAACCTCTTGATAAATATATACATATTTAAAGGCAATGTAAATAAAGAAACTTTATGTGGACACTTAACTGGCGATAAATTGTGCGCAAGACTGGAAGTTAATAAGGAAATTAGGTTAGCAACCAGAAATTAAAGAACGCTTTGATCCCAAAAAAATTGGATTTTGGGGAAAATAAAATTTATCGGTAATGGAGGTTAGGCTAGCGTTAATGGACTACATTAGACTTGAGCAAAGAATGATGAGGAGATAGTAGATATTTTGGGTTATTAGGAGCCAAAGAGGCAATGAAGAAATTTGGGACAAAATGGATAGACTCACTAAAATCACCCATTTTATTCCTGATAGAAGCAATAGGATCGCGGTGTTTCTAACATAGATTTATATCAAGAAGATGGTTAGACTTTATGAAATTCCAATTAGCATTGTTAGAGATAGGAGCCTTTATTTACTAGCGAATTTTGGAGGATTTTGTAGTAGCTTTAGGAACTTCATTAAATCTTAGCACTGCTTACCATCCACAGACTAATGAACGAACTGAAAGGGTGAATAGGATTTTGGAGGACTCATTAGGAGTTTGCACTGGGGACTTTTGAAGACTTTAGAGCACATCAGGAACAGCATGTACCTTTAGTCGAATTCGCATATAATAATGGACACCAAGCGATGACCGGTATAACACCCTATGAAGTGGTTTATGGGAGGCCATTCAAATCGCCAATTAGTTGGTGTGAAACCACTGACAAAATTTTGCTCGGACCGAATTTAATTCATGAAACTTCAAAAAGGTAGAGTTAATTAGGCAACGTATGAAGGTAGCGCAAGATCGCCAAAATCCTACGTGGACAAGCGAAGAAATGAGTTAGATTTTGATGTTTGGGACATAGTGTTCGCTAAGGTTTCCGTTTCAAAAAGGTCGTAAGATTTGGAAAGTCGGGAAAGTTGGCACCAAAATTTATTGGGTCTTACCTAATTTTGGAAAGAATGGGAATACCTACTTATCATATAAAGCTACCGGATAAGTTGGCAAGAGTCCATGATGTTTTTCGCGTTTTGCACTTGAGGAAATGCCTTCATTGCATAACCGCTATAATAGATCCTAATCAATTAGGGAATATTAAGATGGGGCCAATAGCATCTCACGCCACTGCATGTATTGTGGAGCACAGAACAAGGAAGCTCTACAACAAAGAAATTAGGCGGGTTCGAGTACAATGGGGGAATAATCTTACAGAGAACATGAGGACTTCTCATCCTAAGCTTTTCTCCGGCAAACTTTTCTCTATAAATTTAGGTTTTGGTTGCATCTTGGTTGCTAGATTAGATGGTAAGAGACCGTTGCTGCACTCTTTACTATCCTTTTTTCCACTCTTATAGAAATTTATGCATGTTAGGACGTTTTGCATACATACTTATATGTCACCATCATACACTCATGCTAGAATTGAGCTCACCTATATTATATTTGTACACATAATCACCTTGCACATTTAGTTGAGTAGAGGATGTGTAGATAACTTGTTGTATAACATGGATGTTTATTGCGTGTTACGCTATCCTCCCCTTGGAAAGATTTCAAGGACGAAATCCTTTTAAGGGGGAGAATGTAATACTCAATGAAAATTAATAAGAAATAAATAAGTTAGATAAATTATTTAAATAAGATATGGCTAAAAAATGGAAAATTTGCAAACATCAGAATTTGACCATGGAAGTTATGTCGTTGCATCCGTGACAAAATTTTGATCAATTTCCATCTGTAATGTTTGTAAAATGGAGCTCAAACAAAAAAGTTATTGACGTTTGAAGTTTGCAGATTCAAAATAATTTAAATAGAATTCAAATTCAAATAAATAAAAAATTCTTGAATTTGAGATTCAAAAAGAAATAGTAAATAGACTTGGGGATTAAAATTAACATTAACGTCTAAGTATTAATTTAGGAATAAAATAAATTAAGCAACTACAAGATTAAACAATTCCCAAAAACAAGACCACCAGGCGACCGCCAACATGGGCCGATCAACCGCTAGGGGTCGACCAGTATTGTAGGGACGATCGACCGGTCCCTATGTGTGGCGCCTTAAGATTTACGCAGTTGAATGTGCCAGACTTTATTATTATTTTAACTGACTTAAATCTAACGGTTCTGGTGTATTCCAACCACTATAAATAAGAGCCTATCCCTCTCACTTTTATTCATAAATAATTTTAGGAACCATGCGAAGCTCTACCAGTCTCCCTCCTCAAAGATTCAGAAAAATACTTAAGGTTTCATGTAAGAATTTTAGATGTTTATTATTTAATTTTCAATCCTTTTCCCCACCAATCTCTAAATCTATGAATCTAATTCATACATAATACCTTTGTATATTTCTAAAAGGAGAGGTCTATAAAAGATTAAAGAAGGCATATCAAATCCAAAAAGGGAAGAGCTAAGGACTGGTTGTGAGTGGAAACCTTAGTTTTCCTATTTTAGTAAGCGCATATATATATATATATGCGTAAATAACGTACAATTATAACGTATTAATTGCATAGTATAATATTAATTATCATTAATTCCCTCTTAGGAAAGTAACTAATTGTAAAGGCGAAATAAAAGCTTTTCTTATAAGGCATTGATATGTATCATGAGAGATGTGTGATAATATATTAAGAGAATTTTTTATGTTATGATAAAGTTATAGGGATGCGAGGCAGTAAAAAGCACACAGAAGTCTGCCCAGCTAATTAGCAATATGAATTTGGGGCTTGTGTGAGACATCGCCTATAATAAGTAACCATGAAGGACACGAGGTTTGTCCCTATTTTATCGGGTAAACTTGCCTAATTAATCTACTTGTCAATACCTATGAATAGTTTGACTAATGCGAGACATCATGATTGGGTTGTGGGTCATAATACGAAGGACTTGCTTCGGGGATTGAAGGCAATAAGTGGCTGGATGAGGGCATGGTAGAGGATATCTCGGAGAGGGTCCAATTTAGATTTAAAGTAGTAAGTGGCCTGAAGAGATTCTGTGCAATGTCAGCTAGATAGTACCGAAGATGTGTTCGCATTGGGAAAGGTAGTAAATGACGAGGACCTGCCTTAAATGAAGTACTAAATGGTCAAATTCTGCCTAGTTTCCATTAAAAAGGTATTAAGTGGCTTGGGTACTATCTCTTGCATTGTTAAGTCATTATTGAAGATACATATGGGTTATTGAGATAAAAGAATAGTGGATTGGAAAAGCCTTAGGTTTTATAGCCTAAAAACTTATAATATGGTTAAGATACGTAAGATATAATCTTATTTAAACTATACTGCCCAAGTACTATTATAGAAAAGCTCAATATTTTATTCACCAGACATTGTTGTTCTTACTACCCACTTATTACAACACAGGTTAGAGATGTTGATGCAGATTTTCAAAGGTAGTGGTGGAGACGCGGACTTGTGGCGGTTGTTATTTATCTACTTACGTTATTTCTTTTATTTTTTATGTACCCATTAAACAATGTTGTATCTTGGGAATATTGTTTTATGGATAGTTTACGGTTGTTCATGGTTGTGTGTTATGAATTCGTGACATTTGAATTTTGAATAGAATGGGTACTTTTCTGATATTATATTTTATTCTTCTATTGTGAGTTTCTGAATGTGTAGATAAATAGCTATGTGTATTATTCTTTATACCAACCAACGGCCAGCTTTAGAAATGGTCTAAGTTTCAAACAGCCTTTTCTAGGTTGGAATTTAGGCTTGTTGCGAGGTGGGTTATGACTTTTAGTATCAGAGCCAGTTACCCGATCAATGAGGATAGGTATACATATGAGTGGCATACTTATTATTTTGAAAGTATTTTTTAAAGCCCTACTATATATATATGTATATATATATATATTTAGCAGGGATTTGAAAAATACTTTTAAAATAATAAGTATGCCACTCATATGTATACCTACAAATTCTGACTATAAAAGTAGTGGCGACCATATTCCGAAAGGATGGACGAAGCGAATATGAATTGGAAAAATAAAATAGGATAAAATTTATACTTCTACCCCAATAACCCGGGGCAGAGGTCGTATCATAAAGGAAATGTAGATTGAAAAGAGTATAACTCTAAAATTAATAGGGTAATAAATAGAGAGCTATAAGAACATAATAAGGAAATTATTAGGGTAATTCTGAAGAGTTAAGGAAGCATAATAGGAAAAATTGGAAAGGATTAATAAATGTCCTTAGAAATTATCCAAATAGAATAATAATCATTTGATACGGACAATTGACATTTATAGAAATAGCAAGGAAACATGTTAAGTAGTAATTAAATATTATAAGGCAATACAATTGTACACATCCGAAAGTAAGGGGTGATAAGAGTAAAGAAAGATGTGAAGGAGTGAAGCAAGTTCATCGAATAAGGTGTGCATTAATCACTACGAGAAGATAACCATATTTTTATAAAGATTGAGTAGGAAAGAAGAAGAAAGTTCAATGGAAAGGACAATTAAAGTTGATTTCTAAATCCAACCCCATATTAAAGAATTTGATAAAAAGATTTTTGGAAACTTCCTTGAAATGTTGTAAATGGGTCTTTCAAAAGATTTATTGAGAAGTTGTTGTTTAGAAAAAGTAAAGGAATTTGGAAATTTGTAATTTAAATATTTGTTGAGTCAAAAGTTTCTGAACCAAATGTTTTGGTAAATAGAGTTATTCATTTTATAAAACAGTTAATTCAAAAATTGATTGAGTCAAAAAGTTTTCGTTTAAAGATTTTCGATAAAGGAATTTTTTGTTTTTGAAATAAAATAGAGCGTAGGTCGGACTTGAAAATTTTTCATTTTATAAATAATAAGTTCTTCTTAAAAGGGCATAAATGGAAATGGAACTTGATTGAAATTGGATTATCGATCTAGTTAGAGATAATATAGGAAAGAAATTATGGGAATAGGATAACAAAATGTTAACATAGAAGTTTACGTTGTCTACTTCACTTTTCATTGTTTAATGTTATAAAAGATGTTTTCGAATGTTTTGAATTAAAAAACCAACTTTTAAAGGAATAAATCTTTGATGTAGAGAGTTTTTATAAAGAGGGAAATTATTTTGCTCCTTTTTAGAACTAAGTAATCCTTTTTGAATTTATGACTTAATAATAGTTGGTTTAATAATCGGTTTTTTGAATGTTTTAGGTTAAAAATCCTACTTCTAAAGAGGTAAGCCTTCAAGGTAGAAGTCTTTGAGAAGAGAAATAATTTTGCTAAGCATTTTTTGAAAATTTTGAATTTAGAGTTAAGAATAAAGCGGCAATGTTTAGAAAATTATGTTCGAATGCTTTTTGAGAAGTTGGGTTCAAATGTTTCTAGAAGGTTTTGTTCAAGTGTTTAATAAAAATGGAATATGTATATTTATATAATAAAATAAAATTTGGTGTTTAAATGCTTTCAGGAATTCGATTCCTCAAATTGTTTTGCAAGTTGGAAATTCTTTTGGAAAATATGCTTAAAAGGTTTTCTTTTTATATGAGAAAATTTCTAAATTTCAAATGTCACGTACTAGTGTAATGGGGGTTTCTAAGTTTATATTTTCAGAGATAAAGATTTTGGATTAGGTACTTCATTACTTTGAAATTTTAGTTTTAGTAATGGTGAGGACTAAACTAGACCAAAATATTTTATGGGGTAGATAGGATAACTCCCTAGGAAAGAAAGGTTAAAGGTTTTAGGATATGAATAAAATAAAAATAGTATACATAATCTGATCTAGAAATTTGAAATTAGCCCCAAGTATTTATATTATATTGTAAAGTTGTTATGATATTCCAGATCTATGATAGGGTTGTAAATTAGGTTGCCTTAGTAGAATTGGAATGTGAATTTCTATGTTTTAATTTGTTTGGAGCGGGTTCTGTTCAAATTCCATAAATTGTCTGATCCCAAAACATGTATAAAAGTGATTCGTTTGAATTACAAGGGATATACTAAAAAGAGAAAAATATGTATAAGATATGGATATTCTTTCCCATAGTTTACACTATCTATTTCAGTAAAAGAAAAGAATAATTCCTTATAATTTCAAATGAAGCTAAAATATCATTTTTGGTTAATTTATGGAAGATTATAACGGTAATCCTTTTTAGAATGATAGCTATAATAAACAAAAATATGGAAAGGAATGTTCCAGTTTAGAAATTAATAAACAGATACATGTATAACCGCACTTAACGTACTTGTTACCACCGAAAGTTGGCACAACACCCAATAGATTATATGTAGAGAAATAAATTAAGAAATCAAAATTAAAACAGAGGAAATAAGCAAAAAAAACAATGACAAATAGATTTATAGTGGTTCGGCGTTGAATGCCTACGTCCACCTTGATGAAATAACTTTATTAATCATTTGAATTTCTGAGTACAAGAGGGATTGAATCGGAATCCATGATTACAATGGAGTACAAGCAAAATAACAACGTCTAGGTCCTTCAAATGAGCCATCAACCCTATATATAGGGGTAGATGGCCAAATATCTTCTATAAAATTCGTCGGCAGAATCTCCAGATGTAGACGAGGTAATCCCAAAAATTTCGAGGTCCAATTCCCAATATGGAGCTATTGGGGACGATCAGTCTTCCCTACCACGTGGCACCGTGCGAATTCCATAATGGGTCCCCTTCTATTCTAGCTTCATGTTTTCGGGGTTTTTTGCATTATTACCTTTATGTTTTTAGAGATATTGGTCGATTCCCGTTGAGTTGAATTGTCGATTCATGTTGTTCATAGTCATGGTGATCCGATCTGATCCCCCTGCCTAGAGTAAGCACTAATCCATACTTAGAATATTCTATAAAGTCTATCTTTCGACTTCGCTTGATCGTTGCTTCACACTATTATCTATGCTTGATCTCTAGTCTCCGTAATCACCTCTCAGGGCTGCTTGACTTGTCTATCATTGAGTCTAACTTGTCCAATCAATCCAAATATAGCTGAGTCAAAAGGCGGGATAACACTTGCCCCCTAAAGTACGTCTAGTTTCGAACATGATGTGCATTGAATCGAAGCAAGTTAGAATCATTGGGAAGAATTACATTCGGTTTCCTGAACAGTCGTGATCCTTCCATCGAATTATCTTTTCGAAGAGTTGTACCCTACTCCATTTATCATGATGCTTGGTCGATATTTGTCAATATAATCTGGAGTGTAATCCCCTATCTTTTTCTATACTTGGTTCCATCGAGCTTGTTGATTGAGTTAGAAGGCTTTGGTAATCTATATTAACTTCTTTTCTAGGAAATCCATGTAAGAACTCAACTTCTGTCGATTCAAGAAATCAAATGTTAGATATGTACACATGCAGGTTCATTGGTCGTTGCTAATGTCATGTAGTTGATATACATTTGCATTGCTATATTCTTCATCATCCATTCATATTTATTTTTTTAACTTTGTTTTAGCGATCGGTATGAATCTCCTAGGTGGGGATCGTATCGGATCCCTTCATCTTGGTGGACTTAACCAATTCCGGGCTTTGAGAGAATGGACCACACCCAAACATATATAAGCTAATACTTAGTTTATCCTCTTCACTTCACTTAATTTTATTTACTTTACAACCGAACCGATCCCTTTTAGGTCCTCCTCTCTGCCATTAACAATTTCATCTTTAAACTTAACATTTCCATCACATCTTCTCCGATCCATCCAATTCCTCATGCGACTCCAACTTCTATTTTGCTAGAAGCCCTCACCTTTACCTCATACCGATTCTCCTTTCGATCTGGCCAAATAAATTTTTGATCCACACTTGAACCCAAACCACACTTATCCTTCTCTTCGACCCTTGTTCATGTTTAGCTTTGGATACATAAGTGGGTTCTGGGTTTGTAATATGTGATCTAGGGTTTTAAGATAACGTGTCAATGGGATTATTCATGTTGGAGAATGTAGATCTAGGGTTCGGAAGGAAGTATGGAGTTGAATATTTGGAATTGCGATAGAATTTAAGTTGCTTTTGTGTGTTGCTGGAATGAGGGAGCGGTAAAAATTGGGCTCGACCGATGGTGATATGTGTTGATGTGGAGGAGATGAAGTGAAAGGGAGGGGTGAGCGATGTGATGCGATCGATTATGATGTGGAGTGGAGCGATCAGTTGTGGTGGAGCGGCTATGGATATGAGATGAAGTGTTCAGTTGATTGTTGAAATGCAGGGATCGGTTATGAGAGGGATCAGTTGTTGGAAAATGAAATTGGACAAGGTGTGATCACCTAGGTAGGGGATCAGATACAATCCCCTTGCCAAGGAGGACTTAGTCATTTCTTGATTGAGTGAACACTTGAACTTGAACTTGATTTTATATATATACGAACATTTGCCTTAAACCTGAACTTGAACTAGAGACTTGCATATGATCTCGAACTCAAATACTTGAACTTCAGAACAAATGCATATGACTTAGAATGTGAATGTTTGGACTTATATGACTTGAATCGTTGGAATCCAAAGTCGCACACTTTTGAATATGACTTGAACTTGAAGAAGTATAACATATAGTCTCAAATGAACTTGAATGGAAATTTTGTAATGAAGTATGGGGACGACTGATCTTGTATCTTAGATAAAATCCACAAACATCGATGTGAAAGCCGATTGGGACGGTCAATGGTGACGGTCACTCCGGTCAAATCCCAGAGTCTTATCACAACTGCCGTTTTAATTCTGAACTATTTATCACTGCATCACACAACACTACACCACACTGCACTAGTTTACACTTAGCATTGGGGAACAAGTTAATTTTTCTAACAACAATTACTATTTGCTGAGTTTGATAGTTATGGGTTCCAAGTGCTCGAAATGTTTAGCTTCTATGGGTACTGAACAAACTTCTTCTTATGACAATCCCGACTCTGGGTCTAGCACTGCAACAATATCCGCTCGAAACTCATCGGGCCATCAACCTAAGTAACCCAAGAGTTCACAATAGGTGCCAGAAATTCCTTCGAACTTTGAAGCACAAATCGAGCAAACACCTAACACTTTGGAAGATGCCATATTTTTTAATGACCCAGAGGATTCAGTGGCTTCAAAGGTCGGTGAAGCCTCTCTCCGCAGTTTGTGCGTTAAATACGGGATTTCGTACGAAGACGTGCGAGTCCCATCCCATAACAATAGGGCTCACTTGCCCCAGGAGAGGTATACCGCATGCAACAAGTTTTGGTGCTAGGTTGGTTGTGTTTCGCCTTTCAATCCATTCATTTGGATAAATGTTGTATTATTTGAGATTGGCGCTTGTTCAGCTGCATCCGAACAGCTACGTGTTTCTACACTGCATGTATATGATATTCCTCGAATTCTTATATCATAAGCTGACTCCAGAAGACATCAGATTAATTTATAATCTCAAGCGGGGAAAGGGAAGCCTCTTGTACACTTTCCTCGAGTCAGTCACTAACTGCCAGGTCGTAACTGGCACTTAGAACAAACTGAGCGCTTTTAAGAATGAATGGTTCTATGTGCGCTGCCCACCTGGTTTGCAGGACGGTCGTTGGAAGGACGTAAGTGTCATTTCAAACTTAACTTAAAGTGCTTTTATTCAAGTCTTATCCTGAATTAAGGAGTTTTTTTATTGAACATCACGGGTAGCCATCCACATCCCACCGGCGACATATATTCGCACGCAGTTTCAATGCCCAAATATATACTGGTGGCTGATAGGGACATCAGATCTCTTCTTATCGACGAACGCCTTTTTGTCTTCGACATACTAAAAGAAGGCCGTAACACGGGACTACCAAGAAACACAGAAGGAGGAAGATGTAGAAAGAAGAGGCACCCTTGAGTAGGGAGGTGATAAAGTTGATCCCATTGTGCCCCCATACGAAGGGGCTCAGGATGTCGCTGAGGAAGGCGAGGTTAAGGGTGACGCTGATGAGCTCGGTCATGATGATGTGAGCTCAAGTCATGAGCTTGCGTTCGGATCCTCCCAAGACCCACAGCTCCTCACCCTAGAAAAAAGAAGAAGAAAAAGGCTTGTTTATAAGCCTCACAGAGGCAGGTCTCCAAGAAATCTAAGTCAACCGCTGCAGCTACAGATCAATCTAGCTCTCTGCCTCTAGAAAAAAAGAGATTACTCCAGCGAGCAAAGCTCCAGTAACTAGTCCGTGGAGTGGGGACACTAGGACACTCACGATCACATTCACTGCACCGCACGACACTTATCCACCTTTAACTCCTATGATTCTTATACATTTTCAGTTTTGTGTTGTAGGCTCATGGGACGCTCCGACAATTATGATCACTTGAAGAGATCAACATACTATCAGCCATCTTATTTTGGGCCTAGTCATGGTCCAGACCTTGGTCGAGACAGAGAAGGGCATGAAGAAGAGAAGACTGATACCAAAGCCACTAATCCAAGGAATCATGGTCCAAACATAAATCAAAATCTGTCTTCTCACCATAAGGGTGCCGGTCAACACCCTACTACATATAGTAGTAGTAATTTGCTACCTTATGCTCCCATTTCGGCTACTGCGCCTGAGCAACATTCGGGTTCTTCCGACGTTCTTCGATCTTCGAAATGCCAGTCTAGCATAGAAGGTCCTTATATGTCATCCCACATACGCGATAGACGAGCCCTCTCAACTCCGACTGCTCTTGATGCCATTGCTGCTGAGAAGATGGCTGAGCTTAAGGCCACATTTCCTAAGTTGTTCTTTGACGAGTACAAATTTGTTCCCGCTTGGCATCAATTCCTCTTGAGGCCAAGGACACAATGCTCTCTTACGTTAATGATGTTATACCCAGCACAGGACAACTCTCCTTGTGGCTGAGAGAATTTATAAGGTGTAGATGGAAAGGAAACACGAAATTGATTGCTTAAATCTTGTGTAGATTGACGACAAAGACATCATCAAGTACTTGGACGAAGAGGTCAAGCAGTTGGGTACAAAGTTAATTAACGCTGAGAAAAACCCAGTGAGCCTTCTTAACCCGTTAAGCATTTAATGAAAGGGCACCAAGCTGAATTGGACACCGTCGTTCGTCACAATGGTGCTTTAGCCTTGAAAAATATGTCTTGCGGAAGGGGAAGGAGGTGCTAAGAAAAGACGATGATGATTTGGCCCTTCATATTAAACAACTTTAGGATGAGCTTGAGAAAGAAAAAAAAAGAAAAACTAAAGGCTCGGCTGGAGTCTCAACGATACTCTAAGGAGATCGTCGAGGCTCGCGAAGCGAAAATAGAGACTGACAGACAACTGGCGCAGATAGAGGCCCTCAAAGAAGAGGCTAGGGTGCCCGGTTGGATAGAAATAAAGGACGAGTTTGATCCATTGCTAATATATTACAATGCATGTGTCCTTATGAATTGCAACCTCCACTTCCTTGCAGAAGGGTATCCCAAGTCGCTCGTTGAAGCCTGGGACCATATTGTAGATGTGGAAAAGAAGTACCTCGATGATGCTGAAGTGGATGAAGAGTAGCTCATGCATGAAATCTTGTGCGATGAAGAGCCCGATGAACTCAGGGATGCTAGACTTAGTTTAATCAGTGATCCAACGATCACCAAGAAGGGGAAAATGGCGGAGAACCCTTATGACCAAGTTCCCAAGGCACTCCTACTACTCAAGCAACTGGTGCTTCAACAGTTCATGCCCCGGAAAAGGATGCGGGCTATGATCTAGAGCATCCAGGGATGCATAAATATTTTGGGCTGTCGTCGATTTTGGAAGGCTGCACTCCAACTATGATCGAAGACTAATCTAGCGAAAGTATGTCTCTTACTTCTCCAAAGTTCGAGAAGGTTTATATCTACATCTGTCCATGCTCCTAATAATGATATTACCCTGGGACAGCAGGCGCAGACCACGGGGTCCACTACGGCCGTCACTGTACAGGTGGCTCTATCGATCAACCTGCTGAGATTCCCGGCCTGGATGCTGATGTCATATGGGCTCTGAATGAAGAAAAAACTGATAATTAGTAGGTCTAGGATGAAACAGAGGTCATTGTAGTGACCCATGCATCCGAACACACTAATAAATGTAGCATGAAGGAGTGTATTGAAAAGGAGAAGCTGGATTTGCAAGCTAAAAAGGAGAGTGTTGAAGTGGATATTACGTCCTTTCAAGTTATACTGCCGAGCAGCATCACTCCTGAGGAGGTCAATCCTTATGTATCCTAAAGTGAGACTACTTCTGTCTTTGAAAGAATTTCTCCTAAGGATGGCAAGAGCAAAAGAGGGTCGAAGAGGAGAGAAAGAGCCAATAGCTCCGAAGAATCCACCCCGAAGAAGCCTAAAAAAGTTTAGAAATAGCCGTCGAACGGACTTGGGTAGTGCATAGCTAGGTAGTTAGTTTCTTTTTGTTGGTTGCAACTGTGCAGGTACGCCCCCCGTTTTTGGCTTTTAGTTTCTGAAATAAACTTGTACTTAGTTCTCAAGTTTCAGTACATGAATAAAAACTCTTTCGCTTTCATTCAGCTTTTGTACAAAACTTGTTTATGTGTTCAAGCTATTACGTTTTCCATTCAATGTACTTGTAATTCATCGCTCGTCATTCAAGTTTCATTTTCCTTCGGTCGGTCGTTGCTTCGGGCATTGGTCATGGCCTTAAGACGTATCAAACAATAGGTGCGAGCCATAGTGTTACGCTGTCGTGTTTAGCAGTTAAGTGATTATACTCCTGCCCCAAGTCTTGGGTTGGTGGAGTTAGCTCATGGATGGTCGGGTCCTATCCATGATGAGTTTATACTCCTCCTGTCGGGTTCAGGCCGGATTGGAGAATGAATGGTCGAATCGCACTCATTTATTTTGTTTATACTCTTATCTGCACTATGGGCATCAGATTAAGCTGATGGGTGAGCACTCACACACGTTTGAAGTGTACAACCTAGCCCACACTGTGGGGACTAAAGTTGATCTGGGAAACGGTTGAATCTCATTTCCTTTGCTTAATTCCCTTGCCCTAAAGTCTGGGGCAAAAGTCAAAGAGTGGTCAATCGTATCATGACCATCTTTACTTTACATTCTTCTCATCAAATCGAGAGACGGAGTTAGTTAATGGATGATCGAGTCACACCCGTTCTCTATTTTATACTCAGCCCGTCGGATTGCAGGCGAGAGTTAAGGGTGAACGGTTGAGTCACTCTCATTTTGTTTAATTCGATTATGCACCAAAGTACTTGGTTGGCACCAAACTCCGGGTACTTGACGGTTTATATTAGGCATGCATAGACGTAAGTTGGTCGTATATCACAACTATTATATTATGCACAAACAATTCACAAATATGGAGCAAACTTTGGATTTTATTGCAAACTGAAAAGAAATGATAGAGTCTGTTTTATTACATGGTTTTGAATTCAACTGCAAAAGAAAATTCTAAATGAAATACAACTGAATGAAACCAAACTAAATGAAATAGCATCGTAAATGCTCTCTATTCCACACTCTTAGGAGTGTGATGTCATCGACAGTCGCTAGCTTGATAGTTCCATCTCCAAGCTTCTGATTGATTACATATGGTCCTTCCCATCTCGGACCCATGTTTACGGGGCTAGGAAATATTCGCTTTAGGCCAAGATCGCTAATTTCAAAGGTCCTGCTTTGGACTTTAACATTATAGTATTGGGAGACTCGGTGCCGGTGTGTAGCCGTCCTCAAATCAGCTTCTTCACGCTTCTCATCAACCATATCTGTAGATTCCAAAAGGAGATCTCAATTAGTTATGGGGTCATAATAAGTCACCCGATGAGAAGGGACTACAAGTTCTGTAAGAATCACGGCTTCAGAGCCATAAGTAAGGGTGAATGGAGTATGGCCAGTCGTTGACTTATGGGTGGTTCTATATGCCCATAATGCAGATGGGAGTTTATCAACCCTCTTGACTCTAGCCTTTTTCAAACGCTTCTTCAGAATGGACTTTATGGTTTTGTTGACAGCTTTGACCTATCTATTAGCTTGAAGGTGAGCAACTGCCGCAAATCTTTTCTCGATATGATATCGGTGACAGACGTCTTTAAATTCAGCACTATCAAATTGGGTCCCATTGTCTGTTATGATTGTTCAAGGGAGACCAAAACGACAGATGATGTTTCAAACAACAAAATTGATTACTTTCTTCGTAGTGATCGTGGCCAAATGTTCGGCTTCAGCCCATTTAGGGAAGCAATCAACTGCTATGATGGCGTACTTCGCACCACCTTTGGAAATCGGCAAGGAGCCAATGATGTCAATACCCCAAGTAGCAAACAGCCATGGACTGACCATCTGAGTGAGTTCCCCGGTGGGGCTCTCAGAATCTTTGCAAACATCTTGCACTTGTCGCGTCATCTGACATAATTAGCTGCGTCTCGATTGACAGTTGGCCAGAAATAACCATAGCAAAGTATTTTCTTCATCAAGGTTTGCACCCCGATGCTATTTCCCTATTCTCCTTCATTGGCTTCCCTTAATACTCGCTTAATTTCATCATTGGCGATACACCGAAGCAGTGGGATGGAGAAACCCTTCCTATACATAACTCCTTCTTGTAGGATGTTTTGTGAAGCTTTATGAAGGATCCATCATTTTTTATTCCTCCGTTCGGGAAGAATTCCCCTTTGCAAATAATCATTAATCGGAGCCATCCATGACTCCTTTCCAGGCTCTGTATCTAAGACCCTATCGAGCTCCATATAGTCAATGCTCAGAGCATTGATTACTTTAACTGGGACCAAGCCCATTTGTTGTGCATCCTTGGAACTGACCAGCTTCATCAGTGAGTCGGCTTTCTCATTTTGTTCACTAGGGATGTGTGTAATAGTGTAATGCTTGAGATCGCTTAGCAGTTCTTGGACTCGGTTGAGGTAAGGAGCAAGTCGCACTCCTTTGGTTTTGTATTCTCCCCTGACTTGGTTTACTCCTAACTAGGAATCACAAAAAATTTGAAAAGCTTTTATTCCCAGCTCTCTAGCCATTTTAAGCTCAACGATCAAGGCTTCATATTCAGCTTCGTTATACGTCGCGGGGAAGTCAAGTTTTAGGGCATAGAAGATCGGGGGGTTTCTCAAGAGTTACTAATATGACTCTGGTGCTAGAACACCAATCGTTGGAAGCTCCATCCGTGTACACCTTCCATTGGATGGTATGTTCTCCACTGCTCTCCAAAGAGTCGTCTTGTGCTGTAAATTCGGCTATGAAGTATGCCAGTGCTTGTCCCTAGATAGATCTTCGAGGGTGATAAGAGATATCAAACTAGCTCAATTCGATGTTCCATTTAAGTAACCTTTCAGAAGTCTCAGGTCGTTGTAGGACCTGGCGTAATGGCTGGTCAGTGAAGACATTGATGGAATAAGCCTGGAAATAAGGTCGAGGCTTTCTTGACTCAAGTAATAGGCAGTACGCAAGCTTTTCTAGCTTCGGATAGTTTCTTTCAGCACCTGTCAACCGCTTGATAACATAGTATACTAGCCTTTGGATCTGATTCTCTTCGCCCAATAGTGTGGCACATATGGCATGTACCAATAGTGCAAAGTAAATATACAAGTCTTCATGATCCAATGGATTGGACAGGATAGGGGGTCTCTCTAAGTGATGTACTAGAGCTTGAAATGCATCAATTCAATCCTATGTCCATTCAAAATTTCTCATCACTCTCCTAATCAGGTCGAAGAAAGGAATGCACTTATCATTGGCACTGGAAATGAATTGACTCAGGGTGGAGACTTCTCATTTAGGCTCTGTACCCGGTTGATTGTATTCGACACTTAAATATCTCTGGTCGCTGAATCGTCTCAAGATTAGCTTCAATTCCACAAGAAAGGACGATGAAACCCAAGAATTTTCCTAACGCAATGCCAAAAGAGCATTTCAAGGGATTAAGTTTCATTCCATATTTTTGGAGAACACCGAACATCTCCGCCTAGTCATCGATGTGTTATTGGATCGCCATGACTTCACGAGCATATCATCTATATACACTTCCATCGATCTCCCGTTTTGGTCTTTGAACATCCAGATTGACCAGTCTCTAGTAAGTAGCTCCAACATTCTTTAGTCCAAAATGCATCACAACATAGCAGTATAGTCCCAGGTTGGGGATGAAGCTGGTGTGTTCCTGGTCTGGGACGTGCATCAGAATCTGATTGTATTCGGACTACGCGTCCATGAATGAAAGCAGTTCATGTCCAGCACTTAAGTCTACTAGCTGGTCGATGCTCGAAAGTGGAAAGCCGTCTTTCGGGCATGCCTTGTTCAGGTCTAAGTAATCAACACATATTCGCCACTTTCCATTAGCTTTTCACACAAGAACTGGATTGGATACCCATTTCGGGTAGAGGGTGGCATAGATAAATCCATTTTTTTTGAGTTTGTCCACCTCCTCTTTAAGTGCAATAGATCTCTCCGGATCCATGTCGCGTTGTTTTAGTTCCATCGGGACATGCCTCGGGTCGATATTTTACGCATGGCTTGCGATGGTCGTGGGATGCAACACATGTCACAATGGGTCCAAGTGAACATATCAAAATTAGCTCGGAGAAAACCAGCTAATTACTTCATCATCGTTGCCTTAGCTGTGATCCGATCTTCAGGACCCGTAATGGATTGTCGTAGCTGACCATGATGTCGGTCGTCACCTCAACGGGCGCAGCCTTGATTTCTTTGGGCTCCTCTTCTTCATCTCTTCGATTTATATCTTTATAGAACCGACTTTTGTGCCCAAGCCAAGGCTCGGACGCTGATTGCTAAGTTTTATTAGTTTTTATATAGAGACGCATCTCCATATCCTTCCCTTTTTCTCTTCGCTGAGCATCTCTCAACTCAGCCATATAACAGGCTCGACTAGTCACCTAATCTCCACGAATAATTTCCGAACCAAACACCAAAGGGCAATAGCTTCCCTGAATTCAGTAAGGGTCGGTCGACCGAGAAAAGCATTATACGGAGAGTTCACATCCATCACAACAAGCGGCAACACCTGGACACTCCTTCGGCTGTTGTCTCCTAACTACACTGGTAGCTCAACATAGCCTACCATTTCAGTTGCAATACCGTTAAAGCCATGAATACGAGCTTTGCACGGTTTTAGATCTTTGGCTTCCAATAACATCTGGTCGTATGCCTTCTTGAAAATGATATTCATAGAACTTCCACAATCAATCAAAGCCTTTCTCACCAAGGCAGGCCGATCATAGCCGAGATCACCATTGGGTCGATCATAAGGGCCTTCACCTTGTCTGCATCTTTACTTTGAAACACGATATCCTCTATCATAGTTTGTTGTTGTGCTGGAGCCTGGAGCATCGTCCTTTATGTTCGAGCAACATTCATGTCAACATGTCTAATAGCGTTCACATAATGATCCATTTCATTCGAGCTTTAGTCGATCAGATGTGCTCCTCCAACAATGGTATTAATAACTAATTCCCTACTGTCCGTCGAGGTTCCTTAGCACTGGGCAAACTTTGTCTGCGATTAGATCAGATGTTCCCAGCCCGCCGTCCTACGGGGTCTTAACTAATTGCTGCAGCTTTCTTTCCCGAATTAACTTTTCAATAACATCGTGGAGTTGACGACACTCTCCCATGGTATGTCCATAACTTTTTTGAAATCTACAGTACTTTCCAGACTGTCTCTGGTTCTCCGTCTGTTCCTTCGGAGGTGGTTTCATGTACTGCATAGTGTTATAAGTAGATAGATAAATATTCTCTAGCGATGTATTCAATAGTGAGTATGTACTAAATGATGGGATCCTCAACTTCCCTCTCTTGAAATCCCATCTTCGGTCCTGGTTTCTTTCGCTGCCTTTCTTCAGCTCATTCAGTTTGTCCTGAACATTGATTAGAACTTTTCCAATCGATCACCGGACTGCTTCAGTACCACATTACTTTGTACTCCCTCGGCACTTGGCCTACAACATCTCTCCTCCTGGTTCACTTTGCTTCCTTCTTTTTCAGAAACCTACCCGCCTTTGTAAAGAAATGGTCCAATGTAGAAGGAGGCTTTCCTATTAACCAATTGCCAAACTCGGAATCGGGGTCAACTCCCCTAGTCAGTGCCATGTGTATTGCATCATCATTCGGATTACTGACTTCTGTAACAACTATATTAAACCTTTTCAGAAAATCTTTCATTGACACCCCTAGAGCCTGGACCAAGCTGGAGAGTGACATTACATCCTTGTAGCGAATCGTGTTCATGTGGAACTGCTCTATGAACTTCTTTGCTAACTCACCAAATAAAGAGATTGACCATGGTGGTAACTTGGTGAACCACATAATCGCAACATCTTTTTGAAAAATTGGAAAACACCTGCACTTGATTGCATCAGTGGCTTGGACAGGGTCATGTGCCATTCATACTTTAAGAGATGTTGTCTGGGTTTGATTTTTCTCGTATATGCAGACATCGTAGGCATATGGAACCTCCATCGATATTCTGCATGTAGAATGTTTTTGGAGAAAGGAGTATGACTTCTGGAGAGTCCCCAATCATCGTTGGTCAAGCCTTGACTTTTTATCACTAGTTGCTTCACCATAGCTGTTAAGTCTGGAGTTTGGAGAGTTGGTGCCTGGCGGTATTCGTGTTCCACCTCACGTGGGCTACCTTATCCACTTCTCCAGGCAGCACCACGTTGCCTTGGCTCCTTGTGCTCTTGATCCATTTCTTGAGAAGCAGTTATATCGTCGTCTCTCAACTTCGGTTCAACCACATTCGCCTGAGCTCCAGCACCTTGATCAATCACAGCACCTCCAGAGTAAGCTCCTCCACTTACATGCCGATCGCCCCTTTGATTAGAGGGTTCAATGCTGATCCCCCAGAGGGGTTCGATATCGATCGATGTTGATCGGCCATAGCCGATCGCTAATCTTGTCTCAATGCTCCAACTGCATATGCATTCATTTTGCTGCATCTGTTTTGGTGGTAATCGTCAAATAAGGAAGAGTTTTCCAATCTTGAATATGGAGTAGTCTCCCTCCTTGTCTTTCTCTGGCCATGGGTAATAGATTCTTTCTAAATCTTCTTCAGATCCGAGTAGAAATGGAAACCTATCGGTAGAAATTTGGATCTATCTCATGTATATGGGAATCCACCAGTAGATGATGATATCCAATCAGGATGAGAATTCCTTCTCAATGAAAGAACCAAAATGTTAGCACCAAAAGTTGGCACAAACACCCAATAGATTATATGTAGAGAAATAAAAGAAGAAATCAAAATTAAAACAGAGGAAAAAAGTTGAAAACAAGTAAAAAAAAACAATGACAAAAAGATTTATGGTGGTTCGACATTGAATGTCTACCTCCACTTTTGATGAAATAGTTTTATTAATCACTTGAGTTTCTGAGTACAAGAGGGATCAGATCAGAATCTGTGATAACAATGGAGTACAAGCAAAATAACAGCGTCTAGATCCTTCAAATGAGCTATGAGACCTGTATTTATCTATATAGGTAGATGACCTAATATCTTCCTAAAAATTCGTCAGTAGAATCTCCATTTATAGACGAAGTCACCCAGAAAATTTCAAGGTCCAATTCCCAATATGGAGCGATCGAGGCAGATCAGTCTTCCCTACCACGTTGCACCATGTGATCTCTATGGTGGGTCCCTCTCTATGCTAACTTTGTGTTTCCAGAGTAGTTTGCATAGTTGCCTTCATGTTTTTAGAGATATCGGTCAGTTCTTGCTGAGTTGAATTGCTGATTCATGTTGTTCATAGCTATAGTGATTCGATCTGATCATCTGTCTCGAGGAATCACTAATCCATAATTAGAATGTTGTGTAGAGTCTCTCGGCTTCGAGTGATCGTTGCTTCACACTATTGTCAATGCTTGATCTTTAGTCTATGTGATCACCGATCTGGACTGCTTTCTTTGCCTTTCATCGAATCGGACTTGTCCAATCATTTCGAATATAGCCATGTCAAAAGGTCGAATAATAATACAAGAATAAAAATATATAAATAACGTAATTTACCACTATATACGTATTAGTTAGTGATTAACATATTAGGATTTATATGCATTAATTACAAATTTAACGGGCAATAAATTTGTATTTGATGAGCGTTAAAAGGAATCAATGGGGACTGATTAGGGAATTTATGGTACTTATTGAAGAATTTCCAAATGGAGAGAAGTGATGGGAATAGGATAACAAAATGATAGGATAGTGTAATGGGGGTTTCTAAGTTTATACTTTCAAAGATAAAGATTTTGGATTACGTACTTAATGATTTTGAAATTTTAGTTTTAAGAATGGTGAGGACTAAACCAAACCAAAATAGTTTATGGAGTAGATAAGGATCACTATCTAGGTAATAAAGGTTAATGTTTTTAGGATATGAATAAAATACGGATAGAGTATATAACCAGATCTGGAAATTTGAAATCAATCCCAAGTATTTATAGAATTTTGGTAAACTAGAAAAGATGTTACAGATCTATGATATGTTTGTAAATTAGGTTGGCCTAGTTGACGTGGAATATGAATTTCTATGTTTTAATTTATTTGAAGCGGGTTCCATGTAAATTTCATAAATTATCCAATCCAAAAATATGTATAAAAGTATGTCGTTTGAATTAACAAGGGATATACGAAAAGGAAAAAGAGATGTGTAAGATATAGATATTCTTTTCCATAGTTTATTATTTCAAGAAAAGAAAAGAAATAATTCCTTATAATTTCAAGTGGAGTAAAAACCCACTTTTGGTTAATTTATGAAAGGTTATAATGGTAGTCCTTTTTGGAAGGATGACCCTGATAAATTAAAATATGGAAAGGAATGTTCTAGTTTAGAAATAGATACATGTATAACCGCGCTTAATTTAGAAAAATAAAATTATATAAATAACGTAATTTATGACTATATATGTATTAGTTAATAATTAATGGATTAAGATTTATGGACAATAGCTACAAATTTAACGGGCAATAATTTGTAATCAATGAGTGTTAAAAGGAATTTAATGGGGACTGATTAGGTAATATAATATGGCATTTATGAAGGAATTTAATCGGCATAATAGATGGATTTTGAAACAGGTAAAAAGATTAAAGGGATTTAAATGAGGATTATTTGAGATGGTTCAATTTTGACATTAGTGGTCAATTAATATGGGAATATTAACTAAAGTAATGGATAGACCACATTTATTAGAAACCAAGAAGGAAAACTATGGAAGGTAGGTGATGGTGGAATGACATACTACGAGTGACCATCTTAATTTAGTAAGGAGTGTTAGAACCACAACATCAATTAACACCAGTTGATGACGAGTCATAGCTTCCAACAAAATTTTCTTTTAGAATTTTTGGATTGTAATCGCTAGTTGTCTCCCTTAGGTTATTGGAAAAACATATGATATGGTATGAGGTATGTTCCTGCTTTATTATTCTATTGATTTTATGGATGGAGTTATACAGCTTGATAAATATATACATATTGAGAAGCAACGTAAAGAATGACACTTTATGGGGACACTTAACTGGCGATAGACTGTAGATAAGACTGGAAATTAATAAGGAAATTAGGTTAACAACCAAAAATAAAAGAATGCTTCAATCCAAAAAAATTTAGGATTTTGAGAAAAATAAATTTTAGTAGTAACGGAGGTTATGCCTGCATTGATGGACCACATTAGACTTGAGCAAAGAATGATGAGGAGATAGTAGCTATTTAGAGCTACTTAGGAGCCAAAGAAGTAACACACAATTTGTGACATGATGGATAGACTCACAAAAAGTGCCTATTTAGTTTTCATTAGAAGCAATAGGACCGTAGCGTCTTTAGGGAAAATTTATACCAAGAAGGTGGTTCAACTTCATGAAATTCTGATTGCCATTGTTTGTGATATGACCTCTTATTTACTAGTGAATTTTGAAGGAGTTTGTAATAGCTTTAGGAACTTCATTAAATCTTAGCAATGCTTACCACCCACAAACTGACAAACAAATTAAAAAGGTGAATATGATTTTGGAGGACTTGTTAGGAGTCTGTATCGGGGACTTCGGAAGACTTCGAAGGACATCATAAGCAGCACTTACCTTTGGTCAAATTCGCATATAATTTTGGACACCAAGTAATGATATGGCACTCTATGAAGCGCTTTATGGGAGGCCATGCAAATCGCCAATTTGTTTGAGGGAATCCATCGACAGAATTTTACTTTGGCCGGATTTAATTCGGGAAACTTCAAAAAAGATAGAGTTGATTAGGCAACATATAAAAACAGCGCAAGGTCACCAGAAATCCTATATGGACAAACGAAGAAAAGAATTAGAATTTTAGGTTGGGGATGTAGTGTTCGTTAAGGTTTCTCCCCTTATAACGGTTGTAAGATTTGAAAAGTTGGTAAAGTTAGCACTAAGGTTTATTGGGATTTTCCCAATTTTAGAAAGAATATGAATACTTGTTTATCATACAAAGCTACTGGATAAGTTGGTAGGAGTCTATGACGTTTTTCACATTTCGCACTTGAGGAAATACCTTCGTAGCACAACTACTGTGGTAGAGCCTGATCAATTGGGGGACATTTAGACGGAGCCTATAGCATCTTGTGCTACTACACATATTGTGGTGCACGGAACTATGAAGCTCTACAACAAAGCAATTAAGCCGGTTCGAGTACAATAGAAGGAAAATCCGACAGAGAGCATGAGGACTTCCGTTCTAAGCTTTTCCCTAGCAAACTTTTCTCTTCAAATTTAGGTTTTGATTGTATCGTGGTTGCTAGACTGGATAGTAGGAGATGGTTGCTACACTCTTCACTATCACTTTTTGCACTCATACGGAAATTTTATGCGTGTTATTATGTTTTGCATACATACTTATATGCCAGATCATGCACTCACGCTAGGATTGTTGCCTATATTATGTCTGCACACATAATCACCTTGCACTTCTGTTTAAGTAGATGAATTATGTAGATAACTTGGTTGTATGACATGTATGTTTATTGCATGTTACGTTGTCCACCCCTTGGAAAGATTTTGGGGACAGTTGATCGTTTTTCCAGTTTGAATTGTGTATTTAAGAAATAGTGGAATAGAATGTTACGTTGCCCACCACTCGTGTATAACATGAAATGTCAATTCTTAATTTTGAATCTCCTTTATTCTATATTAAAATAATGGAATTGTGTAAGTATTGCAATTTAGTGTTTTACATTATGTTCCACTTCTTATCTTTTTCTTCGGACCTAATTAAGGGTTTTGAAAAGAATAAATTGGAAATAGTTTATAAGGTACGAATTTTTTTATTTGTTGTTTACACCGCCTATTTCAGCAATTTAAAAAAAATTCCCATTTTCAATTTTATACAAAGAAGTTGAATAGAGCGTAAAGTATTTGAATTATAAGATTTTATTAATGATTAATTCCTCTATTTTAGTATAACATAAGTTGGTTATGGATTCTATTTTATAGAAGTCTATTGATTTAATTATGGATATTGGATATACGGAATATGTGTTGATATGAAATTAAACTTGTATAAATTTAAAGTTTTGACATTTAAACGTTTGTTTAGGGCATAATCTTTGCAAGTTTATTTTAAGTGCATATACATCCATACATACATAAATACATATATATTAGTGTAAATAACTTACAATTTTAACGTATTAATTGCGTAGTTAATATAATATTAATTATCATTAAATCCGCATTAAGAAAGTAATTAATTATAAAGGCAAAATAAGGGTTTTTCTTATAAGGCCAGGATATGTATGCGGTGAGATGTGAGATAAAATATTAAGAGAGTCTTTTAAGTTATGACTAAGTTATAGGGATGCGAGGTTAATCAAAAGCACACAGATGTTTGTCCAGCAACTCTGGCTATCAGCAGTGTGACTTTGAGGCTGATGTGAGACATCACTTATAATAACTAACCACGGTGGACACGAGGTTAGTCCTAATTTTGTAGGATAAACCTGCCCAGTTAATTTGGCTATCAGTTTCTATGAATGGTCGGATTAATGTAAGACATTATGGTTGAGTTATGGGTCATAATACGAAGGTCCTGCTTCGATGTTTGAAGGTAGTAAGTGGCTGGTAAAGGGCACGCTTCTTCCCTATAATAGAAGTATTAAATGGTAAGGGTAAATAGTTGGACATGGTAGGGGATATCTCAGAGAAGGTCCGATTCGGATTTGAAATAGTAAGTGGACTGAAGAGATTCCATGCAATATCAGCTATATAGTACCGAAGAGGAGTCCGCCTTGGGATATATAGTAATTGACGGGGACCAGCCTTAATGAGGTATTAAATGGTTAGAGTGTGACTAGTTTCCACTAAAAGGGAATTAATTGGCTTAGGTACCATCTCTTGCATTGTTAAGGCATTATTAACGATATATATGGGTTATTGGGATGAAAGAATAATGGACTGGAAAAGCCTTGAGGCTTGTGGTCTAAAAACTTATAATATGATTAAGATATGCATGACTTATTCTTATTTAAATTATACCGCCCAACTACTATTATGAAAGGGCTCGAGAATTTATTCACCAGACATTGTTGTTCTTACTCCCTTCTCATTACAACACATTTTAGAGATGTTGATGCAGATTTTCAGATGTAATGGCGGAATCGTAGACTTGTGGTGGTCACTATTTATCCACTTGTGTTATTTCTTTTATTTCTGATGTACCCATTAAATGATGTTAGAATATTGTTCTATGGACAGTTGACAATTTTTTATGGTTTTGTGTTATGATTTCATGGAATTTGAATTTTGAATAAATTTATACTGTTTTGATATTATATTTTATCCTTCTGCTATGATTTTTTGAATGTGTAGATAAATAGCTCTATGTATTGTTATTTATACCAACCAACAACCAGCTTTGGAATGGGTTTAAGTTCCGATAGGTCTTTTTTGGATAGGAATTTAGACTTGTTTTGAGACGGGGTTTTACATCCTAGCCTTTTTATTCAATTGCCATTTTCTTTTGAAAAAGATGCCATAATTTTTGAATTAAGAAGGAAATGAAGATTGTAGAAAATTTCTTAGTGGTTGCTTCCCCAAAATTTAATTTCATCCACCTCAACCTCCTTTATTTATAGAATGGGTTGATGGATAGAGGAAATTTGAATGCACATGTGTAAAGAGAGTGACATATGAATATTTATTGAAATTTTATCTTTTACACACAGAAAATTAATTTCCAATCTATAGAGAATCAATCCTCATAAATAAAAATATTAATTTTCCTATATGTCAAACAATGTGCATTTAGTTTCCCATAATATATGAAATTAATATATAGCCAATTATATATATGTATATTCAACAATTAGGAAATATGTCAATCAAGCACAATTAATTACTAGTCTATGCAATTGATTTCCCATAATATATGAGATCAATATACAACCAATTATATTTATATATATGTATATATATAACAATTTGGACATACATAATAAATTCGTCGCATTGAATAGACGGTATATTATAGGCATATACATTTTTACTATACCTTTTTTTATGTATCTCTCTCTCATACACACACATTTCTCTTTGTGGATGCGTATCTTTTTGTTTGTATACTATATAAGTTCAAAAATGTGTCGTTAGCTAGGATTGAACCCATGAGCTCTCCTGGTGAAGTGTACTCTCTTAACCAACTATACTACACACACTTTTGTCTTCAAAATTAGAAAATTGAAAAAAAATTGTCATAGGCGCAAATATTTTTGACTTATAAAATCAATCTTTGAAATTGTAACTCCAAGTCTATCCAAATTATATGTCAAACTGGTCAACTCAGAAATACCTTTGCAACGGTTATAAATATGACATCCAATTCATCCTTTTATTTAAAATTCATTTTGAATTAATTTAATATAATTGTGTCAGATTTGCAGGTCTTTGCATTGTTCCTTCCTTAAAAGAATTGCACCCTTGTAATTCCTCAAATACAACCTTAAACAGAACGAATAAATAATCGTTATTGGTCTAATCACAAAATATGAGGGAACACATCAATAATAAGTTACTTACATATAAATTCATCCATGATACAATCAAATTCATCCGTAAACTGAATTTAAATTTCTACACACACACTATTGTAACACAAATACTTCCTCAATCATGCAATCCAAACTATAGAATATAAAACGACAAATTATTAGTAAGGGTGAAACAATATCAATCATGGATTAATTCATATCATGCATCTCAATAATTACATCATAATTAACTATAATTAAAGTCCACAACAAAACATAGGTTGATCCAAACATGCATGTGCAAATAAATGAATAAACATGAATTCATAATCAACATAGCTCATCCAAATAAACGCATATATTCAAAATAATGTGGTATCATCACCATACTAACCTACCAACTAATAATGCATTTGTGTTAATTTCTATGCTGACTACAATCGATCATAATACGTGTATCCTCAAAACCATCGATAAACTTCCTCATAGTCTCATCTTCATAATATTCATGTACCATTCCATTTTCACACCGTCTCGAATATCCAGTACACTCCTTTATATTCACATCCTCGAAATAACATGCGCCTAGTCATGGCTATATCCTCAAAATAATATGTCTAGTCACAGCCAAATCCGAACCTGCAAAATAATATGGCCATCTACCCTTGCTGCAGCTGCACCAATCCTTGATTCTAGACCCACATTGTAAAGTATCATAACAAATGACCACCATCGTAAGGTCGATGAACACTCAACATCGTAAGAGTACTGTACTTCAGGATATATGATAACACAAATAACCATCATCGTATAGTCAATGAATGCTAACATCATAAAATCCTCGTGACTACATGTATGCCCGAATCCATGCCACTTAGACGGATAGGACACTAGGCTCAAATCGTAAAAGTCTATGGTATAAGAATCACATTGTAAGATCCATGATCACATCCTAAAATCTAGGTGAGCATCCAAACAGACCCCATCTTTATGAGCATACATCAAAGCCTATTGTCATCAATGATCCCTTAGTACACATCCATGCTAGAAACCATCTTGTTCCAACCTCCATATCAAATCGGAAAACATAATTCCAATATCCTCTGATGGTGATTCCTTCATCTAATAATAGGGATGACTCGCCCAAAATAATAAAGAGGGATTTGCTAGCGTGGAGAGTTCCAATACATCTTCAAAGCAGAACATTTATTGAAACTTTTTAATTTTCAAATCAAAGCTTTCGTCTTCCTATAAAACAAAAATCGTTTCTTCCTAAAATTATCGCCATCATTTTATAAAATATTTTCTCAAAATATTTTCATCATCTTAAATAAATTAAAAATAAATTTAGGTGAAAACATCATTTTATTTGAACTGTAGACCATAAAAATCTTTTCTAAATATAAAATCAATATTTTAAAATATTTATGGAAGCCGATAATTATCGGTATAAAACAAATTCTTAAATGCATATTTTTAAACCTCTTATTTGTATAATGAACCTCTTTCCCATCATCTTGATTTGTCAGTTGTACCCATTAAGACTTTAGTAACCAAATCCTCTACTCACTATTACTCATCTTTAAGAAACATCTTCAGATTCAATTTGAATATCTAGTCTTCCATAACTTAGGAAACTATGTTATCCCATTATAACTAAACCAAACATTCACCTTAACATCCTACTAGTTTCTCCAATGTAAATCCAACTAAAAGTCAACATTGGGTAACTACATCATAAATTTATCATGCACTGCAGATAAAGAAATAAGCAACAAGTAAAAAATAAACTAATTATAGCAATCAAATAACCAACAGAAACCAATACAGAAAAAGAGATTAATCCAAACAAACATGAATAGAACTAATAGTTGAACATCAAACAGCAACTAAATAAACAAGTAATTAAAATCGATCATAGTTAAACAAGCAATCAACAACATAATACAAGCATAAAAAATTAATTTGAACAAGCACAACATAAGTTAATATGAAGACATGGGTAAATAAGCTGCTAAATTTTCAGAATTGCAATTTATTTAACAAACAACAATGCAATACAAACAATTCATCTAAATTAAATGAATACAACCAACAAGGTGACTATCTCAAACATGGAAATGGAAAGTCCCTACTTCATATCCCAACTCTTTCCATGGAAAGGAATAACAAGATGCCCCTACAACTCATTAGAGAAAATCATACACAATATCATAAAGGAGACATCGTCACAATGGGTGTCAAGCAAACTCAAAGCTCATCTTACTCCATCGTCTTATACCCCACGTTACAAAGTCTAGTTTTATAGTTCTCAGTAAAAATTCCTAAGTAAAACAACTAGTTAATAAAATGCCTTTCTAACAAACAACTCTAAAGTTTATTATTTAACTAAATATTTTACCTTTTTAACTATTTACTTTTCAAATCAATTCATCCTCGTCTTAATAAGATATATTTCTCAAGGTATTGTAAAACAAGATTTTTATAATACATCATTTCTTAAGAATATATTTTTAATAAAATAGTTTTCGGATTAGGTCTCTTTTCAACAAAAATCTCTTTACCCAAAAAATTCTCTCTTTAAAATATCATTTATCAAAGAGTGCCCTTTAAGTGAAAATCCTTTCAACCAAAAATTAATTTCCAAACAAAAAGTTTTCTGAAATCAAATATACTCCTTTGATAAAAAATTTCTCTCAAATAAATATTTTATCACATTCTTTATTCCATAAAGGTAATTTTCAAAAATACCTCCATCGAACAATTTCTAATATTTCTACAATAATATAATTTTTCAATAGAAAATTATTTTCACTATATTATTTCAAATACTACTTTTGAGAAAATAATTATGCATCTTTTTGCGAAAATAGCTTCCTTGTAATAAGTCTTCTCCAAATCATATAATATTTATTATAAAGAATGTTTCAACAAAATATCCCTTTTTAAAAATAAGAGTTCTCATAAAGCACTCTCCAACAAGATACTTTTGAGAAAAAAATTAAATTATACATTATTATCAAAGTAGTCTTCTCTTCCTCAAAACATCCTATTAAACAAATATTCTTCCAACTTTATATTATTTATTCCAAAATGTCTCTTAGCAGAATATTTTTTCAAAGTATTCTAACTTTA
The DNA here is from genome assembly GCA_030737815.1 of Allium fistulosum. Taxonomy (NCBI): domain Eukaryota; kingdom Viridiplantae; phylum Streptophyta; class Magnoliopsida; order Asparagales; family Amaryllidaceae; genus Allium; species Allium fistulosum. The sequence continues at coordinate 425,724,048 of CM060906.1, forward strand.
AAAATGAGGTTACAAAATATTTTTCAACATATACTTTTTATCAAAAGATGTTCCCAAATTAAAACAATTTTAGCTAAGTGTTCTCCTTAAAACATTTATTTCAAAATGGAATATTTTAAACCAAAAAACTATTTCATAAAAAAACTTCTCAAATAAAATATTTATCAAAAAATTCTATTCGTAGATAAAAATTTCCACTTTTAGTAAAGCATTTCTAAATTATATTATTATTATAGAAATATATTCCAAAGGATGTTTTAATCAAATTTTCTCACACAAAAGCATTTTTTCTAAGACTGAATTCAACTCCTAGTATCCAATTAAAACTCTAATTTACTACAATACTTCTAAATAAAATATCTTCCAAAAAATATCTTATTTCCCAAATCAAATACTTTATTTCTTAACAAATTTTTTGACAAATCACTTTATGTCCAAAATAAACATTTTTCCCTTTTTAATAAAATGTCTTTCAAAATTAAGAATATATACTTCATAAATTTTCCAAACATATTTATTCACTTAAAAATAAAAGTGGTTTCATCTATTAAGGTCAGGTTTCAATAATTTTGACATTTAGTGTGTATCACTTGTGTTATAACCAATACTTAACCCCTTTTACAAGTGTTCATCCTACCTTACTCATACTTTATTTATTTTCCATACAAAGGTTATCGTAAATAATCATCATTTTTGGATGAAGTAATGGTGGTTAAACAAACAACCCCTACACACAAAGTATACAATTTTCAGTCAAACACTCTCTCATTATATTCTTACCCAACCTATGGTATAAATAAACTACCCTAATTGGTTTAACCTGCCCAATACTCATGGAATCGCTAAACATAAGCTCTGATACCAAGTGTGATGACCCACTATTTTAAACATCTAAAATCAATTATCAACGATGGCAAAATGCTAAAACAAATTTTAGGTATTAAAAGCAGCAAACTGTAGGTAGATAAAATTAAAAATTCTAAAACAATGAATAAAAAGGAAGAACCTCCAAGGGGAATATAACATCAATATATATACATGTACAATCTCAAATCAATAATTAGACATTATGCAAATCTAGTACATTAGATATTATACATTTTTTTCAATATATCAATTGTTATAACAATAATTATAAAGTTTTGATGCAAGAGGTATACCGATCTATCATGCATATACGTCTCCTTCTAAACCTTTTTTCTCCTTTCTTTTCTTTCACCTGCAAACTTACAAATGCACAAGTATACATATGATAAAGGAAAAAAGGTTTCAACTATGTTTGGACTGCGCAAAACCCTATACACTACGGCCAGGCTTGATAGCAATCGTATAGGGAAAGACTGCCTATGTACCCCCCTGTTCAAGCCTATGTAGTTCTGTTTTCTTCTCTTCTCCTGCATCCAAGTACTTGTTAGTACATAACAACTATAGCATCCATACAACCATTGCAACCAATGCGACCAATACAACCATTGCAAATATTACATGCAAAAAGTAGTATTTCTCGCTATCCATCACAACAAATCATCTTATAAGGTAACAACAAGAATAGTACACAAACTTCTACATCTGCAATATTAATTAACAACCACAATCATGAAATAAGGAAACAGTAATATAAATATACTTACATTCATCCTAGCCATCAATCATAGTAACGCATCACTAATGTAAGTAATAAATCACCCTTTATGTATTAATCACCTCATAATAGTGACACAACATCGATCATCAAATTGACCATAATAAACAACCCATCACCTGGTAGTAAAAGTGGTAAAATATCGCACAGTGGTCAAAATGCGATACCGTCATCAAATATCAAATATATGCGATAATTACAATCAATAATTAATCACACATTCAATAACCATCCAAATGATATATTATTCGCTTAAGTATAAAATCGGTTTATACTATTTATTATAAGACCACCTTTATTTATTCATCCCCAAACAATAATAATTCTTTTTAAACGATAATATACTCTTTATACCTTTTATTATGCTTCATTTCTTCAAATAGATCAAACATCATATTTTAAATTAAAAATAGTAATCTTCATCAAATAGCTTTTAAACGATATGATTATTTATAAAATTCTCACTTTATTAAATAATTAGAATAAACTTATCGGATTTAGTTTAAAATATATTTTCCATTATTATTTATGAACTTCCCTAAAAACTCATAAATACCCACCATGTTAAATCTATTCCATAAATTTCATTATATTTCATTAAACTATTGTTATTTGCAAACATCACACAAAAATAGTAAATAGTCATGCCTATCTATTATCTATCAAATTTTCCCATTATAGCGCAAATTCTGTCACTTTATTTTAATTAGTTACATTTAATTTTTAAATCCATAATTATGTACTCTTACATCTAGTAATACAACGATATATAATCAACCGCAAACATTACATGTCCACAATATCCATACCATTACCAATATACCATAACATATATATCAATAATTATAATTATTCATTAATGGATAGGCATTTAATATTTTAAAATTCAGTTAATTAAATTTACTTATCCATGTCAACACACTTTTGCAAATAACCTCCAAACTCAGTAAACATAGTGCCAAATCGTTCGGAATGCTCCACAAGTCTAATGAAAGAAACCACACATGAATCAGAGTTAATACGTGAAAGATATAGAGATTAGAAGTTTCAGGGCTTAAATTGTAAATATTAAATAAGGAATAAATTGAAATTGTAATATTTTTGCCACATGATGTTTTGGTGGTAGTGTACACGTAACAACCCACTCCGGAATAGGCCTAAATTTCGACCGAGAAAAGGCCCAACGAAACATAGATCCATTCTAAGGTAAGTTGTTGGTAGAACTAAGAAAGAAATAGCATAGAGCCATAACTAAACTTTCAGAACTCACAGCGGATTGTACGAAATATAATAGCAAGGTGTACCCATTTATTTCAAAACCATAAAAATGTCATACTACAAAATTCCATAAAAATACTAAATAATTGCTAAAATCCCAAATATAATAGCAAAGTGTACCCATTATCTATCATATTTTTGAAATCCCAAAATCCCTAAGGCATATTCAAATCTAAAAAGAAATACACTAAACAATTGCTAAAAAGAAATATTAAGGTTTCCACTAACAGAATGGCCTTAGCTTCTCCTTTCTTGGATTTGCATGCCTAACAATCTCTTCCGGAATCTCTGTTTTGATATACACACACATAATAGGGAAGAGGTATATATTTATTAGATTCAAAATAGTTGGAGGAAGAAAAAATAAACAGAAAATAGATTGGATTCTTACCTAAATTCTCTATGGAGTTTCTGAATCTAATTTGGAGGGATAACAATGGCAGAGTTTCGTTGAATTCCTCGAAATATTTGTGAATAAAAAGCGAAGGTCTAGGGTCTTATTTATAGTGGTTAAAATGTACCGGAACCATAGGATGAAAACAGTTTTTAGAACGAAGAAATATGGACAGCTCGTATACACAAAACCCTAGCCGCCACCTTAGTTTTTATGACCAACCATTCGATCGCCCCTTTTAGGGAATGTTTTTATCCCATTGCTTTTTATTTAATTTTATTTCCTATTTAAACCAATGTTAATTATTAATTAAACGTTTCCTTAACCTCCAATTAAACCTATGGTAGTTTTTAAAATTCAAACCCTAAATTTAGATATTCATTTGAATTTGAATTTGAACTAAATTAATTTAAATCTGAAAATTTCAAACATTCATAACTTCTTCGTGTGAGCTTCGTTTTTAGCATATTATATATGAAAATATATCAGAATTTCGCCATAAATGCAAGGGAATAACTTTCTTGGTCAAATTCTAACTTTTATAAAATTTCCATATTCAACCCTTATCATATTTAATTTAATTTACTTCATTTAATTATGGTTCATTTTACGGGGTGTTACAGTTGATTTGTTCATTCAACCATTTGATGTTAGTTTCTGATGGTAATGGTGCGATGATAAATGATGAGGCAAAGGCATGGTGCTTAGATGCAATGGCTTTGGAACATTTATGTATGATCGATGTGGACATCTAGAAGCCTTCTTATGATGGCGACTCGATCGATGGAGTCACGATGATGATCCACTAGGGGGTTAGAGGAAGATAACTAGTGAATAGAACATTGAAGGGTTCAATCGTGGAAAGTGAAACATTGAAGGATTCTGCTATGATGAATGGAAATAGATGGAGCAAGGAAGGGCTTGGATACGTAGTCGAAGGGATTGTTGATACTCGATGTTTTTTGTATTGTACTTATAAGCAAGTGTATTTTCAGGATGATCATTGGGTACTAAGTTGGCTAACCTGGATTGTTGAAGGGTTCCATATACGCTGCATCGAGGAAGGGATCTAGTGCCAACTATGGGCTGCTACTCGAGTGCATAGAAAGCCTAGATTTTTCTATTAATCCCTAGCATAAAAATGGTCATCAGAGTTATCATATATCCAAAGCACATTGAGTGATAATGAGGAATGTTTGATGGAAGCCATAGGAGATTGACACCTTGACACCCGATGGTGTACCAGGATGCTGGTACACTTTATGATGTTAGTAGATTAGCATATTATTATGTGATAACTCTCTGGATGCAGGGACAGGCCAGGTATGATTCTTCATATGATTTTTCCTCACTATACCAACTTTATAGTATTTTGAGATTGCTTATCCTTTTCACCAGAGTATTGTCTGATTTATCCAAATAATTATATTATAGCCGAAAATTATTTATAACCCAATAAACAATTTTCTTCACTAGAAAATTAATATAAAATCCATATTAATTCAGAAAATTGTGAAAATTGAAACCCATCTCTAAAATATCATTTCTGACCAATATTTAAATTTTCAAAGTATTTGGATGTCATTAAATAGGGTTTTCAAGTCAAACATATCATAAAAACTAACATGAACAGATATAATCTGTTATTCCACCTTTTGGCAAGGTTGTGACACCAAGGACTTGACTAGAAACTAAAGACAATCCGCCCCGGAGATTAGTTATCTATGGGTCCACGATGAATACAGGCAAACTTGGTTGGAGTCCGGATCCAGCTACAATTAGCATGGTATGACAAGCAAAGCTATGAAAGGCAACATTCCAAAATTCAGGTCAATCGGAGTTCATATGCTCAAGTTATGGATCGATCAAGGTTCACGTGAAACATGTTCAATTTGTATCCATCAACTTTGTATCCATCAGCTTCATATCCATCTACCTCACATCCATCCATATACTTCGTATCCATCTGCTCGTATCTATCTAATTCATATCTATCCATTTCGTATCCATCGAGCAATAGCGGCATGCTTCGTATCGATCACCCATTTGATCGATACGAAGGGAAGAACCAGGTATCGATACGAAGGGATGACTTTGGCATTGATACGAAACCGTATGAAAAGCATCGATACAAAGAGAACAACCTCGGATGGATACGAAGGAATCAGTCAAACCAGAGGAAACGGTCTCTCAGCATGAAATATGGATCTCCACAAAATACTCAAGCCACGTCATCGATACGAAATCGATCGACACGCATGTATCAATACGAATCCATCAGCCTACTTGCAAATCAATCTTGGATCGATCATAACTCAAAAACTACAAGTCCAAATGCCATAAAATTTCACAGAAGCTTGCTTATTCACTGAAGAACCACCATGATCGATCGCAGCTCCATTGGGCCATTCCTTGATCGATACGAAAAGCACAAGGATCGATCAGGGATCGATCCCAAACAACCCCTGATCGATCTAGTGGGCCCACCCACGTGTGAGAAGAGGTATTCCGAGGTTTGAGGGAAATATTTTCTGATCTACCCTATAAATAGCACCCCTACGCCTATTGAAAAAGAACTTTTGAAGCTTCTACACCGTTACTCTGCTGAAACTCCATTGTAAGCTAAGTGTTAATTTGTACTGTTGTAATCAATTGAGAATCATCAATAAACAGGAAACTATTCAAAGTGGACGTAGGCTACAACGCCAAACCACTATAAACTCTTGTCTCTTTCTATTTCTGCATACTTTTATTGGTGTGATTGTTAAATTAGCCTCATTTTCCATTTAATTTCTTCATTCTAATCTCTTCAATTACATCTAAAAAGTGTTGTGCCCGATTTTGGTATAAACACTTTGGTGCTTTCACTTAGAAAACTCTGTTTTTCTCTGATTCCGTGGATCCCTTGTCGTTGTTGGATTGCTAAAACCTAAGGAGGAGATCCAGATCTGTCTTCCAGTAGTTCCTTCCATTCTATTCAGATTACTCCAGATCTAGGAAAGAGCTATATTCAACATGGTGCGCACTACCAGAACTGCTTGAAATGCTGCAGATCCAGAAGGAAGGGATGGGAAAACTCCCACACAGCTGACCACAGCAGGCCAAACGTCAGCTGGAGCTCAAGATCCACTTGGTTCGGTGATTAGAGAGGAGTTCCAGACCCTTATGCAAGAGCTTACTCAAAGCCGTCAGGAGCTTACTCGTAGATCCGTGCCAACACGGAGCTCGCAAACCAACTGAACGAAGAAAGGTGAAGGAGATCTAAAAGGGATCATGTCTCTCATTCCTCGACCAAACGTTCGTCTTCATCTGACTTCAATCATAGATCTACACGCTTAGGATCCCTCGTCAATGTGTCCATGCTTAGGATCCTAATTTTCCTGAAGCCCGGGAGCCAAGGAGGCATGGAACGGACCGTAGACAGCGACCGGACCGTCCCCGTAACATGGAACCCGACCATGCCTTGGCGTCTAACGTCCAGATGCCTGACATTCCAACCATGATACGCCAGATGATTAGAGAAAGTCAGGGCCTTACGAACGACGATTATGGAATCACCTGAAGTCACACTCCACTGACCAATGACATTCTTTATGCAGAGCCACCCCGTCGATTCAGGATGCCGACTCTGCCGGTGTACGAAGAAAATTCAGATCCTAACCAGCATATCTTGAAATATGAATGGCTCATGAATGCCGCTCGAGCTGACGATGCGGTCAAGTGCTGGAGCTTTCCTTATCTCCTTGGAAGGCATTGCAACTATGTGGTTCGCTCGTTTACCACATAGATCTATTTCATGTTTTGATCAGTTAGCTACCAAGTTTGTTGAACAGTTCCATATGCATGCTACAAGACCGAAGGATGTCAATACCTTGTCCAGTGTTACTCAAGCTCTAGGAGAAACCCTTAGACTTTATCTAGAAAGGTTCCATGCTGCTTGTGCTGAGGTCAGCAACCCCAATGATATTTCTATTCTGATGGCATTGACTAAAGGAATCAATCTCGATTCTGATTTTGGTGATTGGTTGGCTGGGAAACACCCCGCTTTGTTGGATCGTTTCTATGCTAAGGCGGCCCAGTTTTTGAGGAGAGAAGACGCTAGACGATCTAGGAAGCAGGACGTAGCGGGGCCCAATGGTGAAGGCATTTAGAGTAATGTTGCTGTGAAACAGACCGGTGAGAATTCCAATAAAGTACAATTGAACATATAGAACAAGCAAGGTCAACAGAAGGGCAATGGAGGTCAGGGGAAGAAGAGAAACCTAAATCGCAGACCGAGACCCATAGCTCCCATGTTCGACCGATATACACCCCTAAATGCATCATTGGAAAATGTTTACCTTCAGACTTGTAATACCGGACAATATAAGAAGCCTGCTCTGAAACCATCATTTGAGAAACAAATTCAGACCGGCGGAAGGGTTGTAATAAACACTGTGAGTGGTGGTCCTCATCCGACTTGTAATACTAATGAGTGCCGTCATTTGCAAGGTATCATCGAGAGATTGATCATAGAGAGAAAGTTAGAACAGTTTGTTCGGGAACCGCAGGATGGAGGTGTGGGCCAATCTAATTCGAATCAAGGTCAAGGCCAGGCTAGGCCCGAAGAACCCACGCGTACTAGTGGAAGGTTGGTAATAAACACTTTGAGTGGTGGTCCTTATCCAACTGATCGGAGCTGGAAGGAAATGGAGTCATATGCCAGTTCGATTAGGCATGTGGCTTTGAATGTTGTAGTAATTCTGATGATGGGGTCCCGGCAAAACAACAGAGGACGATGACAGATGAAATCGTTTTCAGGAATCGAGATGCTGACAGAGTCGAGGCCCCCACTATTGATCCGTTGGTCATTTCAGCCCAGATAGGTCCTGCTTGGATGAAGAGGATCTCGGTTGACAGCGGAACCTCTGTGAACATTCTTTTTAAGCGCGCTTACGACCAAATGAGAATGGCAGCGAAGGATTTGAAACAGTGTCAGTCATGTATACATGGCTTTAATGGAAGTGCAACCATACCAGCTGGGATTGTGGAATTGCCCATTGAGTTGGGTATTGGAGATCGCCGGAGAGTCCGGATGTTGCAGTTTGGTGTGTTAGACGTACATTCCCCTTGTAATGCTTTCTTGGGCCGATCGGCCCTTGTAGATTTCAGGGCAGCGATTGCCCCATGGTGTTTAACTCTGAAGTTCCCCACTAATAACGGAGTCGGAGTAGTACATGGTGATCAGGCGGCAGGATGCGCCTAATATATTGCAGAGTTGCGAGATTCACAACGAAAGGAGAAAGGAAAGATCTCTCCGCGTCCGTTTTTTAGAAAATTGATAGCTAACGCTTAGGCCACAGCCCGGGCGCCACAACTAGTTCCTTAAAGACCTTGACCCCAGAGACAATAATGATGAGGAGAAAGTCAGAGATCACCGGCTTCCTCGGCAAAGTTGATGATTGATGTTCCGATACATGATGATGAAGATTCCAAAATGGTAAAGGTCAGATCTCAACTCAGCCCTCAGATGAGACAGGAATTGGTTGATTTTCTCTGGGAAAACCTTGATGTGTTTGCCTAAACTCATTCAGACATGTGTTGGATCTCGGCGAACATCGCGAGCCATGCATTAAACATCGACCTGCGGCATGCCTCGATGAAACAAAAAAGGCACTGTATGGATCCAGAGAGATCTGCCGCCCTGAAGGAAGAAGTAGATAAAATCGGGACTAATGGGTTTATCCGTGATGCTTTATACCCGGTGTTTGTACCAAAATTGGGCACAACACTCTTCGGAATTTTTTGAAGAGATAAAGTGAAGAAATTAAATGTAAAAAGAGGATTATCTAACAAAAACTCCAAATCTCAGATATGAAAGCAATTAAAATGCAAGGAGACACAAGAATTTAGAGTGGTTCGGCGTATCACCTATGTCCACTATGAAGTTGTTAGCTTTATTGATCATTCTTTGAAGATTACAAGTGAATTCAGTAATTTACAGTAGATGATTATGATTTGCAGTAGTAAATCTCATTGGTAGCAGCAGCAATGGAGCTCAGATCTGGATCCGGCAGAGTCTGGGCGTTGGAAAGCTCCAAAGAGAAGAAGAACCCCTTTTTTGTTGGCTTTGGGGGTCTATTTATAGGTGTAGGAGGCTGGTATTTCTCTCAGATCTCGGGAGACCCTCTCTGGCACGTGGCCAGGCCCGCGCGCCCAAGCCCATGAAGTTTCGGTCCGATCCGTGATCGATACGAATAGATTTCGTATCCATCAAGATTTCATCCAATGGAGTCAAAATTTGGCGTGGACATTCTTTAGCATGCACGTAGTCTTCTGTGAAAATTTCATAGCATTTGGACTTGTAGATTAGGAGATATGATCGATACGAATTAGGATTCTCGGTGGGCTGTTTCGTTCGACTCGCTCTATTCGACTCGCTTTCGTTCGACTCGGTGACGTGGCGCTTGAATCTTTGGATCACTCTGCATTTGATGTTGTTTTAATCGAGTCGAAGTGTGCACTGATCGAGCGAGTCGAAGTGGAGTGCCCTGAGGGATTCGAACAAAGGCTCCATGATGGACACGAAGTGGTCATTGTTTGATCGATTCGAATAGTGGCTTTGCCAATGGAGTCGAACTTGATGGAGTCGAATAGTGGTTCGAGCGGAGCGAGTCGAAGAAGGCATCTGATGGAGGCGAAGTGGAGTGAGTCAAAGTAGTCACTTTTGATGGTTGCGAAGTGAGTCGAAGTGAGCGAGTCGAAGTTGGCTTCTCTGATGGATTCGAACTGAGCGATTCGATCGGGGGTTGGTTTTCATCCAATTTTGTATCATTCATAACTTGAGCATACGAACATGGATTGACTTGAGATTTGGAAGGTTGACTCTCATAGCTTAGCTTGTCATGTCATACCAATTTTAGCTCGATCCGCACTCGGACAAAATTCGTCGATATACATAGTGAGCCTGTGTATAACCGATCCCTGGGATGGATCGTCATTGGTTTACTAGCCAATTCCTTGGTGTCACGGCCTTGCCAAAAGGCGGGATAACATTTGCCCCCCAAATTACGTCTTGTGGAAACATGATGTGCTTTGAAGTGCTGTAGTCTTCATTTTGACTAGTTATTGTCTTTTCGATGAAAGCTGTAATCTTCGACTGATTTTCTCGATAATGTAAACTGTTAACTGTCAGTTGTTGTACCATGTATTGTTGAAACTAACTGCTGTATGCTAGTGGTTAGCCATTTCTTGTTGTAATTGTTATCAAATGAGTTTCCAATTCCTATAAATCTGGAATACTGAATATTAGTCCGACATACACACATATGCTAATCTGACTCTCGTTGACGTTTGTACGTTCACGAGTCGTTGTCAGTTTATCTTATATTGAACTACGTATCGATTCTCTCCTGATCCGACATGAAATTCGTTGTAACAACGCTCGATGGTCGTTTTTTAATGATCCTTCGTAACGATCCTCTCCTGAATCGATGTGAGGGGCTGAAGCATTGAGGACGATTTTCATTGAATTTATGGATGCGAAGTGAGAATTTTGATTCGATGGAGTTGGCCTCTGGAAGCCATGATTTGATGGATTTGAACTACTGTTCGTATCGATGTTCTCGGGAAGTAGTTGGAAACTATTGATACGAACAAAGATTTCGTATCGATGGACGTAGGATTCGATGGATACGAAGTGCTTGTTCGACTCGATGACGGACACAAAGCGCTTGTTCGACTCGATGATGGATTCGAACTGAACGAGTCGAAGTAGGCATTCCTGGTGGATGCGAACTGAGCGAGTCGAAGTGGAGCGAGTTGAAGTAAACTTCCCTGATGGATGCGAACTGAGCGAGTCGAAGTGAAGCGAGTCGAAGTAAACTTCCATGATGGATTCGAACTGTTTGTTCGACTCGATTCTGTGGTGACGCTTCGTAGCCAGTTGAACTCACTGGGGAGGTGAATCATTTTTTACCATTGCTCTCGAGTCCATATAAATACTCTTTACTTAGCCATTTTTTCATTTTTTACCTATCGCTTTCCTGCCTTACCTTTGTATTGCTCAGAAACTCGAGAAGAAAGAAGAAACATTCCTGCCCTCGAATCGATTCTTAATCATTCGACCTAACTGCCAGTCTTAGGTAATCCCCCAAGCGAATGCAACGTGTAGACGACGAGACTCGATTTTTAACATCAGATCAACCAGAGTCATGATCGATCGAGATTCCTTTGCGATCGATCGAGATTCCTTTGCCTCAGCTTCGCGTCGATCTGGAGTAGGGGCTTCGAGACGAACTGTGTAGCCTTAGGATCGAGTCGTACTGTGTAGTCTTGGGATCGACTCGAACTGGAGGCTTTTAATCGATTCGAAGTGTTGTGCTCTGATTGATTCGAAATGATGGCCTTCGATCGAGTCGAAGTGGACGTTTGGGATCGAGTCGAACTTGAGGCTTGGGATCGAGTCGAACTGCGTAGCCTTGGGATTGAGTCGAACTACGTAGTCTTGGGATCGACTCGAACCGGAGGCTTTTAATCGATTCAAAGTGTCGCGCTCTGACCGATTCGAAATTCCCAGCCTCTTGATCGAGTCAAACTTGCATACCAACCTTCTGACCGAGTCTAACTCATACGCAGATGACCATGACTTATCGATGCGAACATGGCTCTCGTGAGCGATACGAATTGATCATTAAAAAATTTGAGATTCCTTGCACATTTGAACAATTGACTCTGACGAGCTTCAAACTTGTATAACTGGACTTAATCGTTTCACCGCATATCTGATTGCCTATTGAAGCTTGTCGATGAAACTGGAACTTATCAAAATGATAACACACTATAACTTGGACTGATAGCCAATAACTGGATGGCACGGTTGTGACGGTCAGCGATGACGGTCCTTCCGACTGAATTCCAAAGTCTCGTCGTTTTCATGTTTTCTTCAATCCTGTAGATCTTCTCAAGTGATATACAATACTGCACATCACATTCACACACTTTACACTGGGGGATGCACGAGCGTTATTGTCTGTTTAACAATGATTTTTCATAAGCTAGTTATTCATGGAACCCTCAAGTTCACAGCAGCAGGAACTCCAGAGTTCTATTCCCCCAACCATCGAGATATCGGTTATTGAAGCCGAAGTTATAGACCCAGCTCCGGACGATCGTCTAGGTGCCCGGTTCATTTGTCGTCCGCAAGATTCTGTGCCGTCCGGCACCTCCGAAGAAATGCTGGGACGGATTTGCTTAAGGCACGGTTTGTCGCTCGATGACGTGCTACTTCCTGGGCCAAATGACAGGCCTCGTGATCCCCTGGAGGGGTTTACTACTTTTAACCGCCATGCCTGTACGGTAGGGACACTTCCTCTTTCAACCAATATATAAGGGAGACGTTGTCTTTCCTTGGAATAGCTCCATCTCAGCTGCACCCCAACGGGTATGCTTTGTTGAATAGCACCTTCATCCTATTTATGGAGATACTCTTTCGACCGCCGAAGCCGATCGAGATCAGATATTTATTTAACGTCAAGAGCCATGGAGACATCCCTTCTTTCACCTTTTTGGAAGCGGTCAGGAACTGCCACATTGTACTGGGCTCCTGGGGAAGGCTGAGTTACTGTAAAACTGAATGGTTCTACGTTCGGTTCCCCTGGATATGCTAGGCGATGGTTGGATAGATGTAAGTGTCACCATTTTTCTCTTGAATCATCGAGATAGTAGTAACTGACTTCAAAACTGACATACTTTTCCTCTTTTATAGCTGCAATCTCTCGACCTGACGGTGCATACTTTCGAGAGCTAGTTCGGATCCTACAAGCGTTTCCGGGCGAAGAGAGGCATATCGACTTGGTTCTGACTGACAGGAATTCGAGGACCGTCGGGCTGATAGAACGAAGGCAGAGTATACGACTGGAAGGGACACTTAGAGTGGTTCCGAAGAAACGGGTGAAGCGCAAAGCACCCGCAATCGTGATAACCGAAGAAGTTGATCCGGAGAGAACGCCTACCGATACCGAGCTCCAAACTGGGCCTTCTTCCGATGTTCAGGATTCCGGAGGAAAGAGAAAAGGCAAGGCTATTGCTCACAATCGTTCTAAGTCTGAGAGATTTAAATCCGTTGTTGTGTCCTTGCCCGTTCCGGGGATTAGAATTTTAGAGGCTCCTCCCCCGCAAGTAGAGAATCCCTTTGCAGGGCTTGCTGATATTCCGATTCCGGATTTTGTGTCGTCTCCACACGACACCGGGATGGAGGAGCTTGATAGTGCTCTTGAACTGAGCGGGTCGCTTGCTATGAGTGCGGCCGACATTTCCGGTTGGTCGAGGGGTTGCACCTGCATACACTTCACTACACTACATGATTCACAACTGTAAATCGTCCAATCTTGAGAAATCGCTAACTTTTCCTTCGTCTCTCATTTACAGGTACTATGTCTGGGAAAGGATCAATACTCAGGAATCTCCGCTCGTCCCGAAAGGCTTCTTCTTATTATGATTCCCGCATGAGGGACTCGGATAGAGATCGCGATCGCGAGTACTCTAACCAATATAGGTACGTGCGTGATAGGGACAGAGAATATAGACATCGGTCTAGATCGCGCTCCCCTCCTCCTAGACTTCCATCTCCACCCCCAATTCTTCTTTCACACCCGCCAGAGCCTCCTTGTCACAGGCCAACTCCTCATACTTCTAGATCCGAGACTCATCTTTAGAGAGTTGAGACCACCGCCTCCGTAATTGCAGAGCAGGTCCCCACTGAGCCCACAGGAGAAGGGGCCCTTAAACTGGCTCAGATGAGGAAGGATTTTCCGAATATTTCCTTCGATGGCTATGTCTTCCCACCACACTTAAAAAGAATTCCGTCTGCAGTGGAAAGCACGATGCATGATTATGTTCATGACATCCACACCCAGTACAGAAAGTGGGCGAAGGCTGCAGAGAAGGCTTCCAAGGTGGCCTTTGAGCGAGCCAAAGCGCTTGAGAAGATGGAGACCGACCTCGCTCAAAGGGACCGGATCATTCAAGTGCTTACTGCTGAGGCCGAGTCTTCTCGGAAATTGGAGATTGAGGCCACCAAAAATGCTAACGAAGCGAAGGCGGCAATGGAGAGGTTGGGGTAGACACATGTTTCCCTGGTGGAGGAGATGGGCCACCGGAACACTACAGTTACCGCCGAGCGGGATGCGGCGGTCAAGGAGCTCAATGAACTCAAGGCCAAATTCGCCGACATGGCCAAGGAAAGGGATGATGCAAACAGCGTAGCCCAGGAGGCGTGCGAGCAAACTGTTCTGCTTAAGGGTGAGCGAGATGCAGCTGTTGCTAAAGTCCACAAGGTGGAGACTGAGGTCGAGGAGAAAGTGAAGATCGGCCGAGTCCAGGCTAGAGGCTGACATCGAAGACCTTCTTGTTGTTTACAACGCTAACGTGCTGAGGCACAGGGGTCTAGCCTGGCTTGATGATTATCCAATGCATCTTTATAACGCTTGGGGCCGACTGGTTGAGGAAGAGAAGGAGGCACATCAGGGCGAGTCTGTGGATGAATTTGAACTCGAGAATCGCATTCTGACTGAAGATGAAAAGAAGATTCTTCACGAGTCAATGATTCCGCGTGAGAAGGAAAGACTTGGTTCCCAGCACTTTGAAGTGGGAGAGGGTTCAGGGTTTGACCACCATGAAGCAAGTCTTGAAGTTCCCGCGTCAACCCAGCCTGAATCCTCGTTTGCGGTCGATCCCCATGCTGTTCTTGCTTACAATCCGGATCAGCCGTAGATGTCTCCGGCTGCAGCGCAAGTCACTGATGCCGCCCAGCCGCCTACGAGTCAAACTGAGGAAGGTATTCTGAACATTCCACATATCTTTCTTAATTCAAAATCTTCGATCGAGTTAAGTTCTAACATTCTCTTATTCTTTGTCCAGTGATTAATGCTACATCGGTCCTGCCTCCTGCTACTCAAGAATCATATCAAACGCAGGAGGCTATCGTGACCGAAGCAATCACCGTAAGTTCAGCTGCCCCACCTGACGATGCCCAGGGAAGTACACTTGCCTTTGATGAGCAGTTAATGGAAGAACTCTTTCGCCGTCATGGCAATCCTTTAGCTGACTTATCATTCGTCATGGGCGGAGGAGTTCCTGCCACAAGCTCTTCGATGCCGACCACTGACGCTCCCAGCGTGGCTCATTCGGGTACTGAAGAGGAAATCTTGGCATAAATCGCCGCTGAGTTGGATGCCGTAGCACATGGCGGCGGCTTTGGAGGTGGGATGGCGACACTTGGTCCAGCTTCGCTTAGAATGATATCGCCTGGCGGTACATTTTCTGACACTAGTGCGGACATGCCATCTTCCACATTTGATCCTATCCCTCCAACTCCACCGGTAGGCAGCATTCCTATCCACTCGAGTTCGGAGGAGGATGTTGATATCATGCCCCCACCTGGAGACCAGCCACCAAAAGGCAAAGGCTCGAAGAGGAAGGTTAGCGGTGGCTCCAACGGGTCTACACCGAGAAGGAAGCCAAGGAAGAAGAGAGATTAGGCATGCTTCCCCGGTTCATTTTGATTTGCATTTTGTTGGCCGTGTATAGATGTAGGTTCGGCCCCTGCTAGTAGGAATTTTTGGAAACTTGTACACGAACTTCTTTTATAAACAATAGACATGAAACTTCTCTTTTTTAACTTCTTTTCTGTCATTGCATATTTGCCTAAGTGTTTCAATATCTGAAATGCACTTGTGAAGTTTCAACTTTCGAATAAAGTTTGTTTTTGTTCGCCAAGTTATTGTACTGTGGTCATGGTTTGCGGCCGGGGAGCGAGTTGAATTTTTACGTCGCATCGCTTCAGTCGATGGTCGATGCTTAAGTCCTGCCCCCCAGTCTCAAGGATGAGTTGTAGAACATCAGTCAGCGATTGCTTCTCGTTTTCATCATGTTAAGCCTAGTACCACTGAACGGATATTTGAGTCAAGTGGAGACCGAGTGGTTTTTCCACGCTTGTCTGATTGTTGATGATCATATCCACACTCCGGGGATTCTCATTTGTTTATCGGCGATCGGTCACGCCGGCTTAAGTTTTAATCATATGTCCATGATCTGGGGACTTGAGATTGACATTTGTACTCTGATCCGCGCTCTGGGAGTTTGGAGTTGATGTTTATACTTCGATTAATGCTTTGGAAACTTGAAGTTGGTGTTTACGCTCCGTTTCGCACTTTGGGAATCCGGAGTCGATGTTTATACTCTAATTCGCACTCTGGGAACTCGGAGTTGATGTTTATACTCCGACTCGCACTCTGGGAGTTCGGAGTTGATGTTTATACTCCGCTTCGCACTTTGGGAATTCAGAGTTGTTGTTTATACTCCAATTCATGCTCTGGGAATTCGGAGTTGATGTTTATACTCTGTTTCGCACTCTGGGAACTCGGAGTTGATGTTTATACTCCGTTTCACACTCTGGGAACTCGGAGTTGATGTTTATACTCCGTTTCGCACTTTGGGAACTCGGAGTTGATGTTTATACTCCATTTCGCACTCTGGGAACTCGGAGTTGATGTTTATACTTCGACTTGCACTCTGGGAGTTCGGAGTTGATGTTTATACTCCAATTCGCGCTCTGGGAATTCGGAGTTGTTGTTTATACTCCAATTCGCGCTCTGGGAATTTGGAGTTGATGTTTATACTCCATTTCGCACTCTGGGAACTCGGAGTTGATGTTTATACTCCAATTCGCGCTCTGGGAATTTGGAGTTGATGTTTATACTCCGACTCGCACTCTAGGAGTTCGGAGTTGATGTTTATACTCCGCTTCGCACTCTGGGAATTCAGAATTGTTGTTTAAACTCCAATTCGCGCTCTAGGAATTTGGAGTTGATGTTTATACTTTGACCCGCACTCTGGGAGTTTGGAGTTGATGTTTATACTCCGACTCGCACTCTGGGAGTTCGGAGTTAAATGAAGGATTGTCGTGTGTCAATCCTTCCTTGACTTTGATGTGATGGCTGGTCCCCGAGCTCGGGTTTCACTTAGTGAGTAATTGGTTGCGTCGCAGTCACCCCCTATTTGAATAAATTCCACCGTATGGTGGAGCTTAGCTCTCCGTGCATAGTGATGATCATATGAAGCATTTCAAGTAAATCACAGCTCTGGCTCGAAGAGATTGTATTTTATTACTGAAATAAGAGAATATGGCAAAGTTAGTTGCCTTATTACAAATTCTAACTTCGAAATGCAGAAACAAATTGCAAAATGGAAAGTAATCTGAATGGGTAAAGATAGCCTGTCATGTGTAGTAGCGGCGAAGACTCTCTCTATTCCAGGCTCTTGGCAAAGTAAGACCGTCAACGGTCGATAATTTGAACGTGCCATCTCCGAGCCTTCGTTCAATAACATATGGTCCTTCCCATGTAAGCTTCATATGCGAAGGAACCTGATAGATTCTTTTAAGGACGAGATCGCCTAGCTCAAAGTTTCGCGGGCGGACCTTGGCGTTGTACAATCGGGCGACTCGACTTCGATGCGCAGCTGCCCTCAAATCAGCCTCTTCACGCTTCTCATCCAGTAGATCGAGAGATTCAGCAAGTAATATAGCATTTGTCTTTGGATCGTAGTGTGTCACACGATGAGAAGGTACTTCTAGCTCGACTGGAATAAAGGCTTCTGAACCATAAGAGAGAGAGAATGAGGTGTGCAACCGACCTTTTCCAGGCGTTTTTACAGAATAGACTTTATAATTTTATTAACCGCTTCGACCTGTCCATTTGCCTGGGGGTGTGCAACTACGGAGAATTCCTTTTGGATGTGAAATCGTTTGCAGAAATCTTTAAATTCAACACTGTCGAATTGGTTTCCATTGTCCATAATAATGGTGTGTGGGAGACCGAATCGACAGATGATGTTGCGAACTACAAAGTTGATTACTTTCTTCATTGTTATGGTAGCAAGAGCTTCGGGTTCAGCCCATTTTGTAAAGTAATCAACTGCGACGATGGCGTATTTTGCACCACCTTTTGCCAGAGGTAGAGGACCAATGATATCGATGCCCCACGTCGCAAACGGCCATGGGCTGACCATTTGCGTTATCTCGGTAGGAGGAGCTCTAGGAATTCGGGCATATTTCTGGCACCTATCACACTTCTTTGCATAATCCGATGCATTGCGATTCACGGTTGGCCAGTAATATCCGTATCGAAGTATTTTCTTGGCAAGTGCTTGCCCCCCAGTGTGATCGCCACATTCCCCCTCGTGCACGTTGTGCAATACTCGTTTAATTTCATCGTGAGCGATACGCCGGAGTAGGGGGGCTGAGTACCCTCTTCTGTACATGATCCCATCCTGGATGGTAAATCGTGAGGCCTTCCGAAGGACTTGTCTATTTTCACTCCCGCGCTCCGGCAGGGTTCTGTGCTCAATGTAATTTCTGAGTGGAGTCATCCATGAATCCTTTTCGAGGACGGTTTCGCATACCCGGTTTATTTCTGCCCGATCAATGCTTGGGGAGGATAGCGCTTCTACGGGAACGAGTCCCATTTGTTGAGCTTCACCTGTGCTGGCTAGCTTCGCCAATGAATCGACTTTTTGGTTGCGTTCTCAAGGTATACAATAAATGGCATAATAATCAAACTGATTTAGCACTTCCTGAACTCGAGCTAAGTAAGCAGCCAACCTTCGATCTCTTGCTTGATACTCTCCCCGTACTTGACACACAACTAATTGTGAATCACAATAAATTTCCATTGCGATGATTCTCAAATCTCTGGCAAGTTTCAAGCCAGCTAAAAGGGCTTCATATTCAGCTTCATTATTAGTTGCATGAAAATCGAACTTCAAAGCATAACATATGGATCGGCCTTCGGGAGTTTCAAGTACAACACCAGCGCCCGAACACCGGTCATTTGATGCACCGTCGGTATAAAGCTTCCAGACGTATTCGGGGGATTCGCTGGTTTCGGGCAAGTCCTCTGGAATGGTAAATTCAGCTATGAAATCGGCTGGGACTTGTCCTTGTATGGCCCGTCTTAGAGTGTAAGCGATATCGAACTGGCTCAGTTCGATGTTCCACTTGAGTAACCTACCAGACGTCTCAGGCCGCGAAAGGACCTGTCTTAAAGGCTGGTCAGTGTAAAAAATAATGGGATGTGCCTGGAAATACGGTCGGAGTTTTCTTGATGCAATAACAAGGCAATAAGCCAACTTCTCTAATTTCGGGTAATTCCTTTCGGCCCCAGTCAATCGCTTGCTGACATAGTATACTGGCTTCTGTATCTTGTCTTCTTCTCGAATTAATACAGCGCTGATGGCATTTTCTGATATTGCCAAATATACGAACAACTTCTCATGATCAATAGGCTTCGACATGATAGGTGGTGTGGATAGGTGTTGGACTAGTGCTTGGAAAGCGCCTTCACACTCCGTGGTCCATTCAAAGTTTAGTTTCCCTTTTCGGATCAGATCGAAGAAGGGAATACATTTGTCAGTGGACTTTGAAATGAACCTGCTCAATGCTGCTACTTTTCCATTGAGACTCTGAACTTGCTTTATGGTTTTTGGAGTCTCGAGATTTCTGATAGCCCAGATTTTCTCAGGATTGGCTTCTATCCCTCGAGCGTTGACGATGAATCCAAGGAATTTTCCGGATGCAACTCCAAAATGGCATTTCAGTGGATTTAACTTCATTTTGTATTCTCGAAGTATGTAGAACATAGTTTCCAGGTCTTTAACATGGTTGGTGGAGAGTCGTGACTTCACAAGCATGTCGTCTACATATACTTCCATTGTTTTCCCGATTTGATTGGCAAACATCCGATTGACCAATCGTTGATAAGTAGCCCTGACATTCTTGAGTCTGAATATCATAACCTTGTAACACTAAAGTCCCAGATTGGTTACAAAGCTGGTATGTTCTTGATTGGGTAAATGCATCGGTATCTGATTATAGCCAGAATACGCGTCCATGAAGGATAAGAGTTCATGCCCAGCTGTCGAATCTACTAGTTGATCAATTCTGGGAAGCGGAAAACTGTCTTTGGGGCATGCTTTATTCAGATCGGAGTAATCGACACATGTTCTCCACTTTCCGTTCGGCTTTCGGACGAGCACGGGATTCGACACCCATTCAGGATATAGCGCATCTCAAATGAATCTGTTTGCTTCAAGATTTTCTACTTCTTCTTTTAGGGCGGCAGATCTCTCTGGATCCATACCACGCCTTTTCTGCTTGACCGGGACATGCCGTGGGTCAATATTCAAAGTGTGGCTCACGATGTCCGGCGAGATCCCACACATGTCGGAATGTGTCCAGGCGAATACGTCAAGATTCGCTCGTAGAAATTCAACCAATTCCTCTTGAGTTTTCTGGCTTAGTTGAGATCCAATCTTTATCATTTTCGAGTCATCGTCATTGTCAACTGGGACATCAATCGTCAGTTCGGCTGGGGATGCTTGACTTTCTTTAAATTCTCCTTCGTCTTCAGTTTCTCTTGGGTCAAGATCCTGGAGGAATTGGCTAGGGTGCCCATGCCTGGGCCCGGCGTTAATTGTCAATTATCAGCAAAACAGACGCAGTGAGATTCCTCTGCGCCCTTCCCTTTCTCCTTTCGCTGCGCCTCCCGCAGCTCAGCAACATAATAGGCTCTAGCAGCAGCCTGATCTCCTTGAATGATTCCCACTCCACGATCAGTGGGAAATTTTAAAGTCAAACACCATGGGGCGATGGCTGCCCTGAATTCAGCGAGGGCCGGTCGGCCCAAGAAAGCATTGTAAGGGGAGTCTATGTCCAAAACAATGAACTGTAACATCCGTACTCTCCGACGTTCTCCTACTCCCAACTCTACTGGCAGTTTCACCATTCCTGTGGGTAGAGTAGCACTTCCGTTGAAGCCGTGGATTCAGGATTGACAAGGTTTCAAGTCTGTGGCTTCCATTCACATTTGATCATAAGCTCGCTTGAACAGAATATTCACAGAGCTCCCACTGTAACTAAGATTCTCTTCATCCAAGCGGGACCTACTTGAGCTGAGATGACCAGTGGGTCAATTGTGGAGGCTTCGACTTTATCAGCGTCTCTGTTCCTGAACACGATGTTGTATGTCATCATCTTCTGTTGCTTGGCCGGAGCCCCTTCATCAAAGTTACTACAACACTCGAAGTCCGCATGCCTGATAGAGCTGGCATACGACTCCATTTCCTTCCAGCTTCGATCTGCTGGGTGAGGACCACCACTTATTGTATTGATAACCAACCTCCCGCCTGTCTGAGCGGGTTCTTTCTGTCTTTCCTGATTCGGAGCACGATTCTGATTTGATGGGCCTGCACCACCAGACTGCGGCATCCGCACATACTAATCCAACTTCCATTCATGTATTAGTTTCTCAATGAGGTCTTGCAAGTGACGACACTCATTGATGTTGTGGCCATAACTCTCATGGAATCTACAAAATTTTCCTGTTTGGATTTGTCTTTCAGTTGGTGGTTTCGGGGCAGGTTTCTTGTATTGCATGGTATTGCAAGTCTGCAAATACATATTTTCCAACGACGTGTTCAATGGGGTGTAAGTATCGTACATGGAAGCTCTACGCCGTGGACCACGATTCTGATCGCATTTTTCGCCTGGATTTCCACTGTCCCTCTGCCGATTCTGTTTATTTTTTGCGTTCAACTGAACTTTTCCAGAACTATCTCCGGACTGTTTAACAGTGATGTTACTCTGGATTCCTTCGATGTTGGGCCATGCATCATCCTGCATCCTAGACTGTTTCGTATCCTCCCTTCTCAAGAATTGGGCTGCCTTGGAATAGAAACGGTCCAATGACGTAGGTGGTTTCCCAGCTAACCAATTTCCAAACTCGGAATCAGCATCAATCCCCTTAGTCAATGCCATCAGGATAGAGTTGTCATTGGGATTGCTTATTTCTGCACACGCAGCGTGGAATCGCTCCAGGTAACGTCTAAGTGTTTCTTCGGGAGCTCGTGTAACACTAGATGGAGTGTTAATGTCTTTAGGCCTCGCCACGTGCATACAGAATTGTTCAACAAACTTAATGTCCATCTGGTCAAAACTAGAGATGGATCGTGGTGGAAAACGAGTAAACCACATGGTAGCAATGCCCCCAAGGGAAATAGGGAAACTACGGCACTTTACTGCATCATCAGCTCTCGCATCATTCATTAGCCATTCATACTTCAGGATGTGTTGGTTGGGATCAGAACTTCCTTCATAGACTGGTAAAGTTGGCATCCTAAAGCACCGAGGTGGTTCAGCA
The DNA here is from genome assembly GCA_030737815.1 of Allium fistulosum. Classification (NCBI taxonomy): domain Eukaryota; kingdom Viridiplantae; phylum Streptophyta; class Magnoliopsida; order Asparagales; family Amaryllidaceae; genus Allium; species Allium fistulosum. The sequence goes on from CM060906.1 coordinate 425,746,597, forward strand.
TATAGTATTTCATCGGTGAAAGGGGTATGACTCTGGGAGATTCCCCAGTCGTCATTAGTGAGACCCTGACTTTCACGAATCATCTGACGAATAATTGTCGATATATCTGGCATACGAACACTTGGAGCATGTTGCGCCAAGGTGTGGTCGAGTTCCACAGCGCGAATCTAGACCGGACGTAGTCGACGGTCCGTGTCTCGCCCCCTTGGTTCAACATTTTCGGGGATGTAAGGCTCTGGAGTCTACTCTTGTCAGCTACGATGAGGATCAACTTGATTTCTAGCATGGACTCCCTGTTCGGTGGTGGCGGTAGTAGCAATGTTGCCTGTGACATGATAAGGAGCAGCACCTCCTCGGGACGAAGGTCCGGTATGATGACTAGTGGATGGTCCAGTTCTGGGTTGTTCGAGATTCGAAGTAGGTTGGTGCCCTGTGGCCTGGGTGTAGCTTACATCCAATCGTGGGCGTGTGGATCGGTGATGACCATCAGATGAAGCTGAACTCTCTGTGGAAGAATAGGAACCTTGGTCTTTTCTGGATCTTCTGCGCCTTTGGCGATTTAGCTGTTTGGATAACTCTGTGTTGGCACGTAGTTGTTCAGTTAACTGTTGTCGACTCTAGGTCAACTCTTAAAGCAACGTTTGGAACTCTTGTCTGGTAACCGGGCCTGTTGGATCTGAAGGTCCGTCGGCATCTTGGTTTGATGGAGGCAACTGCACGGGATTTTGTCGGTCCCGTCCTCCTTGATCAGCAGTTGTAGAGGTAGTCCATGTACTTACCATGGTGAATTAGTGAAAGTCCTTTCCTAGATCTGATACAGATCTGAATAGAATGGAAGGGCTTCAAAGTTCTAGATCTGGATCTTCTTCTTGGATTTGTGCAATCCGATATAGATAGGAGATCCAAAGAGCAGGAGAAAAATTGGGTTATTCTCAGTGAAAGCACCAAAGCGTTTGTACCAAAATTGGGAACAACATTCTTCGGAAGTTTTTGAAGAGATAAAGTGAAGAAATTAAATGTAAAAAGATGATTATCTAACAAAAACTCCAAATCTCAGATATGAAAGCAATTAAAATGCAAGGAGACACAAGAATTTAGAGTGGTTCGGCATATCGCCTACGTCCACTATGAAGTTGTTAGCTTTATTGATCTTTCTTTGAAGATTACAAGTGAATTCAGTAATTTACAGCAGATGATTATGATTTGCAGCAGTAAATCTTGTTGGTAGCAGCAGCAATGGAGCTCAGATCTGGATCCGGCATAGTTTGGGCGTTGGAGAGCTCCAAAGAGAAGAAGAACCCCTTTTTTGTTCGCTTTGGGGGTCTATTTATAGGTGTAGGAGGCTAATATTTTGCTCAGATCTCGGGAGACCCTCTCTGGCATGTGACTAGGCCCGCGCGCCCAAGCCCGTGAAGTTTCGGTCCGATCCGTGATCGATACGAACAGATTTCGTATCGATCAAGATTTCATCCAATGGAGTCGAAATTTGGCGTGGACATTCTTTAGCATGCACGTAGTCTTTTGTGAAAATTTCATAGCATTTGGACTTGTAGATTAGGAGATATGATCGATACGAATTGAGATTCTCGGTGGGCTGTTTCGTTCGACTCGCTTTCGTTCGACTCGGTGACGTGGCGCTTGAATCTTTGGATCACTCTGCATTTGATGTTGTTTTAATCGAGTCGAAGTGTGCACTGATCAAGCGAGTCGAAGTAGAGCGCCCTGAGGGATTCGAACAAAGGCTCCGTGATAGACACGAAGTGGTCATTGTTCGATCGATTCGAACAGTGGCTTTGCCAATGGAGTCGAACTTGATGGAGTCGAACAGTGGTTCGAGCGGAGCGAGTCGAAGAATGCATCTGATGGAGCTGAAGTGGAGCAAGTCGAAGTAGTCACTTCTGATGGTTGCGAAGCAAGTCGAAGTGAGCGAGTCAAAGTTGGCTTCTCTGATGGATTCGAACTGAGCGATTCGATCGGGGGTTGGTTTTCATCCAATTTTGTATCGTTCATAACTTGAGCATACGAACTCGGATTGTCTTGAGATTTGGAACATTGACTCTCATAGCTTAGCTTGTCATGTCATACCAATTTTAGCTCGATCCGCACTCAGACAAAATTCGTCGATATACATAGTGAGCCTGTGTATAACCGATCCCTGGGATGGATCGTCATTGGTTTACTTGCCAATTCCTTGGTGTCATAGTCTTGCCAAAAGGCGGGATAACACCCGAAGTGGGTGTCGAATCCAGTGCTTGTTAGAAAATCGAATGTGAAATGGCGGACATATGTGGACTACTCAGATTTGAACAAAGCATGCCCCAAAGACGGCTTCCTGCTTCCCAAAATTGACCAACTAGTGGACTCAACGGTCGGACACGAACTCTTGACTTTCATGGACGCATATTTCAGCTACAATCAAATCCCGATGCATCTTCCCGATCAGGAGCATACTAGCTTCGTTACCGATTTAGGACTCTATTGCTACAAGGTGATGCCATTCGGACTCAAGAACGCTTGAGCAACTTATCAGAGGCTCGTGAACCGAATGTTCACTAACCAGATCGGAAAAACCATGGAGGTGTATGTGGACGATATGCTCATGAAGTCGCGACTGTCCATCAATTATGTTAGTGATTTGGAAACGATGTTTAACATACTCTGACGTATTGAATGAAGCTCAATTCGTTGGGGTGTCATTTCGGAGTTGCATCAGGAAAGTTCCTTGGATTCATCGTCAACGCCAGAGGAATTGAAGCCAAACCTAAAAAAATCTAGGAAATTCGAAATCTCGATACTCCCAGGACCATAAAGCTGGTGCAAAGCCCCAACGGGAAGGTGACTGCCTTAAGCAGATTCATTTCTAGATCTACGGACAAGTGCATTCCCTTTTTCGATCTGATCAGAAAGGGGAAACAAAATTTTTAATGGACAGAGGAGTGTGAAGGCGCATTGCAGGCACTAATTCAGAATCTGGAAACACCTCCTATTTTGTCGAAACCAACTGATCACGAGAGATTATATGTCTATCTGGTGGTTTTGGCAAATGCGATCAGTGTTGCTTTGATACGAGAAGAGGATCAGGTCCAATGACCCGTCTATTATATCGGCAAGAGGCTAACGGGGGCAGAAAGAAACTACCCAAAAGTGGAAAAGCTGGCTTATTGTCTCGTCATAGCCTTGAGGAAGCTCCGTCCATATTTACAGGCTCATCCAATCACAGTCTACACCGACCAGCTATTGCGACAGATCCTAAGACCTGAGATGTCTGGTAGATTGCTCAAGTGGAATATCGAGCTGAGTCAATTTGATATCACTTATACGCCTGGGCGAGATATTCAAGGACAAGTTCTGGCGGACTTCATAGCTGAATTCACCATACCAGAGGATATTCCCGAAACTAGTGAATGTACTAAGTGTACATGGAAGCTATACATTGATGGTGCATCAAACGACCGTTGCTCAGGCGCTGGAGTGGTACTTGAAACCCTAGAAGGTCGATCCATATACTGTGCTTTAAAGTTTGACTTCTGCGCAACTAATAACGAAGCCGAGTACGAAGCTTTGCTTACTGGATTAAGACTTGCCAAAGACTTGGGAGTTATTGCTGTGGAGATTTACTGTGATTCACAACTGGTCGTATGCCAGGTTCGAGGGGAGCATCAAGCCAGGGACCGAAGATTGGCCACTTATCTTACTCGGGTTCAGGAAGTGTTAAATCAGTTCGACTACTATGCCATCCACTGTATACCCCGAGAGCATGGAATTGCGAAAGTCTCCGTTGCTATTTCACATAATTGGCTTTTATTCATTTAGTCTGCTTTTTTCCTTTGAAATTTGTTTATGCATTTTTTGAATTCGAACTTGTAATAAGGAAACTAACTTTGCCGTACTTTCTTATTTCAACAATAAAATGAAGACTCATCAAGCCAGATTGGCGATTCTTGGAATGCATCGTGCGACCGTAACGATGTACGAAGAGCTAAGATCCACCTTACGGTGGGACTCATTCAAATAGGGAGTGACCTTGATCCGACCGATCACTCGCTAAGTGAAACCCGGAGCTCGGGGGCAAGCAACGATAAAGAAAAAAGGATTGAAACACAATGATCCTCTAACGAACTCCAGCTCCTAGAGTGCAAGCTGGAGTACAAACTCCAAAATACGGGCTCGAAGAGGGTGGATCCGTTCACCCATGACTTCGCCCTCATTCAATCTAGGCTCGAGGAGGACGGATCCATCCGTCCACGACCTCGCCTTCATTTTTCCAAGCTCGAAGAGGATGGATCCATCCATCTACGACGTCGCTTGCCAAATCAAGGTGGATGTGTCCGACCGTCCACAACCTTGACCAACTCCTTGTTCCCGGAGTGCGAATGAGATCCTAATACTCACACAAATGTGATTGACCATCTGTCAACCGACACTATATTCCCGTTGTGCGAACTGGAGTATAAACATTAACGGGTGTGATCGACCACCCATCGACTAACTCTAGTCCTGAGAGCGTGGACTGGAGTACAAACGCCAAACGGGTGTGACCGATCACCCGTAAATTAATTTATGTCCCTGGAGTGTGGATATAATTCTGAGCATTAAATGAGTGTGACCGACCGCTTGTAAATTAACGTATGTCCCGGAGTATGGATATAACCTTTAGCATTAAAAGGGTGTGATCGACCGACCGTAAATTAACTTATGTCCCCGGAGCACGGATATGATTCCAAACATTAAGCAGGCATGACCGATCGCCGGCATACAAGTTTAATCCCCGGAGTGTGGATGTAAATACCAGCAATTGAGCGAGTGTGATCCGACCACTCAAACTCACTTCACTTTAACTTTATTCCGCCTAAGTTAAATTAAAGTTGGTGAAGGGGGAAGATGACTACTGACTGACTTCTTCAATTCTTCTCAGGAGTAGGGGCATAACTCAAGTACCAGCCGCTGATCGAGACAACGCAACGTTGGGACTCGACTCGACGTTTGATTGTGGCTCAAAGCCATGGCTTCAGGACTTAATGACCAGACTCAAGTTCGACTCAGAGAATTAAGCCTCACGAGTACATTGAACAGAAATGCGAGTGCTAAAGTACTTAGGCAAATGAACACAGAGTTATGCCAAAAACCAAAAGGAAATTTTATTTCCACTATTCTTTGAGAATGTAAGAACAAAATCTGTTCAAAGAATTCCTATAAGCGGCGGCCAAGCCCACATCTATACATGGCCTACAAAAAGCAAAAGAAAAGCTTATTCTAGCCATCGTAAAAGAGAGGAAACAAAAATGCAAGTCTACTCCTTCGATTTTCTATCCTTCTTGCTTTTCTTCGGCATGGAACCGCTCGAGCTGCCACTCAGGACCCTCTTTGAACCTTTACCTTCTCGGCTTGCTCCAGCTGGTTTGTCCTCGGCCGGGGGAACTGAAGCAGTCTCCTCTTGGGAACTCACAGGGACCGGAGCATCCTCTGTGCGCGGAACCGGAGGGATGGTGGCACTCTATATGATAAAAGAATGTAGCGCGTTGGTCTCAATGATAGTGGCACCCGAAGAAACGACAAGTATCGGGACCGGACCGGGACCTGCCATGCCCCACCAGCTCTACGAGCATGCTCAGCTTGCTCGATTTTGGCTTTTATTTCCTCCATTATCTGCTCCGCCCGGTCTGCATGTATGCTCATTGGAATGCTGCTGGTCGGAGCTGAGGAGCCTCTGATGACCACACCTTCATCTACATTGAATGGCACTTTGATATTTGGATCACTTTGATGGCTGAAGAGTGCTTCCATCAATTGCTCATCAAGCAAGCAGCTGCTATCGTGCATCTCTCCAGCCGATGTGGTGGCCGTCATGATTGTAGCTTCCGTCACTAGCACCTCCTGCTTGTGATGTACTTCTTGAGCTACCGGAGGATCAATCGGTGTAGAATCTAAGACTGAGTGAAGATAAGAGAATATATTAGTAATAGCATCCGGTAGTGCTCCTACATTTTGAGGAATAGGAGAAGTGTCCAGAATACCTTCCTAGGGTTGGCTCCCGTGCTGAGCTGACGTGCCTTCCAAGCCGTGCTCGGTTATTGGAGAGAGATGCGGCCTATCAGGGTCATATTCTGGAACAGTTGTAGGAGCAATAGAAGAATCATGCTCAGATTGGGATGCTGCAGGCATTTCGGAGCCTACTTCATGATGTTCAATTCCAGATCCTTCCCTAGCTTCCAAATACTTGGCGGCCAGTTTTTCTTTCTTGAGAGCAATGGTAGTCTCATGGAGGACTTTAGGCTCATCTCCGACTAGCACTTGAGCTTCAAGTTCGAACTCATCGATAGTTGCAGCATTGCAGATCACCTTTTCGTCCTCTACCAAGCACCTCCAGGCCTTGTATAGTTGGAAAGGATAATCTTTGCCAAGCCAGTTTAAGTTGTGGTTTCTTAAGACATTGGCGTTGTACGTAACCAGGAGATCTTCGAATCCACTCTCCATTCTGGCCTCAACCGCTTTAATTTCCCTATCAATCCTGGCATCGGCTTCCTCGGCCTTCAGATTCACTGCATCCCTCTCCTCCTTAAGTCTCACCGCCTATTCATATGCCTCCTAGGTTGCTTTGTTGGCCTTTTCCTTTTCCTTGATGGCCTCGGCTAGTTTCGCCCTTAGCTCCTCAACCTCTTTCTATGCAGAGCCCCTTTCCCGAGTAAGACGGTGTTATGGTGACCCATCTCTTGCACTAAGTCCATATGAGTCTCCCTCATGCTTTCCATGGACTTCCTGGCCTCCTCGGCTTTTTGTTCGGCCTCCACCTCGGTTTTCCTCGAAGATTCAAGTTCATTGGTAAGCGCCGTTATTATTCTGCCTTTTTGAGAAAGGTCGCTCCCCAGTTTCTCGATCGTTTTATCCCACCCAAGAGATACCGTCGAAACCCTTTTGGCCATCTTAACCCATCCCTGTACTGGTTGTATGCATCGTGCACGTAATCTTGTACCAGTTTGGAGGGAAGTGGAAGCCATTAAAACAAATATTCGGGAAGTCTTTCTTTAACTTGGCGATTTGGATGGCTCCCTCCCCTGTGGGCTCTATAGTAGTTTGTTCTGTGATGATGGGAGATTCCGTTTTAGTTCTACGGCGTTGATTGCCGAATTTCGATGTGAGGTGGCACTATTTGGTGTGCAGTTTCAGAAGATTGCCAGCCAGATGGTTTTGAGGGTCCTTTAGATGGTGGAGATCACAACCGAGAGCGGCGCCTACTTTGATGTGACCTTACCTTCTCCCTATCATAACACTCGCACTTTTTGCTAGAGTATAGCCGTGACCGTAGTCTATATACTTTCCCTCCTATGAGATTCAGAGTATGAACTGGAACAATGGCGTGAAGAGCGAATATTGTTGAGCATAGATCCTTGTCTCACCATCGTATCTATAAAATGAAAAGAGTAGCAGAATTAGTTATCTCCAGAGATTAAGAAACATGTGATTAGAAGTTGTGTGGTGCCGTAAAGTGCGTTTATGCATATGCAAACCCCCAACCGATCGATTGTGGTAGCCTTGCTCGTAGGAGTTGGCTCCCCTATGTCTAAAGGAGTTAGGCATGCGCCGGTTCGCGGTGGGGAAGGGTGCCCCTCTAATCCAAGATCTTGGAATGAAGATATGTTATCTGGAATAGGAATATCCGACAATCCTATCAATGAACCTTATGTTTGTGGAGAAGAGGTCTCTGGACCTGTAGAAGTTGCCACAGGCTGAGTTATTACAACGGTCTTATGCCTCTTGGCTTTGTGGGCGAGAGTTTTTCCATTTCTTTTTTATTCTGATAATCGAAGACCCTACGGAGGCACAACCGCGGGCTCATGCCTAGCTGCCACACTCTTGTTATCACCCATTTTGATAATTGTAATTCCAGACGCACTATGAGCTCCCCCGACTGGGGGCACGATAGGAGCCCTTCTTTGTCCTTGCCTTACCGAAGCTACCCTGGGAACTCTTGTTAGCCCAATGCTTTGACCTCTCTCTATGAGCCCTACGACGATCTAGTTTTCATCAGTAAGGACTTCATCTATTTCCCTAAGCTCAATGGGCACTGCCTGAAGCATTCTCACTATCTCCTTGATTTGTGCTCCTTCAGGCCGTGGAAGTGAAGCTGTAAAAAGAAATGCATCAATTGATTCAACGTCAACTTATATTACCCAGTTAATTGACGAAGAAGTTAAAGCTCTTACGTCTGACTAACCACCGTCTAGCAAATCCTAGTGGACACCTGGCAAAGAACCATTCTGTTTGGAAGTAGCTTAACTTACTCCAAGCACCTGCCACGACTTGGCGGTTCCTCACCGCTTCTAGGAAAATAAACGTAGGGTTATCCCCACGACTCGTAACTTTAAATAAGTATCAGATTGCGTCGACAATCGAAGGTCGGAGAAGATGCTCCATGAATATGATATATAAGCTGTTGAGAAGTGCATATCCATTTGGATGCAGTTGAGAAGGCGCAATCCTCAAGAAGAACAGCATAAATCTGTTACAAGCAGTAAACCCTTTCGGGGGATTATGCGCTCTGTCTTCCGGCCCCGGTAATAGAACGTCTTCCAAAGATAGACCATGCCTGAGACAAATTCTACCCAACATATCTTTAGAAATCTTGGAACGGACCGAGTCCTCCAGATTTAGAACCAACACTGCATCCGGTAGTTCATCCGGAGCAGGACTTTCTACGTCAGCTGAGATGACTGGCTCTTCAATTCTAGGAAGTGAAGGACTCTGAACTCCCTGCAGCTTGGAGCTTCCAGGATCAATAGCTATTGAACTCAGTAAAAACCATTAGATGGCAAGAAACCCATGTTCCCCTGGTGTAAAGTGAGTGATCGTGTTGTGTAGTGAAGTGCTGCCTAAAACTTTAAATTTCTACAAGTTTAAAATATGGTAAAGCGGCAAGACTTCGAGATTCGACCAGAGTGACCACCATCGCTGACCCTCCCAACCGTGCCATCCTAACTTCAAAGAACGATCCATGCTAAAGTTGTTATGTTTGTCAAATTACAGTTCCATCGACGAGCTTTGAAGGGTGGTCATATATGCAGTTTTTCAATCAAGTCCAAGTATGCAAGGCTAAAGCTTGTCGGAGTTAAACGCTCGAATATGCGAAAGGCTATGTTTCGTATCCATCAAGGTTCAACTTGTACCGTTACTCTAAAAGCCTATGTTTGTATCGATCTGAGGAGTTAGGTTTCGTATTGATCAATCCACACATCACTGCACTTCATATCGATCCCAAGACCTTGGCTTCGTATCGATCACTCTGAGCATCGACGCTCTGCGTATCGATCCAAAGGCCCTAGCTTCGGATCGATCACCGCACCTCTTCCATCGATAGGAATTGCTTTATCCTCGATCGATCAGCAAACTGCTCCATCTACAAACTACTTCAAAGTATTCTGATCGATCCACGTCTTGTGTCGATACGAGTTCGAGGAAGAGATTTGGAGTAAGTGACTCAATCGATTGCTCTCCTTCTTCCCTAAGCCTCCAAGACACCATTAAAACACTTACTCGATCTCACTCTAGCCATGCTATGGCATCAACGACGCCATAGTTGGCCATAGCCCTGGACGGATGGCATGAAGGCTCGAGTCTCATCACTTTAGGGATGGTTTTAGCCAATCATTTACCTAGATTAAAGGAATTGGATTAAGAGTTAATGGGTTTGTTGACTGAAGACGAAAGCTTCTACAGTTTTTTCGTGTTTCTGATCGATACGAAGTGAATATAAAAATGGAAGCAAGTGAAAATTTTGTCTATGTACAAAAACTATTTATATTGGTTCGTATCCAAAAGAACGCTTCGTATCTCAGTCACTAAACCGAGAGAAACGGTCAACATCCATCGATACGAAGGTTGGATTTCGTATCCATCAACGCAAGGCAATCCAAAGCTTAAATTTTATATCCATCAACGTTTCGGATCCATCAAGGTTTCGTATCCATCAATACTGATCAATCCGAAGCCCACTGTTTCGTAACCATCGATACGAAAGTCACTGCAACATCATGTCTGGACCATTCAACTTCATCGATATGAAACGTCAATTTCCTATCCATCTATTCGATACCCAAAACTTCATGTCCATCGGTACAAAGCCTACATTCATACATTCCAGATCGATCCAGGAGAGGATCGATACAAAGGAGTGAATCAAATCGACTATCAATCGTTGTTACAACTCGAATTTCACATCGATCCAGGAGAGGATCGATACGAAACTCGAGCCAGACTAGAACAAAGGAACTTGACAATGACCTGTGAACGTGCAAATAAGAACGAGAGTTGGGTTAACATACATGCATGTATGTCATATTATCATTTGATTTTCAAAGTTAGCAGGAATTGAATGCTTACCTGGTGATAACAATAATAATGGACAACAAATTGCCAGCACTCGACCTTCAGTTACAATGTAAAACTGCATGATCATTGGCAGTCTATGACTCAACATTTATACTACTGGAAATTAATCAAAGGTTACATCTCTTGATGAAAAGACAACAACTGTTCAGTGAATTGGATAGAACTTTTTCAGAATAAAGATTGCAGCTTTTCAAAGCACGTAATGTTCACACAATATGTACTTTGGGGGGCAAATGTTATCCCACCTTTTGGTAAGGCCGTGACACTAAGGACTTGGCTAGAAAGTAAATACAATCCACCCTGGAGCAAGGCGTTGCTTGACATAGGTCATCGAGTGTGGATTGTGCTTGGCAAGAGCCCAAAGAGGTTATGGATTCAGATATTGGCTATGAACAGCTAAGGATTTGGCTAAGGGCCCGGAGCGGTTCTGGATTTGGATATCGACCCGGAGAGGTCATGGATTTGGTTATTGGTCACTGGATATGGATTGATTAGAACTCAGTTGTTGGGTTCGGATGGGTATGGAATTGGCTAAGGATTTGGTTGCTGGTTTCGGAATCGGATATCAACTCAGAATAGTTGCGGGTTTAGATAAGGATATGGAACTCGGATAGAATGGCTATGAATGGAATATGGACTTTGGATGTCGGGTTTAAATCTATTCAAAACACGCCTTCCTACCACAGGGCATGTTTTTGGGGGGGGGGGGCAAATGTTACCCCGCCTTTTGGTCAAGGCCGGGATATCAACAAATTGGCTAAAAAGAATGGATATCAGGATTGGAGATCGATCGGAAAAAAGGCTATGGTTGATACCGTCAAAATTGGACCGAGCTCCAATTGAAGTGGGATCGATTGGGAATAATGAACAAGCTAGGACATGCTACATTTCAAATTTCAGGTCAAACGGACTTCATATGCTCGAGTTATGGATGGATCAAGGTTCATGGATACTGGTTCATATCGATATGGTTCGTATCAATCACATGGTAGTATGGATATGGGAAGGGTGCTTTGCTTTGGATCGGTGGCTTTCATATCCATGCGATGTGCATCAATTTGGTTGGACACGGGTAGAAGGAAGGCGACACACTTCGTATCGATCAGGGCAGGGATCGATACGAAGGATGAGACAACAGGCTCATGGAAATGAAGCTCGTATCGATATGCAAGTATCGATTGGATGGTGAAGTATGTTAAAGCATTTCATATCGATCAAGGCTGGGATCGATATGAAATATGGAGCAATGGTCGCAGGAGTTTGGAAGAGCATTTCGTATCGATCAAGTGTTGAATCGATACGAAAGGCATATGTAGTGGATCGACACAAGGAGCTAATGGCTACATGGGTTTAGGAAAGCACTTTGTATCGATCGATATTGGTTGATATGAAGAGCAGACATTGAAGCAAGCAGATGGACATGAGGCTATGGAATGTGATGGTTACGAACAACATGGATATAGATGGATACGAAGGAAGCAAAGTCAAAACAAAAGAAGCGATCAGCGAGCATGAAAGATGGATCTACACGCGATTATCGCTCCACGTCATCGATCCAGGAACGATCGATACGAAGAGGATCGATGTAAAACGATCGATACGAAGATGACAGCCGACGTTGGAAAATGAAACCTTGGATCGATCATAACTCTCATTCTACAAGTCCAAATTCTATGAAATTTTTGTAGCAGCTTGCTTGTTCACTCAAGAACATCCATGATCGATCTCATCTTCATTGGACTACTTTTGGATCGATACGAATTGTACTCGGATCGATCCAAAATCACTCTAGATCGATCTGGCGGGCCCACCTACGCAAGAGAAGAGGTATTCCAGATTTTAAGGTGGATATTTTTGGATTTACACCTATAAATAGCGATCCCATGGCAACTAAAAGGGGGATCTTTTCTGCTCTTTACGCCGACACTATGCTATTTTGTTCATTGATGTTCGAAGGCTTGTAATTGTAATCTCAATATAAAAGGAATAAAAGGATTGATTCAAAGTGGACGTATGCCGGAGATAGCCACTGGATGTCATTTTAATTTTGCTATTTCTTCATTTTTATTCTCTACATTATCTGGATGTAAGATCCGGGTTAAGATATTGAGGATTTTTGTATAAACACTGGAGCTTTCACTACATCTGGGGTTTGTGACCAATTTTGGCGTAAACACTTTGGTGCTTTCACTGAGAAAGACTAACACCCGCTATACCGAATTTGGAGTTCAGATTTGAGAAGCTAAAGGATCAGATCTAAAAGGAACCATGACAAAGCATCAACAAGGAGACAAAGAGCGGAAAGGAGTCAGCACGAAGGGAGTCAGGAGGCGTCCTCAGGAGCAAATCAGGCCTCAGTTTTCATCACCAGATATGAGATGGAGATGATGATGGGAGCTATGCAGGAAGAATTATTGAAAAGGCAGGAGGAAATGATGCAGAACCTTCTCAAATAGTTTGGACAGGCAGGAACAGCTGGAGCTGCTGGTGTTCAGATCAATGGAGCTGGAATAGAAGGACTCGACAGGCAAGCGGATGGAGCAGCTCAACAGGGCGCAGCCCCCAATCAGCACACATTTACCAATTTGGATGAATCCAGACTCGGGGCCACACCAACATGTAATGGTAGACCAATTCATGGAGGGATTCCAGGTGACACCACACAACAGGATGCCCGACAGGAGCACAAAAGCACGTGATGAAGAGTATGTACCAGAATATCCTCAGGGACTCGGGGGGCAACCCTTGGTGGACAACACTAGATTAGCTGAGATTATTAGGCAAACTATGCGCGGAGGTTTAGCAAACAGAGATCTGGAAGGAGTAAACAGGAGTCCGTTTACTAGTGACATCAGAATGGCTCGGAATCCACCAGAGTTCAAGCTACCTACTCTGGAGGTATACAACGGTAGGGTTGATCCTACCGATCATTTGATGAGGTACACGAGAGACATGGAAGTGCTGGGGGCATCGGAGGAAGTTATGGCCCGATGTTTCCCTCTGTACTTGACAGATATAGCTGCTATGTGGTTCAGGCAGTTGAAAGATGGATCTATTAGGACATGGACAGAATTGGTGGACAGGTTTTTGAAGCAGTTTCGGGTTCATACCAAGAGGCTGAAAAATGTGATGACCCTGACATCGGTGAAGCAGAGGATAGGGGAATCGCTTAGGACATTTTTAACTCGGTTCAATGCAGCGGTTGCTTCGATGGAACGGCCGAATCCATCGATGGTTTTAATGGTGGCAGTATCAGGAGTCAGGGACAATTCGGATTTCAAGGTATCATTGATATGGGATCCACCAATGGATCTCGAGGAATTTTTTCACGAGGCCAAGAGATTCCTTCGGCGGGAGGATGCAAGTTCGGATATGAAATCAAAGGAAGTAAACGTGGTTAAGGATGGAGGACCATCCAGTGAGAGCTCGGATAAGGATAAGGATAAAGGGAAAAGGAAGTCGGATAACGATTCTGGCAGGGCAAGGGAACACAGAGGAGAACCAAAATTCTCCACTTACATAGGATTGAACGAAACGTTGGAGCGGATATACATGGAAACCCGAGATTGCCTTCCCTACCGAAGGCCGACAAGGAGAGAACTCTCGGAACATGAGAGGGCATCAGGAAGGCAATGTCTCTTCATGACCTGGACGGGCATGATACCAATAGCTGTAGACATCTAAAGGATATAATCGAGGAGCATGTAAGGAGTGGTTAGCTGTGGCAATATGTCGGGCTCGGAATGCAGCGGTGGAACATAAGCAGCCACCGTCCACCTCAAATGACGATGGCGCAAGGCCCAGGAATGATGGTCAATTGGTTATCGACTGACAGGGATGATATGGAATAAGTAGCAAACTCTAGGCAAACAGCCAAGTCACTTACTCATGTACGGGGATGGAGATAGTCCCTAGGCATGCTATGAGATGATGATAAACCGCGACGCTCTAGTTTGTGAAATCTGCTTTTTCTTTTTTGGTTTGGACATTTGCTTTTTTCTAGTTTGGTTTTGGAGTTTGGTTTGAACTCCTGGTTTTGTTTGTTTTCTGGTTGGGACTTTGGTTTGGATGTTTGTTTTTCGGTTTGGATATTAGTTTGGATTTCTGGTATGGATTTTTGGTTTTCTAATTCAATCTGGATTTCAGATTAGGTTTTGACTGGATTTTGGTAAATGATCGTCGGGTATGGATTATTCCTGGCAAGGGGTAAGTCGCTTCGTCCGAACGTGGCAAGACGGCATATTTAGGTCGCCGAGTATGGACTATGCTCGACAAGGGTCCGGAGCGACCATGATTTGGCTTAGGACTTAAGCCACATCATTACTTAGCATTCAGGGACACTAAACTAGGATCGCTGTTGAGCAAGGCATTGCTTGACATATGTCGTTGAGTGTGGATTGTGCTTGGCAAGAGCCCAGAGAGGTTATGGATTCGAATATTGGCTATGAACAGCTAAGGATTTGGCTTAGGGCCCGGAGCGGTCCTGGATTTGGATATCGACCTGGAGAGGTCATGGATTTGGTTATTGGTCACTGGATATGGATGGATTAGAACTCGGTTGTCGGGTTCAGATGGGTATGGAATTGGATAAGGATTTGTTTGCTGGATTTAGAATCGGATATCGACTCAGAGCAGTTGTGGGTTTAGATAAGGATATGGAAGTCGGATAGAATGGCTATGAATGGAATATGGACTTTGGATTTCGGATTTAAAGCTATTCAAAACACGCCTTCCTACCACAAGGCATGTTTTAGGGGGAAAATGTTACCCCGCCTTTTGGTCAAGGCCGTGATATTAACAAATTGGCTAAAAAGGATGGATATCAGGATTGGAGATCGATCGGAAACAAGGCTATGGTCGATACCGTCAAAATTGGACCGAGGTCCAATTAAAGTAGGATCGATTGGCAATGATGAACAAGGATAGGATAGGCTACGTTTCAAATTTCAGGTCAAATGGGCTTAATATGCTCGAGTTATGGTTGGATCAAGGTTCATGGAAACTTATTCGTATCGATATGATTCGTATCGATCACATGGCAGTATGGATATGGGAAGGATGCTTTGCTTCGGATCGGTGGCTTTCATATCGATGCGATGTGAATCAATTTGTTTGGACATGGCAGAAGGAAGGCGGCACACTTCGTATCGATCAGGGCAGGGATTGATACGAAGGATGAGGCAACATGCTCATGCACATGGAGCTCATATCGATACTTACATATCGATTGGATGGTGAAGTATGTTAAAGCATTTCGTATTGATCAAGGCTGGGATCGATATGAAATATGGAGCAACGGTGCAGGAGTTTGGAAGATCATTTCATATCGATCAAGTGCTGGCTCGATATGAAAGACATATGCAATGGATCAACACAAGGAGCTAATGGCTACATGGGTTCAGGAAAGCACTTTGTATCGATCGATATTGGTTGATATGAAGAGAAGACACTGAAGCAAGCTGATGGACATGAGGCTATGGAATGTGATGGTTACGAACAACATGGATATAGATGGATACGAAGGAAGCAAAGTCAAAATAAAAGAAGTGGTCAGCGAGCATGAAAGATGGATCTACACGCGATTATCGCTCCACGTCTTCGATCCAGGAACGATCGATATGAAGAGGATCGATGTAAAACGATTGATATGAAGATGACAGCCGACATTGGAAAATGCAAACTTGGATCGATCATAACTCTCATTCCACAAGTCCAAATGCTATGAAATTTTCGCAGGAGCTTGCTTGTTCACTCAAGAACGTCCATGATCAATCTCTTCTTCATTGGACTACTTTTGGATCGATACGAATTGTACTCGGATCGATCCAAAATCACTCTAGATCGATCTAGCGGGCCCACCTGCTCAAGAGAAGAGGTATTCCAGGTTTTAAGGCGGATATTTTTGGATTTACACCTATAAATAGTGTTCCCATGGCAAATAAAAAGGGGATCTTTTCTGCTCTTTACGCCGACACTCTGCTATTTGGTTCATTGCTGTTCAAAGGCTTGTAATTGTAATCTCAATACAAAAGGAATAAAAGGATTGATTCAAAGTGGACGTAGGCCGGAGATAGCCGAACCACTATAAACCTTGTGTCTTCTCTTACTTTCTTTCATTTTAATTTTGCAATTTCTTCATTTTTCTTCTCTACATTATCTGGATCTGAGACCTGTGTTAAGATATTAAGAATTTATGTATAAACACTGTTGCTTTCACTATATCTAGGGTTTGTGACCAATTTTGGCGCAAACAAATATGGAAAAAATTTAAAACATTAAACAAGATCACATTCCATTTCAAACATTTCCAATTCATTACATAATCCCGCAATCGTTAACCACATTTTGAGAAAATATATTTATTACAATATACGCCAAAAGCGACATATGAAGATGCCCCCTTGGTTAATCAGAGTATATATAGGAAATTTGATAGCTTTGCCATCACAAACAACACAGTGGAATAAAATAAAAGAGAACTCTAAATAGTTATTGTTAGTACCAAAATTGGTCACTAACACCCAAATAGAGTTTTTTGTAGGGAGATTAATGAAGAAGGTAAATTAAAACTGAGGAATAACACGGTGGAATGCAGTAATAACTGTAAGAAACAAGAACACTAAATTTATAGTGGTTCGACGTAACTGCCTACGTCCACTTTGAGTTTTATCTTTATTGCTTTTCCAATAATTGAATACAGATACAATCCGTACACCAACAACTTGAATACAAGTTTTAACTGAAAAAGAAAGCGTCTTGAAAATGGCAGTCTCCCCAGTGTTCTCGAAAAAAGGTCCCTTTTCACTATGCCCCTGCCCCTCTATTTATAGACGAAGATGGGTTGAACTTCCCTCATGGGCCTAGGAACATGGTATCTTAGCCCACAGCAAGTGACCCCAGCACACCGAGCTAGACATGCCGAACGAGGCATGCCAAATGAGGAATGCCGGGCGAGAACTATTTGGTCATCCATCGAGTGACTCGAAGTAATCACTCAAGAGAACCGAGGCAAGTGGTAGAATGCTCTTACTCTATTGTGGACTTGATGGTTTGCTAACAATCCAGGGATGCCGAGTGAGGTCTCGTGTCAAACGAGGCTTTGCGGCGAGCGAGGAGGAGTGCCGAGCGAGTCCTGGTATGCCGAGCAAGGCTCCTGTGCCGAGCGAGCCTTTATGTCGAACGAGACCCTGTATGCCGAGCGAGGTTGTGTGCCGAACGAGGCTTTGTGCCGAACGAGACCTTGTATGCCGAGCGAGGTCTTGTGCCAGTGAAGCTCTGTGCCGAACGAGGCTTCGTGCTAAACGAACCTTAATGCCGAGCGAGGCACTCGTGCCGAGCGAAGCTCCTGTGCCAATCGAGGAGGAATGTCGAGCGAGGCCTCCCTGTGCCGATCGAGGAGGAATGCCGAGCGAGGTCTCCTTGTGTCGATCGAGGAGGAATGCCGAGCGAGGTACTTGTTTGGTGAACCACACGTTACCGGGTCAATCACCCGGGCAACACTTGCCCCCCAAAGTGTGTCGTGTGAGGCAACTCGACACGCTATGAACTAATATCCAATTCTTGCTCCTGGAATTTGAATGTGCTCATTGAAGGTCACAACGCTGCAGCCCTGAATCCATCCCCTTCTGTCCTTTGTTACATACACAAGAAGTCATTCGGCATATGGATGTCGAGCCACTCGTGATATGGATGTCGTGCCACTCGTTCGGCAAGTCACATACCGCTCGACATAAGTATGCCGAACCATCGAGATATCTTGACCGGTTCCACTGGTCGATGCCTATTCACCTTCCCTTCTTCCTATATAAGTCGGTACTTCTTCTTCTTCACACGCTTACTTTTACTTCGTTTCAGGAACTCACAACTTTCTTCCTTCTGAAATTCGGCTACCTCTCCAATCCTCCTTCCTTACCCCCAAATCTAGCAAGTCTTCCATACAGTTCTTTCCCAGGTAGAATCTAAACAATCTCCAGCCTCGAACCTAATCAGATCCCTAAGTCTCGATCATTCATTTAGGTAAAAACTTCTCTTTTAAATGCTCTTCCCAGACTAGGAAACTTAGTACGAGATTCGAGTTTGTGGATCTTCGTTAGATCAAGGACAGTATGAATTGTGTGGAAAAAGGACATGAATCGTGGTTTGAACATGCCTCGGGGCTAGGTGGAGAGGAGGAAGGAAGAGGGTGTTGGAGGTTTTTAGGACGTAGGTTCTGCCTGGGTTGCCGAGCGAGGGAGTTAGGTTGTTGAAGTGTACCCAGGTGCGAGGGAAAAATTGGTGGCTTAGTAGGTCGGTGATGTATAGGTAGACGAGTGAAAAACTGGCCAAGTGTGGAACTGGTGGTCTCCATATGGAAGTGTTGTTAGGGAGTAAGGAGGTAAGTTGGTCAGTTAAGACGTGTCGAGGGCCTTTCGGCATTGAGTGTTGTGAGTGTTGGGAAGGTCCTTGGCAATGAAATAGCCGAGTGAGGTAAAAGTCGTTCGGCATTGAGAGGCTTGAAGTAGGCACAAGCGTGGCCCGGCTAAAGGCCAAGGGATTGGTTCGGCATGCCGAACGAGGATCTCCCTCATGCCGAACGGTGAAGAAAGAGAGTAGGAGAGAAGCGTGAGTCCGGTTCAGCGTGCCGAGCGATGCGGCTCGGTATGACCATGGTTCGGCATGTCTCCCGCATGCCGAACGGTGGAGAGGGAGTACAGGAGAGTTTAGGTGGTTGTTTAGTCGAGTCTTTTGAATGTCGCTCGGCATTTAGTCTTGAAGTAGGCAATAATAGTCAAAACCATCCTAACTCGAACATAGTTCATGTTGACTAGACTCACTTATTATGCCTAAGCATACGACAAAAAACAAGGACAAGGACTTAAGCAAACAAGCATATCGAACAATCTGGACTGATAACTCCCCTGTCTCAACAACTATAAATCTGAATTTAATCCGATAAAAACAGACAATAGCCTTCCACATATATTGTGAACTTCCAAGTTCAAAATTAAAAGCCATCATTGGACACTTGTACTTTACTTTATCGTATCAGTTTTATGACCTTAAATTCGTAGACACTTATACTCGAACGATTGCACTAGTTCACACACCACACGGGGGGAGTATTCTTGTTGTTATGTCTAATGTTAATTGTTTTTCAAGTATAGTTTAAACAGGTGTTTAATCAAATTCAACATTTATCGAAGATGTCTAGAAAGTCTAGCTCCGCCACAGTTTCAGACAAACCCGGGCCAAGTTCTCAACAAGAAGTGGTTGGAACTTCAAATTCATCGACAACACCTGTACAAGATACTCCTAGTCCTACGATCGCATCTGTTTATTTGGCTCCCGATGCCCTAGATGCAGCGATCTTTCTAGATAATCCGGTCGATTCTCAAGCTTCGAGAATTAATGACAGTGCCCTCCGCCGACTATGCTCGATACATGGAATTCCTTTTGACGATGTACCGGTCCCATCAGGGCAAGATCGTCCTTACCTGCCCCCAACCGGATATACTGCCTGCAACAAATTTATGTGCTGGGTTGGTAGCGTGCCACCATTCAACTCTTTCCTCCACGATGTGATGCAATATATTGAGATCGCCCCAGCACAGTTACATCCCAACAGTCACGCGTTCATATATGGCACGTGCATTCTTTTCATGAGCATTTTATTCAGGCTCCCGACTCCTGGCGATATCCACTACATTTACCATTTCAAGAGACGGTCCGACAGCCCATCCTTCATATTCCTTGAGCCTCATAGCAAGTGCCAAATCCTCACGGGGGCGTGGAGCAAATTCGCCTAATATAAGCAAGAGTGGTTTTACGTGCGCTGCCCTCCGGTTTCGCGAGGAGATAGCTGGAAGGGAGTAAGTTCCTTTTCTAGATCAATAGTCGTACGAGCCAGGAAGTGGATTTTTTCTAAACCCTTTCTCGACTTTTGCAGGTATCAGCCCGCGTCCCGAAGGCTCCGGGTACTCTGAGATCGTCGAAGCTATCCGAGCCGTTCCCGTAGAAGACCGGGACATTAGATCCATCATTTCCAATGAATCGCTCTCAAAATTTGGGTTGTTGGCGAAAGGTCGCCGAATAAGTCTTCCTCACAGCGTCACTACAACTGGACTTGCTTTGGACAAAGGCAAAAGGCAAGTTGGGCCTTCGTCACACGGTGCCGCTGACACACCTGAGGAGGGCAAGATTAGAGAAGCTAAGGTGCCCGAAGCATCGGGTGAAAATGTCAGTCTCACTCTGGAACCGGTGGTTGAGGTACACGACATTGAAGTAACGCCTCCTCCTTCAAAGGGAAAGAAGAAGTTGACTTAGAAATTGAGGAAAAAGACAACGGGCGGAACCTCTAAGGTCACAATCACTCCAGTAGAGAGAGAGCCTTCTCCTCAACACTTAGAGAGTTCGTTGAGAGGCTTGTCAGACCTCACTATTCTGGACGATTTGCTTATTTATGGCTTCGATGATCCGGAAGCCCTGAAGCTTTGCTCGCCCGCGAAAGGCGATGAAGGCGCTCAAGTCCAAAATAAAGGAGAGAAGACTCCGATAAGTAAAGCCAAAAAAGCTGGTCCGTCGGGGGGGAACACTAGGACACACCCAACCACACTCATGCTACACTCCGCACTTAACCTTTAGCTATTATGCGACTTTGACTAACTCATGCTCATTTGACTTTGTACAGGTGATATGGGACACTCTCACGGATATGATCGCATGCACGGGTCCTCTATATTCCACCATTCTGGACGAGATTCGGGCTCCAGCAAACGTCGGGATAGAGATGATAACAGCAACAGAGATTACCGCTCCCGGGATTCGTCATCCCGATCGAAAACTTACCATCATTCTTCATCTCATTACGAATCTCATTCTCACCCGAAAAAAGGTAGGGAGAAATCTGGCCACAAAAGGTCCCAGTCTGAAACTCCCGGTGATCAAAACTCAGGCTCTTCCAGCACAAGGCCTCACAAGAAAACTGTAGTTTCAAAACCAACTCCTTCTACTCCCGCACAAGATCCGTCGGTATCGGAAAAGCTAGCCGAGCTCAAGGCTACGTTCCCCAAAATATGCTTCGATGGTCTGAAGTTCATTCCAGCGATCCATCCCATTCTGAGACAAGTCAAACAAAGCGCCATTGCATGTAACAATGACGTCTACGTTCAACATGACGCATTCGTCCATTTGGTTGAAAAAAGTCTCGGAAGTCTCTATTGAGCGTCAACATGAAATCGACCGTCTGAAGCTCGAGGCCATTCATGAAAAAGACATCATTAAAGCTCAGGATGAAGAGCTCTCTTCATACAAGTCTCGACTCGAAGCTGCCCAAAAGAATGCTAAAGACACGGCGGAAGCCGTTAGTCATCTGGAGACGACACATAAGAAAGAAATTGACGAAGCGGTTCAACGTTGCGGGGCCTTAGCTTTAGAGAAAGATTCTATTCAAAAGGAAAGAGACATGCTTGCTCAACGAGTCAAAGAGCTGGAAGAGCTATTTCTCTAAGAGAAAAAAGAAAAGGTTGCTGCTCAAGAGGAGTCGCAACATTACAGCGACGAGATTGTCGCTACACGACTCCTGAAGACAAAGCTTGATAAAGAACTCTCCAAGGCTAAGACGCTAAAGGATGAAGCCCGCAAAGAGGGCAAAAGGATAGCGTTTATGGAGATGGGTTCTCACCTCGAGGCGGCCACCGAAGCGGGTAGGGAGGAGATCAAATGCCTATTTGATCCTCTTATTGCGGAGTACAACACTCAAGTCCTCATGCATCGTGACTTAACATTTCTCGGCGAGGGCTACCTCGAATCTTTGGCCGAAGCATGGGAGACTTTGATCAAGATAAAAAAGGTTGAGTTTGGAATGGAAGAAGTCGATGAGGAAGCTTTAGTGAAAGAATTTCTCCGGGGGAATGAGCCTTCGGACTTGTCTGCAGCGAAGGCTCTCTACAATAGAGACTCCTCCTCACCGAAAGAAAAAAATGACATTGCCGGCCCATCTGGAGCCGAGCCTATAATTTCTCCCTGTTTGCACAAAAAATGGACAAACACCTCAAAGTTGTATGATTTAGTAGATCTTATGTTATTCTAAGTGATTTGAGCGATTTATGCAAATATATGAAAAACAGGGGCTAAACTGTAAAAAGACACGCAAATTTATAGTGGTTCAGCCAGAATGTGCCTACGTCCACTTTATATGTTATTTCTCTTCTCTTATTCTGATTACAAGTACAAAGCTTTGATACAAGTAAAAGAAAGTTGTTTGAAAGTTCCTTCCGTGCTTGAGCTCTCAAACTTGTCCCCCATTGTTGTACCCCTGCCCCTCTATTTATAGAGTGAGGCTGGGGGTAGGGGTCTTGGAGGTATATACCAGCTGGTGGGCCTGGGCTGACGCAATCTGGCCTGGTGGAGCTGGTTCGGTGGTACTTGGTTCGGTGGAAGGAACTTGGTCTGGTAGGAGCTTGGTTCGGTAGGAGCTAGGAGAGGTTGGTCCGGTAGGAGCTTGGTCCGGTAGGAGCTTGGTCCGGTAGGAGCTAGGAGAGGTTGGTCCGGTAGGAGCTTGGTCCGGTAGTGGCTTCTTGAGACTGCCGAATGGGTTTCTATGAGGCATGGATACCGAATGAGTTCCTGCCGAATGGGCCCTGGAGAACGAGAATGCCGAATGAGTCTAGGCAAGCCTGGATGGTTGAATCAAGCTTCTTGGTCTCGAGGTATCCTGGGTGAGAACACGCCCAACATTTGCCCCCCAAAGTGGGGCATATTCTCGAATATGGCGTGCTTTGTTTGACATTTTCATTTGGTCCTTGGATACCGAACCAGATGGTCCGGTCGTGTCCTTTTGTCTATAAGTAGGGACCGTACGCCTTTGCTATTTCCTACCTGCCGAACTAAACACTTGTCCTTGCCGGATCAAATTCTTACTTTCGCCGAATCAAAACGTGGTAGCCGGATCAAACGTGGTAGCCGAATCAAACGTGGTAGCCGAATCAAATCCCCTACTTTCACTGAATTAGGTGAGATCCTTTCTATGTTGGACGAATGGTTTACCGAAGGGAGTCGTATACTTGTATAACCGGATGGAGTTGGGAATGCCGGATGGGGTCATATGATTTAGTATAACCGGATGACGTTGGAAATGCCGAATGGGCTATAGCACGGGGATACCGAATGGACTTGTTTCATTGGATGGACTTGAGAAACTTGCCTGTTTATATCCTCTGTTTTAACAACCTGTCTTTTCCATGTTGCAGATAATGTCTCACAAAGCAGAAACTCGATCGGATAAAAAGAAATCCGGGGGCGAAGGAGGTTCCTCTACCGTGCCCCCAGCTCAGCCGAATCCAGAACGTCACAGACCTGTCCCGAGATCACTAGTTGACGGGTACGGCCCTCAGGAACTTCTGAACTCCCCGCCCGATTGCTTTCCTAGCTCCCTCAAGGAGGAGCAGCTTGATGTCATTTCCCGATCTTTTGGAATTGATAGGGCGCACTTGCTGTTGCCAGGGAGAGAAGTTATGCCGTACGATCCTCCTGAAGGGTACTTCGCCTATAGCAGATACCACTGCATGTGTGGTGCCATTCCTCCTCTTAACGCTTGGGTAGCCAGCTTCCTCACATATCTAAAGGTGGCCCCATTCCAGCTTCAACCCAACTCCTATGCTATACTGGTGAGCCTCTTCGTCATTTTCCAGAGGAAGTATGGTCGTGCTCCTTCCAACCGGGAGATCCGGTACTTGTATAATCTGAGGGGCTATAAGAAGGGGTCCCCATACATTAGCTTGGAGTCAGCCATGACCATCAAGCCGGTCTTGGATCTGTATTCTAAATTCAGCATGTTCAAGAAGGAGTGGTTCTTTGTCAGGGACGACTCCGTTTCAATTCGGCGCTTTACTTCTGGATGTAAGTTGATGCTTTTACTTATAATTTCCATTCCGATTGTGATGCTTCTTCTCATACTTTCTCATTTTTGCTAGCGACAGGTGGCTTTGCGATTGTGGAGACTGACCGCCTGGTTCAGACGGCGGCTGAGATAGAAGCTATTCTCGGGAAATATAGATCATCTGCCTTCCTGATCAGAAATGCGACCCTTCTGGAGTATAACTTAATCCTTCCACAGCAGTCAGTAGTCAAGATGAGGGAAACGGCGGAGGAGAGGGTGGCTGCTCAGACTAAGGGAGGTGATTGGGAGTGCCAACATCCGACTAAGATTGATGGTTTCGGACCAGGCCAAACAGCTCGCTGATCAGGCCATTCAGATTTCTCAGCATGAGACTGCCTCCGGGCGGTTGAGGAAGGCTATGGAGGAGGCTAGTAAGGTGGAATCGTGGAAGATGGAGGCTGCCTGCAAGGAGCAGATAAATATGGCCATCTCGACAGTGGATGAGGTTCGGAGGGCGGATCTTGAGCGGGTAGAGGAGCTGTCGGGGAAGCTTGAAGCCGTAGAGCTTGCTCAGGTTAGGCTGAAGGAGGAGATGGAGGCGATGCGGAAATCCCTTCAGGCTGACTGCTCGAGATACCGTTTGGAGAGAGAAGCTGCTGTTGGAAGGTTGTCGGCTTCCGAGGCCTGGATGAGGGAGTTTGAGGAGAATGAGGGGATGATGGATGAAATGCTTCAGGACATGTACTTTCGAACTTGGAAGCAGGGCAACCTATCCTGGATGGATGATTATCCTAGGGTCATAGCTAAGATCTATCTTCGGGCTTTGGAGGAGGCTAAGGCTGATGCGGATAAAGATGGTGGCGTGGTCTTCAGCATGGATGCGGTCACTGCTCAGTTTGCCAAGGAGGAGAAGGTGGCGGTGAAGGAAGGTATGCGGTTGCTTGCCGCTGAGGAGGTAGGCGTGCAGGTAGAGAATGACGATCAGGATAGTCAGGAAGCAGGCGCTGGTAAGTCTCCCTTTTTAGTTTCTCCGTCAACTTGGTTGCTTATTGCTAATGAATCCTTTCTCTGACTGGACAGGGGGTCAACAGGATAAGGATAAAGCTCCACTGCAGCCGGCCTCTTGGTTATACCTGGAAAAACTCTTTTTGTGGATTTGACAGGGTTGTATTTGTTAGTCGAAAAATAGTAAAGTAGCCTTTAGGTTGTAATATTTTGCCACTTGTAATAAATAATCTTATTTTTGACGTGTAATTCTTTAACTTAAGCTGATTTTGTCGTCTTTTGAGTGTTTGCTGTTATTTTGGCATGTCGTATGAGAAATATAGCTATGTATATTCTTGTAATTAAATTGTGTTTGATGTCGGGTCTGGTTTAAGACATAATTTCATGACTTACAATGTTAGTGTGTGGTGTGAACAAATTATAGTCATGTATTTGTACATAAAGGAAGAAAATACCGCCTTTCATGTTCTGTTTGTAGATGGCAGTTTCGAATATCTTGTATGACCGAGCATGGAAAGCAGTTGAATGCCCTGCCATCCGATTGTGAATCCCTGCATCCATTGGCGAGTATCTCCTACTCTGTATCCTGTACTTTATGGATTGTTATAGAGGAGAGGAGGAAAGCTTTTTAAGTAAAATCGAAATATGTGAAATAGTAAAACTTCCAATCACGGAAGGCCTTCGATGTGCTTAAGTTCGTGGCAAATGGGTTTTGTAGTCACTTTCCCTAGCTGTGGTTCATTTGTCACCCATCTTACGCCTCCGCGGGGAGTTAATTCTTTTTTACCACAGTCGCACCTAAGACACATCGGAGCCGAGATCGCGCACAGTAACTACCCGGGCCATTATGGCCCGTAATCATGGGTATTATTCGATTTACTGTGGCCGGCTAGCGTGGGTGCCGATCGTCAACTGTGAACTGCCCCTGGCTGGCCACACCTTATGTTGGGGCTTATAGTCGGTTCACAGTTGCCGGCGAGCCTAACGCCGTAATGAGCTGCCTCGGCTATAGTCGGCCTTCTCGGTGGCTTATAATCGGCTCATTACAGTTGGCTTTAAGGGCCGTCGCGAGCAATGAGTTAACCTGCAGCAGAGGGATGCTGGAGCAAAAGTGTCTCATTGGCGAGGGCATAGATTCGCATAGTACCTGTTAGGTTTTGCCCAGGTGAAGTTGCGCCGTGGAGTGCTTTGAGTGGAGATGCTATACGCATAGGATTTTGTTCAACAGAAAAGGATAAAGTTAACAAGTAGCCAAGATATAAAGGAACAAGTTAAAAAAGAGACAAAGTTTTTTAAAGTGGTTCGGCATGAAAAGGCCTACGTCCACTGATTCTCTTTGTTAATTCACTTCATATGGGCAGTACAAGTTAAGAAAAGTATCGACGGAGGTGCTGGATGTTCCATGCCCTCTGGAACACCTCTCCGTCCACTGTTGACAAAATATAAGCTCCATTGTGGAGATCTTTATGAATTACATATGGTCCATCCCAGATGGGGTCTAGTGCTCCGGGGCGAGGGAAGATTCGCTTGAGGACAAGATCCCCTTCTTGTAAGGTACGATGCTTGACTTTGGAGTTGTATTGCGCTGCCACTTTCTACTTGTGGGCTGCTGTTTTAAGGACTGCATCATTTCTTCTCTCCTCAACTAGATCCAAATACATGTGGAGGAGCTCTTCATTCTCTTCCGGGTTATAGTGGATCCTACGGTGGGAAGGCACAATGGTTTCAACTGGGATCATAGCCTCCGATCCGTATGCCAAAGAGAAAGGAGTGTGCCCCGTTGATGTTCTGAAAGATGTGCGGTAGGCCCACAGTGCCGTAGGGAGTTCATCCACCCAAGCGCCCTTTGACTTTTCGAGCTTCTTTTTTATCAGAGTTTTCAGAATTTTGTTGACTGCTTCGACTTGTCCGTTTGCCTGGGGATATGCTACGGATGAGAAGCTTTTATGAATTCCATGCTCTCGGCACCAGTTGGCGAATTCCTCGCTGTCAAACTGAAGTCCATTATCTGATATGATTTTGAGTGGGACTCCGTACCTGCACAGAACATTTTTGATCAAGAAGTTAATAACTTTTGCTGAAGATACTTTATTCAGAGGTTCCGCTTCCACCCATTTGGTGAAATAATCAACTGCCACTATAGCATACTTGGCCCCGCCTCGGCCCATCGGTAGCTCGCCGATTAAGTCAATTCCCCATATTGCGAAGGGCCAAGGGCTGGTCATTTGAGTAATCTCAGTTGTTGGTAGCCGTGGAATCTTAGCAAATTTTTGGCATCTGTCACACTTCTTGACGAAATCTAAGGCGTCCTTGCTTAAGGTGGGCCAGAAATATCCGTATCGGAGTATCTTTTTTGCTAATGTTTGCCCTCCGGTGTGATCTCCGCAGCTCCCCTGATG
Organism: Allium fistulosum; assembly: GCA_030737815.1. Taxonomy (NCBI): domain Eukaryota; kingdom Viridiplantae; phylum Streptophyta; class Magnoliopsida; order Asparagales; family Amaryllidaceae; genus Allium; species Allium fistulosum. The sequence continues at coordinate 425,774,239 of CM060906.1, forward strand.
GATGTTGGATAAGATTTCCTTGGCTTCTCTCCCAGCGACACACCTCAATAACGGGTTAGAGAATCCGCGCCGATAGAGGATATCTTCTTGTATTGTGTAGCGGGATGCTTTCCTCAAGATTTTCTTGACTTCGTTACGCCCGTTGGGTAGAGTGCCACTTTGTAGGTAGTCTCGGATGGGAGTCATCCAAGTTGCTTCTTCGGTCGCAGCTATCAGATTCACTTGCTCAAAACTTGGGGCCAGTTGCTTTGAGATGGTTACTGCCCCGAAGATGGTGATGTCTCTCACACTTGCTTGCTTTGCTAATTCGTCGGCCTCTCGGTTCTCCTCCCGAGGGATGTGTTTGACTAAGTAGTGGTCCAATCGGCTGAGAAGTAGCTTGGTCTTCTTTAGATATGCTATGAGTCGTTCTTCTCGAGCTTGGAATTCTCCTAGTATTTGATTAACAATAAGTTGAGAATCGCTGTGAAGACACAAAGAATTGGCTCCGATTTCTATGGCAATTTCTAGTCCAGCTATCACTGCTTCATATTCTGCATCGTTGTTGGTGGCAGCAAACTCCAACCTTATAGCATAGTGCAGTTTGTTTCCCCTGGGAGTGATTATTACCACACCTGCCCCCGAACCTTGTTCGTTCGATGCACCATCCACAAAGAGATTCCACTTGATATCTTCTGCTATTTCCAATTTCTCCTTACCTTCATTGGTAGTGAATTCTGCAATGAAATCAGCCATGGCTTGTCCCTTGATGGCGGTGCGAGGGTGATAGGTGATATCATACTGACTTAGTTCAATGCACCATTTAAGTAGTCGCCCAGAAGTGTCGGGACAATGGAGTACCTGCCTCAGTGGTTGATCAGTCAGAACTTTGATGGAATGGGACTGGAAGTAGTGACGCAGCTTTCGTGATGTGATTAGTAAACAGTATGCTAGCTTCTCAAGTTCAGGATATCTGACTTCTGCCCCAGTAAACCTTTTGCTGACGAAGTAAACTGGCCGCTGCGTGCGGTTGTCTTCCCTTACCAAGGCAACGCTTAGGGCGTGAGATGACACAGCAAGGTATAGGTATAATTCTTCGCCTTCGCTTGGAGTCGAGAGTACCGGTGGTTTCTGGAGGTGTTCGATTAGGTTAAGGAAAGCGGTTAAGCATTCGTCAGTCCATTCGAACTTTCCTTTGTCTTTCTTTAGAGCTTCGAAAAAGGGGACGCACTTGTCCGTTGCCTTGGAGATGAATCGGCTTAGGGCGGCCACTTTTCCATTTAGGCTTTGCATTTCCTTTCGGGTGGAAGGTATCTTGATATCCCTTAGCGCTCGGACTTGTTCAGGGTTTGCTTCTATCCCTCTGGCATGAACGATGAATCCTAAGAACTTTCCTGATGACACTCCGAAGGAGCATTTTAGTGGATTCAACTTCATTCCATATTGCCGAAGTACTTGAAACATCTTGCCTAGATGGCTTACGTGATCTTTGGCTTTCCTTGACTTTACCAGCATGTCATCCACATATACTTCCATAGTTTGTCCTATTAGCCCTGCAAACATCTTGTTGACGAGGCGCTGGTAGGTGGCTCCTGCATTTTTAAGTCCGAAAGGCATTACCTTATAGCAGTATAAACCTCGGTCGGTGATGAAACTAGTGTGGTCTTTTTTTTTTAGATCATGGGGAACCTTAAGATCATGGTATTCATTGATACTCACTTAAGTAAACCCCACGCCGTGTGTCTACCCCGCTTTTATTTAGTCGTCGCACACGGATGCGTAACGTTGAAACTCCCACTGATGGTTTGGCGCTGGGATTCGAACCTGCCCGGACGCAGTCCTTTGGTTCCCATCTCCCAGCTCCCAAACCAACCGAGCTACGAACGGCGGGTAACTAGTGTGGTCTTGTTCGGGAGCATGCATAGGAATTTGGTTATATCCTGAGTATGCATCCATAAAAGATAGGATTTCGTGCCCGGCTGTGCTGTCTACAAGTTGGTCGATTCTGGGAAGTGGGAAGCAATCCTTTGGGCAGGCGTCGTTTAGGTTGGAAAAGTCAATGCAGGTTCGCCACTTCCCATTAGCCTTTTTTACCAGCACCGGGTTGGCGATCCATTCCGGATAGATAGCTTCTCGTATGAAGTCATTGGCGAGTAGATTCTTTACTTCTTCATCGAGGGCTGCTGATCGCTCTGCCCCCATACTTCTCTTTTTTTGTTTTACAGGCGCCTTGGTAGGATCAATGTTTAATACGTAGCAGGCTATGTCGGGGGAGATTCCAGTCATGTCAGCGTGTGACCAAGCGAATACATCCAAGTTGTAGCGGAGAAAATCAATGAGTTGTTCCTTCAATTCGGCTTTTAGTTGGGACCCAATTTTCAATAGTCTACTCGAGTCGTGCTTGTCTACAGATATAAACTCCATAGCCTCTGCAGGCTCGGCGGTGGCCTCCTCCTCTTTGTCCCTAGGATCTAATTCATTGAAAGGGTCGCCGGTATATCGAAGAGGAGGAGCTTTCTTTAATTGATATGCTTCTAGACTTTTTGTGCAGAGGGCAATCTCTACACCCTTCCCTTTATCCTTCCTGTGGTTGTTGCGAAGTTCAGTCACATAGCAGTCTCGAGCAACGTCCTGATCTCCTTCCACTTCCCCTACTCCATTGTCTGTTGGAAATTTCATCTTTAGGCACCATGGGGCTAAGACAATTTGGAAGTCAGACAAGGATGGCCTTCCTAAGAAGGCGTTGTAGGCCGACTGGTTTTCTATTAGCACAAACGTCTGTTTCCGTACAACGGAGCGGGGATGGCTTCCAATCTCAACAAAGAGGTCCAGTTGCCCGAGGGGCATTTTCGCATCTCCAGTGAAGCCGTGTAGTGGTTTATCGCAGGGAGATACATCCTTCATTGATAGCTTCATTTTGTCGAATGCGCGTTTGAACAGGATGTTTACTGAGCTTCCAGTGTCTACCAGGATTCGGTAAACTTCGGCGGGACCATGTCGGGCAGAGATGACCATGGGATCCATGTGAGGGTACTGCCTTCCTTCTAGATCACGCTTACCGAATGTGATGTCATCACTTTCTTTTCGCTTCGGGTGGCGTTCTTCTATAACCGAATTGACATAGTCTTTATTGTCACTAAGCGACTTTCCATACCTTTCCATCTCTTTCCAGCTTCTGTCTGCGATGTGTGGCCCTCCTGAGATGGTATGGACCACTATCTTTTCTTGACTAGAGCTGCTAGCGTTGCAGTTTCCCCTGTCGGACCCCGGTGAGGGCAGCCTCGGGTTTTCATTGGCGAGAGCTGGAGTCCAGTCCTGACTTTTTACATAACGCTCCAGTTTCTTCCTTCTGATGTGTTCCTCAATCAGATCCCGGAGATGATGGCATTCATTGGTATCGTGCCCGTGCGATTCGTGGAAGCAGCAGAACTTTCCAGACTTCTGCGCGTTATCTGATTCCTTCTTGTATGGTGGGCGTTTGTATCTAACTTCGTCTTGGGGGGCAAGGAAGATATTTTCGACGGTCTCGTTCAAAGGAGTGTAAGTGTCGAATCTTGGTCCTGGCCGATATAGGCGCTTTTCTCCCTTCTTGCCCCCAGCATTGTCTCTGGAATCATTTCTTCGAACGTCCCTTGCCACAGCAGGGGTGTTGCCATGGGTTGTCTTATTTTGCTGTCCTGACTGCCCCTCAACGGCAGCATCCTCAAGCCTCATGTATTTCCCGGCTTCATGGAAGAAATCGGGTAAAGTAGCTGGTTTTTCTTTTGTCAATCTTCTAGCAAATTTAGTGTCCGGATGCACACCACTGCAGAGGGCCATTAGGATAAGCTTCTCATCGGCATCTTGGACTGCGGCCGCTGCGGCGTTGAATCTGGTTAGGTATTGCTGCAGCTTTTCTCTAGGTTTCTGTTTGACGCTGGATAAGGAATAAGCGTCCTTAGGTTGCTCCACATGAATGCGAAACTGACTGATAAATTTTTCTTTCAACATTTCCCACGAGCTGATGGATCCCTGGGGTAGATGACAGAACCAGGAGGTAGCAAGATCTGCTAAGAAGAGCGGAAAGCATTTGCACAGTACCCCCTCTGTCACCCCACTCATGAGCATATGCTGCGTGTACCTCTGTAAGTGTACAACGGGATCGGAGGTTCCTTTGTAGGGTTCCATTATTGGCATCTTCCATTCTCGGGGGGTGATAGCAATTTTAATATTACGGGCGAAAGGGCTGGTTACCCTAGCGCCTATCCCTCGATCTCTTTGCTCCCGTTGGACACACTCTCTGAATAAGCGTGCCATCCTTTCATCAGAACTTGGGGCAGATAGAAACGAGTTTGGTTCTGTTCTGTGGGATTGATTCCATCCAGATGACCTGTAGGGATGGTATCGTCTATCATTCCTCATACTTTCCAGTGGCTGCCTTTGATCTTCTGGGAGCATGCTCGGGTCAGCTACAGTTGGCCCTTGCCTCGATCTCCCCCTGCTGGGTTCTGATCTAAGCACTTCCTCAGGTCCAACTTCGGGCTGGACTCTAGCTCGGCCCCGTTCATTAGCGTTTCTGTGGTTAGGCAGCATGACAGGCTCAGCTACAGTTGACCTTCGTCCGGTACCTCCCCCGTTGGGTTCGGTACCAAACGTTTCCTCGGGCCTAACTTCGGGTTGTGCTCGGTCTCGGCTCCTACCATGGCTACTTCTGCCGTTAGCTCCTTCGAAGAAGGAAGATCTTTGTTGTCTTTGAGATCCTCCAGACTGGGACTCGCCCCATGATTCAGTGTTGCGGTTGGATTCTTCAGCGTCCCTTAAGCGTGACATGAGATGGTCCACCAAGGCTTCCTGCTGGGACGTGAAGCGGTTAGTTACTTCAACCACAACTCTGTCCAGATCTGCTCTAGTAATTGCTGCAGGCTGTTCTGTGGCAGGAGTGGTTGGGTTAGCCTGTTCTTCATTTGTTACTGTTGCTGGAGGAGGACGATTTACTTGATTCGTGGCAGCTGGATCTGGAAGACTGCTGGATGCGATGTTTTTTCCTTTGTTAACATCTTTTCTTTGTTTGGGAGGCATGTTTTCCAAGTGGCGGACGATGCTGTTAGGAAAACTTGTTAAGCGGATGAAGCTGAAGCTTCGAGCTTCTATTTCTCAGTGAAAGCACCAAAAATGTTTGCACAAAAAATGGACAAACACCTCAAAGTTGTATGATTTAGTAGATCTTATGTTATTCTAAGTGATTTGAGCGATTTATGCAAATATATGAAAAACAGGGGCTAAACTGTAAAAAGACACGCAAATTTATAGTGGTTCAGCCAGAATGTGCCTACGTCCACTTTATATGTTATTTCTCTTCTCTTATTCTGATTACAAGTACAAAGCTTTGATACAAGTAAAAGAAAGTTGTTTGAAAGTTCCTTCCGTGCTTGAGCTTTCAAACTTGTCCCCCATTGTTGTACCCCTGCCCCTCTATTTATAGAGTGAGGCTGGGGGTAGGGGTCTTGGAGGTATATACCAGCTGGTGGGCCTGGGCTGATGCAATCTGGCCTGGTGGAGCTGGTCCGGTGGTACTTGGTTCGGTGGAAGGAACTTGGTCTGGTAGGAGCTTGGTCCGGTAGGAGCTAGGAGAGGTTGGTCCGGTAGGAGCTTGGTCCGGTAGGAGCTTGGTCCGGTAGGAGCTTGGAGAGGTTGGTCCGGTAGGAGCTAGGAGAGGTTGGTCCGGTAGGAGCTTGGTCCGGTAGGATCTAGGAGAGGTTGGTCCGGTAGTGGCTTCTTGAGACTGCCGAATGGGTTTCTATGAGGCATGGATACCGAATGAGTTCCTGCCGAATGGGCCCTGGAGAACGAGAATGCCGAATGAGTTTAGGCAAGCCTGGATGGTTGAATCAAGCTTCTTGGTCTCGAGGTCTCCTGGGTGAGAACACGCCCAACACTCCCCCTACTCAACCGACTGATCGCCTACCACTTGACCCCTTCGAAAAACACATTGGTTACGACCCAGAAGATCCTGGTCTCGGTATTTCTGTTATATCTCCCATTCCAGAAGGCCAAACTCCCCGAACAGTTGAGAGTCAACCAGATACTGGTACATAACTTTCCCTTTAAAATCCAAAGGGTCTTTGCCTTCAGCAAGCGATAAATGTATTCTAACACTTGTTTCTTATGATTCCGCATAGGTCATCCCGATCCTGTACCTACTCCAAGGAGTGATGCCACTACGGAGAAGGAGGGGAAGATGGGAGAAACAACTCAAACGGAAGAGACTCCCGGACCTGACGCTCAAGTGAATGAGGCGCTTAACGAAGACAAATCCGACGATCCATCGCCCGCCGTGGAACATTATGAAGTTGAAATTACTGGCGCCTCCAAACACACTTCAAAGCTGAGTATGAAGGAACAGGTCATTGAAAAGGGGAGAAAGAAAGCCAAGATTAAGGTCGAGCCTCAAGTGGTAGAACTCGACGACCTACTGAACAGGCCTTTGAAGATTATTCTTCCAGGTGGGACCAGGCCGTTAGAAGTTCCTCCTTCCTCTGACACCCTTTCTCAGGCGAGCAAAACATCCAAGAGAAAACGCGTGGGGGAGGAGTCGTTTGATAAATCAAAGAAGGAGAAGAAGTCAAAGAAGTAAATATCATGCACGTTCAACGAGAATCAGCCTAGATTATGTAATTATTTTTATTTATTTTCATAGCCGTTGTAGATAGACTTTTTTCCCCGAGTTTGGAAGAAGTTGTAGTAGGACTTCATTTTGAATTAGTGAATACAATTTCGTTCTTTGTCTTTCAAATGACTTTTGTTGTTCAGCTCACTGTATAACTTGTAGTCGAAATCTAAAACCTTGTGAGTTATATAAGCCCTAGTTCACTTCCATATAACTCGGAGATTTTTTGAATCGCTTATACTCTGATCCATACTCTGGGATCTCAGAACATTCCAGTCCGCGCTCAAGGGACTTTGGAGATTTCGAAGTTGTTTATACTCTAGTCCGCACTCTAGAGACTCATAGTACTCTAGTCCGCACTCTGGGGACTTAGAGATTTTTCAGTCGTTTATACTCTAGTCCGCATCTGGGGACTCAGAGTACTCTAGTCCGCACTTTGGGGACTTAGAGATTTTTCAGTCGTTTATACTCTAGTCCGCACTCTGGGGACTTAAAGTACTCTAGTCCGCACTCTGGGGACTTAAAGATTTTTCAATCGTTTATACTCTAGTCCGCACTCTGGGGACTCAGAGTACTCTAGTCCGCTCTCTGGGGACTTAGAGATTTTCCAGTCGTTTATACTCTAGTCTACACTCTGGGGACTCAGAGTACTCTAGTCCGCACTTTGGGGACTTAGAGATTTTTCAGTCGTTTATACTGTACTCTAGTCCGCACTTTGGGGACTTAGAGATTTTTCGGTCGTTTATACTCTAGTCCGCACTCTGGGGACTCAGAGTACTCTAGTCCGCTCTCTGGGGACTCAGAGATTTTCCAGTCGTTTATACTCTAGTCCGCACTCTGGGGACTTAGAGATTTTTCAGTCATTTATACTCTAGTTCGCACTCTGGAACCCAGAGTACTCTAGTCCGCTCTTTGGGGACTTAGAGATTTTTTAGTTTTGCGTGCGTGTTCATACGCCAGACAGAATAACGCAATATAATTTTCGTCATTGAATTGTACTACATGGTAACATCAATAGTTCATGGAAAAGACGGCTTCAAGCCTTTATTGATCATAACAAATAAAAACAAACTAAATTGTCTTATTACATGATGACAACTAAAAGCAATGAAAGGAACATAAACTGGAAATAATTACAACTAAAATGCGAAATAATTGTGCTAAGTGTAATAACGGCGCAGTTGTTCGGCATTCCATGCTCGGGGGAGTGTCGTGGCATCAACGGTCGCTAGCTTGAAAGTTCCTTCTCCAAGCTTCCGTTTGATGACATATGGACCTTCCCATGTGGGATTCATATGTGATGGGGCCGGAAAGACTCGCTTCAAAACAAGATCGCCCACATCGAAACTTCTTGGTCGGACTTTTTCATTATAATATCGAGCAATTCTTTTCCTATTGTAGCCGCTCTCAAATCAGCTTCTTTACATTTTTCATCAACAAAGTCCAGTGATTCCAATAAGAGATTCTGATTCGTCTTGGGATCATAATAGGTTACCCAATGAGAAGGAACATCAAGTTCGACGGGTATTACAGCTTCAGCGCCATAGGCCAAGGTGAATGGAGTATGGCCAGTAGTGGACTTGTGGGTGGTTCTGTAAGCCCAGAGCGCTGTCGGAAGCTCATCCACGCACTTGCCTCTGGCATTCTCCAAACGTTTCTTTAATATTGACTTGATTATTTTATTTATGGCTTCCACTTGTCCATTTGTTTTAGGGTAAGCGACCGCTGAAAATCTTTTCTCAATGTGATATTTTTGGCAAAAATCTTTGAACTCCCTACTTTCAAATTGAGTTCCATTGTCCATAATGATAGTTCGTGGGAGACCAAAACGGCATATAATGTTTCGTACGACGAAATTGATGACCTTTTTGGTGGTGATTGTGGCTAAGGACTCGGCTTCCGCCCATTTGGTAAAATAATCGACTGCAACAATTGCATACTTTGCACCACCTTTAGAAATAGGTAAGGAACCGATTATATCGATCCCCCAAATCGCAAATGGCCAAGGACTAACCATTTGCGTGAGTTCCATTGGCGGAGCTCTTGGGATTTTTGCAAACTTTTGACATTTTTCGCACTTTCTCGCGTAGTCTGCAGCGTCCCGATTTATAGTTGGTCGTATCCATAGCAGAGGATCTTTTTTGCGAGTGTTTGCCCCCCAGTATGGTCACTACATTCTCCTTCGTGCACTTCCATCAAAACTCGTTTTATCTCATCGAGGGCGATGCACCAGAGTAGGGGAACTGAGAACCCCCTCCGATACATTATTCCATCTTGCATTATATATCTTAAAGCTTTACGAATGACATGTCGTCTCTCGTTTTTTCTATCGGGCAAGGTTCCGTGTAGTATGTATCGTTTGAATGGGGTCATCCACGACTCCTTCTCAATTTCTATTTCTAGAACAAAATCTATCTCCATTTCGTTTATACTCGGAGATTGTAAAACTTCGACGGGAACCAAGCCCATCCGTTGTGCATCGCCTGTACTTGCGAACTTTGCCAATAAATCGGTCTCCTTGTTTTGCTCGCGCGAGACATTGGAAATATCGTAGTATTGAAGGTCTGCCAGCAGTTCTTGAACTTGTGCAAGGTATGGGGCGAGTCTCTGCCCCTTTGCTTGATAGTCTCCACGAACTTGGTACACTACCAATTGTGAATCGCAAAAGATTTCAATCGTTTTTATTCCGAGTTCCCTGATAAGTTTCAAGCCAGCAATCAATGCTTCATACTCAGCTTCGTTGTTTGTGGTTGGGAAATTGAGTTTCAAAGCGTAACAAATTGATCGGTTTTCGGGAGTCACAAGAATTATACCAGCCCCAGAACAACGGTCGTTGGATGCCCCATCAGTGTACAATTTCCATCGAATAGGCGGAATGACATCATAATCATTTGATTCGTCTGACGTAGTGAATTCAGCAATGAAATCTGTAGTGCTTGCCCTTGTATGGCTCTTCGTGGTAGGTAGGTAATATCGAACTGACTCAACTCAATATTCCATTTTAACATCATTCCAGAGGTTTTTGGTCATTGGAGTACCTATCGCAAGGGTTGATCGGTATAAACGCTGATCGAGTATGCTTGGAAGTATGGACGTAGCTTGCGTGATGAAATCACCAAGCAGTAGGCCAATTTCTCAATTTTGGGATAATTTCTTTCTGCCCCGTTAGATGTTTACTGACATAGTACACCAGCTTTTGAACTCGATCCTCCTCGCGAACCAAAGCTGTACTGATAGCATGTTGGGATACAACCAAGTATACATACAATACTTCATGGTCTACAGGCTTCGACAGCACCGGGGGACTTTCCAAATGCCTTACCAGAGCTCGGAATGCGTCTTCATAATCGGGCGTCCATTCAAAATTTCTCTTTCCCTTCTTTATTACATCGAAGAAGGGAATACACTTATCTGTGGCCCTGGATATGAATCGACTCAACATGGCTACTTTTCCATTCAAGCTTTGTACTTGCTTTATAGTTCAGGGTACTTGTATGTCTCGGATAACTTGAATCTTCTCCGGGTTAGCTTCGATTCCTCGTGCATTAACAATGAAACCCAAAAACTTTCCCGATGCAACACCAAAGGAACACTTCAGTGGGTTGATTTTCATTCCATAATTCCTGAGTATATCAAACGTCTCCGCCAAGTCTCGAATGTGGTCGTTTGACTGCCGTGACTTCACGAGCATGTCATCCACATAGACTTCCATTGTTCTACCAATTTTATCTTTAAACATCTGATTCACCAAGCGCTGATAAGTCACCCCTGCGTTTTTCAGCCCAAAAGGCATCACTACATAACAGTACAGTCCAACATCTATGACGAAACTGGTGTGTTCTTGATCTGGAATATGCATCGGGATTTGATTATATCCCGAGTACGCATCCATAAATGATAATAACTCATGCCCTGCCGTTGAGTCGACCAGCTGATCAATTTTAGGTAATGAGAAACTATCCTTACGGCATGCTTTGTTTAAATCCGAGTAATCAACACAAGTCCTCCATTTCCCATTCGCTTTTCTCACTAGTACAGGGTTAGAGACCCATTCTGGGTAGAGGGCGTCGTGGATGAACCCATTGGCTTTGAGTTTGTCCACTTCCTCTTTGAGAGCCACGGACCTCTCCGGGTCCATGCCTCTCCTTTTCTGCTTTACTGGAACGTACTTTGGGTCTATGTTCAACATATGACTCGCAATAGCGGGAGAAATCCCGCACATATCAGAAGTGTCCAAGCGAAAACATCCAGATTCGCTCGGAGGAAATCAGTGAGATCCTCGGTCATCGAGGGGCTGAGTTGTGGACCAATCTTAAGTACTCGTGACGGATCGTCTCGGCTGACTGAAATGTCAATCATCAGTTCACCGGCGCTGCATTTTCTTCCCTGGGTTCCTCATCATCATCTCTCGGATCTATGTCTCTACAGATCCGATCATGTTGCCCGAGCCAGGGCTCGGGTATTACTTGTCAATTTTCAACGACTCGGTTGTGGACGGAGCTGTCCACAACCTTTCCCTTCTCTCTTCGCTGGGCCTCTCTCAGCTCAGCCACATAGCATGCACGACCAATCGCCTGATCGCCATGTACAACACCAACTCCTTTGTCTGTCGGAAATTTCAGAGTTAAACACCACGGGGCCAAAGCTGCTCTGAACTCCGTCAAGGCCGGTCGACCTAGAAATACATTGTATGGAGAATCAACATCCAAAACTATGAAAGATAGGATTCGCACCCTCTTACATTCACCTTGCCCTAGTTCAACTGGCAATTCAACATAACCCACCGCATTGGTTGTTGCACCGTTAAAGCCATGGATACAAGCTTTAGATGGTTTTAAATCTTTCGTCTCCATCTTCATTTGGTTATATGCTTTTTTGAAGATGATATTAACAGAACTTCCACAATCAATCAGAATTCTTTTCACAGATGTTGGCCCGATTGTGGCGGATATGACCATCGGGTCATCGGTAGGAGCCTCCACCTGATCAGCATCTTTGCTCCTTAATACTATATCGTCCGTCATCATGCGTTGTTGTTTAGCGGGGGTCCCATCCTCCACATTCGAACAACACTCAAAATCCGCATGCCTCAAGGAGTTAGCATACTGCTCCATTTCTTGCCAGTTCTTATCTGCAGGGTGAGGTCCACCTACTATCATGTTTATGACCAGTCTACCCACGGCCCGAGCAGGCTCCTCAAGGTAACGTGGAGCTGGTGCGCGACCGGGATAGGGCATTCCCTGTCCATCCTCTTGAGGATTCTTTACAAACTCCTGCAACTTTTTCTGTCTAATCAACTTTTCTATAGCGTCATGGAGGTGCCTACACTCCTCGGTATTGTGCCCGTAAGTCTCATGGAAGCGGCAATACTTCCCAGTCTGCTTTTGCTCTTCAGTAGAATCTTTTGGCCGTGGCTTCCGATATTGGAAAGTATTACAAGTTGACAAGTAAATATTTTCCAAAGATGCATTCAGAGGAGTGTATTCATTGTAAGTTGGGATCCTTTGTTTCCACTTTCCAGCTTCCCTTTTCTTTCCGGGATTTCCCCCACCGGATCCCTTAGGTTGTTCGGGCTTGTTTTGAACATTGACTTGTACCTTTTTAGAGTTGTCACCGGATTTTTTTACAACGATGTTACTCTGCACAGCCTCCTTGCCATGTACCGGTGCATTATCTCGCCTCGTCCACCTAGCTTCCTCCCTTCTTATAAATTGGTGTGCTTTTGATTAAAAACGTTCTAGCATAGTCGGAGGCTTTCCCGCCAACCAATCTCCAAACTCTGAATTCGGATTTACCCCTCGCATCACGGCCATTAAAATAGCATGGTCGTTGGGGTTGCTAACTTCAGTTGCGGCAACATGAAATATTTGCAAGTACTCTTTTAACGACTCCCCTGGAGCCTGAATTACACTGGACAAGGACATCACATCCTTGGGACGAGTGGCATGAATCCTGAATTGTTCCATAAATTTCGTCGCTAACTCATCAAAGTTGGAGATAGTCCACGGAGGAAGTCGGGTGAACTACATGGTAGCGATTCCAGATAAAGTTATTGGGAAACATCTACACTCGATTGCATCGTTCGCTCTAGCTGAGTCCATCATCCATTCATACCTCATCACATGCTGTCGTGGATCTGTCTTTCCTTCATAGGCCAGAATAGTCGGCAAGTTAAACTTCCTGGGGTACTTGGCCTATAAGATAACATCTGTGAACGGAGTATGACTCCTGGATATCCCCCAATCATCATTTGATAAACATTGATTCTCTTTCATCAGCTGTCTGACCATAGCTGATAGGTCTGGGGTTTGTATGGAAGATGGCAGGTTGGTGTCTGTCCTGTGAGACTGTTCTGGTCGGTGTTTCCTCCGTTGGCGATCTACCAAGTGTGTATCATGGAGACCAGCATCATTAAGACCTTGGTGTGCCGGCTGTCCAGCTTTCGCTCGTACTCCTGATCCTAAGTTTCCCGTTCCAGCCTGAGTGTGACGTTCTTGGTGTAAGTGAGGAGCCACTGCTCCAGGTAGAGAACCCGGACCATCCCTGGTTGATCGATCAACAGCACTTGTTTGCGTTGTTTCCGTTTTACGACGTCTACGCATGGGAGGTTCATCAGACGAGGAAGAACTGTCGGAGGAGGAATAAGGAGCGAGGCTTCCTCCAGCATTCTGATGCTGTTGTTGAGTAAGCTGAGTCATAAGGTTGGCGTTAGCTTGGATCTGTTCGCTAAGTTGTCTCCTGCTCTCCATGAATTCTCTCATCGGCTCGTTGAACTCTGTCCTAGTGACAGCTTCCATTTGATTTTGGGCAGTGACAGTCCCTGCGCCCAGATTAATCTATTGATTGTTGGATCCTACTTGTTGGACACTAGCAGTCTCGTTGACATCTGCGTTGTGGGAGGCTGATCTAGTACGTGGTCTTCCCATTGTAGAGTTATTGATAGAAACTCTGAGTAGAATCAACGGACTTCCTGTGAATGAATTTGATCTCCTTCGGGGATTTCTTCAATCCAGTTGCTACAAAGTAGATCCTAATGGCCTGAGAATGGTTCTCAGTGAAAGCACCAAAATGTTAGCACCAAAATTGGTCACTAACACCCAAAGAGAGTTTTGTGTAAAGAGATTAATGAAGAAGGTAATAATAACTGTAAGAAATAAGAACACCAAATTTATAGTGGTTCGGCGTAACTGCCTACGTCCACTTTGAGTTTTATCTTTATTGCTTTTCCAATAATTGAATACAGATACAATCCGTACACCAACAACTTGAATACAAGTTTTAACTGAAAAAGAAAGAGTCTTGAAAATGGCAGAGTATCCCCAATGTTCTCGAAAAAAGGTCCATTTTCAATATGCCCATGCCCCTCTATTTATAGACGAAGATGGGTTGAACTTCCCTCATGGGCTTAGGAACATGGTATCTCAGCCCACAGCAAGTGACCCCTGCACACCGAGCCAGACATGCCGAATGAGGCATGCCGAACAAGGAATGCCGGTCGAGAACTGTTTGGTCATCCATCGAGTGACTCCAAGTAAGCACTCAAGAGAACCGAGGCAAGTGGTAGAATGCTCTTACTCTGTTGCGGACTTGATGGTTTGCTAACAATCCAGGGATGCTGAGCGAGGTCTCGTGTCGAACGAGGCTTTGTGCCGAGCAAGGAGGAGTGCAGAGCGAGTCCTGGTATGCCGAGCAAGGCTCCTGTGCCGAGCGAGCCTTTGTGCCGAACTAGACCCTGTATGCCGAGCGAGGTTGTGTTCCGAACGAGGCTTTGTGTCGAACGAGACCTTGTATGCGGAGCGAGGTCTTGTGCCGAGTGAAGCTCTGTGCCGAATGAGGCTTCGTGCCGAACGAGCCTTAATGCCGAGCGAGCCACTTGTGCCGAGGGAAGCTCCTGTGCCGATCGAGGAGGAATGCCGAGCGAGGCCTCCCTGTGCCGATCGAGGAGGAATGCCGAGCGAGGCCTCCCTATGTCGATCGAGGAGGAATGCCGAGCGAGGCCTCCTTGTGCCGAGCGAGGTACTTGTTTGGTGAACCACACGTTACCGGGTCAATCACCCGGGTAACAGCTATCATGCCTCATGCACGTCTTCGGAAGCTTATTCGTCTAAAGAGGTACCTGAAAACCTCAACTCTCAAACTACTCAAAATCAATTGAGTACCCAAGAGTTTAAGGAGAAAACATAAACTTCGGGTCAGATATAAAGCCTGGTATTAATAATAATCTACCATCTCAAATCATTTAGATATCTAGTGAGACCACACCGCTTAGCGGAACGGGTTTTCCCCTTACTGGTATCTTAAAACCTTAATAAAAACATATATTGTGCTCCTACATCCACAATGGCTAAAACAATTCAAAATAATATGATAAGATGATATGAAAAATAAATGAATCAATTTTTGATTACCCATCCCCATTCATTCTGACTATCTGTCTCAATTGTAGTTTCTAGGATTACTAATAACCTAATAGTTTTCATGGGTTAACTAATAATCGGTTAAATGTTAAAGGACTCACTATCCAATTACGTAATTTTCATGAGATCACTATGAAACTACTGCTGACTCCAATATCATTACACTTATCATAGTTTTCATGGGTTGACTAGGAACCTATTGGTAACTCCAATATCTTTTCTTCTTATCCTAGTTTTCATGGGCGGACTAGGAACCTATTGGCATCAGTCAATATCTTAATCCGAATATAGTTTTCATGGGTTCACTATAAACCTATTGGTACCAATATCAAACCATAGTTTTCATGGGCTAATTATGAACCTGTCTTTCTGACATCTTCCTTTATACATAGTTTTCATGGGCTAACTATGATCCTATTGGCCCCTACCAATATCTTTCTATACATAATTTTCATGGGCTTATTGAAAACCTATTGGCCCCTGCCAATATCTTTCCCTTTTATAGTTTAGCATCCTATATTCTGGTCTTCCCGACCTCTTGGATGCAATTTT
Source organism: Allium fistulosum (assembly GCA_030737815.1). Classification (NCBI taxonomy): domain Eukaryota; kingdom Viridiplantae; phylum Streptophyta; class Magnoliopsida; order Asparagales; family Amaryllidaceae; genus Allium; species Allium fistulosum. The sequence goes on from CM060906.1 coordinate 425,789,833, forward strand.
ACTCATTCAGGAGTTAACTTAATTTATATTCACTACTGGGTCAACCTACCTGGTTATTCTGCCCTTCCCTAAAATTCAGTTTTGGGTCCATTACAATGTGAAGATATACATATATGAAAAAGCATACATAATAACTTTGTTAACCCCTTTAAAATTTTAATCAAAGAAAACTTCTTCAAAAACTACTTTTCAAAACACATTATATATTTATGCCATGGTTTTCTTTCAAACATGAGTTTGGGTCATTTGCTTTGAAAACTAAGGAAGTCGAAACCTTCAAAACCTTGCTTTCGACTTCACTGGATAACCTCCTTCGAAAGCATATAAATTTCTTTTTAAAACATTAGGCCCATGCCTTTTGAAACACTTTAAAACTCATCTTTCGAAACCTTTCGAATATATATTATAGTATTTCTTAACAATACTTAGAAGCTTAGCTTCGAAACCATTAAAAGTAACTCTTTCGAAACCTTTGGAAGTATCCCTTTTGAAATCATTGAAAGTCCCCCTTTCGAAAGCATTGGGTTTATACTTAAAAATATTATTTGGATCAAAGTGAATATAAACGAAAGTATCTCTTTCGAAACCAACCTTTATCAAATAAAAATATTAAGGAAACTTGATGGCATCGGCACCATCACTTTTGAAAGCTTCTGATAATTTAAACAAAACATTAAAGGATAGCGTCGAAACCCCTTTCGAGGCCATTGCCTTTGAAACCCTTGGACCTTTTCGAAAGAATTTTGTAAGTGGTTTATAACATCTTTAAAACATAACCTTTTGAAAGCATTGATGACTTCAACACACTCGAAAGGCTTAAAACGGCAGCAGGGCTTCGACTAGGTCGGAACCCTTTCTTTCGAAAACATTATTTTATAAGTAAACGAACCCATTCGAAAGCAAACATAAGTTGGTGGCAACCCCCTTCGAAAGCATTTAGAAAAACCCCCTTTCGAAAACATATACTTGTCAACACCTCAAATTAGGAGTTGATGTAGAAATAATGCTTTCGAAACTTCCTTCAGAATAGGTGAAGTTGAATTGGATGTCTCATATGAGTAAAAATGATTAAAACTTGTCTTTAGGACCTTTTGACATAGTCGAAAGGGTTGACTCTCTTCCAATTAGTCCTTTCGAATGAGTTAACTGGAACGCTATCGAAAGCACCTTTCAACATGGATAAGGACTCTTGGATTAAGAACTTAATGTTTTCTGGAAGTGGCTGAGTTGGGAAGGTATCATCTCTGCCGAAAGGGGTAGTCTTGACAATTTTATCGATCCGAGTTAAGGTTTATAGAAAATAAGGAAGTTCAAGGCTTCGACTATATTAGAAGCTTGGTCTTATAAGTAGTAGGGTTGTGTCTTTTGAGTCAAAGAAGGACGGTTAAGCTGTAAGTTTTGACTTAGTCGAAAGGTAGGCGGCGGTAATGGTGGTTGGCAGCTAAGGGTTCGTGTATGCTAGAAAAGTGAGGGGTATCGACTTAGTCGAGTGAGCAACTTCGATCAAGTTGACCGTTGGATGATGTACTTATGAAAAATTATGAAATTTGTGCTGATAAGTAGACACAATTATCATAATCTTCTTTTTATTGAACACAGTTGTACAAATTGACCAAATTCCCAATTTGATTTGAGAATTAGGGTTTACCAGTTGACTATATTAGAAGCTAGTCGAAGGAGTTGCTTGATATCCTTTCGACTTTGTCGAAAGGCCTACTAATGCGCTTTTGTTTTGAAATGTTGATGAGCCGAGATAATTAACCTAGGTGCTTGTTATCGCGCATTTTGGTCAAAGCCGGAATACCAAACAAATCGACAAGAAAGGATGGATATCAGGATTGGAGTTCACTTGGAAACAAGGCTGCAATGGATATCGTCAAAATTTGGCCGAGCTTCGATCAAGACGGAATCGATTGGAGATGATGATGAGGACTAGGAGAGGCTACGTTTCAAGTTTCAGGTTAATCGGAGTTTGTACGGAGGAGATACGATCGATACAAGGTAGGAAGAAGGTACTATTCGAATCCATCATTTCCATACCCACACCTCACTTCGAATCCATCACATTCGACTCCAACAAATTCGACTCCATCTGCTTCGTACCCATCAGAGCGGACCCTATGGAACAAGCTTTAGTTCGAATCCATAGGTGTCACTATACTTTGAATTGGTCCTGAGCGTCGCTTCGAATCCATCAGGATGAGGCCATGGTTCGTATCCATCTAACGCAAGCCTCTGCCTCGAATCGATTAGAACGGATCACACTTCGAATCCATCGAAGCCAGTACTTACTTCGAATCCATCGAGGAGAGATCCTTCGAATCGATATAAGTTGTAAAAGCTTCGACTCCATTTGGAAGCTATCTTCGAATCCACTAAGTCCAGGCAGCGAAAATGATGGAGTCGACCCAGTAAAACCCGGAGGAAAAGCTGGATCAACCCAAGAGGTGCGCACGCCACATCACCGTTTCCACGCACCAACCATCGAGTCGACCCTATCGATTCGAAGGGGTCGATTCGAACCACTTATGTTCACCGGAAACCTAACCTCGAATCGATCATAAACCAAGATCTATAAGTCCAAATGCTATGAAATTTTCACAGTAGCTTACTGGCAACCTAAGGAATGTTCATGCCAAATTTCATCTCAATCGGAGCAAAACTTGATCGATTCGAAGCAAGGGTCGAATCGATCCCAAAGTGGGCCCGGATTTCCAGAAAGCGGGCATGTGGGCCCCCTGACGTACTGGAACTGGTCTTCCTTCAATTTAGGCGAAATACCAGCCTCCTACACCTATAAATAGAGCCCCTGGTCATTCAGAAAAGGGGGCGGACAATTTTGAGAGCTAAAGAGCGCCCAGACTCTGCCAGATTTACTCCAGATCACCATTGCTGCCTTGGATTCAGACTTAGCTCATAAAATCAGTTGTAATACAACACACGAAATTGTAATCTTCAAGCATCGAGCAATAAAATCATAAAAACCTTGAAGTGGACGTAGGCCGGAGATAGCCGAACCACTATAAATCTTGTGTCACTGTTCATTATTTCTGGATTGCTATTTGTTATTTGTTTAGATCTGTGATTTGTGTGTGAATATTGTTGATTTGTATTCATACACTGGTGCTTTCACAACATTCGGGGTTTGTGACCAATTTTGGCGCAAACAGTGCTAGCCTTCGACATTGTCGAAACATGCGTTCTTTTTGGCTACGAGTGAGTCAAAACCTCTAAAGGATTTTTTTTGTTCATGGACTCTTTCGAAAGCTTCTTCCTTATCTAACTCGGAACCTTATGCTTCAATAGTAATGGACGTGTAGTTCTTCTTTTTCAGGTGAGAGTGGCCCTAACCGTTTCGGAAGGCTATATATGCTTTCGAAAAGGTCGAATTGGTTGAATACTCCTTTGGTGGAAGTAAATGGAGGCGAAACCAAGATGTTTCGAATGGCTTGGCGCAAAATGTAGAGTGTCTACTATCCATTGTCTTCGAAAGGGAGCCTTCGACTTTGTCGAAAGCTCTCTACTTATTGACCTCTGATGATAGCCATCGACCTCGTCAAAAGCTCTCTGCTTATTCAGTCGAAACGTCCTCTTAACTCCTTCGAAAGGTGCTGTCGGTGCTTCCATCTGTTTGTTGAAGGCTCTCTCTTATGTTGTGACGTACCATCCTAATGTCTTCTTATCTTCATCGGTTTTCTTGCCCCTTCTTTCATACTTTATTCCTGAGAACATTTTATGGATAACATTTAGCCCCATAGTATGAAAGAAGCTTTTGTTCTTTAGGGCAAAAACTCCAATAAACTTCTTCCTTTATTTCCTGCGAAAAAGATAATAACCTCTATTAAGACCATAACCTTGTTATGATAGCTTAATGAGTAATCCCAAACTTATGAATTCAATGTTCAAAAGTTATTTGGTATTATTTTCGGATAAAATATTCTGAAATGTATATGGTCAAACTTCTCCTATTTAGTATGTTGGAATAACATCACCTGATTTGTAGACATTGACTCAGATAAATGAACTTTCAGAGAAAGTTATCTTATACTCCAGATTTCCCTTTCTTAAGTTAGATCTTCCTTATCCTGTAGGTATTAATTTCATTCTTTCGATGGCCTTATTTAGTTTCTTTGCTATAACCCTACTTTTTGTCCCTGCATCTTGATGAAAGTCTAACTGATATTGAGAAAGTTTTGCCTAGAATTAAAATTCAAAAATATGACAAAAAGGTTAGTAAATTATCATGAAAATCTAATGATTACATTTAAAGTTCACAAAATCAGAAATCCATAAGGAATCAAAAATCCTGCGATGGAATCAGAATTATGAAATCCACAAATCACCATAAGAATTCAATAAGAAATTTCAGAACCCACAAGTACATAAAACAGTCTGCATAGAACTCTTTCTAACACAAGTCAGAAATTCAATAAGAGATCTATAGATTACCATGGAAATTCATCAAAGAAAACATGAAATCAAAACTTCATAAAAGTCTCATGAAACCAAAAGATCAATAAGAAATCATTACGAAAATCTCATGGGCGAAATCAAGTGTAAAATATCTACAAATCATCATAAAAGTCAGTATGGAAATTTAGAATTCTCAAGGCTAGAAACTCAATATGAAATCATTATGAAATTTCAATAAAATCCATAAATCATCACGAAAATTCAATAATTCACAAAACTCAATATGAAATCTTTAATCGAAGAAACAAGGAAATTGAAAGTTCATGAAATTAGAAATTCACTTAAAATTTTGTCAGGATTTCATCTGACTAATAAACTACTCAAAATTTCATTAATCATAAAATCAGAAACTTGCCCAGTGATACAATAGATGTGTGAATCCTAAAGTGCCTATAGGTTAGTAGTATTATTGTTATATTGGAACCAAGTAGTTATGTTCAGCTAACTGGACGTTCGGTGGTGCAATGGTCCCCATAACTTATTAATATGTATATATATATAGACTCTTCTATCTTAAAGGGGTACCTAATTTCTAAGGATTCAGGAATGGTTTAGTCAATCTATTCTTTAATTGAAGTCACCTTCATCTTGGTTAGAACTTATTATCTTATTATTTTCCTTTGATTTTGGTATTGATCTCAATTTTTCCATTTTTAGTTACGGATCTTTTTATCCATTTTCTTGTCTTATGTTCCCTTTTAGGATGCGAGTTTTCTCAACTCTTTGTTGTGGGTGCCACTTTTCAAGCATTAAGCGTATTGGAATTTGCCAGCTCATAATTTGTTCTTTCTGATCATGGTTTTGGACTCTTTGTCTACTTCTGGTTATGGCATTGGACATTCTTATCCCTTTGCTTTTATCTATTCCCCTTCTTTAGGTTTCTTTTCATATGGTGATTAACCTTATTCTTTTGAGCCTTCACTCTTTTGGGCCTTGATTTTATTTTATGTTACGGACACCTTCGTCCTTCAGTCTTTATCTTTCTCTTTCTTCGTTTGTTTGATGTCTCTCTTGGGCTTCATCCTTATCTTAAATTATGGATAGATTTCTTTCTTTAACCCATTATTCTCTTGGGTTTTGACTTTTGCCTTGAGTTGTAAGCATCTTTACCTTTATCTTTTGCTTGGAGCCTTTAATGGCTTTGACGTCTCAGTCTACTCTTTGATGAGCCTTCCTTCGGACTTGGACATCTTAGTCCATCGTTTGATGAGCCTCTCTCTAGGCTTGGACATCTTAGTCCATTGTTTAATGATCCTCTCTCCGGGCTTCCCTTATCTCAAAGGGATATTGTGTGTACTTAGTTGACCGTCCTCTAGAAAGCCGTTGATGGGTGCTTACCGGACCCATCCCCTAAGAGGCGGTTTTGACGTTAGGGGTTCTATCTCTCCCTCTAGGAGATGCTACGGAATAGCGTCGTAGGCTTATGTCCCTCCCTCTAAGAGGTGCCACGGTATGGCATCGTGGCCTTATGTCCCTCCCTCTAGGAGGTGCTACGGAATAGCATCGTAGGCTTGAATATTTGTATACGAAAATAGTTTTTGGCCAATTAAAATGGAATTTCTTTTGAAAAAAGAATTTTATAATTAACCCCTCTTAGTATATTGAGAATTTATATTTTTGAAAAACAGTTTGGACACATGAATCCCTTTGACAAAATAATCTTTCTTAGTATGGTCTTTAGCAAGAACTTTCTCGATGTTCTCATCATAGAGATGCGGATCTCAAATAGGAGACTAAGAGGTCATGATTCATGAACCAATGGTCTTTTGGTTGAGAATAGGATTCTCTAATTTGAGTTTCAATAAACTTTTGATGATTCCAAAATTTGTTTGATAAAAGTATGAATAGGTTTTTCTATACCCATAAATTAGAAAGCTTTGAAATGTCGAAATTGGTCAGTTTGAAGTCTTTGTATGCATTCATTAATGCTATATAATATCTCAAATAGGTTTCATAAACCAATATTTAGAATAGATAAACATCTGTTTTTCCCAGGCCACGGGGTAATTGAAAATTGTTTTCTTAAGAAGATATGTTTGAGAAATTTCTTTTAAATCATTTGCTAAAAATTGAGTTGTTATATATATATATTCCCTTAGATTGATGGAAGGCGGTGAACTGATGTCTCGAAGAAACCAACCTTTGTATTGTGCTGATTGAAATACTGATAACCGTTTCATATCTGGCATCTAAACTATCCTTCTCGAAGAGCTAGAGATTTGTTGTTTCAAGAGTATATTGAATGCCATGGACTGGTTTTACTTTTTACCTGTAATGACACTCAAATTTTAATCAGTACATGATCAATGTGTAATGCAAATCTAAGTATGAAGCAAAGTACATATTGAAATTAAAAGATATGAAAAGGGAGAGAGTTCATAGTTGAACTAATGATGAGGGACTTCATGATTTGATTGAGATTTGTATCGTGAAGTTGCTAAACTGCTTTCTTCTTAGGTTGGATATGATGTCTTTTAAGTTTCTTTCACAGACTCCTTTAGGAACCCTGACCTAATCAAGCCTTGAATTGCTTTTGCTAAAATACGGTAGTCGTCGGTACTATGTCCATTCACCCTATGGTAATTACAGTAATCACCTCCTCTATTTAGCTCTAGAGCACTTAGCATCTTATGAGGAGCAATCAACTTCTCGTTGCCCTTCGCCTTGGCGTATATGTGGGAAATAGGTTTATTTAAGCCCACATGGTTTGACTTGGAATTCTTTCTTCGACTTCCCTTCGGGTTTTCGCTTTCCCTTGGCCTCTTATCAGGGTGCTCGAAATCAAATTTTTCTTCCTTGGATTCTCGGTGGAATTCTTTCATAGCATGGTGCATCTTATCAAATTGGATAAACTTCTCAGTCCGGAGAAAGAAATATTGTAGATCTTTGCATCCGTTGATATAAAGGTCTTTCCAGAATGGATTTTATTCAATTAGTCCTGATCGATCTGCCATAAGCTTTTTTCTATCGGTTGTACTTTCTTCCCTTAATGTTTCTACGCTGAATCTGCTCAAGTATTCGCCAAGTAGTTCTTCTGGTTTTTGTCTGATGGTGGCTAGCAGGCTAAAGTCCATAGCTGTATCTCTAAATATTGAAAATTGGGCCACAAAGTCACAATTAAATTGCTCCCAAAAATAAATTGTTTCCATTCGATAACTCCTATACCATTTGATTACTGCTCCTTGAAAAGTAATGGGAAAAAGTTTACAACGAACTGCCTCTGGAGCATTGTATAATTTCATCTAGTTTTAAAAAACAACAAGGTGGTCATCTGGATCAGTTGTTCCATTATATTTTAGTGAAGGAATCTGGATGTGCAGGGGAAGATTTGTTGCCGTTATTTCTTCGGAGAAGGGAGCCTTTTGTAGGATAACATATTCTTATCACTTAGCATTTACATTATTCTATTTAATTTATCTAATTAAATATCCTGAATAATGTTATCAAAAATTAAGGGTGTTACAATTGACTTTGCTGAGCTGTATAAAGAATATAGGAATCAAGGAGGCAGACCATTCCTTGGAACGGAGTCGGCTTTTGGAATGCAAGATTTGATGGCTACTTGCAAGTGGATCTTCGATGACTTGGAGTTAGATGTTGTAATGAGGTAGAAGTTAACCTCTAGATAACTCTAAGGATGAACAATGAACTAGTGAAGTTCTTCTATCACTTCAATTCCCGAAGGTCGATTTACTTGGGATTAGTTCATAGTTTGCTTCGAAGAATAGAAAGTTAAACATTGTGTTGAGTAATCATCTTGGAAAGCAATTGATTGGTTATATTAACGGGAGCTTTGAGAAGATGATTGAGAAGGCTTTATGATGAGAGAGCCTTTACCAAGTGTAGAAGGATTGTCCTGAACCAACTGAATAAGGATAAACTAAGGGAGCATATGTATTGATTGTTGTTCTAATTTCTTCGAGTGCTCCAACAATGAGAGAGAAGGGAAATGGCATTACTACCAGAGATATCCTTTAACTTATGACATTTCCATATGTGTTTATTTGACTTTGATGTTTCATATCCCTTCATATCTGGATTTGGTGGAGATATTGGGAGTGCGAGTCGAGATGGTTAACCGACCTTTGATTGCGACGGAGCTAGTTAGAGGCTCAGCTAGCTTATACATGGTTTATCAAGACTTTGTCTAATTAGGTCGTGGATGTTTGTTTGTTTGTTTGTTTACTATTGATTATTTTGGGTTTTGATTAGGTTTGGTATTATAGTTTGGGAATGTGACTGGCTAATGGGGTATGGAATAATGGTGGATTGTGAGAGGCCGTTGGCGACGATTGAGATTATGGAGGAGCGAACAGTGGTGATTGGGTGCCTAAAGAGGATGGGGTTATGGTTAGCTTTCTATATTCGCTTGATGTTCCACATGACGATTTGCCATCTATGTCCATAGCAAAAGAGTTTTCGGACATATTCAATGAGGTGGCTGGATTACTATCATATAAGGATTGAATTCCGTATCGATTTGGTCGGAGGTCTAGACCAATAGTTATGCCTTTATGGCATATGAGGCCCAAAGAGTGAAGGAAGTTAAAGGTGCGAGCAAATGACCTATTGAGATGATGGTTCATTCGTAGGAGCATATTTAGGTAGGATGCACCTATAGAGTTCGCCAATAGGGTAAATGGCTCTTTGGGGTTATATGTTGATTATGGTGAGCTGAATGAGATGACAAACAAGTATCCACTCCTGCTTAATTATGGCTTGTTCAATCAGCTCTATAGTATGAGGATGTTCTCTTTGTTGGATCTTGCGATGGGTTTTCACCAACTAAGAGTATTTTGGGAGAGTATGCTGATTATAGTGTTTCATACACTATGTTCTTTGATTAGTTAGTTATGTCGTTGGGGCTAACCAATGTGTCAACGTACCCTGTTGATCTCATGGACCGTGTTTCGAAAGGTAACTTGAGTGAGTTGTGCTTTTGCTCATTAATTATACTTTCGTCGACTCATGGACAAAAGAAGAGCACAAGGCATGATTGATAATTGTATTATAGGTGTTGAGAATACACCAATTAATGATGAGATTTTGGAGCATCACTTCTAAAGGAGGGAAGTGAGATGTTTAGGTCATGTTGTTTTAGAGTAGGACTTTGATATGGATCCTATGGTTACGACAGTCCATAATTTGAATAGATTCAAGGTAGCAGCATCGTTGTCCTATTGGATGAGAGAGGATCAGACTTTTATTTGAACTGTGAGGTGTGGACACGCGTTAGTGAGTCTGACCGAAAGGTTTATGAGTGCACTGGTATTACTCATTCCGAGCGGGAATAAGGAGGTGATAGTACGCATATGCGTATGGTACTTAATTAGGTGCGGTATTGATACCAAAAGGTAAGGTTGTCACACATTAGTCGACAACTAAAACCGCATAAGAGGAAGTATCCGACTTTTCATTTGCAGTTGATGGCGATAGAGTCGATTTAGAGAGTTGGAGGCCTTGTCTATTAGGAGAGGAGTTTTAGCTGTTCAATGATTTCACATCATTGAAGTATCTCTTCTCCGAGAAGGACCTTGACCTTCGCTAGTAGCGATGGTTAGAGTTCTTAGCCTCCTATGGATTTGACATTTCCTATACGTTCATGAGGGAAATGCAGTTGTTGCTGCTTTGAGTGGGTGACATACCAATTTGGGAGAAATATTCCTAGAGTGGGCATTGTTCGAGTTTATCACTGGTTATGACTTCAGAACTCGATGAACCATGGCCAAACGTGATGCGTAGTTTGATAGTCGGACCTACTTTGATTTTGTGGATCAGTACTAGTCGGAGGCGTTAGGCTGGACTAATAGAGATATTGGCCAAATTAGAAGAACGAGTAGTTTATGTAGAAGTGATGCAGTGTGGGCTCGACCGAGTCTATTTTTTCCGTATGGATGAGAGATTGTTTGTTCTCAAGTTGTGGGAATAAATATGCATCGATGGATTGCTGACGACTAAGGATAGTGAGATCGCGTTTGAGTTACAGTCGATTGATTGGCGAAGAAAGCTAGAATTATATTCCTTAAGTCCAGTAGAATGGCATTCGATTTATCGGGTTATATAAGGGATGGATAGTGTAATTCCATTATGTGCCAAGGGCATTGTAAGTGACCGAAACATGTTGTTCGATAGTGGGTTTTGGAAGAACTTACAAGAGGCGTTTGGAAATTTGGTATCGAATCGATTATATGATATTGAAACTGAACTAGGGACTTCGAGACCTCCTAGGCCTATACGTACCCATAGATGTGATATGAAATAGGTTAGGAAGAGGGCAGTGGACTATTATGGGTTCAGTGGAGTTAAAGCGAAGGCGATTTTATATAGGGGATCGAGAAGTGCATGAGGACCACTTGTCCGAAGCTCTTCAGATGGTGAGATTTCATTTTTATCGCGGCTTTCATATGGGATATCATATTAGATATTTTATACTAGATATTTTAGTATCCTGCATGTTGGGATAGGCATGGATGTTAATTTTTGATGTTTGATCTTATATATGCATGTTTGATGATTGGATGTTAGCATTTGGTATGATAGCCTATGTTTGTATGGTTGTTAGGCATGCAGGATCGTATGGTTTGATATAGCATAATTTTTGAGATGACTACTATATATGATCTAGTATGTTTAAATATATGATGTGTATATATCTTTGTGTATTGGGATTTTCCTTGGACCTAGCCATGCAAAGGAGGTGCTGTCGAATTATTTTTGGAATTTGAGAGGCTTTTGATGGCCTTTGAGTGAGAAGACATTCTCCTTTGTGATTTCGGAGATGAAATCCTATAAGGAGGGGAGAATGTAAAAATATGCTTATTTTTAATGGTAGGATATCTAAATAATTTATTTAAATATTTAATTGTTAATTAAATAAAGGCTCAAAAATATGGTTTTTCGCATACGACTGAATCAGGACTCGAGAACATTTCCATTGAGTTCGATTTATATTGTGAATTAGAATGAGTATAGGCATCGCTATATTTGGAGATTTATACTATTCGATAGTAACGAGATTTATACTGTTGGATCCAGAAAAATGAGGTGATGTACGCAAATGAGTTTCATTGCGATCGAAATGTGCAACCATTTATTTGAGAGAATAAATAAATAGGATAAAATATTATTATAAAAATATCACCCAAATCCTTTCCCTCTCTCCCTAATTACAACTGCCATTTCACTGTTCCATTCCTAGGAGAAAAATCATGGCCTCTTCCTCTCAAATCCATTCTAAAAATAAAATCGAGAGATTCGCTCCACTAAAAATCAAGAAACCATATCTGATGACCTCATATGGATGAGAGTTATGCGATGACCATGGCGGAAATTTGATCGATCGTCATTGGTGACATCGACCTTCTTGGCTATGGATCTAGGGTTTGAGATCGCTGGAGATTTACACGAGGATAGGCGGGTCCGATGGTGGTGTTGTGACTTATGCAAAGAGAAGGAGATGACAACGATTTGGTGATGAGTGGCATTATGTGGCAAGTCGCATCCAAAGCCTAGGCCTAACATGTTACCAGTCGCAATCTAGGAGGGACAGCCGAGCTCTGTCTCTTTGGGTCTGGGGCGGAGAGCTCATGTAGTGAAGCATTTTTGCAAAATACGTTCGACATTTCATTGAGAGATGGAGGAGAATTCGAAGGAGGAAGCTTATGGTGATATGGGTTGGACGTACAGGCGACACGTACAGGTGCATAAGAGTGATTAAGGATTTGGAGAAGATAATTATTAAGGTGATTAGTATTTCAATTAGTTAATTAATTATCTTATTAATCACTTATCTTATATCGGCTATATCTTTTGCATATGAGGTCCGTTTTGGATGCGATTTCTTAGTTGCGCTCGCGGTAGAGAGATCTATGTTTTGGAAGTAGTTTGGAGCATTTGTTAAGGTGAGTGATATTGTTTCTCACCATACTATGATTGGTTGCATAGTATTAGATTGACTTTCTGGAATGGTTTTTGATTTTAAAATGTGATTTTCCTATAATTAGATACATATTATATTTTTATCAAGAAAATACAATTAGTTTGAATGGTTTTATATCGGATATCATATTTTTCCTATCGAAGTGCCATTTTATGGAATTATTAGATTTAGGGTATTTTTGATATGATTTCCCCATTGGTTGATATGGATGTGGTATACATGTTGTGTGTATGCTATATTAGATGTATGTATGCTTGTTGGTTGCATGGTTGCTTGTTTGGTTCTTTGGTTGTTCGGTTGTTTTTGGTGGAAAACGCTGATTTAGCAGCAATCGAATGTTAGGGAAATATCTTGAACGTTGGGGTTTCGTACACGCGAAAACCTAACGAATGAGATAAGTTGTATAAGAGGGTTAGGATACGTGCCAACTAATCTAAAGGTGGAAGACGAGGCTTCGGACTTCAGGATGGATGCCGGTCATTTCCATTTATTTTGTACTTATCCGTTTTGGTCAAGTACACAACCAAAGTGGTTAGAATTGACTGCTGTAGAGTGGTCAATGTTCATCGCCATTGTTGATTGGCGATTTGGCCGATCTTTGGCTTGGACGTTGAGGAAATTTTATGGTGCACGATTTGATGGTTTGTTTATGCGACCGACTTAAAGGCTTAATGTTGTTGCTCTACGACGAGCGATTTAGATGGTAAGGCGATGATGTGACACTTCGACATGGGAGTTGGTGCTTTGAATTATGACTCAATGGTGTATGGAGTAGGTTCTAAGGTTAATAGTGTCATGACTTTATAGATCGTACTGGAGGTGTTAGCCCATTCGCATCAGGGATGGATGGCGATGTAAAAACATGATAAAAAGCCTTGTATCTTTGGTTTATGACTCATGGTGGGAGTGGGTACCGAAGATTAGGGACTCCGTATCTTCGGTTTATGACTCATGTAGGGAGTAGGTACCAAAGAGGCTCGTGTGGGGAGCCGTAGAGTGGAGGAATGTGGTGGGTTCCAGGAAAATGGAAATTGGATTGAGTGAGTAGGGATCGATTTCGAATTGAGCGAGTAGGGCTCGAATTGATGTGTATGTGCTAAGGGATCGTTGATGACTTAGAGTGTTTTTTGTTGCACTCGAAGCAGGTGTATTGTATAGTGGGGATGCCCATAGATTGGTAGCGAGGATCTGTAAACCTTAGACATCTGGCTTTGGATCTAGTGTCTAACTTTAGGCTATGAGACATGTATCAAGCTTTGTGCTGCATGATACGAGAGTACAACATAAACCAGTATTCTCCATTAGTCCTTAGCATTATGGAGGACATACAAGTTATCATATATCTAGAAAAAACTGGGTGACAGTTAGTATTTTTTAATGGATGTTATGTTTGTTTTATGGTTGCTTCACTAGCCACCTATCACCCTAGGGATGTCACACGGGCTAGGTATTGTGCATAGGGATACCAAGACACCCCGACTTTATTTAGTATGGAGTGGGTGTTGCGAATGGAGATACTTAGGCACCCTGACCGTTTACTGAGCATAGAGTACCCCTTTTATGATGTTGTGGAGTAGCGTATTATTAATGTTATGTGCCGACTCTTTGGTTGCAGGGACAAGTCTGGTATGATTCGTATACCCTCTGTTCCGTATACTATATCTACTTTTATAGTATTTTGAGATTGTTTATCGCTCACACATGACTGTTGTCTGACCCGAGGTTTTATGCTTTGCTTCTTATTACCTCGGGTACTCTAAAATTAGTATATTAGAGAGTAGGTGCGGATGGCATATGGAGTTCTGCAGATGGACAAGTAGGAGGTGATGTTTAATACTTATATTTGAGTTTGTTATTGTATATTCCATTGTATCACACTGTGGAGCCTTGACTGTGTTTGACCTATTATTATTAGAGGTAGTTATCAGTTGAGTTTATGTATCAGTTGTATAAACTCTTTTACTATGTTGTATAACTCTATGGATCTTATACTATGATGATTAGTTCACATTGTTATTACTGTCTCGACTGTTTTATATATGTGTTAGCTATTATATTTTATCTGATGCGATGTGAGATATGCAACATATTATGTGATTATTTGATGTTTCCGTTTTCTTCTTTTCCGTTCTCTTCCCTTCTATTTCTCTTCATTACTTCTTTTTCTTTCCTTTGACAACCGTTCTACACCTAAGGTGTAAGGCGGTCGTTAAACTTGAGGTCCCGTATCACCATATCTATCACCAAGGTCTCACCACACCATGCTACATCTTGAACATCCCCAATGTCTCGCATCACCATGATTATCACTGAAGCCTCGCTTCACCATAAACATCACCCAGATCTCACTTCACCACAGGTACTCCAAAAGTTTCACTTCACCATAATCATCCTCCTAGCTTTGCTTCATCATGATCATTCCTGAGGCCTTGCTTCACCATTACCACCACCAAGGTCTCACGAATACTTGATAACTCACACAAAGACCTCTAAGGAATGCAACATCTCATCCTCCAATCAGACTCGATGTTCGGTCACATACTTATTCCATAGGTACTACTATTTTAGGGTAGGCCAAACTGTCTCATAGTCCATGGTACATGATTGAGCATCCTTACATACCCTTGCCTCATGCAACACACATTACATCGTGAGTTATCAATGACCCCCTCTGCACCCAACCCGATTCAAAACATCTTATATCCCATCACATCACTCAATCTTGTCGAACTTGCCTCCTCAGACCACTCTAGTCTTATGCCTTACCACCAATAAGCATCATACAACCTAATATGAATTTATAAATAATTGTTTACTATCATCCAATATATAAAATACGAGTCATTACACCCTCCCCCTTTAGAAATTTCGCCATTGAAATCCTACCACAAACATCAATATAGTTATCATGTGTGCCTAACAACCATAAGAAAGCATAATCATCCATCAAACATGCATACATAAGCAAGTAAATACAAACTATGCTTACTCTAGCATGCAAAGTACTAATTATACTATATGATATCGAAAGTGTAAGTGATTATAATAACTATGAAGTCTAACCAAGTGAAGAGCTCCAGATAAGTAGTCCTCATGCACTACTTGGTCTCCTCCGCACTATCACCTTCGTTTTCACTCCATAGAACTCCTACTGACTTCCTCCTTTTTCCTCTTTGTATTATTCCATTATACGAATAGGCCGACGTGTTCTTAAAGCTCTTTTTTCGATCTTGATATCATCCAACAAATCCAGCACCATTCCTCACGATGCCTCTTGTAAGTTCCTCCTAAAATCAACTCGTGGAAAATGGATATCTATCAGTTACAATGCTCTTTTGCACACTTTTTAGGATCACACAATCCAGTTCACATACCGCCTAGTTGGTTTCACTGCCATTATACTCAACTCTGTGGGCATAATTTGGTACCCTTGGTCAATCTATCGACTATGACTTAGAGGTTACTATACCTTCTTCTAGTCATCGGCAGTCGAGTCCATCAATACCTATTCTCATTTCTATTTAGGAATCCCTAGCATTTGTAGCTACTCATTAGACTTCCTCCTCCCATCTTCTACTAGTTAGCAATCTATATAACTCAATCCAGATATCCTCCTTCATCCCCTCATAATAAAATGTCCATCCAACATGCTTTAATACCACCAGGATGTGTAACCAATCTCGAATGATGATGCTCTCATAGTATGTCATCCCTAAATCCATCAATGTCTGATATAACTGGTAATACATCCAAATAATATCTTCCCTAGGAACACCACTCCAAGGTTCGTACATCCCCTTAATACCATCTTCACAAAGGACGTATAGAATATCACCTACTGACATCGATATAAGTCCTATTTAGGTCCCGACATTCTACACTATCTCAAAGAATTATCCACAGATCCTGTGAATACTATAGGTATTCCTCATTCGTATACACTCCCACGAATGAACCCTCTCTTCCACGGGTTATTCTCTTACACCTTTAGTCTTTCTAGCTCTTTGAGTATTACCCATCTCAAAGGTAAAACACTGGTCGCCCAATCAATATCGAACTCAGTCTCTCTATGCGGTGGTAGTCTGGTCATCTTTGGATGTGTCCTCCCTATGAGAAATGATGACGACTTCTTGTGCAGGATCCTAAGTCAATGCACAAAGCTTCCCATAACTATACCCTCTTATTGTATAGTCCAACTCTAGTTTTTGCTTTTCCCCCACTCCATCCATCACCTGTTGCATACCAATTTCACTGCAACTCTTTACCCCTTCAATTGTTACGTCCCCAAATGATATCGAACCCCACAAAGCCCAAATAAGGAAATCGCGAGCAAACAAACATCCATGACTTGACACTTTTAGTCTCAACAAACCACACTTAAGCCGATCGAACCATCACCAGGTTTGAAATAACTTTAGGTCTGTCCACTAGATCAGGGCATTTTCCTAACCTACTCACTAAGTCACTAGATAAAAAGGGTCTAACATATCGATACCATATAAAACGTATAACAAAAATGGAAAGCATACCTCAGATAAGATTTCAATTCCCTTTCTCCTTTGGCGATGGAGCAGTCAATGAAGTAAGGGCGACATCCAATGTATAAGTAGTTACGTTCTGCCCACCCGTCCTTAACTCTGGACAGTCCTTCTTCAAAGGTTTAGCCTTATAACAAGTAAGGAACTTCCTTTCCAAACTCCTTGGGACCCAACAATTCTGGCTAAGATGACCCATCTTATTGCAACCAAAACACTTCACTTCCCACTTACCTTTCATTGACCATCTTCTTCTTGAAGCTGCTTCTTTCCTTTGTCATTCAATTTCCTCTTGCCTCCCCCACTCACTTGCAGCTTAGGCTCCTCCTTTGAACCATCAACTTCAGTTTTTGGCTTTGGGCACAGACTATCGTGCCTCAAACTCTCTCCACAGCCTTCTCAAAGGTTTCATCGATATGACCAATCATCATTTCTCTTAGATACTCAACTATGAAGTTTTCATTTTTCTTTAATGGAGTGTCAATATAGGATAAACCGTATTTCGATAACATGTCAAATTTGGCTACATACTCCGAAATAGTCTTCCTTCCATGTTTCAACTTAAGAAAGTTCTTAAATAATACCAAGTATTGATTTGTTGTTATGAACTTATCTTTGAATCTGGCCTTAAACTTCTCCTAAATGAACAGATCCTCAGAAGCATCGATCTTATTAGCCTTCCAACTTCCCATAGTTTGACCTTGAATTTTCCTAGAGGCTAACTTCCTCTTAATCGCTTCCTCCAACTCTAAGTCCTCGAAGATGCATTCGTAGGTATCCAACCAATCATGCACTTCCACAACCAATTCTGTTCATAGGAATGATTTTCCTACAAGGCTAGAATAGTTCTTTTTAAACTTAACAAAGTCGGCTTTGGGCGCTTGCACTAGAGCACCACCACTGATAGCAATTGGAGAAACATCTTGTGTATTCGTTTTCTTGTTCCTCATCATTTCTGTGAACATGGCTAGTACATCAGGGTTTGCTTCTCCCAAGCCCATACCCTCTTCTTCTATTCCTGATATGGAATTCCTAGCAGTGTTCCTTGTATGCCGACTCATTCTTAAACTATGTAATAAAAATGACCAGTCTCTCATGAAGTAAAACTGCATCTATGGCATTCGAGTGTGCAATGCAACATATATACTATATATATACATGACTAATAATAGTTTTGGAAACCCAAGCTGTATAACAAGTACGCTCTCTCATATCGCTCAATCCATTCTAAGGTGAGAATTCCTCCTTATCTCTAATGGATCTTAGCATCACCTTAGGTCATCTATGCAACCTAGGCTCTGATTTCAAATGTGATGACTGCCATACACCTTCGATATCTATATACCCGGTAGAATGCACCACGATATATATGATAGGTTATGTGATTGTTTTAGTTAGCTTGCCCATAACAATGGTCCTATGTTTGTTAGATTCCATCATAGTGCACTCTACCCAATATCTGGGTATTGGAGGTGTAGGGTGGTAGTCATAAGGTGCCCGGAAATTATGGTCGAGGTTGTGTTTTATACTTAGGCAAATTTTGGTTGGAAAAAAAAACTTGGTAATGGGAAGCTTTGGGTCAAACCAGGCTTCACTTTATGGTTTTGGCACAAGTACTTTGGGTCAGGCACGAAGGGAGGTAAGGGGAGCTAATCTGGACTTAACCAGATTTTAAGTAGTGAGACATAGTCGGTACCGACCATGTCCACTTCAAGGATTTCATGCGGCAGCTTCGGGACAAGATGATGGGTGCTCTGGGATTAGAATGGGGAAACATGGAGTAATGGAGAAACTTCAACACTTGGGCATTTTGGCCAAGTGGTTGGCCGAACATGGTCGGGACAGACCATACATGGTGTTCGAGGGAATGAAGCTAGGCTCTTGGGTGTGCATGTGATATGCGCGATGTTTTGATGGTAGTATACGTGTGGTCATTTGACCATTTAATGTTCGTTTCAACGATTGTAGTGTGATGAAGAACGGTGAACGATGGGGCGAAAGCATGATGCTTCAACACGATGGCTTCGGAACTTTGATATGTTGATTCTACGACCAATGTGGAAATCTAGTATTGTTCCAATGATGACAACTCGGTCGATGGAGTCGTGATGATGATCCACCAGGGCCGATTCGAGGAAGGGAACTCATGAACAGAACGATGAAGGGTTATATTGTGGAAAGTGGAACGTCATAGGATTCTGATATGAGGAATGGAAATAGATAGAGTGAGGAAGGGCTTGGTTATGCATGTGATCGGATCGTTGATACTCGGTGTTGTTAGCCGGCTTTTTAACCCAACATAATTCAAAGGAATTCGGAATAGCTACATTGAGTCAGAGCAACTCAAGAGCCAAACAAATGGAGTAGAAGGATCAACCAAGAAAGGTTAGAGAAAAAGAAGGCAAAATATGCTAAGGTGATGGATCGCAAATGATCCATCTCCTATGGATCGCTAGCGATCCATAAGGATCGCTCGTAGGTCCTCCGTTACTCTTGTATCATGATCCAATAGGTATGCTAGGAATGATTGCTGAGTTTAATGGAATTCCAAGCTAGTTAAATTGAGATTGAGCTTTCGTCTGATTCAATCAGCAGTCCAATGCAACCAATGTACGAATCATCATCAAAACAAGAAGACAAGCAAAAAAATTACATGGAGAGCACCTACATAAGACAACAAGTGCAGTTCAAAAGACGGAGCCCAAAAATCCACTAAGTACATGGATCGCTAGCGATCCATGCTCTATGGATCGCTAGTGATCTATAAGATCGTGTTAGATTGCCATGAAATTTAAGGAAAGGATGAAGGACAATATCCCAAGTAATTGGATTGTCAGCAACCCAGAAACTATGGATCGCTAGCGATCCATCAGATTGGCTCGGATGGTTATGAAATTTTCAATGCACCTTCTTATTTCCAAATGCAAGCTTCTGTTGAGGTGGCCTGGCCCAATAACTCTCCAACCCCTATAAATATGATCCTACCTGCAACGTATACGGGATCTTCTGGACTAGCTACTGAAATTCTATAGAAACTACTCTTCTCCACCCACACAACAGTCATTTAAAGGGTCCACTGTGATTCTCCAGTGAATCCTAACACTAGTGACTTGATCTAACCTACAGGATTGAATTACATTGTAATCATATTCGACTTGTAATTGCAGTCAGTCAATAATAAAAGTTATAAAGTAGACGTAGACTTCGATAACAGTCGAACCACTATAATAATCTCTTGTTCATTTACTTTCTCTATGATTTGCTATTGCCTTTTCTACTTTATGTACCTTAATAAACAAGGCTGCTGCTTTCATAATCAACTCAGGGTGTTGATCCATGTTTTGGGTCAACATTTTGGACCTAATAACTTCTACTCGGGGGCAGTAGTGCTTGAGACTCTTGAAGGATGAGCAGTTTGCTACGCCTTACGATTAGAATTCCCGGTGACAAATAAAGAAGCAGAATATGAGGCGTTGATAGCTGGGCTAAAAATTGTGAAAGAGCTGGAGATAAAATTCATACACCTCTATAGCGACTCTCAGTTAGTTGTCTATCAAGTGAAAGGTGAATACCAGGTTCGAGGGAGAACCTTGCCCCGTATCTGTCTAAAGTGCAAGAGTTGCTGAACGACATCGAACATTACACCATAACTCAAATTCCGAGAGAGCAGAACACGAAAGCTGACTACTTGGCTAAACTGGCCAGTTCCAAAGAAGCACAATCATTGGGACTAGTCCCAGTCGAAACCCTGACCACTCCAAGCATAAGAGAAATGGATGTCAACTGGATTTTTGATACAACCATTGAACCGGAAACATGGATGACGCCAATCAAAGACTAATTGCTTACAGGAACTCTTCCCACGGATAGGAACCAACGGAAAAAGCTTCTCTTAAAGGCACCGCGATTCATAATACAGGATGGGATACTCTGCCAAAGGGGTTTCTCTACCCCCTTGCTCAGATGTGTGACCGATGACAAAGCTCAAAGGATCTTGAGAGAATTTCATGAAGGCGACTTCTAATTCCCGTTCCGCTTTGACTGGAAGAAATGGCATTCCACCCAAGTCACCCATAGCTACATTCTCTTAAGGGGGTCGCGACAAGAGTTGGCCCTGGGGCCGGCTCAGACTGATCTAACTGCTTGGGCCACTCCCACACAACCTTGGCATTCTTCAGGGGAGTCACGCCCAAGCTTACGCTACCAATAATCTCCACATCTTGAGAAGCATGAGCCTCTGATTCTATTTCCTCAGAATCACCCTCCGACCCTTCCTCCTCCTCACTATCTCCTTGCAAGTGAGAACCTTCCTCGTCATCAGGAGAAGGAGCATCCCGTATGCGCAAAGATTTCCCCGAACGGAGAGGACGAACTACGCTCTTCTTACGCCTCAACTTCTTCGGGACCCTGGCCCAGTCATCCTCTTCCTTCGGATCCTTGCCCTTGTCCGCATCTCCCCCTTCTCCTTCGGCTCCCGCCGCTTTTTTAGTTGAGCTTGGCCTAACCTTGAACACGGATTGACCAGGGCCGATTAAGTTGTAAAAGCAAAGGGCTGTGTCGCGAAGTAAGAACGAGGCTTCCCTCTCAACCTCCGACATAGCTAATATTTCCTTGGCCATCTGTTTTAACCCCTCGTCCTATGCCACCTTCACGCAACCTGAAAAATACGGAGCATTAAGGAACCAAGTTGACAGAAAACTTAGAAAAAATATAACGGAGACTTACACCCAGAAGTGAAAGCATGTTGAGGAACGACATCATCACGCACAAAGTAGTACTCCTTCTTGAACATGATAAACTTCGAGTATAAATTGAGAAATGGCTTGAATTTGTGGGCCGACTCTAAGCTAATGAAGGGGCTCTCCTTTCGATAACTCCTTACATTATACAAGTATCTGATCTCTCTGTGGGTAGGGGGTCTTCGATAGCACTTCACAAATATCATATATAGGCATGTCAAGATGGCATAGGAGTTCGGTTGAAGCTGCAGGGGAGCGACTTTCAGGTAAACCACAAAACTGGCGATCCAATTAGTGAGCGGAGGAATTGCGCCGCACATGCAGTGATACTTACTATATGCCATGTATCCACCTGGGGGAGAGCAGGCCTTGTCATTCGGTCCAGGTAGTATCATGTCCCGGAGAACAATCACGAACGTCGTAGCTATGGAGTTAAGCTTTTCTATTGTCAGCATGCTAGGGTAACACTCAGAAGGCCTTACCAGCGTCTGGTTGGGAGCGTAGCCCTCCACCATATAATATGTCAAGCTGGGTTGTCTTGGAAGATTGGCAGGGACATCAGAAGAAGAAGCGCCTGCCCCGATAGGCTGTGATGATGCAAGTTTAAATCGAAGCTCGCGACCTGGCGACATTTTCCTGCATAAGGAAGTAAAAAGAAGGAATAAGTTCAACATTCCGAGAAATATGCAATCGGAAATGAAAATTTAAACGCTCGTCTACAACATCCTATTGCCTGGTCCGGTTAAAACCATACTCCAAACCTAACCCAACGAAACTCAAACTACCATTTCAAGGATCTCCCCCCTTTGGTTCGACATACCCCCGATCATTATGCTCGAACTAATCTGGTCCGGCGTTACCCTATGTCGAAAACCGAGCGGCATCACAATGCCGAACCAAACCCACCAAATGCTAACTATGATGGCCCGAAGCTCAACCTCCTCCAGCCAAACCACTTACACAACCACCCCACATAGAAATACGTATCATACCCTAGCCAAGTTAGGTAATGCTAGCTTGTAACACAAATGAGGTCTATGAAGTGCTTGTGAGATTGAAGGCTGAGTCAAGGGTGGAGAAGTGCCCAAGTAATAAATGCACAAATATGCATATGTCATGCATTTAACACACTCTGATTAGTGCCCTTCGACACAACCAAACACCTCGTGTTACTTGCATGATCGAAGTGTGACAATAATTGGAGCAACCATTACTTGCATCTTAGTGCAATTGTTACTCGAAAAAAACTTCTCTTTGCAACCTGGGCACATGCTTCTCCATAGCTCCTGCTTAAACTAGAATTCTTATCCACTCTTGATGTGTCTTCTGCATCACGCATCCGGTGGACCAGCAAGTTGTACGATAATTCGGTGCCATGATCCAGCATTCCATCAGGAATCACCACCACGCCTTCACCAAGCACGATGTTCTTCTTCACCGAATCGCTCTAAAATTCCCTCGCTCGCTCCCTTTCCTCAATTAGAAGCCAAAACCATTCACGCTCGTACTAAAAACCCCTAAAAATCTAAACCCTAAAACCTTAGGACAGAGATCGAATGTAGAGAGCCTTATCTCAAGTTATGAAGATGTAGAAGTATTTGGAGTTCAGACAATAAAAACTAACTCAAGTCGGACCTTGATCGATTGAAAGTAGGTTGAAGAAATTTAGTGAAGAAAATAGAAGAAGGAAAATAAAAGGAGGGGAGCAGTATTTAAAAAGGAGAAGGAAGTCGAATGGTCTGCAGGAAGTACCGAACCAAACAAAGCACGTCGTGTAGAACACAACGTACTTTGGGGGGCATGCGTTGGCTCGATATTTTGGCATGCAAGGAAGACAAAAGGTAAGGAAAAGAAAAGGCAACTAGGATGCCGAACCAGGTGTTTGGTTCGGCATCCTAAAAAAATGCCGGACCATATATCTGGTTCGGCACGACATTGAGATGTCGGGCCAGATATCTGGTCCGGCACAACACTGAGATGCCGAACCAGATATCTGGTCCGACACATCACTGAGATGTCAGACCAGACATCTGGTTCGGCACGTCACCGAGATACCGGACTAGATATTTGGTTCGGCATAACACTGAACAATCGGACTAGACATCTGGTCCGGCACAACACCTCAACACTAGCCCAAGCATTTGGTCCAGTGCTTGGAGCAACCGAACCAAATGTTTGAACCGGCAAGATGGCGCATCCACCTCTGGACAGAAGCGACTCCAAGAGCTCCATACCCCTCATCGCCGAACCAAAACCAGAAGAATTCCATGTCGAACCAGATAAGCCCTCATCATGCCGAATCAAGCCTGGGAGGTTATATCTCCACATGCACCCTTCACAACATCACTCTATAAATACCAGAGCTCTGCAACAACAATGGGGACGGAATTTTGGAGAAAAGAGGGAAAACTCTGCTGAGACTTAACAATACCAGTTACTCTAAGTTTTTCTTTTACTCTTTCTGATCAAACTTGTATCTGTAATCAAATTAAAGGAGCATAATAAGATGGACAGTGGATGTAGGAACGTTCTGGCCGAACCACTATAAAATTTCGCATGACTTATCTCCTTTAACTGCTTTCCAATTATGAGCTTATGAACTGTTCTGTGACTATAAAAACTATATGTTAATGGATTGGAACATTAAAAAATCCATATCAACCAACTTAAACGTGACTTAGACAAATTCGAACTTAGAGGTGTTTGCCCAATTTTTGTGCAAACAGCTCCATTTAAGCACATATACCAGTGGCAAGCGGTGTATCCCAAAGGCGGCATATGGGCAAACTCATTCTTCTCCGAAAGGCACACATCGTCCTCCAGAATGCCATGTTGTAAGCAAATGTTATATAGAACCTTAGCGGAGATTACGGAGGAAGCTCTCTCTAGGGGATTAAGCAGAACTCTAAAATTCGGAGGAATCCGGTCTACAACTAGGCCAACCGGAACCAATTGACCGTATTCAGCATGAGGAACTGAAGAGGAAGGCACAACGGATGACTACATCGCTTTTGAAAGTGCTGGACTTCCTCCACTGGACTTACGGTGTGGGGATGGGTGCTTCATTCTATACAACAAAACTTACATCCAATGCGGTTAGGTAATTCTATCTTTAACTAAAAATTCCCCTACAACACTTGAATTCCAAATGAATATTGGTTTACATCGACACATTGGATTTCAAGTATAGACTGGGGCAAGAGCAGTGTGTTATCTATGTGCGGTGAGCTTGGTGTCTTAAACACTACAAACTCTCTATCCCTTGTAGATAGTTGGTTCGTAGTAAAGAATGAAAAGGGCTTCTTGTATCGTTTATTGAAATTATTTCTCCTACACTTACCCGTTGTCGATCAATGATCGATAACATATCCATTGTCCGAAGCGACGCGGAAAGCTCTTCCCATTTTAGGTACAATGAGTATGCAATAATGGAACCAATCCGAAATTTCTTCGAAAGAACTAAAACACATCGTGAGACGTCGTGTTGGATCAACAATGTAACTTAGTGAAAGTCAATTCTGATTCTGTGGACAAAGATAGCAAAATATGTCAAGCACCAGGGTAAAGCCCGAGCATCATTCCGTGAAGAACTCAAGACTCGATTTACTATCTTCTTCCAAAATTGCAATCAACTCGAATTTTCCACGACAATCATCACCAATACAACCTCTTCACCAAATTGCTAAACGAATGCCAAATTTAAACACCCACCTCGAGTCAAAACTTAAAGGGCAAGAATGATTGAAGTTTGCGACAACAGCGATCCAAGGAAAGCAGGTCAATGATGATCAAAATCAGCGAAGTCTCAGGTGATGATGGCTGGCCTATGGCAACGGCGAACTTCAGAATGGTTAACGTTAAGAGGAGTCGGCTGTAGATGGTCGGCGACGGCGATAGAATGAGTGAACTTAGGGTTCGGTCGAGTTTGGATCGTGTCATAGGAGGATTAGTTTAGGCCACAAGAGGAAAGGTATAATGGAAGATAGGTCGGCTCAAATGGGTCAAATTAGAGAATGCGCAGAAAAAATCACTAAGTCCTTGGATCGCTAGCGATCCATCAAACTAGAACCAATCCCCTCCAAATTTTCTCACCATAATCCACTTGTTATTTGAAAGTATTGTAGGAGTTATGGGATTGAAATTGATGAGTAATAACGAGCAACGACGTTCCATGCCAAAGTTCAACAAACAGACAAAGCCAAATTCGCTTGATGGCCTCAACGCGACCCAATGAACCTCACTATACAGAAACTCAAAAGCAGTTACTTCCAAAGCATGCCTTGTTTTCAACGAGGCATACTTTTGGGGAAAATGTTATCCGGGTTTTTAACCCAACAGAATTCAAAGGAAGTCGGAACTGCTACGTCGAGTCAGAGCAACTCAAGAGCCAACTAAAGGGACTAGAAGGATCAACCAAAAAAGGTTAGAGAAAAAGAAGGCAAAATATGCTAAGGTGATGGATCGCTAGCGATCGATCCATCTCATATGGATCGCTAGCGATCCATAAGGATTGCTCGTATGTCCTCCGTTCCTCTTGCATCATAATCCAATAGGTATGCTAGGAATGATTGCTAGGTTTGATGGAATTCCAAGCTAGTTAGATCGAGAAGTGAGCATTCGTCTGATTCAATCAGTAGTGCAATGCAACCAGTGTATGAATCATCATCAGAACAAGGCGACAAGCTATGAAATTACACGGAGAGCACCTACATAAGACAACAAGTGCAGTCTAAAATACAGAGTCTAAAAATCCACTAAGTACATGGATCACTAGTGATCCATGCTCTATGGATCGCTAGTGATCCATAAGATCGTGTTAGATTGGCATGAAATTTAAGGAAAGGATGAAGGAGAGTATCCTAAGTAATTGGATCGTCGGCAAACCAGAAACTATGGATTGCTAGCAATTCATCACCTACGAATCGCTAGCGATCCATTAGATTGGCTTAGATGGTTATGAAATTTTCAATGCACCTTCGTATCTCCAAATGCAAGATTCTGGCGAGGCGGCCTAGTCCAATAGCTCTCCTACCCTTATAAATACAATCCTACCTGCAACATAAACTGGATCTTCTGGATTGGCTGCTGAAACTCTACATAAACTACTATTCACTCCTCTCCTCCCACACAACGGTCATCTAAAGGGTTCACTGTGATTCTCCAGTGAATCCTAACACTAGTGACTTGATCTAACCTACATGATTGAATCGCATTGTAATTATATTCGACTTGTAATTGCAGTCAGTCAATAATAAAAGTTATAAAGTGGACATAGGCTTCGTTAACAGCTGCCACTATAAAAATCTCTTGTCCATTTACTTTCACTGCAATTTGCTATTACTTTTTCTACTTTAATTGCCACGATAACAAGGTCGGTTCTTTCATACTCAACCCAGGGCGTTGATCCATTTTTCGGGTCAATTTGTGTGTTTTCTAGCGTACTTGTAAGTAAGGGTATTGTGAGGACGCACATTGGGTACTTATACAGCTACCCTGGATATTTGAAGGAATCTGTGTACCTTGATCAAGGAAGGGATCTAGTGTCAGCTAAGGGTAAGTGTTCGGGTAGACAAAAACTAGGATTTTTCCGTTAATCCCTGGCAGAGGAATGGTCATACGAGTTATTATACATCCAAAGCACATTGAGTGACTATGAGGATTGTTTGATGGATGTTATGTTTGCCATGTTTATTGTCGCTTTAGGGATGTCATAGGACGTAGGTATCTAGGAGATCGATACATAGACACTCGATGGTGTTCCAAGATGTTTGTACACTTTATGATGTTAGTTGATTAGTGTATTATTATTATGTGATAACTCTTTTGATGTAGAAATAGGTCAAGTATGATTCTTCATGCTATTGTTTCTTACTATATTGACTTTATAGTATTTTGAGATTGCTTACCGCTCACACCAGACTGTTGTCTAACTCAAAGTTTTATGTGTTGGTTCTTATTATCTCAGGTACTCTTAAATGAGTAGACTAAATAGCAGGTTTGGGTGACACATGGCGCTTTACAAATAGACAAGCATGAGGCAATGATTTCTCATACTTATATTTGGACTCATTATTGCTTACTCTGTTGTGCGACACTTTAGAGCCTAGACAGTGTCGATTATTTTATTTAAAGACAATTTATCTTTTGAGTTTATCATCTATTGTATAAACTCCACCGTTGGTATGTATAACTATTTGAACCTGTGTACTCTGATTTTGTGGTTCATCTAGTTATTATTGTCTCGCTTATTTTATATTTATTATATTTTATTCAATGTGTTGTGAGATATATGATAGGTTTTGTGATTGTTTTATCTATTTTTCAACCCTTGGCAGTCATCCTCCATAGACCGGACAATGTAGCAACGACTATACATGTATATTGGGCACCAGGTGTAGGGAGGTCGTCACACTCTCCTGGTATCTAATAAATTGAATCTTGTACTATTCTTCATTTCCATCTAATGACATCAAAATATGGTGATAGCATACGCTCTCTTCTTATTTCTATTTAACTTAAGTTATATCACTTCACTTATGGTATCTCTTAGGTGATACATCGTTCATGTCCAGCTGTTATGAAACACAAATAATGTACCCTTAAGTCAATATTTCACGATAAATTTCTTAAATAAATAGTCTCCTTCCAACTCAAGGGATAATTGAAGAATCTTATATACTTGAATCTCCAAATCTTATTTTTCATAAAAATCGCCTTTACATTCTTAATGCCTACAAATTATAATATATTTTACTTAGTGAAAAACCAAATTCCTAAACTAGTTATCCTTCTGTAATCTTAACCTCGGCTTTATCTAGGATATTTATTGCAATATGAACTTCTAAATTTTACAATTCTTCATGCAAACCCATTAATGGGATCTTTCCCAAACATAACTTCTCACCATTTTACTTCAACTGTGCTATGGTCGGGACAACTCAAGATGGAATGGTGTCTTTCCATATTAAAGTAATTGACATAATATTTAATACTTAAATAGCATTATATCCAAAACAACATCTAGGAACATCTGAAATTGTTAATGTCCTAACCTAGTGAACATGATATGGAACTCATGTCACATCAGTCCCAAATAATATACTTGCAGTTGCGACACAACCTCAAGTACCAGTACTTCATAGATATCGCCATAAAGCATATATTGTAAGACGACAACCTATTTGCCCGGTTATTTATAACTTCCTAAGCCAAAGCAAATATGTGTGTTTTAGTGTTACTTGAAATGTCAGACTAACGACACTCATCCACAAAACAATCAAAATCATCTACTCTTCTGGCTCTTTTAAATAATTTATGGACTTATGATCTATAAACAACTCAAATCACCTCCAAAACTTGAGAGCGGAAAAATAACTGTCACCTCAAGATCATGGGTTGGATAATTCTTCTCATGTACTTTTTACTGTGACTAATATAACAAACAACTCTACTATTATGTATTAGACATCCCCCAACTTGTACCGCAACATCAGTATACAAAGATAATGGCTTTGAACCATCAGGATAAAATAAATGCACTAGTGGATAACTCCTTTACCTTAATAAAAGCATGTTCCCATTTCGAGTTCCACGAGAAAAAAAAATTCTTCGTAAGGCGCATCCATGGCGTAAAAATCTTTGTGAAGTATATCTCATGGTCAAAAAAATTTAGGTGCCATTCCATACTTACACCTTCCAAAACAATAATGTGACAACTCATGGCAACATTCTCAAGATAATATGCACTTGCTCATGACTATATCCCTAAAATAATACTGCAACCACATCAATCCCTAATTTCTAGACCACGCATAGTTTCAGAAAGTATAAACCCTCGTGAAGATCACTTACCAAGCACTCTTGGATCTATAATAACCTATATAACCATTACTATAGCCAACGACTAATCAACACCGCGGTCTTACCAATGCTCGAACTAGCTCGTTGCCATCACCAAGATCTACTAGACCATCACTAAGGTCTCATTAATGCTTAAATAAACGTCATCACTAAGGCTTTGCCAAGCTAGACCATTACTAAGGTCTTGTACCAAGTAATCCTCGCCACAACAAAGGCAAACTAGACCATCACTAAGTCTTGCATCACCCAGTAAGATGTTGTTGGATAGGAATAACTTGAATGACCATCACTAAGGTCAGCGACACACTATGTCGGTGTCAGATAGATGCTTGAACAAACTATTACGAAGGAACTGCTATCACTAGGGCGAGCCAGACCATCACTAAGGTCCATGGTACAAAGGTGAGCATTCTCACATACCTCCTCTTTACGAGCCTATGTTGAAACCTCCGACTTATCCACGATCCCTTGGTATGCATCCACATCGAAACCTACTTCGGTCCAAACTTCAGATCACATTAGCTATATGATTTCATAATCATTTTGTAGTAATTTCTTCATTCGACAATAGAGATCACTCGCCTAAAATACCGAAGAGGGACCTACTAGTCGTTTTAAATGATGAGGGTTTTAATACATCGTCAAATCAAAACATTTACCAAAATATATTTATTTTCATATCAAGCTTCCATGTAACTTTCATATAAAAAAATTCTTTCTTAAAATATCCTCATGGTTTTTTAAAGTAATTTTCAATATATTATCGCTTTTTCACAAAATCACTTAAAATAATTTTTGAAAAAACGCCATTTTATAAAAAAAATTCAAACTATACAAACCGCTTTTAAAATTGAAATAGGAGTCCTTGCTAAATTTAGAATACATATGAGAGCTTGTAATTGCTCACATAAAAATAGGTTTTGAAACATGTATTTGGTAAAACTCCGACTGTTAGTAATGATGTAATGAGCCTCCACCGTCACTTTGATTCACCAATGGTACCCACAAAGCCTTCTTGTCACCAAAACTCTTCAGCCACCGTTATTCATCTTCAAGGAACATCACCACATCTCTTAGTCAATCCAAATGCCTATGCTTCCTTAGCTTAGGAAACTATGCCATCCCACTTTAACTAAACCAAATATGTTCCTTAATACATCCCTAGTTTCTCTAATATGCACCCCACTAAAGTCAACATTGGATAACCACTTTATCATACAATTATCATACAATAATAAGCTATCTAACATAGAATACATGGGAAAGTATCACAATATGGCACATAAATAAGCAACCAAACAATCAAACAGATACAATTATAGCTAAACAAGCATATACCAACAGTATAATGTGAATAGAAGAATTTAATTCAAACAAACATGTCATAGACCATAAACAAACATGGTCAAATGAAACAGTCAAATTAATGTAACTAGTAACCTAATAAGCAATAGAAAACATAAATAATCCAACCTAAAGAAAGCAAATACAAGTAGTAAATTGTCACTATCCCATATATCGAAATGGGTAATCATGACTTAATATCCCAACTCTATTACTCTCTTTCCAAGGGAATAACTAGACATCCCTATAACATATTAAGGGAAGTCACGCATGATAGGCATACAATTTACATTATCATAGTGGATTTTGGGCAAATTTTAATTTGGCATTTCAATTATTATTTCATCTTTGTAAAATATTCTCCAAACGTATTTTAAACTAGATATTTTATAATACATTCTTACTCAACAAACTATTTTCAAATAATTTCTCAATAAAACATTTTTCCAAAATTGTTATTTTCCAATCAAAATTCTTTATCCAAAAATGTTTTCTTTCAAACCATCATTTACCAACAAGTATCCTTCAAGTAAAAATACGTACAACTAAAATTAACTTTCAAGCAAGAAGTTTACAAACTAAAGGTATTCTTTTCAAATAAAACATTTTATTCACATTAAAATGTTTATCGCAATTTTACTCAAAAAGTCATTTCTCAAACAAAAACAGTTATAAATAAAATATCTTCAAATATTTTCCTTGATGAAATATTTCCTCAAAATATTATTCCAAATGAAAACATGTATTTTTCTATTATAACAGTTTCCTCGCAAATATCTTTTAAATAAATACTCTAATTTTACAGTATTTATCGTAAAAACTCCTCAACAAAACATTTTTTAGTCAATACTGCTATAAAAGTACCTTTCAGAATATTCTTTTTTTCCAAAGGATGCTTTTAAACCAAAAATAATTTCAGCCAAAATGTTTCGAACAAAACTTTTATCTCATGACTCCAAACTAAATCCAATATCTAATTAAAATATTTTTCTACCAAATATATCCTTTCACAAAATACTTTTACATAAAATATTTTTACACTAATCATTTTTTCTTACGAAATTATATTCATAAATATTTTATTTCTCAACCAAATGCTATATCTTTACGCTTGTGATGTTTTCAACAAACCACTCTAGGCTCAATGTTGGCGTCGAGATTGGCCACCAACACCCAGTTGTATGAAAGAACCAATATCCAGTCACTGATCTCAGACAATGTCTAATGTAGAGAATGTAAGATGAAGAACAAGCAAATTAAAAATGAAAATAGGTAAAAAGATATATAATTATAGTGGTTCGGCCAACCCCAGCTTAAGTCCACTCTAAAATAATCCTTTTTATTATACTGTAGTTTGTTTACAGTTATAATTTGAAATCCAAAAATAAAATTGGCAGAGTGTAGCCTGGGTTGATGATAAAGATAAGTAGAAAGAATATCCTTTTTCGGATGGGGCGATATCCCTCTAGGCGGTTTTCCATGATGTTAGCTACTTGCTCTCCAAAATTCGTGTCATGCCGACTTACGGTTTGTGAGATATCACATTTTCTGTGAAGTGGTGTTGCATACATTCTGATTTCAGCCGATCCCTTTGGAGGGATAGGAGCTGATCCCTTAAAACTCCTCCAAATGACATGTTATCCCTATAGGAGCTTCTCCATGTTGTATTTTGTATAACCTCCAAGTTTCATGCCAATTGGATTAGTAGAACTTGAGTTAAAGATCGGTCTTTGTTGCAATATGATGCGAAGGTTGATTATAGCCGACCCCTATGGAGGGATAGGGGTCGATCCCTCCAACTTGCTCCGAATGATGTATGATCCCCATGGGGTGTTCCACATGTTGTAGTTAGCTTGTACTCTAAGTTTCATGTCAATTGGATGTGTAGGTGTTGAGATATTGATCGATCTTTGCTATAAAGTTGGGTTTAGCAGATCCCTAAGAGGGAAGAGGGTCGATCCCTCTTTCTTCATCCTTTTGAGGTGCGATCCCTAGGGTAGGCTCCATAGGGTCCCCACATCTTGCTCACAAAATTTCATATGTATTGGACTTATAGATTTTGAGATATTGATTATTTTCCATTGAGTTGTATTTGCTTGGCTGAAATATGCTGATCCCTTTTAAACAATCCCTTTCTTAGGTGAAGTAATTTTCCCATAACGTGAGCATACAAACTCCAAACGACTTGAAATTTGAAATTTAGCATCATGGGGCTTTCCTTGTCACTTTATATCGGTCTCACCCAGTTTGGGACAAAAATTGAGGATATGTACTGACCCCCTAGGGAAAGGGATAAGCACTGATCCCCTGACGGGGGAGGTACTAATCCATACTTAGAATATTCTGGTGAGTCTATCTCTTGGTCTCGGTTGGTCGTCGCTTCATATCATTGTCTGCACTTTTTTTGGACCTCACAATCATCGCTCTGGGCTACTTGCCTAGATAATTGTGAAGTCTGTTAGATTAAATCCACTCGTATACTACTTGGCAAAAGGTGGGTTAACACTCAAAAATATACATTTCCCACTTTTTAACAATGTTTCTTTGAAACCAAAAATGTATATTTAATATATCTTAATTAGAAATTCAGAAAAATAAGCCTATTTATTAAGGTTAGGTTTTAATCAGAATTTAATATCATGTGTGTGTCACAGGGTTATAACTAGCACTTAACCACTCCTATAAGTTCTCATCCTACCCTACTCCTACTATATTTATCCTCCACATAAAGGATATCATTGATAAATTTGTTCTTAAGGCGAGGCAATGGTGGTTACAAACATAACTCATACACAGAAAGCGTACGATCAGAAATGAGAATGCTCTCGTCATATACTTTAACCCAACCTAAGATGTAAATTATCCTAATGTAAATGTTTTAAACCGAGCCAAGGCTCATAAAATAGTTAAACCTAAGCTCCGGTACCAAGTGTGATACCCTACTATTTTTAACATTTAAAATTAATAACAAATGCCATCAATCTACGCTTGCAAGCTTATGTCAGATATTAAAAACAGTGGATCCTTGGTTATATGATACAAAATTCCAAATTATTAAAATAAAAAAATAAAAACCTAACAATATAATTAACGTTAATATGCATACATTATCTTGACAATTAAATATCATACATATTCAGTACATTAAATGACATCCATATTTTTAATACATTAATAATCATTAATCAATAACATTGTAACTATGATGCATGAGAGATATATCAAATCAATAATAATGTAACTATGATGCTCTCACTTGCAACTCAACAAATACATGTATATATACAACAAAGGGAGAAGGTGATGAACTATGTTTTAATTGCACCTAATACTACACACCTTAGCCACAAGGGAACTGAGGGCTATTGCATAGGAAAAGATTGCATGCATATCTTTTAGGACCAAGCCCATGTGGTTCTCCCGTTCTTCTCCTGTATCAAATACTTGTTAGCACATAACATTGCACAACCATAACAACCATGTAACCAATGCAAAGTAGAAAACCCCGCTTCTACTAAGGCACAACAATCATTCATCACAAATATATGGTAATAATGATGACAATACACATCCATTAAATAAATCAACAACGAAAAAATTCCGTCAAACGTGTACTAATCACCAATACTAGTATTAAAAATAGCTCATCAAAAGTGTACTAACCTGATATATTATTAACACAAACATCAAATCATTAAATATGTACAAACCAACTAAATTATTAACGCAAACATCAAGTCATCAAATGTGTACTAGTTCACTATATTTGTAATATAAACATCAATCTTATCAGATGTGTACTAACTACACTAAATTAGTAATGCAAAAATCAACAATAAAACCATAATTACACACTATGTAATAATAATGGCAAAATATCACTTAAAACTTGCTAATGTGATTAGATCTCGTAAAACAATTATATAAGATAATTTTAATCGATAATTAACACATATAGGCCATAATAATGCAAATTAATTTATTTACACCTATTATTCTCACTTATGTGTAAAATCATTTTATCGTTGTTTGTTATAAAAACACGTGTATTTATTCTACCCCAAAACAATAATAATCTCTCAAACGATAATATACTCTAAAAGCCAAAATATTAGTTTAAATATCTCAAACTTTGTTATTTAATCGAAAATAGTAATTTACTTCAAATTACTCTAAAAAACAATAAGATTATTACTTTATGCCAAAATAATAATACATACTCAAACCGCTTTATTATTTTCATGAATAATTTATTACTATTCAACCTAAAAATAACAATATTCCATTTTAAACTCAAATAATCCTTTATTGTTATTTATCCAAAAATAATAATAACTTAATCCAAATACAATTTGAAAACACATTAATAATAATAATATTATTATCACCAAAATATCTCTTATATTTATTACTCAAATAATAATACTACTTTCCCTTAAACTCCATGAAAATATTTATATTGTTTATTTACTTCAAACAATATGGCTTTTAAAAAGATGAAGAAAAAGTAATTAAAAAATGGAGAATAATGGCGTCCGCTCTTTTTCCTTCATCGTCTCATCTATTTCGCATCGTAACTTTACCTCTGCTAATCTTTACAATCCTTGTCTGTCTGCAAATCTCAAGTCATCGAATACCCGTACATATGCGCAAATTGTCAAAGATCACCCTTTTCCATCGCTGTAGTTTCCCAATCGTATATATTCTTCCAATCGATCATCCACGAAATGGATTGAATCTAGAAAAGGGAAGAAATTTGGTTTAAGATGTGGTGGATTATCTCATTTGGCGAATGTATGTCGCGGTCCTATTAGGTGTTTTGAGTGTGGGTTTTTTGGTCATAAGAGGAACAAATGTTCGATGAAATTGAGAGTTCCTCTGGCGATTCGATTTCTAGTACGGTGATCTCAGATGATCAGAATGTTCTGTCTATCAAAGATCATGGCTTTCAGTTCGTTCTCAAATGCATGAAACTCAAGAGAATTTTACTGGATCATCTTTGTTTTCAAAGGGATGAGGGTATTGATTTATTGGAAAATCTTTTCAGACATTTTGATGTTATCAATGAGGTTTACATTGGTAGGGGCTACAGATTGAAATTTGGGGATCCTGCTGATTATTTTGGAAAGTATGATTCTTTGAAAGAAGATGAAAACTTGGTTGGGGTTCCTTTGCATGTACACAATGGATATTCAAATGTTGTGAATTATAACACAAATGCTATGTTCGATTCAGATATCTCTATTGTTAAATAGAGAGGGGAAACTATCATTTTTGATCCAGTGTTATTCGATCCAGATATATCTCTTTGTAGACAAGGCTCTTTCTCTTCGAATCTTATTAGTGCTGATGGTGGTCATGGATTTTCATCTAAAGGTGGTGTCATTTCTGTAGATCAATTGAAGATATCTGATGCTGATTATGTTCTATGTAATAAACATTTGGCAAAGTCTCATGAAGAGGAGAGTTTCAGTTTAGTCACCAATAATCATTTTGACTGTTTGGAGTTTTAGAAGATTCTGAACTTACTCCAGAGATTAGTTCAGAGATAGATGAGGATGTTGTTGTCTAACAAGGTGGCTTTGTGTTTGTAGATGAATCGCAGAGTACATCTTATTCTCAAAATAAACTTGTGTCAGTTACAAAGAAATTGGCAACAAACCTGTGATTGATAAAATAGATAACTCTAAGATGCTTGAGATTCAAGATGGTATAGTTGATGGAAATATGAATTCTGATTTTTCGAATGGATTGGTGGACTTTAAATTGCAATCGGAGGAAGACACTTTTAAGCTTAAAGCTAATGATGTTATATCGGACAATGACAATATAGTGGTTAACGAATCCTTGCTTTCTTTTAATAAATCATCTATTTTTGTCGAATCTCAACCAGTGATGGGTCGTGGTGATACTGCTGTATCTTATGCTTGTGTTGTGAAGATGTATCAAACTATGCACTTGTATCTCTTTGTGCACATATGTCAGAGGATTTACAATCTGATGCAAAGGTTGAATAATTGTCTAATATTGATGATTCTAGAATGCTTGTGAGTGAAGATAAAGTAGTATAGGAGATATTATTTTTGATTCTTCGATGAATCAGGTTGAGTTACATATTGTGGATGGCGTTGTTGTTGTTTCCTCTATCATAGGTGCTATGGTGGTTAATAATTCTTTCTATGCTCCTAATAATCCATCAACTGTTGCTGATCGTCGATTAGACAAGCATAGGGATGACTGTGCCAAACTGTTAGTGGAAGTGTGAATATAGAAAAATTAAACTGTGCAATCGCTTCTCAGAATTTACTAAAGTCAAACTATCATATTCTTGCAATAGTACATGCTAAGCCAGAGTTATATATTGGTGATGATTCAAAAATGATTGTATTTGAAGACGGTTCAGTTATTGGAGATGCTTTTGTTGATAATTTGAACTGTTTATTGACTGGAATTGAATCTTAGTGTTCATTTAATGATCAGCGTGCACTTGTACCAGTTGATTCCACTTTTGCTGATATGGTGAGTGTTTTGTCTGAGGTTAGAAAAGGTGTAGACTCTAATTTGTTTATGAATAAGGATGGTCTAGTGGTTGGGGATTCTACTTCTTTCGAGTAGTGTAATGTGAAAAGAGACTTGTCAGTTAATGATGTTGTAGAGGTTGAGAAAGAAGATTTTTCTCTAAGAAATGTTGTGAATAGATCGGAGATGAGGGAGATAGTTTTTTACTCTTATGGGGTTTCTTCAGTATTGGATGTGCAGCAGTGTGCATACATTACTCAGTGTGCACATGTATCGGGATTAGTGCAATTTGATGTTAAAAATCAATCTTAGGTAGTGATGGAGGATTATGTTGCTTCTGATTCTCTTCAGCCCGATAGTAATATAGTGAATGATGCCGATTGTAGTGTTTTTTCTTTGCTTGCAAAACGTAATGGAGATATAGAGACAACAAATATTAGTCAATGTAATATTATTTCCAATTCTAAACATGTTGAATCTAAGGGTGTGTTAGAGAATCCTTCTAATTCTAGGAGCTCTGTGGTAGAAAAAGTTGGTGAGTGCTCGACTGACAAAAAATTCTCTCATGTCTCATTGTCAAGGAGAGGTAAACGATGGAAAACTACAGCTGTAAATGGATTTGTCCGTCATAGTGCCACGATCTGTAGTAGTCATTCCTAGTTTTTAGGTGAGTTACCTGATTCGAGTGCCTCGAGTGGCACTACGAATTCAGGCTCTGGCATGATTTTTGATTTAGGCAGTACTTATTCTTCTTATGCATTAAGTAGTTTGTCTTCTTCTAAGTTTTGTCGGTTAGCTAGGAATACCGCTTTTGTTTTTACTGACATTGAGTTAGATTCTACTTACATTAGAAGTAGGGAATTTGAGAGGG
This sequence comes from Allium fistulosum, assembly GCA_030737815.1. Taxonomy (NCBI): domain Eukaryota; kingdom Viridiplantae; phylum Streptophyta; class Magnoliopsida; order Asparagales; family Amaryllidaceae; genus Allium; species Allium fistulosum. Next base: position 425,828,113 of record CM060906.1, read on the forward strand.
CTAGATCTGTTGGTTTATGAGGATTATTAGCTGGAATATTAAAGGTTTGAACGATTTAAATAAATGTGATAAAATCAGATCTTTTTTAAAGATTATTTTATAGACATTGCACTATTACAGGAAACCAAAATTGAGTGCCTTGACATTCATTTTTATAGACGATTAGGTGGTTATCACTTTAGGAATTAAGCTTGTTTACCTTCTAGGGGTTTACTTATAGAGTGGTGGGATAATTATTTTAAATTACTTTAATGTATTTCTAAACAACATTCTTTGCACATTATTCTCATCAATCTTAGTGGCAATTCTATTTTAAATATATCTAATGTTTATGGGCCAAACTCAAAAATTGGTCGTTGGGTTCTATGGAATGAATGTTTAGAATTTAGATCATTAGCTCCTGGTTCTTGGATTATAGAAGGGTGATTTCAACGTTACGAGTTTTCTAGGAGAGCGTTCTCCACGGGAAGGTGATTTCTCTTCAATGGAAGAATTCGATCAATTTATCATTAATTCTAATTGATTGAAATTCCTCTGTCTAATAGAGAATTCACTTGGAGTAATACTAGAGAGTCTCCCTCAATGGCCCTTCTAGATAGATTTTTTATCAGTGACGAAATCGAGGATAAATTTCCTATTTGTAGAGTTTCGGGTTTTCCTTACACTTATTCCGATCATTGTCCTATAATTCTTGCGTGCGATCAACATAAGACTATTAATAGAACATTTAAATTCGAAAAAATGTGGTTATTAGAATCCAATTGCTCAACTCTAATTAAAAATAAATGGATTTCAATGAATTTTATAATATCAGAAAAACGCATAATTCTGCAAAAAAAATTATTTTAAAACTTAAGGGTCTTAGGAATTTTCTAAAATTTTGGAGTAAGAATATTATTGGTAGTATTAAAATTAAAAAAAAAAAATTCTTTCTGAAATGCTTAAAATAAACAAGACAGAAGAAACTAGACAACTAAATCTAGGTGAGCTTAACATTCTCGCTAATTTAAAAGAAGAGCTTAGTTCTATTTTAGAAAAAGAAGAGGTTATGTGGAAATAGAGATCTAGAAATCAATGGATTAATGAAGGTGATAATAGTACAATTTTTTTTCATAATATGGCAAATGGTAGAAAACGTAGTAACTCGATTAATTCTATTTTTGTGAATAATGTAGAATTGGTGAATCAAAGGGACTTTAATATGCCTTTTACTGATTATTATAGAGATATATTTGGTACTAAGAATAAACATAGAATTAACGTTAGATGGAATGATATTTATTCTATTGATTCTAGAATTGACCTTTCTGAGTTTGATAATCCTTTTTCTGAAGAGGAGAATTTGAAAGCTATTAATGACATGCATAGTGATAAAGTTCTGGGCCCAGATGGGTTCCCTGTTTTATTTTACAAATTATTTTGGGATGTTTTAAAATTCTATTTAATTAGCATGTTTAATAAATTTTATAATGGTAAATTACAATTAGGAAGGTTTAATTTTGCAAATGTAATTTTATTACATAAAAAAATCGATGCTAATAATTTAAAAGACTTTAGACATATTTCTTTAATTAACTGCTCTGTTAAATTTATTTCAAAGTTTTAGCTAATAGACTTAACACAAGAACGAATGATCTAATTGATTGTTCACAATCTGCTTTTATAAAGGGTAGAAATATCACTGATGGAGTGGCTGCTATTCAAGAATACATTAACCACTACTGTAATATTACATGTGCTTTGCTAAAACTAGACTTTGCAAAAGCTTTTGATTCGGTGGATTGGGATTTTCTATTTAATATGTTATTAGCTAGAGGTTTTAGTCGTAAATGGATTGGTTGGATTTTTACTTTTCTTACTGGTAACTCTAGTATAATGGTTAATGGTATTTTAGGGAATAAAATTCAACCTAAACGAGGTTTAAGGCAAGGTGATCCTTTATCGCCTCTTTTTTTAAACTTAGCCGCTAATATTTTGCTATGATAATTAAAAAAGCGGTAGGTAATGGTTCTTTGGGGAGTGTTGGTAGTGAAATCTCTTGCAGTGGTCTCTCTATTCTTCAATTTGTGGATGATACCTTGCTATTTACCTCCCATTTGCCTAATCATGTAACTACTCTTATGTTTATTTTATACAGCTTTGAACTTCTTTCAGGGTTAAAAATTAATTTTGATCAAAGTTCCATTTTAGTATTAAATGACGTTGATAAGGTTGAAGGTTTAGTTGCTAATACGCTTAATTGTAAAACTATGACTTTCCCTTTTGATTATCTTGGGTTTTTGATCAGACCAACTAAACTTAAGCATGATGACTGGTTAATTATAATAGAAAAGATTAAAAATAGAATTTCTAATTGGAACGGGAGGTTTTTGTCGAGAGCGGGTAGATTAGTTCTTATCAACTCAGTTTTATTATCTCTCCCAATCTATTGGATGTCTACGCATCTTTTTCCAGATTGGATGATTGATAAAATTGATAAAATAAGAAGGGACTTCTTATGGATTGGTGATAATTCCAACAGTAGTCTTAAATATTTAGTCGATTGGGAAACAGTTTGTAAATCGAAAAAGGAAGGTGGTTTAGGAGTTATTAATTTACATAACATGAATTTATCTTTACTAGGGAAGTGGTTATGGAAATTTAAGGATATAAATGATAATTCTATTTGAAAAGAAATTATTTCTAAGCATTACTATAATGGTAGCAATAATTTATACCAAATTACACCTAAAATAATAAATAAGTTGTCTAATTTTTGGAAATCAATTTTAAAATGTCATGAAATTTTTAACCTTGGTACTAATACAATTGTTCATTCAGGAAATAATACTTCTTTTTGGCATAACCGTTGGATTTCTGTTATTCCTCTTGGGACAGAATTTAAAGAGCTTTACGAAATTTGAAACTTTAAGAATGCTTTAATTCTAGATGATTTTTCTCTAGATAATGACCCCCCTTGGAATTTTAGTTTTAATAGAATTTTAGAAGGTACAACTCTTAGGAAACTTTCTCTGCTTTATGTTAGATTGAATTTATATAATATCGACAATGAAAATGATAACATTAGCTGGGAATGGGATAAGAGTAAGAAATTTACATCTAATTCTTTTTATAAATTTCTGAATTTCTCGGGAGTAGCTAATAACTCTTTTAAATTTATTTGGAAAACAAATGCTCCTCCTAAATCTAAAATTCATATATGGTTAATCATTCATGGTAAACTAAATACTATAGAATTTTTAAAAAGAAAAAATATGCAAATTAATAATAAATGTTCTTTTTGTACTCTATATCTTAAAGATATTAAACATGTATATTATGATTGCATGGATACTTACTACATTCTGATTATTACTCTTTAAATATTTAACTTTAATTTTACAACTAAAGTTACTGATTGTGATTATTATTGGAATAATTTAAGATTTAAGTTTAAACAGGAAAATGTAAAAATACTTAATTCATTATAATTTGTTGGTATATTTGGTTTGAGAGAAACCAGAGACTTTTTTATAGTAATATTAGTCATTTTAGTAAATTGGGTTTTATAATATCATCATTTTGTTTTAATTGGATCTCAAATCCTAATTATAGATTAGCTAAAAATAATCATTTCAAATAATATCTTAATAAGGTTAGTAATAGTATTAAGATTTTTAAACATAATAATAATATTTTTAACATTAATAATTATAGCATTAACATTTTTTCTAATTTGAATGATGTTTTTACTGATTATCATAATATCCTTTTGATTAGAGGAACATAATGATAATTTTTAAATTGTTTTAATTTATAGGAATTTAACATTTTATTTTGTTAATCATTTGTATATCATTAATGTTGGTTAATATGATGCATTATGAGTTTGGATTCCTTTTAAGTCTGCTTCTTATTTTGTTGATTTTCCGTCTTATAATTTTAGATATAGTATTACTACTTTTACTTCATTAATACATATATATGTATTACTCTTATAATTTTATTTAGTTTCATTTGCAAATTCAGGTTTAGGCCAGAAATGGTACTAGATTACTATTTGTAGGTTCTCAAGATTGCTGCTGACAGGATTTTATTGAGACTTTCATTCTGGACCTTTCGCTTTTGCAGTGAGGAGTTCTTCTACGTCTAAAGTGTGGCGCTCTTCATTTAGGATCATACGCATTTGCAGATAGGCATTTTTTCTAGTACTTCCACATCGACAGAGTGGCGTACTACATTCTGGACATTCCCATTTGCAGCGAGGCGTTCATTCTGGATTTCCATGTTTACATCGAGGCATTTTCTCTCTCGGCTAGAGCTGTCTTTAGATTTCATCCGCACTGAGTTGCTTCATGGTTTTTGGGTACTTCTAACACCTCATTACGGGTGGTGGCATTGCCGGAGCTCGATAATGAGGTGTAATGAGCAGTGGCCTTGCCCGAGCTCATTCTAGATGTAGCTGAGTCCTTTACTCTTTTTTTGTATTTTGATTAGCTACCTGTCAGGCATGTTGGCAGCACCTTTGTTTCAGTGTTATATACACACACACACACACACATGTGTGTGCTCTCCTCTAATTTAGAGGAACACACATTTCTCTCAAAAAAATATGGTTTTTATAAAGATCGTATTACTATTTATTAAATCTTACTTCAATTAACAAACAATAGCAAAATTTCCCAAATTCACTTTTATAACAATTATATTATTATTTACTAAATCTTATTTTAATTAAAAAATAATAATAAATTCTCCTAATTTACTTTAAAATAGAATTTGGTTATTGTTTATGAATTTCTCCATAAATTCATCAATAATAACCATGTTAAAATTTTCACGGTTATTTCAGTAAAATTTACTAAGTCATTGTTATTTAAAAATATCACTATATTTGTAAATAAACTTATCTTCCATAACTTATTTATGTTTCCTAAAATCACACAATTTCACCTATTTTTAGTACTTAATTATTTAATAAATATATAATTAATTACTATAAAATAACATCGTTCAATATTGTAACAATTTGAAATAGGTAAACAACCAAAATCACAACAAAATATCACAACACCCAAATAATCACCAAAAGGAGCATAATACATCAACTAATGGATATTTTTATCGTTGATATTCATTTAATATTTTTAGAACATAAATAGTTAAAATTATCTAATCATATCGATGCACTTTTGCAAACATCTCCAAAAGCCAACAAACTACAAGTGGAATTTTCCGGGATTTCATCCTTATTCTAAAAGGAACGACAAACTGCAGGAGAAATAGAGTCGTATGCATAAGCTACGAAGGTTAGAATATATAGGGTTTATACTACGATAATTAAAATTATTGAGACCTAAAAGCAAAATTACCACCTACTACAGTAGCCGCCAAACCACGCTTTCCTCCCCTAGCCGAACTTTAACCGGCCTTTGCCCCGCCCTTACTTATCCACTCGATGAAGTCGTCCACCATCATGACTAGTACGCAAAACACCACCATTCTAACATACTCCAACCGCTTATAACGCTGCCCCCTCGCCCCCAAACCTACTTCCTTCGTCCTTCCATTGACAACTCATACTTATTTCAGTGTTGGTTGGTGAAATTCCAACCATTATTCTGCTTTACTCTTTAAGGACTACAAGTCTCGAATTTCAACTTTGTCGACCGGATCCTGAATAAAAGACTTCTAAATCTCCCTAAAGTTTCACTGTTTGAAAGCTTTAACCAACAATTCCAGTTGACTCATGTACTTTAATGACAAACGACCACTTGCCATTGATTTGCCTCTTCAAGATGATTGTTTTGATATATAATTCGTTGGGTATTATACCTTTTTTTAATTTAAAACATGTTTTAATTAAATATGATTATCGACCATTAGCAAATGATTAGAAAATTTCGGGATTAGGGAAATAAAATGAAGATAGAACGACTATTAGGGTTTCATAACTTCATGTAAATAGTAGTTTAGCTGGGTTATGATTATGTACCTAGTTTGGTTCGAAATACTTAACTTGTAAAATCTATATATCTTCCAAACGTGACTCCAAATTTAACAAATTTATAGTGAAAACTGATCAGCTCGGAAGGACCCATGCAACGATTATAAATACGACACACAAATCATTCTTTAATTAAAAACCAATTTTTAATTAATTTAATATAAGTAGTATCAAACTTGCACATCGTTGCAAATCCTCTCTTGAATAATGTTTCTCTTCAAATGGTTCAACTTAAATCCAACTATGGCCTTACCAAGACCACATTATCTGTGATTGACCATAATCAATGTATAGTTTAGACACTTAAGATTCACAGTATTTTCAAGTCAAAATGTCAACTTCACATTGTTACGTGAGATATTATGTTTGTCTTTTAACCTATAGAAGACTCTTAGTGAGTTGTTATGTAATTGTTTCAAACAACTATGAACACGTAACCCCTTGGTGTCCCCAACGGCATGGATAATTCAACGTCCTTCATAAAGAGATGGTAATGTAGACTAGTCTCAACAGATATATGTTCTCTCGATATTCATGATTACGAATACATTCATAACTACAATCGATTAAATACTTTTTCTAAGGATTTTCTTTTGATACCCAAGTTATTGGTTTTTACGACAACAACCATATGAATACTATTACTAATGTTTTCTTGAGTTATAAAGTATATTACGCAGGATATTATGAATATCTAACAAGCTTATACAAATGATTGAAAAAAACCTGAAGAACTGATCGATATAAATCAAAAATTGATCGAGATATATTTGAAGAATCGTATTTTGAAGAATTCAAGAATAATAGTACAAAGAGCTCAAGACATTTATGTCAGTATTGTATTGAGTCTTAGATCAAATGTTAAAAACCTGAGTAGTATCGTATCTTTGGTTATCTTCACTTCAAAAATTATTTTCCACTAAAAATATTTTATAAAAGAATAATATTTAATTTAATTTATAAAATCAATTTTAATAGAATTTTTATGAAAAAGTATAGCTTAAAACATTTTTGAAGTGGTTCTGAACATATATAAATAAATTTGTATATGTTGACATATAAGAATTTTGAACGTTGACATATAGTTGAGGTGTTCATTAAATTCTAAAAAGAAGCAACTTTTGAGGCCATCCTTTCGCAAATGGACAAATTCTTCAAACTTTATTTAAAGGCCTCTGATTTTGAATTTTTAACTACAATTCTGACAACTTTCTTCATCTCTCTCTTCTCTCCCAATCTTTTTAAGATTTCAACGAAGTGCCATGGATTTCTACATCAATTCTCTTTCACTATATTCATACAAAAGATCGGAGAAGATTCACTTCTGTTTTATACCATTAACTCTCTGATCTTTATTCTGTTCTACTCAAAAGCAAAGATATTCCACTACTGTAGGTCTATAGAAAATTTAATCGAGAAAGTACTTGGAATTGTGATCGAAATATTAAATTTTTGTAGTCCACTATTACTCCTTGTAAAAGGGTGATCTTTACCACCAGAGTGAAAGTTAAAACAAGATTGTAGAGGGTGTATTCCTACCTCCCGAGTCAAAGACAAGATAGGTGTTTTGGTTACCTGAGTCAAAATTCAAAGGGTGTGATGGTTACTCGAGTCAAATTCAAGTAGGTGTCATTACCACCTGAGTCAAAGGTGTAAACGGTGTTCTTCTCACCTGATTTAAAGTCAAGACATGATTTGTGAAATTCTATATGGGATACAAGACTAGATGTAGGATAGGGAACCCGAACCAGTATACAAATTTTGTACCTTCTTTACCTTTACTTTTACTGCATTTAATTACTATTATATGATTGTTCTATGATTACAGTATTACCTATGTTTTAATTTTCTATGATAAAATTTGAAATTTATAAGTATATATTGATAAAAAATTTAAATACATTATTTTCCCCCTTAGTGTAAAATAGCCTTAGGGTCCATTCCGCTGTAGTATAGATTAGGTTATCACACCTATCATCACTCCGAACACATTTGGTATTAGAGCATGCGTTTTCAAAAACTTGTAATATGAGTTTTGAAATTTTTTATGGCTACTAACAGAAGTAACTCACTTTTTAAAACTTGTGTAGAAGGTCAATCAATGGCTAAAACCCCTTTTTTTATGGTAGTAATTATGTGTACTGGTCATGTAGAATGAAAATTTATTTACAATTCAATAGCTTTGAAATTTGGAATATTACCTAATGCGAGTATAGGTAACCCGAGATAGCATATGCCTAGTGTACAAACGAGCTAGAGGCAAAAGCACTTAGTAACTCAGAAGCTATGAATATACTATTATGTTCAATAGATAAAATGAATATAATAGAGTTTTTGTATGTAAGTTTGAATATGAAATATGAAGAACACTAAAAGTTACACACGAAGGCACAGTAAGGATCAACAAAATTTCCATGTTAACTAAACAATTTCAGTTATTTAAAATGAAACCAAATGACTCTATTTCAAACAAGTATTCTAGATTTCAAGACTTATTATATGCTTTAATTTCATTTGGAAAAGAATGTCTAAAGATACCAAGTCCAAAAGATTCTTAATTCACTTACAAGTGAATGAGATCAGAAGACTCTGGCCATAGAAGAAGCCAAAGATATCGGTACAATGAAAGTAGAAAAATTAATAGAAAATTTAATGTCATGCGAACTTCAATTGCAGAGCCGAAAGGAAAGCCAATCAGGTGAGAATAAAACACCGGCATTCAACGCAACTCATGGAGATGAAGGATCAGATGACGATGAGAAAACGGCGTTCATTACTAGGAATTTAAGAAAATTCCTGAAGTATCGAAAAAAAAGAAAATTCAGAAGTACTAATAGAAACCCGAACAAATCAAGGGGTGAAGATACTGTCAAATACTTTGAATGCAACAATACTAGACACTTTTAGAGAGACTACTCAAATTGAAAGAAGTTGAAGTTCTCTCCTAACACAGACTCCTTTAACAAAAAGAGGAAATAAGCTTACAACACAACATATGAAAATTAAGGCTCCAGATCATACAGTAGTGACTCAGGGATAGAAAATGCACAGTTGTGCTTCCTAATAGAAGATGAACAAACACCAGTTGATAACAAAGAAAAGGCTATGAATACTGTAGAAAACCAAGAGCAACTCAAAAAGTCAGTAATTTCTAATTTAACTTATTTATTTATTAGTTTAGATGATTAGACCTTCATAAATAGATTATATGTGTCAGATTTTATTAGTTCTTTTAGAAACATTGTTTGAAACTGTAAAATAGCATTTCAAATTAATATTCTTTGTAATTAATACAAAATTCATATAAATTGAAAAATATTTATTTCAAAATATTATATAATATGTAAAATAATATAAATATGAAATACAAATTTACAAATGATAAAATTATTATTATTATATATATATATATATTAAAAGAATAAACTTTAAAAAGGGTATATTATAACACAGATATTAATTAATAATAAGATGAAACTATATTATGAAAATAAGTACTTTATTACTTATTAACAATAAATATTCATGAAATACTCTAATTTGGTAAAAAAAATCTGATAATTTCTTTTTAAATATTAAATCTCTCTTTTCTAATTAATTCAAAAATCATAAAATAATTAATTCAAATTTATAAAACTTAAAAACTTAATGGACAATATATAAAAAAATGTTAATAAATTTATTAAACTAAGAAAAAAACTAGGAATTTGCTTATCTTCTAAAATATATTATATATTTATATATTGAATTTAAATAAAATAAAAAATAGAATATATCGTGAAAAATGGATATATTGACATACAATAATCTAATATGTCGACAAATAGAACGTTGAAACAGATTTTCGTCCTTAATTTGAATTTTAAAAGTAACAATTGCCTATATAACTGAACTATTTCATCTCCAGGCCTATTTTTTCTCATTTCTTCACCATAAAAAATTGAAAACATACAATGTTAATTAATTCAAACCTATGGAGTGGTTGGTCCGATTTGAGGGGTTGGATATAAAACCTGATTCCAAGAGACCAGTGTAAGCCACTAGGGTTATTAACATTCTTCGTGAATGGACTACATTTGATATCAAGGGTGTCACTAGGATCTTTGTGTGTTTGTTTATGTAACATCCCTAATTTTTGACAACATTATTCAGGAAATTTAATTAGATAAATTAAATAGAATAATGATGATAAGGAGATTGAGATTTGAATAAATTATATATATAAGGTCGTGCTTATTAACAAGATAAATGGGCTTTAATTTGGTTTATTGGTTAATTAAACTACACATGGGCATATTAGTAAATTAGCCAATTTATTATACACGGCTATATCTTTTTGTAATTTCCCATTCGCGTTCATTTTTCTCAAATCAAAAATAAAACGCAAACCCTAAGATAGCCAGCCATTAACAAGGAGGAAAAGAGGGATTTCAATCAAAAGCTAAAGATCAAAAGCTAGGGAGGATTAATAAACAACAAATCTCAAATTCCTTATCAAGTTTAAGATGAATAATAATTCATTCCATCTCGTTTTGGTTTTATAATCATGTGATTTCAGATTTGAGTATTTATCTTGTTTCTATGATATATTGGATGATGATATGTTTAATTTATGAATTGTTTGATTTAAACAATTTATTTATACATGTAATGCGTACAGTTTTAGGGTCAAAACCATAGTTTATCAATTTTAAAATGCCATGGAAAATTTGTATGTTAAGTAAAACATGGTTTTGGAGATGGGTTTTAATTTTTGGAATTTTCCAAGCTATGGAAATTTTATTATGAATTTTTGATGGTAAATATGAAGTATTTGGGTTAAAAATTTATTTTGAATATTCCTAGAAGAATTTGGGTCTAAATTTTTAATATGTTTGATTACATGATGAAATTGATTTTTTGTGATTTTTGGGGATTTTTCCCTAGTTGATTTATTTGGGAAAATAAATTATTGTTAAAGAAGGACATTTCTGCAAATATTACTTTTGATATATGGAAGGGCATAAACATTACCTTTCTATGGTTTAAATCAAATTAATGTGGCAGCTTTAATGGAAAAGTATTTGAAAAGTTTCAAAGTAGCCAATCAAGGTGTTACAACTGGCAGATTAGTTAAAAAGAAATTTACTAGGATTAGCTATAAATCAACGTTTCAGAAAAAGGTGGTTCCGCCTAGTTCGGAGGCACCTTTCGACTCCTTTACCTCCGCTCCATCTCAATCGAAACCATCACTGTCGAAACCCACAAAGTTGGAACCAAAGCACATGGTATCAATGGAAATTGGTATGAAGTGTATTGGTAAGTAGCGGAAGGAAGGGTGTCGAAAGCTATGCTTTCGTCAGAGTCGAAACCAAGGTTCAATTTAAAAAAAAGATAAATGCCTGCCTAGTTTTTGAAGGGCTTTCAACTGAGTCGATACCCTATAGAGTTGAAACCTTAGTTTGTTTTTAATGTTAAATTCATGCCTTGATTTACTTAAAGTTTTCAACATAGACGAAAGCCAAGCTTTCGAAAGAGACTTTATAAATAGCTTTCGAAGCAGAACCTTTTCTATAAATAAGAAGCTTTCAAAAGGGTAGGTTTCGACCTAGTCGAAACCTAGTCGATATTTTCCTTTCGAAGTACTGAATCAATACCTTCAAAAGGTTATCCTTGTTTTTACATAGGTTAAGCCACTTCCTAATTGCTTTCGAAAGGGGTTGGGGTTTCGAAGGAGATGAAGTCGAAAAGGAGTTTCGACTCTATCCTTCGAAGTTTTAATTTTTAAAGTCTTTTGCTTTCGACTAGATGGTTCCGTCACCATCAACATTTCCCCAAATTTATTTTAGTTGGTTTCGAAAGAGATACTTTCGTACATAACCATTTTGACCCAAATGATGTTTTTAAAGAGTAAACCAAATGCTTTCAAAAGGGTATTTTATTTGTTTCGAACCTATTTTTTAAAGAATGTTTTCATGATGCCATCGAAAGTTTTCATTGGTTTCGAAAGGTATATACTTAGAGTTTTGAAAAGAGGTTTTTTATGCTTTCGAAGGAGGTCATCCAGAGGTTTCGAAAGTGATATTTTAAGGTTTCAAAACAAATAACCTATTTTCATTTTTAAGGAAAAACCATGGCATAAATAAAGATTTTGGAAATCTTATTCACATTGTTATTAACCCATAACTGTATTTTGGGGAAAGAGTAGAATAACCAGTTAGGTTGACCCAGTAGTCAATATAAAATTCTTAATTTAAGATATTGGCAGGGGCCAATAGGTTTATAGTAAGCCCATGAAAACCGTATGATATTAGCAGGGGCCAATAGGTTCAAAGTCAGCCCACGAAAACTATGATTTGATACTGGCGGGGGCTAGTAGGTTTGTAGTTAGCCCTTGAAAACTCTATCCGGATTAGATATTGGCAATCAACCAATAGGCTCCCGGTTAGCCCATGAAAACTAGGATAAGAAATAAGATATTGGAGTTACCAATAGGTTCTTAGTGATCCCATGAAAACTAAGTAATTGGACAGATAGTCTATAAGCATTTACCAGGTTAATAGTAACCCTAGAAACTATAATTGAGACAGATAGTAAGAATGAATGGTGATGGGTAATACAGAATTGATTTAATTGTTTTGCATATCATCATAATGTTTTGGAATACTATGTTTTAACCATTGTGGATGCAGGAGCACAGTATATGGTTTTATAAATGTTTAGGGATACTAACGGGGGGAAAACCCATTCCGCTAAGCGGCGTGGTCTCACTAGATATCTAAATGGTTTGAAATGGTAAATTATTATTCATACCAGGCTTTAGGTCTGACTCGAAGTTTTTGTTTTCCCCTTAAACTCTCACGTACTCAATTGATTTTGAGTAGGTTGAGAGTTGAGGTGTCCAAGTGTTCTTTTAGACGAATAAAGCTTCCGAGGACGTGCAGGAGGCAAGCTTGTTATTAGAGTTCTTTTATTTCCACTGTGTGTTTGTTTGTAAAGGAAAATTGTTTTCTTGCCTATCTATATACTCTGATCTACCAAGGGGACATCTTCATATGTCGCTCTTGGCGATAATTATATGTTATCTGAATGTGGTCTGCGAACTGGGATTATGTAATCAATCTGGAATATTTTTAAATGGAATGTGGAATTTGTTTTGTTGTTTAATTTTTTTTCCATATTCTTGTGTTTCTGTATATCAATGTATCTAATGTCGCCTTATTTGGTCGCCGAGGAGTAATAACTATGGATGACTGTAGCATCCGTAGCTGTTAGTTTTGGAACTCCAAGTAGGGGGATGTTACAAGTTGGTATCAGAGCATAGGTTTATGAAAATTTAAAAGTAACTTAAACCTAAAATATTTTCCAATCATAATCCAATGAATCAGATAATAGATTGGGGATTTGGGTTACCGTATAGTAACATACTTGTATTTGCTATATAGTTATGTATATATATATAAGTACGTATTCCCCGCTCTCCTAGACCGTTCTTCTGTATCTTACTAAGGCTCGCATGTAGATTTACGAGAAAGGAGATATGGAAACAGGAAATGGAAGAGGAAATCTCGGTGGAGGAAGCACCACAACTAGTGGAAATGCTCGATCCACTACCAGGAGAAACCCGGGTCGACCAGCTAATGCTAGTAATCAAAATGTTGAAGCCAATGTAGGTGCTGGAAATCCACCAGTAGATATAGGGGTGATGTACCAGTTCTTTGCTAGTTTGATGCAAGCTGGAGCTACTGCTGAGTTGTTGGAAATGTAGGAGGAGCTAATCCTATGGCTCCAATAGGGAATATTGCTTTGCTGAGTAGAGACTACACCAGTTTGGGTGGGAAGCCATTCTTGGGAATGGAAAGTGCCATAGAAGTTCAGAACTGGTTGTTGCATTGTGAGCGTTATTTACTGATTTAGGCCTGAATGATGGACAAAAGAGAAGGTTGGTCTCTAGACAGTTGCAAGGGTCAGCGCTACATTAGTGGAATAGTGTTACTGCTGGAGTACCGGAAGAGCAGTTAACTTGGGCTGATTTAAAGACGAGATTTGAGCAGAAGTTTGTATCTGATTTTTCTAAGTCTGAGTTGATGAGAAAGATTATGGATTTAGTTCAGGGAGAGATGTCAGTAGTTGAGTATGCTACTAAGTTTGAAGAACTATCTCGATATGGATATACCGTTATAGATACTGACATCAAAAGGAATGAGAAGTTCATTCGAGGATTGAACCCAAGCTTGCTAGAATGATCATGACACATGTCCGTGATCCTTGTAATATAGTGGTGGAGATGGCCATTCGCCATGAGGATTTGCTTGCTGATTTAGCTAAAGAAAAGTAAATGGAAACCCAGGGTTCTCAAGGGAAGAAGAGGAAGTTCTTTAAAAAGAAGGGAGCATAGAAGGGAGACACGGCTAAGAAGTCAAAGGCTGAGGTAGTTTGCTATAAGTGTGACTAGAAGGGTCACTTTGTGCCGGTCAGGAAATGGGAAGAAAGCTGCAGTTAAGAGGAATGTGAAATGCTTCAATTGTGATCAAGTTGGGCATTACAAGAATCAGTGTCCAGAGCTAGTTAGGGAGGACAAAGGAATGGTCTTTGCTATCGGATCAGCTAGGCCTATTGTGGTTGATAAAGGAAAGACTGTGATGGAAGGTACGCTTTTGATTTAGAGTATTTAAGTTAGAGTATTTTTTGATACCGGTGCATCACATTCATTTATATCTCAGTGTTTGGTCGATAGATTATGCTTAGAACCCACCTACCTTGTTACTTCCTTAAGGGTTGCGGATCCAATAGGAGGGTATACAACTCTAGGATTAAGATGTGACCAGTTAGAACTTGATTTGTTGGGTCATAAATTTGCATGCAGTTTGTATGTTATTGGTTTCGGGATCATTTTGGATATGGATTGGTTGAGTAGGTATGAGGCTAGAATATTTTGCCAGGATAGGGAAATATCACTAAGACACCCTGATAGTCATAACCGAGTGATATTCTCGGTAGAGAATACTTACCGGAGTGTTAGTGCTACGCTTAATGCTATGGAGGTAGGAAATGAGTTAAGTCGAGTTCAGGTAGCATGAGAATTTACAGATGTCTTTGAGCCAGTCGTTGGACTACCCCGAAAAGAGCTGTTGAGTTTAGAATAGATCTTGCGCCAGGAACTGAACCTATAAGTAGATCACCTAGTAGGATGACACCAACTGAGATGAAGTAATTGAAGGTGCAGCTAGTGGATCTAGAAGGAAGGAATTTTATTAAACCAAGCAGTTCGCCTTGGGGAGCGACCTCGGTGTTTGTGAAGAAACCAGATGGGTCATTGAGGATGTGCATCGACTATCGCAAGTTAAACGAAAGGACAATTAAGAATAAGTATCCTTTGCCAAGAATAGATGATCTATTTGATCGGTTGAGTGAAGCCAGAGTGTTCTCCCAGTTGGATTTGGCAACAGGATTCCATCAATTGAGAGTGGCGGAGGATAGCATTCCTTTGACAGCATTTCGGACTAGATATGGTTCATATGAGTGGTAGGTAATGCCATTTGGATTGACGAATGCACCTGCTTTCTTCATAGATTTTATGAACTGAGTTTTCCGAGAGTACTTGAGTAGGTTTGTTCTAGTATTTATAGATGATATTCTAGTATAATCTAAGGATGAGAGAGAGCATGAAGTTCATCTTAGAATCGTGCTTGAGACGTTGAGATAAAATCAGCTAAAGGTGAAGTTTACCAAGTGTCATTTCTGAAAGAAAGTGGTAAAGTTTCTTGGTCACATGGTTTCGGAAAAAGGTTTGTTAGTCGATCCAGATAAGATTGAAGCTATGAATAATTGGAAGAGACCAGAGACGGTGATTGAGATCAGGAGTTTTCTTGGACTTGCAGGCTACTACTGGAGATTCATTAAGGATTTCTTACGGATAGCAGCGCCCTTGACTAAGCTAACTAGGAAGGAAGTGAGATTTGTTTGGTCTGACAAATGTGAGGAGGCATTCCTTAAGTTAAAGCATTTGTTGACCAATGCACCTGTGTTAGTAGTTCCAGATGGAAACCAAGGATTGGTGGTGTATACCGATGCATGTGGAACTGGATTAGGAACGATGTTGATGCAGATTGGTAAAGTCATTGCCTACGCACCTAGGTAGCTTAGACCGCATGAAGTTAGATATCCTCCTCATGATTTGGAGTTGGAAGATATGATCTTCGCATTAAAGATTTGGAGATATTATCTCTTAGGGGAGAGATTTGAGTTGTATACCGATCATAAGTCTTTATGGTATTTATTCTCTCAGAAGGAGTTGAATATGAGACAGCAGAGGTGGCTGGAGTTTTTGGCTGCATATGATTTTGGTATAGAATATACACCAGGAGAAGGTAATAAAGTGGCTGATGCTCTTAGCAGGAAACATAAGAATGTGGTATTAGCTATGTTGGCGGAGTGGAAAGATTTGGAAGCTTTAGCCAGTTGCGGCATGCAGTTAAGATCAACTGCTGGTTCTAGTTAGAGTTCCGTCAGATTGTCTTGTTTAGAAGTTCGACCAGTATTGATTGAGAAAATTTCTTCTAAGCAGAAGGAGGATCCAGTATTAGCTGAAAGGATCAGAAGGCTTGAGGTTGGAACTAAGATCAATGATCTAAAGGATTTTATCCTTGACTAGAAAGGATGGCGAAGAAAGAAGGGACGGTTGTGTGTTCCGAATGTGGAGGACGTGAGGAAAGAAGTTCTTAGAGAATGTCATTGATCCAAGTTTACGATCCATCCTAGAGGAACCAATATGTATCAGGATATGAAGAGGAGCTTCTATTGGGAAGGCATGAAGAGGGATGTTGGCTTATGGGTTATGCAGTGTGCAAATTGCCAACAAGTGAAAGCCGAACATCAGAAACCAAGTGGGTTGCATCAGCCATTAGATATTCCAGTTTGTAAATGAGATTCAATACCTATGGATTTTATAGACAGGTTGCCAAGGTCAAATAGAGGTAATGAAAGTATATGGGTTATAGTGGACAGATTGACCAAGAGTGCCTATTTCATTCTAGTAAAGCCAACCAGAACGGCACCTGTTTTAGCTAAGTTGTTCCTGAAGAACATAGTTAAACTGCATGGAGTTCCTAGTAGTATAGTCAGTGGCAGAGATGCATTGTTCACTAGTGAATTCTGGAAGAGTCTACAGGTAGTGATGGGTACCAAGCTTAATATGAGTATTGCGTATCACCCTCAGGCGGATGGGCAGACGGAGAGAGTCAATAAAGTACTCGAAGATTTAATTAGAGCTTGTGTATTGGACTTTGGTGGATCTTGGGAGGATCACTATATTTGGTTGAGTTTTCCTATAATAATAGTTACCAGACTAGTATAGGAATGGCGCTATTTGAAGCTTTGTATAGAAGACCATGCAAATCACCAGCATGTTTGTTGGAGACTGGAGACAAAGTAGTCTTAGGTCCAGATTTGGTTAGAGAGGCATCAGAAAAGATGGAGTTAATCTGAGGAAGGATGAAGGAAGCTCGGTCAAGACAGAAGAGTTACGCAGATAAGAGGCATAAGGACCTTGAATTCTCAGTTGGAGATAAGATTTTCATTAAGGTATCACCTATGAAGGGTGCGATACGATTTGGAAAGTCGGGGAAGTTAGTCCCAAGATATGTAGGTCCATTCCAGATTACAGAGAGGATTGGAAAGCTCGCATACAGAGTAGAGTTACCAAGCAATATGGCAGGTGTCCATAATGTGTTTCATGTGTTTCATCTTCACAAGTATGTACATGATCCAGAGACTACTATTCTTCCGACAGGGTTGATGACTTAGTGGTAGAGCCTAATTTGACTTTTGTAAGACAACCAGTTCGGGTTGTAGCTAAAGATGAGAAAGATTAAGGAACAAGACAGTCAGGTTGGTGAAAGTTCGGTGGAGCGACAACGAGAAAGACTATACTTGGGGAACAGAGGACATGATTAGAGATACTTATCCTGATTTGCTTTGAGGGTATGTCTATATTAGATTTATATAGATAGTTGCTAGTTAGTTAGACTAGTATGGCTGTTAGGTGTTGTTACAAATGGTTGCTATGTTTAGTATTTGGTCCATACTGAATTTCGAGGATGAAATTCTTTAAGGGGGGAGCTTATAACATCCCTAATTTTTGACAACCTTATTCCAAAAATTTAATTAGATAAATTAAATAGAGTATTGATGATAAGGAGATCGAGATTTGAATAAATTATATATATAGGGTCGTGCTTATTAACAAGATAAATGGGCTTTAAATTGGTTTATTGGTTAATTAAACTACACGTGGGCATATTAGTAAATTAGCCAATTTATTATACACGGCTATACCTTTTTGTAATTGCCCATTCACATTCATTTTTCTCAAATCAAAAATAAAACGCAAACCCTAAGATAGTCGGCCATTAACAAAGAGGAAAAAAGGGATTTCAATCAAAAGCTAAAGATCAAAAGCTAGGGAGGATTAATCAACAACAAATCTCAAATTCCTTATCAAGTTTAAGGTGAATAATAATCCATTCCATCTCTTTTTGGTTTTATAATCATGTGATTTTAGATTTGAGTATTTATCTTGTTTCTATGATATATTGGATGATGATATGCTTAATTTATGAATTGTTTGATTTAAACAATTTATTTATACATGTAATGCGTACGGTTTTAGGGTCAAAACCATGGTTTATCAATTTTAAAATGCCATGAGAAAATTTTTATGTTAAGTAAAACATGATTTTGGAAATAGGTTTTAATTTTTGGAAATTTCCAAGCTATGAAAATTTTATTATGAATTTTTGATGGTAAATATGAAGTATTTGGGTTAAAATTTATTTTAAATATTCCTGGAAGAATTTGGGTCTAAATTTTTAATATGTTTTATTACATTATGAAATTGATTTTTTGTGATTTTTGGGGATTTTTCCAAGTTTATTTATTTGGGAAAATAAATTATTGTTAAAGAAGAAATTTTCAGCAAATATTACTTTTGATATATGGAAGGGCTTAAACGTTAGCTTTCTATGGTTTGAATCAAATTAATGCGGCAGTTTTAATGGAAAAGTATTTGAAAAGTTTCAAAGTAGCCAATCAAGGCGTTACAACTGGCAGGTTAGTTAAAAAGCAATTTACTAAGATTAGCTATAAATCCGCATTTCAGAAAATGATGGTTCTGCCTAGTTCGGAGGCACCTTTCGACTCCTTTACCTCCGCTCCATCTTTGTTGAAACCCACAAAATCAGAACCAAGGCACATGGTATCAATGGAAATTGGTACGAAGTGTATTAGTAAAGCGGAAGGTAGGGTATCGAATGCTATGCTTTCGACAGAGTCGTAACCAAGGTTCAATTTTAAAAAAGATAAACACCTGCTTAGTTTTTGAAGGGCTTTCGACTGAGTTGATACCCTATAGAGTCGAAACCTTAGTTTGTTTCCTAAAGTTAAATTCCTACCTTGATTTACTTAAAGTTTTCAACATAGATGAAAGCCATGCTCTCGAAAGGGACTTTATAAATAACTTTCAAAGGGGAAGTTTTTCTTTAAATAAGAAGCTTTCGAAAGGGTAGGTTCCGACCTAGTCGAAACCTAGCCGCTATTTTCCTTCCGAAGTATTGAAGTCATCAATACCTTCGAAAGGTTATCCTTGTTTTTACCTAGGTTAAGCCACTTCCTAATTGCTTTCGAAAGGGGTTGGGGTTTCGAAGGAGATGAAGTCGAAAAGGGGTTTCGACTCTGTCCTTCGAAGTTTTAATTTTTAAAGTCTTTTGCTTTCGACTAGATGGTTCCGACACCATCAACATTTCCCTGAATTTATTTTAGTTGGTTTTGAAAGAGATACTTTCATACATAACCATTTTGACCCAAATAATTTTTTAAAGAGTAAACCCAATGCTTTTGAAAGGGTATTTTATTTGTTTCGAACCTATGTTTTAAAGAATGTTTTCTTGATACCATCGAAAGGTTTCATTGGTTTCGAAATGTTTTCTTGATACCATCGAAAGGTTTCATTGGTTTCGAAAGGTACATACTTAGAGTTTTGAAAAGATGTATTATATGCTTTCGAAGGAGGTCATCCAGAGGTTTCAAAAGTGATGTTTTAAGGTTTCAAAACAAATAACCCATTCTCATTTTTAAGGAAAAACCATGGCATAAATAACGATTTTGGAAATCTTATTCACATTGTTATTAACCCATAACTGTATTTTGGGGAAAGGGCAGAATAACCAGTTAGGTTGACCCGGTAGTGAATATAACTTAACAGATGTTAAATTCTTAATTTAAGATATTGGTAGGGGCCAATAGGTTTACAGTAAGCCCACGAAAACTGTATGACATTGGCAGGGGCCAATAGGTTCATAGTCAGCGCATGAAAACTATGATTTGATACTGGCAGGGGCCAGTAGGTTTGTAGTTAGCCCATGAAAACTATACCTGGATTAGATATTGGCAGTCAGCCAATAGGTTCATAGTTAGCCCATGAAAACTAGGATAAGAAATAAGATATTGGAGTTACCAATAGGTTCTTAATGATCCCATGAAAACTAATTAATTGGACAGATAGTCCATAAGCATTTACCAGGTTAATAATAACCCTAGAAACTATAATTGAGACAGATAGTCAGAATGAATGGGGATGGGTAATTTAGAATTTATTTAACTATTTTACATATCATCATAATGTTTTGAAATACTATGTTTTAAACATTGTGAATCCAAAAGCACGGTATATGGTTTTATAAAGGGATACTAGCGGAGGGAAAACCCGTTCTGCTAAGCGGCGTGGTCTCACTAGATATCTACATGGTTTGAGATGGTAAATTATTATTCATACCAGGCTTTAGGTCTGACTCGAAGTTTTTGTTTTCCCCTTAAACTCTCGAGTACTCAATTGATTTTGAGTAGGTTGAGAGTTGAGGTTTCCAGATGTTCTTTTAGATGAATAAAGCTTCCAAGGACGTGTAGGAGGCAAGCTTGTTATTAGAGTTCTTTTATTTCCACTGTGTGTTTGTTTGTAAATGCAAATTGTTTTCTTGCCTATCTATATACTCTGATCTACCAAGAGGGCATCTTCATATGTCACTCTTGGCATATTTTGTAATAATTATATGTTATCTGAACGTGGTCTGCGAATTCGGATTATGTAATCAATCTGGAATTTTTTGAAATGGAATGTGGAATTTGTTTGATGTTTAAATTTTTTTCATATTCTTGTATTTCTATGTATCAATGTATCTAATGTCGCCATATTTGGTCGCCGAGGAGTAATAACTATGGACGACTACAGCATTCGTAGGTTTTAATTTTGGGCCTCCAAGTAGAGGGGATGTTACAATTTATACGTGTATGTATGTTTGTTCTATTAGAAAATGTGATATGTAAATATTAGTCTAAAGTGTGTTTGTATAAAAGACCTTTTTAAAAATTTGTAAATCTTTTATAATATTTAAATTAGCACATCATACAACTAATGCTTTTGTATATAAGATTTGGTTATATAAATGCTTATAGTATAACATATTATTAATGAATGGTTATAAAACATATAATAAATAAGGAATATTGATTTCAATATAAAGAAAATACTAACTTACTTTCTAGAACTAATAATTATTATAAAATAATTAAATACTTAACCAAAATAAAATTTATAAATGTTTAATGAAAATCATATGTGTCGACATACATATATTTTCTATGTCGGCATATAGCAGTCAATTTTCAAAAAATTTAAGTTTAATTATTTTTAGGAGGGAACAATTATTAATCAAATTCTTTTTTCTATAAATACACATTTAAAACACAAATAAACGACCATATCTTCTTCTATAATGAATATAATTTATTTTTAAGGAAAAATAGATTTAGGAAAGAGTGTTTGTAAAGAATTTTAGTAACAACATGGAAGAAATACTACAATCTTTCAAGAAGCCCTTCCACATAATTTTGAGAAATTAAAAACATCTGGAACTGAATCAAAAGCAAATAATCCATGAACTTGAAAGACAAGTTGCATCGCTTTGATGCTTCATATGTTATGTCTTAAAGGAACAATAAAAATTCTGTCCTTTAAAAGACAAATTATAAGGAGATCGACGATGAAGAAAAGGATGTAGACATGGAGAAATCAAAGACTGGGAAGAAAATTCCGTTGAAGGAATTTTTGTCCAGGTGATGGATGGGTAAAAGTTCCATCAATGAACCATGATTTCCATAAAATGATCATTTACGAATTTTCTTGTGATAATTTATGATATGTTTCTTAATTTAATGTAATATTTGTTGTAAATAAACTTACGTACATGTGTAAACATATTAATAAAAATTAGTTTTCGATTGATTTTTGATGACTTCTTAAAATATTACTTTACTAATACAATGAAAAATTGGCCACTCCCTATATATATAATATTCATCACTAATATTATAATTCTTATATAATTTATTATCACAACTTATTCGTTCATTTTTATTGATGACAAAGGGGAATAAGTTGTATAAAATATAATAGACAAAAAAGATAGGGGGAGTTGTATAACATATATTCAGGGGAAGTTAGGGGGAGTTTTTAGGGAAACAACGTTATATTTTATAACAGAATATTCATTGGTTGTCATTATCAAAAAGTGGGAGATTTTTAATACCCAAGGAATTGATTTTGTTGACAACAATCATATAGTTACTAATGTTTTCTCAAGTTATACAAAATATTGTGTAGCATATTAGAAATATTTAACAGATTTATACAAGTGATGATTGAATAAAGCTTGAATTGATCGGTATAAATCAAGGGTTGATTGAGATATATTTGTACTTTGAAGACTCATGTGTTTTGAAGAATTCAATAAAAGTACGAAGTGCTCAAGACATTTGTGTCAATACTGTATTAAGGCTTAGATAAAATGTTAAAGGCCCGATTAGTATCGTATCTTTGATTATCTTCACTTCGAAAAAAATATTTTCCACTCAATATATTTTTATAAAAGAATAATATTTAATTTAATTTGTCAAATCAATTTTAATAGGATTATAAAGAAATATATTTTAAAACATGTTCAAAGTGGTTATGAATATATACAAATAAATTTGTACAGGTTGACATATAAGAATTTTGTATGTCGACATGTAGACCATTGAGCTGTTTTCTAAATTCTCAAAAGAAGCAACTTTTGGTGTCATCCTTTCGTGAATGGATGCAAGTCCTAAAACTCTATTTAAAGAGCTCTGATTTTGAATTTTTAATAACAATTCTAACTACTTTCTTCCTCTCTCTCTCTCTCTCTCTCTCTCTCTCTTCTGTCTCATTTTGTTTAAGATTTCAACGAAGTGCAGCCGATTTCTACATCCATTCTCTTTCTCCATATTAATACAAAAGGTCGTAGAAGATTCACTTCTGTTCTACACCATTAACTCTATGATCTTCACTCTATTCTATTCAAAAGCAAAGATATTACACTATTGAAGGTCTATAGGAAATTGTACCAACAAACAACTTGGAATTGTGATTGGAAGATTCAATTTCTTGTTCTCCACCACTACTACTTATAAAATGGTGATCTTAACCACTCGAGTGAAAGTTAAGATGATATTATAGAGGGTGTTGTCCTGCCTCTCGAGTCAAAGACAGGATAGGTTTTCTGGTTACTTGAGTCAAATTTCAGAGGGTGTGCTGGTTACCCAAGTCATATTTCAGTGGGTTTCCTTGCCACTTGAGTTATAATCAAGAGGCGTAAAGGGTGTTCTTGCTACCTGATTTAAAGTCGAGACGTGCTTAGTGAAATTTTATATGGGGTACAGGACTGGACGTAGGATTGGAAATCCGAACAAGTATAAAATTCTTTGTGCCTTCTTTACCTTTACTGCATTTACTTACTGTTATTTGATTTTTTTGTGATTAAATTATTACATATGCTAGAATTTTTAGCGATAAAGTGTGAAATTTACAAGTATATCGATAAAAAGTTTAAATATACTATATAACCCCCTATAGTATAAAATAGCCTTAAGGTCCATTCCACTGTAGTATAGATTAGGTTATCACACCTTTTCCTCACCATACCCACATTTTCTACTTGTATATATTTAATGTATTTATAGTATTATTTATATCATGATATAACAATATATACAATAGAAAATAAAACCAAAAGCTTACTTATTTCGAATAAGATTCGCTATACGAGTTCAGTTATATAATAAAATTACATGTTTGTCCATATGAGATACCTTTATCTCAATTAATTTTCTCATTATTTGTTTCTATGGTGTTCTTTTTTAGATATTTTTGTATTAGAATTGAATATGTTAATATGGCATTATAAATAGAGGCTATATAATGTATTCAAGTCGTTACAGTACAAATGTAATGAAACACAATAATATACTGAAAATTGTTGAAAATTTAGATACAAGGATAAAGTATATATATAATACCGTATTAAATATTATACAAACTTAGAAGAAAAATAAGACTATATGAGATTTATTCAAAGACAATTTTTAATAAAATCATATTGGATGTAAATTTTATTTAAATCTGAATATGGTACTGAATGTATATACATGGTGCAATTTTAGGAGAATACAGACGTTGTATTCTACCAAGTTAAATTTTTTTTGTACATATGCTCAAGACTCAGATGAGTTTCTAAAAGATGGGTAAGTTCTTTCTATCAAATTGTTGAATTTGATTATTAGATAGTTTAAAACAAAGTAACAATTCAGTCAATCCATTACTAAACAACGTATTGCGTACTTTTTAGCATGGATACTCTAAAAGGGTGCATGTGAAAATATCCTATGAACATGGTATAGGAACTAAATTTCATCAATAAAAATAAATAAATCATTGATGCTAATATTAGTGTCATGCTAAATGCACCATGTTATAAACTCAACTTTACCTAGTTTATATTATGGTTCACTGCCAATTGAAATTGTGGATAAATGAAAGTTTATACACGATCAGTAAACCATTAAACTTGCACGGGATGATAAGCTACTACTGATTGAAGCTTACGATAAAATTAAGTGCTCAATACAATATAGTTAGCACCAGTCTAATATTAAGGGTCAAAGAAATTAAGAAATTTAATGGTAACTTCTAAATTGTATTAAATAGAAACTTATTAGTTAAAATGTTTTAAATGTAATTTGACTTTTAAGCATGGTTTGAGGTTACAGTCGGACCCTTGAAATTTCGATCATCTCGGTTCGGTCTCGGCAACTTGTTTCAGCGGTTACTGTGACGGAATATGAAAAGGAATTTGTTTTCGATCGAAATGATCAATTTTTATAGTGTAATTCACAATTTTATGGTAGAAAACGAGAAAAATAGCATGTAGAAGAAATAAACCGTATCAAAAACATAAAAAAAAGCATTCAATTCGAAGTGATATGAATGGAAATAATAAATCATGCCTGGGACCAAATCCGAGAACACTAATTTCATCTTTAATATGGATTTTCTCCTTACTTTTATACGATAATTTTATTCATCAGATAAGTGTTTTTGTCGATTTAGAGATATTTTGATCTAACATTTTCGTGTTGCGGTTGTGAAGTAAGATGTGAAATAGGATTTATGGTTTACAGCTGAGCACTCCAAGGAACAGTGTAAATTACGGCGGATGCTTCCGACGGCTCCATCATCATGCTTCCAACGGCTGTCAATGACCCTTCATTTTATTTAGTTAAACTTATTACTTTACTATAATATATTATTTATATGAGTATGAAATTTGATTAAATATATAATAATTCCAATACTAAGAATTTGTAAAGATATTTCTATTCAATTATTCAAATTTATGAAACTATCTGATTAATTAAATTAGTGTTGTCGATAATCTATTTTGTTGTACAATTATATTTGATAATTAAGTTTATTGAAAATCGAACACCAATACTCATTTTCTGCAAGTTTCAGTATATCAATTATAAAACTTTGATGAAAGTTATAATACATAATAGTTTTATGAATTTATTTTGTAAACATTGTGTATAACTATATTTTAAAATTTTAAAATTAATTTAAAAAGGAAAGTAAGAGAGGTTGTAGTCATTAATATTTATTTCATATTCATTGATAACTAATATAAACTATTCACTTTTTTCTACAAATTAAAATTTTCAAATAAACTAATTTATATTAAATTTATTTTAAAAAGTTTGAAAATGGAAAGAAAAATATTTATCAGTCGTCGGAAGCTGTCGCTAAATGAGGCCGTCGGAAGCCTTCGAAATGTCATGCATATTCTGCCACCGGCCCGAAAGTTGCTTCATTTCCTTCTGCTCCCCAAAAACAGTGAAAAACCCTACCTCCTTCCACCAACTCCCCGTCCCCATCGCTCGTACCCCTCCCTAACGATCAGCAAATTCATCATTCTTCATTCTCCACAAGCTTAGACCATTAATTCCGCTCCAATCGGATATTTTGACTAACCCTAATTACTTTCATTTGCTAAATTAGGGTTAATTTATGATTTTAGTTGTTTATAATACCCTATTGATTGTTTATTATACCCCATTGAATGCTAATTACAATTATTATCGTTTAAATCCAAAAATTAATGTATAATTTTGTGTATGTGCATCCGTTAATTAATTATTGTATATGTGCATTATGGCTAACTGGGGTTAACTAGTGTAGATGCGCATAATTTAGTGTATTTGTTTTCTAAAATGTTAAAAATAATAATTTGTTTACACAATCATTTATTAGTATAGACCCTTAATTATGTATAAAACCTAGTTTGCTACAATGTATGGCTTGCGATAAACTAGTGTATACTATAGTTAAATTTTTAAATATAATATTGTATTCATAATTCATAAATTAGAAAACATAAAAGTTTTATAAAAAAGTAAAAGTTATATATTATATTATATAACTAAAAGAAGATTAAAATATCAACGAAATATTGTTCAAATGCTAATATATTATATAATTAATAAAAAATTATAATGTATATGTAGCAGTAATATATAAACAAATTGATGCATAATGTGTTTTATTTTTTTTAAATTCCTTAGAGAGTTTTTGGCCTCGTCTGACATGTATTATATATGATCGTTATATGGATATTAGTTTTTGTTACAGAACGGACATTAATATTCATCTAATACAATATTATTCGGATTTGTCCCTGTATTAGATAAGTTACAAACATAATAAAATAATTACATTTTGTAAATCGGTTCGTTTTTAAACGATTCACAAAATTTCGACAACACTTCATTTTTGTTCCCTGTGTATACACATTTATGTATGATATAGGGAATAAAGGGGAAATGCTGCTGGAATTTTGTTAAATCGTTTAAAATGAAATGATTTACGAAATGTAATTACTGTTGTATTTGTAATGGGAAGTAGGGTGACCAACCATCAAAGTAGAAAACAATAAACTAAAAATTTATATGCCAATCCGTAAAATATATAAATGATAATTAATAAATGAACTATGGTTAAAGGAACATTAAAATGTAAAAATGAATTGAAAATACTTTTTTGATTTTCTATCATATTTTCTTAAATAGGAAAAATGAGCACCTGCTTTGTTGGTCAGAGCTGGATGTATCAACAACGAAGAGGGTTGAGAGGAACGATAAAGGAACATTTTTATAATGGTGTAAACATATTTATTGAATTCGTTTCAAGTAATAATGGAAACGACGAAGAAATTTGTCGTTCGTGTAATAGGTGCAAACTCTTGAAGCATTTTGTAGCGGATATGGCTAAAGTTCATTTGTGCCAATACAGTTTCATGCCGTATTATAAAGTTTGGAATCGTCATGGAGAACTTGTACCATCTAATCCTATACAGTCAGAGGAGGAGGTGGGTAATGACATTGTCACGGTGAATCCCATAGAAGATATGATTGAAGATGCAGCACGATCAATGTTCCCTACATTTGAAGTTTTGATCATTGGCCCTGATGAAATCAAAATACAACTTCACAGAAGCCAGATTTACAGCTGTTGTACAAGCTGCAAAACGACATATGCCACTCGACAATTTAATATGTGAAATCATTATGAAGTGAAAAAACTTATGTCAGATTTTGGTTTGTCGTATCAATAAATAAACACATATTTAAATGGTTGCATGTTTTTTTGAAAATGAGACATTGATCTTAGGAAGTGTAGAATATGTAACGAGGAAAGATACGAACCAAGAAAAAAGAAGGGAAATGAAGTCTCATACAAGCGTATGCATTACTTACCCATCACTCCTAGGCTTCAAAGGTTATATGCATCTACCGCACCTCATATGAGATGACACGGTGTGAGAACACAAGAAGAAGGTACGTTAACACACCCAGCTAATGGAGAAGCATGGAAGCATTTTGATAAGACATATCCTGCTTTTGTAGCGGAGAGCCGTAATTTTAGACTTGGTTTACGTACGGATGTATTTTCACCATTCTCTCAATTTAGTTCTAACTATTCATCTTGGCCTATTATAGTTACAACCTATAATTTACCTCCTTGGATGTGTATGAAAACTCCATATATTATTCTCACTGTCCCTGGCCCTGATGATCCTACACATAGAATCGATGTTTAGTTACAACTATTGATTTAAGAGTTGAAAACATTATGGCATGAAGGAGATGAAACATACGACATTTCAAAAAAAAGGAATTTTCGTTTGTTTTCTTCTTTGTTATGAACTATTAGCGATTTTCCTTCGATGCAATACTTTTAGGTTAGAGTACGGCCAATCGTCAAGCTTGTCCTTATTGCATGGAAAAAACATGAGCATTTTCTTTACCGCTTGGGAAGAAATTTCCTGGTTTGATCGTCATCGGTGTTTTCTCCACATTAATCATCCTTTTACTTTTAGAAGAGATAGAAAAAACTTTACAGCTAATTGACAAGAGACTATGCAACTACCAACAATTTGGCTAAGCAGAGAAATCTATGAACTTGTAAAGGATTATCCAAGATACATGAAACCAGAGTATAAATTGAAATTCCAGGTAAATCAACGATTCATAATTGGTGCAAGCATTCTATTTTAGGAGTTGTCTTATTGGAAAGATCTCCTACTTCGTCATAACATTGACGTGATGCACATGAGAAAAATGTGTTTAATACAATTTTGAATGTTATGGGGAAGACTAGTGATGATTTGAAATCAAGGCATATACAAGAAATATGTAAGCGTCCTGAGCTTCATATCAAGGCAGATAACCTTAAAAAACCCAAAGCATGCTATGAGTTAGACAATAACCAAGTTAAAGTTCTGTTAAAATGGGTGGAAGGATTAAGGTTTCCTGATGGGATTTCTTCTAATCTCCGAAGATGTGTCGACTATAAAAACGGTAAACCGAGTGGGATAAAAAGCCATGATTATCATGTAATGATGGAAAATTTGTTACACGCCGCTTTCAAAGAATTGTTGCCCGTAAAAGTTTGGATGATTATAATGGAACTTAGTTTGTTTTATAAAGTTCTTTGTTCGACTATGTTAAAAGTTGATCGTCTACGTAAACTTGAAGTAGAAATCCCTATACTGCTTTGCAAACTGGAGAAAATATTTCCTCCAGGTTTTTCAATGTAATGGAGCATTTACCTATTCATCTTCCATCTGAAGCACATCTTCGAGGTCCTATGCAATATGGATGGATGTATCCATTTGAAAGGTACTAGTATGGAGTATGTTAAATATTAGTTTAATTACATGTATAAGTAAATTTTAATTTGGAATAGTTTTTAATAGGTACTTAAATCATTTGAAGAAAAAAGTTAGACAAAAAGCACGAGTTGAAAGTTCGATTTGCAAATCATATATCGAAGAAGAAGCTTCATTCTTTTTCTCTCATTATTACAGTGACCACATGAACTTATCATTTGAAAGTGTTCTGCGTAATGATGTAGGCGTTGAACAATATTCTTCTCAAGCAATATTATCTGTTTTTAGACAACATGGCCGACCTGTTGGAAAATATGAGGAACTATGGTTAGACAATAGAGATCACCATGTAGCACACACATATATTCTTTTTAATTGTGCTGAAGTTGCACCATTTGTTATGTAATATTAATTAATAATTCTCGATATATTTATTTCAATAATACACATGTAGATTATAATGCAGTATAATATCTATATCTATAGTGTTTACGAATCATAGCATCCACGCGGCGATCTCAGTAAAGAATTCGCTGGTTGGTCTTCGAACCACATTTATGATCCGAGAAATTTTGTAGTCGACGAAGGATTGAAACAACTTGCGTTGGGACCAAAAAAATGTCAAAACATATATAATATGCTTCATCAATGGTTATAAATTCAACACTAAGGAATATGGTGCTGAAAAATTAACTAACAATACCAGTGTATTTGTTAAAGGTAGTGATGATCCAAATAATCATAAAAATGAATTTTACGGCGTGTTAACCCAAGTTTTACAATTAACATATTTCACACAACCTGTGGAGGAAGTTTTTTTGTTTGGATGCAATTGGTTCAGCAATGCTCCAAGTTTTGGAATCAACATACACAAAGATTTAATCTTATTGAAATAAAGCATACGTCACGTTATCATAGTACGAACCTTTTGTACTAGCCAAACATGCACTGCAAGTTTATTACGCTTCGTATCCATCTCTAAAAAGAGATAAAGCAGATTGGTCGGCAGATTTTAAAATAAAAACAAGATTTACGTTTGATGGAAAGAATATTCATGACGAACAAGCTTATCAGACAAATATTGAGGAAAATAGCGATATAATAATAATTGATGATCATATTGATTTTGGGCCTCTAAACGATGAATCAAATGTTTTAGCAGAAGCATTTGAGACTAAAGAGGAAAACAATATAGAGTATGAGACTGAGTCTGAACCAAAGAACGACGAAAACTAAATAATAATGTACATTTTGATAGAAGGTAATTTATGTGATTATTAATGTTAAATTTTTCACATAAAGATGATATGTTTTTTCATAATTAAATGATATGTTATGCCATAATAAAATGATATGTCTGTGTAAGGTATTATGTCGTTTTTTCGACACTGGAGTTCTTCCCATTTTGATTCTCCTCTTCTTCTCAGAGAGGGACCATCGTGGAAGGTGATGGCAACGGCCCATTGGAGTAGGCGCAGCGTCCTATGGTGGCGTTACAGCCTAAAACGAAAGGGTAAGTATTAAATTTATTTCACTATCATAAATATTTTGTGTATGATATATTAGTCATGATTAGTTAAAGGTCTGTATCATATTTAACATAGAGGATTTGAGTTGGAGCCTTCAGAGCTTGTTCTTAGTATTTCCAAGCAAGCTTACATGAGCAGGATGACCACATGTTGGCCTAGGTGGGATAAAATCCCAGCTCACATCATAGAGTGTATCCGGTAGGACTTCCTCGTAAGTGTAAATTTGTATATCATTATATATAACCACTGTACAATTTGCTGACAAAGTATAAATGTATAAGTTATATTTTTTCAACGTGCAGGGGGCAGTAGATTTGCAAGAATTTGACACTCTCCTTTCGAGAAACTACTGGATGAGAAGGATGAGGAAGAACTACCACGACACGATGTCGTCATAAAAAAAGCGAGGAAGAAGCCTGACTGGATGGGCATATGTGGGATGCTTGGGTTGTTTGGTGGAATAGCGATAGGACGAAGGTAAGTTTACTAATTATTTAAATTGAAGTTTCATATACAATCTCACACTATATATAAAGCATATATATAATATCACTTTAACTTGTTCAATTAGATGTACAGGCAAAGTCAGATAGAAACTCTGCAAATAGAAATAAGAATCCAGTCACACATCATGGTGGTTCTAAGTCATTCCAGCGTTACCGTGAAGAGCTGGTAAATTTACTAATTTCGAACAGTTATTACATTGTATAATTTTCCATATACAATAATAATACATAATAATTATTTCAGGAAAGAAAGCATATGGGTCCGATCTCCTATATAAACATATTTTTCCATACTCATGCCATCGAGCATCAAAATGAATATGCACACATTCGTACACATGTGCCGACGATAAATCAACCAAAGCCCATGTAAGCATATTTAAGTTATAAGTTATTAATTACCAGTACAAAGAATTAAAATAATATAGCGCAAATTTCAATTGTATTTTTATTTTGCATTGTAGGAAAAATTTATGCAACAACGAGAGCATCTGCTTCAGGGAACGAAATGAGATCAGTTATGTAACACCCCGCATTTTTAGATAATTAAATAACCAAAATAATTATAAACTGTGAAAATGAGCGCTTTTGAAATTGTCAGAATATGGCCTCGGAATTTATACCATTGTGTTGTGGCGATTTTCTGATTAATTTACATATATAATATGCCTCGAACGGACTTCGTATGAAAAAGTTATTGATGTTCGAAGTTCCGTATCGAAAAATAATTATACGTGTAAATATGCGTGAATATATTTGTTAAATAAATATATGCGCATATAAATTCCAAAAATAACGCGCGTTTGAATTTCAAAATAGACGCGCGTCATAAAGGAAATTAATTGACATCAGCAATTAGAGGTAATTGATTAACATTAGCAGGCAATGTTAATTAAATAAGCAATTAAAGGAAATTAATTTTCATTAATTAGCAACGTTTGAATTTCAAAACAAACATGTGTTATAAAGGGAATTAAATATGCAATTAATGGAAATTAACTAGAATGAATATGCAACGATTAAAAGTTAACGTTTAATAATTTGATTTTCGCGCAGTCTCGAGCGTTGTTTTCTGGATCCAACGATTCGCAGTAAGCTTGTGACGTGGTTGCACCAGATTCAATCTAAAAATCTGACGGTCTGAGATCCCCAAGCTACACTATAAATAGAACCCTAGGCCTAGCTATTTTCTCACAATCAGATTTTCTTCCAATTGGGTTCATTGTCTGAGGCTGAACCCTATATAGAAAATATTTCTGGGGAGAAGATCTTTTTAGTAAAAATATTAGACACGTTAGAAGGGGATCTAGGAAGGCCATGGAGCAGAGCTAAGACCATGGAGCAAAGCTAAGGACGACATGTGAGTGGATTTAAATTATATATCTTTTATGTTTATGATATATTATCGTTAGATTTCCGTTAAATATTTTAATTCAGCATTTATTTCAGTAATTAGTTATGCTAATTAGTTATGTTGAAACTGTAAATTCTATAAGAGAGCTTATATTTAATTATTGTTTATATGGAAAAGAAAGATATGAATCCAATTAAATATGAATAATATTAGGCTTAACAGTTATAGAAAAAGGCATAAGCCTAAAAGTAAGAAATTTATAGTAAATTATGCTAAAACGGGAGAAATAAATTAAACAGGGGAAATTTTAATAACTTGATTTGAAAGTTAGTGATAGATTAGTTGGTTGGTTTAGAAAAGAGAATACATTTCCATAGTTTAATATTGTAAGAATAACGATAAACGTAATTGCAAGAATAAAAGAAAGAAAAAGAAAATTAGTGTAAAATAGAGACATTTCTGTATTTTACATTATCCAATAATTAAAAAGACAATAAAAGAAATATCTTGCAATTACGAGTTATTGCTTATAGTATTATTTAGTATTAAAATATGGAAATGGATTTTTAGCACAGTTTTTGTAACCAACCAAATAGAATAGAACTACTTCCTAGAATAAAAGAGAATAAAGTGAAGAGTTAAAGAAATTAAAGAAGAAATCAAGTTAATTATTTGACAAGACTAGAAATAATAAACAGAAATGTGCCTAGATCTGCATTTACTGCGCAGATAGTAAAATAAAAATAAAGCAGTTATTATGATAAGTAATTTGTGACAATTGGACGTAGTCCCAAGCTAAGATGTCATATAATATAAGAGAACTAAAAAGAATATAGTATCATATAAAAGAAGACAGATTAGAATAGAAGAGAGTCACTTGTAATTACACTTATAACATGTAAGTTATAAAAGAAAGAAAAGAATATAAAAGTAACAATTGCAAGTATAATTGTAACACATAAGTTATAACTAAAAAGAAAGAAATAGAAGAGACTTATTTTATCAACTTAGATTAAGTTAATAAGCAAAATGATAGAAGTGGCACGTACCAGCAGCATTCCCTTTCAGTCGGGAACTGATGATCTCACAATAGTTAGGTAAGGCCGGGCTTGCTGATTAGGGTAAATAAGTAACCAACAGAATAATAAAAGTAAACTAAACGCATAATAAAAGATTAGACGTAGGGTCTAATAAAATGGTAAGATGTGTTTGGAGTAGCCCAAAGAATGAAGAGCCTAACGAAATAGTTCATCGTAGATTTTTAGCACAGAAATAACACGTCCAACATAGTTAATTTGGGCTAGAAGGAAGTACGAGACTTCAACGGAACGTGAGGGTACTCTAGGATGACCCTTTGGGGTAGGACTAACGAATCTGCACCCCTGGAGGCAGGTCCGTAGGTGTTCCATCAAGAGAGTATGTCTTGACTGCTTTTGCATTGCAGGCCAAACGAAGCGGACCTTTGTAGGCAGTCAAAAGGTTGATGAATGGAGTAGGATATTCATATGACACCGTACTCTGACTTGCGAGTAGGTTTTAGTGGGCAGGACACAAAAGGATAGTCGCATGCTGAGATCAAGCCATCATCAACCAAGAATGAGTTTGGGAAAGACTAGAGCTAAACCAGCAGGCCAATGATTCTTTCACTATCGAGACATTGGATGAAGGGCGCAGCCAATTGGATGTTTAGATTGTTTGCAGTCGGGCACACCCACTTAGCTCTTTAGAGGTCTTTCGTTTAGTTGAGGGGTGGCTGTGTGGGGCCATAGCCACGATGAGAAAAGAGACAGACCAAGTAGAATATCTGTATTGTAAGCCTAACGAAGCTGTCCTTTACAGATATAGAAAATCCCCGACTGAGTTACGTACAAGGTAGACCTTGTTGGCAAGGGAGTAGACAAAACGATTACGTATAGTCCTCAAGGTACGCACTGGGTGGTACATTATGAATGTCCGAGCATTAGTATAGGCAGTGCGGACGTAGTTTTACGTTTTCATAGTAGACGACGGAACATCTGTATTGTAAGCCTCACGAAGCTGTCCTTTACAGATGTAGTTACAAAACGCTCTAGGAGCAAGACGATGGACTCTTTTTCGAGGAGGATACGGAAGGTGCTAAGGGTAGTACCTAGGACCGATGCGGTCATTAGACATATAGCTACATATATATTAGTTATTAGGTTTTAATCTACTAGGGAGTAGATGGGTACGATTCACGCAGAGAGGCGAGAGTATTATAAACCCAACAAACCTAATATAACAGAAAATGGAAATAAAATGGTATATGTACAATTAAGCTTAGAAGTGTATAATTTGCCCATTCATTAGAACTTTAGTTCTATCCCTCTCCTCATAACATCTCACAGGTTAGATAGATGGCAAAGGCTTTCCAACTTTGAGACACTTGTTTAGAAAGTGTTATTATCTTGGTGAGTATTTACTTACTATTATATTTTAGTCAGTTCCGCCGTGAGATATTTGTTTGAGCTCTGATATATTTGTCTTTGCCTATTTGCTGGATACCAGATACCCAACTCGGGCTTCAATAGGCTTGGATTTTAGCATTTTTGCGAAAAATCCGGACTCACTGGAATTCAGGTTGTTACAAGTTAACTACCGACGAAGAGGACATAATTTTTGAAGTTGTCATGGAACCGGCAACGCGTAACAGGCGGTATGGCTTTGGCAACCAAGAGGTACTGAACAGTATGTTTGGATTTGATTATTAATAATCTCTCGACTGTAGCGAAGTTGAAATTGTTTAGATTATTCGTCGAAAATTATTTAGGTTATAAGTTCATTTTCTTATGTAAAAGTTAACCGCACATCAAAATGTAGTTAGATAATGAGATGAATAACTAAGTTTATAGAAAAATAACTATGTTTATTAAAAAGTAATTAAGTTTTATATAAATTTAACTTAAGTTGCTTAAAATTTATAGAAACTAACTATTTTTTATAAAATTTAACTAAATTAACTACGTTTTA
This sequence comes from Allium fistulosum, assembly GCA_030737815.1. NCBI lineage: Eukaryota > Viridiplantae > Streptophyta > Magnoliopsida > Asparagales > Amaryllidaceae > Allium > Allium fistulosum. Next base: position 425,864,091 of record CM060906.1, read on the forward strand.
AAAAATTAACTAAGTTAACTAAGTTTAATAAAAATTAAATAATTTCCTGAAAATTAACTAAAATTTATAAAACTTAACAAATTTATAAAAATTAACCGAGTTATATAAAAATTTAACTAAGTTAACTGAGTTTTATAAAAATGAAATAGATTTATAAAAATTAACTATGTTTTACAAAAATTAACTAAACTTATAAAAATTAACCTAATTTATAAAACTTAACTGATTTTATATAAGTTAAGTAAGTTTTATAAAAAATAAGTTTATAACAGTGACTAAGTTAATAAAAAATAATTAAGTTTTTTAAGAAATAACTTAGTTTGTAAAAATAATTAAGTTAATAAAATTTAGTTTTTCAAGAAATAACTTAGTTTATAACAATAACTTAGATTATCAGGATGCAATTTCTTATCAATTCGGTTTCTCTTCAATATATATACATGTATAAACATTGCATTGAGAAGACAACCCAACCATTCTCAATTTAATCAAAGTAAGTAAGGTAATAATGCCTTTGAATCCCATCACTATTCCATTTCACACTGTTATAGCGTCTGTTAATCTTATATATCACACTATTATAGCGGTTGCTAAGCCATTAGACACAAATCGCTTATTAGATTATGTGTTGCAGGCTAGGAGCAAGCAGAGCAAGATCCAGCCAGTACCAAAAAGCTCAGGACAAAGAAGAGATTCAAGAGCCGATAGCCTGGATTGCAGAGTTGGAGGAGCGAGACCGTCGTCGCCCCGCAGAGATGACGCAGTTGGACGAGCGCTTAGCTGTGTATATGCAGCGGCATGGGGCGTTTCCTTTGTCGCCTGGTTTCGGAGGCGATGATGAGGCTTGATAGGTATGATTTTTGTGTTTGTGACTGCATATTGTACATATATGCACTCGAAGATGGCGATGATGATGTATTTCGGTATGTTTGATATATTTTGAGGAGATGTTGGATGATGTGTTAGTTTGCTTTGACATGATTGATATATTTTGAGATGTTGGATGTTGATTATGGGTATGCTGGTTGAATGTGTTGTTGTATGGTGAATTGTGAGAGTGATGTACTTTTAGTATTGGTGTTTTATATGTGATTTGGACACACACGTGTGTGTAAGAGATTTATATGTGTGAAATCGATCTACGATGTATATATTGATATGTATGTGTTGTATATGAAACGAATAACAACAGAAATTAAAAACAAACAAACCCGACGTTTACTGGCGGCTTATCAGTCAGTAATATCCAACGGCTATCGACGGCTTTATTGGCAAGAAATGATTGACGACTTGTAACGGTTTCCGACGGCTAGAGAGCAACAACTTCCGGCGGCTTCCAACACACGCAAAGATGAATCACGAATAGTCATTTATACACGACGGTCGTCGGAAAGCCAACGAAATTTGCCTTTCGTAACCGTCGCAAAACTATCGACGAAGCCGTCGAAAGCACTGTTTGGTGATGGCTTTATTTTCGACGGCTTTTTTTGATAGCTCTCGTCGGCTTCCGTCGACGGATTTCAACCATCGAAAATTACGCCTTGTAATGGAAATAATGGACTATATTGTATCAGTTTAAAATTGAGTATGTTATTATGGACTTGGTAAAGTAAGTTAAACGACCCTTACTAATCTATATAATGTATAATGGGCTGCAAACCGTTGTACTAATAATACGTACAAAATATATTTTTAAACAGTTTGTACAAATATTTGATCAAGTTTATTTATGAAATTGTTTCTTACGTCTAAAATACAAATACTTGTTAATAAGAAGTAGTCAAAAACATTAAAACTCAAATTTAACATTTTTCGGACGGTTCTTACAAACCATTAAAAGCTTTAATTGTTGTAATTTTGAGATAATGCTACAATTGTGTCATTCCCTTTATAATTTTCAGTAACGGTAAGGACAAACTCTAATGTTTACATATATTATTTCAGAATATGGAACTTATAGAACACATAAAACTAACAAACAAATACTCAAACCAAAACTGTCTACCTAAATTAAAAGCACAAAATTTGTCTAAACAAACTCAAGTCTAAGACCCGTTCGACACGTGTCATCGACCAACTCACACCTCGGCTCAGATCGAACCGGTTGGAACCCAAGCGTCAGCTCCAGATCAAGCTCTCCATCATCCACCTCCGCTTGGACCCGGCTCACCCGCGAACCATCGACCGTCTCTACCGTAGCCACGCTCTCATTCTCATGCTCAGTCAAGTGACTCCCACTCGACTCATGACTCTTGGCCCGTTTGGAAACCCGGTCCGGTTCACTCTCCAACTCCTTTTTCCCAGACCGCTCGGTCCGGTTGTTTTCAGCCTCCAACTTGTCTCCAATATCTCTACCAACATGCCTAATATTAATATCCAACGTGCTTAGTTTGTCAGACGAGATCTGCGTAACGGGTTCGCCATTGAGAACAGCATCGACCGCGGCTTGGCACAAGTGCCAGTTATTGGACCACAACAAACCGACCGAGCCGTAAATAGGATTGACGATGCGGCCGCAGGACTCGTAGAGCAGAGAACGGAAAATGGCTGGTCGGAGATGGTCCGGGCCGGAGTTGATGAGGTTCATAAGACCGGCCCGGCCGTAGAATTTGGCGAGGAAGACGGTGGCGTGTGCTTGGGATTCGGGAGATTTGATCCATTGAAGGCAGGGCCGGATGCTGCAGTTTTCACTGCAGCCTTTCCGGAGGACGCGGCAGCCATTGCAACTCATCCTCATTTTTTTTTTAAATTTGTAGGGAAAGATTGAATTGTTTGGGGGTGTTTTGTGGAAAATTGCGGGGTTTGAGATGAGAATAGAGGAAGGGAGCGTATAAATACTTAAATATGGGAGGCGGTGGCCACTGGTTTATCAAATGTGGGAAAGGCGGATTTCATTTAATGGTTTTCTTTTTTTATAGCTGTAGGAATTGCAAAGCTTCTGGAGTATTTGTTTTATCTTTTTTTATTTTGTTTTGTTTTGTTTCTAACGTGGCGTCGCATGGGCTGGGTTATGATTTGGATTCCCAAAAATGGGTAGTTTCACATTTCAATTCAGTAAGATCTGAAACATGATTTAAAAGGATAACTGTTGATCTTCGTATATAATATTACATCAAAAAATCACAGCGTTCCCACGATATAAAACTGAAGTAATTTAATACTTTGAACAGATTTCCAACTGTAAGACGATTGTTAAATAGGCTCCAATACAGTAAACTTCCCATAACAAAATGTTTTATGGATACTTTATACAGGAAAATTATTGTTAATAACAAAATTTCCGTCCTTTAAATTAATTTTCCCTATTTTTTATCGGTCGTTAGCATTGTTACAAAACCTTATGTACCTAAACCAAACGAACCCTAAGTTATTTCAGCCATTATGTTGAATTTTGAGTTTAACTGCAAAATGTAACCTATGATCGGAAGCTCCAAGGTACAGAAATACGAAATTGCAATATGGAATCTCCTTGTAAAAAGCTATAATAAAACACGGTATAGAGTAAACTAAGCTTAACTACTACTACCTCGCAACAGATATAGCCTATATATATCTTTTTGTTGCATTAAAAAATGCGAAGAAATATTAAATCCCTAGTACATAAATACGGTTTATTTCAGAGTTGCGAGATTGCACGATGCTTACTTGATTTTGAAATATAGAATATTGTTAACTTCTTTATAATTTTTTAAAAGAGATCGAACTATTTACCGTTTTCAGTTTCTCAAATGTTTTTCAGTCTCGATAAACAACTTGAATTTTATTGGCTATTTTTAAATCTTTCTATGTGTATTTAATTATGAAAAAAAATAGAATTTTTCAGAAATCTTGATTTCTTTCCTCAAAAATTAGCTTCTCAAAGATATTGTATTTTCATAAATTGCTTCTGTTGCTCAATTCTATCGCAACTAAAAGTTAAGCTGACCAACACATTCAAGCCTCATCCGTTTCAAATTTATCACCGTTCTTAATTTTTAGAAAACATTTCCACCGGTTTATCATTTAAATCGGAGTGGATAAAAGCAACCTAATTTACACAAGCTCAAATATACTTAACAATGTTTTAAGTGCATAAAGTTTCCATTATTCTTTTCAAAGATAATCAACTCATGTTTATCTTTCAATACAGTGTCCAACTCCAATATAGAAACACTCTACTTATACATTTATATAAAAAGAAGCCTTTGCAACTACTACCAATATAAGAATGAGATTTCCACTAGCGTGGTAAATTTGCTATTAGTTTGTGTAGTCCTTTCATTTTCCTTATTTCGTCTTATCACATCCCACTTTAATTATATGGATCTCATGGTACTAGCCTTCTCCACCCACATTTAAATCTATAATTTACTTGTTACTGCTAATTAGATATAAGTAAACTCTACTAGCATTTCTTTATGGAGTAAATTGAAGGAACTGAGCCAGCACGCAGCGGAAGAAATTGGTGAATTTTAAAAATTTTACCATTTTTGAATCATTAATGGACCTATGAAGTCTAAATATATTTATATCTTACCTAAATTTCTTTGAAATAAAATCAGTATTTTATTTAATACCATATTTTGTTTTATTAATTTGATTCTAAAACAATAAAGAATGGGATATAAAAATAAGGTTTGAATATATCAAATATATTCATTCCATAATTGTGTGAGAATAGTTAAACATAAGGCACATATGATCAATTGATAACATGATATATATGAATAAGTTTAAAGGTAATCACATAAGGGACAAAAAGAAAATAAATAAAAGATGACAAAGATGAATGATTCATCTTCCCCTTTTTGACAAACTTGATTTATGCAACGTTCAATTAGCAATCAATGATTATGACATAAGATTGGGAATAGCTAACAATAATTCATATGCATAAACTACTGCATCGTTTAAAATTGTTTGAAATTAATATAGCATTTAAACTATACAATTTGAAATATAAACAAGTTTTATATGTATGCGTGTGTGTAACTATATCTATATAAAGGTTAACCCAAAACTTCTTAATTAATTCAAAATAAAACATATAACATTTAAATTTTCTGATGTATTTATAAACTTATATAAACTTAAATTAGTTAACAAAATATATATGTATACAATTAAATCAAGAGATTCAACCTATATGGATTTTTTTTACAAAAGTGAAACATACTAAACCGAGCAATATATTAACAAGCCTTTGAATACTTAAAAAGTACTAGTCATGTCAAATAGGGTAACAAATTTATAAGTTTATTGTAATCAATTTACTATTAAAACATCCTTTAATCATGTGTGGATTTCAATTACAATAAAATGCAGATAATAAAGACAAATAAACTTTCAATTCTAAAGAGATTCAACCAATCTGAATAAATAATTATAAAACAAAAGGTGATACATACTGAACTAAGCAATATGTTAAAATCCTTTGAATAGTTAAAGAAGGATAATTGTGATGTCAATTAGGGTAGAAAATTTAGAAATTAATTGTAATCAATTTATTATCAAAACATCATTTAATCATATGTAAGTTTCTATTACAGTAAAAATGCAAACAATGGGAACATGTAAACAATCAAATCAAAAAGATTACGTTTTGATTTGAATGTTTAAACATAGATCTAAAATTAAAATATTGTGTAATCATATACAAGTTTCAGTTTTGATTTATTTAAATAATAAAAAAACCAATCAATTCATATAATAAAAAATTTGAAATACATAAACTATTTTCAAATCAAATGAGACAATATTTATTCAATTTTGTTCATTAAAACATTATATCAAAATTATTAGAATAAAAAGATCATACATTAATTCCAAAGTAGCCTTGAAGTGCACCTTGAAACATTGAATTTTTCCTCTAGATGTAGCCAATGAATCGTACCTTGAATGATGAATCAAATCTCCTAGATTCAGAAATCAGCCTCCAGATGTTGCAAGGACCAAGAGGAATAAACCACTTTTCATAATTGATTTTATTTGTATTTGATTATAGAATAATTGAAGCCATGGAAAATCTCATATTTTCAGTCATTAGAGAAGGAGAGAACCGGAAAAGTTATAGAAAGAAAATGAAAAATGAAAAACTCAATTGCACGTAGAGAATGAATTAGAGAATATGTTCTATTTGAAAGAAAGAAACATTTACCATTCTTTAATTAAAATTTCTCTAATTAATTATCTTGATTAACTTTCTCTTGTCACTCCTATTTCTTTACATGGTATGGCTGAAAATTACGTGCCATTAAATGACATAGATTCCATAAATTAACGCATGCAATTATCTTTTATTCAATTACAATGATATCATATATCAATGCGCGCAAATATAACTTTTATAAATTCATTCAAATAATTACAAATAACTCGCAAATATCAAATAAAATAAATAATAATTAATATTTCTCACATACTAATTAATTTACAACTTTTTATAAATTAATTAAATCACATGGTTTTTCGGAGAATTCATCATTACGGTTGTGCAACTCAAAGGTGTAAATTCAGTCCGCGATTAATATTGAACATTTCAATTATTAACATTCACACGTCACTTAGCAGGTGGTGTGACATTTTGGCTGAATTCATCGCTTACGCATTTTTTGGTAAAATCCAATTTTACTTATTATAAGCGATACCTAATAGTGACAATTATTTACACCAATTTTCTCGTCAAAACTATATCACTTTGGATTTATGGAATTTGATAATGGTCAAAATTCCAATATCATCCACATTCAACTTTATAGTCCAAACACAAAGTCTTTGGGTTCAATAATAACAATTATTATTAACCGAAATGCTCTGACCAGACACTTTAACTTTGAGTTGACTTCAGTTGACTATGATACTAACCTCATATAACTGAGGAGACGAATCCTCTCTTGAATAGTGTTTCACTTCCAATGCTTCCACTCGACCCAACTATAGTCATTCGATAGACGTCGTGCCATGATTTAACTATAATCAAAGCGGAGCTTCCACATTGAAGATCAACAGTATTCTCAAGTCGAGAGAACTGTGTAAATTAGTCATATCGATATTCTCTGCTTGACTTTAGTTATATTAACCAATAGAAAACTATCTAGTGAGTCATTCCATATTTATCTAGTAACTATTAGTACGTAACCTATAGGTACCCTCAGTAGTCATGACTGATACACTACCCAACATTTGGAGAGCGTTGTGTACTCTAGTCTCAACGGATATATCAATATCCAGTTTCGATGCATCTTGACTAGGAACATTTAAAATGGTATACTTGTTTTATTGTGATAAATTACTCACGGTTACAACACTTTATAACTATTATCACAAATTATGTCATTATGGATTTTCTATTAAATATATTTTTAATTAATTAATTAATATAACCACATTATATCAAGTATATAATAGAAAGAAACACCTTTATTATGAACAAGATTGTTCAACGAGTTAGATATATGTAACAAATTACATAATTGCCCCTATGGCATACCCCTAACTCTATCAATCTCCTACTTGCACTTGGGCCAATTATGGAATCTTATTCCAACTTCTCCAATCGATTTCTCAAAATCAGTTAGGTCAGTCCCTTTGTGAATTGGTATGCTATTTTGTTTCAATTATCTGCTCTGTCAATCAACTCTCTCCGACGGTGATAAAGTGCTTTATCACATGGAACAATTCGGAGTATGTCTCTTGACCTCTAAGGAGCTCTAAGTTCTATTACGAACCATAACATCCTAGAAAATTTTGGAAAAATTCCAGAAAATCAATTAATATGTTCTTTTCAACATATAAAATTTTCGGATCCAAATAATAAATTATTTTCCCGTAAATAATTTTATAATCCAAAATACCATTTTCTTCCTTGGAAAATTCATAAAAATTTCACATAAATTCAGAAAAATCTGAAAACTGAAACCCATCATTAAAATGACTTTTTAGATCATTGTTAACGCTGAAAGTTGAACGCTAACACCCGGTGTGTGTAGTAACAATGTGAAAGCACCACCCGTTGGTACGGGAACAGAATATAAGCTGAAAATAGCAGAAAACAGTAAAGGGACAACATATTTATAGTGGTTCGGCCCGTAATTGAGCCTACGTCCACTTTATATTCTTTATTGCTGATCTGGTTACAATTTGATACAATGCACTTCGAATACAATTCACTTCGATCACACAAGCACTTCAGATTAGTAACTCAAACTTTGACGATGAGATTTGTTGAATCCATGTCGGATGTGTAGAATCTCGTTCAAAGCTTGTTGTAGTATCTTCAATGTTTGGAGTTCTTCAAGTCTTGGATGAGTTGAGAATTCGGCAAAGTAATGACGCTTTAGAAAATGATTGGCCAAAAGTCCTCTTTACGTTCGGAGTAGGTTGGTATTTATAGAGAATTTGACCCCTTAGGTCGTAAGTCGTGGTCGACTTAAGGTAGGTCGTGGCCGACCTACTGAGTCCAGCTCGTGGCTTGGTAGAAGTTTACTCACCCATTTGGATCCATGTTACAAGTCCTAAGTCGTATACGAGTTAACTTCTTCCAGCATAAGTATTGCGACAGCGGACTATAACTCGGTGGCTTTAGGTCGTGGACGACTTAAACTAAGTCGTGAGTCGCAGCTTAACTGGTAAGCTCGTTTATTTCAGATTATAAAACAAGTCCTAACCCGCTGACGAGCTAGGAGGTAAGTCGTAGATAGCCTTAAGTCATTCACGACACATGCTAGGTTGTAAGTCGTAGATAGCCTTAAGTCGTGGATAGCCTTAAGTCGTGGATAGCCTTAAGTTGTAGACAGCCTTAAGTTGTAGACAGCCTTAAGTCGTAGACAGCCTTAAGTCGTGGATAGCCTTAAGTCGTCAACTCCTTTAAGTCGACCAATCTTTGACTCGTTAAGGCGTCCAGTTCTTGACTCGTTAAGTCGCATAATCCTTAACTCGTTAAGTCGCATACCCTTCTTGAGTCGCATACTTTTCTTGAGTCGTGTAGTTCTTAAGTCGTTAGGTTGTTAGGTCGTCCAGACCTTAAGTCTTTAGGTCGTAAGGACCCTAAGTCGTTGATCAAACGGGGTTAACATTTGCCCCTCGAAGTACACGCCTAAGTCGTAGGTCGTGTGCTTCGATTCCCTTAACTCGTATGTGCCGATTCAAGTTCCATTGCTCCAAGATATAAAAGCTTGAGTCGCTCCTTCTGCTTCCTTCTTCTCACTTGCTCTATCGTTTGAAATCACCATTGACGTAATTCCGAGCCTTCAAAGACGAATTCCAACCATCCAATCACCGATCATCTTTCCGTTATACTACGTAAGTGAATCCGGTCATCCTTCACCCACGTCCATCGTCGAATTGCTAACTCCCCATTTTCCGACTTCAATTCACTTTTTGGTGCCGCGTTTCATTACGAATAATGTTTCGATCGATCTGTGATTGCCATCGATCATGTTGTGGTTGTGATAGAGCAGCAATGTATCGGATTCATGGCAAATCTGAGGCGATTCGAATTGGTTTTTGGGTGATTCAATGGTGTGATGGAACGAGGATCGTTGTTGATTGAGAGGTTATTGGGTTAACGGGTTAGGAGTTAGAAGGGTAACGGGTTAGGAGTTAGAAGGGTAACGGGTTAGGAGTTAGGGAGAAAAGTCGGTTAGTCAAATGGAGTGAGATATTGGCTTGGTCACGACTTAGCAATTTCGTGCGACCCAGTGACTTCCACGACTTAATTCTGAACCGACCTAGCAGCTTTTGCGACCTAAACTTTGAGTTGTGGCCGAGTTAGGACTTGGAGAATTTTCTCACTGCTTTGAACTAAAGTTTTTCTTCTTTTCCACGACTTACGACTTAAAGTGCTGCCGACTTAAAGCACCAACGACTTAAAGTTGAAGTGACCTAACTTAACCCGCCTCATAATCCTTAGGTCGTGGACGAGTTAGCCAGAGAACCAATGACTTAACTTAACCCTTAGGAAAATTTCTTAAGTCGTCGTGAGTTAGCACTTGAGTCGTTGGCGACTTAGCACTTGTACTTTTAAGCTTTGCCTGAACTTTGAATTATTGTTTGAACTTTGAACTGTTAAACTTTGCTGCATTCTTTCACAGATCACTTTGACTCGCAAGCTAACAACCTGTTTAATACAACATTTACAGAAAATTGGGACGAATATACTGCCACTGACTGCCTACATCAAATGACAGATTAGTTAATAACAGATAATCAACTTAAATAGATTGTGTGAACGAAGTGCTTTAAATCAACAAATTCAAGCAAAGTATTAAAGCAACATTGAAATAGTCAACTGAAAATGACCGGTTTGCACTAATACTGTACCTGAACTTTAAATTAACAAGTCCTGAAATTTGGTAATCGATCAATTGTCGACTAGCTTAATTCCAGTTATATTTACTTGTTATCTTCATTAGTTCTGCACAACACTTCACACTTTTTAGGAAACGTGCACCTTCATATTTGAATATCCAGTCATGATAGGACCACTGAAAGCAATGAAGCAACACCAACCGGTCGTGTGTCATCCGAGAGAACCATCGAGCCACACAATGCTTCAGTTCATGCTAGGACTGTCCACCACAATGAAGATAAGGATGGCATGGACCCTATATCCTTGGTCATTCCCCAAAGAGCAAAAGAGCTCATTACAACATGAAATGAGCAAGTTGCACCCTAATGGCAAGCGGGGATAACCAAGGCAGCAACTTCTACCCTCTCAATGTTGGCAAACTCACCGTGGAAGCTAGGGGAAACCTCAATCCTCCGACTCTAGCACAAACGTCTATATGGTCGAGGTTGTCATAGAGCGCATGATTATGTGCTGTACAATCCAATTTAGAAGCCAAATCTAATCTTGTCGATGACCAACTCAATCCTCGCATGACAGATTCAAATATTAAAGGGGTCGGTTACTCCCCTCGAGTTAATATCAATAAACTGTGTCGACCCTAACAATGTCTTTTAGGTCGGCACTGAACTTGGCCCGAAGATCAGAGACGAGCTGGTTAGATTCTTAAAACAAAGGAAAGACGTCTTTGCTTGGGGGCACGTCGAAATGATCGACATTGATCCATGAGTCATTTGCCATGCATTGAATATTGATCCAAAGGCAACCTCCATCCGTCAAAAGCATAGACCACTCAATCGAGAAAGTACCGAGCTCTCAAAGAAGAGGTGTAGAAACTATTGACCAACGGCTTCATCCCGGATGTAGAATACCCGGTCTGGGTAGCCAATCCAGTACTTGTTAGAAGACCAAATGGACCTTAGAGAATTTGCATCAACTTCCCCGACCTCAACAAGGTCTGCCCTAAAGATAACTTTCCATTACCTCGCATCGATCAGCTAGTAGATGCGACTAGTGGACTTAGGCGGGTTGGGAATTTGAAGTGTTGTGCCTAAGATAAGTACAGGGGACGACTTTGTGCCTATATTTGGCACCCTATGAATCATATGATGATATGATATGATGCCATGCTTTGTTGTTGAATGGTTAAACAGACCACGTAGTACGACTGGGCTATGGCGGTGCAACTTAAATTGGATATGCCGGAGTCTTCTGGTTTAGCTATGACAGCGCGATCTGGTATAAATATTTTGGCACAACTTGTAATGGTTGTAGAGACGTAGTTTGGAATGGCTATGGTGGCACAGTTTGATAGGTTATGATAGCACCGTCATTCTTTTATAAGTCGGTGCAATTCTGTATTATATATCCACGCAGTTTGGTTTTAGCTATGTTTCCACGACTTATCCAGCTAGGTTAGTAGAGTTTTCATTTATCGTGCTATGTTGGCTCTTTGCCGTGAGTTATCTTTGTGTATGCTAGTCTATGATTGGGCTGTTTTGTGAGGACGCGACTACTAGGTGTTGTGCTTTGTTATTGCTTTAGCTGGGGAAGTGCAGTTTGGCTTGGGAAAGTGCAGTTTGGGCTAGGAATGATGACGCGGCCTATCTTAATTATGTCGGAGGAATTGGCTCTTGAACGGGTATGCCATTTGTGTACATTTGGAATTATGATGCCTTACAATAATTGCGATGTGACCAATATAGTCTACATCATCTCTATGCAGTTTGCAATATTGATCCATATTGATTTTCGTAGTGGATTCAATTTGAGTTTGAGACTGCGTTGATAGTTGCATATGAATTGCAGACCGTTGCGTTGAATGCTTTTGCAGGGTCTTAAATGTTGTATTGCTGAGACACTCCTAGTTCCTTTTAAATATAGACATGGTCCTTTTTGTCTTCTTATTGGCTAGCGCGTTCCTTGGTTTTATACATTTGAATTTGCACCATATATTTTATAAGAGAAAAATGGGTGTAACAATTATATTTTCCCCATGAGTGGGAATATCTAGGAATTTCTAGTATATCATAAGTTAAAATAACTATTTTAAACCCAAGTCGATACAAATAATATTTAGTTATATGTCAATACAAGCGATAATTTACTTCCTTCCTTTGATATTAGTTGTTGACTTCGAACATTTAAAAACCAACAAATCAACACAAGATTTTATTTCAAATATTAATGAAAAATATTTGTTTACGTGTCTTTAATATTAATAAAGAGATTTCAATAAATAGATTTTCACAATGTCGTTTTGAAATACTGAAAATACCCTACATCTATCAATGAAATCTTACCATTAGTTTGCAACTCCACCACCATTCACTTTTCAACCATTGGTTAATGGAATTTACTAATTTATCCGACAATCAAAGCTTTTGCATTTATAATACATATCCATTCCTAAAATTCTTATTAAATAAAATATAAATATTTCTAGATATTAGATGCAAGTACGTGCGAACCACGCTAGTCACAAATAATTACATCAACAATCATATCGTTTTCTTGCAAAACAATTGAACATCAATATCAATTATGATTGTTTATAATAGTAAGAAAAAGACTGTCCAGTGTTGCTAGTGCATAACAATCATGCTACAACTTAATGTTCCGTTGACGTCTTTGGTTCATAGATTTTGGGATTTGAAATAAGAGAATAGTAAAAAAAAGCTGTCAAAATAATTCCAGAAAGGTAATCCAATAAAATTTATTAAAGGCTTTTAATTTTAATTGCTATACAAGTATAATAAACTTTTCCTTTTAAACAAAAAGAGTGGTACACGTGTAGCTTCTTTTTTGAAAAAATGGGTGCATGTGGAATTTAACACTGAGTATGGAAAGGATGTAAGAAAACAGCCAATTAACACTCAATTTTAAATTTAATCAACTGGGTTCGGTAATTTCTCCGAGTCCACAAAATGAATTTTGTGTTTTAAATGTGGAGGAGAAGAAGTGGCAAAAGAGATGGCGGTTGTCGGTATTTTCTAACAGCGGAAAATAAAAGAAAATTATTTTCAATTTTTCAAATCAACCGTTTTCATCTGCTCTGTTTTTGCATCTGTTTTAAAGTGACGGTTGAAAACGTAAAACACAAAACTCATTTTAATCAGACGTTAACTTAGTATTTCATACGAAGGATTTTCTAAATTAATTAATTTTTATGTAATAGTTTTAACGTGCATTGGCATAGATAACAATGATTATCTAAAAGAAAAATACAAAATGGCTAATTGAAAAGTCAATCCTGTGGGTCTAAAATAAGGGTGGATGGAACACTTCATATGGTAATTGTGTTCCTCAATCAATCTCAATATTTAACATATTTTAGCAGTTTCTATTTCTATATTTAAACGCGTTTTTGTTTATTTTCTTCCATGTACTGCTTTTGCAACTTGCTTTTCATGTTAGTAGTTCAAGGAACGATTAGGTACACTTAGAATTAACACGTGATTTGTATGTATTTCAATTAAGATCATTAATTTAGATGAATTCTGGGAAGTAAAATCGAAAAAAGAAAAAAAAGAAAAATCAAACTATTTAGAAGCTTAATGATACTTTTCCGATTATACACACGATGTTTTAAAGTTTTATTTTCTTAAACCGACGTGAACCAGAAACAGTGGATATAGATCAGAATGACAATACATTTTTATAAGTTTAATCTTAGTATATTTATGACATTTATGACAATGTATTTTTGCCAGTTATAAAATATTTGGAACCTTGGTATGCTGGGGTTTTCCGCGGTTACAAGCTATAATATTATAATTAAGTGCTATTGAAACCAACTAATTATTAGCCTATGGCTTGCAAATGCAATGACGTACGCTATGCTTACTATTTAAATATTATAGAATCTTAACTTGTTTAATCCACTAATCAAACTTTATCAGTTGAGTTACGATTTAGTCACTAATCAAATTCATTAATCAAATTCATAGTGGGACCAGTCAGATTAGGATTCAATGCACGATGCCAATAGTTCAAATCTTGATGTTACTCTCGCCAAGTCAATCCGTGGTTGTTCAACTTTTGGCATTATAACTTGATAATTTATATATACTACTTCGTATAATGGTGCTTATTATATGGTGAACTCCTATTATGATCGGGATTATCCGTCACGTTACAGTATTTGTTAAATAGCTACAACCATATCTAAACTATTCGTATTCGCTTGGGTAAGTTTGAGGTGAGATCAAAGTTCGCGCACGTTTTACCATTTTTAACAGTCAGTCCACCAAACTAACCATCGAAATTTTTTATTTTTTTCACACTAAATTTTTACAGTGATAAAAAGGTTAAGTGTTTGTTTTTTTTATTGAACAATTTCTGGAGTTTTTAGCTCAATTTTGAAGTAAAACGAAAAAAGAAAAAAAAATCTTGTTTTATCCAGCAATCCACATATTCAGTTTACTAGCTATAGAAAAAAGTTGAACTAATCGTGAAAAAGTGAACAAACCACATATTGTTTAGACGCTAGTTTAGTTCAATTTTTTGAACAAAACATTATTGGTTATTGTCAAATTGCAAAAGTGAGTAGTGAGTTTGAATTTTGAATGATTAGAATCTCGGAATAATATAAAATTTTGTAAAATACAACTGCATATATGCACCGCAATTATATTAAAAAAAAAGTATGTGAAATATGCAGGTAATAAACATGAGGGAATTAATTGACGAACAGAATTAAAACGAGTCATTATAAACTAACCTAGACGGATAAATTTTAAGGTAAGGTAATCAGTGGTCATGAATGAGTGGTAAGCTAATCTTGTAATCTCCAAGAAAACAACATAGGAGAGTATGGAAAGCTGCCAACCTCAACAACTTGTTTTAATCTCCTTGCAACTTGGAGAGGGTTAAGAGGCAACATATTAAAATATATTGCATAAAAAATTGAAAAGTTTATTTAGTCGACTATCATCTTAATTAATTAATTGTTTAATCTAGGATACATCCCCCTTGTGTGCATATTTTTTATGTTCCTTCAACTTCTATTCGTTTTTTAAAGACCAACTGCACTTTTATATTTCGAAACTAGAGGACGCAACACCGGTTTTAACGTGAATGGTTTTCTGTTCGAATATTTTATTCTTTAAAATCGGGCTTTCTTCTTAAATTGTATCAGATGCATATCTAGTTTTCGTATGATCTGCATAGGTTGAAAACAATTTACCTTTCATAATTAGGCTTTTTATTTATTCAAAAAAAGAGTCACATGTTCCTGTTTTTTATGTTGTTATACAAAAAGTTCATGCAAAAATGAATATGTAAATTTGGTCTATATTTTTCATAAATAAAAACACGCAAAGTGTCTTGCACTTTTCTGACAGAAAATGCAAAATAATTTGCACTTTTCTAATTTTAAAATATTTTTTGAAATTTTCGAAATTTTGGAAATTTTGAAAAACGCAAGTTAACTTGCACTTTCTATCAAGAAAGCGCAAGCTAGTTTACGCTTTCTAATTTTGAATTTTTTTTTGAAAATTTTAAAATTTTTGAAAAGCGCAAGGTAATTTGCGCTTTCTATCAGAAAAGCGCAAGCTAGTTTGCGCTTTCTGATTTTTAAAATTTTAAAAAACGCAAGCTAACTTGCGTTTTCTGGTTTAGAAAAAACAGAGACTTAATTTACATACTTACTTCTACAGGGACTTTTCTTATAACACCATCAGAAATAGGGACCTTTCATGCGAAGCCCCTTATTTATTTCTATGTTATTCACAAATTACAGCCTTTTGTTTTATTTCTTCACCACCCTCATAAGAAATATAATACTTTAATATTTTATTGGAACCGTAATATTGTAAAATCATAGTTTTTACCCTTTAAGTATTGTTAAAATAAAATGGTATTATGTAGTGTATGTTAAATATATATAGTAATAAAACAATTTTAAGTTAAACATTTATCATTGTTTATATATATATATATATATATATATATATATTTGTTTAAGTGATCTGGTTACTTTTATATTTAAAAGAAAATTTGGTTTTACTATTTTATTCATAGAAATTACAAAATGCTGGTATTTGAATATAAAATGTTTAGAGAGAATAAAATACATTATAAATAGTTGTAAAATTCATAAATTATGTAAGGATTTTGAAGTATAATATCACGAAAAAATTAAGAAGATGGGTGAAATTCCTATGATCAGTGCAAAGATTGGAAATTCTTTTTGCTATGCTATTGTTTATTAATAGAATAATAATTTACTAAGGTAAATGAAATATAAACTAAAGTTGTTATTATCAATAATTTACTAAGATGATCAAATCATGAATTAATGCTTTTATTTTATTCATGTGTATAACTTTTGTTATGTATTTTACATATTTTCATATTTAAATCAAATTTTCGTTTTCAGTTTTTGTTAAAATATAATTGTGGTATACACATTAAAATTGTCATTTTTAGGATTTAAAAGACGAATCAATTAATATACGTTAACCGAGTTATTTAATAGTTTAAATGCAAGTTTAGTTAAGTAATCTAAATATATGAATTCAAGTGTAAACTAATGTAAGAGAATTTAGGAGAACTATGTAGATAACTATAAAAATTATTATCAAATGTAGGCATTTGAATGTAAATGGTTGAAGAGTGTTATAACTATTGTGATTAGTTGTAAAGTTCATATATTATATACAATTTTAAAACAAAATTCCAAGAGAGGATAAGAAAAGAAGGAAGAAAATTCATTTAATGAGAAAATAGAAAATTCTTCCGTTTCACTATTATATATACACAGATAACATATTGAGCTAAGTTAATTATAAATAAATGTTGTTATTGTTGATAATTTATCGGGATGGAAAATTTCAAATTAAAGTTATATTAATATTTACGTATATAATTTTTTTATGTGTTTTATATTTTTTATTTGAATCAAATTTCAATTTTAGTGATTTTGTAAAATAAATGTGTTATCTACATTAAAATTGTCAATTTTAGAATTTATTAGATGAATTAATAAGTACTAATTAATTGATTTTATTTAAAAAATTAAGATTAGTTAATTGATTTAAAAATAAGGATTTAAATGTGAAATGATATGAGAGAATTGACGAGAACTTTGTAATAAATAAAATTTATAAATATAGGTATTTGATTCAATAATAGTTTGGGTGGAAAAAAAATCGTGATTAATATATTGAAAACTATAAATTATTATAAGGATTTTAAACAAATTTTGAAGAGAGAACCAAGGAGAGAGGAGAAAACTCCTACAGTTAATGAAAAGGCTAGAAATTCTTTTACTTTAAATAAATTAACTAGTGTGTAACCCGTGCATTGCGCACGGTAATATTGTAAAAAAGAGTATTTATACTTTAAGTGTTAAAATTAGAATTTTGTCATACAATGTATGATAAATTAAGTGAAATAAATGAACTATAAATTAAAGTTATTAATATTGTTTAAGTATAATTTATGTTATATATCTTATATATCTTTATAACTAAGTAAAAAAATAATTTTATATTTTTTGTTAATATGAATATATTATATTGAAATTGACATATTTTAATGATTTATTATATGGGTTAAAAAATATTATTTAACCAATACTTTTTAAATATGCTAAATTTAAAATCACATCGTCAGTTTAAATATCTGGACTTAAAGGTAAATAGTAGTTAAGAATTGAGAAGGATCTTGCAAAAATTATAGAAATTTTATTGCAGAATTATTTGAGGATAAAAAATGAAATTCTGTAATGTAGCATACGATAAATTTTTAAGATAACTAAATAGTTATAATTGTTTTACAAATTAACTTTGTCATTATTATTAATGTACGTAATTTAAAGTATGAGATCTATATATCTTTATAGTTGAATGAAAAAATAATTTTACTATTTTTGTTAATATTATATATATATATAGACCCAAGTTCGAGCCCAGCCTTGCAAACACTTCTCGCAAAAAAAGTACCCTATGGGTTATAGGTGTCATGAGTTGAAGTGGCAGACACAACTTAATCCTCCCGGAGTTGGTTGGTCTACCTTCCCTCCCGGAGGTCCTTTGTATCGATGAGTCTCTAAACATATATATGTATGTAGAGCCGACATATTTTTAGGATTTATTAGATGCGTAGACCAACTATTTACTGAGATTATTTAAGTAGTTTAAATTTGAGATTCCGTAAGTAGCTTAAATACAAGAATTTAAATATAAAATATTAGGAAATACTTGGGGGAGGGTCATAAACAATTGTAGAAATGTTAAAATGTAGATATGTGAAACTAAAAACTGAATTTTAAAATGCAATGTATGATAAATTTATTGAGATAAATGAATAATAAACTAATTTTCTTAATATTACATATGTATTTTTTTTTGATAAAAATTTGTGATCCTCTTCAAAAAGAGGAGAGCACACATGCGAATATATATATCACTGATATAAAGAGCTGCCAACAAGCCTAGCGGGGAACAAAAAACCAAATACATATATATCAAAACTCAGGTACTCCTAAGATGAGTTCCGGCAAGGCCACCACCCATCACACCCCAATATCGAGCTCCAACATGGCCACCACCCGATATTAAGGTGTTAGAAATACCTAAAAAACTAGAGGAAAAAACAAAAAACTACTGGAAGACGCCCCAGACTAATGAGAAAGCTCCAACCAACTGAAAAAGTGAATAAGCATCTGCTCTGAAGTGGATCTGTATATTATTTATGTTATATGATTTATATATCTTTATAATTGAATGAATTTTTTTTATCACTTTTGTTGATATGAATATGTATCCATATTGAAATCTTCGTGTTTTAAGTTTTAGTAGATAAATTAAAGAATATTATTGAATTTATTTGAATAATTTAAATTCAAGCTTACACAATGAGTTAAAATATATTGATTTAAATGTATAATATTAGGTGATATTAAGGAGGATTTTTTAAATAACTATAAAAATTTCAAAATATAGGTATTTGACGTTAAAATAAGTATTTTATAATGTAATGCACGGTAAACATATTGATATAAATGAATTATAAATTAAATTTATAATTAATTTATGTATATATTTTACGTTATGTGATTGATGTATTTGTATATCCGAATGTGAGTTTTATATTTATTTTTTTGCCAAGACAAGGCGGCATTTATAGTGGTCCGTTCATTTTTATAAATGAAAGATTATACAGGTTTGAGACTGAATGTCTTAGAAACTACAACTTACCCAAAGTACAAATCAGATAGGCATACATATAATTCAACACCAATGAAATCACAAAACCGAATATGACAATAAGATATTTGATAGATTACTGAGGCAACAAAACACTACAAGTAGGCACAGTGTCCTTGGACCGCTTAAGGGCCATATCCAACATAGAATACTGAATACCATCATCGAGGTTGTTTGGAATAAGAGTATCCATGTGCGGAGATGAAGATCCAGGGGCTAGATGTGGATGAAGCCGAACAGGCACAACAACCATGGAAGGATTTGCATGCGAAGCGGCATATAAAGCAGTGAAAGGCTGCAAATTTATTATGTTCTTAGAAGTTATTTCACTAGTTGGCACGATGTCCGACAAAGGCACTATAATGGGCTTGGCAAGCCAAACTCGATGGGGAGGCTTCTGTAGGGGAGGTGTCAGCCTGATTGGAGGGTATGATTACAAGATGAGGTTGAGTGTCCAAAAGATTTGCTAAACGTGCAAATAGGAGGCTACCAAAGAAAAATGACATCCACTTTACCAGTAACATGTTCAGAGAGACGAACGATAGAGAGGATGGGAGTTATTTTTCTGGGGTTATTTCTACTGAGGTTCGAGCATAAACTAATCTATCATGGCGCTCCGTTGTTTCATCAAAACAAACAAGCTTTTCAATGTTGCCTACTAACTAGTCAAGGCCCGCTAATGGCTGAAAAAGAGAAGGGATATTGGTGAGACAAACCTAAACTCTAATGGAGCGGACTTGTTCTCGAACAATGTTAATAGTAGGGGTCCAATTTGTAATAATAAATATCTTGTCTCTAATGATGAACGAGTCGGACTCAATAATTCTAGCATGATCATCTAGGCATGTGAAGTTAAAAAAGAATATATCTTTGTCAAAGAAAACATTCACTTTACCCTTAAGCCTTTAAGAACTAATCAAATAATCCTTTACTAGTTTGTAAGGCAAGCTTTTACCAAGAAAAAAAACCAACTAGTTAGTTCTCCCAATATGAGTTACGATTGTCTACAACTTTATGAGGAGGAATTAAGATATCATTAACACTAGTATTTGTATAATAGCCTGAGACGTACCCTCCAGTGGTTCTTGGTTTGCGAGTAAATAAAGATTTCCAGTGAACTTTGGTAGTAGGCTTTTGTGGAGCAGGGCATGTTTTCGTCTTGGCCGGATGAGTTTTAATTATAGGGTCATGTAGAGTATCCATATCGGAAGCCTGCCCCACACAAGCGCCTTGCTTCACAAAGCCATCTGCATATATAGCTGAAGAACATTAAGGACTACAAGGCCCAGAACACGATGGTGATTTGAACAAAGATTCCGTATACAACAAGTCTACAACTTGAGAAGGTTTTGTTGTAGGCTGGCATTTGTAGCGACCAAGAAATTCAAACACTTCGTCTTCAAATATCGAAACATTTTGAGATATGTTTAAGGGTTATAAATATGATTTTATAACCTTGTTTAACATCATTTAATTAATAAATAATGTTAAGAAACTTGTTTTTTAAAAGTGTTTACAAAAATATATTCTTCGAAAAAAAATCGATAATGTGACAAAAAATCGGTTTATCGATAAACAATTTTTCGGTTGATATAAGTTGTTCGAACTATGTGCACTTAACTAATGATTAGATGAACACATTAACAACTAATTAACAAACTCTCCTCTTCATAAAGCATGGAATGTTCTAGAAATTTCTATTAGGATAAGAGATAATATTATGAGAAGGGTATAAGAGTAATTAGCCATAAAGGAGAAGTGACATAAAGGAGAAGACATAAAGTTGTCATGATAAGAAGCAATTAATGCATTAGGGTTTTGAGGGCTTTTTAGGTTTTTTCCATCACTATTCCTAAGCCTATGTAAGGAGGGGTACACCCTTAGGAAATATATCAAAAATATTCCAATGCTTAAGAGCAAATTTCAATGTCTTCTTCTTCATCTTAAATTCCTAAAGCAAATAATTTGCAAATCAATTCCAAATCATCTCAAATTTGAAGTGAGATCTTACCACCACATAACAACACCTTCTACCTAGTTATATTGTGAAAAATTGAAGCCACACTCCCCCACATGTTGAAGCCGTGAGCATCAAGAGAGGGTAGGAGGCTTGGAGCAAAGCAAAGGAAGGAAGAAAGAGGAGGAAAAGGAGGTTGCTAGCTTGAGTTTGAACTTGAGTACTTAAGCGTGGTTGTTTGTTGAGTTTAAGGTGAGCCAACTCACCACTTGGATTGATAATATAACTCATATATGAATATATTTTTTGTGTTAAAGTTGTTTGAATTGTTAAGTGACATATGTTGAAAACATTGATTTTGATCCTAGTTTTGAGAACAAGTGGCACATAGGATTCATATATGGATTTGAATGGACTTGAATGAACTTATATGACATATGACTAGGCCTTGAACAAAGCACATAGGTTGTAGTTGAACATAGGTTGATATATGACTCGGAATTGAAAGTGCACTTATAGCGATAGTCGCTATTGATGCAGTTCGAAATTGTCTTGTTTTGACTACTGTTATCGAACTTTGTAGAGAGATCCATAGAGATTTCTCACCATATTTACAATGTTTTATATGTATGTTTGTTGCTATTAAAAGCTTGAATAGTAACAAGTTAAGTAACATCTCGAAAACGGCTAAAACATCACTAGTGCAAAACTACCCCATTTACCTTGATTTTTGAACTTCAATCGTTTCAAGAAGGACTTTAAGCTCGAGCGATTTGTTTCATTCTTTTTAAAAGTATTGCCTAACTATTTTTAGAGTATTTTAAAAGTAGTTTGAGATATTTATGAATTTTTAAGAATTAGTTATGAATTTTTAAAGAGAGGAATTTTAGAATAAAACATGTTCTTTTTCCAAATTTTGTTGATTTTTCAAACTTGTTATTTTTAAGTAATATTTTGGATAAATATTTTAAAACTTATTATAAGTGGTTCCAAGTAATTTAAATGTTTTCGAAAAGGGGTTAGAATTGTTAAATGGCCAAATAGTTGATTGTTTAATTACTTATTAGAAAAGTAATTAGCTATGCTTAACACTAATAAACCGACAAAGTAACCTTATCTATTTGTAAGAGTTAAGATTGATGTCGAGTAAGGATGGAGCAATAGTGCTCTAATTTACTGCGCTTCCCTCTTAACCGAGGAATATGTAAGTGGAAAATGTCGGAAATGTGTTAATCGAGTTGATTCCTTATTGTCTATGGAAATCATTACTCCTATACTTAACACTAAAAGCCGATGAGGTAGACTTATCTATTTGTGAGATTCAAGACCGAAGTGTCTAGGCAAGGCTTGGAGCAACCTATGCCCAAACTTATCTTGCTTCGCTCCTGGGCAAGGAATAGTTAAGTTGGAATATCGAAAATGAGTTCAGCGTACGAATCATGATTTGCATAAGCAATTGTTTTGATTAGATAATCGATTATTCGATTATCGAATTTGACCTAATATTAACTTAGGAAGTTATCGAAATGCTTCATGATTTATACCAGTAAGAACCCCCAGGGAGGAGTATTGATATGAAACATCTCTAGCTTTTACTTACTTCTAAAAGAACCGAAATTGAGTTTACGAAATTCATCGATTAGTTTTGAAGAGTCCGGGATCGGTAAGTGTTCTACTTACCGAATACCACTTCAAAACTAGTGTACGAGTTCTATGTTTTGGAAGCGGCTGAAGAAAAGGAATCTATGTGGAGATTCGAGATTTGTTCAAGATGCTCGAATCCATGTAGTGATTCGTGATCTGTTCGAGATATGGGAATTCAATTGGGGTTTCGTGTTCTTTTCGAGTAATGAAGACTCGAGTGAAAGATGTCGAACGTAACCTCGACATCGGGAAAGGCCAAAGACAGAGTATGATGCATAACCTAAGGTTAGCGACCCATGTCAGGATGTTATCAACTCCATATCTAGAGATACTTATCGATTGTTGGCCAGGTGGAGTTGATGATATTTGGTTCATGTTTTTTATGTTTATGTTTACCTTATGGTATATTTTATCTAGAAATATACGATGCTCGGAAGATGGTTTCTGATCCTTGTGCATGGAGATTAGATTCGGCTCCCCCTAAGAGATCCCCATGGAAAATCCATTATGCAAACGAACCTTAGCGGTTTTAAATGTAACCTAATATGTTGTGGTGTGACCAATGTAAGCACCACAACTATTTGATATTATTATAACCCACACCCTAGACGTTACCTATCATATCACTATATTAAACCTAATGAATGGTTGGCTTCTTTTGAGGGGAAAACCGTTATGAGAATCCGTTTGGTCTCAATAGTCACTATTACATATATTCATGTATCTCAAATTTTCTCATACCAGACTTATGTTTGACGCTTGGTTTTTATTTTTCCTAAATTCCTCGCGTACTCTTTCGAGTTGGCTAAGTATCAGTTTTACCTTGGACGCTTCAAAGTTCAGAAGATGAGCTGGAGGCTTCCATTATCTATCTATATTCTATTACAGTCGTTTTGTTTTAGCTATGTACATATATTAGCGTTGTAAGGACAGAGCAGTTATAACTGTCCAGGCTGATGATAGTACTTAGGTTTTGTAACTTTGAAAATCTTATATTTAGAGTAACCCTTTGTATTGTTCTTTTGATATTATAAATTACTGTTTCGTTGTGAGATTCTGATGTTGTGTTCTTCTTGTCTTTTTCTTTTATTTTACCTAAACTTTCTGTCTTTCCGGCACTTGGGTGCTTAGCACACGAATACCGTGGATTTATTAGTGTCGACATTCAAGGGTCAAAAAGTCGGGTTGTTACATTTGGTATCAGAGCACAAGCTTGAGCGAACACCTTGGCTTTGGTTGGGTATGGCTCATCAGAGATAGGGAAAGCGACACCCTAGAATGAGTCGAGTGTATATGAGAGAGCGTATTTGTATTTTCTATAAACCTATACCTCTTCTTTAGCTTTCCTTAGGAGTAATCTCTTTCTTTGAAATAACTCTAGCCTTTTATATCCTAAATATATACTGCTATGTTTAGGTTGTACATCATGAGTACTAGGGCTATCAATGCTCGAGGAGGTAGAGGTGTGTAGGATATTTTTCACCCTAGAGGGGGGGGGGCGGTGAATAGGGTGTACTAATAAAAATTAATGCAGAAATAAAAACAGAAAGTAATGCACTAGATATCACACACAGATTTACCCAGCTTCGGCAAAAACCTGCCTACGTGCTGCCCCCAAGGTTTCTACTAGAAATTAGGTAATCAGACGCTTACAAAAACATGTAAACTCGTGACATCCGCTAACTCGATTAACCTAACTCTAAGCTCAAAATCCTGCCACAACTCAGTCACTGAGTTGCGAATTCTCAAACTACGCCCCGTAGTTTGTACCTAGCTACACAACTAGAATATTACACAATTTTAAAAGGAAATTAAAACTAAACAAAACCCTATTTTTAAATTTGAAGCCCAATAAAAATTAAAAGCCGGCCCAAACAAATGATAGTGCGGTAACAATTGAGAAATCTGTTACCATTTCTCTTTTTCGAGGCCTCCTTGTTTCTTTATCAATCTGGAATTAGGGTATTGTTCAAATTGAAGATGCTGATTCAAAAATTGATCGATTGAGGTGAAAAATTCTCTTTGATTTGCTTCGTCAATTGATCCCTGGCTTTGATTGCTCACGGTCGCTCTAATTTAGTCAAGCTCGAATATTTGGTATGTAATTTTGCCCCTTTTCGATTTTGATTATGCTTGACTTAGATTCGAGTTTTGGATTTGTTTTTGGTTTGTTCTAAGCAAGCTCTGCAGAATTTTTCTCGAACTCGAATGAATGCCGATGATGAATTTGGGTTTAATTTATAGGGGTGAAAACCCTATACTTTCGTTCATATATATTGGTTTGAATTCTTCAATTGATTTTCTAAGCCATTGATTTTTGATCGAACGATAAGTCAGTGCTTGACTCGTTCATCATATACAAGTTACTCCATATTTTTCTGATGAATTCGAATCTACTTCGTTCTTTTCTACTGTTGGGTGAATTCTTACCCGGAAGACCTCGAGACCCAGAAACGTGATCCATTCGGCAGACCTCATTCGGCAGTCCTCCCTCGAATCCATTCGGTAGACCTCCATCGAATCCGTTCGGCAGTCCTCCATCGAATCCATTCGGCAGACCCACCGGTCCAACCTCACCATCCCACCACCGGACCAACTACCACCGGTCCAACCTCACCATTCCACCACCGGACCAACTACCACCGGTCCAACCTCACCATCCCACCTCCGGACCAAGTGATGCCGAACCAAGTCATACCAGGCCAGATCACATCAGCCCAGGCCCATCTGCGACCATACATATCCTGGACCCCTACCCCTAGCCTCACTCTATAAATAGAGGGGCAAGGGTACAACAATGGGGACAAGTTTGAGAGCTCAAGCACGGAAGGAACTTTCAAACAACTTTCTTTTACTTGTATAAAAGCTTTGTACTTGTAATCAAAAGAAGAGAAGAGAAATAACATATAAAGTGGACGTAGGCACATTCTGGCTGAACCACTATAAATTTGCGTGTCTTTTTACAGTTTAACCCCTGCTTTTCATATATTTGCGTAAATCACTCAAATCGCTAAGAACAACATAAGATCCATTAAATTATACAACTTTGAGGTGTTTGTCCATTTTTTGTGCAAACATTTTTGGTGCTTTCACTGAGAGCTAGAAGTTCGAAGCTTCA
The DNA here is from genome assembly GCA_030737815.1 of Allium fistulosum. Taxonomy (NCBI): domain Eukaryota; kingdom Viridiplantae; phylum Streptophyta; class Magnoliopsida; order Asparagales; family Amaryllidaceae; genus Allium; species Allium fistulosum. The sequence continues at coordinate 425,890,349 of CM060906.1, forward strand.
GCTTCATCCACTTAACAAGTTTTCCTAACAGCATCGTCCGCCACTTGGAAAACATGCCTCCCAAACAGAGAAAAGATGTTAACAAAGGAAAAAACATCGCATCCAGTAGTCTTCTTGACCCAGCTGTCGCGAATCAAGTAAATCGTCCTCCTCCAGCAACGGTAACAAATGAAGGACAGGCTAACCCAACCACTCCTGCCACGGAACATCCTGCAGCAATTACTAGGGCAGATTTGGACAGAGTTGTTGTTGAAGTAACTAACCGCTTCACGTCCCAGCAGGAAGCCTTGGTGGACCATCTCATGTCACGCTTGAGGGACGCTGAAGAATCCAACCGCAACACTGAATCATGGGGCGAGTCCCAGTCTGGAGGATCTCAGAGACAGCAAAGATCTTCCTTCTTCGAAGGAGCTAACGGCAGGAGTAGCCGTGGTAGGAGCCGAGACCGAGCCCAGCCCGAAGTTAGGCCTGAGGAAACGTTTGGTGCCGAACCCAACGGGGAAGGTACCGGGCGAAGGTCAACTGCAGCTGAGCCTGTCATGCTGCCTAACCACAGAAACACCAGTGAACGGGGCCGAGCTAGAGTTCAGCCCGAAGTTGGACCCAAGGAAGTGCTTAGATCAGAACCCAACAGGGGAAGATCAAGGCAAGGGCCAACTGTAGCTGACCCAAGCATGCTCCCAGAAGATCAAAGGCAGCCACTGGAAAATATGAGGAATGATAGACGATACCATCCCTACAGGTTGCCTGGACGGAATCAACCCCACAGAACAGAACCAAACTCATTTCTGTCCGCTCCAAATTCTGATGAAAGGATGGCGCGCTTATTCAGAGAGTGTGTCCAACGGGAGCAAAGAGATCGAGGGATAGGCGCTAGGGTAACCAGCCCTTTCGCCCGCAATATCGAAATTGCTATCACCCCCCGAGAATGGAAGATGCCAACAATGGAACCCTACAAAGGAACCTCCGATCCCGTTGTACACTTACAGAGGTACACGCAGCATATGCTCATGAGTGGAGCAACAGAGGGAGTACTGTGCAAATGCTTCCCGCTCTTCTTAGCAGATCTTGCTACCTCCTGGTTCTGTCATCTACCCCAAGGATCCATCAGCTCATGGGAAATGTTGAAAGAAAAATTCATCAGTCAGTTCCGCATTCATGTGGAGCAACCTAAGGACGCTTATTCCTTATCCAGCGTCAAACAGAAACCTGGAGAAAAGCTGCAGCAAAACCTAACCAGATTCAACGCCGCAGCAGCCGCAGTTCAAGATGCCGATGAGAAGCTTATCCTAATGGCCCTCTGCAGTGGGGTGCATCCGGACACTAAATTTGCTAGAAGATTGACAAAAGAAAAACCAGCTACTTTACCCGATTTCTTCCATGAAGCCGGGAAATACATGAGGCTTGAGGATGCTGCCATTGAGGGGCAATCAGGACAGCAAAGTAAGACGACCCATGGCAACGCCCCTGCTGTGGCGAGGGATGTTCGAAGAAATGATTCCAGAGACAATGCTGGGGGCAAGAAAGTAGAAAAACGCCTATATCGGCCAGGACCAAGATTCGACTCTTACACCCCTTTGAACGAGACCGTCGAAAATATCTTCCTTGCCACCCAAGGCGAAGTTAGATACAAACGCCCACCATACAAGAAGGAATCAGATAACGCACAAAAGTCTGGAAAATTCTGCCGCTTCCACGAATCTCACGGACATGATACCAACGAATGCCATCATCTCCGAGATCTGATTGAGGAACACATCAGAAGGAAAAAACTGGAACGCTATGTAAAAAGTCAAGACAGGACTCCAGCTCCTGCCAATGAAAACCCAAGGCTACCCTCACCAGGGACCGGCAGAGGCGACCGCAACGCTAGCAGCTCTAGTCAAGAGAAGATAGTGGTCCATACCATCTCAGGAGGTCCGCACATCGCAGACAGAAGTTGGAAAGAGATGGAAAGATATGGGAAGTCGCTTAGAAACAATAGGGACTGTGTCAATACGGTTATAGAAGAACGCCACCCAAAACGGAAAGAAAGTGATGACATCACATTCAGTAAACGCGACCTAGAAGGAAGACAGTACCCTCACATGGATCCCATGGTTATCTCTGCTCGACTCGGTCCCGCCGAAGTTTACCGAATCCTGGTAGACACTGGAAGCTCTGTAAATATCCTGTTCAAACACGCATTCGACAAAATGAAGCTATCAATGAAGGATGTATCTCCCTGCGATAAACCACTACACGGTTTCACTGAAGATGCGAAAATGCCCATCGAGCAGCTGGACCTCTTCGTTGAAATTGGAAGCCATCCCCGCTCCGTTATAAGGAAACAGACGTTTGTGCTGATAGAAAACCATTCGGCCTACAACGCCTTCCTAGGAAGACCAGCCTTATCTGACTTCCAGATTGTCCTAGCCCCGTGGTGCCTGAAAATGAAATTTCCAACAGACAATGGGGTAGGAGAAGTGGAAGGAGACCAGGATATTGCACGAGACTGCTATGTAACCGAACTTCGCAACAACCACAGGAAAGATAAAGGGAAAGGTGCAGAGGTTGCCCTCTGCACAAAAAGCCTTGAAGCATAGCAACTAAAGAAAGCCCCTCCTCTTCGATACACCAGCGACCCTTTCAATGAATTAGACCCTAGGGACAAAGAGGAGGAGGCCACCGCCGAGCCTGCGGAGGCTATGGAGTTTATATCTGTAGACAAGCATGACCCAAGTAGGCTACTGAAAATTGGGTCCCAGCTGAAAGCTGAATTGAAGGAACAACTCATTGATTTTCTCCGCCACAACTTGGATGTGTTCGCTTGGTCACACGCTGACATGACCGGAATCTCCCCCGACATAGCGTGCCACGTACTAAACATTGATCCTACCAAGGCGCCTGTAAAACAAAAAAAGAGAAGTATGGGGGCAGAGCGATCAGCAGCCCTCGATGAAGAAGTAAAGAATCTACTCGCCAATGACTTCATACGAGAAGCTATTTACCCAGAATGGATCGCCAACCCGGTACTAGTAAAGAAGGCTAATGGGAAGTGGCGGACCTGCATTGACTTCTCCAACCTAAACGACGCCTGCCCAAAGGATTGCTTCCCGCTTCCCAGAATCGACCAACTTGTAGACAGCACAGCCGGGCACGAACTCCTGTCTTTTATGGATGCATACTCAGGATATAACCAAATTCCTATGCATGCTCCCGACCAAGACCACACTAGTTTCATCACCGACCGGGGTTTGTACTGCTACAAAGTGATGCCCTTCGGACTTAAAAATGCAGGAGCTACCTACCAGCGCCTCGTCAACAAGATGTTCGCAGGGCTAATAGGACGAACAATGGAAGTATATGTAGACGACATGCTGGTAAAATCACGGAAAGCCAAAGATCACGTAAGCCACCTAGGCGAAATGTTCCAGGTACTTCGACAGTATGGAATGAAGTTGAATCCACTAAAGTGCTCCTTCGGAGTGTCATCGGGAAAATTCTTAGGATTCATCGTCCATGCCCGAGGGATAGAAGCAAACCCTGAACAAGTCCGAGCATTAAGGGACATCAAGATACCTTCCACCCGAAAGGAAATGCAAAGCCTAAATGGAAAAGTGGCTGCCCTAAGCCGATTCATCTCCAAAGCAACGGACAAGTGCGTCCCCTTTTTCGAAGCTCTAAAGAAAGATAAAGGAAAGTTCGAATGGACGGACGAATGCTTAACCGCTTTCCTTAACCTAATCGAACACCTCCAGAAACCACCGGTACTCTCGACCCCAAGCGAAGGCGAAGAATTATACCTATACCTTGCTGTGTCATCTCACGCTCTAAGCGCTGCCTTAGTAAGGGAAGACAACCGCACGCAACGACCAGTTTACTTCGTCAGTAAAAGGTTTACTGGGGCAGAAGTCAGATATCCTAAGCTTGAAAAGTTAGCATACTGTTTACTAATCACTTCACGAAAGCTACGTCACTACTTCCAATCCCATTCCATCAAAGTTCTGACCGATCAACCACTGAGGCAGGTACTCCATCGTCCCGACACTTCCGGGCGACTACTTAAATGGTGTATTGAGCTGAGTCAATATGATATCACCTATCACCCTCGCACCGCCATCAAGGGACAAGCCATGGCTGATTTCATTGCAGAATTCACTACCAACGAGGATAAGGAGCAACTGGAAATAACAGAAGATATCAAGTGGAATCTCTTTGTGGACGGTGCATCTAACGAACAAGGCTCGGGGGCAGGTGTGGTAATAATCACCCCCAGGGGAAATAAACTGCACTATGCTATAAGGTTGGAGTTCGCTGCCACCAACAACGATGCAGAATACGAAGCAGTAATAGCCGGATTAGAAATTGCTATCGAGATCGGAGCCAATTCTTTGTGTCTTCACAGCGATTCTCAGCTTATTGTTAATCAAATACTAGGGGAGTTCCAAGCTCGAGAAGAACGACTCATCGCATATCTAAAGAAGGCCAAGTTACTTCTCAGCCGATTGGACCACTACTTAGTCAAACACATCCCTCGGGAAGAGAACCAAGAGGCCGACGAATTGGCAAAGCAAGCAAGTATGAGAGATGTCGCCATCTTCGGGGCAGTAACTGTCTCAAAGCAAACGATCCCAAGTTTTGAGCAAGTGAATCTGATAGCTGCAACCGAAGAAGCAACTTGGATGACTCCCATCCGAGACTACCTACAAAATGGCACACTACCCGACGGGCGTAACGAAGTCAAGAAAATCTTGAGGAAAGCGTTCCGCTACACAATACAAGGAGACATCCTCTATCGGCGCGGGTTCTCTAACCCATTGTTAAGGTGTGTCGCCGGAAGGGAAGCCAAGGAAATCTTATCCAACATTCATCAAGGAAGCTGCGGAGATCACACCGGAGGGCAAACGTTAGCAAAAAAGATACTCCGATACGGATATTTCTGGCCCACCTTAAGCAAGGATGCCTTAGATTTCGTCAAGAAGTGTGACAGATGCCAAAAATTTGCTAAGATCCCTCGGCTACCAACAACCGAAATTACTCAGATGACCAGCCCTTGGCCCTTTGCAGTATGGGGAATTGACTTAATCGGTGAACTGCCAATGGGTCGAGGCGGCGCCAAATATGCTATAGTAGCAGTCGACTATTTCACCAAATGGGTGGAAGTAGAACCTCTAAATAAAGTATCTTCAGCGAAAGTTATCAACTTCTTAATCAAAAATGTTTTGTGCAGGTACGGAATCCCACTAAAAATCATATCAGACAATGGACTTCAGTTTGACAGCGAGGAATTCACCAACTGGTGCCAAGAACACGGAATTCACAAAAGCTTCTCATCCGTAGCATATCCCCAAGCAAACGGACAAGTCGAAGCAGTCAACAAAATTCTGAAAACTCTGATAAAAAAGAAGCTCGAAAAGTCAAAGGGCGCTTGGGTGGATGAACTCCCTACGGCACTATGGGCCTACCGCACATCTTTCAGAACATCAACAGGGCACACTCCTTTCTCTTTGGCATACGGATCGGAGGCTATGCTCCCAGTTGAAACTATTGTGCCTTCCCACCGTAGGATCCACTATAACCCAGAAGAGAACGAAGAGCTCCTCAACATGTCTTTGGATCTAGTCGAGGAGAGAAGGAATGATGCAGTCCTAAAAACAGCAGCCCACAAGCAAAAGGTGGCAGCACAATACAACTCCAAAGTCAAGCATCGAACCTTACGAGAAGGGGATCTTGTCCTCAAGCGAATCTTCCCTCGCCCCGGAGCACTAGACCCAATCTGGGATGGACCATATGTAATTCATAAAGATCTCCACAACGGAGCCTATATTTTGTCAACAGCGGACAGAGAGGTGTTCCAGAGGGCATGGAACATCCAACACCTCCGTCGATACTTTTCTTAACTTGTATTGCCCATATGAAGTGAATTAACAAAGAGAATCAGTGGACGTAGGCATTTTTTCGTGCCGAACCACTTTAAAAAAGCCTTGTCTCTTTTTCGTACTTGTTCCTTTGTATCTTGGCTGCTTGTTAACTTTATCCTTTTCTGTTGAACAAAATCCTGAGCATATAGCATTTCTATTCAAAGCACTCCACAATGCAACTTCACGTGGACAAGACCCAACAGGTACTATGCGAATCTATGCCCTCGCCAATGAGACACTTTTGCTCCAGCATCCCTCTACTGCGGGTTAACTCATTGCTCGCGACGGCCCTTAAAGCCAACTGTAATGAGCCGATTATAAGCCACCGAGAAGGCCGACTATAGCCGAGGCAGCTCATTACGGCGTTAGGCTCGCCGGCAACTGTGAACCGACTATAAGCCCCAACATAAGGTGTGGCCAGCCAGGGGCAGTTCACAGTTGACGATCGGCACCCACGCTAGCCGGCCACAGTAAGTCGAATAATACCCATGAGTACGGGCCATAATGGCCCGGGTAGTTACTGTGCGCGATCTCGGCTCCGGTGTGTCTTAAGTGCGGCTGTGGTAAAAAAGAATTAACTCCCCGCGGAGGCGTAAGATGGGTGACAAATGTCTCCAAGACCCACAGCTAGGGAAAGTGACTACAAAACCCGTTTGCCACGAACTTAAGCACATCGAAGGCCTTCCGTGACTGGAAGTTTTACTATTTCACATATTTCAATTTTACTTAAAAAACTTTCCTCCTATCCTCTGTAACAAACCATAAAGTACAGGATGCAGGGTAAGAGATACCCGCTAAGGGATGCAGAGATTCACAATCAGATGGCAGGACATTCAACCGCTTTCCATGCTTGGTCATACAAGATATTCGAAGCTGCCATTTGCAAACAGAACATGAAAGGCGGTATTTTCTTCCTTTATGTGCAGATGCATGACCGTAATTTAATTTTTTCACACCACACGCTAACATTGCAAGTCACGAGATTATGATTTAAAACCAGAAGCTGACATCAAACACAATTTAATTACAAGAATATACACAGCTATATTTCTCATACGACATGTCAAAACAACAACAAACATTCAAGAAACGACAAAATCGGCTTAAGTCAAAAAATTACACGTCAAGAATAATGATTGATTATTACAAGTAGCAAGAATTACAACTTAGAAGTTACTCTACTATCTTAAGACTAACAGATACAGCAATGCCAAGCCTACAAAAAGAATTTTCCAGGTCTAATCAGGGAGCCGGTTGCGTCGAAGTCTTGTCCTTGCTCTGTTGCCCGCCTGTCCGGTCATAAAAAGGATTCATTAGTGATAAGTAACCAAGTTAACAGAAAAGCTAGAAAGGAAGACTTACCAGCACCTGCTTCTTGACCATCCTGGTCGTCATCCTCTACCTGCACACCTGCCTCCTCAGCAGCAAGCAGCCGCATACCCTCCTTTACCGCCACTTTCTCCTCCTTGGTGAACTGGGCAGTGACCACATCCATACTGAAGACCGTTCCGCCCTCTTTATCTGCATCAGCCTTAGCTTCCTCCAAAGCCCGGAGATAGATCTTAGCCATGACCTTGGGATAATCATCCATCCAAGAGAGATTGCCCTGCTTCCAAGTCCGGAAATACATGTCCTGGAGCATGTCATCCATCATTCCCTCATTCTCCTCAAACTCCCTCATCCGGGCATCAGAAGCCGACAACCTTTCGACGGCAGCATCTCTCTCCAGTCTGTATCTCGAGCAATCAGCCTGAAGGGACCTCCGCATCACCTCCATCTCTTCCCTCAACTTAGCTTGAGCAAGCTCTGCAGCCTCAAGTTTCTCGGACAATTCCTCCACCTGCTCGAGATCCGCTCTCCGAACCTCATCCACCGTGGCAATAGCCATGTCAATCCGCTCTTTGCAGGTAGCTTCCATTTTCCGCAATTCGGCCCGACTGGCCTCTTCCATGGTTTTCCTTAGTCGCCCAGTAGCAGCCTCATGCTGAGAAATCTGAATAGCCTGATCCGCAAGCTGTTTGGCCTGATCCGAAACCACCAATCGAAGTCGGATATTGGCGCTCCCAATCTCCTCTCCGGCCTTAACCAGCCGAGCATGATGCCCCATCAGCTTCTTGGTCTCCTCTGCCACCCGATCAATATTAGCCTTGGCCTCGTCTCCCATAGTGACTATACGAGTAGTGAGTAGATCGAGATCTAAGGCCTTGGCTTCGTCAAGTACTCGTACCATGGGGTTACGGGGGAGAAGATGTTCACCAGTGGCTTCGTCAAAAGTAATATCATGAGAACTGGGATCCAGATCAGGATGACCCGCAAATGGATTACGGGCCAAGTCGGGACGGTCGATATGAATAACAGAAGGGTTTCCGGACGGGTGCGGAGAAGGTGCAAACTCGCTACCCTCCTCAGTAATGTCATGAATAGGCTGAGCCGGAAGCTGAGGACCGGGCGGAGTTTCGTATAAAGGATGACTCCTCTTCCTCTGCTGAATACCCTCTTCGATGACCCCAAGAAGAGGACGGTATCCGACTACATCCCCGGAGCGTTGGGTTGAGGGCTTCGGCTTAGCAGAAATTTTGGAAAGTTTATATTGCTCAAGCCTGTGACGAAGGTCTGAAGCTTTGGACGTCTTGCCTGCTCCTGATATAAAGAACAAATGTCACAATCTTACATTACTATACGATTCGAGGAACGCGGTAAATTACAAGTTAAAAAAGGAAAAGAAACACAGCTGTGGTTGTACAAACCCTGGGGAGGAGTGGGATACTGCAATAAGTCCTGGATTTCATTCCAGGACGGGAGCGGATCATAAAATATTCCTAAGTCCCTATCATTAATGAAGCAAGCAGGAGTCAAGAGTTCACCTTGAGTCGCCGGAGCCACCTTGGCTGGAAGGGTCCGAGAAGACTCACTTGCACCAGTCCCGGCTTTGTCCGCCTTCCCGGTCTTCTCTACCAAAGCCGGATCATCATCCAACCCCTCAAAAGCTTGGCGGAGAGCATCATCCGTCCACTCTTGCATTTCGCCTACTTGCCCAGAAGACAGAGCCCTGGAACCATCACCACCCTGTCCATCGCCACCATCATCCCCAAGACGCTCAACGTCACTTCCGGCCTCAGCCTCACCTCTTTCTTCCTCCGCATCTATCTCCCCCTGAGTAAGTGGACAATTGCTGGGAGAAGGACCGTCCGACCTCTTAAGTTTCTTACCTCCGACAGCTGGAGGTTTTGTGAAAGGTTTCCTCTTGCTACCCTCTGCCGTAACCCTCTCTTTGGTCTGAGCAGCCGCCCTCTCCTCCGCCGTTTCCCTCAACTTAACTACAGACTGCTGCGGAAGGATTAGGTTATATTCCAGAAGAATCGCATTTCTAATCAAGTAGGCAGACGATCTATATTTCCCAAGAATGGCTTCTATCTCAGCCGCCGTCTGAACCAGGCGATCAGTCTCCACAACCGGAAAACCACCTGTCGCTAGCAAAAATAAGAAAGTATGAGAAGAAGCATCGCAATCGAAATAGAAATTATAAGTAAAAGCATCAACTTACATCCAGAGGTAAAGCGCCGGATGGAGACGGAGTCGTCCCTAACAAAGAACCACTCTTTCTTGAACATGCTGAATTTAGAGTACAGGTCCAGGACCGGCTTGAAGGTCACAGCGGACTCCAAGCTAATATATGGGGACCCCTTCTTATAGCCCCTTAAATTATACAAGTACCGGATCTCCCGGTTGGAGGGAGCGCGACCATACTTCCTCCAAAAAATAACGAAAAGGCTCACCAGTATGGCATAAGAGTTGGGCTGAAGCTGGAATGGGGCCACCTTCAGATACGTGAGGAAGCTGACTACCCAAGCATTGAGAGGCGGGATAGCACCACACATGCAATGGTACCTACTATAAGCAAAGTATCCTTCGGGAGGACTATATGGCATGACTCCTGGGCCCGGCAGCAGCATGAGGGCTCTATCGATCCCAAAGGAACGAGATATAACATCGAGTTGCTCCTCTTTGAGAGAGCTAGGAAAGCAGTCAGGCGGGGAATCCAGCAGTTCCTGGGGACCATATCCATCCACTAATGACCTCGGGGCGGGCCCATGACGCTCCGATCCTGATTGAGCTGGGGGCACGGCCGAGGGCTCTCCTTCACCCCCGGATCTCCTCTTATCTGATCGAGTTTCAACTCTTCGAGACATTTATCTACGACATAAGAAAAGCATGATATTAGCACAAGGAGTATGGGAACATAAACGCATAGTTATCAAGTGCCATTCAATGTTTAAATCTTCAAGTTCCGTTCGGTTGGTCAAACTTTCGAGCCTCGTTCGGTATTAATTCATTCGGCATTTTCGTGTTCATTCGGCAAAGATATATACCTGACTCAGCACGAGATAGATTCGGCAAGGTTTGATTCGGCGAAGGTTAGATTCGGCAAGGTTTGATTCGGCGAAGGTTAGATTCGGCAAGGTTTGATTCGGCGAAGGTTAGATTCGGCAAGGTTTGATTCGGCGAAGGTTTGATTCGGCAAAGATAGATTTGGCAAAGGTTTGATTCGGCGTAGGTTTGATTCGGCAAGAGTTGTTCGGTAAGGAAAAGCAAAGGGGGTATAGCCCCTATATATAGCCAAGCGAAAGGCAACCGGATCAACCGGTTCGGCATTCCTCGCCGAATGGACCTATTTCAACTACGGGAAACGCCCAAGCACGAAACAAAGCGCGACACATGCAAACACGTGCCCCGCTTTGGGGGGCAAATGTTGGGTGAATTCTTACCCGGAAGACCTCGAGACCCAGAAACGTGATCCATTCGGCAGACCTCATTCGGCAGTCCTCCCTCGAATCCATTCGGTAGACCTCCATCGAATCCGTTCGGCAGTCCTCCATCGAATCCATTCGGCAGACCCACCGGTCCAACCTCACCATCCCACCACCGGACCAACTACCACCGGTCCAACCTCACCATTCCACCACCGGACCAACTACCACCGGTCCAACCTCACCATCCCACCTCCGGACCAAGTGATGCCGAACCAAGTCATACCAGGCCAGATCACATCAGCCCAGGCCCATCTGCGACCATACATATCCTGGACCCCTACCCCTAGCCTCACTCTATAAATAGAGGGGCAAGGGTACAACAATGGGGACAAGTTTGAGAGCTCAAGCACGGAAGGAACTTTCAAACAACTTTCTTTTACTTGTATAAAAGCTTTGTACTTGTAATCAAAAGAAGAGAAGAGAAATAACATATAAAGTGGACGTAGGCACATTCTGGCTGAACCACTATAAATTTGCGTGTCTTTTTACAGTTTAACCCCTGCTTTTCATATATTTGCGTAAATCACTCAAATCGCTAAGAACAACATAAGATCCATTAAATTATACAACTTTGAGGTGTTTGTCCATTTTTTGTGCAAACATCTACTACAACCTGTTCATTATTTTATCAACTGCAACTATTTCTTTCTGGTTCTCTAGCTATGACTGGTTCATTTCTTGCTTATCCTCTGATTGAATTCTTTTGACTTGTTCTATTTTGATATATATGACTCTCTGATGTATTCATATATTCGAAGGTTCGGCATATATATTTCGAATATATTTCCCTGGTTGACAAGTTCAAAACTGCTGCATATTTCATTTGTATACATGCACTAAATCCATCTGTGTATGTTGGTTGCGTCTTCATTTGCATGCTCTGACTGGTGTCTAATCTGGTTGCATCACTATTGCTCTGTCCATTGTGCTTGGTTCGAGTTCCATGCCCAATTGCTTGGTTGCATATACTCATGTCTGAAGCATTGTGACTTTGTTCTGGTTGGAGTCTAGTCTGGTGGTCTTCATGTTGTGTGTTCATGCCTGAATGTAGCTTGATGCATTTGTGTCTGGTCTGGTTTTGAACTGTTGTGTTCATTAACATTGCAATCTGGTTCATTGATGATGAATCTGTTTGGTTGTCACTGCATATTTGTACATGTCTACACATGCATGCTGGTGTTTGTATGTTTGAGTTGCCTCTATGTGTTTTGCTGTTTGTTGTGTCCACTGCCCTATTACTCAGGTGCTTGCTTCCATGTGTGATTCCCTTGCATTACTTTGAGTTAAATTGCCCGTTGCTTCGAGTCAAATAGACCTGGTCTATGTTGCATCCCTTGTTGTCACAATTGACTATGTACATATCTGGTGGTCTGGACATTGCTTCGAGTTAACTGTGCAGTTTTTTCGAGTCATTTCATTTCCTGGTCTGCACTGATTTTGTTAGACTTACGGGCTATGTCTTGTTACCCTTGCATTTCTCTGACCATCCATTGCTGGTGTGTTCTTGTTTTGATTTGAAATCTAGTTTAGGTTTCCTCTGAACATGCATTTGCTCATTGATTTTGAAAATCATGCACATATTATACATGCATACATATGCATGTATATATGTGTAATTGTGTAATTCATGTGACGTATCCATTTATATTCGATTTGTATATGTGTGCATTTGCACTAGTCTGTGAGATGGAACTGGGAAACGGCCTTGTGATATTAACAATGATACAATGTGAATATTATGAGTTGTTCGTGCACATATATTTGGTCCCTGTCAGAAAATATGAAAAGAAACAACCCAAATACCTGAAGCAAAAATAAATTTTAAATTCAATTTTTTTTGCAATTTAAATTTGTTTCTTTTTCCAGTTTACTGCGTTATTTATTTAACAGGTATAACAGATGGCTGGACATAAGCTGGAGCTAGTCAAGATCAAGTGTATGAGTGTTGAGTGAATTATGTAGTGAGGTGAAATATGTATATAGAATTGTAAAGTGAAAATTGTGTTGTAATTGAAAATGTGTAAATGTAGCGAGAGCTCAAATTTGTACTATTGAATTTGTAATGAAATATTTGTTTGAATAAAATATTTGTTTAAATATGAATACTGAGTTATTTATTTTATTCGACAAATATTTATTTAATTATGTGGAAAAATAAAATAGTACAATGACAAATGCATCTAAACAAATATATATATATATATGTTTATTATCATCAAACAAAAAATCATAGGCTATTGTATTCTACAATCTCCCCCTTTTGATGATAACAAACATATATTAAGATTTTGACTCTATTAAATGTATTTGGTCTTGATGAATTCTATTATCTCCCCCTATTTGAATACCCCCCTACAACAAAACTCCGCCTACACAGATGTGTGTAGTTAAAACTGAAAAATTAATTAAAAATAACTTTGAATAAAAACACTCTCGAATATTAGTAAGGATATCGCTCAAAAATCAAAATCTTAACCTCTCTCCCCCTTTTGTTATCATCAAAAATAATAATAATAATTGAAATAGCTACGATTTTGATTAAAAATATAAAATCAAACGAAGAGGGAAATATTAATTTCAAATTCCAATTAATCAAACAAAAATCATAATATTTTATTAATTAGAAACAAACTCCATTTTAGAGAAATGGTAGGATTATGGAAAATTTTATATAGTGACAAGAGTTTGATATTTTCAATAAAGGAATAATTTATGCATTTTCCTTTTTCAAATATTATACAAAAAAATGTAAAGCACTTACTAACCATGCATAACCATTGGGACTTTTAAATAAGGTTAGTAGTTACTATAGGATATAATTATTTTACAAAAAAATATTTCCTTATTTTGAAATACCAAATTCTGCATACTATATTATGATGTATGGACTGACAGAAAGGTGAAAGTGATAGAAATGATCATGGAATAACTTCTAATCTAAAAATATTATAAAATTTGTTTAATTTTCATGAAATTATAAAATTATACTTCCTCTTGTTATGAAATATAATTTAATCACTATCCATCACTTTTCAAGCACTATAATAATTTTGATAAGTTCCAAAAGATCCAATTAGTCAATGGTTATCTTTTCTAGAGTAAATCTCTTACCGAAATAAACTAGAGTATTTTTAACATGATGAAAACCCAAGTTTCAAAAATTAAAATAAGTGAAAATCAATTTTCTGTAAGGGGGTTTTGTGAAAATGACTTCTAGTTGAAAATCAATATAAATAATTGCAAAAATGATTTCAACATGAGATGATATCAGGTACCACTTGTATTTGAGGTATTCATGGTAATATATAGTAGTATATAAGAAAAACATGTACTCCTCAACACTTGAATTGTTTTTTGAAATTTTTAGCACGTCCATTTTTATCAAGCATAAGTAAAGTAATCTATATTGAACAAAAACACACATTCAAAAAATTCGTCAAAGCAGTTTTGAAAATTGATTTGATAGACATGAAGAGAGTCGATAATGATTGTTGTTTCAAAGTAGTTGACAATCTTTGTTTCGAAGACTCACTCAATTTGAAACCTTTATTTGGCTGATAAAAATTTGAACTTTGATTTGGCTCATAATACGAGAGTTTTAGATGTTCAAAAATGCTACTCGCCAAAATTGGTTTCAAGTCAATTTGTCAAATCAATCAAAAATTATACTTGAAATACCACAACTTGTTTGTGTAAAACAAATATGCTTTTTGAGTTATATATTGAATTTATTGCAGTTTTTCATGACATTCCAAAGTGAATCAATAAAAACTAAAAACAGAAAAGTTGTAGCATTATAAATCTATTTTCCAAAACATCTTGAATTTTACAAATCGGAGTTAAGAAGCTCAAAATATGGCAGAAATACTTCAACAATGTCGATGAAAACATAATTAACAATATGTGAACAAAATTGAGTTATGAGATCATACCTCACTTTCCTACGATGTCGTCATATCCGTAATGCGATGATCTCCATCTAATCTTTATAGGCTAAGGAACATTTAAATTTTAGTTTGTCAATAATCTAGAACAACTCGAAATCTATCTCCATCAAGTTTGTTCCTTAGCCCACTTATGTTTCTAAATTTTGAAGAAGGCAAGTGGTCTAACTAAGGATGTAGGACCACTATTATTATCTATTGAAATCTTTGGTACTCAAATTTGTCAATATAACAAACCGTTAGCATCTACAATTGTACCCTCGGGAATCCAAATTTGTTTAAATTTCAAACCATTTGTATTCGTACTTTTTGGAATCCATATTTGTTTGACGGTTTTGCATTTGTATATATTTCGACAATTATTCTTGCCATGTCCAATATTTCCACATTTTACGCCCTTGGGTATCACACTTTTCCCCTTAACGGTGTTATTAGTCGTTTCTTCATATATTGACACTTTCACAAATCCAAATCATTTCCTTTGACTCACGAAGAGTTGATTTTCTAAGAGCATATTAAATGATTTTTCTCTAGTGAAAAATTGCCGAGTAATCAACTCAAGTTTATTAACTTTGGATTTTAAAAGTTTATTTTCATTTATTAGCTTCGAACAACAACTAATGGTACTATCTCTCTTTTCAAAGTTATTCATTTTCAAGCTCTCTAATTAGTCTCAATTTCTAGCATCTCAATTTCAAAGAGTTGGAGTGTTTTTAATTCAATTTTTTCAAAATCCTTGATTTTTTCAATCTCCCTTTTAAACTCGTGATTTAATCGAATAATTTCAGATTTGCTCAAAATCACGTTTTTTTAAGGCTTTTGAAATTTTCGTTGACCTCATTTAATTTCTTTTCAAAAATTGCACATTTAGAACTTTTCGACCTCTTAAAACTGTCCAACTCTTTTTGCAAAATATTATTTTTACAAATCAACTCAGTTTTGTTCTTCTCCCGAATAAAAATTTCGTTTTCTAACTTTTGAAAGTTTTCATGAAAACAGGCAAATTCTTTTTCATAGTCCAAACACCTTTTGCAATTAGAATTTTTATTTTTCTAAAAATTATTAAGCTCATTTTCCAAATAATTATTTTTCTAACGCAGTTTAGATTGTTCCCTTTTCAACTTATTATTTTTCATCTCAAGAGCTTCATTATTTTTAATTAATTTTCGGCACAAGAGAACTAAATCATTGAATGAAAATCACTTATCTCATCGGCTATTGAATTTTCATCACTGTTGTCTTTTGCAAATCCTGTCAAGCACATTTCTTTAACTGAGTCAATTGTGGAGAATTTCTCACTGTTGTTGACTTTTGCACCATATATTGCATCAAAAGTATTCCAGATTTCCTATGCACTTTCACAATGAGAGATATGGTTAAAATTATCTCGATTAATATGAGAATATAGTATATGCATAGCAATATCATTAATCGAAGTATTTTTCTTGTCTACTATATCACACCCATTTTCAATAATATTCCAACATTTTGAATTAACAGTTAAATAAAATTCTATTTTTAATTTCCTATTTAAAAAATCTGTTCCATCAAAAATAGGGGGAATAATACTAGACTGACTCTCGCTAGATTTGTAACTAGGGTTAGACATCTATGCTATTAACCTTGCTCTGATACCACTTGTAGGATAGTTTTCACCCTAGAGGGGGGAGGGGGGGTGTGAATAGGGTGTACTAATAAAAATTAATGCGGAAATAAAAACAAAAAGTAATGCTGTAGATATCACACACAGATTTACCCAGCTTCGACAAAAACCTGCATACGTGCTGCCCCTAAGGTTTCTACTAGAAATTAGGTAATCTACGCTTACAAAAACACGTAAACTCGCGACATTTGCTAACTCGATTAACCTAACTCTAAGCTCAAAATCCACCACAACTCAGCCACCGAGTTGCGAATTCTCAAACTACGACCCGTAGTTTGTACCCAGCTACACAACTAGAATATTACACAATTTTAAAAGGAAATTACAAATAAAAATTAAAACTAAACAAAACCCTATTTTTAAATTTGAAGCCCAATAAAAATTAAAAGCCGGCCCAAACAAATGATAGTGCGGTAACAATTGAGAAATCTATTCCCTTTTCTCTTTTTCGAGGCCGCCTTGTTTCTTTATCAATCTGGAATTAGGGTATTGTTCAAATTGAAGACGCCGATTCAAAAATTGATCGATTGAGGTGAAAAATTCTCTTTGGTTTGCTTCGTCAATTGATCCCTGGCTTTGATTGCTCACGGTCGCTCCAATTTAGTCAAGCTCGAATATTCAGTATGTAATTTTGCCCCTTTTCGATTTTGATTATGCTTGACTTCGATTCGAGTTTTGGATTTGTTTTTGGTTCGTTCTAAGCAAGCTCTGCATAATTTTTCTCGAACTCGAATGAATGCCGATGATGAATTTGTGTTTAATTTATAGGGGTTGAAACACCCCACACCCCTTAATATACCCAAAAGGACACATGAAAAGGTGTGGTGCGTTGTGAGTATAACTAAAGCTAATAGAGACTAAGATTCACAAGACAAAAATAGATAAAAACAGCGGAAACAAAATAAGTATTAATTAAAACAAAGCCTCAGAAATAATTCATAAATAAGTCAAAAGCCAAATACAACATTCAAAACCCATAGTGTCTTATGAAATAAAACTTCAAAGTTTCAAAATCAGAGTATGCAATATCCCTCATAAATAAACCAGTGCATACAAGAACAACAATTGAAAATAAAAGAAGTACATTGAAGAAATCTCCTTCAAGAAGAACTCCAAGCTGCAGCAATCTACTAGCTTCTTCCTTGATTGCTTAAGAGGGGAAAATGGGAAAATAGAGGAGTGGGTCAGACTAAAAGTCTGGTGAATGATAGTAACTACTAGAGTCTTTAAGTATGATAAAAGTAATAGACTCTATAACAGTTCTAGCATAAATAAGGATAAAAAGGAAATAAGAAAGAGATAAACTGGAAATAAATACGATTAAATATTGCTCAAGATAGGTTAACTTTGATTGCTTCACTTGTTCTGATTTAATTAGGCTGAATTCCTAATCCTGTAGTTAGGATGTGACCCTAATTCTACCCTTTTTGATCGGCCTGCTACTCCATAGACCTTTCTATGGACCAGCCGCTATATAACTCCCTGCACAACAGCCAATGGTATCTACGGAAGATGCACAGAGAAACTACTACGGATCCGGATGACGTATATAGCTCCATACACTGAAGGCAATGGTGTCTACAAAGACACCATACTAAGCGCTTGGAACTCATAGCTATTACTGAACACCCGAATGGAAGTCGCACACATAACTGCCACCATGCCCATGCTACCTTTTGCTCCACCTATTGGGTCTTTTTATTACCTCCAACGTAGAACATAGCGTGCCCCTCATCTCACTTCAGGCTAATACGAGATCACCGTGTGTCCATAGAAAAATAGGGGAAATGCTGTTGGTACTGGCCCTTCATCCAAACAATATCTAGTTGCGCCCCTTATCCAAATCCCTGTGATTTGGACTTCTATTTGACCAATTACTACCATTCTTAGCATAAGCATGGCCCACGGAATGCTATTTGGTATAGGTCCTACTTTCATCTTTGCTTATTAACTTAGATAAATTATTTAAATAAGCCTTTATTATCATTTTTACTTCCTACGCTTATTAATTTATCCCAAGTCTTAAAATAAGCCTCATTCTATTTCTTTTTCTTATTATAACCTACGTTATAATCATGCTTATTACTTAACCCAAGGTCTAAGTGTGAAAATAAGCATCTTTCATCTTTTACTTTATTTAGTTATAATTCTAAGTTATAACTATGCCAATTTTCTTTAATTAGTCCAATTCTAATTATAATTAAGTGTAATTTCAGTCCAATTCCATTATTCATTACAATCTCTATAATTTACATCTTATTTTCTTCATTTAATATTCTTACTTATAAAATCTATATTCGCGTTCAATTTATTCTAATCCATACGCGCAAAAAATGGGGAATGAAGAGAATAGACGCTTGCATAAAATCCAAAACGTCAAAAAGATGTAAATAAATAACAGTAAATAAACTTAAATACCGTAAATAGACTGTAAATAAATAAAAAGCTATGCTTAACAGTAGTAATTTATAACTAACAGAAATAATACTAAAATTACTGAAAGGAATAGCTGAATAGACTGAAAATAATTAAAAACTGTAAATAATTACTGAAAAAGGCTATTCCAAAAATCGTAGTAAAACTACAACTATCGGAAACCCTATATTTTAAATTACTTAAAGAAATCTTAAAATAATTACAATCACTCACCTTCGGTCCTAAGCACTTCCTTTGGTCTTCCCGGATCCACTTGGAGTTGTAAAATAATTTTTATTAAAAAGATCTCTTCTTGGAAAATTATTCCTTTTAGGGTCTTTCCTGAAAAGATGAACCCAAGCGGAGAAAA
This sequence comes from Allium fistulosum, assembly GCA_030737815.1. Classification (NCBI taxonomy): domain Eukaryota; kingdom Viridiplantae; phylum Streptophyta; class Magnoliopsida; order Asparagales; family Amaryllidaceae; genus Allium; species Allium fistulosum. The sequence goes on from CM060906.1 coordinate 425,909,455, forward strand.
TCTAGAATGAGAAAAAATGTTAGGTCTAGGGGTCTATTTATATATGTTGAAGTGGATCTTGGACCATTGGATTTGGAGATTGAATAGAATGCAACCACGTCATAGGCTGAATATGAGCCATCAGATACAGCAACAGAGGGACTGGATTAAACAAAAGGGTGCAAATGACGTGTTCCGACGTCTCTAATTTGTTCGAACGAATTTACATTCGTTCGCCTGCCAAATTACAAGGCGGGTCGACCGACCGGTCGACCGCCCCCTTGCCCAGGTCGACCGGCTGGTCGACCTGACCATGTATTTTTTTCGGTTATATTTCTGCTTATTTTGTTTATTTTATAACTTGGTAATATTAGCTTGGTTTCTGCCATTCTATATATGTAAATTGACCAGAAAATTACCACGGAAACAATGGTGCAACTTCCGTGGCTTAATTCTGATAATTTCACAAAGTTATTTTATTATTTAATTAATTAATAAATTAATTATTATGGGTTAAATTTCGGGTTGTTACATTCTCCCCTCCTTAAGGGATTTCGTCCTCGAAATCTCTAAGGATAAAAGAATGTACTAAATGTTTTCATCCAATTCTACAACCAACTACTCAATCATCAACCATTCATCCATTATCCTTAAGTTTATCTAATGCATTTTATGATACTTATGCAATTAGTGTAGTGTAAATGTCCCTAACTAATGCAAAAGGTTAGGCGGTCCATTGATTCAGTTGACCTCCTTTTTATGCAATCATGTCCGTGCCATGTATCCAAATGAATGCAAAAATTTCCTAATGATAACTGATAGTTCTATATGCATGCTACAAACACCATCCAAATGCAATAATCATGTGATAATCATCCATTTATATCAATCATGGAAATAAAATAAAAATGCGTACACATCCATATGCATATGCCCTAGTGTCCTAGTTAGGCCGATCCCTAAGAAATAATAGTGCCTAGTGTACCTATATGCATCCATAGCATCCACTAGCACACACTTGCAACCACTAGAATACATCATTCATAACATGTTCTATTAACATGTTTACATCAAATCCTATCATCCATAGGTTAAATCATAAGTTCTACCCTCCCAAAGGATAATAAAGGAAAGAACCTATTCAAATCTAAAGATGGAAAAAGGAATTCTAAAACTTACCATCAAAAAGATGAGGATAGGAAGTATGAATCTTCTCCTCTGCTTCCCAAGTGGCGTCTGCAACATCATCTCCCCATTGCACCTTTATCAGTGGAACCTCCTTATTCCTTAGTCACTTGATATCTCTTCCAACAATCTTCGTGGGGATACACCGAATAGAAGCTTCTCTTTCTACCTCTACCTCCTCTAATCGACTAGGCTCTACTACCTCCGCCGAGTCATGTAAGCACTTTCGCAAGTGCGAAACATGGAAAACGTCGTGTACTCCTGCGAGCCTCTCAGGTAGCTTCACTCGGTAAGACATCTTCCCAACTCTCTCTGTGATAGGAAATGGTCCAACAAATCTAGGGGCTAACTTTCCATTTGATTCGAATCTTACCACTTTCCTAAGCGGGGATACTTTGATAAAAACTATGTCTCCAACCTCAAACTCTAAGTCTCTCCTCCGCCTATCCACATACGACTTCTGTCTGTCTTGAGCCGTCTTCATCCTTCGCCGAATCAAATCCATCTCTCAGAGGTCTCCCTAACCATATCAGGTCCAAGTAATAACTTCTCCGTAGACTCTACCCAACATGATGGGGACTTGCAAGGTCTCCTATATAAAGCTTCAAATGGTACCATTCCTATACTTGCTTGGTAACTATATTGTACGCAAACTCAACCAACGGAAGATGCTCCTCCCAAGTTCCTCCAAAGTCCAAAATGCACATCCATAGCAAATCCTTAAGCACTCTATTTACCCTCTCCGTTTGGCCATCCGTCTGGGGGTGATAGGCCATACTCAACCTAAGTTGCGTCTCTAGCGCCTCTTATAAGCTTCTCCAAAACTCACTAGTGAAAATGGGATCTCTATCACTAACAACACTAGTAGGAACTCCGTGTAGACGGACTATCTCTTGAATATACAAGGATGCCAAATATGAAGCCGTACGCTTACTCTTAACTGTTATGAAGTGAGCACTCTTAGTCAATCTATCAACAATCACCCAAACGCTAGTGTTCCCTTTCCTAGAACGGGGTAAACCATTAATGAAATCCATAGAAATACTGTCCCACTTCCACTCCGGTATATCTAAGGGCTGAAGTAATCCATTGGGCTTCTGCTGCTCTGTTTTTACCCTTTGGCATATGAGACACTTAGCTACGAATTCTTCCACGTCCTTCTTCATACCACCCTAATAGAACATTCTCTTCATATCCCGATACATTTTGTCACCACCCGGATGAATAGTCATACGAAAATGGTGAGCCTCCTCCAAAACTGCTCTCAACAAGTCACCGGCGCGTGGAACACAAAGCCTCCCATCTCTCCTAAGCCATCCTCTGCTATCAATGAAATAGCGTTGAAGATGTCTTGAGACCTCTCCTCGGCTAATCCTATCCCTAATGTCCATGAGTTCCGAATCCTCCCACTGCCTCGAGCCAATCTGATCCATAAAGGTAGGCCTTACCTCTAAGGTTGCCAACAATCTGGGAGTAATGTCCGTAGAGGGCTTAAGATCAAAAGTAGAAATAAACTCCAAGCTCCTCCACTCTACGATCAAAGGACTAAGGGTTGCTTTCTTTCTACTCAATGCATCCACAACCACATTACCTTTGCCGGGGTATAAGCTATCTCAAAATCATACGAGGCTAAAAACTCCATCCACCTTTGTTGTCTCAAGTTCAAGTCCTTCGGCGAGAATAGATAATTCAAAGACTTATGGTCGGTAAAAAGCTCAAACCTCTCACCAAGAAAATAGTGCCTCCAAGTTTTAAGTGCAAAAACTATAACAGCCAACTCCAAATCATGGGTAGGATAGTTCTTCTCATGCATCCTCAATTGTCTACTACCATAACACACTACCCTCCCTTCTTGCATCAACATTTCTCCTAAACCCATTCTGCACGCATTAGTGTATACAGTGAAAGGCTTAGCTCCGTCAGGTAAAACTAACACGGGTGCACTAGTAAGGGCTCTCTTAAGCTTCGTGAAGGAATCCTCACAATCCACGTCCTACACGAAAGATTTATTCTTCTTAGTAAGGCGTGTAAGTGGTGCCAAAATTTTGGCAAAGTCTATAATGAACTTCCTATAGTAGCCTGCCAATCCTAGGAAACTCCTAAATTCGGTAACGTTCTTGGTGGCCTTCCAATCTTGTACTGCAATAACTTTGGCGGGGTCAATAGCCAAACCTTCCTTCGAGACTACGTGCCCTAAGAAACGAACTTCCTCTCGCAGTCTAAGATAGCTCCATATGTGGATAGCCAATCCATCCCTAAGATCATCCCATACCCCGAGAATCCCATAACATAGGCATCACAGTCAAACTATATGCCGAGGATAAAGATTTTCAAACCCCTATAAATCATAGATAAGTGTGCCGATCCTCCTATGGGGCTTGAAACAATAATGGGGTCTACTACTAATGATATGTCCAAGTGCAAACAATCTACTAAAGAGCTAGAGATAAAAGAGTGTGATGCTCCAGAATCAAATAAAGTCCAAATTGGAAAATCTGGTATAGAAATCAAACCTTCAACTGTGACTTTCCTACCTCTATCTAGAATGCTATTGGAAGGTGCTGTGTCTACTGGCTGAATCTGCGCAACTGGTGCACTCGCTCCCTGAGGACAACTCCTACTCATATGACCGGGCTGCCCGCAAGTATAGCACTTACCCTTCATCTTCTCTTTCCAGCAATCCTTGGCAACATGTCCAACCTTCCCACAAACATGGCATTTTATTCCTTTCTTAATCTGCTTCTGAGGACCATCACCTTTCTTCTTCTTCTTATTTTTTTCCTACCACTTTTTCTTTGGACCTTCTGACTTAACCTCCTCTTTAGACTCTCCTTCCTTGACCGTATCCGACATAAGTGCCATCTCAACCAAAGACTCATAAGTAGCTCCCATCGGTACATGAGTCAGCAATAATCCTGAAGGGGTTGGTTCAATCCCTTCGCAAACTTCATAGCTTTCTTGTGCGCTATGTTAACCAAGTCCATACCAAACTGTGACAGCTAATTGAATTGATTGATGTACTCCTTGACAGACAAACTCCCTTGCTTTAAATTTATAAACTTCTCCAACTGAACACTCTCTTCTGCCTGAGATAGAAACTTCCTATCGAATAGCTCCCGGAATCCATCCTAAGTAATATTCCTTCCCTCCAACTCGATCACCTCCCACCAATAAGATGCCTCCTCCTTTAGTTGCCAAGTGGCTAGCTGAACTCGCTGCTGACCATCCAATCCTAAAAGACCAAAAATCTTCTCTGTGTCCCTAAGCCATGTTCTCGCCTCCACAAAAGTCTCCTTGCCAGAAAAAGTCTTCCCGCCCAAACTCGCAAAATCTTTACAAAGCTTAGAGAAATTGATGGCGGTAGGTGGTTGATGGGATTCCCACCCGCTGGTGCAGGATTGGGCGCTGGCCCGTGCACCTCTGGAGTCATGGGTTGTAAGTACCTACGAAACTAGGCTGGGACTGGAATGCCCTTGGGAAGGTTCGGGGCATCAGCCATTCTGCGAAAAGAAAAAGGTAGTTTAGGAAAGAGTCAAAGGGAGATTGAACTGGACTTATGAGAGGATCTTTAAAAATTCTTTTATACTTAAAATCATTTCCAAAGGTTCTTTTCTGAAAAATACTTTTAAAACAAGTTATTTTGAAAAATACTTTACTTTCAAAAATAAATTTTTGGAATCCTGTAACCTTAGGCTCTGATACCAAGTGAAACACCCCACACCCTTTAATATACCTAAAAGGACACATTAAAAGGTGTGGTTCGTTGAAGGTATAACTAAAGCTAACAGAGACTAAGATTCACAAAACAGAATAGATAAAAACAGCGGAAACTAAATAAGTATTAATTAAAACAAAGCCTCAGAATTAATTCATAAATAAGTCAAAAGCCAAATACAACATTCAAAACCCATAGTGTCTTATGAAATAAAACTTCAAAGTCTCAAAATCAGAGTACGTAATATCCCTCATAAATAAACTAGTGCATACAAGAACAACAACTGAAAATAAAAGAAGTACATTGGAGAAATCTCTTTCAAGAAGAACTCCAAGCGGTAGCAATCTACTAGCTTCTTCCTTGATTGCCTAAGGGGGAAAAGGGGGAAATAGAGGAGTGGGTCAGACTAAAAGTCTGTTGAATGATAGTAAGTACTAGATTCTTTAAGCAAGATAAAAGTAATAGACTCTATAATAGTTCTAGCATAAATAAGGAAAACAAAGGAAATAGTAAAGAGATAAAATGTAAATAAATACGATTAAATATTGCTCAAGATAGTTTAACTTTGATTGCTTGCACTTGTTCTGATTTAATTAGGCTGAATTCCTAATCCTGTAGTTAGGATGTGACCCTAATTCTACCCTTTTTGATCGGCCTGCTACTCCATAGACCTTTCTATGGACCATCCGCTATATAACTTCCTGCACATCAGCCAATGGTATCTGCGGAAGATGCATAGAGCAACTACTACGGATCTGGACGACATATATAGCTCCCTACACAGAAAGCAATGGTGTCAACTAAGACACTATACTAAGCGCTTGGAATTCATAGCTAATACTGAGCGCCCGAATGGAAGTCGCATGCGTAACTGCCACCTTGCCCATGCTACCTTTTGCTCCACCTATTGGGTATTCTTATTACCTCCAACGTACATCATAGCGTGCCCCTCATCTCACTTCAGGCTAATGCGAGATCACCGTGTGTCCATAGAAAAATAGGGGAAATGCTGCTGGTATTGGCCCTTCATCCAAACAATATCTAGTTGCGCCTCTTATCCAAATCCCCGTGATTTGGACTTCTATTTGACCAATACTACCATTCTTAGCATAAGCATGGCCCTTGGAATGCTATTTGGTATAGGTCCTACTTTCATCTTTGCTTATTAACTTAGATAAATTATTTAAATAAGCCTTTATTATCATTTTTACTTCCTACGCTTATTAATTTATCCCAAGTCTTAAAATAAGCCTCATTCTATTTCTTTTTCTTATTATAACCTACGTTATAATCATGCTTATTACTTAACCCAAGGTCTAAGTGTGAAAATAAGCATCTTTTATCTTTTACTTCATTTAGTTATAATTCTAAGTTATAACTATGCCAATTTTCTTTAATTAGTCCAATTCTAATTATAATTAAGCGTAATTTCAGTCCAATTCCATTATTCATTACAATCTCTATAATTTACATCTTATTTTCTTCATTTAATATTCTTACTTATAAAATCTATATTCGCGTTCAATTTATTCTAATCCATACGCGCAAAAAATGGGGAATGAAGAGAATAGACGCTTGCATAAAATCCAAAACGTCAAAAAGATGTAAATAAATAATAGTAAATAAACTTAAATACCGTAAATAGACTGTAAATAAATAAAAATCTATGCTTAACAGTAGTAATTTATAACTAACAGAAATAATACTAAAATTACTGAAAGGAATAACTGAATAGACTGAAAATAATTAAAAACTGTAAATAATTACTGAAAAAGGCTATTCCAAAAATCGTAGTAAAACTACAACTATCGGAAACCCTATATTTTAAATTACTTAAAGAAATCTTAAAATAATTACAATCACTCACCTTCAGTCCTAAGCACTTCCTTTGGTCTCCCCGGATCCACTTGGAGTTGTAAAATAATTTTTATTAAAAAGATCTCTTCTTGGAAAATTATTCCTTTTAGTGTCTTTCCTGAAAAGGTGAACCCAAGCGGAGAAAATCTAGAATGAGAAAAAAATGTTAGGTCTAGGGGTCTATTTATATATGTTGAAGTGGATCTTGGACCATTGGATTTGGAGATTGAATAGAATGCAACCACGTCATAGGCTGAATATGAGCCATCGGATACAGCAACAGAGGGACTGGATTAAACAAAAGGGTGCAAATGACGTGTTCCGACGTCTCTAATTTGTTCGAACGAATTTACATTCGTTCGCCTGCCAAATTACAAGGCGGGTCGACCGACCGGTCGACCGCCCCCTTGCCCAGGTCGACCGGCTGGTCGACCTGACCATGTATTTTTTTCGGTTATATTTCTGCTTATTTTGTTTATTTTATAACTTGGTAATATTAGCTTGGTTTCTGGCATTCTATATATGTAAATTGACCAGAAAATTACCACGGAAACAATGGTGCAACTTCCGTGGCTTAATTTTGATAATTTCACAAAGTTATTTTATTATTTAATTAATTAATAAATTAATTATTATGGGTTAAATTTCGGGTTGTTACATTCTCCCCTCCTTAAGGGATTTCGTCCTCGAAATCTCTAAGGATAAAAGAATGTACTAAACGTTTTCATCCAATTCTACAACCAACTACTCAATCATCAACCATTCATCCATTATCCTTAAGTTTATCTAATGCATTTTATGATACTTATGCAATTAGTGTAGTGTAAATGTCCCTAACTAATGCAAAAGGTTAGGCGGTCCATTGATTCAGTTGACCTCCTTTTTATGCAATCATGTCCGTGCCATGTATCCAAATGAATGCAAAAATTTCCTAATGATAACTGATAGTTCTATATGCATGCTACAAACACCATCCAAATGCAATAATCATGTGATAATCATCCATTTATATCAATCATGGAAATAAAATAAAAATGCGTACACATCCATATGCATATGCCCTAGTATCCTAGTTAGGCCGATCCCTAAGAAATAATAGTGCCTAGTGTACCTATATGCATCCATAGCATCCACTAGCACACACTTGCAACCACTAGCATACATCATTCATAACATGTTCTATTAACATGTTTACATCAAATCCTACCATCCATAGGTTAAATCATAAGTTCTACCCTCCCAAAGGATAATAAAGGAAAGAACCTATTCAAATCTAAAGATGGAAAAAGGAATTCTAAAACTTACCATCAAAAAGATGAGGATAGGAAGTATGAATCTTCTCCTCTGCTTCCCAAGTGGCGTCTGCAACATCATCTCCCCATTGCACCTTTATCAGTGGAACTTCCTTATTCCTTAGTCACTTGATATCTCTTCCAACAATCTTCGTGGGGATACACCGAATAGAAGCTTCTCTTTCTACCTCTACCTCCTCTAATTGACTAGGCTCTACTACCTCCGCCGAGTCATGTAAGCACTTTCGCAAGTGCGAAACATGGAAAACGTCGTGTACTCCTGCGAGCCTCTCAGGTAGCTTCACTCGGTAAGCCATCTTCCCAACTCTCTCTGTGATAGGAAATGGTCCAACAAATCTAGGGGCTAACTTTCCATTTGATTCGAATCTTACCACTTTCCTAAGCGGGGATACTTTGATAAAAACTATGTCTCCAACCTCAAACTCTAAGTCTCTCCTCCGCCTATCCACATACGACTTCTGTCTGTCTTGAGCCGTCTTCATCCTTCGCCGAATCAAATCCATCTCTCAGAGGTCTCCCTAACCATATCAGGTCCAAGTAATAACTTCTCCGTAGACTCTACCCAACATGATGGGGACTTGCAAGGTCTCCTATATAAAGCTTCAAATGGTACCATTCCTATACTTGCTTGGTAACTATATTGTACGCAAACTCAACCAACGGAAGATGCTCCTCCCAAGTTCCTCCAAAGTCCAAAATGCACATCCATAGCAAATCCTTAAGCACTCTATTTACCCTCTCCGTTTGGCCATCCGTCTGGGGGTGATAGGCCATACTCAACCTAAGTTGCGTCTCTAGCGCCTCTTGTAAGCTTCTCTAAAACTCACTAGTGAAAATGGGATCTCTATCACTAACAACACTAGTAGGAACTCCGTGTAGACGGACTATCTCTTGAATATACAAGGATGCCAAATATGAAGCCGTACGCTTACTCTTAACTGTTATGAAGTGAGCACTCTTAGTCAATCTATCAACAATCACCCAAACGCTAGTGTTCCCTTTCCTAGAACGGGGTAAACCATTAATGAAATCCATAGAAATACTGTCCCACTTCCACTCCGGTATATCTAAGGGCTGAAGTAATCCATTGGGCTTCTGCTGCTCTGTTTTTACCCTTTGGCATATGAAACACTTAGCTACGAATTCTTCCACGTCCTTCTTCATACCACCCTAATAGAACATTCTCTTCATATCCCGATACATTTTGTCACCACCCGGATGAATAGTCATACGAAACTGGTGAGCCTCCTCCAAAACTGCTCTCAACAAGTCACCGGCGCGTGGAACACAAAGCCTCCCATCTCTCCTAAGCCATCCTCTGCTATCAATGAAATAGCGTTGAAGATGTCTTGAGACCTCTCCTCGGCTAATCCTATCCCTAATGTCCATGAGTTCCGAATCCTCCCACTGCCTCGAGCCAATCTGATCCATGGTAGGCCTTACCTCTAAGGTTGCCAACAATCTGGGAGTAATGTCCGTAGAGGGCTTAAAATCAAAAGTACAAACAAACTCCAAGCTCCTCCACTCTACGAACAAAGGACTAAGGGTTGCTTTCTTTCTACTCAATGCATCCGCAACCACATTACCCTTGCCGGGGTATAAGCTATCTCAAAATCATACGAGGCTAAAAACTCCATCCACCATTGTTGTCTCAAGTTCAAGTCCTTCGGCGAGAATAGATATTTCAAAGACTTATGGTCGGTAAAAAGCTCAAACCTCTCACCAAGAAAATAGTGTCTCCAAGTTTTAAGTGCAAAAACTATAGCAGCCAACTCCAAATCATGGGTAGGATAGTTCTTCTCATGCATCCTCAATTGTCTACTACCATAACACACTACCCTCCCTTCTTGCATCAACATTTCTCCTAAACCCGTTCTGCACGCATTAGTGTATACAGTGAAAGGCTTAGCTCCGTCAGGTAAAACTAACACGGGTGCACTAGTAAGGGCTCTCTTAAGCTTCGTGAAGGAATCCTCACAATCCACGTCCTACACGAAAGATTTATTCTTCTTAGTAAGGCGTGTAAGTGGTGCCAAAATTTTGGCAAAGTCTATAATGAACTTCCTATAGTAGCCTGTCAATACTAGGAAACTCCTAATTTCGGTAACGTTCTTGGTGGCCTTCCAATCTTGTACTGCAATAACTTTGGCGGGGTCAATAGCCAAACCTTCCTTCGAGACTACGTGCCCTAAGAAACGAACTTCCTCTCGCAGTCTAAGATAGCTCCATATGTGGATAGCCAATCCATCCCTAAGATCATCCCATACCCCGAGAATCCCATAACATAGGCATCACAGTCAAACTATATGCCAAAGATAAAGATTTTCAAACCCCTATAAATCATAGATAAGTGTGCCGATCCTCCTATGGGGCTTGAAACAATAATGGGGTCTACTACTAATGATATGTCCAAGTGCAAACAATCTACTAAAGAGCTAGAGATAAAAGAGTGTGATGCTCCAGAATCAAATAAAGTCCAAATTGGAAAATCTGGTATAGAAATCAAACCTTCAACTGTGACTTTCCTACCTCTATCTAGAATGCTACTGGAAGGTGCTGTGTCTACTGGCTGAATCTGCGCAACTGGTGCACTCGCTCCCTGAGGACAACTCCTACTCATATGACCGGGCTGCCCGCAAGTATAGCACTTACCCTTCATCTTCTCTTTCCAGCAATCCTTGGCCACATGTCCAACCTTCCCACAAACATGGCATTTTATTCCTTTCTTAATCTGCTTCTGAGGACCATCACCTTTCTTCTTCTTCTTATTCTTTTCCTACCACTTTTTTTTTGGACCTTCTAACTTAACCTCCAATTTAGACTCTCCTTCCTTGACCGTATCCGACATAAGTGCCATCTCAACCAAAGACTCATAAGTAGCTCCCATCGGTACATTAGTCAGCAATAATCCTGAAGGGGTTGGTTCAATCCCTTCGCAAACTTCATAGCTTTCTTGTACGCTATGTTAACCAAGTCCATACCAAACTGTGACAGCTCATTGAATTGATTGATGTACTCCTTGAGAGACAAACTCCCTTGCTTTAAATTTATAAACTTCTCCAACTGAACACTCTCTTCTGCCTGAGATAGAAACTTCCTATCGAATAGCTCCCGGAATCCATCCTAAGTTATATTCCTTCCCTCCAACTCGATCACCTCCCACCAATAAGATGCCTCCTCCTTTAGTTGCCAAGTGGCTAGCTGAACTCGCTGCTGACCATCCAATCCTAAAAGACCAAAAATCTTCTCTGTGTCCTTAAGCCATGTTCTCGCCTCCACAAAAGTCTCCTTGCCAGAAAAAGTCTTCTCGCCCAAACTCGCAAAATCTTTACAAAGCTTAGAGAAATTGATGGCGGTAGGTGGTTGATGGGATTCCCACCCGCTGGTGCAGGATTGGGCGCTGGCCCGTGCACCTCTGGAGTCATGGCTTGTAAGTACCTACGAAAGTAGGCTGGGACTGGAATGCCCTTGGGAAGGTTCGGGGCATCAGCCATTCTGCGCAAAGAAAAAGGTAGTTTAGGAAAGAGTCAAAGGGAGATTGAACTGGACTTATGAGAGGATCTTTAAAAATTCTTTTATACTTAAAATCATTTCCAAAAGTTCTTTTCTGAAAAATACTTTTAAAACAAGTTATTTTGAAAAATACTTTACTTTCAAAAATAAATTTTTGGAATCCTGTAACCTTAGGCTCTGATACCAAGTGAAACACCCCACACCCTTTAATATACCTAAAAGGACACATTAAAAGGTGTGGTTCGTTGTAGGTATAACTAAAGCTAACAGAGGCTAAGATTCACAAAACAGAATAGATAAAAACAGCGGAAACTAAATAAGTATTAATTAAAACAAAGCCTCAGAATTAATTCATAAATAAGTCAAAAGCCAAATACAACATTCAAAACCCATAGTGTCTTATGAAATAAAACTTCAAAGTCTCAAAATCAGAGTACGCAATATCACTCGTAAATAAACTAGTGCATACAAGAACAACAACTGAAAATAAAAGAAGTACATTGGAGAAATCTCTTTCAAGAAGAACTCCAAGCTGTAGAAATCTACTAGCTTCTTCCTTGATTGCCTAAGGGGGGAAAAGGCGGAAATAGAGGAGTGGGTCAGACTAAAAGTCTGGTGAATGATAGTAACTACTAGATTCTTTAAGCAAGATAAAAGTAATAGACTCTATAATAGTTCTAGCATAAATAAGGAAAACAAAGGAAATAGGAAAGAGATAAAATGTAAATAAATACTATTAAATATTGCTCAAGATAGTTTAACTTTGATTGCTTGCACTTGTTCTGATTTAATTAGGCTGAATTCCTAATCCTGTAGTTAGGATGTGACCCTAATTCTACCCTTTTTGATCGGCCTGCTACTCCATAGACCTTTCTATGGACCATCCGCTATATAACTTCCTGCACATCAGCCAATGGTATCTGCGGAAGATGCATAGAGCAACCACTACGGATCTGGACGACATATATAGCTCCCTACACAGAAAGCAATGGTGTCAACTAAGACACTATACTAAGCGCTTGGAATTCATAGCTAATACTGAGCGCCCAAATGGAAGTCGCATGCGTAACTGCCACCATGCCCATGCTACCTTTTGCTCCACCTATTGGGTATTCTTATTACCTCCAACGTACATCATAGCGTGCCCCTCATCTCACTTCAGGCTAATGCGAGATCACCGTGTGTCCATAGAAAAATAGGGGAAATGCTGCTGGTATTGGCCCTTCATCCAAACAATATCTAGTTGCGCCTCTTATCCAAATCCCCATGATTTGGACTTCTATTTGACCAATACTACCATTCTTGGCATAAGCATGGCCCTTGGAATGCTATTTGGTATAGGTCCTACTTTCATCTTTGCTTATTAACTTAGATAAATTATTTAAATAAGCCTTTATTATCATTTTTACTTCCTACGCTTATTAATTTATCCCAAGTCTTAAAATAAGCCTCATTCTATTTCTTTTTCTTATTATAACCTACGTTATAATCATGCTTATTACTTAACCCAAGGTCTAAGTGTGAAAATAAGCATCTTTCATCTTTTACTTCATTTAGTTATAATTCTAAGTTATAACTATGCCAATTTTCTTTAATTAGTCCAATTCTAATTATAATTAAGCGTAATTTCAGTCCAATTCCATTATTCATTACAATCTTTATAATTTTCATCTTATTTTCTTCATTTAATATTCTTACTTATAAAATCTATATTCGCGTTCAATTTATTCTAATCCATACGCGCAAAAAATGGGGAATGAAGAGAATAGACGCTTGCATAAAATCCAAAACGTCAAAAAGATGTAAATAAATAATAGTAAATAAACTTAAATACCGTAAATAGACTGTAAATAAATAAAAATCTATGCTTAACAGTAGTAATTTATAACTAACAGAAATAATACTAAAATTACTGAAAGGAATAGCTGAATAGACTGAAAATAATTAAAAACTGTAAATAATTACTGAAAAAGGCTATTCCAAAAATCGTAGTAAAACTACAACTATCGGAAACCCTATATTTTAAATTACTTAAAGAAATCTTAAAATAATTACAATCACTCACCTTCGGTCCTAAGCTCTTCCTTTGGTCTTCCTGGATCCACTTGGAGTTGTAAAATAATTTTTATTAAAAAGATTCTCTTCTTGGAAAATTATTCCTTTTAGGGTCCTTCCTGAAAAGGTGAATCCAAGCGGAGAAAATCTAGAATGAGAAAAAGTGTTAGGTCTAGGGGTCTATTTATATGTGTAGAAGTGGATCTCAGACCATTGGATTTGGAGATTGAATAGGATGCAACCACGTCATAGGCTGAATAGGAGCCATCAGATGCAGCAACGAAGGGACTGGATTAAACAAAAGGGTGAAAATGATGTGTTCCGACGTCTCTAATTTGGTCGAACGAATTTACGTTCGTTCACATGCCAAATTACAAGGTGGGTCGACCGACCGGTCGACCGCCCTCTTGCCCAAGTCGACCGACCGGTCGACCTGACTGTGTATTTTTTTTCCGTTATATTTCTGCTTATTTTGTTTATTTTATAACTTGGTCATATTAGCTCGGTTTCTGACATTCTATATATGGAAATTGACCAGAAAATTACCACGGACACAATGGTGCAAATTCCGTGGCATAATTCTGATAATTTCACAAATTTATTTTATTATTTAATTAATTAACAAATTAATTATTACGGGTTAAATTTCGGGTTGTTACAGGGGTGAAAACTCTATACTTTCATTCGTATATATTGGTTTGAATTTTTCAATTGATTTGCTTGGCCATTGATTTCTGATCGTACGATAAGTCTGTGCTTGACTCGTTCATCATATACGAGTTACTCCATATTATTCTAATGAATTCGAATCTGCTTCGTTCTTTTCTTCTACAACCTGTTCATCATTTTATCAACTACGACTATTTCTTTCTGGTTCTCTGGCTATGACTAGTTCATTGCTTGCTTCTCCTCTGATTGAATTCTTTTGACTTGTTCTATTTTGATATATATGACTCTCTGATGTATTCATATATTAGAAGGTTCTGCATATATTTTTCAAATATATTTCCCTGGTTGACAAGTTCAAAACTGCTGCATATTTCATTTGTATACATGCACTGAATCCAGCTGTGTATGTTGGTTGAGTCTTCATTTGCATGCTCTTACTGGTGTCTAATCTGGTTGCATCACTATTTCTCTGTCCACTGTACTTGCTTCGAGTTCCATGCCCAGTTGGTTACATATACTCATGTGTGATGCATTGTGACTTTGTTCTGGTTGGAGTCTAGTTTGGTGGTCTTCATGTTGCATTGTGTTCCTGCCTGAATGTAGCCTGATGCATTCGTGTCTGGTCTAGTATTGAACTGCTGTGTTCATTAGCATTGCAATCTGGTTCATTGATGATGATTCTGTCTAGTTATCGCTGCATATTTGTACATGTCTACACATGCATGCTGGTGTTTGTATATCTGAGTTGCCTCTGTGTGTTTTGCTGTTTGTTGTGTCCACTGCTCTATTACTCGAGTTCTTGCTTCCATGTGTGATTCCCTTACATTGCTTTGAGTTGAATTGCCTGTTGCTTCGAGTCGAATAGACCTGGTCTATGTTGCATCCCCTGTTGTGACAATTGACTGTGTACATATCTGATGGTCTAGACATTGCTTCGAGTTAATTGTGTAGTTTCTTTGAGTCATTTCATTTCCTGGTCTGCACCGATTTTGTTAGACTTACTAGCTATGTATTGTTACCCTTACATTTCTCTGACCATCCATTGCTGGTGTGTTCTTGTTTTGATTTGAAATCTGCTTTGGGTTGCCTCTAAACCTGCATTTGCTCATTGATTTTGAAAATCATGCACATATTCATGTATATACATGCATACATATGCATGTCTATATATGTAATTGTGTAATACATATGCTGTATCCATTTATATTCGATTTGTACATGTGTGCATTTGCACTAGTCTGTGAGATGGAATTGGGAAATGGCCTTGTGATATTCACAGTGATACACTGTGAATATTATGAGTTGTTTGTGCACATATATTTTGTCCCTTTCAGAAAATATGAAAAGAAACAATCCAAATACCTAAGGCAAAAATAAATTTTAAATTCAATTTTATTTTGCAATTTAAATTTGTTTCTTATTCAAGTTTACTGCATTATTTATTTAATTGGTATAACAGATGGCTGGACATAAGCTGGAGCTAGTCAAGATCAAGTGTATGACTATTGAGTGAAGTATGTAGTGAGGTGAAATATGTATATAGAATTGTAAAGTAAAAACTGTGTTGTAATTGAAAATGTGTAAATGTAGTGAGAGCTCAAATTTGTACTATTGAATTTGTAATAAAATATTTGTTTAAATATGAATTCTGAGTTATTTATTTTATTCAACAAATATTTATTTAATTATGTGGAAAAATAAAATAGTACAATGACAAATACATTTAAACAAATATATATATATATGTTTATTATCATCAAACAAAAAATCATAGTCTATTGTATTCTACAAGGTGGTCAAGGTAGTACCGTCACTAATGGTGGAGATCGATCACTAGGGAATGTTGCTCCAGTCGGAGAACCAAGGGTGGATATTGTATAGGAGGTCGTACAGGTCAGGCCTCAGGTGAACCTCACTTTGCTATGCCGCGATTATAAGAGGTTGGGAGGTATGAGGTTTAGTGGTACGGAGACAATCATAGAAGTCCAAACTTGGATTAAACTATGCGAACGTATATTTGGGGATATTGAGTTAGATGACGCGATGAAGCATCGGTTGACATCACAACATCTAACGGATGCGGCCATGGATTGGTGGAGTACTATCACTATAGATGTCCAAGAGAATGACTTCTTTTGGGCCCAATTTAAGGATGGTTTTGAGATGAAGTTTGTCTCGGAGGCTGGGAAGACTATGTTGTTTAGGAGCTTCCTCGACTTGAAGCAAGGGGCCATGACAGTGGCAGAGTATGATAACTGATTCACTGCCTTATCTACATTCAGGCCTAGTTTGGTAGATACGCCTTTAAAGAGGAATGAGATGTTCATCGCAGTGATGCGCCTAGAGTTCAATGGTAATATGAGTAATCATATCTTGGGGTCTTGTGTGAATCTGGTGAACATGGGGTTGAGGTTTAAAAGTTTGGCTCCGAAGTCATTTATTTATGCTCCAACTGGGGACAACAAGCAGAAGTTTCAACCATCAAGGAATATTTCAGGTTTGGCATGCCATAAGTGTGGAAAGAAAGGGAACTTTGCTGCGAATTGTAGGTCAGATATAGGAGGGCAAGTGGCAAAGGTGCCTTTAGTTAAGGCACCTATTACTAAGGTAATGAAGATAGAGCGTTAGACAACCAAGGCACAATTTTCACCCAAGAGCTGCTATAACTGCCATCTGCCAGGCCATTTTGCTAGGGAGTGTCTGATTCTCAAGAAGGAGGAATAACCTCGAGCTTTTGAACTAGCTCCAACACCTTCCACTTTTGCCGCAACAAATAGGAAGCAAGTTTTAGAAGGTATTCTATCTATTTTTGACATTACCATTCATGTCTTATCTGATACTAGTGCTTCTCTTAGTTTCATTTCTTGTACTCTCGTTGATAGATTGAAACCTAAACAAACTATAGCTTCAGATTCTATTTGTGTATTGAACCTTGTTAGGGGCTCGACCAATCTTAGTATGACTTGTTTAGGACTTTCGATTTCTATCTTCGACTAACTCTTCCCTATCGATATGTATGTTCTGGTTTTTAGGGGTTTTGATGTTTTGCTTGGGATGGATTGGTTATCGCAGAATAATGTAGTCTTAGATTGTGATTAGCAAACAGTTTTATTGAAGAAAGGGATGGAAGCTTTGATAGTGGATTCTAAAGGACCTAGCTCACTTATGACTAGTTTTCTTTATTCTCTTGATGTGGCGGAGGAGGAGTTTGGTTCTATCCCTATTGATCAGGAATTTGCGGATGTCTTCGAAGAGGTGTCAGGTTTACTACCCCATAGGGAGATAGAATTTCACATTGATTTAGTAAAGGATGCGAAACCTATTGTATTGTAAGTTCGTAGACTTGCACCAAAGGAGAGGATGGAGCTAAAAAATTGGGTTAGTGATTTGTTGTGGATGGGCTTGATCCGACCAAGTCATTCGAGTTGGAAAGCGCCTATCGTCTTTGCTACGAAGGCGGATGGTTCCTTAAGATTGTGTATAGATTATCGCGAGCTCAATAAGCGGACTGATAGGAACAAGTATCCGTTGCCTAGGATAGATGACTTGTTCGATCAGGTTCATGAAGCTCGAGTATTTTATCAGCTTGACTTTGCTATAGGGTTTCATCAGTTAAGGGTGGAAAAGGAGAGTGTACCCTTGACTGCTTTTAGATCCGACCAGTTTTATGAGTGGTTAGTTATGATGTTCGGCCTAACTAATGATCTAGCATATTTCGTGGACCTAATGAATTGATTTTTTCCGAGATGTGTTGAATAAGTTTGTCCTTGTTTTTATCGATGATATTCTGGTCTATTCCAAGGCCGAGGTGGAACATTTGTACATTCTAAGGATTGTTTTAGGAACACTAAGAGAGCATGTGAGGAAGGCTAAGTTCTTGAAGTGTTATTTTTGGCATTCAGAAGTAGGTTCTTATGTCATGTTGTTTCGG
Organism: Allium fistulosum; assembly: GCA_030737815.1. Classification (NCBI taxonomy): domain Eukaryota; kingdom Viridiplantae; phylum Streptophyta; class Magnoliopsida; order Asparagales; family Amaryllidaceae; genus Allium; species Allium fistulosum. The sequence goes on from CM060906.1 coordinate 425,927,672, forward strand.
CGGAGGGTATTTCTGTTGATCCAGATAAGGTTGTGGCTGTTCAGAGGGAAGAGGCCAGAAAGTGCAATGGATATTAGAAGCTTTCTGGGTCTAGCAGGTTATTACAGGAGATTCATATAGGATTTCTCAAAGGTTGCCTCCCGCTTAACGAATTTGACGAAGAAAGATGTCAAATTTGTATGGATGGATAAATTTGTGCAAGCATTCTTAAAGCTAAAGGAAAAGCTGACCAGGTCTTGGTGCTGTGTTGATGCAGCATGGGTGGGTGATCATTTATGCGAGTCGGCAGCTCAAACCGCATGAAGCGAGGTATGCAACTCATGACTTGGAGTTGTTAGCGGTGGTATTTGCATTAAAAATGTGGAGGCATCATTTGCTAGGTGAAAGGTTCGAATTATACACGGACCATAAGTCTTTAATGTATCTTTTTACGCAAAAAGACTTGAACATGAGGCGGCAGAGGTGAATGGAGTTTCTTGTGGCCTATGATCTGGATATTTTGTATACTCCGGGAAAAGCCAATGTCGTAGCGGACACGCTTAGTAGGAGGTATGTAGTTATGGTGAATGCTGATGTCCGTCCGACTCTGATTAGTCGTATCGTGGGGAATCAGCATAGAGATCTTCATTTTGCTAGGATAGCTAAGAATGTGAGTGAGAATGAGGCACCGGAGAGGTGGCCAAGATTCGAGGTGGATAACCATGGCATTTTGAGAATGAACGGTAGGTTATGTGTCCTGAATGTTGATAGGATTAGGCAGGAAGTTCTGGTAGAGAGTCACTATTCTAGATTGACGATACATCCTAGGGTTACTAAGATGTATCAAGATATGAAGAGGATGTTTTGGTGGAACGGTATGAAGAGGGATGTTTCTATCTTTGTGAGCAGGTGTGCTAACTGCTAATACATAAAGGGTAGTCGTCAAAAGACGGTCGGACTGATTCAGCCACTTGAGATTCCAAAGTGAAAGTGGGAGCATATTTCTATGGATTTCATCGACGGGTTGCTATAACATCCCCTATCTTGAGGCTCGAAGCTAAGCGCTACAGAAGCTGTAGTCATCCATAGTATTAACTTCCATTGACAAAATAAGGTAATGTTAATGGTACCCATAATATCAGAAGCACATGAATATGAGATAAAATCAACACATATTTCAAAAAAAAACTTTTTTGATTACATTTCAAATCCATATGTTTCATATCCAGTTACATAATACCAAAAGGATTCCCAGGTTTTGATCAAATATAATTATTACAAATTACGCCAAGAATGATATATGAAGATGCCCCCTTGGATGATCAAAGTACTAGATAGACATATCAGTCATAAACACATCACAGTAGAAATAGTACTAAATAGCTCATACATAGCTAACTTTACCTCCTGCTCGTCTTTGGAAGCTTATTCGTCCAACCTACTAAACCTGAAAAGTCCCTAACTCTCAATATACTCTAATTAAATTTTGAGCACCCGAGAGTTTAAGGGGAAAACATAAACTTCGAGTCAGACATAAAGCTTGGTGTGAATAATAATATTACATCTCGAATTATTGATATTAAGCGAGACCTCGCCACTTAGCGGAATGGGGTTCCCCTCACTAATATCCCTTTAAAAGCGTATCTTTCGCAAATCAAAGCCCTGCAATCAAACTAATTAAAACAATAATAGCAAATACATATATGCATAAAAATCAAGAAATCAATGGACTATCTGTCCACACTATAGTTTTATCTGGCTAACTATTAACCATTGGCTGACTCCAGCCTACCAAACATAATCAATAATCTAACTTCTATTAGACACTCTACTGGGTTACCTGCCCTTCCCTGTCTTCTTCTAGGTTCAACTGCTCCTAATGGTTTTGCGAGCTCACCAATAACCTATCTTTACTTTGTATATTTTCTTCTGTGTGTAACAATATTTTAGTCCCATCTGTGATAGAGCCCCATACACTAGAATTTTGGACTTATATTAGCTAGGGGCTATTAGCTAAAGTATAGGGCGCGACCCTACACCAGTCTCATATGGTCTTCTAATATCCGAGTCATAAACTTAGGATTAACTACCCTATTGAATTTTCATTTCCTGTCATATACTTAGGGTTAACTACCCTATTTAAATTTCATTTCCTTGTAAACAATCTTTGCAATTTATTTACCCTTGAAATCATATCTTTATAAAATAAGGAAATCATATACTTTGCTTTACTCAAAACACTTATGCCATGGTATATACTTTACACAAAACAATGTTGATGAAATCCTATTAATGGGATTATCTATCCCTTCATAATAAGTTAAAACCTCTTTTTAACTTAGAAAGCTTTAAGCTACAAGGCCAAAAAATACCTTTGAATCCTTTATTTAAAACCTTAAACAATTCTCTTTCGAATTCATTAAAAGTACCCCTTTCAAAACAAATTAACTACTTTAACCTTGGAAAACTAGGCCGAAAGGCCAAAACATACCTTTCAAATGTATTGAAAATAGAACTTCCGAAATCATTTTTTAAACCTTAGACATCCTCTTTCGAAACCATTAAACTTGTCTTTCGAAAGCATTGGAAACCTTCTTTTCAAAACACTTAAAACAACTCTTCTAGTATGCATAAATATACCTTTTGAAAACATTGAGGTTTCCTCTTAGAAACATTTATAATATACCTTTCGAAAATATTGGGCTTTCCTCTTCGAAACACTTACAATATACCTTTCGAAAATATTGGGTTCATGTAAAAGTTTGTGGAAGCATTGCTTCGAAACCATTTAAAATCATTCCTTTCGAAACCTTTAGGTTTAACATATAATATAACTATAAGGTCGTAGAAAACTAGGGTGAAAGCATTGCTCTCGAAAGAATTAATCCCAAGTAAAAGAAAGAGGATAGTTTCGAAACCTACCCTTTCGAAACCATTGCCTCCAAAACTATTTGAAAGCGGCAAAACTACCCTTTCGAAAGCATTGAGAAGGCGGCTATAAAAGAACATAGGCGAAAGCACCCTTTTGAATGCATTGATTTGAAAGGTCTGAATGCGACATCATGGGTTTCGAATAGGTTCAAAGTGGCTATCCTTTCAAAAGCTTCTTTTAAAACAAAAGGCAACAACTCATTCGAAAGCTCTTTTCTAAAATAAAGGCAAGTTGATTGGTTCGAAAGCTAATAGAGTTGGCTTCAACCCCTTCAAAAGCATCTTTTATAAACAGAAGTAATTCGAAGTTAATAAAAATAGCTTCTACCCCTTCTAAAGCAAGGTTTTGACACTGTCCCTTCCGCTTTTCTCTAATGCACTACGTATTAATTGCTTGATACCATGTGCATTGGTTTCGAATGGGTTCTTTAGCGGAGGCATGGTGTCGAAAGCTAACGGATGGAAGTGGCGAAGTGGTAAATCCAAGCAAAATAGGTTTTTAGCCCTAACTTGCCTTATTTCTCAAAATGTAATTGGTTGCCATTTCTTTATCAAAAATCTCTAAAAGTGCTGCCGAATTCAGAATTTTCAATTAAATATTTTTTGACAATTAAGCCCTTCTCCTTGATAAAACATATAAAGCATTTGAAGTCCGCTAACATAAATAATTTCATAACTATAATAAAATACTTAGGAAAATTCCCCAAAAATCATCATAATTCACTTTCAATATATTTTCCAACATATATAAATTTCTAATCTAAACTTGTTATATAAATTCTTTAAATAATATAAACCCAATATTAACTATTTTCTTTCATAGAAAATTCATAATAAATCCATACAACTTAGAAAATTAAGAAACTTGAAACCCACCTCTAAAATAATGTTGTTGACCATATATTAAAAGCAAGTCATTTGGATGTCATTTAATTGGTTTTTCCAATCTAAACTTATCATAAAATCTATATGAAACAATATAAATCATCAACAAGCATATATATCTATTTAAACAAATATAGCATGACATATTATTTGCAAAATAATTCGGCCCTAATAAAAGACCGAAATCATTATCAAAAGTGAGATGTAAATTGAATTATTCACCTTAGCTTGGTGTTAAGAAGGTTGAGATTTGCTCTTTGATTAATTTCTTCAAACTTTCTACTTGATTCCTAGCATATCTTCTTTTGATTCTTATGAATGGTGGCCGGCCAATCTCTTAGGTTTTAGTTTTGTTTATGAATGTTGAAATGAATGACAAATGAAGGATAGATGGGTTTTGGGTATAAGAACAAAGACTATTCCTATTTTTCCTTTATCATGTTCCTCCTACTTACTTATCCTTAATCCTCTTTGGCTTATGTTTTCATTAAGGCATGGCTCCTTTATTAATTTACTAATTTCAATCCCTTAACCTTCTACATTATTTCATTTAATTTATCTAATTAAATGTCCTAAATAATGTTAATCAAAATTAGGGTCATTACAATTGCCTAGGTCGAGGAGGGGTAACGAAGGTGTGTGGATTATTGTGGATCGATTGAACAAGAGTGTGCACTTCTCACCTGTTAAGACTACGAGGACAGCTTCTAGTTTGGCTAAGTTATATGTTAAGGAGATCGTTAGGTTACACAGTGTTCCTTGTGATATCGTGAGCGATAAAGATCCGATATTCACAAGCCAATTCTTGAAGGGTTTGAATGAAGCATTAGGGACCGAGCTTAGTTTGAGTACCGTTTACCATCCACGGACACATGGGAAAATGGGGAGGGTGAACCGAGTGTTGGAAGACTTGCTTCGAGCATGCATTTTAGATTTTGGAGGTTTGTAGGAAGAGCACTTACCGTTTGTTGAATTTTCATACAACAACAGTTATCAGGCCAGTATCGAAATGGCACTGTTTGAAGCGTTGTATGGAAGGCCTTGCAAGTCTCCATTGCGTTGGGTAGAATCCGGAGATTGTCTTGTGCTTGGGACTGATATGATCCAAGAGGCGTCGGATAAGGTTATAGAGATTCGAAAGTGAATCGAGGAAGCACATAATCGATAGAAGAGTTATGCAGACGAGAGGCGCAGAGACTTGGAGTTCTTGATTGGAGACTTTGAATTTGTAAAGGCTTCTCCGATGAGAAGTGTATTTCAGTTTGGAAGGGCTGGGAAGTTGGCTCCTCAGTATATAGGACCGTTCTCGATTCTTCAGAGGATTGGTACACTCGCATATAGAGTTGAGTTACCAATTAGGCTATCAGGTGTGCATAATGTATTTCATGTATCGCATTTGCGTAAGTTTGTGCATGATCCTTCGATGATAGTGGAAGCGTCGCGGCAAGAAGACTTGGAGATTGAGCCAAATTTGACTGTGTTGAGGCAGCCTATTCGTATTGTTGATAGAGATATGAGGACTAAGGTTGTAAAGTTAGTCATGGTACAATGGAGCGAGGATGCTCGAGATTGTACGTGGGAGACTAAGGATTGTTTGAGGGAATCCTATCCGGATTTGTTCTTAGACGAGAGTTTTCTTATCTTAGTTTGTATTTGAGTTGTAGTTTAGTTTATATATAGTTTCGGTAGTGCTATATATATCTTGTTCTTTTATCTTCTTCGATTATCGTTGTTGTTGAATTTTGAGGACAAAATGTTCTAAGTCGGGGAGAATGTAGTGACCTAGAAATTCGAACACTTCGTCGTCGAATATCGATACATTTTGAGATATGTTTAAGTGTTATAAATATGATTTTATAACCTTGTCTAACATCATTTAATTAATAAATAATGTTAAGAAACTTGTTTTTTAAAAGTGTTTACAAAAATATATTCTTCAAAGAAAAATCGATACTGTGACCGAAAATCGGTTTATCAATAAACAACTTTTCGGTCGATATAAGTTTTTTGAACTATCGTGCACTTAACTAATGATCAAATAAACGAATTAGCAACTAATTAACACACTCTCCTCTTCATAAAGCATGGAATGTTCTAGAAAGTTCTATTAGGATAAGAGATAATATTATGAGAATGGTATAAGAGTAATTAGCCATAAAGGAGAAGTGACATAAAGAAGAAGTGACAAAAAGTTGTCATGATAAGAAGCAATTAATGCATTAGGGCTTTGATGGCTTTTTGGTCCTTTTCCATCACCATTCCTAAGCCTATATAAGGAGGGGTACACCCTTAGGAAATATATCAAAAATATTCCAATGCTTAAGAGAAAATTTCAATGTCTTCTTCTTCTTCTTCATCTTAAATTCCTAAAGCAAATAATTTGAAAATCAATTCCAAATCACCTCAAATTTGGAGTGAGATTTTACCACCACAAAGCAACACCTTCTACCTAGTTAGATTGCAAAAAATTGAAGCCACACCCCCACACATTGAAGCCGTGAGCATCTAGAGAGGGTAGGAGGCTTGGAGCAAAGCAAAGCAAGGAAGAAAGATGAGGAAAAGGACGTTGCTAGCTTGAGTTTGAACTTGAGTGATTAAGCATGGTTTTCTTGAGTTTATGGTGAACCGACTCACCACTTGGATTGATAATATAACTCATATATGATTATATTTTGTTGTGTTAAATTTGTTTGAATTGTTAAGTGACATATGTTGAAAACATTGATTTTGATCCTTGTTTTGAGAACAAGTGCAATATAGGATTCACATATGGATTTGAATAGAGTTATATGACATATGACTAAGCTTTGAACAAAGCCCATAGGTTGTAGTTGAACACAGGTTGAGATGTGACTCATAATTGAAAGTGCACTTATAGCGATAGTCGCTATTTGATGCAGTTCGGAATTGTCTTGTTTTTGACAATTGTTATGGAACTTTGTAGAGAGATCCATAAGGATTTCTCGCCATATTTACAATGTTTTATATGTATTTTTTTTGCTCTTAAAATCTTGAATAGTAACAAGTTAAATAACATCTCGACAACGGCCAAAACACCACTATTGCAAAACTGCCCCATTTAACCTTGATTTTTGAACTTCAATTGTTTCAAAAAGGACTCTAAGTTTGAGCAATTTGTTTTATTCTTTTTAAAAGTATTGTCTAACTATTTTTAGAGTATTTTAAAAGTAGTTTGAGATATTTATGAATTTTTAAGAATTAGTTATGAATTTTTAAAGAGAGGAATTTTAGAATAAAACATGTTCTTTTCCAAATTTTGTTGATTTTTCAAACTTGTTTTTTTTAAGCAATATTTTGGATAAATGTTTTAAAACCTATTGTAAGTATTTCCAAGTAATTTAAATGTTTTCAAAAAGGGGTTTTAATTGCTAAATGGCCAAATAGTTGATTGTTTAATTACTTATTAGAAAAGTAATTAGCTATGCTTAACACTAATAAGCCGACGAAGTAATCTTATCTATTTCTGAGAGTTAAGATTGATGTCGAGTAGGGATAGAGCAATAGAGCTCTAATCTAACTGGCTTCTCTCTTAACCGAGGAATAGGTAAGTGGAAAATGTCGGAAACATGTTAATCGAGTTGATTCCTTATTGTCTATGTAAATCATTACTATTATACTTAACATCAAAAGCCGATGAGGTAGACTTATCTATTTGTGAGATTCAAGACTGAAGTGTCTAGGCAAGGCTTGGAGCAACCAGTGCCCAAACTTACTTGGCTTTGCTCTTGGATGAGGAATAATTAATTTGGAATGTCGAAAACGAGTTAAGCATACGAATTGTAATTTGTATAAGCAATTGTTTTGATTAGATAATCGATTAGTCGATTATCGAACTTGACCTAATATTAACTTAGGAAGTTATCGAAATGCTTCACAATTTTATACCAATAAGAACCCTCGGGGAGGAGTATTGGTACGAAACATCTCCAACTTTTGCCTAGTTATGGAAGAACCAGAAATGAGTTTACCAAAAATTCATCGATTGGTTTTGAATAGTCCGGGATCGGTAAGTATTCTACTTACCGAATACCACTTCAAAACTAGTATACGAGTTCTATGTTTTAGAAGCGGCTGAAGAAAAGGAATCTATGTTGAGATTCGAGATCTGTTCAAGATGCTTGAATCCATGTAGTGATTCGTGGTCTGTTTGAGATAGGGGAATCCAACTGGGGACTCGTGTTTTGTTCGAGTGATGAAGACTCGAGTGAAAGATGTTAAGCATAACCTCGACATCGGAAAATGCCAAAGACAGAGTAGGATGCATAATTTGGGGTTAGCGACCCTTGTCAGGATGTTATCAACTCCATAACTAGAGATACTTATCGATTGTTGGCTAGGAGGAGTTGATGATATTTGGTTTGCGTTGTTCATGTTTATGTTCGGACGCTGGGCCGCTTATGTTTACCTTATGGTATATTTTATCTAGAAACGAGTATGGTGGCACGTCCGTTGGGCGTGTGCCAAGAAGGAAGGGTGAAAATTTTGTGTGCGCTACAGTTATGGTAGTGAAATATACACAGAGACACATACATATGTGCACAATATACGTGTGTGTATATCTTTAATAATAGTTGTAATACCTTTGGTAAAAATCCAGTATGCATGCACGTCCGATGGACGTGTGCTTAGAAAATTTGATCAAAGCTAGAAATGAGTTTTAAATTCTATTGCTACCTTATTCTCTTATTTGTCCGTCGGTTTGTAATTTCAGTGCAGATAATATTTTTTGTGTTATGTGTATGATAAGTTAGAGGTGGAGTCTTAGCGCAACCGTTAGGTCACCTGCATGGTGATCTGAGCGTCCAAGATCGAGTCTGGAAACAACCTCTTTATAATGCGAGAAAAAGACTTCATACATTATCGATCTCCCTATAGTCTGTTATTGTGCGGAGCCTCGTGCACTGGGTTCCACCTTTATGTGTATGATAAGTTACTGTTAAGAGACAGTAACAGATATTGATATGGAACAACATATATATTTTTAGTGCACTTCGTAAAAAAATGGTAAGCACATATTTTGACACGGACGTAAGGCTTGAAGTGCGATTCCTTAATAAGGAAAAATATAGAAATAAATAGTTCAGTTATCGTATGAAAGAAGAAACAACTTCACTTTAATAAAATATTGTGCATACGGGTGATTTCAGGAAAATGGAACCATATGTGTAGACCCCTGAATAAGTTAACATCTTTAATAAAAGATTTTGTAGCAAAGCCTTATTATCATGTATTTTATTAGAACATGCGTATGCAAAAAGTTAACACATTCATTCTCCCTTATCCATTCTTTTCAACTTTTTGAAGAATGTGTTGCATAGAGATTATCAAAAGAATTAGATTTAGAAAAGCACGATGAAATCATATTTTAGTAAGTAGGAGTACCGTATCTTTTTTGAATAATTGTTTTAGAAGTTTGTGTACAATACGTAAATGACTTAAAGCGTCACAAAATTTTTGATAAGTGATGCATTATGCGCTAAGATAAGTGAAGCATTATGCGTGTACGGAGAGCAAAAAATGTAGACAACAGCAGTTTGGGTTACCTGAATATGACCGCAGTAATAATTAGGCAAGTCGATATTTGTAAAAAAAAATAACAATTTATAATGTGTATACGATTACCTATGTATACCGCACATAGTTAGAGAAATGTGTAGATGGAAATCAAATTATGCATGTGAAGCAGCAGTGTATATGACACAACAGTTGTAATTGTTATTTTATTGCCAAAGTACAGTAAGAGAAAATATGCAGCATAACATGGAATTGATTAAATGTTGTAGCTATAAATGGAGTAATCAGTTCTGCGAATGTTCTGCAAGATAGCGCTCAACAGCTCGATCACACTCTTCGATCTGCAGGAGAAGGTTAAAGGAGTTGAAAGTTAGATGATTGATATATTTGTGCAAAAATATGCAGATGTGTTGAAGTATATGTTAGTATGTGTTGCATACCACCTCGGGAGTGAAGAAATCATCCCAATTACCGTCTGTAGGGTAAGGTGCATGGGGATGTTGGTCATTGGTGATTTGTAGTTGAGGTGAAAATGCAGATGCTTCCTTCAAGTCGCTTTTTTTCTGGGCATTCTTTGTTGTTGCTATGTACGGTTGAAGATGCTGTAGTCATTTTGTGTTGGTACCATTGTTTGATTTGTGTTGTTGGGCAGGAGATGGCGGTAAGGGAGAAGAAGAAGAAGTTATTTCAGTAGGAAGAGTTTGAAGAAGCTTTGTTAAACAGGTGCATTTTCGTTTATTCCTTTTGGTGGAAAGGTTTACTGCACCCTCTTGAGTGGATGTTGAACATTTGGACTGCATTTGAAGAAGTCATTAGTGAGTTAGAAGGAAATGAAATAAGGAAAAAAAGTAGTGCAATAACAGTGAACAGCTTTATTTGTAAAATGCGGAAGGAGTTACCTTTGTCATAGAAGGAGGAGGTTGTATTAAGCAGACAGTAAAACTGTACGGCGTTGAGGAGTTTATAAGTTGGTGGCGATGTGAGGTAGTGAGTGGAGGAGGAGAACGTGGGAGGGAATGAGGTAGTTACTGGAATATTTGAATCAGTATAATGCGGTAATTGGGGTTAGTTGGTGTCAGTGGGAATATGTTGAAATGGATGTGAGGGAGACACGCAAGGGGGAAGGAAATGGAAACCGGTGTGTGATGGGGGGTAAAATTGCTGTAGAATAGGACGTTGCATGTATTTGTGTACGTGCAGTACTGTGCGTGGAAAACAGAGCAAGGTGATGTAGGAACAGTTGCGTGCAGGATGAGTTAAGCTGTCCATCTATAATAAAGGATCCTGAAGAATAGCACGCGCCGTTCAATAAGCGGAAAAAAAAATTGTTGTAAAATAGTATTTTATTAAGTTTGAATTTGTATGTAAACTGTGCAGCGAGACATTTCCAAGGGGGTGTGAATTGGTACGAAGTACAGTGGAAGTGAAGTTTCTTCAAAGCATGTTAGGTACTGAGAAATAGCAGGGTGTCAGAAAAGTGGAGAAATAGTACAGTTTCCCATGTAGTAGAAGTATGGTAAACAAATGCTGCGTATTTTACACTGAACCTATGTTTATAAAATTGCTTTGTAATTGAGTACGGTTGGTATTTATGTTTGATGCAACAAGTGCAGGCATAAGTTGTAAGGTGTGAGTATGAAAAAGTTTCAATGTACAAACTGAACATTGAGGAAGTGAATTAAAGATCATCTTGTGAACAGAACAATGCGTAGGTGTGAAATATTTGAATATGCATGGGTGTGTTTGTTTTTTATGCTGAAAGGTAAAGATTGAATGTTGAAAGCTGCTGAATGTGATGCTTAATGCCGAGTATAGAAAAATTTGTTTGGTTTCATTTTTTAAACTTTTTATCAAGAACTTCTAAATGTAACATTTACATTTCAAAATTGATACACAGAAGAAACAGCCAATTCATGATATTTTTGCTGAAATTTTATATTTTACTTTAGTTTGTCATCGTTAAGTAGTTAAGCAAACAAATATAAAAAAAGTTTTTCTGATCGCTTGTTTTTAATCATTCCGTGATTACTTTTGGAAAACAAACAAACCCATACGGTAGGGATGTAAGTTAATAGGAATATTTTGTAGAAAATAAGAATTTACAATGGCCGAATGAATGGAGTATGCGACTGTATGGCAATTAAAAATTCAAGCAGAGCACAGAGCGTACCAACGTAAACATGGATGCACAGCAAAATGCGGAAATGTAGAGGTCACAGTAGGGTATGCAGCAGAAGTGCAGAGCAGAAATAATGATTCAGCTATGTGCAGTAGAAAGTGGGAGGAGAAATAAATATATAACGGCAGTAGGAATTCGTACATAAATTTGCTAAGTTTCAACATATGCAGCTACAATAAATGTTACATATCATTCAGCATGTGCAAATAAATATTAACACTATGTAATCTAAGCTCCAACGGTATCTTCATGTAGTTTAAAACGGTGAAGCATGATGGTTGAGTTAATCAGTGTCAATAGGTGACGAAGCAAGCAGACTGTCCAAATGCATAAGCATACCATGTAGTTGGAGGTGATTGTGCAGTGAGTGGTTGTAGTGCATCTTCCCATGTTTGTAGTTATGGAAACCTAAAGTGAAACAATTTAAAACAAAGTTGGTGGATCAAATGAAAATTTATTTGTAAGATCAAAGGATGACAGTAAAAGCGGAATAGAAAAAGATAAATAAATGTACATCAGTTATGTGACAACAGAATAGCAAAGCTGTTTCATTAGGACAGCAAATGTAGTTGTGAGTACGCATGCATTACAGCGGCGATATATGCATAAATGAAGGTGTAATAAATGATGGCAGATTGTACCTGCGGAGGAAAGCGTTGGCGAAGCAGGGCTTGGGTCTGTAGACAACGTAATAAAAGGGAAGGAACGGTGCGCTGTAAACGGTAATTACTACGCACGTTGGCCTCTGTGAGGGTGCCAAACAGTATTTTTCTTGTTGAATGCAGTGTAACAAGTGGCATCCTGTGAAGTGTGTGAGCAGTTGTGTTGTTGGTAAAATCCAAAGTGATGGCGGACCGTTAGGGTGCAGTGCACATGTTGTTGACTTGTTTGTATTTTAAATTAGCCAAACTTTGCACGTACAACGACTGCTGACTAATTCCTGCAACAAAAAACCGGTGAGACAATGTAGTGGAAGAGGAGTACGGTGTGATAAGTAAAAAGTTATAGTCTGCTAGTTTCAGCACTTACATTTTATTTCCGTCAGTTGAGTTGAGAGCAGAATGGTAATCGTAGTGTGGAACAACGACATTCTTGTTGGATGATAAATGTGTGGCTGCCATAATTGGTCATCGTCGCGAATAATTGAGGGGTGCAACCACCTGCCTTGGTCAAGCTCAGACCGTGAATCCCAGTTGTGGATGGCGAATTAAATCAGCCGAGGTTTGTTGTTGAGAAAAGGAAGAAGAAATAGAGTGAGTGTAAAAAAATAGAGCAGAACTTGAGCAGCTTCTTATTATGTAGTATGCGCACATGACAGTTAATGATTTGGAAAATGAGGTGAGCGGTTGCTAATTTTGTGTAGATGCACAGGCTGAATAGATGAATAGGTAGTGTGCTGGAGGTTGTGGTGGAGGCAGTGCCGTATGCAGCCCCAGCACGTGAACTATAGGAGAAGGAGATAATATATGCAAGGCAATGGAAACGGTGCAAGAGGATTGTGAAATCGAAGGATGTTTTTATGTCGTTGGAGAAGTAAAGCAGGGGGATGGGAAGATGTGGGAAGTGTGAGTTGGAAAGGAAGTGCGAGGAAGGAAGGATGGTTCGTTAGTTAGGTTGTATGGAAGAGATGTCCATACTTTGAGAACATGTGAACAAAACATCCTTGTAAACAACGTTTCGAGTATGCATTCTATTTTTACGATGTAGCTTTCCATTCTGAACCAAAATTTTCGTCGTGCTACTTGAAATACCTCGGCTTAAAGCGACATAAAGTTGGCCGTGGGAGAAAACGTGGTAGGGAAGATAAATTCCAACGTGGGGGATGGTATTCCCTTGTGATTTGTTAATTGTTAACGCGAACGCGAGACGAACAGGGAATTGTTTACGGATAAGGGTGAATGGTAGGCTTATGCTTTCAGAAGGCTTTAATGGTATACGTGGAATAAACATCCGTGTACCTTGGAACTGACCGAAAGAAATTTCAGCGTCTATAAGGTTTGGATGGAAGGCACGACAGAGTAGTCTCATCCCATTACATAGCCCAATTCGTGGATCAATGTTGCGGAGTAACATTATTGGCGATCCTTCTTTAAGAGTTAATTTGTGAGGTGGCATACCACCTGGGTTGAGTGAGTTCAAAAACTCAATTTGATATAAGTTAGACGTGTCGTCTTCTACTCTGTCGAAAGAGTAGTAAACATGTTCATCGCCGGGAAAATTATTTATTATCATGTTATTAAGTTCATATGTTGTTTTGTTTGTTGGTGATAAAATTGGTCGTTGTAGTATGTAGTCTATGTTGGAAAAATTATCATTTAATGCGGGGAAGATTTCGCGTATCAAAGAGTATAATGAACTTGTGTCGTCCCATGGTATGACAATATTCGGTGGTAGTTTGATCATGTCTTCCTGTATGGTGGGTTCGGTACCGTTTCCAATGCGCAGAACAAAATCAGTGTATGGTTGGTCAGCGCGGGCCCTTATATTTTGAGTTAGATGAAATACTTTAACAGTCGACCACAAATATGACTGAACTATACATGCGTCAGTTGTTTGAGCTCTTGTCCCTCCGGGAACAACAGGTAAAACCTGCCAAAAATCACCGCCTAAGATAACAATTTTTCCACCAAACGGAACATCCAAATCAATCAAGTCTCGTAACGTTCGGTCAAAAGCCTTGAATGCATGGCGGTGAGCCATGTTGCCTCGTCCTATAGGAGAACGGTTGCCGCGGATAAAAGTTTTGCAGTGTCAGATTGTTTACTGATATGGCATGTGGAGGAAGAGTCTAATTTAATCGGGATTTTAAATCGTGAGTGTGCGGTTCTACCGCCGTGCAACGCAATAGAAGCTATTCCGGAAGTAGCAGTTGCAAGTGCAATAACACCTCGATCTCGTAGATGAGCTAAAATTGCTTTATATAGAAAAGTTTTTCATGTCCCGCCAGGACCGTCGATGAAATAAACGGAGCTCTTTTTTGAATTTACTGAAAGCATTATCGCATCAAATGCTTCCTTTTGTTCAGGGGTTAACTTATGTATGGCTTGTAAATCTGGTAACGGTATTTGAATTGACTGTTCTTCTAAAATAAGGGTGGATACATTGTGCTGCTCAGGTGAACGTAGGGAGCTATGTGGTAAATCATAATCAAATATCGTTCTATTAATTGTTTTAGAAGGTTGTTAATATCATAGAGACATTGACCAATTAAGTATGATGTTGGGATGGTGGCAGAAGACATAGTTTGGTAATCTTCGGTGAGAGAGGGCCAAAATTTGTCCCACAATTCACGTACATCATATGGTTCACAGTATACTAAAAAGGTAACAAATAGTCATCGTAAAGCAGCAGGCATATGGGTGTTCGAAGCATTAGTTAAACAGTCGTTAACACTGTCATCATTTTCTAGTAGTCCTCGATATTTTGCTGCTTCTTTAAATTTACGGTGAACAGTTCCGTTGACCGTAAGTAAGTCTGTGAAGGAAATTGGGCCTGGGATATGAGTTAGTAGCTAACGTAAATAGTAGCGATCACCTTCGGTTGGCTGTACGGTGTAAAGACGACCAATTACTTTACGGTTAATACGTCTACGTACCCATTGTTTATGTTCGTAGTTCCACTAATACTTTTCTGGGAATTCATGGTAAAGGTAGCGGGATGCCTCCTCGTTCGCTAAATTATGGTTGAAAAATTATGTGAGCATAGTTTTAGTTCTACGTTGATCAGTCAGAACAGAGTGTAAGGTTTCATTTGCGTTAAATTGAACTTGTTGCATGTTAGGTAGATGTATCTGCAGTCCTATTATAGACGGAGACATGCTGCTAAGTTGGAACTTAAATATTCTCCATAATGACTCTGGTGCACAAATCCATCGGGCATTAACAAATTCAGAAATTTCATCGATCGTCTCTGATGAAGAAGATAAGCCTACGGAAACGCGATGTGATCCTTTGTAAACATATTTATATAGATATTTGACAGATTTAATACTGGAACAAATTTCAACGTTTATATGACCGTCATATTTTAGAAGTAAATATGGGTTATACGGAACGACCCAACGATTATCTATTGCCGTAGAAGTTGATTGATCGTGTATTCGAATATCACGTCGCCTATAAATGGGGTATGAATCATTTCCTTGTAAAGTTGATGACGCGAAGGGTTTAGGAAACCCCTTCTTACATATTCCATCTTGCATGCATACGGCATTGGGGTTGAAACTACCGCATGGATGATGAATTGTATGTTTAGTAACTAATGTGTTCAAATGTGGTTCTAGTTGTGCATTTGGAATTTCTGCTCTAACCATAGCATCGTAGTCATCGGGAGTGTAAAGTTTATCAGTTTCTGAAAGAATAAGCAAGATATGAGCGTGTGGCAACCCTCTTTTTTGAAACTCTATGACATGAACAAGTGCAATGACTTTACCTAAGACATGCTTATCAAATAAATCAGTTTTAAGCAGTTCCAATTTTGCACGGAAAACTCGAGTAGTTAAATTAGGGCGATCTTGTGGTTGTTGAAAGGGAAGTAGGTCTTGTGTAATTTCTAACCAATTAGGATTACATGTTTTAGTAATAAATAAGTCGGGCTTTCCATACCTTCGGACTATTGCCATTGCGTCCTAGTACCGTTGATGCATATCACGTGGACTACCAACATGTGAGGATGGGAGGACCTTTCTAACTCCAACGTTTCCTGCAGATAGCACCGGTGCATACAAAATTAAATATGTAGGTTAATTTTTTAGTAGCGCGAAATGAGTAGAAGGGAAAGTTCTTACTGGTAGTTGTCTCCCCATTGGCTAGAGCGTCTTGTAAGCCCTGATATAAGTCCGCTCGTATAGTATCTTGGTGATCTCGAAGATATCGTAGTCGCATAGTTTCAATTTTGACGAACGTATCAACAACAAATTGTTGGAGAAGGAGACCATTGAGTAGTAAGAGGGGCTGTTCCATAGGTCGTACCTATGATGTGCACAAACAGTTAAGTGTGGACGGTTGGGGAGAGAGTAAATGTGTGTGAGGTTTGGATAGAAAAGTATTAAAAGGAAGTAGATACATGCAACAGATGGGAGTAGTAGGCTCTACAACTGATTGGGTTATGTCCAGTATTGTGGATGTTTAGATCCCATCCTTGTTCACCGCGAGGTAGAAGAAGCGGATACTGTAGTGGGTCGTAAAATCATGTTGTATCTGCAACACGTTGTAGCGTTCCTGATCTTGTTACAACTATAATATCCCTGTCGCTCGAATTGTGTGAGTTATTGTCTCCTACAACGATACCCGCGACCTGTGATGCGGTGGGAAGTTGGTGGGAATGATGGTCAATGATAACTTCTTTTATTATCAATCTGCAATCCTGTAAATCAGTACGCTGCCCTAACTGTCTCAGCACATGGACATAAGGATTGTACAAATCTAAAATTTGTTGCACTGTTTGCAGAATATCTTCTCTTAATGCTGCACTATCCTGCTATCGATTTTGAATCTCATGATCAGTAACGTAGATGTAAAGCTGGAGGTATCGTGGTCTGGTGCCAGGCATAGGGAGAACACTTCCGATGCTGTGGTAGATGGAACCCTGTGCACGGTAGGAGTAAATTCCATTTCGAGCAGAAGCTAAGTTTTGATCGATGTTAGCCCCCATAGACGTGAATGCGAAAGCGTTGTTGTAAGATCGAATATTGGTTCGAAAATGTGTCCCACGTTCAGTGTCTTCAGTGTACAAAGTGAAAAGCTCAGGAGGCGGTGGAGGGTGGTGAATGTTAATTTTACCACCGAAGCAACAATTTTCGGTTGGTTCACGGGAAAATAACTTTGCGTTACAGTGTCTGCAGTAAGTGGGTTGAGGTAGGATATGATGGGCGAAAGTTTGGGTCGCAGTAAAATTCCGACCCTAGTTATAACGTGTCGGAATTATAGATTGATTTAGAAGTAGTTGTTGGGGAGTGGACCTAAGTGTGGCTGCAGTATGAGAACGAATAATTGGTAAACAGTGCATGTACTATCATGTAAGACAATTGAGGATTGAATCGGAGAAAAAATACCTGAATCATCTGTCGCATAAGTTAAGGGGTGGCTAACTACCTGCGTTGCCATGGTTCGGGTGTTGGTAGAGGAATGTCCTGTAGTGGTAATGGAAGACAGAAATTAGGGGAATGGTTTTTGTAAAAGGAAAGAAATAATGTACACAATGGGAAAACAAAGGAGACAGTAGTTGAGTAGTGAAGTAGAAATCTGTTCGGAAAGTAAAATAAATTGTTAAGTGAAATGCTGATTGTTGGAAAAGTGATAAGCATGGCCGAATATACAGAAAATTGAATGGAATATACAAAGCTGTTTGCATAGGGTAAGCAAAAGTAATCAAATAGAAGTGAGTTTGTTAAGAGGTATATTAGAAGGAGAAAGCAGATGGGGTAAGCATAATGATACTACATTTGTTAATAGTAACAGAAGTTGGTAAGAAGCATATTTTTGCTGTGCAAAGTATATTCCGCATATGTGTGAGTAGGGTACAATTTTAAAGCGTTAAAAAACTGATGGGAGGTGGATAAATAGTACTGTCAGACCTTAGAAAGAAAACTAAAATTGGGGTACAAAATTAGTAGTAAGTTAATTTGTTAGGGAGGAGCAGTAAGTTGAAAAATTTTGAAAACCAAAAAAATCTGAAAAGCAGTAAACTGAAAAGTTAAGACAAACCCAGTAAGTAAACAAAGCAGTTGTTAGTATTCAAGACGGTTGGCAAAGAAATTTTTTTTTGGTCTGAACTGACAAATCTATTTGCGCAGTATAATAAAATGGAAGTGAAAATGCGAAAATCGTCAAAACGGTAAAGTTGAACCAACGTTACATTGCAGAAAAAAAATTTGTACAAAGATGACATGTATTTAGAGCTACATATGTGAAAAAATTGTACACAACTTACATGAATATATTAAATCAGTAATATACAAAGACAGTTGGGTTTTTGAAGGTAAAATTAAGTATTGACTGATATATGAAAGTTTTAAACATTAAAAAAATACCATATTAATTTGTTTTCTAAAAATGTACCGTTGGAAGTAAAATATGAAATAGAAGATGTTAAGTTTAAATCAGTACAGTATGCATAGCGGAGTTGTAGTAAGTTAATTTTTTTTTGGAAGTCATAAGGAAGAAAAGGCGGTGACCGCAGAAATTTGAATAATAAGAAGTGCGCATATTGGACAGTAGAAATAAATACTACGTCAGTTGTAAAAGTGTAAACGAAAAAAGTAGGAAATTAATTAATTTGGTACAACTGTAATTGTGGACTTTATGTTTTAAAATAGCGAATTAATTTATGGTGTAAAAAGGAACAATTTGGAAATTAAAAGCCAGAAAAGCAGGGCAGAGCACAAATTCCACCAATTGTAAGTAAAAAATAAATTGACAGTAGAAGTAAATAAACATTCAGTTGTAAAAGGCTGAAGGCTAAAAATAAGGAACAAAAAATTGAGCAGTTGAACGAAAACCCAGGTAGCAAATAGTGCAGGTGTTAATATTGAACATGTGCGTGAACAAAATTTATTTTTGCTTTAAAACATCTAAAAAATCGTGGGAGGTGGATAAGGAGCACTTTGAGAACGTTAAAAGAACAATAAAATTTGGGTACAAATTAGTAATAAATGAAGTTGGGATAGAGAAGAAAAATTGTAAAGAAGTGAATTAATGAGAAAGTTGGAGAAAATTGAATCTGAAAATGAAAAATTCGAAGAAACCCAGCTACAGACTGTGTAAAAATAGTAATACATAGTTTGTAATAACGGAAGGGCAGTAGGAGTTTAAAAATGATGCGTAATGTTGTAAAAGGTGGAAAAATGATGCGTAATGTTGTAAAATGATGCGTATTTTTGGTGTTCAAAGTATAGTCCTCATATCTGTGATTACGATGCATTTTTAAAACATGAAAAAAATCGTGCGAGGTGGATAAATTGAAAAGTAGAAAATTGAGCAGTTAAATAAAAAAGAAAGGAACGAATGAAGACAGTTGAAAAAAGTGAATTGCAAAAGCAGAAGTTGTAACTAACCCACATGGTTGCAAACAAAATTTTTTTGCTCTGAAATAACAAAACGGTTTGCAGTGGATAGTGAAATGCAAGTGGAATTGTGTAAAACGTAAAACTGGTAAGGTTGAACCAATGGTACATGGCAGGTAAAAAAATTGTACACAGCTGACATGAATATATTAAATCAGTAATATACAATGACAGTTGGCTTTTTGAATGTAAAATTAAGTATTGACAGATATATGAAAGTTTTAAACATTAAAAAAATACCATATTAATTTCTTTTCTGAAAATGTACTGTTGGAAGTAAAATATGAAATAGAAGATGCTAAGTTTAAATGAGTACAGTATGCATAGCGGAGTTGTAGTAAGTTAATTTTTTTTGGAAGTCATAGGGAAGAAAAGCTGGTGATCGCAGAAATTTCAATAATAAGAAGTGCGCATATTGGACAGTAGAAATAAATACTACTTCAGTTGTAAAAGTGTAAACGAAAAAAGTAGGAAATTAATTAATTTGGTACAACTGTAATGGTGGACTTTATGTTTTAAAATAGCGAATTAATTTATGTTGTAAAAATGAACAGTTTGGATAAAACAGAAATCAGTGGTCGTTATGGGTAAAGGACTATTCTCTTATGGAATTTGAAGGCCAGAAAAGCAATGGAAACATTAAATTGGCAGTAAAGTGAAATAAAGATTCAACTGTAAAAAAGACCAAACAAATTTGTTTGTGTGAAATGTGCATTTGGAGTAAAAATATAAAGTAGAAGATGTTATGGGCAAAGGGCTTTTTTTGGAATTTAAAAGCCAGAAAAGCAGGGCAGAGCAAAAATTCCACCAATTGTAAATAAAAAATAAATTGATAGTAGAAGTAAATAAACATTCAGTTGTAAAAGGCTGAAGGCTAAAAATAAGGAAATTAATTTTTTATACGATGGCTGATGTTGTTCAGGGAAACAAAACAGAATATATATGAAGACATGCTTGCATTGAACTTGGTAATTGATATTATTCAATATAGCTACCGTCTTTTTCAAAGTACACAAATAAATTATATATTTGAGAATAAAATAAAATAGTACAATGCTTTGTTTCAACTTTCAACCTGTGGATATAGTTGTTAGCGTGACCACTAAATTTAATTCAAGGTTAAGTAAAGGCATGCTTAGACGATATATTTGAGCTTGCAAAAAAACCTAGCAATTAATGTACAGTATGTAAACACATTTTAATATGGTCTCAAGCACATTTTAATATGGTCTCGACCAAAAAAGTAATCAGGAATTCTTACAAAACTGATAATAACGAAACAGCAATGCGCGCATCTGAAGCAGTAGTGATTTAAAATGAAACATATAAACTGAGGAGGAAAAAACCTGATGAATGCTGCGGACGTTGGCTTTGACCCATGCCTGTCCTTCTACCTGCAAGGGCAGTCTGCCTAGAATGTTGACGCCGTGCACGCTGAGTAAGTCGTCGTCTTTCCCTCTGCTGCTGGTCCATAAGATAACACAAATGTCAGTTATTAAAGGGAAAGGTGGACACAGTAGTGGGCAGTTGCATAAACGTGGGGAAGTATTGATGTGGAAGTTAATGGGGAAGGAGTCGGGTGTGAAGGGAACAATTGGGTGGAGGTAGCTGTGGAAAGCACATACGTATATATAGAGGGGAGTAAACGTTTATGCAACTGACATATGGAGAGGAGAAAAGGTTGAAGAAGTCTAAGGCATGTAAATCGGGAAAAAGGGTGGGCTCAACGGCCATAACACCGTTGATGGGATGGCAACAGTTATGAGATGGGATTTTTATCTTCGGTGCAGGTTTGTAGGGAAGAAGCCGTTGGATAGGTGGAAAAAATTATGAAACAGTTAGCGTAAAGACAGTGCAATAGTGCAGGAGGAAGTGGAGGCGGAGGGAAGGGAAAATTGGGGAGGAATCGTACAGTGGAACGGGAAAAAAAATCAAAACAAATAAAAAACGAATAGAGAGAGAGAGGTCGATATCGTACCTTGCTGACATTGCACGCAGAGGCAGAAGGCAACTAACGACCGTGGTCTTTAGCAGAACAGGCAGAAATTGCGATGCCACAGGGAGGAGTATTACCATCTCATCAGTAGCGTCGTAGGTACGGCAGAGATTGGCAAGGGCAGCAGTTCCGGTTTGGGGTGGTGGTCGATTCGCGAGGTTTTGGGTAGGCGATGACATAATTTGCAGTCAGGGACGGTTAGGTTAAAATGCACGGCGGTTGAACTGGTTGAAGCGGAAATTGGTGAGGAGGGGAGAGGACGACGACGGTGAACTGGTAGAAGCGGAAATTGATGAGGAGGGGAGAGCTCGGCGACGGTGAACTGGTTGAAGCGGAAATTGGTGAGGAGGGGAGAGGATGGCGACAGATGCGTGTGATGGGGCAAAAGGGCACGCGTACGGTGCAGAGGAAGAAGGAAGAAAGGGAAGGGGAAGAAAGGGAGGCATAATAGGAATTGCTGTTAGGGAGGTGGAGGAGGGAGAACGCCATTTTAGGTAGGGTTTGGTGAAAGTGGAAGTGGAAAGCAGGGAAGGGGAACCGAAAAGAAGATGGGGCAACGTGGGAGGTAGGAAAAAGGCAGAAGTGCCCTTGTGCGAACAGTTTGATATTGGGTAGAATGTAGGGGTAAGATGGGAAGTTCCAAAAAGGCTTCACTTTGACCGGTTGACCAAGGGTTTTGCTTTATAGTATAGATATACGATGCTCGAAAGGTGGTTTCTGATCCTTGTGCATGGAGATTGAATTCAGCTCCCCTGAAGAAATCCCTGTGGAAAATCCATTATGTGAATGAACCTTAGCGGTTTTTAATGTAACCTAATATGTTATGGTGTGACCCAAGTAAGCACCACAACTATTTGATATTATTATATCCCACACCTTATACATTATCTATCATATCACTATATTACACCTAATAAATGGTTGGTTTCTTTTGAGGGGAAAATCGTTACGAGAATCCGTTCGTCTCAATAGTCACTGGTACATATATTCATGTATCTCGAGTTTTCTCATACCAGACCTATGTCTGACGCTTGGTTTTTGTTTTCCCTAAATTCCTCGCATACTCCTTCGAGTAGGCTAAGTATCAGGTTTTACCTTGGATGCTTCAGAGTTCAGAAGATGAGATGGGGGCTTCCATTATCTATCTATATTCTATATCAGTTGTTCCATTTTAGCTATGTGCATATTTTAGCATTGTAAGGATATGCAGTTATAACTGTCATGGTTGATGATAGTGCTTCGGTTTTGTACCTTTGAAAATCTTGTATTCAGAGTAACCCTTTGGACTGTTCTTTTTATATCATAAATTACTGTTCCACTGTGAAATTCTGATGTTGTGTTTTTCTTATCTTTTTCTTTTCCTTTTCTTTTATTTTACCCTAATTTTCTGTCTTTTCGGTACTTGGGTGCTCGACACACGAATACCGTGGATGTATTAGTGCCGACATTCTTGAGTCGAGAAGTCGGGTTGTTACATCATTTTACAATGATCAATGAAATAAATGGAGGAATAGGATAATTGTATAGTGATTTTTGTTTGGATGGTGATATTTGCTTGGTTGGAGTTTGCTTAGAGGGGCAAGCATCAGCGGACAATGGAGGAAAATCGACAAGGGAAGGCGGCTGTAAGCTTTTCCTAGATTGGGTAGATCTAGGTGAGAGTGGAGCAATACCTGTAGCTGGTGACTTCAATATGCCCTTGTTCATGCTATAACGATGGTTGAAAGATCAAAAAGACAGGTTGCTGGAAAGAAGGGGCAGCAGAAGCATGCGAAAGAGGAAGGTAGCTATAGAGAACGGAAGGGGTTTTGAACGCCGTTATTTTAAAGAAAAACCATCAGTTTGTTATGTTGTTTTTATACCATTTTTATAAATATAAATATGGATAAATATTGAAGTTTTCACACTTTTATAATTTATTAGATAAACCAACAAATAATATACTACTGAATTTTGTTTAAATAGTTTAAAATTACGTAGTTGATTCTAACGTATGGAGTTAAATGTAGACTATTACAATGGAACTAAGGGTGGCTTTGTAATTGGTTATAGAAATTTTAAAATGAAGGTATTTGATGTAAAAAACATACAACTGTAATGTGCTATATGATGAAATTTTTTAGACAAATGAATACTAAATTAATTTTTTTATTATTGTTTGTATATATGCTTTATCTTATATGGCTTATATATTTGTAATTTAATGAAAAAGCAATTTTACCATTTTGGTTAATATAAGCATTATGTACATATTGAAATTATCGTATTTTCATAATTAAGCAGATGAATTAACAAATAGTAGTAATTGGATTTATCTGATTAATTTAAATTTAAAATTGCATAATTAATTTAAATATACGGGCTAAAATGTTAAATATTAGGAGAAAACCAAGGCGAGTTTTGTTGATAATAATTGCGATAATTTTAAATGTTGGTGTTTGAAGTTAAAAATAAATTTACAATGCAATATGTAATAAATTTATTAAGATAAATGAATTACAAACTAAATTTGTTACTATTGTTTTATGTGATTTATATATTATAGTTGAATAAAAAATTAAATTTACCATTTTAGTTGTATAATAGTGATAGACATATTGAATCTGGCATTCCTTAGTATTTATTAAAAATAATAATAAATATTAGTTAACTAAATTTGTTTGAATAGTTTAAATTTTTATTATGTAATTAAACTAAATATACCGTGTGATGACCCGCCCTTCTTGATACCCTGAATTAACATCGAGTGACAAGTCTGACTCCTGAATACCACAAAAAATAGTCCATTGGGGTATAATTAAAACTAAACATCATAATAAGGCATATTGATACAATCTCATAGTGGAATGATAACATATAATATAATGAATATACATAAACAGAACATGACAAACAATATACAAGAGACTTCACTATCGGAAGTAACCGATAAATAAATATCAATAAAAAAAGTCAGAATACATCCACTTTATTCATATAGAGTTCTGAATATAATATTTGATATCATAAGTCTCATATAAAAATAACATGTCCACCATGTACTATATCACCAACAGGCATATATATATATCCAGTATATCGACTTCACGCCTCCAAAATGCTCCAGCTACCCTGTAAGCTTGTCCCTAAAAGCACCTGTAACGACCCGACATTTCGAACATTCGTATTTAAATATATGAATTATTTAAATAGTTGAATCATGGATTAAATGTTATTAAATTGATTTAATAACCTTGTTAACCCTCTTTTAAATCATAACTAATGATGGTAAACTTATTTTGGAATAATGTTTACAAAAATAGTTACTTTGAAGAAATATCGATAATGTGACCGAAAATCGTATTATCGATAAACAACTTTTTAGTTGTCAGAAGCTGTTTAAATTTTTTTACATACACTTATTTCCTTAGAAGAACATTAATATGAAAAAAATTTCTTTTGCTATTTATGAAAAATAAAGTATTTGATGATGTCATGGGTGATGTCATAAAAGATATTTTGTGTGTAGTAAGGGTAAAAGGGTAATTTACTAAGGAAAAATGAGGTGTAAAGTAAAAGGAGCGTGCAAGGCATATTCTGGGTTCTAAGCCATGTAAAGGATGGTCTTAGGTGGGTTAAACACTTCATAACATTTCAAAGCTTGATAATATCAAAAAGAACAAAAATGGTAGAAGTGATTAGCGCTAATCTACTTCTATCTTCACTAATCTTTCTCTAATTAATTCAAAACTTCTCCAAATTCCGTCAAACTTTCACCAACACCTTAGAACACCTTAATAATCATGGATCTAATGTCAAAAGTGGAAGAGGCAAAGAGGAGATGGGATTGCTTGTTGGGGTCGTGAGCATGAAAGTGGAGGTGAGGGCTCTTGCTTGATGGTTTTGGTGCTAAAAGTTGGATCTTTAGGCTTTTTAGTGATTATAGATAGGGGTTCTTTGATTCTTGTGTGTTTTATCTTGTTGTAGGCTTGGATTTTAGTAAGTCATCTCATTATCTTGTATGTATATATCGTGTGTATATACATGTTTTCAAATATAAAATTAAAGTGACATTAACCAAGTAAAGTTATAACTTTGGACCCTTCTTGTTTTTTGATGGTCAACGATAATTTTATATCATATAACATGAATTCTATTACCTTCTATAACATGTGGCATGGCCTAGACTCTGTGTTTACATGTTTGGTTGGCTTGTGTGTTGAATTGAAGTGTGTTTGAAAGTGTTTGAAGCGAGAATAGTCGCTATAAGTGCACTTCGATATCCCTTAACTTTAACTTGTGTAAATTGAAGATTTATGATCTTAACTTGGGATAATTTGATCTGATTATTCTCTATACATTTTTTGGTGTACGGGATAGTAAATAAATGGTTTGGAAAGTTATATAAATTGTGAAACAAAATTGTTGAAGTTAGAAGCGAAAAGGTCACTATGGATGCACTTTGAAAATGCCCTGTGTTCGACGATTTTCAAATTTAACTTTAAGAGACATCCTAGGGGATTTTTTGCATTTTTAGTAAGTAATACAAGTGTAATTATTATTGGAAAAATATGGAAGGTTAAATCATTCATTAAATTGTGAAACAAAGTTGCAAAATGTTACAGCGAGAAGGTCGCTATATGAGCACTTTGAAATACCGTGTTTTTGGGAATTTTTGTAATTAATTTGAAAGACATCCTTAGAGTTTTCTTTGCATTTTTAATAAGTATTGTATGTTTGCTTATTACTAGAAAAAAATCAAAGTTTAATTTTTTTAGAACTGGTCAAACAAAGTGGTTAAAGTTAGAGTACATAGATAGTTATGAATACACTTTGTAAATATACATTGTTTTCAGGAATTTTTATAAACAAATTAAAAGTTATTCTTAAGGGTTTCTTCCCATAGTTTTTAAGTACCATAAAGTTAGTACTTATTATAAAAATTTTGAGCCTTAAATCATTTGTTTATGTGATTAAAATTGGTTGTAAAGTTTATGCTTTTCTATGTTGTTCTTTAACAAGGACTTTTAACGACATTTATAAATGATGTAGTAAGTTGCTTATGGTTTTAAGTGTTTAAATATGATATTTAGATTTGGCAATTTTTCCCTAGTTTTTTAATGATGTTTTCTAACATATTTTGTGGTATTTTAAAGTTAGTTTGAAGTTTAAATACATTTTCAATATTTATTTATGAATTTTTGAAGTAAAAGGGTTTTAAATTATAAGACATGTTTTATTTATTTTCATCAAAATATAAATTAATTGTTTTTAAGCAATATTTTACATAGATATTTGAAACCTATTTATAAGTTTTTTTAAAGTATATATATAAGTTTCGAAAAAGTCATTAATACTATACTTAACACTAAAAGATGACGAGGTGGACTTATCTGTTTATGAGAGCCAAGAATAAATTGTCTAGGCAAGGCTTTGATATGCAACCGGTGCTTTAAATTACCTGGCTTCACTCTTGAATGAGGGACATTATAACTTGTAATGTCGAAAATGTGTTAGGTATACGAACCTTGATTTCCAAAAAAGATCGTCTTTAGAACTGGATAGTTGACTTGTCAAATACCAAACTTAACTAAATATTAACTTAGATCTTTAAAAGAATGTTGTTTAAAGATAATATAAGTATGAAATGGATTTGGGTTTGTTGTAACAATGTGTTAACAACATTCATCTTTAACCCTTTCTAATTATACTTATGAATATAATTAGATCTTTAAAAGAATGTTTTAAAGGTAAGCATAAGTGAAATGATTTTGGATTTGTAATGGCAATGTTTAAGTAACATTAATCTTAGACCTATCGAATGGATTTGTGGAAATACTTAGATTCTTAAAATGGAAATGTTGAAGGAAATTTATAAGTATGGAATCTTTTGGGAAAAAATAGAAAAAGTAAAGGTTTAAAGTAAGAAATCTTGTTAATGATTTATGAATATACTTATACGATTTGAGATAAGTATATGAATACGTTTTGAAGTATTGAAAGAGTACAAATAAATAGTAGAAATTTATAAACGAAGTTTTATTAGATAAAAGTGTTGAATATGCGACTATATGATTTTTGTTTGATGATAATAAACATATATATAGTCATTTAAATGTATTTTCTATTGTACTATTTTATTTTTCACATAATTAAATAAATATTTGCTGAATAAAACAAATAACACAGAATTTAAATTCAAACAGATATTTTATTCAAACAAATATTTATTACAATTTTGAATAGTACAAATTTGAGCTCTCACTATATAAATACAAATTTGACTACATAACGATTCACATTTACATTTGACCTCACTACATATCACTCGTTCACTCAAAATTATCTTCAACTTCATTCCAGCTTGAATCCAGCATTTGAGCAATCTGCAAAAATACACACTGACGTAGTAAAATTGAAAATAAAATATTTTTGCAGTATAAAATAAAATGTGATTTTAAAAATATTATTTGCCTCAGTTATTTGGGTTGTTCGTCATCATTTAAATTTGAATTCATCATACACGAACAGCTTGTGACATGCACAGTGTATCACTGTACATGCCATAAGGCCGTGCACACCAATATATACACTTGATAAATCTACAGGGACAGGTGAGCACAAGGTCAAACCCAAATCAAAAGTCGGGTTCAACTCAAGTGTAATACAACTGAAATCACGAAACGAGTACAAGGTCAAACCCGAGTTTTGAAACTGGATTCAACTCAAGTACAATTTCAAAAATGTACAACATAAAATGATCAAGTTCAATATCAAAGCAAACCCACATGTACATAAAGGCAGCAAAACTCAAACCAGCAAAAGCAGGTCAGGGAAGCAAACAAGTGCACATATATACACATAACAGTGAAACATGCACATAAGGGGTGGTGCACTGCAAATACAAGCTCAGACTCAAGGAAAGGTACAACGAGGCGAATACAACACAAACCATATACAAGCAAGGCCACACTTCAGACTACATAATGATGCCAGTAAGTAGACTATACAACCCAGAATCATAAGCATGTATATGGTCAAGTACAAAGTCAAGACAATAGACATAAAAGGAAACTAGACCCGGCATGTATGAATTCGAGCTCAAGCAAATATCTGAAGCTCAAAGACACAAATGAAACAGGTCAAAGCAATATAACTTCAACAGAGACCACATGATACAAGTAGCATGATCAGACCAGTGAGCAATGCATATGCAATAGTCCACATCAAGTATACATGAGCAAACGAGTGCAACAAGATAACAGTGACACAAGCAAGGCATCTATACACAATTCAATGCATCACAGAGCAAAGCAAAGTAATCGGACCAAATGCCATCAAGTGAACATATACATATATATATATATATGCAGTCAGTTCAATGTCCAACCGAGTCTAACCAAATAGTGAACCACAATATCACAATCAAGTGCAGTGAAGACCAATAACAACATGAACCAAACAATGCATATAAGTATATACATATATGTATGAAATGCATAGGTACAGGCTGCAACAAAATGCACATGACAAAATGAATACACGAAGGCGGTTCACAAGTCAAAGACCAGAGCATCAAAACAATGTTGAAGTCATACTAGCAGTGACAGTGCAAATTTTCAAAATTCAAGTCGAAGCCGCAGACAATTGACCAGAGTCAAAGGAAACAAAGAACGAATTCAACAATGTCAAAGAAAGTCGTGTTTCAAATCAAAGTCAGAGATGTGGTGACCAGAAAAAGATCGAACAGCTCAAAATCGAAGCCGTGGCAATCAAGGAAATCAACAAGTTCAAAATCAATGCCGTGAGAATAAAGCAACAAAATATACGAATTTGAAAAGGTCAGAAATCATCACGTTCATCCATATAAAATCAACTGGCCGAGATAAATTAATTGACGAATTCAAATGATTATATACGAATGAATTTATAGGACATCGAATCCTATATTAACCCAAATCATCACTGGCCGAAAAATGCATTCTAGCAAAAGCAACAAAGAATAATCATTCAACTCGAATCATCGATCGAGTCGAGCATATCAACCAGAAAAGAAAAAAAGGAAAATAACATACCGATTCATTCAACAGCCGATCGAACTCGACTAGATCGAAGCAGCTGCTAGTAAACCAGAGTGACAGATCGATCGACAGAGCAAGGAAAGAGAAATAATTTATTCAATCGATCAACAAAAGTCGGCAGCTTCGGAAGCCCTAATTTTTGAACGAGAAACAATTGAGCTCGAGCAAAAGGACACAAGGCAGAGGATAAAGCCCAATAGTATAAAAGAATAAAGGGATAACTTTTTTAATATATTTGGGCCGGTTATTATAAATAAGTTGTGGGTTTTTGTTAAGGGCTTTATTTTTAAATTGTGGTTAAAGTGTTTTACTTTTGTATTTCTCTTTTTAAACCTTTGTAATTTCTAGTCGTGTGACTAGGGGACAAAATACATGGCGTAGTTTGAGAATTCACAACTCAGTGGCTGAGTTGTGGCAGGGTTTTGAGCGTAGAGTTAGGTTAGTCGATAGCGCGTGTCGCAAGTTTACATGTGTAAGCGTCTGACTATCTAATTTCTAGTAGAAACCTTGGGGGCAGCACGTAGGCAGGGTTTTGCCGAAGCTGGGTAAACCTGTGTGTTCTATTTTCTGCATTTACTATTCTGCTATTATCTGTGCTGATATTATTCTGCTGTGATCTGTATTGAAATTAATATACACTTCCGCAATAAATTTTATAATTAATAGTATCACCCTATTCACCACCCTCTAGGGTGAAATCGATCCTATAAAAAGAAGTTTTACTAATAAAAGAGGTTTTAATTACTAAAAATTGTTAATTAAATAAAAAAAGGATTAGAAGTTGCTTATGTGACTTAATTGTGCTTTGTATGACTTGATCGTGCTTTGTGCGTTTACTTTTTTATGTAAAGTATTTAGTCGTATACTTAGCACTACAAGTTTGAAACATGATAAGTATATGAGACATGGTTTTTATGTGCGGTTGTCTATTTTGAACTTGATAGTCGATTATCGAACTTGACCGGAAATTCATTGAATTGGCTTTGAAGAGACCGGAATCAGTACGTGTTCTACTTATCGAATTCCACTTCAAAACTGATATATGGGTTCTATGTTTTGGAATTGGTTATGAAGTGAAATGCTTTAGAGTTGGACCGTCTATCCTAAGGTTAAGTCCAAGGAAGAGGTCAATGTTAGCATTCGTCGGATGACTTACATTGGGATCTCTGTGGAGATCCGTAGACTATTCAAGATGCTAGAATCCTTGTGGAGATCAGTGTTCTGTTCGAGTGATAAAGACTCGTGTGAGAGATGCCGCACGTGACTTCGACATTAGAAGTGACAAAAAACAGAGTAGGAGCATAGCCAGCGGGGTTTAGCAAACCCATAGGGTATCTCAACTCTAAATCTAGAGTAAGCTTATAGATGTTGCACGCGGGAGTTGATATATCCAGGATCACGAGTGTTTGTGCATGGACTGGCTATATTTACCTTAATGGTATATTTTATCTAGAGATATACGATGCTCGGAGGTAGTTTCCGACCCTTGCTAGGAGGCTGGCCCTAGTTGTTTTGAGGATTTCTTCAACTGAAAATCCATATGCGAATGCACCTTAGCGGTTTTGATTATACATTCAATATTGTTATGTCGTGAGATGCAAGCAACACGGTTATTTTCTGATTTATATTCTACACCCTATACATTATCTATTATATCGCAGTATTACTTATTAGATGGTGGTTCTTTTGAAGGGATAACCATTACGACATTCCATGTGGTTTCAAAAGTATTGTTATATGTTGATCGCATATTTCTTGGTTTTCTCACACCAGACTTATGTCTGACATGTAGTTTTTGTTTTCCCTAAATTCTTCCTATGATCTTTTGAACAGTCTGAGAAAAGAAGGTTTTAGCAAGATGATCATTGGAGCTCGAGGAGATGAGCTAGATGTTTATCCTACCATAGTATTCTTATTCCCACCACATTACTATATTGTATGCATCGGCATTTGTGAGGATAGGTTGTTATCACTATCCAAGCTGATGATAATACTTAGGATTGTAACTCTGAAATGCTATATATCTTAAAGTGACAGTTTGTACAATCTTTTAATATTATATGTTATCGTTTCGCTATGAAATTCAGATATTGTGTTCCTTCTTTCTTGTTTTGTTTCGTTTTATTTTTATTTTGCACTAACAATCCATCCTTCCGGTACTTCGATGCTTGACACATGAATACCATGAATGTATTAATGTCGACATTTGAGGGATGAAAAGGTTAGTTGTTACTGCAGTTGACTCCTGAACTACTCGATCGAGTACCCAAGAATTGTCATGACATAAATAGACAAAGACCAAATAGGGTCAAACATAAAGGCTGGTGTGAGGAGAACTATCTCTAAGTACTATATATACATGTAACCTATATACATCTAATAAATGTGAGTAAGGATCAATGGGTAATACTAATCATAAATTTCCCTACTTTATCCATACACCAACAATTTAGGATGATACATAATAGTAGTTCTCTTTTAAAAAAAGCACACTTATAACTAGCCATGCTACCGAATATGAAAAATGAGTGTAGGGGTAAAACTATACTTCATAAGTATTGGTGTTAGATATCTCTAAGTCCCCATTGAAGCATCTGAAATGCAAAACAAATACAATAATAGAACAATGCTATTAAGATAACATCTCCTTACCTAAAACCGAAATACAAATATCAATAACCGATACCCGTGTCGAATTGCCATTAGCTACCAAAGAGACCTAAGGAGAGCCAGAACTAACCTATAGACTCCCTTAAAAAATAAAACCTCCAAAGAAGTTGGCCTGTAGGTTCTTTAGCAGCACCCAATCATACTATGGAACTGTATATGACCTACTCTAGACCGTCGTTCCAATCTCTCTCCGCCACTACTCTAGGACCATGTCTGCAGGCCATGTGCCTTAATAGTGAATGGATTCCCTCACAAGTGCTCTCTCATTCCGTTTGTCTGCACCAACATACCAAAACCATATGTAAACACTAAACCTCACGTACACCCTTCCCACACATGTACATAGTACCGAAGTATCATTGTCCCTATATGGATCGTGATTTGTTCTTAAAGTACCTCACATTACCCGATTGCCCCAAATCAGGCATACCAAACCAATATATATAGATCACCCAAGCTATGCATCTATAATTATATATATATATACATACATGCATATAAATCACTTAAACTACATATTTATACAACCGTATAATATATTTCGTCCACTATTCGGTAAACCCAAGTCGGGCATACCGGACTATACATATGTTTAGATTGTGTATCGATAAATCATGCTGAATTTCCGTTAGCTACCAATGAGACCTGTCAAGAGCCACAACTAACTTATGGACACCCTAAAAACCAACATCTAAAAAGAAGTTGGCATGTAGGTCCTATTGCAGCACCCAATCGTACTACAGAATAATATATGACATACTCTTGATTGGCATCCCAATCTCTCTCTACCTCTGCTCCAGGACCACATCTGCAGGTCGTGCGCTTCAATGGTACAATGATACATGCACCAATCGATAGTTCCAAGTCAGACATACCGAAATTATATATAAATGTTTTAAACCGCATACCAATATATATATATATAATATCTCATGCATCTCCCAGTAGCCAAGTTGAACATACTAGAATTATATTTATACGTATAGACATATATAAATCACAAAACTATATGCATGTGTGTGTGTATTCCTATATATATACTAGTCCAACTATATGGAACTAATAAACACATATCGTGCACATTTACATACACATAGACAATACACAACCAAAGTAACAAATCTATCATCTCAATATCAATAACAAATCACACATACAATCATATAAACAATTCAAAAAAATGCATCTTACTTAAGTAAATAATGCAGCAATTACATCTCTTTGTATTATTTTATAGAAATCTCAAACTTATTTTATAAAATAATACTCTCACCTATCAATCCTATTATAGCTTAATATCACTTAATTCTACTTTTTAGAATTAAGTTTAGCTATTAATAAGGCCTTAAAATATTATATAGCTCATGTATAATATATGTATGTATGTATGCATACACATATATCACAAACCATTTCTCAGGGTCTAATATTAATAAATCATGTTATAAAAATATTCGAGATTTTTTAACCTTAATCAAACCCTATTAAATAATACAATACTTCTTTTGTAATTTCTAACTTTTTAAATTACCTTTATAAAAATTTACTAGTTAGTTAATTATTAAATTACACCATAATAACCTAATACCGAGGCCAGATAAACTTCAAAGTCATTTTAATATAAGTTTAACCTGCCTAAAGAATTATTTTAGCCTTACAGCTTATTTTAAAGATCGTACTTTTAACTTCTGATTAATAGTGAAATATATAAAAATATTTATATCACTTATGTAACTACAAATTAGAGTTTAATTAATTTATAACCATGTTATAAATTAATATCCGCTCCATCTAACCCTATTCAATATGAATAGATCATAATATTTATATATATGGGATCTTAATCAATTATCCCGAATATCAGTAGTAAAATATATAACAACATTTATATCACTTATATTACTACAAATTAGAGTTTAATTAATTTATAAACATGTTATAAATTAATATCAACTCCATCTAACTATATTCAATATAAATAGATAATACTATTTACATCTACAGGATTTTAATCAATTATCCTAAATTTCTACCCAAACAAATCCAATACAATCAAATGAGGAAATAATTACTTATGATGTATTACCATATCTCGTTTAGGTAATATCTTACAATATATACATATATATATAATTATTTTGTTTTATACCGAAATATAAATTTAGATTTATAATTCCGCTCACCTAAGCCATAAATTCTCGAGTGTCTGAATCCATTCCAGACTGGTACTATGTCGTAGATAGTCTCACTATGAGTGCAATGGCAAAGACTACCTCTCGCCTGGACCTCATATGCAACAGATATGAATTAAATACGAATTGAGATATTCAATTTTATTAATTAACTTTAATGTCACACCTCTAGTTTTGATTAACACTATTTAGAACATTTAATTAGATAAATAAAATAATGTAAGAGGATATGAAGATTGAGGTTTATAATTAATATGGGTTGAGCCTTAATTAATCAATTAAGGAGAATTGTTATAACTTAAATTAGATGGAGGAAATTACGTGGAGGGTAAAATAGCAGTAAGTGTTAGAACCTCTCTTCAAGATTTTAATGACAACAATTGTACAATCATGTATACAAGAATTACCTTTTCAATTTACAGGTATATGACAGAAGAATCACTTCACTCACCGATATCATGGCGTGAAGACAATCCTGAAAAATGATAGATCATACTATTGAAGTAAGGTCATATATTTGTACCATGGTCTTAGAATATCTTGTACAATCCCCTTGAGTTATCATAAGCACACACGAAAGAATCACTAAAACGCTTGCCGAATTTTAAAAACATACCCAGGTTCTACAAACAAAACAGTCTCAAACGTCTAGGACATAATGCCAGACATCTGGTAGATAGTTCATTTTAAAACCCTAAACGATCTCAGACGTCTAACAATATATGCCAGACGTCTAACACTGTTTCAGCTATCATATTTTGAACAGTCACTTCTCTTCATTTTAAACATTCATGCCTTCTCCCATAGTTGCAACTATTGATCAAAAGGAAGCTCTTCGAAAGACATACTTTTTGAAATACAACTCTTTGTTATCTATAAATATATCAAACAATTGAGATTGAGATTGACTTATAACTACTATCACTCTCTATTTTTATAAGTACTTAAATTCACTTGTCCTATTATTGGTTTCATACTCTTAATCAATTAAAACCAAAATCTGTATTTTTGGTAAACTTACTTCCTACAAATCTAAGAACTTACACTCACAAACACTCAAGGGAGATTATAAGAAGAATTGTACTAGCAATCAATATTCTGTTGTATAGAACACAAAGCTTATCAAAGAAATGCTTTTGTATAAGCCTAGTGCTCCGGGCGAAGCGAGGATTATTGGTTAGTGAAATACCGAAGGGGAGCTTCGAGACTGGATGTAGGATAGGAGGTCCAAACCAATATAAAAACTCTAGTGTGCTCGTTTTTATTCTTTACTTTTATACTCAGCTATTTACATTTGTTTATATTACTATACCCAAACTTGTCTTATACACAAGCCATATGATATACGATCCACTAGACTATCATTTGGTATCGGAGCAAGGATATTTCAATTTACTGTAACACACAGTTGAAACTTTTTAATATGACAAGTACATTTCAAGAAGGTCAATCAACTGCTCGTCCCCTACTATTTACTAGGTCTAATTATGCTTACTGGTCAGCATATATGCGAATTTTTATGAAAGCTAATGGTTTAGAAATTTGGCAAACTACTTAAACTAGGTATGAAGGACCTACCACTAACATAAGCACTTGGACTGATGCATAAAAAACAACTAATAATGCCAAAGTCATGAATGTATTTTTTTTTCACTTAATAAAAATGAATTTTCATGAGTCATACTTTACATTACTGCATATGATATATGGCGCACTTTACAAGTAACTCACGAAGGCACAACAAAAGTCAAGCAAACAAAAATCTCTATTTTAAAAAATCAATTTTCATCTTTTAAAATGAAAGTAAATGAATCTATTATTGACATGTATGCTAGATTCCACACTATACAACACGATCTCATGGCACTTGGGTTCAAATTCACTGATTTTGATCTAGTTACATGAATTTTAAATTCTTTGACTGTCGAATGGGAAAGAAAAGTTTTAGCTATCAATGAAGCTAACGATCTTTCTCAACTCAAAGTCGAAGAATTAATAAGAAATTCAATGTCGAACAAAGCTAATTTGGAGGTGAGAAAGGAGCAAAATCAAGAAAAGAAGAATATTTCCTTTCAAGCAAAAAACAACGGTTCCGATTTGGATGAGGAAGAAATTGTGTTTATCGCCAAGAAGAAAGATTTTGCACAGCTCAATAATGAAAAAGAAAGACAAATTCGAAAAATTTAAGAAAAAGCGAAGAGCCTTTCAAGTAACTTGGGATGACTTCGATTCATCCTCTTCTTCTGATAGTGACAGTGAAAGCGACTCAGAACAAACAAATGTTTTTTAAGGCTAACACTGATGAGGTACGTCCTAAACTAACATATGATGAAATATTCGAAACTAGCATAGAATTAGACGATTAGTATAGAGAATCTAAGAAACTAAATAAGAAATATGTAGAAAAATTGAATAGAGAAGAGCTAGAAATAGATTTATTAACAGATGGGAATACAATTTTAGAAGAGGAATTAGAAATAGCACAAAAAGAATGTAAACGATTATCTTCTTAAAATAATGCTTTATCACATGATTTAGAAAATTGCAAACTTGTTAATAATGATCTTGAAAAAGAAAAGATAAAAAACAAGTTTAGATTCTACCAATGTTGAAATCTATGATCTTAAGACTAAGTCAGATCAAATTACAAATAACGTATCAAAGTTTAATAAAGGAAAGTAAAACTTAGAATATTTGATCAAGATATCAAGACCATCAGGAAATAGAAATGGATTAGGATTTAAAGCTTAGCAAAAGCATAGGAAACAATAGTACACTTTATACTAAGTTCAAGAAGCCTATATCTAAAATTAAGATTAATACTTCTAACATGAATACTTTCAAAATATGGATTCGTAAATCAAATAACAACTTGGTTAGGAAGAAACACATAGATGGATACTTGAGAAATATTGTTTATAATGATATTTACATTTTTAAAGGTTGCAGACCCTCTTGGGTATGGATGCCTTCTCCCACAAACACATAAGGCCCTAATAGAGGAAGTGAGTACCAATTAAAATCTTATTATCTTGCAGGTACCTATAAACAAAGTGAAAAGCAAGGAGAAATGGATATTCGATAGTGGATGCTCCAATCATATGACAAGAAATACACACATGTTATCAAATATAACATATATCGATGACGACACTATGACATTTACAGATAATTCAGAAGGATCTATTATCGGCATTGGAGACGTTTTTAACATTGGTATATCTACTTCTCCCATTATTACTAATGTTTTGTAAGTCAAAAATTTAAAACATGACATATTAAGTATAAGTCAATTATGTAGGAATTAGAATCGATTTCGAAAAAGATAAATGTAGTATATTCGATCAAAATAAAATTTAGTTTTGAAGTATTAAGAAATCAAAATATTTATGTTTCAAATATGAATATTAAAAATAATAACGGTTTAAGTTTAACCGCAAATCATAATGACGCATGGCTATGGCACAAACGCTTTTGCCATATAAATTTTAAACATAGAAATAAAGTAGCAAAAAATGATTTGATAAGAGGATTGCACAAAATAAATTATAAAGTTAAAAATTTATGTGATGCAAGTTAACGTGGAAAATAAAAGAAAAGTTCAGTTAAATCTAACTGGGAAATTTCTACAAAACAATCACTCGAACTACTCCATCTAGATTTATTTGGTCCAACTCAAGTGTGATCAATAAATCATAACAAATAAGTTTT
Source organism: Allium fistulosum (assembly GCA_030737815.1). Lineage (NCBI taxonomy): Eukaryota > Viridiplantae > Streptophyta > Magnoliopsida > Asparagales > Amaryllidaceae > Allium > Allium fistulosum. The sequence continues at coordinate 425,965,872 of CM060906.1, forward strand.
TGTGATCGTTAATGATTTTTCAAGGTACATTTGGACACTGTTTTTGAAACATAAAAGTGACACGTTTGAAATGTTTAAAATTTTTGCTAAAAGAATAAAGAATTTATTGAATTATAAAATTAAAAGTATAAGAAGGGATTATGGTAGAGAATTTGAAAATGAAACTTTTGAAAAAATTTGCAACGAAAAAGGGATTAGTCAAAAATTTTCGTTTTCGCTAACACCACAACAAAATGGTGTCATAGAAAGGTAAAATCAAACATTACAAGAATGTGCACGGACATTGCTAAGTAGTAGTGGTTTACCAAAGAATTTTTGGACCGAAGCTGTTGCTACCACATGTTATGTATTAAATCGTGTGACACTTAGGCCAATGACTAAGAATACATGCTATGAAATATTTTTCAGTAAGAAACCTAAAGTATCATATTTACGTGTTTTTGGTTCTAAATGTTTTATCTTGAATACTAAAGATAATCTTGGAAAATTTGATCCAAAAACGGATGAAGGAATATTTGTTGGTTATTCAGATCAGAGTAAAGCTTATTGAATTTTTAATAAACGAACTGACACCATAGAAGAAAGTCTTCATGTTTTCTTTGACGAAGATTCTAAGAATAACAAAAATGATGACGATGAAGAAGTTTTCGATAATAATAATAATACTATTATAACTAAAAACAATAATATCATAAATAATAATGATAATGATAGTCTTTTAAGATCTCCATCTCGAATCTTAAAGGATCATCCGATTAATAACATAACTGGTGAATTAAATGCAAGAGTTGCAACTAGAAATAAAAAAAATCAAATAATTCATGTAGCTTTCATATCTAACTTAGAAACTAAAAATTATAAAGAAGCGTCAATAGATGATTTTTGGATTATAACAATGTAAGAGGAACTTAATAAATTTGAACGAACTGATGCGTGGGAACTCGTACGTAGGCCAAATGATCAATATGTAATATGAAAAAATGGGTTTTAAAAAATAAAGCAGATGGAAATGTGAAATAAAGCAAGATTAGTTGCTCAGGGACACAACCAAAAAGAAGGAATTAATTATGAAGAAACGTTTGCTCCTGTAGCACATCTTGAAGCTATAAGAACATTACTTGCTTTTGCATGTCATCATAATTTCAAATTATTTCAAATGGATGTTAATATTGCATTTTTAAATGGTTTTATAAATGAAAAAGTCAATGTTGAACAACCGCCCCTGTTTATTGATGAAAAACATCCGGATCGTGGTTTCAAACTTAAAAAGTCATTATACGGGCTAAAACAAGCACCCCGTGCTTGGTATATGTAACGACCCAGAATTTCTGTCATTTGAAATTCGTATATTTAATTTATTTTAAATATTCCCAAGTTAATTTTATAAGCTGAATAAATTATTTAATTGGATAATTAAATTATTAATTTAATATTTGGAATTGTTGAAATAATTGATATTTGAATTATATATGAATAAAAATGATTTAAAAAGTTGAATTAAATCTTATTTGAATTAGAATGATGTTAGAGAACTTTTGAAATTGAATTAAAAGTTAATTTGTAGAAATTGTATATTTTAATATTTAGTTAACGAGTAAAAATAGCTATTTTTCAAACAGTCTCGGGTTTCGACGAAACTAGTTTCATTGGATCCGTAATGTTATATTATTGCAAGATTTCAAATTTCGTGTCAATCAGACTTACGGTTTGTCCGAGGCATGCTAAAACGCGTAGAAATCTGTTTAAGTGAATTTTAAATTAAAATAGTCCATTCGAAAACCTATCTTCCACATACGATCAAATCGGCTCCCGATATATATTCCATTGTGTTCGGAATAGGGGTAAACCATTATAAACGCCAGGCGGCACGTTTCGTTTCGAGTTTGAAAAATTTGGAGATGAATAGTGTCGCGCAATCTTCTATATAAGGCCAACTTAATTTTCATTTTGCACAAACCCTAAATAAACTAGGGCAGGCCACCACCTTCTTTTCAATGGCCAGAAAAATCCGTCCTTCCTCCTCGATTATCTTCAAATCCGTGAATAATTAACACAAACTTTTAACTACAAGGATGAAGAGGGTGGCGAGCTCCATAATCTCAACGGCTATGATTTGAAATGGCGTAGCGAGGGGAGAGAAATCAAGCCACATTCATGCTACCTTCACATGCGTTTTTCAAGGCCAATAATGTGCCGAGCTCTGTCGTGTTTTGCACGAAGATGGAGAACACGGTGGGCTTCGAAACGGAGTAGCTCTATCGTTCTCTAGATTCACGTGGTGGCCGCGACATTCGATGGTCGCGAATGAGCATTGGGTTATTTGCATGCGTAAATTCACATGGGGAGGAAGAAGATGTTCACGGCCAGATTTTTGTTGAGAGGAAACGTGCGGCTATGATTTACCAAGGTTTAAAAAAAAAGAAAATTGAAATTATATTCTTTTAATGCATATAAACTTCTAAATACCATATCTTTGTCATACGAGGTCCGTTCCGCACGAAACGAATTGCGTTGGGTCCGTATTGACGAGCACTACATTTTTGAGCTAATTTGGAGTTGATTGGAGCTAGTGTGAATTTTGGGTAAAATTAAACGCCTTTCGGAGCAAAACACTGCAACTGCGATTGGAAGCAATGTGAGTACAACTCACTCTTTCTAACTCACTGATATTTTTATATAAGTGAGAATAAATGTTATTTATACTGATGGATGGTTGTTTGGATGATATATGATATATTGTATATATATCGATTGGTATTTGGATATATACCTGCCTATTGGAGCAGATAAGACCTTATACGTTCCCGTGTATAGGCGGATGACCCTTTGTACGCGCGTCTGCCTCGAAGCGGACATTGTACACATATTCTAATATGTATATTTGTTGCAGGTGACAGGTTGGAAGGATCCAATTGGATTCCTCACCAGTATTGGTTTATTTACAAATATTGTGATATATGCTGTTATCATGTGATATATGATGTTTGGACGCCGTGATTGATGTATTTAGTGTTGTTGCAGCAATTGGCCTATTTTGGTAATTTAAAAATGTTAAAGTGATGTTTTCAAATTAAAAAGGATTTTTAAGTGATTTTGAAAATAGATGTTTTATTGATTTTTGAATTGTAAAGGAATTGAATTTATTTTGAATAAATAAAAGTTATAATTTTTTATGTTATAAAAATTATGATTTTTGTGAAATGTACCAAAATGTGATTTTTGGAATATAAAATGAACTATTTTGTAAATATAGTTTAAATTGAGATTTTGGACTTATTATAAATGGTTTATATAGAAGATTTATAAAATTGAATTTTTATAAATCAAAGTTAAGGAATTATTAAGGAATTTTGTAAATGATAAAATGGAGTTATAAATGGATTTTATAAGTGAATATTTGGCAAGTGATTTAAATAAATAAAAGATTAATTAAAAGGGCCTAGTGATTGTATATGGTGCTAAATATTTGTTTGCTTTGATAGTTAAATAACCGACTATCAAATTTGGCCATTTTAGTTTCTCGACTTGATGTGGGAATTATTTAGTCGTACACTTAGTACGTAGCCTTCTGTGTAGGCTTGATTATTGTTTGTGTTGAGGATGTTGATTCGTTAGTGCGGAGTATTACTCCAATCTATTGAGCTTCCTTCTTGGCCCGAAGGATAGCAAGTTGAAAGTTGGAGACGTGATAAGTCTATGAGACTTAGTTTCAGTGTGAGATTGAGAAACGCTTTTGCATTGTTGGTGCGAAGAGACCGGGATCAGATTTATCTAAAAACAACTTCGGACCAACGTATATGCGACGATTGTGCAGGTTTCTTATGATGATATTGATATTAGGGCTGTTACGGTAATGGTAAATTTACCATTACCATACCATTACCAGTCAATCGGTTACCATTTTCGAGTGAAATCGGTATACCAGTTTAATCGGTATGGTAACGGTAAATTTACCATTTTCTACGGTAAATCATCGGTAACATTTCTTCAATACCAGCGGTAACGGTAATTTTACCAGTCAATTTATAATACATGTATATTCATGTAACATTCTTTATTATAGGCATTTAAAACCAAGCAAATGATTAAATTTAGTTTATTAACCATGTGAGATAATGTTAAATATACTTCACTTCTTTCTCATTTATTACTTTTATTAAGTAACATTATAAATTGTATAATGAAGCACCGTTATAATGTGAATACGTGTTATGTTACTAACCTTTTTTAGAAAAACGGTAATTTACCATTACCAGTGTAACGGTTACCAGATTATCGGTATACCAATGTTCGGTATACCAGCCTATCGGTAACGGTAACGGTAAGCAATTTTCGCTTACCAGTAAAATGGTACGGTAACGGTATTTGTGAAATGGTAACGGTAACCATTACCATAACAGCCCTAATTGATATTTTGGATTTTCATAGTGGGGGACTGCTTGTTGATCATTTGAGGTTAAAATCTCAATATACATCCAGTAGCAGTAGTCTCTTCGTTATGAAATATCCAATGCAAGGACTATTCGCTACTAATCCTAGGAATTTCCTGACAGGATGTGGTAGGAAAGTGCCTTCGGTTTGTCCTATTTTTGGACAACTTGTATGAATATTTGTCTGACATTGCATTTCTAAAGATTACGTACATCGGTTTTGTTTGATTATGTTCAGCATGATAGGGGGATCTCGCTTTGTGAACAGTGACGAAGCTTAGACTCTTACATATACATGTCCCTAGTGTGAAAGGGTTGGTTGATAGTCGAGAGGCTTGCCGTAAAAGCAGATCCGAGGTACCAATTGTGGTCACCTCCATGTTGAAAAGCAGGAGTCCCCCCATGTTGAAAAGCAGAAGGGTAGCGGGATGGTTGAAAAGCCTACCGGGGCGGGTGTCGGAGTTGCCCGTTCGTCACATTTGGTATCAGAGCTTAGATTTTGTATATTCCTAAGCTTTGTTGTGTACTCAGTATAGATAGGGACAATAGCACCCTAGATTGAGTTGAGTGTATTATATATATGAGTGCGTATTTGTTAGTGATATAAAATGTTTTATATTTTGTTTACTTATCCGTTGAGCTGTTTGTGAATTCTAGTTGGTATGTGGGACGCCATATTATCGATAGGGATTTCTAAACACTTAAACGAGGCAAGTCGACATAGTATTATTTTAAAAGTGAGTAAATGAAATAATTTTACCTCGATTATATTTTATATGTAAAGGAAATGATTTTTCAGAAATATTATAGTGTATATAAATGAATTGTTTGGTTGTTGAAAATGTAAATATATATAAGTTAATAAAAGATGTTTGAATAATCCAAATAAAAGCAACAATTGTAAAAGAATAAATTATTTAAGCAAATGAATTATAAGTATGGAATTATAATTAATATGATTTACAATTGTGAAATAATCTTATATAAGTGAAGTAAAATAATGGAATTGTATAAGTAAAGATTTATAAATGTGATTTATAAATATAAAAGGATTTTAAAAGAATATAAAGCACTGAATTCACTACATTTGCTGGGAAATAATAAGGGTGATGACTGCAGTATCATCAGTATCATTTTCGAGTTTATATGTGATGGATTTGCTACCAATAGTAAATTGAACTTGAAGTTTGTTTTGATAAATTAATTTGAATTTAAAATCCAAGTTGAATTTGATAAGTATAAGTGAAATGAGTTTTGGACTTATAATATGAAATAATAAATTTGAGTTAGTATAATAAGATATGTGATTTGAAATTTAACTAAAGGAAGGTTAAATAAATTGAACTGGATTAGATAAATTATTGAAATGGAAATTTAAACTTAAAAGATAAGTGATTATATAACATGAATTTGAAAGTTTAAATAAATAAGTTGTATAACTTATAAAATGAGAAAATTTAAGTAAAACCAATTGTTAAAATGGTTAAACAATTTTGTTAAGCAAAAAAAAAATCTGAATTTGGATAGTGATATGAAATTTGACTTAAGTAAAAGTTAAATAAAATGACTATAGAAATGAAATCTAAGTTAAGTTAAATAAAATAGAATTTGAATTAAATTAGTAGTGAACTTAAGTATTATAGTGGAAGTAAATGCAAGTGAGTTGAAACAAAACGTAACTTAAGTGATGTTGAATGAAGTTGAATTAATAAAATTGAAAGCTAAGTAATTGAATTCAATTTGGAAGTGAAGTAAATCTAAATAAAATTGAATTTGATTTAATGTGGAAGCGAATTAACTTGAATGTAAATTAGTGAATGTAAACTAATTGAATATGAATGAATGTTAGTAAAATCCAATGTAAATAAATCGAATGTGAATAAATTGAAAACCAATTCAATGAATATTAATGAGAAGTGAATGTATAATTATTTGGTATGAATTTGATTGGATGGATATTTGATTTGTTGGATGGTTGGATTTGTTGTTTTGTTGCATTTGCTATAGTGGCATATATAGTTGTTGTATTGGTATATGTTGTATATTGATATTACTTTCATATATACATGTTTCTCATTGTTGATTGAGTTTAGTAGGTGCGGATGGCGCTTGCTTCGCATTTGGAGCTCGCTTTCGCGCTATATTAGCCGTATATGCTTGCTAATAATATAAAAGGTACATATCTCGGATTACATATCGTACTTTTATACTTTTTTCCCTACGGGATGCCTCATCCTCGAAGATGAGATGTATATTTGTGATATATATATGTTGTGATTCTACTACGATCGAACCGTGCAAAGGAGGCTATGGCGAATTTTTTAGAAAATTTGAGGCGTTAAATTTTTTTTGGGAAAATTGAAAGGAAAAATTTTGATAACTAAAATTTTAATTTTGAGTTAAAGGTTAAACGATATTAGTTGGTTTTGAAAAAGATAACTATGTATGGATTTGAAAACTAGAAAGTTTTTGTAAGATGTTTAACGAATGGATTTTGGAAAATGTTAAAATGTTTAAATAGATTTGATATCTAGTATTAACGATTTGTTTTGAAAAGATAATGGATTTTGTGATTTTTTCTTACTTGGTAATTTCAAGGACAAAATTCTTTTAAGTAGGGGAGAATGTAACAACCCAGAATTTCTGTCATTTGAAATTTGTATATTTAATTTATTTTAAATATTCCCAAGTTAATTTTATAAGCTGAATAAATTATATTTGAAATATAGTGATTTAATTGGATAATTAAATTATAATTTAATATTTGGAATTGTTGAAATAATTGATATTTGAATTATATATGAATAAAAATGATTTATAAAGTTGAATTAAATCTTATTTGAATTAGAATGATGTTAGAGAACTTTTGAAATTGAATTAAGAGTTAATTTGTAGAAATTGAATATTTTAATATTTAATTAACGAGTAAAAATAACCATTTTTCAAACAGTCTCGGATTTCGACGAAACTAGTTTCATTAGATCCATAATGTTATATTATTGTCAGATTTCAAATTTCGTGTCAATCGGACTAACGGTTTGTCCGGGGCAAGCTAAAACGCGTAGAAATTTGTTTAAGTGAATTTTAAATTAAAATAGTCGATTCGAAAACCTATCTTCCACATACAATCGAATTGGCTCCCGGTATATATTCCATTGTATTCGGAATAGGGGTAAACATTATAAACGCCAGGCGGCACGTTTCGTTTCGAGTTCGAAAAATTTGGAGATGAATAGTGTCGCGCAATCTTTTATATAAGGCAAACTTAATTTTCATTTTGCACAAACCCTAAATAAACTAGGGCAGGCCGCCACCTTCTTTTCAATAGCCAGAAAACTCCGTCCTTCCTCCTCGATTATCTTCAAATCCGCGAACAATTAGCACTAACTTTCAACTACAAAGATGAAGAGGGTGGCGAGCTCCATAATCTCAACGACTATGATTTGAAATGGCGTAGCAAGGGGAGAGAAATCAAGCCGCATTCGTGCTACCTTCACATGCGTTTTTCGAGGCCAATATGGTGCCGAGTTCCGCCATGTTTTGCACGAAGATGGAGCACACAGTGGGCTTTGAAACAGAGTAGCTTGATTGTTCTCTAGATTCACGTGGTAGCCGCGACATTTGATGGTCGCGAACGAGCATTGGGTTATTTGCGTGCGTAAATTCACCTGGGGAGGAAGAAGATGTTCACGGCCAGATTTTTGTTGAGAGGAAACGTGCGGCTATGATTTACCAAGGTTTAAAAAAAAAGAAAATTGAAATTATATTCTTTTAATGCGTATAAACTTCTAAATACCATATCTTTGTCATACGAGGTTCGTTCCGCACGAAACGAATTGCGTTGGGTCCGTATTGACGAGCACTACATTTTAGAGCTGGATTGGAGTTGATTGGAGCTTGTGTGAATTTTGGGTAAAATTAAACGCCTGCTTAATTTTATTCGGAACAAAACACTGCAACTGATATTGGAAGCAATGTGAGTACAACTCAAATTTTCTGACTCACTGATATTTTTATATAAGTGAGAATAATGTTATTTATGTTGATTGATGATTGTGGTTTGTATGCTATGAGGGCCCTCGGTAAAGGTCGGTAACGACCGGAGGATGACATATTCGGTACCATCTAGTTATAGAGGTGGGCCAATCTTGTGTTGGTAGAGGGCAGATGTTCTGTGCTTCGGGACATCCATCTAGAGGTGTACCCCTTCGGAAGGTAGTCCCTTCACCTGGTCATTTGTATGGAAATCCAAACTCCACTACGTACTTGCCATTTTGATTGTATTACCCATTTTGGGCTATATGCTGGAATTTAATCAATGTAACAATTTCGGCTATGATTAATATTATTTGTATATACTAGACACTAGTATAATATAAGATGATTCGATATGAAATGTTTTAGTTATCATAAGGTAAAAACATGTTCGTGTTTATGTGTGGACTTGTCTTACGAGATACTTTTGTTTTGATAAAGGAAAAGTTTGGTAATCTAATAAATTCAGTTGAGTGTGTTTCTCACGCTGGTTTACCAGACTGATCCGAGCGTTCTTCCCTTTCAATTCTCGGGTCAGACCTAGTATATTTACAGGTTCAGATTGGTGCTTTTGGAGCTTCGGCAGGAGAGCTGGAGATCTTCATTCCGTATACATGTATCTGTTTTTCTTGATTATCCGCTGTGCTTAGTTGTTGTATATTGTCGGCAATTGTGAGGACAGGTTATTGTAACTGTCAATGCTGATAACTATTGATTGATCGTTGTACTCTGATTGATGTATGTATATACAGTTTATGTTTTGTAAAGATCATTGATATGATATTATATGTTTTCCACTGCGATGTGAGATTCTGTATTGTTCTGTTGGTTCTATCTTCTCTCTTTCTTCTCTTCTCTTTTTCTCTCTTCTTTGCTTTCTCTCGACTTTTCGTCAGTCTATGCATTTTGGGTCGGACATATGTGGTTTATTGTCGACTCAAAGGGTACGGATTTACGGGTCGTCACAGTATAAGAGACTAAAAACAAATTTAATAAATTCAGGTTTTCAAATTGGTAAAATTGATACAATATTATTTATTAAAATAGAAAATGATGATATACTAATTGTACAAATATATGTTGATGAATCATATTTGGATCAACTAACGAGAAACTATGTAATGATTTTTCTAACATAATGAAAAGAGAATTCAAATGTCTCATATTGGAGAATTAAAATTCTTCTTAGGTTTACAAATAAAATAATTAGAAAATGGAATTTTTATAAATCAAGAAAATATTATAGAGAATTGTTAAAACAGTTTAGAATGGATAATACATTTGGTAAACTAACTCCAATAAGCACTAGTTTACATTTGGATAAAGATGAAAATGGAAAAGATTTTGGTAAAAATTTTTACTGAAGTATGATAGGATCTCTATTACACTTAAAGGGTAGTAGACCAGGTGTAAAAGTGAGTGCATATTTATGTGCATGATTTCAAGCATAACCCAAGGAATCACATCATCGAGCAGTTAAGTTAATTTTTCGATATTTAACCAACACCAAAGATTATGGGTTTTTTACTCGAAAGGAACCTCCGTCGAAATCGTATCATATAGTGATAAGGATTTCGGTAGCTGCAAAATAGATAGAAAACGTACAGGTGGCACATGTCATTTTATTGGTCAATCTTCGATTTCGTGGTTTAGTAAAAAAAAACATTGTGTTTCCCTCTCGACATGTGAGGCTGAGTATATCTCCGCTGCCTTAATGTGTGCTCAAGTAATTTATATGCAACAAACACTTCAAGATTTTGGAAAAATTATAACTAAATCTCCTATATATTATGATAATACGAGTGCTTTAAATTTCTCTAAAGATCCAATTAACCATTCTCGAACTATACATATTGATAATCATCACCATTTTATGAGAGACAATGTTGAAAAAGGTATTACCACTCTAGAATTTTTTAACACAGAAAATCAAAATGCCGATATTTTCACTAAACCACTATGTGAATCAACTTTTATAAAACTTAGACAAGATCTTAGTATATGTTCACTTAATGAATTATCTTCATAAACATTAACTGATATTTGTCATGAATATTAAACTGTAATGTTATTCTGATCATAAAATTATCAGTATAGTTATTTTTACTAAGGTTTTAAAACTACCATAGCTTAAAACTGTTAACAATTTTATGGTTAAATAAATTTTGTCCGTACAAATTATTTACTACAAGTAAATAATATACTCTATTTACTTGGCAATTTTTTTACGAAAAATACATATAAATATTTTTAATACAACAGTAGAAGATCTAAAAATGTCTTACGACCGCGACTTTGCTTACTCAACAGTTGATTTTATCTCACCATCATCTAAGAGTACATACGTATCACCAACAAAATCCACTCCTCCTTAGAATAAATCATCCTCACTAAATATTATAGCATCACCTACATATCACAATGGCTACTCTTCAAAGGAAAGAAAGTCAAAAGAGTGATTAATCTTGAATCATTTTCTATCAATACTAAAGTTGATGAAAATTTTCACCATCAACAAGAAATGATGGGAGTTCAAAGAGAAATGTATTACAAGCAACAAAGACAAGGAAATCATCTTACCTTTCTCGAATGATATATTCAAGAAATATGTAGACATTCACCAACGAAGGATTGCTTATATAAAAAATCTCCTCGTTTAAAAGAGACTCCTATAAAAACTCACAACGTTACTCCAAGAAACTTATGGGAGGCAGGGCCATAAAACCAAGACTGGAATCACATTTCAGTTCATTCGAATTGGTCTCCAGTTAATCCCTAAACTGTGTAAACTAAAAACGACACTAATTCTTGGAATCGAACCGAGCACAAGAACTCAGAATCATCAAAGGAGAAATAATTTCTTTTCAATAACAATATGAATATGACTATATATATGAAATCAAATATGTAACCGCATATGTATTTCTTTGATAATAAATATAAATATCATTTACATGTTTTAAAATAAATATATGAATTACAAATTCAGAATATATCCTTCAAATTAGAAAATGCAGAAATAACCAACACTCAGACGTCTGAGGCAAAAACGCCAAACATCTGGAAAAATACTTGGGTTAATTGTCCAAATACTCCCAGACGTCTGGCAAATACTCTCTGATGTTTGAGAAAATTTTCGGCTCCCACTTTGAACCACTGTATGTATTATCTACTTCATATTTTTTTTCTTGCCCAAATCATTTCAGGTTTTACCCAAATCTAAAAACCCTAGCTTCCTAAAAAATTCCAAGTTTTCAATCCTGGCCCCAAAAACTAAAAACCCAGTTAATAAGAGAGCTATGAAAGAAAAATCTTCCTCCTCTCAACCAACTACTGTCACCGATTCACACATCCAACAATGGCTTTGTAATAGTCCAAACACTATGAAAAGATTTGAGGATCTAAAAATTAAGAAATTTAATGCTGGCCCTTTCTATCAGTTATCTAAATTTGAAGAATACCGACTTCAAGAACTAACACTGGCCATTGGCATTCGATCACCAATCAATTTTGATGGGAATGAGGTAATTATCGATCAACTTGTTATTTTCCTCTACTATGCAAATTTATGTAGCAAAAATATTTGAAAACCTAAGAATGAAGATGGTTGGTTATGGACAAGCGTTTATGGTAAAGTTTTAAAGATAAGTGTAAACACGCTTGGGGGAATACTAGATTGTTCCTCTAATGGTACTACATTACAAGAAATAGCTGATTATCGAAAATTACTACGTAACCAAGTCACGCATGAACTATAGGAAGATAGAATGCCAAAATGGAAGTCAGTTAATCTTTGACCACGAGCTATATTGTTATATAGAATGTTAATCAACACTGTGCTACCTTGTTTATGCAGTCATGAACAAATATATGAGGGTGATCTTAAGGCATTGCATGCAATTTTTGATGGAGTTCATGCAAATTGGGCACAATTTATCCATGATGAAATAAAACAAAATCGGAGTCATTATCGCCAAACTATCATATACGCTCCTTACATTATGAGGATACTAAAAGCACTTGATGTACCAACTTACATATCTCACTTCGAAGAAATTCCCATTGAAGAAAGTGGAAAAAGATTTTTCAAGTTAATGCATCTCCCTGCAACACCACCTCCTCACATTTCTCTTGCTCAATGGATGGCTCAACAACAACAATAACATGAACAATAACTACATCCAGTGCCTCCATAACAAGCTCAAGTTTCTCCTCCACAACCATCTGCTCCATCTCACCATGATACATGATATCACTCCCAGTCAAAAATTCATGAAGCCTGCACTAAAACTGATCAAAATGAGTCCATATGAGACTCAAGGCTTCGAAATCAAAGGATGATCATGGTGAATCAAATATCATTAGAAAAGAAAATGATTGGTTTGGAGAGGCCTTTTTCAAAACGCATGACCAAGCTTGAGAAAACTATGGAAAAAGTTGCATCCACTTTAGGCATGGTTATGAGTAAAATTTATGGTAGATCTTCTTCTAGATCATCTTTATCTCCTTTTCCTACACCTCCTCCATCACATACTCTTTTCCCTAAGCCTCATGGGTCATCTCATAGTGCTGGAGCTCATGATAGAGGCAAAAATATTCTGCAAGAACAACCGAAAGAAGAAAAAGGAGAGGAATCTTGGTCTGATCCACTATAACCTAAACACATGCGGTATGCTTCTTTTCAGGGTCTATCTATTCATGAAGATGATGGGTACAACACCTCAATACATCAATGGCCAGGGGATTATCAAACTGATCGTCAGCCCATTGGGAGTCCTATAAAATTATGGCGGGCTCTCTTTCATTAACCATGGGTATCAGTAAATTCTTTTCTCGGTGATATTCTCTTACTGTTTTTTGCATTGTGTTTCTATTGACTAGAATTTTTGTTTGTTTTTTTATGAATGTGATGTTCATAAAACTACTATAATGCGGTGAACTATGTATTGTTTCCATGGTTTTTTATAATCCATGGTGTTTACTTTTTTTTTCCGTGTTCTCTTTCTATGAATTACACATTTACATTATTCCTTTTTAATGACAAAGGGGGGAGAATATTAGAATATTTGTATGCACATAGATAATGGTAGATAACATATTCAGAGGGTGTTACTATTTACATGCCAGTACAAAAGAGTGTATAGTTGTCATCATCAAAAAATGGGAGAATATTAGAACCTCTTTTCTGGATTTTAATGACAACAACTATACAATCACGTATACACGAAATACCTTATCTATTTACAAGTATATGATAGAAGAAATCACTCCACTCACCGATAGCGTGGCATGAAGATAGTCCTGAAGAATGATAGATCATACTATTGAAGTAAGGTCTTATATTTGTACTGTAGTATTAGAATATCTTGAACAATCCCCTTGAGTTATCATAAGCACACACGAAAGCATATCATCATAACACTAAGTGAATTTTAAAAAACATACTCAGGTTTTACAAACAAAACTATCTGAGACGTCTGGGACATAATGCCATAGATAATTCGAGTTAAAACCCTGAACATTCTCAAACATCCGACAATATATGCCAGACGTTTGACACTGTTTCGACTATCATATTTTGAACAGTCACTTCTCCTCATTTTAAACATTCATGTCTTCTCCCATAGTTTCAACTCTTGATCAAAAGGAAGCTCCTTGAGAAGACATACTCTTTGAAATACAACTCTTTGTTATTTATAAATATATCAAACGATTGAGATTGAGATTTACTTACAACTACTATCACTCTCTATTTTTTATAAGTACTTAAACTCTCTTATGCTATTATTGATTTCATACTTTCAATCAATTACAACCAATATCTGTATTTTTGGTAAACTTACTTCCTACAAATCCAAGAACATACACTCACAAACACTCGAGGGAGATTATTCGAACAATTTTTCAAGCAGTCAATATTCATGTTGTATAGAACACAAAGCTTATCAAAGAAATACATTTGTATAAGTCTATTCCTCTGGGCAAAGCGAGGATTGTTAGTTAGTGAAATACTAAAGGGGAGCTTCAGGACTGGACATAGGATGAGAGGTCCGAACTAGTATAAAAATATGGTGTGCTCATTTTTATTCTTTACTTTTATAATCAGCTATTTACATTTATTTATATTACTATTCACACAATTCTTTTATACATAAGTAGTATTATATACGATCCACTAGACTTTTAATAGGAAAATTTCCTAAATATAAACCCTTACACTTTCATCTCCCTTATTCACATTCATTTACACTAACTAAATAAAATACAAGGCTAGCCATTACTATGGAGTTCAAAGCAGAAGAAAAGCTAGGAAATCAAAGAGAAAGCTTAAGGAAACCAAATTAACATTCAGATCTCAAGTCTCACTATCAAATCAAGATGAATAATTGTTATCTATCTCACTATTTGCATGTTCATTTTGGTTTTATAATCAAAACCAAATCTTATGATTGTGTTATGCCATGTTTTGAATGATTAGTTGATTATATGCTTGAATGATAAATTATTGGATTTATTATGAAATTATTTAATAGGTTTTAAGAGTGAAAACCTAGTGTATGACATCCATTTTACTTGAAATTATGATATGATGTTAAAAATGTTATTTTAGAAGTGAGTTTTTAATTTCATAATTCTCCAATCAGGTATGAATATTTTATGAATTTCTTAAGTGAAGTAATGGTTTATTTTGGGTTTTAATTATTAAAAATAATTAAATAATTTTTTTGTTCCCGAAATTTTTATTTGTAAAAGAATGTGAAAATTCTGATTTATTGTGATTTTTGGAGATTTTCCTAAGTGTTTATGATTTTATATGAATTTATCAGTCTAGAAAGGCTTAATAATTATATTAATATAAAATTATGGTTTGCAAAAATATTTGGCAATATAATTTCTAATCTGTGGTAGTTTTTCCGAAAAGAATTGGTAAAGAAACTTGTTATTTAATAAGAATTTGACAATGAATTGGAGTTTGTAAAAAGATATTGTTTTTTAAAGAAATAAAACGGTTTTCATGTTAATTATGAGATTACCATGCGTCATTAATCAACGCCGAAGCCCATCCATGCCACATGTCATCTCTAACTTGTAGGGAAGCATATGATAGCAAATTTGTTGGTACATAGTGATTCCACTACGGTTGGGACTTATCAATGTCGACATTCATGCCTTCGATGTCAATTATGTCGCATGTCTTAACGTCACATATTAATGCCACATCCCCCTTATCAATGTCGGCGTTAATGATGCCATCAGTTTTCAAAACTCCTTATGATTTTGATGCCACATGTTTTTTATGCCGCTAGTTTACCTTTTCAACATCGACTATACTATGGCTACAATGCCGCTATTATTAGTTTCGACATTAATTTTATACAACAACGACGCCGCTAGTTTCTATGCTACAGTTTATCAACCATAGTGCCACTATAGGCTATTTTCGATATTGATTTTACACAACAATGATGTCATCTAGCCTTAATTTCGGCATTCCCATACTTCCCGGTTTTAAAGTTTATATTATGCAAAACCATAAGTATGCCACTTATATTCGGCGATCTATATGTATTTATGATATGCGATGTGAATGGTTTTGGCCTTATGTCCTTATGCTTTATAAATCAAATGTTTTAACATGATTTCGATATAGAGGGATGCAACAATCCTATAGCGGCTATATTAATATCGCACTTTCTCAATATAGATGGTTTTATTGTATATGGCTTCATAGCCTAAGGTTTTGAGGCATGACAACCTCTAAGTGATTTTAAAATTAATTAATGTTATTTTATAAAGCATATATTTCATTTTTGAATAAAGTAAAAGGCTATAGTTTCCTTGTTTTAAAGTTTGATTTCAAGGGTTAAATCAATTTTAAAGACTTATGTTTTCAAGGAAATAAAAATGGTATTTAGCCCAGGATTTTACTAAAGAGATTATTCTTATCACCTTTAGATAAATTGTAATAGGATGAATTGACTCAAAGATTAGAAAACCAGATGGGAATGGTGTAGGGCAGTGCGCTATACTTCAACTGTTAGCCTGCAAAACCATTAGGATCAGAATGACCCTAGGAATAGTAAGTTTTGGACAGACCGTCCAATTTCCTTCTAATAGTAAGTTGGAGAATTTGATATATCTGGTAAGCCCGAGTCAGCCATATAGGTTTGTAGTTATCCTAAGAAAACTGTGATGTGGGGTCATGTAGTCTATTTATTTAGACAGGTTGGTTATGATTGCCCAGGTTTCATGCATGCATATGATTGTTTATATTGTCTAGTTTAACCATTGTGGTTGTAGGTACTTAATTTATAAAAGGTGTATTTTTGGGGATATTAGTGAAAGGAAAACCATTCCGCTCAACGACGTGGTCTCACTAGATATCTGTTGACCGAGATGGAATATTATTATTCACACCAGTTTTTTTTTATCTAACTTGAAGTTTTTGTTTTTTCCATTAGCTCTCGAGCACTCAATTGAGTAGTTCGAGAGTAAGGTTCACAGGTTATTTAGGTTGGACGAATAAAGCTTTCGGAGACATGCAGGTGGTAGAGCTAGCTATGTAGGAGTCTACTATTTATTTATCCGCTGTGTTGTTATGACTTTTGTCTTTAGGTATGTAATGGCATAAGGTGTATCTGTCTAGTAGTAAACTCTGATCAACCAAGGGGCATCTTTATCTCTCGCTCTTGGAGTATTTTCTAATAATTATAATTTATCCGAACCTGGGCAACATTATGGGATTATGTAATGAATATGGAAATTAAATAATGAAATTTGTGTTTTGGAATTTTTTTTCATATTCCTATGCTTTGATGTTAATGATACTATTAATGGATCTCATTTTATCATCGGTAAATAATACTATTGAGGGCTGCAGCATAAGTAGCGCTTATTTTTGGGCCTTAGAATAGGGGATATTACAACTTGATATCAGAGCAAAGGTTTATGTAAAAACTAAAAGGATTTTGAATTTAAAAGAATTTTTGGAAACATAATCCTAATGAATTAAAGAATGAGATAGGGATATGAGATAACGCTATAGTAACGTACTTGTATTTGCTATATATAAGTACATACCTTATGTCTATTCTTCCCATCTCCCTTAGACCATTCTTCTATATCTTACTAAGGCTCGTTACAGATTACGAGAAAGAAAGATATGGAAGCAGGAAACATAAGAGTGAATCTAGATGGAGGAAGCACCACAACTAATGGAAATGTTCGATCCAATACTAGAAGAAATTCGGGCCCAGCAGCAAATGCTAATCCAAATGCAAATGCTAATATGAGTGCTGGAACCCAACAAGTAGATATGGGGACTATGTATTAATTTTTTATAATATGATGCAAGCAAGAGCTGCTGTTGGGTTAGCTGGTGGAAACACTAAAGGAGCAAATCCTGAAGTTTCGGCTGTCAACAATTATGCTGTTTTGAGTAGAGTTATGTAAAACTTGGAGGAAAGCCATTCATTGGAACTGAGGATGCCATCAAGGTGGAAAATTGGCTATTGCATTGTGAAAGGATTTTTGCTGATTTAGGTCCGAGTGACGAGCAGAAGAGGAGATTGGCATCCAAACAGTCATAAGGAGTTGCATTATACTGGTGGAATAGTGTTACTGTTGGAGTGCCAGAGGAAACTTTGACTTGGGTTGAGTTCAAAAGGAGGTTCGAGTAGAGGTTCATGTCTGAAATTTCCAAGTCGACTTTTCTTAGGAAGTTTGCTGAGTTAGAATAAGGAGATATGAAAATGTTAGAGTATGTAACAAGGTGTGTGGAGTTATCCCTATATGGGTATGCTACGGTCGATACAGTAGTTAAGAGAAATGAAAAGTTCATCCATGGATTAAGACCAGAGCTTGCGAGGGCAACCTTGCCGCATCTCAAGGATCTATGCGATGTAGTTGTGGAGATGGCACTGAGAAATGAAGAGATGCTTGCATTCTTTGGTTGTAACAAAGCAGTAGAGACTCAAATTGGGTAGAATCAAAAAAGGAGGTTCTTTCAGAAAAAAGGAGCTCAGAAGGGAGGAGCTGCCAAGAAAGTAAAAGCAGATGTTGTGTGTTACAAGTGTAACAAGAAATGAGATTTTGCAAAGGAATGGTGCTCTAGAGATGGAAAGAAAATTATTGAGAGGAAAAACATTCAGGCTTCAATTGTGACTAGATAGTCCTTTATAAGAATCAGTGTAAGGAACCAACTAAGATTGAGAAAGGAAAAGTGTTTGCTTTAGAACCAGCTACCTCGAGTACAACACCATAGGAGAAGGGAAATGCTGTGATGGGTGGTACACATTTGATTCATGGAATACCTGCTAGAGTAGAGTTTGATACTGGTGCATCACATTATTTTATCTCTCATTGTTTGGTTGAACAGCTTAGTTTAGAGCCATCATACCTAGTTACTTCCTTAAGGGCTGTGAAACTGATAAGAGGGTATGCAACTCTTGGGATGAGGTGTGACCATTTAGAGTTTGAATTATTAGGTTATATGTTTGCTTGTAGTTTGCATATATTTGATTTTGTGGTTTTTGGAGTTATATTGGGTATGGATTGGTTAAGCTTGTATGATGCTAAGATATTTTGCTTGAATAAGGAGATATCATTAAGACACCTTAATAGCCGCAATCGAACTATATACTCAATCGAGAACTCGAGTTTTGATGTTTGTGTTTGTTGGGTGAAATGGAAGTAGAAGACGAAGTAAGTTAGGTTTTTTGCCATTAGAGAGTTTGCAGATGTCTTTAAGGCTGTTATTGGACTACCATCGAAATGAGCTATTGAGTTTCGAATAGATCTTATATCTGAAACTGAACTCGTAAGTAGACTACCTAGCAGAATGACACCTATAGAGATGAGAGAGTTGAAAGTGCAGCTGGTGGACTTAGAAGGAAAAGGTTTATTCCGCCATCCAATTCACATTGGGAAGCGGCCGTGTTGTTCGTGAAGAAATCGGTCGGGTCGTTGAGATTATGTATCGATTATCGTAAGTTGAATGAAAAGACGATAAAGAATAGATATCCATTGCCAAGAATTGTTGATTATTTGATCAGTTAAGTGGAGTCAAAGTACTTTCCTAGTTAGATTTAACGACAGGATTCCATCAATTGAGAGTGGCGAAGGACAGTATTCCTGTGACGATGTTTTGAACAAGATATGGTTCCTATGTGTTACAACCCACCCCGAAACATGCCTAAATTTTGACCCAAAAAAGGCCCATCGAAACTTAGATCCATTCTAAGGCAAGCTATTGGTAATAAAAAGGAATACATTGCAGAGCCATAAATAAACTTTCAGAACTCACAGCAAATGGAATAAAATGTAATAGTAAAGTGCACCAATTTATTTCAAAAGCATAAAAATGTCATAACACAAAATCCCATAAAAACTGTAAAAACCTCGACTTCTACCTTTTTAGTACTTGGGAAGTATATCTCAAAATAAGAACATGTCTATGAACATAAAACCATTAAAATCATTTAATACTTCTTTATAATGAAATGAGGTAGGTCAAACCACTTAATGCCTTCCATTCCAGAAGTAGATCCCATATTCGAATCATATGTCATAAATAGCTAATAATGTGAGAGTCGGTACCCAAGCCACTTAATACTTCCCAGTAGAAAATAGGTTGACCCCATCATTTAAGACCTATTTCCGAAAGCGTGCTCCTCAATGGTACTATCTGGGTGACATCATATAGAATCTCATAGGTGACTTAATACTTCCAAGTGGAAAATAGGCTGACCCCGCCATTTATGACCTATTTCCAAAAGTGGACCCCTGTAGAGATACCACCTAACATAACCCCTTGGCCATTTAATACTTCATCTAGGGAAAAAGGCGGTCCAACCACTTAATAGCTCAAACCTCGAAGTAGGCCCTTCGTCTTATGGCCCATATTAATAATGATGTCTCACATTAGTCTACTATTCGTAGGAACCGGTAGCCAGATTAGCTGGGCAGATTTCCCCTACAAAATTTGGAACTAACCTCGCGTCATTACAAATATTTATCATAAGGATATCTCACATCAATAAAAGTGTACACAACTGCTGGTACCTCAAAGCGAAGGACAGACTTCCATCATGTAACTCTATTGACCTCGCATCCCTATGACTTAGCCATAAATTAATTACTCTATATACACACACACACACACACATATATACACATTCATCTCACTGTTTCATAAACAATGCCTTATAAGGAATATTCCTTATTACGCCTAAAAATAATAATTTGGCTATAAAAGAGTTTCCTCTTATTTTCGTCTCAAAATCAATTATCTTCCTAATGGGAGAAATAAATGTAAATAAATGCCTAATTAACTATGCCATATACGCAATAGTTATACGTTAATTATGCAAATAGAAATAAATAAATATTCGTGCCTAATAAATTCTAAAGGCACAGATTTTAGGCTCTAAACTAGTGTTAAA
Organism: Allium fistulosum; assembly: GCA_030737815.1. Lineage (NCBI taxonomy): Eukaryota > Viridiplantae > Streptophyta > Magnoliopsida > Asparagales > Amaryllidaceae > Allium > Allium fistulosum. Next base: position 425,986,780 of record CM060906.1, read on the forward strand.
TGTCAACTCCCTATCCAATTATTATTACAAGTCCTTTTTCTTCAATTTCCCAAGATTTCATGGAATTCTAATGTCCAAAACAAGGAATAAATATTCATAACCAAAACTATAATAACAGAATTGTAAATAAAATAGAAACTCAATTTATTACACTAATCCAATGGAATATCCTAAACAATAAGAATTGCAATCTAAACCCCATATTCTATTCAACTCCTCTTTTTACAAAGAAATAAATAAGAATAAGTGGTGTAAACTATGAATAGAATTCATAATCTAAACCCCTTATTTTATTGAGGGATCACAAATTGGATCCAAGGAAGAAGGAGAAGTGGAATAGACTGAAATTATCAAAAATTGCATAAATGAAAAAAATTCCATCAAATTAATGTAAATAATTGAGAATCTCAACATAGAATTGACATTTCAAAAAATAAAAGAATTTTGGTGGATTTTATATATCATATTTTCAAAATCCCAAAATCCCTAAAGCATATTCGAATCAAATAGAGATACACTAAACAATTGCAGAAAAGAAATACTAAGGTTTCCACTCACAAATTAGCCTTAGCTTTACTCAATTGGATTTGTAGCCTTTCGATCTCTTCTAGAATCTCTCTCTTTTGATACATATAAACGCAACAGGGAAGAGGTATATATATTTATTAGATTCAAAATAATTGGAGAAGAATAGGATAAGAATAGATTGGAGGAAGAAGAAACAAATAGGAAATAAGTTGAATCGTTACCGAATTTTCTATGGTGTTTCTGAATCTTATTAGAGAGATAGTAATGGCAGAGTTTCGTCGTATTCCCCAGAACCGTATGATGGAAGTAGGTAGGAAATGGGAAAATCTGCAGTATATAACCGAATAAAAGATAACTTTAATCCCTAGCTGCCATTGGAAACTGCCGTTGCCAAACAGTCGGCCACCCTTGGTCGACCGGTCGATCGCTACAGTCGATCGATTGACCTATTCAGGTCAATCGATCTTTTATTATGGGACGTTTATTTATTTCCGTTGTTGTATTATTTTGTTTCCTAATTAACTTTTTAATGTTAAGTGTTAATTAAACGTTTACTTAGCACCTAAGCTAATTTTAGAATTTTAAATCCTAAATTTGATTTCTCATTTGAATTTGAATTTATTTAAATTTGAGAACTTCAAATGCTCGTAACTTCTTTGTTTGAACTCCGTTTTCAGCATATTATGTATGAAAATAGATCAGAATTTTTCCACAAATGCAACGAAATAACTTTCATGGTTAAATTCCAACTTTTATAAAATTTCCATATCTAACCTTATCATATTTAATTCAATTTACTTTATTTATTTATGGTTTATTTTACGGGGTATTACATTCTTCCTCCCTTAAAAAGGATTTCATCCCAAAATATTTCAAGAGGCAAACAGCGTAACTCGTAATACATCCATGTTATACAACCTAGTTCTCTACACAACCATCTACTCAACCAATAGTGCAATGTAATTATGTGCTGCAGGCATGCTAAAATGAGCTCAATCCTAGCGTGAGTGTGTAATCGTGTCATGTAAGTATGTATGCAAGTATACTAAACATGCATAAATATTTCTATATGAGTGTAAAGTGATTGTGAAAAAGTGTTGCAACCATCTCCTACCACCTAATCTAGCAACCGCAATGGAACAAAATATCCAAATTTTGGAGAGAGAAATTACTAACGAAAAGTTCGGGGTGAGTGTTCTTCATTTTCTCCTTGGTCTTCTATTTGCTTTTCGCCGGATTGTCCCTCCATTGTACTCGGACCAAATTAATTATTTTACTATGGAGTCTCATAGTACCGTGCTCTACAATGCATGCGTTGGCATGAAGCACTGTCGGCTCCATCTCAAAATCCTCCAACTAATTAGGCTTTACTCTACTAGCGGTGTCATAAAGGTATTTCCTAAGGTGAGAAACGTGGAAAACATTGTGGACTCCTGCCAACTTGTCAAGAAGCTCCACGCAATATGCCAATTTTTCTATTCTTTCCAGAATTCTAAATTGCCCAATAAATCTAGGTGCCAATTTTCCAAACTTGCCAAATCTAACAACTTTTCTATTAGGGGAGATTTTAACAAATACCATATCTCCAACTTCACATTCAAGCTCTTTCCTTCTTTTATCCACATATGATTTCTAACGGTCTTGTGCAACCTTCATCCTTTGCCCGATTAACTCTACTTTTTCTGTGGTATCACATATCAAATCGGGTCCGAGCAATACTTTATCAGTATTTTCCCACTAACAACTAGGCGATTTGCATGGCCGCCTAGAAAGTGCTTCAAATGAGGCCGTACCAATCGTAGTTTGATAGCTATTATTTATACACAAACTCAACCATAGGTAGATGCTGCTCCCAGTGTCCTCTGTAATCCAAAACACAAGCTCTTAACAAGTCTTCCAAAACTCTATTCACTCTCTCTGTTTGTTTGTGGTGATATGCCATGCTAAGGTTCAAAGAAGTTCCTAAAGCTGTTTGTAGGCTCCTCCAAAAGTCGCTAGTGAACAAGGGGTCCTTATCACTAACTATGCTTACTGGAATTCCATGTATAGGAACTACCTCCTTAATATTAATCTAGGCGAGAGAGGCGCTAGTCTTATTTGTCCTAATCGGAAAAAAATGAGCACTCTTGGTGAGTCTATCTACAACAACCCAAATAGCCTCATTACCATTCTGACTTTTAGGCAATCCTTCTACAAAGTCCATCGAAATATGTTCCCACTTCCAAGTCGAAATTTTCAAAGGTAATAATAATACACAAGGCTTCCCTTGCTCAGCTTTTATCTTTCGACATGTCAAACACCTAGCAACAAACTTAGCTACGCTCCTTTTCATTTCATTCTAAAAGAAAATTCTCTTTATGTCCATGTACATATTATCTCCTCCGGGATGAATGGTCATCCTAGAGTGGTGACACTCCATAAGCACATATCTCATCAAGTCATCAATCTTTGGGATGCAAAGATGTCCATCTCTTCTCAAATATCCCTTCTCATCAGCGAGGTACCTTCTAGCATGGAAAAAATACTCTCCTTTTCTTAATTTTTCCAAAACCTCTACTAACTCCTCGTCTTTTACTTGCTCGTGCCCAATATGATCCACCAAGGCTGGTCTTACCTTTATAACTTATAGAAAACCTTGGATGGGCTCTTCTGATGGTTGGAGGTATAAAATTCGAGAGAAACTCCAATTATCTTCATTCGTATATAGCACCTAGGGTAGCGTGTCTCCTACTAAGGGCGTCGACGACTACGTTTCCTTTTCCAGGGATATATTGAATACCAAAGTCAACGGATGATACATGCTCCATCCACCTCTGTTGCCTAAGATTCAAATCCTTTTGGGAAAATAGGTATTTGAGTGATTTATGATTAGTGAATAACTTAAACCTTCCCCCAAGAGATAATGCCTCCACATCTTTAAGGCAAAAAAATGGCGGCCAATTCTTAATCATTCACTGGATACCTCTCCTCATGGTCTTTTAGTTGTGTACCAGCATAGGCAACTACCTTTCCTTCTTGCATAAGTACTGCTCCTAATCCTATGCCACATGCATCCATGAAAACCATAAATGGCTTGGTTCCATCTGGAATAGTGAGCACGGATGCACTAGTCAATGAGTTCTTAAGCTTCTCAAATGCCATGGTGCATTTATCATCCCAAACAAAAATTAGATTCTTCTTAGACAATCAGGTTAAAGGGGCTGCTATTTATGCAAAGCTTTTGATGAACTTCCTATAGTAGCATGCTAACCCTAGAAAACTTCTAACCTCTGATGCATTACTAGGAATCTTCCATCCTTGGACAGCTTCCACTTTAGTAGGATCCATCGCCGATCCTTTCTCCGAAACAATATGTCTAAGGAACCTAGCTTCATTTTTCCAAAAGTGGCACTTAGAAAACTTGGCTTTGAGTTGGTTTCTCCTCAAGGTCTCCAATACCTCCTTAAGGTGGTCTCATTCTCCTTCTTTCCTTTGGAGAAAACAAAGATACCATCAACAAACACCACGATAAATTTATTAAGTTTCCCTCTAAATATTCTACTCATAAAATTTACAAAGTATGCTGGGGCATTCGTTGGTCCAAAAGGCATTACTTCCCACTTATAGAGTCCATCTGGCATAAGGAATATAGTCTTCGGCTTGCTTTACTCTACAATCCTCAATTGATGGAATTTCGTTGCTAAGTCTAATTGGGAAAAGTCTTTAGCTCCTACAAGTTGGTCGAACAAGTCATCTATTCTAGGTAGAGGGTACTTATTCTTCCTTGTCAACTTGTTCAACTCCCTATAATCGACACAAAGTCTCAAAGAACCTTCTGCCTTAGTGGAAAAAACAACAGGAGCTCCCCACTTAGAAGTACTCCTATGGATGAATCCTTTCTTCAATAGCTTTGAGATTTGCTTATCCAACTCCCTTATTCCTTTGGAGGCCATATGTCTCAAAGGCAGAGTGATGGGTCTTGCATCCTTCCCCAAATTGATTCGAAACTCAATCTCCTATAGGGTGGGAAACCCAAGACCTACTCGAAGACATCAAGAAATTCACAAACTACAAGTATAGATAATGGCTCTCGAACAACAGATAGATTTAGTGATATAAATGGCTTAACTCAACTAAAGCTTTGGGTATACAAAGAACTTCTAGGTCACGACCTTTGCAACTCCTTAATCGTACTACACTTTTATCACAGTCAAGAATGGCTCCATAATATGACAACCAATCCATACCTAAAATAAGTCCATACCGCTCGAAATTTAGAACGTACACAATACATATGAAATCAACGTCGCATATATCTAACACTAGGTATTTGCAAATAAAAGAGAGATGGGCCGAACCCCTAATGGGATTGGAAACCTCTATTGGGCTATTGACCATCTGAGTTTTAAGGTTTAAGGAATTTACTACATCCCTAGCTATAAAGGAATGTGATGCCCCCATTCAAATACGGTACGAATAGTAACCCCAAAAATAAGAGTTATACCTTCTGAACTGCTTTTCCTTAGTCTCTTGGCGGCTTACTGGCAATAGGGACAAATTCAATAGCGTAGGCCAGTCCGCTTGGTCCTTCCTTAGCCATCTTGGGACATTGATCCTTATAATGCCCTTCCTCGTGGCAGTTAAAGCACCTTCCTTTAAAGGCTTCCTTCATTAGACTCACCCTACAATCTTTAGTTTTACGACCCTTTCTTTGGCATCTCTTACACACCTTTACTTCCTTCTTAAACTTCCCCTTCGACTTCTTGTTGGCGCAAAAGCTCCCCTTCTTAGAGTCTCATTGCTTTTGGGTCTTTGCAGACTTCTCTTTCTCTCTCTGTTTCTACCAACATCTCATACGTAGCCCCTATAGGTACTTGGGTCAACAACACTTCTCTTAGCGGGGAATTTAAGCCCTTCACAAACTTCATGGCCTTTTTTATAGATGTGTCTATCAGGCACATCTCGAATTTAGCCAATTCAGTAAACTTAGCTATGTACTCCTTAAGGTAGAATCTCTTTATCTCAACTGAATGAACTTTTCCAATTGCAAGCTAACCTATGCTCTAGGCATGAATCTCATCTCGAATCGGTCCTTGAATTTATCCCAAGAGAATATCCTTCACGGGTTCTCATCAATCATGAATTTTTACCTATTCAAGGCTTCTTCCCTGAGGTGCCAAGCTGCCATTCTTTTTCTTAGTTGATAATTCCAACCAGGCTCTCTAAATATCTTCTCGCAGTTACCAATCCTTGCTTTCGCTTCCAAATATCCTTCAGTTCCAGAGTATGTCTTCCCTCCCATATTGAGAAAGACCTTATAGAGCTTAGGAAAGTCGGCAGGATGGGGTGCTACATCAACGGCCAGGATAGTGGGTGCTACAGATGCAGTTAGAGGAATAGGAATCTGCTCGACAGTCCTAAGATATTGTTTAACCATTCGGGTATTCCACGAATGGGTTACCTTCCACGGGTAGGTTCCATTATTCGGAAGAAGATTAATTATCAGCCATATCAACTATCTGTAGGTTAAACCTTTAGTGACGATTTCCTAAGATAGTATTTACATGCGGAAAGAAAAGAAAAGTTTGCTTACTTTATGTGCGTATGTCCAAGAAGAGGGTGTGTGTGTGTATATATAGTAAGAATTCTTATGGAAATTCTGTTTGAAAAACCTTTTTCGAAATAACAAATACGTCTCTCATACGTATAGTTCTTCCCCGTTGATTAAGTAACCTAGGGTTCTGATACCAAATGTAACAACTCACCCTAGAACATGCCTAAATTTCGACCAGAAAAGGCCCATCGAAACTTAGATCCATTCTAAGGCAAGTTGTTGGTGGTAAAAAGAAATAACATCGCAGACCATAACTAAACTTTCAGAACTCACAGCGGATGGAACAAAATATAATAGAAAAGTGTACCCATATATTTCAAAACCATAAAAATGTCATAACACAAGATCTCATAAAAACCGTAATATAATATCCATTACAAAAATTGTTTAAATCCATGGGTACACATGAAAGAAAATAATAATAAATACTGCCACTAGCCAAGCTTCTCCATCTTTAAGTATCATCAGCACCATTAATCCGTCCTTAACTTATGTTGTAATGAGGAGGGAGTCAGAATGACAATTGTTTGGTGAATAAAAACCTCAAGTTTTACTTTTTCGGTACTTGGGCAGTATATTTCAGAATAAGAATATGTCTACGAAAATAAAACCAATAAAATCATTTAATACTTCTTTATAAGGAAAGAAGGCAGGTACAACCACTTAATACCTTCCATTCCAGAAGTAGATCCCATATTCAAATCATACGTCATAAATAGCTAATAATATGAGAGCTGGTACCCTAACCACTTAATACTTCCCAATGGAAAATAGGCAGACCCCGTCATTTAAGACCTATTTTCAGAAGCATGCTCCTCAATGGTACTATCTAGCTGACATCATATGGAATCTCATAGGTCACTTAATACTTCCTAGTGAAAAATTTGTAGACCCCATCATTTAAGACCTATTTCCAAAAGCGGACCCCTGTACACCTAACATAACCCCTTGGCTATTTAATACTTCATCTGGGGAAAAAGGCGGGTCGAACCACTTAATAGCTCAAACCCCGAAGCAGGCCCTTCGTCTTATGGCCCATACTCGTAATGACATCTCACATTAGTCTGCTATTCGTAGGAACTGGTAGCCGGCTTAGTTGGGTAGATTTCCGCTACAGAATTTGAAACTAACCACACGTCATTACAAATATTTATTATAAGGATATCTCACATCAATAAAAATGTACACAATTACTGGTAGCCTCAAAGTAAAGGGCAGATTTCTATTATGTAACTCCATTGACCTCGTATCCCTATAATTTAGCCATAAATATATTACTCTCTCTATATATATATACACACACTCATCTCACCGTTTCATAAATCAAGCCTTATAAGGAACCGTTCTTATTATGCCTTAAAATAATAATTAGGCTATATAAGCTTTTCCTCTTATTTTTGCCTCAAAATCAATTATCTTCCTAATGGAGGAAATAAATGTAAATAAATGCCTCTTATACGCAATAATTATACATTAATTACGTAAATAGAAATAAATAAATATTTTTTCCTAATAAGTTTTAAACGCACGGATTTTACGCTCTAAACTAGCGTTAAATGTCAATTCCCTAACCAATTATTACTACAAGTCCTTTTTCTTCAATTTTCCAAGATTTCATGGAATTCTAACGTCCTAAACGGGTAATAAATATTCATAACGAAAAATGTGATAACAGACTTGTAATTAAAATAGAAACTTAATTTATTACGCCAATTAAATGGAATATCTTAAATAATAAGAATTGCAATCTAAACCCCATATTCTATTCAACTCATCTTTTTACAAAGAAGTAAATAAGAATAAGTGTGTAAACTACGAATAGAATTCGTAATCTAAACCTCTTATTTTATCGAGGGATCACAAATTAGACCCAAAGAAGAAGGAGAAGTGGAATAAACTATGAAATTATCAAAAATTGCATAAACGAAACAAATTTCATTAAATTGATGTAAAAAATTGAGAATCTCAACATCGAATTGGCATTTTGGAATAAAAAGGAATTTTAGGGGATTTTATCTATCATATTTTCAAAATCCCAAAATCCCTAAGACATATTCAAATCCAAACGAAGTACACTAAACAATTGCGAAAACGAAATATTAAGGTTTCCACTCACAGATTAGCCTTAACTTTACTCAAATGGATTTGTAGCCTTTCGATCTCTTCCAGAATCTCTCTTTTGATATACACACACAATAGGGAAGAGGTATATATATGCATTAGATTCAAAATAATTGGAGAAGAATAGGATAAAAATGGATTGGAGGAAGAAGAAACAAATAGGAAATAAGTTAAATCCTTACCCGAATTCTCCATGGAGTTTCTGAATCTTATTAGAGAGATAACAATGGTACTGTTTCATCATATTCCCTAAAATAATATGAACAAAAGTGGAGAGGATAGGGTTCTATTTATAGGAGTTGAAACACACCAGAACCGTAGGATTGAAGTAGGTAGGAAATGGGTAAATCCGAAGCGTACAACCGAATAAAACATAACGTAAAAACCTAGTTGCTTGGCAACTACTACGATCGACCGACTGACCTATTCAAGTCAACTACTCTTTTATTCAGGGATGTTAATTTATTTCCGTTGCCATATTATTTTATTCCCTAATTAACTTTTTGACATTGAGTGTTAATGAACCGTTAATTTAGTCCCCAAGCTAATTTTTGAAATTTAAATCCTAAATTTGATTTCTCATTTGAATTTGAATTAATTTAAATCTAAGAACTTGAAATTCTCATAACTTGTTTATTTAAGCTCCATTTTTAGCATATTATATATGGAAACATATCAGAATTTCACTACGAACGCAACAGAATAACTTTAGTGGTCAAATTCCAACTTTTATAAAATTTTCATATCCAATACTTAACATATTAATTCAATTTACTTTATTTATTTATGGTTCATTTTACGGGGTGTTACATTACGAGTGGTTAGTAATATCATTTGGGTTGACTAATACGTCTGCTTTCTTTATAGACTTGATGAACCGAATCTTCCGAGAGCATTTAGATAGGTTCATGTTAGTATTTATAGATGACATCTTGATATATTCTAGGAACTAGAAGATCATGAAACTCACCTTAGAATAGTGCTTGAGTCATTAAGACAACATCAACTAAAAGCAAAATTTTCAAAATGTCATTTTTGGAAGAAAGAAGTGAAGTTCCTTGGTCATGTAGTCTCAGAAAAGGGTTTTTAGTAGATCCAGCTAAGACAGAAGCTATAAATAAACCTAAGATGGTGACTAAGATAAAGAGTTATCTTGGATTAGCTAGCTATTATGGAGATTCATCAAGGATTTATCTCGTATAACAGCACCAATGACTAAACAAGCAAGAAAGGATGTGAAGTATGTTTGGACCGATAAATAAAAAATAAGGAGGCATTCCTGAAGTCGAAACATTTATTGACCAATGCACCTATGTTAGTTGTTTTAGATGGGAATCGATATCTAGTGGTGTATACTGATGCATGCAAAACATGATTAGGAGCTGTGTTGATGCAAAAGGGTAAAGTGATTGCCTATGCTTATCGACAGCTTAGACAACATGAAGTTAGATATCCGACTCACAATTTGAAGTTGGCAGCAGTAATCTTTGCTTTGAAGGTGTGGAGGCACTATCTTTTGAGAGAAAGATTCGAGTTGTTCAAGGATCACAAATCTTTAAGATATTTATTCTCTCAGAAGGAGTTGAATATGAGACAACATAAGTGGTTAGAGTTCATAGCAGCTTATGATTTTGGAAATGAGTACACACCAAGAAAAGGAAATAAAGTTATAGATGCACTTAGTAGAAAACATCAGAATGCAGTGTTAGCGATGTTAGGGGAGTGGAAAGATTTGGAAGCATTGACTACTTGTAGTGTGCAGTTAAGATCGACTGCTAGTTCTAGTTAGTGTATTGCAATGTTATCTTGCTTGGAAGCTTGACCATTATTGATTGAAAAGATTGCTTCTAAGCAAAGAGGTGATCCACTGTTAGCTAAACGAATTAGAAGAATTGAAAGTGAAACCAAGATTGATGGCTTGAAGGATTTTTATCATGATCAAAATGGATGGTTGAGAAAGAAGGGTCGATTATGTGTTCCGGATGTGGGTGACTTAAGGAAAGAAGGACTTAGAGAGTGTCATGGATTGAAGTTTACCATTCATCCTGAAGGAACTAATATGTATCGGGATATGAAAAGGAGTTTCTTCTGGGAAGTTATGAAAAAGGGATGTAGGCTTATAGGTAAAGCAATGCTTGAATTGTCAATAGTAAAAACCTAGCATCGGAAGCTAAGTGAATTGCTTCAGACTTTAGATATACCAGTATGGAAATGAGATTCTATATCTATGGATTTCATTAACGGATTGCCAACGTTGAGTAGGGAAAATGAAAGTATTTGGTTTATAGTGGATGGATTGACTAAGAGTACACATTTCATTCCCGTTAAGTCGACAAGGACTGCACTCGTTTTGGCTAAGTGATTTATGAAGAATATTGTTAGGCTGCATGGGATTCCAAGTTGTATAGTAAGTAATAGAGATTCTTTATTCACTAGTGAATTCTGGAAGAGTCTACAAAAGGTGTTAGGTACTAACTTAAGATGCATACCGCTTATTATCTACTGACGGATGGGCAAACGGAAAGAGTTAACAAAGTCCTGGAAGATTTGTTAAGAGCTGGTGTGCTAGATTTGGGAGGATTATGGAAAGACCATCTACACTTAGTCGAATTTTCCTATAATAATGTTATCAGACTAGTATAGGGATGACACCTTTTGAAGCTTTATGTAGAAGGCCATGTAGATCACCCATATGTTGGTTAGAGACCTGAGATAAATTGATTCTTGGTCCAGATTTAGTAATAGAAGCAACAGAAAAGATTGAGTTAATCCGAGCAAGGATGAAAGGAGCTCAATCCAAGTAGAAGAGTTATGCAGATAAGAGATGGAAAGATTTAGAACTCTCGGTTGGAGATCATGTTTCCATCAAAGTATTGTCGATGAAGGGTGTAGTAAGATTTGGAAAGTCAGTGAAATTAGCATCGAGATTTGTTGGACCAATTCCTATTATAGAAAGGATCGGGAAACTCGCTTACAAGATAGAGTTACCAAGCAGTTTAGCAGGAGTCCACAATGTTTTTCATAATTCTCATCTCAGGAAGTGTATTCGTGATCCGGAAGCTTCTATTACTCCGACTGTATTAGAAAATTTAGTGTTGGAACCGAACATGACTATTATTATGCAAACAATTCGTATTGTGGCTAGGGATGAGAAAAAGCTAAGAACAAGAGAGTCAGATTAGTAAAGGTCTAGTGGTGTGACAATGAGAAAGACCGTACTTGGGAGATAGAGGACAAGATTAGAGACACTTACCCTGATTTGTCTTAATGGTATGTTTTGTATCTATGATTATGTTTGATGTTATGTACCTTATCGTAATTTTGGGGATGAAATTTTTTAAGGAGGGGATTCTATAACACCCCTAATTTTGGTTAATATTATTTAGGATATTTAATAAATAAATAAAATAATGTAAGAGGATAGGGAGATTGAGATTTGGTAATTAATATGGGTCGAGCCTTAATCAATAAATTAACGAGAATGGTTAAAACTTAAATTAGAAGGAGGAAATTATGTGGAAGGTAAAATATTAATAGGCACATTTCCTAAACATAAAACCTTACACTTTCATCTTCCTCATTCACATTCACATGCATAGTGCCATTATAGGCTATTTTCAACATTGATTTTATACGGCAATAATGCCACTTAGCCTTATTTTTGGCATTCCCATACTTCCCAATTTTGAAGTTTTGTATTATGCAGACCCGTAATTATGTCGCTTATATTCGGTGGTCTATATGTATTTATGATATGTGATCTAAATGGTTTTGATGTTATGGCTATATGCATTATAAATCAGATGTTTAACACGATTTCAAAATAAAGGGATGCGATAATCCCATAACGGCTATATCAATGTCGTACTTTATCAATATAAATGGGTTTATTGTATATGGCTTTATAGCCATGGTTTTTTAGGCACGAAAACCTCTAAGTGATATTGAAATTCATCAATATTATTTTGTAAAGCATATATATCTTGACATAATATTTTGGATAAAGTAAAGGGCTATAATTTCCTTGTTTTAAAGTTTGATTTTGAGGGTTAAATCAATTATAAAGACTTATATTTTCAAGGAAATAAAAAGGCTATTTAGCCTAGGATTCTACTAAATATATTATAGTTCTTATCATCTTTAGATAAATTGTGATAGGATGAATTAACTCAGAGGTTAGAAAACCAGATGGGACTGGTGTAGGGTCGTGCCCTATATTTCAGCTATTAGTCCCTAGCTGATATTAGTCGATGATTTTAGTGAGTAGGGCTTCGTTAAGTTTAAGACTAAAAGTAGATTTACACACAAAAAGGAATACACAAAGATGAGATAGGTTATTGGTTGGCCTGCAAAACATTTAGGATCAGAATGACCCTAGGAATAGTAAGTTTAGGACATACCGTCCAGTTTCTGTCTAACAGTAAGTTAAAGAATTTGATATATCTTATAGACCTGAGTCAACCATATAGGTTTGTATTTACCCTAAGAGAACTATGATGTGGGATAGATAGTCCATTTATCTAGATAGATTGGTCATGATTACCCAGGTTGCATGCATGCATATGATTGTTATATTGTCTAGTTTAACTATTGTGCTTGCAGGTGCTTGATTTATAAAAGACATGTTTTTCAGGATACTAGTGAGGGGAAAACCCATTCCGCTCAGCAGTGTGATCTCACTAGATATCTATTGATGGAGATAGCATATTATTATTCAGACCAGACTTTTTGTCTTACGAAAGTTTTTATTTTTCTCCTTTAACTCTTGGGCACTCAATCGTGTAGTTCAAGAGTAAGGTTAACAGGTTATTTAGGTCGGACAAATAAAGCTTCCGAAAACATGCAGAAATCAAAGCTAGCTATGTAGGAGTCTATCATTTATTTATCCACTGTGTTGTTATGACTTTTGTCTATATATGTGTAATAACAGAAGTTGTATTTGTCTATTAGTAAACTCTGATCAATCAAGAGGGCATCTTCATATGTCGATATTGGAGTATTTTGTAGTAATCATAATCTATCTGAACCTGGGTAACGTTTTGGATTATGTAATGAATATGAAAATTAATTAATGAAATCAGTGTTTTGAAAAAAAATCATATTTATGTGCTTTGATGTTAATGATGCTATTAACATATCTTATTTTGTCACCGGAGAATAATAATATTGATGACTGTAGCATCAATAGTGCTTATTTTTGGGCTAAAGAATGTGGGATGTTACATTTAATTAATAAATTAATACCTCACTAATCCTTCTTCCTCATGTCTTGTGCACACACACTCACGTATACACCCATATCCATACAAACTCTATCCCTTAATTCTCAACCTCCACTCGACGAACGATGAACCATCGACTTCGTGCGCCCTACGTTACGTGCTCTTCGCAACGCACTCGACTTTGTCAGGTCTGGTGTAACATCGCACCTCTATACCCATATTACCTAAGATTATTGTGAAGTAATACCGTCGAGTAACATAGAGAATGAGGTGATTTAGGTGATACACATGTGAATATTTCCTTGGACCAACATTGAATACGTCTCATAATATTAAAAAAACCCACTAACCTCGATGTAAACAGTCTTGATACAAAGCAATAAACACGTATGATTCATGAGGATGGAAAATACACAACGTAAAAGAATAGAGATCACAGAGTCATCAACTCAGCGATAACATATAATATAAAATATAAACAAGTCCAAGCGAGATATAAAATAGGTGAAACTCCCACTATCTCAAAAACATACAATGTATGTCTAGTATACAATACAATGTCTTACATATAGGGAATATCATAATATGTAATGATATATAATAATACTCTATCTTACATTTATTCCCAATATCTACAAACTGGTTATCCTGTCCTTGAACCTGAAATGTCTCGGACTGACCCGAGTATTATATGAATAATAAACGGGTCAGGCAATGTCTTAATTCAAAGATGAGTACATAATCGAAATGTCATTAGGAAAACAAACACACAACATCACAAAGAAATCCAACTAATGGAATAATAAAACATTCACAACACATCAAACAACATCCATAACACATCAATCATTATCACACACATCAAAACATCCATATGACATCGAACACCATCACACAATAAACATCCATCACAAACATCACTCTTCACACATCGCACCTCACATACATAGCGCATCGCACATTGCACACATCACACATTGCACCTCACATATCAAACATCCATCGCAAACATCACATATCACACATCAATTCATTCATATTTATTTAACTATATTTTATTTATTCATTTTTATTCTTTAGTTTCATCTTCAATACTACTACTTCTACTTCTACTACAATTACTGTTAATGTTACTTCCAAAAGCTGAGTCTACATTTGAGCCTCGCCGCTTCTCAGATGTAAAGGGAGACCCCACTTGTAAATTTTAGTGAGCATTCCCACCAGTCTTTAGCAACAAAATAAATGCACATCACTTCCCCGCTTCCTCGTACTTCGCTTTCCATCGTCAACCACCTCGCTTCATTTTATACTTCTTATCCCATTGGCCCGTGTATCAAACTGTGAGCATGTGACCATGGGGCAAATTATCCCAACTATTGTAGAGCAGCTCCATAGTCGGTCAAGCTAGAATGGGGCTACCAAACTTTTTACCATAGCATTTATGTAATAAATTTTGCATTGCATACCTCTATTCACTCAAAAGCGAAGATAATCATATTCCCGCTTTAAAATAAACTAGAGAATAATATAATATACCTCACACATTAAGTCAGAAATCCAACTAATATCGATTAATATTTGTGTATAATATAAAATAATTCACCGATATCCAAATTTAAATACTCGTATAGCAATGAATAACCCGACATCATACTAGTGTTGAGTAAATAAATATACTCAACACACACGTCCCATATCATCTAATGAAATACAATTATACACACAACACCCGAAATTAATCGACATTAATGTAACACCCCATATTTTTGGTAACATTATTTAGGATATTTAATTAGTTAAATTAAATAAAATAATGTGTTGATTAGGGGATTGAGATTTGATTTTTATTAAGGGGTAGCCATGCCATTTAACCAATGAATTAAAATAAGAGTTCAAATGAAATAGAGGAGGGGTAAAATAGGAAAGAGGCCATTCTTATACCATAAACCCTTGTCTATGTAACCCACACACGTTCATTTTCATTTATCAAAATTTTTATACTTGAGGCCGGCCACCATTAACAAGAGAAGGAGGAAGAATATTAAGAAAAGCTAAGGAAGAAGCTAAATCAAATCAAATCCATTCAAATCTCAAGCTCCTTAGTCTCTAAAGCTAAGGTGAATAATGATTACATCTCAAATTTCTTATTGTTTTTGGTTTTAAGTCGAATCTGAACTTATTTGCAATGATTTACCATGTTTTTGAATGATGGAATGATTATATATACTTGTTGATGATTTATGATTGTTCATATAGATTTTATGATATGTTTTGATGTGTAAACCCTATTAAATGACATCCAAATGCTTTGCGAATTTTTATATAGATAAGAAATGATATTTTAGAGATGGGTTTCAATTTTTAGAATTTATGTGGATTTTATATGAATTTTCTAGTGAAGAAAATGTTATTTTGGATTTAAAATTATTTACGGTTAAATAATTAATGGTTTGGGTCTGAAATTAATATATTTTGGATAACATATTAAAAGTGATTTTTTGGAATTTTTGTAGAATTTTCCTAAGTGTTATAATGGGTATATAAAATTATTTAAAGTATGGGACTTAAATGTTTTATATGTTTATGAAAGAGAAGGGGCTTTTCATAAATAAATTCAAAATGTTAATTGTGGAAAGTCGGCAGTACTACTAGAAAAGAGAAACTTGCAACCAATCACAATTTGACAAACAAAGCTGGTTAGGTACAAAGAAATAGTTTAAAAAGGACTAATCTACATGGTTTTTACTATTTTCGATGCTTTCAGCACCAGGCTTTAGCCTCCTTACCTTCGCTTTCGACTTTATCAAAACCAATGCATAAGATAGCAGTTAACTGGTATGTAGTGAATTGGATACAGGCGGAAGGTATAGGGTCAAAATTAGGGGTTTCGAAAGGGGTTGAAGCACTACTTTACTTTTAAATGAAAATGCGCCTGCTTGCTTCAGACTAAGTCGCTTTCGACTTGGATAACTTTCGACTCGGTAAAATGGATTTAAAGAAATGGTTTCGATTGGGTTGTGCTTTCATTTTAAATGTCTGCTTTCGACTAAGTCGAAACCTTTTGGCTGCCGCTTTCTTCCTTTCGACCCAGATGGTTTTTGTTTTCTAAAATTTGACCACTTCTCCAATGCTTTCGATGGGATGGTTTCGACACCATCACTTCTTTACTTAGGAATGATTTTGAAAGGAATGCTTTCGACTTCAATGGGTTTCTGATTCTTTTACTCTACTGAAGGCATAATCCAAATGGTTTCGACCGAAACAGTTTTTAAAGGTTTCGAAGGGGTAAATTTTTGAATGGTTTCGAAAGGTTTCCACATGTTTTAAAATTGAACCCAAGTGCTTTCGAAAGGTTTGTGTTTATAAAGTTTGATGCTTTTGAAAGGTCTTAAAGAAAGGTTTCGAAGGGGTGGTTCCCCATTGGTTTCGAAGGAGTTGAAGGGGAAGGTTTTCTGATTGTTTCGAAAGGGTTGAGAGGAAAGGCTTTTCCAATGTTTTCGAAAAGCATGGTACAGAGGTTTTTAAAGAAGGATATCTAATGTTTTAAAGCTTTCGAAGGGAAGGTTTCTCAATGGTTTCGAAAGGAATATTTTGAATGGTTTTAAAGGAAGGATTTGGCCTTTCGGCCTAGGTTAAGTAAAGGGTTTTACTTGGTTTCGAAAGGGTTACTTTCAAGGGTTTCGAAAGGGTTGTTTAAAGGTTTTAATCAAAGGTTCCGAACATACTACTAGGCAACATAGCATAAGCGTTTTTAAGTTAAAAAGGGTTTTAACTTATTTTGAGGGGATAGGTAATCCTCATTAAAATTCATCAACATTATTTTGAGTAAAGTATATATAAAATGGCAAAATAGCTTAGAATAAAGCTAAGAATATATTTTCCTTGTATAAGTATAATTTAAAAGGTTAAATCATTTTGAAAAGGATTTCAGGGAAAAAGATGAAGGGTGCTTAACCTTAAGGAAATGATTCGGACAGTAAGTCCAGTTTGCGGGTAGTTAGCCCAGTTTTCAGACATACAGTCCAGTTATTACTTGTGGCAAATAGTTCATTAGTTACATGATTATAGATTAACAGACATAGCTATTATTATTATTAGTAGTAATTATTATTATTACTACTACTATAATCAGTTTGATTAACCAGTTTGGTTACAGGAAAAGATTTGCAAAATACATGTTTTAAAGAGGATATTAGCGAAGAAAAACCTGTTCTACTAAGCGGTGTGGTCTCACTTAATGCCAGTAAATTGAGATGTAGCAGTATTATTCACACCAGGCTTTATGTCCAACTCGAAGTTTTTGTTTCCTCTTAAAATATCGGGTACTCAAAATTTGATTTGAGTAGGCTGAGGGTTGAGGTATTAGTTTTGACGAATAAAGCTTTCATAGACAAGAAGGTGGTTGTCGAATAGCTAATTAGGAGTTGTAGTTTATTCTGTTTATTTCCCCTGTGTATATAAAGTAAGATATGACTATATTGCTTTGATCAACCAAGGGGGTGTGAGAAATGCGGATTACGGTTCTTAAGGCTAGAATTAACACTAGAGGGGGGGGGGGGTGAATAGAGTTTTAAGGAATTACTAATTCTTTTTGAGTTTATATTAATTTGAACACAAATGTATGCAATATTCAGACATAGATATGATCATAGAATCAAACACAGATGCAGATATAAAGTAAAAGCAATAAAGGAAAGAACACATCGGATTTTATACTAGTTCGGAGTTACCCTACATCCAGTCCCGTAACACAAGTACGGATTTCCTTTCAAAATCAATTCTTACAATTACACCCTCGATTTCAAGGCCACGAGGTACACCGCTCCAGATTCACAATCCTCTGGGTAGAGATACTTGATTTTACGGGCAACAAGTTCACCCGATTGATTTTACAAGCTACAATCACACCTTTTCTCGCTCGATTGAATACAAAGAAGTCTATAACTCTGAATAGCACTGGGATCTTGTTGAGATAGTGATAGAGAATCAAACCAGAGATGATCTAGTTAGATTCAATGGTGATTTCAGCAGAGTAATGGTAAAAATGTATATAAAGAAATGTAGAAGAAGAGGAGGAGTGAAATCAGAGAAAATATGATTGTAAATTCGTTTAAAACAGCCCCTATTTATAGTAGAACAACAGCCATGTCCATTCATGAAAGGATATGACGAATAGACACTTCCTTTGAAATTCAAACTTTTGAAATAAACTGTTACCTTGTCGACAAGGGTTCCTTGGGGTTGTCGACAAGCCTAAGTTATTTTTGGTAATTTGCTTTTCTTCGAAAATAACTTCTATCTTGTATTAAAACTAGTTTAAACTTTATAAATATATTTTAACTATAGTTAAAATACATAACACTTAACTAAGTTCAAATGGAATAATGGCGGCATCCTCTTCTCCTCCTCCTTCCCCGTTTCCCCCTTCTCCTCCTTCTCTGTTCAGTTCTCTTTCTTCCCCGATCCCTTCTCCCCTTCCTCAATCCTCTTCATTGAATCCTCTCCCTCCCTCTGCTTTGAATCTTTCTTCCTCTCTGGTCCCTCCTCCACCTTCTGTTTCTACTTCTTTTCCTTCAATTTCTTTAATCCCTCCTTCATCTTTGTCTGATTTTGATTCTTGTTTGAATTCTGTAAACCAATCTTCCATGGATCTTGATAGGCAATTTCCACCTTTGGTTGTTAATGTGAATCCAGATTTGAAGCAGGATCATCTTACAAAGTTATCTGATTCAGATTTAAAGTGGTCATCCTTGTTCAAGAAAAAGCCTAGAAATGCTGGGGTTTTTGTGCCTAGGCATTTTGACATTAAGAAAGATGGGATACCGAATGCACAACTTGATGAAGTTAGAAATGAAGGAATTAAATACTGGAGTGATCATTTAGTTGGTTTTTTCTTGGATGGTCCTCTCTCTTACCTGACTGTTTCAAAGCATTTGAGAAGTATTTGGAGATTAAAAGGTGAAGTTGATATCAAATCTGATAATGAGAATTTCTTCTATAATTTCTCGAATGATCTTGACAGGATGAAAATATTGCAATCTGAACCTATCTTCATTAAAGGTAAGATGTTCATTATTACAACATGGGACCCTTCATATGGATATTTTCAGGAGCAAATTAAAAGGGTGCCAGTGTGGGTTCATTTCTATAGAGTTCCTTTGATTGCTTGGACATTAATTGGTATCAATTGGTTAGCATGTCATGTAGGTAAACTGATTTGTCTTGATGAAAGTACTGAAAGATTGTCTAGATTTAAGTATGCTAAAGCGTTGATTGAAGTGTCAACTGATCAAGAGCTTCCTGAATTTATTGCAATTGATGGTTTAGGTGATTGCTGTCCATATGTTAAAGTTGAATATGATTGGAAGCCAAAAATGTGTAGTAAATGCAAAGTATTTGGTCATGAAACTCTATACTGTTTAGTAAATAATAAGGTGAAAAGTTTTGATATGCAAACTAGTGATGATATTGGTGATAATGGGAAAATTGATTATAAGGAATGCATGGAACATGGTAATTTGAAAGAAAAGGTGCAGAAGTCTCATAATGCTGGAAATTCAAATAGGAAAACTTTTAAAGTATGGAAAAGAAAGGATTTAGATCAAGGAATTCTTATAGATAATAATAATTTGAACATAGGTTCTGGTAATCAAATAACAAATGATGGAGTGAAGAATTTGGACCATAATCAGAATATACAAAAAGAAGCTGAGTCTTATATAGGGAAAATTGCATCTAATAATATCACTGTGGAATTGGGTTATAAGGAAAATGTTGCTACTTCAAACTCTTTTCTGCTTTTATCTGATTTTGATGAAGTAGCTATTAATAAAGAGTTAATAATTGAAAAAGGAACCTCTACCTCACAATTTGGTAACAAGCAAATTAATAGTTTCACTGTTGAAGAAATTGATAAAGGAATAACTGAGGAATGTTCCACTGTTGAAGATATCATAGTTGAAAATAATTCTACACTAAAGAATCCTTCCTTAACTTCAGAAACACTGGTACATTCAGAGTTTTTAGATACCAGTTCTAATCTCATTAGGGATATTCCCAAGGAACCAATGAACAATGATGTTTCCACTGAACAAACCTCCCCTTATATCAATATTTCTCCTCCCAATCATTTGATTTTACCTCCTCCATGTTGTTCAAAGGATACTATTGAGGAACAAGTTGTATCTAATTAAAAAGGAAAAAAAGGTAAAAAGAAAGTCTCATTCCATGAAACAGGAGAAGATCTAAACAATGGGAAAAACTATAAAATTGATGAAATTTAGCCAAGGAACAATAATGAGTCAGAATCATTTAAGGTCTCTTCTTCTCAGACAAGTGGTCTAAGGCATATAAGGAAGCATCCAACTATTCTCATTTCACCCAATCAGTTATGATGTTAAGTAATAATATAGCATATTGGAATGTAAGAGGAGGACACCTAGCATCAAAACAAGCTGAAGTGAAGCAATTAATTAAAGATCAGAAATTACAACTTATTGTTATCAGTGAAACAAAGTTAAATAAACTACAGACTGGTTTAGCTTGTAAGAATATTGCTCCTTTTTGGGCTCATGAGGATAATTTACAAAGTGCTCCATATGGCAGATTATTGGTTTTATGGAATTCAAACGTTTTGAAATTGACAAAGCTAAAGGAGGATGATCAATTAATTCATTTCAGTGCTATTCCATTATCTTCAAATACTCCTTTTTTGATTACTTTTGTTTATGCACAAAACAATCTTGATAAAAGACTATCTTTCCTTTCTAATCTCATTTCTCTTTCTCACTCAAATTTACCTTGGATTGTTCTTGGAGATTTTAACTGTATGTACTCCTCTGATCAAAAAATTGGAGGAAACCCTCTCTCTTTAAAAGATATTTCTCCTTTAAATCAAACTTTGATAAAATCATCTCTTACTCATATACCATCTGCTGGAGCAGTGTTTACTTAGAATAACAAAAGTAAACTTGGTCCTAGAACTTACTGCAAACTAGATCATGCATTTTATAATATCCACTCAATAAACCTATGGCCAAATCTCTATTGCAAATTCCTTAATCCCTTAATTTCTGATCACTCTCCTATTATTTTATCTTGGGGAGAGAAGACAATATGGAGGAATCCATCGTTTAAATTTTGTAAAACTTGGACTAATCATAATGATTTTCTAAGCATTGTTATGCAGGTTTGGGAGGAGAATATTTTTGGTAATCCTCTATATATTCTTAAGACAAAGCTTCAAAGGTTAAAGGGAAATCTTAAAATTTGGGCAAAAGAAAATTTTGGGAAAGGTTCAAAAATCTCTGATGGTATTAGGGAGAAATTGTTTGTTATTCAACAGCAACTACAGTATGATATTCTGAATACATCATTGGCTAGTCAAGAAGCAGTTTCATCAAAAGAATTACTTGAAGCTTTAGAATTTGAAGCATTGATGAAAAAAGAAATACTACATGAGACTATTGATAAGCAAGGTGATAGGAATACAAAATATTATCATAACTCTATCAAGATTAAACAATGCAAAGGAAGAATTTTGAGTATATATGATAGGAATGGAGTATTACAAGAGGATGATGATTCTATCACTAAAGCTTTTATTGACTATTTCTCTGCTATACTTGCCAATCCAATTCCAATGATCCCAAACCTTTCACCACTGTTTTCAATGAAGCTTCCATTTTTGAGTACTGAACAAGCAAGTGAAATGATTCGAGAAGTTTTACCTGATGAGGTTAAGATGGTAGTCTTTTCCTTAAAGCCTGATAGTAGTGGTGGTCCAGATGGTTTCAGTGCTTTTTTCTTTCAATATACTTGGAAAATAATTAAGGATGATATTAACAGAGCAATTCTTTATTTCTTTTCTCATAATAAATTGCCTACTAGTATAAATGCAACTATTATAGCCCTTGTTCCAAAATGCCCAAATGCAAGAAGTGTTACTGATTTTAGACCTATCTCATGTTGCAATGTACTGTATAAAATTATTTCCAAGATTATAGCAAACAGGATCCAAAATGTTCTGCCTTCAATTATATCCAATAATCAAGTTGCTTACATGCCTTCCAGAAATATTAGTGATAATATCTTACTTAAACAAGAGCTTACAAGAGGTTATGGTATTGGGAGCATTTCTCCTAGATGTATGATTAAACTTGATATTCAAAAAGCTTTTGATTCAGTATCTTGGTGTTCTATTATAGCAATTCTTTCTCGGATGAATTTTCCAAAGCCAATGCTTGCATGGATTTATACTTGTATCTCGTCAACTCATTATTCAATACTTAGGAATGGATGTACCAGAGGATTTTTCAAAGGAACTCAAGGTGTAAGGCAAGGTGACCCGATCTCTGCATATTTGTTCATTATTGTAATGGAGGTACTTAATTCTTTGATATATGAGCAAGTGAATTACAAGAAGATTGAGTTGCATCCAAAATGTAAAGAACCACTAATAACTCATCTTTTATTTGCTGATGATCTTGTCATTTTTACAAAGCCAACTATATCAAATATCTCCACTATATTTGAGGTTCTGGATAAATTCTACACAATCACTGGTTTGAAGATTAATCTTAACAAATCTCACATACTGATAGCAGGTATTAGTGATGATTTATAGAATGAAATTATATCATTTTCTGGTCTTGGTGAAATGCAACATAATGAAAGATATCTTAGTCTACCTATCATCACTGCAAGAATCACAACTTCAGATTGTTTGCCACTTTATGAAAAAATTACTGAGAAGTTATCAATTTGGCCTAATACAAAGCTTTCACAAGCATGGAGACTAGTTATTGTGCAAAGTATTGCTACTGCTATGGTCAATTATTGGATGAGACACTAATTCTCCCATGTAAACTTGTATCAATGATAAATAGTGCTCTAAGCAGATTTTTATGGCATGGTGACCCATTCTCAAAAAAGTTAATTCCTATCTCTTTTAAGATGATTCAACTGCCTAAGAACAAAGGTGGTCTGGGTATAACAAATATTAGATTATGGAATATTGCTGCTATGTCTTTATACTATGACAAAATTTTATCTAAAAATCAAGATCTATGGACACAATGGATTTTAAAAAACTTATTAAAAGGCAAAGATTTCTGGACTATCAGCATTCCAAACTTATGCAGCTGGAGTTGGCAAAATATTCTGAAGTTAAGATCTACATTTCTGCCTATTATACAATGCAACCCACTTGTTAATAATGATTTAAACTTCTGGACATCTCCTTGGGCCAAGGCTGGTTTGAGAATTCATGAAATTCTTCCTTATCCTTTGCAACTTCAGTCTGGAATTCCATTAAATGCTAAAGTCAATTCTTATATCAGTGATGGCTCAATTGACCTACCTTATTGCAGTTCTAAACAAGTCAGAGATTTATGGCAAATTTTATCATCTTTACCACTGAATTCTTCAAATTTAAAAGTTCTTTGGACTATAAAGGGGAAGAAGCATGCTATATCTACTGTATACAAAGCTCTGTTATATAATGTAAACACGGAAACTTTCCCATGGGCATCAAGAATCTGGACGAGCAATTCTCCTGCTAAAGAAAATCTTCTTCTTTAGAAAATCATGGCAAATGCTATTAACTCTAAGCAGAAATTGACTAAGCTTGGCATACTAAATGATGAGGACTGTGTTTTCTGTCATACCTATCTTGAATCAAATACTCATCTATTTTTCGAATGCAACTTTACTTTTGAAGTATGGAGCAGATTACTTGCTAATGGAAATTTTTATAGACCGGTGAAAAACTCTACAATAGAATGATATAATATCTTCAAGGCTACAAGATGGAAGTGTTCAAAGACTGAGACTCTGTTGATCATTTTAAAAACTTTTGTTTATGAAATTTGGAATGAATGAAATAGAAGGATTTTTGATCAGAAAATGGAGAATGCTAATGTTTTATTCAGTCTAATGCATAAGAAGATTGGAAGAAGAATTGGAAGGCTAAAGTGATTTAGGAGTTGTATGTATTGTTTTGGTATGAGATCTGGTCCATTTTTCTGCTTTTTTCTTGATGAATGTTAGTATCTTCATGTAATTCATTTTGTACAATTTTGATGTATATGAATAAATTGGGCAGGGCTCCCTTAGCCCATTGCTTTTCAAAAAAAATACATAAATAAGTATAGAGAATAATATTTTGGTATATATAAAATTTTACTATAATTTTATATTTAAATCTAAGTATAAATATTAAAAGTTAAATATATTATAATTAAAAGATAGTTTAAAACCAAGGATAATTTAATATTGAAAATAAAGATTATTTTGAGGCTGAAAGTATTTTAAAACCAGGATAGATGTTTTTGATTTAAAAAGGAAGATTTTGAAATCATTTTGAAAACAAGATATAATTTTGTAAAACATTTGAATAAAAGTTAGTGGATACAAAACAATGTTCCACTAAATTTTTCGTAGGTTCCATCCTACTTAGTGTTCCATCCCTTTAACGGGCTCGAAGTGGATTCCATTCCACGAATAAAATGGATTTTAAGATGTCAGTGTTTTTCTAGGAGTTTTAACAAAATTCCTAACTAAATTACTTATCTTGAAATCTTGAACTCTTGATAATCTTGATACTCATGAGTCTTGAATCTTGATATCTTCGATCTTGTGTTCTTCAGTTCTTGAATCTCTATACTGTACAGTCTTCATTCTTTGGTACATGTATATATATCCTGCATATACATATATATCTAAATAATAATGTTAGTATTTATATTTTATAATCTTATTCTAAGGTTGTTGTCATCAAAACCAACTTCTTAGGGACTAACAATCTCCCCCTTTTTGATGATGACAACCTTTGTTTGTAAAATATTACTTCTATCCTAATAACTCCCCCTAAAATTAATAACTCCCCGTTAATCTATGCTTAACTGTCCTATTTTATACTTCTCCCCCTTTGTCATCAACAAAAACAAAGTTTAAATCTATACAACTCCCCATTAATCTAATACTATATTACATGTGATTATAATGATAATGTTATCATAAATAATCAACACTTAATTCTGAAACTAAAACTTAGCCCTTAATAACTAACTCTCCTAACTAAGAATCCATATATGATAATATTTATAATAATGATAATGTTAGAATTCAAATATGAGAACACAAATCATTTATTAATTATATAATGTTATATTTATATTTGCGTAGAAAACGTAAGTAAGATCATATACAAATAACGATAAGAAAGAGAGAAAAGAAACTAATGTTTATCCTTGACAATGGGAGATTTATGAACCGAGCAATTTGGGAAGTGGAAACAGAAATTTCCATGTTGTTCGACTAGATTTCCATCCTTGTCAAAGCACACTTCACCAACGCAAACAACTTTATTGTCATCTTCATCGTGCTCTTCTTCCATGGGGGCTTCTTCTTCTTCTTCTTCCTCGCTGTCCTCTTGCACTTGAACACTTGAGGATTCTTCATCGATCAAGATGGGATTGGCGTGATTGTCCATTAGAAACTTTAGCAAGTTTCTAAGGATTTTGCCTTGCCATTCTTGTTCTTTGGCCATTCTGATTTGCACCACTTGAATTTCAGTCATAAGTTGCAGTGCATCCTTCAAGGAAACCTTCATTTTCATCACTCGTGCAAGCGTAGTTCGTTGAAATGGTCCGGTAAAAGGAGAAGGGAACGAAAAGGTTGAATTTTTGTTTGATTTGGAGGAGGAGGCCATTGTTTTATTGATTTCAGAAGTTAGAACAGAGAAAGAACATAAAGAATGAACAAAATTTCGAAATAAGAAGAATATATAACCACCCATTTGAATTTTGGTGGCAAAATTTCAAAAGAAAATAAAATCGTTATATGTCGACAGGGGTAAAGGAGGGTTGTCGACAAGGTACTTATATTTTCTCTCTTTGATTTATTTTAATTTAATTTTAATTATACTTGTTATATATTTATATTCTATATTTCAGTTATTGAACAAATACCTAATTCTCTTCTTAATTTAGTAAATATAGATTCATTTAAGGGTTTTGTTAAGATATCAGCAATTTGATTCTCGGAATCGATATAATCGAGAGCAATTACTTCCTTACTTATATTATCTCTGAGAAAATGATTTCTGATATCAATATGTTTAGTTCGAGCATGATGAGTAGGATTTTTGGATAAATTTATTTCACTAGTATTATCACAATAAATTGGTGATTTTGAGATATTTAAACCAAAATCTTTTAAAGTTTGTTGCATATATATTACTTGAGAACAAGCCAAAGCAACAGAATTATACTCTGCTTTCGTTGTTGATAAAGAAACTGTGTTTTGCTTTTTACTAAACCAGGAAACCAGAGAATGCCCCAAAATGTGACAAGTTCCACTTGTACTTTTTCGGTCTGATTTACAACCAGCATAGTCAGCATCATAGTAAGATATTAATTCAAAAGAATCATTTTTAGGATAAAATAAGCCATAATCAAAGGTGTGTTTAACATATCTTATGATATGTTTTATAGCTTTTAAGTGGGTCTCTTTAGGTTGGGATTGATATCTTGCACAGAGACAAACACTATGCATGATATCAGGTCTACTAGCAGTGATATAGAGTAGTGATCCAATCATTCCTCTATATAATTTTTGATCTACATCTTTCGAAAGATCTTCTTTACTTAGGTACTCATTGGTTGCCATGTGAGTGGGTTTTCCACTTGCAGTAGTCAAACCAAATTTACTAACTAGGTCTTTAGCATATTTTTCTCGACTGATAAAGATACCATTATCTAACTGTTTTATTTGCAATCGTAGAAAGAAGTTTAATTCACCCATATGACTCATCTCAAACTCCTTTGTCATTATTTCATAAAATTCTTTATTCATTTCAAAATTATTTGATCCGAAAATGATATCATCTACGTAAACTTGTACTAGTTGAATATCATTTTTATTTCTTTTAGTAAAAAGAGTATTATCTACTTCACCAATTTCAAAGTTTGATTGTAATAAGTAAGATCTTAATCTATCATACCAGGCTCTAGGAGCTTGTTTTAGACCATATAGAGCTTTCTTAAGTTTGTAAACATGATTTGGTAATTTTTCATCTTCAAAAAGTGGTGGTTGTTCAACATATACTTCCTCTTTTAAAAATCCATTTAAAAAGGCACTTTTAACATCCATTTGAAATAATTTGAAATTATTATGATTTGCGAAAGCAAGTAGAATCCTTATGGCTTCTAATCTTGCTACGGGAGCAAAGGTTTCATCACAATCTATTCCTTCTTCTTGACAATAACCTTGAGCGACTAACCAGGCTTTATTTCTAATGACCTCACCTTGTTCATCCATTTTATTTTTATAAACCCATTTAGTTCCCATTATAGCTTTATTTTCAGGTCTAGGAACAAGCTCCCAAACATCATTTCTAGTGAATTTATTTAGTTCTTCTTGCATGGCCAAAATCCACGAATCATTAGTTGATGCTTCTTTTGGATTTTTGGGTTCAATAGTTGATATAAAGGCTACATTGCTCATTTTACTTAGTTGATTTCTAGTTGTAACAACAGATTGCATATCTCCTAGTATATTTTCTATAGGATGATCTTTTAAAAGTTTAATCTTTTTATTAGGATGATTAATTTCATTATTAGTTTCAGTTGACTCTTGATTTTGAGTAATTAAATCCTCTTCATCATTTGTATCTTCAAAATTTTTAAGATTTTCATCGAATGAAACATGCATTGTTTCTTCGATGGTGTTAGTTCTTAAATTAAACACTCTGTATGCTTTACTTCTATTAGAATATCCGATAAAGATACCTTTGTCGGATTTAGGATCAAATTTATCTAAGTTATCTTTTGTATTTAAAATAAAACATTTACTTCCAAA
This sequence comes from Allium fistulosum, assembly GCA_030737815.1. Taxonomy (NCBI): domain Eukaryota; kingdom Viridiplantae; phylum Streptophyta; class Magnoliopsida; order Asparagales; family Amaryllidaceae; genus Allium; species Allium fistulosum. The sequence goes on from CM060906.1 coordinate 426,015,106, forward strand.
AATTCTAAAATAAGATACTTAGGTTTCTTTCCGTGAAGAAGTTCATAAGATGTCTTATCAGTTAAAGGTCTAATTAAAATTCTATTTAAAATATAACAGGCGGTAGCAACTGCTTCTGCCCAAATATGTTTTGGTAATTTACTATCTGAAAGCATAGTTCTCGCACACTCTTGAATCGTCCTATTTTTACGTTCTACTACTCCGTTTTGTTGTGGAGTTCTTGGAAATGAAAAATTGTGAGTTATTCCCTTTTTATTGCAGAATTCCTCAAACTTTTCATTTTCAAATTCGCCACCGTGATCACTACGAATGGTTATAATTTTTACAAAAAGTTGATTTTGAATCCTTTTTGTAAAGTTCTTAAAACTTTCAAAAGTATCACTTTTATGTTTCAAAAATATTGTCCATGTAAATCTAGAATAATCATCTACAATTACAAAAACATATTTACTGTGATTTATTGACTGAATTTGAGATGGACCAAATAAATCGAGATTAAGTAATTCAAGAGGTTTAGAAGTTGAAATCATACATTTTAATTTAAAGGAACTTTTTCTAAGTTTTCCTAATTGACATACATCACATAAACTATCTACTTTAAAATTCATTTTAGGGAGACCTCTTACTAGATCATGTTTTGACAGTCTAGATAAGAGTTTGAAATTCAAATGCCCAAATCTCTTATGCCAAATCCAAGGGTCACTTGTATTTTCCAAAAGACACAGGTTATCATTTGAAACTTTCGTACTAAGAATATAAATATTCTTTTTCCTAATTCCCTCAAATATTATGGTTGAATTATTATCTTCAAGCTACAATCACACCTTTTCTCGCTCGATTGAATACAAAGAAATATATAACTCCGAATAGCACTGGGATCTTGTTGAGATAGTGAGAGAGAATCAATCCAGAGATGATCTAGTTAGATTCAATGGTGATTTCGTCAGAGTAATGGTAAAAATGTATATAAAGAAATGTGGAAGAAGAAGAGGAGTGAAATCAGAGAAAATATGATTGTAAATTCGTTTAAAACAGCCCCTATTTATAGTAGAACAACAGCCATGTCCATTCGTGAAAGGATATGACGAATAGACACTTCCTTTGAAATTCAAACTTTTGAAATAAACTGTCACCTTGTCGACAACGGTTCCTTGGGGTTGTCGACAAGCCTAAGTTATTTTTGGTAATTTGTTTTTCTTTTAAAATAACTTCTATCTTGTATTAAAACTATTTTAAACTTTATAAATATACTTAACTATAGTTAAAATACATAAATAAGTATAAAGAATAATATTTTGGTATATATAAAATTTTACTATAATTTTATATTTAAATCTAAGTATAAATATTAAAAATTAAATATATTATAATTAAAAGATAGTTTAAAACCAAGGATAATTTGATATTGAAAATAAAGATTATTTTGAGGCTAAAAGTATTTTAAAACTAGGATAGATGTTTTTGATTTAAAAAGGAAGATTTTGAAATCATTTTGAAAACAAGATATAATTTTGTAAAACATTTGAATAAAATTTAGCGGAGGATACAAAACTGGTGCAGCAGCGGAAATAACAAAATGATAATTCTGTGAAAGTAGCGATCGATGGAATGAAGAATACTGAATGGCCCAAATTCGTTGATCCGAAGATACCGAATTCTAGCTATCTTTGTCACGTTGATAGCGCACTATACCGTGAAATAAGATCTTCAATTCTTCAAGCGTTGATCAAGCGCACTTGATACCGCGAATCGGCTTCAGCAATCGTTGAATCGAGCGCACTCGATTAACCGAAAGTGGAGATAGGAGATTACACTCAACTACCAATTTGGTGAAAGCACAAAGCTAACAAAACAAAAGTTTTTATTCAAATCAACTAAACTATTACAAATGGCACCACCGGCCTATTTATAGAAGTTACAACACAACACGTCAAAACAGACAACACATAAGTCGGCCACGACTTAACACATCACGACCTAAAAGTACACGACCTAAAACATCATGACTTAAAACATCACGACTTAAAAACATCACGACTTAAAAACATCACGACCTAAAACAGTACAACATAAGCAAATACAACACAACGCTTTACAACACATAGGTCGGAAACGACCCAAAACTACACGACTTATCATTTGAACGACCTAAAATAAGGCAGCATCTTCCAAGAATCCAGGCGGCAGCGAACTGTAGCAATCGGCGACCTAAAGTTCTCGCGACCTAACTTAGGTCATAGGTCGTACGCGACCTAACTTAGGTCGTAGGTCGAGGCATTCTTCATTCTGTATTTCGGAGCGACTTATCTTAGGTCGTAGGTCGTCCATACGACCTAACTTAGGTCGTTCCTTTTCTCTGCGACCTAACATAGATCGTAAGTCGTTAGGTCGTAGCACCTTATTCTTCAACTCGTTAGGTCGTAGCAACCTGTTAGGTCGTTCCAGCGACCTATTTCCCAGATGAAGCTCGCTAGGTCGTTCCAGCGACCTATCCCTTAACTCGTTAGGTCGTACACGACTTAGTACTTCATTTTGTATCCCTTCCTCGCGAACTTCCTTGTTAGCTCCCATGTTCTTAGGTCGTAAAAGACTCATCATTTCCGAACGACTTAAGGTTTCGTTAGGTCGGTCATGACCTAACACTTGGCCTGCATCATCCTCCCATGGTCGAGAGAAATTCGTCCTCGAATTTGCACCTTCCTCCTCCGCAACACACTCATTCCCATGATACGGAACTAAGTATTTGACGTTAAACACATCAGAAGTATGAACATTATCCAGCAATTCCAATTGATACGCGTTCTCATTGATTTTCTTCAAAATTTTTACTGGACCAATCTTCCGCGCTTTCAATTTATTGTACGTTCCCACCAGAAAACGATCCTTTGTTAACACTGCATAAACGAAATCACCTTCATTAAATTCAACACTCCTTCGCTTCAGATCTGCAGATCGTTTGTACTTCTCATTCTCTTTTTCCAATCGTTCCTGAACGATTTGATGACATTCTGCCAATCCATCAACAAAATCAACAGCACGTTTAACGGTTCCCTTGGATTGTGGTACTATCGTCAAATCCAACGGTCCCTTTGGTAAACTTGAATAGACTATCTGAAATGGACTGAACCTTGTACTGCGGTTTATAGCATGGTTATGAGCAAACTCCGCTTGACATAATTTCATATCCCAACTCTTCAGATTATCTTTCACAAGACATCTCAACAAATTCCCTAACGATCTATTCACGACCTCGGTCTGTCCATCCGTCTGCGGATGATAAGCGCTGCTAAAGTTCAACTTTGTTCCCACCATCTTCCACAAACTTAGCCAAAAATGACTTAGAAATCTAGTATCCTGATCAGAAACAATGGATTCTGGCAAACCATGTAAACGATACACTTCTTTAATGAATAACTCAGCAACACGGACGGCATCAGCTGTCTTCTTACAAGCGATGAAATGTGCCATCTTTGAAAACCTGTCCACTACAACATATATCGAATCATTCACCCTTTGAGTTCTCGGTAATCCCAAAACAAAATCCATACTGATATCAAACCATGGTTTAACAGGCACGGGTAACGGCATATACAATTCCGCATTCGTCGCTGTTCCCTTGGAAACTTGGCAAATATGGCATCTCTCCACAAACCTTCCAACTTCCCGCTTCATCGACGGCCAATAATAAGATTGAGAAATCAATTGTAAAGTACGATCTCTGCCCACATGTCCTTCCTCATGCAACTCCTGTACAATCTTCATTCGTAAGCTGCACTCCGGTATACATAATCAATTTCCCTTAAAAAGAAAACCATCCACCATCACAAACTCATCCGTCTTCCCCTCCTTGACTTCATCTACATACTTTCCAAAGTAAGGATCATCAATAAATAATTCTTGCAACATATCAAACCCTGTCACCTCAACCTTCATTGTAGTCAACACATGATTCCTTCTGCTTAATTCATCTGCCACACGGTTTGTAACTCCAGATTTATGCTTCACCACAAATGTAAATTGTTGTAAGTATGCAATCCACGAAGCATGCCTAGCAGCAATCTTGTCCTGTCCCTGCATATGCTTCAAGGCCTCATGATCAGTATATAAAACAAATTCTTTATGAAACAAATAATGTCTCCAATGTTTGATAGCTTGCACGATAGCATAAAATTCCATATCATATGTACTATATCTCATCTTTGCTCCCGATAGCTTCTCACTGAAATATGCAATAGGACGTCCCTTCTGACTTAACACCCCTCCAATTCCAACTTTTGATGCATCAGTATGTAATTCAAATAATAACTGAAAATCCGACAACACTACACGACTTATCATTTGAACGACCTAAAATAAGGCAGCATCTTCCAAGAATCCAGGCGGCAGCGAACTGTAGCAATCGGCAACCTAAAGTTCTCGCGACCTAACTTAGGTCGTAGGTCGTACGCGACCTAACTTAGGTCGTAGGTCGAGGCATTCTTCATTCTGTATTTCGGAGCGATTTATCTTAGGTCGTCCATACGACCTAACTTAGGTCGTTCCTTTTCTCTGCGACCTAACATAGATCGTAACTCGTTAGGTCGTAGCACCTTATTCTTCAACTCGTTAGGTCGTAGCAACTTGTTAGGTCGTTCCAGCGACCTATTTCCCAGATGAAGCTCGCTAGGTCGTTCCAGCGACCTATCCCTTAACTCGTTAGGTCGTACACGACTTAGTACTTCATTTTGTATCCCTTCCTCGCGAACTTCCTTGTTAGCTCCCATGTTCTTAGGTCGTAAACGACTCATCATTTCCGAACGACTTAAGGTTTCGTTAGGTCGGTCACGACCTAACACTTGGCCTGCATCAAAAACAATGTTCCACTAGATTTTTCGTAGGTTCCATCCAACTTAGGGTTCCATCCCTTTAACGGGCTCGAAGTGGATTCCATTCCATGAATAAAATGAATTTTAAGATGTCAGTGTTTTTCTAGGAGTTTTAACAAAATTCCTAACTAAATTACTTATCTTGAAATCTTGAACTCTTGATAATCTTGATACTCATGAGTCTTGATTCTTGATACCTTTGATCTTGAGTTCATCAGTTCTTGAATCTCTATACTGTACAGTCTTCATTCTTTGGTACCTGTATATATATCCTTCATATACATATATATCTAAACAATAATGTTAGTATTTATATTTTATAATCTTATTCTAAGGTTGTTGTCATCAAAACCAACTTCTCAGGGACTAACAGGGGGCATCGTCATATGTCGATGTTGGCGTATTTTTGTAATGATTATAATTGATCTTTAGGTGGGAAATGTTATGGGATTATGTAACTTGGATATGAATTATTGTTTTGAAATATAATAAGTAAAATGTTGTTTTTTTGAAATCTGTGATTTTGTTCATATTCAAGTGCTTCTGATATTATGGATACCATTAGCATTACCGTATTTTGTCACCAAAAGCTAATACTATAGATGACTGCAACATCTATAGCGCTTAGCTTTTGGCCTTCAGATACGGGATGTTACAACTTTGTATCAAAGCATAGGTTTATGAAAAATTTTAAACTAAAAATGGTTTTTAAAACATTATGCAAAGCTTAGCTTTTGGGAGCTATGTATCAGTTTTTTGTGAATATAATGATAGTTGGAATTGCAGCTGGAGTGGTAGGAGGAGATGCTGCAAGAGCAGAAGTTTTGAAAGTTCTGGTAGTTAACCATCATGCAAAGCTGAGCGGAGATTACGCTAGGCTTGGAGGGAAGTCATTTCTGGGAACATTGGATGCTATAGAGGTGGAGAATTGGTTGCTGCACTGTGAGAGAATCTTTGTAGACTTGGGGCTCAATGATGAGCAGAAGAGGAGGCTTGATTTGAGACATCTTCAGGGAGCACCTTTGTTTTGGTGGAACAGCGTGACGACTGGTGTGGATAAGGAAATCTTGACCTAGGCAGATTTCAAGGGGAGGTTCCAGGAGAGGTTCATGGCTGCGATGGCACAGTCAGCTCTGATCAGAAAGTTTGCTAAATTGGAACAGGGAGAGACGTCTGTTCAGGAGTATGCGAGAAGGTTTGATGATTTGGCCAGATATGGGTATGCTTCAGTGGATACAGTGATGAAAAGGAATGGGAAGTTTATTAGGGTGTTGAAGCTTGAGTTAGCAAGGGCTACATTACCTCATATTAGAGATCCTTCTGATTTTGTAGTGGAGATGGCCTTAAGGCATGAGGAGATACTTGATTCTCTAGAGAAGAGTAAGGGTAAGGAGGTCCAGGTTGGGCAGACTCAGAAGAGGAAATTCTTTCCTAAGAAGGGTGCTTAGAAGGGTGGAGCAGCTAAGAAAGGGAGGTCTGAGGTTGTCTGTTTTAAGTGTGACAAGAAGGGGCATTTTGCTAATGAGTGTTGTGCTGGAAAGGCTATGGAGGTGGCCAAGAAGAAGAATGTCAGGTGCTTCAACTATGACCAAATTGGCCACTATAAGAATCAATGCAAGGAGCCCGCTAAGGATGGAAAGGGAAAAGTGTATGCATTGGAGCCTGCTACTTCGAAGCCAACAGCTTAGGAGAATGGAAAGGCAGTTTTGGGAGGTACGCTTCATACTCATGGTATGTCTGTTAGCGTTCTATTTGAAACTGGTGCATCGCATTCTTTTATGTCTAGATGTTTGATAGATAAGCTTAACCTAGAACCCCCATATTTAGTTACTTCCTTACGGGTTGCGAATCCAATAGGAAGGTATGCAACTCTAGGGTTGAGATGTGACCAGTTAGAGTTTGACTTGTTAGGTCATACTTTTGTTTGCAGTTTGCATGTGTTTGATTTTGTGGGGTTCAGATTTGTTCTTGGGATGGATTGGTTAAGCGAGTACGATTGTAGAATATTTTGCCATGATAGGAAAATATCGCTTAGGCACCTTGATTGTAGCAACATGATTGTTTATACTGTAGAAGGTTCTAGTGGTGTGGTGAATGCCCTGTTGGGTGTTATGGAATTGGAAGATGAGCTGAATCGAGTTTTCATGGTTAGAGAATTCGCGGATATTTTGAGCTTGTAGTTGGATTACCGCCGAAACGAGCCATTGAGTTTCAGATAGATTTGGTTTCGAGAGCAAAACCAGTAAGTAGGCCGCCAAGCAGGATGGACCCTACAGAGATGAGGGAGTTGAAAGTGCAGTTGGTGGATTTGGATGGCAAGAGTTTTATCAAACCCAGTAGTTCACCTTGGGGAGCAGCCATAGTGTTTGCTAAGAATCCGGATGGATTATTAAGGCTATGTATCGGTTATCGTAAGTTGAATGAGAGGACGATAAAGAATCGATATCCATTGTCGAGGATTGGTGATTTGTTCGACCCGTTGAGTGGAGCCAAGGTATTTTCCTAGTTGGATTTGGCGACATGTTTCCATCAGCTTAGAGTAGTAGAGGATAATATATCTTTGACGGCGTTTAGGACCAGATATGGGTCGTACGAATGGTTAGTTATGCCATTCGGACTGACTAATGCACCAGTATTCTTTGTGGATTTGAAGAATCGGGTTTTTCGAGAGCTCTTGGATAGGTTTATGTTGGTTTTCATAGACGATATCTTGATATACTCTAAGGATAAGAAGGAGTATGAAGTTCATCTTAGAGTGGTGCTTGAGACGCTAAGGCAGCATTAGCTAAAGGCGAAGTTTTCAAAGTGTCATTTCTGGAAGAAGGAAGTGAAGTTTCTTGATCATGTAGTCTTAGAGAAATGGTTGGTCGTAGATCTGACTAAGATTGAAGCGGTAAATAGTTGGAAGAGACCCGAGGCAGTAACTGAGATAGAGTTTCCTTGGATTAGCCGGTTATTATCGGAGATTCATTAAGGATTTCTCACGGATAGCAACACCGATGACCAAGCTAACGAGGAAGGATGTGATGTTTGTGTGGACCGATAACGGTGAGGTAGCATTTTAGAGTTTGAAACACTTATTGACCCATGCACCTGTGTTGGTTGTTCCGGAAGGAAATCAGGATTTTGTGGTTTATACAGATGGGTGTGGAACAGGATTAGGAGCTGTGCCGATGTAGAAAGGTAAAGTGATTGTCTATGCATCTAGACAGCTTAGACAACATGAGCTCAGATATCTGACGCATGATTTGGAAATAGCTGCAGTGATTTTTGGGTTGAAGGTGTGGAGACATTACCTTTTGGGAGAGAGGTTTTAGTTATATACAGGTCATAAGTCGCTGAAGTATTTGTTCTCTCAGAAGGAGCTGAACATGAGACAGCAGAGGTGATTAGAGTTTATCGCTGCTTATGACTTTGGGATTGAGTACACACCAAGGAAAGGCAACAAAGTTGTATACACACTTAGCAGAAAGCATCAGAATGCAATGTTAGCGATGATTGCTTAGTGGAAAGACTTGGAAGCGTTGTCGACTTGTAGAGTGCAGTGGAGATCCGAGGCTGGGTGTAGTGGAGAATCTTCTATGTTGTCTTGTTCAGACGTCCGACCAGTATTGATTGATAAGATTGCTTCTAAATAGGAAGAGGATCCAGTGTTAGCTGAACGGATCAGGAAGTTAAGAGGAAGAATCGAGAGCGATGGCTTAAAGGATTTCAGTCTTGACTAAAATGGGTGGTTGAGAAAGAAAGGGACATTATGTGTTCTGAGTGTAGGAAACATAAGGAAAGAAATTTTGGAGGAATGCCATCGTTCGAAGTTCACTATTCATGTGGGAGAAACTAAGATGTATCTGGATATGAAAAGAAGTTTCTTCTGGGAAGGCATGAAGTGAGATGTGGGCTTATGGGTGAAGTAGTGTTTGAACTGCAAGCAGGTAAAAGCCGAACATCAAAAGCTGAGTGGATTGCTTCAGCAATTAGATATTCCTATTTGAAAACGGGATTCTATTTCTATGGATTTTATTGATGGGTTGCCAAGGTCGAATAGAGGGAATGAAAGTATATGGGTCATAGTGGATAGACTGACCAAGAGTGCCCATTTCATTCCAGTTAAGTCAACTAGAATGACACCCGATTTAGCGAAGTTGTTTATGAAAGCTGTAGTTAGACTGCACGGAATTCCTAGTAGTATAGTTAGTGATAGAGATTCCTTATTCATTAGCGAGTTCTGGAAGAGTCTACAGGAAGTTTTAGGAACCAAGCTCAAGATAAGTACCGCTTACCATCCACAGACAGATGGGAAAACGAAAAGAGTTAACAAAGTCTTAGAAGATTTGTTAAGAGCTTGTTTTCTAGATTTCGGGGGATCATGGGAAGACCATCTACATTTAGTCGAGTTTTCATATAACAACAGTTATCAGACTAGTATTGAGATGCCACCATTTGATGCTTTGCATGGAAGGCCATGCAAATCTCCTGTTTGTTGGTTGGAGACCGAGTATAGGTTGGTTCTTGGTCCAGATTTAGTTAGAGAACTTGCAGAAAAGATTGAGGTCATTCGAGCTAGGATAAAGGAGGCTCGGTCTAGGCAGAAGAGTTATGCAGATAAAAGACGAAAATATTTAGAGTTTTCAGTTGGGGAACAGGTTTTTGACAAAGTGTCACCGATGAAGGGTGTGATTAGATTTGGAAAATCAGGAAAGTTAGCACCGAGGTTCGTTGGACCTTTTCCTATGGTTGAGGGGATAGGGAAATTCACATACAGAGTTGAGTTGCCAGGCAGTTTGGCAGGAGTCCATGATGTTTTCCATGTTTCTCATCTCAGGAAGTGTGTTGGAGACCCGGAGACTACTATCGTACCGACTGTGCTAGACGACTTAGTGGTAGAACCAGACTTTACCATAGTTAGAAAGCCGATTCGTATTGTTGCGAGAGATGAGAAAAGTCTTAGAACTAAGACGGTTAGATTAATTAAAGTCCAGTGGAGCAACGATAACATGGACTGTACTTGGGAGATTGAGAGCAGGATTAGAGATACTTATCCTGACTTGTTTGATGGTATGTTTTACCTCTTTGATTGATGTGTTGTGTACCTTATCGTAATTTCGAGGACGAAATTCTTTAAGGAGGGGAGTTTGTAACACCCTATATTTTTGGTAACATTATTTAGGATATTTAATTAGTTAAATTAAATAAATAATGTGTTGATTAGGGGATTGAGATTTAATTTTTATTAATGGGCAGCCGTGCCATTTAACCAATGAATTAAAATAAGAGTTAAAATGAAATAGAGGAGGGTTAAAATAGGAAAGAGGCCATTCTTATACCATAAACCCTTGGCCATGTATCTCATACACGTTCATTTTCATTTATCAAAATTTTTAAACTTGAGGCCGACCACCATTAACAAGAGAAAGAGGAAGAAGATTAAGAAAAGATAAGGAAGAAGCTAAATCAAATCAAATTTATTCAAATCTCAAGCTCCTTAATCTCAAAAGCTAAGGTGAATAATGATTACATCTCAAATTTCTTTTTGTTTTTGGTTTTAAGTTGAATCTGAACTTATTTGCAATGATTTGCCATGTTTTTGAATGATGGAATGATTATATATACTTGTTGATGATTTATGGATGTTCATATAGATTTTATGATATGTTTTGATATGTTAACCCTATTAAATGACATCCAAATGCCTTCCGAATTTTTATATAGATAAGAAATGATATTTTAGAGATGGGTTTCAATTTTCAGAATTTTCAAAATTTATGTGGATTTTATATGAATTTTATAGCTAGGAAAATGTTATTTTGGATTAAAAATTATTTACGGTTAAATAATTAATGGATTGGGTCTGAAATTAATATATGATGGAAAACATATTAAAAGTGATTTTTTGAATTTTTTTAGAATTTTCCTAAGTGTTTTAATGGGTATATAAAATTATTTAAGGTATGAGACTTAAATGTTTTATATGTTTATGACAGGAGAAGGGTCTTTTCGTAAATAAATTCAAATTGTTAATACTGGAAAGTTGGGAGTAATTTTAGAAAAGAGAAACTTGCAACCAATCACAATTTGACAAAGAAGGCATGTTAGGTACAAAGAAATAGTTTAAAAAGTACTAATCTACATGGTTTTTATTGTTTTGATGCTTTCGACACCAGGCTTTTGCCTCCTTACCTTCGCCGCCGATTCTATCAAAACCAATGCATATGGTATCAGTTAACTGGTACATAGTGAATTGGATACAGGCAGAAGGTATAGGGTTGAAACCAAGGGTTCCGAAGGGGTTGAAGCACTACTTTACTTTTAAATGAAAATGCGCCTGCTTGCTTCCGACTAAGTAGCTTTTGACTTGGTTAGCTATCGACAAGGTTAAATGGATTTAAAGAAATGGTTTCGATTGGGTTGCCCTTATGTTTTAAATGACTACTTTCGACTAAGTCGAAACCTTTTGGCTATCGCTTTCTTCCTTTCGACCTAGATGGTTTCGAAGAGGTTATTTTGTTTTCTAAAATTTGGCCACTTCTCTAATGCTTTTGTAAGGATGGTATCGACACCGTCACTTCTTTACTTAGGAATGATTTCGAAAGGAATGCTTTTGACTTCAATGGGTTTCTGATCCTTCTGCTCTACTTGAAGGCATAATCCAAATGGTTTCGACCATAACGGTTTTCAAAGGTTTCGAAGGTGTAAATTTTTGAATGGTTTCGAAAGGTTTTCACATGTTTTAAAATTTAACCCAAGTGCTTTCGAAAGGTTTGAGTTTATAAAGGTTTGATGCTTTCGAAAGGTCTTAAAGAAAGGTTTCGAAGGGGTGGTTCCCAATGGTTTCGAAGGAGTCGAAAGGGAAGGTCTTTTGATTGTTTCGAAAGGGCTGAGAGTAAAGGCTTTTCCAATGTTTTTGAAAGGCATGGTATAGAGGTTTTTAAAGAAGGATGTCTTATATTTTATAGATTTTGAAGGGGAGGTTTCTCAATGGTTTTGAAAGGAAGATTTTGAATGGTTTCGAAAGGAAGAATTTGGCCTTTCAGCCTAGGTTAAGTAAGGGTTTTACTTGGTTTCGAAAGGGTTACTTCCAAGGGTTTCGAAAGGGTTGTTTAAAGGTTTTAATCAAAGGTTTCGAACATATTACTAGGCATCATAGCCTAAGTGTTTTTAAGTTAAAAAGGGTTTTAACTTATTTTGAAGGGATATGTAATCCTCATTAAAATTCATCAACATTATTTTGAGTAAAGTATATATAACATGACAAAATAGCTTAGAATAAAGCTAAGAATATATTTTTCTTGTATAAGTATGATTTAAAAGGTTAAATCAATTTGAAAAGGTTTTCAAGGAAATAGATGATGGGTAGTTAACCCTAAGAAAATGATTTGGACAGTTAGTCCAGTTTGCGGACATTTAGTCCAGTTTACGGGCAGTTAGCCCAGTTTTTGGACAAATAGTTTATTAGTTACATGATTATAGCTTAACGGACATAGTTATTATTATTATTATTATTACTATAATCAGTTTGATTAACCAGTTTGGTTGCAGGAAAAGATTTGCAAAATCCATGTTTTAAAGAGGATATTAGTGAGGGGAAACCCGTTTTGTTAAGCGGCGTGGTCTCACTTAATACCAGTAAACTGAGATGTAACAGTATTATTCACACCAGGCTTTATTTCCACCTCGAAGTTTTTGTTTCCAAACTCTCGGGTAGTCAAAATTTTATTTGAGTAGGCTGAGGGTTGAAGTTTTTAGGTTTTAATTTTGATGAATAAAGCTTCCAAAGATGAGCTGGTGGCTGTCGGATAGATAATTAGGAGTTTCAGTTTATTCTGTTTATTTACGTCGTGTATATGAAGTCAGATATGACTATATTGTTTTGATCACCAAGGGGGAATCGTCATATGTCGCTCTTGGCATATTTTTTTAATGATTATAATTGATCTTTACCTAGGAAACGTTATGGGATTATGTAACTTGGATATGAATTATTTTTTTGAAATGTAATCAATAAAATGTTGTTTTTTTTGAAATCTATGATGTTTTTCATATTCAAGTGCTTCTGATATTATGGATACCATTAGCATTACCGTATTTTATCACCAGAAGTTAATACTATAGATGACTACAACATCTGTAGCGCTTAGCTTTTGGCCTCCAGATACGGGATGTTACAACTAAATAAGTTTCCACTTCGCTAATTAATTCACTCTCGCTTAATTTTACTCAGTTCATTATTCTTAATTTTCATTACTTCATAGTTCACCACAACGGGTGGATTTAACTTTATCCCGTTCGTAGTAGTCCAATCAATAACCATCCATACATATATCAAAATATTATTTGATTAGTAATTAACGAGATGAAAGGTTTTATTTAAGTACATTTCACTTTAATTTTTCACGTCTTTTTATAAAAATGCTTCAATTTAATTTAACAACAAAACACCTCTTTTATTTATTTTCTTCTCTTTTAAAATAATAAATATTTATACTCTCCTTTAATTCCAAAAACCCATATTTTAAAACAACTTAGTTGGTTTCAAACAAACTGTTATTTGAACTCATCAATAAATTTAAAATCACTAAAATCCTTTCACTTCTAATTTCCACTTCAATAATCTGGAAATTCTATAAAGAAGTTTATATTTCCCAAATACCTTTAAACATCATATCAGAAGAATATTCTCAATCAATAAATATTTCCAAACCCAAATATTTAATATCAAAATCATTATTTAAAATCCTCATTTATTTCCAAATCCTTTTAAAGGTATTATTGTTGGGAAGTAATCTATGAAACTTAAATTCTACTTTATGTAGTACATTCCCAAAATAATTCAATAATAAAATGCCAATATATTGCATTCAAAAATTCACTTAACAATATATATAAAAAATCCCTTAAATGAAAATTTCCATTCAATAAATAAATTACATTCAACTTACAATTACTTCAAAATATTCTTTTATAAACTTCCTATCTATTAAATCCAAATTAACTCATTACTATAAAAATATAGATTTCTAATATCATTTTATAAATACACTTCTAATAATTTTATGATTGACAATAAATAAATAAAATTATAAATCTTCAAAATTCACTTATTTAATAAAATCCTAGAACTCGTCATTTGCCAAATAATTTCTATTCACACAATTCTCAAAATTATTAAACTTCTATATCTTTGTCAAAATCATCTCTCATTCAAATTGTCCATTAATCGCAAATAATCTCAATAATAAATAGAACAACATTCACTATTTGTTTCCAAAATAATTTATTTATTCCAAAACAATTTATTTATTTCAAATCTTCATTTTTAATTTATTACCTCATTTCCAATCAATTTCAAGTGTTAGGTTCAACTAATACCGTCATCACTTTCAACCAATATTCACCCACAACATAACACAACCAAAGCACAACACTTTTTCAATCAATATCATCCAATAACATGCAAAATCATCCAATCAATCCATATCAACCATGCAATCAAATAATAAATGGAACAAACACGCATCAAACCATATAATATAGATATTGATTTGAGTTTAGAAACTTATTTAAAATTCTAAGCGAGGACATTTACTGCCATTGGTGCCGACGCTTCCATTTCAACTATCGTCATCGGCCAAAAATCCTTACTGCACTACCTAGCTAGCTTCCTACACCTAGCTTCAGCCCCTAACTTCCACAATCGCAGTTAACATGAACAAATGCCCGTCGTCCAACCACAATAAAGTAGCCCAGGTCGTGCAACCCCATGTGTACCTCCACCATCGCACGCCCAATTCGTGGCCTCCCTGTGATCACCCATCTCTAGTTACGTGCGAGCCTAAGTTGTGTTTCCCCGGCTTTAGTCGCGCATGAGCAAGGTTGGAGCTCTGCCAGTTCGCTGGCCCTCGTTCGGTCGTGTGCCAGGTAATCGCGGTCATTTCTTTTTTTATATGATGCAATTTGATTTTTGATTTTTGAGAAGGAGAATGATTTTTCTTGAAGTAGATGGGGCTTTGAGATGGGTCTTCGGGTTTAGGTGTGGGTAGAATAAAGAGAGGTTTCTAGAGTATGGAAGAGAAAAAATAATAGGCTTGGGCCTTGTTTAATCAAGGGCTAGATTGTAAACTTTCTGCTTTAGGCAATTTCTTAATCCTCTTTTCATTTAGATTACTCTCTTTTTTACTTTGTAAACAAACTCCAATTTAATTCAAATTGATCTTTACTTTATTACACAAGATATGTTTCAATATCAACACAGTTTCTTCATTTCAATACCCATTTATTATTCACTATTTATTTTCAAAATATTAATTATCACAAACCAAATTCAAGCACTTTATTTTAATTAAAATTATTTATTTATACGGCATAGAAAGTAGGGCAGTTACAGACTTCTTCCCTTAAAAAAATTGCGTCCTCACAATTTCTTATAGGGAAATGTCATATACAACTCATACCCTATACTTTCTTCATATCTATAAACTTTTATCATGCTTAAGCTACTCAATCTTCAATTAGGCTCTTACACTCCAACTCATTTTATCCTATGCTATGATTTTAAATAGATTCAAATAACGACTTTCTATTCTTCGCATACGATAAAGTTTTGTGAAATTTTTTCTAAGTGTTGAATTTTCAGAAAATTTTGGTTGGGTCTCCTTTGTACAGAGAGCATTCCGAAAAAAAACAAAATATATCAAAATATATATACATCCCACCACAGGGCATTCTGAAACATGGGAAAACAAGATAATATCACATTGTACTTCAATATAGCGTAAAAACGTACCTTTTTATTAGCATTCTAAGCAAGTTAGCATATTATTTAGCGAGCTAAAGCAAGCCAACATCGCCAATAAGTCCAAATATGCCTCTTGAACACCTATACTTAACTTAGATTCAAACATTAGTCGCTTATTTTAAAATATGTTATACTTGCATAAGTTTAATTAATATATGCAACATTCATTTTTAATTTAAGCCACAACTCAACAAAGTTTTTAAAATCAAAACCACAAAATTAGATAATGATTTTAAATAGAATTATTACACCTTGAATTAGCATTCATAAGCAACTCTCGGATCATCAAAATACCAAGTACACAATGGGTTATGGTATTTTTTCTAAAATATCAAATTCTGAGCTTATGTTAAGTGCAGGTCCACTAAATAAAACAACATTTTTAGCCTTGAAAACTTAAAATTTTTGCAGAACTTTCAAAACAAAAGTTGTTGCTTATGTTTTAAGCTTTTCGGAATAGGCAAGATCATCGAAATAGGACAAATCGTTCAGAAGTTACCAGCAAATGAGTTCAGCTCTATTTTTATGCAATTTTGCATTTTAGCACAACACACATCCATTTTAATTGATTTTCAAATCATAGTAAGTCTCAAAATTTTGCATTGCATTTCAAACAAAATTTTCTCTCTAATAACACAAATTTTCAATGAAATTAAAATCGTCGCAAATGGATTATCAGTTTGAGATTTATAGTTAAAACTAATTATAGTTTTTACTCAACATTACTTCATATTGTCCAAAATTCTTTATTTGTATAAAATAATACTTTTCAAATAACTAACTTCAAATTTAGTCAATCAAAATCTCAAAATTCAAAATTTTATTTAGCAACTATCACTAAATATTTTCTCACGAAATAAAAATAATTCCTTCTTCTTCTTCAAAATGATTTCAATACATCTTTTAATCAAAAAGCCTACTTCCAAAAATATCTTACACTTTCAAATATACCATCATCATTTCAATTTTTTTAATGATTTGAAACTAACTTTTCAAAACGTCCATCCAATCTTTTCAAAATAGTATTTATCTTGCTTTAACACAAAACAATGCAATATATTTTATTAGCACCAAAAATCTAAATATTTTTTCACAATGCATCACATCACAAACATCTACACAACACTCATCCAAATCATATAACATGACAGACATACAATCACGACACCACAAACCATCTTAATTTCAAATTTAAGTATATCTACAAATTTAGCAATAATGTCATGCTATGAATTTTTAGTGATTTACTTTGCCAATTAGCTGCAGTGTAGACCATGTGATCAACATTGCCTCACCATTGACTTCAACCGTCCACTAATTCCCGATGGCTACAATTATCACATCAAATATCTAAACATAGAAATATATCTTTATTATTTTTCAAAACAATTCATTACCTCATCATAATAGTACTCACACTCATATACACATATATTCATATACTCAAGTCAAAACAATCTCTAAAACTTTAAACTAGTATACAATTTTCATATCTCAAACTTTACTAAATTTACCATCTCAAAATAATATTTCTCTTATCTAATTTTTTTCATTCCTTAAATCTTCATCTATATTTTTTCAAAACATAGGTCAAATGCTTCTTTACAATATTTTTTTCTTTTTGAAACACCTTTCTCCAAAATATTACTTTTCCTTAAATTACATACTTCTAACAAAATAATAATTCTTCATTATTTAAATATTTCGCTTGTTTCAAAATATTCTTCATATCACTATAATCGCTTCAAAATAATTAATATAACTTCCTTCGAAAAATTGTTTTAAACATTGGGTTTTAATATAACTCAAAATATATTACTTCTCTTCAAAATAATACATCACTCTTTAAAACCTTGTGTTCATTTGTCTCATTTTAGTATTTAGGAATCCTATCGATAACGTTGATCAAGCGCATCGTCCAGAATTCTTAAAGCACTCAGCGAACAAATTAACACGAAATCAGCTTTGTAATTTTCTTTAAATATATATATATATATATATATTAAAATGCTTTCATATACATTAAATAACTTAATATTTGATCTAACTTCTCCCCTAACCATACACACACAAACACACTATAACCAAAGAGATTTTTAAACAAACACATGCTTGCTTGTATTAAATCATATATACAATAGCTAACAGAGTACAACCAAAATTCTCTATTTACAAAATCTAAACATCACCATTGATCTATAAAAATAAACAAGCAAGTTTTCATCTTCATGTCCATTTTAATCCCATTTTATTTTTATGTGAAAATAGTTTCCATTACCACTTGCATTAACTTCACAGCCAAACACACTGATGGTTTCGAATCATCCAAACACATATGGAATACTAACTTCGGTGATAGTTCCTACCGAATACCATGGTCAAGATGGATCCATCAAGCCTAGCATCATCAATCAATGTAATCACATAAAAAAATACAAACATCAATCACCTGATCAAAACAAACAAACAATCAAGATACTTAGTGGAAGCAATCTATATACTTTCGCTGCACCACTTTGATCACTATAGAATTTTCTTATTCATCTCTCCTCATCATAATTTGTAATTGTGAAGTAATCAATACGATATTCAAATTAGGATCTTCTACAGCTTCCCTAATCAATAAATCCATTCTCACTTCAAAGCCACATAGAGGTTTAACATTCATCATCAATACCGATACTACTGACCAGACTAACTTCTTCAACCTTCACAACCTCATAAATTTCTTCGCATCTCATATAGAGAATTAGATTCAAAAAAGGTATAAGAAATATACTATTATATAATAAGAAAAATACAAATACAACCCTAGATGATTACCCAAGCAATCATCATATACTCCTATTACCATTTAAGTATAAACCATCATCTACCGCACACCCACGGGAACGGGGACTCTATGTGTCATCTAAAGTCAAGACTCATATCTCTTATACATCATATTGTTTTAAACCTACTTTTGTTACCTAAAATATAACACCACACCTTTATACCCATATTACCTAAGAGTATCACCAAGTAATGCTATTGAATAACATGAAGAATGAGGCAATATGGGTGACAAACACATGAGTATTCCCTTGGACCAAAATTAAATACATCTCATAATATAAGAAATCACTCACCTCAACGTAAACGGTCTCAGTACAAAGCAATAAACACGTGTGGTTCCCGAGGATAGAACAATACACAATATAAAAGAATAGAGATCACAGAGCCATTAACACAATGATAATATATAATATAAAATATACATAAGTCTAAGTAGGATATAAAATAGGAAAACTCCCACCATCTCAAAAATATACAATGTATGTCTAGTATACAACACAATGTCCTACATGCAGGAAATATCATAATATGCAATGATATACAATAATACTCTACTTTCCATCTATGCCTAACATCTACAAACCGGTCATCCTACCTTTGAACCTAAAATGTCTTGGGCTGACTCGAGTATTCTATTAATAATAAATGGGTTAGACCATGTCTAAAGTCAAAGAGGAGTGCATAACTAATATGTCATAAGGAAAACAAATACACAACATCATAATGAAATCCAACCAATGGAATAATTAAATATCTACAACACATCAAACAACATCCATAACACATCAAGCATTATCACACACTACACATATCAAAACATCCATAAGACATCAAACACCATTACATGTATCACACATCAAGCATCCATCACACACATCATACTTTACACATCGCACATATTGCACATCACACATATCGCACACATCGCACATAGCACACATTGTAAAAATCACACACATCGTACGTCGCATACATTGCACATCGCATATATCACACATCGCACCTCATACATCAAACATTTATCACATACATCAAACATTGCACATAAATTCATTCATATTTATTTAATTATATTTGTTTATTCATTTTATTCTTTAGTTTAATCTTTAATACTATGACCGCTACTGCCACTGTTAATGTTACTGCTAAAAGCCGAATCTACACCAGAGCCTTACCATTTCTCAGATGCAAAGGGAGATCTTACTCGTAAATTTTTGTGAGCATCCTCACTAGTCTTTAGCTACATAATAAATGCACGTCGCTTCCTCGCTTCCTCGTACCTCACATCCCATCATCAACCACCTCACTTCATTATGTACCTTCATACTATTGGCCCGTGCAGTAAACGGTGACTATGTAATGATGGGGCCAAATTATCACAACCATTCGAGAGCAACCCCATGGTTGATCAAGCTAAGATGGGGCTAGCAAACTTCTGGCCATCACACCTATGTAATAAATATCGCATCGCATACCTCAATTCACTAAAAAGCGAAAATATTCATATTTTCATTTCAAAATAAAATAGAGAATAATATAATATGTCTCACACGTCAAGTTAGAAATCCAAGCACATCGATTAATATTTGTGTATAGTATAGAATAATTCATCGATATCAAAATATCAAAAATATTCAGTTTTCAATGAATTACCCAGCATTATACTAGTGTTGAGTAAACAAACATACTCCACAGGGACGTCCCATATTGTTCGATTAAGTACAATTATATACAAAACAGCTGTAATTAATCGATATTAAATAAATTTCAACTTCGCTTATTTATTTCACTTCAATTCATCATTCCTCATTTTTATTACTCCATAATTCAGCTCAATGGGTGGATTTAACTTCATCTCGTTTGTAGCAATCCAATCAACAACTATCCATACACACATCAAAATATTATTTAAGTAGTAATTAATGGGGTGAAAGGTTTTATTTAGGTACATTTCACTTTAAGTTTTATCCTTTTTTTAATAAAACGCTTCAATTTAATTAAACAACAAAACACAACTTTTATTTATTTTCCTTTGTTTTAAAATAAACAAAATATTTGTTCTCTCCTTTAATTCCAAAAACTCATATTTTAAAACCACTTATTTCGTTTTTAACAAACCTTTATTCAAACTCATTAATAAATTTAAAATCACTAAATCCTTTCATGTCTAATTTCCACTTCAATAATATGGAAATTCTACAAAGAAGTTTATATTTCACAAATATCTTTAAACATCGAATCAGAAGAACATTCTCAATCCAAAAATATTTCCAAACCCAAATATTTAATTTCAAAATCATTATTTAAAACCCTCATTTGTTTCCAAATCCCTTTAAAGGTATTATTGTTGGGAAGTAATATATAAAACTTAAATTCTATTTTATATAATACATTCCCAAAACAATTTAATTATGAAACGCCAATATATATTACTTCCAAAATTTACTTTCCAATACATATAAGAAATCCCTTAAATGAAAATTACCATTCAATAAATAAATTGCATTCAACTTACAATTACTTCAAAATATTTTTTTATAAACTCCCATATATTAAATCTAAATTCACTTATCACTATAAAAATATAGATTTCAAATATCATTTCATAAATACACTTCTATTATTTTTATGATTAACTATAAATTGAAAAAATTATATATCTTCAATATTCACTTAATAAAATCCCAGAACTCATCATTTACCAAGAAATTTTGTTCATAAAATTCTAAAAATTATTCCACTTTTATATCTTTTCCAAAATCATCGCTCTTTCAAATCTCCCATTAATCGCAAATAATCTCAATATTAAATAGAACATCATTCCAAATTCCCAATTTATTTCCAAAATAATTTATGTATTCCAAAATAATTTATTTGTTTCAATGCTTCATTTTTAATATATTACCACATTTATGATCAATTTCATGTGTTAAGTTCGACTAATACCATCATCAAATACAACCAATATTCACCACAACATTACTCAACCAAAGCACTACACATTGTCAATTAATACCATCCAATAACACTCAGTTTCATCTAATCAATTCATATAAACCAAGCAATCAGACAATAAACAGAATAGACATGCATCAAACCATATAATATGGACATAAATGTGATGTAACGAACCTGATTTTCGACCCTCAAAAATCGACACTAATACGTCCACTGTATCACATGCCGAACATTCAAGTGCCAGAAATATCGGTTTGTTCGGGTGAAAGAAGAAGGTAGAAGATAGAAGAAAACTAAACAACATAGAATCTCATAACGCAGCGAATAATATATAACCACTACAAGAAAATGCATATATAATTGCAAATTGACACAGCGTTCCTACCTTAAGTGTAGTTACAAAGTTGTCTCTTCTGCAGTTAATTCCGTGAAACGCTGTATCATAGCCAAAGGCGGTAAAATTTCACATTCCCTCTCTCCACTAAACCAAATTTCAATTCCCACATTAAAAAGAAATTCCCAATTATAAAATTTTGTCCTAAAATTTCATCGAACCCTAACGACGCTACACCCCTTCACCGCTGCCGCTAGGTCTCGTCGCCGCTAGCACATCTAGCTTTGTCTTTATCATTTCAAAATCTCTCTTATTCATAGTCGCTGCCAAATCTTTTTCACCATCATTGCTAGCCCTCTTCACCGCTGTTGTCGTCGCTAGTTTTGTGAACTGTTTGCCTTCGTACCACTTTGGATCATCAGCTAAATCGATCCAAATATGCCACCTGAAGTCGTATTATAAGTATCATAGCAACGTTTTATATGTTTTCCTTCTTATTTGTAATAACTTATATTGTGCTACGATTTTTTCGTGCATTGCATAATTCCAAAATGGGTTACTACCTTTCCAATTTCAATGTCCAAGTGTTGTTCCAAAATCTGCTGAAATAGAGCAACACATCTTTAACTCATTGCTAACATATATGGTAGATTGCAACACCGTTACTTGTAGTGGGATGATCAACAAACTACAATTTGGTAAAAAGTGGCATAGTTGTACCTTTCATGGTTAATTGAATTAGACATCTAAGTTGTAAGTAGAGTAAATTTGCAGCAATTGTGGTTTTTGGAAATCAAACCAGGATTATTAGAGGTTAACCTTTGTATATGTCGGTTGAAAATAATCCTATGCTATAAAGTAAATAATACTGACTGCGAAGACAATAAAATTCAGAATATAGAATTTAAGGTTGTGTTGATGTATCTTGTTCCAATACAGATCGCTTACAATCTATTTGGCTAATAGCATGGTATGTTTTTTGTACTTCATCTAAATTTAAGATGATAAATCTCGTCATATGATCTTGTAAGTATTTTTTGCAGAAAATTATACATCAAATAAACGCTCACCATATTACCATGTTGGATAACTTCTCAGTTACAAATTAAACACAACAATATCAGTATAGCATGAGAGATAAAATGTAACCCAAATATTCATATGTAAAAACATATGAAACTGTATAAATAAGCATGGTTGGTTAAATTTTTAAAAATGAAAGTGTAGATGTCTTGCTCTTACAAACTTCAACAAAATCATACAAGACAATTATGCGACATGAGAACAAAAATTTATGTATGGTATTTTTGCAGATGTCTACACATATTTTTGACAATTTAATTCCAGCACAGAACCTCACTGAAGTGCATCTAATTAGTTAGCTGAGTGGCTTCTCAGATAATTTGAGATGGAGAGAACGAACGAACATTGAATTGATAAAATGCACATCAAACTAAAATTTGCATATGCTGTTAAATCTACTCAACTTTTTTTGCTGGGTCCACATTGGCATGATATTATTTCACGAATGAATGCTTCAGTAGTACTGAAATACAACTTGATGTTTAGGTACGTATATCCTTATTGATTGTATAAAAAACAAAATGACTCACAATCAAGCTATACCCTTTGCTTGTGCTCCCTAATAAGTATTTTATGATTTGATAGGTTGTTGTACAAGTATTTATGGTAAATAATTATTTTTATTTTCAGGTATCCATGAGCATGACAAGTTTCAAATGTGCAGGGAGGTTCTATCGGATTAATATGAAGTACAAATGTTACTAGAACTACAAGGGTTGTCAGTAGAGGTGAGTTTGCCGTTTTGGTTTATTTTCTCTCTTGTTATGGTCTAGAATGATATTTATAGGTTAGTGGAAGCTAAATTTTGCTGTTTTGGACATAATACATAAGCTAAGGTTAAATGTATTTGTTCTTAAGGTAGTTCCCATTACTTCAACGTTTTTGTCTCTAGTGTTCTTACTATAGAAAGTAACCCAACTTATTGCAAATTAGCGCAATCTTTGCTATGACATGTCTCTTCCTTAAACAGCAAATCCAATAATGAAACTTGCATGTGAAGTTCAAAATAAATTATGTAAAATTAAAAAGGAAATGCATATTTTATTTAACACTGTTATTTGAATGTTTTGAATGCTGCATAGGGATCAAATCCATCAAAAAAATTGATTTAATTTATGTTCCCACTGAAAATAATCGAACTAGCGCTATATTTAAGGTTATGTTAAATGTCTCTCTTAATATTAGTTTTCAAGATAGCATTCTAGATTTTTTTAATGGGTTTAGCTTATATCAATCCATGTTAATAGTTTAGTAAATTACCCAATGTATGCTGTAATATTCATATATTAATCATAAAAGATGCTAAATACACACTACAAGAAAATTTGCATTTGACGGCAATAGTGAACAGCGTTTTCACGTTGAATGCAGTGGATTGTCATTTTATTTAGTAAAATAAATCAATAGAACGCTGTATTAAGTATATTTTACTTATTCCCTTACCGTGGTTCTTTTCCCTCTTCAATTTTCATTATCATTTTTTGTTTGGCGGCCACATTCTCACTTATTTCATTATTCCCAAAACACTTCTAATTTCGACCTAATCCAGCGTTCCTCTTCTTCTCTAATTTCTATTTTCCATGTCTTCTTCATTGTCTTGTAGGTTTTTCCACCCTATTCTCTTCCATCAGCCTCGAAAAAACAACAAAGCTTCATTTCACTTTTCTCCTGGTCGATTGTCATTACGAAAATCAGGTTATTAATTTCTTCTTATTGTCAATCAAAGATAAAAATTTAATTTGTTTATATTGAGTTATGTCATTTTTGGTTGGTTTTGTACTGAATGTTGGTGTTCCTAGAGGAATAATATATTGATTATGTAAATATAATTTTCTTAAATAGATTTGAATCACTATTTTTATTGAGGATCGTCAATATAATGAATTAAGTTAATTGGTTTGAATTCGTAGGAGTTTAAGTTAAACATTTATAGTTTTGCATTGAATATATGGATCAATGCTGAATAAAATTACTTGGTTTGAATTAATTTCCTCTTCTGATATTATTAAAATCTAGAATACTCACTTCTATAAAAATTGGTTGTTTAAAAAAAATCATGTTTTTTAAGTAGCACGTAGATTTATTGTGGGATATTAAGTTTTGAAATCTACCTAAATCCGGTTGTAAGTGTGAACAAACTGATTTATATTTATGAAAGCAGTATATGGGCACTTCTAAGATGTGTGCAGCAAATTTCAGTATGGTGCATTATAATATTGCACCATGGTTATGATTATTGTGCAGCCCATTTTTCCATTACCATTGAATGAGAAATAATATTAAAAAAACTTTGAACAACATGTGATCCAAAAAATTCTTCAACATTTCACAACAGAACAAACAAAATAACTAAAGATTTTTCTTGAAAAAAAGAATTAATTTTTATTAGTCTTGCAATTTCAGAGATTTTCTTATCATTAAAATGGTCAAGTAGATTGCCACTTAGATTTTAGATTGGTTTTGATGAGATATAATATATTTGACGTTAGTTACTTCTAATATTTGAACTAATTTTTTTTACATTCATAAGCCATATAATTTTATCGCAAACCTACTACATTTTGTAGTTTACATCTAATCAAACACTTAAAACACTAGTTTCAAATCGATGGTGAAATCATCCTTGCTCTAATGTAGGAAGCCTTCACTGTCATAATCAACCTCCGACTTATCATTGCCAAAACATAATTGAATTGTTCTCGACTGGTTAAAGGTTTCGAAGAGAGAATGGATGAAATTGCTTTGATTTCCTAATAGATTCTTATTTATTTATGAATAGGACAATCCTATATGATCATAAGACCCCCAAAGGGTTCAATAATGCAAAGATATTGCCCATTTTTTGGAGAGTAAAACATCAACTAGATGATCGATAAAAAATAGAAACATACTATGGCCAATTCTATATCAAGCCATATTATTACTGCCCAAATATATGTATAGATAGTAAAATAAAATGAGGAGATTTGCATTCAAAGAAGTATATGCAATACTGAACTAGAAGTCAGTGCTAGAATGAGCAATTGAATTAGAGGAGCAGCACTAGCATATCATGAAAGAGTGCAGGCATGACGAGTTACCTGGCATAAGAAAAATGCAGAGCAGGCATAAGTGTTAGCAGGTATAAATTGAAATTTTACCATAACACGCTGACTAAGAATATGACAGTAGGGAAATGACTGAGAAGGCAAAATGGAAACAGGGCAGCACAAAAATAAAGTGTCCGCTGGGTAGAATTCAGAGCAGACATGAGAGAAAAATGCAGAGCGGGCATGAATAGAAATCCAAGTTGAAGTTATGTGTTGAAGAGACTAGATGTATCTGATCGGGCTAAACTGAAGAGCCGAGGCAGGTTGGTGAACTAACATGCTAGCCGAAAAGAGAGGGCTGGGAGGTAATCAATTTTCATTTGTTCCGGTACATGAACATGTATGTAGCTCAAATTTTCTACTCACAACTATGCATCTTCTATATTTAAAAGTTAAATAATTTCTACTTTCAAAGGCATTATGTGGTAAACTGTCTTAAATCATATTGGGTTCCAGTTCACTGCTCATTTCTCTTTATGCCATCTCCTTTTGGATTTACAATTATAGGCTGCATGGAATGATAATTCGCTACCATCGTCCTTTCAATCATTATTCTAAAATTTTAGAATTGAACTTCACTAGAAATAAGTTTATAAGAGAATGTTGGTTTGATTTAATGTTAGATTTCCTATATAGCCTTTAACCATTTATGAACTTCATATCACACAATTTTATGTCTATCGGGGAATGTGTGTCTTTTGGTTCTCAATGTGTCTTAACTACTCATTTCATTTATATAATTTTTTTTAATTTTTGATGAATTGTGAGATTGGATGAAATATGGAGACACGTTTTTAAGGACATGAATTTTGACTTTTTTTCGCTTAGTACATCTTTGATTTTCAATGCTCCTTTCGCTAAGCATTTTATACATACCCTTATTTAGTGAGGTGTCAAAATCCAAAATTAATTATGTAAATACACATTAATATTTATACTCAATTGCATCTGCAATGTTTATTTTGATGTCTTTACCTTATTTTCAGTACCACATGAACAACAGGATAACAAAAGCACCAGGCCATAATAGAAAACACCAGAACTTGATCGAGTTTGGAGATGAACTAAAAGAAATGAAATATGAATGGTGCAAAACGAAGGCAACGTCCATTACATTATTCGGGATTAGGAAATCAAGAACCCAGTCTTTTCTTGTAAGAATGGTAATAACTTTTTAAAGTTATATTACATATTTGTATTGTATTGTTTAAAGTTATATTCATTTGGATTTCAATTGCACTTTACTTCTTAGTGCAATTTCCATTAAAATAACTAGCTCAGTATCTCTCTTTTTGCTTGCATGTTGCAGCCTTTTGATGTGCAAGATCCTCATTTTTCATTTTACAGGATCATTTTTTCTAGACGCTTATGGTCTGCACTATTTTCTTGCACCTTGCCTTCAGTTCAACTCATGTTTTCTTGGGTCACGCTTGTTGATCAAGCACCTGCATCTATTCTCTTGTTTATGCCCTTTACCCACTTGCACTTGTAGCTCCAATACCTGCTCCTTCCCGACACGATCTAGTAGTTTTTCCATTATATCTATGCATGTTGTCATTGTTCTTTCTGCACCTATCTTGATTTTATTATGCACCATGCTTACAAAGCTAATTTTATCTCAATTTTAGTTTTCAAATCCTATCGATCTTGAACTGTACCTACACTTCAGATGCTTCCCGTTGCCCTGTCTAGCACATCATATGTGTTGTCTGCCTTGCACATTACATTTTTATACACTGCTATATCCATTACCTGACATACAAAACCTAACCTGCACTGCTTAGTTTATTTAGTTCATTACATGCACTTCATCACATGACTTACATTATACTTTATTTTTCCATTTACCATGCCACGCTAAGTTATATTTCATGGATGCACCTTTGAAATGTTAAACCCAGCATGGAACAAGGTCATGAGGAACATCAAGACAGTTCCGAGTACATAGCAATTTCTGAAAAACAGAGTGATGATGCAACTGCAAAGCAGATTCATATAGCCAGTTGCCTTAAAGAAAGTGAATTGGACCCAGGCATGAGCATTTCTCAAGGTAAATATCTTGATGGTTACATAGTTGTTCCTTTTTGTATGTCACTTTGAATACAAAAATAAAATATTTGCATGAATCTCACAATTCTTCATTCCCTGTAGGTGAACCAAAAGAGCTTAGTGAAGAAGCGTACAACAAACAAGTCTCAGAATATGATTCACCACATCAAACAGTGCCTACTTTTCAGTCCCTTACTGAAGGAATTCCCACACCCAACTTCACAGCAAGTGTGAGTAGTTGACATCAATTATTTCATTAGACAATTAAACATTATATAGCGACCGTGAATTTATAACATAGATCATTGAATTGTATGTTCATGTCCTCAAATTGCCGCATCTCAACTTAGACATTATATTTCACGTAAAAATGCAAAGTTTACATTTGAAATAAATAACAGTCAAATAACAGTCAAATTACTAGTTGGAAATAATTGTACACCACTAATACTTCCTAAAGTATCCAAACTGCCTCCATAAAATACATATAGTTATTCTCATATAACAAGCATACCAATCCAATTAAATTCCTGATAGTTGTACACTTCATTATCAAATACTGTACTGAATGCTTATGATTTCATATTTATTAATATGGTAAAGATACCATCAATTTTTCTAACACTGATATATGTCAACACACATGGTGTGATGAATGAATAATTCTGTTATTATCTAGGCATTCGTTGATATAATTTTCTGTACACTATTGCCTATCAACATAGTTGGAACTTGGTTGACGTTTCAACCGATTTGATATATTCACTAGAACTGCCTTATCAAGTAAAAGTATGTGACTGATAAAATTACTGCAACTTGAAAAATATTCATTAAATATATCACTGTGCAAATATTGCATAGAACTTCCAGTTACATGTTTATTGAAAAACACATTTTTTTTCAACTGGAAATTGTACTCTTTATATTTAACTAACAGTTATACGTCTAAAGCTTACTGTAATTACTACTCACAGGATGTTGACAAAGCCATGGTTAGTGATAGCTCAACAACAAAAAGTCAAGAAAAAAAGACGGAAGGAGGAATCTTGCCGAGTTCAGACTACCCTGTTGGCAACAATTCAGTAAACCAATGTCTAACTATCTTCGTACTGCCACTTTTCATTTTCAGCCTGTATTTGAACTACTTTTATGCATGTTTTGTCGATAATATTAGATGCAAACTTGCTTTCTAGATATTGTGCATTTGTCTAATTTTGTATGCAGTTGGTTTATAAATTTTATCTCTCTTTACGGGTTTATGTAAACTTTGTTCATGGATATTGTGTTCAACTTATTTTATGGAAGTGATTAATAGTTATGCTTTTATTTTAAAATTTTTAGTTTGATTTGTTTATGTTATGTACATTAACTGATTAAAATATAATTAAATGTAATTTATATTAATGATATGTGTGAATATTGCAATGGCACAACATTGCTGTCAATTCTTTGAAAAAAATGCATATCCCTACGACAGCGTTTATACATTGCTGTCAATTCATTGGAAAAAAAATGCATATTCCTACGACAGTGTTTATACATTACTGTCAATTCATTGGGAAAAAAATGCATATCCCTACGACAGCGTTTATACCTTGCAGTAGAAAACTATTAACAGCGTTTATACCTTGCAGTAGAAAAATTATTAACAGCGTTTAAAAAACGCTGTAGAAAGTGGGTTTTTGACAGCGTTTATATTTTGCAGTTAAAAATTTAGGGTCAACGACCGCATGTCGTTATACAGCGTTTTTAAAAACGCTGTGAAAACATTTAACAGCGTTTTTCAAACGCTGTGAAAAGTCTTTTTTGTTGTAGTGAACACAATAATGATCTTTACAAAAAAACATCTTTATTCATATAACATTAGAGTACATAAGACTTATCCAAAATTTGGACAGCTATAGAAACCTGTCCTTACATTGACAAACATACTCTATAATACAGCGGAAGAAAAATATACGTGAATACGTCTTGACTATTCATCTCCTCTCCAACTCCAAAGTATCCAACTAAACATAGGAAAACATGCTCGGTCTGACCCGAGCATTACATGGAATAACGTCCGGATCAGTCTGGTAAACCAGCGTGAGTAAAACTCGATAACAAGTAATAACCAAACTGATTACTACATTTGAAACCTTTCAAACAAAGGGTATCTCGTAAAACCATATCGCACATAAAAACAGATGAGTTTTTATCTTACGGTAACCAAAACATTTTATATCAAAATCTAGTGATATTATCATAGTGTCTAGGTTTAAAGTAAATAGATAAAAAGGCTGAAATGCTTGCATCTCACATTCCAACATACTAGGCTCTACAATCAAAACATAAGGCATGTATTAGAGATTGGATCCCAACAATGGCTAGGTAAGGGACTACCTTCCGATGATACACCCCTGGAAAATGCATTAATGCTAACACAGACCTGGTTGCCCCTTTAACATGGCAAACCGGATTACGTGACCCCCATAACACCGAGGCCTTGTACTACCACGGTGTTTGTGCGCAAACCAACTCTAAAAGGGACATCTAGAATGGGGTGACCAATCCTAATGGTAGCTAACCACATAGCTCTACAGCATGCCCTGCTTTTTCCATTCCTCCCGGTTGTGAGGCTTGAGGCTACGCTTTACCTTTCTGAATAGAAATCCATCATGGAATGCTAACACTGCCCTACATGCAGTAATGCAGTGACAGCATTCATCCATACAAATTGTCCAGGATAAGGACAAACCGAAGGCACTACTTCTACTACATCCATTTTGGAACCATCCTCAGGATTATTAGCAAGCAGCCCTTGCACTTCAATGGCTCTGTCTTCGATTGCATGCTTCAAGAAGTCTTCATTTCTAAATGCTAAAGTTGGATCGAAGTGGTTTTCAGATAGCATATCCGATCCTGGTCTCTTCGAAACAACTTTCGATATTTCTGGTAAACTCAACCCCGGTTCCTTAGGAAATAAACAGACAAATGATAAGAGCGGAGTTCACCTCCTAACCGTTGGTGAACAGATTTCCTTATCATTCCTCCTAGAAGAACGAAACATGTTTATACGTACAGTATAGCACATTCGACGGTAACTGTATCACATAATTCTTGTGTTTCTCTTAGATATTTACAAAGTTACGCTTTGTCCAGATTTGATAGTTGGTTATTTAACTATCAAATAAACATCCAATCATTGTTTAATTTTCATATGGGATCCACTAATCCTTTATTAAATCTCTTTAATTAATAAAACCACTTTATAAAACTTGATCAAAAGATCTTTTCAAAACACTTTCCAAACCTCTTACATTTCCTTTATACTTGGGAAACATTTATATACTTATCTCAACGGTATAAGTATATTACCAAAACATTTTACTTTTCATGCCTTGAAAACAAAATTATATACTTATCTTGTCAGTATAAGTATATTTACAAACTTTTTAAAGTTTTCTTCTTTCCAAATCCTATATTAAATAACCAAATATTTCTTCCAAATAAAACATTCCGCTTATCATTTATCAAAAATTCCCTTTTTAAAAGCTCATCATATTTCAATTAACTTATAACTTTCAAAATAAAGTTATACCCCACTTTTATAAACCTTTAAGTTAATTTATAAACCTCTTTCCAAATCTCTGAAATGATTTATAAACCTTTTTCCTATTTTTAAAACTCTTTATATAAACCTTTATATACCCCTTTATAAACATCATTTGTAAAACACTTTAAGTAACCCTTCAGTAAAAACCCCATTTATAAACAAGTTATTACTTATAAGTAACTTACAACATAATAGCATAATTTGGAAATCATTTATAAACTTTAAACTCTAAATTGATTAAAGGATTTAAGTTAATTCATAACGCACTTTACAAATTCAAAACGAGGCTTAGCAATACCAATGGTACTAGTTTAAGTTACCATTCGATTTCAATTCGATTTCCAAGTCACTTAACAATTATTTACATAAGCTACCATATATGTAAATACAATTCATATCCAATGAGGGAATAACAGGTCAATATAACCAGTTGGCATATACCAGTCCAAATAACATAACAATAGGATGGTGATTTATCCTGCTAAATAGATGTCCAAACAATTCAACCAACTTATAGCAGAACGAGGATTTATTCTGCTTAACACATGTCCACACAATCAAATCACTTACATTATAGTAGAATGGTGTTTTGTTCTGCTAACAGATGTCATTTAATTCTCCTAATCATATGGGTTACTTAAGGGTCTGGACAAGAGATCATTTGATATGGAACCGAGTTACTTTGAAAAAGAAAATTGATTAAAATACATTTTGTTTAGTTTAAAATCACCTTTGAAAAGTTAAAAGTATATTTAATTAGCTTAAACCCTAACTATATCTTAATTAATCCAATTTAAATCAAGATTAAATCATAATTAAACTCTAATTAGGCTTAATGAACATAATTAAGTACTAATTGACTTCCTAATGCAACTTGGTTAAGGTTTAACCAAATTGTTTAAGAGTTAAACCTTAATTAATTAAATATTAATTAAATAATTAATTAACCATTAATCTTAATTAAATAATTATAAATCACTTAATTACTTCTTAACCCCATTAATCACTAATTAAAACTTTATAAATTAATTAATAGTCATTAACTTAACTTAAGTGATGATTGACCTCTAGTCACGTTCTTAATTACCAATTAGGTGTTAATTACCTTTTAATTAATTAATTAATTAATTAAAAATTAAATAAATAAATTACTAAACATAATCACTTTTTAATGTTACTAATTATGTTTGAAAACTTTTTACAAAATGGTTTCAAATTTAAAAAAATTGAAATACAAATTCAAAACTTTAATCGAACTACATCCATAACGACTATCTCTATGGGCGTAGTTTGCTTTAACATATTTTTAAAGCATAAACACCTCACTAAATTTACCATTTCATGTCTATAAACCTTTTAGAAAGTTTTACAAACTTTAAACTTAGATATACTAACTTGAAAAACCAATTTAAAACTTTTAACTCTTTAAAAAAACAAAACATGATTTCATTCGGGTCTCGGATCCGTCGCAATTACATACAAAGTTGCTAACTTTGTTTCTAAACATCATGGCCTTAGTTCACATACACAATCATGCATAACATAACATACATCATCCTTACCATATATTACATATATACTCACAAAGATTCATGCTTATTAACTACATAGTATCAGAACCAAATCGCATAACCAAATCCAACGACTAACACTATTCAAATCAATGTTATCAACATCATAACTAACCAACCTTAACAGCATATACTCATCACATATAATGTCAACATTTAATCTAACCTTTATACTAAAAATGAGTTAGTTTACTCACCAAACTTGTAACGACCCAGAATTTCAGTCAATTAAAATTTGAATCTTTAAGTTATATAGATTAAATTTCAAATAAAATTGATATTTGAATATTATAATCATGTAAATAATTAAATTTGGAATCTAATATGAATAAAAATGATTTCTAAAGTTGTTTTAAATGCTATTTGGATTTGAATGGAGTTAATGAAGTTTTAAATTTTGATTTAAAATTAATTTACAGAAATTGGAAATTTATCGATTTAATTAACATGTAAAAATAACCATTGTTGACATTGTCTCGGATTTCGACGAAACAAGTTTCATTAGATCCGTAATAGCGAGTTATTATAGGATTCCAAATTTCGTGTCAATCAGACTTACAGTTTGGTCATGCGAAGCTGAAACGCATAAAAATTTATTTAAGTAAATTTAATTAAAATAATTCGATTCGAAAACCTATCTTCCAAATTCGATGGAATTGGCTCCCGATATATGTTCCATTGTGTTCGGAATAGAGGTAAAACATTATGAACGCTAGGTGGCACGCTTCGTTTGGAGTTCGGAATAAGTAACCTGTGAATTGTGCGTGAATAGTAATTTTTAATTGGTTATAAATAAAAGCTACCCCTCCATTTTAACCCTAACCCAACATCTCAATAGCCAGCCGCCACCCTACATTTCAATGGATAAAAATGGCCAACCTTCATCCCCTCTAACCTCCCCATCCACCAACAATTAGCCAACGACTCCTAAATGAAGAATGTAGAGGACCTCGAGCTCTATGATGTCAACGGTGGTGATCGTGAATGACGCGACGAAGAGGGAGAAATTATAGCATGTCCCTCGGCCGTTCATTAGTGAAATTCTTGATGCTATGGGGCTTGAGTTCGACATGGCTCATGGCATAGGTGGAGCTCACGAAGGGTGTTCAAACGATGGTAGCTGATCGTCGTCTAGGCGAGGGACTCGGCCGCGACAAGCAAATGAAGGAGGCGACGAGTTGGGTTGTCGTGCGTGAAAAGTCTAGTGGGAAGGAAGAAAGGGCGCACGGTCCAGATCTGGGTAAGGAAGGAAATCAACGGCCAGGATTAATTCTGGGTTTTTAAAATAATAAAAATAAAAAGAATTTGTAAAATAGTTTATAATAAATCGTATAATCTTATTAATATCATAACTTCTTCATACGAGGTCGAAATTTGACGAAATGAGTTGCATTGCATTCGTATCTATGAATACTATGCATAAAAATTAGATTGGACTTGATTAGAGCTGGTAGAAATTTATGCTAAAATCGAACGATTGTTCGATTTTAATTCAAGCGGAACGGTTCAGCGACAACAAAATCAATGTGAGTAAATCTCAGTCATTTGGATAACTAGCTTTATTTTGAAATGTTAAAAGTTAATTATCGGTTGATTGGATGGATTGATAATAATTTATCAGTTGGATGTCATATTGTTATATATATATAGTAGTATATGTTAGTAGTTGGATATATTTCCCGCCGATTGGAGCGAATGAGACACTATGCACCCCGCATAATAGCGGATGACCCTTTTCATTGCGATATCCCGCCTCGAAGCAGGATTATTATTATTTTTATGTTATATAACATCTGTAGTTGCAGGGAGACAGGTTGGAGGGATCCAACTGGATTCCTCAAAATGTTTGTTTTTAATCTCATATATTGTGATATATGATGTGTGTGGATAATCTGTTATAGATTATATTATGATTTGATTTATTAGATGCTATAGTAGCACTGGCCTAAATTTTGGTATTTTAAATACCATAAATATTATTTTTGAATTTGAAGGATTTAAAACAAGATTTTGGATATAAAATGTTTATATCAAAATTTGGATTATTTTAAAGAAAATTGATTTGGATAAAACAATGATTGGATTTTGGATTTGTACTCAACTGTTCGTAAAATGGTTTAATTAGAGATTTAAAAATAATTTATATAAGGGATTTTTAACAATGGATTTCTAAATGATATTTCTGAAAATATGGATAAGGAGTTGAAATTAATATTTAAAATAGAGTTGAAAGATAAATGTGATTTATAAAGTGATAGATTTAAAAATGGAGTTTATAAATGAGAATGTTTTATAAACAAATGAAACCCAAATGAGTTTATAGACTTATAAACGATGTTTATAAATAAGGGGAAATGATTATCAGTTGATAAATTGGAAATATAAATTTATAGGGTGAATTTATATCGAGATATGGAAATCGATTTTGGGAAAAAATAGTGGATTCTATTTCTGAAATGTGAGAATGGTTATGAAATTGAAACGTAATCGATGTGATGCGAATCGAGAGGGATTTATAAATTGAAATTGGTAATATTGGATTTTAAAAATAGATTTTGGTTGAGAAATTAAGTTTGTTTTATAATGGGATTTTTATTTATTAAACTATATAGTTAAAGCTGTTTTAGTATTGAAATATTTTGGAAAGTGGATTTTTCAAATATCTAATATTAATTGAAATAAATTCAAATTTTTATAATAAGCTTTGTAAATCGATTAGTTTTATATAAAAATCAACTGGAAATGAGTTATCGATCTTTACTTAAAGTGTTTTGATATTTTAAATAATTACTTAAACATGTTTTAAAAATAAATTGTTATTCTTCAAAAATACTTATCACATATATATAGAGTTTTGAAATGATTGAAATTTATTTATAAATCCTCTCGAGATTTGTAAACGGGGTTTATTTAACGGCTATGATTTTGATAAGAGGAATCTTATAAGGGATTTTGGGAGAAAACGGAATTTCCAAAATGTTGAAATATGGGAACTTCGAAAATGAATTCGAATTCATAAAAGAAGTTATAAATTATTGGTTGGGTTTATAAAAGTGTATAATCAGTTTTGGAAATTGTAAAAAGAAATTTATAAATAATTTCGGAAATTTATGAGATAAGTTATGAAATATTTCCTAAGTTTGATATTAAAATGATTTTTTGGAGAATCTGCCTATAATTATTCTCATAAGTATTGAAAAGAGGGCTTTGGAAAATATTTTAAGAGTGAAATGATTTATATTGAAATATTTTTCTATGTGTTATAAATTGAATTCGGAAATATTTCTAAGTGTTGAAATGGTTTAAAAATATCCTGTTATGGATAAGTATTTGAAATTATTTTCAAATGTTGGGATATTGAAAGAGATCTGAATATATATATATATATATATATATATATATATATATATATATATATATATATATATCTTTGTAAAGATATTTTGAAATAAATGTTTGAAAGATTTATAATATGGTCCTAGTGACTGCTTATGTATGTAATTTGATAGTTAAATAACCGATTATCAAATTTGGTCAAATTCGTTAATCGTTTCGAAGAGACCGGGATCAGATTTAATTATCCAAAAACCATTTCGATCCGATTTGGGCGTTACGAATTGTGAAATCTTGAGGATAATGAAGACGGTGATCTTTGGTTTGTTCAGACGTAGAACAACTTGTATGGATGAATGTTATCATTGCATTGTTACCTGGAAGGCAGTGTAAGCATTCCAAGTGGGATTGCTATTCGAAAAGGTAAATGTAGCCTCAGCCTCATCAACCAGGAAATGACTAAAACGAGGCATGCAACAAGGCTAAGTGGGTCGCTCCCATTAGGGTATGTCATCATCTTTCTAGATTACCCTATATTTATGGATTTGGTTGTGCATGAGAGATCTCGATTAAGGTCAAAAAACCGGGATGATGACATATTCGGTACTGCTAGTCAATTGGTAGGCCGGTTCTGTATGGCAGGGTACAAGATGTTCTTGTCAGACCCGGGTGCATTGATCTAGAGATGTACCCATCAGAGGTAGTTCCTTACCTAGTCATTATATGGAATCCATTCTCCAATAAGCGCCGTACGGTTTTGATTGTGCCCAACTATGTTGAAATGTGAGATGCAAGCATTTTAGCTATTTTATAGTTTATTTTCTATAGACATTATTATAATATCAGATGATTTTGTTATAAAAGGTTTGGTTATCGTAAGGTAAAAACCCGTCATATTTATGTGTGGCATGGTCTTACGAGATACCTTTGTTTTTCAAAGGATTTTGATAACAGTAATAATTCAAATTGAGTGTGTTTTCTAACGCTGGTTTTCCAGACTGACTCGGGTGTTATTTTATTATAATTCTCGGGTCAGACCGAGTATTGCAGATCCAGGTTATGATGCTATGGAGCTCAGAAGACGAGCTGGAGAATTTCAGGCGTATTACACGTACTTGGTTATTTCCGCTGTGTGGGTTATGCTGTATATTCAGTACATGTGAGGATAAGTTATTTTAACTGTCCAGATTGATTGTTGACAGTTGTACTTTGATAATTGTATGTATATTACAGTTACTGTTTCTTTGTCTAAAGATCTGTTATTATATATTATATTTTGTTCCGCTGTGATTGTGGAATTCTGTCGTTTCTTCTTTTATCATCTTCTTTCTCTTAATTATTCGTCTTTTTATACAATTTGTGTTGGACAAGTATGATTTAATGTCAGCTCAAAGGGTACAGAACGGCGGGTCGCTACAAAACTTCCACAAAAGCTACCCGAACTTAAGCTAAACTTGCCAACGACTCCCTAGCTTTGAAGGATGAAGGCTTTAGGTGCTAGCAACCCTAAAAATGGGCTTGGACCAGGTGTATGTATGCTTGGCCAGAGGTGTGGGGATGGATGTGGGGTAGTAGCCTAAAGGTAGAGGAGCTTCGGGTTATCATCGATTTGTCGAAAATGACCTATTCGAAAATGAACCCAAAATTAGGTCATTATCCCACTGGTTTTTGGGCCACCAACTCAAGGAATGTTCGGTTAGTTTTGAAGAATTTATGATCAAAAGAAGAAGGATAATTTTCGAACTTGAAATTCTGGGTAAATAAAATTGCTTTGTAAAGAATTGGTGTTTTGACATAGCTATGAAAGAAATTTGAAAATCTGGCAAAATAAGATTGTTGTAGCGATTAAAATTTCACACGGTTTCAAAAAAAGAAAAACTTCATTTGAGTTCGAAATGAGGAAAAAAATATTGGTGGAAAGAGGAGGAAAAATGGAGAAACATATGGGCTATTTATAAGCAAGATTTCACACCTCATCATTTTCTCGCGTCGCATCACTCTCTTTTATATATATATAATTATTATGTTTAATCACATCACTCTTTTATATATATATATAATTATGTTTAGTCACATCACTTTCTTTTACATATATAATTATTTTGTTTAGTCGCATCAATTTCTTTTGTATATATATTATGTTTAGTCACATCACTTTTACATATATATATATATATATAATTGTTAATTAAAGCTAAGACATGACAAGAGATAATGATGCTTAATGATTACAATCTAAGATGTGACAAGAGAGGAATATATATTTATATATATAAGATTATTATTTTTAAATTTATGAATCGTCACATCACTTGCTAAACAAAATTAACTTAAGGTAATTTATCCTTAAGTATATTATTATTTCGCTAATTAACTCTTATATATGTGTATATATGGTGCACAAAGATTAACAACGTTCCCGACCACTTTCCGGTGTCGAAAGGTCGAAATTTTGGAAAATGTTCTTCGGTCACATTTTCTGTTTTTCTACGAACTATTTAATTTGGTAAACAAGTTTTGAAAATGATTTTATCATCATTATTAATTAATTAAAATGAGTTTATTTTCATTATAAAACCTACATATTGAATTTTTAAAATTAAATAAATTTTCACTAATCAAAGCAGTGAAATTCCGGGTCGTTACATTCTTTCCCCTTAAAAGAATTTCGTCCCCAAAATTACACCTTGACCAATCTAGAAAACACTTAACACTATACATCAGCTTGTATGATGTACATAGATCATTCTTATGTAAAATCCGATTCGATCTCAACTCGAACACATAACTTTCCTTCCGAACAAGTATCGCTCACCCGATTCTCTAGTGCGGACTCCTATCAGGCTCCTTGATTTGGAACCTCTATTCTTCTTACATAGTTGTAACTATGATAGAAAACCTTGGTCCCACACCAAGAACCCTCATCAAGTGCTCGCCGTCAAAGGTCGAGTAATAAATCCTTATTCGGAATGGTGCAACACTTCAAAGCCATGTACTCGAATCTTGGATCACTCGATATGGAAAGAGAAATGATCAACGTCCAACTTACGCACTTACTTAATTGGTCCTCCCTAATACCAATTCTATTTCCACCAAATTATTTATGAAAACATTTCATAAACTACACTAGTTCAACTTGGATGCTACTCCACTACATCCTAAGATCATATATCCCTATTTGATTCCATTATTCCATTTTATTTTTATCTTCCTAAGAAAATTCAAGATCTAAATACCCGGCTTTTATTTTCAAAAACTTTTTGAAATGGAACTCTATAATTTAAATCATGCAAATATATAGACATAGCCCGAGTAACTCCAAAATGATACTAAGGAATGGGTATCACCCAACAGTATAATATATTCCCTTACTAAGAAGGGTAATACTCAAGAGAAGTGTTTACAATCTGAACACATCTCTTTCCCAATTTTAAGTTATTTTCGAGCCACTCGAACTAGTTAACTTAAAAAAATTCCTTTTATTTCTAAATTCTCATTTTTGGAACAATACTTTACATTTTCCAATAACATATATCACCAACTCACTTTGGGTTTGTTCGGGTTGAGCTTGTTTTGATTATACAATGATAAAGAGAATAATTAACTAAGTACCCTACAACGGCCACCTAGGAAAACATCTGATCGTCACTTAGAAGATTATTCTGATCATCACAAAACAATCAAGACTTGTTCCCCGTACCAATCTAAAGAGAACACTTCTTACTTACACTTTTATTCCCAAAAATTTATACTTAAACCAAATCGGTTTCAAATAATATTATTATTATTTTCCCAAAACCATGAAATCATTTTTCAAAAGCACCAGGATTTAGGTTCTCAAGTTTTCAACCTAAATTTCTTCCAACTTAAATGATACATTTTTATAAACCCATTTTATAAATTACTTCTATTATTTTTAAATATTTGTCTCAAAATATTCTAACTTTGAAATCAAATTCTACGTCAACATTAACATCGAATGCCTTTTAGTCAAACTATGAAACTTAATTCACAAGGTTTTCGTTTCCATATTTTTCCCAATCCTTATCTACCCAACCCATATCTTAAAAGGGAACATACTAACAATAGTCAATGCTCAACTAGACGAGCATGATTAACAAACCCTAAATGATAATAATAATAACATATTATTATCCCCTAACACCTCAACCAACTATATTACACTATTTGTGAAAATCATTCTTTTATATATAAAATATACCCTAGGTAAAATTATTTCATTTACTCAATTCCAAAACAATACTATGTCGATTTTCCTAGTTTAAGTGTTTAGAAACCCCTATCGATACAGTTGTACACCCTGTATCGACCAGATTTCATAAGCCATGTAACGACCCGCTATTTCGTGCCATTCGCATCCATACATGTCGGATTTGAATTGCTTAAAATATCAAATTGTTAAATTAAATTTGGCAAATCTCAGCATATACAGTGAATAAAATAATCACAGACATAGAGTATTACAATAATAAGCAACGGAAACAAAAGGATAGTAGTTCATGAAGCTACTATATATATAACAGAGTTAAAACAAGATACAACAGAAGTCTCGAATACATAGAAGTCTCAATACAATAGTCAGATACAAGATCAGAATATATCACAAGAGTCAACTGAATAACTACAAGCTGAATAGATAGATGGATCTCCAAGCGAAGCTCCAACTCTAAAGGTGAGTCTCTAATGTTGTGGCACTCAGTCTGACCCGATCGTAAAGCAAAACACAAAACACTCGAGTCAGGATTAACATTCTTATATCAATAAATCCAACTCAAGTGAAATAACAACCGAAATACAAGTAACTCAAAGGATGTTTGGGATAACCATCCTCTAAGGATCCGTGGAACTATCTACTATGTAGTAATATACGCTATTATAATAATGTCTAAAGTAAAGTAAACAATTAAAATAGCGTTAAGGCTTTACATTTTCCACCTTAACACATTTTATATATTCCCATAGTCTATACAGTACCGTAATCTCCCCCGTAATGGGCGTCGTCAAGGGGCACTCCATAGGTATGGTACAAAACAAATTCGTAAAAGGCACGCTAGGGTAGGTGACACGGCACAACTAGGCAATGCCAGGGTAGATATACCAATTACACTTCTGGGCCGGTGGTAACGCAGAGCCGCAGCAATCGCCCACCTCGAGCCACACTCCCGAATTAAGGGGTGCACCCAATCAATCACAAAGTAATAGAATGGTATACGATGAAGTGTGTCTGATAAGAGGAGCTACCTCATTGGCCCGTCAATTGCTCTTGTTTTAGCCACCTTATGCTAACTCACGGGAGTCAAGTCATGTATATACCTCAAATAGAATCGTCGCCACCATCCTACTTCATACTGGAATCTCCATGTTAACCCTCTTTTATTTAGTGACCTAGCGACCTAATGATTCAGCGACCTAGCGACCTAATGACTTAAAGACCTAGCAACCTAAGGCTCACGACTTAACAATCTATAACAAGCTAGCGACCTAACGAGATAAGAAGGCTGCGACCTAACTCCTGAAAGAAGGCTGCGACCTAACTCTAGGAAGTCTCCTGCGACCTAACTCCAGAAAGTCTCCTACGACCTAGCGGAATAAAGAAAGAGCGACCTAATGAGGCAATGACCTAGCAACACAGGAAAGGCAACGACCTAGCATGCTCTAGAGTTAAGCCGCATGATCTACCTCTTCTATTAGGTCGCTCACGACCTAATCTTGCCGAGATAACTTCTGTAGTTCATATGATAGGTCACTCACAGCCAGTATCTCACCCAGAATGATCCCATTAAGTCGCCAACGACTTAAGCTAGCTCGGGATGACCCTTAGGTCGCTCACGACCTAAGCTCAGTTTTCTCCTATAAATACCCCGCCTACTTCGCATTTGAAAAAGGAGGAATTTTTGGAAATGCCAAGACTCTGCTGATTTCTCTACTGACTTCAACACTTCAAAGACAAAGG
Organism: Allium fistulosum; assembly: GCA_030737815.1. Taxonomy (NCBI): domain Eukaryota; kingdom Viridiplantae; phylum Streptophyta; class Magnoliopsida; order Asparagales; family Amaryllidaceae; genus Allium; species Allium fistulosum. Next base: position 426,057,584 of record CM060906.1, read on the forward strand.
ATACTTCAAAGAATCTTCAAAAAGAATCAAGTTCATTCAACATGAATCGAAAGAGCTTTTCTGCATCGAAGTTCTAATTACTTGTCTTCATTATGTTGTAATCAAAGGATTGTTGTAAATTCTGTATTCGAACCAGTGATAGAAGAGATTAAGTGGACGTAGGCTTGACTTTGAGCCGAACCACTATAAACCTGTTGTCTTTTACTGTTTTCTGCTATTCTCTGCTTACTTTTAGTTCCCGTACCAACGGGTGGTGCTTTCACTTTATCACAAATCACACCAGGGTGTTAGCGTACATTTTTAGCGTTAACATTTTTGGTGCTTTCACTGAGAACCCAACTCAGGAGTGCTTTCATCATTTCTTCACAAATATTTGTAGAAAGACTCTCCTTAAAAACTAGAAGACTATTCGAGATTATGGCTCCTGGAAGGAAAAGCAAATCTACTAGATCTGGAAATGCTTACAACAACACCGCCACTTCTCCCACACCAAGTCAAGCGGCTCCTAATGTTGGAGTCACAAGGGAAGAATTGGATGCTGTAGTGTCCAGGTTGTATCAGTAGATGGAAACCAAGAACGCTTTGATGTTGGAAAAATTGAATGCATTACTTGGAGTTAACCGGCAATCGGAAAATAATGAAGAAACCTTCACTGAAGATGTTCATGAGTCCCAAGGGAAAAGTATTCCTCATAGGGCAGCTGGCACCGCCGAAGGGGCACCTTCCCAAGCTGGAGGTTCAAGGCCGCAACCAACTCTTCGTGAACGTTTGTCCAGGCAAACTTCCGAAAAAGTAGCTGACGTCTGTCCCGTGGAGCCTCTAAACGATGAGGAGTACCTCTCGGGAATGATTCAACAAATCATGAAAGATAGCATGCGAAGAGAGGAAGATGAGAGTGAATGGGGGTTTGCTCCAAGTAAAACTCCTTTTACTGAGAGAATTCTGAAAGCTGAATTTCCAAGGAAATTTGTTCCCCCCACTATTCCAGCTTATCGGGGGACAAGCGATCCTAACCAGTTCCTGTACAAGTATGATTAGCATATGACAGGTGCCAGGGCAACATATGAGATCAAATGCCGATATTTTCCTGTATACTTGGAAGGAGTGGCCCTGGTTTGGTTCGCAAAGCTGCCAATTCGATCTGTAGATCAGTTTTCCGACTTAACTCGGAAATTCAAAGAACATTTCAGGTTATATGCTTCAAAGGCCAAGGATATAATGTCACTATCTAGCCTCGAACAAGGCCCAGGGGAGTCTATCAAATCTTTCTTAAACTGCTTTAATATAACCTTGGCTGAGGTCGATAATGTAGAGCCTCGGATGATTCTGACTTACCTAATGAGGGCTATTGACAAATCAAGCGAATTTGGAAAATGGCTAAAGATGTAAGAGCCAAATTCACTTGAGAAGTTCTATAATAAAGCTGATGAATTCATGCGCTTGGAAAGCCGCCCTGTGCCAACAAAAGTAGACGTGGCTGAGGTGAAGAATAACAATCTTGCTACTAACAAAAAGGAATCTGGCGGTCAGAAGAGGGAGAGTGACGGTAGGAAAGGACAGAAAGATATGAAGAAACTTCGTTACTTTAAGCCTTCAAACTTTACTCCCCTAATTGATACTCCAGAAAACATCTTCTTCGCAACCAAGGATGCCGTTGAATACCCCAAACCACCTGAGATGAAGCTTGGGAAAAATGCTATGAATAATGGGAGATTCTGTCGGTTCCACAATCAACCTAGCCATGACACTAATGAATGTCGCCATTTGAAGAGTTTGATTGAAGAGCTACTGAGACAGAACAAACTACAGCAGTATGTGAAGAGAAACAGAGCAGACCCAACCTCGTTTACTCAGGGGCAACAAGTTCCTGCTCATCAATCTAACCCAGGTGAGAGGACTTCAGTGCATGATTTTGAAAGGCCCATCATCAATGTTATCACAGGGGTCCTCACCCAGCGGGCAGGAGTTGGGGTGAGATGGAAAGATATGCTTACGCTTTAAGGTATGCCCCGGCGGAAGAGAATGTTTTTGCCTTGGAAAATGCTGCCCCTTTAAAGCAGCAAAGGACTTTTAACGATGATATTGTATTCCGAGCTAGAGACTCTGTGGGCATTGAGGCTCCCACCATGGATCCCTTAGTAATAGCTGCTGGCATCGGATCAACCATTGTGAGAAGGGTGCTTGTTGACTGCGGCGCCTCTTGTAATATCCTCTTCAGAAAGACTTTTGATCAAATGAGAATTCCTATGGCTGATGTCCAAGCTTCTTCACAGAAGATTGTCAGGTTCACTGGAGAACCAAAACAGCCTATTGGACTATCGACCTGTTTGTAGAGCTTGGAGAAGGGGAAAAGAAAGTTGTCCGAAAACAAACTTTTGTGATTGTTGATGAATTCTCCGCTTACAAGCCTTCCTGGGTCGACCTACTCTTGCTGTATTCAAGGCTATTCTCGCTCCATGGTGCCTGACTATGAAGTTCCCCACTGACAATGGCATCGGTGTTGTGAAGGGGGACCAAAATGCCGGGCGAGAATGCTATTTCACAGAATTGCGGGAAAAAAGGAAAAGAGAAATGGGTAAAGGTGCGGCAGCTCCGCTCCGCATCAAAGAACCCACCTTGTAGCAATTACGGGGTGGACCCTGCACTGGTGAGCATAGTGGTGCACGAAAAGAGATTGATCCCAGAAAAACCAGTGTAGGGGAGAGTAGAGTGGTACCAGTGGAAGTAACGGTGCCAATACCTGTTGACCCGAGTGACCCAAACAAGGTGCTGAATGTGGGTTCACAACTTGGTATGACGGTTCAGAATATACTGATAGCATTTTTGAAAGCAAACCTGGATGTTTTCGCTTGGAGTCATGCCGACATGTGTGGAATATCTCCAGAAATCGTAGTGCATGCTTTGAATATTGATCCGAAGTTCACACCCGTAAAGCAGAAAAGAAGAACCCAGGGTCCTGAAAGGTCGACAGCATTAAAAGAAGAAGTAGATCGGCTCATGGAGAATGGCTTCATCAGAGAATCCACTTATCCAAATTGGGTTTCTAATCCGGTGTTGGTTAAAAAAGCAAATGGGAAGTGGAGAGTATGCATCGACTTTTCAGACTTGAACAAAGCATGTCCCCAAGACTGTTTCCCATTGCCCAGAATTGATCAGTTGGTGGATGGAACAGCCGGACATGAATTAATGTCTTTTATGGATGCTTACTCAGGATATAATCAAATCATGATGCATGAGCCAGATCAGGAGGACACGAGCTTCATCACTGATGTTGGTCTTTACTGTTATAAAGTCATGCCCTTCGGACTAAAGAATGCGGGGGCAACTTATCAAAGACTTGTTAATGCCATGTTCAAACCCCAGATTGGGAAGACTATGGAAGTGTATGTTGTTGATATGTTGGTGAAATCGAAAAAGGTAGTAGACCACATGGACCATTTGGCAGAGATGTTCGCGATTCTCCGAAAGTATGGGATGAACCTAAATCCTCTGAAATGTTCATTCGGAGTAGAGTCCGGAAAATTCTTGGGTTTCATTGTGAGTGATAGGGGCATCGAAGAAAATCCTGCTCAGATTACTGCCTTAAGAGAAGTCAAAGCCCCTAGAACAAAGAAGGAATTGCAAAGCCTCAATGGGAAAGTCGCTGCTTTGAGTCGATTTATTTCTAGAGTCACTGATAAATGCATTCCCTTCTTTGATGCTCTAAAGAAAGGAAAGAAAAACTTTGAGTGGACTCCCGAATGTCAGAAAGCTTTTGAAGAACTGATTCGTCACATGGAAAAGCCTCCAATACTTTCTCAGCCCAGCAATGGTGAAGATCTTTTCGTATACTTAGCGGTTTCATCTCATGCTCTCAATGCAGCATTAGTACGGGAGGACGCAAAAGTTCAGCATCCAGTTTACTACATCGTCAAAAGATTCACTGGGGCAGAGATAAATTATTCAAAGCTAGAAAAGCTCGCCTATTGTCTGCTAATCGCATCCAGGAAGTTAAGGCCATATTTCCAGGCTCATCCTATTAAAGTCCTCACTAATCAACCGCTAAAGCAAGTCCTATTTTGCCCTGAAACTTCGGGTCGTCTTCTGAAGTGGAATATTGAACTCAGTCAATACGATATCACCTACCATCCCCGAAGAGCAATCAATGGACAAGCTTTAGCAGATTTCATTGCAGAATACACAGATAAAGGTGGCAGTGAGGAAGATGTGACTGATGACATTCCGATCCGATGGAAATTATACGTTGATGGTGCAAGAAATGATTACTGTTCCGGAGCTGGGGTTGTGCTTGAAACCCGTGAAGGGCGGTCATTGTGTTATGCATTGAGATTAGAATTTCCTTCGACAAATAATGAAGCCGAATATGAAGCTCTTATTGTCGGTCTGAGGATTGCTAAAGAACTAAACATCAAAGTGTTACAGATCTTCAGCGATTCCCAGCTTATTGTATGCCAAGTCAAGAAAGAGTTTCAAACTAAAGGAGGAAATCTGCCTGCTTATTTGTCAAAGGACTGGGAGCTTCTCGATGATTTTGATCATTATACAATCAACCATATACCCCGAGAAGAGAATATGAAGGCAGACTCTCTCGCAAAATATTCAAGCTCTGGCGAAGCTCAATTATTAGGATTGGTCCCTGTGTAAGTCTTGTTAGCTCCAAGTACTGATGAGATGGATATTGACTGGATCATGGCTGTATCTCAAGAACAGGAGTCATGGATGACCCCGATCAAGGAATATCTACTCAACGGCTCCTTGCCAGAAAACTCAAAAGAACGCCAGAAGCTGTTAAGAAAAGCCCCGAGTTATGTAATTCAAGGCGACCATTTGTATAGACAAGGATTCTCGATGCCATTACTCCGATGTGTGACCAAAGAAGAGGCTAAGACAATTTTAGCTGAGGTGCACGGAGGAAAGTGTGGGGATCATTCAGGTGGCCAAACTCTTGCAAAGAAAATTCTCCGCTATGGGTATTTTTGGCCGGATATTAATCGAGATGCTGCTAGCTACTCCCGAAAGTGTGACAGATGCCAGAGATTTGCAAAAATCCCAAGAGCACCTTCCACCGTGCTAACACAGATGGTCAGTCCATGGCCATTCGCCATTTGGGGAATAGATCTCATTGGGCCTATGCCGATTGTCAGATCCAAAATTAAATATGCCATTGTTGCTGTTGATTATTTCACTAAATGGCTGAAGCTGAACCATTGGCTACTATTAGCTCTAAAAAGATGATAAATTTTGTGACTAAAAATATCATTTGCAGATATGGTGTGCCTCAGAAGATAATAACAGACAATGGTACCCAATTCGAAAGCGAAGAATTCCAGGAATTTTGCAGGCGATTCAAGATCCGAAAAAGCTTCTCAACAGTGGCTCATCCGTAGGCAAACGGGCAAGTGGAAGCAGTGAAAAAAATCATCAAATCAACCATCAAAAAGCAACTGGAAAAAGAAAAAGGTGGTTGGGTTGATAAGCTGCCACTAGCACTATGGGCATATAGGACTACCCACAAAACTGCGACTGGGCACACTCCATTCTCATTAGCATATGGATCAGAAGCAATGATTCCAGTGGAAATAGAGGTCCCCTCACACAGGAGAATTCATTTCAACCAAGCTGAAAATGAAAAGCTGCAACTTGAAGCACTTGACTTGCTTGAAGAAAGAAGGAAAGAAGCTGAACTCAGAGTTGTAGCTCAACAGCAAAGGATAGCCAGGCACTTCAATTCTAAAGTTCGTCAACGCAGCTTTGAAATTGGGGATCTAGTCTTGAAAAGGATCATGACAGCAACAAGAGTGTTTAGGCCAAACTGGGAAGGGCCATATGTCATAGGCAAAAAACTTCTTGATGGCACTTTCAAACTCACAACTATCGAAGGAGATCCAATCCCGAGAGCCTGGAACAGCAATCACTTCCGTCCATATTTTACTTAAAAGCTATGCTTATATTTGTATAATAATTCTGGATGTATCATTCTTGTATTGTAAGCCATTGTAAAATCAGTGTGACTCAGCAATAAGAACTATAAAGTGGATGTAGGCCCAATTCCTGGCCGAACCACTATAAATCTTGTGTCTTCTACTACTATAAAATGCCTATCTCATTTCGATGTGCAAATATCTTAAATATGTTGCTAAAGTATCGATTTAATATTGCAGGCAATCAAAGCAAAGCTTACCTATTCAACACGTCACAAACCCAAGCGATTCCCATAAATCACTCAACAAACAAATATCAAGCCACAAAAATTCCAGATTCAATTCCTACATAAGAAGTACTTCTCACAAACAGTTGGTGATTCCACCGAAGGGGCACCTTCGCAGAGTGAAGGTTCCAGGCCCTTGCTAACTGATTGAGATCGTTTGTGCAAACAAACATCCGATTAAGTAGCTTGCGTCTGCCCCGTGGATTCACTTAAGAAAGAAGTGCACTTCTCCGGAAGAATCAAACAACCTGCAAAAGGAAGGAACATGTATTCAAAGGTGATAACAAGGAATCGTTGAGGAACATATGATGAAAAGATATTGGCAAGCAGACAAAAAATAGCCAAAACGGAATCTTGTCTCTCAACCAAAAAGGTTGGTGGAACCACCGAAGGGGCACCTTCCCATAGTGAAGGCACGAGGCCCTTGTTGCTTAATTGTGATCGTTTGTGCAAACAAACATCCAATTAGGTGGCTTGCGTCCGCCCGTGGAACCATTTAACTGTGAGACGCAACCTTCCTGGCAAACAACTCAAAGCCCTCTCCGGAGGCACAACTCAAAGCCCTCTCCGGAGGCACAACTCAAAGCCCTCTCCGGAGGCACAATTTAAAGCCCTCTAATGAGACACGCTGTAAAATGAAATGTTTTTCTCAACCAATAAGGTTGATGGTACCACCGAAGGGGCACCTTCCCAAAGGAAGGCACCGGGCCCATGCTAGTTAATTGCGATCGTTTGTGCATGAACATCCAATTAAGTGGCTTGTGTCCGCCCCGTGGATCCATTTGACTGTGAGAAATAACTTTCAGGCAAACCAATAAAGCCCTCTTCGGAGGTACTCTTCTACTCTCATGAGAACGTTGTTCTCCAAAAAAGTTAAAGTGCAAAATAAAGGCCTCCAACGAGGCACGCTGTAAAATGAAATGTTTTTCTCAACCAAAAAGGTTGGTGGTACCACCGAAGGGGCACCTTCCCAAAGTGAAGGCACCGGGCCCTTGCTGCTTATTTATGATCGTTTGTGCAAACAAACATCCAATTAAGTGGCTTGCGTCCGCCCCGTGGATCCATTTAACTGTGAGAAATAAATTTCAGGCAAAACAAGAAGCCCTCTTCGGAGGCATAAAGCCCTCTTCGGAGGCACAAAGCCTTCTTCGGAAGCACTAAACAAATAAAGCCCTCTAACGAGGCACATCCAAAATTTTGTTGATGGAATCACCGAAGGGGCACATTCTCAAAAAGAAGGTTCTAGGTTGCAGCTAAATACTCCTAATCATTTGTGCAAACAAATATCCGATAAAACAGCTGACGTCTGTCCCATGGGCCTATTCAACGATGAAATATAACTTTCTGACAAACATATCAAAGCTTTCTTCGGAAGCCCGCTTCACTGCGTAGGGGAATCTACTTTTCAAAAATGAAAGTGACCATCACCGAAAGTCGAAGTGTAAAAAAAAAGAGAAAGAAAACTTCTTCGATACAAAGCACACTCTATTAAAGCAGAATAATATTTCCTCAAAACAGAAGAATTATTCTCTAGAATAAGAGTACAAGTCTTTTCCGAATATTTCAATAAGCCATGGTATGGGGGCAATATAGCTATATTAATAAATAAAAAAACAACGCTCAAATAGCATACCACGAGCTCACTGCAGTATCGTACATAGAAAATAAAGAAACTTGTGCAAGAACAAGGAATAAATGCATTCATAAATACTGACAAGAGATTGTACAAGTAAAAAGAGTCATTTTTATTCCATACTATCAAATTTTTTATACATGTACAGGTTTCAAAAAGCGGGGGCCGGTACCCGCACAATGTCCGGTCGATACAAGTCTCTAGACAAAAGACAAAATAGCAAAACAAGAAGGATAAGAACCAAACTCATTTCTTCTTCCTCCCACCGCCTTTGGAGCCCTTACCTTGCTTAATGGCTAACTTCGCAAGCCGGCCTGGACGAGTCACGGAGGAAGGAGAAAGAGGTGCAATTGGGTCCTCTTCTATTTTCTGGTCACCAGCGGAAGTGTCCGCTTTTTCATCATTAGCAGAAGCGCCTTTCTTTTTCTTTGAAGACCCGTGCTTTCCCCTCTTCTTTGAAGAAGATTCGCTGCCCAGAGAAATAAGATCAGAAAGCTTTGTATCATCGGCAGTGAATCTTTTCGGGGTCCTCTCACCCTCCTCAAGTTCCTCGGCTTTTTGCTCTTGAGAAGCCGCCGGGTCGTCTAAGCCTTGAAGAGCTTCTATTTGTTCTTCTTGTGATCCCGGTTGAGAAGCAGAAGGAGGAGTAACTTGAAGAGGTGGAGGAGCAGCAGCTGGGGGAGGCGAAGCCTGTGCAGCACTTGTTGTTTTTGCTACAGAAGAAGAAAAGTTAAGAACATCAGTATTTCCCGCAAAGAGAGGAGATAGCGGCACATCAAGGCTTAAGTAATAGGCAAAAAGTTCATCAAGCTCATGTGAAGCAAACGAGCAGTCCACTTGAGCTAGATCGGAATTGAAGTTACCTGGAGAGCTTGCCTTGATCACTTCAATTTCATAATCCTGGGCTTTAGTACTTTCTTGGGCCTCTTCTTCAGTGTGAGAAGTTTTAGTTTTAGTTTTGGCTTTAGCAGGGGGCGGAGAATGGGAACTTGAGCCAATAATGTCAACGTCGACTGAAGACGAAGGACGGGCTGGGTCGGTCAAAGGTGCCTTCCCTGGACGCTCTCCTTCTGCTACTTCGGCTCGTTGATTAGCAAGTTGTTCTTTCCCTCTCGCAAGGGCGGCACGACCCTCGTCATCCAAATAGTTAGCCTCAAAATCTTCTTCTGTATAGCCGGCATCTTTGAGCACTTCAACTGCTACTTCACACACTTCAGCCAATGTAATTTCATACTTCGGGCCCAAGAAAGAAAGACTGCCTTTCCCCAAGACGTTAAGAACGTAAAACTCAAATAGAGTGGAGCTGATGTTGGCTTTAGTCGCCTCGTGCGAATGTTCAGCTGCCACTTTTCCAGAAATGGCGTCGTCGCGTTCTTTTTCAGCTTTAGCAAGCTGGATCTTTAGCATCGCAATCTCCGCGTCTTGAGAGCTAGTTTTTTCCCGCAGCTGAGCAGCATCTTTGCGGTACTTTTCAACAATTGTCTGCTCTGCCTCAAGTCTAGCCTCAACATCTCGCTGAGCGGCGTGAGCATCTCTTACTTGCTTTTGGAGCACTTCTTCCTTTTGTGTATAAGAAGTGGAAGAAGTGGCGAGCTCGTCTTTGAGTTTCTTGACTTCAGCCTCAAGCTCCTCGTTGTAAGCAGTGATGCTCTTCATCTCCGCATCATGCTGATCAAGAATTTTCTGCCACTCAGACTAATCATTTTCCATAGTCAGCATAGCCTTAAGATTTGCACGGTTTACTCTTTGAAGTTCATCAACCAGTTTTTGCCAGCTAGACATTCTTTCAATATCGAGCTTTACAGCATCAAGATTTCTCAGCATGGCTTGTTTGTCGATCGGTACCAAGTCCAAATCAAAACGCACTCCTTTCAGACACCAGTTCGGAAATCGACTGTGGAGTGTAGGCGGAGGCTTCTCGACTTGATAGGGAGGCCTATTGATGATTGATTGGATATCAGTTCTTTTGAGGGCAGGAGAGCTGGAAGGGATGTCTAAAGAGATAGAAGCAGCGGGCACTTTAGAGATTTCAGATGAAGACTTGTCGTCGAGTTTGGCCCGCTTGCTTGGATCCTCGGTTATGTGACTCTTTCCCCTATCATCGTGAGACTTTCTTTTGTGAGAATCGTCATCTCTTTGGGAGGAGTTATGGCGGTCATCTTTTCTTCCATACTGCTCCTCGTAAGCCTACCTCTCACGAGCTTTCCTAGCCGCTCGTTCCTCATCAGTTTCTTTGGGGGCAGAGAGATAGCGCCGGGGATCATAGAAGTCACGCCTTCCGTAGCGTTGAAAATCATCATAATATGAGCCGCTGCGTCCCATGGGAGAACCTGAAAGTAAAGAAGAGACAAAAATTTAGAAATCTCCGAAGAAAAGAAGCTAAGTGTGCGTAATTGACAAAAATCCTAAGTGTGTGTGTGGCATGCAAACTACGTGCGTCAAGCTACAAACCACTCTTCAGCTTAGGAGTGATGTCGGCTTTTGCAATCGGAGTCAACTCTTGGGTTGACAGGAGTGGTCGCAGGGCAGATGTTGCTTCAACCGATGGAGAGACAAGCTTAGAAGCGGTAGTATTGTCTTTAAAAAGTTCTTGAGAAGTCAACAAGAAATCACTCAATCCCCCAAAGATTTTATCACCATTATGCCCAACGGAGGGGGTCATATCAGTAGTGCCCTCTTTAACGTGTTCTACGCTTTCCGTAGCGGAGCTGTCTTTCTCAGCCTCCTCATCAACCTTTTTTGTAGACTTCCCAGAATGTTGAAGGAGTTCCTCTTCTTCAATAACGGGGGGAAGTTTAGACTTGTCAGTTAACCCCGCACCGGAACCAGAACATTTCACTAGTGGAGTCTCTATAATGGGTTCCTTCGATGCGGATGCCTCTGCGGAAGCTGGAGCACCTGATGATTCTGTTTGAGAACTGGAAGCATCACGAGGCTGAATAGATCGAGAGGAATGTAGGAGTCCGAATTGATGCAGAAATTCGTTCCTCTGAAGAAATTTGATACTTCTCTCGTTGGCAGCAATAGCACTTAATCTTTCAAAAGTTGGTTTGTAGGCAGAATCTTTAGATAGAGGAGGAATTGTTGCAAAAGTAAAAGATGAAGTTAGCACTTGACGACTCAAATTTTGAAAAGCTCAGAAATGAAGTAAACGGAGATAGGCGGTCTTACTTCCTACTCTCCAGATGCCGTAGAATCTCGGAGGGCAACGAACATAGAGGAATTGGTTTAGAAATCCGTAGGCGCTCTTGGGCAAATCCGTAATTAACTTATGGTTCCTGGCGCTCCTTACTAGAATGATAGAAGGATGATCTTTGTTCCTCGCAAATGTACACAGATAACAGATTTCCTCAAGGCTTGGGAGGCGGTCAAGCGTCCTCCTGAATAGTACGCATAACCCCATCAGAATGGCGTAGCCATTGAGGTGCAACTGGAACAGAGAGATGGTTAATCGAAGGAGAAGAGTTCCGAGGAAATAATTGAAAGGAGGGATGGCTCCGTTCAGACACATGTGGCGATTAACTGCAACAAAGCCATGTGGCGGCCTGTCGGCTGTGTCGTTTACTCCAGGGAGCAAGGCATCTGCTTCAGCAATACCAAATTGCATGCATAACTGTTGAAGGTCCGTTGGTTCAGTGCGGTTGGAACTTTTTCCGAAGGATCATTCAAAGGAGCAGCAATCGGAAAAACTTCATCAGTCCGGTCTACTATCTTTTCTTGTGCTTGTTGAGAAGTCATGCTACACAAGGAACTGGATATTCAAATATGAAGGTGCACGTTTCCTAAAAACGTGTGTGAAGTGTTGTGCAAAGCTATTGAAAATAACAAGTGAATAAAGTAAAACTTGAAATAATACTGGTTGGCGCGCGTCAATTCAGGAAAATTCAAGACTTGTTATTATATCAAAATTAAGTGTAGTATCAATGCAGATAATATTTAACAATAAGCAGCTATAACTGTACGAATTTTTCGTTGATGCTCCACTTAAGTTAGTTAATTCACAGCATTTCACTTTTAATTAGATTCATATCATTTTCTCTTTGACTTAATCCATCACTCGATGTGGGCAGTCGATGATGAGTATATTCGTCCTAGTTTTCTACAAATGTTGTATTTAACAGGTTGTTAGCTTAAAAGTCAATATAATCTGTGAAAGAGTGCAACAGTTCTGGTAGTTCAAATTGAAGGTCCAATCAAGTTCTGGATAAATATGCAAGTGTTCATGTGCAGTTCATTCATTAAGTTGCAGGAACAACTTAAGTTAGCTCGAGACTCCTTTAGGTCGTCCAGTTCATGTCCAAACGACCTAGCATAGGTCGGGCTTCCCTAGGTCGCTCTACTCAAGTTATGAAGTTTATCAGTTATCTTTCTACAAGTTAAAGCTATGCTGTGAGTTAAGTTAGGTCGCTGGTTCTTTAAGTCGCCCAGTTTTAAGTCGTGTGTTATTCTGGTAAATTAGGTTGCTGGTTCTTTAGGTTGTTCAACTTTAGGTCGTATGCAATCCTGGCAAGTTAAGTCGCTGTCCCTTATGTCGTTAGGAGTTTTATGGCTAAGTCGCTAAGTCGTTCTCAGAGCTAAATCGTGCGTTTCATGTCCACACTGCTAAAGCCCTAAGTTGTTCAATGCTCTTAGGTCGAGCACGACCTAACTCTCCCTAACTCGCTAACTCCTCTTCTTTCAACAAATCTCCTAACCCACTAACCCGTTAACCCAATAGCCCGTTATCCTCTCTACAATAAACTCCGCCGTCTCCCCACACCACCAGATCATCCAAAACCAATTCAAAACGCCTCAGATCCATCATAAACCCGATACATTGATGTGCTCTCATGAATTACAGTGACGACATGTCCAATAACGGTCAAAAATCGATCGTAATATGATTAGTAGCGAAATATGGCATGTGAAATCGGGTTAGGGTCGAAATGGGGAATTCACAATTCAACGGTGATCGTGGTTGGAGGATGATCGGAATTCACTTACGTAGTGTGATTGTAGAGATGATCGGCAACTGATTGATTTAATTTCTTCTTTGAGAGCTTGAAAATCCTTTGAGAGCGGGTTAGAGTGTTAGAGCAGGTAAAGAAAGGAAGAGGTGGTCTCAGCGACTTATATACAGGGGTAGAGGAACACGAATCAGCACGAATGACCTAACTCCCTCATAAGTCGCTCACGACTTAACGATCTAAAGTAGCACGGGTTAAGAGATATCGAAGCACACGACCTAACTTCTAGGCGTATACTTCGAGGGGCAAGTGTTAACCCTCTTTTATTCAGCGACCTAGCGACCTAATGATTCAGCGACCTAGCGACCTAATGACTTAACGACCTAGCGACCTAGCAACCTAAGGCTCACGACTTAATAATCTCTAACAAGCTAGCGACCTAACGAGATAAGAAGGCTGCGACCTAACTCCTAAAAGAAGGCTGCGACCTAACTCCAGGAAGTCTTCTGCGACCCAACTCCAGAAAGTCTCCTGCGACTTAGCGGAATAAAGAAAGAGCGACCTAACGAGTTAGCGACCTAGCATCACAGGAAAGGCAACGACCTAGCATGCTCCAAAGTTAAGCCGCACGATCTTCCTCTTCTATTAGGTCGCTCACAACCTAATCTTGCCGAGATAACTTCTGTAGTTCATATGATAGGTCGCTCACAGCCAGTATCTCACCCAGAATGATCCCATTAAGTCGCCAACGACTTAAGCTAGCTCGGGATGACCCTTAGTTCGCTCACGACCTAAAACCTAACGACCTAAGCCCAGTTTTCTCCTATAAATAACCCGCCTACTCCGCATTTGAAAGAGGAGGAATTTTTGGAAACGCCAAGACTCTGCTGACTTCTCTACTGACTTCAACACTTCAAAGACAAAGGATACTTCAAAGAATCTTCAAAAAGAATCAAGTTCATTCAACATGAATCGAAAGAGCTTTTCTGCATCTAAGTTCTAATTACTTGTCTTCATTGTGTTGTAATCAAAGGATTGTTGTAAATTCTGTAATCGAATCAGTGATAGAAGAGATTAAGTGGACGTAGGCTTGACTTTGAGCCGAACCACTATAAACCTGTTGTCTTTTACTGTTTTCTGCTATTCTCTGCTTACTTTTAGTTCCCGTACCAACGGGTGGTGCTTTCACTTTATCACAAATCACACCAGGGTGTTAGCGTACATTTTTAGCGTTAACACTCCACTGCGTACACAGTTGTTAAAGTGGTTTTCGGCATTGGCAGAGAGTATGACAATATCAAATCCCGGTCTCTTTAACAACCAGACGTTATTATAACACCGCGGTCATTTTATACTTCAAAACCAAAATATCATTTCCATTTCAAAAACCATATCAAAACGATATCATTTTCTCTCCAAATATATCCATTTCCAAAATCATAGTACTTTCAAAGTTATAACACTTTCGAAATCAAACATTTGAAATTATAACACTTGGAAATCACAACATTTTGAAATCATAGAACTTTGGAAATCATAACACTTAATAACATAATACTTTGAAATTCATAACTTTGAAATCATAACTTCCCACCTGAACAATTTAGATATTAATAATAGTATATATAATAAAATAATTTATAAGATAAAATAGTTTATATAAAATAGTTAGTATATTAAAATAGTTTATATTAAATAATTTATATTGAAAATGATTTATATTAAAATAGTTTATATTAAAATAATTTATAAAGTAAAATATAAAAAGTTTTAAATAAAATTAAAATACTTTATATAATAAAATAACTTCCTCAAATTTCACAAATCGATTCCAAATCAACATAAATTCCAAAATTCAAATTTTATTCAATCTCAATTCATCAAATTCAAATCAATTCAGTTTCTAAATAAACCATTTCAAATTATCGATTTCAAATACATATTTGAACCATAAAATAAGCCATTTCAATTTCTATATATTTCAAAGCTTTAAATATTCAACATTTTTCAAAACTAAGTTCGATAATTTCATATATATATATATATATCAAATTCACTTTACTATTATTTAGTTTTGAAATATTTACTTAATCATTTGAATAAAATCTAAATAAACTTCAGTTTAAATAAACAAAATATCCCATTTAAATTTATATAAATTTAAAATATTCATTTAAGTCACTTTTAATCAAATCCAAGTTATGAAATCTTATCTTTGAAATTTCAATTTTAATAATTTCAAATCAAACTTATTTAAGTATAATTCTTAAATAAATATAATTTCAAACCAATTTCCAACCTGAATTTATTAAAATCATTATATACTCTATATTTGAAAATATAAATTTTCAATAAATACATAAACAATATTAAACATTAATCTATTTATAAAATTTAAAATAGAAAAATTATAAATAAATTATTAAAGTTTATAATTTCAAAATTTACTTATAACTATACAGTTTTCAAAACATATGATTTTAGAAAAACTAAATTTTAAACTTCATAAATACATTTATATATAATATCTTAAAAATCACTATTTAATAAAACATATACTTCTTTCCATAAACCATAGAAATCATTTTCAAAATATTTATATATAGACCAATGGTGTCTGAATATAATTTTCTATTCTATGGTCAAGTGATACGGATATTTATCATTTTAATCTATGATTTAAATTATATACGGGTATATATCATTTCAACCCGCAATCCCAAATTCAATTCAATGAAAATCGCTTGGGTTTATCATTTCAACCCATAACTATTTTCTCCTTTTCTACAGATCGTTCGGGTATGTATCATTTCAACACATAGGGAATTCTATACTAACAGGGAACTTGCAGAGTGATAAGAGATATGATAATAATATAACAGACATATATCATCAATATAAATAATAGATAAAGGTGTCAGATGTCACATGTGATCAGATACAGATAACAACATATATATATATAGCAATGTAAATAACTAACAGCAGTATATTTCCATTGTCGTTTTAATTGAAATAATATTTAATAAATATAAGAACGTTAATCGTGAGTGATTGCTTACCTTTCGAGGCTGGATAGATTTTGACAAAGAAATGAGCTACGAATTCCAAGGCAACGTTAGATGGACATGATCCGATGAAGAAAACAAGCACGACGGACAAAGCTGATAAATGGGAAATCGATGAAAACTAGTTAGAATTAGTTTTGATATAAACTGAAATGAAATATATATACAAATTTATATATTATTTCCTTAAACCAATATTAATTTAGAAACACAACATAAAATCTTTATATACATACATATATATATATATATATATATATATACAAACATCTTATATACAACTCCCATATACTTTATAATATATAAACTGCTTGATGTCTAAATGTATAACTTGAGTAAATGAATTAACATATTATATACATAACTGATATATATAACTTATTATATATTGAAGCTAGTACTAAAAATCCATTTAACAGATCTGAAGATATATATATATATATATATATATATATATCTTTAACTAATACATGTATATATTCCCTTTAAATATTATGAAATATTCACCTAACTAGTAATAAGCACTGTAACCATAGACTATATATATATACACAGTTCAAAAGTTTCAATATTTAACATACACATATATATGTAAACTCTGTAACCTGCTTGTGTATAAAATAGCAAAATGCAACCCAAAGTATACTTTCAAACATATAAATACATCATTTTTATATCACATACATATATATAAAAATTGGAACATGTATGTTTATATATATATAGATTAATACATAAACCCATATACACTTGAAACCAACTCATGTATGCTTATGTATAGAACTATCATATCCAGGCTAATATATATATATATAATCCTCACATACATATTATATTCTGAAAGAAAATATAAATTTTAAACATATATAAAAATACAGTTTATATATATACTACAAAAAAAATTCCAACGACCAAACAACATATTATATATATATAAAGATATCTATGCAAACTCAATGCTAGTAAATAATATGTGCAGTCCCTATCTATTATCAAATATACTTGAAACAACATATCATAAATAACTTATATACTATCATACATAACAAAACATGTATATATGTACATTCTCTGTCCCATTCAACATATATACACTAACGATATAGACAAACCTGATGTTCTCACCTCAGTTATTAAATCTCAATCATATACTTATTATAGCCAATATATATATAAAAATGGTATAGTCTCAGACTTATAGGAATATATATATAATTAACCTTCCTTTGAAAAAACAACATACTTCCTATGTATATTAAACAAATATATACTCAAACAGCCTAAAATATATATCAACAATATAATTTACCTATATATACAATGAAGAGGAGGGGAACGACGAGTTGGTGGCTTGGTGGAGGTGGGCTCAGGTGGCTTGGGTGTTGCGAGCGGGCATGGGGATTGGAGCGCACGATGGTCGTGCTAAGGGAGGCCGAGGCTACTGTTAGGAGGCACATGCAAGAGTTTCGGCTGTTGCTTGAAGGAGGGGTGGAGTTTGTAGAGGCCGGGTTACACGAGCTTAGGGCCTGGCTTCGGCAGCCTAAAGGGGAAGGAGGAAAAGGGTTCACACGGTGGCCGATGGTGAGGCTAGCTTTGGGTGATGGCGGACTCGGGTGTGGTAGGGCGAAAAGGTGGAGAGGGTACGCGGGTGATGATGGGTTTCGGCCTCGATCTGGAATAATAGGCGTTTATTCATTTTTTTAGCTAGCAACTGGAAGAAAAAGAAAGTAGGGGAAAAATAAGTAGCCTAGGCAAAAGGGTGAACGAACGGCTCAAAGCAAATAGAGAGACAACGTGCCACTTTCCTAGGAAATGAACACAACCATTTTATATTCTAATGCTATAATATATTTCCCAAAATGAAACTAAGGCCAAAAGAAAATAAATTTAGCCATTGGAAAAATCAGAAAGCCAAAAGACAATATTTGGGAATATTGAAAGAAAACAGCTGCTAGTTCAAACGATGGAAATTGAAAGGCACGAGAAGCCAAAAGACTTAAAAGCGGAACCGATACGACTGATCGGTTCACCGATTTCGTCGTGTATCGGACTCCAAAGCACACAAACGGATATACCGCGGAGATCAGCCCGACGAGATGATCAAAACGGTACACAGATATCGGCGATACGATCATCCTATCAAAAGTCGATAATCGGTACCGAAAATGCTGCTAATTTGCCGAAAATAAGATAAACGGAGCAATAGCAGTTCAAATTTGACGAAATGAAATATGATTTCTCACTCAGAAGATGATTTACAAATTTATTATATAAAAATATTCAGGTTTGGAAAACATTTTATTAACATCAAATATTAACAGATTTAAATTTAAATAAAATTACACAACAAAATAAACTTCAATATTATCTGATGAAAATTTACAATTTGCTATGTTTATAAAGACGTATTCCAAATATCAAATTTTTATTTCAAAATTCTATTATTTAAAATTTCACAATTTCAGTTAAATACGTTATTAAAACCAGTTAAATTTACAGATCGTTACAAGCCACTAAACTGATAAATTAACACAATATAAAACATTTGATAATCACTAACAAATACGCGCTCATATATATACACTCAAACTCATTCTAGGGTGTCACTTACCCTATCTCTAATGAGTTAACCCCACCGAAGCCAAGGTTCTCGCATAACCTTCAGCTCTAGTACCAAATGCAACGAACTGGATTTTCGACCCACGAAAATTGACACTAATACGTTTACATTATCACATGTCGAACATTCAAGTGCCAGAAATACCGATTTGTTGGGGGTGAAAGAAGAAGGTAGAATATAGAAGAAAACTAAACAACATAGAATCTCACAACGCAACGAATAATATATAATACAATAATGAACTTTACAAAAGGAAACATCTTTATTCATATAACATCAGAGTACATAAGACTTATCCTAAATTTGGACAGTTATAGAAACCTGTACTTACATTGGCAAACATACGTACTCTATAATATAGCGGAAGAAAAATATACATGAATACGTATAGACTATCTAGCTCCTCTCCAACTCCAAAGTATCCAGCTAAAACTGGGAAAACATGCTCGGTCTGACTCGAGCTTTACATGGAATGACACCCGGGTCAGTCTGGTAAACCAGCGTGAGTAAAACTCGATAATAAGTAACAACCAAGATGATTTATACATTTGAAAACCTTTAAAACAAGGTATCTCGTAAGATCTTATCGCATATAAAAATGGATGGGTTTTTATCTTACAATAACCAAAACATTTTGTATAAAAATCAAGTGGTATTATCATAGTGTCTAGGTTTAAAGTAAATAGATAAAATAGCTGCAATGTTTGCATCTCAAATTCCAACATACTGGCTCTACAATCAAAAAGGTAAGGCGCGTATTAGAGATTGGATCCTAACAATGGCAAGGTAAGGGAATACCTTCCGATGATACACCTCTAGAAAATGCACTGATGCTAACACAGAGCCGGCTGCCCCTTTAACATGGCAGACTGTATTATCTCACCCCCTTGAAATCTAGGCCTTATACTACCACGGTGTTTGCGCACAAACCAACTCTGAAAGGGACATCTAGAATGGGGTGACAGCTCCTAATGGTAGCTAACCACATAGCTCTGCTACATGCCCTGCTTTTGCCATTCCTCCCGATTATGAGGCTTGAGGCTACGCTTTACCTTTCTGTATAGCAATCCATCTTGGAATGCTAACACTGCCCTCCATGCAGTAATGTAGTGTCAACATTCATCCATACAAGTTGTCCAGGATAAGGACAAACCGAAGGCACCACTTCTACTACATCCATTTTGGAACCACCCTCAGGATTAGTAGCAAGCAGCCCTTGCACTTCAATGGCTCCGTCTTCGATCCGATGCTTCAAGATGTCTTCACATTAAAATGCTTGAGTTGGATCAAAGTGTTTTTAGATAGCATATCTGATCCCGGTCTCTTCGAAACAACTTTCGATATTCATGGTAAACTCAACCCCGGTTCTTTAGGAAATAAACAGACAAATGACAAGAGCGGAGTTCACCTCCTAACCATTTGTGGACGGATTTCCTTATCATTCATCCTAGAAGAACGAAACGAGTTTATACGTACAGTATAGCACCTTCGACGGTAATTGTACCACATAATTCTCGTGTTTCTCCTAGATATTTACAAAGTTACGGTTTTTCCAGATTTGATAATTGGTTATTTAACTATCAAATAAAAAAATATCCAATCAATGTTTAATTTCGATATGGGATCCACTAAGCCTTTATTAATTCTCTTTAATTAATAAAACCAATTTATAAAACTTGATCCAAAGATCTTTTAAAAACACTATTTCCAAACCCCTTACATTTCCTTTATACTTGGGAAACATTTATATACTTATCTCGATGGTATAAGTATATTACCAAAACATTTTACTTTTCATGCCTTGAAAATAAAATTATATACTTATCTTGTCAGTATAAGTATATTTACAAACTTTTCAAAGTTTTCTTCTTTCCAAATCCCATATTAAATAACCAAACATTTCTTCCAAATAAAACATTCCGCTTATCCTTTATCAAAAATTCCCTTTTTAATTGCTCATCATATTTCAATTAACTTATAACTTTCAAAATAAAGTTATACCCCACTTTTATAAACCTTTAAGTTAAATTATAAACCTCTTTCCAAATTTTTGAAATGATTTATAATCCTTTTTCCTATTTTTAAAACTCTTTATCTAAACCTTTCTATACCCCTTTATAAATATCATTTGTAAAACACTTAAAGTAACCCTTTAGTAAAAACCCCATTTATAAACAAGTTATTACTTATATGTAACTTTACAACATAATAGCATAACTTGGAAATCATTTATAAACTTTAAACTCTAAATTGATTAAAGAATTTAAGTTAATTCAAAACACACTTTACAAATTCAAAACGAGGCTTAGCAATCCCAATGGTACTAGTTTAAGTTACCATCCAATTTCAATTCAATTCCCAAGTCACTTAACAATTATTTACATAAGCTACAATATATGTAAATACAGTTCATATACAATGAGGGAATAACATGTCAATATAACTAGTTGGCATATACAAGTCCAAATAACATAACAATAGGATGGTGATTTATCCTGCTAAATAGATGTCCAAACAATTCAATCAACTTATATAGCAGAACGGGGATTTATTCTTCTTAACACATGTCCACACAATCAAATCACTTACATTATAGCAGAATGGTGTTTTGGTTTGCTAACAGATGTCATTTAATTCTCCTAATCATATGGGTTACTTAAGGGTCTGGATAAGAGATCATTTGATATGGAACAGAGTTACTTTGAAAAAGAAAATTGATTAAAACACATTCCGTTTAGTTTAAAATCACCTTGGTTAAGGTTGAAATCAAGATTTAAATCTAACTAAATCTTAATTAATCCCTAACTAAATCTTAATTAATCCAATTTTAATCAAGATTAAATCATAATTAAACTCTAATTATGCTTAATGAACTTGATTAAGTACTGATTAACTTCCTAATGCAACTTGGTTAAGGTTAAACCAAATTGTTTAAGAGTTAAACCCTAATTAATTAAGTATTAATTAAATAACCCATTAATTAATTAAATAAATAATTAACCATTAATCTTAATTAAATAATTATAAATCACTTAATTACTTCTTTACCCCATTAATCACTAATTAAAACTTTATAAATCAATTAATAGTCATTAACTTAACTTAAGTGATGATTAACCTCTAATCACCTTCTAATTACCAATTAGGTGCTAATTACCTTTTAATTGATTAATTAATTAATTAATCAATTAAATAAATAAATTACTAAACTTAATCACCTTTTAGTGTTACTAATTATGTTTAAAAACTTTTTACATAACAGTTTCAAATTAAACAAAATTGAAATAGAAATTCAAAACTTTAGTCGAATTGCATCCATAGCGACTATCGCTATGAGCGCAATTCGCTTTAACATATTTTTAAAGCATAAACACCTCACAAACTTTACCATTTCATGTCTATATACCTTTTAGAAAGTTTTACAAACTTTAAACTTAGATATGCAAACTTTAAAAATCAATTTAAACTTTTTAACTCTTTAAATTAAAAAACATGATTCCATTCGGGTCTCAAATCCGTCACAATTACATCCAAAGTTGCTAACTTGTTTCTAAACATCGTGGCCTTAGTTCAAATACACAATCATACATCACATAACATACATCAACCTTACCATATACCACATATATACTGACAAAGATTCATGCTTACCAACTACATAGTATCACAACCAAATCGCATAAACGACTAACACTATTCAAATCAATGATTATCAACATCATATCTAACCAATCTTAACACCATATACTTATCACATATAATGCCAACATTTAAGATAACCTTTATACAAAAAAGTGAGTTAGTTTACTCACCAAACTTCCGCAAAAGCTACCCAAACTTAAGCTAAACTTGCCAACGACTCCCTAACTTTCAAGGATGAATGCTTTAGGTGCTAGAAACCATCAAAATGGGCTTGGCCCAGGTGTATGTAGGCTTGGCCAGAGGTGTAGGAGTGGATGTGGAGTAGTAGCCTGAAGGTAGAGGAGCTTCGGGTTATCATCGATTTGTCGAAAATGAACCCAAAATTAGGTCATTTTCCTACTAGTTTTTGGGCTACCAACTCAAGGAATTTGGAAAAGTGGTCAAAAGTAAAGTTGTAGGAATTTATTTCCTTTATCATATCAAATAATAATCACTCATTTTTGATTTTTTTGAATAAGTTATGATCAAAAGAAATAGGGTAATTTTCGGACTTGAATTTCTGGGTAAAGAAATTGCTTTGTTAAGAATTGGTGTTTTGACCTAGCTATGAAAGAAATTTGAAAATATGGTTAACTAGAATATTGTAGCCATTAAAATTTCACACGGTTTCAAAAAAAGTAAAACTCCATTTGAGTTCGAAATGAGGAACAAAAGGTTGGTGGAAAGAGGAGAAAAAACGGAGAAACATAAGGGCTATTTATAAGCAAGATTTCACACCACATCATTTTATCTAATCATATCACTCTCTTTTATATATATATATATAATTATTATGTTTGATCACATCACTCTTATATATATATATATATAATTATGTTTAGTCACGTCAATTTCTTTTATATATATATAATTATTGTTTAGTCACATCACTTTCATTTATATATATATGTATATTATATTTATTCACATCACTTTCTTTTTTATATATATAATTGCTAATTAAAGCTAAGATGTAATAAGAGATAATGATAGTTAATGATAACAATCTAAGATGTGACAAGAGAGGGATATATATATATATATATTTATATATATAAGATTATTATTTTTAAATTTATGAATCGTCACATCACTTGCTAAACAAAATTAACATAAGATAATCTATCCTCAAGTATATTATTATTTAACTAATTAACTCTTATATATATGTGTGTATATGGTGCACAAAGACGAACAACATTCCCAACAACTTTCCGGTGTCGAAAGGTCGAAATTTTGGTGTAACGACCCGAAATTTTCGAACCCGAAAATTCCAGATAGTTATGAAAAAAAGAAGAAAGAGATAGAAGAAGAAGAACAAAAACATCAACAACTCACAATCGCAGCGGATAAAATATAATAATAAATAATAACAGTTTGCAAAAGAATAATATATCAATCAATTACATTTAATATACATCAGAGTTTCACTTTTATACATTCACTGAACATACAATTACCATTTTCAGATTAACAATAATAGACTGCAACAGAAATACTCTATACGTACTTGTCATCCAGCTCGTCTCCTGAGCTCCAGAACGTCCTACCTGAAAATCTGTAATACTCGGTCTGACCCGAGCATTACACCAAAGTAACACCCGGGTCAGGCTGGAAACCAGCGTGAGTAAACCCAACTACATGGAATACCAAAACAAACAAATTATGTAAACCCGGGGTAACTTATCTTACTTTAACCAATTCACAATTTGCTATAAACAATGCTTATTTCACATATAGATTTCTAAGTACCAAACTTAGATAAAATAATCCAATTCACTCAAATCATTTCCTTCCAACCTATTGATTTCACAAATCAATTTATAAAAATTCGAAGTGGTTTCGGGTATTTCCTAATACCCGACCCCGGTCTCTTCGAAATTTACATCATCCTAACCCAAGTTAATCAAATGAAATACTCAACATTTTATATCAAAGATATCAACTCATTCAAACATCCAATACCATTCAATCATCCATAAGCAAAGCCTTATCACATACAAATCAATTCAATTGATTCAAATTGAAATTTCAAACCCCAAACACTTAGATTCCTTCATTTAACATTGATTAATTCCAAATCAATTAATCAATCAACCATTCCCTATCCATTCATCTTAATTAATCACCCTGGATTAATTATCTTTCAATTACATTCAAATAATTATCTTTAATTAAGTCCACGTTATTATTTATTCTTAACCCAAAACCAATAAGTAAATCTTAATTACTTCATAAATTAATTTAAACTATCATCAATTACATTAATTCTTGATTTCTTATATTAATTAATTTTTCCATGAGTCACTTATTTTTGATTAATTAATCAATCGTTACTTACATCATTAATTATATAAATTAAGGATTTCCAAATTTATTTTAATTTATCCTAATCAACATTTAATTTCATTAATTAATAGCACAGTATTAATCATTTCAGTTAATCCAAATTTGTAATTAACTATCTCTTAATTTACTTCATTAAATAAATCAATTGCTCCTTAATTAACCATCTTAATTAATCTCTTGATAAATTCCACCAAGTAATTATATTCTATTAATTACATTAAGTAATTATTTAGCACCGCATCCAATGATTACTCTGAATTACTTATACTTATTTAATTAACTTACAACTTAATTTATTATTTATTTAAACCTTTAATTCTAAGTTAAGTAACCCAAATCATTAATGAATTGAATTAATTAATTATTCATTTTAATTACCCTTCTAATTTAATGTATCACAAATTATTAAGCCTTTAGTAACTTTTAAAACTGAAACATTTTCTTATTTATGTTTTAAGTTTTGAACAACTTAAAATTCCCAATACTTCGAGTTAAGTAACAATCAACTCGAAAATCATCCAAAAACCAAAGTCACCCGATCATCAATTCATAATGCATACCAAATCAGTTTAATCATTCAACCAAATATTTAAATTCAACCATTTAAATTTAAATGGAAATCCAACAGAGTGAGATTTACTCACCTTTGCCCCTTAAATTTGCAATTCACCTCATTCTCGACTTGGTTTCCCGGTTATAACCTTGTATAAAAATGATCTTATTAATATTCGAACAATTTGAACAATTAAACTCCCATTTGATAAATTTATTTAACCACACCTTTTATTACCATTAACAAAATTTAATTTGCTAATAATTCCCCTTTATAGATCTTTTAGTAACCAAATAAATTAAATAAGTCAATTGTAAAATTTTATCACCACTCCCTTATAAAATTTACTTCCAAAGTCTTATATAAATTTCTAGTATATATAAATTTAAACTCTGAAATTTTTTTTTAAAACTAAACGGTAACCCATTTTTTTTTAAAAAAACAATATACTGAAATATATACGTATGCATGTTGAAAATTAATAAATGGACAAATTGAATTCACAGAGTTTTACACTTAACTAAAATAAAATTTTAATAACCTTACTGTATATTTACACACGCATATAAAAATTAAAACAACAGGAATACTTACTCCTCGCAGAACCTTTCGCCTCAAGCTCGTGAACGAACGGGGAGTCACGATCCTCCCTGCACTGCTCGATCAATGCACCCTTCTCGGCATCCTAGCATCGAAGCCCTGGATCAACGAACTAGTTCCACCATTTCGAACACCGAAATCGTTCGCCACTTTGTGACCTCGAGCCTACTGCCGATGAAGGTCGCTGAATCCCCCAGAGATCCCAAACCCAAGAACCGCGATCGACTTTCCCCCTTTTTTGAACAGCCTCGTTTGCGATGTTCGACCTGATGAAATCGAGGACGAGATCGATTTGTTCGATCGGTTGAAGAAGCAGCTCCCATGTTTTCGATTTTTCAAATGATTCAGTCTAGAAGCTTGAGGGAGACGAAGAGGAGTTTGGCCATAGATTTCAAAGCTTCTGCCCTTTTTTTTTTTTGAATTCGATTTCAATTCGAGAGGGAGATAGAAAAGGGGTTTCGGTTTCCTTTTTTTTTTCTCTTGTATACTTTTCGTGAGTATGGACTGAAGGCGGTGGAAGAGTAGATGTGATATAAAGTTGGGGAAGCGTATTGGAGAAGATTACTGTTTATTTGATTTAACTTTTATATATATTTCCTTTCAAAATATCTCAACTCCTAACGTCGCGTTTACCTACCGTACAATAACACGACAACTCCAAACATTACGGAAATTGAAATCCGACAATAATTCAGCATTACGGATCCAATAGAACTGGTTTCGTCGAATTCCGAGACTGTGTCTCGGAAGGCTATTTTTAAATACAAATTTAAACGATATATTATTTAAAATTAAACAATCACCTTTAAATTTATTTTCAACCATTCTATCACCTTCAGTATCATCATTATAAATTGTATAAGCCTTCAAATTATTTTAAACAGGCCTGGAAATTTCAAATTCAACAATTTACCCAATTTCAATTATTAAATTCAATATTTAGATTATATACTTCAATGATTTAATTATCAAGTAAATATTGATATCTCGAATTAAAGTTACAATTAACCTTTAAATGTTTAAAATCAATTTATTATTCCAATTTAAATTGTTAGAAATTCCGGGTCGTCACATTCCTCCCCCCTTAAAAGAATTTCGTCCCCGAAATTACCAGTTAGGAAGAACGGTGTCATACCCGTTACCCTTTCCCCCAAAACCCACAACTCAACATCCTACCAACTATCTTTTTACAAAAGACCCATTATCATTTTTATTTACTTCTCAAACTCGCCCACAGTTTAAGACAATACCACTTATACTTGATCATTCAAATTTTGAATTATCAAAATTTTTCTCAAAAATTTTCTCTCTAAATTTCCGAAAAATTTTGCCAGCGTCTCCTTTGCGCGGCTAGCTCGGTACAACTACAAAAGGCCTCTACGGGCTCCCAAATTCTCAAAAGAAACAAAAGCCAAGTGGCTATATCAAAAACCCAATCCAATCCAATTTCATACAGAAATTTAAATACGTACCTTTTTGTCGGGCCATTCAAAATTTATCGTATGGAATCAAATCCACTTTTCTTTTCCCTTATATACCTGCATATCTTATTTAGCATTTTAAGCAAGCAGCTTATTTATTTTAGCAATTATCGCATCCAAATCCAGCCAAACGGCCTTTAGGTATCTCTACTTACTCAATTTAACATATAAGCATCATATATAGAAAGTTTATTAGCATTTTACTTACTTTCAGTAGCTAAACACATGTATTTCATAAGCAACAAGCATCAAACACCCTTCATAAGCGATTCATGAAATTCCAAAGCTAATTCAATCGTTTTCAACCAATTCATAAGCCGTTTCATTAAATTTTAATAGTTTACAACTCAATTTCCTACATTCAATTGATTTTTAACCCAAACAAGCTCATAATCACTTCAAATGATTTAAAATCAATTTTATTTAATCTCTATCATCTCATAGAAATTTTAATTGCTTTTGTTTATGCTAAGCTACCAATATTTTATGCAATTTCGACGGCATTCACTTAATAGAGTATCTATTTTTGTTTATAACTGCTGTAAATGAATTTCAACTCATTCTATATTCAATTTCATTTCATTTTTAATTTATTCACCAACCACACATTTGCATTTCCTTTCATCTCTAATTAGATCCAATTTAAAGCTATTTCATTAAGCTTGATAACATTTAATGCTTACATTAATATTCATTTCCCATGTAAATTTCCCCCGAACTTTATCAAATGGTCTTTCATTCTTATACGAAACCAAGCTTTCATTGAACTAAATAATTTTATCTTCAAATTAATATCCATCATAACTTAAGTTCACTCGGATAACCCAATTCTAATTAAAGCTTTGATTCAATCTTTATTCAGCCAGACTTCATCCATTTATTATTTAATTCAATCAACCCATTTATTCATCCCATATATAAAGTTCTAATTCACTCAGTTAATTCATTCCCACATTTATTTCGTTACTACAAGCCATTCTCAATTTATTCCTTTTTACTTGGGTTTTGTTTGCAATTCAAACATTTCTATTATAATTCACTTTTATTTCATACGACAACACTTCTCTTATATCCAATTTATTTGCAAATTCCATTGAATATTATTCAAATCTCACTTGAATTCAATGGTAATTCAGACCATCACTTTTCAATCCCACCCTATTTTATTTATTTACAACATCCCTTCTTATTTACTTTATTATCAAATCCAGGTCACATCCTATTCACAATCCGAATTCATTTCGAAACTCCATTACTATTTACAATCCATTTATTTATCCGAATTAAATTTTATTAACATACTCCATCAATTAATTATTTAGTTAATTAACTTACTTCTAAACTTAAATCAATATTTGATGTTATTACAAATATCACTTCATTAAATTTTCCTGAGTTCAAAATTGTTCATAACTCTAGTTTAGATTTTCCTTTATTTTCCAACACTTTTATTTTAACATTTTAGAAATGCTTTTAAATCCACCTCATACTATTAAAGAACTTTTTATAAAAATACTTTTTATAACTCGATGTCTCAACCAGTCCATCCTTGTTCTCACAGAAATTCGGTCATACGTTGATCAGGCGTAAGACTGAAAATCTATAAGTACTTAGCAGACTCATTTTCAACATCCAGTGAAAATACTTGAAAAATAATTTTACTAAAACAGTTTTGAAATCGAGAAAATAGCTCTAGTGAGAATGCTCTGGAAATCATCACACCCATCCATGGTCGCAGTTAACCCGATGGTTACGTTGCCGTCCCGGCAAAATCCACAGATAACTGTAGGCATCCGCGCCACTCGATTACGCCATGGAACCCGCTACAGATCGCAGCTACAACTGGGGTTACGTAGCTATCACAGCTAAAACCCGTATAACTGTAGGCATCAGCGCCACCGAATTTCGCTGCCAAAAGAATGAAACTCCTCCACTTGACCATAGATCACAGTCTACCGATGTTGCGTTGCCTTCCCGGCAAAATCAAGTGTAGGCTGCTGGCACTCATCCTCCACACGATTTTCGCTATGGTCCCCACACAGTAGATCGCAGCGACATCGAGTTACACTGTCGTCACAGCACAACTCAAATGCCCCTGTAGGCATCAACGCCATCGACTTTCGCTACCCAATTATCCTCAGGAACTAGTTTGTCCGGACTCCTCACAGGATCAACTTTAGAACCTCCCTCTTAGAGGCTCAAGGCAGTACCACCCAGTGGCACTCCTGAGAAGTTCATTCCAAGGGAGCGCCTTTTTCCCCAGAGCCAATCTCAAAACACTTTATACTATACACATATAGTATTTTCAAATCATACACCTAGTATGAATTTCACACAAGGCTCCTTTACACAAAATCGATTCCCAGAATCGATACTTTCCAAAATAGGCTTTTCCAAATCTCAATATTGATTTTCCCGAAAATCAATGCCCTTTCCAAATCCATAGGTTCTCAAAACCTTTCCTCAAATTTTTTTTTTTCCAAAATCATTTTACAAAGTCCTTTTTATATAAATATATATACTAATCTTGAAAATTTTAAATCAAATTTATACTTGTATAAGTTTACGTTTATACTCCAAATCTTTCCAAAAATCCTTCCTTCTGGCTATAGATTCAACAAAAGTAGTTTTTTTTTTTTACCTTATTTAACAAAGATATATAATTTTAATTTTTTTTTCTTTCAAGTCAAACATTAAATTTTTAAATTTACACTTGCCAAATTACTTACTTTTATTATAAAGTACATTTTTTTTCAATCCAAGAGATATTCAATTTCCACTTTATTTCCATAAAATTAATTTCTGCCATAGAAATATCAAATTTTAATTTATTTATCTTAGTTTCTCATAAATTCACAAATATTATTATTATTTTTCCCCATTTCAAAGATCATCTTATAACTTTTTATCTATACTTCAAAATCAAATTTCCACCTTTATTCATGGTTTATTTCTCAAAATATTCCTTCATTTCTAAGAACCATTTCACATTTCCTATTAAAAATTCCCACTATTAATTTCCTTCAAATCCGTACGATGTACACATACCATCCGTACGCTATACCAATCTGATCGCTCACTCGATCACACAAATAATTTTTTTTTTTCCGAACTACTATCGTTCACCCGACTTCCTAGTGCGGACACAGATTTGGTTTCTTGATCAGAAACCGTCATTCTCCTTGCATAGCTATAACTATGATAGAGAACATCCAGAACCAATCAACAATCCATATCCAGGTTCGCCGTCGAAAATCGAGTGAAAAATCCCAACTCGGATCGATAACATTATCTCGAAATTCTGTGCTCGAATCCGGATCAAATTACTATGCGAATAGAATAATATACGTACATCCTACGTATTTAACATCATTGATTATCACTCAAACCAATTCCTTATTTTCTATTCACATCCACTTATTCGCATTTTCCTTAATCCCATTCGGATTATTACTTCAATTCTTATCTCAGTTGGGTATTTAATCAATAACGGTTTGAACTCCGACCAATTTAGAAACTAGCTTGAAAATTTAAAAATAGATAAGTAGTTGAAAAATAATTAATAGTTAATAAAACAGTTGAAAAATGGTTAACAGTTTCAAAAATAATTATAACAAGTAGGTTTAAAATAATTTGGTTTTTCAAAAGAAAAATTATATACTAAATAGCTTGGAAAAATAAGTTTATATTAAAACAATTTATATTAAGAATAGTCCAGAGTCAAAACTGTTCACTTTCCTAATCTTCATTCTCTTCAATTCAATTTAAATTTCCGCTCCATTTAAATTGACTCAATTCCAATCTTAAATAACTCCAATTTCCAATGGACTCGATTTATTCCCAATTCAAGTTGAAATAAATTCCCAGTTTACTTCAAATCAAATTCCATATGATTTTAAACTCATTCAACTTTAATTATAACCCCAAGTTATTCAAATCAATTTGGACTGATACCACCCACTTCAGTTCCAATCATTTCCATTTAATCCAATTCAATTCGTCCATTTGAATTGTTCAACTTGTCCATCTTCAATCACAAATCCAATTAATTCAAATCGGATTCAATTTGAATGAATTCAATTCCAACTCCACATTTTAACCACCTCGAATTGTATAAATTCGAGTTGACTTCTCAAAGGTTAGTTTAACTTAAAATTAACCTTGTTCATTTAAAGTTTAAACAATTTAATTTCTGAGTCCAAATTCTAGAATTTCATTTTCAGTAAATTTTAATTTTAATTTCTTCAAACCAAATTTAACTTGAATCAATTTAATTAAAATTTCAAATTCACATCATCCCGAATTATATCAATTCGAGTTAAAATTTTAAATGTTGACTTAATTCTCTTTAGATCAATTCAACTTATCTCTTTATACCATTTAATTCTGTATTCATTTCAACTTATTTTCATTGAATTTTAATTTAGTTGTACTTCTATTTTCACTTAATTTAATTCCAATACAAGATTTCAGTTTGGTTGTATTATATTATTTCTTAATTTAATTCAATTAATTTAACAACCAATCTCCTTAACATTTATTAGAAGGAAATATTGCTTTATATATCAAAACATATTTTTATATAAAAATCATTTAAAACCTTTATATAAAAAATAACAAGTACGCTCTCATATATATATATATATATACTCAACTCATTCTAGAGTACTTCAGACTCTATATAATGAGTAACCCCCACCAGAGCCAAGGTTCTTGCTTAACCTTTCAGCTCTGATACCAACTGTAACGACCCGAAATTTTCGAACCCGAAAATTCCAGATAGTTATGAAAAAAAGAAGAAAGAGATAGAAGAA
This sequence comes from Allium fistulosum, assembly GCA_030737815.1. Classification (NCBI taxonomy): domain Eukaryota; kingdom Viridiplantae; phylum Streptophyta; class Magnoliopsida; order Asparagales; family Amaryllidaceae; genus Allium; species Allium fistulosum. Next base: position 426,089,537 of record CM060906.1, read on the forward strand.
GAAGAACAAAAACATCAACAACTCACAATCGCAGCGGATAAAATATAATAATAAATAATAACAGTTTGCAAAAGAATAATATATCAATCAATTACATTTAATATACATCAGAGTTTCACTTTTATACATTCACTGAACATACAATTACCATTTTCAGATTAACAATAATAGACTGCAACAGAAATACTCTATACGTACTTGTCATCCAGCTCGTCTCCTGAGCTCCAGAACGTCCTACCTGAAAATCTGTAATACTCGGTCTGACCCGAGCATTACACCAAAGTAACACCCGGGTCAGGCTGGAAACCAGCGTGAGTAAACCCAACTACATGGAATACCAAAACAAACAAATTATGTAAACCCGGGGTAACTTATCTTACTTTAACCAATTCACAATTTGCTATAAACAATGCTTATTTCACATATAGATTTCTAAGTACCAAACTTAGATAAAATAATCCAATTCACTCAAATCATTTCCTTCCAACCTATTGATTTCACAAATCAATTTATAAAAATTCGAAGTGGTTTCGGGTATTTCCTAATACCCGACCCCGGTCTCTTCGAAATTTACATCATCCTAACCCAAGTTAATCAAATGAAATACTCAACATTTTATATCAAAGATATCAACTCATTCAAACATCCAATACCATTCAATCATCCATAAGCAAAGCCTTATCACATACAAATCAATTCAATTGATTCAAATTGAAATTTCAAACCCCAAACACTTAGATTCCTTCATTTAACATTGATTAATTCCAAATCAATTAATCAATCAACCATTCCCTATCCATTCATCTTAATTAATCACCCTGGATTAATTATCTTTCAATTACATTCAAATAATTATCTTTAATTAAGTCCACGTTATTATTTATTCTTAACCCAAAACCAATAAGTAAATCTTAATTACTTCATAAATTAATTTAAACTATCATCAATTACATTAATTCTTGATTTCTTATATTAATTAATTTTTCCATGAGTCACTTATTTTTGATTAATTAATCAATCGTTACTTACATCATTAATTATATAAATTAAGGATTTCCAAATTTATTTTAATTTATCCTAATCAACATTTAATTTCATTAATTAATAGCACAGTATTAATCATTTCAGTTAATCCAAATTTGTAATTAACTAACTCTTAATTTAATTCATTAAATAAATCAATTGCTCCTTAATTAACCATCTTAATTAATCTCTTGATAAATTCCACCAAGTAATTATATTCTATTAATTACATTAAGTAATTATTTAGCACCGCATCCAATGATTACTCTGAATTACTTATACTTATTTAATTAACTTACAACTTAATTTATTATTTATTTAAACCTTTAATTCTAAGTTAAGTAACCCAAATCATTAATGAATTGAATTAATTAATTATTCATTTTAATTACCCTTCTAATTTAATGTATCACAAATTATTAAGCCTTTAGTAACTTTTAAAACTGAAACATTTTCTTATTTATGTTTTAAGTTTTGAACAACTTAAAATTCCCAATACTTCGAGTTAAGTAACAATCAACTCGAAAATCATCCAAAAACCAAAGTCACCCGATCATCAATTCATAATGCATACCAAATCAGTTTAATCATTCAACCAAATATTTAAATTCAACCATTTAAATTTAAATGGAAATCCAACAGAGTGAGATTTACTCACCTTTGCCCCTTAAATTTGCAATTCACCTCATTCTCGACTTGGTTTCCCGGGTTATAACCTTGTATAAAAATGATCTTATTAATATTCGAACAATTTGAACAATTAAACTCCCATTTGATAAATTTATTTAACCACACCTTTTATTACCATTAACAAAATTTAATTTGCTAATAATTCCCCTTTATAGATCTTTTAGTAACCAAATAAATTAAATAAGTCAATTGTAAAATTTTATCACCACTCCCTTATAAAATTTACTTCCAAAGTCTTATATAAATTTCTAGTATATATAAATTTAAACTCTGAAATTTTTTTTTTAAAACTAAACGGTAACCCATTTTTTTTTAAAAAAACAATATACTGAAATATATACGTATGCATGTTGAAAATTAATAAATGGACAAATTGAATTCACAGAGTTTTACACTTAACTAAAATAAAATTTTAATAACCTTACTGTATATTTACACACGCATATAAAAATTAAAACAACAGGAATACTTACTCCTCGCAGAACCTTTCGCCTCAAGCTCGTGAACGAACGGGGAGTCACGATCCTCCCTGCACTGCTCGATCAATGCACCCTTCTCGGCATCCTAGCATCGAAGCCCTGGATCAACGAACTAGTTCCACCATTTCGAACACCGAAATCGTTCGCCACTTTGTGACCTCGAGCCTACTGCCGATGAAGGTCGCTGAATCCCCCAGAGATCCCAAACCCAAGAACCGCGATCGACTTTCCCCCTTTTTTGAACAGCCTCGTTTGCGATGTTCGACCTGATGAAATCGAGGACGAGATCGATTTGTTCGATCGGTTGAAGAAGCAGCTCCCATGTTTTCGATTTTTCAAATGATTCAGTCTAGAAGCTTGAGGGAGACGAAGAGGAGTTTGGCCATAGATTTCAAAGCTTCTGCCCTTTTTTTTTTGAATTCGATTTCAATTCGAGAGGGAGATAGAAAAGGGGTTTCGGTTTCCTTTTTTTTTCTCTTGTATACTTTTCGTGAGTATGGACTGAAGGCGGTGGAAGAGTAGATGTGATATAAAGTTGGGGAAGCGTATTGGAGAAGATTACTGTTTATTTGATTTAACTTTTATATATATTTCCTTTCAAAATATCTCAACTCCTAACGTCGCGTTTACCTACCGTACAATAACACGACAACTCCAAACATTACGGAAATTGAAATCCGACAATAATTCAGCATTACGGATCCAATAGAACTGGTTTCGTCGAATTCCGAGACTGTGTCTCGGAAGGCTATTTTTAAATACAAATTTAAACGATATATTATTTAAAATTAAACAATCACCTTTAAATTTATTTTCAACCATTCTATCACCTTCAGTATCATCATTATAAATTGTATAAGCCTTCAAATTATTTTAAACAGGCCTGGAAATTTCAAATTCAACAATTTACCCAATTTCAATTATTAAATTCAATATTTAGATTATATACTTCAATGATTTAATTATCAAGTAAATATTGATATCTCGAATTAAAGTTACAATTAACCTTTAAATGTTTAAAATCAATTTATTATTCCAATTTAAATTGTTAGAAATTCCGGGTCGTCACATTTGGAAAACGTTCTTCGGTCACGTTTTCTGTTTTTCTACGAACTATTTAATTTGGTAAACAAATTTTGAAAACGATTTTATCATCATTATTAATTAATTAAAATGAGTTTATTTTCATTATAAAACCTACATATTGAATTTTTAAATTAAATAAATATTCACTAATCAAAGCAGTGAAATTCCGGGTCGTTACATGTGTGTTTAGAAACTCACTAAAAATTCCAACGAAGACATTTACTATCGTAGGCGTCGACACTTCCATTTCAGCTATCGTTATCGACTAGAAATCCTCCCTGCATCACCTACCTTTCATCTAGCTTCAGCCATAGCGCTAACCTAACTTCCACCATCGTAGTCATCATGAACAAAAGCACGTCGCCCAACGACAATGAAGTAGCCCAGGTCGTTCAACCTCATGCGTACCTCCTCCATCGCATGCCTAGGCCACAGACTCCCTGTCACCATCCATCTCCAGTTATGTGTGAGTCTAAGTAGCGATTCCCTGGCTTCTGTCTTGCACGAGCATGGACGCGGCTCCGTTAGTTTGCCATACCTCATTCAATCGAGTGCTAGGTAATCGTGATAGTTTCTTTTTTAATATAATACAATTTAATTTCTGATTTTTGAGAACGGGAATGATTTTTCCTAAATGGCTTGGGACTTGTTTAATTAATGGCTAGATTTTAAATTTTCTACTTTACCCAATTGTTTTATCCGCTTTTCATCTAAATTACTCTCTTATTAAGTTGTAAATAACTCCAATTTAATTCAAATTGATCTTCACTTCATTACACACGATATATTTCAATATCTACATAATTTCTTCTTTTGATTACCCATTTATTTTCACTATTTATTTTCAAAATATTAATTATCACAAATCAAATTTGAATACAATCATTTTAGTTAAATTTATTTATTTATATGGAGTAGAAATCAAGGATGTTACATTCAACGCCCTCAATCAAAATACGACCTATAGCCTTTCCCATACTGTTCAAATGTTGCCATCTTCATCATTGGGTTAGAGCTCTATTCAATGATGCCCAAAGGTGCACACCACCGAGAGAAGAACTATGATGTTTACTAATTCGCACCACTCGCTTTCTATCCCTGCCAAAGCTAAACCCTAATCGAGGAATGGAAGTCGGCCACGCTCAAACACTGTCGCATCATACCATGCCACCGTACACTACATAAACACGGTAATTTACCAGCACCGAAAAGGCATCGGTGGGGGTCGGTAAAAGCCTTACTGATGTTGCGCCAGTGCGCTATCTGGTGTCAGTAAAAATTAGGTCAGTAAATTTATTTCGACGCCTTAAAGACACCTTGCGTGGGGTATGTCACCGATGCCATACAAACACCATTTTCCAATGACTTTTCGATGTCAATTTTCCGATGCCATTACGACCCCCTGCCGACTACTATTAAAATTGTGTAACTTGGATTTTCCGACATCATTTCGATGACTTTCCAACGCCTTAATGACATCCAATTAAATTGTTAAAATCAAATTTTCCTACACGATTTAGACGCCCTGTCGATGCCTTTTCTAAAACATATTACAATATTCCTACTGCATTTCTAACCTCAACCACACATTTAAATAAATATATATATATAGTATATATTCACCTCAACATAATATATATCACAAATGCATATGCCATACTATCACGTACCACCAAATTCATATACCAAAACATATTACCCAACATGATAATATCATAAATATTGTTCGACATCATAATATCCATACAATACCATCATAATACAGACCAAATATCCAAATAGTACCATCATAATACAAACCAAATATCCAAGCAATATGATCACAATATATACAAATCAAACATCCAAACAATAACAACACAAATACTTCATGCTCCCCTGAACCATGCCTACCATCACTATTTTGATCACCATCACCAGAAATGTCCTCGTCTAGAAAGCATCGCAAAAATGCATCTGTAAGCAATCCAAGCTTCTTCTCTAGCTTACCGACGTGTAACTTCAACCGTCGATTTTCTGCTTCTACTGCATTACTGACTTTAGCAGCTCCATCTAATGTTGATCTCTGCATTTTAACCAAATTTATGTGTTAATAACGAGTAATTTTTTATTTCAACTATTGTATTTAGTGAAACAAAATTTTTAAATTTGCATTAATCAGATATTTGTTTAATTAATTGAGTGATTTAACTTGTATATTTGTTTAATTTATTGGTTGACTTAGAAAAAAGGTAGTTGAATTCGAATAAAATCTTGTTTAATTTATTGAAACGAAATTTATAATTTAACTCAATTATATATACATTTGTTTAATTTTTTGAGTGATTTAACTTATATATTTATTTAATTTATTGTACGATTTCAAAAATCTATAATTTAACTCAAATAAACTCTTGTATAATGTACAAAACAAAATTTATAATTTAACTTAACTATATATAATTTATTGAGTGATTTAACTTATACAAACATACTATTGTTTAGTTTATTGAAATAAATTTTGTAATTTAACTCAATTATGTATACATTTGTTTAATTTATTTAGATTTAACTTATATATTTTTTAATTTATTGTGTGATTTAAAAATCTATAATTTAACTCGAATAAACTGTTATATAGTTTATTAAAACAAAATTTATAGTTTAACCTAATTATATATATATATATATTATTGAGTGATTTAACTTATACAAGCATACTCTTGTTTAATTTATTGAAACAAAATTTATAATTTAACTCAACTACATAACACACACACACATATATATATATATATATAATTTATTGAGTGATTTTACTTACATATTTGTTTAATTTATTATGTGATTTAAAAAAATTCAATGTCTCTTGTTTAATTTATTGAAACAAATTTGTAATTTAAGCTAATTATATATTTGTTAAAGTTATTGAATGACATAACTTATATATTTTAACTCAAAGTCAATCTATGTTTAAAATGATGATATTTGGGATACATATAGGCTATAACATACTTGTGATTCTTGGAATTTATAACAACTCAAACTTAATTATACTAAGCATTCATATTAAATACGCACACACATACACACGCACATGTGGTCCTTGGGATTTAAAACCAATGTATGCATGCATATAGTATGCCATACAAACATACACACATACACACACACACACATACATACACACACACACACACATATATATATAAATATGGTTTTGCATAAATATATACAAATTATCATAATATATAACGAAAGTGTAAGCTATTACGTACCCTCGAACTACTGTCGTAGTTGGGCTTATGATCCACCCTTTTTGTAGCAGCTCCAGTGAGTGTGTGGAATACATCTTCGTCTACTTCTCTAGTTATCTCCACACCTTAGCTTTGAAGTTGCTCAATCTAAGCTCAGTATTTTGCATATTTTTCATTTTACGTATTTATCAAAATTTTATACATGTACATATACATAAATATTATGTTAATACATGTATACATACCACAAACTCTGTAAAAGCATCTTCTAAGTAATTATTAGCGATGGACCTATCCGATGACTCAATCTTATGAGTCCTACAATAGAGTTTCCAAGATGAAGGCTCACTATGCCGAGCTTCATACTAAAATTTGAATTAAGTAAGAATCATATAATTCTATTTTAATCCTTAAATACTATAAGGAAAAGAGTCTCTAAAAACATGACAATTGTGACTCCTCAATCCCGACAGTTGAAAATCCTTTATATCAACACGTCTTCTCATGTAAGAAGCAATTCCATCTGAAAACCTTGAATCCCACTCTAATAGTTTTTGTCGACGCTTATTTTCTAACTCGTAACAAGTAAGACATTTGAAATTTGGTTGTTCGTTATCGATTTTAAGCCCAGGACGATTATAGCATAATGCAATATCCTTTCTTGACTCCAAATCATTTTTTATTTTTCCTTTCACATTCCTTATTGTGTTAAAAAAGTTCACGAACACGTTTTCTTATTATGCCTTATGTCTATATTATGTCGAAGTTTATGACTTTTATAATATGGTGTCTCTCAAAATATAATTTGTTTACACCAATTGTGATGCTCTCCTTTACCAGGAATTTTGGACTCTTTTCCTATCTCGTGTATTTAAGGATAATCTTGCACAAGTTTATACACTTCTTCAATACTCCTAATGGACGCTGGCTCAAAAGTAATAGTTGTGCTTCGTATAATTTTTTTGATCAAATCTAAAACTATTGTTTACACGTAAAAATTAACGATATTGATCCCACCAACATTTTTTCCACCACATGTTAGTCTAGATGATTCTGTCCAATCCATGCAAACAGGAGCAACAAATTTCTACAAGTACTCCATCCAAAAAGCATCCCTTACACAAGAAAATTGTTTATCATCCACAACAAAAAAGAAAAAAACCTAAAGTTCTTTTTATTTGAGACATCGTATGTTACTCTCAGTCCACTGCTTTTTTAATTCATCGACCAAAGGCTGGAAGTACACGTATTTCCCTTTTTTGGATTTTTGGGTCTAGGAACAATTATAGTTAGAAACATTTATGAATTATTCATACAGGTTCAAGGAGGGAGATTGTAAGGTGTTAGAATAACTGGTCAAATTGAGTAAGGCTTACTGAACAAAGCAAATGAGGCAAAATCATCTATACACAAACCTAGCCTAACATTACGTGATTCTTTTGCAAAATCAGGATATGTCCTATTGATACGTTTCCAAACCTCACTGTCTAAAGGATGACATAAAAAATGTTTATCTTATTATCATTCACTATGCCCTCGCATGTGTTTCACTATAGCGACAGTTACATATAACCTTTGCAATCTCGGTATAACAGAAAAATAATGCATTTTGGTGAAAGGTACGTCTTTACTACTGGTTTTCATTGATTTATATCTAGATTGTTTACAGAATTTACACAATGCCAAATCTTTATCTTTCTTCCACTAAATCATGCATCCACTTGGACATGTGTTAATTTTTTCATAAGGCAATCCAAAGGCAGAGGTGTCTCTTTTATGGGAGTACCAGTTCTCCATCAACACATTGTCAGGTGGAAGCATTTCTTTACATAAGCCAAGAATTGTGTTCATTGTAAGTTTTCTGATGCATTGTGTTTGGATTTTATAATGATTAATGTAAAGACCAGCAAATTTATCACTTTGATAAAGTATATTTATTTTTAAATATTCAAATATAAGGCTTTATAACATAAGTTATAAGGATCTAAACCCAAATAAATAATGATAATACTTGTTTAAAAGGTTTAGAAACAAAAGAAGGATATTCGGATTTTTCGTAAAAAATGATGAAAAGTCAGTTTTTAGTAAATTTGGGATTTTCTCAATAATCGCACACGACTTTGGATAGGTACACTTATTTATCTAAATAAGTGAGAATATGGAATAAAATAATTTATTTTATTTTTTGAAATAAAAAGTAATTATGGCATCATCATAATAATTTGTAATTAATTTATTAGGATTAAATCGAGATTTAATGATTTAATAATTCATTTTATATATTATAAAGTGATAGGAAATAGATTATAATGATTCATAAGAAGTTATAATCATGCTTAGAAAAGATAACACTAGATGTAACGTTATTGAGATTTTTTTTGGCAAAGCCGACGGGGTTAACTGGACCCCTACCAGTTTATTGGTACACCCAAAGAGTTACAAAGATACAAGAGTAAACTACAAAGGAAAACCGAGGAAACAAGGTGTACCAATCACAAGAGAATACAAGACACAACACAAAGAAAAAAGCTATATAGAAAGGTTTGATTCAAGCCTAGATGAATGCATTTAAAATTCCAGGATCAAAAGCAAACCGCAAGTGACGTAGACCAGTATGAATATCATGCACAAGGTACGCAGCCAGTTGCACGTCAGATTTGGCTTTCACCATTTGAAATACTCTTATATTCCTTTCTAACCATACAACTTACATGAACTTTTTCATAACCCAGATTACCAGTCTTGAGTAAACATTGGACACAGTAGTAATTTTGTGAATTCTTTCCCATTCTACTCCATATCATTCCTACCAATTTTCGACATGACCATTTTCCACAGTCTATGGATGGGCAGGCAGGTGAAAAACAGATGAGCAGTAGTCTCTGGCTGACCCTAAAACACACAACGCTCATCCACAAGCATCCCCCTACTTAGAGCTTATGTTTAATGAAAATAACATTCTTTATCGTTTTCCAGAAGAATAAATTTTATTTTTCTGAGCTATCTTTACTCCATGACCTTCTATACCATCTGCAATTAGCAACCACTTCGAAATTCATCAGGGTGGAGTAGAAATTCCCAATAGTGAAGGCTCCTCTCGAATTCTTCCAAATGGTGCCAGAAAACTACTGAGCTAAGAAGTTGAAGCTTTGAAGAAAGTTCCATAACAGTCTAATCCTGGCATTAGAGTTGTATGGGAGTATAATATGATTGTGATGCAATAAATCATTAACTCTGGAGTTAACATGTATACCAGATTGAGCAATTTCCTGATGGCTCAAGAGGTTACTGTTATCCCACCTTTTAGCAAGACCGTGATACCAAAAGATTAGCTGGAGACCAATGACAGTTCTCCTCGATTGCCAGTTATGTACAGGTTAACTATGGATGTCGGCAAATTTTGTCCAAGTCCGGATCAAGCTACAATTGATATGACACGACGATCAAGGCTAGTAGAGGCTACCTTTCAAATTTCAGGCCAATCGGAGTTCGTATGCTCGAGATATGGATAGATCAATGTTGGAAGAAACGAGTTTGGTATCGATACTATTCATACCCATGTATTTCGTATCGATACCCATGGATACAAACAAGGCATTCGTATCGATCAGGGAGAAGGATACGATGCTGTTCGACTCGATGCTGTTCGATGCAGGGCTGTTCGACTCGATGTTGTTCGACTCGATGCAAATTCGTATCGATCAGGTCACATGATTGATACGAAGTAGTGGATACAGATTGATGGACACGAACATGACCAATGCAGACAGATGGATACGAATGAGCACGAAGCATGGATGCGAATGAAGAATGTGCATGATTCGAGGGAAGAAACGGTCAACACGGCATGGAGAGTGGATCGAGCCTTGGAAGTAGCACCACGTCATCGACAAGCATGTGCGCTGTATCGATACGATCCGGTATCGATACAAAATTGATCGATACGAATAAAGTACCACGCGAACACTACATTTCGTATAGGTCATATCTCAAGATCTACAAGTCCAAATGCTATGAAATTTTCACAGGAGCTTACGTACAAGCCAACGAAGGTTCGTGCCAAGTTTTGACTCCATTGGACAAAATCTTGATCGATACGAATTACGTTTGTATCGATAACGGATCAAGTCGAAACTTCATGGTATCGATCGCGTGGGCCCACTCACGTGCCAGAAGAAGTCTCCTGAAGTTTGAGTGAGATATTTGCATGGAACACCTATAAATAGCACCCCAGGGCCTACATGAAAAGGATCTTTTTGGCTTCTCAACGTCCAGATTCTGCTCGATTCAACATTGCACTCCATAGCGGCTATTATACTCGAATTTTTTCATTGTAATCCGCTGTAATCAGTTGTAACGAGCAAGCAAAGTTAATAAAAGATTAACTTTTGGAGTGGACGTAGGCCTGAGATAGCCAAACCACTATAAATCCTGTATCTCCGTTTGTTTCTTTCCGTTTTAAGTTTATTATTCTTCATTTTTTATCCTCTAAATTATATAGATCTATGATTGGTGATCATTTATTGTTGATTTGTGTACATACACTGGTGCTTTCATGATATTCGGGGTTTGTGACCATTTTTGGCGCAAACACTTTGGTGCCTTCACTGAGAAGGCTAATTCTGGGATTCTATCATTTGGAAGTTGAATTTGAAGGCTTAAGGATTCAGATTTGAAGAGCTATGACAAGGCAATCAAGTAGAAGGCAAAGAGCAGAGAGGAGTCAGCATGTAGGGAGTCATGAGGCTTCCTCAGGAGCGAACCAAGCCTCGGTCTTCATCACTAGAGATGAGATGGAGATAATGATGGGAGCTATGTATGAAGAGCTTCTGAAAAGACAAGAAGAGATGATGCAGAATTTACTTCGAGGAACTGGACAAACCGGAGTGCAAAATCAAGCTAACGCATCCGCAGGAGATGCTGGAGATAGGGATCGGGAGCACAGAGCAACCAGAATTCAGAATGGAGCAGGACCATCTGGCACAACCCCAGAACTAGAGGGCACTTACCCAGGGCATGTTGGCCCAATCCCAAGAAGAGCATCAGGCGGACTTGAGCAACATGGCATTGATAGAGGAATGGACGCCCGTCCAGGAGAACAGATTCCAGGCTTCCCTTGTGAACTCAGGGGGCAGATCAGAGGCGACAGACAAGGGCTACAGCTTGGCGATAGTGACAGATTGGCAGAAATGGTCAGACAAGCCATGAGTGGCGGACTAGTGAATAGAGATCTGGAAGATGTTAATAGGAGTCCCTTTGCACCTACGATCAGGCAAGCTAGGAATCCACCAGAATTCAAGCTACCAACATTAGAGACGTACGATGGAAGGACAGATCCAGTAGTTCATCTGACACGGTACATAAGGCATATGGAGGTGTTGGGGGCATCAGAGGAGGTCATGGCCTGGTGCTTCCCATTGTATTTGACAAACATTGCAGCGCTATGGTTTAGACAACTGGAGAGTGGCTCCATTGGAACATGGACCGATTTGACTGAAAGGTTTATGAGGCAATTCATGGTTCACATTTCGAGACCCAAGAATGTGATGAGTTTGGCAGCACTAAAGCAAAGGACCAGGGAATCATTGAGGAGCTTTCTGACGCGATTCAATGCAGTGGCAGCATCGGTGGATCGACCAGATCCATCCATGGTTTTGATGGCAGCCGTGTCTGGCATAGCTGATGGCACAGAATTCAAAAATTCACTAACGAGGGATCCACCTATGGATCTAGGAGAATTTTATCATGAGGCTGAAGGATTTCTGCGATTAGAGGATGCGAATGCTGAAAGAGAGGAAGGAGAAGGAGTTGATGTTTATGCAGTCAAGGGTGAAAATCCTCCTAAAGCAGATTCAGGAACTAATAGAGGGAAACGGAAGGCCAAGGATAACGATGATGTACCAACACGGCCACGAAAGGAACCGAGATTCACATCTTATACGGAGCTGAACGAGACTTTGGAGCGAATCTACCAAGACACCAGGGGGCAGATTCCTTACCGAAAGCCAATGAGGAGGGATCCGACCAGCAATGAAAGAAGGTCAGACAAGTATTGCTTATTCCATGAGCTGAATGGTCATAGCACAAATGATTGCAGGCACTTGAAGGATGAAGTTGAGGGGCATATCCGGAACGATCTGCTATCGCAATATGTGAGAAGGAGGGCCACGACGGTAGATCAAGAACGACCACCACCTGCACTTATCGGAGACGGCTCAGGATTGAGGCGTCAGCTTGTCATTAATTAATTGGAATAATGACGAATATGTGGCAAACTTCACACCAACACGGTTAAGTCATTTACACATGTATAGGACCGCGAACGATCCTCAAGCATGCTCTGATACGACTATAAACTGCATCAATGTAGGTGTTTGCACTTGGACGTCCCTGTTTTGCTTTTGTTTTCCATTTCTTATTTTTGGACTTGATGTTATTGGACATTTCTGTTGAAAGCTCATTTTGAATGTAAATCTGCTATTTGTGATTCCATAGCGGCTAAGCCACTTACACATGCATGGGGTCGCGAACGGTCCTTAGGCATGCTCTGAGATGGCAATAAACTGTCGTAACAAACAGTTCGGAAACTCACTCGAACGTGAAATCCGACGTTAATGATACTAAATCCCCCCCGGGCACATACAATTCGCCTCGAACGGCACCCGACCGCGAATGGTCACAATTCTCCACGAACGGCACCCGACCGCGAACGGTCACATTCGCCTCGAACAGCACCCGATCGCGAATGATCACAATTCACCTCGAACGGCACCCGATCACGAACGATCACAAATCACCTCAAACGGTACCCTGACCGCAAACGATCACCATTCGCCGCGAACGGAATCCGACCACGAACGGTCACGTAATACCTCGAATGACATACGATCCCAAACGATCGTCATTCGCGGTCAGATAAGACTATCAATTTATTTGCAGTTCATCAACAGGATATGAACATCCAGCTCACGGCATTAAAAAACACACCTTTCTATCGCAAGGCATGTTTTGGGGGGCAAGTGTTATCCCACCTTTTAGCAAGACCGTGATACTAAAAGATTAGCTGGAGACCAAAGACAATTCTCCTCGATTGCCAGTTATGTACAGGTTAACTATGGATGTTGGAAAATTTTGTCCGAGTCCGGATCAAGCTACAATTCATATGACACGACAATCAAGGCTAGTAGAGGCTATGTTTCAAATTTCAGGCCAATCGGAGTTCGTATGCTCGAGATATGGATGGATCAATGTTGGAAGAAACGAGTTTGGTATCGATATTGTTCGTACCCATGCATTTCGTATCGATACCCAAGGATACGAACAAGGCATTCGTATCGATCAGGGAGAAGGATACGATGTTGTTCGACTCGATGCTGTTCGATGCGGGGCTGTTCGACTCGATGTTGTTCGACTCGATGTTGTTCGACTCGATGTTGTTCGACTCGGTGTTGTTCGACTCGATGTTGTTCGACTCGATGCAAATTCGTATCGATCAGGTCACATGATCGATACGAAGTAGTGGATACAGATTGATGGACACGAACATGACCAATGCAGACAGATGGATACGAATGAGCACGAAGCATGGATGCGAACAAAGAATGTGCATGATTCGAGGGAAGAAACGTTCAACACGGCATGGAGAGTGGATCGAGCCTTGGAAGTAGCACCACATCATCGGCAAGCACATGCGCTGTATCGATACGATCCGGTATCGATACGAAATTGATCAATACGAACAAAGTACCACGCGAACACTCCATTCGTATCGATCATATCTCAAGATCTACAAGTCCAAATGCTATGAAATTTTCACAAGAGCTTTTGTACAAGCCAAAGAAGGTTCGTGCCAAGTTTCGACTCCATTGGACAAAATCTTGATCGATACAAATTACGTTTGTATCGATCACGGATCAAGTCGAAACTTCATGGGATCGATCGCGTGGGCCCACTCACATGCCAGAAGAAGTCTCCCGAAGTTTGAGCGAGATATTTGCATGGAACGCCTATAAATAGCACCCCAGGGCCTATAGAAAAAGGATCTTTTTGGCTTCTCAACGTCCAAATTCTGCCCGATTCAACATTGCACTCCATAGCGGCTGTTATACTCGAATTTTTTCATTGTAATCTGCTGTAATCAGTTTTAACGAGCAAGGAAAGTCAATAAAAGATTAACTTTTGGAGTGGACGTAGGCCGGAGATAGCCGAACCACTATAAATCCTGTGTCTCCGTCTGTTTCTTTCCGTTTTAAGTTTATTATTCTTCATTTTTTATCCTCTACATTATATAGCTGTGATTGGTGATTATTTATTGTTGATTTGTGTACATACACTGGTGCTTTCACGATATTCGGGGTTTGTGGCCATTTTTGGCGCAAACAATTACTAAGGATGCAACCAAAATCGGACCAGGGATCATCCCAAAAACTGACATTATAAGTATTTGTAATAGAGTATTAATATAAGGCAAAACTACATCCCTAAGCTTAAAAATATTCGTCCAAGTCCAACTAGAGTTTTGAGGAATCTGCATATTCCAAAATTGTTTTCCATGAGTAACATATTTCTTTGACCATTTAACCTTAATGCCATGAGTAACATGTTGCCATGAGTAAAATGTGATGGGTTAGTGAGATTTCACAGCATGAAATCGCAGTACTTTAAAATATGTGATAAAATGGGTTTTTAATTGATCTGACGAGTTTTAATTAAATTAAAATTATTAAAATATAATTTATAATTTCCATTTACATCCGTACATAGATAAGAATACATCGGATATATAATGTGACCAACAAACAAAATTGGATTTCGTTATAAAATGGTACAAAGAAGTTGTCGAAACGTCGCTGAAACACCATAAATAAATAAATATACACACTTAGAACTTCGAGATTATATTTACATAAATGGAAGTCGTATTGAAATACAAGGTGATGGAACGAAATGCGCGTGTGTACACGAGTACGTGTGAGCGTGTGTACGTGTACACACATGTGCGTGTATGTACGTACCACGTGCGTGTGTGGCACGAGTGCATGTGTGCATGAGGGTGTGTGTATGTGTAGGGGGGGCGTGTGGGGGTGTGGATGAGTGAGTATGGGTGTGTACTTGTGATGTGATGGAGTGTGGTGATGTGAAGGGGTAAGGTGTAGAAGTGAGTGTGTGATGTGATAGGTTATGGTGTGTAAGGAGGAGTGTGGGGATGTGATGGGGGTATGGAGGTAAGGTGGTATGCTTGAAGTGACATAAAGCATTGTAATTTAAATAAAAATCCTAAGCTATAAATAAGCGCAACCTGTTCCTTTCTTCTCTTTTCATTTCATTTCCTTACTTTCTTTCTCAAAAGCTTCATTTCTCCCTTAGAAACTCTAATGGCTTCCTAAGAGGATTCTTAGGAAACTAGTTCAATATCAACTCAAAATCAATAAGTGTGTACATCAATCTCTCTCTAAACAACGTTCTACACACAACGAGCCAAGCTACGTCGCTTGAAACTCGACGAAGCTCCAGTAACAAACCTTGGCCACAAGTAATATGAAGTGGAGGTGGAGTTTGGAAGCTCCGATGAAGAAAAAGCAATGGTGGATTATGCCGAAGTAAAGGCTTGAAGCACCGGAGGAGTGTGGAAGCAAATAAAAGAGCAAAGGTTTAAGTTTTCCTTGGTTCATGTCAAGGCCGAACCACATAGTGTTGGGGAGGAGATTAGAAGCTTGTCGCGGAGTGGAAGATATGACAAAATCATGCTGAGAAAGCTCGGGAAGGAGGGAGCTTGATTGTAAGAACACTTCACCGCTTAAAGTTTAGCTTTATGATTATAAAGTGATATTAATGTTTAATTAATATGGATGCAAGTTAGTAAGACACACTTCACCTCTTTAGCTTAGATTTATGATTAATAAGTCATAATGAGTATAACTTGTAAATATGGACATGTTTGGAAAGTTAATTAACAAGTTATAAAAAGTTAGTAAGCAAACTTGAAAAGTTAGTAAGAAAACTTGAAAAGTTAGTAAGCAACTAGTAAAGAAAAGTTAGTAAACTCGGTTGTGTTGATTTACTAATCTTTGGATGTTATATGGATGATTGAATGATTTGGTTGTGTTGATGGTGTGATATTATATGGTAAGTATAAACAATACACCTATGTTAGTTTGACATGTTTAAATGTTAATATCATGACTTTTAAAAGGAATTCCAAGTCACGTTACACATACATTGATATGTGTACAAACGGAAAGGGTTAAGCCTCTTTAAAATAAAAGAGAAAAAGGATTTAAAATGGGTTTTAAATCATAAAAAAGTTTGAATATAATATTATAATATTATATAAGATAAAATATTGAAAAATAATATTTTATAAGTTGAAAAAGTAGAAATAAATGGTTATAATAATTTATAAGTGTTTTGGAAGTGTCCCGGGCAAGTTCCGGAACATTTACCAAACGGTCAAAATTGGACACTTTCCGGAGTGATAGTTCGCGGTTATGCGACCTGTAATTTCGGACGGAAGTGTAAACTGCATTTCAAGTTGGAATGACTTGAACCGGAAAATGATTTTTTCGTAAAGTTAATAGCTTTCAAATGGATCCGAAAAGTTAAGTTTTCCATTTGAAAATCTCAAGTTATGAGTAAAACATTTTTCAAAAAGGTCGTTGTAAGAGCGGTTAAATCCATATTTTTATAAGTTGAGTTTTATAATTCTGAAAACTATGAAATAAATTTCTAAATTCATTATTAATATAATAATGAGTTTTTGGAAAATAAAATTGAGTTTATACTTAATCAAAAGTATAATTATGGAAAATGACCTAGTCAATCACTATTCACTTGCGATTAAGGAATTGGATTTTGAAATTAAGGAACCAGAAGGAGTTTTTGACCCAAATCTTTTAAGAATGATTTCATAATAATTAATTTTGATTTTTAAGATTTACTTGGGAATTTTTTAAAGACTTAAAATGGTCAAATTCTATAGTCAAATGAATTGTTTAAATAATAAACAATATTTGGAAATAATCTCGGAAGTGGCATTAGACTTCAAGGTACGGAAGCGACTGTTATTTAAAGGATAAAGAATGTGATCGAACCAAGGTCTGGGAGGAAATAGTTTCCCCACTTGGAAGGCCTCATTGTTTGTTGATACATAACTAAGTTTGAAATTGAAAACTTAAGTTATGAATGAGGTATTATCTCTAAATGAGAATAAAAGTAAATAACAAAAAGAGGTACGCGGTAATACTTAAGAGTACATCTTGTCTCGTATGTGAGGTCTGAGAAAGCAAACAAGGTAGTTTACAGGATGGGAAATCCATCTGACCTTGTTTATTTCTTAGACGAGGGGTGGAACGGATCGAAAGGTATATCCGGGTACTTATCAAATATCATGTAAAAGTTTTGACAAGGTAAAGAAAAGGAATCTGGATAAGCAAAAAGGAATTGGAACTCGATTGTTATGATGTTAAGTTGGGTGATTTTCTGGGTGTCGATCTGACGTTGGTTTATGCCTTCGGGGTTTGAACGTGGGAAATTATTCTCTTAATGTTTTACAATCAGGAATTGATTCTAATTGAGAAAAGGGGTTAAGCAATTAAATTAAATAAGGCTTAATGATTCTGTATACACATATACACATTTTATTTCGATAATTGATATCGAAGGAACCAGGATTGGATTTAGGGTAAAGTCCCAATCTGAAGACCACTTTGAATCAATGAACGACATTCCAAAAATGGACAAATGATTAAAGAAACCGAGATGGAAAATCTCTATGACGTCGAAGATTGGAGATCTTCTACGACAATTGGGTTGCTTGTTGATAACCTCGGAGTTTGTCCCGAGGTAAATGAATAGCAGTGATTCCTTGTTGTGGGATCTGCGATGATGCAATGGCTGTGGCTACTGCGATTAGGGATGCAATAGGTTGGTGCCTTCGATTCATCCTTTACCTGGATGACTTGCATGAGAGAATGTCTGACAAAGCATTTCCTATGATTATGAACGTTGACTTTTACAAACATACATCTGTTTGGTGGCGGAGAAGGCAAATTCTCTTAGCTTAATACCCTTCTCTAAGACGTACGAGCTCGGAGGTTATATTTTTGTGGGAGTCAATTAGTAATTGGAGGATCTGGTAATGTGGCATTCAAAGTGAATGAGCTGGAATGAAAAGGTAATGCATTACCTCGAGCCTCATCAAATGGAGAGTGATTGAAATACGGCATGCAGGAAGATGAGTCATGGTTTAGCACCTATGAGAATGCCTGCATTTTCCCTTCTAGATAGAAAACTAATTTCCCTTTGTATGATGGGATTTAAAGTATGTGGTATGAGCGTGCTCGGAAGGTCGGAAACGACCGGAGAAAATGGCGTATTCGGTCTATCGGTTGGATAGGCAGTCTTATTTAGGCATTGGGTAGGGAACTTACACCCAGGTGCATCCCTCTATAGGTGTACTGTACGGAAGGTAGTCCCTTACCTTGGTTGATAGTATGGAATTCAATAATCCATTAAGAGCCTTGTTCGATTTTGATTATAGACTAAATGCTAGAATTTAATGAATGTAACAATTTCAGCTAAGATTCATAAGTTTACTTGAAAAGCACTTTTAGAATAATGTCATTAAAAATAATATCCCTAATTTTTGGCGTATTCGTTTTATGGTTATCATAAGCGAAATACGCGTTCAGTGTTTTTATCCTACGTGGTCTTATGAGATACCCTTTATTTTCGAATTACGGATTTCTGGTTTGGCTTCCAATTGTGACACTGTCACATTTGGGATTGTGTTCTTACTCTGGTTTTTCCAAGCTTGATCCGGGTGTTTTCAACACTCGGTTCAGTACCGAGTAATTTTAGGATTAGCTATGCAAGCCGAGAAGCGAGAAGGCTGGACTTGGGGAGTTTCTTGGATAGAGATCATATGGAATCGCATTTTCTTTGGCGTAGTGCAACATGATAGGAGGTTCGAGCTTTCCAAAGGAGTGCTGGAGATCTACATCTACGTAAGGGCGTAGTCTTATTACTTATGCATGCTATGTTTGTTGTTGTTTATCTATTTCAGCAATTGTAAGGACAAAATTTATAACTGTTCAGGCCGATCATAGGTTAGACTCTGATTGATATGTTTTTAAATGTTTCCACTGTAAAGATATTGTTCAATATTATATTTTCTCCATGTGTTGTGAGATTCTATTCTATTCCGCTGTGTTATTCTGTTATGTTCTTGTTTCTTTTATTTCATCCTTAATGTGTCGGTTTTTCGTGTCTTGGGAATTCGTGATTGAGGAGTATCAGTGCGGGTTTTCGGGGTGCGAAAAATTGGGTCGTTACAGCTGGTATCAGAGCATTGGTTAAGTGACAACCGAGGCTTGATTGGGTGAATGTCTCATCAGAGATAGGATTTTTTATATCCTAGGATGAGTTACTCGTTAGAGATAGGGATAGTAATACCCTAGAATGAGTCTGAGTGTGTGTATATGAGCACGTATTTTTATTTTTATATATAAAATAATTTTTCACAGTAAATGAAATAATTTTACCTTAGAATTATATTATGTCTTTCAAAAGGAATGATAGCTATATCATTTATCGATTGATATGATTAGTGATGGTTTGAATTTAAAAGAGCGTATTGAAGTTAGACATTCAATCTGAGTTTGGACAGCTTGGGATTAGAACTTCACAGATCGACTGTATGTTGTTCGGGAAATGACACTAAGTTGATAGGATCACACATAAAAACCAGGATTAGGTTGATAATCATGGATAGAATAAAATACCATATCTCCGACCGGGGTTATAGGTAATCAATTTATTTTGATATGCTTAGCTTTGTATTATTAAGGATTGATTGATGTATGATGGTTGCTTATTAAATATAAAATTGGAACCTGGACATCTTGTGACTAGAATCTCACAATTTGACTATAAGATGTTCAGAGATAAGTTAAGACACCCTGACCGAAATAGAAGTAGTAGATTTGGTCAGTGATGAAGACTATGATATACCCTTTGCCGACTTGCTTTGTTCTGAGGAAGGGAGTGATATGTGGATCACCGATCTAGCTAGTTCCGACATAGTGGATTATTCTGGATTTCGCTTTGAGGATTGGCTGGGATTTCCACCCGAGCCAGTGGTAGGTTATGAGTGGGTTGAGTCGTGGGTAGATGACTCCGAGACACCGGTTTCCGGTATAGACTCCGACCATAGTGGAGGCCTAGGATACATAGAGGAACCTTATGAGGAGGCATGGTTAAGCGGCTGTGAGGCGATCATTTTTCCAAAGGATGCATTTTCCCAATGGCAGCAGCAGTACATGGATACACAATCCCAGACCGGGAAAACGATGTAGCGTACGGGCAAGAGGAGGAAGAGATCGAGGAGGAAGATGCCGGTAATCCAGCTGACATCGGAGATCTGGAAGAAAGATATGATACCAAATCAGAGTCCGATTCAGAATCGAAGGCAGAGGCGGAGTTCGAGGTTTATGAGTTTGAAAATGATGTTTGAGTAGGATAGATTAGCAGACTCATGTATCATTATTATGTTCGACCGATAAGCTATAGTAGTATTGTGTAGTAGAATCTTTGCGTTGAATGTTCTTTTTATTAAGGCTATGAAGCAGAAGAAAAATGTAACAAGTTTCGAAAGTAAAACAGTTCTCTTTGTATCTATATCCACTTGTCTAGAAGGATAAAGAGTTTTCTCTTAAAAAAGTAAGGAACTACAGATAAGAGTTTTTTAAAGATTAAGAAGTCTAAAATTGGTAAAAGATAACAACATCCTTAGTTAATAAAAATGAATAACCCTCATTTGTACAAAGAACAGGAGTTTGAATAACAATCACCTTGTGAATTCAATTTCACGATTTGACAAAAAGGTGTTTGATAACAATTATGATATGAAAGTTCAATAAAATTTATTACGATGTTAAATTGATAAAGGCATTTTGTAAAGTCATTCTTTACGGAGAATAAGTTATAAATATAGAATTCTTAAAGAATTTTAGGAAATGAAATCATAACAATATTATTTCCAAAGTTTTGGAAAATATGGAAAGTTTGGTGAACAAGTCTCAGTTTGTTTGGTGATGATCGGAATAATCTTCCGAGTATTGGTCTGATGTTTGTTTCAACAATCGGGATCGTATACATAGTGGATTATCCTCTTTGTTAGTGGGCAACTGAAAACAGGTTCAGTACAGACAAATCCTAAAGATAAGAAATAACTTATTAGAGTTATAAAAGGTACGGTAATTTCAAAGTAGAAATAAGAAAAAGAAGAAAAGGTTTAATGATGATTAGTTCTAGTGTCTCGAAAGTAGCTAAAAATGGGTAGGAGATTGTGTTCGGATGGTATGCACTTCTCTTGAGTATATCCCTCACTGTTAAGGGAATGTAAAGATACTATTGTAATACCCAGATCCTAGTTGTTTTGGAAATTCTTCATCTATACCATTTTGGGATAATTTATAAGTATTTTAAAAGATAACCAAGTACGTATAATGTGCATGAATCACTTCATCGCATTTTGGTCGGGTAAAAATTCGAGTACAGAGCTTGAGGTGTTTACACCGGTACGAAAGAGTATGGATAACTTGATTCTTGATGACAAATGTTGATAAGAATATTTGAGTAGGATGCTTGAGTTTTCTATCATAGTTGAGCGCTATGTAAGGAAAGCAAAGGACTCAAAAATAAGAAGTCTGATCGGTGTTCCACACTAAAGGATCAAGGGATCGGTACTAGTTTGGAAAGCATAGTTGTAAATTCGGATAGTAGATCGAATCATATAGGTTGCATATGGATGGTTTATATACATCATGCGAGAAAAAAGTTGGCACTCGTCATATTTTCCAATCTTGGTATTTTCGGGGACGAAACTCTTTTAAGGAGGGGAGAATGCAACGGCTCGCAAATTTATCACTTTGATGAACTATATTTATTTTTAAATATTCAAATATAAGGCTTTATAATATAAGTTATAAGGATCTAAACCCTAATAAATAATGATAATACTTTTTTAATAGGTTCAGAAACAAAAGCAGGTCGGATTTTTCATCAAAAATGATAAAAAGTCAGTTTTCAGTAAATTTGAGATTTTCTCAATAATCGCGCACGACTTTGGATAGGTACACTTATTTATCTAAATAAGTGAGAATATGAAATAAAATAATTTATTTTATTTTTGGAAATAAAAGGTAATTGTGACAACATCATAATAATTAGTAATTAATTTATTAGGATTAAATCGAGATTTAATAATTCATTTTATATATTATAAAGTGATAGGAAATGGATTATAATGATTCATAAGAAGTTATGATCATGCTTAAAAAAGATAACACTAGTAGTAACGTTATTGAGATTTTACAACGTGAAATCGCAGCACTTTAAAATATGTGATAAAATGGATTTTTAATTAATCTTATGAGTTTTAATTAAATTAAAATTATTAAAATATAATTTATAATTTCTGTTTGCATCACTGCATAGATAAGAATACATCGGATAATGTGACCGACAAACAAAATTGGATTTCGTTATAAAACAATACATAGAAGTTGTCGAAATGTCACCGAAACGCCGTAAATAAATAAATATACACACTTAGAATTTCAGTATTATATTTACATAAATGTAAGATACTGAAATACGAAGGAGACGGAATGAAATACGCGTGTGTACGCGAATGTGTGCATGCGTGTGTACGTGTACACGCGTGTGCGTGTATGTGCGTGTGTGTTCGTACAACGTGCGTGTGTGTGTCATGAGGGCGCGTGTGTGCACGGGTGTGTGTGTGTGGAGGGCCATGTAAGGGTGTGGATGAGTGAGTATGGGTGTGTACTTGTGATGTGATGGAGTGTGGTGATGTGAAGGGGTAAGGTGTAGAAGTGAGTGTGTGATGTGATAGGTTATGGTGTGTAAGGAGGAGTGTGGGGATGTGATGGGGTATGGAGGTAAGGTGGTATGCTTGAAGTGACATAAAGCAATGTTATTTAAATACAAATCCTAAGCTATAAATAAGCGCAACCTCTTCCTTTCTTCTCTTTTCATTTCATTTCCTTACTTTCTTTCCCAAAAGCTTCATTTCTCCCTTAGAAACTCTAATGACTTCCTAAAAGAATTCTTAGGAGACTAGTCAATATCCACTCAAAATCAATAAGTGTGTTTATCAATGTCTCTCTAAACAACGTTCTACACACAATGAGCCAAGCTACGTCGCTTGAAACTCGACGAAGCTCCGGGAACAACCCTTGGCCGTGAACAATATGAAATGGAGGTGGAGTTTGGAAGCTCCGGTGAAGAAAAAGCAAGGTAGGTTATGCCGGAGTAAAGGCATGAAGCACCGAAGGAGTGTGGAAGCAAATAGAAGAGCAAAGGTTGAAGTTTTTCCTTGGTTCATGTCAAGGCCGAACCACATAGTGTTGGGGAGAAGATTGGATGCTTGTCGCAGAGTGGATGCTATGGCAAAATCATCCAGAGAAAGCTCGGGAAGGAGGGAGCTTGATTGTAAGAACACTTCGCCGCTTAAAGTTTAGCTCTATGATTATAAAGTGATATTAATGTTTAATTAATATGGATGCAAGTTAGTAAGACACACTTCTCCTCTTTTGCTTAGATTTATGATTAATAAGTCAAAATGAGCATAACTTGTAAATATGAACATGTTTGAAAAGTTAATTAACAAGTTATAAAAAGTTAGTAAGCAAACTAGAAAAGTTAGTAAGCAACTAGTAAAGAAAAGTTAGTAAACTTGGTTGTGTTGATTTACTAATCTTTGGATGATAACATTGGATGTTATATGGATAATTGAATGATTTGGTTGTGTTGATGGTGTGATATTATATGGTAAGTATAAACAATACACCTATGTTAGTTTGACATGTTTATATGTTAATATCATGACTTTTAAAAGGAATTCCAAGTCACGTTACACATACATTAATATATGTACAAACGGAAAGGGTTAAGCCTCTTTAAAATAAATGATAAAATGGATTTAAAATGGGTTTTAAATCATAGTAAAGTTTGAATATAATATTATAAAAATAATATTATAAAAGATAAAATATTGGAAAATAATATTTTATAAGTTGAAAAATTAGAAATAAATGGTTATAATAATTTATAATCATTTATAAGTGTTTTGGTAGTGTCCCGGGCAAGTTCCGGAACAATTCGCCAAACGGTCAAAATTGGGCACTTTCCGGAGTGATAGTTCGCGATTATGCGACCTGTAATTTCGGGCGGAAGTGTAAAATGTGTTTCAAGTCGGAATTACTTGAAACGGGAAACGTTTTGTCCATAAAGTTAATAACTTTCAAATGGATCCGAAAAGTTAATTTTTTGATTTGAAAATCTCAAGTTATGAGTAAAACAGTTTTCAAAAAGGTTTGTAAAAGTGGTTAAATCCATATTTTTATAAGTAGAGTTTTATAATTCTAAAAATTATGAAATAAATTTCTAAATTCATTATGAATATAATAATTAGGTTTTGGAAGATAAAATTGAGTTTATACTTAATCAAAAGTATAATTATGGAAAATGACCTAGTCAATCACTACTAACTAGCGACTAAGGAATTGGATTTTGAAATTAAGGATCCGGGAGGAGTTTTTGATCCAAATCTTTTATGAATGATTTCATAATAATTAATTATGATTTTTAAGATTTATTTGGGAATTTTATAAATACTTAGAAAAATGGTCAAATTCTATAGTCAAATGAATTGTTTAAATAATAAACAATATTTGGAAATAAGCTCGGAAGTGGCACTAGACTTCGAGGTACGGAAGCAACTGTTATTTAAAGGATAAAGAATGTGATTGAACCAAGGACTGAGAGGAAATAGTTCCCCAACTTGGAAGGCCTCATTGATTGCTGATAAATAACTGAGTTTGAAATCGAAGACTTAAGTTATGAATGAGGTATTATCTTTGAATGAGAATAAAAGTAAAAAACAGAAAGGGGTATGCGGTAATACCTAAGGGTACATCTTGTCCCACCTGTGAGATCTGAGAAAGCAAACAAGGTAGTTAACAGGATGGGAAATCTATCTGACCTTGTTTATTTCTTTGACGAGGAGTGGAACAGATCAAAAGGTATATCCTGGTATTTTTCAAAAATCATGTAAAAATTTGGACAAGATAAATAAAAGGGAATTGGATAAGAGAAAAAGATTTAGAACTCGATTGTTGTGATGTTAAGTTGGGTAGTTTTCTGGGTGTCGATCTGATGTTGGTTTAGGCCTTCGGGGTTTGCACTTGGGAAATTATTCTCTTAATGTTTTACAATCAGGAACTGATTCTAATTGGGAAAAAGGGGTTAAGCAATTAAATTAAATGAGGCTTAATGATTCTGCATACACATATACACATTTTATTTCGATAATTGATATCAAAGGAACCGGGGTCGGATTTAGGGTAAAGTCCCGATCCGAAGACCACTTCGAATCAATGAACGGCGTTCCAAAAATGGGCAAATGATTGAAGAAACTGAGATGGAAAATCTCTATGACGTTGAAGACCGAAGATCTTCTATGATAAGCGGGTTGCTTGTTGATAGCCTCAGAGTTTCTCCCGAGGTAAATGAATAGCAGTGATTCCTTGTTGTGGGATCTACGATGATGCAAGGGATGCGGCTTCTGCGATTAGGGATGTAGTAGGGTGGTGCCTTTGGTTCATCCTTTACCTGGATGACTTGCATGAGAGAATGTCTGACAAAGCATTTCCAATGATTACGAACGTTGACTTTTACAAACGTACATCTGTTTGGTGGTGGAGAAGGCAACTTCTCTTAGCTTAACACCCTTCTCTGAGACGTACGAGCTCGAAGGTTGTATTTTTGTGGGAGTCAATTAGTAATTGGCGGATCTAGCAATGTGGCATTCAAATTGAATGAGTTGGAACGAAAAGGTAACGCGTTACCTCGAGCCTCATCAAAGGGGGAGTGATTGAAAGAGGGCGTGCGGCAAGATGATTCATGGTATGAGCGCGCTCGGAAGGTCAGAAACGATCGGGAAAAATGGCGTATTCGGTCTATCGGTTGGATATGTAGTCTTGTTTAGGCATTGGGTGGGGATCTCACACCCAGGTGCATCCCTCTAGAGGTGTACTATACGAAAGGTAGTCTCTTACCTTGGTTGCTAGTATGGAATCCAATAATCCATTAAGAGCCTTGCACGATTTTGATTGTAGACCAAATGCTGGAATTTAATGAATATAACAATTTCAGCTAAGATTCATAAGTTTACTTGAAAAGCACTTTCAAAATAATGTCATTAAAAATAATATCCCTTATTTTGGTGTAATCATTTTATGGTTATCATAAGCGAAAAAAGCGTTCAGTGTTTTTATCCTGCGTGGTCTTATGAGATACCCTTTGTTTTCAAAATACGGATTTCTGGTTTGGCGTCCAATTGTGACACTGTCACATTTGGGATTATGTTCTTACGCTAGTTTTTCCAAGCCTGATCCGGGTGTTTTCAACACTCGGGTCAGTACCGAGTGATTTCCGGATTAGCTATGCATGCCGAGAAGCGAGAAGGCTGGACTTGGGGAGTTTCATGGATAGAGATCATATAGGATCGCGTTTGCTTTGGCATAGTGCAACATGATAGAAGGTTCGAGCATTCCAAAGGAATGCTGGGGATCCGCATCTACGTATGGGCGTAGTCTTATTACTTATGCATGTTATGTTTGTTGTTGTTTATCTATTTCAGCAATTGTAAGGACAGAGTTTATAACTGTCCAGCCTGATCATAGGTTAGACTCTAGTTGATTTGTTTTTAAATGTTTTCGCTGTAAAGATATTGTTCAATATTAAATTTTCTTTATGCGTTGTGAGATTCTGTTCTATTCTGCTGTGTTATTCTGTTTTATTCTTGTTTCTTTTATTTCATCCTTAATGAGTTGGTTTTTCGTGTCTAAGGAATTTGTGAATGAGGAGTATCAGTGCGAGTTTTCGGGGTGCGAAAAATTGGGTCGTTACAATTAACCTAGATGTCATTGCCAAGTGTGTCATTTTACAACCTTTATAGAGTGGTCATTTCGATGCTTTTAATAAATTCACTTCCAAGTCAAGATCTTCCTTTAAATCTAGCTCTTCAGTCCACGTACTCGGACCAGCAGCATCATAAACCATTTCAGTCATTCTATTTTATATATCAACATTTCTTCAATAAGGGGTTCATCGCAATCCACATCCATATTTACGGTCTTCCCTTGTACAACACGGAATTTTTTCTCCATGATATATTCATATAAGATAGTCGAGCATAAAATCATATTAATGTAAATGTAATATCATAGTATATAAGTTTTAGGCAACGACATTTCGAACATGGACATTGGACTTCTTTCATATTAGTTTTAGTACTAGATGCCAATTTCATGAATGTATCAATACTATTTCTAAAGTGCAATGTAATCGTTCCTTTATTTTTACCTTTAATGTACATCCAACTTTAATCTTTCAAACAATCCATCTTCTATACTCTACATGTAAATAAAATTCACATTATCTTTCACACGGTACTATTATTAATTCAAATTAAACAACATTAAAATAATATTATTAATTATATTAATAATTTAAATAAAATTATTATTTATATTAATAATTTAAATAAAATTATTAATTTTGCTCTTAATTTTTAATAACACTATTAATTTTATGAATAATTTAAATAACATTATTCATTTTGTTCTTAATTTAAATAGCATTATTGGTTTTATGAATAATTTAGATAATACTATTAATTTTGTTCTTAATTTCAATAACACTATTCATTTATTATTGCTTGAAATAACATTATTAATTTTATTATTATGTACTTTCATTAATTTTATTAATACATTCAGTAATATTATTAATTTTGTTATTAATGTTAATAACATTACTAATTTTATGATAAAATAACGAAATTCTCAAACAATTTCAAAGCTATATAACCTAGGGATTCTACACTTTTTTAAATGGCTGACCATCATACTTACCATTACAAAAGAAATGATATTTATATTTCGTAAATTATTTCAAATCGAACGATTAACTAAATTTCGACAACACTTCCCATTATTTCACGTATCATATGCAAAACAATGTACGTAGGGAAAAGAGGGAAGTGTCACCGAAATTTCATTAACCATTCCATTTGAAATATTGATTTATGAAACATAATACCATTGCGTTTATAACTTGTTCAATACTGCGACAAATCTGACAAATAACGTATCAGATGATTGTCGATTTTCGTTATATTTAAAAGACAAAAATCTATATAACCATCATACACATTACATGTCAAATAGGGCAAAATTAAACATATATGGAGTTTCATTAATAATATCATATTAATAACAATGACTTATCTAACAATTCCATAACAATACCAATGATATCTAACCAAAAATCTATATCAATGATCATATACCGATGAATATAAACCAATGGATCTATATCATATACGAAGCTAATCACCGTAGCATTGCATAGAAACTGAATCAGAACAATAAATCATACTGATGGGACCTAGAGCAATGACTAAAAGGAGGAGATATGCAGCTTGGGCTTCGTAGCAATGTCGAGAAAGGAGGAGGCAGCGGTGATCGAAGTCGATGTCGGTTGGAGGTGGTGGGCTTCTCGGATAATTGGGCTTCGAAGTTGAGCACCAACATGGGGATAACAATGGCTTGCGATGACTGAGGCTAGTGGAAAATTGGTGTTGAGGTAGCGACGTTCGAAGTCGAGGGGGGAGATGATGACGGCAACATGCACTTTTTGTTTTTTTATTTTGATTACAATATGGAAGAGAGACGTCGGCTGTGGAATTATGGAGAGGGGTGTGATGACCCATCTCCTCGACTCTTGAAAATCAACACTAATACATCCACGGTATTCATTTGTCGTAAATCACAGTGCCGGGGAGGTATATTTTCAGGGGTAAAGTAAAGTAAAAGATAGAAACACAATATCTCACATTACGTTAAAATAGATAGATAGTACATACAACCACCCTTACTAGGGTACATCAGAGTTTTCATACGAACTAACCCAGCCAGGAATAGTTATAATTGCCTGCTCCCACATTGGCTGGTACAAACTAAACTTAGACATAGCGGAATAATAAATAGATAGATAAACATCCACATCGAGTGCTCCAGCTGCATTTGCTCCAAAACCCTCTTCCAGCATGCTCTTCCCCAAAATACTCCCAAACAGAATCCTAACCACTTGGCTGCCTGGAAAATAGGGCACCTAGAGTTTAGAGGGAAAACAAAATAAACTTCGGGTCAGTCATAGGACTGGTGTGAGAAGTAAAAATATGTTGTTTGAAAACAAATGGGTATCTCATAAGACCACGCCGTGCATAAACACAGAACGAGTTTTGTAACTACCCGAATTCTAATGGGTCCGGATTTTTTGCCAAAATGCTAAAAATCCAAACTCACTGAGGACCGAATTGGGTATCTAGTATCTGGTATCCTGCAAATAGGCAAAGATATATATATCAGAGCTCAAATAAATATCTCGTAGTGGAACTGACTAAAATATAATAGTAAGTAAATACTCACCAAGGTAATAACACATTCTAAACAAGTGTCACAAAGCTGGATAATCTCTGCCTTCTATCTAACCTGTAGGATGTTATGAGGAGGGGGTCAGAACTAAAATTCTGGTGAATGGACAAATTATACACTTCTAAACATAATTCTACATATACCGTTCTATTTCCACTTTCTGTTATATTAGGTTTATTGGGTTTATAATACTCTCGCCTCTGTGCGTGAATCGTACCCATCTTCTCCCTAGTAGATTAAGACCTAATAACCAATATATATATATATATATATATGTAGCTAGATTCCCAAAGACCGCATCGGTCCTAGGTACTACCCATAGTACCTTCTGTATCCTCCTCGAAAAGGACTCCATTGTCTCGTTGCTAGAGCGTACTGAAACTACATCTGTAAAGGACAGCTTCATGAGCCCTACAATATAGATGTTCTGGCGTCTACTATGAAAATGTAAAACTGCGTCCGCACTAGCTTATACAAGTGCTCGGACATCCACAATGTACCACCCAGTGCGTACCTTGAGGACTATACGTAATCGTTCTGTCTACTCCCTGAATCCCGCCAACAAGGTCTACCTTGTATAGAACTCAGTCAGGGATTTTCTATATCTGTAAAGGTCCGCTTCGTTAGGCCTACAATACAGATATTCTACTTGGTCTGTCACTTTTCTCATCATGGCTATGGCCCCACGCAGCCCTCCTTAATCAATCGAAAGACTTCTCAAGAGTTAAGTGGTTGTGCCCTACTGCAAACAATCTAAACATCCAATTGGCTGCGCCCCTCATCCAATGTCTCGATAGTGAAAGAATCATTGCATGTTGGTTTAACTCTAGTCTTTCCCGAACTCGCTCTGATTGATGATGGCTTGATATCCGCATGGAACTATCCTTTGGGTCATGCCTACTGAAACCTACATGTAACTAGGAGTATGGTGTCATACGAATATCCTACTCCATCATCAACCTTTTGATTGCCTACAAAGGTCTGCTTCATTAGCATGCAATGCGAAAGCAGTCAAGGTGTACTCTCTTGATGGAACACCTACAGACCTGCATACGGGGGTGCAGCTTTGTTAGGCCTACCCCAGAGGGCCATCCGAGTGTATCCCCATGTCCCGTTGAATTCTTGTACTTCCTTCTAGCCCGAACTAATTAAGTTGGACATGCTCTTTCTGTACTAAAATCTGCAATGAACTACTTCGTTAGGCTCTTTATCCAGATTCTCTTTCGGGTTGCTCCAAACGCAACTTACCATTTTATTAGACCCTACAACTAATCTTTTACTATGCGTTTAGTTTACTTTTATTATTCTTTTGGCTACTTTTTTTGCCCTAATCAGCAAGCCCAGCCCCACTTATGTGTGAGACCATCAGTCCTAGACCTAAAAGGGAATGCTGCCGGTACAGGCCACTTTTATTATTTTGCTTATTAACTTAATCCAAGATCTAAGTTTGATAAAATAAGCCTCTTCTATTTCTTTCTTTTTAATTATAACCTTCGTTTTATAATTATACTTGCAATTGTTGCTTTTATATTCTTTTCTTTCTTTTATAACCTACATGTTATAAATGTAATTGCAAGTGTCTCTTTCCTATTCCAGTCCATCTTCTTTTATTATAATACTAAACTTTCTTCAGTTCTCTTATGTTATATGACAGTCTTAACTTGGGACTGCGTCCAACTGTCACAAATAACTTATCATAATAACTGCTTTACTTTTTATTCTACTATTTGCACAGTAAATGCAGATCCAATCACATATTGTTTCTGGTCTTGTCAAATAATTAACTTGATTATTTCCT
Source organism: Allium fistulosum (assembly GCA_030737815.1). NCBI lineage: Eukaryota > Viridiplantae > Streptophyta > Magnoliopsida > Asparagales > Amaryllidaceae > Allium > Allium fistulosum. The sequence continues at coordinate 426,121,434 of CM060906.1, forward strand.
CTTCTTTAATTTCTTTAACGCTTCACGTTATTCTCTTTTATTCTAGGAAGTAGTTCTATTTTATTTGGTTGGTTACAAAAACTATGCTAAAAATCAATTTCCATATTTTAATACTAAATAATGCTATAAAGAATAACTTGTAACCGTAAAATATTTCTTTTATTGTTTCTTTAAATTATTGGGCAATGCAAAATACAATAATGTCTCTATTTTGCACTAATTCCATTTTTCTTGCTTTTATTCTTGCAATTACGTTTATCGTTATTCTTTCAATATTAAACTATGGAGATGTATTCTCTTTTTTAAACCAACCAACTGATCTATCACTAACTTTCAAATCAAGTTATAAGATTTTCTCCTTTTTAATTCATTTCTCTCATTTTAACATATTTACTGTAAATTTCTCACTTTTAGGCTTATTCCTTTCTCTACAACTTTTAAGCCTAATACTACTTATATTTAATTGGATTCCTTTTTTTTCATAAATAACATTTAAATATAAGTACACTTCTCTTATAAAATTTACACTTTCAACATAACTAATTAGTAGAACTAATTACTAAAATAAATGTTGAATTAAATATTTAACGGGAATCTAACGATATTATATATCATAAACCTAAAAGCGATATAATTTAAATCCACTCACATGTCGTCCTTAGCTTTACTCTATGGCCTTCCTGGATCCCCTTCTAAGGTGTCTAATATTTTTTTTAAAAAGATATTCTCTCTAGAAATATTTTCTATTTAGGGTTCAGCCTCAGGCAATGAACCCAATTGGGAGAAAATCTGATTGTGAGAAAATAGTTAGGCCTAGGGTTCTATTTATTGGAGAGTTTGGGGATCTCAAATAGTCAGATTTTAGGATTGAATCTGGTGCAACCACGTCACAGGTTTGCTGCAAATCATTGGATTTAGAAAACAACGGTTGAGATTGCAAAAAAATTGAATTAAATAAGTTCGGCACGTACATAGATGAATTATCGTCGAGGACAAAACGCGGGTCGACCTATAGGTCGACTTGTGTGTTTGAGGGTCGACCCGTATGTTTTGCGGGTTGACCCGTAGGCCTTACTTTCTTTTTTTCGATTAATTCTTATTTTTGATTTCTCTCGTAACTTCTTCATATTAACTCGCATTTCAACAAGCTATATATAGAAATTGATCAAAAAATCACCACGAACACAATGGTATAAGTTTCGAGGCCATATTCTTTACGAAATTGCTTATTTTTACTGTTCATCGTTATTTGATTATTTAATTTTCTAAAAATGTGGGGTGTCACATTCTCCCACCCTTAAGGAAGTTTCGTCCCTGAAATTCGATAAGGGTAAAACTATGTAATTACTCGCATCAATCACATCCATTTTGTGTACATCCAATTTTGCGACCATCCGTGTCCTCGTGCAAAGTGTCATTCAACATAAATATATGCATTTACATGAATTTCTAAGCGGTACCTCCTATATGAATGCTTTTCTTCTTTAAAATATCCTTTCTAAAATATGATGCACTCATCCTAAATATGCTTGCAATTTCTATATGAATGCAATCTTTAGAAACTCAAAACATTTTTCACCCAATTTTTCCCACACTCCTACTGAATAGGAGCATAGTTTAACGATTTTTTCATTTAAATCCTACCACACAACTTTTATTATTTGAATTTCAAAAAAATCTAATTTTCCAAACTCAATTTCTTATGTCAAAAAGAAGGTAGAAAACGGAAAAACCTCACATTTCTCCATTTTACTTTTGCGCACCTCTTTCTCCGTACTTGGAACTTATGCCACTATTCATAAAAATCTCTATTTGCTTTCCCAAGCATAATTCACATAAGAAAATTTTCTTTTCAAATTTTTCTGTTGACGATTCTGTTACTTTCTTTAGATTTTTGATGTTTTTCTTTTAGTTGCTTTTATCTACATTTACTTTTCTTTTAATATAGCAGCTAAACACAGCTATCCTCTAGGGCGAGGATGCCTAGGACCATTTCCACTCTAACACAGAAATGTAACGAAAACTGATTTTGCCCGCTCGAAAATCGAAATCCATACTTTACATCGTACTCGAATGCCGTAGATTCGACCGTTCAAATCCGAGTCGCCGAAGCTTATAACACAGTTAAGTAAACAACACAGCGAAAGAAAAAGAGTAATACATTGATATACAATATCTGATACAATATCTGGTACAACAGAGTGATACAATGAATATCAATATACATCAGAGATATGATACAATAAATAGCAGCGGAAAAGAAAACGGTAACATCAGCAACGGAAAATCTCCATCTCCAAAGCACTAATCCAGAAATAGCTTGAACTCTCAATAACGATGCACAAAGATAAGCAAGTGCAGTCCATATCCAAAGACTGAACTAGCTCCAGAAAATCTACTAATTCTGACTATCTGAAAAACCCAACTCTAGACTGCCCGTGTAGAAAAATTTTGAGCATCCAGAGTTTAGGAAAGAAACAATAAACTCTGGATCAGTCATGGGACTGGTGTGAGCAACAAAAATAGTTTATCTTTAAAACAAATAGCAGAGAATTTTTAAAGTCAATTCGCAATGCTTTTGAAAAATGAAACTACCATAAGACCTCCCGCCACACACACAATGCAAACGCAGAATTGGAGGAGATTTCTTCTTATGATAGTCAAAGATGCTTACTACATAAAACAAATCATTTTTATATTATTATTAGTGTATAGTGTAGAAAACACTTCGAAAGTAGAATATAAATCTTAGCCAGCATAGACATTCCGAACTATGCCTACTATAGCTACCATCTAAACAGTGGTGACCACCATAAGTAAATGGCAAGTTCTACAACTAATACCGTACAAGGTACGTATTGGAGTTTGGATTTCCAACAAATGGTCAGGCCAAGGAACTTCCTATTGCCACATAGGTACGCCCTGGAAAGACGAACCGAGAAATAACCTAACATTACGGTTAGATCTCTGCCAACACAAGGCCGGGTTACCCCTAACTGGGTAACTACTGACACGAATATGCCATCCCCCGATCGTAACCGATCTTCCCGAGGATCCTCGATTTCCAACAACCACAAAGTAATAAATTTGCAGCAACAACAAAGGTTAAATATTTGGGCTCCATACCATGATACCACCTCTATCCAGAAGGAATGACATACACTAAAGGGGCGCTACCCCCTAATAACCTTGCTGCATCTTTCCTATTTTGACCATTTCCGGGGTGTGAGGTCCGACGAAGTCTCGTCCACAAAGCTACGCTTTGGCACAAAGCCATGCTTTGGGTCAACAGATGATCAAAGTAATGATCACAAAGATAAATGATCAAACAAATGATCATATCACAAATGATCAAACAATGATCATCACACAGCAACACTCAGCATGTCACATTACCAAATTGGGAGTATATCGCTGATAACCTTCAACTACATAACCTCTGTGCTCGTACGTATCAGAGAAGGGTGTTAATCTAAGAGAATAAATTCTCCGCCACCAAATAGAAATGTATTTGAAAGAAATCTGCTTTATATCTCAAAATGTAATGTCAGACATGTAACCATACAAGTCTGTTCCGGGATCGAACAGAACTGAAGGCACTTCTTACGAAGCCCTTGCAATTTCGGGTATTCACAATCCCGTCCGGACTTCCCATCACAAAGGGTGATAAAATCTCTATATCGGGGTCAGTCGATGCAGAGACATTCGACGAGTTGTCCTTTCGTTTTCGAAAATATCCGGTCTTCAACACCGGTCTTCAAATGCCATCCATATACGACGTATCACTATTCGGAATGGGTTATATGACACAAAGGTCTTTTCCCGGCTAACCCGAATAGTGAGCGCAATATTTAAAAATATAAGGATATTGGGATTTCAATTAAGTCACAACTTAATAATTCAACTTCTTTTTAAATGGTTTCAATCGATTACCATTTAAAATCTTTTAAACAAAAAGATGTATTTCACAAAGTTCACCTAGTTTATACAAAGATTCATTCACAGATTTTCCAAAACAATTTCCATTACGAATTTAATTAATTCGTTAAATATTTAAAACAAAGATTCAACTTATAGCTTTCAAAACAATTTCATTTCGAATGGTTTAAACAAATCATCATTTTAAATCTGTTAAAAATAAACAGATTCAATTCATAGCTTTCAAAAAGAATTCATTCATAGCCTTTCAAAACATTTCAATTTCATTTTAAATTTGAAACCTTCCAACACAAATTGGAAGTTCACTTCTCATATGAAAGCTGTTATTATTTAAAAACAAATAGTTTCCGTTTAAGAAAAATCCAATTATATTTGCACGAGTTAAAGCTTTTGAATTTAAATTCAAATTCCCAAATTGATACCTTTAAAATAGTTTGATCACATATAAACTTATACAGCATCTTTAATCCCTAGTTTCAAATCATAGAATTCAATTTCAAATCTTGAATTTAAGTTTAAATCAAATTATTTAAACTTCAAAACTTTATCAAATTATTCAAAAATAAGTCTTATCTTTGAAACTCCATTTCAAAAGCTTTTCACATTTAAACCCAAATTTCTAATTTCAAAATCAATTGAAATTAAAATTTCAATTTCAAAAACATCAAATTTAAATTATCTGTGACTTAACCGATTTCCATGTGAAATCCATATTTGTGTGTGTATGGTGTAGTCCAGGAGTTTCACACACAATAGTGCAACATCAATCATCACAGGTATATCGATAAGCGGTATAATCGATAACGCTTATCTTCATTCACGGATTCATAAAATAAATTTATCGGTCACAAAGATTCACTATTACAATTCGATGTGGGTTTCGGATAACCAACTGGAATCCGACTCCCTGTCGCATCGAAATTCAAGTGTCGTTTTAAGGGCCAAGGGTTTCATATTCACATAGTAATATATATCACAGAAATAGAAATCACAGCTCAGCACAAAGTAATTCACATCACAAAGCATCACAATCACAAATAGGGATATCAGACTGCTCAAAGCATTTCAATAATAATCAATCATCTAACGACCAGATGAATTAATAGTGTGATTATAATCAATCTATCACATAATTAAATAAATATATATTTTCCTTTACTTAATGATTAATTATCCTTAATTTAAATTAATTCATCCTTAAGTATTAATTAAATAAATTAAATCTTAATCACCTTCATAGATTAATTATTTCTTAATTAATTACCTTAATTAATTAATCACATAATTAATTATCCTTTAATTAATTATTCTTTAATTACCTATTCCTCAATTTATCATTCCTTAATCACCTTCATTAATTAATTAATCTTTAATTAATAAATTATCCTTAATTAATTACCATTTAATTAATTATCCTTAATTAATTATAATAATTATCATTAAACTCTTATTTTAAATAACCCTTGAGATGAATTAACATAATCATATAATTTAACTTAAACCTTTTAAGTTAACTAATGATTTAAAATATTATCTAAGATAAATCATTTATCTATTTAATCACTTCTTAATTAAGCTATTAAAAATTGTTTCAAAATTACTCAACAAAATAAAACTAAATTGATTTTAAGTTAAAAAAAAACTATATAACTTTTATCAACAAAAAAATTAAATAACTCTTATTATGTATAAAAGAAATTGTTTTATAAAATCTAAAACTAGTTTTAATTTTAAAATTTTGAACCTGTGACCCTTTCGGGTCTTAACCCGAGCCAAAATTAAAAACTTCTTTTTATCTCAAATTTTCAAAACTGTTTAATATTAGCGTACCCATAAAAATGCACTCGGGCCACTCCATTGTTTACTCGAGATTAAACCCGAGACCTTCTTCGATACCATCACTCCTTCTTCCTCGAGCATACTCGTGTAAATCTGCTTCTTCCCCGAGCCACACTCGCGTAACTCTTCGAGTAAACCCGAGCAAACCACTACCCAACTCAAACGAACACCCAGTCCAACACTGACACGAACGTGCACGTGCACATCGCGCCAATACCGCCGCCACCACCAGCGACACCGCTCGCAAGCTCCTTACCAACCACAGATGCGACTCCGACCCACGATCTGTCATCACGCGTCTTAAATCAAAATCGAAGCAGTTCGCACCCATCACCTTGAACAACACTTCGCCTGAAAACCCCTTATCCCATGATTCCGACCATCGTTCGCCATGAAATTCCGGCCACATCTCCACAAGGTCTCCATGCTACTATCCCCTAAACATTACGCAACTCGATCAACTCGATGAACCACGGTGATCGCTTCATCATTCCTAGTTAAAAACTAGGGTTCCAGGAAATTTCTCACTACTGCAACCTGCTCACCGAAATTCAACACCATCCTATATTTTTCCTAGCGACTCCTAACCCTCCTCCATCACCTGGAAGAACCCCGAGCCCTCACGATACAAAGGTCACCAAAAAAAATCAAATAATCCCATTTTAGTTCAATACCAAACCGCACCTTCAACTTAATTCTAAAAATCCTAATTCTTGTGTTAAAAATCATATTTTTGTATACGAATTCAATTTATATTCATGAATTTGTAAATTAAGAAACTTGAAATTTAACATATTAAAAGATTGTTCTGTTGTTTTAAATTTTCCAGAGTCCATACCAATTTGTTTAACTTAAGCAAAATTTTAAAACTTAAAACTATGACACAACAAACATACTTTGTTTAAGACTTATGCCTCAACAAAGTCTGGATCAAGAGCAAATGAGTTCTGAAAGGAATTTGGGTCTGGAACAAAAATAAGAACAGAGATGCCTCAACTTGTACAGGCATACATATACCCACATATATGCATAGAAATAAAGTTCAACCCACATATCCCGAGATTTAAACTTTCCAAACATTTCAGATACTTAAGGTTTTAAAAAGATGAGGTTACTTACAAATATTGAACAGAGAAATCTGTTGACAAGCAACTCTATATGTATAACAGACTAAGCTTTGAAGATGATGATTTGCTCACTTGAATATGGATGAAGCAGAGAACAGTTGTATTTGTTTTAGATGATATCACTTTAGATTGTTTTCCAAAAATCTACTGCATTAACAAAACTGCAGCTCTGTTCCAGGTGAAAGCTTTTTGCATTCTTTGCTTTGAAATCGCATGCTTCCAGATTTGATTGTTTTTTTAGTTTAAATGATATTTACTTTAGTTTCTCAGCTAGAATGGAACGAAGCTGATATGAGAAAGTGATAAAGGAAATATACAAAGATATGTTTTGTACAGGTGATATAACATTGGTTTGTACAACATGATATATCTTTCTTCTCTAGTACAAGATACTTTGTATTTGATCAGAGATTTTCCTAGGCTGAAAACATTTTTTCAACATTTCGAATGACTTGTTTGTGCTAGCATTAAATGCATGAGTACTTTGTGTTTCCTTATGATATTAATATTTTCCTTTTTACTCGTTCATACTTATCTTATTATTCTTGTACACTTGAGAGCAGAGACATTGGAGGCTAATAAAATCTTATATTTTTGTGCCGCCAAAGATGTAAGCATTTAATGCTTGAGTACTTGTTCCCATGCTTGCCTACATCTTTTTAACTCGGTTGATGATAATGTTAGGGTGGCTGGAGGTAATGGCATTTAATGCTTTGTATAAATCTACATATATTTATCTAATTGGCTGGTAGATTCCTATATATGTTTGCTGCCTTGCTTTCCTTTGTCTTGACTTGTTTACATGATGATATATTTTTGTACAAGGTGATACCTTTTGTTGTACTAAGGGCATGTCTGATAAGTATTATATTATGTACTTTATGTTTCATATTATATTTTTACATTGTGTCTTGCATTACTACTTTGTTTGTCTCGGCTGAAATTTTTGGTGGCTAAAGAGATTTTGGTGTCAATTGTTTTGTACAAAATATACATTTATTTATTTTTGTATGACTACATATTAATTTTCAACTATCAACATTTTCTAAGTCATTTATTAAAATTTTATTTCAAATCCAATATATACATATATATAAATAAATTCAAATTTACTCATATATATCCATATACATATATATTCACATATATACAAATTTTCAAATCCATATGACTTAATATATTTTCTATTTGAATCGGGGAAACTCACTTCCATTTATAATTAATTTTACAAATTTTTATTCAAAAATTCATTTAATTATTAATTTAAATTAAATTAAAATCTAGGGTCGTTACAAACTTCCCCCCTTAAAAGAATTTCGTCCTCGAAATTTACAGGCACGAAAACAACACAGAGATAGACAAATTCGATCTCCTATAATTCCTCAAACTTAAGACATGAATTCCAAACTCAAGTCGGAATACCCAAAGTATATATACTTGTCCCTCTTCGGACTTCGATATACCCAAGAAATTATAATAGAATTTCAAATTTGGTTTTAAACGAAATCGTTTTATCGATACAATTCAATTTTAGCTTCATATTCTATTAATCAATTTACCTCAAATTAAAATTTCCAATTTCAAATTCATTAAGGTTTAAATAAAAAAGCTGATAAGAAAACGGTGAAGACACTAAGTAAGGATTTCCTACAATGATTCGTTGGGCCATCATCACATTGAAACTTCTTCTTGTAGCTGGTACGAAGCAATGAAAAGAATTTGGAAACGAATCAAAGGAGATTGATAAGAAATTTGTTTCCACTGTTGCAGGGTATTGACCATTTATAGTCGTATTCCCTTGTCCCCTATCTCATCCTCTTCTTGCACTCATACTCACTATCAGTGGATAGAAAGAGAATTTACTGAGGCGTTCAAACAGATATCTTAGGGATATACTCATTCTAGGGATACTTCACCCTATCTCTAATGAGCTACTTAATGTGCTATACTCCTGAGCTAAAGTTCAACCTTAGCTCTGATACCAAATGTAACGAAAACGGATTTTGCCCGCTCGAAAATCGACATCCATACTTTACATCGTACTCGAATGCCGTAGATTCGACCGTTCAAATCCGAGTCGCCGGAGCTTATAACACAGTTAAGTAAACAACACAGCGGAAGAAAAAGAATAATACATTGATATACAATATCTGATACTATATCTGGTACAATAGAGTGATACAATGAATATCAATATACATCAGAGATATGATATAATAAATAGCAACGGAAAAGAAAACGATAACATCAGCAACGGAAAATCTCCATCTCCAAAGCACTAATCCAAAAATAGCTTGAACTCTCAATAACGATGCACAAAGATAAGCAAGTGCAGTCCATATCCAAAGACTGAATTATCTCCAGAAAATCTACTAATTCTGACTATCTGAAAAACCCAACTCTAGACTACCCGTATAGAAAAATTTTGAGCATCCAGAGTTTAGGAAAGAAACAATAAACTTCGGATCAGTCATGGGACTGGTGTGAGCAACAAAAACAGTTTATCTTTAAAACAAATAGCAGAGAATTTTTAAAGTCAATTCGCAATGCTTTTGAAAAATGAAACTACCATAATACCTCCCGCCACACACACAATGCAAACGCAGAATTGGAGGAGATTTCTTCTTATGATAGTCAAAGATGCTTACTAAGTAAAACAAATCATTTTGATATTATTATTAGTGCATAGTGTAGAAAACACTTCGAAAGTAGAATATAAATCTTAGCCAGCATAGACATTCCGAACTATACCTACTATAGCTACCATCTAAACAGTGGTGACCACCATAAGTAAATGGCAGGTTCTACAACTAATACCGTACAAGGTGCGTATTGGAGTTTGGATTTCCAACAAATGGTCAGGCCAAGGAACTTCCCATTGCCACATAGGTACGCCCCTGGAAAGATGACCCGAGAAATAACCTAACATTACGGTTAGATCTCTGCCAACACAAGGCCGGGTTACCCCTAACTGGGTAACTACTGACACGAATATGCCATCCCCCGATCGTAACCGATCTTCCCGAGAATCCTCGATTTCCAACAACCACAAAGTAATAAATTGGCAACAACAACATAGGTTAAATATCTGGGCTCCATACCATGATACCACCTCTATCCAGAAGGAATGACATACACTAAAGGGGCGCTAACCCCTAATAACCTTGCTGCATCTTTCCTGTTTTGACCATTTCCGGGGTGTGAGGTCCGACGAAGTCTCGTCCACAAAGCTACGCTTTGGCACAAAGCCATGCTTTGGGTCAACAGATGATCAAAGTAATGATCACAAAGATAAATGATCAAACAAATGATCATATCACAAATGATCAAACAATGATCATCACACAGCAACACTCAGCATGTCACATTACCAAATTGGGAGTATATCGCTGATAACCTTCAACTACATAACCTCTGAGCTCGTACGTCTCAGAGAAGGGTGTTAAGCTAAGAGAATAAATTCTCCGCCACCAAACAGAAATGTATTTGAAAGAAATCTTCTTTATATCTCAAAATGTAATGTCAGACATGTAACCATACAAGTCTGTTCCGGGATCGAACAGAATTGAAGGCACTTCTTACGAAGCCCTTGCAATTCCGGGTATTCACAATCCCGTCCGGACTTCCCATCACAAAGGGTGATAAAATCTCTATATCGGGGCCAGTCGATGCAGAGACATTCGACGAGTTGTCCTTTTGTTTTCGAAAATATCCGGTCTTCAACACCGGTCCTCAAATGCCATCCATATATGACGTATCACTATTCGGAATGGGTTATATGACACAAAGGTCTTTTCCCGGCTAACCCGAATAGTGAGCGCAATATTTAAAAATATAAGGATATTGGGATTTCAATTAAGTCACAACTTAATAATTCAACTTCTTTTTAAATGGTTTCAATCGATTACCATTTCAAATCTTTTAAACAAAAGGATGTATTTCACAAAGTTCACCCAGTTTATACAAGGATTCATTCACAGATTTTCCAAAACAATTTCCATTACGAATTTAATTAATTCATTAAATCTTTAAAACAAAGATTCAACTTATAGCTTTCAAAACAATTTCATTTCGAATGGTTTAAACAAATCATCATTTTAAATCTGTTAAAAATAAACAGATTCAATTCATAGCTTTCAAAAAGAATTCATTCATAGCCTTTCAAAACATTTCAATTTCATTTTAAATTTGAAACCTTTCAACACAAATTGGAAGTTCACTTATCATATGAAAGCTGTTATTATTTGAAAACAAATAGTTTCCGTTTAAGAAAAATCCAATTATATTTGCACGAATTAAAGCTTTTGAATTTAAATTCAAATTCCCAAATTGATACCTTTAAAATAGTTTAATCACATATAAACTTATACAACATCTTTAATCCCTAGTTTCAAATCATAGAATTCAATTTCAAATCTTGAATTTAAGTTTAAATCAAATTATTTAAACTTTAAAACTCTATCGAATTATTCAAAAATAAGTCTTATCTTTGAAACTCCATTTCAAAAGCTTTTCACATTTAAACCCAAATTTCTAATTTCAAAATCAATTGAAATTAAAATTTCAATTTCAAAAACATCAAATTTAAATTATCTGTGACTTAACCGATTTCCACGTGAAATCCATATTTGTGTGTGTATGGTGTAGTCCAGGGGTTTCACACACAATAGTGCAACATCAATCATCACAGGTATATCGATAAGCGGTATAATCGATAACGCTTATCTTCATTCACAGATTCATAGATAAAATAAATTTATCGATCACAAAGATTCACTATTACAATTCGATGTGGGTTTCGGATAACCAACTGGAATCCGACTCCCTGTCGCATTGAAATTCAAGTGCCGTTTTACGGGCCAAGGGTTTCATATTCACATAGTAATATATATCACAGAAATAGAAATCACAGCTCAGCACAAAGTAATTCACATCACAAAGCATCACAATCACAAATAGGGATATCAGACTGCTCAAAGCATTTCAATAATAATCAATCATCTAACGACCAAATGAATTAATAGTGTGATTATAATCAATCTATAACATAATTAAATAAATATATATTTTCCTTTAATTAATGATTAATTATCCTTAATTTAAATTAATTCATCCTTAAGTATTAATTAAATAAATTAAATCTTAATCACCTTCATAGATTAATTATTTCTTAATTAATTACCTTAATTAATTAATCACATAATTAATTATCCTTTAATTAATTATTCTTTAATTACCTATTCCTCAATTTATCATTCCTTAATCACCTTCATTAATTAATTAATCTTTAATTAATAAATTATCCTTAATTAATTACCATTTAATTAATTATCCTTAATTAATTATAATAATTATCATTAAACTCTTATTTTAAATAACCCTTGAGATGAATTAACATAATCATATAATTTAACTTAAACCTTTTAAGTTAACTAATGATTTAAAATATTATCTAAGATAAATCATTTATCTATTTAATCACTTCTTAATTAAGCTATTAAAAATTGTTTCAAAATTACTCAACAAAATAAAACTAAATTGATTTTAAGTTAAAAAAAAACTATATAACTTTTATCAACAAAAAAATTAAATAACTCTTATTATGTATAAAAGAAATTGTTTTATAAAATCTAAAACTAGTTTTAATTTTAAATTTTTGAACCTGTGACCCTTTCGGGTCTTAACCCGAGCCAAAATTAAAAACTTCTTTTTATCTCAAATTTTCAAAACTGTTTAATATTAGCGTACCCATAAAAATGCACTCGGGCCACTCCATTGTTTACTCGAGATTAAACCCGAGACCTTCTTCGATACCATCACTCCTTCTTCCTCGAGCATACTCGTGTAAATCTGCTTCTTCCCCGAGCCACACTCGCGTAACTCTTCGAGTAAACCCGAGCAAACCACTACCCAACTCAAACGAACACCCAGTCCAACACTGACACGAACGTGCACGTGCACATCGCGCCAATACCGCCGCCACCACCAGCGACACCGCTCGCAAGCTCCTTACCAATCACAGATGCGACTCCGACCCACGATCTGTCATCACGCGTCTTAAATCAAAATCGAAGCAGTTCGCACCCATCACCTTGAACAACACTTCGCCTGAAAACCCCTTATCCCATGATTCCGACCATCGTTCGCCACGAAATTCCGGCCACATCTCCGCAAGGTATCCATGCTACTATCCCCTAAACATTACGCAACTCGATCAACTCGATGAACCACGGTGATCGCTTCATCATTCCTAGTTAAAAACTAGGGTTCCAGGAAATTTCTCACTACTGCAACCTGCTCACCGAAATTCAACACCATCCTATATTTTTCCTAGCGACTCCTAACCCTCCTCCATCACCTGGAAGAACCCCGAGCCCTCACGATACAAAGGTCACCAAAAAAAATCAAATAATCCCATTTTAGTTCAATACCAAACCGCACCTTCAACTTAATTCTAAAAATCCTAATTCTTGTGTTAAAAATCATATTTTTGTATACGAATTCAATTTATATTCATGAATTTGTAAATTAAGAAACTTGAAATTTAACATATTAAAAGATTGTTCTGTTGTTTTAAATTTTCCAAAGTCCATACCAATTTGTTTAACTTAAGCAAAATTTTAAAACTTAAAACTATGACACAACAAACATACTTTGTTTAAGACTTATGCCTCAACAAAGTCTGGATCAAGAGCAAATGAATTCTGAAAGGAATTTGGGTCTGGAACAAAAATAAGAACAGAGATGCCTCAACTTGTACAGGCATACATATACCCACATATATGCATAGAAATAAAGTTCAACCCACATATCCCCAGATTTAAACTTTCCAAACATTTCAGATACTTAAGGTTTTAAAAAGATGAGGTTACTTACAAATATTGAACAGAGAAATCTGTTGACAAGCAACTCTATATGTATAACAGACTAAGCTTTGAAGATGATGATTTGCTCACTTGAATATGGATGAAGCAGAGAACAGTTGTATTTGTTTTAGATGACATCACTTTAGATTGTTTTCCAAAAATCTACTGCATTAACAAAACTGCAGCTCTGTTCCAGGTGAAAGCTTTTTGCATTCTTTGCTTTGAAATCGCATGCTTCCAGATTTGATTGTTGTTTTAGTTTAAATGATATTTACTTTAGTTTCTCAGCTAGAATGGAACGAAGCTGATATGAGAAAGTGATAAAGGAAATATACAAAGATATGTTTTGTACAGGTGATATAACATTGGTTTGTACAACATGATATATCTTTCTTCTCTAGTACAAGATACTTTGTATTTGATCAGAGATTTTCCTAGGCTGAAAACATTTTTTCAACATTTCGAATGACTTGTTTGTGCTAGCATTAAATGCATGAGTACTTTGTGTTTCCTTATGATATTAATATTTTCCTTTTTACTCGTTCATACTTATCTTATTATTCTTGTACACTTGAGAGCAGAGACATTGGAGGCTAATAAAATCTTATATTTTTGTGCCGCCAAAGATGTAAGCATTTAATGCTTGAGTACTTGTTCCCATGCTTGCCTACATCTTTTTAACTCGGTTGATGATAATGTTAGGGTGGCTGGAGGTAATGGCATTTAATGCTTTGTATAAATCTACATATATTTATCTAATTGGCTGGTAGATTCCTATATATGTTTGCTGCCTTGCTTTCCTTTGTCTTGACTTGTTTACATGATGATATATTTTTGTACAAGGTGATACCTTTTGTTGTACTAAGGGCATGTCTGATAAGTATTATATTATGTACTTTATGTTTCATATTATATTTTTACATTGTGTCTTGCATTACTACTTTGTTTGTCTCGGCTGAAATTTTTGGTGGCTAAAGAGATTTTGGTGTCAATTGTTTTGTACAAAATATACATTTATTTATTTTTGTATGACTACATATTAATTTTCAACTATCAACATTTTCTAAGTCATTTATTAAAATTTTATTTCAAATCCAATATATACATATATATAAATAAATTCAAATTTACTCATATATATCCATATACATATATATTCACATATATACAAATTTTCAAATCCATATGACTTAATATATTTTCTATTTGAATCGGGGAAACTCACTTCCATTTATAATTAATTTTACAAATTTTTATTCAAAAATTCATTTAATTATTAATTTAAATTAAATTAAAATCTAGGGTCGTTACAAACTTCCCCCCTTAAAAGAATTTCGTCCTCGAAATTTACAGGCACGAAAACAACACAGAGATAGACAAATTCGATCTCCTATAATTCCTCAAACTTAAGACATGAATTCCAAACTCAAGTCGGAATACCCAAAGTATATATACTTATCCCTCTTCGGACTTCGATATACCCAAGAAATTATAATAGAATTTCAAATTTGGTTTTAAACGAAATCGTTTTATCGATACAATTCAATTTTAGCTTCATATTCTATTAATCAATTTACCTCAAATTAAAATTTCCAATTTCAAATTCATTAAGGTTTAAATAAAAAAGCTGATAAGAAAACGGTGAAGACACTAAGTAAGGATTTCCTACAACGATTCGTTGGGCCATCATCACATTGAAACTTCTTCTTGTAGCTGGTACGAAGCAATGAAAAGAATTTGGAAACGAATCAAAGGAGATTGATAAGAAATTTGTTTCCACTGTTGCAGGGTATTGACCATTTATAGTCGTATTCCCTTGTCCCCTATCTCATCCTCTTCTTGCACTCATACTCACTATCAGTGGATAGCAAGAGAATTTACTGAGGCGTTCAAACAGATATCTTAGGGATATACTCATTCTAGGGATACTTCACCCTATCTCTAATGAGCTACTTAATGTGCTATACTCCTGAGCTAAAGTTAAACCTTAGCTCTGATACCAAATGTAACGAAAACGGATTTTTCCCGCTCGAAAATCGACATCCATACTTTACATCGTACTCGAATGCCGTAGATTCGACCGTTCAAATCCGAGTCGCCGGAGCTTATAACACAGTTAAGTAAACAACACAGCGGAAGAAAAAGAATAATACATTGATATACAATATCTGATACAATATCTGGTACAATAGAGTGATACAATGAATATCAATATACATCAGAGATATGATATAATAAATAGCAGCGGAAAAGAAAACGATAACATCAGCAACGGAAAATCTCCATCTCCAAAGCACTAATCCAAAAATAGCTTGAACTCTCAATAACGATGCACAAAGACAAGCAAGTGCAGTCCATATCCAAAGACTGAATTATCTCCAGAAAATCTACTAATTCTGACTATCTGAAAAACCCAACTCTAGACTACCCGTATAGAAAAATTTTGAGCATCCAGAGTTTAGGAAAGAAACAATAAACTTCGGATCAGTCATGGGACTGGTGTGAGCAACAAAAACAGTTTATCTTTAAAACAAATAGCAGAGAATTTTTAAAGTCAATTCGCAATGCTTTTGAAAAATGAAACTACCATAATACCTCCCGCCACACACACAATGCAAACGCAGAATTGGAGGAGATTTCTTCTTATGATAGTCAAAGATGCTTACTAAGTAAAACAAATCATTTTGATATTATTATTAGTGCATAGTGTAGAAAACACTTCGAAAGTAGAATATAAATCTTAGCCAGCATAGACATTCCGAACTATACCTACTATAGCTACCATCTAAACAGTGGTGACCACCATAAGTAAATGGCAGGTTCTACAACTAATACCGTACAAGGTGCGTATTGGAGTTTGGATTTCCAACAAATGGTCAGGCCAAGGAACTTCCCATTGCCACATAGGTACGCCCCTGGAAAGATGACCCGAGAAATAACCTAACATTACGGTTAGATCTCTGCCAACACAAGGCCGGGTTACCCCTAACTGGGTAACTACTGACACGAATATGCCATCCCCCGATCGTAACCGATCTTCCCGAGGATCCTCGATTTCCAACAACCACAAAGTAATAAATTGGCAACAACAACATAGGTTAAATATCTGGGCTCCATACCATGATACCACCTCTATCCAGAAGGAATGACATACACTAAAGGGGCGCTATCCCCTAATAACCTTGCTGCATCTTTCCTGTTTTGACCATTTCCGGGGTGTGAGGTCCGACGAAGTCTCGTCCACAAAGCTACGCTTTGGCACAAAGCCATGCTTTGGGTCAACAGATGATCAAAGTAATGATCACAAAGATAAATGATCAAACAAATGATCATATCACAAATGATCAAACAATGATCATCACACAGCAACACTCAGCATGTCACATTACCAAATTGGGAGTATATCGCTGATAACCTTCAACTACATAACCTCTGAGCTCGTACGTCTCAAAGAAGGGTGTTAAGCTAAGAGAATAAATTCTCCGCCACCAAACAGAAATGTATTTGAAAAAATCTTCTTTATATCTCAAAATGTAATGTCAGACATGTAACCATACAAGTCTGTTCCGGGATCGAACAGAATTGAAGGCACTTCTTACGAAGCCCTTGCAATTCCGGGTATTCACAATCCCGTCCGGACTTCCCATCACAAAGGGTGATAAAATCTCTATATCGGGGCCAGTCGATGCAGAGACATTCGACGAGTTGTCCTTTTGTTTTCGAAAATATCCGGTCTTCAACACCGGTCCTCAAATGCCATCCATATACGACGTATCACTATTCGGAATGGGTTATATGACACAAAGGTCTTTTCCCGGCTAACCCGAATAGTGAGCGCAATATTTAAAAATATAAGGATATTGGGATTTCAATTAAGTCACAACTTAATAATTCAACTTCTTTTTAAATGGTTTCAATCGATTACCATTTCAAATCTTTTAAACAAAAGGATGTATTTCACAAAGTTCACCCAGTTTATACAAGGATTCATTCACAGATTTTCCAAAACAATTTCCATTACGAATTTAATTAATTCATTAAATCTTTAAAACAAAGATTCAACTTATAGCTTTCAAAACAATTTCATTTCGAATGGTTTAAACAAATCATCATTTTAAATCTGTTAAAAATAAACAGATTCAATTCATAGCTTTCAAAAAGAATTCATTCATAACCTTTCAAAACATTTCAATTTCATTTTAAATTTGAAACCTTTCAACACAAATTGGAAGTTCACTTCTCATATGAAAGCTGTTATTATTTGAAAACTAATAGTTTCCGTTTAAGAAAAATCCAATTATATTTGCACGAATTAAAGCTTTTGAATTTAAATTCAAATTCCCAAATTGATACCTTTAAAATAGTTTAATCACATATAAACTTATACAACATCTTTAATCCCTAGTTTCAAATCATAGAATTCAATTTCAAATCTTGAATTTAAGTTTAAATCAAATTATTTAAACTTTAAAACTTTATTGAATTATTCAAAAATAAGTCTTATCTTTGAAACTCCATTTCAAAAGCTTTTCACATTTAAACCCAAATTTCTAATTTCAAAATCAATTGAAATTAAAATTTCAATTTCAAAAACATCAAATTTAAATTATCTGTGACTTAACCGATTTCCACGTGAAATCCATATTTGTGTGTGTATGGTGTAGTCCAGGGGTTTCACACACAATAGTGCAACATCAATCATCACAGGTATATCGATAAGCGGTATAATCGATAACGCTTATCTTCATTCACAGATTCATAGATAAAATAAATTTATCGGTCACAAAGATTCACTATTACAATTCGATGTGGGTTTCGGATAACCAACTGGAATCCGACTCCCTGTCGCATTGAAATTCAAGTGCCGTTTTACGGGCCAAGGGTTTCATATTCACATAGTAATATATATCACAGAAATAGAAATCACAGCTCAGCACAAAGTAATTCACATCACAAAGCATCACAATCACAAATAGGGATATCAGACTGCTCAAAGCATTTCAATAATAATCAATCATCTAACGACCAGATGAATTAATAGTGTGATTATAATCAATCTATCACATAATTAAATAAATATATATTTTCCTTTAATAAATGATTAATTATCCTTAATTTAAATTAATTCATCCTTAAGTATTAATTAAATAAATTAAATCTTAATCACCTTCATAGATTAATTATTTCTTAATTAATTACCTTAATTAATTAATCACATAATTAATTATCCTTTAATTAATTATTCTTTAATTACCTATTCCTCAATTTATCATTCCTTAATCACCTTCATTAATTAATTAATCTTTAATTAATAAATTATCCTTAATTAATTACCATTTAATTAATTATCCTTAATTAATTATAATAATTATCATTAAACTCTTATTTTAAATAACCCTTGAGATGAATTAACATAATCATATAATTTAACTTAAACCTTTTAAGTTAAATAATGATTTAAAATATTATCTAAGATAAATCATTTATCTATTTAATCACTTCTTAATTAAGCTATTAAAAATTATTTCACAATTACTCAACAAAACAAAACTAAATTGATTTTAAGTTAAAAAAAACTATATAACTTTTATCAACAAAAAAATTAAATAACTCTTATTATGTATAAAAGAAATTGTTTTATAAAATCTAAAACTAGTTTTAAGTTTAAATTTTTGAACCTATGACCCTTTCGGGTCTTAACCCGAGCCAAAATTAAAAACTTCTTTTTATCTCAAATTTTCAAAACTGTTTAATATTAGCGTACCCATAAAAATGCACTCGGGCCACTCCATTGTTTACTCGAGATTAAACCCGAGACCTTCTTCGATACCATCACTCCTTCTTCCTCGAGCATACTCGTGTAAATCTGCTTCTTCCCCGAGCCACACTCGCGTAACTCTTCGAGTAAACCCGAGCAAACCACTACCCAACTCAAACGAACACCCAGTCCAACACTGACACGAACGTGCACGTGCACATCGCGCCAATACCGCCGCCACCACCAGCGACACCGCTCGCAAGCTCCTTACCAACCACAGATGCGACTCCGACCCACGATCTGTCATCACGCGTCTTAAATCAAAATCGAAGCAGTTCGCACCCATCACCTTGAACAACACTTCGCCTGAAAACCCCTTATCCCACGATTCCGGCCATCGTTCGCCACGAAATTCCGGCCACATCTCCGCAAGGTCTCCATGCTACTATCCCCTAAACATTACGCAACTCGATCAACTCGATGAACCACGGTGATCGCTTCATCATTCCTAGTTAAAAACTAGGGTTCTAGGAAATTTCTCACTACTGCAACCTGCTCACCGAAATTCAACACCATCCTATATTTTTCCTAGCGACTCCTAACCCTCCTCCATCACCTGGAAGAACCCCGAGCCCTCACGATACAAAGGTCACCAAAAAAAATCAAATAATCCCATTTTAGTTCAATACCAAACCGCACCTTCAACTTAATTCTAAAAATCCTAATTCTTGTGTTAAAAATCATATTTTTGTATACGAATTCAATTTATATTCATGAATTTGTAAATTAAGAAACTTGAAATTTAACATATTAAAAGATTGTTCTGTTGTTTTAAATTTTCCAGAGTCCATACCAATTTGTTTAACTTAAGCAAAATTTTAAAACTTAAAACTATGACACAACAAACATACTTTGTTTAAGACTTATGCCTCAACAAAGTCTGGATCAAGAGCAAATGAATTCTGAAAGGAATTTGGGTCTGGAACAAAAATAAGAACAGAGATGCCTCAACTTGTACAGGCATACATATACCCACATATATGCATAGAAATAAAGTTCAACCCACATATCCCCAGATTTAAACTTGCCAAACATTTCAGATACTTAAGGTTTTAAAAAGATGAGGTTACTTACAAATATTGAACAGAGAAATCTGTTGACAAGCAACTCTATATGTATAACAGACTAAGCTTTGAAGATGATGATTTGCTCACTTGAATATGGATGAAGCAGAGAACAGTTGTATTTGTTTTAGATGATATCACTTTAGATTGTTTTCCAGAAATCTACTGCATTAACAAAACTGCAGCTCTGTTCCAAGTGAAAGCTTTTTGCATTCTTTGCTTTGAAATCGCATGCTTCCAGATTTGATTGTTGTTTTAGTTTAAATGATATTTACTTTAGTTTCTCAGCTAGAATGGAACGAAGCTGATATGAGAAAGTGATAAAGGAAATATACAAAGATATGTTTTGTACAGGTGATATAACATTGGTTTGTACAACATGATATATCTTTCTTCTCTAGTACAAGATACTTTGTATTTGATCAAAGATTTTCCTATGCTGAAAACATTTTTTCAACATTTCGAATGACTTGTTTGTGCTAGCATTAAATGCATGAGTACTTTGTGTTTCCTTATGATATTAATATTTTCCTTTTTACTCGTTCATACTTATCTTATTATTCTTGTACACTTGAGAGCAGAGACTTTGGAGGCTAATAAATTCTTATATTTTTGTGCCGCCAAAGATGTAAGCATTTAATGCTTGAGTACTTGTTCCCATGCTTGCCTACATCTTTTTAACTCGGTTGATGATAATGTTAGGGTGGCTGGAGGTAATGGCATTTATTGCTTTGTATAAATCTACTTATATTTATCTAATTGGCTGGTAGATTCCTATATATGTTTGCTACCTTGCTTTCCTTTGTCTTGACTTGTTTACATGATGATATATTTTTGTACAAGGTGATACCTTTTGTTGTACTAAGGGCATGTCTGATAAGTATTATATTATGTACTTTATGTTTCATATTATATTTTTACATTGTGTCTTGCATTACTACTTTGTTTGTCTCGGCTGAAATGTTTGGTGGCTAAAGAGATTTTGGTGTCAATTGTTTTGTACAAAATATACATTTATTTATTTTTGTATGACTACATATTAATTTTCAACTATCAACATTTTCTAAGTCATTTATTAAAATTTTATTTCAAATCCAATATATACATACATATATATAAATAAATTCAAATTTACTCATATATATCCATATACATATATATTCACATATAAACAAATTTTCAAATCCATATGACTTAATATATTTTCTATTTGAATCGGGGAAACTCACTTCCATTTATAATTAATTTTACAAATTTTTATTCAAAAATTCATTTAATTATTAATTTAAATTAAATTAAAATCTAGGGTCGTTACAAACTTCCCCCCTTAAAAGAATTTCGTCCTCGAAATTTACAGGCACGAAAACAACACAGAGATAGACAAATTCGATCTCCTATAATTCCTCAAACTTAAGATATGAATTCCAAACTCAAGTCGGAATACCCAAAGTATATATACTTGTCCCTCTTCGGACTTCGATATACCCAAGAAATTATAATAGAATTTCAAATTTGGTTTTAAACGAAATCGTTTTATCGATACAATTCAATTTTAGCTTCATATTCTATTAATCAATTTACCTCAAATTAAAATTTCCAATTTCAAATTCATTAAGGTTTAAATAAAAAAGCTGATAAGAAAACGGTGAAGATACTAAGTAAGGATTTCCTACAATGATTCGTTGGGCCATCATCACATTGAAACTTCTTCTTGTAGCTGGTACGAAGCAATGAAAAGAATTTGGAAACGAATCAAAGGAGATTGATAGAAAGTTGTTTCCACTGTTGCAGGGTATTGACCATTTATAGTCGTATTCCCTTGTCCCCTATCTCATCCTCTTCTTGCACTCATACTCACTATCAGTGGATAGCAAGAGAATTTACTGAGGCGTTCAAACAGATATCTTAGGGATATACTCATTCTAGGGATACTTCACCCTATCTCTAATGAGCTACTTAATGTGCTATACTCCTGAGCTAAAGTTCAACCTTAGCTCTGATACCAAATGTAACGAAAACGGATTTTGCCCGCTCGAAAATCGACATCCATACTTTATATCGTACTCGAATGCCATAGATTCGACCGTTCAAATCCGAGTCGCCGGAGCTTATAACACGGTTAAGTAAACAACACAGCGGAAGAAAAAGAATAATACATTGATATACAATATCTGATACAATATCTGGTACAATAGAGTGATACAATGAATATCAATATACATCAGAGATATGATACAATAAATAGCAGCGGAAAAGAAAACGATAACATCAGCAACGGAAAATCTCCATCTCCAAAGCACTAATCCAGAAATAGCTTGAACTCTCAATAACGATGCACAAAGATAAGCAAGTGCAGTCCATATCCAAAGACTGAATTATGTCCTGAAAATCTACTAATTCTGACTATCTGAAAAACCCAACTCTAGACTGCCCGTGTAGAAAAATTTTGAGCATCCAGAGTTTAGGAAAGAAACATTAAACTTCGGATCAGTCATGTGACTGGTGTGAGCAACAAAAACAGTTTATCTTTAAAACAAATAGCAGAGAATTTTTAAAGTCAATTCGCAATGCTTTTGAAAAATGAAACTACCATAAAACCTCCCGCCACACACACCATGCAAACGCAGAATTGGAGGAGATTTCTTCTTATGATAGTCAAAGATGCTTACTAAGTAAAACAAATCATTTTGATATTATTATTAGTGCATAGTGTAGAAAACACTTCGAAAGTAGAATATAAATCTTAGCCAGCATAGACATTCCGAACTATGCCTACTATAGCTACCATCTAAACAGTGGTGACCACCATAAGTAAATGGCAGGTTCTACAACTAATACCGTACAAGGTGCGTATTGGAGTTTGGATTTCCAACAAATGGTCAGGCCAAGGAACTTCCCATTGCCACATAGGTACGCCCCTGGAAAGACGACCCGAGAAATAACCTAACATTACGGTTAGATCTCTGCCAACACAAGGCCGGGTTACCCCTAACTGGGTAACTACTGACACGAATATGCCATCCCCCGATCGTAACCGATCTTCCCGAGGATCCTCGATTTCCAACAACCACAAAGTAATAAATTGGCAGCAACAACATAGGTTAAATATCTGGGCTCCATACCATGATACCACCTCTATCCAGAAGGAATGACATACACTAAAGGGGCGCTACCCCCTAATAACCTTGCTGCATCTTTCCTGTTTTGACCATTTCCGGGGTGTGAGGTCCGACGAAGTCTCGTCCACAAAGCTACGCTTTGGCACAAAGCCATGCTTTGGGTCAACAGATGATCAAAGTAATGATCACAAAGATAAATGATCAAACAAATGATCATATCACAAATGATCAAACAATGATCATCACACAGCAACACTCAGCATGTCACATTACCAAATTGGGAGTATATCGCTGATAACCTTCAACTACATAACCTCTGAGCTCGTACGTCTCAGAGAAGGGTGTTAAGCTAAGAGAATAAATTCTCCGCCACCAAACAGAAATGTATTTGAAAGAAGTCTTCTTTATATCTCAAAATGTAATGTCAGAAATGTAACCATACAAGTCTGTTCCGGGATCGAACAGAATCGAAGGCACTTCTTACGAAGCCCTTGCAATTCCGGGTATTCACAATCCCGTCCGGACTTCCCATCACAAAGGGTGATAAAATCTCTATATCGGGGCCAGTCGATGCAGAGACATTCGACGAGTTGTCCTTTTGTTTTCGAAAATATCCGGTCTTCAACACCGGTCTTCAAATGCCATCCATATACGACGTATCACTATTCGGAATGGGTTATATGACACAAAGGTCTTTTCCCGGCTAACCCGAATAGTGAGCGCAATATTTAAAAATATAAGGATATTGGGATTTCAATTAAGTCACAACTTAATAATTCAACTTCTTTTTAAATGGTTTCAATCGATTACCATTTCAAATCTTTTAAACAAAAGGATGTATTTCACAAAGTTCACCCAGTTTATACAAGGATTCATTCATAGATTTTCAAAAACAATTTCCATTACGAATTTAATTAATTCGTTAAATCTTTAAAACAAAGATTCAACTTATAGCTTTCAAAAGAAGTTCATTTCGAATGGTTTAAACAAATCATCATTTTAAATCTATTAAAAATAAACAGATTTAATTCATAGCTTTCTAAAAGAATTCATTCATAGCCTTTCAAAACATTTCAATTTCATTTTAAATTTGAAACCTTTCAACACAAATTGGAAGTTCACTTCTCATATGAAAGCTGTTATTATTTGAAAACAAATAGTTTCCGTTTAAGAAAAATCCAATTATATTTGCACGAATTAAAGCTTTTGAATTTAAATTCAAATTCCCAAATTGATACCTTTAAAATAGTTTAATCACATATAAACTTATACAGCATCTCTAATCCCTAGTTTCAAATCATAGAATTCAATTTCAAATCTTGAATTTAAGTTTAAATCAAATTATTTAAACTTCAAAACTTTATCGAATTATTCAAAAATAAGTCTTATCTTTGAAACTCCATTTCTAAAGCTTTTCACATTTAAACCCAAATTTCTAATTTCAAAATCAATTGAAATTAAAATTTCAATTTCAAAAACATCAAATTTAAATTATCTGTGACTTAACCGATTTCCACGTGAAATCCATATTTGTGTGTGTATGGTGTAGTCCAGGGGTTTCACACACAATAGTGCAACATCAATCATCACAAGTATATCGATAAGCGGTATAATCGATAACGCTTATCTTCATTCATAGATTCATAGATAAAATAAATTTGTCGGTCACAAAGATTCACTATTACAATTCGATGTGGGTTTCGGATAACCAACTGGAATCCGACTCCCTGTCGCATCGAAATTCAAGTGCCATTATACGGGCCAAGGGTTTCATAATCACATAGTAATATATATCACAGAAATAGAAATCACAGCTCAGCACAAAGTAATTCACATCACAAAGCATCACAATCACAAATAGGGATATCAGACTGCTCAAAGCATTTCAATAATAATCAATCATCTAACGACCAGATGAATTAATAGTGTGATTATAATCAATCTATCACATAATTAAATAAATATATATTTTCCTTTAATTAATGATTAATTATCCTTAATTTAAATTAATTCATCCTTAAGTATTAATTAAATAAATTAAATCTTAATCACCTTCATAGATTAATTATTTCTTAATTAATTACCTTAATTAATTAATCACATAATTAATTATCCTTTAATTAATTATTCTTTAATTACCTATTCCTCAATTTATCATTCCTTAATCACCTTCATTAATTAATTAATCTTTAATTAATAAATTATCCTTAATTAATTACCATTTAATTAATTATCCTTAATTAATTATAATAATTATCATTAAACTCTTATTTTAAATAACCCTTGAGATGAATTAACATAATCATATAATTTAACTTAAACCTTTTAAGTTAACTAATGATTTAAAATATTATCTAAGATAAATCATTTATCTATTTAATCAGTTCTTAAATAAGCTATTAAAAATTATTTCAAAATTACTTAACAAAACAAAACTAAATTGATTTTAAGTTAAAAAAAACTATATAACTTTTATCAACAAAAAAATTAAATAACTCTTATTATGTATAAAAGAAATTGTTTTATAAAATCTAAAACTAGTTTTAATTTTAAATTTTTGAACCTGTGACCCTTTCGGGTCTTAACCTGAGCCAAAATTAAAAACTTCTTTTTATCTCAAATTTTCAAAACTATTTAATATTAGCGTACCCATAAAAATGCACTCGGGCCACTCCATTGTTTACTCGAGATTAAACCCGAGACCTTCTTCGATACCATCACTCCTTCTTCCTCGAGCATACTCGTGTAAATCTGCTTCTTCCCCGAGCCACACTCGCGTAACTCTTCAAGTAAACCCGAGCAAACCACTACCCAACTCAAACGAACACCCAGTCCAACACTGACACGAACATGCACGTGCACATCACGCCAATACCGCCGCCACCACCAGCGACACCGCTCGCAAGCTCCTTACCAACCACAGATGCGACTCCGACCCATGATCTGTCATCACGCGTCTTAAATCAAAATCGAAGCAGTTCGCACCCATCACCTGGAACAACACTTCGCCTGAAAACCCCTTATCCCACGATTCCGACCATCGTTCGCCACGAAATTCCGGCCACATCACCGCAAGGTCTCCATGCTACTATCCCCTAAACATTACGCAACTCGATCAACTCGATGAACCACGGTGATCGCTTCATCATTCCTAGTTAAAAACTAGGGTTCCATGAAATTTCTCACTACTGCAACCTGCTCACCGAAATTCAACACCATCCTATATTTTTCCTAGCGACTCCTAACCCTCCTCCATCACCTGGAAGAACCCCGAGCCCTCACGATACAAAGATCACCAAAAAAAATCAAATAATCCCATTTTAGTTCAATACCAAACCGCACCTTCAACTTAATTCTAAAAATCCTAATTCTTGTGTTAAAAATCATATTTTTGTATACGAATTCAATTTATATTCATGAATTTGTAAATTAAGAAACTTGAAATTTAACATATTAAAAGATTGTTCTGTTGTTTTAAATTTTCCAGAGTCCATACCAATTTGTTTAACTTAAGCAAAATTTTAAAACTTAAAACTATGACACAACAAACATAGTTTGTTTAAGACTTATGCCTCAACAAAGTCTGGATCAAGAGCAAATGAATTTTGAAAGGAATTTGGGTCTAGAACAAAAATAAGAACAGAGACGCCTCAACTTGTACAGGCATACATATACCCACATATATGCATAGAAATAAAGTTCAACCCACATATCCCCAGATTTAAACTTGCCAAACATTTCAGATACTTAAGGTTTTAAAAAGATGAGGTTACTTACAAATATTGAACAGAGAAATCTGTTGACAAGCAACTCTATATGTATAACAGACTAAGCTTTGAAGATGATGATTTGCTCACTTGAATATGGATGAAGCAGAGAACAGTTGTATTTGTTTTAGATGATATCACTTTAGATTGTTTTCCAGAAATCTACTGCATTAACAAAACTGCAGCTCTGTTCCAGGTGAAAGCTTTTTGCATTCTTTCCTTTGAAATCGCATGCTTCCAGATTTGATTATTGTTTTAGTTTAAATGATATTTACTTTAGTTTCTCAGCTAGAATGGAACGAAGCTGATATGAGAAAGTGATAAAGGAAATATACAAAGATATGTTTTGTACAGGTGATATAACATTGGTTTGTACAACATGATATATCTTTCTTCTCTAGTACAAGATACTTTGTATTTGATCAGAGATTTTCCTAGGCTGAAAACATTTTTTCAACATTTCGAATGACTTTTTTGTGCTAGCATTAAATGCATGAGTACTTTGTGTTTCCTTATGATATTTATATTTTCCTTTTTACCCGTTCATACTTATCTTATTATTCTTGTACACTTGAGAGCAGAGACTTTGGAGGCTAATAAAATCTTATATTTTTTTGCTGCCAAAGATGTAAGCATTTAATGCTTGAGTACTTGTTCCCATGCTTGCCTACATCTTTTTAACTCGGCTGATGATAATGTTAGGGTGGCTGGAGGTAATGGCATTTATTGCTTTGTATAAATCTACATATATTTATCTAATTGGCTGGTAGATTCCTATATATGTTTGCTGCCTTGCTTTCCTTTGTCTTGACTTGTTTACATGATGATATATTTTTGTACAAGGTGATACCTTTTGTTGTACTAAGGCATGGCTGATAAGTATTATATTGTGTACTTTATGTTTCATATTATATTTTTACATTGTGTCTTGCATTACTACTTTGTTTGTCTCGGCTGAAATGTTTGGTGGCTAAAGAGATTTTGGTGTCAATTGTTTTGTACAAAATATACATTTATTTATTTTTGTATGACTACATATTAATTTTCAACTATCAACATTTTCTAAATCATTTATTAAAATTTTATTTCAAATCCAATATATACATACATATATATAAATAAATTCAAATTTACTCATATATATCCATATACATATATATTCACATATATACAAATTTTCAAATCCATATGACTTAATATATTTTCTATTTGAATCGGGGAAACTCACTTCCATTTATAATTAATTTTACAAATTTTTATTCAAAAATTCATTTAATTATTAATTTAAATTAAATTAAAATCTAGGGTCGTTAAAAATGAAAATACATATGACAAGGTCGATCAAGCCCAGGAGGAGCAGGCCATTCTTAAGTCCCAGGTTACAGAATTTGAGAACATTCAAAAGGACAAGTTAGTCCGTAAGAACCCTAAGTGGGTGCAGATGTTAGGTATCTCAGCGGAGGATACAGGTGAGTCCTCTAGTAGCAGGTCACAGAGGACTCGAAATAACAAGACGTTTTAATGTCAATTGCATGTTGGAACGTCAGAGGGTTTCATAACCCTAACAGATTGAAAGAAATAAGAAGACTTATTGATAAATTTAATATTAGTTGTTTTGGTGTATTGGAAAACAAGCTGCTGTACTCGGATATATTAGAATTGGAAAGAGGTTTGTTGGATGGATGGAAGGTTATCAGTAATGTCTCATGCTATTATAAATGCAGAATCTTTGTTTTACTAGATGGGAATTCTTGGGATTTCAACTTCATTAGCATGAGTGACCAACATATTTCTATTGAATTGGTTAACAAATTGAAGTTCAAAAGCAATTTAACTTTTGTTTATGCTCAAAATTTTGTTCAGCTCAGGACAAGATTGTGGAAGAATTTACAGGAAGACGCGATTAATATTTATAGACCTTGGTTGGTTCTTGGGGACTTTAATTGTATCCGTTGTCCATCAGAGAGAAAGGGAGGTAATCCAGTGCCTTTTAGAAATCTATTTGAACTAGATGATATGTCAAACGACACAGGCCTTAAAGAGATCAATATTAAAGGTTACGAATATTCATGGTGGTCTGGGCCTAATCGAAACATATTTTCTAAAATAGACAGGGTTTTTGCTAACCTAGACTGGATAAATTTGTATCAGGATCTATCGGCAGAATTCTTACCTCCCTCTGTGAGTGATCATAATGTAGTTCTTGTCTCTCTTTTCCCCAAGCCTAGTGTTAAAAATAGACCTTTTAGATTTATGAATCATTGGCCCCTTTGTGATCACTACTTTCCATTGGTTGAGAAATTATGGTCAGCTGATCAGAATGATCGTCCTCTTTTTCAAATATTGTCCATTCTCAAGAACATTAAAAATGAGCTTAAGCCTTGGAGTGCTGACAAAAGCAACACAAAAAAAGAGGTTAATGTACAGAGAGAAAACTGTTCTAGAGTTCAAAAGATTCTGGAAACATCTAAAGATCACAATTTAGTTATGGAATTTCAAAATGCCAGAATTAAATTGGAGATGGCACTCAACAAAGAATTTCTGGACACCAAACAAAAGGCTAAATGTGATTGGTTGTTGAAGGGTGACGAGGCTTCTGCTTTCTTTTATGCTAAAATGTCTAGTAGAAGAAGCAGAAAATGTTTGACTAACATTTCAGTTGATGAGGCCATAAATTTTTATAAACAAGTTTTCAATCTTTCTTTAACTGACCAGTTTCCAAAAATTATTTGTAAATCGATAATTTCTGAATATGGCGCGAACTTCCTGAATGAGGGTATTTCTTTGGAAGAAATTAAATTTGCTTTGTGGAATATTAATGATACGACTTCTCCAGGCCCAGACGGATTTAATTCAAAGTTTTTCAAAACTCATTGGTCTCTTTCGAAAGAGTTAATTTTTAAAGCTTTGAATGACGTTTTCCATAAGTGTTCTATACTAAAAGAGTGGAATCACACTTTTTTACACTTGATTCCTAAAAAAGATCATGCCTCCAGAATCCAAGATTATAGATCGATTGCCTGTTGCAACACATTATATAAAGTTTTCACAAAGATTCTGTGTAATAGACTGGCTCCTTTTTTGGACAAGTTGGTATCCCCTAATCAGACGGCATTTATAAGAGGGAGATCAATAGGGGATGGAATTTTGTTTGCTCATGAAATTATTAGGGGTCTTGGAAGAAAGGATAATAAATACATATGTATCAAGGTTTTGTTATACACATGTTATTAAGTTTGGGCTTCCCAGACAAATGGGTGAAAATTATTGGAAATATCATAACCACTCCAGTGTTTTCTATTATTGCTAATGGGGAATCGCATGGTTATTTCAAGAGCTCAAATGGTCTCAGACAAGGGGACCCTCTTTCCCCAATTCTATTTTGTTTGGTTATGGAATATTTTACGTTACTGATGGATGGCAAAGTCAGGGATGGTCTCATTTCTCCTATCACAGATTTTAATAACAAGTTAACTCACATCATTTACGCCGACGATATTATAATTTTCACTAAAGCAAGTGATGCTTCAGCCATTAGTGATGTTTTTCAAAGTATGAAGAGAGTGACCGGATTGGAATTAAGCTGTGAGAAGTCTAACGTTTTCTTTGGTAAAGGGGTAACCAATAGTACTGATATTTGTTCTACTCTTAATATACAACAATCAGTACTTCCAATAAGGTACTTGGGCATCCCTCTATCTAGTTCTAATTTGAAAGATAGGGATTGTGATCTACTGATAGAGAAGATAAAGACAAGATTGGCAGGATGGGAAACTAGAATGCTCAGTCTAGCTGGGAGACTAGAACTTATCAAATCTACCATTTATCCTATCATTCAATTTTGGATGCAATGCTTTTGTCTCCCAAAAACTACGGTACATAAAATAAAGCATTTGATTCTTAATTTCCTTTGGAAAAGCCGTAGTAGTAAGATTCCCTGGGAAACTTTGTGCAAACAAAAAGAAGAAGGAGGTATGGGTCTGAGAAATTTAGAAGAGCTGAATCAAGCGTTATTCATTAAATTAATTTGGAAAATACTCAATGTTGAAGGAATTTGGGCAGATTTCATAAAGCGAAAATATATTGGAAATAAAAGCTTTTGGGATATCAATCCGAGACTGGACGACTCGGGAGTGTGGAAATATATTTTGAAGAACAGACAAGTAGCTTTGAAGTGCCTTTCTCTTAATATAAGTGATGGCAAAACTACTTCTCTCTGGTATGACCCATGGTTGAATGGAAGCTCCATTATGGAACGAATTGGTTTAGATACGGCTTTTAGAACTGGAACAGAATATTTGACTCTTGATAGAATTGTTAAACAAGGAGAATGGAAGTGGGACGAGTTTAGTTTTCTTCGGCAGATTCATTCGGAGATTGAAGGTGTCAAGATTTATAAAGACAGAGAGCGGGATTTTTGGGCTTGGAAATGTTCCAAACACGGTCAATATCAGTTCAAACTAGTGTGGAACTCAATTAGGTCAAGTTTTGAAGTTAAATTCTGGTCGTCATTAGTTTGGAACAAAATTCACGTTCCAAAAATGGCGGTTTGCCTTTTTAAAGCCATTAACGACTATTTGCTAACGAAAGAGCGATTAATACACAAACAGATTGACGTTGACCCCTTATGTGTTTTCTGTAATAATTACATTGAAAATATAGATCACCTCTTTTTCCAATGTAATTATACAGAAAAAGTCTGGTTATGGAGCTGTAAAAATTTTTTTAGCTCGCCGAAAAGTATGTTCTCATTTATTCTAAGGGAAGACTTGCACAAAATTGTATCTATCTCTAAATTAAGAAATCTCAACTCAGATCTGTTCCAATTATCTATCTCAGTTTGTATTTGGCACATATGGAAAGAAAGAAATGACAGGATATTTCTTAACAGATTTAATGATACTTCGCAGTTATGCTCAAAAATTTACCAGACAGTGAATATCAGAATGGTTAAATCAAAGCATTTTAAGCTCATGAAAGGTACGTCAGACATAATAGCTAACAAATGGGGATTTACCTCGCTAAGCTAGTCAGGGTTTCTTCGGATTGATCATATGTATTGTTTCTCCTCGCTGCTTCCTTCTTGTGCCTTGATTCAGGTTTTCTGCATCCTGTATTATCTTTACATTTATCTTACATCTTTTTAAATTACATCTTTCTTAATAATTATCAAGCCTATTTGACCTAGTCTGTAAGCTATAAGAATGCAGGAACTATTGCTGATCCGCTATCTCTTTAATTGGTGTCTTCATCTATTATAATACATTTCGAGTTAGTTTTTCAGAAGTCAAAAATTAACTATAACATAGGAGAGTCAAAGACTTAGCTTGTGAAGCAGTTCTGAGAGGACTGGTTTCTCTGTGACTTCCCCTTAGAGAACCAGTGAGTTCGAAGACACCTAACAGAGTCTTCTTTATCTTCTGAAGTACAAAGATTCCATCTTTTGGAAGACGGTGACTCCTCGAGCCTAGACCTTTTGATTTAAAGTCAGTGACTTCTAGAAATCGAAGGTTTTAGTGACTTTGATGATTTCTTGTCTCCATTTCCTGTCTTGCGTCCTAAAACATAGAGATCTGTTGTTAGATACCTTACTAAGATAAAAGGTACAACCTTTACGGGATTTGGACACTTATCTGTAGTTGCTTATTTTCGTGAAGGATCTGATTCGTGGAATGGAGCTCCCTGGTTTGCTTCTTGCTTAGACGTGGCCTAGATGAAGTTATTGAAGCTGATTAGAGTTTGAGTTTGTTTACTTTTCCTCACCGCCATTAATGTTGCCTTATCTTTTTTGTTTGAGAGGAGTAAATGAAGTGGTTTCTCAAGTGAAGGCTTGCAGTTTTTACTAAACCGAGTAGTCTGGAAGCTTCTAGCGGGTTTGGGTGTTAGTTTGTTTCGTTTAGTTTGGTTATGAGCCTTGTATTAGTTTATAGAAGATATCTGGCCTGGTTTTGTTGGCTTTTAGAGTTTTGTTGATCATTGTATATTCCTTTGCTTTCTTGGTTATTAATAGAATGTTTGAACCCTTCTTCAAAAAAAAAATCTAGGGTCGTTACAAACTTCCCCCTTAAAAGAATTTCGTCCACAAAATTTACAAGCACGAAAACAACACAGAGATAGACAGATTCGATCTCCTATAATTCCTCAAACTTAAGATATGAATTCCAAACTCAAGTCGGAATACCCAAAGTATATATACTTGTCCCTCTTCGGACTTCGATATACCCAAGAAATTATAATAGAATTTCAAATTTGGTTTTAAACGAAATCGTTTTATCGATACAATTCAATTTTAGCTTCATATTCTATTAATCAATTTACCTCAAATTAAAATTTCCAATTTCAAATTCATTAAGGTTTAAATAAAAAAGCTGATAAGAAAATGATGAAGATACTAAGTAAGGATTTCCTACAACGATTCGTTGGGCCATCATCACATCGAAACTTCTTCTTGTAGCTGGTACGAAGCAATGAAAAGAATTTGGAAACGAATCAAAGGAGATTGATAAGAAAGTTGTTTCCACTGTTGCAGGGTATTGACCATTTATAGTCGTATTCCCTTGTCCCCTATCTCGTCCTCTTCTTGCACTCATACTCACTATCAATGGATAGCAAGAGAATTTACTGAGGCGTTCAAACAGATATCTTAGGGATATACTCATTCTAGGGATACTTCACCCTATCTCTAATGAGCTACTTAATGTGCTATACTCCTGAGCTAAAGTTCAACCTTAGCTCTGATACCAAATGTAACGAAAACGGATTTTGCCCGCTCGAAAATCGACATCCATACTTTACATTGTACTCGAACGCCGTAGATTCGACCGTTCAAATCCGAGTCGTCGGAGCTTATAACACAGTTAAGTAAACAACACAGCGGAAGAAAAAGAATAATACATTGATATACAATATCTGATACAATATCTGGTACAACAGAGTGATACAATGAATATCAATATACATCAGAGATATGATACAATAAACAGCAGCGGAAAAGAAAACGATAACATCAGCAACGGAAAATCTCCATCTCCAAAGCACTAATCCAGAAATAGCTTGAACTCTCAATAACGATGCACAAAGATAAGCAAGTGCAGTCCATATCCAAAGACTGAACTAGCTCCAGAAAATCTACTAATTCTGACTATCTGAAAAACCCAACTCTAGACTGCCCGTGTAGAAAAAATTTGAGCATCCAGAGTTTAGGAAAGAAACAATAAACTCCGGATCAGTCATGGGACTGGTGTGAGCAACAAAAATAGTTTATCTTTAAAACAAATAGCAGAGAATTTTTAAAGTCAATTCGCAATGCTTTTGAAAAATGAAACTACCATAAGACCTCCCGCCACACACACAATGCAAACGCAGAATTGGAGGAGATTTCTTCTTATGATAGTCAAAGATGCTTACTAAGTAAAACAAATCATTTTGATATTATTATTAGTGCATAGTGTAGAAAACACTTCGAAAGTAGAATATAAATCTTAGCCAGCATAGACATTCCGAACTATGCCTACTATAGCTACCATCTAAACAGTGGTGACCACCATAAGTAAATGGCAGGTTCTACAACTAATACCGTACATGGTGCGTATTGGAGTTTGGATTTCCAACAAATGGTCAGGCCAAGGAACTTCCCATTGCCACATAGGTACGCCCCTGGAAAGACGACCCGAGAAATAACCTAACATTACGGTTAGATCTCTGCCAACACAAGGCCGGGTTACCCCTATCTGGGTAACCACTGACACGAAATTTTAGAAAATGAAATTATAACATCAAACAATGTATGGTTTTTTTTCTTTTGATGTGTTAGTGCATATAAGACGACGGTGCATATCTGTGGTCTGATATGTAATGAGACGACACAGAAATAGACGACATATAGGTATTCATTTAGACAACGGAGCATATCTGTCGTCTGATTCATTTTTTCTCATAGTGCAAGTACTCATATGCTCCTCCTGCCGCCTATTCTCGTTGCTAACTTATGCTGTATTACTCACGATGAATAAGATCTATTCATCTCTTCCATTCGATACTCAAAAAGGAATAACCAAGTCTCATTTACTGCAACGAATTAGGGTTTCAATATCCATGGGTCATCCCAAACCCAACTAGCAAACTATGCACAAATATACTTCTAAAAACTTTCGATATGTTAAAATCTATAATTGGGGACTATTTGTATTTTAGTACATAATATGTTTATATTTTATTCAAAAATACAAATACGTTCACTCATTATCTACCCAGGAACCCTAAACCTAGGCTTTGATACCAAATGTAATAACCTGAATTCCATTGGGTCCGGATTTTTCGCAAAAATGCTAAAATCCAAGCCCATTAAAGCCCGAGTTGGGTATCTGGTATCCTGCAAATGGGAAAAGATAAATATATCAGAGCTCAAATAAATATCTCACAACGGAACTGACTAAAATATAATAGTAAGTAAATACTCACCAAGGTAATAACATTTTCTAAACAAGTGTCACAAAGCTGGATAATCTATGCCTTCTATCTAACCTGTGGGATGTTATGAGGAGGGGGTCAGAACTAAATTTCTGGTGAATGGACAAATTATACACTTCTAAGCATAACTCTACATATACCGTTCTATTTCCATTTTCTGTTATATTAGGTTTATTGGGTTTATAATGCTCTCGCCTGTGTGCGTCAATCGTGCCCATCTACTCCCTAGTAGATTAAGACCTAATAACCAATATATATATATATGTATGTATGTATATGTGTGTGTGTGTGTAGCTACATGCCGAAAGACCGCATCAGTCCTAGGTACTACCCATAGTACCTTACGTATCCTCCTCAAAAATGACTCCATCGTGTCACTGCTAGAGCGTACTGAAACTACATCTGTAAAGTATAGCTTCGTGAGGCCTACAATACTGATGTTCCATCGTCTAATATGAAAACATAAAACTGCATTCGCACTAGCTTATACAAGTGCTCGGACATCCATAATGTACCACCCAGTGCGTACCTTGAGGACTATACGTAATAGTTCTGTCTACTCCCTGAATTCCGCCAACAAGGTCTACCTTGTACGGAACTCAGTCATGGATTTTCTACCTTCAACTTCCCAACTTCACTCCATTTCCTCCAAGCAAGCTCGAAGCAAGCCAATTTCCTTCAGTTCAGGTCGGCACCGACGTGAGCACTTTGCCAATTTTCTACCTTCAACTTCCCAACTTCACTCCATTTCCTCCAAGCAAGCTCAAAGCACCCTCACGTTTTCCCCAAAAAGCCCCAAGTGAAATCCTACTAGGTTGATTCTGCCTTTAATTAAGCCCCAAGCATTTCCCCATCTTGCTCGTAGCTAACCCCGAGTCTTATACCAAATTTCCTGAAGCATGACTCGGAGAAAGATTCCTATCGACCAAAAGCCCCATTACTGACTTGAATTCCACTCGACACCAAGTTGAATTTCTTTGTCCCAACTTCATGCAAATTAAATCTTGGGCACCTTCCATGCTCCAGAGCCCATCCTCCAAGTTTCATCCAATTTCGACCACTTTTGCCTTTTATTTGCCCAATTCGACAACCTCTTTTCTAACTACCTAGATGCACTAGCAAACTATTTCAAAGCATCACATACAAATCAAAAATATCATCCATATACAACCATACACACATGCAATTCATAAAAATATGATAATCATACAGGTTCTAGCCTAGATCTAACTTTTACTCTAGCATGTAGATATCATTAAAAGGGGTTGTAAAACCAATTAAGAACCATTTTAAATCATTTAAATCCCAGCCATAAGCATGTATAAAAGTGTGATTAAGGTTGTAAAATGTTTTACCATCAAAATCATGTTAAAAACATTAAATTTAACTATATGAACATGCATAGGATAGTGAGAAGTCAAGAACCACTCACCAAATACCTAAAAAACCAATCTTTCCTCTAGATTTGAAATGGACAGCAAGGGGAGTGAATTCAAATCAGCCAAAAATAATAATCTCTAATCCCTTTATGCTAATCACTCCTTTAATGATGAATTAGGCAAAGATTAGTAAGAAAAATGTAAGCTATTTGATGAAATTAGAATAAATGAAGGTTTGGGATTGTTTGGGGAAATGGATAATGTGATTGGAGATGTTCCATCAGCCTAAATTAGTTGAAAATCCCGAAACTAGCTAGTGGGCTTAGGTTTAGGCCTAATTAATTACCCATTAATACTTGTCATTAGCAGCCAAAACATAAAATAGCCATAACGTTCAAATGGTAAGTCCATTTTACTGTTATGACCACTCTATGAAATGGGAAACCATCATCCTGAAGTAACAAAAGTGGTTTCGGACCCTAACCCGGCTCTTATCAAAAGTTATAGTCCATAGAAGAGTTTCAGGATCAAAATGTCACATAGAATCGACAAAAATCATGGATGTAGTAAATGTCCCTAAGCATATTTTTCAAAAATTTAGAGTCATACGACCTCATATGAATTAAATAATAATACTTTACAATCCTCTAATACGTAAAATACGAGACGTTACACATTCCACCATTAGGAATTTCGCCCCATAATCCCTAAACAAATCAAAGAATAGTCGATCTTAGTTACCCAACATGCCTAACAAGTATATGCAACCATTAAACATATTATATAGGCAACAAAGCAATCAATAGTATAGATACACCTATCCTAGGATGCAAGATGCTAAACTATCCTATATAATATTAAAGGCGGAAATAAATACGAGAAATAGTAGGCCTTACGAGGACAACGAGCTCCAAATATGTAGCCTTCATGCTCTCATTAGTTTTCCATGTACAATCGCCTTCAATTTTGCCCCACCAAACCTTCACCAACTCCACATATTCCTCCTAAGCTGCTTCATATCGTGTTTGACAATATGAACCCGCCTACGAGGTCTCGAAGCTTTTAGTATAATCTTGATATCATCAGGTTGATCCAGTGCAATCATAATGCCTGAGTCATGTATAAACTTCCGTAAATAAGGGATGTGGAAGATGTTGTGCACTCCCACCATCTTCTATGGTAAGTCAACCATGTATGCTAGGTTTACAATCCTCTCTACTATCGGAAAAGGATCTATGAATCTCGGCGCCAACTTCCCCTTATTACTAAATCTAATAGCATTCTTCAGTGAAGAAATCTTCACAAACACCATATCGTCGACAAAGAACTCCAAATCTCTATGTCTCTTGAAAGCTTAGCTCTTTTGCATATCTTAAGCAGCTTTCATTCGTTGTCGAATGATCTCGATCTTCTTCGAGGTTTCTCTATTCATCTCTGGCTTAAGTATTAGTTTCTTGCTCGCATCTCACCAATACGAAGGAGTGACACATGGTCGACCATAAAATGCTTTGTACGGTTCAATACCGATACTAGACAGATAACTATTGTTGTATTTGAATTCTACCAAATGTAGATGAACTTCCCATGGGCCTCTGAAATTGTGAATGCATGCTCGCAAGAGATCCTCTAATATACTATTCACCCTTACGTTCTGCCAATCAGTTTGCATGTGATAAGCTTTACTGAGATGCAGCTTGGTCCCCAATGCCTCTTGTAAGCTCTTCTAAAACCTACTAATGAATAAAAGGTCTCGGTAACATAAAATGCACTTCGGCATACCATAGAATCGCACCACCCATTTCACATATAACT
Organism: Allium fistulosum; assembly: GCA_030737815.1. Taxonomy (NCBI): domain Eukaryota; kingdom Viridiplantae; phylum Streptophyta; class Magnoliopsida; order Asparagales; family Amaryllidaceae; genus Allium; species Allium fistulosum. Next base: position 426,160,633 of record CM060906.1, read on the forward strand.
CGGCCAATTTGGCTGCCGTAGATTTAATGGTATGAATCGAGCACTCTTCGTCAATCTATCGACTATGACCCAAATGTTATTGTATCCTGCGTTAGTCCTCGGCAATCCATCTGTGAAGTCCATCGACACTTGCTTCCATTTCCACTCGTGAACTTCAAGTGGTTGTAGTAATCCACTTGGCTTCGTCTGCCCTTGCCTTCACCACCTGACAGTTCATACACTTTGAGATGGATATCCTAATATCCTTCTTCATCCCTTTGCAATAATAGGTCTTCTTCATATCACAATACATTATTTTACCATCGGGATGTACAGTCAATCCAGAGTGGTGGCACTCTCATAGCACCTTATCTCGCCATCCATCGACATTTGGAATAAACAATCTCCCATCCATACAGAGCCAACCATCTCGGTTAAGACTGTACTGCTTCATCTCCTTGGACTCTACTCCTTCTTCAATTTTCTCCATGATCTCAGCTAATTTAGCAACTTTCCTCTGACTAGTACCAATCTGCTCAGTCAAAGTAGGTCTGATCATCAAACTCCCCAACATCTCTGGTTCAAACTCACAGTGAGGTCTGAAGACATAGCCAGCAATATACTTCAGCTACTTCCACTCTAGGAACATCGTACCTAAACTAGCATGCCTTCTACTCAATGCATCAGTGACTACATTTCCCTTACCGGGCATATAGGAAATGTCAAAGTCGTAAGAGGCTAAGAATTCCAACCATCGCTACTGGTGAAGGTTGAGATCCTTCTGGGAGAAAAGGTACTTCAAGGATTTGTGGTCTGTGAATAGCTCGAAACTTTCTCTTAATAGATATTGCCTTCAAATCTTTAAAGCAAACACTATCACTTCCAACTCCAAATCATAAATCAGGTACTTCTGCTCATGCAATTTAAGCTGTCGATTAGCATAAGTGACAACTTTTTCCTATTGCATCAACATCGGACCTCGTCTAGTACCACAGGCATTTGTGTATAATGTCGACTGCTCATTCCCACTCGGAATAATCAATACTGGTGCACTTGTCAACTTCTCTTTCAGAATCACGAATGCATGCTCACAATTCACGTCTCAAATAAAGGTCTAATTCTTCTTCGTTAAATTGGTCAACTGTGCTGCTATCTTCGAGAAGTCCTTGAAAAACATATATAATATGCTGCTAATCCTAGGAAGCTTCTCACGTCGGTAGCGTTCTTGGGTTGGTTCCAATCCTGAACCGCTGCCACCATGGCAGGATCTATGGCGATGCCTGCTAAAAGACGATATGATCCAAGAACCTCACTTTCCTCCTCCAGAAGTGAAACTTCAAAAACTTTGCTTTCAGCCTATGCTTCCTTAACACTTCAAGAACAATCCTCAAGTGCGTCTTGTATTCCTCCTCTGTCCTAGAATAGCCCAGAATATCATCGACAAACACAAGCATGCACTTGTTTAGCTGATCCCTGAAGACACAGCTAATGAGATCGATAAAGTATGTTAGAGGATTTGTTAGCCCAAATGGTATAACCAACCACTCATTGAAACCATATAACATATGAAACACGATGATCGACACACTCTCCTTCACTACTCTCAATTTATGAAATCCCATTGCCAAACCCTATTAGGAGAACACCTTCACACCATGGAACTGATCGAACAATCCATTACTACACGGGAGTGGATACTTATTCTTCTTCGTCACTTTGTTCAGCTCACAGAAATCTACACACAACCTCAGAGAGCCGTCTGGCTTACTGGCGAATACATCATGTGCGCCCTACTCAGATGTGCTCCTAGGAATGAACCCTCGCTTCAATAGGTTATTCACTTACACTTCCAACTCCTTCTACTCTCCGGGTGCCATACGCCTCAAAGGCATAACTATTGGTCTGACATCCTTCACCAAATCTACATGGAACTCAATCTCTTTATGTGGTGATAATATGTTTACCTCCTCAAATATGTCTAGATACACCCTCGTTATAGGCACAGTTGTCATAAAGGATCTCGATCGAGTACAAAAAACTTATGATCACCCATCATCAAGTAGGTAGCATATCTCCAACCTAAGCCCATCACCTATCCTTATTGTCACCAACGACCTCTAACAATCCACCACTACTCTGTATTTCTATAGCTGGTCCATCCTCGATATAAACTTAAACAAAATGAATTTCAAAATAAATCAATCACAAACAAAAGACCATCCGTGACCCGAGATGACCAAACCACGACAAACCATACACAGGCTAGTGCAGCCTCCAACAGGGTTCGTCACTATCTAAGGTCGGTCAATTATTTTGGGTTTCAATCCCAGTCCATCTATCAAGTTACTAGATATGAAAGAATGTGAAGCCTCAGTATCAAACAGAACACGAATGAGAACTTCATAAATGGAAAGCATATCTTGAATAATAATGCCTTTCCCCTTCTGTTTCACTGAGGGAGCGCTCGACGAAGTCGAAATAGCATCAAAAGCATATGCCTTCACCACCAACTTCTAATTTATCGGTTCTAGACAATTCCTCTACATATGCCCCACTTTGTTGCAGTTTAAACACTTCTTGTCCTGAACTTTACAATTCTTACTCAAGTGGCCTATTTCTCTACAGCTGTAGCAAGTAGGTTACCACTTGCCTTTCTTCTTAGCATCTTTATTCTGGAACTAGTTTCTCTTCCCATTCTATTTCTTCTTGCCTCCATGGCTTAGTTGTGGCTTTGGCTCTTTCTTAACCATAGCAACTGATTTGGACTTGGCATAATAACTCTCCCGGCGAAGAGCTTTCTCGACGAGTCTCTCAAATGGCTCATCAATATGACTCACCAATTTTTTCCCTAGATAATCATCCAAACCCATAAGAAACTTCTCATTCTTCATTAACTAAGTATTGATGAAGGACATCCCGTATTTTGATAGGGCGTCGAACTCAGCGACATACTTAAATAAAGACATGTCTCCTTGCTTCAAATCAATAAACATCCTAAATAGCACCAACCTCTAAGTAGCGAGAATGAAATTCTCCTCGAATTGAACTTTGAACTGGTCCAAAGTAAACTAATCCTTGGATGTATCAACTCTAAAAACGTTCCACCAGTTCATGGTTCTCCCTTGAAGTTGTAGGGAGGCCTACCTCCTCTTTATTGCGTCATCCAATTCCAGGTCATCAAAAATCCTTTTGTAGGTGTCCAACCAATCATGCACTTCCATAGCTGATTCCATTCCTTAGAATGGTTTGCCACCAAGAGTGGCAATATCCTTATCCAGCTTAGCGAAATCAACTCTACGCACCTGTACTTGGCAGCACCACCAACAACAATAATCAGAGTAGTTTCTTGGGCATTTTGCAGCATGTTCACCACCATCGCGTTGAACATCACCTGTAAGTCAGGATTAGCAGCCCCTAAACCCGCTCATTCTTTGACTCCAGAATTAGAGTTCCTCATAATATTCCTTGTATCGGCTCATTCTTGATCTGTAATTAGACTAATCAGTCTCTCGTTAAGAAAACTTCTTCTATGCTACTCATGTGTGAATTTAACATATAACGCTATATATATACTACTATATAGTTTTAAAAACCAAAATATATGACAAGTACACTCCCCCTGTACACACACACACACTATCTCTCGATCTAGTCTAGGGTGACAACTCCTTTCCTATCTTTTCTTAACCACGGTATCAACTGGGGTAAGTCATGTAATCTAGAGCTCTGATACCAAATGTGATGAACACCCTGTTGGGTCATAGGTTTTGATTACTGACAAGACACAACAATTCACGAATCTACGACTACGACAACATCCGGACTCAACGACTCAAAGTATGGTTCATATATGTATATAGAGTCTAGTTTAGTGCTTTATTAAAATCTTTCCTCAAGAATCATCATTCACATTCAAATAAACTTGCATACATATTTTAATCAAAATCATGTTTTCAAAAAATGCATGGAGCGGGGCTCGAACCTGGTTCACTAGTTTATAAGGCAAGTGCTCTTACCAAATGAGTTATGGTGATTTTTGATTATCAACAGAATTCAGTCGACTGAACAAGATCGACCAGTCGACTGAATATCTATAAATAGCCTACTGAACTTGTGCACATATGTATACACGTTTATATTTTCAAAGTCGGTCGATTGACCAAAAATGACCAGTTGACTGAACCTGTTCAGTTGCACAGATATACTCTATTTTACTACCTTTGAATATTCAGTAGATTGATCGTTTTTGCTCAGTCGACTGACCGACACTAACAGTCATTTTTTCTGAAGAGACACTTCTTTCTACGAAGAGTTACGATTCAAATTGAAGAGAAATAACTGCATCTTTTAATCAAAACTCTTCATGAATAGTTGTAGATGTTTATCTACTATATAATTAAACACATGAGATTCACTTCTCAAATCACTGAATTTCATTTTGCTTTCTGATCATACTCTCTACTTTCTATCTCTGCATACTAAAAGCAATCACAATCTTTATATTGCTTGAATCTCTGAACTAATCAATATATTCTTTAATTCTAAGCAATATCTTACTTTCATATCTTCACACACACAATATATACTTGAGGATTTGATTATAGGAAGGTTGTATACTTAAAGACATATCAGTGTTATTCAGAACACAATTGTCAACTATTTTTTCTTATACCAGTAAAAGTCCTCTTTCGGCTACTAGAGGCGGAAAAATCCTGTTCGGCTGCTCAGGTGTTGTATACCTATTCCTCCGGGTTAAGTGAGGGATTATTGAGCTGAAATTCCAGAAGGAAGTCTGAGACTGGACGTAGAACGGGAAGTTCGAACCAGTATAAAAACTCCTGGTGTGCTTATTCTTATTTACTTTATTATTATTATCTGTTTCTGCATTTAGATTATAATATATTCCATATTACATGATCCTAAGTGATAACTAGCCACACAGTAGTCACTTTCACACCCTACACCACCAACACCTAATATAACAAAATAGTGTGCTGGTTTTAGGCCTAGTCGATATAGGACGATTATCAAGGGTTAAAAGAAATAAAACATCATAGAACCTGTCGCATATCTCATAATATATCTAATAAAATAAAAATCATCTCAGATATAAAACATAAGAGATAGTAATAACTAAGTGAACCAAAAATCAAAGCACAGATCCACAGAGTTATACAACGTAGTAATAGAGTTTATACAGAGTAGAAATAAACTAAAATAAACCATCTCATGGTGGTAAGGTGAACAGTTCCTAGGCTCCATTGTGTTGCACTATGGAATAAGCAATAGAATATCCATATATAATACGAGAAAGCTCTATCCAGCTCGTCCTCTGCATAACCACCGCGTATCACCCGACTTGTTATCTAATCTACTCAAGTAAGATTTCACAAGATAATAAGAAGCAAAGAATAAAACCTCGAGTTAGACAATAGTTTGGTATGAACGATAAATGAATCTCAAAATATTGTACAAGTCAATAAAGTGAGGAACAAAAGCTATGAGGGTCATACCTAACCTGTCCCTGCATCTAAAGAGTTAGCACATAACATCTATAATATTCTACTCTACTATCATCATCAAAGTGTATTGTATCCTAAGTACAATATTGGGTGTTTAAGTATCCACCTCCTAAATACCTGTATTAGGTGACACCCCAAGGGTGGCCATCCATCAAACAACCCTCATTATCGCTCAAGTGATTTGGATATATGATAAATCTTATGAATGTCCTAATGTTAGAGACCAATGAAAAAGTCTCGGTCCCATAGTGCTCGAAATACACGCCACTTAGTAGGCCAGGAAAACTAAACTACATGTCCTACCAGTCCAGGTTATATGGATCATGTCCTAGATCCATGGGTATATGTCCTAATACCCCATGAGCTTCATCACCTACCCCGGCTTTATGAGCACACTGGAATACTCCGAGTACCAACGGTCCCTTCACACATGTCCTTGAACCCGTCCTAGTTTGATTCACCCATCATCATTGTAGAAGCCTTCCTCCTCCTACTTTCTTCCACTTCCATAGAAGAGTACGTCCTTGTTCACTTCACAGGCTTACATCCAAGAATCTGTCTCATCGTATCTTCCCATAACAGAACACGTCTTAGCATTACTTCACAAGTTTGTGTCCAAGAACTTGTCCCCATAGGCTACCATTACGACTCCCGTCCTAGATCCATCATTATCAGAATACTTCCACACCACCTCATCAGTCGTAGAAGCAGTATCTCAAAGTCCCGAAACTGATATGTCAAATCACTCCAATATCGCTTTGTCCCTTAACCATCAGACTTCATCGCGTTGTCATATCTACATCAATCGACGAATGAATAAATGCCTCTAGCATGCCATAGGGACCATACACTTCACTTACTAGAAGTACTATCCTGATCTAAGCTAATTTTACAGGTTGGTACCGACCTAAAGTGGACGGTATAAAGCTGAATTTTTCCCCGTTATTGTTCATTGGCCTTTACTCAAGCTCCTCTTCTCCTTTTTGAAGTCCCTAGGCCAAAATTCAAAGTCAACTTCCTTCACTTCAGGTGGGCACCAACCTGAGCACTTAGCCAACTTTCTGCCTTCAACTTTCTAACTTCACTCCAATTCCTCCAAACATGCCTGAAGCATCCCCATGTTTTTCCCAAGAAAGCCCCGGCTGAAATCCTACCAAGTTGATTTGGCCTTCAATTGAACCCCAAGCCATTCCTCATTTTGCCGAAGCCAATCTCGAATCTTCCATCAATTTCTCTGAAGCATGATTGAAGCAAGATTTCTACAGATCCGGGCTCCATTACCGACTAGAATTCCAATCAGCATCGAGTCGAATTCCTTTGTTGAAACTTCGTGCTAATTAAATCTTGGGATCCTATCATGCTCCAATGCCCGTCCTCCAAGTTTTATCTAATTTCGACCACTTTTACCTTCAATTTTCCCAATTCAACAAACTATTTCCTAACTACCTAAAAGCACCAGTAGAACATATCAAAGCTCAACAATAAATCTAAAATATCATATATATCATCCATACACACATGCAATTCATTAAAATATGGTAATCATACAAGTTTTTGCCTTGATCTAACTATTACACTAACATGTTGATATGATCAAAAGGTGGTTATAAAATAAATTAAAAACCATTTTAATCTCGGCCATAAACATGTATAAAAGTGTAATTATGGTTAGAAAACTTTTTACCATCAAAATCTTGTTAAAAACATCAATTTTAACTATATGAACATGCATAAGATAGTGAAAAGTCAAGAACACTCACCAAATACTTAGAATACCAATCTTTCCTCTAGATCTGAAATTGACAGCAAGGGGAGCGAACTCAAATCGGCCAAAAATTATAACTTGTAGTCCCTTTATGCTAATCAATTCCCTAATGATGATTTAGGCTATGGTTAGTAAGAAAAGGAAAGCTTTTTGATGAAACTAGGATAAATGGAGGTTTAGGATTGTATTAGGAAATTGGAAATGTGATTGGAGACGTTCCATCAGCCCTAATTAGGTGAAAACCCAAAAATTGGCTAGTGGGCTTAGGTTTGGGCCTAATTAATTACCCATTGATACTGGCCAGCAGCAGCCAAAACATAATACAACCATAAATTTCAAACGGTAAGTCCGTTTTACTGTTATGACCGCTATACAGAAGAAACCATCATTCTAGAGTAGAAAAAGTGCTTTTAGGCCCTAATTTGGTTTCTATCAAAAGTTATAGTCAATACAAGATTTTCAGTGTCAAAAAGGTTACATTGAAATTCGACAAAAGTCATGGATGTGGAAAGTGTCCCTTAGAGTCATTTTCTAAAATTCTAAAGTCATACGACCTTGCATGAATTAAATAATAATATTTATGATCCTTCAATATGTAAAATACAGGTCGTTACATGGTAGACTTGTAGTTGAGTTGCATTTAGACACTAGCATAATAACAAACCCAATAGTTGTATCAAACCTTGTTGAAGGATCGCCTCCTTTATCTATGATTTGTAAGGGTTTGAAATTATATAATCTGGTGTTCGAGTTTGATTGCGATGCTTTTGTCTTTGAATTTTTCGAGTTTCGTTTGATTTTGGATATGGATTGGATGACGATGTATCGGGCTGTCTTTAGATAGAAAGGTCACTCATTTGGGTGCTTGTAGTGTGTAACAACCCTGTTTTCGAACTCGTAATATCATATGAATTGAATTAGAATAGGAGTGTTTGAATTCAAATTTGAAATTTTTTTATTTTTGGAATCCTATTATTATACCATTAACGTCTACTTAATAAAATATTTTGTTATAATAAAATTTAAATACTTAATTATTCATTTTAGATAATATATAAAAAAATTAAATAAAAGATTTAATAAATATAAAATAGTTTAAAGTGTAAATTATTTTATGTACTTGGAATAGAAGAAAAGAAATTCTTTTTGATATTCAATAATAAACAAGTCGACGAAGATGAATAAATCTATTTTATAACAATACTGTGAATAATTGAATAGAATGAGACAATATTGAATCGAAAGAAATTGTACGATTTAAAAATATAGCTTGTCGAATGAACTGTAAACCAACTTAAATTAAGGGTGCGTTTGTCATACATCCTTGGTAAGGTTTGAAAATACACAAAACATCCCTCCGTTTTTTAATAAGTTTCTGGTCCCTATTTTCAAATTCACGCGCACACAAAGACCTAAATACCCTTTACGTTTTTAACATTTCAAACGCGTATAACTTTCTGTAGAAACATCGGATCAGCATACCGTTTTTACCAAAAAATCAAAAAAATTATGATCTTTAAAATGAGATCCATTGTTGATACCAAAAAATCATATTTGCAGTAAATGTGCAATTATTCCATATATTTACAGACAATTCTGCAAATTTTGAACATCTTCCATTTTTCTTCAAATCTACAACAATTGCATATAATTACAGACATTTCTGCAATCATATGGTATAATTATAGACATGTCTGCAATTATTGCATATAGTTGAAGAAATGTCTGCAACAATTGCATATAATTATAGACATTTCTGCAATTATATGGTATAATTGCAGACATGTCTGCAATTATTGCAAATAGTTGAAGAAATGTCTGCAATCATACCATCTAATTGCAGAAATTTGATAATGCATTTTATCCTAGCGTTGTTTTCACATATGCACAATGCCACTCGTTAGAAAGATAATAAAATTTGTGATTTAATGGTGAAAACGGTTTGTTAATCCGTCGTTTCTACAAGAAGTTATTGCGTTTTAAAGATTGATAATTAATGGGGTGCAAAATTTAATTATAGATGTGAGAATAACATCCTATATGAAGAATCAACATTCTTGCAATGAAGGAGAGGGGTATTATAGGGAAGAAAATTGTAGTATTTGAAAATAGGGATGTAATTTATATCTTTTTTATGAGGAGGATGTGTTGTGTATTAAGTTTGATTTTAGGGATGTGCCCTTATTTCTACTTAAATTAAACCGATATATATATATAAATATATGATGGGGATTAATTGTTAAATTTGAATACAAAAGGGAAAGAAATAAGCGCTAAACCAACCCATTTCATTTCATACTCATTCTCCCCAAACCCAAGCCACTCTTTACCCATATTCACAAAATATGTTTCCTTTATCCAAATCAAACGACCATTTTTGCCCTAATTTCACAAAAATCGAATTGAAGAAAGAAAAAAAACAACAACATTAGCGATCGAACCACACTACGATGGCGTCGTAGGCAAGCATGCCGATGGTTGGAGCGGCAACGTTGCAAGTAGAGGTGCATGCGATTGGTGATGACATCAGTAGGCGAGCGCGATCTGGTGGCGTGCTCATGCCGACGACTTCGACAATGGAAGGGAAGGTCGCACGATCTTCTTCGGTAGTGCACGACTTAGGCTAGCAGAGGTCGGCGACGAGAAGGAGCAGTGGTTGATGTGGTGACGGATGTGGCTGATGGCGCAATTGTGGTTAGTGCACGATTTCATGCTTGATGGGGAGGCTACAGCGTAGTTTTGGAGTTGATGTTCTCGTCAATGGTTGCCATAGTTTCGTGCGCAGGCTGAAATGCAAGTATGGGAGTGCACGCAAGCTTTGGATTACGGTGAGTTGTTAAAAACTCACGAATTCTATATCTAATTGCGAATAATATTTTTTGTTGGAAGTTGGTTTGGGTGAGTTAATCTACTTTAACTCACACACATACACACACACACAGAGACACACACACACACATAGATATATATATATATATCTATTTTATTGTTTGCTATATATATAATTATCCCGAAAATCGATTGCTTTGTTTGGTTGAATTGATTAGATTGTTTGAATGAATGGTTGGTTTGAAATATTGAAAAATTATTGTTGGTGATATATGGATTGAAAGAAGTCAATTTACAAATGGAATTCTGTTCGATTGCAAATTGAATTTTATTAACTTATATAAAAAGACATACATTGTTGTGTGACCGTGGTTGTTGGAAACAACTCAGATCGCTAAATAATTCCATAATTGGAATAATCTTTTATATACGGCGATGTTGGCTCTTGATAATGCATTTTGAATTTTTTGATTTTTATTGTACTCGATTCTTTAATTTTGAGGCATATAAAAATTTCTCTTCTATGAAATTGGAATTTTTTTAATAAGAATATATATATTTTATGTAGGTACTAAATTAAGGAATTTTTGAAGAATAGTTTTAGAAAATCATTTTATAAGATATATAGTTTGAAATCTCTTTCTAAAGTATATAAATTATATTTACGATCATATTTACAAATTTAAAGTATTATTATTAGAAAATACTTTTAGAGAAAAAAAATATTTGAAAAGGGAAGATTAATATATATATATCAGGAATTTGTTTGAAAAGAAACGACTTTCTTTATATTAGCAAATTATGAATTTTATCTATTTGTAAATAGTAAAATGGGATTTATAATGAAATCAAAGGTTTTGATAAAATTATTAATAATACATAATTATATATATTTTGAAAGATATTTTCTTATTATTTTGAAATTTTAATCAAAGTAAATTTTATTAAATTCTTCTTTAAATTAAAATTAGATTAATAATTCTAATTAGATTTTAAATTGAAAAATTGAATGATTTCCATTTCTATTGGACTTCGTGCTTTTCTATGAAACAAGGAATTTTAATAAACAATTGAATCGTCGGATTGGTATGGGACTTTCTGTACAATTCTTTCATTTATTACTATAATTTGTTAAATAGAGTTTAAGTGGAAATTGCTAGCTTTTAGTAAATACTTGAATTTACTATTTGGTATGAGACAGTTAGTTAAATTCTTGTGATTACTGGAGTGATAGTAATTAACACTTAGAGTTGTATTATCTTAGGGTGTTCGGATTTCAGACCGATTGATACCCGAGAGAAGATAACTCATTTTTCATCGATTTGAGAATCGATACATTTTTTGATTTGGGTATGTAGACCTATTTCTTGGGGTTAGGTCTATTCTGGTATAACACAGCTATCCTTTTTGGTTGTTTGGATAAGTGTTATATTGCAGCCCTATTAGTTTATTTTACAGTTGGACAATACTTACCTATTTATTTTAGTTAGGTAAATTCACATAGTTTTGTCATAAACACGGCTACCTATTTCTTTTCGTTAGGATTCGGGGTTTTTACCTAGTAGTCTATTTCTATTCGTTAGACTATTGCGCTATGTGGCAGGGTTTATTTATTTTAGTTAGGCCCTGTGTCGCACTGTATCACACTAATAGTTGACTACCATTATTATTTCATTAGTGATACTAATGATTATTTCGTCAGAGGTTTTGGGATAGATATTTAGTATCCTTTTGGCTCTGGGAATTTTGAATTGGTTATCACTATATTTTGAGATGATAGTCCATTCGAGACTTGATATGAATTTATGAAATGGTGATTTTGATCAATATGCCTTATTTTGATTATTTGGTTTTTAAGCATATTTTGAGATGACTTATTTTAGAGTTAAGTCATTTATGGATTTATAAAGTAGTGAATTTAATTAATATGCCTTATTATGATTGCTTGTTCGGCATATTTAATATGGCTTATTATTTTTAAGTCATAAAGTTATGATATTAGTATCTAACCTTTTATTTAGATATAGTCTGACCCGTTTATTATTTTAATACTCGGGTCAGGCCGGGACTTTACAGGTACAGGGACCCGTTGACCTTTGGATTTTTGGCTAGCATTGAAGTAGACTATTTTGATAGTTTTAGTTTACTTCATACTTGTATATATTGACAGTTAGGAGTTTATGTCATCTATATTATATAGTAGTGACTTTGTATTTGATACAAGATTTTGGATATGATGTATATATTTAAGTGGGTCTAGTACTAATATTTTGTAGACTCACATTCTATTATGTATATGACTATGTATATTATTCCGCTATAATATGTGACTCTGATTCTAATTTATCTATATTATATACTGTTCTAAATATTTTTAATCTCGGTGTGTTTATTACTTCTTATTTATACTACACACGTCAAATTTTTAGTTCATATCTTCAAAAAGATAAATAAGACGTGTTAGTGTTAGTATAAAGATTTATTCACATTCGATCATCTTTAACCAGCCGTATTCCCTAGATTAGCAGACGACATTACTTGTAATGTTCTTTGCTAAACTGAGCATATCGGTGGGGTCGTTACATAGTGGATGCAGGCTTGAGGATTTTTGCTGTGACATCCCACACCTCCCGTCACGTTGATCCAAAGCCTAACGTGACTTTCGGACCCGCACCATGCTGAGAAATGTGGGTCGTCCGGGTTTATAGCATTTCAAATCACAGAGACCAATTCAAATAGATATAATCTAAGATATACTATAGTTTCAAATATAACAGTGGAAGGAATAAAACATATAACATAGAAAAATATCCATCTTAGAAAATATCCAAATCACAGTCTCAGAAACCAATACGTGATTAATACATAGTACAATCTCCAAGTCTGACAAAAGAGATAAACTACACCGATTAGATAAATAAATACATGGAGAGAAGAAATGGTAAAAAGCATTATCTAAAGATAAGCTTGACTCTCTAAGTATCAAGAAAGGGATGATCGCCTACTGCCCCATCCACCTACGGTAGGGAAAAAGAAGGGAGGAGAATGGGTCAGACGAAAGTCCGGTGAATGAGTACAAGTTTAGTATTTGATGATCATATGCAATTACTTTACTACCGCTCTAAATGATAGAGGGTGTGATACAAGTGTCCGTGAATTCCTAAGGTCTGTTACTTAAGGGTTCTTGTCCAATACATTACTACACTACAATATTTGTAGGCTAATACAATGGATCGAATCTCATATCTAACGATCAACCACCGCTACTAGAGCTACTAAATATGCAAGGACCGCACTCTTGGCTACTGACTATGGAAAATACTGCTACTAAGCTACTTTTGGAAACAAACTTCCACTACTGTCACCGCCATTAGGCTATGGGAATGATTTCCACTCACTATGCTTAGAGAGAAAGAACCCGAGATAACGACTCGTCGGAATGTCTCATCATCTGCTTTCGCTTCCACATTTCAATCATTGTGTTGGCCTCTTATTGCATGCTTTAGGTCTTCCTTTTGAACTGTATCACATGTGTCAGAATTTTGTGCATACTAGAATCTTGCATTGTGCCAGACCCACTCCATCAAGCATCCTCGTCAGTGTTGCATGTTGTAACATCCCTCATTCTGAGGCCCAAAACTAGCCTCTAGGCATGCTACGGTCAGCCATAGTTATTAATTCCCAGTGAAAAAATGCGGCTATGTTAATCATATCAATAATCAGAAGTAAATGAATATTAAAAAATTTCAAACACAATTTAGAAATAACGTTTTGATTCCATTCAAAATATGATTTCATATTCATTACATATTCCCATTTGCAACTCTACATTCAGAGAAAATATAAATATTACAAAATACTCTAAGAGCGACATATGAAGATGCCCCATTGGTTGATCAGGGTCAAATACTTGGCATTTTTATAACTTTTCCATTACATCCTAAACAACACAATGGATAAAATAAGAGTTCCTAAATAACTAGATTGTCTCTTGCACGTCTCCAGAAGCTTATTCGTCTAATTGGATTACTTGAAATCCCTTACTTCTGACCTACTCATATGAGTACCAGAGAGTTTAAGGGGAAAAATAAAAACTTCGGGCCAGTCAAAAAGTCTGGTGTGAATAATAACCTACCATCTCGAACCAAATAGATATCTAGTGAGACCACGCCATTGAGCGGAATGGGTTTTCCCCTCACTAGTATCTTAGCCATAATACATTAACCATATATAGTTCTCCTACATCCACAACGGTTAAAACACAATAATATATGATGACATGAAAGCATGGTATATACCCTAGATTACTCATTCTAATTTATCTGACTATCCATCTCAATTTATAGTTTTTCTAGAGTCACTATAAACCTATTAATTTTTATAGGCTGACTTATAATATATCTCAAGTCTTAGCGACAATCTATCCAACTTCATAGTTTTCATAGGATCACTAAGAACCTATTGGTTTTTACCAATAACCTTCCAATCATAGTTTTCATGGGGTTACTATGAACTTATTTGATTCTCCAATAACTTTCCTCATTTCACAGTTTTTATGGGATCACTAAGAACCTATTGGATACCTTCCAATAACATTCTAATCATAATTTTCACGGGCTTACTATAAACCTATTGGATGCTCTCCAATAACTTCTCATGACATAGTTCTCATGGGATGACTATGAACCTATTGCACCCTTCCAATAACCTATCTAAATCAATAATCTTTTGATCAATTTGGGCATTCAACATTTTGATCTATCTGATCTGCTAGATGCAATTCTACTCACTCAGGAGTTAACTCTGTTTACACTCACTACTGGGTCAACATAGCTGGTTATTCTGCTCTTAATACCTCTACATGCAGTTATAGGTCATAAATGATGTGAGTTTGACAATAAAAATTATGCATAATAACTAATAAAATAAACACAAGAACATATAGAATCCATCATTCAAATGTGTTCAATCGTGATCTTTTATATAATTACTTGATCTTAAGTAATATTCTCTTTGGTAATTTTAACTCCAAACTTGGGCTATTCCATAATTAAAATCCTTGAAAGCATTTTCATAATGATATATGATTAATCCCCTTAATTCATATTAACTCAAGGAAATATATAGCTCTTTATATTACAAAATCTTATGCCATTTTATATATCACTTTTCGTATAGCCATGGTTATGTTTGAAATTGATATGAGGTTGACGTCTTTAAATATGTCATAAATATATTAGTGTTGACGTCCATACAATGTCGAGAAAGATGCTTAAGGCTCTCCACCTTTATTAAGATAATCATAAAATACATGGCGTTAAAACCCTTGTCGACCTCTAGCAAGGTCGAAGACCAAAAACTTAAACTCTTTTTAATTATTTATAACCCTTATCAAAAAGAATGTTGTCGACTTTCATACTCTATAGGTTATTGTAACACCCCTAATTTTTAATAACATTATTCAGGAGATTTAATTAAATAAATTAAATAGAATAATGTAAATATTAGAGTGATAAGGGGATTGAGATTTGAAAATTTAAATTAAAGGCCATGCTTAATTAAATACAAAGAATGGGCTATGAAGGGTTACATATGTTAATTAATAATAAATAAATTAACGTAAGGGATTAATGCGTAATTGCTGCACCATAATCCCATTACCCTTAAATATCTCATTACCTTTATTTTGCACGATCATTTTCAGAATACCAAAAACGTAAATCAAAGAAGAAAAGCAAGTCGGCCATTACCTAGGGAAGAAAAGAGGGAAAATAAAATTAAAGCTAATCAATCAAGCAAGGGAAAAGCAAAGATCAAATCTCAAGTTCCTTATCCTAATCAAAGTGAATAATAATCAAAACCATCTCTATTTTTGTTTTTAATGATCATTTGATTTCGGGTTTAAGTTTAAATTCAATAAGATGATTTTTGATGATGATATGGTTGGATTTAATGATATGTTATATTCAAACAAGTTTGTTTTATAAATCTTATATACGGTTTTAAGGCTAAAATCATTTATATTTTGTTTCGAAAGCCATAAGGAATTTATATGTTATGTAAAACATTAATTTGGAGCTGGGTTTTAATTTTTATAATTTTCCAAGCTATGAAAAAACTATTATGAATTTTCAAAGGAAAATATGAACCATTGGGTTTAGAAATTAATTTCGGTAATATTATGTAGAATTTAGGTCTGAAATTTATATATGTTAGATAACATATTAAAAGTGAATTTCTGTGATTTTTGGGGATTTTTCCTAAGTAATTTATTATGGAAAATTATATTATATTATGTAGTGAACTTAAATGTTTTATTTGTTTTGCTTAAGGAAAGGCTTATTTGCCAAATTGTTTTATTTAGATTTGAAATTAATGCGGCAGTTTTATTTTGAAAAGAATTTGAAAAGTTTATGGCAACGAACTAAATGTTTACAAATAGGCAGGTTAGTTAGAAAGCAATTACTTAAAAAGGCATTAAAACAGTCTTTACTTAGAAATTATGTTTCGCCTTTTTCTGACGCTACCTTTCAACCTTATACTTCCGCCTCAACCAAGTCTAAACCATCCAAGTCGAAACCAATACACAAGGTATCAATAAGTTGGTACATTGTGGATTAGAGAAAGACTGAAGGTATGGAGTTGAAATCTAGCTTTCGAAGGGGTCGAAGCCTTCGTTTTACTATTCAAAGAAATGCGCTTGCCTTGTTTTCAAAAGAATGCTTTCGAAAGGGTTTACTGTAGCTTTCGAAGAAGTTGTCGCCTCTTTGTTTTGAAAATATAGCTTTCGAATGAGTTGCCTTGTTTTTAAATCAATGCTTTCGAAAGGGTAGTTTGAACCCAATCGAAACCAGGCTACCGACCTTATGCCTTTCGAATGGATTGAAGTCATCAATGCTTTCGAAAGGTAGCTTTTGTTCTATAAATATAATAAGCCACTTCCTAAAGCTTTCGAAAGGGTTTAATGGTTTATAAGGCAATGACTTCAAAAGGAGTTTCGAAGTTATCCATCTAAATGTTTTGTTTAAATGATTAATGCTTTTGAAAGGATGGTTCCGAAGCCATCAGTTTTCCCTAAACTCTTTTATACGAAGGTTAACGGTTTTGAAAGGGGTACTTCTGATTATATTCACTTTGACCCAAATGATATTTTTAAGAATAAACCCAATGGTTTCGAAAGAGGTACTTTCAAATGGTTTCCAAGCTATGCTTCTATGTATACTTTAATACTTTCGAAAGGATTGTTTTGATGGTTTCGAATGGTTTCGAAAGTCATATGTTTTGAGTATTTTGAAAAGAATATTTGAATGCTTTCGAAGGAGGTTTTCCAATGGTTTCAAAAGTAAAGGTCTAAGATTTCGAAAGCCTTAGTTTTCAAAACAAAGAACCCAATCTCATTTTTAAAGGAAAACCATGGCAAAATAAATGAGTTTTGAAGTGGCTTTTAAGTATTGTTATCCCGCCGTTTGGCAAGGCCGTAACACCAAGGAATTGACTAGTAACCAGTGACGGCCCGTCCCAGAGATCTGCTATACACGGGCTCACTACGGATATCAATGAATTTTGTCCGAGTCCGGATCGAGCCAAAATTGGTAGTACGTGACAAGCTAAGCCATGAGAGTCAACGTTTCAAATCTCAAGTCAATTCGAGTTCACATGCTCGAGTTATGAGTGATACAAGATTGGATGAAAGTCAATTGTCAGTCGACTCGCTCCTTCGACTCGCTTTGCAACACTCAGGAGAAGCCAACTTCGACTCGCTTCGCAACGCCTCAGAGTGACAACTTCGACTTGCTTCCGTCAGAGGCCAACTTCGAGTCAACAAGGTTCGACTCGCTCCGCATCCCTCAGAGCTGCTCTCTTCGACTCGCTCCAGTTTGAAACCATCGAAAGTGCACATTTCGAATCGCTCCGCTCAAACAACTGTTCGACTCCATCAACTTCGACTCCACTGCTAAAACCTCCCAGGACGTCCCATTTTGACTAGCTCGACCAGTGCTTGCTTCGACTCGCTCGATCTGGGCACACTTCGACTCGCTCAAACAGTGAACAGTTCGACTCGCTCGAAGCAACATCCAGGACAGAGTAGAAATCAAGTGCCACGTCACCGAGTCGAATTGAAGCGAGTCGAAACAGGAGCGAGTCAAAGAAAACAGCCACCGAGAATCGCATTTCGTATCGATCATATCTCTCAATCTACAAGTCCAAATGCTATGAAATTTTCACAGAAGACTACGTGCATGCTAAAGAATGTCCACGCCAAATTTCGACTCCATTGGATGAAATCTTGAGCGAGTCGAAATCTGTTCGTGTCGATCACGGATCGGACCGAAACTTCATAGGCTTGGGTGTACGGGCCTGGTCACGTGCCAAAGAGGGTCTCCCGAGATCTGAGTGAAATATCAGCCTCCTACACCTATAAATAGACCCCCAAAGCCAACAGAAAAGGGGGTTTTCTTCCTCTTTGAGATCTCCAACGCCCGCACTCCGCCAGATCCAGATCTGAACTCAGTTGCTGCTGCTACCAATAAAATTCACGGCTGCAAATCTTAATTGCTTGCTGTAAATCATTGAATTCACTTGTAAACACAAAAGAAAGATCAATAAAGCAAACTACTTCATAGTGGACGTAGGCAATACGCCGAACCACTCTAAATTCTTGTGTCTCCTTGCACTTAACTTATTCTCATTTATGAGATTTAGAGTTTTTGTTAGATAAATCCTCTTTTTACATTTAATTTCTTCACTTTATCTCTTCAAAGACTTCCGAAGAGTGTTGTGCCCAATTTTGGTACAAACACTTTGGTGCTTTCACTGAGAAAACCCATTATTCTCCCACTCTTTGGATCTCCTATCTATATTGGATTGCATAAATCTAAGAAGAAGATCCAGATCTAGAACTTTGAAGCCCTTCCATTCTATTCAGATTTTCATCAGATCTAGGAAAGGACTTTCATCTCCTCACCATGGTGAGCACACGTACCACTGCTACAACTGCTGATCAAGGAGCATGGGACCGACATAATCCCGTGCAATCACCTCCCTCCAACCCAAATGTTGCAGGACCTTCAGATCCATCTGGACCAACCACTAGACAAGAGTTCCAGACATTGCTTCAAGAGTTGACCCAAAGTCGACAGCAGTTAATTGAACAACTGTGCGCCAACGTAGAATTGTCCAACCAGCTGAACCGTCAAAGGCGCAAGAGATTTAGGAGAGACCAAGGTTCCTATTCTTCCACAGAAAGTTCAGCCTTCTCCGATGGCCAAACCAGATCCACACGTCCACGGCTGGGTGTAAGCTACGCTCAAGCCACGGGACACCAACCTGCTTTGAACCTTGGGCAACCAAGAGCTGGACCATCCGCTAGTCTCCGTACAGAGCCTTCAACTCGAAAAGGAACTGCTCCTTACCGTGTTACCGGCAACATTGCTACTACCACCACTACCGAATAGGGAGGTGATGCTAGAAACAAAGCTGATCCTCAACGTAGCCAACGGGAGCAGACTTCCGAGCCTTATGTCCCTGAGAATGTTGAACCAAGGAGGCGAGGCACGGACCGTCGACCGTGTCCAGTCTAGACTCGCGCTGTGGAACCCGACCACACCTTGGCCCAACATGCTCCAAGTTCCCGAACGCCGGATATACCAGCAATGATCCGCCAAATGATCCGTGAAAGTCAGGGTCTCTCTAATGACGACTGGGGGAATCTCCCGAAGTCATACCCCTTTCACCGATGACGTTTTATATTCTGAACCACCTCGGCACTTCAGGATGCCAGCTTTGCCAGTTTATGAAGGAAGTTCTGATCCCAATCAACACGTCCTAAAATACGAATGGCTGATGAATGCTGCTAGAGCTGATGACGTAGTAAAGTGACGTAGTTTCCCCATTTCCCTAGGGGGCATCGCTACCATGTGGTTCACTCGTTTGCCACCGCGATCCATCTCTAACTTTGACCAGATGGCCACCAAGTTTGTCGAACAGTTCCGTATGCACGTAGCAAGGCCTAAGGACGTTAACAATCTGTCTAGCGTTACACAAGCTCCCGGAGAAACACTTAGACGTTACTTGGAGCGGTTCCATGCCGTGTGCAGAAATAAGCAATCCCAATGATAACTCTATCCTGATGGCACTGACTAAGGGGATTGATGCTGATTCCGAGTTTGGAAATTGGTTAGCTGGAAAACCACCTACGTCATTGGACCGTTTCTATTCCAAGGCAGCCCAATTCCTGAGAAGGAGGATGCGAAACAGTCTAGGAAGCAGGATGACACAGGGCCCAACATCGAAGGAATCCAAGGTAACATCGCTATTAAATAGTCCGGGGATAGTTCTGGAAAAGCTCAGTTGAACGTACAAAATAAACAAAATAAACAGAGGGACAATGGGAATCAAAACAAGAAACGCGATCAGAATCGCGGTCCACAGCGTACAGCTTCCATGTATGATAACTACACTCCGTTGAACACGTCGCTGGAAAACGTATATTTGCAGATCTGCAATACCATGCAATTCAAGAAGCCTGCTCCTAAACCACCGATTGAGAGACAAATCCAAACGGGAAAATTTTGTAGATTCCACGAAAGTTATGGCCACAACACCAATGAGTGCCGTCACTTACAAGACCTCATTGAAAAACTGATATGTGAACGAAAGTTGGATCAGTATGTGCGGGCGCCGCAGTCCGGAGGCACGGGCCCATCAAATCAAAATCATGCACCGAACCAGGAAAGACAGGAGGAGCCCGCTCGTACAGGCGGGAGGTTGGTCATCAACACAATAAGTGGTGGTCCTCACCCAGCAGATCGAAGCTGGAAGGAAATGGAGTCTTATGCTAGTTCTATTAGGCACGCAGACTTCGAATGTTATAGTAAATCTGATGAAGGGGCCCCGACCAAGCAACAGAAGACGATGACAGATGACATCGTGTTCAGGAGCAGAGACGCTGATAAAGTCGAGGCTCCCACTATCGATTCACTGGTCATCTCAGCACAGATATGTCCCGCTTGGATGAAAAGGATCTTAGTTGACAGTGGAAGCTCCGTGAATATTTTGTTCAAACGAGCTTATGATCAAATGAAAATGGAAGCCACAGACTTAAAGCCTTGTCAATCCCGAGTTCATGGCTTCAACGGAAGTGCAACTATACCCACTAGAATGGTGGAACTGCCAGTAGAGTTGGGAGTTGGAGAACGGCGGAGAGTACGGATGCTTCAGTTCATTGTTTTGGACATAGACTCCCCTTATAATGCTTTCTTGGGCCGACCGGCCCTCGCTGAATTCAGGGCAGCCATTGCCCCGTGGTGTTTGACTTTAAAGTTTCCCACTGATTTGGAATAGGTATCATTCATGGAGATCAGGCCACTGCCAGAGCCTGTTATGTTGCTGAGCTGCGGGAGGCGCAGCGAAAGGAGAAAGGAAAGGGCATAGAGGAATCTCTCTACGTCCGTTTCACTGATAATTGACAACTAACGCCCGGGCCTAGGCCCGGGCAACCCAGCCAATTCCTCAGGGATCTTGACCCAAGAGAAACTGAAGACAAAAGAGAACCTAAAGAAAGTCAAGCATCCCCGGCTGAACTGACGATTGATGTCCCAGTTCACAATGACGATGATTCAAGAATGATAAAAATTGGGTCTCAGCTAAGCCAGCAAACGCAAGAGGAATTGGTTGAATTTCTACGGGCAAATCTTGACGTATTTGCCTGGACACATTCTGATATGTGCGGGATTTCGCCGGACATCGCGAGCCACACTCTAAATATTGACCCGTGGCATGTCCCGGTCAAACAGAAAAGGCGCGGTATGGATCCAGAGAGATCTGCCGCCCTTAAAGAAGAAGTAGAAAAGCTTGAAGCAAACGGATTCATTCGAGATGCGCTATATCCTGAATGGGTGTCGAATCTCGTGCTTGTCCGAAAGCCGAATGGGAAGTGGAGAACATGTGTCGATTATTCCGATCTGAATAAAGCATGTCCCAAAGACAGTTTCCCACTTCCCAGAATTGATCAGTTAGTAGATTCGACAGCTGGGCATGAACTCTTATCCTTAATGGATGCGTACTCTGGCTACAATCAGCTACCGATGCATTTACCCGATCAAGAACATACCAGCTTCGTGACCAATCTGGGACTTTATTGCTACAAGGTTATGCCATTCGGACTCAAGAACGCCGAAGCTACTTATCAACGATTGGTTAATCGGATGTTTCCCGATCAAATCGGAAAAACCATGGAAGTATATGTAGACGACATGCTTGTGAAGTCATGACTCTCCACTGATCATGTTAAGGACCTTGAGACTATGTTCGACATACTTCGAGAATACAAAATGAAGCTAAATCCACTGAAGTGTCACTTTGGAGTTGCATCCGGGAAGTTCCTTGGGTTCATCGTTAATGCTCGAGGAATCGAGGCTAATCCTGAAAAGATTTAGGCAATCAGAAATCTTGAAACTCCCAAGACCATAAAGCAAGTCCAAAGTCTCAATGGGAAAGTAGCAGCGTTGAGCAGGTTCATTTCAAAGTCCACTAACAAATGCATTCCCTTCTTCGATCTAATCCGAAAAGGAAAACGCAACTTTGAATGGACCACGGAGTGCAAGGGCACTTTCCAAGTGCTAGTCCAACATCTATCCACACCACCTATCCTGTCAAAGCCCATCGACCATGAGAAGCTCTTCGTATATTTGGCGATATCAGAGAACGCTATTAGCGCTGCATTAATCCGAGAAGAAGACAAAATACAGAAGCCGGTATACTACGTCAGCAAACGATTGACTGGGGCTGAAAGGAACTACCCGAAGCTAGAAAAGTTGGCCTACCGCCTTGTGATTGCATCAAGAAAACTCCGACCATACTTCCAGGCACATCCCATTGTTGTTTACACCGACCAGCCGTTACGACAGGTCCTTTCGCGGCCTGAGACGTCTGGTAGGTTACTCAAGTGGAACATCGAACTGAGTCAGTTCGATGTTACTTACACTCCAAGACGAGCAATCCAAGGACAAGTCCTCGCTGATTTCATAGCTGAATTTACCATTCCAGAGGACTTGCCCGAAACCAGTAAATCCCCCGAATCTGTCTGGAAGATGTATACCGATGGTGCATCGAATGACCGATGTTCAGGTGCCGGTGTTGTGCTCGAAACCCCCGAAGGTCGATCTATATGCTATGCTTTGAAGTTTGACTTTCATGCAACCAATAATGAAGCCGAATACGAAGCCCTCTTAGCTGGCTTGAAACTCACCAGAGATCTAAAAATCATCGCTGTGGAAATTTACTGTGATTCACAGTTGGTTGTGTGTCAAGTCAGGAAGAGTATCAGGCAAGAGATCGAAGGTTGGCTGCTTACTTAGCTCGAGTTCGGGAAGTGATAAATTAGTTTGATTACTATGCCATCTATTGCATACCTCGAGAACGCAACAAAAAAGCAGATTTATTGGCAAAACTGGCCAGCACCGGTGAAGCTCAACAAATGGGACTCGTCCCCGTAGAAGCGTTATCCTCCCCAAGCATTGACTGGGCAGAAATAAACAGGGCATGCGAAACCATTCTCGAAAAGGACTCATGGATGACTCCGCTCAAAAACTACATCGAACACGGAATCCTACCGGAACGCAGGAGTGAAAAGAGACAAGTACTCCGAAAGGCCTCACGATTCGTCATTCAAGATGGGGTCATGTATAGAAGAGGGTACTATGTTCCTCCTCCGGTGTATTGCTCTCGATGAAATCAAACAAGTATTACATGAAGTGCATGAGGGAGAATGTGGCGACCACACCGGGGGGCAAGCACTTGCCAAGAAAATACTTCGATACGGATATTACTGGCCAACCATGAATCGCAATGCGTCGGATTATGCAAAGAAATGCGATAGATGTCAGAAATATGCCCGAATCCCTAGAGCTCCTCCTACCGAAATAACACAAATGGTCAGCCCATGGCCGTTCGCAATGTGGGGCATCGACATCATCGGTGCTCTCCCTCTGGCAAAAGGTGGCGCGAAGTACGCTATCGTCGCAGTCGATTACTTTACAAAGTGGGGCGAAGCCGAAGCTCTCGCGACCATTACAACGAAGAAAGTAATCAACTTTGTGGTTCGTAACATCATCTGTCGATTCGGCCTCCCACACACTATCATAACGGACAACGGAACCCAATTCGACAGTGCTGAATTCAAAGATTTCTGCAAACGATTTCACATCCAGAAGAAATTCTCTGCAGTTGCACACCCTCAGGCAAACGGACAGGTCGAAGCTGTTAACAAAGTCATAAAATCCATTCTGAAAAAACGACTGGAAAAGGTCAGTGGCAAGTGGGTTGATGAACTTCCTATGGCTTTATGGGCTTACCGAACTACTCACAAAACTTCGACCGGTCACACTTCGTTCTCTCTTTCTTACGGCTCAGAAGTCGTTATTCCAATCGAGCTAGAAGTACCTTCTCATTGTGTGACATACTATGATCCGAAGATGAATGCTATATTACTTGCGGAATCTCTTGACCTACTAGATGAGAAGCGTGAAGAAGCTGATTTGAGGGCAGCTGCGCATCGAAGTCGAGTCGCCCGATTGTACAATGCCAAGGTCCGTCCGCGAACCTTCGAACTAGGCGATCTCGTCTTAAAGAGAATCTATCCGGTTCCTTCACATATGAAGCTGACATGGGAAGGACCGTATGTTATTGAACGAAGGCTCGGAGATGGCACATTCAAATTATCGACCGTCGACGGTCTCACCCTGCCAAGAGCTTTGAATAGTGAGAGCCTTCGTCGCTATTACACCTAACAGGCTATCCTTTTCCATTTAGTTTACTTTCCTTTTCTACAATTTGTTTCTGCATTTCGAAATTAGAACTTGTAATAAGGCAACTGACTTTGCCATACTTTCTTATTTCAGCAATAAAATGCAAAACCTCTTCGAGCCAGAGCTGTGATTTACTTGAAATACTTCATATGACCATCACTATGCACGGAGAGCTAAGTCTCATCAGACGGTGGGATTTATTCAAATAGAGAGTGACTGCGGTGCAACCAATCACTCACTAAGTGAAACCTGAGCTCGAGGGCAAGCCATCACATCAAAATCAAAAAAGGATTGATACACGACAATCCTTCATCAACTAAGTATTCCTAGAGTGCGAAGCGGAGTATAAACATCCAACTTCGAACTCCCAAAGCGTGAGTCGGAGTATAAACATTCAACTCCGTATTCCCAGAGTGCGAAACGGAGTATAAACATCCAACTTCGAACTCCCAGAGCGCGAGTCGGAGTATAAACATTCAACTCCGAACTCCCAGATCGCGAGTCGGAGTATAAACATCAACTCCGTGTTCCCAGAGTGCGAACCGGAGTATAAACATTCAACTCCGAACTCCCAGAGCGCGAGTCAGAGTATAAACATTCAACTCCGTATTCCCAGAGTGTGAAGCGGAGTATAAACATCTAACTCCGAACTCCCAGAGCGCGAGTCGGAGTATAAACATCAACTCCATATTCCCAGAGTGCGAACCGGAGTATAAACATTCAACTCCGAACTCCCAGAGCGCGAGTCAGAGTATAAACATCAACTCCGTATTCCCAGAGTGCGAACCGGAGTATAAACATTCAACTCCGTATTCCCAGAGCGCGAACCGGAGTATAAACATTCAACTCCATATTCCCAGAGTGCGAACCGGAGTATAAACATTCAACTCCGAACTCCCAGAGCGCGAGTCGGAGTATAAACATTAACTCCGTATTCCCAGAGTGCGAACCGGAGTATAAACATTCAACTCCATATTCCCAGAGCGCGAACCGAAGTATAAACATTCAACTCCATATTCCCAGAGTGCGAACCGGAGTATAAACATTCAACTTTGAACTCCCAGAGCGCGAGTCGGAGTATAAACATCAACTCCTTATTCCCAGAGTGCGAACTGGAGTATAAACATTCAACTCCGTATTCCCAGAGCGCGAACCGGAGTATAAACATTCAACTCCGTATTCCCAAATTGCGAACCGGAGTATAAACATTCAACTCTGTATTCCCAAAGTGCAAAGCAGAGTATAAACATCCAGCTCCAAACTCCCAGAGTGCAAATGCCAATTCCAAGTCTCCCAATCGTGGACACATGATTGAAACTTAAGCTGGCATAACCAGCCACTGATGAACGAATGGGAATCCCCGGAGTACGGATATGATCATCGACAATCAAATAAGCATGGATGCATTATTCAATCTCCACTTGCCTCAGACATCCGTTCAGTGGCACAAGACTCAACATGTTATAAGTAAGAAACGATCGTCAATTGATGATCTACAACTCACCATCAAGACTGAGGGGCAAGACTTAAGCATCAACCATTGATTGAAGCGATGCGACGTCAAAATTCAACTCGCTTCCCGATCATAAGCCATGTCCACAGTTTCCGAACTTGGCGAACTAAAACAAACTTGGTTCGGAACCTGAAACTTCACAAGTGCACTCCAGATATTTAAACACTTAGACAAATAAGCAGTGACAGAAAAGAAGCCGAAAGAGAAAAGTTTCATTTCTATTGTTTATAAAAGAAGTTCGTGTACAAGTTTCAAAAATTCCTACTAGCAGGGGCCGAACCCGCATCTATACACGGCTAACAAAATGTAAGTCAAAACGCACCAGATGAGCATGCCTAATCACTCTTCTTCCTTGGTTTCCTCTTCAGTGCGGACCCGCTGGAGCCATCGCCAATCTTCCTCTTCAAGCCTGTGCCTTTCGGCGGTTGGTCTTCAGGCGAAGGCATTATGTCAACATCCTTCTCCGAACTCGTGTGAATAAGAATTCTCCTTGCTGGCGGAGTCAGAGGAACAGGGTCAAATGTGGAAGACGTCATGGCCACGCTAGTGTCTGAAAGTGTACCGCCAGGCAATATCGTTCTAAGCGGAGCTGAACCAAGTGCCGCCGTCCCACCTCCAACACTGCCACCAAGCGCTGCAGTGTCCATTTCAGCGGCAATTTGTGCCATGATTTCCTCTTCAGTACCCGAACAAGCCTCGTTGGGAGCGTCAGTGGTCAGCATCGAAGAGCTTGTGGCAGGAACTCCTCCGCCCATGACGAATGATAAGTCAGCTAAAGGATCGCCATGATGACGAAAGAGTTCCTCCATTAACTGCTCATCAAACACAATCGTACTCCCCTGCATGTCGTCAAGCTGGGCGGTTGTAGTTGTGGTGATTGCTTCAGTAACGATAGCCTCCTATGTCTGATGTAATTCTTGGGTAGCAGGAGGCCCGACATATGCAACATCGATCACTGGACAAAGAATAAAAGAATTGTTAGAACTTAAACTCGATCGAAGACTTCGACTCATGAAAGACATGTGGAATGTTCGGAGTACCTTCTTCAGTTTGGCTTGTAAGCGACGGGGCGGCTTCAGTCGCTTGCGCTGTAGTCAGAGACATATGCGGCTGATCCGGGTTATAGGCAGGAACAGCTTGAGGATCAACCGTAGGCAAAGTTTCAGGCTGGGTTGACACCGGAAGATCAAGACTTGCATCATGATGTCCAACCCCGGAGCCTTCTTCTACTTCCAGGTGCTGGGTGCCGAGCCTCTCCTTCTCATAAGAGATCATTGAATCATGGAGAATCTTCTTTTTATCATCAGTTAACAGACGATTCTCGAGCTCGAATTCATCCACAGACTCACCCTGGTGCGCCTCTTTCTCTTCCTCAACCAGTCGGCCCCCAAGCACTGTGGAGATGCGTCGAATAATCATCGAGCCAGGCCAGACCCCTGTGCCTCAGCATGTTAGCATTATAGACAACGAGGAGGTCTTCAATGTCAGCCTCTAGCCTAGACTCGGCCAACTTCACTCTCTCCTCGACCTCAGTCTCCACCTTTTGGACTTTAGCCACCGCCGCATCCCGTTCACCCCTAAGTAGAACAGCTTGTTCGCACGCCTCCTGGGCTGCGTTGTTCGCGTCATCTTTCTCCTTGACCATATCAGCAAATTTGGCCTTGAGTTCATTAAGCTCCTTGACCGCCGCATCCCATTCAGCGGTAACTGTAGTACTCCGGTGGCCCATCTCCTCCACCAAGGCGACATCCGTCTGCCTTAATCCTTCCATGGTCACATTCGCTTCATCAGCTTTTTTGGTGGCCTCAATCTCAGACTTCCGAGAAGACTCGGACTCAGCAGTCAGCACCTGAATAATCTGGTCCCTTTGAGCAAGGTCAGATTCCATTTTCTCGAGTGCTTTGGCTCGCTCAGCAGCCACCTTAGAATCCTTCTCCGCGGCCTTTACCCACTCTTTGTACTGAGTGTAGATGTCATGAATGTACTCATGCATCGTGTTTTCCACTCCAGACAGAATTCTTTTCAAGTGTGGTGGGAAAACATAGCCATCGAAGCAGATGTTCGGGAATTCCTTCCGCATCTGAGCCAGTTTAAGGGCCCCTTCTCCTGTGGGCTCGGTGGGGACCTGCTTTGTACTTAACGAGGCCGTAGTCTCGATTCTCTGAAGATGAGTTTCGGACCTAGAAGCATGAGAAGACGGCCTGTGACGAGGAGGCTCTAGTGGATTCGAAGTTTGAACAGGACGAGGAGATGGAAGTCTAGGAGGAGGAGAGCGTGATCTAGACCGATGTCTGTACTCCCTATCCCTATCACGCCCATACCTATCTTGGTGGGAGTACTCGCGGTCGCAATCTCTATCCGAGTCCCTCCTGCGGGAGTCATAATAAGAAGAAGATTTTCGGGCCGAACGGAGACTGCCGAGCATCGATCCTCTTCCAGACATTGCACCTGAAAATGATAAACAAAGAAAGAGTTAGTAATTTCCTAAGTTGGATGAAGTACAGTTGTGAATCATGTAGTGTAGTGAAGTGTATGCATGTGCAACCCCCCGACCAACCGGAAATGTCGGCCGCACTCGTAGCAAGCGATCCGCTCAGTTCAAAAGCACTATCAAGCCCCTCCGTCCCGGCGTCGTGTGGAGACGACACAAAATCCAGGATCGGAATATCAGCAAGCCCTGCAAAAGGACTCTCCACTTGCGAAGGAGGAGCCTCCGAAATTCTAATCCCTTGGAAAGGTAAAGACACGACCACGGATTTAAATCTCTTGGATTTAGGGCGTTTGTGAGCAGCGGCCTTGCCTTTTCTTCTTCCTCCCGAATCCAGGACATCATCAGAGGGCCCAGCTGGGAGCTCGGTATCAGTGGGCGTTCTTTCCAGATCAACTTCTTCGGTGATCACGACTGCGGGCGCTTTGCACTTCACACGTTTGTTCGGGGCCACTCTATGTATCACTTCCAGATGTATGCTCTGTCTTCGTTCTATTAGCCCGACATCCCTCAAATTCATGTCGGTCAGGACTAAGTCTATGTGCCTCTCTTTGCCCGGAAACGCTTGAAGAATCCGAACAAGCTCTCTAAAGTACGCGCCATCAGGATGAGAGATTGCGGCTATAGGAAAGAAGAAGTATGTCAGTTTTTGAAGTCAGTTACTAGTATCTCAATGATTCAAGAGAGAAGTGGCAACACTTACGTCTATCCAACCACCACCCAGCAAATCCAGGGGGCACCGAACGTAGAACCATTCGGTTTTATAATAACTTAGCCTTCCCCAAGAGCCCTGTACAATGTGGTAGCTCCTGACCGCTTCCAGGAAGGTGAAAGAGGGGTTGTCTCCACGGCTCTTGACATTGAATAAATATCGGATCTCGATCGGCTTCGGCGGTCGAAAGAGGATCTCCATAAAGAGAACAAAGATGCTGTTCAATAAGGCATACCCGTTGGGATGTAGCTGAGATGGAGCTATGCCAAGAAACGATAACATCTCCCTTATATATTCATTGAAGGGAGGAAGTGTCCCCGCTTTGCAAGCGTGACGGTTGAAAGCAGTAAACCCCTCCGGGGGATTGTGTGGCCTGTCAGTTGGCCCAGGAAGTAGCATGTCGTCCAGCGACAAACCATGCCTTAAGAAAATCCGTCCTAACATATCTTCGGAGATACCCGAGGGCATGGAATCTGTTGGATTGAGAATAAACCGAGCACCCGGATGCTAATCCGGAGCTGGCTCTATGACTTCGGCTTCGATAACCGGTATCTCTATGGTTGGAGGAACAAAACTTGGGAATTCCGGCTGCTGAGAACTTGAAGGGTCCATGACTAGCTAGCTTATAAAAAATCATTGTTAAACTGACAAATAACACCCGTGCATCCCCCAGTGTAAAGTGTGTGAGTGTGTTGTGCAGTACTGTATATTATTTGAGGTGATCAACTGGATTAAGGAAAGCATGTAAACGACGAGACTTCAGAATTTAGTCAGAAGGACCGTCATCGCTGACCGTCACAACCGTGCCATCCAGTTATTAACTGTCACTCCAAATCAAAGTTTGGTGTCATTTTTATAAGTTGCAGTTTCATCGACGAGCTTCGATAGGAAGTCAGATATGCAGTGAAACGGTTAAGTCCAAGTATGCCAATTTGAAGCTCGTCGGAGGCACTTGTTCGAGTGTGTGAGAAGTTTAAAATTTTTTGATGATCAAATTTGTATTGCTCACGAGAGCCAGGTTCGCATCAATGAATTATAGTCGTGTGCGTTTGAGTTAGACTCGGTCAAAAGGATGGAGTGCAAGTTCGACTCATTCCAGAGCCATCTACTTCGACTCAATCCAAAAGCTACGCATTTCGACTCGGTCCGAAGCAATCACTTCGACTCGCCCCGAAGCTACGCATTTCGACTCGGTCCGAAGCAACCACTTCGACTCGCCCCGAAGCTACGAATTTCGACTCGGTCCGAAGCAACCACTTCGACTCGCCCCGAAGTCACGCATTTCGACTCGGTCCGAAGCAACCACTTCGACTCGCCCCGAAGTCACGCATTTCGACTCGGTCCGAAGCAACCACTTCGACTCGATCCGAAGTCACGCATTTCGATTCAATCCGAAGTAACCACTTCGACTCGATCCAGAGCCATGCGCTTCGACTCGATCCAAGACAGCTGCTTCGACTCAACTCGAGACCATCCACTTCGACTCGATCGAAAGCCACCGTTTCGAATCGATAAGACACAGCCCCTTCGTATCGATCAACAGAATCAAAGCGTTTGACTCGATGCGAAGCTCCACCATCGATCGATACGAAGGCCTCCAACTCATCATCTCGAAACCCCTACTCCAGATCGACACGAAACTAAGACCAAGGGATTTTCGATCGACCATGACTCTGTTTGATTTGGTGTTAAGAATTGAGTCTCCTCGGTTACACGATGTTTTCGCTTAAGGGGTTACCTAAATTTGTCAACTGGTTCGAATAATCGAAGGTATGAATCGATTCGAAGGCAAGGATGTTTGTTCTTTCTGCTCGAGTTTCTGAGCGTTACGAAGGCAGGTAAAGATGAAAGGTAAAAAGTGAAAAAATGGCTAAGTATGGAGTATTTATATGGACTCGAAAGTAAGGGGAATAACAGATTCGAATTCCAGTGGGGTCGAACACGTGCTTCGACTCCCTCTTTAGTGCACTGATGCGGAGCTCCCTTTCGTATCGCTCCTTTGACTCCATCCCCGTGACCAGTTCGACTCCCTCATGCAGCAATAAAAGACATCACTTCGACTCCATCTTTCCTTCGACTCGCTCCTTTGTCTCCTATGCATTTCGACTCCGACTCCTATGCAGTTAGAATCCAAGACCGAGTCGAACATCCTGTTCGAATCCATCAGGGAGTCCACATCGACTCACTCCACTTCGACTCGCTCAGTTCGAGTCTGTCATCAAGTTGAACAAGCGCTTCGCATCCATAAATCCAATGAAAATCATCTTCGATGTTTCAACCCTTCACACCGATTCAGGAGAGGATCATTACGAAGGAAACATTCAAAAGCAACCATCGAGCATTGTCGCAGCGAATTTCACATCGGTTCAGGAGAGGATCGATACGTAATTCAAAAGTAAAATAAACTGACTACGACTCGTAGACGTACGAACATCAACGAGAGTCAGGTTAACATATATGCTTGAATGACGGACTAGTATTCAAATATTTCGGATTTTCAGGAATCAGAGACTTGTCCATTAACGATTAAAACAGCAAACGGGTAACCGCTAGCATACAGCAATCAGTTGCAACAATACATGATACAGCAGTCGACAGTCAACAGTTTACATCACTAAGAAGAACGGTCAAAGGTTACAGCTTTCATCAAAAAGACGATGACTATTAAGAATAAAGATGGCAGTATTTCAAAGCACGTCATGTTTCCACAAGATGTACTTTGGGGGGCAAATGTTATCCCGCCTTTTGGCAAGGCCGTAACACCAAGGAATTGACTAGTAACTAGTGACGGCCCGTCCTAGAGATCAGTTATACACGGGCTCACTACGGATATCGATGAATTTTGTCCGAGTCCGGATCGAGCCAAAATTGGTAGGACGTGACAAGCTAAGCCATGAGAGTCAACGTTTCAAATCTCAAGTCAATTCGAGTTCACATGCTCGAGTTATGAGCGATACAAGATTGGATGAAAGTCAATTGCCGGTCGACTCGCTCCTTCGACTCGCTTCGCAACACTCAGGAGAAGCCAACTTCGACTCGCTTCGCAATGCCTCGGAGTGACAACTTCGACTTGCTTCGCTCAGAGGCCAACTTCGAGTCAACCAGGTTCGACTCGCTCCACATCCCTCAGAGCTGCTCTCTTCGACTCGCTCCAGTTTGAAACCATCGAAAGTGCACACTTCGACTCGCTCCGCTCAAACAACTGTTCGACTCCATCAACTTCGACTCCACTGCTAAAACCTCCAAGGACGTCCCATTTCGTCTCGCTCGACCAGTGCTTGCTTCGACTCGCTCGATCTGGGCACACTTCGACTCGCTCAAATAGTGAACAGTTCGACTCGCTCGAAGCAACATCCAGGACAGAGTAGAAATCAAGTGCCACGTCACCGAGTCGAATGGAAGCGAGTCAAACAGGAGCGAGTCGAAGAAAACAGCCATCGAGAATTGCATTTCATATCGATCATATCTCTCAATCTACAAGTCCAAATGCTATGAAATTTTCACAAAAGACTACGTGCATGCTAAATAATGTCCACGCCAAATTTCGACTCCATTGGATGAAATCTTGAGCGAGTCGAAATCTGTTCGTGTCGATTACGGATCGGACCGAAACTTCACGGGCTTGGGCGTACGGGCCTGGTCACGTGCCAGAGAGGGTCTCCCAAGATCTGAGCGAAATATCAGCCTCCTACATCTATAAATAGACCCCCAAAGCCAACAGAAAAGGGGGTCTTCTTCCTCTTTGAGATCTCCATAGCCCGGACTCCCCCAGATCCAGATCTGAACTCAGTTGCTGCTGCTACTAATAAAATTCACTGCTATAAATCATTGAATTCACTTGTAAACACAAAAGAAAGATCAATAAAACTACTTCATAGTGGACGTAGGCAATACGTCGAACCACTCTAAATTCTTGTGTCTCCTTGCACTTAACTTATTCTATTTTTTGAGATTTGGAGTTTTTGTTAGATAAATCCTCTTCTTACATTTAATTTCTTCACTTATCTCTTCAAAGACTTCCGAAGAGTGTTGTGCCCAATTTTGGTACAAACAAGTATGGAGTTTTTGAAGAAGCTTTCCTTGATACAATAATAGGTTAAAGGGATTAACCATATTTCATATATGAATGTTTTCAAGGATATTAAACCACAAATGTTAGTGTTATTATGTTATTATGTTTGCTTCTTCTAATATACATATTCACTGTAAAATGGACCCATAACTGTATTTTGGCGAGAAAGGGCAGAATAAGCAATTAGGTTGACCCAGTAGTGAATATAAATTGAACTAACTCTTGAATAAGTAGAATTGCATCCGGGACGTCAAGAAGACCATAATATAGGATGCCTAAGTACTAATTAAAGAAGTTGTCAGATAGACCGGTTCATAGTAAACCCATGAAAAGAATGTTTAGAAAGATTTATTGGCGGGGCTAATAGGTTTGTAGTGAACCTATGAAAACTATATCCAGATTAAGTTATTGACAGAAGTAAATAGTTTCATAGTCAACCCATGAAAAATATGATATGAGGGAAGTTATTGAAGATACCAATAGGTTCAGGGAGGACCCATGAAACAATTAAATGAAGTTATTAGCAGGGGCTAGTGGGATCTTAGTGATCCCATGAAAACTATGAAACTGAGCAGATAGTCCATAAGCTTTAAATAGGTTATTAGTCAGCCCATGAAAACTAATAGGTTAATAGTAACCCTAGAAACTATAAATAAGAAAGATAGTTAAATTGAATGGGGATGGGAAATCTAGAAATGATTTACTTGTTTGTATTTCATCATAATATTTTGAATTGTTATGTTTTTAACCATTGTGAATGTAGGAGCACAATATATGGTTATTATAAGTTTTTGATAAATTACTAGTGAGGGGAAAACCCGTTCCGCTAAGCGGCGTGGTCTCACTAGATATCTAAATGTTTCGAGATGGTAGATTAGTATTCATACCAGGCTTTATGTATGACTCGAAGTTTATGATTTCCCCTTAAACTCTTGAGTGCTCAATTAACTTTGAGTGGTTTGAGAGTTGAGGTTTTCAGGTACCTCTTAGACGAATAAGCTTCCGAAGACGTGCAGGAGGCAAACTAGCTAGTAGGAGTACTTTTCTATTTTGATTCCGCTGTGTTTTGTTGTAAAGACAAAGTTGTTTAATTTCCTAGTTATATATACTCTAATCATCCAAGGGGACATCTTCATATGTCGCTCTTAGTGTATGTTGTAATAATTATATTTTCTCTAAACGTGGTTCTCAAAAATTGGGATTAGGTAATGAATTTGAAATGATTTGAAATAGAATGAGAAAGTTGTTTAATGATTTTAAAAAATTTCCATATCCATGTGTTTCTGTTATATTAATGTATCTAACATTACCGTATTTGGTCGTCGAGGATTAATAACTATGGATGACTGTAGCATCTATAGCCGTTAGTTTTGGGCCTCCAGGTGGGGGATGTTACAGTTATCTACCTACTTAAAATAGCGTCGACACCAATAATCACGGAAACGATACCGCACGACATCGTAGCTAAACAATGGAAAGAGATCTCGCCGACCTTAATGAATAGCGGCACCAAGACCGTCGACGACATCATAAAATAGTTTACTTAACTCACTTTGGCTATTATGCCATCAAAAGTATATACGAATAAGGTTAACGTTAAAGAAGACATCAAGATTTATCAAAAGGATGGTATGCGACATCATTTAAATTATAGAGGTGCGGTGTCAACTTAGATGAGTCATGAGAATGCGATGTAGCCAATAATGGTTGTCGCCGATGTCCATTTCGACATAGTAAGAATCACTCCATAACAACCTAAGTAGTTACCATGTGCTTCCCACCTCATCGACGTCGACACTCATGGATGCGGTGATGTATTTGGCTCGACGACAACACTAATGACATGGCATTAATGTAATTTAAGTGAAAACTGATTTAGTACCCTTCAAATCAAATTCTTTTCACCAAAGCTTATTCTTTGTCAAATTTCTAACGGATAATAAAACACTTTATCTAATTCCTTTTAGAACTACTGCCGTACACAATTTTCAAAGTCCCTAAACATTTGTAAACTTATTTAGTTAATAACCTTAATTAATTATCGGTTTATATGCTTACCTAACATAATAAATTCATGATAATTTGAGATTACTTGGGAAAAATCCCCAAAAATCATATAAATTCCAAAATATTATTTTCTTTGTCGTATAAAAATTTCAAAGCCAAAAACCATATTTAATTATGATAAACAATTGAAACCCAAAATTATATTATTTCCTCCTTAGGAAATTCATAAAATATTTAATATAACTTGGAAAATTTCGAAATTAAAAACCCATCTCCAAATTATTGTTTTACATATCATATTAGAAAATCAAGTCATTTAGAGGTCATTAACTAAAATTTTGCTCTTAAACCTATCATTTAACTTCATAAAATCCATTTATTTCATCATTAATTCAAAACATGGCAAAATCAAGCATGTCATCTCGTTCAAACATCAATCCATTCGGTTTTATATCTAAGACGAAATTAAAAAATCATAACACAACAAAAATGAGATGGATTTGACTATTATTCACCTTGATTTAAAAATGGGAATTGAGACTTGTTGATTTGAATTGGTTCCCTTAGCTCTTCCTAGGTTTTTCTTCTTTTCTTCTAGCCTTTGACCGGCGATGATTTTCTTTCTTTGATAGTTTTTGTTTAGTGAAAACGTGAATGATATGGAGGTAAGGATTTTAAGGGATGAAAGGTTTGTCTAGTCCTATTTTATCCCCCTCATATATTCTTTTATGTTTTAAAGTCATTAAGACAAACATACCAATTTATTTAGCTAAGGCTCAACCTTAGTGTTTAACAAATCTTAGTTCCCTTATCCTACACATTACATTATTCTATTTAATTTATCTAATTAAATATTCTGAATAACGTTAATCAAAATTAGAGGTGTTGCAGGCTTCCCTCCTTAAAGAATTTCGTCCTTGAATTTCAGTAAGTACTATATAATAATCACATCAAACATGCCAACATCTGTAACATTTCACAATAATAATACTAGCTTAATTGACTAGTAAACCATCTACATACAACAAATACAGAACATACCCTTAAAACAGTGCAGGATAAGTCTCTTTAATCCCGCCCTCTGTCACCCAAGTATAGTCGTTCTCATTGTCACTCCACTAGACTTTCACTAGCTTGAGTATCTTGTTCCGTAATCTCTTCTCATCTCTTGCTACAACCCTAACTGGTCATCTCACAAAAGTCAGATCCAATTCTACTACTAAATCTTCCTGTGTAGTCGGAGCAATAGTAGTCTCTGGATCATGCATATACTTTCTAAGATGAGAAAAAAGAAACACATTATGGACCTCGGTCAAACTGCTCAGTAACTCTACACAGTATGCGAATTTCCCGATCCTCTTTATAATAGGGAAAGGTCCAACACATCTTAGTGCTAACTTCCCCATCTTTACAAATCATACCACACCCTTCATCGATGATACTTTAATAAAAACCTGATCTCCAAATGAGAACTCTAAGTCCTTACGTCTCTTATTTACGTCTCTTATTTACGTCTCTTATTTACGTAACTTTTCTATCTAGATTGAGCTTCTCTCATCCTAGCTCAGATTAACTCAATATTTTTTCTATCTAGATTGAGCTTCTCTTATCCTAGATCAGATTAACTCAATCTTTTCCATGGCTTCTCTCACCATATCTGGACCAATGACCAATCTGTCTCTGGTCTCCAACCAATATGTTGGTGATTTGCACGATCTTTCATACAAAGCTTTGAAAGGCACCATTTCTATACTAGTCTGATAACTATTATTATAGGAAAACTCAACTAGGTGCAAATAGTCTTCCCACGACCCCCCCCCAAATATGGCACTCGAGCTCTTAACAAATCTTCGATCACCTTATTGACTCTCTCTGTTTTCCCATCAGTCCGATGGTGATAAGCGGTACTCATTTTAAGTTTGGTACCAAACGTTCCCTGTAGATTCTTTCAGAATTCACTAGTGAATAATGCATTCCTGTCACTGACTATACTACTAAGAATCCCATGCGGTCTAACAATGTTCTTCAAAAACAACTTAGCCAATACAGGTGCCATTCTGCTTGACTTAACGGAAGTGAAATAGGCACACTTTCTTAGTCTAACCACTATGACCGAAATACTTTCATTTTCCCGGTTTGACCTTGGCAAACCGTCAGTAAAGTCCATAGATATCGAATACCACTTCCAAACTGGTATATCTAAAGGCTGAAGCAATCCACTCGGCTTCGGACGTTTGGGTTTCACTTGTTGGCAATTCAAACATTTCTTTACCTATAAGCCTACATCCCTTTTCATACCTTCCTAGAAGAAACTTCTCTTCATATCCCGATACATCTTGGTCCCCCTAGGATGAATCATAAACTTCGATCGATGACACTCCGAAGAACTTCCCTCCTTAGGTTACCGACATCTAGAACACATAACTATCCCTTCTTCCTTAACCATCCTTTCTGATCTATACTAAAACTTTTTTATCATCGATCTCGGTTCCTTCTTCCAACCTTCTAGCCTTATTGGCTCGCAATGGATCATCTCTTTGCTTAGAAGCAATCCTTTCAATTAACACCAATTGAACTTACAAGCAAGATAACATGGCAGTACTCCTACTAGAATTAGTAATCAATCTTAACTGCACACTACAAGTAGACAATGACTCTAGATCCTTCAATTCTGCCAACATAGCTAACACCACATTCTATTGTTTTCTGCTAAGGGCATCTGCAACTTTATTTACTTTCTATGGTGTATACTCAATACCGAAATAATAAGCAATTAAAACCTCTAACCACCACCGCCGCCTCATATTCAACTCTTTTTGGGAGAATGGATACCTCAAAGATTTATGATCCGTATACAACTCGAATCTTTCTCCTTTGATGTAGTGTCTCTACACTTTCAATGCAAAAATCACAGCCGCCAACACCAAATCATGAGTCGGATACATAACTTCATGTGGCATGAGCTGTCGAGAAGCATATGCAATTACTTTAGCTCTCTGCATTAACACATCTCCTAATCCAGTTCCATATTCGTCTGTATACACCACTAAATCCCGATTCCATCTGGAACAACTAATACAGGTGCATTAGTCAACAAATGTTTTAACTTAAGGAATGCTTCCTCACATTTTTGGGGCCAAATAAGCATTCCGTCCTTCCTGCTTAGTTTAGTCAAAGGCACTGCTATCTATGCGAAATCCTTAGCAAATCTCCAATAATAGTCAGCTATTCCAAGAAAACTCCTTATCTCGTGCACCGTCTCGGGTCTCTTCCAACTATTAAAGGCTTTGATCTTAGTTGGATCGATTGACAACCCCTTCTCTAAAACTACATTACCAAGAAACTTCAATTCTCTTTTCCGAAAATGACCTTTTAAAGACTTCACTTTAAGTTGATGCTGCCCCAACGTACCAAGCACAATTCTAAAATGAATTTCAGGTCTCTTTCATCCTTAAAATATATCAAAATGTCATCTATAAATACTAATACGAATCTATCCAAATGCTCTCGGAAGATCCGATTCATCAAGTCTACAAAGAAAGAAGGCGCATTAGTTAATCCGAATGGCATTACCAACCACTCGTATGAACCATACCTCGTTTGAAATGCCGTCAAAGGAATAATGTCCATCGCCACTCTCAATTGATGGACCTTATCGCCAAATCCAATTGGGAAAATACTTTGGCTCCACTCAACTGATTGAATAAATCATTGATTCTCGACAAAGGTTGCCTATTCTTTATCGTCTATCATTCAATTTACTATAATCGATATATAATCTCAATGACCCGTCCGGCTTCTTCACAAACACCGCAGCTGCTCCCCAAAGTGAATTGCTTGGTTTAATAAAATTCTTTCCAAGTCCACCATCTGCACCTTTAATTCCTTCATCTCGGTAGGTGTCATCCTGCTAGGTGGTTTACTCACGGGTTCAGCTCCAGGTATAAAATCTATGTGCAACTTAATAGCTCATTTCGGTAGTAGTCCTGTAACAAGCTCAACCTCATCTGCGAATTCTCTCACAACCAAAACCTGATTTATCTCATCTTCTTCCTCCATGGTGCCTAACATAGCACCAACTTCTAAACTTGAATTCTCAATAGAGTATACGATTCAGTCACTATTATCAGGGTGTCTCAATTATATTTTCCTATCCTGGTAAAATATCCTAGCATCATATCCGCTCAACTAATCCATGCCCAAAATAATCCTAAAGTCTACATAATCAAACACATAAAATTATAAGCAAAAGCATGACCTAACAATTCAAGTTCTAACTGGTCACATCTCATCCCTAGAGTTGCATACCCTCCGACTGGATTTGCAACCCTTAAGGAAGTAATAAGGTACGATGGTTCTAGGTTTAGCTTATCTACCAAACAATGAGTTATAAAAGAATGTGATGCTCCTGTATCAAATAATATTCTAACTGGTATGCTATAATTCAAAAGCGTACCTTCTATCACTGACTTTCCTTTCTTAGAAGCAGTCGGTCTTGAAGATAATGGTTCCAAAGCAAAAACCATTCCTTTATCAGCTTCGACCAACTCTGGAAACTAATTCTTATAGTGCCCGATCTGGTCGCAGTTGAAACACTCACACCTTTCTTCTCTGCAACCTTCTTCCCTTTGCTGGTTCGACACTCATGAGGAAAATGTCCCTTATTGTCACACTTGAAGAAGACAAGATCGACCTTTCCTTTCTTAACAGCTCCACTCTTCTGAGCTCCCTTCTTCTTAAAGAATTTTCTTTTCTTATTCTGAGAATTTCGTTTCTCCATCAACTTCTCTTTCCCAAAAGCGTACAACATCTCCTCATTTCTGATAGCCATTTCCACAGCTACATTCGATGTATCCCTTAGATGTGGCATGGTTGCCATAGCAATTTCCGTCCTTAACCCTGGATAAACTTCTCGTTCCTTTAAATCATAGCGTCGATGGTGGCATATCCGTACCTAGACAGCTCATCAGACTTAGAAGAGTATTCCAACACTAACATTTCTCCTTGCTCCAATTTCATAAAATTTCTGATCAAGGCAAACTTGGCTACCTTAGATAAAAATATTTCATCGAATCTTCTTCAAAATTCTACCCAAGTCAATTCCTCTTTTGGCACACCACCAGTTGCTCCGTTCAACCAATATAGCGCAGGCCCTTGCAACTACCTTGAAGATAATCTCCTTTTCTATACGTCATCCAAACCTAAATCAGCAAAAATTCTCTCACAATGTA
Source organism: Allium fistulosum (assembly GCA_030737815.1). NCBI lineage: Eukaryota > Viridiplantae > Streptophyta > Magnoliopsida > Asparagales > Amaryllidaceae > Allium > Allium fistulosum. Next base: position 426,201,558 of record CM060906.1, read on the forward strand.
ACAACCAGTTTTCACTTCAATAGCATATTCACTTCCTAGAAAAGGCTTCCCTCTTAGACTGGTGTAGTCTCGACTTGTCTTGACATGTTTATTGCCAATAGGCGCCACCGGATTAACTCCTCTAGCATTAGCAGCACTTCCTCCAACTGTTCCTGCAACTGTTCCAGCTTGCATCGTATTAGCGAAGAACTGATACGTAGTCCTCTTATCTACTGGTGGGGTTCCAGTGCCTACATTGCATTTGCATTTTGATTAGCATTTGCCTACCGACCTGGATTCCTTCTAATATTTGGTCAAGCATTTCCATTATTCGTGGTGCGTCGTCCACCTAAATTCATTCTACCGTTTCCTGCTTCCATACCCTTCTTTCTCATAATCTACATACGAGCCTTAGTAAGATACAAAAGAATGGTCTAAGAGAGAGGGAGAATAGAGATATGGCGTATACTTATATACATAGCAAATATAAGTACATTACTATAGCATTACCCCTCACCACAATTTTATTCTCCGATTCATTAGGATTATATTTTCAAAAATCTTTTAATCTTTTTAAGTTTTACCATAAACCTTTGCTCTAATACCAACATGTAACATCCCCCATTCTAAGGCCCAAAACTAAACGCTATGGATGCTGCTGTCATCCATAGTTATTAATTCCCAACGACAAAATACGTCTATGTTAATCATATCAATAATCAAAAGCACATGAATATGAAAAAATTTCAAACACAATTCAGAAATAAAATTTTCATTCCATTTAAATATGATTTCATATTCATTACATAATCCCATTGTATTCCATGTCCAGAGAAAATATAAATACCATAAAATACTCCAAGAGCGACATATGAAGATGCCCCATTGGTTGATCGAATTCAAATACTTAACATTTATAAAACTTTTCCATTACATCCAAAATAACATAGCAGATAAGATAAGGGTTCCTAAATAGTTAGATTGCCTCCTGCATGTCTCCTAAAGCTTATTCGCTTAACTGGATAACTTGAAATCCCTTACTCCCGACCTACTCAAATGAGCACCCGAGAGTTTAAGGGGAAAAACAAAAACTTCGGGTCAGGCAAAAAGTTTGGCATGAATAACAACCTACCACTCGAACCAATTAGATATCTGGTGAGACCATGCCAATGTGCGGAACAGGTTTTCCTCTTACTAGTATCTTAGCCAAAATGCATTAATCATATACTGTACTCCTACATCCACAATGGTTAAAACACAATAATATATGTTGACATGCAAGCATGTAATTTACCCTGGATTACCCATCCTAATTTATTTGACAATCTATCTCAATTTATAGTTTTTTATGGTCACTATGAACCTATTAATTTTCATGGGCTGATTAATAACCACCTCAAGTCTTAGGGACAATCAATTCAACTTCATAGTTTTTATGGCATCATTAAGAACCTATTGCTTTCTACAAATAACCTTCCAATCATAGTTTTCAAGGGCTTACTATGAATCTATTGGATTCTCAAATAACTTCTCTTATTTCATAGTTTTTATGGGATCACTAAGAACCTATTGGATACCTTCCAGTAACATTCCAATCATAGTTGTCAAGGGCTTACTATGAACCTAATGGATACTCTCTAAAAACTTCTCATAACATAGTTTTCATAGGATAACTATGAACCTATTGGATCCTTCCAATAACCTGTCTAAATCAATAATCTTTTGATCAGTTCTAGGCATCCAACATTTTGATCTACCTGATCTCCTAGATCCAATTCTAATCACTCAGGAGTTAACTCTCTTTACTCTCGCTACTAGGTCAACCTACCTGGTTATTCTGCCCTTAATACCCTAACATCCAGCTATGGCTCATAAATGATGTGAGTATGACAATAACAATTGTGCATAATAACTGATCAAATAAATACAAGAACATATAGCATCCATCATTCATATATGTCTAATCGTGATCTTTTATGCCCCATAATTACTTAATCTTAAGTAATATTCTCTTTGGTAATTTTAACTCAAAACTTGGGCTATTCGGCAATTAAAATCCTTGAAACCAATTTCATAATAATATATGATTAAACTCCTTAATTCACATTTAACTCAAGGAAATATATAGCACTTTATAAAATTGAAGTCTTATGCCATTTTATATAGCGGTTTTTGTATTACCATGTTTATGTTTGAAATTAGTATGAGGTTGCGTCTTTAAATTGGTTATAACTATGTCAGTGTCGACGACCATACAATGTCGACAAAGAAGCTTAAGGCTCTCCGCCTTTATTAAGATAATCATTAAACATGCGGTGTTAAAACCCTTGTAGACCTCTATTAAGGTCAAAGACCAAAAACTTAAACTCTTTTTAAGTATTTAAAACTATTATTGAAAATGATGTTGCCAACTTTCATACTCTATAGGTTATCCACCCATTTAAAACAACATTAACACTAATAATCATGACAAAGATATTGCATGACATCGTCGCTAAACAATGGAAAGAGACCACGCCGACCTTAATGAATAGCGGCATCAAGACCGTCGGCGACATCATAAAATAGTTTACTTAACTCACTACGGTTATTATGCCACCAAAAGTATATACGAATAAGGTTGACGTAAAGATGATGTCGAGATTTACCAAAATGTTGGTATGCAACATCATGTAAATCATAGAGGTTCGTCGCCAACTTAGATGAGTCGTGAGAATGTGATGTCGCCAATAATTTTTGTCGTTGATGTCCATTTCGACATGGTGAGAATCACTTCATAACTACCCAAGTAGTTACCATGTGCTTCCAATCTCATCGACGTCGGCACTTATGGATGTAGTGATGTATTGGCTCGACGATGACACAAACGACATGGCATTAATATAATTTAAGTGAAAACTGATTTATTACCTATAAATGCAATTTCTTTTCACCAAATCTTATTCTTTGTCAAATTTCTATTGGATAACAAAAAAACTGTGACGACCCAGAAATTTTGAATATTTAGAATTGGAATATTTAATTGATTTTAAATATTTAAAAGTTAAATTTTTAACTCGAATTTCAAATACCAATATTTATTGGATAATTTAATTATTGAATTAAACACTTGGAAATTGGGTGAAATGTTGAATCTGGAGTTTTAAGCCTGTTAAAAATAATTTAAAGGCTTGTAAAATTTATATTGATGATATTGAAGATAACAAAAGTTCTAAAATTGAATTTAAAAGTGGTTTATTCAGTTTCGAAAATATATCGTTTAAATCGGTATTTAAAAATAGCCTTCCGGGGTATAGTCTCGGAATTTGACGAAACTAGTTCCATTGGATCCGTAATAGTGTATTATTGTCGGATTTCAATTTTCGTAGCATTTGGGATTGTCGTGTGATCGTACGACATTTAAACGCGCTGAAATTTATATCGAAAATTCAATATAATAACTGAGTCCAAAAAGCTATCTTCTCCATATGATCGAATTAGGACTCAAAACCTTTTCCATTGTGTCCGGAATAGGGGTATAACTTTATAAACGCCTAGCGACATGCCTTGATAGAAGTTCAAAATTATAAGTTGCTAAAAGAGATATTTTGAAATTAAATAAAATTTATAAAATCAAATCAAGTCAGATAAAGATCAAATCAAGCCGCCTTCAACACGTCTCGTTCCTTCTCAAACATGCCTCCCTCAGTTTTATATCACATCTGAACTTTATTTCCCCTCGTTCGAATTCAAATCAAAGAAAAAAATAAAATGGTGCTGCATAATTGTGACTCTCTCTCGTTCTACCCAATTTTCTCGTTCGTAAATAAATCGAACGCAAATCATCTTGGTTTCGTCTTCGCTCAATTTTGGGAAAAAGAGGGGGAAACTTGACGCAGTTTATGGCAACGTCTTCCTCGTTCGCAAGGATTTAGGGAAGCGCGAGGCGATGGGAAGGATAGGGTTTCACGCAGTAAACAAAGAGAATAAAGAATGAGATCCAATCTCATTCCCGAAGAGTGAGAAGAGTTATGCGCGAGGGTTAGCATTCACGAAGCCGCGGCTGAGTCGAAGCGATCGAAATTCAGTCGAGCTGCTCGCGATAGCATAGGTTGGGCGGTGGTCTCTGCTGAGGGTTCGTCGATGGAGACTGTGACCAGACATTGGAGTCGTAGCGAGGTTTGTGGGTGACTCGAAGGTGGCGGCGGGTTGGTGATAGCTGCAGTCTTTCGCGAATAGGGTAATTTCTTAGCTTACTCATGTAATTTAATTGGTTAATTCTATTATCAAAAAGTTTTAGTTATAAACTGTAAGAATATATATATATATATATATATATATAAAGGAAAAGTTTTTAAAGTAAAGAAAATTACTGTTTGTTATTTTCAGAAAAATAAATAAATATAAATTACAGTAAAGGGTAGAATAATTCTGTTTTTTAATATATATATATATATATTAATTCACATACATATTTTATCTAAAACAATAAATATATATAGGTAAAATTTTAAAGGGTATATATAAAATTAGATTTTGAAATCTATAAATTATTTTTATAAGTATGCATGTAGTTTCAAAAGGAAATAAATATACACATATACCTATTTTCATTTACTAGTCAATTTTAAAATAATAAAGATATATTTGTTTATTTAGATCTAAATTATTTTAGTTATTAAGAAATTTTTAAAGAAAAAATAGTTCAAATTTAAATCATTATCCAATTGAATTATTAAATAGTAATTTATTGTTAGACTATTTCAAATGTTAATAAACTATAAATGTCTATACAAGGTCTAAAATCGTGCAGAAAACAAGCCGGAGTGGATCGGGTTGCAAAACAAAAAGTAAAGGTGAGTTAATCTCACTCACATCTGGATTTCCAGAATTTAATTTAAATAGTTCGAATTTGAATGATTGATTGAGTGATTGATTGATTGAATGTGATATGATATTATATATAGTAGTATATATATATATTGGAGTGATTGATTTCCCGCATTATATAGCGGATGAGACCCTATGCGCCGCATAATAGCGGATGATATTATTTAAACCCATATACCGCGATATTCCACCTCGAAGTGGAATTGGTATTGTGCTAACATCTGTGGATGCAGGGAAACAGGTTGGGCGGATCCAACTGGATTCCTCAAATTTATTTAGATTATTTTAATATTTTGTGTTATGATTTTTGACATTCTGTGATGAATTATATAGATAATTGGAATATTGGATGCTATGGTTTGATTGAATACACCCTTCGTTATACTCAGTTATCAAAATATATAAAATTGGATTTTTGAAAAATAAATATATGAGAGAATGTTTAAGTAAAGTAATTATAGAAAATTTGAATAGATTTAAGAATGAATTGGGAAAGGATAGAGTGATTTTTAAATTCTAATAAATCAAATTCCAAGTATGGAAAAAGGGGATTTTCGAATAAATGGGAATAAATAAATCTTAAAAACTTAAGTGATGTCAAGTTAAAGGAATAAAAGATTTATTTTAAAATTCAAAATTTAAGTGGGATAGGAAGAAATAAAAGGAATTTTATGAAATTGGTATTTCTAGTTTAAATAAGATTTTAAATCCTAATTAAGAAGTAAGTTTGGAATAAATGGAATTAATGGGGTTTGGAATGATATTGAGTAAATAAAGGAATTTATTATAAAATAGGTTGATTTTGAAAATCAAATTAAAAATTGATTTAATGTTTGGAATTGGAATTTTAAAAGGAAGAGAGACTATAGAATTTATAAACTGGGTTTATAAAAGTGAAGTAATATATCAGTGGATATTTGGAAGGATAAATTCAAGGTGAAAATTTATAAAAGGAATGGGTAAATGTGATTAAAAATAAATAGTGATTTATTTTTAAAGATGTGAAAGAGAAGTATATTTCCTTGGATAGCCAAGTACGTTTTCAAAGAAAATTCTTAAGTTAAAGTTTCAAAGCTGTTTAAAAAGTATGTTTTGGAAAATCTATTATTTTTAAATATTTAAAAATTAAAGTAAGTATTTTTCAAATTTTATTTTAGTAATAATTATTTAGAGGTTAATTGGTATTATGTTTAAAAAGATAAAAATTTAGTTTTGTATTTTATAAAGTAGCTTTATTTTAAATATTCTTAAGATATATATTTTTATAAAATAAAGTATTAAAGTAGTTTTAAATCTAAATGTTTAAAAGTATATTCTATAATTAAGTGTTTTAAATGATTTTAAAGTCTAAGTTTTTGTACTTGGTGTTTTCAATGGAAATAAATATTTGGAAATTTATTCCATGTGAAGAGCGTAGTTTGAAAACTGCTTTCAAAGGGATTGAAAATGGAAATATATCTTGCGAAGATATTTGTGAGGTAAATAAATAATTTGGAAAATTATTTATGATTGATGGTTGTTGTGGATGTTAATTGATAGTTAAATAACCGACTATCAATATTGGCCAATGCGCTGATCGTTTCGAAGAGACCGGGATCTAGATTTATTTCTCGAAAACCACTTCGATCCGGTTTGTACGTTTTCGTGGGGAAAACGAGTTTGAAATTGAAGATGGAGTAGTGCCTTCGGTTCCGTTCGAACCCGGAACGGACTTGTATGGATGAATGCTTTTCGAAACATCGTCAGGTGGATGATGGGCATTCTAAGGGATATGTTCTATAAAGGTAACGCTTAGCCTCAAGCCTCATCAACCGGGAATGACTGAAAATGAGGGGTTATGCAGCAAGGCTATGTGGGTAGCGCCCATTAGGGTGAGGTCATCACTGTCTAGATGTCCCTTTTTATTTCGGCTTAGTGGTGCGGTTGCTGATCCCAACCGTGGGGTGATCTTACTCGGAATTACCCTTAGGTAGTTCCGGTCTTGTGTTGCAGGGGATCGGGCGTGGTCCTCGGTACGTTGATTTAGACCAGGTACTGTGACAGGTGGTACCCCAGTGCCTAGTCATTAGTTGGAAATCCATTCTCCCTACGTGCCTGTACGGTTTTGATTGTGCCCAACTATTGCTGAAACATGAGATGCAAGCATTTCAGCTAGATTCTATTTTACTTTCTATAGACACTATTATAATACCAGACGAATTTGATAAAAAGTGTTTTGGCTATCGTAAGGTAAAAACCCAACATGTTTATTTGTGGCGTGGTCTTACGAGATGCTTTTGTTTTCAAAGGGTTTGGAAAACTTTAATAATCCAATGTAGTGTGTTTTCTCACGCTGGTTACCGACTCGGGTGTTATTTATTTATAATGCTCGGGTCATACCGAGTATTACAGATACAGGATAGGATGCTGTGGAGCTCAGGAGACGAGCTGGATGGCGAGACGTATCACTCATACTTGTTGTATATTCCGCTGTGTTGTGTATACTGTGTATTCTGTAGTTGGACAAGGTAATATAACTGTCCAGTAATGTATTATTGATTGTGTTGTACTCTGATGATGAGATGTAAGAAAAAGATATAGTTTCTTTTGTGTAAAGATCAGTTATTATCTATTATATTTTATTCCGCTGCGATTGTGAGATTCTGATGTGGTTTTCTTTTTCTTCTTCTACCTTCTTCTTCTTTAACCCTAATGGTCCGATTTTTCGGGCATAGAAAAATCGGGTCGTTACATTTGGTATCAGAGCTTAGGCTGGCGATAACCTTGGCTCTGATGGGATTACTCATTAGAGATAGAGTCTGCAGTACTCTAGAAATGAGTTGAGTGTATTAATAGATATGAGCACGTATTTGTTAGTGAATATAAAATGGTTTTATATTGTGTTGGTTGATTTATTGAGTGGCATATGAACCTTCATCAGCACAGTCTGGACAACTGTATCGAAGGGGTTTCTAACGCAGCACGGAAGTAGATCTGAACCAACGGTCTAATCTATCCTGGATCTAATCACGAATTGTGGAAACAATGAATTAATGAAACAAAATGAATCGATGAATTGAAGATACCCAAGTGCCCAAATTCATTGATCTCTCGAGATACCGAATTCTAGCTATCTTCAACACGTTGATCGTGCACGATACCGCGTTAGAAGATCTATGATTCTTCGACGTTGATCTTGCGCACGAGATTCCGTGAATCGACTTCAAGTTCGTTGATTCGAGCGCACTCGAATATCCAAAGATGGAGAAAGGAGATAACACTCAACTTCCAATTTCAATGGTGGCACAAAGCACAAACCAAATTTTATTCAAAAATCAACTTCTTTACAAATGACAACACACCCCTATTTATAAGGAAAGTACAACTCAACACACATTACAACACTTCACACGACTTAAGAAAATTTACATCACAAATAGTACAAATGACTTACAAAACAAACGACATAAGAACACACGACTTAACAAAACAAAGCATCAGAAAACAGCGAACTAACTGGAGCGACTTAAGAATCTTCAGCGACAAAGTAATTCTCAGCGACATAACAAGCTGAGCAACCTAAGGAATGGAGCGACATAAGAATCTTCGGCATACTGGAAGCGACTTAAAGATCTGTTCGTTCGCGACCTAGGCATTCTGAAGCTCGCGATTTAGGCTGGAAGCGACCTAAGGAGGAGCGGCTTCGTTCGCGATCTACTGGAATGACCTAAGCTGGATTTTGCGACTTAGGGTTTAGGCTGGATTTTGCGACTTAGGGTTTCGCCATTCTGGATTTGCTCGCGATCTACTGGAATGCGCTGTATCATCCCTTTGCGACCTATGGAGGCGACTTTCAGGCAGCGACTTAAGGTAAGTCGTTTACTTAATTTCGCGCTGCATCATCCTCCCCTGGTTGAAAAGAATTCGTCCCGAATTCACACTTTTTTCTTCTTCGAGACGCTGTCTTCCATTCATTATTTGGTCTGATGCGGCTCTGGTGATAACCACTCTTGAGATTGATCTTGTCTTAACCCTTTGAAGTTGCGGCTCGACATAAGGAACGCATGGCATAAAGTAGACGTGGCATTAGGCAGGCGGCATAAGGAAGTGATCTAAGGGAGATGATATCATGATGCTTGTGCCAATAGGAAGGTGTGATATAGAACCAAAACGTGACGAAAATGCGAAACGAAATAAGGAAGTTTAAAATCGCGGAGTGACTCAGGCAGTCACGACTGAAGAAGTGTGATGACTCATGCCCAGATTCTTGTCTTTCCTTATCTCGTTCAGGTGTATCATCATTTAGAATCTTTCCTTGACGTGTTGCATCAATTTCCCCTGATTGAAATGAATTCCCACTCGCTTCTTCTTTGACATGTTTATTTTCATGAAACGGTTCCAAGCAGTTGACGTTGACAACGTCATCAGTGCGGACATGATCAGGTAACTCTGACTGACAATCATTCTCTTCCTCCTGTCTTTTCCACTCTTCCGGTTCTTTCAGATTCACAAGATCATACAAACCCCGTAGTAAAATAGCATCTGGTACTAGTCCAGTTTGATGCTGAATGTCCTGTAGCGGTGGTAACTCTTCGGGTAATTCCTTATGATATTCGACTTCAGACTCATCGAATTCTGATCCAACTTTCTCAAAAACCTCAAGATCTTTACTCGTTCCTTGTCCGGTCAACACAAACAATTCATTATTATTTTTCACCTTTTCAATAGACTCTTCCAAAAATACAAGACTAGTTTCTTCAGGTAGTTCCTCAGAAACCTCATCTTCAAACTCTTCAAATACTTCAACCTCTTCAGGATTCTCAAAATCAGAACTTTCTCCAGATTCAATGAACATTGATAATTCATCACTATCTTTCATTTTATTGACAAACTCTTTCAAAGATAATAAACTATCTGATTCTGCCTTCTCTTCTGTTTCACTTTCACTTTGTTCGGGCTTTTCGGAAACTAGGGAATTTACACTTGGCTGGCTCTCATCCATAAGCTCAGGTGTTAAGCAAGAATCCTTCATCATCAAGTTATTTCCCTCAACTCCGAACACAATTTCTTCTTCCATACTATCGATATCAATCTTTGGCGGTGAAGAGTAATCAACTTCTACATCCACATACTTTGACGTTGAATAAAATCCCATCAACAAAATACATTCATCGTTCTCTAACTCGACCTCTTCATCTTCGTTGTCAAACTTTGGTGGTAATTCTTCGAACGATTCCGCAGGACCGACCTCTTCAAACTCTTCTAACATTGGTTTAACCTCCTCAGGAGTTTTAAGCTCTTCACTTGCCTCATACTTAACCAACGATTCAACACTAACTTCCGCTTCTTCAACACTTTCGCTGAAAGATAATGGACTAGTCGGTTCCTCTTCCTTTTCTGGCTCGCTTTCAGTAGAATCATCCACATCCTCATTTTCACATTCTTCTACAACTAAGGCTTTCTTCTTGGGCTTCGTACATTCAATACTTCTATGGTCAGACTCCTGATAATGATAGCGTTTAATTCGATCATCAACATTTGTCTTAGTGATTCCATGTACAACTGGTTCGTTGACTCTCTTACAAAGATTTATACTGCAATTAACACTTTTATTCTGATTGTTGGGGCTTGTAACCACACCCTTTCCTCGACTCCCTTGACTCAATTTCTGCAACTATTGGTTCATACGAGCTTGATAATTGTAGGGTAAGAAATTTGCCTTCATCATCCTTTTCATCTTATCCCACGTGACAACTTTGGATTTCCCCATTCTCTCTCTGGTTGATTTAGTTTGTTGCCACCAATTCATAGCTCTTCCTCTCAATCTTGTAGCAACTAACTTAACTTGACGATCTTCAGGCATGTTGTTGAGTTCAAAAATCTTTTCAACCTTTGATAACCAATCAAAGAATTCCTCTGCTTGTAGACCACCTTGGAATTCTGGAATTTCTGTGTCCATCCTTGACTCTCGTGTATGACCATTCTCTTCAACATTCCTATATCGATTTTTCCCTTGACCTGGATACCGAAAGTGAACACTATTACCATAACTATCTTCTTCAAAATTAGATGAGCTTCGATGTCGATTCTGAACATTGACTCTTCTATGACCATGCACATCTTCTCTACTTCTTCTTTCATAATCACAATATGGCTCATGCTCGTAACCACGATAAGCTCTTCTTTCTTCATCCCGATAATCATGATTGTCTCGAAATCCACGATCTCGATTTATCGACAAAGATGGTTCTCTTCTTTCCCTATCATAATGTGGCGACACTCCCCTTTGATTTCGATTCATGTCAGACATCATTCTTTTCCAATCTACCAATTCCCTCATCAAACTTCTCATTGAATTTATCACTAATTCGTTGCTCCATTTGTTCAGCATCTTCTCTTCGATACACATCTGCAACATTCTGATGACGATTAACTCTTCTTGGAGGCATTGTCAAATCTTCAACAAATTCAAACACAAACTTCACTTTGATCCAAAAAATTCTCGTATCATAACTCCCCAACTTGTTTGAAATCTCTCGAACACCCAAATAAACAAATAATTCAATTCGAACTCCAAAAACTTCAAATCTCGAAACTTCACACCCAACGAACTTGGAAAAGTTCGTTTCCTTGCTCTGATACCAAATGACGCAGCACGGAAGTAGATCTGAACCAACGGTCAAATCTATCCCGGATCTAATCACGAATTACGGAAACAATGAATTGATGAAACAAAATGAATCGATGAATTGAAGATACCCAAGTGCCCAAATCCGTTGATCTCTCGAGATATCGGATTCTAGCTATCTTCAACACGTTTATCGCGCACGATACCGCGTTAGAAGATCTATGATTCTTCGACGTTGATCTCGCGCACGAGATTCCGTGAATCGGCTTCAAGTTTGTTGATTCGAGCGCACTCGAATATCCGAAGATGGAGAAAGGAGATAACACTCAACTTCCAATTTCAATGGTGGCACAAAGCACAAACCAAATTTTATTCAAAAGTCAACTTCTTTACAAATGACAACACACCCCTATTTATAGGGAAAGTACAACTCAACACACGCTACAACACTTCACACGACTTAAGAAAATTTACATCACAAATAGTACAAATGATTTACAAAACAAACGACATAAGAACACACGACTTAACAAAACAAAGCATCAGAAAACAGCGACCTAACTGGAGCGACTTAAGAATCTTCAGCGACAAAGTAATTCTGAGCGACATAACAAGCTGAGCGACCTAAGCAATGGAGCGACATAAGAATCTTCGGCATACTGGAAGCGACTTAAAGATCTGTTCGTTCGCGACCTAGGCATTCTGAAGCTCGCGATTTAGGCTGGAAGCGACCTAAGGAGGAGCGGCTTCGTTCGCGATCTACTGGAACGACCTAAGCTGGATTTCGCGACTTAGGGTTTAGGCTGGATTTCGCGACTTAGGGTTTAGGCTGGATTTCACGACTTAGGATTTCGCCATTCTGGATTTGCTCGCGATCTACTGGAATGCGCTGTATCATCCCTTCGCGACCTATGGAGACGACTTTCAGGCAGCGACTTAAGGTAAGTCGTTTACTTAATTTCGCGCTGCATCAGTTTCTAAACACTTGAATAGGACAATTCGACACAATATTGTTTTCGAAAGCGGGTAAATGGAATAATTTTACCCAAAAATGTATTTTGATATAAAAGAAATGTTTTCTTAAATTGTTATATAACTTGGATGTTTGGATGATAATATTCTAAACAAATAAGATTATAAAAAAAAAGAAAAAATGTTTTTGGTATGACTTGTAAAATCAAATAAAAATTTGTAAGGGCATAAATTATACAAATGAATTATAGTTAAAGTTTGATTTAATCAAATTGGGAAAGTTAAAACCCCAGAGATTTTGGAAGTGTTTTGAAGACAAATAATAGCATTATTAATTTTGGAAGTATTTCGGAAAGGAAATTGTTTCAAATAAATTTTGTAAAAGGATATAGCATTGAGCTCACTTTAGTCGCCGGAAAATAACTCCGGTGATGACTGCAGCATCATCGATGTTCATTTTCAAGTTTCTAAGTGACGGATTGCTGCCAAATTAATTTGTTTAGAAAAATTAGTTTTGTTTTTGAAATTTCAAAGGAAATTTGTCGGGAATAAAGCTAGGATTGGTTTAAAAATCTGAGAAGTGTGATTTTGAGATATTGGTGATTTCGAAATGATTTGAAACCAAAAGCCGGGTGTTTAAAAATCCTGCAAATCCTTATTTAAATAATTTAGAGATCATCAGGAGAATAATATGATGCTAGATTAAACCGAAGTTAAGTTAAATAAAATAGAATTGAATTCTTATTCAAATGAACTTAAAAGAATGATAAGAAGTTAGATTTAACTGGAAACGAGTTAAATAAAAATTTGTACTGGAATAAATAAATTCTGATGGCTTATAAAAGTTGGAATTTATGAAAAGAATATAAGTGTGTCTTATAAAGATTGGAAAGTGAATATATTTGAGCTAAAATGAAAGGAAGTATGGGAATATAATTGTATGACTTATAAGTGAGAAAAAGAGAGAAATAAAGGCCAAAATAGAATTGTTTGACATTTTGGTGAATAAAATAAAAATCCAATCTTGAATTATAAAATAGAACTGAATTCAAGTAAAGTAATAAAGTGATTTTTGAAGATAAAAATCAAATATTGAATTAAAAGTGGGAAATAAACTAAATTTGGAATAAATTAATTAATGAAATATGGAAATGGAACTCGAAATTGTTAATTTAAAGTTGAATTGTGAATAAATAATAGAGTTTGGAAATGAAGCTTGAGTTATAAATAGAAATTCAACTTGGAATTGTAAGTGAAGTAAGTATAAATTGAAGTTTTATGGAATTGGATTAAAATAAAAATAGACCAGGTACTGTGACAGGTGGTACCCCAGTGCCTAGTCATTAGTTGGAAATCCATTCTCCCTACGTGCTTGTACGGTTTTGATTGTGCCCAACTATTGCTGAAACGTGAGATGCAAGCATTTCAGCTAGATTCTATTTTACTTTCTATAGACACTATTATAATATCAGACGACTTTGATAAAAAGTGTTTTGGCTATCGTAAGGTAAAAACCCGACATGTTTATTTGTGGCGTGGTCTTACGAGATGCTTTTGTTTTCAAAGGGTTTGGAAAACTTTAATAATCCAATTGAGTGTGTTTTCTCACGTTGGTTTTCCAGACTGACTCGGGTGTTATTTATTTATAATGCTCGGTACAGACCGAGTATTACAGATACATGATATGATGCTGTGGAGCTCAGGAGACGAGCTAGATGATGAGACGTATCACTCGTACTTGTTGTATATTCCGCTGTGTTGTGTATACTGTGTATTCTGTAGTGGGACAAGGTAATATAAATGTCCAGTAATGTATTTTTGATTGTGTTGTACTCTGATGATGAGATGTAAAAAAACCAGATATAGTTTCTTTTGTGTAAAGATCAGTTATTATCTATTATATTTTATTCCGCTGCGATTGTGAGATTCTGATGTGGTTTTCTTTTTCTTCTTCTACCTTCTTCTTCTTTAACCCTAACTGTTCGATTTTTCGGGCATAGAAAAATCAGGTCGTTACAAAAAATTTACCCAATTCTTTTCAAAACTACCGCCATATACAATTTGCAAAGTCCCTAAATATTTGTAAACTTAATTAATTAATACCCTTAATTAACTATCGGTTTATATGCTTATCTAGCATAAGAAATTCATGATAATTTGAGATTACTTGGGAAAAATCCCCAAAAGTTATATAAATTCAAAAACATCATTTTCTTTGCCATATAAAAATTCAGGATCAAAAACCATATTTAATTATTTTAAATAATTAAAAGCCGAAATTACACTATTTCCTCCTTAGTAAATTCATAAAATATTTAATATAACTTGGAAAATTACGAAATTAAAAACCCATCTCCAAATCATTGTTTTACATATCATATCAGAAAAACAAGTCATTTAGAGGTCATTAGATAAGATTTTGCTCTTAAACCTATCATTTAACTTCATAAAATCCATTTATTTCATCATTAATTCAAAATGTGGCAAAATCAAGCATGACATCTCATTCAAACATCAATCCATTCGGTTTCATATCTAAGCCAAAAATAAACAATCATACCACAGCAAAAATGAGATGGATTTGACTATTATTCACCTTGATTTGATAATGAGAACTGAGACTTATTGATTTGAATTGGTTCCCTTAGCTCTTCCTAGGCTTTTCTCCCTCTTTTCCACTACATCAAAACAGGTGATTCCCAAAGAGTATAACTGTCGCAAAAAGTTTCAGCAACGCTTATTAGCGTCGCTGTAGGGGCGTCGCAATTTATAACCAACGCTTATAAGCGTTGGCGAGTTTAATTTCTCAACTCTTATAAGCGTTGGAAGGTTGTATTCGCCAACGCTTATAAACATTGGTGTATATTATTTAGCAACACTTATAAACGTTGGCAAATTAACCATCCAACATTGTTTAATTTTCTATGCTGACGCTTATAAGCGTTGGTAAATTTTAATTACCAATGCTTATAACGCTAAAATATTTTCATTCTCAATATAGTCAATTATTTTAACATTAATAAACAATTAATAACTGACATAATATGCATTATTATACTACATTCAATAGGAACCCAAAATTTACAATATTCATGATCAAATAACAACATAAATTTCATAGTCAACTACTTCATAACAATGTCAACTACTTCATAACAAGTACAATACATAATTAAGTTGGTTAATTCAATACATAATCAACTACTTCATAACAATGTCAAATTGGAATACAAAAGACAACGTAAATTTCATAGTGAAATTCTACAAATACCGAATACGAAACTCCGGCCATATAACGAAACCTCCATCTGAAAAATCACATAACTTGTACATTCCATTTTGAGGACCATCATAAATTGGTGCATCCGGTTCAAGAACATCATCCACCCAAATTACTTTCTCTACATTCGGTATCACCTTCCTAAAATGACAAATAGTTTGTGTTCCAACATAACCTTTAGCTACTTCCTTCTCTTAATCTTGTGACAATAGCATTACATATTTCTTTTCCATTGTAGATGACTGAATATAATTATTTGACACGGTTGGAGTAACATCTACATTATTGTTTGTATGAGAATCTCCTAAATTAGAAGCACCTTCCGTTTGTGGAGTCGTAGGACTTGCAACATATTTTTCTTGCAAACTAGGCATAAATTTCATAAAAGTTGAAGTAATTGAATTGATGGCATTATTAACTTGATTAGCTACTTGCCTTTCTATCTCCAATTTCCAAATAGACAAATCCACGGCTTGCTTCTTTTCAGTTATAGCTTTTACAGTTCGAGTCATCTTCACTTGTTTTATAGAAGAAGTAGAAGTAATTGCTCGACAATAATTTTTCTTCGTGTCGGAACCAAAAACTTCCGCAATTGGGTCATCTTCAAGATCTTCGACTCCACCCTTAGAACTATCATCCAACTTCCTCTTTTTTTCCGATTCCTCTAGAAGTGCCTGCATTTAATATCACGTTAAATTGATTTCCTAGGCTAAAAAATGGAATGCAAAAACAAAATTTCCAAAAACTGCTGCTTTGGCTGACTGCAAAAATAAAATGAAAAAATGAAATGCCTGTGTAAAAATAAAATGAAAAAACTGCTGCTTATAGGTTATTGTCCTTGTTCGTATAAATAAATAAATAAATCGCCTGTGTAAAGTAAGTTGAATAGAAGTTACCATATTCTTGCCTTCTTATTACCCATTGTAACACACACCAACTATATTTTCAGCTCAAATTAACGGCAGTGAAAGGATCATTAATCGCACGTACCAATCATAGAATAACTTGCAAAAGTGAAACAATTGCAAAACTGTATCTCAAGCATAATAATCAAAATAATTCACAGTTTAAAGACAACCGAAAATAGAACTGCATTGCATCCAACTATCTACTGCTAATTTAAAATTACCTTCCTATTTGTTATTTAATGAATAGTCTATTATTCTCAAATCTTTAGAATTGCATCCAACTATCTACTGCATTGTTATCTTTAGAATTTACATAATCTATTACCGAAAACAGAACTGCATTGCATCCAACTATCTACTGCATTGTTATCCAACAGAACTGCATTGCATCCAACTATCCAATTATCAACTATCTATGGTTATCATTAATGAGCAGTTCTAGCACACTATTTTTGTTTTTTAGAGGTTCAATTACCGTAACATACATAGTTAGCCAAAAATTAGGCCATGCACAAACTAAAAGCATGAAAAGATCAAAATTGGTTCTTTTCATATAAAAAAGAAAAGGAAATTAGTTACTTTTTTGAACTGCATGGTAGGTATTTTTATTTGTTTTGTTGTGATCTTCTATGCTATTTGGTAGGTAGGATTTGTTCAGGTAGATTTTCAAGGTTGTGTTCTTGCAGCAGTACTTGATTAAATTCAGCTCCTCGCCCTCCAAACCACACCCCCCTCCACTCCCTCTCTTTATCCTCCCATTTATGATCGAGCCCCGTAGAGAAATCTCTACTCCAGGGATATTTGTACATCTCACTAATTGGTGGTGCAATTACATTGCTAGAATAACGACTACTCTAAACTGCCAATCTTTTCAAATTATGGTGTACTTTAATAAAGTCGAATATTGATCTAAATACATTCTAGTCAAATATCCTATGTGACATACACATAGGTCTAAGTAACCAATATAGACTTGCCTAATGAAGTCCATATTATGATGACTGTAGTAAAGTCAATTCTTATTTGTTCATATTAAGATTTCCTGTTTGATTGACACATACTTATTATTGTCTTAGTGCAATTTTACATGACATTCATACAAAAACCATAATCGATTGTCTATACGTTGAATGTGCAATGTACCATGAACACATGTCAGCTACCAATATATTTTTTACATGGGCGAGCAACTACTATGATATTATCAGCAGAATGGTTTTATTGATTGATAATGTAATACTTGATATAATAAGTTCTATGCAGGGACAGAAACATCACACTTTGAGCTTAACTATATTATTTTCTGATACTTGTATTCATTTAAATAGGAAATCATATAAAATGTAATATTCTCATTGTTGTGTTGTTGACCTTGGAGAACCATATACACACAACTACACACATATTGCATCCAACATTGCCATCTTTGTTACATGGCCACGCCAAGGACTCAAGGTGCTGATTTTTGTTTCAAAAAAAATTCGTGCATTATTTCAATGTGGATATACTGTCTATATCAAAGTATTTAAGAATATCAAAGTATTTAAGGTAAAATTAGTGACTCGAAGTTACATAAAAACGTAAAAATTCTTTGTAGAAACAAGTAATATGGTTCACACACTCCTGCATTGATGACAAAATTATAGTA
Source organism: Allium fistulosum (assembly GCA_030737815.1). NCBI lineage: Eukaryota > Viridiplantae > Streptophyta > Magnoliopsida > Asparagales > Amaryllidaceae > Allium > Allium fistulosum. Next base: position 426,219,821 of record CM060906.1, read on the forward strand.
GTTTGTACTGTTATTGGACTGTAATTTATTTACATTCTACTCATAAAAGAAAAATAAGATGAGTTTTAAACTGACACTTACATATTTTTCCACGGCACATGGTAGTATTTCTCCTGATTTTCTTTTATGTCCAGCCTTCCAAACCGTTGTTCATGAAATATCTGCTTCTGGATTTGCTACTACCTACAAGAAAGATCAAAGTTGACAACACATAATTAATATAACATTTTATAAACTATTTACAAAAGATAATTTTAATACCATTTCATCATGCACTCTATGGTAAGGTTTCCTTCCTACAGTATGAGTGATCGAGTTTTTTGCTCTATTTTTTGCATTTGCCTTACACTGTTCCATCTTTACATTCGTATACTCAATATCAAGGAATTTTTCCCACCACACTTTATCTATATCCTTTGGGCATCTATCAATAGCAACACGTTTAGGAATCATAGTTTTATCAACTTTAAGAAGTTTGTTTCGTAATGTTGACTTCAATGATCTATAAAACGGTGGAAAATGTTTCTCTAATAATGGTCGAGCTATGGTAGGATCTACATCCATGTCAAATTCTTCCTATCACAAAAAAGGAAAAAAATAAAGAAATCATGAAATGGTTAAATATATCATAATTTAAACTTGATGGTGAAATTGATGATAATAAAAATATAAATAAGACTAGTACCAAAAGTCCTTCCCATAGTTTATCCTTATAGAAGCCATCTACCGTCCTCCATTCTTTGTAGCCAATAGGTATATGACAACGAATCAAAGCACCACAACGTGAACTCCATTTATCTGCATCATCCCCCTTTGCACCCTCAACGCTAACTGTTATAAAGTACTTTTTACCTTTGGAGGGGGGTTCAACAGTCACAGTTGTACTTAAATTTGCATTTGCGCTATAATCGTCTGTCATTTTGATGAAAAATCTATATAAAAAAGACAAACAAAATACATGGATAAAAGTTAATACATTTCACAACACAACACGATTAATAAAAGAAAATCATACATTTCACAACACAACACGATTGTACGATACATCAATAAGAGTTAATACATGGATCAAAATAAGCAAAATACATGCAATATAGTTCCAATCAACAAGTTGATTTCTATTGAATACATTTCAATAATGGTTCTAAGTTTGGTTGTTCTTTCAAAATAGATTGATACGTGGTTGGTATTTCATAATCATCTATGTTATCCATCATGCGTTTAGGAGAGCATCGAACAATGGACCAATCGGAATTTTGTGTGTTCTTTATGTAAAATACTTGACTTGCTTCGGACGCGAGAATAGCAGGTTCATCATATTCTCCATCGGTATTCTTGAGCTTCATTAAGTTTACCATCAACAAATTTGTATCAGGGCAAACCTTACAACCATTTGTCTTATCTCCAACATTCTCCCAGTCGCAATAGAATACCACATGTTGAAAATCACAGTAATCAACTTCCATGATCTCTCTAATAATACCATACCAAGTAGTATTATCATCCGTAGGATTTAGATCTTTTGAACTTGCAACAAATGTAGTGATCGCATCCATGCAGACACCACTATCTTGCGTTGAAATGGTGTCGTCATAATGCCGAGGAGAGAACGCATAGCCATCCACTCTATACTTAAGATAAGTTCTGACATCCCACTTTGGACCACTGACATACAACCATAATATTGTGTTCATGCATTTTTTTTTCCACAAGCTGTTAAAATTAATAGAATAAGATTAGATAAAAAGAAACACATTACTTTCAGATAAATATAACATACCTTCTTGTGTAGCCAATCAACATTCAGATTGAACTATTACTTCTGTTTTTGTGATTGGTTTCCTTTTACCACGAAGACCGTCTTCTAAAGATAAGCGGTATGCGCTACAGATTGAATATCATGGTAAATAAAGATATATATTATTTATATATTGTGCTACAAATATTTGAAAAAAAGGTGAAAATAGATAACCTATAGTATTCATCTCGTTCTGGTATATCAATTCTAAATAGTAACCATCGTCGAATCTGTGATTGTTGCACTCTAGATAATTTTAACGGTTTGCCTTCAACGATGGAACGCTCATATATATCATCACCATTCTCATCTAAAAAGGATGCCTGTTTAGAGCTATGATTTCCATCACGTGGGTTTGGCATATATTCCATTGCGTATCGAACTGATTCTGTAATAAGGTATGCTTCAGAAATTGATCCTTCAATATACCTTTTATTACTAGGTATGTTTTTACAATCCTTCATAGCCCTAGGACAAAAAAATTAATATGCATATTTATAGTTAGTTACTTCAAAGTAGTTAGGTAAAATAATTCGAATGCAAAAACAATATTTACCTTTCAAATGGATACATCCATATATAATTTGATGGTCCATAGAGTAGAGCTTGATTTGCTAAATGTACCATCAAATGGATACTTATATCAAAAAAGTGCATTGGAAGATAGTGTGCCAACACACATAATGCTTCAGCAATCATATCTTTGGCCGCTTGTACATGTTCTCGAACTAGAACTTTCGAACATATTATGTTGAAGTACAAGCTTATTTGTAGAAGTGCTCGTCTTAACTCGCGACACTTTGGATATACATGTTGAACCATGATAGGGAGCAAATATTGAATAATAATATGATAATCATATGTCTTCTTAATTTGCAAACTAGGTGGTTGAAGACCTATAAGACCATGTAACTTTGTTGCAAGACATGATGGAAGTTTTGCATCTTTAAGGACTTGACAACATTGTAGCTTGTGAATCTTATCCCATGCATATTTAGAAGATTGTTTTCCTTTATCAAACATAAAGTTGATGAGATGTTCAACAACATTTCTCTCAGTATGCATAACATCAATAGTATGACGAACTTTATGACTACTCCAATCCAAGTCAAACAAAATTGACTTCTTGTACCATGCCGGTCTTTCTTCATCATCGACAAGACAATCTACATTATCATAAGCTTCAGAAATCATTCTCTTTCTGCTTTGTGGTAGTTTTCCACGAATATATTTGATATGATCAAGCTTTTCTAAAAGAGACGAGCCCCTTAGCCGAGTCGGAGGCTCTTTATATTCAATATCCTTATACCATCCGTGTTTTAATGCTCTATATGGATGATCATCCTTCAAAAACCTTCTATATTTTGGATAGACGATCTTTTTGCCGATGTGCTCTGATTCCGTCTCGATAGCACAAACAGGACACGCTTTATAACCGTGAGTCACACAACCAGATAAGTTACCAAATGCTGGTAAATCATGAATTTCCCATAATAATATTGCTTTCATATTGAAAATTTCTTGTTTATCCGCATCAAAAACAGACACTCCTTCGTCCCAAAGATGTTTTAAATCATATATAAGAGGTTCCAAGTATGTATCAATGTCCTGACTTGGTGCTCTTGGTCCAGGAATTAAAAGAGTCAACATTTGAAATTGTGATTTCATACACAACGAAGGGGTAGGTTATAAGGTATCATATAAACAGGCCAACAACTATAACTATTGCAGAGAACGCCATTTGGGTTAAACCCATCGGTAGCAATACCAAGCCATACATTGCGTCCTTCATTAGCAAATTCTGGCCATCGACTTTTGATTGATCTCCATTCAGCTGAATCCATAGGATGTTGCATGGAATTCCAAGAGGGTGTGGCCTTCTTTTGCCATTGCATTTTACGAGCTATCCATGGTATAGTGTATAATCTACTTAATCTCAGAATTATAGGAAAGTATCTTAAAACTTTTCTTGGTTCTTTCGTTAATTTGACCTCCCCTAACACTGTGTTTTTAGTTTTATACCTTGGTGTATGGCACTGAGGACATTCTTTCGCATCAACATTTTCTTTCCAAAATAATATGCAATCATTTTCACAAGCATGTATGCACTTCACCTCCATTCCCAGATCCTTTAATATTTTCTTCATTGTGGGATACTTGTCAGGTAAATTATTTTCCTTTGGAAGCCAATGTTTTAATCGCTTCAACAACTCAGTCATACTATTTCCCGACCAATTAAATTCTTTTTTAAGGTTATGAAGCTCAACAATTACGCCTAATGTTGTAAGCCCATCTTCACAAGAAGAATAAAGTTTTTCGTTTGCTTTGTTTGTATATTTTTTGTGCTTTTCTCCGTGGTACGAATGAGAATTGTCTATATTATCTCTGGAGCATCCTCTTCACGGCTAGTTTGGGGCATATTATGCACTCCAAAAGCATCGTCTATGAGATTTCTAAGAGCTCCTTCTACACAATGGTCGGTTTGAATTTGATCTTGGATATGAGAATCTGGAATAATATTTTGCGTATGATTCACCCCCGTGTTATTCTTGTTCATCTCTCCATGGAAAAACCATCTATTATATGTTTTAATCATACCATGAATGATTAAATGTTTCTTAACGCTTTCTAATGAGAGCTTTTTAGAGTTCTTGCACTTGATACAAGGGCAAGTGCATATTTCGACATCGGGGGATGAGTGATTCTTCACAAAACTAATAAAGTCTCGAACGCCTTGCTTATATTCTTCAGTATTTCTGTATGGACTTTTAATCCACTCTCTTGAACTTGAGTTAGACATAAATTTCGAGTTTTACCTTTTGAACCTGTTAAACAAAAATATAGTGTTCATTTCATTTTAAAGTTCCATTACAATAACTTTGAAGGTCGATCATTCTACTTCCCATTACAAACACAATAACATAATCACATTTTATAAACCATTTTGGGTTAAACGATTCAACAAAATTTCAGCAGCACTTCCCTTTATTCCCTGTATCGTACACAAATACGTGTACATAGGGAACAAAAAGGAAGTGCCATCGAAATTTTGTGAACCATTCAACCTGAAATGATTTATAAAATGTGATTACTTTATTGTGTTTGTAACTTGTCCAATACTGGGACAAATCCAACAAATATTGTATCATATGAATATAGATGTCCGTTCTATGAAAAACGAATATCCATATAACGATCATATACAACACTTGTCTGACGGGGCCAAAAAAATCTCTAAGGATTTACATGAATTTTGTGACGTGTGTGTAACCCTTTACTCTAAAAATAAAAGCAGGACACAACAATTTTCAATTCAAGTAACCAAAAAAAATAGAATCATAAAAGCATTACTGCTTGAAAAAAAAGACAAACTACGATCAATTTACTGTTTATAAAGGACAAACTACGATCATGATGTTTTTATTTTGGTTTATATATAATAGGATAAGATTGGTGGTGGTATGCTTTGAGTCATCTCCAGTGGTTTTCTATTCTATCAAAATGGAGAGCAGAATGAATTATACATCTCTATTTTTTTCATAGAACTCTCTGTATTTTCAAAATTAGAGTGGATCTTTATTACTTACAAAATGGAAAACAGTTAAAGAGAAAGTTAAATTTAGGTATCTATTTTTTCTAACTGAACCGCAGCTAGAACGTACTTTTTTGTTTATGGCTATTTCTTACTTCAACGTGCAGTAAAGAGAATGAATATGACCATTTACTTTAGTTAAAACCAAGGTCGAGGGAAGATCAACTAATTTATATCAACAAATTCAAACTACCTGATGATAAAGTGGACAGACCGAATTGTTAGGATGAAAATGATAAATGTGAAGGTGAACAATTCCCCAGTAGAACATGAAATAAATAGAGGGATATCTCATGTCATAAAACATGTGTAACTTGGTGGAAAAATAAGTACAGTTGTAGGCCCTTGTATTGACTTTCGCTGTCTGATAGAAAACTGGTCTAATCCAGTGGCTGCTTAAGAGGACTTCGGAGTACTAGCAAGCTTAATTTTTTGAAATAATAGGTGGCTACAATTGCTACTTACGTCCATTTTGTACCAATTTAATTGTCATGCTCGTTTGTCCCATTTCAGTAATATTTTCATAGAGGAAAAATTGAAAATTCTAATAACCTCACATTTTTTACAAAGGTCCAGATTTCAAAACTCTATAATTGATACATTCTTAACGGACTGCAACGAGCAGTATGGGATCATGGGGCATGGGTATCCCAAGAAGGAACCAGCCAAAAAATGAATGGATTATAACTATCGAATACGAGCTCCAAAACATCAACCTAGAAATCGATATCAGAGTACAAAAGAAGCGATGTATATACAGAGTGCCAGAATACTTGCAAGTACTCAACAAAGATGCATATACTCCTCAACTAACATTTCTAGGTCTGTATCACCATATTCAAACTCATTTGAAACAAATGGATCATACAAACATCTGGCTTTATCAAACTACTCGACTAGAGCTCAAAATAAAAAATCCTAACTTTTAATCCTAAGGTATAGGGATACTTAGGTTTCTTGCTTCTAGGAAACATGGTATGAGAATGCTTTCATGCATCAGTGGAATTATAAAACCATCAAGATATTCTTCTACAAAAACACCAATTTTAGTGTTTTGATTTTCTAATCGATTTTACACACACACACACACACACATTATGATCAGTAGTTAGATAGCAAGAACTTATTTCTTAAGAACTTAAATCTTAAAATTATAAAATGGCATTGTTTCAGGCATACAGAACACAAATTATGAACGTCAACTGCTATTAGCATATCACTTTGATATTTCAATATCAGCTAGGTCCAATTATATTTGTTTCAATATATACCAATTTTAATAGCGAATAGAATTAACTATTTTTCTGGTGGTAGAACTAAAGAACTAGCTACTAACCATAAGAATAGAACTATGGCTTTAACTACCACGGTACATAGTGTGTATCACAAATTCATAACAAAATTTTGCAAACATACACTGTAAAAAATTCACAAATCAAATTTGGTTACAATCAATCAATTGCTTATAAGAAAACAGTAAGTGAACCAACCTTGCTTCCAACCATCACAAGCAATTTATAGAAAATAAAACAGAAAGCAGCTTTCAATAATGCGAATAAACAGGCGAGATTATTAGAAATATAATCAGCAAAAAGAGAACACACAGTAAACAAAAAACAAACCGATAAATACCGATTGTACTAATAATCGAAACTCAACAAAGTCATGGCAAAAATTCAAAGCAGGACAACATAAATAGTACCGCCGCTTAACAAAAATAGTTTAACAACTCATTCTTTAAACATCTCGTAAATTAAATTTTGGCAAAAATAGTTTAACCAATTGACTCAAAGATATTCAGATTTATTAAATATCTTTTAACTTTAGGCATGCCTTCAAACTTTACATGATTGCATACTCAGGCACTACAACTGCAACTGGAATGGACTTCATGTGAATGCATCTTCATGCCTTAGCTTTATATTTTGCAATAACACTATATAGATTAGTTGCTTGAACGAATGAATAGTTCTATACATAGAATACAAACTGTTTTTATATCTATATAATTAATTGATAATAATCCATGTCCTTTAACTGAAACAACCATCCAAATTTGACCATTATAAGTTACTATTAAGCAATGAGCATAGTAACAAGGTAAATTTCTTTCTCCATCCATAAATTCAGATACAGACATAATTTTCCAAACAAAACTTTAACAGATTTAAAGCTTCCAATTCCATTCATTTAAACATCCATCACAAACAATTTTTAGCATATGTACTTAGTCATTGAACCTTTCCTAACCAGCAATCTGTAGAACATCGCCATCCTGGTCTATCCTAATAACTAGATATTATATGTATCATGAAGGAGTAACTCAAGTGACAACCCTTTTGAACAATCTACGCTTAATGCTTATGTGCAAATACCTGATGGAGGTGGTACTGGAACGAGGTGGAGGCAAAGAAAGCGCCTGAAGTCCAAGTCTTCTTGAAGTCAAATTCGAAGTTGAGAGCCCGTCTGAAGTTGAAGTCGAATTTTTTTGGGGAGGAGATCGAATTTTCGGAGGTGAGAGCAAATATTTGGAGGTGAGATCGAATTTTCGGAGGCGAGAGCAAAAAATCACTGAATTGGGGAAGCGTAGTTAGGGTATGCGTAAGTTATTACTCATTTACTATTTTGCTGTAGCACATTCCCATTAATTTCAATTGAACCTGCGCTTTCAACGCAAATAAGTGTTGGGGTATTTAAAATTGTAAATGTGTACTTTTAGTCACACATTTACTGGATTGTGACACTTTCTAGTGAGACTAAAATGCAACTCACATAAGCGTTAGCAAATGAAAAAAAAAAGTGTTGCCAAATGACTATTTTGGTGTAGTGTTCCTCTAGCTTTTGACCGACGTTGATTTTCTTTCTTTGGTTGTTTTTCTTTTGTGAAAACGTGAATGATATGGGAGGTAAGGGTTTTAAAGGATGAAGGGTTTATCTAGTCCTATTTTACCCCTCTTATATATTCTTTTATGTTTTTAAGTCATTAAAACAATCTTACCAATTTATTTAATTAAGGCTTGACCTTAATGTTTATCAGATCTCAATTCCCTTATCTTACTACACATTACACTATTCTATTTAATTTATCTAATTAAATCTTTTGAATAATGTTAATCAAAATTAGAGGTGTTACACATGCCTGCCGTGGAACCTTCTGTGTGTACCATTTATAAAAATACATCGCCTCGAATCGATTACTATATCCTAAATTGGGTAAACAATATTTACCCAACACTACCACGACCTAGCGTCCGCTCTTAGAGAACTTGTTTCATTACAAGTCCTAACATTCATCGAATTGCCCTAAAAAAGGCTCACGGCAGTTAACGTTTATTATATATTTTTATTAGTAAACTTGGGCCTTAGATTGAGGTTCAATTCTACATTTTCCTTCCGAAAGGTCGACAGTTGATCCCCTATAGTCGATCGCTACCTGTCAACTACTGGGGGTTCAGGGTCGACCATTCACAAACAAACATTAAGGTTTGCATGATTTTTAATTGTCAATTATTTGTATACTTAATTCAAGTAATTAATAATTTTTGATTAACCCTAATTACAGTCTAAGTGTCACTTTGCAATTAAATTTAGGGTTTGTTGATTTAGGGTTTTCGATATCAAGTGGGAAAGGGGTACATACATCTCTCTCCAATTAACAGTTTAATGTCAATTTAAAGTTAGGCTTTTGCATGTTCAATTAGGATTTCTAACATCCTAAATCAATTAAAATAGTTTAAAATTAACTACGATAATCATCTTATTAAAGTTGTGCCTAGTCACCTCTAGCCTAAGCTTTTCCTTTTGCTTGTGCATAAAAATTGTTCCCCCAAAATCGATAGCTCCGCCATGATTCCAGTGCTTGCTTTCTTCTTAGTTGCCTTTTGTTTATTTTATTTGATTTTAAGTTTTTAAAGTGGGAGAAAAGGGAAAATTTTAGCAGAGTCTAGTTACTGTAAACTTTTAGCTGAGAATTTAGGGTTTCATTAGCTTTGTATTTATACGGGTGGGTTTAGTTTGGCCTATTGGATTAATTTAGGAAATATTTTCAAAAATTCCAATTCGCACATCATAGCCTTCGTTCCTAAGAAAACAATCACACACGTTCAAACACGCCATCAGGAAAATCGAAAATGTTTGATTTTACAAGGGCCATGGTCGATCGCAATTCCCATAGGTCGTCCGCTACTGGCCGACCATCTACCTTTCTGGGATGACCAATCCCCATATAATTTTTGTGTATTTGTATTTTAAATTCCTTATTTAATTTCCAATTCTTCTAACTCCCGTAATTTCTCCATATTAATTCCGATTTCAAAGTGTTATATATGAATTCGTTAGGAAAATCTCTAAGAACATGATGGTGCAAGTTTCGTAGTCAAATTCAGACGTATGTAAAAATTTACTTTTAAGTCCTTTTGTATTTACTTTAATTTTCTTATTAAATTTCCATCTAAATTTCTGTTAAATTTTCGGGGTGTTACATTCTCCCCCTAAAAGGATTTCATCCACGGAATCTCAAAGGATGAAAAAATGTAACTCGTACATACAACGCCCAATAGCTAAAATCATCTACTCAACCATCATCTATGAGCAATCATTGTCCTTAGGATTTTTCTTATGCATCATGTACATATATATGCAATTTGAATTGCACGTGAATCAATACTAATGAAAAAGTAGACGGCTTACTGATCCATGCAACCTCCTGTTATGCAAATGCTCAAGCCATGCATCCAAATGTATGCAACATCTTAAGTAAATATTTCCTTGAAATTCTATATGTATGCGCAACCATAAAACTCATATGCAACATCCATATGCAAAACATCCACTAGCACAACAAAAACCAAGATATAACATGCTATCAAGTGTGAGTGTATGGGGATACCTAGAGGATATACTGTCTTAAACGTGCAAAAGAGAACAATTCAAACAATACATCCATTGGTATCCATCATTCATAACACATCCTATTGACAAGTCTACAACCATTTGTACCATCCAATGGTTTCTACCTAAAGGGTATACCATGTAAGTCCTACACATAAGTCTAAACTTATGAGAGGTTCAAATTTAAAACGTACCGGTGAAGTGTTGTGGGTGGGTAGCTTGGATCTTTTCTTCGGGCTTCCATGTACTCTCCACTAGGTCGTCTCCCTATTGGGATTTAACAAATCCGATCTCCTTATTGTAGTGTCGCTCTATACCATACTATAGAATACGAGTGGGTGAATGGTGAATAAGTGATTCTCGCTCAATCTTAACTTCTTATAATTGACTCGGCTCGACCACTGCAGCTGTATCGTGGAAGCACTTCCGCTAGTGTAACGTATGGAAAACATTATGTACTTCCGTCATAACAACTTGCCTTTTTGACCCTCAGAAGTCGACACTAATACATCCACGGTATTCACATGCCGAACATCCAAATGCCGAAAAGATGGATCGTTGGGGGAAAAAGAAAGAAAAGACAGAACAAAATCTCACCACGTGACGAGTAATCTATAGTATATCAATGAACTTTAAAAAAGAAAACTTTTATATACATACATTAATTAGAATACAAATTATCCTATCATTAGCCCTTGGACAGTTATAACAGCCTGTTCTTACAATTGGTGATAAATACTAACAAGAAACAAACAGCGCAAGATAAAAGAAAATACAGGAATACCTTGGAGGCATCCAGCTCGTCTCCTGCAGCTCCAAGTGTCAAGCTAAATCTGGAAAATATGCTCGGTCTAACCTGAGCATTATAAGAAAAATAACGCCCGTATTAGTCTGGTAAAACCAGCTTGAGAAATACACTCAAATCAATTTTTAATGATTTATAAAACCTTTCAAAATAAAGGTATCCAGTAAGACCACGCCGCACATAAGCACAGACGGGTTTTTACCTTACAATAACCAAAATATTTTATAGAAAATAGTATGATAGTATAATAATATCTAGGCTAAAAAAAATATTAGTCATAACCAAAATTGTTACATTAATTAAATTCCAGCATAATAGATTTACTACTAAATCCGCAAAGACATGTATTGGAGAATGGATTCTATACAATGACAAGGCTCCAGGGTACTGCTTGCTATAGTACACCTCTAGAAAACTATATCAAGGGACTCACATGGACTCCCTGCCAACATAGGACCGGCCTACCCCTTACTGGATAGTACCGAATATTTCATCACCTTGGTTACTTTGCAACCTTTTCCCGAGAGCTCTCGTGCACAACCAAATTCATAAATAAATAAATTCATACATACATACATACATACATATATATCTAGATGGATAATGACAATACCATAATGGGTGTGAGCCACATAGCCTTGCTGCATATCCCCTATTTTAGTCATTCCCGGTATTTTTTTGAGGGAAACGGATGTGTAGCGTGAGACTACACGGCCGATTAATAATATTAATAAGTAGTAATCGACCAATAGGCCTAATCAATGGCCAAAAATAAGATTAGCGAACCAATCGGTCGCAAATACCGCATACACAGAAAGGAATATATATATATATATATTAAAAGTGTACGTGTAGTACTAAGGATCGTGTAATATGGTATATAAATGCGGAAACTAATAATAGTAGTAAAATAAAAATTAAAGTAAGCACACCAGGAATTTTTATACTGGTTCGAACTTCCCGTTCTACGTCCAGTCCCAGAATACCCTCTGGATTTGACTAAACCCCTCACTTAACCCGGAGGAATAGGTATACGACACCTGAGCAGCCGAACAGGAATTTTTCCGCCTCAACATCCGAAGAGAACTTCAACTTAATACAAATAACTTGTTGACGAATGTGTTCTAAATAACACTGATTGTCTTTTGATAGTACAACTTTCCTATAATCAAATCCTCAAGAGTATATATGTGTGTGAAGATTTAGAAGGAAGATAATCACGTAGAATCGTAGTATATGAATTAATTCAAGGATTCTAGTGATATTGAATAAGAATGAATGCTTTTATTTGCAGAAATAAATGGAGAATAGATTTCAGAATTAAAAACAAGAATCGGTGATTGTAGAAGTGAATTGAACATGTTTATGTAGTTGTAGAATAGTTACAATCTTTCATGAAGAGTTTCAATCAAAAGTTGTGTCCGTATCTCTTGGATTAAGGGCATTCCTCTTCATGAATGATCGCAACTCTTCAGAAAACTAGCCGTTATGTTCAGGTCGGTTGACTGAGAAAACTGGCCGGTCAGCTGAGTTTATAGACGTGTATAAAACAGTGCATATCTGTGCACTTGACACAGAGTCGGTCGACCGAAGTTCCTGGTCGGTCGGCCGACCTGCTGTCAATTGCACAGTGCACACTTTTTCATGTATAGATCAATATAAATCAATTTGTGTGTGTGTGTGTGACTACTTGAGGAATGATTTTAACAATATTCTAAGACTCAATAAAATAAAATATTCATACTAATCTCTGGATTGTAGTCTTGTCTCCTTTGTAGTGCATAATATACGATTATTCTCCTTTTGTCGCTTTCGAATAGTATTCTCGTCGTATAGAAATATAAATTTTATTATTATTGCACTATGTTAATACACCTTATTAAAAAAAACAACATATATATAAAAAAATGTTTAGCCACCATTCGTTAAAATCTAAGTTCCCATGAGTTTGGAGACGGAACTTCTTCTATAGGTGACCATTTTGGAGCTATTGGGGATTGAACAAGGTTTGAAGAGGATGAAGGTCTATAAGTAGGTTCAGCAACATCATCCTTCTTTGATGAACAAACTTTCATGGCAATCTTTTCTAGAAAACTTAAACATCGTGCCATGACTTTTTGGTGCAGCAGCGGAAATAACAAAATGATGATTCTGTGAAAGTAGCAGTCGATGGAATGAAGAATACTGAAATGCCCAAATTCGTTGATCCGAAGATGCCGAATTCTAGCTATCTCTGACACGTTGATCGCGCACGATACCGTGAAGAGAGATCTACAATTCTTCGAGCGTTGATCAAGCGCACTTGATTCCGCGAATTGGCTTCAACGATCGAAGATTCGAGCGCACTCGAATGTCGAAGGTGGAGATAGGAGATTACACTCAACTACCAATTTGGTGAAAGCACAAAGCTAACAAAACAAGAGTTTTTATTCAAATCAACTAAACTATTACAAATGGCACCACCGGCCTATTTATAGAAGTTACAACTCAACACAACTCAAAATATTATAACTCTTAAGTCGTTTCCGACCTAACAACCCACGACTCACGACTCACGACTCAACTTAGATCGGCAACGACCTAGTTACAACATTCAGCGACTTACAAACATTTACACCACAAATATTTACAACACATCACAGTAAAGTATCAACGACACACGACCTAAAACATGGCGACTTAACAATGCTCGCGAGTTAACAGGTGCCGCGACTTACGACTCATCAACAAATGACCTAAAGCGAATGCAACTTCCCGACTTACGACTTAGCATTCAACGAATCAACTAAGTCGTAACCCGCCTCTTCTTCTTGCTTTTTGTTAAGTCGTGGACGACTTATACCTTTAGCTTTGTTAGGTCGTGAACTCAACGTAACTTCTCCCTCTGGTTTCCAGCTAAGTCGTGGACGACTCAAAACATTTCCTTTAAGTCGTAGCCGACTTAGGCCTTCAACACGTGTTGCTACTTTGTTATCTCGTGGCGCTCCCTTAAGTCGTGGATGACTTATGTCTACTTCCTTAAGTCGTAGCCGACTTAGGCCTTCAACACGCGCTGCATCATCCTCCCCAGGCTGAGAAAAATTCGTCCTTGAATTTGTAAATTCTTCCACATCGGATCGTTCATTTCCATAATATGGCACGAAATGCTTAACGTTGAATACGTCAGAAGTGTACACATCTTCCGGCAGCTTCAATTTATAAGCATTTTCATTGATCCGTTTCACGATCGTTACAGGACCAATCTTTCGTGCTTTCAGTTTATTGTAGGCTCCTATTGGAAAACGATCTTTCGTTAGTACAGCATATACTAAATCTCCTTCATTAAATTCAACGCTTCTTCGCTTCAAATCTGCAGATCGTTTATACTTGTCATTTGCCTTCTCCAATCGTTCCTGAACGATTTGATGACATTCTGTCAATTCTTCAACAAAATCAGCAGCTTTTTTAACTGTTCCCTTCGAGTGTGGTATTACCGTTAAATCCAACGGTCCCTTTGGTAAGCTTGAATACACTATCTGAAATGGACTGAAACCCATACTACGGTTTACAGCATGATTATGAGCAAATTCCGCTTGACATAACTTCACATCCCAACTCTTCAGATTTTCCTTCACAAGACATCGTAACAAATTTCCCAATGATCTGTTAACCACTTCCGTTTGCCCATCTGTTTGCGGATGGTAGGCACTACTAAAATTCAACTTCGTTCCGACCATCTTCCACAAACTTAGCCAAAAATGACTCAGAAATCTAGTATCCCGATCAGAAACAATGGATTCCGGCAAACCATGCAAACGATATATCTCCCTAAAGAATAATTGTGCTACATGAACTGCATCCGCCGTCTTCTTAGAGGCAATAAAATGTACCATTTTCGAAAATCGATCAACCACCACATAAATGGAATCATTACCACGCTGCGTTCTCGGCAATCCCAATACAAAGTCCATACTCACATCAACCCAAGGCTTAGTTGGTACAGGTAACGACGTATATAATCCAGCATTGGTCGCAGTTCCTTTCGAAACCTAACAGATATGACATCGCTCCACAAACCTTTCCACTTCTTTTCTCATTGATGGCCAAAAGTAAGATTGTGAAATCAACTGTAATGTACGGTCTCTTCCCACGTGGCCTTCTTCATGTAGCTCCTTTACAATCTTCATTCTCAAACTACAATCAGGTATGCACAATCGATTTCCTTTGAACAGAAAACCATCTACCATCAAAAATTCATCCGTCTCTCCCTCCTTGACTTTATCAACAAACTTTGCAAAGTAAGGATCATCGACAAATAACGCTGGTAACACATCAAACCCTGTCACCTCAACTTTCATTGTTGTCAATAAATGACTCCTCCTACTCAAAGCATCAGCCACATGATTCGTCACTCCTGACTTGTGTTTGACAACAAACGTAAACTGTTGCAGGTACGCAATCCACGATGCATGTCTCGCTGAAATCTTGTCTTGCCCTTGTAGATGCTTCAACGCTTCATGATCAGTGTAAAGAACAAACTCTTTCTGAAATAAGTAATGTCTCTAGTGTTTAATGGCTTGCACAACAGCATAAAATTCCATATCATATGTACTATATCTCATCTTTGCTCCTGATAACTTCTCACTGAAATACGCAATAGGACGTCCCCTCTGACTCAACACTCCTCCAATCCCAACCTTGGATGCATCAGTATGTAGTTCAAACACTAACTGAAAATCTAGTAACACTAGAATTGGTGCAGACGTCAAGAGTTCTTTGATTCGTTCAAAAGCAACCCCTACTTCCTCCGTCCATGCAAACTGTTTACCCTTCATACAATCTGTAACAGGCGCCATCACACTACTAAAGTGTGGAATAAATCTTCTATAAAATGAAGCCAACCCATAAAAACTCCGAACCTCTGTTATCGTCTTGGGTTGCGGCCAATCTCTGATAGCTTCAACTTTACTTTGGTCTACCTGTATCCCTTCTTTCGATACAACATACCCCAGAAATAAAACACTCCTCGCCATAAAAACACACTTCTTCGTAGTAGCGTAGAATTGTTCTTCACGAAGAATAATTAACACTTTTCTCAAATGCTGAACATGCTCCTCTGTACTAGCACTGTAGATCAGAATATCATCAAAATAAACTACCACAAACTTCCCAATGTATGGCCTAAAAATTTGGTTCATCACCCTCATGAATGTACTTGGTGCATTAGATAGACCAAACGGCATTACCAGCCATTCATACAGTCCTTCCCTCGTCTTGAATGCTGTCTTCCATTCGTCCCCTGGTCTAATTCGTATCTGATGATAACCGCTCTTCAAGTCAATCTTAGAAAAGATTATGGACCCACTGATTTGATCCATTAAATCATCAAGCCTCGGCATCGGAAATCTGTATCGGACTGTGATTTTATTCAATGCTCTACTATCTATGCACATCCTCCACGTTTCATCCTTTTTGGGTACCAATAAAGCTGGTACAGCACAAGGACTTAAACTCTCCTGCACACGCCCCTGTTCAAGCAATTCTTCCACCTGCCTTCGCAACTCCTCATGTTCCCTGGGACTCATCCGATAGTGTGGTCTATGAGGCAATGCAGCACCTGGCACCAAGTCAATCTGATGCTGTATGTCTCTAAGCGGTGGTAACTCCTTCGATAACTCCTCTGGAAACACATCATTGAATTCTTCCAAAACTGGCTTCACTTCCTCTGGAACTTCAGTAACTTCACTGCTTTCATGCCCAATCAACATAAAAACTTTAGGACTCTCCTCTATCTCTTCCACGAATTCCTTCAAGGACAACAAAGTTTTCAATTCCTCAATCTCCTCCAGCTTGTTCTCATTCTGCTGTCGCTTTTTCGGAACTAATGTGATCTCCGTGCCTTCGAACAAGAAACTATAACTATTCGTTCGACCATTATGCTGTACTTCACGATCGTACTGCCACGGTCTTCCCAACAACAAATGGCAAACATCCATGTCAACCACGTCACACCAGATCTCATCCTTGTATTTCTTTCCAATGGAAAATGGAACATGAGCTCGCCTCTCTACCTTTACTTCTCCTCCTTTCCTCAACCAAGCAAGTTTATAAGGACTAGGATGTTTCTCCGTTTTCAACTTCAATTTCTTTACAGCTTCCGTTGAAATGATATTATCACAACTCCCAGCATCAATGACAAATTTACAAACCTTTCCCAAAATAGTGCAAGTTGACTGGAAAATGTTACTTCTCAACCAATTCAACTCCTCTTCCTGCTTCGGTGTTAAACAAGATCTTCGTAGCATCAGATTACATCCTTTGTCTCCCGACACTTCTTCCTCCTCATCACGTTGTGAGTTGAGATCTTCTCCGACATCCTCATCCTCTACTTCAACAATCATAGTTCTCTTCTTTGGTTTTGGACATTCGCTGCTCTTATGACCCATTTCCTGGCAATTATAGCACTTGAAACCATTATTGACTTTCGTCTTTCCAACCTCATTCATAATTGGTTTTGCAACAACTTTTGAAACATTAGAACTTCCAATAACACCCTTCATTGGATTGTTGGAATTTGTAGACACACCACCTCCTCGTCTTCCCTGCTTCTCCCAAGCCAACGCCTTTTGGTGTGCTTCCGCTACAGATCTAGGATCAAACATATTTACCATGTCTTGAATCTGCATACGCAATCCTCCAACAAATCTAGCTGTTAATTGTTCTTCTGTTTCCATAATATCATTCCTCGCAATAAGCTGATAAAACTCATATGCGTAATCATTAACAGTCTTTGTGCCCTGCCTCAAGTTTTGCAAACGTTGATACATCAGAGATTGATAATTGTAAGGTAAGAATGTTGCTTTCATCAATTTCTTCATCTTCTCCCAAGATTCAACTTTTGACTTCCCCATTCGTTCACGTGTAAGTTTAGTTTGTTGCCACCATGCCAAAGCTCTACCCCTCAACCTTGTAGCAACCAACTTCACTCTACGATGTTCTGGAACTTCCTTGAAGTCAAAAATTTCTTCAACATTAGCCACCCAATCCAGAAACTCCTCAGCTTGCATACCACCCTTGAATTCAGGAATTTCAGTTTTCATCCCCGATTCCCACTTGTGATCATACTCAGAGTAATTTCTTCCTTGACCTCGTCCTTGTCCTTGAACACTACCCCCGTCATACTCCTCTTCAAAATCAGATGTATATCGATGTCGATCCTGACCACCAACATCTCTACTACCACCATTTCTCCGATCTCGACCGTTCACATTCCGATCACCAACATTTCTATAAGAATCTCGATCCATACTTCTATGATTACTATCGATACTTCTCTCTTGATTTGAATGTGGCGAAACTCTACTTCCCCCATGGTTAGATTCAGGTGAAACCCTTCTCTGATTTTGATTCATCTCTAACATCATCTTCTCTATTCGACCAATCCCTTCATTAAGCTTTTCGTTAAAGTTTTCATTAATTCTTTGCTCCATCTCGTCAGCTTCTTCTCTTCTATACAAAGCTTCAATATTTTGATGTCGATTAGCTCTTCTCGGCGGCATAATTGAAAACTTCACAAACACTTCAAAATTCAAACACAATTCGAACTTAGATCCAAAATGCTATGGATCGAAAACTCCAAACTTGTTGCAATTTCACGATGAATACGATGAACACAACTTCTCCAAAAGATATAGATCCGATCTCCAAACCTCAATACAAAGTCGAACAACTTCACTCTTTGCTCTCGGCCTTGATCAAATGGCATGATCCAACACTTCGACTTCAAATTCTTCAAGATGATTGGCTCCAAGTCTTGATTTAGCTATGATTGGCTAAAACAAGCTCTGGTACCAAAATGGTACAGCAGCGGAAATAACAAAATGATGATTCTGTGAAAGTAGCAGTCGATGGAATGAAGAATACTGAAATGCCCAAATTCGTTGATCCGAAGATGCCGAATTCTAGCTATCTCTGACATGTTGATCGCGCACAATACCGTGAAGAGAGATCTATAATTTTTCGAGCGTTGATCAAGCGCACTTGATTCCACGAATTGGCTTCAACGATCGAAGATTCGAGCGCACTCGAATGTCGAAGGTGGAGATAGGAGATTACACTCAACTACCAATTTGGTGAAAGCACAAAGCTAACAAAACAAGAGTTTTTATTCAAATCAACTAAACTATTACAAATGGCACCACCGGCCTATTATAGAAGTTACAACTCAACACAACTCAAAATATTACAACTCTTAAGTCGTTTCCGACCTAACAACCCACGACTCACGACTCACGACTCACGACTCACGACTCAACTTAGATCGGCAACGACCTAGTTACAACATTCAGCGACTTACAAACATTTACACCACAAATATTTACAACACATCACAGTAAAGTATCAACGACACACGACCTAAAACATGGCGACTTAACAATGCTCGCGAGTTAACAGGTGCCGCGACTTACGACTCATCAACAAACGACCTAAAGCGAATGCAACTTCCCGACTTACGACTTAGCATTCAACGACTCAACTAAGTCGGAACCAGCCTCTTCTTCTTGCTTTTTGTTAAGTCATGGACGACTTATACCTTCAGCTTCGTTAGGTCGTGAACTCAACGTAACTTCTCTCTCTGGTTTCCAGCTAAGTCGTGGACGACTCAAAACATTTCCTTTAAGTCGTAGCCGACTTAGGCCTTCAACACGTGCTGCTACTTTGTTATCTCGTGGCGCTCCCTTAAGTCTTGGACGACTTATGTCTACTTCCTTAAGTCGTAGCCGACTTAGGCCTTCAACACGCGTTGCATCACTTTTTGTTTATAGTAGAGTTCCCGCTGCATATCCATTTGTTGTTGTTGGTAGTGATGTATTTCATCAATTTTTTGTTTAGTTGATGGAGATATTACCATTGCATTCTTGCCTTTTTTCTTTTCCGGTGTATAGCCTGTATGGGAGTTTTCCCAAGGTTTCTATCCATGTCGGGGGTCTTTATCCGGAGAAGAGAAGTCAAAGATACGTTTAGGCATGGGAAAGGTAAGATAGGGGCCATTTTCAGGAATGCGGTCGGAACTATCATCGTCCGAAGATGTGTATGATAGATGGGAGTTTTCGGAATTATAGTTGTCATTGTTTGAAGACATTTTTTTTAAGTTTTGATTTTAAAACTTTCTTAGTATATGTTTTGAAAGATAAGCATAGTATATATAAGTATCTGTTTGCTGAAAAATTTGTGGATAGGAACTAGTTTTAACTATAATCATAGAAGTTTAACAATAAAGCTGTTCGTAAATGTATGATTTATAAGTTTAGAACTAAAAATAGTTTTTCTAAAACCAAAATAAATAAAACAAACTGTAAAGAAAACTGAGACAAGAAACACCCATAGCTCAAGTAGCTATAACTCAGCATCTAACAAGCAAGTTAGAGGTCATGAGTTCGAGTTCCACTTTGGTCAGAAATAAAACAACTTTTGTTTTTCAATATTTTTTCATATTTTTATTTATAAATCTTTTAAAGACATTATTCCTAAGTCACGTCTAATTTTTATAAAAATATTTTCATTTAGCGGTTTAGTAAAAATGTCAGCAATTTGATTTTCAGTATTAATAAATTCTAAATTTATTAATCCTTTTTCCAAACAATCACGAAGAAAGTGATGACGAATATCGATGTGTTTTGTTCGTGAGTGATTGACCAGATTTTTAGAAAGATTTATTGCACTAGTATTATCACAATAAATTATAGATTTTTCAAGATGAAAATTAAAATCATGTAGTGTTTGTTGCATGTATACGACTTGTGCACATGCCAAAGCAGCAGATATATATTCTGCTTCACACGTCGATAAAGAAACACAGTTTTGTTTCTTACTAAACCAAGAGACTAAGGAACGTCCAATGAAATGACATGATCCACTCGTACTTTTTCGATCCGTCTGACTTCCTCCAAAATCAGCATCGCTATAGGAGACTAATTCGAAAGGACGTTCTTTCGGATAAAATAGCCTGAAATCTTTGGTTTTAGTTAGATAACGAATAATACGTTTAACTGCTCGCATATGTGATTCTTTGGGATTTGCTTGAAATCGAGCACATAAACAAACACTCATCATTATATCGTGTCGACTCACTGTTAAATATAGTAAAGATCCAATCATACTACGATATAGTTTCTGATCAACACTTTTGCCATCCTCATCTCTATCGAGATGAATCGTTGTGCTCATAGGAGTTAGTTTGGCAGCAGTGTTTTCCAAACCGAATCGTTTAATTAAATTATAACAGTATTTTTCTTGATTAATAAAATTTCCATTTTCAATTTGTTTAATTTGTAATCCAAGAAAATATGACAATTCTCCCATATGAGACATTTCAAATTCATTTGTCATTATAGTCGAAAATTCCTGACATAGTTTTTCATTTGTCGAGCCAAAAATAATATCATCAACATATATTTGAATTATTAAAATATCTTTCTTAGTTTTCTTAATAAAAAGAGTTTGATCTACTTTACCAATTTCAAAACCAGATTCTAATAAATAGCTTTTAAGACGATCATACCAACCACGTGGTGCTTGTTTTAAACCGTATAGGGCCTTTTTGAGTTTATAAACATGATCGGGATATTTTTCATGATTGAAAAGTGGTGGTTGTTCAACAAAAACATTTTCTTTTATATAACCATTTAAAAAAGCACTTTTAACATCCATTTGATAAAGTTTAAAATTATGAAAACATGCGAAAGCTAATAAGATTCGTATTGCTTCAAGTCGGGCGACTGGAGCAAACGTTTCTTCGTAGTCTATTCCCTCTTCTTGATTATATCCTTGTGCAACTAATCTATCTTTATTCCTAGTTATATTTCCTAGCTCATCTGCTTTATTTTTGAAGACCCATTTAGTACCAATGACTGATTGATCACTTGGTCTAGGAACAAGTTCCCAAACTTCGTTTCGTTCGAATTGATTTAGTTCTTCTTGCATGGCAAGAATCCAGTAGTCATCAGTTGAGGCTTCTTTATATTCTTAGGTTCTATGTTAGAGAGAAAAGCTACATGACCAACTTGATTTAATTGATGTCTGGTTTTAACGTTCGTTTTTACTTCTCCAATTATATTTTGTACAGGATGATCCCGTAAAATTCTAGGTGGAGATTTTATTATATTAGGAGTAATGTTTGTATTTTCATTAATTTCATGAATATCAAAATTTTCATTTGTATTACTATTTTCATTCTGAGTAGTTTCATCATCAGAATCGATAGTAATATTTGGATTTATATTTTTAAAATTTTCGTCAAATGAAACATGTAAACTTTCTTCAATAATTTGAGTTCTTTTATTATAAATTCGATAAGCTTTGCTTCGTTCCGAATATCCAACAAATATTCCTTCATCGGATTTTGGATCGAATTTGCCTAGTTGATCTTTAGTATTTAAAATAAAACATTTAGAGCCAAAAACTTTAAGATATGAAATATTTGGTTTTCTTCCATTTAGAAGTTCATATGGAGTATTCTTAGTTAATGGTCGAATAGAAACACGATTCAATACATAACAAGCAGTAGCTACAGCTTCTGCCCAAAAGTGTTTCGATAAAGTGGTTCCATTTATAAAGTTCTTGCACATTCTTGTAACGTTCTATTTTTCCTTTCTACAACTCCATTTTGTTGTGGTGTTCTAGGAAACGAAAAATTATGATTAATACCTTTCTTGTTACAAAATTGTTCAAAAGCTTCATTTTCAAATTCTCCTCCATGATCACTTCTTATATTTTTAATTTTCAAACTTTTAATATTTTGGATTCTTTTAACAAAAACTTTAAAATTATCAAAAGTATCACTTTTATTTTTCAAAAAGAAAATCCAAGTATATCTAGAAAAATCATATACAATAACAAATACATATCTATTATGATTAATAGATTGCACTGGAGTTGGACTAAAAAGATCCATGTGTAAAAGTTCAAGTGGTTGTTCTGTAGATATTACCTTTTTAGATTAAAAAGAAGATTTTGTTAATTTTCCTAATTTACATGCATCACAAAATATATTAGTTTTGAATTTTATATTGGGTAATCCTTTAACTAATTTGTTTTTAGCTAGTTTGTTGATAGTATTAAAATTGATGTGACAAAATCTTTTGTGCCAAAGACAAGAATCGTTTTCTTTAGCTACTAAACACAAATTTGAATCATTATTAACATTCATATTTAAGATATAAATGTTTTTATCTCTTTTTCCTTCGAAAATAGTGTTATGATTTTTATCGAAAATATTACATTTATTTTCTGAAAAATTTATATTGAAACCTTTATCGCATAGCTGACTAATACTTAATAAATTGTGTATTAAATTTTTAACTAATAAAACATCAGTAATGAGAGGTAAATTAGAGGTACCGTTGCTACTGACATCGCCTTTACCGATGATATATCCTTTTGAGTTATCTCCAAAGGTGACTGCTCCTCCATTTGAGTATATAATGTTTGACAACATTTCTTTGTTTCCAGTCATGTGTTTTGAACAACCGCTATCTAAAATCCATTTTCCTCTCTTCTTATGTGGTACCTGCAAAAAGTTTATAAAAAGTTGGTACCCAATCTTTTTAGGGTCCTAAGAGTTAGATCTTAGGAAGCCAAACCCATACGGGTTCAGAATTCCCTTTATAAACATAGTTCTTGTTATTATGAACAGTTTCCATAAACACTTTGATATGTTTATTCCTTATCAAAATATTATTTGTTTTTGGAATCCATATCTTGATGGTTTTAGTGTTTGGGTAAACTGTTTTCTTAATATCCTTCTTAATATTATTATTAATCCAACTTTTAGCAAAATTATTTTGCTTCTTAAATCCTAGTCCAGATTTACTGTTAGAGGATTGAGAATTTTCAAGTATTCTAGAAAGATCCTCTCTTCCTTTATTGAAATTAGATACATTTTTAGAAATATCATCAAATTTTATTTTAAGACTAGATTTTTCTAACACTAAATCCTTAATCTTAGAGTTTAAACTATTATTTTCGAAAAGTAAAACATCATTTTTATTTTTCTGAATTTCTAGTTCTTCAGATTTTGACGAAATTTGAGAAGATAAGTTAGAATTTGATTGTTGAGAAATTTCAAGTTCTTCTTCTAATATTTTCTTCTCATCTTTCAGCATATCTACTTCTAAGACTGTCCTATCTAACTTTCTTTGCAACTCCTTATTTTTCTTTTTAAGTTGCTTTGCTAAATCTACTAATTCAGAATTAATTTCAATTAAATCTTCAAAAGTAAGATCACTTACATCGTCTGACGAAGCCATGAAGCACACATATGCTTGTTCATTATCACTTACACTCTCTGATGAGGATGATGAGTCAGTGTCATCCCAAGTGACTGAAAAGGCTTTTCGTTTGGTTTTGCCCTTCTTGAAATTATTCTTTTTACGCTCTGGACAATCCTTCTTCATGTGTCCTTTCTTATGACATTTATAACATTCCATTGCTGAAGATGATGGTTTGCTGCTATTGGAATTGTTGTTGAAATTATTTTTGTTTCCCTTGAATTTGTTTCTGTTGAATTTCAAAAACTTATTGAAATTTTTAGCGATCATTGCTATATCTTCATTATCTGAGTCGGAATCATCTTTTTCTGCTTGGAATGCTACATTTTTCTTTTCTTGTGCTCCATTTCTTTTTGCCTGCAAATTTACTTCGTAGGACATTAAATTACCTATCAATTCTTCTGGTTTTAATGTTGATAAATCAGTTGCTTCTTCAATAGCTAGGAATTTTCGTTCCCATTCGTCTGTTAAAGAATTTAAGATTTTTGTAACAACATCAAAATCAGTAAACTTTTGTTCTAATGATAGTAAAGCATGATAAATATCCTGGAATCTAGAGTACATGTCATTTATAGATTCATTTGGCCTCATTTTGAAATTTTCAAATTGATTTTTCAACATAGAGATTTTGCTTAATTTAACTTTGTTCGTTCCTTCATGCGACACCTTAAGAGTTCTCCAAATTTCATAACCGGAAGTGCACATGCTAACTCTTTTGAATTCATTTCTATCTAATGCACAAAATAAAATATTCATAGCCTTTGCATTTGAAGTAGCATCTAGGTTTTGTGTGTTACTCCAAGTTGAGTATTCTTCAGTAGGAGTTGTGTACTCTCTTTGTATAATATTCCAGATATCGAATCCACTAGATTGCATATAGATTCTCATTCTAGTTGACCAATAATTATAATTTATACCGTTAAAAAGTGGAGGTCGTGAAGTCGATTGACCTTCTGTGAAACTAGAATTAGTGTTAGTGCTAACATCGTTAGTTTGTGTGGTTGCCATATTACTTAGAAATAAATATCAAATAACTTTGTGACGGTTATAGGATAACCTTGCTCTGATACCAAATGAAAGTGTACGTGTAGTACTAAGATCGTGTAATATGGTATATAAATGCGGAAACTAATAATAGTAGTAAAATAAAAATTAAAGTAAGCACACCAGGAATTTTTATACTGGTTCGAACTTCCTGTTCTACGTCCAGTCCCAGAATACCCTCTGGATTTGACTAAACCCCTCACTTAATCCAGAGGAATAGGTATACGACACCTGAGCAGCCGAACAGGAATTTTTCCGCCTCAACAACAGAAGAGGACTTCAACTTAATACAAATAACTTGTTGACAAATGTGTTCTGAATAACACTGATTGTCTTTTGATAGTACAACTTTCCTATAATCAAATCCTCAAGAGTATATATGTGTGTGAAGATTTAAAAGGAATATAATCACGTAGAATCGAAGTATATGAATTAATTCAAGGATTCTAGTGATATTGAATAAGAATGAATGCTTTTATTTGCAGAAATAAATAGAGAATAGATTTCAGAATTAAATGCAAGAATCGGTGATTGTAGAAGTGAATTGAACATGTTTATATAGTTGTAGAATAGTTACAATCTTTCATGAAGAGTTTCAATCAATAGTTGTGTCTGTATCTCTTGGATTAAAGGACATTCCTCTTCATGAATGATCGCAACTCTTCAGAAAACTAGCCGTTATGTTCAGGTCGGTTGACCGAGAAAACTGGCTGGTCAGCTGAGTTTACAGACGTGTATAAAATAGTGCATATCTGTGCACTTGACACAGAGTCGGTCGACCGAAGTTCCTGGTCGGTCGGCCGACCTGCTGTCAATTGCACAGTGCACACTTTTTCATGTATAGATCAATATAAATCAATTTGTGTGTGTGTGACTACTTGAGGAATGATTTTAACAATATTCTAAGACTCAATAAAATAAAATATTCATACTAATCTCTGGATTGTAGTCTTGTCTCCTTTGTAGTGCACAATATACGCTTATTCTCTTTTTGTCGCTTTCGTATAGTATTCTCGTCGTATGATCTCTGAAGCTTGTGTCATGAATCAAAAATCATGAATCAACATATATGTATATATATATATATATATATATATATATATATAAACAGCAGCATCAAGCCAAAGTAAGAGCATTATTACTACTGACTAGTAAGGTGATGATCATACACATGAGTCAGAAAGGGGCCAGCAAGAAGAGGCTTCCCATGTACTTTCCAGTTAGTCAGTAGGAGCATTGTCACTGGGAGGGAGATGCAAAGTAAAAGGCCTCCTACGCGCTGATCCTGTCCAGAGCGAAAACAGGTAAGAGATTCGGTTACAGATTCCTTCAATACTGCATTTGGGCTTGTTGAAAACGTATGCATTTCTTTCTTTCCAGATGCACCAACTGTAAATGGCAATGAAGGAGTCTAGTTTTCTATCCGGAGGGTTATATTGCCAGTAGTCAAAGAATGAGCGGATGACTGGGATGTAGCCGATGAGATTAGTACTGGTTATGGTCCAAATGTAGTAGGAGAAATCATAGGAAAAAAGAGGTTTGAGGCTTCATAGGAAAAAAGAGGTTTGAGGCTTCATAGGAAAAAAAAGAGGTTTGAGGCTTGAGGGTTATATTCCCGGTTAATGAGGTTGAGGCTACGTTTTACCTTTTCTATATAGCAATCCTACTTAGAATGCTAACTCTGCCCTCCAAGCAACAATGCAGTGCCAGCATTCGTCCATACAAGTTGTTAAGGATATAAACAAATTGAAGACATTACTTCTACTACATCCATTTTGGAATCACCCTCACGATTAGTGGCAAGTAGCCCTTACACTTCAAAAGCTCCACCTTTGATTCCATCATCTTCAAGATGTCTTCAGTTCGAATGCTTGAGCTGGTTCAAAGTGGTTTTTAGATAATTCATACTTATCCGCTCCCGGTGTCTTCGAATCAACATTCGATGGTTCTCGGTAAACTCAACCCTGCTTTTTCCAGAAATAATCAAACAATACATAAGAGCGAAGATCAACTCCTAACCATTTAAGTGCATGGATTTTCTTATCATCTGTCCTAGTAGAACAAACCAAGATTTATACGCATAGCACAACGTCATCGAAGATGACTATGCCATATAACCCCTATATTTCTCCTAAATATTTCCAAAGTTCTATTTTGGCCAAGATTTGATACTCGGTTATTTAGCTATCAAACGAACAAACAATTAAACGTAGACTTAATTCTATATGGGATCCACTAAGCCTCTATAAATAAATCTTTCATAAATTAAAATTCTCTTTTAGTTATTTGATTCGAAATAACTTCACAAATGATATAGTCCCAAACCCCTTGTACACTTTTCAAAACTTGAAAAGCATTTACTTCTCTCATTGCTATAAGTGTATTCCAAACCATTATATGAATTCTTAGAAAATATCCATATACTTGTCTCAATGATGTAAGTATATTGACAAAAACTTAACGAAGATTTCCTCTTTTTTCAAAAGTCATTTTTAAATGGGTCAAAACAAACATTATTTAAAACATTTCTTACTATAAACCAAACCACTTATCCTTCAGTGTTAAGTATGGAAAGAATGTTTCCATGCCACCATAATTAAGAAGGATTAATGGTCAAAACAAATCTCATTCCCTTTATAAATTCCTTTTTTATAAGTCCATTTCATATTTTCAAGTACTTTTATAAATATCTAAATTAATTTATATATCTTCTTAATAAATCTCTTAAATGATTTATGAACTCCTTATAAAACTCCTTTACCAAATATCGTTTGTAATCTCCTTTAGAAAATATCATTTGTAAATTTCCTTAAACAAATCCTTTTTACTAAGTAAAATCCATTTTATAAGACCATTTATCATTTATAAACACCTTTATTCAATTAATTAATTACTTTTAAACACCATAAAGAAAATAATTAATTAACCTTAAACCAACATTAATAAGACGAGTAATTAACTAAAACAAAACTAAACAAAAACTAACAACATTAATAATGTAATTAAATAATTTAAAATATCATTAATAATATAATTAAATAACATTAAAGATCTTTATTAAATTGTTATACAAATGAACTTATCTAATTCCATAACTCTGCAAATTCGGAAAGAGTCTTAGCAATCACAATGGTACTAAATCAAGTTACCATTTAATTAAATTTGACTTTCCAAGTCATATTATTGGTATTTACATAAGCCAACATATATGTAAATAAAAATTAATTTGCAATCACTAGCTAATCCATCATTTATCCAATATTAATTTACTGGCATACAATTCAATGTCTAAACAATATAATAGCAGAACGGGGATTTATTCTGCAAAATGGATTTCTGAATAATCTACTTAATTTAATTATAATAGAATGAGGATTTATTCTATTAAATAGATATCATCGATATTCTGTCCAATTAAATTATAGCTAAACAGTAATTTACTCGGCTAAACAAAATTCCAAAATAATATATTCAACTACGTTATAATAGAATAGGATTTATTCTTCTAAACAGATGTCCTTAATAAAGTATTCATATTTGTTTGGCTACTTCATGGTACAAACAAAGAGAATCCCTCGTTTTAAACTCATTTACCTATAAAAGAAAGCTGCTTTTAAATAAAACTGATTTTTGGAAATAAAGTAATCAAAATTAAAACCTTTATTTAATCAATTTAAAATATGTTTAAAACTTGATTTAATAAAAATTAAATCTTAATTAAAACTTAATAATCTTAATCAATTAACAATTAATTAATAATTAGCCTTGCCCGATTAATAATCAATTAATAATTAAACCTTACTTAATTAATAATTAATATCAATTAAAACTTACTTAAATCAGAATTAATAATTAACCGTTACTTAATTAATAATTAACTAATCTTTAGTTAATTACCTAATTATAATTATCTCACTTAATATATAATTAATTACTAATTACTTTCACTGAATTAGTGGTTAACTACTAATTATCTTTACTTATCTAGTTAATTAAATATCATTAAAGCTTTACTTTGTTAATAAATATTAATTTCCTTTTAATACTTATAATATGTTTTGGAAAACTTTTCTAGATTTCTTAAAAGGAACCACTTTTAATTTACACAAAGATGTTCATTTTATGAACTACATCCATAGTGACTATCGCTATGGATACCGTAACTCTAACTTGTTTTTTAAATCAACTTTGCTCTCAAGGCTTAACCTTTTATGTTTAACTTACTTTGTTCTTTGTATAGGGGTTTGGGAAATAAAAATGAAGTTTTAAACTTTATAAAACTTTTCCAAAAACATACAAGTAAACAAGTTTTTAATACAAGGGATTCGATGTCGCAACAAACAACTTTAAGTGCTAACTTCACTTTAGCATACATTAGCTAATACAAGTTCATACATTTACATGCCTTAACCATAGTACATAAGTAAAAATCACAACTTTTCAACATCACTTTACATACAAACTATATTTCTAAGATACATAAACACACATTACATATAATTACACACATGTAAAGCACACAACATTATTTTTCCATCTAACAATAAACACAATAACTACCAACATATAAAGTTAAAATGTTTAAATTAAAAGTGAGCTTACTCACCAAAAGCTCACAGAAACAAACCAAACCAAACCCCCATTATAACTTAGATCGGCCTTAGATTTGGATTTAATTTAACAAAACACTTGTTTTTGAACCTGAAAAATGCTTTTGGGTTCGGCCTTTAGAGTATATGGGCTTAGCCTAAGGTGGTAAAGGGAGATGTAGGCTTGTTTCGAGAAGGAGGATGTGTAGGAAGAGAATAAAAGGCTTTTAAATGATTTTTTAGAGTTTTAAAGGAGACTAAGACATGATTTTTAAAATTTGAAACTAAGGAAGCTATTAAAAGGTTTTTGAACTTAAGAAAGAAGAGGATGGAGTTTGAAAAAGAAGAAATAAAATGAAAAAATGAGAGAGAGAAATTTTGGAATTGTGTTTATATAAAATGAAATAACCAAATTACCAAAAAGCCCTTTAAGGACATACCTCTTCTTTCAAATTTTGCCACATCATCTCCATTATCCTCTCCTCCCATCCACATGCAAGGGATCAAGGCACCCCTTTTAACTACCATGCAATCCACTTCCTTTGTACCATGATGTGTTGAAATGTGACGTTACCTTCTTATATTACTTTTATTTAAATTTTTGGATAAAAGTCACATCTCTTGTTCATTTACTTAAATAAATATCTTTCTATCCTTTTCTAT
Source organism: Allium fistulosum (assembly GCA_030737815.1). NCBI lineage: Eukaryota > Viridiplantae > Streptophyta > Magnoliopsida > Asparagales > Amaryllidaceae > Allium > Allium fistulosum. The sequence goes on from CM060906.1 coordinate 426,250,509, forward strand.
TATTAAGCATGTATATATTGTAGGATCTAGATTAACCCTAGAGGGGGGGTGAATAGGGTTATCGCAAATTTTCTCGAATCAAACACAGAAACAAAACGCAGATAAATAAATATGCAGTAAATTAATCACACACAAAATTTACCCAGCTTCGGCAACCCCTGCCTACTGCTGCATTCCCAGATTTCTATTAGAATTAAACAGTCTCCCGCTTACAAACACTCTCACAGACTCGCAGACACTCGGTCCGCTCACAAACACTCTACTAGACTCGCAGACACTCGCTCCCGCTCACAAACACTCTAATAGACTCACAACCCCTTCTCCCGCCTATAGAGCTTCGCTTACTCGCGAACTCTGCTCCCGCCTATAGAGCTTCGCTTACTTGCAAACTCTGCTCCCGCCTGTAGAGCTTTGCAAACTCGCAGCTTCCCCTGCTCACTGAACTAATTCTAACTAGACAATCTGACAACACCTAAACCCTAGGTGGTGATTCACTCTGACTGAACTTAGAGAAAATTGAAAATACAAAATACAGTTTGAACCCCAGGACAAAATATAGCTTGACAGTTTAAAAATACTTTTGCCCACAGAATTAATTTGGCCTAAAAACTAGTTCAATAATACCTGGCCTAATTTAAAAACTAAATTAAACCCTAGACTTGATTTTAAAATTTAAAACCCTCTTTTAAATCATAAAAGCCCGGCCCGCTTTTAGTCTTCGACCACCCCTGATTATTATCGGCCCGATCTTTTATTTTGTACTAGCCCGATCCTCTTTGAATTCTTCCTTGAGAATGGCGGCTTCGATCTGGAAAGATTAGGGCTTTTGTCTTGTTCGTTCTTTCGATGCTTACTAAGGATTCGGCCTTGCTTCTTTGAAATTTTCGAGAGCTTTGGCGTTGTGCAAATTAGGGCTCCGTTCCCTATTTCTCTAGACTGTTGAATTTGGAGATTTTAACCCTTGTGAGCTCGGCTTTGCTTGAGAATGAGATTCGTGCTTTGGTTCGGCCTTGCGCGCTCCTTAGGGTTTCTGAGATTCGACTTAAGGTATGTTGGTACTCGTGATTTCTTGATGTCGATTTTTTTGATCCACTACCTGTGATGATTTAGGGTTTTTTTTTGTTCGAATGATTTGACGTTGAAGCTCATAGTCGATGATGATACCTTCGGTTGCATTTATATGGGTTCGAACTTTCCTGATATAGTGATAACTTGATTATCACGGCTTTGACTGATTCAAATGCGCGTATATTCGATATTGTATAGGTATTACGATTTTCTCTTGACTGATTCAACTGCGTTTATTTTCGTATATACTACGTGATAGTCACGGCTTGGGTTTCTTGACTTGGTTTGTAATTATTGGCCTGTTTATCTCCGTGAATATACCTTTCTATTGACTTGTTTGAATTTGCACTGCTTCATGTTGTATTTCATCCTTCACTTGAGCATTATCTTTTAGCTTGTTTGAGCTTGAATGTCACTGAGTGTGTATTGCTTCATGTTGCCGTGGCATTTGCTGTTGGTTCACTTGGTAGCATTTCTTAGAGTCACTATGTATGTCTTGACTTTGATTGTTCATTTCTTTGCCTTGTTGAGTCAGTTGCCATTGTATGTGTTCATTCGATATTCTGATGACTGCACTGTGTGCATGTATATTGTTCTCTGACCTTGTCGATACATTGCACGTGTAGTTGCACTGTTTTCAGATGTGGTCTTTGTGGTTGTTGTCCAGTTTGTACTTGACTGTTTGATTTGTTGCAGTGATATTTTTGTCGAGATCATTTTCACTTGTGTTGAATCTGATATTGATTTGACCTTGTGCACTCGAGTTGGCGAGGCAGTGCACACGTGCATACGTGTGTACTGCAGCCACTCGTAATTCCCTGTCCCTGATATAAATACTGATATGCACAGATACTACACAATCAAAAATGATGATAGCAACCTGTATATCTGAGGCAAACAATGTTTTCAACATCATAGTTTATTTTGAATTTCAGAATTTTTTTTTTTCAATTTTACTGCGTTTGAAAATATTTTTGCAGTTCACTCAAATGCTGGAATCCGGACTGGAATATAGTTGAAGACCAAATATGAGTGTGAGTGAAATGTAGTGAGGAAATTGATGTAAATCAGACACTGTGATGTATTCAGATGTAAAAACAAGATTGTAGTGTATTCAGAAATTGTACAGTTATAGTGAGAGTGTGAGTGTGTACTATTCAAAACTTTGTAATGACAATAATATGAATACAATTTCTTTTTGAATTCCAAATTCTGTTGTTATTTAATTTTATTCAGTATATTGTCATTTATTCTGTGAAGTATGAAATAGTACAATATCAAATACATTTGTACGAATATATATGTTTATTATCATCAAACAAAAACTATATAACGATCATATAATCGCATATTCCACAATCCCTCCCTTTTGATGATAACAAACATATATTTAAGATTTTGAAGACATGTGAAATGTATTTGATCATTCAATTTGCTCCCCCTATTTGAATGCTTCCTATTTTCTCAAAACTCTCCCTTTATAAATGCATAGAAGCTCCCCCTTCATCAATGCATAGTCAAATAAATAAACAAATAAAATTTGACTTTTCGCTTGATTTTATTTGACAAAATCTTAACTTTTCTCTCCCCCTTTTGTTACCAGCAAAAGAATAACAGTGCTATAAAATAGAGATGAAATGACAGACATAAATCAAACATTAACATCAATTTAACATAAATATCAAATTTCAATAAAAACAAACAAAAATCATAATTACCCTTGTCAAGCGCATATTCCACTTTCAGAAATGGTGGAGATAAAATCATCAAAAAAAATCATACATTTTTGTCTATTTGCGGTATATTTATTTCAGGAAATTTGAATATCTACTAACCATGCATAACCGTTAGGACTTTTAAATGTGATTAGTAGTATTCACATTTTTTATTTAAAAAAGAATTCAAGTATCTTCTAACCACGCATAACCGTGAGGACTTTTAAATGGGATTAGAATCAACTTGTCAGTTTAAAAACTCAATTTTGATACGCGTTCCATACATGCATAACCGTGAGGACTTTTAAATGAGTATGGAAGCACATAATCAAAAATCCAAGTAATTCACCCATGCATGACCGTGAGGACTTTTAAATGAGAGTGAATACTTTGGATATTTATTTATTGAATAATATAACAAATTGAAGCACAAATAATTTCCTTCACAAATTTAAAGATATTGAAGAACGAATGATTTCCTTTGTAAACTACCACAAATTTACATACTATATGTGATTTTGATGAGTGATGATCGATAGAAAGATGATAGAAATAGAAATGGTCATGGAATTTTTACCCAACAAAAAGTTTTTATAACTCTTGTTATGAATTTTAAAGAGATTTTTCTAAATATATTGTCTTGAGTAATGTATAACAGATATCGCCACTCATCACTTTTTTAATCACTATTAATCTTTTTTTGATAATCATTAGGGAGTCAGATTAGTCAAAAAATAGTCATTAAAAAAATCAAATTCAAAAAATCAAATTCAAAAATGATTATAAAATCAAATTTTCATAATGACTGAAAATATGAAAAGAGATGATTTTCTGAAAGGGGGTTTTACAAAAAAAAATCTGCTAAGAAATAAAAATATTTCAAGTGACAAATATGCAGATATTTTCTGTGAAAGGAATGATGCAATTAATCACTTTCAACTCATACATTTTCTATCAACTAAATTACCAGTGATCCCCATCCGAGATTTTTCAATTTATTCCAAATTATCACAAAATCATTTTAATAGATCAAATCATGAAGTGAGTACCATAAACAGAGTTAGCAACATTTTTGTATTTGAATTGAAGCAGTGTAAATAATTTAAACCCGTGAATAGAGCCAAAATCAAAAGTATTATCATCCAAAAGAAGTTTAATCCAGAAAGAATTTTCAAGTGTTATTGACAAGAATTGGTCAATAGTTTTGAATAAATCAGAGTCAAAAATTATTACCTCAATATTGACTGATTTTGATTCAATATTATGGTGCAGATAATCACCTTTGATATACCGTTCAAATATACCAATACCTGTTTTACCTTTACGATATTTTTCAATGTTGTTCATTGTGATTCTGTCACCTTTATACTAGGCTAAGGAACTTTGCTTTGTCGCCCGTTGTGTCCTTGGAACAGCTAGAATCCAAGTAACACTATTATTGTTCCTTAGCCTGCCACCATACCTACACGAAAAAGATTTATGTGACCTATATAGGTCCATGGTTGTTAGTGGCAGAAAAAAAATAGTTTTGTGGAGACCTATTTGAACAAGTTTTGTACTTTTTGAATAATCAAAAGATTCAGACTTTTTGATTAAGAGATAAACCCATGTAAATCCAGAAGAATCATTAACCAACAAAAAAAAATTCCATTCAAGCTTGCAAATTCATTTGGTCCAAATAAATCTATGTGAATTGACTCAAGAATCCTTTATGTTTTAGCAAAGTTTTTGAGGATTCATCATTGATTTTGCAAATATCACCATTGAAAAACATATTCATACATTTGTCCCAAAAGTTGGCTAATAGAGATGAGATTGTGATGCAAATTATCAAAGTATATAACATTGGTCAAAGAAATATACCGTTACTTTTACCAACAATCTTATGCTTGCGGTTGTCTTCCATGTTCACAATTCAATTCTCTAAAATTCTCTAGGCTAAGGAGCTTCAATTTATCACCTGTTATATGTCTAGAACAGCCAAAAACTTGAAACCATTCTAGTTACTCCCTAGCCTGCCAACAAATCTATATAGAGAGAGGGAGGGAGGACCTAGAGTAACTCGTAGGTCCAATGACATTAGTAACAGAAACATTGTGAATATACACTCCCTTTGGAATCCAAACTTGTTTTGTATTTTTATTCTTGTTCCAATAGATATTGAGTTTGTTTGTAAAATTCTTAGGAACCCAAACTTGTATAAATTTTGTGTTCTTGTTCCTATGTCTATAATTATCATCATGAAATCCAGCAAATTCACTTCTAGCAAAGATACCCCTACCTTTTGCATTATCATCAACTTGTGTTTTTCCAAAACCTAGTCCTTTTCTGTTGTTAGCAAAAAGTTGATTGCCCAATAACATATTAAATGATTTTTCTCCTCTAGAAAAGTTATTCAAAGATTTCTCAAGATTTTGGACTTTGGTTTTAAGTGATGTGTTTTCAGTTACAAGTGAGGTACATCGATTTATAAAATCCTTTTTCCTAGTGTCGATGGTTTCCTTAAGATTCAAGTTTTCCTTTTCAAGATTTTCAAAGTCATTCTTCAGTTTTGATAATTCTGAATCTAAAATCTTACAATTTTTACAATCTAGGTTTTGAATATTTTCAAGTTCAGTTTCTAACCTAGAATTTTCATGGGTGAGTTTCCTCCTATCAGATTTTAGTTTTTCAATTTTTGATTCAAGACTATCAACTGTTTTAGTAAGATCTAAGCACATATAAACAAGATCTTTATAGGAATACTCACCTGCCTCACTAGATTCCGCGGAGCTTGCTTCTGAATCTGATTTTGCCATACAACACAAGTTAACCTCCTCAGAGCTATCACTCGAAACTTCTTCTTCTTCCTCATCATCCCAAGTTGCTGCGAAAACCTTTTTCTTCTTCTTTCCTTTGTTGACTTTGAGGAGTGGACAATTTTGTTTGAAGTGGCCAGGTTTGTTGCAATTATAGCAGATTAATTCGTTTTCAGAGCTGTCTGAATCTCTAGATCTATTACCACTGGTCTTCTTCTTTCGTTGCTTGTATTTCGACCATCTTCTGAAATTATTGACAGCCACTTTAAGTCCTTCAATTGGATCAACTTCTTCTTCATCACTCTCTTCTCTGCTCTTTAAGGCAATTGTCTTCTTCTTTGGTTCGGAATTGATGCGTTCCTCTTTTGCTTTCAACTCAAGCTCATACGTCATCAGATTTCCGATCAAATCCTCCATGCGTAGTTTACTCAAATCTTTCGATTCTTGTATTGCCGTGACTTTTGCCTCAAAGTTCATTGGTAGGACTCGTAGTATTTTCCTTATCAGCTCTTCCTCAGAGAAATCCTTTCCAACCGCTCTAGCGTTGTATACCAGTGTTGAGAAGCGTCCAAACATGTCCTTTATACTCTCGCCTTTGTCCATCACAAAATTTTCGTATTCATTGCTGAACAGGGCTAGACGAGACTCCTTGACTTGAGAAGTTCCTTCGTGTGTCACCTCCAAAGTGTGCCAAATTTCCTGTGCTGTTGTACAATGAGAAATTCTATTAAATTCATTTTTATCAAGAGCACAGATCAGAGCATTCATGGCCTTAGCATTAGTGGTTTTTAATTTCTTATCATTAGCATCCCACTTATCCTTTGGTTTCGGAATCTCAGTATCACCAACAGTTATAGTGGGAGGTTTATATCCAGATTCGATAATATCCCAAACATCATAATCAACAGAACTAAGATAAATACCCATCCTAACCTTCCAATACGCATAGTCACTCGCATTAAACATTGGTGGCCTAGCAATAGATTGCCCCTCAGAAAAAGCATTATTTGATAGATTCATGACTCTAGAGTTAAAGAAAAATTACCTCGCTCTGATACCACTTGTAGGATCTAGATTAACCCTAGAGGGGGGGGGGTGAATAGGGTTATCGCAAATTTTCTCGAATCAAACACAGAAACAAAACGTAGATAAATAAATATGCAGTAAAGTAAATCACACACAAAATTTACCCAGCTTCGGCAACCCCTGCCTACTGCTGCATTCCCAGATTTCTATTAGAATTAAACAGTCTCCCGCTTACAAACACTCTCATAGACTCGCAGACACTCGCTCCGCTCACAAACACTCTACTAGACTCCCAGACACTCGCTCCCGCTCACAAACACTCTAATAGACTCGCAACCCCTGCTCCCGCCTATAGAGCTTCGCTTACTCGCGAACTCTGCTCCCGCCTATAGAGCTTCGCTTACTTGCAAACTCTGCTCCCGCTTGTAGAGCTTTGCAAACTCGCAGCTCCCCCTGCTCACTGAACTAATTCTAACTAGACAATCTGACAACACCTAAACCCTAGGTGGTGATTCACTCTGACTGAACTTAGAGAAAACTGAAAATACAAAATACAGTTTGAACCCTAGGACAAAATATAGCTTGACAGTTTAAAAATACTTTTGCCCACAGAATTAATTTGGCCTAAAAACTAGTTCAATAATACCTGGCCTAATTTAAAAACTAAATTAAACCCTAGACTTGATTTTAAAATTTAAAACCCTATTTTAAATCATAAAAGCCCGGCCCGCTTTTAGTCTTCGACCACACCTGATTATTATCGGCCCGATCTTTTATTTTGTACTAGCCCGATCCTCTTTGAATTCTTCCTTGAGAATGGCGGCTTCGATCTGGAAAGATTAGGGCTTTTGTCTTGTTCGTTCTTTCGATGCTTACTAAGGATTCGGCCTTGCTTCTTTGAAATTTTCGAGAGCTTTGGCGTTGTGCAAATTAGGGCTCCGTTCCCTATTTCTCCAGACTGTTGAATTTGGGGATTTTAACCCTTGTGAGCTCGGCTTTGCTTGAGAATGAGATTCGTGCTTTGGTTCGGCCATGCGCGCTCCTTAGGGTTTCTGAGATTCGACTTAAGGTATGTTGGTACTCGTGATTTCTTGATGTCGATTTTTTTGATCCACTGCCTGTGATGATTTAGGGTTTTTTTTGTTCGAATGATTTGACGTTGAAGCTCATAGTCGATGATGATACCTTCAGTTGCATTTATATGGGTTCGAACTTTCCTGATATAGTGATAACTTGATTATCACGGCTTTGACTGATTCAAATGCGCGTATATTCGATATTGTATAGGTATTACGATTTTCTCTTGACTGATTCAACTGCGTTTATTTTCGTATATACTACGTGATAGTCACGGCTTGGGTTTCTTGACTTGGTTTGTAATTATTGGCCTGTTTATCTCCGTGAATATACCTTTCTATTGACTTGTTTGAATTTGCACTGCTTCATGTTGTATTTCATCCTTCACTTGAGCATTATCTTTCAGCTTGTTTGAGCTTGAATGTCACTGAGTGTGTATTGCTTCATGTTGACGTGGCATTTGCTGTTGGTTCACTTGGTAGCATTTCTTAGAGTCACTATGTATGTCTTGACTTTGATTGTTCATTTCTTTGCCTTGTTGAGTCAGTTGCCATTGTATGTGTTCATTCGATATTCTGATGACTGCACTGTGTGCATGTATATTGTTCTCTGACCTTGTCGATACATTGCACGTGTAGTTGCACTGTTTTCAGATGTGGTCTTTGTGGTTGTTGTCCAGTTTGTACTTGACTGTTTGATTTGTTGCAGTGATATTTTTGTCGAGATCATTTTCACTTGTGTTGAATCTGATATTGATTTGACCTTGTGCACTCGAGTTGGCGAGGCAGTGCACACATGCATACGTGTGTACTGCAGCCACTCGTAATTCCCTGTCCCTGATATAAATACTGATATGCACAGATACTACACAATCAAAAATGATGATAGCAACCCGTATATCTGAGGCAAACAATGTTTTCAACATCATAGTTTATTTTGAATTTCAGAAATATTTTTTTTTCAATTTTACTACGTTTGAAAATATTTTTGCAGTTCACTCAAATGCTGAAATCCGGACTGGAATATAGTTGAATACCAAATATGAGTGTGAGTGAAATGTAGTGAGGAAATTGATGTAAATCAGACACTGTGATGTATTCAGATGTAAAAACAAGATTGTAGTGTATTCAGAAATTGTACAGTTATAGTGAGAGTGTGAGTGTGTTCTATTCAAAACTTTGTAATGACAATAATATGAATAAAATTTCTTTTTGAATTCCAAATTCTGTTGTTATTTAATTTTATTCAGTATATTGTCATTTATTCTGTGAAGTATGAAATAATACAATATCAAATACATTTGTACGAATATATATGTTTATTATCATCAAACAAAAACTATATAACGATCATATAATCGCATATTCCACATATATTATTTTTACAAGTGTGTAAATATATACAGAAGTGTTCACAACATTCTCGAAAGCTTTTAGACGTCGAAAAATTGAAAATTCGGAAAGCAATTTCAGGTCATGTTTTCTATTTTTCTTCGAACTAAATATTTTGTAAACACATTTTGAAAACCATTTCACCATCATTAGTTATTAATTAAAAGTGGGTATTTTAATTATTCAAACCATTAATTCAATAGATAAAATTAATTAAATATTCAAAAATCAAAGTGATAAAATTTCGGGTCGTTACACCCGCTAATTTCTCTGGAAGCTCTACTCTATATGCCAACTTCTCTACTCTAGCAACTATTGGGAAGGGCCCTGCCAATCTAGGTGCTAGCTTCCCAGATTTACCAAATTTCATCACATGCCTAAAGGGTGAAACCTTTACAAACACCATGTCGCCCACTACAAATTCTAATTCCGTATGTTTTCTATCAGCATAAGATTTCTGTCTATCTTGAGTAGTCTTCATTCTCTTATGGATCAGATCCACCTTCTCCAATGTCTCCCTCACCATCTCTAGCCCAATAATAATCCTATTCGTCATATTCCACCAACATGACGGTGGTCTACAGGGTCTACCATACAACACCTCGAAAGATGCCATCCCAATGCTTGCCTTATAACTATTGTTGTAAGTAAACTCTACTAATGACAAATGATTCTCCCAAGAACCCCCAAATTCTATAATGCACATCTGTAGCAAGTGCTCTAAAACCCAGTTCATTCTCTCCATATGTCCATCAGCCTGTGGATGATATGCAGTACTCAAGCTCAATTAGTTCCCTAAGCCAACTGTAGAATCCTGTAATGACCCTAATTTTGAGTAAAATTATTTAGAACATTTAATTGGATAAATAAAATAATGTTAATAGTTAAGGGATTGAGATTTGTTAACTAATAAGGGGTTGTGCCTTATTGAATGTATAAGCAAAAGAGAATTAAAAATAAGTAAGAGGAATACGATTAGGGTAAAATGGGAACATACTTCATTCTAATACCCTAAACCCTTCCATTCCCCATTCCTTATTCATTTTAACATTCATAGACAAAACTAAAACCTTAAGCAAACTCGGCTGGCCACCATTAAAGGGGTTCAAAGAGAAGAAAATCAACGATTTAAGTAGAAAGCTTAAGTAAATCAATCTAAGGGAAAATCTCAACCTTCTTAACACAAAGCTAATGCGAATAATTAACTTAATTCTCACTTTTGATATTGATTCGGTTTCAAGTTAGATCCGAATTATTTTTGCAAGTCAGATGCCATGTTGTGTTTGTTTAAATGGATATATGCTTGTTGGTGATTTATATTGTTTCATATAGATTTTATGATAGGTTTAGATTGGAAAACCTATTAGGTGACATCCATATGATTGCGTTTTGGATATATGGTCAAAAACATTATTTTAGAAGTGGGTTTCAAGTTTCATAATTTTCCAAGTAATTATGGATTTATTATGGATTTTCTAAGAGTGAAAAAAGAGAATTTCGGATTTAAATTTTTTAAGGCAATTAAATAATGTTTTTGGGTTGGAAATTTATATATGTTAGAAAAAATATTCAAAGTGAATTATTGTTATTTTTAGAATTTTTCCTAAGTATTTTACTATGATTAATAAATTATTCAAGTTAGAGGACTTAAATGTTTTGTTTGTTTTGTTAAGGGGAAGAGCTTATTTGTCAAATGTTTCCAATTGTTAATTTTGAATACGGTAGTCTTTTTTGAAAAGGATTTTGATAAAGAAATGGCAACTAAACATATTTTACAAATTAGGCAAGTTAGGTGAAAAGAAATTACTTTAAAAGGCATAAAATCAGTTTTGTTTTGAATTATAACTTTGCCACTTCCTTTGCTTGCTTCCATCACCATGACTAGTAGGCCTTTCGAACCCATTCGAAACTAATGCACATGGTATCAAGCAATTGGTACGTAGTGTATTGGAGAAAGGCGGAAGGGTTTGTGTCGAAGGGGTTGGAGCCGCTTTTATAAGCTTTCGAATCCATCAGCTTGTCTTTGCTTTTAAAAAAGAGCTTTCAAAAGAGTTGCCGCTTATTTTTGTTTTAAAAGAAGCTTTCAAATGGATAGCTACTTTTGGACCTATTCGATACCCTTGCCGCCACATTCATACCCTTTGAATTACAATGTATTCAAAAGGTCTGCTTTCGCCTTTTAACTTTGAAGCTGCCTTCTCAATGCTTTCGAAAGGGTCGTGTAGCTGATTCTAAATGGTTTCGGAAGTAATTGTTTAGAAAAGGTGGGTTTCGAAGCTATCCTCTTTCCCAAAGCTTTTACTTGGATTAAAGCTTTCGAAAGGGATACTTTTGCTTCTGTTTTCTTTGACCCAATATTTATATTAAAGGTTAAACCCAATGGTTTCGAAAGGAATACCTTTAAATGGTTTTAAAGCAATGTTCCCACAAACTCTTACTTGAACCCAATGCTTTCGAAAGATATATTATAAGTATTTCAAAAGATAAGTTTAAATGGTTTTGAAAGGGGATGTCTAAGGTTTTATTTAATTGTTTCGAAAGGGATGCTTTCAATTATATTCTAAAGGGAATTGTTTAACGTTTTAAACAAGGGTTTCGAAGGTATTGTTTTGGCCTTATAGCCTAAAGTTTTCTGAGTTAAAAAGAGGCTTTAACTTATTTGAAAGGATAGATAATCCCATTGATTAGATTCCATCAACATTATTTTGTTTAAAGCATATATCCTGAAATAAGTATTTTGAGTAAAGCAAAGAGTATGATTTCCTTGTTTTATAAAGATATGGTTTCAAGAGTAAATCATTTGTAAAGATTGTTTACAAAGAAATGAAATTTGAATAGGGTAGTTAACCCTAAGTTTATGACTTAGATATTAGAAGACCAAATGAGATTGCTGTAGGGTCGCACTCTATATTTTAGCTATTAGCCCATAGCTAAAATAAGTCCAAAATTCCAGTGTGTAGGGCTTTATCATAGGTAAGACTAAAATGATGTTAAACACATAAAGGAATATACAGAGATATGAGAGGTTATTGGTGAGCCCGCAAAACCATTAGGTTCAGTTGACCCTAGAAAGATAAAGTTAAGGATAAACAGTCCAGAAGTATGTCTAATAGATGCTAGATTATTTATTTTATCTGGTAGGCCCGAGTCAGCTAATGGTTAATAGTTAGCCAGATAAAACTCTAATGTGGACGAATAGTCCATTGATTAACTGATTTATATGTATATTTGTTATTACTCTTGTTGTTATAATCAGTTTGATTGCAAAAGTTGCTTTTAAAAGGATATTAGCAATGGGAAACCTAGTCCGCTAAGCGGCGTGATCTCACTTAATAGCAGTAAACTGGGATGTAATAGAATTGTTCACACCAGGCTTTATGTCCGACTCGAAGTTTATTTTTTCCTCTTAAACTCTCGCATGCTCAAAATTTAATTTGAGTATATTGAGAGTTAAGGACTTTTCAGGTTTAGTAGGTTGGACGAATAAGCTTTCGAAGACGTGCAGGAGGCAAAGCTAGCTATGTAGGAGCTATTTAATATTATTTCCACTGTAATGTGTTTATGACTGATATGTCTATCTAATACTTTGATCATCCAAGGGGGCATCTTCATATGTCGCTCTTGACGTAATTTGTAATATTTATATTAGATCAAAACCTCGGAATCGTTTTGGGATTATCTAATTGAATATGAAATATTGATTTGAAATGTAATCTGTAACAACCCGCATATTTGTCGATTTTATATTTAAATATTTTATTTAAATATTTCATCGTTCGTTGGATTTTGGTCCGAAAAGCTACTTTTTGCAAACAGTCGAATTGGGACTCGAGACCACCTCCATTGAGTTCAAAATGTCGTTTGCGATCTTTTTGAGTGTAAGCTTCGATATGTTTGGAGTTAGGAGAATTTTGCCACTTTTCACTTAGGGCTTTGGGTTGGGTTTCAGCCCAATAACCCCACTTAACCTCCTACCTCTCTAACTCTTCATCCATTCACTCCCATTTCATTTCATTTCTTCAAGCAAACTGAAAATGGTGGAGAGGAAGAGGAATTAGAAATTACAAAACCCTAGTTCCATTTGCAAACTCTTGTTCTAGCTCCAAATTCAAAGAGAACCCATTGGTAAGCTTCATCTCCTTCTTCTCCAACACATTCTCCTTTCAATCTCAGAAATTTCCTAATCCTAAATTCGGGAAATGTTTCTCTTTTAGCTTAGATTCAAGCTTGTTAAGTTGGAATTGAAGAGTGATTGCCCTTGCCATCGCTTCAAAGCTTCTTCTTCATTTGTTTGGGTTCAAAGGTGAGATTTTTATCTCACATCTAAGTCTTTAATTATCTTCGATTGTTAGGTATGAATTCCTAACACTTATTCTTGTGCAATTGATTTTGGTTTGGATTGATTTGGTGTATATTCCAATTTTTGGTCTTTTGAAATCAAAATCTATGAAAATCCTTTTATGGATATTTGGACATTGGTATTTGAGGCGTGTCGAAGAGCCGTTAAGGCTGGGTTGTCGCTTGGCGTAAATCCTTAGTCGTTGTCGCTCGATCGATCGCTTCCGGTATTCATTTGGCCATTTTTGGTCTAGGTTCAGGGAATGCCCTGAACCCCAGTTTCAGACGTCTGAACGTAAGATTCAGACGTCTGAATACTATATTGGGAAGATTTTTATTCCCAGATTCAGACGTCTGAATCTTTGGCCCCAGACGTCTGAATTGGCTCGATTTCGAACAGAAAGAAAATAGGCTTAAATTGCCTATTTCAGACGTCTGAAATATTTCGTTCAGACGTCTGAACCTGTGTTCTGGAAAATATTTAATTTTCCAGATTCAGACGTCTGAACCAATTATTCCAGACGTCTGAATCTGCAGTCTTTTGCCTATTTCCCTATTGTGCTTGAATATCCAACTCTAATCAATTCGTGTTGATTCCCTTTTTGTTGTTATCATTTATTATCGGCCACTTTGTTAAGTCGCCCGCCTTTTTAAACTTAGGTCGCTTGTCTTCACTAAGTCGTACCGTGACGGGGCGCTGCCCCGCACCCCGCCGTGGGCGCTGCCCCCTGGACCCCCGCGACCTGACCGGGCAGGTCGAACCCCGTATTACTCTGCGTAGGCAATCTTATATGAAAAGCATTCATCAGAACTTCCATTTTGATGCATTTTGAGCTGATTTCCTTGGATTTTATTCACGTCTCCGAATGTGAATTTTTGTGATACGTTTTATGACTTGTCACTTTAAAAATATAAAGGTTTCAATACTAGTAGTAAATATCAAAACTCTTTCATCAAATTGATTTCAACTCTATTTTCAATATCAAAGCTCGTTTCTTAAAACCGTTTTCCAATCTATTAGTATATACAAACCTTTACCTCATTCGTATGAGAAAATCTAATTAAACGGCTTAGCAAAACAAGTGGTATGAAACGCTTGCGTTTACTTCGTCGGTTAATTTATGGACTTGTTCGATTGAAACTCTTGTGACAGTTTTCTAGTGCAGATCTACAATTTGTTCGTAAATATTTGAGTTAAGCAAGTGGTTATGGGACATGAAGCTAAACTCTTATATTTACTAGCTTAGTGTAATCGACACTTCTTTATGATCGATGACGATCATTTTATGGTTTAGACGCATGGGTCGTACCTATTTAGGTGCGTCGATGTTTACTTCTCGCATGGGTCGTATCTATTTAGGTGCGTCGATGTTTACTTCTCGCATGGGTCGTATCTATTTAGGTGCGTCGATGTTTACTTCTCGCATGGGTCGTATCTATTTAGGTGCGTCGATGTTTACTTCTCGCATGGGTCGTATCTATTTAGGTGCGTCGATGTTTACTTCTCGCATGGGTCGTATCTATTTAGGTGCGTCGATGTTTACTTCTCGCATGGGTCGTATCTATTTAGGTGCGTCGATGTTTACTTCTCGCATGGGTCGTATCTATTTAGGTGCGTCGATGTTTACTTTTCGCATGGGTCGTATCTATTTAGGTGCGTCGAGGTTTACTTCTCGCATGGGTCGTACCTATTTAGGTGCGTCGATGTTCGTCTATGCATGGGTCGTATCTTTCTAGGTGCGTCGATGTTCGACTTTTCATGGGATGTATCTTTCTAGGTGCATCGATGTTAGACATTACATGGGGCGTATCTTTCTAGATGCGTCGATGTTTATTTATGCATGGGGCGTATCTTTCTAGGTGCGTCAATGCTAGAGCATGGGTCGTATCTTTCTAGGTGCGTCGATGTTCGACTTTGCATGGGGTGCATCTTTCTAGGTGTATCGATGCTAGACTTTACATGGGGCATATCTTTCTAGGTGCGTCGATGTTCAGTTTATGGGATTGGCCATCCTCTTTCTTGTGATTTCTGGATTTCTAATTATTGATTTCTGGATTTTTTATGTTTCACCAGCTTTTACCATTGACATTGATGAGTATGTCATTTTATTGTGGCTTGGTGAATTAAATTAAGAATATGACATTCTTTTATCTGTTTTGAGATTATTGAGATATTGTATGACTTTTGTGGGATTTCTAATGTATACTTTTTATAGTATGACACCTTTTTGTTATCATACGTTCTATTATCATATCTCATATTCTATCTCATTTTATCTGATAATTATAGCTAGACTGATCCGTTTATTATTTTCTTCTTAAATAATACTCGGGTCAGACTGA
The DNA here is from genome assembly GCA_030737815.1 of Allium fistulosum. Lineage (NCBI taxonomy): Eukaryota > Viridiplantae > Streptophyta > Magnoliopsida > Asparagales > Amaryllidaceae > Allium > Allium fistulosum. The sequence goes on from CM060906.1 coordinate 426,266,265, forward strand.
GATTTTACAGGTGCTTCCTCATGACTTCCTATCTGGAGCTATCATCCGACTTTTTGGCTAACTACTCTAGTTTAGTAGTTTTTGTCGTATACATTTGAGATTGAGACTCCTTGATGTATACATATTCTGTTGTCTTGCACTTGTATCTTTTATTTTGTGTTATTGTGGATCTTATTTGTCCACTACTCTGATGTACACTTTCATGTGTTATATTCATATCTATTTCCGCCTTTGTGATATGAATTGTCTGTGACTGATTTATGTTACGTTTATTTCTATATTTGTTTCCGAAGATTATATATAGCCACCGTGTGATAGCTTTGAGTTTGTATCGGTATGTCGGATTTCCTCCTTAAATGATATGCATTCTATACTATCTGACATATCGGTGCTCGCACAAAGAAGTTACACGGATGGTCGCTCCTCAACAGCCTTATTCTCCGTGCTAATTGACAGCACTACATCGTAGTGTTCTTGGTTAGCGTGGGTATAGAGGTGGGGCGTCACATAATCAGAAAAGCTATTTTTGAAATCTGAGTTGATTTTATTTCATATTCATGTGCTTTTGATATTATGGATACAATTAACATTATCGTATTTTATCACTATAAGTAATATTATAGATGACTGCAGCATCTGTAATGCTTAGTTTCAGACCTCAATGTAGAGGATGTTACAACACCTCTAGAATTCACTAGTGAAAAGCAAATCTTGGTTGTTAACTAATAGAATAAAAACTCCATGTAACCAAATGACCTCTCTCACATATAGAGCCACCAAGGATTCCTCCGTCCTAGTACTCCTTACTTGCATGAAATCAGTGCACTTGGTCAACCAATCGACTATGACCGAATTACTCTCATTTCTTCTCCTACTCCTAGGTAGACCATTTACAAAGTCCATGAAAACACTCTCCCACTTCCACTGAGGAACATCTAGTGGCTGCAATAATCCTCCCGGCTTCTTCTGCTTCTCCTTTACCCTCTGGCAAGTCATACATCTAGCTACATACTCTGCTACTAGATTCCTCATACCAAGACAATAGAAGACTCTCTTTATGTCATGATACATCTTGTCACCACCAGGATGAATGGTCAGCCCGGAATGGTAAGACAAAACTAACACCGCATCAATCAAATCTGTACTATGAGGAAGACAAAGTATATCATCCCTCCGTAACCATCCTCTCGAGTCAATGACATAACACCTCAAATGACTCGACGACTCTCATCCACCAATCCTGTCAATAATGTCTACTAGATCTATAACGACCGCCTTGCACCTACAATGCATAATAGTTGTTAAAGGAAAGAAGTAAAGAAGAGGAGATATAAGAGAAGAGAATGGAAAAGAAGAAAAAGGAAACATCAAATAATCACATAAACCATCGTATATTTCACATCGCATCAGAAAAAATATAATAGTCAACACAGATATAAAACAGTCGAGACAGTGATAACAATGTGAACTAATCATCAAAGTATAAGATCCATAGAGTTATACAACATAGCAGTAGAGTTTATACAACTGATACATAAACTAAACTGATAACTGTTTCTAATAATAGTAAGTCAAACACTGTCAAGGCTCCACAGTGTCACACAGCGGGATGTACTACAATAAACTCAAATACAACTATGAGTAAACGTCACCTCATACTAGTCCATCTATAGAACTCCATAAGTCATCCACACCTACTTTCTAGTCTACTCATTTAAGAGTATCCCGGATAATAAGAAGCAAAACATAAAACCTCAGATCAGACAATAGTTTGGTGTGAATGATAAACAATCTCAAAATACTATAACAGTCGATATAATATACGGAATAGAGGGTACATGGATCATACCTGACATGTCTCTGCAACAAAAGAATCAGCACATAACACAGATAATATGCTACTCTACAACATTATAAAAGGGGTACTCCATACTCAGTAAACCGTCGAGGTGCCTAGGTATCTCCATCCACAATACCTACTCCATACTAAGTAAACTGTCCGGAGTGTCTAGGTATCCTTATGCACAACACACCTCGTGTGACATCCCTAAGGTGGCATGTGGCTAGTGAAGATACCATAGCAAACATAACATCCATCAAACAATACTAGCCATCACCCAGTGTGCTCTAGATATATGCAACGCACAGATTAAATACTAGATAAGGAGAATGGATAAAACTCTTATAATTACTAAACTGAGTAATAAAATCATACGTCGCATTCGATATTTTAATGATTCCGTTTCAAACAGAACTAAATTATCTTTGTTTTTTTTCCTTTTTCCCTCTAATATGCAGGAGGTTTCCCGACTCATATTAAGCAATTTATTTTGCATCATTGAAACCTTTTTTCGTAAGAAAAGTTCCATTGCTAGTTAAAATTTGGTGGCAATGATAACAAACATGAACCAATGTTGAGATTAACATAACTTCAACAATTTAATTAAAACGTTCAATTAATGAAATGGGTACATAAGATAGGGCCGCATACAAATATTATGTAGGCCCAAAAAGTGCATGAATACTTGCAAGCACACTCTATGATGTACAATGTCATTGTATTTGGTGAGAAAATCAGACATCAACTCAAATCAAACAAAATGTGTGAGTTAAAGAGACCAGGGCCGGCCCGTTAACTTCGGTTGCCCAAGGCGAATATGAGGTGGAAGAAAAGTAAAAACACAAATAGAAAAATAAACCCAACAAGCACACTGATAAGCAAGTGGGAAATCATACCAATGCACTAAAGTATCTATTGTTAATAGTTACCCTTTTATATAAACTAAACAAATCAGTTAAAAGAAATTTAGAAGTTTCTTGTCCCCCTCCGATCTGTTGCCCTAGGCGGCCGTCTTGGCTGCCTTGCCCTAGGGCTGGGCCTGAAAGAGACAGTCTATGCTTCATTAGATTTGGGCTAGCCAGCTCCGAAATAGAATCACGTTATATTCAATGAGTGTATTATCAACCTCCTGCCATCCTGGTAATTAATATTAAACTACATTGATATATTATTGTTATTACTATGACAACGATAAATTTACCATTATTAACGGTAAATTTTACAATAAGAAATGTCAACAGTAATGGTAATGGTAAATTAATTAGCTCTGTTCATTATTTTTACAACTATTTTGTTAATCCTATCCCTGAACAAAGATAAACCAAATTTAAAAAAAAACATTTTAAACAAATTCTTTCTGAGACATAAACGATCCTGTCAGCGTTGAAATCTATGTCCAAAGAAGACATGCATGGCCAAGTTCTGCTGAATTCAGATCTACACAAGACTTAAAAGAGACAAGTCTGGTAGCTTTGTAATAGCAAGATTTGAGTGGGAATCTCCATTTTTTTTTTAGACAAGTAGAAAAATGAGACTTCTGTTTCTAAGCATGAGGAAGATAAGTGCCGTCTTCTTCGTTTATCTGCTTCTGAACTATTGTTGTTCTTATCCCTTGCTTTCTCTGTTATTTCCTCCAGATAAACCTACAAAAGCTTAACAAAATACAAAATAAATGTGCGAGAGGTTAGGAATTACCTCAGCAACGTCTCCATCATGCCCATGAGTTTGACAGCAAATAAACCAGCAGTGACAAAGGTAATGGAACTCATTTGAACAATAATGATCAAGCGTAAGGTATAGCTTTTCACGAACTTCAATTTGATATGTGATGTTCATTGTTTTGATATATCTTGAATTTTCCTGCTTTGACTTGCGCTAATTCTTTTATCAATGCACATATAGTTCTCTCTGGTTTGTGACTGCATATATTGAATATTCAATTGTTCATTTCTTTACATGCTGCCCATATTCAAGTTGAAAAAGTGATACATGCAATGATTTTCATGTTAATATTTTGCTAAAAAATTTGTTTAATCTTTCTATTTCTGTGGCTATGTGCAGTATTTTCCAAGGTTCGAAATTTCATTTTCTGTTTCCGTTCCGGTCGTTAGAAATTTTCAAAGTTTCGGTTCCGTTTCGAAAATTTCGATCGGGCTTCTCGTTCCCAATTAAAACAACATTTCTTTACATAAGCATGTCGATAAATAAAATACAATAATTGTATGTTTATAATTGTATGATTGTGATTATGATTTAACAAATATAATTGTATTGGAAGATGCAACAAGTTATATTTCTGATAATTTGACAAAGCCCTATTCCTTGATAAAACTAGCTCTAAAGCTTTTTTTTATGTCCTAATTTTAATAATAGCCCAACGACCCAGATATTTCAGAACGACGCTTTCACATAATTTTGCTTTTTAACTTTCAAGCCTTAGTTTCATTCTTCATCAAAATACCCCCCTCTTTTGATTTTTCTTTCAAGCTCAATTTCCTTGGCTTCACGTTATTCTCTTCCTCCATACTCCAGCCATCGTCTCTTCTACTGAACCCAACCTTTTAAATAAATCACAAACTTGACCCGATTTCTCTTGCTCATGCTTGCGCTTGGCTTTCTCTTAGTAATGCTCTATGCTTCCTGCCCTAGATGTCGCGTTTGTACAGCAGGTAACTATAAATAGTTTTATTTTCTATTTTTTCAACTGTCAATGACCGGAGCAATAATTTTAACAGATTCCGGCCCGGTCTACGTTGGAACCGGACCAGAGTGGCTAGAATTCCGACATGCCGGTCGGAATCTCGAACGTTGGTATTTTCAATATGATCTATCGGTCGTTGTAATGAAATTCTCCACCATTTCTATAAGTATGCCGTGAATTTGCACTTCAAAAATAAACGATCAATACTCTCTAGTTGTTAATGGCCTAATACACATTGAGAATCAGTGATTATGATTCTCTATGATAATCTATCTTTTGTAAGATGACGGTTTATCATGCATTTATATAGACAAATTACCATCTTTGAAAATGTATTTGCAGTTTTTTGATGAGATCCATGTCCATTAATCGACTATATTATCTGAGTGAATTCTAACATTATGTACTTCTCTTCTAAGATGAGCCAAAAAACTAATGTTTTCCATATTCCAAACTCCTTCTAGAATGATTAGCATCATTTATTTCTCTTCTATATCTCTATCCATTATGTTAATGCCATGTCAATTAAATAATTTGGAGTCTTGTAGCCATGGATCGAACCATAGGGAGGATGCCTTGCCATCGACAATAAGTCCGCCTATGAATTTAGTTACGTCTTCTCTGAATCTGAGAAAAAACATTCAAATTCCTAAATCATCATTAACTATCTTTAATGTATTTCTCATTCATTCATGAAACCCAAATGTAACACCCCTAATTTTCGATAACATTATTCAGGAGATTTAATTAGATAAATTAAATAGAATAATGTAAATGTTAAATGATAAGGGGGTTGAGATTTGAAGAATCTAATTAACGCCGTGCTTTATAAAGTAATTAAATGGGCTTAAGAATGAGTTATAAGCTAATTAATTTACTTAAAGGTATATTGGATATTTGCCGCACATAATCCTTAACCCCTATATATTTTCGTTCCTACCATTTCATTTCCATTCACGTCAATTTGAAAACGCAAACCAAAAACTTAAAGAGAAGCCGACCATTAAGCGAAGAGGAGTACAATTAAAAGCTAGAGATTCAAGCTTAGAGGAAATCAATCTTAATCCAATCTTCTTATCTAAATCAAGGTGAATAATAATTCCATCTCTATTTCATTTTGTAATCATATGTTTTCGAATTTAAGGGTAAATTCGTTTTTATGGTGAATTGGATGATGATATTGTAATAACTCGAATTCCAGTGGGTCCGGATTTTCGTAAAAATGTTAAAATCCAAGCCCACTGAAGTCCGTGTTGGGTTTCTAGTATCCTGCAAATAGGCAAAGACAGATATATCAGAGCTCAGATAAATATATCACAGCGGAACTGACTAAAATATAATAGTAAGTAAATACTCACCAATATAATAACACTTTCTAAACAAGTGTCTCAATGCTGGAAAGTCTCTGCCATCTACCTAACCTGTAGGATGTTATGAGGAGGGGGTCAGAACTAAGTTCTGCTGAATGGACAAATTATACACTTCTAAGCTTAACTCTACATATACCGTTTTATTTCCATTTACTGTTATATTAGGTTTATTGGGTTTATAATACTCTCGCCTCTGTGCGTGAAACGTACCCACCTACTCCCTAGTAGATTAAAACCTAATAACTGATATATATTTAGCTATATGCCCAATGACCGCATTGGTCCTAGGTACCACCCAAGTACCTTCCGTATCCTCCTCGCAAAGGACTCCATCGTCTTGGTTCTATGGCGTTCCGTGACTACATCTATAAAGGACTGTCTCGTAAGGTCTACAATACAGTTGTTCCGTCGTCCACTATGAAAACGTAAAACTGCGTCTGCACTAGTCTATACTAATGCCCGGACATCCATAATGTACCACCCGGTGCGTACCTTGAGGACTATACGTAATCGTTATGTCTACTCCCTGAATCCCGCTTAACAAGGTCTACCTTGTACGGAACTCAGTTGGGGATTTTCTATGTCTGTAAAGGACTGCCCTACTAGGCCTACACTACAGATATTCTATTTAGTCTGTCTCTTTTCTTATCGTGGCTATGGCCCCACACAGCTACCCCTCAACTAATCAAAAGACCTCTAAAGAGCTAAGTGGTTGTGCCTCACTGCAAACAATCTAAACTTCCAATTGCCTGCGCCCTTCATCCAATATCTCGATAGTGAAAGGTTCATTGGACTGTTGGTTTAACTCTAGTCTTTCCTGAACTCGCTTCTTGGTTTTGATGCTGGCCTGATATCCGCATGCGACTATCCTTTTGGATCCTGCTCACTAAAACTTACTTGCAAGTACTAGGACATACGGATATCCTACTCCAAACATCAACCCTTTTGACTGCCAACAATGGTCCTGCCATGCAAAAAGCAGTCAAGGAATACTCTTTTGATGGAACACCTACAGACCTGCTGTGATATCCCGAATTTTTGGACATCTGTTAATTGGTAATTAACTGATTTTAACTATTGAAACACTGATTTATAAGCTGAACAAATAGAATTACGATGAATACATATATTTGGATATATGTATTAATCTAATAATATTCTTACATAATTTAAAATTTATAAGAATTATATTTTCAAATCAATTAAATATGTTTTCTATTGTTTATTTATATATGTAGATTGTAAATAAAACTATGATTTGAAATTCTATATGAATATCTTGAAAATAAATTAGATTCAAATTCTACATTTTTAAAGCACTAGTATAAATAGCTTAGGCTTAAGGTAAGTATAAATAAATAAGTTTTATATTTTTTTCTTTGAGTTATATTCATATAAGTAAAAAGAAGAAATGTATAAATAAAAATACAAAGTATAATATAAAAACCTAAAACAAAAATATAATATATGTTAAGACATTTGTAAGCTAAGATAGCATGCAAAATAACAAGTGGCAAATTGTTTTCTTTAAATTGAAATATAAATAAATGTTAGAGGAGGCTGTATAATAGTTCAAATCTTCTATATTCTTATTCTCAATTTTTTCTTTCATCTTCTAAACTAAAACTTGAAAAGAGAATCAAAACCAAAACAACAACTTCTTTCAAGCTTTTGACATGAGCAAGAGCAAAGCAAATATAAAGATTCAACTCAACAATCAAGTTACAGATCAACACAGTTGCAATTTAAAATCAACTCAAGTCCGGTTTTTTTCAAAAGCCCTGTTCTCTGTTTTTCAAATCAGTGAGTAAACTTTATCCTTTTCAAGTAAATCACCTGTATGGTTTGTGCATGCAATAATTGATGGTAGTAATAACTTAAATATGATTTGCATGGATGAAATGAATGTTGTCTGGGTATATAGATTGAATTACTGTTTGCATGCCTGGGTGTATATGCATATCTCTGTTTTGTTCAACAGACTAAAAAAAAATCAATCAAAAATCAATTCCTCTTCATATAAATTAATATAGGTTAGGATGTTTATAGGAAGTATGGATGAATTAACCAAATCTTATTTTTAAAAATGCTTTTATGTGAGACTGTAAAGTAATTAACTTGAAAACAATAAGTTAGAGTAAAAAAAATCAAATTAAGCCAGAAAATTAATTTGTTAAATCTTGGGTTTTGCTTATATCATCATATTTAATTTTGGAAACCATGAATTTTAATAATAATTTCAAGATTTGTAAGTGGGTATTTGGGAAGGAATTACGAGATCGGGAATTGGGTTTCCATTGATCTCTAGCGATCGAAGGTTCTGGGGAGGTTGAGGTACGTGAGAGTTTTATCCAGTGTATCAGTTTTAAAATTTAAAACAAATCAAAGTTTAAAAAGAAAAGAAGGAGAAGAAGAAGAAGAGGAGTTGGCTCGGGAAGTATGTGGGTTAGTATCGGGTTAGTCTCGGGTAGATGTTAGGATATTAACAAGTTTTTTTAAAAAAAAGTTAAAATAAATCAAGTTTAAACAATTTCTTAATTAATCCTATTAAATAATAAATGTTTATTTAAGCTTTGGATTAGTTAAAGGTTTTAAAATAAGTTATTTTAAATTAATTAAGTTTAAGGTATTTAATTATATGTCCTTTATTTTAATTAATTCTTAAGTTCATTTAAATAAATTAAATAATGTAATTAAGTAGTTAATTTGAGAAGGTAAAATGTTTTTAACTATTAATTAACTTAAAGGTCTTAAGTTTTTTCATAGGTTAATGATAAATTAACTCCAAAGGTTTATTAAATAAAATTTAAATGATAATTAAATTAATTAAGATAAATGGTTATCTTTAATTAAATTAGGTCTTAAGTGATTAAAGAATAATTAATTAAAGGATAATTAATTAATGTGATTAATTAATTAAGGTAATTAATTTGAGGATAATTTATTAAATAAAGGTTAATTAATTAATGAAAGTGGTTAAGGGATGATTTATTAATTAAGGGTTGATTAATTGATGTAATTTATTAAGGATAATTAATTAAAGGATAATTAAATAATTAAAGGTTAATTATTTAATGATTAAAGGTTGATTGATTTATTAAGTAAGATCGATTAATTAATAATTAAAAGTTAATTAATTTAGTATTAAAGGTTAATTAATAAATGATTAAAGGATATTAATTAAAATGGTTTGTAAATAATTAATATTAATTAACCAGGATTAGTAATTCATTCATAAGAAATTAATCTGGTTTAAATTAATTATAATCAAGGAATCAGTTGATCTTACTTATGGATGATTGAATTGTATTGAATGCCTTGAATTGATTGATATCTCTGATATGTGATGCTCTGTGATATGAATGGGTTAAACTGTGATAATGTAGATTACCTATCTGAGTTGAAGTGTTGTATATCCTGGATTTAAATTGTATTGTTTAAAACTTAACAACTTGGATTAGAAATGACATTGAATTCGAAGAGACCAGGGTCGGGTATCAGTATATACCCGAAACCACTTCGATCCTTTATAAATATGTGTTTGGAAGCAAACAGGCTGGAATGAAATAAGTTAAGTATCATGAATATTTAAAACTGGATAACGGTTCTTGGATATTGTTTTGAGATAAGTGATTGACTTAAATAAGATTAGAACTCGTAAAAAGTACGAGTTACCCTGGTAATTCACTTAAGTTATATAGCTTGGTATTTCATATTATGGGTTTACTCACGCTGGTTTCCAGCCTGACCCGGGTGTTACTTTGATGTAATGCTCGGGTCAGACCGAGTATTATAGATTTCAGGTAAGGACGTTCTAGAGCTCAGGAGGCGAGCTGGATGGCAGGAACGTATGGAGTATATTCCGCTATGATATATTATAGTTGTCTGAGACATGTTAATTCTAAATGTCTAGTATATTTGTGAATGTTGTAACTCTGATGTATTAAAATGTAATTTACAAATACAGTTTTCTTTGTATAACTGATATTATTATTTGATATTGTATTTTGATCCGCTGCGAATGTGAGAATCTGTGTCTTGTTCTGTTTCTTCTTCTATCTCTTTTCTTTTTCTCCTAACTATCTGGAATTTTCGGGTTCGAAAAATTCTGGGTCGTTATAGTTGGTATCAGAGCTGAAGGTTAAGCGAGAACCTTGGCTCTGGTGGGATTACTCATTAAGGATAGGGTCAATAGTACCCTAAGATGAGTTGAGTGTATATATATATGAGAGCGTACTTGTTATTTTCTTATATAAAGATTTTAAATGGTTTTAAGAATAAATGACTTTTATATAAGATTATATTTTGATATATAAAGCAATATTTCTTTCTAATAAATATTAAGGTAATCGGTTGTTAATCATTGGAATTAAATAAAATAATGAGAATTAAGTGGTAATAGTAATACAACCAAATTGAAATTGATTGAAGATAAGTTTGAAATGGATCCAAACTGAAATTAAAATCTTGAATTTGTAGAAGTGTTATCAGAATAAAGATAATAGTGAATTGGTTTCCAGATATGATAATCCTTGTTATTATCATAAATGGTTGTTGTGTTTAATAATAAAATGTTGTTAATGATTAAGTAAAATGAAATGTTTTAGGGAAGTAAACTTTTAGGTGAGTATGACTTATAAATTGGAATTGAAGATAATTTAAAACTGTGAAATTTTAAATCTAAATCCAGAAAACTTGAAATTGTTTAAAGAAATTTGATTTGAATTAAAACCAAAGGGTGGTTTAAAAATTTAAGGTATAACTTGGTGTGTAAAGGAAATAAATATGTATAAATAAGGATATACATAATATCAAAGATGATTTGAAATAAACTCTAAGTGTTGAGTTTTAAATTTTTCCTTGGAATGTGATATGAAAACCCAAAGTGATAAGTTTTTGAACTTATAAGTGGAAAGATTATTAATATGAAGTTTAAATTTGAAATGAGAATTAAAATTGGGCAAAGTTGTTTGGATTAAATTGAAGTGAATTTAATTTTGGAAATTTCAAGATGAAATTGAGATTTAACTTGGGAAGTTAAAATGGTAAATTAGAATTGAAATGATTTGAAATTGAAGCTGGTTCAATTTGAAATTTATGTGAATTAATTGAAATTGTGATTAAAGTTGAATAGGTTTAAAATTCAAATGGAATTTGATTTGAATTTGGAAAGAAATTGAAGATTAATTCAACTTGAATTTGGGTTAAATCAATTTCAATGGAAATTGAAGTTATTTAAATTGGAATTGAGTCAATTTAAATGGAAGTGGAAATTTAAATTGAATTGATAGGGAATTGAAAAGTTTGACTCTGGACTATTTTCAAAATAAATTGATTTAATATAAATCTATTTTTCCAAACTATTTACTATACAATCTTTCTTCTTAAACCCCAAACTATCTTATACTTATTTTACAATTATTTTGGAACTATTTAACTATTTTGAAACCGTCTTATAAACTGATTACTATTTTTCAGTTACTTATATCTAATCACTATTTTAAAAACTATTTTGCAATTATCTAACTATTTTATACTTACTTAACTATTTTACAGCTATTTTACAAACTAATAACTATTTTTCAACTACTTATCTATTTTAAATTTTTCAAGCTATTTTTAAATTTAAATAGGTCAGAGTTCAAACTGTTGGTAATTGAAGTAATAACTCAATTGGAAATGGAAGCAATTGAGAATAAGTGAATGGAATTAAAGGAAATGTGAATAGAAAATAGAATTGATTTGGCTAATAACCAATAAAGATAAATACGTAGGATATACGTATATTATTCTATTCGCATAGTGATTGATCCAGATTCGAACACAGAATTTCGAGATAGTATTATCGATCAGAGTTGGGATTTTTCGCTCGATTTTTGACGACGAACCTGGATATGGGTTTTTGATTGGTTTTGGATATTCTCTATCATAGCTACGACTATGCAAGGAAAATGACGGTTTCTGATCAAGAAACCAGATCTGAGTCCGCACTAGGAAGTCGGGTGGACGATACTAGTTCGGAAGAGAAATTGTGTGATCGAGTGAGCGATCAGATTGATATTGCGTATGGATGATATGTGTACATCGTACGGGTTTGAATGAAATTGATATTGAAAATTTGTGGATAAAAACTGTAAAATGGTTTTGAAATAGAAGGGTATATTCTGAGAAATAAATGATGAAATAAAATGTGAGTTGAATATTTCTATGATTAGAACTCATTTTATAAAAAAGTGATATGGTTAATAACTTTATAAAAGAGTAATAAAATTTGAATATTTGATTTGGAATAAACAAAGTTGTGTATATATAAGATAAATCTTCCCTTGTTGAATCTTTTGCTAGAAGAAAAGGGTTTTGAAATATTAGAAGTATAAAAGAGGTTTTATACAAGTTTGAAATGATCCAAAGATTTTCAAAGTTATATATATATCTATATATATAAAGGATCTTATGAGAATGATTTTGGAAAAGGTTTTGGGAACCTATGAATTTGGAAAAGGTTTTGATTTTTGAGAAAATCAGTTTTGAAAATTTGGAAAGCCAAGTTTGGAACTATCGATTTTGTGTAAAGATGATTTTGATATAAATCATAAAGGGTATGATTTGAAGATACTATAAGTGTATAGTATAAAGTATTTTGAGACTGGCTCTGGGGAAAAAGGCGCTCCCTTGAAATGAACTTCTCAGGAGTGCCACTGGGTGGTACTGCCTTGAACCCCAAGAGGGGATTCTAAAGTTGATCATGTGAGGAGTCCGGACAAAACTAGTTCCTGAGGATTATTTGTGTAGCGAAAGTCGAGGGGCTGGTGCCCACAGAGGCATTTGGGTTATGCTGTGACGATAGTGTAACTCAATGTCACTGCGATCTACTGCAGACCATAGCGAAAGTCGTGTGTGCCGCTGAGAGCCAACAGTCTGCGTTTGATTTTATATCGGTAGACTACGACACTATGGTAACATAGCGAAAGTCATGTGTGCCGCTGAGAGCCAACAGTCTGCGTTTGATTTTATATCGGTAGACTGCGACCTATGTAGGAGTGGAGAAGTTTCATTTTGACAGCGAAAATCGTGTGTGCCGCTGAGAGCCAACAGTTACATGGACTTTTGCTGTGACGGCAACGTAACCCTGGAATGTAACCGCGATCTGTTGTGGGTTCCATGGTGTAATCAGTTACATGGACTTTTGCTGCGATGGCAACGTAACCCCGGATGTAACTACGACCATGGATAGGGGTGATGATTTCCAGAGCATTCTCACCAAAGATATTTCCTCGATTTCAAAAATGTTTTCCATATTTTCAATAAAACTATTTTCCAAGTATTTTCACTGGGTGTTGAAAACGGGTTTACCAAGTACTTATAAATTTTCAGTCTTATGCCTGATCAACGTATGATCGAATTTCTGTAAAAACGAGAATGGACTTGTTGAAACATCGAGTTATAAAAGTATTTTTATAAAAACTATTTTTGTAATACTACATAGATTTTAAAGTGTTTTAAAAATGATCAAAGAAAAATTTATCAGATTTTAAGTATTGAAAAAATTCTAGTTTTATTCCTTTTCGAGGACGAAAAGATTCTAAGGGGGGAGGAATGTGATATCCCGGATTTTTGGACATCTGTTAATTGGTAATTAACTGATTTTAACTATTGAAACACTGATTTATAAGCTGAACAAATAGAATTATGATGAATACATATATTTGGATATATGTATTAATCTAATAATCTTCTTACATAATTTAAAATTTACAAGAATTATATTTTCAAATCAATTAAATATGTTTTCTATTGTTTATTTATATATGTAGATTGTAAATAAAACTATGATTTGAAATTCTATATGAATATCTTGAAAATAAATTAGATTCAAATTCTACATTTTTAAAGCACTAGTATGAATAGCTTAGGCTTAAGGTAAGTATAAATAAATAAGTTTTATATTGTTTTCTTTGAGTTATATTCATATAAGTAAAAAGAAGAAATGTATAAATAAAAATACAAAGTATAATATAAAAACCTAAAACAAAAATATAATATATGTTAAGACATTTGTAAACTAAGATAGCATGCAAAATAACAAGTGGCAAATTGTTTTCTTTAAATTGAAATATAAATAAATGTTAGAGGAGGCTGTATAATAGTTCAAATCTTCTATATTCTTATTCTCAATTTTTTCTTTCATCTTCTAAACTAAAACTAGAAAAGAGAATCAAAACCAAAACAACAACTTCTTTCAAGCTATTAACCTGAGCAAGTGCAAAGCAAATATAAAGATTCAACTAACCAATCAAGTTACAGATCAACACAGTTGCAATTTAAAATCAACTCAAGTCCAGTTTTTTTCAAAAGCCATGTTCGTTGTTTTTCAAATCAGTGAGTAAACTTTATCCTTTTTAAGTAAATCACATGTATGGTTTGTGCATGCAATAATTGATGGTAGTAATAACTTAAATATGATTTGCATGGATGAAATGAATGTTGTCTGGGTATATAGATTGAATTACTGTTTGCATGCCTGGGTGTATATGCATATCTCTGTTTTGTTCAGCAGACTAAAAAAAATTCAATCAAAAATCAATTCCTCTTCATATAAATCAATATAGGTTGGGATGTTTATAGGAAGTATGGATGAATTAACCAAATCTTATTTTTAAAAATGCTTTTATGTGAGACTGTAAAGTAATTAACTGGAAAACAATAAGTTACAGTAAAAAAAATCAAATTAAGCCAGAAAATTAGTTTGTTAAATCTTGGGTTTTGCTTATATCATCATATTTAATTTTGGAAACCATGAATTTTAATAATAATTTCAAGATTTGTAAGTGGGTATTTGGGAAGGAATTACGAGATTGGGAATTGGGTTTCCATTGATCTCTGGCGATCGGAGGTTCTGGGGAGGTTGAGGTTGTTGCTGGAGGTAGAGTGAAGATCGAGGAGCTTGGGAAAATGGCCGGCGATTTTCTGGGTCACCGTGGTGGCGGGGCGAAGGGGAACTAGGGTTTAAGCTTTGATTCGGGTCGTGGTTGATTTCGAGGCCAATGGGGCGGTGTCGTCGCATTGGGTTGGATCGGAGGTAGGGGAAAGGAAGCGGGGAACTCAGGCGGAGGTCCAGGCGCGAGAATGTGATCTCCGATGGTCGGAGATAGGAGGTGCGAGGAGTTTGGTGATCGGGTTTCATTGTGTTGGGTTTCGTATTTTTTCGATTTTGATTTTCAAGGTGGTTCGTGGTTCTGGGTGGTCGCTTGGGTCGAGAGGGTCGCCGTCGACTTGCTGGTGGTAGCGGCGATGATCGTAGTAAGGCGGAGCGATGTGCACGTGCACGTGGTTCTGCGAGTGTCAGTAGTTTTTTAGGTTGCTATAGGAATTTAAGCATGAGAGAGAGCTCGGGGGAAACGAAGGTTGGCTCGAGTTTGCTATCGGGTGTGTACATGAGAGTTTTATCCAGTGTATCGGTTTTAAAATTTAAAACAAATCAAAGTTTAAAAAGAAAAGAAGGAGAAGAAGAAGAAGAGTTGTTGGCTCGGGAAGTATGTGGGTTAGTATCGGGTTAGTCTCGGGTAGATGTTAGGATATTAACAAGTTTTTTTTAAAAAAAAAGTTAAAATAAATCAAGTTTAAACAATTTTTTAATTAATCCTATTAAATAATAAATGTTTATTTAAGCTTTGGATTAGTTAAAGGTTTTAAAATAAGTTATTTTAAATTAATTAAGTTTAAGGTATTTAATTATATGTCCTTTATTTTAATTAATTCTTAAGTTCATTTAAATAAATTAAATAATGTAATTAAGTAGTTAATTTGAGAAGGTAAAATGTTTTTAACTATTAATTAACTTAAAGGTCTTAAGTTTTTCATAGGTTAATGATAAATTAACTCCAAAGGTTTATTAAATAAAATTTAAATGATAATTAAATTAATTAAGATAAATGGTTATCTTTAATTAAATAAGGTCTTAAGTGATTAAAGAATAATTAATTAAAGGATATTTAATTAATGTGATTAATTAATTAAGGTAATTAATTTGAGGATAATTTATTAAATAAAGGTTAATTAATTAATGAAAGTGATTAAGGGATGATTTATTAATTAAGGGTTGATTAATTGATGTAATTTATTAAGGATAATTAATTAAAGGATAATTAAATAATTAAAGGTTAATTATTTAATGATTAAAGGTTGATTGATTTATTAAGTAAGATCAATTAATTTATAATTAAAAGTTAATTAATTTAGTATTAAAGGTTAATTAATAAATGATTAAAGGATATTAATTAAAATGGTTTGTAAATAATTAATATTAATTAACCAGGATTAGTAATTCATTCATAAGAAATTAATCTGGTTTAAATTAATTATAATCAAGGAATCAGTTGATCTTACTTATGGATGATAGAATTGTATTGAATGCCTTGAATTGATTGATATCTCTGATATGTGATGCTCTGTGATATGAATGGGTTAAACTGTGATAATGTAGATTACCTATCTGAGTTGAAGTGTTGTATATCCTGGATTTAAATTGTATTGTTTAAAACTAAACAACTTGGATTAGAAATTACATTGAATTCGAAGAGACTGGGGTCGGGTATCAGTATATACCCGAAACCACTTCGATCCTTTATAAATATGTGTTTGGAAGCAAACAGGCTGGAATGAAATAAGTTAAGTATCATGAATATTTAAAACTGGATAACGATTCTTGGATATTGTTTTGAGATAAGTGATTGACTTAAATAAGATTAGAACTCGTAAAAAGTACGAGTTACCCTGGTAATTCACTTAAGTTATATAGCTTGGTATTTCATATTATGGGTTTACTCACGCTGGTTTCTAGCCTGACCCGGGTGTTACTTTGATGTAATGCTCGGGTCAGACCGAGTATTACAGATTTCAGGTAAGGATGTTCTGGAGCTCAGAAGGCGAGCTGGATGGCAGGAACATATGGAGTATATTCCGCTGTGATATATTATAGTTGTCTGAGACATGTTAATTCTAACTGTCTAGTATATTTGTGAATGTTGTAACTCTGATGTATTAAAATGTAATTAACAAATACAGTTTTCTTTGTATAACTGATATTATTATTTGATATTGTATTTTGATCCGCTGCGAATGTGAGAATCTGTGTCTTGTTCTGTTTCTTCTTCTATCTCTTTTCTTTTTCTCCTAACTATCTGGAATTTTCGGGTTCGAAAAATTCTGGGTCGTTACACCTGCCTTTGGAGGACTGCTTCACTATTCCTACCCCAGAGGGCCATCCTAGAGTACCCTCACGTCCCGTTGAAGTCTCGTACTTCCTTATAGCCCAAAATAACTAAGTTGGATGTGCTTCTTCTGTGCTGAAATCTGTGATGAACTGCTTCGTTAGGCTCTTCATTCTTTGGGCTGCTCCAAACGTATCTCACTCTTTTATTAGTCCCCAAGTCTAATATTTTATTTTGCGTTTAGTTTACTTTTCTTATTCTGTTGGCTACTTATTTACCCTAATTAGCATAATCTTGTCCCAGCCTCACCTAACTATTGTGAGACCGTCAGTTCATAACTAAAAGGAAATGCTGTTGGTATGGGCCACTTCTATTATCTTGCTTATTAACTTAATCCAAGATCTAAGTTTATTAAAATAAGCCTCTTCTGTTATTTCTGCTTTATTTTCTTATTAACTTAATTTAAGTCTTAAAATAAGCCTTTTCTGTTTTTTCTACTTAATCATAACCTATGTTATAATTTTACTTGCAATTGTCACTTTTATTCTCTTTTATAATCTATATATTATAAATATAATTACAAGTGTTTCTTTTCTATTCTAGTCTGTCTTCTTTTATTATGATATTGAGTTCTCTTTAATTCTCTTATATTATATGACAATCTTGGCTTGGGACTACGCCCGACTGTCACGAATTTACTTATCATAATAACTGCTTTGCTTTTATTCTATTATCTGCGCAGTAAATGCAGATCTAGTTACATTTCTGTTTATATCTTCTAGTCTTGTCTAATAATTAACTTGATTCCTTCTTTAATTCTTTTAATTCTTCACTTCATTTTCTTATATTCTAGGAAGTAGTTTTATTCTATTTGGTTGGTTATAAAAAGCTGTGCTCAAAATCCATTTCCATGTTTTAATACTAAATAATGCTATAAACAATAATCCGTAACTGTAAGATATTTCTTTTATTATTTCTTTACTTATTGGATATTGCAAAATACAGTAATTTCTCTATTTTACACTAATTCTCTTTTTCTTTCTTTTTATTATTGCAATTATGTTTATCGTTATCTTTTTAATATTAAACTATAGAAATGTATTCTCTTTTCTAAACCAACCAATTAATCTATCACTTACTTCCCAATCAAGTTATTAGATTTTCCCTTTTTATTTATTTTTCGCCGTTTTAGCATAATTTACTGCAAATTTCTATTTTTCTCTTTTTATTTCAGCTTTTCTTATTTTACGTCTAATTTCTGTAAATCTAGTGTTCTTTTATTTTAGTCCGTACTTGTGAATCCTTCTCTTTACTATTTTATTTGCGTAAAAAGGAATAAAAAGAAGCTAACATTTACAAGCTAAATTTCAACTTTAAAATAGATGTAAATAACTATAAATTTCTTACTTTTAGGCTTATGCCTTTCTCTAACTGTCAAGTCTAATATTAATTAAATATAAGCTCTCTTATACAATTTACAGTCTCAACATAACTAATTAACATAATTAATTACTGAAATAAATACTGAATAGAATTATTCAATGGGAATCTAACAATTATATATCATAAACGTAAAAGATATATAATTAAATCCACTCACCTACCGTCCTTAGCTTTAAATCTCCATCTTCTAAAATTATTACGCCATTCTACAACTTCTCTCCTTTAATTTGTTGCAATTTCTCTATTTTGTTCACATATATCTTATTTGGGTTTATTTGGTGAAGATTTGTGAGAAATAAGAGAAAAGAATGAAGAAAAAAGCCATTGTTTACTCTAAGATAGGGATGAAGAAGGTGACGGCTGATGGAACGAATTACATTACGTTCTCTCTTATATAGATGCAGCCCACCAATTATCTTATTAATCATCTACTTAATTGATCATTCAATTAATTTTTATGTGCAGTAATATACTGCCTATATGTACACATTCAAATCTAAGTCAACTATTATTTCTTTTCCTTATTAATTGACATTTGCTAGTGATTACGTTACAATCCTAGTTAATAGCCCCATTAATAGATTAACATGTCACCTCTATAAGTTAATTTCCCTAATTAATATTTTACACATTGTAACGTTTCATTAATTGGCATGTCAATTAATTCCACCATTCAATTAACATATATATTTAATATGCATATATATTTTTTAATCCAGATTTTAATTTGAACATTTATTTGTTACATTTATATGTAAACCTCTTTAAATTGAGGGATCTGATATATACACATACACGTTATATATTAATCTCCAATATTAATTCACATATTAATTAATTGCACTTTTTAGCTGATTCTGTTTGCAATGTTAATTATTCCCCTTATTTTTTCCTCTTACATCTACTTCTCTTAATAATTTACATTCATTACAAATATAATAAATTTGTTACTACTTTTATAAATATCCTATGAATTAATTGCAAATGTTTATGATTGATAAAATTTTCATATTTGCACATGTAATTGTTTTTTACGCCAAAATTTCAAACGGCTACAACTTCTCTGTTAGAAGTCCATTTAGAAAACATTGTATATGGAAGTTGATCAGAAAATTGCCACGAACACAATGGTATAAATTTTGTTGTCAAATTCCAACATTAGAAAAAATTCATTTTTCATTGCTTTCATAGTTATTATTTAAATTTATTTTAATTTAACTATCAATAAAACGTGGGGTATTACATTCTCCCACCCTTTAGGAAATTTCGTCCATGAAATTTGATAAGGGTAAAATTATGTAATTTTTTGCATCAATCACATTCATTTTGTGTACATCCAATTTTGCGACCATCCATGTTCTTGTGCAAAAGTGTTATTCAATACAAAGTATATGCATGTACATGAATTTCTAAGCGGTACCTCCTATATGAATGCTTTTCTTCTTTAAAAATTTACTTAAAATATGATGCACACACCCTAAATATATTTGCAATTTCTATATGAATGCAATCTTTTGAAAACTCAAAATGTTTTTCATCCAATTTTTCCCATACTCCTACTGTATAGGGGTGTAGTTCAATGAATTTTTCATACAAATCCTACCACACAACTTTTAATATTCGAATTTAAGAAAAATCTATTTTTCCGAACTCGATTTCTTATGTCAGAAAGAAGGTAGAAAACAGAAAAACTCCACATTTCTCCATTTTTGTTTTGCGCACATCTTTTTTCATACTTGGAATTTAGGCTACTATTCTATAAAAATCCCTATTTACTTTCCCAAGCACGGTTTTCATAAGAAATATTTTTCTTTTCAAACTTTTTCATAAGCTTAATTTATGGGAAGATGTATTTTTCTTTTGCAATTCTCATTTATTACTATTGACGTTTATGTTGCTCTCTTTAGATCTTACTGTTTTTCTTTTAGTTACCTATATCTGCTTTTACTCTTCTTTTAATACAGCAACTAAACACAACTATCATCTAGGGCAAGGAGGTCTAGGACCATGTCCACTCTGACACAGAAAGGTCATACTCTAGGAATCCAAGTAACCCATATGCTCCTCCTGCCGCCTATTACTTATTACCAACTTTCGTTGTATTACTCATGATGAATAAGATCTATTCATCCCTTCTATTCCTTGCTCAAAAAAGAAGAACTAAGTCTCATTTACTGCAATGGACAAGGATTTCAATCTATGCAGTCTCTATCTAAAAAGGCAACTAAGCTTGGGAAATTTTATCTTTACCTTTCATTTTTCCCCAACTAAGGTCTACTTTTTCCAACCACGTGTGTCTTACTATTTTACTAATATCACTTCACTATTCTTCTATAGTCTACACACATGAAGCAACATTTCTAGGTTTTGACTAGTGTCCTATACACCTTACGGGAACTTTTATTATTACTACTAGGAGTAGTTACTGCTATAGCCTTATATTTTTCCCGTTACACCTAGGAAATGATTCTTATCTACTTCATATTTAAAAGTCTGATTTGGTTCGGTATTTATCATTTTTTTTCAAAAATCAAAACTCCTAAATTTCTAAAACATCAAATCCCAAAATTCTTGCCTTCGAAAGTGTTATTTTGAAGGTTTCTATTAAATTCAAAGGTACTCGGTTACCTTAAATTTTATCTTTTCAAAAACTTATTTACCTTTTCACCTGACCATTTTTCTTTAAAACATGTCTTGCTTGTTCTTAAAACACACTACAAGAAAATCAGCTTTTGGTTGCAAAAATTGGTGGCGTTTGAATGTAAATGCAACTAATAATATTTTCCCTTATTATATAAATGCCACCAAAAATGTTTCAATTCCCGCCTTTATAAAAAAATTCTGCGTTTGCCCAAATAAACGTAACCAAAAGATTACCGCCTTGTTATTCCTATGCTCCTTAGAAAAATTCAATTCTTTCCCCCCAAAATAAGCAACCCTAAATCAAATTCGTTCTCTAATCCAAATTGGTAATGCTCAGCTGTTCTAATCCTTGATAAGAAGTCGACTTCTAGAAGCAACAAGGCTACCTCCGATTCCCATTCGAAAGAATCTCCAATGATCCGTATTTACCATAGTAATCTCCACTCGAGCTTCCTTCTTCTTTATTTACTTCTAATCTTTACCCGAATGATCTGTATTGTTGAATTCGTTATTGAATTCATTGCGTGTATTAGAAAACGTACCATGAATTTGGATTTTAATCATTCATGACTGATCTATTTTTGAACTCATTACGTGTAAAATTCAGATAAACACATCCAGCTTTTGATAAGTTTCCATCTCTTTTGTGCTGCAGCAGGATTAACAAGCACTTTGGTTAAAACGAGTAAGTTTCCAGCTCTTGATACATGAATATGATAATGACTATGCCGATGTTTTCTTCTGATGGAAAATGTTTGAGCAAAACTATTAGACATTTAAAATTAATCATGTGGTGCTTAAGCACCATTAAGCGATGCAACATATTCTGTTAAGCTTTGCAATGTTTGATCACTAAATTTTGGTTGCAGTGGACGTATTGATATCCAAGACTTCTTGTCTAATTATGGTATAGGGAATTTCCATCTTGCTGAAAAGGTCAGTCTTCATGCTGTCCGATTGGGGATATGTTACTATCGTGTTGAATTATTCGTTAATTTTTATATTTGTTGTTGGACTTGCAGTAGAATGTGAATATATTTCTTCCCTGTTTTCCTCAATTATGGATTAAACAAGAAGTTGATATGTTTTTCGTTTAAAAAACAGTAGTTCTTGGCCATACTCCTTTAGATATCTCTTTAATCCGATAGTACTCTTTTTTCCCCTAAACAAATTTTTATTAATGCAGATTAGGTGTTTGATGAATATACATAGTTATAAGTTAGTAAAGGAATATGCAGTTACTACTATTGAGCTTTGGTTTTAAAGACATTTAATATATAATGAGAGGTGTTTCTATACTACAATTATAGTTACCGTCTGCATTCTTCAATTGGTTGTAGTCATTTAAAATTAATTACTGTATAAGCGAATATATGGAACTTTTTTACTGCACCGAAAAATACAGTCTCTGCAAGGTACAACATGTTTCCGATGTTTGAAAATGCTTACATGTTTTGACTTTCCTCCTTTTTCATATAACAAATCATATGAGTAAATGTTTTTCGTATAGATCTTCTGATTTCATTTTAGCATTTCTGAATTTCGGTATTTTGCACATATTCTTTTCCCTTCCCTATATTTTTAACTTTCCATTGTTATCAGTCATACGTAAAAATGATTTACTTCTAATTTAAACTTTATATTTCTGTACAATCTCTGATTCAGTATCAGTTTGTACTCTTTATTCAGTATCAGTTTGTCATGTTTTGCAAAGACATTTCCCTCTTCATTGAACCCTCAAGTTGTGAATAAACAGATTGTTCTTGTGCTAAATGATACTTCTTATGGGTCAGTAAGTTGAATATATACGTAATGAGATGAATGTGCATGATTCTACGGTAAGATACGAGTGCTGGTTAACTTGTGAAAACTACAACACAGTGCAGTTACATATGGCAAGTAAATGGAATGAAGCATGCAAGTTGTGCGCAAAGACCTTTCATCATTTATTTGGACAATTAGGATCATTGGGTGATATTTTACTTGTACAGAGGCATGAAACTATGTGTACTTTCACTGAGTATATCTGTATTTTTTTTGTGCTTTTGCAATGATTGATTATTACATAGAAAGAATATGGTAAACAGTTTATAAAAATCTATGTTTCACCACGCATATAATTTAGAACGAGGTATACTTAGATGTTTTTCCTACAGCTGGACTCACCTGTGCCCTCAGAAAAGCATGCAGAACAGCTCTGAAGACCTAACAATCTAACAGTGAAGTTGGATAGAGCTATAGAACATCTTATGCTTCCTAAAGATAAAATTACGGCTGATATTTTGAAGAAGGTCACTGTATACGAAGAGCCTATATCAAAGTTTATAAGTCGATGCAAACAGAGAAAGATTGCTCAAGCAAATCAGTCACAGCAAATTAATTTGGAAGCTTCTGACACATCATCAAAACATCAAAATTTCTTACCTTGTGCTACATATAGTTCACAGTCTAATGTAGGCCATGTTCGAACCAGCTCACAGTTTGATTCAACAGTTGAACTTAATTACCTTAGAATCAAAGATAGATCCAGCACTCATCGATCTATCTACGAATACTCAGCAGGTCAGCGTCAAAACTATTATAATCAACTGGTGAAAGAAGCTACACCATGCCAAAATGTTCCAATTTCTTTGCCTCAATATTGTCACAACTCCTCGCGTAAAACCAAAGACAGTGTTATGCTATCATCTTCTCCAAATTCTAAACTTCCCACTGAATCTACAAGCTCCCCTCTAGTTGATAGCGAAGAAGAAAAGTTGTTACTACCTTTGCTTGCAGAGAGCTATAGTCAAGATGGCAACCAGGGTGCAGTAGAAACTTCTAAAACAAGTGTGAGGAAACAGCCTATTGATTGCTTGATAAAATCGGTTAGTGATGATATTTTATTATATTTGTGTTAACATGGTTATAGTATTTTTATTTTTTGTTAATTTACATCTAATTTGGTCTTTCAGTCTGAATATTTCATTGAACATGGCTTTCTACATCTTTTAAGTGATTTATAGTTCAAAGTTATATCCATGCCTTTTGCACATCATTTGAATTTATTTGGCTATGTGATTATGGAATCACCATTTTTGGCTAAACCTAAATTTATTTTCAAGTTGCTACTGGGCTTGCTTTGTGACATAAATTTCATTTGATGGTTAAGCTTAATAGTAAATACATATTTGTTTGGCATAGAGATAATGTTGTTTGAAAAGTTAATCAGTTTGCATTCTTATACTGACAGATATATAGTCAACCAAGTGTTATTTTTCTCGTCCATTAATTGTATGATTTAAAATTATTCTTCAGTTTCTATCACTAGAACTTGAGTACCATCACCCAGCCATTGAGAGCATTGAATCACTTGTTGCTATGAATGATATGATACCAATTTCGAAGTGTGGCTATGGCTATAATGGCAGTATGATTAAAGATATTGCTGAATTGACAAATTATTGCCCACCATCAAACAAAATGAAATGGGACATAACCGCCATACCCCAAAATGTTTCCTCAATTGGAAATGTAAATGGTGAATTTAAGCAGAAGCTTGATTTTATATCATCAGAAGTCAAATCTACCGATACAACTTTTGTTAAAGGCATCAAATATGAGGTAACATTTCATCCTAATCGATTTGAGTATTTGGTTTCAATACAAGGAAGTTCAATGCCTCCTTTTAATTTGTACTTGTATTTTTAAATATTTGTTATTTGTTTGTTTAGAAAGCATTAGTCCTAACAGTCCTATTTGATATGTTGGATAGTGCAAATGATTCACTTAGGGTACATGTTTTATGCAGATTAATCGTGCATTGATCGAAGAGATAAGGGAGATTAATCATAAACAGATTGAGTTGGTTCTTGAAGTAAGCGAGGAGGATACTACATCCGAGTATAGAAGTGGGAATGTTGTTAAATGCTCTTACTCAACTGCTTCTCTATGTTCTGACTTGAAAGCACGATTATGTCATTCACAGATGGTAAGATTTAATTTGACATCGAATTTCCAATGCTATACAATTTTTATACGACCCTTAGGAATTTTCAAAATCTTTTTTGTAAGCCTTATTTTTGGATGCATATGTGATCCAAGATAAAGTTGAATAAGTAATTTAGAAAGACTCATTAGTCATTATTAAATAGTTCTTGTACTATGTTAAAAGGGATAATTAGTGTAAATCACCTTTTGTGTGCAAAATAGGCATTAATTTTTCTTCAGGCTAATGCTACCACATTTTTCTTGAAGTGTCAAACATTTGAGAGCATTACATGAGTTTATGCCATATTCTAAAGCATGAACACAATATATATACATGTAATGGGAATCATCACTTTTAATGCATTATCACCAATTTTTTTGGCAAATATATTATAGGTGATTCTAACAAATGCTTTTATTTTATTTTACAGTCTTCAATACTGCCATTGAGATTCTAGGTTCCTCCTGAGTACCCAAAATGCTCACCTTTCCCTATGATTGATCTTGGAATCGACCCCAAGTTAGTCAATATTTGTTGGGTACTTTTCAAGAGTCCTATATATTTCTAGCACGGTCGTCCGAAAAGATTGTTACCATAAACCTTTAGCATCTTTGTACAAATCGTGACTTAAGTGTAACCGACCAATATGTTAAAACTTACACAATTTATAAAAGCAAAAACTTCATGTGGTGAAGCCTTTTTGCAAGCTGCTAAATTATTCTAAATTTTATAAATGAAATTATGTTTACAAATAGAAATGGATTTTCTACTTGCAATGTTTCTATTGTACAAATCATATTTGAAGTCCTACGAGCTAACGTAATTGTTTGACTATCTGTTGTGCTTTCACTTGTGTAGGCATCGGACTTTTGAAGAGAGCAAATTTGGACTTGATGATACTAGCTTTCACTTGTGTATGCAACAAAGGATTATGGGTAATCAAACATTTTGTTAGCACTAGTTAGATATAACATTTATTAGTACCCGATGTGTAAATTTGTATACAAATGGTTATTGTATGTGAGTTAGGTCATTTTGTCGAAAAACTATTGTATTGGAATGGTTATGGATATTTTATATTATTATATGGTTAATGTGTTTTTTAACTTATTTGAATATGATGATTATGTGAGTGATTGTTGATTGATATAATAGAACCAAAATAGACCATTAACATGAAATAATAGCATGAAAAAATGGTGTAAAATAATAAAAAACTTTTAGTAGCGTTTCAAAAACGCTACCGAAATATATATAGTGGCGTTGAGTAAATGCAACCGTAAAACAGGGGTAAAGTTGGAAATTCTATTAGTAGTGCCAAAAAATCTTTTGGTGGCATTTTTTAAACGCTACAAAAAGATTTATGGTGGCGTTTGAAAAACGCTGCCAAAAATGCATTTATAGTGGCGTTAAAATAAATGCAACAAAAAATCATGGATTTTTAGTGGCATGTTTTCTCGTAACGATTATCGGAACGCCACTAAAAATACGTAGTGGCGTTTTTTGGGCGCTACAAAAAATCAGTTTTCTTGTAGTGACATTTTTCTTTTTGCTTGACTTCAAAAAAAAATGTCCTCACATGTTTTCAAAATATCTTCTTTTCGTAGATTTTCAAATTTACTAAAAATGAAGTAGATAAGAACAATTATTTTATCAAAAATCCCTTAACCTTTTCTACTCTTCCAATTACTTAACTTTGAAGGAGTTTCTAACTTACTACACTTAATGGTTTTATACCTTAATGTATTGGAATTACTTTCTCTTATGAGAAACCATTAACGCACTACAACAAAATGACCCTTTAATGGCGTTTAAAAAACGCTATAAAAGGCTTGTACATCGTTTTTATAAACGTTGTAAATCAACATGTTGTAATAAATCGGTGACCTATTACTGCAGCAGAAGAAACGCTATAGAAAAACATGTTTTTTACAGCGTTTTGAACATGCTATAAAAAGTCTTAGTAATGACGTTCTTAATATGCTATAAAAGTCATCCACAGCGTTTTTATAAACGTTGTAAATCAAAATGCTATAATAAATCGGTGACCTATTATTGCAACAGAAGAAACGCTAAAAAAAAACATGTTTTTATAGCATTTTGAACATGCTATAAAAAGTCTTATTAATGGCGTTCTTAACACCATTTTAAAAATTATTTTTGCAGTACGCACATATTCATTATCACATTATAATCGACAAATTTACATAAACACAAAGTATCATTTCGCACAATCATATAGATCATATTAAACAAAAAATAACTAACCATTCAACATTCACATAGAACAATGCATAACATATCGTAATATTTAATGAACATTACATTAGAAGTGTAAATAATACAAGTGATAAAAAGTTCGTACTACACATGACGATTAAATGTGCAAACCAAATAAGTTGTTACTTCAAAAGAACTTCAAATTGCTAATATACAACAGCATTTTTCCATTTGTATGCACCATAGATGGATAATTACCTATGAAAAATAAATTCAACAATTATCAATTATAGCTATACATACATACATATGTGTGTGTGTGAAACTTAATTATATAAATTTAATTAATTTGTATGGAACTTAATTAATTTATATAAAACTTGATTAGCTTAGTTATTTTTATAAAATTAAATTGATTTATATAAACTTTAGTTAATTGTATAAAATTTAGTTAATTTATATAATCATATGGAAACGATATCAATAACATATGGAATTTCCTGAAATGGATATAAATTTTGTTTAAAATACTTTATTCAACAATTGCATGTATATTGTTATAAACTTATTAATTTTTATAAAACTTAATTAAAATTTATAAACTTATTTAATTTAAAAAAACAGTTGGCTTATTTAATTATTATAAAACTTAATTAACTTAGTTACTTATTTTAATCTTAGTTGATTTATTGATGGTTTTCCATTTTTATTTTATAAAATGTTTTGGGACGTTTTAAAATTCGATTTAGTTAATATGTTTAATGAATTTTATAATTGTAATTTAGAATTAGGGAGATTTAACTATGCAAATGTTATTTTATTACATAAAAAAGTAGGAGCTAAAAACCTAAAAGATTTTAGACCTATATCTTTGATTAATTGTCCAGTTAAAATCATTTCTAAGGTTCTAGCCAACAGACTAAGTAATAGAATGAATGACTTAATTGATTGTTCACAATCAGCTTTAATTAAAGGGAGAAATATCACTGATGGAGTGGCAGTTGTTCAAGAGTATATCAATCACTGTTGTAAGAATAACATAACTTGTGCGATCTTAAAACTAGATTTTGCTAAAGCTTTTAATACAGCAGATTGGTATTTTCTTGTAGACATTTTTCACGCTAGAGGTTTTGGTCTTAGATGGATTAATTGGATTAAGAATTTGCTTAAAACTGGTAATTCCAGTATTATGGTTAATGGCATATTAGGTAATAAAATTCAATCTAAGAGAGGTTTAAGGCAAGGGGATCCTTTTTCGCCTTTATTATTTAACCTAGCTGCTGATGTTTTTGCTAAGATTATTAAAAGAGCAATGGATAATGGGGCCCTAGGATATGTAGGCAATGACATTTCGCGTAATGGTATATCGGTTCTCCAATTTGCCGATGATACACTGCTTTTTTCTTCCCATTTTCCTAGACACATTATCACTCTTAAGTTTATCTTATACAGTTTCGAGCTTCTATCAGGTTTAAAAATAAATTTCGACAAACGTTATGTTTTAGTTTTAAATGATTTTGATAAAGTTGAAAACTTAGTTGCTAACACTTTAAATTGCAAAACTATGAGCTTTCCTTTTGATTATTTAGGTTTTGTGATTAGACCTACCAAACTCAAACATGATGATTGGCTCATAATCATTGACAAAATTAAAAATAAGATCTCTAACTGGAATGGTAGATTTTTATTTAGAGCAGGTAGACTAGTCTAATTAACCCAGTTTTATCAGCCCTTCCGATTTATTGGATGTCCATGCATCTATTTCTAGATTGGGTTATTGATAAAATTGATAAAATTATAAGAGATTTTTTATGGAGTGGGGAAAACCCTAATAGTAGTATAAAATGTTTAGTTAATTGGGAAACTGTTTGTAAAGCCAAAAATGAAGGTGGCCTAGGAGTAATCAATTTGCGTAACATGAATTTATCCTTACTAGGTAAATGGTTATGGAAGTTTAAGGATATAAACGATAATGCTATTTGGAAAGAGATCATTACTAAATATTACTATAATGTCAATAGTAGTTTATATCAAATTTCTTCTTTAGTTACTCAAAATATTTCTAATTTTTGGAAAAACATTTTAAAATGTAATGAGGTTTTTAACTTAGGTATTAATACGATAGTACATTCTGGTAATTGTACTTCTTTCTGGCATGACCGTTGGATTTTGATTTCTCCTCTTAAGTTTGAATTTAAATAACTTTATGAAATTTGTAATTTAAAATTTGCGTTAATAAATGAAGTTTATTCTCCTAATATTGATCCTCCTTGGAATTTTAGTTTTAATAGTATTTTAGTAGGTTCAACCCTTAGGCAACTTTCTTTGCTTTATGCTAGATTAAATCTTTATAATATTGATAATGATAATGATATTATTAGTTGGGAATGGGATAAGAGTAAAAAATACGCTTCTAATTCTTTTTACAGATTTATTAATTTTTCGGGTACAATAAATGACTCTTTTAAATTTGTTTGGAAATCTAAT
This sequence comes from Allium fistulosum, assembly GCA_030737815.1. NCBI lineage: Eukaryota > Viridiplantae > Streptophyta > Magnoliopsida > Asparagales > Amaryllidaceae > Allium > Allium fistulosum. The sequence continues at coordinate 426,296,149 of CM060906.1, forward strand.
GCTCCTTCTTAATCTAAAATTCACATGTGGTTAATATTGCATGGAAAACTTAATACAATAGAATTTTTAAAGAGAAAAAACATTCAAAATGATAATAAATGTTATTTTTGTAATTTACATCTTGAAGACATTAAACATATTTACTATGATTGCGTGAATTCTTATTATATTCTTAAAAATACTCTTAAAATTTTTGACTTTAATATAATAACAAAAATTTCGGATTGTGACTTTTATTGGAATAACTTTAGATTTCGTTTCAATAAGAATATTAGATTCTTACTTGACACTTTATTCATTATTATTTGTTGGTATATTTGGTTTGAAAGAAATCAAAGAATTTTTCATAATAGTAGTAGTAATTTCAACAAATTGATTTTTATAATTTCTTCATTTTGTTTTAATTGGATTTCTAATCCCAAATATAAATTAGCTAATAATAATCTATTTAAAGAGTATCTTAATAAGGTTAATTATAATATTAATTCTTTTAAACAAAATAATAATATATTTAATTCCCACAATAGTAGTATTAATATTTCTACTAATTTATATGATGATCTCACTGTTAATCATTACTTACTCATGATTAAAGGTTCATAAGAATTCTTTTGTAGCTTAGTTTCACCTATTGTACTTGTCATTATTGGTTTTAGTTCACATGTAATTCTATTCTTTAATTTTGGTTTTATTAGTCTTATCTAGGTTTATATTATTTTCCTTTATAATACATATATATTTGTATAATGCATATATATATATATATACATATATATGTATTATTCTAATTTTTTCTTAGTCATTGTTCAGACACAGGTGTGGGTTATAGGGTGTCAGATTCATCTTACAGGATCACTTACGGTTCCATCACAGAGGAAGGACACTTTCATCTCTATCGTGGTGTACTATTTTCAGCTTCGCTCTGGAGTAGTTGCTTATCCTTTCCTTCATATTCAGATTCATGGAGTTTTCTTTCTTAGTTTTGTGATGGCATTCAACATTTTTGGGATTATCTTCCGTTTTTAGGTACTTCTAACACCTTAATATCGGGTGGTGGCCATGCCAGAACTCGATATTGGGGTGTGATGGGTGGTGGCCATGCCGGAACTCATCTTAGGGATACCTGACTTTCTTTGATTCTTGTATATAGTTTTTGTTACCTGCCAGGCATGTTGGCAGCGCCTTTTTCATTGTGATATATATAGTTGTATGTGTGCTCTCCTCTTTTTATAAAGGTTCAAACATTTTTCTCAAAAAATCTTAGTTGATTTATTAATGTTGTTGTTGTTATATTATTATTACTATTATTATTATTCTTCTAAATTTAGTTAATTTTTATAAACTTAATTAATTTTTACAAAACTTAGTTAACTTAGTTAATTTTTATAAAAAAATAATTTTTATAAAAAATAGATAATTTTTATAAAACTTAGTCAATTTTTATAACAGTTTAACAAAGATTTCAAAATAAGTTACATGATTTTTACAAAACTAATTTTTATAAAACTTAATTAAATTTTAAAAACTTATTTAACCTAAAAAATAGTTAGCTTTTTTAATTATTATAAAACTTAATTAACTTAGTTACTTATTTTAAACTTAGTTAATTTATTATTATAATTATTATATTATTATTATAATATTATTTCATTACTACTACTATTATTATATTATATGATTATTCTTCTTTTATATTTAGTTAATTTTTACATACTTAATTAATTTTTATAAAACTTGGTCAATTTTTATAACAATTTAACAAAGATTTCAAAATAGAGAACATGATTTTATAAAACTAAATTAATTTTCAGAAACTTTAGTTAATTTAATTAATTTTTTTTTAATTTTATTGATTTTTATAAAACTCGATTAACTTAGTTAATTTTTTTATATCCTTTAATTAATTTTTATAAAACTCACTTAATTAACTTAGATGAATATTTATAAGATTTAGTAAATAAATTAGTTAAATAATTTTAGTTAATTTTAATATAACTTAGGTAGATTTTATAAGAATTAGTTAATTTTTATAAACTTTTAGTTATAAAACTTGATAACATAGTAAACTTCTATAAAAATTAGTTAATTTTTACAGATTAAGTAATTTTTTTAATTTTAATTATTTTTATATAACTTAGTTACCTTAGTTAAATTTTTATACTTAGTTATTTTCATAAATTTTATAAAATTTTATTAATATTTAGATATTAATTTAATTTTCTAAAACTTAGTTAATTTTTGAAAAATTACTTAATTACTATAAAACTTGGTTAACTTAGTTAATTCTTATAAACTTTGTTGATTTTTATACACTTATCGGATTTCATGAATTTTCGACAGCACCTCCTTTGCGTGGTTAGTGCTTTCCCACATACCCCAATTCAATATATATTTACACGATCAAAACAAGATCAGATTTATATCATATATAACAAAATATACTTCATAACAGCGTGCACATTCAAATGCATAATAACATACCTTTTATTAGCAACTTTAGCTAGCCATCTTCCATATAGCAAAGGATATTGTGTACCTATATAGCAAAGTAATGGGAATAATTAGGGTGCAAATCTAAAAAAGAGTTAATGCCAATATTATTTATCAAGTAATACTTGCACACTTAGAGATAGAGCGCAAATTGTTCCATAAGATGAGCGGAAAATGAGCTTGATGATAATTCATGTCTTCTAGTCAGTAATCGTTATTCCATTCAGCGTTGGAAATTATAGCAACACCATGAAACCGTGTTTTTGCATTAAAAATTGAAGCTCGGTCATAAACACAACCGACAGCTCTAAGATTACAGGTTTTACATGCTGTCAACAATTTACACATCCTGTCAACAATTATAATACAGTGACAACAACTGACAGCTCTAAGACAGTGTAATGCCTATTTTTGTAGGATCTATGTAATACCATCTTTGTTGGTACTTGCTTGATAGCTCTAAGTTTAACATTATAATACAGTACCAAGCTATCGTAGTACTTTCATATTATAATACAGTACCAAGCTATCTAGATTGATATAGTTAATTCACTTGTCAGATTATATTCTTGGTTTAACATTATAATATAGTACCAAGCTATCGTAGTACCAAGCTTGCTATCAAGGTTAGTTTTAGAGCTAACGTAGTACCAAGCTGACAGTTTAACATTATAATACCAGTTTAACAACTGTCATATTATAATACGGTGACAACAACTGATAGCTCTAAGACAGTGTAATACCATCTGTGAAGTTTTCTTCAGTTGGGAGATAATGTCCACTATATGGCCATATTGCCTAAAATTTTCAGATTGGTGAATTTGGATAATGTCATTTTTCATGATGTGTTATGTGTTTAATAAAACAATGATGTTAGCTTCAAAATGCCTTCATTGACTACCATTCATCATGCAGTAGTTGTTGCTGCTCCAGATAAGAAGCTTGAATGTTGAAAAAATCCCTTTATCTTCTGCTCAAGTCAAGAATTTGGATCAATGCAATGCAATCTAGTTTGAATAATATAGCATTTTAGAGGCTTTATTTTACCTTTCCAACATACAAAGACCTTGATGTGTTGAGAACGAACATCAATTTAGAACCTTCTACAATGTTAACAGAGATTTGATGCTGTTTATATACTAGCTTCCCATCTGCCACAATGAATTCATATTCTTTACTTTCTTTCTGATAATTAGTATATTATGGAAGGCATGTAGGCTAACACATTGGTAATCATTGAATATTTTACTTGCAAAATTATAGAAGTTCATACCGGTCCAAGATATTTAATGCATTCTTTCTAAAGTTTACTTCTTGGGCAGTTTACCAGTTTCACTTCTCTACCGTCTCCTACATCCAGCCTTCATTTTGGACAAAAAGTCGGTCAATTGTAAATTATATTTCCTTTGATCAAGGTCCATCTTTTGATTTTTCCAGAAATTATAATTTTGCAGCATCCACTGTCTACTTAGATTAATGATGCACAACGACTATAAATGATCAAAACGCCTTAACCCAGAATATCATGCAATATTTCTTCAAGACCGACTACAATGGTCAAGAATCAAGCAACAAATCATTTAACATGATTTAGTTGACAGCACTGTCAACAAATCAATAGTTTATGTTAGTTACATGGGTGTAGCCACATGAAGAAATATAATATTTTATTCCTTTGTTCAACACAAACAAATGTTGTTTTGGCATAATGTCAATAAACTTATACTCTCAAATCAATCGAAAATTGCACACATATTCACTCAGAGATCAATCATATTGACATAATTGACACAATATCAAGCATAAAATCAAGGGAAACATAACCTCGATAGTTGCACCGAATATACTGTACAACATGTGCATAACGATGAGAAGCTTAAATATAGACTGAAGTGGATACATGATATACTCAAAAAAAGCTGCTGAAGTAATATTGTTGAATGAAGTTGAATGTGGTTGAAGGTAGATGCATGCTGGTTGTGGCAGTAGTTGAAGGTAGTAGCAATACTCTCAACTGAAAAAATGTGTTTAGCTGCGCATAGAGCGGTCTGGTCGAAACAGTAGCAAACACTGAGTGAGACAATGGAGTAGCAGGAGTAGAATTGACTAGCTTGTGATGTTGCAGCAAGATATAGTGAGCTTTGTCAACAAAACAATGGTTGATGCAAGAGCGAGCTGAAGTAGTGGAACAAAAAGTATGTTTTTTAAGAATAAAACAAGAGAAAACAAAACAAATTAAAGCACTATCATAAAACATAGCAGACTGTATAATACATCTAAAAGCATGAGTTATAGAATTTTTTGGAGCATAATACTCAAGTTTTTACAGCTATGATTTTTAATCCAAACCAAAATTGAAAAAATAAAGTGAAATCGGTAATTGTAATTATGTGTAAACTTAATGGATACTATTTTATTTTTAACTAAATTTATGTACTAATAGACTATAATTAACCCATTTGTGCTCTGATTGAATTCAAGTTTGCGAAGTGGGATTCAAAACACAAAATCAAGATCATTGTTTAATTGATTAAACTAAATGCTAAAATATCACGAGTAAATTACTTTAATTACAGTGGAGATGTTGATAAAAACCATGAGTAAATTACTTTAATTATAGTGGAGATCACATGAGGATATGGGAAACAAACTACTTTACAGTGGCTATGAAACATGTTATTCGCAACTACCGGAAAGTGTTACGAAACCAAATTGTAACTTCAGCAACAATTACAAAATAATGCAGAAATAGTAACGGCAAAAATTGTCACTAGTTTGTCAATTAATTTTGAGAAATTGTAACACCAAAATGTGTGACTAGATTTGTCTGAAAAGGTATTACCGATTAAAGCGTCCGAGTCCAGTAGAAACTATTTCCTTGAAACAATATTGTCGCCGCACGTAGTTCACAGATGTTAGCAATTTGTTTCCCAGGATGAAACGGACCAGCCCCGTAGCATGGTGCTTGTAGACGGAGCGCCGACGAACTGAAGAGAATATTGAACTGTGAACAGAGTTCTGGGAAGAGGAACATAAGGAAGAAACAAATTAATTCTAAGTGATTAATCTCGTTTTGTGGGCCCCTATATATAGGCTGGAGGAGGTGCCTATTCGGAGCGGTCGTGACTGTTGGAAAGGTTGCGACCCTTTAACCGACAGACGCGTGCGTACAGGCGCAATGTTCTAATTTTGAAGTTCAAAATTAACCGTTTCAGCGTAGCAGGCCCAAGTGGCAGACGGAGGCCCATCTAATCACGAGACCCCAAGAGCCCCAAGGCCCAATGCCCAATCTTTGACATTTTAATATTAATATGAAGGCCCAAAACCCACATTCCCAAAGTCTACATTACCATATCTCCTTCTTCTTTTGTTTTGATTTAGTATATTAGGTTATAATATATATGGTGGTATTGTAACAAATATTCCCCAATGTGGGACATTGTTACAATACACACAATACATAAAATAACTTTCTTCCCTAACCACTTCCTCATTCATTTTTCTAACAATCCCCTACATGAATGAGTAGTTGTTCATAGTTTCACGAGACATTTATCAGATCGGTTTAAAGTAGCACATGTGCCTTGAACTTTCCTAGTGATTACCTAATTGAATTACGGGCGAATCAGTAGACTTAGAATGTCCTTGAACTGTAAGCCTTTTGTGTAATTTATAAAATAGATAACACATGATAAATGTTTCTTATAATCCTTCGTTCTCTGTATGTGTTCGTTTTTGCCTTGAACACCTGCCTGGTCTCATAAGTGCTTAGAGAATTTGGCCTCATAATTCTCTTTGAAGCGGCGCCTTCGCACTTACGTAGGTGATTCTGTAAAGGGTATTCACAATTCCTCAAGTACAGTCATCATTAAAAGTATTAATACTTATCCTATTTTCCAACAAATAAAGCACTAACTTATCATAGGAATGGTTTGAGTGTAACAGTGCTATCAAGTTTCTCTTAAACTTAGTTGTCCCTTTGAACCTAGATTTTGGGATCTCCAGTCAACTAGGTGGGGTTTCCATTTTAGAAAAACTTCTAGTTTATGGGCCTTAACCCCATTCCGATCGATAAGGTTTGAACTTTCTCTTTTGGCAAGCCTTTTGTTAGTGGATCCGCTATGTTATCTTTAGACCTTATGTAGTCTATAGTGATAACTCCATTTAAGAGAAGAGTTGTCTTATTGTTTTATGTCTACGACGAATATGCCTAGATTTACCATTGTATAGTGTACTATTAGCTCTTCCAATTGCTGATTGACTATCACAATGTATACATATTGTAGGCACAGGTTTGCTCCAATTTGGAATATCTTCCAAGAAACTTCAAAGCCAATATGCTTCTTATGCGGTCTTATCTAGTGCAGTAAACTCTGATTCCATCGTTGATCTAGCTATACAAGTCTGTTTGGATGATTTCCATGATATTGCTCCATTTCCTAATGTGAACACATATCCACTTGTAGATTTTGTATCATGTGATCCAGTTATCCAATTTGCATCACTGTATCCTTCCACTGTTGAAGGATAGTTTGTATAGTGTAGACCATAGTTATGTGTATACTTTAGGTATCCTAGAACTCTGATTATTGTTTTCCAATGATGTTTACCAGGATTGCTGGTAAATCTACTCAGCTTATTTACAGCGTATGCGATGTCTGGCCTAGTGAAGTTCATAACATACATGATACTTCCTAGTATACGAGAGTATTCAAGCTGGTAGATGCCATCACCAGTGTTCTTCACCCAATTTTGGTTCATATCTACTGGTGATTTTGCAATAGTTATATTATATTGCTTGAATTTTTCAAGTATCTTGGCGATGTAATGTGATTGGGATAACGCATATCCCTGTGGTGTTCTCAAAATTTTGACGCCCAATATCACATCAGCCAGTCCTAGGTCTTTCATATCGAATCTAGAGGATAACATTTCCTTTGTAGATGTTATTATGGCCTTGTTATTTCCTACGATCAACAGGTCATCAACATAAAGACAAACAATGACATATCCTAAATGTGTGTGTTTCATATAGACACATGTATCTGATTCATTTATTGTGAATCCAATTGATAACATAGTTTCATCAAATTTCTCATGCCATTGTTTTGGAGCTTGTTTAAGGCCATAAAGTGACTTTACTAATTTGCATACTTTATTTTCCTCTCCATAGCTCAGAAACCCTTCAGGTTGCTTCATATATATTTCTTCCTCTAGTTCACCATTCAAAAATGCAGTTTTTACATCTATTTGATGTATTTCTAAATCAAGTATGGATGCGATTGCAATAAGCATCCTAATTGATGGTATCCTCGTCACTGGTGAATATGTATCAAAATAGTCCAGTTCTTCCGTTTGTCTGAATCCTTGAACTACAAGACGAGCTTTGTACTTGTCTATTGAACCATCAGGTTTCAATTTCTTTTTAAATATCCATTTATTACCTAAGGTTTTGCATCCTCGAGGTAAATCAACTAACTCCCAAGTATGATTAGCCATAATGGATTCTATCTCATTGTTAATAGCCTCTTTCCAGTAAGGGGCATCGCTGGAGGACATAGCTTGTTTGTATGTCAATGGATCATCTTCTAACATAAAGGTATAGAAGTCTGGTCCAAAGGTTTTTGAGGTTCTAGACCTTTTACTTCTTCTTGGTTCCTCCACTTGTTGATCAGCACTAATTTGCTGAAGGTTATCTTCAGTATCCTCAAGATAATTGGAGATTTCATCTTCCCTTGGTCTCTTATGAGTATCACTGTCAGTGCTCTGCTTTAAAGGGAATATATGTTCGAAAAATCTTGCATTTCTCGACTCAATGATGGTATTTTCATGAATATCATCAATTTCTAATTTGTGTACTAAAAATCAATAAGCAGCACTGTTTTGTGCATATCCAATGAATACACAATCAATTGTTTTTTGTCCTATCTTGACCTTCTTTGGTTTAGGTATCTCTACTTTAGCAAGACACCTCCACACTTTTAAGTATTTGTAGGACGGTGGTCTATTTTTCTGAAGTTCATGAGGAGACTTGGATGTTTTCTTTCGTGGTATTTTATTTAAAATATGATTTTGCCGAAAGAATAGCTTCTCCCCAAAAGTTATCTGGCAGTCCAGAACTTATTAATAAAGCATTCATCATTTCTTTAAGAGTTCTATTTTTCCGTTCGGCTATACCGTTGGATTGAGGAGAATATGGTGCTGTAGTTTGGTGTATAATGCCATGCTCAGCGCAAAATTCTTCAAAAGGAAATTCATATTCTCCTCCTCTATCACTTCTTAAAGCTTTAATTTTCTTGTTGAGTTGATTCTCAACTTCTGCTTTATACTGTTTAAACATATCGAATGCTTCATCCTTGCTTCTAAGGAGATACACATGATAGTACCTAGTACAATCATCAATTAAGGTAATGAAATACCTTTTTCCGCCTCTAGTTTGACACATTTTCAAATCACATACATCTGTGTGTATTAGATCAGATGTTCAGTATCTCGTTCAACATGATGAAACGAGGTTCTTGTCAATTTTACTTCTGCACAAATTTGACATTTATAGTTGGAGTCTATGTTACATTTTGGTATAAAATCTAGATTAATTAATTTTCGCAATGTATCAAAATTTACATGCCGTGATCTAGAATGCCATATGTTAGAAGAGTCAACAATATAAGCAGAAGATTCACTTTTATTCATATCAGTGTTTGGTACAATTGTGGTTACATTTGCTTTAAATAAACCATCACACACATATCCTCTTCCTACATACAATCCATTCTTTGATAATACAAACTTATCCGCCACAAAAGTTAATTTGAATCCATGCTTGTTGAGTAACGACCCTGAAATCAGGTTCTTGCGAATTTCTGGAACATGGAGAACGTCACTTAAAGTAAGCTCCTTTCCAGAAGTTAGTTTCAGCACAACCTTTCCCTTGCCTTCGACCTTTGATACAGATGAATTTCCCATGAAAAGTTGTTCATCATCAGTTGCAGTTTTATAGTTTGTAAACATCCACTTATTAGCACATATATGTCGAGTGGCTCCCGTGTCTACAAACCATTTCTTTGAGTTACCAACAAGGTTGCATTTTGATATTACTGCACATAAATCCATATCAGAAATGCCATCTGACGCTTTAGCCATATTAGCTTCTGATTTCTTCTTTTTGGGTGCGCGACATTCGGCAGCTTTGTGTCCTTTCTTTCCACAGTTATGACAAGAACCCTGAAATTTCTTCGACTTCTTTGGCGCATTCTAGCGTTTTCTCTTATTAGGTTTGTCTGACTCAACTACATTTGCTTTGGCCGCCATATTTTGAGAAATCTTTTTCTCAGAATTTCTGTTATCTTCCTCAATTCTTAGCCGAACTATGAGTTCTTCCATTGTCATTTCCTTACGCTTGTGCTTAAGGTAATTCTTGAAGTCCTTCCAAGATGGAGGAAGTTTTTAAATGGTTGCGACAACCTGGAAGGATTCGCTAAGAGTCATCCGTTCATCTTCCAGTTGACGAATGATGAGTTGTAGTTCTTGAGTTTGGTTGATCACAATCTTTGAATCTACCATTTTGAAGTCGAGAAATTTTCCAACGATGAATTTCTTCATGCCTGCATCTTCAGTTTTGTACTTTCTATCCAAGGCCGTCCATAGTTCCTTGGATGTTGCTACAGTACAGTATACACTGTAGAGGCTATTATCTAGACCATTCAGAATATAGTTTTTACACATAAAATCTGAGTTTTTACAGACATTGAATGCCTCTACTTTTATTGCATCGGGTTCGAGTTCGCCTACCACAGGAGCATCTTCAGTCAGAAACTTGGCGAGTCCCAATGTTGTTAAGTAGAACAACATTTTCTGTTGCCAACGCTTGAATTCCATGCCGTTGAACTTCTCTGGCCTTTCTCCATGAGATATTGCCATTGTTGGAATCACAGGCACAGGCTGAGCGTTTGTCACCCTTTGTGTTGGTGCAGCGTTATTGTTGCTATTCTCCGAAATCGTCGTTTGCAACAATCAAATATTGTTTCAAGATTGTTATTCACAACTACCAGAAAGTGTTACGAAACCAAATTGTAACTTCAGCAACAGTTACAAAATAATGCAGAAATAGTAACGGCAAAAATTGTCACTAATTTGTCAATTAATTTTGAGGAACTGTAACACCAAAATGCATGACTAGATCTGTCTGAAAAGGTATTACCGATTAAAGCGTCTGAGTCCAGTAGAAATTGTTTCCTTGAAATAATATTGCCACCGTACGTAGTTCACGGATGTTAGCAATTTGTTTCCCAAAATGAAACGGACCAGCCCCGCAGCGTGGTGGTTGCAAACGGAGCGCCGACGAACTGAAGAGAATATTGAACTGTGAACAGAGTTCTGGGAAGAGGAACATAAGGAAGAAACAAATTAATTCTAAGTGATTAATCTCGTTTGTGGGCCCCTATATATAGGCTGGAGGAGGTGCCTATTCGGAGCGGTCATGACTGTTGGAAAGGTTGCGACCCTTTAACTGACAGACGCGTGCGTATAGGCGCAACGTTCTAATTTTGAAGTTCAAAATTAATCGTTTCAGCGCAGCAGGCCCAAGTGTTAGACGGAGGCCCATCTAATCACGAGACCCCAAGAGCCCCAAGGCCCAAGGCCCAATCTTTGACATTTTAATATTAATATGAAGGCCCAAAGCCCACATGCCCAAAGTCTACATTACCATATCTCCTTCTTCTTTTGTTTTGATTTAGTATATTAGGTTATAATATATATGGTGGTATTGTAACAAATATTCCCCAATGTGGGACATTGTTACAATACACACAATACATAAAATCACTTTCTTCCCTAACCACTTCCTCATTCATTTTTCTAACAAAACAAACCACGAGTAAACTAGTTTTTGTCATGCTTGCGTTAAGTCGACAACTTGCACTAATGCGGTTTCAAAAGTAATTGCAAGAATAAATGTCTACTGAATATATGATTACATTTTAGAAAATGAACCAAAAGGTAACCTACCAAATACATCCCATATCCATCTTCATACGAAGGTAATGATGCATCTTGGCTAGCCATTTTCATCCCATAAGCAGCACCACCTTCAATATTACAGAGGCAATATTTATAAGTAAATCAAACTGCAATATCACCTACATTTATCAGTGAATCAAACATAAATAGTGAATGTTACCTCCTAAATAATATTATCAGGAAGCCTCAGAGAGAAAAATAAAGAATAAGAAGAAATCCGTTGTTTCATTAAACATCTATATTGCCTGTCCCTGTTCCAACAGCTCTATTTTATCAAAACACCATGTAGAAATTCGACTTAAAGACGTTGAATATGAAAAGCAGTTTGCTTTATTTAATCATGTCATAATTTTGAAGCAGCTTTATCTTTTAATACTATTACATTGCCAAATATAGTCCCATATTCACCAGTAAATTCAAGGATGACAAAAAATAATTAACATATTCTCATCATAATATTTTAAGAGACTATAATAGGTTCTGCAACTTTTAAGCATGCACTGAACCATGAAAATCACTTATTAGGATCTGAAATTTTGTTCTCGATAGGGATTGCTTATTTTAAATGATCCCTCAGTTAGTTGTCATTGATTTTTAAGAAGGTTTTGCAATTCCTTACACAATTGAAATAAGGTCAGCGTAAGCATATTATTTCTTGAGTGGAGCTTTTGATTTGTCTAGTCATTGGAATTTTTTTGTTGCTAATTAACTAGCTTGCAATGGTTAACTATTTATGTTGAATAATAAGATTTTGACTATTAATTAAAACTCTCCCTGCACATTTACCCCTTTATGGGTTTGATTGTCTCATCATACATATTTAAATGAAACGTTGTCCACATATTATAACATTATAGCATTTTATGTTTATTACAGAGTCAGATGACTAGAGTTGATCATTTGTGTTTGCAAGTACATATTTTCTAGCCTACAACATCAACAATGCTTTTACTGATGCTTGGTGTCATAGCTTTACGTCTCAACATAAGCTCTACAAATTTATCCAAAAATCACTTGTAAGTCACTAGTGGGTGGTAACCGACATCCTTGAATAGCGCCCACAATCCAGGTCTATAGTTGAAGTTGAAATGGGTGAGTTTTTTTTAATAAAATTAGTTTGTTGTTGTTGAATAAAATTGTTGATGCCTTAATTCTTGAAGTGAATCATGTACCTTTTCAAAACTTCTACAATATTTATTAAGTTATCAAATGATTGACTTTTGTCAAAACCAACTGTCCTTCACTTTGAAAAGTTTGCTATTATTGAATAAACTGTCGTTTATTTCATAAAAAGAAAAAAGTGGAAAGTTATCGAATGAACAAACACTAAGTTAATAAAATTCATGTTAGCCTATAAAAACACTAAGAAAAAAGTGGATAGTTATCAAATGAACAAGAACAGGCTTTTTTGCCTCATTATTAGCATATTTATTAATTGCATTCGAAATAATAATGTGCTAGCATATAAAACCTTAGACACCTAAATGATATCCAGTAATAAAGCCTTTACATTCTACTAGAAAAGCTAATATTTTCTATAATTTAATGATGTTGAGGAAAAAAACATAACCTACATTATCGGGTGATATGCAACATTGGCCGATTGGTTTGGCTGACCTAGTTGCTAACCGAGCAAGCAGCTTGTTCTCAGCAATTCCTACACTACCTGTGCATTGTGTAGTCTTAGCAATCTCTTTCCTTATTCTTAATGCTAAATTTTCAGGATCTTCAGAAGAGTTGCTCACATCAAGAAATTCTTCATCGCAGCTCACTGCCTGCAGTATATTCTGGCAAATTATTATTAGTGAGATAGAAATGAAGCGTGATCATAATTAGTTATATTAAATAACTAGTCTAGCATCAGAACCTCCCCAGCTGAACTATTGATATTAATTTTCATTGTTCGTCATCATTGGCCTTCCCTTTTACCTAATTTCACATCACTTGAAAAAATTCAAACAATTATCGTGTGTTGTTAAAAATACAAATTCTCTCATTTACAAACCTGAACTTTGGTGCAATATTTGTGCAATATGCTATAAAACTTATCAGCAACCTGCAATTAAAAAAAGCATCTAAGAATAAAACTGATAAATCAAAGTCATAGCCTATAGACATAAGGTGAAACTGATAAATCAGGAACCTGCAACCTATAAACATCTTGGCTTTTACTCCTGCGAACAAATAACAATAAATCAAAGTCATAGCCTATAGACATAAGGTAAATAAAAAATTAAACTCAAAACAAATTTTCACCATAATCTCGTGCAGGATAATTCGCAGAGGAAAATTTTGCTGTTCCTTTAGGATTACCTGAGTGGCACACTGCTATAGGCTTATTAACAAGCTCGGGATGGTTTCTAACAACCACCGAAACAAAAAAGCAGTCCTAAAAAGTGGAAAATAAATGCAAACATACAGTCAGAGGAAGAATAAATAGATGAGACAACTAAAAAAATCAGACATCAAATTTAACTTCTAATTTTTTTCCCTCTTCAAGTCAATGAGACAATAAAATGAATCAAACCAAGCAATTTTTAAATGCATGCCTCAAAATTCAATTCAATACCCATGACTGTTTTATAGAGAAACTTTTGTTCACCACACCAAGTAATTTCAATTCTAACATACAAGCTTTGAAAGCCTAGTGTAGTTAATTGAATATATATAATTTATGAACTCTCGTCCTCAGTCTTAGATACAAAACAGACTTACCCACTACCTTCAGATAATATTTAATGGTGACAGATTGTTTACATTTAATATATCGATAGATTGAAATTATGAAAAATAAATAAAATCTAACCCTAGTTTTGAGAAGCGCAAGCGACTAATCCCAAGTAAATCAAGAAATTGATTTTGTCCATAGCTTTAGAAGGAGTGCTCACTAATCAATGATGAAGGTGACTTACGCGAGAAAAGAATAGTGACAAAGGGTAGAGTTCACTTGTCTAGAGACAAGTAAATTGGGATTTTGTTTGCTTAGGGTTCTAATTGAGAGGCGGGAATGGGAAAGCAAACGCGGGAGCAAATTGGAAAAGAAGCGGCCAAAAAAATATATTGCATGCCTGCTCCTAAATTTTGACGTCTAATTGTTTTACAGCATAGTCCAACGTCATCTATATTTTCCTGTGCTTTAGACGGAAGTAAAAATTGCAACCAGCAATTAAACGCTGTTACTCGTTGCCATTTATAACTGGTTTTCTTGTAGTGACGCTAAAACCTTCTACGAATCCTTTAAAGGAGGATTTCATGTTTATGTGAAATTATAAGGAATTTATTTTATATTTTATCGAAATAGGCTGTACAAAATATGGTGTTTTTCATACCTTGTACATCTCTTTCACGTATTCTTTATAACTTGTACAAAACATCTTTATTTGTGATTCATAGAAAATTATATCATTATTCTTTTCATTCTAATAGATTAAAGTATGTTTACTCTATATTTGCTTACCTATGATATTTCCTACTAATTTCATTAATTTATTGTACATTATTTTTCAAAATAACTCATTTCCAAAACTACTTTAATTTTTTCATATACTTATTTAAATAATAAGTGTACATACAAACCGCTTTAGAGATTATCTCCAAAACTCATTTGGGTCAAAACAGATGTTGTGTAAAACACCGTTACTACATCCCAAAAATACTAATATATGGATTCAATTAAAATAAATATTAGTAAATCCCATATGTTATTTAAAAACATTTACTTTGGGAGTCACCTACTATAACAATAGCGTCATAATTTGTGCTTCCTTTATTTTTACCGAAAACGTCTATTACAACAATAAATGTTGTAGCCTACGTTTTCGATACTTAACACACTCTAATTTTTTATATTTAAAATCCTTGTTTACCTACAAGGAAGCTAGCGAGCTATAAATGCTATATAATTCTTCAAAAAGAATTTCACTTTTAACAAAATTTACATCATATAAAAACCAATTTAAATTTCATACCACTTATTTTTTTCAAAAACCCAATATTTACCTCCTCAAATATATTAACAGTTATATTTTTCAACTTTTCAATTCCAAAAGTTTCATTTTATTGGGCTAGACATAAAGTGAATTTTCTTTTTACTAAAACCTCTTATTCCTTCCAAAATAAAAATACTCGCCCCACTATTCCTAGGGAACTTTCCCACTTCATATGGATACTAATCTTCTCTCAAAACATAGCTTATTGTACACTATATAACGATAATAACTTAGGGCTCAATACCCTTGGATCATCCCAAACCCAACTAGCAAACTATGCATAATTGTACTTCTAAAAACTTGTCATATGATAAAGTCTATAATTGGGGACTATTTGGATTTTAGTACATAATATATTTATATTTTATTTAAAACTATATATATGTTCACTTACTATCTACCTAGGAATCCTAAACCTAGGCTCTGATACCAAATGTAATAACCCGAATTCCAGTGGGTCCGGATTTTCGAAAAAATGCTAAAATCCAAGCCTACTGAAGCCCGAGTTGGGTTTCTGGTATCCTGCAAATAGGCAAAGACAAATATATCAGAGCTTAGATAAATATCTCACAGTGGAACTGACTAAAATATAATAGTAAGTAAATACTCACCAATATAATAACACTTTCTAAACAAGTGTCTCAAAGTTGGAAAGTCTCTGCCATCTACCTAACCTGTAGGATGTTATGAGGAGGGGGTCAGAACTAAGTTCTGGTGAATGGACAAATAATACACTTCTAAACTTAATTCTACATATACCGTTTTATTTCCATTTACTGTTATATTAGGTTCATTGGGTTTATAATACTCTCGCCTCTGTGCGTGAATCGTGCCCACCTACTCCCTAGTAGATTAAAACCTAATAACTGATATATATTTAGCTATATGCCCAATGACCGCATTGGTCCTAGGTACCACCCAAGTACCTTCCATATCCTCCTCGCAAAGAACTCCATCGTCTTGTTTCTATGGCGTTCTATGACTACATCTATAAAGGACTGCCTCGTAAGGCCTACAATATAGATGTTCCGTCATCTACTATGAAACGTAAAACTACGTCCGCACTAGTCTATACTAATGCTCGGACATTCATAAAGTACAACTCGGTGCGCACCTTGAGGACTATACGTAATCTTTCTGTCTACTCCCTGAATCTCGCTTAACAAGGTCTACCTTGTACGGAACTCAGTCGAGGAAGGACTGCCCTATTTGGCCTACAATACAGATATTCTATTTGGTCTATCTCTTTTCTTATCGTGGCTATGGCCCCACGCAGTCGCCCCTCAACTAATCGAAAGACCTCTAAAGAGCTAAGTGGCTGTGCCCTACTGCAAACAATCTAAACATCTAATTGGCTGCGCCCCTCATCCAATGTCTCAATAGTGAAAGGTTCATTGGACAGTTGGTTTAACTCTAGTGTTTCTCGAACCTGCTTCTTGTTTTTTATGCTGGCCCGATATCCGCATGCGACTATCCTTTTGGGTCATGCCCACTAAAACTTACTTGCAAGTACTGGGACATACGAATATCCTACTCCAAACATCAACCCTTTTTGACTGCCTACAACAGTCCTGTCATGCAAAAAGCAGTTATGGAAATTCTGTTGGTGTGGGCCACTTCTATTATCTTGTTTATTAACTTAATCCAAGATCTAAGTTTATTAAAATAAGCCTCTTCTGTTATTTATGCTCTGTTTGCTTATTAACTTAATTTAAGTTTTAAAATAAGCCTTTTCTGTTCTTTCTACTATTTATAACCTATGTTATAATTTTACTTGCAATTGTCACTTTTATTCTCTTTTATAATCTGTATATTATAAATATAATTACAAGTGTCTCTTTTCTATTCTAGTCTATCTTCTTTTATTATGATATTGAATTCTCTTTAATTCTCTTATATTATATGACAATCTTGGCTTGGGACTACGTCCGACTTTCACGAATTTACTTATCATAATAACTACTTTGCTTTTATTCTATTACCTGCGCAGTAAATGCAGATCTAGTTACATTTCTGTCTATAGGTTCTAGTCTTGTCTAATAATTAACTTGATTCCTTCTTTAATTCCTTTAATTCTTCACTTTATTTTCTTATACTCTAGGAAGTAGTTTTATTCTATTTGGTTGGTTACAAAGAGCTGTGCTAAAAATCCATTTCCATGTTTTAATACTAAATAATGCTATAAACAATATTCCATAACCGCAAGATATTTCTTTTATTATTTCTTTACTTATTGGATAGTGTAAAATACAGTAATTTCTCTATTTTAAACTAATTCCCTTTTTCTTTCTTTTTATTCTTGCAATTACGTTTATCGTTATCTTTTAAATATTAAACTATAGAAATGTATTCCCTTTTCTAAACCAACCAATTAGTCTATCACTTACTTCCAAATCAAGTTATTAGATTTTTTCTTTTTATTTATTTTTCCCCGTTTTAGCATAATTAACTGCAAATTTCTATTTTTCTCTTTTTATTTCAGCTTTTCTTATTTTACATCTAATTTCTGTAAATCTAGTGTTCTTTAATTTTAGTCCGTATTTGCGAATCCTTCTCTTTACTATTTTATTCACGTAAAAAGGAATAAAAAGTAGCTAACATTTACAGGCTAAATTTCAACTTTAAAATAAACGTATATAACTATAAATTTCTCATTTTTAGGCTTATGCCTTTCTCTAATTGTCAAGCCTAATATTAATTAAATATAAGCTCTCTTATACAATTTACAGTCTCAGCATAACTAATTAACAGAATTAATTACTGAAATAAATACTGAATAGAATTATTCAACGAGAATCTGATGATAATATATCATAAACGTAAAAGATATATAATTAAATCCACTCACATGCCGTTCTTAACTTTAAATCTCCATCTTCTAAAATTATTACGCCATTCTACAACTTCTCTCCTTTAATTTATTGCAATTTCTCTATTTTGTTCACATATATTTTATCTGGGTTTATTTAGCGAATATTTGTGAGAAATAGGAGAAAAGAATAAAGAAAGAAGCCATTATTTACTGTAAGAGAGGGATGAAGAAAGTGACGGCTGATGGAACGAATTACATTACGTTCTCTCTTATATAGATGCAGCCCAACAATTATCTTATTAATCATCTACTTAATCGATCCTTCAATTAATTTTTATGTGCAACAATATACTATCTATATGTACACATTCAAATCTAGGTCAAGTATTATTTCTTTTCCTTATTAATTGACATTTTCTACTGATTACGTTACAATCCTAATTAATATCCCCATTAATAGATTAACATGTCACCTTTATTAGTTAATTTTCCTAATAAGTATTTTACACATTGTAACGTTTCATTAATTGGCATGTTAATTAATTCCACCATTCAATTAACATATATATTTAATATGCATATATTTTTTATCCAGATTTGAATTTGAACATTTATTTGTTACATATATATGTAAACCTCTTTAAATTGAGGGATCTGATATATATATATATATATATTTATATTTACACATGTTATATTATTCTACAATATTAATTCACATATTAATTAATTGCACTTTTTAGCTTATTCTATTTGCAATGTTAATTATTCCCCTTATTTTTTTCCTCTTACATCTAATTCTCTTAATGATTTACATTCATTACAAACATAATAAATTTGTTACTACTTTTATAAATATCCTATGAATTGAATGCAAATGTTTATAATTGATAAAATTTCCATATCTACATATGTAATTTTTCTGACGCTAAAACTTCAAACGACTATAACTTCTCCGTTTGAAGTTCATTCAGAAAACATTGTACGTGGAAGTTGATCAGAAAATTGCCATGAACACAATGGTATAAGTTTCGTGGTCAAATTCAAACATTAGCAAAAATTCATTTTTCACTGCTTTCGTAGTTATCAATAAAGTTTATTTTAATTTAACTGTCAATAAAATGTGGCGTGTTACAGATATGCTTGAATATTAATTTGTTTAATTTAAACAAGATTGTTTAAATGGGAATATACACGGTTTTATGGAGAAACCAATTTACATTGATGTTTAAATGCTATGGAAAATTTTTATGTTGTATAAAACATGATTTTGGAGTTGGGTTTTAATTTTGATAAATTTCCAAGCCATGGAATGATTGTTCTGAATTTTCAAAGGAAAATATGGTTATTTGGGTTTATAAATTTATTTCGTAAAATATATTGAGAATTTGGGTTTGAAATTTTGATATGCTAAATAACATGATTAAAGTGAATTTCTAGAATTTTTGGGGATTTTTCTAAAGTGATTTGCTATGCAAATTAAATTATTTTAAAAGAGGGACTTCTTTGCAATATTGGTTTTGCTTAATGGAAGGGCTTATTCGATTAACTTAACCATGGTTTAGATCTGAAATTAGCGGCAGTTATTTTAGTAAAGAATTTGAAAAGTTAAGGCAACCAATCTGGTGTTTACACGTGGCATGTTAGTTAGAAAAAGGTTTGTTTTAATTAGAATTAAACCAGGTTTACCCAGTAAAGTTGGTTTCGCCTACTTTAGGAGTACCTTTCGACTCAGAGCTTCTGCCTTTAACCCAATCGAAACCTACTAAGCTGAAACCAGTACGTAAGGTATCAAAGTGATGGTACGCAGTGGATTGGAGAAAGGCGAAAGGTTAGGTGTCGAAAGCATGGCTTCCGAAGGGGTCGATACCTTGATTTGTTTTAAAAAGAGAAGCACCTGCCATTGTTTTATTTAAGCCTTCGAAGGAGTCAAAGCATATGTTTTCGAAAGAGGTTTTTAAAAGCTTTCGAAAGGGTTGCCATCAACTTATGTTTGCTTTCGAATGGGTTCCTTTACTTATGAAATAATGCTTTTGAAAGAAAGGGTTCCGACCTAGTCGAAGCCCTGCTGCCGTTCTTTGGCCTTTCGATGGTATTGAAGTCATCAATGCTTTCGAAAGGTAGTGTTAGTTTTTAAAGATGTTTTAAGTCACTTCCTAAATACTTTCGAAAGGGTCAAAGGGTGTCGAAGGTAATGGCTTCGAAAGGGTTTTCAATACTATCCTTCAATGTTTTGTTTAAATAGTTTGAAGCTTTCGAAAGAGCTGGTGTCGATGCCATCAGGTTTTCCCCAATATTTTTATATGATAAAGGATGGTTTCGAAAGAGATACTTTTGCCTATATTCACTTAGTCCCAAATAATATTTTAAGTATAAACCCAATGGTTTCGAAAGGGTGACTTTCAATGGTTTCGGAAGGATTACTTCCAATGGTTTCAAAAGGGGTACTTTCAATTGATTTCGAAGCTATACTTTTAAAGTTAAATGTAGATACTTTAATACATTCAAAAGGTTTTGAAAGAAAGGTTTTAAAGTGTTCGAAAGGTAGGAGCCTAATGTTTTGAAAATAGATTTTTATGATTTCGAAGGAGGGTATCCAGTGAGGTCGAAAGCTAGGATTCGAAGGAGTCAAAAGGTTTTGGTTTTCAAAACTAATAACCCAAACTCAATTTTTAAAAGAAGAAACCCATGGCTAAATTAAAGGAGTTTTTGTAATGGTTTGAGAAGAAGCTTTTCTTGATAAAATAATAGGTTAAAGAGATTAACCATGTTTTATATTAAACCCACATGAGTGGTATTGTTATGCTATGTTATTGCTTCTTAAAATATAAATATATTCACATTATAAAGGACCCATAACTGCATTTCGGGAAAGAGGGCAGGAGAACCGGCTAGGTTGACCCAATAGTGAATATAAATTGATTAAAATTCTGAATGAGTAGAATTGCATCGAAGAGGTCAGGGACCAAAATATAGGATGCCTAAATATAGAAGTTGTCAGGGAGAAAGTTCATAGTGCACCCATGAAAACTATGATTAGGAAGTTACTGGAGTTACCAATAGCTTCATAGTGATCCCATGAAAACTATGTTATAAAGAGTGGTTGGCAGGGGCCAATTAGTTTGTAGTGCACCCATGAAAACTATATTCGGATTAAGTTATTGAAAGTTGTCAATAGGTTCCTAGTCAACCCATGAAAACTAGGATAAGAGAGAAGTTATTGGAGTCACCAATAGGTTCAGGGGAACCCATGAATTAATTAAGTTAATTGGCAGAGGCCAATAGGTTTATGGTGCACCCATGAAAACTATGAAATAGAACAAGGAGTCCATATATTGTATAAAGGTTATTAGTAAGCCCATGAAAAATAATAGGTTAATAGTAACACCAGAAACTATAAATATGATAGGGTGTCAATTAAACGGACGATGGGAAATCTAGAATGTTTTAACTTGTTTTCATATCATCATAATATTTTGAAATGACTATGTGTTAACCATTGTGGATGCAGGAGCACAGTATATGGTTTTATAAATGTGTTATGATACTAGTGAGGGGAAAACCCATTCCGCTAAGTAGCATGGTCTCACTAGATATCTAAATGATTTGAGATGGTAGACTATAATTCATACCAGGCTTTATGTCTGACTCGAAGTTTATGTTTTCCCCTTAAACTCTCGGGTACTCAATTGATTTTGAGTAGTTTGAGAGTTGAGGTTTTTTGGTACCTCTTTAGACGAATAAGCTTTTGAAGACGTGCAGGAGGCATGATAACTATTTAGAGTTCTCTTTTCTTTTGATTCCACTGTGTTGTTTGTAATGAAAAAGTTGTTAAATTGCCTATATATACTCTGATCATCCATGAGGGCATCTTCATATGTCGCTCTTGGCGTATGTTGTAATAAATATATTTTCTCTAAACGTGATTTGCGATTGTGGTATTATGTAATGAATTGGAAATTATTTGACATGAATGTGATTTTATTTGAAATTTGAATTTTTTTTTCATATTCATGTGTTTCTACATATCAATGAATCTAACATCTTCATATTTGATCGCCGAGGATTAATAACTATGGATGACTTTAGCATCCGTAGTCATTAGTTTTGGGCCTCCTAGTGGGGAATTGTTACAAGTTGGTATCGGAGCATAGGTTTATGAAACTTTAAAAGAAATTTAAACCTAAAAGATTTTCAAACATAATCCAATGAATTTGAAAAGAAGGTCGAAGTTTGGGTTAACGTTATAGTAACGTACTTGTATTTGATATATATATATATAAGTACATATTCCCCTCTCTCTTAGACCATTCTTCTGTATCTTACTAAGGCTTGTATGCAGAGTTAAGAGAAAGAGGATATGGAAGCAGGAAACGGAAGAGGAAATCTAGGTGGAGGAAGGACCACAACCAATGGAAATGCTTGACTTAATACCAGAAGCAACCGAGGTCGACATGCTAATGCTAAACCAAATGCTGAAGCCAATGTGGGTGCTGGAAATCCGCCAGTAGATGCGAGTATGGTGTATTAGTTGTTAGCCTATCTTTTGCAAGCTAGGGTTGCTGGTAATGTTGGAGGAGCTAATATTGTGGCTCTAGTTGGGAATAACTATGCTAAGTTAAGCAGAGACTACACCAGTCTGGGTGGAAAGCCATTTGTTGGAACGGAGGATGATGTTGAGGTTGAAAATTGGCTATTACACTGTGAGATGATCTTTATTGATATAGGTTTGGATGATAAGCTAAAGAGGAGGTTGGCTTCTAGGCAGTTGCAAGGGGCAGCGCTTTACTAGTGGAATAGTGTGACTGCCGAAGTTCCGGAAGAAGAATTGACATTGGCTGATTTCAAAAGGTGGTTTGAGCAGAGGTTTCTATCTGAAGTTGCTAAGTCAACGTTGATGAGGAAGTTCATGGATCTAGTTCAATGAGAGATGTCAGTAATCGAGTACGCTACTAAGTTTGATGAGCTATCTCGATATGGATATGCCACTTTAGACACTGACATCAGAAGGAATGAGAGGTTCATTCGGGGATTGAGAACCGAGCTTGCTAGAATGACTATGACCCATATCCGTGATCCTTGTAATGTGGTGGTGGAGATGGCCATTCTTCATGAAGAGATGCTGGTTGGTTGTGCTAGAGAAAAGCCAGTTGAATCACAGGGTCCTCAGGGAAAGAAGACGAAGTTCTTTAAGAATAAGAGAGCCCAAAAAGGGGTTGCTGCCAAGAAGGCAAGGGCTGATTTAGTGTGCTTCAAGTATGACAAGAAGGGTCATTATGCTCATGAGTGCCGGTCAGGTTAGGGGAAGAAGGTCGCAGATAAGAAAAATGTGAACTGCTTCAACTGTGATCAAGTTGGGCACTATAAGAACCGGTGTCCAGAGCCAGTCAGCGTGGACAAAGGAAAGGTCTTTGCTATTGGATCATCAGCTAAGCCTACTGCAGTAGATAAAGGAAAGACTGTGATGGAAGGTACGTTTATGATTCAGAGTATACCAGTTAGGATACTATTTGATACCGGTGCATCACATTCATTTATATCACAGTATTTGGTTGATAGGTTGTGCTTAGAACCCACATACCTTGTTACTTCCTTAAGGGTTGTTAATCCAATAGGAGGGTATGCAACTCTGGGGATGAGATTTGACCAGTTAGAACTTGATTTATTAGGTCATATGTTTGCATGCAGTCTGTATGTTTTCAATTTCGTAGATTTCAGAATCATTTTGGGTATGGATTGGTTGAGAAGGTATGAGGCCAGGATATTTTGCCATGATGGGGAGATATCACTAAGACAACCTGATAGTCATAACCGAATTATATTCTCAGTAGAGAATTCGGACCGGAGTAGTTGTGCTTTGTTAAGAGCAATGGAAGTAGGAGATGATCTAAGCCAGGTTTGAATAGAAAGAGAGTTTGCAGATGTCTTTGAGCCAGTTACAGGACTACCACCGAAACGAGCTATTGAGTTTCAGATAGATCTTGTGCCAGGAGCTGAACCTATGAGTAGACCACCTAACAGAATGACACCGACTGAGATGAAGGAATTGAAGGTGCATCTAGTGGATCTAGAAGGAAGGAATTTTATTAGACCAAGTAGTTCGCCATAGGGAGCGGCCATGGTATTTGTGAAGAAACCAGATTGGTCATTGGGGATGTGTATCGACCATCGTAAGTTGAACAAAAGGACGATAAATAATAAGTATCCTTTCCCGTAGATAGATGATCTGTTTGATCAGTTGAGTGGAGCAAGAGTGTTTTCCTAATTGGATTGGCGACAGGCTTCCATCAGTTAAGAGTGGTAGAGGACAGCATTCATTTGACAGCATTTCGAACTAGATATGGTTCGTACGAATGGTTAGTAGTTCATTCGGGTTGACGAATGCACCTGCTTTATTTGTGGATTTGATGAACCGAGTCTTTCGATAGTATTTGGACAGATTCGTGTTAGTATTTATAGATGACATTTTGGTATACTCTAAGGATGAAGGGGAGCATGAAGATCATCTTAGAGTTGTGCTTGAGATGCTGAAGCAGAATCAGCTAAAGGCAATGTTTTTCAAGTGTCATTTTTGGAAGAAAGAGGTTAAGTTTCTTGGTCAAATGGTTTCAGAGAAAGGATTGTCAGTCAATCCAGATAAGATCGAAGCTGTGAACAATTGGAAGAGACCAGAGGCGGTGACCGAGATTAGAAGTTTTCTTAGACTTGCTGGCTGCTACCGGAGATTCATCAAGGATTTCTCGTGGATAGCAGCGCCTTTGACTAAGCTTACCAGGAAGGAGGTGAAGTTTGTTTGGTCCAACAAATGTGAGGAAGCATTCCTTAAGTTAAAGTATTTGTTGACCAATGCACCGGTGTTAGTAGTTCCAGACGGAAACCAAGGTTTGGTAGTGTATACTGATGCATGTGGAACTAGATTGGGAGCTGTGTTGATGTGGAAGGGAAAAATGATTGCCTACGCTTCACGACAGCTTAGACCGCATGAAGTGAGATATCCTACTCATGATTTGGAGTTGGCTGCGGTGATCTTTGCATTGAAGATTTCGAGGCATTATCTCTTGGGATAGAGATTTGAGTTGTATATCGATCATAAGTCTTTAAGATATTTATTCTCTCAGAAGGAGTTGAATATGAGACAGTCGAGGTGGCTGGAGTTTTTGGCTGCTTATGATTTTGGTATAGAATATACACCAGGGAAAGGTAATAAAGTAGCGGATAATCTTAGCAGAAGACACCAGAATGTGGTGTTGGCTATGTTGGCAGAATGGAAGGATCTAGAAGCTTTGGCCAATTGTGGTGTGCAGTTAAGATCGACTGCTAGTTCTAGTCAGAGTACTGCCAGGTTCTCTTGTTTAGAGGTTTGACCAGTGTTGATCGAAAGAATTGCTTCTAAGCAGAAGGAGGATCCACTATTAGCCGAGTGGATTTGAAGGCTTGAGGTTGGAACTACGGTCGATGATTTGAAAGATTTTTGTCTTGACCAGAGAGGATGGTTGAGAAAGAAGTGGCGATTATGTGTTCCAAATGTTGAGAACTTGAGGAAGGAAGTTCTTGGGGAATGTCATCGATCCAAGTTTACGATTCATCCTAGAGGGATCAAGATGTATCAAGATATGAAGAGGAGCTTATATTGGGAAGGCATAAAGAGGGATGTTGGCTTGTGGGTTAGGCAGTGTGTAAACTGTCAACAAGTGAAAGTTGAACATCAAAAGCCAAGTGGGTTACTTCAGCCTCTAAAGATTCAAGTTTGGAAATGGGATTCGATATCCATGGAATTTATTGATGGACTGCCAAGGTCAAATAGAGGAAATGAAAGTATATGGGTCATAGTGGACAGATTGACCAAGAGTGCCCATTTCATTCCAGTTAGGTCAACCAGGACGGCACCTGTTTTTGCTAAATTGTTCATGAAGAACATAGTTAGACTACATGAAGTTCCTAGTAGCATAGTCAGTGACAGAGATGTTGTATTCACTAGCAAATTCTGGAAGAGTCTATAGGATGTGTTAGGCGCTAAGCTCAAGACGAGTACTGCATATCACCCTCGGGCGGATGGGCAGACATAGAGAGTCAATAAGGTACTCGAAGATTTGTTAAGAGCTTGTGTGTTGGACTTTGGTGGATCTTGGGAGGATCACCTACATTTGATTGAGTTTTCCTATATTAACAGTTATCAGATTAGTATAGGAATGACACCTTTTGAAGCTTTGTATGGAAGGCCATGCAAATCACCAGTATGCTGGTTGGAGATTAGAGGCAGATTGGTCTTAGGTCCAGATTTGGTTAGGGAGGCGTCAGAGAAGATTGTGTTGATCCGAGAAAGGATGAAGGAAGCTCAATCCAGACAGAAGAGTTACGCAGGTAAGAGGTGTAAAGGCATAGAGTTCTCAGTTAGAGACGGGGTTTTCATTAAGGTATCACCGATGAAGGGTGTGGTATGGTTCTGGAAGTCAAGAAAACTGGCACCAAGATATGTTGGTCCATTCCAGATCATAGAAAGGATTGGAAAGCTTGCATACAAAGTAGAGTTGCCGATTAGTATGGCAGGTGTCCATAGTGTATTTCATGTGTCTCATCTTCGCAAGTATGTGCATGATCTAGAGGCCACTATTCCTCCGACAAAGTTGGAAGATCTAGTAGTAGAGCCTAATTTGACTTTTGTTAGACAACCAGTTAAGGTTGTAGCGAGAGATGAGAAAAGATTAAGGAATAAGACAGTCAAGTTGGTGAAAGTTCAGTGGAACGACAACGAGAAGGACTGTACTTGGGAGATAGAGGACAGGATTCGAGATACTTATGTCTATATTAGATTTATACAGATATTATTTAGTCAGGTAGACTAGTATGGTTGTTAGGAGTCGTTACAAATGATTGCTATGTTTAGTATTTAGTCCTTACTGAATTTCGAGGATGAAATTCTTTAAGGAGAGGAGCATGCAACACCTCTAATTTTTGATAACATTATTCAGGAGAATTAGATAAACTAAATAGAATAATATAAATGTTAAGTGATAAGAGGGTTGAGATTTGAACAAATCTAATTATGGCTGTGCTTAATAAAATAGTTAAATGGGCTTAAGAATGTGTTATACGCTAATTAATTTACAAAATGGTATATTGGGTATTTGCCGCACATAACCTTTAACCCCTATATATTTTCGTTCCTACCATTTCATTTCCATTCACGTCATTTTGAAAACGCAAACCAAAAAGTTAAAGAGGAGCCGGCCATTAAGAGAAGAGGAATTCAATTAAAAGCTAGAGATTCAAGCTTAGGGGAAATCAATCTCAATCCAATCTCCTTATCTAAATCAAGATGAATAATAATTCCATCTCTATTATGTTTTGTAATCATATGTTTTTGGATTTAAGGGTAATTTTGTTTTTATGGTGAATTAGATGATGATATGCTTGAATATTAATTTGTTTAATTTAAACAAGATTGTTTAAATGGGAATATACACGGTTTTAAAGAGAAACCAATTGCTATGCAAACTAAATTATTTTAGAAGAAGGACTTCTTTGCAATATTGGTTTTGCTTAATGGAAATGCTTATTTGATTAACTTAACCATGATTTAGGTCTGAAATTAGCGTAGTTATTTTGGTAAATAATTTGAAAAGTTAAGGCAACCAATCTGGTGTTTACATGTGGCAGGTTAGTTAAAAAAAGGTTTGCATTAATTAGAATTAAACCAGATTTACCTAGTAAAGTTGGTTTTGCCTACTTAAGGAGTACCTTTTGACTCAGATCTTCCGTCTTCAACCCAGTCAAAAC
Organism: Allium fistulosum; assembly: GCA_030737815.1. NCBI lineage: Eukaryota > Viridiplantae > Streptophyta > Magnoliopsida > Asparagales > Amaryllidaceae > Allium > Allium fistulosum. The sequence continues at coordinate 426,324,238 of CM060906.1, forward strand.
CTACTAAACTGAAACCAATGCACAAGGTATCATAGTGATGGTACGCAGTGGATTGGAGAAAGGCGGAAGGCTAGGTGTCGAAAGCATAGCTTCCGAAGGGGTTGATACCTTGATTTGTTTTAAAAAGAGAAGCGCCTGCCATTTTATTATTTAAGCCTTCGAAGGAGTCAAAGCATATGTTTTCGAAAGAGGTTTTTAAAAGCTTTCGAAAGGGTTGCCATCAACTTATGTTTGCTATCGAATAGGTTCCTTTACTTATGAAATAATGCTTCTGAAAGAAGGGGTTCTGACCTAGTCGAAGCCCTGCTGCCGTTCTTTAGCCTTTCGATGGTATTGAAGTCATCAATGCTTTCGAAAGGTAGTGTTAGTTTTTAAAGATGTTTTAAGTCACTTCCTAAATACTTTCGAAAGGGTCAAAGGGTTTCGAAGGCAATGGCTTCGAAAGGGTTTTCAATACTATCCTTCAATGTTTTGTTTAAATAGTTTGAAGCTTTCGAAAGAGCTGGTGTCGATGCCATCAGGTTTTCCCTAATATTTTTATATGATAAAGGATGGTTTCGAAAGAGATACTTTTGCCTATATTCACTTAGTCCTAAATAATATTTTAAGTATAAACCCAATGGTTTCGAAAGGGTGACTTTCAATGGTTTCGGAAGTATTACTTCCAATGGTTTCAAAAGGGGTACTTTCAATTGGTTTCGAAGCTATACTTTTAAAGTTAAATGTAGATACTTTAATACATTCGAAAGATTTTGAAAGAAAGGTTTTAAAGTGTTCGAAAGGTAGGAGCCTAATGTTTTGAAAATAGATTTTTATGATTTCGAAGGAGGGTATCCAGTGAGGTCGAAAGCTAGGATTCGAAGGAGTCAAAAGGTTTTGGTTTTCAAAACTAATAACCCAAACTCAATTTTTAAAAGAAGAAACCCATGGCTAAATTAAAGGAGTTTTTGTAATGGTTTGAGAAGAAGCTTTCCTTGATAAAATAATAGGTTAAAGGGATTAACCATGTTTTATATTAAACCCACATGAGTGGTATTGTTATGCTATGTTGTTGCTTCTTAAAATATAAATATATTCACATTATAAAGGACCCATAACTGCATTTCGGGAAAGAGGGCAGGAGAACCGGCTAGGTTGACCCAATAGTGAATATAAATTGATAAAAATTGTGAATGAGTAGAATTGCATCCAAGAGGTTAGAGACCAAAATATAGGATGCCTAAATATAGAAGTTGTCAGGGAGACAAGTTCATAGTGCACCCATGAAAACTATGATTAGGAAGTTACTGGAGTTACCAATAGCTTCATAGTGATCCCATGAAAACTATGTTATAAAGAGTGGTTGGCAAGGGCCAATTAGTTTGTAGTGCACCCATGAAAACTATATCCGGATTAAGTTATTGAAAGTTGTCACTAGGTTTCTAGTCAACCCATGAAAACTAGGATAAGAGAGAAGTTATTGGAGTCACCAATAGGTTCAGGGGAACCCATGAATTAATTAAGTTAATTGGCAAAGGCCAATAGGTTTATAGTGCACCCATGAAAACTATGAAATAGGACAAGGAGTCTATATATTGTATAAAGGTTATTAGTAAGCCCATGAAAACTTATAGGTTAATAGTAACACCAGAAACTATAAATATGATAGGGAGTCAATTAAACAGAGGATGGGAAATCCAGAATGTTTTTACTTGTTTTCATATCATCATAATATTTTGAAATGACTATGTTTTAACCATTGTGGATGCAGGAGCATAGTATATGGTTTTATAAAAGTGTTAGGATACTAGTGAGGGGAAAACCCATTCCGCTAAGCGGCGTGGTCTCACTAGATATCTAAATGATTTGAGATGGTAGACTATTATTCATACCAGGCTTTATGTCTGACTCGAAGTTTATGTTTTCCCCTTAAACTCTCGGGTACTCAATTGATTTTGTGTAGTTTGAGAGTTGAGATTTTTTGGTACCTCTTTAGACGAATAAGCTTCTGGAGACGTGCAGGAGGCATGATAGCTATTTAGAGTTCTCTTTTCTTTTGATTTCTCTATGTTGTTTGTAATTGAAAAGTTGTTAAATTGCCTATATATACTCTGATCATCCAAGAGGGCATCTTCATATGTCACTCTCGGCGTATGTTGTAATAAATATATTTTCTCTGAACGTGATTTACGATTGTGGGATTATGGAATGAATTGGAAATGATTTGACATGGAATGTGATTTTATTTGAAGTTTTAAATTTTTTTTCCATATTCATGTGTTTCTGCATATCAATGAATCTAACACCACCGTATTTAGTCATCGAGGATTAATAACTATGGATGACTGCAGCATCTGTAGCCGTTAGTTTTGGGCCTCCATGTAGGGGGTTGTTACACCAAATTCCTTCATTATTCAGAATTCTCCAATCCATATCAAATTGATACCCAATGATACATTTATCTCTTCTAAGTTTTGCAATCCCATGCCACTTTCACACTTCTTCCTATAGTCCAATTCCTAGTGAATTTTACATGCCTTACCCTATCATAAAACAATGGAACAAATACATATCAACTTATTTAGAGTTGCTATTAAAATTTGAAATAAAAAAGTTATCCTTTTGTATTGTTGTAAATAATTTGCAACGAGCGAAGTAAATATTCTATATAAACTAAAATAAATCAAAATTTTGATATATGCATTAGCAAACTTAATATCAATAATAAAATATTTAACTGTTTCTTATCACAGTCAAAATCTTAATACAATAACAAAATATGCATTCATGTACATGTAAATTTACCAATACTATATACTAGTTTACCAACTCGTCGAAACTAATAATCATTTTAACAACAATATCAGTAAAGTATCGGTAGTCATTTTTGATTTACCAGCAATATCGCTTCGTTAACGGGTTTTTTGTGTTGATAATAGTTACCATCATGCTTTATTTTTACTAATACTTGGATTATTATTCAACCACTCCCATATGGTGCAAAAGATGCAACAATACAAATAATTGTATACCAAACCATGTATGCTTTTATATACACACACCCTTTCTATGAAATTGAAAATCATTTCAAATCATTTAACTCTTTCAAAATTGCAAGCTAATATAAACCATTTAAAATATTTATTTTATCCGTAAATGTAACTTTAAAGGAGAAAAAAAGTTGAAAAGATTATAAATCTTGCATGAAGTATTTTTTACAAATGTATATAACATATCTATTAAAATTCACATCGATCTAGGATTTCTTTTGCATAAAAAGCCCGAGAAGGAATTTTAGAGGAATAAATAAGAGGGGAATTGAGATCTCTTCCTATATAAATAAGAGGAGGGATTTCATGGGAAAGATTAATATCCCCTCTCTTATAAATCCTGTTTTCATCCTCATTTGTATTTTCGTGCATTTTTTAAATGAAGTAAAAATTTATGGATACTCTAATAGTTGGCATGATCATCCTTGCAAAATATTAAATCATTTAGAAAGTTATAACCATTTTAAAATTACATTTCAAACTAATGTATGAAATAACCGTCTTCCAATAGTTCATTTTGATTTGTGATTTTGACGGGATTAAACATTTTGAAATTCTAATTTTGCTTAGATGATCTTGCATATTATTATAACATATCCACGAAATTTTGCTCTATTTCAAAGAAATTTGTACTTAATACACACAAATGGAAATATATTTTGTAGTATATATGTATGTATGTACATGTGTGTATGTAATCTTTCACACTTAATTGAGCTATCTTTCAAATTTCAAAACGAAGGTTAAATTGAGTTTGAAGTAGTTGTACAAAATTTGTTTTAAATCTTGTTAAAAAAACAAGTTTAAGATAATAGCTTCTACTAAATTTTGAGTGAATAGTAACTTAAAAGTAAAAAATCAATCGATATAGACAAAACTCGGTTATAAAATTTGAATTAAGTCTTAAGTAAGTATTCATGGTCTACGATCAGACTTTTTTCTATTAGTTGCCAAACACTTCAAATTAAAAAAATAACTTAGTAGCTAATTTTCCTACCTATAAGAAGTCCTTAAACATCCTCTTAAACTAACCCCTTTCTTGGTAAAATCAACTTTTAGTGATATGACCAACAAACACTATAATAATTTGTACTCACAAATAACCTCATCCGTTGACTCCAACATAATCACACGTGGCTCATAAGCCAGGCCAATGTGTGAGTTTTTATTCCTCAAAAGATCTCAATGTAATCCAAACGAAGAGGTTCAACTATATTCACATCTTTTAGTGTTGTTTTTCTACGACATGAGAATACACTTCACTATGCAATAGAATCGATAGAGTGAGTGGTTTAATAAGAAAATAACACTTGGAGTTAATAAATGATATTATTCTGTTTTCAACTCTTAAAGTTAGGTAAAGCAAACAAACTACATTGGCAAAAAATTTTAGTAATAACATCCCTTAAAAATTGAAATATATTTAGATATATACAACAATATGAATTATTATATATTAATGTTGATATTATTTTTGATAACTAATGCTTACTTTACTTAATAAAATAACATCAAAATTATTGGTTGATAAAATAATTCTTTTATTTTACAAATTGTTTAAGATAAAATAGATTAGATTACATACATAAAAATTAAGATATACATTCATACAATTATTTATATAATCTAAAGTGTTTGAGCCCTAATGTTACATTCCATACAACCATTCCGAGTATTTTCCTAAGAGTAGATTAGAGTTCTACTAAATAATGTAAGGCCCTCTGGATTTTTCCATAAGTAGCCCTAATCTTGGTTGTGGAGGATCTAAATCCCCGCTATTATTTATTTTCTTTTAGTTACATGTGAAATTATTAGAAATTTGTAACCATTACTATATATATATATTACTGTTTTGACATTTTATTATATATATATATATATAAACTTTTTTGAAGTTAATTTGACTTAAAATAATTATGGTTTTTTAAATTACAAAATCCATATAAAACGAAGTTTTGACGATTTTTATTATTAGGTATATCTTGATTTCCTAAACCAAACAAATTTTCTCAAATCATGTCGCAAATATGAATATTTTTGAACTTCAAGTCCAAATCAATTTTTCTCCCAATTGCTAAGTCTTGCATGCCCGACCATTGTGCTCTAACCAGTTGAGACCATGGAGTCCCCATCATCAACTCTTATGAACCCTAGAATCTTCTATTGATGTTACAACCACCACTAGATGGCTAAACCCCCGGCCATTGTTATGTTAAAATAGTATAAGAAAAGGAATAAAATGGACAAGAAAGAAAAGAAGTATTAGTAAATATCAAATATTACACTTTTGAATAACCAAAGATTGTAAAGTTTAATTCATTTTATCCTAAAATATATAAAGAGACACTTAGACTTAATAAAGAGATTAGCTATAGTTTAAGTTAATACATAAAAGACTATAATTCACATGGAACCATAGTTTTTGGGACCGATGATGTCGCGGTTACATGCATTAAGCATTTATCATCTATAAAACTAAAACAAATGATAGAAAAGAGAGAACACCATATCCAACTTATTGATTCATAAACATTCACAATCAAACTACAAATAAAACAAAATTAGTTTCACTCGACACCAAAAATAAAAAAACAAATAGATTGAACAAACACCAAACAAACCGTAATAAACACTAAATTGAACGAACGACAACTACAAATGAACAAATGATTGCTTCATGCTAACATATCCCCTAAACTCATGATAATATCCAAAGATAGCTTTTTTCAACGACCGTGAAATTTTATATATTGAAATTATTAAAGTAATGAATCTAATTAGCTTAATGACTATGATTATTAATGACCCTGAAATTTTATATATTAAAATTATTAAAGTAATGAATCTAATTAGTTTAATGACTATGATTAAATAACTTACTTAAAAAAATGATTTTTATATAGTAAAAGATACATAGATAAAATGTATTTTGTGTATCCAAACGAATCTATATTGAACTAACATTCGAAATACATAATTTTATGAATTTTAGAACGAATTGTGTTAGTTTTGAAAGTAAAAACTTATTTTAGCCATAATTTTTGGCAGGAGACGAATTAGATGCCCATTTTCACCTCAAATTGAAGACCAAGTATGTCACAATAGCGATTTGGCCAAATTGTTTGAAAGATATTAATCTTTCAAGATTTTGGCATGTGGTAGCTAGTAATTAATTAAGGCCCATTAACTCATTCTGGATTAGTCGCTTATTTATGGTTAGTATGACCATCATATTCTTTTTGTTCGTTTACAAAATGTTTCTAAAATCGTAGCCACCATTAAACAAAATCAGAAAGGGAAACAAATGGATTACCAACTGACATTAGGAAAGATCATTAGTGATTCATCCAATCAGCTTTTGGGGGTTGGATTTCTATTATGGCATGCTGTCAATTTCATGAACTGATGTTTTTTTGGGTTTCTTAAGACTTTTGGTCATCCATTGGTGAGTATAATTGTATATACTTGTAAAATTTAGAACCAAAAATAATGAAGGGTAAAAATGGGATTTTTGCAAATTAAAGAACTAAGGCTTGAAACTCTTACCATTGCATAGGGAAGATTTTTCCAACTGAAATGGACTATAGACTTGTTATATTAGAGTTTCAGAGAGAGTTATAGCCAAAATAAAAAAATTAAAACAAAACAAATTTTCATCAAATTAACCAATCAAGCTAGCCCAACGACTTAATTAAAATTTGGTAAGTCCTTAATTGTTACAGCAATTATCTTTTCAAACCACTAATTCATCTCCAAACTTGTAATTCCCTAGAATTATTAATAGAAATAATAAATCAAATTAAAAACGGCATTATGATAATTCTACGAAAATGCAAAAACTAATTTTTTCATAACTTAAGAAATTTGGTAAATCTGACTTCACCATTGCATCAAGTAGATTTTTTTACCCAAAATTCATATATATAACGTCCAAAACGGATAACTGATGAAGGAGGGATGGACTATTTATCAAAACTCACTTTTGGGCCAACCAGGTCGAGAGCCCAATTATCCAAGTGGTAAACTTCGGAATTAGAGGTTAAAGTAGTGAAACAACACGTAACTTTTCATTCTAATCACCTTCTTCTTAATACCATAGCTACTATAAATTCCTAAACCTAAAATATCACTTTTATACCTTATATCAACTCGAAATCAATCAAATAATATATCAAAACAAGGAGGAGAGCAAAGGCAACCCAATCTAACCCATATCAACCCAAATTAAGGAGAGATCGCCAATGTAAATTAGATCTAAGGAGAATGCTTGGAGGTTTCGACCTAATTCATTCATATCTTCAAATCTAAGCGAGTGAGGTTATCTACAAAGGGTTATGTGGTTAGATATGCAATAAATTATGTACACATACATACATACATACATATTATTTAGATTTAATAATATGATTTAGTACTGATTTGATAATATGTTTATTGTTTATAGTTAAATTGCTAATTGGGGAATCCACATCAACACCTTAATTACAAACTTGACATGAATGGGGTGGGTTGAGGGGGTGGGGTTTAATTGGATACATAATTCACTCTAAAGCCATATGGAGTAGATTAACACAGTAGTTAGGCACTCATTTATGATGAATAAAAGTAATTTAGTAGAAATATTTATCACAGTATGACATGTGTAATGATATTGATAAATTACATCGAAAAAGAGTCTAATTGCAATTAATGAATAAATGAATGTATGAGTGAATTAAAAGATGTTAATGGACATGAATAATTGTCAAAATGAACCAATAGTGAAATAAATCTCGTGCTCGAATTCAAAGAAGATGGTAGAATGATGAAACGAGCGAAACTAGTCGAAATGATGAAGTATGGAGCATTGAAACGTAACAAGCAAACTGTCAATTAATCGAATCTTATCGGCCAACTAATTACATATAGTAGAAACCAAAAATAAAACAATGCAAAATAATGGTATAATAGTCGACTGAATTAGGGTCATCGGTCAACTGAAAGACGAACAGACTGTGATGTTCCTATGTTGTATAACGTGACACCTAACTTAGGCATGCGATTGTGTCGCATTTTGATTGCTAATATCGTTATTATAGCACCACAAGTAACATATTTGAGCATGTGGATCATTTTAAGAATGATGATATCCATATAGTAGGGTTTACGTTGTGTCAATCGATGTACTTACAAAGTAACTGATTTGTTATTCGATCCCTCTAGGCTATCCGTTGAACAATACTGAGTGTCGAACATGGTAGTGCAGTTGTACAGGTAGTTTAACATCGAGGTGATAGAATTAGGGGTATGCCCCATAAGTAATTCTGTAATTTATTGTAAGTTATTAACTATGAAATAAAATCTTGTTCATAATAAAAAATGTGTTTGTTTTTTGTTATATATTTATAATATCGTGATATATTAGTTAAATAATTAATTTGAATACATTTATTAGAAAATGCATAAATAATATGTTATGTGATAGTAACTACAAAATGTTGTGATCATGACAAATTTATCACATTGTATAATAACTATCGTTTTGAGTATTCTTAGTTAGGATGTGTTGAGAAAGGATATTGATACATCCATGAGATAACCATTTAGCTTTCAACGTCCTTTCTCGAAATATTAGGCAATGTATAACCACAACTACTAGGGACACCAAGAGATTATGTACTACTAATTATTGGATAACTATTGAATGACTTTTCCAAGAGTTTCCGATTGGTTAATGATGACTAGGTCAAATGGGAAATCTTGAAGTGATGATATTGCATAATTCTCTCGACTTGACAATACAGGTGAACTTTTATATGAAAATTCAATTTTGATTATAGTTAAATCATGGCATGACGCCCATTAACTGACTATAGTTGGGCTTAAGCTGAAGTATTGAAAATGAAATACCATTCAATAGAGAATTCGTCACCTCAAGTGTTTAAGGGTAGTATCATGGCCAACTACAACCAATTCAAATCAAAAATCTCTAGCCAGAGTAGTGCGATCAATAATTAACGTTATTATTGAATCAATGACTTTGTTTATGGACTAGCTGAGTTGAGTACGTATGAAATTGGAATTTAGACCAAAACCTAATTCCATAAGTCCTAAATTGATATAGTGTTGAAGAAGAGAATTGGTGTTAATAGTCATCACTAAAAGGTACTGCTTGAATTTGTAAAGTTGGATTTACCGAGAGATTTATAAGCGATAAATTAAGTTAAACTATCACACCACTAGATAAGGTGACGTATGAACATTAGTGTTTGAATTGTTTGAATATTAATTGCTGGCTAAATTCAGATATGTGAGTCGTAAAACCGAATTCGTTTAGTCTCCAAAACATCATTAGATTTAATTGATTTATAATAGTTATAGGATAATTAAATTAATATTTATGAAATATTAATTATTTTTTATTAATTGTATGAGGTGTATTTATTAAAGTGAAGTAGCCACTAGCATTGTTCGGGGTGCTCTTAACAATTCATTTGCATATATAAAAGTTATATATGCATGTATTGGTATACAATATCGATAAGCATTTAATTGGATTTAAATTAAATGAATTAGTAACAGGTTTAGTACGCTTTTTTGGTCCATTATGGACCCTTGTTTTGGCCGACCTAAAGAGAGGAAAGAAGGGGACTTGGGCATTTGAATTGGTAAGAGAAAAATATGTAAATGTTTTGTCTTTAGCTTTCAACATAAATTCAAATCGAAGGCTACACTTTTTATTTTACTTTTGCTTGCTTTTCTACCTCCCTTGGCAAAAAATTAAAGGACCAGACTGATGCAGCCCAGCCTGATATTTTAGGTCGCGTCTGACCTAACGAAATGATAAGGCGCCCCAATTCCTTAATTCGCTTAGATGGTAGCGTGGAAACCATAGGTCGTACTGGTTCTTTGAGTCATGAACGACCTAGCGACTTACAATCTACTCAGGATGATGTAGCGGGGTACACTATGTCGCGAATCTTAGGTCGCGAGCGACCTAACGATGAACGAGCTAACGAGATAGATCATGCATTGGAGGGAAATACGGCGAGTTATGCGAGGAATGACCAGCGACCTAACGAAGCTATGTTTCCCAAGTTGAACGACCTAACTGAGTTCGACCTATCGAGCTACGACTTACCAAGCTACTGGATTTCCAGTGCTTGTTGTTTCCTCATGTCGCCAACGACCTAGCTTAAGTCGCTGCCGAGCTTTCTTCAGTAGGTCGTATTATTTTAGGTCGCTTTGTGGATAGGTCGCGTGTGTTGTAAATACTGTAAGTCGTTGCTATGTTATTTGGGTAAGTCGCAAGGTCGTTGTAATGTTGTTCTGTGTTAGGTCGCAGGTATGTTTGTATGTGTGTCTTAAGTTGTGTACTGCTTGTAGGTCGTGCACTACAGTTGAGTCGTGTAAAGTGTTGTGATGTAACCCTATAAATAGGGATGTTGTGTCATTGTAAAAAAGTAGTTGATTTTGAATAAAACTTTCTTTGTGTGCTTTGTGCCACTTTGAAATTGGAAGTTGAGTGTGAGCTCCTTTCTCCATCTTCGGTATTCGAGTGCGCTCGAATCAACGGATTTGAAGCCGATTCGTGGTATCTCGTGCGCGAGATCAACGTTCGAAGAATCGTAGATCTTTTAACACGGTATTGTGCGTGATCAACGTGTTGGAGATAGCTAGAATCCGGTATCTTTGAGATCAATGGATTTGGGCATTCGGTATTTTTCAATCCATTGATTTCTACTTTCATCGTTGTATCCATTTCTGTTATTTCCGCTGCATCAGTTTGGTATCAGAGCTAGAATTAGCCAATCATAGCTAAGCCGAGCCTTGGAGCCAAGGAGAAGAGTTTGAGCCGAGTATAGAGTTTGATCAAGGCCGAGAGTTAAGTGTGGTTGGATTTGTTAAAGATTAATCATGCCTCCAAAAAGAGCTAATCGTCATCAAAACGTTGAAGATGTGTATAGAAGAGAAGATGCTGAACAAATGAAGCAACGAATTAGTAATAAATTCAATGAAAAACTTGATGAAGGTATTGGGAAGTTAGAGAAATTGATGATCGACATGAATCAAAGTCAAAGGAGAAGGTCACCAGTCTCGAACCATGGAGGAAACAAGGTTTCGCCATCGGTTTCGAAAGCGAGAGGGGTGTCACCACAATCTTACCGAGATAGAAGAGAATCATCAGTTTCATCGAGACGAGAACATCATGAGCATAGAGGTGAAGAGAGAAGAACTCCACGGGAGTATGAATATGAGCCATATCATGACGCTGAAAGAAAAAGTAGAAGGGATATGCGTGATCATAGAGATGTAGATGGTCGAGATCGTTATCGAAATACATTTGAATTTGATGAAGATGGTGATAGATGTAGTGTTCATTATCGAGATCGAGACCAAGTACGAAATGCATATCGGGATGTTGAAGATGATCGTCGATGGGAGTCAGGAATGAAAATGGAGATTCCAGAATTCAAAGGAGGAATGGTTGTGGAAGAATTTTTGGACTGGTTATCTAATGTTGAAGAAATTTTTGAATTTAAGGAAGTTCCCGAGCATCGTAAAGTTAAATTGATTGCTACTCGTTTGAGAGGAAGAGCTATGGCGTGGTGGCAACAAACTGAACTTACACGGGAAAGAATGGGAAAGCCAAAGATTGAGTCATGGGAAAAGATGAAGAAATTGATGAAGGCTACTTTCTTGCCTTATAATTATCAATCACTTATGTATCAGAGGTTGCAGAATCTGAGGCAAGGGACGAAGACTGTTAATGATTGTGCTGATGAGTTTTATCAACTGATTGCTCGAAATGACATTATGGAGACAGAGGAACAATTGACTGCTAGGTTTGTTGGAGGGTTGAGGATACAGATCCAGGATATGGTAAATATGTTTGACCCTAGATCTATGGCTGAAGCGCACCAAAAAGCGTTGGCTTGGGAGAAGCAGGGAAGACGAGGAGGTGGTGTGTTTCCAAGTTCCAATACTCAAAGCAAGGGTGCTAGTGGGATTTCCAATGTTTCTAAAGTCGTCAGTAAACCAGTTGTGAATGAAGCTGCGAAGGCAAAGGTCAACAACAGTTTCAAATGTTATAATTGCCAGGAAGTGGGTCACAAGAGTAATGAATGTCCAAAACTGAAGAGACGAGCTATGATTGCTGAAATGGAAGGTGAGGATGTTGACGAAGGTTATTCTAGTCCAGTTGAGGAGGATGAACATGATATCGCGTCAGGAGATAAAGGATGTAATCTAATGTTGAGGAGATTATGTTTGACACCGAAGTAGGAAGAAGAGGCTAGTTGGTTGAGGAGTAATATCTTTCAGTCGGCATGCACTATACTAGGGAAGGTGTGTAAATTTGTGATTGACGCGGGAAGTTGTGACAATATCATTTCTACCGAAGCTATGAGAAAGTTGAAGTTGAAGTCGGAGAAGCATCCAAATCCTTACAAGTTAGCATGGCTAAGGAAAGGAGGAGAGGTGAAGGTGGACAGGCGAGTTCATGTTCCATTTTCTATTGGGAAGAAGTATAAAGATGAGATCTGGTGTGATGTGGTGGAGATGGATGTTTGTCACTTGCTTTTGGGAAGACTGTGGTAGTATGACCGAGCAGTGCAGCATGATGGTCGAACCAATAGCTACAGCTTTATGTTTGAGGGTACTAAGATCATTTTAGTTTCGAAGAAGAGACAACAAGGAGAGAGCAAGTCAGAAGAGATTGAGGAGCTGAAGACTTTGTTGACTTTGAAGGAGTTTGTTGAAGAAGTAGAGGAGAGTCCAGAGGTTTTCTTGTTGATTGGACATGAAGCTACTGAATCTATTGAAGTTCCAGAGGAAGTAAAGCCAGTGTTGGAAGAATTCAGAGATGTGTTTCCTGAAGAGTTGCCAAAGGAGTTACCACCGTTGAGAGATATTCAGCATCAGATTGATCTTGTGCCAGGGACGGCATTACCTCACAGGCCACATTACAGGATGAGTCCTAAGGAGCATGAGGAACTGAGAAGGCAGGTGGAGGAGTTGTTAGAATAAGGGCGTGTTCAGGAGAGCTTGAGTCCTTGTGCAGTGCCAGCCTTATTGGTACCGAAGAAGGATAGGACTTGGCGGATGTGTACGGACAGTCGGGCTCTAAACAAGATCACTGTAAGATACAGGTTTCCTATGCCGAGGTTCGATGATTTGATTGATCAGTTGAGTAGGGTTGTTGTGTTCTCAAAGATTGACTTGAAGAGTGGATACCATCAGATTCGTATTAGACCGGGTGATGAGTGGAAGACTGCTTTTAAAACTAGGGAAGGTCTATACGAATGGCTGGTTATGACGTTTGGCTTGTCAAATGCTCCTAGTACTTTTATAAGAGTGATGAACCAGATTTTCAGACCATTTATTAGGAAGTTCGTAGTAGTTTACTTTGATGATATTTTGATCTATAGTGGGAGTATGGTAGATCATATCCAGCATTTGCGAGAAGTGCTGTTGATTCTACGACAGGAGCAATTCTATGCAGCAACGAAGAAGTGCGTGTTCATGACGCACAGTGTTTTGTTTCTGGGATATGTTCTGTCGAAGGAGGGTATTCAAGTGGATGAAAGCAAAGTGGAAGCTGTCAGGAGTTGGCCACAACCCAAGATAATTACTGAAGTGAGGAGTTTTCATGGGTTGGTATCTTTTTATCGAAGATTCATTCCACATTTTAGCAATGTGATGGCACCTGTAACCAATTGTATGAAAGGAAAGAAGTTTGTGTGGACAGAGGAAGCAGAGTTAGCTTTTGAGAAGATTAAGACACTTTTGACGACATCACCTATTCTAGTACTGCCGGATTTTCAGATATTGTTCGAGTTACACACTGATGCTTCGAAGGTTGGGATTGGTGGAGTATTGAGTCGGAATGGAAGACCAGTTGCTTATTTCAGTGAGAAGTTGTTTGGAGCCAAGTTGAGATATAGCACTTATGACGTGGAGTTCTACGCAATTGTTCAAGCTGTGAAGCACTGGAGACATTATCTGTTTCAGAAAGAGTTTGTTCTTTATACGGATCATGAAGCTTTGAAACATTTGCAAGGGCAGGACAAAATTTCAGCTAGACACGCCTCATGGGTCGCGTATCTACAGCAGTTTACTTTTGTTGTAAAGCACAAATCAGGGGTGACGAATCATGTAGCTGATGCCTTGAGCAGGAGGAATCATTTATTGACGACGATGAAGGTTGAAGTGATAGGATTTGAACTATTGCCAGAATTGTTTGAGGAAGATCCTTACTTTGCGAAGATTGTTGAGAAAGTCAAGGATGGGAGTACTAATGAGTTTGTGATGGTAGATGGATTCTAATTCAAGGGGAATCGATTGTGCGTACCAGATTGCAGCTTGAGAATGAAAATTGTAAAAGAGTTGCATGAAGAAGGACATGTTGGTCGGGATCGCACATTGTAGTTGATTTCTCAATCTTATTATTGGCCTTCGTTGAAGCGGGAAGTTGAAAAGTTTGTGCGAAGATGTCATGTTTGTCAAGTTTCGAAAGGGTCAGCTACAAATGCGGGATTGTATATGCTTTTACCTATTCCTACAAAACCATGGGTTGATGTAAGCATGGATTTTGTGTTGGGTTTACCGAGGACTCAACGGGGAAATGACTCTATATATGTTGTGGTGGACCGTTTCTCGGAGATGGTACATTTTGTTGCTTGTAAGAAGACGGCAGATGCAGTCCATGTGGCACAGTTGTTCTTTAGGGAGATCTATCGCTTACTTGGTTTACCGGAATCTATAGTTTCGGACAGGGATACCAGGTTTCTGAGTCATTTTTGGCTGAGTCTGTGGAAGATGGTGGAAACAAAGCTGAATTTCAGTAGTGCTTATCATCCGCAGTCGGATGGACAGACTGAAGTTGTTAACAGATCCCTGGGAAATTTGTTGCGGTGTCTTATGAAGGATAACCTGAAGAGTTGGGATGTGAAGTTATGTCAAGCGGAGTTTGCCCATAATCATGCTATCAACCATAGTATGGGTTTTAGTCCATTTCAGATTGTATATTCAAGCTTGCCAAAGGGGCCGTTGGATTTAACGACAGTGCCACAACCAAAGGGGATAGTTAAGCGGGCCACTGATTTCGTTGATGGGTTGACAGAATGCCATAGAATCGTTCAGGAACGATTGGAGAAGACGAATGAGAAGTATAAACGATCTGGAGATCTGAAGCGAAGAAGTGTTGAATTTAATGAAGGAGATTTAGTATATGTTGTACTAACGAAGGATCGTTTTCCAGTGGGAGCATACAATAAACTTAAAGCTCGAAAGATTGGTCCTGTAAAGATTGTGAAACGGATCAATGAAAACACTTATAGGTTGAAGCTGCCGGAGGATGTGTACACTTTAAACATCTTATACCTTATTATGGAGATGAACAATCCAATGGGGAAGAACTTTTAAATTCGAGGACGAATTTTTCCCAACCAGGGGAGGATGATGCAGCCCAGCCTGATATTTTAGGTCGCGTCCGACCTAACGAAATGATAAGGCGCCCCAATTCCTTAAGTCGCTTAGATGGTAGCGTGGAAACCATAGGTCGTACTGGTTCTTTGAGTCGTGAATGACCTAGCGACTTACAATCTACTCAGGATGATATAGCGGGGTACACTAAGTCACGAATCTTAGGTCGCGAGCGACCTAACGATGAACGAGCTAACGAGATAGATCATGCATTGGAGGGAAATACGGCGAGTTATGCGAGGAATGACCAGCGACCTAACGAAGCTATGTTTCCCAAGTTGAACGACCTAACTGAGTTCGACCTATCGAGCTACGACTTACCAAGCTACTGGATTTCCAGTGCTTGTTGTTTCCTCATGTCGCCAACGACCTAGCTTAAGTCGCTGCCGAGCTTTCTTCAGTAGGTCGTATTATTTTAGGTCGCTTTGTGGATAGGTCGCGTGTGTTGTAAATACTGTAAGTCGTTGCTATGTTATTTGGGTAAGTCGCAAGGTCGTTGTAATGTTGTTCTGTGTTAGGTCGCAGGTATGTTTGTATGTGTGTCTTAAGTTGTGTACTGCTTGTAGGTCGTGCACTACAGTTGAGTCGTGTAAAGTGTTGTGATGTAACCCTATAAATAGGGATGTTGTGTCATTGTAAAAAAGTAGTTGATTTTGAATAAAACTTTCTTTGTGTGCTTTGTGCCACTTTGAAATTGGAAGTTGAGTGTGAGCTCCTTTCTCCATCTTCGGTATTCGAGTGCGCTCGAATCAACGGATTTGAAGCCGATTCACGATATCTCGTGCGCGAGATCAACGTTCGAAGAATCGTAGATCTTTTAACACAGTATCGTGCGCGATCAACGTGTTGGAGATAGCTAGAATCCGGTATCTTTGAGATCAACGGATTTGGGCATTCGGTATTTTTCAATCCATCGATTTCTACTTTCATCGTTGTATCCATTTCTGTTATTTCCGCTGCGTCACAGACCCACCTTCATTCCTACTTCATTCAAACTTCAATTGATATCTATTAAATAGATCCGGTGTTTGCACATCTGTCTCTAACAAAGAAAGCTGCATATCTAAGAGATTAAAGAGGCTACCTAGTTCTAGTGTGAATCAAAGGCAAAGCATATTAGGTAAAATTTATTTTTATTTTAATACAATGATATCAGTGTACTGTATCTCATATATCACATTGCATATATGTATATCATTGCCTGTAAATTATTTGTCATTGATCTATATTATACATCTTATTGTTATGGTATTCTATTGATAATAACACACAAACACGGGCGCATGCACAAATATATATATATATATATACATATACATATATGTATATATTATATTTGTTTTCAGCATGCAAAAAAAATTTTAAATTAATTATAAATGTATATATATAACATTTTTTATTTATTTTAAACATAGTTGAATATTTTAAAGGATTTACTTATGAATTAAAACTAAATTAAATGTTATGTAAAAAAATTTATTCTTCAAATCGTTTAAATAAATATATACATATATTAAATTAATAATTTTATTTGAACAATGTGTTTTTAAAATAAAATGAATTTTTTTCTTTGACTATGCAAAAAAATATTAATTTTGATTGTATTGAAACATATATTCACAAATATTATATTACATTATATATATACATATATTTATATTTTATACATACATATTTTAATACTTAAGTATATATATATATGTGCATAGTCAAAATCCGATTCCAGATCCCACTACAACTTTCGATCCTGGGGACGGATGGGTGGAGGTGAAAAGCAGGAGGAAGGCGATGGAGAAAGAGGGCAGGAAGGAGACTTTTGCGGCAATCTTACAGAGGAATCATAAACCAAACCCTAGATCTTGGATTGAAGCTATTGGAAAACAGGTAGAAATCAAAGGCGATCTGAATTACATAGAACCGATCGTAGAAGGAGAAGAAGTCTATCAGCTAATAGATGAGGAAGATTACGCCGAAGCTCAAACAATCTGGGAAAACTCTATATACATATATATG
Organism: Allium fistulosum; assembly: GCA_030737815.1. Taxonomy (NCBI): domain Eukaryota; kingdom Viridiplantae; phylum Streptophyta; class Magnoliopsida; order Asparagales; family Amaryllidaceae; genus Allium; species Allium fistulosum. The sequence continues at coordinate 426,341,745 of CM060906.1, forward strand.
TCGGGGAAGAGGCCATATATCGTTCAATTGAATGCCTACATAAAACGTGTATGGAATCCTAAAGGAACATGGGACGTTTTCCCGAGAGATAATGGGTTTTACTTGATAAAATTTGAAAAAGAAGAAGATTTTGTAAGAATCCTAAAAGGGGGACCATGGTTTATGGATAGTAAGCTTATTATAATGAAAAAGTGGGAGGCTGATTTTAATTTTGAAAAAGAGATGCTATCATCATATCCAGTGTGGATTAAAATGCATAAACTTGACTTAACTCTATGGAATACAAGATGTATTAGCAAGCTTGCAAGCATGATTGGAAAACCACTGGCAATAGATGAGAATACAAGGATGGTGAAGAGGATTAATTATGCTAGAGTCTTGGTTGAAATAAAGGCAGACAGTTCCCTACCAGCAAATGTGAAGGCAAAGAACACTAAGGATGTGGTATACACACAGGATATAGAATATGAATTTGTTCCACCTAGATGTACTGATTGTAAGTGCTTTGGCCATTCTACTTTATATTGCAATAACAAAAAAGAAAAACCAGAACAAATTTGGGTAGAGAAAAATAAATTACATAATCCTCCACCCAGCCACCCAGAAAATATTACATCTACAACGGATTGCATACAAAAAGAGACGACCAATCAGGAGAAAGTCAATTCCCCAGTTACCCAAAAAATAATACCCCTAAAGGATGATTATATACAAGATGACACTAATTCAGTCAGATCTGAGGGCTCTGCAAGAGTGCAAGCAGATCGTCCAACTCGGGATCAGTCTGTAAACCTTGAAGAGGATCAACCCCAGGAGCAGGATGATAAGTTGCCAGATTCTCTGGAGGAAATACAGAAGATGAATATCCAGATAGAGTCGTCTGCAGAAGAAAGTGATGATGATATTGAAGATATAAGTAAATACACAGAAAATAATGAGAAATACGATGAACTGTTTAATAACAAAACAAACACAGAAACCTATAAAAAGGTTATGGTTGGGGATGCTCCAATTACTAGGAGCAAAGCCAACAAAATTAAATGACGATTCTATGCTGGAATGTGAGAGGTCTAAACAATGACATTCGTCAGTTTGACCTCCACAATTTAATGGCTTCTCATAAGCCAACTATTGCAGGATTATTGGAAAATAAATTATCCGACAGCAGTTTAGAATTATTTAAAAATCAAGCAGGAGCTCAGTGGGATATGGAACATAACATTTCACAGGAAAAAAAAGGGAGAATTCTTGTACTTTGGGAAAAGAATATTTGGGAAGGAACGATTCTTGACAAAAAAGATCAACAACTGACTATGTTTTTTAAAAATGTTGGAGGTTTGGAATTATATATTATGTTTGGTTATGCAAAAAATTTAGCTTCTGAAAGAACAGAGCTATGGAAGCAAATAATAGGTCTTTCTCGGCAGATTACTAAACCTTGGCTGGTGATGGGGGATTTCAATGCAGTGTTAACAACCAAAGAAAGAATAGGAGGTAATAATCTTACCGTAGCCCAATTAGCTGAGTTCAATGAATGTGTGCTTGAGAGCGGATTACTGGAAACTTCCCACACCGGCCTGCAGTTCACATGGAAGAGTGGTAAGGGGAAAAATATATCTTCTAGAATAGATAGAAGTTTATGTAATGTTGAGCTAATAACCACTATCCCTGGTCTACAAACCATCGTTCTGCCCAGCTCGACTAGTGACCACTGCCCTTTACTAGTGAAATTTAATAATCATGAAAATGACAGTAAGGGTAAACCATTTAGATACGCTAACAATTGGCATCAATTAGAAGGATACAATGAAGCTTTGAATATAGATAATATTATACTTCCTCCAGGCAATAATATGTATAAGTATATAATGATGCTAAAGATCATGAAGCAGAGACTCAAAAAATGGAACAGGTTAAGACCAAAGAATAGGGAGTCCATTATAAAAATTCAAAATCAACTTCAAACTACCCAAGAGTCTCTTGACAAAGACCCATTAAATGAGGAATTCAATAATCAATTCTACCAGTTGAAAGGTAAACTAAATGAAGAAATTCAGAAACAATCGATGGAAATTAAACAAAAAGCAAAAGAAAACTGGATAACTCAGGGAGATGAATGCACAAAATATTTTTACGCCAAAATGTCTCAGAGATCACAATGCAATAATATACTGAATTGTTTAAATGAGGAAGGAAACCTGGTTGCTGACTTGAAAGAAATGGAAAACAAAGCTCTGGCATACTTCACAGATTTATACAATGGGGATTCAACTCAAGCTATACCTGTAGTTCAGTGTAGAAGGAGGATTACTCAAGAGGGATGTGCCATGCTCACAGCTAGGGTTACGAAAAGGGAACTGAGAAGAGCTGTCCATTCCATTCATATTGATGCCAGCCTCGGACCAGATGGTATGGGGGCAGCTGCTTTCAAAGTGCACTGGGACCACCTGGAAAATGTCATGTTGGATGCATATCAGGAAGCTTTTGAATGCGGTGAGTTTATTCAAGAAATTAACCACACTTTTATTTCTCTTATTCCAAAAATCAAAAAACCAAACAGAATTGAAGATTACAGGCCGATATCTTGTTGCAATGTATCTTACAAAATTTTGAGTAAAATCATATGCTATAGATTGAATAAAGTTCTTCCAAATTTGATTGCTCAAAACCAAAATGCTTTCATAAGAGGGAGACTAATTTCAGAAAATTCCTTGTTAGCCCATGAACTTATCAGAGATTTTAACAAACCAGGATCTGATAAAATATGCATTAAAATAGACCTACATAAAGCTTATGATAAAGTGAACAGACATTTTGTCATTCACATGCTTACTGAAATGGGGGTGCCAGAGAGGCTATTAAAGCTGATAAAATGTTGTATTTTTACCCCAACTTTCTCAATTCTAATCAATGGAGTTCCTAGAGGACATATTTCTAGTAACAGAGGTCTAAGACAAGGGGATCCCTTATCCCCCTACCTATTTGCTGTGGCAATGGAGTGGTTCTCTCTTCAAATGGAAATAGCATGTCATAATAACAAGATCATCCCTGTTCATAGAAGTTCACCTAAGGTAAACCACCTTATATATGCGGATGATCTTTTAGTTGTCATGAAAGCTAATACAGATGCTATTGATGAGCTTAAAGAAATATTCCACAAATTAGAAAAGGTTGCAGGGCTGAAACTTAATGAACGCAAAACTAAATGTTATTTTAACAAATATTGCAAAAACAAACAGACTCTGTTACATAGAATTGGAGTAGCTGAAGGGATTCTCCCAGTTAAATATTTGGGCATACCACTATCTAATAATTCAATTACAGATAAAGAATGCGCGAAGCTGATAGATAAAATAAGAGAACAATTACAGGGGTGGAAATCCAAACTGTTATCATTTGCTGGTAGGGTTGAGTTAGTTCACACAATGATCACCTCAAAGGTCAGATATTGGCTACAAACGTTTCAGATTCCAGATTGTTCTCTAGGTAAAATAAATTCAGTTTGTGCGGACTTCATTTGGAGGGGGAAATTTCACAAAATCAGATACAAAGACTTGTGCAGACCAAAAAAGGAAGGTGGGGTAGGTCTTAAAAACTTATTTGAACTCAAAAAAGTTTATGGCATCAAATTAGCGTGGAATATTATTTCTTCAGATAATTTATGGCCAAAATGGATGAGATCTAGATACATTAAAACAAACTTTTGGACAGACACAATAGATAATAATGCTTCTGTAATATGGAAGAATATCATGAAATCCAGAGAATTCCTGAAACCTTTGATTGAAAGGAGAATAGCGAATGGTAACACAACTGATCTTTGGAGAGACCCATGGCTTAATGGGAAAAGCCTGATTGATAGACCGGGAATGGAAAGCTTCTCAGACTATGGTCTACCGAACTGTGATGTTTCTAGTATAATGGAAGGAGGTGCTTGGAAATGTGAAAAACAAATTGTTACAAGGAATTATGCACAGGAAATTCAAAGCATTCCCATATATACAGGAAAAGGGTGTGATGAATGGAGCATGAAACAATCAAAAACAGGCAAATTTCAATTCAGTAAACTAATGGAGGAGGTCAGAACGAAGCACCAAAAAGTGGAGTGGTATAGTTTTATCTGGGGTAAATCAATTACACCAAAAATGACCCATACAACATACAAAGCCATACTAGGCAGACTTCCCACAAAAGATCGATTAAAAAACTGGGGGATTATAGAAGATAACACTTGCGGATTATGTAATGAACAGATGGAAAGTCATGAACACTTATTTTTTGAGTGTGCTTTCACTAAGATTATTTGGGGCCAGCAGAAAGAGAAGTGTACAGGATCGACTGATATTAAAACTATAAAAGAGGAAATTAGCTACCTGAACAATTGGAGAAACTGTGCGAATCTTCTGCAAGAAATATTCAAAATTTGCTTCGCAGCAACCATTTGGAACATCTGGCGCGAGAGGAATAACAGGGCTTTTAACAGGAAAGAGACAAACTTTCAATCAGTAAATGCACAAATTGACCGAGATGTGAAAATGATGATTATTAGAATCAACAGGAAGTTGCTTACCAGCCTAACGGGACAAGAAATATCACTACTGGAGAAGTGGAAGTGGAAGGTTGATGACGAAGGAGTTCTATCAGAGATTCGGGAGCCGCCATGATTGCTTGAGCCAAGAGGAGTAGGTTATAATTGGGAAAGTTTTTGAGCTTTGTTTTTTCGCGATACTGATTATTTTAAGTTGGAGTTATTATGTAGACTGTCGGGCTTTGTCCTGTTTATGCTGAAATAAAGTTAACCAATTTTCAAAAATATATATATATATATATGTTTGCACCAAAATTGGTCACAAACCCCAAATGTTGTGAAAGCACCAGTGTATGAATATAAATCAACAATATTCACACACAAATCTCAAATATAAGCAAACAGAGTATCACAATTCAGAAATAATGAACAAAAAACATGAGATTTATAGTGGTTCGACGATCTTGCCTACGTCCACTCTGAAGTTGATGATTTTATTGATGTTCACTCGATGATTACAATCTCTTATAATGTAGTACAACTGAAATTATATGCTAAGTCTCAATCTAAGATAGCGGTGGTGTTCTGGAGTAAATCTGGCAAAGTCTGGGTGCTCCTTAGCTCTTAGAATTGTCCGACCCCTTTTCTGAATGACCAGGGGCTCTATTTATAGGTGTAGGAGGCTGATATTTCGCCTAAATTGAGGGGAGACCAGTTCTGGTACGTGAGGGGGCCCACCTGGCCGAAATCTGGAGATCTGGGCCCACTTTGGGATCGATTCGACCCTTGGTTCGAATCGATTAAGAAATTGTCCGATCGAGCTGAAATTTGGCGTGAACATTCTTCAACATGTGCTCAAGCTACTGTCCAAATTTCATGGCATTTGGACTTGTAGATCTCAAGTTATGATCGATTCAAGATTGCATTCCTGGTTGACACGCTTGCTTCGACTCGATTCGTTCGAATCGATAGGCTCGACTCGATGGCCTCGCGCGCCTTTGCGATGACGTGGTGCGCATTTCCTTGGTTGATCCACTTTTCACTCCGAGACGACTGGGTCGACTCCACCTTTTCTGCTGCCTCGACTTAGTGGATTCTAGAGAATGGATTCGAAGGTGTGATCGTTCGAATCGATTATGTTACGCTACAGCCAATCGATTCGAAGTCATCATAATAGGATGGGTTCGAAGGTATTCATTTCGATGGAGTTGAAGGAAGGCACTTAATGGATTCGAACACGCCACCCTTGCATGGATTCGAAGCAGAGCATCTGATGGGTACGAAGTGGAGTAGCTTCATGGATTCGAAGCGGAGTATCTGATGGGTACGAGGCAAGATGTCTTCATGGGTTTGAGTGATGGATACGAACCATCGAGCCCAGATGGATACGAAGGTGTTCAATCTGAAGGTTACGAGGCGAAGTAGCTCTGTGGATTCGAAGTACTCTAGCTTTGATGGATTCGAACGCATGTTTCTGCCTATGGATTCGAACTTAAGGTCATTTCCTCCAATTTGCATCGATGATATCTTGAGCGTACGAACTCGGATTGACTTCAAACTTGGAACGTTGGTTTGCATGGCTTTACTTGTCATGTCTTATCAATTGTAGCCTGATCCGGACTCGGACAAAATTCATTGATATCCATGGTGAAACAGTGTATAACGAACTTTAACGACGAACTGTCTTTAGTTTTCCAGTCAACTTTTTGGTGTCACGGCCTTGCCAAAAGGCGGGATAACATTTTAAAATATATATATATTATTTAATTAACATAAGTTTTGTATAAATATTTTAAAATATATTTATTTTCTAGTTTGAATTTATTTTAGTATATATTTTATATTGTTTTAGAATCTTCAAAGTAAAAAGTTTGATATTAAAATTTGAAATTTAAATCTCCAGATCTAGCTTTAAATTAGGATCGTGTTTACTAGATCAAATTTAGAAATTTCAAATTAAATTTTGAAGTTATAGGACGAGTCAAAATTTTATCAGACATATTCATAAATAATATTAATTATTATTTTAGGAAATTATGTATTGTTTGCACCAAAATGTGGTACAAACACCTAGATAATTGGAATAGAGAAAAAAGCGAAGAAAGTAAATGAAAACGTATAATAATAAGACACACAAGCTTTATAGTGGTTCGGCCAATCATTGCCTACATCCACTTAACTTTTTTTACTGATTATTGCTGTTTATAGGAGGTATTCTTATGGATCGGTGATGATCCCTGAGATTATAGGAGAAGTACATAAAATTGTTAAGAGAGCCAAAAACGGTCCCTCAAATGATGACCCTCCTCTATTTATAGCTATGGGTCGCTAGAATTTTCTCACTCTGGTTCTCGTCCACTTTCCCCACTTTCAGGGAGTGCTAACCAAAGAAGATCGTTGCCACATCAACGACATTCAGGGATCGGTACCGATCCATACCAGGGATCGGTACCGATCCATAAATTTGCTTCCTCGACCGCGACCTTCCTCTTACGAATACTTGGTCGACTTGTATCTTGGTCCTTGGCATCAAATTGTGTAGATATGAGCTCGAGTTTGAGTGAGTTCCTTGGTTTGGATGTTGGTTAAAGCTTTTGGTTTGCCCATCAATGGTTTGAGTTGCACCTTGCTAGCGAACCATCAACTAATCGCATGTTTGAGTTAACGAGGATCTTAGCCCTGAATTTCATGAAGATCAAGAAATTTTGGGGTGACTTCCATAATTGGTATCAATCCATGAATTTGATTCGTATTCGCGCATGGATCTTGCACTTTGATTTGTTTAGTATGTCTGCCATTTTAGGAGCCTTTGGCAAGTTGGTAACTTTGTTTGTTGACTTTGTTCGATGTCCAATTTTGGCAGTTATCGTTTTGGATTCCTGCTTGATAATTTTCCTGTTTAATTGATTAGGCTCATCACATTTGGCATATTCAAAAGGCTGGATAACATGTGTATATATATACATTATAAATTATTTCATTTAATTAATTAATATATATGTGTGTGTGTGTGTGTAAGAGATAACCATATATACATATCAGATATAAATCCCAGTATCTAATATATATATATAAGCATAATATACATAAATAAGTATATAATAATATACTTATAAATTATATAAAATCCTTTTAACTAAATTCATTAATTAAATAAATCAAATAAATTAAACAACGTACAGTTTTATTTAAATTAATTAGATTGGATCTAATTCAACATTAGAATTCATATGCCCAATAGATCCAAAAATAGAAAAATGTTTCAAATCTACGTATTTCACTTGCTTCTGACCAGCCTAATTCCAACAATGGTATCAGAGCTCTAGTGGTCTATGTGGTCTAAATTAGTCTATTTAGGTCCAACGAATAAAGCCCATCTATAATTTGGGTGTATATAATAGTAACATCTAGGCTTGGGGTTGGATAATTAAGTTTCTCCCCTCTCTAGCTACTGGCCTGGCTCAATGATGGAGTATGTCCAAAAGGTTGGCCCAATTGTAAAGTCTCAATTTGATTTAGGCCTTAGGCTAATTTTCAAAATTCAGTTTAAAACTTTAAAAGATATATTTTTGATTTAAAACTTAAATTTAAAATATAAAAACAAATTTTATAAAGGTTATAAAATATTTTTCAAATATTGTTTTCAAAAATAAATTAATGTTTTTAAAACTATTTAATAATTTTATTAGCTCGACTAATTAAATAAATAATTATAAGTTGATTAATTAAAAATAAACATATATATTAATATGTGTGTGTATATCTATAAATGTTATGGTTACATACACACACACATATACAGACATACACATAAATTTATCTTAAATTATTTAGGGTAAATTATAAAATAAATATTTTTGAATTTATAAATTATTTAATTTGAAACGATTTTTAATTAAGTATACTAACTAAATGTCAATTAATTAATAATATTTATATATATTAGGATATCTGTATACAAAACTATAAGAGTTATAGTTAATATTCATCTTAAATTGTTTAGTAAAATTTTAAATTTTAGAAATAACTTAATTAGTTAATTAAATTAATAAATTAAGATTAATTAAATATTATTTAATTAATAATGTACATAAGAATATTATATAATTTAACTAAATTATGAACAATTATAAATAAATTACACTTATATCATATGAATGTATAAAATAACAGTGGAACTGCAATAAACCCTACTAGGATTTAAGGAACAAGTACATACGTATTGTACATATACCATGATTTTAGATGTGTCCGACACTTGAATTACATGGGTATTTCATAAGAAATATATTGTTCCCTAAATCGATATCACTCAATGTTTATGTATATTAAAGGTTTTTCGAATCCTTAATATATAAGTTATCATCCACCATTTAGATATTAATAGATTACTTGCTTACTCTTTAGTTGTTGATATTCCTTAAGCTAAAGGTACTGTGTGTAGTACTATTGATATATAAAATATATAAGGTAAGATACACGTGTATATTTGTTGATATTCCTCAAGGTACGTGCATTATACTTAGGTCGGCACGAAATGATAGGTACATGTGAATAATCTCTTTCGATTTGTTGATATTCTTCAAGGTCGAGATATGATTAGGACAAAGACCACGAGTTAGAAGCTGTATATGATACAACCAATAAGGTGTTATCTATTGCATGTTGGCCTATGATTTGTTCAAGGCTAGAATCCCAAGGCAAACGAGTCCTAACACCCACTAGAGAAACCAAAAGATTTATGTTCTATTTGGGTTTTGAGAAACATAAAAGTCTAGTGGGAGATTATTAGACAAATGAAATGTAATATTTAGCCTATCTAATAATATAAGAACACATGCAATGTTAAATTGTTCTAATCTACTTAAATTAGATTTGCAACAAAATGACCAATATTAGATTATTTTCGAAAATTGATAAGTTCACCTGAGCAAACTATATTGATTGACCAAGGGCAATCAATATAGCACTCATATACGAATCTTCATGGTCGTTGATAACCAAACCTTTAAGAGATAAACCTACTAAGGGTGCTGACCCCGATATAATTAAGTCTTATAACACTTTGGTAGCTAACTGAGAAATTATATAAGTTTTCATGTTGCCTACTTCAGACAAGCCATTGCAAAGGAAACTTGAACATATGTCTATCCATATAATCTTCGAAATCCTCAGTGTTATATTCAGGGAGCAATCTTGTTCCATGAGGTACGAGATTACTAATTAATTGTTCAACATGAAGATGACAAAGGGCAGTCCCGTTGAGGGTTTTGTCTTGACCATGAAAGGCTGTATTAATAGAAATTCAGAACTGGATGTGAAAACACGTGATGAACTACAAGTTGATTTGATTTTAGGCTCGCTGACTTTGCAATTAGAGCTGTTCATATTAAACAATAATATGAACTAGTTGAGCGTAAACCTCATCGAGCTACTGAATATGATGAGCTCAGCTGAAGGATCGTTCAAGGATCAAAATATAGTGTTGGCTATAAATGGTAAGGACACTTCTTTGAAAGGTTCGAAGAAACAAAAGCGGGGCTCTAAAATGGGTAAGAAAGATGTTTTTACTGACAATGTTGAATATAACCATTGTCACAAGAAGGGGCAATGGAGACGCAATTGTCCAGACTATTCGAAGATGGTCAAAAAGAAAGAAAGTGTTTCTTTTGCCCTTAAAGGCATGTTTATGATTCAAAATTGTTTTGCAATCAATAAATTACCTTGGGTTTTAGATACTGGATATGGGATTCATATTTGTAATTCGTTACAGGAACATAGTAGAAAATGACATGTAGCGAAGGGTGAAATGAAGCTTCAAGTTGCTGATGAATCTATAGTAGATGCAACTGTGGTTGGAGAATATCACTTGACTTTCCTAAATGGATTTGGTTTAGTTTTAAATAATATGTTAAAAACTTTGTTTATCGTATTATATTAGTTTCTAGATTATTTGAGACTTGTTTTGGTTTTCAATTTAAAGATAGTATTATGAAAATTGTGTTTGATGGAAATAATATTTGAAATCGTGTTTTAGATAATGGTATTTATGTACTATATTATAATCATATTTGTGCTGTGAATAATTCCTCTGTCGATATTAATAATTGTTACATATGGCACTATAGTCTATGTCATATTAGCGACAAAAGACTACATAAACTGAAAATGAAGTTATTCTAAAATCATTTGATTATGAATCATTAGACTCTTATGAGTCTTGTATCAAAGGAAAAATGACCAAGCACCTCTTTAGTGAGAACAATGAAAGAGTTGATGAACTCTTGAGTCTCGTACATACTGGTATATATGGCCCAATGCCTATGGTGAAAAAGGATAATTCAACTTACTTTGTAACTATTACTGATGATTTCTTGAGATTAAGATATGCATATCTTATGAAGAATAAATCCGATGTTTGTGAGAAATTTAAAGAGTATAAGGACGAGGTAGAAAATTAGATGAACCATAAAATTTAAATACGTCGATCAGATCAAGGAGGTGAATGTGTTGGATAAAAGCTCCAATGGTACTTGAAATATAATAGGATTATCTCTCAGATTACTCCACTCTATACTCTGCAGCACATTGGTGTTTCAGAAAGAATGAACCTAATAGTGTTCGATTATTCCTATTTGGTGGAGTTTGGTGGCTCTTAAAAAGTTGTTCCCATGGCTGCTAGAAGCTTGGATATTTATAGGAGTGAGGAGGCAAGGATGTCATTTTGGTAAATCAGGCAATTTCCCTGTATAACATGCTTGGTTCGCTTATTTCCATATATAGCAGATACGATCCTGAATTTCCTTATATATCCAGATTTCATTCCTTAAATGCCCTATTTTGTTGGACTAAAATAGCCCAATTTGGTGGTATTTGGTTCGGTAGGTGGATGTAGATGTCTTCTTGGCTAAATTCCTTGGTGCATCTCCTTGGTTCGATATGTTCCCCCTCCTTGCTTGGTTTTGAATCTATATCATACAAGTATTTTGCCTAGTGTATACACCATTGGACATCTTGTCCGATAGCACTATGCACCAGACAAGAATTCGTGTCTAATGTCTAATCCACCAGATAAGAATTCTTGTCCGGTGGCTCCTTTACCGGATAAGAATATTTGTTCGGTTGCAGAACCACCGGACAAAGAATCTTATTCGGTTGTTCTCTTCACAGGGCAACATTGGGAGGTGGTGTGTCCTTCTCTACTTACATAGCTTTCTTTGAACGCTCCTAAAGCTTCTTCGTTCCTTTATTTATAATTTGTTTGGATGAGTTATGATCCCTATGGCACACACACATGTTCATGTGGCTCTTACACAAGCTCAATTATCTTGCTCCATCATTCCTTTGGTGAAAAAGCCTATAACACTTGCCCTCAAAGCTCGCTTCGTAGAATACAGAGTGGGCTTTGTTTAGTGCCCTTCCCAAGCACTTTCGTTAACTATGAAATTCACTAATAATTACACGCACTTAGGCTTGCACTCGCTCTGGTTTGTCATATTTGGTTCGATGCTAAAGATGGGCTTGGTGTTCCTTCATTCGGTATTCTTGGTTTGGCGGAGATTTACCGAACAACATTTTGTGTCTGGTCATATTTGTCTGATACCGAACAGAGAGGATTACCTATATAAAGGACTGTGTCTTCCTCCAACCGAACATTTCTTTTCATTTTTCATCTCCCATCATTTTTTGGTGCATGTTCGTCTCCGGGAGCTGCAGCCATGTCAATTCCGTTTTAGACACTTTTAGGTTGCTGTAATCATCATCTATACCTGCAATCCCTTATCGTAAGTCTTATATTAGTGATTTAATCATCTTCAAAGTTCTTTTGATTTGATTGATGTGATTCATATTGGTTCGGTATAGTGTTAGGGGGCTAGGGTTTCTAGTTGATCGGTCCTTGCTAAACTTTAGGGGTTTACACATTATTTTTACATTGATATGGCTAGGTCATATATCATAAATCCAAAGTGCTCTTGACTCAAGGAAAAATAGGGGTTTTAGTAAGAGCCGGGCCAAATTGTTTGTTTGGTGGCTGTTGATTGCCAATCAAGTAGGGACCTAATAGAGACGGCTTCATAAGGGATATGAAGCACACTTAGGCCATGCACATGGAATTTTTCATAGCATTATAGGTTGTATTCAGGGCTATGAGGGGAATCAGTTCGATGATTGTTGTCTAATAATTTATTGTATTTCCTATCGCACATGTGCGCACACACAACCACAAGCACGCACTCTGCAATAGTATGTAAGATAGGTTGTTGTATCAGACGGGTATGTCAAGCCATCACAAGACTCGTTCATTGAGTGCTTCTGGAGACTAGGCTCCATCTTCTTCTACTCCTCCAAATCCTGCAACATCGAGGCATCAAGCTAGCCAGTCCAGATCTACTCGCTTTTTGGTACATGGATATGAACTGTCACAATTGCTGCTGGATCCCATTGAGTTGTAGCTTCCACTATAACTGCTAAGCATCTGGATACTATTGCGGCTACCTATGGCTTTCCTATAGACGACATTGTAACACCCCTAATTTTGATAACATTATTCATAAGATTTAATTAGATAAATTAAATAGAATAATGTAAATGCTAAGTGATAAGGGGATTGAGATTTGAATAAACTTAATTAAGGTTGTGTCTAATAATAATTAATGGGCTTAAGAATGGTTTTAGGGTTAATCAAATTACATAAGGGTATATTAGGAATTTGCCACCCATAACCCTTACCCTTATATACATATATATTTTTCGTTCCTACCATTTCACCATTTACGTCATTTAGAAATGCAAATAAAAAACATAAAGAACGACCGACCATTAAGGAAGAAGAATTTCACTTAAAAGCTAGAGAATCAAGCTTAAGGGAAATCAATCTCAATCCAATCTCCTTAACTTAATCAAGGTGAATAATAATTCCATTTCTATTTTGTTTTCAATCATATATTTTCGAATATAAGGGTAAATTCATTTTTATTATAAATTGGATGACGATATGCTAGAATATTGATTTTTTTAATTTAAACAAGATTGTTTAAATAGGGTTACACACGGTTTTAGGCTAAAACCAGATTTTAATGATGTCTAAATGCCATGGAAAATTTTATGTTGTATAAAACATAATTTTGGAGTTGGGTGTCAATTTTGATAATTTTCCAAGCTATAGAAAGATTGTTATGAATTTTTAAAGGAAAATATGGTTATTTGGGGTTATAAATTTATTTTGGAAAATATATTAATAATTTGGGTCTGGAGTTTTGATATGTTAGATAACATGATTAAAGTGAATATCTGGAATTTTTTGGGATTTTTCCAAGGTGATTTGCTATGCAAATTAAATTATTTTAGAAGAGGGACTTCTTTGCAAAATTGGTTTTGCTTAATGGAAGAGCTTATTTCATTAATTTGACCATGGTTTAGGTCTGAAATTAGCGGTAGTTATTTTGGTAAAGAATTTGAAAAGTTAAGGCAACCAATCTAGTGTTGACACGTGGCAGGTTAGTTAGATAAAGATTTGATGTAAGTAGTATTTAACCAGGGTTACTCAGAAACGAGAGTTTCGCCTACTTTGGAAGTACCTTTCGACATAGAGTTTCCGCCTTCAATCTAGTCGAAACCTACTAAGCCGAAACCAATACACAAGGTATCACAATGATGGTACACAATGGGTTGGAGAAAGGCGAAAGGTTAAGTGTCGAAATCTTGCTTCCGAAGGAGTTGCTACATTGGTTTGTTTTCAAAAGAGAAGCGCCTGCATTTGTTTTGTTTAAGCCTTCAAAGGGGTCGAAGCATAGGGTTTCGAAAGAGGTTTTAAAAGGTTTCGAAAGGGTTGCCATTAACATAAGTTTGCTTTCGAATGGGTTATGAAAGAATGTTTTGAAAGAAGGGGTTCTGACCTAGTCAAAGCCCTGCTACCGTTCTTTAGCCTTTCAATGGTGTTGAAGTCATCAATGTTGTAGGAAGGTGCTTTGTTTTATAATTATAAGCCACTTCCTGTATCTTTCGAAAGGAGTTAGGGGTTTCGAAGGCAATAATTTCGAAAGGGGTTTCGACGCCAACCTTCCAATATTTTACCCAGATGTTTTATGCTTTCGAAAGTATGGTGTCGACGCCTTCATGTTTTCCCCAATATTTGTATATGATAAAGGATGGTTTCAAAAGAGATGCTTTCGACCATATTCACTTTTACCCAAATAATGTTTTAAGTATAATCCCAATACTTTAGGAAGGGGGGACTTTCAATGGTTTCAGAAGGGTTACTTCCAATGGTTTCGAAATGGGTACTTTCAAATGGTTTCGAAGCTAAGCTTCTAAAGTTATATGTTAATACTTTAATACAGTCGAAATGTTTCGAAAGGAAGGTTTTAAATTATTAAAAAGGCAGGAGCCTAATGTTTTGAAGATAGTTTTAATGCTTTCGAAGGAGGCCATCCTATGAAGTCGGAAGCAAGGTTTCGAAGGTGTCGAAAGGTTTTATAACCCAAACTCATTTTAAAAAAAGGGAAACCCATGGCTAAATTTAAAGATTTTTTGTAATGGTTTTAAGAAGAAGCTTTCCTTGATAAAATTATAAGTTAAAGGGATTAACCATGTTCTATATTAAACCCACATGAGTGGTATTGTTATGTTATTATGATTGCTTCTTCAAATATAAATATATTCACATTGTTCTGAATCACATAACTGTATTTTAGGGAAGGGTAGAAAACCAGCTAGGTGGACCGAGTAGTGAATATAAATTAAGTGAACTCCTGGATGAACAGAATTGAATCCAAGTGCTCAAGGAGACCAGAATATAAGATGCCTTAAAATGGAAGTTGTTAAGGAGACAAGTTAATAGTGCACCCATGAAAACTATGACTAGGAAGTTATTGGGGTTACCAATAGGTTCATAGTGATCCCATGAAACTATGTTATAAAGAGTGGTTGGAAGGGGCCAATTGGTTTGTAGTGCACCCATGAAAAGTATATCCGGATTAAGTTATTGACTGTTGTCACTAGGTTCCTATTCAATCCATGAAAACTAGGATAAGAGAGAAGTTATTGGAGTCACCAATATGTTCAGGAGAACCCATGAATTAATCAAGTTAAATGGCAGGGGGCCAATAGGTTCATAGTGTACCCATGAAAACTATAAAATAGGACAGGGAGTCCATACATTACATAAATGTTATTAGTAAGGCCATGAAAACTAATAGGTTAATAGTGACCCTAGAAATTGTAAAATATTACAGGTAGTTAATTTAAACAGAGGATGGGAAATCCAGTATGTTTTAAAATGTTTGCATTTCATCATAATATTTTGAAATGACTTTGTTTTTAACCATTGTGGATGCAGGAGCATAGTATATGGTTTTATAAAGGTTTTAGGATACTAGTGAGGAGAAAAACCTGTTCCGCTAAGCGGCATGGTCTCATCAGATATCTAAATGATTTGAGATGGTAGATTATTATTCATACCGGGCTTTATGCCTAACTCGAAGTTTATGTTTTTCCCTTAAACTCATGGGTACTCAGTTGATTTTGAGTAGTTTGAGAGTTGAGGTTTTTAGGTACCTCATTAGATGAATAAAGCTTCCGGAGACGTGCAGGAGGCATGATAGCTATATAGAGTTCTCTTTTATTTTAATTCCGCTGTGTTGTTTATAATGACAAAGTTGTTATATTGCCTATATATACTCTGATCGTCCAAAGGGCAACTTCATATGTCGCTCTTGGTGCATGTTGTAATAAATATATTTTCTCTGAACGTGATTTGCTATTATGGGATTATGTAATGAATTGGAAATGTATTGAAATGTAATGTGATTTAGTTTGAAGTTTAATTTTTTTTCCATATTCATGTGTTTGTATGTATCAATGAATTTAACACCGCCATATTTGGTAGCCGAGGATTAATAACCATGGATGACTGCAGCATCCATAGCCGTTAGTTTTGGGCCTCCAAGTAGGGGGATGTTACAAGTTGGTATCAGACCATAGGTTTATGAAACTTTAAAAGAAAGTTAAAGCTAAAAGATTTTCAAACATAATCCAATGAATTTGAAAATATGATCGAGGTTTGGGTTAACGCTATAGTAACATACTTGTATTTGATATATATATATAAGTACGTGTTCCCCTCTCTCTTAGACCGTTCTTTTGTATCTTACTAAGGCTCGTATGCATATTTACGAGAAAGAAGATATGAAAGCAGGAAATGAAAGAGGAAATCAAAGTGGAGGAAGCACCAAAACTAAAGGAAATGCTCGATCTAATACCACAAGGAACCAAGGTCAACAGGCTAATTCTAACCCAAATGCTGAGGCTAATGTAGGTGCTGGAAATCTGCCAGAAGATGCGGGGATGGTGTATCAGTAGTTAGCCAATCTTTTGCAAGTCGGGGTTGCTGGTAATGTTTGAGGAGCTAATCCTGTGGTTCCAGCTAGGAATAACTATGCTAAGTTGAGCAGGGATTACACCAGTCTGGGTGGAAAGTCGTTTTCTAGAACGTAGGATACTATTGAAGTTGAGAATTGGGTATTGCACTGTGAGAGGATCTTTACTGATCTAGGATTAGATGATGGGAAAAAGGGGAGGCTGGCCTCTAGGCAGTTGCAAGGGGCAGTGCTTCACTGGTGGAATAGTGTGACTATCGGAGTTCCGGAGGAAGAGCTAACATGGGCTGATTTCAGAATGAGGTTTAAGGAAAAGTTTTTATTTGAGGCTGCTAAGTCAGCGTTGATAAGGAAGTTTATGGATTTAGTCCAAGGTAATATGTTAGTAATCGAGTACACTGCCAAGTTTGATGAGCTGTATCGATATGGATATGCGACTATAGACACTGCCATCAGAAGAAATGAGAGGTTCATTCGAGGACTGAGACCGAAGCTTGCTAGAATGACCATGACCCATATCTATGATCCTTGTAATGTAGTGGTGGAGATGGGCATTCTCCATGAAGAGATGCTGGCTGGTTGTGCTAGTGAGAAGTCAGTTGAATCTCAGGGTCCTTGGGGAAAGAAAAGGAAGTTATTTAAGAAGAAGGGAGCTTAGAAAGGGGATGTCACCAAGAAGGCAAAGGTTGATTTAGTGTGCTTCAAATGTGACAAGAAGGGTCATTATGTTCATGAGTGCCGGACATGTAAGGGGAAAAAGGCTGCAGACAAGAAGAATGTGAAGTGCTTCAATTGTGATCAAGTTGGGCATTACAAGAACCAGTGTCCACAGCCAGTCAGGGCGGACAAAGGGAAGGTCTTTGCTATTGGATCATCAGCTAAGCCTACTACAACCAATAATGGGAAGACGTTGATGGAAGGTACGTTTTTCATTCAGAGTATTCCAGTTCAGATACTATTTGATACCGGTGCATCATATTCATTTATATCACAGTGTTTGATTGATAAGTTATGCTTAGAACCCACTTACCTTGTTACTTCCTTAAGGGTTGCGAATCAAATAGAAGGGTATGCAACTCTGGGGATGAGATGTGACCAATTAGAACTTGATTTGTTAGCTTATAAGTTTGCATGCAGTTTGCATGTTTTCGATTTTGTAGATTTCGGAATCATTTTAGGTATGGATTGGTTGACGAGGTATGAGGCTAGGATATTTTGCTAGGATGGGGAGATATCTTTGAGACACCCTAATATTCATAACCGAATTATATTCTCAATAGAGAATTTTGACCGGAGTAGTTGTGCTTTATTAAGTGCAATGGAGGTAGGAGGAGCTAAGTCAGGTTCGAATAGCAAGAGAGTTTGCAGATGTCTTTGAGCTAGTCATAGGACTACCACCGAAACGAGCTGTTGAGTTTTGGATAGATCTTGTGCTAGGAGCTAAACCTGTGAGTAGACCACCTAGCAGGATTACACCGACTGAGATGAAGGAATTGAAGGTGCAGCTTGTGGATCTAGAAGGAAGGAATTTTATTAAACCAAGCAGTTCACCTTGGGGAGCGGCCACGGTATTCGTGAAGAAACCAAATGGGTCGTTGAGGATGTGTATCGACTATCGTAAGCTAAACGAAAGGACGATAAAGAATAAGTATCCTTTGCCAAGAATTGATGATCGGTTTGATCAGTTGAGTGGAGCTAGAGTGTTTTCCCTATTGTATTTGGCGAGGGGGTTCCATCAGTTAAGAGTGGTGGAGGATAATTTTTCTCTGACAGCATGTAGAACTAGATATGGTTCGTATGAGCTGTTAGTAATGCCATTCGGATTGACGAATGCACCTGCTTTCTTTGTGGATTTAATGAATCGAGTCTTCCGAGAGTATTTGGACAGATTCATGTTGGTGTTTATAGATGACATTTTGGTATAATCTATGGATGAGAGAGAGCATGAAGATCATCTTAGAGTAGTGCTAGAGATGCCGAGGTAGAATCAGCCAAAAGCGAAGTTTTCCGAGTGTCATTTTTGGAAGAAAGAGGTTAAGTTTCTTAGTCATGTAGTTTCAGAGAAAGGATTGTCAGTCGATCCAGATAAGATCGAAGCTCTGAACAATTGGAAGAGACTAGAGACAGTGACTGAGATCGGAAGTTTTCTTGGACTTGCTTGCTACTACCGGAGATTCATCAAGGATTTCTCGTGGATAGCAGCGCCTTTGACTAAGCTTACCAGGAAGGAAGTGAAGTTTGTTTGGTCCAACAAATATGAGGAAGAATTCCTTAAGTTAATGCATTTGTTGACCAATACTTCAGTGTTGGTAGTTCCAGGTGGAAACCAAGGGTTGGTAGTATACACTTATGCATGTGGGAGTGGATTGGGAGCCGTTTTGATGCAGAGGGGAAAAGTCATTGCCTATGCATCTAGGCAGCTTAGACCGCATGAAGTAAGGTATCCTACTCATGACTTAGAGTTGGTTGGGGTGATTTTTGCCTTGAAGATTCGGAGGCATTATCTCTTGGGGGAGAGATTTGAGCTATATACCGATCATAAGTCTTTAAGATATCTATTCTCTCAGAAGGGGTTGAATATGAGACAGCAGAGGTGGTTGAAATTTTTAACTGCTTATGATTTTGGTATAGAATATACACCAGGGAAAGGTAATAAAGTTGTTGATGCTCTTAGCAGAAGACATCGAAATGTGGTGTTGGCTATGTTGGCAGAATGGAAGGATCTAGAAGCTTTGGCCAGTTGCGGTGTGCAGTTAAGATCGACTGCTAGTTCTAGTCAGAGTACTGCCATGTTGACCTATTTTGAAGTTCAACCAATGTTGATCAAGAAAATTGCTTCTAAGCAGAAGGAGAATCCACGATTAGCCGAGATGATCAGAAGGCTTGAGGTTGGAACTAAGGTCGATGATTTGTAAGATTTTTGTCTTGACTAAATAAGATGGTTGAGAAAGAAAGGACAATTATGTGTTCAAGTTGTTGAGAACTTGAGGAATGTCATCGATCCAAGTTTATAATTCATCCTGGAGGGACCAAGATGTATCAAGATATGAAGAGGGGCTTCTATTGGGAAGGCAGGAAGAGGGATGTTGGCTTGTGGGTTAGGCAGTGTGTAAACTGTCAACAAGTGAAAGCCGAACATCAGAAGCCTAGTGGGTTACTTCAGCCTTTAGAGATTCCAGTATGGAAATTGGATTCGATAACCATGGATTTTATATATGGGTTGCCAAGATCAAGCAGAGGAAATGAAAGTATATGAGTCATTGTGGACAGGTTGACCAAGAGTGCCCATTTCTTTCCAGTAAAGTCGACCAGGACGGCACCTGTTTTGGCGAAATTATTCATAAAGAACATAGTTAGACATCATGGAGTTCCTAGTAGCATAGTCAGCAATAGAGATGCTTTATTTACCAACGAATTCTGGAAGAGTCTAAAGGATGTGTTAGGCACTAAGCTCAAGATGAGTACAACATATCACCCTTAGATGGATGGGCAGAAAGAGAGAGAGTCAACAAGGTACTCGAAGATTTGTTGTGAGCTTGTGTGTTGGATTTTGGTGGAACTTGGGAGGATCACCTACATTTGGTTGAGTTTTCCTATAATAATAGTTATCAAACTAGTATAGAAATGACGCCTTTTGAAGCTTTGTATGGAAGACCATGTAAATCACCAGCATGTTGGTTGGAGACTGGAGACAGATTGGTCTTAGGTCCAGATTTCGTTAGGGAGGCGTCAGAGAAGATTGAGTTGATCCGAGAATGGATGAATGAAGCTCAATCCAGACATAAGAGTTACGCAGATAAGAAGCGTAAAGACCTAGAGTTCTCAGTTGGAGACAGGGTTTTCATAAAGGTATCACCGATGAAGGGTGCGGTATGGTTTGGGAACTCAGGGAAACTGGCACCGAGATATGTTGGTCCATTCTAGATTATTGAAAGGATTGAAAAGCTCGCGTACAGAGTTGAGTTGCCAAGTAGTATGGAAGGTTTCCATTATGTATTTCATATGTCTCATCTTCGCAAGTATGTGCATGATCCAGAGGCCACTGTACCTCCACCAGGGTTGGAAGATCTAGTAGTAGAGCCTAAATTGACTTTTGTTAGACAACCAGTTTGGGTTGTTGTGAGGTGTGAGAAAATATTGAGGAAGAAGACAGTCCAGTTGGTGAAAGTTCAGTGGAGCGACAACGAGAAGGATTGTACTTGGGAAACAGAGGATAAGATTCGAGATACTTATCCTGATCTGCTTTGAGGGTATGTCTATATTAGATTTATATAGATAATTCCTAGTCAGGTAGACTAGTATGGTTGTTAGGAGTCGTTACAGATGATTGCCATGTTTAGTATTTAGTCCTTATTGAATTTCAAGGATGACATTCTTTAAGGAGGGGAGCCTGTAACACCCCTAATTTTGATAACATTATTCAGGAGATTTAATTAGATAAATTAAATAGAATAATGTAAATGCTAAGTGATAAGGGAATTGAGATTTGAATAAATTTAATTAAGGTCGTGCCTAATATAATAAATAATGGGCTTAAGAATGGTTTTAGGGTTAATAAAATTACATAAGTTGTATTAGGAATTTGCCGCCCATAACCCTTACCCTTATATATATACTTTTCGTTCCTACCACTTCACTATTTACGTCATTTTGAAACATAGATCAAAAACTTAAAGAATGGCCGGCCATAAAGGAAGAAGAAATTGAATTAAAATCTAGAGAATCAAGATTAGGAGAAATAAATCTCAATCCAATCTCCTTACCATAATCAAGGTGAATAATAATTCCATCTCTATTTTGTTTGAATCATATGTTTTCGAATATAAGGGTAAATTCGTTTTTTTGATAAATTGGATGATGGTATGCCAGAATATTGATTTGTTTAATTTAAACAAGATCGTTTAAATAGGATTACACACGGTTTTAGGGTAAAACCGGTTTTTAATGATGTCTAAATGCCATGGAAAAATTTTATGTTGTATAAAACATAATTTTGGAGTTGGGTTTCAATTTTGATAATTTTCCAAGCTATGGAAAGATTGTTATGAATTTTCAAAGGAAAATATGGTTATTTGGATTTATAAATTTATTTTGGAAAATATATTATGAATTTGGGTCTGGAATTTTGATAATTAGATAACATGATTAAAGTGAATTTATGGAATATTTTGGGATTTTTCCAAAGTGATTTTCTATGCAAATTAAATTATTTTAGAGGAGGGATTCTTTGCAAAATTGATTTTGCTTAACGGAAGGGCTTATTTGATTAACTTAACCATGGTTTAGATCTGAAATTAGCGGCAGTTATTTTGGTAAAGAATTTGAAAAAGTTAAGGCAACCAATCTGGTGTTGACACGTGGCCAGTTAGTTAGAGAAAGATTTTCTGTAAGTAGATTAAACCAGGTTTACTCAGAAAATAGGGTTTCGCCTACTTTGGAAGTACCTTTCAACACAGAGCTTCCGCCTTCAACCCAGTCGAAACCTGCTAAGCCAAAACCAATACACAAGGTATCACAATGATGGTACGCAGTGGATTGGAGAAAGGCGAAAGGTTAAGTGTCGAAAGCATGGCTTCCAAAAGAGTCGCTACCTTGGTTTGTTTTTAAAAGAGAAGCGCCTAGTCGAAGCATATGGTTTCAAAAGGGGTTTTAAAAGCTTTCGAAAGGGTTGCCATTAACTTAGTTTGCTTTCAAATGGATTATGATAGAATGTTTTGGAAGAAGGAGTTCCGACCTAGTCGAAGTCCTGCTGCCACTCTTTAGCCTTTTGATGATGTTGAAGTCATCAATGTTGTCGGAAGGTACTTTTTTTAAAGTATAAGCCACTTCCTGCAGCTTTCGAAAGGGGTTAGGGGTTTCGAAGGCAATGGTTTCGAAAGGGGTTTCAAAGCCAACCTTCCAATATTTTACCCAGATGTTTTATGCTTTCGAAAGGATGGTGCCGACACCATCATGTTTTCCCTAATATTTTTATATGATAAAGGATGGTTTCGAATGAGATACTTTCGACTATATTCACTTTTACCCAGTACTTTTGAAAGGGGGACTTTCAATGTTTTCGCAAGGGTTAATTCCAACGGTTTCGATAAGGGTACTTTCAAATGGTTTTGAAGCTAAGCTTCTAAAGTTATACATCAATACTTTAATATAGTCAAAAGTATTCGAAAGGAAGATTTTATACTATTAAAAAGGCAGGAGCCTAATGTTTTGAAGATAGATTTTAATGCTTTCGAAGGAGGTCATCCTATGAAGTCGGAAGCAAGGTTTCGAAGGTGTCGAAAGGTTTTATAACCAAAACTCATTTTTAAAAAGGGAAACCCGTGACTAAATTAAAGGAGTTTTTTTAATGGTTTTGAGAAGAAGCTTTCCTTGATAAAATTATAAGTTAAAGGGATTAACATGTTCTATATTAAACCCACATGAGTGGTATTGTTATGTTATAATGATTGCTTCTTCAAATATAAATATATTCACATTGTTTTGACTCCCATAACTATATTTTGAGGAAGGGAAGAATAACCAGCTAGCTTGAGCCAGTAGTGAATATAAATTAAGTGAACTCATGGATGAATATAATTGCATCCAAGAGGTCAGGGAGATCAAAATATAGGATGCCTTAAAATGGAAGTTGTCAGGGAGTGACTGGGAAGTCATTGGAGTTACCAATAGGTTCATAGTGATCCCATGAAAACTATGTTATAAAGAGTGGTTGCTAGGGGCCAATTGGTTTGTAGTGCACCCATGAAAACTATATCCGGATTAAGTTATTGTCTGTTGTCACTAGGTTCCTAGTCAACCCATGAAAACTAGGATAAGGAAGAAGTTATTGGAGTCACCAATAGGTTCAGGGGAACCCATGAATTAATCATGTTAATTGGCAGGGAGCCAATAGGTTCATAGTGCACCCATGAAAACTATGAAATAGGACAGGGAGTCCATACATTACATAAATGTTATTAGTAAGCCCATGAAAACTAATAGGTTAATAGTGACCCTAGAAACTATAAAATATTACAGGTAGTTAATTTAAACAGCGGATGGGAAATCCAGTATGTTTTAAAATGTTTGCATATCATCATAATATTTTGAAATGATTGTGTTTTTAACCATTGTGGATGCAGGAGCACAGTATATGGTTTTATAAAGGTTTTAGGATACCAGTGAGGGGAAAAACCCGTTCCACTAAGCGGCTTAGTCTCACAGGATTTCTAAATGATTTGAGATGGTAGATTATTATTCATACCAGGCTTTATGTTTGACTCGAAATTTATGCTTTCCCTTAAACTCTCGGGTACCCAATTGATTTTGAGTAGTTTAAGAGTTGAGGTTTTCATGTACCTCATTCGACGAATAAAGCTTCCAGAGACATGTAGGAGGCATGATAGCTATTAAGAGTTCTCTTTTATTTTGATTCCGCTGTGTTGTTTGTAATGGCAAAGTTGTTATATTGCCTATATATACTATGATCATCCAATGGGGCATCTTCATTTCTCTCTCTTGGCGTATGTTGTAATAAATATATTTTCTCTTAACATGATTTGCGATTGTGGAATTATGTAATGAATTGGAAATGTTTTGAAATGTAATGTGATTTAGTTTGAAGTTTAATTTTTTTTCCATATTCATGTGTTTCTGTGTATCAATGAATCTAACACTGCCGTATTTGGTCGTCGAGGATTAATAAATATGGATGACTACAGCATCCATAGCCGTTAGTTTTAGGCCTCCAAGTAGGGGGATGTTACAGACATGCTTTTGCCTACTTCCGAACAATGGGCTCATGTTCAACTGGAAGGATATATGGCCTATTCAAGGTATCACCACATGGCTGGGGCCCGCCTCCTCTTCCTTAGTGGATCACGGGTTTTCTCATGTAACTAAAAATTGCTCCTTTCCAACTGCACCCTAATAGGTATGCCATCCTGACTAGTCTCTATGCCATCTTCATGCGGGAGTTTTAGGTTCCTCTTACCTATAGGCAGAATAGGTTCCTGTATTCGATTAAAAGCAAGGTAGAAGGCTCCCCTTTCATCTACCTTGAAGTGGGGAAAACCTTTAGAGGATTTATTCTCAAAGTATAGCATTTTCAAGGGAGAATATTTTTTCATCCAGGACGACTCTCCATGCTTCCATCAATGGCATTTAGGATGTGAGTTACCATGCTCGCCCATTTCCGTTCATTCCTTTTTTAGGAATTTTTTTGTCAATTACTATTTTCCCCTTTTTCTGGCTTCTCCTTTAGGTTTGGTGAGAGTTGCATCTAGGGACGACTTAGAGGAAATGCTGGGGAACTTGCAAAAAGTTCCCATAGAATTTAAGGAGGTTCCCCTTCTAGTAACATAAGAGAATTTGAAACAGCTCGAGCTATTAGCTATCGGATGTTCGGTCGGGAAAGGTGTGGCATCCTCCACACATAAGCCTACAAAGAAAAGTAAAATTATCAATTGCTGGTGAGATAAGAAAGGTACCATTTTCTCAACCTTCCATTTCTGGTGCTGACTTGACCTCACTCCTTTTGAAGCCAATCTAGTAGTTCATACAGATATAACAGGTTTTGAAATGGATTCTGATCGAGCCCCTCGAGGGTGGTCGGTATACAACCATAAGGGAATGGGATGGTGACAGTATCCGAACTAAGAAGGTAAAGGGGATGAGCCCTCATTCTTATGTTAGCGAGGCCATAGCTTCTGACCATAGCGAAGCTCATTCTTCTGGGCATATTGGCGTTGAGACATTGTCTAACTTGGATGTCGAGGAGGCTCTAAATCAAACTTTCAAGACTGAGGAGCAAGAGGAGTTCATCCATGAAGACATCATGGATTTCGATTATCTATAGGATGCCGAGCTAGGGTTTAATTATAGTGACTTCACCTTGATCGTGGAAATCCAACGACAATTGGAATCGCATGAGTACCCGAAGGGCTTGTTCAGACGCCATGCACTCTATGAACGCACACACACCTTTCTCCTTTATGCCATATGATGCATTTCTTAGCTCATCTCTTGGTTATAGTTTAGTTCCAGCCTTTTTCTTCTCACATTTCTTATAAGGAGCATAAGTTCTAAGATAGAAAAGATGCAGTTTAAATTTAAGTAGCTCAAGCTGGTTGCACCACACCATGGATGTCAAGAAAGCTACTTCATTGTTTAGCTCAATCAAGAATGTGGGGCAGCTAACCAAGGAGATTAAAATAGGGGAAACCGTATCTTAATGCCCTGTTGGAGATGAAAGCATCCAAGGCCCTCACACTGATTCCCGCAAAAGATCCCGCTTTCCTGGTATAGAAAGTTAAGATCTAGTACGCCCATTCGCCCCTCTAAGTCCTCTGGAGCTTCGCCTTTTCTTCTCTTGGATTTGAAGGCTTCTAAGCAACATAAGGGGATGGACAATAGAGGAATGATCGTAGCTGCTCCTAATGGCAAGGACAAGAGGAAGGAAAAGGAAGGAGCAACCATTATCACTGACTCCACCGACCTAAATTATGATGAGTTCTGGTAGCCCTACCAGCCAAGAGAACCTCTTTCTCGCTTGCTAGCTATTGCTCCCACTCTTTCTTTCCTTGGCGTAATCAATCTTCTTTGGGATGGGCTGAGCAGTTGTAACACCCTAATTTCTAATAACATTATTTAGGATATTTAATTACATAAATAAAATAAAATAATATAGAATGTTAAGGAGATTGAGATTTGATAATTAAAATGGGTCGGGCCTTAATTAATGAACTAATGAGATTAATTAGAACATTAATAAGAAGGATGTATGCTAAGGGCAAAAAAGGAATAAGTTATAATTCAAAATACATATCCTTACAATCCTTCTCCTTTATTCATTTCGTTCACACAAACAAAATTAAAAGAGAATGATAGGCTGGCCATTAACAAAGTATTCAAGGAAGATAAGCTAGGAAGAAAGATCAAAACTTAGGGGAATCAAATCAAATAAAAATCTCAACCTTCCTAAACCATTCAAGGTGAATAATAGTTATGCATCTCATTTTTTAATTACTATCTTCGGTTTAAGTATAAGTCCAGATGTTTTGCTGTTATTATGCTATGTTTTAAAGGATTTAATGATTATATGCTTATTGATGAATATTTGGATTTATTTATGAAATTACTTAATGGGTTTAAGTGTGAAAACCTATCATATGATGCCTAAATGACTTTAAATTTTGATGTTAGAAACATTATTTTAGAAGTGTTTTTAATTTCATAAATTTTCAAGCAAGTATAAATTTATTATGAATTTTTTAAGATGAGGAAATTGTTTATTTTGGATTTTTAATTATAAAAAATAATTAATTAATGTTTTTGGCCCTAAAATTTTAATATGTTAAAGAATATAATAGAATTGATTTACTATGATTTTTGAAGATTTTTCCTAAGTGTTTATGAAGGGTTATAAAATAACCTAGAAGAGCTTAATTATTTAATTAAGATATTAATATAAGATTAAAGGTTTGTAAGTGCTTTGGAAATGATAACCCCTAAAAAATCATTTTTTCGAAAAATAAATAAATAAAGAAAGTTGCTATCCAATGGTACTTTGAGAAATACAAGGAGTTGGTAGAAAAAATTACATTTAGCAGCAAAATAACAGTTTTCATGTGATATATGACATTGCCATGCCGAAGTTCATGATGCCACATCTCATCTCACCACCCTTGACGTCAATCAGGGGCAATGGATAGGGTATCAACCTCGATTGGTATGAAATGTATTAGCCTTCGTTGATGAAAGGAGCGCAACATCAAGGTCGAAGTCATGAACTTCGACGTTAGCATTACCGCATGAGTTAAGTGTTGCTTTTTATAAAAAATGGCAGGGTACCGCTTGTTCCAATAAGGTCGCCAACTCCATAGACAGCTATGCCTCTAATTTTATTACCACACATCTTTATAACGTCACCGACCTATATTTGCAAAGTGGTCTTTGGTACCTGTAATAGCGCCACATTTTATCATTGTTTTATCATTTCGACGTTAATGATTGTCGACTTTAATCTTGCTGCATGTTTTGACTTTAGCACTAATGAAACCGCATTTGTAATGGCCATAGTGATGCCGCTTATTTTTTTGAGGCATTGAAGTCGATGCCCAACAAGGTTGACAATCATCTTGTGAAGCTTTACACCATGCAAACTAATGAAATTCATTACCATGCTATATGAAGTGGTTAACTTCGACTTTATACCCGTATGTTTTACCAATAAAAGCTTTTAACATGTTTTAAGGGGCGAAGACCCTCGCCAGCTATATTCTTGCCGCGTTTTATCAAGGCAAAGGCTTTATATTGTTTGGCTTTATAGCCTATGGTTTTGAGAGGCGGTGATCTCTAGAAATTTTAACTTCATCAATATTGTTTTATAAAAGCATATATCATTGTATGTGTGTGTGTTTGTTTGTGTGTATATATGGATGATGCAAAGGGCTATAATTTTCTTTGTTTTAAATATGATTTCATGGGTTAAATCATTTATAAAGAAAGTATTTTTTAAGGAAATAGAAAAGGGTATTTAGCCTAGGATTTTACTAAAGAGATTATTGTTTTTACCACTTTTGGATAGATTGTGATAGGATGAATCGACTGAATATCCGGGTTCATCTGGAACCTCGGTATACTTTTGCTATATCTAGAATGAAATCTTCAAACCTAGCTTTAGAGATTAGGAAACTAGATGGGACTGGAGTAGGATAGGGCCATATACTTCAAATGTTAGTCCTTAGCTAATATAAGTCCAAAACTCTAATGCGTAGGGCTTTGTCAAGGGTAAGACTAAAAGTAGGTTCATGCACAAAAATGAATACATAAAGATAATATTGGTTAAAGGTTTGCCTGCAGAACTTTTAGGTTAATAGTAAGCCTAGCAAAACTATGAGATTGATAGATAGTTAGGTAAACACTAGGATAAGTGTATTTGGACAGACCATCCAGTTTTCTTTGAAATATCAGTTAGGAAATATGGTATATTTGGTTGGCCCGAGTCAGCCATGTCGGTTGGTAGTTAACCCATGAAAACTAATGTTGGGACGGATAATCAATAGATTTGACCAATAGTCATGATTACCCATGTTGCATGCATGCATATTATTATTTATATTGTTTATTTTAACCAGTTTGGTTACAGGAATTTGAATTGCAAAAGATATACTTTTAAAAGAGATATTAGTGAGGCGAAAACCAGTTCTGCTCAATGACGTGGTCTCACGAGATATCCATAAATTGAGATGACATATTATTATTCACACGAGGCTTTTTGTCCGACTCGAAGTTTATGTTTTCCTCTTAAACTCTCGGGTTCCAAAAATTCAATTGGAGTAAGTCAGGAGTAAGGGCTTTTCAGGTTAAGTAGGCTTTCACGTATAAAGCTTCCAGAGACATGCAGAAGGAAAAGCTAGCTATGTAGGAGTCTATTTATATTATTAATCTGCCGTCTTGAAGTTATTTTGTTGAAGTGTATGTAAAGACAGATGTTATAACTGTCTATTAGTAACTCTAATCAACCAAGGGCACATCTTCATATGTCGATCTTTGAGTAATTTGTAATGATTGTATTTTATCGGAACTTGGGCAACATTTTGAGATTATGTAATGAATATGAACTATCATCATTGAAATGTAATGAGAAAGTTTGCTATGAAATTGTGCTTAAAATTATTTCATATTCTTGTGCTTTGATCTTATTAATTCTAATTAACATTACTGCATTTTATCACTGGAGATTAATATAGATGACTGTAGCATCTGTAGTGCTTACTTTCAAACCTCAAAATGGAGAATGTTACAACTTGGTACCAGAGCATAGGTTTATGTAAAAGACTAAAAGAAATTTGAACGTAAAAATGTCTTGAAAAGATAGTCCAAATGAATCAGAGAATACGGTTGGGGCATGTGATAAAGCTATAGTAACATACTTGTATTTGCTATATATAAGTATACGCTTTATCTCTATTCTCTCTCTCATAGGCCGTTCTTCCGTATCTTACTAAGGTTTGAATGCAGATTTTCGAAAAATAAGATATGGAGGCAGGAAATAGAAGAGTGAATCTTCATGGAGGAAGCACCACTACTAATGAAAATGTCAGACCCAATACTAGAAGAAACCTGGGTCGACAAACAGCTGTTAATGTAGTGCTGGAACACCACCGGTTGATATGAGATCTATATATTAGTTCTTTGTCAAAATGATGCAAGAAGGAGATATTGTTGGATTAGTTGGTGGAAATTCTAGAGGAGAGAATCCTAAAATTCCAGTTGTCAACAACTGTGTTGTGCTTAGTAGAGACTATGTAAGACTTAGAGGGAAACCATTCATTGGAACGGAGGATGCAATTGAAGTAGAGAATTAATTGCTTCATTGTGAAAGGATTTTTGCTGATCTTGGTTTGAATGACAAACAAAAGAGGAGATTGGCGTCCAAGCAATTGCAAGGAGCTGCATTGTACTGGTGGAATAGTGTGATTGTTGGAGTAGTGGAGGAAACTTTGACTTATGTCTGAGATCACAAAGTCAACTCTGTTAAGGAAGTTTGCTGAGTTGGTGCAAGGTGATATGACGGTGCTTGAGTATGCAACTAGATTTGATGTGCTGTCTCAATATTGGTATTCTACGTTGATGAAAAGGAATGAGATGTTCATCTGTGGATTGAGACCTGAGCTTGCTAGGGAAACTTTACCACATCTCAAGGATCCATGTGATGTAGTCGTGGAGATGGCTTTCAGAAATGAAGAGATGCTTGCTTTGTTTAGTAATAACAAGCCAGTAGAGAATCAGGGTGGACAAAATCAAAAAAGAAAGTTTTACCTGAAAAAGGGAGCTCAAAAGGGTGGAGCTGCAAAGAAAGGGAAGTCTAAGATGGTTCAATATAGGTGTGACGAGAAGGGACATTATGCTCATGAATGTCGAACTGGAAAGGGAAAGAAAGTTGTTGGAAAGAAGAACATTAAAAATTTTAACTATGACCAAGTAGGATATTACAAGAACAAATGTCCGGAAGTGGCCAAGGAGGAAAAGGAAAGTATTCGCTTTGGAACCGTACCTCGGGACCAACAGCCGAGGAAAAAGGAAAAGTTGTGATGGGAGGTACACTTTTGATTCATGGCTTACCGTTAGAGCATTGTTTGATAATGGTGCATCACATTCTTTTATATCTCATTGTTTGGTAGATAAGCTTAACCTAGAACCCTCATACCTAGTTACTTCCTTAAGGGTTGCGAATTCGATAGGAGGATATGCAACTCTAGGGATAAGATGTGACCAATTAGAGTTTGAATTATTAGGTCATCTATTTGCCTGCAGTTTGCATATGTTTGATTTTTTAGGATTTGGGATTATTTTGAGAATGGACTGGTTAAGTGAGTATTATGCTAGGATATTTTGCCATGATAGGAAAATATCACTAAGACACCCTAACAGTGACCGAATTATATATTCAGTAGAGAATCCAATTTTGGATGTTTGTGCTTTGTTGGGTATGATGGACGAGGAAGACGAGTTGAATCTGATTTTCATAATTAGAGAATTTGTAGATATTTTTGGGCCTGTTACAGATTAAAGTCGAAACTAGCTATTAAGTTTCGAATAGATCTTATATCTAGAGCTGAACCCGTAAGTAGACCGCCTAGCAGAATGACACCTACAGAGATAAAAGAGTTAAAGGTGAAGTTGGTGGAATTAAAAGGGAAAAGTTTTATTAGACCAAGCAATTCGTCTTGGGTAGCGGCCGCTATGTTTGTGAAAAAATAGGATGGATCGTTAAGGTTGTGTATCGATTGTCGTAAGTTAAATGAAATGCCGATAAAGAATTGATATCCTTTAACAAGAATCGATGATTTATTTGATCGGTTGAGTGGAGCTAAAGTATTTTCTCAATTATATTAGCGACAGGGTTCCATCAACTAAGGGTGGCAGAAGATAGAATTCCATTGATGGCGTTTAGAATAAGATATGGTTCGTACGAGTGGTTAGTAATGCCATTCAGATAACTAATGCACCAGCTTTCTTCACAGACTTAATGAACCAGATTTTCACAGAGCAATTGGATAGGTTCGTATTGGTATTCATAGATGAAATTTTGATATATCCCAATGATGAAAGAGATCATGAAGTTCATCTTAGCACTTGAGACACTGAGGCAGCATCAGTTAAAAGTGAAGTTTTCGAAGTATCATTTTTGTAAGGAAGAAGTGAAGTTCCTTGGTCATATAGTCTCAAAAAAGGTTGTCTATGGATCCAGCTAAGATCGAAGCAGTTAATAATTGGATGAGACCCAAGACAGTGACCGAGATAAAGAGTTTTCATGGACTAGCTGGCTATTACCCGATATTCACCAAGGATTTCTCTCGTATAGCAGCACCGATGACTAAACTAACAAGGAAGGACATGAAGTATGTTCGGACCGATAAATGTGAGGAGGCATTCCAAAAGGTGAAACTCTTGCTAACCTATGCGCCGATGTTAGTTTTTTTGGATGGAAATCAAGATTTGGTGGTGCATATTGATGTGTTTGGAATAGGATTAAGAGGTGTGTTAATGCAAAGAGGTAAAGTGATTGCCTATGCTTCACGACAGCTCAGACCGTATGAAGTTAGATATCCGTCTCATGACTTAGAGTTGGCTGCCATAATATTTTTTTAAAGGTATGGAGACACTACCTTTGGGAGAATGATTCGAGTTTTATACCGATCATAAGTCGCTAACATACTTATTCTCTCAGAAGGAGTTGAATATAAGACAACATAGATGGTTGGAGTTTTTAGCTGCTTATGATTTTGGAATTGAGTACATGCTGGGAGAGGTAAACAAACTTGCATATGCGCTTAGTAGGAAACATCAGAATGTAGTGTTAGAAATAATGTTGGAGTGGAAAGATTTGGAAGCATTGACTACTTGTAGCGTGCGGTTAAGGTTGACTACCATTTTTAGTCAGAGTAACGCAATGTTATCTTGTTTGGAAGTTCCACTAGTATTGGTCGACAGAATTGCTTCTAAGTAAAGAAATGATCCATTGCTAGCTGAAAGAATTATAAGATTGGAAGGTGGAATGGAGATTGATGATTTGAAGGAATTTTACCTTGACCAAAATGGATGGTTAAGAAAGAAGGGACGGTTGTGTGTTTCTGATGTTAGTGACCTAAGAAAAGAAGTACTTAGGAAATGACATCGATCAAAGTTTACTATTTATCCTGGACGAACTAAGATGTATCAAGGTATGAAAAGAAGTTTCTTCTGAGAAGGTATGAAAAGGGATGTAGGCTTTTGTGTAAAACAGTGTCTGAATTACCAACAAGTAAAAGCCGAGCATCAAAAGCCTAATAGATTGCTTCAACCTTTAAACATACTAGTATGGAAATGAGAATTTATATCTATGGATTTCATAGACGGGTTGCTAAGTTTTAATAGGGGAAACAAAAGTATTTGTGTCATAGTGGGTAGACTGACTAAGAGTGCACACTTTATTCCCATTAAGTCGACAAGAACAACACTGGTTGTGGGCTAAATTATTTATGAAGAATATAGTTCGACTACATGGAGTTCATAGTAGTATAGTAAGTGACAGAGATTTTTTATTTACTAGTGAATTATGTAAGAGTCTATAAGAGGTTTTATGTACCAAGCTCAAGATGAGTACCACTTACCATCCACAGATTGATCAGTAAACAGAAAGAGTAAACAAAGTCTTGGAGGATTTATTAAGAGCTTGTGTGCTAAATTTTAGGGGATCATGGGAAGTCCATCTACACTTAGTCAAGTTCTCGTATAACAACAGTTATCATACTAGTATAGGGATGACACCTTTTGAAACTTTATACGAAAGGTCGTGTAAATCACCCGTATATTGGTTAGAGACCTAAGATAGATTAGTTCTTGGTCTGGA
The DNA here is from genome assembly GCA_030737815.1 of Allium fistulosum. Taxonomy (NCBI): domain Eukaryota; kingdom Viridiplantae; phylum Streptophyta; class Magnoliopsida; order Asparagales; family Amaryllidaceae; genus Allium; species Allium fistulosum. The sequence goes on from CM060906.1 coordinate 426,375,526, forward strand.
TATGTTAAGAGAAGCCATAGAAAAGATTGAGTTGATTTGACCTAGAATGAAGGAAGCTGAATCTAGGTAGAAAAGTTATGCAGACAAGAGACGTAAATTGGAGTTCTCAGTTGGAGATTATGTTTTTGTCAAAGTGTCACCGATGAAGGGCGTGGTAAAATTTGGGAAGTCAGGTAAATTGGCATCTGGGTTTGTTGGACCATTTCCTATTATATGAAAGATTGGGAAACTCGATAATAAAATAGAGTTACCGAGCAGTTTGGCAGAAGTCCATAACGTTTTCCATATTTCTCATCTATGAAAGTGGGTTCGAGATCCAGAGACTACTATCACTCCGGCTGCATTGGAAGATTTACTACTGGAGCCGGACACGACTATAGTTAGACATCCAGTGCGTATTGTGGCTAGAGATGAGAAGAACCTAAAGAACAAGACAGTCAGATTAGTAAAAGTTCAGCGGAGTGATGATAAGAGAGACTGTACTTGGGAGATAGAGGACATAATTAACGACACTTATCCTGAACTTTTGGATGGTATGTTCTACATCTATGCTTATATGTTTGATGTGTTAACCTTACCATAATTTCGAGGACAAAATTCTTTAAGGAGGTGAGTCTGTAATGCCCCTAATTTTGGTTAACAATATTTAGGATAGTTAATTAGATAAATTAAATAAAAGAATGTGAAATGTTAAGGAGATTTAGATTTGATAATTAAAATGGGACGAGCCTTAATTAATGAACCAATGGAATTAATTAGAACATTAATGAGGATATGCAAAGGGAAACATAAGAATAAGTTATAATTCCTAATACATATCCTTACACTCCTTCAACCTTATTCATCTCATTCACACAAACAAAATTAAAAGAGAAGAATAGGCCGCCATTAACAAAGTATTTAACAGAAGATAAGCTAGGAAGAAAGATCAAAGCTTAGGGGAATCAAACCAAATAAAATTCTCAATCTTCTTAAACCATTCAAGGTGAATAATAGTTATGCATCTCATGTTTTAATTGCTATCTTCGGTTTTAAGTATAAATCCAAAAATTTGATTTTATTATGCTATGTTTTAAAGGATTAAATGATTATATGCTTATTAATGAATATTTGGATTTATTTATGAAATTAGTTAATAGATTTTAGTGAGAAACCCTATCATAGATACCTATATGACTTGAAATTTTGATATGATGTTAGCAACATTGTTTTAGAAGCGGGTTTGTAATTTCATAATTTTCCAAGCAAGTATGAATTTATTATGAATTTTCTAAGAGGAGAAAATAGTTTATTTTGGGTTTTTAATTATTAAAAATAATTAATTAAGGTTTTGGCCCCAAAATTTTAATATGTTAAAGAATATAATAAAATTGATCTATTATGATTTTTGGGGATTTTTCCCAGGTATTTATGAAGGGTTATAATATTATTAAGCTAGAAGGGTTTAATTATTATATTAAGATATTAATATAAGACTAAAGGTTTGCAAATGCTTTGGAAATGATAAACCTGCTTTAGGTCAGTTTTATGGAAAATATTTGATAAAGAAAGTTGTTATCCAATGGTATTTTGACTAATACAAGGAGTTGGTAAGAAGAAATTACTTTTAATAGTAAAATAATAGCTTTCATGTTATTTACGACATTGCCACGCCGATGTTCATGATGTCGCATCGCATCTCACTGCATTTAAGACCCTCGATGTTAATCAGGGGCAATGCATAAGGTATCAACCCCGGTTGGTATGAAATGTATTAGCCTTGGTTGATGGAAGGGGCACAACATCAAGGTTGAAGTCATGAACTTCGAAGTTAGCATTGGTGCATGACTTAAGTGCTGCATTTTGTATAAAATGGCAGGGCGCCGCTTGTTTCAATAAAGTCGCCGACTCCATAGGCAGCTATGCCACTAATTTTATTACTACACATCTTTATAACGTCGTCGAACCTATACTTGCAAAGTGATCTTTGGTAGCTATAATAGTGTCGTGTTTTTATCAATGTCTTATCATTTCGAACTTAATGATTGCTGACTTTAATCTTGCCACATGTTTTGACTTCGGTTCTAATGAAGTTGCATTTGTAATGACCATAGTGACGCCGCTGATTTTCTTTGAGGCATTGATGCTGATGCCCATCAATGTCGACACTTATCTTGTGAAGTTTTACACCATGCAAACCAATGAGATTGATACCATACTATATTCCTGCCGCGTTTTATCAATACAAAGGCTTTATATTGTTTGGCTCTATAACCTATAGCCTTGAGAGGCGATGACCTCTAGTGATTTCGAACTTCATCAATATTGTTTTATAAAAGCATATATCTTGACATATATATTTTTTATTGGATAAAGTAAAGGGCTATAATTTTCCTTCTTTTACATATGATTTCAAGGGTTAAATCAATTATAAAGAAGGTATGTTTTCAAGGAAATAGAAAAGATTATTTAGCCAAGGATTTTTGCGGAAGAGATTATTATTCTTATCACTTTTAAATAGATTATGATAGGATAAATTGTCTCAGAGATTAGAAAACCAGATGAGAGCGGTGTAGTGTAGCGCCCTATACTTCAGTTGTTAGCCCCTTGCTGATTAAAGTCCAAAATTCCAGTGCATAGGGCTTTATCAAGGGTAAAACTAAAAGTAGGTTTACACACAGAAAGGAATACATAAAGATAAGATAGGTTATAAGTTGGCCTGCTAAACCTTTAAGTTCATAGTAAACCTAGCAAAACTATGAGATTTATAGATAGTCAAGTAAATACTAAAATAAGTGTATTTGGGCAGACCGTTCAGTTTTCTTCTAACAGTTAGTTAAGAAATTTGGTATATCTGGTATGCCCGAGTCAGCCATGTAGGTTGGTAGGTACCCTATGAAAACTAAACATTGGGACAGATAGTCCACTGATTTGATGAATAATCATGATTACACATGTTGCATTCACGCATATTATTGTTTATATTGTCTATTTTAACCAGTTTGGTTGCAGGAATTTTAGTTGCAAAAGATATACTTTTAAAATGGATATTAGTGAGGGAAAAACCCGTTCCGCTCAACGGCGTGGTCTACTAGATTCCATAAATCGAGATGACGTATTATTATTCACGCGAGGCTTTTTATTCATCTCAAAGTTTATGTTTTCCCCATAAACTCTCGGTTGCTCAAAATTCAATTTGAGTAGGTCGAGAGTAAGGGGTTTTAAGGCTAAGTAGGTTTTGGCGAATAATGCTTCCAGAGACGTATAGGAGGCAAAGCTAGCTATGTAGGAGTCTATCTATATTTATTAATCCACTATGTTGAAGTTATTTTGCTGAAGTGTATGTAATGACAGATGTTATAACTGTTTATTAGTAACTCTCATTAACCAAGGGGGCATCTTCATTTGTCGCTCTAGGAGTAATTTGTAACAATTATAATTTATCAGAACCTGGGCAATGTTTTTGGATTATGTATTGAATATGAAATATCATCTTTAAAATTTATTAAGAAAGTTGTCTTTGAAACTGTGGTAAAAATTATTTCATATTCCAGTGCTTTGATGTTATTGAAACAATTAACATTACCGTATTTTGTCACCGGAGATTAATATTATAGATGACTAGGGTATCTGTAGTGCTTAGTTTCGGGCCATAAGATATGGGATGTTATAGCAGAGTGAAGGCCTTATCTGATTTCCACTCCAAAATTGTAACGGTTAGTGAGGAAATTAGCAAAAAGAGTGTCTGGCATAACATAAACATTTTTGAGCTAAGAAATCAGACGAACCAAAAGGACGTAGACCATTATGCGCTACTGAATGTGCTAGAGAGGTCTCAAGCAGAGGAGATAGACAAGTTGAAGGCCGCTCATGCTGAGGAGTTGGAGAAGTTTGAAGAAAGAGCACTCTCATGCCGTTAGAGTTGCTAAAGAGGATTACAATGCCAAAGTTAGGTGGTTTTTTGAAGATTATAAGAATTTCAAAGCCAAATTCATAAAAAGGTTGGATGATCCAGGCGGTGACTAAAAAAATGGAGCCTGGCCTTGCAGATTTGAAGAAGAAGGTGGTAGAGTGGAAGGTTGAGAGGGTTTCACTTCGAAATAAGCTCGAGGCCATGTCTGCCGAAGAGGCTACCGAAACTGGAAAAGTTGAGAAGTTGCAAGTAGAATGCGACGAGATGAATAGAAAGCTTGATTGGGTGGAGGAGATTCTCGACGAGATTTACTTTGGGAAGTTTACTGAGAAGAGTTTGGTATGGATGGACGACTACCAAGAAGTCATGGTTTCCATCCACAAATGGTTAATCAAAGAAGCCAAGGCTACCCGTGAGTTGGGAGGGCCACCTTTTAGTCTTGAGGCCATTGATGCTCGCTTTATAGCGAAGGAGAGGGAAGCTATCCGCCTAGGTTGTATAAACCTAGCTAAGGTCGAGAAAGCCCAGAAAGAGGAGGAAGGGAAGAAGAACGGCGACTCGAGTTCTGAGGCGATGACTCAAGATCAAACTTCGAAACATGTCATTTATGCCTCCATGCATGATGTTCCTCTAACCGTTTTCCACGTTTCTTAAAATGCACCAGTTCATGGCCAGCCTCAAGATACTCCCCAGCCTTGAGATGATGTTCTGTCGTAGGGTGATGCTTCAGCTTCTCCTAAAGGAGGTAGGATCCTTCTATATAGTGCATATGCCACTACTCAGTACATTCAAGCCCACTTGGGCAAGAGCCTACTTGATAGCCCTCTTCATTTTCATGTAGGTGACACACTTGTGATGGATCCTCCTGGAGCATAGTCTCTTCAAAAGCCTTATTTCCAAGGACTGTACCCCCAGGTCTCTCAGATCTCATAGTCAAGGAGAGTCATGTCAAGATGATTGCTGCCCTTCGAGATGATGCTGACGTCGAGATATTGGGTTTTAATGAGTCCACTGAGGAATTCGATAGAGAGGACATCCATAGGTAGAACATCCTGGCCAAATTTCTAGAGGAGGTTGCTAGAAGTGATGGAAGAGTTGAAGCTGATGAAGAAGAAGAAAGTTATCCTCGATGAGGCCATTGCATCTAGCTTAAAGGGAGAGAATAAAGAGGGAAAGCATGTGAGATTTAAGCCTCATAGTAAAGAATTGCTCCTCCAAATCCAAGTCTAAATGATGGCAGCGGTCGCATATCTTTTTTGTTTTGGAACAGTATATTCTGCATTCTTTGTTTGTACAAAACATTTTAGTCATGCTCACCCAATTTTGATATTGTTGCGGGTCAGTATATATTATTCTTGCCATTCGTGGGTGTGTGCTGTAAACATTTGGACATTTAATGATATGATCTAGATGTTTTCTGTATTTGTATAACTTGTTTTCCTATTATACTTCCATTATTCGGTTTATTTGCTTTTATGTATACATTCCACATGCACTTTACACAATTCTGTCCCTCTCACTTAATTGATATTAATTCCTTAAAATTCCAATATTAATTACCTATGCTAAATCGTCTGACCAGCAATCGTATTCTATTTTGGGTGAGCTCAGCTATTCATATCTGTGAGAAATGCGGATTACAGATCTTAAGGCTGGAATAACACTATAGGGGGTGAATAGTGTTTTATGTATTTTTTAAATCTTTTTGAATTTTGTTCAATTTAAACACAAACAAATGCAATTCACAAACACACATATAATCATAGAATCAGACACAGATGCAAATACTAAATAAAAGCAGTAAAGGAAAGAACACACCAGGATTTTATACTGGTTCGGAGTTACCCTACATCCAGTCCCGTACAATCGTACGGATTTCTTTTTAAAAAATAATCTCTCAGATTACACCCTCGGTTTCAAGGCTACGAGGTACACCCTCCTATTTTCGAGCTCAGGGCAACTCTCTTGATTTATCTAGGCTACAAGATCACCTAACTAATTTCCGAGGATAAAATCACACCCAATTGATTTCAAGGCTCAACCGCACCTTTTACTCAACCGTTTGATTTACAAAAGATCCTATAACTCTGAATAGCACTGAGATCTTATGGAGAGAGTGGCAGAGAATCAAACAAGAGATAATCAAGTTTGATTCACTTGGTATTTTGGTAGAGTATAGTTTAGGATTCTTTAGAATAAACGTGGAAGATGAAGAGGAGAGAAAATAAAAGGAAATCTGGTTGAAAATTCGTTTATAAATTACTGGTATTTATAGTAGAGCAACAACCATATCTATTCGTAAAAGGATGCGACGAATAGACACTTCTTTTGAAAATTGAAATTTGATAATAACGGACACCATGTCGACATGGGGGGTTGAGGTATGTCGACATGCTCAAGGCAAAATTGATGTTTTGATTTTCTTATTAAAATTGGTTTCTATAATTTGTCAAAACAATTTCTAAACTTTGTAAATATATTTGAATATAGTTTAAACATATAGAAGAGTTTAGAAAATAATTTTTAATATATATAATCTTAATCTATAAAGTGATTTAAAATCTGAGTATATATATATTTTAAAGCTAAATATTTAAAACAAGAGATGGTTTAAAAACATGGAAAATTTTGAAATCAAAATATTAAAAATGATAAAAATAGTTTTGAGGCTAAAATATTTCAAACAAGAGAGACGTCTTTTTGAAAAGAAAGTTTTGAAAACATTTTTAAAAACAAGAGATATATTTTTGAAAAACATTTTTATAAAATTAGTGGATATCAAAATAGGACCACTATATGTTCCACTAAATATTGTCGTGGGTTCCATCCCACTAGGGTTCCATTCCTTTGACTGGCTCGAAGTGGATTCCATTCCACGAATAAATTTCGAATAAAGATGTAAGTGCTTTTAAGAAGTTTTAACATAATTCTAGACTGACTATATTATCTTGTACTGTTTGAAATCTTGAACTCTTGATAACTTGATTTCTTGATACTCATGAGTCTTCAATCTTGAGATCTTCGATATTTAAATTCATCAGTCTTGTATCTCTATACTTATAGTCTTCATTCTTGGTACTTGCATGTTTATATTCTGCATATACATATATATCTAAACCATAACGTTAGTATTTATATTTTATAACAAGTCCTAAGGTTGTTGTCATCAAAACCATCATCTCAAGGACTAACAATCTCCCCCTTTTTGATGATGACAACCTATGTTTATAAAATATACTTCACCTTCACTATAACTCCCCCTAAAACTAATAACTCCCCCTTAATCTAAGCTTAACTACTCTATTATGTACTTCTCCCCCTTTTTCATCAACAAAAACTAATTCTAAACTAATATAACTCCCTCTTAATCTAATACTATCTAAACTAAATGCTAATAAGGAAGTATAATAAGCAAAATAAAAGAAATCTTATCATATACAATGTTATATTTACATATTTATATGGAACATAAACACACAAATATATTCAAGTATATAAATTATAGAATAACACTACTAACGAGAGTTTTTGACAATTGGAGATTTGTGAATCGAACAATTTGGATAATGAAAACAAAAGTTTCCACGTTGTTCGACCAAATTCCCATCTTTGTCAAAGCAGACTTCGCCTACGCAGATCACGTTGTCATTTCTTCCATAGGTGCTTCTTCCTCTTCTTCTTCTTCCTCTTCTTCCTCTTCCTCTTCGCTGTGCTCTAAGGGGTTATGCACTTGAATGATAGGAGAATCTTCTTCAATCACAATAGGATTTGTATGATTATCCATTAGAAATTTTTGCAAATTCCAAAGAATTTTGCCTTGCTTTTCTTATTCTTTTGCCATCCTTATTTGCACAACTTGAATTTCAATCAACATTTGCATGGCATCCTTCATAGATTCTTCAATCTTTACTACACGTGCCAGTGTAGTACATTGGAATGGACCAGATTGAGGAGAAGGGAAAGAAACGATGTCATTTTGGTTTGATTTAGTGGAGGAGGCCATTAATTTTAATTTTAGAAGTTTATTACAGAGAAAGAGAAGTGAGAAGACAGAAAAAAATCGAAATACATAGGTTTATATAACGACCAAACTAATTTTAGAGGGAAAATCAAAATTTCAAATTTTACCATTGTATGTCGACATGGGTGGTAGGGGTATGTCGACATCCCTATGAAAAATTTAGTTTTCTTGTATATCTCTGTTTATTAAAAAAATATGTTATTATATCTATATTTTATATCTCAGATGTTGAACAAATGCCTAGTTCTCTTCTTAATTTGGTAAATATAGGTTGATTTAAGGGTTTGGTAAAAATGTCAGCTTTTTTATTCTCGGAGTTGATAAATTCAAGAGAAATAATCTCTTTACTTATATTATCTCTGAGAAAATGATGTCTGATATTAATATGTTTAGTCCTAGCATGGTGAGTAGGATTTTTAGATAAATTTATTGCACTAGTATTATCACAATAAATTGATGATTTTGAAATTGTTAATCCAAAATCTTTTAGGGTATGTTGCATATAAATAACTTGAGAGCAAGCCAAAGCAGCAGAGATATATTCTGCTTTAGTTGTTGATAAAGAAACAGTGTTTTGCTTTTTACTAAACCATGAAACAAGAGAATGCCCCAAAAAGTGACAAGTTCCACTTGTACTTTTTCGGTCAGATTTGCAACTAGCATAGTCAGCATCACAATAAGAGATTAAATCAAATGAATCATTTTTAGGGTAAAATAAACCATAGTCAAAAGTATTTTTAACATATCTTATAATATGTTTTACAACTTTTAAGTGAGTCTCTTTAGGTTGAGATTGGTATCTTGCACGGAGACAAACACTATGCACGATATCAGTTCTACTCGCAGTGATATAGAGTAGTGATCCAATCATTCCCCTATATAGTTTTTGATTTACATCTTTTGAAAGATCTTCTTTATTTAAAGCTTCATTGGTTGCCATAGGAGTGGGTTTTCCACTTGCAGTAGTCATACCAAATTTACTAACTAGATCCCTAGCATATTTTTCTTGACTAATAAAAATACCATTATCTAATTGTTTTATTTGTAAACCTAAGAAGAAAGTATGTTCACCCATATGACTCATCTCAAACTCTTTTGTCATTATTTCAGAAAATTCTTTGTTCATTTCATGATCAGTTGAACCAAAAATAATATCATCTACATAAATTTGTACTAGTTGGATATCATTTTTATTTCTTTTAATGAAATGAGTATTATCTACTTTACTAATTTCAAAATTTGATTGTAATAGAAAAGATCTTAGTCTGTCATACCATGCTCTAGGAGCTTGTTTCAGACCATATAGAGCTTTCTTAAGTTTGAAAACAAGGTTTGGAAATTTTTCATCTTCAAAGAGTGGAGGTTGTTCAACATAAACTTCCTCTTTAACAAATCTATTTAGAAAAGCACTTTTAACATCCATTTGAAATAATTTGAAATTATTATGGTTTGCGAAAGCAAGTAGAATTCTAATGGCTTCTAATCTTGCTACGGGTGCAAAGGTTTCATCAAAATCTATTCCTTTTTCTTGACAATAACCTTGTGCGACTAATCTAGCTTTATTTCTAACGACCTCACCTAGTTCATTCATTTTATTTTTATAAACCCATTTAGTTCCTATTATAGTTTTATCCTCGGGTCTAGGAACAAGTTCCCAAACATCATTTCTGGTGAATTGATTTAGTTCTTCTTGCATAGCCAGAATCCATGAATCATCAGACGATGCTTCCTTTGGATTTTTAGGTTCAATAGATGATATAAAAGCTACATTACTCATGTTATTTAGTTGATTTCTAGTTCTAACAACATATTCAATATTTCCTAGTATATTTTCTATAGGATGATCTTTTAAAAGCTTAATCCTTTTATTTGGATGAATAAGATCATTATTTATTTCAATTGATTCATTATTTAGGGCAACAAATTCTTCTTCATCACTAATTTGTTCAATATTTTTGAAATTTTCATCAAACGAAACATGCATTGTTTCTTCAATGGTATTAGTTCTTAAGTTGAAAACTTTGTATGCTTTAGTTCTATTAGAATATCTGATAAAGATTCCTTTGTCGGATTTAGAATCAAATTTATCCAAATTGCCTTTTGTATTTAGAATAAAACATTTACTTCCAAAGATTCTAAAATAAGATACCTTTGGTTTCTTCTTATAATGAAGTTCATAAGGTGTTTTATCAGTTAACGGTCTAATTAATATTCTATTCAAAATGTAGCAAGCTGTAGCGACTGCTTCAGCCCAAAAATGTTTTGGTAAATTACTATCTGAAAGCATTGTTCTAGCACACTCTTGAATCGTCCTATTTTTACGTTCTACCATTGTGTTTTGTTGTGGAGTTCTTAGAAAAGAGAAATTATGAGTTATTCCATTTTTATTGCAGAATCTCTCAAAATTTTCATTTTCAAATTCTCCACTGTGATCACTATGAACAGTTATAATTTTTAAAGAAAGTTGGTTTTGGAGTCTTTTTGTAAAAAAATTAAATGAATCAAAAGTATCACTTTTATGTTTCATAAAAATTGTCCATGTAAACCTAGAATAATCATCCATAATTACAAAGACATATTTATTATGATTTATTGATTGAATTTGAGATGGACCAAATAAATCAAGATGAAGTAACTCAAGAGCTTTTGAAGTTGAAATCATATCTTGTAATTTGAAAGAACTCTTCCTAAGTTTTCCTAATTGACAAGCATCACATATACTATCTATTTTAAAATTCATTCTAGGGAGACCTCTTACTAGATCAAGTTTAGAAAGTCTAGATAAGAGTTTAAAATTCAAATGCTCAAATCTTTAATGCCAAATCCAAGGGTCACTTGTATTGGCCAAAAGACATAGATTATCATCAGAGATTTTCATACTAAGAATATAAATATTTTTCTTCCTAATTCCTTCAAAAATAATATTTGAATTATTATCTTCGATGTGACACTTATCTTTTTTAAATTTAATTTTGTATCCTTTATCGCAAAGTTGACTAATGCTAAGCAGATTGTGTTTCAGATTCTTAACTAATAAAACATTAGAAATAGTAGGATTTTTATAGTTACCGACATTGCCGATGCCAATCACATATCCTTTTGAGTTGTCTCCAAAATTAACTGATCCTCCATCTTTACAGATAATATCATTTAGCATATCTGGATTACCAGTCATGTGTCTTGAACATCCACTATCAAGTATCCACTTATTCTTCTTGATTTGCACCATTTGCCCATTGAGTGTTGATTCTTCAAAGGCCATATAACATTTTTCTTTCTACACAAAATACAAACTCGGTAGATAACTTGATTTTCTATAATGACTATATGCAGACTTATGAGACAATGATGATTTGAACAGTTTTAAACTAATGTTAACAAAATCCCCAAAATTGCCATTTTAGAAACTTTTTCAAAATTCAGATTATGAAAACTTTGAAAACCTTGCTCCGATACCAAATGTGAGAAATGCGGATTACGGATCTTAAGGCTGGAATAACACTAGAGGGTGGGTGAATCGTGTTTTATATATTTTTTAAATCATTTTGAATTTTGTTCAATTTAAACACCAACAAATGCAATTCACAAACACACATATAATCACAGAATCAGACATAGATGCAAATACTAAATAAAAGCAGTAAAGGAAAGAACACACCAGGATTTTATACTGGTTCGGAGTTACCCTACATCCAGTCCCGTACAATCGTACAGATTTCTTTTTAAAAAATAATCTCCCAGATTACACCCTCGGTTTCAAGGCTACAAGGTACACCCTCCTATTTTCGAATTCAGGGCAACTCTCTTGATTTATCCAGGCTATAGGATCACCTAATTGATTTCTGGGGCTACAATCACACCCAATTGATTTCAAGGATCAACCGCATGTTTTACTCAACAGTTTGATTTACAAAAGATCCTATAACTCTGAATAGCACTGAGATCTTATGGAGAGAGTGGCAGAGAATCAAACAAGAGATAATCAAGTTTGATTCACTTGGTATTTTGGTAGAGTATAGTTTAGGATTCTTTAGAATAAATGTGGAAGATGAAGAGGAGAGAAAATAAAAGGAAATCTGGTTGAAAATTCGTTTATAAATTACTGGTATTTATAGTAGAGCAACAGCCATATCTATTTGTGAAAGGATACGACGAATAAACACTTCTTTTGAAAATTGAAATTTAAAAATAACGGACACCATGTCGACATGGGGGGTTGAGGTATGTCGACATGCTCAAGGCAAAATTGACGTTTTGATTTTCTTATTAAAATTGGTTTCTATAATTTGTCAAAACAATTTCTAAACTTTGTAAATATATTTGAATATAGTTTAAACATATAAAAGAGTTTAGAAAATAATTTTTAATATATATAATCTTAATCTATAAAGTGATTTAAAATTTGAGTATATAAATATTTTAAAGGTAAATATTTAAAACAAGAGATGGTTTAAAAACAAGGACAATTTTGAAATCAAAATATTAAAAATGATAAAAATAGTTTTGAGGCTAAAATATTTCAAACAAGAGAGATATCTTTTTGAAAACATTTTTAAAAACAAAAGATATATTTTTGAAAAACATTTTTATAAAATGAGCGGATATCAAAATAGGACCACTATATGTTCCACTAGATATTGTCGTGGGTTCCATCCCATTGGGGTTCCATCCCTTTAACAAGCTCGAAGTGGATTCCATTCCACGAATAAATTTCGAATAAAGATGTAAGTGCTTTCAAGAAGTTTTAACATAATTCTAGGCTGACTACATTATCTTGTACTGTTTGAAATCTTGAACTCTTAATTTCTTGATACTCATGAGTCTTCAATCTTGGTATATTCGATCTTTAAATTCATCAGTCTTGTATCTCTATACTGTACAATCTTCATTCTTGGTACCTGCATGTTTATATTCTGCATATACATATATACCTAAACCATAACGTTAGTATTTATATTTTATAACAAGTCCTAAGGTTGTTGTCATAAAAACCATCATCTCAAGGACTAACAATATCTGCCTGAGGTGCAGGGCAAATCGTTAATTGCAAATACTCATTCAGGGCCTCTCCAGCTCGCCATTGCTGGCTGAAAGTTTAGGGCCAATCGTCAATGGAAAACCCATTCAGGGCTCTTTTGCTCGCTATTACTGGCTGTAAGTTTGGGGTCGATTGTCAATAGTGAACACACATTCAGGTCTTCTCTGGCTCACCATTTTCGGTTGAAAGATTGGGGACGGTCATGAATGGCAAGCAGCCATTCAGGGTTTCTCTGGCTTGCCATTGCCGGTTGAAAGTTCGGGGTCGATCGTTTATGGCAAACACCTATTCAAGGTTTCTCTAGCTCATCATTACCGATCAAAGGTTTTGGAGGGATAAGTTCTCCATTGTAGAGATGACATTCGCCCATGAGCAGGGAGTTTGGTTCATTGAGCTTCTACGGTGGTTTCTTTATATAAATGTTAATTTGACCTGCTTTGGTTGTTTAACTTCATACCCATCACATGATATAACAAGATTTCAAGGAAAGCACATTTTATTAGTAGTCATTTCATAACCGATCCAAATACATTGCGGAAATACAATTAGAAATAGAATAGAAATTAAGCAATATAGCGATGAAGATTCTAGGTGTTCCAAACTGTTCTGAATACAACCCTGTCTACCATGCTGAGAATGAAAGATCCATTGCCTAAGTCCTTGTTGATAACATATGGCCCTTTCCAGACTGGGTCGAGTGCCCCAGTTTAGAGAATATCTATTTGAGCACCAGTTCTCCTTCCTCAAGCGAGAAGTGTTTGACCTTAGAATTGCATTGCTTGGCTATCCTTCGCTTTTGCGCCTTAACATTTAAAGCAGCTTCTTTACACCTTTCATCAATCAAATCCAATGACATATTCAGAAGCTCTTATTTCTTATCCAGGTACAAATTAATACTCCTATGCAATGGCACTGCAGCCTCCACTAGCAACACCGCCTTTGACCCATGAGCCAGGGAGAAAGGAGCATGTCCCATTGCCGTCTTGAAAGAGGTACGATAAGCCCACACTGCCAAGGGAAGCTCATCCACCCATTCTTCTTTTTCCTTTTCCAACCATTTCTTTATGAGGGCTTTATAAATTTATTAACCGCTTTCACCTGTCAATTAGCCTGCTGGTATGCCATTACAAAGAAACTCTTTTTAATTCCATGGTGCCGACAGAAATTGGTAAACTCCTTGCTATCAAACTGCAACCCATTGTTCGAGATGTTCTGAAGAGGAACTTTATACCTACATATTACATTCCTAACCAACAAAATTATAACCATGGCGGACCATACCTTACTAAGTAGTTTGGCATCGACCCACTTAGTAAAGTAGTCGACTACCACTATAGCATACTTAGCTCCACCCCTAGCTATGGGAAGTTCGCCGATCAGGTCTATTCTGAGACCGTTAAGGGCCAAGGACTTGATATGTGAGCCTGTTCGGTCGGGGCCCTTGGGGGCAACCTTTGGACCTTCGCAAATTGTTAGCATTTGCCATACATTTTCGCATACTGCATCACATCATGGCTCAATGTCGGCCAGAAGTACCCATACTGCAACACCTTCTTTGCTAGTATTGGCCCCCCAGTATGATCTTCATAGCTCCCTTGATGTATGTTTTCGAACATCTCCTCATCTTCTTTCCCGGCTATGCACCTCAGCAGTGGCTTAGAAAATCCCCTTCGATATAGCATACCATCTTAACTGACACAACGAGGTGCTTTCCACAAGATCTTCTTGGCTTCATTCCTATTGTCCTGTAAAACCCCCTTGCTCAAATATCTTATAATTGGCGTTATCCAGGTTTCCCCACTGTCAGTAGCGGTAATCACATTCACCTCTTCAAAGCTGAGGCGAAGCAGGGTCATGACTGGTACCATCCCTAACAAAGACCCATCTCCCGAACTTGCCGGCTTGGCCAACTCATCTCGTCCTGGTTTTCTTCCCATGGAATGTGTTTTATCACACAATGCTCCATCTCCTTAAGAAGAGTCTTCACCTTCTTTAGATAGGTTGCCAAACGTTCTCCCTTAGCCTGGAACTCCCCCAGCACATGATTTATGACCAACCGAGAGTCGTTGTGCATGTATGACGACCTTATCCCCACTTCCTTAGCTATCTCCCATACTCCTATCAATGCTTCATATTTATCTTCGTTATTTATTGCCTTGAATCCCAGACGCATTATGTAGCTTACCTTCCTATCTCCAAGTGTTAATATCACTACTCCTGCACCACAATCGTGCTCGTTCGAAGCTCGATCCACGTATGTCCGCCATTTAAGAGCTTCTTCGTCCTAGGACTCCATTTCATTGTCCCAAATAGTAAATTCAGTAATAAAGTCCACCGGGGCATTTCCTTTGATTAGCGTCAGGGGATAATATGTAATCTCATATTGACTCAACTCAATACTTGTAATAATCCGCACCTTGATCGGTTCGAATTTTGATTAAATCAAAACCCAAGTCCATTAGAATACAAATTGTTGGTTTTGGTAACCTGCAATAAACATAAGTATATCAGATTGCTGTCAACATAAACTCACAGGGGAATAGAAAAATATAATAGAACATACATGCTGACCAAAGCTACTACCTTGGAATCAATATTATTCCTTTAGAATTAAAATTCCATGCCATCGCCGAGCATGAATGAGAATACTTCACCATCTGTAGTTCATGTCTTGCACCAGTAGTCTGTCCGCCTAATCTATCCTGTGGGTTATAATGTGGAGGGGGTCAGAACAATGTTCTAGTGACTGGAAAATTACACACTTTTTCCATAACACTAATTTATGCCGATTGATTTCTATTTAAATGTTGTAAACCCAAAAAATGGATCAACATCCTGATATGATTGTGAAAGCACCAGTCGTGTTTATCAAGACGAATAAAGTAGAGCAAAACACTCCCTAAATTGTAGAAAAGGCCGAATAAAGTAGAGAAATACAAGATTTTTATAGTGGTTCAGATGTTAACGAAGCCTACGTCCACTTTGTAGGTTTTATTGATAGATTGACTGTTGATCACGAGTACAAATTGTTTATAATTCTAATAATTGCATGAGGAAAGATCAGACCAACATTGATGGAGACAAAAGGAAGGATCTCAATTGTCCCAAGGTAACCATTGTGAAGAGGAAGAAGGTTGAAGAACCGTAGTAGCAGAGTTTCCCAAGTGATCAAAGCAGCCAGCACCTCTCTGTTGAAGATAGGATAGTATTTATAGGATTTAGATAGCACTTAGATCAGAACCAGAGTACCAAAAGCCTATAGTTATCCATAGGAGGAGGCACGTAAAGTCTGGGGAGACTTCGAACTAACTTTTTGGATCGGTACCGATCCACTTGAATCAGATTAGTACCGATTCGAAATATTATGCAAATTTTGCACAACTCCTTCTCCGTTAGCTTCCTTTCTTGCATGCAAGGTTACCTATGTGATTTCATAGCTTATTGACTTGTTTTGACGATGGTTCACCTGTAAATTAGATTGAACTATTATCCGAATCGGATAAGACTTGACTTCTTCAACTCGGATACTCGGAATGTTATCAAACTTGGTAGATAGGTTTAGGAGACATGTAGGAATATAATGCATGTGGATTGGTGAATCCATATGTCAATAATTTGGATCGGTACATATCCAATTTGATCGGATCGGTGCCGATCCAAATAGTTGGCACATTTTTAGTCCAAACTTCCGGGGCTTTGTCATGTACTTTTAGGTCTTCTGGTCAAGTTTCGAGTGGTTTTGGCATAATTTGAATGTTCTAACTCCTTCTGAATTCTTCTGGGTTAAATTCGGTTAACATTTGCCCCCTAGAGCATGCTTTCATTGGAAACAACACCAAAATTGGTCACTAACCTCGTAGAAGAAGATTGTGAAGAGATATAAGTGATGAAATCAAATTAAACAGAGAAGACAGTGCTAATCTAAATACAGAAAGTAAGAACACCAAATTTATAGTGGTTCAGCGTAATTGCCTACGTCCACTTTGAGGTTAAACTTTATTGATCTTCTCTATAGTTGATTACAAATACAATTCGTGAATCAAACGCTTGAATGCAGTTGTTAAGTAGAGAAGATGAGTCTTGAAAATGGCAGAGTCTCCCCGGTCTTTTCTCTCCAAAAAAGGATCCCTTTCACTGTGACCCTGCCCCTCTATTTATAGGCAAAGATGGGCCGGACTTCCCAAGTGGGCTGATTGCCGAACGCTCCAGCCCGAGTCCACTGGTCGCCGTATGCCGAGCAAGGTTCGCCGAACGCTCTGCGCCGAACCATCCCTTCTATGCCGAACGGTATGTTGGTGTCGTGCTGAATGTCTCCTGGATGTCGAGTATTACGCCGAACACCATGGGATGCCGAGTACTCCTGTTGCCGAGTAGTCTCGATGCCGAGTGCTCCTTATACCGAGCAGCCTTGATGCCGAGTACTCTTGTATGCCGAGCAGCCTTGATGCCGAGCGACCTTGTATGCCGAGCGGTCTTGATGCCGAGCAGCCTTGATGCCGAGTACTCTGGTATGCCGAGCAGTCTTGATGCCAAGCATTCTTGTACGCCGAGTACCTGTTGGATGTTGGGTGCTTCGCCGAACACTCCTGGATGTCAAGTGCCTCGCCGAACACTCCTTGTGGCCGGCCACTCTTGTACGCCGAGTACCTGTTGGATGTTGGGTGCTTCGCCGAACACTCCTGGATGCCAAGTGCCTCGCCGAACACACTTTGATGCCGGACACTATGGATGCCGAGTACTACGCCGAGTACTCATGGATGACAGTTGCTTCGCCGAACACTCCTGGATGGCCAGTGCTTCGCCGAACACTCCTTGGTGCTGGTCACTCTCTAATGCCGAGCACTTATTGCCGAGTACTAGTTGCCTGGTCAAATCCCCAGGAAACACTTGCCCCCCAAAGTGTATTGCGTGGCCGAACGTGATGCGCTTTGAATCTGGTACAATCTACCTCGGAGGTACTTTCTCGAGAATGCTAGCAAAGGAGGTGCAAGACGAACGAGATTTAGATGCCGAACGATACGCTCGAAGCCGAACGTACCTTGTGTGTCGAACGTGATTCCGCCTCGATGCCGAGCGCTCCGGTATTGACCGGTTCTACCGGGTATAGCCCCTTCGACTTCCACCATCCCCCTCTATAAAACCAGGCCCTCTTCTTCTTCTCTCCTTTTACTTCTTATTTCTACCGTTCTTGCAATTCTGTTCAATCGTCCGAATTTGAGACTTAACTACACCATCTCAATCTCTGATCTGCAAACTTAGGTATTTTTCCTCGTATATTCAAACGAGATGTTCGAACGATGTCGTGTAGAAGGTTTTTGTATAGCTTGTCTGCATTGCCGAACGACATAGCGTGGAGGAGTTAGGAGTATGTCCACTTATCGCCTTAGTTTCCTCGTGTTGAATTGAGGTTAAAGGGAAGAAAAAGAAAGAAGGTGTTGGAGGAGGTAAAGGCGCCGTTCGCTGCTCCGGCGCATGTCGTCATGTGCCGGACGGTGGAATGGTTAGTTGCCGAACAATACCTTGGCTGGACAATGCCAGGCCGAACACTAACATGTCAAACTATAATTGAGCCGAACGAACTAAAGCCGAACAATACCCAAATGCCGAACGACTGACATGCCGAACATTGACTTCAGGTCGAACGTTGAATCCAACCGAACAATCCTTAGGTCGAACCGTGACTTTAGCCGGACAAAACAATTGCCGAACATTCCCTAGGTCGAACAATGTCTTCTAGCCGAGCAATACAATTGCCGAACACTTGACATGCCGAACAATACAATTGCCGGACACTTGACATGCCGAACAATACAATTGCCGAACACTTGACATGCCGAACAATATAATTGCCGAACACTTGACATGCCGAACAATACAATTGCCGAACACTCTTTAGACCGAGCAAAACACAGCCGAACACTATACCTAGGACGAATAATCTTGAATGCCGAACATTACTTAAATGCCGATCAGTATAAATGTCAAACTACACTTAGGCCGGTTACTTTAGAAATCATATGTCTTTTGAATCTGGAACTGTAATCACCTCAAGGCGGGCTTTTTGAGACGGTCAGCGATGACGGTCTTCGAAGGCGATGATTCGAAGCTAATTATTATATCTTTTAAAACATTCTTATTGTCTGTACACAATTGCTTGCACTAGTTCACACACCACGTGGGGGGGGGAAACTCGTGTTGCTAATTCTAGCGTTCAATGTTTTTCAAGTATAGCTTTCTCAAGCATTTAGCCAGGTTCATTATTTATTCGGGATGTCGAGAAAATCTAGTTCTGCCACCATATCTGACAGACCTGGGCCGTCAGCAAGGCAAGGAGCCACTGATTCTTCTAACCCGTCAATCTCTCCCGCTCATAACTTGGCGCCCGATGCTCTGGAGTCAACCATCTTACTGGACAATCCGATTGATTCTCAAGCCTCGAAGATCAACGAGGCCGCTCTGCGACGGATATGTTCCATTCACGGGATTCCCTTTGCTGACGTGTTAGTTCCTTCGAGACACGACCGCCCTCATCTGCCCCCAATCGGGTACACAGCCTGCAACAAGTTCATGTGTTGGATGGGCAGCGTGCCTCCATTCAATTTATTTCTCCGGGCTGTGCTGCAGTATATAGATATAGCTCCGTCGTAGCTGCACCCGAATGGCCATGCGTTTCTATATGAGACTTATTTACTTTTCATGGCCGTCTTCTCCAGACCTCCAACCCCCGGTGATATCCGATACATTTATAT
Organism: Allium fistulosum; assembly: GCA_030737815.1. Classification (NCBI taxonomy): domain Eukaryota; kingdom Viridiplantae; phylum Streptophyta; class Magnoliopsida; order Asparagales; family Amaryllidaceae; genus Allium; species Allium fistulosum. The sequence goes on from CM060906.1 coordinate 426,395,226, forward strand.
GTTCAAGAGACGGAAAGATAGCCCTTCCTTCATGTTCCTCAAGCCATACCACAAGTGCCAGATCTTGACAGGGGCCTGTAGCAAATTTGCCCTGTACAAACAGGAATGGTTCTATGTGCGCTGCCCTTCCGGTTTCGCTAGGAGATGGGTTAAAGGCAGTAAGTCTCTCTGCCGAGTTACTATTCATATTTAACCCGAGCATGTCTTTCCTAACGTTTCGTTTCATCTTTTCAGGTATCAGCCCACGCCCGGAAGGCCGAGGATATTCTGATGCTGTCGATGCGATTAGAGCTCTTCCGACCGAGGATCGAGATATCCGAGCTATCATTTCAAATGAATCGCTGTCGGGGTTCGGCTTGCTAGCCCCAGGTCGTCGGATCAGCCTTCCAGAAGGTGTTACAATTCTCAAACCTCCATCTGGTAAGGGGAAAAAACTTGCCGGACCGTCGTCGCGTCGCGCTCCCGGCACGCACGAAGAAGGCGAGCGCAAAGAGGATGATGCCCCCGAAACTCAGGGCGAGAACGTGGGTCCCGCTTGGAATCCGACAATTGAAGTTCAGGATATTGAGACGTCATCCTCCCCTTCGAAGGGAAAGAAGAAGTTGAAATACACGGTTCAAAAGGAGAAAGTTGGTGGCACCTCAAAAGTTACGCCTATCCTTCCTGAGAAAGAGGCTTCTTCGCAGCACCTGGAAAGTTCTCTGAGGGGTCTGTCCAACCTGTCCATCCCCGATGATTTGCTTAATTATGGGTTCGATGATCCTGAAACCCTCAAATTCTCTTCACCCGCGAGGGGCAACACAGGAGCTCAACTCCCGGCTCAAGGAGACAATACTCCGATTAGCAAAGATAAACGAACGGGTCCGTCGGGGGGGAACACTAGGACACACATGCACACGCGCATTCCATAATATACTTCAAGTCTTTTTAATTCGTGAATTCTCCTTAACTCGTTGTTATCTCCATTCTTTGCAGGTGATATGGGCCGCTCTCACGGACTTGATCGCCTTCAGGGGTCTTCTATATTCCATCACTCCGGACGGGATTCCGGTTCAGGCAGGCGCAGGGACCGAGGTGATTATGAAGATAGGGACAATCGTCCTCGTCAGTCGTCTCACCACAAGAAAGCACACTCTCAATCTTCCCAGTCCCGCGATCTTCCTCCTCCAGCTGAGCCGGATAAAGAGAAGTCCTTGCAAAAGGGTCATCAGTCTGATGCTGCTCGAGAACAACATTCCAGTTCATCGAGTACGAGGCAAGTTCGAGAGCAACGTAAAAGAACGGAATTCTCTAAGCCTCCTCCTCCTATTCCTGCCGTGGACCAAACTGTTGCAGAAAAGATGGTCGACCTTAAGGCCAAGTTTCCGAAAATCTGTTTTGACGGCTTGAAATTCCTCCCAGCCATCCATCACATTCCTGGGCACGTGAAGCAGAGTGCCATCGCCTGCAACAATGACGTCTATGTTTAACATGACGCATTCGTGCACTTGGTGGAGAAGATCTCGGAAGTATCTGTCGAGCGTCAACACGAGATTGACCGTCTGAATCTGGAGGCTGACAGCGATAAGAAAATCATCAAACTCCAAGACGAAGAGCTCGCTTCTTATAAGTCAAAGCTAGAAGCCGCTGAACAAGGCGCAAAAGATACTGCTGAGGCAGTTACTCGCTTAGAGGTGGCTCACAAAAAGGAGCTTGACGAAGCAGTTCAGCGCAGCGGCGCCCTTGCCCTAGAAAAAGACTCTGTCCAAAAAGAAAGGGACGCGCTCGCTACTCAAGTCAAAGAGCTGAAAGAACAACTCTCCAAGGAGAAAGAAGACAAAATAGCTGCTCAGGAAGAATCGCAGCGATATTGTGATGAGATTGTTGCTACCCGACTCCTGAAGACAAAGCTCGACAACGAACTTGCCGGGGTCGAGAAAATGAAGGATGAGGCCCGTGAGGAGGGCAAAAGAATGGCTGTGGAGGAGCTTGATTCTTGCCTTGAGGCGGCCGCAGAGGCCGGCAGGGAAGAGGTCAAGAGTATGTTTGACCCGCTAATCGCCGAGTATGGAGCTCGCGTCTTTATGCACCGCGACCTAACATTCCTGGGCGACGGCTACCATGAATCCCTGGCTGAGGCATGGGAAACTCTGATAAAGATCAAGAAAGTCGAGTCAGGCTCCGAAGAGATCGACGAGGATGCATTGGTGAAGGAGTTCCTGAGGGGGAATGAGCCATCGGATTTATCCGCAGCATTGGCTCTTTATGGCAAAGGCTCTTCCCCTTCGAAAGAGAAGAACGACGAGGCTGGCCCGTCAGAGGCCGACGCTACTACTCCTCACATCGCCGCTCCTTATGCTGCTCAATCGGCCGGTCGGTCGACGCTTGATCCATTCGAGCAGCATGCCAGTTATGATCCCGAAGATCCCGGGCTCGGCGTTCACGTGCTGTCACCTATCTTGGAGGGTGAAACCCTGCGTGCCACCGATAGCTAACCGGATCCTGGTAGGAAATTCTTCTTTCTCTAGAAGTCGAAGAGATCCCGTCATTTTTCAGCAATGGTCATTCGTTCTAATGCCCACTTCTTATATTTTCATGCAGGTTGTTCTGACGCCGAGCTAACTCCGAGGAGCGATGATGCCAAGGAGGAAGCAGGGAAAACAAGCGACGTTGCTCATGCAGGGGTAACCCCCGGTCCAGACGCTCAAGTGATCGGGGCGCTTGATGATGACAAACTTGATACTTCGTCTCCTGCCGAAGGAAGCGACGAAGTTAAAATCACTGGCGCCTCTGAACATACTTCAGAGATGAGCATGAAGGACCGTCTCGCCGACGAGGAGAAGAGAAAGGTCAAAGTCAAAGTTGAATCTGAAGTACTGGAACTCACTGACCCGTGGAACAGACCTTTGAAAATCATTCTCCCGGGCAGGTCCAAACCACTAGATGTTCCGTCTCCTACTCCTGACTCCGTCTCTCTAGCAAGCAAAAAGTCCAAGAAAAAGCGTGAGGGAGAGGAGTCATCGGAAACACCAAAGGCAGACAAGAAGAAGAAGTCGAAGAAATAATCGATGCACTTGTTCAACAAGTTTCCTGCTTAAGTTTTGTAATTGTTTTTATCTTCCACTACTTGTAGTTTGTATAGGCCTGAATTTTGTAGGAGTGATCTTGTATCCCCATTTTGGACTTATCGAATAAAATTTTAGTTTCTTTTTGTTCGAACGATTCTCTTGTCTTTATTTGGTTTACTGACACTGTGCTCCGAGGACTTGGAGACTTGAGACTATTCATGCTCTAGTCCGCGCTCTGGGGACTTAGAGTTCTCCGTTCCGCACTCTAGTGATCTGGAGATTGGAAACCGTTTATACTCTAGCCCGCGCTCTGGGGACTTAGAGTACTCCGCTCCGCATTATGGGGATTCGGAGATTTGAAATCGTTTATACTCTAGTCCGTGATCTGGGGACTTAGAGTACTCCGCTCCGCACTCTGGGGATTCGGAGATTTGAAATCGTTTATACTCTAGTCCGCGCTCTGGGGACTTAGAGTACTCCGCTCCGCACTCTGGGGATTCGGAGATTGAAAATCGTTTATACTCTAGTCCGCGCTCTGGGGACTTAGAGTACTCCACTCCGCACTCTGGGGATTCGGAGATTGGAAATCGTTTATACTCTAGTCCGCGCTCTGGGGACTTAGAGTACTCCGCTCCGCACTCTGGGGATTTGGAGATTTGAAATCGTTTATACTCTAGTCCGCGCTCTAGGGACTTAGAGTACTCCGCTCCGCACTCTGGGGATTCAGAGATTTGAAATCGTTTATACTCTAGTCTGCGCTTTGGGGACTTAGAGTACTCCGCTCCGCACTCTGGGTATTCGGAGATTTGAAATCGTTTATACTCTAGTCCGCGCTCTGGGGACTTAGAGTACTCCGCTCCGCACTCTGGGGATTCGGAGATTTGAAATCGTTTATACTCTAGTCCACACTCTGGGGACTTAGAGTACTCCGCTCCGCACTCTGGGGATTCGAAGATTGGAAATCGTTTATACTCTAGTCCGCGCTCTGGGGACTTAGAGTACTCTGCTCCGCACTCTGGGGATTTGGAGATTTGAAATCGTTTATACTCTAGTCCGCGCTCTGGGGACTTAGAGTACTCCGCTCCGCACTCTGGGGATTCGGAGATTGGAAATCGTTTATACTCTAGTCCGCGCTCTAGGGACTTAGAGTACTCCGCTCCGCACTCTGGGGATTCGGAGATTGGAAATCGTTTATACTCTAGTCCGCGCTCTGGGGACTTAGAGTACTCTGCTCCGCACTCTGGGGATTCGGAGATTTGAAATCGTTTATACTCTAGTCCGCGCTCTGGGGACTTAGAGTACTCCGCTCCGCACTCTGGGGATTCGGAGATTGGAAATCGTTTATACTCTAGTCCACGCTCTGGGGACTTAGAGTACTCCGCTCCGCACTTTGGGGATTCGGAGATTGGAAATCATTTATACGAGTCTGCATGTTGTGAATGATAACGTAATTTATCATCCAATTAAGAGATATAGGAACTTCATAAAAAATATGGCTTCAAGCCTTTATTAATGAAAATCAACTGAATTGCTTGATTACAACTTTCACAAGGAAACTAAGTCATTATTGAATGGAAACATGCAGGAAATAACAATGCCTACAACAAGAAAGGAAAACACGCTAAATGTAATAGTGCCACAAATGTTCACTGTTCCATGCTCGGGGGAGTGTCGCACCATCAACGGTCGCTAGCTTGAATGTTCCTTCTCCAAGCTTCCGTTCAATGGCGTATGGACCTTCCCAGCTGGGATTCATGCGTGATGGTACCGGGAAGACTCGTTTCAGAACGAGATCTCCCACATCAAAGATTCTTGGGCGGACTCTGCCGTCATAGTAACGCTTGACTCGATGTCTGTGCGCTGCCGCCCTTAATTCAGCTTCTTCCCGCTTTTCATCGATGCAGTCCAGTGATTCCAGCAAGAGATTTTGGTTCGTCTTGGGATCATAGTATGTCACTCGGTGCGATGGAACTTCAAGTTCCACGGGTATAACGGCTTCAGAGCCGTATGCCAAGGCGAACGGAGTGTGGCCAGTCGCGGACTTGTGGGTAGTTCTATACGCCCATAATGCTGTCGGGAGTTCATCTACCCACTTGCCTCCAACCTTCTCCAGACGCTTCTTTAGTATGGACTTGATTATTTTGTTAACGGCCTCGACTTGTCCGTTAGCTTTTGGGTGTGCAACGGCGGCGAACTTTTTCTCGATGCCGTACTTTAAACAGAACTCTTTGAACTCTCTACTTTCGAATTGCGTTCCGTTGTCCGTAACGATGATGCGTGGAAGGCCAAAGCAACATATAATGTTTCGTACAACGAAGTTAATGACCTTCTTGGAGGTGATAGTGGCCAAAGGTTCTGCCTCAGCCCATTTCGTGAAATAGTCGACTGCAACTATTGCGTATTTCGCACCACCTTTGGATAGAGGCAGAGAGCCGATTATGTCGATTCCCCAGATCGCAAATGGCCAGGGACTGATCATTTGCGTAAGTTCCGTTGATGGAGCCCTCGGGATTTTTGCATATCTTTGACACTTGTCGCATTTTCTTGCGTAGTCCGCGGCATCCCGGTTTACGGTGGGCCAGTAATATCCATAGCGGAGGATCTTCTTTGCTAGCGTTTTCCCCCCAGTATGGTCGCCGCATTCCCCTTCGTGGACTTCTCTCAAGACTCGCTTTGTTTCATCGTGAGCGATGCACCGCAATAATGGGACTGAGAATCCTTTTTGATACATTGATCCATCCTGTATTATGTATCGCGCGGCCCTTCGAAGGACCTGCCGTCTGTCGCTTCTTTTTTCTGGTAAAGCCCCGGTCGTTAGGTACAGTTTGAACGGGGTTATCCATGATTCCTTCTCGATTTCTGTTCCCAACACGCGATCGACTTTCATTTCATCTATGCTCGGGGCATGCAAGACTTCGACGGGATACAATCCCATTTGTTGCGTATCGTCAGTACTTGCAAACTTGGCCAATAAGTCGGCTTCTTTGTTCTGTTCGCGCGGGATATGTGAGATGTCATAACGCTCAAGATTTGATAGTAGTTCTTGGACCTGAATGAGGTACGGAGCAAGCTTCCGTCCCTTTGCTTGGTAGTCTCCTCGTACTTGATAAACCACCAACTGCGAGTCACAAAAGATTTCGACTGATTCGATCCCAAGTTCCCTGACGAGTTTCAAGCCAGCGATCAGTGCTTCATATTCGGCTTCATTATTTGTAGCCGGGAAATCGAGCTTCAGGGCGTAACAGATCGATCGGTTTTCCGGAGTTACAAGAACTACGCCCGCGCCGAAGCAACGGTCGTTTGATGCACCGTCAGTGTATAATTTCCATCGAACGGGGGGAATGATGTCGTGATCGTCCGGTTTGATGGGTATGGTAAATTCAGCGATGAAGTCTGCTAACGCTTGCCCTCGGATGGCTCTCCGTGGTAAGTACGCGATATCGAATTGGCTCAACTCGATGTTCCATTTTAGCAATCTTCCAGAAGTTTCCGGTCGTTGGAGTACCTGCCTCAGGGGTTGATCGGTATAAACACCGATTGAATGCGCTTGAAAGTATGGGCGTAGCTTGCGTGATGCAATCACCAAGCAATAAGCCAATTTCTCGATTTTAGGGTAATTCTTCTCTGCCCCCGTTAAACGCTTACTAACATAATACACCGGCTTCTGGACTCGATCCTCCTCACGAACTAAAGCTGCGCTTATCGCATGAGGGGATATAGCCAAGTAAACGTACAACATCTCATGGTCAACTGGTTTTGATAGCATCGGTGGGCTTTCCAGATGCCTTACCAGATTCCGGAACGCTTCCTTACAGCTAGACGTCCATTCGAAATTTCTCTTTCCTTTCTTTGTTATGTCAAAGAACGGGATGCACTTGTCAGTTGCCTTGGATATAAATCGACTCAGCGCAGCTACTTTTCCGTTCAAGCTCTGTACCTGCTTTATAGTCCTGGGCGCTTGTACATCTCGAATAGCTTGGATCTTTTCTGGGTTGGCTTCGATTCCCCTAGCGTTGACGATGAATCCTAAAAACTTCCCTGATGCAACGCCGAAAGAACACTTCAACGGGTTGATCTTCATTCCATAAAACCTGAGTATGTTAAACATTTCAGCTAAGTCTTGAATGTGGTCGCTTGACCGTCGTGACTTCACGAGCATGTCATCCACATAGACTTCCATGGTTTTGCCCAGCTGGTCCTTGAACATTCGATTCACCAAACGTTGATAAGTTGCTCCAGCATTCTTCAACCCGAAGGGCATCACTATATAGCAATACAGCCCGACATTTGTAACGAAGCTGGTGTGTTCTTGGTCTGGAATATGCATTGGGATTTGGTTCTATCCTGAGTAAGCATCCATGAATGACAGTAACTCGTGTCCTGAGGTGGAATCGACCAACTGATCGATCCTAGGCAACGGGAAACTGTCCTTAGGGCATGCTTTGTTCAAATCGGAATAATCTACGCAAGTCCTCCATTTCCCATTCGCCTTCTTTACTAGCACGGGGTTGGAGACCCATTCCGGGTAGAGGGCGTCGCGGACGAACCCATTTGCTTTGAGTTTGTCCACCTCCTCTCCAAGAGCGGCGGATCTCTCCAGATCCATTCCTCTCCTTTTTTGCTTGACTGGGACGTATTTCGAGTCTATGTTCAACATATGACTCGTGATGGCGGGAGAAATCCCACACATGTCAGAATGCGTCCAGGCGAAAACATCAAGGTTTGCCCGGAGGAAGTCGCTAAGGTCTTCAGTCATTGCGGGGCCTAACTGTGATCCGATCTTCAGTATTCGCGAAGGCTCGTCACGGCTAACTGAAATGTCAATTGTTAATTCAGCCGGTGCCGCCTTCTCTTCCCTGGGTTTCTCATCGTCGTCTCTCGGATCTATATCTCCGTAGATCCGAGAAATATGCCCGAGCCAGGGCTCGGGCGCTACTTGTCAATTATCCGTACTGAGGATGCGGACGGGGTTGTCCGCAACCTTTCCCTTCTCCCTCCGGTGGGCCTCTCGGAGCTCGGCCACATAACAGGAACGACCATCTGCTTGGTCACCGTGAACAATGCCTACTCCTTTGTCAGTCGGAAACTTCAAAGTTAAGCACCACGGGGCTAATGCCGCCCTAAATTCAGCCAGGGCCGGCCGACCCAAGAAAACATTATACGGAGAGTCCACATCCAAAACTACAAAGGGTAGAATTCGTACCCTCCGACGCTCGCCTTGTCCCAGTTCAACTGGTAACTCGACATATCCCACTGCATCAGTCGCAGCGCCGTTAAAGCCGTGGATACGAGCTTTGGATGGTTTCAAGTCTTTTGTCTCTAGCTTCATCTGATCGTAGGCCTTCTTGAAGATGATGTTGACTGAACTTCCACAATCAATCAAAATCCTTTTTACATATGCTGGTCCGATCGTTGCAGATATGACCATGGGATCGATGGTCGGAGCCTCTACCTGATCAGCGTCTCTGTTCCTAAACACAATATCATCTGTCATCACGCGCTGCTGCTTACAGGGGCCCCGTCCTCTACGTTCGAACAGCACTCAAAATCTGCATGCTTCAAGGAGCTTGCATATCGTTCCATCTCTTGCCCGTTCTTATCTGCGGGATGAGGTCCGCCGATAATTGTATTTATGACCAGCCTTCCAACAGTCCGGGCAGGCTCCTCAGGATGACGCGGAGCTGGTGCACGACCTGGGTTGGACGTTCCCTGTCCTCCTTCCTGTGGATCCTTTACAAATTCTTGCAACTTCTTTTGTCTGATCAATTTCTCGATAGCATCATGCAGGTGTCTGCATTCTTCCGTGTTGTGTCCATAAGTTTCATGGAAGCGGCAATATTTACCAGTCCGCTTCTGTTCTTCAGTTGATTCTTTTGGACGTGGTTTTCTGTACTGAAAAGTATTGCAGATGGATAGGTAAATGTTCTCAAGTGGGGCGTTTAGCGGAGTGTACTCGCTGTAGCTGGGAATTCTCGACTTCCACTTTCCCGCTTCTTTCCTCTTTCCTCTTTCCTTGACTTCTTCCTCCGGACTCTTTGGGCTGCACAGGCTTACTCTGGACATTGACTTGGACCTTTCCCGAATTGTCTCCAGATTGCTTCACAGCAATGTTGCTCTTGATTGACTCTTGGGCAGGTCCCGGTGCCTTATCTCATCGTACCCACCTAGCTTCCTCTCTTCTTATGAACTGGTGTGCCTTGGAGTAGAAACGCTCTAGCGTAGCCGGAGGTTTTCCTGCCAGCCAGTCTCCGAATTCAGAATCCGGATCTACACCTCTCATTACAGCCATTAGAATTGCATGGTCATTGGGATTACTGACTTCAGTTGCCGCAACGTGGAATCTTTGTAAGTACTCCTTCAGCGACTCTCCGGGATTTTAGATTACACTTGACAGAGACATCACGTCCTTCGGGCGTGTAGTGTGTATCCTGAATTGCTCAATAAACTTCTTTGCCAACTCCTCGAAATTTGATACGGATCGCGGAGGAAGTCGGGTGAACCACATAGTAGCGATCCCAGATAGAGTAATCGGAAAGCACCTACACTTGGTGGCATCATTTGCTCTGGCTGAATCCATCATCCATTCATACCTTATTACATGTTGTCTGGGGTCAGTCTTTCCTTCGTATGCAGGAATGGTTGGCATGCTAAACTTCTTGGGTACGCCGCTTGCAGCACAACATCCGTGAATGGAGTATGACTTCTTGACACTCCCCAGTCGTCATTTGATAAGCCCTGATTTTCTTTCATCAGTTGCCTGATCATGGCCGTCAGATCGGGTGTCTGTATGGAAGCTGGGAGATTGGAGTCAGTTCTACGCGTCTGTCCATGCTGATGCCTCCTTTCTTGGCGATCTGCCAATCGTGCGTCGTGAGGTTCAACATTGTTAGCATTTTGATGATCTGGAGCTCCATCCTCCATCTGTACTCCGGTTCGGAAGCTTCCAGTTCTGGCTTGGTCACGGTCTCCAGCTGTTCGAACAGCAGCATCCGCCCTTGCAGCTTCAGTTTTACGGCGCCTACGCCTGGGTGGTTCATCAGAAGAAGTAGAGCTGTCAGATGAGGAATAAGCAGCTGGATTGCCCCCAGCATTCTGTTGCTGCTGTTGAGTGAGTTGTGCCATCAGGTTGGCATTAGCTTGCATCTGTTCTCCCAGTTGTCTCCTACTTTCCCTAAGTTCTCTCATCAAGTCATTGAACTCTACTCTGGTGACAACTGGAGTCTGTTCTTGAGTGGAAATCCCTGCACTCGGGATCGCTGGTTGATTGCTAGGTCCTGCTTGCTGCACGCTAGCAGTCTCTCGGGCATCCGCATTAAGAGAAGCTGACCTGGTACGTGGTCTTGCCATTGTAGAGTTATTGGTCTGAACTCTGAGTAGAATCAACGGATGTCCTATCAGTAAGTCGGATCTTCTTTGGGGGATTTGTTCAATCCAGTAGCTTCAAAGCAGATCCTTGAGGTCTGAGAATTCGATTCTCAGTGAAAGCACCAAAGTGTTAGCACCAAAATTGGTCACTAACCTCGTAGAAGAAGATTGTGAAGAGATATAAGTGATGAAATCAAATTAAACAGAGAAGACAGTGCTAATCTAAATACAGAAAGTAAGAACACCAAATTTATAGTGGTTCAGCGTAATTTCCTACGTCCACTTTGAGGTTAAACTTTATTGATCTTCTCTATAGTTGATTACAAATACAATTCGTGAATCAAACGCTTGAATGCAGTTGTTAAGTAGAGAAGATGAGTCTTGAAAATGGCAGAGTCTCCCCGGTCTTTTCTCTCCAAAAAAGGATCCCTTTCACTGTGACCCTGCCCCTCTATTTATAGGCAAAGATGGGCCGGACTGCCCAAGTGGGCTGATTGCCGAACGCTCCAGCCCGAGTCCACTGGTCGCCGTATGCCGAGCAAGGTTCGCCGAACGCTCTGCGCCGAACCATCCCTTCTATGCCGAACGGTATGTTGGTGTCGTGCTGAATGTCTCCTGGATGTCGAGTATTACGCCGAACACCATGGGATGTCGAGTACTCCTGTTGCCGAGTAGTCTCGATGTCGAGTGCTCCTTATACCGAGCAGCCTTGATGTCGGGTACTCTTGTATGCCGAGCAGCCTTGATGTCGAGCGACCTTGTATGCCGAGCGGTCTTGATGCCGAGCAGCCTTGATGCCGAGTACTCTGGTATGCCGAGCAGTCTTGATGCCAAGCATTCTTGTACGCCGAGTACCTGTTGGATGTTGGGTGCTTCGCCGAACACTCCTGGATGTCAAGTGCCTCGCCGAACACTCCTTGTGGCCGGCCACTCTTGTACGCCGAGTACCTGTTGGATGTTGGGTGCTTCGCCGAACACTCCTGGATGCCAAGTGCCTCGCCGAACACACTTTGATGCCGGACACTATGGATGCCGAGTACTATGCTGAGTACTCATGGATGACAGTTGCTTCGCCGAACACTCCTGGATGGCCAGTGCTTCGCCGAACACTCCTTGGTGCCGGTCACTCTCTAATGCCGAGCACTTATTGCCGAGTACTAGTTGCCTGGTCAAATCCCCAGGAAACACAAGACATGCTGTAGAATTATTTATCTTCCGATTTCTGTTTCATGGAGCTATATTAGTTGTATCTTGCTTCCTTGAGTTACTGCCAATAACGTTCCGACTAATTAGCCAGTCCTTAGTTGAAATCTTCATTAGACATAATTACGAGGTGATCTTGGCTTGATATCTTCCAAAATGAATACGAACATCGAGTTGGGAAAACAAGGAAAGTTTGAGTTTGCTTGATAACAATCCCAGGAAATTGCCTCTCTACATGCGCAAATTTTGACTTTGGAAGCTGAGAAAAATCAACTGGAAGTAGAGAAGGCTAGCACAGAAGCCATCCTTTCATAACTCCAAGATACTTTTGCTAAGAAAATGGAAGGCTTGGATGCTACCATTTTAGGCTTCTATGTTAATTTCGTGCTTCTTCAGGGCTGCCTCAGTTACTTGGATCCATTGTTCCCTCGCACGCTCGCTGTAATTGGGGAAGAAGTTCTGGCTCGGTTTCGAGATATGGGTGGTTGTTACACCAAAGAGGAGATGGTTCAGGCCTACTTGAATGAAGAATCCCGCCTAGCTCTAGTGGAAGGCCAGAAAATCGTAATGCTAGAAGGGGAGCGTGAAACCATCAATATCATGGCCACCGCCGAGGCTGCTACTGAACATTTTCCTTTGAGCCCGGACGAGCTGTCTTTGCATCTTCATACCGGCAATGGGATTGCTGCCACTTCTCATGTAATTGTGCAGCCGTAGAAGGAAGGCAATGGCGAAGGCTTCGAAGTCGTTGCACATGAAAAAACCCCCAAAGTAGGTAACTTTCTTATCTCTCCTGTGCTTGAAGATTTTAAATTCACACCTGAAGAGATTGCCGAGATAACCGCCCTTTATTTTGATATTATAGATCAACCTTCTCTTCCTACTAAATTTCCTTCTCATTACGATGCCGGGTCCGCTGCTATTTTAACTTCGTCAATGTTGTCTCCGCTTCTGGCTCGCAGCCCGGTTCGCATTTTGAGCAAATTCCGGCACTATGTGATTTGGATGACCCTCTATTTCTCAAGAGGAGAGCTTGGCTGCTGGTGATACACGAGAGCAAGCAGACCAAGGCAGCTAATCCGATAGAGTAGAGGCCTAGTAGCCGAAAACCAAGCACCAAATGATCGTAGTGAAAAAGAAGAAGGTTGAAGCACATAAGAGGTCATCGAAGATCTCTCACCGATCCTGCAAGCATAAAGCGAAGGGAGGGCCCCCCCAGCGGCCATGCTTCAGAGAGTGAGATTACCATGGGAAAGGATAATCCCGAGAAATTGCAAATTAGAGGTGGGAAAGTAGACCGGGGAAGCGGTGAGAAGACGTCTTGATTTGTCTTTTCCTACTTTTGTTTTTTTGATCACCTCTTGTACAAGTGCAGAGTCTGCACTTAGCACTTTCCTTGTTGACGTCACAGTGATATTTTGTATTTTCCTATTTCCGGTATTGTGTGGGCACGACACCCACTATTTGTTGCTATACATTGAAAATGTTATAAGTGATATGATGTTGACGTTTTGATTGTAACTTTATTTGTCTACTTATCTATGTTTCATGCACTTAAACCAATTTTAATTATCACTGTTTTATCTAGTCCTATAATTTCCGCCAAAATTCTTTGTTTGGAGTAATAGAACTGTGAAGTAATTGGTTTTTGGTTGAGTATTGGTATGTGTGCGCCCCCAGTTCACGGGGCCGTTTACTTCAAACACTTGACAAATAACTGGTTGATCCGTGTGATTCCTTGGATGTCTGCAACTGAGTCTATTTTGCGGTTCCTATCTTTGGGAAATTATGATTTGAGCATCTTGATTCCAGAGATTTTGCCGGTCAACAATGGAAATTCTTTGTCAATTTGTATTCGTGTGACCTTGCTGGATTCATGCCCTGTACTCCTGATAGTGGGAGTGGATTGGTTCTTTTTAGTCCTGCAATAGACAAGCTTCCCGATATTGCCGAGACAATACCGATACTTAAAGAGTGTGTTGTCTTGTGAAAGCGTGGCTTTTAAAAGTGTGTGTGGCTTATGGGATGCATGGCTTTTTGGATCGATATTACCCGTTCATCCGGAATGGTTTGGAATTTCTCGACGTTACCAATCTTCGGGCAACGCGAGGAGTTCACATTTCTAGAGCGTGGTTCCACGGCTCAAGAAGCAGCGTGCGGCTTATGGAGGTGCACAACTTTGATTGGGGTCTTCCTGGTGTTGCCGGAGCAACACTAGTTCTTAGAAGGCAAGGATCGAGTTCTGTCGATCCAACGGTTTGAGTCAATTAGCTTCCGTCGACCCAACGTGTAGATGGGGCATACTTGAGCGTGATTCCACTATCTCAAGTAGCGAACGGATTATTTTGAGTCGATTTAACCCCGTCGACTCAGCAGGTTACTTTTGTGTACACAATTTTATTGGTTCAGAAAGCAATGAAATTTTATTAATAAAAGTTGGGCAAGTTTTTCCTATTTACAATGCCTCCGGTATTCCTGGATGGCTAATTTTCTAGAAATAGGAAATACATAAGATAGTCTTAGATAAAGTAATGACGTAGGATTCACTGTTCCATGCTCGGGGAATTTGGGCTTCATCGATGGTTGCTAACTTGAATGTGCCATCCCTTAGCTTCTGACCTATCACATAGGATCCTTCCCAGATTGGTCCAAATGATCCTGGTACAAGGTAGACCCTCTTAAGGACAAGGTCTCCCACTTTGAAGGTGCGGTTATGGGTTTTTGAGTTGAAGTACTATGCGACCCTTTTCTGGTGAGCGGCAGTCCTTAATTCGGCTTCTTCCCTCTTCTCATCGACCATATCAAGCGACTCGAGTAAGAGCTGCTCGTTATGCCTTTGATCAAAGTTTTGCCTTCGATGAGAAGGGACTTCTAGCTCAACTAGGATCAGTGCTTCTGAGCCATATGCCAAGGCGAACGGAGAGTGCCCAGTTGCAGATTTGTGCGTTGTCATGTAAGCCCATAGTGCGAGTAGAAGTTCATCGACCAAATTTCCTTTTGCTTTAGTTAGCCTCTTTTGATGGTGGAATTGATAATCTTATTTACTTCTTCCACTTGCCTATTTTCCTACGGGTGTGCGAAAGTGGATAAGCTTTTCTCAATTCGGAAGCATTTGCAAAAATCTTTGAACTCAATGCTTTAGAATTGAGTCTCGTTATCCATGATGATTTTCTGTGGCACCCAAACTCTGCAAATTATATTTTTAGTAACAAATTTAATAATTTCCTTTGTGGTAATAGTGGCCATCAGTTCTGCTTTGGCCCATTTGGCGGAATAGTCAATAGCAATAATGCATATTTGGCTCCTCCTTTGGCTATTGGCCATTGGCAATACTCCAATCCGATCGATTCTCCAGATTGCGAATGGCCATGGGCTGACCATCTTTTTTAACTCCATCGAAGGAGTTCTTTTGATTTTGCTGAATCTTTGGCATTGGTCGCACCGTCTGGTGTAATTCGCTGCATTGCGGTTACTATTGGCCAAAAATACCCATACTAGAGAACTTTATTTACAAGGGTTTGCCTCCGGTATGATCTCCGCAGTCGCCTTAGTAAACTTCTCTTAGGATCCTTTGAGCTTTGTCATTGGTCATACATATGAGCAAGGGGTAGAGAATCCCCATCGGTAGAGTATCACATCCTGTATTGCGAATCGTTGTGCCTTTCGTAGAAGCTTTTTCCACTGATTTCTGTCTGCGGGGAGGGTTTCGGTGAGCAGGTAGTCCTTGATTGGGGTCATCCATTTATTTGGTTCTTTGGTCATCTCAAAAATCCAATCGATGTCCATTTTTCTTATGCTTGGAGTGGTCAGGGTTTCAAACGGTACTAGTTCCAATGATCGAGCTTTTTCAGAACTAGTCAATTTGGCTAGATAATCCGCGTTCGTGTTCTGTTCCCTCAGGATATGAGATATGGTGTAATGCTCGACCTCGTTTAGCAATTCCTGCACTTTAGATAGGCACGGGGCAAGGTTCTCCCTCTGAGCCTGGTATTCGCCTTTCACCTAACAGACGACTAGCTAAGAGCCACTGTAGATGTGTATTGACTTTATCCCGAGTTCCTTTACAACTTTCAACCCGGCTATCAATGCTTTGTATTCTGCCTCGTTATTATTTGTAGAGAATTCCAAGTGTAAGGCATAGCAAACGGATCATCCTTCGGAAGTCTCAAGCATTACCCCTGCTCTCCAGTAGAAGTTGTTAGATGCACCATCGACGAATAACTTCCAACGTGTCTCCACTTCCATAGTCATTTCTTCCTTGTTATCTCATATTGCAAATTCGGCAATGAAATCTGCCAGTGACTGCCCGTTGATCGCCTTTTGAGGATGGTATGTGATTTCGTACCGACTTAATTCAATGTTCCATTTGACAAGCCATCCAGAGGTCTTGGGGCGGTATAACACTTGCTTTAAGGGTTGATCTGTCAGCACTCTGATCGGGTGTACCTATAAGCACGGTCGTAACTTTCTAGATGCGATCAAGAGGCAATATGCTATTTTTTTCCAATCTTGGATAGTTCTTTTCTGCTTCAGTGAATCGTTCACTAATGTAATATACAGGTCGCTTGATCTTAGATTCTTCTCGTATGAGCATGGCACTTAATGCATGGGGCGAGAATGCTAAGTAAATGTACAAATCTTCTCCGTCTACTAGCTTGGATAGGATTGGCGGGGTTTCCATATATCACAGTAGCTCTTCGAATGTAGTTTGACAAGCTTGATTCCATTCGAAGTTCTTCTTTCCCTTCGTTAGTGCGTCAAAGAATGATATACATTTGTCGGTTGCTTTTGAGATGAACTGGCTCGGTGCTACAACCTTTCCATTTAAGCTTTGTAACTCTTTCTTGATCCTTGGGGCCTCGACTTCTCGTAAAGCGGTTATTTATTCGGGATTTGCTTCGATGCTTCTGGCGCTTACGATGAATCCCAAGAACTTTCCAGAGGCTACCCCGAAGTGACACTTAAGTAGATTGAGTTTCATTCCATATTTGCGGAGTATTTAAAACATTTCAGCAAGGTTGTTTGAGTGATTTGCAGCTATGTGCGATTTAACCAACATATCGTCCATATAAACTTCATAGTCTTCCCAATTTGATGTTTAAACATGGCGTTCACTAGTCGTTGGTAAGTTGCCATTCTTTAAGCCAAATGGCATCACTTTGTAGCAGCATAGTCCTAGATCAGTAATGAAACTGGTATTTTTTAATCAGGTTCATGCATCATGATCTGGTTGTATCCTAAGTATGCATCCATAAATGATAACAATTCATGTCCAGCCATCCCGTCCACAAGCTGATCGATTTTGGGCAGAGGAAAGCTGTATTTCGGGCAAGCTTTGTTTAGATCTGAATAGTCTATACAAGCCTGTCATTTCCCATTGGACTTCTTGACCAAGACCGGTTTGAATACCCATTTAGGGTATGTTGCATCGTAGATAAAACCATCTGCCATCAGCTTATCTACTTCTTCCCTTAGCGCTATGGATCGTTCAGGTCCTAGGCTGCGCCTCATCTACTTCACTGGTGTATACTTAGGATCAAAATTAAGTGTGTGGCATGCAATCTCCGGTAAAACCCCACATATATTGGAATATGTCCAAGCGAATACATCCAGATTGGCACGAAGAAATTTGACGAGTTCTAGTCGCATCCTGTTTCTAAGATGTGATCCGATTTTCAGGACCCGTGTTGGGTCATCCATATCAACTGCGACAGACGTCGTCAATTCTATCGGTGCTGCCCGTTCCTCCCTTGAACTCTTCTTTCTAGGGTCCGAAGCCTTATAAAATCGGCTATGGTCTACAAACCAGGGGCGGCTCTGTAGTTGCTATTTGGTAGGTTCACGAATATGGAGAGTTCTCCCCACATTCTTCCCCTTTTCTTTTAGACTCGCATAGTTCCACGATATAGCATCTCTAGCGACACTTTGGTCTCCTTTGATCACCCCTACTCCATTTTCTATCGAAAATTTCATAGCTAGACACCATTGAGCTAAAGAAATCCTTTAATCTGCCAAGGCGGGCCGCCCCAGCAAAAGCATAGGCAGAAATTTCCTC
This sequence comes from Allium fistulosum, assembly GCA_030737815.1. Classification (NCBI taxonomy): domain Eukaryota; kingdom Viridiplantae; phylum Streptophyta; class Magnoliopsida; order Asparagales; family Amaryllidaceae; genus Allium; species Allium fistulosum. The sequence goes on from CM060906.1 coordinate 426,412,896, forward strand.
TACGATCACAAAGGTTTGGATGAGGGTGACACTTCGGTCTCCTTCTTCGATTTCTGTAGGTAAATCAATCATTCCGACAGGTTGTTTGGGTTCACCAATGAATCCTTGGATCTATGTTCGACAGGCGGTTACATCTTTCATATTGATCTTCATCTGATCAAAGGTGTGTTTGAGAAGAATGTTCCAAGAACTTCCAATGTCTACCAATACTCGTCGGACAATAGCGTGTCTGATTCCTAATGTCACGACCATTGGGTTGAGAGTTGAAGCTTCTATCCCTTCAATGTCTCGATTCTAGAATACTATGTCATCGTTCAGGGTTTTCTGCTGCTTGGCAGGAAGTCCATCTTCGATCGCAAAGCACGAATCTTTTGGAGCATGCTTTAATGAGCTTGCATACCACTTCATTTCTCCCCAACTCTTCTGCGCGGGATGGAGTCCTCTAGATATTGTTCCAATGATGAGTCTCCGGTCAGTCCGTCTGGGTCCCTCATCGCTGGTTCCAGCTTGATTCCCTCTGTCTCTAGGAGCTAGGGGTGCTGCGGGTTGGTCGGGATTCTGTGCTTTCCTCACATACTGCTGAATCTTGTTTTACTGAATCAGTTCCTCAATCAAGTTCTTCAGGTGACGACACGCATTCGTGTTGTGGCCATGTGTCTCATGGAAGCGGCAGTACTTTTTGAAATGCTTTTGTTGTTCAGTTGCTTCCTTTTTATGTGGCTTCTTGTAATCTTCTTTCCCCTGTGTCGCGAGATAGATGTTTTCTGGAGTATCATTGAGCGGGGTGTATTCTTTGGGCCTCAAACCTCTAATTCGCTTATTACTTCCATTTCGCTTGTTGGAACTCTGGTTCTTCCTTTCCTGATTTCCATTTTTTTCTGCGTCTCCTTCAGTAGTCCCGGAGGTATTTATGTCTTGGTTTGTCGCTATACTGCTCTGCCCAATGTTGGTTGGTTGTAAGTTAGCAGATTTCCTTTCTAATTCGTGTGCCTCTTCCAATCTCAAATACTGGCTCTCCTTTCGAGTGAAGTCCTTCCTAGTGGTAGGTTGTTTCATTTTGATCCTTTTTTCAAATTCATTTATAGGATGGATAGTGCGGACCAAGGCCATGAGAACCATATCCTCGTTTGGATTACTTATTCAGTCACCGCGGTGTTGAACCGATTCATGAAGGATTTCAGAGATTCATTCCCTCTCTGGAATAGGCCGGATAAGGACATCACATCTTTTGGTTATGTTGTGTGAAGCCTAAATTGGTCAAGGAATCTTGTTGCTAGTTCATTGAAGGTGGAGATGGATCTTAGTGGAAGCCTGTTGAACCACATGGAAGCAATTCCCTCTTGGAAAATCGGAAAACATCTACATTAAATGGCATTTGAGGCATTTGCTCTATCCATGTACCAACTGTATTTGTAAAAGTGGGGTTTGGGGTCTCCCGTTTCCATCGTAAGATGGAATAGTTGGCATAGTTAATTTTTCAGGGTACCGCCCCATTCAGAATGTCCTCAGTGAAGGGAGTTCGACTTGGAGCAGATCCCCACTCATCATCCCTTCTACCCTTACTTTCATCCATTAGTCGCTTGACCATGTCCACGATATATGCCTCAGATGTCCGGTAATCTATAGGTTGGCTTTCAGTGACTACATCAAGTGTTTGATATTGCTAACGGTGTTGGTAAGTGGACTGAAGCCCAGGCTCTCCCCCCTTCGGGAGAGCCACTCCCTAAGAGTTCTGTTGGTTTGCAGTTCATCGAGTAGGGGCAGTTTGAATCTCCCTGGCATTATTGAATGCATTGGTATTTCCTTCCAACTTGTCATCGTCAAGTCGCTCATCTTCTTCTGAGTCAACGAGATCTATTGCTATATCTTCCCGTGGGGTTTTCGCCATTAAATTCAAGTTTGTAGCTGGTTGCCTTGCAGATTGTGGAGTGCTTGCGTTCCCTTCCATATTAATTCTTACGGTTCCACATATCACTCTTTTATGTCATTGTTTCCCGTTTCTCCTGTTTAGGCCATAAATGGAAGAATTTTCTTGCTCCATGGCAGTCGTAGGCTCTGTCATGGTCTTTGGAGCAGCATGTGACTGTAAAGTCAATAGAGCATTCAATTTGTCCATAAGAGCACTTTGGTTGTTTTCCATCTTCTGATTAATTTCATCGCCCAATTTATTTAATTCATCTCTAGTGACAGCTTCATGCTGAATAGAGAATCCTGGCACCTGATCTCCTGTGTTGGTGCCATTAACTTCAATTTGCTGAGGATTTACCTCTTCTCCAGCAATTACCACTCCTATGGACCTTCCGGAAGTAGTTCTCCTTCCTGGTGTCGTTGATTCTCAGTAGTAAATCTTCTGAGCGGAGAATTAGGATCTAACTTCTGAACCTATCTGATCAAGAGTAGATAGCAGATCTAAGCCTGGATTTAGTTTTCTCAGTGAAAGCACAATAACATTAACATAAAAAATGTATCAACACCCTGATATGATTGCGAACGCACCAACCCTATTTATCAGGACAAATAAAGTAGAGCAAAACACTCTCCAAATTGCAGAAAAGACCGAATGAAGTAGAGAAACGTAAGTTTTTTTATAGTGTTTCGGCTTTTAATGAAGCCTTCGCCCACATTATAGAATTAATAGATTAACTGTTGATCACAAGTACAAGTTATTTACAACTCTAATAATTGAATGAAGAAAGATTAGACCACCATTGATGAAGACAAAAGGAAGGATCTCAATTTTCCCATGGTAGCTCTTATGAGGAGGAAGAACGTCGAAGAACTATAGCAGCAGAGTTTCCTTAGTGACCAGAGCAACCAGCCCCTTCTTTATTGAAGATAGGATGGTATTTATAGGATTTAAATAATACTTGGATTAGAACCAGAGTACCAGAAGCCTGTAGTCATCCATATGAGGATGCTAAAGTTTCGGGAGATTTCGAACTAACTTTTTGGAACGGATCCAATTGGATCGGATTGGTACCGATCCGAAATGTTGTGCAATTTTTTCACAACTCCTTCTCCGTTGGCTTCTTTTCCTTCATGCGAGGTTCCCCATCTGATTTCATAGCTTGTTGACTTATTTTGACAATGGTTCACATGTAACTTAGATTGAACTATAATCCAAATCGGATAAGTCTTGAATTCTTCAACTCGGATTCACGGAATGTTATCAAACTTGGTATATAAGTTTACAAAACGTGAAGGAATATAATGCATGTGGAATGGTGAATCCATAGGTCAATAATTTGGATCGGTACCAATCGAATTTGATTGGATCGGTGCCGATCCAAATACTTGGCGTATTTTTAGTCCAAACTTCCGGGGTTTTTTTGTCATGTACTTTTTTGTCTTCCGGTCAAGTTTTGAGTCGTTTTGGAGCAATTTGAATGTTTTAACTCCTTCTGAATTCTGCTGGGTTAAAAACCTGGTTAAGAAATGTTATATCTTGTTCATGGCTATTCCGTGTAATTCCATTTACGCGTACGATATGTCTAACCTTCTCCGTGGTATAACTGCATATATGCCTATATATATATATATAAACGTTGTACTACCCAAAAGAAAACTCCATCCACTTAATACTTCCTAAATAGGGAGGAGGCAGACCAGACGACCATTTAATACCTTAACCCCAAAGCGGGACCTCCATAACGTATTCACAAATAAATCAATTCTAGCTACAGAGGTCAGTGACCCCTAAATACAGTTTTATAATTTAATTGTTGTATTACTAATGCATCTCAAAGACTTATCTAACGGTTGACTAGCCTACCTCCTCCAAAAACAATTAATTAAATAATGAGGTATTTGCGTATCCCATATGGATTCTACACTAGTAGAAGCAAAATTCTGTTAGGGCATAACCCAAGTCTTTGCTAAAGACTACTCGGGACCACTGGTGGTCATAGCCTAGACGCAAGCCATACTACTAAATACCGGTACAAAAACAATATTGACATAGCCCACTGACCTCCTACAGCCAAAATTCCATTTAGACTAACATAATGTAAGTTAACGAAAATGTTCACTCTATTACCTAATACCTCTTGTTAGAGTTCAAGCGACTCCATTTTGTTATTAGATACCATCCTAGTTTATTTAAGTATTCTTATATGTAGAGGAGACATAACTAATCGCCATTTAATACCTTCCATCCTAAAGTAAACCCTTTGACATCCCTAAAGGTACGGAGCCATTTAGTACTTCAAATCTGAGGCGAACCCTTGGTATACCTTTTCCTTACATATACACAAACATATATCCCTTCCCTATGGGTCTTATGGTTGGAGATGTCCTACATCAGTAATAAGTATACATAACTGTTAGTAGCCTGTAAGTGATGGGAAGATTTTTGTTGTGTAACTTTACCAACCTCGCATCCCAATCCATTCAAAACCAAACTAATTATCATGGGCCTAACTATTAGGCTAGGCCTACTAACTCATGCTCGTTCTAAATATATTACTAAGGCTACATAATTTCCTACTATGAAAATTATACCGCCTTCTAGGATTTAATTCGTATCTTATGCGCTTAATACGTATATCCTCTATTTCCCTCTTACATTCATAAATGTCAATTATTTGTAATAAAGGGTCATTATTATTCATATTGGACAATCACTAATCGCATTTATTTATTAGTTCTAATTCAACCTTTTATGCCTATTTCATTTCTCCATAAATGCCATATTAAACTCTTTAATCAGTCCTACTAAATAGATTTATGTCCCTATTTAATTCATGTAACTCCCTATTAACTGTACATTTATTGCTTAACTAATTTTGGTGTTAGTGTCTCTTTTCTATCTACATCTCCTAGTCCTATAATTTACTTATTAATAATTAGTCATCCTAATTATAACTAATATGAATATCATCGTATATTATGCTATATATATTTATACTTTTAATCGGTGGCCACAGTTATGTGTGTGTGTGTATTCTTATTTCTAACTCATTGATTCCTACGCTTAGGAATTCTAGAACATACATATTTGTACATTTTGTAAGGAACATTTATTTTCACATTTTAATATATTTGAGCTATCCTTTTCAAAAAGGATTACCGTTATAAATTTTCATAAATTACCCATCTGTACTTTACACATCTCTTTCCCTTTTGGTACATTCCTTATTACTTTAAATGATGCACTTTTATACATAGTGTTGGAATTAGACAATTTATGGAAATTACACAAAAATAGATACGACTAAATTGTACCCATAATGCTTCCAATAAATTAAAACATAAAAAGTGACATTCCAATTCAAATTAAAGCAGCCTAAGTTATACTAACAATTTACAGCTCAATTGTCTTAAATCTAGAATAAATCTTACAATCTTATCAATGTTCTACTTTAACAAATTTAGGAACCGGTTTTCAAATTTTCATATTAGGGAGTAAATACCATTCCTATTTCAGTTACCTAACTTACAATATATGTAGGCCAAATTTCAATTGAATACACTCTTTCTAAGCCTACAACTCCACAGATCTTGCATAGGCATAATAATTAAATAAAAATCAACGATGTAAATTTCAATGTTATATATAAATTCATAAAATTTCCCATTTACCTTTCAAGCTTTTCAAATCTTTCGAATCCGAATTCATCCCTTTAGTTTGACTTCTTTTCCATTCTAATTCAAAAGAACATGTATAACAAGATATATACATACTACCAGAATTACAAATCTGAGAAAAGATTCGGGGCTAAAGGGAGCATAGATTTATAATAATGAAATTTACCTTTTTCTGCAGTATTGATTCGCACCTTCTCTTATTCTCTTTTATTTTCTGCCCTTCTCAGATTATATAGACATATAATATAATATTTTATGATTAATAGAAATATTGGAGAAGGAAAAATTATAGAGTTCTGCTGCTTTGACTAGAAAATATGAGAAGAAAAGTGAGGGACTAGGCCTGTATTTATAGGCATTCGAATCAATCATATCTATTAGATATAAAATAATTAAATATTGACCATTCGGTCAAGGTTCAACCCTAGCCGCCACTCGACAACTGGTTGACCGCTCTCATATGGGCGGTCAAGCGCCCTAAGGAAGGGGTCGACCGGTGGGGTCCACGAAATTATTACTATTTATTTCCTTTTGTTCCCTTTTAATTATTTTCATTTCGAAAACATCAAACGTTGATAACTTCTTTGTTTGAACTCCGATCGCAAAACTTTATGTATGAAAGTTGCTTAGAAAATCGCCATGAACACTAGGTGCAAGTTTCATGGCCAAATTCTGATGTTTGCTAAAATTCCATTTTGAGCCTTATTAATTGTTTATTAATTATTGAATATTTATGGGGTGTTACATTCTCCACCTTAAAAGAAGTTCGTCCTCGAAACTCCGCAAGGGTTGAATCATGTAACATAGCGCGCAACTATTCTAAACTATCAAACCAATTAGTGTATAACCAGTTTTGCAGACAATCGTGTACAAGTGCATGGTGTATCACAACATATATGATATGCATGATAAATAATTCTAAATCGACGCGTCTTATATGAATGCATTCTTTTAAAAACATTTTGAAAATATGATGTAAAGAACCTATATATACTAGCAGTTCTGTATATATGCACGTTTTCAAAAATCAAAAGTCTTTTTTTCACACGATAATTTTCATACTCCTACAAGTAGGAGTATGGTTTCAACCAATTTTGCATCTAATCCCTACCATCCAATACCTAACACACAATTTCTAACATTCAAAATTTTGAAAATCTAGTTTTCCTAAATATGTATTCCTATGCCAAAAAATAAATTTAGATGAAAATTTTCATATTTCCACCCTTCTTTTGGGTACCTATTCTAATGTACCTCGGAACCTTCTCTTTTGCCATCAATTTTTTTCAACTTTTCAAAGTAAAATTTGCATAATGAGGATTATTTTTGAATGTTAAAACAGAATTATTCAAAATGCAAGTTTTTGTTCACTATCAACAAGGTATGGAAATAGAAATTCCAAAGCTAAAACAGATTTTTCCCTTGTTATTCCCAATGTTTTGTATAGTGTCACCCTTGTCGGATAATAAAATTCATATTCACTAAGACATCGACCCTCTCTATGCTAAGAATGTGGCACTAGAAAATTGAAAGTTTCATTTTCCTTCAAAAATCTTTTCCCCCTTTTAATCAAACTTGCAAAATAGTTTGAAAATCGAATTCCCATAAACATTTAAACTCCATTTTTTTCAAAAGAACTTGAACAAAATTTTCCAAAAGCATTTGAACCCAACTTCTCAAAAGCATTTAAACAAATTTTTTTTAAAGCATTTGAACATAATTTTTCAAAACATTTGCCGCTCCGTCTTTAAAAACAAATCAAGCCACATTTTAACGTAACGGGGACTTAATCAATGAGTTAGCATATGTTTGACCCTAGCATTGTGCAATTAATCTTTAATTTGGGGAAACCTTTCCTCTTACTACAAAACAATAATAACACACAAGCCTATTTAATTTTTTTTGCTTTTAAGGCATTGAGTGATCCATGATTTCATAACAACCTTTCTTTATTCTTCACTTGCTAAAATTTATTTTTTTTCCAAAATTATAAAGTTTTTAGGATTCAAGCATTCTTTATTTCTACTTGCTAACTTAATTTCCTAATTCATTTTATAAAATTCCAGCTTTACTTGTATCTATTGCTAGTTAAGTATCCTTATGAGATTTCCTTATTTATACTGTTTTCTAATATACATATAACGGTCAAAGCTTATCCAAAAAATCAACGCAATAACAAAATAGGAACATATCTCATATCATTTTCTTTTCCAATAACCGAAGGGAGACAACTAGTTATTACAACCCATATAACCTGAATAGAATAATTGCAGGAAATTTCCCTTCATCATCAACTGGTCTTGATGATGTTGTGGACTTAACGCTTCTTACTCAATTAAGATGGACATTTCTAGTATTTCATTCTACTGTAATCCACAAGTCTTTACTTACCTGCTTGGATCCCAACAAATAAGGTACATCCACTACTTCAATCATTACACCCGATTATAGGATAACTTCTACATTCCCACATTGCAAGTGGTAAGAAATATAAACCATGCACATTTACAATAACTCTTTAGAAATTTGGTTTGGTGGAATAACTTTCCTACCACCTATCCTGCCTTCTTTAACCTTGAGTCAACCAACATCCTCCATGTGTGTTTGCCATCTCATTACCCTCTTCTCCAATCATAATACTATCTTCTTTAATTAGAATCTCTTGATGGTATTATTAAATTTTGGTATTTACGTTCTTTATCCTTGATCTTTCATGCGAGTATACCCTAGGACTCGTAAAAGTGTACTTTGATACTATTCCCCCATTCCTCTGAGCGTTCTTCTTATCGCTTTAACACATGTATAATCAAACATTCCTACGTTCATATCAATATTTCTTAATATTCAAAGGGAACTCCTTGTTGCTATCCTTCGAGCATTTGTAGCTATTTTATTCATAGCTTTGACCTTTACCCCGTCTTACCCAAGCAGTCATCCCTATCTACTCCATATCAAAAATTGATTTGGTTTTTCATAACTCTTCAAATAAATAAAATTTCACTGTCATGAAGTACTTAATCCAAAACTTTTATATTTGAAGATATAAACTTGGAAGCCTTTTTCAAAAATAGCTTCATTTTTAAAAGAAGCCATGAAAAATTTCTCATCCTAACCAACTTTTCATTTTCAAAGACTTTGTACAACAAAGATTTACCTCTTCAAAGGTAAGATTTTTAAAGTCAAAACATCTATCATGTTTGTATTTAAATACTCAATTGTTATACTAAGCCATTTTTTAGAAACATCTTCTATAACTTTAAAAAATGAAAACTGTAGTAGACAAGGAAAACTTTCATCCTATTATTTTCCTACTACTTATGCCATTTCTGGTTTCAACCTTAGCGGGTTTCTAATAGCACATGAGAGGAACTTCTAAAAGATATGCGCAATTATTGCACATATTTATGGAAATTATCCATTTTTCTACGCTTAGCCTCTAATTTCCTACATCATTCCTAACGAGATTATTAATCCTATTTTAATATTATATCCTTATGTTGTTTTTATTCAAATGTCCTAATACTGCTGCTATTAAAATTTTCCTACCTAAGTTTCATACAAGTGGCTTCTTCTTACATAGCTCATCTATTTCAGCCATTCTTCCTCGTATTTTCCTTAAACAGGAATATTCCTCCTATCTTCATTATTGGGAATTCTTACTCTTATATTCTCTTTACCTCATTTCAATCAAGTACCATTTTCATTTATCCAACTCTTAGAAAGAATTTTAAAAAGGAACTTCCAAATTTACAAAAATAGGAAAAACCATCGAGCCAAACATATGCTCTCTTTTCCATTCATTTTAAAAATGAAAACCCCCTTTAACAAAAGTTTTTAAATCAAAAATTTTTGACCCAACAAATTTTAAACTTCACTAGATCTCAAATAGCTACTTAAAATTTCCTTGCCTTTTCAAAATAATAACTTTCCAAAATAAATCCTTTGTAAACCCATTGAAAACATTTTATGGAATTTCCAAAATATTTTTGTCAAATTCTTTCACAAGGGGTCGAACTCAGAGATTTCATCATTTCTCTTGGACTTTCCTTCTACTCACCTTCATAAAAATCTAGCTTATCCTCTTGTGGTAGTTAATGTACACTTTCTTGCAAGAACTTACTTAATTCTTTCTCCAAATCTTACTTTCGGATGCTTGCAATATATAGGTTATTACTTTCCATCTGTCTGGATAAAATGTACGGTCTTCAATCGACAATCTATCAACATCCATAATCATAGGGCAGTCCCGACCCAACAAAGGAGTTAAGTTCATCCAGCTTCTAGGGTCCTTCTATATGTTGCGCTCATGCGCTTCTTGGTCAATGCCTTGTGGCACGGCCTACACTCCATATGCAATCAGAGTAGGTGTATAAATTTAACTCTATTCATTTTTCCAACTCATAATTGCCTCATCCATCTTTTTAGAATACGGTTACAATTACTTCAATAGTCGGAATTCATAGAGTTTGGCATATATATATATATAATTATAGGTAAAAATACAAATATGTTCTCTTAGCGTATCATAATTCCTACGATCGACTAATCTAGGCTTTGATACTAAATGTAATAGCATGCACCTCAAGGGGCCCGAATTTCGACTAAATTGAAATCCCAGTCCATTAAGGCACAGATAGTTGATTTTGGTAACTTGCAATAAACATAAGTATTTCAGAGAGCTACCTACATAAACTCACAACGGAATAGAAAAATATAATAGAACATATATGCTGACCAAGGCTGCTACCTTGGAATAATATTATTCCTTTAGCATCTGATTACCTTACTAGCACCGAGTATTAATGAGAAGACTTCACCGTATGTAGTTCTTGTCTTACACCTATAATTTTTCTTTCTAAATCTATCTTGTGGGTTGTAATAAGGAGGGGGTCAAAATAACGTTCTAGTGACTGGAAAATTACACACTTTATCCATAACACTAATTTATCCCGATTGATTTCTATTTAAATGTTATGTCCTTTATTCACGGCTATTCCATGTAGTTCCATTTATGCATACGATATGTCTAGCCTTCTCCAAGGTATAACTATATATACATATGATTATACACATATATATCTAAATATTGTACTACCCAAAAGAAAACCTTGGCCACTTAATACTTCTTAAATAGGTAGGAGGCAGACCCAACGGCTATTTAATACCTCAACCCTAAAGCTACAGAGATCAATGACCCTGAGATATGGTTGTATAATTTAATTGTCGAATTACTAACGAATCTCCAGTACTTATCTAAGGGTTAACTAGCCCACCTTCGCCAAACAAACAACTAATTAAATAATGGGGTCTTTAGGTATCCCATATGGATTATATACTAATAGAAAGCACAATCCGTTAGGGCATAACCCAAGTCTCTGCTAATGAATGCTCGTGACCGCTGGTGGTTATAGCCTATATGCCAGCCCTACTATTATATACTGGTACAAGAACAATACTGATATAGCCCGCCGACCTCCCATAGCTAAAATACCGTTTAGACTAACCTAATGTAGGTCAAGGAAAATACCCATTATAGTTACTTAATACCTCTTGTTAGAAATAAAGTGGAACACGTTTCCCTGTTAGGTACTGTCGTAGGTTATTTAAAATAACTTCTTATATAGAGAGGAGGCAGACCCAACGACCATTTAATACCTTCCAACCTGAAGTAAACCTCTTGACCTCGCTAAAGGTACGAAGCCATTTAGTACTTCAAATCCGAGACGAACCCTTAGTATATTTTTCCCTACCTATAAGCAAACGTATATCTCTTCCCTACCGGTACAATGATTGAAGATGTCTTATATCAGTAGTAAGTATACACAACTACCGGTAGCCCCTAAGTGAAGGGCGGACTTCTTTTGTGTAACTCTACTGATCTTGCATCCCAACCTATCCTGAACCAAATCAATTATCCTAAGACCAAATATTAGACTAGGCCCACTACTTCACACTCGTCCTAGATGTATATTAAGGACATATAATTTCTTAGTTCCTACCATGAAAATTATATCACCCTCTAGCATTTAATTAGTATCATATATGCTTATTACATATATTCTCTATTTCCCTTTTATATCCCATAAATGTCAATTTTTTGTTATAAAGGGTTATTGTAATTCAAATTAGACAATCACTAATGAAATTTATTTATTTTTTCTAATTTAACCTTTTATGCCTATTTTGTTTCCCAATAAATGTCATATTAAACTCCATAATCTGTCCCATTAAACGCATTTATGTTCCTATTTAATTTTCGTAACTCCCTATTAACTACACATTTATTGCCCTACTAATCTTGGAGTTGCTACCTCTTTCCATTACACCTCTTAGTCCTATAATGTACTACGCTATTTATAATTATTCATCCAAATTATAATTAATACAAATATCATCGTATATTATCATATATATATATATATATATATTTAATCAGTAGGCGCAGTTATACATGTGTGTATATATATTCCTATTTCTAACTCATTACTTAATATGCTTAGGAATTCCAAAACATACTTATATGTACATTCTGTAAAGAATATTTATTTTCACATTTTAATGTATTAGAGCTATCCATCCCAAAAAAGATTGCTATTATTAATTTACATAAATTACTCAAATGTGGGACTTTTGCTCCATTTGAAACTAGAAGGAGTTATCTCTTTTATTGTATTGAAATAGATGGTGCAAGCTATGGAGGAGTGTAACGACCCCGAATTTTAATTAAATTTAAATTGATAATTAAATTGATTTTTGAATAAAAATAGTAAAATAAATCAATAAAATGGAGCGAGTTTCCCCGATATCCAAGTATATTTGTATAAATCAATTAAATTTAAAAATATTATATATATATGAATATATATGTATTTGAGCATACATGAGCAAATTTGAAATAACATATAATAATATAATATATACTTGATTTGAATTTAAATTGTAGACAAATGGTTAATAATAATTCGAATTTATAAATTTAAACATAAGACCATAAATATAATTGGAAGAAACTATGGTTTGAAGTTACAATAAAATATACTTTATAAATATTAAACTTAAGTATAAATAGCAAAGTAAAGAAATATATGTAGACAAGAAAATGTGCAAATAAACTAAGTAGCATGTTTGTATAGTACATAAGAAAGGAATGCAAGCTAAGAATGAAGACTTCCCAGCCTAACAAATATCTGCATAGAAAATCATGTTCGAATATGATATGCAGGTAAACTTGAGAACAATAAGAACCAAAACAAAGTCAAAATACAATATTGTTTGTAGCTTGTAAGTTAAGCTAGGCAAATATAAGGAAAATGAGATATGTATAAAATAGAAACATAAAGTACAAATGGCATTTAATGCTAGTAATGCAAATATCTTCTCAAGCACATAAAAATGTAGATCTCGGCCACCAAAACCAGAAATTATCTCTGATAAATGGTACAAACTTGCACACTATTTTGTATAAAGGAATGATACCCTGTTTTATACTTCACCTGTAAACTATTTCTCCTATACTCTTTTCATTTCCAGTTCGAACTAAACGAAGATAAGATAAAATTCCATTTTTTTAAAACCTAAACAATCATTCAACAACAACCAGCAACTACAATTAAACAAAAGCAAGATGATGGGCAGGAAGATCAAAGTAAAAACATTTTCCAGTTTCAAAACTGTATTCAAACAGGGTGTTCTGATCTTTCACAAAAATCCTGGTGAGCAACTCCTATTTTTAAAAGCCTAACTTGTTTTGGTTTCTTGATGTTTGTGAGTAAACAAGCTATTCTTCATACTCAAAGATAATTTATCTATAACCAAGTTAGTTTGAGTTGCTGTGATGATAAAACCATGCTGTTAAATAATTTTGGAGCTCTGTAAAAAGATTTTTCTTCCTTTGTTCTTTGAGTTTAGTATGGAACAAACAGAACAAAAATTCGATCCCTTATGTTTGATCACTATCAAGTTCGAATCTCAAACAAAAGGTGTGTTTTTGAGTAAGAATTTTATCATAACAAAAGTCCAAGAAGAAAACAATATTATACAATATGAAATTTCAAAAGTTTGCAGGAAACCTTATCAAAGTGTAAATTTCGAACATGCTAAATTGTCATTTCGAATATACTACATAAATCCTTATTCGAAAATAGGATTTTTAAAACTATATTGAGGATTTTTAGTATTATGGTTAGGGTGCAGTTTCTTATTGAACAAAATTTGCTCTTTTACCAATTTCCAGAAATCAAACAAATTTTGAATGTTGAAACCTTGCCTGAAGTACGTCTGGGAATCGATGATTACAAGAAAATTGTTAAATAAATTTTTTATTGCAAGGATTGGTAGAACGAACGAGTTTAGGGTTTAAGTCCGAGTTTTGTTGCGCTCTGGAAATAAGGTGATGTCGTAGCCTCTGGTGCATCGAGCCGTTCGAGTTTCAGGGTAATGGTGACGGGGAGAATTGCTGAGGTGAGGCCGGAGTTATGGCGCTTCAGATGGACGACGTGGGTGAGGCGAAGCATTTCTGTTGATGAGTTCGACCTCTGGTTTTCGAATTGAAGGTCGGTTTTTGATCTGAGGGTTTTGGCATCGAAACGACTTTGGAGGTTGAGTGTAGTAGTGTTTTGCGACTTGCCGAAGGACGAGAGGATCGCTAAGGTGGTGGCGGGGCAACATGCACGTGCACGGCGTTGATGTCGTGCCTGGAAATTTTTGGGTGAGGACGACTCGAGTTGATACTCGAGTAGGTGGAGGGATTGCTTCGTGAGTGCGTGCTTGAGTACATTCGTATATGTTATAATGCTAAAAAAAAACTTAAAACTGGAACAAAGTATAAAAGGGGAGGAAGGAAGAAGACTTCGGGGAAATGGGAAGGCAATCTCGAGTGTTACTCGAGTAAAACCCGGAGGCATTCTCGGGTTGGTTTTCAAAAAGACAAAATAAAAAAAATGGGTTAGGCAAATTTTTCTGTAAAACCACCTTTAGTATGGTCGACTTAATTTAATGTTAAGATTTTTATTACAACTGTAATTAATTTAGGAAATGCTTAACAATGCTTTCTAAAATCTTAATTACTGTGTTGATTTAGTAATTAACCAAATTTAAGTATTTAATGTAAATAACATTACCGTTTTCAAATTTGTAGTAATTTGTTTAAGGAAGTTTTAAAATATTAATTAAGATAATCATTTGTAATTTTGTTAAGTATAATTACTTGATGAAATAATTAAGGATTAATTATTTATTGTAATTAATCTTGATAATATGATTAATTTAAGTTAAGAAATTTAGTTCAATTAACTTAAGAGATCATTTGATGAATTGATAAGTGTTTGATAAATTAATCTATATCAATTGATTTGTAATTAATTAACCAGGATTAATAATTCATAAGAAATAAATCTAATTTGAATTTATCAGATAACCAACTGACCTTACTTATGAATATTTGAATTCTATTGGATGATTTGATTGTTTGATATCCCTGATATATGATGCTTTGTGATACATCCTGATTTATGTTGTGATCTGTAGTTTACTTATCTGTGACCTTTATATATCTATGATTTGTGAATGAACGATAAGCGTTGTTCTTATACCGCTTATGGAATTATATTTCTGTATTTTGATCTGTGATGATTCATTGTGTTGCACTACTGTGTGAAACCCCCGGACTACACTTTTACACACACAAATATGGATTTCACGTGGAAATCGGTTAAGTCACAGATAATTTAAATTTGATGTTTTTGAAATTGAAAATTTTATTTTCAAATGATTTTGAAATTGGAAATTCGGGTTTAAAGTGAAAAGCTTTCGGAATAGAATTTCAAAGATAAAAGTTATTTTGAATAACTTAATCGAGTTATGAAAATTTAAATAATTTGATTTAAATTTGAATTCAATTTTGAAATTGAATCCTATGATTTGAAACTAGAGATTGAAAATGTTATAAATGTGTTTATCTGAATTTAAACCATTTAAAAGTATAATTTTGAGAATTTGGATTTAACCCAAAGACTTTAACTCGTATGAATGAATCGGATTTTCTGAAATGAAACTGTTGTTTTAAAGGAATAAAAGCTTTCAGATAAGCAATGAAATTCCAGTTTAATTAAAGGAATTTCAATATTGAATTGAAAAATGGTTTTCCAAGTTATGAATGAATTTTTTGTTTGAAAGCTATGAATTAAATCTGTTTATTTTTAACAGATTTAAAATGATGTTTTGTTTAAACCATTTGAAATGGGATTGTTTAGAAAGCTATAAGTTAAATCTTGATTTAAAGGTTTAACGAGTTAATCAAATTGAAATGGAAATTAATTTGGAAAATCTGTGAATGAATCTTTTGTTTAAAAGATTAAAGTGTGGAAACTGTTTAAACCATAAAGGTTGAATCTTTTTTTTTAAAGATTTAAAAATGGTAATTTGTTAAACCATTTGAAAAGGAAGTTTGGGTTTAAGTTGTGACTTAATTGAAATCCCATATCCATATGTTTTTAAATATTACGCTCACTATTCGGTTTAGCCGGGAGAGGACCTTTGGGTCGTATAACCCATTCCGAATATGTGATACGTCGTATATGGATAGCATTTGAAGACCGGTGTTGAAGACCGGATATTTTTGAAAACGGAAGGATTACCGTCGAGTTACTCTGCATCGGCTGATCCTCGATATAGAGGTTTTATCACCCTTAGTGACGGGAAGTCCGGACGTGATTGGAAATTATCCGGATTTGCAAGGGCTTCGTGAGAAGTGCCTTCGGTTCTGTTCGATCCCGGAACAGACTTGTATGGATTGTATGTCTGACATTACACTTTGAGATATAAAGCCGATTTCTTTCAAATACATTTCTGTTGGTGGCGGAGAATTTATTCTCTTAGCTTAACACCCTTCTCTGAGACGTACGAGCTCAGAGGTTATGTAGTTGAAGGTTATCAGCGATATACTCCCAATTTGGTAATGTGGCATGCTGAGTGTTGCTGTGTGATGATCAGTGTTTGATCATTTATCTTTGTGATCATAGGTTGATCATCTGTTGACCCAAAGCGTGGCTTTTTGAAAAAGCGTAGCTTTGTGGACGAGACTTCGTCAGGACCTCACAACCCGGAAATGGTCGAAACAGGAATGTTGCGGCAAGGTTATGAGGGTCGCGCCCTTTAGGGTATGTCATTTCCTTCTGGAAAAGGGTGGTGTCATGGTATGGAGACCAGATACTTACTCATGTGGATACACTTTATTATGTGTGATGTTGGTTATCGAGGCCTCGGATAAAGGTCCCAAAGGACCGGGGGTGGCATATTCGTGAGTTACCTGTTACAGCGGTAACCCGACCTTGTTTGGCAGAGAGCAGTTTGTCTCTCGGGGCGTCCCGCCAGAGGCGTTCCCATGCGGCGGAAGGAAGTTCCTTAGCCTGACCATTTGTTGGAAATCCAAAGAAACAATACGCGACGTGTACGGTTTTAGTTGTATTACCTGCTATGGAATGTGGCGGTAACCTGCTATTGAACATAGTAGCTATAGTAGGCATACGATACTGGTCGTATGTTGGCTAAGATTAATATTATACTTTCGAAATGTTTTCTACACTATGCACTAATAATAATATCAAAAATGATTTGATTTTGCGTAGTAAGCATCTTTGACTATCATAAGAGGAAATCTCCTCCAATTCTGCGTTTGCATTGTGTGTGTGGTGGGAGGTCTTATGGTAGTTTCATTTTCCAAAAGCATTGCGGATTTCAATGTTTTAAAACCTTTTGGGTTTGTTTAAAGTTAAACTGTTTTTGTTGCTCACACCAGTCCCATGACTGATCCGGAGTTTATTGTTCCCTTCCTAAACTCTGGGTGCCCACCATTTTCCACACGGGCAGTCTAGAGTTGGGTTTCTCAGACATTCAGGTTTAGTAGATTATCTGGAGCTAGTTCATTCATCGGAGTTGCTTATCTTGGAGTTGTGGATTCATTCTTGTCTGAAGATCATTTTGGAGTTATCACTTCTATTGATGTTGTTTCGCTGCTGATGTTATCATTTTCTTTTCCGCTGCTATTTCTTGTATCATATCTCTGATGTATATTGATATTCATTGTATCACTCTGTTGTATCAGATATTGTATATCAATGTATTATTCTTTTCTTCCGCTGTGTTATTTACTTAATTGTGTTATAGCTCCGGCGAATCGGATTTGAACGGTCGAATCTGCGGCATTCTAGTACAATGTGAAGTACGGATGTTGATTTTCGAGCGGGCAAAACCCGAGTCGTCACAAGGAGAACATCCGTATTTTACACATCTATTTACTTTTTGATATATTTTTTATTATTTCAAATGATACACTTTTTTTACATAGTTGTGGAATTAGGTAATTTATTGAAATTACACAAAAATAGATACAACTAAATTGTACCCACAATTCTCCCAATAAATTAAAACATAAAAATTCACATTCCAAGTCAAATTAGGGAAATCTAAGTTAATATTAACAATTTACTACCTAATTATCTTCAATTTGGAATAAATCTTGTAATTTTATCAACATCTACTTTAATAAATTTAGAGACTAATTTCTAAATTTCCAAATTAGGATGCAAATACTTAAGTGAAAAGTGGTTAGTATGTGAACTTTTTCATCCTTCAACTCCTCAATTAAGGCAAAGTAATTAGTATGCTAATTACTTCATTAATTTGAATTAACAAAACTAAGTAGTTTTAATTTTGCCATGAAATGGTGATTATGCTGCTGAATGCTTACACAATTAAGTTGTTGCACTTTAACTTTTTGTTAAACTGTCAAATCCAATCATTATTTAATTCAAGTGCAAATAAGGTAACATCTAGTGCTAAAAACTAACAGGAAAATAGCAAAAGAAAAAATATAGTAAACGACACAGGGAATTTATGTGGTTCATATTTTAAAGAATCCTACATCCATGAGAAAAGTTTCTCTTGCTTCTTTATCTTTGATTTGGTATATAATTTCAGGACAGAAGGTACAATTAAACCTTCAAGATCTAGGAAAGAAGAAAAATGTCAAAAACCCCTTCATACTATAGTGCCTTTTCGATTTATAGTCTTGAGACATACGCGGATTTCTAGAATACTTTTCTCGTCATCATGTGTCAGCCCTTGGATTCTTCCATACGTCATTTATCTGTGTCGTCTATTTGATGTGCATGAATTATTGATGTTCCTTTGGCAGGAAGTTTGAATGAAGGTGGATATTCAAAAAATTAGAGCCAGAATATTTTTAATTGTAGCGGAAGAATTCAAATTTGAATTGACCTTGCATATGGGCCTTTGAAGGGACATTAGTTGCTGCTGGCCTCGAAGTACTACCATCGTATCTATGCTGACTAGTATACGATTACTACGTGATGTTGCGGTGTTGATTTGCTCTTGCTTATTTGACATCATATTTGGGTTAAGTCTTATTACCCTGCCTTGTTTCATTCTGAGGCTTGACTTGACATGCACTTGGTGTGTATTTGGGGCTAGTCACAACTTGAACTATTGGCAATTTCAGTTACCCTTGTCGCCCGTATGCTCGGGTTGCTGGTGAGGAAGAGGAGGAGTTCCATATATCCATCGCTACCTGTGTAGTTATGCATTGAAGCGTATCCTAAGTAGTTATGCATTCCTTTGGAGTGCCTTTGATCCCCTGTGGTACTGTCTAGGTTGCCTTCGGTATATGCTAGTACAGAGCTATTCTTGTAGGTGTTAACAAGGTATGGGTTTTGAAGATGCGATTTGCTCAATTCACATATGTACTGCTCCCTAGGCTTCGGTGCAGTATCCACTTTCCCAACATGTGCAACATCTGCTTTCTACCATGATTCTCTTGACTGCAGCCCTTGGGTCGAGTTAAGTAGTGTGGCTTCAAGATGGCTCCCTGTACATTATAAGTTTGATTGATTAAATTTCGTTTTCCTCTCCATCTACTTTTTGAGGGTGGCTTTCCCGGCCTTCTGCCTGCCATATTTTCCTTCAAAGCAGTTCATGGTAAAAACAGATGTAACACTTGCCCCTAGTCTGCTGTGATTGCAGGTCATGGTAGACTTTTCGTCTTAAGCACCCAATCTGCGTATCTTGTCATTTTTGCATGATTTCTCTTTCTTTTTGGCTATTTGGGTTATGGGCCTATCATGCTTTGATTTGTATTTAGACATTTACATATTACATTTAATTAAACAGCACTGTTCTCATTCCTAAGATTACCATTGTCACTTGTATGTTGTGTTGTTAGTACCACTATTGAGTGACGGTGGTGGGTTATGTGTTTGGTATGGATTGCCCTTTTATTTGAAGGCGTAATGTCATACGTACACCTAGTATGAACCGCCCCCCATTTTAGGGGCGTAATGTCCTTGGTTGCATGCTTGGTATGACTTGCCCCCTTCTTTGGCGGCGTAATGTCATACGCGTGCTTGCCCGCATCTTTGTTTAGCATCACCATTCTTCATTTTGAGATTGCCATCATCGCTCGTAGGTCGCATTGCAACTGTAGAACAACGACGGTGATGTATATAAAATTTGTTCGTGCACTTGGCATGGTCCTCTTTGCTGTTTAGGAGGGAACTAAGAGAAGATTTGACTATGAAGTTAGGTCATGCATATACAATTCTTTTCGCAAGCGCATCGTTTTTTGTACTGTTTCTGGCTATCTAATATCCATACGTCTAGTGTGCTATGTTGAATTAGCTAACATATAGGGGTTTTCATACTGGGTCAAGCCATCCAATATCCCTATGACCAGTTTGACTATGATATGATTGCTATCATAGAAATATTTATACCGAGGTAAGGTAGTCTAATGTCTCCATGTCCAGTGCAGTTATTTGGCCGAAGAGCCAAATTGCGTTGATGCAAGTCCAAGTATTTACGTCCAGTTTCACTGTTCTTAGTGTTGAGAGTGTCGTCTTCATCTATTGACCTCGCATATATCTAAATCAATGACTATTGGCGGTGAATTGTGAATGTGAATTTAATTTCGCTAAAGATAATATTGAGATTTTTATACTTGTTACAACCATATAATATCCCTAGGTCTAGTTTATAGTATTGTTACTTCTTTGTAATACTACAATGTACATCACATAATCAATGTAAATTAGAATAAAAATAAGTCTATGATGCTCCGAGTTCCAAGTTCTTGGAACTGGATTGCCATCAGGTTTGGATAACTTGCATGCCCCGTTCACTAAAACCTCTAATATGACAAGTGGACCTTTCCAGTATGGTCTTAATGCTCCATCTACCGGATTTTTTTGTATTGGCTATTACTCTCTGTAGTACCAAGTCCCCTTTGCAAATGTTTCTTTTTTTGAGGCTTGCATTATAATTCTTTGCCAATTTTTGTCGATATATGGCCGCTACTACTATTGCTTCATCCTTCTCTCTTAGATGAGATATAGGGTAGCTTCTTTCAATTTATTATTCTTTTCAATGGTATATGATATTCATTTATGTGATAGGACTTCTACTTTGACGGGTAACATGGCCTCTTATTAGTAGCTCAACAAAAATGGAGCGTGGCTTGTAGGAGATCATGTTGAAGATCAGTAGGCCCATAGTACTAGAAAGAATTCTTCTGCCCATTTTCCTTTAGCTTTCTACAGCTTTTCCTTAAGCAGTTTTTTGATAGTTTTGTTCGCACCTTCAACTTTTCTGTTTGCCTATGGGTGAGCGACCGAGGAGAAACTTTTTATTACATCGTTCTTCTTGCAAAGCTCCATGAATCTTCGCTTTCAAACTGCATGCCATTGCTAAAAATAATTTTATAAGGTATCCCTTATCCGGTAATTATGTTCCTTACTACAAAAGTGATTATTTTCTTTATAGTAATTGTGGCTAGAGGCTCTTCCTTTACCCATTTTGTAATGACCCTAATTTTTACTGACGTTATTTAGGACATTTAATTAGATAAATTAAATGAAATAGTGTAGATGGTTAAGGGATTGAGATTTGTATAATCATAAGACAGTCATGCCTTAATTAATTTATAAGCCAAAGAGAATTAAAATTGAGTAAGTAGAAGGAATATGATAAGGGCAAAATAGGAATAGACTATGCTCTTATAACCTAAACCCTTCTTAACTTCATTCCTTATTCATTTACAACATTCACAAACAAAACTAAAATACTTAGAAGCTTGGCTGGCCACCATTAAGAGAAATCAAAAGGAAGATAAGCAAGGAAACAAGTAAAAAGCTCGAAGGAATTAAGCAAAGAACAAATCTTAACCTTCTTAACACTAAGCTAAGGTGAATTATGATCTTACATCTCTTTTTATTGATTTCGATTTCTAGTTAGATCCGAATCGATTTTGCAAATAATATGCCATGATTTGATTGTTTAAATGGATATATATGCTTGTTGATGAGTTATCTTACTTCATATTGATTTTTTGATAAGCTTAGATCAAAAACCTATTAAATGACATTCAAATGACTTGCATTTTTAATATATGGTTGAAAACATTATTTATGAAGTGAATTTAAAGTTTCATAATTTTCTAAGCTATGGTGGATTTATTATGAATTTTTATGAAAGGAGATAGCTAATATTGGGTTTAAATTAATTACGGAAAATATATGTGGGTTTTGGGTTTGAAATTTAAATACGTTAGAAAACATATTAGAAGTGAATTATGGAAATGTTCGAGGAATTTTCCTAAGTATTTGACTATAATTATAAAATTATTTAAGATATGGGACTTAAATGTTTTATATGTTTTGTCAAGGAGAAGGACTTAATTGTTAAATATTTTTAAATTGATAATTTTTGAATTTGGCAGCACTTTTAGAAAAGAAGATTTTGAAAAGAATTGGCAACCAACTATATTTTTACAAATAAGGCAAGCCAGTTAAAAATCAATTACTTTAAAAGGCTATAAAACAAGTCTGCTTAAATTTACTACTTCGCCACTTCCATCGGTAGCTTTCGACACCATACATATGCCCATGACAAAACCATTGCACATTGTATCAAACAATTGATACGTAGTGAATTGGAGAAAGGCGGAAGGTACAACGTCGAAACCAAGCTTTCGAAGGGATAGAAGCTACTCTTATTGACTTTGAATTACTTCTATTTACAAAGGATGCTTTCGAAGGGGTTATATTAGATTTCAACTTAATCAATACGCCTTTTGTTTTAAAAGAAGCTTTCGAAAGGATAGTTTTGAACATATTGGAAACCTAGCTGCCGCATTCTACCTTGCAAACTAGTTAAGGCCGCTTTTCTTTTTAGCCTTTAAACAATGGTATCGAAAGGGTGCTTTTGCCTTATTACTTTGAAGTTGCTTCTCAGTGCTATCGAAAGGATTGGTTTCAAAACCATCCTCTTTCTTTCACTTAGGACCAATGCTTTCGAAAGCAATGCTTTCGCCCTAGTTCTTTACGACCCTTAGTTATATTAAAAGTTAAACCCAAAGTTTTCGAAAGGAATGATTTATAATGGTTTCAAAGCAATGTTTCGATAAACTTTTACCTAAACCCAATAATTTTGAAAGGTACGTTTTGAGTGAAGAATTTCAATGATTTTAAAAGATATATAATATAGGTTTCGAAGGGGAGATCCCCAATGTTTTCGAGGGGTTTATTTTGAGTATTTGAATGGAGGGTTTCCAATGCTTTTGAAAGACAAGTCTAATGGTTTCGAAAGAGGATGTCTAAGATTTAAATATTGATTTTGAAAGGTTTATATTCAAAGGTTTCGAAAGGTATGTTTTGGCCTTTCGGTCTAGTGTGTCAAGGTTAAAGTAGTTAACTTATTTTGAAAGGGGTACTTCCAATGAATTTGAAAGGGATTGTTTAAGGTTTTAAACAAATGTTTCGAAGGTATTATTTTGTCCTTGTAGCCTAAAACTTTCTAAGTTAAAAAGGTGGTTTTAACTTATTATAAAGGGATAGGTAATCCCATTGATTAGATTTCATCGACATTGTTTTGTGTAAAGTATATATATCATAGCATAAGTGTTTTGAGTAAAGCAAAGTATATGATTTCCTTGTTTTGTAAAGATATGATCTCAAGGGTAAATTATTTACAAAGGTTATTTACAAGGAAATGAAATTTGATTAGGGTAGTTAACCCTAAGTTTGTGACAGAAAATGAAATTTTAAAAGGGTAGATAACCCTAAGTTTATGACTCAGATATTAGAAGACCAGAAGGGACGGGTGTAGTGTCGCGCCCTATACTTTAGCTATTAGCCCCTAGGTAAAATAAGTCAAAAATTCCAGTGTATAGGGCTTTGTCACAAGAGGGACTACAATGAGGTTACACATAGAAGAGAATATACAGAGTAAAGATAGGTTATTGGTGAGCCCGCAAAAACATTAGGCTCAGTTGATCCTAAAAAAAGAAATTTAAAGGCAGTAATGACCCAGTAGTGAGTCTAACAGAAGTTAGATAATTGATTATGTCTGGTAGGCTCAAGTCAGCCAATAGTTAATAGTTAGCCAGATAAAACTATAGTGTGGACAGATAGTCCATGGATTTCCTCGTTTTTATGCATATACGTATTTGATTTAATTGTTATAATCGGTTTTATTGTAGGGTTTGACTTGTAAAAGATACGCTTTTAAAGGGATATTAGTGAGGGGAAATCCGTTCCGCTAAGTGGCATGGTCTCACATAATATTATTAAATCGAGATGTAATAGTATTATTCACACCAAGCTTTTATGTCTGACTCAAAGTTTTTTCCCCTTAAACTCTCAGGTGCTCAAAATTCAATTTGAGTCGATTTAGAGTTAAGGTTTTTCAGGTTTAGTAGGTTGGACGAAAAAGCTTCCAAAGACGAGCAAGAGGCAAAGTTAGCTATGTAGGAGTTATTTAGTTTTGTTTCCATTGTGATGTATTTATGATTGATATGTCCATCTAATACTTTGATCATCCAAGGGGGCATCTTCATATGTCGCTCTTGGCGTAATTTGTAATAATTATATTTGATCAAAACCTAGGAGTCATTTTGGGATTATGTATCTGAATATGAAATATTTATTTGAAATGTAATCACGAATGCAGATTTTGAAATCTGTGTTGGTTTTATTTCATATTCATATGCTTTTGATTTTACAAATACCATTAACATTAGCGTATTTTGTCACTAGAAGTGAATAATATGGATGACTACAGCATAAGTAGTGCTTCGCTTTGGGCCTCAAGATATGGGATGTTACAACTTTTTATCAGAGCATAGGTTCATGAAAACTTAAAATAAATTTCAAACTTAAAATGATTTTGAAAACATAATCCTTAGGAATTAGAGAAAAGACTGGGGTATGGGATAACGCTATAGTAACGTACTTGTATTTGCTATATATAAGTATACGCCTTATCTCCATTCTCCTTTTTTCTTCGGCTATTCTTCTGTATCTTACAAAAGCTCGAATATAGATTTTAAGGACGTAAGATATGGATACTAGAAGTGGAAGAGTTAACATTGGTGGAGGAAGTACCACAACAAATGGGAATGCCAGACCAAATACTAGAAGGAATCCAGGTTGGGCATAAGCTACTAATGTGGGTGCTGGAGTACTACACGCTGATATGGGAGCCATGTATCAGTTCTTCATTAACATGATGTAGGCTGGAGTTGCTGAAGGTTTAGTCAGAAGACGTGTTGAAGGAGGAAATTAAGGAGCTTCGGTGGTCAATAACAATGCAATATTGAGCAAAGACTATTCTAGGCTGGGAGGAAAACCATTTATTTGGACTGAGGATGCAATTGAAGCGAAGAATTGGTTGCTTCATTGTGAAAGGATTTTTGCTGATTTAGGGCTTAATTATAAGCGGAAGAGGATACTTGCTTCTAGACTGTTCTAAGGAGCAGCACTGTAATGATGGAACAGTGTTACCGTGGGAGTTAATGAGGAGACCGTGACTTGGGCTAAATTTAGAAGGACGTTTGAGGAGAGATTCTTATCAGAGATTGCTAAATCAACTCTGCTCAGTAAGTTTATGGAGTTGGAGCAGGGAGACATGAAGTGCTTGAGTATGCAACTAGATTTTAGGAGCTATTGAGATACAGATATGCTACGGTTGATACAGTTATCAAAAGGAATGAGAAGTTCATCCGTGGATTGAAACCTAAGCTTGCTAAAGCCATATTACCACATATCAGGGATCCGTGTAATGTAGTTGTTGAGATGGCATTGAGAAAGGAGGAGATGCTTGCTTTTCATGATGGTAGCAAAGCAGGGGAAGCTCAAAATGGGCGGATGTAACACCTCATATTTTTAGTAACATTATTTAGGACATTTAATTAGCTAAATTAAATAAAATAACGTAAGTTGATAATGGATTGAGATTTGTGATTTAATAGGGGTAGCCGTGCCATGTTAATGAGTAAATCAGAACGAGATAACATGAAATAAAATAGGTAAGGGCAAAATAGGGAGAAGGATACTCTTATACCCTAAACCCTTAGGAATTTGCTTCCACATGTTCATTTCATATACTAAAATTTATCAAGTAGAGGCCGACCACCATTTTAAAGAACAAGAGGAAGAAAGTTAAAGGAAGAAGCTAAATCAAAGTCAAATTCACTCAAATCTCAAATCCTTAATCTCAAAAGCTAAGGTGAATAATGACTACATCTCTTATTTATTAAATGTTTTCGGTTTTAAAGAAATCCGAATTTATCTTGCATAGTTTAGCCATGATTTTGAAGGACAAAATATTTATATATGCATGTTGATAATTTATGTTATTCATATAGATTTTATGATATGTTTCGATGTGAAAACTCTATTTAATGATATCCAATACCTTGTGATTTCAGATATATTTCAGAGATGATATTTTAGAAATGTGTTTCAATTTTCATAATTTTTTGAATTAATGTGGATTTTGTATTAATTTTCTAGTGAAGAAAATGATTTATTGGGTTATAAATAATTTACGGTTAAATTATAAATAATTTGGGTCCGAAATTTATATATGTTTGAAAACATATTAAAAATGATTTTCTGGAATTTTTGTAGAATTTTCCTAAGTGTTTCGATGAATATATAAAATTATTTAAGGTATGGGACTTAAATGTTTTATATATTTATAAAACGAGAAGGGGTATTTTGTAAATAAATTAAAGCGTTTATTTCTGAAATTTTGGCACTGCTTTTAGGAAAGAAAATTTGTAACCAATAAGATTTAGACAACCATGGCAAGTTAGTTAAAAAGTTTACTTAAAAGGGTTAAAAATCAGTTTTACATGCAAATAGCATGATTCGCCACTTTCGGCACCCTAATTCCGACTTAGATGGCCTTCGACTTAGTTTCTCCGCTCCCATCACTATTGAAACCAATGTGCATGGCATCAAAGACTTGGTGCGCAGTGAATTGGAAAGAAGGCGGAAGGTATGAGGTCGAAACCAGGGGTTCCGAAGGAGGTCGAAGCCTTACTTTTCTTTAAACTGAAAATGCGCCTGCTTTGCTTTCGAGTATATTGCTTTCGACTTGGTTGGCTTCCGACCGAGTCAAATGGTTTAAAGAAGTGGTTTTAAAGAGGTTGCGCCTTTGTATTTAAATATATGCTTTCGACTAGGTCGAAGCCCTTTTGCTTCCGCTTTCCTACCTTTCGATGCTAATGGTTTCGAAAGGTATACTTGCTTTTAAAACACAGCCGCTTCTCCAATGCTATCGGAAGGATGGTTTCAACACCATCACTTATTTACTTAGGTTTTGGCTTTTCGAAAGAGTTGCTTTCGACCATGTTGTTTGTGACCCTTAGAGATTTTAAAGATTAACCCAAAGATTTCGAAAGAGATGGTTTTGAATGGTTTCGAAAGTTGTTTCCACATGTTTTAAATTTGAACCCAAATGCTTTCAAATGGTTTAAGGTTTTTATGCTTTCGAAGGGTTTATAAGAAAGGTTTAAAAGGAGTGGTTTTCCAACTGTTTCAAGAGGTCTTGAATGAATGGTTTCGAAGGGGTGGTTCCCCAATGGTTTCGAAGAGTGTAAAGGAAAAGGTTTTTCCAATGGTTTCGAAAGGCTATGTTTAAAGGTTTTAAAAATAGGATGTCTAAGGTTTTTAGCTTTCGAAGGAAAAGGTATTTCAATGGTTTCGAAAGGTTTATGTAAATGGTTTCAAAAGGAAGCTTTGGCCTTTCGGCCTTGATGAAAGAATGGGTTAATTTGGTTACGAAAGGGATACTTTCAATGGGATCGAAAGGGGTACTTTCAAAGTTTTAAATGTTTTCATCAACAAAGATTTAAGTAAAGTATATATAACATGGCAAGTTGATTTTGAGTAAAGCATAAAGTATATGTGTTTTCTTGTTTCAGTTTGGTTTAAAAGGTTTTAAATCAATTTCAAATGAAAAGGTTTTCAAGGAAAATTTTGGGAAGGTTTCCCTAAGTAAAATGACTCAGATATTAGAATACCAGATGAGACTGGTATAGGGTCACACCCTATACATTAGCTATTGGCCCCAACTAATTTAGTCGAAAATTCCAGTGTGTAGGGCTTTGTCACACGTAAGACTAAAATTATGATTACACAAAGAAGGGAATATATATTTGTATACAGATAGGTTGTTGGTGAGCCCGCAAAACCATTAGGATCAGGTGATCCTAGGAGATGTTAAGTTAGGGATAGACCATCCAGAAGAGAAGTATTCAACATATAGTTAAGGACAGACCGCCCAGAAGAGGCGTGTCTAACAGATGTTAGATTATTTTGTTATATTTTCGGGTAGGCCCGAGTTAGCCAAAGGTTAGTAGTTAGCCCAAAAAAAATGTTGGAACAGATAGTTCATTTATTACCTGATATGTATGTAAACATAATATTGCTTTACATATATTAATCAGTTTTGGTTGCAGGATTAAAGATTTGCAAAAGATATGGTTTAAAAGGATGTTAGTGAGGGGAAACCGTTCTACTAAGTGGTGTGGTCTCACTTAACATTAAATAACCGAGATGTATAGTATTATTCACACCAAGCTCTATGTCTTACTCGAAGTTTATGTTTTCTCCTTCAACTCCCTGGTGCTCAAAATTGATTTGAGTAGGCTGAGGGTTGAGGTATATAGGTTTTAGTAAGATGACGAATAAAGCTACCGATGACAAGTGGGAGGCGGACGGATAGCTAATTAGGAATTGCAGTTCTTGTTTTCTTGTTTATTTCCACTATGTGTATTGTTGGGTGCATTTCAACCGGTCCAACGTCTCCGCCGAACCAACGCCCCTCCATCCCATTGCCGAGCCAAACCCCCAAGACTATGTCACACCAAACAAACGCAGCCCCACCGAACCAAGCCTCTAGCCGGATCAAATCTCCCACCTAACCAAGCCTCTAGCCGGATCAAATCCCCCACCGAACCAAGCCTCTAGCCGGATCAAATCTCCCACCGGACCAAGCCTCTAGCCGGATCAAATCTCCTACCGGACCAAATCTCTCTCTGCCGAATCAAAGGCACTCTGAGACCTCACCGAACCAAGACATTCCGGACCAACTTAGCCAGGAAAGATCACCTCAGCCTAGGCCCGCCAGCAGCTATATACATCCAAGACCCCTGCTCCCTACCTCACTCTATAAATAGAGGGGCAGGGGTAAAACAATGGGTACAAGTTTTGAGAGCTCAAGCACGGAAGGAACTTTCAAACAACTTTCTTTTACTTGTATCAAAGCTTTGCACTTGTAATCATAACAAGAGAAGAGAAATAACATATAAAGTGGACGTAGGCACATTCTGGCTGAACCACTATAAATTCGCGTGTCTTTTTACAGTTTAGCCCCTGCTTTTCATATATTTGCATAAATCACTCAAATCGTTAAGAACAACATAAGATCTACTAAATCATACAACTTTGAGGTGTTTGTCCATTTTTTGTGCAAACATTTTTGGTGCTTTCACTGAGAGATAGAAGCTCGAAGCTTCAGCTTCATCCGCTTAACAAGTTTTCCTAACAGCATCGTCCGCCACTTGGAAAACATGCCTCCCAAACAGAGAAAAGATGTTAACAAAGGAAAAAACATCGCATCCCGCAGTCTTCCAGATCCAGCTGCCACGAATCAAGTAAATCGTCCTCCTCCAGCAATAGTAACAAATGAAGAACAGGCTAACCCAACCACTCCTGCCACAGAACAGCCTGCAGCAATTACTAGAGCAGATCTGGACAGAGTTGTGGTTGAAGTAACTAACCGCTTCACGTCCCAGCAGGAAGCCTTGGTGGACCATCTCATGTCACGCTTAAGGGACGCTGAAGAATCCAACCGCAACACTGAATCATGGGGCGAGTCCCAGTCTGGAGGATATCAGAGACAACAAAGATCTTCCTTCTTCGAAGGAGCTAACGGCAGAAGTAGCCATGGTAGGAGCCGAGACCGAGCACAGCCCGAAGTTAGGCCTGAGGAAACGTTTGGTACCGAACCCAACGGGGGAGGTACCGGGCGAAGGTCAACTGTAGCTGAGCCTATCATGGTGCCTAACCACAGAAACGCCAGTGAACGGGGCCGAGCTAGAGTCCAGCCCGAAGTTGGACCCAAGGAAGTGCTTAGATCAGAACCCAGCAGGGGGAGATTGAGGCAAGGGCCAACTGTAGCTGACCCGAGCATGCTCCCAGAAGATCAAAGGCAGCCACTGGAAAGTATGAGGAATGATAGACGATACCATCCCTACAGGTCATCTGGACGGAATCAATCCCACAGAACAGAACCAAACTCATTTCTATCTGCTCCAAGTTCTGATGAAAGGATGGCACGCTTATTCAGAGAGTGTGTCCAACGGGAGCAAAGAGATCGAGGGATAGGCGCTAGGGTAACCAGCCCTTTCGCCCGCAATATCGAAATTGCTATCACCCCCCGAGAATGGAAGATGCCAACAATGGAACCCTACAAAGGAACCTCTGATCCCGTGGTACACTTACAGAGGTACACGCAGCATATGCTCATGAGTGGGGCAATAGAGGGAGTACTGTGCAAATGATTTCCGCTCTTCTTAGCAGATCTTGCTACCTCCTGGTTCTGTCATCTACCCCAGGGATCCATCAGCTCGTGGGAAATGTTGAAAGAAAAATTTATCAGTCAGTTCCACATTCATGTGGAGCAACCTAGGGACGCTTATTCCTTATCCAGCGTCAAACAGAAACCTGGAGAAAAGCTGCAGCAATACCTAACCAGATTCAACGCCGCAGCGGCCGTAGTCCAAGATGCCGATGAGAAGCTTATCCTAATGGCCCTCTGCAGTGGTGTGCATCCGAACACTAAATTTGCTAGAAGGTTGACAAAAGAAAAACCAGCTACTTTACCCGATTTCTTCCATGAAGCCGGGAAATACATGAGGCTTGAGGATGCTGCCGTTGAGGGGCAGTCAGGACAGCAAAATAAGACAACCCATGGCAACACCCCTGCTGTGGCAAGGGACGTTCGAAGAAATGATTCCAGAGACAATGCTGGGGGCAAGAAGGGAGAAAAGCGCCTATATCGGCCAGGACCAAGATTCGACACTTACACTCCTTTGAACGAGACCGTCGAAAATATCTTCCTTGCCACCCAAGACGAAGTTAGATACAAACGCCCACCATACAAGAAGGAATCAGATAACGCGCAGAAGTATGGAAAGTTCTGCCGCTTCCATGAATCGCACGGGCACGATACCAATGAATGCCATCATCTCCGGGATCTGATTGAGGAACACATCAGAAGGAAGAAACTGGAGCGTTATGTAAAAAGTCAGGACAGGACTCCAGCTCCCGCCAATGAAAACCCAAGGCTGCCCTCACCGGGGTCCGATAGAGGAAACCGCAACGCTAGCAGCTCTAGTCAAGAGAAGATAGTGGTCCATACCATCTCAGGAGGGCCGCACATCGCAGACAGAAGCTGGAAAGAGATGGAAAGATATGGGAAGTCGCTTAGGGACAATAAAGACCGTGTCAATTCGGTTATAGAAGAGCGCCATCCGAAGCGGAAAGAAAGTGATGACATCACATTCGGTAAGCGTGACCTAGAAGGAAGGCAGTACCCTCACATGGATCCCATGGTTATCTCTGCCCGACTCGGTCCCGCCGAAGTTTACCAAATCCTGGTAGACACTGGAAGCTCAGTAAACATCCTATTCAAACATGCATTCGACAAAATGAAGCTATCAATGAAGGATGTATCTCCCTGCGATAAACCACTACACGGTTTCACTGGAGATGCGAAAATACCCCTCGGGCAACTGGACCTCTTTGTTGAGATTGGAAGCCATCCCCGCTCCATTGTACGGAAATAGACGTTTGTGCTAATAGAAAACCATTCGGCCTACAATGCCTTCTTAGGAAGACCAGCCTTGTCTGACTTCCAAATTATCCTAGCCCCATGGTGCCTGAAAATGAAATTTCCAACGGACAATGGAGTGGGGGAAGTGGAAGGAGACCAGGATATTGCACGAGACCGCTATGTAACTGAACTTCGCAACAACCACAGGAAGGATAAAGGGAAAGGTGTAGAGATTGCCCTCTGCACAAAAAGCCTTGAAGCATAGCAACTAAAGAAAGCCCCTCCTCTTCGATACACCAGCGACCCTTTCAATGAATTAGACCCTAGGGACAAAGAGGAGGAGGCCACCGCCGAGCCTGCAGAGGCTATGGAGTTTATATCTGTAGACAAGCACGACTCAAGTAGACTACTGAAAATTGGGTCCCAACTAAAAGCTGAATTGAAGGAACAACTCATCGATTTTCTCCGCCACAACTTGGACGTATTCGCATGGTCACACGCTGACATGACTGGAATCTCCCCCGACATAGCCTGCCACGTATTAAACATTGATCCTACCAAGGCGCCTGTAAAACAAAAAAAGAGAAGTATGGGGGCAGAACAATCAGCAGCCCTCGATGAAGAAGTAAAGAATCTACTCGCCAATGACTTCATACGAGAAGCTGTTTACCCGGAATGGATCGCCAACCCGGTACTAGTAAAGAAGGCTAATGGGAAGTGGTGGACCTGCATTGACTTCTCCAACCTAAACGACGCTTGCCCAAAGGATTGCTTCCCACTTCCCAGAATCGACCAACTTGTAGACAGCACAGCCTGGCACGAGCTCCTATCTTTTATGGACGCATACTCAGGATATAACCAAATTCCTATGCGTGCTCCCGACCAAGACCACACTAGTTTCATCACCGACCGGGGTTTGTACTGCTATAAGGTAATGCCTTTCGGACTTAAAAATGCAGGAGCCACCTACCAGCGCCTCGTCAACAAGATGTTTGCGGGGCTAATAGGACAAACTATGGAAGTATATGTGGACGACATGCTGGTGAAATCACGGAAAGCCAAAGATCACGTAAGCCACCTAGGCGAAATGTTCCAAGTACTTCGACAGTATGGAATGAAGTTGAATCCACTAAAGTGCTCCTTTGGAGTATCATCGGGAAAATTCTTAGGGTTCATCGTCCATGCCCGAGGGATTGAAGCAAACCCTGAACAAGTCCGAGCACTAAGGGATATCAAGATACCTTCCACCCGAAAGGAAATGCAAAGCCTAAATGGAAAAGTGGCCGCCCTAAGCCGATTCATCTCCAAGGAAACGGACAAGTGCGTCCCCTTTTTCGAAGCTCTAAAGAAAGATAAAGGAAAGTTCGAATGGACGGACGAATGCTTAACCGCTTTCCTTAACCTAATCGAACACCTCCAGAGACCACCGGTACCCTCGACTCCAAGCGAAGGCGAAGAATTATACCTATACCTTGCTAAGTCATCTCACGCTCTAAGCGCTGCATTGGTAAGGGAAGACAACCGCACGCAACGACCAGTTTACTTCATCAGCAAAAGGTTTACTGGGGCAGAAGTCAGATATCCTAAACTTGAGAAGTTAGCATACTTTTTACTAATCACATCACGGAAATTGCGTCACTACTTCCAGTCCCATTCCATCAAAGTTCTGACCGATCAACCACTGAGGCAGGTACTCCATCGTCCCGACACTTCTGGGCGATTACTTAAATGGTGCATTGAACTGAGTCAGTATGATATCACCTATCACCCTCGCACCGCCATCAAGGGACAGGCCATGGCTGATTTCATTGCAGAGTTCACTACCAACGAAGATCAGGAGCAATTGGAAATAACAGAAGATATCAAGTGGAATCTCTTTGTGGATGGTGCATCAAACGAACAAGGCTCGGGGGCAGGTGTGGTAATAACCACTCCCAGGGGAAACAAACTGCACTATGCTATAAGATTGGAGTTCGCCGCCACCAATAACGACGCAGAATATGAAGCAGTGATAGCCGGACTAGAAATTGCCATAAAAATCAGAGCCAATTCTTTGTGTCTTCATAGCGATTCTCAACTTATTGTTAATCAAATACTAGGAGAATTCCAAGCTCGAGAGGAACGACTCATAGCATATCTAAAGAAGACCAAGTTGCTTCTCAGCCGATTGGACCACTACTTAGTCAAACACGTCCCTCGGGAAGAGAACCAAGAGGCCGACGAATTGGCAAAGCAAGCAAGTATGAGAGACATCGCCATCTTCAGGGCAGTAACCATCTCAAAGCAAACGGTCCCAAGTTTTGAGCAAGTGAATCTGATAGCTGCAACCGAAGAAGCAACTTGGATGACTCCCATCCGAGACTACCTACAAAATGGCACACTACCCAACGGGCGTAACGAAGTCAAGAAAATCTTGAGGAAAGCGTCCTGCTACACAATACAAGAAGACATCCTCTATCGGCGCGGGTTCTCTAACCCATTATTAAGGTGTGTCACCGGAAGGGAAGCCAAGGAAATCTTATCCAACATTCACCAAGGAAGCTGCGGAGATCACACCGGAGGGCAAACGTTAGCAAAAAAGATACTCCGATACGGATATTTCTGGCCCACCTTAAGCAAGGACGCCTTAGATTTCATCAAGAAGTGTGACAGATGCCAAAAATTTGCTAAGATTCCTCGGCTACCAACAACCGAGATTACTCAGATGACCAGCCCTTAGCCCTTCGCAATATGGGGAATTGACTTAATCGGCGAGCTACCAATGGGCCAAGGCGGGGCAAATATGCTATAGTGGCAGTTGATTATTTCACCAAATGGGTGGAAGCGGAACCTCTGAATAAAGTATCTTCAGCAAAAGTTATTAACTTCTTAATCAAAAATGTTCTATGCAGGTACGGAGTCCCACTCAAAATCATATCAGACAATGGACTTCAGTTTGACAGCGAGGAATTCGCCAACTGGTGC
The DNA here is from genome assembly GCA_030737815.1 of Allium fistulosum. Lineage (NCBI taxonomy): Eukaryota > Viridiplantae > Streptophyta > Magnoliopsida > Asparagales > Amaryllidaceae > Allium > Allium fistulosum. The sequence goes on from CM060906.1 coordinate 426,447,642, forward strand.
CAAGAACACGAAATTCATAAAAGCTTCTCATCCGTAGCATATCCCCAGGCAAACGGACAAGTCGAAGTAGTCAACAAAATTCTGAAAACTCTGATCAAAAAGAAGCTCGAAAAGTCAAAGGGCGCTTGGGTGGATGAACTCCCTACGGCACTATGGGCCTACCGCACATCTTTCAGAACATCAACAGGGCACACTCCTTTCTCTTTGGCATACGGATCGGAGGCTATGCTCCCAGTTGAAACCATTGTGCCTTCCCACCGTAGGATCCACTATAACCCAGAAGAGAATGAAGAACTCCTCCACATGTCTTTGGATCTAGTTGAGGAGAGAAGGAATGATGTAGTCCTTAAAACAGCAGCCCACAGGCAGAATGTGGCAGCACAATACAACTCCAAAGTCAAGCATCGTACCTTACAAGAAGGGGATCTTGTCCTCAAGCGAATCTTCCCTCGCCCCGGAGCACTAGACCCAATCTGGGATGGACCATATGTAATTCATAAAGATCTCCACAACGGAGCCTATATTTTGTCAACAGTGGACGGAGAGGTGGTCCAGAGGGCATGGAACATCCAACACCTCCGTCGATACTTTTCTTAACTTGTATTGCCCATATGAAGTGAATTAACAAAGAGAATCAGTGGACGTAGGCCTTTTTCATGCCGAACAACTTTAAAAAACTTTGTCTCTTTTTTAACTTGTTCCTTTATATCTTGGCTACTTGTTAACTTTATCCTTTTCTGTTGAACAAAATCCTATGCGTATAGCATTTCCACTCAAAGCACTCCACGGCGCAACTTCGCCTGGGCAAAACCTAACAGATACTATGCGAATCTATGCCCTTGCCAATGAGACACTTTTGCTCCAGCATCCCTCTGCTGTGGGTTAACTCATTGCTCGCGACGGCCCTTAAAGCCAACTGTAATGAGCCGATTATAAGCCACCGAGAAGGCCGACTATAGCCGAGGCAGCTCATTACGGCGTTAGGCTCGCCGGCAACTGTGAACCGACTATAAGCCCCAACATAAGGTGTGGCCAGCCAGGGGCAGTTCCCAGTTGACGATCGGCACCCACGCTAGCCGGCCACAGTAAATCGAATAATACCCACGATTACGGGCCATAATGGCCCGGGTAGTTACTGTGCGCGATCTCGGCTCCGATGTGTCTTAGGTGCGGCTGTGGTAAAAAAGAATTAACTCCCCGCGGAGGCGTAAGATGGGTGACAAATGTCTCCAAGACCCACAGCTAGGGAAAGTGACTACAAAACCCGTTTGCCACGAACTTAAGCACATCGAAGGCCTTCCATGATTGGAAGTTTTACTATTTCACATATTTCAATTTTACTTAAAAAGCTTTCCTCCTCTCCTCTATAACAATCCATAAAGTACAGGATACAGAGTATGAGATACTCGCCAATGGATGCAGGGATTCACAATCGGATGGCAGGGCATTCAACTGCTTTCCATGCTCGGTCATACAAGATATTCGAAACTGCCATCTACAAACAGAACATGAAAGGCGGTATTTTCTTCCTTTATGTACAAACACATGACTATAATTTGTTCACACCACACACTAACATTGCAAGTCATGAAATTATGTCTTAAACCAGAACCTGACATCAAACACAATTTAATTACAAGAATATACATAGCTATATTTCTCATACGACATGCCAAAATAACAGCAAACACTCAAAAGACGACAAAATCAGCTTAAGTTAAAGAATTACACGTCAAAAATAAGACTATTTATTACAAATGGAAAAATATTACAACCTAAAGGCTACTTTACTATTTTTCGACTAACAAATACAACCTTGTCAAATCCACATAAAGAGTTTTTCCAGGTATGATCAAGGGGCCGGCTGCAGTGGAGCTTTATCCTTGTCCTGTTGACCCCCTGTCCAGTCAGAGAAAGGAATCATTAGCAATAAGCAACCAAGTTGATGGAGAAACTAAAAAGGGAGACTTACCAGCGCCTGCTTCCTGACTATCCTGATCGTCATCCTCTACCTGCACGCCTACCTCCTCAGCGGCAAGCAACCGCATACCTTCCTTCACCGCCACCTTCTCCTCCTTGGCAAACTGAGCAGTGATCGCATCCATGCTGAAGACCACGCCACCATCTTTATCCGCATCAGCTTTAGCCTCCTCCAAAGCCCGAAGATAGATCTTAGCCATGACCCTAGGATAATCATCCATCTAGGATAGGTTGCCCTGCTACCAAGTTCGGAAGTACATGTCCTGAAGCATTTCATCCATCATCCCCTCATTCTCCTCAAACTCTCTCATCCGGGCCTCGGAAGCCGACAACCTTCCAACAGCAGCGTCTCTCTCCAAACGGTATCTCGAGCAGTCAGCCTGAAGGGATTTCCGCATCGCCTCCATCTCCTCCTTCAGCCTAACCTGAGCAAGCTCTGCGGCTTCAAGCTTCCCCAACAGCTCCTCTACCCGCTCAAGATCCGCCCTCCGAACCTCATCCACTGTCGAGATGGCCATATTTATCTGCTCCTTGCAGGCAGCCTCCATCTTCCGCAGTTCCGCCTTACTAGCCTCCTCCATAGCCTTCCTCAACCGCCCGGAGGCAGCCTCATGCTGAGAAATCTGAATGGCCTGATCAGCGAGCTGTTTGGCCTGGTCCGAAACCATCAATCTTAGTCGGATGTTGGCACTTTCAATCTCCTCTCCAGCCTTAACCAGCCGGGCATGATGCCCCATCAGCTTCCTAGTCTCCTCCGCCACCCGATAAATATCAGCCTTGGCCTCGTCTCCCATGGTAACTATCCGAGTGGTAAGTAGATCAAGATCTAAGGACTTAGCTTCATCAAGCACCTGTACCGTGGGATTGCGGGGAAGAAGGTGCTCACCAGTAACCTCGTCAAAGATAATGTCGTGGGAACTTGGATCCAGATCAGGATGACCTGCAAATGGATTACGAGCCAAGTCAGGACGGTCGATATGAGTAACGGAAGGGTTTCCGGACGGGTGCGGAGAGGGTGCAAACTCGCTGTCCTCCTCCGTGATATCATGAAGAGGCTGAGCCGGGAGCTGAGGACCGGGCGAAGGTTCGGATAAAGGATGACTCCTCTTTCTCTGCTGAATACCCTCTTCGATAACCCCGAGAAGAGGACGGTAGCCGACTACATCCCCGGAGCGGTGGGTCGAAGGCTTCGGCTTGACAGAAGTTTTGGAAAGCTTATATTGCTCAAGCCTGTGCCGAAGGTCTGAGGCCTTGGATGTCTTGCCTGCTCCTGATATGAAGAACAAGTGTCACAAGCTTACATCACTATATGATTCGAGAAACGCGGTAAATTATAAGTTAAAAGAAGAAAGAAAGCACGTCTGTTATACAAACCCTGGGGAGAAGTAGGATACTACAATGAGTCCTGGATTTCATTCCAGGACGGGAGCGGATCATAAAATATTCCTAAGTCCCTATCATTAATGAAGCATGCAGGAGTCAAGAATTCACCTTGAGTCGTCGGAGCCACCTTGGCTGGAATGGTCTGAGAAGACTCGCTTGCACCGGTCCCGGCCTTGTCTGCTTTCCCGGTTTTCTCTACCAAAGCCGGATCTTCGTCCAGCCCCTCGAAAGCCTGGTGGAACGCATCATCCGTCCACTCCTGAATCTCGCCCGCTTGCCCAGGAAGCAAGGCCACGATGCCATCGCCACCTTTATCACCTTCCCGACCATCTCCACCCTCACCTCTTTCCTCCTCTATGTCTTCCTCCTCCTGGGTAAGTGGACAATTGCTGGGGGAGGGACCGTCCGACTTCTTGAGTTTCTTACCTCCGACGGCTAGAGGTTTTGTGAAAGGTTTCCTCTTGCTACTCTCTACCGTAACACCTCCCTTAGTCTAAGCAGCCACCCTCTCCTCCGCCGTTTCCCTCAGCTTGACTACTGACTGCTGTGGAAGGATTAAGTTATACTCCAGAAGGGTCGCATTTCTGATCAGGAAGGCAGATGATCTATATTTCCCAAGAATAGCTTCTATCTCAGCCGCCGTCTGAACCAGGCGGTCAGTCTCCACAATCGCAAAGCCACTTGTCGCTAGCAAAAATGAGAAAGTATGAGAAGAAGCATCGCAATCGGAATGGAAATTATAAGTAAAAGCATCAACTTACGTCCAGAAGTAAAGCGCCGAATTGAAACGGAGTCGTCCCTGACAAAGAACCACTCCTTCTTGAACATGCTGAATTTAGAATACAGATCCAAGACCGGCTTGAAGGTCACGGCTGACTCCAAGCTAATGTATGCGGACCCCTTCTTATAGCCCCTCAGATTATACAAGTACCGGATCTCCCGGTTGGAAGGAGCACGACCATACTTCCTCTGGAAAATGATGAAGAGGCTCACCAGTATAGCATAGGAGTTGGGTTGAAGCTGGAATGGGGCCACCTTTAGATATGTGACGAAGCTGGCTACCCAAGCGTTAAGAGGATGGCACCACACATGCAGTGGTATCTGCTATAGGCAAAGTACCCTTCAGGAGGGTCATACGGCATAACTTCTCTCCTTGGCAACAGCAAGTGCGCCCTATCAATTCCGAAAGATCGGGAGATGACATCAAGCTGCTCCTCCTTGAGGGAGCTAGGAAAGCAATCGGGCGGGGAGTTCAGAAGTTCCTGAGGGCCATACCCGTCCACTAGAGATCTCGGGACAGGTCCGTGACGTTCTGGATTCGGCCGAGCTGGGGGCACGGCAGAGGAACCTCCTTCGCCCCCAGTTTTCTTCTTATCTGATCGAGTTTCCGCTTTACGAGACATTATCTACAACACCGGAAAAACACATTGTTAGAACAGAAGATGTAAACAAGTATATGACGTCATTCGGTAAAAACATATTCAGTATCAGTTTCATTCGGTATCATTTTCATTCGGAATTCAAGATTCCTGAGTTCATCCGGTAATTCAAGTGTATGACTTCATTCAGCACTCAAACCCGTGAGTTCATTTGGCAAAGTACAATACATCAGTTCATTCGGTAGTACGATATAAAAGTACATTCGGTAGTACGATAAGCGTTCTATTCGGCACTTAACGCCCAAACCCACTCGGCGACCATACTTTACAGGGTTTATTCGGTAGGACAGGAACAAAGTCGTTCGGTAAAAATGCTCATTCGGCAGAAGTGGGACTCACTTGGTTCGGCTAGCACAGTTGGTTCGGCAGAAAAGTAGGAATGTTGATTCGGCACTCACTTGGTTCGGCTATCTCAGACGGTGAAGAACAACGGTGGCATAGCTCCTATATTTATAGACAAGAATGGAACCACCGAGCCAATTGGTTCGGCACGCAGGACCGAACGTGGGTAACCAAACCCAACCAAAGCACGCCATGCGCATGCGCATACCCTACTTTGGGGGGCAAGTGTTGGGTGCATTTCAACCGGTCCAACGTCTCCGCCGAACCAACGCCCCTCCATCCCATTGCCGAGCCAAACCCCCAAGACTATGTCACACCAAACAAACGCAGCCCCACCGAACCAAGCCTCTAGCCGGATCAAATCTCCCACCGAACCAAGCCTCTAGCCGGATCAAATCCCCCACCGAACCAAGCCTCTAGCCGGATCAAATCTCCCACCGGACCAAGCCTCTAGCCGGATCAAATCTCCCACCGGACCAAATCTCTCTCCGCCGAATCAAAGGCACTCTGAGACCTCACCGAACCAAGACATTCCGGACCAACTTAGCCAGGCCAGATCACCTCAGCCCAGGCCCGCCAGCAGCTATATACATCCAAGACCCCTGCTCCCTGCCTCACTCTATAAATAGAGGGGCAGGGGTACAACAATGGGTACAAGTTTTGAGAGCTCAAGCACGGAAGGAACTTTCAAACAACTTTCTTTTACTTGTATCAAAGCTTTGCACTTGTAATCATAACAAGAGAAGAGAAATAACATATAAAGTGGACGTAGGCACATTCTGGCCGAACCACTATAAATTCGCGTGTCTTTTTACAGTTTAGCCCCTGCTTTTCATATATTTGCATAAATCACTCAAATCGTTAAGAACAACATAAGATCTACTAAATCATACAACTTTGAGGTGTTTGTCCATTTTTTGTGCAAACATGTATTATGTCAGTTATGACAGTATATTACTCTGGTCATCCAAGGGGCATCATCATATGTCGCTCTTGGCGTATTTATATAATAATTATATTTTATCAGAACCTTGGAAACGATTTTGGGATTATGTAATTTGAATGTGAAACATGTATTTTGAAAAGATAATGTGAAAAGATGTTTTTTTAATTTGTGATCTTGTTTATTATTCAAATGCTTCTGATATTATGGATACCATTAACATAGCCATATTTAGTCACCAGAAGTTAATACTATGGATGACTGCAGCATCTGTAGCACTTAGCTTGGGGCCTCTAGATAAGGGATGTTACAGCAAAACCGAAAGAGAAAGTTTTTCCTTAAGAAGGGCACTCAGAAGATTGGAGCTGCCAAGAAAGGGAAGACGCCGATGTAGTTTGTTATAAGTGCGATAAGAAGGGACACTATGCTCATGAGTGTCGGACAGGAAAAGGTAAGAAAGCTGATGACAAGAAAGGAGTAAGATGTTTCAACTGCGATCAGATTGGACATTATTAGAACCAATGCAAATAACTAGCTAATGATGGAAAAGGCAAGATGCTTGCATTAGAGCCAGCTACCTCGAGACCTACAATAGAGGATAAAGGAAAAGCTGTGTTGGGAGGTATGCTTTTGATTCATGGTATGTCAACTAGAGTTCTATTTGATACTGGTGCATCAAATTCTTTTATATCTCATTGTTTGGTAGATAAGATTAACCTAGAACCTTCATACCAAGTTACTTTCTTAAGGGTTGCGAATCCGATAGGAGGTTATGCGACTCTCGGGATGAGATGTTACCACCTAGAGTTTGAATTATTAGGTCATGTATTTGCTTGCGGTTTGCATGTGTTTGACTTCATAGGGTTCGGAATTATTTTGGGATGGATTGGTTAAGTAAATACGATGCTAGGATATTTTGCCATGATAGGAAAATATCACTTAGACACCCTGATTCTAGTGATCGGCTTATATACTCCATAGAAAACCCTAATTTTGAGGTTAATGCTTTATTGGGTGTTGGGAGGCAGAAGACGAGTTGAATTGGGTTTTTGTTGTTAAAGAATTTATAGATGTCTTTGAGCCCGAAGTAGGACTACCATTGAAACAGGCTATTGAGTTTCAGATATATTTAGTACCAGGAGTTGAATCGATAAGTAGACCACCAAGTAGAATGACACCTACCGAGATGAAGGAGTTAAAGGTGTAGCTGGTGGATTTAGAAGGTAAGAATTTTATCAAACAAAGCAGTTCGCCTTGGAGAGCAGCTGCAGTGTTTGCAAAAAAGCCGGATGGATCGTTGGGGTTACGTATCGATTATCGTAAGTTGAAAGACGATAAAAAATCGATATATGTTACCTAAGATTGACGATTTGTTCGACCAGTTAAGTGGAGCCAAAGTATTTTCTCGGTTGGATTTGGCAACAGGGTTCCATCAGCTTAGGGTGGCTGAGGATAATATTCCTTTGACGACGTTTAGGACAGGATATGGATCGTACGAATGGTTAGTGATGCCTTTCGGACTAACTAATGTGCCAGCGGTTTTCGTAGATTTGATGAACAGTATCTTCTAGGAGCATCTGGACAGGTTCGTGTTAGTGTTTGTACATGATATTTTAATATACTCAAAGGATGAAAGAGAGCATAAAGTCCATCTTAGTGTAGTGCTTGAGACGTTGAGGCAGCATCAACTGAAAGGGAAAATTTTGAAGCGTCAAATCTGGAAGAAAGAAGTGAAGTTTCTTGGTCATATAGTCTCATAGAAAGGGTTGTCAGTAGATCCAGTTAAGATCGAGGCATCAAATAGTTGGAGCAGACCCAAGACAGTGACTGAGATAAAGAGTTTTCTTGGATTAGTTGGTTACTATCGGAGATTCATAAAGGATTTTTCGCACATAGCGGCACCGATGACTAAGCTAACTCGGAAAGATGTGAAGTTTGTCTGGACTGATAAGTATGAGGAGGCATTCCAGAAATTGAAACACTTATTGACTAATGCACCTGTGTTAGTTGTTCCAGAGGGGAATCAAGACTTAGTACTGTACAGAGATACATGTGGAATAGGGTTAGGAGCTAAGTTAATGCAAAGAGGTAAAGTGATTACTTATGCTTCTTGACAGCTCAGACTGCATGAAGTTAGATATCCAACTCATGATTTGGAATTAGTTGTAGTAATTTTCGCATTAAAGGTGTGGAGACATTACCTTTTTAGAGAAAGATTCGAGTTATATATGGATCATAAGTCATTGAGTTATTTATTCTCTCAGAAGGAGTTAAATATGAGACAGCAGAGGTGGTTAGAGTTTTTAGCCGCTTATGACTTTGGAATTGAGTACACACCGGGAAAAGGCAATAAGGTTGAAGATGCACTTAGCAGGAAACATCATAATGCAGTATTAGCAATGGTAGATGAGTAGAAAGATTTAGAAGCATTGACTACATGTAGAATACAGTGGAGATCTGAAGCCAGTTCTAGTAAGGAAACTGCTTTGTTGTCATGTTTAGAAGTTCGACCGGTGATGATCGAAAGGATTGCTTCTAGGCAAGGGGAGGATCCATTATTAGCTGAACGGATCAGAAATTTAAGGAATGGAACAGAAAGCGATGACTTGAAAGATTCCTGTCTTGACCAGAGTGGATGGTTGAGGAAGAAAGGACAATTATGTGTTCCAAATGTGGGAAACATAAGGAAGGAAGTTCTTAGAGAAAGCCATCCTTCAAAGTTCACTATTCATCCGGGAGGAACTAAGATGTATCGTGACATGAAAAGAATTTTCTTCTGGGACGGCATGAAGAGAGATGTAGGCTTATGGGTGAAGCAGTGTTTGAACTATCAACGGGTAAAAGCTGAACATCAGAACACAAGTGGGTTACTTCAGCCTTTAGATGTTCCAGTCTGTAAATGGGATTCAATCTCAATGGATTTTATAGACGGGTTGCCAAGGTCAAATCGAGGAAATGAAAGTATATGGGTTATAGTGGATAGATTGACCAAGAGTGCCCATTTCATCCAATTAAGTGGACCAAGACTGCAGTAGCTTTAGCTAAGTTATTCATAAGGAATATAGTTCGACTGCATGGAATACCTAGTAATATAGTAAGTGATAGAGATTCCTTATTTGCTAGCGAGTTCTGGAAGAGTCTACAAGATACTTTGGGTACCAAGCTCAAGATGAGTGTCGCTTACCATCCACAGATAGATGGATAAACGAAAAGAGTTAACGAAGTCTTAGAAGATTTGTTAAGAGCCTGTGTGCTAGAGTTTGGGGAATCATGGGAAGACCACCTACACTTAGTCGAGTTTTCGTATAACAACAGTTATCAGATTAGTACGGGGATGGCACCATTTGAAGCTTTGTATGGAAGGCCATGCAAATCTCCCGTTTGTTGGTTAGAGACCGAGGATAGGTTAGTTCTTGGTCCGGATTTGGTTAGAGATGCTGCATAAAAGATAGAGTTAATTCGAGCTAGAATGAAGGAAGCTCAGTCTAGGCAAAAGAGTTATGCTGATAGAAGATGGAAAGACTTAGAGTTCTCAGTCAGAGGTCTTTTTTTCGTCAAGATATCACTAACGAAAGGTGTAATCCGATTTGGGAAATCAAGAAAATTGGTACCGAGATTCATTGGACCATTTCCTATTGTAGAAAGGATTGGAAAACTCGCATATAGAGTAGAGTTATCGAACAGTTTAGTAAGAGTCCACAATGCTTTTCATATTTATCATCTAAGGACGTGTATTCGAGATCCAAAAACTGCCATTGCACCGACTGTGTTAGATGATATAGTAATGGAACCAGATATGACTCTAGTTAGAAAACTAGTTTGCATAGTCGCGAGAGATGAGAAGAGACTAAGGAACAAGACAGTCAGATTAGTAAAAGTCTAGTGGAGTGACGACGAGAGAGACTGTACTTAGGAAACTGAGAGCTGGATTAGAGATACTTATCCTGAATTATTTCATGGTATGTTTTACCTTTATGTTTAATTGTTATGGATACCTTATTGTAATTTCGGGGATGAAATAATTTAAGGAGGGGAGTCTGTAATGACCCTAATTTTGACTAACATTATTTAGGACATTTAATTAGATAAATTAGATGAAATAATCTAGATGGTTAAGGGATTCAAATTCGTATAATCATAAGGTAGCCATGCCTTAATTAATCTATTAGCCAAAGAGATTAAAATGGAGTAAGTAGAAAGAGTATGATAAGGGAAAAATAGAAATAGACTATGTTCTTATACCCTAAACCCTTCTTACCTTCATTCCTTATTCACTTACAACATTTACAAAAAAACTAAAATACTAAGAAGCTTGGCCGGCCACCATTTAGAGAAATCAAAAGGTAGATAAGCTGGAAAATAAGTACAAAGTTTAAAGGAATTAAGCAAAGAACAAATCTCAACCTTCTTAACACTAAGTTAAGGTGAATGATGATCTTACATCTCATTTTTATTGATTTCGGTTTCTAGTTAGATCCGAATTGATTTTTCAAATAATATGCCATTGTTTAAATGGATATATATGCTTGTTGATGATTTATGTTTCTTCATACAGATTTTATGATAGGTTTAAATTTGAAAGACCTATTAAATGACATCCAAATGACTTGCATTTTTAATATATGGTCGAAAACATTATTTATGAAGTGGGTTTCAAGTTTCATAATTTTCTGAGCTATGGTGGATTTATTATGAATTTTTTAGAAAGGAGATAGCTAATGCTGGGTTTAAATTAATTACGACAAATATATGTTGGTTTTGAGTCTGAAATTTAAATATGTTAGAAAACATATTAGAAGTGAATTATGGAAATTTTTGGGGAATTTTACTAAGTATTTTATTATAATTATAAAATTATTTAAGGTATGGGACTTAAATGTTTTATATGTTTTGTCAAGGAGAAGGGCTTAATTGTTAAATGTTTTTAAATTGCTAATTTCCGAATTCGGCAGCACTTTTAGAAAAGAAGATTTTGAAAAGAATTGGCAACCAATTGTATTTTTACAAATAAGGCAAGTTACTTGAAAAGTAATTACTTTAAAAGGCTATAAAATAGTTTTGCTTAAATTTACTACTTCACCACTTCCATCGGTAGCTTTCGACACCATACCTTCGCCCATGATGAAACCAATGCACATGGTATTAAACAATTGATACGTAGTGAATTGGAGAAAGGCGTACAATGTCAAAACCAAGCTTTCGAAGGGGTAGAAGCTACTCTTATTGACTTTGAATAACTTTTATTTACAAAGGATGCTTTCGAAGGGGTTATATTAGCTTTCGACATAATCAATACACCTTTTATTTTAAAAGAAGCTTTCCAAAGGTTAGATTTGAACATATTCAAAACCTAGCTACTGCATTATACCTTTTGAACTAGTTAAGGCCGCTTTTCTTTATAGCCTTTAAATAATGGTTTCGAAAGGGTGCTTTTTCCTTCTTACTTTGAAGCCGCTTCTCAATGCTATCGAAAGGGTTGGTTTCGAAACCATCCTCTTTATTTCACTTAGGACCAATGCTTTCGAAAGCATTGCTTTGACCCTAGTTCTTTACAACCTTAGTTATATTAAAAGTTAAACCCAAAGGTTTCGAAAGGAATGATTTATAATGGTTTCGAAGCAATGTTTCAACTTTTACTTGAATCCAATACTTTTGAAAGGTACGTTGTGAGTGAATAATTTCAATGCTTTCGAAAGATATATAATTTGGGTTTCGAAGGGGAGATCCCCAATGTTTTCGAAGGGTTTATTTTGAGTATTTGAATGGAGGGTTTCCAATGCTTTCGAAAGACAAGTCTAATGGTTTCGAAAGAGGATGTCCAAGGTTTAAATAATGATTTCGAAAGGTTTATATTCAAAGGTTTCGAAAGGTATGTTTTGGCCTTTTGGCCTAGTGTTTCAAGGTTAAAGTAGTTAACTTATTTTGAAAGGGGTACTTTCAATGAATTTGAAAGTGATTGTTTAAGGTTTTAAATAAAGGTTTCGACGGTATAGTTTTGGCCTTGTAGCCTAAAACTTTCTAAGTTAAAAAGGTGGTTTTAACTTATTATGAAGGGATAGTTAATCCCATTGATTAGAATTCATCAACATTGTGTGTAAAGTATATATATCATGGCATAAGCGTTTTGAGTAAGTATATGATTTCCTTGTTTTTGTAAAGATACGATCTCAGGGTTAATTTATTTACAAAGGTTGTTTACAAGGAAATGAAATTTAAATAGGGTAGTTAACCCTAATTTTATGATAGGAAATGAAATTTGAAATGGGCAGATAACCCTAAGTTTATGACTCAGATATTAGAAGACCAGATGGGACGGGTGTAGGTCGCGCCCTATGCTTTTTGCTATTAGCCCCTAGCTAAAATAAGTCCAAAATTCCAGTGTGTAGGACTCTATCACAGGAGGGACTAAAATGAGGTTACATATAAAATGGAATATACAAAGTAAAGATAGGCTATCGGTGAGCTCGCGAAACCATTAGGCTCAGTTGACCCTAGAAAAAGAAAGTTAAGGGCAGTCAGCCTAGTAGTATGTCTAACAGAAGTTAGATAATTGATTATGTCTCGTAGGCCCGAGTTAGCCAATGGTTAATAGTCAGCTAGACAAAACTATAGCATGGACAGATAGTCCATGGATTTCCTGATTTTAATGCATATATGCATTTGCTTTAATTGTTATAATCAGTTTGATTGCAAGGTTTGACTTGCAAAAGATATGCTTCTAAAGGGATATTGGTGATTGGAAACCCGTTCCGCTAAGCGGCATGGTCTCACTTAATATTAGTAAATCAAGATGTAATAGTATTATTCACACCAGGCTTTATGTCTGACTTGAATTTTATGTTTTCCCCTTAAACTCTCGGGTGCTCAAAATTTAATTTGAGATATCTATTATTAACCCAAAAAATGGATCAATAACCAGAAATTGGATGAAAGCACTAGTCCTTTTATAATAGAATTAAAAGTAGTAGAAATCCCAGGTCAAACAAGTAAGAAAAGCAGAAAAGTAAAGAACGCATAGGAAATTTAATAGTAGTCCAGCGTAATCTCAAGCCTACGCCCACTTTAATATTTTATTAGTTGTTCTCTCTCTAGATTATAACTAATTATATTAGATCAGTTCATAATCTTGTGGATCTCAGATTTACAGTATTATTTCTATGCGTTTTAGAAGGAAAGTAAGGGTGAAGAAGCTCCAAATCCCGAAGTTAGAAAGTTGGAAGAGAAGAGTAGAAAATGATCCCTCTTTGGTTACAGGTAAGTTTGTATTTATAGAGGAAATAGTTATGTTGGGCAAGAAATCTACCTGTAGCAGAGTCTAGACATGGCTCTAAGTCACGTCCCAAATTGCAGAATCTCCCGACTTAACCAAACATGTCGGTACCTACTTAAACATGTCGGCACCTACATGTTTCCTTAGTTCAAATCTTCTTGCATTCTTCTTCTTACTTCATTTTAATGTGTCCCATGTAATTTCCATCGATCGTTGGTCGTCCAAAACAAGTTGGTACCTACTTGCTGTCCAAAACGGCTCGGTACCAACCTATTTTCCCAAATAGCTCAGTACCAACCTATTTCCTTAGCTTGAAATAAGATGTACTCTTTTGCAACATTCTTCTAATTCCATGTTGAGGTGTCCCAAGAAATCGCAACATCTACCGAGTTGTCAAAACAAGTCGGCACCTACTTGTTGTCCAAAAACAAGTTGGCACCTACTTGTTATCCAAAACAAGTCGTTACCTACTTGTTCTTTAGTGTAATTTTGGTTGAAACTTTCCCAATCTATTTCCTTGTTTCATTTAAGAGTGCTTGCTAATTTTCAAGTTGTTTCGTCCTCGTTTTAATCTTTTAAGTCCAGTTGAAATCTGTGGCTCAAAAGCAGGTTAACATTTGCCCCCCAAAGTATGCCTTCCGAATTTAAGGTATGCATTGCTCAAGAACAAGTTCTAGTAATCATTCTTTATTAGTTGAGCTCTCCGGCTATCCATTGATCTTAACCTTGGTAAATCATCTAGTTCCTTCGGATTCTCTAGTGAGCCAGAGGTCGCTCTAGACTTGGTTTAGCTAAGAACTCTAGCATTTGTATATGTGTTCCCTGTATATCATTATAATTCCGATTTCGCTCGGAGTTATTACATCACATATCAAAATTGTCCCATGTTCATCCAAGATTTATCTATTTTATTCTAGTTACAAGGCATCCAAATCCTTTTATCAAATCTATATCCGTTCTAAGGTTCAATCTCTTCAGATCATTTTATATTCAATCTGAGTTTTGATTTCTTCGGACCATTTTAATTTCCAATCTAAGGTTTGATCTCTTGAGATCCTTATTGAATCTGCTTGCTCTCTGACAAAGTTACTCAATGAACAAGCAAGCCCATCCACTCATTCTCCGATGAGGGGACTTACTTTTCGTACAAGCCTGTAACGATCCGTAAATTTAACCGGTTTTAATAACGTTATTAATTGAAATTTTAGGAAATTTTAAACGATAAAATTTTGAAATATAAATTTGATATTTGGAATGCGTCTAATTAAACATAGCAACTGGTAAATTTTCGTCCGAAAATATGAAAATTTATTTCGCGCGTAAACTTACTTCAATTTAATCAGTTAAAAGCGATGAAAATAAAATGTTTTCGAAACCTAAATATTTTTACATAGAAAAATTCTAAATCATCTTCTGAGAAAAATGTCAGTTTGTCGTTTTTCCAAATTCGGACATCTTTGGCTCCGTCGATCTTATTTTTCAGAGTTTTTCTTGCATTTTCCGCTATTAGAAAATTCGAATTTTTATAACTCGATCATACCACTGATATCTGTATACTATTTTGATCGTCTTGTCATGTTGATTTCCGCAGTATATTCATTTGTGTGTTTTGGAGTCCGATACGCAGTAGAACCTACGAAACGTTAAGCATATCAGTACCGCATTTGTGCCATCTCGTTCCATCTGCGTTTTCAAATCTCCAGGCATGTAAACAATCTGTGATTGCTTTATTAAATTCTGAAAATACTTTTGACCCTTTGCATTGCCTTTTCTTTACTGATCTGACATTTGCTTTTCAAAATACATATAATATACTCAAGCTCCAATTCCACCGTTCAAAATTCATTCTTGTATATTCTTTTATTTGAAGGTCACGTCTCATTTTCCATCATCATTTGCTGTTGCCTATTGTTGCCTATTGCCAGACGTGACCCATCATCTCACATATGCACATTTTTTTGCTTCCAGCCTTCTTCCACTCCAAAGGAGAATTTTTTTATTATTATTCTATATATATAAATAAAATTAGGTTGCTGTTTTTTTGTTTGAGATAATACATCTCGTCCCCTATCACTTTCCATCTCACTCTTCGATCTGCCTTCCCCCTACTTCATCATTTTCGAACCAAGGCTTCATCGTCAGGTCTCCGACGTTTCCCCCTCTCCTTCAACCCGCTGCCACTCAAACCATAACAACTTCCATTGTACGACCCCTCCTTTGTTTATTTAAAAATATATATATATATGTGAACATTCGTATATTTGCCTGGGAATAGTTCGGCCATCCCCTATTGTTCATTTTCCTTCTATCGCCAAAATCCCATCATGCAACCTTTAGCCCTGCCCTACGTACCCACGCCGTGAGCAGCACCTGAACTGCAGTAGCTACCTTACCTTCAGCCCTCCCCTAACCGAACTCGCCGCCACCTCATTCCCTGGCTACCCAGACCGAGGCCACCTGAGAGCCACCCACGCCACCTCCGCCTTCATCCCTGAAGCGTCCACCTCGTGCCTCCCAGTCACCTACCATCCCCTAGCCGTACACCCTCCTTGTTCACAGACCAGCGACCTGAACCATTTGCAACCTCTCCCCTTGAACGAGGCAGCTCACGCCAGATCGAGCCAACCTCCTCCAGCCGTGACAAGCCTTGGTCCTCCACTTGAAACGCTCAAGCGCGCCTACCTTCCTTTGCTTTATTAAGGTATACGAATATCAATATTTCCTTATCTGATAGTATACTTATATATTTATATAGTATGTTAATAATACATGGGTTGTTCTGCTAATATATAAGTTACAGTTTATGCTATAGAACATATATGTTTCGAGTGTTATATAAACAAAGATATTTTATGATTTAAAGGTATTATATATGTTATAAGTTATAAAGTTAGTCATATATGTATATTATAATATGGATATACACGTATGAATTTAGATATATGGTATGAACTTTGCTGTTTTCATATGTAGGCTTAGATAAGATATCTAAATCCTTCTGTTTGCATATATTAAGCTGCTTATGTATATATATTCTAATAGATAAGTTTTTGAAAAATTTATATATAGTAAATATATGCAGAAGTTTATAAGTGGCGTGTTTGTTTTGTTGGTTACCTGTTTTGCGTGCGCAGCTAAATATGATCATTTTGAAATAGCTTTGGTATATATGTTCGTTTGTAGTAAAATTTGCATATAACTATTTATAGCCTGAAGTATATATATAATATATGTAAGTTTTATTGTATAAAGTTACAGTAGTCTACATTATAATATATAAGTTGTTGCAGTCTTTTATAGATAAAGTAAGTGAATTATTTTGGTTTATAGAGTTATGACAGTGTTTGATTTATAAAGTTATAATAGTATTTAAAACATTTTGATTATAAAGTCTTATTTGTAGAAGTGATAGGTAATGGGCAGATCTTTAGGTGTTATAGTACATCGTTTATAAAATTATATAGTTGCATATTTGTATAAGTATCGGCTCTATAAGTTACATATTATATGCATATAAAATCTGTTCGATTATTTTATAATAGATTCGAAAAAAATAAATGTTGTTTATATGAATATATATAGGATGTATATGTGTTGATTTTATGTGTTTAAATAAAACAATGATTTTAATTATATATATAATAATATTTGTTTAAATTAAATATTGATTTCATGGGAATGACAATAATAATAATTTATATATTCTATTTCTATCCAGATGATTCTGATTCGTTTCCATCAATTCCTATCGTTCAGCTTCGTCCGTCAAATCCGCTTTCAGCTTACTTCACTTTGAGACTATTGTTTGGATGGTTCGATTTTCTAAATAGTGATCCAATTCGTAGCTGGTTGTGTTTCAAACTCCTCTTGCCTCGAAAGGTGAGCAATCACTCACGATTAATGTTCTTATATTTATTAAATTTGATTTCAATTGAAACGACAATTGAAATATGCTGCTGTTGGTTATTTATATTGCTATATCTATGCCATCATCTGTATCTGTTCACCTGTGACACCTGACATCATTATCTGTTATTTATATTGATATATATATGTCATCATCTGTATCTGTTCACCTGTGACATCTGACACCCTTATCTGTTATTTATACTGATGATATATGTCTGTTACCGTTGTTATATTATTATCATATCTGTTATCACTCTGCAAGTTCCCTGTTAGTATAGAATCACTATGGGTTGAAATGATACATACCCGAACAGACTTTAGAATAGGAGAAAATCGTTATGGGTTGAAATGATAAACCCAAGCGATTTTCAAATTAAATTGAATTTGGGATTTCGGGTTGAAAAGATATGTACCCGAATATATTTTAAATTGCGGATTGAAATGATAAATATCCGTATCACTTGACCATAGGATAGAAAATTATATACAGACACCGTTGGTCTATATATAAATGTTTTGAAAAACATTTCTACGGTTTTGAAAGAAATATATGGTTTTAATAAATAATGATTTTAAAGATTTAATAAAGTTGATTTAATAAAGTTGATTTGAATCAATATGAAATATGTTCAAGTATTTATGAAAAATTTATATTTTTAAATATAGAATTTATAATGTTTCAGGTTGAAAGATAAATTTGAATTGATTTGGAATTCTTAATTATTTAAGAATTATACTTAAATAATTTGATTTGAAATCTATTAAATTTGAAATTTTAAGATATGTTTTATAACTTGAATTAATTAAGAAGTGGCTTAAATGAATGTTTCAAACTTATATAAATTTAAATGGGATATTTTGTCTATATAAATTTGTAAATTGAAGTTGTATTTTGATGTATTGAAATGATTAAAGAAATATTTCATAAACTAAATGTAATGAAATTAAATTGGGACATAAATTGAATTATCGAATTTAGTTTTGAAATGTCGAATATTTAAACTTTGAAATATATTGAAATTGAAATGGTTTATTTATGGTTCAAATAGGCATTTGAAATCGATAATTTGAAAGGGTTTATTGAGAAACTAAATTGAATTGAAATTGATGATTTGAAATTTAATTAAAATAAAATTTGGAATTCGAGTTTATGTGAATTGAGTTGTGAAATCTGAGGAAGCTATTTTATATGAAGTATTTAAACTAGATCTAAAACTATTTATATTTTACTTTATAAATTTTAATATAAATTATTTTAATATAACTCATTTTCAATATAAATTATTCTATTTTAACTTATTACTATTTTATATAAACTATTTTTCTATATATATATAAATTTTAATATCTAAACTGTTTAAGAGGAAAGTGTTAGGATTTCAAAGTGTTATGAATTTCAAGTTTTGACTTCCAAAGTGTTATGATTTTAAAGGACTTATGATTTCGGAAGTGATATAACTTTGGAAAGTGATATGATTTTGGAAATGGATTATTTGAAGTGAAAGTGATATCATATTTATACGGTTTGGAAATGGCAATGATATGTTAGTTTTGAAATATAACTATTTTGAAATTTTATTAAATGACCATCGATGTAATAATACGTAGTTATTAAAGAGACCGGGATCGGATATGGACATACTCTCTGTCGATACCGAAACCACTTTAATAACTAATATACGCAGAGTGTTGATCCAGAATGAAGTGGATGGTTTGGTGAACGCGTTGACTGAAGGAAGAGAACGATTTTGGATGACCCCTGACATGACTAAAACAGGAGCCGCGCCGGGCCATTGAGGATCGCCATCTCTAGCGGACACACTTCTTCGATACCTTATCTATTACTTATGTGATTCGATT
This sequence comes from Allium fistulosum, assembly GCA_030737815.1. Lineage (NCBI taxonomy): Eukaryota > Viridiplantae > Streptophyta > Magnoliopsida > Asparagales > Amaryllidaceae > Allium > Allium fistulosum. The sequence continues at coordinate 426,466,768 of CM060906.1, forward strand.
TGGGTGCACCCCTTGATTTGGGAGTGTTGTTTCGCGGTGTTGAGATAGTAGCTGCTATGCTCAACATCAGTCTGGATCACGCAACTACTAGTATCCTAGTTGGTATCGCCTCATGTACCTTGTCATACTGATTATCCTATTCGCGACCACTACGTTTTGTTTTGTACCTTTAGTATATGGATTGCCCTCTGGTGACTTCCGGTTTTGGGGAAACTACGGTCTTGTATATGCTCTTGGGAATAAAAATGTGTTAAGGGTGGAATGGGCCATGACTTAACGCTATTTTGATATCGTACTTTACTGATTAGACATTATCTACTTAGCATATTCTACTGTATATATAGATAGTTTAATGGATCCTTAGAGGATGGTTATCCCAAACATCCTTTGAGTCACTTGTATTTCAGTCGTTATTTCACTTGAGTTGGATTTATTGATATAAGAATGTTAATCCTGACTCGAGTGTTTTGTGTTTTCTTTACGCTCGGGTCAGACTGAGTGTGCCAGTATTCGAGACTCACCTTTGGAGTTGGAGCTTCGCTTGGAGATCCAGCTATCTATCCAGCTTTCAGATATTCAGTTGATTCCAGTGATGTATTCTGATATTGTATTTGACTGTTGTATTCGAGACCTCTGTTGTATCTTGTTTAACTCTGTTATATATATATAGTAGCTTCATGAACTACTATTCTTTTGTTTCCGCTGCATTATTGTTATATTACTCTGTGTCTGTGATATGTGATTATTTATTTATTGTATATACTGAGTTTTGCCAATTTAAATTAACAATCTATTGTTTTGAATTATTCAAGTCCGACATGTGTGGATTTATTGTCGATTTGAATGGTCCAAAATAGTGGGTCGTTACAAGTGGTATCAGAGCTCTGGTTTTAGGCAAAACTCAACATATAGAGTAAATTCAATTACAGAATCACTCTCATTCGAGTTTCAACCTCTTTCTTTTGACTCAATTCCTTTGAAATTTTGGAACATTCCCTGCGGTTCCAAAATCCATTCGTGTCCCTCACTATTCGTCTTCTTTTAATTCCGGAGTATTCCATAACTCCACTTCGATTGATCTTTATAATGAGTCGGCGGTCTTGCCAATCTCAAATTGATTTATAAAAGGGGTGAAACTCCTTTACAATAGGCATTGATTTACCAGAGATTTTATATCGTCGGTTTATGATGCTGTTATCTTTTGCTATACCTGAATTCTATCTCTGGCGATCGAATGTCGATTTGTCGCAGAATTCTACATCGAATTTATTCTTGGAATCACGGTTGACCCGGTTAAGGTTACCCGTGATTTATATAAATTTATCCATCTTCCAATTTGAAATTCAATCATCTTATCTCCCTATCGAGTCTATCCTTTAGTTGAATTCTATTTGATTAGAGTTCCTCTACTTTGAATCTCATCTTTGCTTTGAAATCCATTTTTGAATTATCGAGTGAGGGAGTGTATTTGTATTTAATATTAAAATGTTTTATATATTGTGTTGTTTGAGTTGTTGATGTTGATTTGGGTTTTCGATCGATTCGTCTGATCAACGCTATCGATAGGATTTCCAAAACACTTGAATAGAGCAAACTGACATAATATTATTTCAAATTTGGTAAATTGAATAGATTCGTATGATTATATTATATATATATATATAAGTATAGGATTTTCTGGAATTAAATAGTCAATTAAATTGGTTGTTGAATGATAATATTTGATTATCATTTATTGTTCTAAATGAATTTATAAACATGGTCTATAAATTGATTTGGAATCGAAATGAATTTTAAAAATCAGGAATTTGAGAATTTGATTTCCGGTGATTTCAACTTTGGTTTTAAAGTGGATATTATTAAAGGTATTTTCGAATAGAAACCGTTTTCAAAGAATTTTAAAATGTTGAAATCAGTACTCTTCTCTTTTGTCACTGGAAAATAATTTCGGTGATGACTGCAGCGTCATCGACATTCATTTTCGAGTTTCGAAGTGGAGAGACCATTCTGTAGCTTTGCTACGGTTTTGTTTTGGAAAAAAATTTTTGATTTGAATTATATATATATGGGTATATTATTTTAAATTTAATTTGGATTAATATATATAGTATACACATAATTATCTCTAAAAGGTTTGGAAATTTAATTTGATTTGAATTTCTGTGGTATGGCTTGATTTATTATATATATAAAGATAAAATTTTGATCTGATATATACTATATATATTTATCTCAAAATTGTTGAAGTAAATCAGAGATTTAAATTCTTAAGTTGATGATTTAAAGATGATTTCAATTATAAACTGAAGCCAAAAATTTTTTTGGATAAATATTTAAACTTGAGATAATTGAATTTGAAAATTTTATTTGTATAGTACTAAATTGCATTTCAATATAACTTACCTAAATTATTCAGAAGTAAAAATGTAATTGGATAATATACAATATAAAATGATTTCATAAATAAAATTTGAGTGGTTATAATAAATGTTATACACTTAAATTTTAATTATAAAATGTTAATAGAGATAAATAGAATAATAAGATAATTGAAAAATAAATTTTGTTTTGAAGGAAATAATAAATTGAAATTAGATAAACTTATGGAAATACCTTGAATTTAAAATCAATTAATGAATATAAATTAATTTAAATTGAAATTTATATGGTTTAAATTAATTTATATGATTTAAATATATGTGATAAAATATATTACGTGGAACAAATTTAATAATAATTTGGAATAAAAGAATTAAATTTGTTGAATAAAATATGAGTATAATAAATGATTATACAAACTGATGAGTTAGAAATTGTTAATTGAGGATGACTAGATAATGAATTTAGAAATAGATAGATTGATTTAACTTAAGTAAACTCAAAGGGATTTAACCAAATTGTTAAATATTAATTAATTTAAATTGAAATTTATATGGTTTGAATTAATTGTTTTACTTGTATTCCAATCCATTTTCTTTCTGGTTGTTTCTATTCTCCTACCTCCTTCCTTTTCGAGGACGAAAAGTTTTGAGTGGGGGAGAATGTAACGACCCGTAAATTTAACCGGTTTTAATAACGTTATTAATTGAAATTTTAGGAAATTTTAAACGATAAAATTTTGAAATATAAATTTGATATTTGGAATGCGTCTAATTAAACATAGCAACTGGTAAATTTTCGTCCGAAAATATGAAAATTTATTTCGCGCGTAAACTTACTTCAATTTAATCAGTTAAAAGCGATGAAAATAAAATATTTTCGAAACCTAAATATTTTTACATAGAAAAATTCTAAACCATCTTCTGAGCAAAATGTCAGTTTGTCGTTTTTCCAAATTCGGACATCTTTGGCTCCGTCGATCTTATTTTTCAACGTTTTTCTTGCATTTTCCGCTATTAGAAAATTCGAATTTTTATAACTCGATCATACCACTGATATCTGTATACCGTTTTGATCATCTTGTTATGTTGATTTCTGTAGTATATTCATTTGTGTGTTTTGGAGTCCGATACGCAGTAGAACCTACGAAACGTTAAGCATATCAGTACCGCATTTGTGCCATCTCGTTCCATGTGCCTTTTCAAATCTCCAGGCATGTAAACAATCTGTGATTGCTTTATTAAATTCTGAAAATACTTTTGACCCTTTGCATTGCCTTTTCTTTACTGATCTGACATTTGCTTTTCAAAATACATATAATATACTCAAGCTCCCATTCCACCGTTCAAAATTCATTCTTGTATATTCTTTTATTTGAAGGTCACGTCTCATTTTCCATCATCATTTGTTGTTCCCTATTGTTGCCTATTGCCAGACGTGACCCATCATCTCACATATGCACATTTTTTTGCTTCCAGCCTTCTTCCACTCCAAAGGAGAATTTTTTTATTATTATTCTATATATATAAATAAAATTAGGTTGCTGTTTTTTTGTTTGAGATAATACATCTCGTACCCTATCACTTTCCATCTCACTCTTCGATCTGCCTTCCCCCTACTTCATCATTTTCGAACCAAGGCTTCATCGTCAGGTCTCCGACGTTTCCCCCTCTCCTTCCACCCGCTGCCACTCAAACCCATACCAACTTCCATTGTACGACCCCTCCTTTGTTTATTTAAAAAAATATATATATGTGAACATTCGTATATTTGCTTGGGAATAGTTCGGCCATCCTCTATTTTTCATTTTCCTTCTATCGCCAAAATCCCATCATGCAACCTTTAGCCCTGCCCTACGTACCCACGCCGTGAGCAGCACCTGAACTGCAGTAGCTACCTTACCTTCAGCCCTCCCCTAACCGAACTCGCCGCCACCTCATTCCCTGGCTACCCAGACCGAGGCCACCTGAGAGCCACCCACGCCACCTCCGCCTTCATCCCTGAAGCGTCCACCTCGTGCCTCCCAGTCACCTACCATCCCCTAGCCATACACCCTCCTTGTTCACAGACCAGCGACCTGAACCATTTGCACCCTCTCCCCTTGAACGAGGCAGCTCACGCCAGATCGAGCCAACCTCCTCCAGCCGTGACAAGCCTTGGTCCTCCACTTGAAACGCTCAAGCGCGCCTACCTTCCTTTGCTTTATTAAGGTATACGAATATCAATATTTCCTTATCTGATAGTATACTTATATATTTATATAGTATGTTAATAATACATGGGTTGTTCTGCTAATATATAAGTTACAGTTTATGCTATAGAACATATATGTTTCGAGTGTTGTATAAACAAAGATATTTTATGATTTAAAGGTATTATATATGTTATAAGTTATAAAGTTAGTCATATATGTATATTATAATATGGATATACACGTATGAATTTAGATATATGGTATGAACTTTGCTGTTTTCATATGTAGGCTTAGATAAGATATCTAAATCCTTCTGTTTGCATATATTAAGCTGCTTATGTATATATATTCTAATAGATAAGTTTTTGAAAAATTTATATATAGTAAATATATGCAGAAGTTTATAAGTGGCGTGTTTGTTTTGTTGGTTACCTGTTTTGCGTGCGCAGCTAAATATGATCATTTTGAAATAGCTTTGGTATATATGTTCGTTTGTAGTAAAATTTGCATATAACTATTTATAGCCTGAAGTATATATATAATATATGTAAGTTTTATTGTATAAAGTTACAGTAGTCTACATTATAATATATAAGTTGTTGCAGTCTTTTATAGATAAAGTAAGTGAATTGTTTTGGTTTATAGAGTTATGACAGTGTTTGATTTATAAAGTTATAACAGTATTTAAAACATTTTGATTATAAAGTCTTATTTGTAGAAGTGATAGGTAATGGGCAGATCTTTAGGTGTTATAGTACATCGTTTATAAAAGTATATAGTTGCATATTTGTATAAGTATCAGCTCTATAAGTTACATATTATATGCATATAAAATCTGTTCGATTATTTTATAATAGATTCGAAAAAAATAAATGTTGTTTATATGTGTGTAATTTAAAAATATATATAGGATGTATATGTGTTGATTTTATGTGTTTAAATAAAACAATGATTTTAATTATATATATAATAATATTTGTTTAAATTAAATATTGATTTCATGGGAATGACAATAATAATAATTTATATATTCTATTTCTATCCAGATGATTCTGATTCGTTTCCATCAATTCCTATCGTTCAGCTTCGTCCGTCAAATCCGCTTTCAGCTTACTTCACTTTGAGACTATTGTTTGGATGGTTCGATTTTCTAAATAGTGATCCAATTCGTAGCTGGTTGTGTTTCAAACTCCTCTTGCCTCGAAAGGTGAGCAATCACTCACGATTAATGTTCTTATATTTATTAAATTTGATTTCAATTGAAACGACAATTGAAATATGCTGCTGTTGGTTATTTATATTGCTATATCTATGCCATCATCTGTATCTGTTCACCTGTGACACCTGACATCATTATCTGTTATTTATATTGATATATATATGTCATCATCTGTATCTGTTCACCTGTGACATCTGACACCCTTATCTGTTATTTATACTGATGATATATGCCTGTTACCGTTGTTATATTATTATCATATCTGTTATCACTCTGCAAGTTCCCTGTTAGTATAGAATCACTATGGGTTGAAATGATACATACCCGAACAGACTTTAGAATAGGAGAAAATCGTTATGGGTTGAAATGATAAACCCAAGCGATTTTCAAATTAAATTGAATTTGGGATTTCGGGTTGAAAAGATATGTACCCGAATATATTTTAAATTGCGGATTGAAATGATAAATATCCGTATCACTTGACCATAGGATAGAAAATTATATACAGACACCGTTGGTCTATATATAAATGTTTTGAAAAACATTTCTACGGTTTTGAAAGAAATATATGGTTTTAATAAATAATGATTTTAAAGATTTAATAAAGTTGATTTAATAAAGTTGATTTGAATCAATATGAAATATGTTCAAGTATTTATGAAAAATTTATATTTTTAAATATAGAATTTATAATGTTTCAGGTTGAAAGATAAATTTGAATTGATTTGGAATTCTTAATTATTTAAGAATTATACTTAAATAAGTTGATTTGAAATCTATTAAATTTGAAATTTTAAGATATGTTTTATAACTTGAATTAATTAAGAAGTGGCTTAAATGAATGTTTCAAACTTATATAAATTTAAATGGGATATTTTGTCTATATAAATTTGTAAATTGAAGTTGTATTTTGATGTATTGAAATGATTAAAGAAATATTTCAGAAACTAAATGTAATGAAATTAAATTGGGACATAAATTGAATTATCGAATTTAGTTTTGAAATGTCGAATATTTAAACTTTGAAATATATTGAAATTGAAATGGTTTATTTATGGTTCAAATAGGCATTTGAAATCGATAATTTGAAAGGGTTTATTGAGAAACTAAATTGAATTGAAATTGATGATTTGAAATTTAATTAAAATAAAATTTGGAATTCGAGTTTATGTGAATTGAGTTGTGAAATCTGAGGAAGCTATTTTATATGAAGTATTTAAACTAGATCTAAAACTATTTATATTTTACTTTATAAATTTTAATATAAATTATTTTAATATAACTCATTTTCAATATAAATTATTCTATTTTAACTTATTACTATTTTATATAAACTATTTTTCTATATATATAAATTTTAATATCTAAACTGTTTAAGAGGAAAGTGTTAGGATTTCAAAGTGTTATGAATTTCAAGTTTTGACTTCCAAAGTGTTATGATTTTAAAGGACTTATGATTTTGGAAGTGATATAACTTTGGAAAGTGATATGATTTTGGAAATGGATTATTTGAAGTGAAAGTGATATCGTATTTATATGGTTTGGAAATGGCAATGATATGTCAGTTTTGAAATATAACTATTTTGAAATTTTATTAAATGACCATCGATGTAATAATACGTAGTTATTAAAGAGACCGGGATCGGATATGGACATACTCTCTGTCGATACCGAAACCACTTTAATAACTAATATACGCGGAGTGTTGATCCAGAATGAAGTGGATGGTTTGGTGAACGCGTTGACTGAAGGAAGAGAACGATTTTGGATGACCCCTGACATGACTAAAACAGGAGCCGCGCCGGGCCATTGAGGATCGCCATCTCTAGCGGACACACTTCTTCGATACCTTATCTATTACTTATGTGATTCGATTTGGGTACACCCCTTGATTTGGGAGTGTTGTTTCGCGGTGTTGAGATAGTAGCTGCTATGCTCAACATCAGTCCGGATCACGCAACTACTAGTATCCTAGTTGGTATCGCCTCATGTACCTTGTCATACTGATTATCCTATTCGCGACCACTACGTTTTGTTTTGTACCTTTAGTATATGGATTGCCCTCTGGTGACTTCCGGTTTTGGGGAAACTACGGTCTTGTATATGCTCTTGGAAATAAAAATGTGTTAAGGGTGGAATGGGCCATGACTTAACGCTATTTTGATATCGTACTTTACTGATTAGACATTATCTACTTAGCATATTCTACTGTATATATAGATAGTTTAATGGATCCTTAGAGGATGGTTATCCCAAACATCCTTTGAGTCACTTGTATTTCAGTCGTTATTTCACTTGAGTTGGATTTATTGATATAAGAATGTTAATCCTGACTCGAGTGTTTTGTGTTTTCTTTACGCTCGGGTCAGACTGAGTGTGCCAGTATTCGAGACTCACCTTTGGAGTTGGAGCTTCGCTTGGAGATCCAGCTATCTATCCAGCTTTCAGATATTCAGTTGATTCCAGTGATGTATTCTGATATTGTATTTGACTGTTGTATTCGAGACCTCTGTTGTATCTTGTTTAACTCTGTTATATATATATAGTAGCTTCATGAACTACTATTCTTTTGTTTCCGCTGCATTATTGTTATATTACTCTGTGTCTGTGATCTGTGATTATTTATTTATTGTATATACTGAGTTTTGCCAATTTAAATTAACAATCTATTGTTTTGAATTATTCAAGTCCGACATGTGTGGATTTATTGTCGATTTGAATGGTCCAAAATAGTGGGTTGTTACAAAGCCCATTCACTCGCTCTTTGGTAAGGAGGCTTGCACCCTATATTCTGGTCCCATATCCCTGGATGGGACTTAAAGCGATCATTATCGTACAAGTCCATCCGCTCGCTCTCCGACTAGGAGACTTGCACCTTGCACTCTAGTCCCGTCTCTCCGGGTAGGAATTGAAGCGATCAATTTTAGTCATCACATTTAATGTGTATTTTTCAATATTCAAATCAAATCAAAGCGAACAAGCAAAAATCCTAAGTGTTCATCCCAAACATCTGACTCGGAGCGTGCCTAGAGGCTAATCTAGATCTTGTACACGTATAAGCGGTCCGTGCTTATTATTATCGTAAGTAGTCATCTCAGGCATCTGACTTAGAGGTGTCTAGGGACTATTCAAGATCCCATATACTATGAGCGAACTGAGGTTATTATTTTCATTATTGCTTAATATGAAAAGTAAAATGCAAGAAAAGAAATGAAAAGGCAAAGTTCAGGAATTAGATTTGACTCCCGCTCATCTCGATCATGGGATTTCGGGTCTCGGACGAGATCCCTAGTTGTTCCTTGATGCATTCACCGTAGATGGTGATTGCTCAAATTCCTCACATAATATTATTGTTGCTTGCTCTGAACCATTTTTTCTATCAGATCACGAAAGTGTCAGCACTTGTTTGTTTCATGTCCATCCAGCTCAAAAAATATGCAAAACTTTCCAGATCTTTTCTCTTAATTTGTAGGTTCTCTTCTTTCAGGCTTCCGATGGGGGATCTGCCACCTAGTGTCTAGATATATCTTCTCTGGGGTCTCAGTCAAATCAATGTAGGAAGAGAATTTCGACTCCCTCCTTTGTCGTTTCGGTTTTGAAGTCATCATCAGCTCTTCTGTTTTCATTGTCTTTTCCTTTTCCTACTTCGGACAGTCCTCTGTCATCCACAACATTAATTTCAGCATCCTCAGCTTCGGTGTCTTCCTGACACAAATATCTCTCAGCTTCAAAGTAGAATTCCACAAGATTCATAGGTGGGTCCTTTTTAGTGCAGTTTTGAAGTCGGTCTTGCTCGCAACTGAAGATACTGCCGCCATTAGGATTATTGATGGATCCGGCTTGTCGACTGTAGCTGACGCTGCATTGAATCTTGTCAAATAGCTTATCAAGGTCTCTTCGGGCCTTTGTTTTACGCTTGATAGTGTCATCACATTCTTCAATCGCGAGTAGTGAACTCTGAACTATCTTAAGAATCTACTTACCAATTCAGTCCAAGTGTTAAGAGAACCCTTCTCCAGCTGTCTGAGCCATATCGCCGCCAAATCCGTTAAGTATAATGGGAAGCACCACCCTATTACCTCTTCAGAAGCACCTAACATCTCCATAAGTCGGATGTGTCTCATCAAATGAACCGTCAGATCTATCTTTCCATCATATTTCCAACGTTGGAATCTTAAAATCAAGAGGATTTCTTGCATTCCGGATATTAGAAGTGAATGGATTCCTATTCACATCCTCCAAATCCTTATATGGGGGTCCTCCTCTAACTATTCTTCTTACCGACATAGAAATTCGATTTTCACCGTCCAATGAAGGTCTTCGTCCAAAGCAATATTCTGCCCCTGCTCCTGTAGGGGAATTCTGGCACATACTCTGGCACATATTCCTCTAGCTGCACGTTTGCATTTTGATTCACATTTCTAACTCCAACATTATCTATTCTCGGCATCCCAGTAGCCATTCTGACATTGCCAGCGAGTATAGTTATTTCGGTGCCGAGTAGATTTGGGTCGGTACTGAGTTGTTTTGTTTGTGGGGGCATCGTTCCAGCTTGCTCTACTCCAACTCTAGATGTTCCTACATTAGCTCCTTGTCCTTAGTTCTGACCTCCTACAGCATTAGCTATTCCTTATTGTCCCATCCTTTGGAAGAATCCTTCAAGAATTTCCTGTTGTTTGGTTATCTCTCCATCATGCATCTCCTTCATCATTATCTCCATTTCTTCTCTAGTGACCTAGATGGATTGATGAGAATTAGAGGACACCTTTGGACTGCCTCGATGCTACAGTTAACTTACTCCAGTCTTATATCTAGTATTAGGCCTCTTCATCTTCTCCAATTTTTAGATTCAAGCTTCAAGTCTTCAGACCTGGTTCTTTGTTCTCAATGAAAGCACAAAAATGTTTACCCAAAAAATGGATAAACGCCCATAAATCAGGCGAAAGCACTATTTCTTATATAATAGATGTAACAGCAATAGAAATCCCAGATCAAACAAGTAAGAAAAGAAGAAAAATAAAGAACATGCAAGAAATTTTATAGCGGTTCGACATAATCTCCGGCCTACGTCCACTTCAGTCATTTAATTAGTTGTTCTCTCCTTGGATTACAACTAATTATGTTAGATCTATCCACAATCTCATGGATCTTAGATTTATAATGATGTTTCTAGGTGTTTTAGGAGGAGAGTAAGAGTGAAGAAGCTCTAAGAAAGCTGAAAAGGAAGAGTAGAAAAGGATCCCTCTATGGTTACAAGTAGGTTTGTATTTATAGAGAAATCAGTCGTGTTATGCCAGAAATCCACCTAGAGCAGAGTCTAGTATTTGCCCGAAGTCACGTGCCAAATTGCATAATCTCTCGACTAAATCAAACATGTCGGTACCTACTTAAACATGTTGATACCTACATGTTTTCTTAGTTTGAATTACTTCGAATCTTCTTGCATCCTTCTTCTTACTTTATTTTAATATGTCCCATGTTGTTTCCATCAATCATTGGTCGTTCAAAACAAGTCGGTGCCTACTTATTGTCCAAAACAGCTTAGTACCAACCTATTTGCCCAAATAGCTCGGTACCAACCTATTTCCTAAGCTAAAAATAACATGTACTCTTTTTGCAACATTCTTCTAATTCCATGTTGAGGTGTCCCAAGAAATCACAACATCTACTGAGTTGTCAAAACAAGTCGGCACCTACTTGTTGTCCAAAAACAAGTCGGTACCTACTTGTTGTACAAAACAAGTCGGTACCTACTTGTTTCCTTAGTGTAATTTTGGTTGAAACTTTCCTGATCTATTTTCTTGTTTCATCTAAGAGTGCTTGTCAATTTTCAAGTCGTTTCGTCCTCGTTTGAATCTTCTAATTCCAATTGAAATATGCTTTAGCTCAAAAGCGGGCTAACATCTACTATGTTTAATAAACAACAAATTTTAACACACACATATGTATATGTATGTATGTATCTGCATCTTTTTATGTACAAATTGTTTGTGAATTGGAATTTATTCAAAGTTCATTCCAAACACCCATTAACTAGTCTTTGAAATTTACAAATATTTAATGAGGACATTGAAAATTTTCTCTAAAAAGTTAACAATATCTCAATATATTTCAGTTACCCCATTAAATGGATTTGTACGGATAATAAGTTCATAACTATGCTAAACTAAAATAGTCCGTTAACAAAAACTTACCTATTAGCTCTTCCATATTGGGACAAGATAAGAAGAAATGCGTGCCAAAAATCTACCACTATCAAATTGCTTTCTATAAAGACTGTTTAGAATATATAAATCGAAAAGTGACGAAAATGAAACATCATCAGTCCACAAAAGGAAAAAAGCCAAAGAAAAAGACATATTATTGTCTTAGTGACGAACTGATATGTTTAAAATTTGATTTTGGTATAACTTATAATTTAAATATATGTTAAGCACAAGAACAGTGAACTATCTCATTATCAAGCAGTTTATAATAACAGGGATGAATATTGCATAAATTGTGCAAACACACTAGTCTGGGTTGAAGACTCAACTGACCCATTCAAATGGCTAAGAATCTCATGTGAAAACATACCAAACTCTTTAGATCATCGAGTCATCAACATTGTAGTTCTAGGCAAGAACCCTTCTGGCTACATCCTTTTGGAACTTGTACACCTCTCTACCTATGCAGACTAAGTCTTCAAGGAAATAACTTATCATGCTTCATCCCGTCTGAACTATTCAATGCTTCATCTCTACACTCTATATTCTTATACAACACCAATTATTCAGGCTCATTGCTTGAAGAAATCTGCAATTTGCCTAGAATCCAAAATATTGATTTTTTAAGAAACCATATTTCAGACTCCATCCCTTCTGAATTAGAAAACTATAAGCAATTGCAACGACTTATCCTTTCTGGAAACAACCTTTCAAGGTAGTAGCCTTTTGGAATGTGATGACATATATCTTTAGTTAACTTAGTTAAATTTATATAAAGCTCAATTAATTTTCAAAAATATAGTTAATTTTTATAAAACTTAATTAATTTTATTAATCTTTGTTAACTTGGTTATTTTTAGTTAATTTTATAAAACTAAGTTAAATTAGTTAAATTTTTATAACACTTGGTCAACCCTTATTAAATAATGATTAATGTTTATTAATATAGTTAGTTTTTATAAACATAGTTAATTTAGTTTATTTTTATTAACATTTAGTTAAATTTTTATAAAATGAAGTCAGATTTTATTAATTCATTCAACTTTTATCAAACTTAGTTAATTTTATAATACTTATAATTGTAATGTACTTAATTAATTTTTATAAAAGTTAGTAAACTTAGTTAACTTTTAAAAAACTTAATTAAGTTTCAAAAATCTCAGTTAATTTTTATAAATTTAATTATTTTTATACAACACTTAGTTAATTTTTAAAACTTATTTAAACTTAGTGAAATTCATGAAAAAACTTGTTAAATTTTATAAAACTTAGTTATTTTATATAAATACTTACCTAGTTAACTTGGTTAATTTTTATAAAACCTAGTTAATTTATATATTACTTGGTTAATTTTTATAAGCTTAGTTAAATTTATGTGTGCATATGACATATATTTACTTATATAGTTATATATATAATAATCGATAAACACTGAACTAGAGTGCTAAAAATAGGGGTGTACCAAGCTCACATATATGTATATGTGTGTGTGTACGTGTGTGTATACACACTTAAATATTAGTATGATTATATTTCAAAACATCGTGTATCTAATTATTCATCATTTATTGATACTTCTAAATGTTATTCAATAGTCATAACTTATGATGTTATAAGATGTGTGTGTGTTTTATCCATTAAGACAAAACTAAGCAGAAAATATGACATTTTTCTTCAAGGGTTAGTATAACATCTACATACTATATTTATACCTATTGCTTAAAGAAAATATAATTTACAAGTTAGAAGCAGTGTGCAAAAACTATCATGCTAAGAGGTGTCACTTATATCTTGTGTTTAAGCAATATACATAGAAAAAAGGAGGAAAACATTCATATCGTCTTTATCACATTAGTTCAACTCTAACATATAAATGAGAAAAGCTGTGCACCGATATCAATTTTAGTTTCCTCCCCTCTGACACTAACCATATTTCCCTAATGTACAATTTCAAGTATTTTGTGGTAATACTCAGGTGCAATTATTGCAGATAGTTCTTGTTTATTTCTAGTTGAAAATTTTCATTCAATTATTGACCGCATGTTCTAGACTACTATATAAAGAGACCAAAATCATCATCAACAGGTGTGGTGAAGAACAGAAAGTAAAACCCAATCATCACCAACATAAGACTAAAGCAATCAGATATAATCAGAGAAGAATCGATCAAGAAGTACATACCAAGTCGAGATCGCAAGCAAATAAGCACAAACGAAGCCGAAGTCAAATTCGCAAGAGCTACTGAGAATCGACTTTGCCAGAGACCCAAAGTCCTAGTTCAGAAGTCATTATCAAAAAAGGGGATCGGGCCAGAGATACAAGAAAGGGAAACGAGAAGCCCTAATTTTAATTCACCATTTTTATTTCTCAAAGGAACGGGCCAGAGTAACAAAAGGAACGAGATCGACAAAAAAAAAGAAGCGGGCCGACATTATTTTTTATTGAGATAAAAAGGAAGTGGGCCGGGATTTTTATCAAATTAGGGTTTTAATTTAGTTTAAATTTGGGCCAGGTTTTATTGATCTAGTTTTAGGCCAAATTCATTTGAGGGCAAAAGTGTTTAAAACTCTCTTCGTTAACCTGTGAATAACCAGATTAAAGCACGTTAATAACTTCAAATAAGATTAATTAAAGTTGAAAAATAGATATAAAAAACAATGCTACAATAGCAAAATTCAATAGTTGCACAAGGATAAAACATACAATAAAAGAAAGCTCAATTTTTTATTGGAGAGTATATCACAAACATCCATCAATGTTTATATAAACAGTATCATAACTTAGACCCAAGACACTTAACATATTTTCTAGTAAACTAATCTAAAATATTTACTACTACAATCTGAATCGAAAAGGTAACCTTGTTTTTTGCATCTCGAGACAGTTTTAATATACCAATCTCTTTAGAAAACTATGTAATTTCTATGGCATGTGAATCCATTTCATTTTGTTGTATTTCCTATAAAGTAAAAAAACATATGTAAATAACAAATTGCTTGTAACACCCAGTAAAAATTAATAAGAAATTAACAAATAAGAAAATAATTAATTAAAAATTAATAATAAAGCTAAAAATGAAAATTTGGTAATTTTGGAATTTGGCCATGAAAGTTAAGCCATTGCATTCATTGTGATTTTCTAATAAATTTCAATATATAAAGTTTTGAAAACGGAGCTCAAACGAAAAAGTTGTTGACATTTGAAGTTTTTGAATTCAAAATAATTTAAATGGAATTCAAATTCAAATAAATAATTAATTCCAAATTTTGAAATTTAAAAATTAATAGTAACTAGACTTGGGGATTAAGTAAATATTAAAATAAAGGTTAATGTTAATTGGTTAATTAAGGAATAAAATCAAACGACAACAAAACAATCAATATCATTCCCAAAATAGACCAACCGGTCGACGAATACCTAGGTCTGATCTACTGCTAGCGATCGACCGCCTAAGAAGGAGCAGTTGACCGGTGATCTTGGAGGCGGCTATGTTTTTTCACTCTATGAACGGTCTGGATTTTATTATTTTAAACTGACTAAATTCGATGGTTCTGGTGCTTTCTAACCACTATAAATAAGATCCTAGCCCCCTTCCTCTTATCCACAAATTATTTTGGCAACTAAGCGAAGATCTGTCGGCCTCTCTCTTTAAAAATTCAAAAAATTCTCTAGGGTTTTAGGTATGAAATTTTTGGTGTTTATTATTCAATTTCTAATCCTATTCTCCTCGAGCACCTAAATTTCTGAATCTAATTCGTATGCAATTCCCTTGTCATATTTACGAAAGGAGAGAATCGAATAGACTGAAGCAGGCGTAAACAAATTCAAAAAGGAAGAGATAAGGGCTTATCGCGAGAGGAAATCTTAGTTATTTTAATTTGATTAATTGTATAGTATAACTTGGATTTGTTATATACCTTGGAGAATTTTATTTATGAAAACATCACATTAAAAACCAAAAATTCCCCAAAAGTGAAATGTCAATTCTTAAGTTAGAATCTAAATAATTCTATATTTAAAGAGTGGAATTGTGTAGTTATTGCAATTTTAATGTCTTACATTATATTTCACTTCTCATCTTTTTCTTTGGATCTTATTAAGGGATTTTGAAAAGAAATAAGTTAGAAAATGGTGTGTAAGGTACAGATTCTATTTATTCATAGATTTGCACTGCCTATTTCTGTAATTTGAATGAGAATTCCCTATTTCATTTGTATATATAAAAGTTGAATATAGTGTAAAAGGATTTGAATTGCAAATTCTATTAATGTTGATTCAAGTAATTTAGTATAAAATAAGTTTGGTATGGACTCTGTTTGTATACAAGTCTATTGTTGAATAAAGAATATTGGATGTACGGTATGTTTGTTGATACAGAATTGGACTTGTATAAATTTAAAATTTTGACATTTAAACGATTATTTAAGGCATAATCTTTGTACGCTTAGAAATATTTTAGACATGTATTTATATATATATATATAAACATATAAATAACATATAATTAATAGCGTATTAATTGCGTCATAAATAGGTTATTAATTAGTTTTAAATCCTCCTTAGGAAAGAGATTGATAGTTAAGGCGAAGTAAGGGTTTTCCTTATAAGTCCTTAGTAGGGAATGCTGTGAGGTGTGCTATAGTATGTTAAGAGAGTGTAGATTATGACTAAGTTATAGGATGTGAGGTCAATCAAAGCACATGGAAGTCTACCCAGCTAATATGGCTACCAGTAGTGTGACTTTGGGGTTGATGTGAGACATCATATGTAATAAGTACCCATGGAGGACATGAAGTTAGTCCCAAATTCCGTTGGATAATCCTACGCACTATCTTGGCTACCAGTACATACGAATAGTCGGACTAATGTGAGATGTCACGGTTTGGGTTACGGGTCATAATACGAAGGACTTGCTTCGGGGTTGAAGGTATTAAGTACCTGATTGAGGGCATGCCTCCTCCCTATGTAGGAAGTATCAAATGGTCGGGGTTAGCGGTTAGGCATGATAAAGGATATCTCAGGGAGGGTCCATTTTGGGTTTGAAGTATTAAGTGGCTATTACAAGGTCCGCCTCTCCCATAAGGAACTATTAAGTGGCCTAAAGAGAATTTGTGCAATGTCAACTAGATAGTACCAGAGAATAGTCCGTCTTGGGATTGGAATTAAATGATGGGGATTCCAAAATCGTTGAAGAACAATCATCACTAATGAAATAATAATGGAAGTCAACTATAAGTTTAATACAGCGACAAAGAGACTAACATATCAAAATAGACCACACCATATAGTGTACAAGTCTAACGTATCAAAATAGACAACTATGCCAATTTACCTATTGCAAACAAATATAGGCAAACATCATCCAAACTGTATACAAAGAAATAAACTGATAGGTATTAGTCATCCGGTCTATAGACTAATCATGCATATAACACCTGTCCAAGAAACGAGAGGGCAGCCCATAACAAACCTAGCACTCCAAAATAGGTATGCATACTCAATTCTAAGAATGTATCGACTCTCAAGTTGATGAAAAATGAGTCACCGTCTCTTAGGGATCTATTGGCCTAAAACCGAACACCCTAAGATAATCAACTCTAAAGTGTAAATCACATTCGCTTTAGTAATTACTGAAACTTAACTAATTGTTCCATGCCAGAAAGTGAAATTCCAATATTTACAAAAATCTAGTAAATTCTAATCAAACTCTATTTAAAAAATTATAATAATAAGCAAAAGAATTGTACGGAATGTCTCATACCAATCCGACAATTCAATCGTTTATTAAAATTCTTCGTTTCATAGAAAAGCACAAAATCCATTAGAAATTGAAATCAAAGCTTATTCACTTGTAATTAAAAAAGAAAAGAGTTAAATGATTTTATTTTAAAATATAAGTATGAAATTTTCAAAGACTTTAAACTTTTTCAAAAAATCATTTAAACAACATTTATAACTAAAATCACTTGAATCGAATTTATTACTTTTATAACCAACTTTCTAAAATAATACCATACCTCATCTTTTGCCTCTATAACATTTTCAAAATTATATACTTATCAAAGGAAAATTTAAAAAGGTTTTATAAATTATTAGTGTCAAAAATGGCATTAACACCCATAGGATTAT
Source organism: Allium fistulosum (assembly GCA_030737815.1). Classification (NCBI taxonomy): domain Eukaryota; kingdom Viridiplantae; phylum Streptophyta; class Magnoliopsida; order Asparagales; family Amaryllidaceae; genus Allium; species Allium fistulosum. The sequence continues at coordinate 426,484,895 of CM060906.1, forward strand.
GTAGAGAAATAAAAGTGATGAAAAGTAAATTGAAAATAAGAAATAAACATTACATAAACGATTTATAGTGGTTCGACAAGGTGTGCCTACGTCCACTTAACAATTCATCTCGTTTTGTTGCTGAAAATACAACAAATATTCTTATGGTTCATCACCGAACGATAAGTGATTAGAAGAATCAAGTACAAATGCTGGAAAGTGAAAACGATTCCTCAAATAAAGCCCTTCATGGTCTAGTTATAGGTGTAGGTCGGCGGGAAAGTCTCAGGCACGTCCAAACCCACGTTCTCCATGATCTCCCAGTAGTTCCTGAAGAAGAAGACGTGGCCAGCTCAAAAATCTCTATGGGTCGATACCTAACCATAGCTATGGGTTAGTCCCGACCCATAAAACTTTGTCAATCATCATTTTGGACTTTTGGAGATTGGTTGTTTGACTATTAGCTTTATGGTTCCTTGGTTGTTTGAGTCATTACAAGCTTGCTTTTGAGTCCAATTTATGGGTCGATGAGAAGCTGTAGTTGCTTATTTGAAGTGCTTGAGAAGAATGATAGGGAGCTTCATGCGAACGATGATATAGAGCTTGGAATGTGCTTCGGGACCTTTGGCTAGTATGCGGTGAGAAAATGGGACCATCCCCGTAAAGTTTTATGGGTCGGTACCGAACCTTAGACTTATGAAAAATCTTCTTTGTTTAATGAGTGGTGTGCTTTGTTTTAGTCTCCGGGCTTGGTTCAACCAACCCCTTGAGCCTTCTGGCTATTCTCTTGAGTCACTCCATTCAATAGTCTTTGTGTATGACTTGTTTAATTTGACCGAGTATTGCCGGGTCAAAAGGTCAGATAACACTTGCCACCTAAAGTACATCTCGTTTCAAATGTGATGTGCTTTTAATCGGATTAGGTTAGGATTGTCATGTCAAATCTTAAGTCATGTCAAATCTTAAGTCATGTTTTGAATAGTTGTTATCCTTCCTTAGATCTATTCCTGTGAATAATCGTACCTTTTCCTTTTTGCCATGACGTTTCAATGGTTTCTAGGATTATAAAATTAATAATTGCCTTCATGATTTGTTGTTCCAAGTTTTCCATTCTCGAATATTTCCATTTCTAGAATTTTTAGGTTATGATTTTCCATTGATCGAATTTTGAAATTAACTATTCCGCACACATAGGCACACACATATACATGTATACAGAAGTCCAAGAGTATACGGGCGTAGATGAGCATGTATGTTGAATCACGCTTCCCTTCTTTCCTTTTGTTATTGGATTGTTTGGTACTGAACCATATGGTTCGGTATCGACCCAAGGACTTAGGATTTGAGCTGGTCCATAGCCAAAAAATTGGCTTTGGCCTTATAAAACTTGGCTGACCCATGCCCTTCTCTTCGCTTTGCCTTGTTATCTTCTTTTAGATTTGAGTTCGGCCATTAAAGGACTTCAGGAATTAAGATTTAAACTTGAACGTCGCCGCGCCTCTCGAACCAAACTTGACCTCAGTTTCTGTAACGACCTGTATTTTTACGGATCGAAAGATTGTAGAACTGTTATCATTAGGTCGTTAGTGTTGTTAAGTCGACCAGAGTTTAAGTCGTCCAGAGTTAGGTCGTGTAGCAGGTTGGGTTATGGAGCGACTTAGTGGCTTAGGTGAGCGACTTAAAGAAGTTGACGACTTAAGGGGTAGACGACTTAAGGGTTTAGACGACCTAAGGAAACTAGCGGCATAGGTGAGCGACCTAAGGAGAATGAGAAACCTAAGCGGGTTAACGACCTAGGGAGTTTGGGTCGTTCGAGCGACTTAAGGAGTTGTTATAGTTAGGTCGTGAGCGACCTATGGGGTGATGTACTTAGTTAGGTCGTGAGCGACCTAAGTTTAGCAGTTATGAGTAGTTAGGTCGTCCAGACGACTTAGGTGTTAGGTTGAGAGACCCTGTGTTTAGTTAGGTCGAGACCTTGGATGAGTCGTTAAGTCGTGAGGGTTCGTTAAGTCGTATCTCAGTTAGGTCGTAGGTCGCGCATTAGTGTTGAGTCTTAGGTTGTGACATTTTTAGACCGTGGATGCGCATATGCGGTAGGTCGTTAGGTCATGGAAGCGCATATGCGTTAGGTCGTGTGGATGGGTAGGTCGGCAAGAGTTAGGTCGTGGACGACTTAAGGGGGCGGACGGCCTAAGGATTTCCAGCCTATAAATACACGGTTCTATTTCACTTTTTGGGATCCAGATTTTGAAGCGACAAAGTGCTGCCATTTTGAGAGCTCGAGAACTACACTTCTTCATTTCTTATCTCTTCTTTAATTTTGTGCTTCCTTCCATCCAAATCGAAGATCAAATCGAAGATCCAAGAGCTTAGATTGAAGATCTACAACCATCGAAGAGAGATTTCATCGTTTGAAGCGGAATTTAGACGGATCAAGTTAGATCCTTCGCTGTCCAGATCTGAAGTGTGTTGCTTTTGGAGTGTTTAGGTGATTTGGTGAGTGGTGATTATCTCTCACACGGACCCAAAGGAGTATATTGGATCGGTGGCTTGATTATGTGTTAAAAATAGTGATTTCATGCATTTTCGTAAACCTAAGTATAGATCTATTGTTCATGATGATCTGACATCCATTTTACTACATGTTAACCTATGCAAGTTCATTCATCAAGTTGTAGAGATATTGCTCATGATTCATGCTTGTTAGATTTGGACTCTTTATTTACAAGATTGCCATTATTTTTATAATTGTTTATTAGATCATGTTTGAATGCTTGATTACTTGGATTAATGATTGACTTGATTGATTGTTATAAATTAGTTGATTGATGATTTGATTTGGACAAGTTGGTCGAAGATGATTCAAAAGCTAAGGGAAAGGCTCTTGAATAAGAAAAGCTGCTCGTGGCATATGACGTGGATGATAAAGCTCATATGGATAGATTTGATGATGATGTTGAGATGAGGCTTTGCTATGATGAGATGAAGCGAGGCATGATGTGATGTAGCCTTGGTATAATCCAGACGGGATCATTCCAAGCATGTTGATAACTCGAGGGATGGTTCGAGTTCGTTGATAATGGTTGGCTCGAGAGGGGTTTGAGCTAGTATGAAAATAGTCGTCGAGGAGGATGACTAGAATGCTGAGATTTCATCGTTGTTGAAGGTTATAGAAGACTCAAAGCAAGAGTACACTGGGCAGATCCGATAGTCCCAAAAGACTACAGTTGGTAGTCGAGTACTCTGGGCAGATTCGATAGTCCTTGGCACGGGCTGCGACGACGTGCGGAGTTCTGTCTAGAACCGGGGTTACCATTAGCCCTTGACGGACGGCTGAAAGAATGTGCCGGTCATTCAATTAACGGTGGTATCGAAGCAATGATAACACTGATAGCCAGAGTCATGGATGTTTGGTTGTATCGTCATTCGGTCTCAAGAGCAATATTTTCTGGGTGCTTATCTGATCTTGGTTTAGGCCTTGGGGGTTTGTACTTGGAAAACATTGACCTTGACTCGAGTGATAATTGCTTTACTTTAAATGTTTGCTTTACTATGTTTACTTCTGCTTAGTGTGTCTGGGGGCTATCACTGTAGAAAGAGGTGGAGTGAGAGGGTTGGGTTCATATTCCTTTTACCTTTATGCTCTTTTGGTATGTTGTTAGTTAATTTACCGCTCACTAAGACTGTTGTTTGACTCAAGGTTTTATGTTCAAATCTTATTACCTTGGGCTTTTCATCCATTTTGGGATGGGCAGACTAGGTAGCAGGTGACAGGTGCTGTTCTTAGTTTCCAACGATGCTGATGACGAAGAAGAGCTGGAGGCTTGCATATTATTTTCTTATTATATGTACTGGATGTTCTACTGCTTGTATATTCTCTGAGTGATATGTAGTGAGGCTGGATGTATTGACTATTCAGATTTTTGTATCAACTATTATGAGGCTTATTTGATGCGATTCTGTTCTGTGTTGCTTCACTATGTATATTTTTCTCTATGGTATATTTATCCATGCGCTGTGAGTAATACGATAGATTCTGCTGTTTTAACTTACCTCTGACGATCATTCATGGCTGCCTGGCATACTTTTCAGCGCACTATTTCTATGTTTAGTGCAGGAGTCATGGGCGGTCGTCACATTTGGTATCACAGCCTTGGTTAATCGATTTTACCCAACGCTCGCTGACGTAACTACGTATGAGAGACGTAATTGTATTTTGATGGATGATTACTATATATAATATAGTAGCTTAGAAGAATTTGAGTTCTTTATGCAGTTGTTTCTCAAGGTGTGCTGATCATTTCTTTTATAGATATTAAGAATGAGTCAAAGAGGGAGACCAGCTGCTAGGGAACGCCGTGCTGTTGAGGGGGCTGCTGATTATGCTGCTATGTTCGAGGCTATGATGACTTCAATCATGAGGAGGATGCCAGCTCCGGGGCCAGCAGTTGATGTTGGAATTCAAGTTCAAGCTCCAAGACCGGTGGATTTTGCTAAGCTGTGTAAAGACTATACTGCTCTTGGAGGAAAGGTTTTCTTGGGAACAGAGTCAACCATTGAAGTCCAGAGATGGATAGATGCTTGTAGAAGAATCTTTGGTGACTTAGGAATCGAGGATGCAACTAGAAGGAAGCTCGCATCAAGACAGCTTCAAGGGAGAGCTTTTGACTGGTGGAACTCTATCACCATTGATACTCCGGAGGAAGAAATTACTTGCGAGCAATTCCAAGCCAGATTTGAAGCTAAGTTCATTTCTACAGCTCAAAAATCTGTTCTGTTTAAGAATTTTGTGGAGCTCAAGCAAGGTGGAAGACCAGTTCTTGAGTATGTTTCTGAGTTTGAAGCTTTGTCCAAGTATGCCCGATCGTATATTGAATCTCCTTATCAGAAGAACGAGAAGCTTGTGACAGGCTTGGACAGTTATCTTGGGAGACAGTTGGTGGATCATTTGGACGGTCCATTTGAGAAGCTTGTGGAGAAAGCTCTCAGGCACGAAAATCTGTTTCCTAAAGAAGGATCTGTTGTTGCTGTGGCCAAGGAAGAGTCTAAACCACAGCAGGGTTGAAACAAGAAGAGGAAGCAGCAGCAAAAGGGTAAGGATGGCCAGAAGAAGCCGAAGGGCGAAGTGACCTGCTACAATTGTCAGCAGAAGGGCCATTTCTCCAGAGATTGCAAGAATCCAAATGTGCCGGTGAAGTGCCACAACTATGACAAGCCGGGGCATATTAAGAAGAATTGTCCAGAACCGCGGAAGGACAAGCAGATTGTGCAAGCTTATGCTTTGGGGGCTGTTCCATCATCTTCAAAAGCTCCTACCGCTGAAGAGAAAGGAAAGAGTGTGGTGGTTCAAGGTACTCTTTCCATATATGGTGTTCCAATTAGAGTGTTATTCGATACTGGGGCGTCGCATTCTTTTGTTTGTAATGAACTTGTATGCCGGTTGGGTTTAAAACCGGATATTGTCGATAGACCATTGATTGTGACTAATCCAGTTGGGGGTTCGTCTTGTCTATGTATGCTATGTTGTGGTCTGGTTGTATCGAGTCATGATTGTTCTTTTGTTTGTGATTGTTTTGTTCTGAACTTTGCGGGGTTTGGAATTATTTTGGGTATGGACTGGCTTAGGAAGTATGCGGCAAAGGTTGATTGTGAAAGGTTGGAGGTGACAGTCGAGAATGTGGAAGGGTGAAAGGTTGTAATATGATGTAAGCATGAGGAAGGCGTCTTCATGAGCTTCATGTATTCGCTAGTTGTTCCACGGGATTTGAGGATGTCTTTGATGAGGTCAAAGGGTTACCGCCGCATAGAGAGATCGAGTTTCGTATCGATCTAGTTGAAGGAGCCAGACCTGTTGTGATGCCTCTTAGGCGGATGGCGCCTAGGGAACAGCAGGAGTTGAAGGTGCAGGTTGATGATCTTTTACAGAAAGGATTCATTCGGCGTAGTGTGTCCGAATGGGGTGCACCAGTTGTGTTTGCAACCAAAGAAGATGGATCATTGAGGTTGTGTGTGGATTATCGTGAGCTGAATAAAGTGAGTAAGAAGAACAAGTACCCAATGCCAAGAATAGATGACTTGTTCGATCAACTTCACGAAGCTAAGGTGTTTTCTCAGATGGATTTGGCAACGGGATTTCACCAGTTAAGAGTGGCTAAGGATAGTGCGCCGAAGACTGCTTTCAGGACACCATCCGGTTTCTTTGAGTGGTTGGTAATGCCATTTGGATTGACCAATGCGCTAGCATATTTTGTGGATCTTATGAATAGAGTGTTCAGAGATCAGTTGAACAAGTTCGTACTAGTGTTTGTGGATGATATTTTGATTTATTCCAGAACTAAAGAAGAGCACATGACGCACTTGCGTATTGTTTTGGAAATCTTATGGAAACATCAGCTGAAGGCTAAGTTTTCGAAGTGTCACTTCTGGAAGAGCGAAGTGAAGTTCTTAGGCCATATTATCTCTGGAAGCGGAATAGCGGTTGATCCCGCCAAGATAGCAGCAATCCAGGATTGGGGTAGACCTAAGAATGCATCTGATGTGAGAAGATTTCTTGGATTAGCAGGATACTATCGTCGATTTATCAATGACTTTTCCAAGGTGGCTGTACCATTAACAGGATTGACGAAAAAGAATCAAGTATTCAGATGGGATGCTAAGTGTGAGCAAGATTTCAGAATCTTGAAAGAGCTACTGACAAGTGCTCCTGTTTTGACTATTCCAAGTGGAAATGATGAGATGGTGGTTTATACCGATGCATGTGGTACTGGACTTGGAGCAGTGCTGGTGCAGAAGGGTAAAGTTGTTGCATATGCAAGTCGACAACTGAAGCCACATGAAAGGAATTATCCGACTCATGATTTGGAGTTGGCAGCGATTGTATTTGCTCTGAAGATGTGGAGACATTACCTATTGGGAGTTCGATTCGAGTTGTTTACAGATCATAAGTCGTTGAAGTATCTTTTCTCCCAAAAGGATTTGAATCTTCGGCAGCAACGATGGCTAGAGTTTTTGGCATCATATGATTTTGGTATAGCCTATACTCCGGGAAAGGGTAACGCAGTGGCAGATGCGTTAAGTCGAAGACATGCAGGATTGGGAGCCATGTTTTCAGAATGGAAGAGTCTCGAGTATTTAGCTGGATTTGACTTCGGGCCCAGATGTGAATTGGAACCTGAGATGTTGGCAAACCTATCGATAAGACCGACTCTTGTGGAAAGAATTGGCGAGAGCCAAAAGCGAGACGATAAGCTTGTCAAGATTATCTGTGATTTGGAATCTGGATTGGACCTAGAAAAGGATAAAGGATTCGAGGTCGATCGAGAGGGTTGGCTTCGGAAGCAAGGACGACTAGTTGTTCCTAATATAGATGAATTGAGAAATGAAGTTCTGAAGGAAAGTAATCACTCAAAGCTGACAATTCATCCAGGTGGAAATAAGATGTATCGGGATATGAAGAGAACCTATTACTGGGAAGGTATGAAGAAGGATGTTGGAAATTTTATTTCCAAGTGCATGAACTGCCAGATGGTAAAAGCTGAGCAAAAGAAGCCCAGTGGATTGCTTCAGCCATTAGAAGTTCCTACATGGAAGTGGGAGCAAATATCGATGGATTTTATTGATGGGCTACCTAGAACAAAAACCGGAAATGAAGGGATTTGGGTCATCGTAGATCGTCTGACTAAGAGTGCAAGATTCATTCTTGTTCGATCGACCAGGACTGCATCAAAGTTGGTTGAGCTGTATGTTAAGTGGATAGTTCGATTCCATGGTATTCCGAAGAGTATAGTGAGTGATCGAGACCCATTGTTCACTAGTGGATTTTGGAAGAGCTTTCAGGAAGTTTTGGGAACTGAACTGTGTTTGAGTACAGCTTATCACCCCCAAACAGATGGTCAGACCGAGAGAGTCAATCGGGTTTTGGAAGATCTCCTTAGAGCTTGTGTTTTAGATTTCGGAGGATCATGGGAAGATCACCTTCATTTGGTAGAATTTTCATATAATAACAGTTACCAGTCAAGCATTGGTATGGCACCGTATGAAGCATTGTATGGAAGACCGTGTAACTCTCCGACATGTTGGTTAGAAACAGGAGAAAAGCTGATACTTGGGCCAGAAATGATTCGACAGACTTCGGACTGCTTAAAGATCATTCGGCAACGAATGAAGGCAGCCCAAGACCGACAGAAAAGTTATGCCGATAAGCGTCGTAAGGATTTGGAATTCGACGTAGGTGATATGGTTTTTGTGAAGATTTCTCCACTGAAGAATGTTATTCGATTCGGGAGGAAAGGAAAATTGACTCCGAGATTTGTTGGACCATTCCCAATCATCGAGCGAATTGGAAAGCTCGCCTACAAATTGGAGTTATCAGAAAAGATGATGGGTGTGCACAATGTTTTTCATGTATCGTATCTACGGAAGTATGTGCACGACTCGAATACGGTGGTTTCTGCTGATAGCTGTGAAGATTTTGAAGTTGACCTAGTTGATAAGAGACCTCGTAAGCCGCTTCATGTTGTGGAAACTGACACGAAATAGCTTAGGAGGAAGGTAGTTAGGTTGCTCAAGATACAATAGGGTGATGATGTTAACGACTGTACATGGGAGGTGGAAGAGAGGATGAAGGCAGCTCATCCTGAACTCTTTGAGGAATGGCCATAAGGTGTCGTGTCATCTCACGACATTGTAACTTGTTCTAGTCTTAGAATTCTGCATGGTAGGCTAGTAATTGGATGCATGATTTGATATTGCTATGGATGGTAGGCATGCATAATAGTTTTTGATTGCTCTTGTTTGTTTGGAATTTCGAGGGCGAAATTCCTAAGGGGGAGAGAATGTAACGACCCGTATTTTTACGGATCGAAAGATTGTAGAACTGTTGTCATTAGGTCGTTAGTGTTGTTAAGTCGACCAGAGTTTAAGTCGTCCAGAGTTAGGTCGTGTAGCAGGTTGGGTTATGGAGCGACTTAGTGGCTTAGGTGAGCGACTTAAGGAAGTTGATGACTTAAGGGGTAGACGACTTAAGGGTTTAGACGACCTAAGGAAACTAGCGGCATAGGTGAGCGACCTAAGGAGAATGAGCAACCTAAGCGGGTTAACGACCTAGGGAGTTTAGGTCGTTCGAGCGACTTAAGGAATTGTTGTAGCTAGGTCGTGAGCGACCTATGGGGTGCTGTGCTTAGTTAGGTCGTGAGCGACCTAAGTTTAGCAGTTATGAGTAGTTAGGTCGTCCAGACGACTTAGGTGTTAGGTCGAGAGGCCCTGTGTTTAGTTAGGTCGCGACCTTGGATGAGTCGCTAAGTCGCGAGGGTGTTGAGTCGTTAAGTCGTATCTCAGTTAGGTCGTAGGTCGCGCATTAGTGTTGAGTCTTAGGTCGTGACATTTTTAGACCGTGGATGCGCATATGTGGTAGGTCGTTAGGTCGTGGAAGCGCATATGTGTTAGGTCGTAGGTCGTGTGGATGGGTAGATCGGCAAGAGTTAGGTCGTGGACGACTTAAGGGGGCGGACGACCTAAGGATTTCCAGCCTATAAATACACGGTTCTATTTCACTTTTTGGGATCCGGATTTTGAAGCGACGAAGTGCTGCCATTTTGAGAGCTCGAGAACTACACTTCTTCACTTCTTATCTCTTCTTTAATTTTTTGCTTCCTTCCATCCAAATCGAAGGTCAAATCGAAGATCTAAGAGCTTAGATTGAAGATCTACAACCATCGAAGAGAGATTTCATCGTTTGAAGCGGAATTTTGACGGATCAAGTTAGATCCTTCGCTGTCCAGATCTGAAGTGTGTTGCTTTTGGAGTGTTTAGGTGATTTGGTGAGTGGTGATTATCTCTCACACGGACCCAAAGGAGTATATTGGATCTGTGGCTTGATTATGTGTTAAAAATAGTGATTTCATGCATTTTCGTAAACCTAAGTATAGATCTATTGTTCATGATGATCTGACATCCATTTTACTACATGTTAACCTATGCAAGTTCATTCATCAAGTTGTAGAGATATTGCTCATGATTCATGCTTGTTAGATTTGGACTCTTTATTTACAAGATTGCCATTATTTTTATAATTGTTTATTAGATCATGTTTGAATGCTTGATTACTTGGATTAATGATTGACTTGATTGATTGTTATAAATTAGTTGATTGATGATTTGATTTGGAAAAGTTGGTCGAAGATGATTCAAAAGCTAAGGGAAAGGCTCTTGAATAAGAAAAGCTGCTCGTGGCATATGACGTGGATGATAAAGCTCATATGGATAGATTTGATGATGATGTTGAGATGAGGCTTTGCTATGATGAGATGAAGCGAGGCATGATGTGATGTAGCCTTGGTATAATCCAGACGGGATCATTCCAAGCATGTTGATAACTCGAGGGATGGTTCGAGTTCGTTGATAATGGTTGGCTCGAGAGGGGTTTGAGCTAGTATGAAAATAGTCGTCGAGGAGGATGACTAGAAGGCTGAGATTTCATCGTTGTTGAAGGTTATAGCAGACTCAAAGCAAGAGTACGCTGGGCAGATCCAATAGTCCCAAAAGACTACAGTTGGTAGTCGAGTACTCTGGGCAGATTCGATAGTCCTAGGCACGGGCTGCGAAGACGTGCAGAGTTCTGTCTAGAACCGGGGTTACCATTAGCCCTTGACGGACGGCTGAAAGAATGTGACGGTCATTCAATTAACGGTGGTATCGAAGCAATGATAACACTGATAGCCAGAGTCATGGATGTTTGGTTGTATCGTCATTCGGTCTCAAGAGCAATATTTTCTGGGTGCTTATCTGATCTTGGTTTAGGCCTTGGGGGTTTGTACTTGGAAAACATTGACCTTGACTCGAGTGATAATTGCTTTACTTTAAATGTTTGCTTTACTATGTTTACTTCTGCTTAGTGTGTCTGGGGGCTATCACTGTAGAAAGAGGTGGAGTGAGAGGGTTGGATTCCTATTCCTTTTACCTATATGCTCTTTTGGTATGTTGTTAGTTAATTTACCGCTCACTAAGACTGTTTTCTGACTCAAAGTTATATGTTCAACTCTTATTACCTTGGGCTGTTCATCCATTTTGGGATGGGTAGACTAGGTAGCAGGTGACAGGTGCTGTTCTTAGTTTCCAATGATGCTGATGACGAAGACGAGCTGGAGGCTTGCATATTATTTTCTTATTATATGTACTGGATGTTCCGCTGCTTTTACATTCTCTGAGTGATATGTAGTGAGGCTGGATGTATTGACTATTCAGATTTTTGTATCAACTACTATGAGGCTTATTTGATGCGATTCTGTTCTGTGTAGCTTCACTATGTATATTTTTCTCTATTGTATTTTTATCCATGCGCTGTGAGTAATACGATAGATTCTGCTGTTTTAACTTACCTCTGACGATCATCCATGGCTGCCTGGCACACTTTTCAGCGCACTATTTCTATGTTTAGTGCAGGAGTCATGGGCGGTCGTCACAGTTTCCTTTTAGCCTCGACAATCGAACATCTCCTCCACCTCGACCCAAATCGACACCTCTTGGAATGACTTTTGACCCATACCAACCTCATACAAGCATAGACCGTATCCTTATACTTAGAACTTCGACCTTGAGCTTATTTTGGTGAGTGGTGATAACTGAGAGTGGCTAGAGATGAGCGATGTTGAGGAGCGCGCTTGGATGGAGCTTGCGACATGAAGAGGAGGAGAAAAAAAGCTTGAAATCTTCGAAGTGGGATGGTTCAATATCGGACCAAGCCCTTCATGGGATCTTCTGAGTTCTTCTCTTTATACATGTGCAGTCTGTTTCTAGTAAACTCAACACTCTGGATTCCAAGGAATCCCAAGCATGCTTCTGACAACATGTAGCTCGTTAAGACAGTTAGTAATGACGGTCGCTTCGAGCAATTTTCGATCTTTGAAATGGACAGTTGCACTATACATCGTACATTTGCACTTTACGTCATTGCATAACACTGCACGAGATTCATTATAGCATATATGTAAACTTTTAATCCATCTAATGTTGATTGTGCATTGAATTTTTGATTGCAATGGACATCAGGCATTCCGAGCGCCTTTCTTCTCAAACTGTCGGCTCATCAACCGACGATATAACAAATCAGATACTGAGTCAAGCTCGACAAGAGCTTCTTCAAAGAAACAAACTTCGGCACAACCTGTTGTTTAACTTAATACTCCTTAAGAAGATCAGCCTACTTAGAGAGTCCAAAGTGAGCCTGTGTAAGAAACAAAAGTAGAACCTGCTCCTAACACACTCCTAGACGTGGTTATATTGGAAGAGCCCATTGATTCAGTTGCCTGCAAAGTTGATGAGGCATTGCTTAGGAGGATCTGTGAGAAGGACGACATTCTATGGGACAACCTGATGGTCCCAACCTGTCTCTAGAGGGCACATCACCCTCCTGAATGATATACGCCCTGTAACAAGTACATGTGCATGTTAGGGGGAGTTCCACCGTTTAACACGTTCATAAGATAAACTTTGCATCAAATGAAGTTGGCTCCTACTCAACTCCACCCGAACAACTATGCTTTTCTCAACTGCTTGTACATCTTCTTTGCTTATCACTTTCAATGGGTTTTGACTTTTCAAGGGATCCGATACTCGTATAGTTTCAAGCGTTATAAACGGAGTCCTTCTCGTATCTTTCTAGAGTTGTCTAGGATGTACAAAGTTATGGCCGGAACCTAGAACAAGTTAAGTTATTTCAAGAAGGAGTTCTTTTTTATTCATTGTCCTCCTGGGATCGCGTAATAGTGGCTATCTGGATGTAAGTCTTTATTCTCGTCTCTCGGGTATAAATCCATATCCTTGACTTCGTGATTTCTAATTAACTTTTGCCTTTCGCAGATGTTCCACGTTGGGATAATAATGCTACCCTGGTTGAGATTGTGCAATAACTTCAGGCACTCCCCGTAGTAGTGAGAAGAGTTGTTGCTTACTGATGAAAATATCTTGGCTTATCGCTTATTGGACCCTAACCGTAGTGTCGGTACTATTTTGGTTGTCACAGACAGTGAGGAGGATGAACAGTAGCTAAGAATGACGACGATGAATCACCGGCGCCCCCAGTCCAAAGTCCAATAGTTGGGACCGATGATGTCCGAGAGCCTACTGAAGTGGGGGAAATCAGACGTGGAGAAGAAGGAGTAGGGGGCATGAAGAAGAAGGTGACAATGATAATGATCAGCAACCTCTCTAGAGGAAAATATTTAAGATTAAGCTTCCAAAAAAGAAGACTCTAATTCCACCTCCTCAAGTTACATCCATACTCAAGACTTCTGTACAAACTTTTGAAGACCCTTATGCTGCCGTTGGGGCCATTCTAGATGTGATCGAATCATATGGTCTGGCCAATATGAGTCTCGGGGATGTTGCATCCTCTATTCGCTTCAATGAAAATATTCCTTCAACCAAGATATGGGAGATCACCTTTGTCAGCAAAATTAGAACCCATGGTCCATTGAAGGGAAACCAGGACACTAACACGCACATACATAAACATTGTACTTTAATCAGTACATGTGGTGTTTTAATCCGGTTAAGACTAACTTGTTTCTATTCAATGTGCAAATTATATGGACCGTCATGGATTATATGATGATTTCCAGGAGTATACGGGGTATCGCCATAAGCACAAACCAACCATGCAGCCTCACAAGTCTGGTTATGGGTCTGAGTCCAGCCGGTACTCGAGCCGAGATCATGGAAGTAAAGAGAAAGAGTACAAGTCGCACAATTCATCGTGTAAGCATCGCTCTAAATCCATATCTACCCCATCCAAGGGGTTAGAGTGACATTCTAGTCGTCCAGGTAATTGTCCCATGCTTCTCAGCAATCTTAACACCCTACAAAGTTCACCGCATCTGATTCCACTTGACGCAAGTATGATAAGGCACCTGTTGAGAAGCCGGTTGAACAAACTGATAAACAGTCTATTGTATAAGCAGAGCGATCGATCTCTTCGAACCCTCTAGCTGATTTGCAACGTTGCTTTCCCAAGATCAATTTCAAATCTTGCAAGTTTGTTATGAGCATAAAGGATATTCCTGAGCGATACCAGACTGAGACAGTTGCTTATATCAATGATGTCTATGATAAGTTTTTCGCTTGGAAAAGGTTAACTGGAAGAATATGGGAATATTCTGAGGAATTGGAAGTTGAAATCATGGGAATGAAACTTATAAGGACTAGAATAATGCGACCGTTTCCCATCTCGATAAGGAAGTTTCCGGGTTGAAGAAGGCAAAAGAGGAGGCTGGCCAAAAGGTCATGGAACTACATACTACGATTGAGCAAGAAAGAAAGAACCACGTGATCGAAGTTTAATCCATTCACCATAGAAATTATGATCTGGTTGAAGGGGTTAAAGCATTAAAGGCAGAACTTGAGAAGGAGAAGAAAGAGAAAGATGAGGCTCTTCTGACTGCTCATAACTATTATAACGATTTTCTTAATGCGTGGGAAGAAAGAGATGCCACTCGTAGAGAAAGGGACGAGGCACTGGATAAAGCTAATAGAGCGGATGAATTAGTAGCCTCTGTAGAGAGATGGATTAAGGATAGCTTTGATCCACTCATCACAAATTACAATGCTAATGATCTCAAGTTTAGAGACCTAGCATGGCTTGGTAAGGCTTATCCCCACACCTTGGCAATGGCTTGGGAGAAATTAGTGAGTGATGAGCTAAAACACTTAAGGGATGGTGAGGAGGACCTGGAGGGGTTGGAAAAGAAGTTTCCGAGCGAGGAGGAAATCGAAGTGCTTAGAGCCGGCGAGCACATTTTTCACCCTGAACTTGTTGTCGTTACTCAAAGGGACCAAGCTGAAGGTTTTGGCACCACTCCTCAAGATATTACTACAAGCCTTACCTCTGAGCCACTAGCTGCCTTTGTCCTTTCATCGGATCTTAGATGCAATCTAGATTCATCGCAATTTCACAGGCCTAGCATGTTGTCTTCCATCCAACAAGGAAAATCGAATGGTACTCCTGCACATTCAGTGCCACATTCGGGTGAAGGTACATCATCAACTTCACCAATTTTTAAGAGGGCATACATGACATCGGTTGACATTGCTATTCTCTGATTTAACCTTTCTCAAATTTCAGGTCAGCCGGCAATCTCATATTGGCTCAAGAAAAGCTCCCGACCGGGTCCACATGCAACAACGATAGACTCAATGATCGTGTCCATCTCCGGGATGATCTCGACCATTCTGATTAGTGATACCCCCGGCCTTGATGCATAGAAGATCCAAGCTTTGGACGAAGAAGGGATCGGTGAGTTTCAGGAAATTCAGGTTGATGAAGATATTTTGATGATGGTGTCTTCGAAACCTACTTTGAAGCCTAGGATGCAGGAGATTTACAACCAACAAGTTCTAGATGTATTGGATGCTGCCAAAATCAAGCAAGAGCCGATTGATCCACCTCCAATTCTGTTGTCCGTTGCTTTGCCTACTAACTCCATTCCTTTGGGCGGTAATACTCAGAGTGCGCCCATTACTTCATCATAGAGCACCCTAGAAAATGGCCAAGGGAGTGGAGGATAAGGAAGCAAAAGGAATCCTGAAGCAAAAGGAGGTAGGCAGTCTTCCGATGAGGGAAAGAAAGGAAAAAGGAATAAGAAGAAGTAAATCGACCATTTCCTTTATGCTTTTGTTTTGTCGCAATAATTAGGCACTTTGTTTCTTTTTTCTTTTGGCCAGTATTGTGCGGCTCGGCATCCATTTTTGCTTTTGATGTTAATAACTCTTATAGTTATTTTGGTTGTGAAATAAAAGACTTTTGTTTTTGGCTTAAGTCTTGTGTGAATTTATTTAAGCGTTTGAGAAATGCGCTTTACATTCAATGTTTCAGCGATCCACTTCTCATTGTTAACATCATACGTCAATGATATGATCTTGTTTTCAATGTTGGGTATTGATTGAAGCAATTCATATTCGAACATCTCTCCGGACATCCTTGTCTATGTTGGGCTTTGGGCATCTATAGAGTTAACCACTTAGCGTGGCGGTTTAAATATCCATTTCCAGGATTTACGTCTTCGATCATGCCTGATTCTAGGCATAAATTGAAGTTTGTAAATGAGATGTCGCCTATCTTTGGGCGTAGACCTTTTGTCATGCCTACTTCGAGCAATGGGTGTACGCTCTACCAGACTCTAGGTATGAGCAATAAAGGTGAACTGTCTTGTTCAATTGGTAAAGGTGAACAGTCTCGTCCAACCTTTGAATTGGCAATATCCATACTCTTGCCCCCAAGTCAAGGGTTTGAGGAGTTGTTTGGCACCTATCTCCAGGTACCTGCATACCTACAATTTTCATTTGCAAGTCTATTTAAATATACACCATTTACGGTGTTAAATTGAGTACAGACAAATTTTTGAGCTTCAGAAAGTCATTTCTTTCATAAAACATTCAAAATGGCAGACTCGGTCTGATTAAATGGGAAGATATATACAAATATACAATCAAGTGAAATAGCATCATAAATGTTTGCTATTCCACACCCGCAGAAGTGAGATCCTGTCTACCGTTGCCAGCTTGAATGTGCCATCTCCACGCTTTTGCTCAATTGCATATGGACCTTCCCATGTCGGACCCAAGTTCCTAGGGCCAGGAAAGATTCGTTTAAGAAGGAGATCGCCAATCTCAAAGGTCTTGGTTCTGACCTTCATGTTGTAGTGTCATGTGACTCGACTTCCATGTGTGGCTGCTCTCAACTCATCATTGTCGTGTTTCTCAACGATCATGTCTAGAGACTCCAATGGGAGTTGTTCATTTGCCTATGGGTTATAATGAGTCACTCAATGAGAAGGCATTTTAAGCTCCACCAGGATCATAGTCTCTGATCCGTAAGCAAGAGCGAATGGAGAGTGACCAATTGCCGGTGTGTGGGTCGTTCGATAAGCTCAAAGCTCTAATGGTAATTCATCGACCCACTTGCCTTTGGCCTTCTCCAATTGCTTCTTTAGAATGAAATAGATAATTTTATTCACTGCTTTGACCTGTCCATTCGCCTAGGGTGCACCATCGTGGCAAACCTCTTCTCGATACCATGCCTGTAGTAGAATTTCTTGAGTTCGGTGCTGTTGAATTGGGTTTCGTTATCTGATATGATCATTCATGTGATCCCCAAATGGCAGATGATATTTCTAACGATGAAGTTTATTACCTTATCGTGGTGATCATGGCTAACGGCTCAACCTCAGCCACTTAGTGAAGTAATCAACTACAACTATGTGTACTTTCCACCTCCTTTGGCTATCGGTAAAACACCGATAATATCGATTCCCCAGACTGCAAATAACCATGGACTGACCATTTGAGTAATTTCTATCAACGGGGCTCTCGGTATTTTGGTGAACTTTTGGCACTTGTCACACCTTCTTATATAATCAGCTATGCTTCAGTTAATAGTTTGCCAAAAATACCCATAATGAAGAATCTTCTTCGCTAAGGTTTGCCCCTTGGTGTAGTCGCCACGTGCTCCTTCATGAACTTCATTCGAATTCGCTTGATCTCATCGTCTACTACACACTGAAGCATGATGATGGAGAAACCTTTCATGTAAGACACTCCTTCTTGTATGATGAACCTTGGAGCTTTG
Source organism: Allium fistulosum (assembly GCA_030737815.1). Taxonomy (NCBI): domain Eukaryota; kingdom Viridiplantae; phylum Streptophyta; class Magnoliopsida; order Asparagales; family Amaryllidaceae; genus Allium; species Allium fistulosum. Next base: position 426,502,491 of record CM060906.1, read on the forward strand.
CAAAGGAGTTGGCATCGTTCACTTTTCCTGTTCGGAAGGATTCCTCTTTGTAAGTAACTTTTTGTTGGAGTCATCCATGACTCCTTCTCAGGCTAGGGCTCAGCCTCCAAGATCCAATTGACATATGTCTGGTTGATGCTTGGAATTGACAATACTTCTACCAAAATGAGACCCATGAGCTATTCATCCCCGGAACTGGCCAACTTTGCTAAAAAGTCGGCTTTCGTAATTTTCTCTCTAGGAATATGCATTATCGTATAATATTCAATATCACTAAGCAGCTCAAGGGCCCGGTTTAAATAAGGAGCTAGCCTAGCACCCTTCACTTGAAACTCCTTCTGCACTTAACGTACCATCAGCTAGGAATCACAGAAAATATACAAGGTTTAACTCTCGGTTCTTTGATAATTTTGAGTCCTGCAATCAAGTCCTCGTATTCTACTTAATTATTGGTTGTGAGAAAATTTAGTTTTAATATGTAATAAATTGGATGTTCCTCAGACACGACTCCGATGCCAGATCATCTTTCGTTAGACGCTCCATCAGTGTACATCTTCCACCTAGCATTATGTTTACCACTGCTCTTCGGGATATCAATTCGCGTAGCGTATTCAGCTATAAATCTGCCAAAGCTTGACCTGAATTTCTCTTCGAGGGTGATAAGATATATCGTATTGGCTCAACTAAATGTTCCATTTCAACAGCCATCCAAAAGTCTCCGGACCATGCAAGACTTATCGCAAAGGCTAGTCGGTAAGAACTTTGATCGGATGAGCTTGGAAATAAGGGCAGATCTTCCTTGAAGCGATTAATAGGCAGTATGCAAGCTTTTATGGCTTTGGATAATTTATTTCTACTCCTCTCAATCGCTTGCTGATGCAATAGACCAGTTGCTAGATTCAGGATTCCTCTTGAATGAGTGTGGTGCTCAAAGCACGCACCGACACTGCCAGATATATAAATAAATCCTCGTTATCCAATGGTTTGACAAAATTAGGGGTCTCTCTAAGTGATTCACCAGATCTTGGAATGCATCTGCACACTCTTGCGTCAAAGTAAAAGTCCTTCTTCCCTTCGGACTTTTTCCTTTCTTAATCATGTCAAAGAAAGGGATGCATTTTTCAGTAGCTCTAGAGACGAACCGACTTAGGGCGGCGACCTTTCCACTCAAGCTTTAGACCTCTTTGACTCTTTTCGGAGCCTCCATATCCCTTACCGCCTTTATCTTCTCCGGCTTGGCCTCAATCCTACGGGAATTTTAATGAAGTCCAATTTTTTTGATGCAACGTTAAAAGAGCATTTTAAAGGTTTGAGCTTCATCCTGTATTTCTGGAGGACACTGAACATCTCAGCCAGGTCATCAACATGGTTCCTTGATCGTCGTGACTTCAGAGCATATCATCCACTTAAACCTTCATCGATTGCCTGATCTGATCTTTAAACATCATGTTTACCGGCCTTTGGTAAGTCTCTCCAGAAATCTTCAATCCAAAGGGCATAACAAGATAGCAGTATAACCCCAAATCGGTAATAAAACTAGTGTGTTCCTGATCTGGTACATGCATCGAAATCTGATTATATCCAAAATACACGTTTATGAATGATAGCAGCTCGCGTCCAGCGGTCGAATCCACCAGCTGATCAATCCTCGGAAGTAGGAAGTTATCCTTAGGGCATTCCTTATTCAGATCGGAATAGTCAACATATGTCCTCCACTTCCCATTTGACATCTTCATCAAAACTAGATTTGATACCCATTCTAGGTATACCGCATCGACAGATGAAGTCGATCCTTCGACTTCTCCACTTCTTCTTTAAGTGCAGCGGATTTCTCTAGACCCAGGCTGCGGCATTTCTGTTTCACAGGAACACATTTCGAATTAATATTTAATGCATGACTCGCTATCTTCGGCAACGTTCCACACATGTCAAAGTGAGTCCTAGCAAACACATCCAAGTTTGTCTGGAGAAAACCAATCAATTCTTTCATCATCCTCGTGCCAAGCTGTGATCTGATCTTCAGGACCCGTGTATGATCATCTGACTGATTGGAATGTTAATCATTTGCTCGACCGGTGCGGCTCTTCCATCCTCTAGCTCTTTCCTTAGATCCATATCCTTATGGAACCAAATGTGCTGCCCGATACAAGGTTCAGGCGGTGGTTTCTATGCATCTAGAGCCTTGATGCAGAGAGTTCCCTCTACACCTTTTCCTTTCTCTTTTTGCTTTGCCTTTTTAAGCTCGGCGGCATAACATTCACAGCCAGGCCCTTGATCCCCTTGAATAATCCTTACAACGTTCTCGACCGCAAAGTTTATTGTCAAGCACTAAGGAGCGATAGCCGCTCTGAATTCAAAAAGAGTCAAACGGCCTAGAAAAGTGTTGTAAGCAGAAATATATCCAATACAACGAAAGGCACGACTTGCACTCACTTGCGATCGCCTTCTCTAAGAACCACAGGTAGATCCGCGCAGCCCACTAGCTCAGTAGCCTACCCATTAAATCCCAGGATCCAATATTTACACGGCTTGGAATCCTTTGCCTCCAGAAGCATCTGGTCATAGGCCTTCTTAAACAGGATGTTAACCAAACTCCCACAGTCAACCAGAATCTTCCTCACTACAAGAGCACCAATCATGGCAGAAATGACAAATGAATCAATAACTAGGGTTTCCATCCCATCTGCATCTCTATTACGAAAAATAATATCATCGGTCGTATACCTGAGTTGTTTTACCGTAGCACTGACTTCAATGGCAAAACAACTCTCACTTACTGCATGCTTCAGAGCACTAGCATATCACTTCATCTCATTCCATCTCTTCTCAGTTGGGTGTGGTCTACCTATAATTATATCAAGACGTTTTCCAAGCCACTTAGACTCATTAACACCAGGCCTGGCTTGTCCTTGCTGGGGGTTGGAAGATCCTTGTCTGCAATCCTACGACACTTGAACAAGCTGCTATGATTTCTTTTTCTTGATCAATTCCTCAATCACATCGTGTAAGTGTCTTCACTCATTGGTATTATGACCATGAGTTTCATGGAACCTACATAATTTAACATACTTCCTTTCCTTTTTAGTTGACTCTCTCAGAGTTGGTTTTCGGTACTGTTCCTTTCCTTGAGTAGCCAAATAAATGTTTCCAATGGAATTGTTCAATGGGGTATAGTTGTCGAACTTTGGGATTCTCGGCCTCTTCCTGAATCCACTTTCTTTTGTTTGCTTCCGTTGGCATTATTATTTTGTCCACCACTCCGATTTTCAACGACATCACCATTTTCGGAACTCCCTTCAGATTGTTTCATAGCGATGTTGTTTTGTATTGTTTCAGCCGAACCTCCAACGTCGTTTCTTCGGGGACGTTTGTGTGCTTCTTCCAAACACAAGTATATTTTGGCCTTTCTATAGAAAGCGTTTATCATTGGTGGGGGTTTCCTCTCTAACCATTCCCCTAAATCCATCTCGGGATGAAACCCTATAATTAGTGCCATTAAAAACAATATACTCCTGAGCGTTACTAACTTCTTCTGTTGCTATATGGAATCTATGCAAAAAGTCCTTTAACGATTCTCCATCTTGCCGAAAGAGGTTAGGAAGATACATAACATCTTTTGAATGTGTAGTATGTATGCAAAATTGTTTTATAAATTTTCACAATAATTGATCAAAGGATGATATGGATTTCGGTGGCAGCCTGGTAAACCGCATCATCCCCACCCCTTCCGGAGAGATCAAAAACTAATGGCATTTCACTACATCACTAGCTCTGGCAGTTTCCATATGCCAACCATACTTTATCAAATGTTGCCTCAGACCATTTTTTCCATCTTATGCCAGCATTGTTGGTATTACAAACATTCGTGGGTTTTCCTCATGCAAAATATTCTCTATGAATGGATTCCGTCTAGGGGAAGTACCCAAATCATCATTGGTCCAACGCTGGCTTTCACTAATAAGCTTTCTGATCATCTTATTCAAATCCAGTTCAACTGGTTCTACCGAATAATGGTAAGTATGATCCGCTCTAAGCTTTTAGCCTAGAAAATGCTCTTCGGTTGTTTCATAATACCTGGGTTCCCCTGACTTCGGGAGAACCGTTCGTTCAGAAGTCTGATGTTTCCTTCGAGGTGGATCTGCAGCACCCACCCAATCTCCAATATTTTGAGCAACTGGAACATGTCTAGAAGTCAAACCAGCAGCATCACCAGGGAGTTAAGCACCATGGCCCATAGATGATGGTTTGGTATCGAATGGTCTCGATGATTCAGTACCGATCTATATCCCTTAGTCATAGCTTCGGCTCGGCCTTTGTTTCAACGTCCCAACATCTTTTCTTAGCATCTTCTGCTTTCCATCCGATTCTAAATTAGAAGACACTATGTCCCTCATGTTTCTCATATGACTACTGGTCAGTTGAGTCAACAAATCCAAATTTTGCTTCATTTGTGCACTTAACTCGTTGCGACTTTCTTGGAACTTATCCTCCATCTATTTCATTATGTGGTCTGTTTCAACTCAAGTAACCACAATAGCCAGGTTTTGAACGTCCGTAGCGGTTGGCTAGGCAACCTCTCCAACAAGTTTGGGATTAATCTCCTGAGCATCATCTACAGCATGCGAAGTGGTGGAATGGTCTCTTCTAGGTGCCATTATAGCAAGCATTTACATAGATTTTCTTAATATCTGAGTAGTAGGGAATTCTAAAACGAAGAAAAACTTGACATGTCTCTTGGATTTAGACAATCCAATAGTAGATGATGGATCCAAACAGGCCTAAGAATATCGATTTTCGGTGAAAGCACCAAAATGTTAACGTCAAAAATGGCATGAACACTCGTAGATTATGTAGAGAAATAAAAGTGATGAAAAGTAAATTGAAATGAGAAATAAACAGTGCACAAACGATTTATAATGGTTAGGCAAGGTGTGCCTACATCCACTTAACAATTCTTCTCCTTTTATTGCTGAAAGTACAACAAATGTTCTTATGGTCCGTCGTTGAATGATAAGTGATTACAAGAATCGAGTACCGATGCTGGAAAGTAAAAAGAACCCTAAAATGAAGCCCCTCATGGTATATTTATAGGTGTCGGTCCGCGGGAAAGCCTCAAGCATGTCTAAACCCATGTTCTCCATGATCTCCCGATAGTTGCTAAAGAAGAAGATGTGGTCAGCTCACCATCCTTTATGGTTCGGTATCTAAACATAGCTATGGGTCAGTCCCAACCCATAAAACTTTGTCAATCATCATTTTCAGGGCTTTTGGAGATTGGTTGTTTGGACCTTTAGCTTTACGATTCCATAGTTGTTTGAATCATTACAATCTTGCTTTTGAGTCCAATTTATGGGATGGTGGGAAGTGGAAGTTGCTTATTTGAAGTGCTTGAGAAGAACGGTAGGGAGCTTCATGAGAAAGATGATACAGAGCCTGGAATGTGCTTCAAGACCTTTGGCTAGTATGTGGTGAGAAGATGGGACCATCCCTATAAGTTTTTATGGGTCGTTACTGGACCATGGGTGGTTCGGTACCAAGCGATAGAGTTAGGGAAAATCTCCCTTGTGTAATGAGTGGTGTGCTTTGTCTTAGTCTCCAGGCTTGGTTCAACCACCCCCTTGAGCCTTCTGGCTATTCTCTTGAGTCGTTCCCTTCGATAATCTTTTTGTGTGACTTCTTTAATCTGATTAAATTTTGCCAGGTCAAAAGGCCGGATAACATAAATAAATATGACTCATCTTTAAAAGCTTCAAATAGAAATTTTTTAAAATAAGAAATAAGTTAATAATATAATATGATTTAACTATAATCTATTAACTAAATTCCAATAAGTATAAAATTAGATAAAATCTCATCTTGAATCTTTTAAAACATTTAAACAATTCGAACAATAAATCCATCAAAATTGCAACTTCTAGAGCTAACATCACTCTATAAAATATAATTCTATAATATGGAATTATTTAGCGACCCGAAATGCTTTTTGACAATTCTGATCACACAGACAATGTATGTACTTCTATATAAGTTTATAGAATTCAATTAGCAATTGAACAAGGTTCCGTTTTCAAATTAGCCTCTTTCAATCACATAACAATCTATATATCACTAAACAATCAATCAAACATTAGTATGCAACTATATGCCATTCAATTCAATCATTAACACCCAAGTATTATAACATAATTAACCATGTCAAAGCATGTAAAAGTAATTCTTATTGATAGATATAGAAGTCTGAGTTAAAAATAACTCACCTTTAGATGCGAAGTAATCCGCCACCAGCAGTCACTGGCATGTGCCTTGCCAAGCCCTAAATCATATGCACATCGAGCTGTGGCCCTCCAAATGTCATCTACTATGTCGTAGGTACTAGTTGCCAACCCCATGTTTATGTACTTGTTCCTTTTCCTCCAACCATTAATAGCTCACGACTTTGCCTTAAACATAAAATACGCGCGCACAAAACTCTCGATGACGGCCTGCATCCACTCATCGTCGGCGCTCTAGCCAGCTTCGCTAGCCTCACGTGCAAAACCCTAACCGTGACTCGCTTATTATTATTTTTTCCATTTGAATTTTGATTCTTGATTTTAGGACATGATGATAAATAACGGAGCCTGCATACGGGATTGAGAATAGGGGTGCGGGACTTGGGTTAGATAATAATGGTTGGGCTAGGTTTAATGTTTTAGTACAATCCAAATTCTGTCTTCCTTTCTCTTTTATGTCTGTTAAAATTATACTTCAATTTAATTTGAAACTGATTTAACTTCATACTATGAAATATATAATTTAATAACTACATAATTCCATTCAATATCGTTTAACTCTATTTAATTATCTATTGAACTAATATAAATAAATTTATTTGCCTTCATCAATTTATCGATTTTAGTGAATATCGAATGGAACTTCTTTTCATCTCTTTCAATTATACAAAACTATTTATACTTTTAAAATAATTAATATTTATTAACACGCTTTATTTGAATTTTAATATATTATCTTAAATGAAATTTATTAACTAATTCAATTTTACTGTAACAAAACCCTTTATTAAATAGACTTTAATTGAATAATAATTTGATTTCAAAATTAATAATTATCAAAATCAAATTCAAACACTTTTATTTTAATTAAATTAAATTAATATTACGGGTTTGAAAACAGGGTTGTTGCAGGTACTGTACTGATATTATATTCTATTCTTCTTCTGTGAGATTCTGAATGTGTAGGTCGATAGCTCTATGTATTATTCTTTAAATAAATCTTACCAAACAACAGCCAGCTTTGGAATGGGTCTATGGTTCGATGAGCCTTTTTGGGTTGAAAATTAGACCCATTTAAGGGCGAGTTGTTACTTTTGGCATCAAAGCTTGGGTAACCCGATCAATGAGGATATGTATAAGTATGAGTGGCATACTTATTATTTTTGAAAGTATTTTTCAAAAACCTTACTATATATACGTATGTATATTTATTTTGAACATACACCTAACACTTTAAATAGAATTTAATTTATACTCCTACCTCAATTACCCTATAGGGGGAGGTCGTATTGTAAGGAGTAAACCAAGAAGAGCAAGATCGCAACATATAGAAGCACCACATATGCTAAATGGTACTTGACTCCTTTGTTGAACCTAGACTGCCATATGATTATGGACCTCGACAAATTACCGATTAAAGATATACATTTCATCTAGATAGATGTGAGATAAGAACTTATATGTTGTAAGCATCCATAATTAAGCATAGGGGTGAAGCAAAATGTGAAGCAGGAATGGAGCAAGATCCTGCAGGAAGGTGTACATTAATCACCATAAGGAGATCAACAGATTTTTTTTTAGATTGTGTAACGACCCAAAATTTTTAATTGGTTTTAATAACGTATTTAACTGAATTTTTGTGAAATTTTAAATAATTGAATTTTGAAATAAAAATGTTATATTTGGGATACGTATTTAAAAACATAGCAATTGGTAAATTTTCATCAGAAAATACGGAAGTTTATTTTATTGTGTAATTCCATTTCAATCTAAATCAGTTAAAATTGATAATAATAAATTTATTTCAAAACCTGAATATTTTTCTATAGAAAATTGCTAAATCGTCTTCTGAGTGAGTCGTCATCTTTCGTTTTTCCAAATTTGGACTTCTATTGCTCCGTTTATCTTATTTCTGTTAAAATAGCAGCATTTTCGGTACCGATTATCGACTTTTGATTGGATAATCGTACCACTAATATCTGTATACCATTTTGATCGTCTCATCACGCTGATCTCTGCGGTATGTTCAATTCTGTGTTTTGAGGTCTGGTACGCGACGAAAACAATAGAACTATTCGTTGTAACGGTACCAAAATCTTGACTTTATATTTTACTTTACGTTTTGACTTCAAATTTGAAACGTGATGCTCAAGCAATAATAATTTGCTTTTATTATCCAGCTTAATCCCATCCCATAACCGTTCGAAAATCAAAACATTTGTATACGTTTTATTCATTTGGCAATGGTTCACTTTAATCCTTTATAACTTCATCCGTTTTTCATTACATTCCATTTATTTTTGCTCAGCCACCTCCCCTTTCCCATTTCCCAAATGCAAGCCACGCCAGTTCCTCCCTTCTCTCTCCGGCCGGCAACACCCCAACCCGCCACTTCTCTGCTGCATCTCTGCCCTATTCCACCTTGTTCCCTCTCTTCTCTGCCTCATTCTTCCTCCCCGCCCTGTCTTCTTCTCAGCACAGCCGACCTCCTCCCTTGGTTCATGTCTTTCTTTTGCAAACTGACCAGATCGTGCACGTTTTATAAAGAAGTATATACATATTATATGTTTAAAGGTATGTTATATATTTTAGTATGAAGGTTTAGTGGTTACTTTATACATCTTTACTACTAATAATGAGAATTCCTTGAATAGGAATTCAACCGTGTCTTTTTGAAATACCAGAAATACCCCTCATTATAACAATGGAAATCGTTCAATCTATCATTACTACTAATAAAGAGAATTCATTGAATAGATTTACACAGTGTCTTTTTGAAATTCTAAATATACCCTTTTACATCTTATAGAGAAATAGTATTCAAATATTGGAATATAGCCTGTTATTTTCTAAGTACAACTATCAGTCCCCATGGAGAACTACAGTGTACGTTCACAAGATGAAGTATCCGAGTGTTTCATATTGTCCGTAATTTAGGTGGGAGTTAATCGGTCGAAGTCTCGCCGGATTCCGAGTTAGTATGAAGAAAATATTGCGGTCTGAACAAAAAAAATAGCGGCTTCTGCACTAGGCGGAGTTCAAATATGGGGATGTGGTATCCTGTTATTTTCTAAGTACAACTGTCAGTGCCCATGGAGAACTACAATGTGCGTTCACAAGATGAAGTATCTGAGTGTTCCATATTGTCCGTAATTTAGGTGGGAGTTAATAGGTGGAAGTCTCCACTACGCCATAGATTGCATACTGCAACACACAAGAAGTGATGCAGAAAGTGCCAAATAATGTTGCTGGAGGCCAAAAACGAGCTAAGGCAACACTTTCTCGGTGTTGCATTTTGCCGCGTTGCCGCAGACTCAAATGCAATATCTTTGTGACCCTAAGGCAACATCGGTTCTGTTGTTGCCACAGGTACTAAATTTACTAAAAAGTGGGTCCCACAATCTGGGCCCCAACATGTGGGGCCCACTAATTCTGTTAACCAACTTAACGGAACCGTTTTGTGGGGCCCACATTCATTAATCTATGGTAACACTTTTACCAATAAAATGGCAACACTTTTCCAGTTTATTACCACATTTAACATCACATACTGCAACATTATATCATATCTACGGCAACACTTTTTGCAATTTAAATTGGAAATGTACTGCAACATCATACTACTGCAACATTACACTGCATTTCATAGTAGCCAAAGAGCTATTCATTTCATAACAGCCAAACAACAAGTCGTTTCATAACAGCCAGCAACACAAGTTTTAGTCAAGTACAAAATAACAAACATACTTAAAACATAACAGCCATCAACACAAGTTTTAGTCAAGTACAAAATAACAAACATAGCCAGTGCATTCATATTAACAGCCAGTACATACTAATTAAATTCTACATACTACACGTGAACTCATCTTTGCGAGCCTCCAAATTTCATGCTTCCGAGCCACCAGTACCATCAGTGCCTCTAGTGGCTCCAGTGCCAGTTTCATCACTACAGACGGTCGCACAAAGACCCACAACATCAATTTGCATGTCAGGGTTAGCTTCGCCTAATTTCTTAAGCACCCATGACAAGTTCTCCTGAACTTTTCGGTTCACCGTTGCATCAAATTCATCTTTGACCCTCTTGTTCACCTTTGCTTCGACTTCTTCAACTATATTTTCCTTTATCTTCGCTGCCAGCTCCTGTATGTATGTGCTTGTTGTTGGGGCATCTTTTGAAACTTCTGCAGACTTTGTGTGCCGTCCTATAAGCCAAGTTGGACCGTGCCGCTTTCCATCAGAAATCAGTTCTTGAACATCTTCATCACTTCCTCCTTCACCTATTGCTTTTTGAATCTTATGCTGCAAAATAAAGCAGTTTCAAAATGTGACATTAAATAAAATTAACAAATATAACATCTGAAGCAGTTTCAAAATGTTGATGCGCAAAATGAAGCATTTTTTTGACATCTGAATGAAGAGAATTAAAATTCTTACAACTCTATACTTCATTACTGAAGTATCGGTCTTGTACACCTTTCCTTCTTTCCGCTTGCGAGTTCTAACAAAAAGCTCTCCATCTGATTCGTTGGACTGATACAAATTAAATGAAAAAAGTTAGACAGCAAAAGAATATCAAACCAATTTTTCCAGAACATATATCACTATTCAATTCAGATGTTATATTTGTTAATTTTATTTAATGTCACATTTTGAAACAGTAACTCACAGATGAAACTGTTCACAGATGCACCAATGAAAGCTGCTGTTGTTAATTTTATTTAAAAGGTTAGACAGCAACTCACAGATGCAAAAATGGAGCAACAGCAGCTTACAAGTGCAAAAATAAAGAAATGGCAAGTATAAAATCACAACATATGTAGCAACAATATCACTAACATTTTCTCGACTGTCCCAAACAAGGATACTTTTGCTGTCCCAAACATTTTCTCGACTGTCCCAAACCAACCCATCACTAAGTTTCAGAAATTATACAAACAAGGATACTGCATTCGAGTTTACAGTACCCTAAGATGGGTGCAATACCTTAACCATCACTAAATTTGCCAAATACCTTAAACACTGTATTAATAATTTCCACAGAGACGGATTGGACTCATATTTAATGTTTAATATACATCTAACTTGCTGACATATATTGACCAAATGTGTACAAATGCATGAGCATGACGGACACTGGTTTGGAAAAGAACTGAGTTTTCTATCCCAAACAAGGGCAAAGAAAGGCTCATTTATATTTTTATAGATTTTATGTATTTTTTTAGCAAATGGTAATAATAGCTATTGAGTCGTAAATTAATGTGAAAATGCATACCCAGCCAACCATAAAAATAAGCAAAATACATACCATCTTATGCCGAATTTGAGAAAAAAGTTTTGGACCAGCAGTGTGTGTGTCTGTATACAATTTCCGACTTGCACAATTTGTAAGGGCCTTGTTCTATAAAAACATAAAATAAAGATGTTTATCTGCCTGATTTGAATGAATAGAAAGGGAAATAAATTCTGTGATAAAATTTAAAATTATACCTGAATTTTTTCGTCTCCCCAATACATCAAGAGTACTTGGAAATCCGCAAGTGGAATTTCGTCCGGCCTATTTTCAAGCCTCTCTTCATCAGTTTCATAGGCCATATAATGTGCCTTTTTAATACGACTCTTGTACCCCCTCCAAGAGTCACGAATTGACTTCAAAACCCAATATTCACATTCATCCGGAATAATATACCGTTGCTTAAATACAAATCAAACATTAAAAAGAACAGTCATGCTACTTTTGTGACAAGTTACATATATTTAATTAAAATTCAGCTAAGTTTGCAAATTACCTTAACATAGTTCCACAGCGTGCCTTTCGAACTTGCAGGAACATCAAACCAAGACTTGTAAGTAAGTGGAACACTCCTCTTCAGTGTTCCTAAAAAATAACTCAGTTCAGACAATACTTTGTCATCGTCTGAAACAGGTTGGCCCCGATGATTCATTTGGATTAGAACTCTTTTGTCATATGACCTTGAATGAACTTTATCCATCTTTGTTTTTCCTCTGAGCCTTCTGGGAGCTCCCACTAATGTTACAAAGTACATACAATAGTAATGAGAAGGCTAGACATAACTTAAATGAGAACTTAAACCATTAAAATCAGAACTCAATTAGATAATACCTTTAGCTTCTTCATCTTCATCTTCTTCGTTTTCAATATTTGTCGACACATTTCCGACGACAGCCTTCTTCCTTCCACTTCCACTTCCACTACTGTTATTCTTCTGGCGTTCTCGCATAGCCAAATAAGCAGCCATTGTTCCTATTCCTTCATTGTGTGGTAACTCAATGCTACATGGTGGATCAACAGTTTGTGTAGGAACTGGATTTTCCGCTGCATTCGGAGTTGCATTCTTATCGGTTGCAGATTGAACATTGGCTCGTGAACGAGTTGTTGGTCCAGACTGAGGCTTTGTAATCGTAATCGTTTTGGTTCTCTAAAATACGCACACAAAAACAATAAAATAAAAAAAATAAGGAAGCTAATCTATAATTACCAACATAAAATTAAATCTTCACCTATAACGAACCTTTACTGAATTTTTTGAAGTATCATTTTCACTAGGTTCCTCTTCTTCTGGAGCATAATCTTCGCTTCCAGCTAGCATTTTTTATTTTCCTTTATTTTTTTCAAATTCATTTATCAGTCCAGTAACTAATTTAGGCATCCCAAGAGCTTCAAAAACACTATTCTTCTGCGACACATGTTTAGCTCTCTCCTTTTCGTATTCTGTAAGCGATGGAGGTGGTGGAGGTGGTAGATCATCATCCTGAAAGTAATTTAACAAGACATTATTGTAAATATTATCAAAATATGTAGAACATCATATTAGAAGATCAGATTGTAGTCTTCTTACTTGAATCTCATTTTCATCCGTATTTTCCTCTTCAACGGGAGGATTATATAAATCCAATTTACTCCTGACACTTGCTGAGTTGATATTCAAAGTTGCATCGCTGACTTCAGTTGGATTTTTCTTCTCTGGTGTCTTTGTAGAATTACTGATCACCTTTTTCTTCTCTGGTGACTTCTTGCTGATCACCTTTTTCCTGTTCATGCGTGGACTCACAGCAGCTTCGCTCACTTGTTGATTGTTTAGCCGTGTCGACTTTCTAGGAGTAAGGACTTGATCAGTCTGCGTCTCGTTGGTTTTTGCTGGCTGTTGATTGTTTAGCCGGTCTGACTTTCTAGGAGTAAAGACTTCAGTCTGCTTCTTTTTTTTTGCTGCCTGTTGCAGACGGTGAGTGGTGACAAATTGCCGTTTATGTGGTTTCGCAGCTGCAAACATACAACGACATAAAAGTCAAGTTTATCATGTCATAAACATAATTATTTAAACTTAATTAAAGAAATTAAGACTTGACCGTGTATATTAATATTCCAGTTCCTTTATTATTTATGAATTTTCGAGTCAGATGCTCAAAATTGGATCTTGGTTTAAATTCATTTGAAAGTAATCGTAAATAGGTTGTTTCATCGTTAGTTTTCTTATGACCAAATTCATCAAAATAGTACAAATGAGAAGATATTTTTATACCTGGACACAATAGATTCTTCCTTGGGCGTACAATGACATGTGGCTGCATTTGTTTCATTGGCTCAATTTTATCATCGACCACGGTGTCGACATAGAAATCAATGTGATCACCATTATTTTTTATTTGCATGAACTCCCACAGATCTGCATCATTGCTCACCAATTTCCACCCACTCATTGTACCTTTCCATGAATATACTCCTCCAATTTCAGTGTACTTTAGCTCTTCCTTGACATACTCCATCAGTACTGTGTAAGAAAACATATCCAGATCAACGCCCTTGACAAAACTCTCTTCTCCACCAACATATCCATTCTTCTCAAATTTTCCCTTGTGATGGAATATAAGATTTGCCTCAATCCTACACAAAATGAAGGAATTAACATTAGAATGACATAATTACAAATTAAAATAAACCAACTGCATTATAAAATAAAACAGTCACTTCACTAAAATGTAATAAAGGCAGAAACACTAAAAAAGAGACCAAAAAAGCCACAAATATGACACATCAGTTACAACATTTAATCAAGGCAGAAACAACATTTTCTAACTTAAATTTGGTTACTTAATTAAATATGATAGTGATACATAGAAATTAAGAAGCATTTTCTTTCACTTTGCTAGGTGGAAGGCGGATTTGTCTTATTGGGACATCATCTCTACACCAGCGAACATCAAAATCTTGATTTCGCATTTCATAAGCAGGCTGGATATCATTCAAATCTTCATTTGCATCTTCGCTTTCGATTTCACACCAGTCTCTCGGCAATTTCCTGATAACATTGTGGCACATCTTATCAATTGGATCTTCTATATAAAACACCTGTTGTACTTGTGAAGCCATAACATAAGGATCAGATTTCTGGCACAATCGATTAAAATTGACACGAGTCAGCCCATATAAATCTTTCTCTTCTTGGTACCAACAACACTTAAATAAAACCACACTAAATTCTCCCCAATAATCTAGTTCTAATATTTCCTCAATTGATCCATAGTAATTAACTTCACCAACCAATGGATTTTGATCTTTCGAACTTGCAAAGCTAGTAGTCAAGGCTGTCAAAAATACACCATTGTTTTGTGTTGTACATTTGGCATCTCTGAACTTTGTATAAAATCTGTATCCATTGATAACATATCCAGTAAATCTCTTAGCTGTTGTAAGAGGGCCCATTGCAAGCAGTTGTACTTCTTTTGAAATGTCCTCCTTTTTCCCAACCTCTTCCTTTAACCACTTCCAAAATTCTTGACTGTGTTCTCTCTCTCTTTTATATTTTTTTGATAATGCATGACCATCAACTAAAGCTCGATGTTTCCTAGAATAAAGACCTGGTTAATAAAAGATGGACACAAAATTTCTAATTCTTCAATAATTACTAAAATAAAAATAAAACTTAAAAACTTACTCAAGTAAACTCTCTATTTCCTTGTTACCACAATTGAATAGAACGTAACGGTGACATGCCGTCCATTGAGAATCTTTTAGATGAATACCTTTTCCATCTTTGTTTCTTCTTGTGCCAATAGGATATTCCAGAATCTGTGGACAGGTTTCAAATTTCATTTTTCCTGCTCCATCGCCACCTAAGAACCTTGAACAGAATATCAAACATTCTTCTGCAAGATAACCTTCAGCAATGGATGCCTCAGGTTTATTTTTGTTGCGAACATATGATTTCAGTTTACAAAGATAACGCTCCATAGGAAACATACAACGAAGATGTGCAGGTCCACCATATTCAATTTCCTTGCATAAATGAACTAGCAAGTGCACCATTATATCGAAGAAAGCATTTGGGAATATCATCTCAAATTGACAAAGAATTTCCACAATTTCCTTTTGTAGCCTCTTGAGATCAGCCAAATTGATAATTTTACTCCAAAGACTTCTTAGAAATGCACCTAATCTTATCATAGGTAGTGCAACTTCAGGTTTTACAGATTTCTTCACAGCAATTGCAGCAAGTAGTGGAGAAGAAAATGAGCATCGTGGCTCTTATACCCTGCAATTTTCCTCTCTTTCTTGTTTACATACCGGCTGATATTAGCTGCACAACCATAAGGCAGTTTAGCATTCTCCAACACCGAGCAAAATATTTCTTTCTCTTTGTTCGTCATTTCAAATATGGCAGCCCTGATCTGAATGTAATTCCCATCAGCTGATAGAACTGGATGAAGGAAATCCCTAATGCCTATCTCTTGTAAATCATACCGAGCACTTAAATGGTCTTTCGACTTCCCATCAATATTTAGTAAAGTACCAAGTATGTTATCACAAATGTTTTTCTCTATGTGCATAACATCAAGGTTATGTCGACATACATTGTGACTCCAATATGGTAAATTAAAAAATATTGACTTCTTTTTAAAAGGGGATTCATTTTTATGCTTGTTGACCTCTTTCTGCCCAAAAATATTTTCATAACCAGCCAACAATTCTTCAATGTCTGCCCCGGATAAAATTTCCGGAGATGTCCCCATTTCAATTTCACCATCGAACCTTTTCTTATCAAACCTCCACTTGTGTTCCGGATCTAAAAATTTCCTATGATTCATGTAGCACATTTTTCTACTATGTTTCAAGTAAGTTGAAGAAGTCTCGAAATGGCATACGGGACAAGCTAAATAACCCTTTGTGCTCCAGCCGAATAACATTGCATAGCCCGGAAAGTCGCTGATCGTCCATAACACGCTTGCACGTAACGTGAAAATAGCACCAGTTAAGGCATCATAAGTTTGTATGCCAAGACCCCATAATTCTTTCAATTCTGCGATAAGAGGCTGCATGTAGACATCAATGCTATTCTTAGGAGACTCTGGACCAGGGATAAGGGTTGAAAGTATCAAATTTTCTGGCTTCATGCATAACCAAGGTGGAAGGTTATAATTTACCAATATGATTGGCCAAGTGCTGTGAGCAGTAGTCATTGTACGAAAAGGACTGAATCCATCAGCGGCTACTCCTAACCTGATATTTCTGTTTTCAGATGAAAAATGAGGATATTTGGCATCCATCGCCTTCCAAACCTCGCCATCAGCTGGATGTCGAAGTCTGCCATTATTTTTTCGTCCCACTGCATGCCATATCATAAGTTCTGCATACTCCTTGGACATGAACATCCTTTGCAGCCTTGGTTTTAGTGGAAAATAACGCATCACTTTTGCTGGTACTTTGTGAATCCGCTTCTCCGGATCATTGTCAACAGCCGCTTTCTTTTCCTTTATAACCCACCTTGAAACACCACAAGTTTTGCAGTTATTTTCCTTTTCATTTTCTGCCCAATATAGCATGCAGTCATTTGGACATGCATGTATTCTTTGGTAATCGAGTCCTAAATCTTTAATGATATTTTTGGTAGCATTGAAAGAAAAAGGGATGTGGGCTTGTGGAAAAGCTTCTTTTAGCAACTCTAATAAATCGGTAAATGCAGACTCGGTGATTCCATGTAGGCATTTTAAAGAATAAAGCCTGATGATGAAACTTAATCGCGAAAATTTAGTACACCCGGGATATAATGGCTGCTTTCCCTCTTCAACATGATAATGAAATTTTCTAGCATTGGCATCTACTCCATTTGCTCCCTCAGAAGATCCACTTTCATTGTTCTGCATATTTCCATAAGTATGATGCAACATCTCATCGAGATTATCTCCAAAATTTATTCCCGCTTCACCATCCATATACTTATCGCTCCTTTCAGGATCTACACAGGAAACCTCACAAATCCATTTCACGTACAATTCAGATGGACCATTCCAAATCAGATGGTCGTAGACTACCTATTGACGATACCACTTGCGATTATGACACTTTTTGCAAGGGCATGCAATTTCATCACCTACCGCGAATCTAGAAAAAGTATTTTGAATAAAACGCTTCACTCCACTGATATATCCTTCACTAAACTTAGGAAGTTCTGCCCATATTTTTTCCTCGTCATTCATCACTAAACTCAGGAATATGATTACACCTTAACTCACAAGTAAATCAGTAAATTAGGCAACACAACAATCAAATCAGGAAAAACTTGAAATATATATAGAGTGATACCTTAAGCAGAAGATTAAATCGAAGCCCTAACTGAAATTCGAATCCCAAACGAACCGTAATTGAAGACCTAATTGAAACACCAAAGCCCTAATTGAACTTGAACTCGAACTTGCCCTAATCGAACCCCGATTAAGCTTGCAAACTTGAACTTTTAGCCCTAATTGAAACAGCGATTGAGAGTGTTTGAGCGTTTGTGAGGCTGAGTGTTTGAGAGGTTGAGCGGCGGAGTGTTATTTTGTTAAGTGTTTAACTGAAACCCTTGATATTTTTTGTTAAGTTTTGCCGCTTTCTTCCTGCTTCCTGCGTTCTTTTTTCAGCCCGCTTATTTTTTATAATATTTTTATAAGTCTATAGCTACTGCAACATATGTTGATATCTATACTAACATCCTGAAGCTAATGTTGCAATAGACCTTTGGATCGGTGATCCATTTTAACAATTGGATTAAATGTAGACCGTTGGATCGTATTCACGTGGATTGCTAATTTTATTAATTTTTTAATTTGAATACAACTATAGCTACTGCAACATCTTGTTGATACCTATGCTAACACCTTGAAGCGTGTGTTGTAATAGACAATAATCAGCATACCTATCGTTACATTGTAGTTAGCAACACCTTGTATTTTTGTTGAGATAGGTCATCTATGGAGTAGTGCTCACCGGATTCTGAATTAGTATGAAGAAGTTATTGCAGTTTGAACAAAAAAAATAGCGGCTTCTGCACTAGGTGGAGTTCAAATATGGGGATGTGGTAGCCTGTTATTTTCTAAGTACAACTGTCGGTCCCCATGGAGAACTACAGTGTCCGTTCACAAGATGAATTATCCGAGTGTTTCATATTGTCCGTAATTTAGGTGGGAGTTAATCGGTCGAAGTCTCGCCGGATTCCGAGTTAGTATGAAGAAAATATTGTAGTCTGAACAAAAAAATAGCGGCTTCTGCACTAGGCGGAGTTCAAATATAGGGATGTGGTATCCTGTTATTTTCTAAGTACAACTGTCAGTGCCCATGGAGAACTACAGTGTGCGTTCACAAGATGAAATATCCGAGTGTTCCATATTGTCCGAAATTTAGGTGGGAGTTAATTGGTCGAAGTCTCACCGGATTCTGAATTAGTATGAAGAAGTTATTGCAGTTTGAAAAAAAAATAGCGGCTTCTGCACTAGGCGGAGTTCAAATATGGGGATGTGGTATCCTGTTAGTTTCTAAGTACAACTGTCAGTGCCCATGGAGAACTACAGTGTGCGTTCACAAGATGAAGTATCCGAGTGTTCCATATTGTCCGAAATTTAGGTGGGAGATAATTGGTCGAAGTTTCACCGGATTCTGAATTAGTATGAAGAAGTTATTACAGTTTGAACAAAAAAAATAGCGGCTTCTGCACTAGGCGGAGTTCAAATATGGGGATGTGGTAGCATGTTATTTTCTAAGTACAACTGTCAGTCCCTATGGAGAACTACAGTGTACGTTCACAAGATGTAGTATCCGAGTGTTTCATATTGTTCGTAATTTAGGTGGGAGTTAATCGGACGAAGTCCCGCCGGATTCCGAGTTAGTGTGAAGAAAATATTGCAGTCTGAACAAAAAAAATAGCGGCTTCTACACTAGGCGAATTTCAAATATGGGGATGTGGTAGCCTGTTATTTTCTAAGTACAACTGTCAGTACCCATGGATTGTTATGTCAACATCACATCTTTATCTTTACTACTAATCTTTATCTTTATCTTTACTACTAATAATGAGAATTCCTTGAATAGGAATTCAACCGTGTCTTTTTGAAATACTAAAAATACCCCTCATTATAATAATGGAAATCGTTCAATCTATCATTACTACTAATAAAGAGAATTCATTGAATAGATTTACTCAGTGTCTTTTTGAAATTCTAAATATACCCTTTTACATCTTATAGAGAAATAGTATTCAAATATGGGAATATAGCCTGTTATTTGCTAAGTACAACTGTCAGTCCCCATGGAGAACTATAGTGTACGTTGACAAGATGAAGTATCCGAGTGTTTCATATTGTCTGTAATTTAGGTGGGAGTTAATCGGTTGAAGTCTCGCCGGATTCCGAGGTAGTATGAAGAAAATATTGCGGTCTGAACAAAAAAAATAGCGGCTTCTGCACTAGGCGGAGTTCAAATATGGGGATGTGGTATCCTGTTATTTTCTAAGTACAACTGTCAATCCCCATGGAGAACTACAGTGTGCGTTCATAAGATGAAGTATCCGAGTGTTCCATATTGTCCGTAATTTAGGTGGGAGTTAATCCGTCGAATCTCGCCGGATTCCAAGTTAGTATGAAGAAAATATAGCAGTCTGAATAAAAAAAATAGCGGCTTTTGCACTAGGCGGAGTTCAAATATGAGGATGTTGTGCCATGTTATTTTCTAAGTAAACTGTCTGGTCACTTGGAGAACTACTGTGTGCGTTCACAAGATGAAGTATCCGAGTGTACCATATTGTCTATAATTTAGCTAAGAATTTATCGATCGAAGTTTTGCCTGATTCCGAGTTAGTATAAAGAAGTTATTGTAGTCAGAACAAAAAAATAGCGGTTTCTGCCTAGGCAGCGTTCAAATGTGGGGATGCTACTATCAAATCTACTTCCACAGGTACAAATAAAAATGCATGCACATTGTGGTTAAATGCAGGCCCACCTGGGCGTGCATATGTACTCGTGTTTATAATAGTAATTTAAGTTGTTTTATATCGATTTGTATAAGTTGTTTGCCGCATGCATGTCTAATTTTCTGGTTATATATATTTGTTATTAGTATTATATTGGGTTAGTTTTATATACAGCATAGTTATACTATTGATTGACGATATATTTTTGTTAGTTTTAATTATACGGTATGTTTTATAAAGTATCTATACTATATATTTTTTTGTTTTGTTCTGCCTAGAGATATACAAAGATATACATTAGTTTAAATATATATATATGGAGTTTTGCATACCTCAGTTTCACAAAAATATTGTAAGAATTTAAATAATAAATGTATGAATAGATATTAAGTTATCTGGGAACTTGTCTATTTAAAACATTATGTATAGGTCAGTTTACAAATATCTTGTAATGTGTTAATATTTTAAAGGGTATTTTGATCTGTAGAGATTTACATATATATAAGATCAGTTTATATTTTTTTTTTGTCTAAGTACATAAGTTGAATAAGTTATATAGATATATGTATATAATCTGTTAATGGTATAGTATAAATAAAATTAAAGTTGATGTTCAATATTTACTATAACATATATACGTTATATGTAGGCAGTTCATATGCGTATATATATAATACTTAAACTATGATAAAGCATTCCCATATCTTTGTAATGAGGTGGCATGTGTGTTGAAGAGACATTTATGATTATATATGTTTTATGCAAACTTCCTTTGACTGTTTAAAGAACTGAAGGCATTATATATATTATTTGTTGAAGTGGTATAATGTATAAAATTTATATATAAGTTATATAGGCCTGTTTTAAAATTTGTACGGGTATATACATATATTTGTTTATATATATATAACGTTTATATAAGTTTATACAGTTTATTATATTGTTTGTTTTGGTCTGTCTGTTTATATGAGTATATTGGTTTTGTTTGTGTTATTTTATTTATATAAATTTGTAAACACATTTTAGTAGTCTAGATTTGTATAACGGTTCATATATATTTTGACTGTATACATGTTAGATTTTTTAAGTATATTATACATGTTAATTTATTTCACATCTGATCTGCTTTAGTTAGTGTATGTTATATTAAGTCCAGTCTGCATATTTGTTTATACACAATTAGTTGTTCGCATATATATTTTGCCTGCATACATTTTGTAGTGTCTGCATTTGTATATTTTAATATATGGTCTGTATATATTATATATGTTGTTAGATTATAAGTCTGTATAATCTTTTATGTATATAGATTTTGGGTTTTTAAGTATATTAACATACAGTGAGTTATTTGGTTTTATAAGGGATATTGATTTAAAATATATTAGGAATATTTTCTAATATATGGGTTTAAATTTAACAATGGATTTTGAAATTCCTATATATATTTAATATAATATATGTTTGAATTTAGAATTTGATTATATATATATAGTTATATATGTAACTTCAATTATACCAATTATCTTCATCGATCCAGTTCTGATTTGATTTCGTCAATTCTCATTTATCAGCTTTGTTCATCAATTCATGCCAATCTTGCTTTGCTTTGGATTTCATACTTGGATTCATAACCCATCTCATTCCTTCGTCTATACTCTCTAGCCTCGAAAGGTGAGTAATCACTCACGATTAGCGTTCTTATATTTATTAAATTTGATTTCAATTGAAACGACAATTGAAATATGCTGCTGTTAGTTGTTTAAATTGTTATTATGTTATTATCTGTAACTGTTCACCTATGGGATATGACACCATATCCTGTTGTTTATATTAAATTGTTATTGCTGATATATATGCCTGTTATATTATTTTCATATCTGTTATCACTCTGCAAGTTCCCTGTTAGTATAGATTTCACTATGGGTTGAATTGATACATACCCGAACGATCTGTAGAATAGGTGAAAATCGTTCTGGGTTGAAATGATAAACCCAAGCGATTTTCATTGAATTGAATTTGGGATTACGGGTCGAAATGATATCTACCGTATATATTTAAATTACGGATTGAAATGATAAATATCTGTATCACTTGACCATAGGATAGGAAATTATATACAGACACCGTTGGTCCATATATAAATATTTTGGAAATAAATTCTATGGTTTTGGAAAGAAATATATGGTTTTAATAAATGTTGATTCTTAAATTATTATATATAAAGGGTAATGATATATATAGATTTAATAATAATATTTAATTTAATTAAGATTGATCTAATACATATAATATGTTTAAGTGTTTAGATTTATATTTCAAACTAGATTTTGGTAATAATTTGAACAAGTTAAGGTTGGGAAGATAATTTGAATTTAGTTGAAATTGTATTCAATAAAGAATTTTATTTAATTAAACTGATTTGAAACTTATTGAAATTGAGATTTAAGATATGATTTATAACTTGGGTTTGATTTAAGTAAATTAATGAATATTTCTTGTTTAAATAAATTTAAAGAAATATTTAGTAAAAATGTAATTGAATTTATTGAGTGAATATTCCTTGATTAAATAATAATGAAGTTAAATCAAGAGCTATATGAAACGGTTAAATTTAACTTTGAAAATGTTGAATAGTAAAACTTTGAAATATATTGAAAATTTAAATGGTCTATTGGGAACTGAATTGAATTGATGAATTGAGCTTTGAATAAATCTGAATTTGGAATTTGAGTTGATTTGAATCGATTTATGAGACTTGAGGAAATTATAAATACTTTACTTTATAAATTATTTAACCTATATATACTATTTTGGAAAATAGATATATTTGAAATGAAATGATATTTCGGTTTTGAAGTATAAATTTAATTGAAATGACCACGGTGTTATAGTGTATATTTCTACATTGTAGATAGCTCCATGGATCCTTAAAGGATTGTTATCCCAAACATCCTTTGAGTTACTTGTGTTTCAGTTGATATTTCACTTGAGTTGGATTTATTTATATAAGAATGTTAATCCTGACTCGAGTGTTTTGTGTTTTGCTTTACGCTCGGGTCAGACTGAGTGATACATCATTTGAGACTCACCCTTGGAGTTTGGAGCTTCATTTGGAGATCCAACTATCGATTCAGCTTTCAGTTTTTCTAGTTGATTTGTTCAGAGAGGTCATCTATTCGTACTGAAGACTTCACTGTATTTGAGATATTCTGTTGTATTTTATTTTTAACTCTGATGTTTATATAGTAGCTTCATGAACTACTATTTTATCTATTTCGCTGCGTATTATTGTATTACTCTATGTCTGTGATTCTATGATTGATTTATTTACTGTATATGTTGAGTTTTGCCAAATTTAAATTAACAATCTGATATTTTGAACAATTCAAGTCCAACATGTGTGGATGCGAATGGTTGAAAATACCGAGTCGTTACAGTTGGTATCAGAGCCAGGTTCTAGGCAAAACTTAGCATATATAGTAAATTTATATGCAGAATCACTTTCATTCGAGCTTGAATTCTTTCCTCTTTGATTTGAATTTCCTTTGAATTTTGGAACGTTCCCTCGGTTCCGAAATCCATTCGTGTCCCTCACTATTTGTATTCTTTTGATTCTAGAGTATCCCATAACTCCACTTCGAATGATCTCTATAGGAATAGGCGATCCCGCCAATATTTGGATGATTTGTAAAAGGGTGAAACTCCTTTACAATTGGCATTGATTCACCGGAGATTTATATATCCCTCGGTTTTGATGTTGCTATCTCTTGTTATGCCGAATTCTATCTCTGGCAATCGACTGTCGATTTGCTTCAGAATTCTGCACCAATCTTATTTGAAGTCACGGTTGACCCTAGGGTCATCCACGATTTATAAAAATATATCCATCTCCTATTTTGTAATTTAATTACCTAATCATCGATAGAGCCTATCTTCGAATCAAAATTCTATTTGATTAGAGTCCCTTTAATTTGAATTTATATCTTTGTTTTGAAATCCATTCTTGAATCGTCTTTTGAAAAATCGGGCTTATTCGTATTATATATCGAAATAATTATTTTAATAAGTATGATTTTATTCTATATATAAAAGTGAAAATGTTTTCGATAAGGATTATATATACCTTTTAAAAATAAGAATTTGAAGTTTTGAAAGGATTTGAAATTTTGAAAATTTTATAAGAAATTTGATTTATATAAAAATGATTTATAACTGAAGGGTTTTGAATTTGAGATTCGAGGAATTGAACTCTGGTATTTTGAAATTTTTTTTAAGGTTTTGAAATATATAAAATAATACGATTTAAAAGCATTTTTCGAATAATAAACATTTCAAATTACTTCAAATGAGTTCCAATGATTTCGAAGAAATTTCAAAGAAGTTTTCAAGAAATAGAAGTCCAGAACTCACTTATGTCGCTGGAGAATAATTTCGGTGATGAGTGCATGCATCATCGACATTGATTTTCGAGTTTCAAAGTGGGGGATAGGCCATTTTAGTAGCTTTGCTATGCGAGTGATTTGTGAAACCAAATTTGATTTCAAGTTCCGAAGTATGATTTGATATTCGAAAGATATATGTATATATATTTGAAACGATTTGAAGTAAGCCGGTGTTCAGTCCTCGAGTTTCGGATTTGATTTAACCCTATCCATTTAAATTGATTTGTTGCTGATTTCCAACTCTTGGATTTGAAATTTGATTTCATCGACTATTTTTGAAGGTTCGAACACTTCCAAATCAAGGTTTAAATTTTCAAAGCTAAGTAATTTCGAAAAGTATAAATCATTTGATATAGTATATAAGTTTAGTTGGTATATTTAAGTATGAAGTGATATGATTTAAATAAGTTTGGAACTTCTTTGTTAAGTAAATGAATAAGACTATTTTGAATTATACTAATATGAAATGTAGATTTGAAATGTTTTGAATAAAATTTAGTTCTAAATGTTTTGACTTTGAAACATCTTTTATAAAACTATATATATAGAATAATAATATTCAAAAAGATAAATTGGATATTTCAGAAAGAAATAATAGTTTAAAGGTTTGAAGGGATGGTTATAAACTGTGTAATCATTTTGGGTATAATTGATTTTTGAGAAAATATTTGGTTTCGAAAATAGATTGGAATTTAAAACCCAGTATTTATATGATGATTTTGGTAATAAATTTGTTTGACGTAAATTTGGTTGATTTGGAAACTTAAATTATTTTTTAAACCTATTATTTTGGAAACATTGAAACTAAAGATATTTAATTTGGAATTTTTTTTTGTGAAATCGTATATGATTCTGAAATTGGACTGATAAATTGAAATTGAGAACCTTGTTTTACTAAATACTTGATTTTAGAGTTATCGAACTTATATAAAAATATGGTTTGTATAAGTATGATGTTGATTCGAAAACTATGGATTTGAAAAGGTACTCAATTTGAAAAGTGAAATCTTATATAATTGAAGTCTATATAAGTGTGATTTGATATACTTTTGATTTTGGAAAGGTATTTGATTTTAAAATTAAATCTTATATATAATGGACTTTATATAAGTACGATATTTGAAAGTGATTTGAAAAGGTACTATATGATACATATTTTTGAAGTAAAGATATGGAAAGTGCCTTCTGCTTGATATCCGCTTTGTGGCCGCATTTTGGATTCATTCTATCGATATTCTCTGATTTTTGGTTTTCCGGATATGATACTCGAGTTTCCATCGAATTCCATGGCGTTACCCATGGTCTTACGAGCGCGACTGCATAGCGTAATTCACCTGGCTGGATGGCCCAGGGGTACGGATGTTTCCTGGGGGATTCAGGCGCAACCATTGTGTATCCTGTGATCTATGTAGGTCGTATTAGTAGCAAAATCCGCAGGACTAAGAAAGCTTACGGATACAGATGTTTCCTGGGGGATCCAGGCGTAACCTTTGTGTATCTGCGGTCTACTAGTCATCATGGCGCAATTCACAGGGCTGAGAAAGCTTATGGATACGGATGTTTCCTGGGGGATCCAGGCGTAACCTTTATGTATCTGCGATCCATGGTTAGACAAAAGTTTTGTTTGTTTTTTTGTTTAGATTGTACTTTCCATATCTGTTTTTAAAAGTTTTCCAGTATTTTCACTGGGTGTTGAAACAAGTCTACTAAGTACTTGGAGAATTCTAGCTTTGTGCCTGATCAACGCACTGCCAGAGTCTGCAGGAACGAGGATAAACTTGTTGAAACATCGAGTTATAAAAGTATTTTCGAGAGGAAATTTGTTTCGTTATAAAGGTATTTTATCATAAAAGTATTTCCAACAAAGAAATTTTGTATTAGTATTTGAAATTGAAATTCTTATGGTTTGAATTAATTATTCATGCCCTATACTATTCTTTTGAATCTACCTTATCTACTCAGCGTTATTTATTCACCTATATTCTGTTTTTCCAAATCCTCCTTCTTTTCCTTGTTGACTATATCCTTTTTAAATATTGTTTATTTATATACTACCTGGTTTAATAGAAAATTTTAGTGTTAAATATTTTAGAAGTTATTAATTAAATACAACATATTTAAAGAAATGATTAATAATTTATTAAAAATGTTTGAAAAGTATCTTAAGATAAATTAATAAATTTATGAATTATGGATTTAATGTTTTCAATAGCTTCTTTGTAAATATAAGTAATGATGAAAATAATTGTTTTCAAATAGCTTACATATATTTATAAAGGTGTAAATGGTATTTATAAAGGAAGCAAGAAATTTTACAAATAGATTTTGAAAAGTTTTAAAGTATTAAAGATAATTGAATTACAAATGAAGTTTTCAAATGAATATTTCAAGAAAAATTTATATAGTTTAAATTAATTGTTTATCTTTGTCTTTTAATCTATCTTTTTTGTCTGGTTGTTTCTATTCTCCTACATCCTTCCTTTTCGGGGACGAAAAGTTTTAAGTGGGGGAGAGTGTAACGACCCAAAATTTTTAATTGGTTTTAATAACGTATTTAACTGAATTTTTGTGAAATTTTAAATAATTGAATTTTGAAATAAAAATGTTATATTTGGGATACGTATTTTAAAACATAGCAATTGGTAAATTTTCATCAAAAATACGGGAGTTTATTTTATTGTGTAATTCCATTTCAATTTAAATCAGTTAAAATTGATGATAATAAATTTATTTCAAAACCTGAATATTTTTCTATAGAAAATTTCTAAATCGTCTTCTGAGTGAGTCGTCATCTTTCGTTTTTCTAAATTTGAACTTCTATTGCTCCGTTTATCTAATTTCTGTTAAAATAGCAGCATTTTCGGTACCGATTATCGACTTTTGATTGGATAATCGTACCACTAATATCTATATATCGTTTTGATCGTCTCATCACGCTGATCTATGCGGTATGTTCAATTCTGTGTTTTGAGGTCCGGTACGCAATGGAAACAATAAAACTATTCGTCGTAACGGTACCAAAATCTTGACTTTATATTTTACTTTACGTTTTGACTTCAAATTTGAAACGTGATGCTCAAGCAATAATAATTTGCTTTTATTATCCAGCTCAATCCCATCCCATAACCGTTTGAAAATTAAAACGTTTGTATACGTTTTATTCATTTGGCAACGGTTCATTTTAATCCTTTATAACTTCATCCGTTTTTCATTGCATTCCATTTATTTTTGCTCAGCCACCTCCCTTTTCCCATTTCCCAAACGCAAGCCACGCCAGTTCCTCCCTTCCCTCTCCGGCCGGCAACACCCCAACCCGCCACTTCTCCGCCCCAAACGCCACTTCTCTGCTGCATCCCCGCCCTATTCCACCTTCTTCCCTCTCTTTTCCGCCTCATTCTTCCTCCCCGCCTTGTCTTCTTCTCAGCACAGCCGACCTCCTCCCTTGGTTCATGTCTTTCTTTTGCAAACTGACCAGATCGTGCACGTTTTATAAAGAAGTATATACATATTATATGTTTAAAGGTATGTTATATATTTTAGTATGAAGGTTGAGTGGTTACTTTATACATGTTTATAATAGTAATTTAAGTTGTTTTATATCGATTTGTATAAGTTGTTTGCCGCATGCATGCCTGATTTTCTGGTTATATATATTTTTTATTAGTATTATATTGGGTTAGTTTTATATACAACATAGTTATACTATTGATTGACGATATATTTTTGTTAGTTTTAATTATACAGTATGTTTTATAAAGTATATATACTATATTTTTGTTGTTTTGTTCTGCCTAGAGATATATAAAGATATACATTAGTTTAAATATATATATATGGAGTTTTGCATACCTCAGTTTCATAGAAATATGGTAAGAATTTAAATAATAAAATATGAATAGATATTAAGTTGTCTGGGAACTTGTCTATTTAAAACTTTATGTATAGGCCAGTTTACATATATCTTGTAATGTGTTAATATTTTAAAGGGTATTTTGATCTGTAGAGATTTATATATATAAGCTCAGTTTATATATATTTTTTGCCTAAGTACATAAATTGAATAAGTTATATAGATATATGTATATAATCTGTTAATGGTTGGTACTTTGGCATTTGCCACGTGGTTATGTTTCTATTTGTACCGGGATGTTGTTTACCCATTCTGCTTTTGTTATTGGTTTGTACATATACTTTGTATGTATTTTAATTGATACGTTATCAATAAAGCACCGCACTCTTTTTCTCTTACTAATTATCACGTTGATAGTTAGTAAGGTTTTTAATTAGGCGGTTTACCCAGTTTCAAAAAAAATCTGTTAATGGTATAGTATAAATAAAATTAAAGTTGATGTTCAATATTTACTATAACATATATACGTTATATGTAGGCTGTTCATATGCATATATATATAATACTTAAACTATGATAAAGCATTCCCATATC
This sequence comes from Allium fistulosum, assembly GCA_030737815.1. Lineage (NCBI taxonomy): Eukaryota > Viridiplantae > Streptophyta > Magnoliopsida > Asparagales > Amaryllidaceae > Allium > Allium fistulosum. Next base: position 426,531,886 of record CM060906.1, read on the forward strand.
TTTGTAATGAGGTGGCATGTGTGTTGAAGAGACATTTATGATTATATATGTTTTATGCAAACTTCCTTTGACTGTTTAAAGAACTGAAGGCATTATATATATTATTTGTTGAAGTGCTATAATGTATAAAATTTATATATAAGTTATATAGGCTTGTTTTAAAATTTGTACGGGTATATACATATATTTGTTTATATATATCAAACACTTATATAAGTTTATACAGTTTATTATATTGTTTGTTTTGGTCTGTCTGTTTATATGAGTATATTGGTTCTGTTTGTGTTATTTTATTTATATAAATTTGTAAACACATTTTAGTAGTCTAGATTTGTATAACGGTTCATATATATTTTGACTGTATACATGTTAGATTTTTTAAGTATATTATACATGTTAATTTATTTCACATCTGATCTGCTTTAGTTAGTGTATGTTATATTAAGTCCAGTCTGCATATTTGTCAATACACAATTAGTTGTTCACATATACATTTTGCCTGCATACATTTTGTAGTGTCTGCATTTGTATATTTTAATATATGGTCTGTATTATTATATATGTTGTTAGATTATAAGTCTGTATAATCTGTTATGTATATAGATTTTGGGTTTTTAAGTATATTAACATACAGTGAGTTGTTTGGTTTTATAAGGGATATTGATTTAAAATATATTAGGAATATTTTCTAATATATGGGTTTAAATTTAACAATGGATTTTGAAATTCCTATATATATTTAATTTAATATATGTTTGAATTTAGAATTTGATTATATATATATATAGTTATATATGTAAATTCAATTATACCAATTATCTTCATCGATCTAGTTCTGATTTGATTTCGTCAATTCCCATTTATCAGCTTTGTTCATCAATTCATGGCAATCTTGCTTTGCTTTGGATTTCGTACTTGGATTCATAACCCATCTCATTCCTTCGTCTATACTCTCTAGCCTCGAAAGGTGAGCAATCACTCACGATTAGCGTTCTTATATTTATTAAATTTGATTTCAATCGAAACGACAATTGAAATATGCTATTGTTAGTTGTTTAAATTGTTATTATGTTATTATCTGTAACTGTTCACCTATGGGATATGACACCATATCCTGTTGTTTATATTAAATTGTTATTGCTGATATATATGCCTGTTATATTATTTTCATATCTGTTATCACTCTGCAAGTTCCTTGTTAGTATAGATTTCACTATAGGTTGAATTGATACATACCCAAACGATCTGTAGAATAGGTGAAAATCGTTATGGGTTGAAATGATAAACCCAAGCGATTTTCATTGAATTGAATTTTGGATTACGGGTCGAAATGATATCTACCCGTATATATTTAAATTACGGATTGAAATGATAAATATCTGTATCACTTGACCATAGGATAGGAAATTATATACAGACACCGTTGGTCCATATATAAATATTTTGGAAATAAATTCTGTGGTTTTGGAAAGAAATATATGATTTTAATAAATGTTGATTCTTAAATTATTATATATAAAGGGTAATGATATATATAGATTTAATAATAATATTTAATATAATTAAGATAGATCTAATACATATACTATGTTTAAGTGTTTAGATTTATATTTCAAACTAGATTTTGGTAATAATTTGAACAAGTTAAGGTTGGGAAGATAATTTGAATTTAGTTGAAATTGTATTCAATAAAGAATTTTATTTAATTAAACTGATTTGAAACTTATTGAAATTGAGATTTAAGATATGATTTATAACTTGGGTTTGATTTAAGTAAATTAATGAATATTTCTTGTTTAAATAAATTTAAGGAAATATTTAGTAAAAATGTAATTGAATTTATTGAGTGAATATTCCCTGATTAAATAATAATGAAGTTAAATCAAGATCTATATGAAACGCTTAAATTTAACTTTGAAAATGTTGAATAATAAAACTTTGAAATATATTGAAAATTTAAATGGTCTATTGGGAACTGAATTGAGCTTTGAATAAATTTGAATTTGGAATTTGAGTTGATTTGAATCGATTTATGAGACTTGAGGAAATTATAAATACTTTACTTTATAAATTATTTAACCTATATATACTATTTTGGAAAATAGATATATTTGAAATGAAATGATATTTGGGTTTTGAAGTATAAATTTAATTGAAATGACCATGGTGTTATAGTGTATATTTCTACATTGTAGATAGCTCCATGGATCCTTAAAGGATGGTTATCCCAAACATCCTTTGAGTTACTTGTATTTCAGTTGATATATCACTTGAGTTGGATTTATTTATTTAAGAATGTTAATCCTGACTCGAGTGTTTTGTGTTTTGCTTTACGCTCGGGTCAGACTGAGTGATACAACATTTGAGACTCACCTTTGGAGTTTGGAGCTTCATTTGGAGATCCAACTATCGATTCAGCTTTTAGCTTTTCCAATTGATTTGTTCAGAGAGGTCATCTATTCGTACTGAAGACTTCACTGTATTTGAGATATTCTGTTGTATTTTATTTTTAACTCTGATGTTTATATAGTAGCTTCATGAACTACTATTTTATCTATTCCGCTGCGTATTATTGTATTACTCTGTGTCTGTGATTGATTTATTTACTGTATATATGCTGATTTTTGCCAAATTTAAATTAACAATCTGATATTTTGAGCAATTCAAGTCCAACATGTGTGGATGCGAATGGTTGAAAATACCGGGTCATTACAGATTGAGTAGGGAAGAAGGAAAGTTCGATTGAAAGGACAATTAAAACAATTTATAAATCCAACCCCATAGGAAAGTGCTTGATAAAAGGTTTTTAGAAAATTTCTCGAAATATTTTGAATGGGTTTTTCAATGGGTTTATTGGGAAGTTGTTGTTTTAAAGAAGCAAAGAAATTTGGAAATTTATAATTTATAAATTTTTTTGAGTCAAAAATTTATGATTAAAAGGTTTTTGGTAAAGAGGTTTTTTCATTTTTGAAATTCTTATTTTAAACATAGGTTGAGTGAAAAGTTTTCAGTATAAAATTTTTTGATAAAGGGATTTTTTGTTTTTGAGATAAATGTAAAATAGATCGTAGATTGGACTCGATGATTTTTTCTATTTCATGAATTTGAAGTTCTTCTTTTATAGATATTTCTAAAAAGGGGAATAATTGGAAATGAAACTTGATTAAAATGAGGTTGAGAGAATAGAAGGTTAAGGAATGCCTAATAATGTAAGTATGAGGAACATTCCATGTGAGGAAATGCGAAGAATAATAGCTGAAATAGATTTATATATAAAGAAAAGCCTAGATGGTTAAAGCAGTAGGCGAACACACTGTGATGAGTCGATATTCGGAAATTTAGATAGTAATAGCATTAGGAATTTATATAAAATAAGATTAGTAATTTAATTAGAAATTATATAAGGGAGAAGTAATAGGGATAGGATAGGAAAATGATAGGATAGAAGTTATCCTTGTCTACTCCACTTTTCACCGTTTAAAGTTATAAAGATGTTATTGAAAAAATGATTAATTGGTACGATAATTCAATTTTGAATATTTTGGGATAAAAGTCCTACTTTTAAAGAAGCAAGTCTCTGAAGTTGAAAGTCTTCGAGAAGGGAAATTATTTTGCGAAGCAATTTTTGAATTTTTGAGAAAAAAGGGTTTTTAAGTTTATATTTTTAAAGATAAAGGTTTCGGATTAGGTACTTTATGATTGTAAAATTTTTGTTTTATAAAGAATGGTGAGGACTAAAGCAATTTTTTTATATGGAGTAGATAGGGATCACTACCTAAGTAAGATAGGGTAGAGGTTTTAGGATATGAATAAAATTGGAATAGCATGTACAACATGATATGGAAATTTATAATCAATCCTAAATATTTAATTCTAAAATGTTGGTAAAGTTGTAAAGATGTTCCAAATCTATAATTATTGTAAATTACGTTACCCTAGTTTACTTGGAATGTAGATTTCTATGTTTTGATTTATTTGGAGTGGGTTTCGTGTAATTTTAATAAATTATCCAATTACAAAATATGTATAAAAGCGTGTCGTTTGTATTAACAAAGGATAAATGGAAAGAAGTGTGTAAGGTATGGATATTCATTTTCGTAGTTTACAATGTCTATTTCAATAAAAGAAAAGAAATAATTATTTGTATTTCAGACGAAGCAAAGATCTCACTTTTGGTTAATTTATAGAAAGTTATAATGGTAATCATTTTTGAAAAGGCAGCTTCGATAAATTAAAACGTGAAAAGTAATGTTTTAGTTTAGAAATTAATAGTTAGAATAATAAATAAGTAAATAAATAAGCATGTATAACTAATCTTAACGTTCAAAAATAAAAATATATAACTAGCGTAATTTACAATGATATTCGTACTAATTATTAATAGCATAGTAATTATAGGACTATGACGTATGGACATTAATTATTGATTTAATGGGCTATAAATTTGTAATCAATAGAGAGTTAAAATGAATTAAATTGGGACCCATTAACGAATTTAATACATCATTTATGGGGATGCACAATTTATCCCATAATTGGGCATATTAACTGAAGTAACAGATGGACCGTATTTATTAGAAACTAAAAGAAGGAGAATTAAGGAATGTGGGTGATAGTGGAATGACATACTAGGATTGTCCATCTTAATTTAGTAAGAAGTGTTAGGATCACAACCTCATTAACACCGGTTGATGAAGAATGGTAGCTTTCGATAAAACCTCTTTTAGAGTTTTTGGGTTCTAATTGCTATTTTTCCCCCTTAGGTTATTGGAAAAGCGTATGATATGGTATAAGAATTATTCCTGTTTTATCATTAGATCGATTTTATGGATGTGATTAAACCGCAAGATAAATATATACGTATTAAGAAACAGCGTAAATAAGGAAATTTCATAAAGACACTTAACTAGCGATAAACTATAAGTAAGACTAGAAGTTAATGAGGAAATTAGGCTAGTAACTAGGAATAAAGATTGATTTAATCCTAAAAACTTTAAGATTTAAAAAAAATTAGCTTGCAGAGTGTCACCATTTAAGAATGACCATTCACCCTATAGGAGATAAGATGCATAGGGATATGTAGAGAATTTTCTAATGGCTAGGGATGAAGAAGAGGGTAGCTAAGTTTGTTTCCAAATGTTTGATGGGCCAAAGGATAAAGGCTTAGCAAGGGAAGCCCGGAGGATTGTTATTACCATTGGAGATTCCAACTTGGAATTGGGAGCATATATCAATGGACTTCATAGATTGGTTGTCTAGGAGCCAAAGAGCAATGAAGCAATTTGGATCATTGTGGATAGACCAACTAAAAACGCCCATTTTATTCCCACTAAAAGCAATAGGACCGCATCATCTTTAGCACAAATTTACATCAAGTAGGTGGTTGGACTTCATGGAATTTCGATTAGTATTATTAGTGATAAGGACCCCTTATTAAGTAGCTAATTTTGAAGGAGTTTGCAGATAGCTTTAGAAATCTTGTTAAATCTTAGCATTGCTTATCACCTATAAACCGATAGTCGTACTGAACAGGTGAATAGGATTTTGAAGGACTTATTAAAAGCTTGCATCATGGACTTTGGAGGACATTAGGAGCAGCTCCTAACTCTAGTAGAATTCATGTATAATAATAGTTACCAAGCGACGATTGGCATGGCACCCTGTGAAGCATTGTACAGGAGGCCATGCGAATCGCCAAATTATAGGTGGGACACCACCGATAAAATTCTACTCGAACCAGATTTAATTCGCGAGACTTTGAAAAAGGTAGAATGGATTAAGCAGCGAATGAGGGCAGTAGAAGATCGTTAGAAGTTATATGCGAACAAGCGGAGAAAGGAGTTGAAATTTGAGGTAGGGACATGGTGCTTGTTAAAGTTTCCCCTCTTAGGAAGGTCATTAAATTTGAAAAGTCGGGAAAGTTGGCACCAAGGTTTGTTGGTCCTTTCCAAATTTTGGAAAGAGTAGGAAGACTTGCATAGAGCTACTGGAAAAGATAACATGAGTCCATGACATTTTTCATGTTTCGCACTTGAGGAGATGCCTTTATAGCACAGCCATCGTGGTAGAGCCTGACCAGTTAGTAGGCTTTGAGACGGAGTCGATAGCATCTTGTTCCACCACAAGCATTGTGCAGCATGCAACTAGGAAGCTCCATAACAAAGTAATTAGGCTGGTTCAAATACATAGGGAGATAATCCTAAGGAAAGCTCATATGAAAGTAAAGAGAAGATAATGACTTCTCATCTTGAGCTTTCCTCTGGTAAATTATTTTCTCTAAAATTTTGTTTAGGGTGCATCTTAGTTGCTAGATTGGATGGTCGGGGGTGGTTGCCACACATTTTTCTATCACTTTTGCACTCATATAGAAAACTTTTTGCATATTTAGGATGTTTTCATACATGCCTATATGTCACGACACTTGCACTCACACTAGGATTGAGCTCACCTATAAGATGTCTACATACATAATCATATTACACTTTTGGTTGAGTAGATGATTATGTAGATAACTTGATTGTATAACATGGATGCTTAGTGCATGTTACGGTGTTCGTCCCTTAGGAATTTCTTAGACGAAATCCTTTTAAAGGGAGGGGGAGAATGTAACACCTCGTAAACATTAATAAGAAATTAACTAATAAGAAAAAGAATTAATTAATAAATCAAAAATAAGGCTAAAAACGAAAATTTTATAAATGTCGGAATTTGGCCATGAAAGTTATTTCGCTTCATGGCGGTTTTCTAATCAATTTCCATATATAAAGTTTTGAAAATGGAACTTAAACAAAAAAGTTATTGACATTTGAAGTTTTTGGATTCAAAATAATTTCAATGAAATTCAAATTCAAACAAATAGTTAATTCCAAAATTCGAAATTAAAAAATTAACAGTAATTAGACTTGGTGATTAAGTAAACGTTAAAATAAAGGTTAAAATTAATTTTTTAATTAAGGAATAAAATCAAACGACAACAAAACAATTAATATCGTTCCCAAAATAGACCAACAGGTCGACCAATAGTGGTCGACCGCCTACGTAGGAGTGGTTGACCAGTGGTCATGGTGGCGGCTAGAGTTTTTTCACACCTTGAACTGTCCTAATTTTATTATTTTAAACCGACTTAAATATGACAATTCTGGCACTTTCTAACCACTATAGATAAGAGCCTAGCCCCCTTACTTTTATTAACAAATTATTTTAGGAAATAAGCAAACCTCTTTCGGTCTCTCTCTCTTTAAAGATTCAGGAAGTTCTTTAGGGTTTTGGGTAAGAAATTTTAGGTATATATTATTCAATTTGTAATCTTATTCTCCTCCAACCCCTAAATTTCTGAATCTAATTTATATACAATTTCCTTGTTGTATATTGCAAAATGGATAGATCTGTACCAGATTGACGTAAACAAATCCAAAAAGGAAGAGCTAAAGACTTTTTGTGAGTGGAAATTTTAGTATTTCATATTTTAGTAATTGTATAGTATAACTTGGATTTGATATATGCCTTAGGGAATTTTGTTTACGAAAACATCACATTAAAACCCCAAAATTCCCCTAAAGCGAAATGTCAATTCTTAAGTTAGAATCTTAATTATTCTATATTAAAATTGTGGAATTGTGTAGTTATTACAATTTTAAAATTTTACATTCTATTCCACTTCTCTTTTTTTATTCTTTGGATTTGATTAAGGAATTTTGAAAATAAATAACTTAGGAAATAGTGTAAGGGATGGATTCTCTTTATTCGTAGTTTGCATTGCCTATTTCCGTAATTTAAATGAGAATTCCCTTTTTCATTTGTATATGTAGAAGTTGAATAAAGCGTTAAAGGATTTGAATTGCAAATTCTATTAAAGTTGATTATACTAATTTAGTATAAAATAAGTTTTGTATGGGTTCTATTTGTATACAAGTTTTTTGTTGAATTGAGAATATTGGATATACGGTATGCTTGTCGATATGTTGGACTCGTATAAATTTATGGTTAGTTTCGGACATAATCTACGCACGCTTAGAAATATTTTAGGCACATATGTGTGTATGTTTGTATATGTATATATTAGCATATAAATAACATATAATTAATAGGGCATTAATTTCATAGTGAATAGGTTATTAATTAGTATTAAATACCACTTAGGAAAGAGATTGATAGTTAAGGTGAAATAAGGGTTTCCTTATAAGGCCTTAATAGAGAATGCAGTGTGAGGTGTGTGATAGTATGTTAAGAGAGTGTAAGATGATGACTAAATTATAAGGATGTGAGGTCAATCAAAAGCACACGGAAGTCTGCCCAACTAATCTGGCTATCAATTGTGTGACTTTAGGGCTTATGTGAGACATCATCTATATTAAGCACCCATAGAGAACATGAGGTTAGTCCTAAGTTCTGCAGAATATACCTGCCAAGCTAATCTGGACACTGGTACCTACGAATAATTAGACTAATGTGAGACGTCATAGTTGGGTCATAATACGAAGGACCTGCTTCCAGGTTGAAGGTATTAAGTGACTGAATGAGGGCCCACATCCTCCCAATGTAGGAAGTATTAAATGGTCGGGGTTAGCGGTTAGGCATGGTAGAGGATATCTCGAGGAGGGTACGCTTTGGGTTTGAGGTATCAAGGGTTATTGTAGGATCCGCCTCTCCCATAAAGAAATATTAAGTGGCCTAAGGAGATTCCGTGCAGTATCGGCTAGATACTAGAGAGGAGTCCACCTTGAGATAGATATTAAATGATGGGGACCTGTCTCGAATGAGGTATTAAATGGTCAGAGTCAGCCTAATTCCCATTGAAAAAGGCATTAACTATCTTAGGTACTATCTCTTATATTGTTAGGACATTATTGAAGATAGATGCATGGAACTAGGAGTGGCTTTTGGCCTATAGTTAAAGATGGATTATTGGGTTGAAATGGGTAATGGTTATAGAATTGGACTGGAAAATCTTAGGGCTTGTAGTTGGAAAACTTATAGTGCAGTTAGGATGCATAAGACATATTCTTATTTAAATTATACTACTCAAGTACTATTATAGAAAGGCTCAAGATTTTTATTCACTAGACATTGTTTTCTGACTCTCTCCTCGTTACAACATAGTTTAGAGAAGATGACACGGATTTTTGAAGATGGTGGCGGAAAGCACCAGAACCTTCGAACTTAAGTCGTTTTAAAATAATAAAATTTGGACCGTTCACGATGTTAAAAACCTTAGCCCTGCTACGATCACTGGTCTACCAGTCCTACCAAGGGGTTGGATTTAGAAATCTATTTTAATTGTCCTTTCAATTGAACTTTCCTTTTCCCCTACTCAATCTATAAAAATCTAATTTTCTCCTTGTAGTGATTAATTTACACCTTCTGACGGGAACTTGCTCCACTCTTTCTTCATGCCTTGCTTCAGTCCTATCATTCCTTAATTCTGGATGCTTACAACATATACGTTCTTATCTCCCACCTGTTAGGATGAAATGTATGTCTTCAGTCGGCAATTTATCGAGGTCCATAATCATAAGGAAGTCTAGGTCCAACAAAAGTGTCAAGCACCATTTAGCTTCTGGAGTGCTTCTATATGTCACGGTCATACTCTTCTAGGTCCATTGGTTACGATACGACCTCCGCCTCGTGCGGTAATCGTAGTTGCCTCACACATCCTTTTGTAATATTGTCGCAACTAGTTCTATATCTGGAATTTATAGAGTTAAGTGTATGTTCAAAATACGTGTGTGTGTATATATATATATGTAAATTTTTTGAAAAATACTTTCAAAAATAATAAGTTTGCCACTCATATGTATACCTATCCCCAATGATCGAGTAAACTAAGCTCTGATACCAAATGTAGTAGTCTGCCCTAAAACAGGCCTAATTTCGACCTTGAAAAATTCCATAGAACCTTAGACCTATTCCAAAGCTGGTAGTAAGGTGGTAAAACTAATTTAAAGAACAATACATATAGCTATCTATCTACACATTCAGAATCTCATAGCGGAAGGAAAAAATATAATATCATAACAGTACCCATTTATTTAAAAATTCATATATCAAAAACACGCCATAGAAAATACATAGTTTTCTAAAGAGGATGATATGACAAAACTGTCTAGAGAGGCTAAAAACAAGGTTATCTTTCAGATTCAGATTATGGTTGCAAATATTTTAGATTAGTTTACTAGAATATATGTTAAGTGTCTTGGGTCTAAGTTGTGATACTATTTATATTAAGATTGATGGATGTTTGTGATATACTCTCGAACAAAAATTTAAGCTTTCTTTTATATTATGTTTTATCCCTTTGAACCTATTGAATTTTACTATGTAGCATTATTTTTATATCTATTTTTCAACTTCGATTAATCTTATTTGAAGTTATTAACATGTTTTAATCTGGGAATTCATAGGTTAACGAAGAGAGTTTGCATGTGGATGAACTCGGAGAACATACGATCAATAATTAAATGAAAATTTTCTGCTAGAAATAAACGGGAACTATCTGCAATAATAGCACCCGAGTATTACCATAAAACACTTGAAATTGTACATTAGGGAAATATTGTTAGTGTCAAAGGGGAGGAAACTAAAATTGATATTAGTGCATATGTTTGCTCATTTATACGTTAGAATTGAACTAACGTTATTAAGACGATATGAATGTTTTCCTCCTTTTTCTATGTATATTGCTTAAACATAAAATATAAGTGACACCTCTTAGCATTATAGTTTTTTCTTACTTCTTCTAACTTGTAGATTATATTCTTAGGCAATAGGTATAAATCTAGTATATAGCTAGTTATACCAACCTTTGAAGAAAAATGTCATATTTTCTACTTATTATTGTCTTACTGGATAAAACACACACAAATCTTATAACATCATAAGTTATGACTATTTAATAAAATTTAGATGTATCAATAAATGATGGAAAGTTAGAAACAATATGTTTTGAAATATAATTATACTAATATTTGATGCACTAATTTGATTGGCAAAAATAAGGAGAAACCAAATTATTAACTAAACTAGATACTGCATATGATAAGTGATGTATACAAGTAAATATTTATTATATGAAGCAAAAACGATAAATTATCGTGTTGAAGCTTTTTAGAAATCTCCAAATTACCCTTAGCATAAATTATTTATGACAACTAAAACCTTTTTCGTTTAAAAGGATTTGTCTAAACTAAATCTTATCTATACAACTCCATTTTGTTTCTCATCTTTTATCCAATATCCATCCATTATCATTTAGCACCAAAGTCATATCTATAAAAAAACCAAAGTGTTTAAATCCTATTTTGTTTCTCATTAAATCTTTAAGTTTGTGTACACACACACACATGTGAGCTAGGTATACCTCTATTTTTAACACTTTAAATTAACGTCTATCGATTATTATATATATATATATATAACTATATAAACACACATATATGTGAGCTAGGTATACCCCTATTTTTAACACTCTAAATTAATGTCTATCGATTATTATTATATATATATATAATATTATAAATAAATATATGTTATATGCATACATAAATTTAACTAAGCTTATAGAAATTAACTAAGTTAACTAAGTAATGTAGAAATTATCTACGTTTTATAAAAATTAACCAAGTCAACAAAGTTTTGTAAGTATTTATATAAAATAACTAAGTTTTATAAAAATTAACTAGTTTTTTAAATAAAGTTCACTAAGTTTTATAGGTATTAAGTTTTAAAAATTAACTATGTGTTGTAAAAAAATAATTAAATTTATAAAAATTAACCGAGATTATTGAAAGTTAACTAAGTTTTTTAATGTTAACTAAGTTTACTAACTTTTTTAAAAATTAACTACGTACATTACAAATATAAGTATTATAAAATTAACTAAGTTTGATAGTATTGGATGAATTAATAAAATTCGACATTATTTTATAAATATTTAACTAAATGTTTATAAAAAATAAACTAAATTAACTATGTTGATAAAAATTAACTATATTTCTAAACATTAATCATTGTTTAATAAGAGTTGACTAAGTGTTATGAAAATTTAACTTAGTTTTGTAAAATTAAATGTAATTAACTAAGTTAACAAATATTAATAAAATTAATTAATGTTAACCCGCTTTTAAGCCAAGCAGATTTCAACTGAACTTAGGAGATCAAAACAAGGACAAAATGATTTGTAGACTTGGAAACACGATCAGAAGAAGAAGAAAAATGACTTGAAGAAGTTTCAATTGAATTGGAGAAAAGTATATAAACTTGGCACTGGGTTATATAGGTCGGCACTGACCTATATATCCTCCCCATTTCGATTTCCAAACTCCATACATCTTTTATACTAATCCAACTACTCGTGATCAAATAATTTTCCTAGAGTTTGGACAAGCAATTCCAAGGATTGATAAGAAGGAAGTCAAGGGAGCAGGATAACTCAAGTGTTAATGGAGAGATCATTAGAATCAACTCAAACTCGATGGGAAAGAGATTAGAACAACTCAAGTAGAAGATAGAAAATACTAACAAGTGGAAGACTTAACTTTTCACCAAGAGCTATAGGTCGGTACCGAGTTAACATAAGTTGGTACTGAGTTATGATGGGCTTCCAATCTCTCTTGTACAGCTCCGGGCTATTTTCTGGACATCAATGCAAGTGGACTTCTAAACTTGTTCACCTATTTCTCTATAAATACAAGCCATATGGCAACCAAAATGAAATCGAATTCTCTTACTGGAGAGTCATCTTCTACTTCTTTACCTTTTATATCTCCTCCATTAAAATCACCTAGGAAGAAACTATTTGTTGTTCTAGAACTTAGATTAGAAAATCCTTTGTACTAGTGACTCTCAAACATCCTAGAAACTCCATTGTAAACATGGAATCCACTAAATTGTGGTCAGATATGATATAACTAGTTGTAGTCTAGAGAGTAAACAAGTAATAACAATGATTAAAATGGACGTAGGCCGGAGATTAAGCCAAACCACTATAAAAATTCTTGTGTCTCCTTTTCCTTTTCCGCGTTTTCTTTTATTTTACACGAACTCGTGCTTTCATCTAGTAGTTGGGTGTTTATACCATTTTTGATGCAAATATTTGGTGCCTTTCATTGAGAAAGAACAAGATCTGAAGGCTTGAAGCTTGATTCTAATATTTAGAGAAGATAAAGAGACCTAACACTAGATCTAAGACTGGAGTAAGCCAACCAGAGCATGGAGGCAGTTAGGAGGTATCCTAAAATTATCATCATTCCATCTATGTGACAAGAGAGGTGATGGAGAGAATAATGAAGGAAATGTAGGATGGAATGATTACTAGACAACAGAAACTGCTTGAGGGTTTTTTTTCAAAGATGGGACAACAAGTTATAGTTGGAGTTGCTGGAATTTAGATCCAAGGATTAGGAACTAATGCAGGAGCATCTAGTGTTGAAGCTAAGCAAACCTAAATGATGCCCCGCGAAAAGAATAGCTCGATACCGATCCAAATCTATTCGGTACCAAGAGAACCATACTATGGGCAATATTGGTGCGACTACTAGGATGCCGAGAATGGATAATGTCGGAGCTAGAAATGTGAATGATCAATGACCGAAGGAGTATGTGCCAGAGCTTCCTCTTAAGAATGGAGGACAGAATGAAACCAGAAGAGCAGGTCAGAATGCTGACTTACAGCCAAAGGAGTATGTGCCAGAGTATGTGCCGGAGTTCCCCCATAGGAATAGGGGGTAGAATGTAGCTAGTGATATAAGATTTCTGTTAGATGACAATAATAGGATAGTCGAAATGATCAAAAGAATAGTTAGAGGTGGACCCTCAGATCAAAATTTGGAGGATATGAATAGGAATTCATTCACTTCTAATATCCAAAATGCAAGGAATTCTCTCGATTTCAAGCTTCCTATGTTGGAAATGTATGATAGGCGGACGGATCCAATAGTTCATATAATGAAATACATCCAACATATGGATGTGTTGGGTGCTTTTGAGGAGGTAATGGGGTGGTGCTTCTCGTTATATCTGACGGATTTAGCGGTAATGTGATTCGAACAGCTGGACGATGGATCCATAAACACTTGTACCGACCTAGTGAATAAGTTCAAAAGACAATTCAGAGTTCACATCTCATGACCAAAGAATGTGATGACGCTATCAAGCGTAAAGCAAAGGCCCAGAGAGACCTTGAGAAGCTATCTGACCAGATTTAACGCGATGGCTGGCGCAATCGATAACCCGGATCCATTAATAATCTTGATGGCGGCAGTGTGTAAAGTCTCAAACAAGATAGCCTTCAAAGTTGCATGAGAAAGGGATCTTCCAATCGATTTTATTGAATTTTACCATGAAGCTGAGAGATACAAGCGTCAAGGGGATGCTGAAGCTGATAATTCTAATGTTAATGCTGTGGATGGCAGAGGACTGCTTGGAGCAGGATATGGTAAGGATAAAGGTAAGTAAAGAGCTAATGACAATGTTGGAGAACCGAAATGGTTGAAGAGAATATCGAAGTTCTTCCTACACCAATCTAACCCAAACTCTATAGAGGATTACCAACAAATTAGGGGCAGATTCGCTACCGAAAGTCGGCTAGAAGAGAGCCCACTGATCGAGAGAAAAGATCTGGAAAGTTTGGCATCTTCTATGAGGTGGACGGACATGAAACGAACGAGCACCGACACCTTCGTGATCTGATAAAAGAGCTGGTTTAGAGCAACCAGCTACAACAGTATGTCAGGAACCAAATTGCAATGGTATAGCCAGAGCAGCTATCGTCTGTAGTGAATGCATCAAGGGATAACCATGAACCTAGGCCAAGATTCAAAATCCTATGATATAGATGAACATATGGCAGGTTCGCTTCCTGAGCGTTTCTTTTTTGCTTTGAATAATTAAGATAATAATAATCGCATACCACTTACATATATACAAGGTCTAGATTGGTCTCAAGGCATGCTCTGAGTCGAATGTCTAGGATAACTAGCTAGGACAATTAGACCGCTTACATGTGTACGAGGTATAGATTGGTCTCTAGGCATGCTCTGAGTTGGATGTTTGGGACGAACAATTAGCATTTCCAATTTCTTGTTTGCTGTAATGACCCTAATTTTGATTAACATTATTTAGGACATTTAATTAGTTAAATTAAATTAAATAATGTAAATGGTTAAGGGATTGAGATTTATGTTAATAGAGGGTAGCCGTGCTAAATGAACAATGAACTAAAAGGGGATTAAAATGAAATAGATAAGGGAAATAGATAAGGGCAAAGTAGGAACAAGTTATATTCATATACCCTAAACCCTCATACCACTTCATTTTACACATTCACAAACTAAAATCAAACCATAAGAGAGGCCAGCCACCATTAGGGGGTAAGCAAGAAGAAGATAAAGCTAGAATCAAAAGAAGGAAGCTTAACCAACTTAATCCAAGATCAAACCTCAACTCCTTAACAACAAGCTAAAGGTGAATAATAGGTTACATTCTCATATTTTTATTGTTCTCGGTTTTAGTTGAGATCCAAAATTGATTTGCAAATTATTTGTCATGTTTGATTGTTTAAATGGATATATATGTTTGTTGATGATATATGCTTTTTCATATAGATTTTATGATAAGGTTTAACTTGAAAAACCAATCAAATGACATCCAAATGCCTTGCGATTTTGAGATTAGGTCATAAATAATATTTTAGAGATGTGTTTCAAATTTCATAATTTTCTGAATTAATGTGGATTTATTATGAATTTTCTAGTGAAGAAAATGGTTAATTGGGTTTAAAATTAGTTCTGGCTATTTTATGTTGGCTTTGGGTTAGAAATTTATATATGTTAGAAAACATATTAAAAGTGATTTATGGGAATTTTTGTAGAATTTTCCTAAATTTTTTAATAAGTATATAAAATTATTTAAGGTATGGGACTTAAATGTTTTATATGTTTATAAAAGGAGAAGGGGCAATTTGTAAATGTTTTAAATTGTTTAATTCTAAATTTTGGCAGCACTTTTAGAAAAGATTATGGAAAAGAAATTAACAACCAATCATATGTTGACAAACAAAACAGGTTAGTTGAAAAGAAATTACTTTTTAAATTCAAAAGTCAGTTTTTATAAGGTTTTGCTATTTCGCCACTTTCGATAGCTACCTTTCGACTTCATACTTCCACCTCCATCCTAGACGAAACCATTACATATGGTATCAAAAGCGTTGGTACGTAGTGGATTGGAGAATAGGTGAAAGGTATAGAGTCGAAACAGGGGTTCCGAAGGGGTCGAAACCTTGTTTTGCTTTTAAAGGGAAATGCACCTACTTTGCTTTCGAAGAGAATGCTTTCGAATCAGATAGCTTTCGACTTAGTCAAATGTTTTAAAGAAAGGTTTCGAAAGAAGTTCTGCCTTTGTTTTAAGAAAATGCTTTCAAAGGGTCGAAACCCATATTGCCGCATCCTACCTTTCAAAGCAATGCCTTCGAAAGGGTTCTTTCGCATTAAACCCTGAGTCGCTTCTCCAATGCTTTCGAAGGGGTTGGTTTTGACACCATCTGTATGATCGATTTCATCCTAGAGGTGGGATGAATAGGGTGATACTAATAATTATAAAAATTTAATGTGAAAATATATAATAATAATTACAGCACTGACAATAGCAGAATAATAGCAGCACAGATAATAGTAAAATATTAAAAGCAAAATAGAACAACACATATTTACCCAGCTTCGGCAAAACCCTGCCTATGTGCTGCCCCCAAGGTTTCTACTAGAAATTAAGTAGTCATATGCTTACACACGTAAACTCGCGACACCCGCTATCGACTAACCTAACTCTACGCTCAAAACCCTGCCACAACTCAGCCACTGAGTTGCGAATTCTTGAACTACACCACCGTAGTTCGTCCCCTAGTCACACGACTAGAATTTACAAACGTTTAAAAGAGAAAAGAAATACAAATTAAAAACAATTAAAAAACCCTATATAATATTTAAGCCCAAATAATATATAGAGGTCGGCCACTTTATTTTAAATCACAAGAAAAGATGTCCCCCTTTATTTTCTTTGGCTCGTCCTTTACTTCTTGAAGTTATCTGCCTCTTTTCCTTTGCTCGTTCGTTCCTCT
Organism: Allium fistulosum; assembly: GCA_030737815.1. Taxonomy (NCBI): domain Eukaryota; kingdom Viridiplantae; phylum Streptophyta; class Magnoliopsida; order Asparagales; family Amaryllidaceae; genus Allium; species Allium fistulosum. The sequence continues at coordinate 426,548,993 of CM060906.1, forward strand.
TCCAAACAATTAGGGCTTTGCTTTTTCTTTGAAGCCGCCGACTTCAGTTGATCGATCAAGTAGATATTCTCATGATTGTTTTGTCGATCGACCGTCTCTCTAATTTGCGAATGGCTACTTCAAATTGTGGCGAGCGCGTATACTTGGTTGAAAAATTGGTACGTGATGTTCCTCTTCGATTTCGATTATGCTCGACTTTTGATTCGAGTTACTGATTTGATTTTGATTTAAGAGTATACCCTGAATGTTTGTCTTGAACTCGAATAAATTTAGCTGCCAATGATGATATGGGTTATATAGGGATGAAAAACCTAAATTTACGTTCGAATATATTTGAATTCGTCTGTTAAAAATTTGGCTCGACCGTTGATTTTTCGTTTGGATGCTTGTGATATTTTCTGACTTTTTCAATTTGTATATCTTCGTTCCTTGATTATCATGGCTTTGAGTTTGCTTTGGTTGTGGTTCCGTTCTTTTCTCTTGTGACATCTTTGATTTCGGCACTTGACATTGTGATAATATTTTTGAGATGAAATTTTGCTTCGAACTTGTTATTAACTGGCTTTGACTCTAGCATTTAAACTTGACTTGTTCGAACTCGTGTTCCAGTCTTGAAATGATTTATTTGTATCTCCATGATTTTCTGGCAATCAAGTGTTATTTGAATGTTTGAGATTAAGCTGGACTTTGAGATGAAAATTGACTTGATAAATTCTGATTGAATTCGACCTTGACTTTTTCATCTTGATTTTGGACTTTGGTTCATCTCTGCACTTTGCACTTCATTGTTCACTGTCTTGTGTGTGTGTGCCATTGGTCTAGTTGATGTTTGTTATATAGTTGAAGCTTCAGATATAAGGGTCTATTGGTAGTCTGGTTCTATATAAAGTCTTTTGTGCATAGCATATATATGTATGCAGTGTTGCTCCTTTGTTATGCATTTGACCATTCGATGTCAGGTTTTGATACATGCAGTTTTTGTACTCTTGCGTGTATGAATATGTACTGGGTTGTAGCCTCGAGCCAGTTTGCATTTGAACTTGACCGTCTTGGTTGAGTTCATATTGTAATTGTTATTGCTTTGAGGCAGATCTTGTTGTGTTTATGTCTTTGACCCTGGGCATGTGCTGGTCTAGTGAATGTTTAAACCTGTGTAGTTGTTGTGCACTATTGTTTCAATGGCTTGAGTTTTAGTTCATTGATGATGCTCTGATTGAAGTTGTTTCATTTGTTTAAGGCTAGCCTTTACTGCATTGATTTTGTACATTTTGTACTTGAACACTTGTTAAAGATGTATTTGTTCAACAAGTGTTCAAGTACAAAATGTACAAAATCAGTGTAGTAAAGGCCAGCCCCAAACAAATGAAACAACTTCAATCAGAGCATCATCAATGAACTAAACTCAAGCCAGTGAAACAAAAGTGCACAACAACTACACAGGTTGAAACATTCACTAGACCAGCACATGCCCAGGGTCAAAGACATAAACACAAAAGGACCTGCCTCAAAGCAATAACAGTTACAATATGAACTAACCCAAGACAGTCAAGTTCAAATGCAAATTGGCTCGAGGCTACAACCCAGTACATATGCATACACACAAGAGTACACAAACTACATGTATCAAAACCTCACATCGAATGGACAAGTGCATAACAAAGGAGCAACACTGCATACATATATATGCTATGCATAAAAGACTTCATATAGAACTAGACTACCAATAGACCCATATATCTGAAGCTTCAACCATATAACAAACATCATCTAGACCAAAGGCACACACACACACAAGACAGTGAACAATGAAGTGCAAAGTGCAGACATGAACCAAGGTCCAAAATCAAGATGAACAAAGTCAAGGCCGAATTCAATCAGAATTTATCAAGTCAATTTTCATCTCAAAGTCCAGCTTAATATCAAAAATTCAAATAACACTCGATTGCCAGAAAATCATGGAGACACAAATAAATCATTTCAAGAATGGAACACGAGTTCGAACAAGTCAAGTTTAAATGCCAGAGTCAAAGCCAGTTAATAACAAGCTCGAAGCAAAATTTCATCTCAAAAATATTATCACAATGTCAAGTGCCGAAATCAAAGATGTCACAAGAGAAAAGAACGGAACCACAACCAAAGCAAACTCAAAGCCGTGATATTCAAGGAACGAAGATATACGAATTGAAAAAGTTAGAAAATATCACAAGCATCCAAACAAAAATCAACGGCCGAGCCAAATTTTTAACAGACAAATTCAAAAATATATTCGAACGTAAATTTTGGGTTTTCATCCCTATATAACCCATATCATCATTGGCAGCTAAATTCATTCGAGTTCAAGACAAACATTCAGGGTATACTCTTAAATCAAAATCAAATCAGTAACTCAAATCAAAAGTCGAGCATAATCGAAATCGAAGAGGAACATCACGTACCAATTTTTCAACCAAGTATACGCGCTCGCCACAATTTGAAGCAGCCATTCGCAAATCAGAGTGATGGTCGATCGACAAAACAATCATGAGAATATCTAATTGATCGATCAACTGAAGTCGTCGGCTTCAAATAAAAAGCAAAGCCCTAATTGTTTGGAAGAGGAACGAACGAGCAAAGGAAAAGAGGCAGATAACTTCACGAAGTAAAGGACGGGCCAAAGAAAATAAAGGGGGACATCATTTCTTGTGATTTAAAATAAAGTGGTCGACCTCTATATATTATTTGGGCTTAAATATTATATAGGGTTTTGTAATTGTTTTTAATTTGTATTTCTTTTCTCTTTTAAATGTTTGTAAATTCTAGTCGTGTGACTAGAGGATGAACTACGGTGGTGTATTTCGAGAATTCACAACTCAGTGGCTAAGTTGTTGTAGGGTTTTGAGCGTAGAGTTAGGTTAGTCGATAGCGGGTGTCGCGAGTTTACGTGTGTAAGCGTATGACTGCTTAATTTCAAGTAGAAACCTTGGGGGCAGCACGTAGGCAGGGTTTTGCCGAAGCTGGGTAAATCTGTGTTGTTCTATTTCTGCTTTTAATATTCTGCTATTATATGTGCTGCTATTATTCTGCTATTATTAGTGCTGCAATTATTTTTATATATTTCAGCATTAAATTTTTATAATTATTAGCATCTCCCTATTCACCCCTCCCCCCTCTAGGGTGAAATCGATCCTACAAGTGGTATCAGAGCTTGGAACAAAAGTCAATTTTTTAAAAATTTGATTCTTTTTCAAAAACAAATTTTTGTTTTAAAATTTTTAAATGGCTTCTTTTAATAATGCTTTTGCTGAGGGTCAGTCCATAGTTAGACCACCAATGTTCAATGGTGAATATGCTTACTGGAAAAATAGAATGAAATTTTTTCTAAAAACCATTGATGCTTGGAATATAGTTGAGACAGGATATAAGACACCAACTATAGTGGTAGATAATCAGGAAATAGATAAACCGATGGATCAATGGATAGATTTTGAAAATAGACTACAGAATGCTAATGCTAAAGCTATGAATTATATTATTTGTTCATTGGATCAAATCAAATTTAATCGTGTCTCACATTGTCTAACTGCACAGGAAATCTGGCACACACTTGAAGTGACTCACGAAGGAACATCTCAAGTCAAGGAATCTCGCCTTGTCATGCTTAGTAGCGAATACGAGAACTTCACAATGGTCAAGGATGAAAATGTCAAAGAGATGTATGGACGACTTTCCAATATTGTATACAAATCAAAAGCTCTTGGAAAACCATACACGGAATTGGAAATAGTCCAAAAAATCCTCAGAGTCCTTCCACGAAATTTTGAAGCCAAAGTCACTGCTATTCAAGAATCGAAGGATTTGAAACAAATCAAAATTGAAGAACTCATCGGAAATCTCACCACTTATGAGCTAGAAATGAAATTCAAGGAAGAACGAGAAGGAGGTGATACTCGAAAGAAATAAATAGCTCTTAAAGGAACAACTAAAAGTGATGATGATGATGGTGATGGAGTAGCTGAGCTGGCGCTACTAATAAAGAGATTCAAAAAGTGGAACCGCAAATACGGAAATCCATCTCTAAATCAACAATTGAAAAGCAGAACAGTCAAAGCACTAGACAACTCAGAAGAGCCGGAGATCATATGTCACAAGTGCAAAAAACCTGGTCACATCAAGCTCAATTGTCCTCAAAATCGACTCGGCCAGGGAAAGAAACCGAAAAGGAGAATTTTTGCAGCTACTTAGGATGAAAGTGATGAAAGCACTGGCAGTGAAAATGAAAAAGCAAAACTGTGTCTTCAAGGAGAAATAACTGACGGTGATGATGATGAGCCAAGCAAGGTATCAAAACTTACTCATTCGGAATTACTTATATATTTTCACGAAGTAAATGGCTGTTTTGGACGACCTAGGGAGAAATACGCTAAAATAGAATCACAAAGAGATACTTAGATAGATTAAATAAACAACTTGATCAATTGGTTAAAAACTATCAAACCAAGAGCCCTAAGTGTGATAAGTGTCCATCATTTGAAGAAGAGATTAAAAAATCAGAAATTAAAATTAAATCGCTTGAAAGTGAAATTCTGATTTTGAAAGAAAGTGAAAATACTAGGAAATAAAATTCTATTAAAAAGTGCATACAATTATTGAATGAAAATGAATCTCTGAAAACACAAGTCCAAAAATTGTCTACGACTTTAGGAAAATTTTCCAAAGGAGAAAGATCGTTAAATATGCTATTAGGAAAATAAACTATTAGACAAGCACTTGGGTATAATCAATCTGAACGCGTTAGAAGTGAAATTAATCAAGTCAATTGCAAGTGCACAACTTGTGGAAAAATTGGACACAATCAAAATAATTGTTGGTATAGACCCAAACACATGAAAACCATTCCAATTTGGGTTTCAAAAGGCACAAATATAAAATCCCTGAAAGTCAAACAAATCTGAGGGCCGAAAGGAACAAATATATATTGTTTTGGGTCTACTCAAACATATTTTTTAAAATCATTTGCCACTAACAACCATGGACCTATAAAAACAAATAGGTCACCAAAATCTTTTCTCGTGTAGGTGTGGTGGCAGGCTAAGGAACAACAACAGTGATACCTGGATTCTGGCTGTTCCAACGAAACGACGGGCAACAAATCAAAGTTCCTTAGCCTAGTACAAAGATGGCAGAATCACAATGGGCAAATTATTGTAAAGGTAAAATAGGTAACGGTACATCTATCTTGAACGATATATTAAATGTGAAAATCTGCACCATAATTTGATTTAAATCAGCCAGTTATGTGATAAGGAAATGAATGTCGATTTTGATTTATGCAAAATTGTTGGCCAATTATAATTTTATGCCAAGAACACTATAAGGACCTCTAGAGTCTTTGAATTATTTCATATAGATTTGTTTGGATTAATGATGGTGTTTTATTGGTTAATGATTATTCTGGATACACGTGGATATATCTGACCTGACATTATATTTTGTTTGCTTCTATACACGGCTTCAGTCACATCCAAATGAATCTCATTTTAAAAAGCTAGAAAATGATTTTAAGGTATTTGTTACAACTTCACGGTCTGGTCTATAGCATCCAACTAATGATAATCTTGAGTCAAAGGGAAATTCGGATGCAGATTACACTGGTAATCTAGTTGATAGAAAAATTACTAGTGGAAAGTGATTTATGTTGAGATATTCAGTAGTTACATCATTTTCAAAGAAAATATCTGCATATTTTTCATTTTAACTAATTTTCAAATAGCAGACATTTTTCATATAAAACCCCTTCCAGAAAATAGTTTTTGTTGACCTTGTTTTAGATTAGTCATTTTAGAAAACTTGATTTTATAATTATTTTTGAAATTGATCTTAAATGACTACATTAACTAATCTGACTCCCTACTAATTATCGAAAAGATAAATAGTGATTGAAAAAGTGATGAGTGTTGGTATTAATCATATATTATAACTTGAGACGGTATATTTAGTAAATTTCTTTAGAAATTTAAACAAGATTTATAATAACTTTTGATGGGTAAAAATTCCATGACCATTTCTATTTCTATCATATTTCTAACGATCATCACTCATCAAAATCCAATATAGTATGTCAATATGTGGTATTTTAAATGGGAAATGATTTGTTTTTCATTTTATTATATTTTCAGGAATAAAAACATCCAAAGTATTCACTCTCATTTAAAAGTCCTCACGGTTATGCATGGGTGAATTACTTGGAACTTTTGATTATGTGCTTTCATGCTCATTTAAAAGTCCTCATGGTTATGCATGTATGGAACACATATCAAAATTGGTTATCAAATAGACAAGTTGATTCTAATCCCATTTAAAAGTCCTCACAGTTATGCGTGGTTAGAAGATACTTAAATTCATTTTTGTTAATAAAAATTTGAAATACTACTAATCTCATTTAAAAGTCCTAACGGTTATGCATGGTCAGTAGATATTCAAATTCCTGATATAAATATACCACAAATAGACACTGCTATATGGTTTTACATCATCCCTATCATTCTAAAGTTGAATATGCGCCTAATAGAGTATTTATGATTTTTGTTTGATTTTTTATTGAAATTTAATATTTATACTCGATTGGGTATAATGTTGTATTAATGTCTATCACTTTATCTCTATTTTTCTAACATTATTACTCTTTTGCTGATAACAGAAGAGGGAGAGAAAAGTTAAGATTTTGGCAAATAAAGGTCAAATATTTTATTTGCATCTAGGTTCATTTGCATATTTATTTTCATGCATATATGAAGGGGATCTTTGTTGTAGAGAGGGAGCACTCAAATAGGGGGAGCAAATTGAATGATCAAATACATTTAATAAATTTAAAATCTTAAATGTATGTTTATTATCATCAAAAGGGGGAGATTGTTGAATATGCTAGGATATGATTTTTGTTTGATGATAATAAACATATATATTCATTTAAATGTATTTGTTATTGTACTATTTTATTTTTCACATAATTAAATAAATATTTGTTGAATAAAATAAATAACACAAAATTTAAATTCAAACGGATATTTTATTCAAACAAATATTTATTTAATTATGTGAAAAATAAAATAGTACAATAATAAATACATTTAAATGAATATATATATATATATATATATATATATGTTTATTATCATCAAACAAAAATCATATCCTAGCATATTCAACACCATCCGCTTCTTTTACTTAGGAAATTGCTTTCGAAAGAGTTGCTTTCGACCTAGTTCTTTTAAGACCCTTTCCGAGATTTTGAAAGTTAAACCCAAAGGTTTTTAAGGGAATTATTTTAAAGATTTCGAAAGGTTTTTCCACATGTTTTCACTTGAACCTAATGCTTTCGAAAGGTTTGATTTGTGAAAAGGACTTAATGTTTTTGGAAGGTATATAACAAATGTTTCGAAGGGTGGGTCTCCAATGTTTTCGAAAGGTTAACCTTAGTGTTTAAATAAAGGGTTTCCAATGTTTTCGAAAGGTATATTTAAAGTGTTTTGAAAAGAGGATGTCTAAGGTTTTATAAAGATTTCGAAAGGAAGTTTTCAATGTTTTCAAAAGGACTATTGTAAATGGTTTCGAAAGGTATGTTTTGGCCTTTCGGCCTAAGATTATAAAGTAAAGTAGTTTACTTGTATCAAAAGGAGTACTTTCAAAGGTTTCGAAAGGGGTACTTTCAATGGTTTCGAAAGAGATTGTTTAAAAGTTTTAACCAAAGGTTTCGAATGTTTTCATCAATAATATTTTGTGTAAAGTATATATATAACATGGAAAAGTGATTTGAGTAAAGCGTAGAGTATATTTTCCTTGTTTAAGTATGATTTATAGGGTTAAATTAATTTGATAAGAAACATTTTCAAGGAAAATTTGATGGGGTAGTTGACCCTAAGTAAATGACTCGGATATCAGAATACCAGACGGGACTGGCATGAGATCGCGCCCTATACTTTAGCTAGTAGCCCCTAGCTAATATAAGTCCAAAATTCCAGTGTGTAGGGCTTTGTCACAGGTAAGACTAAAATGATGTTACACACAGAAAGGAATATACAGAGTAGAGATAGGTTATTGGTGAGCCCGCAAAACCATTAGGATCAGTTGACCTTGGGAAAAGTAAGTTAGGGACAAACCATCCAGAAGAGTATCTAACAGAAGTTAGATTATTTGTTTAATTTGTCTGGTAGGCCCTAGTCAGCCAAAGATTAGTAGTTAGCCAAACAAAACTATAGTATTCAGACAGATAATCCATTTATTACCTGATTTGTATGCATACATGATATTGCTATTACTATTTTAACCAGTTTGGTTGCAGGATTTTAATTTGCAAAAAATAAGTTTTTAAAAGGATATTAGTGAAGGGAAATCCGTTCCGCTAAGCGGCGTGTTCTCACTTAATATCAGATAACCGAGATGTATAGTATTATTCACACCAGGCTTTATGTCTGACTCGAAGTTTATGTTTTTCCCCTTAAACTCTCGGGTGCTCAAAATTGATTTGAGTAGGTTGAGAGTTGAGGTTTATAGGTTTTAGTAGGTGGACGAATAAAGCTTCTGGAGATGAGCAGGAGGCTGACATTAGCTATTTAGGAGTTGTTATGTTTTATATTTCTGTTGTGATGTATTAAGATAGTTTTGTCTATTTAGTACTCTGATCATCCAAGGGGCATCTTCATATGTCGCTCTTGGCATATTTTGTAATAATTATATTTGTTCAATGCCTGGGAAACGTTTGGGATTGTGTAATTGGATATGAAACATGGTTTTGTGAAATGTAATCAGAAAAGTTGTTTTTGAAATCTGTGATTTTGTTTCATATTCATGTGCTTCTGATATTATGGATACCATTAACATTACCCTATTTTGTCGCCGAAAGTTACTACTATAGGTGACTGCAGCATCTGTAGTGCTTAGCTTTGGGCCTCAAGATAGGAGATGTTACAACTTGGTACCAGAGCATAGGTTTATGAAAAAAATTAAACTTAAAATTATTTTGAAAACATAATCCTAAGGAATTAGAGAAAAGATCGGGGTATGGGATAACGCTAAAATAATGTACTTGTATTTGCTATATATAAGTATACGCTTTGTCTCTATTCTTCCATCTTTATTAGGCTATTATTATGTATCATGCGAAGGCTTGAATGCAGATATGGATGCTAGAAGTGGAAGAGTTATCCTTGGTGGGGGAAACACCACAAATAATGGAAATGCTGGTCTAAATACCAGGAGAAACCCAGGTTAGGCACAAGCTGCAGATGTGGATGCTGGAGTCCCGCAAGTTGACATGGGAACAATGTATCAGTTCTTTGTAAACATGATGCAAGCGGGAGTTGCTGTTTGAGTAATTGGAGGAAATGCTGGAGGAGGAAATCAAGAAGCCTCGGTGGTGAATAACTATGCTATTTTGAGTTGAGATTATGCTTGACTAGGAGGAAAGCCGTTTATTGGTACTGAGGACGCAATTGAAGTGGAGAATTAGTTACTTCATTACGAGAGGATTTGCGTTGATTTAGGGCTCAATGATGAGCAAAAGAGGAGACTCCCTTCTAAACAGCTACAAGGAGCAGCACTATATTAGTGGAACAGTGTTACTGCTGGAGTTATTGAGGAGAGTATGACTTGGGCTGAGTTCAAAAGAAGGTTTGAGGAGAGTTTTATGTCGGAGATTGCTAAGTCTACTCTGCTCAGGAAGTTTGTAGAGTTGCAGCATGAGGATAAGATTGTACTTGAGTATGCAATGAGGTTTGAGGAGCTAGCGATAAATGGCTATGCTACAATTGATATTGTTATTAAGAGGAACGAAAATTTCATTCGTGGGTTAACCCCTGAGCTTCCAAAGGCCACTTTATCGCATATTAGGGATCCATGTGATGTTGTTGTTGAGATGGCCTTGAGGCATGAAGAGATGCTTGCTTTTCTTGAAAGAAATAAGGCCGGGGAAGTTCAAGGAGGACAGAGTTAGAAGAGGAAGTTTTTCCACAAGAAAGGAGCTCAAAAGGGTGGAGCTGCTAAGAAAGGAAAGGTGGAGGTTGTCTGCTATAAATGTGACAAGAAAGGGTATTTCGCAAATGAATATTGCTCAGGAGATGGAAAGAAGGTGGTCAGGAAAAAGAATATTATATGCTTCAACAGCGATCAAATTGGACATTATAAGAACTAGTGCAAGGAGCCAGCCAAGGATGGAAAAGGCAAAGTGTTTGCATTGGATCCAACTACCTAGAGACCAACAACAGAGGAAAAGGGAAAGGCTGTGTTGGGAGGTAGGCTTATGATTCATGGGATGTTAGTTATCGTTCTATTTGATACCGGTGCATCACATTCTTTTATATCACATTGTTTGATAGATAAGCTTAACCTAGAACCCTCATACCTAGTTACTTCCTTAATGGTCGTAAATTCGATAGGAGGTTATGCGACTCTTGGGATAAGATATGACCACCTAGAGTTTGAATTGTTAGGTCATCCGTTTGTTTGCAGTTTGCATGTGTTTGATTTCGTAGGGCTCGGAATTATTTTGGGTATGAATTGGTTAAGTAAATACAACGCTAGGATATTTTGCCATGATAGGAAAATATCACTTAGACACCCTGACTGTAGTGATCGGATCATACACTTCGTAGGAAACCCTAATTTTAAGGTTAAAGCTTTGTTGGGTGTTGTGGAGGTGGAAGACGAGTTGAATTGAGCTTTTTTTGTTAGAGAATTCGCAGATGTCTTTAAACTCGTAGTGAGATTGCCACCGGAACAAGCTATTGAGTTAGATTTGGTACCAGGAGCATAATCGGTGAGTAGACAGCCAAGCAAAATGACACCTACCGAGATAAAGGAGTTAAAGGTGCAGTTGGTGGATTTTGAAGGTAAGAATTTTGTCAGACCAAGCAGTTCACCTTGGGGAGAAGCCGTAGTGTTTGTTAAGAAACCGGACGGATCGTTAAGGTTAGGTATCAATTATCGTAAGTTGAATGAGAAGACAATAAAGAATCGATATCTGTTACCTATAATTGACGATTTGTTCGATCAGTTGAGTGGAGTCAAAGTATTTTCCCAGTTGGATTTGGCGAGAGGGTTCCATCAGCTTAGAGTGGCAGAGGATATTATTCCTTTGACATCGTTTAGAACCATATATAGATCGTATGAATGGTTAGTAATGCCATTCGGACTAACTAATGTGCCAACATTCTTTGTAGATTTGATGAACCGAATTTTCCGAGAGCACTTGGATAGGTTTGTGTTGGTTTTTATAGATGATATATGTGATAACCTGGATTTTTTGACATCTGTTAATTGGTAATTAACTGGATTAAAATTATAAAAAATACTGATTTATAAGTGGAACAAATAAATTCTAATAATTAAAAATATCTGAATATAAATATTAATCTTCTAATATAATTGTTTAAATTAGCAAATTTATCTTTTCAAAACAAATAAAAATATGCTTTCTAATTATTATATATATATATTGTGAATAGAAAGCTATGGTTTGAATTCAATATAATAATTCTCAAGGGATATTTAAAGTTAAATTGAATATTTTTAAAATACATAAGAATAATATAATTAGTAAATGTATAAATATAAAAAAACATAAAACATAAATAAATATAAAAATTATAGAAAATATAATATAAAAACATAAAATACATGCATTTAACAAGTGTAAGCTAAGTATAACATGCAAATTACAAGTGTCAAATTTAATTATTTTATTCATTTTTTTTATGATTTAGAGAAACTAAGGCTATACATTCTTATATATTCATCTCTACTCTTTCTCTTTTCATTTTTCTTTCATCTTTTAAAAACCTGAGAAGCCAAAACCAGAAAAAATAAAACAACTAAGAAAAATCAAAACTCCTTTCAAATTTCAACTAAGCTAAAGCTTCAAGTAGATTCAAATTCATCTCAAGATAAAGTAAATCAAGCTTCAGTTCAAAATCAAGTTCCAGATCAAAGAAAAGGCTCTGTTTCTCTGCTTATCAAAATTCTATGAGTAAACATAACATTTTAAAGCTAAATCTATTATTATACTTTGATGCATGTGCTAAATTTGTGAAGTAATGTTGTAAATATGATTTGCATGAATGTATTTTACCTGGAATATAGTTGAACTGTGTGTATATTTATGTGCAAGTCTGTGTATATGTATATTCAAATTATGTTCTTAAATTACAGGCTCAATCAACCTAAAGAAATTCATATCTCTTCATCTATACAATTTTTGGTTAGGATCTCTAAAGGAAAAATATTTGTATGGATGTTATATTATTTTTAAAAATAGTTTCGAGTGAATATACTTAGTAATTATTTCGAAAAGAAGAAATTACAAAGAAAATAAATTCAAGACAGAAATTTGATTTTTAAAATTCCAAGTTTTAATTATATAAACTGATTCGTATTGAAAAATGATGAATTTTGATAAGAATATCATGATTTTTAAGTTTGTGATTGTTGAGATTTCTCGAGTTGAACGGTATTGGGAATTTCGTCGATTCTCGACAATTGGAGGGAGTTTGGGTGTCGTGCTTGATGCTGGAGGAAGCTGGTGTGATGAGGATCAGGGGAAAAATGATCAGTGGATTTCTAGTCCACTGTGGTGGCCTGGCGACGGCGATTTAGGGTTTTGAAGCTTGTTTTGGTCGATAATGATGTCGAGGCGATTGCTTCGTTGTGGGTGCACCGGAGTTGATCGGAGGTGGGGGAATCGAAGCGTGGGACTGCGGTGAAGGTTCGAACGTGATGGTGAGGTTACTGGCGATCGGAGGTGGTGGTGCGAGGTGGTTTTCGATGATCGAGTTGGGTTTCTATGTTGCATGGTTTGCTCGATTTCGATTTCCAGTTGGTATCGATGATCTGGGTGGTCGGGACGACTGAAGGGGAGGTCGACGACTTGTTGATGGTCGGAGCGTTATTCGGAGATGGTCAGTTCTAGTGTGCACATGCACGTGTGTCCATTTGTGTCTATTTTGCTGTGTCGATTGGAGCCTCGGGGAAGAAGGTGATAATATCGTAGTCGTTCGCGAGATTTATCGAAGGAAGAAGATGAGAGGGTGAGCTCGGGTTTGTTTTTGTTAGTCAACCAGGTTTAAAAAGCAAATTATTAAACAAAGTTTACAAAGCAAAATGAAAATAAACAAGTTTTCAAATTAAAAGTATTTATAAAGTTTTTCAAACAAGTTTCAAAAATTAAATTTTAAAGTCAAATGTGTTTTGAATTTAAGTTGATTTGAATAATTATATATTATGTTAATTAATTTAATTAATTCCCAAGTGTTTCCAAATGAAATTTAATGATGTAGTTAAGTAAGTGATTAGATAAATGTATCAAACTTTAATCAATTAAAAGGTCTCAAGTAATTTTGTATGTTAATAATAAATTAATTTCAAAGCTTTAATTTAAATGAAAGTTAATTAAGTAATTAATTAAGATAAATGGTTTATCTTAAATTAATTAAGGACTTAGGTAATTAAGGGATAATTAATTAATGTCAATAATTAATTATAATAAAATAAATGGTTTGTAATTAATTAATGTTAATTAAGCAGGATTTAAAAGTAATTAATTTATTTGTGTTAATTAAATTAATTAGAATTGTATAACTAGTTATCTTGCTTATGGATGATTAAATTGTATTGAATTCTTAGAGTGATTTATATCTCTAGTTTGATAAATTATGATGTTCTGGGATATGAAATGCTTTGGTTGAACTGTGATAATGTAAGTTATCGATCTGTGATGAATTGTTGTGCGAATATGTTGTTCTGAAGTTTAATTGAATTATTTAACTTAAATAACTTGGCTTAAAAAGATGGTATTGAATTCGAAGAAACCGAGATCGGATATCAGCGATATCCGAAACCACTTCGATTAGTAATCTATAATTCTTTATAGATTTGATTTGTAAATTGAATAGGCTGGAATGGAATAAATTGAGTAATCTGGACCACTAATAACTAAGTACGGTACTTAGATATCATTTCGTGATATAAATGTTTGACTATAGCAAGATAAGAACTCGTAGTGAGGTACGAGTTACCCTGGTTTTCAAAGAATTTTTACAACCTTAGTATTTCAATTTAAATAGGTTTACTCACGCTAGTTTCCAGCCTGACTCGGGTGTTACTTTAATGTAATGCTCGGGTCAGACCGAGTATTATAGATTTTCAAGTTAGGACGTTTTGGAGCTCAGGAGTCGAGCTGGATGGCAGGAACGTATGGAGTATTTTCCGCTGTGTATTTGAGAATTTATTGATAGTAGTCAGGGACAAGTCGTTATAACTGTCTGGTTTAATTGTGAATGGTTGTACTCCGATATATTGTATAATAATTGACATTTACAGCTTTCTTTGTATAAATGCTGTTATTTGATATTATATTTTGATCCGCTGCGAATGTGAGATTTTGTGCTGTTGTTTTCTGTTTCTTCTTCTACCTCTTTTTCTTCCTTGCCCTAACAATCTGGGATTTCCGGCGTTCGATTGCTCGGCACTTCTACAGTGAACGTATTAGTGTCGAATTTTTGGGGTCGAAAATTTCCGGGATGTTACATTTGGTATCATAGCCGAAGGTTAAGCGAGAACCTTGGCTCTGGTGGGTTACTCATTAGAGATAGGGTCAGTAGTACCCTAGAATGAGTTGAGTGTATTAAATGAGAGCGAACTTGTTATTTTCTTATATAATGATTTTAAAAACGGTTTTAAAAGTAGTTTTTATATAAGCCTATATTTTGGTATATAAAGCAATATTTTTTTTTAATTATGATAATATATTAAGATAAATGGTTGTTGTGTCTAAATAAAGGGATGTTTAGTTTCTAAAAAAATAAATAATGATAAAGCAAAATGGAATGTTTTAAGGAAGTAACAATTTAGATAAGTATGACTTATAAATTGAAAAGGATTTAAATTGTGAAGTTTTAAAATCTAAGTCCAGAAAATTTGAAATTGTTTCAAAGTGTTAAAAGATATAATAAATAATATTATTTGGAATATCTTTGAATGTAGGAATCTTGTTTAAAACTAGAGTTGTTTTGAAAATTTCAAAGGAAATTGTTTTAAATTAAAAACCAAGAATGGTTTAAAATTGAAATATGACTTGGTGTGCAAATGAAATAAACATGTATATATAAGTGGATATACATAATAACAAAGTTGATTGGAAGTGAACACTAAGTGTTGAGTTCTGAATTTCCCCCTAAAGTGAGAGTATAACCCAAAGAGAAATAAGTTTTAAACTTATAAGTGGGAAGTAATATTGATGGGAAATTTAAATTTGAATGGAGAATTTAAATTGAGGAAGGTTGAATGGATTAAAATTTAACTTAGAGAAAAGTTAAATAAGTTTGGACCTATAATTTGAAATGGGAAAATTTAAAGATGAAATTGAGATTTAACTTAGGGAAGTTAAATGGGTTGAATTGAAAAGGAGTTATGTGTGGTCTCAAAACGGGTTTGAGTTCTGGAAATTGGTAATGAATGTTATTGATTGGTGCTTTAGATATTTATTTACTTGGACATATCCTGCTATCATCCTGTTGTTATTAATAATCTATGGAACTGTGAATTGGATTATTTAAATGAATTAAGAAGTGGATTGAGATAATATATATCCATTACTGAAATTAAATGGAAATAAAACCTTATTTTAAAACTATTTTGATTTTTGAAGTGAAATTGTATTATGAAAATGGAATCACTTTGAACTTAAGATTTACATGTTAAAAAGGAACTTGTAAACTGAAATTGTTAAGAATTGGGTTCAAAGTTAGAAGTTAAAATTGGGTAATAAATTGGATTCTGAAGATTAAATTGTTTAAAAAGGATTTGAACTCTTACTTTAACCTTAAAATAAGTTAAGTAAAAGTAATTTAAATGAATATTAGAAATTTGGACTCATAATTAAATTGTTTAAAGACTTAGATTGTTAAATTAAAAATAAAGGTTAATTTGATTTAGGGGATTAAATCAACATTTGAAAATTTAACTCGAATTTGTATAAATTGTGATGATTTAAAATTTGAAAATGGAATTGGAATTAATTCAATGGTGGAATTGAAATGAATTAATTGGAATTTGAAATTGAATTAAATTAATTGGGAGTGTAATCGAAGTTGAATAAGTTTAAATTCAAATGGGAATTGATTTGAATTTGGAATGGGAATCGAGGTTAATTCAAATTGAATTGGAATTGAATCAATTTAAATGGAAGTGGAGATTGGGAAATTGAACCAGTTTGACTCTGAAACTATTTTCAAATAAATTGTTTTAAAATAAACTATCTTAAATCTATCTTTCCTTGTTATTTACTATACAACCTTTCTTTTTAAAACCCAAACTATCTTATACTTATTTTACAACTATTTTGAAAACTAATTACTATTTTACAACAATTTTACATCTGTTTTATGAACTAATTACTATTTTACAACTATGTTGCAACTATCTAACTATTATATAGCTATTTTACAACTAATAACTATTTTACAACTACTTAAATATTTTAAACTTTTCAAGCTATTTTCTAAATTCAAGCTGGTCAGAGTGCAAACTGTTTATAATTAAATACCAATTGAGATAAGAATTGAAGTGATAACCCAAATGGAAATTGAAGCAATTGTGAATAAGTGAATAGAAATCAAAATGAATGTGAATAAAAAGAAAATTGATTTAGCTAATAATCAATGAAGATAAATACGTAGGATGTACGTATATTATTCTATTCGCATAACGATTTGATCCACATTTGAGCATAGAATTTCGAGATAGTATATCAATCCGAGTTGGGATTTTTCACTCGATTTTTCGATGGCGAACCCTGGATAGGGATTTTGATTGGTTATGGAAATTCTCTATCATGGTTATGACTATGCAAGGAGAATGACGGTTTTTGATCAAGAAACCAGATCTGAGTCCGCACTAGGAAGTCGGGTGGACGATACTAGTTTGGAAGTGAAATTGTGTGATCGAGTAAGCAATCGGATTTGATATTGCGTACGGATGGTATATGTACATCGTACGTGCTTGAATGAAATATATATTTTGAAAGGAAAAGTATATTTTGAGAAATATATGATGAATAAAAGTGGAAGTTGGATATTTCTATGATTGAAATTCACTTTATGAAGAGTAAGTAATATGGTAAATGACTTTATAAAAGAAATCAAACTTGAATATTTGATTTGGCATAAATAAAGATATATATATATATATATATATATATTTGTTATATATGATAAACTTCCCTTGTTAAATCTATAACCATAGGAAAAGATCTTTGAAAAATATTTGAAGTATAAAAAGGAATTTATATAAGTAGGAAGTGATCTTTAAAAAAATATTTTGTTCTAGTTAAAAGAATAAATTTATATATATATATCTATATATATAAATGATTTTGGGAAAAGGGTTTTTGGAACCCATTGATTTTGAAAGGCTTTTGATTTTTTGGAAAATCAATTTTGGAAATTTGGAAAGCCAAGTTTGAGAATTATTGATTTTGGATATCGATTTTGTGTAAAGGAGATTTATATGTGAGACATATAAAGAGTATGATTTGAAAGATACTATATATGTACAGTATAAAATGTTTTGAGAATGGCTGTGGGGAAAAAGGCGCTCCCTTTAGAGTTGAAACTTCTAGTAGGAGATCCACGGGGTGGTTCTGCCTTGAGCCCTAGGGGGGTTCTAAATTTGATCCTGGGAGGAAGTACGGACAAACTGAAGTTGTTGAGGATTGTGTTGGGTTAGCGAAAGTCGAGGGCGCTGATGCCTACAGAGACATTTGGGCTATGCTATGACGGCAGTGTAACTCGGTGTAACTGCGATCTACTGCGCTCCATAGTGGAAGTCGAGGGGCAATGATTGCCTAAGGTCTACGTTTGATTCGCTGGAGAGCGAAGTAACATCAGTAGACTGCGATCTATGAAGACATAGCGAAAGTCATGTGGCAGTGAGTGCCTACAGGCTACATTGGGACTCGACTGATGTAGTTTGCGATCTATGTGGTCTGAGTGGTGAAGTTTCATTTGGCAACGAAATTCGAGGGCGCTGATGCCTACAGTTACATGGTTTTTTCCATGATGGCAACGTAACCCTGGGTGTAGCTGCGATCTGTGGCGGTTCCATGGTGTAATCGAGGGGCGTGGATGCCTATAGTTTTCTATGGTTTTGCCGGGATGGCGATGTAATCATCGGGTTAACTGCGACCATGGAGGGGGTGATGATTTCCAGAGCATTCTCACCAAAAAAAGTTTTCTACATTTTCAAAATTGTTTTCTAAGTATTTTCACTGGGTATTGAAAACGGGTCTGCTAAGTACTTATAGATTTTCAGTCCTACGCCTGATCAACGTATGACCGAATCTCTATGAGAACAAGGATGGACTTGTTGAGACATCGAGTTATAAAAAGTATTTTTTTTATAAAAACTATTTTGGTAATATTATGTAGATTTTAAAGTGTTTTAAAACTTAAGAATAAAAAGAGTAAAGAGTTAAGAATGTTTAAAAGATAATTTAACTAATAATCAACATTGTAATAAAATTCTGGCTTCGTTCCTTTTCGAGGATGAAAAGTTCTAAGGGGGGAGGAATGTGATAACCAGGATTTTTGGACATCTGTTAATTGGTAATTAACTGGATTAAAATTATTAAAAATACTGATTTATAAGTGGAACAAATAAATTCTAATAATTAAAAATATCCGGATATAAATATTAATCTTCTAATATAATTGTTTAAATTGGCAAATTTATCTTTTCAACACAAATAAAATTATGTTATATATATATATTGTATATATATATTGTGAATAGGAAGCTATGGTTTGAATTCAATATAATAATTCTCACGGGATATTTAAAATTAAATTGAATATTTTTAAAATACATAAGATAAATATAATTAGTAAATGTATAAATATAAAAAAACATAAATAAATATAAAACTTATAGAAAATATAATATAAAAACATAAAATACATGCATTTAACAAGTGTAAGCTAAGTATAACATGCAAACAACAAGTGTCAAATTTAATTATTTTCTTCATTTTTTTTATGATTTAGAGAAACCAAGGCTATACATTCTTATATATTCATCTCTACTCTTTCTCTTTTCATTTTTCTTTCATCTTTTAAAATCCTGAGAAGCCAAAACCAGAAAAAATAAAACAACTAAGAAAATCAAAACTCCTTTCAAATTTCAACTAAGCTAAAGCTTCAAGTAGATTCAAATTCATCTCAAGATAAAGTAAATCAAGCTTCAGTTCAAAATCAAGTTCCAGATCAAAGAAAAGGCTTTGTTTCTCTGCTTATCAAAATTCTATGAGTAAACATAACCATTTAAAGCTAAATCTATGTTTATACTTTGATGCATGTGATAAATTTGTGAAGTAATGTTGTAAATATAATTTGCATGAATGTATTTTACCTGGAATATAATTGAACTGTGTGTATATTTATGTGCATGTCTGTGTATATGTATATTCAAGCTCTGTTCTAAAATTACAGGCTCAATCAACCTAAAGAAATTCATATCTCTTCATCTATACAATTTTTGGCTAGGATCTCTAAAGGAAAAATATTTGTATGGATGTTATATTATTTTAAAAAATAGTTTTGGGTGAATATACTTAGTAATTATTTCGAAAAGAAGAAATTACAGAGAAAATAAATTCAAGACAGAAATTTGATTTTTAAAATTCCAAGTTTTAATTATATAAACTGATTCGTATTGAAAAATTATGAATTTTGATAAGAATATCATAACTTTTAAGTTTGTTATTGTTGAGATTTCTCGAGTTGAACGGTATAGGGAATTTCGTCGATTCTCGATGATCGGAGGGAGTTTGGGTGTCGTGCTTGATGCTGGAGGAAGCTGGTGCGATGAGGATCAGGGGAAAAATGATCAGTGGATTTCTAGTCCACTGTGGTGGCCTGGCGACGGCAATTTAGGGTTTTGAAGCTTGTTTTGGTCGATAATGATTTCGAGGTGATTGCTTCGTCGTGGGTGCACCAGAGTTGATTAGAGGTGGGGGAATCGAAGCGTGGGACTGCGGTGAAGGTTCGGACGAGATGGCGAGGTTACTGGCAATCGGAGGTGGCGGTGCGAGGTGGTTTTCGATGATTGAGTTGGGTTCCTGTGTTGCATGATTTGCTCGATTTCGATTTCCAGTTGGTATCGATGATCTGGGTGGTCGGGACGACTGAGGGGGAGGTCGTCGACTTGTTGATGGTCGGAGCGTTGGTCGGAGATGGTTAGTTCTAGTGTGCACGTGCACGTGTGTCCATTTGTGTCTGTTTTGATGTGTCGATTGGAGCCTCGGGGAAGAAGGAGATAATCTCGAAGTCGTTCGCGAGATTTTTCGAAGGAAGAAGATGAGAGGGTGGGCTCGGGTTTTTCTCGAGAATTTTGAGCTTGGGCTTGGGTTTGTTTCTGTTAGTCAACTAGGTTTAAAAAGCAAATTATTAAACAAAGTTTACAAAGCAAAATGAAAATAAACAAGTTTTCAAAGTAAAAGTATTTATCAAGTTTTTCAAACAAGTTTCAAAAATTAAATTTTAAAGTCAAATGTGTTTTGAATTTACGTTGATTTGATTTGAATAATTATATATTAGGTTAATTAATTTAATTAATTCCCAAGTGTTTCCAAATGAAATTTAATGATGTAGTTAAGTAAGTGATTAGATAAATGTATTAAACTGTAATCAATAAAAAGGTCTCAAGTAATTTTGTATGTTAAAAATAAATTAATTTCAAAGCTTTAATTTAAATGAAATTTAATTAAGTAATTAATTAAGATAAATGGTTTATCTTAAATTAATTAAGGACTTAGGTAATTAAAGGATAATTAATTAATGTCAATAATTAATTATAATAAAATAAATTGTTTGTAATTAATTAATGTTAATTAAGCAGGATTTAAAAGTAATTAATTTATTTGTGTTAATTAAATTAATTAGAATTGTATAACTAGTTATCTTGCTTATGCATGATTAAATTGTATTGAACGCTTGGAGTGATTTATATCTCTGGTCTGATAAATTATGATGTTCTGGGATATGAAATGCTTTGGTTGAACTGTGATAATGTAAGTTATCGATCTGTGATGAATTGCTGTGCGAATATGTTGTTCTGAAGTTTAATTGAATTATTTAACTTAAACAACTTGGCTTAAAAAGATGGTATTGAATTCGAAGAGACCGGGATCAGATATCAGCGATATCCGAAACCACTTCGATTAGTAATCTAATTCTTTATAGATTTGATTTGTAAATCGAATAGGCTGGAATGGAATAAATTGAGTAATCTGGACCACTGATAACTAAGTACGGTACTTAGATATCATTTCGTGATATAAATGTTTGACTATAGCAAGATAAGAACTCGTAGTGAGGTACGAGTTACCCTGGTTTTCAAAGAAGTTTTACAACCTTAGTATTTCAATTTAAATAGGTTTACTCACGCTGGTTTCCAGCCTGACTCGGGTGTTACTTTAATGTAATGCTCGTGTCAGACTGAGTATTACAAATTTTCAGGTTAGGACGTTCTGGAGCTCAGGAGGCAAGCTGGATGGCAGGAACGTATGGAGTATTTTCCGCTGTGTATTTGAGATTGTATTGGTAGTAGTCAGGGACAAGTTGTTATAACTGTCCGGTTTAATTGTGAATGGTTGTACTCCGATATATTGTATAATAATTGACATTTACAGCTTTCTTTGTATAAATGCTATTATTTGATATTATATTTTGATCCGCTGCGAATGTGAGATTTTGTGCTGTTGTTTTCTGTTTCTTCTTCTACCTCTTTTTCTTCCTTACCCTAACAATCTGGGATTTCCGACGTACGATTGCTCGGCACTTCTACAGTGAACGTATTAGTGTCGAATTTTCGGGGTCGAAAATTTCCCGGATGTTACAATATATTGATATACTCTAAAGATGAAAGTGAGCATGAAGTTCATCTTAGGGTGGTGCTTGAGATGCTTAGGCAACATCAACTAAAATCGAAGTTTTTGAAGTGTCATTTCTAGAAGAAGGAAACGAAGTTTCTTGGTCATGTAGTCTCAGAGGAAGGGCTGTTTGTAGATCCGACTAAGATTGAAGCGGTGAATAATTGGAAGAGACTCGAGACAGTGACTGAGATAAAGAGTTTTATTGGATTAGCTGGCTATTATCAGGTTCATAAAGGATTTTTCACGGATAGTAGCACCGATGACCAAGCTAACATGAAAAGATGTGAAGTTTGTTTGGACAGATAAGTGTGTGGAGGCATTCTAGAAGCTGAAATACTTATTGACTAATGCACTTGTGTTGGTTGTTCCAGAGGGGAATTAGGACTTAGTGGTGTACAGGGATGCATGTGGAATAGGATTAGGAGCTGTGTTAATGCAAAGAGGTAAAGTGATTGCCTATGCATCTCGACAACTTAGACCACATGAGGTTAGATATCCAATACATGATTTGGAATTAGCTGCGGTAATTTTTGCATTGAAAGTGTGGAGACATCACCTTATGGGAGAGGGATTTGAGCTGTATACGAATCATAAGTCGCTGAAGTATTTATTCTCTCAAAAGGAGTTGAATAAGAGAAAGCAAAGGTGGTTAGAGTTTTTAGCCACTTATGATTTTGGTATCACCAGGAAAAGGCAACAAGGTTGCTGATACACTTAGCAAAAAACATCAGAATGCAGTGTTGGCAATGATAGCTGAGTGGAAATATTTAGAAGCATTAACTAAATGCAGAGTACGGTGAAGATCCAAGAGTAGCTCTGGTAAGGAAACTGTTATGTTCTCATGTTTAAAAGTTCTCATGTTTATAAGCAGCCTGGCCTATTGATGTTGGTAATAATATGGGTATTGGTTCACTGACTTCTGGGTGCTCTACTAAAGATCAATTACTGAACTTCTAATGCAAGAAGTAAAAGAATAAGTAGATCAGAGAAATGGAAATGGAAGCATGTGTGTTAAGCAAGATAAGCTGGAAGATATTGGAAGGGGTATTCATTGTATCTTAATCCTGTTTTAATGCTAAGTGTATAAAAGCTTCACTATCATTCTAAAGCAATTGTATATTCTAGAAGTTTTCTGCTGATTGTAATGACATTTCGAATAATAAACGGGCAAGGCTCCCTTAGCATATTGATTTTCAAAAAAAAAGTTCGACCGGTGATGATTGAAGAGGTTGCTTCTAAGCAAAAGGAGGATCCATTATTAGTTGAACGGATGAGAAAGTTAAGGGATGGAACAGAGAGAGATGACTTGAAAGGTTTCAGTCTTGACCAGAATTGGTGGTTGAGGAAGAACGGAAGACTATGTGTTCCAAATGTAGGAAACATTAGGAAGGAATATTTAGAACAATGCCATCATTCAAAGTTCACCATTCATCTAGGAGGAACTAAGATGTATCAGGACATGAAAAGAAGTTTCTTCTAGGAAAGTATGAAGAGAGATATGGGCTTGTGGGTGAAACGGTGTTTGAACTGTCAATAGGTAAGAGTTGAACATCAGAAACCAAGTGGGTTACTTCAGCCTTTAGATGTTCCAGTATGGAAATGGGATTCGATCTCAGTGGATTTTATTGACGGGTTTCCTAAATCTAATAGAGAAAATGAAAGTATATGGGTCATAGTGGGAAGGTTAACCAAGAGTGCCCATTTCATTCCAGTTATGTCAACCAGGAAGACACTTGTTTTAGCTAAGTTATTTATGAAGAATATAGTTAGACTTCATGGAATTCCTAGTAGTATAGTAAGTGATAGAGATTCCTTATTCACTAGTGAGTTCTGGAAGAGTCTACGGGAGACTTTGGGTACCAAGCTCAAGATGAGTACCGCTTACCATCCACAGACAAATGGGTAAACGGAAAGGATTAACAAAGTCTTAGAAGATTTGTTACGAGCTTGTGTGCTAGATTTTGAGGGATCATGGGAAGACCATCCACACTTAGTCGAATTTTCGTATAACAATAGTTATTAGACTAGCATAAGGATGGCACCGTTTGAAGCTTTGTATGGAAGGCCATGCAAATCTCCAGATTTTTGGTTAGAGACCGGGGATAGGTTGGTTCTTGGTCCAGATTTGGTTAGAGAAGCTGCAGAGATGGTTGAGTTAGTAAGAGCGAGAATGAAGGAAGCTCAGTCTAGGCAGAAGAGTTATGCTGATAGAAGATTGAAAGACTTTGAGTTATCAGTTGGAGATCATGGTTTCGTCAAGGTATCACCGATGAAAGGTGTAATTCGATTCGGGAAATCAAGGAAATTAACACCGAGATTTGTTGGACCATTTCCTATTGTAGAAAGGATCAAGAAATTCACATATAGAGTAGAGTCACCGAATAGTTTGGCAGGAGTCCATGATGTTTTTCATATTTATCATCTGAGGAAGTGTATTCAAGATCCGGAGATGCTTATCCTGATTTGTTTCATGGTATGTTTTACCTTTATGATTGATTTAATGAGTACCTTATCAAAATTTCGAGGAAGAAATTCTTTAAGGAGGGGAGTCTGTAACGACCCTAATTTTAATTAACATTATTTAGGACATTTAATTAGTTAAATTAAATGAAATAATATAAATGGTTAAGGGATTGAGATTTGTGTTAAAAGAGGGTAGCCGGGCCTAACGAACAATGAACTAAAAGGGGATTAAAATGAAATAGATAAGAGAAATAGATAAGGGCAAAGTAGGAACAGTTATATTAATATACCCTAAACCCTCATACCACTTCATTTTACATGTTCACAAACTAAAATCAAAACATAAGAGAGGGTGGCCACTATTAGGGGAAAGCAAGAAGAAGATAAAGCTAGAATCAAAAGAAGGAAGCTTAATCAACTTAATCCAAGATCAAATCTCAACTCCTTAACAATAAGCTAAAGGTGAATAATAGGTTACATCTCATATTTTTATTGTTTTCGATTTTAGCTGAGATCCAAAATTGTTTTGCAAATGATTTGCCATGTTCGATTGTTTAAATAGATATATATGCTTGTTGATGATATATGCTTTTTCGTATAGATTTTATGATAAGGTTTAACTTGAAAAACCAATCAAATGACATCCAAATTCCTTGCGATTTTGAGATAAGATCAGAAATAATATTTTAGACATGGATTTCAAATTTCATAATTTGATGAATTAATGTGGATTTATTATGAATTTTCTAGTGAAGAAAATAGTTAATTGGGTTTAAAATTAATTACAGCTATTTTATGTTGGCTTTGGGTAGGAAATTTATATATGTTAGAAACATATTAAAAGTGATTTATGGAAATTTTTATAGAATTTTCCGAAGTGTTTTAATAAGTATATAAAATTATTTAAGGTATGGGACTCAAATGTTTTATATGTTTATAAAAGGAGAAGGGGCAATTTGTAAATGTTTTAAATTGTTTAATTATGAATTTTGGAAGCACTTTTAGAAAAGATTTTGGAAAAGAAATTAGCAACCAATCACATGTTGACAAACAAAGCAGGTTAGTTGAAAATAAATTACTTTTTAAAGTCAAAAATCAGTTTTTTATAAGGTTTTGTTGTTTCGCCACTTTCGGCGGCTACTTATCGACTTCATACTTCCGACTCCATCCTAGTCGAAGCCAATAGACATGGTATCAAAAGCCTTGGTACGTAATGGATTAGAGAATAGGTGAAAGGTATAAAGTTAAAACAGGGGTTCTGAAGGGGTCGAAACCTTGTTTTGCTTTCAAAGGGAAATGCGCCTACTTTGCTTTCAAAGAGAATGCTTTCGAATCAGATAGCTTTCGACTTAGTCAAATGTTTTAAAGAAAGGTTTTGAAAGAGGTTGCGCCTTTGTTTTAAGAAAATGCTTTCGAGCTAACTTGTTGGATGCAAGTGAAGATGCAGGTTGAGGCGGGTTTCATGACCTCGAGTCTTACCATTTAGTATTATCCGTGATATATTAGCATATTGGTAATCATGCATATTTGTGTTATTTCCTTTCCATCGGACTTTATGTCTAACCCTCACTTTATTGTTTCATTGTTATCTATTCTTTGAGTAGGTTGACTTAGAGATGGCAATCTTTGCTAGTTGGAGGCAATTCACAGAGACATAGCTATACTATCACTATGATTATATCTATCCAATTTTTAGGTGTATTGACATATGGACATATGTATTATTTTGAGACATGTACTCTTATAATATTTGATGTATCATTTATGAGTTGTATTATGATGTTGGATCTTATGTCTCTTGACATGATATGCATTTTGTCCACTACATGTTTATGTTGATATTATATTTTCTATATAATTTCGTTGTGAGTATTAGCTTGTCGAGATGGGTATGCTCTGTTATATTATTTATGTTTCATACATCTCACCCATAACAAAACATCGCCCATGACACTGTTAGAGAATCCGGTTGCTTGAATGTGAGGATTTTGGGTGTTATGAGAGGTGGGTCATTACATAAACAGGCTATATAATCACACTAAAGTTATATATCGAGTACACAGCCTTGTGCTAGAACCGGGCCGATCGAAAGTCGGCAAAATAGGTAGATTTCAAAAAAAAAATTAAAGTAATACATGAATATAGGTAGATCGAAAGTCACCTATATAATCACACTAAAGTAATACATGAAGTCTAAAGGTTGAATTATATCTAATATAATTAATTTAAATAAAATCATATTTTATTAAATTTCTATGATTTATTTAATTAATGAGTTTAGTTAAAAGGATTTTATATAATTTATAAGTATATCATTATATACTTATTTGTGTATAACGTGCACGTGCAACATAGCATTGGCTATATATAGTCAAGTTTATATATATCAGATACCGAGATTCATATCTGATATATATATATATATATCGCTAACATATACATATACGTACATACATACATACACATATATTGCCCAAATGAAATTATTTATAATGTGTGTATATTGATATATACAATGAGATTTTTTGACTTAGTCTATAATTTCAAATTTCAAATATCAAAATTGGATTTAGTAAACAGATCCAAATTTAAAGCTAGATCTAGAAATTTAAAATTCAAATTTTAATACCGTAATTTTGACTTTGAATATTCTAAAATAATATATAAATATATATTAAAATAATATTCAAATCCAAAAATATATGTATTTTAACATATTTATATAAAAACTATATTAATTGATGATATATATAATTGAATATTTAAACACACACACATAACTATATGTTTTTAAATATATATAAAATATAATATATGTTTTGACGTAGTAAAAATAAATTTTTTTACTAAGCCAAAAGAAAAAATTCTTTTTAAAAAAATTATTTAAATAAAAGTATTAATTTAATATGTGTATACATTTATTTTAAACAGAAATTAGTTCGGCCGAATTTTTTTATTTTCGTACATAATTTAAAGAATAGAAAATGTTACATAACATTAATTTAATTTTGAGTCATCAGTGAATTATTTAAAATATTAAACTATGTTTAAAATAAATAAGTAATGCCATACACATTAAAATTAATATAAACTAAATTCCTTTTTTGTTGGTCGAAAACCATATATATGCACATATATATCTCTATGTGTGTGTTTGTATGTTTGTATGTATGTATTATGTTAACCAGTTATTTGACCCGGTAACGAGAGGCTCGGCACAGACTTCCCATTCGGCATGCAAAGCCATTGTTCGGCACATAGCCTCGATCGGCACGGAACCTCATTCGGCATGCAGGGATTCGTCTATCTTCAGACCTTACTAGGCACAAGTCTCTCGTTTGGCATACGATTGCCACCCGGCCTACACTCATCGCTCGTCGTCAGGATATCGCACAAGTTCGAAGAAAAGGTTAACATTCAACCTTGAGTGAGGGCGTCGCTCGGCATGCCTCGTTCAGCCACGATAGCGCATAGTTCCTAGTTCGGCCAAATGTGGTCCGGCTTGTCTTGTCCGGCATGTCTCATTCGGCTTGCATGGAACGGTGCGCAGTAGTCATCTACTATGGACCGAGGTACCTTGTTCCTAAGCCTGTGAGGGAAGTCCAACCCATCTTCGTCTATAAATAGAGGGGTAGGGGCATGCTGAGAAAGGACCTTTTTTGGAGAACACTGGGGAGACTCTGCCACTTTCAAGACTTATTATTTTTAGTTCAAACTTGTATTCAAGTCATTAATATATGGATTGTATCTGTATTCAACTACTTGTGAAAGCAATAAAGATCAAAACTCAAAGTGGACGTAGGTGGTTACGCCGAACCACTATAAATCTGGTGTTCTCGTTTTTGTTGTTCTTTTGGCATTGAATTACACTATTTTTTAGTTCTAATTTATCTTCTTCATTTATCTCTCTACATAATCTTTCTCAAGGAGGTTAGTGACCAATTTTGGTGCTAACACTTTGGTGCTTTCACTGAGAATTGAATTCTCAGCCTGATTGGATCTCATCGTCTACTAGTGGATTTCCCTATTCGCGAGATAGATCCAGTTGCTTACCAGTAAACTTCCTATTCTACTCAGATTTGAAAGAAATCTAAAGGAAGTTGATAGCCATAGTCAGGGAAACTAAGACTACTGCCCCCTGTTTTTGGAAGATTTGATTATGCTAAGTTTCTTGTTTAGAGTTAACCAAGTGCTTATGTTCATGTGAAAGGATTGAATTCATTGATGTACGCAAGATTTGGGGATTGGATGTTGAAGTTTGCACTCGAGATAAATAAAGGCCGACCCTCCTCTGAAGCCACTCCAGCTCCATGCCGAGCCACTCCAGCTCCATGCCGAGCCACTCCAGCTCCAGGCCGAGCCACTCCAGCTCCATGTCGAATGACCCAGTGTATGCCGAGCGAGAGTATGCCGAGCGACCCAGTGTATGCCGAGCAGGACCATGCCGAGCGACCCAGTGTATGCCGAGCGGGACCATGCCGAACGACCCACTGTATGCCGAGCGGGACCATGTCGAGCGACCCAGTGTATGCCGAGCGGGACCATGCCGAGCGACCCAGTGTATGCCGAGCGGGACCATGCCGAGCGACCCAGTGTATGCCGAGCGGGACCATGCCGAGCGACCCAGTGTATGCCGAGCGGGACCATTCCGAGCGACCCAGTGTATGCCGAGCGGGACCATGCCGATCGACCCAGTGTATGCCGAGCGGGACCACGCCGAGCGACCCAGTGTATGCCGAGCGGGACCATGCCGAGCGACCTAGTGTATGTCGAGCGGGAGCATGCCGAACGTGGGACCATGCCGAACGACCAGTGTGCTGAGCGGGACTATACCGAGCGACCCAGTGTATGCTGAGAGGGACCATGCCGAACGATCCAGTGTATGCCGAGCGGGACCATGCCGAATGACCCAGTGTGCCGAGCGGGACTATACGAGCGACCCAGTGCGTGCCGAGCGGGAGTATGCCAACTGATCCATGCACTGTATACCGATCTCTCTCTCAAAAAACAATCTGACCGGTCCCTATTCCAAAAAATATGGATCGAGTACGACCCCTATTTTTTAAAAAATAAAATTCGGGTACGACCCCTAGCCGCAGCGCAGTGCCTCCGGATAGTGAATTCAAAATTCAACTTAATAAAGGAACATTCTATCCACTTCCCTGACATCCCATGATCGACCAGGGCATAGAGGATCTAGCGGTAGCTTATGAACGGCAACAAGGGAACGGACAAGCAACCGCTATTCAAACGGAACTCCCAAAGGTTGGAGAACATAGATGATATGACTCTAGCAAACGCCAAGATGACTCCAAGCACCATTCTTCGCTGACCCAACACTTTGAATTTAGTGACTCCAAGCAAACCAATGTTTGGCTCTAAGCAATTTATTCCAAATAATAACAAGGATATCATACTGATCGCGTTTGAGGAGAGTCGACCTCCAGATATATTTTGGCAGCTAGTTAGCTGAAGAGCCTCCTACGACTATGGATCGTTTCTTTTACAAAATGAATCAGAACCAAAGTGAGGAGAAGTGGAGCTGACTAGGAAAAATAATAATGCAGGCCCGTCGGCTAAGGACATTGATTCTAGTATTCAAAAGCAAGGTCTCAAAATTCGACTCATATGCTCTTTGGTAGATTCAATCGATAGCCTCTACATGGAAGCTCACAACTCAGAGTGGTACTGAAAACCAACCTCGAGAGAGTCCACCAAAGTACAAAGAAAATCAGGGGAATGTTGTATATTCCAAGATGCACACTGATCCTAACACTAGCGATTACAAACACCTCCGAGGTGTGATCGAAAAGCTGATTTGGAAAGGAAAGCTTCAATAGTATATGCAAGCCTTGCAGAATGGCAAGCCAGGAACTTTGGATCCTCATCAATAAAGAACTCTAATTATCAATTGGACTGTGGGCAGTCGACATCTCGTTAGAAGGGGCTAGGGGCAGAGTTGAACAGCAAGCACATGATGCTGCTCCACTTATCAACGAGATTTATCCCAAACTTCTTTGGATTATTTCTATTTCAATTTGAAATGTGCTTTGAATTGCAACCGACTTGAACTAAACTTCTTCCAAAATGATGCAGGTGACCAAGTACTCAAAGTTGGCCACCAACCAATCCACGCAGACCCTGATCGGACCTGTGGAGTTTCATCAATACGAGCATGATTCGATCGCTCATCATCAACCATGTGTCTTTGATTTGGGGCCAAGGACTAGAGATTGAAAAGCACATCACGGTCACAGTTCAATACAAAGCGAACATGACCGACCGTCCATTCGTCGACCTCCACATTTGACTTGAAGACCTAAGCAAGGCTTTGAATGAATATTGCTCGATCATCCACTCAAATCGATTCAGAAAACAAAGTTCGATAAAATACATACACCTCTCCTGAAGCTCAGTAATGCCGGGATCTAACTAGAGCGGACATGATTTGATCATCTACACATCAACTCCTACCCGGAACACAAGAGGTAGTTCGAAATCCCGACTTGAAGTAGCTCTGATGGACTGCCTAATCGTTAACCATCGCTCTCAATACATGGACACGACTGCACCTTGAAACATATGCAACTTACTTTGTCTACTCAATAATCCATCATCCTTATTTCCTAAAAAGAGATACGAAGAAAATTTTGCAGGACTTGATTATCCAACCCCAGCATGGATGTGATCCAACCATCTGTCATATACCTCCTTCCTTGACTTGATTGGAAAATCTATCATCACCAAGCGGACGAGAATCGACCGTCCATTTTTAAAGTTTCATCCTTGATGCTGGGGGCAGGGTCCCATTCCATGAGCAAACGCGGTTCGACCATTCATTCGATGACATTAGCCTCGATACGGTAAATGAAATACAAATCAAACGGGTGGAAATACAACTGCTCTTCATAAAAATCTCTAAGTACCTGAAGCGGACTAGAGTACTCTGAGTCCCTAGAGCGTGAACTAGAGTATAAACGACTTCAGAAAAATCTCTACGTCCCTGAAGCGGACTAGAGTACTCTGAGTCCCCAGAGCGCGGACTAGAGTATAAACGACTTAAGGAAAATCTCTAAGTCCCTGAAGCGGACTAGAGTACTCTGAGTCCCCAAAGCGCGGACTAGAGTATAAACGACTTGAGGAAAATCTCTAAGTTCCTGAAGCGGGCTAGAGTACTTTGAGTCCCCAGAGCGTGGACTAGAGTATAAACGACTTCATAAAAATCTCTAAGTCCCTGAAGCGCACTAGAGTACTCTGAGTCTCCAAAGCATGGACTAGAGTATAAACGACTTCATAAAAATCTCTAAGTCCCTGAAGCGGACTAGAGTACTCTGAGTCTCCAGAGCGCGGACTAGAGTATAAACGACTTAAAAATCTCTAAGTCCCCAAAGTGCGGACTAGAGTACTCTGAGTCTCCAGAGCACGGACTAGAGTATAAACGACTTAAAAATCTCTAAGTCCCCAGAGTGCGGACTAGAGTACTCTGAGTCCTCAGAGCATGGACTAGAGTATAAACGACTTAAAAATCTCTAAGTCCCTAGAGTGCGGACTAGAGTACTCTGAGTCCCCAGAGCGTGGACTAGAGTATAAACGACTTGAAAATCTCTAAGTCCCCAGAGAGCGGACTAGAGTACTCAGAGTCCCCAGAGCGCGGACTAGAGTATAAACGACTTGAAAATCTCTAAGTCCCCAGAGTGCGGACTAGAGTACCCTGAGTCCCCAGAGCGCGGACTAGAGTATAAATGACTTGAAAATCTCTAAGTCCCCAGAGCGCGGACTAGAGTACTCTGAGTCCCCAGAGCGCGGACTAGAGTATAAACGACTTCATAAAAATCTCTAAGTCCTTGAAGCGGACTAGAGTACTCTGAGTCCCCAGAGCGCGGACTAGAGTATAAATGACTCGAGAAAAATCTCTAAGTCCCCAGAGTGCGGACCAGAGTATTCTGAGTCCCCAGAGCGCGGACTAGAGTATAAACGACTTCAGAAAAATCTCTACGTCCCTGAAGCGGACTAGAGTACTCTGAGTCCCCAAAGCGCAGACTAGAGTATAAACGACTTCAGAAAAATCTCTAAGTCCTAGAAGCGGACTAGAGTACTCCGAGTCCCTAAAGCGCGGACTAGAGTATAAACAACTTGAGAAAAATCTCTATGTCCCTGAAGCGGACTAGAGTACTCTGAGTCCCCAGAGCGTGGACTAGAGTATAAATGACTTCAGAAAAATCTCTAATTCCCTGAAGCGGACTAGAGTATAAACGGTTTGAGAAAAATCTCTAAGTTCCTAAAGCGGACTAGAGTACTCTGAGTCCCCGAAGCGCGAACTAGAGTATAAATGACTTGACAAAAATCTCTACGTCCCGAACTATGGACTAGAGCATAAACCATTCGACAAATCACTACGTCCCTGGAGCATGGACCGAAGCATGAACACAAATTGGGCACGAGCCGACCGGGGGAAGAATAACTCTAAGTCACTAGAATGCAGAGTGGCATATAAACTTTGATAAATAGATGAGTGGATTCCGACCATTCTCTATTCTGCAAACTTTGGCCTAAGATCGATGGGAAGAATATAAACTCGCTAGGGATGGAGTTCGACCATCCGACTTGTGGCCTGGCCAAATCAATGTATGAAGCAAGAGTACAAATCACTAAAAGCTGAATACGACAGCTCATTGTAGCTCTAGTTTGGCGTTCTTTACAACTTAAGGCAACAACCGCAAGAAAACCTCAATACAAAGCCAATCGAAACGGCATCCAAAGCTACGAACGACCGACTATATCATACCTCAGATCGAGGGTCAATATCGATCCACACCAAGCACATACGAATGTGATTCGAATGTTCCTTGAAAAACTTTGACCACCAGAGTGTGGAAAGGAGAGTAAACCATGAAGACTTGGTCATTAATTCTCCAGCACCCTTCTTTGATCCATCAGGAAGAGTATGAAACTGGATGAGCATGACCCAACTGCTCTTGAGGCAACTTTACCCCAAGATCTGATTACAGAACATGAACCAAAGTGGAAGTGGCTGACCGTCCAGTATCCAACTTATGCCCATAAACCGACGACGCATCGGAGTATTCCCCTTGGAATGAAAAACCATAATACAATCCAGGATAGGCGAGACTCAGCCTTTGATCAACTGACCTGATCCCACAATTCAAGGGGAAAGAGAGTAAAGCTAAAGAGGGCATGGTTGGCCTTCCTACTTATCGGCATATTCCCCAGGCTTGGGGCACGAGTGAGAAGTAGGATGAAAGTGAACCGACTATTCACCGATCAACTCTATGTTTTTGGAGTTTAGATGGGAATATAAACATAGCTAGGGCGAGACTCAACCGTCCACGCAGCACATTTGTCAACCCGAGACTAGGAGCAGAAGCATGATCATCCAAAGACTAGCTACTATAGCTCAATATTGAAACTTATATATTGTGCTTATAGTTACTCAAGGCTATGACCAAAAGAATGCCTAGAGATAGAATCATTAAATCGATGCCAAAGCTCGTGGGCAACTAACTGTCACTCCAACTCGAAGGGCGAGTGAAGGATCATGAATGCATTGAATAAAAAATGCGTTACTCGAATATACAAGAAAATTCAAACTCATAGCAAGATCCAGTTATGCAGTTGCACGCAACTCGAGGCTGACCCCT
This sequence comes from Allium fistulosum, assembly GCA_030737815.1. Lineage (NCBI taxonomy): Eukaryota > Viridiplantae > Streptophyta > Magnoliopsida > Asparagales > Amaryllidaceae > Allium > Allium fistulosum. Next base: position 426,583,070 of record CM060906.1, read on the forward strand.
ACTCGACATTTCCTTCAACGTGCTTTTAAGCCTGATCTTTGGCCATTTGCACATAATCAATTAGAGCATTCAGAGCCCTTCATTATTAGACTTAACTACTCATGACAAGACTCTAGGATTTGACCAGTGTAACCATCAACATTGATCGTCCCAACCATATTTCACATTGAATGTTATGCAAAATAGTTACATCTGAACTCAAAGAATCTGGGATTGCACCCACTAAGCTGACAGTCGACATTACAGCCAACCATGGCGGCCCTTTCCGGGTGCTGAATATCGGATCACAACTTAGTGCAAGGATGATAAAAGAATTAGTTGGATTTTTCTGAATAAATGATGATATATTACCTTGGACCCATTCTGACATGCATGCATGATTTCATCGACTATCGCGAGCCATGCATTGGATACCGACCGAAGCTATAAAAGCTAGCGCAATGTCTATTGATTTCATCATGAAAGCTCCACTCTTACTTTTAGGCTCGCTCCATCAACGTCTATGCCTACCAGCCATTACGACAGGGCACACAATAACCTGAGACGTCTGAAAGACTACATAAAAAGAATATCGAACTAAGTCAATTCGATATCACTTATTTCCTTTGAAGGGCTATCCAAGGATGGAAATTAGCAGACCTCATACCCGAATTCACTGCATCAGATGACTACTTGACGAGTAGTAGAGAGCCAACCAATAGATGAAAAATGTACGCGGATGGAGCATCCAGTGATCAGTGTTATGGCGCAGAAGTCATGTTAATGACTCTTGAGGAACGATCGATATGCTATGTCCTGAAACTCGATTTCCCTGTAACAAACAACGATGCTTAGTATGAAGCCTCGACCGCCAGCCTCAAACTTGCTAGAGGACATGGAGTGGAAATTTTATATATCTTTTGTGATTCCTGATTAGTAGTATGCAAAGTAAGGAAGTTGATCTTGCTAGGGGGTATTGTCTTGCTCCTAATCTCGACCAGGTCTAAGAGCTACTAGCCGACTTCACGTATTACTCAACGATCGAAATGAAAAGATTCAAGTCACTGGCCATGTTGGCCAGTTTCAGGGACGCGCAACGGACATACTTTGTTTCGATTGAAATACTTAATATTCCAAGCATTGACGGATAGAGATCGGCTAGATCTTGGAGATAGAGCCAGAAAAGGGGTCATGGTTGACTCCTATCAAAGACTATTTACAATGAGAAATTATTACTGAATGGAGGAATGGAAAACGATAGATCCTCCTTAAAGCTTCATGCCAAATCATCCAAGAAGAAGTCATGTGTAGAAAGAATTTTATCCATTCCCATGCTTTGGTATATCACCCATAATGATATCAAATGAGTCTTGAGCAAAGTATATGAAGAAGAATGCGACGAGTACATCAGGGGGCAAACCCTGACAAAGAAAATACTCCGCTATGGGTATTACTGGCCAACTATCAATCAAGATGCGGTTGATCATGCTAGACAATGCGATGAGTGCAAGATGTTTGCAAAAAATCTGGGAACCCCGCCGATGGAAATTACTCAAATGGCTAGTCCATAGCCGTTTGCCACTTGGGGGAATTGACATCATCGTCTTCTTTCCGATCCTAAAGGTGGCGTGGAATACGCCATCATAGCAGTTGATTACTTTACCAAATGGGCAGATGAAGAACTTTTAACCACGACCAAGATGAAGAAAATAATCAACTTCATTGTCCTTAATGTCATCTGTCCTTATAACCTTCCATGATCCATTATAATTGGTTGAAGCTATGAACAAAATCATCATAAAGTATATTCTGAAGAGAGGTTTGGAAAAGGCTAGAGGTAAATGGGTGTATGAACTCTCAACATCATTATGGGCTTGTAGAACTACCCATGAGTTCGCGCCTGGCCATACTCCATTCGCCCTTACTTATGGCTCCAAGGCCATCATCTATGTAGAACTTGATGTCCCCTCTCATCGAGTGGCTGATGACAACCGATATTACAAAAAAAATATAAACAAGGAATTGCAATTGAATTACAATTAAACTAGAAGGAATTTGTGATAACTCACAAAAATATAAAACGCATCTAGGAGCCAATGACAAGAACATGTACCTGAATGTGCACGTTTATAGTCATAAAATTCGACTTCTTGAAATCAACAGAATTTGGATTTTCACATAGGGTTATTAAGAAAAGACTGGATTAGATAGCCGAAGTTTACTAGCCCTGAAATACCTGACACAGATGGCCACTGATGAACTACAATCCTGAATTTATACTATTGGACATCGACCAAACATCGGGACGACCAAAGAAGGATACGACACTTTAGGAGGATAAAATTGAAGAATAATGACTATTAAGAAAATATGATGGATTTCTTTCTAGAGACTCTAACTTGCTTCGATTCAAAGCACGTCATGTATGCAACAAGGCGTACTTTTGGGGGGGCAGGTGTTAAACGGTTATTTGACCCGGTAACGAGAGGCTCGGCACAGAGTTCCCATTCGGCATGCAAAGCCATTGTTCGGCACACAGCCTCGATCGGCACGGAACCTCGTTCGGCATGCAGGGATTCGTCTGTCTTCAGACCTTACTAGGCATAAGTCTCTCGTTCGGCATACGATTGCCACTCGGCCTACACTCATCGCTCGTCGTCAGGATATCGCACAAGTTCGAAGAAAAGGTTAACATTCAACCTTGAGTGAGGGCGTCGCTCGGCATGCCTCGTTCAGCCACGATAGCGCATAGTTCCTAGTTCGGCCAAATGTGGTCTGGCTTGTCTCGTCCGACATGTCTCGTTCGGCTTGCATGGAACGGTGCACAGTAGTCATCTAATATGGGCTGAGGTACCTTGTTCCTAGGCCTGTGAGGGAAGTCCAACCCATCTTCGTCTATAAATAGAGGGGCAGGGGCATGTTGAGAAAGGACCTTTTTTGGAGAACACTGGGGAGACTCTACCACTTTCAAGACTTATTATTTTCAGTTCAAACTTGTTTTCAAGTCATTAATATATGGATTGTATCTGTATTCAACTACTTGTGAAAGCAATAAAGATCAAAACTCAAGTGGACGTAGGCAGTTACGTCGAACCACTATAAATCTGGTATTCTCGTTTTTGTTGTTCTTTTGGCATTGAATTACACTATTTTTCAGTTCTAATTTATCTTCTTCATTTATCTCTCTACATAATCTTTCTCAAGGAGGTTAGTGACCAATTTTGGTGCTAACATATTATCAGTAGCATATCATAACAATAAGATGGACAATATATATTAATATCAAATAATAAAAGGTATAATATAACAAGCATAGATATATACATGCAAGGTGATATGTGAGATACAATACATTGATATTATTGTGTTAAAATCAAAATAAATTCTACCTAATGAGTTTTGACTATGATTCATACCTAGGTCTAGATAGACTCCTTATTCTCTAAGATCTGCATTCTTCTTTGCAAGAGAAAATGTGCATACACTAGATCTTTTCAATAAATATTGATTCGAATTGAATGAAGTAGAAATGGAGATAGGTTTGGTCCTTTAATTTTCGGCCAAAGAAGGTAAAAGAGCAAGCAAAAAGTAGAATAAAATGTGGAGCCTTTGATTTGAATTTATATTGAAAGCTAGAGAAAAAAATATCTACATACTGTCCTCTTACCAATTTAAGTTCTTAATACTCCTTCTTTCCCCTCTTTAGGCCGGTTAAAAGGAGATCAATAATGGACCAAAAACCCTACCAAACCCACTAGTAATTTATTTAGTTTGAATCCAATTTAAATCCTTATCGATATTGTATACTGATACGTGCATATATAGTGTTTAAATATGTACCCAGTAAATTACTAACAACATCTCGAGCAATTCTAGAGGCAACTTCATTTTACTAAATACACCCCATAAGTAAAATAATAATTAATATTTCATAAATATTAATTAATTTATAACTATTATAAATCAATTAAATCAAGCGATATTTTAGAGACTGAATAGATTCGGTTGTGTGATTCGTAAGTATGAATTTAACCAACAATTAATATTCGAACTTCAAATACTAACATTCACACATCACAAAAGCAAGTGGTGTGACAATTTGACTTATTCATCACTAATAGGTCTCTATCTCCCAATATGCATTTACTTTTACTTAAAAATCCATTTGCAATTAATGATTTTTATCCCTTTGGGTAAGTTAGCCAAAGTCCACATTTTGTTGCCATACATGGAATCCATCTCAGATTTCATAGCTTCAAGCCGAAATGTTGAGTTTTACTATGTCGTGCTTATTGGAATGAGAGGGAAGTGTTGTCATCTAAGATGCGGTCCTCTTTTTCACCATCCATGGGAAAACCATATTACCTTTCCAGTGCACGAGATTTCCTATTAGACCTTCTAATAGGTTGCGTGTTTTCATATAATGCTGAATTTGACTCTTCTACTGGTTTGGCCTCTATGTTTACTTCTCGGATCTCATTCAATTCTATAACTTCGCTATTAATTTTTTTTATAGAAATTCCTTCTCTAAAAAGATACCTTATTAAGAAACAATAACCTTTTGTTCCTCGATGTTAAAAAGAATATATCCTATAGAATTCTTAGGATATCCTATAATTTTACACATGGCTGATCTCGCCTCAAGTTTATTAGATCCAACATTCTTAACGTAGGTTTGAAAATCCTACACCTTCAAATGCTTGAGGTGGGGTTTCTTCGCATGCCACATCTTATATGGTGTTTTAGGCACAAATTCAGTAGGTATCAAATTAAGCATATGTGTTGTGGTTTTCAACGCATATCCCCAATAAGAAAGAGGTAACACAACCTTACACATCACGGAACGAACCATACCTAATAGTATTTGTTATAGGCGTTTTAACCAAAGGAATGATGGAGGCAAGCTAGTTGAGCTAGTGCAGGAGGTACATGAACATGTGTGCGTGCCATAGGGATCACAACTTACCAGAACAACTTTGAAATGAAGGGATGAAGGAGCTTTAGGAACATTCAAAGGAAGCTATGCGAGTAGAGAAGGACACACCACTCCCTAATGCTTCCCGGTGAAGAGAACAACCGAACAGGATTCTTTGTCCGGTGGTTTTGCAACCGGAAAAAGATTATTGTCTAACAAAGGAGCCATCGAACAAGAATTCTTGTCTGGTGGATTAGACACCGAACAAGAATTTATGTCACATGCACGGTACTAGCGGACGAGATATACTATTCGATGGTGTATACACCGAACAAGAAATCTTGCCCGGTATAGGTTCAAAGCCGACCAAGGAGGGGGGCATACCGAACTAAGGAGATCCACCAAGGAATATAGCCAGGAAGAAATCTACATCCACTTGGCGAACCAATTACCACCAAACTGGACTATTTTAGCCAAACCAAGTAAGGAATTTAAGGAATGAAATCTGTATATATAAGGAAGTTTTGGATCGTGTCTGCTATATATGAATATAATCGAACCAAGCATGTTATACAGGGAACTGCCTGATTTACTGGAATGACATCCTTGCCTCCTTACTCCTATAAATATCCAAGCTTCTAGTAGCCATAGGAATAACTTTTTGAAAGCCACCAGGCTCTGTTGAACAAGATTAACCGAACAGAGCCTAAAAAAATCAATATTTGATAATAAATCATTATATTTTGCATTCAAACATTTGTAAAAGACGAAATGTGATGACCCGCAAATCCGTACCCTTTGAATTAATAATAAACCACACATGTCCGACCCAAAAGGCACAGAATGATGAAAAGTCATGAGAAAGAAGAGAGAGGGTGACAAGAAAGAAAGAAGAGAGAAGAAGAGAAGAGAAGAAGAAGAGAGAAATAGAACCAAAACAATACAGAATCTCACATCGCGGCGGAATAACATATAATATAGATGAATAATCTTTACAAAAGAGAAACTATAATATACGTACATCAATCAGAGTACACAAATAAATAATTATCGGCCTGGATGGTTATAACAACCTATCCTCACAAATGCTGATAATTTACAACAACAATGCAGCGGAAAATATACAGATACGTGTATACGACATGAAGATCTCCAGCTCGTCTGTTGAAGCTCCAAAGGCACCAAATCTGAACCTGTAAATATACTTGGTCTAACCCGAGCATTGAAAGGGAAGAACGACCGGATCAGTCTGGTAAACCAGCGTGAGAAAAACATATCTCAACTGAACTTTAAAGTTTTAAGATTACCAAACTTTCTTTATCAACAAAAAAGGTATCTTGTAAGACCACGTCCACACATAAACACAGACGGGTTTTTCCCTTACGATAACCAAAACATTTCATATCAAATTCTCTTATATTATAATAGTGTCTATTGCACAAATAATAATTAATCATAGCTGAAATTGTTACATTATTAAATTCCAGCATAATAGGTTTACAAACAAAATGGCAGGCACGTAGTGAATATTGGATTCCATACAAATGACGAGGTAAGGGAATACCTTTCCAAACTCGGTACACCTCTAGAGGAATGTACCTAGGGTGGAGATACTCGGCGCCTAAACCAACACAAGACCGGCCTACCCCATTCTGGATAGAACCGAATTTGTCATCACCCTGGTCGTTACCGACCTTTAACGGGTACCCGGGTCATACATTCACCACATACTTAGACATGTGCAGAGTAAATCTAGAAGGATGATGACATCTTCTAATGGGAGTGACCCACTTAGCCTTACTGCTTCTACCCTATTTTAGTCATTTCCTGGGTGTGAGGCCAAAAGAGGTATCGAATACCTTTCACATATCACATCATCTTTGAATGACACATTGCCATTTCCGTTGACTACTAATTGCCTTCCAAAAAAATACAACCCTTGAGATCGTACGTCTCAAGGAGGGTGTTAAGCTAAGAGAAGTTGCCTTCTCCACCACCATAGATGTATTTTTGTAAAAACCAATGTACGTAATCTCATAAAAAGCACTGTCAGACATCCATCCATACAAGTTGTCGAGGAACAGGACAAACTGAAGGTACTTTCCTACCACATCTTGACGGATTAGTAGCGAATAGTCCTTGCATCAGATATTTCATAACGAAGAGACTACTGCTACTATATGTGTATTGGGAGTTTAACCCCAAATGATCAACAAGCAGCTCTTCACTATGAAAATCCTAAATATCAATATCATCAACAAACATGCACAATCGTCGCATATAGGTTGGTCCGAAGTGGTTTTTGGATAAACCGATCCCGGTCTCTTCGCACCAACGCAAAAGCGTTACTCAACCTTATACAGAAACCAAGTCTCATAGACTTATAATGTTTCCAACTTTCAACTTGCTATCCTTCGGCTAAGAAGGAAGCTCAGTAGAGTAGAGTAATCACTCCGCACTACTTGAATCAACATTTTTTACACCAAACGATAATCAAGCCTACACAGATGGCTACGTACTAAGTGTACGACTAAATAGTTTCCACATCAAGTCGAGAAACTAAAATGGCCAAAAAATATAATTTAGCACTAAAGCAATCACTAGGCCTGATTTATTAAATCATTTATAAATCAATTCACTTTCCAATTTTTTTACTTCGAATTATCTTTAAAAGATATATTTCTAAAACCATTCAATATTTCAATATTTGGAAAACATTTCATAAAATTATTTTAATAATAAGTGAATTCACAACTTATTATATTTTCAAACCATTTAAACTCCATTTTGAAATATCGCTTTCCAAAATATTCATTTTAAGGATTTTTCACTTTAAAAACGTGAATATATTTCCTTTATAAACTTTCATATTTAACTTATCAAATTAAATTGATTTCGAATTTATAAAAAAATGTTCATAAATTCCATTTATAGTTTATAAAAACTTGCATATACAAAATTCCTTTATTAACAACTTCCATTTGTATCTCATTTATATGTCAAAATCCCATTATAAGTTTATTTACTTATAAATCTCTTTATTTACAAATTCATTCTTTTGTGATCTTATTATTTATAAAGTCTATTATAAATTCATTTCTAAATTTCAGTTGCAAATCCATTTACAAATTTGATTAGAAATCCATTTCTAATATTTATAAAACACCTTTTGAAAATCCATTTCATTAACAGTTCAAAAATCTATATTTAAGCATATTTCACAAAGCCATAATTTTTTTATAACATAAAAATTATAACTTTTTATTTATTTAAAATAAATTCATTTCTTTAATCATTAGAAAATTTATTAAAACATATATATGTTCAAAATCACTTTGAAATCCTTTTTAAATTGAAATCATCATTTTAATATTATAAATTTCCAAAAATATGGCCTAATGCTGCAAAAGTACTAAATAAGGGGATTCACATTAAAAATAGCAAACATGGCATCCATCACATCAAACATCACATAATACAGCATATACAACAATATGTGTAAATAAAAATCAATAATGGTGAGGAATCCAGTTGAATCCCTCCAACCTGTAACCTGCAACAAATACACATATGAGAAAATATGTACAATGTCTGCTTCGAGACAGACGTGCGTACAAATGGTCATCCACTCATACACGGGAACTTATAGGGTGTCATCTGCTCTAATAGGCAAGAATATATCCAACTGCTAATAATATAGCATAACATCCAAACAATCATCATGTAGCATAAAATAAATTTATTCCCACTTATATAAAAATATAAGCGGGCCAGAGAGAGTGAGTTTTACTCACTTTGGTTGCAGTCACCGTTGCAGCGTTTTATTTCGATTAAAAATTAAACGAGCGTGTAATTTTAACCAAAATTTTCAACATCTCCAAATCCATCCAAACCAGGTCTAAAATGTAGTGCTCGACAATACGAATCCAACGTAATTCGTTTCGTGCGAAATAGACCTTGTATGACAAAGTAATCAATTTTATAAGATTACACGATTTGTAAATAATTAACTTTAATTAAATATAACGTTTAAATTAATAACCTTACTTAACGTTTTAACTATCTTCTTCATTCAACCTATAAACGCATGCGCTCAACCCATTCATACACAACTTCCTCTACGTGCCGCACCACCCACGAGCAACTATTCGACGATCAGGGACCACCATTGCCTCCGCCTACACGCGCGCCACCCACCCTAGAGCCTCACCATGCTCAACCTCCCCCTCGCCTCGCAGCACCCATTGAAACACATGACATTCACTGCCAGATTTCGCCTCGTTCGTCGCATGAAATTCCATCACCACCGTTGGATTTGAAGATCTCGCTGTGCTCTACAAGTTTGTAGTTGAGAGTTATTGTTAAATGTCGATGGATTGTGAGTTATTGGAGGAAGAAGCATGGTGATTTTCAACCATTAAACCAGAAACGATGGCTAGGGTTATTTAGTTTCTAGGGTTTGCAAATTAGAAAATCTTATGGCCTTATATAAAAACATTTCGCGCACTATTCATCCGAAAATATTTCAAAATCCAAACGAAGCGTGCCGTCTGGCGTTCATAATGTTTTACCCCTATTCCGAACACGATGGAATATATATCGAAGGCCACTTCCATCATATTTGGAAAGGTTTTCAAATTAAGTTATTTTAATTAAATTTCCTTTAATTAATTTCTATGTGTTTCAGCTTCGTAGGACCAAACCGTAAGTCGGATCGTCACGAAATTTGAAATCCAATAATAACTCACTATTATGGATCTAATTAAACTGGTTTTGTCGAAATCCGAGACAATGTCAAAAATGACTATTTTTACATGTTAATTAAATCAAATAAATTTCAATTTCCACTTATTCACTTTTAAATCAATTTTTAAAAGTTCACTAACTCCATTCTAATTTAAATAGATTTTAAATTAACTTTATAAATCATTTTCATTTAAATTAAATTCAAGATCCAATTATTTCCACAATTTCAAATATTAAATTCAACAATTTAATTATCAAATAAATCACTATATTCGAAATATAAGTTATTCAGATTATAAAATTAAATTTTGAATATTTAAAATCAATTAAATATTCCAAATTCGAATGACTGAAATTCTGGATCGTTACACGAAGTATGAGCAAGTAATAAAAAAAGAACAGTAGACGTAGGCCTTTTACGGGTGAACCACTATAAATATGTGTGTACTTTACTTTCCTAGCACTTTCTTCTTATTTTCTTCATCATTGTAAATTTGATAGGAGATGTTTATCCACTTTTCATGCAAACAATTTAGGTGCTTTCTCTAAGAATCTAATTCTCAACATGCCTCCTAAATCAATGAGGAAGGCTGGTGCAACAAGTGGGACCACTAATCAAACAGCTACCAATCAAGGTAGCCATCATACAATACTCTAGGACTAGAAACTATAACCAAAGGTGACTTGGATAGAGTTGTGATGGATCTTGATTTGCAATTCATAGCCCAACAGCAGGAAATTGTGGACCAGATCATGACACGGTTAGGGTTGACACGGCCTACTGTACACAACACTGAAATAAAAGGTAGAACCCAATCTAGAGGGTCCAAGAGATAAAGGAGATCCTACACCAGCAACAAATATGATCAAGAGAATCGAGGGGTAGGATGAGTGAATGCTGAGGAAGTGGATAGGATAAGGATTCATCCCAAAGTAGCGCCCAAGGACTGGTTCGGCACCGAAAACACTAGGGAGGTGTAATACTCCTAATTTTTTAGTAACATTATTTAGGATATTTAATTAGATATATTAAATAAAATAATGTATTAAGATAAGGATAATGAGATTTGATAATTAAAAAAGGTCATGCCTTTATTAGTGAATTAATAAGAATGGTTATAACATAAATAAAAGGAGGATTCATGTGAAGGGAAAAATGGGAAAATGTCACATTTCCTTAACATACACCCTTCTATTCTCATCTCCTCATTCACTAACATTCACCCAAACACTATTAAACTCAAGGCCGACCATTACTAAGGAATTCAAGAGAAGAAAAAACTAGGAAACAAGAGGAAAGCTTGGGAGAAATCAAATCTCATTTCTCTTCATCAAATCAACATGAATAATGATTGCATATCTCAAGTATGCTTGTATATTTTTGGTTTTATGATTAAACCTAAATTATATGATTGTTATTATGCCATGTTGTGAATGGATAATTATTATATGCTTATTGATAATTTATTTGATTTATTATAGAATTATTTAATAAGTTTTAAGAGTGCAAACCTAGTTTACGACATCCAATTGACTTGAAATTTGGATATGATGTTCATAACATTATTTTAGAAGTGTTTTTTAATTTCATAATTTTCCAAGAAAGTATGAATATTTATGAATTTCTTAAGTGAGGAAAATGATTTATTTCAGGTTTTAATTATTAAAAAATAATTAAATAATGTTTTTGATCCCGATATTTTTATATATTAAATAATATTTTAATTTAATTTATTAAGATTTTTGGGGATTCTTCCTAAGTATTTATGATTTTATTAGGGTAGAAAGGCTTAATAATTATATTAAAATAATTATAAAAGTTCAATGGTTTGCAAAAATTTTGGGGAATGTAATCTGATTCATAGTAGTATACCAGAAATAGGATTTGATAAAGAAGTTATTATCCAATAACAATTTGACAAAGGAATGGAGTTGGTGAAAAGAAATTGCTTTTTAAAGAAATATTACAATTTTTATTATGTTAATTACGAGATTGCCACGTTATTATTAATCAATGCCGACGTCCATCTATGCCGCCTGTTTTCAATGCCGCATGTTTTTTTGCCACTTGTTTTCAATGTCGCATGTTTTCGATGCCGCATGTTTTCTATGGCGCATGTTCCTATACCACATGTTTTTATACCAACATCAATTTTATAAGGCAGTAATGCCGTATTTTCGATGTTGATATTAAAGGGCATGATGCCGCAAATATATAATTTCGGCATTATTACTTCAGGCAGCAATGCCGCATATAAACCTTACTTTTGACATCGGTATAAATTGCAATGATGCCGCCTATTTTCTATATCGACATAAATGATATTAATGACTTTATGATATTGATGCTGAAGGTCATCAATGTCTGCATTCCAATATTTTCAAGTTTTAAAGCTTTATACTATGCAAACCAAAGACTGCCGCTTATATTCGGCAACCTATATATTTATGTTATGCAACATAAATGATTTTGGCCCCATGGTCTTATGGTTTATAAATCAGATGCTTTAATATGATTTCGATATAGAAGGGGTGCGATAATCCATGCCTGCGATATTAATGCCGCATTTTATCAATTTAAATGGTTTTATTATGTGGCTTATAGCCTAAGGGTTTTTGAGGTGCAAAACCTCTTAGTGGTATTGACGTTAATGAAACCGATTTTATAAAAGCATATATTTTGGCATAATATTTTGACAAATTAAAGGGCTATAATTTCCTTGTTTTTAAGCATGATTTAAAGGGTTAAAATCATTTATAAAGAATTCAGTTTCAAGGAAATAAAAAGGGTAATTAGCCCAGGATTTTACTAGATATTTATTGTTCTTATCACTTTATGACAAGATGAATTGACTCAAGGATTAGAGAATAGAAAACCATTAGGTTCATAGTGAGCCTAGCAAAACTATGAGATTGACAAATAGTCAAATAAACACTCAGATATTGTGTTTGGATAGATAGTCCAGTTTTCTCCTGATGGTAAGTTGAAGAATTTTGGTATATCTAGTAGGCCCGAGCCAACCATATAGGTTTGTAGTCACCCTGCGAAAACTATAAAGTAGAGATAGACAATTAATCAATTGAGACAGATTGGTCAGGTTTACCTAGTTAGCACGCATGCATATGATTGTTTATGTTTATTTAACCACTGTGAATGCAAAAGCATGATTGTGATTGACATATTTTCAAAAGATACTAGTGAGGGGAAAATCTGTTTCGCTAGGCGGTGTGGTCTCATTAGATATCTATTACAAGATGGCATATCGTTATTCACACCAGACTTTTAATCTGACCTGAAGTGTTTCTTTTTCCCCTTTAACTCTAAGATGCTCACTTGAATAGATCGAGAGTAAGGTTTTTAGGTTTTAGGTTTGACGAATAAAGCTTCCAAAGACCTGTAAGAGGTAGAGCTAGCTATATAGGAGTCTACTTATGTCCGTTGTGTGTTATCATTTTGTTTGAAAGTATGTAATGATAGAAGTTGAATATGTCTAGTAGTAAACTCTGATCAACCAAGGAGGCATCTTCATATGTCGATCTTAGAATATTTTTTAATTATTATAATTTATCCAAACTTGGGCAACGATTGAGATTATGTAATAAATGTGGAAATTAATTAATGAAATCTGTGTTTTGAAAATTTTCATATTCTTGTGCTTTTAATGTTAATGATACTACTAACTGATCTCATTTTGTCACTGGAGAATAATACTATTGATGATTGCATCAGTAGTGCTTATTTTCAGGCCTAAGAATGATGGATGTTACAACTTGGTATCAACTTAGTAAACCAAATGAATTTTAAACTTTAAAAGGGTTTTTGAAAACATAATCCAAATGAAATTAGAGAATGAGATTGGGGTATAAGATAACACTATAGTAACATACTTGTATTTGCTATATATATATATGTATATATGTATATATGTATATATCTTATCTTTATTCTTCTCTCTCTCTCTCTCTTAGACTGTTTTGCCATACCTTACTAAGGTTCGAATGTGGATTTAACGAAAGTAAGATATAGAGGCAGGAAACGGAAGACTGAATCTCGGTGGAGGAAGCACAACAACCAATGGAAATGTCAGGTCCAATACTAGGAGGAATCCGGGTTGACAAACAACTGCTAATGTGGATGTTGGAACACCGCCGGTAGATACAGGAGCTATGTACTAGTTCTTTGTCAATATGATGCAAGCTGGACTTGCAGCTAGATTAGTTGGTGGTAATGCTGGAGGAGCAAATCCTGAAGTTTCGGTTGTCAACAACTATGTTGTGCCGAGTCAAGATTATGCAAGACTCGAAGGAAAGTCATTTATTTGAATGAAGGATGCTATCGAAGTTGAGAATTGGTTGTTGCATTGTGAAAGGATTTTTGCTGATTTAAGTCTGAATGATGAGCAAAAGAGGAGATTAGCTTCCAAGCAATTGCAAGGAGCTGCATTGTACTGGTGGAACAGTGTAACTGTGCGAGTACCGAAAGAGAACTTGACTTGGGCGAAGTTTAGAAGGAGATTCGAGGAGAGATTCATGTTTGAGATAGCCAAGTCGAGTTTGCTTAGAAAGTTTGCTAAGTTGGAACAAGGTGTATGTCTGTGCTTGAATATGTGACTAGGTGTAAGAAGCTATCCAGCATGGATATGCAACTGCGGATACTATGATTAAAAGGAATGAGAAGTTCATCAGAGGATTGAAACCAGAGCTTGGCAGAGCAATATTACCGCATCTTCGAGACCCTTGCTATTTAGTAGTGGAGATGGCGTTGAGGAACGAAGAGAAGCTTGCGTTGTTTAGTAATAATAAGCCAATGGAGACATAGGGTGATACGAGTTAAAAAAGGAAGTTCTTTCATAAAAGGTGAGCTAAGAAGGGTGGAGCTACCAATAAATGAAAAGCTAATGTTGTTTGCTACAAGTGTGATAAGAAAAGGCACTTTGCCAATGAGTGTCGTTTCGGAGATGGAAGAGAAGGTCATTAGAAAGAAGAACATTAAGTGCTTCAACTGCGACCAGATAGGGCATTACAAGAATCAGTGCAGACAACCAGCTAAGACTGAGAAAGTAAAAGTGTTTGCTTTGAAACCATCTACCTCGAGACTAACAACGGAGGAGAAATGGAGGTCTATGATAGGAGGTATGTTTTTGATTCATGGCATACCTGTTAGAGTATTGTTTGATACGGGTGCATCACATTATTTTATCTCTCATTGTTTGGTAGATAAGCTTAGTTTAGAACCTTCATACCTTGTTACTTCCTTAAGGGCTAGGAATCCAATAGGAGGGTATGCAACTCTTGGAATGAGATGTGACCATTTAGAGTTTGAGGCGTTAGGTCATATGTTTTTCTATAGTTTGCATGTGTTTGATTTTATGGTCTTTGGAATTATATTGGGTACGGATTGCTTAACCAAATATGATGCTAGGGTATTTTGCCAAGATAGGAAAATATCACTAAGACACCCTAATAGTAGCGATCAAATTATATACTCGGTAAAGAACTTGAATTTTGATGTTTGTTGTTTAATCGGCTAATTTTCTATTGGATTAGAAAATCGCCGATCAAATTTAAATTATAAATAACCGCAAGCGCACGGCGCATAATTTTAGTAAGTGACGAGTACGCGTCGATCCACAGGGAATTGTAGTGACTCAAAATTCTATTCAATTAAATTAACCAAGAGTTTGAAATTGTTTTAAGCTAAAATTGTAGAAAACTAACAAAAGAAAGTGAATAAAAATATGAAAGTAGAAGGCAATTTAGAGGCAATGTCCTTCTCAAGATTACATAAATCAACATATATGAAATTATGATCTCTCTTTTGGTCGTTAGTGAATTTAGTTGATATTTTTATCATAAGTATGACCTATTTGTGTTATTAATTAGCTCGACATAAACCATCAAACTTTAACATACTCACTAAACAACTTGCTAACTCTCATGGTAATTGACAATGAACTTGAAAATAAAATCTTTTCTAAGAATGATCTATTTACTATTGATTAGTAATATAGATCATCAAATTTTGATTTTAAAATCCACTTCATTACCAACATCATATGTAGATGAAGAGGTAATTTGTGTTTGTGTTTGTTTAAGTATAGCTTATTTGGTGTCAACAACATAAGCTATCAAATTCAAAGCTAAAACAACAAAATTAAACCACATCAAATATTTTCATTAAGCACAAAAAGAGATCACAAGTTATCAAAATGTTGAATCTATATGATTAAGAGAGCTTCATTACCCCTAAATTGAAGGGGTTTAGCTTCTCATATTTATTATCTTTTCAAAAAATGTAGAGTTTAACATGAAACAATAACAAGAGGAAAAAGAGAGCAAATTAAAAGAAAATGAGAACTAATCTACTTGCATAAAATAAAACTAACTACTTACATGAAAGGAAAAGAGCATGTAAATAAAAAGATCATGAATTAACATTGCATAAAAATAAATTACATAAAAGAAGAAAATGGCTAAGTAGCCATGAAATAGAAGAAAGTTTATATTTATTTTTGAGCCTAAAACTAAACTAACTAAAGAGGAGGCAAAGAGCTTAATTACATGAACATATGGTGGTATTTATACAAGCCTAAAACCCTAATGCATATTTTTGGGGACTACCCAAAATACCCTCTTAGGAAATGTAACCTTCAAGTAATCATTAGCATGAGCATAATCCACCATTACATGTGCATGCAACTTTAATCTTCATTAGCATGTGCATTAGCTCTTAATTGTACATCATGGTAAGTGGGTAGGTGGGGTTCTCCATGTTGCATGAAATGATTTATTTCCATCTTCATTTGTTTCTTTCTCTTGTGCATGCATATCTTCATGAAGCCTCTTGTAATTTCCGTCCAATTTTCCTACAAATAAAAATAAAATGCCAAGTAAATATTCTCAACTTAATATATGCACAAAAATGACCATTTTGCCGTTATATGAAGATGAATAAATGATGATTTGAAATTAATTTGAATTTTGGTTTAAACATGTTAAAACACCCTATATGCTTATTTATTTTATTAAATTCGATTAAATATGGAAGTAAAAATGTGCACATTTACGTGCACATCAAATACCCCCACACTTATCTTTTTATTCGTCCTCGAATAAACTAATACTAAGATAAATCCGTTTTCGTAGGAAACACGATTGCATTGAGCATATGCAACAAACAGTTAAACCTTTAAGTGTCCCTAGTAGGACGAGTGTTGTCTCGTGAGGGTATTCAGCGGATACTACCCATAAAATCCAAATACAAAGTGAAAAATTCCTAAATGCAAGATTTATTTACAAAGAGATGAATGCAAGTTTTTGAAAATATTTACAAATGAAGAGTTTATTTTAAAATTGACACGAATAAGTTAAATATAAGTTCTGGTCATTATCAAGAAATTTAAGTCCTTTTACTTGTCAAAATTTCCAACAAAAATAAAGTTATCATAACAAATAGACTATAGTTTGGCTAGTTATTTCGGTTGATAACACAGTGTGACTATAAAATGGATCCTTAGTTGATTATCAAAGTTTTTCAAAGTGGTATTTTCATTTCTTTTGAATAACAAGTTAAATCAAATAAGTAAAAATAGTGTTTGGATTTTAATTGCTTACTCTCTCTTATTTGAAAATTTTATTGATATTAACAATATTTACATATGCTTAACTCAGATAAACTGAGGCCAGATATATCACCTATGCACTGCCTTTCGGGCTTATGTGAGGGGAATACAGAGCATGGTGAATGAACACACAAGTGTGTACACCTATCGACTGTAGGCATTATTAATAAAAGAATTTTTATATACATACACCTAACTCAGATAAACTGAGGCCAGATATACCGATCATGCACTGTCTTTCGGGCTTACATGAGAAAGGTACAGAACATAGCGAGTGTACACATTTGCGTGTGAACACATGACTCTATATGTTTATAAAATATATACATATATACCAATTGTTTTCTTTTTTTTATATATATTTTTTATTTTATGAAGAGAGATTTTTACAATATCATCTTAGCACCATTTAACTTAGAAGATCAAAAATGTTATATCATTTACTTTAAATCCACCACTTTTTTAAACAAAGATTTTCCATTAGGATGTACTTCATAATTATCACCCATGAACCTTCCTATATACTAGTTAAACCATCGTTACTTATAATCAAACTTCATTTTTATTTTTGTTAAGACAAATAAATTTTCAAAAATTTCAATTTAATAACCAAAATCATATACTTATCCTATAGTGTTTATTTAAAAGTAAATCAAAATGCTAGAAAGAAAATTTGTTTTGGATTTTTTGAATTTTTTTTTAAATTTTTTTTTAAGTTTTGGAAAGAAAATGCAAAAAAATAAACCATGAAAAATAAAAAAAATGAAGATGAGACTCCTCCCCACACTTGATTTTGACTGTGTCCCCACAGTCAACCCAAGTGAAAGGAGGAAAGTAAAATAAAAATATGACCTATATTTACATGAAAATGAAAAGATTATTATGTACACGACATTAGAAAATATACTGTTAAAGAGTAAATGAAACGGTCTTTCAAAGACCAATAATTCATTTGTCTCGTCAAGTATGAGAGACACAGCTGAAGCTCGAAAAACCAAACCATAAAAGATTTCGAAGTTGAATATTGATTTAGAAAAACGAATGTTGTTTTATTAAAAATCGTATGAGTTGTTTTATTTTCGATGATTTTTGGGGTAGATTGAACAATTGGTTGAAGTTCAAGTTTATTTTCACCAAATTGAAATTCAACTTATCATTGAAAACTTCTTCAAAATTATTGATTTCAAAATCAAAATGGTGATTTAGATCTTCCACTTCATAATTCAACAACTCATCTTCAAAAAGTCCAAAGAATTTGTGTTCACTAAATTCGTCTTTCTTTGTTGGATTATTCACAAATTCATTGCATATATCAAGTTCAAAATCCAAAGTTGTTGTATTCAAATTTTCAAAATCGGAA
Source organism: Allium fistulosum (assembly GCA_030737815.1). Taxonomy (NCBI): domain Eukaryota; kingdom Viridiplantae; phylum Streptophyta; class Magnoliopsida; order Asparagales; family Amaryllidaceae; genus Allium; species Allium fistulosum. The sequence continues at coordinate 426,601,692 of CM060906.1, forward strand.
AAAGGAACATCGAATTTTAAATTTGGTTCCACACTTTCAAAAGCACTGAAATCCAACTCAATTACCAAATTTTCAACAACTTTATTAAGATTGTCATTTTCAATTTCAAAAGTTGTTATTTGAAAACCGTCAATTTTGGTAAAAGGTGGATTATTATTTGACTCGTCACACATTGGGATTTGATTTTGTTTCTCACGTTGTTTCATATAGGTTTCAAACAATAAATCCGTATGATCTATGTGAATTTCATCCATTTGTTCAACAAAATCAAATTTATAATTATTAACTTGAGAATTTTCAATTTGAAATTGTTGAAAGTAAAAAACTTCACCATTATTGAAACAACTATCATTGCCAAAATCATTTAAACAATTGTTTCCATTTTGATTTTGAATTTGAAATTCATTTTGGAGTTCAAAATTGAATTGGCGTAGGTTATAATCAAAATCATTGGAATCTTGAAGTGAATTCAAATTTTGATTATTTGAAATCCTAGACTTGAGTTATCGCACCGATTACTCAAATTATTTACCTTTTGATTTTGTTGTTGTAGTAAAGACCAAATCGTTTCAATACTACTTTCAAGATTTGAGGGTTGGTCATAATTTCGAAAATTTTGTTCAAAATTTGAATTTTTTGTACAGTAGTTGTCATTAAAATATCCATAAGAATTTGGTGTGAAATTATATTGATTTTCACAACTATTGTAAAATTCATGTAAGTAGGAAAACTCAGACATTTTCAAAAACTGTTTTTTTTTCTTTTTTTAATAAAGGAAAACTATTTACCAAAAGGAATTTATTTTTTTCAAAAGGGAAATTTGATTTTTGTTTTGTTTTTTTGGATTTCCAATTTTTTTTCTTTTTTTATATGTTTTTGAAAAGATTATTAATTTTTTGGAGTTTTGTTATTTTTTTAGAAAAACTAACCCAAAATTTTGTTTTTGGATTTTTGATTTTGATTGAAAGTTTTCAAAGGATTTAAAAACTAAGTTAAGAAATATTTACAATTTTTTTTTAGTTTTGGCTTTTGAAATTTTTTTCTTTTTTTAAAAAATATGCATGAACTAATGCAACTAAATGAATGCAATGACTTAATTACAAATTTTCTATCCGAAGTAGCTCCTAACCCAAAATTGTATAATCACACTTTGTCTTAATTCAACAAGATAGTTCTCAGCCAGGTAACGAACATGATTTATCGGTGCACCATGAATCACTATAGCAATGCAGTCGAAGGTTTACGTACCTTCAAAGAAACAACCACTATAATATTTACGACTCACTGTAATATTTATAAATGGTTATTGCTCTACCGTAGCCTAGACACCAAGAAATTAAATTGTTGAAAGAGGACAACTTGTCAATATACAATTAAGCCCTAGGTGAGCTCGTGAAACCCTTAAGATGTCTAACCATTATTATCAGTCAAGTTCTAAGATGAAATGCAAAACTGAAATTAAACGTGTATTAACAATGCAACTATGAATGAAATTTGTTTTTGTTTTTTTATTTTTGAAATTTTTTTTTAAATGCAAGCAACCAACAATGCAAAGCAAATAAGAACAAGAGATGAGAGCACGATACCAGAGCGCAGAATTATTAGCAATTTATTTATTTTTCCAAGCAGCAAGTTTTTTTATATATAAGCAAGCAAGTAATTTATTTTTGGCAAGCAATTCTTTCTATCTGCTTTGGCAACCTGAAATTTTGAATAAGATATATACAATTGTTTTTTTATAAGGATGGAACTTAAAAAAACAAAACAACACAAATTTTTTTTAGGATAAAACCAAACAAAACTAAAAGAAAGCAAACTTTTTTTAAGTGAGAAAAGGAAACTAAAAGAAATTATTTACAACTCAAAGAAAAACAACATACAAGAAATCTCAAAGCAAGAATTTCTTTTTCTTTTTGTTTTTTTTCTTTTTTTTAAAGAAGAAGATTTCTAAACAAAAGAAAATAAAAAAGGTTTGAAATAAAACAAAACTAAATAATAAACTTAGCCCAACAGGCCCACTATCCAAACCAAACCAAACCCAGTTTCCCAAATTAATAAACGAAGATTCTCACCCCCCCCCCCCCTTTCTTTTTTGTCGTTCAAACAAAAGCAATACCAGATAAAAAAATTAATTTTCAATCCTCAACAAAATTCCACGGTACAAAAATTTCAAATAAGAGTTCGCGATTGTGAATTTTGTGACTGCAGTTGGAGTTCAACGATTTGAAGGTCGATTGGGGCAAGTAGGATTGCAGGTGAGGTGGTCGCAAGTTTGGTTTCGAAGAATTGGGGAGTGAGGCAATTTGAACGAAGATGATCGAGGCGATTTGGAATTTGGTGGTTGGCGATTTTCGAGCGTTTGTGTTGCTGTTGGTTGAAGGCGAAGTTCGCGGTGGCAGCATATTGAGGTTTAGGGAGATGGTAGGGATTAATGTCATGGGTTTTGGTTGCTGAAGGGCTTGTGGTGATGAACTGGCGTGAAGTGGAAGTGTTGTTAGAGTTTGAAGAGATAATGATATGGTTGTATGTTGTTGGAAGCTTCACTGTGAAGTCTGTTGTCTGGATTTGTGGAGTGTATGGTTGTTGATTGAACAGGTATAACAATGTCAGTGCAATTTGGTTATGAATATGGTAGTATGTAAAAATTGTAGCAGTGAAGTTTTCAGTTGGGAAGAAGTGTGAGTGGGGGTATAGTTGATAGGAATTTTGTCAGGGGTGGTTTTTGTGATGTTTGAAGGGTTGTTATGTTTTCCTTGAATACAACAGGAGTGATGACTGTTGTAGTGATTGAAGTTGATGTATGGTGGAGTGAGCAGGAGGTTGGCAGTAGTGTGGTTTGTGGCACAGGGGGATGGTTGCAGTTTGTAGGGTGGTGTGTGTGATGGCATGATAAGTTTGTGTGCAGGCAGTGGTTTTGGTTGATGAGGAGGGTGGGCAGCAGTGTTTGGTCAGAGATGGGAAAATGGTGATGATTGTATTAATGAAAGATCATGGATTGATTATGGTTGTGATTTTATATGTTGAAGTTGTGGTATGGTACTATTTGGTTTGTGTGGCAATGTGCGCATAGGTTGTACAACAGAGGTGATGTAAACAGGGGGGTTTTTACTGAGTGATTTGTGGGATATGTGGTGAATGTTTTGGTGAACTGGCGAGATGACAGTTTGAGAACGGTGTGTACATGGCAGTAGGATGTTGTAGATGCTATGGTGGCTAGTGGTCAAGGCAAGTGTGCACGGTTTCAAAAAATTGTTCTAGGCAAAAGTGTAGGCAGTTGTTAGTAGTGATAAACAGTGGGGTGTTTTGGAAGGTTGTCTGTGATAATGTGGTGGTGCTTGTGTGGTTTGCAGGTGTGAGTATTGGTGGTAGTTATGGTATTCAGATGAGGTGTTTCAGGTGATGGTCGATAGTGTAATGAAATGGCCATTTGTATAGAGGAGGGTTGGTAGTTTTGCAGAGAAGGCTGTGGTTTGGGGCAGTATGGCGTTGTTGTAGGATCTGAACTTGTTAAAGTCTGGTATGATGTATGTGCACAGTTAGAAGTGTATGGGTGCACAGTTAGAAGTGTTGAAGTTGTATCGGTGCACAGTGATGTGGTGGGCTTTTTGGAGGAGGTGGTTGTCTAAATGATGGTAAGGCAATTTGTTTGATGATGGAGGAACTGCTGTAGGCGGAAAGGTGACTATAGTGAGGTGGTGTAGATGGTATTTGTTATTATAGAGGGTGGTGATCTGGGTAGTTGGTGGTCGGTGTGTTGACAGCAGAGGGGGAGTGCAGTAGATGATTGTATTTTGTAAAACAATGAAATGTGTATAGTAAAACAATGAAAAGTGCAACAGAGGGTGATATATAGAACAATGAAATGTAAAACAATGTAACTGTATAGTGAACAGTGAATGAATTTATTATTTTGGTTTTGAAATGTGTATGCTTTTTTTAATAGAAATGCAAATGCAAATGCAAATACAACAACAACCACACAAATCAAAATGAAAGCAAAATTCATACAACAAACACACAATAATAAAAAAAATTAAATGCAAAATAACAAACAAAACAAACACATAATAAAATCAAACAAAAATAATTTGAAGAATAGAAAATAAAATCAAGTTAAATTCCCCAGCAACAACGCCAAAAACTTGTTCAACGGACTAATTTCCTATCGGATTAGAAAACCGTCGATCAAATTTAAATTAAAAATAACTACAAGCGCACGGCGTATAATTCTAACGGGTCGATCCGCAGGAAATTGTATTGATTTAAAATTCTATTCAATCAAATTAACCAAGAGTTTGAAATTGTTTTCAGCTAAAAATGTAGAAAACTAACAAAAGAAAGTGGATAAAAATATGAGAGTAGAAGGCAATTTAGAGGTAATGTCCTTTTCAAGATCACATAAATCAACATATATGAAATTATGATCTCTCTTTTGGTCGTTAGTGAATTTAGTTGATATGTTTATCATAAGTATGGCCTATTTGTGTTATTAATTAGCCCAACATAAACCATCAAACTTTAACATACCCACTAAACCACTTGCTAACTCTCATGATAATTGACAATGAACTTGAAAATAAAATCTATTCTAAGCATGATCTATTTACTATTAATTAGTAATATAGACCATCAAATTTTGATTTTAAAATCCACTTCATTACCAACATCATATGTAGATGAAGAGGTAATTTGTGTTTGTTTAAGCATAACATATTTGGTGTCAACAACATAGGCTATCAAATTCAAAACTAAAACAACAAAATTAAACCACATCAAATACTATCATTAAGCACAAAAGGAGATCACAAGTTATCAAAATATTGAATCTACATGATTAAGAGAGCTTCATTATCCCTAAATTGAAGTGGTTTAGCTTCTCATATTTGTTATCATTTCAACAAATGTAGAGTTCAACATGAAACAAAAACAAGAGGAAAAATAGAGCAAATTAAAATAAAACGAGAGCTAATCTACTTGCATAAAATAAAACCAACTACTAACATGAAAGGAAAAGAGCACGTAAATAAAAAGATCATGAATTAACATTGCATAAAAATAAATTACATAAAAGAAGAAAATGGGTAAGTAGCCATAAAATAGAAGAAGAGAGTTTATATATATTTTTGAGCCTAAAACTAATCTAACTAAAGAGGAGGCAAAGAGCTTAATTACATGAACATATGTGGTATTTATACAAATCTAAAACCCAAATGCATATTTTTGGGGACTACCTAAAGTACCCTCTTAGGAAATGTAACATCTAATTAATCATTAACATGAGCAAAATCCACCATTACATGTGCATGTAACATTAATCATCATTAGCATGTGCATTAGCTCCTAATTGTACATCATGGTAAGTGGGTAGGTGAGGTCCTCCATGTTGCATAAAATGATTTATTTCCATCTTTATTTGTTTCTTTCTCTTGTGCATGCATATCTTCATGAAGCCTCTTGTAATTTCCATCCAATTTTCCTACAAATAAAAATAAAATGTCAAGTAAATATTCTCAACTTAATATATGCACAAAAATGACCATTTTATCCCTATATGAAGATGAATAAATGATGATTTGAAATTAATTTGAATTTTGGTTTAAACATGTTAAAACACCATATATGCTCGTTTATTTAATTAAATTCAATTAAATATGGAAGTAAAAATATGCACATTTACGTGCACATCATTTGTGCTTTATTTGGTGCAATGGAGAAGGAAGACGAATTGAATCGAGTTTTTATTGTCAAAGAATTTGCAAATGTTTCTGAGCGTGTTATAGGACTACCACTGAAATGAGCTATTTAGTTTTGAATAGATCTTGTACCTGGGTCTGAACCCGTAAGTAGACTGCCTAGTGGAATGACACCTACTGAGATGAAGGAGCTAAAGGTGCAACTGGTGGACTTAGAAGGAAAAGGTTTCATTAGACCAAGCAGTTCACCTTGGAGAGCGGCCGCGATGTTCGTGAAGTAACTGGATGAGTCATTGAGAATATACATTGATTATCGTAAGCTGAATGAGAAAACGATAAAGAATAGATGTCCCCTACAATAATAGATGATTTATTTGATCTGTTGAGTGGAGCCAAAGTATTTTCCCAATTGGATTTGATGATAGGGTTCCATCAATTGAGAGTAGTGGAGGACAGTGTCCCTGTGACGGCGTTCCGAATAAGATATGGTTCCTACGAGTGGTTAGTAATGTCATTTGGATTAACTAATGCGCCTACTTCCTTCGTAGATTTGATGAATCGAATCTTTCGAGAGCATTTGGATAGATTCGTGTTGGTAATTATAGACGACATCCTGATATATTCTAGGAATGAGCAAGATCATGAGACTCATCTTAGAATAGTGCTTGAGATGCTGAGGCAACATCAATTAAAAGAAGTATTCGAAATGCCATTTTTGGAAGAAAGCAGTGAAGTTCCTCGATCATGTAGTTTTAGAAAAAGGGTTGTCAGTGGATCCAGCTAAGATTGAAGCTGTAATAATTGGAAGAGACCCGAGACTGTGACCGAGATAAGAAGTTTTTTTGGATTAGTTGGCTATTACTGGAGATTCGTTAAGGATTTCTCTCATATGGTAGCACCGGTGACTAAACTAACAAGGAAGGACGTGAAGTATGTTTGGACTGATAAATGTGAGGAGGCATTCCTGAAACTAAAACATTTATTGACCAAGCACTCATGTTAGTTATACCAGATGGTAATCAGGATTTTGTGGTGTACACAGATGCATATGGAACAGGATTAGGAGATGTGTTGATGCAAAGAGGTATAGTGATTACCTATGCTTCTCGACAGCTTAGACTACCTGAAGTTCGATATCCGACTCACGATTTGGAGATAACAGCTGTAATCTTTGTTTTGAAGGTACGGAGATACTATATGTTAGGAGAAAGATTCAAGTCGTATGTGGATCATAAGCCTTTGCTATATTTATTCTCTTAGAAGGAGTAGAATATGAGACAGCAGAGGTGTTTAGAGTTTTTTCAGCCTATGATTTCGGTGTTGAGTATATCCCAGGGAAAGGAAACAAGGTAGGTGATGCACTTAGTAAAAAACATCAGAATGTGGTGTTAGCTATATTAGCACAGTGGAAAGATTCAGAAGCATTGACTACTTGTAGTGTGCAGTTAAGGTCAATGGTTAGTCCTAGTCAGAATACTACAATGTTACCTTGTTTAGAAGTTCAACCAGTATTGATCGAGAGGATTGCTTTTAAGCAAAGAGATGATCTATGGTTAGCTAAACGGATTAGAAGATTGGAAAGTGGAACTGAGATTGATGATTTAAAGGATTTTAGCCTTGACCAGAATGGATGGTTACAAAAGAAGGGACGATTGAGTGTCCAGATGTTGGTGACCTAAGGAAGGAAGTTCTTAGGGAGTGTCATCAATCAAAGTTTATCATTCATCCTCGAGGAACTAAGGTGTACCAGGACATGAAGAGAAGTTTCTTCTAGGAAAGTATGAAAAGGGATGCAGTCTTATGGGTAAAGCATTGCTTAAATTGATAGCAAGTGAAAGCCGAGTATCAGAAGCCAAGTGGATTGCTTCATCCTTTAGATGTAACAGTTTGGAAATGGGAATATCCATGGACTTTATTGATGGGTTGCCAAGGTCGAATAAGGGAAATGAAAGTATTCGGATTATAGTGAATGGACTTACCAAGAGCGCACATTGTATTTCCATTAAGTCGACAAGGACGACACCTGTTTTGGCCAAGTTATTTATGAAGAATATTGTCAGACTACTTGGGATTCCTAGTAGTATAATCAGTGATAGAGGTTCTTTATCCATTGTCGAATTCTGGATGAGTCTGCAAGAGTATTGGGCACCAAGCTTAAGATGAGTACACCTTACCATTTGCAGATACATGGGCAAACAGAAAGAGTTAACAAAATCTTGGAAGATTTGTTAAGAGCTTGTGTGTTACATTTTGGAGAATCATGGGAAGACCATCTACACTTAGTCGAATTTCCTATAACAATAGTTATCAGACTAGTATAGGGATGGCACCTTTTGAAGCTCTATATGGAAGGCCATGAAAATCACCAGTATGTTGGTTAGAGACTAGAGATAGATTAGTTCTTGGTCCAGATTTAATGAAAGAAGCCACGAAAAAGATTGAGTTGATCTAAGCGAGAATGAAGGAAGCTCAGATGAGGCAAAAAAGTTATGCAGATAAAATGCGTAAAGATTTAGAGTTCTCGGTGGAAGACCATGTTTTCGTTAAAATATCATCAATGAAGGTTGTGGTACGATTTGGAAAGCCAGGGAAATTGGCACTGAGATATGTTGGATTGTTTCTTATTGCAGAAAGGATCAGAGAACTCCTTACTAAATAGAGTTACTGAGCATTTTATTGGGAATCCACAATGTTTTTCATGTTTCTCATCTTAGGAAGTGTGTTCGTGATCTAGAGACTACTACCACTCCGACTGGAAGACTTAGTGGTGGAACCGGACATGACTATTGTTAGGCAACCAGTTCGTATTGTGACTAAGGATGAGAAGAAGCTAAGGAATAAGACGGTAAGATTAGTAAAGGTCCAATAGAGTGATAATGAGAAAGATTGTACTTAGGAGACAAACGACAGGATTAGAGACACTTATCCTGATTTGTTTTGATGGTAAGTTTTATGTCTATGATTATGGTTTATGTTATGTACCTAATCGTAATTTCGAGAATGAAATTCTTTAAGGAGGAGAGTCCGTAACATCTCTAATTTTGAGTAACATTATTTAGAATATTTAATTAGATAAATAAAATAAAATAATGTATTGAGATAAGGAGAATGAGATTTGATAATTAAATAGGTCGGGCCTTAAATTAATGAATTAATAAGAATGGTTATAACATAAATAAGGAGGATTCATGTGAAGGGCGCAATGGGAAAAGGCTACATTTCCCTAACATACACCCTTCCATTTTCATTTCCTCATCCACTTACATTCACCCAAACACAATCAAACTCAAGCCAGCCATTACTAAGGAATTCAAGAGAAGAAATGCTATGGAACAAGAGGAAAGCTTAGGGGAAATCAAATCTAAATTCAAATCTTATTTCTCTTCATCAAATCATAGTGAATAATGATTACCCATCTCAAGTATGCTTGTTTACTTTTGGTTTTATGATTAAACCCGAATCTTATGTTTGTTATTATGCCATGTTGTGAATGAATGATGATTATATGCTTATTGATAATTTATTAAATTTATTATGGAATTATTTAATAGTTTTAAGAGTGAAAACCTAGTTTACGACATCCAAATTGACTTAAAATATGGATATGATGCTCATAACATTATTTTAGAAGTGGGTATTTAATTTCATAATTTTCCAAGTAAGTATGAATATTTTATGAGTTTTCTAAGTGAGGGTAATGATTTATTTCGGGTTTTAATTATTAAAAAATAATTAAATAATGTTTTTGGTCCTTAAATTTTTATATATTAAATAATATGTCAATTTTGATTTATTGTGATTTTTGAGGATTCTTCCCAAGTGTTTATGATTTTATATGAATTTATTAGGCTAGAAGGCTTAATAATTATATTAAAATAATTATAAAAGTATAGTGGTTTGCAAAATTATTTTGGGGAATGTAATCTAATACATAGAAATATATCTGAAAAAGGATTAGATAAAGAAGTTATTGTCCAATAGTAATTTGACAAAGGAATGGAGTTGGCGAAAAGAAATTGCTTTTCAAAGAAATATAACATATTTTATGTTAATTACGAGATTGCCACGTTGTCATTAATCAATGCCGACGTCCATCTATGCCACCTATTTTATATGACACATGTTTTCTATGCCGCATGTTTTTATACCAACATCAATTTTCTAAGGCAGTAATACCGCATTTTCGACAGTGATATTATGTCGCATATATATAATTTCGGCATTATTGCTTTAGGCAGCAATGCCACATATAAACCTTACTTTCGACATCGGTATAAATGGAAAAGATGATGCCTAATTTTTATATCAACATAAATGATATTAATGACTTTATGTTATTGATGTCAAAGGTCATCAATGTCAGCATTCCCATATTTAAAAGTTTTAAAGCTTTATACTGTGCAAACCAAAGGCTATGCCCCTTATATTCTGCAACCTATATATTTATGTTATGCGACATAAATGATTTTGGCCCTATAGCCTTATGCTTTATAAATCATATGCTTTAACATGATTTCGATATAGAAAGGGTTATATAACCCATGCCTGCTATATTAATGCTGCACTTTATCAATTTAAATGGTTTTATTATGTGGCTTTATAACCTAAGGATTTTAGAGGTGCAATAACCTCCTAGTGGTTTTGAAGTTAATGAAACCTATTTTATAAAAGCATATATTTTGGCATAATGTTTTGACAAAGTAAAAGGCTATAATTTCCTTGTTTTTAAGTATAATTTGAAGGGTTAAATAATTTATAAAGAATTTGGTTTCAAGGAAACAAAAAAGGTATTTAGCCTAGGATTTTACTAGATAGTTATTGTTCTTATCACCTTAGATAAATATGATAAGATGAATTGACTCAAGCATTATAGAATAGAAAATCAGATAATGGGACTAGTGTCGGGTAGCGTCCTATACTTCAAATGTTAGCCCCTAGTTGATATTAGTCCACAATTCAAGTGTGTAGGGCTTTGTTAAGGGTAAAACTAAAAGTAGGTGTACGCACAGAAAGGAATATAACTTAGATAGTTATTGGTTTTCCTGTAAAACCATTAGGTTCATAGTGAGCCTAGCAAAACTATGAGATTGACATACACTCAGGTAAACACTCAGATGATTGTGTTTGGACGGACAGTCCAGTTTCCTCCTAATGGTAAGTTAGAGAATTTTGGTATATCTGGTAGGCCTGAGTCAGCCATATAGGTTTGTAGTCACCTTGGGAAAACTATAAAGTAGAGACAGATAGTCAATTAATTGAGACAGATTGGCCAGGGTTAACCAGTTATCATGCATGCATATGATTGTTTATATTTATTTAACCATTGTGAATGCAGGAGCGGGATTGTGATTGATATATTTTTAGAAGATACTAGTGAGAAGAAAACCCGTTCCGCTCTGTAGCGTGGTCTTATTAGATATCTATTATTGAGATAACATGTTATTATTCACATTAGACTTTTTGTCCAATTCGAAGTTTTTTTTTCCCCTTTAACTCTCGGATGCTTATTTAAGTAGATCGAGAGTAAGGTTTCCAGGTTTGATGAATAAAGCTTCCAAAGACGTGTAGGAGGCAGAGCTAGTTATGTAGGAGTTTATTTATGTCCATCGTGTTGTTATAATTTTGTTTGAATGTATGTAATGGTAGAAGTTGAATCTTTCTAGTAGTAAACTCTGATCAACCAAGAGGCATCTTCATATGTCTCTCTTGGAGTATTTTTTAATAGTTATATTTTATCTGAACCTGGGCAACGTTTGGGAATGTAATGAATATGGAACTTAATTGATGAAATCTGTGTTTTGAATTTTTTTCATATTCTTGTGCTTTCGATGTTAATGATACTATTAACTGATCTCATTTTTTTATCGGAGAATAATACTATTGATGGCTACAACATCAGTAACACTTATTTTTTGGCCTCGAAATAAGGGATGTTACAAGAGATGATGGACCAAGGCCAACTGTAGCTGAACATTCCTGATCTAGGTAGCCCGCTTGGGTCTTAACAGAAATGGTAGTCGATGGAAGGAGAACTTACCACCGCAAATGACCATGAAGCCAAGATCGAAGCCGAGATTCATAGAACAAGTCATCGTAGGAGAAGTGGAAGAAGCACTTCACCCTAGAGGTTGAAGTAAACCCAGCTCCGCTCATCCTCTGAACCGGAAGGCCTATGGCACGGATCATAAGGGAATGCATGCATCACGAACAAATTGAGCATGGAATCGGAGCAAGAGTTTGTAGCTCATTCTCCATTGATATAGAAATCGCCCGAAACCATAGGAGTTTCCGGATGCCCACTGTGGATTACTACCAAGGTCCGAACAACCCGAGTGTACATTTGCAATAGTACACGCAACACATGCAAATGAGTGGAAAGATAGAGGAAGTTTTGTGCAAGTGCCTTCTTTTATTATTGTCGGACTAAGCAACTACGTGGTTTAGCCGCTATCCCACTGACTCAATTCACTCATGGGAAATGTTGAATGGAAGTTCATCAACCAATTTCGGGTTCATATAGAGGAGCCCAAGGACCCATATTCATTATCGGAAAACAACGAGAAGATAAAATGTTGCGACAGTACTTAACTTACTTCAACACTATAGACACCACCATCTAGAATGGTGATGAAGGACCGACACTCATGGAATGTGCGGAGCATACATATGGACACGAGGATGGCCCAATGGTTAACTAAAGAGAAACCAACCGCTTTGCATGAATTCTTCTATGAAGCAGGAAAGCATATGTGATAGAAGGAGGCCGCAGTCGAACGATAGGACGGAGCTATTGCCAATTCATAAGAAACATACATCAGTGTAAATGCCATGCCTAAAGGCAGCGGAGGTGGTTTAAAGACCTAAATGATACTTATACCTGGGAATTCCGAAGGAAAAAGAGGGGAACGCAGGAAATTTAAGCTTGACATGAGGTTTGATACTTATACAGACCTAAATTATACCGTACAAAACATCCACCTCGCAACACAAGCGGAACTCAAATATAACAGGCCTCCGCCAAGGATGGAAATTGAAGCTGATATAAATACAGGTAAGTATTGTAGGTTTTACAAATCTCGTGGGTAAGATACTAACGAATGTCAGCATTTACGAGACCTTATAGAGGAACACATCCAAAGGAAGAAATTGGAGTGATACATTAGGAATCATAACGCTTCCCTCGTTTTAATTCGAGAGACTCCAAAGCAACCCCTGGCCGGAAATGGAGGAGAAGGAACTAGCGCTAATCATGAGAAGAATGGGGGATTGATGATTAATATCACAATGGGAGGACCTCATATAATTGATAAAATTTGGGCCAAAATGGAAAGATATGCAAAGTCTTTAAAGAACGGAGAAGCTTTTGTGTACACTGTAAGGAAGGAGTGAAAATATGAGGCCCCTCATATTTAGAAGGATGAGATAATATTTAATGATAATGACTTGCAGAGAAAACGACATCTACCTATGGACCCTATGGTTATTTCGACAATGCTTGGTCCAGCTGAGGTACATCCGATTATGGTAGACATTGGAAGTTCGGTAAACATCCTATTCAAGGATGCATTTGACAGAATGGGATTATCAATGAAGAATTTTCACACCATGCAATCGGTAGCTGCAAGGTTTTACAGGAGAACGTAAAATACCCTTTGGAAGGTTGGATTTATTTGTCGAGCTAGGAACCTATCCCAGATCAGCCATACGAAAGTAGACTTTCGTTTTGGTAGACGGGTTCTATGCGTACAATGCCTTCCTAGAACGATCTGCCCTATCAGACTTCCGTGCAGCAGTGGCTCAATGGTACCTAACTATGAAATTTCCCACGGCTCATGGAATGAGGGAAGTAGAAGGAAATCAAGACGTTTCCAAAGAGTGCTATGTAGTGGAACTTTGAGAAAATAAATGATTGGAGAAAGGGAAGGGCACAGAGGTAAAACTTTGTGCCAAAAACGATGTCGCATAACGATTAAAGGAGGGCCTCCCACTCGAGTTAACAAGTGATCCATATAATAAACATGACCCGAGAGATGGAGGAGAGGAGGCCGCAGTTGAGCCTGAAGAGGTGGTAGAGTTTGGGGAAGTATATAGTAATGACCTGACAAAGCTAAGGAAAATTGGATCTTGGCTGGAGTGAGACCTAAAAATATAGTTGATGGGATTTTTGTGAGATAATCAAGATGCATTTTCCTTGTCCCATGTGGATATGTGAGGAATCTCTCCCTTAATCGCATGTCATACTTTGAATATTGACCCAAGGAAGCCCCCGGTGAAGTGGAAAAAGAGAAGCATGGAACCAGAACTATTGGTCGCCCTTAATGAAAAGGTAGTGACTTTATTAGCAAATGGGTTCATTAAGGAATCTCGGTATCCCGAATGGAAATAAAATCTGGTTTTGGTGAGGGAGATAAACAGGAAATGGCGGACGTGTATCGACTTCTCCAACTTGAATGATGCATGCCCTAAGGATTGCTTCCCCCTCCCAAGAATCAACCAGTTAGTAGATGGAACCGAGGGATACAAACTTCTATCTTTTATTGATGCATACTCTTGGTACAATCAGATTGCTATGTATGTCCCAGACCAAGAACACACCAGTTATATTACCGACTTGGGGCTTTATTGTTACAAGGTCATGCCGTTTGGACTAAAGAGCATAGGAGCAATGTATCAACGTTAGTTATTAAGATGTTTGCTGGTCAGATTGGAAGGACTATGGAGATTATGTTGATGACATGTTGGTAAAGTTGAAAAAGGACGAAGATCACATTTCTCACCTAGATGAGATGTTTCAAATCCTATAGGAGTTTGGGATGAAGTTGAACCTGCTGAAGTTTTCTTTTGTGGTTTCCTTAGGAAAGTTCTTGGGATTCATCATACATGCTAAGGAAATTGAAGATAACCAAGAAAAAGTCCAACCTTTAAAAGACTTCAAGATCCCCAAAACCCAAAAGGAGATGAAAAGCCAGAATGGCAAGGTGGCAACATTGAGCATGTTCATATCTAAAGCCATTGATTAGTGTGTTCCATTCTTCGAAGCACTCAAGAAAGAGAAGGGAAATTTTACCTAGACGAATGAATGTTTAGCAACATTCCTCAATTTACTACAATGTTTGCGGAGGCCGCCTTTTCTTTTTACACCAGTAGAAGGGGAGGATCTATATTTGTACTTAGTCATTTCAACCCTCACCTTGAGCCCAGCATTTGTTCAAGAAAAAGATTAGGTGTAGTGAACGGTGCATTGTGTGAGTAAGCACTTCACTAGACCGAAGTCTAGATTCCTAAATTGCCTGCTAATAGCATCCCCAAAGCTGAGGCACTATTTCCAATCCCATCCCATCCGAGTATTAACAGACCAACCCTTGAGGCAGATCCTACATCGACCTGATACCTTATGACGACTAACAAAGTTGAGTATTTTAAACCCCATAAAATTAACAGTAATTAAAGAATAATTAATAAGGCTTAAAAATGAAATCTGAGCAAACATTAGAATTTGGCAAGAAACTTACACCATTGTGATCGTGTTGATTTTCTGAGCAACTTTCATATATAAAGTTTTGCGATCGGAGTTCAAACGAAGAAGTTATCGGCATTTGAAGTTTCCGGAATGAAAATAATTAAAATGGAACAAAAGAAAATAAATAATAATAATTGCATGGACCCCACTGGTTGACCCTCTCTTTAGACCGATCAATCGCCTATGGTGGAGCGGTCGATTAGTTGTTGAGTGGCAGCTAGGGTTGAACCTTGTCTTAACGAACCAGATTTAATTATTTTAAATCTAACAGATACGATTGATTTGAGCACTTATAAATACAAGCTTAGCCCCTCACTTTTCTTCTCATATTTTCTGATCAAAGCAGCGTAGCTCTTCCATTTTCCCAAATCTAATATATCTATTCATTATAAAATATTATATTATATATATAATTGTAAGATCGTTTTCACCCTGGAGGGGGGTGAATAGGGTGATACTAATAATAATTAAAATTAATGTGGAAATAAAAATAATCACAGAAAGTAATGCAGAAGAGATCACACACAAATTTACCCGGCTTCGGCAAAACCCTACCTATGTGTTGCCCCCAAGGTTTCTACTAGAAATTAAGTAGTCAGATGCTTACAAACACACGTAAACTTGTGAAACCCGCTAACTTGACTAACCTAACTCTAAGCTCAAAACTCTATCACAACTCAGCCACTGAGTTGCGAATTCTCAAACTACTCCCCGTAGTTTGTACCTAGTTACACAACTAGAAAGTTACACAAATTAAAAGGAAAATTACAAATGAAAATAAAATTAAAAAAATAAAGACAAAACCCTATTGTTTAAAACTTAAGCCCAAACATAAAAATAAGACCGGCCCACTTTAGAAAATAACTTGAGAAAAACGTCTCCTCTTTACTCTTCTTCGACCGTTTCTTTTCCTCTTCAAAATTTAAGGTTTTCTTCACCAATTGATGCTGCCGCTTAATAATAGATTGATTGAAGTGATGATTTTGATTCTGGTTTTCTTAGTCAATCAATCCCTAGCTTGAGTTGCTCTCGGTAGCTTCAATAAGTCGAGTTGGATGTTGATGGATTGGTACAGTATTTTTGCCCTTTTAGTTCTCGACTCTGATTCGAGTTATAAATTTGTTCGTGATTTATTTTAAGACTTTGCTCTGGTATTTTCTTGAACTCGAATACCTATTTGCCGATGATGAAATTGGGTTAAATAGGGATAAATTCCCTAAATTTACATTCGTATATTTTTGCTTTGAATGTTTCATGATTTTACTCGACCATTAGATAATTGCTTGAATGATTGAGATGATTCTGACTTGTTCATTACTTGATATATTTAAATCTGCTTTGCATTCTTTCTTCTATGACATCGACATTTGAAATCGAGATTGACCTGTTCACTGGTTCCATTGCAATTTTCGATTTTCTTTGAACAATTCAATGATGTTTCTTCCGTTTGGCAACTTTCGAACTGCTTCTAATTATATTCGATTTTCTTCTTTTATATGCTTTAACTGGTTCGAACTGCTTTCATGTTGCTAGAGTCTTATGAAATTTGAAGTGGTCTTCATGAGTATATACATATATCCATACATGTATGTATATATGTGTGTGCGTCTGCACTTGAAATTATTCATGCCTCTGTTTCATGTTCACTTATATGTGTTCACAGCTGTGTTGTTGCAGTTTGGTTGGTATGTTGATCTGGTTCACTACTTTGAGTCTTCATGTGTATGTTTGGACTGCTGCATCTCTCTGTAAAATTGTATTTATGAACTCGGGTTGCATTGTGAATTGTCCACTGCTCTATTGCTTTGCACTTTGGTCCATGGTTTTGTTCATGTCTCTGAAACCGATATATATATATATATATATATATATATATATATGCATACATGTCTGTTTCAAGTGTGTTCATCATGTGTATACATACATACATATATGTATGTATGTATATATGTGTATGTCCTGAGCATGTTTTCATGTGTGTTCGAGCTTGTTCTAGCCTGAGTTGCATTTGCAGTCTGAAACTCGAGATGATGTCTTGTTCCCGTGTCTACAATGTCCACACATGCATATTGGTTCCACATATTTGTACGTGCCTTTGTAACTGAAACTGCCACTGCATATTTGTAAATGTCTACACATGCATGCTCCATTGTTATATGTTCATTCTGTCTGGAGCTTTTGTACATTTGGTTCCATTGGCTTGTTGTCATGTGTGTAGCTTTGAGTATTCATTTGCACCTGACCATTTCATTTGAACATGCACATTTCTGGTGCCTTTGTTGTTGTCAATCTGAGGCTTCATGAGTCTGCACTTTGAAGCTCCTGACCATTGTGTTGAACTTGTACATTTCTGTTTTGGTTTTGACTTGAACTCTGTTGTAGTTGCACTGAACTTCAAGTGCTCTAGTTGCATTCACTATATGTGTGTGTGTGTGCGCGCGCGCGTGTGTCTGTGTGAACTGCTTTCTCATACATGCATTATCCTTTGTACATGTCTTCATTTGGAGTCTGTTTCAAGTTGATTCTTGTTTCCTTTGTTATCATGTTCAAGTTCACTGGTCTGGTTTTGTGGTCTGGTGGACCTAGTTGCATGAGTCTGGTCTTGATTCTGACATTTCATTGCTCTGTTCACTTATTTGATGCTTTGCATGTGTGTTTGTATTTGTTGCACTTGAGTTAAATCCGGCCTAGGCTTGGGTTTGACTTTGTGCTCACCTGTCCCTGCAGTTTCAACAAGCAAGTGTATATCGGTGTGCACAGCCTTGTGGCATGTACAGTGATACACTGTGCATGCCACAAGTTGTTCGTGTAAGTTGAATTTAAAAGAGAATGATGACGAACAACCCAAACAACTGAGGCAAATAATATTTTCAAAACACACACTTTATTTTGCACTGCAAAATATTTTCTTTTTCAATTTTACTACGTCGGTGTTTATTTTGCAGATAGCTCAGATGTTGGATTCAGGCTAGAACAGAGTTTAAGATCAAATACGAGTATGAGTGAATATGTAGTGAGATGAATTATGTAAATTGAAAATTCTGTTGTAATCGAAATTGTATTGTAATTGAAAAAGTATAAATGTAGTGAGAACTCAAATTTGTACAATTTGAATTTGTAATAAAATATTTGTTTGAATAAAATATTTGTTTGAATATGAATTCTGAGTTATTTATTTTATTCAATAAATATTTATTTAATTATGTGAAAAATAAAATAGTACAACAACAAATACATTTAAATGAATATATATATATATATATATGTTTATTATCATCAAACAAAAATCATATACTAGCATATTCTACAATAATCGGAGAAGGGTAGAAAATAAAAGAGAAGAAAAGAAGGAGCGAATCAGTACTGCGGAAAAAGGTAAATTATTATAAGGGACAGTTTGGCACAGGTCCCTAATAAGTTTAAAAATACACAAAAACCCCAGTAAAAAAAGTTTGTAAATTAGGTCCTTAGAATTAATTTACCGAATAATGTCATACACTTATGCAATTATTCAGTGAATAATTGTAGACATTTATGCAATTATATCAAAAAATTGCAGACATTTCCACAATTATTCACTAAAAAATTACGGAAATTTCTGCAATTATTCACCAAAAAATTACGGAAATTTTCGCAATTTTTTCAAAAATTTGCGAAAAAATTTGCGAAAAATTCCGCAATTATTCACCAAAAAAATTGCGGAAATTTCCGCAATTATTCACCGAAAAAATTGCATAAATTTATGCAACTTTTAAATATAATTGCATAAATGTCTGCAATTATTCAGTGAATAATTGCATAACTATATGCAATTACTTAGTAATTTAATTCTAGGGACTTAATTTACATACTTTTTTTTATTAGGGTTTTTGTGTATTTTGAAACTTATTAGGGACCTGAGCCTAATATTCACTTATTATAAATCTATATTCCTCTTAACCCCAAATCTCTTCTCAGATCTGTAATTTCGATAGTATGTCTATATCTTGTTATATATATTCCTTTTAATTAGAATGGAAAAGGAGTCAAATTAATGGGATGAATTTAGATTTGGAAGATTATGAAAGCTTGAAAGGTGAGTGAGAAATTATATGATTTATATATAACATTGAAATTTATATCGTTGATTTTTATTTAATTATTATACATGTGCAGGCAGGATCTGTGGTATTATAGGCTTAGAAAGAACGTATTCAATTGAAATCTGGCCTACATATTCTGTAAGTTAGGTAATTCGAATAGGAATGGTATAGTTACATCCGTTCTTACCATGAACTGCTTTGAAGGAAAATAGGGCAGGACATGGGGCCAGGAAAGCCACCCTCGAAAAGTAGACAGAGAGGAAAAAGAAATTGAATCAATTAAACTCATACTGCACAAAAAGCCATCTTAAAGCCGCACTACCTAACCCAACCTGAAGCTTGCAGTCAAGAGAATCACAGAAGAAAGCAAATGCTGCATGTGTTGGGAAAGTGCATATTGCACCGAAGCCTAGGGGGCAATAAATACTGAACTGAGCTGACCGCATCTTCAAAACCCATACCTTGTCAACACCTACAAGAACAAGTCTGCACCAGCATATACACGGGTAACCTTGACAGTACCACATGGGATCATAGGCACTCCAAAGGACTCCATGCATGGCCACTCAGAATACGCTTCAATGTAGAACCGCACAGGTAGTGATAAAAACATGGAACTCCTCCTCTTCCTTACCATCAACTCGAGCATACGGGCGATAAGGTCAACTCAAACTGCCACTAGTTCAGATTATGACTAGCCTCGAATACACACCAAGTGTATGTCAAGTCAACCTTCAGAATGAAATAAGGAAGGGCAGTTAGGCTTCACCTCAGTATGATGTCAAATAAGCAAGCGCAAATAAACTCCGCAACATCACTCAGGAATCGTATACCAATCAGCACAGATATAATGGTAGTACTTCGAGGCCAGTGAGTGACACCTAATGCCCCTCCAAAGGGCCACATGCAAGATCAATTCAAATTTGAATTCTCTGGTCACAATATCAAGTATTCCCCCTCTAATTTTTGGAATTCCTACCTTCATTCAAACTTCCGGCCAAAGGCACGTCGGCAATTCGTACACATCAAATAGATAGCATAGATAGATGACATCTGGCAGAATCCAAGGGCTAACACATGATGGCGAGAAACGTATTCTAGCAATCTGCATACGTATCAAGACTATAAATAGAAAAGGCACTGTAGCATGAAGAGGATTTCTGACATTTTTCCTCTTTCCTAGTCTTGAAGGTTTGATTGTACCTTCTGTCAAGAAATTATGTACCAAATCAATGATAAAGGAAGAAAGAAAAACTTTCCTCATGGACGTAGAATTCCTTAAAATTCGAACCGTGTAAATTCCCTATGTCCTCTATTATTTTTTTGCTTTTGTTATTTTCCTGTTAGTTTTCAACACTAGATTTTACCATGTTTGCACTTGAATTAAATATTGATTGGATTTGACACTTTAACAAATAATTAAAGTGAAACTACCTGATTGTGTAAGCATTCAGCGGCATAATCACCACTTCACGGAAAAATTAAGATTATTTAGTTTTTCTAATTCAAATCAACGAAGTAACTAGCAGACTAATTACTTTGCACTTAATTGAGGAGTTGGAGGACGAAAAATTTTACCACATCTTTTGGCGCTAGAAGGAGGACCCCTACATTTATTTCCCATACCCAATAAATCTGTACACCATTAACCATCAATACTATCAATTCATTTATTGTTCCAATCTAAGAACCTTCACATTTGGCAACAAAGACTACCCCCCAAATCACTTATACTTTCAGACGACATGGGAACTCCAACTGAGGCCCCCACAATCAATCCTGGCCACATTCCAGTCCTTCTCATACCAAATAAACTAGCGTACGGAGGTATTAGAGAAAACAGTGACCTAATACGTCATTCATAGGCCATCTTTACCTCTCCACTCCACAGCTCACTACCATCGTCCCACTACTACACTAAACATTCAGCAAGGGAATGATAACGGACTCCCATTAATGGGAACAGTGATGCTAGATTAAAATCTGACACCATGTTGAAGAGAAAAATGTAGGCTAACCCTAGGATCAAAACCAAATCGACCAATATAAACCCTCTGCTGTTGGAAAAACAGACCCGGTCTTCTAAAAATGAGGAGGACACCACGTCTGATCGTAAATCATCCTAGGTTGGCCCAACAGAATATGAGATCCACCATCTTAGAACTCAGGTAGAACAACTAGCAAAGATCTGCCATCAAAATACCGAAGAAAAAACAAAGGATGGAATTTGCTTCCCTTTTAGTGAGACCGTTATTGAAGCCGATTTTCCGGATAACTTCAAAGCGCTTGCAATTGACAAGTTTGACGAACTACTAACCCCGAAGATCACATCAGCACCTTCGAATACTTCATGGACATCATGAAGGTTGGGAGGATGGCTCGGTGCAAGTTGTTCCCTATATACATATCCGGTGCAGCCTCAAGGTGGTTCAGAAGATACGGAGCGGGAGAAGTCCGGTCTTGGAGGCAATTATCTGCTGATTTTCTTGGACAATTCAATTTCGGAAGAGAAGCCTCCCCAGACGTTCATACCATGTCATGTGTGAAGCAGGAGGAGAACGAAAGCCTATGCAGTTTCATTAAGCGCTTTAAGGCAGAAGCTCTTCGGTTTAGGGCGACTAGCGAAGAAACGTTATTAATGGAAACTCATGTTGGGATTAGGAGAGGAACTGCTATGTAGGACAAAAGTAGCAGGAAATCTTGCCATGGTATAAAAGCCTTTTATGAAAGAGCAGCTAATTACATCTGGATGGAGGAAGCCGGGTCTGTATCACAGTCTCATGGGATTTCCGCCCCAAATTATGATAGGAAAAGGTGGGCAGACGGATGTCACCCACTTGCAAAGCGGCAAAATGAGCTAAACCTCGCTACAAAAACCGTCCTCACTCATCCCCTTGGATAGATATATGAGATGACTGAAGATGAGCTGGCTTACAACTTGCCTAATAAAGGAAAGAGACCAGAATAGAACAAAGACGAAGCACACTCCGCTTCCACAAATTGAACAGTCATCATACTGATATCTGCCGACACCTGAAGAAGGAGACAGAGAGGCTAATCGAGAAGGGTTATTTGGGTAGCCTCCAGAGGGAAAATTAGGGAGATAGAACTGACAATCTAACTCCAGATCCTAATGAACACAAAGCTGGCAATCCTTCGAACCTGATAGCTTCAATTCTTGGAGGACCGCACTTCGCTGGTGCTTGCAAAAAGGCATAGTAGAGATACATGCAAGAGGCCAAAACCAAGAGGGAGATCTTCCATATCAAACAGAAACCAGCACCAGAAATAACCTTCACGGCGGCTGATGCAGCAGGAATTGTATTCCTACATCAAGACCCACTTATCATTATAGTGCAAGTGTTAAATTGTACTATTAAGAAATTTTTGTCGATTCGGGAAGCTTAGTCAACGTCATTTTCAAGTCTGCTTATGATCAAATGAAATTACCTTCAGAAATCCTAAAACCCAGCCCTGAACCGACCTTTGGTTTCAACAACACCGCTACCATTCCGATAGGTCAGTGCATCAACTCGTTACGGCTGGCAGTGTCCTGTTACATAAGTCATTTTATGCAAGTTTCTTAATCATCAATCAACCCTCATTCTACAATGCTTTCTTGGGAAGACCTGCTCTAGTTGACCTGGGGGCAATCATCTCTCAAAAGGACATGCTCATGAAGTGTAGTGCTCTAGCTGGAACAGGATTAGTAAAAGGGGAATAATTTTTAGCTAGGGAACTATACAATGTAACTCTTAACTCTAGCAATAAAATTGTTTCAAACTATTCTGCTGTCTTTTTTGATATTCGTAATGATAAGAATGAAGTTAAATCAAAACATAAAACTTTGGCAATACCGGATACTCAAACTGATACCGAGGAAAGAATCTTACGCCCCGGAAACCCAAAAGAAAAGAGAAGATAACATATATGTATATAATTGGCATCGACGAATATAATTCAGTTTATGCAAAGTATTTCTCCGAGGAAGCCCAGAAATAGGCATCTTCTGTGAACTCACCACCAGAAGAGGAGCCAGAAAGTGGATAGATCCAAGATTAGAGGTGACAAAGAAAGAATTAAAGCCGGTAGATGATATCAAAGACATACAAATAGATCCAGAGGACCCCACAAAGGTGCTCAAGATAGGGAAGAACCTTAGTGTGGAGGCATGGGATGAACTGATAGACTTCCTAAAAAGGTCAGTAGACGTATTTGCTTGGACCCATCCAAATATGGTAGGAATAGACCCGGCCATCATCTGCCATGCACTTAACATCGATCCAGATGTGCACCCAGTCAGATAGAAGCACAGAACTCTAGACCAGGAAAGATACAACGCTCTATATGAAGAGGTTAAGAAGTTAAAGGAGAATGGGTTCATCAGGGAGATATATTATCCAAAATGGATTGCCAACCCAGTATTGGTACGAAAGCCTAATGGAAAATGGAGAGCGTGCATAGATTTCATTGATCTCAACAAGGCTTGCTTGAATGATAGCTTTCCCTTGCCAAGGATTGACCAGTTGGTATATGCGACTAGCGAGCATGAATTACTCTCATTCATGGATGCATATTTAGGGTATAATTAGATAGCTATGTTTGAACCAGATCAGGAACACACTAGTTTCATGACAGAAAAAGGGTTATACTACTATAAGATCATGCTATTTAGACTCAAGAACGCAGGTGCAACCTACCAGAAGTTAGTCAACATGATGTTTGCTGAACAGATCAAAAAGAATATAGAGATGTTTGGTTATAGTTCCCACATTACTTGGATTTCTTTACTATTTAAGTTGTCATCTCTTCAAACTTGGTGATTGGTCGTCAATCCCTTATGAAAACACTTTAGCACACACCAGAGGAGTAGAGAATAGGTTGTATGAAGCTAGTGAGTCGATTCGTGGTAAAAAAATGACTCAGCACCAAGTTAAATGACTCGGTGTCGAGTTGTTTCCTTGGGCAATTTTGGGGTGAAACTTTCCAGGACCTCTTCTTTCCTTCTTCTAAGCATGCTTACCAAGTTCTAGTCGTTTTGTCTTCATCCTAACACTCTAGCTCTTATTGATTTCTACTTGGTTAAAAACCCAGTTAACAGCTATTTAGTTATATTGGGTGTCGACGGTGTAGGGCAGTCGTCACATTTTGTATTAGAGATTTTGTTTATGCGATTAACCTGAGTTGATACATTGGTCCAGTAGAGATAGGAAAGGAATTATCACCCTAGGCTGGATAGAGAGAGAGAGAGACAGTGTGTGTGTGTGTGTGTACACGAGAGAGAGCGTACTTGTTATATATTTTAGTTTTTAAAACTATACTGTAGTATATATAGTATATAAGTTGCATGCACACACAATTACCATTGATGTAGTTTTCTTTATGAGAGACTGATTATTTTTGTTATAGATAAATAATGAGCTGGCACACAAGAAACTTTGTAAGGAACTTCATCTCTGGAGTTGAAGAAAGAGCAAGTTCGAGGGCTGCTAACCCTGACTTGTAGGTAATATTCAGCGCGATGTTGGTGAACATGCTGCAAAATGCCTAAGCGGGCACTTCAAATGTTGTTGTAGGTGGTGGTGCTCAAGTGCAGGCACCCAAAGTCTATTTCATTAAGCTGAACAAGGACTTTAACAGTTTTGGTGATAAACCATTCCAAAGAATAGAATCGGCTATGGAAGGGCAGGATTGGTTGGACACCTGCGAAAGGATTTTTGATGACCTTGAATTGGGTGATACGATGAAGAGGAGGTTGGCT
This sequence comes from Allium fistulosum, assembly GCA_030737815.1. Taxonomy (NCBI): domain Eukaryota; kingdom Viridiplantae; phylum Streptophyta; class Magnoliopsida; order Asparagales; family Amaryllidaceae; genus Allium; species Allium fistulosum. The sequence continues at coordinate 426,626,748 of CM060906.1, forward strand.
TTCCGACAGCTTCAAGGGAGAGCCATGAACTAGTGGAACGCTATAAGAGTGCTACGCCTGAGGATCAGTTTACTTATTACTAGTTCAACACTCGATTCAAGGAGAAATTTATCCTGGCTGCACAAAAGTCGATGTTGTTTAAAAAGTTTGAGGATTTTAAGCAAGGAGACATACCTATTTCCGAGTATGTTGTTGAGTTCAATGCCTTGTCGAAATACAAGATGTCTTTCATCAACACTCCATTGATAAAGAATGAGAAGTTTTTATCGGTTTGGATGACTATTTGGAGAAGAAGTTGATGAGTCACATCTATGAAGGCTTATCAAGAAAGCTCTTCACTAGGAGAGTTTGCACCCCAAGTCCGAATCAGCTGTTGTAGTTAAGGAAGAGCCAAAACCGCAACAAGATTGTGGAGGCAAGAAGAAATGGAATGGTAAGAGAAAGCGGTTTCAAGGAAAGATTGCTCAGAGGAAAGCTAAATGGGTTCATGTCTGTTATTGTTGAGGATAAAATGGTCACTTGATTAGAGACTGCAAAGCTGATGGGAAGGAGAAGTGCTACAACTACGGCAAGTTCGGAGATATGCAGAAGAATTTCCCAGAACCAATGCAGCAGAAACAGGTTGTGAAGGCGTATGCTTTGGATCGACGTTATGCCAACTTCGTCGAGTTCTCCCTTGGTGAAGTAGAAGAGGAAATGTATTACTATTCAAGGTATGATATCTATTTATGATGTTCACATACATGTTTTGTACGATATCGGGGCTTCACATTCCTTTATATCTTGTGAGCTAGTGGATAGATTAGGATTGAAACCCAAAACAATTGACCGACCTTTGATTATGACGAACCCTGTTGGAGGTTCCACTAGTTTGTGTATGGTTTATCGTGGTTTGGTCTTACCGCATCATGGATGCTCTTTTGTTTTGGATTGCTTTGTTTTGAATTTCGTTGGGTTCGAGATTATCTTGGTGATGGACCGACTGAGGAAGTATGCAGTGATAGTGGATTGCGGGAAGTTGTTGGTGACGATTGGGTTGTGGAGGGGCGGACGGTAGTGACTGACTGCTTACCAGAGGATAGAGTTATAATTAGCTTTATATATTCACTCGAGGATCCACATGATGAGTTGTCATTTGTGCCTATCATATGAGAGAGTATTCAGACGTGTTCAAGGAGGTGATCGGATTACAATCAAACCGAGAGATTGAGTTTCACATGGACTTAGTAAAGGGTGTCAGGCCGATAGTTATGCCTTTGAGGCATATGGTACCCAGAGAGCAGAAGAAGTTGGAGGTCCAAGTGAGTGGCATCTTGAAGCGAGGGTTCATTCGTCGAAGCATATTTGAGTGGGGCGCATATGTATTCGCCACTAAGGCGGATTGCTCTCTAAGGTTATGTGTAGATTACCGTGAGCTGAATAAGGAGACGAGGAAGAACAAGTATCCATTCCCGCATATTGTTGACTTATTCGATCAGCTCCATGGTGCGAAAGTGTTCTTTTAGTTAGATCTAGCGATGGAGTTTTACTAGCTGAGAATAGCAAAGGAAAGTGTGTCAATCATTGTGTTTCGTACGCCATCTAGTTTCTATCAGTGGTTGATTATGCCGTTCGGGCTAACCAATGCTCCAGCATACTTTGTTGATCTTATGAACCATGCCTTCAGTGATTAGCTAAACAAATTCGTGATTGTGTTCATGGATGATATTCTAGTCTATTCTAGGACAGAGGAGGAATACAAGATGCACTTGAAAATTATGCTTGAAGTGTTGAGGAAGCACAAGTTGAAAGCAAAGTTTTCAAAGTGTCAGTTATGGAGGAGGGAAGTGAGATTCTTGGGTCATGTTGTCTCTAAGCAGGGCATCACAGTAGATCCTACCTAGGTAGCAGCGGTTTAGGATTGGAACCAACCCAAGAATGCTATTGATGTAAGAAGCTTCCTAGGATTGGTGAGATATTATAGACGTTTTATTAAGGACTACTCGAATGTAGCAACATCATCAGCCAATTCGATGAAGATGAATCAGACTTTTATTTAGGATGTGAAGTGTGAGCATGCGTTCGTGGGTCTGAAGGAGAGGTCGACGAGTGCACCGGTTTTGACCATTCCAAGCGGGAATGAGAAGTTGATTGTATACACATACGCCTTTGGTACTAGGCTAGGTGTGTTGTTATGCAAAGAGAAAAAGTTGTAGCATACGTTAGTCGACAACTAAAACCGCACGAGAAGAAATATCCAACTCATGATTTGGAGTTGGCGGCGATAATATTTGCTCTGAAGATTTGGAGGCATTATTTATTAGGGGAAAGGTTCGAGATGTTCACGTACCATAAATCCTTGAAGTACATTTTCTCTAATAAGAATCTCAAACTTCACCAGCAGCGATGGTTGGAATTCTTGGCCTCCTACGACTTTGGCATTTCATATACGCCCGGTAAGGGAAATGCAGTCGCCGATGCATGGAGTAGATGGCATGTCAGTCTGGGAGTTATGTTCCTAGAATGGAAGCAGTTGGAGTATATTGCTAGTTATGACCTGAGACCTCATTGCGAGTTAGAGCCAGAGACGTTGGCGAGTTTGACCATCATACCTACTTTGATTAAGTGGATTGGTACTAGTCAGAAGCAGATGCTAGACTAGCAGTGATCATGAGAAAATAGAAGTAGTAGAGTCTGAAGAGATGAAGCAATACAGACTTGATCGAGATGGTAGGCTCCGTACGAATGGGAGATTGTTTGTTCCTGATATAGATGGATTACAAGACGAGGTACTACGAGAGTGGCATCATTCTAGATTGACTATACATCCCGAAAGTAATAGGATGTACCAAGATATGAAGAGACATGTTATTGGGAAATGACGAAGAAGGATGTTGGGACATTCATCTCGAAGTGTATGAACTACCAATTGGTGAAGGTAGAGCTAAGTGGATTACTACAACCACTTGAAGTTCCCGAGTGAAAATGGAAGCAAGTATTGATGGATTTTATTAATGGATTACTAAGGACTGGAGGAGGATACGATATCATTTGGGTCATAGTCGATAGATTAACGAAAAGTGCTCGATTCATACCCGTCAAATCTACTAGAAAGGCATCCAAATTGGCGAGTTGTATGTGAAGTGGATAGTGTGATTCTATGGTGTGCCGAAGAGTGTTGTGAGTGATGGAAACCCTTTATCCACTAGTGGGTTTTGGAAGAGCTTACAAGAGGCATTGGGGACCAAGCTGCATCTCAGTGAAGCTTATACCCACAAACTGATGGGAAAACCGGGAGGATGAATCGTATATTGGAGGATCTCATGCGAGCTTACATTCTTGATTTTGGAGGCTCGTGGGACGATCACCTGCATTTCGTAGAGTTCGCATACAATAGTAGCTATCAGTCTAGTATTGGTATGACACCGTACGAAGCATTGTATGGTTGACCGTGTAACACTTTTTCATATTGATGGAAAGCGGACGAGAAACTGGTACTTGGACCAGATATGATTAGAGAGACCTTGGAGAAGATCGAGATCATTCGACAACGAATAAAAGCTTCTTAGGGTAGGCAAAAGAGTTACGTTGATAGGAGACGTCGAGATTTAGAGTCTTTGTCGACGATCTGCTATTTGTGAAGATTTCTCCATTGAATAATGTTATTCGATTTGGTAGTAAGGGGAAGTTAACACTGAGAATTGTAGGTCATTTTCCAATAGTAGAAAGGATTGAAAACCTAGCATATAGGCTCGACTTGCCTCAGAAGATTGCGGTGTGCCCCAACGCTTTCCACGTCTCTCATCTGCATTAGTTTTTGCACAACTCAGGCGTGACAATTGCACCAGATCAATTTGATGATATCGAGATTGAACCAAAAGCTTCGAGACCTCATAGGTCGGTTCGTATTTTCAAATGCGATATGAAATAGCTTAGGAGGAAGACGGTGGAGTTAGTGAAGGTTCAATAGGGCGCAAGTGAAGGCAATTGCATGTGGAAAACCAAAGAGAGCATTAGAACTGCATATCCGAAGCTCTTTGCATGGTAAAACCTACTGTTTATTGTATTTACATCCATCTTTGATATCATATAGGATAGTTTGGTATCTCATATGCTAGGACATATTTATCTGTATTATTGATTACATGGCTGTTTGTTTGATATGTTTGATGGTTGTATATGATTGTTAGGCATGCTAAATAACTATGGTTGACTACCCTTTGACTTGTTTAGGGATCTCGAGGACGATATTCCTAAAGAGGGATGGGTATAATGATCTGTATTTTATGTATCGAAGAATCGTAAAGTATTATTATTTAATTTACATGAGGTCTTATGACTCTAAAACTTTAGAAAATGACTATTATAGACATTTTCCACCTTTAGAATTTTAATCAGACATTTCAAACTCATAAATTCTTGTGAAGTCTATAACTTTTTTTAGGAGAAGTAGGGTCTGAAACCACTTGAGTTAGATTGGGCTTGTGGTTTCTCTTTCCGCAAAATGGTCATAAAAGAAAAACCGACTTATCATTTAGAAGATATGGTCATTTTAAATTCGGCTTGCTGCTGGACAGATTAATTTGAGAGGTTTGGGAGCTAAGCCCAAGGCCCAACTCGAAATCTGTGCCAATACACAACACCAAAAGAGGGTGTTTGTAACGGTTACGCCCGTGAATAATGTGTGCGTGACAATTTTTTGTCATGGAAATCGTAACGGTTATAACCGTTATGAACTAAAACAATTGCAACGCTTATAACCGTTACTAATGAAAATTTTGTAACACTTATTACCGTTACTAGTTAAAAAATTACAAGACTCATTATCGTTGGCAACGAAACATATGTAATGTTTATAATTCACATTTATAAAGGTAATAACCGTTACTAGTTTCCCCAAGCATATTAAAACTACCAATATCACATTTCATTTTTTGAAGCATATAAACATCAAAATACAAAGAAGCATATGATAATTTCGAAATGCATATCCAACAATATATCACAATTCATTTACTAAAAAACATTTAATAATTTTATTTCCCAAAACAAATTTCATTTCAACCAACATCAAAATATCACAATTCAACATACAACCATTCTCTTTACATAACAAAAATCAAAGTATCGCAATACGACATATAATCCTTCTCCTTGCATAACAAACGTCGAAATACCAAATAACTTCAAAGTATCACAACCTAGAAACGAGTCAAAGAAGCTTACAAATTAAACGTAAAATATCACAACCAATGCTGGCTTCCTATCTTTGTCTTGCTTTCGCTGAATAAAATAATATGAATCAAGACAGAAAAGCAAAAAAGTTTGAGCTTTGCAAAACAGTATATATTAATAAATAATCATTATCTTTCCAAATTATAAAGTACATATACAAAAAGTTTTAGCTCTGCAAAAAAGTCTGAGCTTTGCAAAATAGTTTATACTAACAAAATAGTCAATTTGAGTTTATAACTTGCCAGAGCTAGATAATATATTTACAGTCAACCAAATGAAACACTAGACATTTATAAAGTTTCCAAATTATACGGTTTCAGTTCAATTGAATTAAATTTACAACGAACCAAATTGAACAACAACTGCAGTTGCGCACTGCAACTGAGCGCGCAACTCAGTTGCCCACTGCAACTGAGCGCGCAACCGAGTGGGCAATGCATGAGTTGCAGACTGCAACCAAGTGGGCAACTCAGCGCAACTCGGTTGCAACAGCAACTGAACGGCAATGCACTCGTATTTTTTTAAGTATATTTCACAAGTTTATTCTTAATATTGACTAGATTGTTTATCAAAAGAGAAAATAACTTGCTTGTTTTTTTAAAGTATATTTCACAAGTATATTTGTTTGTGAATTACATAAAAGAGAAACCTTCCTAGATTGTTTTAAAAAGTAAAATAAAATAATAACAAGTTTGTTGGAATAATAATAAGTAAATACTATATAAACTGCAATGGCTTAAATATTTCAAAATTTACAGCAATTGATCAACTCGGTTGCACACTACAACTCGGTTGCACAGTACAATTGAGTGCGTAACTCAGCTGCTTATTACTACTCAGTTTGCTTATATTTTGCATTTTAATCATGAAAATGTATGTTATAGTTGTAACTTACCAGTAAAGCTTGAATGTTCCTCTCCAACTCAGCAATGTATTGAAATTTCCAAACACACAATCACTGCGCAAACTGCCCGGAATTATATAACAGAACAAAATAGAAATTTATTGAGAAAAAAGTCAAAAGCATACATTGTATAGCTCGAATAGGTCAAACAAGCCATCTTCAGAATTTTTATGGCATTTTCGGGTTCTACTTTTTGAATTCTGTCCAGAGCTATTTTAGTGTAATCGGTTACCTCCGTTACCTTGGACATTTTTCTGTAAAAACAAAACTGGGGTGGAGTTCACAAGAAGGCACATGAAGTTATTCAGTAAATGGCTTACTTAAACACAACCAGCATTTGAAAATTTAGGTCAAACAATGATGTTTACCCTAGAAACAACTGCTAAAATCAAGAAATAATCTGCCAATGGTTGATTTTTATGATTGAAATTTAGTTTTATTTTATTTTTAATTTAAATACAACTCAAGAATACAACATAAACATAGAAAACCCCATTAAAAGTTAAATCAGATATTATTCTACATTAATTTCAGTTACCTGCCAAGAAAAATCAACTCCATTATGATTTTTCTACATTTGCAACCAAGCTTCATACGAAAACATAGATATTCTATTTTAATCCACTAAACCATAGTTATAAGAGAACCCATCTAAAAATAACAAAAAATTTATGTGCAAAAACATATATTTCCCAAAATATTATAAATATAATCCATCAGAATAACTTCTTGACAATAAACCTTAAGCAAAAAATTCCAACCCACATACAGATTTTGCTGTTTACCAAAGCAAAATTTAATCTTTCGATTATAGACTAAAATAGAAGAAGAAAACTTGCACGGCTTGAAGAAACTTCGTTCAGATAGACTTCAGCTTTGCTTCACCAAAGTAAAAAAAAACTGTCATTTCATTCAATGCACAATACTAAGAATCACTTTATCCACAGTACAATATAACAGATGAAGAAGAAGAGTTATATATTAAAAGGGTTTTATTTGTTTTTAACCAAGGGGTAAATGAAGAAAAAAGGAAAATAAACACTTGCTAAATTTAAATGTGGTGTAATTACATCTCCAAATACCAATATGGAAATGTAAAATATTTAACCTAAATTAAAAGAATTTTACAGGCAGTACTCGGCTGTTGAGTTAATAGAGGAAATCACGGGAAAATAGAGAACAGTGGATTGTATATTGCTAATATTATATTACATGTCTGTTAACTGGGTTTTTAACCCGTCACCGTTCAATAAGAAGTAGAACATTCAGACTACGCCAAAATAACTCAAGAATCAACCAAAAAGACCAGAAAAGAAGAAAGAAAGACCCAAGAGGAAAGATGCCAAAATAAGCTAATGTGATGAATTGCTAGCGATCCATCACCTATGGATAGGCTTGCTCATGAACCCTCCAAACCTCTTGAACTATGATTTCATTACCATTTCTAAGCATGTTTGCCAAGTTTCATAGCATGCCAAACAATCTAGCTGAGAAGTGAAGACTCATCTGATTCAAGCTGTCCGGTCAGAATTAGCTAACTTAAAATGGACCTACAGGACTCATACGAAGTCGGATTGACTTGAAATTTGGAAGAATATTTAGAAAACATGGAAGAAGGCTCAAAAAAAATGAAGTCGTTTAGAGTTGATTTGATGGATCGCTAGCGACCCATCTAGAGTGGGCCATCCTTAACATCCTCTAAAGTGTTTCTGCAAAGTTTCGATCGATTTCGTTAAGTTTTGAACGAGATATGGTGATTCTTCTGAACCAGATGACCCATGAAGACGGATGATCAAACTAACTCCAAACGACTTAATATTTGGACAAAGCACTTAAATAGAAGATAGAAAGACAACCAAACAAAAATCACTCAAAAATGCTAAGTGGATGGATAGCTAGCGATCCATCCCCTATGGACAGCTAGCGATCCATCAAGATAGGTCGGATCATCCTCAAACTTTCTGAGCTCCTTCATAGCACTAAGTAAAGGCTTCTGGTAGAAAAATATGATAAGTTGATGGATAGTCATCCCTTATGAATAGTTAGCGATCCATAGTGACTCAGATTGATTTGAGATTTTTTATGATGATTTGGCATAACAACTGAACTCTTCTGCACCTGGACTTCTGGTCCAATACAAACTGAACTTCCCTATAAATACTCACCTACCTGCAACTAGAGATGGATTTTTCTGGACAGAGAGCTGTTATTCCTCTACTGGAATTACTTCACTTCTTCAACTTTCTTCTCCCTCACAACAGTCATCAAGGGGGTTACTGTGATTCCCCAGTCAACCCTTAAACTTGTGATTTATTCTAACTCATTGTAACTTAGATCTAAGAACTAACTAGTTGATATTCAGAGAGATTCAACTAGTCTAATCATAATAAAGATTGATTTAAGTGGACGTAGGCCAGAGTCAGCCGAACCGCTATAAAAATTATCTCTTTTCTTATTTTTGCTCTTTATTCGTTGTTTATCTAAGATTTGTGCTGCTGATTATCTACACTGATGCTTTCACACTTGATGTAGGATGTTGATCCATTTTTGGGTTAACATTTTAGTGTTTTCACTAAGAACCGTCAACGAGATCTGAAGAATTGAAGTTTGATCTAAGATTTAAGATTTAGAAAGATGAGTAGGCCTAATACTAGAACTAGAACTATAGCAAGTCAACCAGAGTCAGGAGGCAGCCAGAAGGTGTCCTCAATTTCTCATCAACTCATCTATGTGATTAGAGAAGAAATGGAAAAGACGATGAAGGAGATGCAAGATGGGATCTTGCCTATGCAACAAGAGATGATGGATAGCTTCTTCCAGAGGATTGAGCAACAAGGGATAGCTAGATCTGCAGAAAATAGGAATCAAACTCCAAGGAACAACACAGGAGCTGTCGGAGTTGGATTGGAACAGGGTGGAGTCCTGCCTCCACACCTTGAACAACCGATACTTAGGGGCAACGCTGAAATCAACAATAGAACCCAATGCAGAAACATCTAGAGTTAGAGCAAAACAAACTGAAACAATGCCCACGACTTGAGGGCACAATAAATTTGGATCTATGATGAGCTTTAACGCTTGGAACGGGTGATGTTGGAGCTAAAGTAGCAAATCAGAGTAGCCGAAACCAGAATCCCACGGTTGGAACAGGGGGCAGGTTCGTCCCTTACTCTCTTCCTTCTGCATTTTCTACCTTTAATAATCTCAAGCCACTTACACGTATACGGGACCCCAAACGGTCCCTAGGCACGCTCTGAGTCGGATGTCTGAGATAATAATCTCAGACCGGACGTGTGCTAAATCTAGATTGGTTTCTACGCGCTCTGAGTCGGATGTCTGGGATGACTGCTTAGGATGATAATCTCAGACCGCTTGGACGTGCACAAAACCTAGATTGGTCCCTTGTCACGCTCTGAGTCGGATGTCTGAGATAAACATTCGAGATTTCTGCTTATTTAATTTCTGCTTATTTGCTTTGATTTCAAATTTGAATTTTGTAAAATCCATATTCAATGTGATAACTGATTTTGAACGCCATAGAGTCACGACCGAAGAGATGGGACCGGAGTGCAAGGTGCAAGTCCCCATGCCGGAGAGCGAGTGGATGGACTTGTACGATATCGAACGTCATAGAGTTCCGACCGGAGAGACGAGACCGGAGTGCAAGAAGTAAGTCTCATCACCGGAGAGTGAACGGATGGGCTTACTTAATCCCCCTTAACTTAACAAACAAACGATCCGGAGAGATCGTCCCCTTAACTTAAAACATAAACGATCCGAAGAGATAGCGCATTAAACTTAAACGATCAGGAGAGATGAGCCTTAAAACAAATTTGATGTAATAAAAGGATTTGAATGCCTTATAAATAGAATAAAACTGATAAATCCTGGATGAACACGGGATGATCTCGATATATGATGTGATTTTTGATATATATTGTGATTTTGATATATGATATGACAACTCTCAATGAGAAGCAAAATGATAATGATGTAAATCCCGAATGAATATGAGACAATTAGATATATGCGATGTAAATGAAGATATGTGATGTAATTGAAAATATGCGATGTAATTGGAAGCATGTGATTTAATTAGAGATATGTGATGTAATAACCCCGAATGAAATCAGAATCATTGTGATGTATAGATTACACTTGTGTGGAGTCTAGAGTCTTAGCATGTAACTGGTTTAGAACGACTTGTGATTGGCAAGAGAATCCGAAGGAACTGGACGATTCACCAAGGCTAAAGCAGCTAAAAAGCTCGATTATCGAAGACTGGAGACAAAAACTTGTTCTACAAAGCACATCTTTCATTCAAAAGACGTACTTCGGGGGGCAAGTGTTAACTGGGTTTTTAACCCATCAAAATTCAATAAGAATTAGAACATTCAGACTACGCCAGAATAACTCAAGATTCAACCAAAAGAACAAAAAAAGAAGAGAAAGACCCAAGAGGAAAGATGCCAAAATAAGCTAAGGTGATAAATCGCTAGCGATCCAGAAGGCTTGCTCATGGACCCTCCAAACCTCTTGCATCATGATTCATTACCATTTCTAAGCACGCTTGCCAAGTTTTATAGCATGCCAAACAATCTAGCTCGAGAAGTAAAGATTCAGAACTTAAAATGGACCTACAGAACTCATACGAAGTCGGAATGACTTGAAATTTTGGGAGAACATTTAGAAAACATAGGAGAAGACTCACAAAATAATGAAGTCATTTAGAGTTGATTTGATGGATCGCTAGCGACCAATCTAGAGTGGACCCCACCACCTCAAATTTTTATGGTAAGCCTCTAACACTCTCTAGAATGTTCCTGCAAAGTTTCAACGATTTCGTTAAAATTTGAGCGAGATATGGATGATTCTTCTGGACCAGATAACCTATGAAGACGGATAATCAAACTAACTCCAAACGACTTAATATTTGAACAATGCACTTAAATAGAAGATGGAAAGACCACCAAACAAAGATCACTCAAAAATATGCTAAGTGGATGGATAACTAGTGATTCATCCTCCATGGATAGCTAGCAATCCATTCTCTATGTCGGATCGCCCTCAAACTTTCCGAGCTCCTTCATAGCACTAAGTAAAGGCTTCAGGTAAAAAAATATGTCAAGTTGATGGATAGCTAGCGATCCATAGAAATGACTCAGATTGATTTGAGATCTGGCTCAATACTCACTGAACTTTCCTATAAATACCCACCTACCTGCAACTAGAGATGGATCTTTTCTGGACAGAGAGCTGTCATTACTCTACTGGAATTCCTTCACTTTTTCAACTTTTTTCTCCTTCACAACAGTTATCACTGGGTTACTGTGATTCTCCAGTCAACCCTTAAACTTGTGGGTTATTCTAACTCATTGTAACTTAGATCTAAGGACTAGCTAGTTGATATCCAGAGAGATTCAACTAGTATAATCATAATAAAAATTGATTAAAGCAGAAGTAGGCCAGAGACAGCCGAACCACTATAAAAATTGTCTCTTTTCTTATTTCTGCTCTTTATTCGTTGTTTATCTGAGATTTGTGCTGCTAATTATCTACACTGGTGCTTTCACACTTGATCCAGGATGTTGATCCATTTTTTGGGTTAACAATGTCCTTACGTACATCATTCCTTAACATTAAATCTCCTTAAGTTCATTAGATTTCTTAAGATATGCATGACTTATTATTTCTTGCAATTTTTGATGATCGATATTTAAAGTAATTGAAATTATTTAAGATTATATATTGAATTCACATTTAAGAAATTGATGTGAAAATTAAGCTTAAATATGGATTGTTTTTTTTAATAAGTCAAAAGTATTATTAATTTAGCATTTACTCGTTGTGAAAGATTTTCAATCTCATGGGTAATTTGGCTTATATATAGCAAATATTATATTTTGTACTCTTGAATTAGATTCTCCAACTACATTATTCCTCTTTGTAGATAATTATAGCATTTTATTAAGAAAACCAATGCGTGCGTGCGATATACATAAGCTATTTTCCCATAAATTATAGAGAATAGGTAACCGCAGGCTATGTTATAGGACTTTCTTTACTTTTAGTCATACCACAAAAGATTGACATTATTTACTAATAAAATTATCCTTCTAATCTAATTAATTGTAATGCTAATTCTATCCAGGCAAATTAATTGTAAGGTATAACATCATAAATATAGTATTTGACACAACCAAAAGCAATGGTGATTCTCTGGGTTTTAGCGAAGGAGTAAAATAAAGATTGAGGCACCTCACTCTCACATATCTGTTGACCACAAGCATAGCATCGAAAGCAATGTGGATATCATAAATTTCCCATGCAACCTAAATAGTGACCATGGCCATTCTCATGTTTACAACCCCAACAAACCCTGAAACTAGTAAGCAATAGTTATTCAATTGAGTTGCCAGACAAATTCCAAATGATCAAAATGTTACCTATATCCACTTGGTAAATATTGTGTACCAAGGAAGATGGTTTACATGAAGTTGCCTAAAAACGAGATGGTAAATTCAGTTGTACTGCAACTGAGTTGCAAACTCTGTTGTACATCAACTGAGTTCAACTCAGTTATAGCTTGATTTCTTTTCATTGGCAACCGGTAGCACTATAACTCAATAGAACATGGACTGGACTTAACTTGAAACACGTGAACCCCAAATAGATATACCTTAATGCAATGCATGTATCTGTCAGTCTGTATATAAGGCAAGTCACAATAAATTAATGGTTAAGGTAATACATGGCTAATATCGATTTTCAAAGTCCAGGTCAAATAAATTGAAAAGCAATAATTATCAAGCAACCTAAAAGTCCATTTACTTACTAAGAAAAAAACACTAAACTAAAAAAAAGGTAGGAAATACCAATGAAATAGAAAAAAGAAGTTAATACAGCATAACCTGATGAAGAATGCTCTTTTGAGACAGGACGAGTAAGAGCTGAACCAGATCTCGACCGAGATTTGCACTCTAGAGATTTTGCTACATGACGATTGACAAATCAATTTAATTCCGAACTCAAAAAAAGTAAGTATATATGAGTCAATATTAATGGCACTTTTTTCTATAAAAATTACAATCAAAATGATATTGTCAATCAATCCAACATTTTTTATGTTACTAAAAACAAAAGGAGAAAGGGAAAGTAAAAGAAAAGAAAAAAAGAGAGAGGGAGGGCGGGGGAGAGGGAGGGGGGGAGAGAGAGAGAGAGAGAGAGATGGTGGTATGATAGAAGTGATAAGTAACTACTTTACCCTTACATATCCTCTTGAAAATGCATTTTGAAACTCAGAGTTATCAAGCTTTCTAATTTACAAAAAAAAAGCTTTTTTAGATGTCATTTTGCTTTCTCATCTGCAAAAAACAAAGCATAAATAGCTTGTATAAAATATTCTTTTTGCATCATAAATAGCTTGTATAAAAGCTTTCTGATCTATAAAAAAACAAAATATAAATAGCGTAAGCGATATCGGTGTACTTGTGCATAACTAAATAAAAACCAACAATATATGTTCATAATAACCTGAAGTTTGCATGTAGAAAACTAGAAAACAATGTCATTTGCGTAAGAAAAAGTAGAATATCTCATATTGCAAAAAGTTCATATGAACAGTAATTGTTGATATATATATATATATATGACCACAAGGAAAATATGTATGAGCCTATGAGGTTCAATAGAGTATAACAATATAAGGCTAGCCTTGTTTATCATATCCTGGTTGAGGCACAATGCACGACCAATAGTTTATAATTATGAAGCAAAAATAATGTTAAGAGCGAATGACATGGTAAAATACTAGCAATAGTTAGCATGAGGTTCAAAGATATAATCAATTCAAGTTCCGCACTTCAAACAAAACAAGAATTTAAATGAACATACAACATCATCAAAAAAAATTAAATTAAATGTTAAATTTATAAATTGATATGTCAAGGTCCAAAAGTACAAACTTTAAAAGGATGGGGTTTGAAAAATAGATGTTTGAACTGTTTTAAAAGTAAATTTTAAAAAACTAAAATATAATGATAAACAAATTTAAAAAAAGTAAAATTTAAAACCATTAATATTTACAGTTCCCAATTTTATAAGTTTTAAAATAGAAGTTCTGAAATAAAGAGAGCTAAAACTTTAAATTTCAGTCGTTGAAATATTGTAGTCAATGAAATAGAATTTACTATTGGCATATAATAAAGAGAACTAAAACTAAAATTTCACCCGTTGAAAAATTGTACTCAATAAAATAAAGCAAACTAGAATTTAAAATTTACAATTCCCGATTATGGAAGTTAAAAACTAAGCATATGTACGCTTAGTTTATAAAAGACCACTGACATGTAGCAATATATATATATATATATATATATATATATATGCACATAAATAGTCTTCAAATGGTTTTGCTTGAACATGCAATAATTAATTAAAGACCACTGATAAACAGCACTGGTTACACTACTCACCTCCGTAGCTACTGGCCCCGTCCAAAACTATCACTAATAAATAAAGCTTAAACAGTTATTCAGTGCATTGTAAACGTATTGCCTCTTTATTCATTGGACATCAGTATTATTTAAACTTATGTACAGTGCCTAATTTTCATAATAAAATAGTGTTCGATGATTAATTAGTAAGTGTAATTATAATTTCATACATTTTAGGGGACAGTGCAACTAAAAGAGACACAAATTCAGCTTGAATTTTCATATTAAACTCTCCAACAAAGCACTTATATTCTAATATTGATGCTAATATTCAATTTAGAATTCAAAATTCTTTGTTGGTCTGCCCATTTAATTAATAAAGGTATGAATTCAAATGCCTATTTAATATGCGGATAGTAGTCTAATGCTTAATTAAAGAAACATCCGACTTGGGACTCTCATTTAAGAGGTTAACGTCAGGTTCTTCGAGTCAAACAATTAGGTTTACAAAAATTTAGCATATGTATGCTCAGTTAATATAGAGCATATGTATGCCCAGTATATAAAAACTGAGCATATGTATGATCTGCTTCTAAAATGGCTATATACTACATCATGATGAATGAATCAAAACAAAAATTTCATCGATTATCATTCCCAAAAATTGTCCAAAGCAATTAACACAAAGCTATTATAGAAATCCACGCTATTTACCAAAGAAAAGTAGTTTACGAGTTATTAAATGATTTACCCAAAGGTTTAATTTCATAGCCTTGAAGCCGATCGATTGACGAGACAGAATGCAAGCCCTGGTCTTCCTTTGTCTTCATCAAATTAGATTGTGGAAAATAATTTACAAGTTACTAAAAGATGGGTCGATTAGGGTATTCACTAATCTGATCTAATTAATTGCGAATTACACTAAATGACGGAGGTGGTGGAAGAAAAATTTGGAGGGGCGATAACCTAGAACGAAAGAGGAAATGATAGTGAAACGATGAGGTAAAGCGTGAGAAATGGATAAAATAACAACAAAATATAAAATTACAATCCTATCCATACTATTTAACTATTTACGAAATTACCAGAAGATTGCTACGTGGTGTGTTTGCGGACGAGGAGGCAAGGCTTGGGGGTTTAGGCTACAAAACTTCGGAAAATATTTCAAAGAGGAAAAGAAAATGGATGTATCGACTTGATCCTAAAATTTGAAAAAAATCTACAGATCAGTTTCGATCGCTTTTTGCTCAGTACCGATCCATTATTATGCCAAATGGGGAGTGCTGGAGGACTTAGGGAGTGTTGTATCTATTAAATAATAGTAAAGCAGAAGAATTTAAAGCTCTCTTATTAAATCTGTCATTTCTCTCTTCTCTCCTTAAAAGTCTCTAGATATTTTATATTCGAATTTCGATTTTATACTCTAATTCTACAAACAAATACAGAATAGTTAATTAATATTCATTAATCCATCAGATAAATCCTATAAATGACAATTCTATATATGTACCAAAATTATACGAAGGAAAATTACAAAGCTACATGAAATTTTGAGTATGTATAAAAAACATAATAGAAACTGCATACATGAACAATAAAAACTATAATTTATATTTCATTCGTTTCAATAACTTGCCTAATAGTAAACAAAATAATTTTCATGCCTTTGAGTAGTTCTATAATACCTACGTAAACAATAATAGAAATTTTATCATACATTGCACAATAAAAATATAATTTAAAAAAAAATACTTAAATATAAATACTAAGATGTTAAAACGTTGTCGTGTGCAACGCACGGGTTACACACTAGTTGAGAAGAGAAGCCAAAGCAAGCAAAGAGGAAAGAGATCGGGGTGTGAATTCATATTGGTACCAATCTGATTCATATTAACACTGATCGCTTTTTAGGGCTTTTGGGAGTTGTTGATGATTGGGGAGTGTAGCACTGGGAAAAGGAGGACAAAGCAAGCAAGGAAGGGGTAGGAGTATAAAAGACTTAGTGAAATTTTAGGCTAAGCAATTCATATTGTTACCGATCAGGTCAGATCGTCTGATCTGAATTTATGTGGCTAAATGAGACCAAACTTCTAGGGGACACTTTGTGGGCTCTACAGGTCATGCTGAAGGTGTTTGTTCGCTTGGGGTTCCGATGATGGCGGCTCAATATTGAAAGGAGTTATGAGAATGATTCTGTGCAGTTAAAACGCTCGGTAAATTCAAAGCGGTGGAGGTGCAAAAAGTCATAGCGGGGATACAGCGAGGATATAGCGGATGGCTCTAAAATAGCATATAAAACTTATAATTAATGTTTTTACAAATATATAAACGGTAATTAAATGAAAAATTATCATTCAATTGAATTATAATTAATACATAAATAATTTTAAATAAAAACATGTGCGAATATACTTTAAATAAACGTAAAACCGTTATATAACATAATTAAATTTAGTAGAATATTAGAGTATGTTAATTTATGAAAATATATTAAAAATTAAATCAAATAAATTAGTTTCATAATTTTTATAATGTATAAATGAAATTTTTTAATTCATTTTATTAAAGAAGATATAGCGGAAATAACGGAATATAGCGGGAAAAACGAGATATAGCGGGGCTTAAAGCGGAAAGGCTATATTTTAGGGCTATATGGAAAAATCGTAGCGGCAGAAATCCGCTATGAGATATAGCGATGTTATAGCGGGGTAATAGCGGGGCATTAACTACACAGGAATGATTATACACAAAGGGCGGATTCTAGGAAGGGTGACCCGTGAGTAGAATGTTGAATGGTTCTATTGTGGAAAGAAAGGAATGTTGAGTGGTTCCTTAAAGATAATGGAAACTAGATCAAGTAAGAAAAGGGCTTGAATATGCGTGTTAAGGGATCGTTGATACTCGGAGTGTTTTCTAATGTACTCAAAAGTAGGGGTATTGTGAGGATGCTTATTGGTACTTGGAACAGCAATCCCAGATTGATGGAATAGATCTGTATACTCTGGACTAGTGGAATAGGTCTAGTGTCAGCTTCGGGTTGTGAGCAAGTACATTGAAAATCAAGATTTATCCATTAATCCCTGGAAGAGTATTGGTCATATGAGTTATCAAATATCTAGGGCAGACCGAGTGTTAATGAGGATAGTTTATAGGATGTTATGTTTGCTTGTGCTATTTTCTCATATAATCTATCACTCTATGGATATCACTTGAGATAGGTATTGTGGATAAGGATACCTGAACATCCGTCATCGTACTTAGGCTGTAGGACACTCTTATGATGTTGTAGAGTAGCATATTATGTTCGTTATATGATAACTCCTTGGTCGTAGTGCCATGTCAGGTATGGTTTGTACATCCTTGTTTTTACTAAATCGACTTTTATAGTATTTTGAGATTCATTAATCGTTCACACAAGACAATTGTTTGACTCAAGGTTTTATGTTTTACTTCTTATTATCTCGATACTCTAAAATGAGTAGAATGGATAGCAAGTCTAAGTGATATGTGGTGACTATGTAGAGGATGAGTTGGATGGAGCTTTATCGTATTATATATGGATTTTTTTGCTTATTCCACTATGCTATACTACGGAGCCTAGGCAGTGTTTGCTTTACTATAATGAGACAGTTTATTTGAGTTTATTTCCGCTTTGTATAAATTCTATCACTATATTATATAACTATATGGATCTGTACTTTGATATTTGGTTCACTTAGTTATTATCATCTCTCATGTTTTAGATTTGAGATGATTATTGTATTTTATTCAATGCGTTATAAGATATACGGTAGGTTCTATGATGTTTTGTTTATTTTAACCCTTGACAATCGTCATACAGCGACCGTGCACGACAGCAACGCACTATTTAGTTATATTGGGTGTCGGTGGTGTAGGGCAGTCGTTTTAATAGCTTTACAATTTTCACCCTTCGATAGCTTTACAAACTTATCTTTCGATGGCCATAGAGTGTCAAACTTCAATAATACTATTAATCAATGTGCAATAGCCTCTACCAATGAACGATAACTTGATTGATCAATCATATGATGACTTCGTGAAATATTAACATTCGATAGTTTTAATTTATCAAACTTCAATGCCCCTTGATTCCAACATGCGATAACTTTATAAACTTATCCCACAATAGCTTCCTATTTCCACCATATGATAGTTTATATGCTTTTATCATTGAAAGTTCATCAACGTGTGAAGGCTTAGGCATCTCAATCTTCGATGGCTTATGGAGTCAACATGCAATGGCTCGGTGTAACATACCGCTTCCGGAGGCTCAAAACTAACTTCTACGGATGCTGCAGTCATCCATAGGTGTTATTTCTGAGTGACCGAAATCGGAATCTTGAAACTATTGGCAACACAGAAACACAAGGATATGAAAAAAATTAAACTTCAACAAAACAGAATTTCTCATTTCTTATGAATTTCAATTTAAGATTTAATTACATAATCCCAGACGTTAACCACATTCAGATCGCATATACATGTACAAAATACGATAAAAACGACATATGAAGATGTCCCCTTATGATGATAAGAGAACTAATAAATATGAACTTTACAGTTCTTAGTACATCACAGCGGAAAACACAAAATAGCTCCTATATAGCTAACACTGCCTCCTGCACGTCTCCGGAAGCTTATTCATCTAAAAATTTGAAAGTCTCCGACTCTCAGACTACTCAAATTAATTTTGAGTACCCGAGAGTTTGTGGAGAAACACAAACTTCAAGTCAAACTATAAGTCTGGTATGAATAATCCTCTATCATCTCTTATCATAAATAGATATCTAGTGAGACCACGTCACTTAGCGGAACGGGTTGTCCCTACACTAGTATCCAAATCAAAACATGCAAATCATTTAATATGCTTCTGCACCCAAAATGATTAGTCTTAACATAATATGAAATAAAGCCATAAATCATATACATTGGATATCCCATCCACCCATTTATTAGATATCTCATCTAAAAGCAATATATTAGATTTCCCATCTAAAAACAATTTATTAGAGTTCCCCTCTAAAATCTTTAAAATGACTATCCATCAAAACTTTAATAGGACCATCCGTTCCAAATTCATCAAAATAAATGCAGATTATCCATCATACATTGTTTTATAAAAGTTGGTGTAGGCTATCCACTGCACACTCCATAGTTTTCCTAGGATGAGTATGAACACTTGGGTGCCAAATCCCGAGGCTAACCACCTTTGGCAAAACATTCTTTACTTTAGAAAATTGATGTGGGCTATCCACCGCACATTCCATGGTTTTCCTAGGTTAACCAAGAACACATCACTTGGCCATTAAAACATCATGATCCTTATGATTATTTATAAAAATTAATGATCCCTATGATTAGTTATTTTCCCCAAGTATACCACATGTTTAACCTATTCCCATTGGTAGCCCCAATTAGGTTAAATTAAATAAAAACACATTGATAGCCCCAATGTATATTTTGAAAGCATATTTCTATTTGTAACCCTAAACAATGTATCGAAAACATTAAACCCACCCCGGTGTCCCCAAGGTTTTATAACATTCAATTTAAATAAGGATCCCCCTTACATATTCAAACAAAGATAAGTATTTTATGCTATAACCCTTCGAAGTAGCCCCTTCGAATTAGCAAAACTTTACTCAAGAAAAATGGCTAAAAACAACCCTTTAAAACCCTTCGAATGAAGTTCCATTCGAAAGCAATTAACCCTCCGAAGTTAGTCCCTTCGGAAGCCTTCCATTTGAAAGCATCACAAAACCATACCTTTCGACCTTGTCGGAAGGTTTCTTTTTGACCTAGTCGAAAGGTTCTACCTTTCGACCTTGTTGAAAGCCTAGGGCATCCCCCCTATAAAACCATTTATAAACTTTTCGAAAGCAATGAAACTCAAAATCTTTCGAAATCATCGAAGATAACCCCTTCGAAAGCATTAAAACATCCAAAGATAGCCCCTTCGGAAGCTTTCTGCCTTTTTAAAACATCCCTACCCTTCGACTTAGTCGGAAGGGTGAGGGGTCACCTTTAGACTTTGTCGAAAGGTATAAGATGGCGGCTTAACCCTTCCTTCGAATATCCCATTCGAAGGCATATAAAACATAAAGCGGAACGAAGTCGGAAGCTTCCCTTCGACTTCATTCCTTTTGAAGTTCTGAATCGAAAGCATACATCTCCTTCGAAAGCATTAAAAACTTAACTTTTAAAACAATAGGGAGGTTCGGAAGTAACCAAGAACCCATCACTTTGTCAAAAAAGGAAAGTATCATTTCTATCGTTTATAAAAGAAGTTCATGTACAAGTTTCCTAAAATTCCTACTAGCAGGGGCCGGACCCGCATCTATGCACGGCCAACGAAATAAAAGTCAAAATACACTAGGGAAGCATGTTTAATCTTTCTTCTTCCTTGGCTTCCTCCTCGGTGTAGACCTGCTGGAGCCACCGCTAATCTTCCTCTTCGAGCCTTTGCTTTTCGGTGGTTGGTCTTCAGGCGAGGGCATTATGTCAACATCCTCCTCCGAACTCGTGTGAATAAGAATGCTCCCTGCGGGAGGAGTCGGAGGAACAGGATCAATTACAGAAGGTGGAATGGGCACGCTGGTGAGGAAAACATTACCACCAGGAGATATCATTCCGAGCGGAGTAAGTCCCGATGCTGCCATCCTACCTCCAAAGTTGCCGCCATGAGCCGCTGCTGCCATTTCAGCGTCAATCTGAGCGAACATCTCCTCTTCGGTTACAGCTCGAGCCTCATTAGGGGAATCGGCAGTCGGCATTGAAGAACTTGTAGCAGGATCAGTTCCACTCATGACAGGTGACAAGTCAACAAGGGGATCGCCGTGACGGCGAAAGAGTTCATCCATTAGTTGCCCGTCAAACACCATTGTACTCCCCTGCATATCGTCGAGCGGGGCAGCTATACTCACGGTGATTGCTTCGGTCACGATAGCCTCCTGCGTTTGATATGATTATTGAGTAGCAGAAGGCACGGCCGGTGCAGCATCAATCACTGGACAAAGAACAAGAGAACTGTTAGAACTTAACTCGATCGAAGATTTCGACTTAAGAAAAGTATGTGGAATGTTCAGAGTACCTTCATCAGTATGACTTGTAAGCGACGGGGCAGCTTCAGTCATTTGCGCTGTAGCCGAAGACATCTGCGGCTGATCCGGATTATAAGCAGGAACAGCTTGAGGATCAACCGCAGGCAAAGATTCAGGCTGGGTTGACGCCGGAAGTTAAAGACTTGCATCATGGTGGTCAACTCCAGAACCCTCTCCCACTTTAAAGTGCTGGGCGCCAAGTTTTTCCTTCTCACGCAGAATTATTGAATCATAGAGAACCTTCCTTTCAGCTTCGGTCAGAATGCGATTCTCGAGTTCAAATTCATCCACAGACTCGCCCTGATGCGCCTCCTTCTCTTCCTCAACCAGTCGGCCCCAAGCATTGTGAAGATGCGTTGGAAAATCATCGAGCCAGGCTAGACCCCTACCTCAGCACATTAGCGTTGTAAACAACAAGAAGATCTTCAATGTCAACCTCTAGCCTGGACTCGGCCGACTTCACTTTTTCCTCAACCTCAGCCTCCGCCTTGCGGACTTTGGCCACGGCCGCATCCCGTTCATCCCTGAACAGGACAGCTTGTTCGCACGCCTCCTGGGTTGCGTTGTTCGCGTCATCTTTCTCCTTGGCCATGTCAGCAAATTTGGCCTTGAGTTCATTGAGTTCCTTGACCGCCACGTCCCGCTCAGCGGTAACTGTAGTGTTCCGATGGCCCATCTCCTCCACCAAGGCGACATGTGTCTGCCTCAACCTCTCAATGGCCATATTCGCTTCATCAGCTTTTTTGGTGGCCTCAATTTCAGACTTCCAAGAAGACTTGGACTCAGCAGTAAGCACCTGAATGATCCGATCCCTTTGGGCGAGCTCAGTCTCCATCTTCTCAAGTGCTTTGGCTCACTCGAAGGCCACTTTGGAAGCTTTTTCGGCAGCCTTTGCCCACTCTCGGTACTGGGTGTATATGTCGTGAACGTAGTCATGCACCGTGTTTTCCACCCCTGAGGGAATTCTCTTTAAGTGTGGTGGGAGGACATAACCGTCGAAGCAGATATTCGGAAAATTCTTCCTCATCTGAGCCAACTTAAGAGCCCCTTCTCCTGTGGGTTCAGCTGGGACCTGCTTTGTAATCATGGAGGCCGTGGTCTCGACTCTTTGATGATGAGTCTCGGATCTAGAAGTATGAGAAGATGGCCTGTGACGAGGAGGCTCCGGTGGGTGTGGGACAAAAGCAAGGGGTGGAGACGGAAGTCTAGGAGGAGGAGAGCGTGATCTAGACCGATGTCTGTATTCTCTATCCCTATCACACCCGTACCTATCTTGATTAGAGTACTCGCGGTCGCGATCTCTATCAGAGTCCCTCCTGCGGGAATCGTAATAAGAAGAAGCCTTTCGGGCCGAGCGAAGATTCCCAAGCATCGATCCTCTTCCAGACATAGTACCTGAAAATGAGAAGCGAAGAAAGAGTTAGTGACTTCCTAAGTTGAACGATTTATAGTTGTGAATCATGCAGTGTAGTGAAGTGTATGCATGTGCAATCCCCCGACCAACCGGAAATGTCGGCCGCACTAGTAGCAAGCGACCCGCTCAGTTCAAGAACATTATCAAGCTCTTCCATCCCGACGTCGTGTTGAGACGACACAAAATCCGAAATCGGAATATCAGCAAGCCCTTCGAAAGAATTCTCTACTGGCAGGGGAGAAGCCTCCGAAATTCTAATCCCCTAAGCAGGCAAGGACATAACAACAGATTTAAACCTCTCGGATTTAGAGCATTTGTGAGCAGCAGTCTTGCCTTTCCTTCTTCCTCCTGAATCCTGAACATCGGAAGAAGGCCCAGTTGGGAGCTCGGTATCAGTAGGCGTCCTCTCCGGATCAACTTCTTCGGTTGTCACGACTGCAGGCACTTTGCGCTTCACCCGTTTCTTCGGGACCACTCCATGTGTCCCTTCCAGCTGTGTGCTCTGCCTCCGTTCTATCAGCCCGACAGTCCTCAAATTCCTGTCGGTCAGGACTAAGTCGATGTGCCTCTCTCCGCCCGGAAATGCTTGGAGAATCCGAATAAGCTCTCTGAAGTATGCGCCGTCAGGACGAGAAATTGCAGCTATAAAAAAGGAAAAGTATGTCAGTTTTGAAGTCAGTCACTAACATCTCAATGATTCAAGAGAGAAATGGCAACACTTACGTCTATCTAACCACTGCCTAGCAAATCCAGGGGGGCACCGAACGTAGAACCATTCAGTTTTATAATAACTTAGCCTTCCCCAGGAGCCCAGTACAATGCGGCAATTTCTGACCGCTTCCAGGAAGGTGAAAGAAGGTCTATCTCCACGGCTCTTGACGTTGAATAAATATCTGATTTCGATCGGCTTCGGGGTCGAAAGAGGATCTCCATAAACAAGACAAAGGTGGTGTTCAACAAGGCATACCCGTTGGGATGTAGCTGAGATGGAGCTATGCCAAGAAACGATAACATCTCCCTTATATATTGGTTGAAGGGAGGGAGTGTCCCCGCTGTGCAAGCGTGACGGTTGAAAGCAGTAAACCCCTCCGAGGGATAATGTGGCATGTCATTTGGCCCAGGTAGTAGCACGTCGTCAAGCAACAAACCGTGCCTTAAACAAATCCGTCCTAGCATATCTTTGGAGATACCCGACGATACTGAATCTGGTGGACTACAAATGAACTAAGCCCCTAGACGCTCGTCCGGAGCTGGCTCTATAACTTCGGCTTTGATAATAGGTATCTCGATGGATGGAGGAATAGAGCTCGGGAGTTCTTGCTGCTGTGAACTTGAGGGTTCCATGAATAGCTAGCTCATGAAAAATCATTGTTAAATAGGCAATAACGCTCGTGCATCCCCCAGTGTAAAGTGTGTGAGTGTGTGTTGTGCGGTGCAGTACTGTATATCATTTGAGAAGATCTACAGGATTAGAGAAAGCATGTAAACGACGAGACTTTGGAATTCAGTCGAAAGGACCGTCATCGCTGACCGTCACAACCGTGCCATTCGGTTATTAGCAATCAGTCCAAGTTAAAGTTTGTTAAAGTTATGTTAAGAGTTGCAGTTCCATCGACAAGCTTCGATAGGCAATCAGATATGCGGAGAAACGGTTGAGTCCAGTTATGTAGGTTTGAAGCTTGTCGGAGTCAATTGTTCGAATGTGCAAGGAGTTTCAAATTTTTAATGTTCAATTCGTATTTCTCACGAGAGTCGTGTTCGCATCAATAAGTTATGGTCGTGTGCGTATGAGTTAGACTCAGTCAAAAGGTTGGAATGCTAGTTCGACTCGATCAAGGGGCTAAGGATTTCAAATCGATCAGAGCGCAACACTCTGACTCGATCCCAAAGCCTCCAGTTCGACTCGCTCCTAAGACTATGCAGTTCAACTCGCTTCCAAGACTACGCAGTTCGACTCGCTCCCAAGGCTACGCACTTCGACTCGATCCAGAGCCATCCACTTCGACTCGATCCGAAGTCATCTTCTTCAACTCAATCTAGAGCCATCCACTTCGACTCGCTCCGAAGCCACCCACTTCGATTCGATCGAAGGCCATCGTTTCAAATCGATCAGACACAGCCCCTTCGTATCGATCCATAGATTCAAAGCATTCGACTCGATGCGAAGCTCCACCATCAATCGATACGAAGGCCTCTGCCTCATCCTTTCAAAACCCCTACTCAGATCGACACGAAGCTGAGGCCATGGAATTTTCGACCAATCCCAACTCTAGTTGATTTGGTATTAAAAACCGAGTCTCATCGTTTACGCGTTGGGTCCGCTTAAAGGATTACCTAAATCTATCAGTTAGTTCGAGCAATTGAAGGGATGAATCAGTTCAAAGGCAAGATTGTTTTCTTCTTTCTTCTCGAGTTTCTGAGCGATACGAAGGAAATGAAGGAAAGCGAAAGGTAAAAAGTGAAAAAATGGCTAAGTACAAAGTATTTATATGGACTTGAAAACAAAGGGAATAAACGATTCGTATCCTGGTGGATTCGAACACGCGTTTCGACTCCCTCTCCAGTGCGTTGACGCGAAGCTCCCCTTCGTATCGCTTGTCTTCGACTCCGTCTCCGGTGCAGCACAACAAGCAATCACTTCGACTCCGTCTCCCCTTCGACTCTGTCTCCTGTGTGTTTCGACTCCGACTCCTATGCGGTTCGAATCCAAGACCGATTCGAACAAAGCAGTTCGAACCCAAGACCGAGTCGAACAACCAATTCGAATCCATAAAATCATGACTTCCAGAGGCCAACTCCATCGAATCGAAATACTCACTTCGCATCCACAAATTCAATGAAAGACGTCCTCAATGCTTCAACCCTTCACATCGATTCAGGAGAGGATCGTTACGAAGGAACATTCAAAAACAACCATCGAGCGTTGTTACATCGAATTTCACGTCGGTTCAGGAGAGGATCGATACGGAATTCCGTATAAAATAAACTGACAACGACTTGTTAGCGTACAAACATCAACGAGAGTCAGGATAACCTATATGCATGAATGTCGGACTAATATTCAATATTCCAGATTTTCAAGAATCAGAAACTCATTCAATAACGATTACAACAACAGACGGGTAACCACTAGCATACGGCAGTCAGTCGCAACAATACAGGGTACAGCAGTTGACCGTCAACAACTTACATTTTCAAGAAAAACAGTCGAAGATTACAGCTTTCATCGAAAAGACGGTAACTATTCAGAATGAAGACTGCAGCACTTCAAAGCACATCATGTTTTTACAAGACGTACTTTGGGGGGCAAATGTTATCCCGCCTTTTGGGCAAGGCCGTGACACCAAGGAATTGACTAGTAACCAATGACGGTCCATCCTAGAGATCAGTCATACACAGGCTCACTATGGATATCGACGAATTTTGTCCGAGTTCGGATCGAGCCAAAATTGGCATGACATGGCAACCTAAGCTATGAGAGTCAACGTTCCAAATCTCAGGTCAATCCGAGTTCGTATGCTCAAGTTGTGAACGATACAAAATTGGTTAAGAACAGCCTTCTTCGACTCGCTCCAGTTCGAATCCATAGGAAGTGCACATTTTGACTCGCTCCTCTTCGAGCCATTCTTCGACTCGCTCCGTTCACAACCATCAGAGGCGCCAACTTCGACTCGCTCCCCTCGACTCGCTTCGCAACTATCGGAAGCGGCACCTTTGACTCGCTCCCTTCGACTCGCTTCACAACCATCAAAAGCGGCACCTTCGACTCACTTCACAACCATTAGAAGCGGCACCTTCGACTCGCTTCGCAACCATCAGAAGCGGCACCTTCAACTCGCTCCGCTTCGCCTCCATCAGATGCCTCCTTCGACTCGTTTAATCAATGCACACTTCGACTCGCTCCGCCTCGAGCCATACTTCGACTTACTCCACTTCATCGACTTCGCATCCATCCGAAGGCTTCTACTTCGTGTCCATCGATGTGGAGCAAAGCACAGATACAAATTAATGCCACATCACCGAGTCAAACAGAACCGAGTCGAATGAAAAGCGAGTCGAAACAGAAGCGAGTCGAACCAAACAGCAGCCGAGAATCTCATTTCGTATCGATCATATCTCCTAATCTACAAGTCCAAATGTTATGAAATTTTCACAGAAGACTACGTGCATGCTAAAGAATGTCCACGCCAAATTTCGACTCCATTGGATGAAATCTTGATCGATACGAAATCTGTTCGTATCAATCATGGATCAGACCGAAACTTCACGGGCTTGGGCGCGTGGGCCTGGTCACATGCCAGAGAGGGTCTCCCAAAATCTGAGCGAGATACCAGCCTCCTACGCCTATAAATAGACCCCCAAAGCCAACGGAAAAGGGGTTCTTCTTCTTCTTTGAGATCTCCAACGTCCAGACTCTGTCAAACACGGATCTGAACTCCATGGCTGCTGCTACTAACGAAATTCACTGCTGCAAATCACAATCATCTGTTGTAATTCATTGAATCTACTTGTAAACATCAAAGAAAGATCAATAAAGCAAACTACTTCATAGTGGACGTAGGCAATACGCCGAACCACTCTAAATTCTTGTGTCTCCTTGCATTTTAATTATTTTCATATCTAAGATTTGGATTTTTTGTTAGATAATCCCTCTTTTTACATTTAATTTATTCACTTTATCTCTTCAGAAACTTCCGAAGAGTGTTGTGCCCAATTTTGGTGCAAACAAACTAAATGGATAAACATAGCCTGTTATGTGTAGTAGCGGCGAAGACTTTTGATGTTCCAGGCTCTTGGCAGAGTAAGACCGTTAACGGTCGATAATTTGAATGTGCCATCTCCGAGCCTTCATTCAATAACATACGGTCCTTCCCATGTCGGCTTCATATGCGAAGGAACCAGATAAATTCTTTTCAAGACGAGATTGCCTAGTTCGAAGGTTCGCGGGCGGACCTTGGCGTTGTACAATCGGGCGACTTGACTTCGGTGCGCGGCTGCCCTCAAATCAGCCTCTTCACGCTTCTCATCTAGTAAATCGAGAGATTCAGCAAGTAATATAGTATTTGTCTTCGGATCGTAGTATGTCACACGATGAGAAGGTACTTCTAACTCAACAGGAATAACGGCTTCTGAACCATAAGAGAGAGAGAATGGAGTGTGGCCGGTCGCGGTCTTGTGGGTTGTTCGGTAGGCCCATAAAGCCATAGGAAGTTCATCGACCCACTTGATCCCGACCTTTTCCAGTCGTTTTTTCAGAATGGATTTTATAACTTTATTAACTGCTTCGACCTGTCCGTTTGCCTGAGGGTGTGCAACTGCAGAGAATTTCTTTTGGATGTGAAATCGTTTGCAGAAATCTTTAAATTCAGCACTGTCGAATTGGGTTCCGTTGTCCGTAATAATGGTGTGTGGGAGACCGAATCGACAAATGATGTTGCGAACTACAAAGTTGATTACTTTCTTCGTTGTTATGGTAGCAAGAGCTTCGGCCTCAGCCCACTTTGTAAAGTAATCAACTGCGACGATGGCGTATTTCGCACCACCTTTTGCCAGAGGTAGAGCACCAATGATGTCGATGCCCCACATTGCAAACGACCAGGGGCTGACCATTTGCGTTATCTCGGTAGGAGGAGCTCTAGGAATTCGGGCATATTTCTGGCACCTATCACATTTCTTTGCATAATCCGACGCATCACGATTCACAGTCGGCCAGTAATATCTGTATCGAAGTACTTTCTTGGCAAGTGCTTGCCCCCCAGTGTGATCGCCACATTCTCCCTCGTGTACATCGTGCAATACTTGTTTAATTTCATCGTGAGCGATACACCGGAGTAGAGGAACAGAGTACCCTCTTCTGTACATGATTCCATTCTGGATGGTGAATCGTGAGGCCTTCCGAAGGACCTGTCTCTTTTCACTC
The DNA here is from genome assembly GCA_030737815.1 of Allium fistulosum. Taxonomy (NCBI): domain Eukaryota; kingdom Viridiplantae; phylum Streptophyta; class Magnoliopsida; order Asparagales; family Amaryllidaceae; genus Allium; species Allium fistulosum. The sequence goes on from CM060906.1 coordinate 426,655,756, forward strand.
CTGCGCTCTGGTAGGGTTCCGTGCTCAATGTAACTTCTGAGTGGAGTCATCCATGAATCCTTTTCGGGGACGGTTTCGCATACCCAGTCTATTTCTGCCCGGTCAATGCTCGGGGAGGATAACGCTTCTACGGGAACGAGTCCCATTTGCTGAGCTTCGCTTGTGCTGGCTAGCTTCGCCAATGAATCAGCTTTTTGGTTGCATTCTTGAGGTATACAATAAATGGCATAATAATCAAACTGATTTAGTACTTCTTGAACTCGAGCTAAGTAAGCAACCAACCTTCGATCTCTTGCTTGATTCTCTCCCCGTACTTGACACACAACTAATTGTGAATCACAATAAATTTCCACTGCGATAATTCTCAAATCTCTAGCAAGTTTCAAGCCAACTAAGAGGGCTTCATATTCAGCTTCATTATTAGTCGCATGAAAATCGAACTTCAAAGCATAACATATGGATCGGGCTTCGGGAATTCAAGTACAACACCAGCACCCGAACACCGGTCGTTTGATGCACCGTCGGTATAAAGCTTCCAGACGTATTCGGGGGATTCACTGGTTTCGGGCAAGTCCTCTAGAATGGTAAATTAAGCTATGAAATCGGCTTGGACTTGTCCTTGTATGGCCCGTCTTGGAGTGTATGTAATGTCAAACTGGCTCAGTTCGATGTTCCACTTGAGTAACCTACCAGACGTCTCAGGCCGCGAAAGGACTTGAGAAATGATCTTTTTAATTGTATTAAAAGCTCGTTTCTCCAATTTATAATTTCTATTTAAAACACGCACAATTTTGCACTTCGAGCGAAGAGGGAGGAGAATTAAATGATTAAATAAAACGCATGCTATGAACATGTGGGTTTATCTTTTTAGTTAATTCCTAATCTATTTGTTTGAACGTTTTGACCTTTGGGTCTGGTTTACCGATGAGATGAGGTGAACTTTGCACAGCTTTGAGTGTGAAATTGACTAACGGTTAGTAAACCATTTAGTGCGAACGTGGGGTATGAGACTCACGTTAACATTTTTCGGGTTCCTTTCTGAGAGTTGTGACACATTCCGCCAGTTAGTGGTGTCCAGTACTGGGCCTCCGGACCTTCGCCACTACGGTTTGTTGCCTTCGGGCGTTGCCTTCGGGTGTTGCCTTCGGGCGTTGCCTTCGGGTATGTTGCCTTCGGGCTTGTACCTTTGGGTTTGTTGCCTTCGGGCGTTGCCTTCGGGTATGTTGCCTTCGGGCTTGTACCTTTGGGAGTTGCCTTCGGACGTTGCCTTCGGGCGTGTGGATCCTTGTTATACAGTACTGGGCTCAAGCATCTTTTATTTTTTTGACAATTATATTTCCCTAGTGTATCGCCTTTTGGGGTAGGTTCTTTGAACCACACGATATATAGTGATTACCTTGTGGAAACTTGTGTTACCTTTATTGGTATTTGTTATTTGCCTTTTGGCTTGTTTTGGGATATGATATCCTTTGTTTATTTGAGTTGCCGATGATATGAGGCTTGTTTCGATTCATCTTTGGGTAGATGATTTGGTTATCTCTTTTGGAGATATTGGCGGTACTTTATGATCTTGTATGTTCATTATCATTTAGTTTGTCTAACTGATTTGTTTAGCTAGACTGACCCGTGTATTTTATACTCGGGTCAGACCGAGATGTTTCAGGTTAGGTACATTGGACTTAGCCTATTTTGCTTCCGCATGGACTATTCCGCTAGCTCCTTTTTGTTATAGCTTTTTGTGTAGTCCTTTTTGTCTGTAACTCTGATATGTATTCTTTTGACTCGCCTGTATATTGTGGCTTGCTTTACCACTTGACATGTATCATTTTGTATACTCTGTAATGTATATGTATATGTGTAAATGTATGTGATGATCTACTGTTCTGTGATGTGTATTACATTGGAGTTGTCATATTTGTTCTAATAGATCCTTTAGCCACCTATGGCTTTGTATTAAGTATTTATTGGATATGTCGATCCACTTGAGATAGAAAAGGAAATGTATGGCAATTGTCGACGTATTCAATAGATAATTAAGGCAAGGCTATAGATGGTCGCTCCTATCCAGCTCTATTCTCCATATTAGCAGACGGTGTTACCTAGTAATACTCTTTGCTAATGTGGGTCTCAGAGTGGGGCGTCACAGCTTGGTATCAGAGCTGAGTTCAGAACAAAATATGATAAACATAGAACAGAGCCACATATTACGGTACAGCAAAGTGTTGTACGAATGTTACGAATCTTTGAATCATCGTGCCATAGGAATTAATTCGAGTCTTCATACCGTTCTATCCTATTTTCTTTTTATGATGCCTTGTTTTATCAATCATGTTTGTTTGATATTCATTCCGAGAATAACGTTTTTCCTCTTCTGTCTTTTTCTTTCTTTCTTAAAGAAGAAGAGATGGTTAGATCTGGCAGTCCCATCGCCGGTCAATCCAGTAGTCCTTCTCTAGATGGCGTATTTATGACTGCTCAACAACTTTTGGATCTTGTAAAGAATCAAAGGTTTATCTGTGCTTTAAGTAAGAACCCCGAAAAGGTTTTACCTTTGAAATTAGAAGTGCCTTTCGACCAGTTTGAAGATATCGCTCTTCGACTTGAAGAGGCCGATAAAGATAATGATGTTGAAGTTGTGGATGCCAAACAAAACTTCAACATCAACAAGAAGAGGCATATTAAGTTCAAAAGTCCTAATCCCAACAAAAAAGGGAAGCAAGAAATTTTGGTAGCAAAGACTTCTACCAGTAGTCGTGGACGATGCTACAATTGTGATTCTATGGACCACCATGTAAATAAGTGTCCAAAACCCTTTTCTTGTCGCTATTGCAAAGGTTTGGGTCACCGTTTATCTTCATGTCCCAAACTTCAAAGTAGGAGGGAGGGAAAGCTGAATGTTGTGCAAGCTTCTAGTAACCCTTCTCTTGGTCAAGTTAATTCTCCTTCTATCCTTGATGACATTATTTTATTTCATGATCTTCCTATTTGATTTCTTTTGATACGGCTGCGTCCCAGTCTTTTATATCAAAAGAACTTGTTGACTCTTTTTCTTTAAATATTATGGGTTTGATGACCTCACTGAGAATTGCGAATCCGGATCGTGGATCCGCAACACTTAGTTTATTTTGTGAAAATGTCGAGATTATTTTATGTGGTTATTCTTTTCGAGCCGATTTGCATACTTAGGCTTCGAAATTGATTTTTGGGAAAGGATTGGCTTAATCATTATGAAGCCTATATCCTATGTCCAATGTGGACTATTCATCTTCGACATCCTCAATCTGTTAAGCAGATTCCTTTTGTTCTTAATGATTTTGATTTCCAAATTCGGTGATATCATTCTAGTCTTTAAACCCACTTGATAAGGAAAGTGTTATTTCTCTCATTCGAGTAGTTTGTGAGTTTTCCGGTATTGTTGAGATTTGTCTTAGGATTATCACCTAAGCAATCTAGTGAGTGGTGCTAAGGTCTTCTTTCAGCTCGACCTTGCCATCGGTTTTCATCAGCTACGAGTTGCGGAGGGTAGCATTCTACTTACCACATTCCGCACTCGTTATGATTCTTGTGAGTGGTTCGTTATGTCATTCGATTTGACGAACCTTCTACCTTATTTCATCCATTTTGTGAATCGAGTATTCTACGAATATCTCGATTAGTTTATCCTTATATTTATTGATTATGGATGAAAATAACAATTTAAAATTTGCAAATCTTTTTAATAAGATACTTATATGTATAATTGGATTTTTGTTCTTAAAACGAGCAAAGAATATTTGTAAAATTTTTAAGACCCTTGTTTATCATATAGAAGATGATTTTGTGTTATTTTTCCCATTGAGTGCTTTAAGAATTCTGGTCGATGCGCTTGATCAACGTTATCGATAGGAATCTCCTAAACGCTATGATGAGACAGTCAGACACAATAAATTGAAAAAAAAAGTAAATTTTTCTAAAAAGATGATTACACAAAGTTAATTATAATTTTAAATGTCATTGATTTTCGGGAAAGGTGATCGTTTAAAAGAACTCCTTTCTGATACTTCTATTCTTGTGTTTCCCAAAGGGAACCAAGACTTTACTGTTTATACTGATACTAGTCGTATTGGTTTGGGTGTCATTCTCTTGCAAAAGGAAACGTTCTATCACTTAAGCTTCTATGGTTGTTACTCTTCATTTTTCTTCTTAAGTATCGCGAGGACGCAATTTCTTTAAGGAGGGGAGTTTATAACAACCCGCATATTTTACGATTGTATATTTAAATATTTTATTTAAATATAGCATCGTTAGTCGGATTTTAGTCCGAAAAAGTCACTATTTGTAAAAGAACACTCGAATTAGTGAAAATTCTATGTGGATCGAGATACGAAGGTGTCTATTTGGGAAAAACTATCAAACAGGGATTCAGACATCTGAAATGAAGCATTCAGACGTCTGAAATTGCTTGAGTCAAACCAGAAAGGAAATAGGCCCATTTTCAGACATCTGAAATGGACGATTCAGACGTCTGAATATTGTTCTAAGACAACTTCTGTTTTTCCAGATTCAGACGTCTGAATCATTCATTTCAGACGTCTGAATGAAGTCAGAGAACTCATATTTTTCTAGATTCAGACGTCTGAATGAGGAATGAAATCGAGAATCAACAATTTGGACTCGAGACCACTTCCATTGAGTTCAAAATGGTGTTTGCGACTTTTTTGAGTATAAGCATCGATATGTTGGGAGTTGAGTAGAATTTTGCTATTTTCTATTAGGGCTTTGGGTTTGAGTTTCAGCCCACTAACCCAACTTATTAACCTAGCTCATTAACTCTTCATCCATTCACTCATTTCATCTCCTAACACTCTAGCTCAACTGAAAATGGGGGAAGAGAATGGGAAATAGAAATTCCAAACCCTAGTTTTCTTTGCAAACTCAAATTCTTGCTCCAAAATCTAAGAGAAGCTTGGGTAAGCCTTCTTTTCATCTTCTCCATCTCAATCCCTCTTCAAATTCTCAGAAATTCCTATAACCTAAACTTAGAGAAAACTTCATCTTTGTTTATAGATTGAAGTTCCTGAGGTATTGTTGAAGAGAGATTAACCTATTGCTTGTTCTAGAGCTTATCATTCATGTTAGGGTTTAAAAGGTGAGTTTTTGAACTCACATCTATGTCTATATCTTTGGTAGTGTAGGTAGCAATTCCTAACATATATTCCTTGTCCATTTGCTTTTGAATTAAATTGGTTTGAAGAATATTCCAATTTTTGGCGGTTGAAGTCAAAATCTATGAAAAATCCTTATATGGTTGTTTGGGCATGTTGGTCGGAGTGTATTGGTGAGTCTTTAAGGTTGGGTAGTCGTTTGGCGTAAACCCCTAGCCATCGTCACTCATTCGATTGCTTCTGATATGATTTGGCCATCACTAGCCTAGGCAAAGTATTGCTTGAGCTCCAGTTTCAGATGTCTAAAATATACAATTCAGACGTCTGAATCTGCCTGTCTCAGCCCAATTTGCCTATTTTGTGTGGGATTCCAATTTTTGATCGACTCTTCTTTCTCCGATTAGTGTTTCACTTTAGTTGACTTTGATGATTCTTTTTAGATTTAGTACACGGGTTTTTATAAAATGATCTTTTTAATTGTATTAAAAGCTCGTTTCTCCAATTTATAATTTCTATTTAAAACACGCACAATTTTGCACTTCGAGCGAAGAGGGAGGAGAATTAAATGATTAAATAAAACGCGTGCTATGAACACGTGGGTTTATCTTTTCAGTTAATTCCTAATCTATTCGTTTGACCGTTTTGACCTTTGGGTCTGGTTTACCAATGAGATGAGGTGAACTTTGCACTACTTTGAGGGTGAAATTGACTCACGGTTAGTAAACCGTTTAGTGCGAACGTGGGGTATGGGACTCACGTTAACATTTTTCGGGTTCCTTTCTGAGAGTTGTGACACATTCCGCCAGTTAGTAGTGTCCAGTACTGGGCCTCCGGACCTTCGCCACTACGATTTATTGCCTTCGGGTGTTGCCTTCGGGTGTTGCCTTCGGGTGTTGCCTTCGGGTATGTTGCCTTCGGGCTTGTACCTTTGGGTTTGTTGCCTTCGGGCGTTGCCTTCGGGCTTGTACCTTCGGGCTTGTTGCCTTCGGGCGTTGCCTTCGGTTGTTGCCTTCGGGCGTGTGGATCCTTGTTATATAGTACTGGGCTCGCACATCTTTTGTTTCTTTGACAATTATATTTCCCTAGTGTATCGCCTTTCGGGGTAGGTTCTTTGAACCACACAATATATAGCGATTACCTTGTGGAAACTTGTGTTACCTTTATTGGTATTTGTTATTTGCCTTTTGGCTTGTTTTGGGATATGATATCCTTTGTTTATTTGAGTTGCCGATGATATGAGGCTTGTTTTGATTCATCTTTGGGTAGATGATTTGGTTGTCTCTTTTGGAGATATTGGTGGTACTTTATGATCTTGTATGTTCATTATCATTTAGTTTGTCTAACTGGTTTGTTTAGCTAGACTGACCCGTGTATTTTATACTCGGGTCAGACCGAGATGTTTCAGGTTAGGTACATTGGACTTAGCCTATTTTGCTTCCGCATGGACTATTTCGCTAGCTCTTTTTTGTTATAGCTTTTTGTGTAGTCCTTTTTGTCTGTAACTTTGATATGTATTATTTTGACTCGCCTGTATATTGTGGCTTGCTTTACCACTTGACATGTATCATTTTGTATACTCTGTAATGTATTTGTATATGTGTAAATGTATGTGATGATCTACTGTTCTGTGATGTGTATTACATTGGAGTTGTCATATTTGTTCTGATAGATCCTTCAGCCACCTATGGCTTTGTATTAAGTATTTATTGGATATGTCGATCCACTTGAGATAGAAAAGGAAATGTATGGCAATTGTCGACGTATTCAATAGATAATTAAGGCAAGGCTATAGATGGTCGCTCCTATCCAGCTCTATTCTCCATATTAGCAGACGGTGTTACCTAGTAATACTCTTTTCTAATGTGGGTCTCGGAGTGGGGCGTCACAACTCTTCTTCCCCAAAAAATTTCGAAAGCAATTTCTCTCCGAAATAAACCAATTCGGAAGCCATTTTTCAGTTTATCCCTTGGGTATAAATAATTTAATTACCTTAGTAAACCACTAAGGAAAAATCCCCAAAAATCACCAAAAATCTGATAAATCATATATTTCAACATATTAAAATTTCAAAGCATATGAAGATCAATACAACTTGGAATTTAACCAAAACTGAATAAAATCGTGTTAATTAGCCCATTAACATTTAAAACACCCATGTCTTATCCAAACAAAGGTTTAAATGGTTATATGCTAACCAAAATCACAAACATGAATCGGGTATAACCCATAACCGATCCAAACACAGAAAAATGAGATGATAAACATGATTATTCACCTTGATTAGTTGATTGGAGAATGAGATAATTTCTTAGCTTTAATTCCTTAGCTTTATCTTCAATTTATTGCTCTTCCTGGAGCTTTTAATGGCCGGCCGAAATATAGGTGAGGAGTTATGTGAGAATGTGAAAGTTTATTAAAGTGGAGGAAGAGATATATACTAAGAAATGTAGCCCCATTTCCAAGTTTACCCCTTAGGAAAATTCCTCCTTCTAAATTTAGTTAATTCTTATTTTAGTTCGTTCATTAAGACACGACCATTGGATTTATTAATCTCATCTCCCTAATTATTCACATTATTCTATTTAATTTATCCAATTAAATATCTCGAATAATGCTAGTTAAAATTCAGGGGCATTACAGACTCCCCCCTTAAAGAATTTCATCCCCGAAATTTTAGTAAGGACAAAACAACAAGCATATAGCCCATGCAAGCAAAGCTAGTATAACCTACTAGCCAAATTCAATATAAACCCTATATAGAACATACCATCTAAAACAGCTCAGGAAAAGTAGCCCTAATTCTGTCTTTTGTCTTCCAAGTACAGTCCTTCACGTTGTCGCTCCATTGAACTTTCACCAACCTGACTGTCTTGTTCCTTAGCCCTTTCTCATCTTTTGCCACAACACGAACTAGTTGCCTCACAAAAGTCATATCTGGTTCCACCACTAAGTCCTCTAGTGCCATCGGAGCGATAGTAGTATCTAGATCATGAACATACTTTCTAAGATGAGAAACATGAAACACGTTGTGCACCCCGGCCAAACTGCTCGGCAAATCTACTCGGTATGCGAGTCTCCCAATCCTCTTTGATATAGGAAATGGTCCAACATATCTCGGTGCTAGCTTCCCGGTCTTCCCAAACCAAACCACAGCTTTCATCGGTGATACCTTGACAAAAACTCTATCTCCAACTAAGAACTCTAGGTCCTTACGCCTTTTATCTGCATAACTCTTCTGCCTAGACTGAGCTTCCTTCATTCTTTCACGTATCAACTCGATATTTTCCGTCGCCTCTCTCACCAAATCTAGACCAAGGACCAATCTGTTTCCGATCTCCAACCAGCATGCTAGTGATTTGCATGGTCTTCCATACAAAGCTTCAAAAGGCGTCATTCCTATAGTAGTCTGATAACTATTATTATAGGAAAACTCCACTAAGTGCAAGTGATCTTCCCAAGAACCACTAAAATCCAGCACATAAGCTCTCAACAAATCTTCCAGTACCTTGTTGACTCTCTCTGTCTGCCCATCCGTTTGAGGATGATATGTGGTACTCATCTTGAGCTTAGTGCCTAACACACTCTACAGGCTCTTCCAAAACTCTCTAGTAAACAAAGCATCTTTATCACTGACGATACTACTAGGAATTCCATGCAGTCTAACGATGTTCTTCATGCATAACTTAGGCAAAACAGGTGCCGTCCTGGTTGACCTTACCGGAATGAAATGGGCACTCTTGGTCAATCTGTCCACTATGACCCATATACTTCCATTACCCCGGTTTGACCTTGGCAACCCGTCATTAAAATCTGTGGATATCGAGTCCCACTTCCAAACTGGAATATCCAAAGACTAAAGCAAACCACTTAGCTTCTGATGTTCGACTTTTACTTGCTGACAGTTCAAACACTGTTTTACCCATAAGCCAACATCCTTCTTCATTCCTTCCTAGAAGAAACTTCTCTTCATATCCTGATACATCTTGGTTCCCCCAGGATGAATCATAAACTTCGATCGATGACATTCACTAAGAACTTCCTTCTTAAGGTCTCCAACATTCAGAACACATAACCGTTCCTTCTTTCTCAACCAACCCCTGTGGTTAAGAAAAAAATCCTTCAAATCATCAATCTCAGTTCCATCCTCTAACCTTCTAATCCTCTCGGCTAACACTGGATTCTCTTTCTGCCTAAAAGCAATTCGTTCGATTAGAACTGGTCGAACTTCCAAACAAAACATAATGGCGATATTCCGACTAGATCCAGCAGTCGACCTCAACTGCACACTGCAAGCAGCCAGTGCTTCCAAGTCTTTCCATTCCGCCAACATAGCTAACACCACATTCTGATGTTTCCTGCTAAGTGCATCTCCCACCTTATTTCCTTTTCCCGGTGTATACTTGATGCTAAAATTATAAGCTACAACAAACTCCAGCCATCTCTGCTGTCTCATGTTCAGCTCCTTCTGAGAGAATAAATATCGTAGAGACTTATGATCCGTGAATAGCTCAAACCTTTCTCCCAAAAGATAATGCCTCCACACCTTCAATGCGAAGATTACCGCTGCCAACTCTAAATCATGAGTAGAGTATCTCACTTCATGCAGTCTAAGCTGTCTAGAAGCATAGGCAATAACCTTTCCATTCTATATTAGTACAACACCTAACCCAATACCACATGCATCGGTGTAAACTACCAACCCCTGATTCCCATCTGGAACTACTAACACGGGCACATTGGTTAACAAATGTTTCAATCTAAGGAACGCCTCCTCACATTTGTCAGACCAAACAAACTTCACGTCCTTCCTGGTTAGCATAGTCAAGGATGCCGCTATCCGCGAGAAATCCTTAATGAACCTTCGATAGTATCCTGCAAGACCAAGAAAACTTCTAATCTCACTTACCGTCTCTGGTCTTTTTCAATTGTTAACAACTTCGATCTTATCCAGATCAACTGCTAACCCTTCCTCAAAAACTATATGACCAAGGAACTTCACTTCCTTCTTCCAGAAATGACACTTTGAGAACTTCGCTTTCAGCTGATGTTGCCTTAGCATCTCCAACACTATTCTAAGATGATCTGCATGATCCTTCTCATTCTTAGAATATACCAATATGTCATCAATAAAAACCAACACGAATCCAAGTACTCTCGGAAAACCCGGTTCATCAAATCCACAAAGAAAGCTGGCGCATTAGTAAGCCCGAATGGCATAACCAACCATTTGTAAGACCCATATCTGATCCTAAACGTCGTCAAAGGAATATTGTCCTCTGCCACCCTTAGCTGATGGAAACCTATCGCCAAATCCAGTTGGGAAAACACTCTGGCTCCACTGAACTGATCAAATAAGTCATCAATTCTCGGCAAAGGATACCTATTCTCGATCATCCTCTCGTTCAGCATACGATAGTCGATACACATCCTTAACGACCCATTTGGCTTCTTCACGAATACCATGGCTGTTCCCCAAGGCAAACTGCATAGCCGGATGAAATTCTTTCCTTCCAATTCCACTAGCTGCACCTTCAATTCCTTCATCTCGGTTGGTGGCATCCTGCTAGGTGGTCTACTTACGGGTTCAGCTCCCGGTACGAGATCTATCCGAAACTCGATTGCTCTTTTCGGGGGCAAGCCCGAAACTGGTTCAAACACATCTGTAAACTCTCTTGCAACATAAACCTGCTTCAACTCTGCTACCGCTCCCATGTCACCCAATAACGCATAAGCATTTTCGTCCGAACTCCTTAGTGAGTAAATAACTCGGTTACGGCTATTAGGGTGCTTCAATGATATTTCCCCCTCCTAGCAAAATATCCTAGCATCAGATCTATCTAACCAATCCATACCTAATATGATCCTGAAACCCACGAACTCAAAAACATATAAACCGCGTGCAAACATATGACCTAACAAATCAAGTTCTAACTGGACATATCTCATTCCCAAAGTTGCATACCCTCCTATAAGTTTCGCAACCCTTAAAGGAGTAATAAGGTATAAAGGTTCCAGACATAAGCAATCAACCAAATACTGAGATATAAATGAGTGCAATGCACCGGTATCAAATAGTATCTTAACCGGAGTACTATGAATCATAAGCATACATTCCATCACAGTTTTTCCTTTCTCAGCAACCGTTGGTCTAGAGGATGATGGTTCCAATGCAAAGACCTTTCCCTTTCCAGCTTTATCAGCCTCGGGACACTTGTCCTTGTAATGCCCCATCTGGCCACAGTTGTAGCACTTCACATTCGGCCTCACTGCAACTGCTCTTCCATCACCCGAGCGACACTCATTAGCATAGTGCCCCTTCTTGTCACACTTGTAACAAACAATATCAGCCTTGCTCTTCTTAGCTACTACCCCCGATTGGGCACCTTTCTTCTTGAAGAACTTCCGCTTCTTACCCTGAAAATTCTGAACCTCAGCTGGTTTCCCCTTTCCAAAAGTAGAAAGCATCTCATCATTCCGAATAGCCATCTCGACAACAATATGACACGGATCCCGGAGGTTTAGCATGGTTGCTCTGGCAATCTCAGGATTCAACCCCCTGATAAACTTATCATTCCTCCGAATGACTGTATCCATAGTAGCATATCCGTAACGGGACAGCTCATCAAATTCTGTAGCATACTCAATCACCGATTTATCCCCTTGGACTAAATCTGCAAACTTCCTTAGCAACACTGACTTGGCAACCTCAGATAGAAATCTTTCTTCGAACCTCCTTCGAAATTCAGCTCAAGTCAGATCTTCCTCAGGCTCTCCCATGGTAACTCCGTTCCACCAAAACAATGTTGCTCCCTGCAATTGCCTTGAAGCAAGTCTTCTCTTCTTCATATCCGTCAAGCCGAGATCTGCAAATATCCTCTCACAATGTAATAGCCAGTTCTCCACTCCTACTGCATCCTCGGTTCCCAGAAAAGGCTTCCCTCCATGACTAGCGTAATCCCTGCTCGGCTTGGCATAATTATTACCAACTAGGGCCACCGGATTAGCTCCTCTAGCATTCCCTACAACCACTCCCGTAGCTACTCCAGCTTGCATCATATTCACGAAGAACTGATACATTATCCCCATATCAACCGGTGGAATCTCAGCCCCAACATTGGCATTAGCATCTGGCTTTGCATTTGTCTGTCGACCCTGGTTGCTCCTAGTATTGGGTCTAACATTTCCACTTGTTACGATGTGTCTTCCACCTTGATTCACTCTTCCATTTCCTGCCTCCATATCTTACTTTCCTACTACCTGAAATCCAAACTTGGTAAGATACAGAAGAACGGTCTAAGAGAGCGGGGAATACATACTTAGGTATTTATAGCAAAGTACATATACGTTACTATAACGCTTACCCAAGCCCAATTATATTTTAGATTCATTAGATTATGCTTTAAAATCTTTTAAGGTTTAAATTCCTTTTAAGTACATAAACCATGCTTTGATACCAACTTGTAACCCGCTTCCGAAGGCTCAAAACTAACCACTACGGATGCTGCTGTCATCCATAGGTGTTATTTCTGAGTGATCGAAATCAGAATCTTGAAACTATTGACAACACAGAAACACAAGAATATGAAATTTTTTAAATTTCAACAAAACAAAATTTCTCATTTCTTATGAATTTCAATTTAAGATTTAATTGCATAATCCCAGACGTTAACCACATTCAGATCACATATACATGTACAAAATACGATAAGAGCGAAATATGAAGATGTCCCCTTATGATGATCAGAGAACTAATAAATATGAACTTTACAGTTCTTAGTATGTCACAGTGGAAAACACAAAATAGCTGCTATATAGCTAACACTGCCTCCTTCACGTCTCCAAAAGCTTATTCGTCCAAAAACCTAAAAGTCTCCCACTCTCAGACTACTCAAATTAATTTTGAGTACCCAAGAGTTTGTGGAGAAACACAAACTTCGAGTCAGACTATAAGTCTGGTATGAATAATACCCTATCATCTCTTATCATAAATAGATATCTGGTGAGACCACGCCACTTAGCAGAATGGGTTGTCCCCTCACTAGTATCCAAAACAAAACATGTAAATCATTTACTATGCCCCTTCATCCAAAACAATTAGTCTTAACATAATATGAAATAAAGCCATAAATCATATACATTGGATATCCCATTCAACCTTTTATTAGATATCCCATCTAAAAGCAATTCCCATCTAAAATCAATTTATTAGAGTTCCCCTCTAAAATCTTTAAAATGACTATCCGTCAAAACTTTAATAGGACTATCCATCCTAAATTCATCAAAATAAATGCAGATCATCCATCATACATATTTTTATAAAAGTTGGTGTGGGCTATCTATCGCACACTCCAAAGTTTTCCTAAGATGACTATGAACCCTTGGGTGCCAAATCCCGAGGCTAACCACCTCTGGCAAAACATTCTTTACTTTAGAAACTTGATGTGGGCTATCCACCGCACATTCCATGGTTTTCCTAGGTTAACCAAGAACCCATCACTTGGCAAATTAAAACATCATGATCCCCATGATTATTTATAAAAATTCATGATTCCCATGATTAGTTATTTTCCCCAGGTATACCAACTGTTTAACCTATTCCCATTGGTAGCCCCAATTAGGTTAAATTAAATAAAAACACATTGATAGCCCCAATGTAAATTTTCGAAAGCATATTTCTTTTTGTAACCCCAAACTATGTATCGAAAACATTAAACCCGCCCTGATATCTCCAAGGTTTTATAACATTCAATTAAAATAAGAATCTCCCTTACATATTCCAACAAAGATAAGTATTTTATGCTATAACCCTTCGAAGTAGCCCCTTCGAATTAGCAAAACTTTACTTAAGAAAAATGGCTAAAAACAGCCCTTTAAAACCATTCGAATGAAGTCCCATTTGAAAGAAATTAACCCTCCGAAGTTAGCTTTTTCGATAGCCTTCCATTTGAAAGCATCACAAAACCATACCTTTCGACCTTGTCGGAAGGTTTCTTTTCGACCTAGTTGAAAGGTTCTACCTTTCGACCTTGTCGAAGGCCTAGGGTATCCCGCCTATAAAACTATTTGTAAACTTTTCGAAAGTAATGAAACTCAAAACCTTTACGAATTTTCTAAACTTAAAACCATTCATCATTACTCCATGGACCCCAACATTTGCCCGTACTCATGATCGGGTTCTTTCTATACCTGTATGGGATTACTTTTCACACATTCCTTCTGCGTTACAACCCTTGAATGGATTGAATTGGCTTGCTTGTAACGTAGGCAAATTGAAATGCTTTGACTCTAATACAGTAGCTCGTGAAAAATTGTGTACGCTAAGGCTCTTTTTGAAATTACTCCAGAAAAACCCCTCCCTTCCTCTATTCCTGTGCAGCTTGCTGTTGGGCATGTTGTGGATGTCTGAGTTAGTTACGAATGGGTTCCCGACATTTGTTCTATCTGTCATTCCTTTGGTCACCTGGCCGCCGCTTACAAGCATTCAGCCGTCTGCCCAGCGGGTCCTAAGATTCCTCTGCCTCGACCCCCTATTAGGAAATGGATCCCTAAGGTTTCTACCACTGCCTCTCGGTCTGTCATTCTTCCTAATGTGCCTATTCCAGGTCCGGCTCCACCTTCTGTTGTTAGGCCTGCCTCGCCTTCAAATATTGGTGTTGTGGTTCCTTCTGTTATCTCAGTTGTTGCCGCTCCCGTTGCAGACCCACTTAGGTTGTACATTGTTTGGGATGAGTCCGAAAGGTGTTGGATTGATCTCAAATATGATATGAGATATAACCCCTTAGAGGAATCTTTCTTTAGATTTGTGTCTGATGATCAGCAGGAATTCAGATGCCTACGTTACAGTATTTCTAGTGATTCTTTAGTGCTCGCTACAATTGGCCAGCATGCGAATTAGATACTGCCATGTTAGTTGATGATTCTTGGGCCGATCTTTTATATATTCTCCTGATTCTGTGGATTACGGCCCATGCCTTGCCATGCTATTTCTTCCTTATGCATGTATTATGAGGACTACTCATATGGTATCTACCCATGAAATAGCGGACGACGGTGCATCTTCCTCTTTTGAGGAGACATAGTCGTTAGGTTATTTTTAATAGTTGTGGCACCTCTGTCACAATCCTATGCTATATTTTTCTCTTTATTAGTAGTTAAGGTGTTTCTACCTTACTCCTGTATCTAACTGGTTTTATTACGTTCGTAATACAAAGTGGATGGTCCACTATAAAACCGGCTGGCCTTGCCAAAAAAACCTTTCGAAATCATCGAAGGTAACCCCTTCAAAAGCATCAAAACATCCAAAGATAGCCCCTTCGGAAGCCTTTTGCCTTTCTAAAACATCCCTACTCTTCGACTTAGTTGGAAGGGTGAAGGCTCACCTTTCGACTTTGTCGAAAGGTATAAGCTGGCGGCTTAACCCTTCCTTTGAATATCCCATTTGAAGGCATATAAAACGTAAAGCGGAACGAAGTTGGAAGCTTCCCATCCACTTTGTTCCTTTTGAAGTTCTGAATTAAAAGCATACATCTCCTTCGAAAGCATGACTTTCGAAGGCATTAAAAACTTAAGTTTTAAAATAATGGGAAGGTTCGAAAGTAACCCTTTCCTCTTCCTCTCCTACCTTTTGACTTAGTAGAAAGGTTCTAAAACATATTTTTGGAAAACATTAAAAACAATTCTCTTGAAGGTTTAAACTTTCGAAGATCCACTTCGAAACCCCTTCTTGAGTATAAATTTTTTTATCTTTATAAAATGATGGAGTCGAAGGATCCCCTTTCGAAACCTATTAATTCGAAAGCATTTACATTTCCATTCGAAAGCCAAGGAAGCAGCCTCCATCCCTTCGCCTCTCTTCCTTCTGACACCAATCCTACCTTTCGACTTAGGCGAAAGGTAAATGCTTACCTTCCGACTTAGAAAAAAGGTACCTTTCAAGTTAGTCAAAAGGGTGAAAGCGAGCTATGTAGTCGGAAGCAAGTTCTAGGCCTACGGAAGTGATGGTTCCTCTTGATTGTCTAAATCTGATTGGTCAAGAGGCTTCATCCTGTACTTTTGAACAGTAAAAAGTACTATATAGTCAACCTTTTTCTTAAACACTAATCTTCTTCCCCAAAAAATTTTGAAAGCAATTTCCCTCTGAATTTAACCAATTCGGAAGCCATTTTTCAGTTTAGCCCTTGGGTATAAATAATTTAATTACCTTAGTAAATCACTAGTGAAAAATCCCCAAAAATCTGATAAATCATATACTTCAACATATTAAAATTTCAAAGCATATGAAGATCAAAACAACTTGGAATTTAACCAAAACTGAATAAAAACGTGTTAATTAGCCCATTAACATTTAAAACACCTATGTCTTATCCAAACAAAGGTTTAAATGGTTATATCCTAACCAAAATCATAAACATGAATCAAGTATAACCCATAACCGATCCACACATAGAAAAATGAGATGATAAACATGATTATTCACCTTGATTAGTTGATTGGAGAATGAGATAATTTCCTAACTTTAATTCCTTAGCTTTATCTTCAATTTATTGCACTTACTGGAGCTTTTAGTGGTCGGTCAAAATATAGGTGAGGAGTTATGAATGAGAAAGTAAAAGTTTATTAAAGTGGAAGAAGAGATATATACTAAGAAATGTAGCCCCATTTCCAAGTTTACCCCTTAGAAAAATTCCTCATTCTAAATTTAGTTAAGTCTTATTTTAGTTCATTCATTAAGACACGACCATTGGATTTATTAATCTCATCTCCCTAATTATTCACATTATTCTATTTAATTTATCTAATTAAATACCCCAAATAATGCTAATTAAATTTTAGTGGCATTACACTCAGATATCTCAGTCTTCGGTGGCTTATGGGGTTAACATGCGATGCCTCAGACATCTTAGTTTTGATAAATAATGGAGTCAACATGCGATTGCTCAAAGTTATCAATCCTCGATAGCCATTTGGGGCCAACATGCGATGGCTCAAGGATATAAATTTTTTATTTCCCTTTGGATTAGAACTTGATGGCCTTGAAGCAACATCCCTCGATAGCTTGCTTTATCAACTTGCGACAGATTTGAATCCATCGTCCTTTATTAGCTGGTTTTTGACTCTCATCTCTTGACATCCTCTTTTTTCTTTTCAATTTGTGATGCCTCGTCTTCAACCTTTAATAGCTTTTCTTATCAACATTTGATTGTCTATATTCATCAACTTTTGATAGCTCTATTTTCCATCCTTCGTTGGCTTCATCCATCAATCTTCTATGGCATCACACTTTGTTTATCCTTGGAAATTTGGGGTGTAATGCTTACCCCCTCCCGTAAGCAGTTTCTTATACTTTAGCATAAGTAAACTTCTATTCTTGTTTTTGCCTCTATTCTTCCCAAGTGGTTGTTCCTAGCTGTCGTGCTCTTTCATCATTGGTTGCTTGCACTTCTTGGCTTACGAAGATTCTAGTCTTAAAAAAATTAAAATTTTGCAAACTGTCTTATTGAAAATGTACTGCAAAGCATTGAGTTTCTGCAGTGTATTTTCATTTGCAGCAATCACCTTTATCGAAAAATATTTCTTTTGGTAAAAGTTTCTAACAAGCTTGAAAATCATTATATATATAATCATGAAAGTGGAGATTTTAAAAAAATGGATCTTTAAAAGTAAGAAAATCCTCTTGAAAGCTTCTGAAAGTGGTTTCATCAAAATTAATTGTCACTAACGCATGGTGGAAATTTCCTATGCTCTTAAAGAAGTCTTGTTTATTCTGAGTTTAGTCATTCACTGAATCAAGAGCTTAATCGATCTTCCTTCTTTGGATAGTTGTTTATGATCGTCATAATTTCTATTGTTTTCCTTCTTTGGATGGATGATTTGGCCAAGCATGATGATGGAATGAAAGGCTTAACTGACCACCGCTCTTTTGATGGTTGTTTTGATCAGACCTTGCGGTAAGACCGAGGCTTTTTGTCCATCTCCCTTGGATAGGTGCTTTGACCAGGCCCGGCGGTAGGATCAATGGCTTAATTGACCACCACTCTTTGGATGATTGCTTTGGCCGGACCTTGGGGCAGGACCAAAGGATTCTCATCCATCTCCCTTAGATGGGTGCTTTGACTAGGCCCAATGACGGGTTAAAGGCTTAATTGACCATCACTCTTTGGATGGTTGCTTTGGCCAGGCCTTGTGGTGGTACCAAAGGTTCTTGTCCACCTCCCTTGGATAGGTGTTTTGACCAGGCACGACGACATGATTAAAGGCTTAATTCACCACCACTCTTTGGATGGTTGTGTTGGCCAGGCCTTACGGTAGGACCAAAGGCTTATCGTCCATCTCCCTTGGATGGCTACTTTGACTTGACCCGGTAATGGAATCAAAGGCTTAATTGACCACCACTCTTTGGATGATTACTTTGGCCAGGCCTTGTGGCGGGACTAAAGGTTTCTATCTCCTCTTCCAGATATAAGGTGTTCTTCTGCTTAATGAATCTCGCTTACCTCGTCGGGTTTGGAGTCGAGTTAAACATACTACATCTCAGTCCAAGGGCAATTATTTAGAAAAAGAAGTCCTTTGATATTCCATTTTGTTCATCTAATATTATAAAGTATAGTTTCAAATGCTCAACATTCCATGTTGTTGATATCACATTTCCATTTGGTCTGCTTAATCGATAAGTTCCTAGGAGAATAACTTTGGCAATAACCAGCGGTGCTTCCTAGTTTGGTCCTAGTGGACCATCTGCATGGTTCTTAGTATTTTCCATCGCTCTTTTTTGCACTAGATCTCCCTTCTTAAATGCTCTTCATTCTACTTTTGAATTATAATATTTTGACATTATTCATTGGTATTCAACTGTCCGTAAAAAAGCTTGATCTCTTAATTCATTAAGTAAATCGAGTGATTCCCTCAGCGTATCTTGATTCGTTTCGTAGGTTTCATCCTTCGACATAAGGGCACCTCAATCTTAACTGGTAGCATGGCTTCAAATTCATATGTTAAAGAATTGAGGAGTGTTCGGTAGCCTTTTCGGTTGAAATCTTGTATGACCATAAAATGAGTGGAATTTCTTCTACCCAATTTCCTTTGGCTTTGCCCAACCATTTCTTTAAGATGTTCTTAATAGTCTTATTTTCTGCTTCCATTGCCCAGTTAACTTTCGGGTGAGCTACCGATGAAAAGCATTTTACTATTTTGTTTTTTCAAAGAAACAAGTGAATTCCTCGCTCTCAAATTAGGTCATGTTGCCAGAGATAATCTTATTTGGGAGTCTGAATCTAGTAGCTATATTCTTAATGATAAGCTTTAAAACTTTTCTAGTACTATTGTTTGGTAATTGTTCAGCCTCAGCCCACTTGGTAAAGTAATCAATGGCCACTACCGTGAACTTTGCTCCTCATTTCGAGACTAAAAGAGGCATAATTAAGTCAATTCCCCACACGCCAAAAGACCATGAACTAATGGTAAATTTATTCGGTGGCAACCCCTGAATTTTTGAAAACTTTTGGTACTTGTCGCATCATTTTACGTAGGTTAAGGCTTCCTCAGTCATATAGAGCAAGTAATATCCTTGCCTCATTACTTTCTTCGCTAATTTTACCCTATTAGAATGATAATAGTCAGAATATTGGTCCTATAATCATTTGTTTTTACTCTTTCAGAGCCTTCCCCCCAACTGCCATGCTCTTGAGTATTCTCCTTGTTATATATCGATTTTTGGATTTAAGATTGAGTTAGAACTAAGGCTTCATTATCTAGTTCCCCATTTCCTGACTCAATGCTAGGATTTTTTTGAAACCCAATGGGGACAATTTTGGCTTAGATGCCCTCCCGTGAACTTGCTAATTTTTCCAAGGAATCTGCCTGAGCATTCTTCTTCCTTGATATTTGGTGTATAGAAAAGTCTTCAAAGTGAATCAACATTTCATGAATTTTATTTACGTACCGAGCTAACAGAGCATTCTTGGTTCGGAATACCTTCTTTAATTGGCTCATCATTAATTACAAATTATTTGAACCAAAAATGGTCACAAACACCCAAGAATAGTTTTTGTAAAGAAGTAAATGAAGAAAAGAAAAATTAAAATGAGTAAATGAATAAGCAAGCAATAGAGAATAAGCAGTAATCAAAGACACAGAGGTTTATAGTGGTTTGACATTGTATGCCTACATCCACTTTGAAGATTGTACTCTTATTACTCTCTTATGATTTCGATTACAACAGTAGAACAAAGCATGCACTTGATTACAATGGAATCTCGAGTAGCCAGCAGCGTAAAGCTCCTGAAAATGAACCAATATGCCAGTATTTATAGGGTGAGATGACGAGATATTTCACTAAGATTTCGGTAGAGGGTTTTCCAGGTCCATATGGGCCCACCATAATGATCGATAGTCGTCATGCATTGTTTTGGAACAATCGGTCTAAATTTTACCGATCATTATTTTTGCTTCTAATTGCCATGCGATCATTTATGGGGGGTCCCACATACCTCTAAATCTTGCTCCTAAAATATGAAGTCATTCTAAGTTGTCGTTTATGAGATATGGATCAATCTTTGTCGTATTTGGGTTGCTTGCTGAGTTACACCGATCATTAGGAACGATTGGCATAAAACGATCGGTATTTCTTGAACTTTAGAGTTTTGACCTACGATCATTTTTGTGGACTCCACCCTTCAATATATTGATGCCCTGAAAGATTCAAGTGAATTGACTTTGTGGATTTTGAGATATCGATCGATATTTGCTAATTTGAGCTGTTTTATGGATCGTTCCCGATCGATCCATATAAATCCTTGCTTTGTCTATAACTCGAGCATATAAACTCCAATTGACTTGAAATTTGGAATGTAACTTCATGGGGCTATGCCTGTCACTCCATATTGATTGCACCTCCATTGGTTCCCGGTCCGGATCTGCTCGACCATCGTCCATAATATAGTATACAACTGATTCTCAAGGCTGGTAACCATCCATTTCTAGCCAAGTTGATGACATCACGGCCTTGCCAAAAGGCGGGATAACATTTGTCCCCTAAAGTACGTCTTGTACGAACATGATGTGCTCTGAAAAGTCATAAACTTCAATCGTCGAAAAAGGATTTCATTCAGTTCATTAAATAGTCGTTATCTTTTCGTTGAGTCACTTTCTTACTGAGGGTCGTGTCTCCTTTTATTCATTATGATTATTGGTCGACTTCCAATAGTATAAATACTAGATCCCAGCTTATCGATGATTGTCTTATTGTTTTTTCTGGTGATTATCAAGCCACAATAATCTGGTTTTGATCTTCCTTCGGTTGATTTCAGGTGTGAATACAATTTCTGTCGATTTCAAAAAAATTGAACTCTTGAACGTATACTGTTTCGTATACGTGTTTATACCTGACCCCCGATCATTATTACACATCCATGGACCATTATCAAGTTTCAAAGTTATTTCTTGTTTGTGTAAACAACCAAGACCGATCGTTTATCATTGCATAAAAGATTGGATCGCTTTTGTACGATCGTTTTTATAAACAAATGATCAAGGCCGATTATTATCACTGAATGGATTTTCGTACCCATCTATTTACGATCATCCTTGTATGATCGTTTTCATTTCCTATACACACACACACACACACTTTGAATCTAGGCTGATCGTTAGTACACACAGAGGAGTTTTCGGATCGTTCTGGGTGGTGGAACGATCGGGAGGAATTTCGGTTTTAAGAACCGACATACACACTTTCTATAAAAGCTTTCATAATTAACCTTTTTTGTCTGATCGTTTTTGGGCTTGCAGAATTTATGATCATTTAAAACGATCGGCTCAATTTTTTGGGCTATAAATGATCGGCATGTCTATCCATATGAAAGCATTTTACTTAGCAACTTCCATTTCCACTTCTCACTTTCGTATCATTCAAGCTTTCAACCAGAAAAGAAAAACAAATCGTCCTCCCTCTTCTCCTTCATCGCTCCAAACAACGATCTGAATTCTCCCACGAAGAATCATCTCTTCTCCATTCAAGCTCTAGTGGATCGACTTTCTCCTTTTATCCATTGTTGTTGCTTCATATCTCGTGGAAAATCTAGTTCGTATCGATCCCATCCTCCAAATCCAGACTTAGATAGGTTTATCCTTGGAATCGTATTGTGATTCGAACATGAGACTTCGGGTTTCATTTATTTAGTATTATTTGTTTTGATTGATAGGATTGATGGATTTGAAGTTGGTTGGAGGAAATGAGGTTGAAGGAGATAGTGACTTTAGCCGATCGTTTTTTGGGGAAGATGAAGTTGTGGAGTGGCTATTTCAATGTGGAACGATCGTTTACAAACGATCGGCCATAGTTGTGGACTTGAGGAATTTTTCAAGTGGGTGACTTGTTCAAACGATCGGTAGGATGGCGGAAAAAAAACGATCCGGTGGAAGTGCTGAAGCGAATGATCAGTGTGAATGTTCTTAGTGAACAATCGGTCTTGTTTGGGGAACGATCGGTTGTCAGCAAATTAAATTTAAAAATGGAACTTAAACAAGTGAACTTGAACTACTAATGAGCTTCGACCTTGCATACTTGAACGGAAATTTGAACTTGCATATGACTTGAAATGCACATTCGTAAATATATAATATTTGAACTTTGGAGGCCTTTGACAATTCCTTTTAAGCTCATCTGTGGCTCGAACATAAAAATCGAATTTTTATTTGCTGACAATCGATCGTGAAACTCAAATTGCATTGTTCCCTAATGACATAGAGAAACAGTTGAGACGGTTAGGAATGACGGTCACTCCGGTTGAACCTCGAAGTCTTGTCGTCTTTTTCGTCTTTAATTTCGTACAACTTATTACTGTATTGTATAGCACTTCACCGCACGACATTAGCACTCACTATGCATTGGGGGGCACAGGTTACTTTATCTAATCATGATTTTTATTGAGTTTAATAGCAATGGGTTCTAAACGTTCTAGGCCTCTTGCAGCTATGCCAGCTGGATCATCTTCTCAACTGGATAATCCTAATGTGGAATCAAGTTCTGCTACCGAGTCTAATAGTCCGTCCTCTAGTTATCATTCAGAACAACCGAAAAGCCCAGGCCCACAGTTTGCTTTTCCTGATGCAGTTCCCATTCTTCCACTATAGGTTGTTGATCCTTCTCCCGACACTTTGGAGGATGCAGTCATTCTGGAGGATCCTACTGATTTCGTAGCCTCTAAAATTAAGAAGGATGTTCTTCGCCGAATCTGCATAAGGCATGGAATTCCCTTTGACAATTTATTGGTTCCGTCACAGGATGATAGGGCTCATAGACCTCCAGAAGGATATACGACATGCAATAAATTCATGTGCTGGGTCGGATGCATCCCGCCATTTAACTCATACATCTGGGAAATTCTCCATTATTTGAGGATAGCTCCAGCACAGTTTCATCCGAATGGCTACCTCTTCTCAATTGTATTTGTATGGTATTTATGGAGTTCTTACATCGTCCTCTGACCATCGATGACATTGGGTTCATATTCTCTTTCAAGCGACGGACAGGGAGTCTTTCGTTTACATTTCTTGAGTCGGCGAAGAAGTGTCAGATTCTAACTGGCGCATGGAATAAATTAAGTGCTTTTAATAGTGAGTGGTTCTTTTTTCGATGTCCTCCCGATTTTGCTCGACAATGGCTGGAAATACGTAAGTGTTGTCCATCATTTTGATGTTAGCATGGAAAACCGATATCCAAACCGTACTTCTGATTAAGTAATCCTTTTTACAGGCACCGTCACACAGCCCAGCGGTAATCTTTATGAGGAGGCGGTCACGACTCTTAAAAATGCACCACCTGAAGATAGGAACATCAAATTTCTTCTCATGGATGAACGACTTATTACTTGGGCCTCAACATAGGGCCAACAAAAGTTGCTCAAACTACAGGGGTAAGAAATGGGCTGCATCCGGTCAAAGGGGCAATTGAATCGATCCCGTCGGGCCCCCAGCTATGGGTGCTCAAGAATACACCGATATTGATGTCGAAGGAGATAAAGGCGATGTGCCCGGTCACAATGATGATGGATCTAGTCATGGAGTCGAGGTCAAATCCTCGCACCTCAAAGCCTTTGGCTCTTGATAGAAGAAAAAAGAAAACATTTGTTTACAAATTTCCCAAAAGTTGCCTTTCTGATCAACTTAAGTTGTCGATGACTCCCAAGACTGCTCAAGATGAATCCTTTTCTCAACCGTCGGAGCGTTCAAGTCTGCCGCTTAATTCTTTGCCTGGTCTGCCAATACCGCATGACCTTGATGCTTTCCAGTTCACTGATGTGAGTGTTGATGGGTCAGAATCTCTCACCAGAACTGGCACTGAGATTCCAACTTCTAAAGGGGAAAATACACCAATGAGCAAAGTTCCTGCATTTGGTCCGTCGGGTGGAAACACAAGGACACTTGTACACACTTGCACTCGTCAACATTACATTGTGCTCAACTTATGCCCTTTAATGCTTAAAATTGATTAACTTTTGTTTTCCTTTGCAGGAACGGTGGTGAAGAAAAGAAATATGTTAGTTTCCCTTCGGGATATACACCATCAATGCTCCGGTTCATGCTCTAGCTCATACCGTCAAGGTAGCAGTCGAGAATATTATGATTCTAGTTATCGCTCCGGTCGGGACCAGGGTCATCAAGATAGGGATGATATTGATAAACCATCTCAAGATAAGCGTTAATCAAGATCTAGGTCCCCTCCTCCAAAGGGTTTCGATAAGCCAACTGATCGTTGGGATCCACTTGTTGATCCTTCTCATGGTCCCCCTTCCGTTTCAGTTCCTCCAAAGCCTTTAGTTCCTTCTTAATCTCAGCGGTCTAGTGATCGTCGTCGCTATAGTGAACATGTTGCTGCTCACAGCCCGGCAAGGAAAGCACTGAAGTCGAAATCGCTGCCGAAGATCCTATGATCGATCCAGTTGCTTGCGTGGCATAGCTTCGAGAAGAGTTCCTAAACCTATGTTTTGAAGGGTTCTTTTTCCCTCCTAATCTGAAGAGGGTCCCAGGCCATGTTCAAAAAATGACTATCGATTGTTTTACTGATATCCACAAGAAGTGTCATGAGTGGATGAAATCAGCGGAGAAGATGTCGAAAGTATCTTTCGAGCATGCGGCGAAAATTAAAAAGTTAAAATGCCAGGAGGCTCAGGATAAAAGAATTATCGACACTTTGACAAACGATAGAGGCTTCTAGGACCTCTCAAGTAGATGCCGAGGGTAAAGCTAATGCTACCGTCAAATCTATGGAGGAGATAAAGTCCAATCATCTTGATATGGTTCAAGTGTTACATTATCAAAATAAATAAATCGCACTCTAGAGAGATACAGCTCGAAGTAATGAATCTGCAGCCTTGAAGGAGATAGCAGAACTCAAGGCTAAGCTCGAGTACACGAATAAGGAGAAAGATGATGCTCAGAAAATTGCTCAAGATGCTTGTGATGAGCTGGTGAATGTTAGACTTGAGAGAGATACGACCGCTGAAAGGGCCAAATATGTTGATGCACTCATTCAACATGAAGTAGAAGCTGCCAAGGATAAGGCTAGGGAAGAGATAATGAACGACCTCGACCTGTTTCTTATTCTTTGCAACGCCAACATTCTCAAGCACAGAAATCTAACATGGCTTGGCGATGATTATCCCTACCATCTCTGGCCCATGTGGGAATTTCTTGTTGTAGAGGAAAAGAGACTCCTTAACACTGAGGAAATCGACCTGTCCAGGCTTGAAGGTGAAATTCTATTGGGCGATGAATCCAAAACATTGCATGATATTCAGCTTACACTTAAGAAATAATCTGCTGCTGCCTCTTTACATGAAGTAGGTGAAGGATCTGGGTTGGCACAACCCGATGTTACAAATGAATTGCCCCCAGCATCCCAAGCTCCATTATAGATTCTTCAACCATCCACGAGTATGATCCAAACAAGGCTCAACTTTCTCTAATTTTTGAATGCAATTCTGAGGGTATTTCATCTCAACTTAGGAGCCACATCGAGGAAGGTATTTTGTTGACATTTTCCGTCTTTCAAAAGGTTAGGGTATTATCAGTTGATATTTCTAATCTTTTTGCCTATTTTTCCTCAATTTTAAATCTGTTAGGTGTCATTTCTCCTCCCTTATAAGAGCCTCAATTGGAATCATAAGCGGCCATGATGGAATCCATCAAAGTTACAATTTCAGTCGCTGCTCAGGGTGTTAAAGAAGAAACCTTCATTATCGATGATCAATTCATGGAGGCACTATTCAAGGAAGGAGGGACCAACACCATGAGATTCCTTTCGATGAGGATGTCATAATCATGGGTTCTTCCAACCTTACAGATGAGCTCAGCATGGAAGAGCATGTTGAGAAGGAAGAGTTGTTGAAAAAGAAGGCGAAAGCTGAGCCTGTTGATATTGATTTCAATGAGCCGATTCCTATCCCGCTTCAAGTAATCCCTCCTGGCAAGATAATTCCCCGAGATGAGGCCCCCCTGCTTTCGGTGTTGAGAGTGCCTCGATCCCTCCTGCTTCTAAAGATGACGCCGCCTCAATCCCCATAACTGAAGATGTTTATTCCAAGAAAAGCCGAGGTGGAAAAGGATCGAAGAGAGGATCGAGTGGCAGTTCGAATGGATCCACACCTAAAAAACAAAAGAAAGAGAGGAAATCCAAGAAATAATCGTTGGGTTGATGTGATGTGTAAATAGCTTGGATATCTACCTTTTCTTTTTATTGGTCGTGTTTTCACGGTATGACCCTCGCTTTTACTTCTCATTTTGGATAAACTTGTATTATGAACAGCAAGTTTAGTGTGAATAAGAATTCTTTTATTCTTGTGTAGAATTCTCGTACATGCTTGTTTAAATGATCGAGCTATTACGTTTTCCATTTAATGTATTTATGATTCACTGCTCATTAGGTCAGATATCGATTCGATTTACACATCCCAAGGCCTCCCTAAGGTCATGGTCTCGAGTCGTATCAAACACTGGGCGGAGCGTTACGCTGTCGAATTCAGCACTTTGAGTAATTTATACTTCTGCCCCCAGTCTCAGGTTAGTAGAGTTAGACAGTGGATGGTCGAACTCCATTCTTAGCGAGTTTATACTCCTCCTATCAGTTTCAGGCCAGAGTTTATGGAATAGTGAGTGGTCGAACCGCACTCATCTATTTTTTTATACTCATATTCGCACTCTGGGGATAAGAGTTAGTTAGTGGGCGGTGAGATCGCACCTTTTTTTAATTTTGTTTATGCTCACACCTGCACTCTAGGGACGAGAGTCATTTCATAGTTAGTCGGTCACACCTATTTAGTATTTATACTCATATCCGCACTCTGAGAACATGAGTTATTTTGAAAACTGTCGAGTTTAGTTCTCTTTAGTCAGTCGTGCTGCCCTTAAGTATGGGGTTCGACTCAACAAGTGACCGGTCGAATCTCAATCACTCCCGAGTTCTGTCGGTCCCATCGAACAGTTGGATTTAATCGGTCGTATATCGCAACTAACATATACTGCAATAGCAGGTTACAAATATGATGGAAAATTCAAAGCTCTATTGCCGAATGAAAAGAAATGGCATAATTTGTCTTATTGCATATTTGAAAAACCAAACGCTAAAGAAAATCCTGAAATTAAATACAGCTAAGTTGTTGACGCCAAAAATTAGCATCAATATCCAATAGGATCTAGTAGAGATTAAATGAAGAATGAAATTAAAATGAAATAGAAATCATAAATGAACACACAGATTTTATAGTGGTCTGGTAATGTTGGCCAACGTCCACTTCATATTTTTATTGATCTTGCACTTGATTATGATTAGAAAAATGTTTGGATCAGCAAGGATCCATTAATAGAAGAATAAAGAATAAAAATGGCAGAGCCTTTGCAATAGATCGAAGAATCCCTTTTCTAATGCTATGCATGTTGTATTTATAGGGAAAAACGTCCAAGGATCGGGCTGAAACTTTGGTAGAAGAACCTCTAGATCCAAACGAGCCCACACAAGAATTTTGAGGCCCATTAGGGCCCATAATAGGGGTCAGTACCTATCCCTATTTTGATGTCTAAATCAGGTGCGATCCCTTTAGTGGGTCACCCATGATGTTAGCTACTTGCCTTCCAAATTTCATGCCATTCCAACTTACCATTTGTGAGATATCACGTTTTCCATGAAGTTGTGTTACATGCATCCTGATTTCGGCCGATCCCTCTAGAGGGATAGTTACTGATCCCTCCAGTATCTTCCAAATGCCATGCGATCCCTATGGGAGTTTCTCCATGTTGTATTATGCTTAGCCTCTAAGTTTCACACCAATTGGATTAGTGGAACTCGAGTTATTGATCAATCTTTGTTGCAATATGTTATGAACTGATTATAGCCGATCCCTATGGAGGGATAGGTACCAATCCCTCCAACTTGCTCCAAATCATACGCAATTCCTATGGAGTGTTCCACATGTTGTAGTTAGCTTATGCTCCAAGTTTAATGTAAATTGGATGTGTAGATATTGAGATATTGATCGATCTTTGCTATAAAATTGGTTTTAGCCGACCCCTATAAGGGAAGAGGGCCGATCCCTCCAAAGGGATAAATGTCGATCCCTCCAACTTCTCCAAATGCCATGCGATCCCCAGAGTAGACTCCCTAGGGTCTCCACTTCTTGTTTCCAAAGTTTCACTTCAATTTGTCTTGAAGTTTTTGAGTTATTAATTATTTTCTATCGAAATACATCAGCTCCCTGAAACATTCCGATCCCTTTTCATAGGTGAAGTAATATGCCAATAACTTGACCATACAGACTCCAAATGACTTGAAACTTGAAACATAGCCTCATGGCGCCTTCCTTGTCACTCCATATTTATCTCACCTAGTTTGGGACCAAAATTGAGGATAGATATCGATCCTCTAGGAAAAGGGATAGGCACCTATCCCCCCTACGGGAGGCATTATTCCATACTTAGATTATTCTGGAGAGTCTATCTCTTGGTCTTGGCTAATCATCGCTTCATATCATTGCCTACGCTTGACCTCTGCACCTAATAATCATCTTTTCGGACAGTCTTCCTTGATGAGTGTCCAATCTAACTTGTCCAGTAAGTCTGAATATAGCCGAGCCAAAAGGGCGGATAACATTTACCCCCCAAAGTACGTCTTGTTGGGTACATGACGTGCTTTGAATTGATGCAAGTTAGAGTCGCCAAAAAGAAATCCATCTAGTTTCTTGAATAGTCTCTATCCTTCCATTGAATTATCTTCCTAAAGTGTTGTATCCCTCTTTGATTGTCATGACGCTTGGTCGATTTCCAATAGTATAAATTCAGGATTATATTTCATTAGTTGCTATCTGCTGTTAACAAGAAAACTTGTCAACACCCCAAAGTAAAGTTTAAAGAAAGAGTGAGTTCTTTTTGGTCTCTTTTGGTTAAGTAGAGGGAGTAAGGATGTGAATACTTCCTTTGGTTCACCCTTTTGAATAGATCTTTATTGCAAAACTTTCCTTTGTTGACCTTTCGATCCAGTCGAAACACTTTTATTCTTTTCCTTGAACCTTTAAAGCTTACTGAAGATATTTGATTTTCCTTTCAAAACCTTCCTTTCAAAATGGTTGAGGTACCCTAAGGTTGGCTCTAAAGATTCAAGAGTATGGTTTGTTTAGATGGTTTCGACCTTGTCGAAAGCTAATTTCTTAAATGACCTGGGTCCGATTCTGGAATCTAAGTGAAAACAGGTTAGATTTTGAGGTTTCGATCCACTAAAAGGTGAGAGTTTGGTAAGTGGTGATTTTGGAGTTAAAGACTAGAATTACTTGGAAAAACAGGGGTTTCGACCCACTCGGAAGGCTCCGTTCGATGAAGTCGATACCTGTAAAACATAGTTAAATCCAATAACAGTCTTCATATATCTAGATAATCAAAAATATTGAAATCTTCCCTTTATTTATCCAATGATGACAATGCTAATCAATTTCCCCCAATTTGATTTACAAATTAGGGTTTGCAAATTTGCAAAGTTAAGAAAATGCAAGTATAGAGTGAATAAAATTTGGATCCCCAAAACTAGACCCCTTGGGTCTAATTTATAGATGCGGGTTAGCACCTTTCGACCCAAAGCTTTCGACCTGGTCGAAAGGTAGCTCTAGATACCTTCCGACTCCTTTGACACTTGCACATCCCTCTACAATGCTTTTGAACGGGCTTGAACGCTTCCGTCTTCATCGAAAGGGATGGTTGCGCCTTTTCTCTTTGCATTGCTTTGTTATCATAAGAAGAAAAGGTACGAGCTTTCGACTCTGCCGGTAGGTAATTTCCTGCGGTTTCGAGGTTGTTCAAGTGTTGATGGTTTCGACGTTGTTAGTAGCTTCCAAATGTATGCTTGCAGCTTGGTGCGGAACCTTCCCTGGATATTAATGGCTTCGACCGGTTCGAAAGGCTTGATTACACTTTCGAAAGGGTTGTCCTAATCAAGTCATCTTTCTCAGTGGTTTGAATGAAGGTGAAACCTTTGTTCAAAAGTTTAGCATGCATATAAAGGGTTGTCATTCATTGTCTTTGAAAGGTGTTTCTCCAACTCATTCGAAAGGTTTTCATGGATGTGGAAGCACCTTCTTCGAAAGGGAATCACAGAAGCAGAAGGGTGCTTTCGACCCCTTCGAAAGGTTGTAATATTTCTAATCTTTGGCTGCAGCATCCCTTCGACTCCTTTGGAAGGTCTTGTTGGAGCTATTTTCTCTTGTTCTACTTTTCTTCTACTCATTCTGGTTTTGACAAGGTCGAAAGGGTTTTTGGTATTAACATTTGCCCCCTCCCCTCGTGAAGGTATGCCCTTGACTTTCGAAGTCAACCTTTTCGAAACTCTCAATGTTTCCCACCTTTTCATATTCCAGTGTAAATCTTAGCCGTTCATTTAAATCTGATCGAACGATTTTCTACCTTTGCTGACTTTTCTTATAAACTATGTTCTCCTCCTTTCTTCTTTCATTCATCTGCAATCGATATAAACTTCGAGCAAAAATCAAAGTTCTCAAAATCTCAAATAATTTTTATCTCCAACAAACAAGAATCCAGATCTAAAGTAAGTCTCTATTATCTCGTTTTTTTTTTCGAATTTATATTTTACAGTGAATCTTGATTTCTCAAACTTTCACAGTTTGGATTTTGAATTATCATTTTGATTTACTTGCAACTGTTTAAGTTTTTATCTGCCTGAAAGCATTCTTTAATTTAGTTTCATGGTTTGATTCGATTAGTTTTTCTTGTTAATCTTCATTTTAATCCTACCTGGTCCTGATTTTATTGTGATTGTTGTCTTTAGAAAATTCAAATTTTCATCTCAAAGATTTCAAAATTTTAAATAGTTGATTTGCGTTTAAATCCATTTTCTTATTAGTTTTTGAATTTCTGGGTTGAAATCGGGTTTGGGGAAGAAGGAAGTTTCTGTTACTTCGCCTAGAAGCTTTGAGCTGTACGAATCAAAATTTAGCGCCACAATTTTACCTTTCTACCCCTTCGAAAGGGATTAAGGCGGCAACTTTTGTTTTTCTTTCTTAGCCTCTTTCGATGGAGTCGAAAGGCAACCCAATGCTTCATTTGATTGACCTCGTCGAAAGATTATATAGTATAGTTAGTATGAAGTCAACCTTTTTGAAAGCAGTTTTGTATTTTAGCATATTTAGATACCTTTCGAAGAAGTTGGCTATCGTATCTTACTAGGTAATTACTTAATACAATCTTTCGAAAGCATAAACTCTTTCTTATAGGTTTCGCAACCTTTAGTATATACTTATTTCCAATTTGTTTAAGTTAGAGATACATACATTTTGTAAACAGGATTGAAGAACGGTACTTTGTATAAGTTGCAAATCAAGTAAAACATTCCGACTTAGTCGAAACCTATTGTAGTGATTGAAATTTAGTTACTGGTAAGCTTTCGAAACCACGCACCCCTTTCGACTCTGTCGAAACCCTCTGTATCTAATAATGATTTGATCATCACTATATACCAATATCGTCGAAACGTTCTTATGACTTCTCATTTTTACTAATATAATTCAAACTTAAACCGTTTGACTTTATTGGCTTATAGGGTTTCGATATCATACATGCTCGTTTAGAAAAATTGAGTTCATAGGCTTCGACAGTGTCGAAAGTTTTTCTGCCCTGTTTGTTGGATGTTGATTGCGTATTCTTTATTCAAATTTGTTGTGTTGGTTTTAACTACTTTTCTTTTAATAACAAAACTTCTATTGATCTTTTGACATTGTTGAAGTGTGTTTATTGGACATATACTTTCATCCTCCCTCTCGACTCTGTCGAAAGCTCAATAGATTTTATCCTTGGGCTTTCGACATTGTTGAAGGGTGTTAACTTATGTTCTCCTTTTCGACTCTATCGAAAGCTCAATAAATATTATTTTTCTAACTGTAACATTCTTTCAAGAATACGAAATTTCATGTTTTACTTGTTTGACATTCTAATTGTTGTAATAGGTTTCAATATCCTTGAAAGAATGTTAGTTTCATAACATACTATAATTTCTAACTGAAATGATTTCACCAGGCAGAATCATGAGTTCACCCAAGAAGATTGAAGCTATCTCTAAACATTCCTTAATATTCACCCAGGATGAGATGGATGCGATTCTCAATGACTTTGGAATTACTGGGGTAGAAGCCATCCCCCTTCTGAAAACGAAACCATTCATAACCCTCCTGAAGGGTTCTTTGCCTACACAGCAATCCATATCTGGCATGGAGGATTCCTTCCCTTTCCTGACTTCTTATCCAAGTTTATAACCTACCTCGGAGTTGCTCCCATTCAATTATCACCCAACGTGTACACCTACCTTCTTTCCTTGGAGCTCATGGCCTTAAAGTCCGGCATACCTACTCTTAATGCAAAAGTGCTGAATTATCTCATTCGGATGGTCAAGCTTAGCAACTCGAACAATCAGATCTTCATAGCCAACCCTCCCAAAAAGCTGATTTTTGAGGGGGAGAATAAGTTCAGGGACTGGGAAACACAATTTTTCTATGTTAAATGTTTTCCCAACATTAGCTGGACTTTCTCTTCTCCACGTAAGTTAATCTCAGATTTTATCTTCCCATTTATCTATTTTCCTTTGCTGACCTATGCTTTTGTCAGGTGCTTCTTCTAAAGAGCTAAATGAAGAAGATTAGAAGACAGTAAAGTTGTTGATCATCGCTTCAACTAAGATTGGAAACAGATTGACCCTGCTGAATCCCACAAATTTACAAAAGCACTCTCTTTCCTCCTGGTAGAAGATACTTGGTCAACCTCCACTGGTCCAGCACACATCCCAGAGTAAGCATTTCCTTTCCTTGGGAGATCCACAAAACTTCTCCCCGACGTCACTAATCTGCCCTGATCACTCTAGTAAGCTTAAACACGACACTTGTAGTTATTACTGTATTACTTTTCAAATCACTTTATTGACTCATAACTTGCTTAGATTTTTTGCAGCTGCTCTTCAAGTTGAACAACCTTCACGTGATCCAGCTCTCCCTTCTTCAACTTCTTGTGTGCCATATTTTTCCTAAGCCATTGCTAGATCAAAGATGGCCCCCAAAACAAAATTGGGTAGAACGACTATGGTGGAACCATCTTCGAAGAGAGCCAAAATTATCGAGGTTCCTGATTCTCCACCATTGGAAGAAGGAGAGTTTGTTAATATTGACAAATCTCTGGAAAGCCCAACCATCAAAGCTTCTTGCAATCAATCTAAGAAGACTCCCACAAAGGTTGATCCACTTTCTCGCGTCGTCATTTCCAGCTCTCCAAGTGTGATCGAGCAGATGCAGAAGGACTTGGGTACTTCGACTCCTAATCAAGAGCTGAACCTTCCTAGACCATCATCTCCTACAGATTTGAGTGACTTTGAAAAGATGGTCAAATCTATCTTAAACTCTTCGTCATTTGCTTTAATTCACCCACCGTCTTCTGTTCCTGATCTGGCGGGTCACTATCGGTCTCTTATAGAACAACAACTCCTGGTGTGTTTTACTTCACTTAACTTTATTATTACTGTTTTTCCTTAAGTTTCTGACTTATGTTATACCTTTTCTTCCAGATTTCCAAGAGCTGGTTCTCTTTACATGAAACTGAATCAAAATCCTACATTGAATCATCTAAGCTTCAAGAGGAGATTTCTAACTTAAACAATCAAGTTTCCTCCTTATCTACGGAGAAGAATGAGGCTATGATTGAATTGAAGCGATTGAGGGGTTCTCTCACCCAATCAGAATCTATTATTTCAGAGGAGAGGAAAGCTCGTTAACTCCTCGCTGATGAAAATTTAGCATTGAAAATGACTCTAAAAGAGTCCAAGGAGGAAAAGACTCGAATGGCGGCCAAAAAATCTTCATTAAAGAAAAAGCCAAGTAAAAATAAAGGTTCTTTAAAGTTGGCCATCAACACCATTTCTGATGCTAAGCGGCGTGTGTCACAATTTATCGACACTTCTCTTAAGGATATCGTCATGTATTCTTTTGAAGATGCTATGATGCTCGCCTATCTCATCGATAAAGTCATGGACAAAATTGAAAAGATGGAGCAGGGGATTGAAGTCGTCCAAAGGGAGGAAATCAATGCCTTAAAAATCCTATCTTTTGAAATTCCTTCCTTCGAAGTTGAATCCGACTCCGAAGACGAAGGTGACAAAGATTAGTTTGTCGAAGAAGAAGGTGGCGGAAATGATGATGATAATGATAATGATAATGATTATAACGACGATGATAACAACAATGGAGGTCAAGGTTCAAGCGGCGATGGAGTTGGCCAAACTGAAGCTTCTAAAAAGGATGAGGATGATAATATGAGGACTTCTGAAAAGGTTACTCCTGATCCGTCTCTTCATGAAGCAGGCCCGCCTAAATCTTTTGCGCCTTCTGGCCTTCAAGAGGATCCTACTTTTATTAATGTGGAAGTGCCAAAAGAGAGAGAGCAGGTTTCGCAAGTATCAATCCCGTATCTTAGGTATGGGATTCTCTGTTTAAACATCTTTCGCTTCGAAGATAGTAATAATTTAATCATTTATTTTAGATAAGAAGGAAATCCGTTCACCCCTATAAAACCAAGCTTGAAAGAAAACAAGCGGAAATAAATAGTTTATATAGGGAGTTAGATAAACAATTGAAGGAGCACAACATTCTCTCTGATAAATATCATAGACTTAATAGAAGTGCAGTAGTGTTAGCATCCTTCATACATCAAGAAGCTGCACCACGATTGAGGAGGGCGCGCCTTCGATATGACGGTCTTCTAAAAGAGAATCGGGAATTGATCACACTTTTTTGGATGTTGATTGAGGAAAGAAATATTCTGGTAGATTTTCTATATAAAGACTATTGTAGACACCCAACTGTAGATTTCTCATATTTAGGTGACTTTAGTGGAGTTTACTTATGCGTCTACACAAGAGATACTTGGACGAATTTGGATCTGACCTGTATCCTAGAGCATGTTGGAATTTGCCACGAGTCAGATCAATTTCCTAAGACTTGCCTTCTGATAAACTTAAATATTATAAGGACAAGTTTATTTCTAAATTGTTTACAAAGTTGATTTTGTATGAACCGGATGAATAATCATGAATATGTAATAATATTGATTTGTGAATTTTTGTTTTAGCTTTTCTTTTGTACTTAGCTGCATTTTATTATGTCATCACAAAGTGAATGTCCCTCAGGCAATTTTGTCTCTAGAGATTGCCTAAGCCAGTATGTTAGACTAAGAAGAGATTATCTCGTAAAGACATCAATTTTGAAATCTTCAAAACTAGCCAGATATTGTTTCCTTAGAGATTTGCAAAAACTTTATATGGAACATCCTCTTCTCCGCTTCGATTTTCTCGGTGAAGAAAAAGAAAAGCTACTTAAAGAGATCTGGACATATCATACCAAACTAATATGTGGTCGTGATAGTCCTCCTGCCGGAGAATGTGACTATAGTAAATATCCTCTGGTTATTACTCCGGAAGGAATTAATGTTCATTTTGACTCAACGGTTATTCTTTTTGCTAATTCATTAAATAAAGCTAGAAATGCAGTTTCCTAACTTTAGATGTAAAGTAAATGTCTAATTGTACATTTTAGTTTCATTGTTACTTTAGTTGTAATCTTTTATTGCCGTAATAAAGAAATTGATTATTCTAGTCTTGACTTCATCCTTTTTCCTTTTTTGTTTAAATATGAGTTATAGTTATCTGCAACACCTCTCTCGTTAGATTCAAAATCTCGATTTATCAATATTAAAGACAAGTTGTTAGCGGATCTTGAAAAGAGAAAACTTCTTGATGATACTTTATCTGCTCGTTTCTAAGGTGACACAGAAGCATTAAAATGGTATTGATGATTTTTGCTTCAGAAAACAATTATCAGAAATCTTAACGATCAAATCACTAATTTAGAAGCTGATGTTAAGAGCACGAGTGAAGCGATTTTCACGTTGAAGCGTTAAGTCAGATCAAATCCTTTAATTGACTTTGACCATAAAATGTTGGAGCTTCTACAACAAGTAAGTGATTTGGAAATTAAGTTGAAAGATAGTCAAGCTCAATGTGAATCGCTCGAATTCATTATGGGAAGTAATATTTCAAACGTCGATTCACCAGATTCTTCCACTGTTCCCTCTGTTGAAAAATTAACAAGATCTACTTCTCTTGGTATCCAAAATTTCCCTACTATAACTAACCCTCACCCTGGTTTAGACGAAAAAGTAGTAGGAGAATGGTGCAGGAAAGTCAAATTTGAAATGATGAAGTATTTCGATGAGCAACAAAAGATGAGACACTCACTACACATAAATGATTATGCTACTAAAATTCAAAATCTTGAACATAAGAGATATTTTCTTCAGAAGCGTATCGCCAACTTAGAAAGGGAAATAAAATTCTTAAAGGTGCAAACAAAGCCTTTAACCGTGCTTTGAAAACCAACATCGAGGCTATTGATGATGAAGACAAGATGAGAAAGTAAGAGAAGAAACTTAAAGAAGTTCTTTGCATTGCTATTCATCACATTGTAGATCCTTTAATTGTTGAGAACCTTAATAAAGCCGTCCAAGACTTATGAACCATTTATTTTAATTGAAGTGTATACATTTGTTCTTGTATACTTGTAAATAATTTCAAAAACCGTGTAAATTGTGAAATATTTGTAAATATAACCTGGTTCATGATCTTTTCTTGCAATGTTGTTTTTGAAACGTCTATTTGGTAGCTTGTACCATAATTTCTTTATTTGCTGGATCTTCCAATCCTTTTTGTTGTTCTGCTTTCCCTGAAAAGCACGAAGCAAACAATATTTCCTATTGTTAGCTTGAAATATAAGTTTATCTATATTGTTTGCAGAGATAAATAAATCATTATGTCAACATATGACAATAAGTGAAAAGTAATCGCTTTTGATGAAATGTTTTGCAACCCATCCTTGGTAATGATAAGAGATAACTAAGAATTCAACTTTGAACATATTGTTGGAATATCTAAAGTCTGATGGTAGAAAACCATTGTCTCAACCAAGGTGTAAATGTTTTTAGAAAGTGATCCTTTGGAGATAGATGACAGAAAGTTAATAATGACCATGTAATAGAAGTCCGAAGATCATTGTCTGAACACTTGTGGTAGAAACCCAATGACCCAGATTCGGGCATAATAAATGATCAAAAGTTAGGTAGTTTGGAACCCAGATTAGGGTATTGGTGGATAATAACCATAAATCCATGATAATCTTCTTAATAGAAGACTTGGGCATAGATTTGGGCATTAATGAGTGAAGTTAAGAAATAGCCTCAAAACCCTGATTCGGGTGAAGTTAACTAATCTCTCAAAACCCAGATTCGAGTGTTAGTGGTAGTGGTAGATAATTAGAAATCCATAATAATTATCTTCATAATAGAAATATCATGCCCAGATTAGGACATTAATAAGTGAAGTCCGGTAATAGTTTTGAAACCCAGATTCGGGTATTAACAGATGAAGTTTAGAAATGAGAAACCTGAAACCCAGATTCAAGTATTAATAAACAGAATTCTGTTCCACCCCTTTAGGTTTTGACTTCTTTGACATGTGTGAACCCCTTAGGTTTTGTATGTAGTTATGGTTTGATTGGCTACTCCTCGAGCTTGGATATCTTAGTCCACCATTTGATATGCCGCTTCTTGGGCTTGGACGTCTTAGTCTGATGTTTGATGTGCTGCTTCTTAGGCTGGGACATCTTAGTCCATTATTGATATGCCGCTTCTTGGGCTTGGACATCTTAGTCCGTTGTTGATATGCTGATTCTTGGGCTCGGACGTCTTAGTCCATTGTTGTCGGGTGCTCTTGGTTAGCTTATTCTCAAGCTGTAATCAAGGACTTATCCAATCTCCCTCCAAAAGGCGCCTTAACCTGGCCATAACGTGGTGCGGCCAAGGGCTTGACAATGCTTTAACTTGGCCATAGCGTTGCGCGGATAAAGGCTTACACTCTTCCCTCCAGGAGGTGCCCTTCCCTAGCCATAGCGTGGAACATACAGGGGCTTGTCGATGCTTTAACCTGGCCATAGCATGGCATGGATAAAGGCTTACACTCCTCCCTCTAGGAGGTGCCCTGCCCTGGCCATAGTGTGGCCTGGACATGAGCTTGTCGATGCTTTAATTATCCTGGCCATAGCGTGGCACGGATAAAGGCTTACACTCCTCCCTCCAGGAGGTGCTCTGCCCTGGCCAACTCGGCGCGGACAGAGGCTTTGACCGTTTAAGGTAATG
The DNA here is from genome assembly GCA_030737815.1 of Allium fistulosum. Lineage (NCBI taxonomy): Eukaryota > Viridiplantae > Streptophyta > Magnoliopsida > Asparagales > Amaryllidaceae > Allium > Allium fistulosum. The sequence continues at coordinate 426,694,668 of CM060906.1, forward strand.
TCCAAATGAAAAGAGCATTTCACTCCCAACCATGTAGATTCTCTTTAGTAAAGTAACTCTTTATTAACCTCATTCAGTATCTCTTTACAAACTCATTGATTTTGCCTTAACGGAAAAAGTTGATTATCATCCCTTCCAGGACTTTGTAGTGGTTAGTTTCATTACCATTCATCATATGGTAATGGCATTAGGATCCTCCCATATTCCTTTCATATTTTGGTTTTTCTTTTGTGATGGCCAATAGTTGAGCTCATCTTTGGTTAGCAAGTAGACATTCTTAACAGATGTTGTTAAGTTGCATTCCTTTGGAAGTCTCGACTTGAAACTTGTTTCTCAAAGATGATTTCTAGATCTTTTATTACTTGGCTCTGGAGTTACACTTTTATCAACTGGATTTCTCTTTAAAACCCTTTGTAATTTCGATGTAGGTAGTGTTCCACTTGTTTGATCCCATTTGTGTGTAAAGGCGTTGTAATCAGCCATTATTCCCTCTTCAAAGATTGTGCCTTTGGTATAATGTTGAATTGTTTTCCTTATTTGATCAAACAAGTTGTCACTCCCACTTTCCTTTTCTCCTAAGGCAAAGATTGGGGTGGGACCAATATGAAAAGGGTTTAAACTCCATTTAAGTGGATCATAGGCTTCGAATTTCTTTTTCCTTATGATCCTTAAAGCCTTCATCCTTAATAGTTGTTCTTCTTGTAGATTCCTATCATTAGTTGTCTCATGGGAGAATCCAATTATCTGTGGCTCCGATGAACCTTGCTCGGATCTTTTGACTCTGCAAGTCATGATGAATTAAGGTCTTGAGTAGTTAAGCTTGAAATAGGATTGGGTTAGAGAAAAAGGTGTTGGTTGTTCAACAAGGTCGGAGGTTCAAGCCCTCCTTCTTGCGCTAAAATATTAACAGGAAAACTTATCAACACCCCAAAGTAAAGTTTAAAGAAAGAGTGAGTTCTTTTTGGTCTCTTTTGGTAAGTAGAGGGAGTAAGGATGTGAATACTTCCTTTGGTTCACCCTTTTGAATATGTCTTTATTGCAAAAATTTCCTTTATTGACCTTTCAATCCAGTCGAAACACTTTTATTCTTTTCCTTGAACCTTTAAAGCTTACTGAAGCTGTTCTATTTTCCTTTCGAAACCTTCCTTTCGAAACCTTTGAGGAACCCTAAGGTCGGCTCTAAAGATTCACAAGTATGGTTTGTTTAGATGGTTTTGACCTTGTCGAAAGATAATCTCTTAAATGACCTGGGTTGGATTCTGAAATCTAAGGGAAAACATGTTAGGTTTTGATGTGTCGATCTACTAAAAGGCGAGAGTTTTGTAAGTGGTGATTTTGGAGTTAAAGACTGGAATTGCTTGAAAAAACAAGGGTTTTGACCTACTCGGAAAGCTCCTTTTGATGAAGTCGATACTTGTAAAACACAGTTAAATCTAATAATAGTCTCCAAACAACTAGATAATCAAAAATATTGAAATCTTCTCTTTATTTATCTAATGATGACAATGCTGATCAATTTCCCCCAATTTGATTTACAAATTATGGTTTACAAATTTCCAAAGTTAAGAAAATGCAAGTATAGAGTGAATGAAGTTCGAATCCCCAAAACCAGACCCCTTTGGTCTTATTTATAGACGCGGGTTGGCACCTTTCGACCTGGTCAAAAGGTGGCTCTAGATACCTTCCGACTCCTTTGACACTTGCGCATCCCACAACAATGCTTTTGAACAGGCTTGAACGCTTCCGTCTTCGTCGAAAGGGATGGTTGCGCCTTTTCTCTTTGCATTGCTTTGTTGTCATAAGAAGCAAAGGTACGAGCTTTTGACTCTGCCAGTAGGTAATTTCCTGCGGTTTCGAGGTTGTTGAAGTGTTGATGGTTTCGACGTTGTTAGTAGCTTTTGAATGTATGATTGCAACTTGATGCAGAACCTTCCTCGGATATTAATGGCTTTGACCGGTTTGAAATGCTTGATTACGCTTTCAAAAGGGTTGTCCTAATCAAGTCATCTTTCCGAGTGGTTTGAATGAAGGCGAAACCTTTGGTTTTGAAAGGTTTGGCGTGCATATAAAGGGTTGTCATTCATTGTATTCTAAGGTGTTTCTCCAACTCATTCAAAAGGTCTTCATGGATGTGGAAGTACCTTCTTCGAAAGGAAATCACTGAAGCGAAAGGGTGCTTTCGATCCCTTCGACCCCTTCGAAAGGTTGTAATACTTCTAGCCTTTGAATGTAGCATTCCTTCGACTCCTTCGGAAGGTCTTGCTGGAGCTATTTTCTCTTGTTCTGCTTTTTCTTCTACTCATTCTGGTTTCGACAAGGTCTAAAGGGTTTTTGGTATTAACATCTATGTCCAGTTCTACAGGGCTAGTAAGCTTTGGCTATCTGATCGAATATTTTCTTTAATAACTCCAGGTGAAAATTCAATTTCTGTTGATTTCAAGAAATTGAATTTTTTGAATATACACGTGCATGTTCAGGTACACACTCATGTCATTGGCTCCTGGATGCATTTGTACGCTCATGAGTCATTACCAATTCCTTCTAGTTTAATTGCAATTGGATTGCAATTTCTTGTTTATATATTATTTTATAATGAAATAGGGGTTATAATAAGTCATTCGATGAGAGGGGACTTCAAGTTCTACAGGGATGACAACCTCAAAGCCGTAAGCAAAGGCGAATAGAGTATGGCCAGTCCATTTTCTTGACGGCGAGCAACTGCCGCAAATCTCTTTTCAATATGGTGCTAATGGTAGAATTCTTTAAATTTAGCGTTGTCGAATTGGGTTCCATTATTAGTTATAATGGTTCGTGGAAGGCCAAATCGACAGATGATGTTCAGGACAATGAAGTTGATTATTTTTTTCGTCGTGATTATGGTTAAAAGTTCTACTTTAGCCCATTTGGTGAAATAATCAACTACTACAATGGCATATTTCACACCACTTTAGAATCTGCAAGAAGCTGATGATGTCAATACCCTAGGTGGAAAACGGCTATAGATTGGCCATTTGAGTCATTTCTGTTGGTGGGGCTCTCAAAATTTTTGCAAACATCTAGCACTCGTCGCATTGTCTGGCATGATCAACTGCATCTTGATTGACAGTAGGCCATTAAAACCCGTAGCAGAGTATTTTCTTTGTCGAGGTTTGCCTCCTGGTGTGATTGTCGCATTCTTCTTCATGGACTTTTCTCAAGTCTCGTTTGATTTCATCATGGGCGATACACCGAAGCAGAGGAACAAAGAAAACCCTTTCTATACATGGCTCCTTCTTGGATGATGCAGCATGAAGCTTTGGAGAGGATCTGTCATTTTTCATTATTCCGTCGAGGAAGGATCCCCCGTTGTAGATAGTCTTTGATAGGAGTCATCCATGAATCCTTTTCTGGCTCCGTCTCCAAGATCTAGTCGATCTTCATCTGTCAATTTTTGGAATGTTAATTATTTCAATAGGGACAAAGTCTATTTGTTGCGAATCTCCAGAACTAGCCAGCATGGCCAGTGACTCGGCTTTTTCATTTTGTTCTTTGAGGATGTGTGTAATGGTGTAATACTCGAAGTCATCCAGTAGCTCTTGGAACCAACTGAGATAAGGAGCAAGACGTTGCCCCTAGCAATATAATCTTCTCTAACATGGCATAATACTAACCAGGCATCATAAAAGATATGTAAAGTTTCCATTCCCAGTTCTCTAGCAAGTTTGAGCATGGCTATCAAGGCTTCATACTTAGCTTCGTTATTTGTTGAAGGAGTCGAGTTTTAGGGCATAACAGATCGATCGTTCCTTAGGAGTCATTAACAAAACTCCGACGCCAGAACATCGATCATTGGAAAGTTCCATCCGTGTATATTTTCCATCGATCGGTCGGTTCTCCATTGCTCTTAGGATAGTCGTCTAATGCAGTGAATTCAGATATAAAATATGCTAATGTCTGTCCCTGTACAGCTCTCCGAGGGAGATAAGTGATATTGAATTGGCTTAGCTCGATATTCCATTTGAGCAACCTTCCAGACATCTAAGGTTGCTGTAGGACTTGTCGTAACGGCTGGTCCATATAGTGTTAATAGGGTGAGCCAGAAAGTAAGAGCGGAGATTTCGTGATGAAATCAACAGGACGTACACGAGCTTTTGCAGCTTTGGGTAGTTTCTGTTAGCACCTGTCAATCGCTTGCTAACATAATATACAGGCTTCTGGATCTAATTCTCTTCATGTAATAGTGTGGCACTTATGGCGTGTACCGACATCGCTAAATAGATGTATAAGTCTTCATGATCCAGCGGTTTAGATAGGATAGGAGGTCTCTCTAAGTGTTCTACCAGAACTTAAAACGCATCTATGCAATCATACGTCCATTCAAAGTTCCTCTTCCCTCTTCTGATCAAGTCGAAGAAAGGAGTACACTTGTTGGTGGCCCTGGAGATAAAGCGGCTTAAGGCTACAACCTTCTCATTTAAGCTCTGTACCTGTTTAATCGTCTTCGGCACTTGGATGTTCTGGATTGCTTGAAACTGCTCGGGATCGGCTTTTATTCTGCAAGAGTAGACGATGAAATCTTGAAATTTTCCTGACGCAACATCGAAAGAGCATTTCAGGGGATTTAGTTTCATTCCATATTTTCATAGAACACTGAACATCTTTGCTAGGTCATCGATGTGGTTGTTTGATCGTCGAGACTCCATGAGCATATTATCCACATATACTTCTGTCGATCGCCTGATCTGGTCTTTGAACATCCTGTTGACTAGTCTCGGGTAAGTAGCTTCAGCATTATTTAGTTTAAACAACATCACAACATAATGATATAGCCCTAGGTCCGTAATGAAGTTGATGTGCTCCTGGTCAAGGACGTGCATCAGGATCTGGTTGTATTTTGGAGCACACATCCATAAATGAAAGTAGTTCATATCCAGCGGTTGACTCTACCAGTTGGTTGATCCTCAATAGTGGAAAGCTGTCTTTCGGGCATGCCTTGTTCAGGTCTGAGTAGTCAACACATGTCTACTACTTTCCATTAGCTTTTCTCACAAGAACTGGATTGATACCCATTTCGGTTAGAGGGCGTCACAGGTAAACCTATTGCTTTTGATACCCATTTCTGGAGTCGTGCCGCGTTGCCTTTCCGCATCGCTTTGGTTTCACCGGGACATGCCTCGGTCGATGTTCAATGCATGGCTTGCGATAGTCGGTGAGATCACATGCATGTCAGAATGGGTCCAAGTGAACACATCAAGATTCATTCGGAGAAAGCCAGCTAATTCCTTCATCATCATTGCACTGAGCTGTGATCCGATCTTCAGTACCCGTGATGGGTCGCCAGGGCTGACTGTAATGTCGATTGTCAGCTCAGCGGGTGCAGCCTTGGATTCCTTGAGTTCAAACATAACTATTTTGCGTAACAATCAATGTGAAATCTGGTTGGGACGGTCAGTGACGACGGTTAATCCGGTCGAATCCCAAAGCCTTGTCATGAGTTATTGATCCTGATAGTGAAGGACTCTAAATGATTTGAGCAATTATCTGCAAATGGCCAAAGATTAGGCTTAGAAGCACGTTGAATCAAATGTCGAGTAGGGTTTAGTCTCAAGTAATGCACCTTCCATTCAATATACTCACGATCTATTACTCGTTGTTCGGGTTGGAGTGATGGTCAGTTGCCAATGAGCTTGGGCATTGCTTTGTCAATTCTATCTCTAGGCATCCTTTCCGTCGTAGCCTTGAGTCATCGTAAATAGCAGGTACGAGTCACAGTATTAAGCTACCGCAGTCAATCTTTGGATGATCACACTTCTACCCCCGGTCTCAAGTTGATAAATGTACTGCATGGACGGTCGAGTCTTGTCCTAGTCGTGTTTATACTCCTACCTAAGCTCCAAGGACTTAAAGTTGATCGATGAATGGCTACACATTCATCTTGTTTCTTGCTCGTGCCCCCAAGTCTGAGGCATATGTCGATAAGTTGGAAGGCAAGTCAAGTCCAATCAGTGATTGATGCTCTCCTTGCCGGACCAAGGGCAAGGATTAGTGTGTGGACGGTCGAGTCACATCCATTTCGTATTGCTCTTTTAGTTGGATCATGGTAAGAGTCAACGAATGAACGGTCGTGTCGCATTCATTTGGAGTTGGACGGTCAGTCATGTCCATTTTGATTCATATTCTACCGCCAGATTTAGGGATAGAGTTGGCTCAGGTGCAGTCGGGTCATGGTCATCTGGTTTCATACTCTTGCTGACGGATCGAAGGAGGGTGCTAGATATTTAATGCTCAAGTTGCACTCATTCATAGTTTATTCTCCTATCCATGCTCTGGTGACCAAAGTTATTCAATGGACGTTCGGGTCACATCCATTTATGGTTGGTGCGGATCAATATTGACCATCGATCTGATGGTATGATATAGTCGGTCACCCATAACTTCGGTCATCGTTCCGATTGGTTTTGTATTGAGGCCTCCTTGCAGTCGTTGCCTTAAGTTGTAAAGATCACCTAGCTGAAGCTATAGTAAGATGTCATACTTAGCTTGTAGTAATTTGTACTCTCGTTCCCATTCTTGGGTTAGCAGAATTAGTTCATGGACAGTCGAATTCCATCCGTAGTGAGCTTATACTCCTGTCGGGTTCAGGTCGGAGTTTATGGAATATTGAGTAGTCGAACCACACTCATCGATCTATTTATACTCATATTCGCACTCTGGGGATAAGAGTTTGTTGGCGGGTGGTCAAACCGCACCCAATTTGTGTTTATACTCCAATCTGCACCGGAGGTCTAGAGTTATTTGCTGGATGGTCGAACTGCGTCTATGTCTTGGTTTGGAATTTGGGCTTACCGATGTTCGGGCAAGGCTTGGATAGTTCGCCGTACCTCAGGAACAAACAAGGTCGTGGATGGACGTATCATCTCGATTAACTATCAGCCAATGATACTCATAACAGAGTATTTTCTTCGTTAGGGTTTGCCCCCAGTGTGATAACCACATTCCTCTTTATGAACTTCCTTTAGAACTCATTTTATTTAATCATGAGCGATACACTGAAGAATAGGAATGGAGAAACCCTTTCTGTACATAACTCCTTCCTGTATGATATACCGTGAAGCTTTGCAAAGGACTTGTAACTTTTCATTACTTCATTCGGGATAAACTCCCCGTAGCAAATAGTCTTTAATCAGAGTCATCCACGACTCCTCAAGCTTCGTCTCTAGTACCCGGTCAATCTTCATTAAGCTTATGCTTGGAGCATTTAATACCTCGACAGAAGCCAAGCCCATCTATGGTGCATCCTCGGTGCTAGCAAACTTTGCCAATGAAATTGGACTCTCTATTTTAATCCCAAGGAATGTGCATAATGTCATAATCCTTAAAGTCAGTCAACAACTCTTGGACTTGGGTAAGGTATGGAGCAAGTCATTGTCCTTTAGCTTGGTAATCTCCCCTGACTTGGTATACTACCAATTGGGAGTCGTAAAAGATTTCAAGAGACTGTATTTTCAGTTCTCTAGCTAGTTTAAGTCCACCAATCAGAGCCTCATACTCGGCTTTATTGTTTGGAGAAGGGAAATCAAGCTTTAAAGCATAGCAAATTGACCGATCTTCGCGAGTTACAAGCACAATCTCAACTTTAGAACAACGATCGTTGGATGCTCCATCTGCATACAACTTCCACCGTACGGTAGGGACTTCACTGCTCTTCAAGAAATCATCCTGCGCAGTATATTCTGCTATAAAATCTGCCTGTGCCTGACCCTGGATAGTTCTCCGAGGAAAATAAGTGATGTCAAATTGGCTAAGTTCGATATTCCACTTGAGTAACCTTAAAGACGTCTCAGGCCTGTAAGACTCGTCATAATGGCTGGTCGGTGTAAACACTAATAGGGTGTGCCTGAAAGTAAAAGCGAAGCTTTTGTGATGCAATCGGCAAACAGTTTGCTAGTTTCTCTATCTTCGGATAGTTCCTTTCAGCCCCTGCCAATCGCTTGCTATCATAATAGACCGGTCTCTGGATTCGATTTTCTTCGCAAAGCAATGCGTCACTTATAGCATGTACCGACATGGCCAAATAGATACATAAATCTTCATGATCCACTGGATTTGATAAGATGGAAGATCTCTCCAAGTGGTTCGCCAAAGCTTGAAATGCGTCTTTACAATCCTGTGTCCATTCAAAATTCCTTTTTCCTCTCCTAATCAATTCAAAGAAAGGAATGCATTTATCGGCAGCTCTAGAAATAAATCAGCTTAAGGCATCGACCTTCCCATTCAGGCTCTGTACTTGTTTGATAGTCTTTGGCACTTGGATATTACTTGGATTCTTTTAGGATTAACTTCGATTCCGCGGGCATTAACGATGAAACCCAAGAACTTTCCTGATGCAACACCAAAGGAATATTTAAGAGGATTAATCTTCATTTTATAATGTCTGAGGATGTCGAACATTTCTGCCAAGTCTCTAATGTGGTCGCTAGACTGCCGCGACTTCACGAGTATATCATCCACATATACCTCCATCATTTTTCCGATATGATCTTTAAACATTCTGTAGAGTAAGCGCTGGTAGGTCGCTTCTGCATTTTTTAGTTCAAATGACATTACCATATAAAAATATAATCCACCATCGGTAATGAAACTGGTGTGCTCTTGATCGGGAATGTGCATCGGGATTTGGTTATATCCTGAGTATGCATCCATGAAAGATAGCAATTCGTGTCCCACGGTTGAGTCCACCAACTGGTCGATCCTTGGAAGGGGAAAACTATCTTTTAGGCATGCCTAGTTTAAGTCCGAGTAATTACATGTTTTCCATTTCCCGTTTGCCTTTCTCACAAGTACAGGATTAGATACCCATTTAGGGTAGAGGGCATTGTGAATAAACCCATTGTCCTTGAGTCTATCCACCTTCTCTTTATGAGCGGTCGATCTCTCTGGATCCATGCCACGTCTTTTTTGTTTCACCAGGACAAACCTCGAGTCCATTTTCCATGCATGGCTCGCAACAGTAGGCAAGATCCCATACATGTCAGAGTGAGTCCAAGCGAACACGTCGAGAATTTCTTGGAGAAATCCAGCAAGTTCTTTCATCATCGGGGGGCTGAGCTATGATTCAATATTTAGGACCCATGACGGGTCGTCATGGCTAACTGTAATGTCAACTGTCGGCTCAACTGGTCCAGCTTTGGTCTCTTTGGGCTCCTTTTTGTCATCTCTTGGATCTATATCTCCATAGAACCGACAGTGGCACCCGAGCCAAAGTTCAGCACTAGTTGTCAATCTTCAGTGGCTTGGACGCGGACTGACTTGTCCACACCCTTGCCTTTCTCCCTCCATTGAGCATCCCTCAACTCAGCTACATAATAGGCACGTCCAGTCGCCTGATCACCATAAACAACTCCAACACCATTATCTGTCGGGAATTTCAAAGTCAAACACCATAGGGCAAAAGCTGCCTGGAACTCAGCTAGGGCCGGTCGGCCCAAAAAAGCATTGTATGGGGAGTCAACTTCTAAAACAACAAAAGGCAAAATCTGCACTATTCTACAGTCTCCTTCTCCCAACTCTACAGGTAATTCAACATACCAACAAATTTGGTTGTAGCACCATTAAATTCATGAATGCGAGCTTTAGATGGTTTCAAATCCTTGGCTTCCATCCCCATCTGATCATAATTTTTTTGAAAATTATGTTTACAAAACTCCACAGTCAACCAATATCCTTCTCACAAAAGCAGAGCTGATGATGGCTAAAATGACCATTGGGTTGATCATTGGAGCCTCTACCTTGTCCACATCTCTGTTTCTAAACACGATATCATCTGCCATTATATGTTGCTATTTTGCCAGAGCTCCATCCTCCATATTTGAACAACATTCAAAATCTACATGCTTAATCGCGCTAGCATAGCGCTCCATCTCATGCCAACTTTTATCAACCAGATGTGGTCCTCTAACTATTGTATTGATCACCAATCTTCCACCAGTCCGTGTAAGCTCCTCAGCCATGTGCGGTGCTTGTCCTCGTTAGGATTGGATGTCCCATGCCCGCCATCTTGTGGGGTTTTTACAAACTGCTATAACTTCCTTTCTCAAATTAGCTTTTCGATAATATCCAGGAGATGCTTGCATTCATTTGTGTTATGCCCATGGCATTCATGAAACTGAAAATATTTTTCGGTTTGTTTCTGTTTCTCTATTGATTCTTTTGTATGTGGCTTCCTGTACTGCATTGTATTCCAGGTAGACAAATAGACATTCTCTAGGGACGTATACAATGGCGTGTAAGTATTGTACATCGAAATCCTAGGCTTTCCTCTTTCAGAATCCCTCATTCATTTTTGGCTCCTATCTCCGCCTTTCTTTTGTTGATTCGGTTTGTTTTGGACATTCACTTGAACTTTTCCAAAGCTTTCATAAGACTGCTTTACAGCAATATTACTCTATACTCCCCCTCTATTCGGTCCTACAGCATTCTTCTTCCTGGAGGATCTGGCTTCCTCCTTCCTCAAATATTGAGCCGCTTTTGCATAAAAGAATTCCAATGTTGCGGGTGGTTTGCCAGCTAACCAATCGCTAAAATTAGATTCTAGATCAATCCCTGTTGTCACGGCCATTAATATTGCATGGTCATTCGGATTACTGATTTCTATAACAGTTGTATGAAATCTCTCCAAATAATCTTTCAACGATTCTACTAGAGCCTGGATCACGGTGGACAAGACATTACATCCATGAGGCGAGTTGCATGCATTCGAAACTGCTCCACAAACCTGTTGCCAAATCATCAAATCTAGAGATCGACCGTAGGGGTAGTCTTGTAAACCACATCGTTGCTATTCCAGTGAGAGTTATAGGAAAACATCTACACTTGGTTGCATCATCTACTCGTGCAAAATCCATCAGCCATTCATATCTCATGATGTGCTGCCTAGGGTCGGTTTTTCCCGCATAGGCAGGCATCGACAGCATGTTGAACCTCCTTGGATACTCTGCATGTAAGACATTATCAGTGAATGCGGTATGGCTTCTCGAGATTCCCTAGTCATCATTGGTCAAGCCTTGGCTCTCCCTCACTAACTGTCCGACTATAGCCGATAAGTCTGGCATTTTGGATAGTTGGTGTCAAGTGATGGTCATGTTCCACCTCATGTGAATGGTCTGATCGATGTCTACGGGCCGTTCCATGCCTTCTTGGTTCAACATCTTCTCGATGTGTATCTCGTAAGTTCACTTTATCATCATTCCGAGGAAGCATTTGGTCAACATTTAATTGAAATCCATCCTCCAAGTCAGCCGCAACAGCTCTAGTTTTCCCAGCATGCATAGGTAAGTTCCCTTCTCTGGAGGAGGGATCAGCACCGATCGTTCTTGGTAGACCACGATGGTCTACTTGTTGACGCCCTGAAGTTTCTGCGTGATATCCATCTATTCTGCGATGCCTATGCATGTGATATTCATCTGATGAATTATAACTCTCCAATACCGAGTAAGGGGTAGGGTCCCTCCTAGCTTTTCCTCATTGTTGCCGACCGACTTGGTTCGTTAGGTTGATATTGGCTTGAATCTACTGATTGAATTATCGACGGCTATCCATTAGCTCATTGATCAGATTCTGGAATTCATCTCTCGTAATAGAACTAGTGGGATTCTGGACTTCAACTGGTTCAACATTCACATCCATTGGTTGACTGCTCGGGCCTACTTGCTGTATACTAGCATTTTTGTTTCCTTCCACGTTTTAAGAAGTAGATCTAGTGTTCCTCGCCATGGTTGATAGCTTTGCTTAGATTTTTTCAAACCTGAGTAGAACGAGCAAACTTCCTGAAGATAACTATGATCTCCTTCGATGGATTTATGAAATTTAGTAGAAACAAAGGGATCTTAATAAGCTGAGAATCATGGTTCCCAGTGAAAGCACCAAAATGTTTGAACCAAAAATGGTTACAAACACCCAAGAATAGTCTTTGTAGAGAAGTAAATGAAGAAAACTAAAATTAAAAGGAGTAAATGAATAAGCAAGCAACAGAGAATAAGCAGTAATCAAAGATACAGAGGTTTATAGTGGTTCGGTGTTGTATACCTATGTCCACTTTGAAGATTATACTTCTATTACTCTCTTATGAATCTGATTGCAACAGTAGAACAAAGCTTGCACTTGATTACAATAGAGTCTCGAGTAGCCAACATCGTAAAGCTCTTGAAAATGAACCAATAGGTCTATATTTATAGGGTGAGATGACGAGATATTTCACTAAGATTTTGGTAGAGGGTTCTCCAGGTCCATAAGGGCTTGCCATAACGATCGGTAATCGTCATGCATTATTTTGGAACGATCGTTCTAAATTATACCGATCGTTATTTTTGCTTCTGATTGCCATGTGGTCGTTTGTGAGGGTCCCACATGCCTCTAGACCTTGCTCCTAGAATATGAAGTCATTTTGAGTTGTCGTTTATGAGATATGTATCAATTTTTGTCATATTTGGGTTTCTTGCTGAGTTATACTGATCATTAGGAACGATCGGCATTTCTTGAACCTGAGAGTTTTGACCTGCGATCATTTTTGTGGGCTCCACCCTTTAATATATTAATGCCTTGAGAGTTTTAACTGAGTTGGCTTTGTGGATTTTGAGATATCGATCGGTCTTCACTAATTTAAGCTGTTTTATGGATCATTCCTGATCGATCCATATAAATCTTTGCTTAACCCGCAACTCGAGCATATGAACTCTGATCGAATTGAAATTTGGAATGTAACTTCACGGGGCTGTGCCTATCACTCTATACCGATTGCACCGCGATTGGATCTCGGTCCCGATCTGCTCGACCATCGTTCATAGTATTGTATACAACTGATTCTCAAGGCTAGTAACTATCCGTTTCTAGCCAAGTTGATGATATCATGGCCTTGCCGAAAGACGGGATAACAAAAATCGCTAAATATCTCAAATTTTGGAATCTTTAACTATTAGGACAAGGTTAATCATGTTATCATAGACTCATACTCGGCTATGTTATTATTTGCAGAAAATCCTAACTTCATTGCATAATGTAGCCTATGCCCATCGGGTGTAATTATTACATAACCTACCCCGACTCCGTGTTCATTTGATGCTCTGTCTATATACAACTTCCACTTTGGTTCGATCTTCTTTTCCCTTTCTAGTTGCTCCTCTATAAACCCTATGCACACTGCTACAAAGTTAGCTAAGACTTGTCATTCGATGGATATTCTGGTAGATATTCAATATCGTATTGACTTAATTACATCCCACATTTTATCCACCTTCATGATGTTTCGGGTTTGCTCACCACTTGTGTTAAAGGGTAATTGGTCAAAACCTTGATTGGGTGCACTTGAAAATACGACCCTAATTTTCATGCCATCAATAGCAGAGAATTGGCTAGTTTCTCTCTGACCGGGTACCTATTCTTGGCGTCTTTTAGTCTCCAACCTATGTAATATACTGGGAATTGAATTTCGCCTTCTTCTCTGATCAGGACCGAACTGATCACATATTACGGAATATGCTATATACAAAAACAAATTTTCTTCTTTCACCGGGCAAGAAAGTATCAGTGGCTTTTCCAAATGGTTCTTTAAGTCTTGGAAAGCTTTTTGGCATTCTTCCATCCATTTCAAAGTCTTTTGTTTTTTGATCACATCAAAGAAAGGAATACACTTATCAATGGCTCTAGATATGAATTGATTGAGTGCTACAACTCTCCCATTTAATTCCATTACCTCTTTTCTTAATTTTGGTTGTGTCATATCCCCGATTGTCTCTATTTGGTAGGGGTTAGCTTCTATTCCTCACGCACTTACGATGTACCCTAAGAACTTGCTAGATTGGATTTTAAAAGAATACTTTTGTGGATTTAGCTTCATCTTATATTTCCTTAATATTCCAAACATTTCGTTTAAGTCCTCCACATAATCGGCCTCTTTTTTAGATTTTACTAGCATATTATCAACATAAACTTCCATGTTCTTTCCAATCTTATCTTAGAACATTCTACTGACTAATCTTTGGTATGTGGCCCTTGCATTTTTCAACCCAAATGACATTACCTTGAAACTATACATTCCCTAATCAGTCATAGAACTGGTTTTCTCTTCATAAGGCTTGAACATAGGAATTTGGTTATGCCTTGAATATGCATCTATAAAGGACAATAATTTATGACCGCTTGTGGCATCTACTAATTGATCGATTCTTAGGAGAAGATAGCAATCTTTGGGACATGACTTATTCAAATTTGTATAATCAACGCATGTCCTCCATTTCCCATTAGACTTCTAACTATAACTTGATTTTCTATCCATTTCGAATAAAATGACTCTCTAATGAATCTGTTTTCTAGTAACTTCTTTATTTTCTCTTATAGTTCCATAGTGTGAACTTTATCATATTTTCTCTTCATCTGCATTATTGGGATGAATTTTGGATCAATATTAAGCACATGGCACAATATCGTCAAGTTAATTCCTTCCATATCAACATGGTCAATGCAAAGACATCCTTGTATAATCGTAAGAATGAGATCAGTCATTCTTTCACATTTTTATCCATTTTCTTTCATACCTTCACCATCTTTGTTGAGTCTCGAGAATCTAAGCTTACTTCTTCCCAGTCCTCCATAGGTTATGTGTTTTCCTGTCCATCTCTAGAATCTATATCCAAAATTATTTATTCTGAGGTTTCACTTTTATCTTGATCAGATTGATTCAACTCCACATGTTTTCTCTTCCTTTCCTTTAACTTGATTGTTCTACTCATTAATTAAGGCATTTTTGGCAATAGATTTCCTTAAATGTCGATTTTTAGGGACTAATATGCAAGGGCTTGAAGATTTTAGTTTGGTTATATTTATTTAACACAGCTCCATAACAAGATTCTCCTTCTTTATTATATTTTTCAAGCTTGGCGTAATACATCTCATGAGAACTAAATTGTTCTCCATGGATAGCTCCCTATCCAGCTTTACACTGGAACTTCAACAGTAAATGTTTTGGATAGACAAAAACATCAATTTTATCAAGCGTAGGTCGCCCAAAGAACATTTATAGTAGGATGGTTGATTCATCACCACAAATAAAGTTTTAAACATCTATGAGTAAGGTGGGGTCCCAATTTGAACAAACAACTTTATTTGATCGATTAGCATTAGCCTTTATTGTTGAATCCAAAGATTGGTTCCAAACTTAATGCAAGTTTTTCTTTTGAAATTCCCATTTGGATGCACTCTTGAAAATGATATTCATCGCGCTACTAGTATCAACTAAGATTTTTGAAACAAGCAAGAGTGCAATTTAGGTATTTATCATGAGCGGGTCATTTTAAGGTGCCTCACTTCCCTTATTTCCTTTGGTGTTATTACTAAGTCCAAAGTCTAAGCAGAATTTTTGAAATATTTTAGAGGTTGTTCCTCACTTATCGAGTTGATGCCTTCTTTGGCTTCCTTTATGTATCCATACCTTGCTCCTTTACTCATTCATGTAATATGCTACCCTCCATGGATTACATTAATACGATTAATTAGTTGCGGTTGGTCTTAAGGGAGCCCGCTTTTTAAGAAGTTGGTATTATTAACTGGTAATTTCTCACTATGGAGGGTTTATGATCAGTCTTAACAAACTCCTTGATTATCCTTTTATTATCATATTTCAAATAATTCAAGCCAAAACTCCACATTCATCAGTTTTATGTCCGTTCTCTTTATGAAAACGCACAATAATCTCCCACTTTGTTCAGTTTAGGATTTGTTGTTGACTTGAATAAGGTAGGGTAATCAAGATCATCTTTGGTAATAGCATATATGTAAGAGATAGGTTGACTTAGCTTAATGGAACTGGCTTTAATAAATTTGTCCCATCTTACTTTTTTGTTTAGAGCTGCAAGGTTCGCTCTTTCTCTTTGACTTTGTTATGGAAAATATCATTTAACCGAATGAATGTATCTACTTAGAAATGAAAGCCTTACAGAGCAATGCATCCATGAATAAAGCTCTTTCAAAAAACAGAGTGTTCTCAATCAAGTTAGATTTTACTACCATTAATTTTTCATGGTCACTCATCCTTTCGGCCTTATTCGCTTTAGCATTGACTCATTTTAGAATATCCCTCAGCAATCCTCCCAGCTTTTATTTTATAATAGCCATTACACTTGCATCGATAGTTGGCTCTTTCGAGGTGTAGAATTGGTTAAAAACTCATGAGAAAATTGCTCCCACGAGTAATACGTCTTTTCTTAGTAGTGTCAGTACCATTTTGCCGCTGCTTCGAAGAATATGGTTGGAAATAGTCTGCACCTTACCATCCATGGGGCCTCATATAAGTCCATCTAACTTTCAAATTCCATCAAATAATTGTCTGGATCAGCCATGCCATCATACCCGATTGGTGGAATCTTGACATAAGGTAGTTGTGATATCGCCATGATTTCCTTTATGAATGGTGCTCCCCTGAAGTTTTTGTTGACTTTGGGATCCATCCTCCTCTTCCCTACTAATTCTGTTATCTCTCTTTACATCTTATTAGCCATTTCTCTTAGGTATGCATTATCATTGTCATAATCTTTCTGTTTTGGCTTATATTCCTTTTGTAAAGTGGAACTAGTAGATTGTATGCATGGTGATTTTGGATTCTTGTTCAACTTTAATGTCAGGCAATTATCCTCTTTTTTTGCGGCCTTAAAAGGATTTTTCTCAACATCTTCACTTCTTAAATTGGATTCCCCAACTTTCCTACATGAGGATTCAACCACTTCTTATTTTGCTCCTTTTGTTCTTCTTAACATTTTTGAAGATTTCCATGAGAAAAGCATTTCGATTAACTCATACATGGTTTGAAGTTGCCTCTTCATGACTTGGATATCATTCTCTTCCTTTAATGCTTCCTTTAGAATTGAAGCTTGTCCAACCTCAACATTTTCCTTGTTAAATTAGGGAGTTATATTCCCTCCAAGGTCTGTGCAATGGGCTACTTCGTCTTGGACTTGTACATTCACTTTCTTAGTGGATCTTCCCATTTTGTTAGAGCGGTTGCTGTAAGGTTTATCTCCCTAAGTCCAACTCTTAATGAAAGCACCACTTAATGTTATGTCGAAATCTAGGCCAACTTAATGTTCCTTTGTTTTAAGGACTAGAGGATACTTGAGAAAGATGAGACTCTTAGTCAAGCATGCTAATATTGAGTCCATGTGAAGTCATTATGCAATTAGTTCTTTGTTCAGGTCTAAATTGTAAAGTCAAAAAGTCCTTAGAGTCAATTCGGCGATTTATAAATCAAGTCGAGCTCTCTTTATTATTCAAAGTCAAAATGAAAATGAGGAAGAAAATCAACTTGGAATTTGCCTCTTTCTAGTAGGGGTACATGTCTATTTATAGAAAACTCTAGCCTTTGAATCCATGACATGTGTCATCTGTCGGAAATGGACATCCGAGATTTGCTAATGTGGCAAAAGCTTTAGTGGCACGCATGTGATAGCAAAAATTTCAAATGGCAATTAGGACTATGAATTTTGGATGCATTTTCCAACACATGATAGCATTGGTTCCAACATTCGATAGCTAAGGTTCACAACATGCGGTAACTACCCATCTTTACTATATGATAGCTTGCAAACCTCCGTTCGATAGCTTTATAATTTCAACCTTCGATAACTTTGCAGACTCATTATTCAATAGCCATAGAGTGTCAAACTTCGATAGTCCTAGAAATCAAATTGAAAAAGCCTCTACCAATGAACGATAGCTTGATTGATCAATCATGTGATGACTTCATGAAATATTGACCTTCGATGGTTTTAATATATCAACCTTCGGTTTCCCCTTAATTCCAACATGCGACGGCTTTATAAACTTATCCTGTAATAGCTTCCTATTTCCACTATGTGATAATTTATATGTTTCAATCATTTATAGTTCATCAACGCGCGATGGCTCAGGCATCTCAATCTTCAATGACTTACAGAGTTAAAATGCGATGGCTCAGACATCTCAATCTTCGATGACTTATGGAGTTAACATGAGATGGCTTGGACATATCAATCTTCGATAGCTTATGAAGTCAACATGCAATGGCTTAAAGGTATCAATCCTCAATAGCCCTTTGAAGTCAACATGTGATGGCTCAAGGGTATCAATCTTTGATAGCCCTTTGGATTAGCACTCGATGGCCTTGAAGCATCATCCCTCGATAACTTGTTTTATTCACTTGCGACGACTTTGAATCCATCATCCTTTATTAGCTTGTTTTTTTACTTCCATCTCCCAACATGCTTTTTTTTCTTTTTAATTTGTGATGGCTCTTATTTCAACCTTCAATAGCTTTGCTTTATCAACATTTGATAGTCTATATTAATCAACTTTTGACAGCCCTGTTTTCCATCCTTCGATGGCTTCATCCATCAATCTTCGACAGCACCACATTATGTTAAACCTTGGAAATTGGAGTGTAACATATCTCATTTATTTTGTCTATCATGTTGCACCATTTCTATTATATGTTTTTCCTTCCTCTGTGGGTTTGCTGATGATGACGCATCACAGATAGTTTTAGGTTTTATCACTCAAATAATCGTTGTGTTCTGATACTTACGAATTGGACAGCTGAGGAAGTGTTGATTTAGGTGTCAAGAGTCGTGGGTCTTCCATATATGATATCAGAGTGTAGGTTGAACTATACGGATAAGTTGAGCAACAAGTTTGACATCAGTTGTAACGATCTAGAATTCTGTCGCTTTGATTGTGAACTTAACTAATTTTAAATATTTAATAATTGATTTTAAAATTTTAAATAACTCATTTTTATTATTTAATAATGATACTAAAGTCATTTTGAAAGTATGTTTACAAAAATTAATAGTTCGGCAAAAAATGGAAAATGTGACTGAAAATCGTTTTTTGGATTTTCGAATTTTTATCGAACAAAAGTTGATGCAATATTGTTGCACACTTATGTACACATTTATAACACACTCTTACACGTTTAATAAGTGTCTTAATAGTGCAAAAATCATTAGCCAAAAGTAAGTATAATTAAGAGAATTCTAGAAGCACTTAGGAAAAGTATTAAGGGATGTTACTTTTGCTTTTTTGTTTTAAATATTAAAGTACCAATGTAGTATTTAAGGGTCTTAGTTAGCATATGGGGGGTGAAATTTGGTGGCCAAAATATTGATGATGGGGAGGTAGATTTAGGCTAAGGCTCACCAGATTTAAGTTTCTAAATATGCACCTAAGGCTTCACAAATTTGGGTTTCTCATTTCTTGAAAAATAATGGCCTCTCTTCTTTCCTCATCTTCCTCAATTCATAACTTCCTCAAAAATATTCAAAATTGAACGATTCTTAATTTTAAGCTAAAGAAAATGAAATATTAAATAACCTTTTATTCTGATCACTTTTTCAAATTTGAGAATAGCTATGTCCAAATCCCATTTTTTTTACGCGAGTCATTTCTGTTCCAATTTTATAACTCTGAAAATACCTCCTATTCCCCAAGCCATAACTTCCTCAGAACAACTCCAAAACAAATGACTATTTTTTTGAAACCAAAGAGAATTGAACAAGGAAGAACTATTATTCAGACCGCCTTTTCAAATTGGTAAAGAAATCTTGTCCAAAATTAGTAAGAAGTTGACCTATTTTCTGACCCAGTTTTGCAAAAAGTTAGTGGCTTAAATTGATTTTGGCTTAGTCCAAATGTGAGTTACTCGACTTTAAAGTGACCCTAGAATAAGCTTTTTGTTGTAAATATAATTGGTTGCTTTTGTTGTTGATATTTTTGTATGAATAGTGATTTTATATGTTGTATATGTAAGTGTATATGTTATTGGTTGTATTTGGTTTCCGCTTGGTAGCAGATGACATATAAAATATCTCTTTGGAGGACTCTTGAATGGCTTTGTTATACACTTTAGTGTATAAACTCAAATGATACATAGGAATAGACATGGGACTTGTGGAACAGAGTCGAAGTATTATGGAGCGAATCGGTCATGCCGTGAACACTTCAAAAAAATTGTTTTTTATGGAGGTGTCCAACGGGATTCCTCGCAACCGTTGATTTTAATTTCATTTTATATTGTTTATATGAAATACAGTTATGTAAAACTTGGTAGCTTGGCTATGTGATATATAAACTTAATATGTTCGAAGTTGAATATCGAAGTAGCAGTAGTACCTAAATTTGTACTATGGTAATTGGCTAAGTCTCTTTTTCGAAAAACTTTTGGAAAACATATTTTCTTATGTTTTGATTTTTCCTTTGTGGAAACATATGGTTTTGGAAAGAATTAATTTTGGGAATGTGTTTTAAAGTGATTCCAAATTTATATAACAATTTAAAAAAAGTTATCTTTTTGTGTTTTGGTTTGAAAAGCATTTGGAAAGTGTTTTAAAAGCTTAACTATTTTCTTTCAAACTCTTGGTTACATCTTGTCTAGAAATATTTAAAGGTGGTTTGTGATTTAAATATATTTTTCTAAAGGATTTATTTGGATATTAAAGTTTAAATTTTTATAATTGAATTGCCTTTATGTGTTAAAATCAAAGTTATCTTTTAAGGTAAACAATATTTGGAAGGGATGTTTTTAAATAAAGTTTTAAACTATGTTTCAAAAGTGTTTAAATGATGTTTTTAAAATGGAAGAGGGCATGGATTTCAACGCCATTGTTGTAATAAATGTTTCCTGGAAAGGTAAGAAACATGGACTTTAACATTTGTTGTTACAGTAAATGTTTTTCCAAATGATGAAAAGAGAGTTTGGTCATAATACTTTGTGTAAAAATAGTATATGGAATTTATGAAGTCTTGTAATTGATATCAAGCTTCAAGGTAGGGAAACTTTTACCTATCCTGAAATGTCAATGGTTGTGGGGTAATAATACCCTAACTTGAACGACTTTATTATTAACCAAAGGATAGTTTAAGTTTGAAATCGAAGACTTATGTTAAGTATATGAAGTATTATACAAATTCAGTTACTTATGGAAATTAAGTAGTCTTATACTTGGCACTAAAAGCTGATGCGTATATTTATCCTCTATCTACGAGATTTGGAATCAGAGTGTTTTACTAAGGCAAGGATAGGAGCAATCAGTGACCTGACTTACCTGGCTTCATTTCTGGGCGAGAGATAGAGTAAGTTGAAATGTCGGAAACATGGCAAGTGTAGGAAATTTGATTTGTGTAAATAATCTGTAACATTCCGTATCCGGAGGCCAAAAGCTAAGCGCTATGGATGCTGCAGTCATCCATAGTATTAACTTCTGGTGACGAAATACGGCAGTGTTAATGGTATCGATAATATCAGAAGCACTTGAATATGAACAAAATCACAGATTTCCAAAATACAATAATTTCAGTGATTATAATTTAAATAAATCATATCCAAGTTACAAAAATTCCAAACGTAATCCTAAGCATTGATCAAATATAATTTACAACAATACGCCAAGAGCGACATATGAAGATGCCCCTTGGATGATCAAAGCAATACAGACATAATTGTCTTAATACACAGCGAAAACAATTTTAAAACAGAATCCCTAAATTAGCAATCCGTCAGCCACCTGCTCGTCTTCGAATGCTTTATTCGCCAAAATCTGCTAAAACTCGAAAACCTAAACCCTCAACCTACTCAAATCTAAATTTTGAGCATCCGAGAGTTTAAGGGAAAACAAAAACTTCAAGCCAGACTTAAAGCCTGGTATGAATAATTTCTGTTACATCTCAGTTTATTGATAAATAGTGAGACCACGCCGCTTAGCGGAATGGGTTCCCCCTCACTAATATCTCTTTTCAAAACATATATTTTGCAAATCCTTTCCTGCAACCAAACTGGTTAATCAACTGATTTTAATAATATAGCAATATCCATTATGCTAAAATAGAAAATGAAAGAGATTATCTGTCTAAAATATGAACTATCTGTTCTAAATTCTGAGCCATCTGCTCTTTTCTGGACTATCTGTCCTAAAATTGATTATAGTAATATCTTCTATGCTAGATAATGGGCTATCTACGCAAAACAGGTAAAAAGGGTGGACTAACTGTCCTTAAAATTTTTGTAAGGTCCGTTATGCTAATAAATGAACTATTTGTTCATATCAGAGCTGACTGCTCTTTCTGGACTAACTGTCCTTAAAAATTTAGCAAGGTCCGTTATGCTAATAAATGAACAATCTGTTCATATCAGAGCCGACTGCTCTTTCTGGACCAACTGTCCTCTAGGCTGATTGCCCTCAAAATGGACTAACTGTCCGAATTTAAAATGAGCTGACTACCCGAATTTTCTTTTGGGTTAACTACCCTTTAAATATCCGAGCTAACTGCTCTACAAAATATCTGAGCTAACTGCTCTTTAAATTTTCCTTAAAACCTTTTTATAGTGATTTAATCCATCAAACCATATATATACAAGGAAAATATATCTTTAGCTTTACTCTAAGCTATTTTTTGTCATGTTATATATACTTTACTCAAAATAATGTTGATGGTGTTCAATAAGGATTGTCTATCCTTTATAATAAGTTAATGTTCTTTATACATTAAAACACTTAGGTTATCTACCTAGTTCTTATATTCTAAAACCTTTGTTTAAAACCTTTAAACAACCTTTCAAAAACATATAAGGTAACTTCTTCAAAACCATTTACAAAACCCTTCAAAAGTATTGAAGGTAACTCCTTCATATCCTTTAATAAACCTTTCGAAATCATTGAAGGTAACTCCTTCTCTAAACCTTCTAAAAACTTTCCTTTTACAAGCTTTAAAACATATGACACCGCCTTTTAAATCCTTTCAACCTTAGCCTTTCGAAAACACTGCAAAACCATACCTTTTGACCTTGTCGAAAGGTCCAACCTTTCGACCTTGTCGGAAGGCTTCTTTTCGACCTAGTCGAAAGGTTTCACCTTTCGACTTTGTCGAAAACCTGAGGTACCTCCCCTATATAATAAACCTTTCAAAAGCAATGTAACTCAAAACCTTTCGAAGACATTGTGTTCAATTTAAAACAGGTGGAAAACCTTTCGAAACCAATCAAATTTAACTACTTTGAAACCTTTAAAACGTTTCGACTTAAAACATTTGGATTATTCAAAAGGATCAGAAAAACATTGGAGTCCAAAGAAACTGCTTCGAAACCTTCATAAAAGCTTTCGAAACCATTCGAAGACAATGACGTGTTGGTGTTGGAACCAACCCTTCGAAATCAATGGAGAGAGACGATAAGTTTTAGAAAACAAAAGATAACCTTTGACTCCATCTGTGTCGAAAGGTTAGGAAGTGGCAACTAAGCTTTCATCCTTGTCGAAAGCTATACCTTTCGACCTTGTCGGAAAGATTTAATTTAAAACAAGAAAGCAAACAAATCGAATTCTTTTTCATTTAAACCTTTTTGACAATTTCGAAAGCTCTTTGTCGAAAGTTAGCAGGCATATTTTCTTTAAACCAAAACAAAACTTCATCTCTTTCGAAAGCTATAACCTTTCGTCCCTAAACCTTTCGACTCAATCTAATCCACTACGTACCAGTTGTCTGATACCTTGTGCATGTGTATTTGACCTAGCCGAAAGGTTTGATACCTTTCGACTTTATCGGAAGGTCCGGAATGAGGCGGAAGCTCTGCCGAAATGGTTGAAATAGAAGAAAGACTGTTTATTTATACTTTAAAACAGTTCTTTTGTACCCCACCTGCCTTGTTTGTCTAAATTTGATTGGTTGCCAGAATTTTATATTCAAAAGTGCTGTTGACTTTCCTTATTTGAAAATTTGAATAATTTCGAAAAAGCCCCTTTCTCCTTTATAATTACATAAAACATTTAAGTCTCATACCTTAAATAATTTTATATAACTATTAAAATACCTTGAAAAATTCTGGAAAAATTCTAGAAAATCAAATAATATCTTCTCTACATATATAATTTTCGAATCCGAACTATAATTATTTTTCCCGTAAATAATTTTATAATCCAAATTAACCTTTTCTTTCTTAGAAAATTCATAACAATTCCACAAAAATTCTGAAAATTCTGAAAATGGAAACCCATACTTTTATAATACAACGTGTACAAAAAGAAAAGAGTTTTTTTGTACATAAATTATTGCATGCTTAATGACTCTACGTTGTGCTCCTATTATATACATACATACATACATACATACATATATATATATATATACATACATATATATATATATATACACACATACATATATATATATACATACATATATATATACACATATATATAGATATATATGTATATACATACATATATATGTATATATGATAATGATGATTATTGTTATAATTTTTATAAAAATATATTGCTATGTGCACTATATCTTCATCATACTGCTAGCCTAAAAATCGACATCCTCTATGTTATAGGCTCAAAACCAGATATAATATTTGATACCTGATATATATTCACTTTTATGCTTACGTAATCTTTATATATTCAAAACTTGACAGTATATAACTTTGAAACCTTTATTTATCCAAATGCTAATATATACGAAACTTAATATACATAAGTAACTTTATATATCTGAAAGCTAATATGAATGGATGGATGGAAAACTCTATCAATTTTTTACAAGATAAATATGAATGGATCACTACAAGATAATACGGCTATTCCAACGGCTCCTAGCCGTTGGCGGCCGTTGGAAGCCGTTGGAATAGCCGTTGGAATAAATCCCACGCCTTCCAATGCTTTCCAACGGATCCAACGGCCGCAAACGGCTTATTTCCAATGGATTCAAACGGCTTCCAACGGCTACGTAAAAAATTAACGGGCCGTTGGAAGCCGTTGGAATAGCCGTTGGCGGCCGTTGGAACAGTGGCGTTGGAATATACTGTTTTTCTAGTAGTGGATGTAAGATATCGTAAATGATGGAGATGCCGCCTAACGATGAATGGATGCAAAACAGATTTTGAATATGATACAAGCACGACACCTCCTGACATGATTCGAGCCCGAGATCAGATATGGTACAAGCTTGAAACCTAATGCCATGATACAAGTTCGATATTGTTACTTACTTATAGTTTCACCATCATGACTTCATTTTGGTATCAGTTTGACATGCCTGACTTTGATATCAGTTAGGTACATTCTATCCCGGCAACTCCAAGACCTTATAAATTTTATGCTATTGTTGAATGTTGAATGACATGAGTTTTTGAATGTCAATTGTTGTATATTTAAGGTTGTCGAATGGTAATTTAAGTGGTGAATAACGAACAAATTATTGGATATCGAATATTAATGAGCGAGTAGACATCTAATGTTGGATGGACAAGGTGGATATCGAATGGTTAGTAAGCTGGAAGGATATTGAATGTTGAAAGAACAGGATGGATATCAAATGATCAATTAGTGGGATGGATTTCGTATGATGAGTGAGTAGGATGGATATCGTAGATGACATGTTGTCGAATGTTGAATCTTTGGGATTGTCGCATGGTAATTTGAGTGATTAAGAATGAACAAATTAACAGATGAGCAAATTGATGGTTGTCGTAGAACAAACGAATTGTTGGATGTCGGATATTAAGGAGCAGCTAAATGATAAGCAAGTTGACGAATGCGAAACGTTGTATGTGCTATCCAATCGCAATAGTTTGCTTGTTACCTACAAATATAAATTATCAATAGCTGTTTGTTATAATATATTTAAATAATATGGGTGAATATGGTAATGGTCAAAGACAGTATTGTAATTTCCATTACATTTGGAGTCTATAAATATAGAGCTCATTTGCATTATAAAGTTATCTGAGGTAAATAATAAAATGTCTTCTCCCTTTAATGTCTTTTGTTCTCTTTATTTTATAACACTGTTAGTTTTCTAAAAAGTTTTTTGAAACATATTCAAATTTCTTTTGAACTTTAACGTATTTTGGTCAGTTTCAACACACTGAGGTTCGAGTATTCCTCCTAGCATCAAAATATTAAACCAAAAATTAGTTCAATACCCAAAACGTTGTACAAGAAGTCATATTTAAAGAAATTCCAATAATACCACTTAGTTTAGAATTAATTACGAAATCATTTGAAATTTAAATCATGTGTTCAAGAGTAAAATAAGCAAGTCAAAATATGCCATAGATCTTGATTTATTCTCATTGGGTACAATAGGCAATGTGTACATTATATCTCTTGTTCAATAATAGGGTATGTATAAAATAAGTCAAATATGCAAATTTCTAATTTTCAAGTCCTTTTATGCATATGTCCATATCATCTTCTTCGTCATTAGCCATTTGGCATTAAAGTGGTTCTCAATCTCCTTAGAGAGCTTAGAAAAGTTATAGTCCAAAAACTGATTTATCCTAAGAGAGGGAAAGAAGTTAGGGGCCCCTTTCCATGAGGGGTTACATCTCTATTTATAATGGTTGGGAGGAGGTGAAGATTGCTTCCATTGGTTGATGTAAGTTGGCATGGACTGATGGCTTGGCAATATGGATGGTGTTTGCGTCAAAATTGATTACAAACACCCAATAGAGATTTTGTAGGGAAATAAATGAAGAAAATCTAATGAAAACAGAGGAAACAAATAATTAAATAACAGAAGATAAGCAATAGCAAGAACACAACGATTTATAGTGGTTCGACGTTGAAAGCCTACGTCCACTTTGGAGAAATAACCTTTTCAATCACTTGAATTGCTGAGTACAGAGGGATGGATCGAGTATGATCCATGTTTACAATAGAGTACGAAATAAATAGTAGCATAAAATCCTCAAAATGAACAACGAACCATGTATTTATAGGTGTAGACGACCAAATATCTTCCTGAAATGTTGGCAGTAGAATCTCGAGATGTAGACGAGGCGACCCAGAAAATTCCAAGGCCCAATTCCCAAATAGGGGTCGGCCCCGGCCCCTTTTGGAGGCCAAGTGGCATGCTGCGAACCCTATGGTAGGTCCCCTTCGATGCTAGCTTCATGTTCCCAAAGTTGTTTGCATAGTTTACTTCTTGATTTTGAGATATCGATCGTTCTCCGTTGAGTTGAATTGCTAAGCTGATACGATCCGATCCATTGTGTAGGGGGATGGGTCGTACCCAATCCCTTTCCTAGCGGAGGAGTTATTCGATACTTAGAATGTTCTATAGAGTCCATCTCTTGGTTTTGCTTATTGTTGCTTCATATTATCGTCTGTGATTAATCTATGGACCCATGATCATTACTTTGGGCTACCAGCTTGGATAATAGTCGAGTTTAACATGTCTAGTCGGTCTAAATATAGCCGGGTCAAAAGGCCAGATAACATTTTCCCTCCAAAATACATCTTGTTTCAAACATGATGTGCTTTGAATCGAAGCAAGTTAGAGTCATTGGGAAGAACTCCATTCAATTTTCTGAACAGTCGCTATCCTTTCATTGAACTATCTTTTCCAAATGGTCGTATCTCTCTTTGTTTGCTGTGATGCTTGGTCGATATTCGTCAGTATAAAACGAGAGTGCAATCTCTCAATTATTATCTATACCTAGTTCCACCGAGCTAGTAGGCCTTGGTTATCTGATCTAGAATTTTCTCTAATAACTATAGATGAGAATTCAATTTCTGTCGATTTCAAAATATCGAATTTTTAGGATGCACACGTGCACGTTCATGTACATGTTCCTGTCATTGGCCCCAGAGGTGATCGTATGCTCATGGGTGGTCACCAATTCCTTGTGGTTTATTTGTAATTGGATTTCAATTCTTTGTTTACATTTTTTTAACAATGAAATAGGGGTCGTATTAAGTCATTCGATGAAAAGGGACTTCAAGTTCTACATGGACGACGCCCTCGGAGCCGTAAACAAGGGCAAATGGAGTATAGCCGGTCGTGGATTTGTGGTTGGTTCTGTATTCCCATAATGCTGATTGGAGTTTGTCGACCCACTTTCTCTAGCCTTTTTCAAACACTTCTTCAGAATGGATTTCATGATTTTGTTAACAGCTTCAACTTATCCATTAGCTTGAGGGTGAGCAGTTGCCACGAATCTTTTCTCAATATGATGCCAATGGCAGAAGTTTTTGAATTCGGCACTATCAAATTGGGACCCACTATCAGTTACGATTGTTTGGGGAAGACCAAAACGATAAATGATATTTTAGATAACAAAGTTGATTACTTTTTGAAAGTCTATATGGATCGATAATATAGTTAAACTATGACTAGCAAGTGCGGAATTATAAATAATAGTAAATGGCAGTAATAAAAATGACACCAGGGATTTTTATACTGGTTCGAACTTCTCGTTCTACGTCCAGTCCCAGACTGCTTCTGGAATTTCTCGAATAACCCTCACTTAACCCGGAGGAACAGGTATTACACCGCCTGAGCAACCGAACAGGACTTTTCCGCCTAAGCAACCGAATAGGACTTTTCCGCCTAAGCAACCGAATAGGACTTCAAATACAATTTGGTAAATTGTTTCTTGACTTGTGTGTTCTTTGAATAACACGAATATAGTCAATGTAGTACACCCTTCCTATAATCTTCTTGATATGATGATTTGAAAGTGCAAAGATAGGAAGTAGAGAATTGAAAATCACTTGAGATTATAACAATATAAGATCAGAAAAGATAGAAAGAATTGGTTCTTAAAATAGTGAATTTTCATCTCTATTTATAGTATTGAATAGTTTTAATTCAATAGTTGCAACTATTAGAAGGAGTGCAACTGTTGGTGAAGAAGACAACTCTTCAAAATTTGAATTTTCATGAAGAGATGCTTCAGTTCGTCAAGTTCAGATGTCTGAGAAAAAGTGACAGATGGCTAAGTAAGTTTAAACAGTCAAATAGGCAGAAGAAACAAATTTCTGTGAATTTAGACGTCTGTTCATTTAATTTAGACGTCTGTTTTTATGACAGACGTCTGTATTAAAGTGATAGACGTCTGTTTTTATGACAGATGGCTAAATAAAAGTGACAGATGTCTGAATTTGTACTGATTTGTTCCTCTTCTTTATTTTAGTGATTCTGAACTTGAGAAACTTTTGAAAATACTTTTATGTCTATAAAAAGATATTTTATATTTGTAGAACATGTTTTCCAAAAATTATTTGTGTGTGTGTGTTATCATCATATCAGAGATTGTACAAAAATAACTAACCGGAAATAATAATCAATATACTTAAGAGCTTTGAGCTTTGTTTGTTGACGATATGATAATAGCTTTTCTTTGTAGATTCCTGCAAGAATATTTGTTATCATAGTATATAGTTTGAAATATATAGTTGTCACATTAAAATCGAAGAAGGCAGGTTCCAACATTCTCCCCCTTTTTGATGATGACAACTATATAATTCAACGGTTAGTATAAACCATACCTTTTGCTCCCCCTGTCAACATGACCATATTATATAGCAGAATGATTAATATTTCTCCCCCTTTGTCATTAACAAAAAGGAATTTGTAAGGGGTTTTGTTAGAAATGTGATGATAAAACACATTGTTGAATAGCAATATGAACTTTGTTCAGAACATACCAATGATAAAATTTTGTTGCGGAAGAGTCAGAATATTTGGAGCATAAAAACAGATTTGAACATATGTTTGAACAGGTTCCATATCTTAATACACTAAACAAAGAAAAACAGTGATATAGGACAGAAATACATATTTATAAAAAGATACAGAACATAAGAATAAATTACTTAAGTCACATACAGACGTCTGATGTTCTGTAGAAAATAAAAAAGATTGAAAAAATTAATAGATTTAGACGTCTAAAAATTATATTAGACGGCTAAGTATGATGACAGACGTCTAAAAGATTTTGTTCAGACGTCTCAGAGGTCTTAATTTTAAACAGAGAGTAAAAAACATTTTGTACTAAATTCAGACGTCTAAATTTTTGTAGCAGACGTCTATTTTTTAGGACAGACGTCTGTGACAAAATGTTCAGACGGCTCAAACAAAAAATAGGTATACAGACGTCTGTTAATAACTATCAGACGTCTGTTTGTTTGATTTTTAGTTTTTGAATAATATTAATATGTTTAAAGGTCCCCCTATGTATAACATCTCCCCCTAAGTATAATATCTTGTAAATAACGAGATAAACTCATTATTAATTATGAAGGAAAAATAAAATAGATTTTACCATATTTGCTGAAGTCCATATTTCATTGTAAGCACGTAATTCTATTAATATGGAACATTCTTTAAAATTCCAAAATCTATCCTTTTCCTTTTGTTTCTTTGAGTACCTGCAAAAATTAATAATCATTTTTGGTACCCTCTTATTATGTTAGGGTCCGGGGGTTAGATCTTGGGAAACCATACCCATTTGGGTGTGGTTGAACCTTTATAAATATAATTTTCATTATTAACTACCATATCGAAATAACCATTAGTGTATTTTTCTCTATTTTTCCAATTAACAGGAACCCAAATACTTAGATAATTTCTATTCATATTTCTAGTCAATGATTTTGTACTTCTAGAATAATTATAAACATTATTGGTCACAGCAGTATTTGAATTTCTATAAAAATTGGATTTAGATTTTACTCGAAATTTAGTACTAGCACTAACATTTTTACTATACATGAAAGCATATCTAGTGCTATTTCTACGATCAATTTTATTATAACTTAAACCACTTTTATCATTGTGAGCTTTTGAATTTGTAACTAAGGAAGATAATATATCTTTACCTTTGTTAAAATTTATGATTTTTGTATTTAATCTTTCAAAATTAGCTTTAGAATCACAAACTTTTTTTTGAAAAATATTATTATTAACTTTTAAAATCTCACATTCTTTAGATAATTCTAAATTCTTTTTAATTAAAGTTTCATTCTCTTTTTCAAGAGACAAAATTAAAGAACTAGAATTATTTAAAGAATTTTCCAAAAAAATATTTTTATTTTGCAAAACATTGATTTCCTCCAAAAGATCATTGTTTTTATCTTCTAACTGCTCATTTTCTTTTTGTAGGAAATCTTTTTGTAAAACAAGTTCTTCGACGGTATTTTCAAAACATTTATTTTGTTTTACCAAAAATTTATTTTCCTCTTTTAAATTTGAAATTTCTTGCTCACAATCTTTTAACTTAGCTAAAGCAATTGTATTAACTTTATTCAAAGTTTTACAATCTTTTAATAATTCGTCATGTGCTAACAGAAGATCTTTATATAAAGACTCTGAACATACCGATTGTGATCTGAGTTTAGCTATGAAGCATTTGTTTGTTTGCTCCTTTGATTCTTCTTTATTGCTTTTCCTCTTCTTATTGCCTTGACTAGATCTCTTTGTAGCCATTTATTCTAGGATGTTGTTACGATCTCTAGAATCCCAGGCTCCGATACCAAATGAAAGTCTATATGGATCGATAATATAGTTAAACTATGACTAGCAAGTGCGGAATTATAAATAATAGTAAATGGCAGTAATAAAAATGACACCAGGGATTTTTATACTGGTTCGAACTTCTCGTTCTACGTCCAGTCCCAGACTACTTCTGGAATTTCTCGAATAACCCTCACTTAACCCGGAGGAACAGGTATTACACCGCTTGAGCAACCGAACATGACTTTTCCGCCTAAGCAACCGAATAGGACTTTTCCGCCTAAGCAACCGAATAGGACTTCAAATACAATTTGGTAAATTGTTTCTTGACTTGTGTGTTCTTTGAATAACACGAATATAGTCAATGTAGTACACCCTTCCTATAATCTTCTTGATATGATGATTTGAAAGTGCAAAGATAGGAAGTAGAGAATTGAAAATCACTTGAGATTATAACAATATAAGATCAGAAAAGATAGAAAGAATTGGTTCTTAAAATAGTGAATTTTCATCTCTATTTATAGTATTGAATAGTTTTAATTCAATAGTTGCAACTATTAGAAGGAGTGCAACTGTTGGTGAAGAAGACAACTCTTCAAAATTTGAATTTTCATGAAGAGATGCTTCAGTTCGTCAAGTTCAGATGTCTGAGAAAAAGTGACAGATGGCTAAGTAAGTTTAAACAGTCAAATAGGCAGAAGAAACAAATTTCTGTGAATTTAGACGTCTGTTCATTTAATTTAGACGTCTGTTTTTATGACAGACGTCTGTATTAAAGTGACAGACGTCTGTTTTTATGACAGATGGCTAAATAAAAGTGACAGATGTCTGAATTTGTACTGATTTGTTCCTCTTCTTTATTTTAGTGATTCTGAACTTGAGAAACTTTTGAAAATACTTTTATGTCTATAAAAAGATATTTTATATTTGTAGAACATGTTTTCCAAAAATTATTTGTGTGTGTGTGTTATCATCATATCAGAGATTGTACAAAAATAACTAACCGGAAATAATAATCAATATACTTAAGAGCTTTGAGCTTTGTTTGTTGACGATATGATAATAGCTTTTCTTTGTAGATTCCTGCAAGAATATTTGTTATCATAGTATATAGTTTGAAATATATAGTTGTCACATTAAAATCGAAGAAGGCAGGTTCCAACACTTTTTCGTTGTGATCGCGGCTAAAGGTTCGGCTTCATCCCATTTGGTGAAGTAGTCAACTGCTACGATGGCGTATTTCGCACCACCTTTGGAAATCGGCAAGGAGCCGACGATGTCAATGCCCCAAGTAAAAAACAACCATGGATTGACCATTTGAGTAATTTCCATCAGTGGAGCTCTCGGAATTTTTGCAAACATCTGGCACTTGTCGCATCGTCTAGCGAAACCAGCTGCATCTCGATTGACAGTTGGCCAGTAATACCCATAGCAGAGTATTTTCTTTGCTAGGGTTTGCCCTTAGTGTGATCATCACATTCTCTTTCATGGACTTCTCTCAAGACTCGTTTCATTTAATCATGGGCGATACGCCGAAGCAGAGGAACGGAGAAACCCTTTCTATACATGACTCCTTGGATGATGTAGGATGAACTTTATAAAGGATTTGTCGTTTTTCAATCCTCGGTCCGAGAAGGATCCCTCATTGTGGATAATCTTTGATAAGAGTCATTTACGACTCCCTTTCCGGCTCTGTCTCTAGAACCCAACCAATCTCCATCTGGTCGATACTCGGAGCATTTAGTCTTTAACCGGGACCAAGCCCATTTGTTGTGCATCCCCGGAACTGGCTAGCTAAGCTAGTGAGCCGGCTTTCTCATTTTTTTCTCTGAGGATATGTGTAATGGTGTAATACTCAAAGTCAGTCAGTAAGTCTTGCACCCAGCCGAGATAAGGAGCAAGTCGCTACCCTTAGCTTGATAATTCACTTTGAGTTGACATACTACTAACTGGGAATCACAAAAGATTTGTAAAGTTTTCACTCCCTGTTCTCTAGCAAGTTTTAGCCGCATGATCAAGGCTTCATACTCAGCTTCGTTATTTGTTATAGGGAAGTCGAGTTTTATGGCGTAGCAGATCGACCATTCCTCAAGAGTCACTAACATGACTCTGGCACCATATCAATGATTGTTGAATGTTCCATCAGTGTACATTCTCAATCGGTTGGTCGGTTCTCCACTACTCTCCAGATAGTCATTTGGTGCAGTGAATTCAACTATGAAGTCCGCCAATTCCTGTCCCTGGGTAGCTCTTCGAGGGAGATAAGTGATATCGAATTAGCTTAGCTTGATATTCATTTAAGAAACCTTCCAAACGTCTTAGGTTGCTGTAGGACCTGTCGTAACGGCTGGTTGGTGTAGACATTGATGGGGTAAGCTTGAAAGTAAGGTTGAAGCTTTCGCGACTTAATCAATAGAGAGTATGTGAGCTTTTCCAGCTTTGGGTAGTTACGGTCAGCACTTGTCAATTGCTTGCTAACATAATATACTTGCCTCTGGATCTGATTCTCTTCGCACAACAGTGCGACACTTATG
This sequence comes from Allium fistulosum, assembly GCA_030737815.1. Lineage (NCBI taxonomy): Eukaryota > Viridiplantae > Streptophyta > Magnoliopsida > Asparagales > Amaryllidaceae > Allium > Allium fistulosum. The sequence continues at coordinate 426,728,498 of CM060906.1, forward strand.
GCGTGTACCAACACCACCAAGTAGATGTATAAGTCTTCATGATCTAGTGGCTTGGATAGAATAGAAGGTCTCTCTAAGTGATCTACCAGAGCTTGAAACGTGTGAAACGCGCCAATGCAATTCTACGTCCATTCAAAGTTCCTTTTCCCTTTCTTAATAAAATCGAAGAAGGGAATACACTTGTCGGTGGCCCTAGAGATGAATCGGCTTAAGGTGACGACCTTCCCATTAATGCTCTGTACCTGTTTAATCATCTTCAGCACTTGGATATTTCGAAGTACTTGAATCTTCTCGGGATTTGCCTCGATTTCGCGAGAGTTAACAACGAAACCCAAAAATTTCCCAGGTGCAACGCCGAAAGAGCATTTCAAGGGATTGAGTTTCATTCCATATTTTCGAAGAACATCAAACATATCTACCAAGTCATTGATGTGGTCGTTTGATCCCTATGACTTCATGAGCATATCATGCACATATACTTCCATTGATCACACGATCTAGTCTTTGAACATTCAGTTAACCAGTCTCTGGTAAGTAGCTCTAACATTCTTTAGTCCAAACGGCATCATAACATAACAATATAGCCCTAGGTCGGTAATGAAGCTGGTGTGCTCTTGGTCGGGGATGTGCATCAGGATCTGGTTGTATCCGAACTATGCATCCATAAATGAAAGCAGTTCATATCCAGTGGTTGAGTCTACCAACTGGTCGATCCTCGAGAGTGGAAAGCTATCTTTCAGGTACGCTTTGTTCAGGTCTGAGTAGTCGACGCATGTCTGCCACTTTCCATTAGCTTTTCTCACCAGAATTGGATTGGATACCCATTTTGGGTTGAGGGCGTCACTGATAGACCCATTGTTTTTAAGTTTATAAACCTTCTCTTTAAGTGTAGCAGATATCTCCAAATTCATGCTGCATCGCTTTTGTTTCACTGGGATATGCCTCGGGTCGATATTCAATGCATGGCTTGCGATAGTCGGAGCGATCCCACACATGTTAGAATGTGTCCAAGCGAACACATGAGGATTCGTTCGGAGAAAGCCAGCTAATTCCTTCATCATCGTCGCACTGAGCTGTGATTCGATCTTCAGGACCCATGATGGGTCATAATGGATGACCATGATGTTGATTGTTAGCTCAGTGGGTGCATCCTTAGATTCTTTAGGCTCTTCGTCTTCATCTCTATGGTCTATATCTTTATAGAACTGACTGTGGTTTTGTTGCTTGATATTAGCCTTATGTTGTGAGCAAAAAAATGCTTAAGTAGATTTTCCCAAGCAATGGGATCGGTTCTGATCCCTTATATTAGTGGGACTTAAGCAGTTTTTGGTTTGACATGAACATATTAGACCATGTGAACTCGAAATCGAACAATGGGACATGCCATATATGACTTGCATACATGAACTAGCATATGGCCTTGAATTAGATGTTTACCACTTTCGACTTGAATAGATTAGCATAGTTGTGCTTGTATGGATTGTATCATATGCCCTGAATGAACTTGAATATGAATGTTAGATTCTTATACACCGATAGTCGATCCCTGAATTTGAACGTAACTATTTTGCGTAACCATCGACATGGAATCTGGTTGGATAAGCGATGATGGTCTCTCCGATCGAACTTCCGGATCTAGTCATGAGCTGATGAGTCTGATAGTGATGGGTTCTAGATGCTTTAAGCGATTATCTACAATAGCTTAAGATCAGGCTTAGAAGCACATCGAATAAAATGTTGAGTAGTGTTCAGCCTCGTGTTGCGCGTAGCTGCATAGCTGGCTCTTGCTTTGAGTTTGAATTTGCTTATGTATTATAGTAACACGCTTTCCATTCAATGTACTTGCGATCCATTGCTTGTCGTTCAGGTTGGAATGATATCAGTCGCTCATGAACCCAGGCATCGATCCGATGATTCTATCTCTAAACATCCTTTCGGTCGTAGCCTCGAGTCGTTGTAAACACTAGCATGAGTCACGGTATTGAGATATCGCAGTCAGTTTTTTGATGATCACACTTCTACCCCCGATGTCGGGTTGATAAATGTACTACATGGATGTTGAGTCTCGTCTAGTCATGTTTGTACTTCCACCTAATCTATGAAGACTTAGAGTTGATCGATGAATGGTCGTTCACATTCATCTTAATTCTCGCTCATTCCTCCTAAGTCAGGGGTAAATGTCGATAAGTGGACGGGCATGTCACATCTGCTTTGGTTTTACACTCTTTCCCGTCGAATCGTGGGATCTAGTTAGTTGATAGAAGTATGAGTCGTGCCTATTCTGGATTGTATTCTAGCTTTTCATTCCCATGGGAAGACTTCAATGCCCCATTGGATTTTGGGCATGAGCAGAATACTAGACGGTCAATCATGTCCACTGTTGATGCAAATTTCACCATACTGTAGGCATGGACCAAAGAATGGATGGTTAAGTCACAACCAATTTGTGATTGGTGCTCCCCCTATCGGACTAAGGGAAAGGATCAGTGTGCAGACGGTCAAGTCATGTCCATTTCGAACTACTCTTCTAGTTTAATCCTGATCAGAGCTAGCGAATGAACGGTCGTGTCACATTCATGTAGAGCTGTATGGTCAGTTATGTTTATTTTGATTTATGTTCTCCTGTCGGACCAAGGGATAGAGTTAGCTTAAGAGCGGTTGAGTCATGCTCATCTGGTTTCATACTTCTCCTAACAAATCAAAGGAGGGTGATGGAGAATGAATGGTCAAGTTACACTCATTCGTGGTTTATGCTCCTATCCATGCTCTAGTGACCAGAGTTATTTGATGGACGTTCAGGTCACATCCATTTGTGGTTGGTATGGATCGATATTGACCGTCGATCCAGTGGCACGATATAGAAAGTTTGGATCGATATTGCCTATTGATTCGATGGTACGATATAGTCAGTTACGCGTAACTTAGGATGCCATTCCGATTGGTTTTATATTAATGCCTCCCTCTGGTCATTGCCTTGAGTCGTAAAGAACACCAAGCCGGAGCTATAGTGAGCTATCATATTTAGCTTTCAGTAGTTTGTACTCCTACCCTTAGTCTTGGGTTAGCGGACTTAGCCCGTAGATGGTTGAATTTCATATTTGATGAGTTTATACTTTTCTCATTGAATACAAGTCTGAATTGGCGAATGAGTGGTTGAATCGCATTCACTCGTTTGTTTATACTATTACCCGCACTTCGAGGATCAGAGTTATTCAATGGGCGGTTAATCACACCTGTTTGATGTTTATACTCTAGTCCATACTCTAGAACTGGAGTTATTTCAGAAAATGGTAGAACCACATTTTCCATAGTTATTTCTTCTGCCTCTAAGTCTGGGGAAAAAGTCGAAGAGTGGTCAGTCGTATCACATTTACTCTTACTTGGAGTTCTTCTCATTGAATCGTGGAAAGGTGTTGATCAGCGGATGGTCGAGTCACATCCGTTCTATGTTTTATACTTAGCCTGTCGGTTTATAGGTGAGAGTTAATGGATGAACGATCAAACCACATCCATTTTCTATCTATGCTCCGGGGACCACAGTTCGTTGATGGGCAGTCAGTCGCACCCATTTGTTGTTTATACTCCAGTTCATGCTCTAGGAACTAGAGTTATTGATGGACAATCGAATCACGTCCATTTTCTTATATAAGCCTCCTCCGTCAAACCGAGAGTGAGAGTTAGTGAGCGGATGGTCGAACCACGTCCGCTTGGTGAATTTTTACTCCAACTGTCAAAGCACAGATCGGAGTTGGCGAGTGAACTGTTGTGTCACGTTCATTTGCGGTTGGATGGGCAGTAACATTCATTCAGAATCAGACGGTCAGTCAAGTCCAATTTGCGGATTTAGCTCTTCTTACCGAGTCAAGGAAGAAATTTTATGATGTATGGTCATAGTGCATCTGCATGAATTTATGCTATGGGTCCATGCCGAGGACAAGAATTGATGCATGGACGGTCGTGTCGCGTCCGCTTTGTACCGGATGGTCGGTTCACATCCAATTTTGTTGCCTATACTCTAGTCCGTTCTTGGGGAACAGAGTTTGTTAATGGACAGTAGAACCACACCCATTTGAAGTTTATACTTTAATCCGCATTGGGGAACCAGAGTTAATTGATGCATGGCGCATCCATGTTTTGGTGTTTATACTGTGGTCCATATTGATGGAGCAGAGTTGGTCGACGGACAGTCAAATCATGTCCATCTTGGTATTTATACTCCAATCCGTACTGGGGGACCAGAGTTGATCGATGGGTGGTCAATCATATCTGTTTTTTTATTTATACTCCACTTGTCAGGTCAAGGTAAGAGTTGTCGAATGAACAGCCGGGTCATGTTTATTCATGGAAATGAATTCTACCCCCAGTGTCAAGGACAAAGGTTGGCATGTGGACAGTCATTTCACGTTCACTTGGTGATTAAGCGATGGATGGTCGGATCACATCCATGCCTAGGTTAGACGGTTAGGTCTCATCTGATCTGCTTTGTACTCTTCCCGACAAGTTGAGGTAGAGAGTTGTTAGGTTGACGGTCATGTCGCATCCACCTCGAGCTGTAGTCATGTCCTTGTGTCCAAATTTAGTCCCAACTAGTTAGTCCTTAGAGGATATAATGAAATATTCTCAACGAGGAGAGTCCTAATGAGAGTATTAATAAGTACTCTCAACTCCATACCTCTTAATTAGAGTGTAAAACATAATAATTCTTCGACTACTAGCCCTAAGAGTATATAATAATATACTCAGCTAATTAGTCCTAAGAGGATAAATCTATAAATCCCAGCATATCTCCAGCTTGTATCCCTTGGAGAGTAATATAACTCTCGACTACTAAGCTTTAAGGATACACCTCTAGATGATATTGCAAATTCCTGACCCATCCCCAGAATATAAGTGACATCTACTCACCAATAGTAATCAAATAATTATTACTTGAGTGTCCCATACCACTCAGTATTACTCGAACGTTTTCTAGAAGCTAGTAAACTACACTCACCAAATCAAAAATTATTCTATAATATGAGTAAATAGAATAACCATAGAAATACTACCGAGCGTCCCATACCACCTGGTACTACTAATCCGTTTATTCAACATTCTCATTATATAGAATTAAATCACAAAATCTCCGATAAATTAATTTTGAACCACTAAATTTATAAAAAGAGGAATATATTTCAGAACTCTTGAAAATAAATTTTTATAATAAAAAATTCTTTGAAATTTCCTTTTAATCCTTTTTATTAAATATTTAGTTTACAAAATAAATTCCCTTTTAGAAAATATTATTAAAACTATATTCACTTTACAAAATAAATACCCTTTTAGAAAAATATTATTAAAACCCTCATTTTTACTTATAAAATTTCCTACCATTCCAATATTCTTGAAAATTCTCTATTTTATATTTAAAAGTACTGTTATACCAAAAATAATTTCCAATTAAATCATTTTATTTTCTAACCATTTTTATTTATTTTAAATATACTTTAATCATGTTCTAAAATCTCATAAATAATTTTTTGAAGCTTTCAAAAATCTTTTAAAACTAGAAAATCAATCAAACATCTAAAATAAAAATCATAGAGCAAAATTCTCCAAAATCATCAAAATAAATTTTTTCGTTTAGCCCAAGTCGAATTACATCGAATTCCTACCATCCATACAATATACACATATATATAAATAAACTACACATTATGCAATCAGAAAACATCTCCTTTGCATTTTAACGATCTAGTATACACAAAATATGATCATTTAATCGAAACCCATATCCACGTGACCACGTCACATAATTAATCCAACATCCTAAATAAATATATTAATCAAGCAATTTAACCAAGCAATTTAATCGACAACAGGATAAATATCTAATGTGGTGGAAGTCGTAGTTATCTCAACTCCTAGGGTCGACTTCAGTAAAATTTGGAAGAGTTGCATTAATTTTGGCAATAAACAATATATGTGCACTATGTCGTACATGAAGACTCGGACTTGGTTACAAATGTGTGATCAGATCTTCGATGACATGAATTTTGATGATATAATAAAGTGGACGCTTGCCTCTTGTAGTTTTATGGTGAAGCCCTGAATTGGTGAGACTTAGTGGAAGATAAAGTTGATGAAAATGGTATGTCTTGGTGAGAATTCAAATGCCAACTTGTGAGTCATTTCATCTCTGTCGCAGCAAGAGATGTGAAGCTCACTAAGCTCATCAACATGTAGTTAGGATAGATGGTTATAAAAGAGTATGTTGCTTAATATAATTCTTTAGCGAGATTTGGCTTGGGATCAATAAACACTCCTATGGCAAAGGCTGGGAGATTTGCTAATGGTCTTCGCCCCTCCACAGATGACCATGTTCTTAATTATGTTTCTCCAGATGTATCTTTCAAGAAGATTATCAGGTATGAAAGTTTTCGAAATACCTTAAAGGAGGTCAATGTAGCGACCAAGTCTAAAAGCAATCCAAAATGGTCCAAGAAACGAAAGGCCTAAGGCAAGAATGAGAACTTTAATCATAAGAAATGGACAGAGTTTGTGTGCAAATCTTCAATATTTAAGGGACACTTCACTAGAAAGTGCAAATTTCCAAAAGATAAGAGGAAATTCTTCATCGGCAATCAGTAAGTTCACATGAAGAAAGATTATCCAACCTTGGTAGAAAGTGGACATGTGGTCAAGGTTATGCATTGGACACAATTCCTACATCATCTCAATAGTTTGGTAGTGTGAAGGGCGGGAACATTGTTACCAAAGGTAATTTATAATGTTCGATTTACCTGTATGTGTTCTTTTTGATACTGGAGCTTTCCATCCATTTATTGTTTGCAGTTTGGTAGATGGACCTAGCCTTAAAATCTATATGATAGATAATCCCTTAGTGGTCAGGTAGGTATGTTGACCAACCTTAGTTTGATTTCTCAAAATAAATGGGTAGCCAAGGGTAAATTGGACTTAATAATTAATACTTAGGAGTACTCTACTGTAAGAGATCACACATCATTTATTACAGTACTCTTACTCTCTGTTGCTTGATTTAGGACATGTTGTAGACTCCCTTTTCATATTTTACCCGTTATTGTGTACACCCTATATCTCATTGTCCTATGAAACTTTAAGATAGGAGTAGGGAAGATAAAATTGTCATCTCTAATTCGTATCCATCCATATTACAAATATGAGTATATAGGTTATGTTATAAAGCTACACGGAATGACTCCACTTAATAGACTTTATGCATGACCCCTCATTGTTTTTCTTTGTAGGCTTATTCTTTAGAATGGACGAAACATGTTTACAAAAGATGGACTTTCTAGAGGAGAAGCGTGGAGTGAGGAGCTAGTTGACATCTAACTATTTGTCACTCTTTATGTATCATTCCAATTTTGGACTTGTTATTATATCAGACTATTTATGTATAAGGTTTGATGTACTCTTTGTATTTTTGAGAATTATCTATTCAAATTTTAGTGAATTCTGAAAATGGACATTTCATTATCTTATACATTATCTTTCCACTATGAGCCATGACTTATTTTTATTGTGTTATACTTCTCTATTCTATTAAACCCTACCATTTAGGCCCTCTGATTGTCATAGTTAAATTATGAGTGCGATTGTGCATGGATTTTATATACTACAAATGGTGGATTGTTCATTAGTATTAGATCATAGGTTCAGCAAACCCTTGATTCTTTGGTGGTCTAGACCTATTAGGAATATATTAGGTTACCTTATTAATTAATTGGTAGACCTAGTTAAAGTGTAGTTTGTCCTAGGAATACCTAAGTGAACATATAGAGCCATGTGCATAAGTTCTTCTATAGAGCCATATGGATACTCAAAGAAAAAAAATGAACCTAAATAGGGTTTAGCTCACTTTAGGGATGTATTTTCTACAAGGGACAAAACATAAAGAGAGCGTATTTGTGCATTGTATACATATAGTATAAGCACTCACGTCTTAACTTCTAGTATTTCAACTACTTTTTGAAAGTTGCAAATATACCTTTCTTGGTGATAGCCCCCATGAATGGAGATACAAGAACGTAAATACTAAGGTTGTCACAACCAACCTTGTTCATAGGTGCCTGCATGGTTCCATCGATACTTGCAGATTATGGCATATGTTACTCTACCTATAAGGAGTTCTCCTAAGCTCCAATAGGAAGTGGTGTGCCATTGATTCCTTCAACACATCTAGGCCTTGATTTTCCTATTTTTTTGCAATTTCCTTCGTGTGGGAGGGAAGTCGTACTTTGGTACTGAGTTGTTTAGCGAGACTCTGGATTAGCTACATACCCATTAGCGGATTTTTGGAGATTCAAGTCTAATGGATATGGTGAGGAGGTGACTTGCCTCTAGGCAACTTTATGGAGAATCTTTGAGCTAGTTGGATATAGTTTTGAAAAAAATTGACGATCGGACCATTACTTATGAGGAGTTTAGTTGAAGATTTGGGGCTTTCGAAGCCAAAAAGGTGATGTAAGTTCAGAAGTTAATCCACTTGTAATAAGGGGTCTTGTGAATTAAGGATTACATGAGCTAATGCAACATACTGGCAAAGTTTGGTACTGATATGATAGACAATTGTTATTACACTTTGTGTGGGTTGCTTATTTTTTAGGGTTATATCGGTTGTTATTACACCGTATACATCCATTAGTTGTCATTTCCCTCTTGCTGTTACACAAATCTGATGGTTTGTTGTGTCATATAGACAGTTGTGTAGACAACTAGAAAGAAGAACTATTATATTCTACTTTAGTGTTGGGAATGACATTATACTTTCTATTGTCTTTCTTACCCAAACATAACCTCAGACTAGATAATGACCTTCTAGATGCCTATGTGCTAATATGGTAGTATAAGTCCCTAAGTAGACTAATGGTACTACAATTTGATCTTGGTGCATAAGCACTTGGGTTCAAGTGGGGATGGTCACCAAAGTTTGATTTAAAGTAGGGGTTAAAGTAGTTGGTGACTTGAATATTCTTTTAATAGAGTCGCTTGCATTTAATAGTGGTCACTCTTGAGTTATCGAACTAAAGATACCTACTTAGGTTTCTACTTAGATGACATTGTATCATAACTGATAGGGCTCCATCATTGGTATTTTGTGAATATACCGTAGTTGATAATACTTAGTGATCTATCTATATGTATCCAAAGCAGAACAAGATATAAGGTTCTAATTTTTAATGCTATTTGGTTCATGAGGGCTAATGCATAGAAGTTAGTGATTTATCTTCATGATGCTTGAGGGTAGATAAGAACAACTGAAAGTAGTGTTTATTAAAAATGTCTTAGGGAAACTGGGTTAAGTTAGCTTTGGAATGGTTTAGGAGAGGACAACTCGATTAGTTTTATGGTAACTTGTGTAATCTTCTTAGTGGCAATCTAATGCAAGATTGATAAGTTTGAACCCGAGTGAACCCTAAGCATCAACTATTATGTATATGGGTCTACACTTTTGTTTGTTATTAGTTTTGTTATGTTTACGATATGTTTTCTATGACATGTTATGAATGTACTTGTGTTCGAAAATTGTTTAACTTTCGTGTTAGTGCATATGTGTGATATGTATGATTAGTCGATGCTTTTTAGGCTTATTGCATGTTTGTTTGTTACACTTGACCCTTGTATATGTGTTGTGTAATGAATCACGTTTCGTCATAATCGTAATCCACATATACAAGAAAATATATTTCATAAGTATCATGGATAACATTAAGTTAACGGTAGAATTTAAAATAAAACAACACAGAGCATATCTATCACAGCTATCATCATTGATAATTTCAAAGCGAAAGGAACAAAATACAATACCAACATAAAATGTAAATGGCTATATACATGTCATATCAAGAGACATGAGAATCGATATTATTGTACGACATATAAATGGTACATGAAAAACCATATACAACATATCTCGAAATGAATATATAGTCTACATGTGAATGTCCTAAAAATACTAGATAGATATAAACATGGCGATATAATAGCTATGGCCCTATGGAACGCCTCTAGTTAAATGAAATCTCCATCTTTAAGTAAACCCATTTAAAGAATAGATAACATAAGAGATAACAAAGGGAGGGCCAGACATAATGTCCAATGAAAAGGAAATATCACAAATCTCCATGATTACCAATACACTACTATATCATGGAAAATACCAAATGCGTTAAGGACCACTAGCTCAAGTGGCAAATTGTATGCCGTTATAGATTGGGGTTCTAAAGGTCATGGTTTCAAGCCTTCGAGATATCAAAATGAGTGTTATGCTTGAATAAAGTACCACTCTCATTATTAGAAAACATAGTACCAAATGGTAATATATAAGGTGTTGAAACCATACCTCAACATGTATCTTCACTTGTATCAACAAGTCAATACATTCCTACTACAATGTTATACAATGCAATAGGTCTATTATATACTAATCAATATGACCCCGATCATGACTTAACCATCATACACAAGGTTAGTGGGTCTTGGGTCATCTGATAAGGCCAGGTTCCACTAAATATGGTCATTATACTAAGACCAAGATTATGAAACTTCAATGCATCATCCACCACCAATAATCCAACAAACCAATATCGATATACACATGCCTAACCACTGCCATTTGTTTACTAAGGAATACGCAAGTGGATTTGAGGTCTATAACCTTTTCTACAACATTTCCCGAAATTTATCACCTTTACCACCAGGTAGAACATCTTATATCCATGAAATGACGTTGCTTGAAGATGTGCAATCGAAGCAACAACGCCTCATACACCAATGTGTGGGGTACATAATGTGCTACCTTGATAAAGTATGGAATGGATCTTATGGTTAAAGTAAAACTAGAGGAGGGGTTAACAATATTCTTTAAACTTATTTTCAATATACTTTGTGATTACCAAATATAGCAATGCAGAATCGGAATTACAAGAAGTAATATAATAAATGTAGAAAGTAAAAGTAGTAAAGTAAAGCGAAGACACCAAAGATTTTTATACTTGTTCGAATTCCTAATCCTACGTCCAGTCCTGTACTTCGTATAGAATTTCACTATAACCAACTAGCACTTCCGTTAGTGGCAAGCGAATCTTTACAATTTGAAATCAAGTGGCAAGTAACACTTATCCTAACTTTCCACAGATGGTAGGATACATTTATATAGTCCTAACTTTCTAAGGATGGTAGGATGCACCTTTAAAAACAAATAGCAAAGTAATACCTATAAGAAATCGAACCTTTCAATCACGATTTCAAGTAGTCTTCAACACAACTTCCTATAGACCTTCAGTGGTAATATATCTTTTATTTTTTTGAGGATTAGGATAAAATAAAGAGTAAATGATAGAGAAATGAATATAGACTCTTTAAAGTTTTATTAGATTGCAAATCTATGAAGAAATAGAGAGAAAGAGAGTGGATTCACAAAGGATAAATGTGTGTGTATATAAGCAATAGGACTTCTCTGCAAAATATGAGAGAGAATGGAGAAAGTGAATGATGGAGAATTCAATCAAAAATTGTTTTTATGGAGCTTTTATAAAAATGATGAAGAAAATTGAATTTTTGCAATGGTGAAAGGAAGTGTCGATTCGTTTAAAATGAAAATTTGCATCTAACAGCTAGTATGTCAACATACTTATAAGGATATGTTGACATATTCTAGTTCAAAATCACAATCCCTTTATAAATATTGTTTTCACTCTTTTAACTTGTAAAACTGTTTATCCGCTTTTGACCAAAGCTGCTAACTTAAAACGAACCTAAAGAACTCATATGGAATGGGATTGACTTGAAATTTTGAAAAACACTTAGAAGACATAAAAGAAGGCACTCATTAAAAATAGGCCTGATTAGATAAGGCTAGATGGATCACTAGTGACCTAACTAGATAGATCGCCAGCGATCCATGTAGGTTGGGCCACACCACTTGAAATTTTTAGGTTAGGTCCCAGATACCCTATAGAGTGTACCTGCAAAGTTTCATCTAATTTCGTTAAGTTTTGAGCGAGTTATAAATGATTCTTTTGGAACAGATGACCCATGAAGACGGACGATCAAACTCCAAACGACTTGATATTTGGATAAGGCATTAAAATAGATAAAAGGAAGGCAACCTAAAAGGGTAGACTCAAAAATAGTTTAAGGGCATGGATCGCCAGCGATCCATCATGTTAGCCCGGGTCGCCTTGAGTTTTTCTGGACTTCTTCCTAGCGCTGAGTATAGCAAGTCGGCCTTGACCCAACTGCTCTCCTACTTCTATAAATACAATCCTACCTGCAACACAAAGAGGATCTTTTGGATTGGCTGTTGGAACTCTGTAGAGATTATTCTTCACTCTTTTTCTCTCACACAACAGTCATCTAGAAGTTCACGGTGATTCTCCAATGAACTCTTGCACTTATGACTTATTCTAATCTCATCAACTTGTAACCGAATTCAACTTGTGATAGCGGTTAGTTAATAATAAAGCTTATAAAGTATACGTAGGATTTGTTAACAGCCGAACCACTATAAAAAATCTTCTTGTCTCTTTATTTTTTTGCTCTTTTTACATTTATTTTCTATATTATTGCTTTGTAAGAACATGGCTGGTGCTTTCACACTCAATCCAGGGTGTCGATCCATTTTTGGGTTAACATTTTGGTGCTTTCATTGAGAAAATTTAACCCAGGGCTAGATTGAAGACTTGAACTTTGAATCTAAGAATTAGAGTAAATGTGCAGGCCTAATACTAGATCTACAGCTGGAGCAAATCAGCCGGAGCCTGAGGGTAGCCAGGATGTATCCTCTAATTCTCATCAACCCAACTATGTGATTAGAGAGGAGATGGAAAGGATGATGAAAGAGATGTAGGATGGAATCTTAGCTAGGCAATAGGAGATGATGGATGGCTTCTTCTAGAACATGGAGCAGCAAGGGATGGCTAGATCCATAGGGAATAATGCAACAGCTGCTGGAGTTGGATTGGAACAAGATGGAGTCTTGCCCCCATGTCCAGAGCAACCGATAGTTGGGGGCAACGCTGGAATCAACATGGGAATCGATCCCAACGCCGAAGCGACTGTTGAAACACTAGGAACTGGTGGTACAGGAGCTAATCCAAATACTAGGATGCAACTAATAGAAGAATATGTACTAGAACTTCCTCGATGAAATGTAGGTCTTGATGAAGCTAGAGTTATGAATCAGAACACAGGCGTGTGGCTAGAAGAGTACATCTCAAATATTTGAATTTTGAAAAATCCACTTTAATTATGATGACTAATATTGATCGCCTTAAAGTCCCATCATGGCACTGGAGTGTAAGGTGCAAGTCCCCTTACTAGAAAAGCGAGAGGATGGACTTGTACGATATTTATCGCCTTAGGGTCCCGACACGGGACCGGAGTGCAAGGTGCAAGTCCCCTTGGATGTTATTGTACCAGATTAATAGCCTTAGAGTCCCGACCAAAGAGACGGGACCCGAGTGTAAGAAGTAAGTCCCCTCACTGGAGAGTGAGCAGATGGGCCTACTTAATCCCTTTTAGCTTAACAAACAAACAGTCCGGAGAGATCATCCCCCTTAAGTTAAACATTAAACAATCCAGAGAGATCGAATTGATTTGAATTAATAAAGGGATTTGAATGCCTTATAAATAGAATAAAACTGGTAAATCCTAGATGAATACAGGATGATTTCGATATATGATGTGATTCTGATATATGATGTGATTTTAATATATAATGTGATTTTGATATATGATGCAACAACTCTGAATGAGAAGCAAAATGATAATGATGTAAATCCCGAACGAACATGAGACAATTAGAGCTATGTGATGTAATTGAAGATATATGATTTAATTAGAGATATGTGATGTAATACTCCGAATGAAATTGGAATGATTGTGATGTATAGGTTACACTCAGGGAGAGTCCAAAGTCTTAGGCTGTAACAGTTTGTAATGACTTATGATTTGCAAGAGAATCTGTAGGAACTGGATGATTCACCAAGGCTAAGTAGCTGGAAAGCTAAACTATCAAAGAACGGAGATAGGAACTTGTTCTTAGGCAAAGCACACCTTTCATTCAAAAGGCGTACTTCGGGAGGCAAATGTTTACCCCGCTTTTTAACTAAAGTAGCAAACTTAAAACGGAACTAGAGAACTCATACGAAGTTGGATTGATTTGAAATTTAAGGAGAATACTTAGAAGAAATGCAAGAAGGCAATCACCAAAAATGGGCTTGATTAGATAAGGCTAGATGGATTGCTAGTGACCTAACTAGATGGATCGTTAGCGGTCCAGGTAGATTGCACCCCACCACCTGAAATTTTTAGGTTAGGTCTCAGACACCCTCTAGAGTATACGTGCAAAGTTTCGTCTAATTTCCTTAAGTTTGAGTGAATTATGAATGATTCTTCTAGACTAGATGACCCATGAAGACGAATGATCAATCAAACTCCAAACGACTTAATCTTTGGACAAGGCATTCAAATAGATAAAAGGAATGCAACCTAAAAGGGTAGACTCAAAAATAGTTTAAGGGCATGGATCGCTAGCGATCCATCATGTTAGTTCAGGTCGCCTTGAGTTTTTCTGGACTTCTTCCTAGCACTGAGTAGAGGCTTCTGACAAGTCGGCCTTGGGTCAACTACTCTCCTACTTCTATAAATACAATCCTACCAGCAACATAAAGAGAATCTTTTGGACTAGCTGCTACAACTTTGCAGAGATTATTCTTCACTCTTCTTCTCCCACACAACATTCATCTAGGAGTTCACTGTGATTCTCCAGTGAACTCTTGCACTTGTGACTTATTCTAATCTCATCAACTTGTAACAAAATTCAACTTGTAATAGCAGTCAGTCGATAATAAAGCTTATAAAGTAGACGTAGGCTTCGTTAACAGCTGACTATAAAAATCTTCTTGTCTCTTTACTATTTATGCTCTTTTTACATTTAATTTCTATATTATTGCTCTATAAAACAGGGCTGGTGCTTTCACACTCAATCCAGGGTATCGATCCATTTTTTGGGTTAAAAAACAAAAATAGATCTTTTATAAATGATTATGGAGAATAAAATAAAGAGTTTCAAAAGATAGAATTCAAAGAATTGTTTTAAGATCTTTAACAATTAATTCAATGACTGGATATACTATAAAACTGACGAACTGTTGTCTTGTACCCTTTCAGCCTTTGTTCCTTGAGTCTCCTTTGTTCTCCTGGCTTTGCTTTTGAATCTTCTTTGTTATTTTTGATCTCCTTAATCTTCTTGATTCCACTTGATCATCTTGATTCTTCTTTGATCTTCCTCGATCTTCTTAATTCCCCTTAATCTACCTGGTCTTATACTAGAGTTATTGTATTGATCTGCCTTGATTAGTGTACTGTATCTTTACTTTATTATCTTGTAATATATCTGGATAAATTGTTGTATTTCTTGTACTATATCATACACAAACTTAGAAAATCATTAGTACCAATTTTTATCTGACTTTTATCATCAAAATCAATACAGTGGTTCTAATAATCTCCCCCTTTTTGATAATGGCAATAATCTAAATACTATAGGATAAAATATAAGCAGAATATAAGTTTAACTCCTCCTGAATTCATTACCTTCACTAATGTATTGCTCCCTTTATCTTTTTGACTATTCTATATTTTGTACCATTTTATCTCCCATTTTGTCATCAGTAAAAATGGGATAAAATGACTTGTCAAGAATATAGAGAACATTAATAGTTAATGGGGTGCCATAAGTGTAACAAACCACATTTTCGTACAGTTTAAGCTAACAATAAACCACACATGTCCAATCCAAATTGAATAGAAAGGCAGATAGTTAGGGAAAAGAAAGAAGAAGAAGACATGAAGAAACTAAACTACACATAATCTCATAGTAGAATGAATAATCTATAATAGATAACAATTCTTTACACAAAAATGAAACTGTAATATATGTATATACAGACATCAATCAGAGTACACTAACCTATTTCAGCCCGGATAGTTATAACAACCTGCCCTCACAATTGCTGATAAATACAAAAATGAATGCATTGGAAGAAAAATAACCATCTACATGAATACGTTTGTAGGCCCCAGATCGTCTCCTAAAGCTCCAAAAATATCTAACTAAACTAGGAAATATGCTCGGTCTGACCTGAGCATTATAGGAAAACAACACCCGGGTCAGTGTGGTAAAACTAGCATGAGAAACACAATGAAATAGATTCTTAAAGTTTAAATAACCTTTCAAAACAAAGGTATCTCGTAAGATCATGCCACACATAAATATGGACTGGTTTTTACCTTACAATAACCAAAACCTTTTATATCAGAAATCCAGAGATATTGCAATAATGTCTAAGGGCAAAATTAATAATAATCAAGTAGCTGTGATGCTCGTGAGTGTACATCACAACAATACTAGGTATATAATTGAAAATCGATAAGGCATGTTCGCTAATTGTGTAGGATTTCCATTGAGATGCCCTTAGTATTTCGAGGAACGGTCCCCCTGCACAAGGAATAGAGATATCCTTCTGAAGCAGTATACATCCCTAGTGATGTACCAAAGTAAAAACATGGCTGGTCTCACTAAGACCGAGTGCATTGCCCCATGCATGCATAACAACTGTAAGTGACATCTAGGAGGAGCCGACCACACCCTATGGGTTCGCCAACCCTACTGGCCATGCCTCCTATCTCTAGTTTTAGTCATTCCCGCTGATGAGGCTATGTTCGGCATTCCAGCTTACGCAATGCAACAAAAATAGGTCACGGAATCCCACATGGATTTCAATACCCCAATGGGTCTCAGAATCACACATGGATTCCCACATCTCAAATATATCTTAGAATCACGCATAGATTCCCATACTCCAACGGGCCTCGGAATCACACATGGATCCCAACATCTCAATATATCACGAATCGCCTCTATAGAACCGTATATGGTTTTCTAAGTGCTTACGTGTTCGAGTCATCTCTTACGAGTACACTCTTCCGCTTCCTGGGTGCTCCACAAACCAAACGCCAATTTCTGGAATGCTCAATACCGGTTCTTTAGGAAATAATAAGACAATATATAAGAGCGGGGATCACCCACTAACCGTTTAAGTGGATGGATCTCCTTATCATTTATCCTAGAAGAACGAAACAAGTTTATATGTACAGTATAGCACCACCGATGGTAACTGTACCATATAATTCACGTGTTTCCCCTAGATATTTCCCGAGTTAAAATCCTTTGGTGTTAAGCAGGGAATAATTACGTACTACCAAAATTAAGAAGAAATACATATTTAAGCCAAGATTTGATAGTCGGTTATTTAACTATCAAATAAATAAACATTCAAGACAAGATCGCATTTCCCATGGAAATCACCAAGCCTCTTTAAATAAATCTTTTATAAATTTTAATTCACATTTCAGATACTTGGAAATCACTTCCATATACTTATCTCAACAGGATAAGTATATTCACAAACCACTGTATTTTCGATACTTAGAAAATATCACCATATACTTATCTCAATGGTATAAGTATATTCGCAACCCATATCACTTCAAAAACTTAGAACTTGAAAACTCCAAAAAAAATAGAATTTTGAAAGTATCGTTCAGTATCAATCATGGATCGCAGTTTACACAGTGATTACGTCGCTATCCCAACGAATCCATAACAAACTGTAGGCAATCCCTACCCCTCGAATTACGCCATGAATATAAAACACCTCTTCCCAAATTTCTTTAGATTATATAAATATTTCCAAATCTATTTATGAAGCTTCTTTATAAACCTTCAATCTATTTATAAACATTCTTTCCAAATCTCGAATCCCATTCATAAAACCGTTCCTTTTCCAAACTGTAAAACTCATTTATAAATTCTTTTATAAATATCCAGAACCATTTATAAACTCTTCCCATATTTTAAACAACTTATTTGCTAAACTTTCAGGTCAGTAAGATACCCTTAATAAAACAAAAATTATTTAAAATGAATTAAAATAATAAGTTATTATTTAAACATCCTTCCTTTTCATTTAAATTATATCTCATTGAAATAACTTAAATACCATTAATAATATATTAAATTAATTTTAAACACTATTATTATATTAATAAGTAAACTTCAAAACAATATTAGTATAACATTTAATTAACTTTAAACTAATATTAATATGATAATTAATAAACCTATAAATTTAATTAAATAACTTAAATCAAGGTAATTAAATTACTTTAATTAAAAATTAAAGTATAGTTAAATCATTTTAAATAAATAATTAAATTAAAACATGTTTAAACAATAACTAAATAATTTTTAAATAATAATTAAACATTCTTAAATAACATTTAAGAAACAACTTTTAAGAATCATATTAATAAAATAATTAACTTTAAATCATTATTAAAACAATTACAAATTATCTTTAAAATATTATTAATAAGTTATTACCTTTTAAAATTTTATTACTAAATAATAATTATCTTTAAACCTTATAATAAAAATAATTATTCTTAAAATAACCTTCAAATCAATAATTAGCTTTTGCAAATTTGAAGGAGGCTTAACAAGCACCCTGGTTCTTAAACAAGCTACCATCTCATTCAAAGTTTATTTCCCAAGTCAATAGCTGATATTTACATAACCATTGACCATATAATTAAATTATCACTTAACCGTCATTAGTTAGCATATTACTTATCCCAAGTGGCATATCAATTTACAACATATAATCAAATATCCAAATCTATAGAATAGCAGAATGGGGATTTATTCTGCTAATTAGATGTCAAATTTATTTAATTAGCGGAACAGTGTTTTATTCCACTAAACCAATGTCCAATTACCATATTCGATCCAGTTAACTCAATAGTAATTTATTTGGCCAAATAAATATCTATAATTAAGGTATATAAATTTAAACAGCGTTATAAATTTAAATAATGTAATTTAAATTCTGTTCGTTTAACCATGTCATAAACTTTTACAAGTCCAAAGCTACCAACAAGTTACTCTACAATGTTGTACTCGTCAATATGAGTACACAGCAAAAATCCGAAGATTAATCGTATTTTAAACGACCAAGTTTTCACCTTTTTAAGTTTACAACATTTATCGATATTTAAACAATCAAATCATATAAATGTTTCTTACCCAAATTTAAAACAGTGAAGCCCAATACCCAAAACTAACGGCCCAACTCCACACTCATTATCCCAAGCTACTGCCCAAGCATGTGCCTTCCTCCTCCTACACACATGCACTTCATCCACTTCCATTACACACATAGAGCAGCCATGGACACAACCATCATCCACGGCCGGAACCCATCCAAACGTCCCAAACTCCATTATTTCCCACACCAGGACCCATGCAAACCTGCCTTACCTTCTTCCAACACCTGCTCGCACTCCATTTTTTTTCTTTCACCTGCCTACATACGTATCCCCCTTGCGAGTCTTAACACTATCACCTTTTCATGTGAAAATACTACATCTTTCAATTACATGCAAGCCACAGCCATGCACTGCATGCTACTCCATCATCTCCAATTAAGCACATCAGCAAGCCACAACCCTCCACTGTCCAAACTTCTCTCTCTCATAACTCCCTCTCCGCTTGACTATCTCGAGTGCAACCAAAATGGAAAGTGTAGATCTCCCCACCCTCTACAACTTTATTGTTGACGACCTTTGCTTATTTTTAGTGTAGAGATCACTATTGGAATTATTAATGGAATGGAAAATTGGAAGTATAAATTGGAACTAAAAGTGACCGCTGTGCATAAATTTATATGTAGAGAAGAAAATGTGCCCATCTCCTTTTTGTGATGTATGCATGGATATATATATATATATATATATATATGAAAACATATTTCCAACCAAATGATTTTGTCTCCCTAAACATGTCAAAAGTTGGCAAGAAGGACAACATTTGCAGAGATTTTGTGCGTGCATGGGGTTTTAAAAATAAAAAAATAATAAAAAGTTTTTAGGGTACGATGCTATACATTATCCCGCTCACGTTTGAGCCACGAATGACGGAAATAAAAATACGATCGCTTAACAATGTGAGATGATCATAAAACACCAATAAAATAGACAAGTTAACTTATTCTATGAAATCTCAAAATGACAACGTTTGCCATAAAATACGTCAAACGAAAATTAGTTTATTTTTTCAAATTAAAAATTATGGAAAAATTCTAAAAATTAAATTAAAAATACGTCATTGAAAATCAAGTCTAAATTTAAAACATAGATTTTATTATAATTTAATTCAAATTCAAATATTTAAACAACTTAAATATTCAAATTCGAAGGCCCAAAAATATGGGTTGTTACACTCTCCCTCCCTTAAAAAGAATTTCATCCCCGAAATTCCAGCACAAGAACACTCAATACTATCCGTAAGCCCGCAGGATGTTCATAGATCATTCATATACTAATTTTGTTTTGATCACGACTCGAATACATGACTCCACTTCTAAACCAGTATCGCTCACTCGATTTACTAGTGTAGACCCTGATCAGGCCCCTTGATTAGAAACCTCTGTTCTCCTTACACCGTCATAGACTATGATAGAAAACCTTAGTTCTATATCAAAAACCCTCATCAAGTGCTCTCCGTCAAAATTGAGTAATAGATCCTTATTTGGAACGGTGTGAAACATCTCAAAGCCTTGTATTCGAATGTTAGATCAACTATATGGAAAAGAATGATCTCATCCATTCCACGTACTTATTTAATTGGTTATTCCAATACCAATTCTATTACCACTAAAATATTTATGAAAATATCTTCATAAAACAAAGTTTAAGTAAAAACTTATAAAATTCCCTATCATTCCCTAAGGGTATACAAAACTATTCAAACTTTTATTTTTAATTCACTTATGAATTTAAAACACCCAGTTTCTATTCAAAACACTTTTTGAAACGATACCATATATTTTGGAAACTTAAGGGTCAAATACTGGGATATTTATTTCAAAAGCTTTTGAAATGATATTATATATATTTAAATCCATAACAAATATATATATAGCCCGAGTAACCCGAAAAATATACCAAGGAACTGGGTACTACCAGACAGTATTACATATTTCCTTACCAAGAAGGATAATACTCAAGAGAAATGTTTACCATCAGAACGTATCTCTTACCCATTTTTAGCTATTTTCGAGCCACTTGAATTAGTTAACTTAAAACTACTTCTTTCTTTCAAACCCATTTTGAAACAATACGTGAATATATTTCCAAATAAATAGTTTTTAACAAACTATAAATTTTCAACTTAGATTCGTCCGGATTCGAACTTGTCCCGACTGTACAATGACAAAGAAAATAATTTACTAAGTGCACAATACCGTTCGCTTAAGCAAACATCCGATCGTCACTTAGAAGATTATTCTGATCACCACAAAACAAATTGGGACTTATTCCCCGAACCAAATCCAAAGGAATACACATTTCTTTTAAATTCCCTTTTCCAAAAGAATTTATAGTTTAAATATATTTTAGTAAACTATTTCCAAAATATTGATAACCCCTTTAAGAAAACTATTATTACCATTTCCAATATCATTTATACTCTAAAACTATCTCAAATAAAACTATTATTTCCTTTCTCCCAAAACATTTGAAATAATATACACATTTACTTTATAGTAAATCAATTCATACTTTTGGAATCAAATCAAAATTTGATTTATCAAAACAATTATATAGCGACATCCTAACGGTAGCATATTGCCTACTTAGAAACTCAAAAATGAACACCGACAATGTTGCAAATATCATCGGAATTATTTTTCCGGTGACCGAAGCCAGTTTAGTACTTATATCCCTTTGAAAATCCTTAGAAACATTTTTATCCCGAAAATATTCTCAAATACTATTAGTAACTTGTAAACCTTGAAAACCATTTTCCAAAATACCAGATTTAAATGATCAAATTACTTTTATTTATACACACATTTTTTATAAATCAATTTTATAAAATTCCTTTTAAAGAAAATCATTCTCAAATATTTTTATTACGAAAATATTCTAGCTTCCTTATATAAATCATTCTTCAAGTATTTATTTCAAAAATATTTAAGTTTTCCTTTAATAACTTCTTTTTCGAAATTCCAATTTAATACAACCAACTTTTATATTCAACCATCTCCAAAAAAATTATTTCAAAATATTCCAATTTTCTTTTAAATAAACACCCTTAGAAATCAAATTTTAACTCAACATTATCAACGAACGCCTTATATTCAAATTATGAAACTTAATTGACAAGGTATTCATTTCAATGTTTCCAAATTCCAATCTACCCAACCCAGGTTTCAAAAGGAAGATTCTAGATAGATTAACAGATAATAGTCAATGCTCAGAATTGGATGAGCATGACTAATCAAATTCTAGAAGACAATGATGGAATACTATCATTTCTATTAAACAAGCACAACCAAGAATAATTATTCTTTTATATAAAATATAATCTTAGGTAAAATTATTTCATTTACCCAAATTTTTTAAATCAATATTATGTCAGTTGGTCTTGTTCGAGTGTTTAGGAAATTCCTATCGATAACGTTGGCTAAACGGATTGACCAGAATTCTTAAGCCACTCAATAGATCAAACAACACAATATAAACCTTTTTATGAAAATAACAAATACGCGCTCTTATATATATACTCTCAAACTCATCCTAGGGTCTCGTTTACCCTATCTCAAATGAGTAAACCCCACCAAAGCCTAGGTGTTTGCTCAACCTAAGCTCTGATACCAACTGTAACGACCCACTTTTCCGTACAGTTTAAGCTGACAATAAACCACACATGTCCAACCCAAATTGAACGGAAAGGCGGGTAGTTAGGGAAAAGAAAGAAGAAGAAGACGGGAAGAAACTAAACAACATAGAACCTCAAAGCGGAACGAATAACCTATAATAGATAACAAATCTTTACACAAAAACAAAACTGTAATATATGTATATACAGACATCAATCAGAGTACACTAAAGTATTTCAGCCCGAACAGTAATAACAACCTGTCCTCACAATTGCCGATAAATACAACAATGAATGCAGTGGAAGAAAAATAACCATCTACGTGAATACATCTCTAGGCCCCAGCTCGTCTCCTGAAGCTCCAAAAATCTCCAACTAAACCTGGAAATATGCTCGGTCTGACCCCGAGCATTATAGAAAACAACGCCCATGACAGTCAAGTAAAACCAGCATTAGAAACACAATCAAATGGATTCTTAAAGTTTAAATAACCTTTCAAAACAAAGGTATCTCGTAAGACCACGCCGCACATAAACACAGACAGGTTTTTACCTTATGATAACCAAAACCTTTTATATCATAAATCCAGTGATATTATAATACCGTCTAAGGGCAAAAAAATAATAATCAAGTGGCTTTGATGCTCTTGAGTGTACATCACAACAATACTAGGTATATAATCGAAAATCGATAAGGCACGTTCACTAATTGTGTAGGATTTGCATGGAGGTGCCCTCAGTACTTCGAGGAACGGTCCCTCTACACAAGGATCAGAGACATCCTTCCAAAGCAACATACATCCCTAGTGACGTACCATAGGAAAAACATGGCTGGTCTCTCTAAGACAGAGTGCATCGCCCCATGCATGCATAATAACTATAAGTGACATCTAGGAGGAGCCGACTACACCCTATGGGTTTGCCAACCCTACTAGCCTTGCCTCCTATCTTTGGTTTTAGTCATTCCCTCTGATGAGGCTATGACCGGCATTCCAGCTTATGCATCGCCACCAAAATAGATCACGGAATCCCACATGGATTCCAATACCCCAACGGGTCTCAGAATCACACATGGATTCCCACATCTCATATAGATCTTGGAATCACGCATGGATTCCCATGCCCCAACAGGCCTCGGAATTGCACATGGATCCCAACATCTCAATATATCACGAATCTCCTCCATAGAACCGTATATGATTTTCCGATTGGTTACGAGTTCGAGTCATCTATTACGAGTAAACTCTTCCGCTTCCCGGGTGCTCCAAAACAAACGCCGATTTCCGGAATGCTCAATACCAGTTCTTTAGGAAATAATAAGACAATACATAAGAGCGAGGATAACCCCCTAACCGTTTAAGTGGACGGATATCCTTATCATTTATCCTAGAAGAACGAAACAAGTTTATACGTACACTATAGCACCACCGATGGTAACTGTACCATATAATTCATGTGTTTCTCCTAGATATTTCTCGAGTTAAAATCCTTCGGTGTTAAGTAGGGAATAATTCCATACCACCAAAATTAAGAAGAATTACATATTTAGGCAAAGATTTGATAGTCGGTTATTTAACTATCAAATAAAAAAACATTCAAGACAAGATCACATTTCTCATGGAAATCACCAAGCCTCTTTAAATAAATCTTTTATAAATTTTATTTCACATTTCAAATACTTGGAAATCACTTCCATATACTTATCTCAACAGGATAAGTATGTTCACAAACCGCTGTATTTTTGATACTTAGAAAATATCACCATATACTTATCTCAATGGTGTAAGTATATTCGCAACCCATTTCACTTCCCAAACTTAGAACTTGAAAACTCCATGTTAACCCAAAAAAATGGATCAACACCCTGGTTTGAGTTTGAAAGCACCAGCCCTGTTCTGACAGAGCAATATCACAGATAACAGATATAAGAAAAGAACTGTAAAAGAAAGAAGACAAAGAATTTTTATAGTGGTTCAGTTGTTAATGAAGCCTACGTCCACTTTATATTTTTCTTATAGACTGATTAATGTTACAAGATGTGTTTGATTAAAAGACTTTAATTATCTCTCAATAGATTGAATCCCCGGAGTTGGAATCTACTGGAGAATCACAATGAATTACTTTGGAGATTGTTGTGAGGGAGGCAGAGACTGAAGAATGTTTTCAGCAGAGCTTCCACAATCAGTCCCCCCAAAGATCCAGTTTACGTTGCAGGTAGGATGGTATTTATATGGGTCGGAGAGCTTCTAGGCCAGGCTGCGTCTTCATCGGCTCGCAGTGGGTAGGAAATGACCCAAGGAGAGGCTGGCATGCAAAACGAGGAAGAACCATGGGTCGTTGGCGACCCAAGGCCTATGGGTCACTGGTGACCCATAGACTTGGCTCGTTTTATGAGCCAATGTCTTGGTCTTTTCTCGTATGTTTCTTTGGCTTGTTCATTTGATGGTTTGAGCAGAGGCATGGGTCACTGATGATCCAAGCACTTAGGATTTTTCTGGAGTTTGGAATTGGAGGTGTTTTGATAGTCATTTATCGTAGTTGTTTCATTTTGATGGCAATCCACTAGCTATTTACGCTCAGCTGCTGATTGGACTGAACTGACGTTAGCTTCTTGGTTCAGTTGAATTTGGTCGTTGCTTTAGTAATGTGATTTGGCTCTCATCAACTCCTTGCCTAAGCCTTTCTGGTTAAGTTCTAAGCCATTCTGATGCGATGGGATTGTTCGGTATTCTGTTGGATCCTGTTGGGTTAAAAACCCGGATAACATTTGGCCCCCAAAGGACGCCTTTTGAATGAAAGGTGTGCTTTGCTCTAGAACAAGTCATGGCAACGAGTCTTCGGTTAATGAGCTTCAAAGCAGCTTTAGTCTTGGTGAATCGTCCAGTTTCTTCGGATTCTCTTGCCAATCACTAGTCGTTCCAAACCTGTTACAGCCTAAGACTCTAGACTCTGCCTAAGTGTAATCTATACATCACAATCATTTCGATTTCATTCGGATTTATTACATCACATGTCTCTAATTACATTACACATCTCTAATCATCCCGCGTTCATTCGGGATTTACATCACTATCAATTTTTGCTTTTCATTCAGAGTTTTTAAATCATATATCAAAATCAAATCATATATCAGAATCACATCATATATCAGAATCACATTATATCTCAAAATCACATCATGTCACAACATATATCAAAATCACATTGTATCACACCACAGTCATCCTGTATTCATCCAGGATTTATCCATTTTGTTCTATTTATAACGCATTCAAATCCTTTTTTTTGCAAAACCAAATCTGTTTTAAGGTCCGATCTTTCTGAACAGCTTAAGTAAGTTGCATGATCTCTCCGGATCGTTTAATGTGCGATCTCTCTGGATCGTACAATGTTTATTTTAATGCACGATCTCTCTGGATCGTTTAATGTTTTATGTTAAGGGGACGATCTTTTTGGATCATTTGTTTGTTAAGTCAAGAGGGATTAAGTAAGTCCATCCGCTCACTCTCCGGTGAGGGTACTTCTTGCACTCCGGTCCTATGGTGGGACTCTAAGGCGATCAATATCGTACAAGTCCATCCACTTACTCTCCAGCAAGGGGACTTGCACCTTGTACTCCGGTCCCGTGGTGGGACTCTAAGGCGATCAATATCAGTTATCAAAATTCAAATAATCAAAACAAATAAATAAAAAGTAAATAAGCAGGAGTCCTAAATGTTCATCTCAGGCATCCGACTTGTAGCGTGCCTAGGGACCGTTCGGGATCCCGAACACGTGTAAGCAGCCTTCGATTGTTATTTTACTAAGTTCTCTCAGGCATCCGACTCAGAGCATGCCTAGTGACCGTTCCTGATCCCGTACACGTGTAAGCGGTCCGAGGTCATTATTGTCCTAAATAGTCATCTCAGACATCCAACTCAGAGTGTGGCTAGGGATCGTTCGGGATCCCGTACACATGTAAGCTGCCTGATATTATTATTGTCCTAAATAGTCATTTCAGGCATCCGAATCAGAGCATGCCTAGGGACCGTTCGGGATCCCATACACATGTAAGCAGCCTGAGATTATTGAGCGTTGAAAAAGCAGAAGATAGAGAGTAAGGGACGAACCTGCCCTCTGTTCCAACCGTGGGCTTCTGGTTTCGGCTCATGCGGTCATGTATTTGTACTTTGATTTGTTATTCTAGCTCCAACATCACCCATTCCAGGCGTTAAAGCTCATCCTAGATCCAAATCTACCATGCCCCAAAGTCGTGTGGGCATTATTTTAGTTTGTTTTGCTCTAACTCTAGATGCCCCTACATTGGGTCCTATTGTTGATTCCAACGTTGCCCCTAAAGTATCGGTTGCTCTGGGCATAGGGACAAGACTCCATCTTGTTCCAATCCAACTCTAGCAGCTCCTGTGTCATTCTCTGGAGTTTGATTCCAATTCCCTGCAGATCTAGCCATCCCTTGCTGCTCCATTCTCTGGAAGAATCCTTCCATCATCTCCTGTTGTCGAGCTAAGAGTCCATCATGCATCTCTTTTATCATTCACATATCTGCGTTGATGAGAATTTGAGGACACTTCCTGCCTGCCCTCAAGCTCCGATTGACTTTCTCCAGTTTTAGATCTAGTGTTAGGCCTCTTCATTTTCTTTGAATCTCGGATTCAAACTTCAGTTTCTTAGATCTCGTTCAAGGTTTTTAGTGAAAGCACCAAAATGTTAACCCAAAAAATGGATTAACACCCTGGTTTGAGTTTGAAACCACCAGCCCTGTTCTGAAAGAGCAATATTATAGATCATAGATATAAGAAAAGAACAGTAAAAGAAAGAAGACAGAGAATTTTATAGCGGTTCGGCTGTTAATGATACCTACGTCCACTTTATATTTTTCTTATGGAGATTACTGTTACAAGATGTGTTTGATTGCAAGACTTTGATTATCTCTCAATAGATTGAATCCCCGGAGTTGTAATCCATTGGAGAATCACAATGAATTCCTTTGGAGATTGTTGTGAGGGAGACAGAGAGTGAAGAATGTTTTTAGCAGAGCTTCCACAATCAGTCCCCCCAAAGATCTAGTTTATGTTGCAGGTAGGTTGGTATTTTAAATGGATCGGAAAGCTTCTGGGACAGGCTATGTCTTCATCGGCTCACAGGTGGGTAGGAAACGACCCAGAGAGATGCTAGCATGCAAAACGAGGAAGAACCATGGGTCGTTGGCGACCCATAGACTTGGCTCGTTTTGCGAGCCAATGTCTTGGTCTCTTCTCGTATGTTTCTTTGGCTAGTTCGTTTGATGGTTTGAGCAGAGACATGGGTCGCTGATGATCTAAGCACTTAGGATTTTTCTGGAGTTTGGAATTGGAGGTGTTTTGATAGTCGTTTATCGTAGTTGTTTCGTTTTGATGGCAATCCACTAGCTGTTTGTGCTCAGCTGCTGATTAGACCAAACTAACGTTTGCTTCTTGGTTTAGTTGAATTTGGTCGTTGCTTTAGTAATGTGATTTGGCTCTCGTCAACTCCTTGCCTTGGCCTTTCCGGTTAAGTTCTAAGCCATTCTGATGTGATGGGATTGTTTTGTATTCTGCTAGATCCTGTTGGGTTAAAACCCGGATAACCCTCCAAAAAAATAGATTTTTGAAAGTATCGTTCAGTATTAATCATGGATCGCAGTTTACATAATGGTTATGTCGCTATCCCAGCGAATCCATAGCAAATTGTAGGCAATCCCTGCCCCTCGAATTACACCATGAATATCAAACACCTCCTTCCAAATTTCTTAATCTTTTATAAATATTTCCAAATCTATTTATAAAGCTTCTTTATAAATCTTCAATCTATTTATAAACATTCTTTATAAACATTCTTTCCAAATCTCAAATCCCATTTATAAAACTTTTCCTTTTCGAAATTTAAAACTCATTTATAAATTATTTTATAAATATCCAGAACCATTTATAAACTCTTCCCATATTTTAAACAACTTATTTACTAAACTTTCAGGTCAGTAAGATTCCCTTAATAAAACATAAATTAATTAAAATAACTTAAAATAATAAGTTATTATTTAAACATCCTTCCTTTTCATTTAAATTATATCTCATTTAAAATAATAACTTAAATACCATTAATAATATATTAAATTAATTTTACACACTATTATTATAATAATAAGTTAACTTCAAAACAATATTAGGATAATATTTAATTAACTTTAAACTAATATTAATATGATAATTAACAAACCTATAAATTTAATTAAATAACTTAAATCAAGATAATTAAATTACTTTAATTAGAAATTAAAGTATAGTTAAATCATTTTAAATAAATAATTAAATTAAAACATTTTTAAACAATAACCAAATAATTTTTAAATAATAATTAAACATTCTTAAATAACATTTAAGAAACAACTTTTAAGAATCATATTAATAAAATAATTAACTTTAAATCATTATTAAAACAATTGTAAATTATCTTTAAAATATTATTAATAAGTTATCACCTTTAAAATCTTATTACTAAATAATAATTATCTTTAAACCTTATAATAAAAATAATTATTCTTAAAATAACTTTCAAATCAATAATTAGCTTTTCAAATTTGAAGGAGGCTTAATGATTACCCTGGTACTTATACAAGCTACCATCTCATTAAAAGTTAATTTCCCAAGTCAATAACTGATATTAACATAATCAATGACTATATAAATAAATTATCACTTAACCATCATTGGTTAACATATTACTTATCCAAAGTGGCATATCAATTTACGACATATAATCAAATGTCCAAATCTATAGAATAGCAGAACGGGGATTTATTCTGCTAATTAGATGTCAAATTTATTCAATTAGCAAAATGGTGTTTTATTCCACTAAACCAATGTCCAATTACCATATTCGATCCAGTTTAACTCAACAGTAATTTATTTGGCCAAATAAACATTTATAATTAAGGTATATAAATTTAAACGACGTTATTAATTTATATAACGTAATTTAAATTCTGTTCGTTTAACTATGTCATAAATTTTTACATTTCCAAAGCTACCAACAAGTTACTCTACAATGTTGTACTCGTCAATATGAGTACAATGCAAAAATCTGGAGATTAATCGAATTTCAAGCGACCAAGTTTTCACCTTTTTAAGTTTACAACATTTATCAATATTTAAATAATCAAATCATATAAAAGTTTCTTACCCAAATTCAAAACAGCGAAGCCCAATACCCAAAACTAATGACCCAAATCCACACTCATCATCCCAAGCTATAGCCCAAGCATGTGCCTTCCTCCTCCTACATGCATGCACTTCATCCATTACCATTGCACACATAGTGCAACCATAGACACAACCATCATCCATGGCCGTAACCAATCCAAACGTACCAAACTCCATTATTTCTCACACCTGGACCCATGAAAACCCGCCTCACCTTCTTCCAACACCTGCTCGCACTCCATTTTTTTTTCATTTACCTTCCTGCATATGTATCCCTCTTGCCGAGTCTTAACACTATCACCTTTTCATGTGAAAATCCCGCATCTTTCAATTACATGCAAGCCACAGCCATGCACTGCATGTTACTCCATCATCTCGAATTAAGCACATCGGCAAGCTACACCTCTCTACTGTCCAAACTTCTCTCTCTCATATCTCCCTCTCTGCTTGACTATCTCAAGTGCAACCAAAATGGAAAGTGTAGATCTCCCCACCCTCTACAACTTTCATGTTGACGACCTTTGCTAAATTTTAATGTAGAGATCACTATTGGAATTATTAATGGAAAGGAAAATTGGAACGAAAAGTGATTACTGAGCATAAATTTATATGTAGAAAAGAAAATGTGTCCATCTCCTTTTTGTGATGTATGCATGGATGTATATTCCAATAGTGTATATATATATATATATGAAAACATATTTTCAACCAAATGATTTTGTCTCCCAAAACATGTCAAAAGTTGGCAAGAAGGACAACATTTGCAGAGATTTTGTGCGCTTGTGGGGTTTTAAGAATAAAAAAAATTAAAATGTTTTTGGGATACGATGCTACACAATATCCTGCTCACGTTCGAGCCACGAACGACGGAAATAAAAATACGATCGCGTTTAATAATGTAAGACGATTATAAAACAACAATAAAATAGACAATTTAACTTATCTGTGAAATCTCAAAATGCCAACGTTTGCCGTAAAATACGTCAAACGAAAATTTATTTATTTTCCCAAACTAAAAATTATGGAAAATTTCTAAAAATTAAATTAAAAATAAGTCATTGAAAATCAAGTCTAAATTTGAAACACAGATTTTATTATAATTTAATTCAAATCCAAATATTTAAATAAATTAAATATTCAAATTCGAAGGCCCAAAAATACGGGTTGTTACAATAAGTATATAGGTATGTTTGTTATTGTCATAAAGATCTAAATCTTAAATAATTAAATTATGGATTAAGATATCGAGTATAGAATTTATTTAAACACTAATATAATGACGGAGTGTTGTTCAAGGCAAGTATGAATAGCATAGCAAACATAGACTTATAAGTTAAACTAACACAAACATTTATATTAGATCAAATAATTTTTCAAAAGATTGTTATATTATACAAACTAGTTTATACTTTACTATACGTATAGTGAACAAAACAAATATACACAAATACAAGAAAAACTTTTTTTTTCTTTCGGATATTGATATTTAGATTTGGGAGGATTTTCAACCGATCCTTCATTAGGGCGAAAGGTATAATCAATTATGATCTCTTCCCATTCTTTAAGAAGTTCCTTATCAACGTCCACCTCTTTGTCTACTATTTCTCCATATCTAATGTCCTCATGAACATATGCAATATTTTGTTTGGGAACATAAGTGGTAAAGCAACGAAGGGACATGAATTACCTTTCTTGTTCATATATCTTATGTTTTCGATTCCTTTTCAGTTGTTTCTGGTATCTTAGGATGGTGTGAACTGTTCTCTTGGAGTTTTGCATGTACTTCTCTAAGTTTTCACACATATTTTTATTGGAAATCTCTTTTCCGTTGTTCATTCTTGAGTATTTTTGTAAGAAAAGAATATGATTGTTTAAAGAAGAATGAATTATTTTTCTAGTCTAAAATACTATTTTTATAGTGCTAAATATCATTTATTATCGCTCTCACTAAATAATTAACCAAATAATTTTAAATTTGAATTTTTAAAACTATTTTTACCCTTATATGTCGATATATCCTTTAGTGTATATCGACACACAGACATTTCTTACTAGTATGTCAAAATATAGTTTTGCGTATGTCCACATATATACATTTTTCAGCCTTTTTTAATTTTTCTTTTATTTTCTGTTTTTGTTCATTTAAATATTTATTAATTTTTATTTTTATTTCATATTTTCCAAAGAATATAATATGCATAATTATCATATATTTGATAATTTCAAATGATTGCATTAATTAGAAATAAGGTACATGCTTAAAGAAAAAGAAATACAAATTACTACTAAAAAGAAAATAAGATACAAAGTCTAGAATGAAGTATATGAAGATGGATAGTGACCGTCAAGTTTACTCATAATTCTCCTGAAGAAATTATCCACCTTTCTTGAAAGTTTTTAGATCCTTTTACTAAAAGACTTCTTTAGCTTCTTTTGATTTTCAAGAAGCTTTTCTTGATTTCTTTGTAAATCATAGTTGCCAGTCTTATTCTTCATTTTGATGCTTTCATGAGAAGCTTCTTCTTCTTTTTTCTCCTCTTCTATTTCCATACCTTGGTCTTCCTCTTCTTCCATTCTTTCTTCGATAATATTTTCCATAACCAATTTTTTCTCTTTTTTCGCAAGAGTTTCATATGGTACAAACTCAAATGGAATATGCATAGGAGAAAGATTTTTCTTGTCAAAAGGTTTCTTTTGGAAGTTGGTTCTCAGCTTATATCTATTCCAAAATAACTAATTATTCTTGTCAAATACACTCCATGGTAAAGTTATGTGCATATCTAGAAACATCCTTGGCTAAAAGGTCGGAAAGAATGACTTGTGCCCAATTTATATCCTATTTTACAAAAATTGAAAATAAAGCATTGCAAACTCTTAAAGTAAGATTATTATAATTCCCGATTCGTGGAGCTGTACATTGTTGCAAAACTAAACACATTAGCCTTGCTTTTGATTTAATATTTTTCAGTTTAAATTCAATTTTAACAAATTATGTAAAACTTTGTGATTTTGTAATTAGTTTCCCCTTTCAAAAGATCATTACCGCTATTTTTGCAACCCAAATTTCAACGAGTAAGTATGCATCAAAGCAATAATAGTGCCTCTAACACTACTACAAATTTGATCAAGATTTCCTTGATAAAATTGCTCATTTAAATTCGTATAAAACATTTTGACAAGAGTAGAATAATAAGGAAAAATATTTGAGTAGAATCGTGTAAACCAAAAATGCCATTTTCTATAGAAAGAAAAGGTAAATCATTAGAAGGAAAATCATCAATTTTGCAAATCTACTTGAAAATACAGTAGCATGTTCTTTATAATCAATGAGGGCTTTCATTGATTCTTTATCATTGTAAAACCAATTTCTGATCTTTGAGATGAGTTGAGGAGTTTGAGAAGATGAAGCCATTGATTTTGTAGAGAAAAGAAGAGAATAAAGTTTCTATTTGACTTTGAATTTTGAGATGAAGTGATGTGTGAATGAACAAATGAGATAAGGTGAATAAATAGGCATTGAATATGTATTTGACAGCCAATAAAGGTGTCCTTTTGAATTTTGAATCGATAAATCGACAAGAAATTTCAAAGTTTCAAAATTTGAAAAGTTGTACCATTCCAGACCTGAGTATGTTGACATAGTCTTCCTTGCATGTCGAATATATGCCAAAAAGATGCCAATTCATTTATTTTCAATTTTATATCAATTAAATATATTTTCAATTTTATCTCAATTAATATATTTTCATTAATCAACAATTATCTATATGTGTTGGTGTCATTATCTATTATTTATAATATTCTACTTAATTTATATTTCTTTCATAAGTATTTTAAATGGATGCTTTATTTCAATATATATTTGCTTAAAATTTGGCTTTATTTAAAAAAAATTGTAATTATATTTGTTTGACAAAATTATAAGTTTGTCTTACAAAATTATAATTCTTTATGTATATCCAAAAAACATTTTTTTTCCAATTTATATATCATTATCTACTTAAAGTGTCTTTTCAGTTTTTTAATTTAATACAATTTCATAATAAATTTAGATATGCATATACTATCATGAATATTCCTAATTATTAATAAGAAAATAAGCGAGTTTAGTATTACCGAATTATCCAGAGCTTCGTTCTTCATTTGCCATAAAGCAAAAATATGGATTTTTGGAATTTGCACTTGTGTTGCTTAAAGTGTGTCAGATTCATCCTAAGTTTCTGTGGACACTCTTTACCTCTTTTTGATTGAATATGTATTTGGGGAATCCTTTGATTTCTTCAGTGTTAGGTAGTCCCTTTTCAGATGTCTAGTCTTGTCACATTCGAATATTTTTTAAAAACTTTCAAAGTTGTTGTCGTCCATCCTTCTAAACTTGTTCCTCTTTCGACACTTCAGAGATCTATAGGAATACCTTGCCATAAATGTTATCTCTTCATTGTCATCGTCTGATCCTTGTTCATTAGTTGTGTAACGATCTCGAATTTTATATAAATTTAAATTGATAATTAAAATTAATTTTTGAATAAAATTTGTGAAATTAATTGATAAATTGATGCGAGTTTCCCCAAATCCAAATAAAAATATATTAAATCATTTTAAATTTAGAAATTGTATATATATGTGAATCTATATAGTTGTGCCTATATGAGTAGATCTGAAATTATAAAAATATATTGAATTTGAATTTAAATCTTAAAAATAAATATAACAATATAGACTTTGACAGAAGAAAGAAAATAAATAAATAGTTTAAAATTTAGAAATCGATGGTTTATGTTAGGAAATAAATATATATGTATGAGACAATAAATGTTAAAGTAAAATCGATAATAAATATTCAAGTTAGAAATAAAAAAATAAAAAAATAGAAATAAATATATATAAGATAAACTAGAAAGGAAAATAAAAATACAAATAAAAGATAAGTGTAGAATTGAAAAAAAATTGGATAAGTATGAATCAACTTGTAAAGGAAAGAAATGTAAACAAGTGAAATGGCTTGCAAAGGAAGATATAGCGTATAGATAATTGTATGTAAATTGTACAAGATAATTAATGCATGAAGCATTAGTACACTACAAAAATCATATCAGCCAACAAAGAAAAAAATATCTCTGTCCTATATTGTACAAAAACATATCACACTGTAAACCCATTTCTACATATATCAACTTCAGTTCGTTCATCCATTTAAACTGAGTAAAAGAAAACTGAAGTGAATATCATCTTACACTCAAACCAAATATCAACTTAAAGCTTCAATTTAAAACATCAAACAAATCATTACAAGCCAGAGATCAAGATGAATTCCAATTTGCATTTCTTCAGCCTGTGTCAACATAAAAGAAGCTCTGTTCTTCTTCCTAAATCACAGTGAGTAACATCTACTTTTAAAAATTTAAAGTATGAATCTGTTGAATATTTACCTATGAATATGTATGTTTGAATATATATTCAATTCTCTGTGTATATTTGAAAAATAGATATAAGGTGTGCAGGCTACTGCTTATAATTGCCTCTGTTCTGAGTTCATAACCAAAAGTTTTGATAAAAAAAATCTTTTCCCCTCAATCTACTTACTGATTGAACTCGAGATTAAAACAAAATTTCTTTGTTATAGTATATGTTAAAGAGTAAAAATCTATTTAAGCTTAATCAAGTTGTTAATCTTTCTGGGAATCAAGAAACCTGAACCCAACTTCAAATTAGTCAAATTTCGAATTTCTTAATTCCTAAATTCAGGAATGTAGATGGAATTCATACACTATAACATGAATTTTAAAGCAAAAATCATGATTTCTAGACGAGGGATGAAGGAGCAGTTTGGGTATGTCAGAGTTTCTTTGTTTGGCGATTTTCTGGTGATCCTCTGGTTCGTGGTGATCGAGTTTCCTCCTGGAGGTGGAGGAGTGAACGGAGATTCTAGGAAAAATGCTCAATGAATTTTCATATCATCGTGGTGGCCGGAAATCGCTAAGTTAGGGTTTAAGCGCACGATTTAGTTAAGGTCGGAATTTGGGTTGCTGGCGACTCGTCGTTGAATCGGAATAGACCGCACCAGTGCCAAACGAGGCATCGAACATTGTGGAAGGTTCGTGTGTATTCGCGTGATCTCCGATGGCCTGAGGTGATGGCGCCGAGCAATTATCTGATGATGCTTCGCTGGGTTTATTTGGTCGAGACGACTCGATCTCGTTTTCAATTTTAATTCGAGTTTCTGGGTGTTTAGATGGCTTGGGGCGATCGAAGGTGACTGGTCGGCGGTGGTTTTGGAGGCCGGAGCTCTGGCATCTGATGGTACACGTGCACAACCTCTGGCGTGTTTCAGTATCAAGTTGGGAATGAAAGGGTTTTTGTTTCTCGAAGTTGTCTTCGGGAAGGTGGGTTGCTGGCTCGAGTTTGAGCTCGTGTAGTTTTAAGTTTGTATCGGGTAATAAACACTTAAACAAAATTTAAGTTGGAAAAAATGGTATACTGGTCGATTCAGGGGGGAACTCGAAGCAAACAGGTGTTTTCCTCGGGGAACACTCGAAGCAGCTCGAGAGTAATAATGCTTCCAGTTTAAACTTTAAAAATTTAAGTGAAAATTGATTTTTAAAAAATTATTACTTAGTGAAAGTAATTAAAAATGGATAATCAATGATTAAAGTTTGATTTATCAAATGTTAAGGGTTAATTAATTTAAAGAATAATTAATTAATGTGATTAATTAACTAAGGTAATTAATTAATTAAGAAGTAATTAATTAATGAAGGTGATTAAGATTTAATTAATAATCAAAGGATAATTAATCCACAATTAAAGGTTAATTAATTTGTTTTAAAGGTAATTAAAGGATGAATTACCAATTGTAATCAAGGAAGTGAATGTGATAAATTTAGTTAATTAATTTGTTAATTAATTGAAGATAATCATTTGATGATTTATTAAGTAAAATTACTTAATGAGATTGAATAGTGGAATTACTTAGTGAAGTAATTAATGTATAATTACTGGATGTAATTAATTAAAGGAATTACTTAATGGGAAGTAATTAAAGTATACTTACTTAGTAGAAGTAATTAAGGATTAACTACTTGGTGTAATTAATCAATGGATTAATATAATTAATTAAGGAGTTAATTAATTAAGGTAAGTAATTACAGGATGGTAATTACTGTTTATGATTAAGGTTAATTAAATTTATAATTAAAGGATAATTAATCGTTAATTAAAGATAATTTATGGAAATGATTATGTGATTGATTAAGTATAATCACACAATTAATTCATCTTACTTGTTGATGACTGATTACTATTGAATGCCTTGAACTAATTGATACCCCGATATGTGATATGATGCTTTGTGATATGATGCTTTGTGATTTAAATTGCTTTGTGCTGAGCTGTGATATCTATGATATGTTTCTTTGTGAATGTAAAACCACTTGGCCCGTAAAACGACACTTGAATTTCGATGCGACAGGGAGTCGGATTCCAGTTTGTTATCCAAAACCCACATCGAATCGTAATGTTGAATCCTTGTGATTGATAAATTGACTTTATCTGTGAATCTGTGAATGAAGGATAAGCGTTATAGTTTATACTGCTTATCAACTATATTTATGTATTTTGATATGTGATGATTGAATGATGTTACACTATTGTGTGTGAAACCCCTGGACCACACCATACACACACTAATATGGATTACACGAGGAAATCGGTTAAGTCACAGATGATTTTAAATTTAATGTTTTTGAGATTGAAATTTTAATTTCAATTTATTTTGAAATTGGAAATTGGGGTTTAATATGAAAAACTTTTGAAAGGAGTTTTAAAGATATTTTGAATATCTTGAAATTTAAATAATTCAATTTGAATTTGAATTCAAAATTTGGAATTGAATTCCATGTTTGGAAATTATGGTTAAGATGTTATAAATGTGTTTATATGAATTTAAACCATTTTAAAAGTATTGGTTTGGGAATTTGAATTTAACCCAAGTGGTTTAACTCGTATAAATGAATCAGATCTTCTGAAATGAAAACTATTTGTTTTCAAATAATAGAAGCTTTCATATAAGGAATGAATTTCCAATTTGTGTCAAAAGGAATTTCAAGTTTGAAATGAAAATGGTTTTCCAAGTTACGAATAAATCTTTGGAAACGTGTTTTAAAAGCTATAAGTTGAATCTTTGATTTAAAGATTTAATGAGTTAATCCAATTGAAATGGAAATCGAGTTGAAAATCTACGAATAGATCTTTGTGAAACTGGGTGAACTTTGTGAGATGAATCTTTTTGTGTAAAAGATTAAAATGGTAATTTGTTTAGACCATTTGAAAGAGAAGTTTTCGGTAATAAGTTGTGACTTAATTGAAATCCCAATATCCATATGTTTTAAAATTAAGCGCTCACCATTCGGTTTAGCCGGGAGAGGACTTTGTGTCATATAACCCATTCCGAATAGTGATATGACGTAAATGGATAGCATTTGAAGACCGGTGTGAAGACCGGGAGTTTGCGAGAACGATAGGATAACCTATCGATTGTCTCTGCACTGAGTTGCTCCGGTATAGAGACCTCCATATGTGATGGGAAGTCCGATCGGGATTGTGGATACCCGGATTTGCAAGGGCTTCCTTGGAAGTGCCTTCGGTTCTGTTCGAACCCGGAATAGACTTGTATGGTTGTATGTCTGACACTTCACTTTGAGATATAAAGCTGATTTCTTTCAATTACATTTCTGTTTGGTGGCAGAGATTTATTCTCTTAGCTTAACACCCTTCTCTGATACGTACGAGCTCAAAGGTTATGTAGTTGAAGGTTATCAGTGATATACTCCCAATTTGGTATTGTGGCATGCTAAGTGTTGTTGTGTGTTGCTGATCATTTGTTGATCAAAGCATGGCTTTGTGCAAAGCGTAGCTTTGTGGACAAGACCTCATCGAACCTCACAAACCGGAAATGGTCGAAATAGGAAAGATGCGGCAAGGTTATGAGGGTCGCTCCCTTTAGGGTATGTCATTTCCTTCTGGAAAAAGGTGATATTATGGTATGGAGCCCAGATATTTACCTGTGTGGTTGCTCCAATCTCATTTACTGTGTGATTGTTGCTTTGTGATCGAGGCGCCTCGGATAAAGGTCGCAAACGACCGGGGGTGGCATATTCGTGTAGTAGTTACCTAGTAAGAGGTAACCCGGCCTTGTGTTGGTAGAGAGCTAGTTAGTTCTCGGGACGTCCCTCCAGAGGCGTACCCATGTGGCATAGGAAGTTCCTTAGCCTGACCATTTGTTGGAAAATCCAAAGAAACAATACGAGCCCTTTACGATTGCAGTTGTATAACCTGTCTCCTCAGGCGGCAGCTATAGCATGCATAATATAATGGTACCTATGCTAGCTAAGATTAATATTATACTTTCGAAAGGTTTTCCACACTGGGCACTAATGATAATATTAAAAAGATTTTGCGTATCAAGCATGTTTGACTATCATAAGGAGAAATCTCCTCCAATTCTGCGTTTGCATTGTGTGTGTGGCTGGAGGCCTTATGGTAGTTTCATTTTCCAAAAAGCATTGCGGATTCCAATGTTTAATATTCCTTTGTTGTTTGTTTAAAGATAAACTGTTTTGTTACTCATACCAGTCCCATGACTGCCTGGAGTTTATTGTTCCCTTCCTAAACTCTTGGTGCCCACAATTTTCCACACGGGCAGTCTAGAGTTGGGTTTTTCAGATAGTCAGGTTTAGTAGATTATCGAGAGCTAGTTCAGTTTTTGGAGATCACGACTGGACCTTGCTTATCTTTGTGAAACGTGAAGATGGTTTGGGCTTGATGTTGGAGTTATTGGCCTCATTCTCTTTGTCGGATCACTTGGAGTATCACTTCTGTTTTTCCGCTGTAACATTATTATTTATCTCTGATATTCT
Organism: Allium fistulosum; assembly: GCA_030737815.1. Taxonomy (NCBI): domain Eukaryota; kingdom Viridiplantae; phylum Streptophyta; class Magnoliopsida; order Asparagales; family Amaryllidaceae; genus Allium; species Allium fistulosum. The sequence goes on from CM060906.1 coordinate 426,768,441, forward strand.
TGTATCATATTGATATCATTGTTGTATATCATTCTGGATATTGTATCATTTGTGATGTATATGATATCATTCATTTCTTTCTTCCGCTGTGTTGTTATACTTAACGTGTTATAAGCTCCGGCGAGCCAGATTCTGCGTTTGAATCTGCGGCATTCGAGTACAAGTGAAGTACGGGTGCCATTTTCGAAGGCCGAGTCAGGATCGTTTCAAGTTGTATGGCTGAAAGTGAGTGACTTCTTTTCGTTTGCCTGACATTCCTTGTTTCCCTGCATATGAACTTCATATGACATTAAATTACCTATTAACTCTTCTACTTTCATAACACCTATATCGTTAGCCTCTTTTATTGCTAAAGCCTTTTGATTCCATTCACTTGAAAGTGAATTTAGAATCCTTTGGACTCAATCTTCCTTGGTAAAAAAATTTCCTAGTGAAATTAAAGCATGAATATATATGGATATCTAGAATACATATCAGAAATAGACTCTTTCAATTTCATTTTATATTACTAAAACTAGTTTAATTAACATATAAATCTTTGTTTTTTTAATCGTACTAGTGCCTTCGTGTGTAACTTGTAATGTTCTCCAAATTTCATATGCACTTTTACAAATAGACACTCTATTAACTCATTCTTATCCAGGGCACGAAATAAAATATCCGTTAGTTTTGAATTGTTAAATGCGTGTGCCCTTTTCTCGTCAGATCATTGTGCATAATTAGTTTAGGGCTCAGTGTACTCAGTTTTTGTTAGCGCCAAAATTGGTCAATAACACCCAAATCTAGATGAAAGCACCAAATCACAGTCACAGATCGCAGATAGAATGTATGTAGAGAGTATAAATATGAAGAACAGTTAAAATTAAAAAGAAAGCAGTAATAACAGAGGATTTATAGTGGTTCGCCTGACTCTAGCCTACGTCCACTCCAGAAATTTCCTATTTATTATACCGAAATCATTTTACAGTTACAATCTGGAGTTTTCAAAACAATAATGGCGGAGTAGCCTTAGTGGAGAAGAAGAAGGGGAACAAAATGAAGATCCCCTTATCTGAAGCCCCGCCGGTTGTATTTATAGGCAAAACTTGAGTTACTGAGCTTCTTGAGTGGTCCGGGCCCATCAAGACCATAGCCGATCCCAAATTCATCATTATGACCAACCCTAAACTCCGAGCATGCCGATCCAATCTTGCCCCGGGGGTGACTCGAAGTAACTCATGCTATGACCCAAAGTATCATTGCACCGACCCCTTGGCTTCAAACACCGATCCCAATGTGCTGCCGACCCACCTTCCTATGCCGACCCGGGGGATATGCTAATGCCAAACGAAGTAAACAACTCACACTCAATCATGTTGATCCAATCTCACCGATCCCAAAACCGAGATGCCAACCCGAGTATGAAACTCACCGACCCGGAGTAAACCAAAGATGCTGATCCCCTAGAATGTCGATCCAATTTCCAAATGCCAACTCGAGTAAAAGGGAGTGCTGACCTGGAGCTATGAAAGTCTCGACCTGAAGCACTCCTCGAAGCCGATCCAGCTTCTGCCGATCCACTCCAACATGACCGACCCAGCTTCCTGCCGATACACTCCAACATGACCGACCCAGCTTCCTACCGATCCACTCCAACATGATCGACCCAACTTCCTACCAATCCACTCCAACATGACCGACCCAGCTTTCTACTGATCCACTATGACTCGAAGTGGCTATCCAAATGAGCCGAAGCAAACTGCCTCAAAACCCGAAGCCGACCCACAAGCAACTCGAAGCAAACTCCAAACATCTCGTATCACCTCGACTTTTGTTGAAACTCATATTACGAGTATTCCACGACTTTTGTCCATCAACTACACCGAACCTCAGCTTCATTATCATATTTATCATCCATGATTGACCGTCTATCCATCCAGTTGACTCAAACTCATCGTATTCCAGTCTCGACGAACGAGTAGTCGATTTAGTTAAATCCGCCTGCCTATGGCCTTGCCAAAAGGCAGGTTAACATTTGCCTTCCAAAACATGCCTTGCTATTGGAAGGTGTGTTTTGAATAGTCTCAAATCCGATATTCGAAGTCATTGTTCCATTCATTATCAAGAAATTCCATCCACATCCGATAGTCTACTCCGCGACTATTCTGAGTCGTTATTCAATTCCGAATCCATCCCAAATCCATTATCCGAATCCATGATCTCTCCGGATCATTTTATCCGAGTCTGAGACCTCTCCGGGTCTGGTAATCCAAATCGAGGACCTTGCTGGGTCCAAATCCAAAGCCGGGACCTCGCCGGGTCCTAATCCAAATCTTTAGCTGTTCATAGCCAATATCCAAATTCGTAACCTCTCCGGGTTCTTGCCAAGTGCAACCTGCACCCGACAACCTGTGTTAAGTAATACCATGGCGTTTTTGGTTCAGTGTCTCTGAACGCTGAGTAATACCATGGCTTAAGTCCTAAGCTGAATCCTGGTCGCTCCGGACCCTTGCCGAGCATAGTCCATACTCGACGACCTGAAATAGTAACCGATAGATGTTATGGGGCCTAAGTCCTAGGCCGAATCCTGGTCTCTCCGGACTCTTGCCGAGCATAGTCCATGCTCAATGACCTTTTAGCCAAAAGCTAGACAAAAAGTCAATCAATATCCAATCTGAAATCTAGATTCAAACCAAAAAACCATAAATCCATATCAAAAGTCCGAACCAAAAGGAAAACGTCCAAACCAGAATCCAAATCAAAAAACCTTAGTAGCTTTGCTACACTAGTGTTTTGGAAAAAGAATTTGATTTGAATTTCCTGAATATGAGTTGATTTATAAAATAGATATGTATATGATTATTTCAAAGTAGTTCAAGAGAAACTAGAAAATTTGAATCTTAAGTTTTATATTAAGAAACAGTTTCAATTATTGAAATAAAGTGAAATTTAAATATTTGGAATATCTAAAATGATAAATGAAATTTAACCAACTTGAAATAGTTGAATTTGAATAAAAACTTATTTGTATAATACTAAATTGCATTTTTATATATACAACTTGCCTAAAATACTCAAAAAGTTAAAATGTTAGGGTATACTAAAGGGTTATATAAGAGAAAACTTAAAGTAATAAATTGTTCAAACAAAAATTTGGCTTAATATAAATGTTGTAAATAAAAGAAAATTTTGTATAGTATTTAATTACACTCAGAACCTTAATATAGCTTGCCTAGAAATAGTTAAATGTTAATGAGAATAAGTAATTGGATAGTGTACACTATGATATAAGTAATAAGATATCAAAAATGATATTTTGTTAAGGAAATTTATAAATAATAAATTTGACAGTAAATTGGATAATAAAAAGGGAAATTTATTTGTTGAATAATATATGGTTATAAAATGTGTACACCTAATATATGTTGTAAAAATATGTTAAGTGAAATAAATTAAATAAATTAAAGAGAAGACCATTTAAGAAGATAAATATGGACTTAAGAATAGTGAACTTGAATTTTGGTGGAATCAACTTAGCTGAAGATAAATGGATAAAATAAATGAGTTAATTTAAAAATGAATTTGTTTGAAAGAAATGTTGATAAAATGAAGGAAAATCAATTTTATATTGAATGAATATTTATTAGTTGACTAAAATGGATTAAACCAAATTGCTGAATATTAATTTATCTAAAATTGAAATCTATATGGTTTTGAATAGTTAAAGTTGAATGTTGAGGTGGAATTTACTATGGTTGATCAATAGATTTAATAGATGAGTAAAATAAAATAAATTTTGTTGTGAAATTTTTTGTAATAAATGTTAATAAATGAGAAACAAATCAATTGAATAAAAATATATGGAAATGAAACCAAAGAAATGTGAACACAATAAATTTAATTGATTAAATAAAATAAATCAACTAATTGAGTATAAACCAATTTTAAAATAAATGTAGTTTATTTGGTTTTGAATTAATTGTTTTATTGTATATTTAAAATCTATTTTTCTTTCTGGTTGTTTCTATTCTCCTACCTTCTTCCTTTTCGGGGACGAAAATATTTGAGTGGGGGAGAGTGTAACGACCCGTAAATTTTAACGGTTTTATAACGTAATTAACTGAATTTTTGTGAAATTTTAAATAATAAAATTTGGAAATGAAAATTTAATATTTGGAATACGTCTACTTCAACATAGCAATTGGTAAATTTTCATTAGAAAATATGCAAGTTTATTTTATTGTGTAATTTTATTTAAATTAAAATCAGTTAATATTTGATGATAATAAAATGTTTTTCAAAGATGAATATTTTTATACAATAAATTTGTAAATCATCTTCTGAGTGGGACGTCATATTTCGTTTCTCCAAATTCGAACTGCTATTGCTCCGTTTATCTTAATTTCAGCGTTTTAGCAGTATTTTGGGTACCGATATCGACTTTTGATCGAATGATCGTACCACTGATACCTGTATATCGTTTTGATCGTCTTGTCATGCTGATCTCTGCGGTATATTCAATTATGTGTTTTGGTGTTTGGTATGTGGCGAAACCCGTAAAACGGTTACCACACCGGTACGTCTTTGGTTTGCAATGACCATTCACTTTCTACCGTATTCATCAATTAGCCGTTTGTCATTAAAATTCTTGAATTCAGTACATGTGACTTTTGCTTTACCACTGGTTCCAACATTTATTTCGGTGGTTCATTACCACTTTTCATTTATGGTTCCGTGCCGAAAGGAAAATAACATACATATGAACAAGCACGTTCATTTTCCTATGCATATTCCCAGTCTTGCCTTCCAATTCTCATAACTATTTCGCTTTGCATTCCCTTCCTATTTGCCAAAACATTCTCATCCTCCTCCATACCTCGTCTCTTCCCTGCCCATGACTGCACCTTCTACTTGCCGCCACACCCTACTGCTTGACCAAGCGGCCACCGACTCGCGTGACAACCACCATTCCCCCTGACTGCGAACCCGCTTCCAGCAACCTCTGCCATAGCCTCTGCCTCCTCATCCACCTGCAAACCACCCTGTGAAAGCCTACCCACATTCTTTTCCTCTCAGGCCGAACTCCCCATTTGTCTTTTCCTACATCTGCCTGAGCTCACTTCCACCGAGCAACTAGCTAGCTGTTCCTTTCCCTTGTAGCCGACCAAACACTTCTTTTTTTGTAAGTATTATCTTTTGCCATTCATATATGTTTGTAAAATATATCTTTATAATACGTTTGTTGTATAAGATTTTTTATAATAGGTTCTTATATATATGCATATTCTATAAAACATATTAGTATAGATATATTTAAATAATTTACATTTTTAAAAGTATATGATATAAAGTTTTCGATTGTTGATTGTGAAAGCCTGCATAAATTTGGGTTTGCATATCACCATAGTCTGCATTTGTTTATTTGGAGAAACATGTTCTTTTATTTATGCAAGGATATTGTTTTGTGTATTTATATGGTTTGAGTAGCTTACATGCAATTAGTTGCTTATATATGTATAGTCTGCATATGTGTTTGTTATACATCTTTTGTCTGCACGGTATATCTATAGTCTGTATGCATGCCTTATTTGTATATATGTAATACATATGTAGTTTATAAGCTATATAGATACTTTAGATATGCATATTCTACGCATATATAGTCGGCGTACATTTGGTTTAATCTGTTTATCTATTTTGTTTTGTTTATGATCTGCATATATACATTCCTAGTCTGCATAGTATATTTGGCTATTAACTATTGATTTATTTTAAAACTGTACACATATACGGTTACTTTAATTTTGAAATGTATAAAGACTTTAAACTATAATTTTGTATAATTTATATATATAAGTTTATATAAGTTGTTTATATCTTGAGTCTTAATTAGTTTTAAATATAATAAGTTTGAATTATATATATATATATTTATTTTAAATTTTTTGTATTGATTTTAATAAAGTAATGATAATAATATAATATACGTTTTGTTTCTGTTATATCAAAACTGATTTTGATTCTTGATTTTCGATTTATTAGTTGTTCGTCGAATTCGTGCCAATCTTGCTTTACTTCGAAATCCGTGCTTGGATTCGTATCTCATCGCATTCCGTTGTCTCTCTAGCCTCAAAATGTGAGCAATCACTCACGATTAACGTTCTTATATTTATTAAATTTAATTTCAATTGAAACGACAATTGAAATATGCTGCTAATTTGAACTGTTAATTATTTAATTGTTATATATGATATGCTATTATCTGTAATTGTTCACCTGTGGGATATGAAACCATACCCTGTTGTTTATATTATATTTTATTGTTATTGATGTTATATGCTTGTTGTTGATATATTAAATTATTATCATGTCTGTTCTCACTCTGCAAGTTCCCTGTTTGTTTAGAATTCCCTATGGGTTGAAATAATATATACCCGAACGATCTTGTAGAATAGGGGAAAATCGTTATGGGTTGAAATGATAAACCCAAGCGATTTTCATTTAATTGAATTTGGGATTGCGGGTTGAAATGATATACACCCGTAGATATTTAAATTGCGGATTGAAATGATAAATATCCGTATCACTTGACCATAGGATAGAAAATTATATACAGACACCGTTGGTCTATATATGTGTTTTGAAAATGATTTCCAAGGTTTTGAAAGGAAATATATGGTTTTAAATAAATATCGATTTTAAGATATTATATATATAAATGTTATTTTATAAAGGTTTAAAATTTTTTATTTTAAAATTTTATGTTTGGAAATTTAAAATTTATAGGTTAGTTTTGAAACTATAAAATTTTAAGATTTTATTATTATAAATTTTTACTATTTTAAAATATATAAAATAAGTTTTAATATAAAATAAATTTAATAATAAGTTTTAATTTAATAAAATTTAATTTAATTAGTATATAATATGTTTTAAAATATTTATTTAAAATTTTATATTAATATTTTAAAATAGACTTATAACTTCAATAATAAAGGTTGGGAAGATAAATTAATGTAGACTTGGAATTTAAATTGGTTAATAAGTAAATTCAAATAAGAATTTATTTGAACTTATTGATTTTGAGACTTTGAAATTTTGATTTATAACTTGATTCGATAAAAAGATGATTAAATCAATATTCTCAATTTTAAATAAAATTGGGATTGAATATATAATATTGATTTAAATATATAAACTGAAGTTTTAAATAATTGTTATCAAAATGATTAAGTGAATAAAATTAAAGTTAAATGTTGAATATAAATGAAATTTATGTTGTAAATGATGAATATCTAAACTTGAATCTTATTGGAATTGAAGTGATAGTTCAAAACCTAAAATTGAAATCGATAAAATTGAAATAGTTTATTTAGGGTGTGAATTTGAATCTTTGACCTTTAAATTGAAATGGTTTAACTGGAATTGATTTAAATTTAATTTTGAATTTAAGTGGTTTTGAATCTATTTGTGGAATTGGAGGAAGCTATTTTATTGTATAAAGTATTTTTAATATATGAACTATTTTGATATATATACACACACACTATTTTCAATATCTAATCTTTTTAAGTTGAAAGTGCTATGATTTCCAAAGTGCTATGATTTCCCAAGTGTTATGATTTCCAAATGTTATGATTTCAAAAGTGTTACGATTTTTGGAAATGAATATGATTTAAAGTGTATAATGATACCAAATTTATATGATTGGAAATGATATGATATTTTGATATGAATCATGAACTGTTTGAAATGAAATGACCACGGTGTTATATTAATGTTTGGTTGTTAAAGAGACCGGGATCAGATATTGTCATACTCTCTGCCAATACCGAAAACCACTTTAATAACTGTACACGTGGTGGAGATTCCAGAATGAAGTAGGATGGTTTGATAACGATTCTATATGGTATTTACATGGACCTGACTCCCGTGAGTCAGCTTGATGCGGCTAAAACAGGAGCAATACCGGGCCAAGTGAGGTCATTCCTCCGACCGGGAATATTTCTTTGATACCATTCTATTGCTTTTGTGATTTGATTGGGTGCACCCTTTGATTTGGGAGTGTGTCATGAGGTGGGCGGTAGTAGCTGCTATGTGTTACCACCAGTCCGGGAGTGAAAATGGTATATCTACCCTGGCATTGACTCGAGTGCCTTGTCGCATGCCCTATCGCGCCTTCTACGAGTTTGTTTTGTACCATACCTATGTGGTGTCCTCTGTGTAAACCTCCAGTTTACGAAGGAGCGTACGACATTGTATAGACTATAGGAATATATAAAATGTGTTAAGGGGGATATGGGTAACGCCTTAACGCTATTTTAATACTTTTACTTTACTATAGACATATTATAATAGCGTATTGTACTAAATAGTAGATAGTTCCACGGATCCTTAAAGGATGGAAATCCCAAACATCCTTTAAGTTACTTGTATTTCAGTTGACATTTTTCTTGAGTTGAATTTATTAATATAAGAATGTTAATCCTGACTCAAGTGTTTTGTGTTTTTCTTTACGCTCGGGTCAGACTGAGTGCCACAACATTTGAGACTCACCTTTGGAGTTGGAGCTTCGCTTGGAGATCCATCTATATCTATTCAGCTGGCTCCAGCTGTTTTGTTCAGACTTGTCATCTGTTTGTATTCGAGACTATATTAAATTTGAGATATTCTGTTGTATTTTATTTCTAACTTTGTTGTTTATATAGTAGCTTCATGAACTGCTATTTATCTATTCCGCTGCTTATTGTTATATTACTCTATGTCTGTGATTCTATGATTATTTTATTTACTGTATATGCCGAGTTGCCAAATATAAATTAACAATCTGATGTTTTGAGCAATTCAAGTCTGACAAGTGCGGATGCGAATGGTTTAAAATATCGGGTCATTACATATTTCCTCCTTTTCTATCCTTTGACAACCGTTCTACGCCCTAGTATAGGGCGGTCGTCACGGATAATGTGTGGAATGGAACTTTATGCTAATGTAACACTATAGGAGGTGTGAATAGTGTTTTCAAACTTATTATCAATGTATTTTGTGATTATCAAATTTAACAATGCAGAATCAAAAACACATGCACTAATATATAAAAGTAAAGAGAATACACTGTTATATTTATATTGGTTTTGATTCACATTTCTACATCTAGTTTTGTACCCCATACAGAATTTCACTATAACCAACTTGCATTTCCATGGGTAGGAAGAAAACCTTTACAACTTAACTTTGAATTAGGTAGCAAGTGACGCCCATTTTGACTTTTCACGGGTGGCTAGGCACACCTCACACCTAGACCTTCTTGACTTTGGAAAAGGTGGCAAGAATACCTATCTTGACTTTCCATGAGTAGCAAGACTAAGTTATATAATCCTAACTATTATAGGTGGTAGGATGCACCTTTACAAACAAATAGTAGAGTAAAATCTACAAGAAATCGAATCTTTCAATCATAATTTCAAGTAGTCTTCAATACAACTTCTTATAGACCTCCAATAGCAATATATCTTTGATTTTTTTAGGAATGAGATGAGAGGAGAGGTAAATAATAGAGAATTGAATATAAACTCTTTGACTTTTTAGTAGATTGCATATCGGTGAAGAAATAGAGACACAGTGGATTCGCAAAGTATAAGTATACATATAAGCAATATGTCTTTTCTACAAAATATGAGAGAGAAAAGAGTGAAAGATATGATGGAGAATTTTGTTAAAGATTTAATTTTTTTAGAGCCTTTATATAGAAGATTAATGTATTTCCTATACTATATCATACACAAATTTGGAAAATCATTAATACTAAAATTTATCTAGTTGTTATCATTAAAAACAATACATGTGGTTCCAATACAATGGTCTATAAATATAGAACCCTAAAGCCATAGCTAAATGATATGGTTTACACCATACACACAATATCATATGGATTCGTATATACCAATACCATAGTCGTCATCTGTCAAAATCACATGATAACCTTATAAATGTACCATACAAACCAAGCCACATATCGAACCATTTCCACAGTTCTATCTTGTCTGACATCGCTATAACAACCTTACTTTCAATAATATGTAAATTTAATTAAAATAGAAATATTTGAATTTGATTTTTAATGATTATTATTTTGGAAATAAATTTTTATTTAGTTAAAGTTTATTTAATAAAAGATTTTGTTTTAATAAATTGTATTAATTAATAAACTCTTTTTGGATAATATTCTAAAATTGAATAACATGTTATAATAAATATAAAACATTTTTTATATAGTAGATAATTTTTAAATGATCGAAATTATTGAAAATAAATTGACTTTTCGTTAATACAATGAATAATTGAATAAAAATAAATAAGCATTGAATTAAACAAAATTCTCCAATTATCTAAATATATTTTGTAGAATGTAGTGTTAATCAATTTGAACTAGATTGAAATTTATTTACAAATAAATTTCAAGGATTAAAATTAAAATTTAAATGTGAAGAAAATTAATTAAAACTAAATTGAATTAGAATTTAAAGGCCCAAAGAAAATCAAGCCCATTATCTTCCTTTTCCCCTCTTCTTTATTTTACTCCAAACTAGCTCATGCCCCTTATTTTTTTCATTCATTCCATGGCCCTAAACCCCCAAAAAGATCTTTAAACCAAATCGAAAAAAAACAAAGTCCCGCATCAGCCACTTTAAGGCGACGCAATTAGCAAATTCGAAGGGAAGGGCTGATGCGTGCTTATGCATGACAATGATGGAATGAAGTCATGTGTAGGCTGCTATATGGGTTAGGGAATTCATGATGTGGGTATGGCAGTGGAGGAGTAATAGTTGGCGATGGATGGTCGCGAGCCAGGCAATGGCGAATGGAGGAGATTGTCGCGGTAGAGGCCGGTTCGAAGCAGCGACGATGAAGAAGACACGGCTAACGAAAACGTGAATGTGGTGGAAGCAGTAAAGATTTCGCTGGGAATTTTGGTGATTTTTCACACTCACATTTATATCTATATCTCATTGCATGCTATATATTATTCCCAATTATTGATTTAATTGCTTGATTAAATAGATTGTTTGGGATATTGGATATGATATTGTGTTTGATAGTGAAATTTTATCTATGTTGAAACATCAAAATGCAAAGGAGATGCTATCTAAATGCATATTGATCTGTTTAGTTTAATTATATGTTGTGTGTGCATTATATGGATGACCGAAGTTCGATGAAATTTGACTCAGGCCACACAATAAATTTATATAGATAATTGGTTGATATTTTTAGAGAATTTTACTCCATGATTTTTATATTTTTGATGTTCTATTTATTTTCGTATTTTAAAGGATTTTGAATTTTTTTGGAAGAATTACTTTAAGGGTTTAAAAATATTATAAATTTATTTCAAATCTGAAAGTTGTTTTATTAAAATTGATTTCAAATTTATATTTCATAAAAATTTAAATAAGGATTTTCTTTAAAATTAAGGGCTTACCCAGTTATTATTAGAAAAATTACTATTTTATAAAAGTGGCTGGATAATGAAAAGTTTTATTTGAAATTGTTTTGGATAGAAAAGTTCCTTTTAAAATGAAAATAATAATTTTTTAAGGGTAATTAAAGGTAAGGAGCTTTTATAAATATGAATGAAGTATGGAAATATTTTCAAAAACGTATTTATTTTATAAAGGATACATTTAAATAAAAGGATTCAAGGGCATTTTAAAAGGGAGATTCTTGATCATTAAATCTAGTTTAAGAGCTTTGGAATATATTCCCTTACATATATATATATATATATATATAGTTAAATTGAATTCAATTTCTATGACGATTTATATGGAATTCTATATGATGGCAATTTTGAGTACACGGTTTAGCAATACAAGTGGTATGTGATGTTTGGTAATGCTTTTTCAATTACTCTCTTGACTCCTCATACAGAATATTTGATTTGTATTGTGTTTTAGTTCCATATAATTAGGATGTTGAATAAACGGACTAGTAATACCAGGTGGTATGGGATGCTTGGTAATATTTTTCCAGTTATTCTATTGACTCATACTATGGAATATTTATTGTTTTGGTGAGTTTAGTTTACAAGGTTTTAGTAAATGTTCAAGTAATACTAAGTGGAATGGGATGCTCAAGTAATACTTGTTCGATTACTATTAGTGAGTAGTCGTCACCTATATTCTAGAGATGGGTTAAGAATTTGTGATATTGTCTAGTGGTGACTCTTTTATAGAGATTTGTAGTCGAGAATCTATTACTCACCAAGGGCTACAAGTTAGAGTTATGTTTGGAGTTATAGATTCACCCTCTATGGAGTAACTTGTCGGGTATCATTATCTATATTCCTAGGGCTAGTAGTTGAGGATTCATTATATTGAGATACTCTCATTTGGACGCATGGAGTCGAGAGTACTTATTATTAATTTCATTAGAATTCATCAAGTCAAGAGTATTAATTAGGAATTAATGTCATAGGGTTCACGCCACTATGGGAAGGCATGATTAGGACCTACCAAATAGACTAGTATCCAACCTAGCGTTTCTAATTACGGGATCGTGCCTCGAATCCGTGATGTCACTTTGTTGCGTTTATGGGCTGTGAGTTAATTACTCTCATTAATGCCATTGCCCAGACGTTACTGAAGGACCAGTAGTCCGTTACCAATGGCAAATAAGAGTTGTGGCTAATGAACAATGTAGTTATGTAGAATGTTTATGACATGTGATGGATATGAGTGTCACGATTCTGGGAGTAAATAAGGGACTATAGGAAACGAGTTGTGATCATTAGCGTTTCCTAAAGTAGTGCTATAGTATGTCAGTCTCCCATTTGGCTGACCTAGGTAGACCTATTTCTTATGAGTTATTTGATGTTATCATCTCACAAGAGACTATTATTATTTGACATTAGAGACTGGCTGCGTGCTCGTCTATCATTTAAGATAGCATAACCAGAGATGGCTATGTGTTATCTATCTATGACACTGGAGAGTTTTTGTGTGCTTGTCTATCATTCTCTTATAAGAGCCCATGGTTGAGAAATCTTTTTTGTATGATTTTTTTTCTATCTCCCAGTACAATTCAGTCAAGAGTTTCTCCTCTCTAAGGACTGTGGGTCGAGATAACTGGTTCTGTAGATTGAGTATTTGATTGACCTTAATGTTTATTGAGTTTGTGTTTCTTGATATCTCCAAGGGCCTAACAGTCGGAAGTCCTTACTTCCATTAGGACAGTAGGTCGAGTTAATGGTTTGGAAAATGCTTTCAGTATTTTTGCATGAATCATGTTTTGAAACGACCAACTTTCTACTACCAGAAAATTGCATCATTTTTAAGAAAGAAAGGGGTGAGAAATAGAAAAGATAAAGAAGAAACAGAAAACAATATCAGAATCTCAACAACGGAACGAATGAAATATAATATATCACATAAGAGATTACATAGTAATCATATACATCAGAGTTACACAGATAATAAAACACATACTAGACAGTTATAAACACCTGTCTAGTTAATACAACTCGATACAACTCAAATACAACACAGAGATACCAACACAGCAGAACACAATATATATCTACACGCTGAAGCCTTCTGCTCCATTGCTCCTCCACAATTCGTCAAAGCTAACCTGAATCCCTTGGCTACTCGTAAAATTTGAGTACCCGAGAGTTTAAGAAAAACAGAAATAAACTCCGGGTCAGACATGGGTCTGGTATGAATAACAGGTTAAAGTTGCTTAACTTTAAAAATCCTTTGGAAACAAAAGGTATCACGTAAGACTTCCCACACATAAACATGGAAAAGTTTTTACCTTACGCTAACCAAAGCTTTGATAGGAAATTCAGTGATATTATAATAGGTCTAGGGTTTTCAAGTAAATAAGAAATAGCTGAAATTGTTACACGATTAAATTCCAGCATACTAGCCAACAAGTGGGTAATACAATCAAATCCGATGGCACTTATTGGATTTTGGATTCCATACAATGGCAGGGCTACTGGGGTACCGCCCGTTACAGTACGTGGCCTAGATCACTGTACCGAGGACCCACCCTAAGTCCCCTGCAACACAAGGCCGGAACATCCCTTACTGGATAATTCCCGGACAAGAAACCCCGCGGTTGGCGCGACCAACCACACACTAAGCCGAATAAAAAGGGACTCTAGACAGGGGAAATCTCATCCTACTTGGGGGCTACCCACTAACCTTGCTGCACCTCCCCTGTTTTAGCCATTCCCGGTTTATGAGGCTTGAGGCTACAATTACCTTTAGAGAACACATCTCTTAGAATGCTCATCGTCCACCTGACGATGTTCTGAAAGCATTCAATCCATACAAGTTCGTTCCGGGTTTGAACGAAACCGAAGGCATTATTTCGTTACACTCATTTTGGAAACATCCTCAGAGTTAACGACAATAACCATTGCACTCTGAATCTTCATCTTCACTTGAGATTCACGACCTATCGTTAATTTAGATCGATGTGGTTTTCGGATATCCAAATCTGGAAACCCAATCCCGGTCTCATCGAAATCCAAACCGTATCTTTTAAGGCCAAGTTGTTTTAAAGTTAAAACAATTCATTTCAATTCAATTCAATACTTTGAATTCACACAGCATTTAACACAGATAAATATCATACATTTATCACAGATATATCCAATATGACATCACAGAATATCACAACATATCATCCAATAGATATCATCCAATTCAGATATAAATAGGGATTAATAATCACCATTTATAATTAATTTAAAATGAATTAAATTAATCACTTATCTCTAATTAATTTAAAGTAAATTAAATTAATTTCTACATCATTAAAATCCTGCTTACATAACCACTAATTAATTACAAATCAATTAATTAGTCATTCTCAAATTTTCTTCTTAATTAATCATCTTTGATTAACTGACCTTTAATTACATTCAAGTAATTATCCATTTAATTAATTTCACACATTAATTATCCTTACCCAAATACAGTAATTAATCTTTAATTACTTCATTTATTAATTAACTATAATTAATTACATTAATCCTTAATTAATTACATTAATTAATTACTCAAAATCACTTATTATCGATTAATTAGTCTTAATGAATCAATCCTTAATTACATCATTAATTATATAAATTAATGATCCCTAATTACATTTTAATTTATTATTCTATTTAAATTAATTACATTAAGAAATTAATCTTTAACTAAACCACATTTATTAATCAGTCTTGATTAATCCCATTCAGTAATTAACTACCCTTAATTACTTCACTTAATAAATTAATTACTACTTAATTAATTTTCTAAATTAATCCCTTGATTAATTTCATAAAGTAATTTAATCCAAATTACTATTATACTCAAATCATCTTAAATCAATTACATATAGTAATTACCATTAATTACTTCATTAAGTAATTACACTTCATTAATTACATTTAAGTAATTATATTTATCAAATCATCCAATGATTTATTTAAATTAATTAAACTAATTAATTAACTTAAATAAATCATATTTAACTCAATTAATTACATTAAGTAATTAATTCCTTAATTACTTTCATTAAGTAATTACACTTAAAAATTTTCACAAATGTTTATTTATGATTAATTTATCTAATTATTATTAAAATTAATCACATTAATATATCAATTATTTAATAGTCTTAAGTTAATGACCTTCATTAACTATTACAATTCTTAATTTCTTTTCTTATGAAATTAAACTTAATTAATCAATATTAATTACAATTTAATTTATCCTTAATAGCCCATCAACTTAATTAACCTTTAATTACTAAATTAATTCAAGTTTTTAACTGTAACTTAATTAACCTTTAATTACTGATTAATTAACATTTAACCATTAATTTAAAGTCTAACCTTATCAAATTAATGATTCTTAACTCCAAGTTAATTATTCCTAATTAATTACTTAAAACTTAATTAATGAGTTTAAAACTCATAATTACTTAATTAATCCAGTCATTAATTAGATTTATTAATCCTTGTTAATTAACTTAATAATTAAATGAATCCAATCACTAAATTCCAATTTAAAGATTTTAAACTAAATTCCTTTTTAATTTTCAAACCATTAATGTATACTTTAACTTTTGAACTTATTTATATCACTTAAAGTTATAAACTTTATGCTGCTTTCAAAACCTAAGATTCAAATTCAATTTGAATTTAGATTTAAAATCCTAATTTAAACTGGGTTTTAAATTACGTTTCAGATTTTATATTATACTTTTAAAATCAAGAAAACTGCCAGGCTTGTTTTTAAATCCTGAAAAACCCTTTTTAAATATTTTAAAACTTTTAGTGCATTTCAGATTTGGATTCAAAATATAGATTTGAATCCACACTTCAACTGGATTTAAACTTGGGTTTAAATCTACTACAAAAACTAATTTCATTTGAATTTATTTAAACTCAAATCACTGTCAGGTTTTATTTTCAAAAACCTGGAACAACACCATATACTCGAATCGAACTAAAACTGCTTCGAGTAATATCCTTCTCTACCTCGAGTAAACCACTAGAAAAACTCGAGTAAAACCCGAGAGAAACTCGTCTTCCCCAAAAAAGAACAGAGTTGATAAAACGTGCACGTGTACTTCGCCAATGATCATCTCCAGCCTACCCCACGTCGTCGAACAAGTCGACGTTCCTACCCACATCCATTCCCGATCACTTGAACTACCCAGACTTCTCGAAATCAAATTCGAGATGCTCGACCAAAGCCTGGCAACACAGAAACCCACCACAACCAAACCTGTCAACGCCTTATGATTCGAACTCCGACCACCGGAGTACCACCACCTCCGGCTACTGCTTCGAATACGTCTCCTCTACCATTCCCCAAACTCTCGCCACGCTCGATCGTCATAGGACCACGCACGAATCGAAATAAGAATCGCACCTAAAACTAGGGTTACGAAAAACAAATGCTCACCGCCGCCATCACATCGTCTTGATCCACCACCTGACATTTTTCCATGATCCTCTGATCATCCTACTATCACCAGAAGAAAACTCGAACCTCCAGATCATTCAGATCACCAAAGATGAACCAAAACTCCATTTCTGTTCAAACCAGAAATGTATATCCAATCCCAAACTAAAAATTTTGCTTTTAGTTTTAAAAACCAAGATTTTGAATAAGCTTTCAGATTTTATGCTTAGATCATTGAATTACTATGTTTGAAAGTTAACATCAATTAAGCTTGCACTGTTCTTGGAGGTTTCCAGTGAGATTTTCAAACTTATTTTATCTTAAATAAAATCTAAAACTTACTTCATAATCAAACAAAAATATTTGTTTATATTCTAAGTTCTAACAGATCTTAGATCAGAAGATAAGGATTTTGTTTGCAACTGGGTCCTAAAAAGCAAAGAACAGAGGTATATATATATTCACAGATATTTCACATATAAATATACAACCTACTTATCTATATCCACACAAATCCTACTTAAAGTTTTAAAGGTGAAGTTACTCACTAGATTTAGAAGGGAAGAACAGAGCATCATTTTGAAACAGGCTTTTAAAAACTGCACTGGAACCTCTTTGATCTTCATGTAAATCTTCTTGTTTTTGTTGTTTAAGTTGAGTAGAACTGAAGCTTCATTTGTTAATGTATTTACTTTACTAGAATGCTAAGTTTCTTTTTGGTAAACGAATGAAATGAAAAAGCTAGAGCAGATTGATAAATAGATAGATGTTTTACAGGTATTGTTTATTTGCTGGTACAAATATATTCAGAGATATTTCTTCTTCTATGGGCTGATAAGAGATACAAAATGTACTAAAGATACAAACATTTAATGCTTATGTCCTTATGTCTTCAAACTTATCTCTTACTTTACATTTCGTATGGTACTTAGGGATCATTTTGTACACAAAGATATTTTACATTTTTACTTTATTCTTTCAAGTGTACAAAATTGTTTTACTGAGCAAACAAGAACATATGTTTATTTCTTTCCCTTTTATACTCTTACAGCCTAGCAAATAAGTGTTTCCAGAATTTCTAAGTATCTTTGTTTATTCTTGCCTTCAATTACTTACAGCCTTGCCACATATAAGAGTATTCTTATAGACCATATTATTAGAATTTAGGAAATGTGTCTTCTTATGTGCTTACATAAACATACATTTTCCTTTTCATATTTATTTCTAACATAGGTGTTTATTTTTATTCTCTTTTATTTTTAACTTAAACTATTCAATACTTCATTTACTTATTAAGATATATATATATATATAGATAAATTTTAAGAAATAAAAATAAAGCCAGTTATATAAAAAAGCTTATACAATTATCTTTTAAAATCAAAACATTTTAAATATTTACTCCTTTAATCTCAAGGCTTTTGAATTCAAAATAAATTCAAAATCCAATTTTAAAATCAAGTTATATATATATATACATATATAACCATATATTAAATTTGAAAATAACACTTTTATCTTAAAATCTATTTATATTCATATATAAAGCAATACATTAATAATGTTATTTGAAAATAACAGTTTGTCAAATTTAAATAATTTATAACAGAGGTTATACATCCTTATTATTATTAAATAAACTAATATCTCATATTTATTAAACATATTCTAAAACAAGCCCTTTTATTAAATTTTAAACTTAGGCTAAGATATAATTAAATCAATTAACATTTATCTTAACTATTTTAAAACCATATAGTTATTTATTTAATAGCTTAATATTAAATTAAATCAAATTTCCAAATTATCAAAAATATTAGAATTATAAAATATGCCTTATTAATTAAATTTACAACAAAGCTCATCTATTCACAATATATATAAATTTATATACATTATAAATAGAAAATAATTTATTTAGCTTTTACAAGATAAATTCACAATTTAAATGTTTATTAAAAGAAGAATTATTAAATCAATCCAAATTTATCAACAAAATCATCAAATCAATTTAATTTTCAATCCACATTATTAAATTGATATTGTCAGAAATTCCGGGATGTCACATGTTTTATTTGAGATTTGTATTCCTTGTAATCTCTTAGGACTTACAATCGGAAGTCTATACTTCCATTAGGACTATAAGTCGAGATAGTATTCATGTATATTGATTTCTATATTTTATATGGATTATGTTCTATTTCAATTCCAAATTTCTTGATTTAACTTTTATAGCTTAACAATCAGAAGTTATTACTTACATCATGGCTATAAGTTGAGATTCGTAAGCCTTGTTATCGACGCTTTGATTATTTATTTGGGATTATCCTTTCTTGTTTTATCCTATAGGGCTTAACAATCAGGAGTCTTTACCTCCATTGGGACCGCAAGTCAAGATAGATATTTTGGCAGTTGACTATTGTATTTGGTATGACTTGTGATTTTTGTGGACATGTCGTGTGATAGTTCATAGTATTTTAAGATTTTGGTGTGTTTGATTATTTTCACCAAATTTATATATGTTGTGGTTCTTATATGCTTATATGTATTCCTTGGGTGATTATTGAGATGTGTGGTGATGGATATTACGTTGAGTCATATACATACTTTGCCTTTTACTACCATGTTTTATTATCGTGTACTCACCTTGTATTTAGATATACTCTATCCTGTTTATTATTTATATAATATTCTCGTCAGTCCGAGACTTTTCATGTACAAGGACATTAGCCACTTTGGATGTTGGGCTTTAGAGGAGACAATTATACATATTATATCATGTTATGAGAAGTTGACTATGTATATTTTCCTTTGGATGTATCCTTGTATTTGTTTTGATGATATGGCCATAGGTTATATTTTATACTTACTAAATGTATGTTGTCGATATGAGTCAAAAAGTTTATTTTATACACACTCTTTTATGTGTGTATATATTGTTATGTATTATATTTTATTGCTACAATCTGTGAATTTGTGTTCATTTATATTTGTAGTATATTCTTTTGTCCTGGTAAACCCATGTGTTTATTACTTTGTGTCAATAGCAGATATGTATATTGCTAAAATATTTTGAGGTAAGAATACATACTGGTGTTAGTCCTAGGAAGTATTCACGTGTGGTCAGTCCTAACAAGCCTCATTCTTCGTATTACTAGACGACATTCTTTAGTAATATATTTGATAGTATGGGTATAGAGGTGGGCCGTTACAATCACCTGCACATTTCCTAAGTCTAGGCATATCGTCCTCAAACTCATCATATTACCTTATAGTATAAGCATCATAGGGGTCCCTGAATGAACCCAAAACCCTAAAGTATCAATTTATATTGGCTTCTATGGGTTTACATTCAATCTACAGTTGTAACAGATGCTCAGCTGACCATCTTTAATTAACCAGCCGACTAACCCTATTTTCAATTGGTTGGTCTTGGATATCGGTTGAAAAATCACCTAAAGCAAATAATTCTTCAGCTATTCAGCTATCTGAAACCCATATTATCCCGACTTGTCCCTAAATTCAACCGATTGGTACCCAAATTTAGTCGAAAAACACGATTCTTAGCATAATTAATGATCATACATCATAGTGTATAAATCGCACTTACCAATATCAACAAATTCAAGCTTTAATGAAACCCATTTTGAAACCCTTCTTCAGTTTCTGAATTCTGGCTCAAAACTTCTCCAAAATGCGAACTCGAAAAGACAAATTTATAGATAATCCTTCAACTTAAACTTAGATATTTATTTCATAATTTCTGTTTAAGAAATGAATAAGTTATATTGATTTGAAGATTAAAAACCCTTATTTCTTTTTTATGAAGATAGAGAAGAAGAAGAGAAAGTGAAATGAATGAAAGAGTATCTCCTTTTAGAATTATTAGGGCCAGTTCTATACATATAACCATTTCCCATATCTTCTCTTTCTATAACAACTCACAAATTCGATACAATTTATATTAAATTAATTAAAATGGATTTTTAATGGAAGAATGATCCGGGATTGTATTTATAATCACTGCGTAGATATTTTCGAGCAAACCGGTAAAGTGTATATGTTTGATTAATTTGGAGTTACACTATATGAAATAATGGCATTGCAATGTAATAATAGGCAGGCCATGTATCTGCTTTTGGGAAAATCTATTGAAAATAACCAAACCAGAATGGATGTTTATTTAAAGAGTTTGAAAACCCTAGGGGGCAGCCATCACTTTAGAATTCCTTCCCTAATCCTAAAAATCCACTAAATCACCTACTTATAGCAGACACTTTTTTCTAATCACAAGTTGTTCCAAAATTAATAGTGTCCAAACCCCACCTTATCATATATCAACTCGAGGCCTCGAGAAGGTGAAGAGTGGTTCATTTTTGCATCAGGCATACCCATTGATCAAAATTGATGAAACATTATCGATCGTCCATATTGTCATTTTCTATTCAATGGTGTAACGACAACCCAACGGTGATCGAAGGGTACCCTTTTGTAGATGACAATGAGTGGACACATCCATGGCGGCCGATCATCTCGGATTATTATGAGATAGCTATAAATTTCAATGAAAATTGGCATATACAAGGCGATGGCAGCATACCAACAACGAATATGATTAGACTTGGTCGGTCGAAGAGTGGAGCTTAGGGCGATCGTGCTGGCGTGGTCAAATCGGCATAAGGTAGGCCATGGAGGGCACTGGTGGAGGTCAAAGATGAGACTCGGGTTTTCTGGTCAAGCTATTGAAATTTAGGAGAAGGTAATTTTGCGTAAAAGTCATTGTACTTTTAATGTTTATAAACAAAATTCTTAATCTTCTAATCGTTATAACATTTACATACGATCTCCATTTTAAGTGCAATTAATTGTCTTGGGTTTATGCAAGATTCCACACATTTTGGTAAATGGTTTGCTAAATTATGAGAGAATTGACAAAATTACCTTAGCAGATTTCAAAAATCTAAGCATCTACATTTTTAAAAACTAAAAAATTAAATAAATAACCATTATTGCTATATATATGTCCATTAATAATTAGTTATGCTAATTAGATAATGGTTTGTGTATTTTGATATTTCGGCTATGAAATATGATTGAAATGGATTTGGTTGTATTTTTCATTATTTAATCATTATATTGGTTGGATGTATGTTTAACATTCAACTATGAACTAAATAAAATTATAAGGTTAAAGGTGATAGTCGTGATAGGGTATAGTTGGCTTGTTAGTGTAATACGTGCCATATAATGATGGCAGGTTCTAGATTATTGAAACAACACTTAAGACTATCACAGAAAGAAGCATATATAATTATTTATTAATAATACTTAAAATAAGATTATTTAAAGAGAAAATTTTCATAATATTATTATTTATGAATTTCTAGGGAAAGACATAAATAATAATGATAAAAAACTATTGAGTATAAACTAATGTTGTACATTAAAAAGTTGCCTAAAGCCAAGCAATAGAATAATAACTCAAAAAGTTTGTATAAGAGAATAAAATAACATATTTTAAATAAATAACAGTAATATACATTCAAGTAAGTTGAAAGAACTATTATTTTATTTGTTAGAAAATTTGACTTTAAAAAGGGAATTAATACCTTTGGAAATATATTAATAATAATGTAAGTATAACATATAATGTAAAACACTATATTCTTCCTTACTGCTATTATGAGGGTAGTAATACATAGTTAAAAGGAGTTTATAAATTATAATACAATGATTTACTATATTGGGAATGAAGACCATTTATTATTGAACATTGGTTCTGCAAGTCGGTATTTATTGTTATGGACATGCCATTTGAGAGATGATTACAATCTATTATAATTTGGATGTGTAATCTCTATTTATCGGTATTTATTAGTTGATGGTAAACATATGATTATTTGGATTTACCATTTGTTAGCATGTATGATTGTTGGTATCGCTGATGGTTGTTATCGTCATTTGATGTGTAACTTTTGTAATTACCATTTATGGATTTATATAGTCACCTATATGACTAGATGATTATGTTTGGTTAACACTTAATTGAATATAACAGGAATATGGATTGATGGCTTTTGCATGGTTATGTGTGTTGTTAAGTTATATTATCCAGTTTGTACCGCCATTTTGTGGATGATATGATGGATGTGCATACATGGTTGTGTTGATGTGTTAGTAATATATTATCATGTACTAACATTACGGTTGCAGAAGAAAAGAAGGTTCAGATATGAAAAGTAAAACCACGTGGACTTGATTTCGAAAGGGTAAGTAGGTAGTCTTTTTTATACAGTAGCCACCAGATCTCTTGAGTTAGGATGGGTTGTATTGAAATTGACCTAGCTCCGAATAAGTTGACACCATTATTTTTCCTTTACTTTTATGTATCTATGTTTTTTAAGCTTACAGGAGGAAGTGACAGAAAAGGGAAGTAAGCTTGATGTAAACATCAACTACATGTTGATTATTTATTATGCTCGTTCTGCATCATATTAGCATTGTTTTGTAAAACTTGAAATGGTTGGTGTAATTATAATTGTAGGGTTGAAATTAATGAAGAAAAAAAATAGAAAAGAAGAAAGGGGAAGAGAAGAAGAAGAGGAAAAATAGCTATTAAAGACTACATCATTACTGATGACTTGATTAGTAATTAAACAATACATGACTCACATCTATATCTAAATTACTTGGAACCCAGGTAATTATATAATTGGATATATTTCAACTTGGGAAAGCTACAAATATAATAGGTAAGTAATAAATTGTGAAATCTTTTGCAATATTCTTTAGCGTCTCCCTTCAAAGTCAAGATGCATAGTAACCAGAGTTTGTCAAAACAAACATAATCAAAAATGAAATCTGAAATCGGCACTGTCACCAAAACCATCCAATGCTGCGAAAAAATAGTTCCAAGTACTACTAGAGGGACTATCTTCAAATACTAGCTTAAAGCTTATTGGTAGAAAACTATCTAAAAAGACGACAATAATAAATCAAAAATCCGAAGTTGAAATTGGGAAGAGGAAATGGTAATAATCAAATTCCTATAGGATCGGTAGTGGAATTCCAGTCGGGATTGGAAGAGTAATTCCAAATAGAAATCCGACGTTGGAATCCAAGAAAAGAGAAAATAAAAATAAGGAGATTCACATAGGATTGGAGGTGGAATTCCAGTCAAGATTCATTATAATCCTTGCTAGAAGTCCGTTGCTAATTAGAAAAAAAAATCCAAAATCTAAAAACTGATACAGCAACCTTAGATTATTTCGCTAGTAACAGAAGCACGGTTTGAGTAATACATCTGACAAGTTCTGAATCTTCAAACTTCAAATTGGGATGATGTTAGGATGCAATCTCTGTATGAGCACTAATGAATTCTAATTGTAGGATATGAAATGAATTGTACAAAAATTATTTTATTAGAATCAAAACACGCTCTGATACTATGACCCTCATCTTTATTGAAGAAAAATAAATAAATTAGAAAAGATGGAGAAGAGAAGAAGTAGAAACAAATAACTATTAAAGGCTACATTTTTATTGATGACTTGATTAATAATTAAAAAATACACTACTCACATTTATATCTAAATTACTTGCTCTTGTAGAAATGTTTAACATTTTTAACTTCTTAAATTTATTAAATAAAAAATAGAAAAGAATAAGAGGATAAGGGAGAAGAAGAAACAAATATTGAAGACTACATCTTTATTAATGATTTGACTAATAAGTAAACAAAACATGACTCATAATTATTTCTTGATTACTTGGAACCCAAATAACTATATAGTTGGAAACTTTATAATTTGGGAAAACTACAAAATAAAATAGGTAAGTAATAAATTATGAAATCTTGTGCAATATTCTTTAACATCTTTGACATCCATCCTTAAACTCAAGACATGTAGCAACTGGATTTTTCCAAAACAAACACGATCAAAAATGGAATTTGAAATTGGCACTATCACCAAGACCACCCAATGCTGCAAAATAATGGGTTTAAGTGCTGCTAGAGAGACTATCTTCAAACACTATTTTATACCTAATTGGTAGACATCTATCTAAAATGGCAACCATAATGAATCAAAAATATAATGTTGAAATTCAGGAAGAGAAAATGGGAATAAGGAAATTCCTATGGGATTGGAAATGGAATTCTAATTAGGATTAGAGGGGTAATTTCAACCAGAAATCCGAAGTCGAAATTCGAGAAAAGAGAAAACATAAATAAGGAGATTCCTAAGGGATTGGGATGGAATTCTAATCAAGATTCATCATAGTCATTGCTAGAAGACTGACGCCAATCAAAGAAGAAATCCCAAGTCTAAAAACCGGTACAACAACAACATATTGTTTCGCTGGTAGCAAAAAAACGATTTGAGTAATACATCCGAATGGTTCCAAATCCTTTGTCTTTAATTCGGGATGATGTTAGGAACAATCTCTGAACAAGCATAGATGAATTTTGATTATGGTTGATGAATCGAATTATAGTTCTCAAATTGAAATTGAATCACGAAATTATTTTATTAAAATCAAAACACGCCCTGATACCATGTTGAAATTATTAAATAAAAAACAAAATTGAAAAGAAGAAGAGGATAAAAGAAAAGATGAAATAAAAAAATATTGAAGACTGCATCTTTATTAATGATTTGATTAATAATTAAACACTACATGACTCATATTTATATCTAGATTACTTGGAACCCAAGTAATTATACAATTGCAATCATTATTACTTGGGAATACAAAATACAATAGGTAAGTAATAAATTGTGAAATCTCCTACAATATTCTTTAACAGCTTTAACATGTAGATATTCTTTTTGTTGTATTTTTATTTTAGATAATAAATTATTGAATTAATTGAATATTGTTTGTTCATGCTATAAGGTAAATTTCACTGTATTTATAATTTGTACTTCAAATTATTCACCTAACAACCTGAGATTTTAACATCTGAGATTAGTGTTTTAGTTTATTTTATCTAAATTTGATACTAATTTTGGGCGCTAAAAATTTAGGATTACTACATTTAGTATTGAAGCATAGGTTACAAATTCCTAAGCCTTAGGTAGGTTTAAACTGTTTAGAATAGATAGATTTACAACTTAGACTAGTTTAAAAAATTAAATGAGAGAGCATACTAGTTAATTTTTGTATGCTTTGGTTTTATGTGTAACTCCCCCTACACCACACTTAGATGATGTGTATCTACGATGACTTATGTTTAAAAAATAAAAGTGAGGTAGAATAGACACTTTTAGGAAGGGATGGGTGCTAATTATAATTTGAGTCATACACATATAACTTTAAAATTTTCAAAACGTTTAATGAAAGTCCTTCATCAGAACACAATCACACACAAACATATTTCTTAATTTAAAACGATTGCTTGAAAAAGAAACTTTATGTGTGAAATAAAGGAAAAGGTGTTTCGTTTGAAGGATAAATATTTTTAGTAAAAAGTTATTTTTGACGAAAAAATGCTTGGTTTATGAAATACCTTATTTAGAAACATTTTGTTAAAACACACATGGTTCGAAATATTTGAAAAATATTTTAGTAGAAGATCCTTTGTTTAAATTTTCCTCTGGTTTAAAAACATTTCGCGGATGTATTTCACTGGAAATAATTATTTGGAACAGTTGGTTTAAAGTATTTTTGTTAAGGTAATTTGGAAGAAACTTTAGTGAAAAAAAAATACTTTTGCTTGAAGAAATTTTATAGGTACACTATGTTATATATGAGAAATGTTGACTTCAAAAACTTCTAAAAGGAAATTACTTTGATTTGTTTGGAAGGAAAATATCGTTATATTATTTTGGAAAAGATAATTTGAACAATAATTTACCTTACAAAATATTGAAGATATTTTGATTTAAGGTACAAAACATTAGTAGAAAGGAATTAGTATTGTTAAATATAAGTTAAGAGTATTTTATTCAACAGTATTTTGATTTAGGAAAGTTTCTGTTGGAAAACATTTTAAGGGAAAAATATATATACCGTTGGAAAGTGTTTTTACCCTTGTTGGAAATTACAATAAAACATGATTAAAGTACAAAAAAATGAATGTTACCCTTAATGAAATCAAGAAATAAGTGGTATACCTAACTGAAGTGTACTATAATTCCTACTGATTACTATAGAGAAGAGAGGTAGGGACATTTACCCATACGGGCAATGGTAGGCATTGATGTGTCCGGATCAATCGCCGGGGATTGGAGATATTGGAATACGAACCAATCTTCCATTAGCTATAGTAAGTTAGATGGTGGAAGAAAGGATGAACGAGACAGTGGTATGATAAGTGCATGTAGTAAATTTGAGTAATTGATATGTTACATCGTGTAGTTTCCCTTTTGTGAATAGATTCGTTTTAAGTAGGTATTATTATTGATTTGTATGAAGCTATATTGATGATATGATTATACACTTGATGGATTTCATTTCTTATTTCGATTGCATTGTTTTTATGTCTATTTAGTGATTAGTTAGGTCAAGAAAATTGTTTTGCTCAGTTTGACTATGGTTGTTAACAGTTTATGACGTATTTTGTTTATTTATTTTATTTATGTTGCTTTATTGTTGTTTACTTGCTGATTGTGTTCTCATTTTGAGTGGCTAGTTAAGTGATGATATGACGACCGTCCAGCACCTTCGGTACCCAATATACCTGCATAGTGCACTAAGGAGGTAGGTGGTCGATGCTGGACGGTAGCCAAGGGTGTAAAGTAACAAAAATCCAAACATAGATCTGTATAACATCTCACAACGCCTAGACAAAATATAATATAATAACATAGATGTACAGCTGGCGGCTAGTGATATAATCAAATGAACCATAAATAAGAACATCAAAGTGCAATAGGTTCACAGATTATATAAAAACTGAAATAGTAGAGCTTATGCTTCCCAAATCTCCAAAATAACCACTAAAACAGCCTCTAAGATAATACAAGTACTAGTACAACTCCACAGTACCGCACAACGAAATGTAAGCGATAGTAAGCTCTAAATACAGATATATGAAAGCGTAGCCTCCTTCTCGTACTATGTACAACTCCATGTGCTATCCAAACCTTATCCCTAATCTACTCATTTTAGAGTACTAGAGATAATAAGAAGCAAAGCAGAAAACCTCGGGTTAGACAAAAATCTGGTGTGAGCGATACATCATCTAAATAATACTATAAAAATCATATATAGAAAATAGGGGTATAGGGTATGAATGACCATACCTGACCTGTTCCTGCACCTAAAGAGTTAGCACATAAACACAGCATATGCTAAACTACTACAAAAGAGGAAAATATGGGGGAGGGGTATCGCACAACATATCAAGTACACATCGAACATAGCATCCATTACATAACTTTGCATCTCTTGCTCAAGTGTTTCAAATGTACGATTACTCTTACAGATGCTCAACTCAATGCCCATGCAGATGGATAGGAGCTGGACACAAACAGATGTCCAAAAATATGGGTACATGTAGACTACCCTAGGTACACGTAGACTACCATATCCCAACAATGAGAATCACAACCTCAGAGTTACCCATCGATCCCTTAGCACATGCACCAATAATAGAACTACCTCGCTAAGCTCAACTCATGCCCATGCAAATGGCTAACGACTAGACACACGCATACGTCCAAAATATAGGTACACGTAGATTACCCTGTCAGACTGACGAGCATCACAACCTCATATTCTACCCTATGAGCTATCATGCAAAACTCGTCTATTCGGTCCATCTCCAAATGCCATAATCACTCACCATATCGAGTTATCTTTGGAATACCTCTAGACACCCATCACAAGTCATAATGCGATCGTCCAAAAGTTTTGAAGTCATTATCGCCATCGTCGTGTTGAAGCACTATGCCATTGCTTCACTAGTTGCAACATGAAATCCATGGTATTCCCGAGTCATTTGAAGTTACCAACTTCACTCCACATCACTCCTAAAAACCTCGGAACATGCCAAGAAGAAATCCCCAAAGTATCGCTGTGCCATGACGAAAAATCCCCAACTTTCATTCTCTGTCCATCTATACCCGAGCCAAGCCCTAAGCAACCCTTCCCGCAACTCCAAGCAGCACAAAAACCCGAACAAAAAATCTTGCTCGATTGTTGAACCAAGCTGACCTACAAAAACATCTAGCACGACTCCATGCATCGGACATAAAATCTTGCTCGAGCACCGAACTAAGTTACCTTACAAAAACGACGTGCATGACTTAAAGTACCGGACAGAAAATCTTACTCGGGCACCAAACCAAGCCGCCTCACAAAAACACCGAGCATGACTACAAGCAACGGACAGAAAATCTTGCTCGTGCACCAAACCAAGCCACCTCATAAAAACACCGAGCATGACTCCAAGCAATCACTGAACAACAAATTCTATTCGGTCACCAAACATAGCAACACTAGACCCAAGTCAATCCCGAGCATACCACCACCGGATACGAAGCACCGAACTGAAATGTTATAATTTCTCCAAAGTTCAATTTCATGCCAATTGCATCGCTATGCTCCATTCTTCGATCGGTATGTCTTCGATCTCTAGTGAACCCACTGCTAATCTATCAGTAATATATGATTTAGACCTGACTTGGAGGATAAAAGGGAAGGTTTTAGGTGTAGAATGAATAAACAAGAGCTTATATCTATTTTAGAAGTGGTAGAAATGATTTGAGGATGTTTGTTTCAGCCAATATAGGTCTAAATCCTGAAATAGGTCAATAGGGTTATCCCCAAACTCAGTAATTACCCACTAAGCTGCTCCAAAAACTATAATCGTCAAACAACAATATCTCCTAGCCAAAAAGTCCAAATGCTATTATGACCACTCTATAGAAAGGCAAACAATCATATCTTACCAATGGAAGTGCTCTTAGACGCTAACTCGGCTTCCATCAAATATTATAGCTTTTACAAATTTTCAGGGGATAAATCGTCCAGAAAAATTCAAAATAGAAAAAGTCACTAGTAGGCATTTTCCAAAGTTATAGAGTCATATGACCTCATATGAATTCAAAAATAATGCTTTACGATCCTTCGATATGTAAACTACGGGTCATTACACTCTCCCCCAATTTAGGAATTTCACCCCTGAAATCCCCAATACAAACAAGGTAAAATCAAGCATAGTTACCTTGCATGCCTAACATCCACAAGTGAAAATATCAGACATCAAACATCATGCAGAAGCAAGAAACGATATCTACACCTACCCTATCATGCAAGATACTAAACTACCTTATATGGTATCAAAATTAAAAGTAAATGCAATAAATAGAAGGTTTCACCAAGTAAAGAGCTCTGGGTAAGCGGTCCTCATGGTCTCCTCGATCTCCTAAGTACAATCGTCTTCGCTCTCACTTCATTGAATCTTCACTAGCTCTACCGTCTTCCTTCTAAGTTGCTTCGTATCACGTCTGACAATACGAATATGCCTACGAGGTCTTGATGCTTCTAGTTCAATCTTGATATCATCAAGCTGATTCGGTTTAACTATCATGTCTAAGCCATGCACAAACTTCCGCAAGTGAGAGACATGGAACACACTATGAACGCTCACCATCTTCTGAGGTAAGTCTACTTTATAAGCCAGGTTCCCAATTCTCTGAAGTATTGGAAAAGGACCAATGAATCTCGATACTAACTTCCCCTTAGTACTGAATCGAACAACATTCTTCAGCGGAGAGATCTTGACAAACACCATATCATCAATGGAGAACTCCAAATCCTGTTTTGTCCTATCATTATAGCTCTTCTATCTAATCCTGAATAGCTTTCATTCATGTCTGAATAATCTCAATCTTCTCTAAAGTCTCTTTAATCATGTCTAGCCCAAGTATCAGTTTCCCGCCTTCTTTCCACCAACATGAAGGAGCATTGCATGTTCGACCAAATAACATCTCATATGGTGTCATACTGATTCTAGATTGACAGTTGTTGTTGTATGCAAACTCTACTAAGTGTAAATGATCATCCCACGCGGCACCGAAATCGAGAATGCAGGCTCGCAAGAGACTCTCCAAGATATGATTCACCCTCTCGGTCTTCCCATCAGTTTGTAGGTGATATGCTATACTGAGATGTAGATTCGCTCCCAATGCCTCTTGTAAACTCTTCAAAAACCCACTAGTGAACACTAGGTCTCGACCCCTCATAATGCTCTTTAGCACACCATGGAATCGGACATCGCACGACCCACTTCACATACTATTCAACCAATTCAGATCTCGTTCTACTAGACTTGACGGGTATGAATCAGGCACTCTTCGTCAATCTATCGACTATGAACCAGATGCTACATACCCTCCTCTGGTCCTTGGCATTCTATCGATAAATTCCATCAAAACTTGTTCCCATTTCCACTTGGGAATCTCGAGCGGTTGCAGCAAACCACTCGACTTCTTCTGCTTTGCCTTGAAAAACTGATAGTTCATGGACTTGAGATTAATGCCACAAGGTCCTTCTTCATCCTTTCCTAATAAAATATTTATCTCATATCATGGTACATTTTATTGCCGCCCGAATGTATAGTCAATCTCAAATTATGACACTCTCATAGCACCTCATCCCTTAATCCATCGGCATCAGGAACGAACAATCTCCCATCCTTACAGAGCCAACCATTATGGTCGAGCCTGTACTACTTCATCTCCTCATACCCTATGCCTTCCTCTACCATCACCATGATCTTGGCTAGTCTAGAATCTTACCTTTGATTAGTACTGTTTTGCTCAATCAAATTAGGTTTGATCATTCGACTAGCCAACACTTGTGGTTCTAACTCACATTGAGGTCTAAAATCATATCCAGTGACAAACTCTATCTGCTTCCACTCTAGGAACATCGTTCCCAAGCTCGATGTCTCCTACTCAAAGCATCAACAACCACATTTCTCTTGACGAGCATATAGGAAATGTCAAAGTCATAGGAGGCTAGGAATTCTAACCATCGCTGCTGAAGAAGGTTAAGGTCCTTCTAGGAGAATAGATAATTCAACAACCTGTTGTAACAAACCGAGTTCGAGTGGGTCCGGATTTTTCGCAAAAATGCTAAAACCCAAATCCACTGAAGCCTGAGTTGGGTGTCTGGTATCCTACAAATAGGCAAAGATAAATATATCAGAGCTCAAATAAATATCTCATAGCGGAACTGACTAAAATATAATAGTAAGTAAATACTCACCAAGGTAATAACACTTTCTAAACAAGTGTCACAAAGCTGGAAAATCTCTGCCACTATCTAACCCGTGGGATGATATGAGGAGAAGGTCAGAACTAAAGTTCTAGTGAATGGCAAATTATACACTTCTAAACATAATTCTACATATACCATTCTATTTCCATTTTCTATTATATTAGGTTTATTGGGTTTATAATACTCTTGCCTCTGTGCATGAATCGTACCCATCTACTTCCTAGTAGATTAAGACCTAATAACCAATATATATATAGCTACATGCCCAAAGACCACATTGGTCCTAGGTACTACCCATAGTACCTTTCCTATCCTCCTTGAAAAGGATTCCATCATCTCGCTACTAGAGCGTACCGTAACTACATATGTAAAGGAAAGCTTCGTGAGGCCTACAATATAGATGTTCCGTCATCTACTATGAAAACGTGAAACTGCATCCGCTCTAGTTTATACTAGTTCTCAGACATCCACAATGTACCACCCAGTGCGTACCTTGAGGACTACTCGTAATCGTTCTGTCTACTCCCTGAATTCCACAAACAAGGTCTACTTTGTACGGAACTCGGTCAGGGATTTTCAATATCTGTAAGGGTCCGCTTCGTTAGTCCTACAATACATATATTCTACTAGGTCTATCTCTTTTCTCATTGTGGCTATGGCCCCACGCAGCCACCCTCAACTAATCGAAAGGCCTTTCAAGAGCTAATTAGTTGTGCCCTACTGCAAACAATCTAAACATCCAATTTTTTATGCCATTCATCCAATGTCTCGATAGTGAAAGAATCATTGGCCTGTTGGTTTAACTCCAGTCTTTCCCGAACTCGCTCTGACTGATGATGGATGATATCCGCATGCGACTATCCTTATGGGTCCTTCCCACTATAACCTACTCCCAAACTAGAGTATGGTGTCATACGAATATCCTACTCCATTATCAACCTTTTGACTGCCTACGAAGGTCCGCTTCATTAGGCCTGCAATGCAAAAGCAGTCAAGGCATACTCTCTTGATGGAGCACCTACAGACCTGCCTCCGGGGGTGCAGCTTTGTTAGGCCTACCCCAAAGGGCCATCCTAGAGTATCCTCACGTCCCATTGAAACCTCATACTTCCTTCTAGCCCAAAATAACTAAGTTGGAGATGCTCTTTCTGTGCTAAAAATCTACGATGAACTGCTTCGTTAGACTCTTTATCCAGATTCCCTTTAGGCTGCTCCAAACCCACCTTACCATTTTATTAGACCCTATGTCTAATCTTTTATTATGCGTTTAGTTTACTTTTCTTATTTTGTTGGATACTTATTTACCCTAATCAGCATGCCCAGCCCCACCCATGTGTGAGACCATCAGTCCTAGACCTGAAAGGGAATGTTGCCGGTACTGCCCACTTCTATTATTTTTGCTTATTAACTTAATCCAAGATCTAAGTTTGATAAAATAAGCCTCTTCTATTTCTTTCTTTTTAATTATAACCTATGTGTTACAATTATACTTGCAATTGTCACTTTTATATTCTTTTCTTTCTTTTATAACCTACATGTTATATATGTAATTGCAAGTTTCTCTTTTCTATTATAGTCTGTCTTCTTTTATTATGATACTAAATTTTCTTTAGTTCTCTTATATTGTATAACAGTCTTAACATGGGACTACGTCCAACTGTCATACGTTACTTATCATAATAACCGCTTTACTTTTTACTCTACTTTTTGTGCAATAAATGCAGATCTAGTCACATTTTTTGTTTATTGTTTCTAGTCTTGTCAAATAATTAACTTGATTATGTCTTCTTCTTTAATTTCTTTAACGCTTCGCGTTATTCTCTTTTATTCTAGGAAGTAGTTCTATTCTATTTGGTTAGTTACAAAAACTGTGTTAAAAATCCATTTTCATATTTTAATACAAAATAATGCCATAAACAATAACCCGTAACTACAAGATACTTCTTTTGTTATTTCTTTAATTATTGGATAATGCAAAATACAGTAATGCCTCTATTTTGCACTAATTCCATTTCTCTTGTTTTATTCCTGCAATTACGGTTACCATTTTATTACAATATTAAATTATGGAAATGTATCCCTTTTTTCTAAACAACCAACTAATCTATCACTAACTTCCAAATCAAGTTATTCATTAGATTCCTCCTTTTTATTTCATTCTCCACGTTTTGATATATTTTACTATAAATTTATCACTTTTAGGCTTATGCATTTCACTACAATTTTTAAGCCTAATATCACTTATATTCATTTGGATTTCTTTCTTTTTCCATAAAAATAACATTTACATATAAGTACACTTTTCTTATAAATTTACAATTTCAACACAACTAACTTACATAACTAATTACTGTAATTAGTTCAAGTATAAGGAATGCCAAATTAAAATATTTAACGGGAATCTAACGATATTATATATCATCAACATAAAAGATACATAATTTAAATCCACTCACTTGAAAAGAAAACACTCCAAATTCCAGATCTGATTTTTATTTCAGTTCTATTATCCATAGCCTTCCCCTTTGCAACCCTGTTTGGATCCACAAACCGGAATTTGTATGGATTTATGAATATAGATCTAATTAAAGAAAAATAAACCGATCAACTAGAAAACCAGATCTGAAAACTCACCTCATACGGACGGCTTAATTTGGACATCTCTTCTCAAGATCTACAGTTTCTACCTCCAAATTGCAAATCAGAAATACTAAATCTAATATATTTGATTTCTGAAGAATTGGAGGAGAAAGAAAGTGATAGGGCTTCCGCGCCCATTTAGAAAAATATGGCTTTAAAGGCTAGCCTCCACGTTTATTTATGGAGAGCCAGAGCAACGTCGTCCATTCGTTTAAAGCGATTGAAATCTAGCCGTTAAAAACAAGCAAAACGCATCTTGACGTGTCTAGCCTTTTTGTTTTATACGTATTAATTTATTTCCTCTTTTTATAAACGTTAACTTTTAACCGCTGCCTATTCATTCTAATTAATTTCCACCAATTTTAAATTTAATTCCCTTTATAACACATGTTTATTTTGAAATTCAAACGTTGCTAATTAATGTAAATTAATTTCCTTTAATTGCTGATTGATTAACATTGCCTACTAATGTTAATTAATTACCTCAAATTGCTGATGTCAATTAATTTCCTTTATAATGCACGTCTATTTTGAAATTCAAACGCGCGTTATTTTTGGAATTTATACGTTCATATATTTATAAAAATATATATTTACGCACATTTACACGTATAATTATTTTTTGATACGGAACTTCAAACGTCAATAACTTTTTCATTCGAAGTCCGTTCGAGGCATATTATATATGTAAATTAATCAGAAAATCTCCAAGAACACAATGGTATAAGTTTCGAGGTCATATTCTGACAATTTCGAAAACACTCATTTCCGCTGTTAATAATTATTTGATTATTTAATTATCTAAAAATGCGGGGTGTTGCATTCTCCCACCCTTTTGGTAATTTCGTCCCCGAAATTCGACAAGGGTAAAACTATGTAATTCCTCTCATCAAACACATCCATCTTGTGTACATCCAATTTTTGCAACCATTCGTGTCCTTGTGCAAAGTGTCGTTAATAATAAATATACGCATGTTCATGAATTTCTAAGCAGCACCTCCTATATGAATGCTTTTCTCTTTTAAAAATTTCTTTTAAAACATGATGCACACATCCTAAATATACTTGCAATTTTTATATGAATGCAATCTTTCGAAAACTCAAAGTACTTTTCATCCATTTTTCCCACACTCCTACTGAATTGGGGCGTAGTTCAACAAATATTTCATCCAAACCCTACCACACAGCTTTTAATATTCGAATTTCAGAAAAATCTAATTTTTCGAACTCGATTTCTTATTTCAAAAAGAAGGTAGAAAACGGAAAACCTTACATTTCTCCTTTTTACTTTTGCGCACCTCTTTCGTCATACTTGGAACTTATGCCACTATTTATAAAAATCTCTATTTTCTTTCCCAAACATAGTTTACATAAGAAAATTTTTCTGTTGACATTTAATCGCTTTCTTTAAATTTGTTGTTTTCCTTTTAGTTACGCTTTTTGGATTTTACTTTTCTTTTATTACTTACATCTTATGTTTTTATTATCTTCTTGTAAATATCACATAAAAAAACATCATACTAATCACTACTGACTTGCAATAATAAAGACAAAATGCTTACATAGGAGTACGATCTCATAACTGAAAGAGAAAACAAGTCCTACTACAAAGCGATACTAGATAAATAAATATAGCAGCTAAATACAGCTATCATCTAGGGCTAGGAGGCCTAGGACCATGTCTACCCTGACACAAAATGGTCCTACTCTAGGAATCCAAGTAACTCATATGCTCCTCCTGCCTCCTATTACTCGTTACTAACTTACGATGTATTACTCACGATGAATAAGATCCATTCATCTCTTCCATTCCATACTCAAAATGGAATAACCAAGTCTCATTTACTGCAATGAATAGGGATTTCAATCTATGCAGTCTCTATCTAAAAAGGCAAATAAGCTTGGGGAAATTTTCTCTTTACCTTTACCTTTCATTTTTTCCCAACTAAGGTCTACCTATCCCAACCACGTGTATCTTACTATCTTACTAATATCACTTCACTATTCTTCTATAGTTTACACACATGAAGCAACATTCCTAGGTTCTCACTAGTGTCCTATACACTTTACGGGAACTTTTATTATTACTACTAAAAGTAATCACGGTTATCTCCTACATAGCCTTACACTTTTCCCGTCACACATAGGAAATGATTCCTACCTACTCAATATTTAAAAGTTTAGTTTGGTATTTATCATTTCATTTCAAAAATTAAAGCTTCTAAATTTTTTGAAACATCAAATTCCAAAATCCTAGCCTTTAAAAGTGTTACTTTGAAGTTTCTATTAAATTCAAAGGTACTTGGTTACTTAATATTTTATCTTTATAGACTTGCATCTTTACAGCTCTTTGAATTTAAATTATTCCCCAAACCTAGAGGGGAAAACTTACAAATTCTAAGTTCAAAACTTATTCCTCTTTTCCTTTTAAAGACATTTACACCTTTCCATAAAAAAAAATTGGATTTTTAAATTTAACTGTTTACTAAGTTTTTCTCTTCCAAAAACTTATTTACTTTTTCACCAAACCATTTTTCTTTAAAATATGCCTTCCTTGTCCTTAAAACATTTTTTTTCTTGACTTCCATAAATGTCCTCACATGTTTTCAAAACATCTTCTTTTCATAGATTTTCAAATTTACGAAAACTGGAGTAGATAAGAATGAATATTTTATAAAAAATCCCTTAACTTTCGTACTCTTCCAATTACCTAACCTTGGAGGAGTTTCTAACTTACTACAAATGGGACTTTCTACAAAGGCAAGCAACCAATGCGCATAATCAATGGAAAAATATGAAATTTCCATTACTTAGCTTTCCTACTGAGGCTCTCTATAATATCTCTCATAACTAACACTGTCTCTAATTATTACACTTCTTATTACACCTAAGGGTTTTATACCCTAATGTATTGGAACTACTTTCTCTTATGAGAAACCATTAATGTTAAAACCTTCTATGAATCCTTTAAAAGAGGATTTCATGTTTAAGTGAAATTACAAGGAACTTATTTTATAATTTATCGAAATAGGCTATACAAAATTTGGTGTTTTCCATACCTTGTACATCTCTTTCACGTATTCCTTATAACTTGCACAAAACATCTTTATCTGTGATTTGGTTTCATAGAAAATTATATCATTATTCATTTCATTCCAATAGATTAAAGAATGTTTAATCTATATTCACTTACAATAAACGTTTTCTGCGTAATTTATTAATTTCCTAATATTTAATTTACGTCTTCTTTTTTTTAAAACCCAATATTTACTTCCTCAAACGTATTAACAATTATATTTTTCAAATTTTCAATTCCAAAAGTTTCATTTTATTGGGCTAGACATAAAGTGGATTTTCTTCTTACTACCCTAGGAATACCCTTCCTAAACCTTGGAAATCTCATATCCTTACTAAAATCTCTTATTCCTTCCAAAATAAAAATACTCTCCCTACTATCCCTAGGGAACTTTCCCACTTCCTATTACATATGGATACCAATATTCTCCCAAAACATAGCTTATTGTACACTATAAATCAGCAATAACATACGGCTCAACATCCTTGGGTAATCCCAAACCTGACTAGCAAACTATGCACAAATATACTTCTAAGAACTTTCCATATGTTAAAATCTATTATAGGGGACTATTTGGATTTTAGTACATAATATATTTATATTTTATTCAACAATACAAATACGTTCACTCATATTTCCTAATTTACTTAGGATCTAATAACCTAAGCTCTGATACCAAATGTAACAACCTGAGTTCCAGTGGGTCCGGATTTTTAGCAAAAATGCTAAAACCCAAATCCATTGAAGCCCGAGTTGGGTGTTTGGCATCCTGCAAATAGGCAAAGATAAATATATTAGAGCTCAAATAAATATCTCATAGCGGAACTGACTAAAATATAATAGTATGTAAATACTCACCAAGGTAATAACACTTTCTAAACAAGTGCCACAAAGCTGGAAAATCTCGGCAATCTATCAAACCTGTGGGATGATATGAGGAGGGGGTCAGAACTAAAGTTCCGGTGAATGGACAAATTATACACTTCTAAGCATAATTCAACATATACCGTTCTATTTCCATTTTCTGTTATATTAGGTTTATTGGGTTTATAATACTCTCGCCTCTATGCGTGAATCGTACCTATCTACTCCCTAGTAGATTAAGACCTCATAACCAATATATGTAGCTACATGTCCAAAGACCGCATCGGTCCTAGGTACTACCCATAGTACCTTCCGTATCCTCCTCGAAAAGGACTCCATCGTCTCGCTACTAGAGCGTACTGTAACTACATCTGTAAATGACAGCTTTGTGAGGCCTACAATACATATGTTCCGTCGTCTACTATGAAAACGTGAAACTGCATCCGCACTAGCTTATACTAGTGCTCGGACATCCACAATGTACCACCCAGTACGTACCTTGAGGACTACATGTAATCGTTCTGTCTACTTCCTGAAATCCACCAACAAGGTCTACCTTGTACGGAACTCAGTCAGGGATTTTCTATATCTGTAAAGGTCTGCTTCGTTAGGCCTACAATACAGATATTCTACTTGGTCTGTCTCTTTTCTCATTGTGGCTATGGCCCCACGCAGCCCCCCTCAACTAATCGAAATACCTTTCAAGAGCTAAGTGGTTGTGCACTACTGCAAACAATCTAAACATCTAATTTGCTGTGCCCCTCATCCAATGTCTCGATAGTGAAAGAATCATTGGCATGTTGGTTTAACTCTAGTCTTTTCTGAACTCGCTCTGACCGATGATGGTGATATCCGCATGCGACTATCCTTATGGGTCCTTCCTACTATAACCTACTCGCAAACTAGAGTACGGTGTCATACGAATATCCTACTCCATCATCAACCTTGTGTCTGCCTACAAAGGTCCGCTTCATTAGGCTTGCAATGGAAAAGCAGTCAAGGCATACTCTCTTGATTGAACACCTACAGACCTGCCTCCGGGGGTGCAGCTTCGTTAGGCCTACCCCAAAGGGCCATCCTAGAGTATCCTCACATCCCGTTGAAATCTCGTACTTCCTTCTAGCCCAAAATAACTAAGTTGGACATGCTCTTTCTGTACTAAAAATCTACGATGAACTACTTTGTAAGGCTCTTTATCCAGATTCCCTTTGGGCTGCTCCAAACACACCTTACCATTTTATTAGACCCTACGTCTAATCTTTTATTATGCATTTAGTTTACTTTTCTTATTCGATTGGCTACTTATTTACCCTAATCAGCATTCCCAGCCCCACCCATGTGTGAGACCATCAGTCCTAGAACTGAAAGGGAATGCTGCCGGTACGGGCCACTTCTATTATTTTTGCTAATTAACTTAATCCAAGATCTAAGTTTGATAAAATAAGCCTCTTCTATTTCTTTCTTTTTAATTATAACCTATGTGTTACAATTATACTTGCAATTGTCACTTTTATATTCTTTTCTTTCTTTTATAACCTACAAGTTATATATGTAATTACAAGTGTCTCTTTTCTATTCTAGTCTGTCTTCTTTTATTATGATACTAAATTTTCTTTAGTTCTCTTATATTATATAACAGTCTTAACTTGGGACTACGTCCAACTGTCATAAGTTACTTATCATAATAACCGCTTTACTTTTTACTCTACTATCTGTGCAATAAATGCAGATCTAGTCACATTTTCTGTTTATTGTTTCTAGTCTTGTCAAATAATTAACTTGATTATTTCTTCTTCTTTAATTTCTTTAACGCTTCGTGTTACTCTCTTTTCTTCTGGGAAGTAGTTCTATTCTATTTGGTTGGTTACAAAAACTGTGTTAAAAATCCATTTCCATTTTAATACAAAATAATGCCATAAACAATAACCCGTAACTACAAGATACATCTTTTGTTATTTCTTTAATTATTGGATAATGCAAAATACAGTAATGTCTCTATTTTTCACTAATTCCATTTCTCATATTTTTATTCCTGCTATTACGTTTACCATTTTGCTTACAATATTAAATTATGGAAATGTATCCACTTTTTCTAAACAACCAACTAATCTATCACTAACTTCCAAATCAAGTTATTCATTAGATTTCCCCTTTTTTATTTCATTCTCCACGTTTTGATATATTTTACTATAAATTTCTCACTTTTAGGCTTATGCCTTTCTCTACAATCTTTAAGCCTAATATCACTTATATTCATTTGGACTTCTTTCTTTTTCCATAAAAATAACATTTGAATATAAGTACACTTTTCTTATAAATTTACAGTTTCAACACAACTAACTTACATATCTAATTACTGAAATTAGTTCAGGTATAAGAAATTCCAAATTAAAATATTTTTATGAGAATTTAACGATATTATATATCATCAACATAAAAGATATATAATTTAAATTAACTCACCTGAAAAGAAAACACTCCAAATTCCAGATCTGATTTTTATTCCAGTTCTATTATCCATAGCCTTCCCCTTTGCAACCCTATTTGGATCCACAAACCGGAATTTGTATGGATTTATAAAGCTAGATCTAATTAAAGAAAAATAAACCGATAAACTAGAAAACCAGATCTGAAAACTCACCTCATACAGACGGCTTAATTTGGACATCTCTTCTCTAGATCTACAGTTTCTTTCTCCAAATTGCAAATTAGAAATACTAAATCTGATATATTTGATTTCTAAATAATTGGAGGAGAAAGAAAGTGATAGGGCTTCCGCGCCCATTCAGAAAAATATGGCTTTGAAGGCTAGCCTCCACGTTTATTTATGGAGAGCCAAAGCAACGTCGTCCATTCGTTTAAAACGATTGAAATCTAGCCGTTAAAAATAAGCAAAACGCGTCTTGACGTGTCTAGCCTTTTTGTTTTATACATATTAATTTATTTCCTCTTTTTTTAAACGTTAACTTTTAACCGCTGCCTATTCATTCTAATTAATTTCCACCAATTGCAAATTTAATTCCCTTTATAACACATGTTTATTCTGAAATTCAAACGTTGCTAATTAATGTAAATTAATATCCTTTAATTGCTAATTTGATTAACATTGCCTACTAATGTTAATTAATTACCTCTAATTGCTGGTGTCAATTAATTTCCTTTATGACGTGCGTCTATTTTGAAATTCAAACGCGCGTTATTTCTGGAATTTATACACACATATATTTATAAATAAATATATTTACGCACATTTAAATGTATAATTATTTTTCGATATGGAACTTCGAACGTCAATAACATTTTCATACGAAGTCCGTTCGAGGCATATTATATATGTAAATTAATCAGAAAATTGCCAGAAACACAATGGTATAAGTTTCGAGGCCATATTATGATCATTCCAAAAATGCTCATTTTTACTGTTTATAATTATTTGATTTTTTAATTATCTTAAAATGCCGGGTGTTACACCTGTGGTCCGTATACAACTCAAATCTGTCCCCAAGAAAATAATGGCTTCATATCTTCAAAGCGAATATTATCGTCACCAACTCAAAATCGTGAGTTGAATACCTCTTCTCGTGCGGTTTTAGTTGTCGACTTGCGTAGGCGACAACCTTTCCCTTCTGCTCTGACACCGCACCTAATCCAGTACCATAGGTGTCAGTGTATACCGTCAGCTCCTCATTCCCGTTCGGAATGACTAACACCGGTGCACTCATCCACCTCTCCTTTAGACTCATGAATGTGTTCTCGCATCTCACGTTCCATAAAAAAATATGTGTCCTCTTCGTTATGTTGGTTAACGGCACTGCTTCTTAGAAGTCCTTGAAAAAATGTCCATAATATCCTGCCAATCTAAGGAAACTTCTCATATTTGTAGCGGTCTTGGTTTGATCCCAGTCCCATACTACTACCACCTTTAGAGGACCAACAGCAATACCATACTTAGAAACAGCATGAGCCAAAAATCACACTTCCATCCTCCAAAAGTGACACTTCGAAAACTCCGCCTTCAGTCGGTGCTTCCTCAACACCTTGAGCATAATTCTCAAATGCTCTTTATGTTCTTCCCCCGTCCTCGAATAATGAAGGATATCGTACATGAACACAAGTACAAACTTATTTAGCTAGTCCTTGAAAATATGGTTCATAAGATCAAAAAAGTATGCCGGTGCATTGGCTAGCTCGAATGACATAACCAACCACTCATAGAACCCCGATGGCGTGCAAAACGTTGTGATTGGTACACCTTCCCTCACCACTCTTAGTTGAGGAAACCCGATCACAAGGTCTAACTGAGAGAACACCTTCGCACCATAGAGCTGATCAAATAAGTCATCAATACACTGGAGTGGATACTTGTTCTTCTTTGTCACCTTATTTAGCTTACGGTAATCTACATACAACCTCAGAGAGCCATTAGCCTTAGTGGCGAATACTGCAAGTGCACCCCACTCAGATATGCTCCTATGAATGTACCCTTTCCTCATTAGATCATTCACTTGAACGTCCAACTCCTTCTACTCTTTCAGTGCTATATGCCTCAGAGGCATAACTATCAGCCTAGCATCCTTCACTAAGTCTATGCTGGACAATCTCGGTGTGGTGGTAATCCAGTCACCATAACTCCATCCTCCAACACGTAGCTAATCGTTACCATCTGCCCCTCTATAGCACCAATCGTTACCAACAGCCTTTTGCAATACACCACACCACATACTTCCTCGGTTGATTCATACAAAAGACAATACCAAACCCCATGAAACCTAAAACTAAATAATCACAAACAAATAAACATCCATGTCTCGATAAGGCCAAGTCTTGACAAACCATGCAAAGGCTAGTCATCCTCCAACAAAGTTTGAAACAATCAAAGGTCGGTTAATTGCTTTGGGGTTCAATCCCAATCTATCTACTAAATCACTAGATATGAAGGAATGTGAAGCCCAGTATCAAATAAAATATGTATAGGCGTATCATAAATAGAATGCATACCCTGTATAACGACTCTCTTCCTCTTCTCCTTCGTCGATGGAGAAAGAAGCTGGAATAGCGTTCAAAGCGTAAGCAGACACAACCTGCCAATTCCTCAATGGATCTGGGCAATCCTCCTTCATATGCCACAGTTTGTTGTAGTTAAAACATTCTTTCTTCTCATTTCGACAACTTTGCTAAGATTTCCTTCTCCCCACAATTACAGCAAGTAGGTTCCCATTTGCCTTTCTTCTGGCTACCCTTGATCTATGACTGCTTCCTCTTCTTATTCTTATTGTTCCACTTCTTCTTGCATCCCTCGCTAGCTTGCAATTTGGCCTATCTTTAGGAGCAACAATGACTTAGGCTTGGGATTCAAACTCTTATGTCGAAAAGTCTTCTCCACTAGCCCTCAAAGGTCTCATCAATATGTCCTACTAACTTTTCTCTAAGATAATCATCCAATCCCATAATAAACTTCTCATTCTTCTTGGATAGAGTATCGATAAAAGATAGGCCATTCTTCGACAGCATGTCAAACTCGGCCACGTACTCCGATATAGACATATCCCCCTGTCTGAAGTCAGCAATTGCTTCTTCCTTATCTTTAATGGATCCAAATATCAACTTAGGTCATCTACGCAACCTAAGCTCTAATATCAAATGTGAAGACCGCCCTAATCATCCGTACCTAATATACCTACATAGTGCACTTAGGAGGTACCGGTCAATGCAAGATGGTAGCCAAAGTTATAAAGTAACAAAAATCCAAATATAAAACCTGTGGA
Organism: Allium fistulosum; assembly: GCA_030737815.1. Taxonomy (NCBI): domain Eukaryota; kingdom Viridiplantae; phylum Streptophyta; class Magnoliopsida; order Asparagales; family Amaryllidaceae; genus Allium; species Allium fistulosum. Next base: position 426,812,969 of record CM060906.1, read on the forward strand.
ACATCTCATAGTGCACAAACAAAATATAACATAATAACATAGATGTAAAATAGGTGAGATAATGATATAATCAAATGAACCATAAATAAGAACATCATAGTTCAATAGGTTCACATATTACACAAAAACTGAAACATTAAGTATACATCCTAAATCTCCAAAATAAACTCTAAAACTATCTCTAAGATAATATTAGTATTGGTATAGCTCCAAAGTACTACACACTAGAATATAAGTGATAGTAAGCTCCATATATAGACATATGAAATCTTACCCTCCTACCTATACTCCATACAGCTCCATGCCATATCCAAGCTTGTTATCCGTAATCTACTCATTTAAGAGTACCCGAGATAATAAGAAGTAAGCATAAAACCTCGAGTCAGATAACAACCTGGTGTGAGCAATACATCATCTTAAAAATGCTATAAAAATCATATACGGTTAATAGGAGTATAGGGTATGGATAGCCATGCCTAACCTATCCTTGCATCCAAAGAGTTAGCACATAAACACATCATATGCTAAACGAATATCACAAGAGGAAAATATAGGATATAGGGTTATCACACGGCATATCAAGCACATAGAAAACATAACATCCATCACATAGCCTTGCATCTTTCACTCAAGTGCTTTAGATGTATAATAACTCTTATATATGCTTAACTCATTGCTCATTCAGATGGCTAGGGGCTGGACACACGCAGTCCTCCAAAAATATAGGTACATGCAGACTACCATGTCCTAACAATGAGCATCACAACCTAAGAGTTACCACTCGATCCCTTAGCACATGCAACGATAGTAGAACCACCTCGCTGATGTCAACTCATTCCCATGTTGATGGCCAAGGACCAGACATAACCAGTCTTCCAAAATATCGGTACATGCAGACTACCATGTACCACTCACAAGCTGCACAACCTCATATTCTACCCAACGAGCTATCACGCAGAACTCGTCTATTCAGTCCATCTCCAAATGTCGTAGTCACTCACAACATCGAGTTGTTATCTTTGGAATGCTTCTAGACACACATCATAAGTCATAGTGCCATTGTACCAAAGTTCCTAAGTCATCGTCCTCATTGTCATGTTAAAGTGTTATGCCACCGCTTCACTAGTCGCCACACAAAATCCAACGTCATCCTGAGTCATTTGGAGTTTCCAACTTGATTCTACATCACCCCCAAGAAACCCGGACCATGCCACAAAGAAATCCCCAAAGTATCGCTATGCCATGACAAAAAATCCCCAACTTTTGTTCTCTGTCTGGCTATACTCGAGCCAAGCCCCAAGCAACTCTTCCCACGCTCCAAGTAGCATGAAAACCTGAACAGAAAATCTTGCTTAGGTGTCGAACCGAGCTAACCCATAGAAACACTAAGCACGACTCTAAGCATTAGACAAATTTTCTTACTTGAACACTGAACCAAGCCACCTCACAAAAATACCGTGCATGACACCAAGCACCAAATGGAAAATCTTTCTCGAGCACTAACTCAAGTTGCCTCACAAAAAAATCGGGCACTAATCCAAGCACTAGACAAAAATTTTTTGCTCAGGCACCGAACTAAGCCGCTTTACAAGAACACCAGGCACAACTTCAATCACCGGATAGAAAATTTTGCTCGGGCACTGAACTAAGCCAACTCACAAAAACACCGATCACGACTCCAAGCAATCACCTAATAGAAAATCCTATTTGGTCACCAAACATAGCAACACCAGACACCAAGTCAACCCTGAGTAAACCACTACAGGACATCAAGCACTGAAGAAGTACTGTAATTTCTCCAAACTACAATTTCACACTGCACAGCATTGATACAACTCCTAACTTCCTCGAGTCTATCCTTCGAAGTCAAGTTTCATAGTTCCTACCTCTAGTTCGCTCCGAAGAGCGTTTTCAACTATACAAATAAACACCACTCATGCACCAAACAACATTCAAACATGCAAACCACATAATCAACCATAGAAATCATTATACAATGTTTCTACAACATAGCCTAACATATATCAAGGCAAACACATTCCAAATAACATGTTTAGAACATCAAAAGACCATTTATTTAGGTTTTTTACTATACGAGTTTTAAAGCAGTAGTAAATATAATTTTAACTTCAAAAATGGATCCGAAACATGTTAAAACCTATATACATATATAATAATGCGAGAGCAGATAAATCATTCACCAAACCTTCTAAAATCAGAGTTTTGCACACAAATCAAGTTAAATTTGAGAATCAACAGCAAAGACCTGTTCTTTCTTCCCCAAAAATATATATTTGAAGATCTCTAGTGAATCCTCTGGCTAATCTATCATTAATATATGATTTGGACTTGATTTTGAGGAGAAATAAGAAAGTTTTGGGTGAATAATGGGTTAATGGGAACTTAGATCTAATTGCAAAGAGGTAGAAATGATTTGGAGATGTTTGTTTCACCCAATTTAGGTGTAAAACCAGAAATAGGTCAATGGTTCTATCCCCAAACTCACTAATTACCCACTAAACTGCTATAAAAATTGCCAATCTTCAAACAGCCGTATCTTCTAGCCACAAAGTCTAAATTGTTATTATGACTACTCTACGGATAAGGAAACCATCATATCTTTCCAATGAAAATAGTCTCGGGCACTAATTCAACATCTATCAAAAGTTATATCCATTTTAAATTTTCTAGGATAAAATCTTTTGGAAAAATTATAAACATAGGAATTGTCACTATTTGGCATTTTCCAAAGTTATACAGTCGTATGACCTCATATGAATTTAACAATAAAATTTTGCGATCCTTCGATACGTAAAATATGGTTCATTATAGATGAGGTATCTAAAAGATGGGTAAGGGTAAGTAAGGGGTCGAATTTAGTTAATGATAGTAGCAAAAAAAATTACCCTATATTTATATATATAAGCGTCCATGCATGGTCACATTGATGTATGTTAGTAAAAAAATTAATTTTTATACTGTTACACTCTCTGTTATACAATGTAAGTCATATATTGAGGTGTGCGTTTTGTTACACAGCATAAGTTATACAATAATTGTTATTCACTTAAAATAGTTACGAAATTTAGTTAGGAATTTAATTGGCTATGTTTGACATTTCTAAAAGCGAATTAAAAAAATAATAACATGATTAATTGACATATATGAATTCATAAACTTACTAAGTTAGAAACTTTACATTAATATAGTATTTTCCCCCATGAACATATAACTAAAGTGGAAAGGCAGTTGGACATTTGAAACATTATTTTTTCCATGCACCAGTAATTGTATAATTTAGTAATCTGGTATTATAGACTAGACTAAAGCGGAATAAACATGCTTACGATTGAATTTACCAAATTGGATAAGTTAGTAAATAAAACCTCAAATTTAATTATTAATAATTTATATGCCCTTTATACTTTCAGACTATACTGGAAATAAGTTAGGAGTCACTAATAATTCTTGACCTTATAAATAATTTAAAGTGCTTAGTAAATAATAAAGACACTATTTATTATATAATTGTGTGGGAATTATTAACTAAGGTAAGGAAGAATAAATATTCTTTTGATTCAATGATCATGATCTAAGTAAGCTAGTTGCCTTGTTTAAATAATATAGTGTTGATATACACTTAATAATTTGAAGTATTGAAATTAATATCAAGTAAAACTGATCATTACATTTGAACAAACATTATAATAAGGTGATAAAGAAAGATGAAGGAAAAGAGTGTAGAGTAAAGAAGATAATATTTTGGTTATAATTATGATGAATTGAGGCGGGTATAAAATGGAAGAGTTGATGAAATAAATCAATAGATATGTACATTACACTTGAAAAATATATCTTGAAATATATGCGTAACTAAATTAAGACCGATGTACATACTTGACTAATTTTTGAATAATATGATGGAAAAGTAGAGATATATTGTCAAGAAGATGTCTGAAATTATACAATAAAATTTCAAAAGCTCGTAGTTTAATTTAGGAAAACAAAATATCTAAATGTCTAATAAGACGACTGAACTAGTAGGTCGGATGTTTAAGTCTTTGGATTAAGACCATGTTGAACCTAGATCCTGAAAGACCTAAATAAATGGAGGTAATTCATATGGTAGGAAAGTTACATTTGATGATTATTATGAACAGATGTGTGAATGATACCTAAAAATAATTAATGTGTGTACCGATACAAGTAACTTGGGAATAAAGCTGCTAGGGTATATTAATATTGTAAAGCATATCAGCCGAAACATGGTACGTTAATATTATAAAGCATATTTATATGGGCCAAAAACTATTAGTGACCCCTTACTTAATTCAAGTATAATATTAAAATATAAAGTCGAGCATATAAAACATTCATGACTAAATTTAAAGATATATTCACTAACTTATCTGATTTGGAAAAATCAATGGTAAGCTTGTTTATTCCTCTCCAGTTTAATGTAAAATATTAGTTTACTAAATTGTAAAAATTATGGATAATACAATATTACAATGTCAAATTGACTATTTTAAGTTATAAGTCCATGGGGGAATATGTCATATTGACGTAAAGTTGCCAACTTAGTAAATTCATGAATTTATGTATGTCAGTAAATCTTATTATTATTTATGATATTTAATTGGCTTTTTAAAAAATTGTCAAACATTGTAAATTAAATTCCTAGCCAAATTTCATAACTATTTTAAGTGAATATTAGTTGTTGTACAACTTACTTTGCATATACAAACATCCGCCAATATATGACTTTTTTTTGGCAAAGTCAACAGGTTTTATGGTGGACCGTCCACTTTCTATTACTAAAGTTATAAAAAACAGCTTAAGTGCAGGAGTAAAGCAGATGAACCTTAACTACTATAAAAACAAGAAAATATAGCACAGGAGTGTGGTGGAAATGCCACAACTACTATAAATGACCTGATAAACTAGTCCTCATCAGAAGAGGAACAACAACCATCGACCGAAGGCTCCAGAGCTATCGCCTTGGGGACATCCTTAATAATTCGAGCAAAAGCTCGAAACTGCATAGCAAGAACAGGGTCAAAGTCCACCAAGTCTGGAGAGAAAATGAACGACCTATCCCATGTGGCATCAACTAACATATCTTCATTCCTATTAGCAAGTTGACCTTCTTTTTCGCAGGTTGACTTTCCAAATATATGACTTACTTTGTATATTAGAGAATGTAACGATATATACAAAATGATTTTCCATTATATCAATGTGAGTCTGCATAGACACTTATAAATAAAAGCTAAGTTTTCCACTACCATTGTTATCTTAATTTGACCTCTTATTTAACCTTTTCTATCTTTTAGGAACACCATCACATTACTAGTCATTCCAAATACATAGCTTTACTCGAAACTATGCCATACCATTGTTAATAAAGAAAATGTGTTCCTTAACTCCCCATTAGTCTTTCTAATACACACCTCACTAAAAGCCAACTTTAACTACTACCACATAATTATCGTACAAAAAAAGAAAATAAATTTAACATACGAGGAAAACAACCAAAACAAGATAATTAGAAAAAAGAATAAAAAATGAGAACACGGTCATCAAACAAACAATAATAGAGCAACACAAGCAAAAGTAACCAATATAACAAAACAAAACAACTATAGTCAAATCAAGCAAAACAATTTTCTTAACCTAACAAATCACTAAACATATATAAGCACATTGCAACCAACACAACCAAGAAAGCAAACAAATTGACCAAAATAAATAAGTTCTTAAGCAAAAATGTCACTACACTATCCATCCCAGTGAATAATCATACCATCAATTATAGTACAACATACGGAAGTCAACCAATATTAGATCAACATATCATTAAACATCATTATAGACTGCTACTATATTTACCCTTTTTAGGGTTACTCATCTCTATCAATTTAGCTTACCTTTCAAAACATTTCAAGTTTAACCATTTCATGACCGCATCATATATCTACAATAAATACTATGCAATCGAGATACATTATCAATTAACATCCCCATTATCGATGATTAAGTCAACGACCACATGTCGCATATACCCACTTGTTGATACACTTTACAACGTACTTCAGTCTCTTTTATTGAGGCAAGGACCGTACATCGCATACACCTCCTTGTCGATATTCTTTACAATGTACCCTAACCTCTTTTATTGAGGCAACGACTATATGTCGCATACACCTCCTTGTAGATACGTTTAAAATGCCCTCTAGCCAGTCTCTTTCATTGGGATAACTATTATATGTTGCATACACCTCTTTGCTGATATGCTTTACAATGCTTTCCAACCTCTTTGATATTATTTGTTTCCATGTGCTCTATAAGAAGGATTGGTCATATGTCATACCATTTCCTTACGTTTTTCGACCTACAAATAAGTTCTCCTGACACACACACTTTAGTGAACTACATAGATGTCTCTATCTCCCATGCCCATCATTGTATGTGATAAAGCCTAGCCACATTTAGTAACCAATCCATTTGTATAAACCAATACTATATTTGAAATTCATAATTAGGTAAATAAATGGTGTAACGTATTAAACTAGTGCGAACCCATGCTTTGCACATGGGGTTCACCATATAATTTATTTATAGTGTATTATTTTAGATTTTTTAGTCATATGAAGATGAAAACACATGTTTATGGATTGTAGTTTAATGAAATTTTTCTTGAACACTTTTAACAAATGTTCAAGGATAAATTAAATTTAATAACCATGAAGCGTATAAACTACGATATATATTTATAGGACACAATGTTTTCATACAAAAAATAACATCAACTATTAGGTATTCCTAACTTGGTAAGCATCACATTACTAAGCATGCCTATTTTATTAATTTTCTAATGCAAGCAACATAAGTTTAACGTAGGTTTATCCTATGTTTCACATATAAATTTAAATATGCCTATAATTTAATTTGATCAAAGTGTTCCAAAAACTAAAATAGAATAATTATGCTCAAAGTGATGTAAGTTGTAAATTTGGTGTTAGGTGTCGCTCACATTGTATTAGAGTGGATGCATAGATTGAATTATGATAAAGTCCCACATCGCAAGATATTATAAAGGAGATGAGCATATATATGGGATTGGTAGCATGTAACAACAAGGGAATTCCTTTTGTTACAAGCTATATGTGCTCGTTCTGGAAGACAATGAAAGATATGTTCAATCGGGACGTTGGCACATCGGAAGCTTCATTAAGGTGGAACCATTTCAAAACAATGAAGTGCTCATTTATGGGGACGCGTTGGAGTACCGAAACACAACATGGTATTCGAGTCGATGGTTCGGGAGATTATTAGATGATGCGAGAGTGACCGAAGCTGAACTCTTTTAGAGACTTGAGTAGAGAATGACTCGTAAAGGTGAAGATATATGATTAAGTAGTCTGCACCACTACTTAAAGCAGCCTATCCCACTCTTATTGAAGAGGACTCATGGATACGTAACGACCAAGAATTTCGAACACTTCGTATTCAAATATTTGTGTCTAAGGTTTTGTTTGATTAAATATGATTTTATATCCTTGTTAAACACTTTTTAATTAATAACCAATGTTATAAAAATTATTTTTGAAATGTGTTTGCAAAAATATACACTTAAGATAAATGCTGAGAATGTGACTGGAAAATGTTTTGTTAAAAATCGAATTTGTGTTGAATAAAAGTTGTTTTAATATGTGTGCACTAGTATGTTAACATATAAACAAATTAGCAAGTATCAAATCACCTTAGTTCCTAAGCAAATAAATTATGTAAGAGGATTTAATTGAGTGTAGAAATAACGTAATAAAGGACCCTTAAATGGTGGAGTGATTTAAGGAAGGTATGTCTATGTAAGAGTATGGATGTGTAACGGTATGGTGTGCATGTTCTTTAGCTTGAAAGAAGAGGGGTTTTTAACATCTTTACCACCCATTTCCTAAGTCTATAAACACACACACTCACTTCATTTCCTACAACAAATCCTCTTCTTTTACATAGGTCTTCACTCTCTCTTCTCCTCTTCTTTTTGGCCTTAGGCCATGTGCTTTTGGGGGGGGGGGGAAATGGCTTATGATCGTGGGTATTAAAGGAGTAGGAGGCTGAGACCATGGGTATTATGGTAGTGGAGGAGGTGATTGCGTGAGCAAGTGGGGATGGTGGCCTATGGTCATGAGCAAGGAAGAGAGCGGGAGGGCTTTCACCCTGAGCTATAGGGGAGGAAAGGTTGTTTTAGTGATGTTTTGTTGAAATAGGATATGTTAGTGAAGTGTGGTTATAATTTAATGTTGGGAGGAAGAGATTAGATTTGATAAAAGTGAGTTATTCTAACTTTGAATCAAGTCAATAACTTGATAATATCACTTGATAATTGCTTGCAAATCACTTGTTACAATGCTTGATATATATTAGTAATAATATACATTAAGTAATTAAAGTTAAACCCTCGATTATATGCTTTAAAAGTATGTAGATTGCTAAAGTAGTTGGTTTATAAACCGTTGAATTGTGATAAGTTCATTTGAACATTTAAAGTGGACATGTTGATTAGTATATTTGTTAATACATGTAGTAGTATGGTTCAAATTTGGAATCATATATATGTATAAAATGGAATGAAACTAAATATTGAATTGAATACAGAATTGTCCATATAGCGATAGTTGCTATAAACGCACTTTGAAATCTCTTAAATTTAATTTGTGAAAAGTGGCGATTTAAGAACATATTTTGATATAACTTGTTTTGGTTGATTTATACACTTTTATAAGTATTTGGAAAAGTAAAGTATATGTTTTGAAAATATATAGAAAAAGCAAACCAAAGATATGAAATTTAATACCAAACAGGTCGCTGTATCGACACTTTTAAATAACTTGTTTTTGGAAAATAAAGCTTATTTTTGTAGAAATTTTCTTCAGATTTTTTTTACTTTTTTTAGCAAGTTAATAATATACTTTTCTTATTGGGAAAGTTTTGAAGTTAAAATCATTTGATATCTTGTTGAACAAAGAAATAAAAGTTGCAGCGAAATAGTCACTATATGAGCACTTTGAAAAAATACCTTGTTTTTGGAAATTAATATAAAATAATTAAAAGATATTCTTTGAGATTTTTCACCATTATTTTCAAGTACCCAAAGTATACTAACTATTGTAAAAAGAATGGATCTAAAATCATTTGCTAAGGCATTGAAAAACTAGGCGCAAAGTTGTAACAAAATCATTGAAACGACAACCCAGGACTTTTGGTAGGAATTCTGAAGCGTTGTCTTTACTTCTGAAACACTTCTGTGTTGTTGCGAATTGTTTTGGTAGAATTTGCAGAAATGCTATTTTTTCTGTTTTGAAACTATAAATTGTGTAAAAATGATATTTAGATTAAGTATTGTTAACCCGCCTTTTGGCAAGGCCGCTGACAGACGTATTTAACTTAAACAACTTCACAACTATCGAGACTAAAGTATGATGGATTCGGTTTAAAATGATGAAGTTCACTTGAATATGTCGCTGGGAAAAGGAGTGGATAAATTACATGGCTCGGCCTAGGCAGTTTGGCAGATATCGCCCGGCATTGGAATGGTTCGGCGTTGGAGGCTGTTCGGCATAGAGAGATCGTCGTTCAACATAGAGGGATCGTTCGGCACTGGACGAGTGCTCGGCATTAGAAGGATCGTTCGGCATAGAGGAATGTTCAGCACTGGACGAGCATTCGGCATAGAGAGATCGTCGTTCGGCATTGGACGAGAATTCGTCATAGGTAGATCGTTCGGCATTAGATGAGCGTTCGGCATAGATGGACCGTTCGATATTTGGGTGTTCGGCATTTGGACGTTCGGCATCAAGGATTGTTCGGCATTGGATAGGTCGTTCGGCATGGCTACCTCGTTCGGCCCGTGAGTACGTTCGGCATAACTACCTCGTTCGGCATACGATTACGTTCGACATAGCTACCCTGTTCAGCACACAAGTGCGTCCGGCACGGCATTATGGTTCGGCATGGGCCGTTTGGCCCTGATGGGCTCAGGTTACTCAGAGAGCCCAACAACTACCTGAACTTGTCTATAAATAGAGCATGTAAGGCTCCAGAAAAGGGGCTTCTTTCTGCTCTCTTACTTTCTCTAAGGCTAAGGCAACTCTGCCATTTTGTAACTGTAATCGATTATTACAGCAATAAATAGCAAACTTTTGGAGTGGACGTAGGCCGGAGTTAGCCGAACCACTATAAAATATGTTGTTCTTTACTGCTTTCATTTTAGTTTTAACTGTTCTTCACATCATTACTCTCTATATACATTCTACCTCTGAGCTGTGACTGGTATTTGGTGCTTTCATCTGGATTTGGGGGTTAGTGACCAATTTTGGCGCTAACATTTTGGTGCTTTCACTGAGAATTGAACTCAGGAATCTTGAAGTTAGGAACTTGGATCGTAGAAAGCAATGGCTAGGCCACCAACAAGGAAGCAAGCAGCGGAAAGGAGCAATCAGGAAGGAAGTCAAGCGGCCTCTTCCGGAGCTGGAGAGGATCATGCATCCATCTACATAACTCGGGACGAGATGCAAGTGATGATGAATTCTATGCAAGAGCAGATGGTGAAACGGCAAGAGGAGATGATGCAGGCCCTTCTTAGGCAATTTGGACAACCAGGAACTGCAGGAGCTCAAGTTCGTGGAACTGGACCAGAGGAACTCAACCAGCGGACATATGGAGTGATTCAGCAGGAGGAAGCTCCCAATCAACAAACAGCTAACAATCTAGATGGACCTAGACTCGGGGGCACACCACCAGGTAATGCTGGACCAGTTCATGGAGGGATACCGGATGACGCTACGCGGCCTGGCGTCGATAGGAATACAGGAGTACGTGATGAAGAATATGTGCCAGAATTTCCTCGGGGACTTGGGGGGCAGTCTGGATTGGTTGGAAACACTGGATTGGCTGACATTATCAGGTGGACTATTCGCGGAGGTCTGACAAACAGGGATTCAGAGGGAGTTAACAAAAGTCCGTTTACCCGGAACATCAGGACAGTTAGGAATCCGCCCGATTTCAAACTACCCGCTCTGGAAGTATACAACGGGAAGACGGATCCCACCGACCACTTGATGAGGTACACTAGGCATATGGAAGTGCTGGGGGCAACGGAGGAGGTTATGGCCCGATGTTTCCCCCTGTACTTGACTGAAATTGCTGCTATGTGGTTCAGACAGTTGGAGGATGGATCCATTGGAACATGGACAGAACTGGTGGACAAGTTCTTAAGTCAGTTTCGAGTTCACATAAAAAGGCCAAAGAACGTGATGACGCTAACGTCAGTCAAACAGAGGGCGGATGAATCGCTCAGGACATTCTTAACTCGATTTAATGCAGCAGTTGCTTCGGTGGATCGGCCAGATCCATCAATGGTTCTGATGGCTGCGGTATCAGGAGTCAGAGATAATTCGAATTTCAAAGTATCATTGGTACGGGACCCACCGTTGGATCTTGGTGAATTCTTTCATGAAGCTGAAAGATTTCTTCGACAAGAGGATGCATGTTTGGACATGAGGTCAAAGGAAGTAAACATGACTAAGGATGGAGGACTACTCGGCGAAAGCTCAGGTGGGGGCAAGGATAAAGGGAAAAGGAAGCGCTGGGGAGAACCAAAGTTCTCCACTTACACAGGATTGAACGTAACGTTGGAGCGGATTTTCTTAGATACTCGAGATCGCCTTCCCTATCGAAGGCCATCTAGGAGGGAACCCACAGAACATGAAAGGGCATCAGGAAGGCACTGTCTCTTTCATGACCTGGACGGGCATGATACTAACAGCTGCCGACATCTAAAGGATATAGTCGAGGAGCATATAAGGAATGGTCAGTTGTGACAGTATGTCGGAACTCGGAATGCGGCGGTTGAACAGGAGCAGCCACCGCCTACCTTAAACGACGAGGGCACGAGGCCCAGGAATGGTGGCCGATTGGTCATCAACTAATTTTAATGGTTTGGAATAAGTAACAAACTCCGGGCAAACGGTTAAATCACTTACTCATGTACGGGGTCGGAGATAACCCTCAAGCATGCTCTGAGATGATGGCTTACCGAGACGCCCGGGTTTGTGAAATCTGTTTTTTCCTTTGACTTGGACATTTGCTTTTTCTGGTTTGGTTTTGGAGTTTGGTTTGAACTCCCTGTTTTGCTCGTTTTCTGGTTTGGATTCTGGTTTGGATGTTTGTTTTTTGGTATGGGTTTTTGATATGGGTTTCTGGTTTTCTATTTGGATTTGGATTTCGGATCGGATTTTGATTGGATTTTCTCTGGATTTTGGCTAAAAGGTCGTCGAGTATGGACTATGCTCGGCAAGGGTCCGAAGAGACCAGGATTCGGCCTAGGACTTAGGCCATATATTATCGGTTACTATTTTAGGTCGTCGAGTATGGACTATGCTCGGCAAGAGTCCAGAGTGACCCGGATTCGGCTTAGGACTTAAGCCACGGCATTATTCGACGTTCAGGGACACTGAACCATGAACACCATGGAATTAATTAATTTAGGTCGTCAAGTGTGGATTGCGCTTGGCAAGAACCCGGAGAGGTTACGGATTTGGATATTGGCTATGAATAGCTAAGGATTCGGACAAGGACCCGGAGCGGTCCCGGATTTGGATATCGACCCGGAGAGGTCACGGATATGGTTATAGGTTATTGGATATGGATGGATTGGAACTCGGTAGTCGGGTTCAGGTGGATGTGGAATTGGATAAGGACTTGGTTACTGGATAAGAATCAAACATCGACTCGGAACAGTCGCGGAAATGGATCAGGATATGGCCGTAACACTCGGATAAGATGGCTTGGTAATGGATTGGATTATGAATCGGAAAGTATGGATGTGGGTAACATACATACTTGGGATATTGGACTTGAGGCTATTCAAAACACACCTTTCACAGCAAGGCATGTTTTGGGGGGCAAGTGTTAACCCGCCTTTTGGCAAGGCCGCTGACAGACGGATTTAACTTAAACAACTTCACAATTATCGAGACTAAAGTATGATGGATTCGGTTTAAAATGATGAAGTTCACTTGAATATGTCGTTGGGAAAAGGAGTGGAGAAATTACATGGCTTGGCCTAGGCAGTTTGGCAGATATCGCCCGGCATTGGGATGGTTCAGCGTTGGAGGCTGTTCGGCATAGAGAGATCGTCGTTCAACATAGAGGGATCGTTCGGCACTGGACGAGTGCTCGGCATTAGAAGGATCGTTCGGCATAGAGGAATGTTTGGCACTGGACGAGCATTCGGCATAGAGAGATCGTCGTTCGGCATTGGATGAGCATTCGTCATAGGTAGATCGTTCGGCATTAGATGAGCGTTCGGCATAGATGGACCGTTCGACATTTGGGTGTTCGGCATTTGGACGTTCGGCATCAAGGATTGTTCGGCATTGGATAGGTCGTTCGGCATGGCTACCTCGTTCGGCCCGTGAGTACGTTCGGCATAACTACCTCGTTCGGCATACGAGTACGTTCGACATAGCTACCCTGTTCAGCACACAAGTGCGTCCGGCACGGCATTATGGTTCGGCATGGGCCGTTCGGCCCTGATGGGCTCAGGTTACTCAGAGAGCCCAACAACTACCTGAACTTGTCTATAAATAGAGCATGTAGGGCTCCAAAAAAGGGGCTTCTTTCTGCTCTCTTACTTTCTCTAAGGCTAAGGCAACTCTGCCATTTTGTAACTGTAATCGATTATTACAGCAATAAAAAGCAAACTTTTGGAGTGGACGTAGGCCGGAGTTAGCCGAACCACTATAAAATCTGTTGTTCTTTACTGCTTTCATTTTAGTTTTAACTGTTCTTCACATTATTACTCTCTATATACATTCTACCTCTGAGCTGTGACTGGTATTTGGTGCTTTCATATGGATTTGGGGGTTAGTGACCAATTTTGGCGCTAACAAGTATTTTCCTCTAATCTTTTTAGGGTTATTTTCTAACTTATAATAAAGTGACTTAAAATTGGTTTTGTGTTTAAATGTACTTTTTATGAATTTTTAACTAAGTGGCTTTTAAAATAAGATAATGTTTATTTTGGTTTTTCTATTTATTTCAAAAATTCCTTATTTTTACATAATATTCTATGTAAATAATTATCATATATTCTAAGTAGTTTTAAATGTTTTTAACATATTATTACGTATTTTAAAGATAATTATATATATATAAGTTTTAAATATTTAATTAAGTATTTTATAAATGTAATAAAGGAGATTTGGGTTTTAAACACTTAGGTAAAAATAAATGGTTTTGTGGAATTACGTAAATGTGTATTACCTCAATTAATAAGTGTAGATATGCTTCGATCTTGAAATAATTTTTTGTAGTTAATAATACATATAAATATGGTTTTGGGTTGTCGTAAACTGTGTTTTAGTAACACTTGTTTTTAACCCTTACTCCAAATTATACTTTGAGATGTTATAAGACATTTTCATGAATATTTTGAAGATCATTGTAAAATGGATGTTTTGAGTTTGTTGTGACAAATTTTTGAGTAACGATTGTCTTTAACTCTTAAAATGTAATTAAACCTTTAAAAGAGAGTTTAAAAGATAATGATTAAATGTGAAGTGTTTTTAGTGACATTTGTTTTTAACCCTTGAATTATATTTAAAAGTGGAATAATTTTACAAGTATAACTAGATCTTTAATAATGGAATTTTAAAGATAATAACAAGTGTTGAAATCATTTTTAAAAAGATAGAAAAGGTTATGTGTTTAATTTATAAAAGAGAAGGGGTTTATAGTAACAATGTTTTAGTAACATTTATTATTAACCTCTTCGATTATATTTTAAGTACGGAAAACTTTGTTAAGTGATTTGTGAATATACTTATACCGTCAAGATAAGTATATGAATACTTTTTAAGTATTGAAATTTGTATAAGTGAATAGTTATATATATACATATATAAGTATATATCTTTTATAAAGAGAAATTAAATATATATACAAGTACATAAAGGATGTTTTAGGAGTATTAATTAAAAAATGAAATCTTGATTTATAAAAGAAGTTTTATTAGAAAAAGGGGTTTTACTAATAAAAAGAGTTTTTAATTAATAAAGAATAATTTAAATAAAAAGGGAATAGAAATCATTTATGTGACTTGATCATGTTTAGATAAATTGATAGAGCTTGTATGTTTACTTGCTTATGGAGAGTATACGAGACTTAGTTCCTCTATGCGATGATTCACATTGTTGTTGAATAAGACCAAATTCATCGATTCAGTTTTGGAGAGACCAGGATCAGTAAGTGTTCTACTTATCGAAACCACTTCAAGACTGAGATACATATTCTATGTTTTGGAAGTGGAATGATGGAGTCCATGTGTGGTTTCGAATTCTATTGAGATGACGGAATACAATGGGATTCATTATTTGTGCGAGTATGGAAGACTCGGGTGGAAGGAGCTGAATGTAGCCTCAACATTGGGATATGACTAAACACAAAGTAAGCTAAACAATCCTGGGTTTAGCTAACTCAAATAAGGGGTACGTCAACTCCAGTGTCTAGAGTATGCTTTTTGATATGTTGCACATGAGGAGTTGATGATACTTGGTTTACGTGTTAGGGCGTGGGCCGGTTATGTTTTCCATTTGTTATATTTTATCTAGAGATATATGGCGCTCGAAAAGGTATATTTTGATCCTTGTCATAGAAGATCGATCTCATTGAGGAGGTCTCCGTGGATAATTCATTATGCGAACGCGCCTTTGCGATTTTGTTTGTATACCTAAATATGTTGTTGAATGTAACCAATGTAACCATTCTAGCTATGTTATATATTTATATTAAACACCCTATACATTATTATAATATCACTTAAATTTCTTATGAAATGGTTTGGTTATCATAAGGTAAAAACTCGTCCGTGTTTATTTGCGGCATGGTCTTTCGAGATATCTTTATTTTCAAAGGGTTTTATAAGTATAGAAATCTATATGACTAGAGTTTTTCACATTGGTTTACCAGACTGATCTGGGTATTATTTTCTTATAATGCTTGGGCTAGCCCCATGCATATTTACGGATTTCATTTATGTTTATTGGAGCTCTTAGAGAGGAACTGGATGATTACCTACTGTAGTTTTTATTTCAATTGCATTACTTTGTTTATATATCAGCAATTGTGAGGATAAACAGTTATAACTATCCAGGCTGTTGATAGGTTAGTTTGCTCTGATTATTGTATCCATACAGTTTCTTTTGTAAAAGACTATTTTGATATTATATGTTATCATTCCGTTGTAAGATTTAGATGTTTTGTTCCCATCTTTCTTGTTCCTTTTCTTTTCTACTTTTTATTTTACCCTAACATTCTGTCTTTCTGGCACTTGGGTGCTCGGCATGTGAACACCTTAGATGTATTAGTGTCGACATTCGGGGGTCAAAAAGGTGATAGTTAAATCATGGTATAGGAGCTGAAGGTTAGGCGAGTACCTTGGCTTTAGTTGGGTATAACTCATTAAGAGATAAGGTAATAGAATGCCTTATTATGAGTATGGTTGTATTATATATGAAATACATATTTATTAGTGTTACTACAATGTTTTGTATTATGTTGACTTGACTGTTAAGTGCTTATGGATTCTGGTCGACGTGTTTGATCAACGTTGTCGATAGTGGTCTCTAAACACCTGAACAAGGCAAACCAACACATTATTGTTTTTGAAATTTGGTGAATGAAATAATTTTACCTAGGATTAAATTTTATATATAAAAGAGTAATTTTTCATAAATTGATATAGTTATTTATAATGTGTTTGTTTGTTAGGAAATGATAATATTAAATTGTTATCATTTATTTTTGATTAGTCGTGTTTGGCCAGTTTAAGGGCATTGACCAATGTTTATTGAATTGTAATCGGTTTATCTTCTTCAACATATGTTGGGTAGATAGTAATTTGTGGGAACATTTAAGCTAACACCTTGTGAATTAAGTTTCGCAATTTGACTATAAGGAGTTCGGTGATGATGTTGGGTTAAAAAGGTTAACTTTAATAAAAGTTGTCAAGCATAATCTAAAAGAAGGTAAGATTTTAAAAGATAAATACTTACGAAATGATTTCATATATGTTAGCACCAAAAATGGTCACTAACCTCGTAGAGAAGGATTGTGTAGAGATGTAAGTGATGAAGGTAAATTAAACAGAGAAGACAATGCTAATTTAAATGCAGAAAGTAAGAACACCAGATTTATAATGGTTCAGCGTAATTGCCTACGTCCACTTTGAGGTTAAACTTTATCGATCTTCTTAATGATTGATTACAAATACAATTCGTAGATCAGATGCTTGAATGAAGTTGCTAAGTGAAGGAGATGAGTCTGAAAAATGGCAGAGTCTCCCCAGTGTTCTCCCAAAAAGGTCCCTTTTCACTGTGACTCTGCCCCTCTATTTATAGACAAAGATGGGCTGGACTTCCCAGGTGGGCTCGGTAGCCGAACACTCTAGCCCAAGTATAGTGGTCGCTGTATGCCGAACCAAATAGGCCGAACACAATGATGTCGAACCACCCTTTCTATGCCGAACGGTACGTTTGATGTGCGGGAAGTGTGGAATGGTTGTTAGTCGAAGCCGAACATGCCTCTGTATGAATGAAGCGCTTGACCGAACAATGCTCTCTGGCCGAACGATGCGTTCTGGCCGAACGATGCTTTCTGGCCGAACGATCCTCCTTGACCTAACGTGCCTTCTGGCCGAACGATGCTTTCTGGCCGAATGATCCCTTTGGCCGAACGATACTACCATATCGAGTAGTCATATGCACCGAACGCCTTCTAACGCCGAGTACTCCTAGATGCCGAGTGCTCCTGGATGCCGAGTGCTACTTGATGCCGAGTACTCCTGTTGCCGAGTTCCACTGGATGCCGAGTACTACTTGATGCCGAGTACTCCTGTTGCCGAGTTCCACTGGATGTCGAGTACTACTTGTGCCGAGTTCTCGTAGTATGCCGAGTTCTAGTTGCTTGGTCAAATCTCCAGGAAACACTTACCCCCCAAAGTGTATCACGTGACAACGTGGTACGCTTTGTGTCATGTAACATTTTCATTTCGTTTTAAATCCTTGACTAGCCTCTAGCGGAGATGCCTTTTTGAGAATCCTAGTGGTTTAGGTGTGTGCCGACCGTGTTCTAAATGCCGAGCGAGACATTCGTAACCGAACGATGCTTTCTGGCCGAACGAACCTTTAGTGCCGGACACCATTATACGCCGATGCCGAACGTTATGACTTTGACCGGTTCCACCGGATGTAGCCTTTTCGACTTCTTCTATTTTCCCTTTAAAAGCCAACACCTCTACCCTTCTTTCTCTTTTCACACTTCTAACCTCTGCCTTGCACCTGCCGAAGCTACCAGCCAATATACAACTAGCCGATTCTTCCCAAGTCTTCACCTTACCTACTAGGTACTGATCCTCTCACCTAACTGCAGCCTTTACGCTCGAACTCCCTTAATTGATGGGATAAATCGAGCCTTGATTGGAGTGTCGAGCCATGCGACGAGGGTGTTAGGAAATCATTGGTAGTCACACCGTGGTTCGGCATAAGTATTTTATGCCGGACCAGATTGGTGGAAAGAGAAACATGGAGGAAATAGGAGATGATCAGGGGCGTCGAGCGGTATGGTTTGGTGTAACTTGCCGAACGATGTGCCCTCGTGGTTCGGTGTGGATGGAGGAAGAGATGAGGCCAATGTCAAGGACAGCGTGCTGACCGTCATCTCAGCCGAACAGTCATAAACAGCGTACCATACTCAGGCTAAAACACACCGAACAAAACAAAGCCGAACACGACTTACACACCGAATAATGACTTGGCCGAACCAAAATTTAGCCGAACACAGGTTTAGCCGAACAATGACCTAGCCGAACAAAGACTTAGCCGATCAGCCGAACAATGACTTAGCCGAACAATGGCATAGCCGAACAATGTCTCAGCCGAACCATGACTTAGCCAAACAATGATGTGGCCGAACAATGTCTTAGCCGAACCATGACTTAGCCGAACAATGACATGGCCGAAAAATGTCTTGGCCGAACCGTGACTTAGCCGAACAATGACATAGCCGAACAATGTCTTAGATGAACCATGACTTAGCTGAACAATGACATAGCCGAACAATGTCTTAGCCGAACCATGACTTAGCCGAACAATAGACTTAGCCGAATAGTCGCAAACGCTGGACATTCATTAACTATATCTACCCGTATAGCCAAACAAGGAACAGGGCCCAAGCACCCTAGCATATGTGAAGCCGACCTAGATCACTAACTTCTTAGCTTCCGTAAACGTAAATCTGAATCTTAGATTACCATACGTTTTCTGGATCTGGAATTGTAATCGCCAAAAGGCAGGCTTCTGGGGACGGTCAGCGATGACGGTCTCCGAAGGCAATGACTTGATGCTCAATTTTATAGCAACAACTTTGCGACCTTCAAACTTTCAACGCTTTTACACGATTGCTTGCACTAGATCACACACCACAGGGGGGGATATTCGTGTTGTTAACTCTAACGTTCAACGTTTTTCAAGTATAGTTTTCGCAGGCGCTTAAACAGATTCATTATTTATTGGGGATGTCTATGAAGTCTAGCTCCGCCACCATATCTGACAGGCCTGGGCCGTCATCAAGGCAAGAAGCCGCTGATACTTCAAATCCGTCGACTTCCCCTGCCCATAACTTAGCACCCGATTCCCTGGAGGCAACAATTCTTTTAGACAACCCGATCGATTCACAAGCTTCGAAGATCAATGACGCCGCACTTCGACGGATATGCTCCACTCATGGGATTCCTTTTGCCGATGTGTTAGTCCCATTGCGACATGATCGTCCTCACCTGCCCCCAGTCGGATATACCACCTGCAACAAGTTCATGTGTTGGATGGGCAGCGTGCCTCCGTTTAATTTATTCCTTCGGTACGTGTTGTAGTACATAGACATTGCCACATCGCAGCTGCATCCGAACGGTCACGCATTTCTATATGGGACCTACCTACTCTTCATGGCCGTCTTCTCTAGGCCTCCAACCTCTAGCGACATCAGATACATTTATATGATCAAGAAACGGAAAGACAGCCCTTCCTTCGTGTTCCTCGAGCCATACCACAAGTGCCAAATCTTGACAGGGGCATGTAGTAAATTCGCCCTGTACAAACAAGAATGGTTCTACGTGCGTTGCCCTCCTGGTTTTACGAGGAGATGGGTTGAAGGCAGTAAGTCTCTTCGCTGAGTCATCATTCGCGATTAATTGGAGTCATGTTTTTTCTGACTCCTCGTTTCATTTTTTCAGGTATCAACCCGCGTCCGGAGGGCCGAGGATATTCTAAGGCCGTTGAGGCCATTAGAGCTCTTCCTGCCGAGGAACGGAACATTCGAACCATTGTTTCAAACGAATCATTGTCGAGGTTCGGCTTGTTAGCCCCTGGTCGTCGGATTAGCCTCCCGGAGGGCGTCTCTATTCCCAAGCCAGCATCCGGTAAAGGAAAAAAACATGCTGGATCGTCGTCACGCCACACTCCCGATGCGCGCGGAGAAGGTGAGCACAAAGGATGAAGCTCCTGAGACCCAAGGCGAGAATGTGGGTCCTGCTTGGAATCCGGCGGTCGAAGTCCATGACATTAAAACGTCATCCTCCCCTTCGAAGGGAAAGAAGAGGTTAAAATACAAGATTCGAAAGGAGAAGGTTGGCGGTTCCGCCAGAGAAAGAGGCTTCCTCACAGCATCTGGAAAGTTCTCTAAGGGGTTTGTCGAATCTCTCCATCCCTGACGATATACTTAATTACGGGTTTGACGATCCTGAAGCCCTCAAGTTTTCTTCGCCCGCTAGAGGCAATGCGGGAGTTCAACTCCCGGTCCAGGGAGACAATACTCCGATTAGTAAAGACAAAAGAACTGGTCCGTCGGGGGGAACAGTAGGACACACACACACATTCGCATTCCATCATACACTTCAAGTTTTTTCTTATTTCTTGGATTTTTCTTAACCCGTTGTTATCTCTATTCCTTGTAGGTGACATGGGGCGCTCTCACGGACTTGATCGCCTTCATGGTTCTTCGATATTTCATCATCCCGGACGGGATTCAGGTTCAGGCAGACGCAGGGACAGAGATGATTATGAAGATAGAGACAACCGTCCCCGCGATTCGTCTTATCATAGAAGGCATACTCACAATCCTCACAGTCCCGTGATTCTCTTCCGCCAACGGAGCCGGATAGAGAGAAGTCTTCACAGAAGGGTTACCAACCCGATGCTCCTCGAGAACAACACTCCGGTTCGTCGAGAACAAGGCAAATTCGGGAGCAACGGAAAAGATAAGAGTTTTCAAAGCCTTCTCCCACTATTCCTATGGCTGACCCAACCATAGCGGAGAAGATGGTCGAACTCAAGGCCAAATTCCCAAAAATCTGCTTCGACGGCCTGAAATTTCTCCCAGCTATTCACCACATCCCTGGGCATGTTAAACAAAGCGCTCTTGCCTGCAATAACGACGTCTATGTTCAACATGACGCGTTTGCCCATCTGGTCGAGAAGGTCTCTGAGGTATCTATTGAGCGACAGCATGAAATTGATCGCTTGAAATTAGAAGCTAGCTTTGACAAGAACATTATCAAGGGTCAAGATGAAGAGCTTGCTTCATATAAGTCGAAACTTGAAGCCGCTGAGCAAAGTGCAAAGGATACCGCTGAGGCAGTCGCTTGTTTGGAGGTAACCCACAAGAAGGAACTCGATGAAGCAGTCCAGCGCAGCGGTGCCCTTGCCTTAGAAAAAGATTCCATCCAAAAAGAGAGGGATGCGCTTGCCATACAAGTCAAAGAGTTGAAAGAATTACTCTCCAAAGAGAAAGAGGATAAAGTAGCCGCTCAGGAAGAGTCACAACGATATTGTGATGAAATCGTCGCTACTCGGCTCTTGAAAACGAAGCTCGATGGTGAACTTGCTGGGGTTGAAAAAATGAAAGATGAAGCCCGTGAGGAGGGCAAAAGAAAAGCTGCGGAGGAGATTGATTCTCATCTCGAGGCGGCCGCAGAGGCCGGCAGGGAAGAGGTCAAGTGCATGTTTGACCCGTTGATTGCTGAGTATGGAGCCCGTGTCCTTATGCACCGTGACTTGACATTCTTGGGCGACGGCTATCTCGAATCTCTAGCTGAGGCCTGGGAAGCTTTTGTGAAGATTAGGAAAATCGAGTCGGGCTCTGAGGAAGTTGATGAGGATGCCTTGGTGAAGGAGTTTCTTAGAGGGAACGAGCCAGCGGATTTATCAGCAGCTTTGGCGCTTTATAGCAAAGGCTCTCCCCTTCTAAAAGAGAAAAGTGACGAAGCTGGCCCATCTGGGGCTAAGACAACGGCTCCTCATACTACTGCTCCTCCTACTGCTCAACCGGCCGGTCGACCGACACTTGACCCGTTTGAGCAGCATGTCGGCTATGATCCTGAAGATCCCGGGCATGGCGTTCACGTGCTATCTCCTATTCCGGAGGGTGAAACCCCACGCGCAACCGATAGCCAACCAGAACCCGGTAGGAAACTCTTCTTTTCTAGAAGTCGAAAGATCTTGTTATTTTCCAGCATTGGTTATTCGTTCTAATGTTCATTCTTTATGTCTTCATGCAGGCTGCTCTGATCCCGAGCCAACTCCGAGGAGTGATGACGCCAAGGAGGAGGCATAGAAAACAAGCGATGTTGCTCACGCGGGAGTAACTCCTGGCCCTGACGCTCAAGTGATCGGGGCGCTAGATGATGACAAGCTTGACACTTCATCTCCGGCCGATGGGAGTGATGAATTCGAAATCACTAACGCCTCTGAGCATACCTCAAAGATGAGCATGAAGGAACGCCTCGCCGAAGAGGAGAAGAAAAAGGTCGAGGTCAAAGTCGAACCTGAAATACTGGAACTTACCGACCCACGGAACAGACCTCTGAAAATCATTCTCCCTGGTAAATTCAAACCGATGAATGTTCCTTCTCCCTCTCCTGATTCCGCTTCTTTAGCAAGCAGGAAATCCAAGAAGAAACGTGAGGGAGAGGAATCGTCGGAAGCAACAAAGGAAGACAAGAAGAAGAAACCAAAGAAATAGTCGTTAAACTCGTTCAACGAGATTATGCTTAAGTCTTGTATTCATCTTTTGTTTCCGAAGTTTATGTAGATAGGTTTTTGACTCCAAGTTTTGGAGGAATAACTGTGTAACCCCACTCTGAACTATTGAATGAAGTCTTAGTTTCTTTTTCGCTTGAATAATTCTCTTGCTTTTCTTTGGTTTGCTGACTAACTGTGGTCATAACTCAAGTTCTTATGAGTTGTATTATTTCCCAGTCAATTCTCGTGTTGTTCGAACATTTTCAGATGTTGCATACTTCTTGTCCCACATTTCTTGAGTACTTGGACCTTTTTCTAAATCCGCGCTCCGAGGATTTAGAGTAAGTTGATCCGCGTTCAGGGGATTCGGAGACTTGGAATCGTTTACACTCTAGTCCACGCTCCGGGGACATAGAGTACTCCGGTCCGCGCTCTGGGGATTCGGAGATTTGGAATCGTTTAGACTCTAGTCCGCTCTCCGGGGACTTAGAGTACTCCGGTCCGCGCTCTAGGGACTCGGAGATTTGAAATCGTTTACACTCTAGTCCGCGCTCCGGGGACTTAGATTACTCTGGTCCGCGCTCTGGGGACTCGGAGATTTGAAATCGTTTATACTCTAGTCCGCGCTCCGGGGACTTAGAGTACTCCGGTCCGCGCTCTAGGGATTCGGAGATTTGGAATCGTTTACACTCTAGTCCATGTTCCGGGGACTTAGAGTACTCCGGTCCGCGCTCTGGGGACTCAGAGATTTGAAGTCGTTTATACTCTAGTCCGCGCTCCGGGGACTTAGAGTACTCCGGTCCGCGCTCTGGGGACTCAGAGATTTGAAATTGTTTATACTCTAGTCCGCGCTTCGGGGACTTAGAGTACTCCGGTCCGCGCTCTGGGGACTCGGAGATTTGAAGTCGTTTATACGAGTTCGTACATCATACAAGATAATGTAGTTCTAGTAATTCGTCACCCGACTATGAGATATAGAGACATTAGAAATTCGCGGAAAATACGGCTTCAAGCCTTTATTAATGAAAAACAACTAAACTGCTTGATTACATAGTTAAAAGGAAACTAAGTTGCGACTGAATGAAAACATATAGGAAATAATAGTGCCTAAAACAAGAAAGAAAACATGCTAAATGTAATAATGCCGCAAATGTTCACTGTTCCACGCTCGGGGGAGTGTCATGCCATCAACGGTCGCTAGCTTGAATGTTCCCTCTCCAAGCTTCCGTTCAATGACGTACGGACCTTCCCAGTTGGGATTCATACGTGATGGTATCGGGAAAACTCGTTTCAGAACGAGATCACCCACATCAAAAGTCCTTGGGCGGACTCTGCCATCGTAGTAATGCTTGACTCGGTGTCTATGCACTACCGCCCTTAATTCAGCCTCTTCACGTTTTTCATCGATGCAGTCCAGTGATTCCAACAAGTGATCCTTATTCGTCTTGGGATCGTAATATATCACTCGATGCGATGGAACTTCTAATTCCACGGGTATAACGGCTTCCGAGCCGTATGCCAATGCGAATGGAGTGTGGCCGGTCGCGGACTTGTGGGTAGTTCTATAAGCCCACAATGCTATCGGGAGCTCATCTACCCACTTTCCCCCGACTTTCTCCAGACGCTTCTTCAGTATTGACTTGATTATTTTGTTAACGGCCTCGACTTGTCCGTTAGCCTTTGGGTGTGCAATTGCGGCGAACTTCTTCTCGATGCCATACTTTAAACAGAACTCTTTGAACTCTCCGCTTTCAAATTGTGTCCCGTTGTCCGTAATGATGGTGCGAGGAAGGCCAAAGCGGCATATAATGTTTCGTACAACGAAGTTAATGACTTTCTTAGAGGTGATTGTGGCCAAGGGTTCTGCCTCAGCCCATTTTGTGAAATAGTCGACTGCAACTATCACGTATTTCGCACCACCTTTGGATATAGGCAAAGAGCCGATTATGTCGATTTTTCAGATTGCAAATGGCCAGGGACTAACCATTTGTGTGATTTCCGTTGATGGAGTTCTCGGGATATTCGCATATCTTTGACACTTGTCACATTTCCTTGCGTAGTCTGCAGCGTCCCGATTCACGGTCGGCCAGTAGTATCCATAGCGGAGGATCTTTTTTGCTAGCGTTTGCCCCCCAGTATGATCGCCACATCCCCCTTCGTGAACCTCTTTCAAGACCCGCTTTGTCTCGTCATGAGCGATGCACCGTAATAAGGGGACTGAGAACCCCTTTCGATACATTAATCCATCCTGCATCACGTATCGCGCGGCCTTTCGAAGGACCTGTCGTCTTTCGCTCCTTTTTCCTGGTAAAGCCTCGGTTGTCAGGTACAGTTTGAACGGGGTCATCCACGACTCCTTTTCGATTTCTGTTTCCAACACACGGTCAACTTTAATCTCGTCTATGCTCGGGGCATGCAAGACCTCAATGGGATACAATCCCATTTGCTGCGCATCGCCTGTGCTTGCAAACTTAGCCAACAAGTCGGCTTCTTTATTCTGTTCGCGCGGGACATGTGAAATGTCATAACGCTCGAGATTTGACAGTAGCTCTTGGACCTGAACAAGGTACGGAGCAAGCTTCTGTCCCTTTGCTTGGAAATCTCCCCGCACTTGATAAACCACCAACTGTGAGTCATAAAAGATTTCAACTGATTTGATCCCGAGTTCTCCGATGAGCTTCAAGCCAGCAATCAGTGCTTCATATTCTGCTTCATTATTTGTAGCTGGGAAATCAAGCTTCAAAGCATAACAGATTGATCGTTTTTCCGGAGTTATAAGAACTACACCCGCGCTGGAGCAACGGTCGTTTGATGCCCCATCTGTGTATAATTTCCAACGAACGGGGGGAATGACGCCATGATTATCTGGTTCTATGGGTATGGTAAACTCAGCAATGAAATCTGCTAATGCTTGCCCTTGTATGGCCCTCCGTGGCAAGTAGGCGATATCGAACTGGCTCAACTCGATGTTCCATTTTAGCAATCTTCCATAAGTTTCTGGTCGTTGGAGTACCCGCCGCAGGGGTTGATCGGTATAAACACTTATTGAGTGTGCTTGAAAATATGGGCGTAGCTTACGTGATGCAATCACCAAGCAATAGGCCAATTTCTCGATTTTAGGGTAATTTCTTTCTGCCCCCGTTAGACGCTTGCTAACATAATACACCGGCTTCTGGATTCGGTCCTCCTCGCAAACTAAAGCCGCACTTATTGCATGTGGGGATAAAGCCAAGTATACATGCAGCATCTCGTGGTCTACTGGTTTTGACAGCACTGGTGGACTCTCCAGATGCCTCACCAGATCCCGGAATGCTTCCTCACAACTAGACGTCCATTCGAAATTCCTTTTCCCTTTCTTTATTATATCAAAGAAAGGGATGCACTTGTCAGTTGCCCTGGATATGAATCGACTTAGCGCAGCTACTTTTCCATTCAAGCTCTGTACCTGCTTTATAGTCCTGGGTACTTGCACATCTTGAATAGCTTGGATCTTTTTAGGGTTAGCTTCAATTCCCCTAGCATTGACGATGAATCCCAAAAACTTCCCCGACGCAACGCCGAAGGAACACTTCAGAGGGTTGATCTTCATCCCGTAATACCTGAGTATGTTGAACATTTCAGCCAAGTAGTGGTCGTTCGATCGTCATGACTTCACGAGCATGTCATCCACATAGACTTCCATCGTCCTACCAAGATGGTCCTTGAACATTCGATTCACCAAACGTTGATAAGTCGCTCCTGCGTTCTTCAGTCCGAAGGGCATTACCACATAGCAATATAGCTCGACATCTGTAATGAAGCTGGTGTGTTCTTGGTCCGGAATATGCATCGGGATTTGGTTGTATCCCGAGTATGCATCCATGAATGATAACAGCTCATGTCCTGCGGTGGAGTCGACCAACTGATCGATCCTAGGTAATGGGAAACTGTCCTCGGGGCATGCTTTGTTCAAGTTGGAATAATCTACACAAGTTCTCCATTTCCCATTCGCCTTTTTTACCAGCACGGGGTTGGATACCCATTCAGGATAGAGGGCGTCGCGGACGAACCCATTGGCTTTGAGTTTGTCCACCTCCTCTCTGAGAGCAGCGGACCTCTCCGGGTCCATTCCTCTCCTCTTTTGTTTAACCGGGACGTATTTCGGGTCTATGTTCAACATATGACTCGTAATGGCGGGAGAAATCCCACACATATCAGAATGCGTCTAGGCGAAAACATCAAGATTCGCCCGAAGGAAGTCACTAAGGTCTTCAGTCATTGCGGGGCCAAGCTGTGATCCGATCTTCAGTATTCGCGAAGGGTCGTTTCAGCTTGGTCGCACTACTTGTCAATTATCTGTGTTAAGGATGCGGACGGGATTGTCCGCAACCTTTCCTTTCTCTTTCCGATGGGCCTCCCGGAGCTCAGCCACATAACAGGAACGACCAGCTGCTTGGTCGCCATGAACAATACCTACCCCTTTGTCAGTTGGGAACTTCAAAGTTAAGCACCACGGGGCTAATGCTGCTCTAAACTCATCCAGGGCCGGTCGGCCTAAGAAAACATTATACGGAGAATCCACATCCAGAACTACGAAGGGTAGGATTCACACCCTCCGACGCTCGCCTTGTCCCAGTTCAACTGGTAACTCAACATACCCCACTGCATCGGTCGCTGCGCCATTAAAGCCGTGTATACGAGCTTTGAATGGTTTCAAGTCCTTGGTTTCCATTTTCATTTGGTCATAAGCCTTCTTGAAGATGATGTTGACAGAACTTCCACAATCAATCAGAATTCTTTTCACATAAGCCGGTCCGATCGTCGCAGATATGACCATCGGGTCGATGGTCGGAGCCTCTACTTGGTTAGCATCTCTGTTTCTGAACACTATATCGTCTGTCATTACGCGCTGCTTAGCAGGGGTCCCATCCTCCACGTTCGAACAGCACTCAAAATCTGCATGCTTCAGGGAATTGCGTACCGCTCCATCTCTTGCCAATTCTTATCCGCGGGGTGAGGTCCGCCGATGATTGTATTTATGACTAGTCTACCCACAGGTCGGGCAGGCTCCTCGGGATGACGCGGAGCCGGTGCATGACCTGGGTTGGATGTTCCCTGTCCTCCTTCCTGTGGATCCTTCACAAATTCTTGCAACTTCTTTTGCCTGATCAACTTCTCGATAGCGTCGTGCAGGTGTCTGCACTCTTCCGTATTGTGCCCATAAGTCTCGTGGAAGCGGCAATATTTCCCGGTCCGCTTCTGTTCCTCGGTTGATTCTTTTGGACGTGGCTTTCTGTACTGAAAAGCATTGCAGGTTGATAGGTAAATGTTCTCAAGAGACGCATTCAGCAGGGTATACTCGTTGTAGCTTCGAATTCTCGATTTCCACTTCCCCGCTTCTCTCTTCTTCCCTTGATTTCTTCCTCCGGACTCCTTAGGCTGCCCAGACTTATTCTGGACATTGACTTGGACCTTTCCCGAATTGTCCCCGGACTGTTTCACAGCAATGTTGCTTTTCATGGACTCTTGGACAGGTCCTGGTGCCTTATCTCGTCTTACCCACCTAGCTTCCTCTCTCCTTATGAACTGGTGTGCCTTTGAGTAGAAATGCTCTAGCGTAGTCGGAGGTTTTCCTGCCAACCAGTCTCCAAACTCAGAATCCGGATCCACACCTCTCATCACAGCCATTAGGATTGCATGATCATTGGGATTACTGACTTCAGTTGCCGCAACATGGAACCTTTGTAAATATTTCTTCAATGACTCCCCAGGACTTTGGATTACACTTGACAGAGACATTACGTCCTTTGGACGAGTAGTGTGTATTCTGAACTGCTCAATAAACTTCTTCGCCAACTCCTCGAAATTGGATATGGACCGCAGAGGAAGTCGGGTGAACCACATAGTAGCGATCCTAGACAGAGTAATTGGAAAGCATCTACACTTGGTGGCATCGTTTGCTCTAGCTGAATCCATCATCCACTCGTACCTCATGACATGCTGTCTAGGGTCAGTCTTTCCCTCATACGTGGGGATAGTGGGCATACTAAACTTCTTGGGGTACGCCGCCTGCAGCACAACATCTGTGAATGGAGTATGACTTCTTGATACTCCCCAATCATCATTTGATAAGCCCTGATTTTCCTTCATCAATTGCCTGACCATGGCTGTCAGATCTGGTGTCTGTATGGAAGGTGGAAGGTTAGAGTCCATTCTACGTGACTGTCCATGCTGATGCCTCCTCGCCTGGCGATCTGCCAAAAGTGCGTCTTGAGGTTCGACATCATTAGTGTGTTGATGGTCTGGGCCTCCAGCCTCTGTCCGCACTCCGGCTCCGAAGTTTCCAGCTCCTGCTTGGTCACGGTTTCCAGCTGTCTGAACAGCAGCGTCTGCTCACGCAGCTTCAGTCTTACGGCGTCTGCGCCTGGGAGGTTCATCAGAGGAAGTTGAGCTGTCAGATAAGGAATAAGGAGCGGGATTGCCCCCAGCATTCTGTTGCTGCTGTTGAGTGAGTTGCGCCATCAGGTTGGCGTTAGCTTGCATCTGCTCTCCTAGCTGTCTCCTGCTTTCCTTGAGTTCTCTCATCAAGTCGTTGAACTCTATTCTGGTGACAACTGGAGTCTGGTCCTGGGTGGCAATTCCTACACCCGGAATCGCTGGCTGATTACTAGGTCCTTCTTGTTGCACGCTAGCAGTCTCGTGGGCATACGCGTTATGAGAAGCTGACCTGGTACGTGGTCTTGCCATTGTAGAGTTATTGGTATGAACTCTGAGTAGAATCAACGGACGTCCTATCAATGAGTCGGATCTTCTTTGGGGGATTTGTTCAATCCAGTAGCTTCAAAGCAGATCCTTGAGGTCTGAGAATTCAATTCTCAGTGAAAGCACCAAAGTGTTAGCACCAAAAATGGTCACTAACCTCGTAGAAAAGGATTGTGTAGAGATGTAAGTGATGAAGGTAAATTAAACAGAGAAGACAATGCTAATTTAAATGCAGAAAGTAAGAACACCAGATTTATAGTGGTTCAGCGTAATTGCCTACGTCCACTTTGAGGTTACTTTATTGATCTTCTTAATTATTGATTACAAATACAATTCGTAGATCAGATGCTTGAATGAAGTTGCTAAGTGAAGGAGATGAGTCTGAAAAATGGCAGAGTCTCCCCAGTGTTCTCCCAAAAAGGTCCCTTTTCACTGTGACCCTGGCCCTCTATTTATAGACAAAGATGGGCTGGACTTCCCAGGTGGGCTCGGTAGCCGAACACTCTAGCCCAAGTATAGTGGTCGATGTATGCCGAACCAAATAGGCCGAACACAATGATGCCGAACCACCCTTTCTATGCCGTACGGTACGTTTGATGTGCGGGAAGTGTGGAATGGTTGTTAGTCGAAGCCGAACGTGCCTCTGTATGAATGAAGCGCTTGACTGAACAATGCTCTTTGGTCGAACGATGCATTCTGGCCGAACGATGCTTTCTGGCCGAACGATCCTCCTTGGCCTAACGTGCCTTCTGGCCGAACGATGCTTTCTGGCCGAACGATCCCTTTGGCCGAATGATACTGCCATATCGAGTAGTCATATGCGCCGAACGCCTTCTAACGCCGAGTACTCCTAGATGCCGAGTGCTCCTGGATGTCGAGTGCTACTTGA
Organism: Allium fistulosum; assembly: GCA_030737815.1. Classification (NCBI taxonomy): domain Eukaryota; kingdom Viridiplantae; phylum Streptophyta; class Magnoliopsida; order Asparagales; family Amaryllidaceae; genus Allium; species Allium fistulosum. The sequence goes on from CM060906.1 coordinate 426,843,737, forward strand.
TGCCGAGTACTCCTGTTGCCGAGTTCCACTGGATGCCGAGTACAACTTGATGCCGAGTACTCCTATTGCCGAGTTCCACTGGATGTCGAGTACTACTTGTGTCGAGTTCTCGTAGTATGCCGAGTTCTAGTTGCCTGGTCAAATCTCCAGGAAATAATATAAGACAGTAAACTTATATAAATATGGTTTATACAAATATTGTCTATATAAATATGGTTTGTATAAATATGATTTATAAATAAGAAGGATAATTGAGAATTTGTGAACTTAAATCCTGGTGTTTTTGAAGATGGTTTCTAAGAGTTTGGAGCAAATGATAATAGTATTATTTGAAACTATTTTAAAGGATTAATGTTTTTAAAAGAGTTTTAAGTTTTTTTCGAGTTCAGGTTACTCTTGGAATCAACAAGTCGATTCGAGAAACAAAGTATTTTAATGTTAACTAGCTCGAGTGGCTAGACAAAAAATGAGAAAGAGATGCGTTCGGATGGTAAGCACTCCTCTTGAGTATTCCCCTTCTTAGTAAAAGGGGTTATATGGTACTATTTGGTAGAACCTAGTTTCTTATATCATTTTCTTATTACTCGATTTATATGAATATTTTCCGTTGGTTTTAAAGAAAATATTTCTAAAATTGGTTTTTAAAATTACTTTGGCTTACTCCCGAAAAGTGTGATTTGATATCCAAAAAGATAAAAGTATATATTATTTCAAATGAATTGGAATAAAACCCAATGTTTAATTGTTAAGTTTTATGTTAAGTTATATTATGGACTCATGTATCCTAGGCATTAGGGAAGTTTGGTTGAGCATCTGTAACATCCCTTATCTAGAGGCCAGAAGCCTACAGATGCTGCAGTCATCCATAGTATTAACTTCCGGTGACCAAATACAGTAATGTTAATGGTATCCATAATATCAAAAGCACATGAATATGAAATAAAATCACATATTTCAAAAACAACTTTTCCGATTACATTGCACAAAACATGTTTCATATTTTATTACATAATCCCAATCGTTTCCCAGGTTCAGATTAAATATAATTATTACAAGATATGCCAAGAGCGATATATGAAGATGCCCCCTTGGATGACCAGAGTACTAAATAGTCATAACTAACTTAATACAACACAGTGGAATAAAACAACAAAACAACTCCTAAATAGCTAGCCATCAGCCTCCTGCTCGTCTTCGGAAGCTTTATCCATCAACCTACTAAACCTATAAATCCTTACCCTGAGCCTACACAAATCAATTTTGAGCACCCGGCAGTTTAAGGAGAAAAACATAAACTTCGAGTCAGACATAAAGCATGGCATGAACAATACTATATGTAACGACCTGTATTTTTGATAATTAAAAATATTAAATTTAATAAGATTTTTGGAACTTAATATTGTGAGAAATTAAAATTTATGGTTTATAAATGGAAAAATTTTATTAGAAAAAATTTAATAATGTCGATTGAATGAAATTGACAACTGTTTAGTGTAATTCCAATTAATGATAATAATGGAAGTTAATGAGGAATAAAATAAATGTTGTATTAAAAATAGAAATAATATGTTATTTAATTGAAATTAGTTAATATAAAATATGAAATCAGTTTTGGTAAGTAATTTATAACCCTTGGTTGTAAATAATAAGTGAATAGATATGAATTATTAATGCAAAACATTTGTTTTAATTATTACCTTATTATTTAATCCATTTGAAATTAATCTGGAAATTAATGGAAATTAAATGTAATTGCAATAGCGCAGTTAATATTAGAAAAGACATTAACTGTAGAAAATGAGTATAATAAAGTGGAAACTTATGTTATTAAAATTCATAAGGTATTTATTGATTTAATAATAAGAATGTAAATCAAAATAATAGAATTTATTGAAATGTAAAATATAATAAACTGAGGTTTTATTATTGTTGTAATTTAACGTTGTAATTAATTTAATATTTAAATATTGTATTTAACATGGAAAATTGTATTTTTTAAATATTATTAATTCCTATTTAATCAAGGACGATGATAGAAAACTTTTAATTTAGAATTTAAAAGTGATTAAATTGATTTTTAAAATAGATTGTTTTAATTAACGTGTAAAATTAGTCTTTTTGGGCACTGTCTCGGATTTTGACAAAACCAGTTTCATCGGATCCATAATTGTGAATTATTATAGGATTTTAAGTTTCATAGCGATCAGACTTATCATTTGATCGTGCGAGCTCGAAACGGGTATAAATCAATTAAAGGAATTTAATTTAATTAATTTGATTTTTAAAGCTAACTTCTACATACATTAGAATTAGAGTTTGAAATTAGTATCATTGAGTTTAAAAATATTGAAAACCTATATTTCGATATATAGGATGATCTATTTTTGTTTCGAAAATGAAACTGGCTTTTCGGGCCTTTTTGACCAACCGATTTTTATTCAAATGAAATAAGTTATTTTGAAATATAATTATTCAAATTGATTCAAATATGGAATAATAATAAAATCGAATTATTAATAAACGTCGTAGTTTCTAATAATGTAGTTGTAAATTAGAATATAGTTTTTGTCCATAATTGTGAATTGGTAAATTATTTGAATATAATTTAATTTAGATTTATTGAACAATAAAATGTTAACTTTTTTATACGATGGAATTTGGCCTTGAAACTAGTTCCATTGCGTTCAGAAGGCCTTTTTAAATTAAGATTACCTGTAAGCACGCGTCAGTTGGGGTTCGGGCTGTTTTGGACCTTACACTACAAATTGGCATGCAAATCGAGACAAAAATATTATTAAAATATTCGAAAATCCTAACTTTTGTCATGGCAGCCGCCACCCATTTCAATGGCTGAAAACACTCCATCTTCTTTCCCTTGGATCTCTCTCATCTCTCAACGAAATCGCTCGATCCCAAAATGAAAGTTGTAGAGCTCGACGAGATCTACAAGCTGTCAGGTTGGATCGAGCTAATTATGTCGGAGTTCATTAGAATCTGGCCATGAAGTAGCTACGGTTTTTCCCTTTTTGCGTGCAAATTGAGGCGTCGGAGGCAACGAAATTTTTGGTGGAGGTAGAGGAGGAGATGGCACACGCGGTGGTGGTCTTCGATCGTGGCGTGGCGGCCTGTAGGTGGCGTGGTTAGAAGTCAAAGGCGTGATCAAAGGTGGAAAGTTGGGTTCGGGTGTTGCTGTAGCATGAGGGAGAAGATGTTGTAATTATCATTTTGCCCCTATTTTATTTTTAATTTATTCTAACATGTATAACTTTTGCATACGAGCTTTGATTGACGCGCGGTTTCTTCTGTTAGGTTCGTATCGAAATTATGAACAAGATGGAACTAGTTTGGTTGAATTTAGAGACTGTTAGAATTTTGGGCTTTTATTAGATTTTTAATCTACTATAAATCAAAGGTGAGTGATTTAACCCACTCACGCAATACTAAATATTCTTATGTTTGTTGAATTAAATTTATGAAGTGATAAGAATGTTATTGGTTGAGTTTGATAGCTTAAATTGACATTTTAATTGAAATTGAATTCTATTAAATTAAATTGCCATTTAAATTAATATTTAAATTGAATTGCTAGTTAAATACCTATTGATAACCAATAAATTGTTGTGAATTATTGGCTGATTTGGATGTTGATGGATGGATGTTTATTTGTTGACATTTTGGATGATTAGATGTTATTTATTTTTATATATCTCTGTTATTACTCTGTATATTAAGTGACAGAATATAAACTTTTATTTGAATTATTTTGAATAAATTAAGAAATAGGCTAGAATGGTATATACCTATGACACTTTGATTTGGATTGAAATGATATATATATCCATTCCTATAATTAAACTGGAATAACTGATCACTTGGCCATAGGGTAGAAAATTATATACGGACACCGGGTTGGTTAAATTAAATAGTTTTAGAAATCTTGAATTTGGATTTATGATTAAATGATATTGTTTTAAAGGAAATAAATTGTGGATTTATATGAATTAAAATTTTCTAATTGAAGCTTTGAAATGTTGAAATTAAAATTGGTTAAAAGAGATTGTTTTAAAGAACTGAATTGGAAATGTAAAGTTATAATCGATATATGACTAATTCGGAAAATTGAATTATTTTAAATATTTGGTCTTAAAATTGAACAATAAGGTTTAATTTGATTTAAGTGTTTTAAATCAGTAAATTGAAATTAGACTTGAAATTGATATGAATTGAAATGGTTTGAAGTAAGAATTGGATAAAACTATAAATCATTGGATTGAATTGTTGAATCGAATTTGAAGTTAAAAATGAATGTTTTAGAAATTGAAGTTATTTCAAATAGAAACTGAAATCAAGTTAATTTGAAACTAAGTCTAATTTGATTCAACTAATTTGAAAGATTTGAAAATTGAGTTTTGTTGATTTGAAATTTGGACATGGGTCCAGATTTTTTGAAATGGAAGGAAACAGTTTGATTTTATACTATTTTCAAAATAAATTATTTTAATATAAACTGTTTAAAATCTATCTTTTTAATATTCAAATTATTTAGATTTTCCAAACTACTTACTATGTAAACCACTTTCAATACTCAAACCATTTTATATCAAACTGTTTAAAATCTTTAAACTATTCAAACTATTTTCTAGAATTTCAAACTGTGCAAAGTTGGAATGTTTATATTTAAATTGTTGATTTAAATGCGAATGTGGTTAAATGAAGTTATAACCTAAGTTGGAATTTGAAATAATATTTTCAAGTGAAAATGACATATTTGAGTAAATATGATGATTTTGAAATGAATGATATTTTGAAGTGAATATGATATTTTGATATCAAATATGAATCGATTTTGAAATGTAAAAGAAACAACCGGTGTGGAAAATGATGTTTGGTTGTTAAAGAGACCAGGGCCTCTTATTGGCATACTCTCTATCAATATTTGAACCTCTTTAACAACTGTGTACGCGGTGGGTGATATCCAGAATGTAGAGGTTAAATTGGAGGCGTTTGCTTGATTTGAAGAAGAAGAACGATGATGGATGACCCCGACACTTGTGTCAATTTGAAATGACTAAAACAGGAGTCGTACCTGACCACTGAGGCTAGCTACCTCTAGCGGACACACCTCTTCGTATTGCAATATTGATGTTGACTTGATCGGTGCATCTTGATTTGATTTTTGGGGGTGTTAGACGTGGTGGGCCGTTAAGGGTTACCACCAGTCAGGAAACGCAAAACAGTAGTATCCTACCTTAGGCATCGCCTCACGTGCCTTACCATACTCTTTATCCTTATTCGCGCCCACTACGATTTTTTAAGTATGGTACCTATACGGGACTCACTAGCTACCAACGTTACTGGTTGTGTTACAGGACATGCATAGACTACCTGCTTAAAAAATGTGTTAAGGGGGATCAATGTAAAGCCTTAATGCTATTTTAATACTTTACATTACTGATAGACACTACATATATAGCGTATTTTACTACATATAGGTAGTTTAACGGATCCTTAGGAGATGGAAAATCCCATAACATCTCTTAAGTTATTGCATGCACGTTATACACTGGATAGGAGATTTAAAATCTCGTAAACGTCTCTGAAGCTATTACACTTAATATTTACTTGTTGTTGATTTAACTTACTTAAGAACTTTTAGTTCTGACTCGAGTGTTTTGTCTTTTCATTACGCTCGGGTCAGCCTGAGCATTTCAGTGTTAAAGACATTATTTCTAGAGGACGAAGATGGAGTTCAGTATATTATTTTATATTATTAGTATTATTCCGCTGCATCATTTTTGTATGTTTGTTGATTGTACTCTGATTATGTTGTAAAAATTTGTGTAATCAAATGTATATTGTAAAACAACTTCATGAACTGTTTATTTGATTATTAAATTTTGTCATTCCGCTGCGAGATTCTGTGTTTTGTTTTCCTTCATTTATCTTATTTTTCATATTAAACCCCATTGAAAATCCTCCCTTTTGAATGGTTTGAGTTAGACATGTGTGGTTTATTGTCGACTTAAATCGTCCAAAAAGGTGGGTCGTCACATTTGGTATCAGGGCTTTGGTTTAGAGATACCTTAGCCTGTTGGGGTTAACTCATTAGAGATAGGGTTAGTAATACCCAAGAATGAGTTAAGTGTATATATATGAGAGAGCGTATTTGTTAGTGCTATAAAAGAAGTTTTGTATTGTGTTAATTTGTTCTTTTCAGTATTTATGAATTTCAGTTGGTACATAAGGACGCTGTGGCGTCGATAGGGGTTTCTAAACACTTGAATAGGGTAGACGAACACAATATTGTTTTTGAAATAGGTAAATGAAATAATTTTACCTAGTATTATATTTTGTATGTAAAAGAACAATTTTTCATAAATTGATTTTTGTTATTTTTGTTGTGTTGGATGTTAGTAAATGATAATATTTAATTATTGTCATTTATTGTTTGGTTAGTCAAGGTTCTTAAAACTATTGACTATTATATGTTATAAGAAAATGTAAATTTACAAAAAAAATGAACATGAATTGCAAATTTGGAACTTAAGTTCCGGTGTTGAAATTGGTTTTCAAAAAAGATTTTGGAAAGATAATATTAGTATTATTTGGAAATATTTGTAAGAATGTTTTCAAAGCGTACTTGAAAGGAATGTTTTAAAAGAATTTTAAAGGGAAATAAATTATGTACTCCCCTCTTCTATCGCTGGAAAATAAATTCGATGATGACTGCATAACATCATCGACTTTCATTTTCGAGTCTCAAAGTGGGAGATGCCACATAGTAGCTTTGCTACACATTTCTTTTGATAAACTAATTTTGATTAAATCCATCATGTATGATTGAAAAAAGAAAAGAAAAAAGGAATATATATATATATATATATATAAAATTTCAAAATGATTTGAAATGAACTGGGTATTTGAATTCTTAAGTTCCTGTTAATTAATGATTTACAGTTGTAGAAATAACGTGGAATTCTAATAATTGCAAACTTATGAAATGAGAAATAAGAAATTAGGTGCTAAGTGTTTAATGAAACTGTAAAGAAATTGGAGATTTGTCACTTGTAAATTAAAGATAATGAAAATTAAGAAGATGCAAACTATTGAACATTTTTGTTAATTAAAATGAATAAGATAAATTTGTATAACAATCAATTACATTCTAAAAACATATATAAAACTTACTAGAAATATTTAAAAAGTTGGAATGTTAAATATGAATAGGTAATAGAATATTAAACAAGTAAAACCTTAATAACAAAAATGCTTCAAAATGAACATATGTTTATAAATGAAAAATTAAGAGTTACAAGAAATGTTTAAACTTAAGTTAATGTTTGAAATGCTTAATAATTAAATTGAATAGTAAAAAGTGAATGCTATTTAAGTAAATAATTATAAACTTAAGAAATTATTGAAATGATTCATAAATATGTTGAATATTAAATGATACTATATATGAAGGAATGAATGTGGATTAAAATTTGATGAACTTAAATAATGCTTCATTAGTGAATATTAACATTAAATGGAAATCAAGATATATATATATATATATAATAATAAATGTGATTAAACTACAAGAAACATATGTATTACCTAATTTTTTTTTGATGATTTAAATATTGAATGGAAAAAATTTATATAAGTAAATGAATGTAAATTAGTAAAAGATAGTCTTGTATGAATGAATTAGAATTAAAATAAATGAAGAGTAAATGATGTGTTAAAGAAACCAATAGAATAGAATATGTAATTTGTGCGTAGATCATTTTATTCGCATAACAGTTTTGATCCAGATTTGAATACATGATCTGTAGAAATTCATACAAGTCCAAACTAGGATTTTTCACTCGATTCTTGACGGGTAACATTTGATATGAATTTTTGATATGGATTGAAGTTTCCTATCAAAGTTTATGGCTATGCAAGGAGAAAGGAGATTTCTAATCAAGGAATCGGATCAGAGTCCGCACTAGAGTGATCGGGTAATCAATACTAGTTTGAAAGTGGAATTTGTGTATTCAAGCAAGCGATCAAAATTGATGTTGTGAACCTTGATTTGATTTTTTGGGGTGTTGGACGCAGTGGACCGTTAAGGGTTACCACCAGTCGAGAAACGCAAAATGGTAGTATCCTACCTTGGGCATCGCCTCACGTGCCTTGTCGTACGTTTTATCCTTATTCGCATCCACTACAATTTTGTTTTAGTATGGTACCTATATAGGACTCATTGGCTACCGACGTTACTGGTTGTGTTACATGACCTACATAGACTACCTTCTTAAAAAATGTGTTAAGAGGGATCAATGTAAAGCCTTAATGCTATATTAATACTTTACATTACCAATAGACACTACATATATAGCGTATTTTACTACATATAGATAGTTTAACGGATCCTTAGGAGATGGAAAATCCCGTAACATCTCTTTAGTTATTGCACGCACGGTATACACCGGATAAAGGATGTAAAATCCCGTAAATATCTCTGAAGCTATTACACTCATATTTACTTGTTGTTGACTTAACTTACTTAAGAACTTTTAGTTCTGACTCGAGTGTTTTGTCTTTTCATTACGCTCGGGTCAGCCTGGGTATTTTAGTGTTAAAGACATTATTTCTGGAGGACGAAGACGGAGTTCAGTATATTATATTATATTATTAGTATTATTTCGCAGCATCATTTTGGTATGTTTGTTGATTGTACTCTAATTATGTTGTAAAAATTTGTGTAATCAAATGTATATTGTAAAACAGCTTTATGAACTGTTTATTTGATTATTATATTTTGTCATTCCGCCGCGAGATTCTACGTTTTGTTTTCCTTCTTTTCTCTTATTTTTCTAATTAAACCCCATTGAAAATCCTCCCTTTTGAATGGTTTGAGTTAGACATGTGTGGTTTATTGTCGAGTTAAATCGTCCAAAAAGGTGGGTCGTCACACTATACATCTCGGTTATTTGGTATTAGGTGAGACCACGCCACTTAGCAGAATGGATTTCCCCTCACTAATATCCTTTTAAAACATATCTTTCGCAAATTCTAATCCTGCAACCAAAACTGGTTAAAAGCATAAAGCATTATCATGTATACTTACATATTAGGTAACAAATGAACTATCTATCCAAACACTATTGTTTTGTTTGACTAACTACTAACCTTTGGCTGACTCGGGCCTAACAGACAATATAAACAAATATTCTAACATCTGTTAGATACTCCTCTTCTGGAAGGTCTGTCCTTAACATACTTTCTCCAAGTCAACTGATCCTAATGGTTTTGCGGACTCACCAATAACCTACCTCTGTACGAATATATTCGTTTTTGTGCGTAACATCATTTTATTCTTACCTGTGATAAAGCCCTATACATTGGAATTTTGGACTAAATTAGCTAGGGGCTAATAGCTAATGTATAAGGCGCGATCCTATACTAGTCCCATCTGGTATACAAATATCCGAGTCATTTTACTTTGGGTAATCTTCCCTTAAATTTTCCTTGAAAACCTTTTCTTCTCAAATTGATTTAAACCTTTAAATCAAACTTTAAACAAGGAAAATATATACTTTATGGTTTACTCAAAATCACCTTGCCATGTTATATATACTTTTCACAAATCTTTGTTGATGGAAACATTTAAACCTTTGAAAGTACCCCTTTCGAAACCATTGAAAGTACCCCTTTCGAAACCAAGTAACCCTTTTTATAACCTAGGCCGAAAGACCAAAACATTCCTTTCGAAACCATTCATATAAACCTTTCAAAACAATTGAAAAACCTTCCCTTTGAATGCTTTAAAACCTTATACATCCTATCTTTAAAACACTTAAACATTGCCTTTTGAAATATTGGAAACGTTCCTTTTGAATCTTTCGAAACCATTGGGGAACCACCCCTTTCGAAACCTTCATTAAAACCTTTTGAAAGCATTAAAACATCAAACCTTTCGAAAGCATATGGGTTCAAGTAAAACATATGGAACATCCTATCGAAACCATTCAAAACTACCCCTTTCTAAACTTTTTGGGTTTATCTTTAAAAATCTCAAAGGGTCATAAAAGAATAGGGTCTAAAGCAACACTTTCGAAAGCTATTTCCTAAGTAGAGAAGTGATGGTGTGGAAACCAACCTTCCAAAAGCAATGGAGCAGCGACTTGGGTTTTATAAAACAAAATAGCCCTTCCAAATGCATCGCTTCGAATGGTAGAAAGCGGCAGCAAAAGGGTTTCAACCCCGACGAAAGCATTTACTTAAAAACAAACCTGCAACCTCTTAGAAACCATTCTTTTAAAACCATTTAACCTAGTTGAAAGCCAACCAAGTCGAACGCATCCCTTTCGAAAGAAAAGAAGGCGCATTTTTCATTTGAAAGCTAAGTAAGTCTTCAACCTCCTTCGGAACCCATTTTTTTGACTTTATACCTTCCGCCTTTATCCAATTCGCTACGTACCAAGACTTAATACCATGCACATTGGTTTCGATGGCGATGGAGGGGGGACTATTAGGTCGGAACCTAGGTGTTGAAAGTGGCGAAACAGGTAAAAGGCCTGTTTAAACTGAATTTTATCGTTTTAAAGTAATCTTTTCAACTAGCCTGCCTTGTTTGTTAAAATATGATTGTTTGCAAAAGAATTTCTAAAAACACTACCGAAATTTTGGAATTAAACAATATAAACAATATACAAAGTACCCCTTCTCCTTGTATAAATATATAAAACATTTAAGTCTCATACCTTAAGTAATCTTATATATCTATTAAAACACTTCAGAAAATTCTACAAAAATTTCAGAAAATCAATTTTAATATGTTTTCTAACATATATTAATTGCGGACCCAAAACATATATTATTTAGCTGTAAATAATTTTAAACCAAAATAATCAATTTCCTCACTAGAAAATTAATATTAAATCCACATTAATTTAGAAAATTATGAAAATTGAAACCCATCTCTAAAATATCATTTCTAAATCTAAATCTAAAATCGCATGGCATTTGAATGTTATTTAATAGGGTTTTCACATTAAAACATATCATAAAACCTATATGAATAAGCATAAATTATCAACAAGCATATATAAACATTTAATAATTCAAAAACATGGCATAATTTTGCAAAATAAATCGGGTTTAACCTTAAAACCGAAAACAATAGAGAATATGAGATGTAGTCATTATTCACCTTAGCTTTGAGATTAAGGAGTTTAAGATTTGAATGGATTTGAATTGATTAATCTTCTTCCTTTAGCTTTTCTTCCTCTTGTTTGCCAATGGTGGCCGGTCTTAATATTTAATTTTTGCAAATGAATGAATGTGTGAAATTAATTCCTAAGGGTTTAGGGTATCAGAATACTCTTATTCCAACTTTGCTCCTCACTATTTGCCTAACTTATTTTATTTTTACTCATATTAGTTCATTTTAGTTCAATCATTCTCTTAGGCACGGCTACCCCTTAGTTTAATCACAAATCTCATTCCCCTAATCATTACATTATTTTATTTAATTTAGCTAATTAAATAACCTAAAAAATGTTACTAAAAATTAGGGTCGTTACAAACTCCCCTCCTTAAAGAATTTCGTCCTCGAAATTACGGTAAGGTACATAACCAAACAATCAAAAAGGTAAAACATACCATTAAACAAATCGGGATAAGCATTCTAATCCTGCTCTCAGTCTCCCAAGTACAGTCTCTCTCATTGTTGCTCTACTGGACGTTAACTAATCCGATTGTCTTGTTTCTTAGCCTCTTCTCATCTCTCGTAACTATCCGAAGTAGCTTTCTAACTATAGTCAAGTTTGGTTTTACTACTATGTTCTCTAACACAGTCGGTGCTATGGTAGACTCCGGGTCTCGAACACACTTCCTTAGATGAGAAACATGGAATACATTATGGACTCATGCCAAACTATTCGGTAACTCTACTCTATATGCGAGTTTCCTGATCCTCTCTAGAATAGGAAATGGTCCTACGAATCTCGGTGCCAACTTCCTTGATTTCCCAAATCGGATCACACCCTTCATAAGTGAAACCTTAATGAAAACATGATCTCCAACAGAGAACTCCAAGTCTTTCCTTCTTCTAACTACATAACTCTTATGCCTAGACTTAGCTTCCTTCATCCTTGCCCATATTAACTCAATCTTCTCAGTAGCTTCTCTAACTAAATCCAGACCAAGAACCAATGTATCCTCGATCTCTAACCAATAAACTGGAAATTTGCATGGCCTTCCATAAAAAGCTTCAAACGATGCCATCCCTATGCTAGCCTGATAACTGTTATTATAGGAAAACTCGACTAAGTGTAGATGGTCTTCCCATGACTCCTAAAATCTAACACACAAGCTCTTAACAAATCCTCCAAGACTTTGTTAACCCTTTCCGTTTTCTCATCGGTTTGTGGATGGTAAGCGGTACTCATCTTGAGCCTGGTTCCTAAAATCTCCTATAGACTCTTCCTGAACTAGCTAGTGAACAAGGAATCTCTATCACTTACTATGCTACTAGAAATTCCGTGTAGTCTAACTATATTCTTCATAAATAACTTAGCTAAAACAGTTGTCGTCCTAGTTGACTTAACTGGAATGAAATATGCACTCCTGGTTAATCCGTCCACTATTTGCACAAAAATTGGGAAAATACCACCAAGTTCGAGTTTGGCTAAGTTACCTTTAAGTTGTTTGATATGTAGTTTTTAAACGTCCAATGCGTTAACAGATAATTTTTACAGTCATAGAATAGTTCACAGACTCAGAGTTGGAAAGCATCTAAAGGAAGTAAATCACACAAAATTTTATTGTGGTTCGGCCAAAACATGCCTACATCCACTGTCTATCTTATTATGCTTCTTTGATTTGATTAAAAATACAAGTTTTATTAGAAAGAGAAAAAACTTAGAGCAGTTGGGGTGGTTAAGTCTCAGCAGAGTTTTCCCTCTTTTCTCCAAAATTCGGTCCTCATTGTTGTTGAGGAGCTCTGGTATTTATAGAGTGGAGATTTGAAGCGTGGAGGATGGGTTATAGCTCCTTGAATCTGGTTCGGCATCTAGGTAGAAGGGTTTGGTTCGGCATTTGGGCAGGAGGTTTTGGTTCGGCATTTGGGCAGGAGGTTTTGGTTCGGCATTGGCTTGGAGAACCTGATTTGCTTGACTCGTCCGACATCTTGCTTGGAGATGCTTATTTGTTGGACCAAACATTTGGTCCGGCAAGCCTGTGCACCGGACCAAATGTTTGGTCCGGTGTCTTTGGTGCCGTGCCGGACCAAACATCTGGCCCGGCATTTCAGAGAATGCCGGACCAAACATCTGGTTCGGCATTTTAAAGAATAACGTACCAGATGTTTGGTCCGGCTTTCCTGCCTTCTACACCGTTATTCAATTCCTTTCTTCTTGCCTTTTTTTTTCTTTCTTCTTTTGCCTGCTGAAAAACCGAGCCAACACTTGCCCCCCATAGTACGTCGTATTCCCATACGATGTGCTTTGTCTGGTTCAGACTCAACCCTTTCTCGGCCGGTGAGGTATTTTTACTGGACCAAAATGACTCTTCATCTTCTCTCACTCCTCTACTCTTCCTTTTATAAATACTCTACCTTACTTCCTTATTTCCTTCTTCTATTTCCAGACTTCGGAACATCCCCAATTTATTTCGTATCTCAAGTAGCTCCAAGAGCTTGCGTTTGCCTATTTCCTATTTCAACAGCATATGAGACAAGGTTAGTTCTTCAATTTGCTCTCTTTCCTAGGGTTTTTTGGGGTGTTCTATGGTTTCGATTTTAGGGTTACCTGGTAGTTTTTGTTGAGGGAAGAGGGCGCTTCATTCGGGATACTGCAATCGTTGGTATGATTCGGCAGAGGTGAAGGATTCAAAATTGAAGCAGTAAATTATTGAGGGAGGAAGGAGTTCTTTCAAATCATGATTGGTTTCCTATTTGGTTAGGTTAGGGTGTGAGATGAAGGCGGTTGGCCGGTTGGATCCAAGCAGTCATCGCACAGTGCTTGGTTGATTTGGCTTGACATCATGATGTCGCTTGGTTTTGGACCGGTGTGTTAAGTGATGCCGGACCAAATTAGCCTAAGCCGAGCCAAGTGGGAAGTTTGGGAGTAGTAGTTTGAGCTTTAGAGGGTTTGGTCTGGTGTATGATACTAACCGACCCAAACAATAAGAGTTTTTCCAAGAGCATTTACCTTCTGGTTATGATTGCACGATTTCTAATGTGTTAAATCCATTGCTACTGCTTTACTCTTGCTACGATTGTATAGCTATTGGTGTGTTAAACTTATGCCTGCTTTTTATTTCCTTGAGCAGGAAAATGTCGTCTGGCCATGAGCTTCGATCTAAGCATGTGTCATCACAGCCTGCCGGGGCTAGCGCTTCTTCTTCTGATGTTCCCGCCAATCCCCCAAAGCAACCTAGCTCCGCATATTCTTTGGTAGAGGGCTACGCTCCCAACCAGACGCTGGTGAAACCTTCTGAGTGTTATCCTAGCATGCTTACAGTTGAGAAGCTTAACTCCATAGCTACGACATTCGTGATTGTTCGTCGGGACATGCTACTACCTGGTCCAAATGATATGGCATGCTCTCTCCTGGAGGGATACATGGAATATAGTAAATACCACTGCATGTGTGGTGCAATTCCTCCGCTTACCCGCTGGATCTCCAGTTTAGTAGTCTATCTAAAAGTCGCTCCTCTGCAGCTTCAACCGAATCCCTATGTAATCCTGACATGCTTGTATCTGATATTTATGAAGCACTATCAAAGACCCCCTACCGATAGAGAGATCCCGTACTTGTACAACATGATAAATTACCAAAAAGGGATCCCCTTCATCAGCTTATAGTCAGCTCATAAATTCAAGCCTGTTCTCAACTTATACTCGAAGTTTAGTATGTTTAAGAAGTACTTCTTTGTGTTGATGATGCCGTTCCTTAACATGTTTTCACTTCCTGGTGTAAGTCCCCTTTATATCCTCTTTTAAGTTTTTTGTCGACTTAGTTCTCTAATGCTTCATATTTTCAGGTTGTGTAAAGGTGGCAGAGGACAAAGGTTTGAAGAAGATGGCCAAGGAAATCTTAGCTATCCCTGAGGTCGAGAGGGAAGCCTCGTTCTTTCTCCGTGACACAGCCCTTCGTTTTTACAACCTAATTGGCCCCGGTCAATCCGTGTTCAAGATCAGGCCAAGCTCAGCTGAGAGAGCAACGGGAGCCGAAGGAGAAGGGGGAGATGCTTGCAAAGGCAAGGAACCGGAGGAAGAGGGTGAAGGGGCCGGAGCCCCAAAGAAATTGAGGCGTAAGAAGAGTGCAGTTCGTCCTCCCTGTTTGGGGAAATCTTTGCGTATACGGGATGCTCCTTCTCCTGATGACGAGGAGGGTTCTCGTTTGGAGGGTGATAGCGAGGATGAGGAAGGGTCTGAGGGAGATTCTGGGGTGTTAGAATTGGAGGCCCATGCTTCTCAGGATGGGGAGTTTATTGGCAACGAAGATTTGGGCACGACTCCCTTGAAGAATGCCGAGACTGTGCGGGAGTGGCTTGAGCAGTTAGATCAATCCGAGCTGGTACCTGGGCCAAATTTTGTCGCTGACCCCTCTCAAGAGAATGTGTCTACGGATGATTTGAGTGGAATGCCGGTTCTCCTAGTGCAAAGCGAAGTAAGGATCAGTGAGATGTTTGGGCTTTCTCCAGGTACTTTCGATTTCTGTATGGATTTTGGGGTACTTCTTGAGAATTTTTGTCTTTAGAAGAGTCTCGATCTCCACTTGCTCCTTAGTCCAATGAAGTCCAATCGCAGTGTGTCCTTCCTCTGAGTGGAGTCCCATCCCGGTGTATTCCCCACTTGAGTGAGACCCCGTCCCGTCCACTTGATCCGGTCTCCCCTAAGGGTTTGTGGTAGCTTGCGGTGTCTAATTGTCTTGCATGCTTTGTGTTTATGCTTTCTCCATTTCTCTGCTCTAAAGTTGTTATTCGCTTTACAGGGAAAAGAAGAAATCCAAAAAGGAATGAAATGTCTTGGCGACTTGAATAGTTCAAACGGATGAAAGGGGCCTCCGTTCCTTCTAAAACTACCTCCTAAAAGGAAAAGATTGCACAAGAGAATGTCGAGGAGACTCCGTCCGGCTTGGGTAGAGGAGAGAGCCACGAGACGTCTCAGAAACGCGCAAGGTCTTCGAACAAAGATGCTATCTCCCTCGATTCTCAAACTTCTTCCTATCGTCATCGCCAAAATCCATCTAGTCCTGACGTGCATGAGTCGCATGGTGAAAATGTAGATGCTTATTTCTCAGATTTTCAACCGCCAATAAGGAATCCTTTTGAGAGCCACCCTGATATCAACCCTGGCTATGTGGGTCGCCATCCAGCGGATTCTAATACCGAGTTCCTTCTGCCTCGAAATCCTCTGGTTCGACTTTTAGATGAGGCAAAAACTCTTGAATTCGCCAATCTAACAACGGGAATGGTCCAGATTACCGACGAGACTAGAAAAATTGTTGATTACCAATCTCGTTTAGCCAAGGCCAGTGAGGAAGTAGGGAGCGCTAATGTACGGTTACGCCTGGAGGTGGAGGATCTTCGTAGAGCGCTTAGGGAGAAGGATGTGAAATTGGAGGCGGTTGAAGCGTCTCGCGCGGCCGAGATAAATAAAGCCAAGGAAGAAGCGATGAGAGACGCTACTGAATTATGCAAGGCACAGATCGATGAGGCTATAAGTTCAGTGGACGAAGCTAGGTAGAAGGATCTGGAGCAGATTCGCTCTCTTAAGGGAAAAATGAAGAAATCGTAGGAAGTCTTGGCTGAGCTGAAGAAGTTTCAGGGTGAGTGGCGGAAGGAAAATGATGCGTACAAGGCTGAGATCGATACGCTGAAGGCAGACCAGATCCGGCTGAGGAAGGACAAGGAACAATATATGAATAAAGTGGCGTCCCTCCAAGCCGAAGTCGACAAGTCCAACGACTTTTGTGAGACGGTTAATCAGATGCTGAAGGATACCCAATAAATGTTCTGGAAGCAGGGGAACCTTTAGTGGATGGACGACTATCCCCAAGTGATGGCAGGGATCCATGCTCGGCTTATTGAGGAGACTAAGTCTACGGTCGCGCATGAGGAAGGATCTTTGTATGATGTTGGGATGGTGAACTGTCAGTTCATGGTGGAAGAGACCAAGGCCAGCGCTAAGGGATACGAGCTGCTGGTGAAGGATGAGAATGATGAAGAGGGTTCGGATTTCGAGGGGCTTGGTGACCCACACAATATTACCGTAGGTATCTCATCTTTTCACTTCAGCTTCGTTATTACTTATCTCAGACTGTCAAACTTATGATCTTTCTTGCTTGCATCGTGCAAGGACGGCTTCAGTACAAGTCGTGCCACCAAAGGGGGCTGATGGGGCATCGCAAAGAGAGGTCGAGTCCTCTGAGCGACCCGAGCTTCCAAAGGACATGGTCGGAGGGAGTGGGTCGAGTGACAAGGATGTCCCTCCGACTTAGTTGAGGAAATTTCCCCCTCTCTTTTTTGTATGTATTTTTGGAGGATGTATGGTCGTTCTACATATGAATATATATAGACGAATATTTTTGTACATACATATTTTAATGTTGTAATGTTCGACTTTTGTTCTTTGTATGTTTATTAGGAATGAATTTTGCAACGCGTGATTTTTATAGCCTACCTTGTCTACTCGTGAACCTTTTACGACTTAGTTAATCGTTATTGTGTTATGAGACGTAGGAAACCTTAAACGCGCTGCTATGTTCAGGGCCGATCTCTAATGATAATTACTCGGGCTATTGCCTGCATTGTGAGTATTATTCGATTTATCGTTGTCGTCGTGCGTAATATCGATCGTCAACCGTGAAATACCCCTGGCTGCAGCCATGCCTTAATCATGGGGTTTATAATCGGTTCGCAGTTGTCAGTGAGCCGAACGACAATGATGAACTGCCTAGGCTATAAATCATGCCTAATCCATGGCTCATAGATGGTTCATCATTGCTGGATTGAGGGTGCCAATCGTCAGTAGTGAACCGCCAAGGCTTGTTTCGTGCCTCTTGCCGTGGCTATCTTATTTTCACTACTGCCGGCGAGCACTTGCGATTGCTCATAGTAGGAATAATCATCAGATAAACAATTAAAGAAAAGAAAGTTTAAATAAGGCAAGTAATGCGAGACACCAAATTTTTATAGTGGTTCGACTGAAATATGCCTACGTCTATTGTCTTTCTTATATTGTTTCAATTAATACATGCTTCCTTACAGTTCAAGAGAAATAACGGCGGAGATTTTGGAGATTCCATGCTTTCCCAAACACCTCCCCATCTATTGTTGACAGGATGTAAGCTCCATTATGTAGATCCTTATGAACAACAAACGACCCTTCCCAAATTGGGCCAAGCGCTCCTGGCCGTAGGAAGACCCACTTGAGTACCAAGTCTCCTTCTTGCAGCGCTCGAGGCTTCACCTTGGAGTTATATTGCCTTTACACCTTCTGTCTATGAGCGACGACTTTGAGAGCGGAGCCGTTTCTCTTCTCCTCGATTAGGTCGAGTGACATGCTCAAGAGCTTCTCATTTTCTTCTAGATTGTAATGCATCTTTCGGTGTGATGGGACGACTGGGAGCATGGCTTTGGTTCCGTATGCTAATGCGAATGGCGTGTGCCCTGTCGCAGTTTTTTAGGAAGTTCGGTAGGCCCATAGTGCAGTAGGTGGTTCGTCGACCCATGCCCTCTTGGACTTCTCTAGTTTCTTTTTGATCAGCGTTTTCAAAACCTTGTTTATCGCTTTGACCTGACCGTTCGCCTGGGGATAAGCTACCGCCGAGAATCTTTGATCAATAACATGTTCCTGGCACCAGTTAGAGAATTCTTCACTATCGAATTAGAATCCGTTGTCCGATACGATCTTCTACGGCACCCCATACCTGCACAGGATATTTCGTATTAGGAAGTTTATCACCTTAGTAGACGAAATTCTATTCAAAGGCTCCGCTTCCACCCATTTGGTGAAATAATCCACTGCCACTATGGCGTATCTTGCCCCTCCTCGAATTATGGGGAGTTCCCCAATCAGATCAATCCCCCAAATTGTAAAGGGCCAGGTGCTGACCGTATTGATCAAACCGGTAGGTGGAAGTCTCAGGATTTTGGCAAATCTTTGGCATTTGTCACATTTCTTAGTGAACTCGGCCGTGTCTTTGTTTAGAATGGGCCAAAAGTTTCCATAGCGAATAATTTTGCTGGCTAGAGTTTGCCCTCCGGTGTGATTGCCACAACTCCCTTGATGGATCTTATTAAGGAAATCTTTTGCTTCATTCCCAATGACACACCTTAGTAGTGGATTGGAAAAACTGCGATGGTACAATATGCCATTCTAGATGGTGTAGTGGGATGCCCTCCTTAGGATTCTTCTGACCTCGTTCCGTTCTGCTGGTAAGGTTCCATCTTGTAAGTATCTGATGATGGGGGACATCCATGTCTCCTCACTGTTTACGGTCGCCATGATTTGAAGACACTCAAAAGTTGGTGTGAGTTGACTCTTGACGGCGGTACTGGTTCGGTCCTTACACTCGCCTCTTTAGCGAGGGCATCCGCCTCTTGATTTTCTCCTCATGGGATGTGTTTTATTACATAGTAGTCTAGCTCATCGAGGAGGGTTTTGGCCCTTTTGAGGTAAGATGCAAGCTTTTTTCCACGAGTCCAGAATTCTCCAAGGATCTGGTTCACAAAAAGTTGTGAGTCACTATGAATACATATCAATTTAACTCCTATTTCTTTAATGATCTCTAGGCCAGCTATCACCGCTTCATATTCAGCTTCATTATTGGTTGCAGCGAATTCTAGCCTTAGCGCATAGCTTAACTTTCTTCCTCGGGGTGTGACTATTATGACTCCTGCCCCCGAGCTGAGCTCGTTCGATGCTCCATCAACGGACATATTTCATTTGTCTGTTTCCTCATTTTTCACTTCTACCTTCTCATCTCGCATTGTAAACAAAGCTATGAAATCTGCCAAGGCTTGTCCTTTAATTGCAGTGTGCGGATGGTAAGTGATGTTGTACTGGCTTAGCTCAATGGACCATTTTAGCAGGCGCCCTAACGTATCTGGTTTATGTAGGACTTGTATCAGGGGTTGATCCGTTAGAACCTTAATGGAGTGTGATTGAAAGTAAGGTCGTAATTTCATGGATGCTATGAGTAGACAGTAAGCCAATTTTTTGACCTTAGGGTATCTAGCTTCTGTGCCCATGAATCTTTTGCTAATGAAGTATACCGGTCTTTGGATGCTATCATCTTCTCGTACCAGTGCGGCGCTTAGGGCATGGGAGGATACTACCAGGCATAAGTAAAGGCTCTCTCCATCCATCGGAGTGGAGAGTACTGGCAGCTTCTACAGATGTTCGAGTAAACTTTAGAAGGCTAAGTAGCACTCGTCGGTCCATTCAAACTTCCCTTTGTCCTTTTTGAGGGCTTTGAATAACGGGACACAATTGTCCGTTGCTTTGGATATAAACCTGCTTAGAGCGGCTAACTTTCCATTTAGGCTATGCATTTCCCTTCATGTTGCCGGGATTTTGATGTCTTTTAATGCTTGTACCTTTTCAGGATTCGCCTCTATCCCTCTAGCATGTACGATGAAACCTAATAATTTACCCGAAGACACCGTAAAAGAACATTTTAGTGGGTTTAGCTTCATTTGGTATTTGCGTAACACTTGGAACATCTCGTCTAGGTGACTCAAATGATCTGTTTCTCTTCTTGATTTGACAAGCATGTCGTCAACATAGACTTCCATGGAGTGACCAGTTTGTTGCTCAAACACCTTATTGACCAGGCGTTGATAGGTAGCGCCGATGTTCTTAACCTCGAAGGGCATGACCTTGTAACTATACAGGTCTAAACCTGTGATGATGCTAGTGCGTTCTTAATCCAGCACATGCATGGGAATCTGGTTGTATCCTGAATATGCGTCCATGAATGACAACAACTCATGCCATGCGGTTCCGCCCACCAGTCGGTCGATTCGGGGTAAAGGAAAATAGTCTTTGGGGCAAGCATCATTGAGATTGGAGAAGTCAATGCAGGTTCGCCACTTTCCATTAGGCTTCTGCACCATGACCGGGTAGGAGATCCATTCTGGGTAAAAGGCTTCATGGAATAAAACCATTGGCGGGTAGGTTCTTCACTTCCTTATTGAGAGCGGTTGATCGTTCTATCCCCATGCTTCTTTTCTTTTGTTTGATCAGGATCTTTGTTGGGTCAATATTGAGGGAATGGCAAGCTATCTCTAGGGATATCCCTACCATGTCCTCGTGGGTCCATGCGAATACATCCAAGTTCTTTCGTAGGAATCCTATCAGCTGGACTTTGAGGTTCAAGTTTAATTGAGAACATATCTTTAAAAACCTTGTTTTGTCGTGCTCGTATACCATCACATGTTCCATAGCCTCCACAGGCTCGGCGATGACCTCCTCCTCTCTATCTTTAGGGTCCAATTCATTGAATGGGTCACTAGTACACTCAAGATGAGGGGCCTTCTTTGATTGCTATACTTTCACATTTCTGGTTCAGTGGATGACCCCCACGCCTTCCCCTTTTTCTTTTTCTTGTTTTGGCAAAGTTCAGTCACATAACAATCGCAAGCTACATCTTGGTCTCCTTCCACTTCTCCTATTTCGTTATCGATTGGGAGTTTCATCTTTAAGCACCATGGTGCTAATACTATCTGGAAGTCTGACATGGCTGGTCTTCCCAAGAAGGCGTTGTAGGCAGAGTGCCCGTCCACCAATACGAGGGTTTGCTTCCGCACAACTGATCGAGGGTGACTTCCAAGCTCAACAAACAAGTCTACCTGCTCGAGTGGCATTGTGGCCTCCCCGGTGAACCCGTGTAAAGGCTTGTGGCACGAGAATACATCTTTCGTTGACAATTTCATTTTATTGAATGCATGTTTGAATAAAATATTCACCGAGCTTCCTGTATTGACCAAAATGCGAAACACCTCTGCCGGGACGATCCAAGCAGAGATAAGCAGGGGGTCAGTGTGCAGATACTATTTTCCAACCAAATCTTCATCATTGAAGGTTACGTCGATTCTTTCTCTCCGTTTTGCGATGCGACCTTCAGTTATGGAATGAACGTATCCTTCCCTATCCTTTATAGATTTTCCATACCTCTCCATTTTTACCCAACTTTCGTCAACTACATGCGGTCCTCCAGATATGGTGTGGACAATTATCTTTTCTTAGTTGGAGCAGCTCGTACCTGTTCCGTCTTGATTATTCCCTTCCGGGAGTTGGTCAGATCCTTTATGGGCTAGAGCGGGAGAGTTGTGTCCTTTCTGTACATATTGCTCTAGTTTCTTTTTTGGATATACTCCTCAATGAGATCCCGCAAATACTAGCATTCTTCGGTGTTATGCCCATGAGACTCATGGAAGCGACAATATTTCCCTGTTCTGATTGCGGCCTCTTACTCTTTTTTGTATGGAGGGCGTTTGTATTTCAACTCGTATTGAGTAGCCGTGTAAATGTTCTCCACAGTGTCGTTCAGAGGCGTGTATGAATGGAATCGTGATTTGGGTCGGTGTCGTCGCTTATTGCTTTTTTCATTTCTAGAGTTGCCTTGGTGGCCACTTTTTACTTTGTTGTTCTGCTTATTCCCCTCCCCTCGGGGTGGGGCACCCATGTTTCCTTGGATGCTAGAAGCTTTTGCAGGTTGCTCGCTATGTCGGTAGGCCGCTGCGTCCTCCAATCCCATGTATTTTCCAGCTTCATGAAAGAAATCTTAAAGAGTTAGAGGCTTTTCCTTCGTAAATCTTCTCGCGAGTTTTGAATCCGGGTGGACGCCTCCGCACAGTGTCATCAGTGTAAGCCTTTCATCGGCGTCCTGCACTGCTGCCGTAGCAGCGTGAAAGTGAGTAAGATATTGATGTAGTGGTTCTTCTTCTTTTTGTTTTACGTCTGATAGGGAATAGGCATCCTTGGGCTGCTCCACGTGGATTCAGAATTGACTTATGAATCTTTCCTTCAATATTTCCCAAGAGCTAATAGAGCCATGAGGCAGGCGGCAAAACCATGTGGTAGCTAAGTCTGATAGGAATAGCGGGAAACATTTACACAACACACCCTTTGTTGCTCCATTCATGAGCATGTGTTAGGTGTAGCGTTGTACGTGGATGATTGGAAGGATGTGCCTTTGTAGGGATCCATGGTGGGCATCTTCCATTCCCGAGGAGTGGTTGTCGCTTCTATGTCCCCGGTGAATGGGCTGGACACCCTTGCTCCTACCCATCTTTCGAGTTGTCCGCGCCTGAGATATTCTCTGAAGAGGCGTGTCGTCCTTTCCTCGAAGTCTAGGGCAGCCCTGGGAGAAGTAGGGGCTTCCCTTTAATGTTGATGGCGTCTAGAACCTTAGTTGAGGTTGGAATTGCGATGGATGGCTCGAAGCATGACAGAGTCAGTCACAGCCGGTCCTTGCCTGGTGCCTCATTGACTGGGCCCAGCTCCTGGTGATCTTTCAAGACCAGCTTTGGGCTGAGTCCTGGCTCGGTTTTGAGTTCTTGTACCTTCTTGATTGAATTCCTCGTTCGCAGGGGATCTGTTCCATCTTCGAGACTATCTAGATTGAGATTTACCTCGAGATTCTGTGTGCTGAGTGGATTCCTCCGTGCCTCTTAAGCGTGTCATGAGTTGGTCCACTAAAGCTTTTTACTAGGTAGCAAAGCGGTCAGTCATCTCATTCACAACTCTATCTAGTTCTTCTCGGGTGACAGCTGAACCTGGAAGCTGAGAATGGGTGGCCTGGTTTTCTTGATCCTCTTGGGTGGGATCGAGTGTACTAGCAGTGGCCACGTTCTTACCCTTGTCAGTGTTCCGCCTAGAGGGAGCCATGTTCTAATGATGTGTTAAGGCATGAAGGAGAGTGGACAGAAAAGTTCGGCTCTTTATGCCGCCGTTCTCAGTGAAAGCACCAAAAATGTTTGCACTAAAATTGGGCAAACACCTTCAAGTTCGAGTTTGGCTAAATTACCTTTAAGTTGTCTGATATGTAATTTTTAAATGTCCAATGCATTAACAGATAATTTTTGCAGTCACAGAAACAATTCATAGACTCAGAGTTGGAAAGCAGCTAAAGGAAGTAAATCACACAAAATTTTATAATGGTTCGGCCAGAACATGCCTACTTCCATTGTCCATCTTATTATGCTTCTTTGATTTGATTACAAATACAAGTTTGATTAGAAAGAGCAAAAACTTAGAGTAGTTGGGGTGGTTAAGTCTCAACAGAGTTTTCCCTCTTTTCTCCAAAATTCGGTCCTCGTTGTTGTCGAGGAGCTCTACTATTTATAGAGTGGAGTTGTGAAGCGTGGAGGATGGGTTATAGCTCCCTGAATCTGGTTCGGCATCTAGACGGGAGGGTTTGGTTCGGCATCTGGGCAGGAGGTTTTGGTTCGGCGTTGGCTTGGAGAACTTGATTTTCTTGACTCATCTGACATCTTACTTGGAGATGCTTATTTGCCGGACCAAACATTTGGTCCGGCAAGCCTGTGCACCAGACCAAATGTTTGGTCCGGTTTCTTTGGTGCCGTGCCAGACCAAATATTTGGTCCGACATTTCAGAGAATGCCGAACCAGATGTTTGGTCCGGCATTCCTGCCTTTTACACCGTTATTCAATTCCTTTCTTCTTTCCTTTTGTTCTTTCTTTCTTATTCTGCCTGCTGAAAAACCAAGCCAACATCCACTATAACCCATATACTTTCATTCCCTCTATTAGATCTTAGCAACCTGTCTATAAAATCCATAGAAATAGAATCCCACTTCTGTTTCCTGGAGATTTGACCAGGCAACTAGAACTCGGCATACTACGAGAATCGGCACAAGTAGTACTCGGCATCCAGTGGAACTCGGCAATAGGAGTACTCGGCATCAAGTAGTACTCGGCATCCAGTGGAACTCGGCAACAGGAGTACTCGGCATCAAGTAGCACTCGGCATCCAGGAGCACTCGACATCTAGGATTACTCGGCGTTAGAAGGCGTTCGGCGCATATGACTACTCGATATGGCAGTATCGTTCGGCCAAAGGGATCATTCGGCCAGAAAGCATCGTTCGGCCAGAAGGCACGTTAGGCCAAGGAGGATCGTTCGGCCAGAAAGCATCGTTCGGCCAGAATGCATCGTTCGGCCAGAGAGCATTGTTCGGTTAAGCGCTTCATTCATACAGAGGCACGTTCGGCTTCGACTAACACCCATTCCACACTTCCTGCACATCAAACGTACCGTTTGGCATAGAAAGGGTGGTTCGGCATCATTGTGTTCGGCCTATTTGGTTCGGCATACAGCGACCACTATACTTGGGCTAGAGTGTTCGGCTACCGAGCCCACCGGGGAAGTCCAGCCCATCTTTGTCTATAAATAGAGGGGCAGGGTCACAGTGAAAAGGGACCTTTTTGGGAGAACACTGGGGAGACTCTGCCATTTTTCAGACTCATCTTTTTCATTTAGCAACTTCATTCAAGCATCTGATCTATGAATTGTATTTGTAATCAATCATTAAGAAGATCAATAAAGTTTAACCTCAAAGTAGACATAGGCAATTACGCTGAACCACTATAAATCTGGTGTTCTTACTTTCTGCATTTAAATTAGCATTGTCTTCTCTGTTTAATTTACCTTCATCACTTACATCTCTACACAATCCTTCTCTACGAGGTTAGTGACCATTTTTGGTGCTAACACTTTGGTGCTTTCACTGAGAATTGAATTCTCAGACCTCAAGGATCTGCTTTGAAGCTACTGGATTGAACAAATCCCCCAAAGAAGATCCGACTCACTGATAGGACGTCCGTTGATTCTACTCAGAGTTCATACCAATAACTCTACAATGGCAAGACCACGTACCAGGTCAGCTTCTCATAACGCGGATGTTCACGAGACTGCTAGCATACAACAAGCAGGACCTAGCAATCAGCCAGCGATTCCGGGTGTAGGAATTGCCACCCAGGACCAGACTCCAGTTGTCACCAGAATAGAGTTCAACGACTTGATGAGAGAACTCAGGGAAAGCAGGAGACAGCTAGGAGAGCAGATACAAGCTAATGCCAACCTGATGGCGCAAATCACTCAACAGCAGCAACAGAATGCTGGGGGCAATCCCGCTCCTTATTCCTCATCTGACAGCTCAACTTCCTCTGATGAACCTCCCAGGTGCAGACGTCGTAAGACTGAAGCTGCGCGAGCAGACGCTGCTGTTCAAACAGCTGGAAACCGTAACCAAGCAGGAGCTGGAAACTTCGGAGCCGGAGTGCGGACAGAGGATGGAGGCCCAGACCATCAAAACGCTAACGATGTCGAACCTCAAGACGCACTTTTGGCAGATCGCCAGGCGAGGAGGCATCAGCATGGACAGTCGCGTAGAACGGACTCTAACCTTCCACCTTCCATACAGACACCAGATCTGACAGCCATGGTCAGGCAATTGATGAAGGAAAATCAGGGCTTATCAAATGACGATTGGGGAGTATCAAGAAGTCATACTCCATTCACAGATGTTGTGCTGCAGGCGGCGTACCCTAAGAAGTTTAGTATGCCCACTATCCCTGCGTATGAGGGAAAGACTGACCCCAGACAGCATGTCATGAGGTACGAGTGGATGATGGATTCAGCTAGAGCAAACGATGCCACCAAGTGTAGATGCTTTCCAATTACTCTGTCTGGGATCGCTACTATGTGGTTCACCCGACTTCCTCCGCGGTCCGTATCCAATTTCGAGGAGTTGGCGAAGAAGTTTATTGAGCAGTTCAGGATACACAATATTCGTCCAAAGGACGTAATGTCTCTGTCAAGTGTAATCCAAAGTCCCGGGGAGTCATTGAAGGAATATTTACAAAGGTTCCATGTTGCGGCAACTGAAGTCAGTAATCCCAAAGATCATGCAATCCTAATGGCTGTGATGAGAGGTGTGGATCCGGATTCTGAGTTTGGAGACTGGTTGGCAGGAAAACCTCTGACTACGCTAGAGCGTTTCTACTCAAAGGCACACCAGATCATAAGGATAGAGTAAGCTAGGTGGGTAAGATGAGATAAGGCACCAGGACCTGTCCAAGAGTCCATGAAAAGCAACATTGCTGTGAAACAGTCCGGGGACAACTCGGGAAAGGTCCAAGTCAATGTCCAGAATAAGTCTGGGCAGCCTAAGGAGTACAAAGGAAGAAATCAAGGGAAGAAGAGAGAAGCGGGGAAGTGGAAATCGAGAATTCCAAGCTACAACGAGTATACCCTGCTGAATGCGTCTCTTGAGAACATTTACCTATCAACCTGCAATGCTTTTCAGTACAGAAAGCCACGTCCAAAAGAATCAACCGAGGAATAGAAGCGGACCGGGAAATATTGCCGCTTCCACGAGACTTATGGGCACAATACGGAAGAGTGCAGACACCTGCAAGACGCTATCGAGAAGTTGATCAAGCAAAAGAAGTTGCAAGAATTTGTGAAGGATCCACAGGAAGGAGGACAGGGAACATCCAACCCAGGTCGTGCACCCGCTCCACGTCATCTCGAGGAGCCTGCCCGACCTGTGGGTAGACTAGTCATAAATACAATCATCGGCGGACCTCACCCCGCGGATAAGAATTGGCAAGAGATGGAGCGGTACGCAAGTTCCTTGAAGCATGCAGATTTTGAGTGATGTTCGAACATGGATGATGGGACCCCTACTAAGCAGCAGCGCGTAATGAAAGACGATATAGTGTTCAGAAACAGAGATGCTGACCAAGTAGAGGCTCCGACCATCGACCCGATGGTCATATCTATGACGATCGGACCAGCTTATGTGAAAAGAATTCTGATTGATTGTGGAAGTTCTGTCAACATCATCTTCAAGAAGGCTTATGAACAAATGAAAATGGAAACCAAGGACTTGAAGCCATCCAAAGCTCGTATACACGGCTTTAATGGTGCAGCGACCGATGCAGTGGGGTATGTTGAGTTACCAGTTGAACTGGGACAAGGCGAGCGTCGGAGGGTGCGAATCCTACCCTTCGTAGTTCTGGATGTGGATTCTCCGTATAATGTTTTCTTGGGCCGACCGGCCCTGGCTGAGTTTAGAGCAGCATTAGCCCCATGGTGCTTAACTTTGAAGTTCCCAACTGACAAAGGGGTAGGTATTGTTCATGGCGACCAAGCAGCTGGTCGTTCATGTTATGTGGCTGAGCTCCGGGAGGCCCATCAGAAAGAGAAAGGAAAGGTTGCGGACAATCCCGTCCGCATCCTTAACACGGATAATTGACAAGTAGTGCCCGAGCCCTGGCTCCGGCATAATTCTCGGATCTTCAGAAACATAGATCCGAGAGACGACGATGAGAAACCCAGGGAAGAAAAGGCAGCGCTGGCCGAATTGACGATTGACATTTCAGTCAGCCGAAACGACCCTTCGCGAATACTGAAGATCGGATCACAGCTTGGCCCTGCAATGACTGAAGACCTTAGTGACTTCCTCCGGGCGAATCTTGATGTTTTCGCCTGGACGCATTCTGATATGTGTGGGATTTCTCCCGCCATTACGAGTCATATGTTGAACATAGACTCGAAATACGTCCCGATTAAACAAAAGAGGAGAGGAATGGACCCGGAGAGGTCCGCTGCTCTCAGAGAGGAGGTGGACAAACTCAAAGCCAATGGGTTCGTCCGCGACGCCCTCTATCCTGAATTGGTATCCAACCCCGTGCTGGTAAAAAAGGCGAATGGGAAATGGAGAACTTGTGTAGATTATTCCGACTTGAACAAAGCATGCCCCAAGGACAGTTTCCTGTTACCTAGGATCGATCAGTTGGTCGACTCCACCGCAGGACATGAGCTGTTATCATTCATGGATGCATACTCGGGATACAACCAAATCCCGATGCATATTCCGGACCAAGAACACACCAGCTTCGTTACAGATGTCGGGCTATATTGCTATGTGGTAATGCCCTTCGGACTGAAGAACGCAGGAGCGACTTATCAGCGTTTGGTGAATCGAATGTTCAAGGACCAGCTTGGTAGGACGATGGAAGTCTATGTGGATGACATGCTTGTGAAGTCACGACGGTCGAACGACCACATTCGAGACTTGGCTGAAATGTTCGACATACTCAGGTATTACGGGATGAAGATCAACCCTCTGAAGTGTTCCTTCGGCGTTGCGTCGGGGAAGTTTTTGGGATTCATCGTCAATGCTAGGGGAATTGAAGCTAACCCTGAAAAGATCCAAGCTATTCGAGATGTGCAAGTACCCAGGACTATAAAGCAGGTACAGAGCTTGAATGGAAAAGTAGCTGCACTAAGTCGATTCATATCAGGGCAACTAACAAGTGCATCCCTTTCTTTGATATAATAAAGAAAGGGAAAAGGAATTTCAAATGGACGTCTAGTTGTGAGGAAGCATTCCGGGATCTGGTGAGGCATCTGGAGAGTCCACCAGTGCTGTCAAAACCAGTAGACCACGAGATGCTGTACGTATACTTGGCTGTATCCCCACATGCAATAAGTGCGGCTTTAGTTCGCGAGGAGGACCGAATCCAGAAGCCGGTGTATTATGTTAGCAAGCATCTAATGGGGGCAGAAAGAAATTACCCTAAAATCGAGAAATTGGCCTATTGCTTGGTGATTGCATCACGTAAGCTACGCCCATATTTTCAAGCACACTCATTAAGTGTTTATATCGATCAACCCCTGCGGTAGGTACTCCAACGACCTGAAACTTCTGGAAGATTGCTAAAATAGAACATCGAGTTGAGCCAGTTCGATATCGCTTACTTGCCACGGAGGGCCATACAAGGGCAAGCATTAGCAGATTTCATCGCTGAGTTTACCATACCCATAGAACCAGATAATCATGGCGTCATTCCCCCCGTTCGTTGGAAATTATACACTGATGGGGCATCAAACGACCGTTGCTCCGGCGCGGGTGTAGTTCTTATAACTCCGGAAAAACGATCAATCTGTTATGCTTTGAAGCTTGATTTCCCAGCTACAAATAATGAAGCAGAATATGAAGCACTGATTGCTGGCTTGAAGCTCATCGGAGAACTCGGGATCAAATCAGTTGAAATCTTTTGTGACTCACAGTTGGTGGTTTATCAAGTGCGGGGAGATTTCCAAGCAAAGGGACAAAAGCTTGCTCCGTACCTTGTTCAGGTCCAAGAGCTACTATCAAATCTCGAGCGTTATGACATTTCACATGTCCCGCGCGAACGGAATAAAGAAGCCGACTTGTTGGCTAAGTTTGCAAGCATAGGCGATGCGCAGCAAATGGGATTGTATCCCATTGAGGTCATGCATGCCCCGAGCATAGACGAGATTAAAGTTGACCGTGTGTTGGAAACAGAAATCGAAAAGGAGTCGTGGATGACCCCGTTCAAACTGTACCTGACAACCGGGGCTTTACCAGGAAAAAGGAGCGAAAGATGACAGGCCCTTCGAAAGGCCGCACGATACGTGATGCAGGATGGATTAATGTATCGAAAGGGGTTCTCAGTCCCCTTGTTACGGTGCATCACTCATGACGAGACAAAGCGGGTCTTGAAAGAGGTTCACGAAGGGGGATGTGGCAATCATACTGGGGGGTAAACACTAGCAAAAAAGATCCTCTGCTATGGATACTATTGGCCGACCGTGAATCGAGACGCTGCAGACTACGCAAGGAAATGTGACAAGTGTCAAAGATATGCGAATATCCCGAGAACTCCATCAACGGAACTCACACAAATGGTTAGTCCCTGGCCATTTGCAATCTGGGGAATCGACATAATCGGCTCTTTGCCTATATCCAAAGGTGGTGCGAAATACGCGATAGTTGCAGTCGACTATTTCACAAAATGGGCTGAGGCAGAACCCTTGGCCATAATCACATCTAAGAAGGTCATTAACTTCGTTGTACGAAACATTATATGCCGCTTTGGCCTTCCTCGCACCATCATTACGGACAACGGGACACAATTTGAAAGCGAAGAGTTCAAAGAGTTTTGTTTAAAGTATGGCATCGAGAAGAAGTTCGCCGCCGTTGCACACCCAAAGGCTAACGGACAAGTCGAGGCCGTTAACGAAATAATCAAGTCAATACCGAAGAAGCGTCTGGAGAAAGTCGGGGGCAAGTGGGTAGATGAGCTCCCGACAGCATTGTGGGCTTATAGAACTACCCACAAGTCCACGACCGGCCATACTCCATTCACATTGGCATACGGCTCGGAAGTCGTTATACCCGTGGAACTAGAAGTTCCATCACATCGAGTGATATATTACGATCCCAAGACGAATAAGGATCTCTTGTTGGAATCACTGGACTACATCGATGAAAAACATGAAGAGGCCGAATTAAGGGCGGCAGCGCATAGACACCGAGTGAAGCGTTACTACGACGGCAGAGTCCGCCCAAGGACTTTTGAGGTGGGTGATCTCATTCTGAAACGAGTTTTCCCGGTACCATCACGTATGAATCCCAGCTGGGAAGGTCCGTACGTCATTGTACGGAAGCTTGGAGAGGGAACATTCAAGCTAGCGACCGTTGATGGCATGACACACCCCCGAGCGTGAAACAATGAACATTTGCGGCATTATTACATTTAGCATGTTTTCTTTCTTGTTTTAGGCACTATTATTTCCTGTATGTTTTCATTCAGTCGCAACTTAGTTTCCTTTTAACTATGTAATCATGCAGTTTAGTCGTTTTTCATTAATAAAGGCTTGAAGCAGTATTTTCCGCGAATTGCTAATGTCTCTATATCTCATAGTCGGGTGACGAATTACTAGAACTACATTATCCTGTACGATGTACGAACTCATATAAACGACTTCAAATCTCCGAGTCCCCAGAGCGCGGACCGGAGTACTCTAAGTCCCCGGAGCGCGGACTAGAGTATAAACGATTTCAAATCTCCGAGTCCCCAGAGCGCGGACCGGAGTACTCTAAGTCCCCGGAGCACGGACTAGAGTATAAACGACTTCAAATCTCCGAGTCCCCAGAGCGCGGACCGGAGTACTCTAAGTCCCTGGAGCGCGGACTAGAGTGTAAACGATTCCAAATCTCCGAATCCCCAGAGCGCGGACCGGAGTACTCTGAGTCCCCGGAGCGCGGACTAGAGTATAAACAATTTCAAATCTCCGAGTCCCCAGAGCGCGGACTGGAGTACTCTAAGTCCCCGGAGCGCGGACTAGAGTGTAAACGATTTCAAATGTCCGAGTCCCCAAAGCGCGGACCGGAGTACTCTAAGTCCACGGAGCGTGGACTAGAGTCTAAACGATTCCAAATGTCCGAGTCCCCAGAGCGCGGACCGGAGTACTCTAAGTCCCCGGAGCGCGGACTAGAGTCTAAACGATTACAAATGTTCGAATCCCCAGAGCGCGGACCGGAGTACTCTAAGTCCCCGGAGCGTGGACTAGAGTATAAACGATTCCAAATCTCCGAATCCCCAGAGCGCGGACCGGAGTACTCTAAGTCCCCGGAGCGCGGACTAGAGTGTAAACGATTCCATGTCTCCGAATCCCCTGAACGCGCATCAACTTACTTTAAATCCCCGGAGCGCGGATTTAGAAAAAGGTCCAACTACTCAAGAAATGTGGGACAAGAAGTATGCAACATCTGAAAATGTTCGAACAACACGAGAATGGACTGGGAAATAATACAACTCATAAGAACTTGAGTTATGACCACAGTTAGTCAGCAAACCAAAGAAAAGCAAGAGAATTATTCAAGCGAAAAAGAAACTAAGACTTCATTCAATAGTTCAGAGTGGGGTTACACAGTTATTCCTCCAAAACTTGGAGTCAAAAACCTATCTACATAAACTTCGGAAACAAAAGATGAATACAAGACTTAAGCAAAATCTCGTTGAACGAGTTTAACGACTATTTCTTTGGTTTCTTCTTCTTGTTTTCCTGTGTTGCTTCCGACGACTCCTCTCCCTCACGTTTCTTCTTGGATTTCTTGCTTGCTAAAGAAGCAGAATCAGGAGAGGGAGAAGGAACATTCATCGGTTTGAATTTACCAGGGAGAATGATTTTCAGAGGTCTGTTCTGTGGGTCGGTAAGTTCCAGTATTTCAGGTTCGACTTTGACCTCGACCTTTTTCTTCTCCTCTTCGGCGAGGAGTTCCTTCATGCTCATCTTTGGGGTATGCTCAGAGGCGCCAGTGATTTCGATTTCATCACTCCCTTCGGCATGAGATGAAGTGTCAAGCTTGTCATCATCTAGCGCCCCGATCAATTGAGCATCAGGGCCAGGAGTTACTCCCGCATGAGCAACATCGGTTGTTTTCTCTGCCTCCTCCTTGGCGTCATCGCTCGTCGGAGTTGGCTCGGGATCAGAGCAGCCTGCATGAAGACATAAAGAATGAACATTAGAACGAATAACCAATGCTAGAAAATAACAAGATCTTCCGACTTCTAGAAAAGAAGAGTTTCCTACCGGGTTCTGGTTGGCTATCGGTTGCGCGTGGGGTTTCACCCTCCGGAATAGGAGATAGCACGTGAACGCCAAGCCCGGAATCTTCAGGATCATAGCTGACATGCTGCTCGAACGGGTCAAGTGTCGGTCGACCGGCCGGTTGAGCAGTAGGAGGAGCAGTAGTATGAGGAGCCATTGTCTTAGCCCCAGATGGGCCAGCTTCGTCACTTTTCTCTTTTGGAAGGGGAGAGCCTTTGCTATAAAGCGCCAAAGCTGCTGATAAATCCGCTGGCTTGTTCCCTCTAAGAAACTCCTTCACCAGGGCATCCTCATCAACTTCCTCAGAGCCCGACTCGATTTTCCTAATCTTCACTAAAGTTTCCCAGGCCTCAGCTAGAGATTCGAGATAGCCGTCGCCCAAGAATGTCAAGTCGCGGTGCATAAGGACACGGGCTCCATACTCAGCAATCAATGGGTCAAACATGCACTTGACCTCTTCCCTGCCGGCCTCTGCGGCCGCCTCGAGATGAGAATCAATCTCCTCCGCAGCTTTTCTTTTGCCCTCCTCACGGACTTCATCTTTCATTTTTTCAACCCCAGCAAGTTCACCATCGAGCTTCATTTTCAAGAGCCGAGTAGCGACGATTTCATCACAATATCGTTGTGACTCTTCCTGAGGGGCTACTTTATCCTCTTTCTCTTTGGAGAGTAATTCTTTCAACTCTTTGACTTGTATGGCAAGCGCATCCCTCTCTTTTTGGATGGAATCTTTTTCTAAGGCAAGGGCACCGCTGCGCTGGACTGCTTCATCGAGTTCCTTCTTGTGGGTTACCTCTAAACGAGTGACTGCCTCAGCGGTATCCTTTGCACTTTGCTCAGCGGCTTCAAGTTTCGACTTATATGAAGCAAGCTCTAAATCTTGACCCTTGATAATGTTCTTGTCAAAGCTAGCTTCTAATTTCAAGCGATCAATTTCATGCTGTCGCTCAATAGATACCTCAGAGACCTTCTCGACCAGATGGGAAAACGCGTTATGTTGAACATAGACGTCGTTATTGCAGGCAAGAGCGCTTTGTTTAACATGCCCAGAGATGTGGTGAATAGCTGGGAGAAATTTTAGGCCGTCGAAGCAGATTTTTGGGAATTTGGCCTTGAGTTCGACCATCTTCTCCGCTATGGTTGGGTCAGCCACAGGAATAGGGGGAGGAGGCTTTGAAAACTCTGATCTTTTTCGTTGCTCCCAAATTTGCCTTGTACTCGACGAACCAGAGTGTTGTTCTCGAGGAGCATCAGGTTGGTACCCCTTCTGTGAAGACTTCTCTCTATCCGGCTCCGTTGGAGGAAGAGAATCACGGGACTGTGAGGATTGGGAGTATGCCTTCTTACGATAAGACGAATCGCGGGGACGGTTGTCTCTATCTTCATAATCATCTCTGTCCCTGCGTCTGCCTGAACCTGAATCCCGTCCGGGATGATGAAATATCGAAGAACCATGAAGGCGATCAAGTCCGTGAGAGCGCCCCATGTCACCTACAAGGAATAGAGATAACAACGGGTTAAGAAAAATCTGGGAAATAAGAAAAAACTTGAAGTGTATGATGGAATGCAAATGTGCGTGTGTGTCCTAGTGTTCCCCCCAACGGACCAGTTCTTTTGTCTTTACTAATCGGAGTATTGTCTCCCTGGACCGGGAGTTGAACTCCCGCATTGCCTCTAGAGGGCGAAGAAAACTTGAGGGCTTCAGGAACGTCAAACCCGTAATTAAGTATCTCGTCAGGGATGGAAAGATTCGACAAACCCCTTAGAGAACTTTCCAGGTGCTGTGAGGAAGCCTCTTTCTCTGGCGGAATAGGCATGACTTTTGAAGTTCCGCCAACCTTCTCCTTCCGAATCTTGTATTTTAACCTCTTCTTTCCCTTCGAAGGGGAGGATGACGTTTCAATGTCATGGACTTCGACCGCCGAATTCCAAGCAGGACCCACATTCTCGCCTTGGGTCTCGGGAGCTTCATCCTCTTTGTGCTCACCTTCTCCGCGCGCATCGGGAGTGTGGCGTGACGACGATCCAGCCTGTTTTTTTTCCTTTACCGGATGCTGGCTTGGGAATAGAGACGCCCTCCGGGAGGCTAATCTGACGACCAGGGGCTAACAAGCCGAACCTCGACAATGATTCGTTTGAAACAATGGTTCGAATGTCCCGTTCCTTGGCAGGAAGAGCTCTAATGGCCTCAACGGCCTCAGAATATCGTCGGCCCTCCGGACGCGGGTTGATACCTGAAAAATGAAACGAGGAGTCAGAAAAAACATGACTCCAATTAATCGCGAATGATGACTCAGCGAAGAGACTTACTGCCTTCAACCCATCTCCTCGCAAAACCAGGAGGGCAACGCACGTAGAACCATTCCTGTTTGTACAGGGCGAATTTACTACATGCCCCTGTCAAGATTTGGCACTTGTGGTACGGCTCGAGGAACACGAAGGAAGGGCTGTCTTTTCGTTTCTTGATCATATAAATGTATCTGATGTCGCCAGAGGTTGGAGGCCTAGAGAAGACGGCCATGAAGAGTAGGTAGGTCCCATATAGAAACGCGTGACCGTTCGGATGCAGCTGCGATGGCGCAATGTCTATGTACTGCAACACGTCCCGAAGGAATAAATTAAACGGAGGCACGCTTCCCATCCAACACATGAACTTGTTGCAGGTGGTATATCCGACTGGGGGCAGGTGAGGACGATCGTGTCGCGATGGGACTAACACATCGGCGAAAGGAATCCCGTGAATGGAGCATATCCGTCGAAGTGCGGCGTCATTGATCTTCGAAGCTTGTGAATCGATAGGGTTGTCTAAAAGAATTGTTGTCTCCAGGGCATCGGGTGCTAAGTTATGGGCAGGGGAAGTCGACGGATTTGAAGTATCAGCAGTTTCTTGCCTTGATGACGGCCCAAGCCTGTCAGATATGGTGGCAGAGCTAGACTTCATAGACATCCCCAATAAATAATGAATCTGTTTAAGCGCCTGTGAAAACTATACTTGAAAAACGTTGAACGTTAGAGTTAACAACACGAATATCCCCCCCGTGTGGTGTGTGATCTAGTGCAAGAAATCGTGTAAAAGCGTTGAAAGTTTGAAGGTCGCAAAGTTGTTGCTATAAATCTGAGCATCAAGTCATCGCCTTCGGAGACCGTCATCGCTGACCGTCCCTAGAAGCCTGCCTTTTGGCGATTACAATTCCAGATCCAGAAAACGTATGGTAATCTAAGATTCAGATTTACGTTTACGGAAGCTAAGAAGTTAGTGATCCAGGTCGGCTTCACATATGCTAGGGTGCTTGGGCCCTGTTCCTTGTTTGACTATACGGGTAGATATAGTTAATGAATGTCCAGCGTTTGCGACTATTCGGCTAAGTCTATTGTTCGGCTAAGTCATGGTTCGGCTAAGACATTGTTCGGCTATGTCATTGTTCGGCTAAGTCATGGTTCGGCTAAGACATTGTTCGGCTATGTCATTGTTCGGCTAAGTCACGGTTCGGCCAAGACATTGCTCGGCCACGTCATTGTTTGGCTAAGTCATGGTTCGGCTAAGACATTGTTCGGCCACGTCATTGTTCGGCTAAGTCATGGTTCGGCAGAGACATTGTTCGGCTATGCCATTGTTCGGCTAAGTCATTGTTCGGCTAAGTCATTGATCGTCTAAGTCTTTGTTCGGCTAGGTCATTGTTCGGCTAAACCTGTGTTCGGCTAAATTTTGGTTCGGCCAAGTCATTATTCGGTGTGTAAGTCGTGTTCAGCTTTGTTTTGTTCGGCGTGTTTTAGCCTGAGTATGGTACGGTGTTTATGACTGTTCGGCTGAGATGACGGTCGGCACACTGTCCTTGACATTGGCCTCATCTCTTCCTCCATCCACACCGAACCACGAGGGCACATCGTTCGACAAGTTACGCCAGACCATACCGCTCGACGCCCTTGACCATCTCCTATTTCCTCCATGTTTCTCCTTCCACCAATCTGGTCCGGCATAAAATACTTATGCCGAACCACGGTGTGACTACCAATGATTTCCTACCACCCTCGTCGCGTGGCTCGACACTCCAGTCAAGGCTCGATTTATCCCATCAATTAAGGGAGTTCGAGCGTAAAGGCTGCAGTTAGGTGAGAGGATCAGTACCTAGTAGGTAAGGTGAAGACTTGGGAAGAATCGGCTAGTTGTATATTGGTTGGTAGCTTCGGCAGGTGCAAGGCAGAGGTTAGAAGTGTGAAAAGAGAAAGAAGGGTAGAGGTGCTGGCTTTTATAGGGAAAACAGAAAAAGTCGAAAAGGCTACATCCGGTGGAACCGGTCAAAGTCATAACGTTCGGCATCGGCGTATAATGGTGTCCGGCACTAAAGGTTCGTTCGGCCAGAAAGCATCGTTCGGTTACGAATGTCTCGCTCGGCATTTAGAACACAGTCGGCACACACCTAAACCACTGGGATTCTCAAAAAGGCATCTCCACTAGAGGCTAGTCACGTGATACACTTTGGGGGGCAAGTGTTTCCTGGAGATTTGACCAGGCAACTAGAACTCGGCATACTACGAGAACTCGGCACAAGTAGTACTCGGCATCCAGTGGAACTCGGCAACATGAGTACTCGGCATCAAGTAGTACTCGGCATCCAGTGGAACTCGGCAACAGGAATACTCGGCATCAAGTAGCACTCGGCATCCAGGAGCACTCGGCATCTAGGAGTACTCGGCGTTAGAAGGCGTTCGGCGCATATGACTACTCGATATGGCAGTATCGTTCGGCCAAAGGGATCGTTCGGCCAGAAAGCATCGTTTAGCCAGAAGGCACGTTAGGCCAAGGAGAATCGTTCGGCCAGAAAGCATCGTTCGGCCAGAACGCATCGTTCGGCCAGAGAGCATTGTTCGGTCAAGCGCTTCATTCATACAGAGGCACGTTCGGCTTCGACTAACAACCATTCCACGCTTCCCATACATCAAACGTACCGTTTGACATAGAAAGGGTGGTTCGGCATCATTGTGTTCGGCCTATTTGGTTCGGCATACAGCGACAACTATACTTGGGCTAGAGTGTTCGGCTACCGAGCCCACTTGGAAAGTCCGGCCCATCTTTGTCTATAAATAGAGGGACAGGGTCACAGTGAAAAGGGACCTTTTTGGGAGAACACTGGGGAGACTCTGCCATTTTTCAGACTCATCTCCTTCATTTAGCAACTTCATTCAAGCATCTGATCTACGAATTGTATTTGTAATCAATCATTAAGAAGATCAATAAAGTTTAACCTCAAAGTGGATGTAGGCAATTACGCTGAACCACTATAAATCTGGTGTTCTTACTTTCTGCATTTAAATTAGCATTGTCTTCTCTGTTTAATTTATCTTCATCACTTACATCTCTACACAATCCTTCTCTACGAGGTTAGTGACCATTTTTGGTGCTAACAACTTCCATACTGGAATATCTAATGGCTGAAGCAACCCACTTGGCTTCTGATGTTCGGCTTTTACTTATTGGTTGTTCAAACATTGCTTTACCCATAAGCCTACATCCCTCTTCATACCTTCCCAGAAGAAACTCCACTTCATGTCCTGATACATCTTAGTTCCTCCCGAATGAATATTGAACTTCGAATGATGGAATTCTTCCAAAACTTGCTTCCTTATGTCTCCCACATTTGGAACACATAACCTTCCTTTCTTTCTCAACCACCCATTTTTGTCAAGACTAAAATCCTTCAAGTCATCGCTCTCCATTCCATCCCTTAACTTCTTGATCCGTTCAACCAATACTGGATCCTCAAGCAATATTTTCGATCATTACCGGTCGAACTTCTAAACAAGATAACATAACAGATTCTCCACTAGACCCAGCTTTAGATCTCCACTACACTCTGCATGTCGATAACGCTTCCAAATCTTTCCACTCTGCTATCATTGCCAACACTGCATTCTGATGCTTTCTGCTAAGCGCATCTGCAACCTTATTACCTTTCCTTGGTGTGTACTCAATTTCAAAATCATAAGCAACAATAAACTCTAACCATCTTTGTTGTCTCATGTTCAGCTCCTTCTGAGAGAACAAATACTTCAACGACTTATGATCCATATAGAGCTCAAACCTTTCTCCTAAAAGGTAATGTCTCCACACCTTCAATGCAAAAATTACTGCAACAAACTCCAAATCATGCATTCGATGTCTAACCAAATGCGGTCTAAGCTGTCGAGAAGCATAGGCAATCACTTTACCTCTCTACATCAACAAAGCTCCTAATCCAATTCCACACACATTTGTATAAACTACCAAATCCTGATTCCTTGCTGGAACGACTAACACAGGTGCTTTAGTCAACAAGTTTTTTAGCTTCTGGAATGCTTCCTCACACTTATCAGTCCAAACAAACTTCACGTCCTTTCGCGTTAACTTGGTCATCGGTGCTGTTATCCACAAAAAATCCTTAATGAACCTCCTATAATTTCCAGCCAATCCAAGAAAACTCTTTATCTCAGTCACTGTCTCAGGTCTCTTCCAATTATTCACCTCTTCAATCTTAGTCGGATCTATAGATAACCCTTCCTCAGAGACTACATAACCAAGAAACTTCGCTTGCTTCTTCCAGAAATGACACTTCGAAAACTTAGCCTTCAGCTGATGCTGCCTTAGCGTCTCAAGCACCACTCTAAGATGAACTTCACGCTCCCTTTCATCTCTAGAGTATATCAAGATATCATCTATGAAAACCAACATGAACCTATCCATGTGCTCTTGTAGAATTCAGTTCATCAGGTCCATAAAGAATGATGGCATTTTAGTTAGTCCGAACGACATCACTGACCATTCGTACGATCCATATCTAGTCTTAAACACCGTCAAAGGAATACTATCTTCTGCTACCCTAATCTGATGAAACCTGTTGCTAAATCCAACTAAGAAAATACCTTTGCTCTGCTCAACTGATCGAACAAATCGTCAATTCTAGTCAACGAATATCGATTCTTTATTGTCTTCTCATTCAACTTACGGTAATCGATACATAACCTTAACGATCCTTCTGGATTCTTAGCAAACACTGCGTCTTCTCCCCAAGGTGAACTACTAGGTCTGATAAAACTCTTGCCTTCCAAATCCACCAACTGCACCTTCAGCTCTCCCATCTCTGTAGGTGTCATCCTACTTGGTGGCTTACTCACTGGTTCTGCTCCAGGCACTAAATCTATCCAAAACTCAATAGCTTATTTCGGTGGTAATCCTACTATAGTTTCAAAGACATCCGCGAATTCTCTAACCATGAAAACTTGATTCAATTCATCTTCCAACTCCACAACACCCAACAAAGCATTCACCTCACAACTAGGGCTTTCTACGATATGTACAATCTAATCACTACAGTCAGGGTGTCTAAGCGATAATTTCCTATCATGGCAAAATATCCTAGCATCGTTCTTACTTAACCAATCCATACACAAAATAATTCTGAACTCTACAAAATCAAACACATGCAAACTGCAAATAATGGAATGACCTAACAAATCAAACTCTAGGTGGTCACTTTTCATCCCAAGTGTTGCATACCCTCCTATCGGATTTGCAACCTTTAAGGAAGTAACTAAATATGAGGGTTCTAGGTTAAGCTTATCTACCAAACAACGAGAAATAAAAGAATGTGATGCACCAGTATCAAACGGAATGCTAACAGACATACCATGAATCTGAAGCGTACCTCCCAACACTACCTTTCCTTTTTCCTCTGTTGTTGGCCTTGAGGTAGCTGGCTCCAATGCAAATACTTTGCCCCTTCCATCCTTAGCAGGCTCTTTGCACTAGTCCTTATAATGGCCAATCTGATCGTAGTTGAAGCATATGATATTCTTCTTCCCGATCACTTCCTTCGCCTTTCCAATACGACATTCATTAGCGAAATGTCCTTTCTTATCGCACTAAAAGAAAACAACCTCCGACTTCCCTTTCTTCATGGCTCCACCTTTCTGAGCACCCTTCTTATGAAAGAACTTCCTTTTCTGGCTCTGCCCCACCTGAACTTCCTTTGCCTTGTTCTTCTCCAGTGAAGCAAGCATCTCCTCATGCCTTAACGCCATCTCTACTACAACATCATAAGGATTCCTAATATGAGGTAATGTAGCCCTTGCCAATTTAGGCTTTAACCCCCTTATGAACTTCTCAATTCTCTTCATCACAGTATCCACAAAGGCATGCCCATACCTTGCCAACCCTTCAAACCTTCTAGCATACTCCAACACAGTCATCTCCCCCTGTTCCAACTCAGAAAACTTTCTGATCAAGGTAAACTTCGCCATCACAGACATGAACCTCTCCTCGAACCTCCTCTGAAACTCAACCCATGTCATCGTTACTTCATTTACTCCGACTATCACACTATTCCACTAGAATAAATCTGCTCCCTGAAGCTGTCTCGATGCAAGCCTCCTCCTCTGCTCATCATTGAGCCCCAAGTCTATAAAGATCCTCTTACAATGTAACAACCAGTTCTCTACCTCAATAGCATCTTCAGTTTCGATAAATGGGTTTCCTCCCAGCCTAACATAGTCTCTACTTAGAATAGCATAATTGTTGACCACCGGAGCCTCCTGAACTCCTTCTCTAACTACTCCAGCAGCAACACCCGCCGGCATCATATTCACGAAAGCCTGATACGTAGCTCCCATATCAACTTGCGGGACTCTAGCACCCACATTTCCTGCTTGTGCATGACTTGGGTTTCTCCTGGTATTTTTTCTGGCGTTACCAACTGTTGTGGTGCTTCCCCCAAGATTCACTCTTCCATTTCTAGCATCCATATCTGTATTCAAGCCTCATGAGAAACGGAAGAATAGCCTAAGAGAGATAGGACAATAGAGATAGAGCGTATGCTTATATATAGCAAACACAAGTACGTTACTATAGCGTTATCCCATACCACAATCTTATCTCTAATTCCTTAGGATTATGTTTTCAAAAATCATATTAGTTTAAAGTTTTTCATAAACTTATGCTTTGATACCAAGTTGTAAAATCCACTATCTAGAGGCCCGAAGCTAAGCACTACAGATGCTGATGTCATTCATAGTATTAACTTCCGGTGACCAAATACGGTAATGTTAATGGTATCCATAATATCAGAAGCACATGAATATGAAACAAAATCACAAATTTCAAAAACAATTTTCTGGTTACATTTCACAAAACATGTTTCATATTCCATTACATAATCCCAATCATTTCTCAGGTTCAGATCAAATATAATTATTATAAAATACGCTAAGGGCGACATATGAAGATGCCCCCTTGGATGACTAGAGTGCTAAATGGTCATAACTGACTTAATATAACACAGCGGAATAAAACAACAAAACAACTCCTAAATAGCTAGACATTAGCCTCCTGCTCGTCTTCGAAAGCTTTATTCGTCAACCTACTAAACCTATAATCCTTAACCCTCAGCCTACACAAATCAATTTTGAGCACCCGAGAGTTTAAAGGGAAAAAATAAACTTCGAGTCAGACATAAAGCATGGTATGAATAATACTATACATCTCGGTTATTTGATATTATGTGAGACCACGCCGCTTAGCGGAATGAGTTTCCCCTCATTTGTATCCTTTTAAAACATATATTTTGCAAATCATAATCCTACAACCAAAACTGGTTAAAACTGTAAAGCATTATCATGTAAACATACATATCAGGTAACAAATGAACTATCTGTCTGAACACTATAGTTTTGTTTGGCTAACTACTAACCTTTGGCTAACTCGGGCCTACTAGACAATATAAAAAAAATAATCTAACATCTATTAGATACTCCTCTTCTGGACGGTCTGTCCCTTACTTACTTTCTCCAGGTCAACTAGTCCTAATGGTTTTGCGGGCTCACCAATAACCTAGCTCCATACGAATATATTCCTTTCCGTGTGTAACATCATTTTATACTTAGCTATGACAAAGCCCTGCACACTGAAATTTTGGACTAAATTAGCTATGGGCTAATAGCTAATGTATATGGCGCGACCCTATACCAGTCCCATCTGGTATACAAATATCTGAGTCATTTTACTTAGGTAATCTTCCTTTAAATTTTCCGTGAAAACCTTTTCTTCTCAAACTGATTTAAACCTTTAAACCATAATTTAAACAAGGAAAATATATAGTCTATGCTTTACACAAAATCACCTTGCCATGTTATATATACTTTACACAAATCTTTGTTAATGAAAACATTTAAACCTTTGAAAGTACTCCTTTCGAAACCATTGAAAGTACCCTTTTCGAAACCAAGTAAACCCTTTTTATAACCTAGGTCGAAAGGTCAAAACATTCCTTTCGAATCCACTCATATAAACCTTTCGAAACCATCGAAAACCTTCCCTTCAAATGCTTTAAAACCTTAGACATCGTATCTTTAAAACACTTAAACATTGCCTTTCAAAACATTAGAAACGTTCCTTTTGAACCTTTCAAAACCATTGGGGAACCACCCCTTTTGAAACATTCATTAAAACCTTTCAAAAGCATTAAAACACCAAACCTTTCGAAAGCATTTGGGTTCAAGTAAAACATGCGGAACATCCTATCGAAACCATTCAAAACTATCTCTTTCGAAACTTTTGCATTTATCTTTAAAAATCTCAAACGGTCATAAATTAACAGGGTCGAAAGTAACACTTTCGAAAGCTATTTCCTAAGTAGAGAAGTGATGGTGTCGAAACCAACCTTCCAAAAGCAATGGAGAAGCGGCTTGGGTTTATAAAACAAAATAGCCCTTTCGAAGGCATCACTTCGAATGGTAGAAAGCGGCAGCAAAAGGGTTTCGACCCCGACGAAAGCATTTACTTAAAAACAACGGCACAACCTCTTAAAAACAATTCCTTTTAAAACCATTTGGCCCAGTCAAAAGCCAACCAAGTTGAAGCATCCCTTTCGAAAACAAAGCAAGCGCATTTTTCATTTGAAAGCTAAGTAAGGTTTCAACCTCCTTTGGAACCCATTGTTTCGACTTTATACCTTCCACCTTTATCCAATTTGCTACATACCAAGACTTAATACCATGCGAATTGATTTTGATGGTGATGGAGGTGGAACTACTAGGTCATAACCTAGGTGCTGAAACTGGCCAAACAGGTACAAAGCCTGTTTAAACTG
This sequence comes from Allium fistulosum, assembly GCA_030737815.1. Taxonomy (NCBI): domain Eukaryota; kingdom Viridiplantae; phylum Streptophyta; class Magnoliopsida; order Asparagales; family Amaryllidaceae; genus Allium; species Allium fistulosum. Next base: position 426,888,305 of record CM060906.1, read on the forward strand.
AATTTTATCTTTTTAAAGTAATCTTTTCAACTATTCTGCCTTTTTGTTAAAATATGATTGGTTGCAAATTTTCTTTTCCAAAAACAGTGCCGAAATTTCAAAATTAAAAAATTAAATAATTTACAAAATACCCCTTCTCCTTTTGTAAATATATAAAACATTTAAGTCTCATACCTTAAATAATTTTATATACCTATTAAAACACATAGTAAAATTTTACAAAAATTCCAGAAAATCATTTTTAATATGTTTTCTAACATATATTAATTTCAAACCCAAAAAATACATTATTTAGTTGTAAATAATAACCCAAATAATCAATTTACTCACTAGAAAATTAATATTAAATCCACATTAATTTAGAAAATTATGAAAATTCAAACACATCTCTAAAATATCATTTCTGATCTAAATCTAAAATCGCAAGGCATTTGGATGTCATTTAATAGGGTTTTCATATTAAACATATTTTAAAACCTATATGAATAAGCATAAATCATCAACAAGCATATATAAATATTTAATTATTCAAAAACATGGCATAACTTTGCAAAATAAATTGGCTTTAACCTTAAAACCGAAAACAATAGAGAATATGAGATGTAGTCATTATTCACCTTAGCTTTGAGATTAAGGAGTTTGAGATTTGAATTGATTAATCTTCTTCCTTTAGCTTTTCTTCCTCTTGTTCTTGCTAATGGTGGTCGGCCCTAATATTTAATTTTTGCAAATAAATGAATGTGTGAAATGAATTCCTAATGGTTTATAGTATTAGAATACTCTTATTCCAACTCTGCCCCTCACCTATTTGCCTAACTTATTTTATTTTTACTCATATTAGTTCATTTTAGTTCATTCATTCTCTTAGACATGGCTACCCCTTAGTTTAATCACAAATCTCAATCCTCTTATCATCATGTTATTTTATATAATTTTGCTAATTAAATATCCTAAATAATGTTGCTAAAAATTAGGGTCTTTACAGCATCTTATTGTGATGTGTTGTTTGTTAGTTTTCAATTATTGAAATAAAACGAAATTTTTGGTGATTTTAGATAGTCGAAAACTTTCGAAATGATATAGAAATTGAAGCTAAATATTTTTTGTAAAAATATAAAAGCTGAATTTTTATAACTCTTAATTTGAAAAGATACTAAGTTGAAACAAGTTTAAAATTTGTTAGGCATCTTTGTTAAATAGGATATTCGATGTTATTGGGCCAACTAATAAACATCTTTACTTTTGGATTGTCTAAGGAAAGTAGACTCTAGTCTTGAGTTTGGATACTAGAGTCCTACTTTACCTAGCTACTTACCTAACCTAATGGATAAAGAAGTTTAGTTGGACGACTCAATTACAAGATCCAAATTATAGATGTTGGGCCTTCGTCAAAATTTTAGGAAGTAAAATTGTAAAAGAATGTTTTGTATACTCTTAGGACAAAATGGAGTATTATACGAATAATGAACTTATTTCGTGAAATGTTTTAACATGGAATTGTGTTCTAAGAATTTTTTTTTAAATAGAGTCAAGTTTTATAAGAAATAATTATAAACTCAAGTAAATGTTTTATAGAATATTTTGCAACTAAATTTAGTAGTAAAAGAAAAATACTGTATGTGAAAATAAATATAACTTAAAATGTAAATAAGTGTAAATAATATTATATAAGAAATAATTTTGTGTAAATAAATGAGAGTTGAAAAGAACTTGGTGTGGTTAAGAAACCAATTAGATTAAACATGTAATTTGTATGTAGATCATTTTATTCGCATGACAGTTCTTTATCTAGGATTCGAGTACATGATTTCGAGGTGGTTTACACCAGTTAGAGTTAGGGTTTTCCACTAGATTATTGATGGCGAACACTTGATACAAATTTTTGATATGATTTTGAAGTTTTCAATCATAGTATATGACTATGTAAGGAGAACGGAAGTTTCTAGTCAAGAAACCAGATCAGATTCCGCATTAGTGAAGTCAAGTGAGATATACTAGTTTGGAAGTGAAATTTATGTGATCAAGCAAGTGATCGAATGTGATATTGCATATGGATGATAAATTGTAATGACCTGTAATTATCGATAATTAAAAATATTAAATTAAATAAGATTTTGAAATTTAATGCTGGGAGAAATTAAAATTTATGATTTATGAAAGGGAATTTTTTTAAATGTAATTTAATAATGTTGATTGAATGAAATTGACAATTGTTAATGTGATTTCAATCAACTGTAATGGTAACGCTAATTGGGAATGTAATTGTAGAGCTTAAATTAGAAATAATTGTAAGTCAATAAGAAATGAATTAAATGCTGTATGAATGGTGAAATATATGTATTAAATTGAGATTAGTTAATATAGAAAATGAAATCAGTTTGGTAAGTAATTTATAACCCTTGGTTGTAAACAATGAATTAATAAAAATGAGTTACTAAGCTGTAACAATTGATTTATTGGCATCTCATTGATTAAATCAGTTTGGAATTAATTTGGAAATCAATGAAATTTAATGTAATTAAATATTACAGCTAATATGGTGAAAGATGATAACTATAAAATATGAACATAATGAAATGTAAACTAATGTTAATTATATTCATAAGGTAATAGTTGATTCAATAATAAGAGCGTAAATCGAAATAAAAAAATTATTGAAATTAAAATATAATTAATTGGAATTTTATTACAATTGCAATTGAACGCTGAAATTAGTTTTAAATATTGAATTTGACATGGAAAATTTATTTTTAGATTTTAAATTTTATGAAATCAAGAATGATGGAAATTGTTAACTTTTAAATTTTGAATTTAAAAGTGATTAAATTAATTTAATTAACGTGAAAATTAGCCATTTGGCCACTGTCTCAAATTTCGACAAAACCAGTTTCAACGGATCCGTAACAGTGAATTATTGTAGGACAGGTTTTGTAGCGATCAGACTTATCGTTTGATCGTGCGAACTCGAAACGCGTAGAAATCAATTAATATAATTTAAATGAATGTACTTTGATTTTAAAAGCTAACTTCCGTATGCCATGGAATTAGGGTTTGAAACTAGTTCCATTGAGTTTTAAAATATCGAAAACCTATATTTCAATATATTGGATGACCCATTTTCGTTTCGGGAACGAAACGGGCTTTTCGGGTCGTCGTTATCGTTCCGACCCAAATCGATCTGCGCAATTATTCTTATCATTCTTTGTCCATATAAATAGATTTTTCTTCTCAAACCCTAGCAGCCTTTCCATTTGACTGTACGTATTTTTCAGTTCCTCACCTATTCCTCCTTCTTGAATGTCAGAATCATCCCAAAACCTAATTTCAATTACAAATCAAACTAAATTTCAAACTTTCCAAACCTTATCAAATTTTATATCGTTGGAAAGATCTCGACAAATGGAGCCTATGTCTGGCATTCGTTTTCCAAGATAGTGATCGGATTGATCATAAATCGTGGTCAAAGTTAAATTGGGGGGTTTTTAATATGAGCAGCAATTGACGAAAATGGAATATGGGTTTTGGAGAGATCGTCATGTGGAGTCGATTGGTGGTGGTCTCATGACCTAGAACTTCCTGAGGCGGCCGAAATATTTGTGTTAGGGTTTCAAAACCCCAAATTAGGTGTGGCAGCGAGGCATCATTGGGGATGCCGATGGGGGGTCGCGTGGCATCTGGTGATGCGGCGTGGCAAGGCAAGGCTGGTGGAGGTGGTGTTATGGCCTACGGCGGAGTGTAGGGGGAGATAAGGGTGGGTCCACGTGCGGCTACTTGCGTGAAGGGTCTGAATGACTGTAGCGTTAGGGAGAAGGTAAACCATATTGCGTAAATTCCCTTCTATTTTTAATTAATTTAATTTTGAATTTTGAATGTTCTAACATCCATAACTTTTCTATACGAGCTAGCATTTGGACGCGGTTTTCTCTATTGCAATCGTACCGAAATTTCGGACAACATGGGACTTGTTTGGTTGAATTCTAAGACTGTTGGATTTTTGGGCTTTGTTTGGATTTTAAATCGACTGTAAATCAAAGATGTGTGTTTTAACCCACTCACGAATACTAAACCATCTTATGTTGGTTAAATTAAATTTATGATGTGATTAGAAATTTATTGATTATTGTTTGGTATATTTAAATTGGCATTAAAATTTAATTTGAATTTATATTGAATTTAATTGCCATTTGAATTAATATTGGAATTGAATTGTTAGTTAATTACTTGATAATGATAACCAGTTAATTGTTGTGACTTATTGGTTGATTTGAATGATGATTGTGATCGATGCTTAATTGTTGACATTTTGGATGATTTGATGTTATGGCTGCCCCTCGATTTGATTATGGGAGTGTGTTCCGAGGTGGGCGGTAGTAGCTGCTATGCGTTACCACCAGTCCGGGAGTGCAAACGGTAGAATCTTACCCTGACATTGCCTCGCGTGCCTTGTCATATGCCTTATCGAGCTCACTACGAGTTTGGTTTGTGTTGTACACTATGGAGTGCCCTCTGATAGCCCTCCAGTTTACGAAGAAATTACAGTACTATATAGACTACGACGTTTATAAAAATGTGTTAAGGGGAATATGGGTAACGCCTTAATGCTATTTTAATACTTTACTTTACCGTGGACATATTATAATAGCGTATTGTATTACATATGTAGATAGTTTAATAGACCTTTAGGAGATGGAATCCCGAACATCTCTTATGTTATTGCACACACGTTATACACTGGATAGGGGATGTAAAATCCCGTAAGCATCTCTGAAGCCGTTGCACTCATATTTACTTATTTTGATTTAACTTACATAAGATCTTTTAGTTCTGACTCGATTTTTTGTCTTTTCATTATGCTCAGGTCAGCCTGAGTATTTCAGCATATTGAAGACTATCTTTCTGGAGGGCGAAGACGAAGATTTAATATATTATTACTATTTATTATATGTATTCTACTATATCATGTTGTTCCGCTGCATTATTTATTTATTCATGCTGTATGTATAACTCTGATTTATATTGTAAAAGTGTAATCAAATGTTATTTGCAAAACAGCTTCATGAACTATTTATTCGATTATTATATTTTGTCACTCCGCTGCGAGATTTTGTGTTTTGTTTTTCCTTATTTTCTATTATTTTCTTATTTACCCCAATAACAATCCTCCCTTTTGAATGGTTTGAGTTGACATGTGTGGTTTATTGTCGATTTAAACCGTTCAAATGGGTGGGTCGTTACATTTGGTATCAGAGCTTTGGTTTAGCAATAACCTTAGCTTTGTGGGGTTTGACTCACTAGAGATAGGGTGGTAATACCCTAGAATGAGTTGTTGAGCGTATATATATGAGAGAGCGTACTTGTTAGTGTTATAAAATGTTTTTATATCGTGTTAATTTATTATGTTTAGTATTTATAAATTCTAATCGGTATATAGGACGCAATGGCATTGATAGAGATTTCTAAACACTTAATAGGGCAGGCCAACACAATATTGTTTTTGAAATATAGGTAAATGAAATAATTTTACCTAGTATTATATTTTGTATATAAAAGAATAATTTTTATAAATGGATATAGTTGTATGTGTTATGTTTGTTTGTTAGGAAGTGAAATTTATAAATATTGATTTCAAATTATGATTTATAAATAAAATGAATTTAATTGGAAATTAGAGAACTTAAGTTCCGGGGTTTTGAAATTCGTTTTTAAAGATTTTGGATTTTAATATTTGTATTATTTGGAAGTACTTTGATAGAAAATTTATTTGAAAGAAATGTTTTAGAACAATTTTAAAAAAAAAGAGGAAATAAGTTATGTACTCCTCTTTGTGTCGCTGGAAAATAATTTCGGTGATGACGGCCGCATCATCGACATTCATTTTCGAGTTTCAAAGTTTGAAGACCACTATAGTAGATTTACTACACATTTTTTTGATAAACAAATCTTAATTTTTAATTTCTAAATATGATTGGATATATAAAAGCTGTGTGTGTGTATTATTTTAAATGATTTGAAATGGAACCCGGTATTTAGTTCTTTAATTACAAAATAGGAATTTCAATTATTGTAATGAAATGAAATCTTAACTATTTTAATAATTGGAAAATGAAAAATAAGAAATTAGAAGCTAAGTAACTAATGAAACTGTAAAGAAATTAGAAATTTGTAACATGTTAATTAAAAGATATGAAAATTTAGAAGATGTAATTATTGAACATTTTGTTAACTAAAATGGATAAGATAAACTTGTGTAATATTCAATTACATTCTTAAAACATATATATAACTTACCAGAAATGTTTAAAAAAGTTGTAATGCTAAATAGGAATATGTATTATACAAGTAAAACTTAAGTAATGAAAGTGTTCAAATGGAATTATTTCTATAAATAAGAATTTTGATGTACAAGAAATGTTATAAGCATAAGTTAATGTTTTGGAACGCTAATAATTAGATTGAATGGTAAAAAGATAATATTATCTAAGGAAATGTTTATAAACTTAAGAAATGACTGAAATGATTCATAAATAAGTTTATTATTAATTGACACTATAAAAGAAAGGATAAATGTGAATTAAAAGGCAGAAACACTTAAGTATGAAATGTTTTATTCATGAATATTCATATTTAATGGAAATCAAGTTATAAGTAAATGAATGTGAATTAAATTACAAGGAAACTTATATAACATTTCAAGAATTTATTTATTGATGACTTCAGATATTGAATGTGAAATAATTTATGTAAGTAAATGAATGTAAACTAATAAAAGATGACATTGTATGAATAAATGAGAATTTAAAATAAATCCGAGGTTAATAATGTGAAAAGGAACCAATAGAATAAACTTAAATATTATTTAAAATTCTTTGTTGTTTTGGCTTATGGGAAGTTGGGAAATGATACTTCAAATTGTTTAAGGTTGTATGAATAATCTATTAAGTAATAATCTAAGGTTGTTGAGCATAAGGTACACTTATTAGTTTATTTATCATCCTTGTACGATGAAAAGTTTCTGAACCTGAACAGACCATTAGTTTTGATTGTAATGGATGTATGATTAATTCCTTTTGCATATGATGGTCGTATTGTTTTGTTTGCATATGTTTTGTGTTGATTTGCTTTTGTTACTAATTGAAACAACTAAATATTTCTTTTGTACATAATTCTCACTATTTTGGATTATACAAGTGGAATACAGGTTTATGGAAGCAATAGCTACTGCTTTTGGTTTCATAAATAAAGTTGTTTGCCCGACAAATAGGTACGTTTTCGGATTACGGTTTGTGTAACGATATTTTATTGTTTTTCCCGTGGTTGGGATATTTTATTATTAAATGCGATACATATTGATTTATATTGATATTATTATTTTTCCGGATCTTACGTACAAAGGAGAATCTACCGAAATTTTTCGAAAATTTAAAACATAGAAAATTTTGTAAAAGTTGGGTTATTTTCAAATTTTATTTTGTAAATTAATTGTTTATAAATTGATTATTTTGAATAAACATATATTAGTTTCTTAATTCCTTCTTGTTTCTTTTCGAGGATGAAAAGTTTTGAGTGAGGGAGAGTGTAACGACCCGTAATTTTCGATAATTAAAATTATTAAATTAAATAAGATTTTGAAATTTAATGTTGAGAGAAATTAAAATTTATGATTTATAAATTGAATTTTTTTTAAATGTAATTTAATAATGTTGATTGAATGAAATTGACAATTGTTAATGTGATTTCAATCAACTGTAATAGTAAAGCTAATTGGGAATGTAATTGTAGAGCTTAAATTGGAAATAATTGTAAGTCACTAAGAAATGAATTAAATGCTGCATCAATGGTGAAATTATATGTATTAAATTGAGATTAGTTAATATAGAAAATGAAATCAGTTTGGGTAAGTAATTTATAACCCTTGATTGTAAACAACGAATTAATAGAAATGAGTTACTAAGATGTAACAATTGATTTATTAGCATCTCATTGATTAAATCGATTTGGAATTAATTTGGAAATCAATGAAATTTAATGCAATAAAATATTACATCTAATACGGTAAAAGATGATAACTGTAAAATATGAATGTAATGAAATGTAAACTAATTTTAATTATATTCATATGGTAATAGTTGATTCAATAATAAGAGTGTAAATCGAAATAAAAGAAATTGATTGAAATTAAAATATAATTAACTGGAATTTTATTACAATTGCAATTGAACACTGAAATTAGTGCAATATTTAAATATTGAATTTGACATGGAAAATTTATTTTTAGATTTCAAATTCTATGTAATCAAGAATGATGGAAATTGTTAACTTTTAAAATTTGAATTTAAACGTGATTAAATTAACTTAATAATAATTTATTTAATTAACATGAAAATTAGCCATTTTGGCCACTATCTCGGATTTTGATGAAACCAGTTTCATCAGATCCGTAACAGTTAATTATTGTAGGATTTCAAGTTTTGTAGCGATCAGACTTATCGTTTGATCGTGCGAGCTCGAAATGCGCAGAAACCAATTAATATATTTAAAAGTATATACTTTGATTTTGAAAGATAACTTTTGTATACAATGGAATTAGGGTTTGAAACTAGTTCCATTGAGTTTAAAAATATCGAAAACCTATATTTTGATATATTGGATGACCTATTTTCGTTTCGAAAACGAAACGCGCTTTTCGGGTCATCGTTATCGTTTCGACCCAATCGATCTGTCCATTCATTTTTATCATTATTTTTCTATATAAATAGATTTTGCTTCTCAAACCCTAGCATCCTTTCCATTTCACTGTACGTATTTTTCAGTTCCTCACCTGTTCCTCCTTCTCGAATGACAGAATCATCCTAAAACCTAATTTCAATTACAAATCAAACTAAATTTCAAACTTTCCAAACCTTATCAAATCTTATATCGTTGGAAAGATCTCGACGAATGGAGCCTACGTTTGGCGTTCATTTTCCAAGATAGTGATCGGATCGATCAGAAATCGCGGTCAAAGTCAAATTGGGGGTTTTTAATCAGAGCAGCAATCGACGAAATTGGAATATGGGTTTTGGAGAGATCGTCATGTGGAGTCGATTGGTAGTGGTCTCATGACCTAGATCCTGAGGCGGCCGAAATAATCGTGTTAGGGTTTTGAAAACCCCAACTGGGCGTGGCGGCGCGACATCATTGGGGAGGCCGATGAGGGGATCTGGTGACGCGGCATGGTAAGGCGAGGCTGGTGGAGGTGGTGTCGTGGCCTATGGCGGCGTGTAGGGGAAGACAAGGATGGGTCAACACGCAACTGCTTGCGTGAAGGGTTTGAACGACTGTAGCGTTAGGGAGAAGGTAAACCATATTATGTAAATGCCCTTCTATTTTAATTAATTTAATTTTAAATTTTGAATGTTCTAACATCCATAACTTTTCCATACGAGCTCGAATTTGAACGCAGTTTTCTCCATTGCGATCGTATCGAAATTTCGGACGACATAAAACTAGTTTGGTTGAATTTTGAGACTATTGGATTTTTGGGCTTTGTTTGGATTTTAAGTCGACTGTAAATCAAAGGTGTGTGTTTTAACCCACTCACGAATACTAAACCATCTTATGTTGGTTAAATTAAATTTATGATGTGACTAGAAATTTATTGATTGCTGTTTGGTATATTTAAATTGGCATTCAAATTTAATTTGAATTTATATTGAATTTAATTTCCATTTGAATTGAATTGTTAGTTAATTACCTGATAATGATAACCAGTTAATTGTTGTGACTTATTGGTTAATTTGAATGATGATTGTGATGGATGCTTAATTGTTAACATTTTGGATGATTTGATGCTATGTTTATTTTTTATTATGTTATCATACTGCAAGTTCCCATAGTTATTGTAAGGAAAATCACTATGGGTTGAAATGATACATACCCGAACGATCTTATAGATTAGGGAAAAATCGTTATGGGTTGAAATGATAAACCCGAGCGATTTTATGGATTTGGAAATTGTGATTCGAGATACGGGTTAAAATGATATATACCCGTAAATTTAAATTTATTACAGGTTGAAATGATATATATTCGTATCACTTGACCATATGGTAGAAAATTATATACAGACACCGGATTGGTTAAATTAAATGATTTTAAATTCTTAAATTTTGAATTCAGTTAAATGATATTATGAAATAAAATTTGATTTATAAGAACTGAATTATTTTCAAAATCCAAGCTTTTAAAATGTTGAAATTGAAATTGGTTTAAATGAATTGTTTAAAGAATTTAAATTGGAATCTTAAAGTTGAATTTTGAAATATAAATGAAATTTATCAAAATTGAGTTATTGTAAATGTTTGAATATTTAAATTTTGAAACCTATTGAATTTGAAGTGGTTTAAGTTTGTAGTTCAAACATTGATTTTTAAATTGATATATATAGAAATGGTTTTTAACGAGAATTCGAATTGAAACCATTAGCCTTTTGAATTGAAATCGTTGAACTAAGATTTATTCAAATTGAATTTTTGGAACTTAAGTTGATTTGAATTGATTTGTGAAATTTGAAGAAACAATTCTAATTTGTAACTATTTTCGATACAAACTCTTTTAATATACAAACACTTTTAACATATAAACTATTTTTCTCATATAAACTATTCTAATATACTAATAATTTTAATACATTAACTATTTTTAATATATAACCTATTTTAATATATAAACTATTTCCAATATATAAATTATTTTAATCTATAACCTATTTTTTTAAACATAAACTATTTTTATTTATATATTTTAAATTTATAAACAACTTTTAATATATATATTTTATAATCTATACTATTTTTAATATATAAATATTCCGATATATAAACTACTTTCAATATTCAACTTTTAAAGTCGGAACTATTATGATTTAGATTTAATTAATTTAAATGCGAATATTTTGATATGATGGTTTAACCTATTTTGTGGTTATGATTTTGAAAATGAATATAATTTAAAGTGAATAGTGATTTCGAAAGTGAATATGATTTCGAAAGTGATATGATTTGAAGTGAAAATGATATTTTGATATCAATTATGAATTAGTTTTGGAAATGTAAAAGAACCCACTAGTGTGAAATAAGCGCTTGGTTGTTAAAGTGATATGATTTACTCAATAAATATGCCTTTTCTCTTAAATTGAAAAGCTAAAAGTTCCAATTATATCCACTAAAAATCATAATTATTTTCTTGCAAATTCTTCGGGATAATTAATTGAATAAAAATATCAAGAATATTTAGCTCAAGTAGTTATAGGTATGGCACTTTAGGCAAAGGTCTAGAAATCATGGATTCGAGACCCTAAGACATTAAAAAGTGTGCTCTAATTGAATATAGACCACTCATGTTATTAAAAATTAATTGAATGAAATATTTGTCATACTTCTTTCCTTAACAAATTGAAACCACTCTTCACCTAACTATACATTTAAACGTATTTTTGGTTTAAATTTCTAATTTATTAACCTTCACCTTGTCTTTTTTCATGTAATTAACCTTCATTCATATTTATTCACATGGTATCGTGGTTCCAAATATTGACCAAGACTTTTCTTTGAAGATCCATTTGGACATTATCAACATTAGTACGACCACTCATAATATTTTTTTGTACATTATGACGTCAACATAATATAGTATTTATAACCTAATATGTTCGCTTTGCATGCAAGATAAAGATTATAATCATGTTTTATCATACATACAAACACATACACACACAGATATATATATATATATAACGTTTCATTTCAAGCATAAACAATTACAAAAATTATAATGTTGCCTTTAAAAGCATAAAAAATATATTACTTTGACAATATTTTTCTAACGACCCGCCTTTTTGACCTTTAGAAGTCGAAACTAATACAACCATGGTATTCACATGCCGAGCATCCAAGTGTCGGAAAGATAGATTGTTGAGGAAAAAAGAAAGAAAAGATATAACAGAATCTCACATCGTAACGAGTAATATATAATATACAATGGATCTTTAAACAAAGAAAACTATAATATGCATACATCAAACAGAGTTCACTAAACAAATGATCAGCCTGGACAGTTATAACAACCTATCCTTATAGATTGCTGATGAACACAACAACCAATGCAGCGGAAAATAAAGAAATACGTAGATACATCTTGGGAATCCAGCTCGTCTCTTGAGCTCTAAATAAAATCTGTAAATTTGCTCGGTCTAACCCGAGCATTATTAGAAAATAAAAATCGGATCAGTCTGGTAAAAAAGCCTGAGAAACACACCTCAAATGGATTTTTAATGTTATAAAACATTTCAAAATAAAAGGTATCTTGTAAGACCACGCCGCACATAAAAACAAACAGGTATTTACCTTACGATAACCAAACCATCTATAATAGAATCTAGTGATATTATAATAATGTCTAAGGGAAAAATTATCAATAATCAAGTAACTGTGATGCTTATGAGTGTACATCACAATAATACTAGGTATATAATCAAAAATTGCTAAGGCGCATTCGCTAATTATGTAGGATTCCATGAAGGTGACCTCAGTACTTCAAGAATGGTCCTCTTATACAAGGATCAGAGTTATCCTACTGAAGCAACAGTACATCCCTAGTAATGTACAATAGGAAATACATAGATGACAATGCAAGGCCGAATGCATCACTCCATGCATGCATAACAAAAGTAGGCAACTTTAGGAAGGAGATGACTGCACCTTTATGGTTTAGCTAAACCCCTGGTCATGCATCCTATCTCGGGTTTTAGTCATTACTGCTGGTGAGGCTACGTCCAGCATTCCAGCTCATGCAGCACCACCTGAACAGATCATGAAATCCCACATATATTCCTATACCCCACGGGTCTCAGGACCACGCATGGATTCCCACATCTCAACAATGATCTCGGAATCACACATGGATTCTCATACCCCAATGGGTCTTGGAATCACACAAGGATTCCAACATCCAAAATAAATCTTGGAATCACATATGGATTCCCACACCCTAACGGGTCTCAGAATCACACATGGATTCCAACATCCAAAATAGATCTCGAAATCACACATGGATTCCAACACCCCAACGGGTCTCAGATTCATACATGAACTCCAACATCCAAAAAAGATCTTGAATCTCCTATAAGCATAGAACCCGTATATGGTTTTGTATCGGTTACATTTTTGATTCATCTCTTACAAGTACACTCCCTTTCTTACCGGATGTTCCAAAACTAATCGATCGATTTCTGGAATGCTCAATACTGGCTCTTTTGAAAATGACTAGACAATACATAAGAGTGGGAATATCCCCCTAACCGTCTATGTGGATGGATTTCCTCATCATTTGTCCTAGAAGAACACAAAATGAGTTTATACGTACAGTATAGGACCATAGACGGTAACTGTACCATATAATCCCTATGTTTCTCCTAGATATTTCCAGAGCTAAAATCCTTCGATGTTAAGTATGGAATATTTTTGTACCACCAAAATTAAGAAGGATTACATATTTAGGTCAAGGTTTGATAGTCGGTTATTTAACTATCAAATAAACAAACATTCAAAACAGAGATTACATTTCCTATGCAAATCACTAAGCCTCTTAAATCAATCCTTCATTAATTTTCTTTCTAGAGTATTTAACAAAATATTCATACACTTATCTCACTACAATAAGTATATTCACAAACCATTCCTTCCGAAACTTGGAAAACCATTTTCACATACTTATAAAATGGTATAAGTATATTCACCATACAGTTAGAGAGATTTTCTATTCCAAAATCATATTAAAATGTTCAAACCCAAATATCATCAAAACAGAGATATTAATAACCCAAAACACTAATCCTTTTCATAAATCTCCTTTATAAATCACCAAATCTATTTATAAAGCTTCTTTATAAATCTCCAATCTATTTATAAAAATACACTTTTAAAATCTCAAAAACGCATCTATAAAACTTCCCTTCCAAATCGCTAAACCATTTATAAAACTCATTTCTAAAATCATTCGAAATCCAACTTCTTCTGCAAATTTCAAACCTCTTTCACATTTATAAACTCCTTAAAATAAGTCCTTTTATAAACAATTTATTAGTTAATTGTAAAAAATAAAAACTTCAACGTCATAAAGATAAATTTTAAACATTTTAAAATAATATAATTATTATCCCTTTTGAAATTATTTTGAAAGGAGGACCTAAATGATTGAATTGTTTTGCTTAATGAGATGGCATATCTGTTAAATTAATCTTGGTTTAGATCTGAAATTAAGCAACAGTTATTTTTGAAAAGAATTTGAAAAGTTGTGGCAACCAACCATATGCTTACAATTAGGCAGGTTAGTTAGAAAGTGTTTGCTTTAATTGGCATTAAATCAGGTTTACCCAGAAAAGTGGGTTCCACCTCTTTCAGAAGTGTCTTTCGACTCCAATGCTTCCGCTTTGACTCAGTCGAAACCAACCTAGACCGAAACCAATACACATGGTATCAATGATATTGGTACAAAGTGGATAGGAGAAAAGTGGATGGCACGGTGTCGAAAGCATTGCTTCCGATGGGGTCGATACCATTGCTTTGTCTTAAAATGTTAAGCGCCCGCCTTTGATTTACTAAAACTTTCAAAGGAGTCGAAACCTAAGCTATCGAAAGGGGTTTTCGAAATAGCTTTCAAAGAAGGTTGCCATCTTTCATTTTTAAGTATGATGCTTTCGAATGAATCCCTTGTTTATAAAACAATGCTTTCGAAAATGGTGGTTCCGACCTGGTCGAAACCTTGCTGCCGTTCTTTTGCCTTTCGAGTGTATTGAAGTCATCAATGCTTTCGAAGGGTAGCCTCTTTTCTGAACTTATATTAAGCCACTTCCTAAAGGCTTTCGAAAGGGGTTAGTGGTTTCGAAGGCAATGGCTTCGAAAGGGGGTTTCGATGCTAACATTCAATGTTTTACTTAAAGGTCCTGAAGCTTTCAAAAGCATGGTGCCGAAGCCATCAAACTTCCCCCAAACAATTTTTTATGATGATTAAAGGTTTCGAAAGAGATACTTTCGTATATATTCACTTTGACCCAAAAGATGTTTTTAAAGCAAAATACAATGGTTTCAAAAGGGTTACTTTCATTGATGTCGAAGCTATGTTTATAAGGATTACTAAGTAATGTTTTGATACTTTCGAAAGGTACATTTTGACTTTGAAATAGATGATTTAAAAAGCTTCGAAAGGTATATATTTAATGTTTTGAAAAGAAGTTTTCTATGTTTTCGAAGGAGATTATCCAGGGGTTTCGAAAGTAACGTTTTAAGGTTTCGAAAGCCTTAGTTTTCAAAAAAAATAACCCAATCTCATTTTAAAGAAAAACACGGCACAAATAAAGTGTTTTGAAATGGAGCATTGAGGAATTTTTCCTTGATTAATGGGTTAAAGTGATTGACCAAGTTTTATATAAAATGATTCCAAGGATATTAAACCACAGGAGTTAGTATTATTATGTTTGCTTCTTCATATATGTATTTGAATATATTCACATTGTAATGAACCCATAATGGTAATTTGGGGAAGGGTAGAATAACCAGCTAGGTTGACCTAGTAGTGAATATAAATTAAATTAATTAAAGATATTGGCAGGGGCTAATAGGTTCATAGTAAGCCCATGAAAACTATGTTTAAAAGAAGATGTCAGGAAGACAGGTTCATAGTTAGCCCATGAAAACTATGATTTGATATTGGTAGGGGTTAATAGGTTTGTACTTAGCCCATGAAAACTATATCTGAATTAAGATATTGACAGAATCAGTAGGTTCTTAGTCAACCCATGAAAACTAGGATAAGAGGAAAGATATTGGAGTTAATAAAAGGTTCAGGGAGAACCCATAAAATAGTAAAGATATTGGCAGGGGCCAATAGGTTCTTGGTGATCCCATGAAAACTATGATACTGGACAGGGAGTCCATGAACATTAAACATGTTATTAGTTAGCTCATGAAAAATAATGGATTAATAGTGACCCTATAAACTATAAATGAGACTGTTAGTCAGAATGAATGGGGTGGGAAATCCAGAATTGATTTACTTGCTTGCATATCATCATATTATTTTGAGATGTTTTAACCACTGTGGACACTACACCAAAACAGGCAAATCCTAACATTTATAAGTGTTACAAATAATTTCAGTAACACTTTTTGAGTGTTACTAATGGACTGTGAGGAATGGAGCGGCCAAATTTGTAACACTTATAAGTGTTACAAACATACGTATTACTAACACATATAAGTGTTGGTACCTAAATATACGGTAACACTTATAAGTGTTGGTACAGAAATATACGGTAACGCTTATAAGTGTTGGTAACAAAATATACGATAACACTTATAAGTGTTGGTACAGAAATATACGGTAACGCTTATAAGTGTTGGTAACGAAATATACGGTAACACTTATAAGTGTTGGTATAGAAATACACGGTAATGCTTATAAGTGTTGAAAAATGATTATTTAGTAACACATACATATATACCAAAACTTAAACGCAAAGTTTAAATATAAAGACACTGCAAATAATGGTTTCCATATCACAAATAATTCATCATACATATTCAATGCAAAGTTTAAACGCTCTGCAAATGTAGTATAATATATCGTAAACAATTATTTACATATCTAAAATACCACAATGTCATATATTCAAATATTATTACAACATAAGCTTCAAAAAATATATTTCAAAATACACTTAAAGTTTAACTTCACCAGCAACTGTTCATTTACAGCCACTGTTTGAATGTAGCATGCTCCTGGAGTCAAACTAATAAATTCTGTTTTTCGATCCTTTCTTCAGAATGGTATACAACATTTTTGTATTTCTGCGCATTTCAGACCTTTTGTTCTGAGCTTCGTATAACGCTCTATTACGGTTCAAAATTTTTTCTTCAATTTCTGGATGTTCACTTAATGGCTCGTATATAACTCTAGTGCGCTTAAAAGTTTCTTCCTTGAAGTCTGTATTTTTGTTTTCATTTTCCAAAGCCCTCTTGATAAAAAACTTCAACCTCCATATGGTGAGAGGGCTCTATACCAACATCAAAATTTAAATAAATTAAGGTTGAAGCAAATAACATTTTGCATCAGGGTTATCTGCAGAAACCACTCTCTGAATAACTTATCAGAAAAATGAGTCTGGTCCTATAACTTAAAGTGTACATCAACAATCAAATGCAACAGTTATACTTTTCCAGAAACGAGAACAGAACTTTGAAGGATGTATATGTAACAAAAACAAGACAGCTCGAAACAAAGTGAAAAACCTGATCATCAAAGTCAAGGTTCAACTCATCAATAGAGTGGAACTTTGAGTCCTTTCCATAAATTATATCCAATGCCTTTGAGATATTTTCTGGAGATAATCTTGAAATACCAGTACCTATATTAATCTTATCCTGTATTGTAAGTTTCCTGTAAGAAATAATATTGGTTATTCATAAACATCATTAAGTAATTAAAGAGCCAAATCACATTCTCATTTGTACCGGTAGTAGATATGAAATAAAATATACTAGAAGAAAATGACAAACCACTTGTATATTACTATATTTTTTGCATACTCCAGTAAGTAATTACCAAGCCAAGTCACAGTGGCAAAAAACTTTAATCAAGTAGCTAAGAAGGAAAATAAATAAATAAATAAATAAAAGGGTGAAACCATCGGTCCACCTGCTTCTACAGACCACCTTATCTCTAAGTTCCTCCACTTGCTAATTTAAATCGTCAAGCTACAACAACTGAATAATATTAATTCTAAAACAAAAAACATAATTTATCTTAAGAATAAAAATGATATTCGCCAAGGTTTTATATAAAAAGAGTTGACCTCAATGGTTGCATCTCTAGCTAATTTTGCAATAGAATCCTCCTGAGCAATCTGTTTTTTTTCATGGCCTGTGCTGCTTCCTCCTCTTGCCTTGCTTTCTTCAAAGATGGACCCCAAAGAAAATAGAAGTTATCTGTACTATTAGTGAAAGGAACTAATTTCATAAGATTGAACACTGACTTTTTGAAATAAGCATAACAATCAAGCCTAGTCTAATATAAAATTATAAATTAATTACTGTAGTTGCACACCTAGAAGGTAATTATGGATGCATTTTTGAACACATTAGGATAAAAGTGAAATAGATGATGGTTATATCAATGCGAACAAATAAGAAGGCAATATGTATCTCAAATACTATTTTGCTTTATATATCTAACTTCTCCCATGTCAAACTAAATATAATCAATCAAATTGGCTAAAAATACTCAATAAAACAATATGAAGATGAGAGCAATTAGTTATTCTACATGCCCGTGTGTTTGTGTATATAAAGTAAGTCGCACTGTACATCTATCTGCAAAGTTGTGGTGAAAAATGCAATCCTCATTTCAATAAATAAATAATTCTATCCATTGTATCACAAAATAAATAGAATATGTGTGTGTAAAGCATGTTCAAGAAAAAGATTGGGCAAAAAGAGTAGTGAATGGAAAAGATAGGGTGTTTTGGTGCTTGTAGATAAAATGATAAAGAGTGGAAGAAAAAATGAAAATAATTCTGACCATGGTATCACAATCGATACATGTCATTCATTACCTCCTCCAATCCATTAAACATTGTCTCCTTTTGATAGTCCAGAAAAGGAAAGTCAAAAAAGGAGAGAAAGATAGTGGGTGCAGAAAAAATTGATCAAATTTCATTAATACCAGAAACCCGAATCAAGAGTAAAAAAATGATCGTGTTTATAAGATTTATCTTTGTTGCTTAGAACACCTTATTTATCAATGATATCAATGTCATAAAACTCAGGAAAAACTTTGTATTACCAGATAATTGGCACGTGGAAGAGCAAATAAGTTGCTGGGAGCAATATCCATCAAAATACACAAGAGAAAATTCTCAAAAGAATATATCGATGATTCGTGGCTTCCGACTTAGATGATTTGTGAAGGTGGCGGTAGCGGAGCAGTGTTACAACATCACTCGATATAGGGTTGGGCTCTATCTTCACGAATCGTCAAATTAGGCTTTAGTTTCCCAAAGGGTGATATTGGAAATTCAAAAGGAAACGGTGAAATCTGTTTAGGAATCACCTCAATCTGCAATCCAGTCAAAGTCACCTCTGGCCTCATTGACTCCACAGCAACTCGCAGTAGCCACATCATTCGAATTCCACAACCACTTCAATCACCTCACGAATTGACACGAACCAAATTGCAGCAGTTAACCACCACAAACGAAATCACCCAGAGCCCGAACCACAAAAAAAGGAGACAGGTTTTTGAATTACGGAAATAAACTCGATTCGAGATATAGGAGATTCAAAAAATTTGAGAAATAAAAATTGCGATTGTGAAAGAAGAAGGACATTGGTTTTTTTGTGAGGAAGAGCAAACCCTAAACTAAATTTTAGGCGGCCAAAATCTGTTTAGGAATGGGCAAGCGTGGGAAAAGGGATTGTGTTTACAAATTACAAAAGACTCCTTTTGTTATTAAATTATTTACGTTTTTACCGATTGTTGTAACACTTATATGCGTTGGCAAAATTAATGCAGCAGACTATTTATTTTTACTAACACTTTTTAGGTATCCTAACACTTTTTTACTGTTAGCGGTTTGTGACATTTATAAGTGTTAGTAATTGACAGATATAAAATGTTGCAAAATCACTTATTTGGTGTAGTGGGATGCAGGAGCATAGTATATGGTTTTATAAAGGTTTTAGGATATTAGTGAAGGGAAAACCCATTCCGCTAAGCGGCATGGTCTCACTAGATATCTAAATGGTTTGAGATGGTAGATTATTGTACATACCAGGCTTTACGTCTGACTCGAAGTTTATGTTTTCCCCTTAAACTCTCGGGTGCTCAGTTAATTTTGAGTAGTTTGAAAGTTGAGGTTTTCAGGTACCTCTTTAGACGAATAAGCTTCTGGAGATGTGCAGGAGGCATGATAGCTATCTAGAGTTCTCTTTCATTTTGATTCTGCTGTGTTGTTACTATAAAGGCAAAGTTGATAAATTTTCTATACACACACACACACACACACACTCTCTGATCATCCAAGAGGCCATCTTCATATGTCTCTCTTGGCATATGTTGTAATAAATATAATTTCTCTACACGTGGTTCTCGTATTGGGATTATGTAATGAATTTGAAATGTTTTGAAATGGAATGTGGAACTTGTTTGATGTTTTAAATTTTTTCCATATTCATGTGTTTCTTTGTATCAATGTATCTAACATTACCGTATTTGGTCATTGAGGATTAATAACTATGGATGACTGCAGCATCCGTAGCAGTTAGTTTTAGGCCTCCAAGTAGGGGATGTTACAAGTTAGTATCAGAGCATAGGTTTATGAAACTTAAATGAAATTTAAACCTAAAATATTTTCAAACATAATCCAATGAATCTGAAAATAAGATCGGTGTTTGGGTTAACGCTACAGTAACGTACTTGTATTTGTTATATAGATATATATAAGTAGTATTCCCCTTTCTCTTAGACCGTTCTTCTATATCTTACTAAGGCTCATATGCAGATTTATGAGAAAGAAGAAATGGAAGCGGGAAATGGAAAAGGAAATCTCGGTAGAGGAAGCACCACAACTAACAGAAATGTTCGACCTAATACCAGGAGGAACCAAGGTCGACAAGCTAATTCTAACTAAAATGCTGATGCCTTTGTGGGTGTTGGAAATCCACTAGTAGATATGGGGGCGATGTATCAGTTCTTCGTCAATATGATGCAAGCAGGAGTTGCTGCTAGAGTTGTTGGAAATGTTGGAGGAGCTAATCCTATGGTTCCAGTGGGAATAATTATGCTAAGCTAAGCATAGATTACACCAATCTTGGTGGGAAGTCATTTATGGGGACGAAGAATGCCATAGAAGTAGAGAATTGGTTGTTGCATTGTGAGCGTATCTTTGCTGATTTGGGTTTAGATGATGAGCAGAAGAGAAGGTTGGCCTCTAGGCAGTTGAAAGGGTCAACACTTCATTGGTGGAATAGTACTGTTGGTGTTTCGGAGGAGGAATTGACTTGGGATGATTTTCGAAGGATATTTGAACATAGATTTATGTTTGAGGTTGTTAAATCAGCGCTGCTGAGGAAGTTTTAGATCTGGAGCAAGGAGAGATGTCGGTTGTTGAGTATGTTGCTAAGTTTGATGAGTTGTCCCGTTATGGATATAATACTATAGAGACCATCATCAGGAGGAATGAGAGGTTCATTAGGGGACCGAGGCCCGAGATTACTAGGGCGACCCTGCCAAATCTTTGTGATCCTAATAATGTAGTGGTGGAGATGGAAATTCGCCATGAGAAGATGCTTGCTGTTTGTGCTAGAGAGAAGCCAGTTGAAACCCAGGGTTCTTAGGGAAAGAAAAGAAAATTCTTTAAGACGAAGGGTGCCCAGAAGGGTGATGGCTCCAAGAAGGCAAAAGCTGACTTAGTTTGCTTTGAGTGTGAGAAGAAGGGTCATTATGCAAATGAGTGACGGTCAGGCAAGGGGAAGAAGGCAGCAGATAAGAAGAATGTGAAGTGCTTCAACTGTGACCAATTTGGGCATTATAAGAACCCGTGTCCAAAGCCAGTCAGGGCGGACAAGGGATATGATTTTGTTGTTAGACCATCATCTGCTAAGCCAACTGCAGTTGAAAATGGGAAAATTGTGATGGAAGGTACGTTTTTGATTCAGTGTATACCAGTTAGGATACTATTTGATACCAGTGCATCACATTCATTTATTTCTGAGAATTTGGTTGATAGGTTATGCTTAGAACCCACATACCTTGTTACTACCTTAAGGGTTGCGAATTCAATAGAAGAGTATGCAACTCTGGGAATGAGATGTGACCAGTTAGAACTTGATTTGTTAGGTCATAATTTTGCATGCAGTCTGTATGTTTTCGATTTCGTAGATTTAGGAATCATTTCGGGTATGGATTGGTTTAAGTATAAGGCTAGGATATTTTGCTAGGATGAGGAGATATCACTAAGACACCCTGATAGTCACAACTGAATTATATTCTCCGTGGAGAATTCTGACCGAAATAGTTGTGCTTTGTTAAGTGCTTTGGAAGTGGGAGAAGAGTTAAGTCAGGTTCGGGTAGCAAGAGATTTTGCAAATGTCTTTGAGCCAGTCATAGGACTACCACCGAAATGAGCTATTGAGTTTCGAATGGATCTTGTGCCAAGAGCTGAACCTGTAAGTAGACCACCTAGCATGATGACACCTACTGAAATGAAGGAATTGAAGGTGCAACTAGTGGATCTAGAAGGAAGGGATTTTATTAGACCAAGTAGTTTGCCTTGGGGAGCGGCCGCGATGTTCGTGAAGAAACCAAATGGGTCGTTAAGGATGTGTATCGACTATCGTAAGTTGAACGAGAGGACGATCAAGAATAAGTATCCCTTGCCTAGAATCGATGATTTATTTGACCAGTTGTATGGAGCCAGTGTGTTTTCCCAGTTGGATTTGGTGACAGGTTTCCATCAGTTAAGAGTGGCAGAGGACAGTATTCCTTTGGCAACATTTCGGACTAGGTATGGTTCGTACGAGTGGTTAGTAATGTCATTCGGGTTAATGAATGCACCTGCTTTCTTCGTGGATCTGATGAACCAAGTCTTTCGAGACTGTTTGGATAGATTCGTATTGGTGTTTATAGATGACATTTTATTGTACTCTAAGAATGAAAGGGAGCATGAAGATCATCTTCGAGTTGTGCTTGAGATGCCGAGGCAGAATCAGCTAAAAGCAAAATTCTCCAAGTGTCTTTTTTGGAAGAAAGAGGTTAAGTTTCTTGGTCACGTGGTTTTAGAGAAGGGCTTGTTAGTCGATCCAGATAAGATCGAAGCTATTAATAATTTGAAGAAACCAGAGACGGTGACTGAGATTAGAAGTTTTCTTGAACTTGCTAGCTATTACGGGAGATTCAACAAGGATTTCTCGCGAATAGTAGCACCTTTGACTAAACTAACTAGAAGGATGTGAAGTTTGTTTGGTCTGACAAATGTGAGGAAGCATTCCTTAAGTTAAAGCATTTGTTGACCAATGCACCTGTGTTAGTAGTTCCAGACGAAAAGCAAGGATTGGTGGTGTATACCGATGCATGTGAAACTGGATTAGGAGCTATGTTGATGCAGAAGGGTAAAGTGATTGCCTACGCTTCACGACAGCTTAGACCGCATGAAGTGAGATACCCTACTCATGATTTGGAGTTGGCTGTGGTGATCTTCGCATTGAAGATTTGGAGGCATTATCTCTTAGGGGAGAGATTTGAACTATACACAGATCATAAGTCTTTAAGGTACTTATTCTCTCAGAAGGAGTTGAATATGAGTTAGCAGAGGTGGCTGGAGTTTTTGGCTGCTTATGATTTCGGTATAGAATATACTCCTAGGAAAGGAAATAAGGTGGAGGATGCTCTTAGTAGAAGAAATCAGAATGTGATATTAGCTATGTTGGAAGAGTGGAAGGATTTAGCTTTGAATACCTGTAGTGTGCAGTTAAGATCGACTGCTAGTTCTACTGAAAATACTGCCATGTTGTCATGTTTAGAAGTTCGACCGGTATTGATCGAAAGGATAGCTTCTAAGCAGAAAGAGGATCCAGTATCAGCCGAGAGGATTAGATGGCTTGAGGTTAGAACCGAGATCGATGATTTGAAGGATTTTAGTCTTGACCAGAGAGGATGGTTAAGAAAGAAGGGACAACTGTGTGTTCCAAATGTCGAGGAATTGAGGAAATAAGTTCTTAGAGAATGTCATCGATCCAAGTTTATGATTCATCCTAGAGGGACCCAGATGTATCAAGATATGAAGAGGAGCTTCTATTGGGAAAGTATGAAGAGGGATGTTGGCTTATGGGTTAGGCAGTGTACAAACTGTCAACATGTAAAGGTTGAACATCAGTAGCCGAGTGGATTGCTTCAACCTTCATAGATTCCAATTTGGAAATGGGATTCGATATCCATGGATTTTATAGACGGGTTGCCAAGGTCAAATAGGGGAAATGAAAGTATATGGGTTATTGTGGATAGGTTGACCAAGAGTGCCCGTTTCATTCCAGTTAAGTCAACCAAGATGACACATGTTTTAGCAAAGTTGTTCATGAATAACATAGTTAGACTACATGGAGTTCCTAGTAGCATAGTAAGTGACAGAGATGCTTTATTCACTAGAGAATTCTAGAAGATTCTACAGGATGTGTTAGGCACTAAGCTCAAGAAGAGTATTGCATATCACCCCCAGATGGATGGGTAGACAGATAGAGTCAATAAAGTACTCGAGGATTTACTAAAAGCTTGTGTATTGGACTTTGGTGGATCTTAAGAAGATCACCTACATTTGGTTGAGTTTTCCTATAATAATAGTTATCATACTAGTATAGGAATGTCGCCTTTTGAAGTTTTGTATGGAAGGCCATGCAAATCACCAGCATGTTGGTTGGAGACTGGAGACAGATGGGTCTTAAGTCTAGATTTTGTTAGAGAGGCATCAGAAAAGATTGAGTTAGTCTGAGAAAGAATGAAGGAAGCTCAGTTTAGACAAAAAAGTTACGCAGATAAGAGGCGTAAAGACCTAGAATTCTCAGTTGGGAATAAGGTTTTCATTAAAGTATCACCGATGAAGGGTGTGGTATGATTTTGAAAGTCGGGGAAACAGGAACCGAGATATGTTGGTCCATTCCATATTATAGAAAGGATTGGAAAGCTTACATATAGAGTAGTGTTGCCGAGCAGTATGGCAAGTGTCCATAATTTATTTCATGTGTCTCATCTTCGCAAGTATGTGCATGATCCAGAGACTACTATTCCTCCAATAGGGTTGGAAGATTTGGTAGTAGAGCCTAATTTAACTTTTGTTGGACAACCAGTTCGGGTTGTAGCGAGAGATGAGAAAGGATTGAGGAATAAGCCAGTCAAGTTGGTGAAAGTTCAATGGAGCGACAATGAGAAGGACTGTACTTGGGAGACAGAGGACATGATTCAAGATACTTATCCTGGTCTACTAGGAAGGTATGTCTATATTAGCCTTATATAGATAATTGCTAGCCATGTAGGCTAGTATGGTTGTTAGGAGTGGTTACAGATGATTGCTATGTTCAGTATTTAGTCCTCACTAAATTTTGAGGACAAAATTCTTTAAGGAGGGGAGCCTGTAACACCCCTAATTTTTAATAACATTATTCAGGAGATTTAGTTAGATAAATTAAATAGAATAATGTAAATATTAAGTGATAAGGGATTGAGATTTGAAAATAAAACTTAGAGGTCGTGCTTAATTAATTAATTAATTAAATAGGCTTAAGAATGGCTTGTAGGCTAATTAATTTGCACAAGGGCATATTAGGAATTAGCCGTAACTTATTACCATAACCCTTATATATTTCCATTCCTTATACCATTCATGTTCATTTTTCTCATTTTCACAAAAAAAATCCAAACGCAAACTAATAGAGGAGCCGACCATTAATAAAGAAAGAAAAGAGGAATTCAATCAAAAGCTAGGGATTCAAGCTTAGGTGAAATTAATCTCAATCCAATCTGCTTATCCTAATCAAGGTGAATAATAATGTATACCATCTCTATTTTGTTTTATGATCATATGTTTTTGGATTTAAGATTAAATTCGTTTTTATGATGAATTGGAAGATGATATGCTTGTATCATAACATATTAGATTTAAACAAGATTGTTTAAAGATGATTTTTCATGGTTTTAAGGGTAAAACCGATTATAATTGATTTTAAATGCCATGAGAATTTATTGTCATGTAAAACATGATTTTGTAGTTGGGTTTTAGTTTTAATAATTTTCCAAGCTATGGAAAGATTATTATGAATTTTCAAAGTAAAACATGGCTAATTGGGTTTAGAAATTTATTACAGAAATTATATTGAGAATTTGGGTCTGAAATTTAGATATGTTAGATAACATGTTAAAAGTGAATTTCTGTGATTTTTGTGGATTTTTCCGAAGTTATTTACTATGAGAATTAAATTATTTTGAAAGGAGGACCAAAATGACTTAATTGTTTTGCTTAATGGAAGGGCTTATCTGTTAAATTAATCTTGGTTTAGATCTGAAATTAAGTGGCAGCTATTTTTGTAAAGAATTTGAAAAGTTATGGCAACCAATTATATGCTTACAAGTCAGTAGGTTAGTTAGAAAGTGTTTGCTTTAATTGGCATTAAATATGATTTACCCAGAAAAGTGAGTTCCGCCTCTTTCAGAAGTGCCTTTCAACTCCAATGCTTCTGCTTCGACTCAATCGAAACCAACCTAGGCCGAAACCAATACACATGGTACCAATGATATTGGTACGAAGTGGATTGGAGGAAAGCGGAAGGCATGGTGTCGAAAGCATTGCTTCCGAAGGGGTTGATACCTTTGCTTTGTTTTAAAATGTTAAGTGATTGCCTTTGTTTTACTAAAGCTTTCGAAGGAGTTCAAACATAAGCTATCGAAAGGGGTTTTATAAATAGCTTGCCATCTTTCATTTTAAGTATGATTCTTTCGAATGAGTCCCTTGTTTATAAAATAATGCTTTCGAGAATGGTGGTTCCGACCTAGTCAAAACCTTGCTACTGCTCTTTTGCCTTTCGAGTGTGTTAAAGTCATCAATGTTTTCGAAGGGTAGCCTTTGTTTTAAACTTATATTAAGCCACTTGCTAAATGCTTTCGAAAGGGGTCAAGGGTTTCGAAGGCAATGGCTTCGAAAGGGGGTTTCGATGCTAACCATTAATGTTTTATTTACAGGTCTTGAAGCTTTCAAAAGGATGGTGCCAACACCATCAAACTTTTCCCAAACAATTTTATATGATGATTAAAGGTTTCGAAAGAGATACTTCCGTATATATTCACTTTAACCCAAAAGATGTTTTTAAAGCAAAACCAAATGATTTTGAAAGGGGTACTTTGATTGGTTTCGAGGCTATGTTTCTAAGGATTACTAAGTAATGTTTTAATACTTCCGAAAGGTATTTTTTGGTTTCGAAAGAGATGATTTAAAGAGCTTCGAAAGGTATATATTTAATGTTTTGAAAAGAGTTTTTCTATGCTTTCGAAGGAGATTATCCAGGGGTTTTGAAAGTAATTTTTTAAGGTTTCGAAAGCCTTAGTTTTCAAAACAAATAACCCAATCTCATTTTAAAGAAAAACCATGGAATAAATAAAGTGTATTGAAATGAAGCTTTGAAGAAGTTTTCCTTGATTAATGGGTTAAAGAGAATAACCAAGTTTTATATAAAATGATTTCAAGGATATTAAACTCCAGGGGTTGGTATTATTATGTTTGCTTCTTTATATATGTATTTGAATATATTCACATTGTAATGAACCCATACGGTATTTGGGGGAGGGAAAAAAAACCAGCTAGGTTGACCTAGTAGTGAGTATAAATTAAATTAATTAGGGGTATTGGTAGGGGCAAATAGGTTCATAGTAAGCCCATGAAAACTTTGTTTAAACGAAGATGTCAGGAAAACAACTTCATAGTTAGCCTATGAAAACTATGATTTGATATTGGCAGGGGCTAATAAGTTTGTAGTTAGTCCATCATAACTATATCCGGATTAAGATATTGAAAGAAGCCAATAGGTTCCTAGTCCCATGAAAACTAGGATATGAGGAAAGATATTGGAGTTACCAATAGGTTCAGGGATGAAACTGTAAAGATATTGGCAGGGGCCAATAGGTTCTTAGTGGTCCCATGAAAACTATTAAACTGGATATGGAGTCCATGAACATTAAACATGTTATTAGTTAGCCCATGAAAACTAATAGGTTAATAGTGACCCTAGAAACTATAAATGCGACAGTTAGTCAGAATGAATGGGGATGGAAAATCCAGAATTGATTTACTTGCTTGCATATCATCATATTGTTTTGAGATTTTTTAACCATTGTGGATGCAGGAGCACAGTATATGGTTTTATAAAGGTTTTAGGATATTAGTGAGGGGAAAGCCCATTCAGCTAAGCAGAGTGGTCTCACCAGATATCTAAATGGTTTGAGATAGTAGATTATTATTCATACCATGCTTTATGTCTGACTCGAAGTTTATGTTTTCCCTTTAAACTCTCGGGTGCTCAATTGATTTTGAGTAGTTTGAGAGTTGAGGTTATCAGGTACCACTTCAGATGAATAAGCTTCCAGAGACATGCAGGAGGCATGATAGCTATCTGGAGTTCTCTTTCATTTTGATTCCACTGTGTTGTTTTTGTAAAGGCCAAGTTGTTAAATTGCCTCTATATATATACTCTGATCATCCAAGGGGCATCTTTATATGTGGCTCTTGGCGTATGTTGTAATAAATATAATTTCTCTGAACATGGTTCTCGTATTGGGATTATATAATGAATTTGAAATGTTCTGAAATGGAATGTGGAACTTGTTTGATGTTTTAAATTTTTTCCATATTCATATGTTTTTGTGTATCAATGTATCTAACATTACCGTATTTAGTCACCGAGGATTAATATCTTTGGATGACTGCAGCATCCGTAGTCATTAGTTTTGGGCCTCTAAGTAGGGGATGTTACATGTTCACTGCCTCCACTTGCCCATTTTCCTATGGATGCGGTACTATGGGAAAGCTCTTCTCGGTCCGGTAATGTTTGTAGAATTCGTTGAACTCGGCACTTTCAAATTAAGTTTCGTTGTCTATGATAATTTTCTATGGTACTCCAAACCTACAAATAATATTTTTTTTGTTACAAAAGTTAATCACCTTTTTAGTAGTAATCGTGGCAAGCGGTTCAACTTTAGCCCATTTTATAAAGTAATCAACTTTGACGATAGCATTTTTGGCTCCTCCCTTTATGATTGGTAATTCCTCGATTAAATCGATTCTTCAGAACGATAATGGCCAAAGGCTGACCATTTGCGTAAGTTCCAAAGATGGGACCGCGGTATCTTCACAGATCTCTGGCATCGATCACACCATCCGATGTAGTCTGCTACATCTTGGTTTATTATTGCCTAGAAATATCTGCGGTGGAGAGCCTTTTTCTCCAGTGTTTGTCCCTCGTTGTGGTCACCCAAGCTGCCTTCGTGGATCTCCATGAGGATCATCTAAGCTTCATCTTTGGTTACATACCTAAGTAAGGGAGCGGAGAATCCGCTTTCATACAACACTCCATCCTGCATTACGAATCATGGTGCCTTCCAGAGGAGCTTTTTTCGTTCAATCTGGTCTTTGGGAAGTGTTCCTCTGAGTAGGTAGTCCTTCGTCGGTGTCATCCACGGTTCTTCCTCTTCCGTGGTCTCCAGAACTCAATCGAATCCATCTGATCTATGCTTGGAGTCGATAATACTTCTATTGGGACTAGTCCTAGTGACTGTACATCTCCGAAACTAGTCGGTTTAGCTAAATAATCGGCCTTTATATTTGGATCTCTAGGAATATGGGTTATTGTATAATGTTCAATGTCGTTGAGCAATTCCCATACTTTCGATAGGTAATGGGCGAGATTCGCTCCTTTAGCTTGATATTCTCTTTTTGCCCGATAGACAACTAATTGGGAGTCATTGTAGATGTGTAGAGATTTTAGTCAAAATTCCTTCAAAATCTTTAATTCCACTATTAATGCCTCCTACTTTTCCTCTCTGGTAGTAGCGGGAAAATCTAGCCTTAGAGCATAATAGATCGACCGACCTTCGGGAGTTTCAAGCATAACTCTCGCTCCTGAGCAGAATTCGTTTGATGCACCATCGACGATCAAATTCCATTGCAATGCTATGACCGTAGTGTCCTCCTCATCATCCCGAATTGTGAATTCAGTGATGAAGTCAGCCAACGCTTGTCAATTAATTGCCCTCCGGGGATGGTAAGTTACATTGCATTGGATTTACTCAACGTTCCATTTCAAAAGCCGTCCTGAATTCTCGGGACGGTAGAGAACCTGTTCCAAGGGTTGGTCTGTCAACACCTTGATGGGGTGAGCTTTGAAAAATGACCACAGTTTCCTCAAAGCTATTAGTAAATAGTATGCCAACTTCTCCAACTTTGGATAATTTCGTTCAGCTTCGGTGAACCATATGCTGATGTAGTATACGGTCGTTGAATCCTAGCTTCCTCACGCATAAGTGCCGCACTTATTGTGTGGGCAGATACTTCTAAGTAAATGAATAGATCTTCTCCACATACTGGTTTGGACAGAACCGATGGTGTCTCAATGTGTCGCAGTAGTTCTTCAAAAGTGATCTGACAATACTAACTCCATCCAAAGTTTTTTTACCCTTCTTCAGTGCATCGAAGAACGATATGCACTTATCTATCACTCTGGATATAAACCAGCTCAATACTGCGATCTTTCTAATCAAACTTTGCATTTACTTTTTTGCATTAGGGCTTTAAAATTCTGTATTGTAGCAATCTGCTCTGGATTGGCCTCAATGCCCCTTGCGTTCACTACAAATCAATCTGCTCTGGATTAGCCTCAATGCCCCTTGCATTCACTATGAATCCAAGAAATTTCCCTGAAGAAATGCCGAATGAACACTTCGGTGGATTTTGTTTCATTCCATATTTCTAGAGGACCGTAAACATCTTCGAGAGAACATCCAGATGATTTCCAAACACTCATGTTTTCACTAGCATGTCGTCCGCATACACATCCACTGTTTGTCCGATCTGGTTTTTGAACATTGTGTTCACCAATCTCTAGTAAGTAGCTCCGGCATTTTTAGGCGGAATTGCATTACACGGTAGAAGTACAGCCCCAGGTATGTGATGAAACTAGTATTCTCCTGATCATGCTTATGCATCATAATCTGATAGTATTCTAAGTAAGAAACCATGAATAAAAGTAGTTCGTGCCTTGTGGTTCCATCAATAAGTTGGTCGATTCTAGATAATAGAAAGCTATCTTTCGAGCAAGCCTTATTCAAATCCGAATAGTCGATGCAAGTTCGCCAACTTTCCGTTCAATTTTCGAAAAAACATAGGATTTGGCACCCACTTAGGATATGTTGCATTGGGGATGAAGCCGTTGGCCAATATCTTATGTACTTCCTCTTCAATGCAGCGGATCGCTCAGGACCTAGACTACATCTCTTCTACCTCACCGGTGTGAACTTGAGATCGATATTAAGTGTGGGGCATGCTATCTTTGGTGATATCATGCACATATAAGAATGTGTCCAAGTGAACACGTCCAAGTTGGCATAAAGAAATTTTATTAATTCATTTTGCATCTTCATTCCCAACCGCGAACCTATTTTCAAGACCTGAGTTAGGTCACTCATGTTGATAGGGACAACAA
Source organism: Allium fistulosum (assembly GCA_030737815.1). Classification (NCBI taxonomy): domain Eukaryota; kingdom Viridiplantae; phylum Streptophyta; class Magnoliopsida; order Asparagales; family Amaryllidaceae; genus Allium; species Allium fistulosum. The sequence continues at coordinate 426,919,627 of CM060906.1, forward strand.
TCGTAAACTTCGTCGGTGTAGCCTGTACATCTCCTGTACTCTTCTTCGTAGGGTCCATAGCCTTGTCAATGCAACTATGGTCCTTGAGCCAGGGGCAATTCTGTAATTGCGATGCTTGTGGTACACGGATAGGGAGAGTCATCCTCGCATTCTTCTCCTTTTCACGGCACTTTGATTCTCGTAATTTGCAACATAACATTCTTTTGCAGCACTTTAGTCTCCTCTTATTACTCCTACCCCATTCTTCATTGGGAATTTAATTGGTAGACACGATGGAGCTAAAGAAACTAAGTCAGCGATTATCGGTCGGCCCAAGAAAGCATTGTAAGCAAAATACTCATCAACAATTACAATTGTCCGGATAAGGACCACTCTTCGTTCTCCTTCTCCTAGTTATACAGGTAGATCGATCATCCTAACCAGTTTCTTAGGTTCTCCTATAAATCCCTAAATCTTGATTCGACAGGCAGTCATATCCTTCATGCTGATTTTCATCTAGTCAAACGTATTTCGGAATAGAGTGTCGACCGAACTCCCACCGTCGACAAAACTCGATGCACAACCGCTGGACCGAGCCCAATCGTTATCACCATTCGATTAAGAGTTGGCGCTTCACTGTCCCAATTTCGGAACACGATGTCATCGATGATCAATCTTTATTGCTTAGCCGGAGTTTCGTCTTCAACGGCGTAGCAACTCTTCAAAAGGGCATGCTTTAGAAAACTGGCATATCGTTTCATTTCACCCCAACTCTTATGCGCTAGATGAGCTACCCTAGGAGTGATGTTTATAGCTAACCTTTGATCCATTCATTTGGGCCCATCTCCACTAGTCCGAACTAATTTCCTTGAGCATTCGGTGCTTGTGGTCCAATGGGTTTATCAGGGTTTTGTGGTTTCTTCACGTAATCCCGGAGCCTATTATTCCTTAATAATTCCTTAATCAAGTCTTTCAAATGCTGACACTCATTTGTGTAAAGCCCGTGAGTCTTGAGAAAGCAATAGAACTTCACCGATAGCTTTTGCTTTTAGGATGCTTCCCTTCTGGGAGGTTTGTTGTATCGCTTAGTTCCTCGAGTGGTAAGTTAGATGTTTTCCAAGTTATCATTCAATGGTGTGTAGTCTTCTGGCCTTAGACTCCTCAGACTTTTCTGTACCTATCAAGCCTACTAGAGTTATGGTTCCTCTTTTTCTAATTTTCATTCTTTCCTCCACCTTCTGCAACTGCTGTAAAGCTTTTTCCATTTTGTTTAACTGCAACATTACTGTGAATCACTTCCTTCGGTTGCTCATCAACGGTTCTACCTTCGATCGTACATGCTTCTTCTAGTCTTACACTACGCCATAAATGGCCTTCTGCAACACAAAAAAATGTTGGCTTAGGCCCGAAAAATGTTGCCATAGGTCTATGGCAACACTTTTAGGGTGATGCAATTTTTGCCGTTGCCTTAGACCTCAAAGGCAACATTTTGACTATCTAAGGCAACATAAGTAATATTGTTGCAATAGAACCCTATTTGGGTCTATGGCAACACCCATAGGTATCTGTAGCAACATTCCAAAATGTTGCTATAGATATTAACTTTCTGAATTTGTGGGGCCCACAATGTAGAGCATATTTGATTTTTTAATAAAAATAAATATTTATTTAATTAAATGCTATTGCACAGAATTTAATATTTAAACAGTAATTTATTTAAATAAATATTTTATTTCAACATTTGAAATAGTACAAATTCCTGACTCCACTATTTTACAATTCAATGATATATAACACTGATATTCACATATACAGATATTCCTCACTACATCACTCAGTTCACTCATTACATATGCAGTTTCAATTTATACAGACACCGACACTAACAAATATATGACGAGCCGAGTGCCGAGCCGAAGGCGAGCCGAGAAGCGGGTCCGGGCACAGCGCCGGCGGGGGTCCGGGGCACCGCAGTCCCGGCGGGGATCGACTTAGGTCGAACAAGTGGGCACCGCCCGATTCATCCGATTTCAGAAGATCGAGCCTTCTTTGAAACATGTCTTCAAGCTCATGCATTCATACACTCATGCACATTTGATTTGACTCTGTCTTCAAGCTTGTATCCAGCTGTCCAGTCTTCAATACCTGTCACATATAATTCAAAAGCAGTAATCTGGAAAATAATATTTAACTCAAACAGAAAATGAAAATATTTTTGTTATAATATTTGCCTCAGGTATTTGGGTTGTTTCTTTTCATAAGTGCATGAGCCAAACATGAATGCAACACATGGATACAAGGACACGGCACAAGGTCAAACCCGAGTCATCGACTGGATTCAACTCAGGGCCAAGCAACCAACAAAACAAACAAGAACCAAGTTCAGCAAAATATAGACAAGCCAGTGAAAGAAACACAGCAGTACACATAGGCAGCCCATCAAGCAAAAACAGTGAATGCATTACGCATGTACAAGAGAAACATAGGCAGTAATATGATATACAGAGGACTTGGAGCATCAGTTCATGTTCTGGTTTAACAAATGCAGCAGAAAGGAGCTAACAAGCTCAGATCAGAAATAAAAAACAAGCCAGTGAACCAAAATCCAACATACCAAATAATATCACATCGCAATTCATCACCGGCAAAGCAAAATCAAGCCAGTGAACCAAAATCCAACATACCAATACATCATCGCAATCCAACATACCAGATTTATCAAAGTCCAACAGAAAGATCAAACTCGAGATTATAGGAAATAAAGCCTATAAATAAATCCCAATTCATCATTGGCAAAAGCATGCGAGTGTAACCAAAATCGAGAATAATCAAGTAAACCAGAAGGCAGAAAACATACCAAATAATATCACATCGCAGCCGACGACGAAGTCAAAGCAATTCGAGCAATCAATCAAGGAGAATGAAGGAGCAAGCTACCAGGAACGTTTCTCACACTAGATTCGATCAATCAGAGCATCAAATCAACTGAAATCGCGTGCCCTAGTTTTCACAGAGAGGAACGAGAAAGAAAAATCGCGTGCCCTAATTTTCACATAGAGAGGAACGAGAAAGAAGAGCTGATGGCGACGATAGCGGTGGCAAAAGGGGTTTGAACGGAAAACTTTGTTTGGCTTCGGGTTTTGGTGTCGTGACAGGGCTCTGGTTGGAGCTAGATGGTCGCGATGGGTCAGGGGGTAGCTGGGGGTGAGGGTGACAATTTGGTGGCGATGGGTCAGGGGGTAGCTGGGGGCGATGGGTCAGGGGGTAGCTGGGGGTGAGGAACGAAAATCTGATTTGGAAATTGGGGATTTGGAAATTGGGGGTGAGAACGAAATGTTATGAAAAGTAAAGCGGGAAAACGAAATTTGGGGACAAATTGTAGTGGTGATCCATTTTAACAATCAGATTAAATATAGGCCGTTGGATCGTATTCACGCGGATTGCTAATTTTATTAATTTTTTAATTTGAATACATCTATAGCAACACTATATAAAAATGTTGCATCCTGTTACACTTGTTTAGCTAGAGCAACACATTTTTATGGCTAAGGTAACACCAAAAATACAACGTTGCAGTAGGACCAAAATTTTATAGCTGTCGCAACGTTTTAGCTGGCAACACCTTGCAAAAATGTTGCAGAAGGTCATTTATGGCGTAGTGTTAGAAACTGGTTTGCCTTTCGGTGAAATTCGTCCATAGTAGTTGGTTGTTTCATTTTAATCCATTTATCAAAATCCGTCTTCGGATGAATGGCTCGAACCAAATCCATAAATACCATGTCTTCCTTCGGATTGCTCACCTCGGTAACCGTGATGTTATATCTGTTCAAGAAAGCTCTTAGTGATTTAATGGGCCTTTAAGAAAAGCCAGATAAGGATATCACGTCCTTTGGTCATGTAGTGTGAAGTCAAAACTATTCTAGAAACTTTCTTGCCAACTCATCAAAAGTGAAAGTAGACTTAGGTGCGAATCTCGTAAACCACATGGAGGCGACTTCTTCCAAGAATATAAGGAAATACTTATAATGGACGACATCCGTAGCTCTAGCCCCATCCATATGCCATTAGTATTTAAACAAGTGATGTTTAGGGTTTATTGTTCCATTGTATGATTGCATACTCAGCATGGCGGATCTTCGAGGATATTCTTCTCTCAGGACATTTGCAGAAAAGCGGTTCAGCTTAGCATAGAACCCTAGTATTCATTTTTCCTGCTCTTTTTTCATCCATCAATCGTTTGACTATGTCACGATGTATTCTTCGTTGGTGCGTTATCTGCAGGTTGGCTGTAAGGGGCTATACTGAGTATTTGAGTCCGTAAATGATCTTGGTTTGCCAACTAAAGCCAAGGTTTTCCATTCATCAGGAGAATTGCTCATGCCACATTCTGTTGGTGTGCAGTTGGTCTTTCCATGGCTACCTGAGCTCCAACCCTAATGTTTTGTCCATTGACACCAGTATTTAATCCCAAGTCTCCACCATCAAGCTGCATATCGTCTTTGAAGTCTGAAACGAGCACGGCGTCGCCTTCTTGAAAAATCTTCACCCCATAATTTGGGTCAGCCCTAAGTTCTTTTGGCTTGGTACCATCATGTCTCCTTACTGGGATAATCCCTTACTTCCTCCTACAGCATCCCTTGCAACTCCGACAGTTGCTTCCTTCTGTCTTTGCTTTGCATCCCTCCTATTTAGGCTAGAAACAGAGGAATTTTCTTGTCCTATTCCAGGAGAAGTTTCCCTTCTGGTTCTTCTTGTGGTTGGTGGCTGCAAAGTTAGCAATGCATCCATTATATCCATGAGAGCTTTCTGACTATCAGTGAATTTCTAGTTAAGATCATTGATAATTTGGTTAAGTCACTTTTAGTAACAACTTCCTGTTGAGTAGAAGGTCCAGGTAGCAGATTTCAATTGTTTACTTCTGGCTGGTGGGTGTTTACATGATCTCCACCAACCATTGCTCCTACAGTTCTTCCAAAAGCAAGTTTTCCTTTCCTTGGAGCCATTGGAATAGCAAATCTTCAATTTCTCCAAGCAAATTTCTGGATCTAACTTCTAGATCTTATGCAATCCAAAGTAGAGAGCTAGACCAAAGCCTATGTTCAGTTTTCTCAGTGAAAGCCCCAAAATATTAATGCCAAAAAAGGATAAACCCCCAAGGTAAGGAACCTGTGAGACCTAGATCTAGTAGATAACAGTTGAAATAAATGGAAAACAACAAAAATAAAGTAGAGAGTCATAAGATTTTATAGTAGTTCGATAATTTATGGCCTATATTCACTTTATAGATTTGTTGCTTTTATATTTAATATAGTTTGTTTGAGATTACAAGAGATTAGATAGAGAATAAGTCATAAGTATAGGGGTTAGACAGATTCTAAGTCCTAAAATTTCCCAAAGTAGCTACCTTAGTGACTATTGTGTAGAGATAGAAGATGAAGAAGAGGTAGAGCTTCCGCGTAGTGATAGCAGAAACGAGATCCTAGTTTGGTTGCTTATGGTTTCTATTTATAAGGGAACAGTTGTATTGGGATAGAAGTTCAGTTGGACCAGAGTCTAGATGTCGGCCCAGAGTTGTACAAGAAGACTCAAAGTCATCCGAGTCAAACAAATGAGTCGGTGTCGAGTTATCGGACTCGACATCGAGTCATTTCCTTAAGTGCAAATGACTCCACCCTTTTTTTTCACCTTCCTATCTTCAAGTAGATATGTTTTGTACCTTTTTTCTAGTAATTCGATTGACTTTGGTGATGGTTCCTCCATCACTTGGCTTGCTTTTTTATTTGAATTGTCCTTTCTTCAAACTTAATTATAGGTCATCAAAATCTCATAAAAACACTAGAGCACACTCTGGAGAAGTAGAAATAGGTCATATGTAGTTGGTGAGTGGTTTCGGGAAGAAAAGATGAGCTGGCACCGAGTGGTTTGATTCGGGGCCCAATGATTTTATTAAGCAATCTCAAGGTGAAACTTACAGGGATATCTTCTTTCCCTCTTCTAAGCATACCTACCAATTTTTAAGTCGTTTTGTCTTCCCCTCGATGTTCTAACTCCTTTTGATCTTTGCTTGGTCAAAACTTAGTTAACGCCTCCTTTTTAATGACGACAAGTCATTATATGTGTTTATGCAAACGTAAATAATGTATAAAGTTTTAACATGAAATTCTCCCCCTGATTCTATACACACCCTGAATGTACACACACACACACACACACACACATATATATATATATATATATATATATATCCACCTTTATCATCACAAAAAGGAGAAAATAGACCACAATACTCCAAAAGGCATATTATAGAAGATAGAACACATCCATAAAGTGAATAAAATGAAAACACAATGTCACCGAGCATTAGAATATGCAGAAACATGACAGAATATCACAATGTGCAAAAACACAACAGAATGTTACAATATGCAAATACACAATAGAATACCGACTAAATGTCTAATAAAATGTGAATGAAAATAATACCAAGGATACCAATTTTGGAGAAATCAACGGTCAAAGCTCCCATCAATAAGGCGATCTATATCTGATAGGTGCAGTAGGATAAGACTATCTAAATGTAGTATGATGTCGGCCTGGTGCTGGAGGACAAGTGGAAGATCCATACTCATGACTGTGTCTATCCAGTGGTCTAGGACCCATGTAGTAGCTCTCATATTCTAGGTCTAGTAAGATGCTGACATGATGGTCTGGGTGTGTCACTTCCCAGAGCTCCTGCCAGAAGATCATGAATTGATGGTTGTGAAAAAATCATCTCATTTGAAATAAGTGGAGGTTGTAAGGCACTACCCTCATTACTCGTACCAACACCACTCTCTCAAGTGCGTATAGAGCTATATAGTCAAACTAGCAAAGATCTAATGAATCCAAGCTCCTTCTTTTGTTCTTTATGCTCCTCATTAATTGGCTGGATATTCTGCTCCTGCCTCTCCAACATGGATATTATCTGATCTTCTCTATAGGAAGAGAGAGGTTGTAAAGAAGTTGGATGTTATGAGAATGAAGGAATGTCAAGCTGCATGGGCTGGTAAACTGGAGTCCCAACATGAACCTCATCTAGTATAGAGGGATCTTCATGGCTTTAAGGGCTTTGGCACCAAATATAGAACCATAACGATGCTGGATATATGTCTCATCGACTAAAGGAACATGGAAATGATGTAGAATAGTAGTGATGTGGTTCCGTAAGGGTTATATTTTCTCTCTTCGAATTGGTTCACTATCATATTGTTCATGATGTATAAGCCCGGTTGGCTTGAATGTCTCTAAGAATATCATATGTGGCTTTATGGATATATATACCAAGTAGATCTCATCAAAATTACTAGTCTTTAGAATCAAATAATATTAAGGTGTATAAATAATGATTCTAGCTTGGTTCCTATGATTTGATGCAGACCAATTCCCATTATGTTATTCTAAAATTCTTTGCATTATACTTCGATAATCCATAAGTAGCACATCTAAGATAATATCATAGGAAATCCCCAAAATGTCGCCTAAATCCCCTTCACTAAATTCGATATTCACTCAATTTACGCTTGTATAAATTACATTATCATCTCCTCTCACTTCTATGTTAGAGCAAAAAAGAGCGACGCATCGGGGATAAATATTTACTTCAAAATTACCCGTATCAATAATATTCACTAGTTGAGCTCGAGCAATATATATTTTGAATATCATAGAGGGAAAGAGAGTCTAGATTTACCGGTCTACCTCCTAGATATTCATTCCCCATTATAGCTTTGAATCTCTTGATGTTTTCCCAATTGTTCTTCAGCCACTCTTTTACATGATTGGTAAGAATCTAGTCGATAGAGCCATATAAGATAGAGGAGATAGGTCTTTTACCTCTAATCGTTGTAGAAAGTTGCAATTTTTGTTGAAAATTGGATGGATTTCATGAATTTGGTGGCTAGGCTTTCTGGGAAGAGGGCTAAAATTCGAAATGGAGGCAGAAAAATGAAGTGGTGAAGTAAAATGATGACAAAGGAAAGTAAAAAATAGCTCTCGGGTTACAAAATGTAACTGTTGCCGGTGAATTAGTGGGGACTCACACTGGTCCATCGGTATGCTATTTTTTTGCAAGTATAACATTTTATTTTAAAGATTTTTTACTTTTTATAAAAATTGTTATAAGCTTAGTAATATTAAGTTCTTATATTATTTTAATATAAGTTTTATTATTTTATATACTTTCACTATTAAAAAGAATATTATAATTTAATTATTGAAAATCCTTTTTAAAGTTTATTATTCATAAATATTAGTTATTGAATGATAATATGAAGAATTTAATTTTTAATATAAACTCAATAATATGAATCAATTGTAAAAAGCTTAATAAGAATTTATTATTTATAAATAATATGATTGAACTGTGGTAAAACTCTTAATTAAAGTTTATTATACATAAATATAAGGGGCATTTCACCAGAAGGACAAACTTTGTAGTCCAATTAGTTTCTAGGACAATCATCCACATAAATTAATTTCAAGGCCAAATTCAGCAGAATAATTACTTTTAAGGACAAAGTCAACAGTCCAATTACTTTCAAGGACATAATTTCATAGGTTTTTGGGCCTTATAAACTAATTATTTTGCATTTTTTCCTTAAAAGTAATTATTTCAGTTGTATGTCCTAGAAACTAATTGCACTTGCTAGAGAGGCCCTTGTGGCTAATTTCCACTAAATAAATATAATTTATATCATAAATAATTTTGATGGCTTAAATCATGATCTCTTTATTATGCAAAAATGAAAATGAAAATGAGGAAGAAGATCAACTTGGAATTCGCCCCTTTCTAATAGAGGTACATGCCTGTTTATAGAGAACTCTAGCCCTTGGATTTACGACATGTGTCATCTGAAGTAAATAGATGCCGAGATTTGCTGGCTTGGCAAAAATATTTGTGATCAATAAGCAATAGTAGGGATTCATTATGGCAGTGGGAATATTGAATATGGATGCATTTTTCAACATCGATAGCTCTGGTTGTCATCATGTGATTGTTCCTTTGTTTCTCAATAAGCGATCGCTCTTGTTGGCATTCGATAGCCTTGGAGTATGAAACTTCGATAGCTCTGTCAGTCAATGTATGATAGCCTCTACCAATGACTAGTAGCTTGATTGACCAACATGTGATGACTTTTAGAAATATTGACCTTTGATGATTTAATTTATCAACCCTCGATAGATCTATCAGTCAATGTGCGATAGTCTCTACCAATAACCAATAACTTGATTGAAAAACATGTGATGACTTTGAGAAATACCGACCTTCGATGATTTAATATATCAACCTTCAATAACCACTCTTGGGATGGTTGCTTTGGCTGGGCCCGAAGAGGGGACCAAAGGTTTTCGTTAATCTCCCTTAGATAGGTGCTTTAACCAAGCCCGACGATGGGGTCAAAGGCTTAATTGACCACCACACTTCGGATGGTTGCTTTAGTCAGGCCTTTCGGTAGGACCAAGGCATCTCGTCTATCTCCCTTGGATGGAAGCTATAACTAGGCCCAACGATGAGATCAAAGGAATAATTGACGTTCACTTTTTGGATGGTTGCTTTGGCCAGGCCTTATGGCAAGACCAAAGGCTTCTCATCCATCTCTCTTGGATGGTGCTTTAACCAGGCCTAGTGGTGGGATCAAAGGCTTAATTGACCATCACTCGTTGGATGGTTGCATTGGCTAGGCCTTGTGGCAGGACCAAAGTTTTCTCATCAATCTTCCTTGGATGGGTGCTTTGACCAAGCCCGATGGTGGGATTAAAGGCTTAAATCTCCTCTTCCAGTTATGAGGTGTGATTTTGCTTAACAAGTCTTGCTAACCTCATATGCTAGGAGTTAAGATAAACATACCGCATCTCAATCTATAGGCAATTATTTAGGGAAAGAGTCTTTTGATAATCCATTTTATTCATCCAATGTCGTGAACTACAGTCTTAAATGCTCAACATTCCACATTCTTGATATAACATTTCCATCTGCTCTGCTTAATCGATAAGTCCTAGGGGAAAAACTTCATGAATAACCAATGGCCCTTCCCACTTTGGTCGCATGGACCGTCCACGGGGTCCTTAGTGTTTGCCATTAATCTTCTTGCCACTAGCTCCCCCCTTTTGAATGCTCTTCCTTTTACTTTTGAATTCTAACACTTGAAGATTCTTTGTTGGTATTCAGCTATTCATATGGCGGTTTGATCTCTTAATTCGTTAAGTAAATCGAGTGATTCCCTCTTCATCTGTTGGTTTGTTTTCTTAGGTATAAGCAATCATTTGGCATGAGGAGATCTCGACCTTGGCTTGTTGCATGGCTTCAAGTCCATATTTAAAAGAATATGTCGTATGTCTACTAGTCATTCTTGTTGAAGTTCTGTACGACCATAAAACGTGAGGAAGTTCTTCTACCCAACTTCCCTTGGCTATGCCCAGTCGTTTCTTTAATATGTTTCTAATGGTCTTATTTTTCTGCCTCCACTGCCCCAGTAGCTTTTAGGCGAGCTACTGATGAAAAACTTTTTACTATTCTGTTCTTCTCATAGAAATGAGTGAATTCCTTATTCTCAAATTGTGTCCCATTGTCAGAGATAATCTTATTTAAGAGTCCAAATGCAGCGACTATATTCCTAATAACAAACTTCAAAACTTTCCTAACAGTAATGTCTGGTAGTGGTTCAAGCTCTACCCATTTGGTAAAGTAATCAATGATTACTACTACAAACTTCGCTTCTCCTTTTAAGACGAGAAGAGGCTCAATCAAATCAATCCCCCGTATATCTAAAATCTTAGACTAGCAGCAATGGTTAATTCACTTAGTGGCAACTGCAGAATTCTGAAAAACATTTAGCATTTGTCACATCTTTTGACATAGGTAAAGGAATCCTCTGTCATATGGGGCCAATAATATCTTTGCTTCATTACATTCTATAAACCAGGTTTTTAACCAAGTAGAAGTCAACAGAAGTTAGAACGTCAACACAAAGGCGAAATGACTCGAAATCTTGGACGTACACTCGGAAGAGGCAGAGAAGACCCAAAAGAAGTTCAAATGAAAATGGAGTAAAGGGCTTAACTTGGTACCAAACCATAGGTCGGTGAGGAGTTATGCTTCCCATAGCTCCATATACTTCAAATGCTTTATATACTACTTCAACTACTCATGATCAAGTGGTTTTCCCATAGTTTGGACGAGCAATTATAAGCATTGATGAGAAGAAAGTGAAAAAAGCAAGATAATTCAAGGGCCATAAGAAGATTTTGAGAATGAACTCAAAGACAATGAAAAAGGGATTAGAACGCATCAAGAAGAAGAAGGAAGAGCTACGCAAGTGAAGAAGCCCACTTTCCATCGACAAAAAACAGATCGGTACCGAGTCATTCACTCGATACCGAATTGTTTTTTTGCTCATGGGCCTCCATGCACCCTTCTACAACATCGAGCTATCCTTTAGACTTTAGTGCAAATAGGTTTCTAACCCTATACCTTTGTTTCTCTATAAATACAAACCCTATTGCAACTAGAAAGGGATCTGATTCTCCAATTGCATAGACTCTACAGCTTTTTCATCTCCTACCTCCTTCAGAATAGTCACCTAGTCAGCTACTCTTAGCAGTTCTAGGCCATAGAACCTATCAAGCCCTTGTACTAGTGACTTGTAATCTCAAACTCTTTATTAACAACAATCAATAAAACTATAAAGTAGATGTAGGCCAAAGAATGCTGAACCATTATAAAAATCTTGTGTCTCCTATTTTATTTTATTTTATTTTCAATACTATATGCTAGATCTAGGTCTCACATGTTCCCTATAACTCAATCTTGGGTGTTGATCCATTTTTGGCGTCAAACATTTTGTTGCTTTCACTTATAGCTAAACTCAGGCTTGGATCCAGCTCTCTACTTTGGGTTGGAATTATCCAGAAGTTAGATCCGGAAAATTTGCGTGAAGAACTTGAAAAATTGCTAACAAAACGTCATGGCACAAAGGAGATCCAATAGATCCTTGGGAGCTGTGGCTCATGGTGAAGAAGGGAATGCTCATAAAACTGAAGTAAACAATCAATAGGCAATTCCGAGATCCTCTGCTCAGCACGAAGTAGTAACCAGAGGAGAGTTTGATAAGATGATCCATGAACTCAACTAAAAGATGGCAGATAGCCAAAAAGCTCTCATAGATGAGATGGACGCTTTGCTCAACCAACAACCCCAAACTACTAAGGGGAATAGAAGAGAAACATCCCCCATGAAAGAACAGGAGAATTCCTTTTTTTCTGGCCAAAACAGAAGGAAGGAAAACAAAAGCAAAGGATGGGAGATACTAAGGTTGCAAAAAACTTGGCAGAAGAAGGTAGGAGAGCTTCACTCGCAAGAACACTAGTCAGTACCGAGAGGATTTCTCTCGGTATCGAGAGAAATCAGGGGGAGTGGAGTTAAAGAATTAGAGGACATGCTTATTTTGGATGAAGAGATGGCTTTGCATCTTGATGAGGGTGATGTTGAGTGGGATACTGGTGTTAATGGACTAAATACTGTAGATAGAATTCAAACTGCCACGATAAGACCAATTGGGCGCCAACAGAACTCTGTAGGAGCGGTTCTCCTAGAGAAGGAGGACCTTGACGTAGTTGGCAAGCCGAGGCCATTTATGAAGTCAAACACTCAGTGCAGCCCCTGATAGTCAACCTATAGATTACCGCTCCAATGAGTAGTACATCGCTGACAGGGTAAAATGGTTAGTAGAGGAGAGTAGGGGCCGGATGGATGAAGATTGGAGTTCGGCACCGACCCAAACTCCATTTGCTGAAAATATTATGAGGGAAGAGTACCCTAGAAATTTCATGATGCCAACTGTGCCATCATACAATGAAACTACTCATCCCAGACAAAACTTACTCATATATGAATGGCATATGGATGGAGCAAGAGCTACATATGTTGTTTGATATAGATGTTTTCCCATTTTCTTAGAAGAAGTCGCTTTTATGTGGTTAACTAGACTCGCACCGAAGTCCATATCTATCTTTGATGAGTTGGCTAAGAAGTTCTCCGAGCAGTTTACGCTCCACGCTGCCCGACCAAAGGATGTTATGTCCTTATCTAGCTTGTCTCAAGGACTAAAGGAGTCTCTAAAAGCTTTCTTAAACCAACTCAACTTTGCTGTTACGAAAGTTATCAATTCGAAGGAGAATCTTGTAATTATGGCCTTGGTTTGGGTCTTTCACTTGGGTACGGATTTCAGTAGATGGTTAAAGATAAAGCAAACCACTGCCATGGAAGAATTTCACTGAAAGGCAAATCAGTTCCTGCGGGTGGAAGACGCAGGACCGACCGAAAGAAAGGTTGGTTATGAACAATCAAACAAAGTAATCCAAAGCAACATTGTAATAAATGCTGGAAACTCTAGTGATCAGAAGAAAACAAGTCAAAACTTTTCTAACGGGCATGACGCGAATGGGAAACGTCCGAAAAACTTCGGATTGGAAGATTACATGCCCTTGAATGACACATCGAAGAATATATATCTTACCACTCAAGCAACTGAGCAATATAAGAAACTGCCAAAAAGTGGGAAGCAATAGAGCAAGATAAACGTTTTGGGAGGTATTGTCGCATCTACAAAACCCATAGGCATAACACTATGCTGACATCTGAAAATTTTGATCGAGGAGCTTATATGGAAAAATAAGCTCCAGTAGTATGTTAAGGAACCGCAGAATGGCGGAGAAATGGCAAGACCCCAGGGTCTACATGCTCAAGGAAAACTACCTAGACCCACCAAAGAGGGGCTTGGGTGAGCTGATGAAAGACTGCTCATCAAAAAACCTTTAAGCTAGCCGGTCATCTAGGGATGAAGTAGCAAGCTATAACAAAATTATTTCATTCATTCTTATCTAATTCCCTTTCGCAAATAAACCTCTCGTGGATACTTGGGGAATTGTATAGGAAGGACTTGCCATTTTTCTACTCATTAATAAAATATGCTTTTAAACTAATGGAACCGGGTTCTTGCAGGTAAAACTCTTATGCCGCATAGCCGGCAGCACAGCCGAGAAAATGCTCTTCTGTCCTTGAACGATGGACGGGGAGTGTGGACTCATAAACTGTTAGATTGACGAGTCATGTCGATCCTCAACATTCTAAGAACTGGAATTGTCCAAAGACTGGTAACGTCGAGAAGGTCTTAACTGTCGAGTCAATGGGGAAAATTGACTCAAACCACCAGATCAACATGGAAAATCAATGTCGACCTTTTGATAGCTGACATGGACCCAAGACTAGCAACGTCAAGAAGATCAAAACCATCGGGTCGACGGTCACATCGACCCCTTACCTTGTGAAAATGACATTGCCCCAACAACGTCGGAAGGTCAAAACTACCGAATCGATAAGTCGTATCAATCTCCAACCTTCTGAGAACCGACGTTGCCCAAAGACTAGCAACAACGAGAAGGTATTAACTACAGGGTTGACGATAACATTGACCCCTTACCTTTCAAAAATTGGCATTGCCTAAAGACAGGAAAAGTCTAGTAGATCTTAATTGTTAGGTCAACAATAATATCGACCCTTCACCTTCTGAAAATCAACGTTGCCCAAAGACTAGCAATGTCGAGAAGGTTTTAATTTTCGTGTCGACGAGGAAAATATTCTCAAACCATCGGATCGATGGGGAAAATCGATTACAACCTTCCAAAAACCAGCATGGCCTCAAGATTGGCAACATTGGGAAGATCAAAACTGCCAGGTCGACAGTCGCATCGACTCCTCGCCTTTTGAAAACCAGCGTTGCCATGGCAACATCGGGAAGGTCAAAACCGCCGGATAGACAGGTCATATCAAACCCCAAACTTCTACGAACCAATGTTGTCCCTAGACTAACAACGTCGGGAAGGTCTAAACTACCGGATCGACGGGTCGTATCGATACCCAACTTTCTAAGAACTTGCGTTGCCCAAAGACTCGCAATGTCGTGTAAGTCTTAACCGTCGGTTTGATAGTCACATCGACCCCTCACCTTCTGAAAATCAGCGTTACCCATAGATTGGCAACGTCGAGAAGGCCTTAACTACTGGGTCAATGGTAACATCGACCCATCATCTTCTAAACATAGGTGTTGCCCTGGCAACATCGGGAAGGCCTTAAACCAACGGGTCGACGATCAAATCGACTTCTTCCTTTTGAGAAATGGCTTTGTTCCATCAACGTCGGGATAGTTCAAACCGACTGATCGACGGTCACATTGATTCCCTAAATTTTGAGAATCGGCATTACCCCGGCAAAGTCTAAAAGAGAAACCGACTTCCAAAAGGTCGTTGCTGCCCAGAGACCGGTAAGAGCACACTATCAGACGAAGATAGGCGTTAACATGAGGTAGTTACATAACAAAATCATTGATGCACTTTTTTTCAGAGACAGAAGTAGGTGCTTGATTGAGTTTTCAATTATAACTCTCAGGAATCTGGTGTTGCCCAAAGTAAGGCAGCGTTAGGAATGAAAAAATTTAAGATAGGTGATAACAGGGGGAATAAGCACCTAGCCCTCAATAATACGTCGTTGCCCAGAGATAGATAGCGACGAGGAGACTTGATAACAAAATCTACCTTCTAGAATTTATTGTTGATCGAAGATTGGAAACAGCGAGAAGATTCTCGAAACCAAACTAGGAATTGATCGGATAATTCAACTTCAGCCTTCTGGAATTTTCCATCGCCTGAAGTCTGGTGATGGCTAGAAGGATTGATAACCTACTTAAGGACCAATGAGATCATTTGGTCCCAACTTGTAAGAATGTTCCATCGCCCAGAGATTGGCATTACTAAGGGAAAACCCTTGAATGGAATTATTGATACACTGGCTTTCGTAGAGAGAAGCGGGAGCTTGATCAAATCTTCAGCCCAACCTTTTGGAATCTAATGCTACCCAAAGATTGGTAACATCAGGAAGGTGCCATCTTATAACATTCAAAGATCTGAAGTCACCCGGAGTTAGGTGAAGTCAGGATGCCATAACCGTTAAATTTTCAGGGATCTTGTGTAGTTCGAAAACTAGCAAGGTTATGAAGATGTATTCACTTTCAAGCCGATCGGATCATTCGATTGTAACCTGTAGATATCATCCATTGCCCGAAGCTAGGCAATGCCGAAAATGGACCTCTGGACTTGAACCACTTGTGTGCTAGTTTTCGAAGATAGAAGCAGGTGCACGACCGGATTTCCAGGAATTCTATTCTTCCCTAGAAATAGGAAATTTCAAAGAAGGATAATCAAAATTGAATAACTCATGCGCTAGTTTATGGAGACTGAAACTAGTGCTTGATCGGACTTCAACGACAGTGCTCGGACTAAGCAGGACATGCTCAGTCGAGGATAGGTGAGGATAGTCATGAAATTTGAAAATAAGTATCATTGGATTTTACCCGATCCAAGACCGAGATCAGGGAAGGTTAATTAGGCAGGGGGCAATGGATAATCTACCCTACATGTTTTACTTAAACTAATGCCCGGACTCGTGGAAGAAAAATCCCATAAATAGGAATCAGTTCACGATAGAAACATATGACCGAGGAAAAAATATTATAGATAATGTCCCCCAGCAGTAAGGAGCAAGGTAGAACTTGGACCTAAATCATTAAGAACTTGCCATTGCCAGGGGAAAGGCAATGCTAGCATGGTATATGCACACAGAGGCTGATTAGACAACTCAACCCCAGCTTGTAGGAATCAGCCGTTACCCAGAGGTAGGTAATGTCAAGGAGGATGTTGGGGATTGAACAATTCACGCTTGTTTCCATAGATCAAAACAACTGCACAATTTAACTCCCATGGTAATTCTAGTGGCTATATGGGCACGCATGGTCGAGAATAAGCAAGGATAGTCATGGAGAATTTAAGGCATGTATTATTGGACTTTCCCGGTCCAGGACCGGGACAGAAAAAATACACATAGACATGGGACAGTTGAATAATTTTCCCCACAACATTCAGACGCCACTAGAGCCTAGAGTTAGGCATTTTAAATGTTCCATAAACAAGATTCGATTCATGGTAAAGATCATGCAACAAGGAAATAAACATCCCAACCGCTTTCTAAAATAGATAAGAGCAGCGTGAAAACAGGTTTATCCACGACGACCAAACGCAAGTAGGAATAGCCACGGAATTGGTTAAATAATGGTTTGTTTTGCCAAGAAGGGCACTTTGGCAACTATATGTTGGGCCGATAAAGGAACATAACTGAAGCAATTTGCAGGATTTTATTTATATGTACAAAGTTGCAAGAAGGCGGAGCCCGCTCCTATGTAAACACGACTAAAAAGATGACCAATAGGCCAACAAGCTTCAGGTGATCCCTACTTGCTCTTCCCTCTTCATCCAAGATCCGTAAGGCCATGAACTCATTCAGAGGAGGAGCCAGATTTAGCAATAGATCTGTAAGAGCAACTGTGCCTTGTAATTCAACCATGATCAATCATCCTAGTGTAGCAGGAATAAAAGCCGAAGCCTAAGCTGTGAATGATCCGGCTCCAGGAGGAGTAGACGTATCACCATCGTACTTGAAAAGTGGTGATCGGCGAGTCATCCTAAGCAAGGAAATTTAGTGCTCAACATGATCAGGTATGTTTTACATTGAACATTAAAACCCATGGGACAAACACCCGAAGTCCAAAGGATGCCGACGCATGTTGACCAATCGAATGTTGAGCGTTGACCAAGGCAGGTGAGAAGTGTTAATTTATTCAATTTGCGTCTTGTGTCCTGAATATAATGAATGGAACATCCTATGTAGATAGCTCGCTCATGAAAGAAAAATGAGTCATATTGTGCAATGATATTATATGTCAAAACTTATCCGTTGTCGATGAATAATCGATAATGGAACCGCTGTCCGTGACGACGCGAAAACTTTTCTTTCCAGGAACACGAAAAATTAAGCAAAAGGAAAAGCATAGCGATGGAATCATTCAACATGACCATTTCCTATATGAACTTTCTTATTGGAATTCAAGCAGCAATATAAGAACAGGCCTGCGTTGATAGGTATTAGCCAAATATAGAAAGCAGACGCATCTCCAAAGCTGCATGAATACGAGCTACGACAAGCTTGAGATCCACCATATGTCAAGCGCAACCCAATTTTCGACTATCTCCACTATGAAGCAATTAGTTGCACCACCACCATCACCACCATTGCTACAGCGACCGCCGTTCCTCCAACCTTGGATAAATTTCACTCGATGGCAGGGGCCAAAAACTCTCAGGGGCAACAAAAAAGAAAATTGAAAATAATTCACAGCAAAGAGGGAACTTGTACGACTTAGGCATGGAACGATCTCCGAAGCATATATCAGATCTCCAGAGCATAGGTCAATTCCTTAGAATGAGGAATGGAATTATACCTATTTAAAATAGTTAAAAGAATATCAACCGAACGAAGGCAATGCGTACTCTTTGTCTTAATTCGGAATGATCAACCAAAGTAAGGAGATAGAGTATTAGAGCTTGTCTTGATCCGGAGCACGCATTGTTTTAAATAAAAGCATACTCTATGGGGCAAGTGTTAACCAACTTTTTAACAAAGCATAAGTCAATGGAAGTTAGAACGTCAATGGGAAGACGAAATGACTGAAATATTGGAAGTACACTCAGAAGAGATAGAGAAGCAACTTGAAGAAGTTTTAATGCAAATGGATTGAAGGTCTCAACTCGGTACTGAACCATATAAGTTGGTGACGATTGTTTTCCCCCTTTATTCTGCCTCCCAGAGCTCCATATACTTCGAATCGTTCACATATTACTCCAACTACTCGTGATTAATTGGTTTTCCAAGAGTTTGGACAAGCAATTCCAAGCATTGATGAGAAAAAAGTGAAGAAAGCAGGATAATTCAATAGCTATCAAAAGATTTCCAAAATCAACTCAAAGATGATGGAAAAGGGATTGGAACACATCAACAAGAAGAAGGTAGATCTAGGCAAATGGAGAAGTCCACTTTTCAACGACAAAAAACAGGTCGGTACCGAGTTTTTTTTTGCTCGTGAGCCTCCATGCTTACTCGTACAACATCGGGCTATCTTTTGGACTTCGGTGCACGCGGTTTCTGACCCCGTAGTTCTATTTCTCTATAAATACAAACCCTACTGCAAATAGAAAGGGATATGATTCTTTGTTGGCATAGACTCTGCCATTTCGTCATCTCCTACCTCTCCCACAACAGTCACCTAGGTAACTACTCTTGGCAGTTCTACGCCGTAGAACCTATCAAGCCCTTGTAATAGTGATTTGTAATCTCGAAAACAACTATCAATAAAACTATAAAGTAGATGTAGGCCCGAGATTGTTAAACAACTATAAAAATCTTATGCCCCCTATTATATTTTCTTTTATTTTCGATACTATATGCTCGATCTAGGTCTTACAGGTTCCCTACAACTCAATCTTTTTTGTTGATCCATTTTCGCGTCAACAACCTCTTTGCTGATTTACCCCTATTGGGATGATCCACGCAAAACCCTTCATGGGCTTCCCATAGCAGTTTACCTCCATTTACGGGGTGATATCAAGTAAGGAGTTGAGTAGCCTTTCCAATATAATATTCCATCAACTATAGTATATAAAGGGGCTTAGCACCTTAATTTCACGGTTCATTTCTTTCTTTGGGAAATATTCCTTCCAACAAATATTTTTTCAAAGGTGTCATCCAAATGTTGGAATATTGGTCTATATGGTCATATTTTTAGTCTTTTGGAGGGTACACTACAACTGCCATTCTCTTAGGTATTTTCCTCATCAGACCTTAGTTACTAGACTTGAGATCAAGTTAGAACCAAGTCTTCTTTATTTAATTCCTCCTTTATTGACTCAATACTAGGATTTTGTCAAAACCCCATGGGGAAAATTTTGACTTTGGACATCCCAATGAACTTGCTAGTTTTGTCAAAGAACCTACTTTAGCATTCTTCTCCCTCGGTATTTAATGTATAGAAAATTCTTCAAACTAAATCAACAATTCATGAATTTTCTTTAGCACGGAGCTACCGGAGCATCCTTGGTTTGGAATACCTGCCTTTATTGATCATCGCTAATTGTAAATCGCTATGGAATCTTTAACTGCAGGCAAAGGTCAATCATTCTATCATGGACTCATGCTCGACCATGTTATTGGTTGTAGAAAATCCCCACTTCATTGCATATTGTAGCCTATGCCCATCGAGTGTAATTATTACACAACCTGCCCCAGCTCCTTGCTCATTTGATGCTCCTTCTACATATAATTGCCACTTTGGCACGATCTTCTTTTCCCTTTCTAGATTCTCCTCAATAAAACCTGTACATTTTACTATGTAATTAATCAATATCGTATTACCATAATTCCAACCCAATTTATCAATCTTACTGATGTTTCGAGATTACTAAGGACTTATCTTTATGGAAAATTGGTTAAAACCTTGATTGGGTGTGCTTAAAATATGAACTTAATTTTCGTGTCGACGACAGCAGGTAATAGGCTAATTTCTCTATGACCGGATATCTAGTCTCGGCATCTTTTAGCATCTTACTTACATAATATACCAAGAATTGAATTCTGCCTTCTTCTTTGATTAGGACTGAACTAACCGCATATTCCGAAATTGTAGTATAAACGAACAAATCATCTCCTTCCACCAGACTAGAAAGCATCCATGATTTTTTCAAATTTTCCTTTAACTTTTGGAAAGCTTTTTGACATTATTCCATCCATTCAGAGTCTTTCGTATTTTTATCACATCAGATAAAGGAATAAAATTATCATTGGCTCTAGATATGAACATGCTCAGTGCTACAGCTCTCCTATTCAATCCCATTACCTCTTTACTTGTTCTTGGTTGTGCCACATCCCTGATTGACATGATTTGGTCGGGTTTAGCTTCTATTCCTCATGCACTTATGATGTACCCTAATAACTTGGTAGATTGGATACCAAAATAGCACTTTTGTGGATACCAAAATAGCACCCTAATGGGCCTGAATTTTCGCTAAATTGAAACCTCAAGTCCACCAAAGTATGGATCGTTGGTTTGGTATCCTACAAATAAACGATTAAATGCATATTAAAGAAATATCAATACAAACTCATAGCAAAATAGCAAAGTATAGTAAACATATAGTTACTGACCAAGTTGACACTTCTAATATCTAGTGTCCTTATCAGTGTCGAGCATGCATTAGAAAATCTATCCTCCCATAGTTCCAGCTTGTACCACTACTTGGACCTCAATAGCTATCTTATGGGTTGTAATAAGGAAGGAGTTAGAACAAAGTTCTGGTGATTGGTATATTACACATTTTCACATAACACTTGTTTATCCGATTGTCTTCCATTACATGATATATCTTTTAATTTTTACATAGTCGTCTTGACTCCACGATCGTGTACGATATGCCTCATCTACCCCAAGTAGACTATAATTAGTTATGTATATTTATATAAATATATGAGTATCACAATCCTTCTTTGGACCAAGATACTATTCCAGCTGGTATCCATAATTCTGCACTGTTGGGCAACATCATCAATATCTAGGCGAAATTGCCTGCATACAAAGTAGAACCTCCTGTTAGTGCCTAATAACGGCGTCACTATAATTTAGCGTATTCTATCTCGCTTTGCTTTGGGGATTTACTACTTGTACGCTTCCTATTATGGACACAGCTCCACAGACTATAGATGATTTGGCTCCTCGGACTGCCCATTCTTTTTTTGAAAGAACTCTTCTACGGATCAAATAGTCTTGCCCTAACAAAGAAACTAGCATACAACTATAGTGGTGCATTACCAAATGCGGCCTACCTTAGTAAGAGGCATAGCCCCTTAGGAGTAACCCTGCCTTTCCCATTTCGACCGCTCTAGACCAATGACGCACTCAACCTATGTAGCTCCTACTCCTTATTTGGTGCCAACACATGCTGACATAGCGTCGAGCTGTTCACCATCTAAGTTATATTGCCTAACACAATTAAGGCAATACCCTCCCTTTATACATCGGAGTGGACTCTACTATAGGTATTCCTTCAACTATACGTAAGCATATATACTCCACGGGTCCTATAGTTGGATATGTCTCACATCAGTATAATGCAAACACAACTACCAGTAGCCTCTTGTGGTGGGCAAACTTCTATTGTGCAACACTACTAACCTCGCATTCGAACCCGTTCTAATGACTATGTCGTTCTTATTTACTAAGTTGTTTAGATACGCACGTACATACATACATACATACATTCATACATATATGTATGTATATTTTACGCCCATTCTAACGTATATTTGAATATACATTCATTTAGTTATAACTTTTCTTTACTTTCAGTCATTGTTTTTCAATAAATCTTACATAACTTACTTTCGGTTTATTCTTATCATTTACTATCATTTGTTATCCATTTCTAATTTATTGACTTAAGTGTCATTTATTATGTTCTTTTCCTTTAACATTATTAGATGAAATCCTTTGTTTCCTTTTTAACTAATATCTCTCATTAGTTGACTTTTAAGACTTATTACTTCCATATTCGTTTAATTATATCTTCTTTGTTTACCGTTTGTTTTCTACACCATCTTAAATTACATACTTTAGGTTTTCCACTTGAATTGTTGTTATTATTCCTACTTACATTACTTTAGTTATACTTAAGGATTTTTATACCTTAATACGTTGGAATTACTTCTTTCCCCAAAGGAAATTGTTAACGCTATAGTTCTCTATAAATTACTTAAAAGAGGACTTGTGTTATGTGTGAAATAACAAGTAATTATCTTTTATTCTTCTATTGGAATAGACAGTAAAAAATACGATGATTCCCATATTTTGTATATCTCTTTCTTTTTGTTTACATTCCTCATTATTTCAACCGATACACTTTTATTTATATTTTTAGACAATTTATAGAAATACACCTTGTTACAAAATTCATTCCAACGTCTTAAAAGATTGTCTAATCCTAATTTAATTTATAATCAATTCTAATTTATGTTCAACAATCTATATAAAATAACCAAATCTGAAATCCTAATATGATTTCATTAATAAGTTACTAGGGACTATTTATACCCCTAACATTCCAAATCTAGGCATATACAATATTTATCAAGTTAGGGTTTTACATGACATATCGGCATATTTTCCATAATCATTGCACGTGTACAATTAAATAACCGATTTTTGATTTAAATTAACTCTTTACGCGTATAAAATTAATTAAATATCCAATTCATGATTTATATTTAGGCATAAATGAAATAGATCTATAATGATATAAATCCAATATTATTACAAAATATGTAATTTCTCACTCACCTTGCTTTAGCTTTCCAATTCTCCAAATCTAAATCCATTTCCTTTTTGTGTGGCTCCCTTTTACTCTAAATCCAATGTATAAAAAGGGTATACAGCCATTAGAATTACAGATCTAGAGAAAGGAATGGATTAAATTTAGATTAGAGTTTAAGATTCACGATTTACCTTTGTTTTTATGTTTTGAATCGATCCTACTCTCCTCTTCTCTTATTCTGCACTTTTCTTTACTTATATATATATATATATATATATATATATATATATATATATATAAAACAGTTTTACTACTTTTAGAACTTTAGAAATTACTGAGAAAAGATAATGGCAGAGCTCCACACCATGACCTAGAAAATATGAGAAGGGAAGTGAGAAACTACGCCGGTATTTATAGGCTATAAAATCAATTATATCCGTTAATAAAATATTTATTAAATACGGGCCATTCGGCCACATGTTATTGCACATTTTTCATCTGCACTGGTTAATCACCCAATACCTACGGCCGACCACTAGTCGACCGTGTGGAACCTAAGGTCGACCTTTGGCGTATTTTGGCGTTAATTAATCAACCTACGACAATTTTTTTAATTTTATTCCATTTGTGTTATCTTCCGTTAATTTCTTTCCATCTTCTTTTCATTTACACTTTATATATATTTTTCTCTGATTTAATTTAACGTTAACATTTCTTAAAATCTACGTTTCCATCAATGTTAGCAATAACATTAATTAAATTTTATTACCATAATTACATATATATAATTATTTTTTATCCAAAAACTTCAAACGTTAATAACTTTTGGTTTGAACTCCGATCCGAAAACTTTATATAAGAAAATTGATCAGAAAATCACTACAAACCCAATAGTGCAAGTTCCCTAGTCAAATTTCGACTTTTGTAAGAACTCTATTTTTTAGCATTATCATCCATTAATTAATTTCACTCTAGTTAATTGTCATAAAAATTACGGGGTGTTACATTATCCCCCCTAAAAGAATTTTGTTCCCGAAATTCCTTAAGGATTGAACAATGTAACATAACATTCAACCATTCTAAACTAATCAATCAATTAATGTGCGACCAATTTTGCATATATATGTGCACTGTGTATCACAACGTATATGATATGCATATTGAGCAATTCTAATTCGGCGCCTCCTATATGAATGCATCGTTTTAAAACAATTTTGAAAACATGATGCAAACAACCTAAATATATTGCAGTTCTATATTTATACATTTTTTGAAATTCAAAAACTTGTTCTTTACATCCGAATTTTTGCATACTTCTACAAATAGAAATATGGTTCAATCAATTTTGCATCTAATTCCTGCCATCAAAATCCTAGGAGACCATTGCTAACATCCAAATTTAGAAAAATCCAGTTTTCTAAAACTATATTCTTATGTCGGAAAAGGATCTAGATGGAAAATTCCATATTTCCATCCTTTTCTTATGTTCCTTTTTTCCACTATACCTTGGAACCTTCTTTTTTGCCCCTAATTCTCTTCCACTTTTTCCAAGTACAGTCCGCATAAGTGAATTTTGTTTTTAAATCTTTAAAAAAATATTTAAAAAAATATTTTAAAACCAGTTTCGTTCACCTACCGACAAGGTATGAAGGAAATGGCTCCATAGCTAAAATAGCTTTTCCCCTTGTCTCTTATGGCATTTTATTTTACTATCACTTCTGCTGCATAGTAAAATCTATACTAGCTAACCTGTCAAATATTCCTGCATGTCAAGTATGTGGCATTTCGAAAATTAGAAAATTCTTTCTTTTTCTGCTCAAAAATCTTTTTATATAAACTTTTTGAAATATCGGTAAAAAATTTAAACTTTAAAATTTCACTCTTTACAAAATTTTCAAAAACTTTTCTCGAAGGCATTTATTCCAAAAGTATACATGTACATGTACTCTCAAAACTTATGCCATACTACATGAGAATGGGGTCTAGTCAATAGTCTAACGTCCACAATGGACTTCATCTATTTACGCGGTAAATTCCAACTTTTCAAAAACTTTTCTTTTATTTATAACAACAACCAGTGCACAATTTCATTTATAAATTTCAGCTTTTAAGGTACATAGACATTGACTGGTGGTTTTGCAACAACTTTCCCCTGTACTTCGCTTGCCAAAATTTACTTCCTAAAGATTTTCTACTTTTTGGAATTTAAATCTTATTCCTTTTTCTTTAGTAGCTAATTAAATAAATTTTCTTAATTTATTTTATACTTTCAGCCTTTTACCATTTTCTTTTCTTTTGCATTAGTTCGGCGTCTTTCCTGAAATTTACTTTGCCTTATCGTTTTCTGAATAATATCACGGTCCACATAGAAAAAAATAAAAACGAACATTTCCATAAAAATCGTACACATTTTTTCATAATAGAAACAACTAATGCTTACAACCTAAACCTCAAAGAAAATATTGCTAAAAGCCGCCCTTCAACATCGACTGACATTAACGATGTTGTGGCCCTATAACTTCTAACTAGAGATTAAATGGACCTTCCCAACATGTCATTATTCTTCAACCTACGTATCTTAACTTTCATTTATGGTTTCTAATAAATAAGATCCATCTGTTACTTCCATTACCACATCCAATTATGAAACAAAATGTGCATCCTTATACTGTAGTGGGTGAAATATACAAGCTATGCACACTTAGAGTAATCTCATTGGCAAATTGACTTGGTGGAATAACATTTCCGCCCACTATCTTGTCTTTCTTAACTTTGAGTCTACAATTGTCCTTTATGTTTGTTTTCCTTCTTATTCTCTGTTTTACTATCTTCTTTTAATCCAAATCTTGGTACTTACTTTCTTCATCCTTGGTCCTTCATATGAGCATACCTTAGAACTCGTAGAAGTGTACTTTAATACCATTTACCATTCCTTTGCAGGTTCTTCTTACAACTTGCTCACATGTCTATCGAAACATTCCTAGGTACCTCCAATATTCTTTACACTCTATGGGGAATCCTTATTGCTACCCTGTGAGTAGTCGTCGCTATCTTCTTCATAGTCTTACCTTTTACCTCGTCTTTTCTAGGCAGTCATTCCTGTCTATTTCAAATTTAATATTTTGGTTTGGTCTTTGCTATTTTTTTCTTTAAAAAATCAAAACTTAAAACAAAATTGAAGTATTTTTATCCCAAAACTTTTATCTTTAAAAGTACAACTTAAAAACTTTTTAGCAAATTCAAAAATAACTTAGTGTTTTAACTATTAAAACTACAATTAAAATTTTTAAAAATTATTTTTCTTTTAAAGACATTTTTCAACTTTTACTTCTTAAAAATTGGCATTTTTACTCAAATCATTAATTAAGTTTTTTATTAAAAAAACTCAATTCTTATACCGAACCATTTTTTTCAAAAATACACTTTACATCATGTAAAAACAACTCTCACTCTATCATTTTATTATCACTCATACTATCTCCACTTCCAATCATTGGCAGAGTTTCTTATATCATGAGAGGGGTACTTTTTAAAAGATACTTGCAACAAATGTACACAACAATGGAAAATGTCCATTTTTCTGTGTTTTGCCTTTAATTTCCTATATTTCATCTAATCAGATTACTAAAATTATTTTTAATATAATCACCTAATCTTATTTCTAATTACTAACATTATTTTATATAAATTCTTAATATTGTTTTCATTTATATTTTATAATGTTACTACTTATTTGCACCAAAATTGGTCACAAATACCCATGGATAGATTTATGTAGAGAAGTAAGTGAAGAAATAAAATTAAAACTACGGAATAGACTAAACTAATAAAAAATAGAAAGCAATAATCAGAAACACGAAGATTTATAGTGGTTCGGTGTTGTGGGCCTACGTCTATTTTGAAGATTAACTTTATTGATCACTTATGAATCTGATTACAATAGCAAGGTATAAAGAAAACTTGATTACAATAAAGACTAAAGTTACCAGAAGCGTAAAGATCCCCAAAATGAACCATGGGGTTAGTATTTATAGAGAGAGATGATGAGATATTTCGCTAAGGTTTCGGTAGAAGGCTCTCCAAGTCCATAGGGGCCCACCATAACGATCAGTGGACTTAACTCAACATTCAGGAATGATCGGCTGAATGTTCATTGATCCTTTTTCTTGTTCCATTTCTAGTGTGATCGTTTTCAGCGGGTCCTACGTGCCTCTTGACATTGCTTATGAAATATAGAATCATTCTGACCTGTAACTTGGAAGATATGGATCGATCTTTGTTTAACTTAGATCATGCACTGAGATAGGCCGATCGTTTTTATGGCTTGGAAGAAACGATCGGCCAACAACGATCGGCCAACCTATATCTTCAACTTTATGACCTACGATCATTTTTCTAAGCTATAATCTTCATTCTGTTGAAGCCCTGGAAGTTTTAAATGAATTGGCCTTGTGGATCTCGAGATATTGATTGTTCTCTGATGATTTGAGCTGTTTTATGGATCGTTCTCGATCGATCCACGCAAAACCTTGCTTCGTCCGTAACTCGAGCATACGAACTCCAATCGACTCCAAATTTGAAATATGACTTCACGGGGCTATGCCAGCCACTTCATGCTGATTGCGCCTCAATTGGGATCCGGTCTGAATATGGCTGACCATCGTCTATAGTATTTTATGTAATCGATTCCGTTGATAACCATCCGTACCTAGCCAAGTCGATGGAATCATGGATTTCCAAAAGGTGGGATAACAGTTTCCCCCCAAAGTACATCTTGTATGATACATGATGTGCTTTGAAGCATCGCAAGCTGGAATCGTCTGAAAGAAACCCATCTGGTTCATCGAATAGTCGTTATCCTTTCATTGAACGGTTTTCTTGTCAAATGTCGTATTTTCCTTATTCTTTGTAATAATTGGTCGATTTCCAATAGCATAAACATGGGATCACTACTTGTTAGCAATCATCTTGTTTTGATTCTGGAAATTTCTAAGATTCAATAATTTAGCTTTAGTTTTTCTCTAGTTGACTCCAGGTGATCATTCAGTTTTTTGTCGATTTCAGAAAATTAAATTTTGGAACATGTACTTGGATGTATACGGGCATGTATCTGACTCCTGATCACGATTACACATTCATGAGTCATTATTAAGTTTAAGGAAATAACTTTCCATAAATAGTTTCCACCAGTCGTCATTCTTTCATGCGTGTTCTTTTTTTGTTAATACATCCATAATACTCCTTTTTTCGGAAGATAAATTTCAAGTCATTCGCGATTATGAAACGATCGGCATATGTTAGGTCATGGAATGATCGGCTTAGAGCTTAGAGAAGGATCGATCGGCTAAAAACTTGGTTATGGGATGATCGACATAATCTTTGGGTATGAGACAATCGACTAAATCTTTGGGATCGATATCGGCATACGCTTTTCCTATATAAGCTTTGATACTTAGCCATTTCCTTTCCCTTACTTCCTATCGTTCCATTCTGAAGCAAGAAGACACGAGCTTCCTTCTCTTCTTCTTGCCGATCCAAACAACGACCCGCATATCGAAAGCCATTGTCCCCCTTCAGATTTCGCCTCGATTTGATTACAAATTTTCCACCTTTCCCAGATTTCAAACTTAGTTAAACGAATCCTACACTTGCTTTATAATTTCAAGAATGAGGCATTGAACTTCATTAGCGTTATGATAACTGATTCGATGCTTTCACCTTTTCCCATTCTTATGATCGCACGTAAAGGAAATAAAGTGACTTGTCTTGTTGATGGATGATTGAATTATAGCCTTAGATGATCATTTGCTGAGGAAGATGAGGCAGTGGATATGAAGAAGTCGTACGATCGATCCTTCATGATCATTCTTTGATGACTGGCGAAGCCCTAGGACATTGGAGCTTGAAGTTCACCTACAAATGATTGGTTATGCTTTAAAGTTAGAGGCTCATAAGAACGACCGGTGGGAAAGGCTGCTATGAACGATCGGATAACGCTATCTAGGGAAACGATCGACCTAAATTCGCATACATGAACGATCGGCCTTGTTTGCAAATGAACTTTTTTATAAAATGGAACTTAAATAAGTAAACTTGAACTAAACGATGGGCTTAGGCCTTGCATACTTGAACAGACATTAGGACTTGCATATGGCTTGCATACGATTTGAATTGCATATTTGGTAAAAAAATTCCTAGAACCATGATACGAACCAATGCCTTTAACTATCATCTTGAAGCTCATTAGCAACTTAGATAAAAACCAAACTTTTAGTGGCTGACGATCAATCGCTAAACTCAAGCCGCATCGTTTCCCAATGGCATACAAAAACAGTTGAGACGATTAGGAATGACGGTTTCTCTGGTTAAACATCTAAGTCTCATTGCCTTTTCTATCTTCAGTTTAGCACAACTTATTATTATACTGTATAGCACTTCATCACACCACACTAGCACTCACTATACACTGGAGGGTATAGGTAACTTTATCTAATCATGATTTTTACGAAGTTTAATAGCAATGTGGTCTAGACGTTCCAGGCGTCTTATAGCTATGCCAGCTAGATCATCTTTCCATTTGATAGTCCACCATCCAGTCACCATTCGTAACAACCGAAAAGTCCGGGTCCTCAATTTGATCTCTCTAATGTTGTTCTCACCTTTCCACCGGAGGTTATTGATCCTGCTCCCGACACTCTAGAGGACGTAGTCATTCTGGAGAATCATTTTGATTTGGTAGCTTCCAAAATTAAGGAAGATGCCCTCTATAGAGTCTGCGTAAGGCACGTAATGCACTTCAACAATGTGTTGGTTCCATCACGAGATGATAGGGCTCAGACCTACTAAAGGGTATATAGCGTGTAACAAGGATGCATCCCGCCTTTAAATTCATACATTCGGGAGATTCTTCATTATTAAGGATAGCTCCAGCGCAGCTCGATCCAAATGGCTATGCTCTCCTTAATTGTACTTATATGGTATTTATGGAGTTCCTGCACCGTCCTCCCACCATTGAAGATATTCGATTTATTTTTAAATTTAAGCAGCGGACAGGGATTCTCTCGTTTACCTTTCTTGAATCGATGAAGAGGTGTCAGATTCAGATTGGCGCATGGAACAAACTAAGTGCCTTTAAAAGAGAATAGTTTTTTGTTCGCTGCCCACCCGGTTTCGCTCGGTAAAGGCTGGAAAGATGTAAGTGTTACCCACTATTTTCATGATAGCACAGAAAATGATATCCAGGTTGCCTTCCTGATTATGTTACTCCTTTACAAGTGTCATCACCTGGCCTAGCGGCAACATTTATGAGGAGGCGGTCTCAATTTTGAAGAATGCTCGGCCTAAGGATAGGTATATCGAATATTTGCTTAGGAAAAAATGCCTCGTTACTTTTACTTTGATAGAAGAGGGCCTCAATGTGAGGCTAACCAAAGTTGCACAGATGGCAGGGATAAGACCATGGGCTGTAATCAGTCAAAGGAATAATCGAGCCGATCCGGTAGTGCCCCCAGTTATGAGTGCTCAAGAATTTACTGATAATGATGCAGGTGGACATAGAGGTGATGTATATGGTTACAATGGTGACAAATCTGATCCTGGGGTTGATGTTAGATCCTCGTAGGCCTCACAACCCTTGGTTGCTGATAGGAGAAAGAAGAAAATGTTCATGCATAAATTTCCATGTCGTCTCTCTGACGAATCCAAATCGTCTATGGCTCCTAAAGTTTTTCAAGATGGATCTTCTTTGCAACCTCAGAGCGTTCGAGTTTACCACTTGACTCTTTGTTTGGTCTAATGATCCCGCATGATCTTGATGCTTTCCATTTTACTGATGTGAGCATCGAAGGGTCGGAATCTCCTACCAGAATTAGCACTGAGATTCCTACTTCTGGAGGGGAAGTTACACCAATAAGCAAGGCTCCTGCACCTGGTTTGTTAGGGGGTTACACTAGGACACTTGAACACACTTGCACCCCTCAACATTGCATTATAGTTGACCTGTGCTCTTTAATGCTTAGAGTTGAATGACTTATGTTTTTCTTTGTAGAAACAATTATAAGGAAGAGGAACATGTTTGATTCTCTCTGGGATATACACCACCAGTCACCAGGTTCACACTCTGACTCTTACCACGGTGTTCATGATTATTAGGATTCCACCTGTAGCCCCAGCTGGGACCAGGGTCATCAAGATAGAGGTGATAAGGATAAGCCACCCCAGGATAAACATATATCGAGATCGAGATCTCCTCCTCCAAAGGGTCTCGAAAAACCATCTGATTGTGGGGACTTGCTTATCGATCCCTCTCATGGCCCTTCTACCACTCCAGTGCCTCCACAACCTTTGGTTCCATCTCATTCTCAACGGCCGAGTGATCGTCACTGCCCGAACATGCTGCTGCCCATAGGCCCGGCAAAGAAAGCACTGAAATCGAAACTGTTAGTAAAGATTCTACGATCAATCCAACCGCTCACATGACACAACTTCGTGAAGAATTTTCGAATTTATGCTTTGAAGGGTTCTATTTTTCTCCCAACTTGAAGAGGGTTTCGGACCATGTTCAGAAGATGACCATAGGATGTGTCACTAACATCCACATGCAATATCGGAAATGGATGAAGGCAGCAGAAAAAATGTCAAAAGTTTCCTTCGAGCGCGCGACAGATATTGAAAAGCTAAAACACCAGGAAGCTCAAGATAAAAGAATTGTTGACACTTTGACAAATGAGCTAGAAGCCTTTAGAATTTCCTTAGCGGAAGCCGAAGGAAAAGCTAATGCTACTGCGAAATCCATGGAAGAGATGAAATCCAGCCATCTTGGTATGGTTCAAGTGCTGCATCATCGAAATCAGGAGATAGCGCTTGAGCAAGATACAGCTCGGAATGATGAATCCGCAGCCTTGAAGGAGATAGCAGATCTCAAGGAAAAGCTAGAGTATCCAAATAAAGAAAATGATGATGCCCAGAATATTGCTCAAGATGCTTGCGATGAGCTGGTAAATGTTGGAATTGTGAGAGACGTGGTTGTCGAAAGGGCTAAAAATATTGATGCACTTATTCAACATGAAATGGAAGCTACCAAGGACAATGTCAGGGATGAGATAGTGAATGAGCTTGACCCGCTTCTTATTCTTTACAATTCTAACGTTCTCAAGCATAGAAATTTGACATGGCTTGGTGAAGTCTATCCCTACCGACTTTGGCGTGCCTGAGAATTTCTCGTTGTGGAAGAGAAAAAACTTCTTAACTCAGAGGATATCAATCTATCTAGACTTGAAAATGAAATACTAATGGGCGACGAACCCAAAACATTGCAAGATATTCAGCTCTCACTCTAGAAACAGTCTGATGTTGCTTCTTCACATGAAGTAGGTGAAGGATCCGGGTCAGCGCAACTCGATATTACAGTTGAACTGCCCCTGGCACCCCAGGCATCTCTAGCTCCGCAGCAACCATTCCCGGGTATGATCTGGACAAGACACATCTTTCTCCAGTTCCCGAGTGCAGTTCTGAGAATGCTTCGGCTCAACCTAGAAGTCATACCGAGGAAAGTATTCCATCGACTTTTCCCATCTTCCAAAAAGTTGGGGTGTTGTTAGTTGATATTTCTAATATTTTCATCTATTTTTTCTCAGCTTTAAATCCATCAGGTGTTGCTCCTCTCCCCTCACAAGAGCCTAAGTTGGAGTACCGGAAGCGGCGTTGGTAGAGTCCGTTAAAGTTACAACTTCGTCTGCCACTCAAAGTGCTCAAGAAGAAGCATTTATTATTGACAATCAATTCATGGAAGCGTTATTAATGGATGGAAGCGACCCACACCATGAAATTCATTTTGACGAAGATGTTGTGATCACGGTTTCATCCGACCCCACCAGCGAGCTTAGTATGAAAGAGCGGGTTGAGCGAGAAGAACTATTAAAAAAGGAGATAAAGGGTGAGCCTGTTGATTCGGTCTTTAATGAACTGATTCCTGTTCCACTGCAGATGATCCCTCCTGGCGGGACAATTCCCCAGGATGACATTCCCCTTGCTTTTGATGCTGAGAATGCCTCCATCCCTCCTGCTTCCAAAGATGATTCCGCCTCGATTCACACAACTGAGGATACTTCCTCGAAGAAAAGCCAAGGCGGCAAAGGGTCGAAGAGAGGGTCGAGCGGTAGTTCGGAAGGAGCCACGCCAAAGAAGCAAAGGAAAGATAGAAAATCCAAGAAATAATCTTTGGATTGGGACAACATATAAATAGCTTAAATGATCACTTTTCCTTTTTGTTGGTTGCATTTATTTGGACATGGCCCTCCACTTTTGTCTTGCATTTTTGTTGAACTTGTATAATGTACCACAAGTTTAGTGTAAATAATAATTCATTTATTCTTGTGTATAATTCTTGTATTCACTCGTTCAAATGTTTGAGCTATCATGTTTTTCATTCTATGTACTTGTGATTCATATCTCATTGTATTAGATGTTGATTTGATTCATCCATCTCAAGGCCTCCCTGAGGTCATGGCCTCGGGACATATCAAGCACTAGGCTCGGGCCTTAGTGTTACGCCATCGAATTTCTATGGTATTTTGAGTAGCTATACTTCTGCCCCCGGTTCTGGTTTAGCGGGATCAGATGTAGGATGGTCGAACTCCATCCTTAGCGAATTTATACTCCTCCCGTCGGCTTCGAGCCGGAGTTTGGGAATAGTGAATGGTTGAACTCCACTAAATATTCATTCATGTTCGTATCCACACTCTAGGGATAAGATTTTGTTGATGCGTGGTTAGACCGCACCCAATCTATGTTTATACTCTAGTCCGCACTCTGGGACTTAGAGTTGTTTCGTGGGTGGATGATTCACACCCGATTTATGTTTGTACTCCAGTCCGCACTTTGGGGACTTTGAGTTATTTTGCAGGTGATCGGTTCACATCCGATTTACGTTTATTCTCTAGCCCGCACTCTGGGGACTTAGAATTATTTTGGAGGGAAGTCAGATCGTACTCTTTCTGATTCGTTAATTTTCCTCCTAGGATTTGGGGTTTGATTTAACGAGCGATCAGTCGTGTCACAGGCTCTATGATTTTATCTCAGTTCCACAGTTGGGTAGGAGCTATTCGATCATCAGATTTTCGGCCACACTCATTCCTTGTTGTGTATCCTGCCCTTTGGATTGTGAATCAGAGTTGTTAAATGAACAAGTAGATTGAACTCATCTTGTTTAATCCCATTGGGAGTTAGCATGATTGATTGATTTTAAACTCTGGGAGCCTATTCATACATATCGACATCAATCAGTTTCGCTATGTAATTAGCAAACAATGCAATAGCAAACATAAAAATAAAGGAAGCCCGGAACTTTATTCATTTAATGGAAAGGAATAACTTAAACTATCTTATTGCACATTCCAAAAATCAAATGCTAAAGCAAATTCTGAAAGTAAATGCAACTAAAATGTAAAGGAAATAAATTAAGTGAAATAGCGTCAAAGATGTTCGCTATTCCACGCCCTTGGAAGTGTAATGCCATAGACAGTCTCTAGCTTGAAAGTTCCTTCTCCAAGCCTATGTTCAATGACATATGGTCCTTTCCAGATTGGATTCGTGTGTGATGGGGTAGGAAAAACCCATTTCAGGATGAGACTGCCAATTTCGAAGGTTCGAGGTCGAACTTTAGTGTTAATGTGCAGCTACCCTCAGATTGGCTTCTTCGCGCTTCTCATCTATAAAGTCAAGAGATTCTAGAAGGATTTTTTTGGGATCATAGTAAGTTTCTCGATGAGAAGGAACCTCAAGCTCAACAGGAATAACGGCTTCGGAAGCATAAGCGAGGGCGAATGGAGTATGGCCAATCACAGACTTGTGGGTGGTTCTGTAAGCCCCCAGTGCTCTAGGGAATTCATCCACCCACTAGGCTCTAGCCTTCTCCAAATTCTTCTTCAGAATCACCTTTTTTATCTTACTTACAGCTTCAACCTGTCCATTTGCCTAAGGGCGATCGACTGCTCCAAACCTCTTTTCAATACGATATCTTCGACAAAAGTCCTTGAATTCAACACTATCGAGTTGAGTCCCATTATCTTTTACAATAGCTCGTGGAAGGTCGAATCGACATATGATGTTTTGGACAATAAAGTTGGTTACTTTCTTGGTTGTGATCATGGCCAAAGGCTCTGCTTCGGCCCATTTGGTGAAGTAATCAACTGCAATGATAGCGTACTTTGCGCCACCTTTAGAGATTGGTAAGGATCCGATAATGTCTATACCCACATGGCGAATGGCCATGGGCTAACCATTTCCGTGATTTCTATTGGCGGAGCTCATGGGACTTTCACATATAACTGGAATTTATCACATCATCCCGCATAATCAGCAGCATCCCGATTTACGATCGACCAATAATACCCATAACGGAGTATTTTCTTTGCTAGAGCCTACCCCTCGTGTGATCGCCACATTCCCCTTCATGGACTTCTTTTTGAACACGTTTTATCTTATCGTGAGTGATACACTTCAGTAAAGGGACTGAAAAACCTTTCTTGTACATAATTCCTTCTTGCATAATATACTGTGAAGCTTTGCGAAGGACTTATCGCTTTTCATTTCTTTTATCTGGTTGGACTCCGTGCAGTAAATATTCTTTGATCGGGGTCATCCACGTTTCCCTTTCAGACTCCGCTTCTAGTGTCTCATCAATTTTCATCATGTTTATACTTAGGGTATTTAATACTTCAACCGAAACCAAACCTATCTGTTGTGCATCGTCGGTACTAGGAAATTTCGCTAATGAATCAGCTTCTCTGTTTCGAACTCGTGGAATATGAGAAATGTCATAGTACTCAAATTCTACCAACAATTTTGGGACTTGAGTTAGGTATGGGGCAAGCTGTTGTCCTTAGCCTGATAATCTCCCCTAACTTGACACACTACCAACTGCGAAACACAAAAGATTTGAAGTGATCTTATTCCAAGTTCCTTAGCGAATTTAAGTCCAGCAATCAGGGCTTCATATTCAACTTCGTTGTTTGTTGCTGGGAAATCAAGCTTTAATGCATAACAGATTGACCAATTTTTAGGAGTTACCAGCACAATCCCAGCTCTGGAACAATGATCGTTAGATGCTCCATCAATATACAATTTCCATCGTATCGTAGGTATTTCGCTACCTTTCGAAGAATCATTCTGCACAGTAAACTCTGCTATAAAGTCTGCCAACGCCTGACCCTGGATAGCCCTCCATGGGAGGTAAGTAAATCTGA
This sequence comes from Allium fistulosum, assembly GCA_030737815.1. NCBI lineage: Eukaryota > Viridiplantae > Streptophyta > Magnoliopsida > Asparagales > Amaryllidaceae > Allium > Allium fistulosum. Next base: position 426,956,187 of record CM060906.1, read on the forward strand.
ATTGACTGAGCTTAATATTTGATGTGCACGTAAATGTGCATATTTTTACCACCATATTTAATCTATTTAAATTAAATAAATGATCATATCGGGTATTTTAACTTGTTTAAACCAAAATTCAAATTATTTTCAAATTGTCACATATTCATCTTCATATAGGGGTAAAATGGTCATTTTTATGCATTTATTAAATTGTGAAAATTTACTTGGAATTTTCCATGTTGTTTTATAGGAAATTTGGTGAATTTTACAAGTGGCTTCATGATAATATATGCATGCACAAGAGTGAAGAGAACAAATGAAGATGGAAATAATTCAAAGTGATGATCATGGAGGACCACACCCACTTACCTTGATTTTCAATTAGGAGCTAAGCACATGATAAAAGGACATTAAAGCTTCATGTACATTTAAGTGGGGGATTAGTGGATGTTAATGATTACTTGGCCACCACACTACCTCAAGGGCAATTTGGGCATTCCCTAAAAATAAGAATTAGGGTTTAACACTTGTATAAATACCCCATATCTTCATGTAACCTTCTTTCTCCTTTAGCTCTCTTAGTTTAGTTTTTAGCTTAGAAATAAAAAGAAAGCTTCTCTTTTCTTTTCATGGCTGCTTAGCCATTTCTTTTATGTAATTCTTTTTCTTATGCAAGTTTAATACATTGCTCTTTTCTTCTCTTGTTTGTTTTCCTTTCATGTTAGTATAGATTTATTTCCATGCAAGTAGATTAGTTTTATTTCTTGTTCATTAGCTTCTCTTTTCCATTAGCTTTCACTTTCTTTTCTTTTTGCTTTCATGTTGCTAGCTACATTTGTTAATCAAATGACAAATATGAGAGGCTAAACCCCTTCAATTTAGGGGTAATGAAGCTCTCTAATTATGTAGCTTCAACTATTTGTTAATTCATGCTCTCTTTTTGTGCTTAATAAAGAATGATTGAAGTGGTTTAATTGTTGTTTTTGCCTTGAATTTGATAGTCTATATTGTTGACACCAAATAGCCTAACAATCACTAATACAAATGCCTCTTCATAAAAATATGATTATGGCATAAGAAAGTGATTTGAAATTAAAATTTGATGGTCTATATTTCTAATCAATAGTTAATAGGCCATACTTAAAATAGATTTCATTTTCATTTTCATTGTCAAATTTCATGAAAGTTAGTAAGTGGTTTAAGGGGTGTGTTATAGTTTGATGGCTTATGTTGGCTAATCAATAGCACAAATATGCCATACTTATGATAAAAACATCAATTAAAGCACTAATGACCATAAAAGAGAGATTATGATTTCATATGTGTTGAACTACATGATCTAGAGAGTGGATATATTCTCTAAATTGTCATTTAACTTTTATATTTGCATTTCTTTTCTTTTAGTTAGTTAGTTAATTCTCTAGCTTAACTTTCACTCGACTTTGGTTTAATTTGATTGAATAGATTTTTAAAATCATCAATTCCCTGCGGATCGACCCGTATTCGCCACGTACTACAAGTGTACGCCGTGCGCTTGCGGTTATTTTTATTTCAAAATTCGTTCGGCTATTTTCTAACGCGATAGAATTTCCATCGACGAACAAGTTTTTGGCGCCGTTGCCGGGGAATTGTTTTGATTTCAATTTTCTATTCTTCGAATTATTGTTGTTTGTATTTTGTGTGTGTGCTTTGTGTGTTTGTTTGCATATTTAAAAAAAAACAAATTGTGTGTTTGTTTTATGTGCATTTGATTTGTGTGGGAATTGTTGTTCTATTTGTTTTACATTTGCATTACTATGATTAAACAAAACAAAAAATACAAAAAATTAAAAAAAATTCATTATCATTTTCATTTCCTAATTTTTTTTATTTGTACAAAACTGGTACAACTTGCATTTGCAATTTTTTTTTACAACTGTGCATTTTCTGTGCACTGTCTGTGCACTTCTAGAATCAAAACTCCTCTTCTTACTGTTCTGCTATTTACCAGTCACAACACATCCCCAATAAAACACTTTAATTCATACCTCTACACTGCCATACTTACCATCCTCTTGACCTTTGCACTAGTCAGCACTTCCACCAAGCCTGCACATTCCTTAACCAGTCACCAGCCCACCACTGCCATTCCAATCCAAACCTCCATGTAACTACACAGCAACCACGACAAGCAACTCGAATCACCTCTGCCAATCACCACACTCTACATCCATTTCAAATCCACATTTCCATATTGTCTTCATCACTACTCCACTACCTATGCTCTAGCCACTTCCTGTTGCACTTTGTAGCCACAAACACTGATCTGTCAACCCACTAATCACTTCACTTCAACTCTATCATATCTTCACAACATCACTACATACATCACTCCACAAACATTCTCCGATCACCCACTGTCATTCACAGTCCCCATCCTCACATCCACATAAACCATCCCCTGCCATTGCATTACTTCCCCATTACTGCAATACATCATAAAAACTACTTCTCTGCCATCAAACTGGGTTCACACATATACAACTCCATATACATCAGTGCTAACATCTGCAACTACACATTTCAACTGTAACAACCAACCACCAAGTTCACCACACAAACAATAGTAGCAGCACCACTCAACTACCCACCCATTGCAAAATCTTCAACCAAACTCCCGACCATCCTCTGCAACCGTACAACTCCATCCATCCTCTCACAGTATTGTCAAGCAATACAACAACTCCATCCATCCTCTGCAGCGACCACTACACATACATACCCCCGACCATACTACCACCAAAGCAACTACTACAAACTCACTACAACATCAACTTCCTGATCATCTACCCCTATTCTCAACAAACCACAATTATTGCATCCCTGAAATCAACCTCCTCTACAACATCATTTTACAGCCTTAGTTCATCATACATCACTGCATCAATTGCCTTCTACCCTCAAAGTCTTTCACTCCTCACCCAACATACAATTCAACTTCTACATCAGTACATTTCCTCCACAATAGTCAGTCGAACTGTGCAACTCCCCTTCACCGCTGTCTGATTTACAAACATCCTCTGCCAAGCAAACCTTCCTTACTCTCACCATGATTCCAAACCCCTTCAATACCGCCCCTTCCATCATCTACTTCAACTAACATCCAACAACAGCAACGCAACCTCCACTTAATCTTACCACAGCTCTGCATACATCTCACTGCTCAGCGACTATATCTACCTAAACAACCCAAACACCGCGACCTACTCACTCAATTCGAACAATTCTATCGCATCCTACCGCAACCATAAAATATTGAATTGCCCCTCCCAAAAAACACGGACTCTCCTCGAATTCACCTGGACCAACTCACGCCAACCGGAAAGCAGCACGCCCTATTTCTAGTAGCTAATCCTCAAATCGAATCGCGACCTCTACCCAGTTCTTAAATTCGAGTTTCTGAATTGATATATTAATGGGTGGAGAATTCTCTAAATTACGAATCTAAAAATGAATTTGTGTTGAATGATTGTGGGAAAATGAATGTGTGCTTATGAATTTGAGAACGATTTCTTGTTTGTTTGTGTGGTTGAATGAATTTCTTTTATCAGTTAGAAGTGCGGGTCTTGGGCCTTGCTTGTTTGGGCTTGGTAAATATTTTATTTTAAAACTTTTTAGTTTTCCTTTGTTAAAATCTCTCTTTGATTTGTTTTATCTTCTTTGTTTAAAAAAAATACAGAACAAAAAGAAAAAGAAATGCTTGCTTTGAGTGTTCTTGTATGTTGCTTTGGGTAGTGCTTTCAGAATTCTTGTATATTGTCTTTTCTTTGAGTTGTAAATATATTTTTCCCTTGTCTCGCTTCAAAAAAAAGATTTTTTTTTAAAGTAAAACTTCACTTTTAAATTTTCTTTCCAAAACTTTAAAAAAAATTTGTTTTGAGTAGTTTTCTTTCCAAAACTTTTCCTTTATAAAAGAAAATTAAAAACAACCAAAATAATAATAATAATAATAATAATAACAATTGTATATATCTTTGTTTTATATTTCAGGTTGCCAAAGCAGATTAGAAGAAGAACCGCCAGCTAAAATAACTGCTTTCCTGCTTAAAAAAATTGCTTGCTTGGCTGAGCTTGCCAAAAATAAAAAAACTGCTTGCTTATTTATAATTTTTTTTATTTATTTGCCTTGCATTGTATATATCTCTTGTTTTTATTTTATTTGCATTGTTGTTTGCTTGCATTTAAAAAAAATCAAAAAATTTCAAAAACCCAAAATTCATTCGTACTTGCATTTTTAATACACGTTTAATTTCAGTTTTGCATCTCATTTTTGATTAATAATAACGTTTAGTCATCGATAGCACTAAATTGTGTATTTACAAGTTCTCTCATTTGAACAATTTAATTTCTTGGTGTCTAGGCTACGACAAAGTAATAACCATTTATAAATATTATGGTGATTCGTAAATTTTTTAGTGGTTGTTCCTCTGAAGGTACTTAAACCTTTGGCTGCATTGCTACGGTGATTTGTGGTGCAACGATAAATCCCGTCCGTTACCTGGCTGAGAACTATCTTGTTGATCTATGACAATGTGTGATTATACAATTTTGGGTTAACTTAGGATAAATCATTGTAATTAACCATTGCATTCATTTAGTTGCATTAGTTCATGCATATTAAAAAAAATCAAAATTGCAAAACTAAAAAAATTGTAAATATTCTTTTTCCCTTGAAATTTTTAAATCCCTTTCCTTTGAAATTTCAAAAATCCAAAAAAATTTAGAAAAACCAAAATCAAAACAAAAATCAATTTCCTTTTTGAAAAATAAATTCTATATGTAAATATTTTTCCTTTATATAAAAAAAATTCTTGAAAATATCAGAGTTTCCCCACTTACGTGAATTTTACGATAGTTGTGAAAATCAATATAATCCGTATGATTTCACTTCAAATTTTTATGGATATTTCAACAACAACTATTGTTCAAACGATTCGAATTTTGAACCACAAATTTTTCAAAAGGACGAACAACCCTCGACTCTTGAAAATTGCATTTCATCTTCACTTGAATTCTCTACACAACAAAATCATGAGATAAATGATTTGTGTAATTCTTATTTGTGTAATAACTCGAGTCAAGGATTTCAAAATTTGAATTCAATTCAAAATTCAAACGATTTCGATTATAACCCATGCCAATTCAATTTCGAACTCCAAAATGAATTTCAAAATCAAAATGAAAATGTGATCCACTTTTTAAATAATTTTGGCAATGGGAATAATCTCGACTATGATGCAAGTGACAATTTTTATTCTGAACAAATCCAAATCGAAAATCCTAAAGCTAATAATTATAAATTGGATTTTGTTGAACAAATGAACGAAATATACGATGATCACACGGATTCGTTGTTTGAAACTTATATGAAACAACGTGAACAACAAAACCAAATTCCAATGTGTGACGAGTTAAGTAATAATCCATCTTTTACCCAAATCGACAATTTTCAAATAACAACTTTTGAAATTGAAAATAATAATCTTAATGAAGTTGTTGAAAACACGGTAATTGAGTTGGATTTCAATTCTTTTGAGGGTGTGGAACCAAATTTAAAATGCGATCTTCCTTTTCTCAATTTCGAAAATTTGAATACAACAACTTTAGATTTTGAACTTGAGATACGCAATGAAGTTGTTGATAATACAATAAAGGAAGACGAATTGTTAAATTCTGACGGGGAAGATTTAAATCACCATTTTGATTTTGAATTCAGTAATTTTGAAGAAGTTTTTAATGATAAATTTGAATTTCAATTTGGTGATATGAAATTTGATTTTAAATAAATTATTATATCAACCCCCAAAATCATCAAAAATAAAACAACTCGTACTGTTTTCAATAAAACAACATTCGTTTTTCCAAATCAACATTCAACTTTGAAATCTTTCACGATTTGGTTTTTCGAGCATAAACCGTGTCTCGTATACTTGATGAGGCAAATGAATCGGTTTTTGGAAGACCGTTTCATTTACGCTTTGATGATATACTTTCGGATCCCGTGTAAATACCATTCATTTTCATATAAATAAAGGCCATTTTTATATTTATTTTTCTCCTTTCAATTGGGTTGACTGTAGGGACACAGTCAAAATCAAGTGTAGAGGGAGACTCATCATCATTTTCGATTTTTCATGGTTTATTTTTAATTTTTCTTTCCAAAATTTTTAAAAAAAATCTCAAAAACAAAAAAAAAACAAATTTTAATTTTTTAAGCATTTTTGATTTATTTTTAAAGAAACACTATAGGATAAATATATGGTTTTGGTTTATTAAATTGAAATTTTTGAAACTTTATTCGTCTTAACAAAAATAAAAATGAAGATTGATTACAAATAAAAATGGTTTAACTAGTATATAGGAAGATTCATACATGATAATTATGAAATATATCCTAATTGAAAATCTTTGTTTTAAAAAGTGGTGAATTTAAAGTAAAGGATATAACATTTTTTTGTCTTCTAAGTTAAATGGTGCTAAGATGATTTTGCAAAACTCTCTCTTTCTAAAAAAGAAAAAAGAAAAAAAAACATTTGTATATATGTATATATTTTTAACACCTAGAGTCAGGTGTTCACACTCGTGTGTTCACTCGCCATGCTCTGTACCCTTCTCACGTAAGCCTGAAAGGCAGTGCACGATCGGTATATCTTGCCTCAGTTTATCTGAGTTAGGTGTATATATATAAAAATTCTTTTTAATAAGGCCTACAGTCAATAGGTGTTCACACTCGTGTGTTCACTCGCCACGCTCTGTATTCCCCTCACATCAGTCCGCAAGGCAGTGAATGGGTAATATATCTGGCCTCAGTTTATCTGAGTTAGGCATATGTAAATATTGTAAATATCAATAAAATTTTCAAAAAATGGAGAGAGTAAACAAATGAAATCCAAGCACTATTTTAACTTATTTAATTTGATTTGTTATTGAAATGAAATGAAATACCACTTTAATAAACTTTGATAATCAACTACACCTATTTCATGGTTACACTTTGTTATCGATTGAAACAACGAGTTAAACCATTGTCTATTTGTTAAGATAACTTATTTTTGTTGGAAATTTTGACGAGTAAATGACTTAAATTTCAAGATAATGACCAAACCTATATTTAACTTATTTGTGTTAATTTAAAGTAAATCCTTCATTCGTAAATATTTTCAAAAACTTGTATTCACATCTTTGTAAATAAATCTTGCATTTTGTAAAGATTTTCATCTTGCATTTGGATTTTGTGGGTAGTATCCGTTGAAAACCCTCACGAGACAACACTCGTCTTACTGGGGACACCCAGAGGTTTAACGGCTTGTTGCATACGCTCAATGCAATCGTGCTCCCTATCAAAACAGATTTATCTTAGTTTTTCTTTATTCGAGGACGAATAAAAAGATAAGTGTGGGGGTATTTGATGTGCACGTAAATGTGCATATTTTTACCACCATATTTAATCTATTTAAATTAAATAAATGATCATATCGGGTATTTTAACTTGTTTAAACCAAAATTCAAATTATTTTCAAATTGTCACATATTCATCTTCATATAGGGGTATAATGGTCATTTCTATGCATTTATTAAATTGTGAAAATTTACTTGGAATGTTCTATGTTGTTTTATAAGAAATTTGGTGAATTTTACAAGTGGCTTCATGATAATATATGCATGCACAAGAGTGAAAAAAACAAATGAAGATGGAAATAATTCAAAGTGATGATCATGGAGGACCCCACCCACTTACCTTGATTTTCAATTAGGAGCTAAGCGCATGATAAAAGGACATTAAAGCTTCTTGTACATTTAAGTGGGGGAGTAGTGGATGTTAATGATTACTTGGCCACCACACTACCTCAAGGGCAATTTAGGCATTCCCCAAAAATATGAATTAGGGTTTAACACTTGTATAAATACCCCATATCTTCATGTAACCTTCTTTCTCCTTTAGTCTCCTTTAGTTTATTTTTTAGCTTAGAAACAAAAAGAATGCTTCTCTTTTCTTTTCATGGCTACTTAGCCATTTCTTTTATGTAATTCTTTTTCATATGCAACTTTAATACATTGCTCTTTTCTTCTCTTGTTTGTTTTCCTTTCATGTTAGTATAGATTTATTTCCATGCAAGTAGATTAGTTTTATTTCTTGTTAATTAGCTCTTCTTTCATTTAGCTCTCTTTTTACTTTTCTTTTTTATTCATGTTGCAAGCTACATTTGTTCATATGATAACAAATATGAGAGGCTAAACTCCTTCAATTTATAGGGAAATGAAGCTCTCTAATATTGTAGCTTCAACTTAATTTGATGTTTATGCTCTCTTTTTGTGCTTAATGAGAATGATTGAAGTGGTTTAATGATGTTGTTTAGCTTTGAATTTGATAGTCTATGTTGTTCATAACAAATAGGCTATGCGTGAACAAATAAAACACAAAATGCCTCTTCATCAACATATGATTATGGCAAAGAAGTGAATGTTGAAATTAAAATTTGATGGCTTATATTTCTAATTAATAGTTAATAGGCCATGCTTAAAATAGATTTCATTTTCAACTTATTGTCATTTTCATGAGAGTTAGTAAGTGGGTTGGAGGGTGCATTAAAGTTTGTTGGCTTAAGTGTGTTAATTAATAATACAATTAGGCAATGCTTATGATAAATGCATCAAACTAAACTCACAAATGACCAAAAAGAGATCATAATTTCATTTTTGGTTGTACTATGTGATTTAGAGAGTGAATTTATCTCTAAATTGTTTTTCTACTCTCATATTTTATCAATTTTCTTATGTTAGTTTTCTACATTTTTTGCTAATCACATTTTCAACTTTGGTTAATTTGATTAAATAGGAAATTTAAAATCAACAATTCCCTACGGATCGACCCGTACTCGCCACGTACTATCATTATACGCCGTGCGCTTTCGGTTAAATTTATTTCAAAAAATTTCGACGGTTTTCTAATCCGATAGAAATTCCGCCGTTAAACAATATTCCACTTGAGCAACCTTCCAGACATCTCAAGTCATTGTAGGACCAGTCGTAATGGCTGGTTGGTGTAAACATTGATCCGATGTGGCTGAAAGAACGGACGAAGCTTCCATGATGCAATTAGTAAGCAGTATGCCAATTTCTCTATCTTTGGATAGTTCCTTTCAGCTCCTGTTAATCGTTTGCTGACGTAATACACTGGTCACTAAATCTGATTCTCCTCACGAAGCAATGCGGCACTTACAGCATGTGCCAATACAGCCAAATAAATGTACTACTCCTCATGATTCACCAGTTTTGACAAGATGGGGCGTCTCTCCAAATGATTCACCAAAGCTTGAAATGCGTCTTCACAATCCTACGTCCATTCAAAGTTTATTTTTCTTTTCCTAATCAAATCGAAGAAAGGAATGCATTTTTCGGTAGCTTTGGAGATAAATCGGCTTAAGGTAGCAACTTTTCCATTTAGACTCTGCACTTGTTTAATGGTTCTTGGCGCTTGGATATCACGGATAGCCTGTATATTCTCGGGATTAGCTTCTATCCCACGAGCATTGACAATAAAGCCCAAGAATTTCCCTAATACAACACCAAAAGAACACTTCAAAGGATTGATTTTCATCTTGTAATATCGGAGGATGTCAAACATTTCCGCGAAGTCTCTAATGTTGTCGCTTGATCGTCGTGACTTCAAAAGCATATCATATACACTTGTATTGTGTTTCTGATCTGGTCTTTAAACATCCTATTTACCAAACGCTGAGAAGTAGCTCCTGCATTCTTCAATCCAAACGGCATTACTACATAGCAATACAACCCAACATTAGTAATGAAACTAGATTGCTCCTAATCGGGGATATGCGCTGGGATTTGGTTATATCCAGAGTAGGCATCCATGAAAGATAACAATTCGTGTCCTGCGACTGAATCCACCAACTGGTCCATTTTCAGAAGGGGAAAACTGTCTTTCGGACACGCCTTGTTCAAATCTGAATAACCAATGCATGTTCTCCATTTCCCATTTGCTTTCTTCACAAGTGCAGGATTAGATACCCATTCAGGGTAGAGGGCGTCGTCGATAAACCCATTGACTTTTAGTTTATCTACCTCCTCTTTGAGAGTGGTATATCTCTCCAGATCCATACCGCGCCTTTTTTGCTTCACTGGGACATACCTTGGGTCAATATTCAATGCACGGCTTGCAATGGCAAGCGATATTCCACACATGTTAGAGTGAGTCTAAGTGAATACTTCAAGATTCGCTCGAAGAAAACCAGCAAATTCCTTCATCATCGAAGGGCTGAGCTGTGACCCAATCTTTAGAACTCGTGATGGGTCGTCATGGCTGACCGTGATATCAATCGTCAGCTCAGCCGGTGCAGCCTCGGTCTCTTTGGGCTCCTCTTCATCATCCTTTGGATCTATATCTCTGTAGAACCGACTGTGGCGCCCGAGTCAAGGCTCAGGCGCCAATTGTCAATCTTTGGCAGCTTGGATGCGGACAGTCTTGTCCACACCCTTACACTTCACTTTGCCCTGAGCTTCGTTCAACTCTGCTACATAACAGGCACGTCTAGTCATCTGATCGCCATGAACTCCTACACCATTGTCTGTCGGAAACTTTAAAGTCAAACACCATGGGGTAAGAGCTGCCCGAAATTTAGCCAGGGCCGGTCGGCCTAGAAAAACATTGTATGGAGAGTCAACATCTAAAAAAAATAAACGACAAGGTTTCACTCTCCTTCGTTCAACTTCTCCCAATTCAACAGGTAACTCCACATAACCAACAGCTTCGGTTGCAATGCCATTAAAACCTTGTATACGAGCTTTAGACGGTTTTAAACTTTGGCTTCCATTCTCATCTGAGCATATGCCTTTTTGAAGATTATATTCACTGAACTCCCACAAACAATCAAAATCCTTCCCACCAATGCAAGACCAATCATAGCCGAAATGACCATCGGGTCGATTGTCGAAGCCTCTATTTTGTCTGCATCCCTGTTCCTAAACACATGCCATTGTATGTTGCTGTTTTGCTGGAGCTCCATCTTTGTATTCGAACATCATTCAAAATCTACATGCCTAATCATGCTAGCATAGCGCTCCATATCTTGCCAACTCCTGTCCACCGGGTGGGGTCCTCCGACTATCATATTTATCACCAGTCTTCCACTGGTCCGTGCAAGCTCCTCAAACCTACACGGAGCTTCTCCTCGATTGGGGTCAGATGTCCCCTGCCCGCCACCCTACGAGGTTTTCGCAAACTATTGTAACTTCTTTTCTCGAATCGGTTTTTCTATAACATCTTGGAGATGCCTGGATTCGTTTGTATTGTTCCTATAACACTAGTGAAACCGATAATATTTCTCGGTCTGCTTTTGTCTCTCTATTGACTCTTTTGGAAGCAGCTTCATGTACGACATGGTATTGCAAGTAGACAAAACGATATTCTCCAGGGACGTATTCAATGGTGTGTAATTATCATATATTGGAATCTTGGGCTTCAAACTTCCAGAATCCCTTTTTCGCTCTCGATTCATATCTCCGCCTCTCTTCTGCTGATTTGACTTATTCTTTACGTTCACTTGGACTTTTCCAGAACTGTCGTCAAACTGTTTTATTGCAATGTTACTCTGTACTGCTTCTCCACTCAGTCACGCAACATTCTTTTTTCTGGATGACCTGGCTTCCTCCTTTCTCAAAAACCGAGCTACCTTTGAATAAAAGCACTCCAACGTGGCAGGTAGTTTACCAGCCAGCCAATCACCAAACACAAACACCAGATCAATCCCTCTTGTCATGGCCATGAGTATCGTGTGATCATTCAAATTATTGACCTCCATGGCAGTTATATGAAATCTCTCCAAATAATCTTTCAACGACTCCCCTGGAGCCTAGATCACGCTGGAAAGGGACATCACATCTTTAGATGAGTCGCACCGTGCATTCGGAATTGCTCCACAAACTTGGTTACCAACACATCAAATCTAGAAGTTGATCGCGGAGGTAGTCTCGTGAACCACATTGTTACTATTCCAGAAAGGGTTATGGAAAACCATTTGCACTTGGTCGCATCATTGGCTCGCGTAGAATCCATCAGCCATTCTTACCTCATAATATGCTGCATGGGGTCGGTTTTTCCCTCGTAGGTAGGTATTGATGGCATGTTGAATCTCCTTGGGTATTCTGCATGTAGAACATTATCAGTGAAAGGGGTATAGCTTCTCTAGATTCCACATTCATTGTTAGTCAAGCCTTGGTTCTCTCTCACCAACTGTCTGACCATTGCTAATAAGTCCGGCGTTTGGATGGGTGGAGCCAAGCGGTGGTCGTGCTCCACCTCACGTGTATGGTCTGGTCGATGTCTACAGGTCGTTTCACGCCTTCTTGGGCCACCATCTTCGCGATGCGCATCTTGTACATTGACTTCACTATCATCCTGGGGAAGAACCCGATCAGCATTCTATCGGACTCCATCATCCAAATTTACCTTAGCAACTTCAGTTTGAATCCCAGCGTGCAAAAGTAAGTTTCCTTCTCTAGCGGAGGGACCAGCACTGATCATTCCTCGCAAACCACGATGTTCTATGAGTTGATGCCCTGAAGTTTCTACATGATATCCATCAGTTCTGTGATGCCTATGTCTATGGTATCCATCCGGTGAGCTAGAGCTTTCCAACGTCAAGTAAGAAGTGGGATCCCTCCTAGCTTTGCCTCGCTGCTACTGATTGATTTGGTTCATCAAGTCGATACTGGTCTAAATCTACCAATTTAGTCGTCGATGGCTTTCATAAGCTCTCTCATTAAATTATGAAATTCAGCTCTGGTAATAGAATTGGTGGGATTCTGAATTTCAACCGGATCAGCATTCACATTTGATGGTTGATTGTTGGGTCTCCTTATTGAATGCTAGGAATCTCATTTCCTTTCACGTTCTGAGTAATAGATCTAGTATGTCTCACCACAATTAATCTCCCTACTTAGATTTCAACAAATCTAAGTAGTATAAGCAACTTTATGAAGATATCAACGGATCTCTTTTAGGGGATTTATCCTATCCATTAGCAACAAATGGGATCCTAGCAAGCTGAGAATCGGGCTCTCAATGAAAGCACCAAAATATTTGCACTAAAATTGGTCACAAATACCTAAGGATAGATTTATGTAGAGAAGTAAGTGAAGAAAATAAAATTAAAACTGAGGAATAGATTAAACTAACAGCAAATAGAAAGCAATAATAAAAAACACAGAGATTTATAGTGGTTCGGCGTTGCAGGCCTACGTTCACTTTGAAGAATAACTTTATTGATCACTTGTGAATCTGATTACAACAACAAGAAATAGATAAAACTTGATTACAGTAAAGACTAAAGTAGCCGTGGTGTAAAGGTCCCCAAAACGAACCATGGGGCCAGTATTTATAGGAAGAGATGATGAAATATTTTGCTAAGGTTTCGGCAGAAGGCTCTCTAGGTCTATAGGGGCCCACCATAACGATCGGTGGACTTAACTCAACATTTAAGAACAACTGGCTAAATGTTCACCAATCCTTTTTCTTGCTTCCAATTCTAGTGCGATCATTTTTGGAGGGTCCTACATGCCTCTTGACATTGCTTATGAAATATGGAATCATTCTGACTTATTACTTGGAAGATATGGATTGATCTTTGTTGAACTTAGATCATGCACTGAAATAGGCCGGTCGTTTTTATGGCTTGGAAGAAACGATCGGCCAACAACGATCCACTAACCTATATCTTCAACTTTATGACATGCGACCGTTTTTGTAAGCTTCAATCTTCATTTTATTGATGCCCTAGAAGTTTCAAATGAATTGGCCTTGTGGATCTCGAGATATTGATCGTTCTTCGATGATTTGAGTTGTTTTATGGATCGTTCTTGATCGATCCATTCAAATCCTTGCTTCATCCGTAACTCGAGCATACAAACTCTGACCGACTCCAAATTTGATATATAACTTCACGGGGCTATGCCAACCACTTCATGCTAATTGCACCTCAATTGGGATCCAGTCCGAATCTGCCTGACCATCGTCTGTAGTATTGTATGTAATCGATTCCTAATGCTGATGACCATCCGTTCCTAGCCAAGTCGATGATATCACGGCCTTGCCAAAGTGTGGGATAACACTACTATTTATCTTTTTACTACGTAAACTACTCTTATTTAATGGTTCCTCTTTCTTAACCTTTCTATCAACTTACAGTCTTCTTAATTGAACAATAACAATGCATTCGACTACATCTTTTATTTTGGGGATCTAGTTTTATTTTCCGTATTATTTACCTCATTTAAAACTTGTATCACTTCCAATTTTCCACCCCTAAAAAGAATTTTCCAACTTAATTTTTTTTTCATCTTAGAAAACTCAACGAGCTACATATGCTTTACTATTTTTTTCAAAAGAATTAACCATTTTATTAAAACCCATTTACTATTATTTCTCATCAAATGGTCTTTAAATTTTCTACTAAAACTTTTTATTTGACATAACATAATTGTTTATATTATTTTCTTTTTGAAAAAAAACATTTACTTACTTTTCAAAAATGGATTTTTTCTACCTTTAAATAATTCCTTTGAAAGTCACAGTTGGTAATGTCTTAACTCCTATTTTCTTTGAAAATCATTTCAAATGTATTATATATATTTGTTTTCTAAAACTCTAATATTAAAATCATATCAACTTTTATATTAAATTCTTTCATATGAGGTTGGACTCGGAGTGGATTCTATTTGTTCCTTATTTCGGACTTTTCTTCGACTTGCTGACTTATCTTCTTTTAAATACTAAAAACATGGCTATTATCTTAGAATCATTACTTCAGACCTTCCTACGGAAACTCAATTACTTTCGAATATCTATGCATATGGATTATTACTGTAACTTCCCAGAATCTTATCGTTAGTGATTTTGAATATTTAGTTAATTTAAATATTTCGATAATCAGTATTTAAAAATATAAATACTTATATTCAAATATAGGTATAATTTAAATATTCGAATTGAGAATTAAAATTTGAGTTGTAAATTAAATATTCATTAAATGGATTTAATAGCTTTATTTAACTACTTTTAATTAATAAATAATAAATGGTAAATTTGTTTTGTAAATTTATTTACAATAATAAATAGTATGAATAAATAACAAGAAAATCAATCATTAATAAAATGACTTGATTTTTATTATAGTATTTCTAATTGATTTTATCGAACTTTTCCATAATTTTTAGTATAGAAAATATTTAAATTTGTCATTTGATGATTTTACGGCAAACGGCGATATTTTGAAATTTCACAGAATTAAAAGATATGTTTATGTTATTATTGATTTGTGATTGTGTCAAATTTTGGTGCACGGTCGTATTTTTATTTCTGTCATTCACGGTTTGTATGCGGATAGGGTTTTTGGTAGTGGTATACCAAAAAACTCGAATTTCAAAACCCTACAAATAATCAAATCAAATTCAAAAACAATTGATAGTGATGCGACATTGGATTGGAAAATATTGGTTTACTTGTAAAAATTATTCAACTTAAGAAAACTTGATTATCTTGGGGATAAAAGAGTGCATTTGATTTGAGGTAAAGGGAATTTGGTTAGTATAAAATCAAGTCAACTCTTACTTTTCATTTTCAGTTTGCACATTCTCCCTCTCTTCCTCATTTTTTCAGTAAATATAAAAATGGCCGCATCAAATAAAATCAAAATCCTATGTTTCACTCCACTAAAAATTTCAAAATTAGTCTTTTAAAACTCTTATGGGTAAGATCTTCATTTTTGTATAGGGTTTGAGGGTTGCGGTCATGTTTTGGGTGGAGGCCGAAACATGAGCGTTGACTAGGGTTTATGGTTTTGGCCGATCTAGGTGATGGTTGGCGAATTAGAGGCTGGCATGGGACTTGGGGAAGGAAGGCGAGCTCGAGGGTGTGATTTGAAGGAGTCCGGTCATGTGTAGACGAATGCGTCCACTGTGTGGTTGAGTGGAAGCACGTCAGGTTGGATTCCAAGAGGGGCTGTGGAGGTGGAGTTATGGTGGTCGACCAGTCGAGATTTTGATGAGAAGACCGACGGCGAGACGGAATTGGATTCCATTAAGAGTTGCTCCGTGTCCATGCTTGTCATGCACACGACCATGTTTATGCCCCTACTATTCGTGAATATCAGGGGATGATTTTGAATTAGGAAGGGAGAAGATGTATTTGGGAAGATTAGCTTAGTTTGGTAATTAGCAATTTTGATTAAATTAATTAATTTCAAATACTTATAAAGTGCAAAACTTCTCCATATGAGGTCCAAATTGAACGCGGCTAGTTGCGTTGCACTCGTGCGATTGTTAGCTATGCGTTGGAATTGGTTTGGTCAAGTTTGACCCTAGTTGAATATTGGGCTAAAAGCGGACACTGTTCGATTTTAGACGAAACCGGAAAGCAAAAGCATCCGATGGAATTTCTGTGAGTTTACCTACCTCTAAATAAATTATATAATATTTATATTGCTATAGATTGATTGCTAAATTTATGGATGATAGTTTATATTGTTGTTTGGTTGTTAATTTTGGATTTTAAATTCCCGCTCGAAAAAGAGGATGACATAAATAACCGTTTTGCCGTAGGGAAAAAAACTAGATGGAAAGTCGAAGGATACACGACGAACAGGTCGCTACGGAACACTTCAAATACACATTCACCTGTGTAGTTTAAAAGGAACTTTTGTGGAGAGACCCTAAAGGGTTTTTGCCAATATTTATCTATTAACTTATATTATTATGCTGCTTATATTATTGTTTGGTTGAAATATTTATTACATACTGCTTGATTTTATAAGTGTCGTTACAGTGATTATCGCAGTACCATCGCTTATGAAATATCATCCCCTTAAACCCTTATTGTGCGTTAAACTTGAGCTTGTATTTTTACGACCAAATTTTTGGTCGTGCTTTTGCACTTTAAAAATTGTTTAAACCATATTTTCAAGTATTTTAAGAATTTTGAAAATAAAGGACAAGTGTTGATTAAAAATTTATAAAAAGGGAGTTATAAATTTAATTAATTATCTTTTGAGAAAATTAACGTTGTTTTAAATTTATGAAAGAGGTTATAAATTTGATTAATATTCTTTTAAGATAATTAATGTCAACTTAAATTATAAAATATTTTAAATTTGATTTAATTATCTTCTAAGATAATTAATGTTGTTTAAATTGATAAAGGTTATTTACCTTAAATGTTTTATAAATTCGTTTCAAATGAGTTTGCACGGATTTTATAAGTATTTGAAAAGACTTTGAGGGTTTAAATATATTTTAATTATTGTTTAATTATACTAAAGTTAATTAATAAATTTATTAATGACTTTTAAAGTAATTAACTGATTTAATAAAAATATTTAAAGGTTAATTAACTAATTAATAAAAGCGATTGAAGTTAATTAACATATTTAATAAAGGTTTAAAAGATAATTAATCATTTTAATAATGTTATTTAAGATTAATAAATCATTTTAATAAATGATGTGTAAAGTTAATTTATTGGTTTAGATAAAGGTGTTTATGGATAAGTAATGTGGTTTTTAATTAATAAAAGTATTAAATTGATTGATTATCTTCTAGGATAATAAATGTCATTTGAAAATTTATATATAATAGTTTATAAATAAGGAAATCTTTAAAAGGGGATATTTTAAAAAAAAGTGTTTTTAAAGTGATTTACAAATATTTGTGATGTGAAATTCAAGCACAAGTTCGGGTTCTAAAAGTTTAAAGTTTGATTCTATTATGGAAACGATAAGAAATTTAATTTCTGTAAACGATATCGCTTATATGGAAAGGATTTGGTCATACTCCTAGTACTAAACGTCGAGGTATGGAAACACATTTCTATCTCGAAGGTTAAAATTGTTGTTAAGGCAATGCCTAGAGGTAACACTACTTCAACTTGTCCGACTTCATTTTTAACCGAGAGATAGTACAAGTTTGAAAACGATGAGTAGTGGAAAGGGTATGAGATTTAGTTTCCATATATGATTTTTTTGATTATTCTTGATGGTTGACTTATTAACAATCGATTCAGCTTTCTTCTTTGTGTATCGTTAATTCAAGATTATTTGTTGCTCATTTGAGCGTTGATATATCCTTTGTTGGAAATGACTAAACCAAAGCATGAGTGTGGGCCAAGCTATGTGGGGTTGCTCCTATTAGGTTATTTTCACATCTCTTCTAGATTGGTTTTGGTGGTATGCACGCGGAGATGTGAAATACTCAAATACTCGGTAAAGGTTGGTAGGGTACGACTTGGAGGTTTCCGAGAGGCGTAGTAGTTCTCAAGTATATTCCTAGAGGTATACTTTCGGTATAGGGGAAGCACCCTCCTAGTCATTATTGGAAAATTTCCTTTTCCTTGTTGTTGATTCAAATCCTTGAATTTTTTTCTTAAAAGCATCGAGAAGTGAATGGAGCTTTTCTCGTTTTTTAATTATTTGTGTCCATTCTTTAAGTTTGAATATTGACCTTGTTTATACCCATTGTTTTAAGTTTGGGCGTAGTTAATTGTGTTTCCATGCTTTCGTGCATGGATGTCGTTCTTGTAAGGTAAAATATCGTTCCGTGTTTAGCGACGTGGTCTCATGGAATTATTATATGTTCATCATATTACTTGTGTTTTCTCATGCTGGCATTTCTAGACTGATCCGGATGTTATTTTATTATAATGATTGGGTCAGACCGAGTATTTTTTCAGGTTGTCGTTGGTGTGACGTGGAGCTCTTGGAGTAGAGTGGGTTGTTTACCTACCATAGTATTTTATATTCCGCCGTATTTTTATATATACCCATCAGCAATTGTAAGGTCATGAAGTTATAACTGTTAAGGCCGATGAGGTTTGTTTTTAACTCTGATATACCATGTATTTTAGAGTAATAGATTTTTATTGTCATTATTATATTATATATTGTCGTTCCGTTGTGAGATTATGTTTCTTCCGTTCTTTCTCTTTTTACCCTAATAATCAACCTTTTCGGCGATTGGATGTTCAGCATTGGAATACCATGGATGTATTTGATGCCGACTTCCGATGGCCAAAAAGGCGTTTCGATTCATTTGGAATCAGAGATGAAGGTTAAGCGAGAACCCTAGGGTATGCCTCATTAGAGATAGGGTAAGTAACACCCTAGAATGAGTTTAGAGTATTATATACGAGAGCGTATTTGTTATTTACTATAAAAAGGTATTGTTATAATTGGTCTATTGAGTTATTTATGAATTCTACTCGAACCGTGAGACGCCACGGTGTTGACAGGGATTTTAAACACTTGAACAAGGCAAACGAACATGATACAGATTTTTTTGAAAATGTGGTAAATGAAATATTTTTCCTAGGAATATATATTTTATATATATAAAGGAATAATTTTCAAATTTTATATAGTTATTTATGAGGTGTTTGTTCGGTAATGATAATATTTATCATTATCCTTATTGTTAGATTAGTCATGCTCGAATATTTTAGGAGCATTGACTATCGTTAATTGGTTATTTATTTATTCCCAACCAGTTTATGAACATTTATTATTTTATAATTGTGAGTGTGTTAAAAAGTACCCCTTGTGAATTAAGTTTCATAATTTGACTATAACGTGTTCGGTGAAAATGTTAGGTCAAAAATCATCTTTTAATGAAAATTTGTTTAATATAATCTGAGTGGGAAGATAAGACATTTAGAGAAAAAATATTTGAGAAAATTTTAATATAGTAAAGGAGAATTATTATAATATGAGATGATTTCACATAAAGACAATTGTGTGTAAATTTGGTTTATAAAATGTGTTTTAAAAAGGATTTTTGAATTTAAACCCCGATATTGCTTGAATTAATTTCAAAAAGATTTTCGAAAAACTAATGGTAATATTACTTAGAAATATTTATGGCAATAAATATTTCAAGGTGAAATTATATAGGTATAATTTATAAATAGAGTGTGTAAATAAAAAGGGATTTAAGAAGAGAATTTGAGAACTTAAATCCCGGTGTTTTCGAAAGTTGTTTTCACAGTCTTAGAGGAAATAATAATAGTATTACTTAAAAGTATTTGCATATAGAATTATTTTAAAATGGATTTTAAAGAAGATAAGAAAGCACTTAACTCATTTTTGTTGTTGGGAAATAATTATGGTGGTGACTATAATATCATCGGCGTTTATTTTTGAGTTTCTAAGTAGGGAAAGTGCTACTGCAGTAATATGCTATAGGGTTGTTTTAGTAAAAAAAATTTTGTTTTAAACTCCAAAAGTATGATTTAATACACAAAAGGAAGATATGTATATTATTATTATTTAAAAAATGATTTGAAATAAAATCCGAGTATTTAGTTCTTAAGTTTCCTTAAAGGAAATTGATTTAAAATAAAAAGGGTGTTTTGATAAATAATTTGATAAATAAAAAAATTAACTCTTGAATAAAAAAGGAGTAATTTAACTCAATATTTAAATGGGTTAAATTGGATAGGAATGTTTCAATAAGCGTTGTTTTAATAAAACTGCATCTTAGCTTAAACATCTATGTCATTAAACGATTTGATGTTATTAGACAGACTAAATAAACACCTTTTCTTATAGTACTCTAAGGTAAAATGGGTCGAGGGTTTGGCTCAGATTTATAACCCATATTTTGTTTGAGCCTCCATTTGAATTATAAAATATAAATAAATAAATAAAATTAAAATTAACATTTTGTATATACTCTTAGGATGTAATAGAGTATTATACAAGTAAATGAGAGTGGAGTAGGTTTTTAATTTAATGTTTCATAAAGATGAGTCTTTATAAAATATTTGCAAACATAAGTGAAAATTTATGGAGCACTTCATAAATATTTATAGTAATGAATGAAATACTATAAATGAAAATTAAAGTAATTTAGAAAGAGATTGGTATAGTTAAGAAACCAATCGAATTAAGTATGTAAGTTATACATGGATCATTTTATTCGCACGGCTCTTGATCAAGGATTTGAATACATAGCTTCGGCATGATTCACACTAGTACGAAAAAGGATTTCTCACGTGATTATTGTTAGCAAACACTAGATACGGATTCTCAATATGATACTGAGGTTTTCTATCATAGTATATGGCTGTGTAAAGAGAACAGAGGTTTCTAATCGAAGAACCTGGTCGAAGTCCGCACTCGGGAGGTCGAGTGGGCAATACTAGTTGAGAAGTAAAAGCCTATGTATCCCAAGCAAGTGATTAAATCAAATATAGCGTATGGATGATTTATGTATATCATATGGGTTTGAGTATATTTGTATACTTGGTGTGTGACTTTAGAAACTATGAATCTAAGCAAAATGCTAAATCTTGTTTGTTAGTCATTTGACAATTTTAATAATGTTAAGTGTTAGTTTATTCTCTTATGGAATTTGATTTATTGGTAGTGTTATTCTATAGGCTACGGTTTATGAAATTATCTTTGTTAGGACTTAAATCCTGGTGCTTTTGAAAAAGTGATTTCAAAACAATTTGAGAAAGGAATAATAATATTATTATTTTAAAAATTTTGGTGAAGTATTATTATTTCAGGATATCTGAAAAGATTTTTTATGAAGTGAATTTTTTTCCAATATTTTTTGTTAGGACTAAAGTTAGGCAACCAAGAGTTTTTCGATTTGGAAGACTCACCAGGTATATTTGTTTTCTCTAGTTGTTATTTTAGGAGGAACCAGAATACCACTGAATGCTACATATTGTTACAATTCTAAAGTTATACCATGCTTCAGTAGGATGAGCCCCCTTCTTATCATAATCAATTTTGGTTTGGATTTGTTTCTCTTTGTAGAAATTTGAAAATATATTTTGAATGTAAAAACCCAGACATTTAGTTCTAAAATATATCTTTTGAAATGGTTGGATGCATACTATTTTATTACAGGCTAATTTTTGTACTTTTGGTTGCATACGGTTACTATCTTATTTATGTTTCTTGTGTTTTTCACTTTTATTTGCACTGATTCTCTTTTGAATTATGCAAGTACAAGTAAGCGATAGATTTCTATTCGATGCTTACGCACCTGCATTCGCATCGAGATAGTAAATTGCTAGTAAAAATAAAAATCAAACACAAGAAGTTACGTAGTTGATTTAGAAATTGAAATTAGTTGATGATTTTATGCCCCAGATATGGGAGGTCACTTGGCTTTTGTTTTCTTTTGATTGGTTAGGCCCGTAGTGGCAATTTGTAGTTTTCCCGATCGAGCCATGCAAAGGAGACGCTGCCAAAATTTTCTATAACATTAAGAGATTTGGAAATGTAATAGTCCATTTAAACTAATTGATTTTGAAGGGTTTTAAGGCATTTTTTTTCCTATTTTGGGAATTTCAAAGACGTAATTCTATTAAGGGGAGAGAATGTAACATCCTAGAATTTTATAGTTGTCGATTTTGAATATTTAATTAATTTTAAATAGCTAGATAATTGGTATTAAAAAATATAAATAACTTATTTTCAAATATACGTATTATTTAAATATTTGCATTGAGATTTAAATATTTGAGTTGTAAATTAAATATTAATTAAATGGATTTAATAGCTTTATATAACTCCTTCTAATTAATAAATAATAAATGGTAAATTCATTTTGTAAATTTATTTGCAATAATAAATAGTACGAGTAAATAATAAGAAAATCAATAACATGATTTAATCTTTGTTGTAGTATTTTTAATTGAATTTATTAGATTTTTCCATAATTTTTAATCTAGAAAATATTTAAATTTGTCGTTTGACAATTTTACGGCAAACGAGGATACTTTTGAAATTTCACAGAATTAAATGATTTGTGCATGTTATTGTTCATTTGTGATCATGCTGCATTTTGGTGCACGATCGTATTTTTATTTCTGTAATTCGCGGTTCGTACGCGGATGGGGTTTTGGGTAGCGGAGTACAGGAGACTCAAATTTTAAAACCTTTTAAGAATCAAATAAAATTCAAAAACAATTGACAGTGATGCGACATTGGATTGGCAAATGTTAGTTTACTTGTAAAAATTTTTTAACTTAAGAAAACTTGATTATCTTGGGGATAATGAGAGCATTAGATTTGAGGTAAAGGGAATTTGGTTAGTATAAAATCAATTCATCGCTTACTTTTCATTTTTAGTTTTCACCTTTTTCCTCTCTTCCTCATTATTTTGGCTTAAGTAAATATAAAAATGGCCGCATCAAATAAAATCAAAATCCCTTGATTCACTCCATTAAAAATTTCAAAACTAGTCTTTTAATACTCATATGGGTACGATCTTTGTTTTGGTGTAGGATTCAAGGGTTGCGGCCGTGTTTTCGGTGGAGGATGAAAGTTGAGCGTGGACTAGGTTAATGATTTTGGCCGATCTAGGTGATGGTTGGTGAATTAGAGGCTGCCACGGGATTTGGGGAAGGAATGTTAGCTCGAGTGTGTAATTTGAAGGGGTCCGATCATATGTGGATGAATGCGTCCAATGATAGTCGAGTGGAAGCACATCAGGTCATATTCCAAGCGAGGCTGTGGAGGAGGAGTCATGGTGGTCGACAAGTCGAGATTTCAATGATAAGCTTGATGGCAAAGATAAAATTGGATTCCTTCAAGAGTTGCCCAATGTCGATGCTTGCGATGCACGGCCATGTTCGTGCCTCATTGTTCGTGCATATCAGGGGATGATTTTGAATTAGGGAGGGAGAAGATGTATTAGGGAAGGTGATTAACTTAGTTTGGTAATTAGTGATTTTAATTAAATTAATTAGTTCCAAATACTTATAAAATGCATAACTTCTCCATACAAGATCGAAATCTAACGCGGTTATTGCATTGCACTCGTGGGATCATTAGCTATGCGATGGAATTGGTTTGGTTGAGTTTGGAGCTAGTTCAATTTTCGCCTAAAATCGAATGTTGTTTGATTTTAGACAAAACTAGAACTCGAAAGCGTCCATTGGAATTTCTGTAGGTTTATATACCACTAAATAAATTATATAATATCCTTGTTGCTATAGATTAACTATTGAATGTTTGGATGATAGTTTATATTGTTGTTTGGTTGTTTATTTTTGATTCTAAATTCCGGCTCTAAAAAGCGGATGGCATGAATAACCGTTTTATTGCTGGGAAAAAAAATAAAAGGAAAGTCGGAGGGTACGTAGTGAATAGGTCACTACATAACACTTCGAAATACACATTCACATGTGTAATCTATAGGGAACTTTTGTATAGAAACATAGGGTTTTCTCGCTAATATTTATCTATTTGCTTATATTCTTATGGTACTTATATTATTGTTTAGTTGAAATATTTAGGACATACTACTTGATTTTGTTAGTATCGTTACAGTGATTATCGACGTACTGTCACTTATGGAATATCAACCCCTTAAACTCTTGTTATGCACTGAGCTTGAGCTTCTATTTTTACAAAATAGATGTTTGGTCGTGTTTTTGCACCTTAAAAATTGTTTAAACCATATTTTCAAGTATTTTGAGAATTTTGAAAATAAAGGATAAGTGTTGATTAAAAATTTATGAAAAGGGAGTTACAAATTTAATTAATTACCTTTCTGGATAAGTAGTGCTGCTTTAAATTTACTAAAGATATTATAAATTTGATTAATTTTCTTTCAAGATAATTAATGTCGATTCAAATTATAAAAGATTTTAATTCGGATTTAATTATCTTCTAGGATAATTAATGTATTTTAAATTTATAAAGGTTATTTACCTTAAATATTTTATAAATTACTTTCAAATGAGTTTGTACGGATTATATAAGTTTATAAAAAGACTTTGAGGGTTTTAATGTATTTCAACTATTATTTAATTATAATAAAGTTAATTAATAAATTTATTAATGATATTTAATGTACTTAACTAGTTTAATAAAAGTGTTTAAAAGTTAATTGACCGATTTAACAAAAGCAATTGAAGTTAATTAACCGGTTTAATAAAGGTTTTAAGGTTAATTAATCATTTTAATAATGATATTTAAGATTAACAAATCATTTTAATAAATGATGTGTAAAGTTAATTAATTGGTTTAAATAAAGGTGTTTAAAAATTAATTATCTGATTTAATATAGGTGTTTAAGGATAACTGATTTATTTATTAAAGGAGTTATAAAGTTGATTAATTCTCTTTCAGGATAAATATTATGGTTTTGGATTTATAAAAGTATTTAAATTGACTGATTATCTTCAGTGATAATAAATTTCATTTGAAAATTTATAAATGATAGTTTACAAAATGAGAAATCTTTAAAAAGGGATAGTTTTAAAAGAGTGATTTTAAAGTGATTTACAAATATTTTTGACGTGAAATTCAAGCACAAGTTTGGGTTTTAAAAGTTTAAAAGTTTGATTCAGTTATGGAAAGGATAAGAAATTTAATTTTCGTAAACGATATCACTTATATGGAAAGGATTTAGTCATACTTCTAGTACAAAATGTCGAGGTATGGATATGCTTTTCTATCTCGAAGGTTAAAATTGTTATCAAGGCGATGCCTAGAGGTAACACTAACTTAACTTGTCCGACTTTATTTTTAACTAAGGTATAGTGCAAGTTTGAAATCGACGAGTAGTGGTAAAGGAATGAGATTTAATTTTCATATATGATCATTTCAAATATTCTCGATAGTTTGACTATCAATTCAGCTTTCTTCTTTGTGTATCAACAATTTAAGACGATTTGTTGCTCATTCAAGCATTGATATCCTTCGTCGGAAATGACTAAAGCCAAAGCGCGAGTCGGGGCCATGCTATGTGGGGTTGCTCCGATTATGGTATTTTCACATCTACACTAAATTGGTTTTGGTGGTATGCACGCAGAGATGTGAAATAATCGGATACTCAGTAAAGGTTGGCGGGGTTCGGCTTGGAGGTTTCCGAGAGCCATCGAAGTTCTTAAGTATATCCTGAAGGTATACTTTTGGAAAGGAGGGAGCACCCTCCATGTCATTGTTGGAAAACTTCCTTTTCCTTATCGTTGATTCAAATCTTTGAATTGTTTTCATAATTGCATCGAGAAAAGACTGGAGCTCTTCTTGATGTTTAATTATTTGTGTCCATTCTTTAAGTTTGGATTTTGACCGTGTTTATACCCATTCTTTCAAGTTTGGGTTTTGTTAATTGTGTTTCCATTCTTTCGTGCATGGATATTGTTCTTATGAGGTAAAAACCCGTTCCGTTCTTAGCGGCGCGATCTTATAGAATTATTGCATGTTCATCATATTACTTGAGTTTTCTC
The DNA here is from genome assembly GCA_030737815.1 of Allium fistulosum. Lineage (NCBI taxonomy): Eukaryota > Viridiplantae > Streptophyta > Magnoliopsida > Asparagales > Amaryllidaceae > Allium > Allium fistulosum. The sequence continues at coordinate 426,982,471 of CM060906.1, forward strand.
ATACTGGTATTTACATACTAATCCGGATGTTATTTTATTATAATGCTCGGGTCAGACCAAGTATTTTTTTCAGGTTGTCGTCGGTGTGAAATGGAGCTCACAGAGTAGAGCGGGATGTTCACATGCCGTAGTATTTTATATTCTCCTATATTATTATTATACCCATCAGCAATTATAAGGTCGGGAAGTTATAACTGTCTAGGCTGATTGTGTTTGTTTTTAACTCTGATATACCATGTATTTTAGAGTGACAGTTTTCACTGTCTTTGTTATATTATATATTATCGTTCTGTTGTGAGATTCTATTCCTTCTGTTCTTTTTCTTTATACCCTAACAATTTACCTTTCTAGCGATTGGATATTCGGCATTGGAATACCATGGATGTATTTGGTGCCGACTTTCGATGGACGTAAAGATGGGCCATTGCACTTACTTTTCTCGTATCTGGACTTTTTGTACATCATCAGTGGCATTGTAATGACCCACAAATTTGTCACTTTGATAAATTATATTTATATTTGAAATATTAAAATATAAGATTTTATAACACAAATTATAATGTTTTGAATTATAAATAATGATGGTAAGCCATTTTTAAAGGTATATTAACAAATATAGATATTTGAGATTTTCATCAGAAAAATGACGAAAATCAGTTTTCGGCAAAATTGATATTTTCTCAATATTAGCGTGCATGGAACTGGAAACATACACTTATTAATCTGTATAAGTATGAATATGTAATAAAATTATTATTTTATTTTTGAAAATAAAATGTTTTTATGACATTATCAATGATGTCATCATTTCCAAATAATAGATTTATGAATTTAAATTAAGTTTAAATGGTTTAATAATTGCTTTAAAATTTAATATGGCCATTTTTAATTATCTAATAATAATATAAATATTGTTTTTAAACTTTATTTACAAATAAATATAGTTTAACTGAGAAGTAAAAATATTATCAGAAATCGGATCCCGGATTCATAACGGTTTAACAAACGGAAGTTGTAATCAAACGTTCAACCGTGGGTTATCACACATGATATATATATATATATATATATATATATGCATACATACATGTCATAACACACATATAAACATTAATAAACATATAAGAAGTTACCATGTGCATTTACTAATTACATAAGGTAAGAAATCAGAAAATATCATGATATTTTCAAAGCATATGCATGATTTGATGGTGGTGATGGAAGGGAGCATGGGCCGATCACATGGAGGGGTGTGGGCAAGGGGTAAAATGGTAATTTTGCATTTAGATATTTTTACACATTTTTTCCTATAAATACATGCCTCATTCTCTCATAATTTTCAAACCTTCCTCCTCTTTCTTTCTTAAGTTCTTTATCTTCTTCTTCCTTTTCTTAAATGGATTCCAAGTCTTGGGGAAAAAGTTAGCAAAGTTATGACAAAGTAATGTCAAAAATATATACACATAAGTTATGTTGCTACCACCTCCAAAACCAAGTCAACACTCCCTACCTTCTCAAGTACCCACAGCCACACTCCATCACCACTCAAGGTCGAGTATCCACCCTCTCTACCGAGGCCATACACTTCCAAGGGTCATAGGGTTGATTTCATAAGCTTCGGTGCGGTGATAGCAGAGCTATAGTCAATTTTAGCAAATCTAAAAACCAATGAAGGTGAGAAACTCTACTATTATATTTATAAGTTATATGATGATATGATATGTTTGATATGGATAATATCTATGTTTGATTACCATATTTTAGAGGTTGATGATATTTTGTGTGATGTGGAAATGATTCACGGTATAATACACGTCGAATTTACGCCAAGGAATCACTTTCCTTTATAAAATGAAATGGTATATATGGCATTGTCAAACCTCTCTAAAATTGTTTAAAATAATTTGTAAATGGTTTATAAACATTAAAACTCATTACGACTAAGTTTGAAATGAAGTAAAAATAAGTCGTCGCGTTTCGACAGTTTGCGTTTTCGCGACCAGAAAAGTTAAACGGACGTGTAGAATGGAATATGAGTTGGAATTCTTTGCAATAAGAATTTTACGAACCGTAATGAATATAGTTTTCAAAAAAAACAAGAAAATCAAGATTTCATTTAGTAAAGTTTGAGATATGTCCAAACCAAGTTTTTAAAATCGTCGCGCTTTTATAGTTTGGAAACCAAAATGGAAAAATCTTTAAAATGGGTATTTTTAAATCTTTAAATATATGAAATAAATTCCATAAATATATTAAGATGTTTTGAAAGGTATTTTAGTTATAAAAATGGGCATATGTGGAATGAAGTTAGCGTTTTGATCAAAAAAGCTTTTAAAAACACTATTCGCAGCACTTTTTGCAGCATTTTTTGGTAACTTTTGAAATTAAGATTTAAACTTGGGATTTTCTTACCAAATATTTTGCAAATGTTTTTAAAATAATAAATCAAGTATTTTAAGAGTTCAAAGTTGATCAAATAACTTGACCGCCTTTTGGGTGACAGAGAGATAGTTTCTAAATCGGAGCTTGGACAACCAGTGTCTGGGTTCCACTCTAGCTATTTGAATTGGTCCGACGGAGGGGGTAGTAAATTTGATTTACTCAGACCACATTTTGCTAAGATAAAAAGAGATTTTAAGATTTCCAAAAGTTAAACAAGATTTTAAATAATAAGATTTTGGTGATATATGAAACAAATTTGTTAAACTTTATATTAAATTCCGAGGAGGGAATCCATACTATCCGTATGAATTTAAAAGGTGATTTCACCATTATCCGATGAATAGTAAAAGTTGAATACCGAAATTAGTATTGGGTATAATCAGTCTAAAATTTATGGATCCCTTTTATTCAATACTAACTGGTTTAGATTTACTGTAAACGATGTTTTAAATAATATTGTTTTTGACCCATTCAAAATATGTTTTGGAAATGTGAAATCTTCATTAAGATTTAAATTATAATTTTTCTAAGTAATTAAAGATGAAATGTTTTGGTATTTCCAAAGTTAAAAAAGGGTTTGATAAAAGAGGTTTAATTATCCTGTATATGTTGAAATAGAATGTGATTTAAAGGTGTATATCTCCAAAGAGATATTTTACTTGGATAAAAGATATCGATTAATTGAATAATAATCACCTATATACTTGACATCTTTTATCGATAATTGGTTCGTAGAAACCAGGGCCGGATTTGGGTGATTCCTATCCGAAAACTACTTTGAACCAATATTTGTTCGAAATGAAAACATGTTGAAGACAATGATCTTGAAGATGGAGATCTTCATAATGTAGGGTTGCATGTCATGAACCTCTGGGGTAATTCCCTTATCATATATATGGTGGTAGTGGTTCCTTCGATTTGAAATCTTTGATGCAAGGACTGCTCGCTACTAATCCTAGAGTTGATTCTCGACAGGATGTAGTAGGAGAGTGCCTTCGATTTGTCATGTGCCAAGACAACTTATATGAACAAGTGTTTGACATTGCATTTCTAAGCCCACATACATTGATTTTTACAAACATACATATGTTTGGTAGTGTAGGAGGTAACCCCTCTTACACTAAACACCCTTCTTTGTGACATACAAGTTCAGAGGTTGTACTTTTGTGGAAATCAATTAGCGTGTTGTTGGAAATGGCAATGTGGCATTCAAAGTAGTATTTGTTCTGTAAAAGATAAAATGTTCACTTAAGTCTCGCACATCGAGAATAACAAAAATAGGTTAGATGCAGTAGGGCTAAGTGGGTCGCTCTCGTTAAGAGATGTTCATCACCTTTCTAGATAACCCTCTATATTTCGGGTTTGTTGTGTATGTTGTGGCCATGGATAGGTCGGGAACAACTGAGGTAATAACGTATTTTTTAACGATCGGCTATTTCGAACCATTCAAATCGATAATAAACCACACATGTCGGACTTGAATTGTTCAGAATACCAGATTGTTATATATATATATATATAGGGTAAATAAGAATCAATCATAGAATCACAGACATAGAATATTACAACATCATGCAGCGGAATAGATAACATAGTAGTTCATGAAGCTACTACATAATTATCAGAGTCTAAAGCAAAATAATAGAAATCCAAATACACAGAGGTTCGCTAATACATAAGCAAATGACAAATGTCTGAACAGAAATAACTGAAATGACTGAAATAGCTAAATAGGTAGATAGATAGATCTCCAACTAGTCTACAGCATCAAAAGATGGATCTCGAATGCTGTGATCCTCAGGCAGACCCGAGCATAATGCAAAAACAAAACACTCGAGTGAGTATTAACATTCTTATGTAAGTAAATCAACTCAAGTGAAATCTACAAGTGAAATGCATCCGTAACTCAAAGGATGTTTGGGATTCCCATCCTTTAAGGATCTGTTAAACTATCTACATATATAATAGAATACGCTACATAGATAGTGTATATCATAAAGTAAAGTATTAAAGTGGCGTTAAGGCGTTACCCATATCCCCCTTAACACATTTTTATATAATACCGTAGTCGATACAGTACTTTAAGCTGCATCGTAAACTGGTGGGATACTCAGGGAGCACTCAATAGGTACGATACAAACCAAATTCGTAGTAGGCTCGATCAGGATAAATATGACAAGGCACGCGAGGCAATGCCCAGGGTAGGATTCTACCGTTTTGCACTCCCGGACTGGTGGTAATGCATAGCAGCTACTACCGCCCACCTTGAGACACTCCAATAATCAAAGGTGCCCACCAATCAAATCACAAAGTAGTTGACATGGTTTCGAAGAAGCGTATTCGATAGGGGGAGCGACCCCACTTGGCCCGGTATAGCTCCTGTTTTAATCATTTTAATTATGACTCGAAAGTCAAGGCTATCCATCATCGTTCTCTTACTTCATTCCAGCAGCGTTCGCTAAACAATCCTACTTCGTTCTGGATTTCTCCACCATGTACACAGCTGTTAAAGTGGTTTTCGGTATTGGCAGAAAGTATGACATTTCACACCGTGGTCATTTTATAAAACATTTTCATAATTTAAATCCCAAGTTACAATTTAAATAAATAATTAAATATTTAACTTCAATTATATTTAATTTTGAAACAATTTACTTAACAGTTTTAATCAAATCAAGTTATTACAATTTAAAATTATATCCTTTGAAAATCTCATAAACAAATAAGTTTAAATCACATCTTATTTGAAACAAATCTTTAAATTACAATTTAATCTTAATTATCTTTCCAAATCCTTATTTATTAAAGTTATTACAAAAATCTATTTTATTTATATTAATTTAATTTTTTTAAAAAAATAAAACATATTTTATATTTTTATTAAATTTTATTTTATTTTATTAAATTTTAGTTTGTTAAATTTTATTAAATTAAATTTTAAATTAAATTTTAAAATAATAAAGTTATAAGTTAAAAATCTTATAATTTACCTTTTTGAGAGTTATTATTAACTTATAAATTTAAAACTTCAAAACATATAATTTTTTTAAAATTAAAGTTTATATATATTAAATATAAATCTTTAAATTAAATTTAAAAATCAATTTTTATTAGATCAAACATATTTCAGAATTTCAAAAATTACTTTAAAAATCAACCAATGGTGTCCGTAAATAGTTTTCTATCCAAGGGTCAAGTGATTCGGGTATTTATCATTTCAACCCAAAATTATTAAATTTCCCGGGTATATATCATTTCAACACGCATCCCAAGTCAACAATTTCCTAATCTGTATAATAGTTCGGGTATGTTTCATTTCAACCCATAGTGATTTTTCTAACATCTAAGGGAACTTGCAAAGTGATTGAAAAATAATAATAACATGACATATATAAAAAGGGAACTTGAAATGTGATTTAACAAATAAAATAACATAACATAACATGTTTCATAGCATATCACATAACAACAAATAACATATCTTGTAAATCTGTAACATCCCACCATTTTGTACGTTTTAAGCAGACACGCATGCCGACTTAAATCATACAGAAGGGCGAATTGTTATTGGGGTGAATAAGAAAAGGCAGAGAAATAAAAAAACAAAACAGAATCTCGCAGCAGAATGAAAAAAATATAATAATCAAATAACAGTTCATGAAGCTGTATACAAAACATTTGATTATACTTATACAATACAAACTCAGAGTTACACGTATCAAAGATAAATATACAAATGCAGTGGAATAGTATGATGTAGTGGAATAATAGAATAAGTAATAATAGTACAAATCTTCGTCTTCGTCCTCCAGAAACAGGTCTCCAAATCCTGAAATGCTCAGGCTGACCCGAGCGAAGTGAAAAGACAAAACACTCGAGTCAGAACTAAAAGATCTTATGTGAGTCAAATTAACGGTAAATAAATATGAGTGTAAACGGCGTCGGAGATGTTTACGGGGTTTGACATCTCCTATCCAGTGTCTAACATGAGTGCAGTAACTTAAGAGATATTCGGGATTCACACCTCCTAAGGATCCGTTAAACTATCTACTATGTAGTACAATACGCTATTATAATATGTATATAGTAAAGTAAACTATTACAATAGCGTTAAGACTTTACATTTTCCACCTTAACACATTTTATATATTCCCATAGTCTATACAGTACCGTAATCTCCCCCGTACTGGGCGTCGTCAGAGGGCACTTCATAGGTATGGTACAAAACAAACTCGAAGAAGGCGCGCTATGGTAGGAGACACGGCACAACTAGGCAATGCCAGGGTAGATATACCAATTACGATCCGGACTGTTGGTAATGCATAGCCGCAACTACCGCCCAACTCGAAACACACTCCCAAGTAAAAATCGAAGGGTGGCCACCAAATAAATCGCAAAGTCGGAATATAGTATCGTTGGAATGTGTCTGATCAGAGGAGCTACCTCATTGACCCGGAATCGCTCCTTGTTTAGCCAACTTATGCTAACTCACGGGAGTAAGGCCCATGTAAATATACCTTTAGGATCGTCGCCAAATCCTACTTCATTCTGGAATCTCCACCGCGTACACAGTTGTCAAAGTGGTTTTCGGTATTGGCAGAGATTATGACAACATCCGATTGCGGTCTCTTTAACAACCAATCGCTTATTACACAACGGATGGTTCTTTTACATTTCCAAAATCGTTTCATAATTGATATCAAAATATCATATTCAATTCAAACCATATTACTTACTTTCGAAATCATACTTACTTTCGAAATCGTATTCACCTTTGAAATCATATCACATTTGAAATCATTGTTTCGGAATTTTATTTCCTGTCAAAATTCATATTCACAATTTATATCAAAATATCGTATTCTCAAAACTACACCACTTTTAAATCATATCGTTTCAAAATCATAATTTCTTCCAAAAATCGTATTCCCAAAACAGGTTAAGTCCTTGCTTCAAAATCATCATTTCAATTTATTATAACATTCAAAATTTCAACAACTTAGGTTATAACGTCATTTAACCTTATTCTCTTTTTAAACCAATTGAAATCAATATAAACACTTACACTTTACTTAGTTTGGAAATTTAGAAATAGTTTAAATAATTATAAATAGTTAAAATACTCCAAAATAGTTTAGTTATAGGTAAAGTACTTTAAATTGATTTAAGATAGTTAAATAGATTTAATTTTGATTAAATATAATTAAAATAGATTAAATAGCTTTAAAATAGATTAATTAGATTTAAATAAGTTAAAAACAAGTTAATTAGTTTAAAATTTGGAAATCTTAATAATTAAAGTCTTTAAAATAATATATTTTTAAAATAGTTTATATAAAAATATGAATTTTAAATTTATATCAATTTATACTATTTATTTCATTCCAGTACATTTTGACCATTTTAATATTCCAAAACCCAATTTCAAATTTTCCAATTCCAATTCTCAATAAAATATTTAATTCAATATCGCCTCTAGCCCATGTTTGAAATATCATTTTAAATTACTCCAAATTCAATATATTTCAAAGTTATATTTCAAACAATTTAAAATAATTCAATTGTGACAAATTTCACTTTTTATTCCAAATTCAACTTTGAAATTTCAATTAAATCCTTTTAACAATACCTTTAAACCAATTCCAATTTTATCATAAACTTGAATTTCGATAACAATTCAATTCATATAAATAAATTTTTTATTTCAAACTATCATTTAAATCAATGCAAAATTTAAGGATTCAAAATCATTTAAATTTAACTAATCCGGTGTCCGTATATAATTCTCTACCCTAGGGTCAAGTGATACAGATATTTATCATTTCAATCCGCAATTTATAATGTTACGGTTATATATCATTTTAAACCGCAATCCTAAAATATTAAATCCACAAAATCGCTCGAGTCTATCATTTCAACCCATAACGATTTTTCCTTAATCAACTGATCATTCGAGTATGTATCATTTCAACCCATAGTGAACTTGCATTTTATAACGATATATATAAAATAAAACATCCATTCATCTAATATCAAAAATCAACTTCCATCACAGTCGTCATCCAAATCAATAAATAAATATCAATATAGAACTGATAATTAATAACAGGAATTTAACTGGCAATTTATATTCAATAATAAATTAAATAATGATTTAATTCAAATAAATTCAAATTAACTGAGATGATGATTTAAAAAATACCAAATAGTCATAAATAAATTTCTAATCACATCATAAATTTAATTTAACAAACATAAGAAGTTTTAGAAGTTGTGAGTGAGTTAAAACACTCACCTTTGAATTTAAATCGAATTTAAATCCAATTTAGAGCCCAAATTCAAACGATCTTAGAATTCATCCAAACTAGCATCAAAACGTCCGGAATTTCGATACAATCCCAGCGGATTAAACCGCGCGTGAATTGAACCTCGTATGCAAAAGTTACGATGGTTAGAAGATTTGAATTCAAATTAAAAAAACAAACCACTTACGAAAGCCACGTTAGCAAGCCTTTCTCGTTTCAGAACCCTAATACCCTCGCTCGATATCAACGCAGCCGCCACGCTCACCATTGACCAAAGCTCGTCACTGCCCTAGATGAGTCTGTGATGCCCCACCTCTATACTCACACTAGCCAAGGACACTACAGGGTAATGTCGTTGACTAGCACGAAGAATAAGGCTGTTGAGGAGCGACCATCTGTGTAATTGCTTTCTGCGAGTACCGATATGTCAGATAATATGACTTGCATTTCATTTCAAGAGGAAATCCGACATATTAAATACAAACTCAAAGCTACCACACAGTGGTTATGTGGCCTTCAGAAACAAATATAGAAATAAGCATAACACAAATCAGTCACAGATATTCATATCACAAAGGCGGAAAAAGATATGAATATAATACATAGAAGTGTACATCAAAGTAGTGGTCATACAAGATCCACTACATCACAAAAGAATAGGTACAAGTGCTAGACAAAAGAACAAGTATACATCAAGGAGTCTCTATCTCGAATGTATAAAAGCAAAAACTACTAATCTAAAGTAGTTAGCCAAAAATTAGATGATGGTCCCTGATAAGAAGTCAAGTAGAAGCACCTGAAATACCTCGGTCTGACCCGAGTATTATTTAAGAAGAAAAATAATAAACGGATCAGTCAAGCTATAAATATCATATAAAATGAGATAGGATAAGAGATATGACATAAACGTATGATAACAATAATGCCATACTTTGACAAGTATACATCGGGTAACAACAAAAATCAAACAATATCTCAAATCATCTCAAACACCAAAAAGAATGTCATATTCTTTAAATTATTCACCAAAACACAAATATTGATAAAGCTTATCAATGCAAACCACGAAAATTGGTGAAACGCAAATTCTAGAAATCAACAAGCAGAAATCCAGAAAACACAAAGGGGGGAGGCCTATCACAAATGGGAGCATGAAAACTCACCAAAACGTGTGTCATAAACGGAACGCTATTCCATGGTCGCTAACCATCAAGTTTGAGCCGAAGCTCCACAAACGGCCCGAAGACCATGGGTCGCTACCCCACTAATTTGAATGGAAGCTCCACAAACGGGGTTTTTAGTCCCCACACAAACAAAGAGACATCGCACATCGCTAGTCTAAATCACAAAATGATCACCATTGATCAATAAGAAGTGTGAATCACACTAAGCTAGCAAATATAAGAGTTTAGCTTCATGTCCCATAACCACTGGCTTAAATTAAATATTTACGAACAAATTGTAGATTTTCACTCAAAAATTATCACGAGAGTTCAATCGAACAAGTCCAAGAATTAACCGACGAAGTAAACGCAAGTGTTTCATACCACTTGTTTTGCTAAGCCGTTTAATTAGATTTGTCATACGAATGAGGTAAAGGTTTGTATATACTAATAGAATGGAAAACAATTTTTTAAAAAACGAGCTTTGTATTTAAAAGTAGTGTTGAAATCGTTTTTGTGAAAGAGTTTGAGTATTTACTACTAGTATAGAAACCTTTGTATTTTAAAGTGACAAACCACAGAAATGATTGTAGAAACAATCAATCACCAAATATTCACACACGAGAATGTGAATTAAATCCATAAAAATCGATATCAAATCCATCAAATGGATATTCCCAAAAATCTAAAGAAAGAAGTCATCAAAGTCAATAATAAGTGATAACAACTAACCAGATCAACAAAAATCGATAAAAATTGGAAATCCACTCAAAACAGCCCAAAATTGGCAGTTCCAAACGTTTGGTTTAGAATCCAGACGTTTGGATTTAGGTTCTGGAATTTTTCAGAAACCTTCCAGACGTCTGGAAGACTTTCCTAGACGTCTGATAGACTTCCCAGACGTCTGGTTTGTTTGGACCAGACGTCTGGTTTGTTTGGAGCAGACGTCTGGTCTGAATTGCTGCCCTTTTTTTCTTTTCTGCCGTGTGTTTTCTTTTCTCCAGGTCTATAACCAGACGTTTGGACTTCATCACTAGACGTCTGGTCACCTGGTCTGGGAAACAATTTTCCTAGGCCATGATGGCCAAAACGAATCGGGAGCGATCGGACGAGCAACGAAGACTAGGGATTTATGCCAAGCGACAACCCAGCCTTATAGGCTCTTCGATACACCCCAAATATCATGTCCAAACATCCATAGTAGGATTTTCATAAAATTGGACTTCAAAACACCAAAATTTGGAAAATTCACCAAATCAATTCAAATCAAAAGCAAATGAACGTGAATAGATGTTAGGAATTCACACCTAACAACAATGAAAACTATAGACATAGATGTGAGTTCAAAAACTCACCTTTAAACCCAAAACAACAAGTGAGAAGCTTTAAAACAAAGGAAAGATCAACAACTCTTCAACTTCAACTCTAGAAGCTCCAATCTAAGATCATAAGCAAATATTTTCTAAGTTAGGTTATAGGAAATTTCTAAAATTGGAGAGAGATTGAGATGGAGAAGATGAAGAGGCTGCTTACCTAAGCTTCTCTTTGATTTTAGAGCAAAAACTTGAATTTCCTAATAAAACCAGGGTTCGAGAATTTTAATTTTCAATCTTTTCCCCCATTTTTCTCTTGAGCTTGAGTGTTAGGAAATGAGGAATGAAATGAATGAAAAGGAGAGGAGTTAGGGTATTAAGTTGGGTTAGTGGGCTGAAACCCAAACCCAAAGCCCAAAATAGAAAAATAGCAAACTTCTACTCAGCTCCAATCATATCGATGTCTATACTTAAAAAAGTTGTAAACGCCATTTTGGACTTAGTGGAAGTTGTCTCGAGTCCCAATTCGACTGTTTACAAAAAGTAACATTTCGGACTTTAATCCGATTAACGATGCTATATTTAAATAAAACATTTAAATATATAATCGTGAAATATGCGGGTTGTTACAGACTCCCCTCCTTAAAGAAATTGCATCCTCGCAATAATTAAGAGGAAAATAAAAAGTAACAACCATACTAAGGCATAACAACACGAAAGAAGAAATTTTGAAATGAGAAGTTCACCTTAAGGAGCACGAGAGAGTAAGTCTGGATGTGTTCGCTCGATGAATTCTCTGGATTCCCAAGAGCAATCCTTAGGATTTGAGGACCATTGGACTTTCACAAGAGGAACATCTTTATTTCAAAGAAGTTTAACCTCTGTAGCAATGATACGAATAGGATGTTGCTCATAAGTCAAATTAGGTGAAACTTCAATTTCTTTAATAACACCGGGCACAAGAATAGAATCGGAATCCCTAAGGCATTTCTGTAGTTGAGAGACGTGGAATACGTCAAGAATAGCAGAAAATTGAGCCGGTAACAAAAGGCGATAAGCCACGGAACCAATACGTTCGGTGATGGGAAATGGACCAATATATCGAGGTGCTAATTTTCCCGATCGACTGAAACACACAACACCCTTCATAGATGAAACACGAATGAACACCTAACCTCCCACAGAAAATTCTAATTTCCTTCTTCGGTTATCGGCATAGGATTTTTGTCTACTTTGAGCTTCTTTCATCCTATGACGAATAAGGTCAATCTTTTCTATGGAATCATGAATAAAATCAAGACCTAAAACCAGCCTCTCACCGGCTTCAAGCCAACACGAAGGAGATCAGCACGGCCTTCCGTAGAGTGCCTCAAAAGGTGCCATACCAATACTAGATTGGAAGCTATTATTATACGAAAACTCAACAAGAGAAATATGATCTTCCCAACTTCCACCAAAATCAAGAACACAAGCACGAAGAAGATCTTCAAGAGTTTGATTCACACGCTCTGTTTGTCCATCAGACTGAGGATGATAAGCGGTGCTAAAATTAAGCTTTGTTCCCAAAGCTTTTTGAAGACCTTTCCAAAATCCACTAGTAAATAATGGATCACGATCACTAACAATAGAAGTAGGAACTCCATGCAATTTAACAATTTCTTTAACATAGAGTTTGGCCAAAAGAGGTATGGTTCGATTGGACCGAACGGGAATAAAATAGGCGGATTTTGTAAGTCTATCGACAATAACCAATTAACTGTCATGACCCGAACGTGAATGGGGAAGACCATCAATAAAGTCCATGGAGACTTGATCCCACTTCCAAACGGAATTGTCCAAAGGTTGCAATAACCCACCGGGCCTTTGATGCTCGGGCTTTACGAGTTAGCAAGTCATGCAACGCTTAATAAAGTTAGCAATATTAGATTTCATTCCATCCCAATAATAAAGTCGCTTCATATCCGCGTACATTTTACTACTACCGGGATGAATGGTAAATTTAGAACGATGAGAATCTTCTAAAATGTCTTTACGAAGATCACTAGTATTTGGCACAATAATCTATCAAATTTTCAAATACCGCCACGAGCATCAATATCAAAGTCTTTCAAACCTTCAATATCAATCTTATCCCTACAACTTTGGCTAAGAAGAGCCAATTCGGGATCATGCCTTAGAGCCTCAAAAATGCGGTCTAAAAGAGAAGGATGAGCCTTAAGGCTACATAAAAAAAGAGATGAACATGAGTCGGATTCACGATCTCGGATCTCATAAGTAGACAAAGTCTCAAGATCATTCCATTCGGATATCATCATGGAAACAACCGCATGTTGCTTACGACTAAGGGCATCGGCAAAACGATTACCCTTTCCAGGAGTATAGAGAATATCAAGATCATAAGATGCAAGGAATTCGAGCCAACGTTGTTGATGCAAATTAAGTTCCTTTTGAGAAAATAAATACTTCAAAGATTTATGATCGGTGTAGAGAACAAATTTCTCTCCCAAAAGATAATGACGCCAAATTCTAAGAGCGAAAACAAAAACTACGAGCTCTAAATCATGAGTGGCATATCTAGTCTTGGCAGGCTTTAATTTCCTAGAAGCATAAGTGATAACACGTTCCCTTTGCATGAGAACGGCACCCAAACCAACATGACTAGCATCGGTATAAACATTAAAGTATTGGTTCCCTTCGGGAATCACAAGAATAGGAGCATCGGAAAGGAGTTCTTTTAATTTTTGAAAAGCAGTTTCACATTTGTTTGACCAAATGTATTTAACTCCCTTCTTTGTCAAACTAGTAAGAGGCACGGAAATTTTAGAAAAGTCTTTTATGAAACGACGGTAATAGCCCGCCAATCCAAGAAAGCTACAAATTTCTATCACACTCTCTGGTCTCTTCCAATTTTGAATTGCTTCAATCTTTGAAGGATCCACGGAAATTCCGGATTCAGAAAAAATATGCCCTAAGAATTTCACACGAGATTGCCAAAAGTGGCATTTTGAAAATTTTGCTTTCAATCGGTTGCTCCTAAGAATTTCCAACACAATCCGAAGATGTTTTTCATGCTCTTCCTCGATTTTAGAATAAACAAGAATATCATCGATAAAGATGAGAACAAATCGATCGAGGAGTCTTTGAAAACTCGATTCATAAGTTCAACGAAATAAGCTGGAGCATTCGTCAAACCAAATGGCATAACAAGCCATTCATAAGATCCATAACGAGTACGGAACGATGTCAAAGGAATGCTATCCTCTGCAATACGGAGCTAATGAAAACTGGTTGCTAAGTCTAACTGTGAAAAGACTCTAGCACCGCTAAGTTGATCGAATAGATCATCAATCCATGGTAAGGGATATTTATTCTTGATGGTGAGATCATTAAGCTTGCGGTAGTCAATGCAAAGCCTAAGTGTACCATCGGATTTCTTCACAAAAATAGCTGAAGCTCCCCATGGAGAGGAACTAGAACGAATAAACTATTTTCCTTCCAATTTGGATAAGTGTTTACGCATCTCCTCATTTTCCTTATTGGACATACGATAAGGAGGATGAGTGATAGGTAGAGCTCCAGGGATTAGATTAATTCTGAACTCAATTGCTCACTTAGGTGGTAATCCTAAAAAGGGCTCAAATATGTCGGGAAATTCACTAACAACGTGAATGAGAGAAATAACATCTTCCTCCTCATCATCATCATCATGAGGATTTAAAGAATACAAGGATGCTACCAAATTGGAGTCTGAATCTTTAAGAACAATAGAAATCTGCTTAACAGATTGAGGATGTCGAAGATATATAGTCCGCTCAGGACATAGGATATGGGCTTCATAACGGTTAAGCCAATCCATCCCCAAAATCATTTCGAAACCTAGGTAACGCATAATAAGCAAATCGGCTCGGAAAGAATAATCACATAAGATAATCTCGACATCTTTACAAAGTAAACTAAGTGTTGCGGATCCACCAACCGTATTCGCAATTCTCAGTGAATTCATCAAGCCTATAACATTCAAAGACAAAGCATCAACAAGTTCTTTTGATATAAAAGAGTGAGATGCACCCGTATCAAAAAGAACTCGAATAGGAAGATCACGAAATATAATAATGCCATCAAGGATAGAATGAGAAATACCTTGACTAAGAGAAGTGTTACTAGGGGCTTGTACAACATTTAGCTTCCCTTCGTTCTTGCTTTGAAGTTTGGGGCATGAAGATATAGTATGACCCGAACTTTTGCAATAGCAGCAAGTAAGGGGCTTCGAATACTTGTTTGCATAATGGTCCTTAGAACCACAATTGTAACATTCTCCACGACTAGAGGTAGGAGTCTTTGCTACCAAAGTTGCTTGCTTCCCTTTCTTGTTGGGATTAGGATTGAACTTAAAAGGCCTCTTCTTGTTGTTGTTGAAGTTTTGTTTGGCACCCACAACTTCAACATCACTTTCTTTATCGACTTCTTCGAGTCGAAGAGCGATATCAACAAGCTGATCGAAAGAAACTTCTAGTCTTAGAAGTAATGGCTTTTTGAGGTTCTTATTCAACCCATATACAAACCTCTGATTTAACTTCAATAGGGTATTAATATACTCGACCCCATATTTAGAAAGAGATTCAAAAGATGCGACATCGTCGGTCACAGAAGATTCACCTTGAACAAGGTCGATAAAGCGTCGGGCTAAAGATACTTTTTGAGCTTCCGGCACAAACTTTAACTCGAACCTTTCCCGGAATTGCTCCCAAGTAAGGTCCGCTTCAATAATTTTAGAAATCAAAAGCTCATACCAATCTAATGCTCTCTCCTGGAGCATACTAGAAGCCACTTGGACTCGATGTAGATTAATAAGATTCATGCGGGAAAAGATGCGATCGCATGTTGTAAGCCAAGCTTGGACTTCTATAACGCTTTCGGAACCCTTGAAAGGCCTTCCACCCAAGTTGGTGTAATCACTACACAAGCGTGCAAACCCAGATTTAGGATGAGTAGGCTCTGGAATGGGTCTGATAGCTTGAGCATTCTTCACAAGATTTAAGAGCTGCTGGGCAGACATAAATACTCCATCCTAAGGAGTGGCACTGGATTGACCGGCGTTAGGACGGCCTGGTCTAACCATTTCTCTTCTTTAAGAAAGAAAGAAGAGGAAAAAGGTTATTCACAGAATGAATATCAAACAAACTTGATGGATAAAACAAGGAATCATAAAAAGAAATAGGATAGAACGGTATGAAGACTCGAATTAAATTCTATGGCACGATTCCTAAGAAAGACTTAGGACAATGATACTTGCTAGATTATTCTACATTGTTCCGAAGTTTGGCTCTGATACCAAGCTGTGACGCCCCACCTCTATACTCACACTAGCCAAGGACACTACGGGGTAATGCCGTCGACTAGCATGAAGAATAAGGCTGTTGAGGAGCGACCATCTGTGTAATTGCTTTGTGCGAGTACCGATATGTCAGATAATATGACTTGCATTTCATTTCAAGAGGAAATCCGACATATTAAATACAAACTCAAAGCTACCACACAGTGGTTATGTGGGCTTCAGAAACAAATATAGAAATAAGCATAACACAAATCAGTCACAGATATTCATATCACAAAGGCGGAAACATATATGAATATAATACATAGAAGTGTACATCAAAGTAGTGGTCATACAAGATCCACTACATCACAAAAGAATAGGTACAAGTGCTAGACAAAAGAATAAGTATACATCAAGGAGTCTCTATCTCGAATGTATAAAAGCAAAAACTACTAATCTAAAGTAGTTAGCCAAAAATTAGATGATGGTCCCTGATAAGAAGTCAAGTAGAAGCACCTGAAATACCTCGGTCTGACCCGAGTATTATTTAAGAAGAAAAATAATAAACGGATCAGTCAAGCTATAAATATCATATAAAATGAGATAGGATAAGAGATATGACATAAACGTATGATAACAATAATGCCATACTGTGACAAGTATACATCGGGTAACAACAAAAATCATACAATATCTCAAATCATCTCAAACACCAAAAAGAATGTCATATTCTTTAAATTATTCACCAAAACACAAATATTGATAAAGCTTATCAATGTAAACCACGAAAATTGGTGAAACGCAAATTCTAGAAATCAACAACCGGAAATCCAGAAAACACAAAGGGGGAGGCCTATCACAAACGGGAGCATGAAAACTCACCAACATGTGTGTCACAAACGGAACGCTATTCCATGGTCTCTAACCATCAAGTTTGAGCCAAAGCTCCACAAACGGCCCGAAGACCATGGGTCGCTACCCCACCAATTTGAACCGAAGCTCCACAAACGGGGTTTTTAGTCCCCACACAAACAAAGAGACATCGCACATCGCTAGTCTAAATAACAAAATGATCACCATTGATCAATAAGAAGTGTGAATCACACTAAGCTAGTAAATATAAGAGTTTAGCTTCATGTCCCATAACCACTGGCTTAACTTAAATATTTACGAACAAATTATAGATTTCCACTCGAAAATTATCACGAGAGTTCAATCGAACAAGTCCAAGAATTAACCGATGAAGTAAACGCAAGTGTTTCATACCACTTGTTTTGCTAAGCCGTTTAATTAGATTTCTCATACGAATGAGGTAAAGGTTTGTATATACTAATAGATTGGAAAATGATTTTTTTTAAAACGAGATTTGTATTTAAAAGTAGTGTTGAAATCGTTTTTGTGAAAGAGTTGAGTATTTACTACTATAGAAACCTTTGTATTTTAAAGTGACAAACCACAGAAATGATTGTAGAAACAATCAATCACCAAATATTCACATACGAGAATGTGAATTAAATCCATAAAAATCAATATCAAATCCATCAAATGGATATTCCCAAAAATCCAAAGAAAGAAGTCATCAAAGTCGATAATAAGTGATAACAACTAACCGGATCAACAAAATTCGATTAAAATTGGAAATCCACTCAAAACAACCCAAAATTGGTAGTTCCAGATGTCTGGTTTAGATTCCATACGTCTGGATTTAGGTTTTGGAATTTTTTAGAAACCTTCCAGACGTTTGGAAGACTATCCCAGATGTCTGATAGACTTCCCAGACGTCTGGTTTGTTTAGACCAGACGTATGGTCCGAGTTGCTGCCCTTCTTTCTTTTCTGCCGTGTGTTTTCTTTTCTCCAGGTCTATAACCAGACGTCTGGACTTGATCACCAGACGTCTGGTCACCTGGTCTGGGCAACAATTTGCCTAGGCCATGATGGCCAAAACGAATCGGGAGCGATCGGACGAGCAACGGAGACTAGGGATTTATGCCAAGCGACAACCCAGCTTTATAGGCTCTTCGATACACCCCAAATATCATGTCCAAACATCCATAGTAGGATTTTCATAAAATTGGACTTCAAAACACCAAAATTTGGAAAATTCACCAAATCAATTCAAATCAAAAGAAAATGAACGTGAATAGATGTTAGGAATTCATACCTAACAACAATGAAAACTATAGACATAGATGTGAGTTCAAAAACTCACCTTTAAACCCAAAACAACAAGTGAGAAGCTTTAAAACAAAAGAAAGATCAACCACTCTTCAACTTCAACTCTAGAAGCTCCGATCTAAGATCATAAGAAAATATTTCCTAAGTTAGGTTATAAGAAATTTCTGAAATTAGAGAGAGATTGAGATGGAGAAGATGAAGAGGATGCTTACCTAAGCTTCTCTTTGATTTTAGAGCAAAAACTTGAATTTTCTAATAAAACTAGGGTTTAGGAATTTTAATTTCCAATCTTTCCCCCATTTTTCTCTTGAGCTTGAGTGTTAGGAAATGAGGAATGAAATGAATGAAGAGGAGAGGCGTTAGGGTATTAAGTTGGGTTAGTGGGCTGAAACCCAAACCCAAAGCCCAAAATAGAAAATTAGCAAAATTCTACTCAACTCCAATCATATCGATGTTTATAATAAAAAAAGTTGTATATGCCATTTTGGACTCAATAGAAGTGGTCTCGAGTCCCAATTCGACTGTTTAAAAAAGT
This sequence comes from Allium fistulosum, assembly GCA_030737815.1. NCBI lineage: Eukaryota > Viridiplantae > Streptophyta > Magnoliopsida > Asparagales > Amaryllidaceae > Allium > Allium fistulosum. Next base: position 427,001,722 of record CM060906.1, read on the forward strand.
AACATTTCAGACTTTAATTCGATTAACGATGCTATATTTAAATAAAACATTTAAATATATAATCGTGAAATATGCGGGTTGTTACAGAGTCCATCGCGATCAGAGAACGCTTCTGGCTTGGCCTCGCCGAGGCACCCCTCCCTTGCTCACGCGTCCTATCGCGGCTCGCCGGAAAACTTCCACCGCCGTCGATAATCATTGGTGAATTCTGGTGATCTCCTCGACCTACAGCATGAACGAACACCCGATCTAAGGCCTGCTCGACCTCCTCTACCTCCCCAAGCCCTCCGATCGTCCTCAGGACGTAGATCCACCGTTAAACTGTCGAAACCCTAAAACGAACGGCTGAAGTTCTTCGATGAATTTTGGTCAAACGGCGTGTCTAGTTGAAAAACGAATCATAAATTTTGGTTGCGTTCGTCGAGAGCTTCAAAATGATATAAAATTCGATATGGTTTGAGGAGTTTTAATTTTTGGAATTGAATTTTGAAATTGAATTTGATTTGAAATTGCAATTGGGAATTAGGTTTTGTCTGGCATTGGAATGAGGAGCTGAGAAGAAGATGTACGTACAGACAAATGAGAATAAGGAGTGGCTAGGGTTTATAATGAGGTATTTATAGGCAAGGCTGGAACAGAATGAATGGACCAGATTAATAGAACGATAAACGACCCGAAAAGCCCGTTTCGACTCCGGAATGAAAATGACTCATCCCATATATCAAAATAGATGTTTTCAATATTTTTAAACTCAATGGAATAGGTTTCAAGTCCTAATTCCATCGTATGAAGAAGTTATGATAAAATTAGTTTATTTAAATTGATTTCAATTGATTTTAATTTCTTTGATTTCAAGGCGTTTCGAGCCCGTACGATCAAGCGACAAGTCCGATCGTTACGAAACTTGAAATCCTATAATAATTCACCGTTACGGATCCGATGAAACTGTTTTCATTGAAATTCGAGTCAGTGGCCAAAATGGCAATTTTCACGTTAATTAAATAAATTAATATTAAATTAATTAAATCACATTTTTTAGTTTAAATTTTAATAATTTACAACTTCTATCATTTTTGGTTTCTTAATCACTTACAAAAATTTAAACAAATTTAAATATCAATTTAAATTTGATTAATCCATCAATTTCAGTGTTTAATTTCAATTTCATTAAATTCAGAAATTATAAATTAAATTTTCAATAATTCCATTTATTAAATTTTTAAACCTTGTTATTCAAGTCTTTATTATGGTAAGGATATAACTAACATTGGTTTATATCTGAGTACATTAATATTCTTCAATTCCATCTTAATTTCCATTAACGTAATATTTAAATATTTAATTTCATTTATTTGCAATTAATCCAATCATTATAATTTGAATTCGAATAAATTAATAAATCTTGATTTCCATTCTTTTCATTCACAAATTGTCATATTATAAATAAAATTGACATTATTTATAATTATTACTTTAATTTGCATTAACGTAATATTACATTAGATTTTTTTTGCAATTGATTACCAAATTTAACTGAACAGTCTAAATGAATAGGTAACATATAATATTTGTTACCATTTACTTTTAATCACACTTATAAGTTATTATTTTCAAACAAATGTTCCAATTATTTACATAACACCAATTTTATTAAATTACCATTAATTATATACTAGTTCATAGGTTTATACAACATTTACATTTATTTACTTACATTCAATTTATAACCAAGTTATAACATTTTACATTATTTCATTTATTGTAATTTCATTCAATTTATCAATAATTAGCTTTAATTACCATTGTTACGTTTCATTTTAGTATTTATTACATTACTAAATCTCTAATTTTTTTCTTTCAAATTTAATTATCAAAATCTTATTAAATTAACTAATTTAAATTTATCGAAATTTACGGGTCGTTACAAAATCAGCATATCATATATGTGCCAAACTAACATATTATCTATGTGTCAAATTATATGCAAAAGGGGAACATCATATCAATTCATAAAAAAATTACTAACAAAATTCCTAGCTAAAACTAACATTTCAATTACCATTAATTCACTTATCATAACCATGTTAGTCGTGAGTGAATTCTCACCTTTCGGGGCTATGAAGGTGATAACAACACAAATGAATACGGAGTGGAGATCACAAGCTAAACAAATCTAAATCCAAAGTAATAACAAGATCCAAAGCAATCCAAGATCCAAAGAAAGCAATGATACGAACAAGCTTGTAACAAATATGTTTCTTCTTTTCTTTTATTTCTTTATTTTTTGAAGAGAGGGGGAAGAGAAAAGGGAGCATAGGGTGCGATCTATGCTTGCAAAGAGGTGTAGTGCTCGGCCAAAGTGGATAGGTGGTGGTGGTCGACTTTGAATGATCGTCGATTTCAGCAAAACCATACTTGAAAATAGGTCGTCTTTATGAAAAGATTTGGACCAGAATATTACTGAATCTGTAAAAGTGACTAACAAGAAAGTTGTTGCAAATTCTTTTTTCTCCACTTTCAAAAATAGAATCACTCAAAAAGCTTCTGTCATGAGGAAGTTATGGTTAAAAGAAAGAGAGGTGTTTTTTGTGTTGAAAACCTGAGTACAAAAACACTTTGAAAAGATTTGAGTTCTTGGCATAACAACTTAAGGAATTGTAAGAACTGATCTAAAAGAAAGTTGATGTCACTGGAAAAATAAATGATTTGAAAAAAAAGAATGACATTTTTCGGCCAGAAATGAAGAAGTTCTGTTGTACTGAAAATGGGGAAGAAAGAGAGAGGAAGGAAAGGAGAGGAGAGAGAAAGGAGAGGAGAGAGGAGATTGGAGTTTTAGTTTAGGAATTTACGTATTAGGAATTTAGGCAAGGGGAGAGGAGAGGGGAAGGAGAAGAATACAGAGAATTGTTTTTCAGATAGAAGAAATGAGGAAGTGAGAAAGATTGTACGTACTTTGTTTCATCAAAAGTTCCTATAGGTGAATGGGTGAGGCCCTTTAGTTTCCAAGTGTCCATTAGTATCCCTAGGAAGCCTAATAGTCATTAGGAAGCCCAATAGCCAAAGTGGAAAACCCAAGAGTTAATGTAAAGAGAATAACACTAGAATTACAATAGAAGATGCAATATATACGTGTACAAGGCAATATATTGTACATTTATGCGAGTTTTTCACTATAAATTGCATATTTACAGTTCTAGAAGTCCGATTTTGACAAAACGAAAAGTGGAATCCTTCTTAGAATTAAGTCCAGATTTTTTTTCCAATGGTAAAATTTAAATTTTAAAACTTTTAAATTTTCAGCTAAAATTCAAAATTTGACTAAGTTTGACCAAAAGTTGACTTTTCATGAAAATTTTCATTTGAATGTTGGTTACACACTTGAATCAGATTTGAATAATTATATTTTCAAAATTAACATTTTTAATTTGAATATAAATGATTGTAAATTAAATAAGAAACTGAAATAAATTTCAAATTTCTCAACAACAAATTTAGTTTGCATTATTCATTAAAAAAATGTTAAATCATTCAACTTCAGTTTAAAGGTATTCAACGTTTACTGTTACAATCAATTTGTACTGACTATTTCCGTTATTTGACATATGTAACTTTTGTTTGAATTCAAGACTCCTATTAATATAAAATTACGCAAAAACGTTCATTTTTTTATCAAATTTTTTTTTGTTTCCGTTACGATGTTTAAATCTAATTTAACATAAATGGATGGTCCTCATATTGCATTAATTTACCATTCATTTCTCTTTATTTTAATTAAAAGGTTTCTAATAATTTCAATTGTAATAAGCTCAATATTAAATTTAAAAAGGAAGACAAATAGTACAACCACTGTTTCTTTACATTTTATATATTCCAACATTTATTAGTTTATTTCATACAACAAATACACACATTAATTATCAAATAAATGTTTCTTATCAACTTCTCCCATTAAATGTTTTCTTATTAGAGGTCAACTTATCATATACAGTTTAATAAATAAATTTAGGTTTCTCTTATAATATAGCATTCATTTTATTATTTATTCACGTTGACCCTTATTATTCAGTTGTTGTTAATTATTACCTACAGACTAAAATCATTGAATCACATTCCAAAAATTGTTACCTACTCCTCATATCACAATTTTTCATTTAAGAATTCATTCTAACTTCATATCCAATGAGTTTACATTAATAGATCGTCAAATCTATTTCTAACCATTTTAATTCAGAAATTTTATTTAATTTAATAAATTCTAACAGGTTAAAATATGGGTCGTTACAATCTCCCCCACTCAAAACTTTTATCCTCGAAAAAGAACGAGATAGTAGAATATAGCAAACAAAAAGGTAAGATAGATTATCAAACGCATAGTACCAGATATAAATATTTAATTCAAAACCATATAAATTTTATTTTCGAATGTTAACATTATACATTTTCATTACATATCAACGTCATTTATCACTAAATTAACTCCTTTTAAATTTAGTTTATATTCTATTCAATTGTTTCAATTGCTTTACATTCATTTCATTTACACTCGATATATTCAATTTAAATTTACGACCTAAGTTCCTCATTTTTTCTCTTAAATCAAAATCCATTTAACTCATTTCATAAGTTGACTTCATTAGCTTATTACATTATTCATTTCCAATAACTCTACTTAAGTTAAATTTTTATTTCATAATTTGACTTCAAACTTTCTATTCTTAACATTCATATTCAACCAATTTTAAATTTTGTTTTAAATATATTTATCAGATCTGTAAGTTCTAAACTTTAAATTCTACGTTTTTGAACATTTAAATCATAATATTCATATTCCATTTTTGTATTGACATTACAAATTTTAAATCACAATCACTTTCATTCTTACTTTAGTTAAGATAGATTTCATTTAGCATCACAAATTCAGGTTTCGTTTTGCTTAGCCAAAATGTTTAACCATTTTAGATTTGATTTTAAGTTCTATTTCTCTTAAATTTCAAGTTATACAACTCTTACGTCTTTACTTAAGTTTCCTTACAACTTAATTTAAAATTTCATCTTCACATTTTATTTAAAACTGTTGTTCTTTTAGACAACTTTATACAAGTTTAATAAGCTACACTTAATTTATAAACATTCCTTACTATTCTAATCATTTATTTTCCTATTTAATTTACAACAGTTTACAAGATATGGTTTATAATTTAGTATACTTCTTAAGTTCACATTCAGCCACTTAAAATAATTCCTCTCTTAATCATCAACTAGGTGTATATCCTTTTATTATAACACTTAATTTACACTTAGATTATAATATTTACACGACTTTATTCAAGTTTAATTATTTCGAAAGTTACAAATTTTTATTTAAAGACATTCTTTGTAATTTTTCTTTCTCATAAATCCAATTGACTTTCATTCAATTATTAAAATTGATATTATTTAACTTTACCTTTCATACAATTCATTATTCATTCAATTGGTTAACATTCACTTCATTTTTATTTTTAAGTTCATTTCGTTTCAAATCAAATAAATTTCATTTAACTCATTTTGTAAATTATTTTACTAACACTTCTTAAGTTCGATTTTTAATTCATTATGCTACTAAAAAAATTCCAACTGTATCTGATTTATAATTTTTCTTTAAGTTTATTCAATTAATTCATTTTATTAAATTATTTCATTAACTCAATTCATTTAACTCTGCTTAAGTTAAAATCTACCTCGTTGTTCAATCATTAATTCCATTTCAATGAAAATTGAATTTCACTTTTATAACTCGTGTTCTTTATTCATTCACTCAAATAGTGTCCCTCTTTACTATTAAAATTATCCATTAAACATTTCATTAATATTTACTTTCAATTTCAATTGGAATTATTTTGTTAACTTTTTCACCTAAGGTCATTTGTCATTTACTTAAATAATATTCTTCTTTTTAGTATTTAGTTTATTTATAAATCAATTCATACATATTAACATGTTATCACTTAAATCTATATTTATAAACATTTCCTCAACGACAATAAATGATAATACTCGAACATTATCACCTCAAACAAACTACACATCAAAACTAACGATATAAATTTTCAAAAATAATACTTTTATATATATAATATAATCCTAATTAACAAAATAAACAACACAATATAAAACAATTTTTATAACACTAACAAATACGCTCTCTCATAGGATGATTCAAGAATGGATTTCAGAAAAAAGATAGAGATTCAAATTTTAAAGGAATCCTAATCAAAGAGAATTATAACTAAGAAGATAGGCTTGGAAGGAATGATGATTCTAAACACCCCACACCCCTTAGTATTCCAAAAAGGGACACCAAAGGATGTGGTGTTTATAGGTATAGTTAAAGCTTCAAAGGGACTAAGATTCACAGGAAAAATAAGTAAAAACAGTGGAAAAAATTTAAATAATAACTTATCATTCAAAATTAAACTTTATCTCAAAATAAGTCATAAAAACATAACATGTCTCAAAGACTCAAAATTTCTCATGTCTCATGAAAATACATCTCAGTCTCACATAATCAGAGTACAAAAGTAATAATAATAATCATAATCCCTCTCACAAGTGCCAATCCATCATAAGCCAAATGAAAAGGATGAAAAGCAGAAGAATACATCTAAAATGGGGAAACTCCGGAAATGAATCTCCAAGCAACCTGAATCAACTATCCTCAACTCTACTGGCCTATTGGGGGAAAAAGGAAAGATAGAGGAGTGGGTCAGAAGATAAGTCTGGTGAGTGGAAGTAATAACAAGCATTTCTAAGCAAGATAAAGATAATAGACTAAGCAATAGTTCTAGCATGAAAGGAAGATACAGAAAAGATAAAACTCGAATAAAGTATTATTTCTGATTTTGTTTGACTGTTTGCTTTGATTGTTTGATTGTTTGCACTTGTTTTAAACTACTGTGATTAGGCTGAAATCCTAATCCTATCTCAACTGCTAACTTGATTAGGTTGAAATCCTAATCCTATCTCAACTGCTAACTTGATTAGGCTGAAATCCTAATCCTACCGATTGACCGGCCTTTCCTATCTCTGTTGTGCCATTGTGAACCAATCCTGTTGGTCATAGCAAAAGACACCTCTTTAGTGCTTAGGACGCAGTAGCAAATTATTTACCCTGATCGATGTCGCACGCTCAGTCATCGCCGGTACACACTAACTGTCGCCCCCTATTTGACCCTTTATTTACCCTAATCAGCATAAGTGTGCCCAACCTCACCTACGTGTGAGACCATCAGTCCTTGACCTGAAAGGGAATGCTGCCGGTACTGGTCCTAACAAACAAATCTTCTAGCTTTGCGCCCCTTGCCCAAATCCCCATATTTGAGCCTCTATCTATTGGCCACTTATTTACCCTAATCAGCATAAGCATGTCCCAGCCTCACCTACGTGTGAAATCATCAGTCCTAGACCTAAAAGTGAATGTTGTCGGTACGGGCCCTACTTCTATATTTGCTTATTAACTTAATCCAAGATCTAAGTCTTAAAATAAGCCTCTTCTGTTATCTCTTCTTTCGAATTATAACCTACGTGTTATAATTATTCTTGCAACTGTTACTGTACTATTTTCTCTTTTTAGTTATAACCACTTGTTATAATTATGCTTGCAAATATCTTAAATTTGCCTATTTCAGTCCATCTCTATTTTTATTTCAGTTTTTCTCATTTACATCTGATTTCTGTAAATTTAGTGTTATTCTATTTTAATCCATATTCGTGAATTCTTCTCTTTTTAATATTTTATTCACTTCAAAAAGGATTAAATATCTAAAAATAGAAACTAACATTTACAAGCTAAATTCCAACTTAAAACAGATGTAAATAACTATAATTAACTGTAAATAACTGCAATTAACTGTAAATAACTGAATAAAATAGCTAAATAAAAATAGACTGAAAAGAACTTCTGAAATTTACTTAAAAACTAACTGTAAATAAACTTACATAAAAACTGTCTCAAAATTATAGAAAAACTACAACTATTGAGAACCCTATTATTTTAAATTACTTACAAATATATAATAATTACAAAACACTCACCTGTGGTCCTTAGCTCTAGTCCTGGGCCTTCCTGGATCCACTTCTAGGGTGTCATTTTTATAAAAAATATTTTCTCCCCAGAAAAATTTTCTATTCAGGGTTCAGCCTACGGCAATGAACCCAATTGGAAGAAAATTTGAATGAGAAAAATAGCTAGGCCTAGGGTTCTATTTATAGTGTGGCTTAGGGATCTCGGACCGTCAGATTTGGAGATTTAATCTAGTGCAACCATGTCATAGGCTCACTGGGAACCGTCGGATGCAGCTACGAACGCACATGATCAACAAAAAATCAAATTTTATACTCTTTGGCTCATACGTGGACGAAATATCGTCCAGGTAGAAGTGCGGGTCGACCCGTAGGTTGACCTGACCCAAATGAGGGTCGACCTATGGATACATATATTATTATTATTATTATTTCATTTTTTATTTTATTAAATTATGATTTCTTGTTTCTCTCTTAACTTCTTCATACTAGCTCGGATTTCGACAAGTTATATATGAAAATTGATCGGAAAATTGCCACGAGCCCAATAGTGCAACTTCCGTGGCTTGATTGCGACAATTTCACAAACTTATTTTATTGTTTAATTAATTCATTAATTAATTATTATAGCTTAAATTTTGGATTGTTACCGATTCTGTAATTGATTCTACTCATTCTAGGGTATTACTACCCTATCTCTAATGAGCTATTACCCCATAGGCTAAGGTTTGCCAAAACCAAAGCTCTGATACCAACTATAATGACCAGCTATTTCGAACCATTCAAATCGACAATAAACCACACATGTCTGGCTTGAATTGTTCAAAACACCAGATTGTTATATATATATATATATATATATCTAGGGTAAATAAGAATCAATCATAGAATCATAGACACAGAATATTACAACATCACGCAGCGGAATAGATAACATAGTAGTTCATGAAGCTACTACATAATTATCAGAGTCTAAAGCAAAACAACAGAAATCCAAATACATATAGGTTTGCTAATACATAAGCAAATAACAAATGTCTGAACAGAAATAACTGAAATGACAGAAATAGCTAAATAGATAGATAGATCTCCAACTAGTCTCCAGCTTCAAAAGATGGATCTCGAATGTTGTGATACTCAAGCTGATCCGAGCATAATGCAAAAACAAAACACTTGAGTCAGGATTAACATTCTTATGTAAGTAAATCAACTCAAGTGAAATGTACAAGTGAAATGCATCCATAACTCAAAGGATGTTTGGGATTCCCATCCTTTAAGGATCCGTTAAACTATCTACATATATAATAGAATACGCTACACAGATAATGTCTATCATAAAGTAAAGTATTAAAGTGGCGTTAAGGCGTTACCCATATCCCCCTTAACACATTTTTATATAAATATTGTAGTCGATACAGTACTGTAAGCTCCACCATAAACTGGTGGGATACTCAGGGAGCACTCCATAGATACGATACAAATCAAAGTCGTAGTGGGCTCGATCAGGATAAATATGACAAGGCACGCGAGGCAATGCCCAGGGTAGATTTCTACCGTTTTGCACTCCTAGACTGGTGGTAATGCATAGCAGCTACTACCGCCCACCTCGAGACACACTCCCATAATCAAAGGTGTGCACCAATCAAATCATAAAGTAGTAGATATGGTTTCAAAGAAGCGTGTTCGATAGGGGGAGCAATCCCACTTGGCCCAATATAGCTCCTGTTTTAGTTATTTTAATTATGACACGAAAGTCAAGGCTATCTGATCCCGGTCTCATTTCACACCGTGGTCATTTTATAAAACATTTTCATAATTTAACTCCAAAGTTACAATTTAAATTAATAATTAAATATTTAACTTCATTTATATTTAATTTTGAAACAATTTATTTAACACTTTTAATCAAATCAAGTTATTACAATTTAAAATTATATCCTTTGAAAATCTCATAAGCGAATAAGTTTAAATCACATCTTATTTGAAACAAACCTTTAAATTACAATTTAATCTTAATTATCTTTCCAAATCCTTATTTATTAAAGTTATTACAAAAATCTATATTATTTATATTAATTTAAATAATAAAAATTTAAAACATATTTTATATTTTTATTAAATTAAATCTTATTTTATTAAATTCTATTAAATTTTATTTTATTTTATTAAATTAAAATTTTATTTTGTTAAATTTTATTAAATTAAATTTTAAATTAAATTTTATAATAATAAAGTTATAAGTTAAAAATCTTATAATTTACCCTTTTGAGACTTATTATTAACTTATAAATGTAAAACTTCAAAACATATAATTTTTTTAAAATTAAAATTTATATATATATATTTAAAATAAATCTTTAAATTAAAATTAAAAATCAATTTTTGTTAGATCAAACATATTTCAAAATTTCTAAAATTACTTTAATAATCAACCAACGGTATCCGTATATAGTTTTCTATCCGAGGGTCAAGTGATTCGGGTATTTATCATTTCAACCCAAAATTATTAAATTTCTCGGGTATATATCATTTCAACCCGCATCGCAAGTCAACAATTTCCTAATCTATATAATCGTTCAGGTATGTATCATTTCAACCCATAGTGATTTTCCTCACATCTAAGGGAACTTGCAAAGTGATTGAAATAATAATAATAACATTAAATTTATAAAAAGGGAACTTGAAATGTGATTTAACAAATAAAATAACATAACAATAACCATACATGTTCCATAGCATATCGCATAGCAACAAATAACATATCTTATAAATCAGCATATCATATATGTGCCAAATTGACATATTATCTATGTGTTAAATTATATGCAAAAGGGGAACATCATATCAATTCATAAAAAAAATTACTAACAAAATTCCTAGCTAAAACTAACATTTCAATTGCCATCAATTCCCTTATCATAACCATGTTAGTCATGAGTGATTTTTCACCTTTCGTGGCTATGAAGGTGATAACAACACAAATGAATACGGAGTGGAGATCACAAGCTAAACAAATCCAAATCCAAAGTAATAACAAGATCCAAAGCAATCCAAGATCCAAACAAAGCAATGATATGAACAAGCTTGCAACAAATATGTTTCTTCTTTTATTTTATTTTTATTTTTTTCTTAAGTGAGGGGGAAGAGAACAGGGAGCATAGGGTTCGGTCTATGCTTGCAAAGAGGTGTAGTGCTCGGCCAAAGTGGATAGGTGGTGGTGGTCGACTTCGAATGGTCGTCGATTTCACCAAAACCATACCTGAAAATAGGTCGGCTTTAAGAAAAGATTTGGACTAGAATATTACTGAATTTGTAAAAGTGACAAACAAGAAAGTTGTTTCAAATTCTTTTCTCGCCACTTTCAAAAAATAAATCACTCAAATAACACTGTCATGAGGAAGTTATGGTCAAAACAAATAGAGGTGATTTCTGAGTTTAAAATTTGAGTACAAAAACACTTTGAAAAGATTTGAGTTTTTGGCATAGCAACTTAAGGAATTTTTAGAACTGATCTAAAAGAAAGTTGAAGCCACTAGAAAAATAAATGGTTCGAAAAAAAATACTGATATTTTTCAGCTAGAATGAAGAAGTTATGTTGTAATGAAAATGGGGAAGATAGAGAGAGGAAGAAGAGGAGAGGAGAGGAAAGGAGATTGGAGTTTTAGTTTAGGAATTTAGGGATTAGGAATTTAGGCAAGGGGGGAGGAGAGAGGAAAGAGAAAAATATAGAGAATTTTTTTTTCATATAGAAGAAATGAGGAAGTGAGAAAGATTGTATGTACTTTGTTTCATCAGAAGTTCCTATAGGTGAATGGGTGAGGCCCTTTAGTTTCCAAGTGTCCATTAGTATCCCTAGGAAGCTTAATAGTCATTAGGAAGCCCAATAGCCAAAGTGGAAAACCCAAGAGTCAATGTAAAGAGAATAACACTAGAATTACAGTAAGAGATGCAATATATAACTATACAAGGGAATACACTCTACATTTATGCGGGTTTTTCGCTATAAATTGCATATTTACAGTTCTAGAGGTCCGATTTTGACGAAAAGAAAAGTGGAATCCTCTTAGAATTAAGTCTAGACTTTTTTTTCCCAGTTTTAAAATTTAAATTTTCAACTAAAATTCAAAATTTGACTAAAAGTTGACTTTTCACGAAATTTTCCATTTGAATGTTGGTTACACACTTGAATCGGCTTTGAATAATTATATTTTCAAAACTAATATTTTTCGTTTGAATATAAATGATTGTAAATTAAATATGAAACTGAAATAAATTTCAAATTTCTCAACAACAAATTTAGTTTGCATTATTCATAAAAAAAATGTTAAATCATTCAACTTTAGTTTAATTGTATTCAACGTTTACTGTTACAATTACTTTGTACTGACTATTTAAGCTATTTAACATATGTAACTTTTGTTTGAATTCAAGCTCATATTCTTATAAAATTACACAAAAAAACGTTCATTTTTTTATCATAACTTTGATTTGTTTCCGTTACGATGTTTAAATCTAATTTAACACAAATGGATGGTGCTCATATTGCATTAATTTACCATTCATTTCACTTTATTTTAATTAAAAGGTTTCCAATAATTTCAATTGTAATAAACTCAATATTAAATTTAAAAATGAACACAAATAATACAACCATTGTTTCTTTACATTTTATATATTCCAACATTTATTAGTTTATTTCATACAACAAATACAAACATTAATTATCAAATAAATGTTTCTTATCAACTTCTCTCATTAAATGTTTTCTTATTAGTGGTCAACTTATCATATACAGATTAATAAATAAATTTAGGTTTCTCCTATTATATAGCATCATTTTATTATTTATTCACGTTGACCCTTATTATTCAATTGCTGTTAATTATTACCTACAGATTAATATCATTGAATCACATTCCAAAAATTGTTACCTACTCCTCATATCACAATGTGTCATTTAAGAATTCATTTTAACTTCATTTCCAATGAGTTTACATTAATAGATCATCAAATTTATTTCTACCCATCTTTATTCAGAAATTTTAATTAATTTAATAAATTCTAACAGGTTAAATATGAGTCGTTGCATATTCGGTACTATCTATGGTAAATGTAGTTTGGTTCAATGTTGGTAGAGGGCAGCGGGGCTGTGCCTCAGTACATTCCGCTAAAGATGTACTGTCAGAAGGTAGTCCCTTACTTTGTCATTGTATGGAATGCATTCTCAAATACGAGCTTTTACGGTTTTAGTTGTAAACCTATTACGCTAGAATTTAATAAATGTAACAAGTTCGGCTAAGATAATATATATTTATTTGAAAGATTTTCAAAGAATGTCAATAAAAATAATATTTCTGATTTTGCGTAGTAAATGGTTTGGTTATCATAAGGTAAAAACCCATCCGTGTTTATGTGCGACGTGGTCTTATGAGATACCCTTTGTCTTCAAAAACCCATGTTTCGAGTTTTCTCACACCAGTTCCATGACTGACCTGGAGTTTATTTTCTTTTCCCCTTAAACTCTTAGTGCCCTATTTTTTCGAGCAGCCAAGTAGTGCAGGAGCTAGCTTGGAACATTTTGGAGGAGCTTGGTGCAGGACCTAGAGTTTTCTCTGTAGATGGTTATTCATTTCCATTTCCACTGCATTTGTTTACTGTTTGTATTCAACACTAGTAGGGACAGGGATTCATAACTGTCTAGGTTGATCTTAGGATAGACTCCGATGTATGTATTTAAAATTTCCGCTGCAAAGATTATATATTGAAATAATATATGTTATTTCATTCCTGTAAGATTCTGTTTTGTCTTCTTTTTCTTTTTACCCTTGAAAGATCCATCTTTCCGGCACTTAGATTGGCGGCACGTGAATACCAAGGATGTATTATTGTTGATTTCTAAGGGTCGAAAAGGCGGGTCATCACAGGCATCATACGGGGATCAACAATTATTGGGCTATCGGGAACCCAACTAGGGAGTTATGTACTTTCCAGCTTCTGGAATCTTCCATATGTTGCACTCATGCTCTTCTTAAATCAACTTCTTAAATCAACGCCATCACATACAACCTATTTCCCATAAGGTAATCGAGGTAGGTGTACCTCTTCAACTCCTTCCATTATTTCGACACATAATCAACATATCCATATTTTAATGTATGGTTACAACCACCTTATGGTTAGAATTCTTAGGATATGGCGCATAAAATTTATATTTATAGGAAAAATACAAATACGTTCACTCCTCATTTCCTAATTTTTCAAAATCGACCAACCATGCCTGGATACCAAAAGTAACACCCCGCATCCCAACGGACCTGAATTTTTGCTAAATTAAAAACCCAAGTCCATAAAAGTACGGATTTGGTTCGGTATCCTGCAAATAAACAAATAAATGCATATCAAAGCACTATTGATATAAACTCACATCGGAATAGTATAATAAACGTATAGTTACTGACCAAGTTAACACTTCCAATATCTAGTGTCCTTATCAGTGCTGAGCATGAATTATGAAACATGTCCTCCCACTATTCACACCATGTACCAGTACTTGGCCATCTAAAGCTACCCTATAGATTGTAATGAGGAGGGGGTCAGAACAACATTCTAGTGACTGGTAAATTATACAGTCTGCACTAATACTAGCTTATGCCGATTGTCTTCCATTACATGTTATGCCTTTTGATTTTTACTTAGTTGTCTTGACTCTACATTCGCGTATAATACGGCTCATCTACCTAAAGTAGACTATAATCACTTATGTCTATTTATATAATATATAAGTAACACAGTCCCCTTTTGGACCATGATATTATCCCTGCTAGTATCTGTAATTCTGCACCGCCGGCCATCATCACCAATGTCTAGGCCAAAGTGCATGCGTACAAAGTAGAACATCTCATTAGTGCCTAATAACAACATCACTATAATTTAGTCGTAATCTATCTCACTTTGCTTTGGGGATTTATTACTTGTCTGCTTTTTATTATGGACTCCGTTCCATGAACTATCAAGGACTCGGCTGCTTAGACTACCCCATTCGTTTTTTGAAAAAAATCTTATATGGGTTAACTAGCCTTGTCCTAACAAACATACTAGCAAAGAACTATGGCAGTGCATTACCTAACGTGGCCTACCCTAGTAAGAGGTGTAGCCCGTTAGGTGTAGCCATGTCTTTCCCATTTTGACCTCTTCGGACTAATGACTAACTCAACCCATGTAACTCCTACTCCTAATTTGGTGTCAACATATGCTGGCATAATGTTGGGATGCTCACCATCCTACTTAGATTGCCTAACGCAATCAACGTAATACCCTCCCTTTGCTCATTGGAGCAGACTCTTCGAAGGGTATTTCTTCAACTATACATGAGCATATATACTCCATGGGTCCTATAGTTAGATATGTCCCACATCAGTATAATACATACACAACTGCTGGTAGTCCCTTACGGTGGGCAGACTTTTAATGTGTAACACTACTGACCTCGAATTCCAACCCATTCTAATGACTATGTCATTCTTATTTACTAAGTTGTTTACATACATATATATTTCACACCCATCATAACGTATATTTGAATATACATTCATTTAATTGTTACTATTCTTTACATTCAATCATTATTGTTCAATAAATCTTACATAACTTACTTTTGATTTGTTCTTGTCATTTATTATCATTTGTTATCCATTTCTAATTTATTGATTTAGGTATCATTTATTATTTCCCTTTTCTTTAGTATTATTGGATGAAATCCCCTATTTCCTTTTTAACTAATATCTCTCTTTAATTGCTTTTTTTATTCCTACTTACACAACTTTAGTTATACTTAAGGATTTGTATACCTTAACACATTTGAATAACTTCTTTCCTCTAAGGAATTTGTTAACACCATAATTCTCTATAAATAACTTAAAAGTGGACTTGTATTATGTGTGAAATAACAAGGAATTATCTTGTGCTTTTCTACTGGAAAAGACAGTACAAAATAAGGTGATTCCCTTATTTTGTACGTCTTTTCCTTCTTGTTTACATTCCTTTTTATTTCAACCAATACACTTTTATTTGTAGTTTTAGACAATTGATAGAAATTCACCTTGTTACGCAATTCATTTCAATGTCTTAAAATATTGTCTAATCCTAATTTAATTTATAATCAATTCTAATTTATATTCAACAATCTATATAAAATAACCAAATCATGAATCCCAATATGATTTTATTAACAAGTTATTTATAAATCTAGGACTATTTATACCCCTAACATTCCAAATCCAAATGTATACAATATCTATAAAGTGAGGGTTTTCCCTAACATATAGGCATATTTTCCATAATCATTGCGCGTATACAATTAAATACCCAATTCACGATTTATATCAATTCTTTACACGTATAAAATTAAATATCCAATTCATGATTTATATCTAGGCATAAATGAAAAGCTCTACAATGATATAAATCCAATATTATTACAAAATATGTAATTTCCCACTCACCTTGCTTTAGCTTTCCAATTCTCTAGATATAGATCCATTCCCTTTTTACTTGACTCCCTCTTACTTTAAATCAAAAATATAAAAAGGATATGCACCTATTAGTATTACAGATCTAGAGAAAGGATTGAATTAATTTAGATTGAGTTTAAGATTCATGATTAACCTTTGTTTCTATTTTCTAAATTGATCCTATCTCCTCTCTTATTCTCCACATTTCTCTACTTATAGATATATATAACAGTTTTACTACTTTTAGGTATCTAGAAATTATTGAGCAAAGAGAATGCCAGAGTTCCGCTCTGTGACCCAGAAAATATGAGAAGATAAGTGAGAAACAAGGCATGTATTTATAGGCTCTAGAATTAATCCTATCCATTAATAAAAGATTTATTAAATCCGGGCCTTTGTCCACGTGTTATTGCCCATTTTTTATTCGCACTGGTCGACCACCCAATACCAACGGTCGACCACTATTGGTCGACAGTGATGAACGTAGGGTCGACCTTTGGCGTATTTTAGCATTCATTAATCAACCTACGTGATTTGTTTAATTTTATTCCATCAGTGTTATCTCTTGTTAGTTTTTTTCCATCTTCTTTCAGCTAAGATAATTCATTTTCACTTTATATATACTTTTTCCGATTTAGTTTAATATTAATATTTATTAACTTCTAAATTTCCGATAATGTTAGTAATTAATATTAATTAGCTTTTATTATCATAATTACATATATAATTATTTCTAATTAAAAAACTTCAAACGCTAATAACTTTTCGTTTGAACTCCGATCGAAAACTTTATATATGAAAATTGATCAGAAAATCGCCACCAACCCAACAATGTAAGTTTCATAGCCAAATTCTGATGTTTGTAAAAATTCAATTTTTCGATGTTATTATTAATTAATTTATCTTTAGTTAATTATCGTAAAAATTATGGAGTGTTACATGAACATTTCGTTCAAGTCCTCCACCTGATTGTCCTCTTTTTAGATTTTTACCAACAAATCATCCATATATACTTCCATGTTTTTTCCAATTTGATCTCGGAATATTCTATTCACCAATCATTGGTATGTGGCCCACGCATTTTTCAAACCAAATGGCATTACCTTATAGCAATACATTCCCCAATTGGTCATGAAACTGGTATCTTCTTCGTCAGGCTTGAACATATGAATTCAGTTTTAGCCTGATATGCATCCATAGAGGACATTAACTTATGAAAACTTATGGCATCCACTAATTGATCGATCCTTGGGAAAGGGTAGCAATCTTTGGGACATGCCCTATTCAAATCTGTATAAACAATGCACATCCTCCATTTCCCATTAGATTTCTTACCTAAAACTAGATTTGTTAACCACTTTGGATAAAACACTTCACTAATAAATCCATTTTCTATAACTTTTTTGTGACCTTTTGTAGTGCCATGGTGCAAACTTTATCGAATTGCCTCTTTTTTTTGCCTTATTGGGGGTGAACTTTGGATCAATATTAAGTACATGGTACATTATGGCTGGGTCAGTTCCTTCCATATCAGCATGGGTCCATGCGAAGATGTCTTTTTAATTGTAGGAATGAGATCTGTCTTCCTTTCACATTTTTATCCATTTTCTTCCCTACCTTCACCATTTTTGTTGAATCTCGAAATCTAAGCTTACTTCTTCCAAGTCCTCCATAGTTTGTGTGTTTTCTCACCCATCTCTAGAATCTATATCCGGCATTATCTCTTTTAAGGTCTCATTTTTAACTTGATTTAACTCCACATGTTTTCTCTTCCTTTCCTTTAACTGGATTCTTATGCCCATTACTTGGGGCATTTTTGGTGGAAGATTTTGCCTGTTTGCCTTAGATATCAGTTAACTGTGGACTGATATGCAAGGACTTGAAAGTTTTAGTTTGGTTGTATCTATTTAACACAGGTCTGTAACAAGGTTCCCTCCTTTATTATATTATTCAAGCATGGTGAATTACATCTCACGAGAACTGAATTACTCTATACGAACAGTTCCCCATCCAGCTTTGCACAGGAACTTCCCTAGCAAATGAGTTAGGGAGACGAAAGAATCAATTTCATCAAGCATAGGTTGCCTAAAGAACCGTAGGATGGTTGATTCATCCCCACGAATGAAGTTTCAATCATCCTTGAGTAGGGTGGGGGTCCAGATTAGGAAAAACAGTTTTAACTAACCGATTGGCATAGAGCCTTTGTTGTTGAATGAAAGATTGGTTCCTAACTCGGCTTGAGTTTTTCTTCTGGAATTCCCATTTGGTCAAATGCACTGTTGAAAATGACATCCACCACACTGCTAGTATCAACCAAGATTTTTGAGAAAAATGAGCATCCAATTTGGGCAGTTATCATGAGCATGTCATTGTGAGGGTGCCTCATTCCCCTCAACTCTTTTGGTGTTATTACTAAATCTAGAATTTGAACATGACTTTGAGATATTTTAGTGGTGGCTTCTACTCGTCCAGTAAATGCCTTCTATTGCATTCTTTTAAGTATATGTTCCTCACTCCTTTACT
This sequence comes from Allium fistulosum, assembly GCA_030737815.1. Lineage (NCBI taxonomy): Eukaryota > Viridiplantae > Streptophyta > Magnoliopsida > Asparagales > Amaryllidaceae > Allium > Allium fistulosum. The sequence continues at coordinate 427,020,816 of CM060906.1, forward strand.
CATTCCTATGATATATGGACCTCCATGGATTATATCAATATGATTAATTGACTGCAATAGATCTTGAGGGAGCATTCTTTCTAAGATATTGGTATTATTAGCCGGTGGTATCTCACAACGAGACGGTTTTAATCACTGTTAACAAACTCCTTAAGTACTCCTTTCCTAATCATATTTTAAATAATTCCAGCTAAAACTCGGCCTTCATTAGTCTTGTGTCTATTCCCTTTATGAAAAGTACAGTAGTCACCCCCTTTGTTTGGTTCAGGATTTGTTCTTGACCAAAATGAAGTAGGGTAATCAAGCTTATCTTTAGTAACATCATATATGTTAGAATGTGTTGGTTTAGCTCAACTGAATTAGCTTTAGCGAATTGGTCCTATCTTCCCTTTTTGTTTAGGGTTGCCAAATTTCTCCTTCTCTTTAATTTCTTTTGTTGTGGAAAATCGCGTTCTTTCAAACAAATTTATCTGCTTGGAAATGAAAGTCTTATAGGTCCTTGCATCTATGAATATATAGCTCTTTCCAAAATGGAGTGTTCTCAATCAAGCCAGATTTTACTACCATTAACTTTTCTCGATCACTCGCCCTTTCTGCCTTATTTTCTTTACATTAAATCATTTTAGATAGTCCATCAATAATTCACCCGGCTTATGTTTTATATTGGCCAACGCAATTGCATTGATAGTTAGCTCTTTCGAGCTGCAGAATTAGGTCGACAAATCATTAGAAAAATGCTCTCATGCGTAAATTGTCTTTTCTCGGTAGCGTTGGTACTATTTTGTCACTGCTCTACAGAATATGGTTGGAAGTAGTCTACATCTTACTCCCTTTAGGGCATCATATAAGTCCATCCGACTTTCAAAATACATCAAATAACTATTTGGAGTAGCAGTGTCATCGTGCCAAATCGATGGAATCTTGATATAATATGATAACAGTACTGCTATGAATTCCTCTATGAATGGTGCTCCCCTGAAGTCGTTGTTGACTTTGAGATCCATGTGCACTTCACCTTTATTTTTTTATATCTCTCTCCATCTAATTAGCCACATCTCTTAGGTATGCCTCATCATTTCATACTTATTTTGTTTCGGCTTGTATTCCTTTTGCAAAGTGGAACTAGCAGATTGTGCGAGTGGTGATTTTGAGTACTCTTATTTGGCTTTTGTGTTAGTTAATTCTCATCCATTCTTTTAGGCCTTAATTTACTTTTCTTAACGTCTTTGCTTCTTATGTGGGATTCCCCAACTTTCCTACTTGGAGATTTAACTTCTTAATCTTTCGTTCCTTTCATACTTTGTGACGTTTTTTAGGACTTTTGAGAAATGAGCATTTCAATTATTTCATCCATTGCTTGTAGCTGCATCCTCATGACTTTGACATCATTCTCTTCCTTTGAAGCCTTCTAAGTTTTTTCTACCTCAACATTCGTTTTGTTAAATACAGGAGTTATATTCACTTCAAGGTTTGTGAGTTGGGCTACTTCTTCTTGGACTTGGACATTTACTATCTTAATCGCTCTGCCCATAGTGGTTATAATATGTTTAACAAACTCTTAGCCTAGAGTTCGACTCTCGATGAAAGTGCCACTAAATGTTAGGTCGGAGTTCAGGCTAACTTAATGTTCCATGGTTTTAAGGGGTAAAGGATACTTGAGTAAGATGAAACTCTTAGTCAACCATGCTAGTATTAAGTTCATGTGAAGTCATTATGTAATTGGTTCCTTTTCGAAGTCCAAAATTTGGAAGTCACAAAGTCCTTAGGGTCAATTCGGCCATTGATGGCTCAAATTAAGCAATCTTTATTACGGAAAAATATAAATAAAAATGCAAAAAAGGATCAATTTGGAATTTGCACCTCTCTTGTAGGGAGTACGTACCTTTTTATAGAAACTTTAGCCCTTGGATTTATGACATGTGTCATCCGAACTACACGAATGGCCGAGATTTGCTGTCATGGTAAAAAAATTTGTATCAACAAGCAATAGTAAGGATTCATTGTGGTAGTTGGAATATTGATTCTGGATCCATTTTTCAACACTCGACAGCTCTGGTTGTCAACATGTGATAGTTTCTTTGTTTCTTAATAAGTGATAGCTCTTGTCAGTATTCGACAGGCTTAGAGTATCAACCTTCAATAGCTTTATCATTGATGTGAAATAGCCTCTACCAATGACTGATAGCTTAATTAACAAACATGTGATGACGTCGAGAAATATTGACCTTCGGTGGTTTAATTTATCAACCTTTGATAGCTCTATCAACTAATGTGCAATAGCGTCTACCAAAGACCAATAGCATCATTGACCAACATCTGATGACTTCGCGAAATATTGACCATTGATGGTTTAATTTATTTACCTTTGATAGCCTCTTAATTCTAACATGCGATAGCTTTATAAACTTAACCTTCGATAGCTTTATATTTCCACCTTGCGATAGTGTAGATGTCGCAATCATTGATAGTTCATAAACATGTGATAACCCAGATATCTCATTCTTCGATAGCTTATAGGGTCAATGTGCGATGGCTAAGGCATCTCAATCTTCGATAGCTTATGGGATCAACATGCGATGGCTCGGGCATTTCATTCTTCGATAGCTTATGGGATCAACATGCGATGGTTCCTTTGTTCCTCAATAAGCGATAGCTCTTGTCGACATTTGATAGCCTTGGAGTATCAACCTTCGACAACTTTATTGGTCGATGTATGATAGCCTCTACCAATGACCGATAGTTTGATTGACCAACATGTGATGACTTTGAGAAATATTTACCTTCGATGGTTTAATTTATCAACCTTCGATAGCTCAATCAATCAACGTGCGATAGCCTCTACCAATAACCGATAGCTTGATTGACAACATGTGACAACTTCGATAAGTATTGATCTTTGATGGTTTAATTTATCAACCTTCAATAGGCCCTCAATCCAAATATGCAACAACTTTATAAACTTAACCTTTGATAGTTTCCTATTTCCACCTTGTGATAGCTTAGATTTCCCAATCATTGATAGCTCATCAACATGTAATAACTTAGACATCTAATTCTTCAATAGCTTATGGGGTTAACATGCGATGGCTTAGGAATCTCTGTCTTTGATAGCTTATGGGATCAACATGTGATGGCCCAGGCATCTCATTCTTTAACAGCTTATGGGGTCAACATGCGATGACTCAGGCATCTAAATCATCGATAACTTATGGGATCGACATTCGGTGGCTCAAAAGTATAAATCTCCGATGGCCCTTTGGATTAGCAATTAATGACCTTGAAACACCTTCACTTGATTGTTTTTTTTGTCAACTTGTGACAGCTTTGAACCCATCATCCTTCATTAGTGTTTTTTTGGGTTGAATCTCCCAATAGCTTTTATCTTTTCAATTTGCGATCGCACATCTTCAACCTTTGAAAGCTTTACTTTTTCAATATTCAATAGCTTATATTCATCAACTTTTGATAGCTTTATTTGCCATCCTTCGATGGCTTCACACACTATTTATTTCGGGAAATTTGGGTGTAGCAAAAATTTTATTAAAAATTCATTAGAGTAAATCTGTTAGCGAGTTCTTTATGCAATCTAATATACGTATATATTTTCATTTAATGGTTTAGCAAATATATCTAAAATTGTATTTTAACATTTATAAATTCTAAAGTAATATTTTCTTTTTCAAAATTATCCTGTTAAAAGTGATGTCTTATATCAATGTGTTTAGTTCTTAAATGGTTGATTGGATTTTTCGCTAAATTTATCACACTAGTATTATCATAATATATAGGTGATTTTCTTAAGTTTACTCCAAAATCTTCCAGAGTTTGTTGCATATAAATTATTTGTGCACAAGCTAAAGATGCCGAGATATATTATGCTCCACAATTAGATAAAGACACACGGTTTTTGCTTATTAAACCATAAAACTAAAGATTGTCCTATAAAGTGACATGTTACACCCATGCTTTTTCAATCTGTTCGACATCCACCAAAATCAGCATTACTATATGACACTAATTCGAATGGACATCCTTTTGGATAGAAAAAACCATTGCCATTGGTTTTAATTAATATATCTTAAAATCCTTTTAGCAGCATGTAGGCGTGATTCCTTAAGACTAAATTGAAATCTGGAGCATAAACACATACACATCATTATATCTGAACGATTAACGGTTAAATATAGTAAAGATCCAATCATACTTCTAACTAGTTTTTGATCAACATTTCTACCATTTGCATCTTTAAAGTGAACAGTTGTGCTTATTGGAGTTGGCTTACTACTCATATTTTCAACACCAAATATTTTGATTAAATCTCTACAATAATATTCTTATGAAATAAAAATACCTTTTTTAACAGTTTAATTCATAAACCGAGAAAATAATTTAATTCACCCATGCAGGACATTTCAAATTCTTATATCGTTATATTTGGAAAATCTATGCCAATTTTTTCATTAGTCGATCCAAAAATAATATTGTTAATATAAATTTAGATAACTAGTAAATCTTTATTATCATTTTTATAAAAAGAGTTGAGTCTACTTTACCAATTTCAAGTCCTAAGTTTTGTAAATAATTTATAAGTCTATCGTATAAAGCACGTGGTGCTTGTTTTAAACCAAAAAGTGCATGTTTAAGTTTAAAAACATGGTCGGTATATTGTTCTTGTTTAAATAAAGGAGGTTGTTCTACATATACATTGTCTTTAATAAAACCATTTAAAATGCACTTTTACGTCCATTTGATATAATTTAATGTTATGGTGATGTTATCCCGCCTTTTGGTCAGCCCAGGATACCACGGATTTGGCTAAAATGGATGGATTGGAAATCAATTATAGTTGAAACTATGGACGATGGTTGAATGGATTCGGATGGACAACACTCAAAAAATGGCTAAGTTTGGAATTGGCACTTCACATATGTTAACGATGTCCTGACTCGGCTATATTGTACCGATTACGCAAGACAGATTCGACTATTCTCAAGAAGGATGGCCACGGAGCAATAGTTGTAGGACCCGAAAGTAGAGTTTTTAGAGTTTGGTTGGTTATACGGAGCCAGGATTGAACAAAGTTGGCATATAGACAATGCAGAATGCTAGAGATATGAAGATTAGTTTGGATAGGCAAGGGATCGGTGTGCCTAGGAAGTATTATAGGGGTCGGCATGATCAGTTGGATGGAGAGTGGACATGGATGAAATAATGGAAGGATTGGCATAGTCTTATGAATGATAATGGATCGGCATACTGGAGGCTTCGTCATGGCAATGGTTACGAAAGGAGGGTCGGCATGATATGGGTCGGATCGGCATGGTATGGGTCGGATTGGCATGGTATTTGTTGGATCGGTATGGTATAGTTGGATCGGCATAGTATGTGGTATGGTAGGATCGGCATATGATATAGAAACAATGGGGTCGGTATACCAGAAAGGGTCGGCATGATGATATGGATCGGCATGATGACATGGATCGACATAGTGGGTTGGGCTTGGTATAATATGGATGGAGCATGGAAGGGTCGGTATAGTGTCCTTATAGGTTATGGATCGGCCTAACATTTCCCGAGGAGAAGGGGTCGGTATTTCCCTGATTAGTTTATAACTCGAACAAAAGCACTATCAGAAACATAGCTTCACATGTCCAAACGTCGTAATGCTTGAAGTACCATCATGTTATGCCACAAGAGGGCCATCATAGGAGTCGCTAGCCCCGAACTGAACCAATGGAAGGGTCGGTGCCGATCCCAATCCATAAAAGAGTTGGGCTCAGCCCAGAGTATAATGGGCCCAAATGATCAAGGGGTCCAGGTCTCGAGATTTCAGTCAGGTCGGAGGCTGCCTTCGTCTATAAATACAAGGGCAGTGGGCCATTTTTGGGGACTTCTCTTTTTGGCTGACACGTGAAACTCTGCCATTTTTGTAATCAGTTTCCTTTTGTTCTGACTTGTTCTCAAGCTATTTCTGGTTGATTATAACTGTAATCAATTAAGTTGTGAAGCACTAAAGAAAGTATTCAGAGTGGACATAGGAAATCAGCGTCGAACCACCAAACCTTGTTGTTTTTGCTTTCTGTAATAATTTCCTTAATATCTAGCATTATTCTTCAGTTTTCATTTAATTTCTTCATTTATTTCACTACTTAAATATATTCTCGGGTGTTTGTGACCGATTTGGTTGCAAACATTTTGGTGCTTTCACTGAGAGCGTCGATTCTCAGGCGATAGGATCACCATTGTTGCTACTGGATTGAATAAATCCCCCAAAGGAGATCCTGGTTCACTTTCAGAAGCTTGCAGATACTATTCAGATTTTTCAAGATCTAAGCAAAGGGATTCAAGATGGTAAGGCGCATCCGATCTACTTCCCACAATGTTGAGGCCAACGAAACTGCCAGTATCCAAAAATGGGGCCCAAGTAACCAGGCTGCTAACGTGAATGTGGAGCCTGCTGTAGTCCAGAACCCTATAGATTCCGTTACTAGAGCTGAATTTAATTACTTGATGAGGGAGCTGATGGAGAGACAAATGCAGCTAAATGAGCAAATCCAGGATAATACCAACCTGATGAACTAGATTGCTCAACAGTAACACCAAAGCACCGGAGGAGGTCTCGCTTCGTACTCGGTGTTAGATAGCTCAACCTCATCGAACGAGCACTACAGGCGTAGGCGTCGTAGGATTGAAATGACACGAGATGGAGCAATGGAGCAACGTTTGGCAGACCGCCATGGTCTGACAAACCGGGTCGGTGTCGGTCCATCCCTAAGGGTCGGTACCAATCCCTCGACTAGGGGCACGGCTCTTCAACTGCAATTAGGGGGTCATACTTGGCTTGGAACTGGGAACTTAGACACTAGAGCACGCATGGATAATGGTTAACAACCTCTCCAGAATGATAATAAGGCAAATGCTCAGGATACGCATCTGGAAGATTATAGGCCAAGGAGGTATGAGATGCCCCAGAGACACCGGCCAGAACATTCATATGAGGCAGAGAATGACCACCACCTGGCGCCACCCATCCAGACACCAGATTTATCCGCAATGGTCAGACAGCTGATGAGGGAAAACAAGGGTTTGACAAACGATGACTGGGTAGTCTCCAAGAGTCATACCCCATTTACCGAGAACATTTTACAGGCAGAGTATCCTAGGAGGTTTAACATTCCTACGATGCCCGCTTATGAAGGAAAGACTAACCCCCGGTAACACGTCATGAGGTACGAATGGTTGATGGATTCGACGAGAGCGAATTATGCTACCAAATACAGGTGCTTCCCTATAACTCTGTCCGAGATTGCTACAATGTGGTTCATGAGGTTACCCCCACGATCGATCTCAAGATTTAACGAGCTGGCTACAAGATTCATGGAGCAATTCCGGATTCATGACATACGTTCCAAAGATGTCATGTCGCTATCTAGTGTAATCCAGGCACCGTGGGAATCAATAAAGGATTACTTATAGAGATTTCATGTTGCTGCCATTGAAGTTAGTAACCCAAATGACCATACAAACTTATGGCTATGATCAGGGGGGTTGGTCCAGAATCCGAGTTCGGCGATTGGCTAGCTGGAAAACCACCGGCCATGCTGGAGCATTTCTACATGAAGGCAAACCAGTTCATGAGAAAGGAAGAGGCCAGATTGTCTAGAAGAAGTAATGATGCAGGGTCAAGCGGAGAAGCGGTACAAAGCAACGTCGTAGTGAAGCAATCTGGCGAAAGCTCTGGAAAGGTTCGGGTTAATGTTCAAAACAAGCCAGGTCAACATAAAAGGAGCGGAGAAGGAAATCCCAATCGGAAAAGGGAGCCCGGAAAGTGGAAGTCAAGGATTCTTTTGTATAACGACTATACACCTCTGAATGTATCTCTGAAGAACATCTATTTGTCGACCTATAACACTTTCCAATATAGGAAGCCGCGTCTGAAATAATCGACTGAGAAACAAAAACAAACTGGAAAGTACTGTCGGTTTCATGAATGCTATGGGCACAATACTGATAAATGTAGGCATCTTCACGATGCCATTGAGAAATTGATTCGCCAGAAAAAGTTGCAGCAGTTTGTCGGGAAATGGAGCGTTATGCAGTTCAATGAAAGATGTGGACTTTTAATGTTGCTCGAATACGGAGGATGGAACTCCGGCTAATCAACTGCATACAATGACGGATGATATAGTATTTAGAAGTAGAGATGCCAACAGAGTAGAGGCCCCTACTATTGATCTGATGGTTACCTCTGCCATGATTGGCCCTACTCTAGTGAGAAGAATTTTTATTTATTGTGGAAGTTCTGTGAACATCATCTTTAAGAAGGCTTATGATCAAATGACGATGGAGGCTAAGGATTTGAAATCATCTAAAGCTCGTATACGCGGTTTCAATGGTGTGGCTACTGTGGCGGTGGGTTATGTCGAATTAACGGTTGAGCTCGGAGAAGGTGAACGTAGGAGTGTGCGGATCATATCGTTCATTGTCTTGGATGTTGATTCACCATAAAATGTTTTTCTGGGCCGTCTGGCCCTGGCTGAATTTTGGGTAGCCCTTGCCCCATGGCGTTTGACGTTGAAATTCCCAACAGATAATGGAGTGGGTGTTGTGCATGGTGATCAGGCAACTGGCCGTGCCTGTTATGTGGCTGAGTTAAGAGAGGCTCAGCGGAAAGAGAAGGAAAAGGGTATGAACAAGTCTGTCCGCATCCAGGTTACTGAAGATTGACAAATAGTGCCTAAGCCACGACTTGGTCACTACAGTTGTTTCTATAGACATATAGATCCGAGGGATGATGAAGTGGAACCCAAGGAGGCCAAGGCAGCTCCGGCTGAACTAACGATTGATATCTCAGTCAGCCACGACGACCCACCGTAGGTATGGAAGATTGGATCACAACTCAGCCCTTCGATGATGAGAGAACCTACTGATTTCCTCCAAGCGAATCAGGATGTATTCGCTTGGACTCATTCTGACATGTGTGGGGTCTCGCCTACCATCGCGAGCCATGCATTGAATATTAATATGAAGTATGTCCGCGTGAAGCAGAAAAGACAAGGTACGGATCCGGGGAGAACCATGGCCCTTAAAGAGGAGGTGGATAAACTTAAAGCCAATTGGTTTATTCGCGACGCCCTCTATCCCGAATGGATATCTAACCCCGTGCTGGTGAAGAAGGCAAATGGGAAATGGAGAACGTGTGTTGACTATTTGGACCTGAACAAGACATGCCCTAAGGATAGTTTTCCCCTGCCAAGAATTGATCGGCTAGTTGATTCAACTGCAGGGCACGAATTGTTGTCATTTATGGATGCATACTCGAGGTACAACCAAATCTCGATGCACGTCCCAGACCAAGAGAACACCAATTTTGTGACGGATGTTGGATTATACTATTATGTAGTGATGCCGTTTGGATTAAAGAACGCATGAGTACCTATCAGCATTTGGTTAACCGAATGTTTAAAGATCAGATCGGTAGGACGATGGAAGTCTATGTGGATGATATGCTCGTGAAGTCACGACAATCAAATGACCACATTCGAGACTTAGCGGATGTTTGATATCCTTCAATTTTATAGCATGAAAATCAGCCCGTTGAAATGCTCATTTGGTGTTGCGTCAGAAAAGTTCTTGGGTTTTATTGTCAATGCGCGAGGAATCGAAGTGAATCCAGAGAAGTTTCAAGCCTTTCGGGATATACAAGCACCCAGAACTATTAAGCAATTGCAGAGTCTGAACGGGAAGGTCGCTGCCCTGAGTCGTTTCATCTCCAGGGCGACCGATAAATGCATTCCTTTCTTCGATTTGATTAGGAAGGGGAAGAGGAATTCCGAATGGATGCAAGACTGTGAAGGCGCATTCCGAGCTTTGGTGAATCATTCGGAGAGACCCCCTATTTTGTCAAAGCCAGTAGATCATGAGGAGTTGTACATTTACTTAGCAGTATCGCCACATGCCATAAGTGCCGCATTGATTCGTGAGGATAACCGAATCCAGAGACAGATGTACTATGTCAGTAAACGATTAACAGAGGCAGAGTGAAACTACTCGAAGATAGAGAAACTAGCGTACTGCTTCGTGATCGCGTCGTGCAAACTTCGCTCGTACTTTCAGGCACATCCAATCAACGTCTACACTGATCATCCTTTACGACAGGTCCTGCAAAGACCCAAGACGTCCGGGAGGCTACTTAAGTGGAGCATTGATCTCAGTCAGTTCGACATCACATATCTGCCTCGAAGAGCTATCCAAGAACAAGCACTGGCTGACTTCATAGCGGAGTTTACCATGCACGATGAGCCCCTAAAGAGCAGTGTAATCCCAACTGTATGATGGAAGCTATATACCAATGGAGCATCCAATGATCATTATTCCTGCGCAGGCGTCGTTCTTGTAACCCCTGAGAACCGGTCAATTTTCTGTGCTCTGAAGCTTGATTTCCTTGTTATGAACAATGAGGCCGAGTATGAGGCATTAATTGCTGGACTTAAGCTTGCTAGAGAGCTCGAGGTGAAATCTATCGAAATCTTTTGCTACTCGCAGCTGGTGGTGTATCAAGTTAGATGGGACTACCAGGAAAAGGGACAACGGCTTGCCCTAAATCTTACCCGAGTTTAGAAGTTGTTGGCGTATATCGAATACTATGACATTTCGCATATCCTGCATGAGCAGAACGGAGAAGCTGACTCGTTAGCAAAGTCCGCAAGCACTGGTGATGCACAACAGATGCGCTTGGTTCCATTCGAGATACTACATACCCCATGTAACACCCCTTCAAAATAGGAATAATAGTCCCACATCGTGGATAATACTATAAAGTTGGTGCTTATATACCAAAGCCTTCACCTCATAACAATGTCGAGGCCTTTTGAGGAACAAAACCTCACACCTTGGCTTGGCCCATGAGGCGGAGGTGACTAAGTTTGGGACAATTTCTGCATTAAGTGAGGTGCAGGCTGTTACAATGGTATTAGAGCCATACCCAGCCGGAATTGTGGTATGTACGTGTTACAGCCACGACGTCTTGGTGGTGTTGTGTTCATGAGCCAACGAGGGTGTTGGGCTCTAAAGGTGGGAAGATTGTAACACCCCTTCAAAATAGGAATAATAGTCCCACATTGTGGATAATACTATAAAGTGGGTGCTTATATACCAAATCCTTCACCTCATAATAACTTCGAGGCCTTTTGAGGAACAAAACCTCACACCTTGGCTTGGCCTATGAGGCGGAGGTGACTAAGTTGGGGACAATATCTGCATTAAGTGAGGTGCGGGCTGTTACACCCCAAGTATAAATGTGATGGAAGTTGATCAAGTACTGGAAACACACCGAAAGGGAGTCATGGATGACTAAAATTAAAGAATACTTATTGCATGGAATCTTGCCTGCGAAAAGGAACGAAAAGCGACAAGTCCTTCATAAAGCATCATGGTATATTATGCAAGGAGGAATCATGTATCGAAAGGGATTCTCTGTTCCCTTACTCAGGTGTATCGCCCATGATGAGATAAAGCGTGTCTTGAAAGAAGTCCATGAGGGAGAATGTGGCGATCACACTGGGGGGAAAATGCTAGCAAAAAAGATACTCCGTTATGGGTACTACTGGCCGACCGTGAACCGGGACGCTGCAGATCATGTGAGATGATGCGACAAATGCTAGATATATGCAAAAGTCCCAAGAGCACCGCCGACATAGATCATGCAAATGGTTAGTCCATGGCTGTTCGCTATATAGGGAATCGATATTATCGGCTCTTTTCTGATTTCCAAAGGTACCACGAGATATGCGATCGCTGCGGTTGACTACTTCACCAAATGGGTCAAAGCGGAGCTATTAGCTACGATCACAATCAAGAATGTCATTAACTTTGTTGTTCGAAACATTGTATGTTGTTTCGGTCTTCCGCGAACTATCGTAACTGACAATGGGACTTAATTTGATAGTGCCGTGTTTAAGGAGTTTTGCTGGAGATATCACATTGAAAAGAGATTTGCAGCGGTCGCCCACCCTCAGGCGAACAGACAAGTTGAAGCTGCAAACAAGATTATAAAGTCTATCCTAAAATTGCGTTGGGAAAAGGCTAAGGGGAAATGGGTGGATGAACTTCCTACGGTACTCTAGGCCTACAGGACCACTCATAAGTTTGCGACTGGTCGCACTCCATTCGCTCTTGCTTATGGAGCTGAAGCAGTCATTCCTGTAGAACGCGAAGTGCCTTCTTATCAGGTAACGTACTACGATCCCAGAACAAACCAAAATCTCTTATTGGAGTCATTGGATTTTATTGATGAGAAGCGTGAGGAGGCCGATTTGAGAGCGGCTGCACATCGACACCGAGTCGCATGGTACTATAATACTAAAGTCCAACCGAGAACTTTCGAAGTAGGCGACCTTGTCCTGAAAAGAATTTTTCCAGTCCTATTGCACATGAACCCGACCTGGGAAGGGCCATGCTTCATTGGACAGAGGCTTGGAGAAGGAACTTTCAAGCTAGCGACCGGTGATGGCATAACGCTTCCAAGTGCGTGAAATAGCGAGCATTTACGACGCTATTTCACCTAGACTATTTCTTTCATATTTCAGTAGTATTTGTTTTCAATATATTCTTTGGTATTTGGCTATTTCAATATGTAATAGGGCAAGTTATTCTGCCTTTATTTTTGTGATGAATAAAAGCTTGAAGCTTCCTTTGCATAAATTACTGCTTTTGCATGTTATGTTAAGTGTGTGTTGGAACTGATTGATATCGACATATGAGATGTATGAACAGATGTGTAAGGTTAAAAATCGACCAGTTACAACAATCCTCGATGAAAATGAAACAGGAGTTGTAAGTTAGCTCAGTTGGTGATTCCTGTAGATTAATCAAAAGGCAATTTTTGCAATGAGGAACAAATGTCGTCGACGGTGAGAAAAATCTCTAAGTCCCAGGAGTGCGGATTAGAGCACTCAAAGTCCCTGGAGCGCGGGCTAGAGTATAAACGACTTGAGAAAAATCTATAAGTCCTCGGAGTGCAGACTAGAGCACTCTAAGTCCCCGGAGCGCGGACTAGAGTATAAACGACTTGAGAAAAATCTCTAAGTCCCTGAAGTGCGGGTTAGAGTACTCTAAGTCCCTAGAGCGCGGACTATAGTATAAATGACTTGAGAAAAATCTATAAGTCCTCGGAGTGCGGATTAGAGCACTCTAAGTCCCCAGAGCGTAGACTAGAGTATAAACGACTTGAGAAAAATCTCTAAGTCCCTGGAGTGCGGGTTAGAGTACTCTAAGTCCCCAGAGCACGGACTAGAGTATAAACGACTTGAGAAAAATTTCAAAGTCCCCGAAGTGCGGATTAGAGTACTCTAAGTCCCCGGAGCGCGGACTAGAGTATAAATGACTTGAGAAAAATCTCTAAGTCCTTGGAGTGCGGATTAGAGTACTCTAAGTCCCCGGAGCGTGGAATAGAGTATAAACGAAACTTGTGAAAGTTATTACAAGTACTTGAAATGGGAAGAAAATACTCTACTATTGAAGTAATAAATCACTCGATGATTAACCAAGGAACAAAATTTTTTATTTACAATCTCAAAAATTCCTTACAAACCAATCGAGAGTTCGTAGTCCACGCCCATACATGTGCTACTAAAAAAAGGTAAAACAATGCATGTCTAATTTATTTGGACTAAGTACAACAACACAAGATGCTGGCTATTTCTTCGATTTCTTCTCCTTCTTCGGTTTTTCGAGAGTTGAATCGGTCGAGCACCTCTTTCGAGACCCTTTGCCGCCTTGAGTGGAACTACTTGAGGAAGGAGGAGGAACCGTAATAGGAGTTGTCCTGCCTGGTGGGATGAATTTCAAAGGCCTATAAAGAGGATCTTTAACCACCACCACATCGAGTTCACCCTTGACCTTGAATTTTGATTTTTCCTCTTCTCTAATTTATTCTTTCAAGCTAAATTTAGCGGGATGCTCCGAATCACCCATGACCACAACGTCATCATGCTCCTTAGTAAAAGATGGGTCTTCGGGCTTGTCCTCATCAAGTGCCCCAATTAGTTGAGCGTCGGGCCCCAGATTATCTACTGCATTCGGATCCTCGACCACTTTTCCTTCCTGCTCCGTGGTGACATCACTCCTAGAAGTTAATTCAGAACCAGGATGACCTACAGAGTTTCATAAAAACGCGAGCATTAGTCTATAGCCGTTATGTGCCAGAAACAACTTTTTCAATTCGAAGGAGTTTTATATGGTACCAACATCCGGTTGGCTTTCGATAATCGTTAGGGTGCTCCCTTCAACGATGGGAGACAGCATGTGTAGGCCAAGCTCGGGCCTGTCTGGATCATAACCAACGTGTTGCTCCGATGACATCCCAACCTGCTGAATAAGAGGAGGACTCTGGGGCTCAGTTCCAGAAGACCCTACGATATCTTCCTTTTCCTTAAGCGGTGTAGGAGCTTTGCCAAATTGAATTTTTGCGGTAGCCAAGTCAGATGGCTCATTTCCTCGAAGCACTTCCTACACAAGTGCCCCATCATCAAGCTCTGCCATCCCCAACTCCTCTTTCTTTATCTTTGTAATGATCTCCCAAGCTTCGGCGAACGATTCGAGATAGCCCTTGCCTAGGAAAGTTAAGTCACGGTGAAGGAGAAATTTTGCATTGTATTCGGCGATGAGTGGATTGAATAAACATTTAATCCTACCGGGCTCAGTTGCTACCTCAACTCGGGAGTTGGCTTCTACAAGCACCTCTTTCCTGCCCTCTTCACGGGCGGCTTCTTTCAAGGCTTCGATTTGGGAGAGTTGCTCATCAAGTTTCGTTTTTAAATTTCTGGTTTCAACAATCTTCTTGCAATACTTTTGAGACTCTTCTTGTGCCTGGACTTTCTCCTCCTTCTTGAACAGCAATTTATCTAGCTCCTCAATGCAATAGGCTGGGACATCTTTCTCCTTCTGTAAGGAGTCTTTCCCTAAAGCTAGGGTGCCACTACGTTGGAGTGCGACATCTAGTTCCCTCTTATGTTAAGTCTCTAAGAGACTCACTGCCTCAGCTGTTTACTCTGCATTTTTCTTCGCTTCGGCAAGTTGAGCCTTAACATCGAGCAACTCAGCATCTTGATAATTGATAATATCCTTGTCGTGAATGGCCTCTAGTTTAAGGCGATCAATCTCACGCTGGCGCTCCATAGAAACTTATCAGAATTTTTCGGCTAAGTGGATGAATGCTTCATGCTCAACGTATACATCATTCATGCAGGCTAGTGAACTCTCTTTGGTAGTTCTAGGGATGATGTTTATGGAGTGGAGGAATTTGAGCCCATCGAAGAAAATTTTCAAGAAGGTAGCTTTAAGCTCAGCTGTTTCTCCGTCGTTGTTGAACCATGGGCAGGAACCGGAGGAATTTGTTCAGACGTAACCAGCGGTTGTTTATGGTGCTCACGAGATTGCCTGGTACTTGATGATCCAGAGTGTTGGTCAAGGGGAGCAGCAGATTGAGAACTCCGATGTGCGGACTTGTCTCCATTGTGAGTAAGAGGGTTAGATGGGTCGCTTTGGCGCGGAGCGTATGCTTGAGACTTCCTTTTCGATGAAGAAGAAGATTCTCGAGAATGATAGTCTCTATCCCGTCCTTCATCCTTGTCTCGGCGCCTTCCGGATTCGAAATCCCGACCCAAGCAGTAGTATGTGGAGGAGCCACGGAGGCAATTACATGCATGTTAATGAGACATTGCACCTATAGAACAACCAAACAGAGACATGTTAGGAGTTGTTGTATGAAGAGTTAATCACAAGTGGATGATGAAGTGCAAGTGCTTGTGTGTGTCCTAGTGATTCCCTCCGACGGACCAGTAACATTTTCTTTACTCATCGAAGTTCTTTCCCCTTTGTTGGAAGGTTGCATGCCTTCGCGCATCTCGCGGTTGAGTTAAGCCCTTCGACGTCAAGGTTGGTGAAGTTGTAGTTTAATAGATCATCCGGGATCAAAATATCGGAAAGTCCCTTCAACACGCTCTCCATCTGTTGAGAAGATGATTCTTTTTCAACCGGAGTTATGACAAAATTAGGGGTTGCCCCGGTCTTCCTCTTTTGAATCTTGTACTCCAAACTTTTTCCCCTTCTCAGGGGAGGTTGCGATTGGTAGTGTGTGGCGCTTCAACTGCCGATGTTTTTCCGAGGCCTGCATCTTAGTTTCTTGGCCTTACATCTTCTGTTTCATTTATTTCTCCCTCTTCGGTGCCTTCTTGGATTCCCTCAACAGGGGGCACTACATGATCAGTTGTTTCTTCCCTTCTCTCGACGACAACCTTCAGAATCGCTCTGCTTCCAAGGTGGCCAATCCTGCGGCCGTCCTCTAATAGCCCAAAAAAGAGAGCCACTCATTGGTGATGAGGAGTTTGATGTCCCAATCCTCCACCGGAGTAGCACGGATGGCCGCGACAACCCTGGAATATCTGACGCCTTCAGGACAAGGGCAAACCCTTGAAAGATTTAAAGGAATTAGTACGGCTAAGAAAGAAACTGTAATTTGAATCTTTGGGTTAAAGGCAAAGGCCAAGGTAGTACTTACGTCATTCTAGCCATCTTCCTGCAAAGCCGGGAGGACACCATGCGTAGAACCATTAGTGTTTGAATAAGGAGAGCTTATTCCACGTGCCCGTTAAGACCTGGAATATGGGCATAGGTTCGAGGAAAACGTACGAAGGACTATCGGCCCATCTTTTGAAATTGTAAATGTATCAGATATCCTCGAGAGTTAGCGGGCAAAATAGGACGTTCATGAAGAGGAGAAAGGTGTCGTGAACAAAGGCATAGCAGATAGGGTGTAGCTGAGTAGAAGCGATTACTATAAATCTTAGTACTTCCCGACTGAAAGAGTTAAACGGTGGCACGCATCCAGCCCAACACATGAATTTGTTGCATGCAGTATATCCGACTGGGGGCAAGTGACGTCTGTCTTGCCTCGATGGGATGAGAACGTCTTCAAAAGGAATCTCGTGGATAGAACATAGTCAGTGGACTTGGTGCAATCAGAACATAGTTGGTAGGAAGAACTGGGGTGTCGAAAAGAAGATTTGCTTATGAATCAGATGTCTCTACTTTTTCTTTTTGCTGACTTGGTACGGGCTTGTCAGACAAGGTAGCGGAGCTTGATTTCATAACTGATTCAGAAGACATTATGGTTGGTCGCTTCGTCTAACTCGAGATCTGTGTCAGCTATACTCAGTAGACAGTCAATATTAGAAATAATAACATGTCTCCCCGTGATGAGTGTGAACTAGTGCAGTGCAATATGAAATGAATGTAAGCAGTTTGAAATCAAAAAAGCAAAAGCAAAACGTCGAAGCTTAGAGATTTCGTCCAAAGAGGCCGTCATCACTGAACGTCTCAAACGACGTAAAAGGTGATCGACGACATAAGCTTTAGGATCGAATGTTGACGTTCAAGATTGTGAAGTCCGTTGTTCAAGTATGTTGGGCCAATTTTATACTTAGTTCATGTTGAGTAAATTGGGAATCTGTTCGTTCAAATTTATGTTCATTGATCCGTATATGCTAGTCATGTTGTTATCAGTCACTTTATGCTTGGGCGAGGCAGTGTACAGTCATTTGTTCCAATAACTCAAGTTAAGATGGTGTTAATTGGTCAACATCGACCCCAGCTATGTATGCCGATCCCTACATCTCTAACATCGAATCCATGCCCAACAACAACATACCGAACTCTAAGGTTAGCATGTTCCCTATCGACCCTTCCTATCCCTAATGCAATCCCTCCATTGACTACCTTACACTGACCCCTCACTTGATGTCTAACCCTTCTCGTTCGTCCCTTTTTTTTCCTTTCATTCTCCTTCTCCTTCTTTTTCCTCTTTCTCCAGCTCCTTCGCCTTCTCCAACTCGATTGCATAACATAATCGACCCCACTAAATAATACAACTAACAAACACCTAAACGCATCCAAGCTCGAAGATTCATGGCCTAAGCACACAAATGAAAAAGGGATTATACATAGTCGATTTGGAATGCAAAGCTGAAAACTTGAGTTAGGAATGATTGGATGGTAGTGGAGATTGGTGATGAGGCCACGAACATGAGTTTGGGTTTGAAAGGGAGGTTGTTCTTTTTCAGGGCGTTCGGCTATAATGAACGAGAAAGTGAAATAAAAAGTTTAAGTGTTGAAAATATGAAGTAAAAGGAGAAGGGAAGGGGATGCAAGTTTCTTATATAAGAGAAAGAGGGGAAAGAAGAACCGGTCACGCCCTAGTGACCCGGTCATAAAAATAAGAGGGATCGGCCTTAGGGTATGCCGATCCCTATCCATTCAGATCCACCAAGGGATCGGCATACCAAATGTCGAACCGTCCTACATTTTTTTTAAAAAGAAGAAGAAAGAGAAAATGAAAGAAGAGAAGATGATCGACGAATGAGAAATAGGGACCATGAAGGTTCGACAGTAGACGTGAACATACAAAATTGGCAACGACCTGTGAACGTTAGAACACGTCCGGGAGCCGACGACAGAAGCATGTGTGTAAATATACGCATGAATGATTTAAAAGTTCAATCTTCTCAAAATCAACGGGAGTTGCAATCAAACCTGAGACCTTCAGGTTCGAGGCTGGATCATATAATAAAAAGTTTATAAGTTTCGCATGACCGGATTTGTATATACTGATAGAATATGACATTGGACTTATGTTATTTAGAGTTGACCAAGCATCATAGCAATCAGTGGGAGATTCAATATTTTAGAAAATGATTTGACAAAGGAATAACAATCAATCATGAAGCTAGTTGGACTTTGTTCGTACAATTCAGATTTGTTCGATTCAAAGCACGTCATGTAACTCACAAGACGTAATTTGGGGGGCAAGTGTTACCGGTGTCCTAATTCGGCTATATTGGACTGAGTCTGCAAAGACAGATTCGACTACTGTCAAGAAGGATGGCCACGAAACAATGGCTATGGGACCCGAAAGTAGAGTTTGGACGGTTATAAGAAGCCAAGATTGAACGAAGTTGGCATATAGACAATGCAGGATGCTAGAGATATGAAGATTAGTTTGGATAGGCAAGGGATCGGTATGGCTAGGTAGTATTATAGGGTTCGGCATGATCAGTTGGATGGAGAGTGGACATGGATGAAATAATGGAAGGATCGGCATAGTCTTATGAATGATAATGAATCGGCATATTGGAGGGTTCGGCATGGCAATGGTTACAAAAGGACAGTCGACATGATATGGGTCGGATTGGCATGGTATGGGTCGAATCGGCATGGTATGGTGGGATCGACATAGTATGTGGTATGGCAGGATCGGCATAGGATATGGAAACAATAGGGTCGGTATACCAAGAAGGGTCGGCATGATGATATGGATCGGCATGATGACATGGATTGGCATAATGAGTTGGGCTCGGTACAATATGGATGGAGCATGGAAAGGTCGGCATAGTGTCCTTGTAGGTTATGGATTGGTCCAACATTTCCCGAGGAGAAGGGGTGGGTATTTCCCTGATTAGTTTATAACTCGAACCAAGGCACTATCAGAATCATAGCTTCACATGTCCAAACGTCGTAATGCTTGAAGTACCATCATGTTATGCCACAAGAGGGCCATCATAGGAGTCTCTAGCCCTGAACTCAACCTATGGAGGGGCCGGTGCCGACCCCAATCCATAGAAGAGTTGGGCTCAGCCTTCCTTATGATGGGCCCAAATGGTCAAGGGGGTCCAGGTCTCGAGATGTCAGTCAGGTTAGAGGCTGCCTTCATCTATAAATACATTGGCAGGGGGCCATTTTTTGGGACTTCTCATTTTGGCTGACAAGTGAAACTCTGCCATTTTTGTAACCAGTTTCCTTTTGTTCTAACTTGTTCTCGAGCTATTTCTAGTTGATTGTAACTGTAATCAATTGAGTTTTGAAGCAATAAAGAAAGTATTTAGAGTGGACGTAGGCAAACAGCGTCGAACCACCATAAACCTTGTTGTTTTTGCTTTCTGTAATAATTTCCTTAATATCTAGTGTTATTCCTCAGTTTTCATTTAATTTCTTCATTTATTTCACTACTTTAATCTATTCTAGGGTGTTTGTGACCAATTTGGTTGCAAACAACATAGGTAACGAATCAGATCCCATATTTCTGACCTAATCAAGGTACGATTAGTATGAAGTGATAAGGAAGGCCACATAAGACTACATTCCAAATTCCAAGTTGATTGGAGTTCGTATGCTCGAGTTATGGACAAAAAAGGATGGATCTGTATCGATCGGATCAGTGGTAATTTGCTTAGAGTCGGACCCAGGAAAATTTGCTATTTGCTTGGAGTCGGTGCATGGTTCACTTAGAGTCATAGAAATTTGAAGTGCTAGATCGTGCTTGGTGTCGGATACATGTTTGCTTGTGGATTTCTTAGAGAAAAACGATCGGCACCGATCGTTCTTCATGCTTGGAGTCGGATACATGTTTACTTAGAGTCTGCTTGGAGAAAAATGATCGGAACCGATCGTTTTTCGTGCTTGGAGTCAGAATCACATTTGCTTGTAGAAAATTTTGATTTTTCTCGAGTCTAACTCTGGGTCGGAATTTTTAGCATCTACTTCGAGTCAGAAAGGTGATTACTTGGGTCTGGCTTTGAGTCAACCCTTAAGTGGGATTTTCGACGACGTTCTGGCGATTCTCGACGATGACCGATCTATAACTCAAAATCTACAAAGATAATCAACATGAAATTTGGAGGACAGCTACATTACACAATGAGGGACCCACATCATCGATCGCTGGGCCCCATGATGAAGTTGGATCAATCGTTCATGATCCATGTGGATCGATCCATAAAATAATTCAAATAAATGATGATCGATTAATATCTCACAAAAGAAAAGTCGGAATGACACAAAACTTTGGAAATAGTAAAACATTATGTAAAGGAACCTACCATATCGATCACACATCATTTGGAGAAACTTAAATGATTGACCTACATCGTTCTTGAACAATCGTATCATTTAAGCTATAACGATCCCAACTCTACGGAAAACATGATATCTCACAAATAGTAAGTCGGAATGACATGAAATTTGGAGAGCAAGTAGCTAAAATCATGTTGGACCCACTAGAATGATCACACCGCAAAAGAAGCAAATATGGAATGATCTTCCATATTTCTATTTTTCAACTCGACTCTACGGAAAATGCGATATCTTACAAACCGTAAGTTAAAATTGCACGAATTTTGAAAAGAATGTAGCTAAAAATATGGTGGAGCCACAAAAACGATTGCATCCCAATTGTAACTAATATGAACGATCGTCACCAATCATTCCAATGGTGTGCGATCGATCTGAAAATTGGTGGATCGGGTCATACGACTCTAGAGATTCTTCTAGCAAAATTTCAGCTCGATCCATGCACGTCTTCACATGTAAATACAGCAGACTTAGCTCATTACAAGGGATCTTCTTCTTCTTCCAATTTGATCTTCTTTTGGCTCTCCTTGACCACTTCTTATCTCTTCCTCTATTAATTTTCTAAGTCATAACTGTACTAGTAATCTTACAGTATATAAATAAAAGATTATTGAAGTGGACGTATGCTGGAGTTTGCTGAACCACTATAAAACTTGAGTGTTCATTTACTTTGTTGCAATCTATTCTATGATCTGTGAATCTATACTTCTCCTTTTGGATCTAAATATTGGATATTGGTGCTTTCACTTATAACAGGTTATTTGTGCCTATTTTTGGCACAAACATTTTGGTGCTTTCATCGAGAGAGCTAGCCCCCGCGGATTTGAAGTTCAAATTTGGAAGCAACTAGAGAGCTTGGATTTAGAGCAATGGTAAAGCCCTCAAAAAGGAGATAGATGGCAGATAGGAGCCATATAAAGAAAGTCAAGAGGCGTCCTCTGGAGTAATTCAAACCTCGGTCTTCATCGCTAGAGATGAGATGGGGACAATAATAAACAACATTCAGGAACAAATGCTTAAAAGATAGGAGGAAATGATGCAGAATCTACTCCGACGGATTGGACAAGCCGGAATGAAAAACCATGAAGTTGGGGCAACAGAAATTGTAAGGACTTGGATCAAGAAATTGGAGTTAATAAAGCTGCTAGAAATTAGTATGGAGCACGAGGAAATGGAGCTAATAGGCAGCAAGATGGAGTGGAGCAGCTAGGGGCAATCCTTGGGCAACACACAACGATCGGTACCGATTGTCCGATCGATCTAGACTTGGGGGCATGCCCCCGGGTCATGCGAGATCGATCCCAGGTAGGGTGTTAGGCAATGCTGAGCAGTATGTTGTCGATCAAAATGCGGAGGTACGTTCAGAGGAGCAGGTTCCAGGATTCCCTCGTGGACTCTGGGGGCAGGTTGGAAATAATGATCGAAAGTTACCACTGGATGACAATAGAATATTTGCGAAGATGATCAGACAGGCTATGAGGGGGGGTTGGTGAACAGAGACCTGGAACATGTAAATAGAAGTCTCTTTACTCCTAATATTAGGAATGCTAGGAATCCACCAGAATTCAAACTATCAACACTAAAATTTTATGATGGAAAGTCAGATCCAACTATGCATATGATGAGGTATATATGACACATGGAAGTATTGGGGGCATTAGAGGAAGTCATGGCATGGTACTTCCACCGGTATTTAACGTATATAGTTGCACTGTGGTTCAGGCAGTAGGAAAGCGGTTCTATTGGCACATGGACGGAATTGGTCAAAAGGTTTAAGAGGCAATTTAGGGTTTACATCTTGAAACCCAAAAATGTGATGAGTTTGGCAACACTGAAACAGAGGACCGATGAGTCCTTGAAGAGTTTTCTAACACGATTTAATAACACGGTGGCATCGGTGTATCGTCCAGATCCATCCATGGTTTTGATGGCAGGTGTATCTGGAATTATTGGTGGCACGGAGTTCAAGGATTCACTAGCGTGCGATCCACCTATGGATCTCGGGGAGTTTTATCATGAAGCAGAAAGGTTCCTGTAGCAAGAAGATGCATGAGCCAACAAACCAGAGGTGAATGTTGTGCAAAGTGGAGGATAATCAGGAGATGTAAACAATAATGATAAAGGAAAAAGAAAAATGAATGATGGCATTAATGTGTCAAAGAGGCAATGGAGAGAATCAAAATTCTCTTCTTATGCAGATTTGACCGAATCTCTAGAAAGGATTTATTTGGTTACTCGAGGACATCTTCAGTACCAAAGGCCGGCGAGGAGGGAACCCTCCAAACACAAGTGGGCATCAAGAAAGCATCACTTATTCCATGATCCGGATGGGCATACTACAAACAACTGTAGGCATTTAAAGGATATGGTTAAGGAACATGTGAATAGTGGTCAGTTGTAACAATACGTAAGGATACGGGCTATGGCGGTAGAATATGAGCAGCCACCATCCACCTTGAATGAAAATGGCACTAGATTAATGCATCATCGTCAACTTGTCATCAACCGATTGGGATGACATGGAATATGTACTAAACTCCATAGTGATATGACTATGTCACATACACATGTATGGGAACGAGGACGATCCCTAGCATGCTCTGAGATGATAATGAACTGTAATGCTCGGGTTTGTGAAATTTTGTTTTTTCCTATTTACTTCGAACTTTGGTTTTTCTAATATTTTGGTTTATTAATTTTTTCATTATACGAACTCTTAATTTATATTTTGGCAAATGTACTTTGGAATTCTTAAATCTGGATTAATGTAATAAATAACACAAGTCGCGGTTGTGGCCCAGACCGAAGAGATGGGCAATAACCGCAAGGCGCAAGTCCCTTCATCGGAGAGCGACAAGATGGATTCGTACATGGATTAAGTCATTATCCCATAAATTAAATCAGACAACAGTGATCACACAACATAAGGTAGATTTTATGTTATCTTGCTATTTGCCACTATTTCACACAATATATGGATAAAATAATCTGTTGTCTGAATAGCCCCTGAAATCTCTATGTTCATGCTTGTCCTTCAAACAACATTTTATCTGTTGTCTGATTGAAGTTATCAAAAAATTTAGTTTTGGCTCCATGTTTTCCCTCTCAATATTTTCGCGGTTGCGTTCCTTAATTATCCCTCTTTACTTTCTTTCCATTCCATCTTCTCAAAATATATTTCCCTCTTCTCAAAATTTTCCCCTTTCTCAAAATTTATTTCCCTCTTCTAAAAATCAAATCGGCAGAACCCTAAACATAAACTCGTCTTTGAACTATCGTCGACCCATCTTCTGGAATTAGGGTTTCAAATCGGCATGATAATGAAATCACTCTATCGATACTCTCTCACTCTCAAATGACGATTGATAAAGAAATTGGTTTCCATTTTATGGTCGTGTTCGTTCAAGCTTGCTTCAATTTGTCATGTATTCTTCGATTGATATATGGTATGATTTCTTCCTTTTTGATTTGGTATTGATCTCAACTTTGATTTTTTGAGCCAATGATGAGATAGATTTTATATAGGAATTTATTTCCTGTATTTTCGATTTAGATATGGCTTTGGATTTTAAACATTGGATGTTGATTTTGTATTGCTGAATATATTTTGACCGCTTTGTTTTTTGATTTTCTGCTTTATGGCCTTGACTCGTTTAATTGTTGAGTTCTCTGATATCCTCGTATATATTTTTACTTGGTTGAATATATTGATTTCAAGCTTTCTTCCTTGTTCATTTAAATATGTTGAATTAGCTGGTGATATGAGAGTTGTGCAAGGCACTAGCACATATTTGGTTGTTGAATTGGTTTTTCAAGGCAGTGCACATTGGTCTTATTTGTGCACTTATTTGTGGCCTATGTACTTGAACTTGAACCATTATTCACTTCATTGTTCGATTTTGAGTTGCTTTCCTTCACTTCATTGTTCGACTTTGTTAAGTTCATTATTCCGTTGGTTGCCCCTTGCTTGTTTTGTTGCCCTTGCACTTGTGATTTTTTCACTTCTTTGTTCGATTTAGGAACTTCCATGTATATACACACATACATATGTATGTATGTATGTGTGAATGTTTGTGGCACTTCCTTGTTTTAATTTGTGGCACTACCTTGTTTTAATTTGTGGCACTTGCTATTTGTAGCACTGCCTTGTTTTAATTTGTGGCACAGCCTTGTTGCATTGTTGGCCTTGTCCATGTACTTACACACACATGTATATACATATCTACTTGTATTTTCATATATGTATATATGTATGTTAGCGTGCTTGAACTCTGAATGGTTTTAATTTTCTGATGGACTTATGAGTGTGCCTTGCCTTGCCTGAACCTTGAATGGCTTGAACTCTGCCTTGTTCTGTTCAATTGCCTTTTGAATGTGCTTGTCTTCATTTACTATTTGCACATGTTGTACCATTTCATGAATTGGTTTGTGAAATCTCTGCACTGGTTTCACTTTTATCATGCATGTGTACCATTACTGACATGTTGTTGGCCTTTGAGTCCGGTTTGTGAAATATCTTCCATTTAACATACATATGTATGTATGTATGTGTGTGTGAAATATTACCATGTTTTTGCTTTGAGCTTCCATATGTGTGTCTCCTATGTGTTGCGATCTTGTTTTTGCTTTTCCTTGGTCTATGTTGTTGGATTTTTTCAAATTTTGCATTGTGGCCTTGTTCATGTACTTGCACACTGCCTTGTTCAAGGCAGTACACTGGCATTGCCTTGAGAACGCAGTGCACTGCCTTGTCAAGATAGTGCCAGTGCACTGCCATGACATTGGTTGAATCCCTTTTATGTGCTTTGGTTTCTTGTCCATAGTTTGATTACCTTTCAGATTCTTGAATTTCTTGTTTTGAACAAGGCAGTGTGCATTACCTTGAACTCTATGTACTCCTTGGCTAATTTGATTCCTGTGTGAATGTTCTATTGGTTCATATTCATTTGTTTGTACTTACTGCCTTGTACTCATGTACTTCTGGCTACATTTTTTTGTGGTACTAGCTATTGTTCTTTTTTTTGACTTCTTGGCTGCATTTGACATGTGTTGCATATATACATTTATGTGCATATGTGTATACGTGTGTTGCTCACTATAGGAGATGCAAATGGCAGTATTTTTGTAAATTCGTACCTATTGTTCTTTGTTTGTGCTATTTGTGCACTTAATTCCGCATCATTATGTACCATGCTTGATATTGCCATGAATCTGGTTTGCTGGTGCTTAACTTTGTGCATATCCATGTGCACTGAACTTGTTTGTGAACTTTGGCTTTGTTGAGTTGCATGATCTATTTTAAGCTGAATTAAACTAGTTGTGTTGAGCCCGAGCTTGCTTGGGCTTGAACTTGTGTGTTTGCGCTGAGTTGAGCCTTCAGGCTTGACTATTGCAACTGTCTGTGTGATTGAATCAAGGATGGGCCTTGTGATATTCACAATGATACACTGTGTATATCATAAGTTGTCCATGCATAATATATTTATCCCTATCTATAAATGAAAAGAAAAAAACAAACCCATAAACTGAGGCAATATTTAATATTCAAATTCAAATTTATTTTTGCAATTTAGATTTGTTTCTTTTTCAAGTTTAATGTGTTGTTGTTTATTTAACAGGTATAGAAGATAGCTGGATACAAAATGGAGCAAGCAAATCAAGATCAACATCAAAAACAAACTTGAGTGAGTGTGAGTAAATTTAAGTTGTATTGTATTTGAAAATGTAAGTAGAGTGATAGTGAAAGTTGTATTGTATTTGATTTAAAATACAATATTTGTTTAAAAAAATTGCGATTCATTTATTTCATTCCGTGAACAATTATACATATCGGTCAATATTTTTATGTTATCTAATAGGAAATTCTAGAAATGATACTATAACATCAAACAATATATCAAGTGCATATCAGATGACGTGGCATATCTGTGGTCTGATGTGCAATGAGACGGCATGAGATTTAACGATAGATAGGTATGCAGTTGGAGAACTGAGCATACCTGTCACCTGATGTGTTTTTTCCTATAGTGAATCCTCGAATGGGGATCGAGGCCGAAGAAGGATACCCCAAACATCGCACTATGTC
Source organism: Allium fistulosum (assembly GCA_030737815.1). NCBI lineage: Eukaryota > Viridiplantae > Streptophyta > Magnoliopsida > Asparagales > Amaryllidaceae > Allium > Allium fistulosum. Next base: position 427,047,862 of record CM060906.1, read on the forward strand.
CCGACCAGAGAGATAGGACTGGAAAAAGCAAGAAGTAGGCCGCTTTGCCAAAAAGCGACAGGATCGGCCTACTTATCGTTGTGCCCTTCTTTCCAGAGAGCGAGTGGAGTATAGCAGAGCTTGGAGAAACTATGATCGACCCGGAGAGGTTGCAGATTTGGATATGGATCTGTAGTAGTCCCAGATTTGGCTAACAACCTGGAGAGGTCATGGATTCAGATATTGGCTTCGAATAGCAATAAATATGGGTTTGGATGGATATGGATTGGATTCTGGACCAGATAATATGACTATCAATGGATTATGGATTTCGAATTTGGTATTTATAGCAATTAAAACCACCCTTCCTATCGCAAGGCATGTTTTGGGGGAAAAAACTGATTATCAGTTCCAGAAAATCTCTTCCCTGAGTTGGGCCATGCGAGTGGCTGGATCAATTTCATGCTCCTCGGTAGTGTTAAAATCACCTTTGGCCAGGATAAAGCTAATAATATTCTAATTGCTTTAAGTCATGCAACAGGAGCAATAGTTTCGATATGGTCGATTCCTTCCTCATAACTAAATCATTGAGCAACTAACTAACTTTGTTCCTTATTATTTCCTATTTTCGTCTAAACCTATTTAGTTCCAATTATAGATTGATCACTCGATCTGGGTACTAACTCCCATACATTATTTCTTTCAAATTTATTTAAATCTTCTTGCATTGCTAAAATCCATTATTTGTCTTTCCAGGTTCTTTATAATTTTTAGGTTCTATATTTGAAACAATGTTAAGTGATTCATTTTATTTAATTGATTTCTTGTTAAAATTTTTGTACTTACACCATCTAAAATACTTTCAATATGGTGATCTTTTAAAATACAAAGAGGTTCATTGATTATGTTTTGTTTTAAAGATTTATTTGTTTCCTGTGGATTTTCATTAGGTTTATTTTTTTCAGTATTTTGGGTGACATTTGCAGATTGGTTTATATTAGATTTTTAAGCATCATCTTCAAAGTTATATGGAAACATGTAGAGTTTCTTCTATAATGTTTGTTCTTTAATTGAAAATTCTATAAGCTTTACTCCTTTTCGAATAACCAAAAAAATACCTCATCGACTTTAGAATCAAACTTTCCTATATTATCTTTAGTAAATAAAAATAAAACATTTTGCCCCAAAAACTTTGAAATATGACATATTATGTTTTCTTTATCAAAAATTTCATATGTGGTACATTTTGTTTTAGGTCTTATTAAAACACAATTAGAACATAACATGCAGTAGCGACTGCTTCAACCTAGAAATTCTAAGGTAAATAAGTGCTACTCGATAATGTTCTAACTCATTCTAGTAAAGTTCTAATTTTTCTTTCCACAACACCGTTTTGTTATTGTGTTCTACGAAAAGAAAAATTATAATTAACTCCTATTTTAGTACAAAAATTTGTAAAATCATCATTTTCGAATTCTTCTCCATGATCGGTTCTAATATTTTTAACATTTAAATCTTTTAAATTTTGGATTCTTTTTACAAAAAATTTAAACATTTCAAAAGTAACACTTTTATATTTTAAGAACAAAGTCCATGTATATTTGGGAAAATCATTAACAATTACAAAAACATATTTATTATGATTTATTGATCTAACTTCAGTTAGGCCAAAAAAAATCTAAATGAAGTAATTCTAATGTTGCTTAGTTGAAATTTCATTTACAGATCTAAAAGAAGATTTTCTTAATTTACCCTTTTGACAAGCATCACATAGATTATTAACCTTAAAATTCATATTTGGAAGAACTTACATAATTTTTTATTTTGCTATTTTTTTAATAATTTAAAGTTTATATGAAACATTTATGCCAAAGCCATAGGTCATTAGAGTTTTCCACAAGACACTTGTTAATGTCATGATTAACTTTCAAATTTAAAATGAAAATATTTTGTTTTCTTGTACCTATGAAAATAAGTCTTTTTGATAAAAAATATGACAATTATCTTTTTCAAAATTTATTTTAAATCATTTTTCACATAATTGACTAATACTTAAAAGTTATGTTTTAAATTTTCAACTAAATAAACATTTGTAACTAAAGGTGGATTGGGTAACCATTATTGTTGGTGTCCCGTTTTCCGATGATATATCCTTCAGAATTATCACCAAAGTAACGGTGCCTTCATATATTGGTTTGATGTTTGTTAGCATGATAGTGTTCCCTATCATATGATTTGAACATCTTCTATCTTGAATCCATCTTTTATTTTTACTAATATTAGTTGGTACCTGCAAAAAATAGATAAATTTATTAGTACCCACTTTCTACGTTGGGGTTAAGATTTAAGTAGCCATGCCAATGATGGTTTGGTAAAATTTTTGAAAAGAATAATTAATATTATTATGAACATCTATCATGAATTTTTCTATATGTTTCTTTCTAATTAAATTATTATCATTATTTCGGAGCCCAGATTTTAACTATCTTATTTTTAGGTATTTCCACCTCAATTTTAGGCATGTTGTTTGACTTCTTAAATTTTGTATATCGAGAACAATACTTCTTTGGAGTATTTTTGTTTTTATCTTCCTTAAATCATAAACCATTTTTGTTATGTGATGATCTTGAAATTATTATCAAATTTGATAACTCTTCTTGACCTTTACTAAAATTTAAAACATTAGTTGTAAGCTTTTCTAATTTTCCTTTAAATTCTAAATTTTTAGATATTAAATTTCTAAATTTGTAGTTAATTCACAACTTTATTTTGACAATTTTAGTTTTCATTTCTATATGTCTTAAGTACATAAATTTGATTTGTCAAATTTTTAAATGAATTTTGTGAATTTTCTAAATCTTGATTTTTTTTCTAAGTAGCTCAACATTTTTATTTTCTAAATCACCATTTGATTTTTCTAAATAATCAATTTTAGAGTTTAAGTTATCAACAAAAAAAATTTAATCTTTATTTAAATCTTTTATAAATCTCATTCTTTAGATAATTCTTGCTTTTCTTGAAAAAATATTTCAGTCCCATTTTTAGAGTTAGATTTTTCTAAAGATGCTTTTAGATTATTAATTACTTCATCTAAAACAATTTTCTCATCTTTAAGCATAGTTATTTCTAATTCTGCTTAGCTTAAATGTGCTATAGTTTCTTTATGAGTTTTTCTAAGATTTCTAAATATTTTATCTAATTCTATGCAAAACTCAAAAAGTCTATTATATGTCGAATTAGATTGTACCTCATTCTCTATAGCCATAAAGCGGACATTTGCTTGCTCGTTGTCACATATGCTTTCGAAAGAAGACGAGGAAACATAATAGTCTCACGTGGCCTTAAAATCTGCCTTCTTTGTCTTGTTATATTTTTCATATTTGGATTTGCCATTGAACTCCTTTTTTCCATTATTTTAAACCAGATAATCCTTTACTATGTGGCTAAATTTGCAGCATCCAAAGCATTTGAGTTTGTAGTTGGTATTTCCATTGTTCTTGCTTCTTCTCACTTGCTTCTTAAGTTGTCTGTAATTTTTTGCAATGAAGGCCATTTCATCCTCATCAAGATCAGAATTCTCTTCGACTTGGAATGCAATAGTATTCTTCTACTGATTTGAATTTTTATTACCTACAAATTTACGTCACATGCCATTAGATTACCAACTAACTCTTCAACATTGAGTCGTGAGAGATCATTAGCCTCTTTGATGGCAAATACTTTTGTTTCTCATCATTGGTTAAAGGGTATAAATTTTTCTGTTACAATATCAAATTTAGGCATGGTCTTTCCTAATCCAATAAGTGCATGAGTGATATCTTGAAGATGAGACTACATATGTGATATATCTTCATTTTCTTTCATTCTAAAATTTTGAATCTAACCTTTTAATAAGGAGATTCTAGACTATTTAACTTTATTTTTTCCTTGGTGTGTGACTTGAAGTTTGTGCCAAATGCCATATGTAGTTTTGCAAATCATCACTCTAGTAAATTCATTTTTACCTAAGGAACAAAATAATATATTCATTACTTTTGAATTATTTATAACAACCATCTTTTGTATAAGAGTCCACATATCTAATGGAGTAGTCAGAGCTGCATATTGATTTTGTGTGGCATCCCAAATTTCAACACTGTTTGCTTCCATATAGATCTTCATTCTAGTTAACCAAAAATGATAATCATTTTCAATAAATAGTGGGGATCATGTAGTGTACTAGCCATCAATAAAAGTATTTATATGTGTCATATTAAATAATATTCACTAAACTATCTTACGGTTTATAAATAATACTACATCGATACCAAATGAAAGTATAGTGGATCGTGTATATGGCTAAGCTAATAGAGTGTTTATATATAATTAAACTAGCTAGCTAAAATAAATTAAAGAAGGTAAAACTAGCATGCTAGGATTTTTATTCTTGTTCGGAGCACCTTCCTACATCTAGTCCTAAATCTTTATTTTGGATTTTCACTAGCTAACACCCTCAGTTCACCTGGAGGAATAGATTTACGCAGCACCATAGCTGCTAAACAAGCCTTTTCACAGACTCAAAAAGAAAATATTCTTTGATCAAATTTGTCTCAATATACTAATTTGTTGAATTAAGTAAAAGGGTCCTATAACTTGCAGGAATCTTTTTAAAATTGAATGAGAAAGAGTTCTAGGACAAGTAGAAATTAGAGAACTAATTTATGAATTGAAAGTGCACTGATTTTGATCAGTTTTAGAAATTTGGAGATTTTGGAAAAAGAGAGTAAGAATCCGCAAAGCAATTTAAAACCATATGTATATATAAATTTTTAAGGGTTTTGATGAAGAGAAATGATCGTTTCCATAAATCTCTAAAGTAAAGATATCGACCGAATAAAGAGATGCATTTTTTAAAATATTTCTCATGCCTTATAATTTTTGAAAATTCTGCATCCATTGGTGCACCGGTTGGTGCCACCAATGGATCAATGTACAAGTTTTCTCAAAAAATCTAAAGCTATAAAAGGAGGTTTTAAAAATATTTAATAATTTTAAAAAATTATTAGATATTTTTGTTAGCAAATTTAAAGCCTTGGAAAACTATGATGAGATTTTGGTGAGTTTTAACAAGATAAATCTAGGACTACAGACTCATAATGTTAAGTTCTTCAAAGGAATCTTTTTCGTCAATACTTGATAAGGTTGAAATATTCTCCACCTCAATATATAGCTCTCATATACTCTAAACATGGTAGTCGGCATTCTCCATTTCAATATACAGCTAAGAAGATATAGCTTCTTCTATTTATTTTCAATAGGTATTATAAGAAATTGTCATCATCAAAATCTGATAAATCTTGCTCTAACATTGTATTTTGTCTAGCTAACTTGTTGAGTGCATGTGAGACGGGTCAAGATATGGTTTTTGAGCATAATTGTTGTTTTACTAGCTTATGAGTATTATACACTTATATGATGCATTTCACTCACCAAATGCATGTTTGAACTCCTCTAGCATTTTCTTCCTTTTAGTTATTCTCTTATAGTTCGATAGAGAGGACTAGTGGTGACTTGGAGGCTTGATGGTACGACGAAGACGTGCATTTATTTGTCTATTGGCTATCTACTATTTTATCTCATTTATTCCCAGATATTAGGCTGATTTTATTAGTGGTGTATAGAAATGTTGTAAGTGAATTTTATTTTATACTATATTATTTTGTTCATCTAGGATTATTATGTTATTGATTAATATATTTTATTCCTTCTGCTATGAGTTTCAAAAAGTGTAGAATATTGAGGATAGCTCTGTGATATGTTTTATAGTTTACCTCAAAATGTTCATCGTATGCAAGGTTCGTGATGACCACTTCATTTTATTTGTGAATTGAGGCGTCACAAATGGCGGATTCCTACTAAAATAGGGCATAGAGGGAGCATAGTTGAAGTTTTTATTATATATATATGTGTGTGTGTGTGTGCGTGCATATATATATATATATATGTATGTATGTATGTATGTATGTGTGTGTGTGTATACGTATGTATGTATGTGTGTGTGTATATGTATGTATATATGTATACATATATATATATATATATATATGTATGTATGTGTGTGTATGTATGTGTGTATGTGTATTTATATGTGTATAGATATATGTATGTATATATAGTTTTTACGCCACATCCCATATATTTTAAGTCGTTGAGGTTCCTACTAAATTAAGGCATGGGGGGAGTGTATTTGTATTTTTTATTATATATATATATGTTATGTATGTATGTATGTATGTATATATATATGCAAATATATATGTGTGTGTGTATGTATGTAGATGTATGTATGTATGTGTCTATATATGTTTTTACGCCACATCCCATATATTTTGACCCGTACAGGTAGTTGTTGATTTATCCCTTATAGAGGTAAACAACTATGAGATAAATAAATGCTAAGAATTAAATAGTTTGGGTGGGAGATAAATACATTGCATGTGTTCTAATTTACTCCATAAAGAGTTTCTAAAGGAGGGTTTATATTTGAAGTAGTAGTAGAGTAAATTGTGGGACCGAGGATAAATAAGAAGAAGAGAAATATCCTTAGGTCTATAGAAAATAAGTGTGATATTGAAAAGGCTTAATGGAGACACTTGAAGCCATGTTAGATTGCATGACCTTGTTGGGTTTGTGTAAGTTATCATCTATTCTAATTAAAGTATTTAAATTATTTGAGATGTTCTCCTAAAATGTTAGAAATATTATTATTCGAGATTTATGGAGAAATAAATAAATAAAGGAGTTGAAGTTCGTAAAATGTTTCGAAAAATAGTAACTCCTTAATGTGAGTTTCAAAAATGGGAAAGTTTAATAAGAATTAATTCTCCAACTATTTTCAAAGGTTTCATTTTTATAGAAAAAAAGTTTAGCATAAGGCACGTTGTTACACTAATATTTTGACGTGTATTTGCTTTTGACAAAGAAACTTCTAAAAGTAAATTAAAAAGTAAGTAAAATACATCTTTTGAATGTCTTTTATTTTATTGTTTTCACACTTTGAAAAATATATCTATAACACTTTTGTGAAAATTTCTAATTTGCAAAGGTAAAGTTCAAAATGATGTATTTTATATGTTTATTTTTTTATGTCAAATTTGAACCATATTGGACAGAATTTGAATTGGAAAAAAAAGAAGGATTAAAAATTATTATTTTAAACTTATAGAAATTTTCAATCGCAATACCTATGGGTTTTTGAATGGAAATCAATGTATTTGTGATATATACTCTGGAAAAGATGCATTTGTAAATAATTTAACATTTTGGAAATTATTTCCGGATTCAATATGAAAATAGTTAACAGCCAAATTGAATTTTGAAAATATATTTTTATGTATATACATGATGTAAAGTTTGAAGGTGTTGGAAATTAGCTAGTTAAAAAATAAAATGATTTATACTTATATATATATATATGTGTGATAAAATGGTTATAAATTATATGAATTAATATTGTAAAATTGAAGTTTATGTATTTCAGAAAATAACCGAAGTTATTTCAAATCAAATTATATTTTGAAAAGTTATTATTGAATTTGCAAAACTTTAAAGCATTGAGTTTTGGAAGTTAAATGTTTTTAGGTAATGATATTTTTAAGAATTATTGAAAAGAAATTAGCTTTGGAAGCTAGAAGTATAATAATTTTTATTTAAGGACATATGAATAGATAAGAAGTTATTAAATGAAATGAATTTGAGTTATGATTTCTTATGAAATGATTTAATATGAACGTCTAACGTAAAACTTTTTGAAAGTTTAAGTATAATTTAGAGAATTTATTTTGAAAAAAAATGTGCGATGATTGAAATTAAAAATTGGTTGATGTTAATAGAGAATTTTATGGTTTTCAAATCCTACTAGTTTTGTAAAAAATAAGATGTGAGAATATCGATTTTGACTTAAAAATTGAACTGAAAAGTTATTGATAATTTTAATTGAAATTTGATTGGAGCCAGAAATGAATTGCACAACTTTTAAAGTTTGAATTGATTATGATGAACAAGCTAGGATAGTCAAGATGCTAGTGTGCTAAGTACTTGCTAGAAATGAACGTTATGAATTTGTGGTTTAGAGATTTGTACTTAAAATTAATGATGGTATTATTTAAAAAAATTGGAAAAATTCTCAAACAATAAGGAAAATTCTATTTTTTTTTTGAGAGTGACGGGTGTGTAGCGTGAAACTACACAGCCGGTTAAATAGTTATATTATATAGTACTGAAGAGGTCGATCGACAAGCCCGATCGATGGCCAAAAATTAGGTGCGAGGCAACAAATTGTAATAGAAATACAAGAGTATCATAGACTAGTACATATTAACTGTAGTACGTGATATCCCCCTGTAGGCTAAGACTATCTCTCCGGAGATGCAGTGGTGCTTCCCTGGGATTCTACTGGCTGGACGCTGCACTGTGGGAGACTCAGACGGAAAGGCGCAGAGTGACATTGACCTGTTATAGAGGAGAAAATGTGAGTGATACTTCTACAGGTTCCCTCGAAATGTCGTGTTGGTTTCCCAAATACAATGGCATTCCTCTCTTTCCAAATGCACCAGCTAAAAGTTGATATGAAGGTGTCCATCAGCAGACTCTGTTGATTAAACTTCCAATATTCGAAGTGAGAGGTCACGCTAGGAATAAACCCCAGAAGATAGGCACTAGTTGCTGCCCAAATTGAATAGGAGAAATCACATTCGAAGAAAAGGTGAGTTACTGATTCGTTCTGGGTTGAACAAAAGACGCAGCGCGGATCAATAGGGATGTTGAGTCTGTTGAGTCTGTCTTTGGTATTGATTCTGCCAGAAATTAAGCACCATTGGAAGAAGGCTATACGAGGTGGAAGGTTGCATTGCCAAACCCTAGGGAAGGAGAAAAGGCGACCGGGGTGGATTAGATATTGATAAGAGGAGGCGACTGAGAATCCTTTGGAAGGTGCAAGGGCCCAGAGAAAGAGGTCTTGACTGTTGGAAGGACGGGTCGACAGGAGGATATTTGTGGCAGAGAGAAGTTCAGAAATTAGGTCTGCATCGAAGATGGAAGGAGGGCAAAGGTGATCGGGACCTAGGGTGAGATAGTCTTCAACTGTTGCATTGGGGAGGGCGGTGTGTGAAAAGAGGTTGGGTAGTAGTTTAGCGAGGGGCAGTTGTCCAAACCAGGTATCTAACCAGAATAGGCACCTGTTGCCGCTTTCGATTTTAACCTGGAACAGTGCTTTGACTCTAGGTAAGGTTTGAAGGACCCCCGACCAGAAAGGGGATGGGTGGGACCGGGTGGTGAGGTGGAGTGCCAAGTGAGGGTTTGATTGATAGTGTTGACCTAAGATCCACGATTTCCAGATGAAATTTCCAGGTGTAAGTAATCTCCAAAGCCATTTGGACAGCAGCGCCTGATTGAAAGAGCGAAGGTCAGTAATCCCTAGCCCACCATGATTGCGGTGCAAACACACCGTCTTCCAGTTGACCAAGCATTTTGCGTTGCCTCCGTTCCAAAGGAATGTGCGTCTGATTGAGTCAATTTTCTTGATAACCCAGGATGGAAGCTTGAGGAAGGACATCCAGTATGAGGGGATAGCTGATAGGACCGATTTGACTAGGACGAGACGACCTGCAGAGGATAACGAGTGTGCCTTCCAGGTTGAGAGTCTGGATTCAATTCTGGAAATGAGGGGAAGCCAGTCTGCGCGGTGGAGATTGGATGGGCGGATAGGGATGCCTAGATAGGAAATGGGGAATGAGGCTAGGTTGCAATTGAGCAGGGATGAGATTGTAGGACCGAGGTTAGCGGAGTTGCCTAGCATGATGACGGAGCTTTTGTTGAAATTGATAGAAAGGTCGGAGATTGTTTCGAGAACATATAGCGCAACCTTGAGGCAATGGATGTGGTTGATGTCGGTGGAGGCGAATAGGATCGTGTCATCTGCAAATTGAAGGTTAGACACAGCTAAATTGGAGTTTTGGAGCTGGATACCTTTAAAAAGATTATTGGTCGAGGCAAGCTTGATCATCTGGTTGAGCACATCCGCTACCAGGACAAAGATTAGGGGAGAGAGCGGGTCCCCTTGTCTCAGACCCCTAGCTGATTTAATGTGACCACTAGTAGAGCCATTGATTGAGATGGATGAGGTACTTGTGTTGAGTATCGCTTCAATCCACCCACACCATTTTGTCGGGAAACCCCTATGCTTCATAAGGTCCAAGATGAAGTCCCAGTGTACCGTGTCGAAGGCTTTGGAGAAATCTAATTTTAGCAGGGTTCCAGGGGTTGATGTTCTATGGCAGTAGGAGACAACTTCTTGGGTGGCAGCGACGCAATCTAAAATGTTTCTGCCTTGTATGAAGGCAGACTGTTCCGCCCCTACCAGAGGATCGATGACTGCTTGGAGTCTATTGGCAAGAACCTTCGTGATGATTTTGAAAGTGGTGTTTAGGAGACTGATTGGTCTGAAAGCGGGTAGGGTGTTGGCGCCTGGAGATTTGGGGAGTAGGATGATGTTGGCGTAGTTGAGGCGAGCAATTGAATAGGGGTTGGCTTGGAATTCTTCGCACATATCAAGTATGTCGGTTTTGATGGTTTCCCAATATCGTTTAAAGAAAAATGGGCCGAAACCATCTGGGCCCGGGGCCTTATCGTCGGACAAGTCCTTAAGCGCGGCCCATACGTCCTCTTCGGAAAAGGGGTGGTCAACAGGAATTGGGGGACAGGATGGGTATAGGAGGTTCCATTCGATGGCAGGTATTGTCTGAGAAACTTGGCCTAGAATGCTACGGTAGTATTCAGTGAAGAGGCAGAGGTGGTCCGACGATTCGGTGAAGCTGGAGTTGTTGTGCACTAGTTCCGAGATGTAAATAGATCTACGCCTGCCGTTGGCCATACGATGGAAGAAGGAGGTGTTCCTGTCTCCCTCCTCTAACCATTTGGCTTTGGATCTTTGCTTCCATCCAATTTCCTCTTGCTTGATTAGTCTATCAAGCTCGGTTTCTAAAGTCTTCAGTTGATAATGTTCGGTTGGGGTGAGGGGTCGGGATTCTTCGAGGATGTTGAGTTCTAGGATGGCATCTTGAGTGGAGGAAATGCGCGAGCGTAGGGAGCCCCAAATATTTTTGGCCCATGGTTTGATGATCTTTCTGATTGAACGGAGTTTGGAGACAACTCTAGCGATTGCGGAATTGGACATCACAGGTTGGGACCAAGTTAACTGGATGAAATTGTCGAAGGAGGGTTCCAGGGTCCATAAGCGTTCGAAGCGGAAGGGGCGATTTGGGTTGGGGAATGAGCCCGAGTCCAAGATTAGTGGACAGTGGTCAGAAATGGTCGAGGCTAGGCCGGAAATAATAGAAAGGGGGTGCAAATCATCCCAATTGATATTGAAAAGGAATCTGTCAAGCTTAGCTAGTGACGGGTCCGATCTACGGTTTGACCAGGTATAAAGTCTATTGTTGATTGGTGGGTCAATTAGGGAGCCGGAGTTAATGAAGGAATTGAATGAGTCTGAGTCTTGGGAGGCGTTTCCGGAGTTTCTTTCGAGGGTGTTTCTGGTGGTGTTGAAATCTCCCCCGAGTAACCAGGGGCCATTGAGGTGTGTGGCGAAAGTAAGGCAGTTGTTCCAGAGGGTATTTCTATCGGTGGGGTTTTGAGGGCCGTAAATGTTGGAAAAGAAGTAAATGGTGTTGGTTTGGATGTGGCGAAGTGAAACATAAAGGGCAGAAGGATGAAGGATGGTTTGACAATGAGACCAAGTGGATTCATTCCAGAGGGTGATTAAACCACCGCTGGAACCTATGGCATTCAAGTAGGCCCATCCAGAAAGATGGGACCCACCTAGCTGTCTAATTTGGGTAGGAGAGGGGTCCACGAGTTTAGTTTCTTGGATGAGGAGAATATCGCTTTTGTGTGGGGACAGTGTGAGATTTAGGGCGATTCTTTTACTGGGGTCCCCTAAGCCCCTGACATTCCAGGTGATAATCTTCATTGGGATGAGGATGAACGCTCCAGTTCTAGTGATTGCATGGCAGCGAGATGTTCCTCTCGCAGTTTCACCCCCATGCAACGTGCAATTTTTTTATTTAAAATTTTATTTGCAGAGGAAAAAACTACGGGTTTGAAAAAACTACCAGGGTGAGATGCAGCTTTATGTAGTCTGGCGCTTCGTCTGACTGCTGTGGGAGTGATCCTTGGAGATTCTTGTCCAGCCCGAGGTGGAGAGGGTGCAACTGCTCTATCATCCGTGGGGGGGGGGAAGCGATGTTCTCGGATTGGTTACTTGGATTGTGAAAGTTGATTGGAGGCGGGTGGAGTGGTGGGGGGATGAGTGCAAGTTGATTACAGGGGTTGGGAACAGGAGGATGGCTGTGGACTGCACTATCATCCATGGGAGAGGGGGCGATGTTCTCGGATTGGTTTCGTGGATAGTGAAAATTGTATGGAGGCGGGTGTGATGGAGAGGGGATGAGTGCAAGTTGATTACTAGAGTTGGGATTTGGAGGATGGCTGTGGATGGGGAGTTGGAGGAACCATGGGTTGGACAGGTCTAGGTCTGCGTAAGGGTTCCAATTATGTTCTTCAGCCGGCCAGCTGTCCCAACCAAGGGGATCCATTACTTCAAAGGAATTTTCAGGAGGGTTAGGGGCCTCGGGTTCTGGTGTGTTTTGGTGAATTGGGTAAACCATAGGGGTGTGGTCAAGAGGGGATAGAGGGGCAAAGATATCCGAGTCAAAGTTCATAGCATCGAATCTGTCTTCCGAGTTGAGTTCGTGTGGGGGGATGTGTTCATCAAAACATCTGAAGGCCTCCTCCAAATCTGTCCCTATTGGTAACGACTCTGGGTTTCGGTTTGGGTGCTCATGTTCCCATCTGTCTACGGTGAGGAGGTAGTCATGGTTGTTTAGGTTTGCAACGATAGCAGTGGGAGTGGAAACACCTGAAAAAAATTGTATTTTGATGAATAGGTATCGATGATCAATCAATGCCCAGTTGCAGCAGTCGAATTCAACGAAGCGGCCCAATGGGTTCAGGGCGGAGCGCACCGCGTCAGTTTTGTCTCGGAAGAGCTCTGGAAAGCCTTGGACACGGGCCCAGGTGACCGGTTCTAGGTTGACAGAGGAGGGTTCAGGGTCAGACCAGGGTTGGATGAGGACGGCCCCGCCTGGTTTGGTTATGGTTCGGAGTTGTAGGGCATGGACGAGTGTTTTGGAAGATTGTTTAAATTTTGAGCATATAATAATTTGACTGTTTTATTGAGTTCACGGAAAAAATTATTAGTGTTTTATCAGAAATAAACATAAGATGTACTATCAGAAGAGTAATAATAATAAAGAGATATTTTCCATGAGTATATTTGGGATAAATTATTTCTTTTTTTATATAAATAACAATAAAAAGGATATTTAGGATTTAATGTAGAATGTTGTTATTTTTTGAATTATATAATAATAAAGTGGTTTTTTAAAAACATATTGTTATTTTGATGTAAAGTGATAATTATATTATTGTTTTAAATGGAATTTGATGAATTTTTTTTTTGGATTAAATAATAGTGCATGGGATATTTAAAATAATATGTTAAATGCAAAGAATTTTGAAGCATATTACCGATTTGTAAAAAATATACTAATTTGAGATAATTGTGAAAAATAATTTTCCAATAAATAATATTGAGATGATTTATACTTAAAAGAAAATAACAAGTTTAAATTTATTATTTTGAATTGTCGAGTTGTATATGATTAAATATTGTTTGAATACCGTATATGTTGATATTAAGTGATGGGATACACTTATATAAGATGTTGAGAAGCATGAGAGTGCAGTTAAGTGAGAGGTTTCCTAAAGGGTTAAACAGTAGAAGATTGGTTGTATGAGACAGTCGCCGATAGAGGATGACTACACTTGTCTACGGAAAGTGTTTATAGAGTACGACGATGTACATAGGGTACACTAGTCATATATTAGTTTATAGGACTTCACCAGCATGTTGAGTTAATAATATTATTAAAGTATCTTGTGATGTATGATTTCAAGATATGAAGAAAATTTCTTGACTTGCATGTACTAAGATACAAAGGCAATTTAAGAAAGTCAAGGTTTGGCGATTTGTAATAAAATTGACTAAGAGGTAAGATTAGGTCATTTCAGCAATCACTTGGATTGAAAGAACTATCTTACTAAGTGAATTTTACAAAATAGTGACCATTTGTGCATAACTTATTTTCATTACTCGATACACGTGAAAAATAAGTGAAAAATACAAAACCTGGTCTATAAGTTCATTATCATAATAATGTGTTCGTTGAGATTAAGGCATCATTCATTTGTGATGTCTTTAATTAAATGGTTACGGAGTATGGGAATCATTTAAGAATCCAAAATGTTAGTCCACTTAAAGGGGAGACACTGTCCTTTTATCATGTTGTCACCCCTATAGACTTAAAGATGGAGTTCAGTGACGCATATTTTAGGATACAAAAAGGGTTTTCTACCAGTCGAGGATGAAGAAGCAAGTGGCGGAGTATGTTGAAATGAATTTGTCGATGGAGATATGCCAGTAATGAATTCTATTTGGATGAATGTCATAATTGAATAGTATATGATTGGAGACACCTCAGTGTTAAGAAAAGGAAGAGAAAATGCATAGGATAGACATGCATAGAGTTTGTATTGGGTAACTTGGTGGTAAAGGACTCGCAATTAAGATATGTTATGTGTGAAAGATGAAGCCATAAATTTTTGGGTCTTTCTCGATTGTTTAAAGAGTAGGGAAGTCATAACATTTGAGTGGCCTTCTTAAAAAGTTGGCGAGTATTCACGTGCATTTTTTTCACATTTGTGAACCTATATTGTTGGTCTAGCAGTTATGGAAAAACCTAATCAGCTTGATTAGGCGAATACTGACGTGGAGTCTAGGATACTCTATAGGTATATTCACATCTTAGGACTTGATGTGATACGATATAAGAACGAGGAAATGAAGTTGATCCATGTTGGGCGAGCAAAAGGTTTGGATAGGATGGAGCTCGAGAAGAGAATCTAAGTTTCCCATCATGAACTCTCTTCCAATAAGTTCCACTTTAGTTGGTTTTCTCTTTAGTCATTGTTGGTTTGCATGGTTGCTTTAGCTAGCTCATTAATATAGGCATAGATGTATGGATGTTAGGATTTGCTGTATACACATCGTTACGATGTGTTTTGGTTGTTATGGGTTCTTTGTTGAGTTATACCAGTTTAGTTTATACTATGTTGACTTGTATGTATATGCATTCCAACCTAGGATAGTTACTTATTGTTAGGTGTTCTAATTTGTGCTAGGTAATTTTATATCTATTTTTTTTTATTGTTTCTTTATATACGAATTTACTAATTGTATTTATGGCATGGTTGTTTACTTGCACTTTGACATCAATGTTGCATATGGATGTATGGATGCACATACATGTAGAAATATATACATATTTGCATATATTAGGATGTTTGTATACATGTTGGTTGCACTACATATGCGTTCATATATGACGTCATTTGCACCTATCACATATAATATCATCCTATCATATGTATTATATACTCTTGGTTTTGTCTTTGGTTGTGTTGTATAATGGATGCTAGATGGATGTAGCTATGTCTGTTTTGGAAATTTGTACGATGAAAATGAAGCTACATTATCCGCCTTGCGGAATTTCAAGGACGAAATTCTTTTAAGGAGGAAGAATTTAACACCACATAATTTTATGTAACTATATAATTAAATTAAAAAGGGTAAAATCATAATTTCTCATAAAGGGCAAAAAAGTAAAATATTACAAGGGATGGAATTAGGTCTCGAGACCTATTCCACTACTTTCGAAATGCCGTTTACAATCAGGAAACATATATAGATTGATAAATTTGGTTTAACGAGCTAGAAATTAAAAGAAGTCAAACCTGGTGGCATTTTCCTGATATATTAATTTCGAGATTTTAGGCTAAACATATGTTATTTCGACCTATAAATAGAAATATAAATCATATTCTCTGATCCTACTTAAGCCTAAACATCTCCATCTCTTCTTCAATCTCTAACCAAAGTCAAACCAAGTTCTCCAAATCAAATCCAAATTAAATAAATGATCACCATGAGGAGAGCTATGCAAATAAATCGAAGCTATCAGGAAATTGGGCATTTTCAAGGTAGGGATTTTTGGAATGTGAAGGAGAAGGATTCACCTCGAATCCAAGAAGATGAATGGCTCATCAGTGAGAAGGATTCATCCTATTTGTGTATAAATTAGTAAGATCTAGTAATTCATCCTTTATGGTTTTAAATCATGTTATAAGTGATGTAATTGAAAATTAAAAAAATGGGTTTTTAACATGATTATGGTGTAGTATGCCATGGCTAGATAATTAAAAGTCTATTTTTATCGATTGCATATAGATTGATCAGAAAATGCGATAGAAATTTGGTAAACGTGGACTGTCCATTTCCATCCAACGTGATGATACAACAGTCAAGAAGCCTGGCTGTGTAGAGGGGGATGAGTACGTCATCTTGCAAGTAACTGGTTGGCCAAATATGGCCGAAATTTGCCAAAAATGACAGGCAAAGCTACGATTGCGGCAGCGAGATCAGGCCGTCGTAGGTAGTTAGAACCGGTCTGAGGATGCAGCTTGACGTTGCGGTCATGGAAACGGTGTTAGATCTAGCAAAGGAGGTCAAAAGCGTCATTGGGGGTGGATGAACATGGTGGTTGGATTGATAAAATGGGTAGTCAGGTTTTTGGGGGTAATATAGCAAAAGAAATACTAATAATAAAGTTATTAATTTAAATAATTACCACAATGCCTCTACATTACAAATGCTTATAACTCTCGCATACGAACTCTGTTTCATATGCGGTTCACTACATCAGGGTCATGACAAGATGTGGAATGCTTGGTATGTTTTTCGCTATGTTTTGAACTACATCAGAAAGGTATCTTGTTTTAGCATCTTGTTATGGGGGTTCTACAAGGACATTTCGATAAACCTATGGGGAAATTAGTCATCGGCTATCCTAGTGACATATGGCGACAACGAGTTGGGGTTTGATCTGGTAGATTCATAAATGGTAGGTGATGATGAGTTTTGAGCTTGATCCCAATAGTATTACAGATATTTAGGCGAATGTCTAACATGGACCTGAGCACAATCGTCACAGATGTTTTTGACAGACGAGCTAGGACTTTAGGCTCGGTCGTGTGCATACGTTTTCGGCACATAAGCTCGGACTTTTGGCTCAGTCATGTGCATATGTTTTCAACATATAAGCTAGGACTTTAAGCTAGGTAGTGTGTAACTTTTTAAGGCGTACGAGCAGACTTTGGGCTCAGTCGTGTGCATACGTTTTCAACATACGAGCTGAGACTTTAGGCCCAGTCGTGTGCATACTTTTAGGACCATGGTGAGTTGGGACTCTATTCTCAACTGTGTGATAGTTGTTTCAACATATGATTAGAACCGATAGAGATTTTGTGAGGCCTTAGCATATTATGTCATTATAGTGTCATACTATGTTTAGCTACCTTGTTGGGTGCAAATGACGTGAGTTAAGGTATGGTTTTCGAGCATAAGTGTTGTACTATAGTATTATACACTTATATGGTTCATTTCACTCACTAGACGTATGTCTGACCCCCAATATCATTTTCTTCCTTTTAGTTATACTATGATAGGTCGATAGAGAGGACTGGTGGTGACTTTGAGGCGTGATGATATGATGAAGACATGCATTTATTTGTCTATTAGCTATATACTAATTTATCTCAGTTATTCCCAAACATTAGGTTAATTTTATTACCAGTGTAGAGAAATTTTTTAAGTGAAGTTTATTTGATATTGTATTATTTTGTTCATTTGGGATTATCATATTATAGGTTATTACATTTTATCCCTACCCCTATGATTTTCAAAACATATAGAATATTATAGATATCTCTATGATGTGTTTTATATTTTATCTCAAAACGGTTCGCCATCCTCGAGGTCTGCTTTCTTTTATGCGTGAATCGAGGCACGTAGATGGTGGGTTATTACAGGATAGGAGTGAGATGAACTATGAGTGATTGAAGCAGGATGAGAGTTAAATATTTGAACGTGGGAGCATGGCTTTTGTGAAGCAGCAGTAGTGGAATGTCACTTTTGACGAGAACAAGATAAGTATGGAAGAGAAAAAGCTGCAATTAAACAAACCGTTATTTGTAGAAAAAATGAAAATTCATTAATGTTAATTTTAGATTCCAAATCATACAAGTTTACCAAATCTAATTTTGGTACACACACACATACATCCATACATACATATGTATATATATATATATATTCATACTATAGTATATCTTTTATTATGTATGTTTTTTAATTCAAAACCCTAGGCAACAAAGGCATATGTAAAGGGGAATGTGTTTGTTGTAGTGTAAATCCAGCACATACAGACTGTCACATTAACTATGTATACTTTTTATTTGTAGCACTTGCACTTCACATAAATAAGTTTATTTAGTATACTTGTAATAATAATAAAAACCCAAAATAAAAATTCAACCATATTAGATAACATGAAATTCTTATTCAAAGCATTTAAATTGCATCTAAAATCCATTTAGGCTTCATAGATTCAACTAAGATTAAAATAGAATTTTTTTATCTCCAAATAGTGACAATCTGATGTTTCTCCAAATAGTGACAATCTGATGTACTGGAAAGTAGTGAACAAGGCTCTGTTAACTAGGGATAAATTGCTTGCTTTTGGTATGGCTGTTCCTTCTATTTGTGTTTTGTGCAATACTCACGATGAAACTGCCCTGCATATATTCTTTGAATGTCCCTTAGTTCTCAATCTTTGGAGTAAGTTGTTGTGTAATATGGGGATGGCTGTTGTTCCTCATCTCTTTGCTGATCAGTGGGCTATGATCGAGAATGCTACTAAGTGGAATGATATGAGAAGATTTCCTTTCTTCTTCAATTTAAAAAAGCTGATGAAATTAGTGTGGTGTGAAAGGAATAAGAGGATTTTTAAGGTAATTTGAGGAGTCATGTTGTGCTTTGGGCTGTTCTAAAGCATGAAATTCACAGTGGTATGAGAGCCAGTAGGCATGATTTTCAAGTGAATCAGATTGAGCCTTGGATACCATAGCTTTTAAAGTCTTACCTGTTTTTTCTTTTTGTTTATTTTATATTCTCTGTTTGTATCTTTGTTTTTCATTTATAATAAATCTGGTAGGGGACCAGTTTTCAACCCCGCTTGCTCTGCAAAAAAAATAGATTTTTTTTTTGAAATTCACTCATTTAACCCACTTTCGACTGGCTTGGTTCCTTCAATGGTATTAGAGTTCATTAGTCCATGCGGTGTAAATTAGCAATGTTAGGGCTAACTGATTAAAGCCTGCAAATTTATTAGCGTGCCCATAAAGATAGTGTTTAAAGGTTTGGATTGGGCAATCAAATACTCTACCCTACGCGGCTACTAGCTTAGCCTGAAGGATGACGTAATCCTAAAGATTATCCCCAATATGAAGGCCTAAATTGATTTTAGGTCTTGGGCTAATCTTTTGAAAATATGTTTTGAAAATTTATAATTTTATATTTTATATTTAAAAGTTAAGTTTAAAATATGACATGTTATAAAACTTATAAACTTTTCAAAATAGGTTTCGAAAGTTAACATATTAATTTCAATTTTTTTACCCAATTGTTTAATTATTAAATAAATAAATAAAAGTTAACTAATTAAATTAAAACATATATATATTGAAATGTTTAAGGTAAACGAAGATAAAATGCTGAATCTAATTAATATTATTTTACTCAAAAATTATTTTAATCGACTAAATTAATTAAAGTTTAATTATTAAATAATGTACATGTATAATGATTTGTGTACATAATTACCACAAATGTTATAGTCTATATTCATCTTTAAATTAGTAAGAATGAATGAAGTAAAATTCAATAGTTGAAATTTAATTTTGATTAATTAAAATGTTGATTAAATAATTAATAAAATTAATTAGAAATGATTTAACTAATTAAATTGAATTAAATTAAATATGATTTAATTAAATAGAGTGGAACTATAATAAACCCAAATTAGGTTTACGGAATAAATATATATGTAAAGTACGTATACTTTGATTTCAGATATGTCTGACACTGAATCACGAGGGTATTTCAAAACATATACATCATTCCCTAAATCAACATCACTTATAGAAATAAATAAAGACTATGAAAAATAATATAAAAGTTGTCCTCTACTATTTATATGTTGATATATACTCTCTAGTTGTAAAGCAAACTCAAGCTATAAATGCTATATATAGTATTATTAATATATTAATAAACGTGGTAAGGTACATGCATGTATTTGTTAAGCAAATTCAAGGTATGTACATCTATACTTAGGCTATCGCGAAATGATGAGTATGAGTGAATAATCTCTTTCAATTTGTTGAGCAGACTCAAGGTCGAGATGAGATTAGGACAAGGACCACGTTTTAGGAGTTCTACATGATACAACCAATAATGTGTTATCAATCACTTGCATGCCTATGATTTGTTAACCAAACTCAAGTTTAGGATCCCAAGGCAAGTAAGTCCCAACACTCACTAGAGAAATCAGAAAATTTCTATGTTTTCTCTTAGGTTTTTGGGAAACAAAAAAGTCTAGTGGGAGCTTATTAAATAAATGAAATGTAACCATTTAATGTATCTTAAGTTATAAGAACATCTGCCATGTTTAAATTGTCCTAATCTACATAAATTAAATTTGTAGCAAAATGACAATACAAAACTGTTTTCTTAAAGTGACAAGCTTACCAGACCTAACTACACTGACTGAATAAGAGTAATCAAGATAGCGCTTACATATGAAAAGTTACGGTCATTAACAAATGAATCTTTAAAAGAGAGACCCGATGAGTGCGCTGACCCCAAGACATTTACGTCTTACAATACATGGGTAGCTGATTGCGAAATTGGTTAAATGTTCATGTTGTCCACATTAGACAAAACGTTACAATGGAATCACAAAACATATGTCCATCCATTAAATCTTCGAAAACGTCAAAGCTTTATTTGGAGAGAATTCTCATTCCGTTAGGTATGAAATTACAAATAAGTTGTTCAATATGAAGATGAAAAAGGGTAGTCGTGTTGAGGATACGTCTTGACAATGAAAGCCTAAATTAACAAACTTTCTAAGCAAGATACAAAGTTAAGCGATTAGCTGCAGGTGGATTTGATCATTGGCTCTCTGACTTCACAGTTTGATCCATTCATATTTAATTACAATGTGAACCGATTGAGCATAAACCTCATTGAGACGCTCGATATGTTAAGGTCAGCTGAGGGTTCGTTCAAGGATAGAACTCGGTGTTGGCTATAAAGAGAGAAGCATCGTCTTTAAAAGGTTCAAAAAATCATAAGTGGGCTTCTAAAAAGAGTAAAAAGAATGCTCCAACTGTCAAAGGTGAATGTCACTATTGTTACAAGATGGAGCATTGCAAAATAGAACTTTCCAGACTACTTAAAACTTGTAAAAAGAAGAAAATGAAGAGTTATACCACTTCTACCAGTATATTTACAATTCAGAATTGTTTTGCAACAAAAAAATTATCTTAGGTTTTAGATACTAGAATTCAAATATATAATTCGTTACAAGGACTTTGAAGTAAACAACATGTGGCAAAAAGTAAAATGATGCTTCAAGTTGCTAGTGGATCTCTTGTAGATGCAACTGCAGTTTTAGATCATCATTTACTATTTCCTAGTGGTTATAATTTAGTATTGAATAATTTCTATTATGTAAGAAATTCATTTGCGGTATTATATCCATTTCAAGACTATCTGAAATTGGTTATGATTTTCATTGTAACTATAGTATTATGAATATTTTGTTTGGTAGAAATAATATGTGGGATGGTGTTTTGACCAATGGCATTTATGTACTTAATCTTAATTAATTTGTCTTGTTAATAATCCTTCTATAGTTGACCTGAATAATAATTATCTATGGCATTGTAGACTGGGTCAATTAGTGACAAACGATTGCATAAATTGAAAACGAAAGTTTTTTTACCATCATTTGATTTTGAATCAATTGATTTCTTGAGTCTTGTCTAAAAGGAAAAATGACCAACCACCTCTTCGACGGGAGCAATGACAGAGTTGATGAACTCTTGAGTCTTGTGCATACTAATGCATGCGGCCCAATGCTTATAATTATTAAAGATAATTCTTCTTACTTTGTAACTTTTACTGATGATTCTCAAGATTGTGATATGGGTATCTTATGAAGAACAAATTCAACATCTGTGAGATTCAAAGATTATAAAAATGAGTTGAAAATCAAACAAACCATAAGACTAAAATATTTCGAACTGGTCGAGGAGGTGAGTATGTTGTATAGGAGCTCCAACAATACTTAAAAGATAATGGGATTATCTCTTAGGTTACTCCACCCTTTACTCCGCAACACAATGGTGTTTCAGAAAGAAGGAATTGAACCCTAATAGATATGTATGTACCATAATGAGTAAAGCTAAGTTAACTCTCTCCTATTGGGGATACGCGGTGGAAATCATGGCACATTTGTTGAATTTGAATTTGATGCTTAAAATACTCATACCTAAAACTCCTTATGAGATGTGGTATGGGAAGAAACCCAACTCAAGTATTTGAAGGTGGGGGGTTGTCCAAACGTCATTAAGAACATTGGCCAATTAAACATGAGGAAAACTGACGTTGTGTAAATTTAAAGGATATCCCAAGACTTCTATGGGATATATTTTCTACAATACCAAATAATAAAAGGTTATTTTTACTTAGCATGATGTCTTTTGTGGGAGTTTCCACTCAAAAAGTGATAGATGCAGGATAGTTAAGCCAAAATTGGAATAGTTGAGGTCCGTGTGCTACAAGGGATGCAACTCGTATAGACTAATCTAATTGAAGAAGGTAAGAAGTTCTAGAAATAAAGCACAAGGGAACATTGGAAAAAACAAGGTAAGTTAACCCAGGCATGATGGTCCATAAGTAAGGCACTGGACAAGAATTACTGTCCGACAGCCGCACTACAGAGCAGTAATTCTTGTCTGGTAGGTAGACTGCTGGACAAGATTTCCTATTCAGTAGCAGAACACCGGATATGAATTATTGTTCAATAGGTGGGCCACCGAACAAGATTTCTCTTCCAATATACAAGGAATTACCGAGCTAAGAAGGTGTGAGAATAGAATATGACTAGGAAATTATCAAGGTCCACCCACCGAGCAAGGTATCATCGAATAACCTTCCAATCATCAGACCGAACGGTACATTTAAGAAAAGAAAATCTTAAATATATGGAAGTTCTTGATCATATCTTCTGTATATCGAAATAATCGAACTGAGCATGTTATACAAGGAAACTACTTACTTTGTCAGTTTGACCTCCCTACCCCTTCACACCTATAAATATCACAGCTTCCAACAGCAATGGGGATAACATTTGAGAGCAACCCGGCACGGTCGAATAGAAAATACCGAATAGGCAATTGGAATGAAATATTTCACTACAAATCATTGTATTTCACTTTCAAACCATTGTAAAGCTGATATATATAGAATCAATAAAGATGAGCAATGAATGTAGGCACGTTCGGACTGAACTACTATAAACTTATGTGTATTTTACTTTGCATTCTTTTTTACTTTTCTCCTACTACAAATCGACAGGAGGTGATTGTCCACTTTCTCTAAAACTATTTTTGGTGTTTTCACTGAGAATTGATTCGCAACATGCCTCGAAGGTCAAGGAATAAGGCTGGTGCAACCAACGAGAATGTTAACCCGACAGCTACCAATCAAGGCAATCATTTGTCCAGCACTCCAAGACCGGACACTGTTAGCATAGGTGACTTAGACAGAGTTATGGCAAAACTCGATACCCGGTTCACTACCTTACACTAATTATTGTGCACTAGATCATGACATGCTTGGGGCAAACGCAAACCACGAGACACAACATTAAAGCGTTAGGATGATCCTAATCTAGAGGATCCATGAGGTGAAGGAAGTTGTATTCTGGTGGTAGATCTGATCCGGAGAGTAGGGGAGTAGGAAGGGTAAACTTTGATGAAGTGGATCGAGTAAGAATTCAGCCCGAAGTTGGGCTCGTGGAACATTTCGACATCAAACCAACTAGAGGAGGCATTGAGCCTAGGCCAACTATGGTCGAACCCTCTTAATCCATGCGATGCTCCCCTTCCTTAGCGAAAATGGCAATTGATGGAAGGAGATCCTACCATTGTGAATGGCCCTAAAGTTGGGATTGGACTGAGGTCATAGAGAAAGTCATTACAGAAGAGGTGTAAGAATTCTTTCACCTTGGAGGGAGAGGTCAACACATCACCACTCATCGACTGAACCAGAAGACCGAATGGACGGTTCATTAGAGAATGTTTGCAACGTGAAAAGGTAGAATAGGGAATTAAGGCAAGAGTTGGTAGCCCATTCTCTATTGAAACAACGATTGCCTTAGACCCTAGAGGCTTTTAGATTCCCACCATGGATCATTATTAAGGTTTAACTGGCCCCATAGCACATTTTAAGCGGTACACATGGAATATGCTAATGGGCAGAGCAACGGAAGAAGTCTTGTGCAAGTTTTTTCCTTTTTCCTGGTAGACCTAGCAACAATGTGGTTTTATGGCTTACCACCATCTCTATCCACTTGTGGTCGATGTGAAATGAAAAATATATCAGCCAATTTAGGGTGCATGTGGAACAACCTGAAGACCCATATTCATTATCGGATGTGAAGTAGAGAGAGGATGAGATGCTATGACAATACTAAATTCATTTCAACACTACAGTGGCTAGGGTCTAAAGCACCGATGAACGACTAACTCTGATGGCCCTATATGGAGGCGTTCACCCGAACACGAAGATGGCTCGAAGTTTAACTAAGGAAAAATAGGCCACTTTGTAAGATTTCTTTTAGGCAGTAGAAAGGTATACAAGGTTTGAGGAAGTAGCAGTTGGGCGACTGATTGGAATGGCTATCAAGTCATCGGAAGCAATTGTAGTGTAAATGCTATGGTAAAAGGCAACGAAAGCAGTTTTGCTGAAAAGAAGAAGGATGGCGGCCAAACTAGCTTCGGTAGAAAGAAGGTGGGATAAAGGATATTTAGACCTAGACCAAGGTGCAATGCTTATATGGACCTACAAGACAGGGTGGAAAACATCTATCTCGTAACATAAGCGGAGCTTAAGTACAATTTGCCTCAGGCGAAAAAGAAGACTGAAGCAGACATAAATACGGAAAAAATACTACATATTTCAAGAATCTCAAGGACATAACAGTAATGATTGTCATCACTTACGAGACATTATAGAGGAATACATGAGAAAAAAGAAGTTGGAGCAGTACGTTAGAAGCCCTAACGATCCCCTCGTTCTGTGTGGCAAACCCCACTAGGAAATGGAGGAGAGGGAACCATCGCTAATCGTGAGAAGGATGGGAGATTGACCTCATGTAGCAGACAAAAGTTGGGCTATGATGGAAAGATATGGAAAGTCCCTAAATAACTGAGAAGCTTTTGTATACACTATAGGCAAGGAGCATAAGGCTAAATCCCCTCTTTAGGAGCATAATGAGATAATCTTTAGTGATAGCTACTTACATGGGAAGCAGTACCTGCACATAGACCCCATGGTGATCTCGACGATGCTTAGCCCAATATACATCCACTGGATTTTAGTGGATGGCCGGAGTTTAGTTAACATCCTACCCAAGGATGCATTAGATATGATGGTATTGCCCATGAAGGATGTTACACCATGAAACCAACAACTACTTGGCTTCATGAGAGAAGGCGAGATGCCCTTAGGAAAGCAAGATTTGTTTGTCGAGCTAGGAACGCATCTTCGATCAGCCATACGAAATCAAACTTTCATTTTGGTGGACGGATTCACCGCGTACAATGCCTTCTTGAGGTGACACCCTTTATAATATTTCCATGCAGTGATAGCCCAATGGTGTTTGACTATGAAGTTCTCTACATCCCATGGGGTGGGGGTGGTAGAGAGAAACCAGGATGCTGCCAGAGAATGTTTTGTGGCATAGCTTCGAGAGAATAAACGTCTAGAAAATGGGAACGCAGAGGTCACACTCTATTCCAAAAAGGCAACTACAACCAATTAAAGGTGGGACCCCTGCTCTGTTTACAAGTGATCCTTATAATTAACTTTACTCGAGAGACGGAGAAGAGGGGGCTGTAGTAGAGCCCGGAGAAGTGGTAGAATTATTGGAAGAAGATAGCAATGACCCAGCTGTAACAACCCACCCTGAAACAAGCCTAAATTCCAACCTAGAAAAGGCCCATCGAAACTTAGATCCATTCCTAAGATGGCTATTGGTTGGTAAATAGAACAATTCATAACGATTTATCTGCTCATTCAGCGCTAATAGAGGAAGATTTGAAACTGCGGTGTGATGGAAAAAAAATGTGTGGTTTCTTTATGAGGTTAAACAAATGAAATAACGTACGGACCTACGCAGTTAAAGCGCTTAGCGGTTCTATAGCAGTAGAGGTTCAAAAGGTTATAGTGGAGATAAAGCAGGGATATAGTAGCAAGTAGCGGAAGGGAAAAAAGCTTCATAAGATATAAAATCAAATGTTTGATATCATTTTATTCTCATTCTCACATCATTTGTATTGGAAATAAAAATATTGTGTAATCTTATATAATAAAATTAAAGAATATCATGATTTATGCAGTCTAGGTTTGATGACTACAATATATTTCTAACTTATTTTATTTTAAATAAAATCAACATTTTATTTAGTTTATAATAAAGTTTTATTATATTATTCTAATGTATAATATATAGTATAATATGTGTATCATATACACATGTTTGCATGTGCATGTCCAGCATGAATGGTATGCATGGTTTAACATTCTCGTGCATAGATGCTGGAATTTACACTGCAACAAACATATTTGCGTCTCCGTATACATATGTGTTGTCTAATATGTAAGTATGTATATATATACGCACATATATCTCTGTGTGTGTGTGTAAATTACAAAATGATATTTGTAAAATATACAAATGTGTGTGTTTATGTGTGTAAATAGTTAATATTATAATATGTAGCGATTGTAATATTTTACATAAATAACTACAAATTGAAATTTAAATTAAAATTTAAATTAAAATTCTAAATCTTAAATTAAGATTTGCATAGTAAATATCTAACAATTCAAATTTAAATTGATGTATTAATTTGAAATAAATATATATTATATATATTTCAAAACATATAAAAAAATTATATATATACATATTGTATGTGTGCAAGTTAAATTAATATTAAGAGTTATATATATAATAAAACATATACATAAAATATGTTTAGATGTAAATAAATAATTAATATATATACACACGTTCAGCCAGAAAAATAATTTTTCCAAACTTGTGGATTAAAATTTGATTTTTTTATTTGATTTTCGTACGAAAATCATTGAGTATAAAAAAAATTATTTTTATTTCCGTACGAAAATCATTGAGTATAAAAAATTTAATTTTTTTTCCGAAAGCAAAACATATATAAATTTAGCATACACACACACACAGTATATATATTATAAAGTTAAATTTTATATCAAAAATTATTGCATAAATATATACGTATGTAATTATATATATATATATATACACAGTTAATTTTTTTTCAAAAGCATATTAGGTATATATATTGCTAAATTTGTAAGTATATTATATATATATGTGTGTGTATATATGTATGTATGAATGTATATGTATTTTAAATCAAACTAGTTTTAAATATTGTTAAATGTTTTAAATTATTTTTGAAATTAAAATATACATAAAAAAAAATTTATCGGCTAATGATATACATACACATGTATATATACAAATTTTTTAACACACATATATACAAACATATTCATCCAATGTTAACAACGCAAACATATATGAAATCATGATAATATAAACATAGATAATAGCAACGTAAAAACATGATAGCATATATGTATATGGAGGGCCTAATGTGTCCATTACGGTGTAAATCTCAGCACTTATACACGGACATATTAAACCATGCATACTTTCTATGTTGCATATGCACATACATGTGTATATGATACACATATGTATATTATATATTATATATAACATCAGATAAAATCTTTCAGTTACTAAATAAAATAAAATAATGATTTTATTTAAAATTAATTTAGATTACATTTAAATCAATTAGGCTTCATAGGCCCAATAAAATCCAAAATAGAATAAACTTTTTGAACTTTACCCCTTTAACCCACTGCGTTCTAGCTCAATTCCAACAATGCTATCAGAGCTAACAGTGGATCAATATCCATAAATCTCTCTACCAATTCAAACCCCATTTGAATCAAATCCAACCCTTCTATCCCACATTTATGGTCGGCCTACTAAGTCCCTTCATGGGCCATTCTTCCATTTCAAGTTCGATTAAATAATATATATTTAAATCAAATTTAAATATACAATAATATCATATATCGATATGCGTGTATACAACTTTTATATACACTATTTTCAATATTGATCAATGCAAATCCAATAAAATTTTATAACTGATATTTAATAAGTATTAATTAATATAAAACAATTATAATTAATTTAATTAGGTTATAGTCGGAGTATTCAACATTTCGGTTGTGTGACTATTAGGTGTAAATTCAGTCAGCGATTAATATCGAACAAGTCGAATATTAACATTCACACGTCACCTTAGCTAGTGGTATGACATTATAACCAAATTTATCACTTATACAGAATCAATAAAATCCAATTTTACTTATTTTAAGGTTACACGTTAGTGATAGTTATTTACACCAATTCTCTTCATCAAAACTATATCACATTAGGACATATGGAATTTAGTAGTGGTCAATATTTCAATATCGTCCATACTTAATTTTATAGTCCAAACATAAAGTCCTCGGTTCAATAATAATAGTTATTATTAACTGAACTGCTCTGGCCAAAGGTTTTGACTTTGAGTTGATGTTAGTTAACCGTGATACTAACCTCGTATAACTGAGGAGACGAATTTACTCTTGAACAGTGTTCCACTTCCAATGCTTCCAATCGACCCAATTATAGTCGTTCGATGGACATCGTGCCATGGTTCAACAATAATCAAAGTGGAGTTTCCACATTGAAGTTGGACAATACGCCCAAATCGAGGGAATTATGTAATATTGTCACATCAACATTTTCTATTTGACCTTTGTTATATTAACAAAAGAAAAACTATCAAGTTAGTCGTTTCCTAGTTTTCCAATAACTATCAATACGTAATCCTTTAGTTCCTCTAACAACCATGAGCAATACACTGTCCAACAATGGAGAGCCTTATGTACACTAGTCTCAATGGATGCATCGATATCCAGTCTCGATATATCTTGACTAGGAATATTTAAAACGGTGGATTTATTATATTATGACAATGGCTTATAATTACAACACCTTGTAATTACAATCACAAAACACACCATTTATGGATTTTGCAGTTAAATACTTAAATTGAATAATAAATTACTAATAACACATTATGACAAGTATATAATAGAAAGAAAACACATTTTCTTTCGAACAAAATTAGTTATTGAGTAAGATATACAAATTAAATAAGTGCATTTAGGGCATACCCCTAACTCTATCATTCTCCCATATGCACTTAGGGTCAATTATGGTATCTCAATCCCATCCCTTGGATCCATTTGATGAGAGCTGATCGGGCCAATCCCTTTATGAATGTATCTGCTATGTTATTTTAATTTCCTACTCAATCAATCAACTCTCTCCGATGTGGATAAGCTACATTTATGATGTGGAACTATTCGAAATATGTTTTTGTAAGCTATTATCATTACATTGTTATCATATAACAATGACTAGTATTCTCAATACTTGGAACCACCCCAGCTCAGTTATAAATTTGTGCATTTATATTTATACATTGCTTTTATTATGACGTTGTTCAAAGCGATGTACTTAGCCTTTTCATTGAATTAGCCACAACCTCTTGTTTGGAACATTTCCAGCTTAAAGCTCCTTTAACTAAGATTTTAACATGAATTTAATATTGACATTTTATGACCAATATTACTCATGAAGTTTGAGTCTGTGCACTCCTTCATAAGGAGTTCGCCGTCTCTATAAACCATTCTCTAGTATTTCGTAAATATTAGAGAACACTCTAAACTATTATTTAGTGATCTTAATTTAGATTTGATATTTGCTTCAGGTATCAAATACATTAGCTAACTACGATGTTGTAGAAAGTAGAACATACATGATCATTCCTATTGTCAATACATAAGGAATCCGTCTTAAATGTTCGATATCAAATAAATAAGTTATTTACGCATATCATTTAGGACTTTCACTGCATCCTTTATACTTATCCTAAAAGTTACAATTTATGAATTCAATATCGAGTATTAAACAACCAAACTGCTATCGATTTTAACATAAGTGCATCGTTAACAATCAATAGCGTGTTATTTACTTATAGTTTTAGAAATCTCTATGTACTTTTAATGTTCTTTTGTGCAGACATGCGTTTCCTCTGCATTTTGACTGAAAATAAAACTATTTGATATTTCTATCAAAACACTTATTCAACTTTGATGCTTATCAAACGATAATTTTTTATCCATTCTTTGATCATATCCAAAACCCACAAAATCAATATCTATTCCTACTAACTTTAAGACACTTTGATCGTTATGTGCAAATGATCTATTCTAAATCATTATTTGGAATTTTCTGTTTCAATACATATGTACCAAAACAAAATATCATACAAAGTGAAAATTTTGTGAGCAAAATCCGAATTAACTGAGCACATTGAATGGCGAATTTGTTATGTTAATTTCAACAGTTGAAATTTACGATGTTATTCTTATATATAAATTTATTAATAAATTAATGGTGGATGACAACATTTGTACTAAAGATTCATATCTTTAATTTATTTAACTAAGTGATATCGACCAATTAAACAATATATTTTTATGAAACACTCTCGTGATTCAAGTGTCGAACACATCAGAAATCACGGTATACATATTATACGTATGTATTTATCCCTTAAGTTTAGTTTGGGTTTCTTAATGTTCCACCTTTTATTATAGATTTATATTATATAAGTTTAATTCTTGTATAACATTTTATAATTTAATAAACTTACATTATAATGTATGTATAATCTTCTATTAATTTTATTAATTAAATGTTGTTTAAATAATATAATTAGTTAACATTTTAATTTATTTTATTTTATTCTTTTAAACATTTTAAATTTTATGCACTATAACATTTATAGTTATACACATATATCTTATATATGTATTATTTCATTTATTAATTAACATTTAACTAATTTATTTAATTAAAATAATATTAATTAATTATCATTAATTTCAATATATATATATATATAATTACCTTAACATCTTAAGATAATGTTACATATATCAACATATACGTTATTAACTTAAGTAATTAACTTTTAGTTAGCATCCAAATCATATAATATAATTTTTAAATGGCTACCACCGATTCAAAGTTTCGCTTTTCTTCCTCCTTGTCCTTTTGATTCTCTCTCCAACCTCTCACGCCACCGTCTGCTTCTCCTCTCATCCTTTTCCTTCACCTCGTCGTCTTCATGCCTAAGAAGAAGAAATTCCACAAACCTAAATCGGTCTTAGATCTCGATATCGATGTCGCATCTTCGACTCACTCGGGCCGCCTTTTCAACATTGCTTCCCCTCTGCCAGAGTTGAGTCCCTTCATGTGCCAAGTCTGATGTCCTCTCCTCCTTTGCATCTTCCAACCCCCACTATCGAGGATATTCCTGGTCAGGATGTATCAAGTGCCAGAATTATGCTCGATGGGATTGCTGCTTGTGCTTCTGAAGCTGTTGTTCTTGTATTGGGTCCTTTTGATGTTAATCCCCTTTAAGGTCTTATAGCTGAATTTTAATCTTACACCGTCGATGCTTCTACCCTACGTCCGGTGTTGGATGGTAAGCACGACTTATCTTATATGCTAAATGAGGCCAATTATGTTAACTCTTGGAATGATACATCGTTAGACTTTAGTCATGCTTATCGTAGCAGTTTGATAATGGATGATAATTTGATTTCGAGTGGTTTGGCTTCTAATTTAGCTGTTAAGCCTACTGGTGTTATCCCCTGCTCCTTTGTTGAATGGGATTGGGGTTGATAATCGATGTGGTTCATCTCTTGTTGTTTCCCCTATTCAGCAGCCGAGCCCTATTAACTTTAATAATGTGCCAAATGTTATAAATGATACTAGGGTTGTTTCTCCTAGTAAATCAACTATGGCAAAGGATTCTAATGAACCAAATAAGGGAGCTAAGTGGTCCTCATCTGTAACGACCCGGATTTTTAGCCATTTGATATTGGGATAACTAACTAATTTTAATTATTGGAATATTAATTTTTATAAGTCGAATAGATAAATTTTTTGATATTTGAATATTTGAGTCTATAAATTTTGAAAACTATATTAAATTTTATAATCTAAATTTCTGAATATGATAAATTATATATGTATGTATATAAACTTCACCACTTCAAACTTATGGTAAAAATATCTATATCTATACACAAATATATACAAACTGATTTATGGAAAATTTCAGTCTTTTTGATGATTCAAATATATATATATATATATATATATATATATGCAAGTATGGTAGGATAAATGTGTATATGTGAATGTATACACATAGGAACATCATGATGGCAAACTTCAATTCAAGCACACATATGAAATCAAATCACACACAAAAAATCAAATCATCTTACAAAATCAAATCAGCCCCAAATGGAATCACATCAGCCTACATGAAAAAAAAATTAGAAAATGAAACCATGTACAATACTACAGCCACCATATAGCCTCACTATTTCTTTTCAGCCTATATATATACATGTACTTAACCATGTTTTGTTGATGCATATAAAAGAAAAAAATGTATAAGTTCCGCCATGAAAAAAAAGATTAAAAGAAGATAGAGATCGTAAAGCTGGAAAATCAAAACAAGCAAAGTGTTCATCCCTGGTTAACTGTGAGTAAACATTTTTCCTCTTGTTTACAGGTTATTATTCATGTGTGTGTATAATAATGGACATGGATGAATCTTTGTTGTGGTAAGAGTATGTATATATATAACTGTGTTTGTATATGGGCTTGTATATGTATGATAACATAGGTAGATCAACCTGCAACTTAAAAAGGAAGATACTATATTTCTTCTTCCTCTTCTCTGTTCATATTCTATTTGATAAAACAGTATGCTTCAACTTTGAAAATCTATATCTCAAAATCCCTTTAGTTTTAAAACTTGATATCAAAACCAAAATGATTTTCTTTTAAGTATAGAACGCTGGAAAATTTATTTCATTGAAGTTATTAAACATGGAGGAAGAAAACTCCAAATTAAAGTAAGTAAGTTAGTATGACAATAATTCGAATATCATAATTTTAAGAATGGAAGATATAAATGGGTTAGTCATTGAAAAACTCAATTTTTAGAGGTGGTTTGGATATTTTAATGATGTGAGAGAAGATAAATTCGTAGTTGATCGATTTTGGGGGTTTTGGCGAATTCCAGTGGCGCGGTTGATTTCGAGTCGAAGGGTTGGACGTGGAGGGTGCTCGAGCGATGGGGAAGCGGGGGAAATGGCGCGGCAATTTTAAAAGGATTGTGGTGGCGGGATGAGGTCAGACTAGGGTTTTACAGTGGAGTTTGTTCGGGTTTGGGTTTCGGGTAATGGCGAGGAGGAGGGGGAGAAGGAGGCATGCGCATGGGGGGAAAAGGAAGAAAGGGTTGTGGCGAGTCTCGGGGCGAGTTTTGGTGAAGGACGGAGGTCGAGGTGGCTGTGGCATGGCGTTTGACTGGGTTGGGTGGTTCCAGTTTTTTTTCCGGGTTGATGTTCAAATCGACGAACGTGGGTATATCGCAGACTTCTGGGTGGAGGGACGAGATGTTGGGGTCAGCGGCGACTCGTGGGGATGATCGGCAGCTAGAGGCGATGGCCTAGGGTGGCGTGTACGTGCACACGTTCGTGTACGGTGTGCTGGAGTGGAAAAAAAGGAGTTGGGTTTGATTGGTTGGGCCAAATTGAGTGTAGCATGGGCTGGGTTGTTTAAGATTAAACTAAGTATTTTATTTAAAGGTTTATAAGTTTCTAAACTTTGTTCCCTTGCTTCAAATAAATGAAAAAAAGAGGAAAGAATAACTGGTGGAAGAAGGCAAAGTGTTTGGGGTTTGGTAAAGTTGTAGATGGGTCAGTTTGAATGGGTTTGGGGCCGAGAGTTTCAAAAATAAATCCAAATCATATTATTTAATAAACCTTAAATTACAACCCGATTTCTTCTTCATTTTAAGCCCAAACCATCACGCAGATTTTTGCATCGAGATCCTATCGCCAAGTAATTTTATCCGAACTAATAGCTTCTAGATTTATGCAATATAAAAATTTAATGATTTAAATGGTTCAAGTGAATAGACAAGTGATATTTTATTTGATTAATTATATGTTAATTGATAAATTATTTAAAAAATGAACTGATAATTTTTGAATTAATTAAGAATGAACTATTTATTTAATTGCCTTGGTTAACAAAATAAATATGGATTAAAATTTTTATAACTCGACTAAGTTAATTGGAACCAGTTCGGTTCTGAATTGTAAATTTGTTTAATATTAGTTATAAATCGTAGATTGAGTTAATGGTCTATGTTAACTGATAACATTCTTGATATTGATTTCAATTATCTATTGCCCGTGCTATTAAGTAGCCAAACAAATAAAGTAAATAGAATAGAACGTTAACACGTTTTATTGGCATGTAAATCGACTGGAACTAATCGCTTTTTCGATTTTGCAAAATGAGATGATTACAAGCGAATTATTTTCGATGGACCGGTCATGATAAAGTAAACATATGGAATGAATTTCAAATGTGAATATTGACACCCTGATTGTGAAATAGTTAATTGAACAAATTGCCCTTTTTAAATTTATCGTTTAAGTTCGAAGGAGTCGGGATCGGATATCAGCGTTATCCGAAACCACTTCGATCCAATATCCACCAAGAGCCTTAACGGTTTTGATTGTAGAGCCTAGTATACTGGATTTTAATTAATGTAATAATTTTGGCTAATTTAATAAGTATTTATACTTAGACACTATTATAATATCACTGGATTTTCTATAAAAATGTTTTGGTTATCGTAAGGGAAAAACCCGTCGTGTTTATGTGTGACGCGGTCTTACGAGATACCTTTGTTTTTCGAAGGATTTTGATAACTTAAGTAATCCAAATTAAGTGTGTTTACTCATGTCGGTTTTCCAGACCGACTCGGGTGTTACTTTACTGTAATGCTCGGGTTAGACCGATTATTACATATTCAGGTTAGGATGCTTTGGAGCTCAGGAGATGAGCTGGATGGTAAAGGTGTATTACGTGTACTTGATTATATTCCACTGCGTATTGTAGATTGTATATTCAGCACTTGTGAGGACAAGTTATTATAACTGTCTAGATTTCTATGTTGATGGTTGTACTTTGATAAATTGTATGTATATTAACAGTTACGGTTTTCTTTTGTATAAAAATCTATTATTATATATTATATTTTGTTCCACTGCGATTGTGAGATTCTATGTTGTTGTCATTGCTTTTTCTTATTCTATCTCTTTTCTTCTTAACCCCTAATGATTTGGTATTTCCGGCACTCGATTACTTGGCATTCTATACAGTGAACGTATTAGTGTTTATTTTCGAGGGTCGAAAATCCTAGGTTGTTGCATCATTATTCACTTCATTGCCAAGAAACGTGGGTGCATTTGTGCCACGATCATTTGATATGGTCAATATTGATGGGATCATGATTCCTCCTCCAGAAGTTATACAAGCGGGTGTAGATTATTAGTCGGAGTATCTTGTTAGTTTCTTTCTTGATTCTAACTCGCCTTATTCTGTAGTTAAAGATCACTGCTTCAGGGTGTGGAAGCCGAAGGGTAGTCTCCTTGTCCACATGGACAACTCCATGTTTTTCTTTAAATTTTCTAGGCCTAATGAGCGTCCCCGTATCCTTAGTAAGGAACCCATTTTTATTAGAGGCAAGCCTTTTGTTGTCACTACCTGGAGTCCGTCTGTTGACTATGCCAGAGAGCAGGTATTATCTATTCCTGTTTGGACCTATTTTTCCCATATCCCCTCTGTTTTGCAACCTATGCTAGGTTTAAACTGGCTAGCTAGTTCTGTCGGAAAAGTGAAATGTTTCGATGCTAACATGGTTGCTAAGGAAAAACTAGTTTATGCTAAAGCTTTGATTGAAATATCTCCGGATAAGCCTTTTCCAAATTCAATCAAAGTGAGAGTATCTGAGGATTGTGTAGCAGAGATTGTTGTTCAGTATGGTTGGAAACCAGACATATGTACGTTCAGTCATTTGGACATCTCTCATCAGCTTGTACTACTTCATCTACTTCTAGTCCTCTCTCTATTCGTCCCCCTCTTCCTAGGCCTCGATCATAAAGTGGATCCCAAAAGAGCGCATTGTTCCTCCTTCGATGCCTTCTCCATATATAAATCCTATTGTCCCACATATTGAGCCTTCAGTGTCTCCTTCTGATCATGATGTTGTAGTTTTCTCTTTCGCTGTTGTACCTGATATTCCTCCTGTAGAATCTATTGAGTGGGATTCCTTTGAGAAAGCTTGGATTCATGTTAAGTCTGAGATGAGATATGACCCTGCTAGACAAGATTTCCACATGTTTGTTAGTGATGACGATGGTGAGTCCAGGCATCTCCATTATCCAGTTGATGGTGATGGCCTTATTCAATCTGTGAAAGGTGCTCGAGGTGAAAGGAATATAGCTCTTCTTCTTTATGATAGTTGGGATAGGAAATTTATCTATTGCAGGGAATACCGGGGTTTGTTATGGATATTGCATCTTTTTTTTTGGATTACTTACATGTGTTAGGTTCTGATGGAAGTGATTCTTCCTCCTCCTGGGAGGAGGAGCCGATGGTTCCTTAGGTCTTTTATATAGTTGCAGAGGCGTTTTATGCTTCTCACCTGTATTATAGCTTTAGTGGTATGGCCACTATAAAACCATATTTAGTTGTTCTATGCATGTGCAGAACACCTTTTCCTTATTTATATTCAGTGGCACGGCCCACTATAAGCCGGCTGGCTGTAACGACCCGTAAATTTCAACTGTTTTAATAACGTAATTAGTTGAAGTTTTGTGAAATTTTGAACGATAAAATTTTGAAATATAAATTTGATATTTGGAATGCGTTTAATAAAACATAGCAACTGGTAAATTTTCGTCCGAAAATATGAAGGTTTATTTCGCGCGTAAATTCACTTCAATTTAATCAATTAAAAAGCAATGAAAATAAAATGTTTCCGAAACCTAAATATTTTTACATAGAAAAATTCTAAACCATCTTCTGAGCAAGATGTCAGTTTGTCGTTTTTCCAAATTCGAACTTCTTTGGCTCCGTCGATCTTATTTTTCTACGTTTTTCTTGCATTTTTCGCCAGTAGAAAAATTCGAATTTTTATAATTCAATCAAAACACTGATATCCGTATACCGTTTTGATCGTCGCGTCGTGCTGATCTCCGTAGTATATTCGTTTTTATGTTTCGACGCCCAATACACTGCGAAATCGGTAAAACAATTAAACATATCGGTAACCGTATTGAGTTTTGTTTGGTTCTCTTTGTCCATTCATTTCCACCGTTTAAAGTTTACGTTTTGTATTCTCAGATATTAATATCAGGCTTTTGAAATTCCATCTTTTCATAACTTTTTACCGTTTTATAAAATATAAAAAAAATTCTGTCACATTCGGTTTGAATTTTTTTTTTTAAGGAAATATATATTGAAATGATAACTTTTATACTTGTCACCTGTAAACCCATTGGCCTTCTCAATATTGCTTTTAGCCTGTAGCCGTTTTCAATTCTCCAAAAAAAAATTTACTTTATGACACACAATTTCCTATTTTATTGATGGTTCGTTTCCCATTCACTTCTCACGGTGGTTACTGTGCTTTTGAATAGTGGTAATAAATATAGACTGCATACTTATATCTTACTTTAAGTGTATTTTACTTGGATGGTTGGTCCATTTTCTAGTTTTCACTTTTCTCACAGCCATCATTTCTTTTCTCTATTCCTTCCTATATTTCAAGCTAAAGTATTTATAAACCATTCTTTCCATTTTTCTCTTAGCCTGCACTTTGTTTCTTCAAGCATGCTTGCATCCAGGTTTGCCTTCCACCTTTGTTCATCGGTGTCGCCATGCCTATCCTACCCGCGCCTCCCTGACCGAACACAACTCCCCATCTCACCGAAGTCAACTCGACAACCACCGCCGTACCCACCTTGCTCGGCCTCATCTCGGGCCCGCAGCCATGTTCACGCGAGCCTCGCCTTCACCGACCCAAACCCGATGCTACCATCTTTCCTCTTCTCCGCTCACTACTAGCCCGCCGCCATTGTCCTTCCCCACAACCAACCAACTCCATCAACCACCCAACGCCCAGATCCAACCTTCACCGTGTTCGCAGCCTCGCCTTCTTCCTCCGCCCGTGCACCGCCTCACCACCTTGTCTTTCCCTGGCCGCGCCGCCTTCTCACCAAGCTCCGGCCCAACCTGGCATCGGCCGACCCCACCTTCCTCTATCTCATCCGCCCTTTTTCATAAGATATGTATATGGTGAGCCTATTGTTATATATATTTGTATAAAGTTAGTCCACTTTTATTTATATTTTATAATGTTAGTCTGCTGTGAGTCGGCATGGGTATTGTAAGGATATTTGTTTGTGTATTGTAAGGATATTTGTTTGTGAAGTGTGGTCTGTATATTGTATATTAAGCTATATTAGTCATATATATATGTTATCTCATTTCATACATCTAGCTGTTAGGGTAATATATATTGCATAGGTTCGCATTTTGAGGGAAAAAAAGGAGATCTAATAATAATAGCGTGTATAGTGAGCATATATATATATATAT
The DNA here is from genome assembly GCA_030737815.1 of Allium fistulosum. Classification (NCBI taxonomy): domain Eukaryota; kingdom Viridiplantae; phylum Streptophyta; class Magnoliopsida; order Asparagales; family Amaryllidaceae; genus Allium; species Allium fistulosum. The sequence goes on from CM060906.1 coordinate 427,087,044, forward strand.
GATATAGTACATCTGTTTCAAGTGGTAGCATGCGCATATATAAATTAGCCTGTCAAATATGTTAGTATATATAGAGTCTAGCTTTACATAGATTTGTTTTACTGTAAGTATATTTTGATATATGCATTGGGCACATATATTTAGGCCAAAGTGTATACCCTGTAGATATGTAGCATTGTAGTTTTATTTTGTGTCGAAACGTAAATGTGAAGTTTAATTATTTATGAAAACATATTATTTCATTTCGTGGGTTTCAATATATATAAGCGATAGTTAATATATATTTTGAAATAAAGCAAAATTGATTTCGACTTTTAAATGTAAATGATATGTATATTGTGATTTTGTAGCTTGCCTACATAGGCTTATTTAAGTATTGATTTTTAATATATTGTGCATACATAAGTTGAGTTTAATGCATGTGTTTAATTTGAAACAAATATATATATATATATATTTACATTCTATATTTATCAAGTTGGTTCTGATTCGATTTATCAATTTCTATTTATCAGCCTATTTCATCAAATTCGTGCCAGTCTACCTTTGTTTTGAAATTTGTGCTTGGATTTGTAACTCATCTCATTCTCGTCCATCTCTAGCCTCGAAAGGTGAGCAATCACTCACGATTAATATTCTTTTATTTATTAAATTTGATTTCAATTGAAACGACAATTGAAATATGATGTTGTTTGATATTTACACTGTTATTACCTGTATCAGTTCACCTGTGACATCTGACACCATTATCTGTTAATTATTTATGCGTTGATAATACAGTTTAATTGTTAATTGATTGATTGTTGATGTTTATATTGGACGTTAAATTGTTAAGGTTAAAATGATAAATAGTATGCAATTGAACTTGATATAGAATAGTTAAATGTTAAATTTGATTAAATGACATTTGTATAATATGACCCCTTTAACTGTTAAATTTATTGACATGTACGATTTGTTTAATTACACCTTGAACCACTGAATGTATGTTGTTAAATTGATGATGTATGAAATTGTAAATAGATGACAAGTGAAGAACTGTAATGTAATAATCTTTAACCTGCATGAAATGACAGTGTAGATTCTAGAAATAATTATATTAATTCGTACAAATAACAATGCGAATTAATACGGTTATTTCGGGATTATTTGAATTGATTATTGGATTGTTATTATTGCTTGTTTATTTACTTTGACACCATCCCAGTTATCACACTGCAAGTTCCCTTTGTTATGCTTTGATTTTGAATTGAATTGGAATCGGGTTGAAATGTAAATACCCAAATTGAACTTTGACCTAGGATAGGAAATTAAATAAAACCCGATTGGTCAATAATTTGATTTAAAATAAAACAGAGATTTTATTGGAATAAATAATATGGTTTTGAAATGAAGTTGAAATTTGAATTTTAATGAAAGGAAATTGTAATATTTAATAATCTGAAACAAAATATTAACAATGTAATTGATGAAAGAATGTTGTTTAATTTGAGAAATGATTGAATTAAGTTTGAAATTATTAAACTTTGAAACGATTTAATAATTAAGTTTGAAATTACATTTAAGTTTGAAATTATTAAACTTTGAAATTATTTAATAATTAAGTTTTGAATTATTTAATAATTAAATAAGGTTGAATTATTTAATGATTAAATTGAATTGAATTCCTTAATAAGTGAAATTGAACTTTTAATAAGTAAATTTTTACTTTGTAAATAATTGAAATTGAGTTACTTTATTTATTAAGTTTTGGAAAATTATAAGTAAATAAGTGAAATTGAATTTCTTTAACAATAAATAAAATGTGATTTATTGAAATTAATGTAAGACTTGAAGTTGAAGAATTTGATTTGATGAATTTAATTTAATTCAATTTGTAAGTTTTGAAATAAGGAAGTTGAATTTAAATAATGGATTTAATGAATTGGAAATTAAATAAAAATTGTTTTGAATGATAAATTAACTTAACGAATATTGAATGAAATCGATAAATGAATTTAAATTGATTTAAATGTTAAATTAAATTAATTTAAATGTTTTCGAAATGAAACTTATATTCGAACTTGAATCAATATTTGAATTGTTTAAATAAAAAATGGAAATTGAATTATAAGATTTTGAAATGGTAATTTGGAAATTTTGAAACAAAAATTTTGGAAATTGATTTCGAAAGACAAATGAAATGTTGATTTACGAATTCCAATTGAAATTGAATTTGATTTGGTTTTTTAAAATATATAAACGACCAATCGGTGTAATAACTACGAAAGTTATTAAAGAGACCGGAATCGGTCTTGGACATACTCTCTGTCTAAACCGAAACCACTTTAATAACTATACGTGGAGTGATGATCCAGAATGAAGTGGTTGGAATGATGTACGTGATGACTAAAGAAAGAGAACGATGATGGATAGCCTTGACACTTGTGTCAAATTGGAAATGACTAAAACAGGAGCCGTGCCGGGCCAATGGAGGATTAGCTACCTCAAGTGAACACACTTCTTCGAACTACTCATTACTTGTTGTCGATTGGTGCACCTTTGATTTTGGGAGTGTTGTTTCACGGTGTTGCGGGCGCTGCGGCGTTGCCTTCTCACCAGTCCGGATCAGGCAAACGGTAGTATCACTACCTTGGGTATTGCCTCATGTGCCTTGTCATACTTGTATCCCTTTATTCGCGACCACTACGATTTTTGGTTTGTACCTTTAGTATATGGATTGCCCTCTGGTGACTTCCGGTTTTGGGGAAACTACGGTCTTGTATATGCTTTTGGGAATAAAAATGTGTTAAGGGTGGAATGGGCCATGACTTAACACTATTTTGATATCTTTATATTACTGATAGACATTATCTACTTATCGTACACTACTATATAGTAGATAGTTTAACGGATCCTTAAAGGATGGTTATTCCAAACATCCTTCGAGTTACTTGTATTTCAATTGCTATTTCACTTGAGTTGGATTTATTGATATAAGAATGTTAATCCTGACTCGAGTGTCTTGTGTTTTTGCTTTACGCTCGGGTCAGACTGAGTGTACCAGTATTCGAGACTCACCTTTGAAGTTGGAGCTTTGCTTGAAGATTCAGCCATCTATTCTGCTTCCAGTATTCGATGTTTCCAGTGATGTATTCTGATTTGTATCTGATGTATCGTATTACTCTTCTGTTGTAAACTCTGATGTATCTTATATATTCATATAGTAGCTTCATGGACTACTATCTCTTTTATTTCCGCTGCATTTATTTCTCTGTCTCTGTGATCTGTGATTATTTATTTACTGTATATGTTCAGTTTTGCCATATTTAAATTAACAACGCGGTATTTTGAGCAATTCAATTCCGGCATGAGTGTCTACCTGTACACTTATAATGGATGCGAATGGTCCAAAATAACGGGTCGTTACACTGGCTTTGCCAAAAAAATTAACTTTTAGCTAATTAATTATTTAATTAACGTAATAAATTTTTAATAATTTTCGAAAATGAATATTTTATAACATTTATAAAATCATTACTTATTTTAAATCTAACATATTAAATTTAAAATATTATTTTATTTACTTTCAATTTAACCTTTCAAAATTTTATTTTTGTTTTATTTTCAAAATAGATTCTGAAAATTAGCCTAATGCCAAAATCAATTTAGGCCTTTACATTGGGGATAACCTTTGGGCTTATCTCATCCTTTCGAGTCAATCCGGTAGCCAAATAGGGCAAAGTACTTGAGTACTCAAACCCAAACGTAGACACTACTTTTCTAGATAACCTACTATATGGGTAGGCATTAATAAGTTTGCCATAATATTGATGATTTAGCCGGCATAGGCTATTTTGCTCCGATACCAATCTTATATTAATTAACTGATTACTTAAGCTAATTAAATAAGATTTAATTAATGAAATTAATATAATAGTATATATAAGATTGGCTATCGAGTTAGATATATATGATAATTACATAATTGCATCTAAGGCATACCCCTAACTCTATCAATCTCCCGCTTGCAGTTAAGGCCAATTATGGAATCCCAATCTCACCACTTCGATTAGTTTGATGAGAACTCATCAAGTTAGCCCCTTCATGAATGGATCTGCTATGTTGTTTTAATTATCTACTCTATCAATTAATTCTCTTCAATGCTGATAAACTACCTTTATCATGTAGAACAATTCGGAGTATTTTTTTTTACATCTAGTGATCCCTAATCATTACTTTGTAATCATATAACAATAATGTAGTATTCTTAGTACTTGGAATCATCCTTAGCTCAACTATAGATTTGTGCATTTATATTTATATATTACTTTCATCATGGCGCTATTCCAAGCGATATACCCAGCCTTTTCATTGAATAAGCCACACCTTTTGTTTGGAACATTTCCAACTTAAAGCTTCTTAATTAAGGATTGAACATGTATTTAATATCGACACATTATACTCGATTACATGTATGAAGTTCGAGTCCGGACACTCCTTCATACGGAGTTTATTGTCTATGTGAACTATTCTCTAGTATTTCATAAATACTCGAGAACACTCTAAACTATCATTTAGTGATCTTAATTTGGATTTGATATTTGCTTCTTCATCAAATACATAATCAAAATACAATGGTGTAAACAATACAACATATATGATAATTCCTATTGTCAATACATAAGAAATCCATCTTACATGTTTCATATAAAACATTTTAATAAGGTGTCACTGCATATCATTTGGGACATTCCCAACATCCTTCTACTTATTATAAAAGATATAATTTACAAATCCAATATCGAGTATTAAACAACTTAACTATCACTAATTTTAACATAAGTATATGGTTAACAATCAGTGGTATGTCGTTTACTTATAGTCTAGAAATATCTATATACCTTTTAGTGGTTCTTTCTTATGGACACACGCTTTCTCTGCAGTTTGACTAAAAATCAAAATATTCGATATTTCTATCAATATACTTATTCGATTTTGATGCTTATAGAACGACACTTGCGTATCATTTCTAGGATCATATTTGAAAAATCTACGAACTCACTCCAACTGACTTCGAAACACTTTGATTATTATGTGCAATCAGTCTATTCTAAATCATTATTTAGAATTTTCCATTTCAACATATATGTACCAAAACATAAAGTCACACCAAGCAATAATTTTGCGAGTAAACCTGAATTAACTTGAGCACATTGAATGGAAAATCTGTTATGTTAATTTCAACAATTGAAAATTACGATGTTATTCCTATCAATATGGCTCGCAATATTCCAACCGCTTGGTCTTTCTCTTAAAGACACATTTGCAGTCAATGGATCACATTCCTTCAGGTACAACAATCAAAATCTTATTTTGATGACGTACTTGGAATCCTTTTATATTTGTGCATCATTTCATATTGCAGATTCAATGCTTTTAATGGTTTGATTGAAAAGTGAGGATTTTCTATTCTTGACATTGACATAAAACTCATAGTTTCTCTTCAAAATGCAAGAATACTTATTAGACATACTAATGCGTTATGTTCATTTAAGTTTGGTTAATTTCATTTCATCCCTTGTAATTAATTTTATCTTGGATTGTATACAAATCCATTTTACTACCAATAATTGCTCAAAGAAATTTATTTACTATGAAGTTGGTATTTCTTGAAACAGCAATTGTTTCTTAGTGCCACGAAATAGGAATTCATATGAATTGCCTTATATATAAAACTGATTTGGATTTAGTTTACGAAACTTATGTTCAAAACATAAATTGATCGTCTGATGACAACTGTTTCCAAACTCCTATTGGGGTGATCTATACAAGATCTCTCACATACAATTATTAGGTGTAGTCTTTCGACTCACACAACGTACCAACTCCTTGGCCTAGGGTACCTTAGGGTTTCTTATAAACCCTAATCTTGTATGATTATGTATATTCTTTAGGTGAAATTAAATTTAACCTTATGTACTCCCAAATAGAAAGAAGTTAACTCAATTTTAAACATAAAAATCGTACTTTGTTCATCAAAGTTCAATTACTCCTTATCGAACATCATTATGCAACATAGGGAGGAGTGACTTTTGAGATTGAATCTTTATTCATTTTTAGGTATATTCGGAGCTCTTTCCAATATACTCACATGATCGATCAAAATAAATCATTTTATTTTATATCGCACCTTATTTTATTTACTTTTTTGCATATTCTATGAACTCGTCATTAACATATCATATGTGTATCATATACACATTTTCATGTTTATGATAATTCATTGGTGAATACAACAAAGTACGTGGAACCATTTTGGAATTAATTGACTTTCGACAGCATACATCTATGTATCCATCTGCAAAATTCATCAATTCTTATGATGCCCTCATTGAATGGGTACTTTTCCAATAATTGTCTAAGATATAATTTATTAATACCATACGATTCAGAATCATGTAATCAAAATTTATTTCTCAAAATTGTGGCTTAATCCATAATTAAAAATAAATTTGGATATTTATAAATTTTCCAATGCATCAGAAATACCACTTTATAGTTTATTTTATAATGAATATTCATAATGAAACAAAACAATAATTATTTTTAGTCAACACTGAAAGACATTTTTATTTCATAAATACTATTTGGCATGTTTTATGGAAAAAAAATTCATAACTTGATGAAAGTAATAAGTATTATATGGCGTTCTTCCATTATTTCTGCTATTACTATAATAGCATATGAAAAACGAAGCTCCATTCAACCACTTAATATAGGCTTTTTATTCATTTACTATAACATGTTTACAGTTGAGAATTTTCTGATCAAATATCTTAAATTCAAACCAATAATTTTCATAGAAAAAAAATTTCTATACGAAAATACATTTGGAATAAATAGAATATTTTTTTTATTGCTTATTAAGTATCTATTATTATCTTACAATTCTCATTTTGGATGTTTCTTTATGAAGTAGAAGTGTCTATTCACTCTCTTTATCCCAACCGTGCCTTAAGTTACATCCACTCTTGTACATTCGCTTTCCTTTGCAAATGGTAAACCATTCAAAAGGAAACCCTTACTACACAATCATAATGAAACCATTACAAAAATGCATTCAACCATCCTTAACGTTTAAGGATATCGAATAAGTTGCATTTTACGTAAATTGATCAAACTATCTTTTCAATTACTGAATTCTTATATCAGTCTTGTAACTCTTGGTCTAGTGTTACATTCAGTACCACAAGATCATCATTGTAATTAATCATATTGAATACACAATCTAGCATTATGGTTTACTTTTATATTTAGACTGAACTAATTTTGTAGAAGTTTCGTACATTACGAATAATGACTATTCACCATATAACATTTATATATAATCGAACATGGATCAAATATCCATATTCTTGTATTTGGTTTTAGAATTCGATAATCACAGAAGACAATATACATTCTTGGGCAAGTAAACATGTAAGTGATCAAGCTATGAATGTATTTAGTAGTGTAAAAGTTAGGCACTTGCATGGGTCTTGAAGTGACAACATGCCTAAAGATTTGAGGTAAGTATATTTAATATTTCTTTGTCAATATTTAATTCAGTTCCTTTGTATACTTTAATTGATAAATATTTTATCAATTTGATTGGTTGCACAAATTTATCGATGTAAATTATTTTAATATATACATAGTAGATGTTCTTACAATATTAGAAAGGTTAAATGTTACCATTTCGTTTTTCCATTAAAGTTCCTACTAAAATTTTATGTTTCTCAAAACCCTAAAAGAAACATAGAAATCTTTTGATTTCTTAAGTGGGTGTTAGGACTCGTATGCCTTGGGATTAAGACCTTGAGGAAAGCTTAACAAATCCAATGCCTGCATATAATGGATAACTCCTTATAGGTTGTATCACATACAACTCCTAACCTTGTGGTTCTTGTCCCAATCTCATCTTTAGCTTGAGGATAGCTCAAAAAATAAAAAGAGATTATTCACTCGTACTTACCATTTCACGACAGCCTAAGTAAAATGCACATACCTTAAGGAAAACTCAAAAAATATGTACAGTTATCTTACTTCGTTAATAAAAAATATATTAATAGTATTATACCTAACATCTCAAGCTTGAGGAAACCTCAACAATTAAGGAGTGCACAAGTAATATATTGATATATAAATGGTAGAGGACAACATTCATAGTAAAGATTCATAATCTTTAATATATTTAATTGAGTGATCGACTTATGGAATAATGTATTTCTTATGAAATACCCTTATGATTCAAGTGTCGAACTCATTTGAAATCATGGTATATGTATTATATGCATACATTTATTCCTCAAGTCTAATTGGGTGTCTTACCGTTCCACCTTTTAGTATACATTCATATTATATAAGTTTTAATTATTATAAAACTCTTATAATTTTGATTTACTTATATAATAGTCTTATGCATAATATTATATTAAATATTTTAATTAATTTTATATTATTAAATTAAACATTTTATATTGAATATGTATATTATAACATTTATAGTTATATACATATATCTTTATATATAATTCATTATTTATTTATTAATTAACATTTAATTTATTTATTTATTTAGAATAATTTTAATTAGTTAAAATTAATTTCAAAAATTATATAATATACATACATGCATACATACATACATACATATATAAATATATATATTACGTTAACATTTTAAGATAATGCTAAATATATCAATATATATGCTATTTAATTTAATTAATTAACTTTTAATTAATATTTGCTTAACTAATCTAATTAATTAATAATAATTTTCAAAAATGATTATTCTATTTTCAAAACAATTTTGAAATTTATTTTATAACATTTATTAAATCATTACTTATTTTAAATTTAAACTTTCAAATTTAAAATATTATTTTTATTATTTTAAATTTTATTCTAATTTCAAAGCAGATTTTGAAAATCATTTTAAGGCTCATGTCAATTTGGGCATTTATATTGGAGATAACCGTTGGGCTTACCTCATCATTTCGGGCCAAGCCAATGGCCAGGTAAGGCAAAGTACTTGAGTGTCAAAACTTGTCCTTAAATATTATTTTTCTAAACACCCTACTATATGAGTAGGCTTTAGTAAGTTAGCCCTAATACTGGTAATTTAGACTGCATAGGCAACTTTGCTCTGATACTATTGTTGGAACTGGGTCAGCACGCAATGGGGTAAATGAGTAAATTTCAAAGAAATTATTTCATTTTGGATCTTGTCGATCCTATGAAGTATAAATTTATTTAGATTCGATCTAAATGTATTATTAATAAAATTAATAATTTATTTTATTTACAATAAAAATTTATTATATTATTGTTATGTATAATATGTGTATCATATACACATATATGTGTGCATCCACGTGCAACATGAAAGGTTTACATGGTTTAACATGTATGTGTATAGATGTTGGAATTTACACAGCAACAGATATATTTTCCCTTTCATATACAAACATGTCATCTAAGATGTAAGTGTGTGTGTGTGTGTGTGCACGTGCATGCATGTGCGCCTGTATATCTGTGTATGTGTGTGTGTTATCCCACCTTTTGACCAGGCAGTATACAAAAAAACTCGACAAGTCAAACCTCGAAGTTATCAAGGAAAGAAGCCCGGAGAGATTACTACGAAACCCAAAACTCAAATGTAGCCAAGATCACAAGGCAAATACAAATCCATTGCAAAATTCCAAAAGCCCGAAGTCCAAAAGTGCTGGGTCGGTACCGACCCATAAATACTCCACCCGGAGAGCTCACCTTCCGCCTACCTACCGTGTTTGATGTTAGAAACCTATTTCCAGTGTAATTTTGATGATTCCATGCAACTCTATATCGATCTTCACGAATTCTTGAATCAACAACTTTGTTCTTCCACGACCCTATCATTTGGACTCTGAAACAAGCTAATATTAGTGCAAACAACTATGGAATCATGAAGCTAACCATAAGACGATACAATATGAAGAGTTGAAGGTAGCCAATTTGGCAATCTTATGGGTCGGTACCGACCCATAACCTTGGAGTTGTACCAACCCATACCCTTGAAGTTGTACCAACCCATACAAGTTGCTGAGGTGGAAACCTATTTTCTTGAAGAAACGGTCTAAGGCATGGAAAACTATGTGGAGATCTTCTAAGCGAGATTTTAGGCTTTCTACCTCTATAAATAGACGTGTTTAACTCGTTTTTCATGATCTTTTGACCCTTGCTCTCCTTACACTGATTTCTTGTAATCTCTGTCGGAGCTGTACCTACCAGTAACGGAGTTGTACCGACCCATAAGAACTTCTACCTTCAAGTCAGAATATAAGCAATAAAAATCATTAAGTGGACGTAGGCCAAGATTAGCCAAACCACTATAAACTCTGTGTGTACTTTCTTACTCGTTTTTCATTTATTTTCTTCACTTTTTATTCTTTACTTAATCTACTGGGTGTTTTTGTCATTTTTGGTTCAAACATTATGGTGCTTTTATTAAGAGACGCTTGAACTCGCTGATTTAAGACTATGATGAATGGATTATAGGAAATCAACCAGGAGCAACCGAGAGGTGTCCTCAAGAGCTAACCCACCATCCATCTATGCAAATAGGGATGAGATGAAGACTATGATGAATGGATTATAGGAAAGGATGATTGCTTGCCAGGAAGAGATGATGAACTTCTTCAGGAGAATAAGAGAGATGAGAATAACCAAAGTTAATGCAAATCAGAATAAAAGACCGAAAGCCGGAGCATGGATAATTGGAAGCGAGTAGGGTGACCTAGAACAAACCCCAAGCCAACGATAAAGTTCGGTACCAATCCACAAGGGCTCGGGGGCATAGGTCATCCTAGTTGAGGAAGAGATGATATGCGTCCTGGAGATGATGCAGAGCGTAAGAATGCAAATCAGAATGCAGAAGAGCGACCAGAGGTGTATATACTGGAGTTCCCTCACAGAGTCAGGGGCAGGCTAAGAATGCAAAATTTGGAGTTCATTTAGATGACAACGCCAGACTTATTGAGAAGGTGAGATGAGCTATGAGGAGTGGATTGCCTAACCGGAGCCTGGAGGATGTGAACAGAAATCCATTCACTCCAAACATTTAGTACGCAAGGAATCCGCTTGATTTCAAGTTACCTATGCTAGAAATAAACGACAGGAAGATGATCCAAGGTTCATTGGATGAGGTACATCCGGGATATGGAAGTATTGGATGCATCCGAAGAGGTTATGGCAGTGTATTTCCCTTCATATTTGATAGGTTTGGCAACATTATGGTTTAGACATCTGGAGAACGGTTCCATCAGCACATGGGCTGAATTAGTAAAAAGATTTGTGAAACAGTTTTTGGTCCATATCTCATGACCCAAGAGTGTAATGATGTTAGCAAGCATGAAGCAGAGGGTCGAGGAAACCTTAGAAGGCCATGGTCGATAAGCCAGTCCCTTCAATGGTTTTGATGGCAGCGGTCTCAGGAATAGCCATAAATATGGATTTCAAGATTTCTTTGGAATAGGATCCTCCAAGGGATCTTGTAGATTTTTATCACAAGGCTGAAAGGTTTCTCCGCTAGGAGAATGCTAAAGCTGATGAGGAAGAGATCAATGCTTTGGATGGCGGAGGATCGCTCAAAGTAGGATCTAGCAAGGACAAAGGAAAATGGAAGATGGATGATGACTTTGAAGGATTCAAGCGGTAAAGAAGTGAACCAAAATTCTCTTCTTACACAGATTTAAATGAGACCCAGAGCAGATTTATCTGGATACTAATGGACGAATCCCCTATCGGAAGTCGTAAGAAGAGAACCCACGGAGCGTGAAAGGGCATCTGGAAAATACTGCCTATTCCATGAGTTGGATGGGCATAACACAAATGATTGCAGGCACCTGCGGGATCTGATCAAGGAATAGGTCAGAGAAAACCGATTACAACAATATGTGAGAAGCCGAGCTGTGGTGGTGGAGCATCAACATCCATCAACCGCAGCAAATGGAATTGGCTCTAAATCAAGGTCAAGGATAGTCATCTCTTGATCGGGATGGCAGGGAATCAGGTTTGGTTTTAGCACTATATTTCCCCTTTTCAATAAATCATGCAATAATACAGTCTAACCACTTACTCATGTATGAGATCCCAAACAGTCTCTGACACGCTCTAAGCTGGATTCTAGGCTATAATGCCCGTAGAGGCAAATATCATAATGTTTGATTTTATGTTTCTTAGTATTTGAATTCGATTCTTTTAGATAAATACTTGATTATTGAAACCTACTTGAACTTAATGACTGATATGAATCACTTTAAGTCCCGTCCAGAAAGATGGGACTGGAGTGTAAGAAGCTTGTCCCCTCACTCGAGCGTGAGTGGATGGGCTTTCTTATCTTTAAGTCCCCTTGCCAAAGAGTGACCAGATTGTGCTCGACAAGAGTCTGGAGAGACCATGGACTTGAATCGCTTTAAGTCCCGTCCGGAAAGGTGGGACCGGTGTGTAAGAAGTAAGTTACCTCACCAAAACATAAGCGGATGGGTTACTTGTCGTTGAGTCCTCTCACCGAAGAGCGAGAGAATTGGGCTCAACAAGGGTTCGGAGAGGCCACAGATTTGATTTCTGGCCACAAGCGGCCTTGGATTTGATCATCGGACCCGAACGGCCATGGATTTGATTATCGGATCCGGTGGGACCGCAAATTTATTTACCACCCTCAAACGACCATAACCTCAATTGATGATCCGAAGAGATCGTGAATTTAACTATCGGCCCAAATGGCCATGAATTTAATTACCAATCCAGAGAGATCTCGAATTAAACTAAATATAAAATGATCTGGAAAGATCTAACCTAAAAATGAAAATAGATTTAATTTTGATAAAAGGATTTGAACGCCTTACAATTGAAATAGGATTGACATATCTCAAGTGAACACGGGACGATTTTGATACGTAATGTAATAACTCTGGATGAAATCAGAATGATGATGATGTATAAACATTACTTAGGCAAATTCTAGAGTCTTAGGCTATGACAGGTTGTAAAGACCTTTGATTTATAAGAGAATCCAAAGGAACTAGACTATTCACCAAGATTAAAATAGCCAAATAGCTCAACTATCTAAGATGGACATCACATCTATTCTCGAGCAAAGCACACCTTCCATTCGTAAGGGGTGCTTTGGGGGGCAAGTGTTATCCCACCTTTTGACTAAGTAGTATACGAACAAACTCGATGAGTCAAACCTTAAAGTTATCAAGGAAAGAAACCCGGAGAGATGATTACAAAGCCCAAAACTCAAGTGCAACCAAGATCGCAAGGCAAAATACAAATCTACTACAAAATTCCAAAAGCCCGAAGTCCAAAAGTGTTGAGTCGGTACCAACCCGTAAATACTCCACCAAGGGAGCTCACCTTCCGCCTACCTATCCTATTTGATGTTAGAAACCTATGTTCAGTGTTGTTTTGATGATTCCATGCAACTCTCTATTGATCTTCACGAACTCTTGAATCAACAACTTTGTTCTTCCATGACTTCGTCATTTGGACTCAGAAACAAGCTAATATTGGTGCAAACAACTATGGAATCACGAAGCTAACCATAAGATGATCCAACATGAAGAATTGAAGGGAGTTAATTTGGCAATCTTATCGGTCAGTACTGACCCATACCCTTGGATAAGTACCGATACATACAAGTTAACGAGGTGGCGATCTATTTTCTTGGAGAAACTGTCTAAGGCACGAAAAACTATGTAGAGATCTTCTCGAAGAGATTCTAGGCTTTCTACCTCTATAAATAGAGGAGTAGGGCTCATTTTTAAGGATATTTTGACCCTTGCTCTCCTTACTCTAATTTCTTATAATCTTTGTCGGAGTTATACCGACCCGTAAGAACTTCCACCGCCAAGTCAGAATATAAACAATAAAAATTATTAAGTAGACCTAGGCCAAGATTAGCCGAACCAATATAAACTCTTTGTGTACTTTCTTACTCGTTTTTTTATTTATTTTCTTCATTTTTTATTCTCTACTCAATCTATTGGCTGTTTGTGCCATTTTTGGTTCAAACAATATTTATAAATTGTAAAATGATATTTATGAAATATATAAGTTTATGTAAATTAACATATATATATATGTGTATGTATGTATAAATAGTTAATATTATAATATGTAGTGATTGTAAAGTTAATATGAATAACTATAAATTCAAATTTAAATTTAAAATTTAAATTCTAAATCTTAATATGCATAGAAAATATCTAATAATTCAAATTTAAACTACTACACTAATTTTAAATAAATTTTTATTATATATATATATATATATATTGAAACTATTATAGTCGGAGTGACCTGATGAGCTCTTTGTCATATAACACCTGGTGCATAACCCTGGTAAGAAGCATTCAGAAGGCGAAGGCTGCACATCCTTAAGTTCTCAACCGTTAAGATTAACCACCTTCAACCTTGATCTTTCGAAAGAGATAAGACATTATTGAATCAAAGTTTGAATGTCTTGGAGGGTTGTGGCTTTCCAAATTTATGTGTTAAAATAAAAGATTTAATTAGAATCATGATATTAGTTTATAAAATTAAAATACTTAAGTTGAAATAGGAACTTACTAGCTTCCAGAAATGTAGTGATAATCCAAGGATTTGTAGACCTTACGTAGAACCACTTTACCACCATAATCTTACTAATGGACCTCTCGAGAGGATGCTCCTTGCAAATTTGAAGAGAATATGTGGGTTTAGGAGTTGTAGATTTAGAATTACAAAGGCCAAATATATAGTAATTTGCTTATGAGAAAGTACTTTGTATCCTTTAAAAATATACATGACTTTTAGGGTCAAAACAATATTATAGGAAACCAGAGGAAGTTGGAAATGTTTCAAGTATTAGTATTCAAGCGGATCAATAAAGAAAGGAGTCATGGGAAGAGATACCTCATTTGTCAAGTATTCCAATACCCAGACGAAGCATCCTTCCGACGAAGAATACCATGTATCCATGGGCATGGAGCAATGGCGTCAACTTTGGTTATGCCATGCTTATATAGAATTCTATCTAAATCGGCGTGTTTATTCAAGGTATAATAATTTCCCATCTAAGGAGGACCGAAAAGCACAACAGTTTTGGCAAAACTCAAGAAGATTGAATTTTTTGTAATATTTATATAAAAATGAATGGCATAACCAATATTAAGCAAATATAACAATAATTTCCTAATATATACACATGCTATAATTTCCCAAATTAATAGTCAACATCAATAAATCGACCATAATCAACCAAAACCAAACAATTCTTAATTATATGCTCATACTAACTATATAAGCAATAATCCATCAAATAACAATACTAAATTTAAAGGAATCTACCAGAATTTAACAAAGGAACTAATCAAAACTGACCAAGCCAATTATATGTACGTATTAAGGTTTAATAGAGGAAAACATTACAAAATCGTGAAGAACCAAGGGAAATAAACCAAAATCAATAAGAATGATACAAATAAAGAACCAAAACCACTTAACCCAATTCGGTTGTCGAATCATATGAATAATCATATAAAGCACAGATAAACAAGTAAATCAAGTATTTAAAGATTGAAAACTTACTAATTTGATGATGTTTTTGGAAAATAAGCATGAAAATAAAAGGTTTTAGAAAATGCTTTAATGGTGTTTTTGCTTGAAACAATAAGGTCAGTGAGAAAGAAGAAAGAGTTCAACTTTTACACGTTTCGAATAACAAATAAAATAACGGTTAAGAAAATCTTGATAGTAGACCTTTTATAGCCATTGTAATATAATAATATTACTTTTTGAAAAGCTCCAACAGCAGAATATGAGTAGTTTTTGTGCAGAAAAAGAGACGTTGCATTTATATGGACCCAATCAAATGAATCCACATGTCAGCAACATTAAATGCACAACATAGGGGTTTATTGCTTCGTACGCATAACTTTTGGCAAAATAACTGAAATCTAATTTTTGAAATCCACTTTTATTCAAAGTGACTGTTAGGGGCCTGTGTTATACCATATTTTGCCAAAGGACTTTTAAATACAAAAACATATAGCCAAAGGGTCTATAGGTAGCTCATTCTCAAAAGAAAAGGATACACGGCCAAAAGGAGGGATCTACCTACTAACCCCGAAGCCCAAGATGATTATACTAAGGCTATGGAACCTAAGTTATAAAGCCTGAAGAATTATATAACAAAAGGATTAATGTGTTAAAGACTTAATTTACTTTCCAAAGGCTTGAACCGGAAGTCTAAACAAGAAGGTCAATGAAAGACAACACTTTGTTTAGCTTCTATAAATACAAATTATCAGATTGGAACAGAAAGCCGAAGAGTGCAATACTCTGAAAAATTAAGGCTTTAGAAGACAAGATCAACCTAAGAGAATGTGCAACAATACTATAATACTATAGAATCTTGACCATCTACGTGTACACCCCAAATGTTGTTAAATAAAAAGGCATCCACAAAGTACATGTCATCAATCTGTAGGATATACTCAAAGTAAGGTGGCCAATACCAAGTGTTAGCATTCTAACTCCTATAAATAAAGACCAAGGGGTATGAAGATGAGGTGAATCATTCTTGTCTCTTTTCTTACATTTTAAATCTTGTAACTTGAAATTGATTTGGGGATTTAGAGCTAATTGTAGCACTTGAACTATCGCACATAAGACGTTGTACATTCAACATTATTTAGAATAAGAACAAGGTTACTTGAATTATGGCCTGCTTTCAAGTTCCAAACCATTTGTGATTTTTACATCATAACGTGCTTCGAATTCCAAAAGCACTCATAATCTTGAGCTTGATTGCTCTATATGATTTAAACTATTGACTCTCATATGACATGCGATATAGCTTTAGATTTGATATTGAACATGCATAAGACTTTCATGGATTCGATATGATGCATACTCCATCCTAGAAACTTTGCCTAGGATTACTTTAGCTTAGACAAATCCACTTTCCTGATACTTTTGGGGCTAATGAAGAAATTCGTTAATATTTTGGCACCAAAAGGAGGGCCTGAACCTCCGACTCTGTTAAAACTCTGAGTGAAACTACCTAGTTTGCATATATAGGGCTTAAAGGACTTGCCCCTACTAAGCATATCCCATTCCAAGCTAACCTACCTTTGATTCTTAACACCAATTAATTATATCAAACTAAGTTTTTCTTAGTCATGCCAATTAATCGTGTTAAAATCTCCAAACAAGGATCCTCCGAGCCTCAAATGACTAAGCCAACTTATCAAATCACTGGTGATCCCCGGCTTCATGAGGAGCAAGTATTAAGGTTTATGGCATTAAAAGTTATGGAAGAGAAGAGACAAGTAGCTCCTTACAACCTAGAAAAATGGAGTTTGAATCCCTTCCATGTTGGACCAACACCGATCTTTGTCCTAGGGAGGCAATAAAAAAAGCATAGCATCTTCCTAGTGATGAGAAAGGAGATTCAGCTCAAAGCCAAAGGGACCATTTTCCAAAAAGATATAGAAAGGGACTTCGAACGGTTTACCAGAAAATTGCGGAGTGTGCTTGATCGATCTTATAAAATAAAAAAAGCACAAAACTCCTTAAAAAGGAAATTAATCATCAAAGATGAGGAGTCCGTTTAAAGTAATAAAAGAATCAAATGACAACCAAGAGGATTGTTTCCCAAGAGGTCGCGACTGTTAAAATATTATTCCCTTACTACTTCCTGTGAGAACATCCATTTCTTGACCATAAAAAACTTAATTATTAGCCTTCACTAAAGAAGCATCCAAAGAATGAAAGGAATCTTGAAGGGTTATATTGTTACTATCACTGGGCCAGTGGACATAGCACAAACCAATGTCGAAGCTTGGAAGGCTTGATTAACCATTTTCTAGGGTAAGGGAAGCTTGATGAATTTGTAAGAAGATATTAGACAAGTCATCAACAAAATAAAACTTTCTACATGAAATAAGTGCATCTACATGGTCAAGGAGGAAAAGAACTCCTAAAATAAAGGAAAAAGCCTTTAATCCCGCCAAGATGGCCCGGTAAAAGTGCCTCTTAGAGGGAGGATAGAGTAAGCCTTTGGTCCCGCTTGAGATAGCCTGGCCAAAGCACCAACTAAGCCTTCGGTCCCACCTATGTGGCCTGGCCAGAGCATAATCCCTTAACCCTATCTCCATGGCCTGATTAAGGTGCCTCCTAGAGGGAGGTCAGAGAAATCCTTTGGTCCTGCTTGAAAATGGCCCGTCTTAAGTTTCTGCAAGCCCTTGGTCCTGCCTATTCGGTTTAGCCAAGGCACCTCCTAGAGAGAGAATGTAGTAAGCCTTTGATTCTGCCTAAAACAAACCTGGCCAAAGCACTGAATCAGCCTTTAGTACCGCCTATAAGGCCTAACTGAAGCGCCTCCTAGAGAGAAGTTGAGTAAGTCTTTGGTTCTACTTAAGGAAAGCTAACCAAACGCACCAGACAAGCCTTTAGTATCATCTCCAAGGTCTTTCTAAAGCGCCTCCTAAAGGGAGGTTGGGTAAATCTATGGTTCTACTTAAGATAGCAAACCAAATGTGCCAGACAACAATCATCACTTAAGATGGTGCCAAAGAAATTCAAAATCAAACCTAACTATATCTTGAAGAATGGATCAAAAACAATCTTCTAGAGGAAGATCTGTCAAAAACAAGCCATTTGTGCTTCGAAACAAAATCATCAATCAATCTTCTAGAGGAAGATCTATCAAAAATGACCCGATTAGTGCCCCAAAGAAAATCAATCAACCTTCTAGAGGAAGATCTGTCAAAGATGAGTCGATTAGCGCTCCAAAGCAAATAAGCAATCTTCTAGAGGAAGATCAATCAAATATGAGTCGTTTATGCTTCGAAGAAAAAGTAATTTTCAAATTTCAGATGGGTTTTCTAGTCTATCTTATTAATTACCAGATGGGTTTTTTGATCTTCCTTCATTGTTACTAGATGGGTTTTCTGATCTTCTACTACAAGATGAGTTTTCTAGTCTAATGTTCATACCACCAGATGGTTTTCTAGTCCTCTATTCACACTATAACCAGAATTGTTCTGTGAACTTCTATTCAAATTGTTATCAAAAGGATTTTCTAATGGTGGTGCTTCCTTAAATTAGCTCTCAATCTTTTAAATTCATATTGGAATTCATATTTCTTATTAAACGGGAATCTTCGTTACTAAACAAGCCGTGGAGTATCTATAAATTAAGAAGCAAATTTCTACGTTAGGATAAACCTCATGGTCTACTGAAATGATGAATGCTTAGTCAGTCAAACTTATGGTGTTTTTAACAATCAAATTGGCAAAAACTTGGAATATTGGAAAGCAGACAATGCATCTCAGATAATTCAACAAGTTCGGAAAAAAAGTGCATATAATACATTCGAGGTAACATACATTCAAATATAGATTTAGTTACAATCTAATACATTATGTGCAAAGTTGTAGGTACAAAAATTAGACAAAAGAAGAGTGTGTTTAAAGCAATTTGTTGCTAAAGCTCAAAGCTCTGTGCAATCCTGACCATATCTTTAGCAATTAAAGGATCAGTAATGTGGTGAATGGTCATGCCCAAATGTTCTTTGATTTTCTATTCCTTTCTTCGAATAGTATCTGCATTAACAATTGAATCAATTTGAATTTTTAAAGAATGCTGCAAAGTCTTATTGGCTCCTTTAAGAGTTTGAACCATGCTTTTTAGTTCTTCAATTTCCTCTTTAAGAATGTACTCTCGTGCCCAAGCTTTTCAACTTGGCTTTCGTAGTCATTGAGACGTTGAGATACTTTTTCATTCCATTTCTTATTGAAATATTGTATGCACTCAAATTTAACTTGTCTGCTCCATTTGGAGATCACATCATTACTTAGATCCGGAGGAGGGATTTAGCAAAGTAGGAAATTCTTGACTAGCCAAAGATCGAGATCTAGTTGTTCTTGTAGGAGTAGGAGTAGGAAGGCCGAACTCGCCTGCACTTGCAATAAGTTCTAACGACTAGTAGTAGACTTGACTTTTCATTAACTCCACTTCAAGATCGTTTTTTATACAATCTAGCCATTCCGACATCAATCTCAACTGAAGGTCTAGATTCTAAGACTAAGTCAATCTTTTCTTTCAACTGTTGGACTCCTTTGTCTTTCTCTTCAATTTCCCCTTCCAAGCTAGAAGTTTGTTCCTTCAAACCTTAAAAAATCAATCTCAATTGGGAGTATTTCCTATGCCATTCTTGTGCCTCCAGATTATTTGGAAACCGTAAATCTGAAGTGACTTGGAAGACTGCCTCTTTTCAATATCAACTATTAGTTTATCTTTAATCTCGTTCACTCGTGAAAAAACATCAGGAGAATCAGATGCAAGTGCTAGTTGGTTTTCCAAATCAAAATAAATAATAAAAAAGTTAATACATGAAAATTGTTCTTTTTCATTAATCACAACAAAAATTTACAAACAATAAGGAAATTCAAATTACATTACGGTTCTGTTTTAGAACATTCAACTAACTCTTAAAGTTTTGAAACAACAATTTTTGCCTTTTTAAATGACACAATAGATAGGGTAAGAGTGGAATCAAAAGAATCCCTTCTAGGGTGTTAACAGAAGGGAATTGATGATAGTCCCATTCCACGACTAGAGAGCTATCGTAATCTCATATCCGTCTGATGTGATAGGTTTGAATTTCGCTCAGTATTTATCCTTTTCATCACCCAAGAAATCAAAGCAAAAATGAGGAAATTGCATGTAAATTTCTTGCAGATATCTAAGAAAGTAGTGTCTCGCTAGTTATGATGTTTTGAGAGTTAAAGCTTTTCTTTAAAATGCTTCTTTAACTTGACAAATTTATTCAAGAGTTCCTTGGGAACATGACTACTTGAGGTTTCTTTAATCTATATTGTATGATAAGTGACTAATAAGAGAAAAACAAAAATGATAAAATTCATAAGCTACTTTAGTTACATAGCAACTATACAATCATTCAGATTCATACAAAATTGATTTCTTATATAGTTCAGAAACAAATCTCTTCCTATTGTATTTAAGTTTTTCGAGAGGAAGGAAATGAGAAGAAAGAGCGATATATAGAAGCAACTCACGAGAGATTCAAACATGCCACGGGATGAGGATCGGACCCATGTTCGTCTAAGTATCTTCGATGAAGGCGCCTAAGTAAACCCCCGCAATTGGCTCCTAAGTAGGAGAAATTGACGAATTTAAACCTAGAGTAAACTCTACGAAGAAACTCCACTAGAGCATTCCTATCATCGATCAGCATCCAGAAGAGGGTCATGAGCTCTGCATTCTCTGTCAAAAGTCTCTCCTGATGAGGCATGATTTCTTCATCCGTGGAGCAATTTTCCTTTCTTTAAAAAATCTTAATTTTGATGCACTAGCAGCAAGACTTTTATATTTCATGGATAAATCATTGTACTCTTTCAATTGTCTACCCAACTCCTTATTCAGTCGATCCATTTCCATTTGTTTCTTTTCGAGCATAACTTCATAATGATATTTGGAATTCTTCCTTGACTAAAATGGTTAATGTATTAACTAAGAACTTTTGATAATTTAAAACTTTTAAATCAGGAAATCCGTACCTAAGAAAGTGGAATTTGAGATGAGGAAATATGCTCCTTCCCTTTGGATTTGTGACTTTAGGGAGCATTGTCCTTCTAAGGAGAATCCTCCCTTAAAGGATCAGGGATATCTGTGACCTTTGTATCTTGGACTGTTGAGTCCAGTTTAACATCTCCCAATCCATCCATTTTGTCTGACGGTCTAGGGTGACCCTTCTCATCACCACTACCATTGTCTTCATTATTGTTATTATCATTGTTATCACCATCATCATCATGATCATCGTCACCTTTATTATCATCATCGTCTTCCTCCCCATTAGACTTTGTTTCTTCATCAATTGGAGGGTAGTTGAATATTAGCCATTTTTCTACATCAATTTCCTCTGTAGAATGAAATTCTTCCTTAAGAGTCTTCTTGTCCTTCTTTATCTTAAGATTAAACTTTCTTTTAAACTTCTCATTCCAATCCGGAAGGAATGGAAAGTTTAAGTCTGGGAATATTCTTAGCATACGCCACAAACAAAGCATCTTCATAACACTTTTTAGTGATTTTAGAAAGAGAATTATTGAGAAAGAAAGTGACATTCTTCTTAGCATCACTAATAATTTTATTTGAATAAGCTAGGATGTTGGTTTTTCTTTGCAGCCTATCTTCTAGCGATTTGTTCTTCTTAGCTAGCTCGGACTTTTCTTCGATCACCTCCTCGAGATCTACTTTGAATTTATAAGTCTTCTCAAGGTCAACCTTCAAGTTTTTCACTTCTTCTTCTAACAATTGCTTAGCTTTCTTTTCCTCATCAAGAGAGAAAGTGAGTTTATTCTTTTCAAGAATAGCCTCTTCTCTTACCGCAGCGACATCAATCATACCATTGTTAAGCAAAGAGATTTTTCCTTTAAGTTCATCCACTTCGTTGGAAGGCCCTTGAGAAGCTTCTCAAAGGAGAAACATATGCTTTCCTACCTAGAATATATAATAAGTCTAAGTCAGAATGGGGTCTATAAAGTTAAAATTAACCAAATAAACAGAAATACATACTTATATAAGATGTTTCAGAATGATGAAAAGGTGATCATTAGAATAAGTTGGAGGCAGTGATGATCCGAGAGAAGTAATGGAAGGAGATCGAATGGCAAACTGAATAAGTTCATCAAAATTCACCACAAGAGGCTGAGCCTGAGCCTTTAAAGAAAGAGGATCATCTGAAGAAAGAAACAGACCAAGATCAGTGCACATGTGATTGATGGCTGTTAGAGAGGTGGGGAAAGTAATATTTAGAAGGGACTTGGGAGTTTGAGCCTCCTTTGGTTGCGTTGAAGTTTTACCCAAATTCACCGCTTCAGGACTCGAGTCAATGTTTATATATCCCTCCTCATCCACAGTAACAGGAGTGAAGTCAACCACAAGTTTGGGCCTTTTACTTTGAGAAGAAGAAGGAATTTTAGTAAGAACATCATTGCACGTTTCTTTTTCTTCTAACGCTCCAATGGCCCTAGAAACGGAGTCCTTAATAGAAATGAGTTTGCTCAACTGAGATGAAGCGGAAGCTTCATCTTTATTCTTCCTCTTTTTAGGAACACCATCTTTAACCCTTGGCTTTTTAGAAGCAACGACAAGGGCAGATGAGCCTAAAACAGAAATAGAAGTTAATAAAACAATAAAATTAGGAATTTAATATTAGCTATATTGAAATTTACTGGTAGGCTCAAGTTGAATAGGAGAAGAGATGGAGAAAACATTTCTATTTTGGTAACCAAAGATAGTTTCCCTTGAGCATTTTCTTTCATCATTGAGGGTTCTCTAAGTATTATATGATTATCTTGGATCAGTGAGTATTGACGGTGATTCGCTTTCGTCAAAAGCATAAGTATATCACTCCTGCTCTCAGATGTCACAGTCAAGGATTGAACAGTTTCACTATCAGTGAGGCTTAACTGTTTAGGAGCCGGATCTAAAAGAAAATACTTATTGTAAGAAAGTGATGAATATGACATAGGTAATAGGAAATAGAAACTTACTCGCAATACAAAAGGTTCCCCTAATCTTAGAGTTGCATTTGATGTGGAAGAATTGAGTCTCCCAGTCATTAGTTTTACTGATAACATTGGCAATTAAACTCTTCGGGAGGGGACGAATGTGATACAATGGGTTATCCAGTAGCACACTGAGTTTTGTAGGGCAAGCTATGTAATGAAGAACTTCAGCATTTAAGGAGGAAAGCTTAACCTCCTTAGAAAGAAGCTCTAAGAAAGTTAAGTAAGTGTATGAATTAGGAGATAGCTGGATTGGAGCAATATTCAGGCGCTCCAGAAATCTTAAGATAAAGCCTGGAAAAGGAAGATATGTGGAATGCCATATATAGATTAGGCTGAAGGCCAAAAACCCTTCTGGAGGCTTATCGATTCTACCGGAAGGACCGGTAGGAATAGCTTCTATGCCTACAATTCCAAATTGCTTAAGGATGGAATCTACCTCTTTTTGGGAGGTGATGAACGACTGGTTAAGAAGATTATGCACTTTCTTAGTAAAAAGAGAAGCTTTCAAGCTCTCAGCGGCCTTCTTGACTGCTTTTGTGATTGGTTTCTTGCCTTCCATTTGCCCGTCAAGTGATATTACACCAAATCAGAAAGACAACAACTAAAACAATCATAATTAGTTTTTACATGCCAAAACAAAGGTAAAAAATTTATTCATATGATATTTAGAATCATAATACCAAAACGATAGAGGACTAGAAACCAACATAATACTCATGATAAGTTGATGACCATTGGATAGTCAATGTTAACTTCATAAAGTACTTAAGCTTTTGGTCAAACAAAAAGTATACGAATGAAATGTCAAAGTTATAATAAGAAAGAAAACTTATAATGGTATAAAATTTATCATCCTAAATATACCTTAAGTGTCTTGATTGAATCAATGAATTTATAAATCAATGTCGAAGGTCATATCAGTAGCGCTATTGGTAGCTATAACGCAATGTCGCAACAGTACTCAATGTAAAAATAAGAATTAGCCGACATCAATAACTAATGCCGAAACAATTAATAAATCAATGTCGAAATATTTTATATAAATAAACAATATATTTTTGTAAAGTATAAATAACCCATGAGTTTGTTACTATAATTGCATTGCAAAATGAATGCGATATTGATAAAGTGTAGTATGAATAGCATTAATAAAATACAGCATAGAACCAATGCGGCATAAAATTTATGCGGTATTAATTAAACATACCATAGAGTTAATGCGGCATGGAGTCAATGCATCATTGATTAGATGTGGAATATAGCCAATATGGCATATGATATGGAATCAATGCGTTATGAAGACAATGCGACATTAATAAAGCACGATATAAAATATGCAGCATGAATAATATGTGATATCTACGTAAGCAATGTTGCACCTTTTATTTAATTATTGGCGACATAAGTATCTCACACCATAACAATTACCAACTACTAAGTAACGCTATAAAGTGCAAGTTTTGAAAACTAAGAAAACGATATCAAGTTTTGGGTCTAATAAACTATTCATTTTGTGTTAAGCTAGAAATTCCCAGGTTTCGAAATTAATATTGTCCGACTTTAATTAATCCAATAAATCATCTAAACGATGTGAAATTTTTTTTGTCAATTCAATCTAAAAATACAATTGGTTATTAATTTAAACGATAATACGAAAATCAACATCGAGATCGTGCAATTAAACCCGAGTTTTAATTCAAAATCGATAAAATCCAAATGAAACCCTAATAATAATTTTGATATAAAATTCAAGTTAAACGATGCAAGTAAAATCAAAAAGCAAACCTTAATAATGGCTTGGATGTCTGAAATATGAGATTTTTAATGGTTTTGATAATCCGGGAATTTCTTTTGCTTGAGATTGAAATGCAGGTAAAAGAGGAAGAAGGAGAAGATTTGACTATTTATAGTGAAAAAGAGGACTTGGAGCTGCCATTGGATCGACTTTAAAT
Source organism: Allium fistulosum (assembly GCA_030737815.1). Taxonomy (NCBI): domain Eukaryota; kingdom Viridiplantae; phylum Streptophyta; class Magnoliopsida; order Asparagales; family Amaryllidaceae; genus Allium; species Allium fistulosum. The sequence goes on from CM060906.1 coordinate 427,112,650, forward strand.
GTACGATTGGAACTGCAAAGAATATCAATGGGCGATAAAGAGCCAATGCCAAAGGTATTGACTTGAAAAGTCAATGTTTCCTCCATGCTTGGGGGGAGGGCGAATGTTACTATCGTTATTAATCCTGAAGGTACACGGCATGACCATGATCTCAAATTTAAACAACGTCGAAAGTATGAAGAAAAATCAATGCCGAAAGCATACAATGTCGCCCTACATCAATAAAAAAATAATAGGTAATATCGCGGATCATCAATGAAGCCAGCAATACCGGATACCATCAATGTCGCATACCGCTTATAAGGTTGGATAAATGATATAGTGCCAACAATGCCGCATATTAGTGAGGGAATGACGACATTGGAAAGCTCTATGCCAAAAGCCATCAATGTTATAACAGCAAGATATAACATTGATGCCACATTCCATCAATGGAGTACTTCTTCCATATAGCCAGAAGAATTAATGTCGCTCCGGATTAATATCGCATCTCTCCAATGTCGCACTATTCTAATATCACCTACAAAGTAATGCCCTCTCGTATCAATACCGCTTATCATCAATGTCGCCTATTATCAATGCCACATGTTATTAATGTTGTTTATCATCAATACTGCTTATCATCAATGTCACTTGTTATCAATGTCGCTTGTTATCAACGTCGTCTGGTAACAATGTCGCTTGTTATCAACGTCGTCTGCTATCAACGCCGCTTGTTATCAGTTTCAATCATTGCCAATGTTGCCACTTATCAATGTTGCCGCTTATTGATGTCATGCCATATTAATGCCGCACTTCATCAACCTTCAAAGAAGGCCTAATATCCTCAATACAATGTTGATATTGAACATTATCAATGAAGACTATCAAGGCAAAATGGATGCTAAGTGCTGAAGTTCACCATTGAGCGAGTGGATGTTGAAGTATGATGTCATGCGCCATCAACATGAATAATGCTGGAGGTCTAGCATACCGCATGGACACATCGCAGCCATGCTGCATCCCTCAACTCCTATAAATACGGACCAAGGGGTATGAAGATGATGCGAATCATTCTTATCTCTTTTGTTAGATTTTAAATCTTGTAACCCTAAATTGATTTGGGGATTAAGATTCGATTGTAGCACCCTAACTATTGCGCATAAGACGTTGTACATTCAACATTATTTAGAATAAGAACAAGATTACTTGAATTATGGCTTGCTTTCGAGTTCCAAAACATTTATGATTCCCATATCATAACGTGCTTCGAATTCCAAAAGCACTTATAATCTTGAGTTTGATTGCTCTACATGATTTGAACTATTGACTCTCAGATATACGATATGGCTTTAGCTTTGATATTGAACATGCATAAGACATTCATGGATTCAATATGGTGCATACTCCATCCTAGCAACTTAGCTTGGGATTACTTAGCTTAGCAAAATCCACTTTCCTTATACTTTTGGGAGTAACGAAGAAATTTGTTTACATCAATGTCTAGGCTCAGCCATCCAAGCCGCGTCATCGATTTGAATCCTCTCTAAATGGCGATAAATAAGCATAGATCCCAATGCAAATGAGAACTTTTCCAGGAGAATAATTCTGATACTAAGTGACAAAATAATTGTACTTTCCTATACTAAAGTTTTTGTAAAAACTCATCAACGGCAGGTTATGTCAACTCGGTATTGTAAAAGTCTTCCGACTTGGTATGAATCTCTAAAGGAGGAAAGTATAAACTGAATGTATGGTTTTGTCCCGAATGACTATAAATCTCGATATGACTTTTATTTATTTTGTTTTCTATTTGACTGATAATTCTTACTGCTGTCTTCGCTAACCAGCCTACTAAATTATCCTAAAATTTTATTCAACAAATTGAAGCAAACCCTTCAATTTTTTGATGTTGGTCTTAATGAAAAATTGAATCAACAAGTCATATATTCGAAACTTATGTATCAACAAATCACAAATTTGAAACTTGTATACTTTAATTCGAACATTAAACATATATTGACATGTAATATTTCAAAGGGTACTTTTGGCACAGGTCCTTATTAAGTTTCAAAATTCACGAAAAGTCCTTCACTAAATTTCAGTGTAAATTAGGTCCCTGTTTTTTATTTCACGATTATTGCAGAGCATGATGCAACATTTCATAAAAGTTGCTGACATTTCCGCAATATTTCTGTACACTGTGAACATAGTGTATGAAAGTTGCTGAAATATCAACACTTATTTATAAAAGTTGCTGATATTTCAGCAACATTTATGTACACTGTGAACACAGTTTATGAAAGTTGCTGAAATATCAGCACTTATTTATAAAAGTTGCTGACATTTCAACAATAATTTTTCTTTGTTTTTACAATAAAACTTTGAAACGGATAGTTGCTGAAATATCAGCACTTATTTATAAAAGTTGCTAACATTTCAGCAATAATTTTTCTTTGTTTTTACAATAAAACTTTGATACAGATAGTTGCTGAAATATCAGCACTTATTTATAAAAGTTGCTGACATTTCAGCAATAATTTTTCTTCGTTTCCAAAAAACAGGGACCCGCTTTACAATGAAACTTTGACAGGGACCCGCTTTACAATATGAAAGTATGATAGGGATGCCTCCCTAATTTCCACTATTTCAAATATCATATAACTTGTAGCACTCCTTTAATACTTTATATGTAGAAAAGCACCATGTTTGTTATATATGTATAACGCATTTGTTTTGTTATATTTAGGTATATTATTCACCTAAAATAATTTTATGGTATGTGTGATCTTTTTTCAGACAATTGGCCAACAGCAAATTACGTGACAATTTATTTTATGTAATTGGTAACATGCATCAAACGACCAGATATAATATACCGTGCATAAAGTATAGCACAGTAGACAAAGCATGCATTTTGGTGAAACCCAGCTCAGTTCTCAATGTCAAATAAATTTATGATAATGGAATCTGTTATTACATTGGAAATGAAATGGGATTAGCTGCGGCAGAAACTGCAACTCTACAGTGCCTACTTCATGGAAACCCTTTCCTTAAATTTTAGGTATCATACATTTTTTACCTGTTCGTAGCTATTGACAACAAAAATAAAAGCTCTTTTCATCTGTACATCAGCCATTATTTCAACAAACATCATTTTCTCATAGTGATTCTGCAATGAGCTTGCTGGCTAGCAACCTAGATTACTATTTTTCTTACACCTATAAATTTAAGAAAAAACTGACATTTCATTTATGAACAAGTTAAAGTATGGTCACCCAATTTTATGATTAATTTACCATCCAGACGGACAATATGATGCGATTAACCCAACTTTATATTTTTTAGACGTTCCTTGTAACTTATTTACCTAATAATACCAAGGATTATTATGTGCATTAACAAAGAGCACTTCACAATATATATGCAAAAAATAATCCAAACACTTGCCCAACTAATATCAACCATAACAATGGCCAGTGTAAGTAGAGCACAGGCTTACTCACTAACTTATCATAATGCTTTTAAAACAATAAGCAAAGAAATGATACTCAGACCATGAAATTAAGGAAGTTACTCTATTAAGATTCTACAAATCTCAAAGTAACAATAATCTGTCAACACATATAGACATGCTTAATTTCAATATAATTCTTTAAAAGAATTTGATTTAAATACTCAAAAACATATCTCTAATTTTATTTTCATTTGGCTTTAAAACAAAAAAAAACAGATGTTTTCTCTACATCTTGAGCTGAGAGGACCAGTTACAGATTTATGAATATGCTTCCAAATCGGGTCATGCATATAATGCGGATTTGATAAAACGCCAAATTGAAACAAAAAATAATAATAGAACTAACAAACTGTCACCACTGCTTACTTGTCATGCAATGCCACATTGATCCCACGTCAAATGTATTATCTCCGAACTAACACATTTATTTAATGCTCTAATTAGCATTTCTAACGTCTTCTTTCTCTTTAATTTAAAACTCACACTTAATACATGTTTAAGCCGTCTCCTAAACTACCACCTCAGCATATTAATCACTCGCCCCCTCAATTTTACTATTATTAACCAAAATAACTCTTACGAATATTTGAAAAATAAAAATTTCATTCTCCAAAATGCCCTTGTTTTCACCTCGTTTTACTTTCTACACCCCGTATACAGACCGAGAGGCGCTCTTCCCACAAAATCGACCGCCCCGTTTTTCACATCAGCCCCTAAACAATCCATAAATATAAAAGTTCACACTATACCCCTTGATCTTTTTAAGAATTTATCGACGGCCCCAAAAGCTGGACATGCCACGTCCCTTTCCCACCTCTCATCCTCCACACTCTCGTGGGCCCCACTCAGCTTCGCTCTTACGACGTCCGTCGCGTCCACCTTAATCAAGTTCCATACCTCCGCCAACCGTCCGATCTTCCTCATCTGCTCCTTGGCAAGCAGCCACGTGTTCTCCTTTATCCGTCTTACCGTCTCCTCGTGGCCAATATTTTTTTCCCCAAAATACCCCCAGAACTCAGGCACACCGATGGCCTTATTCAGCCCCACATTCTTCTTCCAATCGGAATTCCTAAAGTACCCCTCCAGCTCCTCCACCATTCCCGATCCGACCATCTCATCAACTCTCCGATCCAAGTACTCCCTCAGCTCCGCCTCCTCCACGTGTACCCACAAAAAGCAGCATCTGTACTTCTCCGACACCAACGCTTGAATGAGGGAGTTGGATCCGCCTGCAACGACCGGAATCTTACCTCGTTTCGCAGCGTCTCTGATGATCTGATCTGCCATGGCTCTAAAGGCGGACGGAGCAAGCTCGCCTGAAGAAGGATCGACAGACCCTAAGAGGTGGTGCAGCACGCCACGGCGTTGATTGAGGGGTATTTTGTTGGTGGTGATGTCGAGGCCGGAATAGACTTGGATTTTGTCGGAGTTGATGACGTCGGAGTTGAGGCGGGAGGCGAGGTCGAGGGAGAGCTTGGTTTTGCCGGTGCCGGTGGCGCCCATAATGACGACGATGGAAGGTTTAGTGGGACGGAGGTGGTGGCGATGACGTGTCATGGAGAAGGGTTTTAGTTTGGCAAACAAAGGAGAGGAGAAGAGAAGGAGATGATTGTTGATGAACAGTTTCATTTGGATTCAAAAATACAGGAGAGGAGGGAATGCCATTTTAGTGGCAGTTTCATGCAGTGCTTTATTTGCAACTTTTTTCCTTGGTATTTCGATTTTCTGTCTAAAAAAAAACGGAAGATTAATGTGCTGGATTTTGGTTGTATTTAGTATCACTAGGTTTGTGTTTTGTTTTTATTTGAGAATTGGAGAGAGGGAACTCGCTCTTTTTATGGGTTTTATTTGGTAGTTTTTTGATTGAGGGAGTGTGTGTGAATGAGATGAGATGGTGTTTTTATATATAGGTAGGCTCGGTTTAAATATTGGTTTTAAGTACAACATTTTAATGGTGATTGTTCACTAACTATACTTATGTACGATTCCAATGTTATTTATTCCTGCCTACAGAGTTTATGTATCAAAGAGACTCCCTTGTGTGAACCTGTGAAATATTTTGACAGTAATTTTGAGTGTTCCTATAATGTTTCTTGTTAGTATAGAAATGGTAGTACAATTCCATTTTTGGATGATACTAAGACTGATCTATAAAATTGTGCCACATATGCATTCGAGAACAATGTTGATGGTGCTAATTAAAGGTTTCAATTCATGATAATACATAATTTACTTTCAATTGGAGCATCCTAACCGACAGAGGGAGAGGGACGTAGCATATGAGTTCTGCGTAGATGGCCGGGAAAGATACCGTGTGCTTCCCTAACGAAAGAGAATATAGAAAGAAAATAGCATTAGGCTTACCCGAGTTTATGTGAATTGCACTTATCAGATTTTCAGAAATAGCATAAATCGCAACGGGCTATTTCGACCGAACTCACCCCTGTTTGTACGCGCCAAAACTACAAATTCTACCCAACTCCTCCTTATGCGTCGATCTTCAGAAATCTTCTCTTGATTCCAAAATGTCAATATCAAAAAATTCCTATAACACTAAAAGAAAGACAAGGAAGACATGGTAATCAATTTTAATGGATAACTGGAATATTATACCAAACCAACTTTGATACTTATAATCGGTATATGTTAGAAGACAACAGTAGCGGTAGAAGTCCTGTAAACGGAAGAAAGGACAACCGAGTATCGATTGGTGGTAGACTACTTTATCGAAGATCCAACATACAGTCCGAAAATATTTCATCTTCACTTTTGAATTTCAAAGAAAATATTAAACAAAAATTTTTGATAAAATTAAGAATTCAAATGTTTTGCCTACGCAACGACCGGATGTTTGTAACTAAAATAGACTCTTTTCTTAAAAAAAAAAAGGTGGTTGCTCTTTGAATATTATGCAATGGTACTACAACAGATTTACTCGATGACCATACCCGTGTTAGTGAGTCTATTGCAACTAAAACATTGAAACTATTTTGAGAAACAATTATCAATATCTTCGAAAAAAGTACGTAGAGGGTCTGATGCAATAAATGTTGCAATTGAGTGAATGGATGATCCTTTTGTAAACTAAAAATAATAACTGACTTTCTATCTATGGTTCCGCCTTCTCCCTCTTTCACCAATCTCCTCGTTCGAGCCTTCTTAATTTTTTCCACCTTCGTGATCATCCTTTCCCTACTTCAACCATTACCAAATGTGTCTTCATATTTTTGTAGAATACAATAGCCTATGATTTTTATTTGATGATAATAAATATATATATATATATATATATATATATATATATATATTCGTTTAAATGTATTTATTATTGTACTATTTTATTTTTCATATAATTAAATAAATATTTGTTGGATAAAATAAAGAACACATAATTCAAATTCAAACAAATATTTTATTCAAACAAATATTTATTACAAATTCAAATAGTACAAATTTGAGCTCTCGTTACATTTATACATTTATACATTTTCAATTACAATACAATTTCATACTACAACACAATTTTCACTATACAAATTTTACATACATTTTACACCTCACTACATATTCACTCAATGCTCGTATTTTTATCTTCAACTCTATTCCAGTTTGTATTCAGTATCTGAATTATCTGTAAAATAAACACTAACGCAGTAAAATTGAAAAAGAAATATTTTGCAGTTCAAAATGAAGTGTGTGTTTTTGAAAATATTGTTTGCCTCGGTTATTTGGGTTGTTCGTCATCATTTATTTTGAATTCATCTTACACGAACAGCTTGTAACATGCACAGTGTATCACCGTACATATCACAAGGCCGTGCACATCGATATACACTTGTGTGATAAAATTACAGGGACATGTGAGCACAAGGTCAAACCCAACCAAATGGTGGATTCAACTCAGGCGCAAAACAACATACAACACTTCAAATATACACATGGTCAAACCAGATTTCAAGTGGTGACAACAGAGCATGGAAGTGAAGCCTCAATCAAGACTTCAAGTACAAGGTAAATGACTAGTCTAGACATATCAATGCAAATCTAACAAGTAAATAGAGCCAAGACACTATAACTCGACAATCAGACATGCACATGATACCATATGCAAGAACCAAGTGCACATGAAACAGAGGTCAGAATCACAAGTATGTCAGACTCCAAGAGGACACAACCACACATGCAACTGCAATGTTATGAAGTCATGACCACAAGACAACATGAGTGGAAACTACATACATAAAGATGAACCAAACCAAGACCAGTAGTGGTTAACTGAATGGATGAAAAGCAACTGACTCAAAGTGGTAAATGCTCACACATGAAGGCTCATAATTGGACTAGACTCAAGAACATGAACACGTACAACACTCAAATGAACCAGACCAGATCAATCAGCAAGACCAACATGAAGTCTCAAATCAAAACATGTCACTTGACTCGACCAGCATGCACAATGAATATGCAATCACACTAACATATATTGGACCAAATCAAGGCCATGCACTAGAACAAGACTGCTCAGAGACAAGCAGTGGTAGACTCAAAGGATCAAGAAGATTCACATGAATACAAATGTACACTTGAAGAATCAAATGCAACAGCAAGTTCATAAACAACTGAAAACAAGTGAATGGCAACCAAACAAGGTCAACAGCATCCAGACTCAAAGCAACCATCACAATGCAAACCATGGAACAAAAAGACCACATGACTCAAGAATACAAAACTCAACAGACTTCAACATGCACTGACAACACTACAACAAGCCTCGACCAAACAACATGCAAGCACTCAATCTCAACAAGCTCAGTTTCACCAATGCACACATGAGAACACAAAACGCAATGGCATATACAAGACTCAGACCGCAAAAGGTTTCAGACCACCATCAACGATGCAACTAAACAAGTGATCAAGTAACAGTAATGCAACAAGCTCAGTTTCAACACTGCAATCAGTTCAACAATGCAACATGAAGACTCTACATGATTCAAAGGCAAACACAAGGACTGCAACAACGCATATATGCACACATACATATGTATGTATGTACATATATGGTGATAACACAAGTATATACATATGCAACATGGTTCGAAAAGAAATAATCAGAAGTCGTGGGTCATCAAGGTACAGAGCAAGGTAACATGAACTCGCAAGTTAAGGGAGTGAAATTTCAGCAGTGGATAGTTTTAAAAAAATTCGAATACTGCTAGGAGAAAATAATGGAACATATTATCTCAAAATTCAAAATATCGAAATCATAGGAACATAGAAAGAAAAGAACGCAAAGAAAGTCAATAATGAACAAGTCAGAGTAATCACCAGCATTCAATCAAAATCGAATGGCCGAACAAAATTATCATGAAGAATTCAAACAATATATACGAATGAAAATTTAGGGATTTTATCCCTATAAATTAAACCCGTTACATCATCGACAAAAATAGGAGTTCGAGCCCAAGCAATTAATCATAGCATAAATTCGAACATATTTGAAAACCAAAAAGGGTTGAATATCACATACCAAATTATCATTCAAACTCGAAGCGACCGCATGTACGCAAGAAACTTGAAGAAGCATCAAATCATATTTGTAAATTGAGAGCATACCAGTATTCGATTCGAGCTCAAATTGTTCAAGGCGGCGACTTCAATCAAGAAACCCTAAATTTGTGAAGAGGAACGAAAAAAAGAGAGCGGCCATGAAAATAAAGAAAAGGAAAGAACGGCCAGAGCAAACGAATTGAAGAAAAAGGAAGACTGTTCTATTGTTATAATTAGGCAGGCTTTTAATTGTGTTTGGGCTTAGAGTTATTAATATGATTTTATTTATTTAGTTTGTTTTTAGTTTTAATTTGTATTTACTTTTTAAATTGTGTAACTTTCTAGTTGTGTGACTAGGTAAAGAACTACGGTGTTGTAGTTCGAGAATTCGCAACTCAATGGTTGAGTCATGGTAGGGTTTGGAGCGTAGAGTTAGGTTAGTCATTAGTGGGTGTCGCAAGTTTACGCATGTAAGCATCCGACTACTTAATTTCTAGTAGAAACCTTAGGGGTAGCATGTAGGTGGGGTTTTGCCGAAGCGGGGTAAATTTGTGTGTGAACTCTTCTGCATTATTTTCTGCTGTTGATTTTTATTTCCTCATTAATTTTTATTATTATTAGTATCACCCTATTCACCCCTAGGTTGAAAACGATCCTACACTTTTTATTTTCAATCGCGATGCCAAAGAATAAAGAAGCGCGATCTCGTGTCTCCACAAGCCCTACTGTAGCGTCGCATACTTTCACATCCTTCGTAATGCCCAGTTCACCTCACACAGTCTTGGTCCCAGCGTCTGAAACTTTATAACCATCGATCTTCCTAATATGCCTTGTGATGTATCAAAGTCAAATTTGCAATGCCATAATGGTTTACCACCTCTATCCTCGTCGCTTACTCCTTTAATTAATTAGGTACTACCTGCTGCGATTGGACCTGTCTCCCCTACTTTTGTCATCAAGAATGGTGACACAGCTCATGCACTAGTCTCTAAAGGCCCGAAAATGCCTGTTGTTGATTTACAGGGTACAATTATTTTTCCTGAAGTTTTGGAGTGCAACAATGTGTCAAGCCAATCTATCCCGGCCACAAATCCTATTAAAACTTGGTCTTCTCTTTAGAAAATCAAGCAACACTAGTAAGTACTTGACAGAGTTAGGCATATGTCCTAGGAGCAATTATGTAATTTGTTATGTATATCTAACTTGATAACCAATCTTGTTTATAATAAATTTGCTTGCTTTTCATAATAGACTTTGTTATATAATGATATGATTGATTAAGTAATTAATTTAAATTATATTTGAATAGAAAGTCCACAAATGATATGTTATATGATAATAATTACAATGTGTCGTAATCATGAGAAATTTATCACATTAAAATAATATATTATTTTAAATATTACTAGTCAAGAAATTCGAGAAATGATATAGATACATCCATTGAGACAAGATGTTGCTCAATTTTCTCGCAAGTAGTTAGCAGGTCATTCAAAGATAGTTCGATCCAATCAAAGCCTGCCCAATTGATCTGCCACCGGCCCGTAAAGACTACCTCTTGCCCATGTTTGTCTCAAACCAACCTTTCTACCCAGCAAAGCACTAAGATGAGACCCCATCGTCTCATCCCAAAGCAACCTTCACACTTAAACAAGTTCTGGATCAGGTTCGGCTCGGTCCCAACTGGCTCCCCTATATCAAACTACTTCCAGCGGTAGTTAAAAGCTAAAATAATTCATCCGACTTCACATCAGCCGACGTCGGGCTCCTATCCAAGTCCTACCCAAAAGATACCACGTCAGGCAAGAATGGTCATTCTCAATTGAAGTAAAAGTTGGTCAGCTTGCCTTTGAAGTAAATGGCTTGAGGACGTGAATAGAAGCTCAAGTCACCATGAACATTGTCCCGCTAGCTCCTACGATAGTCGGCTTGGTCGACCTATCTGCTCGCAAGCCAATGCCTCCTAGCGATTACGATCTCTTGAACACTGTCGGGACCTTGACGAGGGTGGTGCCAAAGACAAAGCAGATAGATATCCACATCCATTCTGGAAGGTATGCCACATGCATGGCTAGCAGAATTGATCTCTCCCTGGACATGGCTTCGTCTGTGAGGCTAATCCACCGTCGTTCCCCTTCAATGGAATGGCTACCAGCTCCTAATCATCCACGAACTTCTATGTTTGATCATCTCAATGGTAGTCTCCCTACCATCAGTAGGGCGTGCAGGGATCCCTCAATGTACTCTTGATCCCATAGGGATATGGCTGAAACGGGAAAAGAGAAGAGTATCCATGCATTCCAAATCCGCCCTAGTGCATAGAGTGAGATCTCCAACTTGTCCTCATCGTTTTCCATCTAGTTATCGATCTTACTCCACCCCGACATTGGCTAAGCCCTCAACCTTTGGTTTACTATAACATCCCACAAAAGGCTGATCCCAACCTTAGGGAAGCAATGCACGTCCTCCGCTAATAGATCAACATAATGCAAGCTCGAAATGCTGGGTGTGAAGCATTCTCAAACGACGAGAATGGTGAATTAGTCTCTTGTGAAATCCTGGTCACTTAAATCCATCATGGTATGTCTTACCGCCAATTGAAAAATATGATGGGAGTGTGCCCATCTGACCACATCATGACATTCAACTCCATCACTTGTGCCGAACTGCTCTCCGACTTAGAAAAATGCTTGCTCTTTCCCTCCACCCTTGCAGAACCGACCTCCCGTTGGTTCTTTCACCTACAATTGGGCAGTATCCACTCCTGGCCCAACTGTGCACGGACTTCAAGACGCATTTCTTTATATCCTATGCCTATGTCATTTTGGCTAGCGAGCTGTGTAATATTAAGCAGGGTCCTTCTGAAAGCTTGCGGTAGCATGTTGGCCGCTTTAAAAAAGAGTCAACCTAGGCTAGGGGTGCGGATGTGAGCAGCTTGGTCATGGCCCTATGCTCAGGGCTTAAGTACAAGTTTAGGATGTGGAGAGAGCTCTAGGGATAACTGGCTTCCTCCCTAACCGACTTCTATCAACGGGAAAAGGACATGATGAGGATGGAAGACGTAGATCTTTCAGACTGGAAAAGCGAGGCAAATCTCCTCGCCCAAACCAACACTAGCAACAACAACATTCACCGCAACAGCGGTCGTCAAGCCGACGTCAGAAGGCATCCATAGGTTGGCCCTCCCTATAGGCCTAGGAATTATAATTATTCACACTTGAATAGGGACATCGCCACCATCTACCTTAATACCAGGAACCAAGTGCAGTATCAATGGCCCACCACCATCAAAGATGAAAAGTAGAAGGAACCTCGCTGCAATTCCAAGTACTGTGAGTTTCATCGAATCAACGACCATTCCATAATAAAATGTCATGTGCTCAAGGATGAGATTGAAAGGCTCACCCAAAAAGGAGTATCCCTAGAATTTGTTTGACTTCAGGTCAAGCAAAGGGAAAACCAATAAGAAGGGAAGAATCAGCCATATACATCGAATAACGCCAGTGTTCAAGCTATCATCGTGGTCCTAAACATATGCGGTAGACTGCATGTGGTCAGCAGTAGCTGAGGGGCCTAGTCCCGATATTAAAGATAAGTGGCACTACTAAGAAGGTTTTTTCTTGGAGTCCTGGGTGTCCAAGACGGACCGATTGGAATCGAAGGGACCGATCAGCTTCTCGACCTAGGGTAGGAGTAGTGTCCTACCTCCATCATGATCTTATTGTCATTACTCATGCCTTAGCTAACTCCAATGTGCATCAGGCTTTGTGACCGGGGGCGACCCGATCAATGTCATGTTCAAGAGTGTTTTTAAAGCCCCCAGGCTTCTTGCCTCTAGTCTCACCCTATCTACATCACCCATATATAGCTTTACGGGTGTTTGGCATTGTTCCATTGGGCACAACCTTGCTCGTAACAACATTCGACCAAGAGCTCTTCGTTGTAAAGATCCAGGTAAACTTTGTAGTTATTGAATTTCCATCTGCTTATAACCTATTTAATAAGACAATCGGTACTTGTCGAGCTAGATGTCAACATCCCCTACAACCGCCTTTTCATAAAGTTCTTCATCCATGATGGGGTCAACGAAATCAGGGTCAACCAGAAAACAAGAAGGGAATGTCATAGAACATCCCTTAAGCAAGAAAAGAAGGGTGTTCTCATGTTATAGCAAGAACATTCCACCATCAATGGTGGGTTTTTGAACAGATCTAGCAGGTTGATCAATAATCTAGTTCTTCCCAAGGCTGCCCCCAATCACGTGGTATTTGCAGCAGCCCCTACTCTCTCATAATCGACCGCCTCATCTGAAATAAGGATGCATCATAACCTTGGGTCAGACTCATCATTACAGATAAGTTCTTCACAAAAAAGAGCATAACAAAACTACCTATTCCTTATGAACGGGCTGCATATAGCCCGTCTTACCCTCAAGTCCTTATGAGCAAGCTACGTATAGCCCACCTCACCATCATGCTATTTACTTACACTAGAAGGTATGACCTAAGCAAATGTGCTCTAGTTCAATTCGGTATCAACGGTCGCTTTACAACCGGTAACGTGTCACCCAACTTAATCTCATAACCCTATGCGCTTAGGTTTTGGGCTCGTCCGCCACTCTACGCTAGATCACTTGTCGCTCAAAAGAACTTGCGAGTATATTTGCATTTTAGCTCATGTCGGACAAACTGCCACTCTACATCCTAGTCGTTACTTGGCTACATTAACGACTGTATCCAGCCCGCCTTATTATCACATCGATGGTTGGCATAATTATAAAAAGAAAAAAAATCCACAGAATAAATATAAGGATTATTGGATACTCAAGGAATTTTGCTTAACAAGTCATACAAATGATCAGGTAACACAATATATTTCTCAAATCTGAGTTTTCAATAAAAGATCTACTTCATTCAGTTCAAAAGAGCACGAGGGCACAATGCCCACCCCGCTAGGCTTACAGCGATATTCTTATCACTTAGTTGAAAAGAAGAAAAGGTAAATAGAAGAAGAAGCACACAAATAGATTTTCCATGGAAGGCCAACAACTTTTCTGTGGAAGGACAGCTCGCAATCTTATCACTGCCTAAATTTCCCCTAGCTTCGTCGGATAATCATTTCAAAAACTTCAACCGATTGAGAACTTGTTAAAGAAAATGGATCTTGCTCTCATCTTTAAAGCCTTTTACATCGAGTCTCACAAGAGACCCTGGAAAGCTTTTAGACAACCTCGTCAAGGGGAAAACTAAGGCTTCAGCCATGGCAAAAGAAGCAAAGGCCACGACACCTACTCCTTTTAAAGAAGCGCGGAAGCATTTAAACCGACCAAAGGTCAGGATTGTCAGAGCCTCGAAGCAAGGAAGCACTATAGCTTAACCTGGATCAATAGTCCGAGATTGATGTCCAACCATCATCAAAACCTTGGTAGGCAGGCAAGATCCAAGTCAAGCGGCAAGCCATTGTCCGCCCCAAGAAGAAGTTTCCAACCAATGTTTGAATTGCTGTTAATAAGAAGCAATTCAAACACCTAAGAATTTTCTTCTTTCTCAACATCTCAGCTAAATTTGATACGCACGGGGAAGGGTTTGAAAAGGAAATAGTTGATGAGACCAATAGCTTTTTATCGACGAAGAATTGCAAATTATTCATAAGCATTGAATTTTATTCATAAAGAGCGATTTTATGGGCGTAGGGAAGAAGAAGATTAAGCGGTATTTATATACCTACGCCTTCAATTGCATGCGTTTAATTCAAAATGCAAAATGAATCTCAACCATTCAAAAGAGATCAACATTAAGTCAAGTCATGCATGTGGGGAGACGTGACAAGCCTGCTGTCTTGTCTTCAACAACAAACCATCAAAGTCAATTACCCAAAGCCATTTGAAAAGAGCACTAAATAAGTTGTAGAGCCATCAATCACAAGATTTGAATGATTTTTCAAGATCGCACCCGCAATTGGATACAGACTGGGGTAAAATGTTTCCTAATTTTCTCACAAGTAGGTAGAAGGCCAATTAAAGATGGTCTGGCCCAATCAAAGCCAGCCTAATTGATCGGGCACTGGGTAGAGGCTGTCCTAAGCCCATGTTAGTATAAAACCAACCTTTCTACTCAACAAAGCATCAAGATGAGGCTTGACTATCTCATCTATAACAACCTTCACAGGTAGACAAGATCTAGACCAGGTCCGGCTCGGTCCTGACTAGCTCCTCTATATCGAAGTACTTCCAACAACAGCTAAAAACCAACACAATTCATCCAACATCAAATCAGGCGATGACCGACTGCTATCCATGTTAATACGTCAGTTATTGATTTTGATGACAACAGCCTTAATAACAATAGTAATCATTCATATAAAATACAGATACTAATGTTTGCCAAGTTATATAGTATATAGTGTAGGATATTACACATGTGTTGAATCAAATACTGTATAGTATAAAAACTCAAGAAATAGACATGAAGACTCATGAGTAAAAAGACAAACATATGAAGATCTCAAGATTATAATATAGTGTATAGAGTCATAGTATATTGTTAAAGTCCTTAGTAGCAATCTTTGATATATATCTCTTATTTTTTTATCTTTTATATTTTTAAAACAAAATAAATTTTCAAAATATATTTCATAAAAAATTTTCAAAGTTCAGACTGTCTGTAAACTATGTTCTAACTACTTTACAAAGTATCAAATTATTTTACAAAGTATTGGATTTCAAAACATTTTAAAAGAAACTAGTTTTTAAAAAATACATGTATATGTCGACACATGGTATGGACATGTCGACATATGTGCCGCGAAATGGTTTTTTAAATTTTGAAAAGAAGTGTCTATTCATAGCAACTGTTCGTGAACGGACACATCTATTTATTCACTATATAAAGGGAAGTTCAAACGAATATTTTGATAGTCATTAACTTATTTTCTTCCCTGCTCTTACACTCTTGAAAACTCCATTAAAAATATACTCAATTCTCTTCAAAATCATATAGAATTAATTCAAACTTTATTGTATTGATTCACTCCTACTTTCTTACTATTCTAGAATCATCTCTCTCAAATCAATCAAAGTGCTGTTCAAGAGGCTATAATATCCATTGTATCCCGAGTTTAAGAAATTATCTTTGGAAAAACCATCAAACTCTATTTGTATTTGCTTTGATGTGCTTGTAGCCCATTCAAATCAAGTGGGTCTGCTTGGTAGCTTGGAAATCTAAGTGGATGTGCTTGTAGCTCGTCCAAATCAAGTGGGTGTACCCTAAGCCTAGAAAATTAGAAGGGTGTGTCTCGTGGCCCCGAAATCGAGATTGCGATTAGGTTTTCCTTCTGCTCGTTTAAAGATTGGCATTTGAAAAGAAATATGCATAAGCAATTGTATGGGACTAGATGATGGAGAAATCCGAACCAGTATAAAATCCCTGGTGTCATCTCTCTAACTCTTTACTTTGCTTTACTGTTTTTATTTTTATCTGTGATTGCATCTTTGATTGTTTAATAATATAATTATATGTGGTTAATTTGAGATTAAATATTTAATTTAAGAGAATTTTAAAATTTACAAAAGTTAGAAAAGACTATTCACCTCCCCCCCATCATTGTTTAATTAGCCTTAAGATCCATAATTCCGCGACCCATAATCTAAGCCCCCCTCCCCCGAGCAGACAACACATCAGACAAGAATAGCCTTAGGATGGACTGCCTTTAGCTTTTCTTCAGTATAGGTAACTCCAACCGACATTAGACCTCTCTTTTGGCCGCCTCATGCCCGATCATTAATCATATTCCCCATTTGATCCTCAATAAGACTCCAAGTCTCTTCCATGCCGCCGACAGACGATTAGCCATTTCAGCCATGTAGGCACTCAAGTGAATGACAAAGCTGACCATCCATCCATCCAAAGCACCATAGTCAAGCTGATAGACTAACGTGGCTTACCATCTGCAATAAATGTGCATTTAATGCAAGCCCACACCTAATACAGTGAGGCAACGAGTATGTTTTCATCCGTTGCACATCTTTTGTTACACTTTACAACTGTCGAATACACACCTCTACAATCAGATCAACGGTGAATCACTTTTTTTGCCAACTCTATAGCATGATCTCAATTGTCTGCCATCTACTTTAGCTGCTATAAATACATTTTTCTTTGAAAATTCAAAAGGGTTGAAAACTGGTTAAAACATTCTAGAATCTTGAATACTACACATACTTCAGCACTCTTGTGACCGCATAAGTCTTTAAGATAACATAGCCTTGTTAGTCTTGATTACCCCCTTTTCCTTATTATTCTTTTGTAATCTACTGAAGTTGTGAGTGAAATATATAGTAAGAGAACTTCATAGTAGATGTAGGCAGTTTTGCCGAACCATTCTATATCTTGTGTTATTTACCATTCAACTTGCGTGTTTAACTCCTCATTTTCTCTATTTTTAAGCTTAGTGATTAGCTAGTAACCTTTTCTTTTCACAACGCATTAATATCATTCCAAGGTTGGCTAGGAAACTAGTCAACGCTAGAGTATATAAAGCTCTCCAAATGTTGGGTGGTGTATTACTCATGGCTGTTGGAGAACCATAAGGTTACATATTGATATTATTGGAAATCTATGGAATGATTTACTTAAGAGTTTCTTGTTGGTTAATTACAACTAAGGTCAAACAGGAGATCTTGAAGTGATGATGTTACATAGTTTCCTCGACGTGAGAATACTATGGAATTTCAGTGTGGATACTCCACTTTAATATAGTTAAACCATATCATGGCGATCCATTGAGGGACTAGTTGGATATGACTTCAAGCATTGGAAGTGAAATATTATGCAATAAAGAATTCAACTCCTTAGTTATAAGAGATTAGTATCACGGTCAACTATAGTTAACTCAAAGTCAAAGTCTCTGGCCAAAGTAGTATGGTTAATAATAATTCTTACTATTAAACCAAGGATTTTGTGTTTGACTAACCAAGTTGAATGTCGACGATATAGGAGATTTGAACAAAACCCAATTCCATAAGTAATAAAGTGATATAGTTTGACGAATAGAATTGGTGTGAATAATCATTACTGTTAGGTACACTTAAAATAGTAAAATTGGATTTTATCAAAAAGATGTGTGAATGATAAATTCGGTCAAACTGTCACACCACTAGCTAAGATGACGTATGAACATTAATACTCGAATTGGGAGATCATCCCCATATTATTAGTATATGCCCTTTTATTTAGTGTTCCCTTTACTTTTACTTTGTGTAGCAAAAGTCTGATGAGATTTATAATGAAAGATTACTAGACCTTGTCATTAGTTCTAAAAAAGCATGTGTTACAACAAATAAAGATGCCGAATATGTAGAAGATGTGTCGAAACTCAAGATGCCAAAAGAAGTGGAACTTTCAGCAGGAGATATCGCATCATTGAAAGATATTGAGTATATAAGCACAAGGAGGGTATATCGAAATTCAGAAGATATCGAGCCGTTACAATTATATCTATTATAACACATGTACAAGCAGCAAAGGGTGTCGGACTACAATGGGTATGAGAGATATCGGATATCCACAGTTGTCAAAGATGTCGCATATCATAAGTGTCATCATAATTATGCATATTGGTCAACTCGAATGAGAATTTTTATGGAAGCAAATGGTTTAGAAATATGGTCAACAACTCAAAATAAGTATGAAGCACCTGAAACAAATATTAGCACATGGACAGATGCACAAAAAACCGCTGCTTTTAATAATGCTAAAGCTATAAATGTACTATTTTGTTCTCTTGATAAAAATGAATTCTCACGTGTTATGTTATGTACTACAACATATGATATATGGCGCACTTTACAAATTACACACGAAGGTACAACAAAGGTCAAACAAACAAAAATATAAATATTACAAAATCAATTTTCATCTTTCAAAATGAAACAAAATGAGTCAATTGTTGACATGTATTCAAGATTTCACACCATACAACACGATCTTATGGCACTAGGAGTTAAATTTACTGTTTTGATTTAGTATCTCAAATTATCAACTCTTTAACAATTGAGTGGGAAAGAAAAGTACCGGCTATCGAAAAAGCTAATGATCTCTCTGTACTCAAAGTTGAAGAGTTGATTGGAAATTTAATGTCATATGAAGCAAATTTGCAGGCCAGAAAGGAGCAAAATCATGAAAATAAGAACATAGCATTTCAAGTGAGCAATGAAGATTCTGAATTGAATGAATATGAAATTGTTTTTATTGCTAAGAACTACAACAAATTTAAGAAATTCAAGAAAATGACTAAATTCCAAAATAACGGAAGATCAAACTCATCAAATCAAACTTTGATTAAGTGCTTTGGATGTGATCAATTTGGACATATGAAGAAGGATTGCTCAAAACTCAACATCGAGAAGAAGATAAGTAATTTTGAGAAATTTAAGAAAAAGAGAGGCATTCCAAGTCACATGGGATGACTCTGACTCTTCTTCTTCATCCGATAGTGACAGTGAAAGTGATACAGAGCAAGCAAATGTATGTTTCATGGCACACACTAATGAGGTATGTCCCAATCTTACTTATGATGAAATTTTAGAAATAAGTATGGAACTCGATGAAAAATGTAGAGAAACAAAAAAATTAAATAAGGTATATGTTGATAAAATAAATCGATTAGAACTTGAAATAGGGTTACTAAAAGATGAAAAATCTATTTTAGAAGAAGAATTAGAAAATGCTCAAGAAAAATGTAAGGATCTTTCTATTGAAAATAATGCTTTATATTGTGAATTAGAAAAGGTCAAACTAGAAAATAATAAAATTAATAATGAACACACTATCTTAAAAGATAATCTAGAAATTTCAAGGTCTGAAAATATTGATCTTCAAAATAAGTTGGATAAAATTACAAATAATGTTACAAAATTTAACAAAGGGAAACAAGACTTGGAGAATTTAATTAAAATTTCCAAGCCATTCAAAAATCGAAATGGAATAGGATTTGAGAATAAAACAAAAATTACAAAGTTTTGTAAGATTTATACTAAGATAAAACCTTCTTCCAAAAATAAGAAATTAATCACAAATTCAAAAATGATTAAAATATGGGTTCCTAAAACAAATAACAACCTAATTAAACAAAAATATATAGGTAATTATATGAAAGAAGTAATTCACAATAATAATTACATTTCTAAAGGAACTAAACCATCTTGGGTATGGTTACCCTCACAAACTAACACTTAGGACCCAAAAATAAAATGGGTACTAATTTAAATATTTTTATTTTTTGTAGGTATCCAAATACAAAGATAAAGAGAAATGGATATTAGATAGTGGATGCTCCAAGCACATGACAGAAAATGCTCACATGCTGTCAAATATAAAATACATTGATGGTGGCACTGTAACTTTTGGTGATAATTTAGAAGGGTTCGTCATTGGCATTGCAGAAGTCATTAATATCGGTATCTCTAACTCTCCTATCATTACAAATGTTTTATTAGTAGAAAACCTAAAACATAATCTTCTTAGTATAAGTCAGTTGTGTGATAAAGGTTTTGAAATAAAATTTAAAAAGATAAATGTAAAATTTTCGACCAAAGCAAAAATTTACTCTTTGAAGGTTTTAGAAATCGTAATATATATATCCTAAATATGAACATTAAAAATAATTCAGATTTATGTCTATCCCCAAATCATGACGATCCTTGGATTTGGCACAAACGTTTTTGTTATATAAATTTTAAATATATCAACAAACTAGCAAAACATGATCTAGTTAGAGGTCTACCTAAAATTAATTATAAAATTAAAAATTTATGTAATGCTTATCAAAAAGGCAAATTAAAGAAAAGTTCTTTCAAATCTAAAAATAAAATATCTACTAAGCTACCATTAGAATGACTTCATTTAGATTTATTTTGACCAACACAAGTACGTAGTATAAATCATAACAAATATGTGTTCGTAATTGTAGTTGATTTTTCAAGATATACTTGGACATTATTTTTAAAACATAAAAGTGACACTTTTGGAATGTTTAAAATCTTTGCAAAACGGATTACTAACTTAATGGATTTAAAAATAAAAAATATACGCAGTGATCATGGAGGAGAATTCAAAAATGAATTTTTTTACTAATTTTTGTAACAAAAAGTGAATTAGTCATAATTTTTCGATTCCACGAACACCACAACAAAATGGTGTAGTTGAAAGGAAAATCGAACTTTAAAGGAATATGCACGAACACTACTAAATAGTAATAATCTACCCAAACATTTCTAGGCTGAAGCCATTGCCACTGCCTGTTATGTATTAAATCGTGTCACACTTCGACCTATGACTAAAAATACATGTTATGAAATATTTTATGGAAGAAAACCAAAAGTTTCGTATTTCAGAACTTTTGGGTCAAAATGTTTTATTTTAAATACTAAAGATAATCTTGGAAAATTTGATCCCAAAGCGGACGAAGGAATTTTCATTAGTTATTCAGAACGTAGTAAAGCTTATAGAATTTATAATAAACGAACAAAGATTATAGAAGAAAGCTTACATGTATCTTTTGATGAAAATTTCCAACAAACTATTGAAGAAGAAGAAGATGAAATTTTAACTCAAAATCAAACTGAAGATATAAATAATATGAATAATTCATCCTTTGATAATAATGAAAATGTTTTAAGATCACCCACACGAACATTAAAAATTCATCCTTTGGATAATATAATTGGAGACTTAAATTCTCGAGTCACTAGAAATAACTTAAATCAAATGAGTCATGTTGCTTTTATCTCAAATACAGAACCTAAAAATTATAAAGAAGTATCTAAAGATGATTCTTGGATCTTAGCAATGCAAGAAGAATTAAATCAATTTGAACGTAATAATGTATGGGAACTTGTTCCTAGACCAACAGATCAATCTGTAATAGGAACAAAATGGGTTTTCAAAAACAAAACAGATGAAAATGGAAATATTATTCATAACAAAGCAAGATTAGTGGCTCAAGGCTACAACCAAGAAGAGGGAATTGATTATGAAGAGACATTTGCTCCCGTAGCTCGTCTCGAAGCAATTCGTACTCTACTTGCTTTTGCATGTCATCACAACTTTAAATTATTTCAAATGGATGTTAAGAGTGCCTTTTTAAACGGTTTTATTAGAGAAAAGGTTTTTGTAGAACAACCACCATTATTTATTCATGAAAAATATCCAGATCATGTTTTTAAACTCAAAAAGGCTCTATATGGCTTAAAACAAGCACCACGTGCTTGGTACGATCGACTAAAAACTCATCTACAAAATTTTGAATTTAAGATAGGCAAAATAGATACTACACTATTTATAAAACATAAAAATAATGATATATTAGTTGTACAAATATATGTTGATGACATCATATTTGGATCAACTAATGAAAGTTTATGTAATGAATTTTCTGAAATAATGAAAAATGAGTTAGAAATGTCACACATGGGCGAATTAAATTTTTTCCTAGGATTACAAATAAAACAATTGGACAATGTTATTTTTATAAATCAAGAAAAATATTGTAAAGATTTACTTAAACATTTCGGAATGGCGAACACCATTAGTAAACCAACTCCTATGAGCACAACTTTATATTTAGATAAAGATGAGAAGGGAAAAGACTATGATCGAAAATCTTATCGTAGTATGATCGGCTTTCTATTATATTTAACAGCTAGTAGACCTGATATAATGATGAGTGTCTGTCTGTGCGCTCGATTTCAAGCTCAACCTAAGGAATCATCATCGAGCAGTCAAACGAATTTAACGGTACTTAACTAACACCACAGATTACGGCTTATTTTATCCTAAAGATACGACCTTTCAACTCATATCATATAACGATGCAGACTTCGGAGGATGTAAAACAGACAGAAAAAGCACAAGTGGTACCTGTCATTTTATCGGATAATCTTTAGTTACATGGTTTAGCAAGAAGCAAAATTGTGTTTCCCTCTCTACATGTGAAGCAGAATATATCTCTACCGCCTTAGCTTGTGCTCAAGTCATCTATATGCAACAAACACTTAGAAATTTCGATAAAATAATTGAAAAATCTCCAATATACTGCGATAATACTAGTGCTATCAATTTATCTAAAAATCCAGTTAACCATTCTCGAACTAAACATATTGACATACGACACTATTTTCTTAGAGATAACATAGAAAAAGGAGTAATATCTTTAGAATTCATTAACACCGACAACCAGATAGCAGACATTTTTACAAAACCATTATGTGAAAAATCATTTATAAGACTTAGAAGAGAACTCAGAATATGCTCCTTATCTGAACTTTAAGAAACACAGGAATAAAATTTATAATTCTTTTTACCTCTCAACATTAGTGGCTAACAGGTCATCTAATATTCTATACCAAGTTTTTCTGCAAACCACTAATATTTTATCAAATAAAACAAACTAATGTTCGAAATAGAAAATCCTACTCTTATATATATATCAAATTTTTTTTACCAAATCATAGTAAATTTCTAATATACCTTTTTTAATCAATATCAAAATTTTCCAACATGTCATCCGATCACAACTCCACTTACTCTACCATTGATTTTTCATCTCCATCATCGGGTAGTACATACACATCTCCTGCAAAAACAACTCCAAAATCATCTCCATCCCTTCACATTGTTCCCTCGCCTACATATCATACTGGCTACTCTCCAAAAGGAAAGAAAGCCAAACGTGGTATTAATCTTCAAGCATCCTCTCTTTCGGACAAAGCCAACAAAATCCATCATTATCAAAAAGAAATGATGGATGTACAAAGAGAAATGTATTACGAACAAAAACGCCAGGGAGCTCATTTAAATTTTCTGGAGAAATGCATCCTTGCCATATGTGGACATTCTCCTACTAAGGATTGTGTTCATGTACGATCTCCTCATCTAACCGAAGCTCCTCCGCATGCTCGTCATATAACTCCACGTAAACTATGGGGAGAAGGAACATCTGAAGACCAATTCAGTCCAGTACCTCCTTCTTGGTCTCCAATCTGAGCATCAAAAGAAAATACAAAGGCAAAACCAAATTAATGGGAGAAAAAATTACTTTGTTCTTCTAATAATCATATTTCGTGTGTGTATATATATATATAATATACATACGTAATATTTATATTCTAAGTTGTAATAAGACTCAACCCATTCAAGCATATACCTTATATCTTGTTATAACTATAATAACAATCTGAAAAATCTCCAACTAAACAATCAAAATATCAAAAAACTGTCAAAACAGACGTCTAGAATGTAGAATCAGCCGTCTGATTACACTGTCAGAAGCCTCTTTCAAAATCTCTGCAACATCCAGACGTTTGTCTACATGTTCCCAAAAGTCTGGCCTTGCTTTCTGCCTACTGTGATATAAAACATTTCAAAAGCCCAGACGTCTGCCATATCTATCCAGACGTCTGGACTCTGTTTCTGCCTATGACAATCTGCTATCTTTCTACTATATTACAACATCTCTTCATTTTTTAGCTCATCTTTACATTCTCTACAAAACCCCAATAAAACCCTGATCTAAAAATTTATTTCCAATTTTTAAAAACAATGCCTCCAAAATCAAAAATTACAAAGAAACAAAAGAAAGATCAAGGATTTGCATCTCAATCAACTGTTGTCACCGATTCTCACATCAAATCATGGCTTGATCAAAGCTCTAGTTCCATCAAAAGATTTAAAGATTTGAAAACTATGAAGTTTCATCTAGGTCCCTTCTACCAACTACTACGATTTCCTCCCTATGAAATGCATTCATTATGTGAAGATGCCGAGGTTAACTATCTGATTGAACAAGGACCAAATGAGGTAACCATAGATCAGCTCGCTATTTTTCTCTTTTACTCAAATCTATGTAATTCTTCCATTTGGAATCCTGAAGATGACGAAAATTGTCTTTGGACTAGTGTATATGGTAAAGTCATCAAACTTACTCCTAGTATGTTAGGACGAATCCTCCATTGTTCTTACACAGGTATCAAATTGAAAGACATACCGGACAATCGATTTTTACCTGTGATGAAGTCACTCACCTCCTTTGGGAAGATCATATGGAACAATGTAATACAAAGAACCTTCGACCTAGGGCAAGATTATTAAATCGTATGATTATTAACACTATAATACCAAGAAAAGGAAGTCAGGAGCAAATATTTTAAACTGATCAGAAAGCTATGTATGCTATATTTGGAGGTATTGAAGTTAATTGGGCTCAATTTCTTTTTGACGAAATTAAAAATTTCTGGATTCAAAAGCGTCAAACAATTGTTTATGCACCTTATATAATGCAGATTCTTCAATCACAAGGTATTCGTTCTTATCTATCATATTTTGAAGAACTACAAATTAAAGAAAGTGGGTCCAAATACTTCAAACTTATGCATCTACCGAAAGAACCGCAACCGATAATATCATTTCCTCAATGGACACTGCAGCAACAACAACAACATCAGCAGCAACCTCCACAAGAGCAGCAACAACCCCCTCCACAAAAACCAGGTCCATATGTTTTCCAACAACATCCTCCGAATATCACTCAGACTCAGAGATTTTAGAAGCCCGAGGAGAACCTACTTCAACAGAATCATATCATGACTTATCCATTCGAAATAAACAACTTTTATCTCATAGTCAACAAATCTTAGGGAAGAAAGTTGTTCATCTTGATAGATCTGTCTCAAGCATATCATCTCGAATGGGTAAAGTCGAGAAAACACTAGATAAGGTTGTATCCACTCTTGGGAAAATAATGAGGAAAGTTCGTGGTCGATCATCATCCCGGTCTTCATCATCGTCACCATCAGCTCCTTTACCTACTCCATATGTCTCTTCAATTCTAGGGTCTTCAACATAATTACGAGGAAAAGAACCCATGGAAGACAAACCATTACAGGACACAGATGAAAAGGAAAGTAAGGAATTTAATATGCAAGATCCATCCCATCATCAGCAGGGGTACTTGGCTTTTCAACGGTTATCTATTCACGAGGATGAAGAGTATAATGATGAACGTCACTGGTCAGAGAATACTTCTGATCCTTTAGCTTTTTGGGGATCCTATAATAATGCCTACGGCAGTTTCTTTGATTCAACTAACTATTACCAGTAGTTTCCACCTTTTTTCCACTATATGTTTATTTCTGCATTTCCTTACTTTATGTACTCTTAATTCAGATATTATGTACTCCAAGTTCTATGTTTTACATTTCATTTTCTGTTTTCTCTATTTTCTTTTTGATAATGCCAAAAGCGGGAGAAAGTATGCACACACATAGGGGGAGGATAACATATAATATACATGTATACATGGGGAGTAAATATATACATAGTTTGTCATCATCAAAAAGGGGGAGAATGTTGGGAACTCCTATCTACAAGTTTTGATGACGACAAACCCATTATAATAATTATTCATATATATCATATCTTAGTTTTTTTGCAGATTCTCAAGGATACAAATCAAAGTATGGAACATAGATCACAGCTGTGGAAAGTTAAACATTGTATACAAATCCTAGAAATAGAATGTAAAAATCTCCCTGGATTTTGTATATAGAAAAATATATATACTTTCAAATAGAACAGAATTCAACATATACCAGACGTCGGGTTTATTACTCCAGACGTCTGGTCTAAGCCTCTGCAATTTTTTATATACAACACATGACCAGACATCTAGTCATCATAATCCAGACGTCTGGATTTGGCTCCGGGAATTTTTTTTAAAATGCAACTGTCAAAATCTGAAAGGCTACTTTGTGCATCTCTTCTTCATTCAGTTCTATTCAAACAAAAGCATATCTAGAAACGAAGAGAAATGGTAGCAACACTTCAAACCAACCTTTTTCACAACTATAAATACATCACAGATTCTACAATCAAATTACTAACTTTCTGATTTCTATTCTCTATATTGACTTTGCATTCAAATTCAAGATTACTCATTTTTGCTATCAATATTTTAACCAAAGATCATTAACTTTGGTTCAACTTTCTTCCATATTTTCAAAGCACACATAAATTTATATCTTAACATATCCGGTGGAGATTATAGGAAGACTTATACATATTGTCAATATCAGTGTTATTCAGAGCACATTCTTGACGAAAGATCTCTATTGTAACAATCCTATTCCCCCGAGCGAAGTGAGGATCATTGATTAGTGAAATTCTGATGAGGAGCTTCGGGACTGGATGTAGGACGGGAGGTCCGAACCAGTATAAAAGTTCTAGTGTGATCTTTTTATTTTTACCTGCATTATTACTCTGTGCAATTCATACTATCATATACGCACTTGTCATATACTATATACATATACGATCCACATAGACTTTCATGTTCCTTACATGGAATTCCATTTGTAGACATCATGGTTCCTTCAATAAACGATAGGCCTCACTTACCCCCGGAGGGGTACAGGGTGTGTAATAAATTAATGTGCTGAGCCGGATGGGTACCGCACTTTAATTTGTTTATTTGAAAGATGTTGAGATATCTTGGAATAGCTCCCACTCAACTCCATCCGAACAGTTATTCCTTCCTACATGGAACCTTTCTGTTATTCATGACCGTTCTATTTCGTCAGCCAGCTTCTGAGGATATAAGATCCATTATCAACTATAAACGACGGTCAGGAAGTCCTTCCTACGTTTTTCGTATACACTCGCCTAACTGCCAAATCTTAACTTGCGCTTGGAATAAACTCTCTCTGTTCAAGCATGAGTGGTTCTATGTTCGATGTCCACTTGGCTTCGCAAGGCGATTGTTGGAAGGATGTAAGTGTTACTTTCATTTTATTCTTAAGTCCGTCAATCCAAGTTACATTTCTGAATCTATTAACATTCGAGATTCCTACAGGTGTTCGCCCACGCCCTGAAGGTATTAGTTTTTTAAGTGCGATCGTCGCTATTCGCGCTACCCCGGTCAAAGACAGGGACATCATACTTCATATAACCGATGAGTTACTATCTTTATTCGGGCTGTTGGAAGATGGTTGTAGCATTGGGCTCCCTGGAAGTGCAGCATTGCCAAGAAACGTCACAGAGCAAGAAAGAGATGCCATTGATCCTGTCGTGCCCCCAACTGAAGGGACTCGGTGTAACGACCCTAATTTTTAGTAACATTATTTAGGATATTTAATTAGCTAAATTAAATAAAATAATGTGATGATTAGGGGATTGAGATTTGTGATTAATAAGGGGTAGCCATGCCATGTTAACAAATGAACTAAAGATGAGTTAAAATGGAATAGAGAAGGGGTAAAATAGGAATGAGACTTAACCATATACCTGAAACCCTCGTGTATCTCATACTACATGTTCATTTCATAATCCAAAATTTAAAATAGCGGCCGACCACCATTAGAAGATAAAAGAGGAAGAAAAGCTAAAGAAAGAAGCAAATCAACATTAACCATTCAAATCTCAAACTCCTTAATCTCAAAGCTAAGGTGAATAATTACTACATCTCATAATTTCTATTTTTTCGGTTTTAAGGTTAATCCGAATCATTTTGGAAGGTTATGCCATATTTTTGAATGATTAAATGTTTATATATGCTTGTTGATGATTTATGCTTATTCATATAGCTTTTATGATATGTTTTGATGTGAAAACCCTATTAAATGACATCCAAATACCTTGCAATTTTTGATTTAGATCAGAAATGATATTTTAGAAGTGGATTTCATATTTTATAATTTTTTGAGTTAATGTGGATCTAATATTAATTTTCTAGTGAGGAAATTGATTATTTGGGTTTAAAAATTATTTACGGTTAAATAATACGTGTTTTGGGTCTAAAATTATTATATGTTAGAAAATATATTAAAAATGATTTTCTAGAATTTTTGTAGAATTTTCCTAAGTGTCTTAATAGATATATAAAATTATTTAAGGTTTTGGACTTAAAAGTTTTATATAAATATAAAAGGAGAAGGGGTATTTTGTAAATTATTTAAATTGTTTAACTCTAAAATTTTGGAAGTACTTTTAGAAAAGAAATTAGAAACCAATAATATTTTGATAAATAAGGCAGGTTAGTTGAAATGATTACTTTAAAAAGGTAAAAAATAGTTTAAACATGCTTTTTACATGTTTCACCACTTTCGGCACCCTCCTTCCGACGCCTTACTTCCGCCTCCGTCTCCATCGAAGCAATTGAGCATGGTATCAATACTTGGTACGTAGCGAATTGGATATAGGCGGAAGGTACTGGGTTGAGACAATGGGTTCCGATGGGGTCGAAGCACTATTTTGCTTTTAAATGAAATGCGCCTGCTTTGCTTTCGAAAGGAATGCTTTCGACTTGGTTGGCTTCCGACTGGATAAAATTGATTTAAGGAATGGTTTCGAATGGGGTTGCGCCTTCTA
Organism: Allium fistulosum; assembly: GCA_030737815.1. Classification (NCBI taxonomy): domain Eukaryota; kingdom Viridiplantae; phylum Streptophyta; class Magnoliopsida; order Asparagales; family Amaryllidaceae; genus Allium; species Allium fistulosum. The sequence continues at coordinate 427,142,113 of CM060906.1, forward strand.
TTTTAAGTAAATGCTTTCATCGGGGTCGAAACCCCTTTTGCTGCCGTTTTCTACCTTTCGAAGCGATGCCTTCGAAAGGGCTATTTTGTTTTATAAAACCCAAGCCGCATCTCCAATGCTTTCGAAGGGTTGGTTTCAACACCATCACTTCTTTACCTAGGAAATGCTTTCGAAAGAGTCCTTTTGACGTAAATGTTTTATGACCCTTTTGTTCTATTGAAGGTAAAACCCAAAGGTTTCGAAGAAGATAGTTTCAAATGGTGTCGAAAGGTTTTCCATATGTTTTACTTCAATCCAAAAGATTTCGAAAGGTTTTAATAAAGGTTTTGAAGGGGTGGTTCCCCAATGGTTTCGAAAGGTTTGAAAGGAAAGGTTTTCCAATGTTTTCGAAAGGCAATGTTTAAGTGTTTTAAATATAGGATGTCTAAGGTTTTATAACCTCCGAAGGAAAGGTTTTTTAATGGTTTTGAAAGGATCTAATGAACGGTTTCAAAAGGAATGTTTTGGCCTTTCGGCCTAGGTTATAAAGGGTTTACTTGGTATCGAAAGGGATACTTTCAATAAGATCGAAAGGGGTACTTTCAAAGGTTTAAAATGTTTTCATCAACAAAGATTGGTGTAAAGTATATATATAACATGGCAAGGTAATTTGAGTAAAGCATTGAATTTATTTTTCTTATTTAAAGTATGATTTAAAGGTTTAAATCAATTTGAGAAGAAAATGTTTTCAAGGAAAATTTAAGGGAAGATTACCCTAAGTAAAATGACTCAGATATTTGTATACCATATGGGACTGGTACAAGGTCGCGCTTTATACATTAGCTATTAACCCCTAGCTAATTTAGTCAAAAATTCCAGTGTGTAGGGCTTTGTCATGGGTAAGACTAAAATGAGGTTACACATAGAAAGGAATATATATTTGTACAGAGGTAGGTAATTGGTGAGCTTGCAAAACCATTAGGATCAGTTGATTTGGAGAAAGTAAGTTAGGGACAGACAATCCAGAAGAGGAGTATCTAACAGATGTTAGATTATTTGTTTATATTGTCTGGTAGGACCGAGTCAGCCAAATGTCAGTAGTTAGCCAAACAAAACTATGGTGTTCAGATAGATGGTTCATTTGTTACATAATATGTATGTTTACTTGATAATGCTTTAAAGTTTTAACCATTTTTTGGTTGTAAGATTATGATTTGCAAAGATATGTTTTAAAAGGATATTAGTGAGGGGAAACCCGTTCCGCTAAGTGGTGTGGTCTCACTTAATATCAAATAACCGAGATGTGTAGTATTATTCACACCAGACTTTATGTCTGAATCGAGTTTATGTTTTCCCTTTAAACTCTCGGGTGCTCAAAATTAATTTGGGTAGGCTGAGGGTTGAGGATTTTCAGGTTTTAGTAGGTGAACGAATAAAGTTTCCGAAGACGAGTAGGAGGCTGAAGTTAGCTATGTAGAAGTTGTTTTGTTGTTTTTTCCCCTGTGTTGTATTAAGTCAGTTATGACTATTTAGTACTCTGATCATCTTAGGGGGCATCTTCATATGTCGCTCTTGGCGTATTTTGTAATAACTATATTTGATCTGAACCTGGGAAACGATTAGGATTATGTAACTTGGATATGAAATGTTGTTTGAAATGCAATCAGAAAAATGTTTTAATCTGTGATGGTTTCATTTCTTATTCAAGAGCTTTTGATATTATGGATACCATTAACATTACCGTATTTGGTCACCAGAAGTTAATACTATGGATGACTGTAGCATATGTAGCGCTTAGCTTCGGGCCTCCAAATAAGGGATGTTACACTCGGGATTATATTGAAGAAGGTGAGATTAAGGATTCCTAGGCCAGTCTCAAACATCTACCAAGAGAAAGAAGAAGCTGGCATACAAACTTCGCAGAAGAAAAACTGCCATTGATCCAGAATTCTTCATCACTCCTATTGAAGAAGAATCATCTTCCCAACACTTGGAAAGTTCACTGAAGGGATTTTTGAATCTCTAAATTCCCGACGATATCATGATGTACGACTTTCCAAATATCAACATCGAAGGGCTCAATTCTCATACTAGGAGCGGTGAAGGCATTCATCGTACTGATAAAGGATAGAGAACGCCCATAAGCAAGGCTACAGCCTCCGATCTGTTAGAAGGGAACACTAGGACACTCACGACCATGTGCATTTCACTCTGTGCAGTTAATGCACCGCTATAACCCTGCTATATCTCATAGCAGATTTTTACTACTACGATTTTTCCATATAGCCCCAAATATAGCCTTTCCGCTTTAAACCCCGCTATTTCCGCTTTATCCCATTATTCCCGCTATATTCCGTTATTTCTGCTATATCTTCTTTAAAAAAAATTAACTGAAAAATGACATCTATACATTATAAAAATTATGAAATTAATTTATTTAATTGAATTTTTAATATAATTTCAATATTGAAAATACTCCAACATTCTACTAAATTCAATAATGCTATATAACAGTTTTATGTTTATTTACAGTATATTCGTACATGTTTTATTTAAAATTATTTATGTATTAATTATAATGCAATTGAATGTTTATTTTTCATTTAATTACCATTTATGTATTTTGTAAAATCATTAGGTTCGAGTTTTATATGCTATTTTAGAGTCATCCGCTATATCCTCGATGTATCCCTACTATGACCTTTTGCACCTCCACCGCATTGAATCTGTTGAGCGCTTTAACTACACAGATTTCACTGCACGCTTTTCATTAATCATTTTCACAATAGTTACTCACATGTTCTCATTTGGTCTTTGCAGGTGCAATGACTCGGTCCCGGGCCTTCGATCGTTTAAGAGGTTCTTCAACCTATTATCGATCTAGTTGCGACTCAGAGTCTGGCAGACGCAGGGAGAAAGATGACGGACGGGAAAGAAGCTATCACTCAGTGGAATCCTACTCTTCTAAGTGCAAGTTCTAGTCTTAGACATCTTGCTAGGGAGATCAAACTAATTTTCCTGTATATAGCGGAGACCAGCCTCCCTTCCGCGGCCCTCAAATTGCCGCATCACATGAGCAACACTCTGGTTCTTCAAGCTTTAAGCAGTCTCGCAGCCGTAAATCGAGCAAGCATCCAATTGCCGCTTCCGATCCATCCTTGCCGGCTGCCACTTCTGACACTTCTACAGCGAAAAAATTGGCTGAGCTTAAGGCCACTTTTCCTAAAATCTATTTCGATGAGCTTAAATTCCTTTCCACGGTACTTATGATCACTTGGCATGCCAAAGCAAGTTCTCTTGCGTGTGTTAATGACATGTTCGTGCAGCATGAATCGTTTCAACACTTGGCGGAAAAAATCTCTGAAGTGTCAATCGAGCAACAATATGAAATAGATCATTTCAAGCTAGAGGCAATACATGATAAAGACATGATCAAACATCAAGATGACAAACAGTCGGAATTAACAACAAAACTCGTCGAGGCAGAGAAAAGTGACAAGGAAACATCAGAGGCAGTGAGCTATTTAGAAGCTTCCCATAAGAATGTACTCGATGTTTCCCTAAATCGCAGCGGGGCACTTGCTCTGGAAAAAGATTCTTTGCAAAAGGAAAACGATGTTTTGGCTCGCCGCATCAAGGAACTCGAGGAGCTTCATAAGAAAGAAAGGGAAGAGAAAATTGAGGCTTAGGAAGAATCGCAAAGGTACTGCAAAGAGTCTATCGAAGCCAAAAGCTTGAAAATTAATATGGATGAGCAATTTACCAAAATAGAAGCCCTTAAAGTGGAGGCACGAGAGGAAGGTCGCAAGGAGATGATGGAACAAATTGAGACCCTAGTAGAAGATGCTAAGGAGTTTGGTCGGAAAGAAATCAAGGACTTGTTTGATCCATTGATCGTCGAATACAACGCAAAAGTCCTACTCCACTATGACTTTTTTCTCGGCAAAGGTTATCTCTGTTATCCCGCCTTTTGGCAAGGCCGTGACACTAAAAAGTTGAACGGAAAACTAAAGACAGTTCGTCGTAAAAGTTCATTATACACTGTTTCACCATGGATATCGATGGATGTTGTCTGAGTCCGGATCGGGCTACAATTAATAAGACATATCAAACAAGGTCAGGAAAAGCAACGTTCCAAGTTTCAAGTCAATCCGAGCTCGTACGCTCAAGATATCATCGACGCAAGTGGAGGACATAGCCTTGGATTCGCGTCCGTATGGGTCGAATCCACTAAGATCGAATCCATCACGTTCGATTCCATCAGGATCGAATCCATCTACTTTGGACTCCATCAAGTTCGACTCCATCTACTTCGTATCCATAAAGCTACAGGTCAGTTTTCTTCGACTCCATCGAAATGAATTCCTTCGAAACCACAAAGGCTAATCACTTCGTATCCTTCTGATGCCATTGATTCAAATCCATCCTAATGAGACAACTTCGTATCGATCTGCTATTGTGTACCCTGATCGATACGAACGAGCATACTATCGAATCCATTGCCTCGAATCCACCAGGTCAAAGCGGCTAAAACCATGAATTCAACCCAGTCAACTCGGAGTAAAAGTCGGATCGATGCGAAGAAGGCGCACCACGTCATCACGAAGACACGTTGAACCATCGAATCGACCCTATCGATTCGAATGAATGGAGTCGAAGACATTGATTCGAAGAAGCCAGATTACGGAGGATCGATTCGAAGAGGATTCACAGTCGATACCATGATCTTGAATCGATCATAACTCGAGTTCTACAAGTCCAAATGCCATGAAATTTTCACAGAAGCTTGAGCACATGATGAAGAATGTTCACACCAAATTTCAGCTCGATTGGACTCTTTCTTGATCGATTCAAACCAAGGGTCGAATCGATCCCGAAGTGGGCCCGGATTCACAGAATTCGGGCATGTGGGCCCCCTCACGCGCCAGAAGCGGTCTTCCTGAATTTTAGGCGAAATATCAGCCTCCTACACCTATAAATAGAGCCCCTGGTCATTCAGAAAAGGGGTCGGAGAATTCTAAGAGCTAAAGAACGCCTAGATTCTGCCAGATTTACTTCAAATCACCACTGCTACCTTAGTTTCAGACTTAGCTTATAAAATCAGTTGTACTACATTATAAGAAATTGTGATCTTCAAGTATCTAGCAATAAAGTCATCAACTTCAGAGTGGACGTAGGCAAGATCACCGAACCACTATAAATCCTGTGTTATTTATTGTTTTTATTGATTTTCCTGAGTGATTTGCATACTTATTCCTCTACATATTTGATATTTGTGACCTGTGATTGCGAACTAGTGCTTTCAACGGCTATTGGGTGTTTGTGACCAATTTTGGCGCAAACATTTTGGTGCTTTCACTGAGAAATTGATCTCAGGAGTTCTATCATTTGAAAGTTGAATCAGAAGGCTAAGAGATTTAGATCTGAAGAATCATGACAAGACAAACAAGTAGAAGGCAGAGGCCAAAACAAAGTCAGCATGAAGGGAGTCAAGGGGCTTCCTCAGGGGCAAACCAAGCATCGATCTTCATCACCAGGGATGAGATGGAGACAATGATGAAGAGACAGTAGGAAATGATCTAGAATTTGCTTCAACAGATTGGACAACTTGGAGCGCAAAATCAAGGAACGACCAGAATCCAGAACGGAGCAGGACCATCTGGCGCAGCGCCGAAGCTGGGGGGCACACACTTTGGACGCGTTGATCCAAACCCGGGAAGAGAGATAAGGACATCCGACCAACCTGGAAGCGATAGAGGTATAAACGCTCAGCCGGGGGGCAGACACTCGAAAGCTCGCACGGACTCGGGGGGTAGATCGAAGGTAGTGAACGAGGACTACAGCTTGGAGACAATGATAGATTGGCAGAGATGGTCAGGCGAGCCATGAGAGGCGGATTAGTAAATAGAGATCTTGAAGACGTGAACAGAAGTCCCTTTTCTCCTGCGATTAGGTTGGCTAGGAACCCACCAGAATTCAAACTACCAACAGTCGAGAGGTATGATGGGAGGACGGACCCTACGGTCCATCTAACGAGGTATATAAGGCATATGGAAGTGTTGGGGGCATCACAGGAAGTCATGGCCCAGTGCTTCCCATTGTATTTGACAGACATAGCAGCTTTATGGTTCAGACAGCTAGAGAGCGGCTCCATTGGGACATTGACCGATTTGATTGAGAAATTTATGAGGCAATTTAGGGTTCACATTTCAAGACCCAAGAATGTGATGAGTTTGGCAACGCTAAAGCAGAAAGCTGGGGAGTCTTTGAGGAATTTCCTGACACGCTTCAATGCAGCAGCAGCATCGGTGGATCGACCAGATCCATCTATGGTTATGATGGCAGCTGTGTCCGGAATAGCTGACGGCACAGAATTCAAAAATTCATTAACTAAGGATCCGCCTATGGATCTAGGAGAATTCTATCACGAGGCAGAAAAGTTTTTGCGATTGGAAGACGCTAATGCTGAAAGAGAAGAAGGAGAGGGAATAGAAGTTTATGCACTTAAAGACAAAAAGCCTTTTGAAAAGGATTCAGACCAGGATAAAAGAAAACGAAAGGCTAAGGACAATAATGACAGACCAAAGCGATCGCGGAAAGAGCCACGGTTCACCACTTATTCAGAGCTGAATGAGAGTTTGGAGCGAATCTACCAGGATATCCGAGAGCAAGTCCCCTACCGTAGGCCAATACGAAGGGACCCCACTGTCGATGAAAGGAAATCAAACAGATATTGCTTATTCCACGAACTGAATGGTCATAACACCGACGATTGTAGACATCTGAAGGATGAGGTGGAAGGGCACATCAGGAACGGTATGCTACATCAGTATGTGAGGAGGCGAGCTCCAGCGGTGGAGCCAGAGCGACCACCGTCTACATCAGCCAGGGGTGCCCCCGAGCCGGGACATCGTAATGATTATCAATTAGTTGAATTAACGATGGACAAGTCGTAAACCTCTCACCAACACGGGTAAGTCATTTACACATGTGCGAGATCACGAGCGGTCCATAGGCATGCTCTGAATGACTATTAACCCTATCGTTGTGGGAGTTTACACTTTGACATCCTTGCTTTGCTTTTGTTTCATCTTGATTTGAATATTTGAACTTGATTTTGTTTAACATTACTGCTAAAGACTTATTTTCAATGAAAAAATGCTACTTGTGATTTCATAACGACTAAGCCACTTACACATGTACGGGATCGCGAACAGTCCCTAGGCATGCTCTGAGATGGCGATAAACCGTTGCAACAAACAATCCGGGAATTCACCCGAACGTGAAACCTGGTATTGATGATACTAAGTCCCTCCCCGGGCACACTCAATTCGCCACGAACGGCACCCGACCTCGAACAGTCACAATTCGCCACGAACGGCACCCGACCTCGAACGGTCACAATTCGCCACGAACGGCACCCGACCTCGAACGGTCACAATTCGCCACGAATGGCACCCGGCCACGAACGGTCACTATTCGCCACGAACGGCACCCGACCTCGAACGGTCACAATTCGCCACGAACGGCACCCGGCCACGAACGGTCACAAATCGCCTCGAACGGCACCCGACCGTGAACGGTCACACTTTATCTAGTATGACATTCGATCGCGAACGATCACACTCTGCCTTGTACGGCACCCGACCACGAACGGTCACAATTCACCAAGTATGACATTCGATCGCGAACGATCACATTTTGCCACGAACGGCATCCGACCGCTAACGGTCCCATTTCGTCATTTGCCGCGAACGGCATCCGGCCTCGAACGGTCACACATCCCCTCAAATGACATACGATCCTGAACGATCGTCATTCATGGTCAGATAAAAGCTATCAATTTCTTTGCAGGTCATCAACAAGATATGAACATCTAGCTTATGGCATTTCAAAACACACCTTCCTATCGCAAGGTATGTTTTGGGGGGCAAATGTTATCCCGCCTTTTGGCAAGGCCGTGACACCAAAAGTTGAACGGAAAACTAAAGACAGTTCGTCGTAAAAGTTCGTTATACACTGTTTCACCATGGATATCGATGAATTTTGTCCGAGTCTGGATCGGGCTACAATTGATAAGACACATCAAGCAAGGTCAGAAAAAGCAACGTTCCAAGTTTCAAGTCAATCCGAGCTCGTACGCTCAAGATATCATCGACGCAAGTGGAGGACATAGCCTTGGATTCGCCTCCGTATGGGTCGAATCCACTAAGATCGAATCCATCACGTTCGATTCCATCAGGATCGAATCCATCTACTTTGGACTCCATCAGGTTCGACTCCATGTACTTCGTATCCATAAAGCTACAGGTCGGTTTTCTTCGACTCCATCGAAATGAATTCCTTCGAAACCACAAAGGCTAATCACTTCGTATCCTTCTGATGCCATTGATTCGAATCCATCATAATGAGACAACTTTGTATCGATCAGCTATTGTGTACCCTGATCGATACGAATGAGCATACTGTCGAATCCATTGCCTCGAATCCACCAGGTCAAAGCAGCTAAAACCATGGATTTAACCCAGTCAACTCAGAGTAAAAGTCGGATCGATGCGAAGAAGGTGCACCATGTCATCATGAAGACACGTTGAACCATCAAATCGACCCTATCGATTCGAATGAATGGAGTCGAAGACATCGATTCGAAGAAACCGGATTATGGAGGATCGATTCGAAGAGGATTCACAGCCAATACCATGATCTTGAATCGATCATAACTCGAGTTCTACAAGTCCAAATGCCATGAAATTTTCACAGAAGCTTGAGCACATGATGAAGAATGTTCACACCAAATTTCAACTCGATTGGACTCTTTCTTGATCGATTCAAACCAAGGGTCGAATCGATCCCGAAGTGGGCTCGGATTCACAGAATTCGGGCATGTGGGCCCCCTCACGCGCCAGAAGCGGTCTTCCCGAAATTTAGGCGAAATATCAGCCTCCTACACCTATAAATAGAGCCCTTGGTCATTCAGAAAAGGGGTCGGAGAATTCTAAGAGCTAAAGAACGCCCAGATTCTGCCAGATTTACTCCAAATAACCACTGCTACCTTAGTTTCAGACTTAGCTTATAAAATCAGTTGTACTACATTATAAGAAATTGTGATCTTCAAGTATCAAGAAATAAAGTCATCAACTTCAGAGTGGACGTAGGCAAGATCGTCGAACCACTATAAATCCTGTGTTATTTACTGTTTTTATTGATTTTCCTGAGTGATTTGCATACTTATTCCTCTACATATTTGATATTTGTGACCTGTGATTGCGAACTGGTGCTTTCAACGGTTATCGGATGTTTGTGACCAATTTTGGTGCAAACAATCTCGAGTCACTTGCTGAAGCCTGGGAGCATGTCATTGAGATGAAGAAGAGGGAGTTGTGCGGAGATGAGTTTGATGAAGAAAAATTAGTGCGGGAGATCCTCCGTGGAAATGAACCCTTAGATCGTACTGTCGTGAGACTCTGATACTTCGACATTTCTGTGCCTTTTGACAAAGAGGAACATACTCCCGAATCCTCGGAGGCTGATCCTAAGGGCCCCTCTTCTTCCCAAGTAGCTGGAGCATCGGCTTCCTTTAGTGCGGAGCAAGCGTTAGGCTATAATCCAGATAAGCCCGGTTATCAATCCAAAGTGTTGCCCCTATTTTGGAAGGGGGCACTCCAGCTACCATCGAGTGCTAGCCGGATACGGGTATTTCACTTTACTCTCCAATTTATGAGAGGTTTTGTTCTTCACGCCCAATGGTTCTAGGCTTATCTCCCTGTTTTAACAAATTTTTCAGGTCTTTCGGGTCCCGATCAAAGTCCTAAAAGCGATGCTGCTGTGGAGCAACAAGAGAAACTAGTAGAGATTCTAGTAGCCACTAATGTACCGAGGCCCGATGCTCAAGTCATCGAGGCTCTTGACAATGATATGGTTGAATATATGCTCCCTATATATGAATCCAACAATGTCATGATTAATGACGCTTCTGAACGCACCGATGAGATTAGCTTGAAAAAGCGTATCGAGAAGGAGGAGTTGCTGAATAAAAAGGCTAAAGTTGAGCCCGTCAAGTTGGACATCGACAATCCACACCATATGCCACTACAAGTTATTCCACTTGGTGGGTCGATTCCCAGTGAACTCCGTTCTACCTCTGTAAGCTCTCCTGCAAAAGGTGGCAGAGGATCCAGGAAGAGAAACATCGGGGGCCCAAGTGGCACCACTCCTAAAAAATCCAAAAAGGAGAGGATGTCGAAGAATAGCCATCACTACGACTTTTTGTGTACATAGTTTGCATAGCTATTTGTTCGTCATTTTTTTATTAGTTGTGGTTGTACGGGTATAATTCCTGGTTTTTTGAAATAACTTGTACAACAATCTTGAAACCTATCATGTGAATAAAAGTTTTTGTTTTATGTTGAGATTTCATGTGAATTGCTATTTAAGTAACTGAACCATTACTTTCAATTCAATGTACTTGTAATTCGTTGTGCATTAATTCTAGTAACAATCCAATAACCCTATCCCAACACCTCCATGCGGTCGTGGGCTTGAGTCATATCAAACGCTAGGCTCGAGCCTTAGTGTTACACCATCGAATTCAGCGTCTTTTGAGTAACTATACTCCTACCCCCGGTCTTAGGTTAGCGAGGTTAGACGTTGGATGGTCGAACTCCATCCTTAGTGAGTTTATACTCCTCCTATCGGTTTCAGGCCAAAGTTCATAGAATGGTCGAACCTCATTCAGCTATCTGTTTATGCTCATATCCGCACTCTGGGGATAAGAGTTAGTTGATGGGTGGTCGAATCGCACCCAATTTGTTATTATACTCTAGTCCGCACTCTAGGAACATAGAGTTATTTCACGGGTGGTCGATTCACACCTGATTTATGTTTATACTCCAGTCCACACTCTAGGGACTTAGATTTATTTCGCGAGTGGTCGATTCACACCCGATTTATGTTTATACTCCAATCTGCACTCTAGGGATTTAGAGTCATTTCATGGGTGGTCGACTCACACCCGATTTACGTTTATACTCCGGTCCGCACTTTGGGGACTTAGAGTTATTTCATGGGCGGTCGATTCACACCCATTTTTTTTATACTCTGATACGCACTCTTGGGAATTAGAGTTATTTCGGAGAGCAGTCGGATCATACCCTCCTTAATTATTGATTTGCCCCTCAAGGTATGGGGTTTGATTTAGCGAGCGATCGGCCGTGTCACGGTCGCTCTCATTTTACTTCAGTTCCATAGTTTGGTAGGATTTATTTGATCATCAGATGGTTGAGCCACATTTATTCCTTATTGTTTATCCCGTCCGTTGGATTATGAACGGGAGTTATCAAATGAACAAGTGGACCAAGCTCATCTTGTTTAGTCCCATTGGATATTAGCGCGATTGATTAATTTCAAACTTGGGGTGCATGTTCGTACATATCAACATTAATCAGTTTCGTCATATAACTAATACATAATACTACAGCAAACATAAATATAAAGGAAGTCCAAAACTTTATTCGTTAAATGGAAAGGAATAGCATAAACTGACTTATTACATATTTGAAAAATCAAACGCCAAAGCAATTTCTGAAAGCAAATAAAACTGGAATGAAAAAGAAATAAACTAAGTGAAATAGCATCATAGACGCTCGCTATTCGACGCCCTTTAAAGTGTGATACCATCGACTGCCGCTAACTTGAAAGTTCCCTTTCCAAGCCTCTATTCAATGACATATCATCATTTCCAGATTGGATTCATGTGCGATAGGGTAGGAAAAACATAGTTTAGGACAAGACCGCCGATTTCAAAGGTTCTAGGTCAGACTTTAATGTTGTAATACCGGGCGACTCGGTGTCGATGCACAGCAGCCCTCAGATCAGGTTCCTCGCGCTTCTCGTCTATAAAATCAAGAGATTCCAAGAGGATATCTTTATTTGTTTTTGGATCATAGTAAGTCACTCGATAAGAAGGAACTTCAAGCTCAATAGGAATGAAGGCTTCGGAACCGCAAGCAAGGGCGAACAGAGTATGGCCAGTCATGGACTTGCGTGTGGTCCTGTAAGCCCACAATGCCATCAGGAGTTCATCCACCCACTTGCCTCTAACCTTCTCCTAATGCTTCTTAAGAATGGATTTTATGATTTTTTTTACAGCTTCAACCTGTCCATTTGCCCGAGGGTGAGCAACTGCTGCAGATCTCGTTTCAATACGATACCTCCGACAGAAGTCTTTGAATTCAACACTGTCGAATTGAGTCCCATTATCTATTACAATAGTTTGTGGAAGATCAAAACCACATTTGATGTTTCAGACAATAAAGTTGATTACTTTCTTTGTCATGATCGTTGCTAAAGGTTCTTCTTTGGTCCATTTGGTGAAGTAATCAACTGCGACGAAGCATACTTTGCACCACTTTTAGAGATCAGTAAGGAACCGATAATGTCTATACCCCACATAGGAAACGACCATGGGCTGACCATTTGCATGATTTTCATCGACAAAGCTCTTGGAACTTTTGCATATATCTGGCATTTATCGCATCGTCTTACATAGTCAGCGGCGTCTCGATTGACAGTTGGCCAATAATACCCGTAACGAAGTATTTTCTTTGCTAGAATTTGCCCCCTAGTGTGGCCGCCACATTCTTTTTCATGAACTTCTTTTAGGACACGTTTTATATCATCGTGAGTGACACACAAGAGTAGGGGAACCGAGAAACCTTTTCTGTACATAATTCCTTCTTGCATGACATATCGTGAGGCTTTATGGAGGACCTGCCGCTTTTCGTTTCTTTAATCTGGTAGGACTCCATGTAGCAAATAGTCTTTGATCGAAGTCATCCATGATTCCCTCTCAATTTCCGCTTCTAATGTCCTTTCGATCTTCTTTATACTTAGGGCATTTAATTCTTCGACCGGAACCAAGACCATCTACTGTGCATCACTGGTGCCGACAAACTTTGCCAATGAATAAGCCTCTTTATTTCGATCCCATTGAACATGCGAAATGTCATATACTCAAATTCTGCCAACAACTCTTCGACTTGGGTAAGGTATGGGGCAAGCCGTTATCTCTTAGCTTGATAATCTCTCCTGACTTGGTGAACTACCAACTGCGAATCGAAAAAGATTTCAAGAGATTTTATTCCAAGTTCTCTAGTGAGTTTAAGTCCAGCAATCAGAGCTTCATACTCAGCTTTGTTGTTTGTTGTTGGGAAATCAAGCTTTAAATCATAACAGATTGATCAATCTTCAGGAGTTAAAAGCTAAATTCTAGCTCCAAAATAATGATCATTAGATGCTCTATTAGTACACAATTTCCACCGTATGGTAGGGATTTCGCTGCCTTCCGAAGGATCATCCTGCGTAGTAAACTCTGCTATAAAATCTACCAGTGCCTAACCCTGGATAGCCCTCCGAGGGAGATAGGTAATATCGAATTGGCTGAGCTCGATATTCCACTTGAGTAACCTTCCAAACGTCTTAGGTCGCTCTAGGACCTATCGTAATGGCTGGTCGGTGTAAACATTGATTGGGTGTACCTGGAAGTATGGGCGAAGCTTTCATGATGCAATCAGCATGTAGTATGCCAGTTTCTCTATTTTTGGATAGTTCCTTTTAGCTCCTGTTAATCATTTGTTGACATAATACACCAGCCTCTGTATTCAATCCTCCTCGCGAAGCAATGTGGCACTTATAGCGTGTGCTGATATGGCTAAATAAATGTACAAATCTTCATAATCCACTGGCTTTGACAAGATGAAGGATCTCTCTAAATGATTCAACAAAGCTTAAAACATGTCTTTGCAATCCCGCATCCATTCAAAGTTTCTTTTCCTTTTCCTAATCAAGTTAAAGAAAGGAATGCATTTGTCAGTAGCTCTGAAAATAAATCAGCTTATGGCAACAACTTTCCCATTCAGACTCTGCACTTGTTTAATAGTCCTCGGGGCTTGGATATCGTGGATAGCCTGAATCTTCTCGGGATTAGCTTCAATTCCATAGGCATTAACAATAAAACCTAAGAAGTTCCTTGATGTAACACCAAAAGAACAACTTATAGGATTAATTTTCATCTTGTAATATCGGAGGATGTTGAACATTTCTGTCAAGTCTGAAACGTGGTCGCTTGATCGTTGTGACTTCACAAGCATATCATCCACATACACTTCCATCGTATTTCCAGTTTGATCTTTAAACATCCTATTAACTAAGCATTGATAAGTCGCTCCCACATTCTTTAATCCAAACGGTATTACTGCATAGCAGTACAATCCAACATCGGTAATGAAATTGGTGTGCTCCTGATTAGGAATATGCATCAGGATTTGGTTATATCCTGAGTATGCATCCATGAAAGGTAGCAATTAATGTCCCACGGTTGAATCCACTTGCTGGTCAATCCTTAGAAGGGGAAAACTATCTTTTGGACACGCCTTGTTAAACTCTGAATAATCAATGCATGTTCTCCACTTTCCATTCGCTTTATTCACAAGTACAAGATTAGATACCCATTTAGGGCAGAGGGCATCGCGGATAAACCCATTGACTTTTAGTCTATCCACCTCCTCTTTGAGAGTGGCAGATCTCTCTGGATCCATGTCGCGTCTTTTATGCTTCACCGCGACATGCCTTGTGTCGATATTCAATGCATGGCTCCTAATGGTAGGCGAGATTCCAAACATGTCAGAATGAGTCCAAGCGAACACGTCTAGATTCGTTCGGAGAAAACTAGCAAGTTCTTTCATCATCGTTGGGCTGAGCTGTGATCTAATCTTTAGGACTCGCGATGGGTCCTCGTGGCTGACCATGATATCAATTGTCAGCTCAGCCAGTGCAGCCTCGGTCTCTTTGGACTCCTCTTCATCATCTCTCGAATCTATATCTCTATAAAACTGAATGTGGCTCCCGAGCCAAGGCTCAGGTGCTAGTTGTCAATCTTCGGTAGCTTGGATGCGGACAGTCTTGTCCACACCCTTACCTTTTTCTTTGCGCCGAGCATCCCTTAACTCAGCTACATAACAGACACATTCAGTCGCTAGATCGCCATGAACAATACCACCATTATCTATCGGAAACTTCAAAGTCAAACTTCATGGGGCAAGAGCTACCCAGAATTCAGTTAGGACCGGTCGACCCAGAAAAACGTTGTATAGAGAGTCAACATCCAAAACAACAAACGACAAGATTTGCACTCTCGTTCGTTCTCCTTCTCCCAACTCTATAGGTAATTCCACATAACCAACGGCTTCAGTTGCAAAGCCGTTAAAACCATGTATACAAGCTTTAGACGATTTTAAATCTTTGGCTTCCATCTTCATTTGATCATTAGCTTTTGTAACATCCCATATTTTTATAACATTATTTAGGATATTTAATTAGTAAAATTAAATAAAATAATGTGAAAATTAATGGGTTGAGATTTGATTAAGCTAAGTGTAGCCGTGCCATGTTAAATATAAATAAAATGAGATAACCTAAACGAATATGTTAGAAAATGAGTAAGGGCGATATGGGAAATAGGAGAGGCTTATACCCTAAACCCTTAGAAGTTGAAACTCATGTTCATTTTGTTTTCACTCAAACTAAAATTATACCAAGGCCGACCACCATTATTGTTCTCAAGAGAAGATTAAAACTAGGATTCAAGTGAACGAAGATAATCAACATCAAATCTCACATCTTTTAATCTCAAAGCTAAGGTAAATAATTACTATATCCCATTTTCTTATGATTTTCGGTTTTAAGATTAGACATGAAATGATTTTGCAAGTATATGCCATGTCTTTGATGATTAAACTTATATATATGTTTGTTGGTGGATTATCCATGTTCATGTTGGTTTTTATGATATGTTTGATAAGAAAACCCTATTAAATGACATCTAAAAACCTTGAAATTTTAAATATAAGTCAAAAATGATATTTTAGAGATGCATTCCAATTTTCATAATTTTCTGAATTAACGTGGATCTTATATTAATTTTCTAGTGAAGAAAATGATTTATTGAATTATAAATTATTTACGGCTAAAGTATTGATTATTTGGGTTTGAAATTTTTATATGTTGGAAAACATATTAAAATAGAATTTTTGGAATTTTCCAAATTTTTCCTAAGTGTTTTGATGAATATAAAAATTATTTAAGGTATGGGACTTAAATGTTTTATATATTTAATTAAACAAAAGGGGCATTTTATAAAATAAAATTATTATTTATTTTTGAAATTAGTGGCATCACTTTTTTGAAAAGTATTTGTTAACCAATGAGAATTTGAAAAACAAAGGCAGGTTAGTTGAAAAGTTACCCATTTTAAGTTAAAAACAAAGAAATCATACTTTTAGCATGTTTCAGCCTTTTCGGCATCAAACCTTCCGACCCAGACCTCTCGACAATGTCGAAAGGTTATAGCCTTCATCAAGGTCAAAGTTCAATGCATAATGTATCAAACTACTTGGTACATAATGAATTGAGCAAGGTCGAAGGGTTGGTTGCCAAAGAGGTTGGGGTATGTTTGTTTTATAAACCAAAAAATTACACCTACTTTGCTTTTGAATAAGAGCTTTCGACTCGGTTACTTTCGGCTAGGTCAAATAACTAAAATAAAGTTTTTAAACCTTTCGACAAAGTCGAAAGGTTACTGCTGCTTTATTATTATTTTGTTTTGAACCTTATGACATAGTCGAACGGTTATTGCCCCTTTTTCCAACCTTCTGAAGTCATTGCTTTAGACAAAATCGAAAGGTCTACTTGTTTTAAAACCAGCCGCTTCTCCATGCTTTCGAAAGAAAGTTTCAACTTAGATGATCTACCCTTATGTTATAAATTGAAGTATAACCCAAGCTTTCGGAGGAGTTAGTTTAAAGGCAGAGGCCTATTGTTTTAAATAATATGTTTTAATGCTTTCAAAGCAGAGCTTTCGACAAAGTCGAATGGTTGCTTCCAATGAAGTCGAAAGGTTTTAAAGGAGGATTTTCCACATGTTTTAAATTGGACCTAGTAAGTCTTCGAAAGGTTTATGTTTTAAAAGGTTGAATGCTTTCGAAAGGTTTATTTTCTGAATGATTTCAAGGGGGTCGAAAGCCAAGCTTTTGATATAGTTGAAAGGTAGCTTCCGACAAGGTCGAAAGGTTTTATTTCTGAATAGTTTTGGAAGGTTTTAAATGGAAGGTTTACCAAGGCAATGTTTTGAAGCATTTTAAAGTAGGATGTCTAAAGTTTTATTGGTTTTGAAAGGTTTGAAACCAAGGCTTTTGAAGGGGATACTTTCGAAGGGATAGGAAATTTGTTCTCTTTTAACCTTGTAAAACAAATGTTGTTTAACCTTGGGGATATCAGGGTGGGCTTAATGAGTTCAAAAATAGTTGGGGATCAACACTTATTTGTTTTGACCATCTTTGGGGAATACCAATGTAAATTATAATGAATATAACCTAATTTAAGGATGCTAATGGAAATAGGTCAATCATGTGGATAACATGAGATAATTATATTCATGGGGGTAACATGTGTTAAGTGGCCAAGTGAAGCGCTTAAAGTCATCCTGGGAAAACTATGAGATGTTTGATGGATAGTCAACATCAAGTTGGAGATGGATAGTGTCCATATGGTAGAAGAAGGGTTCATAGTCATCCTGGGAAAACTATGGGATGTTTGATGGATAGTCAACATCATGTGGAGGAAGGATAGTCTCCATATGTTTAATGAAAGGTTTATAGTTATCCTAGGAAAATTATATGGTGTGGGATGGATAGTCCGCATCAACCTAAGTAAATGGAATATGGGAGGGATAGTCCCTCTTTGAGGCAATCAAAATCCAATAGGGGATAGGGAAATCCTAATTGGTTTCTAGTATGCACATCATCTTAATGTTTTAAAAATATGTTTTAACCATTGTGAACGTAGGAGCATAGAAGATGGTTTAAAAAAAAGGTTTTGCAAAGATATGTTATAAAGGATGTTAGTAAGGGGAAACCCGTTCCGCTAAACGGCGTGGTCTCACTTAACATATTAAACCGGGATGTATAGTATTATTCATACCAGGCTTTATGTCTGACTTGAAGTTTATGTTTTCTCCTTAAACTCTCGGATGCTCAAAATTAATTTGAGTAGGCTAAGGGGTTAAGGTCTTTTCAGGTTTTAGTAGGATGATGAAAATGGCTACCAGAGCCAGGCAGGAGGAAAACAGATAACTATTTAGGATTTGCAGTTCTTGTTTATGTTTGTTGTATTTCCGCCGTGATTGTATTAAGTCTATTATGACTATATGACTCTAATCATCCAAGGGGGTATCTTAATATACCGCTCTTAACGTATTTTGTAATAACTATATTTTATCTGTGCCTGGGAACGTATTGGGATTATGTATTGAGAATGTGAAACATTTGGTGTTGAAATGTAATGAAGTAAAAGTTGTTTTGAAATTTGTGTTTTGTTTCCTATTTATGTGCTTCTGATATTGTAGATATCATTAACATAGCCATATTTAGTAGCCAGAAGCTAATACTATAGATGACTGCAGCATCTATAGCGCTTAGTTTTGGGCCTCTAGATAAGGGATGTTACATGTTTGTTCAGAGCATGGTTTATGAAATACTTTAACTAAAAATGATTTTGAAAACATAATCCTTAGTAATTAGAGTTAAGATCGGGGTATGGGGTAATGCTATCGTAACGTACTTGTATTTGCTATATATAAGTATACGCCATATCTCTACACTCCTATCTTGGTTAGGCTATTCATCTGTATCTCATGAAGCTTGATTATAGATATGGAAGGATGACGAGGTAGAGTTAACCTTGGAGGAGAGAGCACCACCACTAATGGAAATGCCCGACCAAATGCAAGAAGAGGTTCAGGTCAGGCTCAAGCTAAGAATGTGGGTGCTAGGGTTTCCCAAGTGGACATGGGAGCCTTGTATTAGTTGTTGGAAAATCTTTTGCAAGCAGGAGCTGCCGGAAATGTTGGTGGATCAAATCCTATATTTCCAGCTGGATATAACTATGCTAAGCTGAGTAGAGACTACATCAGTCTGCAAGGAAAGCCGTTTCTTGGAGCAGAGGACGCTGTTGAAGTTGAGAAATGGTTGTTGAACTATGAAAGGATCTTTACAGATTTAGGCTTGAATGATGGAGAGAAAAGAAGGCCCCTCATAGATATTTGGGAAACAGGTACCTCACATCATGGGAGACCCCTCATAGAGATCGCAGCCCATTTGGACACACAAATAGGGATCGATATGGATCCCTATTATGGGCCCCAATGGGTCTGGAAATTTTTGGGTGGCCTCGTCTTGGTCTCTCGAACCTTCTGCCGAAATTTCAGCCCGATCCGTACACGTCTTCCCTTATAAATATAGCAGGCATGGCATCAGAAAAAGGATCTTCTTTCTGCTTCTCTTTAGCTTGAACCTAGGTTACACTCTGTCAATTTTATTCTTGAATTTCGGATTGTAACTGTAAACAAACTACATTATAATAAAAAAGGTTATTTTGGAGTGGACGTAGGCCAAAGTTAGCCAAACCACTCTAAATCTTGTCTTTTTTTACTTGCTTTCATTTTTAATTTGTTTGTTCTTCATATTATATTCTCTACATTAGATACTATCTGAGATCTATGACTGGATATTGGTGCTTTTATACAATTGGGTGTTGGTGGCTAATTTTGACGTCAACATTTTTGTGCTTTCATTGAGAAAGCTAGCCTCGGCAGATTTGGAATTCGGATTCAAAGTTTGGAAAAGATCTAGAACTTAGATTTAAAGAAATGGTGAAGTAATCTACAAGAAGACATGTAGCGGATAGGAGCCATCGTGAAGGGAGTCAGGAGGCTTCCTCTGGAGTTGGAGCTAATCAAACTTCCACCAACATCACTAGAGCGGAGATGGAAACGATGGTGAATGCAATGCAGGAACGGATGCTAAAAAGGTAGGAGGAAATGATGCAGAATTTACTCCGACAGATTGAACAAGCTAAAGAACATAATCAAGGGAATACGGAAGCGGGAGCTAATGACAACTTAGATCAACGAGTTGAAGCAGCAAGAATCGCTAGAATCAGAATTGGGAACATGGAAATGAAGCCAATGTACAAAGGAATGGAACAGAGCAGCCGGGAGTAGTTCTCGGCCATATTAGAGGGATCGGCACCTATCCCTCTAGAGGGACCGACAACGATCCTCAAAGGCTAGAGGGCATACCCCGGGTCTGGTTGATCGCGATGCTAGAGGACCAGCGATCAATCCCATGGAGCTTGGTGTGAATCAGAATTTGGATGCTCGTCCGGATGAATACGTTGCAATATTCCCTCGTAGAATCGGGGGGCAGCTTGGACATAATGATAGGAGACTAACACTGGAAGACAATGACAGGTTTGCAAAGATGATCATGCCAGCTATGTGTGGAGGATTCATGAACAGGGATCTAGCGGATGTAAATAGAAGTCCATTTGCTCCTAATATCAGAATGCTAGTAATCCACCAGAATTCAAACTACCAACACTAAAAGTTAATGACTGTAACAACCCGAATTCTAGTGGGTTCAGATTTTTCGCAAAAATGCTAAAATCCAAGCCCACTGAAACCCGAGTTGGATTTCTGGTATCCTGCAAGTAGGCAAAGAAAAATATATCAGAGCTCAGATAAATAACTCACAACGGAACTGACTAAAATATAATAGTAAGTAAATACTCACCAATATAATAACACTTTCTAAAAAAGTGTCTCAAAGCTGGAAAGTCTCTACCATCTATCTAACCGGTAGGATGTTATGAGGAAGGGGTCAGAACTAAGTTCTGGTGAATGGGCAAATTATACACTTCTAAGCTTAATTCTATATATACCATTTTATTTCCATTTACTGTTATATTAGGTTCATTGGGTTTATAATACTCTCGTCACTGTGCGTGAATCGTGCTCATCCACTCCTTCCGTATCCTCCTCGCAAAGGACTCTATCGTCTTGCTGCTATGGCGTTCTATGACTACATTTATAAAGGACTGCCTCATATGGCCAATAATACAGATGTTTCGTCGTCTACTATAAAAACGTAAAACTGCATCCGCACTAGTCTATACTAATGCTCGGACATCCACAATGTACCACCCAGTGCGTACCTTGAGGACTATACGTCATTGTTTTGTCTACTCCCTGAATCCCGCTTAATAAGGTTTACCTTGTACGGAACTCGATCGGGGATTTTCTATTTCTGTAAAGGACTGCCTTGTTAGGCCTACAATACAGATATTCTACTTGGTCATTGTTATCCCGCCTTTTGGCAAGGCCGTGACACCAAGGAATTGACTAGTAAACCAATGACGATCCATCCTAGAGATCGATTATACACAGGCTCGCTATGGATATCGACGAATTTTGTCTAAGTCCGGATCGAGCTAAAATTGGTATAACATGACAAGCTAAGCTATTAGAGTCAACGTTCCAAATCTCAAGTCAATCCGAATTTGTATGCTCAAGTTATGAACGATACAAAATTGGATGGAAACCAACCACCGGTCGAATCGCTCAGTTCGACTCGCTTCGCAACCATCAGAAGTGACCACTTCGACTCGCTCAGCTCACATCCCTCGGATGCCTTCTTCGACTCGCTACGTTCGAATCCATCAGTGCGCACTTCGACTCGATCAATCAGTGCGCACTTCGAATCGCTTAGAACAGCATCAAAGGCAGAGTGATCCAAAGATTCAAGCGCCACATCACCGAGTCGAACGGAAGCGAGTCGAATAGAGCGAGTCGAACGAAATAGCCAATCGAGAATCTCATTTCGTATCGATCATATCTCCTAATCTACAAGTCCAAATGCTATGAAATTTTCACAAAAGGCTACGTGCATGCTAAAGAATGTCCACGCCAAATTTCGACTCCATTGGATGAAATCTTGATCGATACCAGCCTCCTACACCTATAAATAGACCCCCAAAGCCAACAGAAAATGGGTTCTACTTCTTCTTCTTTGAGATCTCCAACGCCCAGACTCTGCCAAAGACGGATCTGAACTCCATAGCTGCTGCTACCAACGAATTTCACTGCTGCAAATCATTGTTATTCGCTGTACTTTGCTGAAATCAATTGTAAACATCAAAGAAAGATCAATAAAGCAAACTACTTCATAGTGGACGTAGGCAATACGCCGAACCACTCTAAATTCTTGTGTCTCCTTACATTTAAATTATTTTCATATCTGAGATTTGGAGTTTTTGTTAGATAATTCCTCCTTTTACATTTAATTTCTTCACTTTATCTCTTCAAAAACTTCCGAAGAGTGTTGTGCCCAATTTTGGTACAAACACTTTGGTGCTTTTACTAAGAAAAACCCAATTTTTCTCCCACTCCTTGGATCTCCTATCTATATTGGATTGCATAAATCCAAGAAGAAGATCCACATCTAGAACTTTGAAGCCCTTCTATTCTATTCAGATTTGCGTCAGATCTAGGAAAGGACTTTCATCACCTCATTACAGCAAGTACGCGGACTACCTCTACAGCTGCTGATCAGGGAGGTCGGGACAGGCAGAATCCCGCGCAATTGCCTCCATCAAACCAAGATGTCGTCGGACCTTCAGATCCAACAGGTCCGGTTACCAGACAAGAGTTCCAGACGCTGTTCCAAGAACTGACCCAGAGTCGACAACAGCTAACTAAACAACCGCGCGCCAACGCAGAGTTGACCAACCAGCTAAATCGCCAAAGGCGAAGAAGATCCATAAGAGACCAAGGTTCCTATTCTTCCACAGAGAGTTCAGCCTCCTCCGATGGCCAAACCAGATCCACGCGTCCACGGCTAGGTGTAAGCTACACCCAAGCCACGGAACACCCACCTACTACGAATCTTGGGCAACCTAGAGCTGGACCATCCGCTAGTCTTCGTACAGAACCTTCAGCTCGAGGAGGTGCTGCTCCTTACCATGTCACCGACAACATTGCTACTACCACCACTGCCGGACGGGGAGGTGATGCTAGAAACCAAGCTGATCCTCAACGTAACCAACGAGAGCAGACTCCTGACCCTTATGTCCCTGAGGATGTTGAACCAAGGAGGCAGGGCACGGACCGTCGACCGCGTCCGGTCCAGACTCGCACTGTGGAACCCGACCACACCTTGGCACAACATGCTCCAAGTATCCGAATGTCGTATATACCAACAATGATCCGCCAAATGATCCGTGAAAGTCAGGGTCTCTCTAATGACGACTGGGGAATCTCCCGGAGTCATACCACTTTCACCGATGACATATTGTACGCTGAACCACCTCGGTGCTTCGGATGCCAACTTTGCCAGTTTACGATTGGTAATAAACGCAATTAGTAGTGGTCCTCATCCAACAGACCGATGCTGGAAGGAAATGGAGTCGTATGCCAGCTCTATCAGGCGTGCGGACTTCGAGTGTTACAATAGTTTTAATGAAGAAGCTCCGACCAAGCGACAAAAGACGATGACTGACGATATTGTGTTTCGAAATAGAGATGCTGACAGGGTCGGAGCCCCAATCACAGATCCACTGGTCATATCAGCTCAAGTAGGTCATGCTTGGATGAAAAAGATTCTGGTCGACAGTGGAAGTTCTGTGAATATAATATTTAAACGGGCTTATGATCAAATGAACATGGAAGCCAAAGATTTGAAACCTTGTCAATCTCGAATCCATGGTTTCAATGGAAGCGCTACTATACCTACTAGAGTAGTGGAACTACCAGTGGAGCTAGGAACTGGAGGACACTGGAGGGTCCGGACGTTGCAATTCGTTGTATGGAACATAGATTTGCCACACAACGCTTTCTTGGGCCTACCGGCCCTTGCTGAATTTAGGGTTGTCATTGCCCCGTGGTGTTCAACTTTAAAATTACCTACCGCCAATGGAGTTGGGGTCGTCCAAGGGGATCTGGCTGATCCGAGAGCGGCCGTTTACCGAAATTAAGTCCCCCGGATGAACAGTGTCAAAGTCCGACCCAAAACTTTTGGACTCGGCGATTTTGTCCATAAGAGAATATTCCCGATGCCTCCGCATGCGAAACCAACGTGGGAAGGGCCATATGTGATCAAACGAAAGCTCAAAAATGGCACTTTTAAGTTAGCAGTCGTTGGCGGACCTGCTTTGCCAAAAGCCTGGAACAGCGAGAATCTTCGCCGCTGCCACACATAACAGGCTATATTTATCCAATTAGTTTACTTTCCATTTTGCGATTTGTTTCTACATTTCGAAATTAGAATTTGTAATAAGGCAACTGACTTTGCCATATTTTTATATTTCAGAAATAAAATGCAATCTCTTCGGGCTAGAGCTGTGATTTACTTGAAATGCTTCATATGACCATCACTATGCACGGAGAGCTAAGTTTCACCATACGGTGGAATTTATTCAAATAGAGAGGGACTACGATGCAACCAATCACTCGCTAAGTGAAACCCGAGCTCAGGGACAAGCCATCACATCAAAGTCAAAAAAGGATTGATACACGGCAATCCTTCATCAACTCGGAGTTCCCAGAGTGCGAACCGGAGTATAAACATCAACTCCGTATTCCCAAAGTGCGAAGCGGAGTATAAACATCAACCCCGAACTCCCAGAGTGCGAGTCAGAGTATAAACATCAACTCCGTATTTCCAGAGTGCGAAGCGGAGTATAAACATCAACTCCGAACTCCCAGAGTGTGAGTCGGAGTATAAACATCAACTCCGAGTTCCCAGAGTGCGAACCGGAGTATAAACATCAAGTCCAGATTCCCAGAGCGCAAACTGGAGTATAAACATCAACTCCGAACTCCCAGAGTGCGATTCGAAGTATAAACATCAACTCCGAGTTCCCAGAGTGCGAACCAGAGTATAAACATCAACTCTGAGTTCCCAGAGTGCGAACCGGAGTATAAACATCAACTCCAGATTTCCAGAGCGCAAACAGGAGTATAAACATCAACTCCGTATTCCCAGAGTGCGAAGCGGAGTATAAACATCAACTCGGAGTTCCCAGAGTGCGAACCGGAGTATAAACATCAACTCCGAACTCCCAGAGTGCGAGTCGGAGTATAAACATCAACTCCGTATTCCCAGAGTGCGAAGCGGAGTATAAACATCAATTTCGAACTCTCAGAGTGCGATTCAGAGTATAAACATCAACTCCGAGTCCCCAGAGTGCGAACCGGAGTATAAACATCAACTCCAGATTCCCAGAGCGCGAACTGGAGTATAAACATCAACTCCGAGTTCCTAGAGTGCGAACCGGAGTATAAACATCAACTCCGTATTCCCAGAGTGCGAAGCGGAGTATAAACATCAACTCCGAACTCCCAAAGTGCGAGTCGGAGTATAAACATCAACTCCGAGTTCCCAGAGTGCGAACCGGAGTATAAACATCAACTCTGAACTCCCATAGTGCGAGTCGGAGTATAAACATCAACTCCGAGTTCCCAGAGTGCGAACCGGAGTATAAACATCAACTCCGGATTCCCAGAGCGCGAACTGGAGTCTAAACATCAACTCCGAGTTCACAGAGTGCGAACCGGAATATAAACATCGACTCCAGATTCCCAGAGTGCGAAACGGAGCGTAAACACCAACTTCAAGTTCCCGAAGCGTGAATCGAAGTATAAATATCAACTCCAAACTCCCGGGGCACGAGTCGGAGTACAAATGCCAATTCCAAGTCCCCAGATCGTGGACATATGATTGAAACTTAAGCCGGCGTGACCAACCGCCGATAAACGAATGGGAATCCCCGTAGTGCGGATATGATCATCGACAATCAAACGAGCATGGATGAACTACTCAATCTCCGCTTGCCTTAGACATCTGTTCGGTGGCACTAGACTCAACATGTTATATGTAAGAAACGATCGTCGACTAATGATCTACAACTCACCTCCAAGACTGGGGGGCAAGACTTAAGCATCAACCATCGACTGAAGCAATGCGACGTCAAAGTTCAACTCGCTTCCCGGTCGCAAACCATGTCCACAGTTTCCGAACTTGGTGAACAAAAACAAACTTGATTCAAAAGCTAAAACTTCACAAGTACACTTCAGATATTGAAACACTTGGACAAATACACAATGACAGAAAAGAAGCCAAAAAAGAGAAGTTTCATTTCTATTGTTTATAAAAGAAGTTCGTGTACAAGTTTCCAAAAATTCCTACTAGTAGGGGCCGAACCCGCATCTATACACGGCTAACAAAATGCAAGTCAAAATAAACCAAGGAAGCATGTTTAATCTTTCTTCTTCCTTGGCTTCCTTCTCGGTGTAGACCCGCTGGAGCCACCGCTAATTTTCCTCTTCGAGCCCTTGCTCTTCGGCGGTTGGTCTTCAGGCGAGGGAATTATATCAACATCCTCCTCCGAACTCGAATGGATAGGAATGCTCCCTGCGGCGGAGTCGGAGGAACAGGATCAAGTACAGAAGGTGGAATGGGCACGCTAGTGATGAAAACATCACCACCAGGAGATATCATTCTGAGCGGAGCAGGTCCTAGTGCTGCCATCCTAATTCTAAAGCTGCCACCATGAGCCGCTGCTGCAATTTCAGTGTTAATTTGAGCAAACATCTCCTCTTCAGTTACTGCTTGACCCTGCTGGGGGCATCAGCAGTCAGCATTGAAGAACTTGTAGCAGGATCAGTTCCACTCATGACAGATGACGAGTCAGCGAGAGGATCGCCGTGACGGCGAAAGAGTTCATCCATTAGCTGCTCATCAAACACAATCGTATTCCCCTGCATATCGTCAAGCGGGGCAGCTGTACTCACGGTGATTGCTTCGGTCGCGATAGCCTCCTGCATTTGATATGGCTCTTGAGTAGCAGGGGCATGGCCGGTGCAGCATCGATCACTGGACAAAGAATAAGAGAATTGTTAGAACTTAACTTGATCGAAGATTTCGACTTAGGAAAGATATGTGGAATGTTCAGAATACCTTCCTCAGTTTGACTCGTAGGCGGCAGAGCGGCATCAGTGACTTGCGCTGCAGCCGAAGACATCTGCGGCTGATCTAGATTATAAGCAGGAATGGCCTGGGGATCGACCGCAGACGAGGATTCGGGTTGGGTCGATGCGGGAACTTCAAGACTTGCTTCATGGTGGTCAACTCCAGAACCCTCTCCCACTTCAAAGTGCTGGGCGCCAAGTCTTTCCTTCTCATGCAGAATCATTGACTCGTGGAGAACCTTCTTTTTATCTCCAGTCAGAATGCGATCCTCGAGTTCAAATTCATCCACAGACTCGCCCTGATGCGCCTCCTTCTCTTCCTCAACAAGTCGGCTCCAAGCATTGTAGAGATGCGTCGAAAAATCATCGAGCTAGGCTAAACCTCTGTGCCTCAGCACATTGGCGTTATAAACAACGAGAAGGTCTTCGATGTCAGCCTCTAGCCTGGACTCGGCCAACTTCACTTTTTCCTCCACCTCAGCCTCCACCTTGTGGACTTTGGCCACAGCTGCATCCCTCTCAGCCCTAAGCAGAACAGCCTGCTCGCATGCCTCCTGGGCTGCGTTATTCGCATCATCCTTTTCCTTGGCCATGTCAGAAAATTTAGTCTTAAGCTCATTGAGTTCCTTGAAAGCCGCATCCCGCTCGGCGGTAACTGTAGTGTTCCGATGGCCCGTCTCCTCCACTAAGTCGACATACGTCTGGCTCAACCTCTCCATGGCCACATTCGCTTCATCAGCTTTTTTGGCGGCCTCAATTTCAGACTTCCGAGAAGACTCGGACTCAGCAGTAAGCACCTGAATGATCCGATCCCTTTGAGCAAGCTCGGTCTCCATCTTCTCAAGCGCTTTGGCTCGCTCAAAGTCCACTTTGGAAGCTTTTTCGGCAGCCTTTGCCCACTCTCGGTACTGGGTGTATATGTCGTGAACGTAATCATGCACCGTGTTTTCCACCCCTGATGGAATTATTTTTAAGTGTGGTGGGAAGACATAGCCGTCGAAGCAGATATTCGGAAAATCTTTCCTCATCTGAGCCAACTTAAGAGCCCCTTCTTCTGTAGATTCAACTGGGACCTGCTCTGTAATCATGGAGGCCGTGGTCTCAACTCTCTGAAGATGAGTCTCAGATCTAGAAGTATGAGAAGATGGCCTATGACGAGGAGGCTTCGGTGGGTGTGGTACAAAAGCAGGGGGTGGAGATGGAAGTCTAGGAGGAGGATAGAACGATCTAGACTGATGTCAGTATTCTCTGTCATTGTCGCGCCCATACCTATCTTGATTAGAGTACTCGCGATCGCGGTCTCTATCAGAGTCCCTCCTACGGGAATCGTAGTAAGAAGAAGCCTTTCGGGCCGAGCGAAGATTCCCGAGCATCGATCCTTTTCCAGACATAGTACCTGAAAATGAGAAGTGAAGAAAGAGTTAGTAATTTCCTAAGTTGGACGATGTACGGTTGTGAATCATGTAGTGTAGTGAAGTGTATGCATGTGCAACCCCCCGATGAACCGGAAATGTCGGCCGCACTCATAGCAAGCGACCCACTCAGTTCAAGAGCACTGTCAAGCTCCGCCATCCCGGCGTCGTGTGGAGACGATACAAAGTCCGGAATCGGGATATCGGTAAGCCCTGCAAAGGGATTCTCTACTTGCGGGGGAGGAGCCTCTGAAATTCTAATCCCCGGAACGGGTAAGGACACAACCATGGGTTTAAATCTCTCAGATTTAGAGCGTTTGTGAGTAGCAGCCTTGCCTTTTCTTCTTCCTCCCGAATCCTGGACATCGGCAGAAGGCCCAGCAGGGAGCACGGTATCGGTAGGCGTTCTTTCTGAATCAACTTCTTCGGCTATCATGACTGCGGGCGCTTTGCGCTTCACCCGTTTCTTCGGGACCACTCTATGTGTCCCTTCCAGCTGTATGCTCTGCCTCCGTTCTATCAGCCCGACAGTCCTCAAATTTCTGTCGGTCAGAACCAAGTCGATATGCCTCTCCTCGCCTGGATACGCTTGGAGGATCCGAACTAGCTCTCTGAAGTATGCACCGTCAGGTCGAGAAATTGCGGCTGTAAAAAGGGGGGAGGTATGTCAGTTTTGAAGTCAGTTAATAATATCTCGATGATTCAATAGAAAAATGACAACACTTACGTTTATCCAACCATCGCCTAGCAAAGCCAGGGGCACCGAACGTAGAACCATTCGGTCTTGAAGTAACTTAGCCTTCCCCAGGAGCCCATCCAATGTGGCAGTTTCTGACCGCTTCCAGGAAGGTGAAAGAAGGGCTATCTCCACGGCTCTTGACATTAAATAAATATCTGATTTCGATCGGCTTCGGCGGTCGAAAGAGGATCTCTATAAATAGAATGAAGGTGCTGTTCAACAAAGCATACCCGTTGGGATGTAGCTGGGATGGAGCTATTCCAAGGAATGATAACATCTCCCTCATATATTGATTGAAGGGAGGAAGTGTCCCCGCTGTGCAAGCATGACGGTTGAAAGCGGTAAACCCCTCCGGGGGATAATGTGGCCTGTCATTTGGCCCAGGTAGTAACACGTCATCAAGCGACAAACCGTGCCTTAAACAAATCCGTCCTAGAATATCTTCGGAGATACCTGACGGCATCGAATCTGGTGGACTACAAATGAACCGGGAACCTAGGCACTCGTCCGGAGCTGGCTCTATAACTTCGGCTTCAATAACCGGTATCTCTATGGTTGGAGGAATAGAACTTGGGAGTTCCGGCTGCTGAGAACTTGAAGGTTCCATGACTAGCTAGCTTATAAAAAATCATTGTTAAACTGACAATAACGCTCGTGCATCCCCCAGTGTAAAGTGTGTGAGTGTGTTGTGTAGTGCAATACTGTATATCATTTGAGAAGATCAACAAGATTGAAGGAAGCATGTAAACGACGAGACTTCGGAATTCAGTCGGAAGGACCGTCATCGCTGACCGTCACAACCGTACCATCCAGCTATTAACTATCATTCCAAGTTAAAGTTTGTTGTCATTTTGATAAGTTCCAGTTTCATCGACGAGCTTCGATAGGCAATCGGATATGCGGTGAAACGGTTATGTCCAGTTATGCAAGTATGAAGCTCGTCGGAGTCAATTGTTCAAATGTGCGAGGAGTTTCAAATTTTTTAATGATCAAATTCGTATCGCTCACGAGAGCCGTGTTCGCATCGATAAGTCATGATCATCTGCGTATGAGTTAGACTCGGTCAGAAGGTTGGCTTGCATGTTCGACTCGATCGAGAGGCTGGGGATTTCGAATCGATCAGAGCACAACACTTCGAATCGATTAAAAGCCTCCAGTTCGACTCGCTCCCAAGACTACGCAGTTCGACTCGATCCCAAAGCCTCCAGTCCGACTCGATCCCAAAGCCTCCAGTTTGACTCGATCCCAAACCTCAAGTTCGACTCGATCCCAAACGTCCACTTCAAATCGATCGAAGGCCATCATTTCGAATCCATCTGACGCACCCCTTCGTATCAATCTACGTATTCAAAGCCTTCGACTCGATGCGAAGCTCCACCATCGATCGATACGAAGGCCTCCGGCTCATCATCTCGAAACCCCTACTCCAGATCGACACGAAGCTGAGTCCAAGGAATTTTTGATCGATGACGACTCTGGTTTATTTGGTGTTAAAAACCGAGTCTCATCGTTTACGCGTGGATTCGCTTAGTGGATTACCTAAATCTGTCAGTTAGTTCGAGTAATTGAAGGTGTGAATCAGTTCGAAGGCAAGAGTGTTTTCTTCTTTGTTTTCTCGAGTCTCGGAGCGATACAAAAGCAAGGCAGGAAAACAGAAAGTGAAAAGTGGAAAAATGACTAAGTACAGAGTATTTATATGGACTCGAAAGCAAAAGGAATAAACGATTCGCATCCCGGTGGATTCGAACAAACTTTTTGACTCCGTCTCCTGTACATTTCGACTCCATCTCCTGTGCGTTTCGACTCCGTCTCCTGTGAGTTTCGACTCCGTCTCCTATGCACTTCGACTCGCTCAGTTCGAATCCGTTTGAGAAGTCCACTTCGACTCGCTCCGTTTTGACTTGCTCAGCTCGCATCCCTCAGAGAAGCCTACTTCGACATGCTCCACTTCGACTCGTTCAGTTCGAATCCATCAAATCCTGGCTTCCAGAGACCAACTCCATCGACTCGAAATATTCAATTCACATCCCTAAATTCAATGAAAATCGTCTTCGATGTTTCAAACCTTCACATCGATTCAGGAGAGGATCGTTACGAAGGAACATTCAAAAGCAACCATCGAGCATTGTTACAACGAATTTCACATCGGTTCAGGAGAGTATCGATACAAAATTCAAAAATAAAATAAACTGACAACGACTCGTGAACGTACAAACGTCAACGAGAGTCAGGTTAACATATATGCATGTATGTCGGACTAATATGCAATATTCCTGATTTACAGGAATCAGAAACTCATTTAATGATGATTACAACAACAGACGGCTAATCACTAGCATACAGCAATCAGTTTCAACAGCACAGGGTACAACAGTTGACAGTCAACAGTTCACATTCTCGGGAAAATCAGTCAAAGAATACAGCTTTCATCGAAAAAGCGATAGTTATTCAGACTAAAGATTGCAACATTTCAAAGCACATCATGTTTCCACACGACATACTTTGGGGAGAAAATGTTATCCCGCCTTTTGGCAAGGCCATGACACCAAGGAATTGACTAGTAAACCAATGACGATCCATCCCAGAGATCGGTTATACACAGGCTCGCTATGGATATCGACAAATTTTGTCCGAGTCCGGATCGAGCTAAAATTAGTATGGCATGACAAGCTAAGCTATGAGAGTCAACGTTCCAAATCTCAAGTCAATCCGAGTTGGTATGCTCAAGTTATGAACGATACAAAATTGGATGGAAACCAACCACCGGTCGAATCGCTCAGTTCGACTCGCTTCGCAACCATCAGAAGTGACCACTTCGACTCGCTCAGCTCACATCCCTCGGATGCCTTCTTCGACTCGCTCCGTTCGAATCCATCTGGGAAGCCTGCTTCGACTCGCTCAGCTCACTTCCCTCAGAAAAGCCTTCTTCGACTCGCTCCATTCGAATCCATTTGGGAAGCCTGCTTCGACTTGCTCAACTCGCATCCCTCAGAAAAGCCTTCTTCGACTCGCTCCGTTCGAACCACTGTTCGACTCCATCGAGTTCGACTCCGTTGGCAAAGTCACTGTTCGAATCGATCGAACCATGACCACTTTATGTCCACCATGGAGCCTTTGTTCGAATCCCTCAGGATGCTCCACTTCGACTCGATCAATCAGTGTGCACTTTGACTCGCTCAGAACAGCATCAAAGGCAGAGTGATCCAAAGATTCAAGCGCCACGTCACCGAGTCGAACGGAAGCGAGTCGAACAGAGCGAGTCGAACGAAACAGCCAACCGAGAATCTCATTTCGTATAGATCATATCTCCTAATCTACAAGTCCAAATGCTATGAAATTTTCACAGAAGGCTACATGCATGCTAAAGAATGTCCATGCCAAATTTCGACTCCATTGGATGAAATCTTGATCGATACGAAATCTGTTCGTATCGATCACGGATCGGACCGAAACTTCACAGGCTTGGGCGCGCGGGCCTGGTCACGTGCCAGAGAGGGTCTCCCGAGGTCTGAGCGAAATACCAGCCTCCTACACCTATAAATAGACCCCCAAAGCCAACAGAAAAGGGGTTCTACTTCTTCTTCTTTGAGATCTCCAACGCCCAGACTCTGCCAAAGATGGATCTGAACTCCATGGCTGCTGCTACCACAAATTTCACTATTGCAAATCATTGTTATTCTCTGTACTTTGCTGAAATCAATTGTAAACATCAAAGAAAGATCAATAAAGCAAACTACTTCATAGTGGACGTAGGCAATACGCCGAACCACTCTAAATTCTTGTGTATTCTTGCATTTAAATTATTTTCATATCTGAGATTTGGAATTTTTGTTAGATAATTCCTCTTTTTACATTTAATTTCTTCACTTTATCTCTTCAAAAACTTCCGAAGAGTGTTGTGCCCAATTTTGGTACAAACAGTGTGTCCCTTTTATTATCGTGGCTATGGCCCCATGCAGCCACCCCTCAACTAATCGAAAGACCTCTAAAGAGCTAAGTGGCTAAGCCCGACTGCAAACAATCTAAACATCCAATTGACTGCGCCCCTCATCTAGTGTCTCGATAGTGAAAGGTTCATTGGACTGTTGGTTTAACTCTAGTCTTTCCCGAACTCGCTTCTTGGTTTTGATGCTGGCCCGATATCCGCATGCGACTATCCTTTTGGGTCCTGCCCACTAAAACTTACTTGCAAGTACTGGGATATACAAATATCCTACTCCAAACATCAACTTTTTTTGACTGCCTACAATGGTCCTGCCATGCAAAAGCAGTCAAGGCATACTCTTTTGATGGAACACCTACAGACCTGCCTCCTGGGGACTGCTTCGCTATGCCTACCCCAGAGGGCCATCCTAGAGTACCCTCACGTCCCGTTGAAGTCTCGTACTTCCTTCTAGCCCAAAATAACTAAGTTGGACATGCTTCTTCTGTGCTGAAATCTATGATGAACTGCTTTGTTAGGCTCTTCATCCTTTGGGCTGCTCCAAACGCATCTCACTGTTTTATTAGACCCTAAGTTTAATCTTTTATTTTGTGTTTAGTTTACTTTTCTTATTATGTTGCCTACTTATTTACCCTAATTAGCATAATCTTGTCCTTGCCTCACCTAACTACTGTGAGACCATCAGTTCCGGATTGAAAGGGAATGTTGTTGGTATGGGCCACTTCTATTATCTTGCTTATTAAATTAATCCATGATCTAAGTTTATTAAAATAAGCCTCTTCTGTTATTTCTGCTCCATTTTCTTATTAACTTAATTTAATTCTTAAAATAAGCCTATTCTGTTCTTTTTATTTAATTATAACCTATGTTATAATTTTACTTGCAATTGTCTCTTTTATTCTCTTTTATAATCTATATATTATAAATACAATTAGAAGTGTCCTTTTTCTATTATAGTCTGCCTTCTTTTATTATGATAATGAATTCTCTTATGTTATATGACAATCCTGGCTTGGGACTACGTCCGATTGTCACAAATGTACTTATCATAATAATCGCTTTACTTTTATTCCATTATCTGCGCAGTAAATGCAGATCTGGTTACATTCTTGTCTATAACTTTTAGTCTTGCCTAATAATTGACTTGATTCCTTCTTTAATTCCTTTAATTCTTCACTTCATTTTCTTATATTCTAGAAAGTAGTTCTATTCTATTTGGTTGGTTACAAAAAATTGTGCTAAAAATCCATTTCTATGTTTTAATACTAAATAATGCTATAAACAATAATCCGTAACTGCAAGATATTTCTTTTATTATTTCTTTACTTATTGGATAGTGAAAAAAACAGTAATTTCTCTATTTTACACTAATTCCCTTTTTCTTTCTTTTTATTCTTGCAATTACATTTATCGTTATCTTTTAAATATTAAACTATAGAAATGTATTCTCTTTTCTAAACCAACCAATTAATCTATCACGTTTTTCCAAATCAAGTTACTAGGATTTCCCTTTTTATTTATTTTTCCCCGTTTTAGCATAATTTACTGCTAATTTCTATTTTTCTCGATTTATTTCAGCTTTTCTTATTTTATATCTAATTTTTGTAAATCTAGTGTTCTTCAATTTTAGTATGTATTTGTGAATTCGTTTCTTTACTATTTTATTCGTGTAAAAAGGAATAAAAAGAAGCGAACATGTACAGGCTAAATTTCAACTTTAAAATAGATGTAAATAACTGTAAATATCTTACTTTTAGGCTTACGCCTTTCTTTAACTCTCAAGCCTAATATTAATTAAATATAAGCTCTCTTATACAATTTACAGTCTCAACATAACTAATTAACAGAATTAATTACTGAAATAAATACTGAATAAAATTATTTAACGGGAATCTAACGATAATATATCATAAACGTAAAAGAGATATAATTAAATCCACTCACCTATCGTCCTTAGCTTTAAATCTCTATCTTCTAAAATTATTACGCTGTTCTACAACCTCTCACCTTTAATTTGTTGCATTTATATGTAAACCTCTATAAATTGAAAGATCGGATATAAATACACACGTTATATATTAATCTCCAACATTAATTCACATATTAATTAATTGCACTTTTTAGCTAATTATGTTTGCAATGTTAATTATTCCCCTTATTTTTTCCTCTTACATCTAATTCTTTTATTAATTTACATTCTTTACAAACATAATAAATTGGTTACTACTTTTATAAATATCTTATAAATTAATTGCAAATATTTATAACTGATAAAATTTCCATGTTTGCATATGTAATTGTTTTTTACGCTAAAACTTCAAATGGCTATAAAGTCCATTTAGAAAACATTGTATATGGAAGTTGATCAGAAAATTGCCACGAACACAATAGTATAAGTTTCTTGGCCAAATTCCAACATTAGCAAAAATTCATTTTTCACTATTTTCATAGTTATTTGATGATTTAATTATATAAAAATGTGGGGTGTTACATTCCCACCCTTTAGGAAATTTCATCCTCAAAATTTGACAACGGTAAAATTATGTAATTCCTCGCATCAGTCACATCCATTTTGTGCATTTCCAATTTTGCGACTATTCGTGTTCTTGAGCAAAAGTGTTAATTAATACAAAATATATGCATGTACATGAATTTCTAAGCGGTACCTCCTATATGAATGCTTTTCTTCTTTAAAAATTTATTTAAAATATGATGCACACATCCTAAATATACTTGCAATTTCTATATAAATGCAATCTTTTGAAAACTCAAAACATTTTTCATCCAATTTTTCCCATACTCCCACTGAATAGAGGTGCAGTTCAACGAATTTTTCATCTAAATCCAATCACACAACTTTTAATATTCGAATTTCAGAAAAATTTAATTTTCTGAATTCGATTTCTTATGTCAGAAAGAAGGTAGAAAACGGAAAAACTTCGCATTTCTCCATTTTACCTTTACATACCTCTCTCTCCGTAGTTGGAACTTATGCCACTATCCTATAAAATCTCTATTTTCTTTCCCAAGCACGATTTTCATAAGAAAGATTTTTCTTTTCAAACTTTTTCCCAAGCTTAATTTATGGGAAAGATGTATTTTTCTTTTGCAATTCTCATTTATTTCTATTGACATCTCTGTTGCTTTCTTTAGATCTTACTTTTTTCTTTTAGTTACCTTTTATCCGCTTTTACTCTTCTATTCCAGGCTCAAAAAGGAATAACTAAGTCTCATTTACTGCAATGGATAAGGGTTTCAATCTATGCAGTCTCTATCTAAAAAGGCGACTTAGCTTGGGGAAATTCTCTCTTTAACTTTCACTTTTCCCCAACTAAGGTCTACTTTTCCCAACCACGTGTGTCTTACTATCTTACTAAAATCACTTCACTATTCTTTTATAGTCTACACACATGAAGCAACATTTCTAGGTTCTCAGTAGTGTCTTATACACCATACGGGAACTTTCATTATTACTATTAGGAGTAATTACTGCTATACCCTTATACTTTTCCCGTTACACCTAGGAAATGATTCCCATCTACTCCATATTTAAAAGTCTAGTTTGGTTTGGTATTTTTCATTTTCCTTCAAAAATTAAAGCTTCTAAATTTTTGAAACATCAAATCCCAAAATTCTCACCTTTGAAAGTGTTATTTTAAAGTTTTCTATGAAATTCAAAGGTACTTGGTTACTTAAAATTTTATCTTTTCAAAAACTTATTTACTATTCCACCAAACCATATTTTTTTTTAAACATGCCTTGCTTGTTCTTAGAATATTTTTTTCTTGACTTTTAAAAAAAATGTCCTCATATGTGCTCAAAATATCTTCTTTTCAAAGATTTTCAAATTTACCAAAACTGGAGTAGATAAAAACAATTATTTTATCAAAAATCCCTCAACTTTTTTTTCTCAACTCTTCCAATTACTTAACCTTGGAGGAGTTTCTAACTTACTACACTTAATGATTTTATACCTTAATGTATTGGAATTACTTTCTCTTATGAGAAACCATTAACGCTAAAACCTTCAATGAATCCTTTAAAGGAGGATTTCATGTTTATGTGAAATTATAAGGAATTTATTTTAAATTTTATCGAAATAGGCTATACAAAGTATGGTACTTTCCATACTTGTACATCTTTTTTACGTATTCCTTATAACTTGCACAAAACATGTTTATTTGTGATTCATAGAAGATTATATCATTATTCATTTCATTCCAATAGATTAAGGTATGTTTACTCTTTATTTACTTACATAAGATATTTCCTACTAAATTCATTAATTTATCATACATTATTTTCCAAAAGAACTCATTTTCAAAACTGCTTTATAACTAAAAAACATTTTAAAACAAGTGTACATACAAACCACTTTATAAATTATCTCCAAAACTCATTTGGGGCAAAACAGATATTGCATAAAACACCGTTACTACAACCTAAAAGTACTAATATATAGATTCACTATATGCTATGTAAAAACGTATACTTTGGGAGTCACCTACTATAATTATAGTGTCATAGTCTATGCTTCCTTTATTTTTACCGAAAATATCTATTACAACAATAAATGATGTAACCTATGTTTTCGATACTTAGCACGCTCTAGGTTTTTATATTTTAAAATCTTTGTTTACCTACAAAGGCACTAGCGAGCTATACATGCTCTATAATTCTTCTAAAAGAATTTCACTTTTAACAAAATTTATATCATATAAAAACAAATTTTAAATTTAACACCACTAATTTTTTTTAAAACACAATATGTACTTCCTCAAATATATTAACAATTATATTTTTCAACTTTTCAATTCAAAAGTTTCATTTTATTGGGCTAGACATAAAGTGGATTTTCATCTTACTAAAACCTCTTATTCCTTCCAAAATAAAAACACTCTCCCTACTATCACTAGGGAACTTCCCCACTTCCTATAACATATGAATACCAATATTCTCTTAAAACATGGCTTATTGTACACTATAAAACGGTAATAACTTATTGCTCAACACCCTTGGATCATTCCAAACCCAACTAGCAAACTATGCATAAATATACTTCTAAAAACTTTCCATATGTTAAAATCTATAATTGGGAACTATTTGGATTTTAGTACATAATATATTTATATTTTATTCAAAAATACAAATACGTTCACTCACTATCTACCTAGGAATCCTAAACCTAGGCGTTGATACCAAATGTAACAACCCGAATTCCAGTGGGCCTGGATTTTTCACAAAAATGCTAAAATCCAAACCCACTGAAGCCCGAGTTGGATTTCTGGTATCCTGCTAATAGGCAAAGACAAATATATCAGAGTTCAGATAAATATCTCATAGTGAAAATGACTAAAATATAATAGTAAGTAAATACTCACCAATATAATAACACTTTCTAAACAAGTGTCTCAAAGCTGGAAATCTCTGCCATCTATCTAACCTGTAGGATGTTATAGGAGGGGGTCAGAACTAAGTTTTGGTGAATGGACAAATTATACACTTCTAAGCTTAATTCTATATATAGCATTTTATTTCCATTTACTGTTATATTAGGTTCATTGGGTTTATAATACTATCGCCTTTGTTCGTGAATCGTGCCCACCTACTCCTTAGTTGATTAAAACCTAATAACTGATATATATATATATAGTTATATGCCCAATGACTGCATCGGTCCTAGGTACTACCCATAGTACCTTCCGCATCCTCCTTGCAAATGACTCCATCGTCTTGCTTCTATGGCGTTCTGTGACTACATCTATAAAGGACTGCCTCATAAGGCCTACAATACAGATGTTCCGTCATCTACTATAAAAATGTAAAACTACGTCTGCACTAGTCTATACTAATGCTCGAACATCCTCAATGTACCACCCATTGCGTATCTTGAGGACTATACGTAATCATTTTGTCTACTCTCTGAATCCCGCTTAACAAGGTCTACCTTGTACGTAACTCAGTTGAGGATTTTCTATTTCTGTAAAGGACTGCCTCGTTAGGCCTACAATATAGATATATAACTTAGTCTGTCCCTTTTCTTATCGTGGCTATGGCCCCACGCAGCCACCCCTTAACTAATCGAAAGACCTCTAAAGAGCTAAGTGGTTGTGCCCTACTGCAAACAATCTAAATATCCAATTGGTTGCGCCCCTCATCCAATGTCTCGATAGTGAAAGGTACATTGGACTGTTGGTTTATATCTAGTCTTTCCCAAACTCGCTTCTTGGTTTTGATGCTGGCGCAATATTCGCATGCGACTATCCTTTTGGGTCCTGCCCACTAAAAATTACTTGCAAGTACTGGGACATACGAATATCCTACTCGAAACATCAACCCCTTTTGACTGCCTACAATGGCCCTGCCATGCAAAAAGCAGTCAAGGCATACTCTTTTGATGGAACACCTACAAACCTGCCTCCGGGGGACTGCTTCGCTATGCCTACCCCAAAGGGCCATCCTAGAGTACCCTCACGTCCCGTTGAAGTCTCGTACTTCCTTCTAGCCCAAAATAACTAAGTTGGACGTGCTTTTTCTATACTGAAATCTATGATGAATTGCTTCGTTAGGCTCTTCATCCTTTGGGCTACTCAAAATGCATCTCACTCTTTTATTAGACCCTAAGTCTAATCTTTTATTTTGCATTTAGTTTACTTTTCTTATTCTGTTGGCTACTTATTTACCCTAATTAGCATAATCTTGTCCCAGCCTCACCTAACTATTGTGAGACCATCAGTTCTTGACTAAACGAGAATGCTGTTGGTATAGGCCACTTCTATTATCTTACTTATTAACTTAATCCAAGATCTAAGCTTATTAAAATAAGCCTCTTATGTTATTTCTGCTCCATTTGCTTATTAACTTAATTTAAGTCTTAAAATAAGTCTTTTCTGTTCTTTCTACTTAATTATAACCTATGTTATAATTTTACTTGCAATTGTCTCTTTTATTCTCTTTTATAATCTATATATTATAAATACAATTACAAGTGTCTCTTTTCTATTATAGTCTACCTTCTTTCATTATGATAATGAATTCTCTTTAATTCTCTTATGTTATATGACAATCTTGGCTTGGGACTACGTCCAATTGTCACATTTTTACTTATCATAATAACTGCTTTGCTTTTATTCTATTATCTGTGCAGTAAATGCAGAGCTGGTTACATTCCTGTCTATAGATTCTAGTCTTGTCTAATAATTAACTTGATTCCTTCTTCAAAATATTAAATTCTTCACTTTATTTTCTTATATTCTAGGAAGTAGTTCTATTCTATTTGGTTGGTTACAAAAAGTTGTGCTAAAAATCCATTTCCATGTTTTAATACTAAATAATGCTATAAACAATAATCCGTAACTGTAAGATATTTCTTTTATTATTTCTTTACTTATTGGATAGTGCAAAATATAGTAATTTCTCTATTTTACACTAATTCCCTTTTTCTTTCGTTTATTCTTGCAATTATGTTTATCGTTATCTTTTAAATATTAAACTATAGAAATGTATTCACTTTTCTAAACCAACCAATTAATCTATCACTTACTTCCAAATCAAGTTATTAGGTTTTTCCTTTTTATTTATTTTTCCCGTTTTACCATAATTTACTGCGAATTTCTATTTTTCTCTTTTTATTTCAGCTTTTCTTACTTTACATCTAGTTTTTGTAAATCTAGTGTTATTCAATTTTAGTTCGTATTTGCAAATTCTTTTCTTTACTATTTTATTCGCGTAAAAAGGAATAAAAAGAGGCTAACATTTACAGGCTAAATTTCAACTTTAAAATAGATGTAAATAACTGTAAATTTCTTACTTTTAGGCTTACGCCTTTCTCTAATTGTCAAGCCTAATATTAATTAAATATAAGATCTCTTATACAATTTACAGTCTCAGCATAACTAATTAACAGAATTAATTACTGAAATAAATACTGAATAAAATTATTTAACGGGAATCTAATGATAATAAATCATAAACGTAAAAGAGATATAATTAAATCCACTCACCTTTCGTCCTTAGCTTTAAATCTCTATCTGCTAAAATTACTACATCCTTCTACAACTTCTCTCCTTTAATTTGTTGCATTTATATGTAAACCTCTTTAAATTGAGGGATTTGATATATATATGCACACATTATATATTAATCTCCAATATTAATTCACATATTAAATAATTGCATAATTTAGCTGATTACGTTTGCAATGTTAATTATTCCCCTTATTTTTTCCTCTTACATATAATTCTCTTAATAATTTACATTCATTACAAACATAATAAATTTGTTACTACTTTTATAAATATCCTATGAATTAATTGCAAATATTTTTAATTGATAAAATTTCCATGTTTGCATATGTAATTGTTTCTGACGCTAAAACTTCAAACGGCTATAACTTCTGCGTTTGTAATCCATTCAGAAAACATTGTATATGGTAGTTGATCAAAAAATTGCCACGAACACAATAGTATAAGTTTAGTGGTCAAATTCCAACATTAGCAAAAATTCATTTTTCACTATTTTCATAGTTATTTAATTATTTAATTATATAAAAATGCGGGATGTTACAATGACGAAAAGTCGAATCCGATTGTGCATATGATGAGTTATATATGGCACATGGAAGTACTGGGGGCATCAGAAGAAGACTTGGCATGATGCTTCCCGATGTACTTAACAGATGTGGTTGTGCTATGGTTCAAGCAGTTGGAAAGCGGTTCAATTAGCACATGGACAGAATTGGTCGAAAGATTTATGAAGCAGTTTCGGGTTCACATTATGAGACCCAAAAATTTGATAACATTGACATCAGTAAAGCAGTGGGCAAGAGAATCACTCAAGAATTTCTTAACCATGTTCAATGTGGCAGTTGTTTTGGTGGATCAGCCAGAACCATCAATGGTTTTGATGGCGGTGGTGTCAGGAGTTGCAGATAATTCAGATTTTAAGATATCACTAATACGAGATCCACTGATGGATCTTGAAGAATTCTACCATGAAGCAGAAAGGTTTCTACGGCAAGAAGATGTAAAAGCTGATAGAGTGGCAACATATGTTAATACAGTACGAGGTGGAGAACTGCACGGTGAGAGCTTATAAAAGGACAAGGGTAAACGAAACATGGACAATAGCTTCAATTGATCAAGTGACAGAGGGGAGAACCCAAATTCTTTTCTTACTCGAAATTGAATGAAACCCTAGAACAGATATATTTGGATACTCGAGGACGCCTTCCGTATCGAAGGCTAGCAAGGAGGGAACCCTTTGGATGCAAACAGACATCAGGAAAGCGCTGTCTATTCCATGAGCTGGATGAGCACAATACAAATAGCTGTAGGCATTTGAAGGATATCATTGATTAACACGTGAGGAATGGTCAGTTACAACAATATAAAAGAACTTGGGTTGCGGCATTAGAATAGGAGCAGCCACCGTCCAACGCGAATGACAATGGCACCGGATCAAGGCATCATCATCAACTTGTCATCATTTGATCGGGATGGCAGTGAAAAAGTAACAAACTCTGTAATAGAATGGCTAAGTCACTTACATATGTAGGTATCGAGGACGGTCCCCAGGCATGCTCTGAGAAGATGATAAACCGTTGTGCTCGGGTCTGTGAAATTTGTTTTCTTCTTGTTTTCTTCGAATCCTTGTTTTTCTAGTTTTTATTTGAACTCTGGTTTATTGGTTGTACGGACCCTTATTTTATATTATGGCAAATGGACTTAGGAGTGCTTAAATTTAGATCAATGTAATAGATAACACAGGTCGTGGTTGTGGTCCTATCCGGAGAGATGGGATAACAATCGCAAGGTACAGGTCTTTTCATCGAGCGAACACGATGAAAAGGACTCGTGCATCATGGATTAAATCCTCGACTGGGTACCGAGGTCGGAGAATAAAACCCAACAGGTCATCATATATGGATTATGCCTGGTAAGGAATAGGTCGCTTCGCCTGAACTTAATGGATCGACCTACTCAGGTCGTTAAATATGGATTATGCTCGGTAAGGATCTGGAAAGATCAAGGTCCTCAGGTATGGACTATGCCTGGCAAGGAGTAGCTCTCTTCGCCCGAGTGTGAGGGATCAACCTACTCCGGTCGTCATGTATGGACTATGCCTTGCAAGGAGTAGGTCGCTTAACCCGAACGTGATGGATCGACATACTTAGGCCGTCGAGTATGGACTATGCTCGGCAAGGACCTGGAGAGGTCATGGATTTGGATATGGATTTAGCTATTGGATACGTATTTGGATGTGGACTCAGTAACTGGATATGGATGGACATGGATTCGGCCTAGAAATGGATTGGATTTTGGATTAGATATCGATAGATTATGGATTCTAGACTTTGGATTTTGGATTTACAACTATTAAAAACACATCTTCCTATCACAAGATATGATTTGGGGGGCAAGTGTTAACCCGCCTTTTGGCAAGGCCGAATTTAACACAATTGATTTTGTAATCATCAAGACAAGATGTCCGAAGAGATGATTATTTGGATTAGAGGTCGGTTATATTTAAAGCTATGCATAATAGTCGGATGGATTTGGATGGATGGCACTCAAAAAATGGCTAAGTATGGAACTAACACTCCTCTAAGGGATCGGTACTTATCCCTGGATTTTGTCTCAAACTGGTTGAATGGATATGGAATGACAAGGAAGGCCCTATGAGGCTAAATTTCAAATTTCAAGTCATTTGGAGTCTATATGCTTAAGTTATTGGAAAATTACTTCACCTATAAAAAGGGATCGGTATATGAGGGATAGGTAAAGGAGGGATCGGTATATGGGGGATCGGTATAATAGGGATCGATATAAAAGGGATCGGCTAAACTCAATTTTCCTGCAATGATCGGTCAATAACTCAAAATCTACACATGTTGTCAATATAAAACTTGG
This sequence comes from Allium fistulosum, assembly GCA_030737815.1. Taxonomy (NCBI): domain Eukaryota; kingdom Viridiplantae; phylum Streptophyta; class Magnoliopsida; order Asparagales; family Amaryllidaceae; genus Allium; species Allium fistulosum. The sequence goes on from CM060906.1 coordinate 427,186,013, forward strand.
AGTACAAGCTTACTACAACATGTGGAATACCCCCTAGGAACCTCATTCCAATCGGAGGAAGTTGGAGGGACTGGCATAACTCTTTTTGGAGGGATCGACGGAAATCAGAATTCAAACAACCCTACTTCACGGAAAATGTGATATCCTACAAACGGTAAGTCAGAATTGCACGAAATTTGGAGAGCGGGTAGCTCACATCATGGGGCATCCTTCATAGGGATTGCATCCCATTTTAACACACTAATAGGAATCAGTGCTGATCCCTACTGTGGGCCCCAATGGGTATGGAAATTTTTAGGTAGCCTTGTCTTGGTCTCCCGAACCTTCTGTCGAAATTTTAACCCGATCCGTGCATGTCTTTCCTTATAAATACAGCAAGAATGGCGTAAGAAAAAGGGTCTTCTTTCTGCTTCTCTTTATCTTAAACCTAGGCTACACTCTGCCAATTTTATTCTTGAATTTCGGATTGTAACTGTAAACAAACTATAGTATAATAAAAAGGATTATTCTGGAGAGGACGTTGCCTAGAGTTTGCCAAACCACTATAAATCTTGTCTCTTTTTACTTACTTTCATTTTTAATTTGTTTGTTCTTCATACTATATTATCTACATTAGATACTATCTCAGACTCGTGACTGGATACTGATGCTTTCATACAACTGGGTGTTGGTGGCCAATTTTGATGCCAACGCTTTTCTAATGATATTAATGCATGTAATATATCCTAAAATTTGAATACATATGGATTCATTTTGCTTCATTCTAAACAGTTGAAATTGATTTGTTAACATGGATATCTTTGTATATTCAACTTTTCTAGTGCCTTCGTGTGTGACTTGTAGTGTTCTCCAAATTTCATATGCACTTTTACAAATAGACACTCTATTAAACTCATTTTTATCCAAGGCCCAGAATAAAATATTCATAACCTTTGAGTTGTTGAGTGCTTGTGTCTTTTGATGGGTGGTCCATTGTGCATAATTCATTTGAGGCTCAGTGTACTCAGTTTGGGTAATATCCCAAATATATAAACCATTAGACTGCAAATAAATTTTCATCCTAAAAGCCCAATAGGCATAATTCCTACCATTAAAAAATGGAGGTCTATTAGTATATTGTACTTCTACGAAAGTATTAAAGAAAGTGTTACAAGTATTATTAGCCATTTATATTTTCTAAAATCAAGTTACGAACTTTTGAAAACAAGTGGCTATGATATAAAATGTGGGAAACTGGGTTATTTATAACACAATGCGGAATGAACCTTAATGCTATTATAAACCTGAGGAGGGGAATTATGTATTTTAACTATTTAAACCTTACTTATGGATTTAAAACTATATCTACTCTAATTGCAAGCAGAAACAAATAATCATATAATAAGTAAGTAAAAAAGTAAAATGTAGTCAAGTAAATAACATCAGGGATTTTTATACTGGTTCGGATTGACTAATCCTACATCCAATCTTGTACTAGACCATACAGGATTTCACTACACCACTTGCTTTCTATGGGTGGCAAGAACACCTTTACAGTATTGATTTCATGGGCTACAAGGTGGACCCTCTTGATTATCAGGCTATAAGATCACTCTCTTGATTTCAAAGGCTACAAGAACATGTTCTTCTCTTCAAAATCAGTAGTAGAGTATGGAGAGTAGTTGTATCTTTAGTATAGATTCTCGCAGATTCAATACAATGATCCTATATACTTCCAATATCAATATATGTTTGAATTCTTGGAGGAATAGGATGAAATCAGTGAGAGAATGATATGAATTCAAATACAAGTTCTCTGATATTGTGTGGTTTGCAAATCCTTGAAGAATTGGAATAAAAGATTATGGATTTGCAAAAAGAGTGGAAGAATATATGATAGATATTTCTCATAAATGTATCGATGTGAAAGAGTATGAGAAAGAAGAGATGAATATTATGAAATTTCTTTTTCCAAAGCCCTTAATATAGTGGTTGAAGAGACATGTCTACCGGTGATGATGTGGTGGGAAAATCCCTTCATTCGAATTTTAAAAAACTGAAAAACTATTGGAATATCGACATACATGGGGAGCATATGTCGACGTCTGTGTGTTTCAAAAACAGGAACTCCAATAAAGTTTGGTTGATTTTCATATTTCAAAGCACCTTATATTTGTGGATATTTTATGATTTGATTGAGGTAAATTATTGATGATCTTCAAGTATAATTGCCACTGGATCTTTAACGAAAATTCTAAGATTTATCACTTCAATTCCTTTGTCAGTACAACATTCTTCTTTAATTAGTTTTGTTCTTTCAGTTGCTCTGATTAACCTTCACCTATAATTCATTTGCTTCCACTGAGTTCTTGTTTATATCTGTAAATATCTCCATAGTATATCTCAAAGTGCCGCACAACTCGGAGATATGTTAGTAGTAATATATAGCTGTTCATCAAAATCAATACCTAGGGTGTTAACAACAAAAGGTGTACATCGTTAATGTAGATGTTGTTTAGGTGTTGGAATTTACACCACAACGGACATATTTCCCTTATATATATATGTCTTTATCATCGAGAACATGAATCCTTATTTTAATATGTATATATATATATTTGTGTGTGTACGTACGTACGTACGTACATATGTATGTATGTATGTATGCATATGTATGTATGTTTACAAGTATAACTATATATATAGGTACATAATAATGTTTTGCATAACAGTTCAAATTGAAATAGACTTTACTTGTATTGCATGTAATAAATAAAAGAACATAAATTCTAATTAAAGCGGTTGAAAGATTTACTATTATATCTTATACAAAACCGCTTTTGAAAACTATGAGTTAAATGCAAATACGCACACACACACACATAAATGGTTTTATGTAAATATATAAATTCATGTACATAAACAAACAAAACAAAATTTGAAACAAAGTAAAATAATATACTTGTAGGTTGTGAAATACAGTGTTTTCTTTTAAACAAATATTTAGTACTAGACCTAATACAATTGTAAAACTAGGAATAAATCATAAATTTAATCTTTCCCTTTTCCTTTCAATTAGCAAAGTGTTACCCGGCTACTTGGCCCGGCTACAAAGTGATAGTTGCAGAGGCTATGGTTGAGCCTACATGGGATTCGAACCAAAAGAGATATGGAGGTATAAGGGTTCGGTGTAACCCGATTAGTTTGGTATGTGAGTGGTTCGGCCTACATATATGGTTCGACATATTTGAGTGGCTCGGTATATTTAAGTTGACTGACATCTAGACGTGGTTCGGCATGTGTGGGTCGGCCTTAGAAGGATTGACATATATGGTTGACACGTATGGGTCGACATGGGTGGCTCGGTCAAGGAAGGAAGATCATGCGTGGATCGAACTTGATGGTTCGGCATGTATCGTTCAGTCAGGGAAGATAAGTCAAAGTAGGTCAACAAGTATCGTTCGGTCATGGTAAGAAAGCCAAGGTGGGTCGGTCGGATGTGGTTCGTCACCTATGGGTCGGGCTTAATGGTTTGGCACGTGTGGATTGGCATACCTAGGTCGGTGCACCTTAAGGAGGTTGACAAGTTATTTAGTCTACAACAGAGTGATGTGACCAGCATTTCTTTGCTTCGAGTCACACCACCGCTTGCTCCGAGTTCCTTAAGGGCCTGCTTCGAGTCAGCTACGAGACAACCCCTGGACCGGCAACAGGTGGATCGTTGGCAATGGATCGGCATAACTGGTTTAGTCTACCTAACCTACAGCTACGGGCCAAGCTACCTTGGTCATGGCTTGCACGGGGGGTCCAGCCTATCTTCGTCTATAAATAGAGGGGCAGAGGTACAGTTGAAGGGACCTTTTTTTATGAGAACTCCAGAGAGACTCTGTCATTTTCTGTATTCGCTTTCTTCTTGCTCAAATTTGTATTCAAGCTGTTTGTTTACGGATTGTATATGAATTCAAGTATTTGAAAAAGCAATAAAGATTACATTCAAAGTGGACGTAGGCATTTACGTCTAACCACTATAACTTTGGTGTTCTTGTTTCTGTTGTTGTTTTTGCATTCCACTATGATAATCCTCTGTTTTAATTTATTATCTTCATTACTCTCTCTACACTAATATATTCTAGGTTGTTAGCGACCAATTTCGATGCTAACATTTTGGTGCTTTCACCGAGAAAGTTCTTTCTTAGGCTGTTAGAATCTACTTTGTTGCTACTGGATTGAGGAAATCCCCCGAAGGAGATCCAAGTTCATTATCAAGAGTTCATAGATTCTACTCAGAGTTCCTAGGGATAACTCTAAGATGATAAGACCACGTACCAGATCCGCCTCCTACCATGCTGATGCTAATGAGACTGCTAGCGTCCAGCAAGTAGGACAAAGCAATCATCAAGCTAATGCAGGCGCAGGCCTCGCCATCATCCCAAACCAAGCCGAAGTTGTCACAAGGGCAGAGTTTAATGAGCTGATGAGGGAACTCCTGGAAAGCAGGAGACATCTGAACGAACAGATTCAAGCAAACGCCAACCTGATGATCCAAATTGCTCGGCAACGGTGTCAGAACGCTGGAGGAAGCCCTGCTCCCTATTCGTCATCCGATAGCTCCACTTCGTCAGATGAATACCCCAGGCGTCGACGCTGTAGGACTGAGACGACGCAAACTGGAGCAACAGAGCAGCTCATGACAAACCGCCGTGGACTAGCCAATAGTGTCGATCCAGACCCTATGACAGGGACAGTGTCTCCTCAACTACACCTAGGGGTCGAGCTCAGCCGAAGGCCAGGAACTTAGGCTCTGGAGCATTTCTGGAAGCTGGGCAACTACCCCACCAGGATGATCACGAAGCGGGTCCTCGGGTTGCACACCTAGATGATCGTCGATCGAGGAGGCACCAACTGGAGCAGTCATGCAGGACAGATGCCGACATGGTAACTCCCATCCAGACTCCGGATTTATCAGCTATAGTCAGGCAATTGATGAGGGATAATCAGAGCTTGACTAACGATGATTGGGGCATATCGAGGAGTCATACTCCGTTCACCGATAACATCCTACAAGCTGAATACCCCTGGAAGTTCAGCATGCCTACTATTCCACCTTATAAAGGGAAGACCGACCCTCGATAGCACAAAATGAGATACGAGTGGGTGATGGAATCAGCTAGAGCAAATGATGCTACCAAATATATGCCTCCCAATAACCCTATCTAAAATCGCTACCATGTGGTTTACAAGACTTCCCTCACGATCGATTTCCAGGTTTGACGAGTTGGCAACGAAGTTCGTGTAGCAGTTTAGGACTCATGCCACTCGCCCAAAGGACGTGATGTCGCTATCCAGTGTGATCCAGGCTCCGGGGAGTCGTTGAAGGATTATTTGCAAATATTTCACATTGTTGGTACTGAAGTTAGCAATTCGAATGACCATGCTATCCTTATGGCCGTGATGCGAGGAGTGGATCCAGACTCAGAGTTTGGTGACTGGTTGGCAAGAAAACCACCCACCACCCTGGAACACTTATTCTATTGGAAATAGAATGCCAATCTTTAAAATGTAAAAAAGGAGTAATCAGTTGTGGCACATTCGCTAAAAAAAACCTATTCCAATGCAAATCAATTCATGAGGAAGGAAGAGGCTAGGTGGTCAAGGAGGAACAATGCTCTAGGACCTAGTAAGGAAGCGGTGGAAAGTAACATTGTGGTGAAGCAATCAGGCGAGAGTTCTGGTAAGGTCTAAGTCAATGTTGAAAATAAACTGGAGCAGTCCAAAGGGACCAGAGGAGGAAATTCTGGACGAAAGAGGGAAGCAAGAAAGTGGAAACCAAGAATCCCGACCTATAACAAATATACGCCCCTAAACACATCTTTGGAGAATATTTATCTATCAACTTGTAATACCTTTCAATACCGAAAGCCGCACCCAAAGGAATCGACCGAGGAACAGAAGCATACCGGGAAGTATTGTCGATTTCACGAGACCTATGGGCACAATACTGAAGAGTGCAGACACCTCCATGATGCTATAGAAAAGCTAATTTTCCAGAAGAAGTTGCAGCAGTTTGTTAAGAATCCACAGGAAGGCGGACAGGGGACATCCGACCCCAATCATGGGCAAGCTTCACACCGACCTGAGGAGCCTGCTCAGACCGGAGGAAGGCTAGTCATAAACATGATAATCGGTGGGCCTCATCCTGCAGAAAAGAGTTGGCAAGAAATGGAGCGCTATGCTAGTTCCTTGAAGCATGCGGATTTCGAGTGCTGCTCGAACATAGAAGACGGGACTCCGGCGAAACAGCAGCGAATGATGATGGATGATATAGTATTCAAGAGTAGGGATGCCGATCAAGTGGAGGCACCTACCATTGACCCAATGGTTACTCAGCTACGATCGGACCGGCGCTTGTGAGAAGAATACTAATTGATTATGGGAGTTCTGTTAATATTATCTTCAAGAAGGCGTATGATTAAATGAAGATGGAGGTGAAGGATCTGAAACCATCTAAAGCCCACAATCAGGGCTTTAATGGTGCAGCTACTGATTTAGTAGGTTTTGTCGAATTGCTAGTTGAACTAGGAGAAGGTGAACACAGGAGTATACGGATCCTACCGTTCATTGTTTTGGATGTTGATTCCCCGTATAATGTTTTTCTAGGCCGACCAGCCCTGGCGGTGTTTAGGGCAGCTTTGGACCCATGGTGTTTGACCTTGAAATTTCTAACAGACAGTGGAGTTAGTGTAGTGCATGGCGATCAAGCGGCCGGTTGTGCTTGTTATGTGGCTGAGCTGAGAGAGGCCCAACGAAGAGAGAAGGGAAAGGGTATGGACAAGTCTGTCCACATCCATGCTGCTGAAAATTGACAAATAGCGCCTGAGCATTGGCTTGAGAAACACAGTCGGATCTATGGGGACATAGATCTGAGAGATGAAGATGAAGATCCCAAGGAGGCCAAGGCGGGGCTGGCTGAACTGACGATTGACATTCCAGTCAGCTAGGATGACCCGTCACGGGTGCTTAAGATTGGATCACAGGTGCTTAAGATTGGATTACAGCTCAACCACTCGATGATGGGGGATCTTACTGATTTCCTCTGAGCTAATCTCGATGTTTTCACCTGGACCCATTCCGATATGTGTGGGATTTCTCCCGCCATCGCAAGTCATATGTTGAACATTGACCCGAAGTATGTGCCAGTGAAACAAAAGAGGAGAGGCATGGATCCGAAGAGGTCCGCTGCTCTCAAAAAGGAGGTGGATAAACTCAAAGCCAATGGGTTCATCCACGATGCCTCTATCCTGAATGGATATCTAATCTTGTACTGGTGAGGAAGGCAAATGGAAAGTGGAGGACCTATGTTGATTACTCGGACCTGAACAAGGCGTGCCCTAAGGACAGTTTTCCATTGCCCAGAATTGATCAGCTGGTCGACTCGACAGCAGGACACGAGTTATTGTCATTTATGGATGCGTATTCGGGATACAGTCAAATCCCGATGCACATCCTGGATCAGGAGCATACCAGTTTTGTCACAAACGTTGGATTGTACTATTATCTAGTGATGCTTTTCGGGTTGAAGAATGCAGGGGCAACTTATCAGCGTTTGGTGAATCGGATGTTTAAAGACCAGATTGGTAGAACGATGGAAGTTATGTGGATGATATGCTCATGAAGTCACGACAGTCAAACGACCACATTCGAGACTTAGCAGAGATGTTCGATATACTCAGATTTTACGGAATGAAAATCAATCCATTGAAATGTTCCTTTGGCGTCGCATTGGGGAAGTTTTTTTGGGCTTCATTGTTAACACGCGAGGAATTGAGGTGAACCCGAAAAATATTCAAGCTATTCGGGACGTACAGGCACCCAGAACTATAAAGCAAGTGCAAAGCCTGAATTGGAAGGTCGCTGCGTTGAGTTGATTTATATCCAGAGCAACCGACAAGTGTATTCCTTTCTTTGATGTGATGAGGAAAAGGAAAAGAAATTTTGAATGGACGTCGGATTGTGAGGACGCGTTCCGAGATTTGGTGAGTCACTTGGAGAGGCCCATTGTTCTATCAAAGCCCGTAGACCATGAGGAGTTGTATGTTTACTTAGCCATATTCCAGCATGCCATCAGTGCAACTTTGATTCGTGAGGAGGACCGAATCCAAAAGCTAGTGTACTATGTTAGTAAGCGTTTAATGGGGTAGAGAGAAATTATTCCAAGATTAAGAAGTTGGCTTACTATTTGGTGATCGCATCACGCAAACTTCCCCCGTATTTCCAAGCACATCCTGTCGGTGTCTATACAGATCGATCTTTGCGGTAGGTGCTCCAACGACTAGAGACTTCTGGAACGTTACTCAAATGGAACATTGAGCTAAATCAGTTCGACATCACATACCTACCATGGAGGGATATCCAGGGAGCGCTAGCAGATTTCATTGCAGAGTTCACTATATCAGATGAGCCAAGTGGAAGTGATGAGATTCCCACTGTTCGATGGAAGCTATATACCGATGGGGCATCCAACGACCATTGTTCTAGGGCTGGTGTTGTTCTTGTAACTCACAAGAACCGATCTATTTGTTATGCTTTGAAGCTTAACTTCCCCGCTACCAACAACGAAGCCGAATATGAAGCGTTGATCGGTGGATTGAAGCTTGCCAAAGAACTTGGAGTGAAATCGATTGAAATCTTTTGTGACTCACAATTGGTGGTATACCAGGTACGGGGGGACTTTTAGGCAAAGGGACAAAGGCTTGCTCCATACCTCTCTCGGGTTCCAGAATTGTTGGTGGACCTCGAATACTATGATATTTCGCATTTTCCACGCGAACAAAACGGGGAAGCCAATTCCTTGGCAAAATTTGCAAGCACTAGCGATGCACAACAGATGGGCTTGGTTCCCATTGAAACTTTACATGCCCCAAGTATAAATAAGATGGAGGTTGATTTTATGGCGGAGACAAAAACTGAAAGGGAGTCGTGGATGACCCCATTCAGAGAATACTTGTTACACGGAACCTTGCCCGAAAGAAGGAACGAGAGAAGACAAGTCGTTCGCAAGGCCTCACAGTATATAATGCAGAATGGAATGATGTATCGGAAGGGTTTCTCCGTTCTCTTGCTTAGGTGCATCGCCCACGACGAGATAAAGCGAGTTTTAAGGAAAGTCCACGAAGGAGAATGTAACCACCATACCGGGGGGGTGGGGGGGCAGACACTAGCCAAAAAGATACTCCGCTATTGATATTATTGGCCGACCGTTAATCAGGACGCCGCGGACTATGTAAGGAGATGCAACAATTGTCGAAAGTACGCAAAGATCCCGAGAGTGTCGCCGATGGAACTCACGCAAATGGTTAGCCCATGGCCGTTTGCGATATGGGGGATTGATATTATCGGCTAGTTGCCAATTTCCAAAGGTGGCGCGAAATACGCAATTGTCGTGGTCGATTATTTCCCCAAATGGGCAGAAGCGGAGCCATTAGCTACGGTCACCACCAAAAAGGTCGTTAACTTTGTTGTGCGAAACATATATGCCGCTTTGGTCTCCCACGAACTATCATTACTGACATTGGAACTCAATTTGAGAGTAGATAATTCAAAGAGTTCTGTCAAAAATATTGCGTTGAGAAAGGTTTGCAGCAGTCGCTTACCCTAAAGCGAATGAGCAAGTTGAAGCCGTAAATAAGATAATCAATTCCATCTTGAAAAAACATTGGAGAAGGCTAGAGGCAAGTGGGTGGATGAGCTTCCAACGGCACTTTGGGCATACAGAACCACCCACAAGTCTACGACTGGCCATACTCCTTTCACCTTAGCATATGGCACTAAGCAGTTATACCCATGGAAGTTGAAGTTCCTTCTCACCGGGTGACTCATTATGATCCTAGAATGAACCGAGATCTTTTACTGGAGTCGTTGGACTTTGTCGACGAGAAGCGTGAAGAAGCTAATTTAAGGGCGGTCGCATATCGACACCGAGTCGCCCAATATTATAATGAAAAAGTTCGACCTCGAGCTTTCGATGTGGCAACCTTGTTTTGAAGCGAGTTTTTCCGGTCCCATCACATATGAATCCCACATGGGAAGGTCCCTACGTCATCGAACGAAGGCTTGGAGAAGGAACCTTCAAGCTAGTAACTATTGATGGCGTGACACTCCCCAGAGCATGGAATAGCGAGCATTTGCGCTGTTATTATACTTAGTTTATTTCTTTTGCATTTTAATAGCAATTGTTTCCAGTATATGTTTCTTTTGTTGTTCTCTGTTTCCGACATGTAATTAGACAATTCAGTTTGTCCCTATTTTCTACGATCAATAAAGGCTTGAAGCTATTTTCTATGAACTGTTGGTGTTCCGTGTTTTATACATGACAAAATTAATTTGCATTAATCTGTATGGCATATGAACGCACGCACAAAATTAAAGTCGACCGGCTACGTATTAAAAAATCTCTAAGTCCCTGAAGCGGACTAGAGTACTCTGAGTCCCTAGAGCGTGAACTAGAGTATAAACGATTCAAAAATCTCTAAGTCCCCAGAGTGCGACCTGGAGTACTCTAAGTCCCCAGAGCGTGGACTAGAGTATAAACGATTCAAAAATCTATAAGTCCCCAGAGTGCGGGCTGGAGTACTCTAAGTCCCCAAAGCGTGGACTAGAGTATAAACGATTCAAAAATCTCTAACTCCCCAAAGTGTGGGCTGGAGTACTCTAAGTCCCCAAAGCGTGGAGTAGAGTATAAACGATTCAAAAATCTCTAAGTCCCTGAAGCGGACTAGAGTACTCTGAGTCCCCAGAGCGTGGACTAGAGTATAAACGACTCAAAAATCTCTAAGTCCCTGAAGCGGACTAGAGGACTCCGAGTCCCTAGATCGTGGACTAGAGTATAAACGATTCAAAAAATCTCTAAGTCCCAAGAGTGCGGGCTGGAGTACTCTAAGTCTCCATAGTGTGGACTAGAGTATAAACGATTCAAAAATCTCCAAGTACCTAAAGCGGACTCGAGTACTCTGAGTCCCCAGAGCGTGGACTAGAGTATAAACGATTCAAAAATCTCTAAGTCCCCAGAGTGCGGGCTAGAGTACTCTAAGTCCCCAAAGCGTGGACTAGAGTATAAACGATTCAAAATTTTCTAAGTCCCCAGAGTGCAGACTAGAGTACTCTGAGTCACCAAAGTGCGGAATGGAGTATAAATGGTTTGAAAAATTCTTAAGTCCCAAAATGTGGACAGAACTACTCTAAGTCCTTTGAAGGTGGACTGGAGTTTAAATGACCCGCAAGGCTTTGAATTTCAGTTTCAGACTAAATTATAAGTTATGTGATGAGAATCTGTGAATGAAAAGAAACAAAATTTTATTTACTTCTCAAACAATTTCCTTACAACTTCCCCGAAAGTTCGAAGGCCAGGTCTATCTACAGCGACTACTTTTAAAAAAAAGGAAAGCAACTACATTGTTCTAAATTATTTAAGCTAAGCAAAATGTTGCGAGGCGACGGCTACTTCTTCGGTTTTCTTTCCCTTTTTGGCTTCTCCGAAGTCTCCTCATATGAGCGTCTTTTCCTGGATCCTTTGCCTCCCAGCAATGTGGTACCCGCGAAAGGAGGACGAACTTCCAAGGGTATGGTCCCACCAGGGAGAATGACCTTCAACGGCCTATTTAGGGGATCGTCGAGCTCTACCACCTTGGTTTATGTCTTAACTTTGATTCTCTCTTTCTCCTTCTCGAGTTGCTCCATCATGCTAAGCTTGGAACTATGCTCGGAAGCGCCTGTGATTTCGACATCGTCATGTTCTTCTACTGGTGAGGGGTCTTCAGGTTTATCCTCATCTAGCGCACCGATCACTTGGGGATCAGGACTATGGGTATCTCCGATGTGAGGTGCCTCAGACTCTATTTCTTCCCGCTCCGTGGCGGCATCGCCCCTTGGAGTCGGCTCGGGACCAGAGTGACCTATGTGAATTCATGAAAAGAAAATGTTAGAACACATCCGTTATTCGCTAAAAGCGATGACTTCCTGAACTCTTGAAGGTGAAGTTACGTACCAGCTTCCAATTGACAATCAGTGGTCCTCGGAGTATCACCCTCAGGGATTGGGGATAAAATGTGAATGCCAAGTCCGGGGTTCTCCGGGTCATAACCAACATGCTACTCGGGAGGCCCAAGTGACGAAGTCTAGGCCGATTAAAAAGGAGGAGGAACTTGAGAATCTGTGTCGGATGGGACAGCAATATCTTCCTTACCCTTCAATGTCGAGGAGTCTCTTCCAAAGAGGGATTTTGCCGCAGATAAGTCTGAAGGCTCATTGACTCGAAGCTCTTCCCTCACAAGGGCCTCTTCATCAACCTCTTCAATGCCTAGCTCCACTTTCTTAATTTTTATCAAAGTATCCCATGCTTCAGCTAGTGACTCAAGATAAGCATCGCCCAAGAAAGATAGGTCGTGGTGCATGAGAACTCTTGCATTGTACTTGGCGATAAGCGGGTCAAATGAACACTTAATCTCTTTTCTGCCGGCCTTGGTCGCTTCCTCGATTCGGGAGTCTACCTCTGAAAGTGCCGCCTTTTGCCTTCTTCACGAGCTGCATCTTTTAGCGCTTCAATCTTAAGTAGTTCTTCGTCGATTTTTGTTTTCAAATTCCTCATCTCGACGATTTCATCGCAGTATTGTTGTGATTCTTCCTGCGCTGCAATTTTTTCTTCCTTTTCTTTGGAAAGCAGCTCCTCCAACTCTTTGACTCGGTGGGTGAGGATATCTTTTTCTTTTTGCAGAGAATCTTTTTCCAGAGCTAGAGCGCCGCTATGTTGAACTGCCTCGTTTAACTCTTTTTTATGACTGGCCTCTAAGCGTCTGATCGCTTCGGTTGTCTCCTTGGCATTCTTTAGGGCGGTCTCGAGTTGAGATTTGTATGAGAGTAGTTCTTCATCCTGGCCCATTATAATATCTCCGTCGTGAATGGCTTCAAGCTTAAGGCGGCCAATCTCGTGCTGGCGCTCGATGGAGACTTCCGAGACTTTTTCCACTAAGCGTGCGAACGTGTCATGTTTGAAATACATGTCATTGTTGCAGGCAATAGCGCGCTGTTTAACATTCCCAGAAATAGGATGAATTGCAGGAAGGAATTTCAGCCCGTCAAAATAGATCTTCGAGAACGTAGCTTTAAGCTCGGCTAAATTTTCTACCGTGGACGGATCGTGAGCAGGAGTTGGGGGAGTCTTCCTTGCCGGAGTCATCGATTTCTTATGAGGCTTGCGAGATTTCTTGGTGCTCGAAGAACTAGAGTATTGATCGCGAGGGACTTCAGACTGGGCGCCTTTCTGGGCAAACTTGTCCACACTACGTGCGGGATGATTCGAGGTTCATTTGGATATGAAGAGTGGTCGTGGGTTCTCCTTCTAGACGATGAGGATGACTCTCTCGAACGATAGTCTCTATCTTCGCCTTCGTCCCTATCTCTTCGTTTACCCGATCTTGAGTCTCGACTAGAGTGATAGAAGATGGAGGATCCTCGGAGACGGTCAATGCCATATGTGCGCCCCATTTCACCTATAGATAAGATTAAACGGGAACGAATTAGTAGAAGTCACGCGACGAACTGAATTCAAGTGCGTGGTGGAGTGTAAGTGTTTGTGTGTTCCCTAGTGCATCCCCCCAATGGAGCAGTGTTTTTTGCTTTACTCATTGGAGTTTTCTCTCCCTGATCATGAAGTTGTGCACCTTCATCGCTTCTCATCGGCGAGTTAAATCCCATAGCGCCGGGATTATTGAAGTCATAATTCAATAAATCGTCGGGAATGGTAAAGTCAGATAGTCCCTTCAACGAGCTTTCCATTTTTTGAGAAGACGATCCTTTCTCGATAGGGGTTATCGTGACCTTTGAAGTTCCACTGACTTTACTCTTTTTCAGCTTATACGCTAAGCTCGTTTTCTTTTTCAAAGAAGGCGGTGGTTGGTTGGTATCGGGGACATCGGCAACCAACGCTTGTCCAGGGCTTATATTCTCATCAATCGACACTGGAGCCTCCTTTTCTTTAATCTCGCCTTCCTCAGTAGTATCATGAGCCCCTTCGACAGGTGGCATTGAAGGACCAACTTGTTCCCGACTCATTTCAGCAGTTGTTCTTGCGGTCATAGTGTTACTCTGAAGGCCAATCCTACGACCCTCTTCTAATAATCTGAACTGCCTTGGAGTATCTAGTACCTTCGAGCCGTGGGTGGATACCTGGAAGGATTAAAACGTTCATACTTCAGGAAAGATGCGACTTAAGTCCTAGAATGAAGGGTGAGACAAGAATGAAACTTACTTCCTTCTAGCCATCTCCTCGTGAAGCCGGGAGGGCAGCATACGTAGAACCACTCCTGTTTGAACTGAGAAAGCTTATTCCACACGCCCATCAGAACTTGGCATTTGGGGTATGGCTCGAGGAATATGTAGGATGGACTATCGGTATGTCGCTTGAAGCGGTAGATGTAGCGGATGTCCTTGGGAGTTGTAGGTCTAAATATGAAGCTCATGAAAAGAATGTATGTACCGTGAATAAATGCATAGCTATTAGGGTGTAGCTGTGTAGGAGCAATCCCTATATATTGCAACACTTCACAGATAAGTGAATTGAAGGGTGGCACGCTTCCAACCCAACACATGAATTTGTTGCACGCAGTGTATCCAGCTGGGGGCAAGTGGGGCCGATCTTGATCTAACGGAACCAGGACGTCGTCAAAAGGGATTCCATAGATAGAGCACAATCGACGGAGAGCGAGTTCACCGATTTTAGAGGCCTGCGAATCAACGGGGTTATCTAAAATGACAGCTCCGTCTACGACATCAGGGGCCAGACCGATAGCCTCGGCAGGGAGAACTGGAATGTCGGGAATGGAGATGAATGACGGACTTGACGTCCCCACTACCTCTTGCCATGAACTTGGTCCAGGCTTGTCAGAAACAGTGGCGGAGCTTGACTTCTTAGACATCTCCAAAAAGCGATTGATGTGAATAGATACTTGTTTAAGCTATACTTGAAAGATAATCGACATCAGAATATAACAACAAAATATTCCCCTATGTGGTGTGTGAACTAGTGCAACCATTCAAGCATGAGTATAAAAGAATTAAAGTTTTAAAGACTGGTAAAGCGCGATTGAGCTTTAAACTATCATCTTCGGAGACTGTCATCGCTGACCGTCTCCGACAGCTTGTCCTATGTTCAGTAGAGGAAGTCTTGGAGTCGGGCATTGGCATCATAGGTTATAAAGGTTGTTACTTATATTTTTCGAGATAGATACGCCTGTAAAATTACTTAAGTTGTAGGGTAGTTAATACAGATTAGGTCATCGGGCTTATGTGCTTTGGTCCTTGTCATTGTCCATCATGTTATGCTTGGGTGTGGAAATAAGTTGTCCTGATTTATGCGGTGTTCAAGTTAGAATAGTCATGATTGCTAATACCGACCCCAACACCTAGAGCCAATCCAAGCATTTTATCTCCTATACCGATCACCCCTAAAAAAAATCAATTCATACACTCTCTCGAGATCACCGACCCACTCTCCTACGGACTATCGACCGTCTCTTTAGACCAGAATGGCCGATCCTCTCATTCTTTATCCCTCTCTCACTAATCACCGAACCACACTCCATCTCCCTTGATACCAACCCACTTTATCTCCCTCGGCACCAACCCAATCTCTTTCCCTCTTGGTGCCGACTCACACTCTCCTTCAAACAACCGAACCACTACTTAACTCGAGCACTCGACCTACTCTTTCTCTGAAGGCACCATACCAGAATTACCTAGGCAGCCAACCGGACGACCCTCTTTCAGAATACCGACCCGGCCTTATAGCCTCCTCTCCACCGTTAAAACAATAAAACTATCGTCTTCTACACATCATCGCCCTCTCGTTCTAAAACCACCTATGGCCGCTCTTCTCAAATCGATAACTACTCATGTCAAAAACACTCTATTGACCTCGTTTACCTCCCTCACTATGTTCCTCTACTCTTCAGCTCACCGTGCAAAGCAATACGACTACAAGGCTCGTCCTTAGTCCGAGTTCAAGAAAGCGCGGGTTAAGCATTTAAAAATACACGTGAATCCTCACCTATTCAATGAATCGGAGTTGGAGACAAATGCTTTCTGGAACCTGGGCTCAAGAATGAAGAGAGGTCGCGTGTACGAAGCAATTGAATAGAGGAGGGGAGTAATACGGTGGGGGAAAGTGAGAAGGGGGAGAAGAAGATAGGAGTATGGGCTTTTATATATGGTAAAGGGGAGATAACTAGCGTCATCCTGTGGAACCGGTCATCATGATTTGGTGGGTTGGTGAAGCAAAGGGCCGTTCGTTGCTAGACAAGCCGACCGTGTAGGTCGGTATTGATACGCCGATCCACCCTTTGTTTTAAATAATAATAATTATTATATATATAAATATAATAATAAAAGATATAAATATATGCATGTTTATGTAATAATAATAGATAGAAAATAAATACGATAATAATGAAGTAAAATGTGTATATGTGAATGTGTACATATATGATGGAAGGAGGTGATGTGATAAAGAGATAGATATTACCAGATGAATTGGAAAGCATGAGTTTAAGAAACCCACTGTAGTTCAGCCTTCGAGAGCCTGAATATATTTAGCTTATGAAAAGCTAAGATAGGAATTCGAGAGCCTCTTCGAGACTAAGCTAGTACGTTCAAATAACATGAAGCTTCGTCAAAGACCAATGAAAAGAGACAGTCAATTACCATTCGGGATGGCCTAGCCTCTGAAAGCAGGAATTATTCGCTGATTCAAAGCATGTCATGTCGATTCACACAACGCACTTTAGGGGGAAAATGTTACCCGGCTACTTGGCCCGACTACAAAGCGATAGTTGCAGTGGCTACGGTTGAGCCTAGACGGGATTCGAACCAAAAGAGATATGGCGGTATTCGGTGTAACTCGAATAGTTTGGCATGTGAGTGGTTCGGCCTACATGTATGGTTCGGCATGTTTGAGTGGCTCGGTATATTTAAGTGGATCGGCCTCTAGACGTGGTTCGACATGTGTGGGTCAGCCTTAGAAGGATTGACATACATGGTTCAGCACGTATGGGTCGGCATGGGTGGCTCGGTCAAGGAAGGAAGCTCATACGCGGATCGGTCTAGATAGGTCGGCATGTATCATTCAGTCAGGGAAGATAAGTCAAAGTATGTCAACTAGTATAGTTCGGTCATGGTAGGAAAGCCAAGGTGGGTAGGTCGGATGTGGTCGGCACCTGTGGGTCGGCCTTAATGGTTTGCCACATGTGGATCAGCATACTTGGGTCGGTGCACCTTAAGGAGGTTGACAAGTTATTTGGTCTACAATAGAGTGATGCGACCAGCATTTCTTTGCTTCGAGTCACACCACCGCCTGCTCCGAGTTCCTTATGGGCCTGCTTCGAGTCAGCTATGAGACAACCCCTAGATCGGCAACAGGTGGATCGGTGGTAGTGGATCAGCATGACTGGTTCGGTCTACCTAACCTACAGCTTTAGGCCGAGCTACCTTGGTCATGGGCTTGCACAGGGGGTCTCGCCTATCTTCATCTATAAATAGAGGGGCAGGGGTACAGTTGAAGGGACCTTTTTTTATGAGAACTCCAAAGAGACTCTGTCATTTTCTGTATTCGCTTTCTTCTTGGCAAATTTTTATTCAAGCTATTTGTTTACAAATTGTATCTGTATTCAAGTATTTGAAAATGCAATAAAGATTACATTCAAAGTGGACGTAGGCATTTACGCCGAACCACTATAGCTTGGTGTTCTTGTTTCTGTTGTTGTTTTTGCATTCCACTGTGATAATCCTCTGTTTTAATTTATTACCTTCATTAATCTCTCTACACAAATCTATTCTAGGGTGTTAGTGACCAATTCCGGTGCTAACACAAAGTATGTTTTAAAATGATTTAAAACATAGCACAATTAAGTCATCATATTATGTGGACAACAAATATTATTAATGCAATTATTTCAAAGTATTATTTAAGTAGCGATTTGTGTGTAAACATTCAATTCTAACACTTTTAGTATGGAAGCTGACTTATTAACAAGAATACTTAATTTTGTTTTCTATTAACAATGATAAAATCAAACGACATAAGCATGTATAGATTCATGATAAGAAGATCTAGATCTATGTTATACATGGATGAATCAACATACGGGACAAAGTAAATGATATTAAAAGGATTTTGATCTAGGTTAAAAAACAAGAAAAATAAACATACAGGACAGAGACAAGAAAATATTATTATTGTTCATAACAAAATAGTAGTGAACATAGAAAGGTTTTTTTAATGATAAGCATGTACTATTGATTCAACTAGGGGTTTGAGACATTCAAATCCAAATCCAAATTCATATATATGAACAGAAGAGAGACATAGACAATTTAAGGGGATGTAAAAGAAATTAAAGATATGTAAATATATAGAATTACCTTAGGATGAAGCCTAGAGAATACACTTTGAATGAGGAAGAATTACTAGATTCTTCAAATCGATCTTCAAATCTGCAATAATCTAAAGACAACCGCCTTTAACTCTTTTTTTGTTTGAATTTTGTTTTGAAATATTTGAAGATTTACCGCCATGGAAATTTTGAATTTTTGGATAAGAAGACATGAATCGGAGAGGAAAATAACTGAGAAAATTTTTATTAAAGGAGGAAACAAATGTAGCATTCAATATATGATGATTCCTCTCCTTTTAAGAATATTTTCTTCTCATTCAAAACAAAAAGCCCCTCTTATTCCTCAAAGTAAGTCCAGCTATTACATGGGCTATTTGGGCTGCAAAACATTCTAAAAACAAATTAGTATTATTCCTATTTAAATCCAATTTAAATTTCTTATCGATATCGTATATCGATACACGAGCTTATAACTGTTACATACGCACTTTATTAAATACTAATGAAAATCAAAAAAATCAAACAAGTAATTTTTAGCAGCTAATATTTCACAAATATTAATTAAATTTATTTATTTAAAGTCCTTTTTGTATTTATTCTGTTTAAATCAAATTTAAACATCGTATATCGATACACACGTTTATAACTTTAATATACGCACTTTACTAAATACTAATGGTATTCAAATAAATTAAATAAAATTTAGTAATTAATATTTCATAAATATTAATTTAATTAATTTCATTTATAAGCATTAATTAATTCATGTGGTTCATTCAGAATCTTCATCATTTCAGTTGTGTGACTCATAGGTATGACTTCAGCCAGCGATTAATATTGAACAGTTCAAATATTATTGTTCACACGTCACCTTAGCTAGTGGCTTGATAATTTGGATGAATTTATTGCTTACTATCTTTTGGTAAAATCCAATTTTATTTATTATAATCGTTACTCATTAGTGACAATTATTTAAATCAATTCTCTTCGTCAAAACAATATCACTTTGGACTTCTGGAAATTGGTAATGGTCAAATTTCAATAAAATCCATATTCGGCCTTGTTGTCCAAAATAAAGTCCTCGGTTCAATAATAACAATTATTATTAACCAAAATGCTCTAGCCAAAGACTTTAACTTTGAGTTGACTTCAGTTGACCATGATACTAACCTCATATAACTGAGAAGATGAATCCACTCTTGTATAGTGTTTTACTTCCAATGCTTCAACTCGACCTGTGTAGTTAAAGCCCCGCCAAAGCCATTTAAAATCCCTAGTATAGTGCATAGAGCTCTTAAACTACTATGCATTTTCAAAATATCATTGTTAAATGGTAGATCTGCTTTAAGCACCGCTATTTTCCGCTACACCGCTAAATCAAGGCTTTTAAGAGCCCGCTTTAGTAAAATTAATATAAAAAGGTTGTTTTGAATAGTTTTCTTTTAAACTAAATCAACATAGCTATGGTAAAGACTTAATTTTAAGGCAAATGTCCTCAATATAAGTTAGAAATCTATTGTAGTCACAAAATCAAGACTGCACAAACCATGATATTCTTCACTTTTGTTATATAAGATTAAACATTTCTTTTCCCTGCACAAATGATGTGAGAATGAGAATAAATTAATTTTAAATATTTAGTTTTATATCTAATGAAGCTTTTAGCACCTCCGTTATTTTCTGCTATATCCCCGTTTTATCCCGTTATAACTTTTCGCACCTCCATCGCTATGTAAATTAAGCGCTTTAACTGCACAGTACTCGACCTAACTTAATCATTCGGTGGACGATGTGCCATGTTTTAAATACAATCAAAGCAAAGCTTTCACATTGAAGATCAATTGTATTTTCAAGTCAAGAGAACTGTGTAATTTTGTCACATCGATATTTTCTTTCTGACCTTAGTTATACTAACCAACAAAAAACTATTGAGTGAGTCATTCTAAAGTTAACCAATAACTACCTACACGTAACCTCTTATTGCCCCCCAACAGTTATAAGTAATACACTGCCCAACATTTATAGAGTGTTACATACGTTAGTCTCAACGGATGTATCGATATCCATACTTGATACATCTTGACTAGGAATATTTAAAATTGTATATTTATTTTTATTGTGATAAATCACTCATGTTTACAACACATTATAACTACTATCACAAAACAAACCATTTATGGATTTTCTATTAAATATACTTTTAATTAAACAAATTAATTAATATAACATATTATATCAAGTATATAATAGAAAGAAAACACCTTTTATTTCGAACAAGATTGGTGATCAAGTTAGATATATGTAACAAATTACATAATTACTCCTAGAATATACTCCAAACTCTATCAGTATTGTCGATCATCATAGTTTTACCAAACTCTATTAATAAGGTGTATCAAACCATGATAAATGATCAATGCTACCAAACCACCACGAGAACAACCGGCACACATCGACTAAAGTCCCCAATTTTTAAGACTGTACGGGCAAGGGCACTACATAATGGGGGCACATGAATCTTGTGCATTACAACAAGCTTGCACAAACCTTGGCTGACAATGGTGAATCGAACTTACTCGCGGTCAGGACATGATCGTCGATTAGGTAGTCACAATTGACGATTAGCCTGAAAATGTAACATCCTTAATTTTTAATAACATTATTCAGGAGATTTAATTAGATAAATTAAATAGAATAATGTAAATAATTAGAGTAATAAGGGGATTGAGATATGAAAATAAATTAAGGTCATGCTTAATATTAAATGGGCTTAAGATGTTTTTTAAGTTATTAATTTACATAAGACCACAATGGGAATTAGCTGCACATAACCCCTTACCCTTATATATTCTCATTCCTTATAATTTCATTTCCCATTCACGTCATTTTGAAAACAAAATACAAACGTAAGAATAGAGGAGCCGGCCATTGCTAGGAAGAAAAGAGAAGAGAAATCAAAGTAAAGCTAAGGATAAAAGCTAGGAGAATAAATCTCAATCTCAATCCAATCTCCTTATCATAATCAAGGTGAATAATAATTCATACCATCTCTATTTTTGTTTTATGAATATATGTTTTCGGATTTAAGATTAAATTCGTTTATATGATGATTTAAATGATGATATGCTTGAATTACAATTTATTTAATTTAAACAAGATTGTTTAAATGAGGATTTATGCGGTTTTAGGGAAAAACCGACTAAAATTGATGTTTGAATGCCATGGAAAATTTTATGTTATATAAAACATGATTTTGGAGCTGAGTTTTAATTTTGATAATTTTCCAAGCTATGGAAAGATTACTATGAATTTTCAAAGGAAAATATGGTTAATTGGGTTTATAAATTTATTTCGGAAATTATATTGAGAATTTGGGTCTGGAATTTGGATATGTTAGAAAACATGATGAAACTGAATTTCGATAATTTTTGGGGATTTTTCTTAAGTTATTTGCTATGGAAATTAAATTATTTTAAAAAAGGGACATATTTGCAATATTGGTTTTACTTAATGGAAAGGATCATTCGCTAAATTAATCTTGGTCAAGATCTGAAATTAAGTGGTAGTTATTTTGGTAAAGGATTTCAAAATTTAAGGTAACCAATCATATGTTTACACGTGGCAGGTTAGTTAGAAAGTATTTACCTTAAATGGGCATTAATCAGTTTCTTTTACTCAATAAATCTGGTTCTGCCTCATTTAGAAGTACCTTTCGACTCCAATGCCTCTGCTCCATCTTAGTCGAAACCAACCCAGCCGAAACCAATACACATTTTGTCAATGAGATTGGTATGAAGTGGATTGGTGAAGTGCGGAAGGCAGGGTGTCGAAGGCATTACTTTCTGTAACATCCCGCCATTTTGAATGCTTTAAGTAGACACGCATGCCAACTCAAACCATACAGAAGGGTGGATTGTTATTGGGGTGAATAAGAAAACGCAGAGAAAGAAAAAAAACAAAACAGAATCTTGCAGTGGAATGACAAAATATAATAATCAAATAACAGTTCATGAAGCTGTTTACAAAACTTTTGATTATACTTATACAATACAGAACTAGAGTTACACATATCAGAGATAAACAAATAATGCAGCAGAACAGTATGAATGTAGTGGAATAAATATAGTAAATAATAATAGTACAAATCTTCGTCTTCGTCCTCCAGAAATAAAGTCTTCAAATCCTGAAATGCTCAGGCTGACCCGAGCGAATTGAAAAGACAAAACACTCGAGTCAGAACTAAAAGATCTTACGTAAGTTAAATCAAAGATAAATAAAATGAGTGTAAACGGCGTCGGAGATGTTTACGGGGTTTGACATCTCCTATCCAGTGTCTAACGTGAGTGCAGTAACTTAAGAGATGTTCGGAATTCACATCTCCTAAGGATCCGTTAAACTATCTACTATGTAGTACAATACGCTATTATAATATGTCTACAGTAATATAAACTATTAAAATAGCGTTAAGGCTTTACATTTTCCACCTTAACACATTTTTATTTCCCATAGTCTATACAGTATTGTAATCTCCCCCGTACTGGGCGTCGTCAGAGGGCACTCCATAGGTATGGTACAAAACAAACTTGTAGAAGGCGCGCTAGGGTAGATGACACGGCACAACTAGGCAATGCCAGGGTAGATATACCAATTACACTTACGGACAGGTGGTAACGCATAGCAGCCACTACCGCCCACCTCGAAACACACTCCCGAGTAAAAATCGAAGGGTGGCCACCAAATAAATCGCAAAGCCAGAATATAGTATCGATGGAGTGTGTCCGCTCAGAGGAGCTACCTCATTAGCCCGTCAATTGCTCCTGTTTTAGCCACCTTATGCCAACTCACGGGAGTTGGGTCCATGTATATTGCACATATAGGATTGTCGCCACCATCCTACTTCATTCTGGAATCTCCACCGCGTACACAGTTGTCAAAGTGGTTTTCGGTATCGACAGATAGTATGCCCATATCCGATCCCGGTCTCTTTAACAACCAATCGCTTATTTCACACTGGATGGTTCTTTTACATTTCCAAAATCGTTTCATAATTGATATCAAAATATCATATTCGATTCAAACCATATCACTTTTGAAATCATTACTTACTTTCGAAATTATATCACATTGGAATCATAGTTCGAAATTATATTTCCTTTCAAAAGTCGTGTTTCCAAAATAGGTTAAACTCTCATTTCAAAAAAAATTATCATATTGAACCAAATATGCCATTTAAATCCCAACTTAGGTTACAATGTCGCTTAACCACATTCATTAAAAAAAATCGAGAATTTGAATAAAACCCATCCCTTTACTTAGTTTGGAATTTAGAAGAAAAAAGTTTAAATAGTTATAAATAGTTAATATAGATTTAAAATAGATTAAATAAAATTAAAATAGATCAAATATAATTAAAATAGATTAAATAGCTTTAAAATAGATTGATTAGATTTAAAATAAGTTAAAACAGGTTAATTAGTTTAAAAGTTGAAAATCTTAAGAATTAAAGTCTTTCAAATAATATATTTTAAAATAGTTTATCTAAAAATAAGAAATTTGAAATTTATATCCATTTAAACTATTTATTCCATTCCAGTACATTTGGACCATTTCAATATCCCAAAACCCAATTTCAAATTTTCCAATTCCAATTCTCAATAAAATATCTAATTCAATATCGCCTCCAATCCATGTTCGAAATATCGATTTAAATTACTCCAAATTCAATATATTTCAAAGTTATATTTCAACAACTTAAATAATTCGATTCTGACAAATTTCACTTTTTATTCCAAATTCAACCTTGAAATTTCAATTAAATCCGTTATAACAATACCTTTAAACCAATTCCAATTTTATCATAAACTTGAATTTCGATAATAATTCAATTCGTATAAATCAAATTTTTATTTCAAAATATCATTTAAAAGGATTCAAAAAATTAAAGTTTTAAATTCATTTA
This sequence comes from Allium fistulosum, assembly GCA_030737815.1. NCBI lineage: Eukaryota > Viridiplantae > Streptophyta > Magnoliopsida > Asparagales > Amaryllidaceae > Allium > Allium fistulosum. The sequence goes on from CM060906.1 coordinate 427,210,388, forward strand.
ATTTAACCAATCCGGTGTCCGTATATAATTCTCTACCCTAGGGCCAAGTGATACGGATATTTATCATTTCAATTCGCAATTTACAATGTTACGGTTATATACCATTTCAAATCGCAATCCCGAAAATCCATAAAATCGCTTGAGTCTATCATTTCAACCAATAATGATTTTTCCCTAATCTATTGATCATTCGGGTATGTATCATTTCAACCCATAGTGAACTTGCAATATTATAACAATATAAAATGCAACATTCAGACATCCAATATCAACAAATCAAACATCATCACCATCATCATCCAAATCAATCAATAAATATCAATATAGAACTGATAATCAATAACAGGTATTTAACTGGCAATTTATATTCAATAATAAATTAAATAACGATTTAATTCAAATAAATTCAAATTAACTGAGATGATGACTTAAAATATACCAAACAGTCATAAATAAATTTCTAATCACATCATAAATTTAATCTAACAAACATAAGAAATCTTAGAAGTTGTGAGTGGAGTAAAGCACTCACCTTTGAATTTAAATTGAATTTAAATCCAATTTAAGCCCAAAATTTGAATGGTCCCAGAATTCGTCCAAACCTGTATCAAAATCTCTGGAATTTTGATACGATCCCAGCGGATCAAACCGCGTATGAATTGGACCTCGTATGTGGAAGTTATGAATATTAGAAGATATACTATTTAAATTTTAAAACAATTAAAAATAATAAAATACTAATACACGTCACCACAAAACCCTACCCAAAGAGCTACAAGCCGATCGAGACTTTACCACAGCCGCCGAAGTTTCCATAATTTCACCGCTGCCACGCCTACGATCACTCCGATCGAGCTACGGCGCCGAGAAGGCCACACCGGGGCGCGCCTATCCATGGCGGTGCGACAACCACCGGCCGCCTCTGGCGCCCACGCCGATGCAGGCCAAGTTCGCCGTTTCTGGCGAATTCTTCCACCCATGACATGAACGAACCGTATGGATCGACTCCATACGTCGTGCTCTACGCTCCAATGTCCTCTGATCGCCCCAGAATCGAAGATCTGCCGTTAAACGACAAGCCCAACAATAGACGGTCGGGAATAAATTGGTGATTCCTGGCCAAACAATGATTCAAATGCAGAAACGAATTGCGGATCTGGGTTGCGCTCGCCGAGAGCTTCGAAACGATATATAATATGATATAGTTTGAGGAGTTTGAATTTTTGATTTGATTTTGAATAGCAATTGGATTTGGAATTGGGAATTTGTTTGTCTGCCATTGAGAAGGAGGAGAAGACTGAAATGTACGTACAGACAAATGAAAATGAGGAGTAGCTAGGGTTTATAACGGGTTATTTATAGACATAGCTGAAAACAGAATGGAGGGACAAGATTTGATTTACACGTGGAACGATAAATGACCCAAAAGCCCGTTCTAACTTCGGAATGTAAATGGGTTAACCCATATATCAAAATATATGTTTTCATAAATTTTAAACTCAATGCAACAGGTTTCAAGTCCTAATTTTAAACTCAATGCAACAGGTTTCAATTAAATTGATTTCAAGGCGTTTCGAGCCCGTACGATCAAACGACAAGTCCGATCGTTACGAAACTTGAAATCCTATTATAATTCACCGTTACGGATCCGATGAAACTGGTTTCGTCAAATCCCGAGTCAGTGGCCAAAATAGCTATATTTCAGTTAATTAAATAAATTAATATTAAATTAATTAATCACATTTTCAGTTTAAATTTTAATAATTTACAACTTCTATCATTTTTGCTTTCTTAATCACTTACAATAATTTAAACAAATTTAGATGTCAATTTAAAGTTGATTAATTTATCAATTTCAGTGTTAAATTTCAATTTTATTAAATTCAGAAATTATAAATTAAATTTTCAACAATTCCATTTAATATACCTTTCATTCTATTATTCAATCCATTATTATCAAATGGATGAAATTAATGTTGGTTCATGATTTATTACACTAATATCTTCAAATTTCATCTTAATTTCAACTAACGACATATTTAAATATCTAATTTCATTTAATTGCAATTAATCCAATTATTATAGTTTAAATTCAAAAAAAATTGATAAATCTTGATTCCCATTCTTTTATTTGATTAATTGTCATAGAATGAATAGAATTAACGTTATTTCCAATCACTAACTTAATTTACATTAACATAATAATTAATTACATTTATTGAAATTTATTTCCCATTTAAATTAACAGGCTAAATAAATAGGTAATATACAATAATTGTTACCGTTAACTTTTAATTACACCATAAGTTTATTACTTTCAAACAAATATTAAAATTACTTACAGAACATTGATTTTATTCAATTACCATTTATTATATTAATTCATTAATTAATTCAATGTTTACATTTGTTTTCTTATACTCACGTTATAGCCAAATATAACATTTACATTATTTCAATCAAATCTGAATTTCATTAACTAGTTAATAATTAACTTAAATTAACCTTGTCCATTTTATTCTAGTTATTATTTCATTAATAAATCACAAATTTCTATTTCTTCAAATATTCAATAACAAAGTTTATTAAATTAACCCATTTTAATTATCGAAAATTTAGGGGTCGTTACACTCTCCCCCACTCAAAACTTTTCGTCCTCGAAAAGGGAAAAGAAGGGAAAGAAAGAATTAAGCAATCAATATATCTTATTCAAAATATTAAATTTATAAACAAATAAATTTACAAAATTAAATAATTTAGATAAAATATACCAATTTATAATAATTAAATCCTTTTATATTCAAGTAACAAAATTTTGGAAAATATTTCATAAAATTTTCTAAGTCCAAAATTCATGAAAAATTTCGGCAAAGTCTCCTTTGTATGGAGAGGCTCGGGAGAAAAAATCAGTATCAAAATATAACAATATCTCATATATTTTCCAAAATAATAATTCCCAACAGGAGGAAAATATAATATAATATCGCTATAAAACCGTAATTCGAGAACGTGTCTATTTGTCGGGCAAATAACGCTAATTTTATGAAACCAAAAGTAGTAGCAATTGCTTCCATAACCTGTGTTTCACTTATATAATCCAAAAGGAGTTAATAATTATATAAAATGAAATATTTAAAGTTGTTTCAACCACTAACAAACCAATCAATATAACATAGCAACCATTTCTTGCAAACAAACATACAATCATCACAAGGAATCAAAGTAATTAATCATTTACATAGCAAACAAACAAATGGTCTGTTTGGGTTTAGACACTTTTTAATTGTATAGAATGACAAATAACTATTAAGTATACCATTTACTCAACAGTCTTAGATAACTTAATAGATTATTCATACATCCAATCAATTTAGAAGTATCATTTCCCAAACAATCCATAAACCAAACAAACAATAATTTACAATGTACTTGAGTTATTCTTATTAAATTTCTTTCACAATATTTACAGTTTAAAATTTCTTTCATTCATACAAGGATTATTTCTTCAATCTACATTTATTCCTTACATAAATTTAATTTCCATTCATTTATTCAGTGCTTAATTTCATTTATTTCCACTTATTACCTACAAAATTCATTTCATTTATTCATATCCTGTCAATTTCTTTTTATTGCATTACATTTATTATATTATTTACTTTAATTATAAATAGTTTCGATATTAACTTAAGTTCAAAATCCTCTACTTACTTCACTCATTTTCTATTTCATTTAATTAGTAGTATTTTAACTCAAGTTTATAACTATTTTCATATCAAATTTCTTATTTATAAAAGTGAATTTCATTGAACACTTCCATTACATAAGTTTTACTTGTAAAAATTTCCATTATATAATCTTTTAACATTTTAACTTTTATAATTGGTAAGTTATATATATGTTTTTAAGACTACAATTTGAAAGTTACACAAGTTTGACTTACTTATTTTAATTAACTTAAGGTTCAATAATTTTCATTTCTTATTTTCATATTCTTTTCGTTTAGAAGTTACAAATTTCAATTCTTGTATATTTCAGTTATAACTTAGCATATCATTTCTTATTTTCATTTAGAAGTTTCAATTATTAAATAGAAAAAAAAATTATTCCATTTCAATAGTTGAAATCTCTAATTCATAGAAATTTAAGAACTAAATACCGGATTCCATTTTCAATCATTTAAAATAATATATAACCATATCTTTATATATATATATATATATCTATATATATATATATCAAATCATATTTGAAAATTAAAATCAACATTTATTAACCAAACAAATGCGCAGTTATTACTACCACAGCCTTCCCACTTTAAAACTCGAAAATGAATGTCGATGATGCGTGCACTCATCATCGAAATTATTTTCCAACGACAGAGAGGGGAATACAGAAATTATTCCTTTCCAAAATTTCTTTAAAACAATTCTTTCAAATTATATTGAAATATTTATTTCAGAAAATACTTCTAATAATATTATTATTATATTCCAAAATCATTCAAATTTTTTTTCAAAAACCCCGGAACTTTAAGTTCTAAATTTCCAATTTTCATTTATTTACAAGTCTTATTTTCAATCAATATTTATAAATTTCGCTATCTAACAACCAATATATTACAACCAAATATGTCATTTACAAAAAAATTATTTTATATACAGAAAATATAATAGGCAAAATTATTTCATTTACTTGAATTGCAAAACAAATATTGTGTCCATGAGCCTTATCAAGTGTTTAGAAATCCCTATCGATGTCATAGCGTCCTATGCACCAACTAGAATTTATAAATACAAAACGGAACAAATTAACGCAATATAAAAACCTTTTATAACACTAACAAATACGCTCTCTTATATATATATACTCCCATTGACTCATTCTAGGGTATTACTACCTTATAAATAAAGAGTCAGACCCCACAAAGCTAAGGTTTTCGCTAAACTAAAGCTCTGATACCAACTGTAACATCCCGCCTTTTTGTACGCTTTAAGCAGACACGCATGCCAACTCAAACCATACAGAAGGGCGGATTGTTATTGGGGCGAATAAGAAAAAGCCGAGAAAGAAAAAAAAATAGAATCTTGCAGCGGAATGATAAAATATAATAATCAAATAACAGTTCATGAAGCGGTTTGCAAAATTTTTGATTATACTTATACAATACAGAATCAGAGTTACACATATCAGAGGTAAACAAATAATGCAACGGAACTGTATGAATGTAGTGGAATAAATATAGTAAATAATAGTAATACAAATCTTCATCTTCGTCCTCCAGAAATAAAGTCTTCAAATCCTGAAATGCTCAGGCTGACCCGAGCGAATTGAAAAGACAAAACACTCGAGTCGGAACTAAAAGATCTTACGTAAGTTAAATCAACGGTAAATAAAATGAGTGTAAATGGCGTCGGAGATGTTTACGGGGTTTGACATCTCCTATCCAGTGTCTAACGTGAGTGCAGTAACTTAAGAGATGTTTTGGATTCACATCTCCTAAGGATCCGTTAAACTATCTACTATGTAGTACAATACGCTATTATAATATGCCTACAGTAATATAAACTATTAAAATAGCGTTAAGGCTTTACATTTTCCACATTAACACATTTTTATTTCCCATAGTCTATACAGTACTGTAATCTCCCCCGTACTGGGCGTCGTCAGAGGGCACTCCATAGGTATGGTACAAAACAAACTCGTAGAAGGCACGCTAGGGTAGATGACACGGCACAACTAGGCAATGCCAGGGTAGATATACCAATTACACTTACGGACAGGTGGTAACGCATAGCAGCCACTACCGCCCACCTCGAAACACACTCTCGAGTAAAAATCGAAGGGTGGCCACCAAATAAATCGCAAAGCCAGAATATAGTATCGATGGAGTGTGTCCGCTCAGAAGAGCTACCTCATTAGCCCGTCAATTGCTCCTGTTTTAGCCACCTTATGCCTACTCACGGGAGTTGGGTCCACGTATATAGCACATATAGGATTGTCGCCACCATCCTACTTCATTCTGGAATCTCCACCGCGTACACAGTTGTCAAAGTGGTTTTCGGTATCGACAGAGAGTATGCCCATATCCGATCCCGGTCTCTTTAACAACCAATCACTTATTTCACACTGGATGGTTCTTTTACATTTCCAAAATCGTTTCATAATTGATATCAAAATATCATATTCGATTCAAACCATATCACTTTTGAAATCATTACTTACTTCCGCAATTATATCACATTGGAATCATAGTTCGAAATTATATTTCCTTTCAAAAGTCGTGTTTCCAAAATAGGTTAAACTCTCATTTCAAAAGAAATTATCATATTGAACCAAATATGCCATTTAAATCCCAACTTATGTTACAATGTCGCTTAACCGCATTCATTAAAAAAAATCGAGAATTTCAATAAAACCCATCCCTTTACTTAGTCTGGAATTTAGAAGAAAATAGTTTAAATAGTTATAAATAGTTAATATAGATTTAAAACAGCTTAAATAAAATTAAAATAGATCAAATACAATTAAAATAGATTAAATAGCTTTAAAATAGATTAATTCGATTTAAAATAAGTTAAAACAGGTTAATTAGTTTAAAAGTTGAAATCTTAATAATTAAAGTCTTTAAAATAATATATTTTAAAATAGTTTATCTAAAAATATGAAATTTGAAATTTATATCTATTTAAACTATTTATTCCATTCCACTACATTTGGACCGTTTCAATATCCCAAAACCCAATTTCAAATTTTCCAATTCAAATTCTAAATAAAATATCTAATTCAATATCGCCTCCAATCCATGTTCGAAATATCGATTTAAATTACTCTAAATTCAATATATTTCAAAGTTATATTTCAACAACTTAAAATAATTAAATTCTGACAAATTTCACTTTTTATTACAAATTCAACTTTGAAATTTCAATTAAATCCTTTTTAACAATACCTTTAAACCAATTCCAATTTTATCATAAACTTGAATTTCGATAATAATTCAATTCGTATAAATCAAATTTTTATTTCAAAATATCATTTAAAAGGATTCAAAAATTTAAAGTTTTAAAATCATTTAATTTAACCAATCCGGTGTCCGTATATAATTCTCTACCATAGGGTCAAGTGATACGGATATTTATCATTTCAATCCGCAATTTACAATGTTACGGTTATATATGATTTCAAATCGCAATCCCGAAAATCTATAAAATCACTCGAGTCTATCATTTCAACCCATAACGATTTTTCCCTAATCTATTGATCATTCGGGTATGTATCATTTCAACCCATAGTGAACTTGCAATATTATAACAATATAAAATGCAACATCCAGACATCCAATATCAACAAATCAAACATCATCACAATCATCATCCAAATCAATCAATAAATATCAATATAGAACTGATAATCAAAAACAGGTATTTAACTGGCATTTTATATTCAATAATAAATAAAATAAAGATTTAATTCAAATAAATTCAAATTAACTGAGATGATGACTTAAAATATACCAAACAGTCATAAATAAATTTCTAATCACATCATAAATTTAATCTAACAAACATAAGAAATCTTAGAAGTTGTGAGTGGGGTAAAGCACTCACCTTTGAATTTAAATTGAATTTAAATCCAATTTAAGCCCAAAATTTGAACAGTCTTAGAATTCGTCCAAACCAGCGGCAAAATCTCCGGAATTTTGATACGATCCCAGCGGATCAAACCGCGTATGAATTGGACCTCGTATGTGGAAGTTATGAATATTAGAAGATATACTATTTAAATTTTAAAACAATTAAAAATAATAAAATACTAATACATGTCACCACAAAACCCTACCCAAAGAGCTACAGGCCGATCGAGACTTCACCACAGCCGCCGAAGTTTCCATAATTTCACCGCTGCCACGCCTGCGATCACTCCGATCGATCTACGGCGCCGAGAAGGCCACACCGGAGCGCGCCTATCCATGGTGGTGCGACAACCACCGCCCGCCTCTGGCGCCCACGCCGACGCAGGCCAAGTTCACCGTTTCTGGCGAATTCTTCCACCCATAACACGAATGAACCGTATGGATCGACTCCATATGTCGTGCTCTACGCTCTAGTGTCCTCTGATCGCCCCAGAATCGAAGATCTGCCGTTAAACGACAAGCCTAACAATAGACGGCCGGGAATAAATTGGTGATTCCTGGCCAAACGATGATTCAAATGCAAAAATGATTTGCGGATCTGGGTTGTGCTCATCGAGAGCTTCAAAACGATATATAATATGATATAGTTTGAGGAGTTTGACATTTTGATTTGATTTTGAATTGCAATTGGATTTGGAATTGGGAATTTGTTTGTCTACCATTGAGAAGGAGGAGAAGACTGAAATGTACGTACAGACAAATGAAAATGAGGAGTGGCTAGGGTTTATAACGGGTTATTTTTAGACAGAGCTGAAAACAGAATGGATGGACAAGATTTGATTTACACGTGGAACGATAAATGACCCGAAAAGCCCGTTCTGACTCAGGAACGAAAATGGGTCGACCCATATATCAAAATATATGTTTTCATAAATTTTAAACTCAGTGCAACAGGTTTCAAGTCCTAATTCAATCGTATGAAGAAGTTATGCCAAAATTAGCTTATTTCAAATTGATTTCAATTGATTTCAAGGCGTTTCGAGCCCGTATGATCAAACGACAAGCCCGATCGTTACGAAACTTGAAATCCTATTATAATTCACCGTTACGGATCCGATGAAACTAGTTTCATCAAAATCCGAGTCAGTGGCCAAAATAGCTATATTTCAGTTAATTAAATAAATTAATATTAAATTAATTAAATCACATTTTCGGTTTAAATTTTAATAATTTACAACTTTTATCATTTTTGCTTTCTTAATCACTTACAATAATTTAAACAAATTTAGATGTCAATTTAAAGTTGATTAATCTATCAATTTCAGTGTTAAATTTCAATTTTATTAAATTCAGAAATTATAAATTAAATTTTCAATAATTCCATTTAATATACCTTTCATCCTATTATTCAATACATTATTATCAAATGGATGAAATTAATATTGGTTCATGATTTATTACATTAATATCTTGAAATTTCATCTTAATTTCAACTAACGTCATATTTAAATATCTAATTTCATTTAATTGCAATTAATCCAATTATTATAGTTTAAATTCAAAAAAAATTGATAAATCTTGATTTTCATTCTTTTATTCAATCAATTGTCATAGTATGAATAGAATTAATGTTATTTCCAATCACAAACTTAATTTACATTAACATAATAATTAATTACATTTATTGAAATTTATTTCCTATTTAAATTAACAGGCTAAATAAATAGGTAATATATAATAATTGTTACCGTTAACTTTTAATTACACCATAAGTTTATTACGTTCAAACAAATATTAAAATTACTTACAGAACATTTATTTTATTCAATTACCATTTATTATATTAATTCATTAATTAATTCAATGTTTACATTTGTTTTCTTATACTCACGTTATAGCCAAATATAACATTTACATTATTTCAATCAAATTTGAATTTCATTAACTAGTTAATAATTAACTTAAATTAACCTTGTCCATTTTATTATAGTTATTATTTCATTAATAAATCACAAATTTCTATTTCTTCAAATATTTAATAACAAAGTTTATTAAATTAACCCATTTTAATTATCGGAAATTTACGGGTCGTTACACTTTCGACAGAGGCGAAACCATTATTTACTTTTAAAAGATATGCGCCCGCATTGTTTTTGAAGGGTGCTTTTGACCGAGTCGATACCTAGTTGCTTTCAAACTTGTTGCCGCCTTTCTTTGTAAAAAGTGGAGCTTTCGACTAAGACCCTTGTTTATAAAGGAATGCTTCCAAAAATGATGCTTTCGACTTAGTCGGAAACCTGCTATTGTTTCTATACCTTTGGAGTGTGTTGAAGTCATTAATGCTTTAGAAGGGTTGTTTTTGATTGAAACTTATACTAAACCACTTCCTAAATGCTTTCGAAAAAGGTACATGGGTTTTGAAGGCCATGGCTTCGAAAGGGTGTTTCGATGCTAACCTTCAATGTTTTATCGAAGTGTTTTGAAGCTTTCGTAAGGGATGGTGCCGACGCCATCAAGTTTTCCCCAATATTTTATATGATAAAGAATGGTTTCGAAAGGGGGACTTTCAATGGTACTCAAGCTATGCTTCTAAGATTTAATAAGTAATACTTTATTACTTTCAAAAGGTTACGGATGAGAGGATTTAAAGTGTTTCGAAAGGCAGAGACCTAATGTTTTGAACATGGATTTACATGCTTTCGAAGGAGGTCATCCGGTGAGGTCGAAAGCAAGGTTTTGAATATTTCGAAAGCCTTAGTTTTCAAAACAAATAAACCAATCTCATTTTTAAAGGAAAACCATGGCATATAAATAAATAAAGTGTTTTGAAAAGGAGTTTTTGAAGAAGTTTTCTTTGATTTAAAAGGTTAAAGGGATTGACCAAGTTATTATGTTTGCTTCTTCATATATGTATATATTTACATTGTAATGGACCCATAACTATATTTTTGGGAAGGGCAGAATAACCAGCTAGGTTGACCCAGTAGTGAATATAAGTTAACTCCTGAATGAGTAGAATTACATCCAAGAGGTTAGGAAGACCATAATATAGGATGATAAAATATTAAAGGAAGATATTGGCAGGGGCCAATAGGTTCACAACAAGCCCATGAAAACTGTGTATAGGAAAAGATATTGACAGAAGTCAATAGGTTCATAGTAAGCCCATGAAAACTATGTATAAATGAAGATTTCAGAAAGGCAGGTTCATAGTTAGCCCATGAAAACTATGATTTGATATTGGCAAGGGCCAATAGGTTTATAGTGAACCCATGAAAACTATATTCGGATTAAGATATTGAAAGTTAGCCAATAGGTTCCTAGTCAGCCTATGAAAACTATGACAAGAAAAAAGATATTAGAGTTACCAATAGGTTCCTAGTCAACCCATGAAAACTAGGATAAGAGTAAAGATACCGGAGTTACCAATAGGTTCTTTGTGATCCCATGAAAACTATGTAAATGGACAGGGAGTCCTTAAATATTTAACTGGTTATTAGTCAGCCCTTGAAAACTATTAGGTTAATAGTAACCCTAAAAACATTAAATGAGACAGTTAGTCAGAAATGAATGGGGATGGGTAATCCTAAATTGATTTATTTGTTTTGCATATCATCATATCATATTGTTTTGAATTGTTTTAACCATTGTGGATGCAGGAGCATAGTATATGATTTTATAAAGGTTTTAAGATACTAGTGTGGGGAAAACCCGTTCTGCTAAGCGGCGTGGTATCACTAGATATCTGAATGTTTTGAGATGGTAGATTATTATTCATACCAGACTTTATGTCTGAGTCAAAGTTTATGTTTCCCCTTAAACTCTCGGGTACTCAATTGATTTTGAGTAGTTTGAGAGTTGAGGTTTTCAGTTACCTCATTAAACGAATAAGCTTCTGGAGACGTGCAGAAGGCATGATAGCTATCTAGAGTTCTCTTATATTTTGAGTCCGCTGTGTTGTTGATGTAAAGGCAAAGTTGTTAAATTGCCTATATACACTTTGATCATCCAATCGGGCATCTTCATATGTCTCTCTTGGCGTATGTTGTAATAAATATATTTTCTCTGAACGTGGTTAACGATTTTGGGATTATGTAATGAATTTGAAATGTTTTGAAATGGAATGTGGAACTTGTTTTATGTTTTAAAATTTCCCATATTCATGTGTTTCTATGTATCAATGTATCTAACATTGCCGTATTTGGTCACCGAGGAATAATAACTATGGATAACTGCAGCAACCGTAGCCATTAGTTTTGGGCCTCCAAGCAAGGGGATGTTACAAGTTGGTATCAGAGCATAGGTTTATGAAACTTAAAAGAAATTTAAACCTAAAAGCTTTTTGAAACATAATCCAATGAACCAGAAAAATATGATTAGGGTTTGGGTTAACGATATAGTAACGTACTTTTATTTGATATATAATTATATATATATATAAGTACGTATTCCCCTCTCTCTTAGACCTTTCTTCTATATCTTACTAAGGCTCGTATGCAGATTTACGAGAAAGAAGATATGGAAGCAGGAAACGGAAGTGGAAATCTCGGTGGAGGAAGCACCACAACTAATGGAAATGTTCGACCTAATACCAGGAGGAACCAAGGTCGACAGGCTAATGCTAACCAAAATGTTGATGCCAATGTGGATGTTGGAAATCTACCAGTAGATATGAGGGCAATGTATCAGTTCTTCGTCAATGTGATGCAAGCAGGAGTTACTACTGGTGTTGCTAAAAATGTTGGAGGAGCTAACCTATGTCTCCAGTTGGGAATAATTATGCTAAGCTGAGCAGAGATTACACCAGTCTTGGTGGAAAATCATTCATGGGGACAGAGGATGCCATAGAAGTATAGAATTGGTTGTTCAATTGTGAGCATATATTAGCTGATTTGGGTTTAGATGATGAGCAGAAGAGAAGGTTGGCCTCTAGACAGTTGCAAGGGACAGCACTTCATTGGTGGAATAGTGTTACTGCCGGAGTTTCGAAGGAAGAGTTAACATGGTCTGAATTCAGTTGGAGATTTGAATAGAGGTTTTTATCTGAGGTTGCTAAGTCAGCATGGATGAGAAATTCTATGGATCTAGTTTAGGGAGAGATGTCGGTTATCGAGGATGCCACTAAGTTTGATGAGTTGTCTCGATATGGGTATGCTACTATAGATACTGACATCAGGAGAAATGAGAGGTTCATTTGGGGATTGAGACCTAAGCTTGCTAGGGCGACCCTGACACATATCCGTGATCCTTGTAATGTGGTTGTGGAGATGGCAATTCGCCATGAGGAGATGCTTGTTTTTTGTGCCAGAGAGAAGCCAGTTGAAACCCAGGGTTCTCAGGGAAAGAAGAAAATTCTTTAGGAAGAAGGGAGCCCAGAAGGGAGAAGCTGCCAAGAAGACGAAGGCTTATTTTGTTTGCTACAAATGTGATAAGAAGGGTCATTATGCAAATGAGTGTCGATCAGGCAAGGGGAAGAAGGCTGCAGACAAGAAGAATGTGAAGTGCATTAAATGTGATCAAGTTGGGCATTATAAGAATCAGTGTCCAGGACCGGTTAAGGTGGACAAGGGAAAGGTTTTTGCTGTTGGACCATCTGCTAAGCCAACTGCAGCTAAAAAAGGGAAGACTGTGATGGAAAGTACGTTTTTGATTTAGAGTATACCAGTTAGGATACTATTTGATACCAGTGCATCACATTCATTTATATTTAAGTGTTTGACTGATAGGTTATGCTTAGCACCCACATGCCTTGTTACTTCCTTAAGGGTTGCGAATCCTATGGGTGGGTATGCAACTCTGGGGATGAGATGTGACCAGTTAGAACTTGATTTGTTATGTCATAAGTTTGCATGCATTCTGTATGTTTTCAATTTCATAGATTTCGGAATCATTTTGGGTATGGATTGGTTGAAAAGGTATGAGGCCGGGATATTTTGCCAGGACGAGGAGATATCACTAAGACACCCTGATAGTCATAACCGAATCATATTCTCAGTGGAGAATTTTGACTAAAGTAGTTGTGCTTTGTTGAGCGCAATGGATGTGGGAGAAAAATTAAGTCTGGTTCGGTAGTAAGGGAGTTTGCAAATGTCTTTGAGGTAGTCTCAAGACTACCTCCGAAACGAGCTATTGAGTTTCAGATAAATCTTGTGCCAGGAGCTAAACCTGTAAGTAGACCACCTAGCGGGATGACACCGACTGAGATGAAGGAATGGAAGGTGCAGCTAGTGGATCTAGAAGGAAGGAATTTTATTAGACCATGCAGTTCGCCTTGGGGTGCGATCGCGGCGTTCGTGAAGAAACCGAATGGGTCATTGAGGATGTGTATCGACTATCGTTAGTTGAACGAAAGGACGACAAAGAATAAGTACCCTTTGCCGAGAATTGATGATTTATTTGACCAGATGTGTGGAGCCAAAGTATTTTCCCAGTTGAATTTGGTACCAGATTTCCATCAGCTAAGAGTGGCATAGGATAGTATTTCTTTGACAACATTTCAGACTAGGTATGGTTAGTACGAGTGGTTAGTAATGCCATTCGGGTTAACGAATGCACCTGCTTTCTTTGTAGATTTGATTAACCGAGTCTTTTGGGAGTATTTGAATAGATTCGTGTTGGTGTTTATAGATGACATTTTGGTGTACTCTAAAGATGAAAGAGAGCATGAAGATCATTTTAGAGTTGTGCTTGAGACGCTGAGGCAGCATCACCTAAAGGCGAAGTTTTCCAAGTGTCATTTTTCGAAGAAAGAGGTTAAGTTCCTTGGTCATGTGGTTTCAGAGAAGGGTTTGTCGGTCGATCCAGATAAGATAGAAGCTGTTAATAATTGGAAGAGACCGGAGACTGACTGAGATTAGAATTTTTCTTGGACTTGCTGGCTATTATCGAAGATTTATAAAGGATTTCTCACGAATAGCAGCGCCTTTGACTAAGCTAACCAGGAAGGAGATGAAGTTTATTTGGTCCGACAAATGTGTGGAAGCATTCCTTGAGATAAAGCATTTGTTGACAAATGCACCAGTGTTAGTTGTTCAAGACGGAAACCAAGGGTTGGTGGTGTATACTGATGCATGTGGGACTGGATTGAGAGCTGTGTTGATGCAGAAGGGTAAAGTGATTTCCTACGCTTCACGACAGCTAAGACCGCATGAAGTGAGATATCCTACTCATGATTTGGAGTTGGCAGCGGTGATCTTTTCATTGAAAATTTGGAGACATTATTTCTTAGGGGAGTGATTTGAGCTATACACAGATCATAAGTTTTTAAGGTAGTTATTCTCTCTAAAGGAGTTGAATATGACACAACAAAGGTGGCTGGAGTTTTTAGCTGCTTATGATTTTGGAATAGAGTATACACCAGGGAAAGGTAATAAGGTGACAGATGCTTTTAGCAGAAGACATCAGAATGCGGTGTTGGCTATGTTGGTAGAATGGAAGGATTTAGAATCTTTGACTACCTGTAGTGTGCAGTTAAGATCGACTGCTAGTTCTAGTCAAAGTACTGCCATGTTGTCCTGTTTAGAAGTTCAACCAGTGTTGATCGAGAGAATTGCTTCTAAGTAGATGAAGATCCATTATTGGCCGAGAAGATCAGAAGGCTTGAGGTTGGAACTGAGATCGATGATCTGAAAGATTTTTCTCTTGACCAGAGAGGATGGTTGAGAAAGAAGGGAAGATTATGTGTTCCAGATGTTGAGAACTTGAGGAAAGAAGTTCTTGGAGAATGTCATCAGTCCAAGTTTATGAAACCAAGATGTATCAAGATACAAAGAGGAGCTTCTATTGGGAAGGTATGAAGAGGGATATTGGCTTGTGGGTTAGGCAGTGTGCAAACTACCAACAAGTGAAAGCTGAACATCAGAAGCCAAGTAGATTGCTTCAACCTCAATAGATTCCAGTTCGGAAATAGGATTCGATATCCATGGATTTTATAGATGGGTTGCCAAGGTCAAATAGAGGAAATGAAAGTATATGGGTTATAGTGGATAGATTAACAAGGAGTTCCCATTTCATTCCAGTTAAGTTAACCAGAATGACACCTGTTTTAGCTAAGTTGTTCATGAAGAACATAGTTAGACTACATAGAGTTCCTAGTAGCACAGTCAGTGACAGAGATGCTTTGTTCACTAGTGAATTCTAGAAGAGTCTACAAGATGTATTAGGTACTAAGCTCAAGATGAATACTGCATATCACCCTCAGACGGATGGGCAGACAGAGAGAGTCAATAAGGTACTCGAGGATTTTTTGAGAGCTTGTGTATTGGATTTTGGTGGATCTTGGGAAGATCACCTACATTTGGTTGTGTTTTCCTATAATAATAGTTATCAGGCTGGTATAGGAATGGCGCCTTTTGAAGCTTTGTATGGAAGGCCATGCAAATCACCGGCATGTTGGTTGGAGACCGGAGACAGATTTGTCTTAGGTTCAGATTTGGTTAGGGAGGCCTTAGAGAAGACTGAGTTGATCCAAGAAAGGATGAAGGAAGCTTAGTCCAGATAGAAATGTTACGCAGATAAGAGGTGTAAAGACCTAGAGTTATTAGTTGGAGACAGGTTTTCATTAAAGTATCACCGATGAAGGGTATGGTACGGTTCGGGAATTCGGGGAAACTGGCACCGTGATATGTAGGTTCATTCCGGATTATAGAGAGGATTGGAAAGCTCGCTTACAGAGTAGAGTTGCTAAGCAGTATGGCAGGTGTGCATAATGTATTTCATGTGTATCATCTTCGCAATTATGTGCATGATCCAGAGACTACTATTCCTCCAACGGGGTTGGAAGATTTGGTAGTAGAGCCTAATTTGACTTTTGTTAGACAATAAATTCGGGTTGTAGCGAGGGAAGAGAAAAGACTGAGGGACAAGATAGTCAAGTTGGTGAAAGTTCAGAGGAGGGACAATGAGAAGGACTGTACTTGAAAGACAAAGGACATGATTCGAAATACTTATCCTGATCTGCTTTGAGGGAATGTCTTTATTGACTTATATAGATAATTGCTAGTCAGGTAGGCTAGTATGGTTACTAGGAGTCGTTACAGATGATTTCTTTATTTAGTATTTAGTCCTTATTGAATTTCGAGGATGAAATTCTTTAAGGAGAGGAGCCTGTAACACCCCTAATTTTTAATAATAATATTTAGGAGATTTAATTAGATAAATAAAATAGAATAATGTAAATAATTAGAGTGATAAGGGGATTGAGATATGAAAATAAATTAAGGCCATGCTTAATAATAAATGGGCTTAAGATGGTTTTTAAGTTAATTAATTTACATAAGGGCATAATGGGAATTAGCCGCACATAACCCCTTACCCTTATATATTCTCATTCCTTATCATTTCATTTCTCATTCAAGTCATTTTGAAAACAAAATACGAACGGAAGAATAGAGGAGTCGGCCATTGCTAGGAAGAAAAGAGAAGAGAAATCAAAGTAAAGCTAAGGATAAAAGCTAGGGGAATAAATCTCAATCTCAATTCAATCTCCTTATCATAATCAAGGTGAATAATAGTTCATACCATCTCTATTTTTGTTTTATGAATATATGTTTTTGGATTTAAGATTAAATTCGTTTATATGGTGATTTGGATGGTGATATGCTTGAATTACAATTTATTTAATTTAAACAAGATTATTTAAATGAGGATTTATGCGGTTTTAGGGCAAAACTGACTGAATTTGATGTTTGAATGCCATGGAAAAACTTTATGTTATGTAAAACATGATTTTGGAGTTGGGTTTTAATTTTGATAATTTTCCAAGCTATGGAAAGATTACTATGAATTTTCAAAGGAAAATATGGTTAATTGGGTTTATAAATTTATTTCGGAAATTATATGGAGAATTTGGGTCTGAAATTTTGATATGTTAGATAACACGATGAAAGTGAATTTTTGTAATTTTTGGGGATTTTTCTTAAGTTATTTGCTATGGAAATTAAATTATTTTAAAATGAAAGACTTATTTGCAAAATTGGTTTTACTTAATGGAAGGGCTCGTTTGCTAAATTAATCTTGGTCTAGATCTGAAATTAAGCGGCAGATATTTTGGTAAAGTATTTGAAAAGTTAAGGTAACCAATCATATGTTTACACGTTGCAGGTTAGTTAGAAAGTATTTACCTTAAATGGGCATTAATCGATTTTTTACTTTGAAAAGTTGGTTCCGCCTCCTTTAGAAGTACCTTTCGACTCCAATGCTTCTGCTCCACCTCAGTCGAAACCAACCTAGCCGAAACCAATACAGATTGTGTCAATAAAATTGGTATGAAGTGGATTGGTGAAGTGCGAAAGGCAAGGTGTCGAAGGCATTGCTTTCGAAAGAGATGAAACCATTGTTTACTTTTAAAAGATATGCGGCTGCCTTATTTTTGAAGGGTGTTTTCGACCGAGTCGATACCCAGTTGCTTTTGAACTTGTTGCCGCCTTTCATTGTTTAAAAGTGGAGCTTTCGATTAAGACCCTTATTTATAAAGGAATGATTTCAAAAATGATGGTTCTGACTTAGTCGGAACCCTGCTGCTATTTCTATAACTTTCGAGTGTGTTGAAGTCATCAATGCTTTCGAAGGGTTGTTTTTGATTGATACTTATACTAAGCCAATTCCTAATTTATTTCGAAAAAGGTTCATGGGTTTTTAAGGCCATGCCTTTGAAAGGGTGTTTCGATGCTAACCTTCAATGTTTTATCTAAGTGTTTTGAAGCTTTCGAAAGGGATGGTGCCGATGCCATCAAGTTTTCCACAATACTTTTATATGAAAAAGAATGGTTTCGAAAGGGGAATTTCCAATGGTTTCGAAGCTATGCTTCTAAGAGTAAATAAGTAATACTTTATTACTTTCAAAAGGTTACGAAAGAGAGGATTTAAAGTGTTTCGAAAGGAAGAGGCCTAATGTTCTGAAAAGAGACTTACATGCTTTCGAATGAGGTTATCCAGTGAGGTCGAAAGCAATGTTTTGAAGATTTCGAAAGCCTTAGTTTTCAAACCAAATAGCCTAGTCTCATTTTTAAAGGAAAACCATGGCATATAAATAAATAAAGTGTTTTGAAAATGAGTTTTTGAAGAAGTTTTCTTTGATTTAGAAGGTTATGGGGATTGACCAAGTTATTATGTTTGCTTCTTCATATATGTATATATTCACATTGTAACGGACCCATAACTATATTTTGGGGAAGGGCAGAATAACCAGCTAGGTTGATCCAGTAGTAAATATAAATTAAGTGAACTCCTGAATGAGTAGAATTGCATCCAGGAGGTCAGGAAGACCAGAATATAAGATGCTAAAATATTAAAAGAAGATATTGGCAGGGGCCAATAGGTTCACTGTAAGCCCATGAAAACTGTGTATAGGAAAAGATATTGACAGAAATCAATAGAATCATAGTAAGCCCATGAAAACTATGTATAAATGAAGATGTCAGAAAGACAAGTTCATAGTTAGCCCATGAAAACTATGATTTGATATTGGCAGGGGCCAATAAGTTTATAGTGAACCCATGAAAACTATATCCGGATTAAGATATTGACAGTTAGCCAATGGGTTCCTAGTCAGCCCATGAAAACTAGGACAAGAAGAAAAGATATTGGAGTTACCAATAGGTTCCTAGTCAACCCATGAAAACTAGGATAAGAGTAAAGATATTGCAGTTATCAATAGGTTCTTAGTGATCCCATGGAAACTATGTAAATGGATAGGGAGTCCTTAAACATTTAACCGGTTATTAGTCAGCTCCTGAAAACTATTAGGTTAATAGTAGCTATAGAAACTATTAATGAGACAGTTAGTTAGAAATGAATGGGGATGGGTAATCCTAAATTGATTTATTTGTTTTGCATATCATCATATCATATTATTTTGAATTGTTTTAACCATTGTGGATGCGCACAGTATATGGTTTTGTAAAGGTTTTAAGATACTAGTAAGGGGAAAACCCGTCCCGTTAAGCGGTGTGGTCTCACTAGATATCTAAATGTTTTGAGATGCTAGATTATTATTCATACCAACTTTATGTCTGACTCAAAGTTTATGTTTTCCCATTAAACTATCGGGAAATAAATTCATTTTGAGTAGTTTGTGAGTTAAGATTTTCAGGTACCTCATTAGACGAATAAGCTTCCGGAGACGTGCAGGAGGCATGATAGCTATCTAAAGTTCTCTTTTATTTTGAGTCTGCTATGTTGTTGATGTAAAGGAAAAATTTTAAATTGCCTATATATACTCTGATCATCCAATGGGGCATCTTTATATGTCGCTCTTGGCGTATGTTGTAATAAATATATTTTCTCTGAACGTGGTTAACGATTGTGGGATTATGTGATGAATTTGAAATGTTTTGAAATGGAATGTGGAACTTGTTTGATGTTTTAAATTTTTCCATATTCATGTGTTTCTGTGTATCAATGTATCAAACATTGCCGTATTTGGTCGTGATGTGCACGTAAATGTGCATATTTTTACTTCCATATTTAATGTAATTTAATTAAATAAATGAGCATGTAGGGTATTTTAACATGTTTAAATCAAAATTTCAAATGTCATCAAATCATCATTTATTCATCTTCATATGGAGGCAAAATGGTCATTTTTGTGCATATATTATTTTTGAGAATATTTACTTGACATTTTATTTTTATTTGTAGGAAAATTGGATGGAAAATAGAAGAAGTTTTCATGGAAATATGCATGCACAAGGATGGAAACAAATGAACGAAGATGGAAATAATTCAACTCATGCATCATGGAGGACCCCACCTACACACTTACCTTAATCTACAATTAGGAGCTAAAGCACAAGTTAGTGGAGGTTAAAATTACATGCATACTTGATGATGGATTAATTACTTGCTAATGATAACTTGGTGACCACACTTCCTTAAGGGTATTTTGAGTAGTCCACAGAAATATGATTAGGGTTTTATAACATGTATAAATACCCCATATGTTTCATGTAATGAGCTCTTAGCCTCCTCTTTAATTAGTTTAGTTTTAGGCTCAAATTGTAAATATAAACTCTCTTTCTCTCTTTTATGGCTTCTTAGCCATTTTCTTTTATATAATTTTTCTTATGCAATTTTAATTCATGCTCTTTTCTATTTACATGCTCTCTTTCCTCTTATGTTAGTAGCTTAGATTTATTTCTTATGCAAGTACTTTAATTCTCTTTTCATTTTTATTAGCTTGCACTTTCTTTTGTTTGTTTTATGTTGCAATCTACATTTGTTGACATAATAACAAGTATGAGTAGCTAAACCCCTTCAATTTAGGGGTAATGAAGTTCTCCTAATCATGTAGATTCAACATATTTGTTAATATATGATCTCTTTTTGTGCTTAATGGAATGTTTGATGTGGTAAAATTTTGTTGTTTAAACTTTGAATTTGATAGCCTATGTTGTTGACACCAAATAGGCTATGCTTAAACAAACATAAACACAAATTACATCTTTATCTACATATGATTATGGTAATGAAGTGAATATTAAAATTAAAATTTGATGGTCTATATTACTAATCAATAGTAAATAGATCATGCTTAGAATAGATTTTATTTCCAAGTTCATTGTCATTTTCATGAGAGTTAAAAAGTGGTTTGGAGAGTGTGTTATAGTTTGATGGTTTATGTTGGGCAAATTAATAGCATAAATAGGCCATACTTATGATAAACACATCAACTAAATTCACTAATGACCAAAAAAAAGAGATCATAATTTCATTTGTGTTGATTTATATGATCATGAGACTGGATTTGCCTCTAAATTGTCTTCTACTCTCATATTTTTATTCACTTTCTTTTTGCTAGTTTTTACATATTTAGTTTTAAACAACTTCAAATCGTGATTTAATTTGATTGACTAGAGATTTTAAAATCAATACGATTCCCTACGGATCGACCCGTACTGGCCACGTAGTAACATTGTACATTCTGTGCTTGCGGTTATTTTTATTAAAAAAATTCGGCTATTTTCAAAACCGATAGGAAATTGGCTGTTAAACAGGTCGTCGAGGATTAATGGCTATGGATGACTACAGCATCTGTTGCCGTTAGTGTTGGTCCTCCAAGTAAGGGGATGTTACATAAAACCTTGGCTTACAATGGTGAATAAGGCTTACCCATGTTTAGGACATGACCGCCGCCTAGGTTGTTCACCATTAAAGTTCAGCCTAAAACGTTGGCTGGCAATAGTGGACCGGACTTTCTCACAGTTGGGACATGACACCGACTGGGTAGTTCATCATTGACGATCAGCCCAAAAGCCTTTACCGACAATAGTGAATTGGATTTAATAATAATAATGACATGATCACGCATCAAGTGAACTTTAGTTCACAGTTGACGGTCGGCACACGAATTTGAGCTAGCAATACCGGCCTAATTATCCGCCGATCAAGACATGATAGCTGACTGGGTAATTCATTGTTGACGATCGGCCTTTGGAATTACATTTTTGGGTATAGCAAGTATTTCCTCCTTAAGGAAACTCGCTCGAACAAAAGACAAAGAAACTGGAAACTAACATGGACACACATGACTGAATTACATAGACACTCCACTAGAGATTGTTCTCCTTGCCGAGCTTGACAGTGATTGATCCTGTGCAAGTTGCAAGGTAGCAATGAAAATACATTCCATCAAAGGTCACTTACCCAATCGAACCTGCCAGTGATTGATCCTATCCAAATAAGCCGGTGGCAAAGGAAGAGTTATTGAAAAAAATTACAAGATAACAGCGACATGGATCACGAAGAAATGCCCACCTGTTCGAAATTTTTGGTGATTAATCCCATAAAAGAGTGCATGGTAGCGGTCAAAAAGTTGCTGATGAACATAAGAGGTGCTTCAATGAAGAACCACCCACATTGCCAAACTTGTTAGTGATTGATCTTGTACGAATGCGTAAGGTAGCAATGAAAAAATTGATACAAGCTAATAGTTAAGCGAGGATGTTGTACGAACATAATGCAATAACTAACCCTAATTAGGTATGATAATTTCACTTAAAATATTTCTATAAGATAGATATGCTCTTGTGTAAGTGTATATACCAGAAGTATAAAGTGTGAGCTAGGGAAAGTATCAGCCATTAATCAAGCTAACATCAAAGCACGGTCAACTTTACATCTAAAGCATCAAACATCATGTCTCATTGCTAAAGAAGCTATAGCGGAAATCGCTTACACTATCAAACTGGTTGGTGATTGATCACATAAAAGCATGCACGGTAGCGGCAAAAAGGTTACTAATGGAATAGGTAACTAGCAGTCTTATGAAACGAACATATCACGATGACTAGCGGGGAAAAGGAGAGCATGGACATGAATAAATGCCAAACATAACAATGCATATATATCAAAAGAAGTTTAACTTCACATCATAAGCGCAGAATCAACATACCCCCAAAGCATCAGCAGAATCCACTTACCTGGCCAAGCTTCTTTGGGACTGATCCTATACATATATGCATGGTAGTTGCGAAGGAGTCACTAGTAGAGTAACTTAACGATTGTCTTAGAAAAATATATTGCAACCACCAATCTTAATCGGCCAAACTGCAGTCGGCGCAACAATATACACATCATCAAGTCCACGCACCATTGAACCAATGTATATTCCTTTCGCTAGAGCATCTCGATATACTCAGAACATGTAACGACCCATTATTTTTTAAATCTAAAATCAATTGTAAACGACGTAAAATATGCTTACAACTAATTTAAGATATTAAAAGCAGTGAACCGTGGATAGATAAAAAAATAAAAAATTCTAAAACATTGAATAAAAAGCGAGTCCATACAACGGGATTTAAACATCAACATATAAACACACATAAAAAATCTCATATCAATGATTAAAGATTACACAAATAGAATACACTACTTAATTTATACACTTTATTACATCAATTATTAAATAACAACTTTGTAATTATGATGCAAGAGATATACCGATCTATCCTGTAGACATGACTATTTCCTGGCCCTTTACTCCCTTCCTTACTTTCACCTTCAAACTTAAAAATACACATATACATAGAATAAGATGGATAAAGGTTTCAACTTTGTTTGGATAGCATCTAACTTTATACTCCCCAGCCCAACCACGAAGATCGGATGGCTATTGCATCGGAAAAGACTGCATATGTACCCTTCTAGGGGATCAAGCACACGTAGTTCTATTTTCTGCTCTTCTCCTACATTCAAATATTTTTGGTACATTACAGCCATAGCATCCATTGAACCATTGCAACCATCACAAACAATGCAATCAATGCAACCATTGCAACCACCACAACCAATGTAACCAATGCAAATAGTTCAAATCGAAAATAGTATTCCTACTCTTACATCTTAAGTCATCATATGGGGTAAAAGTAGTATTAGTACTAGTAGTAGTAATAGCACACAGTCATCAATCATCAACAACTTTCAAGACTAATCCTAACCATCTAATAAGAAGATAATAACAAAAATATACATACATACATGCTAATCATCCATTTTAGTAACGCATCACAATTTTAAGTATAAATTATCAAATGCATGTTGATCATCCCATAACAGTGACACAACATCAATCATCAAATGCATACTAATCCAACCAACATTCATGACACAACATCCATCGTCAAATAAACATAATTAAATATCCATCAATTAGTAGTAATAATGGTAAAAAATCGCACAATCATTAAAATGTGATATCATCATCAAACATATATGATTATTACAACTAATAATCAATCAAACATTCAACAACCATCAAAATAATATATTTGCATCCATTGCAATTTTAAATCATTTTATCAATATTTATTGTAGACCCATCTTTATTTATTCATCTCAAAACAATAATGATTCTTCCATAACAGCAATATACTTCAAATTCCTTTATTTTACTCCATTTTTCAAATAAACCAAAATATCGTATTTTAAATCAAAAATAATAATCTTCATTAAATTGCATTTTAAAGCTATATTACTATTTAAAACCTCATTCTAAATAATACACTTCCTAAATATCAATTAAATATAATTTCTATTATTATTATTTATGAATTTCTCCAGAAATTCATGAATAATAGTCTTACTTAATTCCGCACTTTTAGTTTTAGCAAAATTTGTTAAGTCAACGCTAGCTAAATTTTTTCATTATTGTCCAATTTATTCCAATAAATTATTTTACAATTCAAATCAAGGAGTTTATTTTAATTAAACATTCAAAAATACAACAATCAACAATAATTATCCAACCAAGGCACAATTCATTCAAAGTACTAGCAATTAAACATTCATCTATAAAACATAATTTACATCGACAATTATGATTTTTCATCAATAGTTATATATAATTTAAATTTTAGTTAATTAAATTAAATAATCCACACCAACGTACTTTTTCTACCAGTCTCCAAACTTACCATAACCAGCATTGTACCGTCTTGAATTCTTCCACGAGCCCAATAGAAGAAACCATGCAAGAATCTGAGTTCATATGCAAGCGTTATGGTGATTAAAACATTAGGGATTTAATCTGTAAGTAATAAAATCATAAGGTCTAAATAAAAAAATTACTTTCTCCTCTTTACCTCGTTCCAAACACAAACCAACTTCTTCCCATTCATGACCCTGTTCATCCCCCTACCTTCGTTGCTACACTGAACCACGCCCCATAACCACTATAGTTCTGACCGCACTGACCAAGGCTACCATCCCCAACCGTCGTCAACCACCAAATTAACCTGCCACTGCCATAAAATCTTAGATGTCGCCTATATTTTTGAACTCAAATTCAATTTTAGGGCTCGATCCGACTGTTACTTCTTTGACCCAAGTATAGTAATAAACATCCATTGCAATCCTCTATGAGACTACACACCTCGATCGCCGCATCGTCGAAGTTTTCCAAACCATAAAACGAACGATCTAGTTTTATTCGTCAATTTCTGACCACATGGTACATCGAGCTAGAAAATAAATTCTAGGCACCTCCTCACGTCACCTAGATGTTCGATTTGGTATATGATATGTTTGGTTTTTGCGCAATAATTCGTTCGGTGTTAATTTTGTGATTAAGAGATTTAATCTCCATTTAAAGGGAAGAGTTTAGACCTAAGAGTAAAAGAAATAAAGAATACAATGGTGGTGGTTATAGTTTTTCTATAGCGGTCTATTTATATGCAAAAGGAGATGTGTTAGGCCAAAGCGATTACAAAGGCCTAAAAATCCGCTTTTGCACCCGAACAAAAAATATCATGCTATATATCAAAATATACGTTTTCAATATTTCTAAACTCAATGAAACCATTAAAAATTCCAAAAAGACAATCCTACTCAAATTTGTCTTTTTCCATCAAATATTTATTAAACTATAATTTAACATTAATAATTAATTGTTAAATATGTGGGTTGTTACAGTTTCCCCCTTTAAAAGAATTGTGCCCACGTAGTTCCTCAATAAAACCTTTAACAAAATTAATGAATCGTTATTATTGGTCTAATCCCCAGATATAGAAAAATATACCAAATACAGAGTGATTTATAATGATTATATAACATTAACTATGATACTATCAAATTCATTCATAAACTAATTTTAAACTTTCGCTCATATACACTATAGTAACACACACTTTCTCAACCATACAATCCAAACTATAGTAGGTAAAATAATATTTTATTAATAAGGGTGAAACAATATCAATCATTGGTTAATCATCTCATGCATTCTAATAATTCAATCATATTCGGCTATAATTACAAGTGCTCAACAAAACATAGGTTGACCCAAACATGCATATACAATTAAATCAATATAAATCAACAGTCATATTAACTAAAAATAAAGCGAGCATTAAAAATAATATGGTACCATCACCACATTAACCTACCAACCAATAACACGTGTGCGTTAATTTCTATGCTAACTATACCCATCATAATATTCATACCATCAAACTAATGATCTTCTCTATAATCTCATCCTCAAAATATCTGGTTTACCTTTCAATATCTATATCATCCAAAATATTGTGTGTGACTATCTATGGTCACATCCTCGGAATAGTATGTCTCTAGTCATGGCTGCATCCTTCAAATGATTCACTTATCCACTTGTGTAGCAAGTGCATCGATCCTTGCATCAGTTGTGTGCTTTGGATATATGATAACTCGTATGACCATTCCTTTGTCAGGGAGCAATGGAAAAACCCTAATTTTTAATGCACTCTCCCACCAGTCCAAAGCTGATTCTAGATCCACTCAACCGATCCAGGGTATACGGATCCATTCCACTGATTCGCCATAGCCATTCCTGATACCCAATGAGTTTCCTGACAAGACCCTTCTTACGTGAGAAAACACTCCGAGTATCAATGGTACCTTCGCACATATGTTCGAGCACTTTTCTTGCTCCTTCTGTTTTCCATTCGTCCTTATGGAACCATTCCACATTCTTTCTTTCCATGATAGAACCTTTCGACATTCCATCGACGGGTCATCCTTCGGGAACCCACCCTTGTGGATTTCATCCTTATGGTTCCATTCCACATCGAGTAGCCATCATCAGAACACTTTTAGATGTCCTTATTCCATTTTTCATAGTAGAACCCTTCCTTATTCTATTCACGAGCTCCCTTCCTCGAACTCGTCATCATTCCATCCCATAATGATTTCTCCATTTAATGATTAGAATAACTCACCCAACAAGCCATAGAGGGACCTGCAAGCAAGGAGAGTTCCAATATACCTTAAAAACTAAACATTTCCCAAAATAATTTTTTTCAAATTGAAACTTCCATCTCCCTTTAAAACAAAAGATCTCTTTTTAAAAAAATACAATAACGATTTATAAAAACAATTTCTCAAAATATTTTCCATCAATAATTAAAAATTATTTTTGAGAAAATATCATTTCAAATAAGAAATCAAATCTTTATTCGAAATAGAAACTTTTTGTTTTAAAATATTTATGGAAGCCAAATACTGGTTTTCCGTATAATGGATCTCCCGCCTATCCTTGATTCCTTAGCGGAATCTATCAAGCCTTTAGTCAATAAAATCCTCTAAAACCACTATTACTCATCTTCATGGAACCTCTTCACATTTCTAAGTCAAACAAGGTATATATAATTATAATATGTCAAATAATAAGCAACCAAGTGAACAAGTAAACACCCAAACAAACAACAACCAATCAAAACAAAAAACAAGATAGCAAATAAATTATCTTAACAAAAAGACAAACAACAATCACTAGAAGCAAAAGAGATTAATCCAGACAAGTGTGATATGAATAAATAGTTGAAAGTAAAACAAACAAGTAAACAATTAGTAATCAAAAAATCAATCATAGCATAACAATAATTAGCAACATAATGCAATTAAGAAAAATAATTCAGGCAAGCGCAACATAGGTTAATTAAATAAACATGCAATAAACAACAATTAAAACCAATAAAGTAAAGCGTACTATCAACAACATGATACAAAGAGATTAATTCAAATGAGCACAACATAATTGATAAATAAGCATGGGTAAATAAGTAGAAAATTTTCATTATTGAAAATGCAATACAAACAATTCATTCAAAGAAAATGAACACAACCAACAAGTGACTATCCCAAACATCGAAATGGACAGTCCCTTCTTCATATCCCAACTCCCTTCACTGAAGGGGATAACTAGACGTCCTTATAGCTCATTAGGGAAAATTGCACACAACAACCATAAGGATAACATCGTCATAATGGGTGTAAGGCAAACTCAAGACTCATCTTACCCTATCATCATCTTACACTCCTTTTTACATAGTCTAGTTTTATAGTTCCCGGTTAAAAAGTTCAAATAAAAGATCTTTTTAATAAAATACTTTTTAACAGAAACTGCTAAACTTTGTTATTTAATTAAATATTTTACTTTTTCAACCATTTAGTTTTAAAATCAAATCATCCTCGTCTTAACAAGATATTTTTCTCAAGGTATTGTAAAACTAGATGTTTTATAACACATTATTTCTCAATAACATATATTCTCAATAAAATAATTTTTAAATTAGGTCTCTTTTCGACCTAAACCTGTCTACCTAAAAATAATTTTCTTTTTTAAAACAACATTTACGAAAGACTGCCTTTTTTAGCGAAATCTTTTGCGACAAAAATCAATTTTCAAACAAAAGTTTTTTGAAATTAAACACGCTCTTTGGTAAAACTTTTCTTTTCAAATAAATACTTTATTACATTCTTTACCAAGAAGATACTTCTCAAATAAATTTTCTTCCATTAATGGTTTCAAATATCTCCACCTATGAAATAATTTCTCAACTAAAAATATTAACACCGTATTATTTTCAAATTCTTCTTTTGAGAAAATAATTCCTTTAAAATAAAACACTTCCCGTGGAATAACTTTCCGGTAAAGTATCTTTAAAAGAAATCTCCTTCAAATCATATAATATTCACTAAAAAGAATGTTTTAACAAAATATTTTTTTCTTTTTAAATAAGGGTCCTTACTAACCAGTCTTCAATAGTGTACTTTTGACGAAAACATTATAAATTCCACCTGTTATCAAAATAATTTTTTCTTCCTCAAAATATCTTATAAATACTTCTCAAACTTATGGTATATTTTTCAAGATATTCTTTAACAAAAATATTTCTTTCCAAGATAAAATCCTCCTTTATTTACTATGTATTTCCAAACCGTAACACCATTATGAAAATACTTTCGAAAATGTTTTAAAAAAACAATATTCCCACACTAAAATGTTTATTCAAAGGCTAAATTCGACTTCCAAATAAAATATTTTTACAATATTTATTCTTTCTTACGAAAATTTCTTCTTAGAAATCTTTTATCTCATGAGATTAAATACTTTATTTTTCCATAAAAGAAAAATTAATGATCACTTTTTGTAAAAAATAAATATTCTTCCCTTCTTACACAATATCTTTAAATTAGAAATGTATACTTATAAATCTTCCGAATAAATATTATTCACTTAAAAATAATGGTGATTACATTTTATTAAGGTCAATTTCTAATTAACTTAACATCGGGTATGTGTCACTCAGGTTATAACCAACACTTAACCCTCTTATAAGTGTTTATCCTGCCCCACTTCTACTTTATTTATTTTCTATACAAGTTATAATAAATAAACATAATTTTAGAATGAGGCAATAGTGGTTAAACAAACAAACAAACCCCTACACGCTAAGCACACAAATTGTTTAATCAAACCCTCTCTCATTTATATTTTAACCCCAACCTAAGGTATGAAATAAACTACCATTATTGGTCTTAAACCTAGCATGGCTCATGGAATCACTAAACCTAAGCTCTGTTACCAAATCTTGCGGCCTATTATTTTTAAAATCTAAAATCAGTTATAAACGACGTCAAATATGCTTACAACTAATTTCAGACATTAAATTCAGTGGAACGTGGGTAGATAAAAAGTAAAAATAAAATTCTAAAAAAGAATAAAAAGGGGATTCTCACAATTGAATTTAAACATCAACACACACACACATACACACAAAATCTCAGACCAATAATTAAAGATTACATAAATATAATACACAACTTAATTTATACACTTAATTACATCAATTATTAAATAACATCTTTATAAGTACGATGCAAGAGATACACCGATCAATCCTGTAGAATAACTCCTTCTAGGCCTATTACTCCCTTCCTTCCTTTCTTCTGCAAACTTCAAAAATACACATATACATATAACTAGGAAAAAAGTTCAACTATATTTGGATTGTGCCTAGCTCTGTATACACCTCAACCCAACCTAACAAATTCGGTGGCTATTGCATAGGAAATAACTGCCTACGTACTGTTTTTAGGGGATCAAGCCCATGTAGTTTGATTTCTTGCTCTTTTCCTACGTCCAAATACTTGATAGTACAATGCAATCATAGCATTCAAGCAACTGTTGAAACCATCACAAACAATGCAATCAATGCAACCAATATAACCATCATAAACATCGCAACTAATACAACCATCATAAACATCGCAACCAATGCAAATTGTAAAAACAAAAAATTCTATTCCTACTCATCCATCTTAACAAATCATCACATGAGGTAAAGTAGTAGTAGTAGTAGTAGTAGTAGTAGTAGTAGTAGTATTAGTAGTAGAAGTAGTAGTAATAGCACACGACCATCAATTATCAACAACATTCAATACTAATCTCAATCATCAAACAAAAAGATAACAACATTAGTATACTTACATACATGCTAATGATCCATTTTAGTAAGGCATCACCAATGTAGGTGTAAATTATCAAATGTGTGCTAATCATCCCATAACAATGGCACAACATTAAACATTAAATGTGTACTAATTCAATCAACATTAGTGACACAACATCCATCATCAAATAACCATAACTAACTACCCATCAACTAGAAATAATAACGGTAAAATATTGCACACTCATCATAATACAATATGAACATCAAACATCAAAAATATGTGGTAATTACAACTAACAATCAATCACACATCAACAACCATAAAAATAATATATTTACATTCATTGTTCTCTTAAATCATTTTATCATTGTTTATTGTAAACTCGCTTTAATTTATTCATTTCCAAACAATAATAATTCTTCCAAACCGGAATATACTTCAAATTCCTTTATTTACTCCATTTTTTAATTACCCAAAACATTGTATTTCAAATCGAAAATAACAATCTTGATCAAAGCACATTTTAAACCTATATTATTATTTAAAACCTTATTCTAAATAATAGACTTCCCAAATATCATTTAAATATAATTTATGTTATTATTTATGAATTTCCTTATAAATTCATAAATAATAATCATATTTAATTCCATACTTTTAGTTTTAGTAAAATTTGTTAAGTCGTCGATATTTACAAAAACCACTTAAAATCTGTAAATAGCCTTTTCTATTATTTATTTGTCTAATTTTCGCATTATTATCCAATTTATTCCAACAAATTATTTTCAATTTAGACCAAGGAATTTATTTTAGTTAAACATCCGAAAATGCAACAATTAACAATAATTTTCAACCGAAGCACAATACATTCAAGATATTAAATAATTAAACATTCATCCGTGGAACATGATTTATATCAATGATTATTATTTTTCATTAATAGCTATATATTTTATAATTTAAATTTCAATTGACAAAATTAAATAATTCATACCAACATGTTTTTTTCACCAGTCTTCAAACTCAGCAAATCAAGTGCCAAATTGTTCGACCGTCACGAGTCCAACGAAAGAAACCATGTATGAATCAAAGTTCGAATGCAAGAGTTATGGTGATTAGAACATTCATGATTTAATCTATAATTAATAAAAATTATGGGGTATAAATAAATGTTTTTACTTTCTCCTCTCTACTAAGTTCCAAACACAAGCCAGCTCCTTCCCATTCACAACCTCATTCATCCCCAACCTCTATCGCTACACTCAACTGCTATCCCTTTAACCACCACTGTTCTTACCGTGTTGACTTGGGCTACCATACCCAACCACCATAGACCACCAGCTTAGCCTACCATTGCCGCCATAAAATCAAAGTCGTCACCCGTATTTTTGAACCTTAATTCAATTTTAAGTCTCGATCCGACCGTTACTTCTTCGACTCAAATACATCGATGAACATCACTCGTTGTCCTCTACAAGACTATACTTTGGGATTTCCATATCATTGAAGTTTGCCAAACTATAAAATGAACGATCTAGTTTTGTTCTTCAACATCCGACCAAACGTTTTATCAAACTAGAAAATGAATTTTAGGTGCTTCCTTGCCGCACCGAGATATTCGATTTTGTATATGATATGCATAGGTTTCACACAATAGTTTGTTTGGTGCTAATTTCATGATTAAGAGATCAAATCTCCAATGGAAGGGATGAGATTAAATCAAAGAGAAGATCTGAAAGTATGATGTTGGCTAGGATTTATCTATAGCGGTCGATTTATAGGCAAAAAGGAGATGTGTTGGGCCAAAGTGCTCACAATGGCTTGTAAACCAGCTTTCACACTCAAATGAAAATATATCATTCTATATATATAAATATAAATATATATATGTATATATATATAAATGTATATATATATGTATATATATAAATGTATATATATATGTATATATATAAATGTGTATATATATAAATATAAATATATATATACATTTTTGATATTTATAAACCAAATGAAACCATTAAAAATTCCAAAAAGACAATTCTATAAAAATTTGTCTTTCGTAGTTAATTATTTATTTTAAACTATAATTTTAAAATTAATAATTAATTATTAAATATGCGGGTCATTACAGAACATTCATGAGATAATACGCGACCTTCTGGACCTAGGGGCAAGGAGGTTGAGCTAAAAGGAGCAAAGGCGTACTAGATAGATATGAGAATGAATAAGAAATCATATTAGATGACTACTCTATCAAGAAAGCGCAAGTTATAAATGTCATACTAATAAAAAATGCATTAGAAGGATCAACAAGCTTTCCCCTGAATGATCAAGATTTCACAACATACTAGCAATGGAAAACATACCTAATGGATGGAAATAAGGATATAGATGTTCGTGTTTCGAGATATCCTTCACACGAGAAATAAAGACAACTTTAGATGAATCGAAGCATATTTGTACTTTGTTGGGTGTGTTTCGACCGGGCCAACACCGCCGAACCATCTCCTTTCCAAATCCCTGCCGAACCATCTCCTTTCCAAATCCCTACCGAACCATCTCCTTTCCAAATCCCTGCCGAACCAACTCCAAAATAGCACTGCCGAACCAAAACCATGTCCCACCGAATCAAACTCCAACCAACCATCACCGAATCACTCACCGCCGGACCAAGGCGTTCCGGACCAACTTTGCCAGGCCAGATTGCATCAGCCCAGGCCCACCAACAGCTATATACATCCAGGACCCCTACTCCCAGCCTCACTCTATAAATAGAGGGGTAGGGGTACAACAATGGGAGAGAAGTTTGAGAGCTCAAACACGGATAGAACTTTCAAACAACTTTCATATATTTATATCAAAGCTTTGTACTTGTAATCTGAACAAGAAAGGAGAAATAATATATAAAGTGGACATAGGAACATTCTAGCTGAACCACTATAAATTTGTGTGTCTTTTACAGTTTAGTCCCTGCTTTTTACATATTTGCATAAATCACCCAGATCACTAAAAACAACATAAAATCAACTAAATCATACGACTTGGAGGTGTTTGCCCATTTTTTGTGCAAACATTTTTGGTGCTTTCACTGAGAACGGGAGCTCGAAGCTTCGGCTTCTCCCACTTATCCTTCCTCCTAACAGCGTCGTTCATTGCTTGGAAAACATGCCTCCCAGGCAGAAAAAAGACGTTGACAAAGGAAGGAACATCGCAACTAGCAGTATTCCAGATCCAGTGATCACAAATCAAGAGAATCGTCCCATTCCGACAGCATTACCAAATGAAGGTCAGGCAAATCCGACAACCCCTGCCATGGAACAGCCGGCAGCAATTACTAGGGCAGATCTAGACAGGGTTGTGGCTGAAGTGACTAACCGCTTCACATCCCAACAGGAAGCCTTGGTGAACCAACTCATGTCACGCTTAAGGGATGCTGAAGAGTCCAACCGCAACACTGAATCATGGGGTGAGTCCCAGTCTGGGGGATCCCAGAGGCGACAAAGATCTTCCTTCTTCGAAGAAGCTAACGACAGAAGCAGCCATGGTAGGAGCCGAGACCGAGCTCAGCCCGAAGTTGGACCTGAGGAAATGCTTGGAACCGAACCCAACGGGGGAGGTACCGGGCGGAGGTCAACTGTAGCCGAGCCTGTCGTACTGCCTAACCACGGAAACACCAATGAATGGGGCCGAGCTAGAGTCCGGCCCGAAGTTGGACCCGAGGAAGTGCTTAGATCAGAACCCAGCAGGGGAAGATCAATGCAAGGGCCAACTGTAGCTGACCCTAGCATGCTCCCAGACGACCAAAGACATCCACTGGAAAATATTAGGAATGATAGACGATACCATCCCTACAGGTCATCTGGACGGAATCAATCCCACATAGCAGAACCGAACTCATTTCTATCTGCTCCAAATTCTGATGAAAGGATGGCACGCTTGTTCAGAGAGTGCGTCCAACGGGATCAAAGGGATCGAGGGATAGGCGCTAGGGTAACCAGCCCTTTCGCCCACAATATCAAAATTGTCATCACCCCCCGAGAATGGAAAATGCCTACAATGGAACCTTACAAGGGAACCTCTGACCCCGTTGTACACTTACATAGATACACACAGCATATGCTCATGAGCGGAGCAACAGAAGGAGTGCTGTGCAAATGCTTTCCACTATTCTTATCAGATCTAGCTACCTCCTGGTTCTGCCATCTACACCAAGGATCCATCAGCTCATGGGAGATGTTGAAAGAAAAGTTCATCAGCCAGCTCCGCATTCATGTGGAGCAACCCAAGGACGCTTATTCCTTATCCAGTATCAAACAGAAACCTGGAGAGAAGGTGCAGCAATATTTAACCCGATTCAATGCCGCAGCGGCCGCAGTCCAAGATGCCGATGAGAAGCTTATCTTAATGGCCCTCTGTAGTGGTGTGCATCCGGATACTAAATTTGCTAGAAGATTGACCAAAGAAAAACCAGCTATTTTACCCGATTTCTTCCATGAAGCTGAAAAATATATGAGACTTGAAGACGCTGCTACTGAGAGGCAAACATGACAACAAAATAAGGCTGCTCATGGCAACACGCCCGCTGTAGCAAAGGACGTTCGAAGAAATGATTCTAGAGACAACGCTGGGGGCAAGAAGGGAGAAAAGCGTCTATATCGGCTAGGACCGAGATTTGAGGCTTACACCCCGTTGAATGAAACGATCGAAAACATCTTCCTGGCCACCCAAGATGAAGTTAAATACAAACGCCCCCCGCACAAGAAGGAATCAGATAACGCAATTAAGTCTGGAAAATTCTGTCGCTTCCACGAATCCTATGGGCATGATACCAACGAATGCCATCATCTCCGGGACTTGATTGAAGAACATATCAGACGAAGAAGACTAGAACGCTATGTAAAAGGCCAGAACAGGACTCCAGTTCCTCCCAATGAGAACCCAAGGCTACCCTCCCCAGAAATAGGCAGAGGAAATCGCAACACCAGCGGCTCCAGTCAAGAGAAGATAGTGGTCCATAACATCTCGGGAGGGCCACACATCGCCGACGGAAGCTGGGCAGAGATGGAAAGGTACGGAAAGTCACTTAGAAACAATGAAGAATGCGTCAATTCTATTATAGAAGAACGCCACTCGAAGTGGATAGAGAATGGTGACATCACGTTCAGTAGGCGTGACCTGGAGGGAAGGCAGTACCCTCACATGGATCCCATTGTTATCTCTGCCCGGCTTGGTCCAGCCGAAGTTTTCCGAATTCTAGTAGACACTGGAAACTCAGTGAATATCCTATTCAAGCATGCCGTTGACAAAATGAAGCTGTCATTAAAGGATGTTCTTCCCTGCAACAAACCACTACACGGTTTCACAGGAAATGCGAAGATGCCCCTTGGGCAACTGGACCTCTTTGTTGAAATTGGGAGTCATCCCTGCTCCGTTGTATGAAAACAAACATTTGTGCTGATAGAAAACCACTCGGCCTACAACGCCTTCTTAGGAAGACCAGCCTTGTCTGACTTCCAAATTGTCCTGGCCCCATGGTGCCTGAAGATGAAATTTCCAACGGACAATGGAATAGGGGAAGTAGAGGGAGACCGGGACATTGCTCGAGATTGCTATGTAACTGAACTTCGCAATAACCACAGGAAGGATAAAGGGAAGAGTGCAGAGATTTCCCTCTGCACAAAAAGTTTGGAAGCATAGCAACTAAAGAAAGCCCCTCCTCTTCGATATACCAGCGATCCTTTCAATGAATTAGATCCCAGGGACAAAGAGGAGGAGGCCACCGCCGAGCCTGCAGAGGCTATGGAATTTGTATCTGTAGACAAACATGACTCGAGTAGACTATTGAAAGTTGGGTCCCAACTAAAAACAAAGTTGAAGGAACAACTCATCGATTTTCTCCGCCACAACTCGGATGTATTTGCATGGTCACACGCTGACATGACTGGAATCTCCCCCGACATAGCATGCCATGTACTAAACATTGATCCTACCAAGGTGCCAGTAAAACAGAAAAAGAGAAGTATGGGGGGAGAACGATCAGCAGCCCTCGATGAAGAAGTAAAGAACCTACTTGCCAATGACTTCATACGAGAAGCCATCTACCCAGAGTGGATCGCCAACCCGGTACTGGTAAAGAAGGCCAATGGGAAGTGGCGAACATGCATTGACTTCTCCAACTTAAATGACGCCTGCCCGAAGGATTGCTTCCCACTTCCCCGAATCGATCAGCTTATGGACAGCACAGCCGGGCACGAACTCTTATCTTTTATGGACGCATACTGAGGATATAACCAAATTCCTATATATGCTCCCGATCAAGACCACACTAGTTTCATCACTGACCGGGGATTGTACTGCTACAAGGTAATGCCTTTCGGACTTAAAAACGCAGGAGCCACCTATCAGCGCCTCGTCAACAAGATGTTTGCGGGGCTAATAGGACAAACTATGGAAGTTTATGTGGATGACATGCTGGTAAAGTCAAGGGAAGCCGACGATCACGTAAGCCACCTGGATAAAATGTTTCAAGTACTTCGCCAATATGGAATGAAGCTGAATCCTCTAAAGTGCTCCTTCGTAGTATCATCAGGAAAGTTTCTAGGATTCATCGTCCATGCCATAGGAATTGAAGCAAACCTTTACAAGTCCGAGCTCTGAAAGATATCAGGATACCTTCTACCCGAAAGGAAATGCAAAGCCTAAATGGGAAGGTAGCCGCCCTGAGCAGATTCATCTCTAAAGCGACTGACAAATGCATCCCTTTCTTCGAAGCTCTAAAGAAAGACAAAGAAAAGTTCGAATGGACTGACGAATTCTTAACAGCTTTCCTTAACTTAATCGAACACCTCCAGAGACCGCCAGTACTCTCAACTCCGAACAAAGGCGAAGAGCTATACCTATACCTTGCTGTGTCATCTCATGCTCTAAGCGCCGCATTGGTGAGAGAAGACAAACGCACGTAGCGGCCAGTATACTTTGTAAGCAAGAGGTTTACAGGGGCGGAAGCCAGATATCCCAAACTTGAGAAACTAGCGTACTGTTTACTAATCACATCACGGAAATTGCGTCACTATTTCCAGTCCCATTCCATTAGAGTTCTGACCGATCAACTACTAAGGCAGGTACTTCATTGTCCCGACACTTCTGGGCGACTACTTAAATGGTGCATTGAACTAAGTCAATATGATATCACCTACCATCCTCGCACCGCCATCAAGGGACAAGCCATGGCCGATTTCAATGCCGACGAAGGTAAGGAGCAATCGGAAATAGCAGAAGACATCAAGTGGAATCTCTTTGTGGATGGTGCGTCAAACGAACAAGGCTCGGGGACAGGTGTTGTAATAATCACTCCAAGGGGAAATAAGCTACACTATGCTATAAGGTTGGAATTCGCTGCCACCAACAACGATGCAGAGTATGAAGCAGTGATAGCTGGATTAGAACTTGCCTTAGAAATCGGAGCCAATTCTTTGTGTCTTCATAGCGATTCTCAACTTATTGTAAGTCAAATACTAGGGGAATTCCAGGCTCGAGAAGAACGACTCATAGCATATTTAAAGAAGACCAAGCTGCTTCTCAATCAATTGGATCACTATTTAATCAAACACATCCCTCGGGAAGAGAACCAAGAGGCCGACGAATTGGCGAAGCAAGCTAGCATGAGAGACGGCACTATTTCCGGAGCAGTAGCCATCTCAAAGCAACTGACCCCAAGTTTTGAGCAAGTGAATCTGATAGCTGCAACCTAAGAAGCAACTTGGATGACCCCCATCCGAGACTACTTACAAAGTAGCACACTTCCCAATGGGCGTAACAAAGTCAAGAAAATCTTGAGGAAAGCTTCCCGCTACACAATACAAGAGGGCACCCTCTATCGGCGCGGCTTCTCTAACCCCTTATTAAGGTGTATCACTGGAAGGGAAGCCAAGGAAATCTTATCCAACATCCATCAAGGAAGCTGCGGAGATCACACTGGAGGGAAGACTTTGGCAAAAAAGATACTCCGATATGGATATTTCTGGCCCACCTTAAGCAAGGACGCCGTAGATTTCGTCAGAAAATGTGACAGATGTCAGAAGTTTGCTAAGATTATGCGGCTACCAACAACTGAGATTACTCAAATGACCAGCCCTTGGCCCTTTGCAGTATGGGGAATTGACTTAATTGGCGAACTGCCAATGGGCCGAGGCGGGGCCAAATATGCTATAGTGGCAGTCGACTATTTCACCAAATGGGTGGAAGCAGAACCTCTAAATAAAGTATCTTTAGCAAAAGTTATTAACTTCTTGATGAAAAATGTTCTATGCAGGTACGGAGTCCCACTTAAAATCATATCGAACAATGGACTTCAGTTTGACAGCAAGGAGTTCGCCAACTGGTGCCAAGAGCACGGAATTCACAAAAGCTTCTCATCCGTAGCTTATCCCCAGGCATATGGACAAGTCGAAGCCGTCAACAAAATTCTCAAAACTCTAATCAAAAAGAAACTCGAAAAGTCAAAGGGTGCTTGGGTGGATGAACTTCCTACGGCACTGTGGGCCTATCACACATCTTTCAGAACATCAACGGGGCATACTCCTTTCTCTTTGGCATACGGATCGGAGGCTATGCTCCCAGTTGAAACTATACTGCCTTCCCACCGTAGGATCCACTATAACCCAGAAGAGAACGAAGAGCTCCTCCACATGTCTTTGGATCTAATCGAGGAAAGAAGAAATGATGCAGCCCTCAAAGCAGCAGCTCACAAGCAAAAAGTGGCAACACAATACAACTCCAAAGTCAAGCATCGTAGCTTACAAAAAGGAGATCTTGTCCTCAAGCGAGTCTTCCCACGCCCCGGAGCGCTAGATCCAATCTGGGACGGACCATATGTAATTCATAAAGATCTCCTCAATGGAGCTTATATTTTATCAACAGTGGACGGGGAGGTGTTCCAGAGGGCATGGAACATCCAACACCTTCGTCGATACTTTTCTTAACTTGTACTTCCCATATGAAGTGAATTAACAAAGAGAATCAGTGGACGTAGGCATTTTCGTGCCGAACCACTTCAAAAAACTTGTCTCTTTTTAACTTGTTCCTTTATATCTTGGCTGCTTGATTAACTTTATCCTTTTCTGTTGAACAAAATCCTATGTAATGACATTCCCATTCAAGACACATCACAGCGCAACCTTACGTGGGCAAGACCTAACAGGTACTATGCGAATCTATGCCCTCGCCAATGAGACACTTTTGCTCCAGGATCTCTCTGCTGCGAGTTAACTCATTGCTCACGATCGGCCCTTAAAGCCAATTGTAATGAGCCGATTATAAGCTACCGAGAAGGCCGACTATAGCCGAGGCAGCTCATTACGGCGTTCGGCTCGCCGGCAACTGTGAACCTACTTTAAGCCCCAACATAAGGTGTGGCCAACCAGGGGTAGTTTACGGTTGACGATCGGCACCCACGCTAGCCGGCCACAGTAAATCGAATAATACCCACGATTACGGGCCATAATGGCCCGGGTAGTTACTGTGCGCGATCTCGGCTCCGATGCGTCTTAAGTACGGCTGTGGTAAAAAAGATAAACTCCCCGCAGAGGCGTAAGATGGGTGACAAATGTCTCCAAGACCCACAGCTAGGGAAAGTGACTACAAAACCCGTTTGCCACGAACTTAAGCACATCGAAGGCCTTACGTGATTGGAAGTTTTACTGTTTCTCATATGTCAATTTTTAAAGAACTTTCCTCCTATCCTCTATAACGATCCCTAAAGTACAGGACACAGAATAGGAGACATTCGCTAATGGGAGTGGGAACTCACAACGGGACACTAGGTCGCATTCCATACTCAGTCACACAAGACATTCAAAGCTGCCATCTACAAGTAAAATATGAAGGGTGGTATTTTCTTCTTTCGTGTATAAATACGTGGCTATAATTTATTCACACATCACACTAACATTGCAAGACATGAAATTATGTTTTAAGCAAGAACTTGACATCAAACACAATTGAATTACAAGCATATGCATAGCTATATTTCTCATACAACATGTCAAAATAACAAAAGCATTCAAATACGACAGAATCAGCTTAAGTTAAAAAATTACACACCAAAAATAATGTTGTTTATTACAAGTTACATAATTACGACCTAAAAGTTACGTTACTATTTTGAGCTAACATATACAACAATGTTCAGTAAGAAAAAAGATATCCAGGTCAAGTCAAGGAGCCGGCTGCATCGGAGAGTTACCCTTGTCCTGTTAACCGCCTGTCCGATCAAGGAAAGAATTCATTAGTGATAAGAAACCAAGTTAACGGAAAGACTAAAGGGGAGGACTTACCAGCATCTGCTCCTTGATCATCATGATCATCATCCTCTACCTGCACACCTACCTCCTCAGCGGTAAGCAGCCGCATACCCTCCTTCACCGCCACTTTCTCCTCCTTGGTGAACTGGGCCGTAACCACATCCATTCTGAAGACCTCGCCACCCTCCTTATCCACATCAGCCTTGGCCTCCTCCAGAGCCTTGAGATAAATCCTGGCCATGACTCGGGGATAATCATCCATCCAGGATAAGTTACCCTGTTTCCAAGTACGGAAGTACATATCCTGGAGCATCTCATCCATCATCCCCTCGTTCTCCTCGAACTCCCTCATTCAGACCTCAGAAGCCAATAGCTTTGCAACGGCAGCATCCCTCTCCGATCGGTATCGCAAGCGGTCAGCTTGAAAGGATTTCCTCATTGCCTCCATCTCATCCTTTAGCTTGGTTTGAGCCGGCTCTGCAGCTTCAAGCCTCCCGGATAACTCCTCTACCCGCTCGAGATCCGCTTTCCGAACCTCATCCACCGTTGCTATAGCCATGTCGATCCGTTCCTTACAGGCGGCTTCCACTTTCCGCAACTCTGCCCTACTGACCTCTTCCATAGTCTTCTTTAATTGCCTAGATGCAGCCTCATGCTGAGAAATCTGGATGGCCTGATCAGCGAGTTGTTTAGCCTGGTCAGAAACCATTAACCGCAATCGAATATTGGCGCTCCCGATTTCCTCCCCAGCCTTGACCAATCGGGCATGATGCCCCATCAGCTTCCTGGTTTCCTCGGCGACCCGGTTGATGTTCGCCTTAGCTTCATCCCCCAAAGTTACAACCCGAGTGGTAAGCAAATCAAGGTCCAGGGACTTAGCCTCATCAAGCACCCGTACCATAGGATTACGAGGGAGAAGGTGTTCACTAGTAGCCTCGTCGAAGGAGATATCATGAGAGGCCGGGTCCAGATCTGGATGACCCGCAAACGGATTACGAGCCAAGCCAGGATGATCTATCGGGGTAACGGTAGGATTTTCAGACAGATGCGGAGAAGGTATGAACTCAGTATCCCCCTCCGTGATATCGTGAAGAGGCTGGAGTGGGGGCTGAGGACCAGGTGAAGGTTCGAACGAGGAGCGACTCCTCTTCTTCTTCTGAATACCCTCTTCAATGACCCTAAGAAGAGGACGGTAGCCGACTACATCCCCGGAGCGGTTGGTCGGAGGCTTCAGTTTAGTAGAAGCTTTGAGGAACTTATATTGTTCGAGGTGGTGTCGAACATCTGAGGTCTTGACTGCTTTGCCCGCTCCTGGAATGAAAACCAAGTGTCACAAGCATGCATTGAACCGTAATTCAAGAAATATATCAAGTTAAGAAGAGTAAAAAAAATTCACCTTGAATCGCAGAAGTTGCCTCAACTGAAGCACTCCTAGAAGATAAATCGGCGCCAGTCCCGGCCTTACGAGCTTTCTTGGGCTTCTCCGCCAAAGCCGGTCCTTCCTCCAACCCTTCGAAGGCTTGGCGGAGAGCGTCATCTGTCCACTCTTGAATCACGCCTGCTTGCCCAGGAGGTAAAGCCCCGGTGCCATCACCGCTTTGTCCTTCGCCACCATCGTCACCGTGACGATCACCATCACCTTCTCTACCACTTCCACTCTCCGCCTCACCTCCTTCATCCTCGCCTCTTTCCTCCTCCACATTTTCCTCCTCCGGAACATCTGGACATGTGTTGGGGGAGGGTCCATCGGACTTCTTGAGTTTCTTCCCCCCGGCGACTGGATGTATCGAGAAGGGTCTCCTTTTGCTGCTCTTCGCCGTAGCCCCTCCTTTAGCGTTGGCAGCCCTCTCCTCCGCCGTGTCTCTCTTCTTGACCACGGACTGATGTGGTAAAATCAGGTTGTGCCCCAGAAGTGTAGCGTTCTTGATCAAGTAAGAAGCCGACCTATCCTTTCCCGAAATGGCTTCTATTTCCACAGCCATCTAAACCAGGCGATCGTTCTCCATGACAGTAAAGCCACCTGTCACTAGCAAGAAATAAAAACACATAAGAAGAAGCATTGCAGTCAGAACGGAAATTATAAATAAGATTCAACTTACAGCCAGAGGTGAAGCGACGGATAGAAATAGAGTCATCCTTGACGAAAAACCATTCCTTCTTGAACATGCTGAACTTTGAATATAAATCCAGGACTGGCTTGAAGGACACGGCCGACTCCAAGCTAATATACGGAGACCCCTTCTTGTAGCCTCTTAAGTTGTACAGATACCGGATTTCCCAGTTGGAAGGAGGACGCCCGTATCTACTCTGGAAGATAACAAACAGGCTCACCAAGATGGCGTAGGAGTTAGGCTGAAGCTGGAATGGAGCCACCTTCAAGTAGGTGATGAAGCTGACTATCCAAGCACTGATCGGGGGAATGGCCCCACACATACAATGGTACCTACTATAAGCGAAATATCCTTCGGGGGGATCATATGGCATCACTCCTTCCCCCGGCAGCAGTATACGCGCCCTGTCAATCCAGAAAGAGCGAGAAATAACATCAAGCTGCTCATCTTTGAGGGAGCTAGGAAAGCAGTCGGGGGGTGAGTTCAGAAGCTCTTGAGGACTGTACCCGTCAACTAGCGATCTCGGAGTTGGTCCCTGTCATTCTAGTGCTGCCTGAACCGGGGGCACTACGGAAGACTCTTTTCTGTTCGTAGATTTTTTCTTGTCGGAACAGGTTTCAACTTTATGAGACATTATCTGCAACACAAAAGAGTACATTGTTAGAAAAAGGATGTAGAGATATAAACGAGCAAGTGTATGTTGTCTAGAGTTTCACTTATAATTCAACACATAAATTCATTTGGTAGTACAAAGGCTCGAAGGTTCATTCGGTGCCCATACTCCACAAATTCATTCGGCAGTACAAAGGCTCGAAGGTTCATTCGGCGCCCATACTCCACAAATTCATTCGGTAGTACAAAGGCCCGAAGGTTCATTCGGCGCCCATACTCCACAAATTCATTCGGCAGTACAAAGGCTCGAAGGTTCATTCGGTGCCCATACTCCACAAATTCATTTGGTAGTTCAAGGCACGAAGGTTCATTCGGCACTCATACCCCACGGTTTCATTCGGTGGTTCAAAACATAAGAGACATTCGGCAATCACCTGATTCGGTAGTCAAGCGTGGTTCGGTGATGTGATTGATTCGGCAGGAAAGAATCTGGTTCGGCTATTTCAGTTGGTAGTGAATAACGAAAGCATAAGGCCCATACTTATAGGCAAATATCAACGACCGGACCAATTGGTTCGACATTCGTGACCAGATGTGAGTGTCCAGGATGAATGACCTAAAACAAAGCACGCCATATGCATGCACATGCCCTACTTTGGGGGGCAAGTGTTGGGTGTGTTTCGACCGGGCCAACACCA
Organism: Allium fistulosum; assembly: GCA_030737815.1. Lineage (NCBI taxonomy): Eukaryota > Viridiplantae > Streptophyta > Magnoliopsida > Asparagales > Amaryllidaceae > Allium > Allium fistulosum. Next base: position 427,254,963 of record CM060906.1, read on the forward strand.
CCGAACCATCTCTTTTCCAAATCCCTGCCGAACCATCTCCTTTCCAAATCCCAGCCGAACCATCTCCAAAATAGCACTACCGAACCAAAACCATGTCCCACCGAATCAAACTCCAACCAACCATCACCGAATCACTCACCGCCGGACCAAGTTCCACCGGACCAAGGCGTTCTGGACCAACTTTGCCAGGCCAGATTGCATCAGCCCAGGCCCACCAGCAGCTATATACATCCAGGACCCCTACTCCCAGCCTCACTCTATAAATAGAGGGGTAGGGGTACAACAATGGAAAAGAAGTTTGAGAGCTCAAACACGGATAGAACTTTCAAACAACTTTCATATATTTATATCAAAGCTTTGTACTTGTAATCTGAACAAGAAAGGAGAAATAATATATAAAGTGGACGTAGGCACATTCTGGCTGAACCACTATAAATTAGTGTGTCTTTTACAGTTTAGTCCCTGCTTTTTACATATTTACATAAATCACCTAGATCACTAAAAACAACATAAAATCAACTAAATCATACGACTTGGAGGTGTTTGCCCATTTTTTGTGCAAACATACTGCGAAAGTATGCATTAGGGAGTAAGTGTTGTGGGCGTTTGTGTCCACAACATGGTGAATACGAAAGACATTAAGAAGCATAGAAATGGTCGGAAGGCCCTTAAGAAGAATAACTACAAGGGCAAGGAAAAATGTTAGAGGAAATTTTGGTAGTCTCAAAACAGACTCAAACCAGATGGAAAATGTTCTTAAGGTTAAGACATGCACCTAGCTTGGAATCACATCTCAATCTGAACTACAGATTGAAAGATAAGGTTATCTTAAAATCTGTCCATCACCCGACTGATTCAGACCCTACCTTGGAGAGCTAATATCTACATCAAGCACAAAGGCATTGAAGTGTTTACTTAATGATACGAAGCAATTGGTCTAAGTTTCATTCAATTCTGACTTAAAATGAAGGAGTTACGACACAAAAATATATATACCTTAAGCGGTTTACGTCAAACTTCCAATGAACTATTCACTACCTAACCATTTACTACCTAATATATTAGTGCATAACCTCACACCTAGAAATACCTCATGGGTGAGTACAACTAGAGGAGAGAGGAGAATGAAAGAGCAATTATGGTAGACAAAGTTGGAGCTTTAAAAATTACCTAATATAATCTTGCCTAGTATATACTATGGAGCACTTCTAGATAGTAAGGAATCATCTCAACGTTATCCGATCACCTTCAAATATCATGTCCACCATCCACCATTAAGTTGCGGTGATAAGATACACTTGAACACACATTACCGAATCGAACTCGGCAATACATATAATGAAATCCTGGATTCAATCTTCTACAAAAGGAAATTATGGATCGTATCTTCTACATATGGAAATTATCAGGTGAGCGAGTTAAATAAAGAAATTGCCTATTTTATTGGCCTAACCTTTTCATATCTTCACTCTTATAAATACCCAATCTTTTAACAACAATGGGGGACAACTCTAGAGAGAGCCAAGCATACAAAAGTGGTTATATAAATGTTAGAGAAGGTCATGAATATGCTAACAGGAACAGTTGAACAGGAACAGTCGAATATGAATAGGTGAACAGGAATACACGAAAAGGTGTAGAAGAATAGGAGTTGCTGCCTTGGGTCTATAACAACCCGCCCTAAAATGGACCTAAATTCCGACCAAGAAAAGGCCCATCGAAACTTAACTGATCTCAAAGCTGGCTGTTGGTTGGTAAAAAGAATAATACAGAGCTATATGTTTACATATTCAGAATCTCACAGTGGAAGGATAAAATATAGTAATAACAACAATATCCATTTTATTCAAACTTTAAAATGTCATTGAAAACCATAATAGAATATCCATAATCACCGTTACATATATGTGGTACTATATTCCAAAAATATAGCATCTTTTTTATTTCATGGGTAAATCAGAAAATAAAAAGTATAGAAATAAAATGCTACCATAAGTTTTATCAACGTCTCCACCTTCAGCATCGTCCTTCTTAACCTGTGTTGTAAAGAGAAGGGAGTCAGAATAAAATATGTCCGGTGAATAAAAATGTCGAACCTTACTATATTAGTACTTGGGCAGTATAATTGAAATAGGAATATGTCTTACGTATTCTACCTACATTATAAGTCTTTTCAAATATATGCTCAAAGGCTTTTCTCAAACATAAATAAAAGGCTTTCCAAATATAAGCCCATAGCCAACTTGCTATCAACCCAATAACTCATATATATTGTCCATAATGTTATATCAATGTAAGAGATAGTACGAAGTCACTTAATACCTTTTAATGGGAATTGGGTAGACTTCGACCATTTAATACCTTATTTAAGGCAGGTCCACATCATTTACTACCTATAATCCCAAAGCGGACTCCTCACTAGTAACTATCTAGCTGACATTGCACAGAATCTCTTCAGTCACTTAATACTTTCTATCAAAGCAGCCCCCTTCCCCAAATATCCTCTACCGTGCCTAATCCATAATCTCGACCATTTACTACTTCCTACATAGAGAAGAGGCGGGCCCTGACACAACCACTTAGTACCTTCAATCTTTGAAGCGCCTTTCTATTATGGCCCATAACCCATGGTGACGTCTCATATTGTCCTACTATTTGTAGGTACTAGGTGCCAAATTAGCTGGGCAGATTTACCCTATAGAATTTCGGACAAACCTTGTGTCATCATAGTTACTTATTATAGACGATGTCTCACATCGGCTCCAAAGTCACACTGCTAGTAGCCATATTAGCTGGACAGACTTCCTCCGTGTGCTTTTGACTGACCTCACATCCTTATAACTTAGTCATAATCTATATACACTCTACATATATTATCACACATCTCACCGTTTTCATAATCAAGGCCTTATAAGAGATCTTTCTTTAACATTGGTTACTCTCCTAATGGGGATTTAATAAAATTAATAACATATTTAATTATGCAATTATAAGTTATAATTATACGTTAATTATGCTAATATGAATTTATATATATATATATATATATATATACGTGCCTAGTAAATTCTAAGCGTGTAGAATTCACGTCCTAAACTACCGTTTACATGTCAACTCTTTCAACAATTATACAAGCCACATCCTATATTATCAATAATATCAAAATTCCGATATTTATATCCAAAAATTCCAATCAATAGACTCTATACAATAAAATTTTAAACTCATCTTATTACATCAAAATAATGGAATATATTGATAATAGAAACTTACAATTCCAATTTTACGCTCTAGTCAACCCATTTTTTCACATAAAATGGAAAAATGTATTTCTATTTAATTCATGGGAATAAGTGGTGCAAACTACGAATAAAATTTGTACCTTACGCACCATTCCTTAGTCAAAACCCTTTAATCAAATTTAAAAAAAAGAATAAAAAATGGAATAGAAGGTAAAATTATCAATAACTGTAAATCCACACAATTTCCATTATTTTGACATAAACAATTGAGATTTCAACCTAGAATTGTCATTTTGCATTAAAGAAGTTTTGGGGGTATATAATATGATGTATTCACAAACCAAAGCTCCAAAGGCATATCAAACCCAAATTGTACTGATCAACTACTAAAATAGAAAAGCTAAGATTTCCATTCATAGTTCGAATTTGATATGCCTTTAACAATCTCTACCAGATCTCTTCCTTTTGATACACACACAGAGCAAGGGATTTGTATATACACGTTTGGTTTAGAAAATTACAGAAGAATAAGTTGGGAAAATAATTAGAAAACCAAATATATATATATATATATATATATAATTTCTTACCTGAAACCCTAATGGAGTTTTTCTGAATCTTAGAACAGATAAACTGCCAGAGCTTCGCTATTTTCCAAATAATTTGTGAATAAAAGTGAGGAAGCTAGGCTCTTATTGTTAGTCCTTGAGATGATGGTTTTGATGACAACAACCTTAGAATAGATTATAAAATATAAATACTAACATTACAAGTTTAGATATATATGTATTTGCAGGATCTAACCATGCAGGTATCAAGAATGAAGACTATACAGTATAGAGATTCAAGATACAGAGATAGAAGACTCATGAGTATCAAGATTATCAAGAGTTCAAGGTTAAGTTTGTTTTATTAGGAATATTTGTTAAAACTCGTAGAAAAGCACTGGCATCTTAATATCCAATTTATTTGTGGAATGGAATCCACTTCGAGCCCGTTAAAGGGATGGAACCCTAAGTAGGATGGAACCTACGAAAATATAGTGGGACATTGTTTTGTATCCACTAATTTTAATTCAAAATGTTTTTACAAAATTATCTTGTTTTCAAAATGATCAAAACTTTCCTTTTAAAAGATTCAAAACTCTCTATCCTGATTTTAAATAATTTTAGCCTCAAAACATCTTTAATTTCAAAGTCAAAATACTCCTGATTTTAAAATGTCTTTTCAAATAATATATTTAACTTTTAATATTTATACTTAGATTTAAATATAAAATTATAGTTAAAATATGTATATATTGTTCTTTATATTTACTTATGAATTTTAACTATATTCAAGTATATTTATAAAGTTTTAAATAGTTTTTATATAAGATAAATATTGTTTTTATAGAAATTCAAATTATCATTTTTGGCTGAGGGATGTCGACATGACCCTAGTAAGTATGTTGACATAGTGACAGTTGAAGTTCAAATTCAAATTTCAAAAGAAGTGTCTATTCGCCATAACTCTTCATGAATGGTCATGGCTGTTGGTTTTCTATAAATAGGGGTTAGTTTCAACGAATTTTTAATCACTTTTTTCTGGTTTTCACTCCTCTTCATCTTCCACATTTCTTATTACAAAATCATACCATTACTCTGCCGAAATCAACATCGAATCATACTCGATTACTTCTAGTTTGATTCTACATCACTATCTCTACAAGGTTCTCAGTGCTATTCAGAGTTATAGGTTTATTTGTAATATATTAGCGAGAAAAGATGTGATTGTAGCCTTGTAAATCAATCAAGCGAGAAAAGGTGTGATTGTAGCCCTGGAAATCAATTGGGTGAACTTGTTGCCCGGTAAATCAAGTATCCCTACCTAGAGGATTGGTATTCTGGAGGGTGTACCTCGTAGCCTTGAAATCGAGGGTTGTAATTGTTGAATTGCTTTTGAAAGGAAATCCGTACTTAGTTGTGCGGGACTGGATGTAGGGTAACTCCGAACCAGTATAAAATCCGGTGTATTCTTTCCTTTACTGCTTTTACTTTATATTTGCATATGTGTTTGATTCTGTGTTCATATCTGTGTCTGATTAGTGTATACATTGTTAATAAAGTTAGATAAACTCAAAAAGATTAACAAATTTCTTAAAACACTATTCACCCCCCCTCTAGTGTTAATTCTAGCCTTAAGACCCTTAATCCGCATTTCTCACACTTATTTATAGCGGTTGAAATGCTCCAAAACCACCGGATTTAAGTCGGTTTAAAATATTAAAATCTTCACATACACAAAACACTAGCCGCCACCCTTGTTAACCGGTCGACTGATCCACACTAGGCAGTCGACTGGTCCATTTATTTCAGAACCATTCACTTTCTACCGTTGTTTTTTTATTTCATTCATTAATTAATTTTTCACTTTAAAGTAAATTTTACCGATTACTTAACCCCCGGGTGTAATCACTGTTAACTTTCAAATTTTAAATTTAAGATTTATTTAATTATTTGAATTTGAGTTCTTTTTATTTATTTTAAATCCAAAAACTCCAAACATCCATAATTTTTTTGTTTGAACTCCGTTTTCAACATATTATATTGGGAAAGTGATTAGAATTTCGTTATGAACACAACGACATAACTTTCATGGTCAAATTTAGACTTATGCCAAAATACCATTTTTAACCTTATCTTATTCAATTAATTTATTCATTTTATTTATTTCTTATTAATTTTTACGGGGTGTTACATTCTCCCTCCCTTAAAAAGTATTTTGTCCCCGAAATCTTTCCTAGGGGCGAACAGCATAACGTGCAATAAACATTCATGTTATACAACTAAGTTGTTTACACAAGCATCTACTCATCCAAAGCGTAATGTGATTATTTTTGTCTACATACTATGAGTAAGCTCAATCCTGGTATGAATGTATGATCGTGACGTATAAGTATGTATGCAAACATTCTAAATATGTAAAAAGTACTCTATGTGACTGCAAAAGTGATAGTTGAAATATAACAAACACATCCTATCATCCAATGTAGCAACCACGATGCAACCAAATCTTAATTTTGAAGAGAAAAGTTTAATGAAAAGCTTAGGATGAGAAGTCCTCGTGCTTTCTACCAGATTCTCCTCCCATTGTACTCGAACTAGCCAAATTCCTTTGTTGCAGAGTTTCATATTCCCGTGCTCCACACTGCTAGTGGTGGCATGTGATGCTACTAGCTCCATCTCAATATCCCTCAATTGATCAGGATTTACTATAGTGACTATGCTATGAAGGCATTTACTCAAGTGCAGAATGTAAAGACATCATGGACTGTCGTCAATTTATCTAGTAGCTCCACGTGGTAAGCAAGCTTTTCTATTATTTTTTTAAAATTGGGGAAGGCCCAACAAAACTTTGGTGCCACATTTCCCAACTTTTCAAATCTCATGACTTATCTAAGAGGGGAAATTTTAACTAACACCATATCTCTTATTTTAAACTAATTATTTCCTTCGTTTGACCCCATAGGATTTCTAGTGATCTTGTGCGGCCTTCATTCACTGCCTAATCAATTCCGTCCTTTTCATTTTGGCATGAAAAACACCAAGTGGAAAATTTTGCCACCTTCCTTCTTTATTCCTATCTAATAGAAAATTCTCTTCATATCCTTATTCATCTTATCCCCTCCAGGATGAAGGGTCATCCTTGAATAGTGTCTCTCCGTAAGCTAAAATTTATTTATTTTTCCAAAATCCTACATAAAGGGGATTAAAGCATCCTTTATTCCTAGTTACTAACCTAATTTTCTCGTTAACTTCCAGTATTTCCTACATTTTATCGCTAGTTAAGCATCCTTGCAAAATTTTCTTATTTACATTGTTCCTCTGTATATATATTTATCTAGCAGTCTAATCCCATCTATAAAAGCAACTCTATGGTAAAACAAGAACATATCTTATACCATATCATAAGCTTTTTCCTATAAGGGAGACAACTAGCGATAACAATCCCAAAAACTCTAAAAGAAATTTTTTTCATTTATCATTAACTGGTGTAAATAATGTGGTGGTCCTAACACTCCTTACTCAATTAAGTTGGACATTTCTAATATGCTACTCCACTATCACCTACCTTCCTTAATTTTCTTTCTTGAGTTCTGATAAATGGGGTCCATTCATTACTTCAGTTAATATATCTTTATTAATTGATCATTAAAGTCAAAGTTGGACCATCTCTAACCAATCCTCATTAAATCCATTCAATCTTTTTACCGGTTTCAAAATCCATTTATTATGCCGATTCAATTCTTCCATCAATGTCATATTAAATTCCTTAATCAATCCTCATTTAATTGTTTTCTAACTCCCATTCATTACAAATTTATTATCCATTAAATTTGTAGTTAATGTCAATAAATCCTAATCCGTAAATTACTAACTAATACGTGTCTATTTGTAAATTAGGCTAGTTATATATTTCTATTTTTATGCGTTACGCGCGATTATACGTGGGTCTATATATTAATTTTTAAACTAGAGCACTCCTTTCCACATTTTAATTTATCAAATCTATCCTTCTAAAAAGGATTACCGGTATAATTTTTCCATAAATTAACCAAAGTGAGACCTTTGCTTCGTTTGAAACTATAAGTAATTATTTCTTTTCTCTTTAACGAAATAAACAGTGTAAACTATAGAAATGTATATCCACATCTTACATGTCTATTTCCTTATTGGTGTATCTCTTGTTAATTCAAATGATGCGCTTTTATACATATTTGTAGTAGGATAATTTGGAATTTACACGGAACTTGCTCCAAATAAATCAAAACATAGAAATTCACATTCTAAGTCAACTAGGGCACCCTAACTTATAACCAAATTATAAATCTAGAATATCTTCACTATTTCACCAATATTCTATAATTAAATATATGGGACTAATTTCCAGATTAGGTTGTACATAGTATTCATGTTTTATTCTCTTAAAACCTTTACACGGCCCTACCTAGGTAGTGATCCCTATCTACTCCATAAGTTTTTTTGTTTAGTTCTCACTATTCTTAAATCTGAAATTTCAAAATTATAAAGTACCTTATTTGAAACCTTCACCTTTAAAAATTAAAACTTGGTATCCCTTTTTGCCAATTTCAAAAATTTCGTAGTTCCCAAAATGAGTCGTTAAATTTTTTCCTTTTTCTAACAAACTTTTCATTTTTAAAGGCTTTCTACAACAAAGAATTATTTCTTTAAAAGTTGGACTTTTAATTCAAAATATTTAAAACTCCATTATCAAACCAAACTATTATTAAATCAAAAATTTAAAAATTGTTTAATTCCATAAAGGTGCTAAATAATTTCCCTTCTTAAAAACCTTCTACAATATAAAAAATATTTTCAATATATTATTTTTAAACAAATAAACATATTTCATTAAATTTGAAATTAACACTTATTACTCCATAAAATTATGGTCTATACTTAAGAAAAGTTCATTTACTACCATATTAATGATATATTATTAGTATTTTCCAAATTAGCTCCTTTTAAATCTTTTACAAAGATTATAACTTTAATAATATTTTATTCTTATTCAAACAAATTCTAAATAGAAAATTGTAAAAATAAAATTCTCGTCCTCCTTATAACATTCATAAACTTATCCCAACCGATTTATTAATTATCGTCATTTAATTCCATCCAACTGTAAAATAAAATTCAAAAACATCTTCTATAACCTTAAATAATAGAAAGTGGAGTAGACAAGGATAACTTCTGCCATTAATTTCTAACTAGATTACTGATAATGTTTTATACAAATTCCTAATGCTATTTCTATCCAAATCTCCTAATATTGTCTTTATTTATATTTCTCCTAACTAATTGGCTCCTACCTCAGTCATTTTTCTAAGTATTTTCCTAACACAGAAATATTCCTCCTATCTTAGTTATTCTTATCCTTCTATTCTCTATTCCTTAGTTTAATTAAGTTCAAATTCCATTTATTCCCCTTTTAAGAAAGGTTTAAAAATAAAAACTTTCAAATTTATGAAGTAGAAGAAAATTCATAAAGTCCAGCCTACGCTCTATCTCACATTTAATTTTAAAAAAAATGAAGAATCTAAAATTTGAAAACTTTTTAACTCAATAAATTTTAAACTAAGAAATTCACAATTGAATACCCTCTTTTTTTCAATTCTTTAAATCATTAGATTTACAAATGTCTTTTTATAAAATTCATCCACTTTTCGGTTTTCAAAACATTCCACCAATTTTAAAATTGCATCCTCTATCAAACTTTTCACAAAACAATTGGTAGCATATTTTCAAAGCCGATTAAAATCACTTTCTTTCGAAAAAAATTCAACTTATGATACATAAGGTCTTAATTTAATAATCTTTCGAAAAGCCATTTCAAAACATTTAAAGAAATTCTCAAAAATCTTTTTATCAAATTCTGTCTCATGGGTTTGACTTTAATTGTTCCTTCTTTTAAACTTCATGCTCAACCTTTAAAAATCTGATTATCTCTTGTGGTGATTAATGTATACCTCTTATGGAAGCTTAATTCACTCCTTCTTCACATCTTGCTTCATTCCTTACCTTCGGTTTTACAACACATAGATTCTTATATCCCATCTACTTTTATGTACTGAGTTAGGCCCGCTAACCTTCGTATGTATAATTAAGGCTATATAATCTACCCTAATGACAATCAGACTGCCTTATAATATTTAAATATTATCTAACATGATTATTTGCTATTTCTATAATTGTAAATTGTTCGTAATAAATGATATTTTCCAAACGGACAATTTTCAAAGCATTTATCTATTCATACAAATTTTACCTATTATACCTTCAATATCCCTCCATAATTATGCTAATAATCTCTTTAATTGGTCCATTTATATTCTTATTAAATCATTGTAACTCCCTATTTATTGCACATTTACCGTCATATTAACTTTAGAGTTACAATCTCTTCCTTCGAAATTTTCTAAGATAGTATTATATGCCGAAGTAAAGATTTTCCTAGTGTTTTTGTGTGTTTAAAATAAATATGTATATTAATATATAGTAGGATTCTTGAAAACATTTCAAAAAGGTCAAGTACACCTCTCATACGTATGCCTATAACCGTCGATCGAGTAACCAAAGCCCCGATACCAAACGTAACAACCCACCCTAAAATAGACCTAAATTCCGATCCAAAAAAGGTCCATCGAAACTTAGATCCATCTCAAAACTGGCTATTGGTTGGTAAAAATAAAAATAGAGAGCTATTTATCTACGTATTCAGAATCTTATAGTGGAAGGATAAAATATAATAATAACAACAATATCCATTTTATCCAAACTTCAAAATTCCATTGAAAACCATAACAAAATATCCATAATCATTGTTACATACAATATTCCAAAATTACAACATTATTTTTGTTTCATGAGTACATAATAAAATATCAAGTAATAAATAGACTACCGCCATAAGTCTCATCAACGTCTCCGCCTTCAGCATCGTCTTCTTAACTTGTGTTATAATGAGGAGGGAATTGGAACAACGTATGTTTGGTGAATAAAAATCTCGAGCCTTACTATATTAGTACTTGAACGGTATAATTTCAATAAGAATATGTCTTACGTATTATACTTACATCATAAGTCTTTTAAAATATACCCCCAAAGGCTTTTCTCAAACATAAATAAAAGCTTTCCAAATATAACCTATAGCCAACTTGCTACCAACCCAATAACCCATATCTATCGTCTATAATGTCCTATCAATGTAAGAGATAGTACTCAAGTCACTTAATACCTTTTAAGGGAAATTAGGCAGCATCCGACCATTTAATACCTTATTTAAGGTAGGTCCATGTCATTTGCTACCTATAATCCTAAGGCGGACTCCTCACTAGTAACTAACTAGCTAATATTGCATTAAATCTCTTCAGCCACTTAATACTTCCTATTGAAGAGGGCCCATAACCCCGACCATTCACCACTTCCTACATAAAGAAGAGCGGGCTCTCACACCAACTAATTAATATCTTCAATCTCCGAAGTAGGTCCTTTGTATTAAGACCCGTACCCCATGATGACATCTCACATTAGTTCAACTATTTGTAGGTACTGGTAGCTAGATTAGCTGGGCAGATTTATGCTACAGAATTTGGGACTAGCCTCGCGTCAGCATAGTTACTTATTACAGACGATGTCTCATATCAGTCCCAAAGTCACACTATTAGTAGCCATATTAGATGGCCAAACTTCCATGTGCTTTTAACGGGCCCCGCATCCCTATAACTTAGTCATAATCTATATACACTTTACTTATATTATCACACATCTCACTGTTTCCACAATCAAGACCTCATAAGTGATCTTTCTTATTTCGCCTTTGACATTAATTACTTGCCTAATGGTGTTTTAATAAAACGAATAACCTATTTAACTATGCAATTATAGTTTAATTACGCTAATACACACACACACATATATATATATACATATATATATACACACATATACACACAGACACATACACACACATATACTTATACACACACAGATATATATATATATATATATGCGCCTAGTAATTTCTAAGCGCGTGGAATTTACGTCCTAAACAAAGTTTAAATATTAACTCTTTCAACAATTATACAAGTCTCATCTCATATATCAACAACACCAAAATTTCAATATTCATATCCATAAATTCCAATCAATGGACTTGTATACAATAAAAATTTAAACTCCACTTATTACATCGAAATAATGGAATATATTGATAATAGAAATTTATGATTCCAATTTTTCGCTCTATTCAACTCCTCTTTTAAAAAAATAAACAAAGGAATTTCTATTTAATTTATGAGAATAAGTGGTGCAAATTACAAATAAAATTTGTACCTTACACATTATTCCTTAATCAAAACCCATTAATCAAATTCAAAGAAAGGGAATAAAAAGTGGAATAGAAGGAGTTTTGGCAGTTTATAATACGATGTTCTTACAAACCAAAACTCCCCAAATCATATTCAAATCCAAACTATACTAATCAACTACTAAAATAGAAAAGCTAAGGCCCCGTTTGGTTTGCCATTTTTAGTTTTGTATTTCGTCCAAACAAAAAAGCGTACGACGGATGTATTTTTTGAAAAACAACCAATTCGAAAAATGACGTTAACCTAAAAAATGGAAAACAAATTTATTTTGTTTTCCGTATTTTTGGATCCCTCTTTCGTCCCTCCATCCCCTCCGTCGTCCTCCGCCGTCCCTTATATCCCCTCCATCGTTCCTCCATCGTCGTCGTAATGCCTTAAATTTTAAGCATTTTTCATCGCTCTCCCGTTAATTTGTTATGAATTTCAAAAACGCAAAACACAAAATTCAAAATGAAACCAAACGGGCCATATGATTTTCACTCGCAATATATCCATAGTTTGCCTCCTTTGGATTTGACATGCCTTTAACAATCTCTACTAGATCTTTTCCTTTTGATACACACACACACACATAATAAGAGATATGTATATATACGTCAGATTCGGATAATTGGAGAAGAATAAGTTAAGATAAAAAATTGAAAACAAAATGGATATATAAGATTTCTTACCTGAAACCCTGACGGAGTTTTTCTGCATCTTGAAAAAGATGAACTGCCAGAGTTTCGCTAGGTTCCCAAAATTATTCGTGAATAAAAGCGAGAGGGCTAGGCCTTATTTATAGTGGTTGAAATGCACCAAAACCGTCGGATTTAAGTCGTTTTAAAATAATAAAATCTGCACCATTCACGTACACAAGACCCTAGCTGCCACCCTTGTTAACCGTCAACCGATAAACACTACGCGGCCAACCACTAGTGGTCGACCGGTCATAGTGAGCGGTCGACTGGTCTATTTATTTTTGTACCGCTAATTTCTACCGTTGTTTTATTTATTTCATTCATTAATTACTTTTTCACGTCATCGTTAACTTAACAATTACTTAACCCCCAAGTCTAATCACTGTTAACTTTCAAATTTCAAATTTAAGAATTATTTGAATTTGAATTCTATTTAAATTATTTTAAATCCGAAAACTTTAAACGTCCATAACTTTTTTGTTTGAGCTCCGTTTAATTATTTGAATTTGAATTCTATTTAAATTATTTTAAATCCGAAAACTTTAAACGTCCATAACTTTTCTGTTTGAGCTCCGTTTTCAATATGAAAATTGATCAGAATTTCGCCACGAACAATGGTATAACTTTCATGGTCAAATTCTAAATTTTGCAAAATTTTCATTTTTAACCTTATCTTATTCAATTAATTTATCCATTTTATTTATTTCTTATTAACTTTTACGGGGTATTACATGGTCTATATCTTACTTTCTATTAAAAAACAGATCTTCATGTTTTGTATTCCAAGCATTGTACCAAAGATCTATATGAAGTATAATGAAAATGAGTAGTGGATGTAGACATATTCTGGCCGAATCACTATAAATCTCTATGATCTATACTGTAATTTACTTTCTACATAACTTATATATGATTTGTTTTCTAAAATCAATCATAATACAAATATAACAGCTGTGTTATACACCCATTATTCACAGTTCTACAATAAAAAGATTGGAGGTGTTTGTCCATATTTTGAGCAAACACTATATGTATATATACTTTTAGTCTTATAAATAAAGTACTTTGAACTGGTTCAAAAAAGAATATGAACAAAAATCAAATCAAAGTGACATCTCTAACCATTTCATTGCACGTTGTTTACTTTTCTAAAATCCGAAATGTATTTTTTTTTTAATTTTAAAAAAACCACAAAATAGCTTATTTAAGTTCATCCAAACAGACCCTTAGTCTACTTCTAAAGTTGCCAAAGTAGTTTTTAAGAATTTTCAGCATAAATCTATAGTCCTCAATATAATACCGATTTAACATGGGATGTATTGTCTATATGTATTTTTTACTTTGGGAATTAATGGAAATTTTGACAAAATAATCGGAAGTTGTAATGCGTCATTCTATGTTGTTTCCTACAGAACACAACTTTAGAAAGTCAAAAAATAATTTATTTAAGTTCATCAAAACGGACCCTTTAATTTACTTGTAGATTTGCCAAAGTATTTTTAAAGAATTTTTAGCATAAATCTACGGTCCTCAATGTAGCACCGGTTTAAAATGGGATGTATATATAACTTTTTTACTTTGAGAATTAATGTAAATTTTGACAAGATAATTGGGAGTTGTAGTACATCATCCTATATTGCTTCCTATGGAACACAAATATTCCATCGCATATGTAGGCCTAATCATATTCACTTTGCCATGCGTCAATTTATGCAAAGACAGGAACAAATACCGATATCATAGAAGAAATTATTAATGTGAGATAGAGGGTATGCAATTTATAAAAGTGGCATGCCTAGCCAGCATTTGCCGGAAGCTAAAGACAAATTTACATTTAAATATAGGCCTTTTAGGTATGCTGCTAATAATCTAAATATTTCTCAATGCACGAGTGTAAACTCTAGAGCCATGTAATTAGTGTGAAGGTATAATATTATAATATGAGCGTGCGGGTTCATTGGGATCAGATCCGAGCCAGGCTGTGTCTCCCGACCGCACTGACATTATAGAATGGCTTGACCACATGCCTGCTTGTTTTCTGTTTAAGTTTCCACATTGCTTTCTCTTCTAGACTCCCAAATAAAATGCATTTCGTATATTTCAGCGAAAATAAATATTTTAAATATACCGTAACAAATATCCTGAGTAAGTGTTTGATCGGCCAATACTTTTCCAGAGTTTGCCAACAAAGCATGTTTCTTTAGGTAATCTTTCAAAAGAATATAGTTCAAATATTTACATTCTGTTACAATGTATAAAAAGAAAATGCTAGAAAAACTTCAAGAAAATAAAAATAAAAAATGCGTGTCTACCTTAATATATACATTCAAATATATCAAAAGGCATGTTTTATACCACTATTGTTGTTCACTAAATGTCCAACTACATTTAAGACGTTGTATACTTCAGGTATTTCCATCGGACCTTTCCAATGATATAATTTATTTTCACTAATTCTACAATTCGAATACTCAAGCCTACATAATTGAATATATTTTCAAAAAAATTTGCAATTTCAAATTTTTCTACTACATTTGTATCTATTATATTTTAGAATAACTTCACTTTCCCTTAATCACTTTATTCTCAAACGTTCATGTTCAAATAACTTACTTCATTATAGATTCATTATAGAATCACTTATTCATATATTTATTTCTATTAACTTCCATCTTACCGCTAAATTTCTACCAAAATCCAAGTTCGAATTCTACGACCTTATACGTTTTAGGTATTTCAAAAAATAATGAAGCATGATCATTGTTCAAATTTTATTTGTTCTATTCTTTGAAATATAAACTTTAAGAGAAAATAACATACAAAAGTTTATGATAGTTCAATGTAATACAATAATATTTATGATTGAAATATGCTTTCAGCATTATTAGGTAATATCTGAGGTAACTTACTCCATAAACCATAAGGTTTGAAGTTTTTTCAATCATAACTGAAGCGATTGACCTTCTAATAGTTTGATCTTGAACTTTAAAGTAAACTCCGAAAGCTTAAGCGACTCAAATATTGTTATAGCCCAAACGACTCAATTTTAGCTCATGTAGCTCATTATGTTAATACCCGGGGCACAAATATACTTTTAGGTTTTACAGCTCAATATAAACCACCTCGATCAAAACCAAAAAGTGTGTGATTAACTGTCTAAATACAAGGACTTGAACTCAAAACTAGCCCATATACAAATACAAGAGTTATAGTCGGAGCTGGGGGTCGAAAGTCTCTACTAGTCTAGTGCATAGACCAATCGTTGAGATGGCTATCAATTTTACTCAATTGGCTTCACTTATATGTCTTATGTATCTTAATCCATCAATCCTACCCAACAATGTAAGGACTTATCAAGATATCTTAGGTGATATGCCATGCCTACATAGGCCAACAAAATGCCTTATACAAAGCCAATATAGCCACTATGCAAAGTTAGCTGCACATATCATCATTAAATGACACGCCATCAATCCGTGTCATTAAATGTGCTAATGCTACCTGTTTACAAAGTGTCTCTACATGAGCTCATTTAGCAAAGTCAACGATCCACAATTAAAGCTCTCCACCGATGAGCTTAAAACTACCTTAAATAGCGGATCCACTACGGTAAGAAGAGGATCGAAGGTATGAAGTAACTAAATTGAACCAAATTGTTACCTCATTTTAATTTTCATTCAAAAACTTAAGAACTTAATCTCTTCACAAGGGAAGAAAAATGACTGCTAAGTTAAGTAGTTAATATCGATATTGAGTGCGTATCGGTCAAGTACCGATATGAGATATTTTAAAATATCATTATAATATCGGTAAAATATCAGACATGTGTAGAACATGTTATAAATGATATTGTACGTACTTTGTTGTAATGTTAAACTGATATTAAGTTTCAAATATTTGGATAAATAATGTCAAATTACTATCAAAGACTGATTGCGTATAATTTACATATTACAAACCGTGTGCTGAGATATTTTATTAAATAGTTCATAAAAACAGAGAAATTCGTAAAATGTACATCTTTATTACTTTCTTCATTTTTTTACTATATTCATTGTTTCTTCAGTCATCTAATCATCTATATTACTTTTTAAAAAAATTCATATTTATAGTTTCATCGTTTTCAATTTCACTTAATTTATCAAATAAGCAATATTGATTTAATACCAATTACCACTTCAGCTCGTTCCTTATCGATATGTCAAATATATAATTTTACTGCTCTTCCACTTTTAGTTCTTGGAGCATGATAGTTGCTAATAAAATGAATTTCCATAAGCTAACTTACCAATTAAAAATGGTGAACAAAGAATATATAAAAAGAGAGGTAGCGCTTTCATGATCTTGTTTTTGTCGTAAAGTCTCCGCGGAAAATAAAATATATGAAATAATGGAATAAGAATAGTTTTCTATATTGAAAGGCTAAAGAAGAAGACAAAAACTGTTTGGTTAGAACTAAAAAATTAAATCATTAGGGATTCTAATATGGTCTAGATAGTATCATTCATTATATACAAAAACCAAATACTGAGAATGTAAAGATATTTATTTGAAAATGTAAGCACATACAATAATGAACGATATTCTTAAAAAAATATTGGGTATTTCACAGTAAATATCGGAGTGATATATCGGTAAATATTGGATGATATATCGGTAACGATATTTTAAGCGATATTTTGAAAAAATACCAGTTTATGAGCGAAATAAGATATACCGGCGATAGATCAGCAATATTATTCGATATTAACTACATGGTTGTAACAACTTTGCTTTCTCCATGGTATAAATAAATGAATTTAATTAAAATAAAATATTCTAATTCGATGTTGATAATTATTATTTTAAAAATAAATTCTTATTTATTTAAAATCTATTTAATAAAAGATTTTTGTTTTAATAATCGAATTAAATTAATAAATTTATTTCGGATAATATATCGAAATTGAATAAATTGTTTAATTGAATACAAAATATTTTTTATAAGTGTAAATAATAGTTTGTGATTAAATAGTGGAAAATAAATAAGTAGGCACCCAATTGAATAAAAATCGTGCAGTTAACGGTATAAATATTCGGTAGAGAGAAATGTAAATTAAATTAAATCAGACTGATTTTTATTTACAAATAAATCAAACGAATCGTTAAAAGAAAAGAATAGAGTAAATGATTGGACGATGGTACTTAATTGAATTAAAGATCCCAAATTCCTTTAGCCAAAGCAGATTTCTAATTCCTTCCTTTCTTTCTTTCTCTAGACTCTTCCTCTAGCCAGGACCCGAACCCATTATCAATTGTTCCCTAATTCTCCACTTTAGAAAATCGCAACTTGAAGAATTCCGAAAAAAAGAAGAGAAAACCATCGCGCAAAGCCACGCAAGCTGGCAACGTCAGCATCGGCGATTCCAGGTGGAGGTAGAGCAAGGTGCAAGCGTGTGCAAGTCTACATTATGGGCTTATGGGCACGACGACTTAGAGCTTTTGGGCACGACCACCAAAGGCTGGAGCATTGACCTGGGTTCGCACGAGGTAGGATGAGGCGTTCGAATGCGCGGGAGGTGGGGACGACTTCAGGTTTGGGTTGTACAAGTCTAAGATGGTAGCTAGGGTTTGGAGAGTTGTGATTTGGTTGGAAGCTGTTAGAAGGTAGAAAAAAAAGCGTCGATAAGATGAATTATTTTCCTAACTCACAACTATCGTCTATTATTGTCTAGATGTTCGTTTTACTATTATTATCGGTTGATTGACAATAAATGCTTGTTTTATATGAGTTTGGTTGGACATGAATTAGATGCATTGGTTGTTGATTGTTGATGTTGATTAAATGTGTTGTGTAATTTTGATGGGTTACATTGGTGTATATTGGTTTAATTTATTAATGATATTAGTCAAACACAACATTTGTAATTGATCGGAAAGGGGTAAATAAATTAAAAGATGAATATTTGAAATAAACAAATTATTTTGGAAATAAAGTAGAGAATTTTTGGAATGATTCTTTTATTTGATATTGATGAAATTGTAATTAACAGAAAATTCAAAAGTGGGATGATTTTTGTTTAAAATTTGAAATATTATTTGTGATAGAAAAGTTGTTCAGATAAATTGTTTTGATTATTGTATGAATATAAATAATTTGGAAAATGACGAATACTTGGAATTTGATTAAATAAGATACGTTTTAGAATATTTATATTTTATTCATTTATTGTTGGTTATAAAATTTTAAAGGGTGGTTATGGAATGACATTTGAAATTGATAATTTTAAAAGTGATAAATTAATTTTATTTTGGATTTAATAGATTGGAAGTTTATAAAAACAATATTTTGAGGCTATAGTAAGTTGAATGAAATTTATTTATTTTCCAAACTATAAAGGAATTATGGGAAA
Source organism: Allium fistulosum (assembly GCA_030737815.1). Lineage (NCBI taxonomy): Eukaryota > Viridiplantae > Streptophyta > Magnoliopsida > Asparagales > Amaryllidaceae > Allium > Allium fistulosum. The sequence continues at coordinate 427,274,209 of CM060906.1, forward strand.
AAGAATGAGAATTTTATAATTTGACGTTCTTTCAACTGAATATTGATATTTAAATTTGTTATGGAAATTTTGCGAAAAATGTATTTTAAAACCCCTTTCCGAATCAATTGAATAAAGGATGACTTATATTTCTGTGTTACGAGGAATTAGATTAAATGAAGTTACGATACCATCTGGTATGAGACTTTCGGTAACACTTCTCCGATTGTGCTTTGGACTTGTTATATAGAATAATATCGTGTGAAATTATAGATTGTGGGGAAGTTGAGTAAACAGATCAATAATACTGTCTAGTACGTGACATTCTGTGATACTATTCTGTTTAGTCTTTTTACTTATGCTATATGATATTATTATGTGCATGGAGTGTAGTTTACGAGTATTGAGTAAACGAGTGAGTAACGCCAGATGGTATGAGATGTCTGCGTGATATTTGTTCGATTACTTTATATAAGTGAGGGACACTCTTATTTTATGGGTTAATGTCTAGAGGGAAGGGTATGTCGTATGCCAACTTGTGTTGTGTGCTATTTATTCAGATAGACTAGAGTCCATCCTAGTTGGTTGATCGTGGGGTCGCACCCTTGATCCGTGGCATCACCTTATTAATATACGTGTTGTGTGCCGAAGTTTAGATTATGTGATGATATGCCCTAATGCCACACTAGACAAACAGTCTGTTACTATTGGATAGTAGGCTCGTGATCGTAGAATATAGATGGATATAATGTCACGATGACCGGGAGTAAATAAGACTGTGGGCGTGATGTGTGTTGTAAGTGTCGTGTGTTGTCCCATGGAGCATGATGTATGCTGTGTAGGTCCTATCTGGAATATGCATGACTATATAATTATATTATAGTATTTAGATACCCACTCAGACATTTATTCAAAGGCACAGAACTCTTAACCCATTGGAGCATGTTGTGTAATGTGAGGCTCCCAACTGGGATATGCGATTTGAGATATATGGATACATGCTACCATACTTATAGCACCTCACTTGATTGTGTGCTTTTTGATGGTTGATTCCCTTTTGTGTTATGGTGTGTTGATTCTTGATTGGGTATTTGGTTGTTCCACCCATTTGATTATCTGCCGTTGAAATGTCGATCGACCTAATTTGGGAATAGGTTATCTTTTATGTGCATGATTTTGAGATTTGTTGACAGTTGAGTTATGCACATGCCATTTTGTGTTGCACTTGTTTATGCCGTGTCAGATGTTATTTTATATTGACATCTACATTCGAGACATAGTCTGACCTTTGTGTTATTTATATAACGCTTGGGTCAGTCCAATACATTACGGGTTTAGGGACAAGTTGACCAGTTTGTGGATGTTAGGCATAGATGGTGGATAGAATATCTATATATAGTTTATATATTTGTATCTACATGTGTTTGTGTGTTGTTGTGATGTATATTGGACATGAGCAATGTATATTCTTGATGACAGTGGCCATTTGACTATTTTTGTAGACCTACTTAGACTCGCATATATTTTATATTATATGTTATTGTTGCATGATCACTCTGTGATCTTCATGATTTATTTCATACCGTGTATTGTTCTATCCTAGAGATGCACGTGTTTATTACTTTATATTGATGCCAGGTACGTATAGGTGAGTTGTTTATGATTATTGAAATACGTACCAGTGTTAGTCCAAGGGAATATTCACGTGAATAACCCCAATATTGCCTTATTCTCTGTATTATCAGACAATATTACACTGTAATACTCTTTGGTAGTATGGGTATATAGGTGGGGTGTTACAATAGCTGCCAAGACAATTTTAGTCTTCTTGAACCACAATAAATAATCGATAGTGGAAGTACGGTAAATCACGAACCACCATAAATTTGTTGTTCTATATTGTTTATTCAGTTTTTTCTTTTTGCTTTTTCAATCGACCTTCAACTCAACGGTCTCATATTTATCCTTAAACCCTGGGAATCCACTATTACTTTGAAAATAGATTTTGAGCATGAGATGTTGTTGTAGTAAAAAAATGACACCAACACTTGAAATGAACAAAAATGCAAAACTAAAAAACATACCGCAAGAGGAAGAGTCGCATATAAAACAAAACTATAATAACAAGAAATACACACACAAGTGTGTACATATATATATGTATGTATGTATGAAGGAGGTAATTTTTATTGATGTTGGCAAAACAAGGTTACCAGGCCTTATAACCCAGCCCGAATTAAAATAAAAACATACGAACCATTTATACACAAAAAATTCAGAAAAATTACAGTTGCTCTAACTAAAAAGGAAATAAAGTCAAAACATTTCAGAGCTCTTGAATACCACTTCATTCTCCCTAAATATCAATTTGAAAATCATTATGGTTCGAAGAATCTTCTCACTTGCCTATTCTTCTTAGCAAGCCCTTAATTCCTAAGTATTATACCCAAAATTTCAAGCTATCACAGATTGATGATAAAGGCTACTACATGTTGAAAAAATTAATTGCTATCACACATCTATGCTATGGAGCTATCACAAGTTGATGTTATAAAGCGATCGTAAGTTAATCCTACAGGGCTATAACAAGTTGATGCAACTGAGCTATTGCAAGCTGATGTTATGGAGCTATTGCAAGTTGATGTTGCTTAGCTATCACAAGTTAATGTTATAAAGTTATTGCAAGTTGATGTTATAACGCTATTGCAAGTTGATGCTATAGAGCTATCGCAAGTAGATGTTATGGAGATATCGCAAGTTGATGTTATAGAGTTGATGTTATAGAGCCACACATTGTTATTATAGAGTTATCACAGGTTGATGTTAAAGAAATATCGTAAGATGAAGAGAAGATAAAATCGCATGTTGAAACAATGAGAAGCGAATGCAAGTTAAAGGGGTTATGGCTATCGCATATTAAAGGCGTTAAGGCCATTGCAAGTTGAATTATTGAAGCTTTTCCAGTTGAGTAAACACAATCCATCGTAGATTGGTAAAACTAAGCTATCACAAGTTCAAGAATTGGAGAAATCGTAGGCTGATGAAGGCAGACTATCGGAGGTTGAGAAAAGTACTATCTGGTCAGTGAAATAGCAAACCATAATTGGTCCAATTAGGTAGTGCCATCACAAAGATATTAATAGGGAGTAGTTCCACGTGTTAAAGCCATAATGTGTCATTATAACAAAATCTAAGCCTTCTATTTCTTATGACACCACATGTCAAAGGTCTAAGGGCTAAAATTCCCTATAAATAGATATACACCCTACAAAGAGGGGAGAATTCTGAATCATACTTCTTTCTCATTTTCATTTTTATTTGGCTAAAAACTTCACTTTGGGACTTTACTGGCCAGTTGGGTCAAATTCAAATTGTGACTTTGACATTCAGTTCTTAGACAATTTCCTATTTGAATATTTGACTATTTTGAACATGATGAACTAGCATACTTGCTCAAGAGCTCAATCTCTTGCCAAAGTATCACTAACCTTTTTGACCTATCATATGTTAAGTCCAAATTTTGGCCTAACATTTGTGGTGCTTTCACTGAGAGTTAAACTCAGGAGGAAACTACCTATTTGACCTCTCACTCTTACAAAAATGGGAAGAATAACAAAGAAATCCAATAAACAGGAACAAGTGGCCCTGCATGGAACTAGCCTTGAGCAAAATATAACTCTTTAATTCAATATCGAGAACATTGAAATAGGAAAAGCACGGTGCTAGTAGTCGCTGCAAATGAAGAAGTTATGATTAAAGCCATGCAAAAGCAACTTTAAACTATGTATGAAATATTTGAGCTTCTAGTTTCTCAAAAATTATCAAATATGTCCAAAAGAAAAGAGGTGGTAATGAGGTAGAAGCTGAATCATTCTAAAGAAACATTGATGCATTGGTCTTAAGAAGCAAAAGCATTGAAAAAAGCACTTTAGGTCCTCGAAAGAAAGATGAAGTTGTAAAGGTTTAGGTATAACAAAACTTTAACTTAGGAAAAGAAGTGGAAGTTAATAATAGAGCGACTCAAAAGGTGAACGAGAGGTTAAAATCTCTGCCTATATAGTCAGCTACTTCAACTTCTAAAAACGGGTACATACCAGAAAGAAAATATTATAGGGATGGGACATACTTGAGAGATTTGCCAAACAAGGTGATTAAAGACATGATAGATGTAAAAGCGAAAAAAATAATGGATCCTAAAATCAATAACTTTAGAGGAGTTCCATTCAACTAAGAAATTATGGTCATTCCATTGCCTTCTTATATCAAAATTCCTTCGATCAAATATGATGGATCAACTGATCCAAACGACCATTTGTTGGTTTTTGAAAGTCAAATGGATATCTACGATGCTCCAAGAGTAGTGAGCTGTAGATTTTTACCACACCACTTTCTTTGGGGCAACTTCAAAATGGTGCAGCATTTTCGAGAGAAAATCAGTTTCTTATGGGAGCAGTTTTCTAATGAATTTTCTGCACAGTTTTATACTCCTGAGAACCGATGTTGCTCCAGTTTTATACTCCGGGGAAAATCGACTCATACCACTGAATTGATAGGGTAAATCGATCCAAACATTTTGAGTACCGGTGTTCCTTCGACAAGGTCGAGAAGGTTCAAAGCCACCGAGGCGATGGGGAAAATCGATCCGAACCTCCTGAGAACCGATGTTGCTCCAGCAACGTCGAGAAGGTTCAAAGCCCCCGAGTCGATGGGGAAAATCGACTCAAATCGTCGAATCAATGGGGAAAATCGATCCAAATCTTTTTAGAACCAATGTTGCTTTGTCAACATCGGGAAGGTTCAAAGCCACCGAATCGATGGGGAAAATTGACTCAAACCGTCAAGTCGGCGGGGAAAATCGACTCAAATTGCTGAGTCGACGGTGAAAATCGATCCTTGTCTTTTAAAGTACTGGCGTTGCCTTGAAAATGATGAGAATTGCAAACCATCAAGTTGGTTGAGACATCAACTCATAATTGTCAAAACTGGACATCGTCCGTAGATAAGCGATAGGAAAAGGAATAAACCGAAGCTCGAAGATAAGCAACGTCGAAGGAAAATCCAAGGACTTGAGCTGTTCATGCACAAGTATCCGGAGATAGAAATTAATGCACGAACAGGATCTCTACACCGAACTTGGAAGAATTTATTATGATGAAAGACCGCTATAACGCATCTTTCTATTACAAACATCTAGGTTAGCATTAGCTGATGATGTGAACTTAAAGGAAGTCGATCACAGTCAAAGAAATGACAGCATCAAGAATCGAACGCTTGGAATCAGGTAATAGAGTCACAAATTCCTAGAGTTAGGAATTATTGAGCGAGCTAAACTTGGGGTAATCAAACGAATTGCTCATAATACTTGGCCAATCAATAAGTGCTCAGATTCAGCATCCGGAGCAATCAGCCCTGTGGACTGAGGCACATACACCAATACTTGGTCGAAACAAGCTTAACCGAACCAAATGGAAATAGCCATGGAGTAGGCAAAATTAGATTGTATTATAGCTCCGTCATGTCGAACAAATTATTTTGGAAGTCGCAATAGAGCTAAGTATCGAAACATGCTAAATAACGGTAGGAATATTGTTTACATGCACGGAGTTGCGATAAATAAATAACATAGAATAGCGGTACATAAAATACGGGAGAAGAACCCAAGAGAGATTACAACAGAAAAGCTAATCTTTCATTACTAATATCTTTTATGTACATAAACAAACAGCGGAGGCTGCACACGCACAATATCGGCCAGTTTCAGACTTAAAAGAAAAGGAAAATTACAAACTTGATAGACACACTGAAACAAAATGCAAAACGCTCAGCCGACACACATGCTATAGAGTCTTCCCTCTCTTGCAGCTCCATCCACATTTACCAGTCTTGCATGAATGAGCCTCCAACTTCGACCTTCTTTTGTTTTCCTTGTTGTGGGTAATGCCGCCCTCCAAGTGTGCAAACTCTCCTCATGTGGCAGGGTCAGATACCTTAGATCTTCCAACAACTGTACCTCCGTCCTTCGGCTTGCGAAGCTTGATTTTAGTTGGAGTCTTTCGCTCAACTGCTTCATTCTCCTTCTTCACTTGTAGCCCCTCCTCCTTCTTAAGTCTCTCTGCCATTATCTCCTTGTCGGTCGGTTCGAACCCGCCTATGATCGTCATATCTTCTTCTTGAGACATGAAGAGATCCTGCAGGTTCGGCAATGCTCCTATCTGCTCAAAGTCCGGTCCAGGGTCAAAGTTTGAAACTGGAATTGAACCTGAAACTGCTATGAAGACAATGGTGGAAGCAGTGAAGATGGCAGTAGCTCTCGAGCCCTGGGTAGCTGGAGGCAGAGACGTAAGAGACAGTTGACCTACAAGTTGGAAAACGCAATTGTATAGTTTAGTAAAGGACTCCTAAGTGAACTGAAGCTTTTGGAGTACTGGAGAAACAAGAGAAAACCTGATCCAGGAATTTGACAATAAACTTCGGCTTCAAAGCCCCATTCCCTGGTTTCCATTTCAGTAGGTCGCTCAATCACCGGGGGAAGTTACGGCTCATGCAAATCTTCAGAATCTGGAAAGGTGCGAGTGGTCACGGAACCAACACTTGTAGATGCGGAAATAGCCGTTGGTGGCCCCTAAGATTTGGAAGTAGATGTTTTGCCTTGACCCGAAGAACTCGAGCCAGCGAAAGCCTTAGCAGCGGCCTCAACAGTGGCATTCTCCCTTTCTTCTTTCAGAATCTCTCTACCAGCCGCAAGAAAGTCTATGTCCTCAGAACTAAGGTAGGTAGCTATTAGTTCTTCGTCAGAGCGCATGTCCCCATCTCGCTTAGACCTAATCAGTACTTTCTCATAAACGATGGTGAAAGTCCTAGGGTAGTTATCCCCTACCTACTTCATGCTTCCCTTATGCATGATGGTGCAAGCATAAAAGTGTAATACGGTAGCATCCATCAGAATCGTCATGTCTTCATGTGCTCTCTATAGTTCCGAAAGTTCCTCCCGAGTAACCAAGTGATCGATCTCGACCGCTAACTTGTCAGATTCAATCTTCTCTTTCCTTTGGCCAATTTTGCATTCTCCTCATGGAGTCGAGTGAGTTCTACGGCCTACTCAGCGCTGGTCAGATCCTAGGCCTTGATGGCATTCTCTCCTTCGGTGACTCGCTCCTTCAATTTAAATGATTCTTCATGAGTGTCTTTAAGATGATTTTTAATCATAAGGCATGCTCTTTCATGGACCTAGGTCGCTTCTTTCAGCAATTTATGACTTCCGGTCTTTCCCTTCAAGGTGGCGTCTCTATCTATCTTCAGCTGAAATATCTTGTTATCATGATCCTTGATCATTCTATAGTATTTATCCCCATCTACCTCAAAGGAAAGAATCTGCTGGTAGCTAGCTCGATTCGCATCAGAAAGAGCTCGAACAAGATGCTGCCACTCGAACCCAGCTTCCAAATCCTTGCAAACTATCTTAAGATTTCAAAGAGAGGCTACTCAATTTGTGGGTTTTATAGTCTGATCGAACTTAACCCCACGTAATAACAAGTGTGGGTAAGCAGCCTGAAGGAGAGCTAGACCTGACGGAAGCATATACTTCTCGGCATGTTTAGAAGGAGTAGAGGCAGCAGCAGTAGTAATGGCCCGAGAGGTTGGGATTTCTTGTAGGGAAACAGTCTGAACCTTGGTGCAGGGAGGAGTGATGGATGTTGTAGGTCCACAACGATCTTAAGAGTCTTGTGACGCTTATGAATATCGTCGGGTGAGTCACCTTCACCATCACTTCTTCTCTCCCCCCTCTCGCAATCTCTCTCCATAAGACAGGCTTCGTCGTCAGCCTCTCTATCTTTCCTTTTCTATCTCTCCTCATCAGTTTCACGGTGAGGACGCTGAGCTAGATCAGAAGTCTGATCTTTATAAGAGCTAGAGTGTTGGTAAAGCAGACTAAAGAGTCCACGACCCATCGAACCTGAAATAAGGAGAAGAATGGAATTAATGTCATAATTTTGAAATTATATTCAATCCAGGAATGTGTGTCAGTGATCCTATCCTAAGTGGAGTGTGTAGAGCCAATGACCCCCTATATACTCTACTAACCGTATCGGCATGGTTTCAAAGTCGGAGTCCCTTTACCTTCACTTATGAAATCACCCGGAGATAGGGTGATACCGCAACCAATCTCTCCTGTAATACCACTGATTGTAAAGTCCCCAAACTCGCTTAGATTAATAGAGATGTCTCTTAAAGGGCATGAGTGCGTTCTGTCTCCTACAGCGGTATCCAAAATTTGGCCTCCAGTTGGTTGATAAGTCTCGGTAATTAACTACTATGAAGGAGGCGATTTGGGAAGATTGAGGCTCATTTCCGACGATTCACCGCAGGACTCATCCCTTTTCCATAATGGCATGGAAATCACTATCATCATCATTGTCTACAGCCTCTTCCTCCTCCTTTACTACTATTGATTGTTTCCCTTCTCTTTTCTGGATCAGCTCGTCCTCCTCCGAGATTGAGGGCGTCCTACTCGTATCATCCCTATCCCTCGGGTTACCTTCTTCACCAGGCAAATCGGCCTCAACCTTAAGAGCTTCTCCAAGCCATATTTCGTCCGATGGACCAACTACATCCCCCTAAGCATTCTTGTTGGAGCTATAAGAGGGGGCAGAGGAATGGGTTTGCATTCTAGAATCACTTGGGGTTAGGGACTCGGCCACAACAGATCTTCCCGGTTGAAGTAGGCCATACTTTCGAAGGTTTTTGTTGGTCAGAAGGAAATCAACGGAATGTTGGGAAGGTTTAACCGCCTTTAAAATATCATGTGTCCCCTTATTCTCATCACTACCATCGTGAGTCGGGAATGCCTATGGTAAAATAAGAAGCATGTTAGTGGCTAAAAAACTCCAACTTGAGGGAAATAGAGAAATAGAAGCTTACTTCCAGATAACCAAAGACGGTTGAACTCCTATGGACATCGAACAAAGAAGTATTCATTCTTGAAAGATGAGTGCTTATTGTGAAGGTTCTCTATCAGCTTGTCCCCCTTTCAGGCTTCCATGATCATGTAGGATGGACAGTCTTTCCTTCTTTCAAATTGTAGATGATGAGTCAACTCGAAAAATCTTGGGGGGGGGTAGTTGAACCTATTCATGAATAGCACATATAGAGAACTTAGGAGCGCATAGCTGTTTGGATGTACTTAGAATGGAGCTAGTCCGAGTTCTTGTAACACCACTATCAGGAATTGATTAAACGGTGGCACGGCACCACCCAAGCACATATAGCGGTTGCAAGTAGTGAAGTCTGGCAAGGGGTTGTATGTGAGTTCTGCCATTGTCGGTAAGAGTACATCATCTTCTGGAATGCCATGCTAAAGATATATGTTTCGGAGTGATCTAGTAGTAAGAATCGAAGGAGTCTGCTTGGTGGGTCATGCAAAATTCTGAGTCGGGTAGGCAACTGACTGGTTACAGGTCCTACTGGTACAAGTGGGCCATAATATTCTAATGTAATTGGTTGTCTTGGTCTGACGGGAATAGATAGTGATACTAGAGCTGTCGAGGATCCAGCCTCCGAAGGTGTAGACGCTTCTTCACTGGACCTAAAGCAAGTAGACTGGTGAGTCATTCTAAATAATAAAACCGAAGTTCAACATGGTCAGGTATGTTTTATTTTGAATGAAATTCCCATGTGACCAACGCCTGGAATCCAAAGGAAGCCGACGTGTGTTGACCAATCAGATTCTGAGCATTGACCAGGGCGAGTGCAATGTGTTATCTACATGAAGTAGTCCAGTGTCCTGAACACCACGAATGGACCATCCTATGTAAATAGCTTGCTCACACTAGAAAAACAAGTCGCATTGCACTTTAAAATTATCTGCTTTGGAACTTACCCGTTATCGATTGAAAAATCGATAACGGGTCCATTGTCCAGAGCGACACAGAAAGCTTTTTCTTTTCAAGATCATTGGAAGTGCAGAAATAGAAAGTAGTGTGGATAATCTAAAAGGTTCGATTCTTGGGAATGAATCATCGTTTTTGAACCCATTCGCTGATCAGGACTTAACTGAATTTTGAAGAGGAACAGTCGAAGGTGGAAATTAAGAATAGGCTCTAGAGTGGCTTGCATTTCACCAAGGTAGAAGTTTAACTCTTACACCGACAAAACACGGTTCAAACCAAACCCTCTCCCTCCGATCAACCAAATCTAATCATTGTCACAATCATTACCGTGGAAAAACTAATCACTGGTGACCTATTCAAGTTGATTTGGAATAATTGGTTCGGGTCTAAGTCGATTGGGGCATGACAACAAATGGGGTGGTGTTGCTAAGCAGCGGTGGCAAGTAGGTGGTGATGACAGAGGATCGAAGACGGGGGCAGTAGATCTAGGGATCGTTCGGGGGCTTGAATGCAAGTTGGATCGGCAACAAAGAACTGGGATGAAAACCCTAAAAAATCTCGGTCTAGATAACTTGGTAGAAGACGAAGACAAATGAAAGTAGAGATTGAAATATTTTCTAAGTATAGAATATACGAGAAATAAGACAATTTGGCACCGAGTTAAACTACTTGGTCCTAAGTTATTTTCCTCTTCCATTTTCAACTGAAAGCATCGTGAAGAACTTCCATGCTAACCCAGGGCGCGACATAGACTCCAAAGAGCAGACTAGGTTACTAATGTAGAAGAATGGAGTTTCAGCTGAAACTAAGTTAAACATGTAAAGTAAAATCAACCGGGTAAAAGCAACGTCTTGAGATGACATTCAAACGGCTAAATGGAATTACGCAGGATGGCATTCTAGGATTTGTTTTGTTCCAAGGCATGCTTTGTTTTCAAATAAAGCATACTTTGGGGGGTAAATGTTCACTGGTTTTTAACCAGGTAGAAAACAACAGGAGCTAGAATGTTAGGAAGAAGATAAAACGACTCGAAACTTGGTAGGGATGCTTAGAAGAGGGAAAGAAGAGACCGTATAAATTTTCACCTCCAAACTGCCTAAGGAAACAATTCGACACCGAGTCATTTTTTCACCGCGAATCAGCTCACCAACTTCATACGACCTATTCTCTACTCCTCCAGTGTGTGCTCAAGTGTTTTCATGAGGTTTTGATGACCAATCATCGAGTTTGAAGAGAAGACAACCCAAGTGGTCAAGTAATCCAAGTGATTAAGGAACTATCACCAAAGTCAACTAAACGATTAGAGAAAAAGTATGAGACACATCAACTTGGAGATAGGATGAAGGAACAAAAGAAGATGAGCCATTCCCAGCTAAGAAAATAAGACTCGGGTATGAGTTGTTTTTACAACTCGTGTTGCCTTCGTATCTTCAGTGTTGCTCTAGGCCAACTACTAAACTCTGCTAAACAGGCTTTTGACCCAACACCTCCTCTACCTCTATAAATACAAACTCATGGACAACTAAAAGGGGATCTATTTTCTGCCATCACTACGCGAAAGCTCTTCCTTTTCTTCATCTTCTATCCCCACACAATAGTCATCAAGGCAGCTACTCTAGGACTTAGAATCTGTCAAACCCTGTACTAGTGACTTATTCTCTCTCTAACCTTTTGTAATATCAAACAAACTACATCAAATCAATAAGCAACAAAGCTATAAAGTGGACATAGGCCAAAGATTTCCGAACCACTATAAAATCTTGTGTCTCTCTACATTATTTCTATTATTTTCCTTTTATTTTAACTATTATTTGCTATATTTAGGTCTTACATGTTTCCTACAATCTATTCTTGAGTGTTGATCCATTTCTGGCGCTAACATGTAGTATCATTAATTATTACTTTTTTTTAATAAAACCATACACACATATAATATATGTTATTTATTATTGTGTAAAATATACCATATACTATATGGTATTTTTTCTATCTATAAAAACATATTTACATCATTAATGTTTTATTAATAATATAACTTATTATTATTTTTTACAATCAACATCATATATTATTGCATATTGGTAATACCAATTATTAGTATATTTATCATTAATGTCATATATTATAATTTCATTAACATACCATTAATTATACATTATATTATTGATATTAATATCATATATTATTATCTTATTAATGGTTTCATTCATTGTTGCTTTTTATTATCAATATCATATATTATTATTTTATTAACAATAAATTATTTGTATTTATGATAATACCACTCATTTTATTTTCTCTCACCAAATACCATATTCATTACTTTACAAACAAGTACCTAATGATGGATTTTGATTACAAATAATTTCAAAGTGATAAAATTTCATAGCTAAATTGATAATGACAAGACTTCACCTTTTTTAACGGTTGACCATCCCGGTCCCCGTTACAAATAGAGTGATATTTATATTTAACAAATCATTTCATCTCAAATGATTCCAAAAAAATTGGTAGCACTTTCCCTTATATATAATATCGTGTGTGGAAGAGTGTACACATGGAAAAAATAGGAATTATCGAAATTTTGCCAACCATTCATGTTGAGATGATTTGCGAAACATATAAATCATTTTGTTTATAATTTATCCAATATTAGGATATATCCAACAAATACTATATCAGATGAACACTAATTTCTATTCTATTAAAAAACAAATACGTATATAGCGATCATATATTGTACTTGTCAAACAAGGCCAATCTATCTATAGGATTTCATAAATAATACACCAACTACTTTGGACATATGAAGCGACAGTGCTCGGTCTTAGGCAAGAGCGAATGAGTTATGCAAGCTTATGCACTTAGGGTGGTCCCTACTGCAAATAAACTGCCAGTTGAGGTAGATGAGGGAAAGAAAGTTGTAATGAAAGGTGTACCACTTATTTTCTATTTTCATGTTCGTACCTTATATGATACTAGAGCATCTCATATCTTTATATCCAATGGCTTGGTTGAAGTTTGCAATCAGAAACTTGCATTGTGCATAATCCATAGTAGGGTCTATTCCTATTAGGGAATCGGCACACCGATCTATGATTTGTTACGGGTTGAAATTATTTATAAGTGGTGTGGAATTCTTATGTAACATATATGTACCTAGCATTCCAGGGTATAAATTGATACTAGAAATGGTTGGATATAACCTTATGGGATAGTATGGGATTATGACAGTAGGGTGATTCGAAGCAATGGAAAACATGATTTCAATGTATATTATGAGCACAATAACTTTATTACTCTATGACATCGAGTTACTTGTATTCCCTTGATCTACCACATTATAAGTTATCTTCTTTCACTATTGTTCAGGAATTCCTCGATGTTTTTTAAAAAGTTTCTATTTTGCCACCTTGAAGAGAAATTGAATTTCAAACTGATCTCAAGAAAGACACCAAGTTTGTTGTTATTCCACTTAGACATATGGATCCAAAAGAAAGAAGGAAATTAGATAAGAAGGTTTCCGAGTTATTGCATAAAGACTTTATTCGTAGAAATATTTCAGACCGGGAGCACCAGCATTTTTTTCCTTTAAGGTGGATGGTTCTTTACGAATATGCATCGATTATTGAGAATTGAATAAGCTGACAAAGAAGAATCGTGACCCATTACCTTGTATAAACAATTTATCTGATCAGCCAATGGGAGCGCAGATATTTTCTCAGGTTGATTTGGCGACTGGTTTTCATCAGTTAAGGGTGGCTAGTGATAGTTTTGCTAAGACTGCTTTTCTATACTAAGCAAAATATTCGAGCGACTAGTTATTCCATTTGGACTGTCCAATGCTTTGGCATATATTGTCGATCTGATGAGTAGTGTTCATAGAGCAGTCGAACAGTTCATAGTAGTATGTGTTGATGATATTAGTGTTTATTAAAGAAACAAGAAAGAGCATAAGCAACATCTAAGAGTAGTACTTTATGTATTAAGGAAGCACAAGCTAAAGGGGAAATTCTCTAAATGTAATTTCTAGACAAGAGCGGTTCGCTTTCTTAGTCATGTTTTATCCGAGCATAGATTATCTATTGATCTGAACAAGGTAACAGTGGTACAAGATTGCCATGTACCGAAGAATTCTATGAATGTTAAAGGTTTTCTTGGTTTGGGCGGTTATTATAGGAAGTTCATCAAGGATTTTAATAGGGTTTTGGCACTGTTGATGCAGCTTATTAAGAAGAATTTATTTTTCTCATCGGATTCATAATGTGAGCCTGTATTTTTTAGATTGAAAGAGTTGCTAACTACTGCGCTTGGATTGACGATTCTAGATTGCACTGATCCTCTTACTATTTATACTGATGTTTGCGGTACCAGACTTGGAGCTATATTTGTGAAAAAAAACAATGTAGTAGCATACGCTAGTAGACTATTAAATACCCATGATAAGAGTTATCTAACTCATGATCTTGAGTTAGAAACTATTGTATTTACACTTGGTCTTGGAGAGATTATTTATTGGAAGAGAAATTTGAGTCGTATACGGATCATAAACCCATCAGATATTTATTTCCTTAAAAGAATCTGAATTTGAGACACAAGAGATAGAGGAGTTGTTAACTTCATTTGACTTTTGTATATCATACACTCCATGCAAAGGAAATGTGGTGAAAGATTATTTGAGTAAGAAGCTTGTGACATTGATTTTTATGTTAGTGGAATGGAGACAATTAGAGTTTATCACTGATTTTGGTTTCAGATCAACGCTAGAATTACTATTTAGATTGTTGGCAGCTTTAGAGCTTAGACCAGCATTTATGGATTGTACATGCTAGGGCCAGAGAAATGACTAGGCATTAGCAGGTATTATGGAGCAGATAGAGAGGTGTGAGTATTCCTCTCACTTAGACAATTATTTTATTGATTTGAGAGGATATATGCGACGTAATGGTAGGTTGTGCATACCAGAAATTAAGGAGTTAATTGATGAGGTTTTATCAGGGTCTCAATATTCTAGGATGACTATTCATCAAGGTGGAGACATGATCAGAGATGTGAAGAGAGTTTCTACTGGCCCAAGATTAAGAGATGGGTGGCATGATATATTGTTAGATGCTTAACTTGTCAGCGAGTCAATGTGGAGCAAAGAAAGGAAAGTAGGTTGCTACTTTCATTAGACATTCCACAGTGGAAATGTAAACATATATTGATGGACTTTTAGATGGGCTACATAGGAGCAGAAGAGTGAACGAGAGCATTATTTGGTTGTATTGATCGTCTGACCAAATAGGCTCATTTCATTCCAATATGCAGTACAAGGACAACAACATCATTGGCTACATTGTATGTGAGAAAGGTGATTAGAATACATAGAGTTGTAGTAAGCATATTCAGTGATAGTGATCCACTATTTACTCGTAGTATTAGAGGAGCCTTCAAGATGTTTTAAGAACATAGTTGAATTTTCAGCACTCCTTATCACCCATAAACAGATGGATAGACCAAGAAGGTGAATAGAGTATTGGAAGATTCATCGTGGGCATGCATTCTAGATTTTGAGGGACCTTGGAAAGATCACTTGTCCTTAGTAGAGTTTATTAATAACAATATCTATCAAGCGAGAAAATGCATGATACCATTGTAGGCTTTTTATGGATGACCATGCAAATCCTCATCTTGTTAGTATAAGGTAAATTTTAGAGTTATATTTGGACCAAACATGACTAAAGAGACTTTTGAGAAAGTGGAGTTGGTACGAAAGAGAATGAAGTTTTTATAGTATAAACAAAAATTATATGTTGATAAGAGATGTATAAAGCTGGAGTTTGTAGTCAGTGGTACGATATTTGTGGAATCTCACAATCGAAGTATATTGTGTGTTTTTGTAGGTCGGAAAAATTTGCACCGTGTTTTGTTTGGTATTTTCCAATATTACAGAGAGTAGGAAAATTAGATTATAGAGTGGACCTTTCTAAAAAGATAGGAGATGTTCATAATGTTTTTCATATGTTATGTCTGCAAAAGCGTATTCATGTTCCAATTGTCATGGTCGAGCCGAATCAGGTAGAGGATGTGAAAGTGAAGTCGGAGTCTATAGCACCTTGTGGACCTATTCGTATTTGAAGAGACTTCAAAATAAAGAGGTGGGGTCGATCCAAGTACAATAGGGAAACGATCCAGTGAATAGCACTTGGTAGATAGAGGAAAAGATTTGTTCTTCTCATCCTAAACTCATTACTGATATGTTTTCCATTTATTTAGTCTAGATTGCTTAGGCTAGATTGGTTGTTATGTATGATTGTTTTGGATTATATTGACTAATTTTTTCAGTTGTATGTGTGACCATGTAGATTGTATGGGTCGTTATTATTGCTATTTAGTATTATTAGGCTACGGTTAGCCTTACCTAAGGAGATTTTATATTGCATGGACACTTTGATGTAGTGTATGACTTGCATTCATATAGAACTTCTATGTTTTATATTAGAATGTTCGCATATATGCCTATGTTTCCATGACATTTTCATAGGCTGATAGTTGTAATTTTTGCATTAGATATATATGCATCACTTATATTTATATATTTATGTTGGTATGGCTTATAAGTATATTTGACTACATTTCTAAAGGTTGTATAAATGTATGCAGTGTATATGTTTGTATGATTTCCATTGACACGAGAGAGATCGAGTTACGTTGGTCATTCTTTGGAATTCTGGTTATGAAATTCTTTTAAAGAGTAGAGAATGTAATACCCATAAATCCAAATAGTTATACAAATGTTAAATGAAGAGTAAATTAGTAATTTCGCTAAATAAGGGTAAAACTAAATTTCTTAGAAAAAAATGAATTAATTAGTGAAACCCGTACCATTGCGAATGTCATTTTTTCAGATCAAGTTCCAATATAAGAATGTCTTAATCGAATAATAGGCTTAAAAGCTATGACTAAACTTGTAGTTGGGTTTGAATTGGGCTAGTTGGTGCTACGACCCATTGGTACCAAATTTAGAATAAACTAGGTCCCTAATGCATAAGGGAGAGTATGTATGGTTACTCTTCATTTCCTCCTTCTTTCCAAATGAAACAAGCATTAAACCTAAACCAACATTTACAAATTTAAAGGAAAATCTTTATCAAATTTAACCAACATTTAAGCCAAAAGGATTGGAGCAAAGAGGGCAAAAAGAGATATCAATACCAAATGGATTCATGGAGTTTAGAGAATAGGGTAAGATCTAAATAGTGAAGAAGAGGATTTCAATCAAATTTGGGGCTTTTTCAGATAAGTTGTGGGTTAGAATTAATTTACAATGATATATAATCTCGTATATGCTTTTAACTCATTGTTTATAGCCTAAGATAAGTTAATTGCATAATTGATATGGTTTAGATATCGATATATATCCAACATGGGATTTGCGATTAAAATTGAGTAATTGGTCATTAATGATTAATATAACCTTGGCTCGAGAATGGGTATGAAGATTAATAGGGAAAGGTACATAAATGAATCATAAATAAAATAGCTCTATGGAAATGATTCTATAGTATATTAACTTGAAATTGACATGGACTCCATAACATAATGTTGTATCTATAGTTTTATATGTGTAAGCACTACAATAATGATAAAGAATGATGTAGAAAGAGATGAACCATATCCACATGAAATTAAGATAGTACTATAATAACAAGGAGTTAGGTAAGAGGGTAATATGATAAACTTGATAAAATGAACATATAGACATTGTATTATGTTCAGACAACGTACATCAAGATATACATACATACATACATACATACATACATACATACATATAGTCTAATTATATATTCATTACATGCTACGTGAAAAGCTTCATAAAGCAATAAAAACTAGAAATTTATAGTAGGTCAAACGTCTGAATTGATAATTCAGGCATTTGAAATTTTATAAAGTAATCCCGCAAATTTCACGTTCATTTTCACAAAATTAAAACGTTCAGACATTTGAAATTAAATAAAGGTGAAAGTTATGGTCAGGTTTCTAAAGAGATAAAGGGAAATTCCCTTTAGACGTTTAGACATCTGAACATTACAATTAGATGCCTGAATTGTGTTCAGACACCTGAAAAGGTTAGCCAGACATTTAAAAGTCTATATGAGTGCGAATTAAACCTAGTCCCTGTGAGGCCTATATAAATGGTCTAAGATAATTTAGATGGATCGAGTGACAATGCTAAAACGTTGAATGATATGTACAGGTATGCATAGAGTGATACTCAAAGAAATGTTTGATATGAATCAAGTTGGTTACTATATGTGGCTAGGTCTTATCACATACGTTGCAAGGACCATGATAGCTAGAGATGTCTATCTAAGTCACTATAGTGGCTATATTTGAATCTTAGTTTCAATAGGTCAACTGTAGTAGGGATAAGGATTGGCATACGACCAACTTTCATAAAGAGAACATGGTCTACCAAAGTAAATATATTAGAATGCGATTAAATGATTATAACACATACCAATACCGAGGTGTTGTTGACCATTATCATCGCCTCGATGACTGATATTGGGATATTTGTTGACCTTATCACCATCTCAGTGTTCTATATTGATCATAGTTATGTGATATTGATATGGAAATGATTACAATTGTAATGTTATAGAGTGATAGACCAAAGTTGATAGACACAAGGAACTCAGAGATAGTAAGTGCAATATTAGTGTATAATGATTTATCAGCATTTTGGTATCATATACTTAAAGATATTTTCTCACCCACCAGGCATTTGTCTAACACCCTCTATATATTTTTTGTGTCTATTTGTGATAGGTTGACAGTGGTATTAGGGAATGCTCGATGTGAGAAGGCGATAACGAAGATCCGATGAAGTGCATTTTATTTTATATTCTCTTGTCATCTACTATTTTCAATACATTGTATTTATGCTACACCATTGATTTGAAAATGTTATCCTTAGAGTGATGTAATTATATTTATAATTATTATCTGGCTACATTCGGATATCTTATTATATGTGTATTATATTTCATTCCTTTTGTGATGACCGCCCTATACCATAGGCACATATAACAACTAAATAGTGTGGTGCAGTCATGCTCGGCTGATATAGGACGATCATCAAGATGCATAATAATAAACATAGCACATAACATATCATATCATATCTCATAGCGCATGGATAAAATATAATATCATAGTTATAACAGAAGAGATGGTAATAACTATGTGAATAAATCATTAGAGTATAGATCCACACAGTTATACATCAAATGTCATAGAGTTTATACAATGGAAACAAACTCAAAAACTATCTCAAGTACAATATAAGCAGTCACTGCTAAGGCTCCCCGGTATTTCACAGCGGAATAAGCGTAGAATCCATATAAGTATATAATACAAGATAGCTCCATCCAGCTCGTCCTCCGACTAGCTACTGTATCACCTAGACCTGTTATCTAGTCTACTCATTTAAGGGTATCCAAGATAATAAAAAGTAAAGTATAAAACCTTGGGTCAGACAACAATCTGGTGTGAGCCGTAAATAAATCTCAAAATACTATATAGGTAAATACGGTAAGGAACAAGAGTACATGAACCATACCTGACCTGTCCTTGCAACCAAAGAGTTAGCACATAATATTATAATATGCTAATCTACAAAATCATAAAGGTACAATACAGAATACTATAGTGGATTTCCAAATATCCCAATCTCCAGTATTACTCCTAATCATATCCCCGAGAGATAGTCCACTAACGGAAAGCAACCAAAGCATCCATCAAACAAGAGTCGCTATCACTTATCCATGTGCTTTGAATATACAATAGCTCGTATGGCCCCTTTACTGTCAGGGACTAATGGAAATTACGGTTCTCTGTTATACTCTTTTATCTCGCAACCAAAGCTGGATACGTGTCTTGCAGCCCAAAGCTGGACACTAGACCTAGAGCCATAGGTCCAGGGTTTACGGATCCTTGCTACCAATCCATGGGCGTTCCTACTTATAATACCCCTGCTTCGATTACAACAGAAAACACTCCGAGCATCAATGATTCCTTAGCGCATACTTTTGGATCCACCTTTGGTCCATTTGGATATCGAGTCCTTCTTGCTCAATCCTGTTTCCATTATTCACGAGGAACCCATCCACATTACTCGATCCTACGGCTTACTCCTTTATGGGCCGCCATCTTCAAAACCTACTCCCAACACGAGCCAACATCCGAAGATTGTAGCTTTTCATCATGCTGTTACATTGTCATCCAACCTAATGCGAACAAGCGACCACCTCCAGCATGACTTACAGAACCTCAACAATAGTCCCTAGAAGTTCCAACTCCATACCCTATGCCATGATAACTCAATGCCCACTCATTTATGAGTCGGTACCGACTCATCCACTTAGCCTTCCAGTAGTTAAGTTTCCTCACATGCCTCTAGTACTCTTCTTCAAGTGCTTTAAACCCTGATACATCGCTTCTTGACAACTCGGCCCCCAATCCAAAGATCCACTTATAAGTTCTAGAGATAACTCAGCACCAATCCAACACATAGCCAAATTTTCCAACATCTTGTTGTAGAGCAACTCCTTGGGCCAAGCTCTATCCAACCATGCAAGAGATCGACTCATAGCACTTTCCCCCATAACTAGGTGCTGGCTCATCTCGATAACTCGGTGTTGAGTCTTGCCTTCAACTCTAAATGAGGTGCGAAATATCATGTAGGCTCCTGGTTTGTTCCAGAGCCTCTCCTCTAAGTTTCGTCCAATTTCGATCAACTTTGCTTACGATTTGCCTAATTCACCAATTTATCTTCCTATGCATCCAAAACACTAACAAACAACATCAAAGCACAACATACAAACATAGAATCACAATAATTACATCCATCCATACATGATATAAAATCAATTAAATAAACAACACATAGAATTATAGCAATCGAGCAATTCCTAATCCAAATCTAAGCAATAGTGAACATATTAACATGAGTGTGGTGAATTACTAAACAATTCCTAGAGATCATGTTAGAGTTTATCAATCTAGGGCACAAACATATGTTAACATGTTATTAAAGTTAGAAAAAGGATTTTAGGATTAAAATCATGTTAAAACCCATAATTCTACCATATAAACATGCATAAGATAGTGAGAAGTTATAAATCACTCACCAATTACCAAATTCAACCAATTTGTGCTAATCTAATTCAGAGAGTGAAGAAAAGCACTTCAAATCAAGCAAATTGATGATCTCTATCTTCTAATTAAGGTTATAGTCTCTAATCCACAATCTAGTTTGATTTAGATTGCAATTTGGATGAATTAGGATGAATTTAGAGCTAATTAGGGTTTAGACCTGATTTTGAATGAGTGGGAAAAGTTCTAATTTGACTCATACAGCCCTTATTTATAGTAATCTCTAATTAGAATAATGGTCCAATAAATGGGCTTAATTAATTACACACTAACTCTAGCCAGCATCTGTTAAAAATTAAAACAGCCATAACTTCCTTACCATAAGTCTGTTTTTCTATTATGACCGCTCTACGAAATGGGAAACTATCATCCTAAAGCAATGGAACTGGTTTGAGATCCTAATTTGAGTCCTATCAAAAGTTGCCCAAACAGGATGTTCAGGGTCAAAATTGTCACATAGAAATTCGCGAAAAATCATAGGTGTGCAAAATGTCCCTAAGTTTAATATCCCAAAATTATAGAATTATACGATCTTATATGAATAAAATAAAAATATTCACGATCCTCCAATATGTAAAAAACGGGTCGTTGCACTTCATTGTCAATTCTAAAAGTTATAGCTAAAGCAGATAACTCTGTGTACATTGTATATTATATTTCACCATAATGATCCTTTATTTACTACTTTTGATATTTGTGCATCAATTAGAATATAGAATCAATAGGTCATGAATGGTCGGTTGTTACATAAATACTTTTTATCTTTCTTCCTCCTCAACTAAAAACTCTAACCGCATGCACTGTTTGCTTACCTCAATGTTTTAGGCTGCCTAAAGCCACTAATATTGTCGCCGCTACAAGCCACGAGTTTCTCTTATTTTGACAAGTCCATCCACACCTTCAAAATCATGCTCGATATTGTATTTGCTAAACCCTAACTTTTTTGCTATCAGTCGATCTACTACAACCAAGTTGCTTGAGGTTTCACCACTATTCCAATCCTCATATCATCATTAGTTTATCTACTCATGATTCATGTTGTAGCTTTGAGTTGATCAAAGATTTTTAGCCAAGACCGGGTGATGCGGGTATGCGTATGTATTATGCACAAGATGCATAATGAAAGAGGGAAAAAGTTCCCTTTCTTTGTAAAATCAATTATAATATTAAAAGTAGGAAATTAAACAAATTAAATATATGTGAACAATTTTTAAATTCAAAGATTTCAATAAAAAAATAGATAATGAATATATATATATATATGAATGTATGTGTGTGTGTGTGTGTATTTGTGTGTGCACACGCGCACGTGACACACATATGTATTGGAAAAAATGATAATGAAAACTAAGATATACTCGATAATATAGCTAGTCGATAACACATTGAACCATCAGGTTCACCTTAAAGGGAACATTTCTCTAACTTAATGGTGGAGTTTCAAAGTTTAGCATTAAAATATAATTTATTTTGGACAAAGGGAATAAAGTTCTATGTATCTAATGGAGGGTTTATGTATCTATTTATAGCATCAAATGCTAAACATATCTCCTTAATATATTTCTACCGAGCCGAACTTTATTTATTAATTTGGTTTAATAATCCAATCGAATAGTAAACCATTCGGCTATTATTAATATGGTTGGCCCTCAAATTATTAATCAATATTCATAATTTTAACTACCATAAATTTTAGATTATTTAATAAATATTATTTTCGACCTATATAAATAATTAAATAAATATATATAACAATTATATATTTTATTAATTAATTTATTAGCCTTCTAATAATATTAAAAACTAATAATAAATTAATCAATATAACAATTATATTAATTGCTCCATAATAATAATTTATAACTTTATAAATCATTTCAACAAATTATTTTTGGTCGAAAACCGAGAGTAGCGGTTGTGTGACTCCTAGGTTTGAGCTCAGCCCTCGGTAATATTTAAATACTAAAGTCTGTGTGGACTTTGCTGAAGCATGATAGTGGACCCAAGCTCGGTTGTTTATATAGTATCTAGCTGAAATCCAATTTCTTGTCTTTTAAAGTGACACCCTTAAGAAAAGATATATTGTACATGTTTTCTCTTTGTCGTCACTATATAACATAGATATCTAGAGCTTGGTCAATAGCCAAAACTCCATATATATATATATATATATATATCCATAGTCAATTATAAAGTCCAACATTAAAGTCCATGGTTCTATCCGATAACAATCATTGACTAACCGATTCGCTTTGGCCAAAGACTTTGACTTTACATTGAGTTTTCGACTACCAATTATGGTGATACTAACCTTCTATTTAAAGTAGATGAATCCTCTCTTGAATAATATTCCACTTCAAGTGGTTTAATTTATATCCAACTATGGCCTTAACACTATCAGAGTTGTCATGTGATTGACCATAATCAAAGTATATTTTATAAATTTAAGATTCACGGTACTTTCAAGTCAAAATACTAGTGTAAATAATAATTTGAGATGATCTGTTTTACTTTTAATATATAGAAGACTCTCATTGAGTTGTTCTGTAATTGTTCTAAACAACTACACATACGTAACCTCTTGGTGTCACCAACGGTCAGAGTAATTCACCATACATTATATGGAGAACATTACATAGATTGCTCTCAATGGATATATCGACATCTCATTTTCAATATAGCTTAACTACAAAAACTTAAGTATAAGTATTTATTTTATAGAATTCAATCCCTATGGTTATGAACACATTCGTAGCTGCAATTGATTAATATTTATCCTAAGGATTTTTGACTTGTATGTAGTTAAAGCATTTAAGACACTATTTAAATCACAATAAACAATATATATAATATATAAAATAAAACCAAAATTTTGATTTATTCGAACAAGATTCACAATAGGAGTTAAATCAAGTTACATAATAGCCCCAAGGAATTTTTTAACTCTATTGATCTCCCACTTACACCTGGGCTAATTATGGTTACTCGTAACCATAGTCTCAATTAGTTTAACTAGAAAAAACTGAGAAAGCAGCTGAGTGAGTGGATCTATAATATTAATATTTTGTATCTACTTTTCGACTATACTTCTTCGTCATTGATAAGCTCTTTGATCATGTGTTAATGACATAGAACATATCTCGACATCTTATCAAGCTGTCGGTTTCTACTATAATCTATATTGCATCATTATTATCACAATAAGTTATTAGATTCTCAATCGTCAGAACCATGCCTAGTTTTCTTATACATTTGCAAACATATATTGCTTTCATTACGACACTATTTAAGACAGTGTATTTAGCTTTTATTGTTGAATCTGGTGCAACCTCTTTTTTGAACATTTCCAACTTATAGCCTCTTTACCAAGAGTGAACATGAATTTAAAATTGACTCACTATATTCAATCTCACTTATGAAGTTCAAGTCTGAATACTTCTTTATAAATAGTTAATTATTTACATAAACATCTATAGTATTTTGTAAATACTTGAGAATACTCTCAACAACCATTAAGCTATTTTAACTCACATTTGATATTCACTCGCTGCACCAAGTGCATAAGTGAATTTTGATCTAGTATATAACATATCGTATATGATGGTTATTATTGCCGATGCATAAGGAATCTATCTCATATACTCCATATTAAATATTTTAATATGGTATTTATGTATATCGATTAGGATAATCCCAACATCCTCTAATACTGAGTATAAAGGAAGCTTTTTCTTATCCTTCATCGAGACTTAAACAACTAAACTTCAAATGATTTTAACATGGGTACATTATTACCAATTAGCAGCATGTTGTTACTTACAATTTAGAAATTACTTAGTACCATCTATTTTCTTTCTTAAAAACACACACTACCTCTACATTTTGACTAAAGAAACTATTTGAATTCTTTGTAAAAATACATGTTCAACCTCTAGATGCTTGCTTAAGATCATATCTTAAAAAGTCCATAATCTATGTTATCGCACCCATAGACTTTGAGATATTTTGGCTACAGTATGTAAATAATAGTCTTTGAATCATTATTTTAAAGTTTTGTTTCAATGTCAATGTACCAAAACACATAGTTGTATTTTTCAATAATTAGCGAGTAGAATCTGAATGGACTTAAACATGTTAATTAGTGAATTTCCTTAGCTAATTTCACCATTTGAAATTGATAAGGTCATTTCCTACCAACCTTGATTTGTACTTTTCTAATTACATTAGTCTTCCTATCGAAGACTCACTTGCGACCAATGGATCAAATCCTTTTAGTTACAGTTACCAAAATAAAAAAATTCAATGTACTAGAATACATTGAGGATTTAAAGCATCACACTATGTTGCCGAGTCTATACTCTCCATGGCTTGTGGACAACTAAGGAATTTGTCATTAGGAATAATCAACTTTCTCAATATCAGTAAGAAACTCATAGTTTCTTTTCAATCCACAAGATTTCCTATTAGACATTCTAACGAGTTGTTTCCTTTTAGGTTTGGTTAAATCCGTATCATCTACGTAATCAGCTTCTATGATACAATCTTAAATCGTATCCAAGTCCATTGCTCTAATACTAATTTCTCTAGAAAAAAATTCCTTTGGTAAGAAGATGATGTGTCTTGAAACAATAATTTTTTTTTTGATGCGATGGAATAGGTATTCAAAACATTTTATGAACTGCCTGTAGACTTATATAAAATAAATTTAGCCTTGGGTTTATGAGACTTACATTCATAACGTAGATTGGATAACCACATATCTAAAATTATTTAAGATAAGTTTCTTTCTAATTCATATCTTATATGGAATCATAATTTCAGCTTTAGGTAAAACTAAATTCAACACATGTGCTTACTTTTAAGTACATATCCTTATAAAAAGAAGTAACTTAACTTCACTCATTATCAATTGTACTTTGCCCGACATAGTATGATTACTCATTAACAATACATCATTGTGTAGCATAGAGAGGAGTGAAATTGAGAATAGATCATATTCTCTTTTAGGCACTCTTGGATTCTTATCCATGATACTCGCCTATTCGATTAAATCAACTTGTTTACTTCTTTTACATGTTATATTTTTCTACTTCCGTTTATACTCTATGAAATTATCATATATATCTAACTTATGTATCGAATACACATGTTCATATCTTTAAATTCATTAGTGAATTTAATGAAGTAAGTTGGTCCACCTTCGGTATCATTAGAACTTGGACCACATACATCTATATGTATCTACCTGAAGGGTTCTTCAACTCTTTTGTCATTCTCACTATACGAGTGCTTTGTCATTAATCATCTAAGAACAATTCACAAGTATCATTTGAGTCACAATCACATGATTAAATAATAACTTATTAAAGATATGTCTTAGCCCATGATTCCAAACTAATTGTTAAATATTTTATATACTTCTGCATTTTCTATATAGCTAACACATCACTATTGTTATGAAAATGAATATCATCTTTGAAATACCTAAAATAAATTTATTTCATAATGAATATTCATAATATTCAAATTAAAAAAATTCTATGTCTATGTTTGGTGAAAATAGTTATTGTTTTATAAATAATATTTGATAAGCATGAAAATATTTTGCAAACATTGTTGTATCCATTAGCAATTGTTATATGGCATGCTCTCATTATTTTCGTTGTTACAATAATGTTACAAAATGTTATTATCAATTTAAGGACAATATAAGCATTAACATAAATATTTATGGCTTGAGCATGCTCAACAACTATAAGTATGGATAATACTCTATTTTATTGTGAATTATTAAAAACAACATTGTTTTAGGTTCGTAATTAAAAAATAATAATCATGAGTATTATCCTCTATAAGGAACAATGAGTATTCGCAACACACAGCAACATCATTTGACATTATACACACAATTACATACATGTGTATTTATTTCTTATAAGTATTATGGGTTTTATTTCAATTAACTTCTAAAATCATATTTTTATTTTATTTTACATAATTTATATCAGATTCTCTAATTTAACTATAAATTTTATAATATAATATTAAATCTTATATTTATATATGTATTATTATTGATTAATATTCCAACTTTATAGTAACCTTTATAAATAATAAAATTTATATTTCATATATGGTTTATATTTATTTACTTATAACTCTTATGATTTTAAATTCAAAATAATTTCAATTTTTTTATTTACAAAACTCAAATTTAAATAATTTTAAGTTTTCTTACTTATTTATAACCTTCATGAATTAACATTTAAAACAATTTTAAATTTTATTCATACGCTTTGTAAATTTTAATTTTAATTTAAAATGATTTAAAATTAATTTATTTATAACATTTATGAATACAAAATTTAAAAAAAATTATTCATTATCTTTATAAATTCAAATATAAACCAACTTTAAATTCAAATTTTATATATCTCTACTATTAATAAAGAAAATTCAATCCATTAATTTTCATCGTGTCTTTTTGAAATTTCCAAAATGCCCTCTATATTTTTGCATCACGCATGTAGCGTGCGTCCCACTAGATCTATAAGAATATGACCCATTAACCCACTTCATAAAGGAGTTAGGTCACCCATTAATAGTCATTTATTAAAATGTTCTTACTCATTTATGATTCTTTATTAAATGGATCTTAAATGGATAACTCGTATATTAAAAACCAAAATTTGAAAACCTAAAAAACATCTAAAAGATTGAATATTAAATTTGAATAGTGAAAGTTCGAAAAGAATATTAAAATTTCTAAACCTTTTAATTTGAATATCAAAAATTTGTACTGGAACGATTAGGCAGAAGGTGTTATTCGTACTGATTCGAAATCAGGCATGATTTTGACCAATGAACTCGCATCCACTTTACAAACAATATAGAATACTCAGACATTTTGTATTTTAATCGTATATTTGTAGTTCTCCATGGTGACTTAGTGTTATACTTAGCAAATAATAGGCTACATTCCCATGTTTAAACTCCGACTAGGTAGAAGTCTCTATTTTTTGTTCAAACTACAATAGCTTCTTCATACTGACTCCGAATATGATGAAACTTTGACTAATTAACTTGCATCTACATTATGAACAATGCGAAACACTTGGGTACTTTATATTCTAAATGTATATTGTAGTTCTTCATGGTGACTAACAGTTATACTTAACAGATAATAGGCTACATCCTCATATCACCAGGCAGATGTCGCTATTTTTTTCATTAAAAATGTAGTAACTTCTTCATACTGACTCGAAATCAGATGAAACATTGATCGATGAGCTCGCATCTATATTATGGACGATACAGAACACTCAAATACTTTATATTCTGGAAAGTACGTTGTAGTTTTTCATTATGACTAACAGTTGTACTTAGCAAATAACATACTACATCCATGTCTAAACTCCGACTAGGCAGAAGTCGTTATATTTTTCGTTCAAATTGAAACAACTTCTTTATACCGGTTCAGAATCAAGCAAAACTTTGACCAATGAACTCACATCTATATTAACAATATGGAACACTTGGATACTACATATTATGAACTTATGTTATACTCCTCCATGGTAACTAATGTGTATTTTGCATATAACAGGCTACATCTCCATACTTAGCAAATAATAGGCTACGTCCCTATATCTAAACTTCGACTAGGCTCGTCTTTTTTTGTTCGAGCTGACCTAGAATCAAGCAAAACTTTTACCAACTAACTTGCATCTACATCATGGAAAATACGTTTCACTCGGATATTTCATATTCTAAACGTACGGTGTAGTTCTCTATGGTGAGTAACAATTACACTTAGCAGATAGCATGCTACATTCTTATATCAAAACTCCAACTAGCAGAAGTTGCTATTTTTTCGTTCAAATTGCAATAACTTCTTCATACTAATTTGAGGTGAACTTGCATCTACATTACAAACACATGAACAATCAGATACTTCTTTATCTAAATGTACGTTATGGTTCTTCATATTTGAATAATATCTTTTTAATTGAGCATTATGTAAATAGTGAATGTGTTATGTGTGCTTCTATACTAGTTAATCATAATAACACTATACGGACTCTGTAACCATTGTTGGATTAGATGGATCACGTAACATGGTAAAAGGGAAAATTTTCAAAAAAATTCTTTTTCAATTCATTATAGCTAGATCTTTTATAGTGTTATCATGATTTGAATTTTAAGTTTACTATATTATCGTTATTTAAGAATATTAAATTGATTTACAATGATATGATTTATTCATAATAATATTTAATGAAATAATTTTATCAGTTTGAATAATAATTATTTGAGTATAACTATAATAATAAAATAATTTTTTTATATAATGATATGTTTATATATGTATGTATGTAGGTATGTGTGTGTGTGTGTATGTATGTATGCATGTATGTATGTAAGTATGTATGCATATGTATGTATGTATGTATATAATTTCGACTTAGAATATCAAATATCTGAATTAGACAAATAATATCACTATACACACATAAATTTCATAACAATAATTTTAATACTCAATTTTTAACTAATAATTTAATATATTTGTGTAATATTTTGATGTCATATAAAAAGTATACAATATACAGTTTATAATATTAATGGGTACGAACTCAATGACGCAGGCTGCGTGCAAACCAGAGTTCCTGTGTGTGAGTGATTCATGTTTGAAAATTCAAGTTCTAAAAAATGATTTTAAATTTAATAGGGACTTTTAACACTTTTATATTTCTTCTTCCTTTGCTCAAAACCCTAGTCGCCTATGTGGTTTGCTTGTTTAATTTTTCCAGGCCTCCTAATGTCGTCGATCTCGCCACTACTACGACCATCAAGTTTCTCTTGCTCTGATGAGTCCACCTACACCTCCAAAATCATGTCAAATGTTGTATTTTCCAAACCCTAACTTTTTCGACATCGACCGATTTACTACTATCGAGTGCCTAAGGTCACGCTACTGTTCCATTCGTTATCTCTTCGTCAATCGATCTACTTGTGAATCATGTTGTAGCTTTGGTTGATCGAAGATGTTTGGCTAAGGTGAGGTGTCGTGGATGTGCACATGTATCATGCACAAGATGAATATTAAAGTGGGAAATATCCTTATTTTTTAAGTCAATTAGAAAAAGAAATTAAAAAAATTTAATACATATAAATGATTTTAAATTGAAAGATCTCAATAAAAACATTTTTAAACAATAACACACATACATACACATACATACATACATACATATACATACATACATACATATATACATATTGTGCGTGTGTGTGTTTGTCTAAAAACGATAATAAAACTAAGATATATTTGATAATCCAACCAGTCGATAACACCATGAACCATCGGCTTCACTTTAGAGAGAACATTTCACTAACTCAATATGGAGTTGTAAAGTTCACCATTAAGATATAACTTATTTTGGAGAGAGAATAAAATTCTTTATATCCAAATGGAGGCTCTATGGATATATTGATATCATTAGATGCTAAAAATATCTCCTTAATATATTTTTGGTGGGCCAAACTTAATTTGTTAATTGGGTTCGATAACTAGATTCAATAATAAACCATTTATCTATTATTAATATGGATAAACCGCTAGTTATTAGTAAATATCGATAATTTCAACCACCATAAAATATTTTTTATTTAATAAATATAACTTTAGGTCGATATAAATAATTAAATAAATATACGACAATTATATGTTTTATTAATTAATTTTTTTTTCTCCTTAGTATAATAATTAACATAACAATTATATTAATTTCTCTGTAGTACTAATTTATAGTTTATACCTTAATAGTGGAATGTGCTATGATTCTAGATGAAATATTTTTTCTAAATTGGTTTTGGATGACGAAAATGACGGAACGGAACTTCTTTACTGGCTTTCATCATGATTTGGTTCTATGCATGGATGGTGAGTTTGGGGTCAACAATGAAGAGATTTTGGCTGTTAAGGATTGGGATTCGAAATTCATATTCTTACCTCACACCCCTAGGTATTGCCCTAACCTCATTTGTTGGTTTTCGTAGGTGTATTGGTCGGTATAATGAGTGTGCCGCATCTACAACATTTCCAGTAATGATATCTAGTTGATAAATAGATTTGTAGCCACATTTCATGTCATTCTCTATTGCTATTTAGTCAGGCATGTTGGCTATTATCGTCTATAACACTGTCATTTTTTTATCGCCCTACCTTGTACCCTATATTTTTATTTTATATGGCGATATATATTATCTTGACTATATGGTTCCCTGCTTTGTACATTTGTTTCCTCAAAAAAAGAAGGGCATTCGATACATTTATTATTTGTGAATCCTTCCCCTAAAATGTTTTCAAGTTTATAACGTCGTAGTTTTCCTGTTTATAAAATGCAATCGTAATTTTTCAAAGTTGAACAAAAAGAAAAGGCTCGGAATATTTTTCATCTAGTGCTTTGCCTGTTTTAGTTAATAAGTAAACATGCGGAGAATGATTCATAAAAGGGTAATGAGCACCACATTCTTATTTTTGATTTAGTTGTAATAAAAATCATACATCACATCCTTTGAAAAAATTCACCACATACTTTTTTTAATAGAAAATGCAAGTTAACTTACGTTTAATAAAAAAAAATTAAAAACTAGAAAATTGAATTTCGTTAAAGGTGGGTTTTCTATTTTCTGAAAATATGATTTGATTTGTGTATTCAATGCTAAAGTGACTTTTTATATAATAACATCTAAAATTGAGAAGTGTATTTTTTTTTCCTCTCTTGTTCTTAGAAATGGAAAACTGATTAAGAAAAATGAACATGGCTGTAAAAAAAGAAAAGCTAACAAATTTAGGTGTGTTGGAACTAGGATCAAAACGTGTTTTTTAATATGGATCACACACAAAATCTTAAAATTAAAAACAAAACAAAGAACAACCTAGATTTATCTCGAAAACTACAAAATAATACAGGGTAACAACGTTCACAACGTAGATTTAAGAATAGAGTATCGTTTCCGGTCAAACTGTGACATGTTACCGTTGGGCACACGTCCGACGCGTTGGATGTGTCGAATGCCCCAACGGACTAATCAACCATTTTAGATCCTTTGATTAACAAGGAACGATAATGCATCGGGGAAATGTGTCCGACATATGGGAAGCGTCCAACTTTTTAACCTTTCAAATATCTCGTTTTCATACTCCGTTTAAATAATTTTTTTGCATCATCAAACACATTTTAATTTCAATCAACTTCTCCGTTCAAATGTCGAGCTCACTTCGTAAAGAATGAACCATAAATCTTCTCAAATGTTTTTAGTGGAGCATAATAATATTTGAATTAGGAACGGATGGATAAGGGAAAAAAATGATTCACCGAAATAGATGGTGATGTTTGATCCTTGAATGGTCGATTCAAATATCAAAAGAATGCATGAATTAATTGCTATTGCGACCGCAGAATCAAATATCAGAGCAGCAAGTAGTCTAGGCTGCTAGATTCAATGAGTTTTGCAACGCTGCGAGTGCTTGAAAACTATACAGCAACAACGTACACATACGTTGGAGAAAAAGACGCACCCAATTAATTGGTGATGTAAAATTCATAATGGATTATTGTATTCATGGATGGTCACCCCTTCATCCTATGTTTGTCAACGTCAATAGCCCTGACTTCCATACTCCTGATTGAGACATTTGGTTTTGGTTACTGAAACCTCCATTATTACATCTTTGTTTTTTTGTACTTCTATTTTGTTCTATTTATTTTGAGACGAATGATGCTTTTATTACCCACAGACAGACGAGCGTAAAATGGATGAAAAAGTAGGTATGTGTCGAAAATATACACATGGGTAACTGTTTGATCTGAAAATGATGCTGAGTTTATTTACTGTATAATTAACAGCAACATAGCTATCGATTAAGTAAATAATTGCTATACTGTGTAGGTAATCCACATCCAAAAAACATACAAATAAATTATTTACGTAGCAGGTCATTTACAAACATAATCAAACCGAGTTTGCAACTTGACGACGGCGACAGTTTGGACAAACAGTGCGTCATCTAACTAGCATTAGCTCATGCTTTAACCTTATATTATTCAGCAAGTACCAAATCCATACATACACAAGTCAACTTTGAAACTATTAACAAATGCATATTTGGAATTAACTCATAACTTACGTAGACATGTAAGGAGCCCAAAACGACAAAAGATGTAGCAAATATATTTATAGTTGTTGAACACTTGTAATCTTTTCCTAGTCAATTGTCTTGACTCTTAACAATGGTTAAGTTAATATCATGAATTCTAATTACACAAATGAGAGGGTCCGGGTTTAATAGCACTGTTGTGACTGTTTTGTTGTATTATGCTCGTCGAAATTAAGTTTTTATTTCTAAGTAGCATACATATAATGTTAACTTGTATTCTTCCAATAGTCCATAACGTTTATCTTCCAAATTGTTGTTTTGTTAAGCACATCTTGGTCTGACTCCAACCTGTACAGTAATTATTGACTTTAATACAGAGCATGCTCGGTATTGTTATGCTAACGATTGCTGCTACGTTTTGCACATATCATTAGACAACTACAATTGCATTGTGTTACCGACATGAAGGATGGTATATCGATAGATCCCACTAATAATGTTAAATTAACATCTGGTTTTTAACAAAAAAAAGGAAAAAAAAAAACCAAAGAAAGAAAGAAAACGTTAATCCAATCAACGTCGTTAAATTTCTGAAATTAAATGGATCTTTACTTGCTTCTAAAGGCATCTAACATAGACATTGTCGGATGATTTCGAATGCGGATAGTGCATATCTACTTCCGAAATCATTTTCGAATATCAAGGATCTACGTCTACAAATACAGATGGATATTGGATAAAAAAGGTATACACGTTCGTATCTGTTTTTTTGGATATCGGATATTTATCCGCTTTCAAACATCGCATATCGTATGTCCGCTTTCACAGATATGGACTGACGGATATCAAATGCGAACAGAATTCGCTTTTTCAAATGTCGGATATTTTAGATATCCATTAATAGGTTTAATATAACAAATATAACTATAAAAATATAAATGCATCATTTAATATAACAGATATAACTATAAAAATATAAATGCATCATTAATATATATGTAACTAACTTTATTAATAGGTGAAATGGAAGCATAATCGGATCGTAAACTTTCCAAAATACTATTGCAAATGAATACATGAATCTTGATGACGACAAAAATTAGTCTCTATTTTAATTTGAAAAGGTTAAAACATAATAAAGGTCATCAGTTCGAATCCCAACAACGATCGAATTTCATTGTTTTATCCTTTAGGTTTTTTTTTCTAACTAATTATTTTCGTTCTTAGCATTCATAAATCATCATCATTCTTCATTTATTACATACTTACTAGAAGTCGCATTTAATCTTTTTCTTTTTTTGCTGTGTGAAGAGAAAACAATTTAATATATGAAAATGGAAGGTAATTTGTCATTTTACATAGAATATAATATTTTGAAATTAATATATGAAATTGAATATTTCTATAAATTTTGTAAAGTTTGATTATTTCTCTATTTTTACACAACTAATGTACGCACGGCCGGTTAAAATAACCTTGAAATGACTTCTAACTTTCTAAATATTATTAGTAAACTTTCGAAATAAATATTAGTGCAAATTGGGTTCTGCTTCTTATTTTCAGAATTAGTACATGAAAAACCATTTTCAAAAAAAGTTCTGAATTACACCCCTATTGTTTTATATTAGTAGAAATATAAAATAATAAATTTTGTTAGAAATTAAATTTGAATAACAATCGTATGTTTCTATGATCTAAACAATTTAGTTATGAATTAAAAAAAAATGCAAGTAGAGAAAACTGCAAACATTTACAGCATGCAAACTTGAAATATTTACGGATTTATCTACAAGCGAGTTTTTCGAAAATATCTTGAAACTTAAATATACGCGTGTATTCTTATAAAATGTCTTTGAAAGAAGACAACTGTGCATTTTGAAACTTAAAATGATATTTTACAAATCTTTTTATCCACTAACAGTTTGTTCTTGCACGCGCGCGCCATTAGATCTCATAATTATTATCCTTAATAAATTTACAAATACCGACCATATAAATATGTTGATAACAAATTAAGTAGTAATGGTATGTAATGTAAAACATACGGGCATCACACCACCTACTAACTATAATATCACAACTTGCTGTTTGGACTAATGATTCCAAAATGATCATATATTTATAACAATAACCATCGACATTTATAAGAAGACAACAGCACCAAGTTCCTTAAATCGTAAGCTACGAAATTAAATACCGATGTAAGCAAAGAAAAAAAAATTCCTTCATATTTACTTAATTTCGGCTCCTATATCATCCTGGAACGAACAGATTTTGGACATAGATTCATCTTATTTTGATCTTGCAAGACTTGTACCCTTGGGTTATCGATCTACCAGGACTTGTACCATTGGGTTTTGAAGAGGGGTAGAACCAAGATCAAGAGAGCGTTCCATGGGAACTTAAACACCCACCCAACCCAATCGAACCTATGATAGCACTTTATTATAACGAGTACCCAGGTGGGCTTGCATTTAACCACAATGTACATGCATTTTTATTTGTACCAGTGAAAGTAGATTTGATAGTAGCATCCCCACATTTGAACGCCGCCTAAGCAGAAACCGCTATTTTTTTGTTCAGACTGCAATACCTTCTTCATACTAATTCGAAATCAGACAAAATTTCGACCGATGAACTCCTACCTAAATTACAGACAATATGGTACACTGGGATACTTCATCTTATGAACGCACACTATAGTTCTTCAAGGGGACTGACAGTTTACTTAGAAAATAACATGGCACAACATCCTCTTATTTGAACTCCGTCTAGTGCAGAAGCCGCTATTTTTTTTATTCAGACTGCTATATTTTCTTCATACTAACTCGGAATCCGGCGAGACTTCGACAGATTAACTCCCACCTAAATTACGGACAATATGAAACACTCGGAAACTTCATCTTATGAATGCACAATGTAGTTCTCCATGGGGACTGACAGTTGTACTTAGAAAATAACAGGCTACCACATCCACATATTTCAACTCCGCCTAGTGCAGAAACCGCTATTTTTTTTGTTCAGACTGCAATAACTTTTTCATACTAACTCGGAATTAGGCGATACTTCGACCGATGAACTTCCACTTAAATTACGGACAATACGGTATAGTTGGATACTTCATTTTGTAAACGCACAATGTAGTTCTCCATGGTGAATGACAGTTGTACTTAGAAAATAACAGGCTATATCCTCACTTCAACGCTCACTGTAGTTCTCCATGGTGACTAATAGTTGTACTTAGAAAATAACAGGCTACATCCTCATATTTGAACTCTGCCTAGGAAAAAGCCGCTATTTTTTTGTTCAGACTGCAATAACTTCTTCATACTAACTCGGAATCAGGCAAAACTTCGACCGATGAACTCCCACCTAAATTACGAACAATATGGTACATTCGGATACTTCATCTTGTGAACGCACACTGTAGTTCTTCATGCGGACTGATAGTTTACTTAGAAAATAACGTGCTACCACATCCCCATATTTGAACTCCGTCTAGTGCAGAAGCCGCTATTTTTTTTGTTCAGTCTGCAATAACTTCTTCATACTAATTCGGAACCCGGCGAGACTTCGACCGATTAACTCCCACCTAAATTACGGACAATATGGAACACTCATATACTTCATCTTATGAACGCACACTGTAGTTCTCCATGGAGACTGACAGTTGTATTTAGAAAATAACGGGCTACCACATCCTCATATTTGAACTCTGCCTAGTGCAGAAGCCGCTATTTTTTTTGTTCAGACTACAATAACTTCTTCATACTAATTTGGAATCCGACGAGACTTCGACCAGTTAACTCCCACCTAAATTACGGACAATATGGAACACTCGGATACTTCATCCTGTGAATGCACACTGTAGTTCTCCATGGGGACTGACAGTTGTACTTAGAAAATAACAGGCTACCACATCCCCGTATTTGAACTCCATCTAGTGCAAAAGCCATTATTTTTTTTGTTCAGACTACTATATTTTCTTCATACTAACTCGAAATCTGACGAGACTTCGACAGATTAACTCCCACCTAAATTACGGACAATATGGAACACTCGGATATTTCATCTTCTGAACGCACTGTAGTTCTCCATGGGGACTAAGAGTTGTACTTAGAAAATAACAGGCTACCACATCCCCATATTTGAACTCCGTCTAGTGCAGAAGCCGCTGTTTTTTTGGTTCAAACTGCAATAACTTCTTCATACTAATTCAGAATCCGGTGAGACTTCGACCAATTAACTCCCACCTAAATTACGGACAATATGAAACACTCGGATACTTCATCTTGTGAACGCACACTGTAGTTCTCCATGAGCACTGACAGTTGTACTTAGAAAATAACAGGATACCACATCCTCACATTTGAACTCCGCCTAGTGCAGAAGCCGCCATTTTTTTTGTTCAGACTGCAATATTTTCTTCATACTAACTCGGAATCTGGCGAGACTTCGACCGATTAACTCCCACCTAAATTACGGACAATATGAAACACTCGGATACTTCATTTTGTTAACGTACATTGTAGTTCTCCATGGGGACTGACAGTTGTACTTAGAAAATAACAGGCTATCACATCCCAATATTTGAACACCGCCTAGTGCAGAAGCCGCTATTTTTTTGTTCAGACTGTAATAGCTTCTTCATACTAACTTGGAATCTGACAAAATTTCGACCGATGAACTCCCACCTAAATTACGGACAATATGGTATACTCGGATACTCCATCTTGTGAACGCACAATATAGTTCTCCATGGTGACTAACAGTTGTACTTAGAAATTAACATGCTATATTCCCATATTTGAATACTATTTCTCTATGAGATGTAAAAGGATATATTTGAAATTTCAAAAAGACGCCGAGTAAATCTATTCAATGAATTCTCTTTATTAGTAGTAAAGATAATGATTAATCTATTTAAATAGGGTGACTACATCATAACGTTTTATTTAACCTTCAGTATTTTGATAGTATTAAGCTGCTAATAAAATTTACACAACAAATTAAAACTTTGTTCTTGTAATTTTTCCTTGCTACGGTTGTATTTAATATATTATCTAGTGATTATTATCAGTATATGTAAATGAGTATTGTTAATGTGCGTACTAAGAAGTAAGAACATAGGTTAAGGATGAATTATTATATAATAATAATAAAACTTATTTTATTCTTATACCGTAAAAATTACAATTCATAGGGTACTTCAATAACCTTATTAACATTTTCCTATGTGCATGTGCATTAATAAATAATTTTGAACTAAATGTACAGCTGCATCGGATCTCGAGAAAAAAGGGATCCATCATGGTTTGCAAGGAATTGTTTAACAAACCCTAAGTGGGTTTGGAGCACAAAGGAAATGCCACAACCACCCATTAACCCCCTACCGGAATTCTTTAGCACACCCTAAGTGAGTTTGGAGCACAAAGGCATTCCCTACCGTAATTCATGTTTCTAAGAGACTTTCCAGCCTACGGAGCATTTCACCAGAAGGGCAAACTTTGCAGTCCAATTAATTTCTAGGACACACATTCAAAAAAATTACTTTCAAGGTCAAAGTCAGCAGAATAATTACTTTTAAGGACAAAGTCAGCAGTCCAATTACTTTCAAGGACGTAATTTCATAGGTTTTTAGACCCTAGAAACTAATTATTTTACATTTTGTCCTTGAAAGTAATTATTTCAGTTGTGTGTCATAGAAACTAATTCCACTTACTAAAGAGACCCTTGTGGCTAATTTCCAGTTTATAAAAATTTACTACAATTTTCCTTTATGTTGCTTTTTTCTCAAATAAAAAATAGTTGACACTGTATTCAAATAAAGTTATCGCCAATTCAATGTAAATCTGCACTTTCTTCAAAGATATTTGTATACACACGCAATTGTTATGTGTTTTGACAATTTACCGGTTAATGTTATAAAGTGGAGTTAATTCCGGACTATGCGCGGATAGAAAGGTCGTAATAATATGATAAAGCGAATTACTTCCTGCAAAAATAATATGAAATACTAAGCAAAAGTAGCATTCCCAATTAGGCCCAGAAAGGGAGATTTTGGCCCGTAACCATATTCTATAACGGGAAAGCAACAGCCCTATTTAACCTTACGAGGTATAAACCCATCCAAACTGATCTGCGTCAGAAGAAAATGCTAAATAAGACCAAACAAACACATCTCATTTTCACCAATACAGATACAGTAATTTGCTTATAGAAGCAAATCCTCAAGTTCCAACGATCTCACTGCCTCGTGATAAAGAAATCAAACGTAATTGGACATGGAAAAAAAAGTAACTTTTTTTTGTACATTTTCCCTCTAGCATTGGCTGGTAAAGCTGAAATAAAAAAATTGTGTTTGACTAATCATGATTCATGAAACAGATTTTACTCTACTGTAAAAATTACAAAATTGCCATCACGGATATTTGAAACTTGTTGCTAACTATAAACAGATCGCATTTCGGAACAGATTTTACAGGACTGAAACAATATCTGTATTTCAGTTCACGGTCACCATTTTCTGTCCACTGCTAAATACTTTTGCTTGTACGGGATTTAGAACACAAAAGATGGGAAAACGGAAAACAAAAAACAAACAAACAAAAAACGGAAAACAAAAACAAAAAAAGCAAAAAACAAACAAAAAACAAAAAACAAACAAAAAATTGTTGAGGTAATTGTACACATAGTGAGCGCTTACAAGCAAGTCCTTAATTAATTCTAGTAGATACCAAAATTCAGTAATAAGTTATATGATAAGAGGCTAAAGTCGTTATGAATTAAGGCTTATGTCAATTTTCTGCACCAAATTTCAATTGCTGCTAAAGACGTCATGAATTAAGGCTTATGTCAACTTAAAGGTCTGTATTTCAACATGAAAAATATACTAGCAAAATAACAACCAAACGGATTTAGCTACTAAGGAGACAGAAATGCCACATGTTGACGAACACACAAAATAAACTTGTACTCAGCAAATCCTCAAACAAATACAGCCACATACAAAGAAATGTACTATACATGTAGGTATCAGTTCCTTATTACCAATTAAACAACTTAGAGCAATGAAATATAAATGTTTTGCAACATATATTTGTTTGATTATCACCAAACAGCACAAACCAATTTCTCAACCATAGGTACCTGGGAGATTTGGTTGCATAGAAAATTCAATTCTTCACGGTGGTCACGTATCTCAGAAGCATTTGGCAGACATCATCTGAAATGTTTGCTGCCTGTTCTTCTAATTGCTTGATTTTTGCTGTCGTTTCTTCTTCTAGGCGCTTCACATTTGCACCAGAATCACCACTGCTCTATTATCATCAATCAATACATATATAATCAAGATTGTAGTTTAGTACACATTTAATGTAAAATATGTATATGAAGCAAAATGAAGAATAATACTTACTGCAGCTACTTTCTTCTGGTATTCAGCTTCCATATGTGCACGGAATTGTGCAACTTCTTTCTCAGCCTCTTCTTTTGCCTGCTTCAGCCTAGCCATCTTTGCTGCATATACATAAAGTTGGTGCATGTTTATATCATGCATGTTTTTTTTTTGCATATGATAATAACTTGCAGGATGTTTGTTTATATTTCACCATGCACTTTGGTTTCTTTTCTAAATTGCTAGATCACACCACTAGCAAGTAACAAGAACATATATTCACTGTACCAAAATGCACATAATGCTACATGTTACTAATTATCTTTAGGAAAGATGATCTTCAGGCAGGGGACTGTTAACTGGAAGTAATGAGAACAGGTCGAATAGCAGTATATTTTCTTTCTGACAAGCATGGCAAATCGGACATAAGATGTGTTCAAGGATAGGAATTACCATTTCTAGCATTATTCACAATATGCTGAGCTTCCTGCTCTGCAGCCAGCAATTGCTGAATTCCACCTTGACGCGTGTTCGAAGCCATCCCAAACTGCAAATATATGCATAACTTAAGGAGGGCACAGAGGCTGCTAATACTAATAGAATGATAGAGGCAAAATAAAGAAGAAGAATAATATAAATTATACATGTAACTGGTGTACAAATACATGATAAACCTATCTGGTAAAATGTTGCTGATGGATTTATGATTTGGGTAATGAAATCATGCCGGATTAAAATCCGATAGAGCCACACATCAAATTAATGATGTCATATCGACTTGAATGACCATACACATATGTTTGACCATTCACATTTTTATTTTGTTTATAACTAACCAAACAGGATATATCAAATACCAGATGAGATTCATATCAAAGGCTGAAAGTTGAAACAGCCAACTCATCAATAGGATTTCAACAACAAAAGAAGATGTAAGAATAATATATTAGAAGGCTTAGGTGATTATTTGAAGAATTTACAGGAACACCGTGCATTTGCATATTTAACAGTATTTAGAAGTACTTAATACTATACACCACTGCTTGTAATACTCGAGGAATCCAAACGAAGATTACAACTATCACACAGCAACTGTTTTAATTAAATTTCTTCAAAAATCCTTGAGCATTTTCAGTATAAAGCAGATGAATGGATAAACTAAGATGTTTGCTTTCAATTAAGATTTCACATATTGGATTTCGATAATGTTTCATCTCGGGGTTTCTACAAAAAATATCTCATATCTGATTATCTCATATCGGATGAGATCTCGAACAAGACAAATGTATCTCAATATACATGTTGGGTCCAAAGCACATCTCGAGATTAACTGAGAGCAACTTATGTGTTTAAATTAGTAATTTAATGACTTTTTCACACTCGTTATCTAAATAGGAAAAATAAAAATTGTATCATACTCGATTTGCACAGGCACAAGGGTTGATATGAACGTTTTTTTCTGACCAGAGAGATAGCTTAACTGATGTTATAGTATCTAAGTGATATCCTCTTGTTTGATCATTGAAAAATTATTAAATATTTTATAGTGATTCAACTAAATACTAGTACTACAACAATAACTAAACCATTATTTCCAAACAAGTTGGGGTCGGCTAGAGATGAAACCCAAAATTAAATAACAAAGTCAATTTAAAAGTAACAACAATAATAATAAACCATGAAAATAATAATAAAATAAAGTAAAATAATTAAAGAAAAAAATATAATAATAATAAGTAATATAAAAATAAGAATAACAATAAATGTAAATACATAAAGAAATTTAAAAAAACCATGATAATAATAATAGCAGCAGCAGTAATAATGGTTCCAATAGAAATTAAAAAGACCAAGCACTATGTCTTAGGCTCCTATTTACCAGTCCTATAAACTAAAACTTATAACACTACCCCTAAACCAACCCTAAGAAAAAAACTCTCAGCTCATGGTTCTGTTACGTGGATAGCTAACTTCCACGCGCTCATGTCCAACAGCGGCTGTTCGGATATATTTCAATCCTTCAAGTCTCTTTTTACTACTTCCTCTCATGTCAACCTTGATCGACCTCTACCTCAATTTAAGCATTCGATGCGGTCTATAATTTCAACGCGCATAGGTGCCTCGGGAGGCCTCCGTTAGAGATATCCAAACCATCTTAAACGGTGTTGGACTGGCTTTTCTTCAATTGGTGCTACTTCAAGTTTGTCACGTATATCATCATTTCTAATTCGGTCTCGTCTTGTATGACCACAGCTTCATCGCGCATTTATGCTACACTTATCTTCTAGGCGTGTTATCAGTGATTCAACTAAATAAATAGTAAAAATATAAGGGTTAGGATGTAGCGATTGGATTCAGTAATTTCTTTCAAATCCGTATGAAAAATTAAAATTGTATCTAAAAGGAAGATTTTACAATTTCTGTGAGACCTCGGATCGGGATCTCAATCCAAATTTCAGGTGAGATTTAAAATCATTGAAAGAAATGAGTGGAAAACGAGATATGAACGAGATTTGATGTTGTCTTTGTTAGAGCAAAGATTTCTTGGATTTTAATGATGACAACTCCATACTATAGTCTAAGCAACAAAATCAAAAAAGAGTCGTCACAGAGCTCTAAATTGATAGAAGAATGCGCACTACAGCTTCAGAGAATCATCAACATTAAGAATGCTCGAAGACCATGTATATGCGTGTCATTTTGTCTTAGAATTATATTGTTAAAACTCACAAGAATCACACACTACCATCCTAAAGCCTTAAAAACCTTAAATATAATTTTTTAAGAATTTTTACATATTTTTTAAGAATTTTTTCAAGACCTAACACCTCATATTTCTAAAACAAAGTTGTCCGCCAGTGGACCAATGGTAGGCCACCGATGCACGAACTTTTTTCAGAAGTACTAAAGCACGATTTAACACTCATTTTCATTCTAAAAAGTCGTGTTTCTTCTTCTTCGAGACACGACTCTCTTCAATGGTTAACATCGTATCCCCTCTTCAAAGCTTTTCAAATCTATAAATAGCTATGTTTTCAAGAGGATCAATCATCTTTCCTGCTTTCTAAATCTCAAATCAATTTTTGTGAAACCATAGTTTACCATACTGCTTTTGATTAACAATCATTCAACTATACTATCAATTATCTGATTTCAAACCTCTTATACTCTTACACATTCATCTACAAGTACAAATCGGTTTTTGTGAGTTATAAGAGCTCGTACTCTATCGGACATATCAGTGTATTCAAATACATTTACTGTCAAAGTCTGTTTGTATCAAATTAGTGGAAAAGACATTCAACGGCTCAGACACTTATATAGACTTGTTCCTCCTAGTGAAGCGAGGGTGTTTAGTGAGTAAAAAACCAGAATATAGATTCTGGAACTGGACGTAAGATGGTGGTCCGAACCAGAATAAAAATCCTAGTGTGCACGTTATTTACTTTACTTTATCTTTAGTTAGCTTAGTATTCTATTTATACACTTATATTTGTAGTTTAGACATATATACACAATCCACTATACTTTCATTTGGTATTAGAGCAGGATAATCCATAGATCGTAATATAGTTT
Source organism: Allium fistulosum (assembly GCA_030737815.1). NCBI lineage: Eukaryota > Viridiplantae > Streptophyta > Magnoliopsida > Asparagales > Amaryllidaceae > Allium > Allium fistulosum. The sequence goes on from CM060906.1 coordinate 427,318,418, forward strand.
ATTGAATATTTACTAATATGACACATATAAGCACTTTTGTAAAAGATCAGTCTATTGCACGACCCCACTATTTGCTGACAGTGATTATAATTTCTGATTAACTAGGATGAAAATCCATATGGAAGCAAATGGTCTTGAAATTTGAAATGCCATGCAAACTCAATATGTAGCTTCGACTACACCATTGAACGTGTGGACTCTCGAGCAAAAGATTGCTACAATCAATAATTTAAAAGAAATGGACTCTTTTCTGTGCCTCGGATAAAAATGAATTTACCAGAGTTATGATATGCAAAACTGCTTATGACATATGACACACTTTATAAGTCACTCATCAAGGCATGAATAAGGTTAAACGGTCTAGAATAGCTATGCTAAAAAGTCAATTTCAAAACTTTAGAATGAAAGGTAATGAAAATATTTCCGAAATGTACTCCCATCTGCAAGATGAAACCGTATCTGAATTTGACACCGTCACAAAAAATTTAAACTCTTTGACCAATGATTAGGAAAGAAAAGTGTTAAGACATCGAAGAAGCTAACGATCTTTCACGGCTCAAGATTGAAAAGTAAAACGGTAATCTAATGGCATACGAAGTGCATTTACAGGCTAGAAAATTGCAGAACTAGGAGAAAATGAATATAGCATTCCAGGTTGAGAAGGACTCTGAACTAGACGAAGACGAATGACTTTCATTGCGAAAAATTATAGAAAATTCAAAAAGCAAGTGAAAAGAGGCAATAACAACGGGAACAATAGCTCAGGACTCAAATGCTTTTGCTGTAATAAGTTCGATCATGTCATAAAGGAGCATCCACTTAAAAATAATGAAAAGAAATTCAAGAACAAAAATAAATTTGAAAAATTCGACAAAAAGAAAAAGTCTGCATTTCAAGCCACTTGAGATGATTCTGACTGCTCATCATTTCAGAAAGCAATAACGATACTAAACAAGCTGATGTCTGCTTCATAAAGATGAGGTACAATCTGATTAACTTATAATGAATTATTTGAATTCGGCATATAATTAGACAAAAAAGTTCAGAAATTTGTGCAAAACTCATAAAGAAACCATGGTTAACTTAAATATGGCAAAATTACAAATAACCATGTTAAAAGACGAGAAAACTATTTTAGAAGAAGTAATTGAAAATAACAAACAGTCTAGAAAAATCTATTTCTGAAAATGAAACAGAAATTTTATTTCATGAGAAAATGGACTTGTCTAAATAATGTGAATTTTTAAACGATTCAAATAAAGATTTAAAATTTTCAAATAACAATTTAAATTCTAAAATTAATAATTTAGAAAAAGAAATCGTTTCTTTAGAAAAAAATAAAGTTAGTCAAGTCAAAAGAATTAAATAATTAGAAAATTCACAAAGTTCATTTGAAAATTTGACAAATAAAATTTTTGTACTAGAAAATGAGCTTGACTCATACAGAAATGAAAATGTTAAGTTATCAAAAGAAATTGTGAATTAATTTCAAAAATAAAAAATCTTAGAACCGGAAAATTTATATTTTAAAGAAAAAATAGAAAAAAATTCTGCAAATGTTTTGAAATTTAATAAAGGTCAAGAAAATTTATAAAATTTAGTAAGGATTTCTAGACCATCACATAATAAAAATGGTTTGGGTTTCAAAAAGGACAAAAATAAGAAAACTCCAAATAAAAATAGTTCTTTGTATATACAAAATTTAAAAGTCTAGTAACTCAAAAAACGAAAAAGGAATATCTAAAAATAAAGTAATTAAAATATGAATTCCTAAAATCAATAATAATCTTATTAGAAAGAAACATATAGTAAGTTTATCTTTGATGTTCATAATAATATTAATTATTCTTTTAAAGGTTCTACCAAACCCTCCTGAGTTATAGAAAACTTGACCACAGGACCCTAACATTGGAATTAGGTACCAATAAATTTACTTTTTTTGCAATTCCACACATTAGAAAAAGGAGAAGATGAATTCTAGATAGCGATTGTTTCAACCAAATGACAGAAAACTTCAATATGTTAACCAATATCAAACCAATGGATGGAGGTATCATATCCTTTGGTGACAATTCCAAAGGATATATCATTGGGACAAGAGACGTCAACAATTATGACAAACCAAATTTGCCCTTAATTACTAATGTTTACTTAGTTAAAAATTTAAAACATAATTTTTAAGCATTAGTCAATTATGCGATAAAACTTCTAAAATTAATTTTGAAAAGATAATTGTAATATTTTTTATCAAAAGAAAGATTAATTTTTAAAGGTATAAAATAACGAAATATTTATGCTTTAAAGATGTAAGTTAATAATGACATTAACATGTGCATTGCAGCAAACTCGAATGATCCATGTCTTTGGCTCAAACAATTCTGTCATATTAACTTTAAACTATTAAATAAATTATCAAAACATGAAATTGATAGAGGTCTACCTAAAATGAATTTTAAAGTAAATAACTTATGTGGTGCTTGTCAAAAAGGTAAACTAAAAAGTCATTTTTTAAATCTATAAATGAAATATCAACAAATCAACCTTTGAAATTACTTCACTTAGATTTATTTGGTCCGACTCAAATTAGAGCAATAAATCATAATAAATATATTTTTATAATTGTTGATGGTTTTTCAAGATATACTTGTACTTTGTTTTTAAAACATAGAAGTGATACTATTGAAATATTTAAGAACTTTGTAAAAAGAAATCAGAATTTAAAAGATTTAAAAGTTAAAAATATTAGAATCGCGAAGGAGAGTTCGAAAATAATGATTTTACAAACATTTGTAATAAAAAAGAAATTAATCATAACTTTCCTTTTCCAGAACACCGCAACAAAATGGTGTTATGAAAAGAAAAAATAAAACTCACAAGGGTGCACTAGAATATTACTAAATAACATCACTTTACCTCAAAATTTCTAGGTTGAAGCGGTTGATACTGCTTGTTATGTTCTAAACGTGTTTCGATAAGACCGAAAACTAAAAGTACTCCATATGAACCTTTTTATCAAAGAAAACCTAAAATTTCTTACTTTTGCATTTTTAGAGCAAAATGTTTTATTTTAAACACTAAAAATGATCTAGGTAAGTTTGACTCTAAAGCTGATGAAATAATCTTTATCGATTATTCAGAAAGAAGTAAAGCTTACTATTTTTTAATAAAAGAACAAATACAGATGAAGAAACCTTTATATGTTTCCTTCAATGAAAATTTTAACAAGATTGAAGATGATATTGAAATAACTAATATTAATCAATCTACAAATACCACTCAAAATATGAAACAAGATAAACCAAATAAAAATACTCAAGAAATATATGTATCTCCCGAACAAAATAAACTAAATAAACGAATATTGGACAATGGCAATGCAGGAGGAATTAAATCAATTTAAAAGAAATAATATATAGGAATTAGTCCCAGGACCTAATGATCAATTATTAATAGAAACGATATGGATATATAAAATAAAAGTTATGAAAATGGTGATATTGCTAAAAATAAAGCTAGGCTGGTTGCTCAAGAATACTATCAAGAGGAAGGAATGACTATGACGAAACTTTAGCTCATGTTGCACGTCTTAAAGCAATTAGAATACTACTAACTTTTGTTTGTCACCACAATATTAAACAATATCAAATGGACATAAATAGTGCTTTCTTAAACGGTTTTATAAAGGAAAGTATATACGTAGAACAAACACCTTATTAAACACGAAAAATATCTAGATCATGTTTTTAAACTTAAAAAGATACTTTATGGTCTAAAATAAGCACAACGTGTTTGGTATGATAGACTAAAAAGCTATTTAATTAATTCTAGTTTTGAAATTGGCAAAGTAGATCCAACACGTATTATAAAACAGAAATATAATGATTTACTAGTTCAAATATATGTTGATGACATTATTTTTGGATCGACTGATGAAAAATTTTGTACATATTTTTCCGAAATTATGAGAAAAGAATTTAAAATGTCACATATGGGCAAATTAAATTATTTTCTTGATTTACAAATTAAACAATTCGAAAATGGAATTTTTATTTCACAACAAAAATACTATAAAAATTTAATTAAAAGATTTAGAGTCGAAAATATGAGTAGTAAGCCAACGTCAACAAGTACAATTGTTCATCTAGATAAAGACTAAGGATGTCAACCAGAAACTTTATAGGAGTATGATTGGATATTTGTTACATTTAACAGTGAGTCGCCCCGATATAACGATGAGTGCGTGTCTTTACGCCATATTTCAAGCTAATCCAAAAGAGCCATATCTGCGAATTGTTAAAAAAAATTAATTGAAACTAAAGATTACGGTCTTTCTATCCAAAAGGATGTCCATTCAAATTAGTATCATACAGCGATGTTGATTTTGGTGGATGTCGTACCAATAGAAAGAGTACTAGTGTGGCACATATCACTTTATAGGTCAATCTTTAAATTCATGGTTTAGTAAGAAACAAAACCGTGTATATTTATCTACATGTGAAGCGGAATAAATATCAACCGCTTTAGCTTGCGCTCAAATAATTTATGTGCAGCAAACACTTGCGGATTTTGGTGTAAATTTAACAAAATCACTTATATATTGTGATAACATCAATGCAATTAATTTAGTCAAAAATCCAGCAAATCACTCTAGAACTAAGCATATTGATGTAAGACATCATTTTCTAAGAGACCATTTTGAAAGAAAAAAATTGTTTTAGGATTTTTAAATACTGAAAACCAAATTGAAGATATATTTACTAAATCATTGAATAAAAATACTTATATTGAATTACGTTGAGAATTAAGAACAGATTCAGTCTTTTTTTTTATCGTTTTAAACTTATTTAAATTTCAAAACTTAATAAAACTATTATATGTGTGTGTATAAGTTACATAAGTTTATATATACAAGTTTTTCCTTTCAATAAACTTAATTTTATGAAGTCACTCCAATAATACTTACACTTACAAGGTAATTTTATTTTAATACACACATAATACAATCTTATAAAATATATTTATTTAACTTTTATAATCAAAGTTTTTAGAGTTTTGAATTTTTACACATATACTTTAACAAGTTAATGTTTCTAAAATAATCATTTATAAATTTTATATACGTGTGTGTATTTATTATCACATTTTAAAGTACACTAAAACAAAGTTTAAATATAAAAAAAATATAAAATATAAAATGATAATGGTTTTAACATTCCTAGCCTAAAAAATTAAAATAGTAAATGTCTAAAGAATTTTATAAACTTTTGCCAAACATCATATTAAACTTCAAAAGTGAAATACTAACATAAGGCAATAAAATTATGTGAAATACTAATAATAAAATTACGAATGATAATAAAATATCAAGTATAATATATATACACATAATTTTTTAAAATTTGGACTATTCAAAATATTAAAAAGTTAATTAAAGTATACATTCTCAATAATCTAAAACAAGGCCGAACACTACAAAAATTATTGTCATCGGTGCACCGGTGCCGCATAATTTTGATAGCCAAAAAGATGTTTTAAACTCCCTTATTTCACTTCTCTCTTCATTCTATCGAATTTACCCAATTTTAAACTCTAACCCCATTAGTCCCAGCCTAAAAAGTCCACAAATTCTTCATCTTTTTCACTCAAAATCATTGCTTTGCATCATGGATAAAAGAAAAAGGACAATCCCTCACAACATCCTTTGGTTCCATCAACGAAATCCTTAAGGATGAAGTTAGGGATTGGCTCAAAAATAAGGCGAATATCAAAAGATTCAAAGCATCATGTTGAATGAATCTCTTGGCGGACGTCCAGTAAACTTAAATACTCTTTCATTATACGATATCTGAAATCTATTCTCTCAAGCTCAATTGGTAAATATTATAAATATGAAGGGTTTTGAAATTGACATTTACCGAGATGTATAGCTCTTTTTTATGCTAATTTAAAGGTCAGACATGATAACGAATTAGTTCTTTCTACTAGTGTTAAAGATATCAATATCGAATTTGATAAACAAGTATTATGGGAAATTTTAGAAATTTCATCTGAAGGTGACATTGAATGATTTGGTTATGGATAATGAGTATATTTTACGTCAAATATTTGAAAGACAAAACACTAATTGGACGACTTCAAACTTAACTCATTAAGCACGTATATTGATTAGAATTCTACACAATTTAATTACTAAAACTAGTAGTTTCGACGAGATATATCCATTAGTCCGAAAAGCTACGTATGTAATTATTGGATATATTCGAGTAAATTGGGTACATGCAATAATGGTCATATGATTGAAAACCGTTCGCATGAGAAGCGTAGATACAATCTGTATGGAAATTGATTGTTATGACACTTCATTGCTTCCGTGTTCCGTTAGATGATGAGATTCCACTTAGACATCATTCTTCTACCATTTTTGATAATAAAGTATTAAAGGCCATGAAGATTCATACTACCTTAGACGAGATTCGAGTAGAGACTCCTATGAACCAGTCGATAAAGCATAATTTACTTGGATGCATCCTACTTTCCAACTACATGCATGCCTATCTCCAGATGAGTGTATTATTTCGATGCTCGATAGACAGAAACAATTGATACAGTCAATTCGGGAAGAGCTGCAACAATAGAAGGAGTTGGGCATTATTCGTTCTATTCTCACTCGTATATGTGGCTATGTTCACACTAAGGAGAATAGAGTTGGTACGAGCAGTCCCCCGTTAGGATCTCAGCCTTCAATACACGACTTTTAGATAGAAGCACGGGGCTCTGAAGCTGCAGGACCATTGCATCAGCAGTCGGACCTACCAAGATAGGCTTCAGAGGAAGAGAACCTAGACCACATTCCACTATTACTCATGCTTCAGGTTCTCCATTACGTCTTCCAGCACCAGCCAAGGAGCATACAAAATTTAGACTCACCCTTCTACTCCAGGATATTATGACTAGTCAGGAGCCCTCTCCCTTGGTACTTTTTCATGGGCATCTAGTTTGGTTTTCATTCTGTCTCTGCATTAGTTTGTGTTCTTTGACATTTAGTCTTGCATTTTTGTTGTTCAGTATTGTCTGACATTGTGTTTGGTTCTGACTCTGTTTATGGTATTTAGTATGCACTTTGTGACATTACGATTAATCTGTGGTATTTTATATTATTCTGGGATGTTCATTCTATCTGTTCATTCTATATGTGCATGGTGTGTGTTCATTATGTGATTTTCAATCTATTATGTCCTTCCTATTCTAAGCATTGTGGAATATTATAGTATATTTTTCTACTTTTTGTGATGACAAATGAGGAAAAATATTTGAACATATGCATACGTTCAGGAGAGTTCCAATGTTATAGAGATGAAGTTATAAAATATTTCATGCACATATTTAGTGAGTGTTGCATTCGTATAAGCATCGCTGTAACATCATTTGCATGAATGCAGATATGGGTTGTCATCATTAAAAACGAGGAGAATGTTTGAGCAAGATTTTTCAGATTTTGATGACGACTACTCCATACTGGTCTAAGCAGGAAAATCAAAGCAAAGTCATCACAGAGCTCTAAATAGATAGAAGAATGTGCATTACAGCTCTAGAGAACCGTCAACATGAAGAACACTCAAAGACCTTGTATATGTGAGTCGATTTGTCTAGAATTATATTGCTCAAACTCACAAGAATCACACACTACCATCCCAAAGCCTTAAAAATCATTTTTAATATTTTTTTTATATTTTTTAAGGCCTTTTAAGCCTCGGATTTCTGAAACAAAGTTGTCCACCAGTGGACCGGTGGTAGGCCATCGATGGACCAGTGGTAGGACACCGGTGCACAGAAACTTTTTTCAAAAGTTCTAAAGCACGATTTAAAACTCCTTTTCATACCAAACAATCGTGTTTCATCTTCTTCCAAACGTGACTCTCTCCAATGGTAAACATCGTATCCCCTCTTCAAGGCTTTTCAAATCTGTAAATAGTTATGTTTTAAAGAGGATCAATCACCATCCCTGCATTCTAAATCTCAAATCAATTTCTAAAATCCTAGTTTACCATACTGCTTTCAATCAGCGATCGTCCAACTATCAGTATCAATTTTCTGATTTCAAACCTCCTAAACTCCTGCACATTCATCTACAAATCAGTTCTTGTTAGTTACAGGAGCTTGTATTGTATTGAACATATCAGTGTATTCAGACGTTTACTACCAAAATCTGTTTGTATCAAGTTAGTGGAAAAGAACTATTCAGTGGCTCATACACTTGTATAGACTCATTCCTCCAGGTGAAGCTAGGGTGTTTAGTGAGTAAGCTAGAATAGAGATTGAGACTGCACATAAGACGGTGGTCCGAACCAATATAAAAATCCTGGTATGCATATTCTTTACTTTACTTTAGTTAGCTTAGTATTCTATCTATACACTTATATATGTAGCTTAGTCATAGATACACGATCCACTACATTTTCAGTCTTATCTTAGGTACGGAAATGTGATCACATAGGAGATCTTAAAAGAGATGAAGGAGATTTAAAAATGATGTTTTCATTGTTGTTTACAAAGGAAACCATAAATTTTGAATTTCAAAATGTATCTTACATTGTTTTTGTACTTCATGTCATCAAGTGGCACAAAATGATGTATGCATTCGGCGCTTTCAAATATTCCAGATATACATTAAAGCATACAATATTACATAGACGGAGATAAAAAAATATAAGATATGGTCTCAATCAAAAGTACAAGATCTTATTTTTTAAACAACGGTGTAACATGAAAGATGCATAAGAATTCCAAGAAGATCTTATGTTGTGAGTTGTACACATTCTACGGGTAAAAGCAACTAAGTAACATAGAGGCAAATTGTAAAACCACTTAATTTCAACCAAGCTACATTCATATTTCAAGACCGTATTGACCAACATACATATAGTTATTTGTATTTTATTCAATCACAATATCAAACTTGGAAAGATCTGCTTTTTGTCCTATTGATGTTTTAATTGTTATTTTTTATATTTGAAGAATAAGATGAATTGAACAAATTCTTAACTAGGAGAGAACTTTGAAAGTATTAGGCATTCCAAAGCAAGAGTAGAAAAAATTCTCACTTTAAAAATCACCATATGCAAGAAATTCTCACTTTAAAAATCACCGTACGCAAGATTGTAAAAATTGATAGATGGATGCTAGACGGTTAGCACGGATTAGGGATTAATTGTTTAGACGGAGATTAATCGAAGTAAGGAATTTTTGATAACTTGCGAATTTTGAATAAAATTTAAGTGTTTTGTTTAGTGTCGATTGATATAAATTAAAATATTTGAATTTTGAATGTGCTTAGAAGTAGCCAAGGAGGCAAGAATCAAATCGCCTAAAACTGACACGGTGATACTTATATGTGTTATATGTGGCACTCAACCTTAAATAATGTCTAACCAATGCCTAAATACATATTTTGATTTGTACATGAGGCGGTAAAACTTGTCTAAGCCGACCTAACCAAATTGCTAGGCGGTAAGCCTCGCCTGGCGCTTAGACGGAGACCTAAAAGTATGTTATCACAAGAGTGATCCTATGTTATCACAAGTAACAGGGGCTAAGACCACATAAGTTAGCCTCAAAAAACCATCCTAATATACACACCTCACAAACATCAAGCGCATTTTAGCTTGTATGATATGGATACTATTTAAGATCTTTCTTTTACATGACAAGTATAAAGAATTGCAAATGCCATTTTACCATTACAAGCCACAGGCTGTCCATTTCAACAATTCCAACATGTTATCTGCAAACAGCATGTGCTTGTACAAGAATCATAAATGCCGAGGAATTCTTTTTTTATTTCCATTTTAAGTTCTAAGATGTAACATTTTCTATAGCAAAATTTGCATCCTTGCATAGTATATTTTACTGAACTTGATCACCCAGTTCCTTTAATACTGTTATAGGATGACTTGATCTAAAGATTAATCGCTACAAGGACAAAAGAATCCCAAGTTTAAGTAAAAATCAAGGTAACTTTTGTGCTCTACTTAAAACATCAAAAAACATGTTCAATGCTTACAACTTGACGTGCGTTTGAAAATTCACATCTGACTAGAATATTCCCTAACCTTGTCTCCGTTCCCCATGCATCACTTCACCCTTCCTATAGGAATCACTTCAAAACCAATTCCAGTGATGTCAATATGCCCCAAAAATTTGATAATCTTGAATTATAATACTTTTATATTTTTCCATATAAATTTAGATAAGTTTGTGCAATTAGCAGCTAGTTCCATATATGTTTAAGCGTATAATAAACTTGCATCAATCATGGCAAGCAAGCCAAGTTCATTGCTCATACAGTTAACATCCTAGCCATGTTTAATACAAACTCTACGCAGATGCACAACACACCTCAAAAAAATATTGAATCTTATGAAATTGATACAAGACTACCATATTCAGTCTACGTGATGTCACTTTTCAAATCATCTTGAATTCTTCTACCTTCTTGATGCTCCCAGTGGAACATCAAATAATTACCCCTATTTCACTTAAACCCAAGATTTTACGAAACTTGTTACTTAACATATCTCCAATTCCAAAAGATGCCTTACTTAGGAAATAAAATATAATTTATAAGTATTTCAAATTCACGGATAATTAATTTATATGCAGCAATTTCCTAGTTGTTGAGCAGGTTTATAGATGCTCCAAGTGGACCATCTAAAAGTTTTCCATGAATTAGGTGAGATTAGTGATTGCAAAAATCGCGAGATCGTACGTTCCAAACCGCGATTTGGATGGAATCGCAGCCATCCCGATCCAGGAGTTAAATTGGATCGCAGCCATGTAAAACGTACGACCCTATTTCAGAACAAAAACATTGAAGTCCAATACTGAATCGCGATTTCGATTTAAACATCGAATTGAAACAAAATCAAAAGAGATTTAGTTCAGCTTCGCGATCTCGATTCAGCAATAATAAAAAAAAATTAAAAAATTAAAAAAAAAATTAAAGAGAGATAGAGAGAAGAAGGATAGGAAAAAGCAGCAGCAGCAGCAGCAAACCTGAATTGAAGAACCTAAGATTCAGAAGCAAGTTGATTTACCTCTTCTGGTTTCTGAGTTTTCTTTCACCTATTACAAACCCTAAGCTTTACTGTAATTTTGTGTGATGGTGGCGAATTTTCAGATATGTGCGCTAGCCAGTATATTCTTGTGCTTCAATTTTCAATTTATTAATAAATAAAAGAAAATGATTACTATTTATATTGTATGTTGCTATTCACGCCCGGTTTTCATTCCTGGCCCCCTTTAAAAATTTAGTAGATGTGGTTATTTTTTACTTACTTCTGACCACCAATATATTTCTTTTCACTCAATCATTCACAGCCGTTCTGGTTTATTCTCAAAGTATGTATTCTCTCTCTCAGATAGCAAATCCTAAACCTTAAGAAAAAAATATAACATTTTTTGCTAAATAGAGAATGGAAGATGAAGATAAAAAAGAGGTTAGTTTTTTCTGTCATGTTGTATAGTCTATTCTATTATTGGTTAGAAAATTTTGTTTAGGGTTTTCTATTAATTTTCGTAGGAAATTTCTTCCAATCCTCTGGCTATTTCAAGCTTGGAGGACATTAAATTCGATGACATTGTAATAGAGAATGACGGTGTAAGTTATTGAGCTTTAGGGTTTTTTTTAATCGTACAACGTATATGTCATGTTTTACAAAATTTTACAATTAAGTTGTAATTTCTGTTTCGTAGATGGAGAATGTGAACGGCAATAAATTTGAAAGTGCTCTTATTGTTTCAGCTGAGAACTGTGTGAATTATAGCAATACGATGCAAGATGATCAGTCAAATGACTCGGAAGATATAAAAGTTGATTTGACAAATCATTTTACAACGATGAAGTATTTAGTACTTAATTTACAATCGTTAATGTACGTATAAAAATGAAGTATGTTAATTTTTTTTGTTAAACCATGTGATTTCAAAAATTTGATTCGCAGAGCACATTGATCCGGTGGTGTAAAACAACAGGAAAAAAGTTGAATACCGTTGTAGTAATTCTAAAGTCCGATAAATTAGGGCCGGGAAGAAAACCAAGGTTACAGTTGGAGTGTGAAAGGGCGGGAGTTTATCGTAGTCATCAGCCAAAGGCAGCAAAAAAGGAAAACACCATGAAACGACCTAGAGCTAGCACTACTAGAAAATGCAATTGTCCATTTTGATTGAAGGGTGCGTATGTAGACGAAGATAAATGGAAAATATTTGTAATCAATGGAGTGCATAATCATGAACTTCCTCACTCTTTAGAAGGACATCCGTACGCGGCACGGTTGATGGACATGGAGGAAAAAAATCTTAAAAGACATGAGTGTTGCAGGCGTTCCTCCAAGAGAGGTATTAGTTACCATTAAAAAGTCTTTTCCAGAAAATTCCTCAACTTTGAAGACTATCTACAACACTAAATATAAAATGCAACTATCAGCGAAGGAGTGTAGATCCGCGATGCAATATTTAATGAAATTGCTTATAGAGAAGCATTATGTGTATTTTGATCGGGCTGATGCGGTAACCGATCATTTGATAGATATAATTAATGTGGTCTCATCCGGAATCGTCTGTATTGTGTAAGTGTTTTCCATCAATCCTTTTGCTTGATTGTACATATAAAACGAACCGGTATAATATGCCTTTGTTGGAAATGGTTGGTATGACTTTTACGGGCCGAACATTTAGTATTGCTCATGCATTTCTAGCACACGAGAGGGAAGAGAACTACGAATGGGTGCTAACGAAGTTAAAACATTTTTATTTACCGGATAAAGAACCCGAGGTAATAGTTTCCGATAGAGAATGGGCGTTGATAAATGGAATCAAGAAAAAATTTCCATGGGCAAAGTTGATGATGTGTTTATGGCACATGAGAAATAATGTCATTACGAATTGCAAACCGGAGTTTAAAACAAATGAGGTTTTCGAGATGTTTTTGCAAAGTTGGAAGAAGGTGGTTCATGCACCGACTAAAGATGAATTTTGGATGTACTGCAATGATTTTCAAAAAGATTGGGTAGACTACCCCAAAAGCTTGAAGTACATTTGTAATCAATGTTTGGAATACAAAGAGTATTATGCTTTTGCATGGACAAATAAAATTAAACACCGCGATAATAGAACAACAACTCAAGATGAGTCTTCCCATGCTCAACTGAAAAAACATCTCGGTACGTCTAGAGCAACATTTGCCGTATTATGGTCAAAAATGGATAATATGTTGTGTCTACAACATACTGAAATAAAATCCACTTTTGAAAGAAGCTTAGGAGCCGTACGGATTGCATATCAAGTTCCATTGTTAAAACAACTACGAGGTAAGACATCTTTTTTTGCATTGGATTTGATTGTGAAAGAAATGGGAAAAAATTAGTTGTGTTGCTTTGGACTCATCAATTTGCGATCATTTGAATCGACTTGTGTATGGTCTTCCATGTGCACATGAGATATACAAATATCACAATGATGGCCTTCCAATCCCAATTGAAATTGTGGATGATCATTGGAGACAGTTAAATTATATTCCACAAGTTAAAGAATCACTTGAGTTTGTCCATACAGCTGAGTTTGCATACATTAAAAAATTATTTGATTCGAGCACTGCTGAGGAGAGGAGAGTTTTGCTACTGAAACTAAGAGAAATAGCATTACCAGCCACGACTTCTATTTTGGAACCGAAAATAGAGAAACACAAAGGGAGACCAAGCGGAAGTAAGAACAAATCAATTAGCAAACAAGTCAAACGTCAAAAATCTACAAACAGGATCCCTCTGCTTTTGAGATTGCAAAAACTGCTAATGAAATCCTTTCTCAAGCTAGCGTGAACAAGAAACTACCTCCCAAACGGAAAAACCCCGTTGTGAAGTTTGATAAGTGTGATGTAAAAACAACAAATTCAGATTTTAAGTATTTAGCTTACCTACCGGCTTTTCTGCATCAATATATTGATAACGTTGAAGATGTTATGGGAGATGGCAACTGTGGATTTCGTTGTGTTGCTGAACAAGTCGACGAATTAAATTCCGATTGGAGAGAAGCAAGGAAGTCGATATTAGCTGAACTGATGAAAAATTGGGATTTATATGTAAGACATTTTGACATAACAAACTGCGAAGAATAAAAATCAGCTATCGATTGCGACAGTAGTCCTTGTTTTAAAGCTGACTGGATGATAATGCCTGAAACTGGATACTTGGTTGTAAATGCATTCAATAGAGTTGTGGTTTATATATCCAACCGTCAAAGTTTGACATTTTTTCCACATGAAAGAGGGCCTGGTCTTGGACACGAGCATCGATTTATTGTTTTTGCAAATATTATGGACTACCACTTTATCAAATTAACGCTTAGGGAAAATGCACCCATCCCATCGGTCGCTAGCTTTTGGAATAAATTGGCAACTAAAGAAGCAAAAGTATGGAGCGAACTATACGTTGATCGGCAAATAGAGTTTGTTAAACTGTGCCCGCCGGATATGGCCACAAAGGATAATCACTAATGTAATGAAATGTAAACTTGAAAATTTTGTCATACGATTCAAGTTGAATGCTAGTTAATTTTGTACTTGGTTTTGACTTTGGACTGAATGATGAAAATATTGATTCATGAACTTTGTGTGCTGAAGCACCATCATATACAAAAAATTTGATGTGGTTAAAATTGTAGAAAATATTGATACAACTTGAAATACAAATAAAAAAACAAGTTTAATTAATATGATTATTAGACCTAGAATCACCATCATATACAAGTTAGTATTAATAAACAATATGATATACAATTCAACATACAGATTATTATTTAAGTTCAGAAGAAAAGTTAGTGTAAACGGTTGGTAAAAACCGCCGAGTCTAAGGTTAAGTCGGCGTGACACCTCCGAGCCATATAATCATTTTTAGTAAATCTTGAACGAACGACATACCACCACTGTAAAGTACATAAAAGTGACGACTACTTATGACCGCACGGTGGTGCATGTGAACGAACGGAGAAACATTTTGTTTTGCTTGTAAAACACAACAGAAGTTCGGCAAGTAATAACCGAAGATGTAGGCAAAATGAACGGCAAAAAGAGACCGCACGGTGACTGATACAGCCGACCAGAGACCCCATTTTTTCTATTGAAAACAACAACATAAGGACGGCAGTAAGTAGCCGACCACGTAGCCAAACAACTGGCAGTTGAAGACCGGACGGTGATGGCAGCAACCGAACATATAGACAAGTTTTTTAGTTCTAACCATCAAGAGAAGATCGGCCAGCTATAGCCGAACAGATAGAAAAACAAACGACACATAAGAGCCGTATGGTTATGGTATCTGCCGAACAAAGAGGCTCTTTTTTTCAATTAAAAAACGAAAAGAAGATCGGTAGTTAGTTGCCAAACCACTACGCAAACCGATGGCAATTGAAGAACGCACGGTGATGACAGTAACCGAACAGAGAAACAAGTTTTTCAAGTGGAAATCATCAACAGAAGATCGGCCAGCTATAACCGAAGAAGCTATGAATTGACCGGCTGTTTATGGCCGAACAGTAGTACATATGCACAATGCAGGCATTACATTCAATCAAGTTACAATATAAATACAAATGCATTTGACTCGAAGGCATTTCATTAACAAGCAAAAAATTCATTCCAATTCATAACGGAGATTGCATTTCAGTCGACAAAACCCACAAACAAGCAACATTCTCAGTTCCATTTCAACATAACCCACAAACAGCATAACCGTTGGTGCATGAGAATTGTGCCAAAGCAACATTCTCGGGAAGCCATCTCTCAATGAAAGCTGAAATAGCCACGTAGTCGACATTCTTGTATGAGAATTGTGCCAAAGTGTATAAACCAAAATTTTTAATTTTCTCAGCAACTGCATTCGGCATATCATCAATACTCCATTCTTTCAACTTCGCTGTATGGGAAATGCATTTTAACGGGCCTCGCTCCTACAGAAAAAAATAACATATATTGTCGTACAAACTGAAATTGTTATTTCATAAATTGAACATAATAATAAACAACTAACCTCGTGATTATTCCAAATAGCAAATGCAATATGGGACTCGAAACTTTTTAATAAAGAAGTACTGACCGACATAGAATCAACAGATTTGCTAGAAGAGGGTACGCTCGAAGGATGAACAACTATTTGGAGCTCTGCTTTTTCTTTACGTGCATCATCATCATTTGCTTCCTCATCCGGACCACTTTCAGATTCTTCTGCACTAGAACCATCCCCTGATGCACCAGAACCATCCCCCGTATCACCTTCACTAGAGTCGATCCCCAAATCATCATCTTCTCTATTTTCTTCTACATTCCCACCTTCTTCTACATCGGTCATTTTCCTCTTCTTCTCTAGTTCTGCGGCCCGTGCCTGTCTTAAAGAAGCAGTCATGGCTTCTCGATCTTTTTCTACAAACAACGTAACAAATCTTATACACATTCAATAAATTGCAAAGAAGTGTGCAAATATACGTACTCACTACATACAAAATCATAAAAAAGTCAACCAAAATTTATTTAAGCTCAATTGTTCGAATTGTAGTTAAGAATGTCTCAACAATAAATTTAACAATTCAACGTAATACAAATTCACTTTATGCAAATACGATATTTTTTATGTTAACGCAATCGAACAAACATGAATGAAAACAAAACTATCAGCAACAATAAAAAGGTAACAATAACGTGCATAAATAGATTAGAAACCGACATTAAAAATGTATCTTAAAAGGAAAATAAAACCAATAACAATAAAGTCTCTGTGACATATGCTCGGCTATACAGAACCGACCAATTTCAAGTAAAGGCCGGCAATTCGTGGTCGTACGGTGATACAAACAACCGAATTCCAATTTCAACTTATTTTCGCAACTAAACGATGGACGACAATCGATCACCTAGTGCTTCTACGGTCATACAACACCGCGATCAATAACTGTGTGCACATGAATTACTTCACTCGGTTGCATATAGCCGTCCGGTGCTTAGGGAGAACAGTTATTCGTAACCGAATGGACGAAAAAATGAACGTTCTTAACAGTTTGATTCCAGTAACCATTTCTATGCCTATTGCGACCAAACTGATGATTGTATCGAATATAGACGTCATAAAATAAATGCTACAAACTTGCATTGATTTCAATAAAAAAAATTAGGGTTAGGGACACTTACTCAGCTGTGTGGAGGACGACTTCTGGCTCCCTTTCAAGGTCGACTCACCTTTCTTCATGATTGTTGTTTACTTGAGGATGAGAGCGGTGGAAATACGAAGGTGGTTTAGGTTTCAAAATAAACGAACGAGAAGAGAAAACTAGGGTGCCGGTTTTGTTTGAAAATAACGAATGATGTTAGGAAGGGGAGAGGGGAAAAAGTCGGGGTGGTCTTTAGTTGAGGCGGCCGCAAGAGGATTTAGGGGTATGAATAACAACACACTTTATATTTTATTAGCTATTAATCTCTTTTCATTGTAATTATAGTTTTAAGTACAACAAATTTTCCTCAAGGACAATTTTTAAAGTTTTTTTAGATGTAGGACAACCCACTAATAATTTTCTCTAAAGGACAAATTATCGTATTTTCCTTCCAGCTCACTTTCACGCGCTTCTTCTTCTTCTTCCTTTCAATCAAATTTTTCTGTCGCGGTCCAATATCTCTCTCGCAATCAAAATATCGATCAACCTCGTTCGGTCATTTCAATTTCGTTCTTCTGAAAATTGTAGTTCATCGATCAAATTTTTCTCACGCGCGTTTTTCGATCCCGTTCTTTTTATATTTCTACCGTGATCTCGTTTTTCTTCAATTGTATTAACTAGGTATGCTTATATTATTCTATTTTTTATTCTTTTTCTATTAGAGTTAAAAAAATTGTCTGTGATTTCTAATTATGTTCGTTTTTACAAATTACATGCAGTGTTGTTTTTTTGATTGCTTGTTCGTTCTTCTATGGCAACTTTTGGAAGCAGCAGCAGGTTTTTTTTATTCGTTTCTTTATGCAGTGTTGTATTCTAATATGCTTTACATTTAATTTATCTTGCATTATCTTGCATTAATGTTGGGATGATTGGAAAAATATCATTGCTTGAGTTGTATATAAAGTTGTGATAGAGTGGAAAAGTATCATATTTTAGGTTCATTTATGGGTATCATTTTTATTTTTTCTTAGTATCATTTTTTATTATCATCAGTAACTGGGTATCAGTTTTGTATACGGTAGGTATCGGTTTTGTGAAATGGAAAAACTAATGTTCTAAATTGAACATATTTTTACTAATGTTTTTTTAATTTGTTTTTGGCAATGGTGATAACAGTCTTCTTTGTCTGTTTGTGTTGAATAATAACACTTTTAGCACTCGATTGTCTATCGATTGCTCTTTGTATGATTTGAAGAATGAGATATGTTGACGTTGGTCTCAATTAACTCCTTCTTCTATTCAGATTTCTTATGTACTTGAGGATAAAGTTATTATGGTCGATACTGATTCTAATATTCAAAGTATAATTTGTTTTTAGTTATACAAGAAAAATTCTTTCTTTGGTTTTACTGTTAAGGTTAAGGGCTCTGAATTGGAATATGTTGATGGTGCTTCTATTTCAAGTTCATCTAATGTTCGTGCTTCTTCATCTTCTACTGTATCTGTCTGTTCAAATGTTGTTGTTAATGGTTAAAGTTATTTAAAAGATATGTTGAGGAGAGGGTCGACATTATGCATTTCTGATTTTGTTGGTTTTTGTTTTGGAGGAGCTGAACCTTTTAGAGAATTTTTGATGACGTATCAAATTCAAAAGGGGTATGAATTAATATTTTTAAAGATTATGCTACAAGAGTTATTGTAATTTGCTCTTCATATAAGGATGGTTGTCTTTTCAAAGTCCATGGTTCTTGTGATTATGGAGAATTGAAGAAGTTTTTTATGAGAAATATGGTTGTTGATCATTCTTGTGGGGTTGGTCTTAGAAATGTGAATAATCCACATATATCTAGCTCGTTTGTTAAATCGTTGATTGTTGACGAGATCTGTGATTGTCCTAGTAAAAAGCATAAAGATACTATAGTTGATTTTAGAAGAGAATACAATTTTCAGTTGTCTTACGGTTATGCTTATCATGGGAAACAACTTGCATTAATGGAGTTGCATGGTAATGATGCTTTGTCTTATAATGATTTGAGTTGGTATTTGGAAGCAGTGAAGAAGTCTAGTCCAGATAGTTATGTTGATATGGATGTTGATCCTTATAGTAATGAATTTGAGGGGGTGGTTATTGCTTTTGGCGCTTGTTTACTTGGTTCAAGCATTGTCGTCCTATGATATTCTTAGATGCTGCTCACTTGAAGGGACGTCTTGGTGTGTTGATGGGTGCCACTACAAAAAATGGTGATCAAGGTATGTCTTTGTTTTCAGTTTTGATTTATTTGTATCGAGATCATAATAGTTGCATTAGCATTCATATTAATTTGTTATCATAATTTGTATTATCTTGGTATCAGTTTTAAGATATGTAGTTTACAGTTAGCAAGTTTATAGTATCAGAATTTGCATTGTATTGAATTGTAAGTTTGTATTTGGTATCATAATTTCATACTGCTTAGCAGGAGATTAGTATCAGTTTGTGTATAATGTTAGTATCAGTTTCAAGTATGTTAATATATGGTATCATATATAGTTGTGTAGTATTGAAATTTCATTTGTATCATAATATACATCAATGTTCATTACTTTGTTGTGTTAGAATGAAGATTAATGTGCATGATGTCGTGGTTATCAATATTTTTATAATGGTCGTATCAGGTTTTCGGTATCAGTTTTTTTATTGTTAGTATCAGTTTCATGAATTGTTTCAGATTTATGGTCATAATTAGTTTTAGTTTTTTCTACTGGTTATTTTTGCATTTGCAGGTTTCTTTCTTTTAGCTATGAGTGTAGTTTCTGTAGAAAATGTGGATAATTAGACAAGGTTTTTGAACCATTTAAAACAAATGCTTCAAGAAGATCGTACTTTGGTTTTTATGTCAGATCGCCACCAAGATTTGCTTTCAGGTGTTCGTGATGTTTTTCCTTCAACTTATCATAGTTATTGCTATTTGCATATGGAACAAAATCTTCTTTCAGCTGTAAAAGCCAAAAATGCAAAAGTGTCTATTGTTGATCTATTCAAAATGTGTTCTAGAGCTTCTAATCTATTGAAAGAGCACATTCTAAGTTCTGTCAAATTGGTGGTGTTGCTGGTGTGAATTTTTTAAAGGATAAGTCATTTGATAAGTGGGTGGATTTATTTTTTCTAGGGAAACGTTATGGTGAATATAGTTCGAATGTTGTAGAAAGTTTTAATAGTTGGATTTTAGATGAACAAGCATTGCCTATTACTTCGTGTTTAGATGAGATTTGTGTTAAGATTATGGAACAAATGGCTAGAAGAGAAGAGTGTCGTTTGTGGAGAACAAGTCTTCGCCCTTCTATGGAGTTACGTTTAGGTGAATTGATTGAAGAAGGATTTGGATGGGATGTATTTAAATCTTCTGATTTTGCTTTTGAAGTGAAATCTCCATACTCTCATTGTGTTGATTTGAAGGAACGGGTTTGTAGTTGCAACCAATGGAAAATTACAGGATTTCCTTGTGCTTATGCTATAAAGTGTATGAACAAGTCTAAGTTGTCTGTATATGATTTTGTCGAGAATTATTTCACTATTGATGCTTATCAATGTTCTTATGCCAATGCTATAAATACTATTCCAAATTATGATAGGCCTATTGTTGATGGTAGCATTCAAGATGTTATCAAGCCACCAAAGGAGAAACGTGGCGCTGGTAGACCATCAGTCAAGCGCAAAGGATGATTTTCATATTTTCAGAACAGGCAAAACAGATGTGGCGAGTGCAAGCAGTTTGGTCATAATAAACGGAATTGTCAAGCTTCGAAGAGGATATGATTTGATTTTACATTTTGAATTTGTTCAGATTAATAAGTGGATGTGTGACTTATTTTGGTGGTTTATTGTAATTGAACCTTTTGTTATTAATTTGTATTCAGTATAGCATATTATCAAATTGATTTTAATTTCAGCTATTTAGTATAAATGATAGTATCAGTTTTAATATCAATTATATGTTTTTACAGTATCAGTTCTGGTGTTTGTTTTTACAAGTTTTGGTATCAATATCAGTTTCTACATTACCAGTTTTTACATTACCAGTTTTTACAAGTATCAGTTTTTACAAGTTTTGGTATCGGTTTTTACAGTATCAGTATCAGTTAGCTTGGTTGGAGATAATGTTTGTTTGATTAGATATAAATGACTTTAGTATCAGTTTTGGTTAGTTTTTAGTATCAGTTTCGTGTATTATAATACGTGCTAGAATTGACACCAGTACTAATAAATAATTAGAATGATATCTGGTGTTAGCAAATACTGACACTAGCACTAATTGTTGTTTCATAAAGTATGTTGAGTGTCAGTTTTAGCAAAACTGATATTATTAGTCATAAGAACTGATACCCGGTTACTATTTTGTATTGAAATATGATATGAAATTTGATAATATCATTATACAACTGATAGTTGCATCATAAAACTGATAATATTATGTGGGATCCATAGTTGTATGATAGAACATACACTATATAATCTTGTTATAATATAAACAATAGGAAAAGAAAAGAACACCAACCACAACATATCATTCCAGGAGATCATATTGTTTTACAAGTAAGAGCAGCATTGTTTTAAGAACAGAACATCATTACTTCATAAGTACCAAATTGCAACAGAACATCATTACTTCACAAGTACAAATTTCAACGGAACTACATTACTTTACAAGTACCAAATTTAATTGTTAAACAAGACAATGTGAATTCAGTTCTTTTCTTTTCTTTCTTCTTCTAAGCTTGACATGTATTTAGACAGACTCCAACAATGTTCATCATCTGTCAATATTTCATGTACAATTTTTGCTCTTGTGGATAATATTTCCTTCTTTTCAAGTTTTACTGGTATTCTGCTTTTGTTCAGTGAAATGATGAATATCATTACAAATATTCCACAGTCAAGCCCGTTGAAACCAAAATGTAATGATAGTATCAGTTTGCATCAGTTGTATTATCAGGTTTATAATTAATACAAAACATTGAATTTCAGAGATAATGGTACAAGCATATAGTATGCTTTGAATTAAAATATTTAACAGTTTTACTAGCACACTTAGTATTAATTTCTATATGAATTTTTGTGTTTGTAGTTATTACTTTAAGATATTTTTGCTAAATATTTTGTTTTATTTTTGATTATGTAGGTATCAGTTTTGTTTTTGTAGGTGTCAGTTTTGTTTATGTAGGTATCAGTTTCTTTTATGTAGGTATCGGTTTTGTTTCTGTAGGTTCAGTTTCTTTTATGTAGGTATCAGTTTTCTTCCTGTAGTAACTGTTTATTTCTGAACTAAATGTTTATGGAATTGAGAGATAATATTTTTCAATATTTTTGTTATGAATCAAATTCAATTAAATATAAAAGGCATACAATGATGTATAGAAGTATGTATGAAATATTATAATGAAAAAACACAGATAGTTTGAATAATGAGCAACTGTCAATTGATTATGATTAGTAGTTTCAATTGTATTGTTCATTTTGTTCTCAGTAGATATCATTTTAACCAAAAAAAAAACTTATGTGTCTTCTGCTTGCTGTGCACACTTTATTTGATGTATATCATCTGGTTTCACCTCCATGTCTGTTATGTTATTGTTTTTCCATATTTCTTTGAGCATTTCTTCTATTTCTTGTCTCTAATAAAGACAAAATGTTAAAAAGTTAGGTCATATCACCTTTTTTTATCTGTAATAAGTAATTTTTTTAAAAGAAAGAGAAATCTCATACCAATTTTATAGCTTCTTTCAAACTGGAATTGTTTCTTTCATTTGATCTTCTAGGGCGATTAGAATCAACATGGCACCATTGCATTGTTGGGTATGTTAAAGTCACTAATGTCCAATGGTTTTCACAATGCAAAGGAAAATATATACTTTCAGCAAATTTGTCCTGTACAATGGATTCTAGCATAGGGAGGACCAGACTTTTTTTCACACCCTTTATATCACACACAATTCCTTTCTGTTTAATATGAAAATAAGTTATGATTCAATAAAGGAAGCAATTATTATGTACTTGGATATTAAAATTTTATTTACCGTTGTTGAATATGCAAGTATATGATTTTTGTTTGATGATAATAAACACACACACACACACATATATATATATATTCATTTAAATGTATTTGTTAATGTACTATTTTATTTTTCACATAATTAAATAAATATTTACTGAATAAAATAAATAACATAGAATTTAAATTCAAACGGATATTTTATTCAAATAAATATTTATTACAATTTTGAATAGTACAAATTTGAGCTCTCACTATATATATACAATTTCAATTACATCACAATTTATCATTTACATTAGCACCTCACTACATATTACTCATTCACTCGTATTTATCTTCAACTCCATTCCAGATTGAATCCAGCATCTGAGCAATCTGCAAAATAAACACTAACGCAGTAAAATTGAAAAGAAAATATTTTGTAGTGAAAAATAAAGTGTTCATCATACACGAACAGCTTGTGACATGCACAATGTATAACTGTACATACCACAAGGCCGTGCACACCAATATACACTTGGTAAAGTTACAGGGATAGGTGAGCATAAGTCAAACCCAATCAAAAGCCGAGTTCAACTCAAGTGCAATACAAACAAAGTCACGACACGAGCACAAGGTCAAACCCGAGCTATAAGCTGGATTCAACACAGGTGCGATGTCAAAAATCTACATGAAGTTCAAAGTGAACCAGACTCAAGTGGATATACAAATGGAGCATATACATGAACCAGATCAAAACAAAACAATGAAGTTCACATGAATACAATGAACTGGTTCAGCTCAACTAACACAAATACAAAATACACATTGGTGACTGCAGTTGCAAACAAGCTCAGAGACATTAGAGGTGAGATCAAAATAAATGAAGTCAAATGCCAATCTGAACATATACATGTGTAGTGAAGGCCAGTGATCAAGCAACATAGCAACTGGTTCATATATATGACTACAATTACAAAGCCACAGCAATAAAGTATGAATGCCACGACTTCAGAGAAATAAGTTTACATGACTCGAAGCATGTAGACATCAAGTAGATGAGCAAGGCTGCAAACATACATCATGAAACCAGAGTGCACAACAACTATCCAGTGATTTCAAGCATGCATATATGTATCGATAAAGCACCACAAACAGTTTAACATGTCAAGTGCATATGAACATAGTCTAACCAGGTAGTGACAATAAGGTAAAGTGACATGCACAGGTGAAGATATCAAGTGCACCAGTACAAAACAAATGAAACCAGATATATACATATATAAATGTATGAATGTATACATATGGAAATGTACTACAGCTACAGACTTCACGTGCAAAGCTACAACCAGACCTGGCATGATAACTCAACTAAATTGTAGAGTGAAAGACTCAAATATCAGTGGACATTGCAACGAAGACTACAAGACCAAGCGGTGCACATGTAAACAAAACCAAGTACAAATTCAAGTGAAACACAGAGATCAGACTCAACACCAAAAGTACAACATGAACTAGTTCGAAGCAATTAAAACAAAGCAAACCAGTTATAGAGTTTTCATGGAGCCATGAATGAACATGTCAAATGCCGAAGTCAAATTTTATCACAGTATCAAGATGAACGAAGTCAATTTGCAGTTATAAAAATCAAAGCGGTAGCAAATTCAACCAAGTCAAGTTAAATGCCGAAGTCATGGAACAGCAGGGTACATGTCGAACAAGTCAACAGAATCAAATTCCAAAACCAAGTCAGAGCCGTGATAACCAAAGTCACCAGCAAAATCAAAGCCGTGACCACCAAGGCAAAAAGAACGAACCAAGTTAGAAATCAAAGCCGTGTAAATCAAGCAACAATATACGAATTGAACAAGTCTAAAGAAATCACCAACATTCAATCATAATCAAGTGGCCGAGACGAATTCAAGTAAATTATCAGACGAACGAAAATTTAGGGTATTAAACCCTATTTAAACCAAATCGTCATTGGCCTAAAAAATCATTCGAGTTCAAGCAAGAATCAGAGAGAAAACATCAATTCAGAACTCGAATCAAGTCGAGTGTAATATAAATCGAAAAGGGGACAAATGTACCAAATTCAAAGCATCATTCAACCTCGACGAATTGAAGTAGCCGCAAGCAACATTTAGCAGAGGGATCAAATCGAAGAATATTTCATCACTGCAATTTCAAGCGGTGCCTTTTCCAAAGCCCTAGTTTATAATTTCAGAACGAACGAGCAACAACCATTTTCACAAAGAAGAATACAAGGCCGATAATATATAAAGGGGAATTCACTTATGTTTTATCTAGGGCCGGCATTCTCCTTGGGCTTTTTATATTTAAAATTAGGGTTTTTATTTTAAATTTCTTTTTAATTTGTAATTTACTTTTAAACTTTTGAAATTTCTAGTCGTGTGACTAGAGGACGAACTACGGTGGTGTAGTTCGAGAATTCGCAACTCAGTGGCTGGGTTGTGGCAGAGTTTTGAGCGTAGAGTTTTAGTCGATAGCGGGTGTTGCGAGTTTACGTGTGTAAGTGTCTGACTACTTAATTTCTAGTAGAAACCTTGGGGGAAGCACGTAGGCAGGGTTTTGCCGAAGCTGGGTAAATCTGTGTGTTCTGTTTTCTGTTTTTTATA
Organism: Allium fistulosum; assembly: GCA_030737815.1. Taxonomy (NCBI): domain Eukaryota; kingdom Viridiplantae; phylum Streptophyta; class Magnoliopsida; order Asparagales; family Amaryllidaceae; genus Allium; species Allium fistulosum. Next base: position 427,344,258 of record CM060906.1, read on the forward strand.
TTCTGCTTTTATCTGTGCTGCTATTATTCTGCTGTGATCTGTATTGAAATTATTTTATACTTCCGCATTAAATTTTTATAATTATTAGTATCATTCTATTCACCCCCCTCTAGGGTGAAATCGATCCTACAACCGTCATTGTAGTTGTGAAAGCATAATTGTATTCTTCCAGTTCACATCTTGAAATATACCAATCTATAATCTGTATTAAAATTAGGAAAGTATAAGTTTTTTTTATTGGTGAAACAATACTAAATAGTAAGTAATATCACTAATGTTAATAGTGGCTGTGTATGTTGATAAGTATAAAAATAATAAAGCATCAAGTCAATTTAAGCATGATGTGGATTTAGGTATCATTTTTGCTTTTATTTTGGTATTAGTTTTGATGTAAAGAAAAAAAAATGTACCTGCCCATCTATCCCGTTTCCTTCTAGTACACGTTTTAGTGCATTTTTTGTTATGACACAACCTCCTCTGATTGTGTCCTTATCTTCCCATGCCACTACACTATTTTAACAAAAACAATTTGTATATGTTTGATAAACTTAATTTCATATTTAATATTAATATACATATTTGTACACTTACTTTTGTGATGATGTCGTCAATGAAAAGAAAGTTTTGATCATGTTTTGTTGCTCAACATTGAGATAGATCAAACATTTGCAATGTCCAAGCCCTATCTCTGAAAGTGTTGGCTCTATCACTGCAAGTGGCTTTGGACAGTTGTCTTGTGCACTTTTGTTTTCAACATCTTCATTTTTTTCGGGTTTTGGTTTATTTGCAACTTTTTTTCGTTTCATCCCATATTCAAAGCTGTCACGTTGTTTTTTCACTCTTGTTCTTGCCTTCAATCTTTGAATATAAGAAGCTGTCCTTTTTTGTGTTGCTTTGATTTTTTTGCCACTTAATTTTGCTACTTTTCTTTCCCTTTTCTAGCAGCTGGTTACACAGGTTTTTCAACATCTTTTTTTTCTTTAGTTTTTTCACTTTCAAAGACTTGTGTGTCGTAAAGTTTGAAAGGTGGAGGGGTAAAGTCAAGCACTGAAACGCTGTATGGTACATTTGTGTTTTTTACATTGATATCCTCTTTAAGATGTTGAGTATCTTCTGTTTTGTCTTTCTGCACTTGACTTTCTTTTTCCAAATCTTATTTTTGATGCACTTCAGTTGGAGTCTTTTTTTTCTTCATGTTCACATTGTATTTCTTCATTTTTTTAGTTTTTTATCCAATTCACTTTCTATTTCGATGGGCATATGTTTCTCCATTTCTTCTGTTTTATCTACTGAATTATGTACACACTCTTCCACTTTTGTTTCTTTATCTTCTTCATTTATTCCTATTTCCATTTCTACAAAAGTATCTGCATTTAGTTCAGTTTGTAAACTGTCGCTTTGTACATTGAAACTTTCATTTTTCTTTTCACTGTTTTCTTCACTGTCATTCAAATCAGCTTTAAATTTCTTGGCGTTGTCTTCAGCTTGCGATCTTTTCTCTTCATTTTCTTTCAACTTCAACTTAATTTCTCTCAACTCTTCTTTCAAACTCAAAACTTCTTGCTCTACTTTAATTCTCCTTTTTTTTCTACTTCCAATTCTTTTTTTTGTTTTCTTTGCTTCTTCTTCCAAATCTTTTATATGCATTTGGAAGATCTTGAAGCTTATGTCTTCCTCAAACGAATGTGCACTTTCTTCGGTTTCTTCAAACTTTCTTTTTTTTCCATGCTTTTCTTTCTGAATTTTAGGCAAATTTTGTTCTATAGTTACTGTTTGAAGTAGACATTCTTCATATGGGCTGAGATTTGTAATTTCTTTCACCTATAAAATTGGTATTGTAAAATTTGTTTTAGTTTTAAGCTATGATTTCAATTTACAATGACAATTAATTTTTATTGTAACGAAAAGAGGAAATACTCTGCGATAAAACAAATAGCTAATGTTTTAATTTCTGATATTATTAGTATCAGCTTCAATCATGTAAAACTATGGTATCAGTTTTTGAATTCTAGCATCAGTTTCTTATAATATTAGTATCAGTTTCTTATAATATTAGTATCAGTTTCAAGGATGTAAAACTATGATATCAGTTATTGCATTGTAGTATCAGTTTATTATACTTCTAGTATCAGTTTCAATCATGAAACCATATGGTATCGGTTTTTGCATTCTAGTATCAGTTTTTGATACTTCTACAACTAGTTTCAAGCATGTAATCATATGGTATCAGTTTTTGCATTCTAGTATCAGTTTCTGATACTATTAGTATCAATTTCAAGCAATTAAACATATGGTATCAGTTTTTGCATTCTAGTTTCTGTTTCTGATACTATTAGCATGTAGTGATATGGTATCAGTTTTATGTTATAGAAGAAAGGATATACAATTAAACTTTATTCTACATAAGATTTAAAGCATATTGATTAACAAAAATTAAATGGAATTTTAACTTACGTCACCCTCTTTCACATTATCAAAAACTTCTTTGATTGCTTTGTCTTTTAGTTTCCTTAAGCCCCACTTTGCAAATCTGGGTAAAGCTACAGTATAATGTTGTCTTTGTTGAATGAGATGCAATTTCTCACAAATGCAATACTGTTAACATAAAAAGAATTGATTAGATATGTTTGTTAAATAAAATAAAATAATAATATTTTGATTAATTTATCTTACCAATGGAAGCATGGAGCATCCCGACATATTTCTTGGCTTATGGATGAACTTCTTGACAAATTTGCTGAAATTATTTTCTATCATTAGTGGCCAAGAAACCAATTGCATTGCCTCTACATTAATTAAGTATGGTAGAATTCCCTATCTTAACTATTGTTGGTTGTTTGGGAAGAAGAATGTTAATAGTATTTCGATTACTATTAACAGTGGCAAGTCTTCTTCATACTCTTTTTTCTTCTTTGCCACTTCTTGCTTTATTATTTTTTCCACAAACATTCCTTGTTATGTAAGTGCAATTGCCAAAGTTTCTCTTTGCAAATTCTCTGCACTCCATTGGAATTGTTCTGTTTGTCATTTTCTGAGTTGGCTCAATGTTAATTCCTTTTAATGGTAGACCAAAAATCAAACTTATATCTCTTGTTGTAACTTTCATTCTTTCTTTAGCAAATAAGAATGCATCTTCCTCAACTGAGTAGCATTGGTATAAAGCATCCAAATTGTGTTGATGTTTTTTACATTCTTTCATCAGAATTTTCTCTTCATAAAAAAATCTAAAGAAATTGTAGAAAGGAGTGCTCTTCGATATGTCCATATGCTTTTTGGATAGAGCATTTTTTTGTTTTATCATTTTCACCGTTTTGAATACTGCTTGCAATCCACATCTATAAGCAGTTTCATGCTTTTTGTCTTCAGATTTTGATACTTTCTACTATTCTGTTTGTGATCTGCCTTTAATGCATTTTGGATGTGGATTAACAAAATCATCATCATCCTATTATTTCAAAATAAAGATAATAAGTTATTTGTGAAACAAATTATGTTGAAACATAACCATAGGTTGGGTATTAGCTACAGTGAAATATCTTTAGCCAAATATGTAACGATTTCAAGTTTGCAGTAACTAGGTATCAGTTTGGAGTAACTAGGTATCAGTTTGCAATAAGTAGGTATCAGTTTTCTGTAAGTAGGTATCATTTTTATTCAAGTAAGTATCAATTTTTTGTAAGTAGGTATCAGTTTTTTATAAATAGGTATCAGTTTTTTGTAAGTAGGTATCAGTTTGTTGTAAGTATCAGATTTCAACTAAATGATACTGGCTATTATTTTACCAAACGATTTACACTAAATGATACTGACTATTATTTGTTGTAAGTAGGTATCAGTTTGTTGTAATTATCAGGCTTTTCTTTTACCAAATGATTTACATGTATTATTTTTGCAATATCTATCATGTTATAAAGTTATAACATTTCTAATTTTACCGAACTGAGTTGTTCTTCTTCTGATTCTTCATCTGCAACTTTTTTCCCTTCTTCTTTCTGAGATTTTTCATGTTTAACATTTTCAATAATATTAGAATACATTTAACAATATGAAATTGTTAGTATTAGTTTCATAATTTTGCAATTTCAGTTACCTCAGTTTCTGTTTGTATTTTCTTTTGAATCGTTTTTTCATTTCTTCTTTTTGCTCTTTGTTCTCTTTTTTGCATATTTTCTTCAACTGTTTTCTCTGCAGCTATTTGATGCTGCATGTTCTCTTCTTTGTTATGTGCAAAAAAATTCAATGTTACTATAATAAAACTATGCTAACTTTGTTATACTTGATTTTATAGTATCAGTTACCTTCTCTGGTATACTTTCTCTTATTTCTGGTCTGATTTCAATTGCTGTATTTTTTTCATGTCTTCTTTTTGTTCTTTTTTCTCTATTTTGCTTTTCCACTTCTACTGATGTAGGTTTTCTAAGTTTTAACTTGCTGATTTTTTCCTTTATTGTCTTTGCTATCATTTCCACTAGAGGTAGGTTTTCCTCTTTTATCATTGCGTTTTCTTTTTGAATATCTACTGTTGGAAGTGATTCGACATTTCGATTTTCACTTTGTTGCTCCACTTCCAATGTAGCTAGGTTTTCTTCGACCGTCGATTGTTGTGCTTATTGTTCGTCGACTGTCGATTGTTGAGGTTGTGTTGGAGATGTAGATTTGTTTCTGGTTTGCGGTGCCATTTTTTTCCGAGCAAAATTTCGTCAAATTTTGAGTGAAAGCAAGGAGGAGGAAGACGAATGAAATTCTTTGTTTTGTTTTAAATTGTATTTGGGCTTTGTCCTTACGATAAAAACTTTATGCGCGTGTCCTTGTGAATAATTATTTACTTTAATTTGTCCTTTAAATTTTTTTCCCTTTTAAGTGTTTGTTCTTCAATTGTCTCTAAATTGTTGATTCAGGATAATTGATATGTTTGAATTTGTTGTCTTTAAGTAAAAAAAAATTTAAAAGTTGTTGTTCGGTTTATTGTTAGTGGAAATTTGGTTCTTTCCTTTATTTTCGATTTGATGCGTCGAAAACCATTCTTCAAAACATGTTTTAATTACACATTTAATTTAGTTTCGGTTAAAAAAGTCATTTTTAAAAAAATTAAACCTGAACGTTAACCACATGTTTTCTGATAACGACAACAATTTTTTTTCTTTTTTGAAAAACTGCAAATATTTAAAGAAAACTCTACATATATTTATTGTTTAAAGATTTTAAAAATTTGCATGTTTCTCTGCAAATATTTACAGAGTTTTCGGCGGAGACCTAAAAATAAGGTTTTTTTATAACATTTTCTGAGGTAGGGCGATCGTGTATTATGAAATTTAAAGATGGTGTTTTATAAAAGTTCCCTTATTATTATTTTACATATCGTAGGATAGTCCTCGACTTATTTTATTTGAAGTGCACCACGGCAACACAAAGAGAGGAGAAAATAATGAAAGAGACAATGCACAATCTCATTTTTTTAATTATAAGACCATTTTACCCGTTTAAAATATGTATTTTGTTTTAAAATTTGTACATCACACATATTTATTGGTTTTGGCTATTATTTATTATTTTTGTACGTATTTACTTCTCGAGATGTATTTATAGATTGGTGTCAATTACAAGTGAACAAGAAAATTACTATTTTATCACAAATAAATCAGATAAGTTCAGAGGCTCGCAAAATCCAAGAACTCGACGGATCACCGAGAGGTTGGAAAATGATGAAAAAGTAAATTAAAAGATGAATAAATTTTGATAAATTATAGGAATCGTCCACAAAGTGCAACAAAAAAATATGAGTATTTATTTCTCAATAAAGATGTGTATCTTGATTCAAATAGTTGGTATGTGGAAGTGGTATATTAATAACTACGAGTTGCTAAATAGTTTAATTGGTTGTGCTTTTGCAAGAAAATTAATAGGCATGGAGAAAAAAATTATGATGCGTATGAGTATTATAGGGGTTAAGGCTACAAATGTGTTAAAGAAAAATAATTCTAAAATGTTTTGACATTAAAGACAATTTACAATGCAAAATCTAAGATGGTTATTTTAGAAATATAAGGTTTTTTCTTCTTAGACTTTGGAGGGGTTGTATTACTTAGATTTTTGAGGTCTCCTAGATTTGTGAATGTAAGGCTGTTCAAAACATAATTCTTTTTTTAGACAATCTCATTTTCCTTTCTAAAATGTTATTTTGTCATGTCTTTCTTAATAAAGGTTTAATGTTTCTTTTATTACATTAATCATTTGCATCCTCCTTACTTCGTGATCTGATTTAGCATATAAAATTATATTTATTATCTTATTAAATTTGAAAACCTTGACTCAATCAAATTATATGTTTTATTTTATAAAATTATATGTATTATTTTATTAAGTTAAAATTTTGAAATATATATTATATAAACATATTTTAATATCAAAAATCTAATTATAACTATATATATATATTTCCTTTGTATATACGCGATATTGAATCCAATATCTAAACACACACATATATATAATATGTGTGTGTGTATTTGACCATGATTTTTTTTGATATTATACACATCAGACATATATATATATATCATCTTACATATGCATAAATTTATATTGATATAACTATACACATATTATATATATATATATTTAATTAGTACAGATTAATGAAATAAAATAAAATAATAAATAGAAATGATTGTATTAAAAACAACTAGATTTGATCTAACATTGAATATTAGATTTCATTGGCCCATTAAAATCCAATAAGGGAAAAAATTTGAAAACTACCATTTCACTCGTTGCCAAACGTGCTAAATCTAACATTTTTCATATTTTTGATGACTACCTAAGTCATACTTCCAATTTTTTACATGGAGCCCGGAGTGTGAAAAGACATTTGTTAATTTAAAGGACTCATTGACGAGCGCTATAGTTCTAACTATTACTTATGGGACTGAATCTTTTACCATTTACATCGATGCTTGTGGTATTGGGTTTGTTGCTGTTATGATACAAGAAGGGAAGTGTTACTCAATTTTTTGGTAATTAAATTGTGGACTAATTAAGGTTTTTAGCCTGATCCATTTCGGACCAAGTCAGCCTATCACGGGCCCTCTTAAAGCCAGAGATCATCCGGCTAAGTCTTCCTAAACAGCTCTTCCTCTCCGAGGCACTTCAGGTCATCTCCCGACCAGTGCCCTCGGCTCGCTCAACGAAGCAAGGCTTTTGCACGACTTGGGCCGGCTCGCATGGCCCGATCCCCTTGTATCGGCTTATTCCCGGATAGTTTATATGCTCGAGCCCCTCTTCAAGCCGTTTGTCGGTCGACACGTCCCCAAACTACCCCAGGCATGACCAGTCCCTAAGGTTGTTTCAGTGCAGCTTCCCACAAGCACCCTTGAGATCGATCCTCTACATCAGTTTAAGCAACTCAGTCAGTCTCGCTTAGCACGACCTGCTTCTCCAGCCCCAGCAGTCCCCAACCCTTTCTTCATTTCTTTGGCAAGCAACTGGCTCGGTCCTCTTTGCCACCCTAGCATGCAGACGCATTCGACAAAGAAGTACAATTAGAGATGTCCTCTTCTAACACAGAGCATGATGTAAAACATGCTTTCAACTATACATAAGCCATACTTGAATAGTGCAAACCATAACGTGCACCTTACTATTCTTCCATGATTGATGTTCATCTCAACCGCTGATTCTACCTACTTTGTCAGTTGTCCTTCATCCGGCCCTTCTATTCAAATCTGCAGGTTAAGCGCACTCCCAGCTAGTTTAACGATGCTTTGTCAACTGTTACAGCATTAGCCTCAATCACTATAAATACCCCATGCGTAGCATTTTCCAAGGTTGTTGGTCGCCACCGGTATAGGGTCGACAATTCAACGTTGGTCACCACCCGTCCAGGGTCGACTCTTTAAGGTTGGTCGCCACCCGTCTAGAGTCAACTATAAGGTTAGTTGCAACTAAAATTCGACTATTAGAAGGAACCTATCAGGAACTTGCGATCCGTCAACTACTTATGATCCAAGATTCTCATCCCAACATCAATCAACAGCTCACATCCCACCGCTCACCATTTCGACTTAAACGAGCTCCAAGCTTAGTAAGCCCTTAAGATTAACAATGTCATTAGCCTCGAGCCAACCTCTTTTCTCTGCTATTTCTCTTGTAAACCCATGCAATTATAAGAGTATCGAATAATAAAAAGACTTCACAGTGGATGCAGACAGCTTTGCGGAACCATTCTATATCTTGTTCCGTTTACTCATTGAAGACTCATTTTAACCCTTAAACTTTATGATTAGCAAGTAACTTTTGCTTTTCATGATGTAATTTCGAGGTTGATGAAAAATACAGTCAATATTCTAGTGCTATAAGGAAGGCCACCTTTGCCGTTTGGTTATTAGCCTCCCGCACAAGCTCTTTTCACACTTAGTATCCGACACCCTGTGTAGATTATGGCAACAACGAGCGCCGTCCTGCTAGCCCCTTCGATCATCAAAGGGATCCCCAAGCGGTCTCAGTTAGTCTCATGTCATGCATAGACATGGTGTATGTCAGCCTACCTCTCCAGTTTCCAACTTACATCGATAAAAGTGCAGCACTTACACATGTGTTCCGTATGACGATTGCACCATCTGCCCGAAAGAAGGTTCTTATAACTCGGCACTTACTGATTGCAAACCGCATCAACTTGCGAATAAAGGGAATGGACCTCCCTCCATCTGTCGAATAAGCCCCTGCAAGATGTCCCCAGTCGGCCAGTTTCATGACTAGACTCGAGGGCAAAATAGATGCCATTACATCCGAGAAAAGTTCCCCACATGCCACTGATAGAATCCCTCAGTTACCTCTGCCATCAATGGCACTCATGAACAATTGGATGCTTTCCTACATGTCTAAGGGCACCCAGGATCAATGGCCAACACTCTCCTCCAACTCGCTTCCGCGCCCGCAGCCTCTTGAGAAGAATGCCCCGAGGCCTCCAGAGCCCGTGGTGCCCAATATTGCTGCCAAGACTATCCAACGAGAATGAGTTTTTATGTTTTCATCACCTTATTGGGGACTATTACCCTTCACCACCCAGGACCGGCGATCCATCGCTCCCCTCCTGGTTAACTATTCATGAGAATGAATTACTGAGCATTCATTCCCCCATCGGGGACTTCCTAGGCTATCCAAAGAGAATGAGTTTTTATGTGCTCATCACCTTATTGGGCACCGCCACCCTTTGCCACCTTGGATCGCATGAGCCATCGCTCCCCTCTTGGCCGATGGGCTATCTACGAGGATGAATTACTAAGCATTCATTCTCCCCCTGGGAACTGCCCAGACTATCCAATGAGGATGAGTTTTTATGTGCTCATCACCTTGTTATGGACTCCACTCTTCACCATCTAGGACTAAGTGAGTCGTCGCTCCCCTCTTGGCCAGCAGGTTATCCACGAGGATGAATTATCGAGCATTCATTCCCTCGTCGAGGACTACCTAGGCTATCCAACGAGGATGAGTTTTTGTGTTCTCTTCGCCTTGTTGGGGATCGCCACCCTTCGTCGCCTAGAACCGCATGAGCCGTCACTCCCATCCTGGTTGGAGGCTATCTACGAGGAAGAATTACTAGAATTCATTCCATCGTTGGGGACTGTCTAGGCTATCCAATGAGGATAAGTTTTTATGTGCCTATCACCTTGGTTGGGATCGCCATCTTTTGCCGCCCAGGACCACATGAGTCATTGCTCCCCTCCTGGTCGGCAGGCTATCCACGAGGATGAATTACTGAGCATTCACTCCCTCATCGAGGACTGCTTAGGCTCTCTAATGAGGATGAGCTTTTATATGCTCACCACTTTGTTAGGGACCGCCACCCTTCTATGCCTAGGAGCACGTGAGCTGTCGCTCCTATCTTGGCCGGTAGGCTATCCACGTGATGAATTACCAAGCGTTCATTTCGTTGTCCGGGACCACCCAAGCTATCCAACCAGGATGAGTATTTATATACTCGTCACCTTGTTAGGGACCATCACCCTTCGCCGCCCAGGACCGTACGAGCCGTCGCTCCCCTCTTTGCTGACATGCGATCCACAAGGATGAATTACCAAGCATTCATTCTCTCGACAGCAACTGCCACCATTCACTGTCCAGGACTGCGTGAGCCGTCACTCCCCTCATGGCCGATAGGCTATACATAAGGATGAATTACTGAGCATTGATTCCATTGTCGGGGACCACCCTTTTTACTAGAAGTTTGGGTGAGACACCTCTCTCCTTCGCACAGGAGAGCATAGGTGGCTCGATGCGCAGCCGCAACAGCCCATACTCCTCGCCTATGATGCCACTCATTCTCCAAATCGAATGGGACATTGTTGGCCGGACTGGTGCTTTTACCCTGAGTGATGCTGAAGTCCAACATCCACAGTATGTTGGCATAAAGAACAAGCCAGGTCTTTCTCCTGCTACGGCATGTCACCCAGGAGAATCTCTAAGCCGTTCAGCGCTCGGCTCCAAACTGGAACCACCCGCCAATAGGGCAACACACAGATAAGTTTAATTTCAACAGTTTCCATCTGTTAAGTTCTTGTGAATGATGACGCATGTCGCTTGTCTCGCCATCACGACCTCATCAAACAAGAGTGCTTTAGATAATCATGCACCATAGGATGATGTGTCACCCTAGAGAACCCTTAAGCCTTGCAGGCTTCAGTTAAAGTCAAGGCTCGTCCACCACTATGCGCATGACCGCTTGTCATCTAAGAGAACCCATGGGCAAGCATGCACTCTCACTCTGGCACCGGTACCTCCCGCCAAATGATATCTAACCGGCACTCGGCCCATAAAATAGTCAGGTTCAGCCCATCATATAACAATTTTCCAATTTAACACATGTTAAACAAGACTTTTCACTACACCAAACAGTCCATTTTGTAACAGTTTTCCGCTTTAAATTTCTAACGGTTATAACCGTTAGCAATTTATTACGGTTATTTCCGTTACAACCATTCATAACGGTTATTACCGTGACTACATTTGGTGATTTCGTAATAAATTTAAAATGATTAGGATAAATTTGTAATTTACGTGTATTTGCACTTAAAACATATATCACGCTTCTTTCCTTCCTCGTCTTACTTTTCACCTCTCTTTCTCCATCAAGTTAGGGTTTCATCGCTCGCAATCAATATCAGGGTTTCATTCACGTCGATCAATATCAGGATCAACATCAGGGTTTTGGTATTCGCCTCAATTAATATCAGGTTGTCGTTCTCTGCCTCAATCAATAGTTGGGTTTCACTGTCTACCTCGATCAATATCTTAGGTAGTTATTTCTTAAATCAAATAGTTTTGCAGTAGTTGAATTCGTATGTTGTTTTAGAGAGTGGTTTATGTATGTAAAATTAAAATCATGTTTCTATATATTTGGGATAATAGTTGCCGAGATAATATAACCTGTTTTATCCGCCCGTATTCAAGTATTGATTCTTCATCTTTCTGTCATTCGATCATTTGTTTTTTCTCTCTTCTTTTCTTCTTTGGGTCATAAGTTCACTAAGAATATTTTGTCGGGGAATAGATTTATGACAATCCACTTTGATATTGGCATATTACTTGCACGTTCTTATATGTATTTTCCTTGTAATTTTAATATTCAAGTACGCTGGGATTCTATTCCCTCTGGAAATTGGGAGAACATGTTTAGTTGCTGTTTTTAATGTATTTTTACATTTATCTATGTATGTGAGAAATAATAATTTAATTGATCTGGGCTGATTTTAAGATATAGTTTTGAAGAAAGTTATATGCTGAAGGATTGAATCATATTTGACCAATATTTATGATACCAAGTCTTTAAGAATGTTTATGTATGTACTAGGAACATATTTTGGATCAATTTAGCACTGTTTTCACTCATATAAAAATTATTTTATTTGACATGCCTTTTGTGCTTTGTTGGTTTGTTCTTCAGCTACCAAGTCTTTAAATCTGCTAATGTTGGTTTGTTCTTCATCTACTATCAGAATAACAAACCATGTTTGTTTATTCAGCTACAAACAATTACAAACCTTAGATATTAAATACGTTCAGTAGAACATAACACGTAAACTATAATATATTCTAGTTGTGAATTTAATTGCGTTGAACAATTAATTATTTTATCAAAATAGATGGTGGTATTACAAGAAACATGAATCATAGAGTAATTTACCATTAGCCAAAGAATCCGTGGAGAGGTGTACAACAATTATCTTCAATGGAAAATTATCATACTGAACTTTGAACAAAGATTTTCGAAATGACATAAGGATTGGTGAGCAAACATGCACACTGGTAGAGCAAGATTTTCATTTGATGCGAGGGTGTTAGGTGTTAGTTGTTTGTAAGTATTTGGTTTTATCTGCACTAAGCTTCATGAATAGGTTCTATAGTTACGTGACTGAGCAACTCTTCTATTTTAAACAATAGAAATTAATCGAGTTAATCAAACATTACGCTTTAATTATTTATTTTTTCATGTTTTAAAAAAGCTTACATTTATTGGTTCGATAAACTTTGATAGTGATAGTTAAATTTTGGTTATAGGACTAGGTGTAGCAGTATTCACAAGTGTGCCTCACAAGGAAGCTGTGTTCATCACACACCCAATGAGTGTTCTAACTGAAAGAACTCTTAAATGAACTTTCTTTACTAAATACAAGCCACGCTTATCTCCAATGTAGTCTAGTTACAGGAAGAAGGTAAAAATAGCTATGTATATTATCATAGCTTTTTTTTGGCAAACTAAGAAGTATCAGTAACTTGTAGTGTATCATATGGTTATTTAAAGAGTTAGATCTGGAAAAGTTCATTACTCATCAGGTACCATTCTCTGAGATCAGTAATTAAAATAAATTATATTTATCCCCTCCGTATTTCAAATAGTATATACAAAAGATTATCTACAAACCCAACTTTTTTTAGATAAACAACTATTTATAATAATAATATAATTGCACAATAAATTATAATTAAATAATGAAAATAAAATGGTATAAATTATATAATTAGTAAATGAACGTTTCTAAAAGGAACGCTAAATGACATTTTTGGTAAAATAAGAATTAACATACAATCAGCGACTTTCGTACAAACAGTTGATAAGAGTATCAATTTGGCTGAATTTACCACAAAATAATAACAAAAATCTGATCCAATCTAATCTTTTTCTTAAAAAAATAAAATAGAATTGGACTGTTAAAAGTCAATATATTGGATGTCGATCATGAATTTAAGATCCAATCATATATTGGATCATGAATTGTATTAGTATATCAATTTGAATGTATTGACAGTGATTCGTTGATATAAAGTCTGTCATTACCATAACGGCCATTAGCCATTTGAATTCAGCAACCAACAAACTAACCTTCATTTGAATGTAAAAAAAGCGTTAGCCATAACTGATGTTTGTAAGCAACTGAAAATGTGTTTATTATTATTGATATAGGTCATAATTGGTGGAGGCAGCAGTGGAGGGTTTGTTACCAGTAGTAATACAGAGGTGGCATCGGCCTTGAGGGGGAGGAGGCAGCATTTTTATATAACCCGAAGCTTGAGTTGAGAAAAGAAGGAAGATGGACATGCTACTGTAGATTGCACATGGATTTGCAAATAAGTCCATCTTAATATGGACAATTGCATGCACTTGGGGGAGCTTGCGTTGCAAAGTTAAGCAAGTAAGCAACAGTAGCAAGCACTGTTCATAACAAGTGATTTTGCAATTTGGTCCAACGTAATCTGTTCTTTTGCACTTGGAAGGAAGGGAATTGAAGCTTCTTGCATGTGTATGGGGAGGTTCGGGTGTCAAGTGCTTATGCGGGTTTTGGTGAGGGGTTTTATGCCGGATGTAGTAAATCATGGCAGTGAGTGCGGCACAAGTAGTGTTGCGTATCCAGTCGCTCTACAGAAAATGAATCTGGATCTCCTACGCTGCATCAAAGATGGTATAAGGTGCTTCAGCTACATGTATAAGTTTTAATTTTAGGCGGTTTAATGTCCATAGATACTTTCTGTATGAGTAACTAAAAAATAGATGATGTTGATTCTCCTCTTTTTCGTTGCATAAAACACACATTGAGTTAAAATTCATGCCTCAATTTCTAAGTCGACTACGGTATACAATCTATTTAAACATGCCTTATAAGCACAATAGCTCATTTTCTTTGATTTTTTGTTATGCCATATATCCTTTTCCTAGTTTTGTTTTGGATGATGCATTCGTATCATTTCCCATGCTTTACGAAATGTAAATTTAGTACCATCAGTTCACTGATAGTAGTCATTTTTAATTTTAGTATGAAAATATGATTTATTTCACCTGCTTTCTCTCTAGTAGTTGTATGTAGGTTAGGATTTATGACTCCATTCCTTATTTTTCTTGAGACTTTTTTAGTACATGAACTAATAACAGAAAATCTATCTAATCCAACATATAAACCATATATTTTCTAGCTGCTTTTAAGTCATGATGAGTTTATGACTTTAGGTTTGTTTGCAATATATATCTAAAATTTTATATGGTATAAGCAAAAGAGATAAAGGAGTCTGTAGTATGTTGACTGTGTTGGATATATGTATCCCACAAAACTTTTCTAAAGGCCATTATCAAAGTTATTTATTAAATTCACTTTAAATATTGATGTGTTTTGTAGGAGAATTCAAACTCAGCATTGAGTGTAACCATGCTACTCTAGCTAGGCATAGGTATGTTCTTATTTTGGTTATGGGCGACTAGTTTCGTTTTACCGTATTTGATGAAATTTTCCGTGTATATGATTAATAGCTGCTTTCACGAGCTTGAAACCTCAAGAATAAATGGAATACTGGGAAATGTTGATACAAACACCGGAGATCCTTAGATCGGTATTATTCATATAACTAAAGCTACTGTCTTTTATTGAGCTTTGTGACTAATAAGCTGAAAATTTTAACTTCTGTAATAAGCTTCTGTCACATATGTTGTTATCTTAAGTATAAGATCCAATGGCAGTTAGTAATATTTATCTCCATGGTATGCTAAAAATTGGAAAAGAAAGTTATTTTATTTTATCGTATTAATGAACGAAAGACATACAGTGAAGTATTTTAAATTACATATTGGTTGGGTTTGAGTATTCAATATCAGTCGTGCCAACAAGAAGCTTACTTTCTTATACAACTGCTCTAAGCCATCATCTAATTACCGCAACATCAACTGTAATTCTAGTGCTGATACCACATATGCGGTATGGGACACTGATCAGAGATATCTTGAGGTGTGTAGCTCAGATGTGTAGCTCTGCCGCTGCATATACGTTTGTTGCAGGTTACATGGGTGGTAATATAAGTAATTATTTGAGGGCAGTAAGTTATGGGTTTCTTCTAGTTGGTCTGCAAATCAATGTGAAGAGTGTGAAAAAAGCCATGGACAGTGTGGATACGATGAATCATATAATGGTTTCATGTGTATTTGTCCTGATTGAAACCATTGTACAAGTTGTATTCCAGATGATCTTGGTGAGTATTTTATATCATTCTCTCATAATAGCATCCATCTAAAAACCATCTTGATGCTTGGGATAAATACCGAGGATACTTGCTTTTATTAGCATTCAAGCATGTACTGCCTTTGTTGTTTTCTTTTGGTTTTGTGTCTGCTTTCATGAAGGCAACTAGTAGTAACATATATAAGACATACTTAATTAGATTATTTTTCATACTTGCTATTGAACCGATGTGTATGAAGCACTTTTTCGAATTCCCAATTTGTGCTATGCTTGTCTTTTTGTATGAACAGTTTTTGGAATTTAATGACTTTTTGTGTACATAATCAACTCACTATTAATATTATCGTTGAATTTTTTTATTTTATCGTGATATTTTCTGCCAACTAAAGATCATCTTTTGCTAATAATCATTCAGAGTTGGATTGTGTGCCTACAAAAAAATTTCATTAATACTAATAATCGAGTTAGACATAAAGCAGAGATAGATAAAAGTCAGGACTAAGAAACATGAATATTGATGCTTTAATGTAGCCATGCTCTTAAACTAGATGCTAGTGCTAATATCCAGACTAGTAAATAGCTTCAACTTAGGACCACCATTTCAAATGTGATAGTTTACATTGAGTTACTTTGATATAACTTATGCATACTAATATGGGGTTTAGGAACCCTGAATCGTTTTCTTTTATATCTAACTGTATAATTAGGTTCAGTATCTTGTCTGATAATGGCGATGTTACTGTATTGTTATTATAATCTTATTTTCAATTGTATTAATCTTTTTGTTTAATTTTTGTGCCACAGAGAAGAAAAATAATTTGGGAGCTATAATAGAAGTTGGTAAGTAAATTTTCATCTACCCATTTCATTTATCTTCCAGAATTTTGCTTATGTTGCTTTCGGTCAACAGTTTCTAGCCTTGGGGGAGGCCTCCTACTTGGAACATGTATAATCCTATTCTTGTGTCAGTAGAAAGAGAAAGCTGAAAGCTTCTTCAACATTATTTTTCAAAATGAATCCTGGAGCAGCAGAAACTTGTTATAATACTCATATTTTCAGTTATGATGAACTTGAAAAGGCCACTCGGGGGTTTCATGAATCTAGAGAGCTTGGCCATGGTGGTTTTGGTACCGTCTACAAAGGTATTTTTATTCAACCCTGTTAATCCGAAAAGCAAACAGTCATTTGACCACTAAATTTATACAGTTTCCTTCCAAATTAATAAAAACTTTCCTCATGAAACTTATCTTTCTTGAAATGTCATGTTGGATAATTGATCGTCATTAGAGGTGAAGTATGAATATTTTTTCCTAATGGTTAAATTCTATAAAATGAAACCCACTTAATGGGGAAATATGATTTTGATCTAAAACAAACAACCATCGATGTCATGAAAATAATTGTCCATTATTGTATATCTTGGTTTACCAATTAAAAGAGAACTAAAAGGATAATCGATTTAGCTCATGAAACATTAACTTTTTTTCTTCCAAAAACCATATGTTTAAGTAATTCAGAAACTACTTTGAATGCCCATGCTACGTATGGCATCTCAAACATAATAATATACGTATTTATTGTTTACTAGCTTGTAAAGTCCTAATTCATTATTTCAAAACTTTGGCATACTCTTTATTTTAACAGTTGAATCTTGCTTTTTGGAATAAGGATAGATGCATATGGTAAAGATGAAATACCTAATGTAATTTACAAATCATTTCTTTTCAGCTAAATTTAACCCAGACATTAAGAAGGCAATGGTTGAACTTGAAGGTAATAATTCAACTCTCACATTTTTTCTTTTTAATTTTCCTCCTTTTGTCCTACCATATGAAAGGTATTTTATCATAATTCTGTTTTATATTTGTCATGTACATTTATCTTGATATTATATATACATAGTTTCACATCTTGGAGGACCAAACAGTAAGTTCTAATTTACATAACTTTGAAATCAGTTTATAAATATTTGAGTATATATAAGTGTTCATACATTTCTGCATCATGGTTATTTTTGTAGTGTTATTTATGTATATTATTATTTGTGGAAAAAATATGCATTAAAGTATCTTAATAAATTGAAAATGTGGAGAATTTATTATTTACAGGGTATGTTTTTGAAGTATCTTACTATTATATGGAAGTGCCTTCAAGAATCAGTAGTGGGAGTGTAGATGGAGTGAATGGAGAAATGTTCATGCAAGATACAAAGCTTTGGAAGAAGAGAGTAGAACACTACAAGAAGGTTGTTAGTAGCTTGAGCCAGGAGGGTAGGATATAGAGTTGGTTGATGGTGGTTTTGTAGTTTGGCCGTAGTGTCGCATTCATTGTTTGTAAGCTTCAAAATATTTTGTAGTAGTGAAATTTGAAGTTTTCACAATGAACTTTGTAGAATTTGATATGAACTAATTAGTATGTTTGATTTTCTTTACAATTTGATGATACATTAGTTTTGAAATTTAGTTTCATGTTTGTTATTGCTATAAATTTGAATTTGTATAGTTGAATGAAATAATATGTGATTATACAATAAGATCCGAAATGGGATATGGTTGAATGAAATACTATTAGATGCTGAATAAGATATGGTTTTGCTATACCAAATTTGTAACACTTATAAGTGTTGGTAATTTTGCTATTTACTTATACAAGGAATTCCCAACGCTTATAACTGTTGGAAATTAAAATATTCCCAACGGTTATAACCGTTGGGAATGCGAAGTAATTCCCAACGGTTATACCGTTGGGAATCACCAAGATTCCCAACGGTTATAACCGTTAGGAATTATGGTGTTTTCCAACGGTTATAACCGTTGGGAATTTTGGTCATTCCCAACGCTTATAACCGTTGGGAAGTTTCAAAATTTCCAACGGTTATAACCGTTGGGAATGAACAAAATTTTCAACGGTTATAACCGTTACAAAATATGTAAAAAAAATTGTAACGCACTTGCTACCAACGGTTAGAACCGTTGGGAATTTGATTACCAACGGTTATAACCGTTACAAAATGACAGTTCTGGTGTTGTGTTTGTTGCATATTATATAGGACACCATTGGCAGCACGTCATCCGAAAGAGCCTGTAGGCCCATCAGTGCCTAGGTTCACACCAGGATCATCCATCAGAAAAATAACACGACATAGCTTAGTTGCCATGCACTAGCCTTAGTACTTAACAGGCAACCAAGCAACATGATTAGCACCTGTTACTAAGCCACTCGACATGTCAAGTCAAACACCCGAAGCAATTCGGTCAAGCCAGTGCAAAAGTCTTTGCTAGCCATTTGAGATACACTACAAGATAGCAAATAAACAATAACTGGTTTTACAAACAAGTTTACCAACAAAGAATCTGTTTTATGCAATTCAGAAATGTGTGTGTAGATCCTATTTCAATAGGAACTTGATGAGTCGACCCGCCTACACGTCTTGCTTTTACTGCTATATCGGCAAAGCCCTATACTTTTCATTATAAAACCAATAAACCGGAAAAAGATGGATTGTTTTATGAAAGAATCTCTGGACCCATAAAAAGTGGAATTTGTGCTTGTGGAAGGCTTTCAACAATTTTCAGTAGCTAGTTGAAAAAAAGAAAAATAGGAAGAAAAGCCTTCCAACAACTCTCCTAGAGCCGGCTAACTGGTGCATTTATCACCGCATAGGAAGCCCCTAGCTCGATCAAAGAAAAAGCACACGAATGTAACACTTTGGAAGATCTAGCTTTAAAGTGTGTCGACGGCCTTTCAGATGCTTCAATCGATCAAGAACTTGCAGAAGAAAGGGGAGAATGCCACCACTGTCAATGCCTTCAACATCGAGGCCCGCAACTGATCTCGAAAAGCTCACGGACGACCTTGTTAAGGAGAAGAGTGAGACCTCTATGGTGTCATCTGAAGTAGAGGCGCCAACCCCTACTCCTTTCAAAGGGGCACAGAAGCGTCCAAGCTAGGTTGCAGCCGGGAAAATAGGAGCATCAAAGCAAGGAAGTCCCTATCTCTCGTTAGATCCAAACCTCGAGATCGATGTTCGATGAACACTAGAACTTGCCCCAAGGGCCCCGAGTCATAACCGAAGGCAAGATCCATCTCAAGTAGCCAAAATCCAAGAACAACAGCTAGCAACTACAATCAAAAAACATGGTCTAGCTCCCAAGAAGGTCGATTCATTTCTAAATCCCGCTAAGTTTGAGAAAATCCTAACTAAATTTGACAGAAAGCCAACCTATCGAGAGCGGTTGGCAAAGGAAGAATAGATGACAGCCAACTATTTTTTTTCCAAGTAAGCATAGGGCATAATTCGAATTGGCGAAAGAAGTTACATGACCAAAGCTCCATGGAATTAAAGCGAAAGGGTAGGTGGTATTTATATACTTCCTCCTTCATCGCAGCCGTTGTAATCCAAAAGGCAAAAAGTTCTCAACCGTTTTGTGGTTATGGGTGCACTGTCGCACCACGCGCATAGTTGAAAAGAACGCCCCTCTGTTGCTTCTCAAGAAGCACAACCGTCATAGCCAGTGGCCTAACGCCATGTGGAACCTAATTGTAAAGCAGAACCGTGAATCAATGGATCCTTCAAGATTTTACAAGCCTACACTCGCTCATGGGCATGGACTTGGGGTGTAAAATATTTTTTAATTTTTTTATAAGTAAAATTATGGGCTAATTAAGGCTTTTTAGCCTAATCCATGTTGGCCCAAGTCAGCCTGCCACAGGCCCTCCTAAAGTCAGAGATCATCCAACTAAGTCTTCCTAATCAGCTTATCCTCTCAATGGCACTTCAAGTCTGCTCTTGACCAGTGGCACTCAGCTCGTACAGTAGAGCAAGGCATCTGTATGATTTGGGCCGACCCGCATCGCTCGGTCTCATTGTTTCGACTTGCTCCTAGATAGTCTATCTGCTCGAGCCCCTCTTCTAGCCATCTACCGATCGGTACATCCCCAAATTGCCCCGAGCACAATAAATTACCGAGGTCGCTTTAGTGCAGCTTCCAACAAGCACCCCTGAGATCGATCATCCACATCAGTCTAAGTAACTCAGCCAGTCTCGCTCCGTGCGACCTACTTCTCCAGCCCTGGTTGTTCCTTAACCTTTCCCCATGTCTTTGGCAAGCGACCGGCCTCATCCTCCTTACCACCCTCACATGTAGACACAATCGATAGAGAGGTACAATAAGGGATGTCCTCTTCTGACATAGAGTATGCCGTGCAACATGCTTTCAACTATACATAAGCCATACCTAAATAGTGCAAATCATGGCATGCACCTTGCAGATCTTCCCTGACTGATGATCATCTCAACAGTTGATTCTACATGCTTTGCCAACCATCCCTTGTTAGGCCCGTTTGATTAAATCTATGGTTAAGAGCACTCCCAGCCAGTTTAGTAGTGCCATCTCAACATTCCCATCATTAGCCTCAATCACTATAAATACCCCATGCATAGCATTTTCCAAGGTTGTTGGTCACCAGCCGTCTAGGGTCGACTATTCAAGGTTGGTCACCACCTATCTAGGGCCGACCAATCAAGGTTGGTTGCCATTCATTTAGGCTTGACTATTCAAGGTTGGTCGCCACCCGTCTAGGGTCGACTATTCAAGGTTAGTCGCCACTGCATTCAATTATTTCAAGGCACTTGTCAGTTACTTGTGATCCATCGGTTACTTCTGATCCATCATTCTCAACCCAACATCAAGCAACAACTCACTGCTCACTGCTTACCATTCCAACTTAGACGAGATCCAGGCTCGGCAAACCCTTAAGATTGACAGTATTATTAGTCTTTAACCGACCTCTTTTTTTGTTATTTCTCTTATAATTCCATATAATTTTAAGACAACCACATAATAAGAGAGTTTCACAGTGGATGTAGGAAGCTCTACAGAACCACTCTATATCTTATGTTATTTTTTATTAAAGACTTGTTTTAGCCCTTAAACGGAACGATTAGCAAGCAACCTTTGCCTTTTGTGATGCAATCACGAGGTTGGTAAAAAATATAGTCAACGGGAAGGTTATGGCATATGCTAATAGACAACTTAAGATTCATGAGAGGAATTATCTAACCCATGATACTAAGGTAGTCATATTGTATTCATACTTTGTTCTTGGAGATATTTATCCATTAGGAGAGAGATTTGACTATTTATGAATCATAAGCCCCGCGTGTGCTTATTCTCTTAGAAGGACATGAATATTAGATAGAAAAAACGGATGGATTTCTTTCCATCATATGGATCTAGGATTACATATACTTCAAGAAAGGGGAATGTATTTGTTGATGCTCTAAATTAGAAGCATGCTGCTTTAGGTTCTATATTATTAGAATAAAAGCACTTAAAGTTTATTTCTAGGTTGATTTCTAACCCTCGCTGGAATTCATGCATGCATTATTAGTAGTAATGGAGGTCAGACCAGCACTATGGATTGCATTGGGTTAAGCCAAAGGCAGGATGCACCTTTGTGTAGTATTTCTTATTAGTAGGAAAATGGGTGAATGGTCAAACCATTTGGACCATTACTCCATGGATCAAAAGGGATTGTTGAGACGGAAGGAATAATATGTATACCAAAGACTAAGGAATTTATCGAAGAAGTTGAATGTACATTTTTAGGATGATCATTTATCCCAATGGAGATAAGATGCATACATAAAGCAAAATCGACCAAGAATGAAGAGAAAAGTAGCAGAGTATGTAGCAAGGTACTTGAGCTGTAACATCCCGAAAATTTTCGACTTTCGAAAATTCAACATCGATATTCACTTTATCGACTGCCGAGCCATCGAATGCCGGAAACCCGAAAAGTTATGGTTTTAAGAAAGAAGAAAAAGAGTAGAAGAAGAAGATAGAAGAAAAAGAAAGAAGAACAACAACAGAACAACAGAACAGCAACAGAAAACAATATCAGAATCTCACATATCGCAGCGGAACAATATATAATAGATAAATGAATAATCTTTAAAACAAAGAATTTTATCAGTTTATACATACATCAGTCATCAGAGTCAATATACAACAATGGACAGTTATATAACTTGTCCTTATACAGAATACACAACGGAATAAATACTATCAAATACAAATACTACGTCTCGTCATCCAGCTTGCTTCCAAAGCTCCAGAATATCCAGAATATCCTGATAATATAACTCTAGGCTGCCCGTGTGGAAATTGGTGGGCACCCAGAGTTTAGAAGGGAAACAATAAACTCCGAGTCAGTCATGGTGACTGGTGTGAGATCGTAAAACAGTTATTTTTCACAAAGAAAATAAAACAAATTCGCAATGCTTTTGGAAAATGAAACTACCATAAGACCTCCCACCACACACACAATGCAAACGCAGAATTGGAGGAGATTTCTTCTTATGATAGTCAAAGATGCTTACTACGCAAAAATCAAATTCTTTTTGATATTATTATTAGTGCATAGTGGAAAACATTTCGAAAGTAGAATATAAATCTTAGCCAGCATAGGTACCATTATATTATGCCTGCTATAGCTGCCTCCTGAGGAGACAGGTTATACAATTGAAATCGTAAAGGCTCGTATTGTTTCTTTGGATTTCCAACAAATGGTCAGGCTAAGGAACTTCCTATCCACGATGGGTACGTCCCTGGAATAGACGACCCGAGAACCTAACCGGATCTCTGCCAACACAAGGCCGGGTTACCTCTGCAAAAATAGGTAACTACTGACACGCGTATGCCATCCCCCGATCGTCACCGATCTTCCCGAGGATCCCCGATTTCCAACAAACCACATAGATAATAATAATGCAGTAACCACAGAGGTTAAGTATCTGGGCTCCATACCATGATACCACCTTTATCCAGAAGGAATGACATACACTAAGGGGCGCTACTCCCTAGAACCTTGCCGCATCCTTCCTGTTTCGACCATTTCCGGGGTGTGAGGCTCGACGAAGTCTCGTCCACAAAGCTACGCTTTCTCAAAAAGCCCTGCTTCGGGTCAAACAAAATGATCAACCTATGATCACAAAGATATAAGATCAAACAAATGATCATATCACAAATGATCAAACACTGATCATTTCACAGCAACACTCAGTATGCCACGTTACCAAATTGGGATATATCGCTGATAAATTTCAACTACATAACCTCTGAGCTCGTACGTCTCAGAGAAGGGTGTTAAGCTAAGAGAATAAATTCTCCGCCACCAACAGAAATGTATTTGAAAGAAATCAGCTCTATATCTCAAATTGTAACGTCAGACACACTATCCATACAAGTCTGTTCCGGGATCGAACAGAACCGAAGGCACTTCTCACGAAGCCCTTGCATATCCGGATAATTTCAATCACGTCAGGACTTCCTGTCACTAAGGGTGATAAAAACCTCTAAATCGGAGATCAGCCGATGTAGAGTAACTCGACGGTAATCCTTCCGTTTTCAAAAATATCCGGTCTTCAACACCGGTCTTCAAATGCGATTCATAACGACGTATCACATATTTGGAATGGGTTATACGACCCCATGGTCCTTTCCCGGCTAACCCGAATAGTGAGCGATTATTCAAAAATAAGTGTGGCATCCAAATTCATCCAATTCACAACAAATACCTATCTAAAGGTAATTATTGATAGTCGGTTATTTAACTATCAATAAAGATGCGCAACATCATCAGATTCCAAATAATTTTCCAAATTATTTCATCTTCCAAAAATATCTTTACTAGATATAAAATTTCCACACTTAACCGTTTGAAAACAATTTCAAATCAATTTCCACATTTCATTTTATCTTTGAAGATAAAATCTCAAAACAGTTCATTTCATATTGGAAAAGCATTTCCATACTTATTTAAAAATAAGTAATTCACAAATCATTTATTTTCAACATTTGAAAATATTCGATATACTTAAAACAATAATAAGTATATATTCATTCTTTAAGGAAATCATAAATTTGACATCTATTTGAGTCAAAACGAATGTTGCGTAAAACATCGTTACGACGACTCAAAATCACTAGTATAGGGATTCGAAATTTTAGATAGATATATAAATCCCAATACTATATAAAACATTTCCTTTCGGAAATCATTTACTATAACAACAGTGTTATAGTCCACAATTTCCTTATTTTTTTCGAAATGTCTATTTCAACAATAAAAATGTTGAAATCTATGTATTCGATATCATAATACATTTTAAAACATCTTTTAAAACAACTTCATTTAACAATATTCCTTTTCCCAAAATATATTGATTTTATTCAATAATATATATTCACTGTCCAAAATCGTGAATATAATTACTATCCCAATTTTAACAATTTCTACACATTTAACTTAAAGGATAATTCGCTGTTCAAAATCACGAATATATCTCCTTTAATAACTTCAATGTTAATTTATCAAATTCTATTGATTTTTAATTTATAAAACAATGTTTATAAATCCCATTTCTATTTATAAAACTTCTATTTCTAAGTTATCCAATTCAACTTATATATCTCAATTATATACCGGAAGTCTATATTATAAGTTAAGAACTTATAATTCATTTATTTACAACATCTATTCATTTCTCATCTAAATGTCAAAATCCGATTTATAAGATAATTGCCTATAAATCTTTTTGTTTTACAAAATCTATTCATTTAATAACTTCACAATTTATAAATCTATAAATTTCTATCCACTTATGGAATCCATTTTTATTTGACTTTAACACTTAATAAAACTCATTTCAAAATTCCAATATTCTTAATTTATAAAAATATCAATTTTTATAAATCTTTTTATATGAATTGTTTAAAATACTTCAACAATTCCAATTTAAACTATTTCATAATCTTTATCAATTATTTATTTCAAAAATAACATTTTTGTCGTATTTCACAAAAATCACAAATTTACTAACATTAAAATTTTAACATTTATTTATTTAAAATAAACCAATTCAAAAATTTCAATAAAACGTATATTTCTACAAATCACTTTAAAACCCCTTTTAAAATAAAAGTCGTTATTTTTACATTTCAAAACTGAATCCGATGATGCAACAGCATCGATTAGTCCATCACAACAGTCAATATCATATATCATCATATGATAGCAGAATATATCACAATATCTGTAAATAAGTAAATACAGTTGAGGAATCCAGTTGGATCCCTCCAACCTGTTTTCCTACATCCAAAGATGTTAGCACAATACCAATTCCGCTCCAGTACGGAATTATCGCGGTATATAGGTTTTTATAAATCCGCTTACTAACGGCGCAATAGGGTCTCATCCGCTATACGAGGCGGGAAATCAATCAATCCAATATATACATATGCCAATATGTATATACTGCTATATATATAGATATATCCTATCATATCTAATACCACATCCAATAGCAATCAAATCATCAATAACTGTAAAATTTAATTTTTTCCTTCGAGTGAGAAAATCTCACCTTAGCTTTTATTTGCCATCCATTTATATCCCAGACTTGTTTTCTCGATTTTTCTTGCTTTATACCTTGTATAAATAATTATACAATTTTATTAATATTTGAATTCACTAACCAATAAATCAATATATTTTGATTTCTAACTAACGACCTAATTAAGTAACTATTTAAATTAAAAGTCAAATTTCTTTTAATATCCAAAATCCCTTTTTAAACTTGTAACACTAAATCTCACTACTATATACATCTCAATCATTATAAAAATTTCTATATATTTTCAAACTTCCTTTACTGTATACAAATTATACATATAAATCTTTGATTCGAAAAATAATAACATATACACCCTCCTGTATATATTTTCTGTTTTAAACTTTAAATGTGTATATATATTTTTCTTTTGAAACTACATAACTAAGATAATTGATTTTCTTTTTCTTTTCTTTTTAAAAAAAAAACTGTCTCAAAATCCCATACATTCAAATACACATTTTTTCCTAAACTAAACAGAAAAGAAAAAAGTTCTGTTTTACTGGGTATATATACATAAATATATTAGTATTAATTGAAATCGAAATAACTTGAAATTATACCTTACTGTTAACAGAACTCGATACAAGACTGCCTCGCGCTCGCTGTCTTCCAAAGCTCACTCACGTTCGACCACGCCTGCCGCCTGCCATCCTTCCAGTCCACTTGCGACATTGCTCACATTCGAGCTTCGTGAGTTTTTTTTCCCAACCACCATCGACCCTATTCGATCGAAACTGCCTTAGCTAAAACGAACTGCCAGACCCACGTCCCCCTCGAGCGCACGCGAGCCGAAGTCGCGATGCTCGACCTGCCGTACCACCACGCGAGTCGACCGCGATTATCTAGTCGAGCCACCTACCACGCGAACGAACTCCAGTCCAACCCCCGCGCTTCCCAATTGCGAGCGCTCGCACTATGCCTCTCGAGTCGCGCGCCGCTTGACTGAGTTCGAGTGCGACGCCGCAGTTTCCTTTGCGATGCCGCTATCCTATCCCTTCGAGCTCGAACCCCAAATCAATTCGAAGTTTGCCGAAGTAAAATCGTGAACGGCAAGGGCTAGAGACTGAGAAGGAGCGAACACCATATTCAATTTCGAGATGGGTTTTGTTTTCTTTTCGATTGGGAAAGAAGAGTGAATGCTCGGCTGTTATAAATTTTGAACGAGGGTAAAGGGCTTCGGCCATTATTGTTTTCTTTGAACTGAAGTGTTTCGATTTCGTTTTCGTGAATTTACAGAGGGAAAGAGACAGGAGTACGCGACGTTTCAGGGAATAGGTCTGCTAAAGAGAACCTAGGGTGGCTGATGTTGATTAAAAATTTAAACTTTAATTTTAAATTTGAATCTGATTTAATTTCAACGCGTTTATGTGTTGTACGTTCACATAACAACTCCGATAAATACGAAATTTGAAATCCGGTAATAATACAATATTACGGATCCAATGGAACTCGTTTCGTTGAATTCCGAGACTGCGCCTCGGACGGCTATTTTTAAATATCGATTCGAACAATATAATTTCAAAACTGATCAAAGCAGTTCCAAATTCGATTCTGAAGCTTCTGTTATCTTCAGTATTATCAATACGAATTTTAAAAGCTTTCGAAATATTTTTCTTCAGCTTAAACTGAAGATTCGAAATTTTATTCAACATTCAACAGATTAAATTTTAAAGTTTATTCGAAAAAAAAAATCAGAGTTATATCGAGATTCAAATTAAATCGTCGTTCAAATATTTAAAATTAATTAAATATTCTCAATTTAATTTGTTCAAAATTCAGGGTCGTTACATGAGTTGTCAACGGGTTAAAGCAGCGCTAAAGAAACCAAGTGGGTTGCTACTTCCATTATAAGTTCCTTAATGGAAATGAGAGACATTTCTATGAATTTCTTGAACATGTTGCCTAGAAGCAAGAGAGTAATGAAAGTGTTTGGGTTACCTCTCACTAAAAGCATACACTTCATGCCAGATATACAAGGACATTGGCATCATTGACTACTTTATATATAAGGGAAGTTATTTAACTTCAAAGTATTTCAGTAAGTATTGTAGTTACCAAGACTTGCTTTTCATAAGTGAGTTCTAGAAGAGCGTACATGATGTACTGGGAATAGAGTTGAATATGAGTACAACTTATCACCCATAAACAGATGGACAAACTGAAATGGCGAATAGGATATTAGAAGATTTGTTGAGAGCATGTAAACTTGACTTCGATGGAACTTGGGAAGACCATTTACCACATGCAGATTTTGCTTACAGCAACAACTATCAGTCTAGCATAGGCATGATAGTGTTTGAAGCTTGTGAAGATAGTTAGATTGCAGTGCATGAATGATCCAACGGAGAGTAATTAGTAGCTTGAAGAGAAGATAAGAGCTACCTATCTTGAACTCTTTTCTCGTATGTTTCATAGGTTAGTTTTGGTTTACTAAGGTTAGTTTGGTCGATTTGTTTATTGGTTGCAAGAGCATATATGTATCTTAGTTTGAAATTAATATACATATGCATCATGTTGTTATGCTTGTGGTTCTTGCATACATATAAAACTTATACGCTCATATTAAGATTCTTGCACTCATGCTTGATATGCCATGTTATTTGCAATCATATGGGTGGCCGATGATTGCATTTTTACATTTAGGATAATACTTCGTATGCCACGATAATCATACATGCCTATATGTGTTGATATGTTACTAAGTATATTTCACCTAAGTATGTATATATTATGAATGATTGGATGTTTAGTTGTATGTTATACATGTTGTGCATGTGATATGTCAAACTAGAGTAAGCCAGTTACATTTTCTATCTTTTGGGGATTTTGGAGACAAAACTATTTTAAGGGGGATAATGTAATACCCCGTAAATTTCTATAATTAGTTTTAAAGGTTATTTCTATAATTTTTACATATAAGAATAAACTATAATTTTAAAGATGATTGAATTAGGTAATAGGAATGAAACCATTGCGTAGATCGAAATCTTTTGGTCAGTTTTGACAATAAGAACGTCAAAATCAAAGCTAAGAGAAAGGAGATACGGTTTAAGATACAAGTTCATAATGGAATGAAATTGGTCTAAAGCCCAATACTTGAAACATAAATTTAAATTTCAGTATAAGATCCGACAATACATATGTATCTTCATTTCAAACTTTCTCTTCTTCTTCCATGTTCCCTCTTCTTTAAGAAAACTAGAATCCCTCTTCCCATCTCCTTTCACTGTCATTTTTTACAAATGTATACTCAAATGAAGAGCACAAAGAGGATTATGCCTTGATACTAATTTCAATTCACTTAGAGGAGATTCCAGGCTAATCTATATACTTTACACCAGCGGAGGGTATGTATTAGCAAATTTATATCAAATTTGAGGCTCTAATAAAATCCATGTGAGTGAAATTTGTTTATTTATCAAATGATGCAATTATACTTATATAAGGTCATTTCTAATCTAAACCTAAGGTTAATTTTGAATTTAATAAAAATTAATCATTGTTTTAGTAGGCAATAATGAATGATTAAATGAATAAATATATAAAAATGTGTTGTTGGATAAAAAGGACCAACATGAATACAAAGAAGCGAGTTTTGGTGATATCAACTAAGTCATTAAGGTATATACGAAATGAATGGTATATGAGAATGTACAAAATGCGATAACACTAAAATTTATAATAATTGGTTGTAAACAAAGATTAAATAGATTTTAAAGAGTAATATCATAGTGTTTGAAGTTATTATATTGATATACAACTTATATAAAGAAGAACATTGCGATGTTTGATAAATCTATGTCAAGAAATGATGTATAATTTGTATATGAAATACCGATGATAAATAATAATGAATCAACATCAAAACAATCAAGAAAACTGGAACAAACACTTTAAAATTGGCTTTAGAAAATCAAAACGACAATTGCGGATTTGTAAAAAAAATATAGCAATCAATTGACCGATTATAGTGAAATCAGTCAACTGGCCATTGAATTCCTAGGTTGGTACTTGGTATGAATACATTGCACCGAAAAACTCATTTTGTAATACTTTTTTGCTTTCAATTTGTAACGGTAATAACCGTTACAAATTTCTAAAAGATATTTCTATTATGAACGTTTGTCACGGTTATTACCGTTACCAAATCTGGAAATTTCGTAAATAGTTAAAATTAATGTGGATAAGGTTGTAATTTAATCTTCTATTATTACGTATGCCATTTCTTAGGGATAACATTTCATCGTTTCATTTTATTTCCTCTTTCGTTCTAGGATTATCACCCTCCAATTTGTTCTACCACAGCCTCGGTCGTTCTGCCACCGCCTTCGTTATTTATTTTTCACCAATTTGATGAAGACAAAGGAAGATTAGGGCATATGCCTTTGCTAGTTCCAATCAAACAACGTTTAGTTACTAATGCAACTATTATTATTGTTGTTGCTGCTGTTGTTTTTGTCAGCTGTTTTTGCGAGTGACAAAAAATTTTCCAATTAGATATTGGATAGTGACTTGTGACTATAGGAAGGCACATGCGCGCTTTAAGAGAGTGAAGAGATGAATCGGGTAATATTTCAAAATTCTGTTTATTAGTTTTATCAATTAAGTACAATGCCTAACTATTTTGACACTAGTAATTGTTAGTAATTGGGCTAACAATCATGATTAATCAAGAGATCATTTTTAGAGCCCCTTGTCTAATTTAGTAAACTCCTTGATGATTGATATAATATGACATTTCTTGATGATTAGCATTCTTTAATACGTAAATTTGGTAACAGTACTTACTTCTGTAAACCTCTTGTTGTTTTACACAAGATATATCATGATTTGATAATACAAGGAATTCATATGCCAGTTGCATTGTCTAACCCAAGGATATGATTGTGTAACTTACAATGTTTTAATTTTGTAAAACAATTAATGAATTACATTCTCTTACCTCTATATGATTAGCATTGTTTAAGCAATATAGTTTATAGTATGATGTAAAATATACAAATTTTTTTCCTTTAAATAAAACTCCTAATGATTATGCAGTGCCATTTGTCAAAGGGAAAACTATACTAGATTAATGGAACAAAATAAATTTGATTTTGGGTCACAATATGAGATATGATTGCATGAAAACTTTAGTTGTATTGATAGAAGTGAAACAATACAATTGTTAGTTAGAGTGTCAACCATAGTTAATGATTAAAAAGTGTCATGGCAATGGTTAAAAAAAGAGCCATAGAAATGGCTTATAAGATAAAAAAACATTAATAATGTAATATTCATGCTTTTAATGAAATATCAATGTAATTTTCTTTCTTCTTATTGATATTTTGCTAGTTTAAGTTCATTAATAAACAAATGAAAATCCTTCAAGTATAGCAAAATTGTCCTAGTGAAAAATGTGAATCACTTTACACAGCAGCAATCTAAGCTTTGAAGCTAAAGATATCATGAAACAAGACTCAACTGACATTTCAAATTTGGAGGTCAGAATTATAGAAGCTATAGACTTTTCGTTGCCCATAGAAATAGAAAATCAAACCAACTTAACATTGTTGAAATGCATCAAATCTAAGTGGACAAATATGATTGTAACTAGTGATGCTTTGTTACTTTTTGTTTGATGTATTAAATCTAAGCAGACATCTGATTTCTAAGGGAGTAATAAAACGTACTCTTTTAAACTTTTATGTGGTTTAAATTTGTTTGGCAAGTTTACACTACACCAAATCAGCATGATATTTAAATTTATTTATTATACCGAATAAAATTAGCATGAATATCTCATTTCAATATATCGTAGATTTTGATGCCTATCACATATTTTTTTTTACCATTTATTGCATTATAAATGTCGGATTTCGACATATTTACTTCTCGAGTAGTTTAATACATTCTAGATGTTAGATATTATTGACACAAGTTTGATTTCATTTCTTAAATCCGAGGTTAAGATTTTTATTACAAATATATAATTTATAGGTATTAATACACAAAAACCATATGTTGATCTACAACTTTAGCCACTTGAAGTGATGTGAGTAATTCCAGTTGGGATTATTTGAATCAAATTATATATATATATATATTACAAAAACACTTTTAGTAAGTCTATTTGAATTTAACATATATACATACATTATATTACATGTATAAAATTCACAGAAAGACTTTACAAAATCTCTTTGAATGATAAAATTCATTGGAGAGGAAAAAATCATAAAACACCTATCTCAAAATTTATGATAGTAATTAGACGTCTTTTAATTTCAAACTTAGTAACTTATAATATGTACTGAGGCCGTGAATGACTATTATTAGCAAGTGTTTAGTTGTGACTTGATAAGAAACCCATGTCTAGTTTTCTTCTATGGATTTATAGTTAAAGACATTTATGTTCCTTCTATATTAAATGGTCTTAACTGAAGCAAAAGTGTGGAATTTTGTTGTTCGAATGATTTCAAATAATATAAGGGTTATTTTGGTCTATTGGAATGTATTGATACATATATTTATAGCAAATGATGCTCTTGCGCACGTGTGTGTTTGGGGAATTTTGATTTTAAATTTGCTTTTCAATGAAGGGCTTTCCACTATGATTATAAATTCTAATTGTTCAACTTTAAAGGTGTTCTTCACTTCAATTACATTAGTAAATCAAGCTAGCAGAACCATAATATATATTTATGTATATGCGTGTGTATGCTCTTTTGGTGTTACAAATTCATTATTTTCTTTTTCCTTTTTGTTTAAGGGCATATGTATGGAATTGAGAATTATTTATATATGTTTCTTTATGATACAATTTCAATATTAGCTGATGATGTTTTTTTTGCGAAACCTTATGAGTAATCTATGTTGTTAAATACATACGTGTATTGTCTGACATTATTAATTTCCATCGGTATTAACATCATTTGTAAATTTAGATTGGTCTTTATCCTATGAGCTCACACTTGTTAAAAACAAACTTATAGATGATGTTTATTATGAAGTGTCAATGGAAGTGAGTTATACTTACTCCTGTTCATAAAATAGTCTCGGAAAATTCAAGATAACTTAAAAAAATAATCTTATAATGCTTTAATGTAATTACATGTAGGACTTGATTCTTGTATTCATGAACAAACAATTTGATATTACTTTTAAAGCTAAATATAATAAAATTCATTGGAAAACACAAGATTAGTAAAAGATTTATTTAAAATGCTTATAAAATTTGTAAGGATCGAGTACTAGTTTAATACATTAAAAAAATACATGTTATAATGTGTTGGCACTTATTAACAAGAACCCATTTTTTCACAAAATTAGACGCCTTATAACTTTGCTGCAGTAGCCAAGTTGCTGCTCAGAATAGTAACTAAGCTGCTGAAGCTGCAGCAACATTGCCGCAAGTTGCCGTAGCAACTAAGTTGTTGAAGTTGTCGCAACTTTGCTACAAGCAGTTACGACAACTTTGCTATGGCTACAACCACTAAAAATTGCTGCTTAGAGCAACAACTAAAATTGTTGCATTGCTGTAAGCAGTTGCAGCAACTAAAAGTTGCTACGTAGAGCAGCAACTAAAAGTTGCTACTTAGAGAAGCAATTAAACTTGCTGCATTGCTGAAGGAAGTTGCAGCGGCGTTGGTGCAAGTTGTTGCAACAACTAAGTTCACATTTATTTTTTCTTCCAAAAAGTATTCAAATTTAGCACCGTTATTTTTTCCATTCAAAAAGTATTGATTGTAAATATTATCTCAGTAACTTGGTCTAATAAAAAAAAATAGTAGAAGTATAAGTCGTGCAAAAGATAGAAATAGTTTGTAATTAATATTAATGTACCTTTATAGCTTTACCAAATAACTAATCTTATTATGACGTGTAAACTAATCTCATTTGAATTACATGGATCTAATTATCTATACTTTTTGTATGCAAATTTGCTTATGTTCTGCATTTTAATTGCAGCTCCAACCACTTTTGTCATTCTTTACTTCAAGGGTGTCTATTTCACTATGTATTTTTGTAATCAAATTTGCTTATGTTTTATTTTTATTTATTTATTTGCTTAATAATATATCTAACTTCAATTCAATTAAGCATTGTCATTCTAAAGAAAACTTCAACTCTTATATTGTTTCACTCATGTTATTGCTTCATATTTATTTAGTATTGTGCTTCATGTACTACATATAGTAGTAGTAAGTGCAAGTACCCCTGAAACATCTTCCAATGTGTTCTTTAAGAATATGCTTGAACTTGTGTGTATACACCAAACCATAATCCTGGAGAAACTGCTTGATAAACATTGTCTATTGTTTCTAGATATGATTGTGCATGTATACTTTGAAACAGTATTTACAGTGATATTTGAGAGAATGCCGGAACCTATGGTTATACATTTGAAACAATTGTAACCATGCAATTGGAGAAAATGCTTGAATTAACTCCATCTGCATTGTGTCTAGATACGCTTGTGTGATTTGTTGAACACGCCTTTTTGTGGCCCTTAGCATCTAGTTTTAAAACAACGCACCTAAAGCATACTGCATATTGTAATAAAGCATACACAAATGACTTCATTATTCCTTTGGTAATTATTTATGGTCCTTTAGGATAATCCAGTCCATATATATCTTACATTCATGGTATACGTAAAACCAAATTAGTAAGGAAAAATCTCTTATGAGAGTAGCATTTGAATGTTGAACCATTTTTTAATGCGTAGTATTTAGGCAAAATTGGCACAAAATTTGATTCTTTACTTGTTTTAAATTTTGTTCAGTTTCATGTGGCTGTTGGCTTTGGCCATCATTATGCTCAACCTCTTCACCGGTGTTTGGGTATAAGTTCAAGTGTTTGAGCAAACCTCGGTTACTACAACACTAAAGAAGAAGCGGATTTCTTCATTCAAGCACTTAAAGATAAATAAGATCATTGTGACTGTAAGAAGATTAATTTATGCTTGCTTTGACTATTAAAATTTTACAGGAAATTATTGTCAAGGACAAAATTTCTCAGCGTTTTTGCCTCAAAGACAGGCCTTCAATATTTTATCCTGAAGGACAACTTTCTTTAGGTATCAGTTTTTAGTCATTGATAGCAGTTTTTAGATATCAGTTTGTAGTTATCGGTAGCAGTTTTTAGCTTGGTAGCAGTTTTGTTGTCCTTATGAATAATTTTGGAAAATGTTTGCCCTTATGAATAATTTTTAGGAGAATATTTGTCCTTGTGGTAAAAATATTGAGGTTGTGTCCTTGAGGCAAAAAATATACAAATTTTTGTCCTTTAAATTAATTCCCCCTAAAATTTTATATTGTTTAAGCTTGTAATTTATTTTTTTGTTTATCAAATATAGAGTCAACTATATGGAAACTTTCCTTTCGTAATCGAAAAGAGGATTAAATAAATTGACAAAGAAATGTCTATAAAGCATAAATATTCATGAATGTTCAATTCAGCAAGATTGTCCAAATTAACGTGCTGGGAGTTGAGTAATCCAAAATTATGACTTTGAGTTGAGTAATCCAAACTAATCTCATTATGACGTGTAAACCAAACAAAATCATGTACTAGATGATAAATCTTAGCCAAATTACTGACAAAAAAATTGCTGCAACTTATACCTGTTGCAAATGTGGACATGAACATACTATTCTTTATACATTAGATATTGAAAAGTGTACTAATAGTATGAAAAATATTCCTATTTGCATCTACCACAAAACTTGAGAAGGAGGCAACTTTAAACTACTATAGGATTAAAATAATGAGTACCCTAAGTATCGAAATTAGATTTGATTAATATATATGTATATATGTATATGTGTTTGTGTTTTTATATATATATATATATAAATTCTAAAGATAATTGTTTCAGGGAGTAATAAGTGTAAATATTTGCTTCTTATAATGCAAAAGTTAATATGTTTTAACATTTCTTTCGATTTGAAGTTTTTCCTAAGTTCCACTTTCAATTTGTCGATAAGGTCTTGAGTTCTTTTTATGTGTTGTAGCATCGCCCTACTTGGAGGCCTAAAATTAACGGCTACAGATACTGCAGTCATCCATAGTAATTAATCCTCGATGACCAAATACGGCGGTGCTAGATACATTGATACACAGATCACAGAAATATGGAAAAAAAATTAACAATTCAAAAACACATTTCCACATTCCATTCAAAGTTCATTACATAATCCCAAAAACATTAATCACGTTCAGCAAAATATAATTATTACACATACGCCAAGTGTAACGACCCAGAATTTTGAACAAATTAAATTGAGAATATTTAATTAATTTTAAATATTTGAACGATGATTTAATTTGAATCCCCGATATAATTTTGAAATTTGCAATTAAACTTTAAAATTTAATCTACTGAATGTTGAATAAAAAAATTTGAATCTTCAATTTTAAGCTGAAGAAAAATATTTCAAAAGCTTTTAAAATTCGTATTGATAATACTGAAGATGATTGAAGCTTCAGAATCGAATTTGAAGATGATTTGTTCAGTTTTGAAATTAAATCGTTCGAATCGATATTTAAAAATAGCCGTCCGAGGCGTAGTCTCGGAATTCGACGAAACCAGTTCCATTGGGTCCGTAGTATTGAATTTTTATCGGATTTCAATTTTCGTATTTTTCGGAGTTAATACGTGACTGTACGACGAGCAAACGTGTTGAAATTTTTATCGAAATTCAATTTAAATTTAAATTTAAATTTGTAAACATCACACGTTCTTCCCTTACCTCACGCCTTAAAACACGCCGAGAATCAATAATTTATCGTGCAACCATGCCTCCACTGTTTTCAAATACTCCTCTCCCTCTTCATAAATCAAAAACGAACGAGAAAAAAAAATGGCAGCTAAAAATCAGATCGTTCGTTTATAAAATGATAATCGAAGCCGAGTTTTGCCCCTTCAATCTCCTCTAGTTCAAATCCGTTCGTCTCAAGAAAAAGAAGGGGGGGCACTGTCTTTCGTTCGAAACAAATAATGGCCGCGAACTCGATTAGGCTTTCGCGAATTCGATTTGGGGAAACGGCGACGTGAGCTCGCGAGGTCTGGGGAGATGGCCGGAGTCGATTAGGCAGCGAGTTTCGCAAGGCATTAGGGCGCGTGCGTGGAGGGATTGAGTTGAGGCGGTGTGGTTCCTGGAGGAGTGACGAAGCGACTGGAAGGATGTCGCGCGGCAGTGGCGTTCGAAGGCGGCGACAAACAACAGGAGTCGCGATGGCGACTCATTCAACTCACGGCAACTCACGGCGAGGTTGGATTCAGGCGATCGAAACTCTGAAGCTCGACGATGTCGATTGGCGTAGGCGGCGCGAGGGGATTTGGGTTTCGCGTGCAATCAGTGGCGGTCGACTGGAGTTCGATTTGGACAGTAAGGTATAGAGTAGTTTTGTTTTAATTTAATTTTATAAATATATATATATGTATATAGACAGTAAAGAAAAATAAAATATAAAGAAAAAAAAAACTGTATATCATCTTTTGATATTACAGAAAGTAATATATAGATTAAAACAGGAATTTTTTCAAGTAGTTGAGTTTGAAAAGATAAATAAATACGAATTTAGAATATTAATAGTTTATATATACATATATATATTTTTAAAAGGGAGATGAATTTATTTAACTTACTTGTTTAATTTATTATTGGGAATGATTTAAGAAAATTTAGTTAAACGGATTTATTAATGAAAACCTGATTGGTTTAGTTACTAGAAATAATTTGTTTTTTTTTTGTGAAGGAAATTTAGTTTAAAAAATTCTAGTTAAATAAATTTAAAAGAAAATTAGTTTGTTTAAATTTAATCATCGGTAATTAAATTTGATGAATTTAATATAGAAATTATAAAAAGAAATTGGTTTAAACGAAACTAGTAGTTAATTAAACTATTAAACGGTAACTGGTTATTCGATTTATTTCGGATATTAATGAATTTTATAAAATTATTTATACAAGGTTAAAATTGGAGAAAACAAAAGAAGGATTGGAAAATGGATGGCAAAATATAAAGCTAAGGTGAGATTTTTCTCACTCAAAATATACTTTTGTATTACAGTTATTGATTGATGATTGACTGTTTGGATGTGTATTAGATATAGTAGGATATATCTATATATATATATAGCAATATATACATATTGGCATATGTATATATTGGATTGATGATTTCCCGCCTCGTATAACGGATGAGACCCTATTGCGCCGTTAGTAAGCGGATATTTTTATAAAACCCATATACCGCGATATTCCACCTCGAAGTGGAATTGGTATTGTGCTAACGTCCGTGGATGCAGGGAAACAGGTTGGAGGGATCCAACTGGATTCCTCAACAGTATTTATTTATTTACAGATATTGATGTATATTCTGTTATCATATGTTGATATATGATGTTTGTTGTTGTGATTGACTAGTTGGTGCTGTTGCATCATCAGATTCAGTTTTGAAGTTTAAAAATAACGACTTTTACTTTAAAAGGGTTTTTAAAGTGATTTTTGAAAATATACGTTTTATGGAATTTTTGAATTGATTTATAAACGTTAAAATCTTAAAGTTATAAAAGTTAAGATTTTTGGTGAAATTTAACCAAAGTGTGATTTTTGAAATAAATAGTTGATTTATTTATAAAATGGTTTAAGTTGGGATTTTTGAATAACTATAAATGATTTGTATAAAAAGGTTTATAAATTTGATAATTTATAAATCAAAATATTGGACTTATAAAACGAATTTTTTTATATATAAGTGTTAAAAAGAAGTATAAGTGAATGAAATAAATAGATTTATAACGTGAAGTTATAAAGTGAATAGATACCGTAGAATAAAGGATTTATAAGAAATTTACTTATAAATTTGACTTTTACACTTAGATGAGATATGAATAGAAATTGCTAAATGAAATGATTTTATAAGTTGAAATTGTTATAAAGTATAAATGCGATTTATAAACGTTGTTTATAAATCCGAAATCACTTATTTTGATAAGTAAATTATAGAAGTAAATAAAAGAAAATTTATAAGTCGAAGTTGTTATTAAAATAGAAATAGAATTTATAAACGTGTTTTATAAATTCAAAATCAATTGAATTTCATAAATTAAATATAGAAGATTATCAAAGGAGATATATTCGCGATTTTGGATAGCGAATTATTATTGAAATAAAATGTGTAGAAAATAGTGAAATGTAATTAGTGAAGTATATTCACGATTTTGGATAGTGAATATATCGTTAAGTAAAACAGATAGTTTTGGAAAAGTGACATTGAAAATGAAGTTAAACATTTAAAGATGTTTTTAAAATGTATTATGATATCGAATACATAGATTTCAACATTTTTATTGTTGAAATAGACGTTTTCGAAAAATAAGGAAATGATGGACTATAACACTTTTTTATAGTAAATGATTTCCGAAAGGAAATTTTTTGATGCAGTATTGGGATTTATATATCTATCTAAATTTCGAATCCCTATACTAGTGATTTTGAGTCGTCGTAACGATGTTTTACGTAGCATTCATTTTGACTCAAATAACTGTTGTTATAGTAAATGATTTCCTTAAAGAATGGATTTATACTTAGATTTGATTTAAGTATATTGAATATTTTCAAAGGTTGAAAATAAATGATTTGTGAATTACTTATTTTTAAATAAGTATGGAATTGCTTTTCCAATATGAAATGAACGTTTTGAGAATTTATCTTCTTAAAGATAAATTGAAATTGAATATTTGAAATCGATTTGAAAATCGTATATCAGTAGATATTTTGAAATATAAATTCACTATGGAATTTATAAAGGAAAGGGAAACTGTTTAGAAAAATAAACGTTGATTTATTTTTGAAGTGTGGAAATTATATATCTAGTAAAGATATTTTTTTTTTGGAAGATTAAATAATTTGGAAAATTATTTGGAATCTGATGATGTTGCGCATCTTTATTGATAGTTAAATAACCGACTATCAATAATTACCTTGAACGATATTTGTTGTGAATTGGATGAATTTGAATGCCACACTTATTTTTGAATAAGCGCTCACTATTCGGGTTAGCCGGGAAAGGACCATGGGGTCGTATAACCCATTCCGAATATGTGATACGTCGTTATGAATTGCATTCGAAGACCGGTGTTGAAGACCGGATATTTTTGAAAACGGAAGGATTACCGTCGAGTTACTCTACATCGGCTGATCTCCGATTTAGAGGTTTTATCACCCTTAGTGACGGGAAGTCTGGACGTGATTAGAAATTATCCGGATGTGCAAGGGCTTCGTGAGAAGTGCCTTCGGTTCTGTTCGATCCCGGAACAAACTTGTATGGATTGTGTGTCTGACGTTACAAATTGAGATATAAAGCTGATTTCTTTCAAATACATTTCTGTTGGTGGCGGAGAATTTATTCTCTTAGCTTAACACCCTTCTCTGAGACGTACGAGCTCAGAGGTTATGTAGTTGAAATTTATCAGCGATATATCCCAATTTGGTAACGTGGCATACTGAGTGTTGCTGTGAAATGATCAGTGTTTGATCATTTGCGATATGATCATTTGTTTGATCTTATATCTTTGTGATCATAGGTTGATCATTTGTTTGACCCGAAGCATGGCTTTGTAGAAAGCGTAGCTTTGTGGACGAGACTTCGTCGAGCCTCACACCCCGGAAATGGTCAAAACAGGAAGGATGCAGCAAGGTTCTAGGGAGTAGCGCCCCTTAGTGTATGTCATTCCTTCTGGATAGAGGTGGTATCATGGTATGGAGCCTAGATACTTAACCTATGTGGTTGCTGCATTTTTACTATGTGGTTTGTTGGAAATCGGGGATCCTCGGGAAGATCGGTTACGATCGGGGGATGACATACGCGTGTCAGTAGTTACCTACTTTTGCAGAGGTAACCCGGCCTTGTGTTGGCAGAGATCTAACCGTAATGTTAGGTTATTTCTCGGGTCGTCTATTCCAGGGACGTACCCATCGTGGAAAAGGAAGTTCCTTAGCCTGACCATTTGTTGGAAAATCCATCTTCCAATACGCACTTTGTACGGTATTAGTTGTAGAACCTGCCATTTACGTACGGTGGTCACCACTGTTTAGATGGTAGCTATAGTAGGCATACGATACTGGTCGTATGTTGGCTAAGATTAATATTATACTTTCGAAATGTTTCTACACTATGCACTAATAATAATATCAAAAAGAATTTGATTTTTGCGTAGTAAGCATCTTTGACTATCATAAGAAGAAATCTCCTCCAATTCTGCGTTTGCATTGTGTGTGTGGTGAGAGGTCTTATGGTAGTTTCATTTTCCAAAAGCATTGCGAATTTTTTTTATTTTCTTTGTGAAAGAATAACTGTTTTACGATCTCACACCAGTCACCATGACTGACTCGGAGTTTATTGTTCCCTTCTAAACTTTGGGTGCCCACCAATTTCCACACGGGCAGTCTAGAGTTATGTTATCAGGATATTCTGGATATTCTGGAGCTTTGGAGATAAGCTGGATGACGAGACGTAGTATTTGTATCTGATAGTATTTATTCCGCTGTGTATTCTGTATGAGGACAAGTTATATAACTGTCCATTGTTGTATTGAGTTATATATTGACTCTGATGATTGATGTATGTATAAAATGATATAGTTCTTTGTTTTAAAGATTATTCATTTATTTATTATATATTGTTCCGCTGCGATGTGTAATATTCTGATATCTGTTTCTGTTTCTGCTCTTGTTCTGTTGTTGTTCTTCTTTCTTTTTCTTCTATCTTCTTCTTCTACCTTTTTCTTCTTTCTTAAAACCCTCACTATTGGAGTTTCCGACACTCAATTGCTCGGCAGTCGATAAAGGGAGTATCGATGTCGAATTTTCGAAAGTCGAAAATTTCGGTATGTGACAGCGTGGTATCAGAGCATATGGTTAAGCGACAACCCTGCTCTGTTGGGTGTTACTCATTAGAGATAGAGTCAGTAGTACTCTAGAATGAGTTGAGTGTAATAATAGATACGAGCGCGTATTTGTTAGTGAATATAAAAATGTTTTGTATTGTGTTTGCTTATCCGTTGAGATGTTTATGAATTTTGGTCGGTATGTGGGACGCCATATTATCGATAGGGATTTCTAAACACTTAAACGAGGCAAGACGACATAGTATTGTTTTAAATAGGGTGAATGAAATAATTTTGCCCAAAACTATTTTTGTATGATAAAGAAATGATTTTCTATGAGATATTATAATAAATGGATGTTTGGTTGTTAGGGAAGTGATAACATTGAATTATTATCATTATTATATGAAAATGAATAAGAAATTGAAATCATAACTCCAAAGTTAAGAAATGAATTCATATATGAATAAAAATTTGTGAATATAAATTGTAAATGAATTTATAATTTGAAACGGAATTCCAGAGAAGTTTTTGGAAATGTTTTGAAAAGAATTTGTAAATTTTGGAGATTTGGAAAGTTTAAATCTTTTTGATTTGAAAATGAATTTCAAAGGTTTTGAAAAATGTTATGAAAGGATGAAAAGCTCTAAACTCTTTTCGGTCGCTGGAAAATAATTCCGATGATGATCGCGACATCACCGGTGTTCATTTTCGGGTTTCCAAAAGAGGAATTACTGCCAAATTGTTTTAAATAAAAGTTGTTGGAAAACTTGAGTTTGGTTTTTGAAATTCAAAGGATAATTTGAATTGTTTTCAAAAAAGATTTTTGAAATGTTGGTAAGACTCTGGAATACCATATTTATGAAATATTATCAAGTTGATAACTTATACAATTTGATTTTTGATAGAATAATTTTAACTTAAAGAATGAAGTTAAATCAAAGTAAGTATAAGTGAATATAACTGGAATTGAATTTGATTTGTGAAGTTAAACTAAAATTAGTAAGTAAAGCTTAAAGAATGAAGTTAAATGAATGTAAATACAAGCGAATCAATTTAATGAAAGTGAAATTAAATGTTGAAACTCATTTCGAATTTGTAAGCAAATGAATTGAATTGAATAATTGTAAATGAAAGATGAATTAAAATTCGTATGGAAATTGGAAATCCAGTTTAAAGATAAGTAGAATTAAAATAAATTGAATTGATATCAATTTGAATTAGTAATTGAAACTAATAGTGCAGTTGAATGAAAGATAGTTGATAAAAATTCAATATTCAGAATAGAAGGTAAAATTGAATTCAAATGAAATTGAAATGTAAAGATTGAACAAAATTGAATAGGTGTAACTTCAATAGTGAAGTAATGATGATATAAGCAGTTATATTGAAAATTTTGTGACAGAATTTGCAAAATGGTTTGAATGTGTA
Source organism: Allium fistulosum (assembly GCA_030737815.1). Classification (NCBI taxonomy): domain Eukaryota; kingdom Viridiplantae; phylum Streptophyta; class Magnoliopsida; order Asparagales; family Amaryllidaceae; genus Allium; species Allium fistulosum. Next base: position 427,387,522 of record CM060906.1, read on the forward strand.
ACTAGATATTATGGCTAGTAGGACATACAGGTGTTATAAAATGAATTGGAATTTTGATTTCGAAGATAATTTGAATTGCTCGAAAAAGGTATGTATTTAAATTTGAATTTCTATATGAGATTTGATGACTTATTTCTCTAGCCGCTTGGCTTTTTATTTTTCTTTTTGAAATCTGAGAGTCCGTAGGGACGTTTTGTAGTAGTACCGTATTAGCCGCGCAAAGGAGACGCTGGCGAAATTTTTTGAAAATTTCGAGTGTTAGAAAAATTTTTGAGAAAACTTTGAAGTTTAAATTTGAATTTGAAATTTAAATTGAATTGAGAAGTAAAACAATGTTGTTTTGAAACTTAGAGTTGAAGTTGAAATTTAGTTGATGAATAACGAATCTTTAGTAAAAAGATTTGTTTTGACAAATTGATAAAACTATTGGATTGTGAAAAATAGTAGACGAGTTAAGGACCATTTTTCCTAACTTGTAATTTCGGGACGAAATTCTTTTAAGGAGGGAAGTTTGTAACGACCCAGAATTTTGAACAAATTAAATTGAGAATATTTAATTAATTTTAAATATTTGAACGATGATTTAATTTGAATCCCCGATATAATTTTGAAATTTGCAATTAAACTTCAAAATTTAATCTACTGAATGTTGAATAAAAAAATTTGAATCTTCAATTTTAAGCTGAAGAAAAATATTTCAAAAGCTTTTAAAATTCGTATTGATAATACTGAAGATGATTGAAGCTTCAGAATCGAATTTGAAGATGATTTGTTCAGTTTTGAAATTAAATCGTTCGAATCGATATTTAAAAATAGCCGTCCGAGGCGCAGTCTCGGAATTCGACGAAACCAGTTCCATTGGGTCCGTAGTATTGAATTTTTGTCGGATTTCAATTTTCGTATTTTTCGGAGTTAATACGTGACCGTACGACGAGCAAACGCGTTGAAATTTTTATCGAAATTCAATTTAAATTTAAATTTAAATTTGTAAACATCACACGTTCTTCCCTTACCTCACGCCTTAAAACACGCCGAGAATCAATAATTTATCGTGCAACCATGCCTCCACTGTTTTCAAATACTCCTCTCCCTCTTCATAAATCAAAAACGAACGAGAAAAAAAAATGGCAGCTAAAAATCAGATCGTTCGTTTATAAAATGATAATCGAAGCCGAGTTTTGCCCCTTCAATCTCCTCTAGTTCAAATCCGTTCGTCTCAAGAAAAAGAAGGGGGGGCACTGTCTTTCGTTCGAAACAAATAATGGCCGCGAACTCGATTAGGCTTTCGCGAATTCGATTTGGGGAAACGGCGACGTGAGCTCGCGAGGTCTGGGGAGATGGCCGGAGTCGATTAGGCAGCGAGTTTCGCAAGGCATTAGGGCGCGTGCGTGGAGGGATTGAGTTGAGGCGGTGTGGTTCCTGGAGGAGTGACGAAGCGACTGGAAGGATGTCGCGCGGCAGTGGCGTTCGAAGGCGGCGACGAGCGACAGGAGTCGCGATGGCGACTCATTCAACTCACGGCAACTCACGGCGAGGTTGGATTCAGGCGATCGAAACTCTGAAGCTCGACGATGTCGATTGGCGTAGGCGGCGCGAGGGGATTTGGGTTTCGCGTGCAATCAGTGGCGGTCGACTGGAGTTCGATTTGGACAGTAAGGTATAGAGTAGTTTTGTTTTAATTTAATTATATATATATATATGTATATAGACAGTAAAGAAAAATAAAATATAAAGAAAAAAAAAACTGTATATCATCTTTTGATATTACAGAAAGTAATATATAGATTAAAACAGGAATTTTTTCAAGTAGTTGAGTTTGAAAAGATAAATAAATACGAATTTAGAATATTAATAGTTTATATATACATATATATATTTTTAAAAGGGAGATGAATTTATTTAACTTACTTGTTTAATTTATTATTGGGAATGATTTAAGAAAATTTAGTTAAACGGATTTATTAATGAAAACCTGATTGGTTTAGTTACTAGAAATAATTTGTTTTTTTTGTGAAGGAAATTTAGTTTAAAAAATTCTAGTTAAATAAATTTAAAAGAGAATTAGTTTGTTTAAATTTAATCATCGGTAATTAAATTTGATGAATTTAATATAGAAATTATAAAAAGAAATTGGTTTAAACGAAACTAGTAGTTAATTAAACTATTAAACGGTAACTGGTTATTCGATTTATTTCGGATATTAATGAATTTTATAAAATTATTTATACAAGGTTAAAATTGGAGAAAACAAAAGAAGGATTGGAAAATGGATGGCAAAATATAAAGCTAAGGTGAGATTTTTCTCACTCAAAATATACTTTTGTATTACAGTTATTGATTGATGATTGACTGTTTGGATGTGTATTAGATATAGTAGGATATATCTATATATATAGCAATATATACATATTGGCATATGTATATATTGGATTGATGATTTCCCGCCTCGTATAGCGGATGAGACCCTATTGCGCCGTTAGTAAGCGGATATTTTTATAAAACCCATATACCGCGATATTCCACCTCGAAGTGGAATTGGTATTGTGCTAACGTCCGTGGATGCAGGGAAACAGGTTGGAGGGATCCAACTGGATTCCTCAACAGTATTTATTTATTTACAGATATTGATGTATATTCTGTTATCATATGTTGATATATGATGTTTGTTGTTGTGATTGACTAGTTGGTGCTGTTGCATCATCAGATTCAGTTTTGAAGTTTAAAAATAACGACTTTTACTTTAAAAGGGTTTTTAAAGTGATTTTTGAAAATATACGTTTTATGGAATTTTTGAATTGATTTATAAACGTTAAAATCTTAAAGTTATAAAAGTTAAGATTTTTGGTGAAATTTAACCAAAGTGTGATTTTTGAAATAAATAGTTGATTTATTTATAAAATGGTTTAAGTTGGGATTTTTGAATAACTATAAATGATTTGTATAAAAAGGTTTATAAATTTGATAATTTATAAATCAAAATATTGGACTTATAAAACGAATTTTTTTTATATATAAGTGTTAAAAAGAAGTATAAGTGAATGAAATAAATAGATTTATAACGTGAAGTTATAAAGTGAATAGATACCGTAGAATAAAGGATTTATAAGAAATTTACTTATAAATTTGACTTTTACACTTAGATGAGATATGAATAGAAATTGCTAAATGAAATGATTTTATAAGTTGAAATTGTTATAAAGTATAAATGCGATTTATAAACGTTGTTTATAAATCCGAAATCACTTATTTTGATAAGTAAATTATAGAAGTAAATAAAAGAAAATTTATAAGTCGAAGTTGTTATTAAAATAGAAATAGAATTTATAAACGTGTTTTATAAATTCAAAATCAATTGAATTTCATAAATTAAATATAGAAGATTATCAAAGGAGATATATTCGCGATTTTGGATAGCGAATTATTATTGAAATAAAATGTGTAGAAAATAGTGAAATGTAATTAGTGAAGTATATTCACGATTTTGGATAGTGAATATATCGTTAAGTAAAACAGATAGTTTTGGAAAAGTGACATTGAAAATGAAGTTAAACATTTAAAGATGTTTTTAAAATGTATTATGATATCGAATACATAGATTTCAACATTTTTATTGTTGAAATAGACGTTTTCGAAAAATAAGGAAATGATGGACTATAACACTTTTTTATAGTAAATGATTTCCGAAAGGAAATTTTTTGATGCAGTATTGGGATTTATATATCTATCTAAATTTCGAATCCCTATACTAGTGATTTTGAGTCGTCGTAACGATGTTTTACGTAGCATTCGTTTTGACTCAAATAACTGTTGTTATAGTAAATGATTTCCTTAAAGAATGAATTTATACTTAGATTTGATTTAAGTATATTGAATATTTTCAAAGGTTGAAAATAAATGATTTGTGAATTACTTATTTTTAAATAAGTATGGAATTGCTTTTCCAATATGAAATGAACGTTTTGAGAATTTATCTTCTTAAAGATAAATTGAAATTGAATATTTGAAATCGATTTGAAAATCGTATATCAGTAGATATTTTGAAATATAAATTCACTATGGAATTTATAAAGGAAAGGGAAACTGTTTAGAAAAATAAACGTTGATTTATTTTTGAAGTGTGGAAATTATATATCTAGTAAAGATATTTTTTTTGGAAGATTAAATAATTTGGAAAATTATTTGGAATCTGATGATGTTGCGCATCTTTATTGATAGTTAAATAACCGACTATCAATAATTACCTTGAACGATATTTGTTGTGAATTGGATGAATTTGAATGCCACACTTATTTTTGAATAAGCGCTCACTATTCGGGTTAGCCGGGAAAGGACCATGGGGTCGTATAACCCATTCCGAATATGTGATACGTCGTTATGAATTGCATTCGAAGACCGGTGTTGAAGACCGGATATTTTTGAAAACGGAAGGATTACCGTCGAGTTACTCTACATCGGCTGATCTCCGATTTAGAGGTTTTATCACCCTTAGTGACGGGAAGTCTGGACGTGATTAGAAATTATCCGGATGTGCAAGGGCTTCGTGAGAAGTGCCTTCGGTTCTGTTCGATCCCGGAACAGACTTGTATGGATTGTGTGTCTGACGTTACAAATTGAGATATAAAGCTGATTTCTTTCAAATACATTTCTGTTGGTGGCGGAGAATTTATTCTCTTAGCTTAACACCCTTCTCTGAGACGTACGAGCTCAGAGGTTATGTAGTTGAAATTTATCAGCGATATATCCCAATTTGTTAACGTGGCATACTGAGTGTTGCTGTGAAATGATCAGTGTTTGATCATTTGCGATATGATCATTTGTTTGATCTTATATCTTTGTGATCATAGGTTGATCATTTGTTTGACCCGAAGCATGGCTTTGTAGAAAGCGTAGCTTTGTGGACGAGACTTCGTCGAGCCTCACACCCCGGAAATGGTCAAAACAGGAAGGATGCAGCAAGGTTCTAGGGAGTAGCGCCCCTTAGTGTATGTCATTCCTTCTGGATAGAGGTGGTATCATGGTATGGAGCCCAGATACTTAACCTATGTGGTTGCTGCATTTTTACTATGTGGTTTGTTGGAAATCGGGGATCCTCGGGAAGATCGGTTACGATCGGGGGATGACATACGCGTGTCAGTAGTTACCTACTTTTGCAGAGGTAACCCGGCCTTGTGTTGGCAGAGATCTAACCGTAATGTTAGGTTATTTCTCGGGTCGTCTATTCCAGGGACGTACCCATCGTGGAAAAGGAAGTTCTTTAGCCTGACCATTTGTTGGAAAATCCATCTTCCAATACGCACTTTGTACGGTATTAGTTGTAGAACCTGCCATTTACGTACGGTGGTCACCACTGTTTAGATGGTAGCTATAGTAGGCATACGATACTGGTCGTATGTTGGCTAAGATTAATATTATACTTTCGAAATGTTTCTACACTATGCACTAATAATAATATCAAAAAGAATTTGATTTTTGCGTAGTAAGCATCTTTGACTATCATAAGAAGAAATCTCCTCCAATTCTGCGTTTGCATTGTGTGTGTGGTGGGAGGTCTTATGGTAGTTTCATTTTCCAAAAGCATTGCGAATTTGTTTTATTTTCTTTGTGAAAGAATAACTGTTTTACGATCTCACACCAGTCACCATGACTGACTCGGAGTTTATTGTTCCCTTCTAAACTCTGGGTGCCCACCAATTTCCACACGGGCAGTCTAGAGTTATGTTATCAGGATATTCTGGATATTCTGGAGCTTTGGAGATAAGCTGGATGACGAGACGTAGTATTTGTATCTGATAGTATTTATTCCGCTGTGTATTCTGTATGAGGACAAGTTATATAACTGTCCATTGTTGTATTGAGTTATATATTGACTCTGATGATTGATGTATGTATAAAATGATATAGTTCTTTGTTTTAAAGATTATTCATTTATTTATTATATATTGTTCCGCTGCGATGTGTAAGATTCTGATATCTGTTTCTGTTTCTGCTCTTGTTCTGTTGTTGTTCTTCTTTCTTTTTCTTCTATCTTCTTCTTCTACCTTTTTCTTCTTTCTTAAAACCCTCACTATTGGAGTTTCCGACACTCGATTGCTCGGCAGTCGATAAAGGGAGTATCGATGTCGAATTTTCGAAAGTCGAAAATTTCGGTATGTGACACCAAGAGCGACATATGAAGATGCCACCTTAGTTGATCAGAGTATATAATAAGGCTAATAAATCTTCCTTTACATCCAAATACATAGCGAAAAAGATAACTCTAAATAACTAATTACCTCCTACAAGCCATCAGAAACTTTATTCGTCTAAGAAGAGAACCTGAAAACCCTATACCTCAAACTACTAAAAATCAATTGAGTACCCAAGAGTTTAAGGGGAAACAAAAACTTTGAGTCTAACATAAAGCCTGGTATGAATAGTAATCTAACATCTTAATTCTTTTAGATATCTAGTAAGACCACGCCGCTTAGCGTAACGGGATTTCCCCTCACTAGTATCCTAAAACCTTTATAAAACCATATACTATGCTCCTGCATCCACTATGGTTAAAACATACATTTCAAAATATTATGATGATATGCATATATAAAAACATTTAGGATTTCCCATCCCTAGTTTAAATTGACACCATGTCATAATTTTAGTTTCCAGGGTCACTATTAACCTATTAGTTTTCATAGGTTTACTAATAACCTTTTTCATTACACATGGATACCCTGTCCTATTTCATAGTTTTCATGGGATCACTAAGTACCTATAGGCTCCTGCCAGTTAACTTAATTAATTCATGGGTCCCCCTGAACCTATTAGTCATTCCAATAACTAATCATTCATCCTAGTTTTCATAGGTTGACTAGGAACCTATGAATTTATCCAGTAACTCACTTTTTATCCTAGTTTTCATGGGTTGACTAGGAACCTACTGATGCTTCCATTAACTTCTTTCTTATCCTAGTTTTCATGGGTTGACTAGGAACCTACTGATGCTTCCATTAACTTCTTTCTTATCCTAGTTTTCATGGGTTGACTAGGAACCTATTGAATGATGTCAATTTTTAATCCGGATATAGTTTTCCTGGGTTCACTACAAACCAATTAGCTCCTACCAACCTACCTTAATACATAATTTTCATGGGTTTACTATGAACCTGTTGGTTACCTCTAATAACTACATAATCATAGTTTTCATGAGTTTACTATGAACCTATCTCCTGGACAACTTCAAGGTTTAGGCATCCTATACTTTGGTCTCCCTGACTCCTTGGATGCAATTCTACTCATTTAGGAGTTTAATCAATTTATATTCACTACTGGTTAACCAAGTTGGTTCTTCTACCCCTTTATCCCCAAAATACAGTTATGGGTTCTTTATCATGTGAATATATTCATATTCGAAGAAGCAAACATAATAAAATACCACTCCTGCGGGTTTAAGTTCCTTGAAATACATTTCATATAAAACATCGTTAATCCTTTTAACTTATATTTTTATCAAGGCCATACTTCTTCAAATTTACTTACTTAAAGTCATTTCAACTCTATACGCGAGCTTTTCAATCCTTTCTATAATCTGGAATGGTCCAACATATCTCGAGGCTAACTTCCCGACTTTCCAAATCATACTACAACCTTCATCAATGATACCTTTATAAAAACCCCATCTCTAACTGAGAACTCTAGGTCCTTACGCCTCTTATCTGCATAACTCTTCTGTCTGGATTGAGCTTCCTTCATTCGTCCTCGGATTAACCCAATCTTTTCCGACGCCTCTCTAACCAAATCCGGACCCAATACCAATCTATCTCTGGTTTCCAACCAACATGCCGCGATTTGCATGACCTTCCATACAAATCTTCAAAAGGCGTCATTCCTATACTAGTCTGATAACTATTATTATAAGAAAACTCAATCAGATGTAGGTGATCTTCCCAAGATCCACCAAAGTCCAATACACAAGCTCTCAATAAATCCTCGAGTACCTTGTTGACTCTCTCTGTCTGCCCATCCGTCTGTGGGTGATATGCTGTACTCATCTTGAGCATGGTACCTAATACTTCTTTTAGACTCCTCCAAAATTCGCTAGTGAATAATGCATCTCTGTCACTGACTATGATACTAGGAATCCCATGAAGTCTAACTATGCTCTTCATGAACAACTTAGCCAAAACATGTGCCGTTCTGGTTGACTTGACTGGAATGAAATGGGCACTCTTGGTCAACTTGTCCACTATAACCCATATGCTTTCATTTCCCCTTTTCGACCTTGGCAACCCATCTATAAAGTCCATTGATATCGAATCCCGTTTCCAGACTGGAATATCTAAAGGTTGAAGCAATCCACTTGGCTTCTGATGTTCGGCCTTCACTTGTTGACAGTTAACACACTGCCTAACCCACAAGCCAACATCCCTCTTCATGTCTTCCCAATAGAATCTCCTCTTCATATCTTGATACATCTTGGTCCCTCCAGGATGAATCGTGAACTTCAATCGATGACATTCCTCCAGAACTTCCCTCCTTAAGTTCTCAACATTGAGTTCACATAATCATCCCTTCTTTCTCAACCATCCTCTTTGGTCAAGACTAAAATCCTTTAGGTCACCAATCTCCAATCCTACCTCAAGCCTTCTAATCCTCTCGGCTAAAACTGGATCCTCTTTTTGCTTAGAAGCTATCCTCTCGATCAGCACAGTCGAACTTCTAAACAAGACAACATGGCAGTACCCTGACTAGAACTAGCAGTAGACCTCAACTGCACACCACAACTAGCCACGACGTCTAGATCCTTCCATTCTGCCAACATTGCTAACACCACATTCTGATGTTTTCTACTGAGAGCATCTTCTACCTTATTGCCTTTCCGAGGAGTATACTCTATACCGAAATCATAAGCTGCCAAATACTCCAGTCACCTCTGCTACCTCATATTCAACTCCTTCAGAGAGAATAAGTATCTTAAAGACTTATGATCGGTAAACAACTCAAATTTATCTCCTAAGAGATAATGCCTCCAAATCTTAAAGGCAAAGATCACCGCTGCGAACTCCAAGTCATAAGTAGGATATCTTACTTCGTGCGGTCTAAGCTGCCTAGATGCGTAAGCAATAACTTTGCCCCTATGCATCAACACTGCTCCCAATCTAGTTAAACATGCATCAATGTATACTACCAACTCTTGGTTACCATCTGGAACTACTAACACTGGCGCATTGGTCAACGAATGCTTTAACTTAAGGAACCCTTCCTCATATTTGTTGGACCAAATGAACTTCACATCTTTCCTGGTCAACTTGGTCAAAGGTGCTGTTATCCACGAGAAATCCTTGATAAATCTTCAGTAATAGCCAGCAAGTCCAAGAAAACTCCTGATCTCGGTTACCATCTCTGGTCTCTTCCAATTATTGACAGCTTTGATCATAACCGGATCAACTGACAATCCCTCCTCTAAAACCACATGACCAAGAAACTTAACCTCTTTCTTCCAAAAATGACACTTGGAAAACTTCGCCTTCAGCCGATTCTGCTTCAGCGTCTCTAGCACAACTCTAATATGATCTTCACGCTCTCTCTCATCCTTCGAGTACACTAAAATGTCATCTATGAATACCAACACGATCCTATCCAAGTGCTCTTAAAAAACCCAGTTCATCAAATCAACAAAGAAAGTAGGCGCATTTGTCAATCCAAATGGCATCACCAACCACTCATACGAACCATACCTAGTCCGAAATGCAGTCAAAGGAATACCATCCTCCGCCACTCGCAACTGATGGAGCCCTGTCGCCAAATCTAATTGGGAGAACACTCTGGCTCCACTCAACTAATCAAACAGATCATCTATCCTCGGTAGAGGTTATCTATTCTTGATCGTCCTTTCGTTAACTTACGATAGTCGATGCACATCCTTAACGACCCATCTGGTTTCTTCATGAAAACCGCGGCCGCTCCCCAAGGCAAACTACTTGGTCTGATAAAATTCCTTCCCTCAAGATCCACTAGCTGCACCTTCAATTCCTTCATCTCAGTTGGTGTCATCCTATTAGGTGGTCCACTGACAGGTTTAGCTCCCGGTACAAGATCTATCTGAAACTCAACAGCTCGTTTCGGTGGTAGTCTGATGCAGGCCAGCATCATGATACTATAGGTCGCTCAAACGACCTACGACCTAACCATGATCACAAGCTAAGTCTAAGTCGCGCCCGACTTAATGTGAGGAAGAATGACCGAGTTAAGGAGATGAAAATGCAGGAAAACGAGTTGACAAGTCATTCAGGCGCGTTACGACCTAGCTACATCATTCCAGCGACCTACCGGGATAAGATTCTAATGCTATTGGCTAGTATCTTTAGGTCGCAAACGACCTTCCATTCCTTAGGTCGAAAACGACCTAACGACCTACGAGTTAACAAGATAACAGAAGCTACCTTAAGTCATTCCAGTCACATTAACAAGTTCCGACCTAATGAACTTCGACCTAACAAGGTAGAAGTAATGAACGAGTCACGACCTAATGAGCTCCGATCTAATGGAATATGACCTAGTGATGAAGAAAGAGCTAACTGTGCCGAGTTACGACCTAAGGAGGCATGTGAGCAGGAGTTACGACTTAACTGGAAACCAGGGGAAGGAGCTAACCCGAATTTACGACCTAAGGAGAAGGTTCTGGGTCGTCTACGACCTAACGGATTAGGAGGAAAAGGGCTACGACTTAACAAAGGTTTAAGTCGTTCAGAGTTGATAAGTCGTCCACGACTTACGGAGAAGGCCACGGAAGGAGCGGTTCAAATGGAGAATGAAGTGTTAAGTCGGCTACGACTTAAGGAGTTAAGTCGGAAGCGAGTTACGACTTAGTTAAGTCGCACAAGTTAAAAGCGAACCCTCTTAAGTCGCGTGAAGATAGAAACCGTTGATGCTTATGCCGAGTTAATCTCTGCCTTTAATTTCCTTAAGACGATTGATCTGGGATGCCGCAAGTTTCTAAGTCGTTGAAACTCTGGATGCCGTTGAATCTTATGCCGAGTTAATCTAGACCATTGGTTCTTAAGTCGTAGAAGGATGCTGTTGTGTTACTTTGATAAGTCGTCATTTGTTAACTCGCGGCATTGTTAAGTCGCATTTGTATAAGTCGTATGTCATCTGTATTCTTTGTCGTCTGTTTGTAAGTCGTATGATGCCTGTATTCTTTTGAGTCGTGAGTCGAGATGTACTTATGTTGAGTCGGAGACTTTGTTAAGTCGGAAACGACTTAGGAGTTAGCGAAATTTCTGTTGTAAAGTTGTAGCCTATAAATAGGCAAGTTGAATCATTTTGTAAGGTTGTTGAATATTGAATAAAATTCTCTTTTGTTAGCTTTGTGCTTTCAATTTCAATTGGTAGTTGAGTGTATCTCCTATCTCCACTTACGTCATTCGAGTGCGCTCGAATCATCGTTTGTTGAAGCCGATTCACGGTATCTTGTGCGCAAGATCAACGTCGAAGAATCGTAGATCTCTTTCCCGGTATCTTCGGATCAACGAGTCAGAGATAGCTAGAATTCGGCATCTTCGGATCAACGAATTTGGGCATCGCAGTATTCATCAATCCACCGATTACTACATTCATCGTATTATCTTGTTTTGTAATATCCGCTGCGTCATAGTCCTATGACTGGCTCAAAGACATCTGCAAATTCCTTGCCACTCGAACCTGACTTAACTCTTCTCCAACCTCCATGGCACTTAACAAAGCAGAAACACTCTTACTGGAATTCTCCACTGAGAAGATGAGTCGGTATGACTATCTGGGTGCCTCAATGACATTTCCCTATCCTGGAAAAATATCATAGCCTCGTACTTACCCAACCAATCCATACCCAAAATGATCCCGAAATCAAAAACATACAAACTGCATGCAAACTTATGACCTAACAAATCAAGTTCTAACTGGTCACATCTCATCCCTAGAGTTGCATACCCTCCTATTGGATTCGCAACCCTTAAGGAAGTAACAAGGTATGTGGGTTCTATGCATAACCTATCAACCAAATACTATGATATAAATGAATGCGATGCACTGGTATCAAATAGTACTCTAACTAGCATACTCTGAATCAAAAGCGTACCTTCCATCACAGTCTTTCCTTTCTCTGCAGCAGTAGGCCTAGAAGAAGATGGTGGTCCAATAGCAAACACCTTCCCTCTGTCCGTCCTGACTGGCTCTGGACACTGGTTCTTATAATGCCCAACTTTGTCGCAGTTGAAGCATTTAACATTCTTCTTCTCTGCAGGCTTCTTCCCCTTGCTCGTCCGGCACTCATGAGCATAATGGCTCTTCTTATCACACTTATAACACACCAAATCAACCTTTGCCTTCTTGGCAGCCTCCCTTTTCTAGGTTCTTTTCTTTTTGAAGAATTTCCTTTTCTTTCCCTGAGGATCCTGGGACTCAACTGGCTTCTCTCTAGCTGAAACAACAAGCATCTCCTCATGGCGAATGGCTATCTCCACCACCATGTTACAAGGCTCTCTGACATAAGTCATAGTCATTCTACCTAGCTCTGGCCTTAGTCCACGAATAATCTCTCATTCCTCATGATATCAGTGTCAACTAAAGCATATCCATATCGAGAGAGCTCATCAAACTTAGCAGTGTACTCGATCACAGACATATCTCCTTGAGCAAGATCCATGAACTTCCTCATCAATGCCGACTTGGCAACCTCATATAAGAACCTCTGCTTAAACCTTCTTCTAAAATCAGCCCATGTCAGCTCTTCCTTTGGAACTTCGGCTATCACACTGTTCCACCAGTGAAGCGCCAACCCTTGCAACTGTCTAGAGGCTAGCCTTCTCTTTTCTCCATCATCCAAGCCTAAATAAGTAAAGATCCTCTCACAATTCAAAAGCCAATTCTCAACTTCAACAGCATCCTCTGTTCCAACAAAAGGCTTTCCACCCAAACTGGTGTAGTCTCTGCTCAGCCTAACATAGTTATAACCAACTGGAATTACAGGATTAACTCCACCAACATTACCAGTAGCTCCTGCTTGCAAAAGATTGCCCAAAAACTGATACACCATCCCCGCATCTATTGGTGGATTTTCAGCACCTACATTGGCTTCAACATTTGGGTTAGCATTAGCCTGTCGACCTTAGTTCCTCCTGGTATTAGGTTGAGCATTTCCATTGGTTGTGGTGCTCCCACTACCTAGATCTCCTCTTCTGTTTCCTGCTTCCAAAACCTTTTTCTTGTAAATCTGCATAGGAGCCTTAGTAAGATAAAGAAGAACGATCTAAGATAGAGGGGAACACGTACTTTGATATATACCTATATATCAAATACAAGTACGTTACTACAGCGTTAACCCAAACCCCGATCACATTTTCAAATTCATTGGATTATGTTTCAAAAAGCTTTTAGGTATAACTTTTCTTTTAAAGTTTCATATACCTATGCTCTGATACCAACTTGTAACATCCCCCTACTTGGAGGTCCAAAACTAACATCTAAGGATGCTGCAGTCATCCATAGTTATTAATCCTCGACGACCAAATACGACGGTGCTGGATACATTGATACACAGATCACAGAAATATGAAAAAAAAATTAACAATTCAAAACACATTTCCACATTCCATTCAAAACATTTGATGTTCATTACATAATCCCTAAAATGTTGACCACATTCAACAAAATATAATTATTACACATACGCCAAGAGCGACATATGAAGATGCCCCCTTGGTTGATCAAAGTATATAATAAGGCTAATAAATTTGCCTTTACATCCAAATACACAGCGGAAAAGATAACTCTAAATAACTAACTGCCTCCTACAAGCCATCGGAAACTTTATTCGTCTAAGAAGAGAACCTAAAAACCCTAAACCTCAAACTACTCAAAATAAATTGAGTACCCGAGAGTTTAAGGGGAAACAAAAGCTTCGAGTCAGACATAAAGCCTGGTATTAATAGTAATCTAACATCTCAATTCTTTTAGATAACTAGTGAGACCATGCCGCTTAGCGGAAAGGATTTCCCCTCACTAGTATCCTAAAACCTTTATAAAACCATATATTGTGCTCTTGCATCCACAATGGTTAAAACATACTGTTAGCACCAAAATTGGTCACTAACCTCGTTGAAAAAGATTGTGTAGAGATGTAAGTGATGAAGTTAAATTAAACAAGGAAGAATATGCTAATTTAAATGCAGAAAGTAAGAACACCGGATTTATAGTGGTTCAGCGTAACTGCCTACATCCACTTTGAGTTTTGATCTTTATTTCTTTCATAAGTAGTTGAATACAGATACAATCCATATATTAATGACTTGAATACAAGTTTGAGTTAAAAAGAGGAGAGTATAAAAAATGGCAGAGTCTCCCCATTGTTCTCCCAAAAAAGGTCCTTTTTCACTGTGACCCTGCCCCTCTATTTATAGACAAATATGGGCTGGACTTCCCAGGTGGGCTTGGTGGCCGAACACTCTAGCCCAAGTGTAGTGGCCGCTGTATGCCAAACCAAGTAGACCGAACACATTGACGCCGAACCACCTTCTCAATGCCGAACGGTACGTTTGATGGGTGGGAAGTACAGAATAGTTGTCAGTCGAAGCCGAACGTGCCTTCTGGCTGAACGATGCTTCTTAACCGAACGATCCTTTGGCCGAACGATGCTGCCATGTAGAGTAGTTATATACGCCGAACGTCTTCTAACGCCGAGTACCACTGGATGCGGAGTACTACGCCGAGTACTCCTTGATGACGGGTACCATGGATGCCGAGCACTACGCCGAGTACTATGAGATGCCGAGTACTATGCCGAGTACTATGAGACGCCGAGTACTACGCCGAGTACTATGAGATGCCGATCGCTAGTTGACTCCGAGTCGTCCTGTACGCCGAGTACTCAGTTGCCTGGTCAAATCTCTAGGAAACACTTGCCCCCCAAAGTGTGTCGTGTGAAGCAACACAACACGCTTTGAATCAGCGAGTATTCCTTGTCTTCAGAAAGAAATCCACCATGTTTCTTGAATAGTCATTATCCTCCAATTTATCCTCCCAAGGTGTTGTATCCTTCTTTGGTCATCGTGATGCTTGGTCGATTCCCAATATTATAAATCCAGGGTTGTGGTTCATCAGTGGCCATACATGACTGATTCTGCAGAGCTAATAAGCTTCGGCTATCTGATCTAGTCTTTTCTTAATAACCCTTAGTGAGAATTCAATTTCTGTTGATTTCAAGAAGTCGAACTTTTAAGGATGTACACATGCACGTTCGGGTACATGTTCTTGCCATTGGCTCTCGGATGCGTTTTATATGCTCATAAGTCGTCACCAACTCCATCTAGTTTAATTGCAATTCAATCGTGATTCCTTGTTTGTATTTTCTGTGAAATAAGGGTTGCAATCAGCCACTTGAGGAGTTTTCCAAACCTCTCTTTAGTACAGACTCTATGATTTTGTTCACAGCTTCAACCTATCCATTTGCAGTTATAATGGATCATGGAAGGTCATAAGGACAGATGACGTTACGGATAAAGAAGTTGATTATTTTCTTCATCTTGGTCATGGTTAGAGTTCTTCATCTGCCCATTTGGTGACGTAATCAACTGCTATGATGGTGTATTTCGCACCACCTTTAGGATCGACAAGAAGATGATTTCAGTGCCCCCAAGTGGCAAACGGCTATGAACTAGCCATTTGAATAATTTCCATCGGCGGGGTTCCCAGATTTTTTTTTGCAAACATCTTGCACTCGTCACATTGTCTAGCATGATCAACCGCTTCTGGGTTGATAGTTGTCCAGTAATACCTGTAGCAGAGTATCTTCTTTATCATGGTTTTCCCCCTGATGTTATTACCTCATTCTTCTTCATAGAATTTGCTCAAGATATCATCATGGGCGATATGCCGAAGCATGGGGATGGGTAGACTCCTTTTGACACACGACTTATTCTTAGATGATTTGGCGTGAAGCTTTAAGAAGGATCTGTTGTTTTCCATTCCTCCGTTCAGTAAGAATTCCTCATTGTAGATAGTCTTTGATAGAAGTCAACCATGATACCTTTTCATTTTGTTCGCTGAGTACGTGTGTAATGATGTAATATGTGAAGTCGTTTAGCAGCTCTTGGACTTGGCCGAGATAAGGAGCAAGACAATGCCCCCTAGCAAGATCAACTTCCTTAAATTTGTACACTACCAATCAAGAATCACAAAAGATATGTAAAGTTTTCACTTCAAATCCTCTAGCAAGTTTGAGGCTGGCAGTCAAGGCTTCATACTAAGCATCGTTGTTTGTTACAAGTAAATCGAGTTTTAGGACGTAGCAGATTGATCGTTCCTCAGGAGTCATTATCAAGCCATAACACTGATCATTGGATGCTCCATCCACGTACATTTTCCATCTTATGGTTGGTTCTCTGCTACTCTTCGAGTAGTCATCTGAGGTAGTGAATTTGGGTGTGAGGTCTGCTAATTTCCGTCCTTGGATAGCCCTTCGTGGGAAATAAGTGATATTGAATTATCTTAGTTCGATATTCTATTTAAGTAGTCTTTTAGACGTCTTAGGTCATTGTGTGCCCTGTCGCAACGGCTGGTAAGCATAGACGTTGATGGGGTGAGCCTAAAAGTAAGAGTGGATCTTTCATGATGAAATCAATAGAGATTGTGCCAGCTTTTGTAGCTTCAGGTTGATATCCAATGCATGGCTCGCGATAGTTAATGAAATCACACATGCATGTCAGAATGGGTCCAAGGGAACATATCATCATTTATTCAGAAAAATCCAACTAATTCTTTTATCATCACTGCACTGAGTTATGATCCGATATTCAGCACCCGGAAAGGGTCGCCATGGCTGGCTGCTATGTTGACCGTCAGCTTAGCAGGTGCCATCCCAGATTCTTTGAGTAAAGATGTAACTATTTTGCATAACATTCAATGTGAAATATGGTTGGGACGGTCAATGTTGATGGTTACTCTGGTCGAATCCTAGAGTCTTGCCATGAGTTGTTAAGTCAAATAATGAAGGGCTCTGAATGCTCTAATTGATTATCTGCAAATGGCCAAAGATCAGGATTAAAAGCACGTTGAAGGAAATGTCGAGTAGGGGCCAGCCTCGAGTTGCGTGCAACTGCATAGCTAGGTCTTGCTATGAGTTTGAATTTGCTTGTATATTCGAGTAACGTATTTTCTATTCAATGCATTCATGATCCTTCACTCGCCCTTCGGGTTGGAGTGACAGTCAGTTGCCCCCAAGCTTTGGCATCGATTTAACGATTCTATCTCTAGGCATCCTTTCGGTCGTTTCCTTGAGTAGCTGTAAGCACTATATATAAGTTTTAATACTGAGCTATCGTGGCCAGTTTTTGGATGACCACACGTCTTCTCCCAGTCTCGGGTTGATAAATGTACTGCATGGACGGTTGTGTCTCATCCTAGCTATGTTTATGTTTTCACTTAAACTCCAAAGACATAGAGGTGATTGGTGAATAGTCGGTTCACATTCATCTTGCTTCTCGCTCGCGCCCCCAGTTCTGGGGCATATACCGATAAGTAGGAAGGCCAGCCATGCCCACTTTAGCTTTACTCTCTTTCCCGTTGAATCGTGGGATCATGTCAGTCGATAGGAGACTAGGTCTTGCCTACCTTGGATTTTATCGTGGTTTTTCATTCCAAGAGGAATACTTCGATGCCACGTAAGTTTCAGGGCGTAATTTGGACAGTGGATGGTCATCCACGTCCACTTTGGTTCATGCTCTGTAATCAGATCTCGCGGTAAAGTTGGCTACAAATGCAGTCGGGTTATGCTCATCCAGTTTCATACTCCTCCTGACGAATCGAACGAGGGTGCTGGAGAATTTTTGACCAAGTATTCGTGGTTTACCCTCCTTTCCATACTCTGGGGGTCATAGTTTTTCAGAAAACAAACATCCGAGTCACATTCGTATGTGCTTGGTGCGGATCGGCATTGACACTTGGTCTGAGGTATGATATAGTAGGTTGCTCGTAGCTTTGGATGCCGTTTCGATTGGTTCTGTATTGAGGCTTCCCTGCAGTCGCTGCCTCAAGTTATAAAGAACGCCACGCTAGAGCTATAGTAAGCTGTCGTATTCGGGTTTTTAGTGTTTTGTATCCCTGCCCCCAGCATTGATTTGGCCAGGTCACTAGTTGGATGGTCAAACTCCATCCTCAGGGGGTTAATAATCCTCCTGTCGATTCTAGGTCGAAGTTTGCGGAATAGAAAATGGTCGGAATCCACTCGTCTATTTATCGATGTTTATACACCACTCTACATCTTGGTGACTTAGTGTTATTCTCCCTCCGGTTTACTCACGCCCAATTTGTGTTCATGCTTCGGTCCACGCTCCGGGGACTTAGAGATTTGTCGAACGGTTTATGCTTTAGTCCATAGTTCGAGACTCAGAGATTTTCGTCAACTCGTTTATACTCTAGTTCGCACTCTGGGAACTTAGAGTAATCTGGTCCGCTTCTGGGATTTAGGGATTTTTCTGAAGTTGTTTATAATCTAGTCCATGCTCTGGGGACTGAGAGTACTATAGTCTGCACTCTGGGGACGTAGAGGTTTTTGAGTCATTTATACTCTAGTCCGCACTCAAGGACTTAGAGTACTTTAGCCCGCATTCTGTATCCCGTTCCAGAGGGTGAGACCCCCCGGATGGCTGAGAGTTTGCCTAAACCTGGTAGATAATCCTTCTCTTTAAGATTCTCTTTAAGATTTCGAAAGTCGTTATTCTTTATGTAGGACTATTGCATTCTAATGCTTGTTTTCCATGATTTTGTGCAGGCCGTTCTGACCCCGAGCCCACTTCGAGGAGTGATGTCGCTAAGGAAGTGGGGGAGAAAACAAGTGAAGCCACTCATGCAGGGGAGGCTCCTGGTCCAGACGCTCAGGTGATCGGAGTGCTTGATGAAGACAAGTCTGAAACCTCCTCTTCTACCGACGGGGGTTATGAAGTAGAAATTACAGGCGCCTCTGAGCACACATCCGAATTGAGCATGGAGGAGCGGCTTGAGAAAGAGAAGGAGGATACGGTCAAGGTCATAGTAGAGCCCCGAGTTGTGGACTTGGACGATCCTTTGAACAAGCCGTTGAAGGTCATCCTTCCTGGCAGGTCCAAGCCTATGGAAGGCCCCCCGTACTCCTTCAGTTGCTACTCCTCTATCAAAGAAGAGTACCAAGGGTAATTGCTCTGGAGAGGAGCCGTCTGGAAGGAAGTTGAAGAAGCACAAGAAGTGATTACTATCCTCGTTCAACGAGTGTTAGTTTAAGTCATGTAATTATTTTCATCTATTTCCTTAGTCCTTGTAAA
The DNA here is from genome assembly GCA_030737815.1 of Allium fistulosum. NCBI lineage: Eukaryota > Viridiplantae > Streptophyta > Magnoliopsida > Asparagales > Amaryllidaceae > Allium > Allium fistulosum. The sequence continues at coordinate 427,406,832 of CM060906.1, forward strand.
TAGAATGTCGACTCCGAACTTTAGAGGGGTTGTAATAGAAACTCATTTCTGAATAAGGTTTACAAAAGACTCTTATTGTTCAGTTTTCTTTGTGATTGTGATTTTAATCCAAGCTGTTGTGAGTAACATAGACTTCTCAGTCCATCTTCATATAACTCGGAAACTCTTTGGGTGTCGTTGAACTTCCATTCTATGCTTCGAGCACTTAGAATACTTTCTAGCCCGTATGTCAGGGATTTGACAAATTCAATTCATCTATGTCAAAGTTCATATTCAGGGAACTTGGAGATCCGATTTGCTTATATTCGAGTCCACACTCTGGGGAGTTAGAGTACTCCAATCCGCACTTTGGGGACTTGGAGGTTTAAGTCATTTATACTCTAGTCCGTGCTCTTGGGACTTAGAGTACTCTAGTCCGCGTTCTGGGGACTTGGAGGTTTAAGTCATTTATACGCTAGTCCGCGCTCTGGGGACTCAGAGTACTCCAGTCCGTGCTCTGGGGATTTAGAGGTTTAAGTCGTTTATACTCTAGTCCGCGCTCTGGGGACTTAGATTACTCCAGTCCGCACTCTGGGGACTTGGAGGTTTAAGTCGTTTATACTCTAGTCCGCGCTCTGGGGACTTAGAGTACTCTAGTCCGCACTCTGGGGACTTAGAGGTTTAAGTCGTTTAGACTCTAGTCCGCGCTCTGGGGACTTAGAGTACTCCAGTCCACACTCTGGGGACTTGGAGGTTTTAGTCATTTATACTCTAGTCCGCGCTCTGGGGACTTGGAGGTTTTAGTCATTTATACTCTAGTCCACGCTCTGGGGACTTAGAGTACTCCTGTTCGCACTCTGGGGACTTGGAGGTTTAAGTCGTTTATACTCTAGTCCACGCTCTGGGGACTTAGAGTACTCCTGTCCGCACTCTGGGGACTTGGAGGTTTAAGTCGTTTATACTCTAGTCCGCGCTCTGGGGACTTAGAGTACTCTAGTCCGCACTCTGGGGACTTAGAGGTTTAAGTCGTTTAGACTCTAGTCCGCGCTCTGGGGACTTAGAGTACTCCAGTCCACACTCTGGGGACTTGGAGGTTTTAGTCATTTATACTCTAGTCCGCGCTCTGGGGACTTGGAGGTTTTAGTCATTTATACTCTAGTCCACGCTCTGGGGACTTAGAGTACTCCTGTCCGCACTCTGGGGACTTGGAGGTTTAAGTCGTTTATACTCTAGTCCACGCTCTGGGGCCTTAGAGTACTCCTGTCCGCACTCTGGGGACTTGGAGGTTTAAGTCGTTTATACTCTAGTCCACGCTCTGGGGACTTAGAGTACTCCTGTCCGCACTCTGGGGACTTGGAGGTTTAAGTCGTTTATACTCTAGTCCACGCTCTGGGGACTTAGAGTACTCCGTCCGCGCTTTGGGGACTTGGAGGTTTAAGTCGTTTATACTCTAGTCCACGCTCTGGGGACTTAGAGTACTCCTGTCCGCACTCTGGGGACTTGGAGGTTTAAGTCGTTTATACTCTAGTCCACGCTCTGGGGACTTAGAGTACTCCAGTCCGCGCTCTGGGGACTTAGAGTACTCCAGTCCGCGCTCTGGGGACATGGAGGTTTTAGTTGAGAGCAGTCGTATTTCCACTCTTTAGTTTGTATTCATCTACTGTATCGAGGCTAATGTCGTCGAATGAACAATCGAACCACGTTTGCTCACAGAATGGGATTCTGCCCCCCAGGATGAGGGACGGAATTTGAAAAATGGACGATCGATTCTCGTTCGCTTGGTGATTATAGCTCTTCCAGTCAAGTCAAGGAAGGAGGTATATGGCAGATGGTTGAATCACATCCATGTTGGGTTAGATAGCCAAGTCTCGCACAATTTGCTTCGTATCTCTTTCCAGAAAGCAAGGATGATGGATTACTGGGTAGACAAAGTAAGTTGCATATGTTTCACGGTGCAGTCGCGTCCATGTATTGAGAGCGATGGTTAGCGAGTAGGCAGTCTACCATAGCTACTTCAAGTTGGGCTTTCGAACAACCTTTCGTGTTCAGGGTAGGATTTGATGTGTAGATGATCAAATCACGTCCACTCTAGACAGATCCTGGCGCCACTGAGTTTCAGGAGGGGCATCTGTTACTTTGTCGAACTTTTTTCTATGACTCGATTTGAGTGGATGATCAGGCCATACCCATTCCAAGCCTTGCTCAGGTCTCCGAGTCAAACGTGGAGGACGATGGATGGATGGTCGGTTGTTCGAATCGATCATAAGTTGAGCATACGAACTCGGATCGTCTTGAAACTTGGAACGTTGGCTTCCCTGGCTTTGATTGTTATGTCTTGTTAATCGTGGCTCGATCCAGACTCGGACAAAATCCATTGATATCCATAGTGAGCCTTTGTGTAACCGATCTCCAAGATGAACTGTCACTGGTTTCTAATCAAGTTCTTGGTGTCACGGCCTTGCCAAAAGGCGGGATAACATTTGCCCCCCAAAGGACGTCTTGTGTAAACATGACGTGCTTTGAAAAACCGCAGTCTTTCATGCTGAATATTTTCGTTCAGTTGATTGCTTGACAGTCGTCTTTTAATCGTTTCGTTGCAATCTTCTTTTAGACAAATGTTCAACTAACGTGCTTTGCTTTGGTTCTGCCCCCAGTTTTGGGGATGACTATGGAGTTGATGTATGATTGTACTCCGTCTCGCACTCTGGGAGTACGGAGTTGAGTAGATTTTTATACTCCGTCTCGCACTTTGGAAATGCGGAGTTGATTATTGTTTATACTCCGTCTTGCACTCTGGGAGTACGGAGTCAAGTAGATGTTTATACTCCGTCTCGCACTCTGGGAGTACGGAGTTGTGCGAAGGATCATCGTGTATCAACCCATTTTTAGCCTTGATGTGATGGCTTGCCCCCGAGCTCGAGTTTCACTTAGCGAGTGGCCGACCGTATCGCAGCCGCTCTCTACTTGAATAAATTCCACTTGCAGGATGGAATTCAGCTCTCCGTGCATCATGATGTTGTACATTGTATTTAACCCATAGCCCCAAATCAAAGGCATATGGTTGATGATGAGCGATAGAATTATGCTCGTCCAGATGTAACTCCACACCTCCGATCATGGTCTGCGTAGATTGGTTGGCAACCAAATCTGAGTACCTGGTCACCTGCATCGTTTTGAAAGTAGTTTAGTTCAAGCTAGTCGTAGTTCATAGAACAATTGAAATAGAGATGGAAATGGAAATAATTCAAAGAAGATTATGGTAAATCTCATTGATATGTGAAGCAGCATCGTGTGCTCGCTATTCGACTCCGCCCTTGGCTCCTTTCAAAGGGATGTCGGCCGTCAACCATCCAATTGATAATCATAGCCCTTTATTAATAGGCATCGGATATTCGCTTCCCTCCATTCTGCAGGACTTGTACATACTATTGAAGCTTTCCTTTCCAGGTCATCTTTTCGATCACACCTCATAGGTGTTTGTAATCGCCCGTGTTAGGATCAGTGATCATCTGGGAATATACAACATTCCCTTGATTTTCTTTAGACCTTGGTGTACTCTCTCGAGGTTGGTTTCCAGTACCACTCCGAGTCGTGAGTCTTCAAGTAGAGGTTGTCAATTGAATCTTTCCAAAGAGCATGTGAGCTAAATTCTGAAGTCTTGTTTCGGCTACTGGGATCTACATCCTTAGCCAATGGGCCTTCATTGTTATTTTTCTTAGTCTGCTCCACTCCTCCTCACTTTAGTTCTGATTCATTTTGTAAAAGAAACGATCCATAGTCGTAGGAGGCTCTTTAGCTAACTAGCTGCCAAAGTATATCTGGAGGTCGACTCTCCTCAAACGCGATTAGTATGATACCCTTGTTAGCATTTGGAATAAATTGCTTAGAGCATTGGTTTGCTTGGAGCCATCTTGACATTTGCTAGAGTCACATCATCTATGTTCTCCAACCTTTGGGAGTACCGTTTGCTTGTCCATTCTCTTGATGTCGTTCATAAGCTGCCGCTAGATCCTCTATGCCCATCCGGAGGCACTGCGCTGCGGCTAGGGTTCGGGGGGGTTTCCCCCTGAAAATTTTTTTTTACCCTCTTTTTTGGAAATTTGGGTCGTACCCGAAAATAGTTTTTTTTAAAAATAGGGGTCGTATAAGAGACCGGTGTAACTTAAGTTTCGATCGGCATTGAGGGCCGTTCGGCATGACAAAGTTGCTCGGCATATAAGATTGTTCGGCATTCCACACTGTTCGGCATTCAGGAACGCCCGGCACTCAGGAGCGCTCGGCATTAGAGAGCGCTCGGCATTCAGGAAAGTTTGGCATTAGAGAGCGCTCAGCATTCAGGAAAGTTTGGCATTAGAGAGCGCTCGGCATTCAGGAACGTTCGGCATCCTGATGTCACTCGGCCTGGAGGTATGGATCGGCATTAAGGTATGGATCAGCCTAGAGGTATGGATCGGCCTGGAGGTATGGATCGGCATTCGGATGTCGCTCGGCCTGGAGGTATGGATCGACATTCGGATGTCGCTCGGCCTGGAGGTATGGTTCGGCCTGGAGGTATGGATTGGCATTCGGATGTCGCTCGGCCTGGAGGTATGGTTCGGCCTGGAGATATGGATCGACATTCGGATGTCGCTCGGCCTGGAGGTATGGTTCGGCCTGGAGGTATGGATTGGCATTCGGATGTCGCTCGGCCTGGAGGTATGGTTCGGCCTGGAGATATGGATCGGCATTCGGATGTCGCTCGGCCTGGAGGTATGGATCGGCATTCGGATGTCGCTCGGCCTGGAGGTATGGATCGGCATTCGGATGTCGCTCGGCCTGGAGGTATGGTTCGGCCTAGAAGAGCGTTCGGCCTAGAGGTATGTTCGGCCTGGAAGAGCATTCGGCCTACCCCTTTTCTGGAGCGTTCGGCATACGCCTTTTCTGGAGCGTTCGGCATACGCCTTTTCTGGAGCGTTCGGCATACGCCTTTTCTGGAGCGTTCGGCATACGCCTTTTCTGGGACGTTCGACATACGCCTTTTCTGTAGTGATCGGCCGAATTGCCTTCAGAGGAGGGTCTGCCTTCATTCAACTTGAGTGCAGACTTCAACGTCCAATCCCCAGATCTTGCGTACATCAGTGAATCCAATCTACGGCTATCAACTTCCTTTAGATTTCTTTCAAATCTGAGTAGAATAGGAAGTTTTCTAGTAAACAACTGGATCTATCTCACGAATTTGAAAATCCACTAGTAGATGATGAGATCCAATCAAGCTGAGAATTCAATTCTCAGTGAAAGCACCAAAGTGTTAGCACCAAAATTGGTCACTAACCTCGTTGAAAAAGATTGTGTAGAGATGTAAGTGATGAAGTTAAATTAAACAAGGAAGAATATGCTAATTTAAATGCAGAAAGTAAGAACACCGGATTTATAGTGGTTCAGCGTAACTGCTTACATCCACTTTGAGTTTTGATCTTTATTTCTTTCATAAGTAGTTGAATACAGATACAATCCATATATTAATGACTTGAATACAAGTTTGAGTTAAAAAGAGGAGAGTATAAAAAATGGCAGAGTCTCCCCATTGTTCTCCCAAAAAAGGTCCTTTTTCACTGTGACCCTGCCCCTCTATTTATAGACAAATATGGGCTGGACTTCCCAGGTGGGCTTGGTGGCCGAACACTCTAGCCCAAGTGTAGTGGCTGCTGTATGCCAAACCAAGTAGACCGAACACATTGACGCCGAACCACCTTCTCAATGCCGAACGGTACGTTTGATGGGTGGGAAGTACAGAATAGTTGTCAGTCGAAGCCGAACGTGCCTACTGGCTGAACGATGCTTCTTAACCGAACGATCCTTTGGCCGAACGATGCTGCCATGTAGAGTAGTTATATATGCCGAATGTCTTCTAACGCCGAGTACCACTGGATGCGGAGTACTACGCCGAGTACTCCTTGATGACGGGTACCATGGATGCCGAGCACTACGCCGAGCACTATGAGATGCCGAGTACTATGCCGAGTACTATGAGACGCCGAGTACTACGCCGAGTACTATGAGATGCCGATCGCTAGTTGACTCCGAGTCGTCCTGTACGCCGAGTACTCAGTTGCCTGGTCAAATCTCTAGGAAACACATACATTTCAAAATATTATGATGATATGCATATATAAAAACATTTAGGATTTCCCATCCCCAGTTTAAATTGACATCCTGTCATAATTTAAGTTTCTAGGGTCACTATTAACCTATTAGTTTTCATAGGTTTACTAATAACCTTTTCCATTACACATGGACAACCTATCCTATTTCATAGTTTTCATGGGATCACTAAGAACCTATAGGCTCCTGCTAATTAACCTAATTAATTCATGGGTCCCACTGAACCTATTAGTCATTCCAATAACTAATCCCTTATCCTAGTTTTCATGGGTTGACTAGGAACCTATGGATTTACCCAGTAACTCACTTCTTATCCTAGTTTTCATGGGTTGACTAGGAACCTACTGATGCTTCCATTAACTTCTTTCTTACCCTAGTTTTCATGGGTTGACTAGGAACCTACTGATGCTTCCATTAACTTCTTTCTTATCCTAGTTTTCATGGGTTGTGAAATGACCCACTTGATTTTTTTTTCTTTAAACAGTGGCCATTTAATCAAGAAAATATTTAATTCCAATTTTCTTCTATCCAGGACCTTTTTGTCAATATAAAAATATTGGTTTACTCATTTCATCTTGAACTTATATATATGAAGATATATAAGTCATTTTCTACTTAAATCAGAGTACCGAAATTTTATAGTAGAAATCTGTTTGAGTATTTCTTAAAGGAAATACTCTCTACATAGCAATGGTGTTTCTAAAAAAACTAGATTTTCAAAGTGCACTTGGGTTAATGCATAACTATTGATTTTATGTCTCAAGACTTATCACTTTACATAAATTCCCATAATTTTATTACTGTATAAACAGTGCTTTTGCTTGTGCATGTGTGTGTGCATGTTTCTGTGCATGTGTGTGTCAGTGGGAAATTCAGGTGCCTTATTTTTTTTCTTGTTAACAAAATTGTCTGAGTCTACCCTATACTTGGGTTATGAAACAGATCTGAAAACTTAATTTAAAACCCTTGGGTGCTGGCTTAACCCAGACTCAACAAAATGGCTATGTTAGCCATATTCAGTTTGCACTATTTCTCAACAAAACACATGTTATTTTGTTTTCTTTTCTAAGGCAACTCAAAACCTTTCTGTCAGATTTTTTTTAACTTAAACATGGATTTTCTTATGTCAATTCTTTGGATATACCTTCAATCCATAAATCCTTTATTCTTAGATTTTTCTACCATTATAGCCTAACTGTTCTTGAAGCAAAAAATTCATTTTCTTAGCAAAGCATTTTGCAAAAAAAATATATAAGTTCCAGCTGATACATGTAAGTTCAACACTTACAAAACAGCAAATAACAATACATTGGTTTCTCAAAGCAACTTAAACAAAATATCTTAACATAGTCCATCATGAATGTTTAATTTTCTTCAGCAAAGTCTTTTAAAATAGCATCCAAATCTTTAAGCAGTTAACTCATCCAAAGCCTGATCAACAAAATTCCTATTTACCTGCATAATCACCATGAACTGCCTCATACAAATATGAGACACCCAATGGTGCATAAACACAAAAGGGTCAGACTAATTGTCTGGTATGAATAATCTAACTGAAAACATGATCTTATTCAATTCTATTTATATTCCAGTACTTTGTATGAATAAAGAAACTCAGTATCTTCTTTGTGCATGTTTTTTGTGAGGCATGTGCATTCATATCAGTGCTAAACAAATTATATATGATCACAATGATTTAGTTCATAGAAAACAATCATAAGATTCACCAATAAAACATCATAAACCATCCAAAGCAACCATCAATTCAGTCATCAAGCCCCCTTTACACATTTTACTGGCCATCAGGGATTGCCCAAGCCTCTCCTGAACCTATTTCTATAGTTCATTATCAAATATAATATGGTATTTAGCTACTTTCTCTTCTTTTTTTAAACACACACTGCCTGGGACATCTCTCTGTTAACCCAGCACACTCAGGCCCCTGGGTATAAACATACCATGTGTGAGCTTGCAATGTTCCCCTTGCCAAGCTATATTTTGTAGCCCTAAGATCCAGAATCCTTAGTTAAATTACTAAGTGTTAATTTTCCCTTTTTCACAATTGTGCTAATCCCCTCTGCATATCACAGTCTAATCAGCGAAAAATAAACAATTCAACCAACATGTACTTATTCAAGGGTTGGCGAGTCATGTTCTCATAAACATGCATCTAATCAAACAAGCAGATATGAGTTCTCAGTATACATGTTATTTTGTTCATGGGTTTCAATGGATCATGTTATAAATATATGGTCATAGATAGTTTCTTTGGTTGCCTCCTTTTTACCTCTGGTTTAATCAGAAACTCATCAATTTATAAGATCTGGCTAAACCACAAGTATATGTCCTGATCTGGATTATTGGTAAAATATAGAAGCTCAGCACATGTATAACATTGCACTCCTACATTTTTACTTACTCAATTAATATGAGACATAAGCAACAACACTATGTTGCAGTCCTATATTTTTTTCATTTTTCCTTTGGACCATAGATTTACAACATAAACTCTGGGATTTAAATAAATAACTGTATGGAGAAAACACATAAAAGAAAACATTTCATCTCAAGGTTAATCCACAACACAGATGATCATTTTAAACATGAAATCTATGCCTCATTTTCTGGGTAAATCGCCATGAAGGGTTTTACACTTGAACAGATCATTAACAAACCAAAGTCATCAAATCATAATGAACATAACTTGCAAAAATGAATTTTTTAATTCAAATAGGCTGCCTCAATATTCAGGACTTAATGCCAGAGTTTTCAGTGAGGTTACTCACCTTAATTCTTTTTCCTAAGCCTTTCTTTTCTTTTGATCCTCTGCCTTCCTTTAACTCTAATGGCCAGTACTTCTTATCTTCTCTGGCTTATGTTCTTATTTTTTTTAGGTTATGAAGAGCAAATGGGTATGATCTCACTACACTAAGCCTCTTTATATAATTCCTGGTTGTTACTAGTGTTTATGGAATTACCCAATGTCAGTTTTACCCCATAATATGGTCTGCTTCACTCTTGATTTAAAAGAAGAAAAGGGTATGTGGTCCTTATTATTTTTTTCAGAAAATCAATCTTATTCTTTTAACCTTACCCCGGGTCATGTCATATGCATGACTTTAATTTTCCCTAAGCAAAAGAATTGCTGGAAATGGATAAAGTGTATATTTAAAGGTTCATTCCATTTCCATGCAAGCTTTGTTTCCTATCTGCCATATTTGACTGTGTACATGTATAACATTTGTATGCTTATTATTGCCTAAGTCTTTTTATTTTTCTTTCTTACTATTTCTGCCTATATACACATTTGTTTTCTTTATGCTAAACTTTTTAAAGACCTGATCATTTCTGCCTACATATATATTTGTAATTTATTTATCCCATTATATATTAACTGTTGCCTATTTTTATCACACAGAGAAATGCGTGCATGTTTGTGCACTATCTTGTGCACATGTACATGTTTTAAACTATGTATATGCAAATCAGTTTCCTATCTCTACCTTTTCAATGCAATTTCAAACAAATACAAACTAAATTAAATCATGAAATTACTCACAAAAATCAGGGTTATCACAGGTTGACTAGGAACTTATTGACTAATGTCAATTCTTAATCCGGATATAGTTTTCATGGGTTCACTACAAACCAATTAGCCCCTGCCAACCTACCTTAATACATAGTTTTCATGGGTTTACTATGAACCTATTGGTTACCTCCAATAACTACATAATCATAGTTTTCATGGGTTTACTATGAACCTATTTCCTGGACAACTTCAATGTTTAGGCATCCTATACTTTGGTCTCCCTGACTCCCTGGATGCAATTCTACTCATTCAGGAGTTTAATCAATTTATATTCATTATTGGATTAACCTAGTTGGTTCTTCTACCCCTTTATCCCCAAAATATAGTTATGGGTTCTTTATCATGTGAATATATTCATATTTGAAGAAGCAAACATAACAAAATACCACTCTTGCGGGTTTAAGGTACTTGGAATACATTTCATATAAAACATCGTTAATCCCTTTAACTTATAATTTTATCAAGGCCATACTTCTTTAAATTTACTTACTTAAAGTCATTTCAAAACTCCTTTATTTAATCCATTAGTTTTTCCTTTAAAATTTTGAGTTTGGGTTTTAAAACCTTTCGACTCCTTCGAAACCTTGCTTTCGATCTCATAGGATGACCTCCTTCGAAAGCATTAAAATCTATCTTCAAAACATTAGGCTCCTGCCTTTCGAATACTTTAAAACATCTCTTTTGAAACCTTTCAACCATGTTAAAGTATTATCATATAAGTATAGAAGCATAGCTTCGAAACCATTTGAAAGTACCCTTTCGAAACCAATGAAGGTTGCCCTTTAAAACCATTGAAAGTCCCCCTTTCGAAAGCATTGGGTTTATACTTAAAACATCATTTTGGGTCAAAGTGAACATAGGCGAAAAAAACTCTTTCAAAACCATTCTTTATTTCAAAAAGTATTGGGGAATTTTGATGGTTTCGAAACCATCCTTTCGAAAGCATTAAAACATCTAGGTGAAACAATTCAAGGTTAGCTTCGAAACCTCTTTCGAAACCCCTAACCCCTTTCGAAACCCCTAACCCCTTTCGAAAGCATTAGGAAGTGGCTTGTATTTATAAAAACAACATCACCTTTCGACAGCATTGATGTCTTCAACACCATCGAAAGGTCATCAATTTACAGAAGGGTTTCGACTTGGTCGAAACTACCCCTTCCGAAAGCTTCAATAAAACACTAAGTAACCCCTTCGGAAGGTACTTCATTAAAACATAGGCGGCGACTCCCTTTCGAAAGCCTCTATTAAAATACCTTTCGCAACCATATGTTTCGGCTATGTCGAAACCCTATTTTTTAAATAGCCAAGCGCTTTTCTTTCAAAACCAAATAAAACAAAGGAACCAACCCCTTCGAAAGCTACCCTTCGACACCCTACCTTTCGCCTTTCTCCAATCCACCACGTACTATTAGAATGATACCATGTGTATTGGTTTACTAGTTTCGAGTAAATTGGAGGCGAAAGGTCTTGGTCGAAAGGTCCTTCTAAAGAAGGCGGAACCCCTTTTTCTGAGCAAAAGGCTGTTTTTACCCAATAAATTAAACTTTTTGTAACAAACTTGCCTATTTGTGAACATTTGATTGGATCTCAAAAACTTTCAAATAATTTGGATAATATTTGCTGCATTTTCTTAGATCTAAAATCATGGTAACTTTTAACAAGTAAGTCCTTCCTATTAACAAAGCAATTAAATCATTTAGGTCCTCCTTTCAAAATAATTTAATTCCTATACTAAATTAATTAGTAAAAATCACCAAAAATTCCCGAAATTCACTTTTATCATGTTACCTAACATATCAAAATTTCAGACCCAATGCCTTAATATATTTTCCAAAATAAATTTATAAACCCAATTAACTATATTTTCCTTTGAAAATTCATAATTAATTCTTTACGGCTTGGAAAATTATAAAAATCGAAATCCAACTCCAAAATCATGTTTTCCATAACATAAAATTCCATGGCATTTAAAAATCATTTGATCTCGGTTTTACCCTAAAACCGTGCATATATCATTTAAACAATCTTGTTTAACCAATTAAATCATAAATCAAGCATTTCATTATCCAACATATCATACAAACAGATTTACCCTTAAATCCGAACCCATATGATTATAAAACCAAAATAGAGATGTAGTAATTATTATTCACCTTAGATTGGATAAGGAAATTGATGATTGATTTCTTCTAGCTTGAATCCTAAGCTTTACTTGAATTTCTCTTCTCTTATTTCTTCCTAATGGCCGACTCCTTTTCTTCTTACAGTTATAATTTTGCTTATAATAAAATGAACATGTATGACTAAGGGGAAATTGTATATGGGTGGGAAATATGGGCGGCTATTTACCCTAATGCCCTTATGTTTAATTATTTAACCATTTATAAGTCCATTTTATTAATAAGCATGACCACTACATGTTTGTTAATCGACCTCAATCTCCTTATCTACATTATTCTATTTAATTTATTCTAATTATATCTTCTGAATAATGTTATTAAAATGTAGGGGTGTTACATGTGTATTAAGGAAAACGGGGTATGTCCTATAGGGGATCTATTTTCTACAAGAAAAATGACTTTTAACAACCCTTAACGACGGCGTTTAAGTACGATATGTCGTGTTATCATATTTTGAAGCTTAAATAATATAAAATATTTTCATTAAAATGCCGCCTAAGATAGTTATCCATCCACTTTTCATCAAACCCTGATGTGTTATTTATGATCGAAAAATGTTTACCCGATTTGCAATCTTTCCTTTTTATATATTTTTTGTTTATGCCGAAAATAAGGATTATTTGTACAAGGATCCATTACTTGTTTCTGGATTAAACAAGCTATACAGATTATTTGGTGGACCAGACCAATCAAAGACTACTGTAGGGGCTATTGGGTTGTTAGAAATTTAAAGATAAGTTTGGAGAAGGTTACTACATATATATTGTTCAAATCAAGGGTATTCTATTCAACTATATTTCTTATTTCAGTATAATTCTACAATTGATCAAAGTGTTCTTAGTATTGAAATTTGCATCATTATACTGAATCTAAACCTATTTAAATCCCTATGATATTAGTTATTTCCTCTATGATGACCCACCTTTCTGACCCCTAGGAACGACACTTAATACATCCACGGTATTCGTGTGCCGTTACCCAAGCATCTGAAAGATGAATTGTCGTAGGGTAAAATAAAAAGAACAGAATAGAAAACCCCATAGTGAAACCGTTAAATATATCATAACAGTGAAATAGTACATAAGATTACTCCCTAACATGGAGTTTTCAAAGTTATACAAAAGTACTACAACCAGATTAGGCGGTTATAACAACTTGCCTTTGCAGATGCTGGAACAAAAAACACTTACATGAATTAGACAAACATCGAAAATAATCAACAAAATAGATAAAGGCCTCCTGCTCGGACGCTGTCTTCAAAAGAGCCCATAAAAGACCTGCCACTCTCGGACTGCTCAAAATAAAAATGAGTACCCGAGAGTTTAGGGAAATAAACAATTCGGGTCAGACAATGTTTGGTATGAGTAAAACTCTAACCAATAGGTGTAATTAAATAATAACATGTGAGACCACATTGCCAAACGTGGAACGGGTTTCTCCGACAAGAACATCATCCAAATGTAAAGAACCGATTCAAATAATTAAACATCGCGAAGAGTGCTAGACGCATCCCGATGCAATTAAGAAAACAAATTCGAAGGTTCGAATCAACAAGGAAAAAGGAAATTTTTGAACAATGACTAGGAGGGTGCACCCTCTTACCGAAAGTATACCTCTAGAAAAATACTTGAGAACTCCGATGGCTTTCGGACACATCCAAGCTGGGCCCGCCAATGGTTTCCAAGTATTTGAGTAATTCACATCTTAGTGCACAAATATCCGAACCAAATCTAGAGTAGATGTGATAATACCCTAATGGATGCAACCCCACATAGCTTGGCTTCCACACGCTCTTTAGGTTTAGTCATTTTCGACAAAGGATAATAAAACTCAAATAAGAAACAAATTGTCTTAGAGCGATGAAATAAAAAGAAGGCTGAGGTAATCGATAGTCGACAAACAGATTATCGAAGATAACAAACGATCGTATATGAAAATTAAATCTTATGTACTCACCACCATTCGTCGATTTCAAACTTGTACCATCCCTTGGTTAACAATGATGCTGGACAGGTTAAGGTGGTGTTAGCTCAAAGTCATGTATCAGCATACATTCTTAACTATCGGGATAGAGACGAGTCTCCCTCTTCGACATTTAGTGTTAAGTATACAACTAAATGCTTTCCATATAAGTGATACCACTTTATGGAAATTAATTCATTTCCGTAAATGAATCAAACTTTTACTTTTAAAATCGAATTCGCGCTTACGTTTCACTTCATAAGTATTAACATTAAACAACTTGGTTAAAAGGGTTCATTAACTTGAAACCGCCATTATTAAAAGGATTTAAAACATCATTATTAAATTGATTAACAAATTTTAACTGTCATTAATGAGAATGATTAATTATCTTAAAACTTCATTAATTAATTTGATTAATTTATTTAAATCCCATTAATTAAAAAGGGTTAATTACTTTTAAAACATCATTAATTAAATAAATTAATAAAATTTAAACATCATTAATTAAAAATGATTTATTAATTTAAAACATCATTAAAGAAAAGACTAATTAATTTTAAACTAATTATTTAACATTAAAAGTCATTAATTTAAAAAAATTAATTTTAAACACCATTAATTAAAATAATTGATTAACTTTAATAGTCCTGGATAAAGAATACTTATTCTTGATACTCCTCTTATTTAACTCTCAGCAATTTACGTATAACCTAAGAGAACCGTCCACCTTGGTAACAAAAACTATTGGCGGTCCCCAACTCGATATACTACGTTGGATCAAACCGTTCTGTAATAAGTCAAACGTCCACTTCTCTAATTCCCTTCCCTCCTTTGGAGCTAACCTTCGAGAAGGTTGTACAATCGGTCTGGTTCCTAAAATCAAATCAATACGGAACTCCACTTCACGTTGAGGAGGCAACCCATGCACTTCATCAAAAATATCCTTGAAATCCCGAACAATCAGTAATATCTCTTATCTCCTCTTTAGCCACTTTAAGCGAATAGAGAGAACTTCTCAAAAGCTCATTAGGCCCCTCATAACATATATCAATGCTTCTACCTACTGCATTCTTTACTACGACTACTCTTCTAACACAATCCAAGACAGCTTCAAACTTAGATAACCAATCCATACCTAATGATACCTCAAAACCCATGAACCCAAGAACGAATAAGGCAGAAGAGAAGTGTCGATCTTGATAAGAAATTGGCATATTCAAACACATAGTGTCAAGATTCGTCAAACCCTCAATTGGGTTCGACACACAAAGATGGTTATTTAAAATAACATACTTAAGGTTGAACTGGTTCATTAGGTCATACGAAATAAGACTGTGGGAAGCACCCATGTCGAATAATACTCTAACGGGAAATCAGGATTGGATAATATACCTTGCAACACCCGCTTTCCCTTTTGATCCGTAGAAGTAGATAGTATTTCATTAATAGTAAAAATTTGTCCATACGACCCCTTCCTTAGAAAATGGCACTCATTCTTCATGTGTCCCAGCCGGCTGTAGTTGAAACAAAGGACAGCTGGGCATTGATTTGCAAAGTAGCCCATCTTGTGGCACTTGAAACAAAGAACGTTGGCCAAGTTGGGCTGCTTCTTTTGAGTTGGAGTCTCATCCCCAGGTTTCTTTCTTGCCTACTGCTTCTTCCCTTTAAACTTGTGCTTGAAATTTAGCTTATTTGCAATCGGGATAACTGATAAAGGTTGGGCGCTAACTATTGGTACCATATCTTTTTGAACTCCTTGCTTAATATCAAAGGTTCAAACCTCAAGGTCATGCTGATCAGATTGGTAAAGGTACCATTAACATGATTGGTCATCTCACAATGGAATTCTGGCCTCAGCCCTTCCATGAACATCTCATTCTTTTTGAGTGGCACGTCTATCAATCCTGGTCCAAAGCCAGACAATGCATTAAATCGATGCTCACACTCACTACTGCCATATCTTCCTACTTCAAATCCATGAAACTCCTGAACAACCAAGTCCTCCCCGCCTCCGGAATAAACCGAGCTTCGAAGACTTCCTTAAACTACGCATAAGAGAAATCTTCGGTTGGGGTATTAACTATCACTGAATCCCACCAATCCATTGCTGACTTTTGGAGCCGTCGCGATGCCAACAATTGCTTCCTAGTATCTTCCAACTATAGACCCCCGAAAATCCTTTCACAAGAATAGAGCCATGTCTGAACTCCCAGAATATCTTCAGTTCCAAAGAGTGGTTTACCACCCGAAGCAGTATAATTTTTGCACAGAGTAGAAAAGTTCTGAGGTGGTTGAACTTATACTACTACTTCTTCTACTGGCTCTACAACTGGCCTATTTCTAGCAGCTGTGTCATTTGTATCCATGCTGGTTCCAAATCCTCTCCTTCGTCTTCCTTTTGTACTCGTTTTCAATCACTTGAACAATGATAGGTATCATTAGAATACAAAGATATGATCAAAAATGATTTAAGGGAAACAACACCAAAGGATCTAAAATGAGACTTATGGACGGGTGATACAAATGCACTCTCAAGATTAACTCATTCTAGGGATCTTCTCACCCTAACTCTAATGGGTTGTACCCCAATCAAACTAAGGTGTTCGCTCAACCGAAGCTCTGATATCAACTGTGATGACCCACCTTTCTGACCCTTGGGAACGACACTTATACATACACGGTATTCATGTGTCGTTACCCAAGCATCCGAAAGATGAATTATCATGAGGTAAAATAAAAAAAACAGAATATAAAATCTCACAATGAAACTGTTAAATATATCATAACAGTGAAATAGTACATAAAGTTACTCCCTAACATGGAATTATCAGGGTTACACAAAAGTACTACAATCAGCTTATGCAGTTATAACAACTTGCCTTTACACATGCTAAAACAAAATACACTTACATGAATTAAACAAACAGCGGAAATAGACAACTAAATAAATAAAGGCCTCCTGCTCGGACGTCATCTTCAAAAGAGCCAATAAAAGAAGTGCTACTTTCGAACTACTCAAAATAAAAATGAGCACCCGAGAGTTTAGGAAAACAAACAACTCAGTTCAGATAATGTGTCTGGTATGAGTAAAACTCTAAATAGGTGTAATTGAACAACAACATATGAGACCATGCTACCAAACGTGGAACGGGTTTCCCTCACAAGAACAACATCCAAATGTAAAGAATGCATTCAAATAATTAAACATCGCGAAGAGTGCTAGACTCTTCCCGATGCAATTGAGAAAACAAATTCGAAGGTTCAAATCAACAAGAAAAAGGGAATTTTCCAATAATGACTAGGAGGATGCACCCCCTTATCGAAAGTATACCTCTCGAAATATACTTGAGGACTCTGATGGCTCTTGGACACGTCCAAGCGGGACCCCACCAACGATTACCGAGTATCCAAGTAATTCACATCTTGGTGCACAAATATCCAAACCAAATCTAGAGTAGATGTGATAATACTCTAATGGGAGCAACTCCATATAGTTTGGCTTCCACTTGCTCTTTGTGTTTAGTCATTTCCGACAAAAGATAACAAAGCTCAAATGAAAAACAAATCATCTTAGAGTGACGAAATACAAAGAAGACTGAGGTAATCGATAGTCGACAAACCGACTATCGAAGATAACAAAACAATCGTATATGAAAATTAAATCTTATATACTCACCACCACTCGTCAATTTCAACTTGTACTATCCCTTGGTTAACAATGATGCTGGACAAGTTAAAGGTAGTGTTAGCTCAATGTCATGTCTCAGCATACATTCTTAACCATGGGGATAGAGACGAGTCTCCCTCTTCGACGTTTAGCGTTAAGTATACAACTAAATCCTTTCCATATAAGCGATGTCGCTTTACAAAAATAAATTCATTTCCATAAACGAATCAAACTTTTACTTTTAAAACCGAATCCATGCTTGGGTTTCACTTCACAAGTAGTAAGATTAAACAAGCTTGGTTAAAAAGCGTTCATAAATTGAAACCACCATTATTAAAAGGATTTAATAACTTAAAACATCATTATTAAATTCATTAACTAACTTTAACTATCGTTAATGAGAATGATTAATTATCTTAAAACTTCGCTAATTATTTTGATTAATTAACTTTAAATCCCATTAATTAAAAATGGTTGATTACTTTAAAACATCATTAGTTAAATTAATTAATAAAATTTAAACATCATTAATTAAAAATGATTAATTAATTAGAAAAGATTAATTAAATTTAAACTAATTAATTAACTTTAAAAGCCATTAATTAAAAAAATTAATTAATTTTAAACATCATTAATTAAAATAATTAATTAACTTTAATCCATTGTTATTTAAATGATTAATTAACCTTAAACATCATTAGATAAAATGATTAATTAATTTTAAGTATCATTAACAAAGTGATTAATTAATTTTAAACTCATTATTATTAGATAATTAATCAACCTTAATCCTCATTAATTAAAATTAAAAAATACCATTAAAATGGTTAATTAATTTCAAACTCATCATTATTCAAAAACTTAATTAACTTCTTAAAACAAAACCCAAGCTCGAGAATAAACCAAAAGATTTCGAAGAGATGGTGTTTTCCAAAAGTGTCGATATAGCAATAGTCGCTATACAAACACTTCTATAACTACTTTCATGTCATTTGAATTACATCCAAACATCACATCACATAACACAAGTATGACATATATACCATGGCAACATATTTATGAACAAAGAGAAAGCATCACTTAAACAATTTACATCAAACTTTACAACCAGCTTAAGTTACTAACTAACCACCAAAGATGTCGGTTTTTAGAGCACATACCAACTCAACAACATTACATCCAAATATAACTAACAAAGTAACTAAAGTAGTGACATGATTATGAATCAAATAAATTTCAAAATTTTAGTTTAAAAAAAACGAGCTTTACTCACTGAAATGAACACAAACTTCACTCGAACTTGCAACCGACACTAAAGCTTGTATTATTTTTGCAAAAGGCAGAGTTTTAAACCCTAGAAGGGGTAGTTAGGTTCAGCCATGGGGGGTTTTGGTTAGTGGGCATGTGTAGAGAAGGAAGGAGCAAATTTTAGTGATTTTACTTAAGATAGAACCAAAAAGGAGAATGGATTTTTGAGTTTTTAAACTTAGGAAGCCATTAAAATGTCGAGGAGCAGGAATGAAGTTTTGAAAATAAAAATAAAAATGAGAAAATGAGGAAAAAGAGTTAGGAAATTGTTTTTATATAAAATGAACTTAACAAATTACTAAACTACCCTTAAAGTACTTACCCTCCATTCAAATAATGCCACATCATCCATGTTGTCTCCTCTTCCCCACCAAGTACACACGCCTAGCCCCCCTTTTGTCCCCCTTGATCAACATGCATTAAACCCATTAGTACTAATATGTCATAATGTGTCCAAGATGTGATATTTACTTTTTATTTAAATTTTAAACTTAGGAAATTGTCACACCACGCTTTTTAATATTCTTAAGTTATATAAAAATATGTATTATCATTTTTAAATCCTAATTTATTTACAAATGTTTGTTTATATGTAAACTAAAGTATCTATAATATTTCAGACAACTTTTAGACGATGAAAAATCGAAAATACAGAAAATGATTTCCAATTACATTTTAGATTTTTCTTCGAACTGATTATTTTTGTAAACAAATTTTGAAAACCATTTCATCATCACTATTATTATTTAAAAGAGTTTTATTTTAGTTATAAAATCCATTTATTAATTATTTAAAATCATATTAAATATTCATATTTTAAAGGGGTTAAATTACGAGTCGTTACATCCTCCATAATGATATCTCAGATTCTTAAATTGTATAATATTATGTCTATAAATCTTTCTCTACTGCATGTTGAATGACAAGGTTTATTTAGCGCATACATATAGGAAAACTGAACATATAGGATAGCAAAACAAATTTTGCATATCGGAATTAAAATGCTTATTGGGTTAGCCTACTAAACAATATCCCTAAAAAATGAAGTTACACCTACTCAACCAAATGTAAGGTCTATATTCTAGATGAATTCATCTTCGAGTATCTATGAAGAATGAAAATAGCACCTATCTCACTGCTTAGCATTTTTCCTGTACTACTTATAATGCAGCAAATAAGGAGGATAAAATAGTTTATAAAACTAACCCGCCCAAACTTAGTAGTGCCACAAGTACACAAATAAAAAACAATTTTTTATATTCAATATAACCGTATAAGAATATTGTGCATAATTTATTTAATATATCAAATGAAACTAAGGATTCGATGGAAGTTATGACAATTCGTTTGTAGTGAAGTATTACGTATGTGTATGATGGTGTAATGGAAAAATTTATCCCTTTGAACTAGAAAATTTATCCCAAATAGTTTGGATTTCAATTTCTATTATCTTCAATTTAATGCTTGCTATTAAGATATCCCTTGAATGTTGCTCATAATGTACATCAATATCATTTTTTGAGCGATTAGGTGATGTTACAAGATTAATAAAGAGTTGATTAATAATAAATATTGACCCTATTTTTAACTTCCTTCTTCATTTCACGTAAGCCTTAAAATTTAGATTGGTGGCAAATGTATTATTCAATATAATTATTTTAGCTTTGTCCAGAGATGTGACTACATTCGAGACTTCAATACCCATGGCTTCAATGTGAACGGTAGATCAGGAAGGAAGGGTGGAACATCCCCTTAATGGTAAC
Organism: Allium fistulosum; assembly: GCA_030737815.1. NCBI lineage: Eukaryota > Viridiplantae > Streptophyta > Magnoliopsida > Asparagales > Amaryllidaceae > Allium > Allium fistulosum. The sequence continues at coordinate 427,427,424 of CM060906.1, forward strand.
TTATTTTGTATTACTCTTTGGTACTTTCTCATTCACATACACCCTCTTGCTTGAATCCATATAGATTCATTTAATTCACATGTTCATCAGGTGCATTTTGGGGTGGAGTTTAATTAAATATATAAGGTCTTCATGGAGATTGTATTATAGTAACCACGTTAGGTATGACATATTATATTTTTAGCTAACCTTTTATCAATAGTCGATATTACCGTGCTTGTAGGAATTATAAGTTAGCCATTCACTTCTCATTTTGAGTGACCTTGACCATCACAGTTCCAATTACACACGCATATGAATACATCTTACATTTTCACTTGGTTTTAGGTAGCTGCAAATATATAGCCTGTAGATATATTATATTTGTGCTTGTGTTCAGGTGGTTTCATATTTATAGGTCACATGCAAACTTCTGAAGAGTAAGCCTATAGATATCTGCACACTCACAAATGACTTCCTACTTTTGTTTTTTTGGTTTATTGTAACCTTTACTGGTTTTATGAATACATCTGAAATATAATTTATGATGAATATTTCAGTCAAACTGCCAAAAGAAGGGGGTGCCCAAGGAACGAGAAGCAAAATCACTTGATAATCTCACGGTTATTTGTATGTACTCTTAATAGTCTTGTATGTACTCTTAAAACATAATATCTATATGTACAAATATTGGTTTTATCAAATACATGATAATTTTATTTTCAAGTGTGATGTTAAGCTACAAGATTAAGGAAATGAAATGCAATATTGGCAGTTTTCACTACAACAAAACAGCCCTTTTACAACGGGTAATGCCCGTTGTAATATGGATTTCGCAACGGGCATGCGTCCGTTGTATTAGGCATCGTTGTAATAGGTCGACCGTATTTCACAACGGGCAATAAAAGTTGTAAAAGGCCGTTGTAATACACATTTTTACAACGGTCACCGGTCCTTGCAATAGACTCTATGACAACAATTAAAGTCCGTTGTAAAACGTTGAAACTTGCAACGGGTTCTGACCGTTGCAATAGCCTATAATACAAGTGGCATAGTCTATTGTAATAGACTATAATACAACTGGCATAGCCCGTTGTAATACATGATATTGCAACGGCTTCTGACCGTTGCAAAATAAATGTAAATTTAAAAAAAATTACAGCAGCATCCATGCAGTACATCCATACCAATAATGAATAATTTAACGAGTAATAAATATTATCATAAAAACAACCAAAATCACATACGAAAATACTAAAAGCTAGAGTCATAAAATTCTAACACATTTCAAAAAGTTAGATAAGTTTACATTGACATAGTTTTAACATACACATGACAACTAGTTTCATAACAGCCAAATACATAAAGCATTAACACATAAATACAAAGTTTTTGTCAACGAACTCATCTTTCTTTGATTGTCGCTTTTCACGCTCTCTTTCTCTTTTCCTTTTTTTTTCTTCTTGCTTTTATCCATATAATCTTCCTCTCTTTCTTCTTTCGTCTATATGGACAGGTGAAAAACACCCGTTTATATGTGCAATAATTGAATGGTAACATCTCTTATAAGTTATAGTCAATGAGCAAAGTAATGCTACTAAATATATAAACAAAATGTTCATGTCAGGTTTAAACAAAAATATAAAAATCTAGCAATAATCTTAAAATATATGATGTTGATCTGAATGATATAAACATCATGTCTGGATATTTTTTTAGCAGAATCTGCTATATGTAGATCAAGTAAACATGTTATATTCAATAATAAGTGAATGCAACAATATTGAATGATTTAACATGCAAAGAAAACTATGTAACTAAATATGCAAAGGAAACTAACGAATGAGAAACATGTCATATGTGGTGCATAAACAAAAAAAACACAACCAAAATTTTTGCCTAATTCTATCATCAAGAATCCAGCAAAAGGAACAGAGCTCTATTTTCAATATCAAGCTTTCAAAAGTGTTGTAAAAAGGTTGTTTAAACTAAAAACTTTTTAACTCCCTGTTCGAAGAATGTCAATCAATTTTCAATATCATAAAAAATTTGAGTGGAGTTGATAAGAATATAATATTTTATTATATACAGCTCCCTACAATTTACCGATTGCGTCTTTTTTATTGTTAACACACATTGTCTACTCAAAAATAATGTTGGATAATAGGGAAAAAATTACGAAATTTTTTATACATTGAATGTATTACGTACTGCTCAATATTTCCAACATACTTTCTTCTAATTTTCCTCTATTGGAGGAGGTGATTTCAAACCTACTGATTGACAGAGATGAAAGTTTAAATGTGAGTAGTAGTTAGGTTTTTGACACTTACGACAATGCTCATAAATGGACTCATGTTATATATACTCATCTATACTCCTTGCATTGTACCGGCAAGTACTTTTGCAAGTTAATGAAAATGGTGAAACTAGTATTACGCAGGAGAAACTTACGGAAATCCATTTTATGCACAATAAATTGTTCTGTATATATAACGAAATATGAACCTAGATTGAAAACTTTAAGAGACTGATTGATATTATATAACTGGAATTTGAGATGGAAAAGGTGTGAAACAGGGTCAGAGATTAAAGGTGAGCTAACACTGTCAGAGACTTATTTGTGAAATATAAAATGTACTTTAACCAAAGTCAATATTCAACGTACTTTGTTTAAATTAAAAGCCAGGGCTATTAATGAGTAAGGCTTCCATTCTGTCCAAGAATGTGGGATGTTGAGGTAAAGTCATCTTCCAAAGCAAACATTGATATATGAAAGAACAATGTCATTCCAATTTGGAATATAGTATTAGCATGTCTATGTTACATACCCAAAAAAAAGTTGTAAACGAATGCGTTAGAAATGCGAAAATTACCAAAACATGACAGGCGCGCACTTGCATGTTAGTTTCATGCCTTCTTTTCATCAAAAAGTTATGTGTATGACGTACTATACTAAAATATAGTACTAAGCTACAAAATGGTACGCTGCAATGAAAAGTAAATAGAATTTTAAACATCAAAAAGGAATTTAACGTACAAAAATCAAATGAGCATAGTTTACCAAAAGATCTTGTTAAAATGAAAATTACAAATCATGTCCACGCAAGAAGTGGAAACCTGTATATCATAGCCATGAATTCTCCAATATCGCCATTACAAGACATGATGTATACATATATATATCTTTTCTAATCTATGGATAAAGTGTATTTTATTTAAACAAAGATAATGGGAGGAAAAGGTTCGGTCGCATATGTATCATCCCATTATCTCTAACTTGATTTTATTTATTATGAATTCTAATTTTCCCCTCTTTATTTGACATATCAACCAAGTTGTATCATGTCAATAATTAAATACTATGATTTATTGTATTTATAACCAATTCAAGCACGCCCTAAATCTCTAGGAAATAAGAAAAAGCATGGGTTGCCTGAGATATGGAAGAGTCATTATCTTCATTAATGACGGATTCTGAGACACAGAATCTTACCACTCCGATTTATCTATCTTGCCATCCCCATTCACGTCAGCTTCTTCAAATGTCTGTTCATAACAACATTGTAATCAAAGAATGATATCAAAACCCAAAAAATAAATATACTCAACTTAGCTACACTACCACCTTATCTAAGATTGTCTCAAATACTTCATCAGATGGTCTCATTTTCGATTCGAATAGAAGAGCGACTTGCATCTACTTAACCTATAATTTGATAAATAGCTACCAAAGGTAAATGATAAAAATAAGAATAATTTATACATGTATATACAGAAAAAGTAAGATTAACTTAAATAAAATAGCAGAAAAAAGCAGCAGCAGAGACTGTTATCATAAACATCAACCTGGGTGACAGACAACATGAAAGATGTCAACAGATTAACACAAGCAATAATACTCAATTTTTGCTTTCAATGTGTATGGCCTTACATCAGGATTTATCAGTCTAACCCTGTAAGTTGCAATAAAAATATATATGCTAAACTGTATTTCAGTACATAAAAATGCATATAAAATTTAAAGCACAACCAACTCATAAATTCTATCATCAAGAATTTATGCAAAAGGATTTATCATAACTGTATATACATCTCTAGCCGTATTTTTAAAAAGGAGTTGATAATGTAGATATACGAGCTCGTAAAGGAACAAAGCTCCATTTTCCTTTATCAAACCTCTATACATGTATGATTCAATTCATAAAAAAGGCTAACAATCCAAACCAATACAAACTAGTGAAATATATATATACTCAAAAAGGTGAAATACACTTGAGATACCAAAACATTTTTCTTAATCTAAATGCTAGTAATTTCTATTTACAGCAGGATAAAGTGTTTGCATGATGCTTATATGCTTTTGTGTAATACATGCTAACTAGTTAATCTCAGTAAAGATGTGTCCAAAGCCATATTAAAATGAAAACGACGGTCCAGATCTCAGTAAAGTTAACAAAAAGACGGTCCATATTGAAGCCACAGTTGGGTGTCAGTTGTCATATAGATTATAGACCTTCAGTACGATGCAAAGGACATATAGGCAATCACAAAACTAAGGGAAAACATGATACCAAAATGCAAAACAAAAATAGCCTACACTATTGTCAAGTGTAACTTATCGTCTAACAACAATATGGACAATGAATTGAAATTAACCTAAATACAAACTAAAAAAATATCCTTCATTTATTTTTTTATAGAATACTGTTGTATTGTAGCACATAGTGCAGAACTAAATTTATTTTATTACTGTTATGTTTTAAACTCAATTCAGTACAGCACAAGCACATTTAACCATAAGAATTGCTTTTTACTGGTGTTTTGATGTCTCTTTTACCTAGACGAACTTTGGTGGAAGAGGTTTACCCGAAAAGTAATTTTGAAAAGCACTGCAGTACATGGAAGTGCATTAATGAAATTAGTGAAATCAAATAGCTAATAGCATCTGTAATGGATGTTATCAAACAAGTTAAGTTCATAAGTTACAAAAGGATTTAATTTAACTTCACATTGGAGATGCTATGCCACTTGCTAACGCTGTCATATTCTACTTTCTTAGCTAACTGTAGAAAGTCATTTATCTAGCGGAAGCATACCCATTCATTATGTTTTGTATCAAATTCTCCCCAGTAAAATCAATAAATAAGTCAAAAAGAGTATGACATACCTTATTATCCAAAAGCGACAGAGTTCTCGACTTTTCAAACACGAATTCATAACAGCATCCAACTTGAAGCAATAGGTTAAGGTGATGTTGAGTTCCTTGTACTTAGAGTTTTAGATCTTGACACCGACAACGCATCAAAGTACGACAGCTTCGCAAATCTCAAACACTCCTCCACCTGCCGGTCCTTAGCACTCGGAACTCGACGGTGTAGTTGCGATCGAGGGGGACGTTTACGGATTTGGGGTCGCGGTGGACTAGGATTTCTGATTTCATTTGGTCGAGGAGGATGTTTGCAGCCTTTGATGGTAAAAGAACCCTTCTTCAATTTGCCCCAGTCTCCATTGCTTCGATTTGGGATTTAAAACTGAATTTAGGGTTTCTACTTTTTATTTGGGGTGTGAGAACGATGTGGAGATAAGGAAGGATGAAGAAGAATTTCAAATGAAGGCACAAAATGCTAATGTCATCCGTTGGATTAAAGAAATGATTGACGGTGGTGATTATCTCTTCAACTATTAGTAATCCCAGTTGTTGTTTTAGACCAATAGCGTGTTAGTGTTTGCTTGTGAACTTCGATGGATAAGTTATTAAATATTATTATAAATACAATTATGAACGGCATGTCCCTGTTGTTTTTAACCAATAGCGTATTAGTGTCACCCATTAAATATTGAATATCACTAATGCAAAAATAAATTGTAAACTTTATTTATTTATTATTTATTTGATAATTAAATTTTGTTCAAATAAGCGAAAATTCAAATCATGGTAAAACTATTATAGCTGTTTGTAATCTGATTTCAAATTCAAACATAAATGAGATATACCATTTTCTAGATGGGATGCCAAATGCATATGGAAGTAATAATCCACAACGTAATGTTTATATTTTTCGAATTTTGATTTTTTTTAACATGTTGGAATTTTCTGAAATTTTGAATATTTAGTAAAATTTTAGATTTATTTAAAAAAAATTATATTTTCATTTTTGAATATTAAAAACATTTCAGAATTTTATTTTTTAATTTTATGAATATTATTATTAAGAATAGTTAATTAATTATTAAGAAGTAAAAATTATTAAATAATAAATTAAATATTATTATTATATAATATTAATTATTAAATATAAAAATATAATAATTATTAAATATAAAAGATAATTATTGATTATAGATAATAACTAGTAGTTATAAATTATTTATTGATAGTAATTAATTATAAATAATGACTTGTATAAACTATCATTTATAATTATTAATTATTAATTATTGAGTAAGTATCTATTATTTGTTATTAACTATAAATTACTAATTATTATAATATATAAAAAAATAGTAAATATATTCAAAAAAATTAACGTTAATTCGGTAATTTCTTTTAGTGAACGTTTCCTCAAAAAATATTTCAAACCTATGAGTAAAACAACTTTTATTTTAGTAAATTAATATTTGCAACTTTTAGGGCTAAAGTTGTTAAAAGCAATGTTTTTACAACTTTTTTATAATAAAAGTTGTTAAAAAAGTACGATTACAACGTTTGTTATTATTAAATGTTACTTCATATTTATTAATTATAATTTAATGTTAATTATTAACTGTTAATAATTAATATGTATATATTATTAATTTTTAATATTAATTATTAATTTTTAATAGTAATTATTAATAATAAATTATTAATATTTATTGTTAATTATAAATTATTATATAATTAATATTAATTACTCAATATTACTTACTAATAACTGGAAAGTAAAATTAAGCCTGTTGGAATACTAATTATATATGATAATTAGTAATTAGTGATTATTTATTAATAATCATTAATTATTATAAGTTATAAATGATTAATATAACATTATTAATGATTAATTATTAAATATTAATAAATAATATAATATTATTAATGATTAGTAATTAGTAATATAATATTATAATTAGTAATTAGTAACATATGATTAATATAATATTATTAATGATTAATTATTAAATATTAATAAATAATAAATATTAATTTTAAGAAAGCATTGTAATTATTAATTATTGATTTTCGAAAATTGCAATAGAAATTTATTATAACGGGCATTTTATGATCGTTGTAAAATTGGCATCGGTTAAAACGGGCATTTTATGACCGTTGTAAAATTGGCACCTATTACAATGAGCATTTTTAGCCCATTGTAAAATTGACACCTATTACAACGGGCGTTATGAGCGTTATAAAATGGCATCTCTTACAAGTTACAACGGACATTTTGTGACCGTTGTAAAATTGGCATCTATTACAACGGGCATCTATTACAACGGGCAATTTGTGACCAGTAGTCTATTGAGTGGAATGGATAGCTTCGACATGATGGTCAATTGTGTGTTCTCGATGTGGAAGGGCTTATTGATGAGGTTCTTAGAGAGTGTCATCATTCTACGATGACCATTCCTTACGGCGGTGACAATATGTATAGAGATATTCGGTGTTCATTCCATTGGAAGAAGATGAAGCAGCACATTTCTGAGTTTGTTGCGAAATGCTTGACTTGTCAAGAGTAAAGGCAGAGTCGAAGAAGTCGAGTAGATTGTTGCTTCCATTAGAGGTCCCTATTTGGAAGTGGGAACAGATTTTCATGGATTTTATTGATGGCTTGCCTCAAAGTAGGCGGGGAAATGAGAGCATTTGCATTATAGTTGATTGATTGATGAAGAGCGCTCTTTTCATTCATATTCATTTTTTAGGACAGCTTTATCCTTAGCCAGTTTATATATAAGGGAGGTTGTTAGACTCCACAACATTCCGAAGGGCATCGTGAGCGATCGGGATCCGCTATTCACTAGCTAGTTTTAATGGAGTTTACAAGATGCTTTAGACACATAGTTGAGTTCGAGTGCCGCATATCACCCATAGGCAGACGGCCAGACCAAGTGGGTGAATCACGTGCTTGAGGATTTATTGAAACCATGTATTCTTAACTTTGGGGGTTCGTGGGAGGACCATTTTCCATTGGTAGATTTCACTTATGATAAATGTTATCATGAGAGTATTGGCATGGCACCTTATGAGGCTTTGTACGGGAAACCGTGCAAGTCACCATCGTTTTGGTTAGAGATGACAGAAAGATTGATACTTGGTCTCGATATGATCTGTGACACTACGAAGAAGGTTGATTTGATTAGGAAGATGATGAACATGGCTTAGGATCATCAGAAGAGTTATGCTAATGTGAGGCATTCATACTTGGAGTTTTCTATTGGGATGTGGTCTTTGTAAAAGTATCTCCATTGAAGCATGTCAAGATATTTGGCAGTTCAGGGTACTTGCATCGAGATTTGTTGGTGCTTTTCCCGTTATTGAGAGGATTGGTACTTTAGCTTATCCGGTTGATCTTCTCGAGAAGATTTCTAAGGTGCGTAATATGTTTATGTTTTGCATCTATGAAAGTATGTGCACGATTCATGAGTTATTATTGAGCCGAGCTAGTTAGTGTGGGTAGATGTTGAGCCTGATGTTTCTAGACCGCGTTGACCTATCTGCATAGTCGATATTGAGACTAGACAACGTAGGAACAAGGTGGTCAACCTAGTCCGTGTTCATCGAGGTGATGATCCTTGTGATAACACATGGGAGCTGGAGAAGAGGATTCGACATCTCATCCCGAGCTTTTCACTGGTATGCCTAAATTTACTTTGCAAAAATTTCTTATTATTCTCTTTGTTATTGTTTTTGCATGTTTTCTAAATTTATTGTTAAGATATGATACATATTAAATTGTGTGTTGCTTTTTTTTCTGATAACAATTTGGGTAAAATTCATGAGGGTTAGAGTACGTTTCTCCATACTTTAAGATTTAGAAAACGAAATCCTCTTTAAGGATGGAAGAATGTAACAACCCGCACATTTGAGTACCTAGAATTCAATTAGAAATTTTATTTAATTAAAATTATCAATCAATCGGGAGATGAAATACTCAACTTTTGCAGATGTTGAAATTAGGACCCATGGAGAGTCCTGTTGAGTATGGAATGGCGTCCCGAATTGAAATGAATGTAAGCTTCAATAAGTTTCGGGTCGGAATTTTGAGCGGTGAATAGTGCTTTTGGGGAAAAAGAGGAAAGTTGTACTTAGCTAAATTTTAGGCTTTATAATTAACCTTCCCTCCTCTATCTCTTCATCCACTTTCATTTACCGTTCATTCTCAAAACACTCTCAAACCCATTCTCACATAAGCCTCAGCCCTAAATCCATCTCTACAAGCCACAATAAAATTCTTATATTCAAATAAAAATCCCAATAATTCTAATAAGAGAAAGGGGTATAAACCCAATTCATCTTGGAGCTTGACTCGAAGAGGAGAGCTTCATCCAATTTTTCAAGAGAAGAAAAAGTTGGATTTCCCTTGATTTTCTTGTTTCCATTTCTTAGCAAAGTGAGTGGGAATGCTCCTATTTTTATTATGGAATTTATTTCTATTTATTTGGATTTTGTATTTTGTTGAATGAAGTTGGAACTGATTAGGATGTTGCATGTAGCTTCACTGAACTTGTATGAGTATGCTAAATTGATTATACACTAAAAGAATCAACTCAGAGATTTATGTTAGTGATTTAAGAAAGTTAGTAAGCATTTAGGATTAAATCACTAATTAACTGAAGAAATAAATTAATATGAAGTTATGAAATGATGAATAAGTGAATATACAATTTTATAAAACTTATTTGGGGATTTTACTACATAATTTATAGAAGTAATAAATTTTGAATGAAAAAGCTTGAATTTGAGAATTCAAATATAAATTAATTGGATGATAAATAAATTATTTGGAAATGGTAGGTTGATTGTTTTAGTAGTGTTGTATTTGATTATTGGATGGTAGAAATTGTTGTTATTTGTTATTTTTGATCACTTGTTTGTTGATTTGTTGTATGTAATGAATATAGTGAATAAAATGGTTTTATATTTAATAAATGAAATAGAAAGATAAAAGTGATGGGAATAAATGAAGTAGAAAGGTAAGTGGTACAAAATATACTAAAATTCACATCTATCTTTTTAAACATGGGTATTAGGTGTTACTAACATTAGAACTAAGGTTTAAAACCATTTAATTTCGAAAATCATCTTAAAAATCATAATTTTTCCTTATCTACATGCATAGTAAAGCGAGAGAGATAATATCACTCACCTAGTACCAAAATTACCCAATAATCAATTCAAATCCGAGATGAATGCATGAATTCTTATGCAGCCAAATAGTAGATCTATAGATTTCCCTTACTAATTACCTTCTAATGATGTGATTTAGGCTAAATAAAGTATGAAAACGTGGAGCATTTTGATGTAAAACTAATTAATAAAGGTTTAGACTAGTTTTGAAAAGTTGGGAACGATTTATATCTGTCCCATCATCCCTAATTAGGCATAAATCTCGAAATGGGTTAGTGCGCTTAAGTATGCACTTAACTAATTACTCATTAATCTGGCCAAAACCTATCTAAATTTAAAACAACATTATCTTCTAAACGGTAAGTCCGTTTCACTGTTATGACCACTCTACAGAAAGAGAAACCATTATCCTAATTTAATGAGAGTGGATTCAAACCCTGATTCGACTCCTATCAAAAGTTATACGTTTTAAGTTTTTTAAGGTCAAAACGGTCTGATAATGATTCTTAGGGTAGAAAATGTCCCTAGTAGACATTCCCCAAAAGTTCTAGAGTCATACTACCTCAAATGAATTAAATAGTAATACTTTATGATCCTTCAATACGTTAAACACGAGTCATTACAATTTTCCTTTTTAGGAATTTCGCCCTCGAAATCCCTAAACAAACAAGAAAAGTCAACCATAGTTACTTGCATGCCTAACAATCATAAGAAATCATCAAACATGCAACCATGCGATCAATAATATAGATATACCTACCCTAGCTTGTGAGATACTAAACTATCATATATGATACCAGAAGTGAAAGTAAATATGATAAACAGAAGCCCTTACCATGTAATGAGTTCTTGGCATGTGGTCCTCATGCTCTCCTACGTTTCTCTTATGCAATCGCCTTCACTTTCACTCTATTGACCCTTCACTAACTCCATGTCTTTTGCTTAAGCTGCTTTGTATCACATCCGACGATACGAATTGGCAACGAGGTCTTGAAGCTTCTGGTTCAATCTCGATATCATCAACTTGATCTGGTGTAATCGTTACGCTTATGTCATGTACAAATTTCTATAAGTAAGAGACATGGATTGCATTGTGCGTCCACCATCTTCTGAGGTAAGTTGACCATATATGCTAGGTTCTCAACCCTCTCTAATATCAAAAAAGAACCTAAGAACTCGGTGCCAACTTCCCCTTATTATCGAATCGAACAACATTCTTCGATGAAGCAATCTTCTCAAACACCATATCCCTAAGAGAGAATTCCAAATATCTACGTCTCTTATCCGCGTAACTCTTTTGCTTATCTTGGGCAGCCTTCTTTCGTTGACGAATGACTTCAATCTTCCTCGAAGTCTCTGATCATATCTGGCCCAAGTATTCGTTTCTCGCACGCTTCTCACCAACATAAAAAAGTGTTACCCAGCCGGTCATATAATGCCTCGAATGGTGCCATACCAATACTAGATTAGTAACTATTATTATACACAAACTTCACCAAATGAAAATGATCGTCCCACGGGCCTCCGAAATCGAGTACGCAAGTTCGTAAGAGAACCCCCAATATGTGATCCACACTTTAGGTCTGCCTATCTATATGCGGGTGATAAGCTGTACTGATTGCAGCTCTATCCCCAATGCCTCTTGTAAGCCCTTCCAAAACCCATTAGTGAATAAATGGTCTCAAACACTTACAATGTTCTTCGGCATACAACTCGGCTAATTTGGATGTCGTTCTATTAGACTTAATGGGTATGAATCGAGCACTCTTCATCAATCTATCGACTATAACCCAGGTGTTACTATATCCTCCTCTGGTCCTTGGCAATCCATCAATGAAATCCATCGATACTTGTTCCCATTTCTAGTCGGGAACTTCAAGTGGTTGCATCAACCCACCTGTCTTCTTTTGTTCCGCCTTTACTACCTAGTACTTCATAAACTTCGAGATGAATATCCCGATATTATTATACATCCCTTCCAATAATATGTCTGCTTCATATCACTGTACATCTTATTATTGCCAAGATGTATCGTCAATCTAGAATGATGGCACTCTTGTAGCACCTCATCTCGTAATCTATCAACATCGAGAACAAACAATCTCCCATCCTTATGGAGCTAACCATCCCGGTCAAGTCTGTATTGCCACATCTCATCAGACTCTACTACTCCTTCTATCTTTGCTATGGCCTTCACTAGTCTAGCATCTTTCTTCTGACTAGTACCAATCCTCTTGATCAAAGTTGGTCTAATGGTCAAACTTGCCAACATTTCTAGCTCTAACTTAGGTCTGAAGTCATAACCAACGATGTACTTGAGCTGTGTCCATTCTACGAACTTCACCCCCAAATTGGCATGACTTCTACTTAAAGCACCGACAACTGCATTTCCTTTACCTAGCGTATAAGTAATGCCAAAGTTGTAAAAGGCCAAGAACTCTACCGATCGCTGCTGACAAAGATTAAGATATCTTTGGGAGAAAAGATATTTCAGGGATTTGTGGACCATGAATAACTCGAACCTTTTTCCGAGTAAATAATGCCTCCAAATCTTCAAAGCAAACACTATCGCAAGTCCAAATCATGGGTTAGGTATTTCATCTCATGCGGCTTTAGCTGTCGACTAGCACAGGCGACAACCTTACCTCCCTAAATCAGTAATGCGCCCAATCTACTAGCACAAGCATCGGTGTATACCATCATTTCCTCATTCTCGCTTAGAATGGTTAATATTGGTGCACTCGTTAACCTCTCCTTCAGGCTTACGAACCCCTGATCGCACTCGCATCCTATACAAAGGTCTGATTCTTCTTCGTTAAATTGGTTAACGATGCTACTACCTTTGAGAAATCCTTGATAAAACGTCTATAACATCCTATTAGTCAAAGGAAACTTCTCACGTCAGCAACATTCTTGGGTTTGTTCCAATATTCATACCGCTGCCACCTTCGCAAGATCAACCACATTGCTCTACTCTAAAATGACATGACCCAAGAATCAAACTTCTCTCCTCCAAAAGTGACACTATGAAAATTTTGCTATCAATCTGTGCTTGCTCAACACTTCAAGCACAATTCTCAAATGTGTTTTATGTTCCTCCTCCATCCTAGAATAGAGTAGAATATCGTTTACAAACACAATCATAAACTTGTTTAGTTGATCTCTGTAGATGTGTTTCATAAGATCAACAAAGTATGTCGGTGTGTTGGTCAGCCCGAACGGCATAAGCTGCCACTCATAAAATCCAAAAGGCATACGATACATTGTGGTTAGTGTACTCTCCTTTGTAACTCTCAGCAGATGATAATACCGTCACAATATCCAACCGAGAGAACACCTTCACACCATGGAACTGATTGAACAAGTCATCAATATGCAAGAGTGGACACTTGTTCTTCCTTCCCACCTTATTCAGCTCAGGGTATTCAGTACAATACCTTAGAGAGATGTCGCCTTAGTAGCGAATACTATGGGTGCACCCAACTCAGATATACTCCTGCGAATAAACCCTTGCCTCAATAGGTCATTCACTTGTACCTCCAACTCCTTCTACTCTCTTAGTACCATATGCCTCAAAGGCATAACTATCAGTCTGCCTTCCTTCACTAGGTCGATGCGGAACTCAATCTTTTGGTGCGGTGGTAATCCAGTCACCTCCATGAATACATAAGATACTGTTTAATGATAGGTACAGATGACAACTCATCAAGTGGGACTTCTAGGGAATCTAGAAAGCTAACCATAACCTCATCCTCTTGTAGGCAGCCAATCTTTACCTTCTACACCTCCTTGGCCTCGATTATCACCAACGACTCCTTACAATCCATCACTACTTCATACTTCCTGGGCCAGTCCATCCCCAAGATAATAACGAATCCCACAAAACTCAAAACAAAGCAATCACAAACAAAAGAGCATCCAGGAATCGATAAAACCAAACCATAACTATCATACATAAGCCAGTGGAGTCTCCAACTGGGTTTGTAACAACTGAAGGTCGGTCAACTATTGCAGGTTTCAGTCCCAGCCTATCTATCAGGTCACTTGATAAAAAGGAATGTGAAGCCCCGGTATTGAATAAACTCATATGGGAATATCATAAATAGAAGAATATCTTGAATAGTGAAATCATTCCCTTTCTCCTTCATCGAGGGAGCACTCGACAAATTCGAGACGACATCCAAAGCATATTCCTTCATCACCTACCTCTGCTTTACTAGTTTAGGACAATCCTTCTACATATGCCCTAGCCTGTTGCAGTTATAACACTTCTATTCAATTTTGCAGTCCCTCTTCAAATAAACTTTCTCACCACAATTATAGCGGGTAGGATCTCACTCACTATTCTTTTGGCCACCATTCTAAAACTGCTTCTTCTTATTGTTGTTCTACTTTCTCTTGCCTCCCCCACCAACTTGTGGTTTAGATCCCTCGGTGGAAACAACGATAGCCAACTTGGCTTTTAGGTTAAAACTCTCAAGTTAGAGAGCTTTCTTGAGCTAGCTTTTAAATGGTCATCAATGTGCCCCCACAAGGTTTTCTTCAAAGTAATCATCCAACCCTATGATAAGCTTCTTATTCTTCTTTAATGGAGTGTCGATAAGGGAAATCCCATACGTTGACCAGACATTAAACTCAGTCGCATATTCCAAGACAGATATCTCTCCTTGCTTCAATTCTACAGACTTTCTAAACAACACCAAATTCTTGGCAGATGGTATGAACTTCACCTCAAATCTTGTTTTGAACTGGTCTCAAGTAAAGTGGTCCTCAAGAGTATTAATCTATACAACATTCCACTAGTTCATAGCTTGCCGTTGGAGCTTTCGAGAAGCCAATCTTCTCCTTGCAGCATCCAATTCCAAGTCATCGAAAATTCTTTTGTAGGCATCCAACCAATCCTAAACTTTCATAGCCAATTTCTTTCCTTGGAACAATTTGCTACCAAGACTGGTAAATTCCATATTCAGTGTCGTGAAATCGGCCACGATGCCTGCACTTAAGAACCACTACTTATAGCAACATTCGAAGCAACCATTTGGGCATTTTTCAACATGTTTGCCATTATAGTATTGAACATTACCTGCAAATCAGGGTCAGTAGCTTCCGAGCCCGCTCCTTCCTCCTCGACTCTAGAGATGGAGTTCCTTATAGTGTGTCTTGTATCATTGCTCATTCTTGATCTATAATAAGAATGATCAGTCTCTCATAAAAAAAACTATATCAATGGTACTCGTGTATGCAATGTGACTTATATACTATAATATAGTTTTGAAGACCAAAATATACAATAAGTACACTTTCTCATATATACTCTCGATCCATTCTAGGATGATAACTCCTACCCCATCTCTAATGGACTAAGGTATCAAATTAGGTTGAGAAGTAGAGAAAAGAATCACAAAGGATGTCATATATCTCACAGAACATAGAATAAAATGTAATAATCATCACAAATTTTAAATAGGCGAGACAATAATAACTAAATGAACCATAATATCAATAGGCATAGGTTCACAAATATACATAAAGTAGTAGAGCCTATACAATTGGAAATAAACTCAAAGATGAACCGGCTCTAATAAATAGCTAACACTGTCTAGGCTCCACGATGTCGCATAGTGGAATAAGAAATAATAAGCCAACATATAATATGAGAAAGCACCACCTCCTGATAGTCCGTCTGTACAAAACTGTGTATCACCCAAATGTAATGTTTAGTCTACTCATTTTAGAGTACTCAAGATAATAAGAAGCAAAACATAAAACCTCGAGTCGGACAACAGTCTGGTGTAAGCGATTAACAATCTTAGGATACTATACAAAATCGATATAGTAAAGAATAACAGTATAAAGAATCATACCAGACATGTCCCTGCATCCAAAGAGATAGCACATAACAACGATAATATGGTACTCTACTAACATTATAAAGTATACTAATGTCTTGATATACTATCAGTTTTCTAGCTACTATCCTCTTGAATACCTACATCATGTGACATCCCTAGAGTGATAGATAACAAGCAAAGAAATCATGGCAAATATCAAACAATCCCCATTATCACTTAATGTGTATTGGGTATAAGACGACTCAAACGATATCCACATAAGCCAAAAATCAATGAAAATGTCTTGATTTCTCAGTACTCGCATTCACACCACTCTATATGGTCAAGGAATAAACCATCCCCATAAGGTCCGAGGTAATCCATCCACATAAGGATCCAAAATCCATATAATCCGATTGGGCATCCCCTTATACCCCTTATGTGCGAGTGCCCCTCAAAAACCTTCGAGTGTCGATGATCGCTTCGCACACATCTCCAAACCCATCATCATTCTATCATATTCCATTTATACATAGTAGACTCATCTTTTGTTCTAATCACGAGCTCTCCTCCTTGAACTCACCTTCTGGATCATCATGACTCTCATCCTTGAGTCATCCTTATCGAAACTTCTCTAGCACTCCACATAAGCCATAAGATCCACACATCAAAGTGCTAAAACCATCACATCGAGGCGCCATGCCTTTGCCTCTTCATTTTACCACCGATCTTCATAGCGTCGCAACCATCGAGAACGAAGGTTGAACGATCAAACAGATGTATGTACACAAACATTGAGACCTCACATGCACGTCTTCCAAGTTTCAGCCCATTTGGTCATCATCAAAGGTGGTCGGTACTGATCACAAAAGTGTACCGATTACTTTGTCCTTGTCAAAACTTTGCCAACTTAAAGTTTTTCCTCTTTCCTTGCCTTGCCAACTTCCTCGAAGCCTCCACTTGATTTTCTCTGAGCGAGGAGTGATCAGTCCTGATCACTCTTGCCCATTAAACATCTGGCTAAGTCAAAAATTCCATCCTCAAAGCACCTTAGGCTTGTTCCAAAGCAGTTACACTAGAACCCGAAGTCTTTGGCCTCTTGACCCAAAACATCCTGGCACCAATCTGATTTTTGCCTAGTACCATTTTGATTTTTGCCTGGTACCAATCACTCATGATGTTCTGAATTTGGGCTATCAAAACTCCGAATCCCATGAAAATTTCTAAGTAGACTTCCCACAACTTCAAACACCGCATCTCCAAATTTCATTGCGTTTTGGAGCACTTTGATGCGATTTGCACCAAATCACATATCACTTTCCTAACCACACAAAACGACTAGCAAACACATCAAAACAATTCATCCAAAAATCAAACATCATTCCATATCAACAAAACACCACGTTCAAGCCATCCAAATACAACTTACATGCATAAATCGTTCTAGATTTGGTTTTCTAGAAAATAGCAATTATGATTGGTAAATGGTATAAAACATATCAAAAATTAACTCTATCTTTTTAAATATGGGTACGAGGTGTATATTAACATTATATTTAAGTTTTAAAACAATTTAATTTAGAAAATCATCTTAAAAATCATAATTTTGTCATGTCTACATGCATAGTAAAATAAGGGAGTTAATATCACTCACATAGCACCAAAGTTACCCAATAATCTCTTTAAAATTGAGATAAATAGTAGTGGCATGAATCCTTATGCAGCTAAATAGTAGATCTAGAGATTTAAAGTATGAAAAAGTGGTGCTTTTTATTGAAAATGAACTAATGGAGGTTTAGACTTGTTTTGGAAACTGGGAAAATGATTTAGATCCGTCCCATCATCCCTAATTAGGCAAAAATCCCAAAATAGATTAGCAGGCTTAAGTATGGGCTTACACATTAATCTGGCCAGCAATAATCTAAACTGAAAACGGCCATATCTCCTAAACGGTAAGTCCATTTCTCTATTATGAGCACTCTATGGAAAGAGAGACCATCATCCTAATCTAGCAAGAGTGGTTTCAAACCCAAATTCAGCTCCTATCAATATTATATGCTTTATAATATTTTAGGGTCAAAACTGTCCTATAAAGATTCTAAGGGTAGATAATGTCCCTAATAGACATTCCCCAATGTTTTAGATTCAAACAACCTCAAATGAATTAAATAATAATATTTTACGATCTTTCAATACATAAAACACAGTTCATCACACATCACTTCCCTCAAATGAATTTCATGCTCCTCTTCACCTCTGGAATAAATATGAATGTCACCCATGAAGGCTACAACAAAATTGTTCAACATCTCCCAGAATACCCTGCATATTGGATCCACAGAATAATTCGGAACATTAGTCAACCCAAATGGCATGACCAACCACTCAAAAAATCCATCAAGCGTACGTAAAGCGGTCTTTAGGATACTAACTTTTGCCACTCTCAACTAATGAAATCCAATTGGAAAATTAAGCCGAGATAAAACCTTCACTCCGATTAACTAATTGAAGAGGTCGTCAATGCGAGGCAATGGGTAGTAGTTTTTCTTCATTGCCTTATTCACTTCTCGATAGTCCATGCATAACCTGAGGGGACTGTCTACCTGAGTAGCAAAAATGACATGAGCTTCCCATTATGAAATACTCCTTCGAATGAATCCCTTCAGCAATAATTCCAAAATCTACTTATCTAATTCTCATCTTTCCTTTGAAGTCATATGCCTAAGAGGCATCACTACCGCCATTGCATCTTTCTCGAGATCAATACGAAATTCGATTTCTCTTCAGGGAGGTAGGTTGGAAACTTGTTCAAATACGTTTGGATAATCATTTACAACAGGTATAAATGATATCCGTTCTTTTGATAAACTAAGTGAATATAAATATGTCTTTATAATAGAAATATCGGGCTCATAACATAGAATCAAATCAAATCCTTCACCCTTCCTCAATCGAACCATCCTCTTATCATAATCTAATACATCCCCATAGCAAGACATCCAACCATTCCCGAAATCAACCGATACCTTGAAAATTTTAGCACATATGCTTCGTAAGGAAATTCCATATCATGAATGACCAACTTTAAGATACTATATAAAATCGACAAATAGGCCGATCCCTCGACATGAATCGACATCGAAATCGACTTGTGCACAATGTCAGGATTAAGGGCTGAACTATCGACTAATGTTCTTGCTATGAATAAATAAGATGCACCGGTGTTAAACAAAGTATGAATAGGATAATTAGATAAATTCAACACACCTTCCATCGCAATCTGTTTCTAGAACAACCCAAAATTTCAGTCATTTAAGTTTGGAATATTTAATTGATTTTAAATATTGAAAAGTTTATAAGTTAAATAACTTATATTTTAAATATAGTGATTTATTTGTTAATTAAATTATTAAATTTAAATTTCTCGAGTTGTTTAAATAATTGAATCTTGAATTTAATATGAATGAAAATGATTTTTAAAGTTGATTTAAATTCTATTTGAATAAGAAGGAAGATAGTAAACCTTCAAATTTGAATTAAGAACTGATTTTGGAAATAACTCATTTTAATTAACGTGTGAAAATGGCTTTAAGGGACACTGTCTCAGATTTTGACAAAACCAGTTTCATTGGATCCATAATAGTGAATTATTATATGCCGTCGAATTTCGTGGCGATCGAACGTATCAT
This sequence comes from Allium fistulosum, assembly GCA_030737815.1. Classification (NCBI taxonomy): domain Eukaryota; kingdom Viridiplantae; phylum Streptophyta; class Magnoliopsida; order Asparagales; family Amaryllidaceae; genus Allium; species Allium fistulosum. Next base: position 427,447,250 of record CM060906.1, read on the forward strand.
TTGGTCGTGCGAGTTCGAAATGCATAGAAATTAATTAAAGGAATTTAAATCAACAATTTGATTTTGAAAGCTAACTTCTATATATGATGGAATTGGGTCCCAATACTAGTTCCATTGTGTCCGGAATAGGGGTATTTCATAAAGAATGCCAGGCGGCACGCTCCGATTGGAGTTCGAAATATTTCGACATGAATAGATTTTTTGTGAAACTTTATATTAAAGGACCTCAAGCCCTCTTTCATTTGCAAAACCCTAGCTAGGTTTCCACCAGCCGCCACTTATCTCTCCCCTAATCAATGACCATAAATCAATCAAGAGATTGAAGCGAAATTTCATAAAAAATTATACACGAAAGTTGTAGCCGTCGACGAGTGGAGTTTATTCATATCAACCGATCGTCGTCAGGCAACACATGGTGGAGAGAATTCACCACCGATGTGATGGCTGATATCAACGAAATAGTGGCAGTCAGAGGTGAGATATGGCACAACATCGGTGTTGGAGGGTAGCTGGTGTTTGGGGCTAGGCTTCCACGGGGTGCGGTGGCTCCAAGCGAAGAGGAGGCGGAGCAGTTCGATGATGAAGGTCGTGAAGGTATATATTTCATTTCGAATGAGAGGGAGAGGGATTTGGGATGCAAAACTGTGATTAATTATTGGGTAATGGTGTAAATAATGAAATTAATTATTTTAATTAAATTGAGAACTTATATAATATATAACATTTTCATACGAGGTCGGTTTTGAGCATGACGAGTTGCATTGCGATTGTATCGATGAATTCTATGCTATGGAGTTGGATTGGATGGATTTGGAGTTAGTTGAAATTTGGGTTAAAATTGAACGTCCGTCCAATTTTAATTCAAACGAGAGGGCTTTGGCGATTACTGGAATTTCAGTGAGTAAACTCACCTCTCTAGCTTGCTTATATTTTTATATAAGTAGAAATAATTTTATTTATGCTGTTTGTTGGATGATTTACTATATTTATTAGTTGGTTTGAATATATTCCCGCCCCTGGAGAGGAATGTTACCCCGCCTTTTGGCCAAGACCGGGATATCATTAAATTGGCTGGAAAGGATGGATATCGGGATTGGAGATCGATTGGAAACAAGGCTATGATCGATACCGTCAAAATTTGATTGAGCTCCAATTGAGACGGGATCGATTGGGAATGATGAACAAGGCTAGGAAAGGCTACGTTTCGAATTTCAGGTCAATCGGAGGTCGTATGCTCGAGTTATGGATGGATCAAAATTCAAGGAAAGAAGGTTCGTATCGATGATTTCGTATCAATCAGGATGGGAATGGTAGCATACTTCGTATCGATGGTTTCGAATCGATGGCTTCGTATCGATGCAACACGTATCAATCTAGTTGGACACGGCAAAAGGAAGGCAGCATGTTTCATATCGATCAAGGCTAAGATCGATACGAAGAGTGGATCAGCGGTTTCAATCATTAGGATGGACATTTCGTATCAATCACTTATCGATCGATACAAAGAAGGTAGTGGACATGGACCGATACGAAGAGCATGACACTAGATCGATACGAAGGTAGGGCAACCGATGGATACAAGAGCGTATGTTTCTAGAGCAGCTGATGGATACGAAGGAGGTTGGTCGATGGATACGAACAACCTATGTTGATGGATACGAAAGCTCTCTACTTTGTATCGGTGGATACTAAGGAAGCGGTCGAGGTGGAGCGAAGGATATGGATCAGAGTGCATGAAGTTTGGATTGATGCGAAGGCTGCGGTGATGGATATGGGGGTAGAATCGATACGAACTGAATGGAGGCGAGCAGATCGATGCGAACGATTCAGCCTTCATGCAAACTACAACTTGGATCGATCATAACTCGAGATCTACAAGTCCAAACATCATGAAATTTTCACAGGAGCTTCCTTATGCACTCAAGAAGGTTTGTGATCAATCTCGGCTTAATTGAAGCCAGTTTGGATAGATGCGAATTGAACATGGATCGGTCCCAAACGACTCCAGATCGATCATGTGGGCCCACCTACGCAAGAGAAAAGGTATTCCAGGTTTTTAGGCGGATATTTTTGGATCTATACCTATAAATAGGAATGCCATGACAACTAAAAAGGGGATCTTCTCCTTCTCAGACGCTGAAACTCTGCCATTTTTATGATTGATACTAAAGGCTTGTAATTGTAACTACAGTACAAAGGGAATAAAAAGGATTGATTCAAAGTGGACGTAGGCCAGATTGCCGAACCACTATAAACCTTGTGTTCTTTCCTGCTTTCTTCCATTTTAACTCTACTTTTTCTTCATCTTTATTCTCTACTTTATCTGGATCTGAGATCTATGTTGGAATATTGTGAATCTATGTATATACACTGGTGCTTTCACTACTTTTGGGGTTTGTGACCAATTTTGGCGCAAACACTTTGGTGCTTTCACTGAGAAGGACTAACACCCGCTACTTTGGATTAGAGGATCAGATTTGGAGAGCTACAGGATCATATCTAAGGGGAATCATGACAAAGCAGTCAGCCAGGAGACAAAGAGTGGAAATGAGTCAGCATGAAGGGAGTCAGGAGGCTTCCTCAGGAGCGAATCAGGCCTCAGTTTTCATCACTAGAGATGAGATGGAGATGATGATGGGAGCTATGCAGGTAGAATTGTTGAAAAGGCAGGAGGAAATGATGCAGAACCTTCTCAAACAGTTTAGACAGGCAGGAACAGCTGGAGCTTCAGGAGTTCATATCCACGGATGTGGAACAGAAGAACCCAACAGGCAGGCAGATGGAGTAGCTCAACAGGGCGCAGCCCCTAATCAGCACACAACTGTTAATCTGGATGGATCCAGGCTCGGGGGCACACCACCTGGCAATAATGGACCGATTCATGGAGGAATTCTAGGTGACACCACACAACAAGATGCTGACAGGAGCACAAGAGTTTGTGATAAAGAGTATGTACCAGAATTCCCTCGAGGACCCGAGGGGCAACCATTGGTGGATAACATTGGACCAGCTGAGATTATCGGGTGAACTATGCGCGGAGGTTTAGCAAACAGAGATCTGGGAGGAGTAAACCGGAGTCCGTTTACCCGTGACATCAGAATGGCTCGGAATCCACCGGAGTTCAAGCTACCTCCTCTGGAGGTATACAACGGCATGGCTGATCCTACCGATCATCTGATGAGGTACACAAGGCATATGGAAGTACTGGGGGCATCGGAGGAAGTTATGGCTCGATGTTTCCCTCTGTACTTGACATACATAGCTGCTATATGGTTCAGACAGCTAGAAGATGGATCTATCAGGACATGGACAGAGTTGGTAGACAGGTTTTTGAAGCAGTTTCGGGTTCATACCAAAAGACCGAAGAATGTAATGACACTAACGTCGGCGAAGCAAAGGATAGGAGAATCGCTAATGGCTTTCTTGACTCGATTCAATGCAGCGGTTTCTTTGGTGGATCGACCGGATCCATCAATGGTTTTAATGGCAGTAGTGTCAGGAGTCAGGGATAACTTGGATTTCAAAGTATCATTGATACGGGACCCACCAATGGATCTTGGGGAATTCTTTCACGAGGCTGAGAGATTCCTTCGATAGGAGGATGCATGTTCAGATATGAAGTTGAAGGAAGTGAACGCGGTTGAGGATGGAGAGCCATCCGACGAAAGCTCGGGCAAGGATAAGGATAAAGGAAAACGAAAGTTGGGTTACAACTCTGGCCAAACAAGGAAACGTTGGGGAGAGCCAAAATTCTCCACTTACACAGGATTGAACGAAACATTGAAGCGAATATACATGGAAACCCGGGATCGCCTTCCTTATCGGAGGCAGGCAAGGAGAGAACCCACGGAACGTGAGAGAACATCAGGAAGACACTGTATCTTTCATGATCTAGACGGGCATGATACCAACAGCTGCGGGCATCTAAAGGATATAATCGAGGAGCATATAAGGAGTGGTCAGTTACGACAGTATGTTGGAACTCGGAATGCAGCGATGGAACAGGAGAAGCCACGGTCTACCTCAATCGACGATGGCATGAGGCCCAGGAATGATGGTCGATTGGTTATCGACTGACATGGATGATATGGAATAAGTAGCAAACTCTAGGCAAACGACCAAGTCACTCACTCATGTGAGGGGATGGAGACAGCCCCTAGGCATGCTCTGAGATGATGATAAACCGAGATGCTATAGTTTGTGAAATCTATTTTTTTCTTTTTTGGTTTGGACATTTGCTTTTTTCTAGTTTGGTTTTGGAGTTTGGGTTGAACTCCTCGCTTTGTTTGCTTACTGGCTTGGATATTGGTTTGGATTTCTAGTATGGATTTTTGGTTTTCTGATTTGATCTGGATTTTGGATTGGATTTCGATCGGATTTTTTATCTGGCTTTTAGTAAATGGTCGTCGGGTATGGATTATGCCTGGCAAGGGGTAAGTTGCTTCGTCCGAGCGTGACGAATCGACTTATTCAGGTCATCGAGTATGGACTATGCTCGGCAAGGGACCGGAGAGACCAGGATTCGGCCTAGGACTTAGGTCCTATATTATCGGTTACTATTTCAGGTCGTCGAGTGTGGACTATACTCAACAAGGGTCCGGAGCAACCAGGATTTGGCTTAGGACTTAAGCCATGGCATTACTCAGCGTCCAGGGACACTGGACCACGGACACCAAGGCATTGCTTAGTACAGGTCGTCGAGTGTGGATTGCACTTGGCAAGAACCCGGAGAGGTTATGGATTCAGATATCGGCTATGAATAGCTAAGGATTTGGATATCAACTCGTAGAGGTCCTGGATTAGATTATTGGTTATTGGATATGGATGGATTAGAACTCGGTTGTTGGGTTCAAATGGATATGAAACTGGCTAAGGATTTGGTTACTAGATTTGGAATCAAATATCGACTCGGAGCAGTCGCGTATTTGGATAAGGATATGGCTGTGGCACTCGAATAGGATGACTTGGTAATGGATTGGGTTATGGATCGGATGGTATGGCTATGGATGGAATATGGATTTCAGATGTCGAATTTGGAGCTATTCAAAACACGCCTTCTTACCCACAAGGCATGTTTTGGGGGGCAAATGTTACCCCTCCTTTTGGCCAAGGCCGGGGTATCATTAAATTGGCTGGAAAGGATGGATATTAGGATTGGAGATCGATTGGAAACAAGGCTACGATCGATATCGTCAAAATTTGACTGAGCTCCAACTGAGACGGGATCGATTGGGAATGATGAACAAGGCTAGGAAAGGCTACGTTTTGAATTTCAGGTCAATCGGAGGTCGTATGCTCGAGTTATGGATGGATCAAAATTCAAGGAAAGAAGGTTCGTATCGATGATCTCGTATCGATCAGGATGGGAATGGCAACATACTTCATATCGATGGTTTTGTATCGTTGCAACGCGCATCAATCTGGTTGGACACGACAAAAGGAAGGCAGCATGTCTCGTATCAATCAAGGCTAGGATCGATACGAAGAGTGGATCAGTGGTTTCAATCATTAGGATGGACATTTCGTATCGATCACTTATCGATCGATATGAAGAAGGTAGTGGACATGGACCAATACGAAGAGCATGACACTAGATCAATACGAAGGTAGGGCAACCAATGGATACAAGAGCATATGTTTCCAGAGCAGCCGATGGATACGAAGGAGGTTGGTCGATGGATACGAACAACCTATGTTGATGGATACGAAAGCTCTCTACTTCGTATCGGTGGATACTAAGGAAGCGGTCGAGGTGGAGCGAAGGATATGGATCAGAGCGTGTGAAGTTTGGATCCATGCGAAGGCTGCGGTGATGGATATGGGGGTAGAATCGATACGAACTGGATGGAGGCGAGCAGATCGATGCGAACGATTTAGCCTTCATGCAAACTACAACTTGGATCGATCATTACTCGAGATCTACAAGTCCAAACATCACGAAATTTTCACAGGAGCTTCCTTATGCACTCAAGAAGGTTCGTGACCGATCTCGGCTTAATTGGAGCCAGTTTGGATCGATGCGAATTGAACATGGATCTGTCCCAAACGACTCTAGATCGATCATGTGGGCCCGCCTGTGCAAGAGAAAAGGTATTCCAACTTTTGAGGCGGATATTTTCGGATCTACACCTATAAATAGGAGTGCTATGGCAACTAAAAGGGGGATCTTCTCCTTCTCGAACACTGAAACTCTGCCATTTTCATGATTGATACTAAAGGCTTGTAATTGTAACTACAGTACAAAGGGAATAAAAAGGATTGATTCAAAGTGGACGTAGGCCGGATTGCCGAACCACTATAAACCTTATGTTCTCTCCAGCTTTCTTCCATTTTAACTCTACTGTTTCTTCATCTTTATTCTCTACTTTATCTGGATCTGAGATCTGTGTTGGAATATTGTGAATCTGTGTATATACACTGGTGCTTTCACTACTTCTGGGGTTTGTAACCAATTTTGGCGCAAACACGGATGAGACCCTATCACATTCCCGTGTAAGAGCAGATGACCCTTTGTATACAATCCAGCCTCGAAGCGGTTGATTTATATTTTATGATTATATACTACTGTATGTGTTGCAAGGAGATAGGCTGGAGGGTTTCAATAGAATTCCTCACCACTGTTGATTTTAATTTTCATATATGTGGTGATATATGATGTGTTGGATGCCATATTATTGATTGTGATATGATTTGACTTATTTAGTCTATAGTAGCACTGGGTCTTATTTTTTGGTATTTTGAAATTCTAAAATAATGATTGTGAAGTGGAAATGATTTTTAAAAAGATTTTGGAATTTTATATGTTTTAATAATTCTTGAATTATTAAAAGAAGGAGTTTATTGAAATGAAATAAGAATATGATTTTTGGAATATTAATTTAACTATTTTGTGAAATATGTTAAATGCAGATTTTTGAACTATATTATAAAGGTTTTTAAATTTATAAATAAGTTCATCTTTTTATTATGAATAAATACAGTTTTTAAGAAAATGAAAATAGTTAGAAGTAAATATTTCTGAAATTATTTAAATAAGAGGTTTATAAAAGTAATATTTTATAAATAAAGTAATAGAGTTCTAGGTAGTAAAAATGAGATTTTTTATATAAGTAAATAAAGAGATTTATAAAGTAATAGATTTATAAGTGGGTTATTATAAATAAAGAGATTTTAGAAACGAATAGATTTATAAAAGGAATTTTATAAATAAAGGAATTTTATAAATAGAATTTTTATAAAATAGAATTGAAATTTATAAACATAGTTTATAAATATAGAAATGATTATGTTGAAATTTAGGTATGGAGCTAATCGTTTTATAAGTGGTTTATCTTTTAAAGGAATCTTTAAAAGTAATATTTGTTAGTTCCTGAGATGATGGTTTTGATGAAAACAACTTTAGGACTTGTTATAAAATATAAATACTAATATCTTTGTCTAGATATATATGTATATGCAGGATATATATATATATGCAGGTACCGAGAATGAAGACTGTACAGTATAGAGATTCAAGACTGACGAATTCAAGATTGTAGAAATCAAGACCGAAGACTCATGAGTATTAAGGTTATCAAGTGTTCAAGAGTTCAAGATATCAAGATAAGTAATAGAGTCTATATTTATGTTAAAACTTCATAATAGCACTAAAATCTTTATTTTAATTTTAATTGTGGAATGGAATCCACATTCTCGCTTTAATAGTGGGATGGAACCCACGACCTCTTTAGTGGGATGGAACCCATGACCTTCTCTGCTGGAATGGAATCCACGAAATATTCAAAATAATTTATTTTAACTATGTTTCCAAAAACTATCTTTTTAAAAGTCATCTCTATCAATTTAAATATTTTAGCCTTAATTCAAAAACTATTCTTATCATCTTTTAATATTTCGATCTCAAAATCATCTCTTGTTTTTTAAACTATCTCTTGATTTTAATATTTTAGCTTTAAATCTAAAAAATATATTTTAAAGAAGTTTATACTTAGTTTTTAATATTACTTTTATATTATAGATTATATATTTTAAAATTACTTTCTAAAACTCTTTTATAAGTTTAAACTATATTCAAAATGGCTTACAAAGTTTAGAAATTGTTTTGACAAGTTTTAGAATAGAAATCATTTTAAAGCAAAATAAATTTTCAAAAATAACATAGGCATGTCCACATCCCTATATCCCCCATGTCGACATGGTAGCCGTAGATTTTTAAATTCGAATTTTCAAAAGAAGTATCTTTTCGTCATAACCTTTCACGAATGGACATGACCGTTATTCTCCTATATATACCAGTTGTTTTCAACGAATTTGAAGTTAGTTTTTCTTCATTTCTTCACTCCTTCTTCTCCACTCAAATATTCTCTTATATTTCAAATGCTTTAACAAAATCTGTCGAAATCCTAAGTGAATCAAACTCTATCATCTCTAGTTTGATTCTCTGCCACTCTCGCTCAAAGATCTCAGTGCTATTTAGAGTTATAGGATCATTTGTAATCAAAGATCGAAAGATCGAAGTGTATCGAATCTCTCTCTATCAAAGTGTGATTGGAAACAGTGTTATGGCCTGTAAATCAATTGGGTGTGATTGTAGCCCGTAAATCAATTAGGTGATCTTGTAGCCTGGTTAAATCAAGTTAGTTTTTCCTGGACTCGGAGATAGGAGGGTGTATCTCGTGGCCTTGAAATCGAGGTTGTAATATTGGCATTATATTTGAAAAGGAATCTGCACATGAAATTGTGTGGGACTGGATGTAGGGTAACTCCGAACCAGTATAAAATTCCAATGTATTCTTTCCTTTACTGCTTTTATTTACTACTTGCATCTGTGCCTGGTTCTGTGATTGTCTCTGTGTTTGTGAATTGCATCTGTTTGGGTTTAATTTGAAAAGATTTCAAAAAGATTCATAAAATTAATTAAAAACTATTCACCTCCCCTCTAGTGTTACTTTTGCCTTAAGATCCGTAATTTGCATTTCCTACATTTGGTATCAAAGCATTGGTTTTCAAAGTCATCATAATCTGAATTTTGAAAAAGTTTAAAATGACAATTTTTGGAGATACTGTTAATACTAGTTCAAAACTGTCCAAATCATCATTGTCTCATAAGTCTACATATTGTTATTATAGAAAATCAAGTTATCTACCGAATTGGTGTGTTGTACAGGAACAGATGTGTTATATGGCTTTTGAAGAATCAACACTCAATGGACAAATGGTGCAAATCAAGAAAAACAAATGGATACTTAATAGTGGATGTTCAAGACATATGATTGGTAATCCGGAGATACTGAATGATATAATTTATGAAGATGGAGGAATGGTCAACTTTGGAGACAATTCAAAAGGATATGTGATTGGCATCGACAATGTTGGTAACTCTAAAACTCCTACTATTTCTGATGTTCTGTTAGTTAGGAATCTAAAACACAACTTACTTAGCATAAATCAACTATGTGACAAGCGCTACAAAATTAAATTTGAAAAGGATAAGTGTCACATTGAAGATAATAAATCAAATATTATCTTTGAAGGAATCAGGAAGAAAAATATTTATATTCTCAGTATGAAAATCTCAAATGATAACCTATGTCTTTTGGCTAATACAAGTGACCCTTGGATTTGGCATAAAAGATTTGGGCATTTGAATTTCAGACTCTTATCTAGACTTTCAAAACTTGATCTAGTAAGAGGTCTTCCTAAAATAGATTTTAAAGTAGATAGTATATGTGATGCTTGTCAATTAGGAAAACTTAGGAAGAGTTCATTCAAATTGAAAGATATGATTTCAACTTCAAAACCTCTTGAGTTACTTCATTTAGATCTGTTTGGTCCATCTCAAATTCAGTCAATAAATCATAGTAAATATGTTTTTGTAATTGTAGATGATTATTCTAGAATTACATGGAAAATTTTTCTGAAACATAAAAGCGATGCTTTTGATTTATTTAAAACTTTTGCAAAAAGAATTCAAAATCAACTTTCTTTAAAAATCAAAACTATTCGTAGTGATTATGGTGGAGAATTTGAAAATGAAAATTTTGAGAATTTCTATAATAAAAAAGGAATAACTCATAATTTTTCTTTTCCAAGAACTCCACAACAAAACGGAGTGGTAGAGCGTAAAAATAGGACGATTCAAGAGTGTGCAAGAACTATGCTTTCAGATAGTAAATTACCAAGAAATATTTGGACTGAAGCAGTCGCTACAGCTTGTTACATTTTGAATACGATTTTAATTAGACCTCTAACCAATAAAAGACCATATGAACTTCTTTTCAACAAGAACCAAAGGTATCTTATTTTAAAGTTTTTGGAAGTAAATGCTTTATTCTAAATACAAAGGACAATTTGGATAGATTTGATCCTAAATCCGACAAAGGAATCTTTATCGGATATTCTAATAGAAGTAAAGCATACAGAGTTTTCAATTTAAAAACTAACACCATTGAAGAAACAATGCATGTATCTTTTGATGAAAATTTCAAAGATTTGTTCAAATAAATGATGAAGATGATTTTGTTACTTTAAATAATGAATCGAATGAAACAAATTGTGAAACTGTTTAACCTTATAAAAGGATCAGGCTTTTAAAAGATCATCCTATAGAAAATATACTAGGAAATATTGAATCTGTTGTTAGAACTAGAAATTAACTAAACAAGATGAGTAATGTAGCTTTTATATCAACTATTGAACCAAAAATCCAAAGGAAGCATCATCTGATGATTCATGGATTCTTGCTACGCAAGAAGAACTGAATCAATTCACCAGAAATGATGTATGGGAATTTGTTCCTAGACCTGAGGACAAAACTATAATAGGAACTAAATGGGTTTATAAAAATAAAATGAATGAACAAGGTATGGTCGTTAGAAATAAAGCTCGGTTAGTCGCGCAAGTTATTGTCAAGACGAAAGAATAGACTTTGATGAAACCTTTGCACCCGTAGCAAGATTAGAAGCCATTAGAATTCTACTTGCTTTCGCAAACCACAACAATTTCAAATTATTTCAAATGGATGTCAAAAGTTCCTTTTTAAATGGTTTTGTTAAAGAGGATGTTTATGTTGAACAACCTCCACTTTTTGAAGAAGAAAAGTTTCCAAATCATGTTTACAAATTAAAGAAAGCTTTATATGGTGTGAAACAAGCTCCTAGAGCCTGGTATGACAGACTAAGATCTTACCTATTACAATCAAAATTTGAAATTGGTAGAGTAGATAATACTCTTTTTATTAAAAGAAACAAAAATGATATCCAATTAGTACAGATTTATGTAGATGATATCATTTTTGGATCAGCAAACAGTGAAATGAACAAAGAGTTTTATGAAATAATGACAAAAGAGTTTGAGATGAGTCATATGGGTGAACTTGCTTTCTTTTTAGGATTGCAAATAAAACAATTAGATAGTGTTATTTTCATTAGTCAAGAAAAGTATGCTAGGAATCTAGTTAGTAAGTTTGGTATGACCACTTCGAGTGGAAAACCCACTCCTATGGCAACCAATGAAGCCTTGAATAAAGAATACATGTCAAAAGATGTTGATCAAAAACTATACAGAGGAATGATTGGATCGCTACTCTATATAACTGCGAGTAGGCCTGATATCATGCATAGTGTCTGTCTCTATGCAAGATACCAATCTCAACCCAAAGGAACCCAATTAAAAGCTATTAAACGTATCCTAAGATATGTTAAACATACTTTAGACTATGGCCTATTTTACCCTAAAAACGATTCATTTGATTTAATCTTATATTGTGATGCTGACTATGCTGGTTGTAAATCAGACTGAAAAAGTACAAGTGGAACTTATCACTTTTTAGGACATTCTCTGGTTTCTTGGTTTAGTAAAAAGAAAAATACTGTCTCATTATCAACAACTGAAGCAGAATATTTCTCTGCTGCTTTGGCTTGTTCTCAAGTTATATATGTGCAACAGACCCTAAAGGATTTTGGATTAAATATTTCAAAATTACCAATTTATTATGATAATACAAGTGCAATAAATTTATCCAAAAATCCTACTCATAATGCCAGAACCAAACATATTGATATCAGACATCATTTTCTAAGAGATAATATAAGTAAAGAGATTATTTCTCTTGAATTTATCAACACTGAGAATCAAATAGCTGATATTCTGACCAAACCCTTGAATCAATCAACCTTTACTAAATTAAGAAGAGAACTAGGTATTTGTTCTATAACTGAGATATAGAATATAAAAATAGTAACATATATATATTTAAATAAATAGAGAAAAACAAAATTGTCAAATTTTTCAAAGGGATGTCGACATGACCCTACCCCCCATGTCGACATACAACGGACATATTTGAAATTTTGATTTTCCCTCTAAAATCAGTTTGGTGGTTATATAACCACCTTATTTCAAATTCATCTGTCTTCTCACTTCATTTTCTCTGTAATAAACTTCTGAAAATACAAAGTTATGGCCTCCTCTTCTAAATCAAACCAAAATGCAACCATTTCCTTCACTTCTCCTAATTGTGGTCCATTCCAACGTACTAAATTGGCTTGAGTAATGAAGATCGAGGAAATTATAAAGGATTATTTGCAAATGCTGACTGAATTACAAGTCATGCAAATAAGGATGGCAAAGGAACAAGAGAAACAATGCAAGATTCTTAGAAATTTGCAAAAATTACTAACGATTAATCATGCAGACCCTATTGTGATTGAAGATGATTTCTCTTACATACATATTCAAAATCCATTAGAGGACGACGAAGAAGAAGAAGAAGAGGAAGTAGCACAAATGGACGAGGAGGATAATATTGTTTGCGTTAGAGAAGTAAGTTTTGACAAAAATGGTAATTTGGTTGAACAACATGGAAACTTTTGTCTCCATTACCCTAATTGTTCGATTCACAAGTCACCAATTATCAAGGACTCTCGTTAGATTGTTATTTTATTAATGTTTTTATATTTTGTGTACTTGTATATATTTGTGTCTATGTTTCATAAATGTGTAATGTAACATCATATATAATAAAATTAGATTTATGTTTCGCTTATTATACTTTGTTATTAGCATTTAGTTCCATAGTATTAGTTAAGGGGGAGTTATGTAGTTTAGGCTTAGTTTTTGTTGATGACAAAGGGGGAGAAATATAAAATAGGATAGTTAGGCTGTTAGTTAGGCTTAGATTAAGGGGGAGTTAGTAGATTAAGGGGGAGTTGTTGGAATAAGGGGGAGTCAGAGTAGAATCAGAGTTTGGTGGAGTATATTTTATAAACACAGGTTGTCATCATCAAAAAGGGGGAGATTGTTAGTTCCTGAGATGATGGTTTTGATGACAACAACCTTAGGACTTGTTATAAAATATAAATACTAATATATTTGTCAAGATATATATGTATATGTAGGATATATATGTGCAGATACTGAGAATGAAGACTGTACAGTATAGAGATTCAAGACTGACGAATTCAAGATTGTAGAAATCAAGATTGAAGACTCATGAGTATTAAGGTTATCAAGTGTTCAAGATATCAAAATAAGTAATAGAGTCTAGATTTATGTTAAAACTTCATAATAGCACTAAAATCTTTATTCTGATTTTAATTGTGGAATGGAATCCACCTTCTCACTTTAATAGTGGGATGGAACCCACGACCTTCTCTAGTGGAATGGAATCCACGAAATATTCAAAATAATTTATTTTAACTATTTTTCCAAAAACTATCTTTTTAAAAGTCATCTTTATCAATTTAAATGTTTAAGCCTTAATTCAGAAACTATTCTTATCATCTTTTAATATTTCGATCTCGAAATCATCTTTTGTTTTTTAAACTATCTCTTGATTTTAATATTTTAGCTTTAAATCTAAAAAATATATATTAAAGAAGTCTATACTTAGTTTTTAATATTACTTTTATATTATAGATTATATATTTTAAGATTACTTTCTAAAACTCTTTAATTAGTTTAAACTATATTTTACAAAGTTTAGAAATTGTTTTGACAAGTTTTAGAATAGAAATCGTTTTAAAGCAAAATCAATTTTCAAAAATAACATAGGCATGTCGACATCCCTATACCCCCCATGTCGACATGGTAGCCGTAGATTTTAAAATTCAAATTTTCAAAAGAAGTGTCTATTCGTCATAACCTTTCACAAATGGACATGACCGTTATTCTCCTATATATACCAGTTGTTTTCAACGAATTTTAAGTTAGTTTTTCTTCATTTCGTCACTCCTTCTCCACTCAAATATTCTCTTATATTTCAAATGCTTTAACAAATCTGCCGAAATCCTAAGTGAATCAAACTCGATCGTCTCTAGTTTGATTCTCTTCCACTCTCTCTCAAAGATCTCAGTGCTATTCAGAGTTGTAGGATCATTTGTAATCAAAGATCGAAAGATCGAAGTGTATCGAATCTCTCTCTATCAAATTGTGATTGGAAACGGTGTGATAGTAGCCCGTAAATCAATTGGGTGTGATTGTAGCCCGTAAATCAATTAGGTGATCTTGTAGCCTGGTTTAATCAAGAGTGTTTGCCCTGGACTCGGAGATAGGAGGGTGTATCTCGTGGCCTTGAAATCGAGGTTGTAATATCAACATTATATTTAAAAAGAAATGTACACAAGAAATTATGTGGGACTGGATGTAGGGTAACTCTGAACTAGTATAAAATTCTGGTGTGTTCTTTCCTTTACTGCTTTTATTTACTATTTGCACTTGTGTCTGGTTCTGTGATTGTCTCTGTGTTTGTGAATTGCATCTGTTTGGGTTTAATTTTAAATGATTTCAAAACGATTCATAAAATTAATTAAACACTATTCACCCCCTCTAGTGTTATTCTGCCTTGAGATCCGTAATCCACATTTCCTACAATATTTTGATGGAGTTAATTGTTTTAAAAGAAATTTATCTTTTGAAAGTAATGTTTTAGAAAATAATAATTCCAAATGGAATTTAATAGTTTGAAAATGGTTTAAAATGTGATAAATATCGAAATCATAGATTTCAACATTTATTGTTGTAATAGACGTTTTCGGGAAGTAAAGAAGGCATGGACTATAGCACCGTTGTTATAATAAATGATTTCCGAAAGGAAATGTTTTATATGGTATACAGGATTTATATATATACACACATATATAATTAATCGAATCCCTATACTAGTGTTTAGGGTTGTCATAATGATGTTTTACGCAACATTCCTTTTGACCCAAGTAAAGTGCCGTTTTGAAGAATACTTTCCTTAAAATTTGTATATATACTTATTTCTGCTTTAAGTTAATGGAGATATTTTCTAAGCATTAAAAACAAAATAATTTGTGAATATACTTATACTGTTGGTATAAGTACATGGGAATGTTTTCCATTATCGAATAATTTGAAATGGTTTTGTGAATATATTTTTTAAAGATGATTTGAAGTAAATATCGGGAAATTGATTTATTTAATAAAATATCAATTAAATGGGCCTAGTGACTGCTTATGTGCTAGATTATTGTTGCTTTGATAGTTAAATAACCGACTGTCAAATTTGGCCTCTTTATCGTTGTTGATCCGGAGAGACCGAGATCAGATTTATCCGAAAACCACTTTGGACCAATGTATGCGTTCGAAAGTGTAGATGTATGATGATGAAAATTGAAGACAAAGATCTTAAAGATGTACGACTACTTGCCACTAAACCCTCGGGGAAATTACCATATCGTATACTTATGGTGGCATTAGTGCTTCTTTATGGAAACCTTCGATATGCAAGGATTTCTCGCTACTAATCCTAGGGGTGACTCTTGACATGATGTGGTAGGAGAAGTGCCTTCGGTTTGTCCTATTCTTGGACAACTTGTATGGATGAATTTCCGTCCTTGCATTTTAAATTCATATTGATTGGTCTCTATAAACGTGTCATCTGTTTGGTGGCGGAGAAGGCAACTTCTCTTAGCTTAACACCCTTTCCTGAGACATACGTGCTCAAAAGTTATACGTTTGTAAAAATTTGTTGTGTGTTTATGGAATGACAATGTGGCAGTCAAAGTTAAATGTGCTATGTGAAAGGTAATCGTTACCTCTGGCCTCACAACCGAAAATGACCAAAACAGGGCAGATGCAGCAAAACTATGTGGTTCACAACCATTAGGATATGATCATCCCTTTCTAGATATATTTATTCCCGCTATGACGTCGGGTTTTAAATTATTGTGGTGTATGCGAAGAGGGCTTCAGGTAGGTCGGTAACGACCGAGATGTTGACATATTCGGTACTATCTAGGAAGAGGTAGGCCGGTCTTGTGTCGGTAGAGGTGCAGATTTTCTACAGCCTTGGTACATTCCTCTAGAGATGTACTATCAGAAGGTAGTCCCTTACTTGGTCATTTGTTGGAAATCCATTTTCCAATACGTGCCTGCCATTTTGATTGTAGAACCTACTTTGTGGCTAGTATGTACCAATTTCGACTATGATTAATATTATTTGTATACTAGACACTTGTATAATATAATAGAATTTAATATGAAATGTTTTTGTTATCGTAAGGTAAAAACCCGTCCATGTTTATGTGCGCCATGGTCTTACGAGTTATCTTTGTTTCGAAAAAAATTTATAACTTTAAAATTCAGTTGAGATGTGTTTTCTCATGCTGGTTTACTAGATAGATCTGCGCGTTCTTCCCTTTCAATGCTCGGTGTCAGACCGAGCATATTTACATATTTAGATTTGGATGCTTTGGATCTTCAGCGGGCTAGTTGGAGGTCTTTAGGACGTGTTCCCGTATTTGTTTATTTTCCGCTGCATTGTTGTTTAAATATCAACATTTGTGAGGATAGTTTATTATAACTGTCCAGGCTGATGATTGTGATTTGTTGTACTCTGATGGATGTAGATATATTACAATTTCTCTTTTGTAAAGTTCATTCATATTATATTATATGTCGTTCCACTGCATTTGTGAGATTCTATGATTGTTTCAGTTTCTTTTCCTCTTCTTCTTCCCTTCTCTTCTTCTTTCTTCTTTCTTTCCCATAACTATCCATCTTTCCGTTCAATTTGGGTTGGACATGTGTGGTTTATTGTCAGCTTGAACTGTGCGGATTTACGGGTCATTACAGCTGGTATCAGAGCTTAGGTTGTGCGAACACCTAGGCTTTAGTTGGTACTCATTATAGATAGGGTTAGTAATACCCTATAATGAGTTTGAGTGTGTGTGTATATGAGCACGTATTTGTTAGTGATTATAAAATTGTTTTATATTGTGTTAATTTATCTATTGAGTGGTTTATGAATTCTGATCGGTACGTGGGACGCCACAATATCGATAAGGGTTTTTAAACGCTTGAACAAGGCAAACCGACACAGCATTGTTTTGAGAAATTAAGTAAATGAAATAATTTTACCTAAATTGTACTTTATACATAAAGGAATAATTTTTCAAAAATTATTATAGTTATATATGGTGTGTTTGGTTGTTAGTGAAAGATAATATTTGATTATTATCATTTGTCATTTGTGTTATAATAAAAGTCGTTATTAATATAATGTAAACAAAGATAAACAATTAAAAAAATGATTTTATATAACCAAAGTGATATTATATATAAAGAAAATTTATAAATATGATTTGTAAATAAAAATGATTTGAGAGCTAAGAATTTGAGAATTTAAATCCCGTTGATTTTGAAAATTTTTATTCAAAGGTTTTGGAAAAATGATAATAGTATTATTTTGAAAGTATTTTGATTATAAACATTTTAAAAAGGATTTAAAAGAAATAAAAAAGCACTAAACTCACTTCGGTCATTGGAAAATAATTCTAGTGATGACTACAGCATCATCGGCATTCTTTTTGAGTTTTTGAGTGATGGATTGCTACCATTGGAGTGTTGTTTTGGTAAAACTAGTTTTGATTTTAAGTTTCAAAAATATGATTTGATATAAAAAAGAATTACATATATATAAAATTTCAAAATGATTTGAAAATAAAATCTGGGTTTAAATTCTAAAAGTTGTTAACTTAGTGTTTTGTTGAAAACATAAGAAACTAAGTTTTATAACTTATAAATTTTGAGAATTATCGAGTTAAAAAAAACCTTTACAAATTTGTTGAATATAAATGTTAAGAAAAGTATATTTGAAATTGAACTATGAAATGAAATTTAACTTAACTTAGTTTAAATTAAATGAATTTTGGAAAGGAATTTGACTCAAGTAAAGGTAAATGAAGTAAAATAATGAAATGAGTTAAATGAAATTGAATGTGATTTGTAATGAATTAATAAAATGAACTAATGAAATGGATATGAACTTAAGTTATAAAATGAAATTCAACTTAAGTCGTAAAATGAATAGAATATGGTTTAGAATGTTGTTTGATAGAATTGAATATGAACTTAAGTATAAAGTGAAATAAACATGAGAAGTGTTGTAGAACACGTTTATAAACTTAAGTAAAATTTTATGAAAATGATTCATAGATGAATTTAGTATGGAGTGAAATGTTATTAAACATAAAATGAACTAATGAAAATGAATATGAAAAAAATGAAAGTAAATGAATGAATGTGAATAAAGCAATATGAATAATCGTTATGAATAAACGATTGTAAATAAAAGAATTAGGAAAAACGTATGGGATATAACAAGAAACCAATTGAAATACATATGTAAGTTTTACGTATATTATTTTATTCGCATAACTGTTTGATTCAAATTCGAATCTACGATTTCGAGGTGATTTACGCCTATCCGAGTTAGGATTTTTCACTTGATTCTTGACAGCAAACACGGGATATAGTTTTTGATTGATTTTGATATTCTCTATCATAGTATATGGCTATGAAAGGAGAATAGTGGTTTCTAATCAAGGAACCGGATCTGAGTCCGCACTAGAGTGGTCGTATGAACTATACGGGTTCGGAAGTGAAATTATACGACCGAGCGAGCAATCAAGTATGGTTTTGCATACGGATGATATATGTACATCGTACGGGCTTTAATAAATTAAATATTGACATTGGAAAATGCAAATTGATATGGTTATGAATTAATTGGATGAATATTAATTATTTGATGGTTTCTCTTGTTACCTTCGCTACATTTGCATATAGTTATTGTATTAATACATGTTATATATTGATACTACTTTCTATATACATGTTCTCACCAGTTGTTGAGTGATTAGTAGGTGCAGATGGTGTATGCTTTGCATTTGAAGCTCTCTTTGGCATTATATTGATTGTATATGCTTGCTAATACTAATAAAAGATACATATCTCGGATTACATATCGTGTATTTATATATTTTCCTACGGGATGCCTCATCCTTGAAGATGAGATGTATATTTGTGATTATATATATTGTAAGTTTTTTCGATCGAACCGCACAAAGGAGACGTTGGCGAAATTTTTCGTAAATTTAAGGCGTTAGAAATTTTTTGAGAATTTTGGTTTTTTTTATAACTAAAAATTTGATTTTTGAGTTATAACTTGGAATGAATGAGTGGATGGTATTAGTTGGAATCTGTGAATGAATTTTAAAGACTTAGAAATTTACAGTCTATTTCAACTAATTGGTTTTGAAAAGTTAATGGGTTTGGGTATTTTACTTACCTTGGAAATTTCGAGGATGAAATTCTTTTAAGGATGGGAGAATGTAATGACCCAGAATTTCAGTAATTTAAGTTTGGAATATTTAGTTAATTTTAAATATTGAAAAGTTTATTTTATAAGTTAAATAACTTATATTTCAAATATAGTGATTTATTTGATAATTAAATTGTTAAATTTAAATTTCTCGAATTGTTTAAATAATTGAATCTTGAATTTAATGTGAATGAAAATGATTTCGAAAGTTGATTTAAATTCTATTTAAATAAGAAGGAAGATAGTAAACTTTCAAATTTGAATTAAAAGTGATTAAACTGATTTTGGAAATAACTTATTTTAATTAACATGTGAAAATAGTTTTTGGGGACACTGTCTCGGATTTTGACGAAACCAGTTTCATTGGATCCGTAATAGTGAATTATTATATGCCGTCAAATTTTGTGGCGATCGAACGTATCATTTGGTCATGCGAGTTCGAAACGCGTAGAAATTAATTAAAGGAATTTAAATTAATAATTTGATATTGAAAGCTAACTTCTGTATATGATGGAATTGGGTCTCGATACTAGTTCTATTGTGTTCGGAATAAAGGTATTTCATAAAGAACACCAGGCGGCACGCTCTGATTGGAGTTCGAAATATTTCGACGTGAATAGTGTTTTGTGAAACTTTATATAAAAGGACCTCAAGCCCACTTTCATTTGCAAAATCCTATCTAGGTTTTCACCAGCCGCCACTTATCTCTCCCCTAATCAACGACCATAAATCGATCGAGAGATTGAAGCGAAATTGGTCAAAACATTATACACGAAAGTTGTAGCCGTCGATGAGTAGAGTTTATCCATACCAATCGATCATCATCAGGCAGCACGTGGTGGAAGGAATTTGTCCCCGACGTGGCAGTTGATATCAACGAAATAGTGGCAGTCGGAGGCGAGATGTAGCACGACATCGGTGTTGGAGGGTAGCCGGCGTTTGGGGCTAGGCTTGGATAGGGTGCGGTGGCTCTAGGCGAAGCGGAGTAGTTCGATGATGAAAGTCAGTAAGGTCTAGATTTCATTTCAAAATAGAGGGAGAGGGATTAGGGATGCAAAATGGTGATTAATTATTGGGTAATTTGTAATTAACAAAATTAATTATTTTAATTAAATCAATAACTTATATAATGTATAACTTTTTCATACGAGGTCAGTTTTGAGCGCGATGAGTTGCATTTCCATCTTATCGATGAATTCTACGTTATGGAGTTGGACTGGATGGATTTGGAGCTAGTAGAAATTTGGTTTAAAATTGAACGTCCTTTTAATTTTAATTCAAACGAGAGCACTTGGGCGATTACTAGAATTTCAGTGAGTAAACTCACCACTCTGGCTTGCTTATATTTTTATATAAGTAGAAATACTTTTATTTATGTTGTTTGTTGCTTGTTGGATGATTTACTATATTTATTAGTTGATTTGAATATATTCCCGCCCCTAGAGCGGATGAGACCCTTTTACGCTCTCGTGTAAGAGCGGATGACTCTTTGTAAACGATCCCACCTTGAAGCGGTTGATTAACATTTTATGATTATATACTGCATGTGATGCAAGGTGGCATGTTGGAGGGATTCAACATGATTCCTTACCACTATTGATTTTACTTTTCATATATGTGGTGATATATGATATGTTGGATACCATATTATTGATTGTGATATAACTTGACTTATTTAGGCTATAGTAGCATTGGGCCTTATTTTTTGGTATTTTGAAATTCTAAAATAATGATTGTGAAGTGGAAATGATTTTTAAAAAGATTTTGGAATTTTATAATGTTTTAATAATTCTTGAATTATTAGAAGGAGTTTATTGAAATGAAATAAAAATATGATTTTTGGAATATTAATTTAACTGTTTTATGAAATATGTTAAATAGAGATTTTTAAACTCTATTATAAAGGTTTTGAAATTTATAAATAAGTTCATAGTTTTATTATAAATAAATACAACTTTTAAGAAGATGAAAATAGTTAGAAGTAAATAATTCTGAAATTGTTTAGATGAGAGTTTTATAAAAGTAATATTTTATAAATAAAGTAATAGATGTATAAACGGAGTTCTAGATATTAAAAATGAGATTTTTTTTATATAAGTAAACAAAGAGATTTATAAAGTAAAAGATTTATAAATGGATTTTTATAAATAAAGAGATTTTACAAATGAATAGATTTATAAAAGGAATTTTATATTAAGGATTTTTTACAAACAGAGGTTTTATAAAATAGAAGTGAAATTTATAAACGTAGTTTATAAATATAGAAATGATTATGTTGAAATTTAGGTACGAAGTTAATCGTTTTATAAGTGGTTTATCTATTAAAGGAATGCTTGAAAGTAATATTTCGATGGAGTTAATGGTTTTAAAGTAATTTATCTTTTGAAAGTAATGTTTTGGAAAATAATAATTCCAAATGGAATTTAATAGTTTGAAAATGATTTAAAATGTGATAAGTACCGAAAACATAGATTCCAACATTTATTGTTGTAATAGACATTTTCGGGGAAGTAAGGAAGGCATGGACTATAACACTGTTGTTATAGTAAATGATTTCCAAAAGGAAATATTTTATATAATATACAGGATATATATATATATATATATAATTAATCGAATCCTTATACTTGTGTTTTGGGTTGTCGTAACGATGTTTTATGCAACGTTCGTTTTGACCCAAATAAAGTGCATTTTGAAGAATACTTTCCTTGAGATTTGTATATATACTTATTTCCATTTTAAATATATGAATATATTTTCTAAGCGTTGAAAATGAAATGATTTGTTAATACACTTGTACCGTTGGTATAAGTATATGGGAATGTTTTCCATTATCGAATAATTTGAAATGGTTTTGTGTATATATCTTTTTAAAGATAATTTGAAGTAAATATTGGGAAATTGATTTAGTTAATAAAAAATTAATTAAATGGGCCTAGTGACTGCTTATGTGCTAGATTTTATTGTTGCTTTGTTAGTTAAATAACCGACTGCCAAATTTTGCCTCTTTATCATTGTTGATCCGGAGGGACCGGGATCGAATTTATCCGAAAACCACTTCGGACCAATGTATGCGTTCGAAAGTGCAGGTTTATGATAATGACAATTGAAGACTAAGGCCTTCATGAAGTAGGGCTGCTTGCCACTAAACCCTGGGGGAAATTACCATATCGTATACTTATGGTGGCAGTAGTGCTTCGTTGTGAAGATCTTCGATATGCAAGAACTTCTCGCTACTAATCCTAGGGGTGAGTCCCGACAGGATGTGGTAGGAGAAGTGCCTTTGGTTTGTCCTGTTCTTGGACAACTTATATGGACGAATGTCTAACCTTGCATTTTAAAATCACATTGATTGATCTCTATAAACGTATCATCTGTTTGGTGGCGGAGAAGACAACTTCTCTTAGCTTAACACCCTTTCCTGAGACGTACATGCTTAAGAGTTATACATTTGTAGAAATCAGTTGTGTGATTATGGAATGGCAAGGTGGAATTCAAAGTGAAATGTGCTATATGAAAGGTAATTGTTACCTCAGGCCTCACACCTAGAAATGACCAAAACATGGTAGATGCGGCAAGGCTATGTGGTTTGCAACCATTAGGATATGATCATCCTCTTCTAGATATATTTATTCCTGCTATGACGTTGGGTTTTAAATTATTGTGGTGTATGCGAAGAGGGCTCCAGATAGGTCGGTAACGACCGAGGTGATGAAATATTCGGTACTATCTAGGAAGAGGTGGGCCGGCCTTGTGTTGGTAGAGGTGCAGATGTTCTGTAGCCTCGGTATATTCCTTCAGAGATGTACTGTCGGAAGATAGTCCCTAACTTAGTCATCTGTTGGAAATCCATTCTCCAATACGTGCCTACCATTTTGATTGTAGAACCTACTTTGTAGCTAGTATGCTGGAATTTAATAACGGTAACAATTTCGGCTATGATTAATATTTTTTGTATACTAGACACTAGTATAATTGAACAGAACTTGATATGAAATGTTTTTGTTATCGTAAGGTAAAAACCCGTCCATGTTTACGTGCAGCGTGGTGTTATGACATACTTTTGTTTTGAAAAAAATTTATAACTTTAAAATTCAA
This sequence comes from Allium fistulosum, assembly GCA_030737815.1. Classification (NCBI taxonomy): domain Eukaryota; kingdom Viridiplantae; phylum Streptophyta; class Magnoliopsida; order Asparagales; family Amaryllidaceae; genus Allium; species Allium fistulosum. The sequence continues at coordinate 427,470,978 of CM060906.1, forward strand.
TTGAGATGTGTTTTCTCATGCTAGTTTACCGGACTGATCCGGGCATTATTTCCTTTCAATGCTCGGGTCAGACCGAGCATATTTACAGATTTAGATTTGGATGCTTTGGAGCTTCAGCAGGCGAGCTGGAGGTCTACGGGCCGTATTCCCGTATTTGTTTATTTTCCGCCGCATTGTTGTTTCAAAATCAACATTTGTGAGGGTAGGTTATTATAACTATCCTAGCTAATGATTGTGATTTGTTGTACTCTGATGGATGTATGTATATTACTATTTCTCTTTTGTAAAGTTCATTGATATTATATTATATGTTGTTCCGCTGCGTTTGTGAGATTCTGTGATTGTTTTAGTTTCGTTTTCTCTTCTTCTTCTCTTCTCTTCTTCTTTCTTCTTTCTTTCTTTCTCATAACTATCCGTCTTTCCGTTCAATTTGGATTGGACATATGTGGTTTATTGTCAGCTTGAACTGTGCAGATTTGCTGGTCGTTATAGCTTTCCCTTCTCCAGAGCCGAAGGTGGTGCAATACTAGAAGTTGGATTGACATCCAAAGCATATTCCTCCACCATTTGACCTTCACTCTTCAATTCCGAGCAATCTCTTTTCATATGTCCGAACTGATCACAACTATTAGCACTTTACTTTTTCCTGAGCTAGGGATGCCTTACAATCCTTTGCTATATGTCTCACTTAGTTGCAATTATAATAACTACCCTTCGAAAGATTCGTCCTATGGTTCTTTGCAAGCTGTCCAATCTTTTAGCATCTATTACAAGTAGCCACCTACTTTTGCTTTTTCCATCCTTGTGGTCCATTTACTTTGCGCTTACCCTATTGCTGGCCTTCTCATTCCTTAGCCTGATCTTTAACTAAAATTCATTCATAAAATTCAATAAAGCAGCCTCCACCAGTCCTTCAAACATGACTCTGTACGGTATCGGTTCAATGTAAGCTCCCTCATAGGTGAATTCAAACCCTTTGCAAACTTCAAAGCCTTCCTCTCCTAGGTGTTTAACTCAAATCCAAATCTGGCCAACTCATTAAACTGACTTACATACTCTCCAATTTTCATCTCTCCCAGCTTAAGGTGAATAAATTTCTCAAGCAACAGATCCTTCTCAACACCAGAAAGGAACTTCGTCTCAAAATCTTGACTTGAACATCGTCCAAGTAAAAGTATTCTCATTTACTTCTACTTTCACCACCTCGCATCAACATGTTGCCGCACCATGCAAATGCCAAGAAGCTAATTATCTTATAATAACATCACCAAGTTCTAACATGTTGAAAATCTTCTCATAATTATTCAACCATGCCCGAGTCACCGAGTATGGTTCCGTTCGGACAAAAGGCTTCCCACCAAGGTTGGAGAAATCCCTAAGCAATTTAGGAAAGTCAACAGTTGGTGGTGCTTGGCCTAGAATCACTCCTTTATTGTAGTGGTAGTGGTGGCAACAGGTTTAGTGAGGTTGGCACTAGCTTGGCTCATTGCATGAATATACCATTTGAACTATAATGGAACATTAACTCTAGAATATCTAGTACATCTACTCCGGTGCTAGTCCCTACCCGATCTCTGCTCCACCAGCATTGGCTATGTTGGTCTTTTTCCAGCTTCAATTGAACTGCTCATTTAGCCCATCTGTAAAAATAGGATTCATTCACAACTCCCTAATAGATGGTAAACAAAACTGGACTAGTAAATAGTATATGCATATGTACTTAATTCTTATATATAATACAAATACAAATATGCTCTCTCAATACGTTCCTATTTCCTATTCTAAAGGCATGTTTTGCTCTGATACCAAATGCAACAACCTGCCTTCGACTACTAATTTCGATGGTTGAATCGATGTAAACATCTCGAGAAACGAAAAGGATGTGTCGTTGGGGTTAGATAAATATACAGTTCTAACTAATAACTTTTAGAGTCTCATAGCAGAAGAAAATAAAATATAATACATCAATGATCATGATAACATCACATCACTATACATGTCTAACTATCAAATACATACGTATGTACAATACAAGCCAAGTCTAAACCGTACACACAGTCAAATCTAGGTTATAACACTTACTTACATCATATACACCATGTACATATAAGTCCCTGTCTCCAATACCATCTCTTTACCAAACTCCATCAACTTAAATATATAAATAAAAGTAAAGTAGAAGTAGTTTAGATATAAGTCGGGTAATGAACCATGCTTTACTCTATATATGCTACGACAATAATACTATAACATGATATGAGTCTAATGCTCGGTCGCCTCATGTTCTATGGTTCAGGTCATACCTAGTCATCATATACATCTAATCGAACTGCATCATCTTTATGTGGACTCACTTCACTAGACCGGCCCCATATTATGATAATCCACACCCCAGTGGGCCTGAATTTTCTCTAAATCGAAAACCCAAGTCCACCAAAGTACGGATCGTTGGTTTGGTATCCAACAAGTAAATAAATAAATGCATATCGGGACACTATCGATATAACTCACAAAAAAATAGTAAAGTACAACAAATCACATAGTTACTGAACAAGATTGACACTTCTAATATATAGTGTCCTTTTTAGTGTTGAGCATGCATAAGGAAACCCATCCTTCTACTGTTCTTGCCTTGAACTAGTACCTATCCCTCTAAAGCTACTGGGTTGTAATGAAGAGGGAGTCAGAACAACATTTCGGTGACTGGTAAATTATACCGTTTACATATAACACTAGTTTATGTCAATGCCTTCCATCACATGTTATGTCGTTTTATTTTACTTAGTCATCTTGACTGCACGTATGCATACGATACACCCCATCTACCCGAAGTAGACCATAACCACATACATGTTTGTGTGTGTGTGTAGTTACCACAGTCCCCCTTTTGACCAAGATACTATCCTCGCTAGTATCCTTAACCCAGCACCCCATAAGAATCCATCATCAACGTAGGATCATGCCTCATTGTCCTACATACCAAGGAACTCCCATAGTGCCTAACGGCTTTATATAGTTTAACTGTATTCTATCACCTTGGAGATTTTATACTTTTATAGTTAATATTGTGGACTCAGCTCCATGAACTATAGAGGAATCGGCTCCTCGGACTATTATGAACTCAGCTCCACGGACCATGGAGGACTCAGCTTCTCGGACTATTTGTGGACTCATCTCCATAGACTACCCCACTTATTTTGAAAGACCTCTTTTAAGGGTTTTCTAGCCTTTCCCCTAACAAATAAACAAGAAAACAACTATGATGGTGCATGACCTAACATGACCTACACAAGTAGGAGGTCTAGCCCATTAGGTGTAACCCTCGTCTTTCCTGTTGACCGCTAAAGATCGATGACATTCTCGACCTATGTAAGCTCCCACTCCCAACGTCTGATGCGTTTTTTAACATAGTGCATAAATCTAGATCAGAGAAGAGATTTGGATTTAATTTATATTTTTGATCCGGATTTATAATATACCTTGGCTTTGATGATTTGATTCAACCCTACTTTTCTTCTCAATTATCCTCTTCTACTTTCCACTTGTATATACGTATAAAATACAAACATTTTTTTTAAATTAAGAATTTTGTGGAGAAGAGAAAATGGAAGAGCTTCATCGTGCTTCAGAAAATATGAGAAGGAAAGTAAGGGGTTATCCCATATTTATAGGGGTTCGAATCAATGCCAGCCGTTAGATTAAACTATTTTAAATCTGGGCCGTTAGGCCACGTTGAAATTCTCAAATCGATAGTTCATCCGGTCAGTACAATTTCTTTCCACAAGTAACTTACTTAACGCTTAAGTAACGTTAACTCTAAATGACGGTAATTAACATTAGTTAATTATTTTTATTACCTTAATTACATATATATTTATTTCCAATTTAAAAATTTCAAACGCCAATAACTTTTTCGTTTGAACTTTGATCGAAAAACTTTATATATGAAAATTGATCAGAAAATCGCCATAAACCCAATGGTGTAAGTTTCGTATCCAAATTCCTACGTTGTTAAAAACTCTATTTCGACGTTATTATTTTTTAATCAGTTTCTTTTTATGTTAAAATTATGGGGTGTTACATTCTTCTCCCTTAAAAGAATTTTGTCCCCAAAATTCCTCAAGGGCTGAATCATATAACATAAAGCGCAACCAATCTAATCTGACCGACAAATTAGCGTGCAATCAATATTGCAACCAATAGTGTACAAGTGCATGGTATATCACAACATATACGACATGTATGTAGAATAATTCTAAATCAGCGCCTCTTATACGAATGCATTCTTTTTAAATAATTTTAAAAATATGGTGCAAACATCCTATATATACTACCAGTTCTATATGTATACAAAATTTAAAAATCAAAACTTTGTTTTCTCATCCAAATTTTCCCACACTTCTACGAATAGAAGTATATTTCAATCAATTTTGCATCTAATCCCTACTATCCAATACCTAGCACACAATTTTCTAACATCCAAAATTTTGGAAATCCAGTTTTCAAAACCTATACTCTTATATCGAAAAAGGGGTTTAGATGGAGAATTCCATGTATCCATCCTTCTCTTGTGTACCCTTTTCCACTGTATCTTGGAACTTCTTTTCGCCCCCATCCTTTTCTAACTTTTCCAAGTACAGTCCACATAAGGAAATTTACTTTTAAAATTTTAAAAATTTTAAATTTTAAAACAGTTATTTAATACAAGTTTGGTTTACCTATTGACAAGGTATGGAGAAAAAGATTCATAGCTAAAACAGCTTTTTCCCCTGTCACCAACTATATCTTATTTTACTGTTGCTTCTGATGCATAGTAAAATTCATACTTCCTAACCCATCCACTTCTTTCCCTACTAAGCATGTGGCGTTTCAAAAATAAAAAAATTTCCTCCTTTTTTTAGCATAAAATCTCTTTAGATTAAATTTTGAAATATTTTGGAAAAAATTTAGAAATTTACAGTTTTACCATCATTTTTTCCAAAACTTTTCAAAAATTATTTCATCTCCATAATCAATCATTTTGAACAAAACTTTTAAAAGCATATTTTTTTTCAAAATAATATGTCACATCCTATGCAGTCGGGGTTTAGTCAATAGTTTAACGTTCATAATGGACTCTGTTCTATTACACGGCAAATGTCAATTTTAAAAACTTTTTCATTTATTTCAAAATAACAACCAGCACACAAGTTCATTTATAAATTTTGGCTTTTGAGGCATTGGGATAGTTATCCATGGTATCGCAACAACCTTTCCCTTTCCTTCACTCGCCAAAATTTATCTTCTCGAACCTTTATTACATTTTAGGACTTCATTTTACTTTTCTTTTAGTGGCTAATTTAATAAATTCCCTAATTTATTTTATAAACTTCTAGCATTTTATATTTTATCTTGCATCAGTTAAGTGTCTTTTCTGAAATTTCCTTGTTTTACTGTTTTTCAAATAATACCGCGTCAACATAGAAAATAAAAAAAAGAGGAAATTTCCATTAATATCGTATGCATTTTGTACAAACAGAAACAACTAATGCTAACAACCCAAACCTAAAAGAAACAATTATTTGAAGCAGCCCTTCAACGTCAATTGACATTTATGATGTTGTAGGCCCATCACCCTACTAAAATCAATTGGACCTTTCTAACATGTCATTCTATTGTGATTTTGTTTGTTGATTTCTTGCCCACCTTTTTGTGTTTATGAGCTATGATTTTAGGGGCCTTGATTGTTTTTACTCTTTCTTAGCCTTGTTTGAACTTTGTTTTGTGATGATTTTGGTTACATTTTCGGGTTGTTAAATCACTTTAATGGTCTTGTTTATATTGAACCCTTGCTCTATGTTTTAAGTGCTAAGTATAAAATTTGTTTATACCTATTTGTAAGTTATTTAAAAAGAAATTTTTTTTTGGAATAAATTATTTTCAATTACAAAAATATTTATACATGGTAAAATGTCTAATTTGGAAAAGAATGTGTTGAGAAATTATATATATGTTTGCATATACTTGAAATTTCAAACTGATTGCGGGAAAGTTTTATACAAATATTGTTTTGAAAGAGAGAGTTTTTAAAGGAAATTGAATTATTTAAAAGTTATAAATGAAGTTGTATGAAATATATATATATATATATCACTATTGTTTTCAAAACTATTTTCATGATTCTCTAATAAATATGATTTCCTATTATTTAAAAGAGTTTAAATTAAATCTTAGATTTTATGATTTGGAACATTTTCATGTGAATTTTGGATTTTAAATAAAAGTTTTGAGAACCCTAATTCTATAAATTGGGGAATACAAATAATCAACGTAGTGTTACCAATTGGTTTAAATACTCTCGAGTAACACTTCATCGAATATTGCACAACTCATTAAATAGAATGTTGAAGTGTGATTTACCAATCCATTAGCGAATACCGGACCGAGTACTATGAGACGCTTTGGTTAAATTCTTGCGATTGCATTTGGTGTTTGTATTTAACACTTTAGAGTTGTATTATCTTTTGGTGTGTGGCATGGGGCTGCTAGATCCTTAAGAGAATACGGTTTAGGTTTTCCAATAGTATCCGTAACGAGTAAGATTTACTAGCTTCTAGTAAATACTTGAATTTCACCAAACGGTATGGGACATTTTGGTTAAGTTCTCGTGATTACTAAAGGTGATAGGACTTTGCACTTTAGAGTTTACTCTCTTTAGATGTGCGACATAGGGCTGCTAGATCCTTAAAAGTAAACCCATGGATGTTTATACGATCCTTGTGATCGATTGAGATTTTGTTTTCTTGGATTTGATATTTGTTTTCACAGTATGGACAATCATTGATATCGAATCGGTATGAGTGATAACACCTTTTGTTTTCCATGGTATGTGTACGATCATTGAGATCCATATGACTTTGTTTTCTTGGAGTTTTGGAGATTATTGTTGTTATGCTTCCGTGTTTTGCGATTAAAATATTTATATATCTTGAAATGGACTCTAAGTTAAACTATTTCAGTTCTTTGTTTATATTTATGGCATTCATATTTATTCTAATGTCATATACTCTTATGTTATATCTTCTTCTCACATTCTGGATATTTAGAGATTGTTTGACTCATTTATTTAAATACTCGGGTTAGGCCGAGACTTTTTCAGGTTTTCAGGATGCTCAGACTTTTGGGTAGGTGTGCTAGCATATGATAGACATTTTGATATCTTAGTTTATCTTTTATAGTATATTCACATGTTGTATTATAGGATGCACTATTGAGATAGTGACTTATTTTGGATGTATCTCATGTGAGCCTAGTATATTATTTTGTAGACTCATGGTATGTATTGTTGTAATACCCTTCAAAATGAACCATAAATAAATGAAGTAAATTGAATTTAATATGATAAGGGTTGAATATGGAAATTTTATAAAATTTGGAAATTGACCACGAAAGTTATTCCGTTGCGTTCGGGGTGAAGTTTTGACCTGTTTCCATTTATAATATGCTGAAAACGGAGCTCAAACGAAGAAGTTATGAGCGTTTTAAGTTTTCAAATTTAAATTAATTTAGTTGGAATTCAAATACAAATGAGAATTTAAATCTAGGGTTTGAATTTTAAAAATTAGCTTGGGGCTAAGTAAACATTAATTAACGTTTAACGTTAAAGTTGATTAGGGGAAAAAAATCAACTAAAAGCAACAGAAATAAAAACATTCCCAAAACAACGTACCGGTCGACCCCTTTATTAGGACCGGTTCACTCTAGCGGTCAACCGGTTGAAGGGGGCGGTCGATCGGTCGTGCCTGAATAAGGGCAGTGGTGGTTAAAGTTTGAGGGTATGAATGGTCCAAATTTCTCCATTTTAAACTATTTTCATCCTACGATTCTGGTGCGTTTCAACCCCTATAAATAGAACCATCCTCTCCACTTTTTATTCATATTATTTTGGGGAATACGACAAAATTCTACCATTTCTGCCTCTCTAATAAGATTTAGAAACTCCATAGAGAATTCAACCAAGAATTCAACTTATTTCTTATTTGTTTCTTTTTCCATCAATCTATTCTTATCCTATTCTTCTCCAATTATTCTGAATCTAATGAATATATACCTTGTAATGGCCCTAATTTTGATTAATATTATTTAGGACATTTAATTAGTGAAATTAAATGAAATAATGAAATGGTTAAGGGATTGAGATTTGTGTAAATAAGGGGTAGCCGTGCCAACTTAAACAAATGGACTAAGGGAAAATGGAATAAAATATGTTAGGGTAGTAGATGAGGGGCAAAGTAGGAATAAGTCATATCCTTATACCCTAAACCCTCATACACGTTCATTTTCACATTCAAAACAAACAAATACTAGAAAGGCCGGTCACCATTAAGGGAAAAGCAAGAGGAAGATAAGTAAGAATCAAAAAGAAGGAAGCTTAAGCAACTTAATCTAAGATCAAATCCCAACTCCTTAATCACAAGCTAAAGGTGAATAATAGGTTATATCTCATGTTTTCTTATTTCCAGTTTTAGATTGAGATCTGGATTATTTTGCAAATGTTTTCCATGTTTGATTGTTAAAATGGATATATATGCTTGTTGATGATTTTTGATATTTCAAATGGATTTTATGATAATTTTTAATGTGAAAACCCTATTAGATGACATCCAAATGCCTTGTATTTTTATATAAGGTCATAAATAATATTTTGGAGATGGGTTTTAAATTTTATAATTTTCTGAATTAATGTGGATTTATAATGAGTTTTCTAGTGAAGAAAATAGTTAATTGGATTTGAAATTAATTACTGCTGTTTTATATATGTTTTGGGTCATAAACTTAAATATGTTAGAAAACATATTAAAAACGATTTATGAGAATTTTTGTAGAATTTTCCTAAGTGTTTTAATAAGTATATAAAATTATTTAAGGTATGGGAATTAAATGTTTGTATATTTATGAAAGGAGAAGCGGCATTTTGTAAATATTTTAAATTGTTTATCTCTGAAATTCGGTAGTACTTTTAGAAAAGAAATTAGCAACAAATCATGTGTTGACAAACAAAGCAGGTTAGTTGAAAAGAAAATACTTTTTCAAGTTAAAAATCAGTTTTTATAAGACTTTGTTGTTTCGCCACTTTCGTCACCTTCCTTTCGACTTCATCCATGCGCCTCTAACTAATTCAATACCAATACACATGGTATCAAATACTTGGTATGTTGTGGATTGGAGATAGACGAAAGGTATAGAGTCGAAACAGGGGTTCCGAAGGGGTCGATGCCTTGTTTTGCTTTTAAAAGGAAACACGCATGCTTTGCTTTCGAAAAGAATGCTTTCGACTTAGATAGCTTTCGACTTAGCCAAATGGTTTTAAAGAATGGTTTTGAAAGAGGTTGCACCTTTGTTTTATAAAGAAGCTTTCGAAGGGGGTCGAAACCCTTTGCTGTCGCATCCTAACTTTCAAATCAATGCCTTTGAAATGGTTTCTTTGTTTTAAAACCTAAGCCGCTTCTCTAGTGCTTTCGAACTGATAGGTTTCGACACCATCCACTTCTTTACTTAGGAAATTGCTTTCGAAAGAGTGCTTTCAACTTAATTGTTTTAGGACCCTTTGTTCTATTGAAAGTTAAACCCAAAGGTTTCGAAAGGAATAGTTTTGGATGGTTTCGAAAGGCTGTTCAACATGTTTTACTTGCACCCAAATTCTTTCGAAAGGTTTGATTTATGTAAAGGACTTAATGCTTCGAAAGGTATATGATAAAGGTATCGAAGGGATGGTTCCCTAATGTTTTCAAAAGGTTTTAAATGGAAGATTCAAATGTTTTCGAAAGGCACGTTTAAAGTGTTTTAAAAGAGGATGTCTAAGATTTTATATAGCTTTCGAAAGAGATATTTTCAATGTTTTCGAAAAGTCTATTGTAAATGGCTTCGAAAGGTATGTTTTGGCCTTTCAGCCTAAGGTTACAAAGTAAAGTAGTTTACTTGTATCGAAAGGGGTACTTTCAGTGGTTTCGAAAGGGGTTGTTTATAGCTTTTAAACAAAGGTTTTGAATGTGTTCATCAACAATGTTTTGTGTAAAGTATATATATAACATGGCAAAGTGATTTGAGTAAAGCATAGAATATTTTCCTTGTTTAAGAATGATTTAAAAGGTTAAATCAAGTTGAAAGAAATGTTTTCGAGGGAAATTTGAAGGGTAGTTGACCCTAAGTAAATATCTCAGATATTAGAATACCGGATGGGACTGGTATGGGGTCTTGCCCTAAACTTTAGCCAATAGCCCCTAGCTAATATAAGTCCAAAATTCCAGTGTGTAGGGCTTTGTCACAGGTAAGACTAAAATGATGTTACACACAAAAAGGAATATACATAGTAGAGATAGGTCATTGGTAGGCCCGCAAAACCATTAGGATCAGTTGACCCTAGGAGAAGTAACTTATGGACAGTTCATCCAGAAGAGTATCTAACAGAAGTTAGATTATTTGTTTAATTTGTCTGGTAGGCCCGAGTTAGGCAAAGGTTAGTAGTTAGCCAAACAAAACTATAGTATTCTAACAGATAGTCTATTGATTACCTGATTTGTATGCATACATGATATTGTTATTATTGTTTTAACCAGTTTGGTTGCAGGATTTTGACTTGCAAAAGATATGTTTTAAAAAGGATATTAGTGAGGGAAAACCCGTTCCGCTAAGCGGCGTGGTCTCACTTAATATAAAATAACCGAGATGTATAGTATTATTCACACTAGGCTTTATGTCTGACTCAAAGTTTATGTTTTTCTCCTTAAACTCTCAGGTGCTCAAAATTGATTTGAGTAGGTTGAGAGTTGAGTATTTATCGGTTTTAGTAGGTGGACGAATAAAGCTTCCGGAGACGAGCAGTAGGCTGATGCTAGCTATTTAGGAGTTGTTATGTTTTTATTTCCGCCGTGATGTATTAAGACAGTTTTTGTCTATTTAGTACTCTGATCATCCAAGAGGGCATCTTCATATGTCGCTCTTGGTGTATTTATGCAATAACTATATTTGATATGAACCTGGGAAACGTTTGGAATTATTTAATTGGATATGAAACATGATTTTGTGAAATGTAATTAGAAAAGTTGTTTTTGAAATTTGTAATTTTGTTTCATAGTCATGTGCTTCTGATATTGTGGATACCATTAACATTACCATATTTTATCGTCGGAAGTTAATACTATAGATGACTGCAACATCTGTAGCGCTTAGCTTTGGGCCTCAAGGTAGGGGATGTTACACCCTACTAAAAATCAAATGGACCTTTCTAACATGTCATTCCATTATAATCCACATTTCTTAACTTCTTTTTGGCTTCTAATAATTAAGGTCCATCCATTACTTACATTATCACAACCAATTATTGGATAAACTGTGCATCCACACACTGTAGTGAGTAAGAAATATAAATCATGCACATTTAGAATAACTCATTGGCAAATTGACTTTGCGGGATAACTTTTCCAGCATCTATCTTGCCTTCCTTAACCTTGAGGCTACCAACATTCTCTATGCCTGTTTGTCATTTTATTACCCTCTATTACTATCTTCTCTTAATCCAAATCTCTTGATAGTATTATCAAATTTTTGGTATTTACTTTCTTTATCCTTGACCTTTCTTACAAGCTTACTCTAGAACTCACAGAAGTATACTTTGATACCATTCCATTGTGGGTTCTTCTTATGGCTTGCACACATTTCTAATAATACATTCCTAGGTTCTCATCAATATTCCTTACACACTACTAGGATTTCTTATTGCCACTCTATGAGCAGCCATCGCTATTTCTTCATAGCCTTACCTTTTACCCTGTCTTACATAGCCAATCATCCCTATCTACTCCATATTGAAATTTTGGTTTGGTTTTCGCCACTTTTTCTAAAATTAAAACTTTACAATTATAAAGTACTTAATTCCCAAAACATTTACCTTTAAAAGTACAAACTTAGAAACTCTTTATTAAATTAAAAAATAACTAGATTTCTTAACTTTTAAAACTATAATTTAGAATTTTTGAATTAAGCTTATTCATCAAGTATAAAAATAAATTGTTAGCAGTTTAACCTTTAAAAGATCCTTTCTTTTTTCCCCTCAAATCTACTTTTTCTTCAAAACCTTTTCACAACAAAGATTTTAGTACTTAAAATTAAGATTTTTAACTCAAACCATTTATTGAGTTTTGTTTTAAAAACTCAATTCTTATGCCAAGCCACTTCTTTAAAAATACACTTAACAATGTTTCCAAAACATCTTTGACAATTTTAAACAATAAAAACCAGAGTAGACAAGGGCACTTTCTTCTTATTATTTTCCTACTACTCATTCTATCTCCTCTTCCAATCCTTGATGGAGTCTCTAATATCATGTGAGGGGGACCTTTTAAGAGATCCATTTTCCCATGTGCACCGCCATGGAAGATATCCATTTTCCCTTATCTTGCCTCTAATTAGATTTCTAGTATTATTTTTAATATAATCCCCTAACATTATTTCTAGTTGCTACCATTATTTTATATATAAATTTCTAATAATGTTACTACTATTTAACTTTCTTCTACCTAAACTGCTCTTATTTAAGTTGCTTCTCTTTATCCAAATTTTTCTATCAATTAACCGTCTTCTTATTGACTACAGTGCATTCGCTTACTGCTTTTATTTTCCGGATCTAGTTTTCTTTCCTATACTATTTACCCAATTTAAAACTAGTACCACTTCCTATTGTCCACCCCGAAAAGAATTTTACAATATACATTTTTTCATTTCAGAAAAATCAACTAGCTATACATACGTTCTATACATTCTTTTCAAAAGAAGTAGCATTTATTAAAACTCTATTTATTGAGATTTCCGATTTAACTAATTTTAATTTCTACAACAACCTTTTATTTAAATAAAATAAAGATATTTTATTTTCCAAAAAATTTAATATTTACTTTTAAAAAAATATGGTTTTTCTACCTTCAAATAATTCCTTTGAAAATCATTTCATATATATTATTTATATATTTTCTCAAACTTTTACATTAAAGTCATTTTAATTTTTATATTAAATTCTTTCAAAAAGGGTCAGACTCGAAGTGGAATTTTATTCGTCCCTTCTTCTAGACTTTCCTTCTTTTCTACTTGCTTTCTAACTTATCTCCTTTTTCCAAATATTAAAATTTGGCTATCATCTTGGAGTGACTGCTACATGCCTTCCTTCAGGAACTTATTTCTTCCAGATATCTACAATATATAGACTCTTGTTTTCCCCTTATCTGGAGCTATTGTACGTCATCAATCGAAAATCCTATGGAGATCTACAACCATTGGGCTATTAGGGGCCCAATTAGGAAGTCACGTGCTATCCAGCTTCTAGGACCATCCATATATTGCACTCATGCTCTTCTTAAGTCAACGCTTTCCCATATAGCCTATTTCCTATGGGGTAATTGGAATAAGTGTACATCTCCAACTTCCTTCATTGCTCCGACTCATAATCGACTTGTCCATATTTTCAGAATATGGTTACAACAACTCTATAGTCAGAATTCATAGAATTTGGCATATAATATTTTATAATTATAGGTAAAAATACAAATACGCTCACTCAACATTTTCTAATTTTAAAGATCGACTAACCTGGCTTAGATACCAAATGTGACAACCCGCCTCCTAGTGGGCCTGAATTTTTGTTAAATCAAAAACTCAAGTCCACCAAAGTACAGATCATTGGTTTGGTATCCTGCAAATAAACAAAAAATGCATATCAGATCACTGTCGATATAACTCATAGGGAGTAGTAAAGTATATTAAATCATATAGTTCCTGACCAAGATTGACACTTCCAATATTTAGTGTCCTTGTCAGTATTGAGCATGCATAAGGAAATATGTTCTTCCACTCCCACATTACACCAATGCCTGTCCCTCTAAAGCTATCCTGTAGGTTATAATGAGGAGGGGGTCAAAACAACGTTCTAGTGACTGGTAAATTATACATTTTACACACAACACCGGTTTATTCTGATTGCCTTCCATCACATGTTCTGTCCTTTTATTTTACTTAGTCGTCTCGACTCCACGTACACATACAATACACCCCATCTACCTGAAGTAGACAATAACTACATATGTGTGTGTTTGTCTGTGTGTGTATAGGTACCACACCCCCTTTGGACTAAGATACTATCCCTGCTAGTATCCCTACCCAACACCTCGTCAAGATCCATCATCAATGCAGTATCATGTCTCATAGTCGTGCATACCAAGGAACTCCCACAGCGCCTAACGTCATCATATTGTTTAGTCGTATTCTATCTCACCTTGGGGATTTTTTACTTGTCTGTTTCCTATTGTGGACTCAGCTCCATGAACTATAGAGGACTCAGCCCCTCAGACTGTTATAAACTCAGCTCCATGAACTATTGATTACTCAGTTCCTCGGACTATTGTGGACTGAGCTCCAACGACTACCCCATTCATTTTGAAAGACCTCTCTTAAGGATTATCTAGACTTGCCCCTAACTAACAAACTAGCAACCAACTGTGGCAAAGCATGACCTAACGTGACCTACACTAGTAGGAGGTGTAGTCCGTTAGGTGTAACCCTTGTCTTTCCCGTTTACCATACATGACCGATGATGTTCTCGACCTATTTACAGTTCCTACTCCCTAACATGGTATCAATACACTGACATGGCGCCGATCTTTACTCACCATCCCATTTAGATTACCTAATGTAATCAAGGTAATAACCCTTAAACATTAAAGCAGAACTTATTGGGGTATTTCTTCACCTACACGCAACCGTAAACAATTCCACAGGTCCTACAATTGGATATGTCCTACACCAGTATAATGTATACACAACTACCGGTAACCCCTTGCGGTGGGCAGACTTCTATTGTGTAACACTACTGACCTCGCATTCAAACCCATTTTGGTGACTACGTCATTCTTATCCACTTAAGTATTTTCTTACTTTAATAATTCACACCCATCATAAATGCATACTTGAGGCTATGTATATATATGTATATGTACGTATGTGTGTGTATGTCTATATATATATATATATATCAATTTATACATGTTTGATTATTATGCCCCCGCTGTTAACTATTAATGAAATTTCTTTACTTCTACATGCGTTTGCATCTTATTTAATTTAAGGTCATTTACCGCTTTCTTTTAAAAGATCTAAATATATTTTCCCATTTGCTTCCCTTTTTTCACTATTTAATTTTCTATCTCTATTCGCTTTTTTAACCTTTTATTTCCCTCCCTTATTTAGAGGACTTTCCATACCCTTTTATTATAAATTATTACTTTCCTACATTTCATCATTTTTATTCAATTTTTCTCTTGCTTACCGCATATATATTAACCCTTCTCTTAGACCATTATTATTAACTCATTTATCATTCTTCAATTAATCCTTATGGGTTTCTGCATTTAATGCATTAGAATTACATCTCTTCCTAATGCAAAGATTAACACTGTAAGTTTCTATATCTTATCCAAAGGGAGAATTTGTTACGTTTGAAATTACAAGGAATTATCTTTTTTCATAGTTATTCAAATAGGCAGTACAAAATACGGTAAATATCCCTATTTTATACATCTCTTTCTTTTAGGCGTATTCCTTGTTATTTTAAACGATACACTTTTATTTATAAATCTGTACTTGGTAATCCATAGAAATTCACATTGCAACACCCTATATTCCAATGAATTAAAATACTACTTAAATCCCCATAATTTATTTTGATAACTTAACCTTCATTTTCACTTGCGAAAGTCGTTTAATTCTACAGATCTGGAACTATCAAATAATTTTATAGGTTTCAGGGACTACTAATACCCAATACAAAATTCAGAGATTACTACCTAACATTTTTTAGATCCATATACATGCAATATATAATTCAAGTTATCAATTGTAGAATATGTAAGAAGAGTTTATAAATTCATTATACCTATATAATTTTAGCATACAGCTG
The DNA here is from genome assembly GCA_030737815.1 of Allium fistulosum. Taxonomy (NCBI): domain Eukaryota; kingdom Viridiplantae; phylum Streptophyta; class Magnoliopsida; order Asparagales; family Amaryllidaceae; genus Allium; species Allium fistulosum. The sequence goes on from CM060906.1 coordinate 427,486,957, forward strand.
CAATTTACATTTTAGTCATACAAGAATATATTCACAATGATATAGATTCAATATTATATAAAAATATGTAATTTCCCACTCACCTATTATATAAAAATACGTAATTTTAGCATGCAACTCCAATTTACATTTACTTGGTGCCACTTTAGAGTTTCACCTCCAAGCTTTTGTAGATGCGTAGCCTTGATAGCTTTGCAATGCCACAGATGTCATGCAATTTCGTTGAGATTTGAAGGAGACAGAGTGTTTGAATTTTTGGTCTATAAAGAGGAAGAATGAGACAAAGAGAAGGAGTGATCGGTCTTTAGAAAACTAAAAGTACATGAGTTGGTATTAAGTGGAAGGTAGGAAAAGTAACTATTTGCTCTCGAGTTCAAATTTCATATTCTAAATTCTGGTGCTCGACCAGCTCGATGGCATTTCGGCCATACTCCTCCATACAGACTCCAAATGAGGTAAAACAAAATATTGCATGAACCAAAAAAATGAGACGACCGCAATAGTGTCGGTTTCGTTTTCAAGTTCCAAAGTTTGAAAAATGGTCATTTTGCATCTTCTTATTTTTAATTTATATTATTAACACATTAAATTCAATTATTTTCACATTATTATATTATTATTATTTAAATAAAATATATATCGAAATTTCGGGATATTACAGTTCCCCAACACTAAAGGTGGATAAAACCATGCCATAGTCTCCATCAATTACTTTAGAAAGTGGGTTGAGGTAGAGTCCTTAACTGGGTCAACGGACCTAAAATCCTAAACTTCATGATTAGGAACATTGTCTTTCGCTTCGGGATCCCAAAGAAAAATGTCATTGAAAAATACACGCAGTTTGAGAGCGGTATTTTCCAGGTTTTCTACGAGAGGAATGAGATAGAGAAATGCGTCTTCTTAGTCGCCACCCCCAAGCAAACAGATAGGTTGGGGATGTGAATAAAGACATCAAATCAATGTTGAAGAAGCGACTCACCAAGTAAAAGGGAATTGGGTTGCAGACCTTTTCTCATACTCTAATCTTATTGAACCTCAAGCCGCACATCGATTGTGATGACCTTCATACACCTTTAGCAACCAACATACTTGTATAGTGCATTGTGGAGGTCCCCATGATGCAAGATGGTAGCCAAGAGTGTAAGTAGATAAAATCCAACCATAGAACTCGTAGAACATCTTATAGCGCATAGACAAAATATAATAATCAGATATATGTAAAATAGGTAAACATGCTATAATTAAGTGAGCTAGAATAATAAGAACATATCGGTTCATTATAGTTTTAGAAAATAATAAAAATAGAGTTTATACATCCTAATCTCTAAAATAAACTCCATAACTATCTTTAAAGCATACAACTATTGACATAAGCTCATGGTACTATGCATCGAAATATAAGCGATAGTAAGCTCCAAAGTATGATATACGAAAGCGTAGCCTCCTACTCGTACTCCGTACAACACCATGCGCTATCCAGAATTGTTATTCCTAATCTACTCATTTAAGAGTACCAAGATAATAAGAAGCAAAGCATAAAATCTCAGGTTAGACAATAGTCTAGTGTGAGCGGTACACCATTTCAAAATACTATAAAAACCGTATATAGTAAGTAGGGGCATAAGGTATGAATACCCATAACTGTCCTATCCTTGCATCCAAGGAGTTAGCACGTAAACACGGTATATGCTAAACTACTATCACAAGTGGGAAAATATGAGGAATATGGGTATGACATAGCATATCGGGAACACAACAAACTTAGCATCCATTATACATCCTTAGATATCTCACTCAAGTGCTTCAAACTTAAGATAACTCTTACAGATTCTCAACTCATTGCCTATGTAGATGGCTAGGGACCGGACACACGTAGACATCCAAAATATAAGTACATGTAGACTACCCTTGGTACACGCAGACTACCTTGTCCCAACAATGAGCATCACAACCTCAGAGTTACCTATCGGTCCCTTAGCACACATACCGATAGTAGAACTACCTCGTAGATGCTCAACTCATGCCCACACTAATGGCTAAGGACTAGGCACATGCATATGTCCAAAATAAGTGTACACATAGACTATGACTATTCTGGGTGCAATCAGACTACCCTTTCCCACTAACAAGCATTACAACCTCATGTTCTACTCTATGAGCCATCACACAGAACTCGTCCTCTTGGTCCGTCACCAGATGCCATAGTCACTTGTCACATCGAGTCATCAACTTTGGAATTCCTCTAGACACCTACCGCAAGTCATAGTGCCATCGTACCAATGTTCCAGAGTCATCACCACCGTCGTCGTGTAGAAGCGCTACATCATCGCTTCAGTAGTGGCCATACGAAATCCAATGTCATCCCACGTCATTTGGAGTTGTCTACTTCACATCAAGTCATCCACTAGGCCCCTGGGAAAAATCCCAAAGCAACCCCAAAACGACCGGACCTAATTTCATGTCCAGGACCGACCCTAAGCAAACATTCAAAATTCCCGCGCATGACACCAAGCACCGACCGAGCAAATTTTCTTGCTCGGCCACTGATCCAATTTGTTATTCGGGACCAACTTCAAGCAAACACCCAAAATTCCCAAGTTCAAAACCAAGCATCCCCAGATAACTTTTCTTGCCTGACCACCGAAAGACATCACTATCGGACAACATTTGATGTCTGGTTTTTCCCCATGACAACCCCAAGAAAGGCCCAGGCGAACCTCTCAGTGACCCCAAACGTGACTCCAAGCACCACTAGGCATAAATGCTGTAGTAGGTCAAATTTTCAGTTTTGCATCGATTTCACCGCTACGCTCTGTTATTTGACCCGCATGCATTCTGTGACGCCCCACCTCTATGCTCACACTAGCCAAGGACACTACTGAGTAATGCCGTCAACTAGCGCTAAGAATAAGGCTGTTAAGGAGCGATCATCTATGTAATTGCCTTGTGCGAGTACCGATATGTCAGATAGTATAACATGCAATTCATTTCAAGAGGAAATCCGACATACCGATACAAACTCAAAGCTACCACACAGTGGCTAAGTGGACCTTGGAAACAAATATAGAAATAAACATAACACAAATCAGTCACAGATATTCATATCACAAAGGCAGAAACAGATATGAATATAACACATAAAAGTGTACATCAAAATAGTGGTCGAAGAAGATCCACTACAACACAAAAGAATAGATACATGTGCTAGACAAAAGAATAATTATACATCAAGGAGTCTATATCTCAAATGTATAATAACAAAAACTACTAATCTAAAGTAGTTAGCCAAAAGAGTCAGATGATAATCCCTGATAGGAAGTCAAGCAGAAGCACCTGAAATATCTTGGTCTGACACGAGTATTATTTAAGAAGAAAATAATAAACGGATCAGTCTAGCTATAAATATCAGATAAAATGATATAGGATAAGAGACATGACCAAAAACGTATGATAACATAAATGTCATACTGTGTCAAGTATACATCGAATACAACATAAATCATACAATATCTCAAATCAACTCGAAGCACCAAAAATAATCACATTCTTTAAATAATTCACCAAAACACAAATATTGACAAAACATATCATTGCCAATCACGAAAATTGGTGAAACACAAATTCTAGAAATCATCAATTAGAAATCCAGAAATCACAAAGGGGGAAGGCCTATCACAAACGGGAGTATGAAAACTCACCAACACGTGTATCACAAACGGAACGCTATTCCATGGTCGCTAACCATAAACCGAACATCAACGCACCTAGAAAGATACGCCCCATGCACAGTCGAACATCGACGCACCTGAAAAGATACGCCCCATGTATAAACTAACATCGATGCACCTAAAAAGATACACCCCATGCCTAGTCGAACATCGATGCACCTAGAAAGATACACCCCATGCACCGACTTATTGAGCCGATTGCTCCACGAACGGTCCAAAGACCATGGGTCGCTAGCCCATAAAAATGAGACGAAGCTCAACAGAACGGGGTATAGTCCCCCACGTGGACAAAGAGACATCACACAATGCTAGTCTAAATCACAAAATGATCATCATCGATCATCAAGAAGTGTCGATTACACTAAGCTAGTAAATATAAGAGTTTATCTTCATGTCCCATAACCACTTGCTTAACTCAAATATTTACGAACAGATTGTAGATTTCCACTCGAAAATTGTCATAAGAGTTCAATCGAACAAGTCCAAGAATTAACCAACGAAGTAAACGCAAGCGTTTCATACCACTTGTTTTACTAAGCCGTTTAATTAGATTTCTGATACGAATGAGGTAAAGGTTTGTATATACTAATAGATAGGAAAACGGTTTTAAAAAAAAGCTTTGTATTAAAAATAGAGTTGAAATCATCTTTGTAAAAGGGTTTTAATATTTACTACTAGAATAGAAACCTTTATATTTAGAAGTGACAAATCACAAAATGATTGTAGAAACAATCAATCACAAAAATCCACATTCGAAGATGTGAATTAAATCCAAAGAAATCGATACCGAATCCATCAAAATGGATATTCTCAAAAATCCCGAAAAAGAAGTCATCAAAGGCAATAATAAATGATAACAATAAATCGGATAGTCACGAATCGATAAAAGTTGGAACCTCAAGCTAAATAGGAAAAATAGGCAAAAACAAGCAGGTCAGTCGACTGGCCTTCTGCAGTCATTCGACTGAACCAGAACCCAAAAGTTTTCAGACCCTGCAGTCAGTCGACTGACTGCAGGGGGTCAGTCGACTGGCTGTATCTAAAACTATTTTCCAGCCTATCAAATGGAAGAGCAAACTCTCACTATTTGCAACCGGTCGAGTAATGGACTTTAGGGGTTTTTGCCAATCGACAACCCAGCCCTATAGGCTCTTCGATTCACCACCAAAAACATGTTCACAAATCAAAGCTAGGATTTTCAAAGTTTTGACTTCAAAACACCAAAAATTGGAATGTTCACCAAATCAACTCAAATCAAAAGCAAATGAATATGCATAAGGGTTAGGAATTCATACCTAACAACAAAGATAGCTATAGACATAGATGCGAGTTAAAGAACTCACCTTTAAACCCAAAAACAATGAAGGAGAAGCTTGAAAGCAAAGGAAGATCAACTACTCTTCAACTTCAACTCTAGAAGCTAGAATCTAAGCTCAAAAGAATAACATTTCTTAAGTTAGGTTTAGGAAATTTCTGAAATTTAAAGAGAGAATGAGTTGGAGAAGATGAAGAGGTGGCTTACCTTAGCTTCTCTTTGAATTTGGAGCAAGAAATGGAGCTTGCAAAAGGAAACTAGGGTATTGAATTTTAATTTCCCATTCCTCTCCCCATTTTCAGTTTAGCTTGAGTGTTTAGGAAAATAGAAATGAAGTGAAGAGGAGAGGGGCTGAACTAGGGTATATGATGACTTGGGTGAAACCCAAGCCCAAAAGCCCAATAGAAAAGAGCTAAAACCAACATGCTCCAAACATATCGAAGCTTATACTCAAAAAAGTTGTAAACGCCATTTTGTACTCAATGGAGGTGGTCTCGAGTCCCAGTTCGACTGTTTACAAAATGTAGCTTTTCGAACTATAATCCGATTAACGATGCTATATTTAAATATACAATCGTAAAATATACGGGTTGTTACAGACTCCCCACCTTAAAGAAATTGCGTCCTCGCAATAATTAAGAGGAAAATAAAAAGTAACAACCATAAAAGCATATCATCACAAAAGAAAAAAATTTGAAATAAGAAGTTCACCATAAAGAGCACGAAAGAGTAAGTCCGGATGTGTTTGCTCGATGAATTCTCAAGATTCCCAAGAGCAATCCTTAGGATGTGAAGATCATTGAACTTTCACAAGAAGAATGATATGAATAGAATGTTGCTCATAAGTCAAATTTGGTGAAACTTCAATTTCTTTGATTACACCGGCTCAAGAATAAAAATCGGAATCCCTAAGGTATTTCCGTAGTAGAGAGACGTGGAAAACGTCATAAATAGCAAAAGATTGAGCCGATAATAAAAGCGATAAGCTACGGAAAAAATTACGTTCGGTGATGGGAAAAGGACCAACATATCTAGGTGCTAATTTTCCCGATCGACTGAAATGCATAACACCCTTCATAGGTGAAACACGAATAAACAAAAATAAAATCTAGACCTAAAACCAGCCTCTCACTGGCTTCAAGCCAACACAAAGGAAATCGGCACGGCCTTCCGTAGAGTGCCTCGAAAGATGCCATACCAATACAAGATTGGAAGCTATTATTGGAAGAAAACTCAACAAGAGAAATATGATCTACCCAACTTCCACCAAAATCAAGAACACATGCACGAAGGAGATCTTCAAGAGTTGATTCACACACTCTATTTGTCCATCGGATTGAGGACGATAAGCGGTGATAAAATTAAGCTTTGTTCCCAAAGCTTTTGAAGACCCTATGAAAATCCATTAGAAAATAATGGATCACGATTGCTAACAATAGAAGTAGGAACTCCATGCAATTAACAGGACATAGAGTTTAGCCAAAAGAGGTACGGTCCAAAAGAGTAGGACGAGCCTCAAGGCTACACAAAACAAGAGATGAACATGAATCGAATTTACGATCTCAAATCTCGCAAGTGGATAAAGTCTCGAGATCATTCCATTCGGATATCATCATAGAAACAACTACTTGTTGCTTTCGGCCAAGGGCATCGGCAACACGATTACCCCTTTCCGGAAGTATAAAAATATCAAGATCATAAGATGCAAGGAACTCGAGCCAACATTGTTGACGCAAATTAAGTTCCTTTTGAGAAAACAAATATTTCAAAGATTTATGATTGGAGTAGAGAACAAATTCCTCTCCCAAAAGATAATGACACAAAAATCTAAGAGTGAAAACAATAGCCGCGAGCTCTAAATCATGAGTGGCATATCTAGTCTTGGCAGGCTTCAATTTTCAAGAAGCATATGATAAAACACATTCCCTAAGCAAGAGAATGGCACCCAAACCAATACGACTAGTATCGGTAAAAACAATAAAGTCTTGGTTCCCTTTGGGAACCGCAAGAATAAAAGCATCGAAAAAGAGTTCCTTTCTCTTTCCCGAAAAGCTAAGACTTTCAAAGTTATAATTAACTATATATATATATATGTGTTTTTAGAAAAATTAACTTTTCACAAGAATTTTCTGTGTTTAACTGTCTCATCATAGCGTTTAGGAGATTCCTATCGATAACGTTGATCAAGCGCATCGACCATAATTCTTAAAGCACTCAATGGGCAAAACAACACAAAATCATCTTATATATGATAAACATGTCTCTTATAAAATTTACAAATATTCTTTGCTCGTTTAAGAACCAAACCCAATCATACTTATAAATATCTTATTAAAAAGATTTGCAAATTTTAAATTGTTGTTTTCATCCATAATCAATAAATATAAGAATAAACTAATCGAGATATTCGTAGAATACTCGATTCACAAAATGGATGAAATAAGGTAGAAGGTTCTTCATACTGAATGACATAACGAACCAAACACAAAAATCACAACGAGTGCGGAATGCGGTAAGTGGAATGCTACCTTCCGCAACTCGTAGCTGATGAAAACCGGTGGCAAGGTCGAGCTGAAAAGACCTTAACACCATTCAATAGATTGCTTAGGTGATAATCCTAAGACAAGCTCAAATATATTCTGGAAAATTCACAAATTTCTTGAATGATAGAAATAACATCTTCTTCATCAAGTGGGTTTAAAGAATAAGATGTTGCCACCGAATTTGGAAATCAAAATCTTTAAAAATAATAGAAATCTACTTAACAGATTAAAGATGTCGAAGATGAATAGTTCACATTGGACATAGGATATGGCCTTCATAATGATTAAGCCAATCCTTTCCAAAAAATCAATTTCAAAGCCTAAGTAACGCATAACATGCAAATCGGCTTAAAAAGAATAATCACATAGAATAATCTCGACATTTTCACAAAGTAAATTGAGTGTTGCGGATCCATCAATCGAATTCGCAATTCTCAATAAAGTCATCAAGCCCATAAAAATTAAAAGAGAAAGAACCATCAAGTTCTTTTGATATAAAATAATGAGATGAACCCAAATCAAAATGAACTCGAATAAGATAATCACAAAACAAATATCATCAAGGATGGAATGAGAAATACCTTGACTAAGAGAAGTGCTAGTAGAGGCTTGCACAACCTTTAGCTTTCCCTCCTTCTTGCTTGAAGTATGGGACACGTAGATATATGATGACTCAAATTTTTGCAATAGCCACAATAGAGGGGTTGCGGACACTCGCTTGCATAGTGGTCCATAGAATCAAAATTGTAGCATCGTCCACGACTAGGGGTAGGAGTCTTTGCTACAGAAGTTTCTTGCTTCCCTTTCTTGTCGGGATTGGGGCCTTTGAACTTAATGGGCCTCTTCATGTTATTGTTGAAGTTCTGTTTGGCACCCACAACTTCAACATTACTTTCATTATCGACCTCTTCAAGTCGAAGAGCGGTATCAATAAGCCGATCAAAAGGAACTTCCAGTTTCAGAAGCAAAGGCTTTTTAAGGTTCTTATTCAACCCATAGAAAAATCTCTGATTTTTCTTCAATGGGGTATTAATATACTCGACCCCATATTTAGAGAGAGATTCAAAATATGCGACGTAATCCGTCATAGAAGATTCACCTTGAACAAGGTCAATAAAGCGTCGGGTTAAAGTTACTTTTTCAGCCTCCGGCACAAACTTCAATTCGAACCTTTCTCGGAATTGCTCCCAAGTAAGATCCGCTTCGATAATTTCAGAAATCAAAAGCTCATACCAATCTAATGCTTATTCTTGGAGCATACTAGAAGCCACTTGGACTCGAAGTGAATCAATAAGATCCATGCGGGAAAAGATGCGATCGCATGATCTAAGCCAAGCTTGAATTTCTATAACACTTTCGGATCCCTTAAATGGCCTTCCACCCAAAGCGGTATAATCTCTGCACAAGCGTGCAAACCCGGATTTAGGGTGAGTAGGCACTGGAATGGGTCCGGCAGCTTGGGCATTGTTCACAAGATCTAAAAGTTGTTGAGCTGACATAAATACCCCATCCTGAGGAGTAGCACTGGATTGACCGGTGCTAGGACGGCCAGGTCTAACCATTTCTCTTCTCTAAGAAAGAAAGAAAGAAGAGGAAAAAGGTTATTCTCAAAAAGAATATCAAACAACCTTGATTGATAAAACAAGGCATCACAAAAGAAAATTAGGATAGAACGGTACGAAGACTCGAATCAGATCCTATGGCAAGATTCCTAAGAAAGACTTAGGACAATGATCCTTGCTAGATTATTCTACATTGTTCCGAAGTTTGGCTCTGATACCATGCTATGACGCCCCACCTCTATGCTCACACTAGCCAAGGACACTACTGAGTAATGCCGTCAACTAGCGTGAAGAATAAGGCTGTTGAGGAGCGACCATCTGTGTAATTGCCATGTGCAAGTACCGATATGTCAGATAGTATAACATGCAATTCATTTCAAGAGGAAATCCGACATACCGATACAAACTCAAAGCTACCACACATTGGCTAAGTGGACCTCAGAAACAAATATAGAAATAAACATAACACAAATCATTCATAGATATTCATATCACAAAGGCGAAAATAGATATGAATATAACACATAAAAGTGTACATCAAAATAGTGGTCGAAGAAGATCCACTACAACACAAAAGAATAGATACATGTGCTAGACAAAAGAATAATTATACATCAAGGAGTCTATATCTCAAATGTATAATAACAAAAACTACTAATCTAAAGTAGTTAGCCAAAAGAGTCAAATGATAATCCCTGATAGGAAGTCAAGCAGAAGCACCTGAAATATCTCGGTCTGACCCGAGTATTATTTAAGAAGAAAATAATAAACGGATCAGTCTAGCTATAAATATCAGATAAAATGATATAGGATAAGAGACATGACCAAAAACGTATGATAACATAAATGTCATACTGTGTCAAGTATACATCGAATACAACATAAATCATACAATATCTCAAATCAACTCGAAGCACCAAAAAGAATCACATTCTTTAAATAATTCACCAAAACACAAATATTGACAAAACATATCATTGCCAATCATGAAAATTGGTGAAACAAAAATTCTAGAAATCATCAATTAGAAATCCAGAAATCACAAAGGGGGAAGGCCTATCACAAACGGGAGTATGAAAACTCACCAACACGTGTATCACAAACGGAACGCTATTCCATGGTCGCTAACCATAAACCGAACATCAACGCACCTAGAAAGATACGCTCCATGCACAGTCGAACATCGACGCACCTGAAAAAATACGCCCCATGTATAAACTAACATCGATGCACCTAAAAAGATACACCCCATGCCTAGTCAAACATCAATGCACCTAGAAAGATACACCCCATGCACCGACTTATTGAGCCGATTGCTCCACGAACGGTCCAAAGACCATGGGTCGCTAGCCCATAAAAATGAGACGAAGCTCAACAGAACGGGGTATAGTCCCCCACGTGGACAAAGAGACATCGCACAATGCTAGTCTAAATCACAAAATGATCATCATCGATCATCAAGAAGTGTCGATTACACTAAGCTAGTAAATATAAGAGTTTAGCTTCATGTCCCATAACCACTTGCTTAGGTTAAATATTTACGAACAGATTGTAGATTTCCACTCGAAAATTGTCACAAGAGTTCAATCGAACAAGTCCAAGAATTAACCGACGAAGTAAACGCAAGCGTTTCATACCACTTGTTTTACTAAGCCGTTTAATTAGATTTTTGATACGAATGAGGTAAAGGTTTGTATATACTAATAGATTTGAAAACGGTTTAAAAAAAAGCTTTGTATTAAAAATAGAGTTGAAAACATCTTTGTAAAAGGGTTTTAATATTTACTACTAGAATAGAAACCTTTATATTTAGAAGTGACAAATCACAAAATGATTGTAGAAACAATCAATCACAAAAATCCACATTCGAAGATGTGAATTAAATCCAAAGAAATCGATACCGAATCCATCAAAATGGATATTCTCAAAAATCCCGAAAAAGAAGTCATCAAAGGCAATAATAAATGATAACAATAAATCGGATAGTCACGAATCGATAAAAGTTGGAACCTCAAGCTAAATAGGCAAAATAGGCAAAAACAAGCAGGTCAGTCGACTGGCCTTCTGCAGTCAGTCGACTGAACCAGAACCCGAAAGTTTTCAGACCCTACAGTCAGTCGATTGACTGCAGGGGGTCAGTCGACGGGCTGTAGCTAAAATTGTTTCCAGCCTATCAAATGAAAGAGAAAACTCTCACTATTTGCAACCGGTCGAGCAATGGACTTTAAGGGCTTTTGCCAATCGACAACCCAGCCCTATAGGCTCTCCGATTCACCACCAAAAACATGTTCACAAATCAAAGCTAGGATTTTCAAAGTTTTGACTTCAAAACACCAAAAATTGGAATGTTCACCAAATCAACTCAAATCAAAAGCAAATGAATATGCACAAGGGTTAGGAATTCATACCTAACAACAAAGATAGCTATAGACATAGATGCGAGTTAAAGAACTCACCTTTAAACCCAAAAACAATGAAGGAGAAGCTTGAAAGCAAAGGAAGATCAACTACTCTTCAACTTCAACTCTAGAAGCTAGAATCTAAGCTCAAAAGAAGAACATTTCTTAAGTTAGGTTTAGGAAATTTCTGAAATTTAAAGAGAGAATGAGTTGGAGAAGATGAAGAGGAGGCTTACTTTAGCTTCTCTTTGAATTTGGAGCAAGAAATGGAGCTTGCAAAAGGAAACTAGGGTTTTGAATTTTAATTTCCCATTCCTCTCCCCATTTTCAGTTTAGCTTGAGTGTTTAGGAAAATAGAAATGAAGTGAAGAGGAGAGGGGTTGAACTAGGGTATATGATGACTTGGGTGAAACCCAAGCCCAAAAGCCCCAATAGAAAATAGCAAAAACCAACATGCTACAAACATATTGAAGCTTATACTCAAAAAAGTCGTAAATGCCATTTTGGACTCAATGGAGGTGGTCTCGAGTCCCAATTCGACTGTTTACAAAAAGTAGCTTTTCGGACTATAATCCGATTAACGATGCTATATTTAAATAAAATATTTAAATATACAATCGTAAAATATGTGGGTTGTTACACATTCTCCACAAATTGATGCAACTCCCAACATCTTAGAGTCTATCCATCAAAATCCAATTTCACGGTCCCTACCTCTAATTCTCTTATACGAGCGTTTTCCACTATTAAGCATACACACAAACACAATACATGCATCAAATAACATTCGATCATGCAAATCACTTAACCAATCATAGCAATCATCATACTATGGATCTACAACATAGCCTAACATATATCAAGGCAACCACACATCCAAATAACATATTTAAGACACCAAAAATCCACTTATTCACGTTTTCACTACGGGTAGGATTTTAAAATAGTTTTAAAACTTGATTTTGACTTTAGAAATGTATCCAAATCATGTTAAAACCTATATATACATATATAATAAGGTGAGAGATGATAAATTACTCACCAAGCCCTTCAAAATCTAAGTTTTGCACGCAAATTAAGGTAAATCCAAAAATCAACATCCAAGCCCCTATTTATCTTCCCCAAAAATATAGATTTGAAGATGTATAACTAATCTCTTTGCTAATCTACCCTTAATCTATGATTTAGACTTGATTTAGAGGAGAAAAGAGAATTTTTTTTGATAAAGAATGGGTTAATAAAGGTTTAGATCTATTTGGAAGATGGTAAAATGATTTGGGAATGTTTGTTTCGACTAGTATAACCTCTAAACCCAAAACGGGTTATTGTGCCTATCCCAATCTCACTAATTATCCACAAAGCTGCTTCAAAAATTACCAAACTTCAAACAACCATATTTTATAGCCAGAAAGTCCAAATCGCTATTATGATCACTTTACGAAAAGGAAACCATCGTATCTTCTCAAAGGAAGTAGTCTCGAATGCTAATTGGCTTCTATCAAAAGTTATAATTGTTACAAGTTTTCAAAGGTAAAATCGTTTGAAAAAATTTCTCGGTATAAAAAACGTCACCACTCACCCCCAAAGTTATAGTGTCATACGACCTAATATGAATTTACAAACAATATTTTATGGCCCTCCGATACATAAAATACGGGTCGTTACACTTTTCCTCTCTTTAGGAATTTCGCCCCTGAAATTCCCAACACGAACAAGGTAAAATCAAGCATAGCTACCCTGCATGCCTAACATCCATGAGCAAACATATTAAACATCAAACATGCATATAGAAGTAGGAAATGATATCTACACCTACTCTAGCATGCAGGATACTAAACTGCCCTACATGATATCAAAAGTGAAAGTAAATGCGAAAAATAGAAAGTTTCACCAAGTAACGAGTTCCTAATAAGTGGTCCTCATGCTCTACACGGTCTTCCAAGTACAATCGCCTTTGCTCTCACTCCATTGAACCTTCACCAGCTCTACCATCTTCCTCCTAAGCTGCTTCGTGTCATGTTTGATGATGTGGATAAGCTTATGAGGTCTTGATGCTTCTAGTTTAACCTTGATATCATTAAGCTGATTTGATTCAACTGTGTAACATCCCTCATTTTGAGGCCCAAAATTAAGCACTATGGATGGTGCAACCATCCACAGTATTAATTCCCACTGATAAAATAGGATCAGATAATTGTATCTGTAACATCAGAAGCCCAAGAATATGAAAATTTTCAAAAACACATTTTATTAGTAACTTTCGTATTCATTACATAATCCCATCGATTCTTCATTCAGAGAAAATATAATAATTACGAATATATTCCAAGACCGAAATATGAAGATGCCCCCTTGGATGATTAGAGTCTAACTACTTATTAGTTATAATTTCTATCATTACATCCATTCAAACAAATCTTAAACTTTAAACAACACAATGAAAATAAAATCCTAATATTAGATTTTCTCCTACATGTCTTCGGAAGCTTATTTTGTCTTAACCTGAAAATCCTGCTCTTGGGCTAGTCGAGTGAGAACCCAAGAGTTTAAGGGGAAAAATAGAAACTTCGGGTGAGACAAAAAGTCTGGTGTGAATAATAATATACCAGCTCAAACCAAAATAGATATATAATGTAACCATATCGCAGAATGTAACGGGTTTTCCCCTCGCTAGTATCTTATCAAATATGTCAATCCGAACATAAATCAAGCACCACAACCACTATGGTTAAAACAAAACATGATAGGATCATATGCACGCAATATATGTAAACGTGACTAATATGTTATTATAGGTCTATACATTCCTAAAGTTTACCCGTCCCATAAAATTGACCGTCTGTCTCAAATCATAGTTTTCGTAGGGTCACTATGAACCTATTAGCTCTAGCCATGCCCCTAAAAAACAACTATGATGGTGCATGACCTAACATGACCTACACTAGTAGGAGGTCTAGCCCGTTAGGTGTAACCCTCGTCTTTCCAGTTGATCGCTCAAGACCGATGACGTTCTCGACCTATGTATAGCTCTCGCTCCTTAATATGGTACCAACACACTAATATAGCACCGACCTTTGCTCACTATCCCATTTAAATTTCCTAATGCAATCAAGGCAATACCCCTCTAAAAGATTGAAGCAGACCCTACTGGGGTATTCCTTCACCTATACACAAGCGTACATAATTCCACGAGTCTTACAGTTGGATATGTCATACATCAATATAATGTATACACATCTGTTGGTAGCCCCTTGCGGTGGGCAAACTTCTGTGTAACACTACTGATCTCGCATTCCAACCTATTCTAATGACTATGTCATTCTTATCCACTTAAGTTATTTACTAGCTTTAATAACTCACACTTGTCATAAATGCATGCTTAAGGCTACGTATATATATGTATATGTATGTATATATATGTGTGTGTATTCATTCATACTTGTTTGATTATTAGCCCCCACTATTCACTGTTAATAACATTTCTTTACTTCTTCACGCATTTACATTTTATTTAATTTAGGGTCATTTACCGCTTTCTTTTAAAAGATCTAAATATCTTTTCCCATTTTCTTCCTTTTTATCTTTATTTAATTTTCTATCTTTATTCCCTATTTTAACCTTTTATTTCCCTCCCTTATTTAGAGGACTTTCCATACCCTTTTATGTTAAATTGTTACTTGCTCACAGTTCATCATTTTTATTCAATTTCTATCTTTCTTATATTGCATATATATATATATATATATATAAAAATTCTTCTCTTAGATCGTTATTATTATCACATTTATAATTTTTCAATTATTCCTTATGGGTTTATGCAATTTAATGCACTAGAATTACATCTCTCCTAAATGGAAATGTTAACGCCATAAATTTCGATATCTGATCCAAATGGAGAATTTGTGTTACGTTTGAAATTACAAGGAATTATCTTTTTTTCATATAGACGGTAAAAATACAGTAAATATTCTTATTTTACACATCCTTTTCTTTTAGGTATATTCCTTGTTATTTCAAACGATATAATTTTATTTATAAATCTGAACTTGATAATCTATAGAAATTCATATTGCAACACCATATATTCCAATGAATTAAAATCCTACTTGAATCCCTACAATTTATTTTGATAACTTAACCTACATTTCACTTGCAAAAATCAATTATTCTAATGATCTAGAACTATCACAATTTTATATGTTCCAAGGGCTATGAATATAAAATACTAAATTCAGGGACTACTACCCAACATTTTCCAGATTCACATACATGCAATATATAATTCAAATTATCAATTACATAATATGTAGGCAGAGTTTATAAATTCATTATACGCATGTAGTTTTAGCCTACAATTTCGATTACATTTTAGGCATACATTAATAGATTCACAACGATATAAATCCAATATTATATAAAAATATATAATTTCTCACTCACCTTTTTAGCTTTTCAAATCTCCAAATCTAATCCTTGTTATTCCAGTTTGACTCCCTTTTCTCCCTACATGAATACATATACCGCATGCATACACATATTTATCAGCGCTATGTCACAAAGTGAATCGGCAATAGTGTTCGCACAACATATGGTAAATTTTCCGTTATCCCACTTTTTCACACAACATATGCAAAAATCATTTATTGTGTGACATAACGATGACCAAACAACATTTGTTTTCAAACAATATGTATCTAGTATTTGATTAAAGTTATCAAAATATTTAGTTTTGACTCCGTATATTTTGGTTTCCCTCTCTATATTTTCGTGGCCACATGTTCCTTAATTATTTCCTATTCTCTTTCATTCCATTTTTTCCTCATCTCTCAAACTAGAGAATCAAATGACTAATCCTATTCATCCCATTTTCTTTTCCTTGTTTACTTATTTTGCAAACTATTTCTCGCTCTCCTGATACTCTCTCACTCTCAAAACCAAATCCATAGAACCCTAAACTCGGCTTCCTTTTGTCTTTGAGCCGCCTTCTATAATTAAGCTTTCCTAATCAAAGCGTCGATTGATAATGAAATCACTTAAGTCCCTTTACTAATTTTGATGGTAATTGAAGCGGCGGAACCCTAATCTTGGCAAAAAACACATTGCTAGTTGCGATATATTGATGTACTTGCTTCCATTGTCGAGAGATTCTTATGGTAATTGATTGGTATGATTTCTGCCCCTTTTGATTTTGTATCGTTCTCAACTTGTTTCAATGCCGATGATGAAATGAGTTTTTATAGGGATTGAATCCCTATATTTCGTGTATACTTTTGGCTTTGAATTTTTCAACTGCTTTCTTTCTACGTTTTTCTCACCAAAAAATTATGCGACTAATTACTTGTTCAATGTTGGTATATATTTCGAATATGTTTGCTTTGGTTGAATGATTTTGACTTTGGTCTTGAATATTTCAAAATTATTTCCATTGAATTTTTATTACCCTTGTTATCTCTGCACTCGAGTTGTTTTCCATGCCCGTCTTCTTTCTGTTTGCCTTTTTGTCTATGTGTTATACTTGTCTAAATCGCTGCATTGGTTCGGTGCCTTGTCTGAACCGCTGCACTATCCTTTTTTAATGCATTAACATGTACTTGTGTGTTCATGTTGTTCCAGTCGCCTGTGTACATGACTGATGTGTATGCACATATCTCTTGAGTTGTTTCAGTTTGTATCCTTGCCGTGTTTGCACCCTGCTGCACCTAGTTTCAAGTCGTGCTTGTGTTCCCTATATGCAAGTCCTTGTTGTCTCCATTGTTTTGTGATGTTGCACCTGTTTGTGAGTTCTGATACTTGTATCCTTATTTATTTTCTGTTTGGACCAATGTGTTGCACTTGAACTGATTGCTTCACTGATTCATTCGCTCGTTTATTTACCGATTCATTCAATAAATCACTATATACATGTATACACATATATGTATACATGTATATTAGTGTGCTTACTGTCTTGTTGCTCTAATCTCGTGAGAACTTGGACTTCCTTGAGTTGCTGTTGTATGCTTGTGTTAACCCGCCTTTTGACCAGGCAGTATACCAGCGGGTTTAACTAAATGGATCTCGTAATCATCAAGGCAGGAAATCTGGGGGGGTTGATTATCAAGTTTAGAAATCCGGTATAAGCAAGGCTATGGATGATAGTCAAGCAGATTCAGACGAAGGGCATCTTAAAATTGGCTTAGTATGGATTAGTACTTCCCCTAGGCAGGGGACCAGTACCCATCCCTTCCCCTAGGTAAAGGATCGTATTAGATCACGATGTCTATGCACACTTAACTCAATGGCTCAACTCAACGAAAAACGATCGATATCTTCAAATTTCACTTAGGTAATATCGCTGAACAACTTAGGAAACAAAGAGCTAACCTAGAAGGGGACCTACCATAGGGGTCGCCGACCCCAATACTCATGTATTGGGGATCGGTTCTGATCCCTCAGTAAGACCCGTATGGGCCCTATATTTTCAGGAGGGGTTCATCTTGCTCTTGGGCCTCTACACGTTAATTTTCAGCTGGATATTTACATGTCTTCTCCTATAAATACAGGAACACTGGTTGAGGGAAAGAGATTTTCACTTTGGGGCTCTCTTACCTACACTCTACCATTTTTATTTGGATTCAAATCATTGTAACTATAATCAACAATATAAATAAAAGGAAAAACCTTTAGAATGGACGTATGCTAAACCACTATAAAACTTTATATGTTCATTTCTTACTGTTTTATTTTTCTATTCTTCATATTTTATTCTCTATACTTCATTCTATTTAGAGTTGGATATTGCATTTATGGTGCTTTCATACTATTTGGGCGTTGGCATCATTTTTGACGTCAACATTTTGGTATTTTCACTGAGAATACTTGCACTCGTGGATTTGGAAGCTTGGATAATTGAATGTTGGAATCAATGGCTAGACAATCAACAAGGAGGCATTAGAAGATAGGAGTCACCATGAGGGAAATCATGAGGCTTCCATAGGAGCTGGAGCTAATCAACCCTCCATCTACATCACTAGGAACAAGATGGAGAGTATGATGGAGGCAATGCAGGAGCGGATGATGAAGATGGAAGAGGAGATGATGCAGAATTTCCTTAGGCAACTTGGACAGGCTGGAGCAGTAGGAGTCGTTGGAACACAAAACCAAGGATTAGGGGTGGAGAGAGTTGCTAGCAATTTGGATCAGGGGATGGAGTAGTAGGAGCTGTTGGATATCAAAATCGGGAGCATGGGAATGGAGTCGATGGGCAGGAGATTGCAACGGAACAGCCTATGGCCAATATCAGGGGATCAACACCGATTCCTACGAAGGGGTCAGTATAGAACCCCAAGGCTTGGGGGCATGCCCCCGGGTTGGGTCGGTTTGGATGTTGGTAGGCCAGTGGTCGGTGCTGTTTGGGTTGATGCAGATCAGAATGCAGATGCACGTTCGAAGGAGTATGTTTCGGAATAACATCGCAGAGTCGGGGTGCAGGCTAGTAATATGGATTGGAGACTGCCTTTGGATGGCAGTGACAGGTTTGCAGAGATGATCGGATGAGCTATGAGAGGAAGATTAGTGAACAGGGATTTGGACGATGTGAATAGGAGTCCATTCACTCCTAATATCAGGCGTGCTAGGAATCCACCAAAGTTTAAGCTACCAACACTGGAAACATATGATGGAAAAACGGATCCTTCTATTATCTAATGCGATATATGAGGCATATGGAAGTGCTAGGGGCATCCGAGGAAGTGATGGTGCGACGTTTCCCCTTGTACTTGGAAGATATAGTTGCACTATGGTTTAGGCAATTGAAGAGCAGTTCCATTGGTACTTTGATGGAGTTTGTGGATAAGTTCATGAGGTAATTTAGGGTCCACGTTATGAGACCCAAAAACGTGAAAGCATTGACGATGATGTAGTAGAGGGCTTGGGAATCCCTCAAGAATTTCTTAACAAGGTTTAATGCAGTGGTTTCTTTGGTGGATCGGTCCAATCCATCGATGGTTTTGATGGAGGCAACATCAAGGATAGCTGATAACATGGATTTTAAGGTGGCACTGGAACGGAATCCTCCAATGGATCTTGGGGAATTTTATTATGATGCCGAGAGGTTCTTGCGGTAGGAAGATGGTAAGGTTGGTAGAGAAGAAGAGGTTAACGTAATAAGGGATGGAGGACTGTTTGAAGAAGGTTCACGCAAGGACAAAGTAAAGCGGAAGGTGGATGATGGCTTTGACGGATTGAAGCGGCAAAGGAGAGAACCAAAATTCTCTTCTTATACAGATTTAAATGAGACTTTGGAGAGGATTTATTTGGATACTCGAGAACGCCTTCTATACCGGAGGCCGGCAAGAAGAGAACCCATTGAACGTAAGCGGACATTAGGGAAATACTGCTTATTCCATGAGCTGGATGGGCATGATACAAACGACTGCAGGCACTTGAAGGATATGGTTAAGGAACACGTGAGGAATAATCACCTGCCACAATATGTGAGGGCCCGGGCTGTGGCGTTGGAACATGAGCAGCCACCATCCGCATCAAATGGAAATGGCCTTGGACCGAGGTCACTGGTCGTCATCACTTGATCTAGATGGTATGAACTAAATAAATAATAAACTTTATAATAAAACAACTAAGTTACTTACACATGTATGAGGCTGAGGTTGGTCCCTAGGTATGCTCTGAGATGATGATAAACCATCGCGCCCTGAGAGGAAACATTTGGTATTTCTTGTTCCTGGTTTTCCGGTTGAAAGAACTTAAATTTAATAACTTAATAAATGGATTTTAGAACACTCAAACCTGCATTAAATAATGAATAAAACAGGTCGCGGTTGTCCCAACCAAAAAAACAAGGCAATAACCGCAAGGTGCGAGTCCCTTCACCGGAGAGCAACAAGATGGACTCGTACGCCATGTATTAAGTCCTCGATTAGGGAATCAAGGCTAGAGAATAAAACCCCACAGATTGCGTTATGTTCCAATCGAAGAGACAAAATCGGAGTGCAAGAAGTAAGTCGCTTGGCTGGAGAACGATAGGATCAGCCTGCTTATCCTTGTGCCCTCCTCGTCGGAGAGTGAGTGGGGTCCAGCAAGGATCCGAAGAGACCATGGTTGGCCTGGAGAAGCCATGATTCATATTTACATCGCTATATGTCCCGCTGGAGTGTCGGGGCCAGAGTGCAAGGGGTAGGTCACTTCATCGGAAAGCGACAGGATCGGCCTACTCGCTGTTGAGTTTGGATTGAACTTAGCAAGGGTGCAGAAAGACCACGAATCGCTTCAGAGAGAGTATGAACCAGACTGTTGGTCCGACAAGACCTTGGTATTGGCAAATGATTCGGTAAGATCATGGATTTGGCTAAGGATTTGGAATGGTTTTAGAATTGACCGTCGACTTGAAATAGTTGCGGATTTCACTAACAGTCCAAAGAGATTGAGGATTTGGCATGCAAAAACTAACTCCTGGGTAAACACGGGACGACTTACGGCAGTTTGGTTTGGCAAAGGACTGGATTTTGGATTTCGGACTTATGGTAACTTAAAACACACCTTTCTACTGCAAGGCATGTTTTGGAGGGCAAATGTTAACCAGCCTTTTGACCAGGCAGTATACCAATGGATTTAACTAAACATATCTCATAATCATCAAGGAAGGAAGCTGAATGGGTGATAATCAGGTTCAGAAATCAGGTATAAGCAAGGCTATGGATGATAGTCAAGTGGATTCAGACGAAGGGCATCCCAGAATTGGCTAAGTATGGATTGGCACTTCCCCTAGGGAGGGGATCAATACCCATCCCTTCTCCTAGGAAGGGGATCAGATCGGATCACAATGGCTATGGACACTTAATTCAGCAGCTCAACTCAATGAAAAACGATCGATATCTTCAAATTTCACCTGATCAACATCATAGAACAACTGAGGAACCATGGAGCTAACCTGGAAGGGGACCCACTATAGGGGTCGCCGACCTCGATACTCAAGTATTAGGGATCAGTGCCGATCCCTCAGAAAGGCTTGGATGGGCCCTATTTTTTTTGGAGGGGTTCGTCTTGGACTTGGGCCTTTGCATGTGGATTTTCAACTGGATATTTGCATGTCTTCTCCTATAAATAAATGATCATTGGCTGAGGGAAAGGGATCTTCTCTTTGATGCTCTCTTACCTACACTCTGCCATTGTTATTTGGATTCAAATCATTGTAACTGTAATCAACAGTATAAATAAAATGAGAAACCTTTGGAGTGGACGTAGGCCGAAGTTCGTTGAACCACTATAAAAATTTCTGTGTTCATTTCTTACTGTTTTAATTCTCTATTCTTCATATTTTATTCTATACTCCATTCTGTTTGGAGTTGGATGTTGGATTTGTGTAGCTTTCATACTGTTTGGGTGTTGTCGCCATTTTTGATGTTAACAACTTGTGTGCACTTATATCCATTGCTGTTGTGATGTATACTTGACAAGATGCTGCCGTGATATATTGTTTAGTTCATGCTTCTTGTAGTGCTTGTGCACTTCACTTTTGGTCTGGTCTTGATTGTTAGTATGCGCATGAGTGCATCTGTCTGAACTTGTTCTTGCCTTGGTTTGCCTTGCCTAGACTTATTTTGCACTATGTACTTGTTGTTTCAGGCATATGCACTGTGTGGTTTCTCTGAGTTGTACATGTGATAAACATTCTAGTTTCACTTGTATGCATGTATTGGCCGGTGCACTTATATTCCTTGTGCATATGTACTATGCTGTCTTCTTTTGCCATTGAGAGTTGAGTCTGAAACATGGCCGCACCTATGTACACTGCATGTTGCACTTGAGTTAAGTACGAGCTTGCTTGAGCTTGGCCTTGTGCACACTTGCACTGTGTTAAGCCTTTGGGCGTGATCTTTGCATTTTTCCCTGAAATTTATTGATGCACATATGCACTGTGTTGAACATGTGCTCGATCCCGTGAACTTTAGTTTAGTTCATGCTTTTTAAAACTGATATGCATTGCACCTGAGTTGAGCCCGTGCCCGCTTTAGCTTGACCTTGTGCACACTTGCACTATGTTGAGCCTTCAGGCTTGATTGTTGCATTTGTCCCTGAGAGATAATCGATGTTCGGCCTTGTGATATTCACAGTGATACACTGTGCATATCATAAGCTGTTCGTGCACACTTCATTTTTTTCCTTGTCTAAAATATGAAAACAAACAACCCAAATAATCGAGAAAATATTAAATCACAATTATAATTATAATTTTGTTATTTCTTTTTGTTTCTTTTTCCATTTTACTGCGTTGTTTATTTGATAGGTATAGCAGACGAATGGACACAGGCTGGAGCAAGAAGATATCACAAGTAAATTTAAGTAGGAGTAAAAATGCTGTATATGAAAGTGTGAAATAGTGTATAATGAAAGTTGTATTGTATTTGAAAATGTAAAAATAGTGGAAAACATGTACTATTTGTATTTGAATTGAAATAAAATATTTGTTTGAATAAAATTGTGATTCATTTACTTTATACTGTAAATATTTATTTCATTCTATGAACAACATATAAGTGTAATTGGTATTTATATTAGTCAATATTTATATGTTATATAGTAGGTAATTCTGGGAATGGTATTATAACATCAAACAGCATATGTCTTTTTTTCCTCTGTTGTGCTAGTGCATATCAGACGATGGGGAATATCTGTGGTCTGATGTGCAATGAGACAACATTGGATTTAACGACAAATAGATATGCTTTTAGACAATGAGGCATATTTGTCGTCTGATGCATTTTTTGGCATAGTGCAGAAATCTTGATCAGAGAAGAGATTTGGATTTAATTTAGATTTTAGATCCGGATTTATATTATACCTTCGCTTTGATGATTTGATTCAACCCTATTTTTCTTCTCAATTATCCTCTGCTACTTTCCACTTGTATATAAGTATAAGCTATAAATATTTTTTAGAATAAAGAATTTTGTGGAGAAGAGAAAATGGTAGAGCTTCGTCATGCTCCAGGAAATATGAGAAGAATAGTAAGGGTTAGATCGTATTTATAGGGGTTCGAATCAATGCCATCCGTTAGATTAAACTATTTTAAATCTGGACTGTTAGGCCACATCGAAATTCTCAAATCGATAGTTCATTGGGTCGATACTATTTCTTTCCACGGTTAACTTAACATTAACTGTCAGTTAGTTCTAACTGACGGTAATTAACATTAGCTAATTATTTTTATTACCTTAATTACATATATAATTATTTTCGATTTGAAAACTTCAAATGTCAATAATTTTTTTGTTTGAACTTCGATTGAAAAACTTTATATATGAAAATTAATCAGAAAATCGCCATAAACCTAATGGTGTAAGTTTCGTAGCCAGATTCTGACATTGTTGAAAACTCTATTTTTAGACATTATTATTTATTAGTTAGATTCTTTTTTGTTAATTATCATTAAAATTACGAGGTGTTATATTCTTCTACCTTAAATGAATTTCGTCTCCAAAATTCCTCAAGGGCAGAATCATGTAACATAACGCACAATCAATCTAAACTAACCAAGCAATTAGTGTGCAACCAATTTTGCAATCAATAGTGTACAAGTGCACGGTGTATCACAACATATATGGATGTATATAGAATAATTCTAAATCAGCGCCTCTTATTCGAATGCATTCTTTTTAAATAATTTTAAAAATATGGTGCAAATAACCATATACACTACCAGTTTTATATGTACGCATAATTTGAAAATCAAAACTTTGTTTTGCATCCAAGTATTCCCACACTTCTATAAATAAAAGTATATTTCAATCAATTTTTCATCCAATCCCTACCATCCAATACCTAACAAACAATTTTCTAACATCCAAAATTTTGGAAATCCAGTTTTCTAAACCAATACTCTTATGTCGAAAAAAGGGTTTAGATGGAGAATTCCATGTTTCCAACCTTCTCTTATGTACCCTTTTCCACTGTATCTTGGAACTTCTTTTTTGCCCCCATCCTTTTCTAACTTTTCCAAGTACAGTCCACATAAGGAAATTTACTTCTAAATTTTTAAAATTTTAAAATAGAGTTATTTAATACAAGTTTGGTTTACATATTGACAAGGTATGGAGAAAGAGATTCCATAGCTAAAGTAGTTTTTTTTAAAAACTCAACCCAGAGCCCTGATGAAATCGAAGGGATGAGATGAGCTCACCCCTAGCCTGGTCCGACCACAGACAGGAGGGTTTTCAGCCAGCCCAACATAGAGATTTGATGCCCCCAACCATGTTATGCGGTTTTATGGGGACCTACCTCCATGCCTTGAAATGGGAGTAGAGCAGACGGGAATCGAACCTGCGACCTGCTTACCAGGGAGCAAGTATCTTACCTTCTCTTGTCACTAACTATATCTTATTTTACTACCGCTTCTGCTGCATAGCAAAATACCTACTTCCTAACCCATCAACTTCTTTCCCTACTAAGCATGTGGCATTTCAAAAATAAAAAAAATTTCCTCCTTATTTTTTGCACAAAATCTCTTTAGATTAAATTTTGAAATATTTGGAAAAAATTTAGAAATTTACAATTTCACCACCGTTTTTTCCAAAACTTTTCTAAAATGATTTCATCTCCAAAATAATGTATTTTGAACAAAACTTTTAAAAGTATATTTTTTTTCAAAACAATATATACCACATCCTACGCAGTCGAGGTTTAGTCAATAGTTTAATGTTCATAATGGACTCTTTTCTATTACACGGTAAATGTCAATTTTAAAAAACTTTTTCGATTATTTTAAAATAACAACCAGCACACAAATTCATTTATAAATTTTGGCTTTTAAGGCATAAGGATAATGATCTGTGGTATCGCAACAACCTTTCCCTTTCCTTCACTCGCCAAAATTTATCTTCTCGAACCTTTATTACATTTTAGGACTTTATTTTACTTTTCTTTTAGTAGCTAATTTAATAAATTGCCCAATTTATTTTACGAACTTTCAACGTTTTATTTATTTATCTTGCATTAGTTAAGTGTCTTTCTTGAAATTTCCTTGTTTTACTGTTTTTCCAAATAATACCGCGTCAACATTGGAAATAAATAAAAAAGGAAAATTTCCATTATATCGTACGCATTTTATACATACAGAAACAACTAATGCTAACAACCCAAACCTAAAAGAAATAATTGTTTAAAGATGCCCTTCAACGTCAACTGACATTTATGATGTTGTAGGTCCATCACCCTATTAAAATCAAATGGACCTTTCTAACATGTCATTCCACTGTAATCCTCATTTCTTAACTTCTTTTTGGCTTCTAATAATTAAGGTCCATCCATTACTTACATTATCACAGCCAATTATTGGATAAACTGTGCATCCACACACTACAGTGAGCAAGAAATATAAACCGTGCACATTTAGAATAACTCATTGGCAAATTGACTTGGCGGGATAACTTTTCCACCATCAATCTTGCCTTCCTTAACCTTGAGCCCACCAACATTCTCTATGCGTATTTGTCATTTTATTACCCATTGTTACTATCTTCTCTTAATCCAAATCTTTTGATAGTATTCTCAAATTTTTGGTATTTACTTTCTTTATCCTTGATCTTTCTTGCGAGCTTAATCTAGAACTCGTAGAAGTATACTTTGATACCACATCATTCCATTGTGGGTTCTTCTTATGGGTTGCACACATGTCTAATAAAACACTCCTAAGTTCTCATCAATATTCCTTAACACTCTATGAGGATTCTTATTGCTACTCTATGAGCAATCATCGCTATTTCTTCATAGCCTTACCTTTTGCCCCGTCTTACATAGGCAATCATCCCTATCAACTCCATATTGAAATTTTGGTTTGGTTTTCTCCACTTTTTCTAAAATTAAAACTTCACAATTATAAAGTACTTAATTCCGCAAACATTTATCTTTAGAAGTACAAACTTAGAAACTTTTTATTAAATTCAAAAATAACTAGATGCCTTAACTTTTAAAACTATAATTTAGAATTTTGAACTAAGCTTATTCATCAAGTCTAAAAAGAAATTGTTAGCAGTTTAACTTTTAAAAGATCCTTTCCTTTTTCCCTTAAATCTACTTTTTCTTCAAAACCTTTTCACAGCAAAGATTTTTGTACTTAAAATTAGGATTTTTAACTCAAACCATTTATTGAGTTTTGCTTTAAAAACCCAATTCTTATACCAAACCACTTCTTTAAAAATACACTTTAAAATGTTTCCAACACATCTTTTACAATTTTAAACAATAAAAACCGGAGTAGACAATGGCACTTTCTTCTTATTATTTTCCTATTACTCATTATATCTCCACTTCCAATCCTTGACGGAGTCTCTAACATCATGTGAGTTGGATCTTTTAAGAGATACGTGCAATCAATGTGCGCCGCCATGGAAAATATCCATTTTCCCTTATCTTGCCTCTAATTACATTTCTAGTATCATTTTTAATATAATCCCCTAACGTTATTTCTAGTTGCTACCATTATTTTATATATAAATTTCTAATAATGTTACTACTATTTAACTTTCTTCTACCTGAACTGATCTTATTTAAGTTGCTCCTCTTTATCCAAATTTTTCTGTCAATTAACCGTCTTTTTATTGAACCATTGCAGTGCATTCGCTTACTGCTTTTATTTTCAAGATTTAGATTTCTTTCCCATACTATTTACCCTATTTAAAATTAGTGCCACTTCCCATTGTCCTTCCCGAAAAAGAATTTTACAATTTACAATTTTTCATTTTAGAAAAATCAATGAGCTATACAGACGCTCTATACATTCTTTTTCAAAAGAAATATCATTTATTAAAACTTTATTTATAGAGATTTCTAATTTAACTAATTTTAATTTCTACTGCAACCTTTTATTTAAATAAAATGAAGATATTTTATTTTCCTAAAAATTTAATATTTACTTAATTTTCAAAAATATGATTTTTCTACCTTCAAATAATTCCATTGAAAATCATTTCAAATATATTATTTATATATTTTCTCAAACTTTTATATTAAATTCATTTTAATTTTTATATTAAATTCTTTTATATAGGGTTGGACTTAGAGTGGAATGTTATTCGTCCCTTCTTCCAGACATTCCTTCTTTTCTACTTACTTTCTAACTTATCTCCTTTTTCCAAATATTAAAATTTTGCTACCGTCTTGGAGTGACTACTACATGCCTTCCTTCGGGAACTTATTTCTTCTAGATATTTACAATATACATACTCATGTTTTCCTCTTATCTAGAGCTACTGTACATCATCAATCGGAAATCCTACGGGGATCTACAACCATTGGGCTAGTGGGGGCCCAATTAGGAAGTCACGTACTATCCAGCTTCAGGGACCATCCATATCTTGCACTCATGCTCCTCTTAAGTCAACGCTTTTCCATATAGCCTATTTTCTATGGGGTAATCGGGGTAGGTGTACATCTCCAACTTCGTTCATTGCTCTGACTCATAATCGACTTGTCCGTCTTTTCAGAATATTGTTGCAACCACTCTATAGTCGGAATTCATAGGATTTGGCATATAATATTTTATAATTATAGATAAAAATACAAATATGCTCACTCAACATTTTCTAATTTTAAAGATCAACTGACCTCGCTCTGATATCAAATGTGACAACCCGTCCGCTAGTGGGCCTGAATTTTCGTTAAATCACAAACTCAAGTCCAAAGTACGGATCATTGGTTTGGTATCCTGCAAATAAACAAAAAATGCATATCATATCAGTGTCGATATAACTCACAGGGAATAGTAAAGTATAATAAATCATATAGTTACTGACCAAGATTGACACTTCCAATATTTAGTGTCCTTGTCAGTGTTGAGCATGCATAAGGAAACATGTTCTTCCACTCCTGCATTACATTAATACCTATCCCTCTAAAGCTATCCTGTAGGTTATAATGAGGAGGGGGTCAGTACAATGTTCTGGTGACTGGTAAATTATACATTTTACACATAACACTGGTTTATTTTGATTTCCTTCCATCACATGTTCTGTCCTTTTATTTTACTTAGTCGTCTTAACTTTATGTATGCGTACAATACACCCCATTATCAATGCAGTATCATGTCTCATTTGGACTAAGATACTATCCCTGCTAGTATCCCTACCTAACACCTCGACAGGATCCATCATCAATGCAGTATCACGTCTCATCGTCATGTACACCAAGGAACTCCCACAACACCTAATGGCATCATATAGTTTATTCGTATTCTATCTCACCTTGGGGATTTTCTACTTGTCTGCTTCCTATTGTGGACTCAGCTCTGTGTACTATAGAGGACTCAGCTCCTCGGACTATTATAAACTCAGCTCCATGGACTATAGATGATCTCCTCGGACTATTGTGGACTCAGCTCCAACGACTACCCCATTCATTTTGAAAGACCTCTCTTAAGGGTTATCTAGACTTGCCCCTAACTAACAAACTAGCAACCAACTGTGGCAGTGCATGACCTAGCATGACCTACACTAGTAGGAGGTGTATCCCGTTAGGTGCAACCCTTGTCTTTCCCGCTTACCACACATGACAATGGTCGCTCTCGACCTATGTATAGTTCCTACTCCCTAACATGGTACCAATACACTGACATGGCACCGATCTTTACTCACCATCCCATTTAGATTACCTAATGCAATCAAGGTAATACCCCCTTAAAGATTAAAGCAGAACCTACTGGGGGTATTTCTTCACCTACACACAAGCGTACATAATTCCACTGGTCCTACAATTGGATATGACCTACATCAATATAATGTATACACAACTACTGGTAGCCCCTTGCAGTGGGTAGACTTCTATTGTGTAACACAACTAACCTCGCATTCAAACCCATTTTAGTGACTATGTCATTCTTATTCACTTAAGTTATTTACTTTAATAATTCACACCCATCAAAAATGCATACTTGAGGCAAAGTATATATATATAATATGTATGTATGTATGTGTGTGTATATGTCTATATATATATATTCATTCATACACGTTTGATTATTATGCCCCCGCTGTTCACTATTAATGACATTTTTTACTTCTACATGCGTTTGCAGCTTATTTAATTTAAGGTAATTTACCGCTTTCTTTTAAAAGATCTAAATATCTTTTCCCATTTGTTTCCCTTTTTTCACTATTTAATTTTCTATCTCTATTCGCTTTTTTAACCTTTTATTTCCCTCCATTATTTAGAGGACTTTCCATACCCTTTTATTATAAATTTACCTACCTTTTCATCGTTTTTATTTAATTTATCTCTTGCTTACTGCATATATATTAATCCTTCTCTTAGACCGTTATTATTATCACATTTATAATTCTTCAATTAATCCTTAGGGGTTTTTGCATTTTAATGCATTGGAATTACATCTCTTCTTAATGCAAAGGCTAACACTGTAAATTTCTATATCTTATCCAAAGGGAGAATTTGTTACGTTTGAAATTACAAGGAATTATCTTTTTCATAGTTATTCAAATAAACAATACAAAATACGGTACATATCCCTATTTTATACATCTCTTTCTTTTAGGCGTATTCCTTGTTATTTTAAACGATACACTTTTATTTATAAATCTAAACTTGGTAATCTATAGAAATTCACATTGCAACACCCTATATTCCAATGAATTAAAATACTGCTTAAATCCCCATAATTTATTTTGATAACCTAACCTTCATTCACGTGCGAAAGTCATTTAATTCTACAGATCCAGAACTATCACATAATTTTCTAAGTTTTAGGGACTATTAATACCCAATACTAAATTCAAAGACCACTACCCAACATTTTTTATATTCATATACATGCAATATATAATTCAAGTTATCAATTGTAGAATATGTAAGAAGAGTTTATAAATTCATTATACCTATATAATTTTAACATACAGCTCCAATTTACATTTTAGGCACACAAGAATAGATTCACAACGATATAAATCCAATATTATATAAAAATATGTAATTTCCCACTCACCTTTTTAGCTTTCCAAGTATCCAGATCTAATCCCTGGTATTCCAGTTTCACTCCTTTTCTCCCTACTTGAATACATACACCGCAAGCATACACATAGTTATTAGAATTCTAGATCAAAGAAGAGGTTTGGATTTAACTTAAATTTTAGATCCAGATTTATAATTTATCTTAGCTTTGATGATTTGATTCAACCCTATTTTTCTTCTTAATGATTCTCTTCTACTCTCCACTCGTTTATACATATAAACTATAACTATTTTTTTAAGAATTAAGAATTTCATGGAGAAGAGAAAATTGCAGAACTTCACTATGCTTCAGAAAATATAAGATGAAAAGTATGGGGTTAGGCCCGTATTTATAGGGGTTCGAATCCATGTCATCTGTTAGATTAAACTATTTTAAATCCGAACGTTAGGCCATGTCGAAATTCTCAAATCAACAGTTCAATCGGTCGATAAATTTCTTTCCACGGTTCACTTACTTAACGCTTAAGTAATGTTAACTTTCAGTTAACTCTGACTAATGGTAATTAACATCAGTCAATTATTTTTATTACCTTAATTACATATACAATTATTTTCAATTTGAAAACTTCAGACGTCAATAACTTTTTCATTTGAACTCCGATCGGAAAAATTTATATATGAAAATTAATTAGATGATCGCCACAAACCCAACGGTGTAAGTTTCATAGCCAAATTCTAACATTTATGAAAACTCTACTTTTCGATGTTTTTATTTATTAATTAGTTTCTTTTTGATTAATTATCGTTAAAATTATGGGGTATTACACATGCCCGACATGGTTGCTTGTTGTCTATCAACACATAAATCGCATATAGGACTCACTTCCCTAGACCGTCCAAAGCCTACAAGGTCGCCCGTAATCCTTGTATAAATAGGACTCATGCCTTGGACCACCTATAGCCTAAAGGGTCACTTACCATCTACCTCCACACTGGTCGGTTGAAACACTACATGGGAGCAACACAATACCGAGATCACCTACTTATGTCATAGGGCTGTATCTATACCTATATCTGTATCTTGGGTCGCCTATTAGTGATACAGTCTCATTCATCTTCATATCACCATCGTAACACTTTCCCATATCACCTACAATACACATATCCATTTCAAATAGTAATCAATCATCACACATTCACTTGAATTTCCAATGCCATCATTTGCCTTGTCAATAGCTCCTAAATGTCTTCAAAAAATAAGAGAAATAAGATTCGAATCAGTAGATGTTATTTTATATAGGCCCTTACGGGTCTAGGTTTAACCTGACTCAAAATTAGGCCACCAACGTAGCGATTGGCATAACCGATGGACCGGTGTACGTGTTTTCCTAGTAGTTGCTAGGCCATCGATTTGGCTTGGCCAATACCTTGTTCTGCCTCCAATCGCCTCTGTTTTGTGCCTTCGGTCATGTGAGAATGTCCATTGTACCTATCCCGACATTTCTATGTCTAGTTTTTTAGTTTATTACATGAATTTGAGTGTATATTCATCGAATTACTAGGCTTTAGTGTAAACATAGTTTCTACTCACTATATTTACCAGCTTCCCTCCCAAATCCCAATTCAAGTGTATATAAGTGTTTATCTACTGTAAAATAGTCTGCATATCATATATATATAGTATCAAAATTGCATTATATGAAGAACAAAGCATGAATCACTCGCAATAAATGCTTTCCACTGCCTAGATCTCCATTTTCCGCCTAATGTGCCACTTTAGAGTTTCAACTCCAAGGTTATGTAGATGCGTAGCCTTGATAGATTTGCGATTCCATCGATCTCATGCAATTTCATTGAGATTTGAAGGAGATATAGTGTTCGAATTTTTGGTTTGTAATGGAGAAGAAGGAGACAGACAGAAGGAGTGATCTATCTTTGGAAAACTAGAAGTACATGAATTGGTTTTAAGTGGAAGGTGGGAAAAGTAACCGTTCGCTCTCAAGTTGAAATTTTAAATTCTGGTGCCCGACCAGCTCAATCCCATTTTGACCATAATTCCTCTATATAGACTCCAAATGAGGCAAACCAAAATATTGCAAGAACCAAAAAAATGGGACGACCGTAATAGCACCGGTTTCGTTGTCAAGTTCTAAAGTTGGAAAATATAATCATTTTGCCCCTCCTTATTTTTAGTTTATATTATTAATAAGTCAAATTCAATTATTTTCACATTATTATATTATTAATATTTAATTAAAATATATACCTTAATTTCAGGATATTACAGCTCCTCAACACTAAAGGTGGATACAACAATGCCATAGTCTCCATCGATAACTTTAGAAAGTGGTTTGAGGTGGAGTCCTTAATTGGGTCAATGGACCTAAAATCCTGAACTTTATGATTAAGAACATCGTCTTTTGCTTTGGGATTCCAAAGAAAAATGTCATTGAAAACTACACACAGTTTGAGAGCGGTATATTCCAAGGTTTCTACGAGAGGAATGAGATAGAGAAATGCTTCTCCTTAGTCGCCCACCCTTAAGCAAACAGATAGGTTGAGGCTATGAATAAAACCATCAAATCAATGATGAAGAAGCGACTCACCAAGTAAAAGGGAATTGGGTTGCAGACCTTTCCTCATACTCTAATCATATCAAACCTCAAGCCGCACATCAATTGTGATGACCATCCTACACCTTCAGCATCCAATATACTTGTATAGTGCATTTGGGAAATAAATTATTGTTAAAGAAGGAATTTTCTACAAATATTGGTTTGTCATATGGAAGGGTTCAACGTTATAAAGCTTTGGTTTAGATCTAATTAATGCGGTAGTTTTTACTTGTAAGGTATTTGAAAAGTTTTAAAGTAGCCAATCAAGGTGTTACAACTGGCAGGTTAGTTATAAAGCAATTGCCATATTTGGCTATAAAACAACATTTCAGGAAAAAGGTGGTTCCGCCTATTTCGGAGGCACCTTTCGACTCCTTTACCTTCGCTCCATCTCATTTGAAACCATCTTTGTCAAAACCCACATAGTCGGAACCAAGGCACATGGTATCAATAGAATTGGCACGGAGTGGATTGGTAAGTAGCGAAAGGTAGAGTGTCGAAAGCTAGCTTTCGTTAGAGTCAAAACCAAGGTTCAGTTTTAAAAAGATAAACGCCTACCTAGTTTTTGAAGGACTTTCGACTGAATCGATACCTTATAGAGTCAAAACCTTTGTTTTGTTTTCTAAATTTAAATTTCTGCCTTGTTTTACTTAAGGTTTCTAACATAGTTGAAAGCCATGCTTTCGAAAGGGACTTTATAAATAGCTTTCGAAGAGGAACTTTTTCTTTAAATTAGAAGCTTTCGATAGGGTAGGTTTCGACCTAGTCGAAACCTAGCCGCTATTCTCCTTCCAAAGTATTGAAGTCATCAATAACTTCGAAAGGTTATCCTTGTTTTTACCTAGGTTAAGCCGCTTCCTAATTGCTTTCGAAAGGGGTTGAGGGTTTCAAAGGTGATGGAGACGAAAGGGGGTTTCAAGTCTGTCTTTCGAAGTTTTAATTTTAAAGGTCTTTGCTTTCAAACTAGATGGTTCTCACACCATCAACCTTTCCCCAAATTTATTTTTGTTGGTTTTGAAATAGATACTTTCTTATATAACCATTTTGACCCAAATAATGTTTTTAAAGAGTAAACCAATGCTTTCGAAAGGGTGCTTCAATTGTTTTGAAGCTATGTTTTAAAGAATGTTTCTTGATACCATCGAAAGGTATCATTGGTTTCGAAAGGTATATACTTAGAGTTTTGAAAAGAGGGTTTCTATGCTTTCGAAGAAGGTCATCCAATGGTTTTGAAAGATATTGGCAGGGGCCAATAGGTTCATAGCCAACCCATGAAAACTATGATTTGATACTGGCAGGGGCTAGTAGGTTTGTAGTTAGCCCATGAAAACTATATCCAGATTATGATATTGACAGTCAGTCAATAGTTTCCTAGTTAGCCCATGAAAACTAGGATAAGAAATAAGATATTGGAGTTACCAATAGGTTCTTAGTGATCCCATGAAAACTAAGTAATTGGAAAGATAGTACATAAACATTTAACAGATTAATAGTAACCCTAGAAACTATAATTGAGACAGATAATCAGAATGAATGGGGATGGGTAATCCAGAATTGATTTATTTGTTTTGCATATCATCATAATATTTTGAAATACTATTTTTTAACCATTGTGGATGCAAGAGCACATTATATGGTTTTATAAATGTTTTAGGATACTAGTGAGGGAAAAACCCGTTCCGCTAAGCGGCGTCGTCTCACTAGATATCTAAATGGTTTAAGATGGTAAATTATTATTCATACCAGGCTTTATGTTTGAGTCGAAGTTTTTGTTTCCCCTTAAACTCTCGGGTACTCAATTGATTTTGAGTAGGTTGAGAGTTAAGGTTTCCAGGTGTTCTTTTAGACGATAAAGCTTCTGAGGACGTGCAAGAGGCAAGCTTGTTATTAGAGTTCTTTTATTTCCGCTGTGTGTTTTTTTTATAAAGGCAAATTGTTTTCTTGCCTATCTATATACTCTGATCTACCAAGGGGGCATCTTCGTATGTCACTCTTGGCATATTTTGTAATAATTATATGTTATCTTAACGTGGTCTGCGAACTGGGATTATGTAATCAATTTGGAATATTTTGAAATGGATTGTGGAATTTGTTTGCTGTTTAATTTTTTTCCATATTCTTGTGTTTCTGTGTATCAATGTATCTAATATCACCGTATTTGGTCGTCGGGGATTAATATCTATGGATGAATGCAACATCCATAGCCGTTAGTTTTAAGCCTTCAAATAGGGGGATGTTACGAGTTGGTATTAGAGCATAGGTTTATGAAACTTTTAAAGAAGCTTAAACCTAAAAGATTTTCCAAACATAATCCAATAAATCAGATAATAAGATTGGGGTTTGGATTAATGTTATAGTAACGTACTTGTATTTTCTATATATATATATATATAATTATGTATTCCTCGCTCTCTTAGAACGTTCTTCTATATGTTACTAAAGATTGTATGCAGATTTTCGAGAAAGGAGATGCGGAAGTAGGAACGGAATATGAAATCTCGATGGAGGAAGCACCACAACTAAAGGAAATGCTCGACCCAATACCGGGAGGAATCCGGGTCGATAGACTAATGCTAGTAATCAAAATGCTGAAGCCAATGTGGGTGCTGGAAATCCACCAGTAGATATGGGGGCGATGTATCAGTTCTTTGCCGGTTTGATGCAAGCAGGAGTTGTTGTTGGAAATGAAGGAGGAGCTAATCCCATGGCACCGGTTGTGAATATTGCTTTGCTGAGTAGAGATTACACCAGTTTGGGTGGGAAGCCATTCTTGGGAACGGAAAGTGTCATAGAAGTTCAAAACTGGCTGTTGCATTGTGAGCGTATATTTACTGATTTAGGCCTGAATGATGGGCAAAAGATAAGGTTGGCCTCTAGACAGTTGCAGGGGTAAGCACTACATTGGTGGAATAGTGTCATTGCCGGAGTGCTGGAAGAGCAGTTAACTTGGGATGATTTTAAAACGAGGTTTGAGTAGAAGTTTGTCTCTGAGTTTGCCAAGTCTGAGCTAATGAGGAAATTTATGGATTTAGTGCAAGGAGAGATGTCAGTAGTCGAGTATGCCACTAAGTTTGAAGAGCTATCTAGATATGGATATGCTATTATAGATACTAACATCAAAAGGACTGAGAAGTTCATTTGGGGACCGAGGCCCGAGCTTGCTAAAATGACCATGACACATGTCCGTGATCCTTGTAATATAGTGGTGGAGATGGCCATTCGCCATGAGGAGTTGCTTGCTGATTAAGCTAAAGAGAAGTCAGTGGAAACCCAGGGTTCTCAAGGGAAGAAGAGGAAATTCTTTAAAAAGAATGAAGCATAGAAGGGAGATACTGCTAAGAAGTCAAAGGCTGAGGTAGTTTGCTATAAGTGTGACAAGAAGGGTCACTTTGCTAATGAATTCCGATCAGGAAATGGGAAGAAAGCTGCAAGTAAGAAGAATGTGAAATGCTTCAACTATGATCAAGTTGGGCATTACAAGAATCAGTGTCCGAAGCAAGTTAGGGAGGGCAAAGGAAAGGTCTTTGCTATTGGATCAGCTAGGCCTACTGCGGCTGGTAAAGGAAAGACTGTGATGGAAGGTACGCTTTTGATTCAGAGTATTTCAATTAGAGTACTTTTTGATACCGGTGCATCACATTCATTTATATCTCAGTGTTTGGTTGATAGATTATGCTTAGAACCCACCTACCTATTTACTTCCTTAAGGGTTGTGAATCCAATAGGAGGATATGTAACTCTAGGGTTAAGATGTAACCAGTTAGAACTTAATTTGTTGGGTCATAAATTTGCATGCAGTTTGTATGTTATTAATTTCATATATTTTGAAATCCTTTTGGGTATGGATTGGTTGAGTAGGTATGAGGCTAGAATATTTTTCCAAGATAGGGAAATATCACTGAGGCACCTTGATAATCATAACCGAGTGAAATTCTCAGTAGAGAATACTGACCGGAGTGATTGTGCTTTGCTTAATGCTATGGAGGTAGGAAATGAGTTAAGTCAGGTTTGGGTGGAAAGAGGGTTTATAGATGTCTTTGAGCCAGTCACTTGACTACCCCCGAAAAGAGCTGTTGAGTTTAGAATAGATCTTGTGCCCAAAGCTGAACCTATAAGTAGACCACCTAGCAGGATGACGCCAACTGAGATGAAGGAATTGAAGTGCAACTAGTGGATCTAGAAGGAAGGAATTTTTTTAGACCAAGCAGTTCGCCTTGGGGAGCGGCCACAGTGTTTGTGAAGAAACCGGATGGGTCGTTGAGGATGCGCATCGACTATCGCAAGTTAAACGAAAGGACAATTAAGAATAAGTATCCTTTGCTAAGAATATATGGTCTGTTTGATCGGTTGAGGCAGAGTGTTTTCCCAGTTGGACCAGGCGATAGGTTTCCATCAGTTAAGAGTGGTGGAGGACAGTATTCCTTTGACAGCATTTCAGACTAGATATGGTTCATATGAGTGGTTGGTGATTCCATTTGGATTGGAAAATGCACCTACTTTCTTCGTAGATTTGATGAACCGAGTTTTTCGAGAGTACTTGGATATGTTTGTACTAGTGTTTATAGATGACATTCTAGTATGCTCTAAGGATGAGAGAGAGCATGAAGTTCATCTTAGAGTGGTGCTTGAGACGCTGAGATAGAATCAGCTAAAGGAAAAGTTTACCAAGTGTCATTTCTGGAAGAAAGAGGTAAAATTTCTTGGTCACATGGTTTCAGAGAAAGAATTATCAGTCGATCATGATAAGATCGAAGCCGTGAATAATTAGAAGAGACTAGAGACGATGACTGAGATCAGGAGTTTTCTTGGATTTGCTGGCTACTACCGGAGATTCAATAAGGATTTCTCGCAGATAGCAGCACCCTTAACTAAGTTAACTACGAAGGAAGTGAGATTTGTTTGGTCCGACAAATGTGAGGAAGAATTCCTTAAGTTAAAGCATTTGTTGACCAGTGCACCCATGTTAGTAGTTCCAGACGAAAACCAAGGATTGGTGGTGTATACTGATGCATGTGGAACTAGATTAGGAGCGGTGTGGATGCAGAATGGTAGATGAAAGGATGTATGGATCGTATGTTTATATCTAATATGCAAGTGTAGCAAAATGCTAGCTTATAGTTAACATAGTAAAGTAAATAATAGTAAGGAAACAACCACACCAGAGTTTTTATACTGGTTCAGACCTCCCATCCTACGTCCAATCCCGAAGCGACCCTTCGGCTTTAACTATTAAACAACCCTCGCTTTGCCCGAAGGAATAGGTTTGATACAAAAGTTCTTTCTGAGACAAGTATGTGTTCTAGAAAACACTGATTTTGACTACACGGTACAAATCTTCCTATAATCTCCTTTGAGTAGTATGTGTACGAGAAGCTTTTGATTTCAGGAAGTGATAAAGACCAATATGGTTTTCTTTTAGAAATCAGAGTATGCAAAGAATGTAGATATAGGATTCAAATTTTTTTTAAGTCGTTTAATTCTTAAAATCTTTACATATATATAGATGATGAAGAGTTTTCGTGAAGAGTAATATCCATTAGAGTTTTCTGTTTCAATCTAAAGGTTGCAATCATTGAGAAGGAAGAGATGCAGTGAAGAGTTGTGAAAGCAGCCGTTAAAATGAAGCACATGACCTTTCATTGTATGTGGCCGTTACTCAGCACAAAAGTTTGTCAATAAGTTTAGACGTATGAGCTTATATTTTTTTTAATCAGAAGCTAAGCACAGGCGTCTGAGGGTTTTAACAGACGTCTAATGTAAGTCCGGTTTTTAAAAATAGAAGCTTTAGTTAGACGTTTGATATGTAATGTCAGACGTTTTACATATGTTGTTTTCTTTTCTTCAGCCTTTTGTTATATGAGGAATTGAAAGAATTTTTCGGTGCAATGTTTATGTTTAAAAACAACTACTAAAGGGGATTTTACAAGTTATATCTATGACAATCACAACATTATATTAGCTTTTCTAATACCGATGATTCTTCTCCTTTGTTAGTAATCTTTAAGTTGAATTCTAAAAGCTTTTTCCTGCAAGTAGATTGAATATATATTGTATGTGTATGAATGTATAGTTTTTGTCATCGAAATCACTGAACAGTAGTTCTAACATTCTCCCCTTTTTGATGATGACAACTATACAATCGCTTTATAAACATATAACTCCCCCTGAATGTGATTCCTCCTCATATATACATGTAATATGACATTTCTTCCCCTTTGGCATAATCAAAAAGAATATAGATGAACAACTGAAAAATATAAGTCCACAGTCGATCGAAGAAAAGTTTAACCAGTTATACAGGCATTTAATATTAGAATAAAATAACAAAGATACATTCACAAATATGACCAAACGTACTAAAAAACCTTACTGATAGTTATAATATCCCCAAAAGCTTGATGAGTCTTCATCATATGTACCTTGTTGCCATTGAGACTGGTTAGCAGACTCCTCATCTTCGTGAATAGAGAGACCCTAGAATGATGGGTACTAGCTGTAGTCCTGGGGGTCGTGTGAAGCATGAGGATCTTCTGAAGGAAACGATAATCCTTCACTCTCTTCGGTGTAAAGACAAATAGGTGCTTTGCCAGGACGAGAGTGTCGTGGAGGTTCCTGTGAAGGCCCTACGCCTGAAGATGGGCCTAAGTGAAAAACTAGTGCTGGTGGTGTTGTATGGGATGGAGAAAAGGACGAACGGGAGGAAGAACGACCTCGAACCTTTCGGAGAACCTTTCCCAAGGTTGAAACGACCTTATCTAACATTTTTTCTACTTTGGTCATACGAGTAGAAAAAGACCATTCCAAACGCGACATCTTTTTGTCTAGCACCTGTTGATTTAGGGAGAGAAGACATTGATTTTGTAGTGCAATATCTCTATAGTTCTCTCCTAGACCTGCTACAATTCTGGCTTCCTGTATTTCAGAATTAGAGTAATAGTTTGTAGACGCTGAAGCTCTGGGTGGTTAGGAAGGCCAAGTTATAGGTGCATGTTGATGTTGTTGAGGAGGTTGATATTGGGAAAAGATACTTATGTTCGGCGGTGTCTCTGGAAGATGCATTAAGGAGAGAAATATATTGCCACTATCCTTTACAGATATTTCTTCATATTGGGAGAGATATGAAGGAATTCCTAATGACCGTAGAATTCTCATGATGTAGGGAGCATAAACAATGCTATGACGGGTTAGAGTCCAAAAAGTTTTTATTTGGTCAAAAATGTATTGTGCCCAATTTAGTTTAATTTGACCAAAAATAGCATATAAAGCTTTATGATCATCATCGTAGACTTGTTCGTAACTTCCTAATCTAGGGATGATAGTGTTTATTAACATTCGATTAAGAAGTCGCGCTTGTAGACAGAAATTAGATGGTTTTAATTTCCAGAAGTCGTCATCCCAGATAAGATGAGTAATAACATCTCTGGGGGCATAGCTTTTGTCAGGAACTTCTTGTAATCGAATTCCCTCATAAGAACAGTTTAGCATTTTCCCAATCATGTCAACATTAAGTTTTATCAATTGACCATAAACACTAGTCCAAATCCAATTATCTTCATCTGAAGGATTCCAAAGAGATAATGAACAAAGATTAATTAAGAATAAAAATACCGTTAGTTGGTCAATTTTTCCGGTATTGTCGTCATTGTTGACCAAATGGTAGAGCCCAGCATCTTGAAGCAGTTCTCCAACATCATAGTGGATGAATCAGTGAATAGGATAAAAAGGACTGATATGAAAGGGCTTTTTCTCCAATTCTTGAAGCCACTGTTTTCCATTTTTCTTCTCCACTATCCATTCCTAAGTGTGGTGATCGGTTACAAATTGTTGAGAGGGTGGTTGGGAGCTTTGTCCTGAGGAAGGTTTGCGACGTTTTGGTACTGGATACTTTTGTTTTGGGGCCATTGAT
Organism: Allium fistulosum; assembly: GCA_030737815.1. Lineage (NCBI taxonomy): Eukaryota > Viridiplantae > Streptophyta > Magnoliopsida > Asparagales > Amaryllidaceae > Allium > Allium fistulosum. The sequence continues at coordinate 427,527,976 of CM060906.1, forward strand.
TTCGTATTTTGAAGAGAGAATAGAATTGGGGTTTTAGAGTTTGCTTGAGGGTTTTAAAAACGAACGGTGAAAAAGAAGGAAGATGTAAAAGATAATTTATAGGAGGGTGAAACGGTGAGGTAGAATCTATGTTCAGACGTCTGGTGTTATGGAAACAGACGTCTAAGCGTGGTACTATTCATAGGCAGAGAAGTATTTCAGACGTCTAGATAGTAGTACAGACGTCTGTCTTTGAAAATGGAATTTTTCCAGTCCATTCAGACAGACGTCTGATGACGAACACAGACGTCTGTGCTGAAACAAGGTTGTATCTAATGTAACAGAGGGATCAAACAGACGTCTGACGTTATGTTCAGACGTCTATGCTGAAACCGTCAGTGGTATTTCTTGCAGAGAGTTTAAACAGACGTCTGGTGATTTAGGCAGATGTTTGTGCTGAAAGAAGAAAAAATATTTCCTGTTTCCTTTTGTTTTAGACATCTGACTTCAGGGTTAATAGATTCCTGTGTATACGTTCAGACGTCTGACATTTCTTTTCAAACTTCTGGTTGGAGAAGAAAAAAATTTACTTTAGCCTCTGTGAATTTGTACATATAAATATTTATTGAAAAATGAAGAAAATACAAATAATTGTAAGCATATTTATATTATATATATGTATATATTAACTGTTGATAAAATTCTTCTTCAGTTGTTAGCTAAGGAGTCAGAAGAAAAAATGTTTTGTTTTTCCCAAGAATTCGGTTCATCTTTGGTATGCTCGGTTAACGGCAGAAGTGGTGACTAGTAAGGAGGCACAGACTACGTTCTACTTGCGATGTCCCTTTACCCCATAATTGTTGTGGAGTGATCTTGTGAGATCTCGAAGGAGTTTCCCTTAAACACGGAGACCTTGTGTGTACGCAGCCCTTTGTTGGTGAATGGCCACATATGGAGAGGATGCAGTTTTCAAGGAAGTTCAAGTGAGCTCCTTGATGGCGTTGTTCATAGTACATCTCTCTTTGAACTCCTATCATTTGCTGTTGGTAATGATGGATATCGTCAACTTTGTCGGAGAGTGAGCTGATTGAAGGTCAATTCCATGTTTGGCTTTCTTTCCTTTTAGAGAGTAGCCAATATGGTAAGTTGGTGATGGAATGATGTTTAGGGATGGAGATGATTTAGGCATGACTTTAGATGGAAAAGTATAAGTGCTTCCGGAAGAGGGTGAGGCGTAGTCGATTACAGAATATGTAGAATTATTATTCAAAGACATTTTTGATATACTAGTTTTGAAAGCTGTTCTTTGTTGTAAATTTTTTTGGATAAAACTCTAATAAAGTTCTCATATATATATATATATATATATATGTGTGTGTGTGTGTGTGTGTGTGTGTGTGTATGTATGTATGAATTTTTATATACTATTTTAAGAGTAAGTTTCGTTTATTTGTTGGTAAACAATGTCAGCCTTAAGACATTGGTTGGTAAAAAAATAAGTGGTTTGGAAAATAGTTAAAATTTCAGCTAGTGAAAAAAAATAACTTTAAAAAAAGTCTTATTATAGATCGTGTAACGATACAACACCTAGTTCATGTCTTAACTTAATAAAATTTTGTTCGCTTAGAGGTTTTGTAAAAATATCGGCTACTTGATTTTCGCTGTTTACAAATTCTAGAGTTATTGTTTCTTTTTCGACATTATCTCTTAAAAAGTGATAACGAATATCTATCTGTTTTGTTCGAGAATGATTTATTAGGTTTGTAGACAAGTTTATTGCACTTGTGTTGTAACAAAAAATTAGAGATTTGTTTATAATTTTTCCGAAATCTTTAAGGGTCTTTTCATATATATTACTTGTGTGCAAGCTAAAGCAGCAGCAATATATTCTGCTTCACAAGTTGAAAGTGATACATAATTCTATTTTTTACTAAACCACGAGACTAGAGATTGACCGATAAAGTGACATGTACCACTTGTACTTTTCCTATCGGTTTTGCAATCGCCAAAATCCGCATTGCTATAGGATACAAGTTCGAAGGGGCTATCTTTAGGATAGAAAAGACAGTAATTCATAGTGCCGGTTAAGTAACGCAAAATACGTTTAACTACCCGATAGTGTGAATCTTTAGGTTGTGCTCGAAATCTTGCACACAGACACACACTCATCATGATATTAGGTCGACTAGCCGTTAAGTATAATAGTGATCCTATTATACTTCGATATAATTTTTGGTCAAAATCCTTTCCGTTTTCATCTTTATCTAAATGGGTAGGTGTGCTCATGGGGGTTGGTTTACTTGATTTTTTCTCCATTCCAAATGTTTTAATAAATTTTGACAATATTTTTCTTGATTTATAAAAGTACCATTTTGTAATTGTTTAATCTGTAATCCTAAGAAAAAAATTAATTCTCCCATATGTGACATTTCAAATTCAATTTTCATAATGTCTGCAAATTCGTTACATAGAGTTTCATTAGTTGATCCAAAAATTATGTCATCTACTATAAATTTGAACAACTAAAATATTGTTTTAATTTCTTTTTATAAATAAGGTTGTATCTATTTTACCAACATGAAAACCAGAATTTATTAAATGAGTTTTTAGTCTATCATACAAAGCATGAGGTGCTTGTTTTAAACCATATAAAGCCTTTTTCAGTTTATACACATGTTCAGGGTATTTTTCATGTATGAACAAAGGAGGTTGCTCCGCATAAACTTGTTCTTTTATAAAACTCTTTAAAAAGGCGCTTTTTACATCCATTTGAAAAGGTTTAAAGTTATGATGACATGCGAAAGCAAGTAACGTTCGGATGGCCTCTAAACGTGCGACTGGAGAAAACGTTTCTTCATAGTCAATGCCTTCCTCTTGATTATACCCTTGCGCTACCAACCTTGCTTTATTATGAACAATGTTTCCATTTTCGTCAGTTTTATTTTTATATATCCATTTTGTTCCGATTACAGATTGATCTGTAGGTCTCGGTACAAATTCCCATACTTCATTTCTTTCGAATTGATTGAGTTCTTCTTGCATCGTGATAATCCATGATTCGTCATTTGAAGCTTCTTTATAATTCTTAGGTTCAAAATTTGAAATAAATGCAACGTGACTCATTTGGTTTAATTAATGTCTGGTAGAAACTTTTGTTAAATCACCAGTTATATTGTTAACTGGATGGTTTTTCAAAATACGAGGTGTTGATCTTAATGTATTATCATTGTTAATGATAGTCTCATTATTGTTTTGAATAATTGGGTTATTCCCAGAAGGTTTTATTAAAATTTCATCATCACTATTTTATTAATGCAAAAGTTTTCGTCAAAGGAAACATGTAGACTTTCTTATATTGTACTAGTATGTTTATTAAACATTCTAAAAGCTTTGTTACGATCTGAGTATTCAATAAAGATTCCTTCGTCGGCTTTTGGATAAAATTTTCCAAGATTATCTTTAGTATTTAGTATAAAACATTTTGACCCAAATATTCGAAAATATGATACTTTGAGTTTTTTACCAAAAAATATTTCATAACAAGTATTTTTAGTTAAAGGACGTAATGTAACACGATCCAATACATAACAAGCAGTAGCTACAGCTTCTGCCCAAAATTTTTTTGGTAGATTACTACTGTTAAGCATAGTTCATGCACATTCTTGAAGTGTACGATTTTTTCTTTCCACAATGCCATTTTGTTGTGGTGTTCGCGGAAATGAAAAATTATGGGTAATTCCCTTTTTGTTACAAAAATTTTCAAAATTTTCGTTTTCAAATTCACCTTCGTCACTTCTTATAATTTTTATTTTAAGATTCATTAAAATTTTAATTCTTTTAGCAAAATTTTTAAACATTTCAAAAGTATCACTTTTATGTTTTAGGAATAGTGTCCATGTATATCGAGAAAAATCATCTACAATAACAAATACATATTTGATATGATTTATTGATCGTATTTGAGTAGGTCCAAATAAATCAAGATGTAATAATTCTAAGGGTTGTTTGGTAGAAATTTCCTTTTTAGATTTAAAAGAACTCCTTTTCAATTTGACATATTGACATGCATAACATAAATTTTTAACTTTATAATTTATTTTAGGGAGACCTCTGACCAAATTTTGTTTAGCTAGTTTGTTTAAAGACTTAAAGTTTATGTGACATAATCATTTGAGCCATATCCACTGGTCATTAAAATCTACGGCTAGACATAAATCACTCGAGTTATTAAATTTCATATTAAAGACATAGATGTTTCTTTTCCATAATCCTTCAAAAATCAGATTTTTATTTTGATAAAAAATGTTGCATTTATTCTTTTCAAAATCAATTTTAAATCCTTTGTCACACAGTTGACTAATGCTTAAAAGATTATGTTTTAAATTTTTAACTAAAAAAACATTTGTAATAACATGTGAAGTGGACATACCAACATTGATGATATCTCCAATTCCATTGACAAATCCTTTTGAATTATCTTCGAAAGTTACAGTACCACCATATTTGTATGTTATATTTGATAACATTTGTACATTTCCAGTTATATGTTTAGAGCATCCGCTATTGAGTATCCATTTCTCCTTATTATTTGATTTTCTTTTGGGTACCTGCAAAATAAAAAAAATTTAATTGGTACCCACTTCTTTTGTTAGGGTCCTAAGTGTTAGAAAGAGACGGTTGCCATACCCAAGAGGGTTTGGGACTTTTTAAAAAATAATTTTTATTATGAACAACATTTTTCAAATAGTTATCTATGTGTTTTTGTCTTATTAGTTTGTCATTGGATTTCAGAATCCATATTTTAATTATTTTGGTGTTGGACATCTTTTCTATAGTATCTAACTTCTTGAACCTATTGTATAGTGAGCTATAGTTTTTATGTGTTGAGTATTTCTTAAATCCTAATCCATTGCGATTTCCAGATGATTTTGAAATTTTGATCAAGTTATCCAAGTTCTGCTTTCCTTTATTAAATTTCGAAACATTGTTAGTATTCTTGTCTAACCTATCATTAAGATGAGAAATTTTGGATTTTAATGCTTCTAAATCATTCTTTAATATAACATTTTCTTTTCTAATTTCATCATTTTCTAGTTTAACTTTTCCTATCTCACATAATAATGAGTCATTTTGAATAAATAGATTCTTATATTTCTCTTGTGAAGTTTCTAATTCTTCTTCTAAAATGGGTTTTTCATCTTTTAATAATCCTATTTCAAGTTCCATTCGATTAATTTTAGCAACATATTCTTTATTTAATTTTTTAGTTTCTCTATATTTGTCATCTAATTCCATGATAAGTTCAAAAATTCATTATAAGTAAGATCAGGACATACCTCCACAGTATTTGCCGTGAAACATACATTAGCCCGCTCAGAATCACTATTATTGTCACTGTCTGATGATGAAGACGAATCTGAGTCATCCCAAGTTACTTGAAAAGCCGGTTTTCTTTTCTTGAATTTCTCGACTTGCCTTTCTTTTTGTCATTATTGAGTTCTGGGCATTGTTTTTTCATGTGTCCATACTTGTACACCCAAAGCATTTGATCGAAGTTTTGGTTGGATGAATTTGAATTTCCTCCATTTTGGGATCTCGTCATCCTTTTTAATTTCTTGAATTTACTGTAATTTTTGGCAATAAGTACGATCTCATCTTCATCTAAGTCCGAGTTATTATCGTTGCTTGAAATGCTATATTTTTCTTTTCATTGATTTGTTCTTTTCTTGCCTACAAATTTGCTTCGTACGACATCAAATTTCCTATCAATTCTTCAACCTTTAGTTGAAATAAGTCATTTGCCTCTTCGATGGCCAATACTTTTCATTCCCATTCATTTGTTAAGGGATTTAAAATACGTGTAACTAAATCAAAATCTGTGAATTTGACTCCAAGTGCCATGAGATCATGTTGTATAGTTTGAAATCTAGCATACATATCACCAATAGATTCATTTGCTTTCATTTTAAATGATAAAAATTAATTTTGTAAAATGGAAATCTTTGTTTGTTTAACTTTGTTAGTGCCTTCATGAGTGATTTGTAGTGTACGCCATATATCATATGCAGTAGTGCACAACATGACACGTGAGAATTCATTTTTGTCAAGTGAACAGAATAAAACATTCATAGTTTTAGTATTGTTTGTTGCTGTGTTCTTTTGAGCATCTGTCCAAGTGCTTATATTTGTTTTTGGTGCTACATATTTAACTTGTATTGCTTGCCAAATTTCTAAACCATTCGCTTCCATAAAAATACGCATTCGTGTAGACCAGTAAGCATAATTTGATCTATTGAATAGTGGTGGACATGCAGTTGATTGTCCTTCTTGAAATGCACTTGCTATACTAAATATGTTTCAATCATGTGTTACTGTAAATTGAGATAACCGTGCTCTGATACCAAATGAAAGAATGTATGGATCATATTTATATCTAATATGCAAGTGTAGTAAAATGCTAGCTTATAGTTAACAGAGTAAAGTAAATAATAGTAAGGAAACAATCACAACATAGTTTTTATACTGGTTCGGACCTCCCGTCCTACGTCCAGTCCCGAAGCTCCCTATCGGCTTTAACTAGTAAACAAACCTCGCTTTGCCTGGAGGAATAGGCTTGATACAAAAGTTCTTTCTGAGACAAGTATGCGTTCTGGAAACATTGATTTTGACTGCATAATACAAATCTTCCTATAATCTCCTTTGAGTAGTATGTGTATGAGAAGCTTTTGATTTCAGGAAGTGATAAAGACTAATATGGCTTGCTTTTAGAAATCAGAGTATGCAAAGAATGTAGATATAGGATTTAGAAATTTTTTAAGTCGTTTAATTCTTAAAATCTTTACATATATATAGATGATGAAGAGTTTTTGTGAAGAGTAATATCCATTAGAGTTTTCTGTTTCAATCTAAAGGTTGCAATCATTGAGAAGGAAGAGATGCGGTGAAGAATTGTGAAAGTAGCCGTTAGAATGAAGCAGATGACCTTTCATTGTATGTGGCTGTTATTCAGCACAGACGTCTGTCAATAAGTTTAGACTTATGAGCTTATATATATTTTAATCCGAAGCTAAGCACAAATGTCTGAGGGTTTTAACAAACGTCTGATGTAAGTTTGGTTTTTTAAAAATAGAAGCTTTAGTTAGACGTCTGATACGTAATGTCAGACGTTTGACATATGCTGTTTTCTTTTCTTCAGCCTTTTGTTATATGAGGAATTGAAGAAATTTTCCGTGCAATGTTTATGTTTAAAAACAACTACTAAAGGAGATTTTACAAGTTATATCTATGACAATCATAACATTATATTAGATTTTCTAATATTGATGATTCTTCTCCTTTGTTAGTCGTCTTCAAGTTGAATTCTGAAAGCTTTTTCCTGCAAGTAGATTGAATATATATTGTAAGTGTATGATTGTATAGTTGTTTTCATCGAAATCATAGAATAGTAGTTCTAATAGTAAAGTCATTGCCTACGCATCTAGGCAGCTTAGACCGCATGAAGTTAGATATCCTACTCATGATTTGGAGTCGGCAACTATGATCTTCACATTGAAGATTTAGAGACATTATCTCTTAGGAGAGAGATTTGAGTTATATACCAATCATAAGTCTTTACGATATTTATTCTCTTAGAAGGAGTTGAATATGAGACAACAAAGGTGGCTGGATATTTTGGCCGCTTATGATTTTGGTATAGAGTACACACCAGGAAATGGTAATAAAGTAGCTGATGCTCTTAACACGAAACATCAGAATGTGGTGTTAGCTATGTTGGTGGAGTGGAAGGATTTAGAAGCTTTAGTCGGTTGCGATGTGCAGTTAAGATCGACTGTCGGTTCTAGTCAGAGTACCGTCAAGTTTTCTTGTTTAGAAGTTCGACCAGTATTGATTGAGAAAATTGCTTCTAAGCAGAAGGAGGATCCAATATTAGCTGAAAGGATCAGAAGACTGGAGGTTGGAACATAGCTTGATGATTTAAAGGATTTTAACCTTGACCAGAAAGGATGGCTAAGAAAGAAGGGACAATTGTGTGTTCCGAATGTGGAGGACTTGAGGAAAGAAGTTCTTGAAGATTGTCATCAATCCAAGTTTACGATTCATCCTGGAGGGACCAAGATGTATCAGGATATGAAAAGGAGCTTCTATTGGGAAGACATGAAGAGGGATGTTGGCTTGTGGGTTAGGCAGTGTGTAAACTGTCAACAAGTGAAAGCTGAACATCAAAAACCAAGTGGGTTGCTTCAGCCTTTAGAGATTCCAGTTTGGAAATGGGATTCGATATCTATGGATTTTATAGACGGGTTGCCAAGGTCAAATAGAGGTAATGAAAGTATATGGGTTGTAGTGGACAGATTGACCAAAAGTGCCCATTTCATTCCAGTTAAGTCAACCAGAACAACACCTATTTTTACTAAGTTGTTCCTGAAGAACATAGTTAGACTGCGTGGAGTTCCTAGTAGTATAGTCAGTAATAGAGATACTTTGTTCACTAGTGAATTCTGGAAGAGTCTACAAGAAGTGATGGGTGCGAAGCTTAATATGAGTACTGCGTATCACCCTCAGACATATGGGCAGACAGAGAGTGTCAACAAAGTACTCGAGGATCTACCGAGAGCTTGTGTTTTAGACTTTGGTAGATCTTGGGAGGATCACCTACATTTGGTTGAGTTTTCCTATAATAATAGTTATCAGACAAGTATAGGAATGACGCCGTTTGAAGCTTTGTATGGAAGACCATGCAAATCACTAGCATGTTGGTTGGAGACTGGGGATAGATTAGTCTTAGGTCTAGATTTGGTTAAAGAGGCGTTAGAGAAGATTGAGTTAATCCGAGGAAGGATGAAGGAAGCTCAGTCAAGACAGAAGAGTTACGCAGATAGGAGGCGTAAGGACTTAGAATACTCAGTTGGAGATAAGGTTTTTGTTTCCTGGAGATTTGACCAGGCAACTTAGTACTCGGCATCTCTGTCATTCGGCTCAACTGGTTCGGTCGGCGTCTCGCTACGGCCGGCATCCAAGAAGCGCTCGGCATCCAGATGGTGTTCGGCGTCATGATACGCTCGGCATCCCGGAAGCGCTCGGCATTCGGAAGCGCTCGGCATCAAGGAACGTTCGGCATCGAGAGACGTTCGGCATGGTATAACGTTTGGCATGTACGAACGTTCGGCATGGCAGAATTGTCCATCATAAAATATCGTTCGGCCTAACTATTGTTCGGACTAAGTGTCGTTCGGCCAAGACATGGTTTGGCCTTGACAGCGTTCGGCCAGAGTATCGTCCGGCCTAAGTTCTGCTCGGCATTCAGTCGTTCAACACAAATACACTGGATCGACCTCCAGTATCATTCGGCACAAATACTTCCCATGGCATTCAGGGTGTTCAGCCTCACTTCTGTTCGGCATGAGAAGATCGTTCGACATTCACGCCTAGTTCGGCATTCAGCGTTCGGCATCTATGGATCGGCGTATGGAGACCACTCCATTTGGGCCGAGATATTCAGCTACCAGGCCCACCAGGGAAGTCCAACTCATCTTTGTCTATAAATAGAGATGCAGGGGCATAGTGAAATGGACCTTTTTTCGAGAACACTGGGAAGACTCTGCCGCTTTCATGACTCGTCCTCTTTACTTAGCAATTGTATTCAAGTAGTTAGCAAACGAATTGTATCTGTAATCAATTATCTAGTAAAGCAATAAAGATTAACCTCAAAGTGGACGTAGGCAGTTACGCCGAACCACTATAAATCTGGTGCTCTCGTCTTTTGCATTCAATTTAGCATATTGTTCCTTGTTTAAATTTACTTTCATCATTTATCTCTCTACACAATCTTTCTCAATGAGGTTAGTGACCAATTTTGGTGCTAACACTTTGGTGCTTTCACTGAGAATTGAATTCTCAGACCTCAAGGATCTGCTTTGAAGCTACTGGATTGAATAAATCCCTCAAAGAAGATCCGATTCATTCGTAGGACGTCCGTTGATTCTACTCAGAGTTCATACCAATAACTCTACAATGGCAAGACCACGTACCAGATCAGTCTCTCATAATGCGAACGCCCACGAGACTGCTAGCGTACAACAAGCAGGGCCTAGCAATCAGCAAGCAATGCTAGGTGCAGGGACTACCACCCAGGACCAAATGCCAGTTGTCACCAGAATAGAGTTCAACGACTTGATGAGAGAACTCAGGGAAAGCAGGAGACAACTCGGAGAGCAGATGAAAGCTAACGCCAACCTCATGGCACAACTCACTCAACAATAGCATCAGAATGCTGGGGGGCAATCCTGCTCCTTATTCTTCATCCGACAGCTCAACTTCGTCCGATGAACCTCCCCGGCGTAGACGCCGTAAGACTGAAACTACGTAGGCAGGCGCTGCTGTCCGAACAGCTGGAGACCGTGACCAAGCAGGAGCTGGAAACTTAGGAGCTGGAGTGCAGGTGGAGGCTGGAGGCCTAGATCGTCAAGATGCCAATGATGTCGAACCTCAAGATGCACATTTGGCAGATCGCCAACAGAGGCGGCATCAGCCTGATCAATCACGTAGAACAGACTCCAACCTTCCACCTTCCATACAAACGCCAGACCTGACAGCCATGATCAAACAATTGATGAAATAGAATCAAGGCTTATCAAACGATGATTGGGGAGTGTCAAGAAGTCATACTCCGTTCATAGACATTGTTCTACAGGCAGCATACCCCAAGAAGTTTAGTATGCCAACTATCCCGGCATATGAAGGAAAGACTGATCCCAGACAGCATGTCATGAGGTACGAATGGATGATGGATTCAGCTAGAGCAAATGATGCAACCAAGTGTAGATGCTTTCCAATAACTCTATCTGAGATCGCTACCATGTGTTTCACCCGACTTCCTCCGCGGTCCGTATCCAGTTTCGAGGAGTTGGCGAAGAAGTTTATAGAACAGTTCAGGATACACACTACTCGTCCAAAGGACGTGATGTCTCTATCAAGTGTAATCCAGGCTCCTGGGGAATCATTGAAGGAGTATTTACAGAGATTCCATGTTGCGGCAACTGAAGTCAGCAATCCCAATGATCATGCAATTCTTATGGTTGTGATGCGAGGCGTGGATCCGGATTCAGAGTTTGGAGACTGGCTGGCAGGGAAACCTCCGACTACGCTAGAGCGTTTTTACTCAAAGGCACATCAGTTCATAAGAAGAGAGGAAGCCAGGTGGGTAAGGCGACATAAGGCACTGGGGCCTGTCCAGGAGTCCGTGAAAAGCAACATTGCTGTGAAGCAGTCCGGAGACAACTCGGGAAAAGTTCAAGTCAATGTCCAGAACAAGCCTGGGCAACCTAAAGAATCCGGAGGAAGAAATCAAGGGAAGAAGAGAGAAGCGGGGAAGTGGAAGCCGAGAATTCCAACCTACAACGAGTATACCCCGCTGAATGCGTCTCTTGAGAACATTTACCTATCAACCTGCAATACCTTTCAGTACAGAAAGCCACGTCCAAAGGAGTCAACTGAAGAACAAAAGTGGACTGAGAAATACTGCCGCTTCCATGAGACTTATGGGCAAAATACTGAAGAGTGCAGAAACCTACACGATGCTATAGAGAAGTTGATTAGGCAGAAAAAGTTACAGGAGTTTGTGAAAAATCCGCAAGAAGGTGGACAGGGAACGTCCAATCCTGGTCGTGCGCCAGCTCCATGTCATCCCGACGAGCCTGCTCGGACCGTGGGTAGGCTAGTCATAAACACGATCATCGGCGAACCTCATCCCGCGGATAAGAACTGGCAAGAGATGGAGCGGTATGCTAGTTCCCTGAAGCACGACGACTTCGAGTGTTGTTCCAACGTAGAGGACGGGACCCCTGCTAAGTAGCTGCGCATGATGACAGACGATATAGTATTCAGGAGCAGAGATGCTAACCAAGTGGAGGCTCCTACCATCGACCCGATGGTCATATCTGCGACAATCGTGCCGGCTTATGTAAAGAGAATTTTGATTGATTGTGGAAGTTCTGTCAATATCATCTTCAAGAAGGCTTATGATCAGATGAAGATGGAGACGAAGGATTTGAAGCCATCTAAGGCTTGTATACATGGCTTTAATGGTGCAGCGACCGATGCAGTGGGATATGTTGAGTTGCCAGTTGAACTGGGACAAGGTGAGCGAAGGAGGGTGCGAATCCTACCTTTCGTAGTTTTGGATGTAGATTCCCCGTACAATGTGTTTTTGGGCCGACCGGCCCTGGCTGAGTTCAGGGCAGCATTAGCCCCGTGGTGTTTGACTTTAAAATTTCCGACCGACAAAGGAGTAGGTGTTGTTCATGGCGACCGGTCGTGCATGTTATGTGGCTGAGCTCCGAGAGGCCCATCGGAGGGAGAAAGGAAAGGTTGCGGACAATCCCGTCCGCATCCAGCACACCGACAATTGACAAGTAATGCCCGAGCCCTAGCTCGGGCATGATTCTCGGATCTTCAGAGACATAGATCTGAGAGACGATGATAAGGAACCCAGGGAAGAAAAGGCAGCGCCGACTGAATTGACAATTGACATTTCAGTCAGCCAAGACGATCCATCGCGAGTACTGAAGATCGGATCACAACTCAGCCCCGCAATGACTGAAGACCTTAGTGATTCCCTCCGAGCGAATCTTGATGTTTTCGCTTGGACACATTCTGATATGTGTGGGATTTCTCCCGCTATTACGAGTCATATGTTGAACATACACCCGAAGTACGTCCCGGTTAAACAAAAGAGGAGAGGGATGGACCCGGAGAGGTCCGCTGCTCTCAGAGAGGAGGTGGACAAACTCAAAGCCAATGGGTTCGTCCGCGACGCCCTCTACCCTGAATGGGTATCAAACCCCGTGCTGGTGAAAAAGGCGAACGGGAAATGGAGAACATGTGTAGATTATTCCGATTTGAACAAATCATGCCCCAAGGACAGTTTCCCATTGCCTAGGATTGATCAGTTGGTCGACTCCACTGCAGGACACGAGCCATTCATGGATGCATACTCGGGATACAATCAGATCCCGATGCATATTCCAGACCAGGAACACACCAGTTTCGTCACGGACGTTGGGCTATATTGCTATGTAGTGATGCCTTTCGGATTGAAAAACGCGGGACCGACCTATCAGCATTTGGTGAATCGAATGTTCAAAGACCAGATTGGTAGAACGATGGAAGTCTATGTGGATGACATGCTCGTGACGTCACGACAGTCAAACGACCACATTCGAGACTTATCAAAGATGTTCGATATACTCAGATATTATGGGATGAAGATCAACCCTCTGAAGTGTTCCTTCGGCGTTGCGTCGGGGAAGTTTTTGGGATTCATTGTTAACGCTAGAGGAATCGAAGCTAACCCGGAAAAGATTCAAGCTATTCGAGATGTGCGGGTGCCCAGAACTATAAAACGGGTGCAAAGCTTGAATGGAAAGGTGGCTGCGCTGAGTCGATTTATATCCAGAGCCACAGACAAGTGCATTCCTTTCTTCGATATAATAAAGATAGGGAAGAGGAATTTTGAATGGACACCCAACTGTGAGAAAGCGTTCCGAGATCTGGTGAGGCATTTGGAGAGTCCTCCAGTGCTGTCGAAACCAGTAGACCACGAGATGATGTATGTATACTTGGCTGTATCCCCACATGCTATAAGCGCGGCTTTGGTCCGCGATGAGGACCGAGTCCAAAAGCCGGTATATTACGTTAGCAAACGTTTAACGGGGGCAGAAAGAAATTATCCTAAAATTGAGAAATTGGCCTATTGCTTGGTGATTGCATCACGTAAGCTGCGTCCATACTTTCAAGCACACTCAGTCAGTGTCTATACCGATCAGCCTTTACGGCAAGTACTCCAACGACCAGAAACTTCTGGAAGGATGTTAAAATGGAATATCGAATTGAGTCAGTTCGATATTACCTACCTGCCACTAAGAGCCATACAAGGGCAAGCATTAGCAGATTTCATCGCTGAGTTTACTGTATCTGACGAACCAGATAATCAAAGTGTCATTCCCCCCATTCGATGGAAATTGTACACTGATGGGGCATCAAACGACCGTTGCTCTAGGGCTGGTGTAGTTCTCGTAACTCCAGAAAACCAATCGATTTGTTATGCTTTGAAGCTCAATTTCCCGGCTACGAATAATGAAGCAAAATATGAAGCACTGATTTCTGGCTTAAAACTCATTGGAGAACTCGGGGTTAAATCAGTTGAAATATTTTGTGACTCGCAACTGGTGGTGTACCAAGTGCGAGGAGACAACAAGAAAGGGGGCAAAAGATTGCTCCATACCTTGCTATGGTTCAGGAATCATTGGCGAACGTCGAACATTATGACATTTCGCATGTCCCGCGTGAACAAAACAAGGAAGCCGACTCGTTGGCCAAATTCGCAAGCACTGGCGATGCGCATCAGATGGGATTAGTTCCCGTTGAAACCTTGCATGCTCCAAGCATAGACGCGATGAAGGTTGATTTTGTGTTGGAAACAGGAATCGAGAGGGAGTCATGGATGAAACCATTCAAACTATACCTGATGAACGGGACTTTACCGGAAAAAAGGAGCAAAAGACGACAGGTCATTCGAAAAGCCGCACGATATGTGATGCAGGATGGAGTAATGTATCGGAAGGGGTTCTCGGTCCCCTTATTACGATGCATTACCCATGATGAGACAAAGCGGGTCTTGAAGGAGGTTCATGAGGGAGAATGTGGCGACCATACTGGGGGGCAAACGCTAGCGAAAAAGATCCTCCGTTACGGATACTATTGGCCAACTGTGAATCGGGATGCTGCAGATTATGCAAGAAAATGTGACAAGTGTCAAAGATATGCGAAAATCCCGAGAGCTCCACCAACGGAACTCACACAAATGGTTAGTCCCTGGCCATTTGCAATCTGGGGAATCGACATAATCGGTTCTTTGCCTATATCCAAAGATGGTGCAAAATACGCGATAGTTGCAGTCGACTACTTCACGAAGTGGGCCGAGGCGGAGCCTTTAGCCACAATCACCTCCAAGAAGGTCATTAATTTCATTGTACGAAACATTATATGCCTCTTTGGTCTCCCTCGAACCATAATTACGGACAACGGAACGCAGTTGAAAGCAGAGAGTTCGAAGATTTCTGTTTAAAGTACGGCATTGAGAAGAAGTTCGCCGCCGTTGCGCATCCGAAAGCTAACGGACAAGTCGAGGCCGTGAACAAAATAATCAAGTCCATATTGAAGAATCGTTTGGAAAAAGCCGGAGGCAAGTGGGTAGATGAACTCCCAACAGCATTATGGGCTTATAGAACTACTCACAAGTCCGCGACTGGCCACACTCCATTCGCATTGGCATACGGCTCGGAAGCCGTTATACCCGTGGAGCTTGAAGTTCCATCTCATCAAGTGACATATTATGATCCTAGGACGAATCAGGATCTCTTGTTGGAGTCACTGGACTGCATCGACAAAAAACGTGAAGAGGCTGAACTAAGGGCGGCAGCACATAGGCACCGAGTCAAGCGATATTATGACGACAAAGTCCCCCCAAGGATCTTTAATGTGGGTGATCTCGTTTTGAAACGAGTTTTCCCGGTACCATCACGTATGAATCCCAACTGGGAAGGTCCATATGTCGTTGAACGGAAGCTTGGAGAGGGAACTTTCAAGCTAGCGACCGTTGATGGCATGACACTCCCCCGAGCGTAGAACCGTGAACATTTGCGACGTTATTACATTTAGCCTGTTTCTTTCCTGTTTTAGGTACAATTGTTTGTTGTATGTTTTTATTCCGCTGATTCTTAGTTTCCTTTTTAGTGTGTAATTGGACAATTTAGTTTGTTTCATTAATAAAGGCTTGAAGCCGTCTGTTTCACGAATTATTAATGTTTCTGTACCTTACAATCTGGTGATGAACCGCTGGAGTTACATTTTCCGTATGATGTACGAACTTGCATAAACGAATTGAATCTTCGAGTCCCCAGAGTGAGGACCGGAGTACTCTAAGTCCCCGGAGCGCGGACTAGAGTATAAACGACTTGAATCTCCGAGTCCCCTGAGCGCGGACCGGAGTACTCTAAGTCCCCGGAGCGCGGACTAGAGTATAAACAACTTGAATCTCCGAGACCCCTGAGTGCGGACCGGAGTACTCTAAGTCCCTGGAGCACGGACTAGAGTATAAACGACTTGAATCTCCGAGTCCCCTGAGCGCGGACTAGAGTACTCTAAGTCCCCGGAGCGCGGACTAGAGTATAAACGACTTGAATCTCTGAGACCCCTGAGTGCGGACCGGAGTACTCTAAGTCCCCGGAGTGCGGAATAGAGTATAAACGACTCCAATCTCCGAGTCCCCTGAGCGCAGACCGGAGTACTCTAAGTCCCTAGAGCACGAAATAGAGTATAAACGACTCCAATCTTCGAGTCCCCTGAGCGCGGACCGGAGTACTCCAAGTCCCCGGAGCACGGAATAGAGTATAAACGACTCCAATCTCCGAGTCCCCTGAGCACGGACCAGAGTACTCTAAGTCCTCGGAGCGCGGAATAGAGTATAAACGACTCCAATCTCCGAGTCCCCTGAGCGCGGACCGGAGTACTCTAAGTCCCCGGAGCGCGGAATAAAGTATAAACGACTCCAATCTCCGAGTCCCCTGAGCGCGGACCGGAGTACTCTAAGTCCCCGGAGTGCGGACTAGAGTATAGACGATTCGAATCTCCGAGTCCCCTGAATGCGGACCGAATTACTCTAAATCCCCGGAGCGCGGATTAGAAAAAATCTTAAGTACCCAAAGAATGTTCGAACAATGTAAGAATGGATTGGGAAATTACGCAACTCATAAGAACTTGAGTTTCGACCACAGTTATACAGAAAGCTAAAAAAGCAAAAGAATCGTTCAAGTGACAAAGAAACTAAACTTTATTCAATAATCCAAAATGGGGTTACATAACTATTCCTCCAAAACTTGGAGTCAAAAATCTATCTACACAAACTACGGAAACGAAAAAGTAAAAGTAGTTACAAGACCTAAGCAAAATCTCGTTGAACGAGTATAGCAACTATTTCTTCAGCTTCTTTTTCTTATCTTCCTTTGTTTTCTCAGATGACTCCTCTCCCTCACGCTTCCTCTTGGATTTTTTGCTTGCCAAGGAAGCGGAGTCAACAGTGGGAGAAGGAACATCAAGGGGTTTGGATTTGCTGGGGAGAATGATTTTCAGAGGCCTATTCAGCGGGTCGGTAAGTTCCAGTATTTGAGGCTCGACCTTGATCTCGACCTTCTTTTTCTTCTCTTCTACGAGTCGCTCCTTCATGCTCATCTTCGAAGTATGTTCTGAGGCGCCAGTGATCTCGATTTCATCACTCCCTTCAACGGGAGATGAAGTGTCAAACTTATCATCATCTAGCGCCCCGATCACTTGAGCATCGGGGCTGGGAGTTACTCCCGCATGAGCGACATCGCCTGTTTTCCTTGCCTCCTCCTTAGCGTCGTCGCTCCTCGGAGTTGGTTCAGGATCAGAGCAGCCTGCATAAAAACATAAAGAGTGAACATTAGGACCAATAACCGCTAACAGAAAGCGACATATCTTTGAACTTCTAGAAGAAGAATTTTATACCGGTTTCTGGCTGGCTATCAGCTGCACGCGGAGTTTCACCCTCTAGAATAGGGGATAGCACATGAACGCCGAGACCGGAATCTTCCGGATCGTAGCCGGCATTCTGCTCAAATGGGTCAAGTACTGGCCGACCGTCCGGTTGAGTAGAAGGAGGAGTTGCAGCCTCAGCTCCAGATGGACCAGCTCCGTTGTCTTTCTCTTTTGATAGGGGAGAGCTTTTACCGTAGAGAGCCATAGCTGCAGACAAGTCTGATAGCTCGTTCCCCCTGAGAAATTCTTTCACTAGAGCCTCCTCATCGACTTCCTCAGTGCCCAACTCGATCTTTCTGATCTTTATTAAAGTCTCCTAGGCCTCAGCTAGAGATTCAAGATAGCCCTCACTCAAGAAAGTCAAGTCCCGGTGCATAAGGACGCGGACGCTGTATTCGGCGATTAATGGGTCGAACATACACTTGACCTCTTCTCTACCGGCCTCTGCAGCTGCTTCAAGGCGGGAGTCGATCTCCTTAGAAGCTTTTCTCTTGCCCTCCTCACGAGCTTCGTCTTTCATTATCTCAACCTTAGCAAGCTCACCATCGAGCTTTGCTTTTAAGAGTCGTGTAGCAACAATTTCGTTGCAATATCGTTGGGACTCTTCTTGAGCGGTTATTTTCTCTTCTTTCTCCTTAGAGAATAGCTCTTTCAACTCTCTGACTTGCAGGGCGAGCGCGTCCCTTTCTTTTTGGATAGAATCTTTCTCTAAGGCAAGGGCCCCGCTGCGCTGGACTACTTCATCAAGTTCCTTTTTATGGGTCGCCTCTAGACGAGTGACGGCCTTGGCAGTGTCTTTTGCACTTTGTTCTGAAGCCTTGAGCTTGGACTTATATGAAGCGAGCTCTTCGTCTTGATTCTTGATGATGTCCTTGTCGAAGATAGCTTCGAGCTTCAAGCGGTCGATTTCTTGCTGACGCTCAACGGATACTTCTGAGACCTTTTCGACTAGATGAACGAACGCGTCATGTTGAACATAGACGTCGTTGTTACAGGCGATGGCACTTTGCTTGACGTGCCTTGGAATGTGGTGAATAGCTAGGAGGAACTTCAGGCTGTCAAAGCAGATCTTGGGAAATTTAGCTTTAAGATTGACCATCTTCTCTGCTATCGTTGGGTCAGCCGCAGGAATAGGGGGAGGAGGCTTTGAAAGTTCTGTTCTCTTCCGATGTTCCCGAGATTGCCGTGTGCTCGATGAACCGGAATGTTGATCTCGGGAGACATCGGGTTGAGACCCCTTCTGCGAAAGTTTTTCTCTATCTGGCTCAGTTTGAGGAGGGGGATCGCGAGAGTATGAAGACTGGGAATATGTTTTCTTTCGATAAGATGACTCACAGGGACGGTTGTCTCGATCTTCGTAATCCTCTCTGTCCCTGCGTCTACCGGAGCCTGAATCCCGTCTAGAATGGTGAAATATAGAAGAGCCGTGGAGGCGATCGAATCCGTGGGAGCGCCCCATGTCACCTGCATAGAGTAAAAATAACAGCGAGTTAGGAAGAATCGGGGCAATGGCAAAAATTGAAGTGTATAGTGAAGTGCATAGGTGCGTGTGTGTCCTAGTGTTCCCCCCGACGGACCAGTCCCTTTATCTTTACTGATTGGAGTGTTATCTCCCTGGACTGGGGCTTGAACTCCCGTGTCGCCTCTAGCGGGCGAATGAAACTTAAGGGCTTCTGGATCGTCAAAACCGTAATTGGGTAGATCGTCGGGAATGGTAAGGTTCGACAGACCCTTTAAAGAACTTTCCATGTGCTGTGAAGAAGCCTCTTTATCTGGCGGGATGAGCGTAACTTTAGAAGTTCCGCCAACCTTCTCCTTCCGTATCTTATACGTCAAGTTATTTTTTCCCTCCGAAGGGGAAGATGACGTTTCAATATCATGCACTTCGACCAGCGGATCCTGAGTAGGACCCACATTCCCGCCTTGCGTTTCAGGAGCTTCATTCTCTTTGATTTTCTCCCCTTCCTGTACATCAGGGGTATGGCGTGATGACGATTCAGCTAGTTTTTTCCCTTTACCGGATGCGGGCTTAGGAATGGAGACACCCTCAGGAAGGCTAATCCAGCGACTTCCTGCTAACAGTCCGAATCTCGATAATGACTCATTTGAAATGAGGGTTCGGATGTCCCGTTCCTCGACAGGAAGAGCTCTAATGGCTTCGACGGTCTCAGAATATCCTCGAACCTTAGGATGTGGGTTGATACCTGAAAAGATGAAACAAGAAGTTAGAAAAAGCATAAGCTCCGATATAGCGCGAATGTTGACTCAGGGAAAAGACTTACTGCCTTCAACCCATCTCCTCGTGAAACCAGGAGGGCAACGCACATAGAACCATTCCTGTTTGTACAGGGCAAATTTGCTACATGCTCCGGTCAAAATTTGGCATTTGTGGTACGGCTCGAGGAACACAAAGGAGGGGCTATCTTTTCGCTTCTTAATCATATAAATATATCTGATGTCGCCGGAAGTTGGTGGCCTAGAAAAGACGGTCATGAAGAGGAGGTAGGTGCCATAAATGAACGCGTGACCGTTTGGGTGCAGCTGCGACGGGGCGATGTCTATGTATTGCAACACGTCCCGAAGAAATAGATTGAATGGAGGCACGCTGCCCATCCAGCACATAAACTTATTATAGGCAGTATATCCGACTGGGGGCAGATGAGGACGATCATGCCTCGACAGAACCAACACGTCGGCGAAAGGGATTCCGTGGATGGAGCATATTCGCCGAAGCACGACTTCGTTAATCTTCGAAGCCTGTGAATCAATCGGATTGTCCAAGAGAATCGATGCCTCTAGGGCATCAGGAGCTAAATTATGAGCGGGGGAAGTCGACGGATTTGAAGTGTCCGCGACTTCCTGCTTTGAAGACGGCCCGGGCCTATCTGAGACAGTGGCAGAGCTAGATTTTTTAGACATCTCCAATTAACAATGAATCTGGCAAAACACCTGTGAGAACTATACTTGAAAAATGTTCAACGTTAGAATTAACAACATAAATCCCCCCCCCCGTGCGGTGTGTGAACTAGTGCAATCATTCAAACATAAATGCTGAGAACTTATGGATCACAGAGTCGATGGTATAAGTTGAACTTTGAACTGTTGTCTTCGAAGACCGTCATCGCTGACCGTCTCCGAAAACCAGCCTTGCAATGTTTTCAGTTTGGAACTAGGAAGTTACCAGTCCAGAATAATTTGGTATGTCAGTTTGATAGTTATCAGTCAAGATTAGTTTGATATGCCAGTTTGATTAGGTCCATGTCTTTGTTTTTGTCTTGTGTTCAGGAAAAAATTAAAATGTTGTTGTTCGGCCTTAGTATCGACCGGCTTATCTATCGTTCGGCCTAAATCTTGGTCGGCCAAATTATCGTTCGGCCTAACTATTGTTCGGCTTGGGTATCGTTCGGTCAAAGCGCTGTTCGGTCTAAGTTCTTTTCGGCCGAAGTATCGTTCGGCATCCTATCTAGTTCGTACTTCCTCCCTATTCTTCCATTCCACTGCTCGGAATGTGGTGAATCGCGCCGAACCAAAGTTACGCCGAGCCCCAACGCTAGGCACTCCTTCCTTAAGCAACGCTTTCATTTTTCTTTTCTTCCTCCATCTACACTGAACAACGGGGACGTATCGTTCGGCGAGTCATACCGGACCATGCTGTTCGGCATTCTAGCCAATTCC
Source organism: Allium fistulosum (assembly GCA_030737815.1). Taxonomy (NCBI): domain Eukaryota; kingdom Viridiplantae; phylum Streptophyta; class Magnoliopsida; order Asparagales; family Amaryllidaceae; genus Allium; species Allium fistulosum. The sequence goes on from CM060906.1 coordinate 427,549,243, forward strand.
TGCTCCTCCTCCATTCTTTCCCTCCAATCTCGGTCAGCACGAGAAAACCATGCCGGACCATAATCCATCTCCCAACTACTCCCTCGTATGCTCATCATTGGCCACTCCAATCCTCCACATCATCTGGCCCTAAAAGAACATCCTAATCGCAGTTCGATTCTCTCATCCACGCAACACCTATCGGCTACGATTCTGATTTACGAACTTGAGCCTCTTATTAAAACTTTTAGTCATGGGAAGGATTTAAATAAAGGGATCAATACCTAATTAGTAGATAGAGACTTGGGAGAATTCTAAAGTTGAGGGCGCGGTTTTAATTAATGCCGAGTGGATGGGGAAGGATTGTAAAGTCTTTGGAGGCTGTTAACAGGCGAGTTTTTCAAGTATAAGATAGAAGAAGTGAGTGTAAAAAAGAGAAGAAGATGGAGCAGGCAGGCCTTTATAGGGAAGAAGAAGAAGTCGAAGAGACGATGACCATTAGAACTGGTCAAAACGAAGTCGTTCGGCATACAAGGAGCGTTCGGCTTCAGCTGTTCTGTTCGGCACACACCACCTCACCTGGTAATCATAAGCAGACATCTCCAAAAGGAATAAGCTAAGGATCAAAGTGAAGCACGGAGGATAAATAATTCAAATCGTATCACGTTCGGTCATGTGATACACTTTGAGGGGCAAGTGTTTCCTGGAGATTTGACCAGGCAACTTAGTACTCGGCATCTCTGTCATTCGACTCAACTGGTTCGGTCGGCATCTCGCTACGGCCGGCATCCAAGAAGCGCTCGGCATCCAGATGGCGTTCGACATCATGATACGCTCGGCATCCCGGAAGCGCTCGGCATTCGGAAGCGCTCGACATCAAGGAACGTTCGGCATCGAGAGACTTTCGACATGGTATAACGTTCGGCATGTACGAACGTTCGGTATGGCAGAATCGTCATAAAATATCGTTCGGCCTAACTATTGTTTGGCCTAAGTGTCGTCCGACCAAGACATGGTTCAGCCTTGACAGCGTTCGGCCAGAGTATCATCCGGCCTAAGTTTTTCTCGGAATTCAGTCGTTCAGCACAAATACACTGGATCGGCCTCCAGTATCGTTCGGCACAAATGCTTCCCACGGCATTCAGGGTGTTCGGCCTCACTTCTGTTCAGCATGAGAAGATCGTTCGGCATTCACGCCTAGTTCGGCATTCAGCGTTCGGCATCTATGGATCGGCGTATGGAGACCACTCCATTTGGGCCGAGGTATTCAGCTACCAGGCCCACCAGGGAAGTCCAACCCATCTTTGTCTATAAATAGAGAGGCAGGGGCACAGTGAAATGGACCTTTTTTCGAGAACACTGGGAAGACTCTGCCGCTTTCAAGACTCATCCTCTTTACTTAGCAATTGTATTCAAGTAGTTGGCAAACGGATTGTATCTGTAATCAATTATCTAGTAAAGCAATAAAGATTAACCTCAAAGTGGACGTAGGCAGTTACGCCGAACCACTATAAATCTGGTGTTCTCGTCTTTTGCATTCAATTTAGCATATTGTTCCTTGTTTAAATTTACTTTCATCATTTATATCTCTACACAATCTTTCTCAACGAGGTTAGTGACCAATTTTGGTGCTAACAGTTTTCATTAAGGTATCACCTATGAAGGGTGTGATATGATTTGGAAAGCCAGGAAAGTTAGCCCTAAGATATTTAGGTCCATTCCAGATTATGGAGAGAATTGGAAAGCTCGCATACAGAATAGAGTTGCCGAGCAGTTTGGCAGGTGTCCATAATGTATTTTATGTGTCTCATCTTCGCAAGTATGTGCATGATCCAGAGACTACTATTCCTCCGACAGGGTTGGATGATTTAGTGGTAGAGCCTAATTTTACTTTTGTTAGACAACCAGTTCGGGTTGTAGCAAGAGATGAGAAAAGATTAAGGAACAAGACAGTCAGGTTGGTGAAAGTTCAGTAGAGCGACAACGTGAAAGACTGTACGTGGAAGACAGAGGACAGGATTAGAGATACTTATCTTGATCTGCTTTGAGGGTATGTATATATTAGATTTATATAAATAGTTGCTAGTGAGTTAGACTGGTATGGTCGTTAGGTGTTGTTACAGATGATTGCTATGTTTAGTGTTTAGTCATTACTGAATTTCGAGGATGAAATTCTTTAAGGGTGGAAGTCTTTAACATCCCTAATTTTTGTAACATTATTCAAAAGATTTAATTACATAAATTAAATAGAATAATGATGATAAAGAAACTGAGATTTGAATAAATTACAAAATGGGCCATGCTTAATAATAAAGATTTAATGGGCTTTAAATCGGTTTATAAGATAATTAAATTACACATGGGTATATTAGTAAATTAGCCAATCTATTATACACGGCTATACATTCTCACCATTGTCCATTCACGTTCACTTTTCTCAAATAAAAAATATAACACAAAAACCCTAGAATAGCCGGCCATTAAGAAGGAGGAAAAGAGGAATTTCAATCTAAAAGCTAAGGATTAAATCTAGGAAGGATTAATCAACAACAAATCTCAAATTCCCTATCAAGTTTAAGGTGAATAATAATTTTATTCCATCTCATTTTGTTTCTATAATCCTATGATTTCAGATTTAAGTGTTTATTTCATTTCTATGATAATTTGGGATGATGATATGCTAAAGTTCTAGATTGTTTGATTCAAACAATTTAATTATATGCAAAATCTGTACGGTTTTAGGGTCAAAACCATGGTTTATTGATTTTAAAATGCCATGGAAAATTTTTATGTTAAGTAAAACATGATTTTGGGGATGTGTTTTAATTTTTGGAATTTTCCAAGCCATGGAAATTTTATTATGAATTTTTGATGGTAAATATGAAGTATTTCGGCTAAAAATTTATTTTGAATATTCCTGGAAGAATTGGCGTCTAAATTTTTAATTTGTTTGATTACATGATGAAATTTATTTTCTATGATTTTTGGGGATTTTTCCCAGTTAATTTATTTGGGAAAATAAATTATTTATGAAGGACTTTTCTGCAAATATTGGTTTGTCATATGGAAGGGTTCGACGTTATAAAGCTTTGATTTAGATCTAATTAATGCGGAAGTTTTTACTTGTAAAGTATTTGAAAAGTTTTAAAGTAGCCAATCAAGGTGTTACAACTGGTAGGTTAGTTATAAAGCAATTGCCATGTTTAGCTATAAAACAACATTTCAGGAAAAAGGTGGTTCCGCCTATTTCGGAGGTACCTTTCGACTCCTTTACCTCCACTCCATCTCAGTTGAAACCATCTCTGTCAAAACCCACATAGTCGAAACCAAGGCATATGGTATCAATAGAATTGGTACGAAGTGAATTAGTAAGTAGTAGAAGGTAGGGTGTCGAAAGCTATGCTTTTGTCAGAGTCGAAACCAAGGTTCAGTTTTAAAAGGATACCGCCTAGTTTTTGAAGGGCTTTCGACTGAGTCGATACCTTATAGAGTCGAAACCTTTGTTTGTTTTCTAAAGTTAAATTCCTGCCTTGTTTTACTTAAGGTTTTTAACATAGTCGAAAGCCATGCTTTCGAAAGGGACTTTATAAATAGCTTTCAAAGGGGAATTATTTTTAAATAAGAAGCTTTCGATAGGGTAGGTTCCGACCTAGTCGAAACCTAGCCGCTATTCTCCTTCTGAAGTATTGTAGTCATTAATACCTTCAAAAGGTTATCCTTGTTGTTACCTAGGTTAAGCCGCTTCCTAATTTCTTTCGAAAGGGGTTGAGGATTTCGAAGGTGATGGAGTCGAAAGGGGGTTTCGACTCGGTCCTTCAAAGTTTTAATTTTAAAGGTCATTGCTCTCGAACTAGATGGTTCCAACACCATCAACTTTTCCCCAAATTTATTTTTGTTAGTTTCGAGAGAGATACTTTCGTATATAACCATTTTGACCCAAATAATGATTTTAAAGAGTAAACCCAATGCTTTCGAAAGGGTACTTTAATTGTTTCGAAGCTATGTTTTAAAGAATGTTTCTTGATACCATCGAAAGGTATCATTGGTTTCGTAAGGTATATACTTAGACTTTTGAAAAGAGGTTTTCTATGCTTTCGAAGGAGGTCGTCCAGTGGTTTCGAAAGTGATGTTTTAAAGTTTCAAAACAAATAACCCATTCTCATTTTTTTAAAAAGAAAAACCATGGCATAAATAAAGTTTTGGAAATATTATTCACATTGTCATTAACCCATAACTGTATTTTGAGGAAAAGGCAAAATAATCAATTAGGTTGACCCAGTAGTGAATATAACTTAACAGATGTTAAAATCTTAATTAAGATATTGGCAGGGGCCAATAGGTTTACAGTAAGCCCATGAAAACTATATGATACTGGCAGGGGCCAATAGGTTCATAGCAACCCATGAAAACTATGATTTGATACTGGTAGGGGCCAGTAGGTTTGTAGTTAGCACATGTAAACTATATCCGGATTAAGATATTGACAGTCAGTCAATAGGTTCCTAGTTAGCCCATGAAAACTAGGATAAGAGATAAGATATTGGAGTTACCAATAGGTTCTTAGTGATCCCATGAAAACTAAGTAATTGGAAAGATAGTCCATAAACATTTAACGGCTTAATAGTAACCCTAAAAACTATAATTGAGACAGATAGTCAGAATGAATGAGGATGGGTAATCCAGAATTGATTTATTTGTTTTGCATATCATCATAATGTTTTGAAATACTATGTTTTAACCATTGTGGAAGCAGTAGCATAGTATATGGTTTTATAAATGTTTTAGGATACTAGTGAGAGGAAAACCCATTCCGCTGGTCTCACTAGATTTCTAAATGGTTTGAGATGGTAAATTATTATTCATACCAAGCTTTATGTCTGACTCGAAGTTTTTGTTTCCCCTTAAACTCTCGGGTACTCAATTGATTTTGAATAGGTTGAGAGTTAAGGTTTCTAGGTGTTCTTTTAGACGAATAAAGCTTCCGAGGATGTGTAGGAGGGAAGCTTGTTATTAGAGTTCTTTTATTTTCGTCAAGTGTTTTGTTTGTAAAGGCAAATTGTTTTCTTGCCTATCTATATACTCTGATCTACCAATGGGGCATCTTCATATGTCACTCTTGGCGTATTTTGTAATAATTATATGTTATCTGAACGTGGTCTGCGAATTGGGATTATGTAATCAATTTGGAATATTTTGAAATGGAATGTGGAATTTGTTTGCTTTTTAATTTTTTCCCATATTCTTGTGTTTCTATGTATCATGTATCTAATGTCCCCATATTTGGTCGCCGAGGATTAATATATATGGATGACTGCAGCATCCGTAGTCGTTAGTTTTGGGCATCCAAGTAAGGGATGTTACAGTTTAAAGTTGAGAAAGCAACCATTATAATTTTCCTTAAATTCCTTTATTAATTAACTTTATAAAAATATCCACTGTTTGATAAAATCTTCCATGAATCTGAATTGTTCCAAAGTTTCACTTATATACACAAAGTTGTCTCAAATTTCCATATAGTTATATTGTTCCCAAACCATATTCCTTGCCATATATATATTTAAGTAGTCATTTAATTTATAAAACTATATTATTGCTCTTCCAAACTTATTTCGATATATATATATATAACTATTTTATTTTATAAATAAATAAAGTTAATATTCCCCAAACCAAATTTTCAAATCCCATGTATACTAAACCATTTATTTAACAAAACTAAAATCCATAACCACTTCTAGTGAAACTATTTGATTAATAATACTCGTTTAAAATCATTTATAAAGGAGAATAGGATTGATTAGAAAACCAGTTTAAATATATAGTAAATAATAAACTTCATCTATAAAATTTATTGTTTTATAATTTACATATAATAAGTAATTAAACTCCAAAACTTTAACTCAAATGTGAATTATCAAGGCACTAAATCGAACCCCAAAAATCAGCAAAAAAACACTCGAAAATCCATGAACAAGTCCTAGCAAACTTGGGTTTAAACACTACAAGAAAAGTTAGTTTTAACAGCAAACTTATATAGCGTTTTTCATATAAGTATAGTCCTTCGATCATTAAAAAAATAAAGACAATATAAAAATGCTATTTTTACCATCACCAAATTTTTTTGCAGGAAAGCCCAAATATTATTTTTGGTGGCTGCTAGTTTTGCCATTTTTTTCATCCCACCCCAAAGCAAAAGGAAATAAACCTAATAGAATTTCTCCTCCCATCCTTTTTGTCTCTTCAAAGCAATATTCATCCTCCGCCTTCACACTAAACATTAATTTTCTTTTCGATTTCTCTTTTACATCCTTCATCTAACCCTAAAATAAATTATATGTTAATTGGAAACACCATCGCTTTTAATAAAAATGATGGTGAGAGTAGCAATAATCATTGTTTTGGTGATAGAATGGTCGATTTTGGGTGGTGGTAGTTGATTTGATGGTCGCTGCGATTGATTTGGGAGGCTTTTGTACATTTTGGGGATCCATCCATGATCGTATGTATCTCATGAATCTTATCCTGCCTTCTTTTCATTATGCGATTTTTACTATGTATTTTCATTCTTTACACTTTTTATTGTTCTTCATATTTGGTTTTGAACTAAATTAAAAGTCAATATGTCATTGAATTTATCAATTATTTGATGAATCTTCCAATACTTGTCTTGCATCTAGATATTAGAAATCTAAAATTTAGTAAATTAGCTCCCATCACCCAAATTTGACTCAGTATTTCTATTTTGTTATTAAATATACAAAACAAAACCTGATGACTTACACTTTGATTATGTAAAAACTAAACAAAATTAAGCTAGTGTAGTTATGTAATTTTTTTAAGAAAGGTACATCTTTTCCACTTGTGTAGAATAATGAAAATTGTAGACTTTTAAATTTATCTACACTATTGTTGTTTAACCATCTAATTCATATATCTAGGAATAAACTTGTGCATCTCCACATAGATTTTACATAACATAATAATAATTTAATCAAACTTCAATATCTTCATAATTCTTTGTAAGTAAATGTATTTATGGATAAAAGTGGTTAATATCTTAAGAAATAATGATGTAAACTCATATCTAAAATATTTGGTTAGGATAATATGGAATTTTTTTAATACTTTTGGTGATTTTTCTAATCACATTAAGTTTGTATACACAAAATCATACAATTCATTTACCTATTTCCAGAATTTTACATATTGTATTTGAACCTTCTATAATACTTGAAAGTGCATTTTGCATGATATTTGTGTTAAAAAATGTTTTGGCATATGTATAGAGATCATTGGGCTTATAATACTTTTATTAGCCTATGTTCAACTTGATAATTTAGCAAGACAAGAAGTAATGTTCAATAGCCTATGGAAAACCACATATTTTAGGTCGAATTCTACTTATGGGACTAAAATTCGTACTTCAGAATCTATACTTGATTAAGAACTGTATGCTCACCCATTTCATTTAATTGAAATCCACAAGAAGAGAACATTCAATAACATATAAAAAACTAATGAAAACAATGATAATCATGAGCATAATTTTATTGAGATTCACTTAAACTTAATATCTGACCCTGATAAATATCTATTTTTTCTCAAATAATTTGTAGGGGATGGGCAGAGTGAGAATTCAAATTTGAAGTAGAAGTGATTGTAAAATACGACATAAGAACTTAGTAGATTACTTGGATATCATGCACAAGGTGCACATAGGTAGTCAAGAATAATGATATCCTTTATATACAAAAAAGGATTACTCTACAGTATGGAATATCCATCATGAAGCACACAAAGTGTCGACCGTACCATACTTTAAATGACAATAAAGCCATTCTAGTTCATGCATTTTGATTATGTATATTAATCTGTTAATCTAATACTATTCCAAAATATAATTATGTAGGATGCTTGTATACGAGTATGTAGATAAAAGGAATTTGGAACGATAGCTGCATGGTAATGTTGGATTAGTCATCCTTACTTGGATAATTCAAATGAATATTATTTTAGGGACAACAAATAAGCACATTGAACTAGTTAGTCCTTTAGATTTAACATGGTAATACTCTAGATTTCGCATGTGATTGCGGGTCAGGTTTATCTCGGTACTACTCTAGATTTAGCAGGTGATTTGCAGGTCACTTATGTGTAATTGTTTTAACTAAGTGTAGATTTAGCAGGTGATTTAACATGTGATTACGGGTCAGGTTTATCTCGGTGCTACTCTACATTTTGAACTCCTTATTTACTATTATAGTATGCTTGAGTAACTGTAGTAATTGAGTAACCGTAGTAGTGTCTAATCCCCTGAAATTCGTATAACCCCTTTACATAATATGTATGGGTTATAGTGATGATAGTATATGGTCTATGGGTGTTTCATCTTGTTTCTATTTTGTTGGTTGCTGATCTTGGGTTTAGCTGTTTGGTTTAAGTTTTTTTGGCAAACTACGGTAGTGTTTTTATTCCCATTACTAGTTGTTCATTGATGTAATTTTAGGTATGTGACCAGTAAGGAAATTATTGTTTGAGATATCAAGATAAGTTAGATTCTTGAGGTTTCCAATGGATGCTGGAATTTGTACTAGTGAGGTTTTGGTTTACTGCAATTGTAAGCTCGTTGAATTTACTAAGTTTTCCAATAAATGATGAGATTGTCCCAGATATGTCTATGATCTTAGAGTTAGTTTCCTTACTCTTCCCTTTGCATAAGGTTCAAATTCGATGCCTTGCCATTGGCAGCAGTCGGTTGATTCTTTCCAGTTGGATAATGTTGAAGAACTATTGAAAGATTTCTTCAACTTTAGTGGTACTTCTAAATCGTTTTTGTGGCAAACAAATTTTGAGTTTAACGATGTTGATGATACTAAGGTTAAAGGCACAAAGAAGATGATGAGAATTAAGAAAAACGAGGAGGTAACCATATTTTCTGTTTTGATGATTATTGTATGTTAAATAGGAGTAGAGACAAGAATGAAAAGGACTTAAAACAAGCAATGGTTTGATGAAGATAATGATAGCTAGCCTTTAGTACAAATATAACTTATAATTGAGAAATGTAAAGTGTTTAGTGCCGGAACATGGTACATTGTCATTAGTTTAGCATTGGGTAATTTCTTAAGTTGAGTATACATCAAAGAAATTATTATTTTAATGTAGAGTTTAAAAGTCAAGTTAAGAAACAAAAATTAAGCAACTATTTGGGCATTTAAAATGTCAAATTAAGAGTTGAATTTCAGACTGTTTACATTCCTTGCAATATTGTATATACAAATACATGTTACATGTATCATGTAAATAATAGTCAAATGACTCAAACATGACCCATTGTTGCATTTATTTTGTTGAATAAAAAAATGGTAATGGTAGGATTGACTTGGCAAAGAAAATTCGACGTTCAAAGTTATTTAGAACCAAATCAACTTTTCTCAAATGAATCACTTTTTTCCAGAAGTAAGAGTCAAGATAATAGAAGAAAATTTCAACAATAAAAGTGGTTTCCACTATCTGATAGTATTATAAATATTATATAGAAATAGAAAATGTTGTAAACAATGAAAATTGAAGAATTGTAAAAATAGGAAAACAGTGAGAGAGAGCATAGAGAGCTCGGTGGCTGGTAAACGACAAGCAGAAGCACCAAATTGTGGTAACAGACAACTAACTCACTACTGCTTCTCCATGAATTCCCTTCTCTTATATGCCAATCTTTTGTAGTAATCTGCCTCATACTAAGAAAAATACATGTCAACCCTTTTTAATGCATGAAAGCAATCTCATTTAAAACTCCACGGCCAATGTTTCTTTTACTTTCCGAGACCATATCTAAATGATCTAGACTAGACTGGTATAAGAAAATTTACAGGGGCTAGTTATTTGTTCACAGTCGTACATAATATGTCCCATGCTATATAACAAAATAAATGACTGTAATATTATTCATCCATTGATACATTCAGAATGGGGACAAACTATCTTAGTAGAAAATATTGATGCAAATTTTAGTATTTAACATGTATTTAATTTTGAGTTGAATAAGATATATAGGAGTTAAATTGTCCAAGAAAAAAGGATAAAATTTTGTATTCAAGGTAATATTGTATATAAAACACAGTTGCATTTACTGTTTTGGTTGGAGGAAGTATGGCAACATCAGGATGGTAATGGGACCAGAGTGTGATAAACCTATGATGGCTTTCATTGATAAGTATTACGTTGAGATGAATGAATATCCTGTTACCACTGAGCTCCATGTTTTTTTTCCTTTCATTTAATATATGTAATACTATATTATTACACAAATTTAAGTTATCAAAAGAAAATTCATCTATACAGGTTCAGCTGAACTATCAAATCCCAATAAATCCAAAGTCCAAATCGTGGGAACAGTGGATCCTTGCTGAAACTGCAGTATCGATCAGGAATGACTAGAAATGACAAAAATAGGAGTGAAAAGATGACTGGAAAGAACATAAAATTGGCTGCATGTCAATGAGACAGAAGTTGCGGGTCTGGCTCAACGTTTTGAGGAAGAAAACTAGGAATACGACAGAAACATGGTGAAGCAGAGGTCTGAATCCATGGAGCCGAGAGATTTAGGCCAATGCTCTGTTAGTTAAAACCTGAAAAAGCAGGGGTCTGAAGCCATCGACAGAGATCATAACATGTTAGCTGAAGCTTGTCGGCTTGGCTACAATTTCTAAGCAATATTTGAGTACGACAATGGCAAAACAGTGCTGATGCGTAGAGATATAAAACGATTACTGATGAAGTTGTATTCTTGGTGAAGTGTATTGTACATGCACATGAATGTACATGGATATATTAGTAATATGCACATGCTTATTATAAATAATATTGATGTTATATATATGTAATGTGTTAAAATACAAGGAAAATCACTCTTAAATAGTCTTGGAGGCCACTTATCAAAACCATGGAAGCCGAAGAAGACTCACAAGATAAAGAGCCCAATAGAAATTATACGAGGTTCGAAAAACTATGTACTTTCGCTTTCCCTCATATTATGCATCCTTAGAAACTTCTCACTTTCAGATTTACTTATTTTGAAATTTAAAAATATTTATGAACAATTCATAGATGAATCCTTTAAAAAGAAGAAGAGTGACAGGAACAGAGGAAGAAACTAGGATTATCAAGTCGGAAGCAAAAGTAGACAGCACAAAGAAACTACTTTTGCAATGGATAAAGTTAAGGTATTTTTTATGTTATTAACATTTTATAACTTTTAAATGGCGCAAAAACATTTGCATGTGTTAGTTTTGAAATTATGTTGTGTTATCATTATTGTAGATTGAGATGGCAAAACAAGATGATGGGCATGATGATTTGAGCGGCATTTTAGGGCAGCTTAAGGGAATGACCATCTACATGGGTACTGAAATTGGCAAGTTTTAACTTTACTTACTATCTTTTCATTATTCATTATACATTATATTTATTGTTTATTCTAGCTGATATGTTAAAGCAAATGGTAGATATATGCATACAAATTTTGCATATCAATACTCTGGTATGTTATAAAGCAACTTCCCATGCTGGTATATTAGTTCTATTTCTATTATTTTGACAGTCAAACTGAGTAAATAAATAGATATTTACATTGAACTGCATTTTTTCTAAGTTGTACCCTTTTTATTTTAGTCACTTTGTGGATATGTTTTGTGAAAATAACCATGGTAATCAAATCAGCTATGTTTTACAAAAAGTTAATTAAATTTATAAAAATTAAACATGCTAAATAAGCTTTGTAAAAATTAATTAAATTTTTAAATATAACTAAGTTTTTAAAAGTCAACTATCTTTTATTAAAAATTAACCAAGTTAACTAAGTTTTATAAAAAAATAACTATGTTAACTAAGTTTATATAATTTAACTAAGTTTATAAAAATTAACTAAGTTTTATAAAAATTATTTTAGTTTATAAAAATTATTTAACTAAGTTTATAATATTTTGACTAAGTTAATTAACTAAGTTATAAAAATTATTTAACTAAGTTTATAATATTTTAACTAAGTTAACCATGTTTTATAAAAAATTAATTAAATTTATAAAAATTAACTATGTTAAATAAGTTTCATAAAAATTAATTAAATTTTAAAAATAACTAAGTTTTTAAAAGTTAACCATCTTTTATAAAAAATTAACCAAGTTAACTAAGTTTTATAAAAATAACCAAGTTAATTAAGTTTATATAATTTAACTAAGTTTATAAAAATTAACTAAGTTTTATAAAAATTAATTAAATTTATAAAAATTATTTAAATTATATAAAAATTAACCAAATTAACAAAGTTTTATAAAAATCAATTAAGTTTATAAGAATTTACTAAGTTTTATAAAAATTAACTAGTTTTTATGAAGTTAATAAAAATTAAATAAGTCTTATAAATATTAACTAAGCCATACAAAAATTAAATAAGATTTATAAAAATTAAATAAGCATTAAACAATTAACAAAGTTAACTTAGTTTTATAAATATTAACTAAGGTTTATTAAATTTTAACTAAATTAACTAAGTTTTATAAAATTTAACTAAATTTTCATAAAAATTTAACTAAGTTCACTAATTTTTTTGAAATTAACCTGGTTTATAAAAATTAACTAAATTCTATAAAAATCAACCAAGTTTATAATTTTTTTTATTTTTATATAATTTAATTAAGTTTTCTAAAAATTTAACTAATTTAACTAAATTTTATAATAACTAATCTAGTTTACAAAAAGTAATTTTTATTATAGAAATTAACTAAATCTTATAAAAATTAACCGATTTATAAAACTTAACTAAGTTAACTAAATTTTATAATAATTAGTTTATAAAAATTAACTAAGTTAATTTAGTTTTATAATAACTAATAAGTTTATAAAGGTTAATTAATTTTAGAAAAATCCACTAATTTAACTAAGTTTTATAATAATTAAATAAGTTCATAGAAATTAATTAAGTTAAACTGTAAAACATGACTGTTAGATATATAAGGTCAACACATACTTATTCTAATTTAGGTTTGACTTGCGAATAAGAAGTAATATAAACAATCCTTGACTGTGATAGCGTTATATATTTGACATAAGATTATGTAGAGTGTGTACCGACATTAAGCATTTTTAATATGCATGTTTTTGTTTATGCCTTATTTATATATCTTTTCATGTATGTCTTCGTGCATATGCTTTAAATGCTCTTCTTTTCTTGTAGGGTATTAGATGTTTGAAGATAACAAACATGGACATTCTACGATCATGGTATTTTGGTATTTTCTTTTCTAGAGTCCTAATAGTACTATTATCATGTATGTTTAAAAATATTGGCTATGAAATATTATATACAACATTGAATTTGGTGTAATTCTTATTATGTTTAATAATATAATATGCTTTGATTATCAAATTTTCACATTATTGTTGTTTGAGTTGATTGATTTGTTCATGAATTGAGGCAAATATATCTTGTGTAACGACCTGTATTTTTAACAATTAAAACTATTAAATTTAATAAGATTTTGGAATTTAATATTGAGAGAAATTAAAATTTATGATTTATTAATGAGAAAAATAATTAGAATATAATTTAGTTTTATTGTTTGAATGTTATTGACAACTATTTTAATGTAATTTCAATCAATTGAAATAATTGTAAAGTTAAGTTGGTTATATTTAAAAATAAGGAATTAAACTGGTAATTAATGGAATTAATGAAATTGAAATATTATAATTAATATGGTATAAGATGATAACTGTAGAATATGAACGTAATGAAATGTAAACTAATGATAATTATATTCATAAGGTACTAGTTGATTCAATAATAAGAATGAGAATCAAAATAAAAGAAGTTGTTTGGGATTTAATTTATAATGAATGGATTTATTTCAGTTGTAACTGAACGCTGAAATTTATGCAATAGTTACATATTGGATTTAAAATGGAGATTTCATTTTAGAAGATTATAAATTCCTGTTTAATCAAGAATGATGAAATTGTTAACTTTAAAATTTGAATTTAAAAATGATTAAATCAATTTAAATTTAAAAGTGATTAAATCAATTTAAATTAATAATTTATTTAATTAACGTGAAAATAACCATTTTGGCCACTGTCTCAAATTTTGACGAAACCAGTTTCATCGGATCCGTAATAGTGAATTATTATAGGATTTCAAGTTTCGTAGCGATCAGACTTATCGTTTGTCGTACGGGCCCGAAACGCGTAGAAATCAATTAATATAAATTAAATGAATATAATTTGATTTTAAAAGCTAACTTCTATATACAATGGAATTAGGGTTTGAAACTAGTTCCATTGAGTTTAAAAATATCAAAAACCTATATTTTGATATATTGGATGACCTACTTTTGTTTCGAAAACGAAACTGGCTTTTCAGGTCGTTGTTATCGTTTCGACCCAATTCGATCTGTCCATTCGTTCTTACCCATCTCTATCTATATAAATAGATTTTCTTTTTGAAACCTTAGCAGCCAATTCCAATTTCTGCACGTACTTCTCATCTGCTCCTTCTTCCTTCCCAATGGCAGGAACCCTAATTTCAATTCCAATCGAAACCCTAATTCCCAAAGTCAAATCAAATTGAAAATTCAAACTCCTCAAACCATAGCAAATTATATACCAATTCGAAGCTCTCGACGAATGGAGTCAGCTTGTGGTGTTCATTTTTGGAAACAGCGCTCGTATCAACCGAAAATTGCGGTCAAAGGTGCTGGCGGCGAAGTCAAGGGGGGCAATTTAGGGGTTTTTGATCGGAGCATCAATTGGCAAAATTGACTTTTGGATATTGTAGAGCTCGATGAGTAGATTCCAGACCTAGTTTCGATTTTAAGAATGGAGCAACGGTGTGGTCGAGATCTGACTTGGAAGTTGATCATCGCTACAACTTTGACCGTCGATTGGCGTCGATTGGAGCGTCCATATGAGATGTCGGCAGTTCAGTTGCGTAGAGGAGGTAGATAGCTTTCAGATGCAAGTGGTCTCATGGAAAACGGAGCTCTGAGGTGATGGGAAATCGCATTCAAAATTTACTGGGCGAAGGTGGTCTCGGCGTCGACCAGATCTAGCCAGAGGGTAATTTTGCAAAAAGTCCCTGTAATTTTTATATTTGCAAATTTGACCTTGAAACTTCAAACCTTAATAACTTTTGCATACGAACTTGGTTTTGGACGCAGTTTCTTCCATTGAGATCGTATCAAAATTTCGGACAACATGAATTTGGTTTGGTTAGATTTGGAGACTGTTGGATTTTTGGGCTTTATTTGGATTTTAAATCAACGATAAATCAAAGGTGAGTGATTTAACCCACTCACAAATACTAAACTTTCTTATGTTAGTTGAATTAAGTTTATGATGTGATAACAAATTTATTGATTGTTGTTTAGTAATTTAAATTGTCATTTAGATTTAATTTGAATTTATATTGAATTAAATTGCCATTTAAATTAATATCGAATTTAAACTGTTAGCTAAATACATGATAATGATAACCAGTTAATTGTTGTGATTTATTGGCTGATTTGGATGTTGATTTTGATGAATGTTTATTTGTTGACATTTTGGATGATTGGATGTTTATATCCCTGTTATCACTATGGGTTGAAATGATACATACCCGAATGATCTTATAGATTAGGGAAATTCGTTATGAGTTGAAATGATAAACCCGAGCGATTTTATTGATTTGGAAATTATTGATTCAGGATACGGGTTGAAATGATATATACTTGGAAAATTTAACTATTTTGGGGTTGAAATAATACATACCATATCATTTGACCATAAGGTAGAAAATTATATACGGACACCGTTGGTCAGTTTTAAATTATTTTCTAAATAGTAAAGTATGTTTGATTTATAATTTTATTTTTAAAATTTTATTTAATGATTTTATTTAAAATTTATATTTGGAACATAATTTATTTTATATGTTTTAAAGTTTCAAATTATAAGTTAATATATGGTTTTAAATGTAAATTTCAAATTTTAACTTATTATTTTAATTAATTTTAAAAATAACTTTTTTAAATATTTTAAATTTTAATTTAATAAAATATTGAATATAATTTTAATATATATAATTTAAATTTAATTTAATATAATAAATATAGTTTTTATTTAATATAATAAATATAGATTTTGTAATAGTTTTAATAAATAAAAATGTAAGAGGTTTGTAAGGAATTTATAAAAGTTTTGTAAGAGACTTTATAATGGATTTTATAAAAGGATTCTTAAAAAGGATTTTTATAAAGGATTTTATAATGGTTTTATAAAGGATTTTATGAAGGGTTTTTATAAAAGAACTTGTATAAAGGGATTTGGAAGTGTATAAAGGAATTTGTGTAAAGGTTTATGATAAAGGGGAGAGTTGTAAATTGATTTGGGAATTTATAAATAGCTTTATAAATGGCTTTAGGTTGTATAAATAGTTTATAAATGGTTTAAGAGAGATTTATAAATTATTTTCGAAATTGATTGAAAGAAATCTTCATCGGTATTTATGAATATATTTATACTTTTGGAATAAGTATAAGGATATTTTGATATGAAGGTATAAACTGTTTTCTGGATTTATTATTAAAAAAATGTTTTATAAAAATGACCACGGTGTGAAAAATGTAATTGTTTGGTTGTTAAAGATACCGGGGTCGGATATTGTCATACTCTCTGCCAATTCTGAAACCACTTTAACAACTATGCATGTGTGGAGAATCCAGAATGAAGTAGGATGGTTTGGCGAACGCTATTGTATGAGGTATGAATGCTGCCCTGACCCCCGTGGGTCAGCTTGATATGACTATAACAGGAGCTATCCCGGGCCAAGTGAGGTCGCTCCCCCTATCGGACATGCTTCTTCGATGCCATATCTATTACTTTATGATTGATTTGGTGGCCACCTTCAATTTATTATGGGAGTGTGTTTCAAGGTGGGCGGTAGCAGCTGCTATGGTTTACCACCAGCCCGGGCGTGCAAAACGGTAGAATCCTACCCTAGGCATTGCCTCGCGTGCCTTGTCATATGCCTTATCGAGCCCACTACAATTTTGGTTTGTGTCGTACCTATGGAGTGCTCCCTGATAGCCTACTGGTTTGGTGGAGTTTACAGTACTGTATAGACCATGGCATTTATAAAATGTGTTAAGGAGGATATAGGTAATGCCTTAACGCTATTTTAATGCTTTACTTTACCGATAGACGCTGTATATATAGCGCATATTACTACATATAAATAGTTTAATAGATCCTTAGGAGATGGAAATCCCGAACATCTCTTAAGTTATTGCACGCACGTTATACACTGGATAGGAGATGTAAAATCCCGTAAACATCTCTGAAGCCGTCACACTCATATTTATTTGCTATTGATTTAACTTACATAAGATCTTTTAGTTCTAACTCGAGTGTTTTGTCTTTTCATTACGCTCGAGTCAGCCTGAGCATTTCAGCGTTGAAGACATTATTTCTGGAGGTCGAAGACGGAGTTTAGTATTATATTATTATTATTATTATTTCACTGTATCATGTTGTTCCACTGCATTATTTATTTATTCCTTCTGTATGTATAACTCTGATATATTGTAAAAGTGTAATCAAATGTATTTGTAAAACATGTTCATGAACTGTTTATTTGATTATTATATTTTGTCATTCCGCTGTGAGATTCTGTGTTTTGTGTTTCCTTCTTTTCTCTTATTTTCTTATCTACCCCATTAACAGTCCTCCCTTTTGAATGGTTTGAGTTGACATGTGTGGTTTATTGTCGATTTAAACCGTCCAAAAGGTGGGTCGTTACAGTTGGTATCAGAACTTTGGTTTAGCGATAACTTTAGCTTTGTGGGGTTTGACTCATTAGAGATAGGGTAGTAATACCCTAGAATGAGTTGTTTGAGCGTATATATATGAGAGAGCGTATTTGTTAGTGTTATAAAAATGTTTTTATATTCTGTTAATTTGCTTTGTTTAGTATTTATAAATTCTGGTCGGTACATAGGACGCTATGTCATCGATATGGGTTTCTAAACACTTAATAGGGCAGACCGACACAATATTGTTTTTGAAATATAGGTAAATGAAATAATTTTACCTAGTATTATATTTTGTATATAAAAGAATAATTTTTTATAAATGGATATAGTTGTATGTGATATATTTGTTGTTAGGAAGTGAAATTTTATAAATATTGGTTGAAAAATAGGATTTACAAATAAAGTAAATATAAATTGGAAATTTGAGAACTTAAGTTCCGGAGTTTTGAAATTGGTTTTCAAAGGTTTTGGAATATAATATTAGTATTATTTGGAAGTATTTTGATAGAAATATTTATTTGAAAGAAATGTTTTTAAAGAATTTTGAAAAGAAACCGATTCTGTACTCCCCTCTTCCTTCGCTGGAAAATAATTTCGGTGATGATCGCGACATCATTGACGTTCATTTTCGAGTTTCAAAGTGGGAAGACCACTGTAGTAGCTTTGCTACACATTTGTTTTGATAAGCAAATCTTAAATTTATATTTCCAAGTATGTTTTGCTATACAAAAGATATAAGTATATATTATTTTGTGATGATTTGCAATGAAATCCGGTATTTAATTCTTAAGTTTTCTGTTAATCAATGATTTTCAGTTATTGTAATAGAATGAAATCTTGACTATTTTAATAAGCTGGAAACATTCAAATTTAAATCTTAATTAAAAAGTAATTGTTTAATGAAAATATGAGAAATTGGAGATTTGTAAATTGTAAATTAAAAGGGTAATGAAATTAAGAAGATATAAATTGTTGAATATTTTTGTTAATTAAACTAAATAAGATAAATTTTTATAACATTCAATTACATTCTAAAACATATATAAAACTTACCTGAAATATTTAAAAGTTGAAATGTTAAATATGAGTATGTAATAGAATATAATACAAATAAAAGCTTAATAATAAAAATGCTTCAAAATGAACGTATGTTTATAAATGAAAAATTAAGATGTACAAGGAATATATATACTTAAGTTAATGGTTGAAATGCTTAATAATAAAATTGAATAGTAAAAGTAAATATCACTTAAGTAAATGATTATAAACTTAAGAAATTGTTGAAATGATTCATAAATATATTTAATATTAAATGATACTATATATGAAGGAATGAATGTAAATTTAAAAGTAAAAACTTAAGTATGAATTGATTCACTAATGAATATTAATATTAAATGGAAATCAAGTTTTATAAGTAAATAATAATTGTGAATTAATTTTTGAACAGAAACTTATATAATATTTTAAGAATTGATTTATTGATGTTCTAAATAATTGAATGGAAAATACATATGTAAGTAAATGAATGTAACTTAATGGAAAATGACATTGTATGAATGAATGAAAATAAATAAAGGAGTAAAAAAAGGAAACCAATGGAATAAACTTAAATAACATTTAAATTCTATATTGTTTGGTTGATGGGAAGTTTGGGAAATGATACTTCAAATTGTTTAAGGTTGTATGAATAATCTATTAAGTTATTATCTAAGGCTGTTGAGCATAGGGTACACTTGATAGTTTATTTATCACCCATGTACGATTAAAAGTTTCTGAACCTGAACAAACCATTAGTTTGATTGCTATGGATGTATGATGGATACTTTGATTGTATATAATGGTTGTACTATTTTGTTTGCATATGTTTTGTTTTGATTTGCTTTTGTTACTAATTGGAACAACTAATATATTACTCTTTTATATAAAATTTTACCTCTTTGAATTATATAAGTGAGATACATGTTTATGGAAGCAATAGCTACTGCTTTTGGTTTCATAAATAAAGTTTGTTTGCCCGACAAATAGGTACGTTTTTGGATTACGGTTTTGCAACGATATTTTATTGTTTTCCCATGGTTTAGGATATTTTATTATTGAATATGGTATATATTGAAATTATTGATATTATTATTTCTCCGGACCTAACCGCGCAAAGGAGACTCTGCCGAATTTTTCGTAAATTTAGGACTTAGAAAATTTTGTGAAAGTTGAGTTTTTTCAAATTCTTATTAAAATAAATTATGTAAATAAATTGTTTATAAATTGACTATTTTGAATAAAATTATATCAAGTTTCTTAATTCCTTCTTATTCCATTTCGAGGATGAAAAGTTTTGAGTGGGGGAGAGTGTGACGACCCGTATTTTATACAATTAAAACTATTAAATTTAATAACATTTTGGAATTTAATATTGAGAGAAATTAAAATTTATGATTTATTAATGAGAAAAATAGTTAGAATATAATATAATTTTATTGTTTGAATGTTATTGACAACTATTTTAATGTAATTTCAATCAATTGAAATAATTGTAAAGTTGAGT
This sequence comes from Allium fistulosum, assembly GCA_030737815.1. Classification (NCBI taxonomy): domain Eukaryota; kingdom Viridiplantae; phylum Streptophyta; class Magnoliopsida; order Asparagales; family Amaryllidaceae; genus Allium; species Allium fistulosum. Next base: position 427,569,613 of record CM060906.1, read on the forward strand.
TGGTTATATTTATAAATAAGGAATTAAATTGGTAATTAATGGAATTAATGAAATTGAAATATTATAATTAATATGTATAAGATGATAACTGTAGAATATGAATGTAATGAGATGTAAACTAATGATAATTATATTCATAAGGTAATAGTTGATTCAATAATAAGAGTGAGAATCAAAATAAAAGAAGTTGTTTGGGATTTAATTTATAATGAATGGATTTATTTCAGTTGTAATTGAACGCTGAAATTTATGCAATAGTTACATATTGGATTTAACATGGAAATTTCATTTTAAAAGATTATAAATTCCTGGTTAATCAAGAATGATGAAATTGTTAACTTTAAAATTTGAATTTAAAAGTGATTAAATCAATTTAAATTAATAATTTATTTAATTAACGTGAAAATAGCCATTTTGGCCACTATCTTGGATTCTTACGAAACCACCGGATCTGTAACAGTGAATTATTATAGGATTTCAAGTTTCGTAGCGATCGGACTTATCGTTTGATCGTGCGGGCCCGAAACGCGTAGAAATCAATTAATAGAAATTAAATGAATATAATTTGATTTTAAAAGCTAACTTTTGTATACAATGGAATTAGGGTTTGAAACTGTTCCATTGAGTTTAAAAATATCAAAAACCTATATTTCAATATATTGGATGACCTACTTTCGTTTCGGAAACGAAACGAGCTTTTCAGGTCGCTGTTATAGTTTCGACCTAATTCGATCTGTCCATTCGTTCTTACCCATCTCTGTCTATATAAATAGATTTTCTTTCTGAAACCCTAGCAGCCAATTCCAATTTCTGTACGTACTTCTCATCTACTCCTTCTTCCTTCCCAATGGCGGAAACCCTAATTTCAATTCCAATCAAAACCCTAATTCCCAAATTCAATCTCCTCAAACCATATCAAATTATATACCATTTCGAAGCTCTTGACGAATAGAGTTAGCGTGTGGTGTTCGTTTTTGGAAACAGCGCTCGTATCAACTGAAAATCACGGTCAAAGGTGCTAGCGGCGAAGTCAAAGAGGGGGCAATATGGGGGTTTTTGATCGGAGCATCAATTGGCAAAATTGACTTCTGGGTATTGTAGAGCTCGGTGAGTAGATTCCAGATCTAGTTTCTATTTTAATAACGGAGCAATGGTGTGGCCAAGATCTAACTTGGAAGTTGATCATCGCTGCAACTTTGACCGTCGATTAGCGGCGATTGGAGCACCTATATAAGATGTCGGCAGTTCAGTTGCGTAGAGGAGATCAATAGCTTTTAGATGCAGGTGGTCTTGTGGCAAACAAAGCTCTGAGGTAACGTGAAATCGCGGTCAAAATTGACTGGGCGGAGGTGGTCTCGGCGTTGACCAGATCTAGCCAGAGGGTAATTTTACGAAAAGTCCTTGTAATTTTTATATTTGCAAATTTGACCCTGAAACTTCTAACCTTAATAACTTTTGCATACGAACTCGGTTTTGGACGCAGTTTCTTCCGTTACGATCGTATTGAAATGATTAGGGAAAATCGTTATGGGTTGAAATGATAAACCCGAGCGATTTTGTTGATTTAGAAATTATTGATTCGGGATACGGGTTGAAATGATATATACCCGGAAAATTTAACTATTTTGAGGTTGAAATGATACATGCCCTATCACTTAACCATAGGGTAGAAAACTATATAGGGACACCGTTGGTCGGTTTTAAATTATTTTCTAAATAGTAAAATATGTTTGATTTATAAATTTTATTTTTAAAATTTTATTAATGATTTTATTTAAAATTTATATTTGGAAAATAACTTATTTTATATGTTTTAAAGTTTCAAATTATAAGTTAATATATGGCTTTAAATGTAAATTTAAAATCTTAACTTGTGATTTTATTTAGTTTTAAAAATATATTTTTTGAATAGTTTAAAATTTAATTTAATAAAATATCTAATATAATTTAAATATATATATAATTTAAATTTTATTTAATATAATAAATATAGTTTTTATTTAATATAATAAATATAGATTTTATAATAGTTTTAATAAATAAAAATGTAAGAGGTTTGTAAGGAATTTATAAAAGTTTTGTAAGGAATTTTATAATGGGTTTTACAAAAGGTTTCTTAAGAAGGATTTTTATAAAGGATTTTATAATGGTTTTATAAAGGTTTTAAAGGATTTTATAAAGGTTTATTATAAAAGGACTTGTATAAAGGGATTTGGAAGCGTATAAAGGAATTTGTGTAAAGGTTTATGATAAAGGGAAGAGTTGTAAATTGTTTTGGGAATTTATAAATAGCTTTATAAATGGTTTAGAGCATATAAATGGTTTAAGAGAGATTTATAAATTATTTTCAAAATTGATTGAAAGAAATCTTCCTCGGTATTTATGAATATATTTATACTTTTGGAAAAAGTATATGGATATTTTGATATGAAGGTATAAACTATTTTCTGGATTTATTATTAAAAAAATGTTTTATAAAAATGACCACGGTGTGAAAAATGTAAGCGTTTGGTTGTTAAGAGACCGGGGTCGGATATTGTCATACTCTCTGCCAATTCCGAAACCACTTTAACAACTGTGCACGTGGTGGAGAATCCAGAACGAAGTAGGATGGTTTGGCGAACCCTACTATATGAGGTATGAAAGCAGCCCTGACCCCTGGGGGTCAGCTTGATATGTCTAAAAAAGGAGCTATCCCGAGCCAAGTGAGGTCGCTCCTCCTATTGGACATGCTTCTTCGATGTCATATCTGTTACTTTGTGATTGATCTGGTGGCCACCTTCGATTGATTATGGGAGTGTGTTTCGAGGTGGGCGGTAGTAGCTGCTATGCATTACCACCAGTCCGAGCGTGCAAATTGGTAGAATCCTACCCTGGGCATTGCCTCGCATGCCTTGTCATATGCCTTATCGAGCCAACTATGATTTTGGTTTGTGTCGTACCTATTGAGTGCTCCCTGATAGCCCACCGGTTTGGTGGAGTTTATAGTACTGCATAGACTACGACATTTATAAAATGTGTTAAGGGGGATATTGGTAACACCTTAACGCTATTTTAATACTTTACTTTACTGATAGACACTGGATAGGAGATGTAAAATCTCGTAAACATCTCTGAAGCCGTTACACTCATATTTATTTGCTTTTGATTTAACTTACATATGATCTTTTAGTTCTGACTCAAGTGTTTTGTCTTTTCATTATGCTCAGGTCAGCCTGAGCATTTCAGCATTGAAGACATTATTTCTGGAGGTCGAAGATGGAGTTTAGTATTATATTATTATTATTATTATTTCACTGTATCATGTTGCTCCACTGCATTATTTATTTATTCCTGCTGTATGTATAACTCTGATATATTGTAAAAGTGTAATCAAATGTATTTGTAAAACCGCTTCATGAACTATTTATTTGATTATTATATTTTGTCATTCCGCTGTGAGATTCTGTATTTTGTTTTTCCTTCTTTTTTCTTATTTTCTTATTTACCCCATTAACAGTCCTCCCTTTTGAATGGTTTGAGTTGACATGTGTGGTTTATTGTCGATTTAAACCGTTCAAAAAGGTGGGTCGTTACATCTCTCTTTAGATGTTTGAATGTATAGAAAGGTTATTGTAAACTCAGAACGGGGATAAAGATAAAGAGCGTTTTTGGAATGTATAGAAATCTATAACTGAGTTTTTGGTATGCTATAAAAAACCCACAACAACGTTTTTGATATGGTGTAGAAATATACAATAGCGTTTAATACATGCTATAAAAATTCTAGTTCTTCACAGCGTTTTTACTTTATGCCATAATAGGCCATGGATCTATTATGACATGTTGTGTAACGACCCATAAATTTTAATGATTTTATACCATAATTAACTAAATTTTTCTTGAAGTTAAACAATTAAATTTTATTAATGAAAATTTGATATTTGGTATGCGTCTATTCAAGCATAGCAAGTAGCAGATTTTCATTGGAAAATATTAAAGTTTGTTTTGTTGTGTAATTTCAATTTTAAATTTAAATCAGTTAATTTGATGGAAATAATTTATTTTTGAAATCTGAATATTTTTACATGATAAAAATGTAAATCATTTTTCTGAGTGAGACGTCATATTTCGTTTTGTCAGATTTGGACTGTTCTAGCTCCGTTTATCTTAATTTCGACGTTTTAGCAGCAGTTTTGGCAACGAATATCGAGTTTTGATAGGAGGGTCATGTCACTCATATCTGTGTACCATTCTGTTTGTCTCGTCGTGCTGATCAACGTAGTATATTCATTTGTGCATTTCGGTGTCTAGTATACGGCGAAATCTGCGATACGATCAACCGTATCGGTACCCGTTCAGTCTTTTTGTTTCCGTGTGTCCATTCGTTGTTTCCGAGAGAAACAAATGGCCACTAACTATAGATAATTCCCAAAATTTATTATTTGACTGTCACTATTCCGTGGGTTTAATTTATATTCTCTGGTTCGTTTTATCTGCCTTTCTCTTCGTTTGTTTCCATTCGTACTTTAAAAAAATAAAAATAAATAAATGTTTGTACCAAAATTGGGCACAACACTCTTCGGAAGTTTTTGAAGAGATAAAAGTGAAGAACAAAAATTAAAGCTGTGGATTATCTAACAAAAACTCCAAATAACAGAAAATAAATTGCAAAGACAAGCGATTTAGAGTGGTTCGGCGTTTCGCCTACTTCCACTATGAAGTTTGATGATTTTATTGCTCGATTACTTGAAGATTACAGTAGTTGATAATGTAATACGACTGAATTCAAATGCTAAGTGTTAATCTAAAGCAGCGGCGGTGTTCTGGAGTAAATCTGGCAGAATCTGGACGCTCTTCAGTACTTAGAATTCTCCGACCCCCTTTCTGAATGACCAGGGGGTCTATTTATAGGTGTAGGAGGCTGGTATTTCGCCCAAAATGTGGGGAGACCAGTTCTGGTACGTCAGGGGGCCCACATGGCCGAAATCTGGAGACCCGGGCCCACTTTGGGATCGATTCGACCCTCGGTTCGAATCGATCAAGAAATCGTCCAATTGAGCTGAAATTTGGTGTGCACATTCTTCATCATGTGTTTGAGCTTCTGTGAAAATTTCATAGGATTTGGACTTGTAGAACTCGAGTTATGATCGATTCAAGTTGGTGTTTTTCGTATTTTTGGAGTCGTTCGAATCGATGTGCTCGAATCGATTCGTTCGAATCGATCTTCCTGTTCGTGAAGATGGTGACGTGGTGCGCTTTCTTCGAATCGATCCGGTTTCCACTCCGGATTGACTGGGTCGAATCCACGACTTGGATTCGAAGATGGCGGAGTCGAGGCAATGGATTCGAAGGACCTCTTCCTTCGAATCGATGGGATTGATGTACGTTCGAATCGAGTTAGGCTCGTAGCTACGGACCGGTTTGAAGATGTCTCAGCCTGGGGATTCGAATGTAGTGGAGTCGAACCTGATGGAGTCGAGCGAGTGTTTGATCGAATCGAGTGTGTTGCATTGTAGTCCATCGATTCGAAGTGCTCCGACTTGTTGGATTCGAAGGTAGGTAAACCTGATGGATACGGAGAGGAATGACTTCATCGATTCGAAGCACTACAACTGGATGGACACGGAGTGGCTTCAGGTGGATGGATACGATCAGGACCCCTGCCTATGGATTCGAACTAGAGCGTTACCCATGGATTCGAGCATGGGTTATTTTCTCCATCTTGAATCGATGATATCTTGAGCGTACGAGCTCGGATTATCTCGAAATTTGGGACGTTGGCTTCCCAGGCTTCGCTTGTCATGTCTTATCAATTGTAGCCTGATCCGGACTCGGACAAAATTCGTCGATATCCGTAGCGACCCTTACGTGTAACCGACTTCCGGGACGACCTGTCACCGTTTTCTAGTTAAGTCCTTGGTATCATGGCCTTGCCAAAAGGCGGGATAACATTTGCCCCCCAAAGTACGTCTTGTGTAAACATGACGTGCTTTGAAAAGCTGCAGTCGCTCACTGGACAGCTATGACATGCTTTACCGAAAGCTGCATTCTGTATCGCTGTAATCGACCGTCGTACAATAGTGATTGGCCGTCAGTTTTTTGAGTCGTGACGAGATGAACATTCGATCCCTGTAAATGATAGAGATCAAACATTAGTCAGAAATACATGCATACGTGTATTATCTTGGCTTTGATTAACGTTGCGTGATCGCAAGTCGTTGTCAGTTCGGTTTACTATCGAAATCTGCGTCGGTCCTCTCCTGGACCGATTTGAGATTTGAGTTAAAACACTGCTTTTATGATTATCTATGATCATCCTCTCGTACTGATCCTCTCCTGAATCGGTATAAGAGTAGACAAGCAATTTTAAACATTGAGACTATTCGTCCATTTTCATCAGTGGTTGGCGATGGATTCGAAGCTGTGCCCCTTCGAATCGATATTGCGTGGATTCGATGTTCTCTGAGTTGATGGAGTCGAAGTTGTAAGTGCTCGAACCAATGTTGCTTTGTTTCGATGCTGCTGGAATGGATTCGATATGGCAAAGGATTCGAAACCGGATGGATTCGAACTAAAGGAGGGATTCGAACTGGTTGATCGACGCAGTGCTTCGAGTCGATGCTGCGGATTCGAAGGAAAAGCCTCGAAGTCGTCTGGTGTAGGTATTCGAGTCCGAGTCGACGAGGTTGCCTGGTCAGCTTCGAATCGATTTGGACCTGTGGCGATGGATTCGAAGATTCTGCTTCAAATCGATGAGTAAGACCCGTTATTCCCGGTTGCGCTTGACCGGGAGGCGAATGGTCTCGTTTCTCCTATATATACCCGGGTCCTGTTCACTTTTTACTTTTTACTTTTCACCGTTTTGAGAGCTTCTTCTTCGAATCGTTTTTTCCAAGACCAAGACAAACCTGCTCTCCTTAAAACAATCGATTCCTTCCACGCTTTTACTCGAAATCCAAACAGGTATTCAATGGACCGATTCGAGATGAGAAAAACGAACTATCTTCGCCTTAGAAAATTCTGAGAAGTGACGAGACCTGACTGAAATGGGTCGACTCGATGGAGTCGAGGAGTGATGAGATCTGAATGGAGTGGGTCGTTTCCCGTTGCTTCGCATCGATCCAGGAATGACCGGTTCGAATCGATTTCGAGGGCAAGGTTTCGAATCGATGACTCGGAGGGAAAGGGTCGATTTGATCGATTCGAAGTGATGTCATTTAGATCGATTCGAAGGAATTGAATACTGATCGATTCGAAACAATGTGGAGCCTACGAATTCGAAGCGCTCCTCTATCACAAAGCTACATCGAGTCGAACCATACGGATTCGAAGTACCTGGAATCGAACTCCATCGATTCGACCCTTATCGATTCGAAGTCGATGGATTCGAACGTCTTCGTCCTCTGATATCATTGCTTCTCGACTTGCTCCATCATATGAACTACGACCAGTTTCAAGTTATTCTCTGACGAACTTAACGAACTTTGGCATACTTGACTCCGACGAGCTTCGGCCTTGCATAATCGAACTTGATTAACAGACTTGAACCTGAATTTCCTTTGAAGCTCGTCGATGGAACCATGACTTAACCAATAATACAACTGATTTATACTTGAAGTTGGTCCGTAGCGTTTGGATGGTGCGGAAATGACGGTCAGCGATGACGGTCACTTTCTTTCTTAAATTCCCAAGTTATGTTGTACGAACATCTCGCTTCATTCTGTTAAATTTGCTCGAGTGATGTATAATACTTGCACTGCACGACATGTTCACACACACTACACTGGGGCATGCACGGGCTTGTTCATAAAATTAATGTTGCTTTCTAATGAGTTAGCTAATTATGGAATCTTCGAGCTCCCAACAACAAGAGGTGCAGAGCTCGACTCCTCCCGTGCTTGAGATTCCTGACATCCCTGCCGACGTAATCGATCCGGCTCCAGATGAATTGCCGGAGGCGATATTTATTGAGGACCCTGTCGACTCGGTTCAGTCCAACATATCTGAATCCTTGTTGGGACGAATATGTCTAAAGCATAACATATCTCTGGGTGACGTATTATTGCCCAGCGCCACCGATAGACCGCACAATCCGCCTGAAGGATATACAGCATTCTACCGTCATGCTTGTGCGGCTGGAACTCTTCCTCCCTTCAATCAATATATCCGAAGGATGCTATCATATTTAGGGATCGCTCCTTCACAACTTCACCCCAACGGGCACGCGCTGCTGAATAGTGTCTTCGTAATATTTATGGACTGTCTTTTTCGCCCGCCGAGGCCCTCTGAAATCAGACATATATTTAACTTCAAGAGCAGGGGTGATAGCCCGTCGTTTACCTTTTTGGAGGCAGTTAGAAATTGCCAAGTTGTAGTTGGAGCTTGGACGCGTCTGAGCTATTTCAAGAACGAATGGTTCTACGTTCGGTGTCCTCCGGGTTTTGCTAGGCGATGGTTGTCTAGACGTAAGCGCCTTAACCTGTTTCTTTGACCAATATCTCTTCGGTATTAAAATTGACATTCCATTCCTTTTACAGCTATTATCTCTAGGCCCGATGGAGGGCGTTTCAAGGGTGCCGTCCGGAGTCTTCAAGAAGTTCCGAGCGAGCTGAGGCATATTGACTTGGTGCTGAACGACTACAACTTAAGAGTTCTGGGTTTGATCGACATTAATCAAAGCATAGTTGTCGAGGGATTTTCAAAGTCCGTCTCCAAGAAGGAAAATAAGAAGAAACCCAAGAAGAAAAAGGCGAAAAGGTCACTCGGGATCAGAATAATCGAAGCGAGTGACGAAGAAAGAACCCAGACGGATTCAGAGCTAATGGCCGACCTTTCGGGAAACTTGGAGGAATCGGGAGAAAAACGGAAAGGCAAGGCCGCCGTTTCCAAAAAACTTAAGTCAAAGGGGGGAAAATCCGTAGATGTGTTTTTCCCCGCTTCCGGAGTTATGATTTCTGAGGCCGCCCCTTCTCATTCGAGAGATTCTCTCAAAGGGCTTGACGATATTCCTATCCCAGATTATATACCGATCTCTCATAATCCTGGGTTGGAGGAATTACAAGATGTCCTAAATATGAGCGAGCCCTTTCCTTTAAGTGCGGTCAACACTTCCGGTCGGTTTGGGGGTTTACACATTTACACACACTTCCACGGCACTTCATGACTTATGCATAGTAAACATTGCTTTATGGGATTTTAATCCGTAATTCTTTTTTATCGCAGGTGAGATGTCAGGACGTGGCTCCACTCTAGACAGGCTTAGGAATGTGCGCCAATCTTCTCCATTTTATGATTCCCGTAGGAGAGAGACGGATAGGGACCATGGGCGAGGCTACTCGAGTCAAGAACGTTACGATAGAGACAGAGATCACTCGCGTAACCGTTCTGGCTATGATTACTCTGACAGAGATCGGGGGTACCAACACCGACCCCGATCTCGCTCTCCTCCGCCTCCCAGGGCTCCAGTAGACCTCCCAGGGCCATCTCATCAGCAACAGTTGCCTTCTCAGTCTTCTCGGCCTGATGTTCAACGGCCAAGAGTGGAACCAACGGCAGCTGCTATAATTGAACAAGCTCCGGCCGAGCTGACAAGCGAGGGAGCTGCCAAACTCGCCCAAATGAAAAACGACTACCCGGAGATTTGCATGGACGGCTACATCTTCCCGCCTAACTTCAAAAGAATTCCACCAGAGGCTGAGACCACTGCTCATAACTACATCCACGACTTCTACGCTCAGTACAAGGAGTGGTATAAGGCAGCCGTGAAGGCTTCTAGAGTAGCTTTTGACAGGGCGAAAGTCATTGCCGAACGTGACGTTGACATTGCGAGGCAGAAACGCATCATTCAAGTTCTTCAGTCCGAAGTGGAAACGTCCCGAAAGTCAGAGCTTGATACACTTAAGAAACACGAGGGTGTCGTGGCCAAACTAGCGAGGATGCAGCAAGAACACTGTGCTACGGTGGAAGAGATGGGCCATCGCAATACCACCGTTGCAGCTGAGCGAGACTTAGCCGTTAAAGAGCTGAACGAGCTCAAGGCCAAATTCGCTGAAATGGTGAAGGAGAAGGACGATGCGAATGCTACTGCTCAAGAGGCTTGCGACCAAGCAGTATCCCTCAGAGCCGAACTTGCTGCGGCGGCGGTCAAGGCTAAGTCTGTGGAAGCGGAGATTCAGGAAAAAATCTTGGAGGAGAGGTCCAGGCTAGATGCTGAGTTTGACGATCTCTTAGTCACGTATAACGCTAATGTGCTGGAACACAGAAATCTAGCGTGGCTGGGAGATGACTCCATGATCTTGTATAATGCCTGGACCCGGCTGGTGAATGAGAAGAGAGCGGCGCATCCAGATGGAGCACTTGACGACTTTGAACTGGAGATGCGCCTGCTTACTGAGGATGAGAGGAAGACCCTTCATGAGGTGGTAATTTCTATGGCGAAAGAAAGACTCGGCGTCCAATCATCAGAGACAGGCGAAGGTTCGGGGACCGCGCATCACGAGGCAAGTGTTGGAGCCGCAATCTCAACATTGCCCGAGACTACTGGTGCGGTAGACCCCCAATCTGTTCCTGCATATAATCCTGACCAACCGTTATTATCTTCCGCCGATGATTCTACCCATGTTTCGGTCCAGACTAAGGAAGGTATTTGAACGCTTCTCGTAGTTTTGTTGTGAAGAACCTTAAGCAACACACTTGGCTAACAATCTTCGTTTTATCGTATTTCAGTGACCGAAGTTATAGTTTCTGCGCCCCTTGCTTTATCAGTTCCTCAGCAAACACAAGGGGTAGTTTTTTCTGAAGCCATCACGACTTCTACTTTGATTGGCGAGGAGGGAGATGCGAATATGTTTTCTTTCAGCGCTCAGATGATTGAGGAGCTTCTCAATGAACCCATCGATCCCTCTGCCAACCCGTCCGATGTTGTGAATGAGGCTGCTCCGGCCGCTAGTCTATCTATGCCAGCCATTGGCACATCTGATGCGGCCCAAGCATCTCGTGAGGACGACGTTTTAGCTGAGATTGCTGCCGAGATGACAGCAGGGAATGTTGGTTCTAGTCCACCCGGGCCCGCCCCGTTAATGGTGATTTCGCCGGGTGGTACTGTATTGATTGAGACCGCTCCTGTCCCTCCTCCTGCTACTACTCCTATGCCCCCGGCTCGTCCTCCTAGAAGAACTTCCGTCGCCTCCAGCTCTGAGGAAGATGTCGACATCATATCGCTGCCGGAGGGCAAGCCTGAAAAGAGCAAGCGATTGAGGAAGAAGTCGGGCAGCGGATCAGGTGGAGCTACTCCAAAGAAGAAGATAAGGAAGAAGAAAGAATGAACTTCTTTCCCTAAATCTTTGTTGCGTAGGGTAGCATTTTGTCGATTTTTCTATGGCCGTGTATAGATGTGGATTCGGCTCCCACTAGCAGAATTTTTCATAAACACTTTGTAATCAGATTCTTTTTGTTGATAATGGAAATCAAAATCTATTCTCTTTCTGTCTTCAACTTGTTATGTGTTATGGTTCTGCCCCCTGTACTGGGGAGAAGTGTGGAGTTGACGTATGTTTATACTCTGCCTTGTGTACTGGAAGCACGGAGTTAATTAATGTTTACACTCCAGTTCGCGTCCTCGGAAGCTGGAGTTCGTTAATGTTTATACTCCAGTTCGCGTTCTCGGAGGCTGGAGTTTGTTAGTGTTTATACCCAGCTCGCGCTCTCGGAGTTCTCTGGGGTTTTTAGGAGAATGTTTATACTCCGCCTCGCACTCTGGGAGTACGGAGTTAGATGAATGTTTATACTCCGTCTCGCACTCTGGGAGCACGGAGTTAAGTAAAAAGCTTGTACCCAGCTCGCGCTCTCGGAGTACTCTGGGGTTTAGGAAAAATGTTTATACTCCGCCTCGCACTCTGGGAGTACGGAGTTAAATGAGAGTTTATACTCCGCCTCGCGCTCTGGGAGCACGGAGTTTAGTAAAATGTTTATACTCCGCCTCGCACTCTGGGAGTACGGAGTTGAGAGGATGTTTATACTCCGCCTCGCGCTCTGGGAGCACGGAGTTAAGTGAAACGTTTATACTCCGCCTCGCACTCTGGGAGTACGGAGTTGAATGAAGGGTTGTCGTGTATCAACCCATTTTGTGGCCTGATGTGATGGCTTGCCCCCGAGCTCGGGTTTCATTTAGCGAGTGGTTGATTGCTTCACAGCCACTCCCTACTTGAATAAATTCCACTGCGTGATGGAACTTAGCTCTTCGTGCATCGTGATGTTGTACATTGTATTTAATGAATCACAGCTCTGGCTCGAAGAGATGGCATTTTATTGCTGAAATAAGAAAATATGGCAAATCAGTTGCCTTATTACAAATTCTAATTTCGAAATGCAAAAGTAAACTGCTGAATAAAAACATAATGAAATGAATAAAGCCTGTCATATGTAATAGCGGCGGAGACTCTCGCTGTTCCAGGCTCTTGGCAAAACTAGACCGTCCACGGTTGATAGTTTGAATGTGCCATCTCCAAGTCGTTGCGTAATCACGTACGGTCCTTCCCAATTTGGTTTCATGTGTGAAGGAACCGGGTATACTCTCTTGAGGACCAGATCGCCGAGATCAAAGGTTCGGGGGCGAACTTTGGTGTTATATAATCGGGCGACCCGACTTCGGTAAGCGGCCGCTCTTAAATCAGCTTCTTCTCGTTTCTCGTCCAACAGATCCAAAGACTCAGCGAGTAATATAGCGTTTGTTTTCGGATCGTAATAAGTTACGCGGTGAGAAAAAACTTCTGTCTCCACTGGAATGACGGCCTCCGAGCCATAGGATAAGGAAAATGGGGTGTGTCCAGTTGCGGTCTTGTGAGTTGTTCGATAAGCCCATAATGCCATAGGAAGTTCATCGACCCATTTGCCCCCAGCCTTTTCCAGTCGCTTCTTTAAGATGGATTTGATAACTTTGTTAACAGCTTCGACTTGACCATTTGCTTGTGGATGTGCGACTGCAGAGAACTTTTTATGAATATGAAATCGTTGGCAGAAACTCTTGAACTCTGAACTTTCGAATTGGGTCCCGTTATCGGTGATGATGGTGTGCGGGAGTCCAAATCGGCAAATGATATTGCGGACCACAAAGTTTATCACTTTCTTTGACGTAATCGTTGCGAGAGCTTCGGCTTCAGCCCATTTCGTGAAGTAATCAACTGCAACGATGGCATACTTCGCACCACCTTTTGCCATAGGCAAAGCGCCAATGATATCGATACCCCACATAGCGAACGGCCAGGGACTAACCATTTGAGTTAACTCGGTAGGCGGGGCTCTTGGAATTCGAGCGTGTTTTTGGCACTTGTCGCACTTCCTGGCGTAATTGGCAGCATCTCGATTTACTGTCGGCCAGTAATATCCATATCTGAGTATCTTCTTAGCAAGCGCTTGTCCACCGGTGTGATCGCCGCATTCTCCCTCATGTACATCATGTAACACTCGTTTGACTTCGTCGTGAGCGATACACCGGAGGAGTGGAACAGAATAACCTTTTCTATACATGATCCCGTCCTGAATGATAAACCGCGAAGCTTTTCGTAGAATTTGCCTTTTCTCATTTCGGAGTTCAGGCAATATTCCATTCTCAATATAATTTCGATACGGAGTCATCCATGAATCTCTGCTGGGAAAGGTCTCTAACACATCAGTTGTTTTGATTTGATCGATGCTTGGGGAAGGCAAAGTTTCGACCGGGACGAGTCCCATTTGCTGTGCTTCACCTGTGCTGGCCAACTTCGCCAATGAATCGGCCTTTTGATTGCGATCTTGTGGTATGTAGTAAATAGCATAATAATCAAACTGATCCAGCGCTTCCTGAACTCGGGCTAGATAAGCAGCTAACCTTCGATCTCTCGCTTGATATTCTCCTCGTACTTGACACACAACCAACTGCGAATCACAATAAACTTCTATAGCGATAATTTTCAGATCTCTGGCAAGCTTTAACCCAGCCAACAGGGCTTCATACTCGGCCTCGTTGTTGGTTGCGTGAAAATCGAACTTCAGAGCATAACATATGGATCGACCTTCGGGGGTTTCTAGTACAACTCCAGCGCCCGAACATCGATCGTTTGATGCACCATCTGTATAAAGTTTCCATATACATTCAGGAGACTCGCTGGTTTCAGGTAATTCGTCAGGAATAGTAAATTCAGCTATGAAGTCAGCTAGGACTTGCCCTTGAATGGCTCTCCGCGGAGCATAAGTAATGTCAAATTGGCTCAGTTCGATATTCCACTTGAGTAACCTTCCAGACGTCTCAGGCCGCGTGAGGACCTGTCGTAACGGCTGATCGGTATACACAGTAAGCGGATGTGCTTGGAAATAAGGACGAAGCTTTCTCGAGGCAATGACCAAGCAGTAAGCCAGTTTCTCCAACCTGGGGTAGTTTCTCTCAGCTCCGGTCAATCGTTTACTGACATAATAGACCGGTTTCTGCACTCGGTCTTCTTCCCGGACCAAAGCAGCACTGATCGCATGCTCTGATACCGCCAGATAAAGGTATAATTGTTCGTGATCAATTGGTTTCGACAAAATCGGTGGCGTAGAGAGATGCTGAACCAGCGATCGGAATGCGCCTTCACATTCCGTGGTCCATTCAAAGTTTCGTTTCCCTTTCCGGATTAGATCAAAGAAAGGAATACATTTATCAGTGGATTTCGAGATGAACCTGCTTAGCGCTGCTACCTTCCCGTTGAGACTCTGGACTTGCTTGATGGTCTTTGGAGTTTGCAAATTCCTTATCGCCCAGATCTTCTCGGGGTTTGCCTCTATCCCACGAGCGTTAACAATGAACCCTAGAAACTTTCCGGATGCGACGCCGAAGTGGCATTTCAGCGGGTTAAGCTTCATTCCATACTCACGCAAGATACAGAACATTGAATTTAAATCCTTGACATGATCTGTGGAAAATCGGGACTTAACTAACATGTCATCCACATAGACTTCCATGGTCTTCCCGATCTGATCAGCGAACATTCGATTAACCAAGCGTTGGTAAGTTGCTCCGGCATTCTTTAAACCAAAGGGCATGACTCTGTAGCAGTAGAGTCCCAGATCGGTTACGAAACTAGTATGTTCTTGATCGGGTAGATGCATGGGTATCTGATTATAACCTGAATAAGCATCCATAAAGGATAACAATTCGTGACCTGCAGTTGAGTCAACGAGTTGGTCAATTCGGGGAAGTGGAAAACTATCTTTTGGACAGGCTTTGTTTAAATCAGAGTAATCGACACAAGTTCTCCATTTCCCGTTCGGTTTCCGAACCATTACCGGATTTGACACCCATTCTGGGTATAGAGCATCTCGGATGAAACCATTCGAATGTAATTTGTCAATTTCTTCTTTAAGGGCGGCAGATCTCTCTGGATCCATACCACGCCTCTTTTGCTTGACCGGAACATGTCGTGGATCAATATTTAAAGAATGACTTGCAATGTTCGGTGA
Organism: Allium fistulosum; assembly: GCA_030737815.1. NCBI lineage: Eukaryota > Viridiplantae > Streptophyta > Magnoliopsida > Asparagales > Amaryllidaceae > Allium > Allium fistulosum. The sequence continues at coordinate 427,585,066 of CM060906.1, forward strand.
GATTCCGCACATGTCGGAGTGCGTCCAGGCAAAGACATCAAGATTCGCCTGAAGGAATTCAACCAATTCCTGTTGTATCTGTTTTCCCAGTTGAGATCCAACTTTCAGTGCTTTCGAGTCGTCATCCTCACTGACCGGGACGTCCACAGTCAGTTCGGCTGGAGACGCTTGATTCTCTTCTACTTCAGCTTTATCTTCGCTATCTCTAGGGTCAAGATCTCTAAGGAATTGGTAGTGGTGCCCGGGCCGGGGCCCAGGCGCTAGCTGTCAATTATCAGAAAAACGGACGCAGAGAGATTCCTCTACGCCCTTTCCTTTCTCTTTCTTCTGTGCTTCTCGCAATTCAGCAACATAACAGGCTCTTCCTGCTGCCTGATCTCCTTGAACGATTCCTATACCATGATCGGTTGGGAACTTTAAAGTCAAACACCACGGGGCAATGGCTGCCCTGAATTCAGCGAGAGCTGGTCGACCCAGGAATGCATTGTACGGTGAGGCAATGTCAAGAACAACAAATTGCAGTAGTCGGACTTTCCTGCGCTCTCCGATCCCCAGTTCCACTGGTAGTTCTACTATCCCAGTAGGTATCGTTGCACTGCCATTGAAGCCATGAACCCGGGATTGGCAGGGTTTTAGGTCCTTTGCTTCCATCTTCATCAAATCGTAAGCTCGCTTGAATAGAATGTTTACAGAACTTCCACTGTCAACCAGGATCCTCTTCATCCAAGCAGGACCGACCTGGGCAGATATGACCAGTGGATCAATCGTTGGAGCTTCAATTTTGTCAGCATCTCTGCTTCTGAATATGATATCGTCAGACATCGTTTTTTGTTGCTTAGCCGGGGCTCCATCCTCACAATTACTGCAACATTCGAAGCTCGCATGCCGGATAGAGCTAGCATACGACTCCATTTCCCTCCAGCTCCTATCCGCTGGATGAGGACCACCACTTATGGTATTGATAACTAGCCTCCCGCCTGTACGAGCGGGTTCCTCTTGTCTTTCCTGATCTTGCGTACGGTTTGGATTCGATGGGCCCGCACCACCAGACTGCGGCGCCCGCACGAATTGATCTAACTTCCTCTCCCTGATCAACTTTTCTATCAGATCTTGCAAATGGCGACAGTCATTAGTATTGTGGCCATAGCTCTCATGAAACCTACAAAACTTTCCCGTCTGAATCTGCCTTTCTGACGACCGCTTCGGAGCGGGTTTCTTATACTGTTCTGTGTTGCAAGTTTGCAAATACACATTTTCCAGTGATGTGTTTAACGGTGTATAACTTTCAAACATCGGAGCCCTTCGCCGCGGGCCCGGATTCGGGTCTCTCTTCTTATTCTGACCATTGCCACCTCTTGGCTGAGCTTGTTTGTTCTGTATGTTTAACTGGACTTTTCCGGAATTGTCACCGGACTGTTTAACTGCGACATTGCTTTGTATTCCCTCACTTCCGGGTTTTGCATCGTCCTGCTTCCTAGACTGTTTCGCGTCCTCTTGCCGTAAGAATTGAGCGGCTTTGGAGTAGAAACGGTCCAACGATGCGGGGGGTTTTCCGGCTAACCAGTTTCCAAATTCAGAATCGGGATCAATTCCCTTTGTCAATGCCATTAAAATTGAGTTGTCATTGGGATTACTAATTTCCACGCATGCCGCATGGAACCTCTCCAAGTAACGCCTTAATGTTTCCCCACGAGCCTGGGTAACATTGGACAGGGTGTTAACATCTTTGGGTCTGGCAACATGCATACGGAACTGTTCAACAAACTTCTTAGCTAATTGGTCAAATGAAGAGATAGATCTTGGAGGTAGTCTTGTAAACCACATTGTCGCAATTCCTCCCAGTGAAATGGGAAAGCTGCGGCATTTCACTGCATCATCGGCCCTTGCGGCGCTCATTGACCATTCGTATTTCAGTATGTGCTGATTGGGATCAGAACTTCCTTCGTACATAGGGAGAGTCGGCATTCTGAATCGCCGAGGAGGCTCAGCGTATAGTATTTCGTCCGTGAAAGGGGTATGGCTTCGAGAAATTCCCCAATCGTCATTGGTAAGTTCTTGGCTTTCACGGATCATCTGACGTATCATAGTCGAGATGTCTGGCATTGCCACATTTTGAGCCTGCTGAGCTAAGGTGTGGTCGGGTTCCACAATGCGAGTTTAGACCGGGCGCTGTCGACGGTCCAAATTTCGCCTCCTTGGCTCAGCGTCTTCCTGGACGTATGGTTCAGAAGTACGTCCTTGCTGTTGATTACCCGAATCTGGAAGATATCGGGTATCGACCCTTGTTTCCGCTGTTGCAGCTGTGACATGATTGTCCGTAGTATACTGTGAAGTGCGGCCACCCCGTGCTGATGGCCCAGCCTGGAAGCTGGTTGATGGTCCTACCCTCAATTGCCCGACTGTCAGGGCGGGCTGATATCCCGTAGTCTGAGCATAATCTCCGTCTAATCGGGGACAGGTAGATCTACGATGATAGTCAGACGAGGCAGAACTTTCAGTGGGTGAGCGGGAAACATCATCCCTCCTGGACCTCCTACGGCCCTGGCGATTCAGTTGATTTGTCAACTCAATATTAGCTCGCAACTGTTCGGCTAACTGTTGCCGACTCTGAGTCAACTCTTGGAGTAACATCTGAAATTCTTGTCTAGTGACTGCCCCAGACGGATCTGAGTGGGCAGTGTTGTCTTGGTTGGGTGGCTGCTGCTGAGCAGGATTTTGTCCATCTCTACCTTCTTGTCCTGGAGTTGCAGAAGTGGTTCTCGTGCTAACCATTTTGAACGATGAATCCTTTTCCTAGATTTTATGCAAATCTGAGTAGAATGGAAGGACGGTGAATCGAAGATCTGGATCTTCCTCTTGGATTTGTGCAATCCGGTATCGATGGTAGATCCAAGGAGCAGGAGAAAAAAGCTGGTTTTTTCTCAGTGAATGCACCAAAGTGTTTGTACCAAAATTGGGCACAACACTCTTCGGAAGTTTTTGAAGAGATAAAAGTGAAGAACAAAAATTAAAGCTGTGGATTATCTAACAAAAACTCCAAATAACAGAAAATAAATTGCAAAGACAAGCGATTTAGAGTGGTTCGGCGTTTCGCCTACTTCCACTATGAAGTTTGATGATTTTATTGCTCGATTACTTGAAGATTACAGTAGTTGATAATGTAATACGACTGAATTCAAATGCTAAGTGTTAATCTAAAGCAGCGGCGGTGTTCTGGAGTAAATCTGGCAGAATCTGGACGCTCTTCAGTACTTAGAATTCTCCGACCCCCTTTCTGAATGACCAGGGGGTCTATTTATAGGTGTAGGAGGCTGGTATTTCGCCCAAAATGTGGGGAGACCAGTTCTGGTACGTCAGGGGGCCCACATGGCCGAAATCTGGAGACCCGGGCCCACTTTGGGATCGATTCGACCCTCGGTTCGAATCGATCAAGAAATCGTCCAATTGAGCTGAAATTTGGTGTGCACATTCTTCATCATGTGTTTGAGCTTCTGTGAAAATTTCATAGGATTTGGACTTGTAGAACTCGAGTTATGATCGATTCAAGTTGGTGTTTTTCGTATTTTTGGAGTCGTTCGAATCGATGTGCTCGAATCGATTCGTTCGAATCGATCTTCCTGTTCGTGAAGATGGTGACGTGGTGCGCTTTCTTCGAATCGATCCGGTTTCCACTCCGGATTGACTGGGTCGAATCCACGACTTGGATTCGAAGATGGCGGAGTCGAGGCAATGGATTCGAAGGACCTCTTCCTTCGAATCGATGGGATTGATGTACGTTCGAATCGAGTTAGGCTCGTAGCTACGGACCGGTTTGAAGATGTCTCAGCCTGGGGATTCGAATGTAGTGGAGTCGAACCTGATGGAGTCGAGCGAGTGTTTGATCGAATCGAGTGTGTTGCATTGTAGTCCATCGATTCGAAGTGCTCCGACTTGTTGGATTCGAAGGTAGGTAAACCTGATGGATACGGAGAGGAATGACTTCATCGATTCGAAGCACTACAACTGGATGGACACGGAGTGGCTTCAGGTGGATGGATACGATCAGGACCCCTGCCTATGGATTCGAACTAGAGCGTTACCCATGGATTCGAGCATGGGTTATTTTCTCCATCTTGAATCGATGATATCTTGAGCGTACGAGCTCGGATTATCTCGAAATTTGGGACGTTGGCTTCCCAGGCTTCGCTTGTCATGTCTTATCAATTGTAGCCTGATCCGGACTCGGACAAAATTCGTCGATATCCGTAGCGACCCTTACGTGTAACCGACTTCCGGGACGACCTGTCACCGTTTTCTAGTTAAGTCCTTGGTATCATGGCCTTGCCAAAAGGCGGGATAACAATAAATAAATATAAATCAATGTTTACCTGAAGCTTGTCGTTGCTCGTCCATCTTCCTTATATTGCCACATGATCGCAGCAACACACCTTCCCTCCTTCTTCCGCCTCTCACTGCCAATCTGCCCATCTTCCCACCACGCACCAGAGCTCAGCCCCCCACACCTCTATTTCTTTGAACAGCCGCAACCACCACATCTTCGGTCACCTTTCCTCCACATTCGACCATCACCCTTCCCACCTACCACCAAGACCGAACTCACCTCCAAACCCGATCCACTTTTTCCTACGTAGCAGCCTACCTCGCCAGTGCACCTTCCAAGCAGCCTCTTCCCCTCCGCCAGCTTCTCTCTCTCAGTCGAACCCCTGTCACCCTGTTCCACAACCATCGCCTCCGCCATAGCCTCCCGTCAGCCACCTCCCACTTCACCCGCCTGCCCTTCGCTCCACCTGACCAAACCCGATTTAATCCTCTACCTTCCTTCACCTGCAGCCCAATAACCCATTTGCTGCAGCACTCCTCTCCATCAGCCTCGACAACAACAGCTCCTCAACGCCGATGCATGCCACACCCAAACACCTTTCGCCATTTCTACTTCCCATCACCAAACCCGCAACAGCCTATGACCACTCTCCTCTGCAACCACATAAGAACAGCAGTCCGCCTCCTCCTTTGGCCCACCTACCCATTACCGACCTCACCAACAGCCTCACCTTCATCGAGTACACATCCGAAGCCACCACTGCCGAACCCCTAAACCGACTAGGCCTCTCCTCCCTTTAGCCGAGCTGCCCACGTCCTCTTTCCTTTTCCCCTGGTAACCTTCTTCGCCGCAACCCAGCATGGAGCCTGCTCATCTCCCCTCACTCACCTCACATCCTCCTTGACAGTGCCAAACTCCCCATGTTAACCACTATTCCACCACCACCCTGACTCGGCAGTTCCACCGAAACCCAGTAGCCATTTTCCAACTTGGTTGCCAAACCCACTGCCTAACCCGAAGCTCTCCTCCCTTCCGCATGCTTCCGTCTCGTTACCTTCTTCTCTGTCCGCCACTTCCCTCCATGCAGACCCCACCTCGCCCATGCAGCAGCCAAGAACCAACACCCTTGTTTCCTGCAGCCGAAGCATGGCCTTTGAGAGCTTGGTACTCTATCATTAGAAAATCTTCCCACATCAGTTTTTATCCTTCTCCTCTTATATATATTTATAAAAAAAGGTATTGATTTTGAAATGTTGATTTTAAAATATACATACATACATATATATATATATTGATTTTATTAGATGTGTTTTAAGAAAAAAATGATTTGAAATGTAATATATAAATATTTTATTTTTAAAATGTGTTTTATATTAAATATTGATTTTAATATATATATATATATATGTGTGTGTGTGTGTGTGTATAAAGATTTTATTTTGATATGTGTTTTAAATTGAATATTGATTATAAGAGAAAAAAATATAATAATATAATATATATGTTGTTTCCATTTATATCAAGTTAGTTTTGATTTTGAATTCATTGATTCAAGTCCGTCGTGCTTTGCTTTGGAATTTGTACTTGGATTCGTCACATCTTGTTCTTGTTATTTCTCTAGCCTCGAAAGGTGAGCGATCACTCACGATTAACATTCTTGTGTTTAGTAAATTTATTTCACATGAAATGACGATTGAAATATGGTGTTAAATTTAAATTGTTAGTTATTTAAATTTTCAAGTATGATATGTTATTATCTGCAGTTGTTAACCTGTATTAATTGACATATGACACCATAACCATGTTCTATATATATTATATATAAATTGTTAATTATGATCCATGTTGTAATTGATATATCATGTTATTTTATATTATTATTCTATTGTTCTCACTCCGCAAGTTCCCTGATAGTTAGAAATTCCCTTTGGGTTGAAATGATACATACCAGAACGATATTATAGATTAGGGAAAACCGTTATGGGTTGAAATGATAAACCCAAGTGGTTTTTATTGATTTTGAAATTTTGGGATTGCGGGTTGAAATGATATATACCCGTAAATTTAAATAATTACGGATTGAAATGGTAAATACCCGTATCACTTGACCATAGGATATAAAACTATATATAGACACCATTGGTCTATTTTTTTTATGATTTCCAAAATTTTGAGAAAAGAGAAATATATGGATTTTTAATAAATATTAATTTTTAAATATAATATAAAGATTTTATTTAATATATGAGTAAAATTTTGATTTTTAAATTATATGTTTGGAAATTTTAAATTTATAAGTTATGTTTTGAAAAAGGTAAATTTTAAGATTTTACTTATAATTTTATTAATTTTAAATATATAAAATATAGTTTAATATAAAATAAAATAGATTTAATCAAGTAAGATTTAATTTAATCATATTTAATATAATAAAATTTATTTAAATAGAATTTAATTGGATAAGTATATTATTTTAAATATTTATTTCAATTTTATATTAATATTTTGAAATAGATTTTGTAATAACTTTAATAAATTAAGGTTGGAATGAAGATTTGAAATTGATTTAAAGTTTTATTTGCTTAAGAATTGTATTTAAATAAAAATTGATTTGAAACTTATTAATTTTGAGATTTGAAAGATAGGGTTTTTATAACTTGATATTTGGATTTTGAATAAAGGGTGATTAAATGAATATTTTCAAATTTAAATAAAATTTAAATTGAATATTTAATTTTATTTAAATTTGCAATTTGTAATTTGAGATTTTATTTAAATGCTTATAAAAAGTGATTAGGTAAATATTTTAGAATTAATATAATTGAAGTTAGATATTTAATTATTGATTTTATTTAAATTTGTAATTTGAGATTTTATTTAAATGTTATTAAAAATGATTAAGTGAATATTTTCAAATTTAAATTAAATTAAAGTTGAATTTTGAAATATAAATGAAATGTATCAAATTGAGTTATTGTAAATTGTTTGAATATTTAAACTTTGAAACCTATTGAATTAGAAGTGGTTTAAATTTGTAGTTCAAACCTGAAATCGATATAAATTAAAAATGGTTTTAACGAGAATTTGAATTGAACCTCTTAACCTTTTTAATTGAAATTATTGAACCGAGAATGATTTAAATTGAATTTTGGAACTAAAGTTGATTTGAATTGATTTGTGAAATTGGAAGAAACAATTCTAACTTGAAACTAATTTCTATATATATATTTTAATATATAAACTATTTTAATATATAGCTATTTTAATATATAAACTATTTTAATATATAACTATTTTAATATAATATATAAACTATTTTAATATATAAACTATTTTAATATATAAACTATTTTAATCTATAATCTATTTTTAAATATATAAACTATTTTTAATTTATAACTATTTCAGTATATATAAACTATTTTCAATATTTAAATCGTTTAAGTTGGAAGGGAATAATGATTTTGAAAGTGAATATAATTTCGAAAGTGATATGATTTCAAAAGTAATATGATTTCGAAAGTGAATATGACTTCGAAAGCGATATGATTTTGAAATGAATATAATATTTTGATATGAAGTATGAACTGTTTGAAATGAAAAATGACCTCGGTGTGAAATAAGCGTTTGGTTGTTAAAGAGACCGGGATCGGATATCATACACTCTGCCAATACCGAAAACCACTTTAACAACCGTGTATGTGGTGGAGATTCCAGAAAGAAGTAGGATGGTTTGGTGACGTCTGTATTGAGGTATGAACGCAGCTCGGACTCCCGCGAGTCAGCTTGATGTGACTAAAATAGGAGTTATACCTGGGCAAAGTGAGTTCGCACCTTCGATCGAGCATGCTTCTTCGATACCATTCTATTACTTTGTGATTTGATTAGGTGCACCTTTGATTTTGGGAGTGTGTCTCGAGGTGGACGGTATTAGCTCCTATGCGTTACCACCAGCCAGGTTCTGCAAAACGGTAGAATCCTACCCTAGGCATTGCCTCGCGTGCCATGTCACATGCCTTATCGCGCCCACTACGAGTTTGGTTTGTACCGTACCTATGGAGTGCCCTCTGGTAGCCCCCCAGTTTACGGAGGAATTCCGGTACTGTATAGACTATGGGAATATATAAAAATGTGTTAAGGGGGATATGGGTAACGCCTTAACGCTATTTTAATATTTTACTTTACTATAGACATTATATATGTAGCGTATTGTACTATGTATGTAAATAATATAACGGATCCTTAAAGGATGGGAATCCCAAACATCCTTTAAGTTATATTGCATTTCACTTGAGTTGATTTACTAGCATAAGAATGTTAATCCTGACTCGAGGGTTTTGTGTTTTGCTTTATGCTCGGGTCAGACTGAGTGTCACAACATTTGAGACTCACCTTTGGGGCATGGAGCTTTGCTTGAAGATCTGTCGTTTATCTATTCAGCCTTCAGTTATTACCAGTTTTATGATCAAACTTGTCATTTGCTTTTGTATTGAGACTTCTATGTATTGGATTCCTATTATATTTTGTTTCAAACTCTGATGTTCTGTAGTAGCTTCATGAACTACTATTTATCTATTTCGCTGCTTATTTTTATATTACTCTTTGTCCGTGATTCTGTGATTGGTTTTATTTACTATATATGTTAAGTTTTGCCAAATATAAATTAACAATCTATTGTTTTAAGCGATTCAAGTCTGACATGAGTGGATGATTGTCGATTTTAATGGTTCGAAATAGCAGGTCGTTACATGTTGTTATACAGTGTACAAAGGATGCTGTTAAACCTTTTAACAACAATTTTCAAATGCTATTAAAAATGGTTTGGAAACGCTATAAAAAGTATTCACAGCATTGACAAAAATGCCCTAAAAAAGTACTCTAGCATTGAAGAAACGCTTTGAAAAATATTTTACCCCATATGGAAAAACGCTGAAAAAAAGTTTTAAAGCATAATCTTAACGCTGTTAAAACCTACCATCTTATAGCGTTTCAGCTGATGCTATGGTAGGTCCCTGACTTTTAATGGCATGTCGTTATACAACGTCGTGAAAAAGTTGTTAAATCCTTTTATAGCATTTTTTTAATGCTGTTAAAAGCCCTGAATGTTGTAGTGAAACGATGGGTTGGAGAGGGGCTCGAAGTCACCAAGAACTCATGTTCCAGGCGATGAACGATGCACCAGTCTAGACAACCAGTCCATCGATTACGGATTTGGAACGTGAGTTCCAGGTGCCGTTTCCCCCTCTGATGATCTTCATCAATTTTCGACACGACTCTAGTTTGTCCCGGCGACTGATATCAGCCGTACGACCTCAGAAACTAACATGCATTCATATAGGCTACTATAATTATCAACCAAATGAGATCAAAGATTAGGGTTTTAGCAGTTTTAGAAATTGAACCAAATAAACATGAACAATACAACCAATATTCATCCAATTTAATCCATACAGCAACCAACAATCAAATACACATGAATTTAGAGATAGTCGTAGAGGTAAACTCACCTTTTTAACTTCCTATAGCTACTAACAATCACATACATATGAATTTAGAGATATAGTTTGTTAGCACCAAAATTGGTCACTAACCTCGTAGAGAAAGATTGTGTAGAGATATAAGTGATGAAGATAAATTAAATAAGGAAGACAATGCTAATTTAAATGCAGAAAGTAAGAACACCAGATTTATAGTGGTTCAGCGTAATTTCCTACGTCCACTTTGAGTTTTCACTTTATTGATCTTCTTAATGATTGATTACAAATACAATTCGTAGATCAAATGCTTGAATGGAGTTGCTAAGTAAAGAAGATGAGTCTCAAAAATGACAGAGTCTCCCCAGTGTTCTCCCAAAAAAGGTCCTTTTCACTGTGCCCCTGCCCCTCTATTTATAGACAAAGATGGGTTGGACTTCCCAGGTGGGCTCGGCAGCCGAACACTCTGGCCCAAATACAGTGGTCGCCGTATGCCGAACCAAATAGGCCGAACACAATGATGCCGAACCACCCTCTCTATGCCGAACGATATGCTTGCTGCATGGGAAGAGTGGAACGAATGTCAGTCGAAGCCGAACGTGCCTCTAGCCGAACGAAGGCTTGATCGAACGTTGTCTCTGGCCGAATGTTGGTGCTGGCCGAACGATAGCTTTAACCAAACAATGCTTCTGACCGAACGATGTCCCTGGCCGAACGATGGCACTGGCCGAACGTTTGCCTTTAGCTGAACGATGTCTCTGGCCGAACGACGGTTCTGGCCGAACGATAGCTTTTGACGAACAATACAGCCATGCCGAGCAGTCGTATACGCCGAACGCCTTCTGATGCCGAATGCTCCTTGATGCCGAGTACTCCTGGATGCCGAGTGCTCCTGGATGCCGAGTGCTCCTGGATGCCGAGTGCTCCTGGGTGCCGAGTGCTCCTGGGTGCCGAGTGCTCCTGGATGCCGAGTGCTCCTGGATGCCGAGTGCTCCTGGATGCCGAGTGCTTAATTGCCTGGTCAAATCTCCAGGAAACACTTGCCCCCCAAAGTGTATTACGTGACTGAATCGTGATACGCTTTGATTCGTGTAACCTTCATGTTCCGTTTCAAATCCTTGACTAACTTCGAATGGAGATGCCTTTTTGAGAATATCAGCAGTTGAGGCGTGTGCCGAGCGTGGTATAAATGCCGAACGATGCACTGGAAACCGAGCGCTCTTTAATTGCCGAACGTCATTGTATGCCGATGTCGAACGCTGTGACTTTGACCGGTTCCACCGGATGTAGCCTTTTCGACTTCTTCTTTTTCCCTATAAAAGCCGGCAGCTCCTTCTTTCTTCCCTTTTTACACTTCCAACACCTCTGCCTTGCACCTGCCGAAGCTCCCAGTTAACATTCTCCAACTATTCGTCGACTCCTCCCAAATCTTCATCCTATCAACTAGGTACCGTCTCTTCCACCTAAACATGGTCTTTACGCTCGAACTCCCTAATTGATGGGGTAGGTCGAGCCTTGATTAAAGTATCTGTCACGCGATGAGGGTGGGCGGAAGAGTGGGCAGAGACGAGCTTTCTAGGAAGTTGTTTGGTAGACGTATTGTGGTTCGGCATAAATCTTTTGTGCCGAACGAGATTGGTGGATGAAAGAGCATAGGAGAAGTAGGAGATGGTTAGGGGCGTCGAATGGTAAAGTCTAGCACGACCTGCCGAACGATTCACCCTCGTAGTTTGGCGTGGATGGAGAAATAAGATGGGAACGAAGCCGTTGTTAAGGGAGGTGTGTCGAGCGTTGTCTCGATCGAACAAGCTTCTGGCCGAACGATTCTTCGCCGAACAGTCACAAACGTCGTATTACACTTAGGTCGAACGAACACAAATGCCGAACTACACTTAAGTCGAACAATACAAATGCTGAACCAAGCTTAGGCCGAACAAACATAAATGCCGAACTACCTTAGGCCGAACAAACATAAATGCCGAACCAAACCTATGCCGAACAATACAAATGCCGAACAATTGTAAGTGCCGAACAGCATAAATGCCGAACTACACTCAGGTTGAACAATTCAAATGCCGAATCAAACCTAGGCCAAACAATACAAACGCCGAACAATCATAAGCGCCGAACAACACTTAGGCCGAACAATTCAAATGCCGAACAATCATAAGCGCTGAACAACACTTAACCGAACGATTGTGAATGCCGTAACCTATTTTGGCCGGACAAAACTTTAGCCAAACACTTATTAATTATACATTTTCCGAATCTGGAACTGTAGTCACCACAAGGCGGGCTTTTTGAGACGGTCAGCGATGACGATCTTCGAAGGCAACGATTCGAAACTCATTTTCGTATCTTTGTAATCTCTAGATTCTTATTGCTTATACACGATTGCTTGCACTAGTTTACACACCACGTGGGGGGAGATACTCGTATTGTTAATTCTAACATTCAACGTTTTTCAAGTATAGTTTTCGCAGGCACTTAGACAGATTCATTATTTATTGGGGATGTCTAAAAAGTCTAGCTCCGCCACTATATCTGATAGGCCTGGGCCGTCATCAAGGCAAGAAGCCGCTGATACTTCAAATCCATCGACTTCCCCTACCCATAACTTAGCTCCTGATGCCCTGGAAGCAACAATTCTCTTAGATAATCCGATCGACTCACAGGCTTCGAAGATTAATGAAGTCGCACTTCGACGAATATGTTCCATCCATGGGATTCCTTTCGCCGATGTGTTAGTCCCGTCGCGACACGATCGTCCTCACCTGCCCCTAGTCGGATATACCACCTGCAACAAGTTCACGTGTTGGATGGGCAGCGTGCCTCCATTCAATTTATTTCTTCGGGACGTGTTGCAGTACATAGACATTGCCCCATCGCAGCTGCATCCGAACGGTCACGCGTTTCTATATGGGACCTACCTACTCTTCATGGCCGTCTTCTCTAGACCTCCAACTTCTGGTGACATCAGATACATTTATATGATCAAGAAACGGAAAGATAGCCCTTCCTTCATGTTCCTCGAGCCGTACCACAAATGCCAAATCTTGACAGGAGCATGTAGTAAATTCGCCCTGTACAAACAGGAATGGTTCTACGTGCGTTGCCCTCCTGGTTTTGCGAGGAGATGGGTTGAAGGCAGTAAGTCTCTTCGCTGAGTCATCATTCATGTTTAATTGGAGTTATGCTTTTCCTAACTCCTCGTTTCATCTTTTCAGGTATCAACCTGCGTCCGGAGTGCCGAGGATATTCTGAGGCCGTTGAGGCCATTGGAGCTCTTCTTGCCGAGGAACGAGACATCCGAACCATCATTTCGAATGAATCATTGTCGAGGTTCGGCTTGCTAGCCCCTGGTCGTCGGATTAGCCTCCCGGAGGGCGTCTTCATTCCCAAGCCAGCGTCCGGTAAAGGGAAAAAACAAGCTGGATCGTCATCACGCCACACTCCCGATGCGCACGGAGAGGGTGAGCACAAGGAGGATGAAGCTCCTGAGACTCAAGGCGAGAATGTGGGTCCCGCTTGGAATCCGGCGGTCGAAGTTCACGATATTGAAATGTCATCCTCCCCTTCGAAGGGAAAGAAAAAGTTAAAATACAAGATACGGAAGGATAAAGTTGGCGGAACTTCAAAAGTTACGCTTATCCCGCCAGAGAAAGAGGCTTCCTCACAGCACATGGAAAGTTCTCTAAGGGGTTTGTCGAATCTTTCCATCCCCGACGATATACTTAATTATGGGTTTGACGATCCTAAAGCCCTCAAGTTTTCTTCGCCCGCTAAAGGCAATGCGGGAGTCCAACTCCCAGTCCAGGGAGACAATACTCCGATTAGTAAAGACAAAAGAACTGGTCCGTCGGGGGGAACACTAGGACACACACGCACATACGCATTCCATCATACACTTCAAGTTTTTTCTTATTTCCCGGATTTTTCTTAACTCGTTGTTATCTCTATTCCTTGTAGGTGACATGGGGCGCTCTCACGGACTCGATCGCCTTCACGGCTCTTCCATATTTCATCATCCCGGACGGGATTCAGGTTCGGGCAGACGCAGGGACAGAGATGATTACGAAGATAGAGACAACCGTCCCCGCGATTCGTGTTATCGTAAGAAGGCATATTCCCAATCTTCACAGTCCCGTGATCCTCTTCCTCCAACTGAGTCGGATAGAGAGAAGTCTTCACAGAAGGGGTCCCAACCCGATGCTCCTCGAGAACAACACTCCGGTTCGTCGAGTACAAGGCAAATTCGGGAGCAACGAAAAAGAGCAGAACTTCCAAGGCCTCCTCCCCCTACTCCCGCGGTTGACCCAACTGTAGCAGAGAAGATGGTCGATCTTAAGGCCAAATTCCCAAAAATTTGCTTTGATGGTCTGAAATTCCTCCCAGCTATTCATCATATCCCTGGGCACGTGAAGCAGAGTGCCATTGCCTGTAACAACGACGTCTATGTTCAACACGACGCGTTTGTACACTTGGTTGAAAAGATCTCAGAGGTGTCTGTTGAGCGATAATATGAAATTGATCGTCTGAAATTGGAGGCTGGCTATGACAAGAACATCATCAAGCATTAAGACGAAGAGCTCACTTCGTATAAGTCGAAGCTGGAAGCCGCTGAGCAAAGTGCAAAAGATACTGCCGAGGCAGTCACTCGTTTAGAGATGGCTCACAAGAAGGAACTTGATGTGGCGGTCCAGTGTAGCGGTGCTCTTGCCTTAGAAAAAGTTTCTATCCAAAAATAAAGGGACGCGCTTGCCATACAAGTCAAAGATTTGAAAGAATTACTCTCCAAGGAGAAAGAGGACAAAGTAGCTGCTCAAGAAGAGTCACAACGATACTGTGATGAAATCGTTGCTACTCGGCTCTTGAAAGCAAAACTCGATGACGGACTTGCTGGGGTTGAAAAAAATGAAAGACGAAGCCCGTGAGGAGGGCAAAAGAAAAGCTGTGGAGGAGGTTGACTCTCGCCTCGAGGCAGCCGCAAAGGCCGGCAGGGAAGAGGTCAAGTGCATGTTTGACCCATTGATTGCTGAGTATGGAGCCCGTGTCCTTATGCACCGCGACTTGACATTCTTGGGCGAGGGCTATCTCGAATCCCTAGCTGAGGCCTGTGAAACTTTAGTGAAGATTAGGAAAATCGAGTCGGGCTCTGAAGAAGTCGATGAGGATGCCTTGGTGAAGGAGTTTCTTAGAGGGAACGAGCCAGCGGACTTATCAGCAGCCTTGGCGCTTTATAGCAAAGGCTCTCCCCTTCCAAAAGAGAAAAGTGATGAAGCTGGCCCATTTGGGGCTGAGACTACGGCTCCTCATATTGCTGCTCCTCTCGCTGCTCAACCGGCCGGTCGGCCGGCACTTGACCTGTACGAGCAGCATGCCGGCTACGATCCTGAAGATCCCGGGCTCGGCGCTCATGTGCTATCTCCTATTCTGGAGGGTGAATCCCCACGCGCAACCGATAGTCAACCAGAACCCGGTAGGAAACTCTTCTTTTTTAGAAGTTGAAAGATCTGTCATTTTCCAGCAGTGGTTATTCGTTTTAACGTTCATTCTTTATGTTTTCATGCAGGCTGCTCTGACCCCAAGCCAACTCCGAGGAGCGATGATGCCAAGGAGGAGGCAGAGAAAACAAGCGATGTTGCTCATGCGGGGGTAACTCCTGGCCCTGATGCTCCAGTGATCGGGGCGCTAGATGATGATAAGCTTGACATCTCATCTCCCGCCGAAGGGAGTGATGAAATCGAAATCACTGGCGCCTCTGAACATACCTCAAAGATGAGCATGAAAGAACGCCTCGCCGAAGAGGAGAAGAAAAAGGTCGAGGTCAAAGTTGAACCTGGAATACTGGAAATTACCGACCCGCGGAACAGACCTTTGAAAATCATTCTCCCGGGCAGGTCCAAACCACTGGATGTTCTGTCTCCTACCCCTGACTCTGCTTCTTTAGCAAGCAAGAAATCCAAGAAAAAGCGTGAGGGAGAGGAGTCGTCGGAAAAAACAAAAGAAGACAAGAAGAAGAAACCGAAGAAATAATCGCTATACTCGTTCAACGAGTTCCTTGCTTAAGTCTTGTAATTACTTTTATCTTTTGCCTCTGTAGTTTGTATAGATAGGTTCTTGACTCCAAGTTTTGGAGGGATAACTGTGTAACCTCATTTTGGACTTGTTAAATAAAGTTCAGTTACTTAGTCGTTTGAATGATTCTTTTACTTTCTTAGCTTCCCGAATAACTGCGGTCAAAACTCAGGCGCTTATGAGTTGTACATTTCCCAGTCCATTCTTGCGTTGTTCGAACATTCTTCGGAGTGGCATATTTCTTGTTTTACATTTCTTGAGTACTCAGAATTTTTTCTAAATTCGCGTTCCAGGGACTTATAGTAAGTTGACCTGTATTAAGGGGATTCAGAGATTGAGATTGTTAACACTCTAATCCGCGCTCTGGGGACTTAGAGTATTCCGGTCCGCGCTCTGGAGACTCAAAGATTAAGGTCGTTTATACTCTAGTCCGCGCTCTGGGGACTTAGAGTACACCGGTCCGCACTCTGGGGACTCGGAGATTGAAATCACTTATACTTTAGTCCACGCTCTGGGGACTCGGGGATTTGAAATCGTCTATCCTTTAGTCCATGCTCCGGGGACTTAGAGTACTCCAGTCCACGCTCTGGGGATTCGGAGATTTGAAATCGATTATACTCTAGTCCACGCTCCGGGGACTTAGAGTACTCCGGTCCGCACTCTGGGGATTCGGAGATTTGAAATCGTTTATACTAGTCCGCGCTCCGGGGACTTAGAGTACTCCGGTCCGCGCTCTGGGGATTCGGAGATTTGAAATCGTTTATACTCTAGTCCGCGCTCCGGGGACTTAGAGTACTCCGGTCCGCGCTCTGGGGATTCGGAGGTTTGAAATCGATACTCTAGTCCGCGCTCCGGGGACATAGAGTACTCCGGTCCACGCTTTGGGGATTTGGAGGTTTGAAATCGTTTATACTCTAGTCCGCGCTCCGGGGACTTAGAGTACTCCGGTCCACACTCTGGGGATTCAGAGATTTGAAATCGTTTATACTCTAGTCCGCGCTCCGGGGACTTAGAGTACTCCGGTCCGCGCTCTGGGGATTCGGAGATTTGAAATCGTTTATACTCTAGTCCGCGCTCCGGGGACTTAGAGTACTCCGGTCCGTGCTCTGGGGATTCGGAGATTTGAAATCGTTTATACTCTAGTCCGCGCTCCGGGGACTTAGAGTACTCCGGTCCGCGCTCTGGGGATTCGGAGGTTTGAAATCGTTTATACTCTAGTCCGCGCTCCGGGGACTTAGAGTACTCCGGTCCGCGCTATGGGGATTCGGAGGTTTGAAATCGTTTATACGGTTTCGTACATCGTACAGGATAATGTAGTTCTAGTAATTCATCACCCGACTATGAGGTATAGAGACATTAGTAATTCACGGAAAATACGGCTTCAAGCCTTTATTAATGAAAAACAACTAAGCTTCTTGATTACATGGCTAAAAAGAAACTAAGCTACGATTGAATGAAAACATACAGGAAATAACTGTGCCTAAAACAGGAAAGAAACATACTAAATGTAATAATGTCGCAAATGTTCACTGTTCCACGCTCGGGGGAGTGTCGCGCCATCAATGGTCGCTACCTTGAATGTTCCCTCTCCAAGCTTCCGTTCAATGACGTACGGACCTTCCCAGCTGGGATTCATACGTGATGGTACCGGGAAGACTCGTTTCAGAACGAGATCACCCACATCAAGAATCCTTGGGCAGACTCTGCCGTCGTAGTAACGCTTGACTCGGTGCCTATGCGCTGCCGCCCTTAATTCGGCCTCTTCACGTTTTTCATCGATGCAGTCCAGCGATTCCAACAAGAGGTCCTGGTTTGTCTTGGGATCATAGTATGTCACTAGGTGTGATGGAACTTCAAGTTCCATGGGTATAACGGCTTCCGAGTCGTATGCCAAGGCGAATGGAGTGTGGTCGGTCGCGGACTTGTGGGTAGTTCTATAAGCCCACAATGCTGTCGGGAGTTCATCTACCCACTTGCCTCTGACCTCATCCAGACGCTTCTTCAGTATGGACTTGATTATTTTGTTAACGGCCTCGACTTGTCCGTTAGCTTTTGGGTGTGCAACGGCGGCGAACTTCTTCTCGATGCCATACTTTAAACAGAACTCTTTGAACTCTCTGCTTTCAAATTGCGTCCCGTTGTCCGTAATGATGGTGCGAGGAAGGCCAAAGCGGCATATAATGCTTCGTACAATGAAGTTAATGACCTTCTTAGAGGTGATTGTGGCCAAGGGTTCTGCCTCAGCCCATTTTGTGAAATAGTCGACTGCAACTATCACGTATTTCGCACCACCTTGGGATATAGGCAAAGAGCTGATTATGTCGACTCCCCAGATTGAAAATGGACAGGGACTAACAATTTGTGTGAGTTCCGTTGATGGAGTCCTCGGGATTTTCGCATATCTTTGACACTTGTCACATTTCCTTGTGTAGTCTGCAGCGTCCCGATTTACGGTCGGCCAGTAATATCCATAGCAGAGGATCTTTTTTGCTAGCGTTTGCCCCCCGGTATGGTCGCCACATTCCCCTTCGTGAACCTCCTTCAAGACCCGCTTTGTCTCATCATGAGCGATGCACCGTAATAGGGGGACTGAGAACCCTTTTCGATACATTAATCCATCCTGCATCACGTATCGCGCGGCCTTTCGAAGGACCTGTCGTCTTTTGCTCCTTTTTTCTGGTAAAGCTCCGGTCGTCAGGTACAGTTTGAATGGGGTTATCCACGACTCCTTCTCGATTCCCATTTCCAACACACGATCAACTTTCATCTCGTCTATGCTCGGGGCATGCAAGGCCTCAACGGGATACAATCCCATTTGCTGCGCATCGCCTGTGCTCGCAAACTTAGCCAACGAGTTGGCTTCTTTATTCTGTTCGCGCGGGACATGCGAAATATCATAACGCTCAAGATTCGACAGAAGTTCTTGAACCAGAACAAGGTACGGAGCAAGCTTCTGTCCCTTTGCTTGGTAATCTCCCCGCACTTGGTAAACCACCAACTGTGAGTCACAAAAGATTTCAACTAATTTGATCCCGAGTTCTCCGATGAGCTTCAAGCCAGCAATCAGTGCTTCATATTCTGCTTCGTTATTTGTAGCTGGGAAATCGAGCTTCAAAGCGTAACAAATCGATCGATTTTCCGGAGTTACAAGAACTACACCCGCGCCAGAGAAACGGTCGTTTGATGCCCCATCAGTGTATAATTTCCATCGAACGGGGGGCATGACGTTGTGACCATCTGGTTCGTCAGACATAGTAAACTCAGCAATGAAGTCTGCTAATGCTTGCCCTTGTATGGCTCTTCGTGGCAAGTAGGCGATATCGAACTGGCTCAACTCGATGTTCCATTTTAACAATCTTCCAGAAGTTTCTGGTCGTTGGAGTACCTGCCGTAGGGGTTGATCGGTATAAACGCTGATTGAGTGTGCTTGAAAGTATGGGCGCAGCTTACGTGATGCAATCACCAAGCAATAGTCCAATTTCTCGATTTTGGGGTAATTTCTTTCTACCCCCGTTAAACGCTTGCTAACGTAATACACCGGCTTTTGGATTCGGTCCTCCTCGCGAACCAGAGCCGCACTTATAGCATGTGGGGATACGGTCAAGTACAAGTACAGCATCTCATGGACCACTGGTTTTGACAGCACTGGTGAACTCTCCAGATGCCTCACCAGATCCCGAAATGCTTCCTCACAATCGGATGTCCACTCGAAATTCCTCTTCCCTTTCTTTATTATATCAAAGAAAGGGATGCACTTGTCTGTTGCCCTGGATATGAATCGACTCAGCGCAGCTACTTTTCCATTCAAGCTCTGTACATGTTTTATAGTCCTGGGCACTTGCACATCTCGAATAGCTTGGATTTTTTCTGGGTTGGCTTCAATTCCCCTAGCATTGAGGATGAATCCCAAAAACTTCCCCGACGCAACGCCGAAGGAACACTTCAGAGGGTTGATCTTCATCCCATAATACCTGAGTATGTCGAACATTTCAGCCAAGTCTCGAATGTGTTTGTTTGACTGTCGTGACTTCACGAGCATGTCATCCACATAGACTTCCATCGTCCTACCAAGCTGGTCTTTGAACATTCGATTCACCAAACGCTGATAAGTCGCTCCTGCGTTCTTCAGTCCGAAGGGCATTACTACATAGCAATATAGCCCGACATCTGTAATGAAGCTGGTGTGTTCTTGGTCCGGAATATGCATCGGGATTTGATTGTAACCCGAGTATGCATCCATGAATGATAACAGCTCATGTCCTGCAGTGGAGTCGACCAACTGATCAATCCTAGGCAACGGGAAACTGTCCTTGGGGCACGCTTTGTTCAAGTCGGAATAATCTACGCAAGTTTTCCATTTCCCATTCGCCTTTTTCACCAGCACGGGATTCGATACCCATTCGGGGTAGAGGGCGTCGCGGACGAACCCACTGGCTTTGAGTTTGTCCACTTCCTCTCTGAGAGCAGCGGACCTCTCTGGGTCCATTCCTCTCCTCTTTTGTTTAACTGGGACGTATTTTGGGTCTATGTTCAACATATGACTCGTAATGGCGGGAGAAATCCCGCACATATCAGAATGCACCTAGGAGAAAACATCAAGATTTGCCCAAAGGAAATCACTAAGGTCTTCAGTCATTGCGGGGCCGAGTTGTGATCCGATCTTCAGCACTCGCGATGGATCGTCTCGGCTGACTGAAATGTCAATTGTTAATTCAGCCGGCGCTGCCTTTTCTTCCCTGGGTTTCTCATCGTCATCTCTCGGATCTATGTCTCTGAAGATCCGAGAATTATGCCCGAGCCAGGGATCGGGCACTACTTGTCAATCATCATTATTAAGGATACGGACCGGAATGTCCGCAACCTTTCCTTTCTCCCTTCGATGGGCCTCTCTGAGCTCTGCCACATAACATGCACGACCGGTCGCCATGAACAACTCCTACTCCTTTGTCAGTTGGGAATTTCAAAGTCAGGCACCATGGGGCTAATGCTGCTCTAAACTCAGCCAGGGCCGGTCGGCCCAGGAATACATTATACGGAGAATCCACATCCAAAACTACGAAGGGCAGGATTCGCACCCTGCGACGTTCGCCTTGTCCCAGTTCAACTGGTAACTCAACATATCCTACCGCATCGGTCGCTGCACCATTAAAGCCGTGCATACGAGCTTTGGACGGTTTCAAGTCCTTTGTTTCCATTTTCATCTGGTCATAAGCCTTCTTGAAGATGATGTTGACAGAACTTCCACAATCAATCAGAATTTTTTTCACATAAGCCGGTCCGATCGTCGCAGATATGACCATCGGGTCGAAGGTTGGAGCCTCTACTTGGTCAGCATCTCTGTTTCTGAACACTATATCGTCTGTCATTACGCGCTGCTGCTTAGCAGGGGTCCCATCCTCCACGTTCGAACAACACTCAAAATCTGCATGCTTCAGGGAACTTGCATACTGCTCCATCTCTTACCAATTCTTATCCGCGGGGTGAGGTCCGCCGATGATTGTGTTTATGACTAGTCTACCCACAGTTCGGGCAGGCTCCTCGGGATGACGTGGGGCTGGTGCACGACCTGGGTTGGATGTTCCCTGTCCTCCATCCTGTGGATCCTTCACAAACTCTTGTAACTTCTTCTGCCTGATCAACTTCTCTATAGCATCATGCAGGTGTCTGCACTCTTCTGTATTGTGTCTATAAGTCTCATGGAAGCGGCAATATTTCCCGGTCCGCTTATGTTCCTCGGTTTACTCTTTTGGACGTGGCTTTCTGTACTGAAAAGCATTGCAGGTTGATAGGTAAATGTTCTCAAGAGACGCATTCAGCGGGGTATACTCATTGTAGCTTGGAATTCTCGGTTTCCACTTCCCCGCTTCTCTCTTCTTCCCTTGATTTCTTCCTCCGGACTCCTTAGGCTGCCCAGGCTTGTTCTGGACATTGACTTGGACCTTTCCCGAATTGTCTCCGAACTGCTTCACAGCAACGTTGCTTTTCATGGACTCTTGGACAGGTCCTGGTGCCTTATCTCGCCTTACCCACCTAGCTTCCTCTCTTCTTATGAACTGGTGTGCCTTTGAGTAGAAACGCTCTAGCGTAGTCGGAGGTTTTCCTGCCAACCAGTCTCCAAATTCAGAATCCGGATCCACACCTCTCATTACAGCCATTAGAATTCCTTGATCATTGGGATTACTGACTTCAGTTGCCGCAACATGGAATCTTTGTAAATATTCCTTCAACGACTCCCCAGGATTTTGGATTACACTTGACAGAGACATTACGTCCTTTGGACGAGTAGTGTGTATTCTGAACTGCTCAATAAACTTCTTTGCCAACTCCTTGAAATTGGATACGGACCGCGGAGGAAGTCAGGTAAACCACATAGTAGCGATCCCAGATAGAGTGATCGGAAAGCATCTACACTTGGTTGCATCATTTGCTATAGCTGAATCCATCATCCATTCGTACCTCATGACATGTTGTCTAGGGTCAGTCTTTCCCTCATACGCAGGAATAGTTGGCATACTAAACTTCCTGGGGTACGCCGCCTGCAGCACAATATCTGTGAATGGAGTATGACTTCTTGATACTCCCCAATCATCATTCGATAAGCCCTGATTTTCTTTCATCAATTGCCTGACCATGGCTGTCAGATCTGGTGTTTGTATGGAAGGCGGGAGGTTAGAGTCTGTTCTACGCGACTGTCCATGCTGATGCCTCCTCTTCTGGGGATCTGCCAAACGTGCATCTTGAGGTTCGACATCGTTAGCGTTTTGATGGTCTGGCCTCCAGCCTCCACCTGCACTCCAGTTCCAAAATTTCCAGCTCCTGCTTGGTCACGATCTCCAGCTGTCTGAACAGCAGCACCTGCCCGCGCAGCTTCAGTCTTACAGCGTATGCGCCTGGGAGGTTCATCAGAGGAAGTTGAGCTGTCGGATGAGGAATAAGGAGCGGGATTGCCCCCATCATTCTGTTGCTGCTGTTGAGTGAGTTGTGCCATCAGGTTGGCGTTAGCTTGCATCTGCTCTCCTAGTTGTCTCCTGCTTTCCCTGAGTTCTCTCATCAAGTCGTTGAACTCTATTCTGGTGACAACTGGAGTCTGGTCCTGGGCGGCAATTCCTACACCCGAAATCGCTGGCTGATTGCTAGGTCATGCTTGTTGTACGCTAGCAGTCTCATGGGCATCCGCATTATGAGAAGCTGACCTGGTACGTGGTCTTGCCATTGTAGAGTTATTGGTATGAACTCTAAGTAGAATCAACGGATGTCCTATCAATGAGTCGGATCTTCTTTGGGGGATTTGTTCAATCCAGTAGCTTCAAAGCAGATCCTTGAGGTTTGAGAATTCAACTCTCAATGAAAGCACCAAAGTGTTAGCACCAAAATTGGTCACTAACCTCGTAGAGAAAGATTGTGTAGAGATATAAGTGATGAAGATAAATTAAATAAGGAAGACAATGCTAATTTAAATGCAGAAAGTAAGAACACCAGATTTATAGTGGTTCAGCGTAATTGCCTACGTCCACTTTAAGTTTTCACTTTATTGATCTTTTTAATGATTGATTACAAATACAATTCGTAGATCAAATGCTTGAATGAAGTTGCTAAGTAAAGAAGATGAGTCTCAAAAATGGCATAGTCTCCCCAGTGTTCTCCCAAAAAAGGTCCTTTTCACTGTGCCCCTGCCCCTCTATTTATAGACAAAGATGGGTTGGACTTCCCAGGTGGGCTCGGCAGCCGAACACTCTGGCCCAAATACAGTGGTCGCCGTATGCCGAACCAAATAGGCCGAACACAATGATGCCGAACCACCCTCTCTATGCCGAACGATATGCTTGCTGCGTGGGAAGAGTGGAACGAATGTCAGTCGAAGCCGAACGTACCTCTGGCCGAACGAAGCGCTTGATCGAACGTTGTCTCTGGCCGAACATTGGTGCTGGCCGAACGATAGCTTTAACCAAACAATGCTTCTGACCGAACGATGTCCCTGGCCGAACGATGGCACTGTCCGAACGTTTGCCTTTAGCTGAACGATGTCTCTGGACGAACGATGGTTCTGGCCGAACGATAGCTTTTGACGAACAATACAGCCATGCCGAGCAGTCGTATACATCGAACGCCTTCTGATGCCGAATGCTCCTGGATGCCGAGTACTCCTGGATGCCAAGTGCTCCTGGATGCCGAGTGCTCCTGGATGCCGAGTACTCCTGGGTGCCGAGTTCTCATAGATGCCGAGTACTCCTGGATGCCGAGTGCTCCTGGATGCCGAGTGCTCCTGGATGCCGAGTGCTCCTGGATGCCGAGTACTCCTAGATGCCGAGTACTCCTGGGTGCCGAGTTCTCATAGATGCCGAGTACTTAATTGCCTGGTCAAATCTCCAGGAAACATAGTTGGTGAGGTAAACTCACCTTTTTAACTTCCTATAGCTTGCTAGATCCTCAATTAAGCTTTGTTAAACCCCTAGCTTCACCAGAATCACCTAAAAACTCAAGAACAAAAACCAATTAGCAAGAAATTTAATCAAAAATGAGATCAAAATCATTCTTTTACAGATCTAAAAGGTGGAGATAGGGTTTGGAACACTTATCTTTTTAAATTAACCAAAAGCCCTATGTTTTACAAGTGAATTTGAGGATAATGGAGCTAGGTTTTTGAAAGAGGAATTTTAGTTTTCACTTTAGTTTTCTGCTTTGAATTAAAATGAACGTACCGACTTTTGCTAAGGAGAACTCTCCTTTAGCTAAATGGTCTTGGGTTAAGAACCAAATCAATTAAGAAAAAGTGTTACTAATTTTCTAAGAGAGGTTGCTAATTTTATATTTTGTTTTATCACTTATACCATACTCATTAACACTAAACAATGTTTTATAAAATATGAATTAATTTCTATATTTTACCAAAACCATTCACAAGTTAAAATTCTCATTATTTTTAATAAGAATAAATTCTTAATTATAGTTTCTCAAATTATACAACAAGTCTCAATATTAACATTTTATCCTAAATGCCAAATATAAATAATTGATTTAATAATATTTCAATTATAAATTGAAACCCTCTTTAAGAAATGAAAATAATTTCTTAAATGAATCAAATCAATTATTCTCAAAATTGGATTTAATTCAACAATCAAAATTTCACAAATCACAAATTAGAATTAATATCCATAATTAAACTTAATTAATTAGGTAATTAACAACAAGGTTGTTACAACTACTATCACAAGTGGGAAAATATAGGGATCAAGGGTATGTCATAACATATCAGGCACAAACAAACATATCATCCATCATACATCCTTGGATCTCTCACTCAAGTGCTTCAAATATATGGTAACTCTTACAGATTCTCAATCATTCCCCACACAAATGGCTAGGGACTAGAAACACGTAGACATCCAAAATATAGGTACATGCAGACTACCCTTGGCACACACAGATTACCTTGTCCCAACAATGAGCATCACAAACTCAAAGTTATCCATCGATCCTTTAGCACACATATACCGATAGTAGAACCACCTCGTAGATGCTCAACTCATGCCCACGTAGATGGCTAAGGACTTGGCACATGCAGACGTCTAAAATAAGGGTACACATAGACTATGACTATCCTAGGTGCAATCAGACTACCCTGTCCCAGTAACAAGCATTACAACATGATGTTATACTCTATGGGCCATCACATAGAACTCATCCTCTCGGTCCATCACCAAATGCCATAGTCACTCATCACATTGAGTCATCAACTTCGAAACGCCCCTAAACACCCATCGCAAGTCACAGTGCCATCGTACAAAAGTTTCAAAGTCATCGCCATCGTCGTCGTGTCGAAGTGCTATGTCATCGCTTCAGTAGTCACCATACAAAATCCAAGGTCATCCCTGGTCATTTGGAGCTGTCTACTTCACACTAAGTCACCCACTCGGTCCCTAGGACAAATCCTAAAGAAATCCCGACGTTTTGCCTTGCTTCGACAAAAATTCCCAAATTTCAAGTTTCTACCCAAGTATGTCCTAAGTCGAGCCCCAAGCATCCACTAAAAAACTTGAAGCGGCCTTCCTCTAACTCCAAGCAACGTCAAAACCACCGAACCCAATTTCATGTCCGGGACCGACCCTAAGCAAACATTCTAAATTCCTGAGCATGACACCAAGCACCAACTAACAAATTTTTTTGCTCGGCCACCGAATCATATTTCTTATTTGGGACCAATTCCAGGCAAACATCCAAAATTCTCGAGCATAAAATCAAGCACCCCCAAAAAACTTTTCTTGCCCGACCATCGAAAGATAGCACTATCGAACAACATTTGTTGTTCGGTTTTTCCCCATGTCGACCCCAAGCAAGACCCAGGCAAACCTCCCACCAGCCCCAAGCGCGACTCCAAGCACCACCGAGCATAGATGCCGTAGTAGGTCAAATTTTCTATTTTGCATCGATTTCACCGCTACGCTCTGTTATTTGACCCGCATGCATTCTCCACAAATTGATGCAACTCCAAACATTTTAAAGTCTATCCATTGAAATCCAATTTCATGGTCCCTACCTCTAATTCGCTTCAATAAGCGTTTTCCACTATTCAAGCATACACACAAACACCACAGATTCATCAAATAACATTCGATCATGAAAATCACATAACCAATCATAGCAATCTTCATACTATGTATCTATAACATAGCCTAACATATATCAAGGAAACTACACATCAAATAACATGTTTAAGACACCAAAAATCCATTTATTCACGTTTTTACTACATGTAGGGTTTTAAAACAGCTTTAAAACTTGATTTTGCCTTTAGTGGATCCAAAAAATGTTAAAACCTATGTATACATATATAATAAGGTGAGAGATGATAAATTACTCACAAAACCCTTCAGAATCCAAGTTTTGCATGCAAATTGAGGAAAATCCGAAAATCAACAGCTAAGCCCCAATTTATCTTCCCCAAAAATATATATTCGAAGATGTAAACTAATCTCTCTGCTAATCTACCCTGACTCTATGATTTAGACTTTATTTGGAGGAGAAAAGAGAATTTTTTGGATAAAGAATGATTCGATGAAGGTTTAGATCTATTTGGGAGATGGTAAAAATGATTTGGGGATGTTTGTTTCGACCAATACAACTCCTAAACCCAAATTGGGTTATTGGGCCTATCCCAATCTCACTAACTACCCACAAAGCTGCTCTAAAAACTACCAAACTTCAAACAACCTTATTTTCTAGCTAGATAGTCCCAATCACTATTATGATCAATTTACGGAAAGGAAAACCATCATACCTTTTCCAAATGGTCCCGGACGCTAATTCGACTTCTATCAAAAGTTATAATCGTTACAGGTTTTCAAGGGTAAAATCGTCCAATAAAATTTCCCAGGATAAAAAATGTTACTACTCACCTTCAAAGTTATAGTGTCATATGACTCAATATGAATTTAAAAACAATATTTTACGACCCTGCAATACGTAAAATACGGGTAGTTACACTCTTCCTCCCTTTAGGAATTTTGCCCCCGAAATTCCCAACACGAATAAGGTAAAATCAAGCATGGCTACCCTACATGCCTAACATCCATGAGCAAACATATCAAACATCAAACATGCATACAGAAGCAGGAAATGAAATCTATGCCAAATCTAGCATGCAGGATACTAAACTGCCTAATATGATATGGAAAGTGAAAGTAAATGAGATAAATAGAAGTAAAGAATTCCGAAGAAGCGGTCCTTATGCTCTATTTGGTCTCCTCAGTACAATCACCTTCGCTCTTACTCCATTGAACCTTCACCAGCTCTACTGTCTTCCTTCTAAGCTACTTCGTATCACGATTGGCAATATGGATATGCCTATGAGGTTTTGATGCTTCTTGTTTAATCTTGATATCATCAAGCCGATTCGGTTCAACTATGTAACATCCTCCATTTTGAGGCCCGAAATTAAATGCTACAGATGTTGCAGTCATCCATTGTATTAATTTTGGTGACAAAATGAGATCAGTTAATTGTATCTATAACATATGGAGCACAAGATATGAAGGTTTTCAAAAACACATTTCATTAATAACTTTCATATTCATTACATAATCCCATCGATTCCTCATTTAGAGAAAATATAACAATTACAAATATATTCCAAGAGAGAAATATGAAGATGCCCCCTTGGATGATTAGAGTTTAACTACTTAACAGTTATAATTTCTGTCATTGCATCCATTCAAACAAACCTTGAACTTTAAACAACACAACGAAAATGAACTCCTAATATTAGCTTTTCTTCCGCACGTCTTCGGAAGCTTATTTGTCTTTACCTAAAAACCTTATATCCGGCCCACTCAAGTGAGCACCCAAGCGTTTAAGAGGAAAAACTGGAACTTTGGGTCAGATAAAAAGTCTGGTGTGAATAATATACCATTTCCAACCAAAATAGATATCTAGTGAGACCACATCACAGAATGGAACAGGTTTTTCGCTCACTAGTACCTTATCAAATATATCAATCCGAACATAAATCATGCACCTGCAACCTTAATGGTTAAAACAAAACACGATATGGTCAAATGCATTCAATATGGGTAAATGTGACTAATCTATCATTATAGGGATATAGATTCCTAAAATTTACCCATCCCATAAAATTGACTGTCTGTCTCAAATCATAGTTTTCCTAGGGTCACTATGAACCTATTAGTTTTCATAGGCCAACTAATAGCTTATCAGGCTGGCTCGGGGAAAAACATAACCAGATGTCCCAAAAATCTCCAAGTATGGTTAGGGGGTCTCCAAATACGTTTAGGAGAAAACAAACAATTCTATGAGCATAAAGAGCTACGAGTTCCCTTCTATACATACATAACTTTTAGTCTCACTACTGACAAAGCCATACGCACTGGAATCACGGACATTTACCAACCAGGGGCTAACGGCTGAAGCATAGGGAACGACCCTACACTAGTCCTACTTCAATCTTATCTGTATTAAATCCGTGAGTCATATCTTTTTGATCAGCTTAAGGCATCCTAACACAGTTGATCTATCCGATCTCCTGGATACTATTCTACTTACTCAGGAGTTTAGTCTGACCATACTCACTACCGAAACAACCTAACTAGTAATTATGTTCCCAAATTCCAAGATGCAATGAGGGGTAATGCAGATATGAGTATGAAAAAATATATAAATTTAACTAATCAAATGATAACACGAAAACATCATTCATCAAAATATGTTCAATCAATAGTCACATCCATATTAAAATTACTTAGGTTTAAGTAATAATTTCGTTTGGCAAAATCCGTATAAAATTGGGCCGAAACACAATTTCATTTTCTTTAAAACATTTAACTTTAAAAATGATTAACCACTTAAATCTCTCTTTAAAACCAGGAAAACATAGCCCATATACTTAGCCAAAATCTTATGCCAAAGCGCTATCTTCTTTACATAGCTTTTAAAACACCTGCTTCAAAACAGGGATGTTGACCCTTTAGAAAACACGGGCTTTCGAGCCTCTAAACATTGCTATTTGGTTTGCAAAACATACAACTATCATGCCTTTAGAAAACAAGGTTATTGAGCCTATACCATAGCTATTTAATTTGTAAAACATAAGGCAGTCAAGCCTATGAACATAGCTATTTGATTTATAAAACATAAGGTTATCGAGCCACTAAACATAGATTTCGAGGTTATAAACATATCTATCAAGCGTTTAGAACTTAGCTTTCAAGTCTGTAAACATAAGGCTATCGAGCCTTTAAAACAAGGTTATCGAGTTTGTAAAACATACAGCCATCAAGCCGCTAGAAATATAGTTATCGAGTAGCTATATGGAAGCTATCGAATCACTATTTGACAAGGTGTTCCAAGTCTTTAAAAATGAGGTGCCGAACCTCTAAAATATAGGATTATCAACCTACTTTGCTTGAGAGTGTTGAGCCCATGCATAAAACTTTAAGGATGTTGAGTTTTAAGAAGCAGTAGTTGCTGAGTCTCTAAACCATGGGTTGTCGAGCCTCAACAAAAAAATAGATTTCGAATCTAAAAAATACAAGGTATCGAACTCTTAAGAAAATAGATACATCCCATAGCTATCGAGTAGGTATCCATGTATCAACCCCTATAACTATTGAAATAGGGGTATCGAGCCTCTAAGCTATTCTGATAATGACATTTCTGTAACTAAGTTATAAACTAATTTATTTCCTTTTTAAACTAAAGCTTTCTACTAACTTTTGCCCCATATCAAATTATCATTAGATAACAACAAAAAATTTCATTTCCTTTTCATAATTTATGGTAGACCACGTTCTACCTTCCAAATTAACTTTGCAAAAACAATATAATTAATATCTTTAAAATATATTAATTATAACCATTTGTAGAATAATAAATTCATAGAAAATCACAACAATTAAGGAAAAATCCAAAATCACCAAAGATCTGAATTTCATTCTTCTTTCATATATAAAAATTTCGAAACCAAAATATTAACTTAATTAATTTTAATAATTAAAACTCAAATATACATCTTTTTTCTCTTAGAAAATTCATAAATATTCATATGAACCTTGAAAATTATGAAATTGAAAACTCGTCTTCAAAATAATGTTATACACAACATATCCATATTTCAAGTCAATTGGAGATCAAAAACTAGATTTTTGACTTTAAAACCCATTAAAACAATTCCATAAAAATTCCAATAAATCATCAATCACTCAATTAATGAAATAATCAATCCAAGCATGACATATTATCATAACCAATTCGGAAACCAAAAATAAATCTGATAATAAACATATACAAATGAGATGGTTAATTATTAATGACCTTAGATTGGATAAGAGAGATTGAGTTTTGATGTAGATTAATTCCCTAAAGCCTTTTCCTTTAAATTCCTTTGCTTTTCCTCTTCTCTTTCTGTAGGTTATGGCCGGCCTTGTTTTATGCTTTGTTTTTTTATTTTAGAAAGTGAAATGAAAATAAATGAGAGAGGGAGGGTATAGGGAAGGAAATTTATTCCCATTATGCCCCTCTCGGTAATCCCTTTCTATTTATTGTTTTAAAATAATCTTATTAATTAAGTAACTAATCTGACCAAATTAGTTAACAAATCTCATTCTCCATATCACATTACATTATTCTATTTAATTTATCTAATTAAATTTCCTGAATAATGTTAAACAAAAATTAGGGGTTTTTACAAACTATCGTGCCTAAGTCGTGCACTAACTTATGCAAGTGAGAAACGTGGAATACAATGTGCACGCCTACCATCTTCTGAGGTAAATCAATTCTATAAGCTAGATTTCAAACCCTCTCAATTAATATCAGCACCAACTTCTTCTTAATAACAAATTGAACAACAATCTTCAATAGAGAGATCTTGATAAACACCATATCGTCGATGGAGAACTCTAAATCATGTCTTCTCCTATCAACATAGCACTTATGTTTATCTTAGGCAGCTTTCATTCATTTCCAAATGATGTCGATCTTCCCCAAAGTCACTCTAATCATATCTAGTCCAAATATCAGTTTCTCACCCGCTTCCTAACAACATGAAGGAGCGTTGCACGGTTGGTCATATAACACCTCAAATGGTGCCATACCGATGCTCGACTGATAGCTGTTGTTGTATTCGAACTCTACTAAGTGCAAATGACCATCCCACAAGCCATCGAAATTGATAATGCAAGCTCGCAAGAGATCCTCCAAGGTACGATTCTCCATCTGAGTTCACCCATTAGTTTGTAGGTGATAAGCTGT
The DNA here is from genome assembly GCA_030737815.1 of Allium fistulosum. Lineage (NCBI taxonomy): Eukaryota > Viridiplantae > Streptophyta > Magnoliopsida > Asparagales > Amaryllidaceae > Allium > Allium fistulosum. Next base: position 427,616,704 of record CM060906.1, read on the forward strand.
ACTGAGATGCAGCTTCATTCCCAATGCCTCTTATAAGCTCTTCCAAAACCCATTCGTAAACAAATGGTCTCGGTCGTTGGAATCGCACAATCTAAATTACATACAACTCAACCAATTTGGATGCTGTTATACTAGACTTGACAGATATGAATCAAGCACTCTTCGTCAATCAATCGCCTACGACCTTAAGTCTATCATACCCTCATCTGGTCCTTGCCAATCCATCAATGAATTCCATCGAAACTTGTTTCCATTTCCACTTTGGAATCTCGAGCGGTTGTAGCAAACCAGTTGGCTTCTTCTACTCTACCCTTACCAACTAACAGTTCTGGCACTACGAGATGAATGCCCTAACGTCCTCTTCATCCCTTCCCAATAATATGCCTGCCTCATATCATGGTACATTTTATTGCCACAAGGATGTTAGTCAATCTCAAATGATGGCATTCTCGTAGCACCTCATCCCTCAACCTACCGACATCATGAACAAATAATCTCCCATCCTTACGAAGGCAACAATTATAGTAGAGCCTACCGCTTCATCTCATGGACTCCACTCCTTTCTTTATCTTTGTTGTGGTCTCCACTAGTACCGATCTGCTCGATCATAGTAGATCTTATCGTTAGGCTAGCCAACACTTCCAACTCAAGTCACACCAAGATCTAAAATCATAGCCGACGATAATCTCCAATTCCTTCCACTTTACGAACATCGCTCCCAAGCTGGCATGTCTCCTACTCAAAGCATCAGTGACCACATTTCCTTTACCGGGCTTATAGGAAATGCCAAAGTCATAGGAGGACAGGATAACCATCACTGCTGATGATGGTTAAGATCCTTCTGGAAGAAGAGATATTTCAGTGATTTGTGATCCATATACAACTCGAACCTCTCCCCAAGCAAGTAATGCCTTTGTATCTTCCAAGCAAATAGTATTGCCGCCAACTCCAAATCATGAGTTGGATACTTCTTCTCATGTGATTTCAAATGTCGACTAGCGTAAGCGACAACCTTTCTCCTCTACATCAACACCACACCTAGTCTAGTACCACAAGAGTCTATATATACTTTTAGCTCCTCATCCCCGCTCGAAATGACTAACACCGATGTGCTCGTGATCCTTCCTTCATACTCATAAACACATGCTCGCACCTCGCGTCCCATATAAAGGTCTGATTCTTCTTTGTCAAGTTGGTTAAAGGCCTTGCTACCTTAGAGAAGTCTTGGATAAAATGTCTATACCAACCCGCTAAACCAAAGAAACTTCTCATGTCTATAGCGACCTAGGGTCGATCCCAGTCCTGTGTTGCTGCCACCTTAGTAGGATATACAACAATGTCCTGCACGTAAACAATGTGACCCAAGAATCGCACTTCCCTCCTTTAGAAGTGACACTTCAAAAACTTCACCTTCAATCGGTGTCTTCTTAACACCTCAACCAAAATCCACAAATGCTCCTTGTGTTTTTCCTCTGTCCTCAAATAAATAAGGATATTGTACAAGAATACAAGTACAAACTTATTTAGCCGATCCTTGAAAACATAGGTCAACAAACTATGTTGATGTATTGGTTAGCCTGAAAGGCATAACCAACCACTCATAGAATCCAAACAGGATACAAAACGCTATGATAAACACACTCTACTTTTCCTCTCTCAATTGGTGAAACTCCATCAGAAGATCCTACTGTGAAGGACAATCTAACACTATGAAGCCGTTCGATTAAGTCATCAATAGGTGGGAGTGGATACTTGTTCTTCTTTTCACCTTATGCAGCTCACGTTAGTCTATACACAGTCTCAAAGAGTCGTCCACCTTAAGGGAAAACACTACAGGTGCTCCCCACTCAGATATACTCCATTGAATGAATCCTCATTGCAATAGGTCATTAACTAACACCTCTGGTTCCTTCCACTCTTCCGAGACCATATGCCTTAATGACATAACAATCAATATGGCACCCTTTACCAAATCTGTACGAAACTCGACCTCTCTATGTGGTGGTAATCCGGTCACCTCCTCAAACAACACTTTTGGATACTCCCTTGCTATAGGCACAGATAACAACTCACTGTGAGGAATCTCGAGTGAATACAAAAAACTAACCATCACCTAATCATCAAGTAGGCAGCCTATCTCCATTCTAGCCCGTCATCCATCTTATCGTCACCAACAGTCGATCAAAATCCACCACTACTTCATAACATCTTAGCCAATCCATCCCAAGAATAATACCGTACCCCATGACACCCAAAACAAAGAAATCACAAACAAACAAACATGACTCAATAAGGCTAAGTCTCGACAAATCATGCACAGGCTGGTTGAGCCCCCAATAGGGTTTGCCACAACTTAAAGGTCAGTCAACTATTTTTTGTCTCGGTCCCAATCTATCTACCAAATCACTAGATATGAAGAGGTGTGAAGCCCCGATATCGAATAAAACACGTGTGGAACACCATATATGGAAAGCATACCCAAGACAGTAATGCCCATTCCCTTCTCTTCCACTGATAAAGCACTCGAAGAAGTTAGAACGACATTCTATGCATATGCCTTCACTATTTGTCCCTTCTTAGCTGGTTTGGGATAGTCCTTCTACATGGGGTAGAGGCTCTCGTGTTGTAAATCCTTCTCGATCAACTTCTTGAAGCTCTCCTCGAAGTGACCAATCAACCGCTTCCTAAGCTGATCGCTATGCACAATGATAAATTTCTCATTCATTCAAGTGGATATCGATGAAGGATAGACCGTACTTCAGTAGCACATTGAATTCTACCATATACTTCGATGCAAACATATCGCCTTGAATCGAGTCGACGAACTTCCTAGCCAACACCGACCTCTAAGCAGTTGGGATAACTTCTCTTTAAAGCGAACTATGAATCGATCCCCAAAGATCCTTGGGAGTTGCAACTCTAAGGGCATTTCAGCAGTTCATAGCCCATCCCGGGAGTTATCTAGACGCCAAACTCTACCTTATAGTGTCATCTAATTCCAAGTCATCGCAGATCCTCTTGCAAGTATCCATCTTATCTTGCACCTTAACATTCGACTTCGTTCCAAGGAACGGTTCGCCTTCTAAACTCATGTATCCTTTATACGGCTTAGCAAAGTCAACTCTTGGCATTTGCACCTGAGCACCAATAACATCAGGAGCAACTTGGACGTTTTGAAAAATATTTTGCACCATCTTAGTGAACATGTCCTATAATCGAAGGTTAGCATCCCTCGAACCTGCCTACTCCTGAACCCCAGATATAGAGTTTCTAGCAGCATTTTTCTTATGTTGGACCATTCTTAATAATAAAAATGATCAATCTCTTATAAAGAAAAACTGCATCAATGGCACTCGTGCATGCAATACGACATATAGACTATATTAACAAGGTTTTTAACCAAGCAGAAGACAACGAAGTTAAAAAACAAGACGAAGACGAAAGGGCTCGAGAACTTGGAAGCACGCTTAGAAGAAGCAAAGAAACAACTCAGGAAAGTTTCACCCAAAATGGGGCTAAGGAAATAACTCAGCATCAAGTTATTTGGCTCGGCACCGAGTCATTTTTTTCCTCCCCAAATCACTTCTCCAACTCCATACAACTAATGTTCTACCTCTTCTCCTCGTGACCAAGTGTTTTCCTAAAGTTTGGACGACAAATTTCAAGGGTTAAAGAGAAGAAAGCCAAGATAGCAGGATAACTCAAGTGATGATGGAACGACCGCTAGAATCAACTAATAATTAATGAAAAGAGCTTAAAACACATTAACTAGAGGATAAGAGAGCAGAGCAAAGAAGTTATCCAACTTTCCACTAAAGGAAATAACTCGGTACCGAGTCAAATGACTTGGTACCGAGCTATTCTTTTAACTCGGTTGCCTTTGAGTTTTTTTGTATGACCTTAGGCTGACATCTCTACTACAAGCAGACTTCTGACCCAACACACCTATTTCCCTATAAATACAAACCATAGAGTAACCAAAATAGAATCTTCTCCCTACTCTTTTTTCTTCAATGTGGATATGGGATTCCATTGCTCTTCACCATCTTTCCTCCCCACAATAGTCACCAAGGCAGCTATTCTTGGCAGTTCTAGGCCTTAGAACTTGTCAACCTCTTGTACTTGTGACTTTAATTCTCTATAATCTCATACAAACTCTCTCAAATCCATAATCAGTAAAGCTATAAAGTGGATGTAGGCCAGAAACTGCCGAAACACTATAAAAATCTTGTGTTTCCCTATTATTCTTCTTTTAATTCTACTATTATCTACTAGATCTAGGTCCTACAGGTTTCCTACATCTCAATCTTGGGTGTTGATCAATTTTAGGCATCAACACTTTTGTGCTTTCGTTAAGAATCTGAATCCAGGCTTAGATATAGGTTTTTACTTTAAATTGGATAGATCTAGAAGTTAGATCCAAATTTCTACTTAAAGGATTTGAAGGCATGTTGTTGAAGATCAATGGCACCTAAAAAAAGAAAATCTGCTTCTAAAAAATCCGCAGGAGTGGTGGCTAATGGTGATGAAGGAAACACTCACCAAATGGAAGTTAATAATGGAAATACAATTCCAAGATCCTCCATTCAACAGGAAGTTGTTGCTAGAGGAGAGCTTAATAAGATGATTCATGAACTTAACTAGAAAATAGCGGATAGTCAAAAAGCTCTCATGGATAAAATGGATGCGCTGCTAACCTTGCATCCACCAAAGACAAGAAAAGTTAGAAGAGAAACTTCTCCTGCAATAGAACAAGAGAACTCTTTAGTTTCTAGCCTAGATAGGAGAGATGGAGAGCAAAAGCAGAAGGAAGTAACTACTAGAGTTGCATGAGCTGTTATGGGAGAAAGTAGGAGCGCCTCCTCCATAAGAAAACAACTCGGTACTGAGACAAGCCCACTTGGTACCGACCCAAATATTCCACTTGATGATCTCAGGAGGGAGATGCATTGCTGATTTCTGACTCAGATGACAACATGCAGCTGGGTGACCCCTACGTTGAGTTGAACACTGGTGTTAATGGATAAAATACTAGAACTGAAGTTTAAACTGCCATGGCAAGACTAATCGGATGCCAACAGAACTCCGCAGGAGTGGTTCTCCCAGAGAATGAAGAACCTAGAATTTAATCGACAAGCCAAGATCATTTAAGGAGCCAAACACTCAATGCAGCCCCTGACATTTGATCTATAGATTACTATGCTAAGGAGAAGTACATCGTTGACAAGATCAAACGATTGTTGGAGGAGAGCAGAGGCAGGAAAGATGAAGACTGGGGTTCCGCACCAAGTCGAACTCCGTTTACTGAATATGTTTTGAGAGAAGCATATCCCCGAAAGTTCATCATGCCATCCTACTAAGGAACTACGAATCCCAAACAATACTTACTCAAATACGAATGGCATATGGATGGAGCTATAGCTATGGATGCTATTCGTTGTAGGTGTTTCCCTATCTTCTTGAAAGGAACCGCTTCAGTCTGGTTTACCAGGCTTGCTTCTAAATCCATGTTCACATTTGATGAATTGACTAAGAAGTTTATAGAGCAATTTAGGCTCCACACGGCATGACCAAAGGATGTTATGTCATTGTTCAGTTGGTCATAAGGACCCTAGGAGTCACCGAAAGCTTTCTTGAATTGATTTAACATTGTTGTTGTGGAAGTTAGCAATCCAAAGGAAGATCTCATATTCATGATGCTTTTCCAGGGCATTCACCCAGACACATATTTTGGTAGATGGATAAATTTGAAGCAACCAACTACCATAGAGGAATTCCATTGAAAGGCAAATCAGCTTATGAAACTGGAAGAAGAAAATATGGTTGAAGGCAAGCCATCAATGAGCAGTCGAAAAAGGTGATTTAGAGTAAAGTCGCGATCAAAAAGGATGGAAATGGTTTTGGAACTACTGCAGGAAATGCAGGAAAGACTGCAAATCAGAAGAAGGGGAATCAAAATGCTGGTAGGCATGACAGGGACAGAAAGCGTCCAAGGAATCTGAGACGCGAGGACCATTTGCCGTTGAATGACAGTTTGGAAAACATCTATCTTGCCGCTCAGGGAACTAAGTGGTATACACAGGGGAAAAGCGATCAAGCAATAGAAAAGGTCAGGGAAGTATTGCTGCTTCTACAAGACTCACAGGCATAACACAAATGAATGTCAGCATCTGAAGGATTTAATTGAAGAAATTGATTAGAAACAATAGGCTCCAGTAGTACGTGAATAAACCACAAAGTGCCGAACAACCTGTCGGACCCCAAGGGACTAATGCTCAAGCAAATATGCCTGGACCCAGCGGAGAAGAGCCCAAGTGAACAGATGGAAGACTGATCATAAAAACCATTACTGGAGGACCTCACCCAATGCAGAAGAGTTGGGGCGAGATGGAACGATATGCTAGTTCTTTAAAGCATACACCATAGGAGAGTTGCTATGCCATCATAAACGGAACTCCAGCCAAGCAACAAAGGATGATTATGGATGACATTGTGTTCAGGAATTAGGATATTGAAGGCATAGAAGTGCTAACTCTTGACCCAATGGTGATAACGGTTGAGATCGAACGGGCTGTTGTGCATCGAGTGTTGGTTGACAATGGAAGTTCGGTCAATATCCTATTTCAGAAAACATTTGGCCAAATGAAGATTAGCATGAAGGATATGACCACTTGTAAAACAAAGATTTAGGGATTTATAGGTGAACTTAGATGCCCGATTGGAACGATCGACCTACCTGTAGAACTCGGAGAAGGAGAATGGAGGGTGGCTCTCATCCAAACCTTCGTAATTGTCGATGAATATTATGCTTAAAATGCTTTCTTGGGCCAACCGGTCCTTGCGACTTTCGAATCCCTTTGGCTTCATGGTGTCTGACAATGAAATTCCTAATGGAGAATGAGATAGCAGTTGTAAGAGTAGACCTAAGCGCTGCTAAGGAGTTCTATGTTATTGAATTATGTGAAGCTTAACATCGTGAAAAGGGGAAGAATGTGGGGAAGACTCTACATTTAGGTACTGCAAGCATAGCAATTACAGAGCCGCCCTACCTCGGGGACCATAGTCGTTTCGACAAGGCTATGGACCCCAGGAAGATGATTTCAGGGGAAATGTGGATAGCACCGGCGGGGAATACGGTAGTTGTCCCTGTTGACATGGAAAACCCAACTCGGGTCTTGAAAGAAGGTTCGCAACTTGGATTCAAGATGCAAAAGGAATTGATAAATTTTCTTTGTGCCAATCTGGATGTGTTCGCTTGGATGTATTCGGATATATGCGGGATATTGCTGGAGATAACATGTCACACACTTAACATTGACCCAAGTTCATGCCAGCGAGGCAGAAGAGACGCAGCGTGGGCTTGGAGAAATCCACTACATTGAAGGAAGAAGTGGATAGGCTATTGGCCAACAGCTTCATCCACAATGCAACATATCCTGAGAGGGTGTCAAACCTTGTATTGGTTCGAAAATCGAATAAGAAGTGGCGAATTTGCATTGACTACTCAGATTTGAACAAAGCTTGCCCGAAGGATAACTATTTGTTATCCAGTATCCAACGGCTTGTTGATGGAACCATAGGGCATGAACTGATTTCATTCATGGATGCCTACTTAGGGTATAACCAGATTATGATACATGAACCAGATCAAGAGAATACCAGCTTTATCACGACTTGGATTATATTATCATCGTGCAATTCCATTCAATTTGAAGAACGCCAAAGCTACTTATTAGAGACTTGTGAATACAATGTACAAAGGCCAGATCGAGCAAACGATGGAAGTATATGTGGACGACATGCTAGTGAAGTCGTGAATGACAGGAAACCATTTGGATGATCTCTTGAAGATGTTGAGATCCTTCGAAAGTGTGGAATGAAGCTAAATCCACCGAAGTGTTCTTTCAGCGTTGCTTCTGGAATTTTTTTAGCTTTATTGTGAATGCAAAGGGCATCAAGGCCAATCTGGAGCAGATTGATGCCTTACGGGACGTTAGAGCCCCGATGATGAAGAAGAAATTACAAAGCCTGAATGGAAGATCGCAGCATTGAGTCGATTCATCTTCAAAGCAACAAATAAGTGTATACCGTCCTTTGATGCATTAAAGAAGGGTACGAAGAACTTTGAATGGAATCAGGACTGTCGTAATGCTTTTGAAGAATTACTGCGACATATGGAGACACCATTGGTTCTGTCTAAACCGATGGACGCTAAGACTTATTTATTTACATAGCGGTCTCTTCCTATGCATTAAGCGCAACACTTATGCATGAGGAAGCTAGGGTCTAATAGCCCATCTACTACATTAGCAAGCAATTCAATGGAGGTGAACGGAAATACCCAAAATTGGAAAACCTGGCACACTACTTGCTAATAGCATCTAGGAAACTGCAATCGTATTTCCAGGCTCACTCGACCAAGGTGTTGATGGATCAACCCTTGAAACAGGTATTGTATCGACCCAAGAGTTTGGAACGGCTTCTAAAGTGGAATATTGAGTTGAGCCAGTATGATGTGACATATCATCCCTGAAGGGCGATTAATGGACAGGCGCTGACTGACTTCATCGCCGAGTTCATTATTTGGGATGATGATAAGGAGGACATAACGGTCATAATATCCCATTGGAAATTGTTCGTTGATAGTGCATCAAATGAATTCTACTCAAGAGTGTGAGTTGTGCTTGAAACTCCCAAAGGATGATCAATTTGCTATGCACTGAAATTGGAAATTCTTGCCAGCAACAACGAGGCGGAATACGAGGCATCGATAGTAGGACTGAAGACTGCGAAGGAGCTGGGAATAATAACTTTACATATCTATGCGACTCCTAACTGGTCGTTTGCCAGATTAGAAGGGAATATCAAGCTAAGGGCATGAAAATCGCCCCTTACTTGTCCAAAGCTTGAGAGTTACTTAATGAAATTGTACACTACACGATATCTCACATACCTAGAGAGGAAAATACAAAGGTCGATTCCTTATCTAAGCTAGCTAACTCTGGAGAAGCGCAGCTAATGGGATTAGTTCCAGTAGAAATATTGACTGCTCCTAGCATAGATCAAATGGATATTGATTGGGTTCTGGAGACCATAGAAGAGCTAGAATCGTGGATGACCCTAATAAAGGACTACTTGCTTACGGAGAACTCCATAAAGACATGAACGAACAAAAAAGCTCCTTCAAAAGGCACCACGATTCATAATATAAGACGGAGTGCTATACAGGAGAGGATTATTCTACCTCTTGCTCTGGTGTGTAACCAATGATGAAGCTAGGAAGATCCTCATGGAAATTCACAAAGACGGCTGCGGTGACCGTACCGGGTGGCAGATACTGGCAAAGAAGATACTCCACTATGGATATTTCTGGCCAACAGTAAACTGAGTTACAGCAGACTACACCAGATGGTGCGATCGATGCCTGAGATTTACAAAGATTCTGAAAGCCCTATTTTCATAACTTATGTAGATGGTCAGTCCCTGACCATTTGCGATCTAGGGAATTGATATAATTGGTGTACTACCGATAGCAAAAGGAGGAGCCAAATACATTATCGTTGCAGTTGATTGCTATCCGAAATGGGCTGAAGCGGAACCGCTTGCCACAACCACAACTAACAAATATTTAATTTTGTAATGAAAAATGTAATTTGCAGGGTTGGAGTACTGCAAAAAATTATCATAGACAAAGGGACTCAGTTTGAGAGCGTTAAGTTCAAGGTCTTTTGCAAGCGTTACCGGATCGAGAAGACCTTTTCCATAGTAGTGCAACCACAAGCAAACAGGCAAGTGGAAGCAGTGAACAAAATCATCAAATCAACCATAAAGAAGCGACTGACTAGAGCTAAAGGGAATTAGGTTGATGAGCATCCACTCGTACTATGGGCTTATAGGATAACATACAAAACAACCATTGGGCACTCGCTATTTGCCTTGGCATATGATTTAGAAGCTATGGTCCCAGTGGAATTGGAAGTCCCCTCTCATCGTAGACGGCACTTCAATCAGAGAGAGAACGAATAGCTATTTCTTAAGTCCCTCGACCAAATCGATGAGAAGCGGGAAGAAGCCGAACCGAGGGTCGTAGCTCACCAGAAAAGAGTGGCACACCATTTTAATGCTAAGGTTTGCAACAATACTTTTAAAGTGGGAGATCTCGTCCTGAAGCGAATCTTCCTAAGTATAGGAGCGCTTGGCCCGAATTAGGAGGGACTTTATGTGATTGAACAAAATCTAGGAGATGGAACATTCAAGCTAGATACAATAGATGGAGTTCCCATCCTGCGTGCTTGGAACGGCGACTTGCTACGGCACTGCTATAACTTATTTTTATTTATTTTTGCAACTAAGCTATCTAAGGACAATTGAGGCACTGTAAATAGGTAGGTCTTACCATTTCTTCTATTTAGCAATAAAATTAGCTTCTTGACACAATGGACTTGGGTTCTCATAAGCAAAACCATCGATTTCGAGGGGGAAAATTGACTCAAACCGCATGATCGATGTGGAAAATCGATCCCTACCTTTTGAGAATTAGTGTTTCTCCGACAACGTCGGGAGGGCCCAAACTGTCGAGTCGATGGGGAAATTGGCTCAAACAACCAGATTAATAGGAAAAAGCGATCCCAACCTTTTGAGAATCGGCGTTGCTTCGGCAACATCGATATGTCAAAACTGCAGAGTCGACGGGAAAAATCGACTCAAACCACTAGATTGATAGAGAAAATCAATCTCAACCTTCTAAAAACCAGCAATGCTCCGAGAGAAAATCAATCTCAACCTTCTGAAAATTGGCAATGCTCCGACAATGTTGGGTAGGTCAAAACCACCGAGTCAATGTGGAAAATCAACTCAAACAGCTGGATCGATGGAGAAAATCGATCCCAACCTTCTGAGAACTGGTGTTGCTCCGGCAACATCGGGAAGGTCAAGACTACCAAGTCGATAGGGAAAATCGATTCATACGACCGAATCAACAGGAACAATCAATCCCTGCCTTCTGATAATCGACATTGCTCTGGCAACACTGGAAAGGCCCAAAACCACCCAGTCAATGATCAAATCGACTCCTACATCCTAAGAATAGGCATTGCCCCGACAACATCAACAAGTTCTAAACTGCCAAGTCAGTAGGAAAGTCGAATCCAACCTCTTGGAACTTGACATCACCCAAAGAAAGGCGATGACAAAAGAAATTAACCAAGGCCTGAAGATAGGTAACGGCAAGGAAAAATCCATGGAGTTGAGCCGTTCGTGTACACTTTTTTAGAGGTAGAAACAAGTACATGACCAATATCTCAACACTGAACTTGGAAGAATTTGTTATGATGAAAGATGACGATGACACATCTTTATGATAAATGCATCCAGAATGACAGTGGCTAATGATGTCAATATGGAAGAGTTCAAATGCAGCCAAGTAATTGGCAACATACAAAATATAATGGATAGAAAAAAGTCATTAGTTCTCGGAGATAGAAACTTCCATGCAAATTAGAGTGGGACAATTGAACTAGGTCCTCAGGACATCTAGTCTCTCATTGATACCTAAAATTTAACAAACAGCCCTGTGGATAAGGGCATATCCCTCGAAACTTGGTCGAAAAGAATTCGACCGAGCCCAAATAGGAATAGCTGCATAGTTGGCTAAAATTGCAAGACATGTTGCACAAAACAGAGTATTCCAGTAGTAAAAAATAGAGCTAAACAAAAAAAATATACTGAAGCAATTGCAGGAATATTATTTACATGCACAAAGATGCGATAAATAAGCATATTGCACAGAGGCGGAAGTATGTAATACGGGAAATTATAGTAGAAGCAATAAAATTATATACACACATAAACAGGCACAATACATAAAATGCAGAAAAGTACGCTGGAGGGAGATTATGAAGGAAAAGCTAATCTTTTATTACTAATAATATTTTTATGTACAGACAAACAATGGGGTCATACCCGCACAATCTTGGCCCGTTTAAAGAAAAAAAGACAAAATATAGACTTAACGATCATAACCACAAAAAACACTCAACCAGCATGTGCACTACCGAGTCTTTTCCTTCTTGCCACTCCGGTTGCCTTTCCCTATGTTACTCGGATAGGTCTTAAGCTTCTCTCTCCTTTTCTTTTCCTTATCAGGAGGATTCTCACTTTCTGAGTGAGTAGATTCCTTCCCGGGAGCAATATGCATCTCTAAGGACTGGCTTTCTAAAGTATCAGTGGGATTAGTCTTTGGTGACTAGATCTTCAGCGTCGGAACTTTATGTTGGGGACTTGTTGGTTTTGAAGATGCTGGCTTGGTGGTGGTGGGCTCCTTCTTCACAGTCTTGAGCTTTATAGCTTCAGCCTTAAGTTTCTACACCATGGTAACTAGGTTAATAGGGTCTGAAGTGCCGGTAATTTGAACATCTTCCTAGGACGTTGAATTTTCCTCTAGCCCTTCCAGAGCACCAATCTTTTGAGCTTTAGAGCCAGGCTCGGAACCAGAAAGCAAGACCAGAGCAGCAAGTCCAATGGATATGAAAGTGGATGTGGTAAAGATAGCAGCAATCCCTGACCCTTGCATAGCTGGAGGAAAATGAGGTTGACCTACAAATTGGCAAACAGAGTGATAAAGTTTAGTGATGGATTCACGCGAGAACTGAAGCTTTTCAAAGACTGGAGAAACAAGAGATATACCTATAGCATGATCCCGTTAGGATATGACAAAGTCTCTTTCTTTGGTCCTAAGCTCCCCAGGCTGGATCACGATAGGAGGAATGTATGGATCATGGAAGGTACCCATTAATGAAGTTAGAGGAATGCGAGTAGCCGTGGAGCTCATTCCCAAGGATGTAGGAATAATCACTTTCGGTTCTCGAGATTTTCGAGCAGACGTTTCATTTTTACCCGAAGAGCTCGGGCTAGTATGAGCTTTGGCAGCATCAGTAGTAGTAGCATCGGTAGTATCTTTGGCTAGCACAACTTTTCCAACAGAAAGATATTTGATATCTCCAACATCAAGGTAAGTAGCCATCAGTTTTTCTTTGAAGCGATTATCTTTGGCCTGTGCAGTCTGGTGAAGCACTTCCTCCCAAGCACCTACGAGTGCCTTGGGATAGTCATTTCCCAACCATCTCAGATTCTTAAACATGACTATGTTAGTGTAAAAATATAGCATGTTGGCATCAATCTCGGTTAGGATCTTGGACTTCTCCTCTTGAAGCTCTTTGAGCTCATGCTAAAAAATTGCCAAGTTCAAGACCGATGGCCTCTTTATCGAGCGTCAGCTGCTCTTTCTCTTTGGCGAGTTGTTGAACATCCTCGCAAAGCTTGGCAAGTTCAGTAGCTTGCTCTGATATAGTCTAGTCCTTGGCTGTAATGATATCATATTTTTAGCTAAGCGCTTGCACCATCTCCTCAACCTGTTTTTGGAACTTTGAAGTTTTAGCATGAGTAGCTTTCAATTCGTTCCTCATCACAATTTCGACGTGGCTTTGGGTAAGCTTTAACTCATCCATCAGCTTATCTGTGCTCTCCTGCTGTTTTAGAGCAAGGTCCCTCTCTCTGGTAACTTTAATTAAATCATCCTTTATCTCTTTCATCATCCACTCAAAGGCAGCTCTCTCAAATTCAAAGAATTGAGTATTGGTGTAATTGATCTTGTTTACTTTGGAAAGAGAGGTACAATGTTTCTTCCACTTGTACCCTTTGTCGATGCCCTGCTCGATGTTATTTAGACTTTGCATCACCACCTCTTTTATCATATCTGAGACATCTTGGTCGAACTTAACACCATGTAAAAAGTGGTGTGGGTGTGCAGCTTGCAAGTGTGAAGGACCAGGTGGAAGAGTGAATGAATGAGCAGAGACTCCTTTGGAAGTCAGCATAATTGTTGTAATCATAGCTTATAAGGCTGGAGTTTGTTGAGTTGGAGAGGTCTGAGCCTGTGTATGAGGTGGGACTCTACGGCGCTCCGAGGAATCTCTTGGGAGCTTATCAGGGTCACGAGATAGCTCAATATCGGTTTCCCTCTTTCTTCTCTCCTTCTCCCTCTCTTTATCCATCTCCCTATCGGCCTTGCGAGCTTCATCATACTCCGATCTTTCCTCCTTCGTCTCTCTTCTACGGACTCATAGAGATGAGGTGGATGAGGGTAAAAAATTTGGGCTCTGTGTGCACTCTTCTCATAATAACCATAACCCATGGAACTTGAAACAAGGAAGAGAATAGTATTAATGTTGGAACTGCGAATTAAATTTCAATGCAAGAATGAGTGTTTGTGATACTAGTGAAGTGTGTGGTTTCGATGATCACTTAAGTACTCTATCAACTGTATTGGCAAGGAATTAAAGTAGAGGTCTCTCCGCCTTCGCTAACAAAGTCCCCTGGCGAAAGAGCAAAGTCTGAACCGGAATCTCCTAGAATGTTGCTAACGGTGAAGCTGATCTCACCAATATCACTTAAATTGATGAAGATGTCACCAAATGGTGAGATTGGGGTGATGTCTCTACTGAAAGCATTGCAGATTGGTCTTCGACCATTTCGGAAGTTGCTACGATAATGTGTTCCTGACGACGCGAGCTAGGGAGATTAGGACTTATCTTGGGCAATTCACCAAATGATTCGTCCCCTTCTTTGCAAGCGCGACTATCACTATCGGTATCACCGGCACCCTTTTCTTCCTCGACCACTTCTTTTCCTTCTCTCCTTGTGAATCCCTCATCTTCTTCTAGGATCGAAGACATCCTCATGCCTTCATCTCGGCCGCTTGGAATATTGGCTTCGACAGGCCGTACTGGCTCTCTCATTATGTTCTCCTTTGCATGCATTGTACCGGAAGGACCTACAACTTCCCCTCGAACATTCTCATCGGGGCTATGAGTGGGGGCAAAAGAATGGGTATGCGCCCTAGAGCTGCTTTGCATTGGGGACTCAGCGATGATAAATTTATCAGGGCGAAGCAGTCCACACTCCCATAGATTTTCATTTGTTAATAGGAATGCAACTATGCGTTGATTGAATCTAACTGCCTTCAGAGCATTGAGTGTTTTCTCATGTGCCTCACTATCATCATGGGCCGGGATGCCTACAAGGAAACACACATTAGGTTAGAAACTTAGAAATTCTACCATGGGAGGAGCAAGGAAAAAGAAGTGTACATCTAGAAAGCTAGACCCGATTAAAACCATGCAGGCATCGCACAAGAAATATTCATTCTTGAAGGAAGAATGCTTGTTGTGGAGCTTTTTAATCACTTACGTCCCTTCCAAGCCTCTATCATCAGATAGGAATGAGAATTCTGCCTTTTCTTGAATTGCAGAAGATGGGCCAGCTCCTTGAATCTCGGTGGCCAATTGAATCTATTCATGAAGAGGACGTACAATAAACGTAAGAGAGAAAAGCCGTTTGAGTGAACTTAGAATGGAGCTAATCCAAGTTCTTGCAACACCATCATTAGCAAAGGAATGAATGGTGGGATGGCACCTCCTAGGCACATATACTAATTGCATGTTGTGAAGTATGGCGGGAGATTATGAGCGAATTCAGCTATTGTCGGCAGACGCATATCATCCTTAGGGATGCCGTGTTGGAGACATATGTTCGTAGCAACCTCTCAGATAGGATAGAAGGCAACTGCTTTGGTGGGTTGTTCAAGATTCTCAATCCCAGAGGCAGTTGACCCACTATAGGCACGATTGAAACTATTTGACTTTAGGATTCAGGAGTTCCGATATGGCTTGGCCCTGCAGGGATGGATAGCAAAGCCTGAGCTGTAGAAGACCCGGCTTTAGGAGGAGGGACGTTCCTTTGCCAGACATAAGACGGGGTGACTGATGAGTCATTATAGACAATAAAAATAAACATTCAACATGGTCAATTATGTTTTATTTTAAATAATAAACCTGCGTGACCAACACCCGAAATCCAAAGGTCGTCGACATGTGTTGACCAATCGAATTCTGAGCATTGATCAAGGCAAGTTCAATGTGTTAATTTATGTAGTGTGAGTCCAATGTTCCACACACCATGAATGGACCATCCTATGTAGATAGCTCGCTTTTGCTAGAAAAACGAGTCGCATCTTACTTTGAAGTTATATTTTGAAACTTACCCGTTATTGATGAGTAATCAATAATGGAACCACTATTCAGAGCAACACGGAAACCTTTTCTTTTCAGGATCACTGGAAGTGCAAAAATAGGAAAAGCGATGCGATGGGATCATCTAGTACGATTGATCTTGAGATAAATGATCGCAGTAGAATTCAAGTGGCAATAGAGATTAGCCAAATTTTTAAAGAGGGATAGTTGAATATGAAGAACAAGACTTGTCTCCAGAACCACGTGCATTTGACTAAGGCAAAACTTAGCCTCACCACCAATCAAACACAACTCGAAATTCATCCATCTCCTTTAAATTGCAATCGACCAAACCCCATCACTAATGCCATCACCATGACACTAGCAATCGCCAACCTAAAATTATTTTGATCGATGCTAGGGTTTTGTATTTATTAAGGCCGAATTGACTGGGTGGCGACTTGGGATGGTGATGGTGCTGATGATTGGCGGTAGGGGCAGGCAGTGGCACTGTATCAGAGCGGAGGTGGAGATAGGTTGGCGGCGCTGGATTAGGTCGGAGGCAGTATGTTGGATTGGGTAGAAGTGCAAATGGTTTGTGTGCAAAGTGAATAGCAAGTGAAAAGTAAACTAAAATTTTGTCTAAGTGTTGAATATATAAGTTCAGTTGGGAGGCTTTAACTTGGTACCGAGTTGAACAACTCGGCACCGAATTGTTTTCCTCCCCCTATGTCATCCCGAAAGAATTGCAGAGAATAGCCATGCCAACCTAAAGCGTGAATTGATATCCAGAGTGTAGGTTACATCACCAATGCAAAGGAATATAATTTCAACTGTAACCAAGAAGAACAATTAAAGGAAAATCTAATAAGTGAAAGCAACGTCTTAAAATACCACTTGGACGATTAACTAGACTTTACAGGATAACAGCCCAAGACTCGTCTCGATTCAGAGCATGCTTTGTTTTAACAAAGTTAATTAGGTTTTAACCAAGTAGAAGTCAATGGAAGTTAAAATGACAAGACGAAGATGAAACGACTCGAGAACTTGAAAGCACGCTTGGAAGAAGTAAAGAAACAACTCAGGAATGTTTCACCCAAAATGGGGCTAAGGAAATAACTCAGCACCGAGTTATTTGGTTTGACACAAAGTAATATTTCCTTTCCAAATCACTTCCCCAACTCAATACAACTCATGTTCTACCCCTTCTACTTGTGACCAAGTGTTTTCTCAGAGTTTGGACGACAAATTTCAAGGGTTGAAGAGAAGAAAGCCAAGATAACAGGATAACTTAAGTGATGATTGAAAAATCGCTAGAATTAACCAATAATTGATGAAAAGAGCATGAAACACATCAACTAGAGGATATGACAGCAAAGCAAAGGAGTTAGCCAACTTTCAACTCAATAAAATAACTCCACACCGAGTCAAATGACTCGATACAGAGTTATTCTTTTAACTCGATTGCCTCTGAGTTTTCTTGTGTGACTTTGGGCTGACATTTGGACTCTCATGAAAACAGACTTCGGACCCAACACGCCTATTTCCTTATAAATACAGATCATAAAGCAACCAAAATAGTATCTTCTCCCTGCTCTTTCTTCTTCAGTCTGGATATGTGATTCTGTTGCTTTTCACCATCTTTCTCCTCACAATAGTCACCAAGGCAACTACTCTTGGCAGTTCTAGGCCTCATAACTTGTTAACCTCTTGTACTTGTGATTCTAATTCTCTGTAATCTCATACAAACTCTCTCAAATCCATAATCACTAAAGCTATAAAGTGGACGTAGGCCAGAGATTGCCGAATCACTATAAAAATCTTGTGTCTCCTTGTTATTTTTCTTTTATTTCTACTGTTATCTACTAGATCTAGGTTAGCGTCAATTGACTATATATATACACTACTATACAATTTGAAAATCAAAATATAACAAATACGCTCTTTCATATATCACTCAATCCATTCTAAGGCGATAGCTCCTACCTTATCCCTAATTGATCCATGTATCAACTTAGGTCGTCTATGCAACCTAAGCTCCGATATCAAATGTGAAGACCATCCTACACCTTTGACACCTATTATACTAGTATAGTGCGTTGTGGAGGTACTTGGCCAATGCAAGACAGTAGCCAAGGGTGTAAGTAAAGAAAATCCAAATGCAGAACCTATGGAACATCTCATAGTGCATAGACAAAATATAATAATCAAATAGATGTAAAATAGATAATATGTGATATAACTAAGTGTTAGCAAATAAATTTGCTAACCCCAAAAGTATTTGGAATTGGTTATTTAAGAAGAGGCACTGAAGATGCTCATCGAGGTCATTAGCTCATGGAAGGTTTCTAAAGAAATCTTTGTTATGTTCTTCGTCAAAGTCATATTGCAACATAAGTATAAGTTCGAAGTCGAATATTTGAAGCAAGTTCGAGTTTGAAGTCGTATGTGCAAGGCAGATTTAAGTTCGAACTCAAAATTATGCAATAATAGCTTCAAAGTCACAACAGTTCATAAGTGCAAAGTCACAAGTATGTTCAAGTCATAGGTTCGAATCAGTTACACATATGCTATGCTATGTCCTTGTTTAATATTCAAGATCCTATGTGCACAATGTTCTTGAGTTGCGAAATCCTCTAAAATATTCAAATTGATTTAGAATTTACTATGTAAAAAATGAGAGAAGAGAAAATTTCCCCTAAAATAGCAACCCTAGGGTCGTAATTATAGGGGTGCGCAACCACCACTCCGCTTCACATGTCTTCGAGTGTGTCGACTTCGGTGGCACTAAAATGGGTCAGGTGCGGAGTCATTATCAAGCGGCGATATGTAGTGATGTCTTCGTCATGTGGGAGTTTCTTCAAGATATTGGACTGTCTTTGATATCCTTTAGCATTAACCACTTCGCTAGTATGTCTTTTGCGGTGCCAAGTTGGTCTTAGTCCTTGCATCTGAATTCCACATGTAAGAGGCGGCATTGTCTCTTCCTGACGTCTTCGATGCTGGCATCAATTCATGTAGACATAGAAGGATACCTTCGAAGTGTTGCAATATGTGATGTCGCTTTGCTGTAATATAAGGGTCTTCATGGATGTTGATAGTTTTCCCTATCAACACCGCTGGCACAACATCTTTGGAAAGCTTGCAAAGTACGGTACTACTTGCATATGGGTGAAGGGGGAAGTGGCTATCAGCGAAGTGGGGCGTTGTAATGTGTAATAATGCCTTCGAAGTGCTTGAGTGGTGTGATGATGATAGGGATTTGCACCGAGGAAGCTCACTACGATCACTCTATTATTTTCTAATAACTGGATAAGTAGATTGTATTGGCCTCTTTGGTATTGATTTATAGGTGCTTCGCCAGTTGTATGTCTTCGAAGATGTTCGTTTGTAGTTTATGTGATCGAAGAGCAAAGTCCTATTATGAATGATTATATCATCGCATATCTCTCTTCATGTCCTCAAAGTCCCCCTTACATTTTTATTTGATGAGTTATGCTTCCTACCTCTTCGATACCGTCCTGTAATGCCTCTTTGATTGAATGATTTCGATGAGGTTACTGATGCGAAGTAACAAAACATTGAACTTCTTCGATAGGAATTATTGTAGTAACATTTACCCCCTAGTATAGGAGAATTCTTGACTTTTCAAGTCAAGATCATCGGAGTCATGTTTCCCAACTATTGGTCTTCTCTTTGCCGATCTGGCCATTCATTTAAAGTAAGTCAATGGTGCTCATTTGTATTCCTCCTTCTATAAATAGTTGAACCCTTCCCTTACTCCTCTTTCAACTACAATCGAAAGAACTCCAGTAAAAATCAAGTTCTTAAAATTAGCTATCAAATTCATAATCCTTAATTTTGATTCTTAAAGATAAGGTAGGATTTTCGTTTTGCTTACTTATAAACGCAATCTTTTACGCTAAAATCATGATTAGGGTTTTATTATTCTCGAATCGATCACCGAATCCATCTATTTCGCTTGATTAATCTTAATTTTACTATTAATTTTGACTACCGATTCTTTGAATTTATTAATCACTCATTCTAATTTGGGGATTTAGGGTTTATGGTTGCGTATTGGATCCATACCTGCTTCTACTCTAATCGGTCTTAGTGTTGTTTCCTATATCATTAGTAAACATAAAGTAAGTTGTATGATTCGATAACTGTTAACCCATTAGCATAATGTCTTTGCGCTGCTTAATTAGATTATAATTTTATTTAGTGTCAATTTCGGATATTGCAGACTTGTTAGTCAAATAAAATTAACATGACTTCGATTCAATCCTTTATCTTATCAATTTTAACTTTCATTGACATGGTTACATCCCTCGAAGTCGTTATGACCTCCTCTCATGTTGTTGTTTTCATTTGTTAGAAGTTCCAGTGTTTGAAGAATAAACTGAATGTGACAATAACAAGATTATTCAATAAAACTTCTACATTATTGACAACATTGAACTTTAGTTTTAGTAAGGTGCGAAGAGCCTTATCGCGGCAGTCATCACTATCAAGGTACACATTGTTCAACTAATGGAGTTAAAGTCATTTCACACCTCTTCATCTAAGTCGAAGAGAGGTTGTTTTAGTTATAGGTCTACATCAGTCGTTAATAATGTTTATTTTAGTCAAATACACTAGCAATGTGCTCAAAGTCAGTAAGGGTTGAAGTCATCTGTCTTCGGTGCTTTCTTATACATATGTTTTAATATGTTACAGTTACCTTCAACTCTGTTACTAGAGCTTTATTTGACTTTGACATTATCGTCGCCATTACTTTTTGAGTATTATGAATCGTTTAACCAATTATAATACCTTTGATCCACACTACCACTACTCGTTAGTGTCGACGTCCTTATCATTTGAAATAAAATATGGTTATAAGGATCATTTGTTATAAGTTACAATATCAATAGGGTTCTATCTTACATCAATACTCACGGCGTTACCATCTTGATAGATTGTAAATGTTTAACTTACACATTTATGAATGTCACATGCTAAACCACGTCCTATTGCTTTTTCATAAGGTCCCTTATTAAGATCATAGTTTCATCCTCTGACATACTTACTGTATGTTATCGAAACTTTAAAGCTTTGTGAATAGCAATTACTTTGTTACTTTGGAAATTGTATACCATTTAAGCAAAAACCTAATAAATTATGGTAATTTCAAGTTTAGAATTGGATCGCCTGGCTAGAAAGTGGAAGGTAAACAGTCCGAAAAGAAATCTTCGAAGAGGGGGGCTAAGGAGTCCAAACCTTCACCCTTAAGCGATAAGAAAGAAGATATTGTTTCCAAGCCATCATATATCACTTCTTAGGCCAAAGTATATTACATTCTTAACCAATTTGGAATAACTGGGGTGGAGGCTATCCCAGCAGGATCTTCAGACAACATCTACAATGCTCCGAAAGGATATTTTGCTTTCTCCACTATCCATATTTGGCATACGTGTTATCTTCCCTTTTCAGAATTTCTTCTTAATTATTTAAATCATCTGGATATTGCACCGGTCTAGCTCCTGTAAACTCTTATACATACCTGACTTGTCTAGAAGTCTTGGCTCAAGAAGCTGGTCTTCCCTCTCTTAGTCCTGACATCTATCACCATATTGCTAGCCCTGGTAAGGTTTGTTATCAACCGGGCCGCCAATTATACTGGATCCACCATCATCTAAAAGGTTTAATTTCAAAGACTCTCAATAAGGCTAGAGTATGGGAGACTAAATTTTTCTTTGTAAAATTCTTCTTCGGTCTTGGAGGGACTTTTTCTACTGCTGGTAAGCTTCTCTTTTTTACTTATCCATATTGGTTTGTTACTCCTTATTAAAGGGTATCTCTCTTCCAGACCCTGCTCCCAAAAAAGCTGAACTCGAAAGATCATGAACTTGTGTTGTCACTGACCAAAGCAGCGGAAACAATAGGGAACAGGCTCAGACTGCTAATCCCAGCCAAGCTTCATCGATACTGTATTATTTCAGATGGTAATAAAATCCTGGGAGAACCTCCAATGGTCAAACGTAACTTTAAAGGCAACGGCTCATCGATAATGGACAAGCCCAAACTTTTTTCATCTAATTCCGCTGTTCAGCCTGGGGTACCTAGTAAGATATCATTGTAATCACTCAAAGTTTATTATAACATCATCTCATAAATTTATCCTTTTAACTCAGGTTCATCTACTTTGGTTGTTGCTCCTATCGGAAAGGAAGTTGCTGTGGATACTTCAAAAGACAAATTAGAGAAAGTTGTCATTTCTGTTACAGTTTAGGCTCCTAAATCTCGATCTCTCAAGGTTGTTATCTCTAGTTCATTCTATTTTGCTAAAAGAAAACTAAGTGATGGTTCTATTGCTGCTCTCACTCCCAGCAAAAAGTCTAAGATTGGAGATGTACAGATTCTAGTTGTTATTGAAAAGGGAGAACTAGTTGACGTTGGCACAAATCTTAAGCCTCTTGGTCTTGATTCTACAATCGGAGACAAGTCTGATTTTAACGCTGTTGTAGACAAGACACGGGATATAGTCGAGAGAAAAATCTTCTTAGGATCTACATCACCGTATTACTGTCTCGAGCTACCCAAAGCCTTAAACCGTATTTGCAAAGAGCTTGGGTTCTCTTTCACTCCAAAGGACTCTTCCCTTCTAAGTCCCAATCGTCGGCTCCTATCAGCGAATTTAATGACCTTCTCCAACTGGTTATTCAATCTCCTTCTTTTGTTGTTTTCTTGCCATTAAAACCTTCTTCCTACACCCAAGAGCATTAGTTCACTCTCCATAGACAACACTTGCTGGTATGTACCCTTTTTGTTTAATTTATTTAAACTTTTAAAATCTTACATATCCAAGTTTTATTATCCATTCTAGGTTACCAAGCATTTGCCTTCACGCCAAGATGAGGCTTCAAAATCATCAAGTAAAATTTCTAAGCTAAAGGAGGAAAACTCCTCACTTAACAATCTTATTATTGACTTAACTACCAAAAGAGATGAAATTGTGCAAGAGGAAGGCAAGCTAGCTGCCTCTCTTAAAGAAATGAAAACCCTACTTCGAACATCGAACGGTAGGGCGATGGCTTCAGAACTTGCTCTTAACGCAGCTGAAATGAAAGAAGGTAGGCTATGGCAGAGAACATATATCTTAACAAAAAGCTAAAAAGGAAGGAGGATATTATATGCAAGCCAGCAGCAATGATTAAAGACACAAAATAAAAGGTGTCCCATTTTCTTGGCACGTCACTTGACTTTATCATTAGGAGATCCAACGAGAATGCACTCTTCGTTACTTATGCTGATAATGCTTACAAGTGTTCGGACTTTGGCTTTCCCTCTCTTCCTTCGGAATGGAATGAAAAGTTCATGAGTAAATTTAAAGTGACGTCATAGGGATCTTATGTTCCTGAAGAAGAGGAGGAAGTTGATGCTGCCAAGTTATTAACTTTTGATGATCCTCCAGTTGATAAAGAGACTGATTGGGATGAGAAGGAGAAAGATGATGATGGGGATAAAGATGAGGGTGATGATGATAATGATTGTCCTAATGACAATGATGATGATGATAAGGACAACGATGGTGGAAGTGGTGGAAATGGCATTTTTGGACCATCGGTTGATAAGGATGGATCGAGAGATGCTAATCTAGATTCATATTCTATGAGGCGAGGGCTACCGAAATTAGTGATCCTCCCAGGGTAAGTTCTCCTTAGGGAGACAATGATTCCCAAGGCTTAAAGCCCAAAAACAAAGAGAAAACCTCGTCATCTACTGTCCATCTTTCGCAGGTATGGGCCTCATTACATAAATATTTTCAATTATCAAATAATCTTTAGTAAACTTATTAACTACTTTAGTTAAAGAGAAAGTCAAAATATTGTTATGACGTTATGCTCGAGAGGAAGCAAACAAACATTGATAGTCTTAATAGAGAGTTGGACAAACAAATGAATTAAGTTATCTAAGAAGTATAAGAAGTTAGCCGAAAGCACATCGAGATTATGGTATTTCAATGAGAAAGAAGCCACTCCTCGGATGAAAAATGCTAGCCATCGCCGGGATATACTCTTGAAAGAGAATGCTGAACTGATGACCCTTTTTTGGATGTTAATCGATGAGGGGACACTTTGGTAGAGTATCTGTATAAGGTTTATTGCAGGGTTTTAATTGTTGACTTCTCATACTTAGGTGATAATAGTGGAGGTTTGCTAAGACGCCTTCACTGCGGATACTTGGATAAGCATAAGATTGATCCTCATGCCGACGCATTTTGGAACATTCCCTGAGTCGATCCCATTCCTCTTTCCTTACACTCTCTTCCCCTGAGAAACTTAAATATAATAGGAAGAGAATCATTTTTGAAATGTATAAGTAATCTATTTTGTATGATCCTGAATGATTGTATAATATGATAGGTTAC
Source organism: Allium fistulosum (assembly GCA_030737815.1). Lineage (NCBI taxonomy): Eukaryota > Viridiplantae > Streptophyta > Magnoliopsida > Asparagales > Amaryllidaceae > Allium > Allium fistulosum. The sequence continues at coordinate 427,641,187 of CM060906.1, forward strand.
TTGGTCTATTTATTTCATTGTTTTAGTTTTCTTTGTTGCACAGATAAAAGACTTCTCATGCAATCCAGTCCCTAAGGATCTCTTGAGGAAATTTGTTTAGTTGAGGAAGGATTTTAAAGAGAAATCTTCAATTTTCAAATCATCACAATTGGTAAGACACTTTTTCCTCGGAGATTTACAAGAAATTTACATGTGGTTTCCCCATTTCTGCTCCAACTTTCTGGGTGAAGAGAAGGAGAAATTACTTAGCGAAATATGATCCTTCCACACAAATTTAATATGTGGTCGTGATAGCCCTCAAGTCGGGGAATGGGATTATCATCGTTTTCCTCCAATTTATACTCCGGATGGGATCAGGGCTTCTTTCTATTCCACACCTACTTTGTCTATCAAGTCATTCGAAAAGGCTAAGGTTGCAGTTTCAAAACTTTGAACATTAATTAAATGTTATTGAAATGAAATTGCAATGTGATCTTGACTATTATATTATTTGTAAACTTCATTTGTTATTAATGGAAGAGTTTATTATTAATGGAAGGGTTTGTCCTTCATATATTGATTTTTTTTCTTTATTTTTAATAGAATGCCCAATTAGCGCGTAAATCTAATTCTTTAGACACCTCATGAATTATTGAAGTTAAAGATCGGTTGTTTGCATATATGGAGAAGAAACAATCATCTTGAGATGACTCGGCTTTACGATTACCAAATAACCCCGAGGCATGAGAGTGGCATATCAACTATTTCCTATTAAAATTATCCTTTAGTGCTTACAAAGAAATGACCGTTCTCTTGGAGGCAAAACTTAAAGAAACGAAGAACGAGCTTCAAAAACTGAAAAAGAGAAAGGACGTGGCTCATGGGTCTAAGTTCTCTGTCGAAGCTGACATTGAGATAGCTAAGCTTCATCGGAAAATAAGTGATCTCGAATTAGAGCTAACAAAGAGTCAAGTATCATGTCAATCTTTGGAGCTTATTGTAAGTAGGGGTGATTATAGCCTTCCCTCTCCTACTCCGAGATGAAGAACAAGATCCACATCCTCGACTAATCATGAGTTTTCTACTTTACTAAACCCTCCCCCCGGTTTGAATAACACAATGATCTCTAAGTGGGGTAATCAAGTCAAATTTGAAATGACGTGGTATTTCAACAAGAAGTGGGAGGAAAAGATATCTCAACGCATCAATGAAAATGAAATTAAGGTTCAAAAAGTTAAACGTGAGAAGTATGATCGTAATCTAAAATCAAAATGCCGATAAGTATGATTCAGACTTTGCGAGGAGCTAATAAGACTCTTCGTCATACCCTGAAAAAGTAGATCAACTCAATTGATGATGCAGACACCATTCATAAAAGGGAAAAGAAACTAAAGAAACTCGTGGATGTGTCCATTCGTCACATCACTGGTCCCTTAATTGCCAAAGGCTTTGATAAATTGGCATATTCTTAGGCTGTAACAAGAGCCGGCTTTGATTAGATTTTCTTTCTTTTATCTGTCTTTTATGCTTGCAACTGTGTAAATACCATACCAAATTGTAATTAAATGAATATTACCTCGGATATGTAACCAATAACTGAATTTTGAATTTAACTTGAAACTGCATAATACTTAGTACTTCACTTTTCCGTACTTTGAGTTTATGAGCTCACTTCCAGCTTGTTTGTAAAATTGAGATTGCTGCTGATTTAGCCTTTTATAACTCGACGTAGATGTTTGATAATAGAGATTCCCATTTTAATAATATTAGATACGGTAACAAAATAGAATATCAGAAATCCCTATCTAGAACGTCAGAATCCACGTTTGGAATAATAGAAGTCCAGAAATCCATATATAGGACAATAGAAGACCGTAAATCTATATCCAGTAATAGCAGAAAATCATAAACTTATATCTGGCAATGGAATACTTGAAAATATTTTCTTGTTGCCTCTTATTATTATTTGTCAACTTCATTTGTTATTAATGGAAGAGTTTGTCCTTCATTTATTGATTTTGTTTTCTTTATTTTTAATAGGACGCACGCAAATCTGATTCTTTAAACACCTCACGAATTATTGAAGTTAAAGATCATCTGTTTCCATATATGAAGGAGAAACGATCATCTCGAGATGACTCAGCTTTACGATTCCCAAATAACCCCAAGGCACGAGAGTGGCATATCAACTATTTCCTATTAAAAATTAGCTTTTAGTGCTTACAAAGAAACGACCGCTCTCATGGAGGCAGAACTTAAAGAAACAAAGAACGAGCTTCAACTGCTGAAAAAGAGAAAGGACACGGCTCATGGGTCTAACTTCTTTGCCAAAGCTGACATTGAGATAGCTAAGCTTCATCAGAAAATAAGTGATCTCGAATTAGAGCTAACAAAGAGTCAAATATCATGCTAATCTTTGGAGCTTATTATAAGTAGAGGTGATTCTAGCCTTCCCTCTCCTACTCCGAGACGAAGAACAAGATCCACATCCTAAACTAATTATGAGTTTTCTACTTTACTAAACTCTCTTCCCGGTTTGAATAACACAATGATCTCTAAGTGGGGTAATCAAGTCATATTTGAAATGATGCAGTATTTCAACAAGAAGTGGGAGGAAAAGATATCTCAATGCATCAATGAATATGAAATTAAGGTTTGAAAAGTTAAACATGAGAAGTATGATCTTAATCTAGAAATCAAAATGTTGACGAGTATGATTCAGACTTTGCGAGGAGCTAATAAGACTCTTTGCCATACCCTGAAAGTGCAGATCAACTCAATTGACGATGCAAACACCATTCATAAAAGGGAAAAGAAGCTAAAGAAACTCGTGGATGTGTTCATTCGTCACATCACCGGTCCCTTAATTGCCAAGGGCTTGGATAAATCGGCACAGAGTCTTAGGCTGTAACAAGAGCCGGCTTTGATTAGATTTTCTTTCTTTTATCTATCTTTTATGTCTGCAACTGTGTAAATACCGTACCAAATTGTAAACAGTTTGTAATTAAATGAATATTACCTCGGATATGTAACCAAGAACTGAATTTTGAATTTGACTTGAAACTGCATGATACTCAGTACTTCACTTTTCCATACTTTGAGTTTCTAAGCTCACTTCATGCTTGTTTGTAAAATTGAGATTTCTGCTGATTGAGCCTTTTATAACTCAACATTTTGAATTTGACTTGAAGCTGCGTGATACTCAGTACTTCACTTTTCCATACTTTGAGTTTCTAAGCTCACTTCCTGCTTGTTTGTAAAATTGAGATTTCTGCTGATTGAGCCTTTTATAACTCAACGTAGATGTTTAATAACAAAGATTCCCATTTTAATAATATTAGACCTGGTAACAACATAACGTCAAAAATCTACGTTTGGAATAACAGATGTCCAAAAATCCGTATATAGGATAATAAAGACCGTAAATATATATCCAGTAATAGCAGAAAATTAGAAACTTATATCTGGAAATGGAAACTTGAAGATATTTTCTTCTTGTGGGTTAGATAGATTTGAAGTGCTACTTCGCTTGGAATTCATTAGATCTTCCTCTGGAAGACTGGTCGGTTGAGAGTACTACTTAGCTCAAACTTTGTTAGACTTGAAAGCACTACTTGGTTGTGATTTTGATTGATCTAGAAGCCCTTCTTTGGCTCAAATTTTAAGGTTTGAGCACTACTTGGCTCTGATTTCGATTGATTTGAGAGTGCTACTTTGGCTCAAAACCCAGTCACCATCTTAGGTGATGGTTTAGGTCAATTGTCCGGTGCGTTTGGTTAGTTATTTTAAGCAGCACTAAAGACTTGCCCGACCTCCCTCTAGGAGGCGCTTCAATGAGGCCTTTGATGGCAGGCAATGAAGGCCGACTCGGTGCATTTTTAAGGCCTTTGATGACAACACTAAAGGCTTACTCTATATGCCTTGGCCAGGCCATATAGGCGGGACCGAAGGCTTAGTCGATGTTTTGGCCATGCCCTTTCAGACGAGACCAAAGCTTACTCCGTCCTCCCTCTAGGAGTAATTTTGTCTAGGCACGTGTTAGCCAGAGACAAAGGCTTTAGCCCTTTCCTACCATCTTAGATAGTGATTTAGGCTTTCCATTATACTGGGAGAATTTTACTCCTCAACCATGTAGAATTACTTATTTGAAGAACTTCTTTTATTATCGAACTTGTCTAATATCTTTTTACGAATTCGCGTTTTTTTGCAAAGTCATTGAGCTTGCCTTGCCTTAGAAAATTGATGATCAGTCCTTTTAGGCTTCTGCACTGATTGGTTTCATGCCTATTTGTAAGGTGGCTGTGACAACACGAGCTTATAAGATTTCTTTCCAACTTGGGCCTTTTCTTTTGCGAAGGTTAATAATCAAGCTTATCCTTAATTAAGAAGTAAACATTTTCAAGAGAAGTGGTGAAAGTGCAATCCTTTGGAAGTTGAGATTTGAATGCTAGCCTTCTTGACTGTTGTTTGGTTCTTTGCTTGGCATCTCATCCTCCATAGCCAACTTTCTTTTCAGTGTCCTTTGAACTTCATTAGAGGCCAACAAATGATTCATGACTCTATGCCATTTCTGAGCAAAAATATTGAAATCATTTGTTATCTCTTTCTCGAATATAGTCCCCTTGGCTTGAGATTAGATAGCTCTCCTTATCTTTAGAAACAAATTATCCTTCCTTGGGGCATCTCTTACCAAAAATTGGAGTAGGACCCATATGAAAGGGATTTATGCTTCAATTATTCAGGTCATACGGGCCACCTGCTTCTTTTCATTTATGATTTGCAAGACCTTCAGTCTCAGTAATTGTTCTTTGTGAAATCGTGGATCATCAGTGATTTGATAAGTGGGCCTGATTATTCGAGGCTCAAAAGACCCTTGTTCATACTTCTTAACATGATTAAGCAGCATAGTGTTGGGGATTAAGGTTTGTTATCTTCAGAATGGTATATGCTTGGATAGGAATGTTCTTCATGCCCTAATATGCAGGCTAGTAAAGTTCAATGCAGGTTGAATTGGTTCTACTTAGGGTTTCGACGAAGTCGGAGGATCGAGCCCAACTTCTAGCACCAAAATGTTATCAAATAAATTTGCTAACCCTAATTTTTTTTGGAAAACTTGGTTATTTAAGAAGAGGTCCTGAAGAGGCTCATCAAGGTCATTAGCACGAGGAAGGTTTTCCAAAGCGATCTTTGTTATGTTCTTCGTTAAAGTCATATTTGCAACATAAGTACAAGTTCAAAGTCGTATATTTGAAGCAAGTTTGAGTTCGAAGTCGATGTACAAGGCAGATTTAAGTTCAAGGTCAAAATTATGCAATAATAGCTTCGAAGTCACAACAGTTCACATGTGCAAAGTCATAAGTATTTTCAATCATAGGTTCGAATCAGTTACACATATGTTATGCTATGTCCTTGTTTAACATATAAGATCGTGTGTGTACAATGTTGTTGAGTTGCAATATGCTCTAAAATCCCCAAGTCGATTTAGGTTTTACAATGTAAGAAATGAGAGAAGAAAAAAGTTCCCCAAAATGACGCCCCAAGGGTCATATTTATAGGGGTGCGCAGCTACCACTTCGCTTCACATGTCTTTGAGTGTGTTGACTTCGGTGGCACTAAAATGGGTCAAGTGCAGAGTCATTATCAGGCGGTGTGTAGTGATGTCTTTGTCATGTGGGAGAGTCTTCGAGATGTTGGAGTGTCTTCGATAGCCTTTAGCATTAACCTCTTTGCTAGTATGTCTTTGGCGGTGCCAAGTTGGTCTTGGTCCTCGCATCTGAATTCCACATATAAGAGGCGACATTGTCTCTTCCTGACGTCTTCGATACTGGCATTAATTGGTGTAGGTATAGAAGGATACCTTTGAAGTGTTGTAATATGTGATGTCGAGTTGCTGTAATATGAGGGTCTTCGTGGATATTGATAGTGTTCCCTATCAACTCCGCTAGCACAACATCTTCGAAGAGCTTGCAAAGTGTGGTGCTGCTTGTATATGGGTGAAGGGTGAAGTGGTTATCAGCGAAGTGGGGCATTGAAATGTGTAACAATGCCTTTAAAGAGCTTGAGTGGTGTGATGCAGATAGGGATTTGCACCGAGGAAGCTCACTAGGATCACTCTGACATTTCCTAATAACTAGATAAGTAGATTGTATTTGTCCTATTCGATATTGATTTATAGGTGTTTCACCAGTTGTATGTCTTCTAAGCTGTTCGTTATAGTTTATGTGATCGAAGAGCGAAGTCCTATTTTGAATGATTATATCATCTCATATCTCTCTTCGTATATCCTCGAGGTCCTCCTTACATTCTTAATTGATGAGGTGATGCTTCCTACCTCTTCGATGCTACCCTGTAATGCCTCTTCGATTAAATGATTTCGATGAGGTTACTGATGTGAAGTCATAAAACGTTGGACATCTTTGACATGGATTATTGTAGTAACGCTAAGTGAGCTAAAGTAATTAGAATATATCGGTTCATCACAGTTATATAGAAAAATAATAATAGAGTTTATACATCCTAATCTCTAAAATAAACTCCATAGCTGTCTTTAAAGCATACAAATATTGACATAGTCTCATAGTACTGCAAAGTGGAATATAAGAGATAATAAGCTCCAAAGTATGATATATGAAAGCATAGCCTCCTTCTCGTACCCCATATAGCTCCATGTGCTATCCATATCCGCTATCCATAGTCTACTCATTTAAGAGTACTTGAGATAATAAGAAGCAAAACGTAAAATCTCATGTTAGACAACTGTCTGGTATGAGAAATCCACTTCTCAAAATATTATAAAAATCATATATAGTAAATAGGGATATAGGGTATGAATAGCCATACCTGACTTATTCCTACACCCAAGGAGTTGGCACATCAACACAATATATGTTAAACTACGATCACAAGTGGGAAAACATAGGGTATAGGGGTATCACACAACATATCAGGCACACATCAAACCTAGCATCCATCTCACATCCTTGCATCTCTCAGTTAAGTGCCTAGAATATATGATAACTCTTACAGATGCTCAACTCATTGCCCACGTAGATGGCTAGGGACTGGACACATGAAGACGTTCAAAATATGATTACACACAGACTACCCTATTCCAACAATGAGCATACAACCTTAGAGTTACCATCTATCCCTTAGTACACATACTAATGGTAGAACTATCTAGTAGTTGCTTAATCATGCCCACCCAAATGTCTAAGTACTGGACACACGAAGATGTCCAAAATATGGGTACATGCTGACTACCAAGTCCCATTAATGAGCATCATAACCTTATGTTCTACTCAACGAGGCATTAGCGAAACTCGTCCTCTCGGTCCATCACTAGATGCTATAGTCACTCACCATATTGACTCGTTATCTCCAGAATGCCTCTAGACACCCACTGCATGTCATAGTGCCATCGTACCAAAGTTTCAAAGTCATCGTCATTGCCGTCATGTCGAAACACTACGTCATCACTTCACTAGTCGCCACATGAAATCCAAGGTCATCCCGGGCCATTCGGAGTCATCTACTTCACTACAAGTTACTCCGAAGAAATCCTAAAGTTTCGCCTCGTCTCGACCAAAATTCCTAAATTTCAAGTTCTTGTCCGGGTATGCCCTGGGTCGAGCCCCAAGCATCTACTAAAAAACTCGAAGTAGCCTTCCCTTGACTCCAAGAACCTCCAAAACCACCAAACCGAATTTCTTGTTTGGGACCGACCTTAGCAAACACCCATAATTCCCAAGCATGACAGTAAGCACCCACTGGAGAACTTTTCAAGCTCGGCAACCGAACCCAATTTCTTGTATGGGACCGACCTCAAGCAAACACCCAAAATATGCTAGCATGACACCAAGCACCCCCGAACAACTTTTCTAGCCCGACCACCTAACAACAGCAATACTGGACACTAATCTACTCTAAAAATTGCCAATACAACCCCTAAAACCCTTAACCCGAAATGGGTTATTAGTCGTATCCTCAATCTCACTAATTACCCACTAAGCTGCTCCAAAAACTGCCAAACTTCAAACAACCATATCTTCTAGCCAGAAAGTCCAAATCGTTATCATGACCATTCTACAGAAAAGGAAACTATCATACCTTTCCAAAGAAATGGTCTTGGACGCTAAGTCGGCTTCTATCAAAAGTTATAACCGTTATAAGTTTTCAGGGGTAAAATCATCAAATAAAATTTCTTGGAGTCAAAGATGTCACTTCTAAACATCCTCCGAAGTTATAGTGTCGTACGACCCAATATAAATTTAAAAAACATATTTTACGACCCTTCGATACATAAACTATAGGTTGTTACCTTAACCAGGCACTCGCCTTCTCTTTGCTTATGGGTTTGAAGCCGTGCTAGCCGTCGAAGTTGACATTCCCACGACTCGATGCCTCACTCACAACCCCTAGAAAAATGAAGAATTAATGAAGGTTAGGCTTGATGCCTTAGAAGAGAGGAGAACAGAAGTAGAGCTCCTCGTAAAAGCCTATAAAAAATAGCCAAACATTATAACACAAGGGTGAAGCTCTGTCAATTCAAGGTTAGAGACTTAGTATCATGCTAGGTCTTTGCAAACACCAAGAACCCGAATGAATGGGTATTGAAGCCAAACTGGGAAGGGTCGTACGTGACCAGAGCTGCACACACCAATACTGCCTACCGCCTTACACATCGTAATGGCAATCATGTGCCCTACACTTGGAATCCAGAGCATCTTCGAGCGTATCATGTGTAAACTAATGCAACCCATAACCATAAGGTAAAAAACCTTTTTTGCAGTAAATAAATCTAAATGGAAGCAAAGCATTCCCAAGCATTCATTACTCAAACGTCAAGAACAAGGCTACCCAGCAGGGATGAGCCATACAAAGCTCTCTTCCTTGCTAGGGGAACGCCATGAGACAAGGATATCTAGAGAGGACGGGCCATGAGAGTCTCTCCTCTTCAACCGTGGAATTGCAAAATGGCCCCTTGAGAATGTATAAGCCTAACCACTCCCTCTTCCATGTCATGGATAGCATTACAAGGATGGCACGACCACCCATGTTATGATCCCAATTCTTTTGTCCGTCGTGTATTTCTCCATGAGGATGCGCAAGCTGATAAACCCTCCCCTCCGTGCTGGAGGTATTGACAAAATATGGGATGACACCTACGCCGTGGTCCCGATTTGTTCGCTTGCGATGCTACCCAACCCTCCAATAGGGCGGGGCACTGGCGCCAAAGTGGCACGATTGATAAAGTTGGGGATGAGCCCTAGGGGCAGTTATGTAATTTGTTACATAAATCTAACTCAATAATCATTCTCCTTCAAAATAAAAGGTGTTTTTCCTGTACATACTTTTTATAATGTGATATAAATAAATGGTTATTCAATTTAAGTGTATTAATAGAAAATCAATAAATAGTATCTTTTGTGATAGTAGTTACAATGTGTTGTAACCATGAGTAATCTACCACAACATAAATATACAGTTTTATTTATTCCTAGTCAAGATGTATCGATATTGGATATCAATACATCCATTGAGGGTTGAGTACGTGATGCTTTCCAAATATTGGGTAATGTATTTCTCACGGTAGTTGGGGACACCAAGGGGTTATGTATTGATAGTTATTGATAACTATGGAAAGACTCACTTGATAGTTTTCTATTGGTTAATATAACTAAGGTCAAACAGAGAATATCGATATGACAATATTACACAATTCTCTCGACTTGAGAATACTGTCGAGCTTCAATGCGGAAACTCGACTTTGATTATAGTTAAATCATGGTGCTGCGTCCATCAAATGACTATAGTTGGATCGATTGGAAGCATTGAAAGTGAAACACTATTCAAGAAAGAATTCATCTCCTCGGTTATATAACGTTAGTATCACAGGGTCAACTTAATTTCAACTCAAAGTTAAAAGTCTCCGAACAGAGCAGTACAATTAATGATAACTGTTATTATTGAACCAAGGACTTTGTGTTTGGACTATAAGGTTGAATGTGGATGGTACTAGAATTTTGACCATTACCAAATTCCATAAGTCCTAATGTGATATAGTTTTGACGAAGTGAATTGGTGTAAATAATTTTCACTACAAAGTAATGCTTAAATATGTAAAATTAGATTTTATTGAAGCAATATAAGTGATAAATTTGGCCAAAATGTCACACCACTAGCTAAGCATGAACAATAATATTCAAATTGTTCGACATTAATCGCAAACCGAATTTGCACCTAAGGTGTCAATACAACCTCAATATTGAATCCTCTGTCTACCACCCGTTTTAATTAAATTATAAATATTATAATTAATTAATATTTATGTAATATTAATTATAAATTTTTATTTGAATTGCGTTGATCAGTATTAAAAATAGTGCGTATATAAAAGTTATGTATACACTTGTCGATATACGATATCAATGTACATTTAATTATGATTTAAATGTAAAATATCTAATCTAGCTTGAAGTGATTTGAGGCAAAATAGGAGACATGTATGGCTAGCCATAATGGAGAGAATTAATATGTAATTTGATTCTAAAAGGTGCATAGATGGTTGAGAAAAAGAAATATATGTTCCTACCTTTGAACCCTTTTTCATATGCTACTTAACCATCTCTTGTCACTCTTTCTCATTATTTTTTCTAGGGTTTTTTCCTTTTCCTCTCCCCATAAAAATTGGTCGAAATCCTTCTCCCTCTCCCTCAAAATTCAAGAAATAAATACGGCAGATATCCAATTTAAAATCAAAAGGAACATGTGTAGCTTTCTCAATTGGGTTGCACCTATTGGAAATGTAGAACAAGTTTTGAAATGAGGCAATGTCGATTCAATATTCAAGGTATTCTCTTGGGAACTAGCAAGGTAAAAACCTTCATTTATGAATTTTTATAATTATATAATAATTGATTATGATATGATTTTGTTAATTGGTTGTTTATTATTACAATTCCCTATATGTATGTGTTATCAACATGTGATGTTAAAATATCAATATGTATGTATGTAAATACTCACATACACATGATTAGAAATCTTTCGGATATGTATGTATGTTTGGACATATGATGTTGGCCATGAAATCAAAATTCAAATTTTCTTTCAGTTTTAAATTTAACAGTGTTTAAAAATGAATTTTAATCTATACAAGCACTATGTATGTAATTATATATATATATATATATTTATTAATTAAGTAAATTCATTCACATGTGTTACTATTTTGTAACAAAGTAAATTACAATTTCAACTTTATATGCAGATGTCAAATTTTAAATGAATAAGTATATAGAGTAAATATAATGTATGCATATAAATGTGTGTGTATCATTCATTTGTTAAAAAATAGTTATTAATTTTTTACATAATTTATGTATATACACACACACATAGAAGTTTGAGATGTTTTGAATGCTAGATAAAAGAAGATTAAATGAAGGCTAAAAGTTTTCCATCCATTCATCTCCTTAATTGTCACATAAATATCTTTTACTCTTTCTTTTAATAACCATTTAAATGCACTTTTACCAACCCAATTTGATTCCTTCTATTGATATTGTTTGATCTATTCAAATATTTTTAATCGATTATGTTACACACATATTTTCTAAACCCTTTTGAAGGCAAGGTGACATAGCACCCAGATCAGAATGGGAAGCCCTCACAATAAAGATGAACTGCAAAAAGGAAAAGCAAATAATAAAGTGAAGTCAAAAGAATACTACGCTTGGAAATTGTAGGACGACGATAAAGATTCAAACTGCTCCAATCCCTTAGTTTTAATGTTGCACTATGATACTGAGCCCAAAACTAGATATGGCCAGAGGATGCAACAAATAATCTACAGCTACAATATACTCTTAGGTTAGGAGCAGGGAGCCTATTCAAATTCAAGTTCCTACTTCGATTTCAAATGTTCCTACTCAAATTCAGAAGTTACCACTTCAATTTCAAACCTCCCGCCTATACCTAGAATTTAGCTGCTCAAATTATAGTTTCCCACAAAAGATGCATCAGCAATCCATACACAGAAAACTAACAACGCGAATGGGTGACACATAGCAGGATCCAAAGGTGGAGATTAAGATAACAAAGGAAAAGAGATTGTGGTAATCCACATGCATCTTTACACTATAAATAGGAGAGACCCTGCAATGTGTAGGGGGATCCATCTTTGGAAAATTGAAAGAATTATACCTTTTACTCTTATTCTCATCCATGTAAAGTTATATCAAGGAGAAATATATAAACAAAGATTTGACCAATGGACGTAGGATTTCGAAATAATATGAACCATGTTTCTTATGTCTTTTATTTTGATGCATTATTGCTTAATTATTTAGCTTCAAATCCCTTCCAACTTTGATTTGTAAGTAGAATATAAACCTAATTTAAAATTTTAATGAACAGTTAGAGTGCAACTACCTGGTTGCATACGCTTCCAACAATACAATCATTACTCAAAGGCAAATTTAATATCGCTTAAATTTGTTGATTCCAAAATTGTGGAAGTAATTTATAAGCCTCAATTACTCCACGATCATCTGAGGTGTTGTGAGACAAAAAATCCCATCAACATTTTTGGCACTAGAAGGAGGGCCGAACCTTCATTTCCCTATTTTCAGTAAGCTCCGCCTACATCTCTCATACAAACCATGAATCCCATTGATCCATTCGTTTCCTTCACTTAAAAACAGTCAATCATAGCTTCCAAAGCTTGAACTGAGGTAAAAGCCTCCGTTGAAACCTCCATGGATCTCGTTCTAACCATGATTCAGACCTTCTCTAACCAGGCAGACCAAAGGATGAAGGGGATAAAGGAAACAATGACTCAAGGTAATTCCCTTCGACTAATAGCACCACTACCGTCATAACCCATCGCTATCACTCACAAAGCATGCTAACTATGCAGCCGATGAGTGATAACGACACTCTTAGAAATGAGAACTAATGGGTGAGACTGGCCAATGAGACAAAACCAAGTCATCCATTATTCAGTCGCCCCTGTGAAGAGAAAGCAAGTTCAGTTTGCCCTCAATAATGACAGGGCTACCTTATCCTTCAAGGATGACTCAATCCACTCTCAATTCGAGGCTTATTCGCTTTTCCCTCCTCCTATTCCTTCTATTAGAGAAATCCACGAAGTCTCTTTGGATATAAAGCTACTGGCTAGCAAGAAGAGAAAAGCAAACAAGCAGCGAAGGCTCGACAACCCAGATGACCTTATATGTCCTTAAGATAACACCACAATGAGAGAGGAATAACCTCGGTTTTCTAGTTCCAATGTCACATTATGATACCGAGCCCAAAACTAGACATGGTCACATGATGCGGCTAATAATCTAAAATTATAATACTTGGAACCACAGTGTAACCAAACCCCCAAATAACGATTAGAAGTTACTGCTACACTGCGGCACAGAAAATCATACTAATGGTGTCAAAGCATAATACACCCCACTTAAAAAAGACTGTATACGAATGATGATATACTGCACTCATGGACCGATATACACAAATGATAGAACTACGCAAACAATCCCGCATTAAAGGGGAATAAGGAAGAGCTACCCCCTCTTTCTTCTTACATCTAAAAGAGAACATAATGACTTGGTGTGCCGCTATCAGAAGGGTGTCACCATTAGATAAACTTAACAAAGAAACAAGCCTCTATCGGAGTATGGCAAGCACAGGAGCAAAAGGACAAATTGAGCTGTAGCTTTTTACCAATATCTGTCATTGACCCATTCCGAGTAGGCCATAAATGAACACTCCGTGTGTTAAGTGACCCAGTAAGCCCAACTATTATTCCTGAAATCTAATGTGATACTATGATTTTCATGCTCAAAGTTGCACTGCACTTATCAAGGACCCCTTAAGAAGTACCACAAGGAATCCAAAGTATTCTAAGGGTTGCGCATGGGGTTACCCAAACAGTGCTCCATTGTAGTTCTTCACTTGTTAGGGAATGATAAAGACACGAGCAACCTTATCGAGCAACTTGCATATATCAATATCAAGGGCTGGTTGGAACACATGCATACAGAACTTGGGCTAACACCACAGGTTAGAGCAAAGCAACTCAACTCCACCCACCATCAGCTCAATGTCAGATAAACACGGCAAGCTAAGGCTACTTAAATAGAGCTCAAGCATTGTTCTGCATTTACAACACAAATTTCACCTCCATTCTCAAAGTAGTATCATACCAACAATACACAAGCAGACCGCACAAGTCAACCCTAAGGATGTCAATAACACCTAGGGCTAAATAAGAGGGGAATGCCTCATCACATTCTTGTTCTTGAATAGGTGCGGCTCAAATGTCATCCAATTCTCAGGTCAAGAGTAGGGAGTCTATTCAAGTTCAAGTTTCCAACTCCAATTTCAGCTGTTCCCACTTAAATTCAGAAGTTCCCACTTCAATTTCAAACCTCCCACCAATACCTAAAATTTAGCTGCTGAAGTTATAGTTTTCCACCAAAGATGCATCAGTAATCCATACACAGTAAACTAACAATGCGAATGGGTGACACATGGCAAGATCCAAAGGTGGAGATTAAGGTAACAATGGAAAAGAGATTGTGGTAGTCGACGTGCGTCTTTACACTATAAATAGAAAAGACACTGCAATGTGAAGGGGGGGTCCTTCTTTGGAAAATTAAAAGATTGTATCTTCTGTTCTTATTCTCATCAACGTAAAGTTATATCAAGGAGAAATATATAAACAAGGATTTAACCAATGGAGGTAAGATTTAAAAAGAATCCGAGCCACGTAAAATTCCCATATCTTTTATTTTGACGCATTATTACTTAATTATTTAGCTTTAAATCCCTCCCAACTTTTATTTGTGAGTAGAATATAAACTAATTTGATATTTTAACGAACAGTTATAGTGCTACTACCTGGTTGTGTAAGCTTCCAGTGACACAATCATTACTCAAAAGCAAATTTAATATCACTTAAATTTATTGATTCCAAAATTCTGGAAGTAATTTAAGCCTCAATTACCGTGCGATCATCTGAGGTGTTGTAAGACAAAAAATCTCATCAACAGTTTTTGCACTAGTGGACCGAACCTCCATTTCCCTATTTTCTATAAGCTCTACCTACATCTCTCCTACAAATCATGAACCTCACCGATCCATCCATTCCCTTCACTAAAAACAATCAATCATAAGTTCCAAAGCCCAAACTGAGGCGAAAGCCTACGTTGAAACCCCCATGGATTCCGTCTTAACCATGATTCGGACCTTCTCTAACCAGGCGGACAAACAGATGAAGGGGATAAAGGAAACAATGACTCAAGGTAATTCTCTTCAATTAATAGCACTACCACCATCCACAGCCCACCGCTATCACTCACCAAGCACTATGCAGCCGGTGAGTGATAACGACACTCTTAGAAATAAGTATGGTGGGACTGGCCATTGAGACAAAACATAGTCATCCATTATTTAAACACTATTGCAAAGAGAAAAGAAAGTTCAATCTGTCCTCAACAACGATAATGCTACCTTACCCTTCAAGGATGACTCGATCTGCTCTTGATTCAAGGATCATTTGCTTTTCCTTTCTACTAATCCTTCTATCAGAGAAATCCCTAGAATATCTTTGTATATGAAGCTTTCGACGAGCATGAAGAGAAAAGAAAATAAATAGCGAAGGCTCGGCAACCCAGACGACCCCATATGTCCTTAAGATAACACTGCAACGTGGGAGGAATAACCTTGGTTTCCTTAGATCCCTCAGCACCTTTAGGCGTCTTATCTTCCTGGGTCTCTGCCTCTTCCTCCCTAATAATCCACCTTTGAATACTAGTCTGACCAAAACACACGGGTATTTGTTGATTTGAACAATGATTCCGATGATGGGATGAAGCCTAGTATAGGTTCAAAATCTGAGAACCCCCTGCCATTATGAAAAAATCTGGAAGAACATTACGGTGGTCCAATTGTTAAGGATATTCACACTTTTTTGCTTGGAGACTAGGAAATTCAGTTGTTGGGTCCTCAACACCAACCATCATCCGGGCTAAGCATGGAGCCAAAGTGATTGAGATGCACACTGATTTGAAAGTCTTAAGGAAAATAAATACCAATGTCAGAAGAAGAAACGAGATTGGAAGCCTATTACACTTCAGATCTTTCATAGAAATTAAATTGAAGCAACTGCTATGACTGCACACAAAAATGCTTGGAACTGCACTGGGAATCTCAAGCCTCATTCTAAATTATCTGCATTACTTATGTAATAAACATTGTAATTATTATGAAAAATATTTATACAATGAACTAGAATATTCAACGGTCCAAATCAGTATAAAAATGATCTGCGTTAATGTTTCTAATATGGCTAAATAACTAGATGTATGGATACTGGACGACCCAAACCAGTATAAAAAATTCTCATGTTAGTTATGTTAACATGGCAACGCTAGATGTAGGGATATTAGACGTTCATCGATTATCAAGACAAAACTAAAAAAATGCGGCTCGGCTTTTAAGCCAAACTACCGAATAGGCGTAGGGATATTGGACGGTCCGAACCAGTATAAAAACCTCTCTATGTTAATACTTTTAATATAACCACACTAAATGTAAGGATATTAGGCAGCCTGAACTAGTTATAAAAACCATGCGCATGATTTGAAATGGTTGTAAACACGTGAACTGACTTCATGGTCAAACATCAGTTTACCCCCAAATAGCAGGGTAGATCGTGCCAAGCGCACGAACATGAACCTGCCTCCAAACAAAGGGCAGGTCACACCAAGCTTGCAGCAAAATACGCATGTCAAAAGCTCAGGTCAGGATTCATGAGTGGCACAAGAAGTAAATTCAGAAAATGGCAAGGAAATATGATACATGGAATGTACTGCAACCTATAGATCAAGTACAATTCCAAAAACTACTTAGAGCCTGCCAGGTAAGCATCAAATATAAGGTTTTTCTTATATTATTTAAAATCCTGTTAGAATACACTTAAATACTTTGCTCATATATACACAACCAATATTTTTACAAACACCTAAAAAGGTAAAAAAGAAAAACAGTGCACTCCAATTAAAAGGAACCGTATCACAAGTCTGACTCAAACTTGAAGGAAGAACAAGTTATAATCCTTCTTCGATGGTATGATCTGCAGGAATGCAGTATGTAACATTAAGGAGAGCTTCCCTCAAGTTGAAGGATGGGAGGTGGGTCATTCAGTTCAATAATGACAATCGATAAACTACTGGGGGCAGAACAGCTGTAAGTAGAATGAGGATCATAATTGGTGCCAGCCCAATGGCTGCGTAGTTCTACAGATCAAATTCAAAATCTGCCCGATTGTAAAAGAAGGTCAGATCAAACCTTGGCCAGAAGTGAGTGAAAACGTCAACTACACGCATCACACCAATCTCTTCCTTAACTTTACCTACCTTAACATCGTGAAGCTTTTCCAACAAGGAAGCCCTATTTAACATCCTCAAGAAACTATGATAGAGTCCAGACAAGCTTTGCATTCTAGGGTGAATATTTCAAGGGCATTCACACGTCGAGAGACCCTTCTAGTTCATTCAATCTCTTATAAAAGTTGATCCCTTATTTTCTCGGTGGTTCTAGAAAAAGGACCAAAGAGCTCTTGCACAGAAGAAAGGTAAGGTGAAGTTGTCAAGTTGAAGGACATGAGGTGGTTCATTCAGTTTAATAATGACAACCGATGAACGACTGGGGGCGACGTAGTTGTAAGCAGAACGAGGATCATAACTAATTCCGACCCAATGGTCATCGTATTCCTGCGGGTCAAATTTAGAATCTGCCCGATTGTATAAGAAGTTCATATCAAACCCTGGCCAAAAGTGAGTGAAAATGCCAACTACATGCTTTACATAAATCTTTGCCTAAACTTTACCTACCTTCACATTGTGAAGCTTTTCCATTAAGGAAGCCCTACTAAACCCTCCTCGAGAAAATGCGACATAGTCCAGATGAGCTTCGCATTCTAGGGTGAATATTTTATTCTCAAGGGCATTCACATGTCCTATGGTGACCCTCCTAGTTCGTTCAATCTCATATAAAAGTTGATCCCTTGTTTTCTCAATAGTCCTAGAAAGAGTACCAACAAAAGAAAGGTAAGTTGAAGTGAGTGTTCCATAGGTTCCCAATTCCTTCTTATAACGATCCTCAAACTCATTAAATTTAGTCTCATAATAATTTTCCAAATCATTCTTCCATTTAAGAAAATCGTCTGGATCAGCCGTAAAAGGAAGTGCGAGGGCAACACCTAGTCTAGAAGTAAAACACAGATTCAACCCTGTAGAAAGTGTATCTTCAACACTAATCTGCTTTGCAATCTGCACATCTAATTCTTCAACTTTATGTTTCAAAGCTTTAATTTCATTCGTATATATGACCTCAAATACATTTTCAACATCTTTCAATAAACCTTCTAATTCTGCAACCCTAGCCATACCTTTCAAAATTGGCCACCTCTGGGTCTTGATAAGAAGAAGTGGTCTGAAAATCAACGAGCCCATACAATATGAAATTAAAGAGGAGTACAAATATGTAAAATAAGTGCTAGAAACTGGCAAACTTCGCAAAGAAATTTCAGTTCACATTACATATATACTACCACGAGTACAATGTCCAACAATGTAAATCTACAAAGTCATTTCCTAACTCAAGCTCCAACAATACTACCCTAAGAAACTTAAGATAAACTGACCAAAAGCGGGGTTGAATTGATAGGAAAGGTCCTTTAGGGGTCATAGCAAGCCCCAGCCTAATGGTCCATTGATCCTCCTGCAGTTAATTCGAAACTAACATAAGAAATTCTGATCAAGTGAAGGGTAGAAATATTCGAGGACATCCCTGGCACGATGCTAGAGAACCTGCTCCTTTTCACTCTTAATTTTTCCCATCTATGTTTTTCTGAGAGGGAGGCGATCCTTTCTTGAGCTGCACTCAAAAAATCCTCAAGGTCATATATTCGGAGTACTGCCTTCTTCCTTGTGTTTTCTAAGGTATCGATTAGCCGAGCCATAGTTTTTTTAGTATTTCTAGCAAAGTTGTCGAAGTATCTAATGGCATCGGTCTTCCATCCTTCCCTTCTCTTCTTTCGCTCATTGGTCAAAGAAGGAGCTGCGCTTACCAAAGGAGCATGAACAGAACCCGAACTAGGCTTACCTACTAGTTTTCCTCCTTTGGCATCTCCCTCTTCCTAAATATGGTAGGCAAGTTGTGCAGATAGGTCTTCTATAGTTTTATTAAATTTCTAGATGTCTACTTCATAAACAATCCCGTAAAGTTTCTCCCCATTTTTCATTGACTGACGCATCTTACCTAACCCTAACTCAACAGCAATAAGCCCAGTACACAACTTGGTGTTAAGTTGATGTTGTCGGTTCAGCATATCTTTCACCTCTTTGAGCTCCATATCGTCCTCCTTTAAACACTTATTAAGTCTTTCATTAGCAATTATATGACAGACATTCTCCTCTTCTGTGACCGCGGGAGGGGCCTTCACCTCAAACTCATGCCCTCCCATATCATCTTGGCCATGAATCATAGGGGAAGAAGGGATGTTGGATTCAAGAATCCCATTAAACTCAGGTAAAGAGCCATAAGGACCAACCTAGTAAGCAATAATCAAAAGTTCAACTCAAGGAAACTCAAAATACATAGTGTTAAAATCAAAATGGGAATATGTATTATTAACTACATTATCATACGATAAATACAATAAACCCATGTACAAAAGAAACATACATATAATAAAAAAGGGAGGAAGGATTTAGTCCTTATATAAGTCTCTAAACCTAAGCCTAAACACTCCAAGTGGGAGTTATCAGGCGGGATGGAGTCACTTTCTAAGGTATATCGCCGTTGTCTTAGCACAAAGTCACTAATAGCTTCTTTTTCTTGAACTACTTGGTCAATCCTGGAAAGTAATCCCTAGGTCTCATCCGTAAGTTTTGTAAAAGATTCATCTAATTCTTTCTCATGCCTGCTGAAAGTCGCAACACTAAGGCCAAGACAATCTAAAGTCTTAGATATGAGCCTGGCTTCACTTTCCCTCAAAAGTGTTGTAAATGTAATTTCTTCAGAAGACTAAAACATGCAAAAAACAACAAAGATGACCTAGTCATTCATTAAGTACTAACGGAGTAAAATAACAAAAAATGGTCATTCAAGACAAAGTCAAGAGGTAATCCTATTCAGTCGTACACCAGAAAATTGATACAAAAAGTTCAAAGTATTTACATTGGGATTTGAAAAGACCTCAGTCTCCTTAGCCACATCAGTATCCTTAGAAACCCCACCATCCTAGGGTTCCTCATCCCCAGCAGTTCGTACAAAAGCAGAAGTAGGGGCATTCTTCTTGGAAACCTCCTCGTCCCATTAGGTCCGACAGTAGGCGTAAACCCTATCAATTAAAGCCCAGTCCCCCAAGAAATCAAGCTTGATCTTGGCACCAAACTCACATCGACCTGAGACATATAGCTTGTAGGCTACGGTGGAAGTACTCTCGTTGAGTTCCTACTCTTTCTCTTCTAACACTCGGACTTTCGAGGCTAAGGCTTCCGCTGTAAATTTGGTCACCCTCTCAGCCTCCTCCCAAAACGCCTTAAAATCATCCTCGATTTTGGCCTTTTCAGAACCAATTTGAGCTTTTTCAGAAGCAAGGTTGGCTTTCTCAGAAGTCGTTGAAGTGAGACTCGCTTCAAGTGTAGCAATCTAGGTACAGGTAATGACCTGGTCACCTTCCCACTTTTTCCGGGTCTCAATTGCCAAAGCTCCAAGCTAAAAAAAAGGAAAGGAAACAAGAACGAGTAATGAGTAATATATAATAATAATAGTAATAATAATAAGGGAAAGAAAAGCATTTACATAGGACCGAGTCTTTTCCATCTCGGACATAAGATAAGATCAGAAAAAGAAATCTTAGGAAGTGGAAGAGGGAAAATAAAATGAGGAGATGAAGCAATGCTGGACAAATTATCCAGCGCAACCTTCCCTACCCTCTTGGTAAGTTCAGATCCGACCCGCTCAGGAAGAGACGAAAATCGAGTGCCGGTGGAAGGAAGGCTCCATAGAGGAGCAATAGGGAGAGCCATTAAGGTAGAAATGGTAGGAACCATTGAAGGATAGAGGGAAGCTGAAGTGGTCAACCTCTTGGGGTCCCGATCAGAATCTGTGCTAGAATCGTGCTTTCTGTATGAACATACACCTTGGATGATTTGTTATGGAGTGCCTTCAAAACATCCCTATCCATGTCACCTACATATAAAAGGAACAAAATGCCAAGATCAGAAGAAGTTTTCTACGAAGGTCAGAAACATAAGAATAATAAATCTAAAATATATTGTAAACAAGTTATGCCCCTAGACTTAGTGAAAGTCGAGGAAGGCTTAAAGATATTGCAAGAAAATATGTGATTTGGGCACAGAAAATTATGTTTTTCAGTATATCATTATTAAAGAACTTTTTTATTTCCCTCTCCTTCGCGTCTAATCCTAAAATGTGGTTCTAATGCAATTCATATGATTTAAGTTCCTCCTCAAAAAAATGATACGAGTAGGATATTAACGAAAAGAAGAAGGAAAATTATCTGAGGTCGAAATAAAGTAGTACATATCAACCCATCTTTGAGTCTTCCAAGGCACATCCAAAAGAACCGAATTTTTGGCTAAGGCATAGAAAAGGGCAGCGTCATCCCTTGAAGGAACTCCGTTAATGTCAAATAGAAATTGAAGTCCTCACAAGAGAGGTCATAACCATTCTCAGCATAAAGAATAAAGGTGGCTATCATAAGAGCAAAAAAGAAAGGAGCAAGTTGGATAGGCATGAGATCAATGGCGGAAAACCATTAACGAAATAGGGGGAGATAAATCCCATATTGTATATTTTCAGTGTTAGGAGGGTAAAACCCATTGAGGGATTATTGGTATGCTCATGAGGTCGGGAACCCTGATCTCATAACCTATGAACCCAAATTGATTTAAAATGCCCTCTGTAACACCCCTTCAAAAATGGGAATAATAGTCCCACATCGTGGATAATACTATAAAGTGGGTGCTCTGATACCAATGTAACAGCCCGCACCTCACTTAACGTAGATATTGTCCCCAACTTAGTCACCTCCACCTCATGAGCCACGCCAAGGTGTGGGGTTTTGTTCCTCAAAAGGCGAGACGAAGATGACTTGAGAGCAGTTGCACACCGAAACCGAGTCGCATAATGTTACAATGCTAAGGTCAAGAATCGGACCTTTGAGATCGATGACCTGGTTCACAAATTAATCTTTCCAGGCCCTAGGAAATTGGGCCCGGTACGGGAAGGTCCATATGCAATAGAGCAAAAGCTTGGAGATGGTACTTTTAGGCTAGTTACAGTTGATGGGATTTCACTCCCGAGGGCAAGGAATAGCGAGCACTTACGACACTATTTCACTTAGAAATAAATTCATACATAATTGAATAAAGCCATCTAATAAGACATGATCTGTTATTTCCCATCTTCAATAAGTGAAATGCCTTTTTAGATCTGCTTTTCTTTCTTTACATAGCTCAAGAGTTGTGAAATATGACCGACTCGAATGAATCTGCATGTGTATAATGTTGGTATGCAGGTTCCTAGAGTTAGGTGCCAACCAAACTTATATGGTCCATGTTTGGACCCTTGGAGTTCAACCGTTCTTGGCGCTCGGAGATGGATGCCAAATTAACTCTTACCCTTAATGTGGGGGCAGGAGTATAAACCAAATGGGATGTGATTTGACCATCCATTAGCTAACTCTTACCCTTGATGTAAGAGCAGGAGTATAATTCAAAATGGATGTGACACAACCATCCAATCACTAACACCTTGCCTATGGTAGGCAAGACGAAAGATCCATGCCCGGTATAAGATGGGATCTTACCTATAAACTTTGGTCAATGCCCATAGTTAGACGTGATTGAAAGTAAATGTCCTGGATAAGGATGTGCAAACTACAATCTTAAGTAGTTAGCTCAAACCAGCGCCCAGAGCTTGGCGCGATTGGATGTCATTATCCTGGAAAAGGATACTTAAACCATTGTGCTAAATCATTCACTAGAATGATAAAAGGCCGGCAAATCACTGAACAGACTAATGCCTTAGTCCGACAATAATCATGGAAAGGAATAGATCGTGAATACAATAAATGGAAAATGAATTTCTTAAGTACTTAGACAAATTTGTACAAAGATTTGGCAAAACAAAAGTCTTTATTATTCACAGTAAAAATAAGACTTGGAAGAAAAAGTAGAAGTTTTATTTACACTTAAGCTAGAAAGAAATTAGCGGAGGGCGAATCCGCACAACACCGGTCGAATAACAAAAAGCGAACAACTAAAAGGAACCTAAGTGCTACTGACAACCAAAAAACATAAAGAAGACATATGATCACTTTTCGATCCTCTTCTTTCTCTCTTTCCTCTCCTTATTCTCTAAAGATGATGGCGCACTGTATCCTTTTGATTGCTTCCATATCTTTCCACCGCTTCCTTTACCTTTGGATGGAGTGCTCTGCGATGATCCAGCTGGCACGCTCTGGGTGCTCCTAGGTGGAGAAAGGGTGACGAGAGCATAGGTAGTCTGACTAAGCAAAGATATGGATAGAGAAGGAGGAAAGGTCTATATCTTCTCTAGCTTGAACTTTTTGACTAGGACAAGTTTCTACTCAAGCGAACTTATAGTGGGACCCCACAAGGGCTCAAGGACCCAGTGATAACAACCTCATCGTCGGTCTAAGCTCCCTGAAGCTGACCAGCCCCTTCATCCTGCAAAGCATCTATCATTTTCTCACCAAGCCCAGGAGTCTCGCCAGTTATCCCGAATGGAGACCTTTGTCAGGAAGTGGGACGATCTGGGGCTGACCTGAAACTTGAGAGATATAAAAAGAGAGAATAGCGATGTCAATCTGCGACATATGGAGTCTCTGAAATACATGTGAGGTCAGAGAGATACCTCCTTTAGTTTGGGATTCAGTGTAGGCTGGAGTGCCACTGGAATTCCCTTCTAGGATGGTAGAAAGGAAGGTGGATTTGGGCATTTAGGGTTGATCTAGATTATATCCTGGCACCGGACCTGAGTCAGGAGCGATTTTGGAATCGGAGGCGTCCCAACTAGTGGCATCTTGAGGTGATGATTCGGAGCCTTCGACTAAGTCTTTTTGCACTGTATCGGCCTGCTCCGGATAGAGAATAAGCTGGCCCTCTCTTAGCACCCTGGGCTCATCTTCTATTAAGATCTCCTTTTCAAGCTATTCTAGATCCACCTTACCACCTTTCAAGAATTCTTTCTCCTTTGTAATTACTTGTTCCCAAGCAAGGGCTAGAACTATGTGTAATCATGGTCAAACCACTCTAAGTTGTGGAACTTGAGAACATTTGCATTATACTTGTTGAGCATTCGTTCGAACTTCTCCATCATTCGCTGTTTAGTAGCTTCAACTTCCTTTTTGATGAGCGTGTCCACATCTTGAGCACATGCGACCGCCTTATCCCTTTCATCGCAAGTAGCGAGCAGCTCTTCACAGCAATCCTAACTTGTTGGAGAACTTTGTTCTTCTCTTTTGTTTCACTCTCGAGCTTGGCTAACAACTCGATCACCTTCTTGTTTGAGGCATCTCTTTCCAGCACTAAATCATGATTTCGATGGTGCGCGGTTTCCATCTCATCGCGATGCTTGGTTCTCTCATTTTTCTAATGATTTGGTAGCATCCTTGGCCCTTTTCTCGGCTTTAGCTTGTGATTTTCTCAAGTTTTCAACTTTTCCATCGAGTTTAGCAATGATCCTTTATCTTGCGCCTCTAAAAGTATTAGATTATCGATCTCAAGTTTTCTTTCCCTCAATACTGTAGAGATCTTCACAGTTATTTGCTTCCATTCATTGTATTTATTCTAAGCTTCTGATACGTAAGCGACCATCAATTCCTTTATCCCTGACAGAATGTCATTTAGATTGGGCACAAACATAAGTTCATCAAATCATACATCCAGGAACTGTTCCCTTAGTTCATCCATTCAAACATCGATGGCAAGCTATTGCTTCATTGTAATGACAGGAGCTTCAGTCAGCTTCTTGTTAACCTAGTGATGGGAAGTCTCGGAACTGCTCTTATGATTCTTGCAGTCAAAAGATCGACTGGAATGGGATGGTGCCAAATGCTGCACAGATGTAGAAGCTGGAGGGAGTGCACGAGAAACATCACCTGACTGAAAGTCATCACGGCGGTCAGAATGCTTGTCCGATCCTCTGGGCAGAGGTGATCTAGACCTGGAACGATATCTGGAGGCAAAGTCATAAGATGGATAGTCTCTGTTGCGACTGCCTCTATCATGGCTAGACTGGTAATTGAATTTGGAATCTCGACCACTACCTTGATGGTATGTGCTTGGATGATGCCTATATGGTCGAGATATGTTTTCCTCAAGAGATTGAAATACATACTTCTTCCTCTCCATGGATCCGGTAAAAGAAATGGAAACAAGTTAGATTCGATGAGTAAGGACACAAGTCAAGTGCGATGTAGTGCCATGAAGTGCACGTGTGCACGAGTATCCTAGTGTCCCCCCGATGGACCATGCTTTGGAGCTTTACTCATAGAAGTGATCTCTCTCTCTCACTAGTACGAGTGATGTCTTCATCAAAGAAGAGGGGAGAGTCGAGACCCTCTAAGCTCATGTTCCCAATACCGAAGGAGCCAAACTCGGTAGGAATTGGCCCTAAGTTAGCAAATGTATCTATTGAAGGAAGAGAAGGTGTTTTCTCCGTGGTTGTGACAGGTGGAGGTTGTGTAGAAGTCTGCGCTTTTGTAATCTTCACAACTAGCCTCTTCTTCAGAACAAACTATTGCTCGTCCTTGGATTGCTCAACCAAAGGCTCATGGCCTACATTAACATCGTCATGGCCAGCTTCGCCAGCTTCACATATGATTTCACCTTCTTCGGCGTGTTCTTGCTCTCTTTCAACTTTAGCCTCTAGACAAGGGACCAGGAGCACGTTGGGATTTATATCACCACATATAGGCAAGTTATTATCGTCATCACCATCATCGTCCGAAGACACTTGGACTAGACCAGTGCTACAGCCCGCTTCCAACAAATTATAAGCTAGGAGATTCTCATCGAAGTGAAGAACTCCAATGTCTCTATCCCCCATCGGAAGTGCCATAAGAATTTAATGGCATTTGCAAGAGTCGCACCGTTGGGTCTCGCCGGAACATCTGAATGATAGAAAGAATATGATTTAAGCTTGCAAATCCGCAAGGCGGGTTCACAACAAAAAAATAAGGTATAACTTACGTCTAGATTACCACCTTCGTGCAAACCTAGGTGGAGGTGATTTTGGATGAAGTCGCGAGGTCGGCGATGCTGAGGAGATGGGTTTTTCGAGTAGGCGGCAGTGTAGTGGTTCTCGATTTCTGGATTTGGGTATTGTTTTGGGTATTTGTTGCGATTGAAGTGGATTAGGATGGTCGTGGTGATTTGTTTTGGCGATTGAGGTAGGATGGTCGTGGTGATTTTAAGAGGTTAGGTGATGGTGTGGTTGCGAACTTGAATTCGAGGCGGAAGATGTGTGTTGTTCTCGAGTGTCAGATGGGGTTCGTTGCAGTTGCAAATGTGGTTTGATGGTGGGTTTGGCTATATGCAGGGGAGGGGCGGCAATTGGTATATTAGTGAGTGATGTAGTGTGCAAGTAAATAGATGGTTTGAGCTTGATGTAAGTGTGCGATGTATGAGTTTGATGTGCACGGTTTGATGTAGTGCTTTTTGTAAGAAGGTCGCTGGTGATTGGGTGCTCGCGGTTTGTATGATGGAGATGCTGGTGTTCCAATGGAGTGCGGGCAGAGTATACTGTTTCAGGTGATGAAGTGACTGTTCGATTGGGTGCAAGGTCGTTGGGGATGTCGTGATTGAGGATGTTGTGGTGTTCGAAGTCGTGATTCTTCGACTTGGGTTTTAATTATTTGAGTGGATTGCTCAGGTTGGAGGATGTTTGGTAGGGGTTGAGGTAGTTGTGAATTGGGTAGCGATGTGGTGATGTGAAGGAAGTTGTCATGTAGCAGTGGGAGGATGGTGGAGCTATGTAGCAGCTGTTATGGCTTGGTAGAAAGATGGTGAATGTAGTGAAGCGGTCTCTGGAACTGGTGTGCTGTGGCTAATATGGTTATATGAATTGTGGAGCAAATCTTGACTGCAGTTTGTTGGTAGGTTGTTTGAATTGTTGCTGTTTTGTTTGAAAGGTTGTATTGGTTGAAGGGTTATTGTTTTGTAGCAGAAGTTGGAGTCTTGACTGTGACCGTATTGATGGTATGAAGTAGCAGGAAGTAGTAGGAATTAGCAGGTAGTTGACAGCTTATAGTGACAGTTTGATTGGTCGGAAGGCAAATGTGGTAAGGAGAAAGTTGATGTGTGGCAACAGTGTATTCAGGTGATTACAGTGGTGGGTAAGAGGGTTGATTCGTCTGTGAGATAGTGGTAGATGAAGGCAAGGCCTATGTGATGAATCACTTCGGGTTTTGCAACTTCAATTTTGATTGCGCTAGATGTTGTAGGAATGTGGAAATGTAGAAGCTGTACTGTTGTTGTGGGGTGAAATGATTGAAAGTGGCAGAAGAAGTTCAGGTGGTTTACTGTTCAAGGAGGAAGTAATTGCAGTGGAAATATAGTTGAATTTGAAGTGTGGTCTGTTGATTGCACTAGAATGATTTAGTGGTGAATGGGTGGTGGAAGAACTGTTGAGCAGTGATATGGAGATGTTGAAGTGTTGAATTTTATGTAACAGAGGTGGTTGCACAGAGAAGCAATGAGAGGCAGTTATGCAGAGACCAAAAACAGGGGCTGTGCACAGTGAAGCATAGTTTTGTATATTAGGTGAAAATTTGTAAAAACGACGCAGAAATTGGAAAATAAAATTGAAAATGCAATAAACTCTTTTTTTTAATAATGAAAAGGCAAATGGAAGAGGAAACTAGCAAACAACAAACACCAAAATCAAAATGCACACAAAAACACTCAACACAACAATAATTTTTTTTCTTTTTACTTTTTGAATGCAACACACACAAAAAAACACACACACTAAAATCAAACACAAATAATTCGAAGAATAGAAAATTAAAATCAAAGATAATTCCCCGACAACGGTGCCAAAAACTTGTTTAACGGCAAATTTTCTATTGATTAGAAAAATGCCGATAAATTTTGAAATGAAATAACCGCAAGCGTACAACGTACAATTTTAGTACGTGGCGAGTACGGGTCAATCCGCAGGGAATTTTTAAGATTTTAAAATTTTCAATTCATTCAAATTAGACCAAAGTGAGAGGAAATTGTTAACTACAAAAAAGAAGCTAAATCTAGAATTAAAATGTGATTTAAAAACTATTGGACTAGAGAACAATTTAGGGATAAATCCACTCTCATATTTTTGTAAATCAACAAACAATAATTTATGATCTCTAGTTTTGATATTAAGTGAAATAATTGTTGTATTTATCATAAGTATTGTTCGTTTATGTTATTAATTAACATAACTCAAACCATCAAACTATAATACAACAATTATGCCGCTTAGAAATTCTCATAAAAATGAAGCCAAAGCAAAAACTATTTTAAGTATGATCTATTTACTATTGTAACTAGTAATATAGATCATCAAATTTCATTTTTACTTTCATTTCAAAATCAAAAATTAATTATCAAATGATGATGTAAATGGTGTTTATGTTGAATAAGAATAGCTCATTTGCATAAGCAATATAAGCTATCAAACCCACTTGTATAAACTTACATCAAAATTCACTTTCATGAAGCATAAACAAAGAGATCGTAAATCATAATAATGTTGAAATTACATAAAGTTAGAGAGCTTCATTACCCCTAAATTGAAGGGGTTTAGCTACTCATTTGTGTTATCAAATCAACACTTGTAAATTTCAACGTTAAAAAGCAAAGAAATTAAAACTAAGCAAAGAAAGAAAGAGAGATTAACTACTAACTATTTGCATAAAAATTAAAGCTACACTACTTGCATAAATGTAAATCTAAGCTATTAACATTAAAAGAAAGAGAGCATAGAAATAAACATTAACATCAAAGCAAAGAAAAGAATGTAGAAAAGAAAAGAGAAAGAGGCATGGAAGCCATTTTTATTTCATGTAATATTGAGCTTACAATTTGCTTGCTTAATTTCCTATGTAATGTGAAAGAGTAGAAGATATTTACAAGTACATAAGAGGGCTATTTAAACATGCATAAAACCCTAATTATATTTTTAGGGAGCTTCCCAAAATGCCCTTTAGGAAGTGTGGCCACCAAGTAACCATTAGCCACTAATTAATCCATCATTTAATGTGCATGAAGCTTTAACCTCCACTTAGTTGTCCATTAGCTCCTAATTGTATATTTAGGTAAGTGGGTGGGGTCCTCCATGATCTTGAACTTGAATTATTTCCTCTTCATTCCTTCGTATTTCCTTGTGCATGCATATATCATCATGAATCCCTCTTCCATATGCATCAAAATATCCTATAAAAATCATAAAAATTGTCCAAGTAAAAATTCTCAAATTGACACATGCACAAAAATGACCATTTTGCCCCTGAATGAAGATGAATAAATGATGATTTGAAAATAATTGAATTTTGGTTTTAAACATGTTAAAATGCCCGAATATGATATTTATTTAAAAAAAGAGATAAAATATGGATGTATATATATGTACATTTACGTGCACATCAAATACCACCACACTTATCTTTTTATTCGTCCTCGAATAAAGGAAAACTAAGGTAAATCCATTTTCGTAGGGAGCACGATTGCATTGAGCATATGCAACAAGCCGTTAAACCTCTGGGTGTCCCCAGTAGGACGAGTGTTGTCTCGTGAGGGTTTTCAGCGGATACTACCCATAAAATCCGAATGCAAAGTGAAAATATTTACAAAATGCAAGATTTATTTACAATGAGATGAATGCGAGTTTTTGAAAATATTTACAATGAAGAATTTACTTTTAAATCGACACTCATAAGTTAAATATAGGTTTTGGTCATAATCTTGAAAATTTAAGTCATTTACTCATCAAAATTTCCAACAAAAATCAAGTTATCATAGCAAATAGACAATAGTTTAACTCGTTGTTTCGGTTGATAACAAAGTGTAACTATGAAATAAATCCTTAGTTGATTATCAAAGTTTGTCAAAGTGGTATTCTCATTTCTTTTCAATAACAAGTTAAATCAAACGAGTTAAAATGGTGCTTGGATTTCAATTGCTTACTCTCTCTTACTTGAAAATTTCATTGATATTAACAATATTTACATATGCCTAACTCAGGTAAACTGAGGCCAGATATATTACCCATGCACTGCCTTGCGGACTGATGTGAGGGGAATACAGAGGGTGGCGAGTGAACACACAAGTGTGAACACTTATCGACTATAGGCGTTATTAAAAAGAATTTTTATATACATACACCTAACTCAGATAAACTGAGGCCAGATATACTGATCATGCACTGCCTTTCGGGCTTACATAAGAAGGGTACAGAGCATGGCAAGTGAACACACGAGTGTGAACACATGACTCTAGGTGTTAAAAATATATATACATATATACAAATGTTTTTATATATATATATTCTCTCTATATTTTTTAGAAAGAGAGAGTTTTGCAAAATCATCTTAGTACCATTTAACTAAGAAGATAAAAATGTTATATCCTTTACTTTAAATTTACCACTTTTTTAAACAAAGATTTTCAATTAGAACATACTTTATAATTAACACATATGAACCTTCCTATATACTAGTTAAACCATTATTATTTGTAATCAAACTTCATTTTTATTTTTGTTAAGACAAATAAATTTTCAAAATTTCAATTTATTAACCAAAACTTGTACTTATCCCATAGTGTTTCTTCAAAAATAAATCAAAATGCTAAAAAGAAAATGTTTTTGAGATTTAGAAATTTTGAGATTTTTTTTAAGTTAAAAGAAAATGAAAATTCAAAAATTCCAAGAAACTAAAAAAAATGAAAATGAGACCCCCCCACACTTAATTTTGACCGTGTCCTCATAGTCAATGCATGATATAATGAGTGTAACGGGGAAAAATATGTACATATTTATAAAAGAGGGTTAACATTCTTACTAGACGTAGCTTGGCTCATGAAGAATCATGAGCTCCTCCTCTTGGTTACCGGGCAATTCCAAGAAAGGTTTTAAACGATTACCGTCGACTTTGAAAATCGATCCATCCCTGGGGTTTTCTATTTCTACGGCACCATGTGGAAAAACAGTTCGTACGACAAATGGTCCGATCCATCTTGATTTAAGTTTCCCAGGGACTAAATGAAGTCTTGAGTCATATAAAAGAACTTTTTGGTTAGGCAAAAACGTTTTCCTTAGGATTGACTTGTCATGGAAAACTTTGGTTCTTTCCTTGTGAATTTTCTTGTTTTCATACGCGTCGTTCCTAAGTTCTTCTAGTTCGTTGAGTTGTAGTTTCCGGTTTTCGCCAGCTTTTTGAAGATCAAAGTTTAAGTTCTTTATTGCCCACAACGCTTTGTGTTCGATTTCAACAGGTAAATGTTAAGCTTTACCGTAAACTAAATGAAATGGGGACATCCCAAGGTTAGTTTTAAAAGCAGTACGGTAAGCCCAAAGCACGTCGGTCAATTTCTGAGACCAATCTTTTCGATTTTTATTGACAGTTTTATCCAAGATTTGTTTTATTTGTCGATTTAAAACTTCAACTTGGCCACAAGTCCGAGGATGATATGAAGTGGATAACTTGTGGGTTATTGAGTATTTTTTCATTAAAGTTTCAAAAGAACGGTTGCAAAAATGGGTTTCGTTATCACTGATTATTGTGCAAGGTGTGCCAAACCTCGAAAAGATGTTTTCTTTGAGAAATTTCACAACAATTATATGGTCGTTGGTTTTGCAAGGAACGGCTTCGACCCATTTTGAGACGTAATCGACAGCGAGAAGGATATACAAGTTTCCAAAAGAATTGGGAAAAGGTCCCATAAAGTCGATATCCCAAACATCAAAGATTTCGACGTAAGGATGGGGTTTAGAGGCGTCATATCTCGTCGAGAAATTCATCCAAGCATTTGACATTGATCGCAAGTTTTACAAAATTCAAACGAGTCTTTGAAAAGAGAAGGCCAATAGAAACCACACTGAAGCACCTTTTCAGCAGTTTTTCGAGGATCGAAATGTCCACCGCACGCTTGATCATGGCAAAATGAAAGAACATTCCAGATCTCATTATCCGGAATGCAACGTCGGATGATTTGGTCGGGACAATATTTGAACAAGTATGGATCGTCCCAATAGAAATATTTCACTTGGGACATGAATTTGCATTTGTCCTGTTTGGACCAAGATGAGGGAGTTTCTTTAGTGACTAAGTAGTTCACTATATCAGCGTAGCATGGATCGATAGAAATTGAAAGGAGTTGTTCATCGGGGAAGTTTTCATTGATTGGCAAAGAAGATGGTGCGTTCGGAAGATGATAAGTGATCGGCTATGACGTTATCGGATCCCTTTTTGTCTTTAATTGTAAGGTCAAATTCTTGAAGTAAAAGGATCCAACGAATCAAACGGGATTTAGCATCCTTTTTGACGAAGAGATATCGAAGCGCAGAGTGGTCCGTGTACACAGTAATGTGTGAACCTATCAAGTATTGTTGGAATTTTGAGAGCAAAAACGATAGCTAGAAGCTCTTTTTCGGTTGTTGTGTAGTTGAGTTGAGCGTCGTTCAAAGTCATACTCACGTAGTAAATGACATGAAGGATTTTGTTGATGCGTTGTCCTAAGACAGCACCAACTGCAAAGTTAGAAGTGTCACACATTATTTCGAAAGGAAGATTCCAATTGGGTGCGCAAATGATTGGAGCAGAAATGAGTTTGTTTATGAGACGTTCAAAAGAAGAGATACACTCAGAGTTGAAATCGAATGGAACGTCTTTTCCGAGAAGAGTCGTCAAAGGATGAGCGATTTCGCTAAAGCCTTTCACAAAGCGTCGGTAAAAGCCAGCGTGTCCTAGAAATGATCGAATGTCCTTAACAGATTGGGAATGGGTGGATTTGCAATTACGTCGATTTTCGCTTTATCTACCTCAATGTCTTTATTTGAGATGATATGTCCAAGGACTATGCCTTGTCTTTATTCAAAGTCAAATGTTTTTCTTTACATCGATTTAGAACCAACTCGAGATGATGTAAACATTGGGAAAAAGAATCGCCAAAGATAGAGAAATCGTCGATAAAAACTTCTAGAAAGCGTTCAATCATGTCAGAAAAGATGCCAACTATGCATCATTGGAAAGTCGCAGGAGCGTTACAAAGTCCGAATGGCATACGTCGATAAGCAAAGGTACCGAATGGACACGTGAAAGTCATTTTCTCTTGATTTTCGGGAGCAATTGGAATTTGGTTATAGCCGGAATAACCATCGGGGAAGCAGTAGAATTCGTGGCCGGCTAAACGTTCAAGCATTTGGTCAATGAAAGGAAGAGGGAAGGGATCTTTTCGTGTTGCAGCATTTAGTTTTTGGTAGTCAATGCAAACACACTAACCTGTCTAGGTACGAGTTGGAATAAGTTCGTTTGAATCGTTCTTGACAACGGTTAGCCCAGACTTTTTCGGTACAACGTGAATTGGACTAACCCATGAACTATCAGAGATTGGGTAAATGATTCCGTTGTCGAGAAGTTTAAGAATTTCATCACGTACTGCATCTTTCATTTTCGGATTAAGCCTTCGTTGTGCATCACGAACAGGCTTGGCATCGTCGATTAAATGGATGCGATGTTGGACAAGAGCGGGACTAATTCCCTTTATATCGGAGATCGACCATCCCATCGCTTCCTTATTTTTCAAAAGAATAGAAAGAAGAGAAGCTTGTTGGTCAAGAGAAAGATTGTTAGAAATGATGATAGGACAAGTTTCGTTTTCACCTAAGTATGCGTACTTAAGGTGATCAAGAAGTGGTTTGAGGTCTAACTTTGGGAGTTTCTCGAACAAAGAATTGGGTTGAGATTCAGACTCAACTAGAAGCGATTCAAAAGGAAGAGTGTATTCAATCTCGTTAGGAATTTCATGAAACAATTTTTCGTACTCGGCTTCGCGTTCGTCGTTAAGGTCAAGTGTCTTGTTTTCGAAGTTTTTGTGAATGACACTAATTTCCAATGTTTGGTCACGAGGTTCGTTCCTTGGCTTTCAAGATTGAAAATGTTGAGATCCAAAGTCATGTTTCCAAAAGAGATTTTCATTGAACCGTTACGGCAATTGATTAAAGGATTTGAGGTGGCTAAGAATGGTCGGCCTAAAATCAATGGAATTTCACTCGCGGGATTTGTCACGGGTTGTGTTTCGAGAACGATAAAATCAACGGGGAATATGAATTGCCCTACTCGAATGAGCACGTCCTCGATTTCTCCCACGAGCTTCTTAATGGAACGATCAGCGAATTGAAGCATTACTTTTGTGGGTTTGAGCTAACCTAAGCCTAATTGTTCGTACACGGAATATGGAATCAAATTGACACTCGTGCCTAAGTCTATCAAACATTTGTTAATCATCTTGTCTCCAATTGTACACGAAATCGTAGGGCAGCTAGGATCTTTGTATTTAACGGGCATGGATTGGGACAAGACTTCACTCAAACTGGCGGCTAAGAAGACTTTTTTGGGCACTTGAGTGTGTCACTTTTGGGTACACAAGTCCTTAAGAAATTTCGTGTACGTTGGGACTTGCTGAACGATGTTAAGAAGCGGAATGTTAACTTTGACTTGTTTAAAAATTTCCAACATCTTTTCTATTTGGTCTGAGTGTTTCTTTGGTCGCAAATGATGTGGAAATGGAACACGATACTCGGTAGGCGGGTCTACTCGAGTAGAAGAAGAAGAATTTTGATTGGCATTCGATTCGACGACTAGCTCCCTGTTCTGTTCAGATTCGTTCGTCGTTTTAGAAGTGTCGAGAGAGGTTTTCGGTAAATCATTTGGGTTAACGACTTGATTATCGATTTGTTTACCGAAGCGTAAAGTTGTGCTAGCATTCAATTGGGTGACGTTGCTATCTTGAACAACATGGACTTGATTTGAATTTGCGTTTTGATTTCTGGGGTTTGGAAGGGATTGGCTTGGGAATGTTCCTCGTTCGCGTTCACTTACAGACGTGGTTAATTGACTCATTTGCATTTCAAGTTTTGCAATCGATTAGTTTGTGTTTTACATATATGAGGTCAATAAATTTTGCAAATTGTTGTTTGATTGAAGGCTTTGAGTAGTTTCTTTCGCCAACGTTTCAAGAGTTTTCTCAAGTGAACTTAAACGTTTATCGTATTGGGGAGGATGAGCAGCATTTGGTTGAAAATTTGGTTGTTGCGGTTGATTATGAGATGGACCCGCAAAGTTTGGTTGAAAATTGTTCGGCTGAAAGGGAGGATTCGAAGCATTATTCGGAAATGCTTGAAAATTGGGATGAATCGTATTCGTGTTGGGATTGTTTTGGTTCCACGCAAAATTCGGATATATTTCTCCAACCAGGGTTGTACGTTGGAAAATAAGGGTCATTTTTGGCTTTATTGAAGCATTGATTTGTTCGACAGAATTGGGACACTGATTGGCTATATGATTAGAATCGTTGCATTTATAACACATCGGTTGGGAAGCTTGGTTCATTTGATTCGATGAGAAAACGTTATTGAATTTTTTAATCATTGCGTCGATCTTAGCTTCCAAAGCAAAAGAAGATCCTATCGAGTGTGCACTCGATCGTGAGTAAATTAATTTTTCATTCGAACGTTCCCATTGGGATGACTTTTCGGTGAGGTTTTCAAGAAATTTCCAAGCATCGTCGTGATGTTGGGCAAGAAAATTGCCTTAGCACATTGATTCGAGCATGGTTCGTGAGCTGTTTTCGAGTCCATCGTATAAGATTTGGCAAATCGTCCATTTTTCGAAGTTATGGTGTGGACATTTTATCAAAAGCTCTTTGAATCTTTCAAAATATTTTCCAAATGGTTCTCCCTTGAATTGATGAAAATTTACAATTTCGTTTTGGATTCTACTCGTTTTTTCCAAAGGGTAGAAATTTTTTAAGAAAGCTTTTATGAATTCTTCCCACGTTTTAATTGAGTTCGATGGTAAGCTGTACAACCATTTTTCAGCATAATCCGTAAGAGCGAATGGGATTAATAAAAGTTTGATTCCATCATCGGAAAGTTGTTGGAGTTTAATGGTTGCACAAACTTGTTCGAATTTTGTCAAAAAGATGTATGGATCATCGTGCTCGAAATTGCCAAATTTCGGAAGCATGGCAATATGGTTTGAATGAATTTCAAAATGGTTACCCGTAGGGGCGGGTAACGTGATGCAAGATGGAATAGAAACTCTACCGGGAAAGATTCTATCCATAAGAGTTCGATGGGCGTTCTCATTCGCCATTTCGGGAGGATCGTTTATTCGAGTTAAACGATTAGTTGTCGAGTCGCGAGTCCAACGATTTGTTGTTGTGTCACGAGTCCAAGTACTCATGCGCAAGTGAAATTCGAGAAGAGAAAGAAGTTAGAATCGAGTTTAGAGAATGAAAGAAGATTTGAAAAACGAAGGGAAAATTTGTTTTTTTTAAAGGGAAGAAAACTATTTACCAAGTGAAATTTATTTTCAAAAGAGAAGTTTGATTTTTGTTTTTCAAATTTTATTTATATGTTTTTTTTATAGTTTTTTTTTGTTTTTGAAATTTCAAATATTTACCAAAAGGATTTTTTTCAATATTTTTTTGTGTTTTTAGAAAATGGAAATTTGATTTTTGTTTTTGAATTTTCAATTTTTTTTTATTTTTGAATTTTTTTTCTTTTTTGAAAAGATTTGATATATTTTTTTTTGATTGAAAAATTTCAAAGGAAAGGATTTAAAACGATTTTTTTTTGGATTAAAAACTAAGTTAAAATTTACAATTTTTTTTGGATTTTGGGATTTTGATTTTTTTGTTTTTTTATATATGCATGAACTAATGAAACTAAATGAATGCAAAGGACTTAATTACTGTTTTCTGTCCTTAATAGCTCCTAACCCAAAATTGTATAATCACACTTTGTCTTAAATCAACAAAAATATTTCTCAGCCAGGTAACAGGCAGGGGTTATCGGTGCACCACGAATCACCGTAGCAATGCAGCCGAAGGTTTAAGTACCTTCAGAGGAACAACCACTATAATATTTATGAATCACCGTAATATTTATAAATGATTATTACTCTGCCGTAGCCTAGACACCAAGAAATAAAATTGTTCAAAGAAAACAATTGTGAAGTTACAATTAAGTCCTAGATGAACTCGCGACACCCTTAAGTCGAATGTCTAACCTTTATTATTAGTCAAATTCTACGATGAAATGCAATTTGTGGGCTAAGGAAAGGGTGATGAAATCTCCTACCTTATGTGAATTGGGGTATTGCCCTTAGAAAATAAAACAAGATGAGATGAATGCAAAACAAAAATTAAACATGAATTTACAATGCAACTAAAATGAAGTTTGTTTTTGTTTTTTGGGTTTTGAAATTTTTTATATATATAAATGCAAATGCAAGCAATCAACAATGCAATTCAAATAAAAACAAGGGAAAAGGGGCACGATACCAGAGTGTGCAGATTTTATTTAGCAATTATTTTTAAGCGGTGATTTTTTCTTTTTTTAGCAAAGCAAAGCAATTTATTTTTGGCAAGCACTTCTTCCTTTTGAATTTCTGCTTTGGCAACCTGAAACGAAAAACAAGATATATACAATTGTTTTTATTTATTTATTTATTATTATTATTATTTTTAAACAAATTAAAACAAACCTAATCAAAACAAAACAAAACAAAATTTAAAATCATTTTTTTAGACAAAACAAAACTATAAACAAATCAAACTAAACAAGTTAAAAGAAAACAAATTAAGCAAATTCTTTTTTTTGTAAACGCAAAACAAATCACACAAACTCAAAACTAAAAATTAAAATCAAAATATAACAAATCAAAACTAAAATGAAGACACAGGGATGCTGGTGATTTTGGATGGTTTTGGATGGTTTGGAGGTGATTTTGGATGAAGTCGCGAGGTCGGCGATGCTGAGGAGATGGGTTTTTCGAGTAGGCGGTAGTGTAGTAGTTCTCGATTTCTGGATTTGGGTATTGTTTTGGGTATTTGTTGCGATTGAAGTGGATGAGGATGGTCGTGGTGATTTGTTCTGGCGATTGAGGTAGGATGGTCGTGGTGATTTTAAGAGTTTAGGTGATGGTGTGGTTGCGAACTTGAATTCGAGGCGGAAGATGTGTGTTGTTCTCGAGTGTCAGATGGGGTTCGTTGCAGTTGCAAACGTGGTTTGATGGTGGGTTTGGCTATATGCAGGGGAGGGGCGGCAATTGGTATATTAGTGAGTGATGTAGTGTGCAAGTAAATAGATGGTTTGAGCTTGATGTAAGTGTGCGATGTATGAGTTTGATGTGCACGGTTTGATGTAGTGCTTTTTGTAAGAAGGTCGCTGGTGATTGGGTGCTCGCGGTTTGTATGATGGAGATGCTGGTGTTCCAATGGAGTGCGGGCAGAGTATACTGTTTCAGGTGATGAAGTGACTGTTCGATTGGGTGCAAGGTCGTTGGGGATGTCGTGATTGAGGATGTTGTGGTGTTCGAAGTCGTGATTCTTCGACTTGGGTTTTAATTATTTGAGTGGATTGCTCAGGTTGGAGGATGTTTGGTAGGGGTTGAGGTAGTTGTGAATTGGGTAGCGATGTGGTGATGTGAAGGAAGTTGTCATGTAGCAGTGGGAGGATGGTGGAGCTATGTAGCAGCTGTTATGGCTTGGTAGAAAGATGGTGAATGTAGTGAAGCGGTCTCTGGAACTGGTGTGCTGTGGCTAATATGGTTATATGAATTGTGGAGCAAATCTTGACTGCAGTTTGTTGGTAGGTTGTTTGAATTGTTGCTGTTTTGTTTGAAAGGTTGTATTGGTTGAAGGGTTATTGTTTTGTAGCAGAAGTTGGAGTCTTGACTGTGACCGTATTGATGGTATGAAGTAGCAGGAAGTAGTAGGAATTAGCAGGTAGTTGACAGCTTATAGTGACAGTTTGATTGGTCGGAAGGCAAATGTGGTAAGGAGAAAGTTGATGTGTGGCAACAGTGTATTCAGGTGATTACAGTGGTGGGTAAGAGGGTTGATTCGTCTGTGAGATAGTGGTAGATGAAGGCAAGGCCTATGTGATGAATCACTTCGGGTTTTGCAACTTCAATTTTGATTGCGCTAGATGTTGTAGGAATGTGGAAATGTAGAAGCTGTACTGTTGTTGTGGGGTGAAATGATTGAAAGTGGCAGAAGAAGTTCAGGTGGTTTACTGTTCAAGGAGGAAGTAATTGCAGTGGAAATATAGTTGAATTTGAAGTGTGGTCTGTTGATTGCACTAGAATGATTTAGTGGTGAATCGGTGGTGGAAGAACTGTTGAGCAGTGATATGGAGATGTTGAAGTGTTGAATTTTATGTAACAGAGGTGGTTGCACAGAGAAGCAATGAGAGGCAGTTATGCAGAGACCAAAAACAGGGGCTGTGCACAGTGAAGCATAGTTTTGTATATTAGGTGAAAATTTGTAAAAACGATGCAGAAATTGGAAAATAAAATTGAAAATGCAATAAACTCTTTTTTTTAATAATGAAAAGGCAAATGGAAGAGGAAACTAGTAAACAACAAACAACAAAATCAAAATGCACACAAAAACACTCAACACAACAATAATTTTTTTTTTCTTTTTTCTTTTTGAATGCAACACACACAAAACAAACACACACACTAAAATCAAACAAAAATAATTCGAAGAATAGAAAATTAAAATCGAAGATAATTCCCCGGCAACGGCGCCAAAAACTTGTTTAATGACAAATTTTCTATTGATTAGAAAAATGCCGATAAATATTGAAATAAAATAACCGCAAGCGTACGGCGTATAATTTTAGTACGTGGCGAGTACGAGTCAATCCGTAGGGAATTTTTAAGATTTTAAAATTTTCAATTCAATCAAATTAGACCAAAGTGAGAGGAAATTGTTAACTATAAAAAAGAAGCTAAAACTAGAATTAAAATGTGATTTAAAAACTATTGGACTGGAGAACAATTTAGGGATAAATCCACTCTCATATTTTTGTAAATCAACAAACAATAATTTATGATCTCTAGTTTTGATATTAAGTGAAATAATTGTTGTATTTATCATAAGTATTGTTCGTTTATGTTATTAATTAACATAACTTAAACCATCAAACTATAATACAACAATTATGTCGCTTAGAAATTCTCATAAAAATGAAGCCAAAGCAAAAACTATTTTAAGTATGATCTATTTACTGTTGTAACTAGTAATATAAATCATCAAATTTCATTTTTACTTTCATTTCAAAATCAAAAATTAATTAGCAAATGATGATGTAAATGGTGTTTATGTTGAATAAGAATAGCTCATTTGCATAAGCAATATAAGCTATCAAACCCACTTGTATAAACTTACATCAAAATTCACTTTCATGAAGCATAAACAAAGAGATCATAAATCATAAAAATGTCAAAATTGCATAAAGTTAGAGAGCTTCAATACCCCTAAATTGAAGGGGTTTAGCTACTCATTTGTATTATCAAATCAACACTTGTAAATTTCAATATTAAAAAGCAAAGAAATTAAAACTAAGCAATGGAAGAAAGAGAGATTAACTACTAACTATTTGCATAAAAATTAAAGCTACACTACTTGCATAAATGTAGATCTAATCTATTAACATTAAAAGAAAGAGAGCATAGAAATAAACATTAACATCAAAGCAAAGAAAAGCATGTAGAAAAGAAAAGAGAAAGAGGCATGGAAGCTATTTTTATTTCATGTAATATTGAGCTTACAATTTGCTTGCTTAATTTCCTAAGTAATGTGAAAGAGTAGAAGATATTTACATGTACATAAGAGGGCTATTTAAACATGCATAAAACCCTAATTCTATTTTTAGGGAGCTTCCCAAAATGCCCTTTAGGAAGTGTGGCCACCAAGTAACCATTAGCCACTAATTAATCCATCATTTAATGTGCATGAAGCTTTAACCTCAACTTAGTTGTCCATTAGCTCCTAATTGTACATTTAGGTAAGTCGGTGGGGTCCTCCATGATCTTGAACTTGAATTATTTCCTCTTCATTCCTTTGTATTTCCTTGTGCATGCATATATCATCATGAATCCCTCTTCCATATGCATCAAAATATCCTATAAAAATCATAAAAATTGTCCAAGTAAAAATTCTCAAATTGACACATGCACAAAAATGACCATTTTGCCCCTGAATGAAGATGAATAAATGATGATTTGGAAATAATTGAATTTTGGTTTTAAACATGTTAAAATGCCCGAAAATGATATTTATTTAAATAAAAAAAGATAAAATATGGATGTATATATATATATATATATATGCATATTTACGTGCACATCAATAGTCTAAAATGATAGCATCTGTAACATCCTGTATCTGGAGGCCAAAAGCTAAGCATTATGGATGCTGCAGTCATCCACGGTATTAACTTCTGATGACGAAATACGACAGTGTTAATGGTATCCATAATATCAGAAGCACTTGAATATGAACAAAATCACATATTTCCAAAAACAATAATTTTAATGATTATGTTTGAAATAAATCATATCCAAGTTACAAAAATACCAAACGTAATACCAGGCATTGATCAAATATAATTTACAATAATACGCCAAGAGCGACATATGAAGATGCCACCTTGGATGATCAAAGCAATATAGACAAAACTGTCATAATACACAGCGGAAACAATTTTAAAACAGAATCCCTAAATTAGCTATCCATCAGCCACCTGCTCGTCTTCGGATGCTTTATTCGTCAGAATCTGCTAAAACTTGAAAAATTAAATCCTCAGCCTACTCAAATCAAATTTTGAGCACCTGAGAGTTTATGGGGAAACAAAAACTTCGAGTCAGACTTAAAGCCTGGTGAATAATTTATGTTACATCTCAGTTTACTGATAACTAGTGAGACCACACCGCTTAGCGGAACGGGTTTTCTCTCACTAATATCTCTTTTCAAAACATATATTTTCCAAATCCTTTCATGCAACCAAACTGGTTAATTAACTAATTATAATAATAATATAGAAATATCCATTATGCTTAACAGGAAATAAAATAGACTATCTATCTAAAATCTGAATTATCTGTTCTAAAACTGGTTATACCAAAATAACAATTTCTTTTATGCTAGATAATGAGCTATCTGCCCAAAACATTTAAAAAGGGTGGACTAACTGTCGTTAAAAATTTAGCAAGGTCCGTTATGCTAATAAATGAATTATCTGTTCATATCAGAGCTGACTGCTCTTTCTGGAGTAACTGTCCTCTGGGCTGACTGCCCTCAAAATGGACTGACTATCCAAATTTAAAATGAGCTGACTGCCCGAATTTTTCTTTTGGGTTAACTACCCTTCAAATTATCTAAGCTAACTACTCTACACAATATCTGAGCTAACTACTCTTCAAAAAATTTCTTAAAAGCCTTTTCAAAATGATTTAGTCCGTCGAATCATATATATACAAGGAAAATATCTTTAGCTTTACTCTAAGCTATTTTTGCCATGTTATATATACTTTACCCAAAATAACGTTGATGATGTTCAATAAGGATTAACTATCCTTTAAAATAAGTTAAAGTCCTTTATAACTTAAAACACTTAAGCTATCTTCCTAGTCCTTATATTCGAAACCTTTGTTTAAAACCTTTAAACCACCTTTCGAAAACATAGAAGGTAACTCCTTCAAAATCATTCATAAAACCCTTCGAAAGTATTGAAGGTAACTCCTCCATATCCTTTAATAAACTTTTCGAAATCATTGAAGGTAACTCCTTCTAAACCTTTTAAAAGCTTTCTTTTCATAAGCTTTAAAACATATGACACCCGCCTTTAAATCCTTTAAACCTTGGCCTTTCGAAAACATAACTAAACTATATCTTTCGGAACCAATGTACCTCAAAACCTTTCAAAGACATTGGGTTCAATTTTAAAACAGGTGGAAAACCTTTTGAAATTAATCAAAGTTAACTACTTTGAAACCTTTAAAATGTTTTGATTTAAATATTTGGATTATGCCAAGGGATTAGAAAAACATTGGAGTCGAAAGTAGCTGCTTCGAAACCTTCATAAAACCTTTCGAAATCAAACCCTTTCGAAATCAAACCTTTCGAAATCAAAACCTTTCGAAATCAAACCTTTCGAAATCAAAACCTTTTGAAATCAATGGAGAGAGGTGCTAGGTTTTAGAAAACAAAAGTTAACCTTTGACTTCATCTGTGTCGAAAGGTTAGGAAGCGGCAAATATGCTTCCGACCTAGCCAAAAGCTATATCTTTTGACATTTCCAAAAGGTTTCAATTAAAATAAGAAAGCAAACCAATCGAAACCTTTTCCTTTTAAACCTTTTGACAATTTTGAAAGCTCTTTGTCGAAAGCTAGCGAGTGTATTTTTCTTTAAAACCAAAACAAAACTTCATCTCTTCCGAAAGCTATAACCCTTCGTCCCCAACCTTTCGACTTCCTCCAATTCAGTACATACCAGTTTCCCGATACCATGTGCATTGGTATTTAATCTAATCGGAAGGTTTGATACCCTTCGACCTTGTCGGAAGGTCTGGAATGAAGGTGGAAGCTCTTGCCAAAAGAGTTGAAATAGTGAAAATACGTTTGAAATGGTTCTTTTGTACCCCACCTGCCTTGTTTGTTTAATTTTATTGGTTGCTAGAATTTTATATTCAAAATTGCTGCCGACTTCCTTATTTGGAAATTTGAATAATTTTAAAAAAGCCCCTTTCTCCTTTATAATTATATAAAACATTTAAGTCTCATACCTTAAATAATTTTATATAATCATCAAAACACCTTGAAAAATCCTGGAAAAATTCCAGAAAGTAAATTAATATGTTCACTTCAACATATAAAAATTTTGGATCCAAACAATAATTACTTTACCCGTAAATAATTTTTATAATCCAAATTAACCTTTTCTTCTTTAGAAAATTATAACAAATCCACGAAAATTCTGAAAAATTGATACCCATCCCTAAAATAACTTTTTAGATCATTATAAAAATTCGCAAGGCTAACGGATGTCATTTAATAGGGTTTTCA
This sequence comes from Allium fistulosum, assembly GCA_030737815.1. Classification (NCBI taxonomy): domain Eukaryota; kingdom Viridiplantae; phylum Streptophyta; class Magnoliopsida; order Asparagales; family Amaryllidaceae; genus Allium; species Allium fistulosum. Next base: position 427,685,430 of record CM060906.1, read on the forward strand.
TCTTAAAACATGTCATAAAATCTATATGAACGTACAAAAATCATCAACATGTATTTATAATCTTGTATCATTTGAAAACTTGGCAAACATTTGCAAAATCATTCGGAATTAACCTTAAAAATAAAACCAAAAATATTTAGAGATGTAAACGTTATTCACCTTTTGCTTTAATGATTAAGGAGCTTGAGATTTGAATGAGTTTGATTTGAATTTGCTTTCCTTAAGCTTCTCTTTTGTTTCCTCTTCTTCTTCCTTCGTTGATGGTGGCCGACCAAGCTTTTAATTTTTCAAAATGAGAATGAACGTGTGTTTGGAATACACGGCCTAAGGAAGACAATATAGGAATGGCCTCTTTCCCATAACACCCCTCCTCTAATTCATTTTAACCCTTTATTAAATTTATTAGTTTAAAAAGGCACGGCTACCTTAATTAAATCAAATCTCAATACCCTTATCAACACATTATTTTATTTAGTTTATCTAACTAAATCTCCTAAATAATGTTATCAAAAATCTGGGCTGTTACAAACTCCCCTCCTTAAAGATTTTCATCCTCGAAATTACAATAAGGCTCAAAACAAATAAGAAGGTAAACATACCATCAAAACAAGTCAGGATAAGTATCTCTAATCCTGCTCTCAGCCTCCCAAGTACAGTCTCTATCATCATCACTCTACTGGACTTTGACTAATCAGACCGTCTTGGTTCTAAGCCTCTCCTCATCTCTCGCAACACTGCGAATTGGCTTCCTCACTATGGTCAAGTCTGGTTCTACCACTAAATCATCTAGCACTATCGGTGCACTAGCAGTCTTCGGGTATCTAACACACTTTCGGAGATGAGAAATATGAAAAACATCATGGACACCTGCCAAACTGTTCGGTAACTCAAGTCTGTATGCGAGCTTCCTGATCCTCTCAAGAATAGGAAAAGGTCCTATGAACCTAGGAGATAACTTCCCCGACTTCCCAAATCTAAGCACACCCTTCATCGGTGATACTTTGACGAAAACCTGGTCCCCAACTGAGAACTCCAAATCTTTCCGTCTCTTATCTGCATAACTTTTCTGCCTAGACTAAGCCTCCTTCATCCTATCTCAAATGTCCTCAATCTTTTCTGCAGCTTCTCTAACCAAGTCTGGACCAAGAATAAATCTATCCCCAGTCTCCAACCAACAAACGGGAGATTTCCATGGCCTTCCATACAAAGCATCAAACGGTGCCATTCCAATACTAGTCTGATAACCGTTGTTATACAAAAATTCGACTAGATGCATATGGTCCACCCATGATCCCCCAAAGTCCAAAATACAAGCTCTCAACAGATTTTCCAAGATCTTGTTAACTCTTTCCGTTTGCTCATCTGTCTGCGGATGGTAAGGGTACTCATCATAAGCTTGGTTCCTAAAACTTTCTACAGACCCTTCCAAAACTCGCTAGTGAAAAAGGAATCCTTATCACTAACTATGCTGCTAGGAACTCCATGCAGTCTAATCACATTCTTTATGAACAACCTTACTAAAACAGGTGCCGTCTTGGTTGACTTAACTGGAATGAAATGAGCACTCTTGGTCAATCTATCCACTATAACCCATATACTTTCATTTCCCATGTTCGACCTTGGTAACCCGTCTATGAAGTCCATAGAAATAAAATCCCACTTCCATACTGGAATATTTAACGGCTGAAGCAAACCACTCGGTTTCTGGTGTTCGGCCTTTGCCTCCTGACAATTCAAGCACTGCCTTACACACAAACCAATATCCCGCTTCATTCCTTCCTAGAAGAAACTTCTCTTCATATCTTGATACATCTTGGTACCTCGGGGATGTATAGTGAACTCGAATGATGGCATTCATCTAAGACTTCCTTTCTTATGTTTCCTACACTCGGAACACATAATCTCCTTTCTTTCTCAACCACCCATTCCGGTCAAGACTGAAATCTTTCAAATCATTGCTCTTGATTCCTTCCTTTAGCTTACTGATCCATTCAGCTAATAATGGATCCTCCATTGCGTAGAAGCAGTTCGTTCGATCAAAACTGGTCGAACTTCCAAACAAGACAATACAACTGTACCAGCACTAGACCTAGCCTCAGATCTCCACTGCACTTTGCAATATGCTAATTCTTCTAAATCTTTCCACTCAGCCATTATTGCTAACATTGCATTCTGATGCTTCCTGCTAAGTGCCTCTGCAACCCGGTTGCCTTTCCCTGGTGTGTACTCAATCCCAAAATCATAAGCGGCTATGAACTCTAACCATCTCTGCCGTCTCATATTCAGCTCCTTCTAAGAGAACAAATACTTCAGCGACTTATGATCTGTAAACAGCTCAAACCTTTCTCCCAAAAGGTAATGTCTCTACACCTTCAAAGCAAAAATCATAACATCCAACTCTAAATCATGCGTTGGATATCTGACCTCATGCGGTCTAAGCTGTCTAGAAGCATAGACAATCACTTTACCTCTCTGCATCAACATAGCTCCTAATCCTGTTCCACACGCATTGGTATAAACTACCAAGTCCTGATTCCCCTCTGGAACTACCAATACAGGTGCATGGGTCAATAAGTGTTTCAAACTCTGGAATGCTTCCTTACACTTATCGGTCCACACAAACTTCACATCCTTCCTCGTTAGCCTAGTCATTGGTGCTGCTATCCACGAGAAATCCTTAATGAATCTCCGATAATAACTAGCCAACCCAAGGAAAATCTTAATCTTGGTTACTATCTCGGGTCTTTTCCAACTATTCACTGCCTCGATCTTAGTCGGATCTACTGATAACCCTTCCTCTGAGACGACGTGACCAAGAAACCTCACCTCCTACTTCCAGAAGTGACACTTCGAAAACTTTGCTTTCAGCTAATGCTGCCTCAACGTCTCAAGCACTACTTTAAGATGAACTTCATGCTCTTTTTCATCCTTAGAATAAATCAAGATATCATCTATGAAAACCAGCACGAACCTATCCAAGTGCTCTCGGAAAATTCGGTTCATCAAATCCATAAAGAAAGCTGGAGCATTCGTCAGTCCGAACGGCATAACTAACCATTCATACGATCCATATCTGGTTCTGAATGTTGTCAAAGGTATATTATCCTCTACTACCCTAAGCTGATGGAAACCCGTTGCCAAATCCAACTGAGAAAATACCTTTACTCCACTTAGCTGGTCGAACAAATCGTCAATTCTGGGCAATGGATATCGATTCTTTATCGTCTTCTCATTCAACTTACGATAATCGATACATAACCTCAACGATCCGTCAGGCTTCTTAGAAAACACTACCGCTGCACCCCACGGTGAACTGCTCGGCCTGACAAAAATCTTGTCCTCTAAGTCCACCAACTGCACCTTTAACTCCCTCATCTCTGAATGTGTCATCCTGCTTGGCGGTCTACTTATTGGTTTTGCTCCCAGAACCAAATCTATATGAAACTCAATAGCTCGTTTCGGTGGCAATCCAACTACTGGCTCGAATACATCTATGAATTCTCTAACCATGAAAACTCGGCTCAACTCATCATCTGAATCCAAAGCACCCAACAAAGCAAACACTGCACCGCTAGAACCTCCTATGGTGAAAACAATCTGATCGCTACAATCCGGGTGACAAAGAGATATCTTCCTACCCTGGCAAAATATCTTAGCATCGTACTCACTTAACCAATCCATACCTAGGATGATCCCAAAGCCCACAAAATCAAACACATGCAAACTGCACTCAAAAGTATGACCTAACAGGTCAAACCGAAACTGGTAACACCTCAACCCCAAAGTTGCATACCTTCCTATTGGATTCGCAACCCGTAAGGAAGTAACTAAAAATGTGGGTTCAAGGTTAAGCTTATCTATCAATCATCTAGATATAAAAGAATGTGATGCACCAGTATCAAATAAAACGCTAACAGACATACCATGAATCTGAAGCGTCCTCCAAGAACTACCTTCCCCTTCTCCTGGGCTGTTGGATTGGAAGCGGCAGGTTCCAATGCATACAACTTGCCCTTACCATCTCTAATGGGCTCCTTGCACTGGTTCTTATAATGGCCTATCTGGTCACAGTTAAAACACCTGACATTCTTCCCCTTAGCCACATTCTTCGCTTTCCTCGAGCGACACTCATTAGCAAAGTGCCCTTTCTTGTCGCATTTATAACAGACAACTTCAGACTTTGCTTTCTTGGCTGCTCCACCCTTCTGAGAACCCTTCTTGGGAAAGAACTTCCTCTTTTGGCTCTGCCCAACCTGGACTACTTTTGCCTTGCTCTTCTCCAGAGACTCAAGGACTTCTTCCTGCCTCAAAGCCATCTCTATAACAATATTAGAAGGATCTCTAAGGTGAGACAAAGTAGCACTAGCCAATTCTGGCTTCAATCCTCTGATAAACTTCTCATTCCGTTTTAACATGGTAATTACAGAAGCATACCCATACTGGGCCAACTCTTCGAACTTCCTAGCATACTCAGCAATAGACATCTCTCCCTGCACCAGCTCAGCAAACCGCCTAATCAAAGCTGACTGTGCCATTACTGACATAAAATTCTCTTGAAATCTCCCCTTGAAATCCTCCCAGGTTACCGTCTCCTCATCAACTGTTGCTGATACACTGTTCCACCAGAACAATGCAGTCCCCTAAAGCTGCCTAGACGCCAACCTTATCTTCTACTCATCATTGAGCCCTAAATCTATGAAAATCCTTTCGCAGTGCAACAACCAATTCTCCACTTCAATGGCATCCTCTGTTCCCATAAACGGCTTCCCTCCTAGCTTCACATAATCACCGCTCATCTTAGCGAAATGATTAACTACCGGAACTTCTAGAACCCCTGCTCCTACGGCATTTCCTCCTACTACTCCGGCTGCAACTCCTGCCTGCATCATATTCCTGAAAAACTGATACATGGCTTCCATTCCGACGTGCGGGACTTCAGCACTCAACATTCTCTGCCTGATCTTGGCCTCTCCCTACATTGGGTCCGGCATTCCTTTCGGTGCTTCCCCCTCCTTGGTTAACTCTACTTCTTCTACCATCCATATCTGTATTCAAACCTCATGAGATACAGAAAGATAACCTAATCAAATATAGATGAATGTTGATAAAACACATACTTATATATAACAAATACAAGGACGTTACTATAGCGTTAACCTAATCCCAAACCTTACTCCAATTTCCTCGGATTTTTGTTTTCAAAAACAATTTTTAGTTAATTTTTTTTATAAACCTATGCTCTGATACCAAGCTGTAACATCCCGTATCTGGAGGCCAAAAGCTAAGCGTTATGGATGCTATAGTCATCCACGGTATTAACTTCTGATGATGAAATACGGCAGTGTTAATGGTATCCATAATATAAGAAGCACTTGAATATGAACAAAATCACATATTTCCAAAAACAATAATTTTAGTGATTATATTTGAAATAAATCATATCCAAGTTACAAAAATCCCAAACGTAATCCCAAGCATTGATCAGATATAATTTACAACAATACGCCAAGAGCGACATATGAAGATGCCCCTTTGGATGATCAAAGCAATATAGACATAACTGTCTTAATACACAACGGAAAATTTTTTAAAACAGAATCCCTAAATTAGCTATCCATCAGCCACATGCTCGTCTTCGGATGCTTTATTCGCCAAAATCTACTAAAACCTGAAAACTTAAACCTTCAGCCAACTCAAATCAAATTTTGAGCACCCGAGAGTTTAAGAGGAAACAAAAACTTCGAGTCAGACTTAAAGCCTGGTATGAATAATTTCTGTTACATCTCAGTTTACTGATAACTAGTGAGACCACGCTGCTTAGTGGAACGGGTTTCCTCTCGCTAATATCTCTTTTCAAAACATATATTTTGCAAATCCTTTCCTGCAACCAAACCGGTTAATCAACTGATTATAATAATAAAATAGCAATATCCATTATGCTAAACAGGAAATAAAATAGACTCTTTGTCTAAAATTTGAACTATATGTTCTAAAACTGGTTATACCAAAATAGCAATTTCTTTTATGCTAGATAATGAGCTATCTTCCCAAAATAGGTAAAAAGGATAGACTAACTGTCCTTAAAAATTTAGCAAGGTCCGTTATGCTAATAAATGAACTATCTGTTCATATCAGAGTTGACTGCTCTTTCTGGACTAACTATCTTGGACTAACTGTCCTCTGGGTTGGCTGCCCTCAAAATGGACTGACTGTCCGAATTTAAAATGAGTTGACTGCCCGAATTTTTCTTTTGGGTTAACTACCCTTCAAATTATCTGAGCTAACTGCTCTACACAATATCTGAGCTAACTACTCTTCAAAAAAAATTTAAAAGCCTTTTCAAAATGATTTAGTCCGTCGAATAATATATATACAAGGAAAATATCTTTAGCTTTACTCTAAGCTATTTTTGCCATGTTATATATACTTTACCCAAAATACTGTTGATGATGTTAAATAAGGATTAACTATCCTTTAAAATAAGTTAAAGTCCTTTATAACTTAAAACAATTAGGCTATCTGCCTAGTCCTTATATTCGAAACCTTTGTTTAAAACCTTTAAACCCCCTTTCGAAAACTTAGAAGGTAACTCCTTCAAAATCATTCATAAAACCCTTCGAAAGTATTGAAGGTAACTCCTTCATATCCTTTAATAAACTTTTCGAAATCATTGAAGGTAACTCCTTATAAACCTTTTAAAAGCTTTCTTTTCATAAGCTTTAAAACATATGACAACCGCCTTTAAATCCTTTATACCTTAGCCTTTCGAAAACATAGCTAAACTATACTTTTCGGAATCAATGTACCTCAAAACCTTTCGAAGACATTGGGTTCAATTTTAAAATAGGTGGAAATTTTTTTAAAACTAATCAAAGTTAACTACTTTGAAACCTTTAAAATGTTTTGATTTAAAACATTTGGATTATGAAAAGGGATTAGAAAAACATTGGAGTCGAAAGCAGCTGCTTCGAAACCTTCATAAAACCTTTTGAAATCAAACCCTTTCGAAATCAAACCTTTCGAAATCAAAACCTTTCGAAATCAAACCTTTTGAAATCAAAACCTTTCAAAACCAATGGAGAGAGGCAGTAAGTTTTAGAAAACAAAAGATAACATTTGACTCCATCTGTGTCAAAAGGTTAGGAAGCGGCAAATATGCTTCCGACCTGGCCGAAAGCTATACCTTTCGACTTTTCCGAAAGGTTTCAATTAAAATAAGAAAGCAAACCAATCGAAACCTTTTCCTTTTAAATCTTTTGACAATTTCGAAAGCTCTTTTTCGAAAGCTAGCGGGTGTATTTTTCTTTAAAACCAAAACAAAACTTCATCTCTTCCGAAAGCTATAACCCTTCATCCCCAACCTTTTGGCTTCCTCCAATTCAGTACGTACCAGTTTCCCGATACCATGTGCATTGTATTTAATCTAATTGGAAGGTTTGATACCCTTCGACCTTGTCGGAAGGTCTGGAATGAAGGTGGAAACTCTTGTCGGAAAAGTTGAAAAAGTGAAAATACTGTTTGAAATAGTTCTTTTGTACCCCACTTGCCTTGTTTGTCTAAATTTGATTGGTTGCCAGAATTTTATATTCAAAAGTGCTGCCGACTTCCTTATTTGGAAATTTGAATAATTTTAAAAAAGCCCATTTCTCCTTTATAATTATATAAAACATTTAAGTCTCATACCTTAAATAATTTTATCTAATCATCAAAACACCTTGAAAAATCCTGGAAAAATTCCAAAAAGTAAATTAATATGTTCTCTTTAACATATAAAATTTTTGGATCCAAACAATAATTAGTTTACCTGCAAATAATTTTTATAATCCAAATTAACCTTTTCTTCTTTAGAAAATTATAACAAATACACGAAAATTCTGAAAATTGAAACTCATCTCTAAAATAACTTTTTAGATCGTCATAAAAATTCGCAAGGCTAACGGATGTCATTTAATAGGGTTTTCATCTTAAAACATGTCATAAAATCTATATGAACATACAAAAATCATCAACATATATCTATAATCTTGTTTCATTCGAAAACATGGCAAACATTTGCAAAATCATTCGGAATTAACCTTAAAACCGAAACCAAAAATATTTAGGGATGTAAACGTTATTTACCTTTTGCTTTAATGATTAAGGAGCTTGAGATTTGAGTGAGTTTGACTTGAATTTTCTTTCCTTAAGCTTCTCTTTTGTTTCCTCTTCTTCTTCCTTCGTTAATGGTGGCCGGCCAAGCTTTTAATTTTTGAAAAAGAGAATGAACGTGTGGTTGGAATACACGGCCTAAGGAAGACAATATAGGAATGGTCTCTTTCCCATAATACCCCTCCTCTAATTCATTTTAACCCTTTATTAAGTTTATTAGTTTAAAAAGGCACGGCTACCTTAATTAAATCAAATCTTAATCCCCTTATCAACACATTATTTTATTTAGTTTATCTAACTAAATCTCCTAAATAATGTTATCAAAAATCTGGGCTGTTACAACATCCTCGAGAGTGTCGGGAGCAACTTCTATTTCAACTTCAAGGCCTTCACCAGGCATGTGGGAACCTCTGGATGAAGTTGATCCACTTGTGGATTCTCAACTGAAGGTATGGGTTGTGCCGAAGTTTGTTGTGCAAGTGGAATCGTAGTCAAGCTCGACTCGGTATCAAATTCATCATATCTGGAAGTAGATGGACTTGCAGCCTGAGTGGCAAGACGCTTGGAATCTCTGTGCTGCATTTCTATAAATACTCAATAGATAATCAACATCAAATTAATCATAAGCTGTACCTCATGCTAAATTGAAACTAAGTGCGGTGTTGTACAGTATCGTGCAGTGCAAATTCATTTTAATGGTTTGGACATCACCCGAAGTGATCGTCATTACTGACCGTCCCAACGGATACCACGTCATCATACATGCATCAGAAAAGCCTCGGAGACTCAAGAAATTGGGTTCAATAAGACATTGTGCAAAGTCTCTTGATAAGAGAAATCCCAAAAATCCACTAAGGGATGGATTTATACCAATCCATCGACTTAGTTGGATTTTCGAAGACTTCCAATTCCTAAACCCAAGCTCCAAGGCTCTTCTCTAATTCAAGCATAAGCGCCGACGCCGACACTTCCCCAGCCTCTCCACCATCATCGCCACTACCTACCTGAACTGGAATGGGTTTCTGGTCTAGATGAGGTGATATGGTTCGAGCTTGGATCGGTGAGTTCAATCAATGCAAGGCGAGAGGCGATGTGCTAAGGTAGGAGGGAGGCGGCAGCTTAGAGGTCAAATTCAGGCGAGATGAGGCGGCGACGGTGTTCTTACGGTCGAACGAAGGCAAAAGATGATTTGGGTATAAAGGATTTTAATGGCGGCACTAAAGCTTGGATCATCAAGCAAGGATAAAGTAAAGAGATGGATGGAAGAAATGGGTTATATTACCCAATGAGGCCGAGTCTATGGCAAGAGAAATGGGAGACTTTTCTCCCAAGTCCTGGATAGGTACCAATTTAAGGAGTTGGACCGGTACCGAATCTTACACCTTTTAAAAAAAGGATAATAGAATTGATATCTACATATGCCTACATGGGTACGTGCACTTGATAATGGAATTACTCGAGAGCGTGCATGTGTATACGTGTGCATGTACATATTCAACCCGAGTGACTAAAGTTAAAAGAAATCGAATTCAAACCTGGAAAGTCCACGAAAGAAACCAGTTCAAAATTACAGAGTTGGAAATGATAGATCGTGAAAGCATACTTCAAATTTATAGTACCAGATGTTGGTAAAGGTCACGACGAATAGCTATGGATATAACTTTTCATGAAAACGATTCGCAGGAAGGATAACGACAATTCAAAGCATGGACTGGAGTCCTTCGCAATCCCGACTTGTCTCGATTCAAAGCACATCATGTTTGAAACAAGATGTACTTTGGTAGGCAAGTGTTATCCAGCCTTTTAACCTGGAAATATTCGAATAGACTGGACGAATCGAACTTAGAGTTATCAAGGCGGGAAGCCTAGAGAGATAGCCCAAGAGTCCAGTAACCAAGCACAAGCTAAGCCAAGGGGTGAAAACAAAACCATCCAAAGAATCAAAGGGGAGAATCCAACAAGAAGTTGGATCGGTACAGATCCAACCCATGGATCGGTACCAATCCACCAACTTTAATCCAAAATTGCCCCCACTCTTCTTACATGCCAGTGATGATCTCAAAAGCCTATTTCAACTATTGTTTTGTCGATCTAATGCAAGTCTCTATCGACCTTCACGAACACTTAAAGTCCACAACTTCATTTTTCCACTGATCCATCATTTGGACTCAAGAACAAGCTAATGATGGTGAAAACAAGTATGAAATCACTAAGCTAACTATAAATCGAGCCAACATAAAGAGTTCAAGATAACCATTTTGGCCATCTTACGGATCGATGCCGATCCAAGCACATGATCGGTACCGATCCAGGGTTTTTGCTGATGTGGCAATCATTTTTCTCTAGGGGACTTAGTCTTGGCATGGAAAACGAAGTAAGATCGTGGAGGTGAGATTTTAGGCTCCCTACGTCTATAAATAGAGGAACATGGCTCATTTTTATGAATCTTTTTGTCTCTTACATTCTCTACTCTAATTTATTGTAAACACCATCGGATTTATGTCGATCCGTAGGAACAACTGCTTATAATCTAGCAATCTAAGCAATAAAATCACTAAATGAACGTAAGTCGGATTAGCCGAACCAGCATGTTCTTTTCTTGCTCATTTTCATTTGTTTTCTTCACTTTTTATTCTCTACATAGTTTTCTGGGTGTTTGTGTCATTTTTGGGTCAAACAGACCTATAGTAAGATGAGAATGCTCTGGAGATCGAGACACTGCCTCCTCCTCCCCTCCACATGCACACTCATTTGTTTTGTAAGACGGTGCACAACAAAATATGCATTAACGTACAAAAACCGTAAACAATAGAATATTTCAAAGTAAATATTTGTAGTTCAGTTTTGCAGCAACTTAAGGCTGCCACATTTTTTATTCCTATTGTTTCAGAAATCAAATTTTTTTCTGTAACTGCATTTTTTAAAAGCACAAGAGGGACTCACGACGAACTACAAGTAAAATGGCATTCACACTGCATTAATGAAGAGGTAGCTTGAAGGTAGTGGTCCTAAAGTTGTAATCCAAAACAAGAAATGTACTACACTCTCTATTTTCACATTTTAAAGAGAAAATTATCCTAGTCACTTAAATATTCATGGCGTTCTTACATGCACTACTATTTTGAACTATTTCATTACTAGCTTAAGAATTAAAAAAAATTTGGAATTTTGTTAGCAGTTTTAAGTTTATATCCACTTCATTAAAAATGTTGTAGCTAATGCCCAAGAATTTTTTTGTGTAGGTTCCATGTATACTAGGCAATATTTTGAGTAGGAGAGACCTTATAGACTGAAAGAGTTTGAATAGAAAAGAAGATTTTATTTATCACTTAATTGTTTGATACAGATTGAATACATAATCTCTCTATTACAAGCTGTATAAATAAGCAGAGTTAAATCAGAAGTGGGCTTCCAGAATAACGGCCCAAGTACATTTAATAAAGGAAACAGATGATAGCCTTTGATAAGCAAGTGAACGGTTGAGATGAAGCAATGCAGAGTCATCTTTTATAAAGCAAGCGCAGTGGAAATATATCTCATTCTCTTATATTCCCCCTCAAACCCAATGTCGGCTAGGGTTTGTTTGAGAGAGATGAGATCGATCTGCTCCAGAGAAAACATGAATAAAACTAGATCGATTTGAGTCAATTTTAGATACGATGGCTTTCTCCTTCTCTTCTATATCTGTAGATGTGATGAAGGTAGAGATTTGAGCAGAGAGTAACAAGAAGCTGGCGAAGACGTTGCTTTGAGATGCTCGTCTTCGTCAGGTACTTGGGTAGTTTCTGGAATGTAAACTAGAGCTTGAGACCTTTGGCTTAAATCGGCAACATCAACATTCAGTTCTCGTCTGAATTTTGTGAAGCTTTGTCTTGAGAGAGGCTTGGTGAGCACATCAGCCTTTTGGTAAGTTGTAGGTATGTATCTTACCCTAATATTGTCTTTCATGACCTGTTCTCTGATAAAGTAGAGGTCGAGTTCCATGTGTTTGGTCCGAGAGTGTAGAACAGGATTGGCTGTAAGAGATATTGCATTGATGTTGTCACACTAAATTGTCGCCTTGCTGTTAGTGTTAACACGTAGTTCACTTAGTAGCGATTGTATCCACATAACTTCTGATGCTGTACTGGCAATACTTATGAACTCAGCTTCAGTACTAGATCTAGATACCGTTGTTTGTTTTTTTGCACACCAGGATATTGGATTCATTCCTAGAAAAATGCAATAACCAGTAGTAGATTTCCTATCATCATAGTCAGTGGCCCAATCTGAGTCAGCATATGCATTGATGTTAAGTGATTTGCTTGATTGCATGATTAGACCTTGATCCAGTGTACCCTTGAGATATCTTAGAATACGTTTCACAGCCTTCCAGTGATCATCCAATGGTCTTTGCATAAACTGACTAACTTTATTCACACTGAAGGAGATGTATGGTCTTGTTATAGTAGCATACTGTAGTGCACCAACTGTGCTTCTGTACTGCTTGTCATTGGATATGAGTTCACCTTTGTGCTTTGATAGATGCAAATTACTTGTCATAGGTGTAGGTAGAGGATTTGCTTTATCCATGTTGGCTTTTACTAAGATTTCTATGATGTATTTCTTTTGACTTAGTTGTATTTCATAGTTTGGTAGTCTTTTGACTTCAATCCCTAGAAAGTAGTTCAAGTTTCCCAGGTCTTTGATTGTAAATTCCCTGTGTAGGAACTGCATAGTCTTCTCAATTTCTGAGTTGTTGTTGCCTGAAATAATAAAATCATCAACATAGATCAGTACATATATAATAATATCATTTGAGAATTTAAGAAATAAGGAGTTGTTTGATTTTGTTGGATTGTATCCAAGTTTGGCAAGTGTTGATTTTAGCTTTTCGAACCACACTCTTGGTGCTTGCTTGAGTCCATAAATAGCTTTGTTTAGTTTGCATACAAGGCTTTCTTTGCCTTTTTCAGTGAACCCTTGTGGCTGTTCCATATACACCTCCTCCTGCAAGACACCATTGAGAAAAGCATTATTAACATCTAGTTGTCTGATAGTCCAGTTCTTATGCAAAGCAATAGTTAAAATAATTCTAATGGTTGAGGGTTTTACAACAGGAGAAAATGTTTCATTGAAGTCAAAACCATTCTATTGTGAAAATCCTTTTGCCACTAGTCGTGCTTTGTACTTAAGAACTGAACCATCTGAATTTCTTTTAATTCTGTATGTCCACTTGCATCCAATTATATTTTTATGTATTGGTAAGGATACAAGATTCTAAGTATTGTTTTTCATTAATGCATTGTATTCTTCCTTCATGGTTGATCTCCAGTTGATATCATTTACTGCTTGTTGATAAGTACTGGGCTCAGTGCAGTCTGATACAATATTATAGAGTTTTGGTTTAAATATGCCACTCTTGGCTCTTGTAATCATGTGATGTCCAGTATGTTCAGGTTGAGCAGGTTGAACACTGGTGACTTCAGTTACACCTTGTTGAGTATTGAGTGACACAGAGTCATTCAATACTTGACATGTGTCAGGATGTTGACTTGTGCTAGATGGGGAAAGATCACTTGACCCTTCAGAATTGTTACCTTGTTCTGGTCCAGTTTCACTTGTTGACTGCAAGGGACTAGTTCTAGTACTGAGATTATTTCTTCCCTCACTATCAGTGGTGCAATCAGAGGCTATCTCTTCAGAAAAGAGTGTTATTGGAGGTAATGAGTATCTAGCATTATATACTTTATCAGATGTCTTGATTGCTACGTCACTGAAGGGAAATTTTTTGTTCATTAAAAATTACATGTCTAGATATGTATATTCTTCCTTTACTATCAAGACACTTGAATCCCTTTTTATTTGATGCATAGCCTAAGAAAGTACAGGGTTGAGATCTAAATTCTAGTTTATGTTTATTGTAAGGCCTTAAGTAGGGAAAGCATAGGCATCCAAATACTTTTAAGTTTTGATAGTCTGGCTTGACTTTAGTTAGTACTTCTAATGGACTTTTATAGCTCAGAACCTTTGTGGGTAGTCTATTAATTAGATAGACTGCTGTGAAGAAGGCATCAGGCCAAAATTTTAGTGGCAATGATGCTTGAGCCAATAAAGTCAAACCAGTTTCTACAATGTGCCTATGTTTCCTTTCTATAAGACCGTTTTGTTCAGAGGTGTAAGGACATGTAGTCCTATGTGTGATTCCCTTTTTCTGAAAGTAATCTTTCAGTGGTAGGAATTCTTTTCCACCATCTGTTTGAATAATTTTTACCTGACAGCCAGTCTGTCTTTCTGCATTGCCTATAAACTGTATCACTGCATTGTTAGTTTTAGATTTTGCCTTTAAAAAATATATCCAAACATGTCTAGAATGAGCATCAATGAAGGAGATATAATATTTATAACCATAATCACTACATATTGGGGCAGGACCCCATAGATCAGTAGCAATTAGTTCCAATGTGTTATTATAAACAGTCTCAGAATCTGGAAATGCAAGCTTATGACTTTTACCCATTTGACAAAAAGTACAATTATAGGAAACTGGAATTTTATCAACAGAAATGTCATTGCTTTTAGTTACAACATGTTTTAGGATTTTTATACTGGGATGACCCAGTTTACAGTGCCAAGTATCAAGACTTTTGCTACTATCATCAGTTTTTAATTCAGAAATATGACACCAATTTTCTTTATGATCAACATGTCTTGCATTTGCCACATCAAATTTGTACAATCCCTTATGTTGTTTACCCTGCAATAGAATTTCCTTTGTTAGTATATCTTTTACAAAACAGTGATTTGGGTAAAACTCAAAGTAAACATTATTATCCCTGGCAAACTGTGACACACTCATTAAATTCTTTTTAATAAGTGGGACTCTTAATAGGTTATTGAGGTAAAGTTGTCTTGTACCTCTTAAGCTTGCATTACCAGTATGAGAAATGTGAATTGGTTTACCATTTCCTAAATATAGTAATTGTGTACCTTTGTATTCTCTGTTGCCAAGGTTCAGGTTGCCCAGATTGTTGGTTACATGATTGGTAGCTCTTGAGTCAGGGTACCAACTATCATCATGTATGTCTTCAATCTTGGCCCTGTCATTGCTTCCTTTCTCAGTTTTAGTTTCTGATTGAGTGTTGACCAAGTTTGCACTGGGATTTGATGCTTTTGAACTGTTACTGCTTTGTTGAGAAGGGATGAAATTAGCATCAAATCTGAAGTAGCATTTGTTTGCTGTGTGACCATATCTTTCGCATATTTGACATCTTGGTTTGTTGTTAAGACTCTGTCTGCCTCCTCTACCTCTGGATCTATTATACTGACCACCCCTTTGATTATTGTTATTGTGATTTCTTGCTGTATTGTTACTTTCTTGATTTCTGTTTCTGCCATTAGTAATGTAATTGATAGAGTGATTTGAATTGGTTGCCTTCTTTTGATCTAGTCTTCCCTCATGAGAGAGAAGTATAGAATGAACATATTATAGCGATTGTAATACCTCATTAGAGGATATTACTGCCACTACTGATTCATATTCTTCTTCAAGACCATTTAGTATAGATAGAATTTGCTCTGTGTCGGATACCTTATGTCCAGCAGAAGCAAGTTGATCACATATTGTTTTAGCTTTTGAAAGATATTCCCTCATGTTTAGATTATCCTTCTTTAAGTGATGCAATTGTCTTTTGTACTGCATGACTCTTGCAGCAGATTGAGAGCTGAACACTTGTTCAATAGTATGCCATATCTCATGTGTTGTTTTGCATCCAACAATTTGGGGCAGTAAACTTGCACTGATAGATGATATCAGCCATGAACTAATCAGGCTATCTTGTCTCTGATGAGTTACATAATCTTTATTACTTATGAGTTTTCCATCTTGATCTGCAGTGAATTTGGGTGGAACACTTATGGTTCCAAGAACATAATCTTCAATTCTGTATCCTTTGATTGCAGTTTCCATTTGGAATTTCCACAGCAAATAGTTTGATTCTTCTAATTGAACAGTGAATGATTGACTTTGTGGCTTGATGATGGAGCTCATAAATTCTTGGGTGATATTGGATTGAGTCTGAGCAGTTCTTGGGGTGGTTCTTGGTCCAGAGGTTGATGATGCAACTACATCGTTGTCAGCCATGATGCAAATTCTTTGAGTAAGGAGATAAAGAGAGACTACAGGACAGATTCTTGAACGGAAAAATCAACAAGAGTTGGACAGTAACAAGTATGATGCAACCAGATCCAAGTGAAGAAGATTTTCTGATGGATCTTGGCACGGCACAGCCTTATTTTCAAATTTAAGAGAAGTTTTTCTGGTTTCTTGAATCTGTTTTCTGAGTTTTTCTTTTTCTTTGAACAAACTTGTATAATGGCTATCTAGTGCAGCCAGTTGGGTGGTGAGTGATGAATGTTGACACCTCCTGACTTGGCACGGCACCGTGATGATCAAATGATAAGATCTGGTGAACAAATCTTGAATCTCAGATGATGATCTTTTGATCTGATGAGATTCAGACGTGCAGCCTATTCTCAGATGATGAGATAGTTGCTGATGAGAGTATGGCAGGGCACAATGCTGTTAAGCAAGATCTGCTCTGATACCATGAAAGAGTTTGAATAGAAAAGAAGATTTTATTTATCACTTAATTGTTTGATACAGATTGAATACATAATCTCTCTATTACAAGCTGTATAAATAAGCAGAGTTAAATCAGAAGTGGGCTTCCAGAATAACGGCCCAAGTACATTTAATAAAGGAAACAGATGATAGCCTTTGATAAGCAAGTGAACGGTTGAGATGAAGCAATGCAGAGTCATCTTTTATAAAGCAAGCGCAGTGGAAATATATCTCATTCTCTTATATTCCCCCTCAAACCCAATGTCGGCTAGGGTTTGTTTGAGAGAGATGAGATCGATCTGCTCCAGAGAAAACATGAATAAAACTAGATCGATTTGAGTCGATTTTAGATACGATGGCTTTCTCCTTCTCTTCTATATCTGTAGATGTGATGAAGGTAGAGATTTGAGCAGAGAGTAACAAGAAGCTGGCGAAGACGTTGCTTTGAGATGCTCGTCTTCGTCAGGTACTTGGGTAGTTTCTGGAATGTAAACTGGAGCTTGAGACCTTTGGCTTAAATCGGCAACATCAACATTCAGTTCTCGTCTGAATTTTGTGAAGCTTTGTCTTGAGAGAGGCTTGGTGAGTACATCAGCCTTTTGGTAAGTTGTAGGTATGTATCTTACCCTAATATTGTCTTTCATGACCTGTTCTCTGATAAAGTAGAGGTCGAGTTCCATGTGTTTGGTCCGAGAGTGTAGAACAGGATTGGCTATAAGAGATATTGCACTGATGTTGTCACACTAAATTGTCGCCTTGCTGTTAGTGTTAACATGTAGTTCACTTAGTAGCGATTGTATCCACATAACTTCTGATGCTGTACTGGCAATACTTATGAACTCAGCTTCAGTACTAGATCTAGATACCGTTGTTTGTTTTTTTGCACACCAGGATATTGGATTCATTCCTAGAAAAATGCAATAACCAGTAGTAGATTTCCTATCATCATAGTCAGTGGCCCAATCTGAGTCAGCATATGCATTGATGTTAAGTGATTTGCTTGATTGCATGATTAGACCTTGATCCAGTGTACCCTTGAGATATCTTAGAATATGTTTCACAGCCTTCCAGTGATCATCCAATGGTCTTTGCATAAACTGACTAACTTTATTCACACTAAAGGAGATGTATGGTCTTGTTATAGTAGCATACTGTAGTGCACCAACTATGCTTCTGTACTGCTTGTCATTGGATATGAGTTCACCTTTGTGCTTTGATAGATGCAAATTACTTGTCATAGGTGTAGGTAGAGGATTTGCTTTATCCATGTTGGCTTTTACTAAGATTTCTATGATGTATTTCTTTTGACTCAGTTGTATTTCATTGTTTGGTAGTCTTTTGACTTCAATCCCTAGAAAGTAGTTCAAGTTTCCCAGGTCTTTGATTGTAAATTCCCTGTGTAGGAACTGCACAGTCTTCTCAATTTCTGAGTTGTTGTTGCCTGTAATAATAAAATCATCAACATAGATCAGTACATATATAATAATATCATTTGAGAATTTAAGAAATAAGGAGTTGTCTGATTTTGTTGGATTGTATCCAAGTTTGGCAAGTGTTGATTTTAGCTTTTCGAACCACACTCTTGGTGCTTGCTTGAGTCCATAAATAGCTTTGTTTAGTTTGCATACAAGGCTTTCTTTGCCTTTTTCAGTGAACCCTTGTGGCTGTTCCATATACACCTCCTCCTGCAAGACACCATTGAGAAAAGCATTATTAACATCTAGTTGTCTGATAGTCCAGTTCTTGTGCAAAGCAATAGTTAAAATAATTCTAATGGTTGAGGGTTTTACAACAGGAGAAAATGTTTCATTGAAGTCAAAACCATTCTATTGTGAAAATCCTTTTGCCACTAGTCGTGCTTTGTACTTAAGAATTGAACCATCTGAATTTCTTTTAATTCTGTATGTCCACTTGCATCCAATTATATTTTTATGTATTGGTAAGGATACAAGATTCCAAGTATTGTTTTACATTAATGCATTGTATTCTTCCTTCATGGTTGA
Source organism: Allium fistulosum (assembly GCA_030737815.1). Classification (NCBI taxonomy): domain Eukaryota; kingdom Viridiplantae; phylum Streptophyta; class Magnoliopsida; order Asparagales; family Amaryllidaceae; genus Allium; species Allium fistulosum. Next base: position 427,704,183 of record CM060906.1, read on the forward strand.
TCTCCAGTTGATATCATTTACTGCTTGTTGATAAGTACTGGGCTCAGTGCAGTCTGATACAATATTATAGAGTTTTGGTTTAAATATGCCACTCTTGGCTCTTGTAATCATGTGATGTCCAGTATGTTCAGGTTGAGCAGGTTGAACACTGGTGACTTCAGTTACACCTTGTTGAGTATTGAGTGACACAGAGTCATTCAATACTTGACATGTGTCAGGATGTTGACTGGTGCTAGATGGGGAAAGATCACTTGACCCTTCAGAATTGTTACCTTGTTCTGGTCCAGTTTCACTTGTTGACTGCAAGGGACTAGTTCTAGTACTGAGATTATTTCTTCCCTCACTATCAGTGGTGCAATCAGAGGCTATCTCTTCAGAAAAGAGTGTTATTGGAGGTAATGAGTATCTAGCATTATATACTTTATCAGATGTCTTGATTGCTATGTCACTGAAGGGAAATTTTTTGTTCATTAAAAATTACATGTCTAGATATGTATATTCTTCCTTTACTATCAAGACACTTGAATCCCTTTTTATTTGATGCATAGCCTAAGAAAGTACAGGGTTGAGATCTAAATTCTAGTTTATGTTTATTGTAAGGCCTTAAGTAGGGAAAGCATAGGCATCTAAATACTTTTAAGTTTTGATAGTCTGGCTTGACTTTAGTTAGTACTTCTAATGGACTTTTATAGCTCAGAACCTTTGTGGGTAGTCTATTAATTAGATAGACTGCTGTGAAGAAGGCATCAGGTCAAAATTTTAGTGGCAATGATGCTTGAGCCAATAAAGTCAAACCAGTTTCTACAATGTGCCTATGTTTCCTTTCTATAAGACCGTTTTGTTCAGAGGTGTAAGGACATGTAGTCCTATGTGTGATTCCCTTTTTCTGAAAGTAATCTTTCAGTGGTAGGAATTCTTTTCCACCATCTGTTTGAATAATTTTTACCTGACAGCCAGTCTGTCTTTCTGCATTGCCTATAAACTGTATCACTGCATTGTTAGTTTTAGATTTTGCCTTTAAAAAATATATCCAAACATGTCTAGAATGAGCATCAATGAAGGAGATATAATATTTATAACCATAATCACTACATATTGGGGCAGGACCCCATAGATCAGTAGCAATTAGTTCCAATGTGTTATTATAAACAGTCTCAGAATCTGGAAATGCAAGCTTATGACTTTTACCCATTTGACAAAAAGTACAATTATAGGAAACTGGAATTTTATCAACAGAAATGTCATTGCTTTTAGTTACAACATGTTTTAGGATTTTTATACTGGGATGACCCAGTTTACAGTGCCAAGTATCAAGACTTTTGCTACTATCATCAGTTTTTAATTCAGAAATATGACACCAATTTTCTTTATGATCAACATGTCTTGCATTTGCCACATCAAATTTGTACAATCCCTTATGTTGTTTACCCTGCAATAGAATTTCCTTTGTTAGTATATCTTTTACATAACAGTGATTTGGGTAAAACTCAAAGTAAACATTATTATCCCTAGCAAACTGTGACACACTCATTAAATTCCTTTTAATAAGTGGGACTCTTAATAGGTTATTGAGGTAAAGTTGTCTTGTACCTCTTAAGCTTGCATTACCAGTGTGAGAAATGTGAATTGGTTTACCATTTCCTAAATATAGTAATTGTGTACCTTTGTATTCTCTGTTGCCAAGGTTCAGGTTGCCCAGATTGTTGGTTACATGATTGGTAGCTCCTGAGTCAGGGTACCAACTATCATCATGTATGTCTTCAATCTTGGCCCTGTCATTGCTTCCTTTCTCAGTTTTAGTTTCTGATTGAGTGTTGACCAAGTTTGAACTGGGATTTGATGCTTTTGAACTGTTACTGCTTTGTTGAGAAGGGATGAAATTAGCATCAAATCTGAAGTAGCATTTGTTTGCTGTGTGACCATATCTTTCGCATATTTGACATCTTGGTTTGTTGTTAAGACTCTGTCTGCCTCCTCTACCTCTGGATCTATTATACTGACCACCCCTTTGATTATTGTTATTGTGATTTCTTGCTGTATTGTTACTTTCTTGATTTCTGTTTCTGCCATTAGTAATGTAATTGATAGAGTGATCTGAATTGGTTGCCTTCTTTTGATCTAGTCTTCCCTCATGAGAGAGAAGTATAGAATGAACATATTGTAGCGATTGTAATACCTCATTAGAGGATATTACTGCCACTACTGATTCATATTCTTCTTCAAGACCATTTAGTATAGATAGAACTTGCTCTGTGTCGGATACCTTATGTCCAGCAGAAGCAAGTTGATCACATATTGTTTTAGCTTTTGAAAGATATTCCCTCATGTTTAGATTATCCTTCTTTAAGTGATGCAATTGTCTTTTGTACTGCATGACTCTTGCAGCAGATTGAGAGCTGAACACTTGTTCAATAGTATGCCATATCTCATGTGTTGTTTTGCATCCAACAATTTGGGGCAGTAAACTTGCACTGATAGATGATATCAGCCATGAACTAATCAGGCTATCTTGTCTCTGATGAGTTACATAATCTTTATTACTTATGAGTTTTCCATCTTGATTTGCAGTGAATTTGGGTGGAACACTTATGGTTCCAAGAACATAATCTTCAATTCTGTATCCTCTGATTGCAGTTTCCATTTGGAATTTCCACAGCAAATAGTTTGATTCTTCTAATTGAACAGTGAATGATTGACTTTGTGGCTTGATGATGGAGCTCATAAATTCTTGGGTGATATTGGATTGAGTCTGAGCAGTTCTTGGGGTGGTTCTTGGTCCAGAGGTTGATGATGCAACTACATCGTTGTCAGCCATGATGCAAATTCTTTGAGTAAGGAGATAAAGAGAGACTACAGGACAGATTCTTGAACGGAAAAATCAACAAGAGTTGGACAGTAACAAGTATGATGCAACCAGATCCAAGTGAAGAAGATTTTCTGATGGATCTTGGCACGGCACAGCCTTATTTTCAAATTTAAGAGAAGTTTTTCTGGTTTCTTGAATCTGTTTTCTGAGTTTTTCTTTTTCTTTGAACAAACTTGTATAATGGCTATCTAGTGCAGCCAGTTGGGTGGTGAGTGATGAATGTTGACACCTCCTGACTTGGCACGGCACCGTGATGATCAAATGATAAGATCTGGTGAACAAATCTTGAATCTCAGATGATGATCTTTAGATCTGATGAGATTCAGACGTGCAGCCTATTCTCAGATGATGAGATAGTTGCTGATGAGAGTATGGCAGGGCACAATGCTGTTAAGCAAGATCTGCTCTGATACCATGAAAGAGTTTGAATAGAAAAGAATATTTTATTTATCACTTAATTGTTTGATACAGATTGAATACATAATCTCTCTATTACAAGCTGTATAAATAAGCAGAGTTAAATCAGAAGTGGGCTTCTAGAATAACGGCCCAAGTACATTTAATAAAGGGAACAGATGATAGCCTTTGATAAGCAAGTGAACGGTTGAGATGAAGCAATGCAGAGTCATCTTTTATAAAGCAAGCGCAGTGGAAATATATCTCATTCTCTTATATAGACTATGTTGAACAGGTAATTATTTGCATTACATTGTTCCTATAATGCATTCATGGGAAGTTTAGTGGAGATTAACCTTCTCCAATCAAAACTTGCTATTATTGATTTAATATATTCGTGAGATGTTTAGAAGAGATTAACCTTCTCCTAGTACTATTGTGTCCATTAGATACTGGTATATGTAGTTAGAGGTTTAAATCGGGCTTATATAAGAAAATGATCAAGAATTGTAATCCTGGTCGACTGGTCCATTGCCGTGGTAAGACGAAAATAGTGAAGGTGTCTTTATTAGATTAACATACGTATTAATTTAAGTTTTATTGCTACATTAGCTGGTTGAGACAGATGAATCATCAACCATACCACCTTCCTTGAACCAATACTTAATATCAAAGCGTGTAGAGGTAACTCTGTTTTTTATTTGGATAAATTTTACCAAATAATATAGGTTCGTTTTACTTTGTAATTTCTTTTCCTTGCATATAAAGGTGAGATCGTGTTTGGGGATACATTGTTGCATTCAGAATGTTGTCTAATTGTTGAAGAACTTGAAGCAACCTCCCCATGCTTTCAGGTATTTTTAAATGCACATGATTACTGTTGAAGTCGGCATTTATTATATTGGATAATTAAGAAAGGAGCCTATAGATATAGAAGCTTTTTTGTTACTACTATAGGGGTCAAGAACTAAAGATTTAGCCTTTGCGTACTATAAATGATAATATAGTATATGTAGTTTTGTTGATAGAACTCCTAATACTCAAAGGCAGATTCACTTTAGGCTTAGGAAGGGATTAAATCAGTGTTGTTTTGTATTTTCTGGTATCTATACATTTGCTGAAAGAGTTATTACAAAATTTGACGTTAAGAGAGTTATCTGTATTTTCTTTACTGAAATATATGTAGATACGAGTTTTATAATTTGACAAAAGTTTGATCGTCTACGAGTGTTTTTTCTAAAAGAAGAAGAATAAACCTTGTTATATTAATAATTAATATAATGAATAGTAAGTTAACTATTATAGTTCTAATTTATCCATCATGAAATCATGCATTTGCACAAATATGGCAGCAGCGATTTGTTTCTTTTTTATGCGAATATTAGTCAATACCTGGACAAAAAATATTATTGTACATTTGCATATTTTACAAACATATGCATGGAACAAATGCTTGAATATACATGATTTCAAATTTGAATATGAATAATCAGTATTACGTGATGACGTCATAATTATGTTATATGAAAAAAATATAGAAGAGCTAGGTATCAAAAAAGGAATTAAATATACATAAGAAAGAAGGTATAGTGTATTATTTTCAAATATGAACTATATATTTTGTTGAATAATTGATTTCTCTTTCTTTATCAGTTATTTTAGGGTTTCAATTTGAAAACAAAGTACAATGTTTAATATCAATTGCAAGATTATCAATGATGGCTATTATATTATAACTATACTTTTCAAATTTGAAAATGAACCTGTTATGATCTTTAAATTGATATGAAGTTACTTAGATCTTTCTGAAATGTAAAGATATCTTGCTTGAATACCACTGATTTAGGTATTCTAGAAATCAAAGATATAGTAAAATTATTTATGATGTCATGATGGATGATTCCATTTTGATTTTGTGCGAATAGCTATCTGAGATAGAAAAATATTATACTCGGTTAAGGAATGAGATGAATTTGTTAACCGGGTTAACCATCAGAATTCAATAGGAGTTAGAACATCCAGACTAGGCTAGAATAACTCGAGACTCAACTAAAACAACCAGGCGAACAAGTCAATAGAACTCTAGGAAAATCAACCAATAAAACACTAAGTAAATGGATCGCTAGCAATCCATCACCAGGAAGCATTATGAGTTGTCCAAACCTCTTTCATCATGATTCATTATCATTTCTAAGCACGCTTGCCAAGTTTCATAGCACGTCAAACAATCTAGTTCGAGAAGTGAAGACTCATTCGATTCAAGCTGTTTGACCAAAAGCAGCTAACTCAAAATGGACCTAGAGAACTCATACGGAGTTAGATTGACTTGAAATTTTGGAAGAAAACTTAGAAGACATAAAAGATGGCTCACATAAAAAAGAGGATTATTTGGAGGTAGTTTTATGGATAGCAAGTGACCTAACTAGATGGATCGCTAACGATCCATGTAAAGTGGGTCCCACCATCTGAAATTTTTATGGTAGGTCCAGATATGCTCTAGAGTGTACCTGCAAAGTTTTGTTTGATTTCATTAAGTTTTGAGCGAGTTATGGATGATTCTTCAGGACCAGATTACCCATGAAGATGGATAATCAAACAAACACCAAACGACTTGATATTTGGACAAGGCATTCAAATAGATGAAAGAAAGGCAACCCAAAAGGGTAGACTCAAAAAAAGTCTAAGGGCATGGATCGCAAGCGATTCATCATGTTAGCTCGGGTCGCCTTGAGTTTTTCTGGACTTCTCCTAGCACTGAGTAGAGGATTCTGACAAGTCGGCTTTGGTCCAACTGTTTTCATACCCCTATAAATACAATCCTACCTGCAAATAAAGATGGATCTTTTCTGAGGAGAGAGATGTCATTACTCTACTGGAATTTCTTCACTTCTTCAACTTTCTTCTGCCTCACAACAGTCATCAAGGGGGTTGTTGTGATTCTCCAGTCAACCCTTGTACTTGTGACTTATTCTAACTCATTGTAACTTAGATCTAAGGACTAACTAGTTGATATCAAGATTGATTCAATTAGTATAATCATAATAAAGATTGATTAAAGTGGACGTAACCAGAGTCAACCGAACCACTATAAAAATTCTATGTATCTTTTCTTAGTTCTGCTTTTTATTTGTTATTTATCTAAGATTTGTATTGCTGATCATCTGCACTAGTGCTTTCACACTCGTTCCAGGGTATTGATCTATTTTTTGGGTTAACATTTTAGTGCTTTCGCTGAGAACCTTGAACGATGAATTAAAGTTTGAGTCTAAGATTTAAGGAAGATGAGTAGGGCTAATACTAGATCTAGAGCTGTAGCAAGTCAACCGGAGCTTGGGGGCAGCCAGTAGGTATCCTCAAAATTCTCATCAACCTAACTATGTGATTAGAGAGGAGATGGAAAGGATAATGAAAGAGATGCAGGATGGAATCTTAGCTAGACAACAGGAGATGATGGACGGCTTCTTCCAGAGGATGGAGCAGCAAGGGATGGTTAGATCTGTAGAGAATAGGAACCAAACTCCAAGGAACAACGCAGGAGCTACCAAAGTTGGATTGGAATAAGATGAAGTCTTGCCCCCATATCCAGAGCAACCTATACTTGGAGGTAATGTTGGAATCTACATGGGAATCAATCCCAATGCCGGTGCGACTGTTGAAAGACCAGGAACTGGTGGTACGGGAGCTAATCCAAATACTAGGATGTAACTGACAGAAGAATATGTACCAGAACTTCCTCGAAGGAACGCATTTTTGAATGATGCTAGAGTTATGAATCAGAACACAGGCATGTGGTCGGAAGGGTGCATCCCGGGACACCCCCACCAAAACAAGGGGCAAAGTATTGCTTTAGGACGGAGACCTTCATTGGACGGTGAGAACCGAATTGCTGAATTGGTACGAAGGTTCATTAGAGGAGGACCCCCAGATCAGGGTCTGGAAGACGTGAACAGGAATCCATTTACTGCTAATATTCAAAATGCGAGAAATCCTCCAGATTTCACGTTTCTGATGTTGGAAATGTACGACAAGAAGACAGATCTGACGATTCATATGATGAGATACATCCAACATATGGAGGTGTTGGGTGCTTTTGATGAGGTAATGGGGCGGTGATTCCCATTAAACTTAACAAATTTGGCTGCAATGTCGTTTAGACGGTTGGAAAATGGGTTCATAAGCGCATGGACCGATTTGGTGAGCAAGTACTTGAGACAGTTCATAGTTTATTTCTCACAACCGAGGAATGTACTTACACTCTCAAACGTAAAGCAAAGGCCTGGAATGTCCTTAAGGAGTTATTTAACAAGATTCAATGCGGCGGAAGCTATGGTCGACAAGCCGGATCCATCATTTATCCTAATGGTAGCAGTATTTGGAGTTGCGAGTTAAACTGATTTCAAAGCTGCATTGAAAAGGGATCGACCGATGGATCTTTAAGAATTCTACTACGAAGATGAGAGATATTTGCGTCAGGAAGATGCTGAAGCTAAGGATGAAGATGTGGATGCTGAAATAAATGTTGTGGAGGATAGGGGACCATCCGGAGCTGGAATTGGAAAATACAAAGGGAAAAGGAAAACCGATGATGACTTCGGGAAGCCGAAACGATAATGGAAGGAGCCAAGATTCTCTTTATACACTAACCTGATTGAAACCCCTGAGAGGATAAACTTGGATATTATGGGGCAGAAACTCTACCGGAGGCCACCTAGGAGGGAGCCCACTGATCGAGAGAAAAGATCTGGAAAGTTTTGCATCTTCCATGAGTTGAATGGGCATGAAACAAATGAGTGCCGACACCTTCATGATTTGATAGAAGAACTGGTTTGGAACAAGCACTGCCACAGTATGTGAGTAACGGAACTACAGTAGAATTGCAACAACAACCACCATCCATGACCAATGCATCAAGAAACGCCCAGAGATTTGAGCCAAGACAAATTATCCCATGATCGGGGTAGATAGCAGTCGAATCCGGCTCCCATGCTTTGCTTTTTCGTTTCTTATTCCACACTTTTCTTTTGGTATTTAGACAATAATAACATCTGGCCTCTTACACGTGTACAGGATCCTGAACGGTCCCTAGGCACGTTTTAAGTCGGCTGGCTGAGATGACTATTTAGGACAATAATAACCTCGGATCGCATACACGTGTACGAGACCCAGATTGGTCTCTAAGCACGCTCTGAGTCGGATCTTCGAGGTGAACATTTAGGATTTCTGCTTGTTTTAATTCTTTCTTGTTTGATTTCTTCTTGTTTGTTTTGATTTGAATATTTGAATTTTGAAAAACCCACATTGATTGTGATGACTGATATTGATCGTCTTAGAGTCCCGCCATGGGACCAAAGTGCAGGGTGCAAGTTCCCTTGCCACGGAGCGAGTGGATGGACTTATATGATACTGATCGCCTTAGATATGGGACCGGAGTGCAAGAAGTAAGTCCCCTCACCAGAGAGTGACCAGATGGGCTTACTTAATCCCCCTTAACTTAACAAACAAACGATCTGGAGAGATCGTCCCCTTAACTTAAAACATTAAACGATCCAGAGAGATCGCACATTAAACTAAACATTAAACAATCCGGAGAGATCCCGCATTAAACTTAAACGGTCAGGAAAGATCGAGCCTTAAAACAAATTTTATTAAATAAAAGGATTTGAATGCCTTATAAATAGAATAAAACTGATAAATCCTAGATGAACAAAGGATGATTTATGATATATGATGTGATTTTGATATGTAATATGATTTTGATATATGATGTGACAACTTCAAATGATAAGTAAAAATCGATAGTGATGTAAATCCCGAATGAACATGGGATAATTAGAGATATGTGATGTAAATGGAGATATGTGATGTAATTGGAGATATGTGATGTAATTGGAAAATTGTGATTTAATTAGAGTTATGTGATGTAATAACTTCGAATGAAATCGGAATGATTGTGATGTATAGATTACACTTAGGCAGAGTCTAGAGTCTTAGGATATAACAGGTTTGGAACGACTTGTGATTGGAAAGAGAATCCGAAGGAACTGGATGATTCACCAAGGCTAAAGTAACTGGAAAGCTCAATTATCGAAGAATGAAGACATGAACTTGTTCTTAAGCAAAGCACACCTTTCACTCAAAAGGCATACTTTGGGGAGCAAGTGTTAATTGGGTTTTTAACCCATCAGAATTCAATAGGAGTTAGAACATTCAAACTATGCTAGAAAAATCGAGACTCAACCAAAACAACCAAGCAAACAAGTCAGTAGGACTCAGAGGAAATCAGCCAATAAAACACTAAGTAGATGGATCGCTAGCGACCAATCAGCGAGAAGCATCATGAGTCGCCCTAACCTCTTGCATATCATGATTCATTACCATTTCTAAGCACGCTTGCCAAGTTTCATTGCATGCCAAACAAACAAGCTCGAGAAGTGAAGACTCATCTGATTCAAGCTGTTTGACCAAAAGCAGCTAACTTAAAATGGACCAAGAGAACTCATACGGAGTCGGATTGACTTTTCATTTTAGGATAACACTTAGAAGATATAAAAGAAGGCTCGCAGAAAAAATGGGATCGTTTGGAGGTTTTTTGATGGATTCCTAGCGACCTAACAAGATGGATCGCTAATAATCCATGTAGAATGGGCCCCACCACCTGAAATTTTTATAGTAGGTCCCAGACACCCTCTAGAGTGTATCGAAAAAATTTCCTCCAATTTTGTTAAATTTCGAGCGAGTTATGGATGATTCTTCTGGACCAGATGGCTCATAAAGACGGATGATCAAACAAATACCAAACGACTTGATATTTGGAAAAAGCATTCAAATAGATGATAGGAAGGCAACCCAAAAGGGTATGTTTGACGGCTAAATCTCTATCGGATTAGAAAATAGCCGATCAAATTTATATTAAATATAACCGCAAGCGCACGGCGTACAATTCTAGTACGTGGCGAATACGGGTCGATCCGCAGGGAATTTTTTAGATTTTAAAATTTCTATTCAATCAAATTAAACCAAGAATTTGAAGTTGTGATTAGCTAAAAAATGTAAATAAATTAGCAAAGAAAATGGATAAAAATATGAGAGTTTGAAGGAAATTTAAAGGCAAATCCCTTCTCATGATCACATAAATCAACATATATGAAATTATGATCACTCCTTTTTTATCATTAGTGAATTTAATTGATGTGTTTATCATAAGTATGGAATATTTGTGCTATTAATTAGCCCAATATAAACCATCAAACTATAACACACCCATTAAACCACTTCTTAACTCTCATAAAAATTACAATGAAATTCAAAATAAAATCTATTTTAAGCATGGCTTATTAACTATTAACTAGAAATATAGACCATCAAATTTTGATTTAATATTCACTTCATTACCATAATCATATGTAGATGAAGAGGTAATTTGTGTTTTTGTTTGTTTAAGCATAGCCTATTTGGTGTCAACAACATAGGCTATCAAATTCAAAGCTAAAACAACAAGATTAAACCACATCAACTATTGTCATTAAGCACAAAAAGAGATCAAAAATTAGCTAAATGTTGAATCTACATGATTAAGAGAGCTTCATTACCCCAAAATTGAAGGGATTTAGCCTCTCATATTTGTTATCATTTCAAAAAATGTAGCATTCAACATGAAACAAAAACAAGAAGAAAAGGAGAGCTAATTAAAATGAAATAAACACTAATCTAATTGCATAAGAAATGAAACTAAGCTACTAACATAAGAGGAAAGAGAGCATGTAATAGGAAAGAGCATGAATTAGCATTGCATAACAAGAAAATTACATAAAATAAAATGGCTAAGTAGCCATGAAAAAGTAAAGAGAGTTTTGTTTATTTTTGAGCCTCGAACTAAACTAACTAAAATGGGGGCTCAAAGGAGGCTAAGAGAAGAGGCTAAGAGATCATTACATGAAACATAAGAGGTATTTATACAAGTTTGAAACTCTAATCCATATTTTTGAAAACTACCCCTCTAGGAAGTGTGGCCACCAAGTTATCATTAGCATGATATAATCCTCCATTTAAATGTGCATGAGTGCATTAGCTCCTAAGTAGGTGATCATGGTAAGTGGGTAGGTGGGGTCCTCCATGATTCATGAAATGAATTATTTCCATCTTCATTTGCTTGTATTCTCTTGTGCATGCATATTTTCCATGAAAACCTCTTCCATTTGAATCCAATTCCTATAAAATAACATAAAAATGTCCAAGTAAAAATACTCAAATTAATATACGCACAAAATGACCATTCTGTCCCTATATGAAGATGAGTAAATGAAGATTTGAAAATAATTTGAATTTTGATTTAAACTTGTTAAAACACCCTAAATGCTCATTTATTTAAATAAATTCGATTAAATATGGAAGTAAAAATATGCACATTTACATGCACATCAAATACCCCCACATTTATCTTTTTATTCGTCCTCGAATAAACTAAAACTAAGATAAATCTGTTTTTGTAGGGAGCACGATTGCATTGAGCGTATGCAACAAACCGTGGAATGTACATGCATATAAAAACCTATTATGTAATGATATAAAATTGTCAAATTTTAATTTTTCATGTAACTTTGATATGTAGTTGAAATTATAAAGAAACATATTATGAATGATAAGTTGAGATTATGATTTGAAATTGTGATTTTATTTATATATCAAAAAATTTCATTTGGAAAATGATATTATTGTTGTTTATAGCGGGATTCAAAATTCTGACCTTTTGTTTGTATATAAGAGCATTTTTTGAACTTATGTTCGGACTAGAAAATTGTTGCGCTATTTGTAACGACCCGAGAATTTTAACGATTTTATAACGTAATTAACGAAAAAATTTCTGGAAAATAAACAATTAAATTTTGAAATAAAAATTTGATATTTGGAATACGTCTATTTAAACATAGCAAGTGGCAGATTTTCATCGGAAAATATGAAAGTTAGTTCTGTTGTGTAATTTTCAATTTCAATTTAAAATAAGTTAATTTGTTGAAAATAAAATATTTTCGAAATCTAAATATTTTTATATAATAAAAATGTAGACTAGTCTCTGAGTGAGAGTCGTATTTCGTTTTTCCACATTTGAACTGCACTAGCCCCGTTTATCTTATTTTCGGCATTTTAGCAGCATTTTCGGCAGCGAATATCGAGTTTTGATAGGTGGGTCATATCACTCATATCTATGTACCATTATGTTTGTCTCGTCGTGCTGATCTCTGCAGTATATTCATTTGTGCATTTCGGTGACTGGTACATGGCGAAATCGGCGAAATAATTTGTCATATCGGTTCTGCATTTGAGCCTTTTGGTTTCCTATGTCTTTTCATATATCCACCATATAATTCTAACATCCATTTACCTTTACTAATTTCAGAAATCATAGTTTGACTTTCTCTATTCCTAATGGTTGCAATATATTATTTCTGGTTTGGGCCTTTTCTTTCTCTCCCTTTCTCTTTTCATTCGGTTCTAATATATAAAAAAAATATAAAAACATATATATATATATATATATATATATGAGAGCTTCTATTATTTGTTCATCTTCGTTTGCATAGAATATATATAAATCCATATAAACTACTCGTCTTTCCTCCTCCTATAGCCTCCCACCGTCCACCACCTCTCAAACCTCCCCACAACCCACTGCCGCATCCATCCACTTCCAATCCCTTGCTGCCTACCCATTGTATTCCCTCCAGCGCTCATCTTTTCCCCACATCGTCTTCTCTTCTCACGCACAGCCGACCACAGCCAACTCCATCTCGACCTCATCCACCATTCGCCTTACCATCGTACGCCCACCTGCTCTGACCGAAACACCACCATCCCTTCAACCCACGCTCCTCACTCAAAGCACCCTCGGCCTCCACCGGATCCAAACACCAAACTCTACACGCAAGCACTCTCAACCACTACTCCACGTCACACTTCGGCCTCGCAAACCCCATAGCTAGCTCCGCCTCATCACCCCATCGCAGTAGCTGAGCAGCCGAAACCCCTGCTCCATCTCCTCCAGTAGCCGAGCACAACATCTCCGTCTTTCCCACCACTTACCTCCTGCTCGACAACCGAGCCCACTGCTACAGCCTGACCACCATTTTTCACAACCAATCACCTCCAGCCCTCTAACTCGACAGCCTCCCAATGGCCAAACCCGCAGCAGACCCTTCAGCTTCGCACCCCTAACTGTTCTCCTTCCATCTCCCCTCACCGAAGCAGTATCATTCCCAGTCCATCTCACTTCGACCTATCTCCGACCAGGTCAACATCCTACACCATGTTGTGCCTCCTCTCTCCAGCCTCATTTCCTTCAATGGCCGACCAAGACCCCGCCCATCCCCTAGCAACAGCTGCCGCCGTTTCCTTCTCCTCCTTACATTTCTTTCGCATGCTGTTATAAAAAAAAGATTATTGATTTTTAAATATTGATTAAAATATATGTATATATATACATATTATATAGATATTTTGATTTGGAAAATATGGATTTTAATCAATATTGATTTTTTTTTAAATTTAATATAAAGATTTTTATTTTAAATATGTGTTTTAAATTGAATATTGATTTTTTTTAATTATAATATAAAGATTTTATTTTAAATATGTGAGTAACCGTTAGATTTTAAAAATATTATATATTTTGTTTTCATCGATTCAAGTCCATCGTGCTTTGCTTTGGAATTTGTGCTTGGATTCGTAGCTCATTTCATTGTCAAATTTCTCTAGCCTCGAAAGGTGAGCAATCACTCACGATTAACATTCTTATGTTTAATAAATTGATTTCACATGAAATGACAATTGAAATGTGTTGTTAAATTTTAATTTGTTAGTAATTAAATTGTTGAATACGATATGTTATTATGTAAATTGTTCACCTATGATTGATATATGACACCATAACATTGTTGTATATATACGTGATATTTAAATTTGTTAATTATGATATATGCTCATCATTGATACGTTATGTTATTTTATTTTATTCTTTTGTTCCCACTTTGCAAGTTCCATGTTAGTTTAGAAATCCCTATAGGTTGAAATGATACGTTACGTTATGTTATTTAAATGTTATAAAAAATGATTAAGTGAATAATTTCAAATTTAAATAAAATTAAAGTTGAATTTTGAAATATAAATGGAATGTATCAAATTGAGTTATTATGAATTGTTTGAATATTTAAACTTTGAAACCTATTGAATTGGGAGTGGTTTAAATTTGAAGTTCAAACCTGGATTTGAAATCGATATAAATTAAAAATGGTTTAAATGAGAATTTGAATTGAACCTTTAACCTTTTTAATTGAAATTGTTGAACTGAGATTGATTTAAGTTAAATTTTGGAACTTAAGTTAATTTGAATTGATTTGTGAAATTAGAAGAAACAATTCTAATTTGAAACTATTTTCGATATGTATATTTTAATATATAAACTATTTTAATCTATAACCTATTTTTAAATATAAACTATTTTTAATTTATAACTATTTCAATATATATAAACTATTTTCAATATTTAAACTGTTTAAGTTGGAACTGTTATGATTTCGATTTAATGGATTTAAATGTGAATACTTTGATATAATGGTTTGACCTATTTTGTGGTTATGATTTCGAAAGTGATTATGATTTCGAAAGTGAATATGATTTCGAAAGTGATATGATTTTGTAACGAACATGATATTTTCATATGAATTATGAACTGTTTGAAATGAAAATGACCACGGTGTGAAATAAGCATTTGGCTGTTAAAGAGACCGGGATCGGATATTGTCATACTCTCTGCCAATATCAAAAACCACATTAACAACTGTACATGTGGTGGAGATTCCAGAACAAAGTAGGATGGTTTGGCGAACCTCTGTATGAGGTATGAACGCAGCCCTGACTCCATTTAGTCAGCTTGATGTGGCTAAAACAGGAGCTATACCGGGCCAAGTGGGGTCGCTCCTCCAATCGGGCACATTTCTTCGATACCATTCTATTACTTTGTGATTTGATTGGGTGCACCTTTGATTTGGGAGTGTGTCTCGAGGTGGGCGGTAGTAGCTGCTATGCGTTACCACCAGTCCGGGAGTGCAAACGGTAGAATCCTACCCTGGCATTGCCTCACGTGCCTTGTCACATGCATTATCGCGCCTTCCACGAGTTTGTTTTGTGTCGTACCTATGGAGTGCTCCTTGATAGCCCACCAGTTTGGTGGAGTTTACAGTACTGTATAGACTATGGCATTTATATAAAATGTGTTAAGGGGGATATGGGTAACGCCTTAATGCTATTTAATTAGTTTACTTAACTATAGTCATTATCTATGTAGCGTATTGTACTATATATGTAACAGTTTAACGGATTCTTAAAGGATGGGAATCCCAAACATCCTTTAAGTTATTTGCATTGCACTTGGACATTTCACTTAACTTGATTTACTTGCATAAGAATGTTAATCCTGACTCGAGTGTTTTGTGTTTTGGTTTATGCTCGGGTCAGACTGAGTGTCACAACATTTGAGACACACCTTTGGAGCTTGGAGCTTCACTTGAAGATCTGTCTTTTATCTATTTAGCTTTCAGGTATTTCGGTTATTTCCAGTTTTATGTCCAGGCTTGTCATTTGCTTATGTATTGAGACTTCTATGTATTTGGGATTTTCTATTGTATTTATTTCAGACTTTGATGTTCTATAGTAGCTTCATGAACTACTATTTATATATTTCCGCTGCTTATTATTGTATTACATTGTGTCTGTGATTCTATGATTGATTCATTTACTGTATATGCTAAGTTTTTCCAAATATAAATTAACAATCTGTTGTTTTGAGCAATTCAAGCCTGACATGTGTGGATGATTGTCGATTTGAATGGTTCGAAATAGCGGGTCGTTACAGTTGGTATCAGAGCCAGGTTTAGGCAAAACTTAGCATATGGAGTAAAAAATTGTTAGAGATAGGGTAGTAATACCCTAGAATGAGTAGAATCAATTATAGAATCATCTTCGTTCGAGCTTGAAATTCTTTGTTAGGATCCTCCTGGATTAGGATTTCTTTCGAATTTTGGAACTTTCCGTTTGTTCTGAAATCCACTCGTGTCTTTTCTTGTTCGTGTTCCTCTTGATACTGGAGCATCCCATAGCTCTATTTCTGTTGATCTTTGTAATAAATTTGAGCACATCTTGCAACCTCAATTGGCAACTTCATCCTTATGTGTGACTAATTCCATCGGCGGTCCCGCCAACCTTAGTATGATTTGTAAAAGGGTGAAACTCCTTTACAACAGGTGTCGATTCACCGGAGATTTCTGTGTCCTTGGTTTTGATACTGTTATTTCATGCAAAACCCCGAACTGTTTCTCTAGTAGACGACCAGGATAATTCTCTTATGATCGAAATCGATTGCCTTAGGATTATGCAGGCAGTTTTATCTATTCGCTTGATTCTCAGCCTTGTGATCTTGACCTCACTCCGATAGTCAGGGAATCTCCTGATGTTTTGGTAAAGTCACTTCTCTTCCTCTCAAGCGGGAAATTGAATTCCGCATCGTTCTTATTCCCGGTGCTCGACCTGTTGTCCTTCCTCCCAGAGAATGGTTTCTATGAATGGTTAGTCATGCCCTTTGGATTAACCAAAACTCCCCGCCTTCTTCGTCGATCTCATGAATCGCGTTTCCGCGATGTTCTCATCGAGTTTATCACCATTTTCGTTGATGATATTCTTGTCTTTTCTAAGTCTCGGTTGACCCGGTTAAGGTCGCCGCGATTAATATAAGCATGTCCATTTTTCTCTTTTGTAATTTAATTATCTCATCTTCCTTTCGAGCCTATCTTTTTAGTTAGAATTCTCTTTGATTAGGGTTCCTCTAAATTTAAATCTCTATCCTTATTTTAAAATCCATTCTTGAATCATCCTGGAGCATATTTGTACTTGATATAAAATGTTTTATATTGTGTTGTTTGAGTTGTTAAGTTTGAATTTTGGGTTTCGATCGATTCGTCTGGCCAACGCTATCGATAGGAATTCCAAAACACTTTAACAGAGCAAACTGACACAATATTGTTTTCCAAATTGGTAAATGAAATAATTTTATGTATGACTATATTTTATAAGGTATAATTTTTTGAAATTAGATAGTTAAATGAATTGGTTGTTAGAAATGATAATACTAGATTATCATTTATTATTTGTCAACATTCCTAAACCATTAACTATTGTTGTATGTTATAAGAAATTGAAATTTTAAAGCATGGTTTATAAATTGGTTAGCAAATGAAATAAACTTAAATTAAGGATTTGAGAATTGAATTTCCGGTGCCTTTCAAAATTTGGTTTTCAAAGTTTTGAAAAATATAGTATTTGAAAGTATTTTCGAATGGAAATTGTTTGCAAAGAATTTTAAAAGAAGTAAGTCGGTACTCTCCTCTTGTGTCGCTAGAAAATAATTTCGGTGATGACTGCAGCATCATCGACATTCATTTTCGAGTCTCTAAGTGGAGAGACCACTCAGTAGCTTCGCTACACTTTTGTTTTGGAAAATGGATTTGATTTGAATTTCTTGAGTATGATTTGAGGTATAAATTTTATATATGTATATATTTATTTCAAAATGGTTTGAAGTGAAACCGAAAATTTAACTCTTAAGTTTTCTGATAAGTGATGGTTTTCAATTATTAAATGAAGAATTTTTTTGAATAATTAGAGTGTCTTATATGAGAAATGGAATTGAAATAACTTGAAACAATTGAACCAGGACAAAAATTTATTTGTATAATACTCAATTGCATTCTAAAACATATATAACTTACCTGAAATATTCAAAAGTTAAAATGTAAAGTGAATATGTAATTGAATAGTATACAATATAAAATGTAAGTAATAGGATGCCCAAAATGAAATTTTGTTAAGGGAATTTATAAATAAAAATTTAAGTGGTTATAATAAATGTTTATACACTTAATTTATGTTGTAAGATATGTTAAGTGAAATAAATTGAATAATAAAAGAGAATGCTATTTAAATAAATAAATTGAATGTTAATTGATTGAAAGTGAGTTAATTAGAATGATAATAATAAACGGCATGTTAATATTAAACTTAAATAATTTGTTGAAGGGTTAATTAAGTGGTATTGACATTAAAGGAAATATACTATGTGCATGAAATAAAATAAATGAAATTTATATTGTTTTAAAATTAATTGTTGTATTTGGTACTATGTATTTCGAATCTATCTTTCCTTTCGGTTGCTTATATTCTCCTATCTCGTTCCTTTTCGGGGACGAAAAGTTTTGAGTGGGGGAGAGTGTAACGACCTGGAAATTTTAAAGATTTTATAATGTAATTAACTAAAAAAATTCCTGAAAAAAACAATTAAATTTTGAAATAAAAATTTGATATTTGGAATACGTCTATCTAAACATAGTAAGTGACGGATTTTCATCGGAAAATATGAAAGTTAGTTCTGTTGTGTAATTTTCAATTTCAATTTAAAATCAGTTAATTTGTTGAAAATAAAATATTTTCAAAGTCTGAATTTTTATATAATAAAAATGTAGAACATTTTCTGAGTGAGACATCGTATTTCGTTTCTCCAAATTTGGACTGCTCTAGCCTCGTTTATCCTATTTTCGGCGTTTTAGCAGCATTTTCGGCAGCGAATATCGAGTTTTGATAGGTGGCTCGTATCACTCATATCTGTGTACCATTATGTTTGTCTCATCGTGCCGTTCTCCACAGTATATTCATTTGTGCATTTCGGTGACCGATACACGGCGAAATCGGTGAAATGATTTGTCGTATCGGTTCCGCATTTGAGCCTTTTGGTTTCCTATGTCCTTTCATATACCCACCGTATAATTCTAACAGCCATTTTCCTTTAATAATTTCAGAAATCAAAGTTTGACTTTCTCTATTCCCAATGGATGCAATATAATATTTCTGGTTTGTGCCTTTTCTTGCACTCCCCATCTCTTTTCATTCGGTTCTAATATATATATATATATATAATATAAAAACATATATATATATATATGAGAGCTTGTATTATCTGTTTATCTTCGTTTGCATAGAATATATATATGTGTGAGGAATGTGGAATACGGATCTTAAGGCTAGAATGAACACTAGAGGGGGGTGAATAGTGTTTATTAGAAATTACTAAATCTTTTTGAGTTACTGTTGATTTGTACACAAATGTATAAATATTCAAACACAGATATAATCATAGAATCAAACACAGATGCAGAAATAAAGTAAATACAGTAAAGGAAAGAACACACCGAATTTTATACTGGTTCGGAGTTACCCTACATCCAGTCCCGCACAACTAAGTACGGATTTCCTTTCAAAAGAAATTCAACAATACAATCCTCGATTTCAAGGCCACGAGGTACACCCTCCAGAATCACAATCCTCTGGGTAGAGATACTTGATTTCCGGGCAACAAGTTCACCCAATTGATTTCTCAAGGCTACAATCACACCTTTTCTCACTTGATTGATTTCCAAGGCTACAATCACACCTTTTACTCTATTGATTATAAAGAAATCCTATAACTCTGAATAACACTGAGGATCTTGATGAGATAGTGACAGAGAATCAAACCAGAGATTATCTAGTTAGATTCAATGTTGATTTCGGCAGAGTAATGGTAAGAATATGTATAAAGAAATGTGGAAGAAGAAGAGAAGTGAAAAACCAGAAAATCTATATTCAAA
Organism: Allium fistulosum; assembly: GCA_030737815.1. NCBI lineage: Eukaryota > Viridiplantae > Streptophyta > Magnoliopsida > Asparagales > Amaryllidaceae > Allium > Allium fistulosum. The sequence goes on from CM060906.1 coordinate 427,724,169, forward strand.
TTCGTTGAAACTAACCCCTATTTATAGAAGAACAGCAGCCATGTCCATTCGTGAAAGGTATGGCGAATAGACACTTCTTTTGAAATTCAAATTTTTGAATCTAACTGTCACTATGTCGACATGGGGTACTAGGGCATGTCGACATCCCAAAGCATTTTTTGAAGATTTGATTTTCTTTGAAAATAACCTTTATCTTATATTAAAAACTATTTAAACTTTATAAATATACTTGACTATAGATAAAATACATAGATAAATATAGAGAATAATATATATAAAATTTTACTATAATTTTATATTTAAATCTAGGTATAAATATATTATAATTAAAAGATAGTTTAAAACAAACGAAGTTTAAAACAGGAGTTTATTAAAAACGAAAACAAAAAATATTTTAAGGCTAAAACATCTTTTTGAAAATCATTTGAAAAGATAATTTTTAAGGCTAAAACATTTTGAAAAGCAGTTTTGAAAATCATCTTGAAGTAGTTTTGAAAATCATTTTGAAGTAGTTTTGCAAGCTTCTTCCTGCAGAATATCTCATCACATCAGGACTCGAGAACTTGTACAAAACCAGGATGTTCGTGGGTTTGTAAGCCACTTGTCATAGGTTTGTAAGCTATTTGTCGTGGGTTTGTAAGCCACTAAAAAGGTAGAAATGGGTTCCATCCCAAAAGAAAAATGGAGTGAAGATTTCAGTGCTATCATGAAGTTTTAACATAATTCTAGACTCAATACTTATCTTGAAATCTTGAACTCTTGATAATCTTGATATTCTTGATACTCATGAGTCTTCAATCTTGATATCTTGAATCTCTATACTGTACAGTCTTCATTCTTTGTACCTGCATGGTTAAATCCTACATATACATATATATCTAAACTATAATGTTAGTATTTATATTTTATAATCTTATTCTAAGGTTGTTGTCATCAAAACCATCATCTCAAGGACTAACAATCTCAACCTTTTTGATGATGACAACCTTTGTTTATAAAATATTACTTTTATCCTAATAACTCCCCCTTAATCTATGCCTAACTACCCTATTTTATATTTCTCCCCCTTTGTCATCAACAAAAACAAACAAACTCTAAACTATATAACTCCCCCTCATTCTTGTACTCAAGTACCTGCATTAATAAACTATATAATAGAGTATATTAAAAAATAACTATACTTATAGACATGATGTTCAATCAACGATTATAAATATATCAAAGTATATTTATACATTCATCAATCCACACCAAGTGTCAATCAAATCAATCAAAACAAACAATTTCAATCAAAGCAATCAATTCAAACAAAGTAATCAAATTAAATAAAGCAATCAAATTAAACGTTACGAGGAACTTCCATCCATCCTTCTTCTCCGAAAATAGGGTCTGCTTTTATGGCATCCCAATTTTCACTGTCATTTGTGAGAGAGACAGGAGGATGTGCTTCGTTATCATCCTTGTGCAGTGAAGAAATCATCCATCGAATTGCCTCGAAATGCCTTTCTTGCTCCTTGATCATCTGCATTTGACTCAATTCTAAGTGTCGCTGGTTACGAAGAATGAACGAGAGAATATTCTTGAATGAATTAAGAGTTTCTTCAAGATTCTCGAATAAGTTATGAATTGGATTAGCCATTTTGAAATTGTGAGAAGAATAAGAGATAGAATAGATAAGAAATAATATTCAGTAATGAATTCTGGAAGAAATGGGTATATATAGGTGTAGAAATTCGTTTGAAATGAATAGACATATGGTAGTTATTCAAATTTCAAATTCAAAATGAAGTGTCATTTCTGATCAGTACATGTCGACATGGTCATAGAGGGTATGTCGACATGAGGCAGTGAAATTTGATGGTAATTTTGATTTTGTGAATAATTGTGTATATATATATTTATATAATATACTAACATTTATTCAATAGATAAGATAAGGTAGATAACAGAAAAGAAATTCAATTTCATTGCATAGAAGAGTGATACAATGATTAATCATAAACAACTACATAAACACTCAAATTAAAACAAACTTAAACTAATTCGACATGATATGAAAATATAGAACTAGTTAGAGGATGATGAAGATGAAGATAATCCAAGTTTCTTGCTGACTTTGGAGAAAAACTTGTTCATCTTGGATGATATTTTGTCCAACTTCTTACTAACGGATCTTTTAAGAACCCGTTGATTCTCAACAATAATCTTTTGGTTTTTGAGAAGGGTTTTGTTGGTAGGATTGGAGGGATAATCAATACTTTCTAGGGATGTCTCACCTTCTTCTTCTTCTTCCTCTTCCTCTTCCATTTCTTCATGAGCCAAACGCTTTTCTTTTTCGGCAAGACTCTCATAAGGTTGAAAAACATATGGGATTTTCATGAGAGAAATGTTTGAGATATTAAAAACTTTTCTTGAAATAAATTCTTCTCCATTGAAATCTACTCCAAAATAGTTGAAAATCCGAGTAAGGTAAATTCCATGATATAAAGTGTTTTCTCCCATTTCAAAATTTTTAGGACGAAGTTCATCCAAAATAACTTGCGCCCAATTGATATCATAATTTCCGAAAATAGCAAAAAAGCTTTGCAAACTTTTGAGGTAGGATTGTTAAAATTCCCCGATCTTGGGGTCAAAGTATGTTGTAAAAGAAGGTTAACAATTCTTGCTTTTGGACTAAAGTTTCGGTTTTTAAATTCAAAGTTTTCATCTCCTTCAAAAATATGATGAAATGTCTCACGATCATGTTCATCGATTTGAAAACTAGAAAGATCCATTCCCGTGCTTTTGCAATTGAGAATGGTACCCAAAAGATCACAATTCAAAACAATTTTAGTGCCTTTGACACTACTCCAAATTTCATTATCATTTCCTTCATAAAATTCTCGATTGAGATTTGCATAGAAAATTTTAACAAGATTTGGGTAACAAACAAAATCATTTTGAGAAGAATCAACAAGACTAAGAATTTGATTGTTTGCAAAAAAGAGTATCAATTTCATAAGAAGCAAAATCTTGAATAATAGCAAATTTTCCGAGATGGACTTTTCCATAATTAGCATAATTGATGTATGCTTTTACGGCCTCCGGATTATTGAGGAGTAGCTCTTTCAAGTTTCTGGAAAGTCTCATGGTGGAGGGGTTGCTTGAAGAAGCCATTAAAGTAGAGAGTAGAGAGCTTGAAGTTTTGAAGAGAGAGTTTGAATTTGAAAATGAAAGTGAAAAGTTGTGATAAAAGATAGTGAATAAATAGATTTTTGAAAGACATGTTCTCTGGTCCAAAAGATGCCTTTTCAGAGTATTGAATGAAGTGAAAAGGTGGAGAGAAATTCAACCATTTGAATTCAAATTTTGAATTTCAAATTCTGGTACCTATGTCGACATCAGGGTAGGGACCATGTCGACATATGCCTGTGAATTTCTATGATTTATTTTTCCTAAGTATTCTAATATATATATATACTTATTATTTTAATGTCTATATATATATATATATATCTGGAATATTATTAGAATTATAGTATATTCCAAAAAATATTATTATATTATTAAAAAATAATAAAAATAAAATTATAATAATAATAAAATAATAAAAAATAAATTTAAAATTCAATCAACACACCAATTCAAAATAATCAATCAAGCAATCAATCATCTAATTCTAAGCATGCAATTTCAATCAATTGTATTGTAAATGTGTACCTTTTTCTGAGTCCGTTTCCTTGAATTCGTTGAAGTCGTGAACTGCCGTGAAACACAAATTTGAATTATCTGTCTTCTGATCATCATCGCTTGAGGACGAGTCTGAGTCATCTAGAGTAGTAGTAAATGCATGCTTCCGTTTCTTTACTGAATCATTGTTTATAGGAGGATTCTGCTTATCTGGATACAGATAGTCTCTTTTCATATGGCCTGGTTCATCACAGTTGAAACATTTGACATTGTTTGGAACTGCATTCTGATTTCCAGAATTCTTATAGTTGTTTCTCTTAAGATTATTCATCTTTCTATATTTCAGGAATTTCCGAAAATTCCTGGTCATAAATGTTATCTCTTCATCATTATCACTGTTTGAGTCTGATCCGTCGGTTAATGCATTGAATGCCATTGATTTCTTTTCAGATGCTTTGCTTTCTCTTCTCCCGATCATTTGGACTTCAAACGACATTAGATTTCCAATCAATTCTTCTATCTTTAAGGTACTGATGTCATTTGCCTCTTCAATTGCAAGTGTCTTTTGATCCCATTCTGGAGTGAGAGAATTTAAAAAAATTCTGACTTGATCTTCTTCCGAAAATTCCTTTCCCAAGGATATTAAAGAATGCACAATATCCTGAAATTGACTATACATATCTGAAATAGACTCATTAGTATTCATTTTAAATAACTGAAACTAATTTGTGAGCATGGAAATTTTGGTCTGTTTAACTTTGCTTGTTCCTTCATGAGTAACTTGCAAAGTTTTCCATATTTCATATGCAGACTTACAAACTGACACTTTATTAAATTCATTCCTATCAAGTGAACAAAACAGAATATTCATTGCTTTAGAATTATTTTGTGCAACAGCCTTTTGCTCAGTGGTCCATTGTGCAAAGTCAGTTGTGGGTTCAGAATATTCATTCTGTGTGATATTCCAAGTGTCTAATCCTACAGTTTGTAAATATATTTCCATCCTATATGCCCAATATGCATAGTTACTGCCATTAAAAAGTGGTGGTTTGACAGTAGACTGACCTTCTACAAATAAACTAGTGTTAGAAACAGTACCAGTGTTGGTAGCCCTTTAGAAAACTTTTCAAAATTCAGATTATGAAACTTTTGAAAACCTCGCTCTGATACCAAATGTGAGGAATGCGGAATATGGATCTTAAGGCTAGAATGAACACTAGAGGGGGGTGAATAGTGTTTATAAGAAATTACTAAATCTTTTTGAGTTATTGTTGATTTGTACACAAATATATGCAATATTTAGACACAGATATATTTACAGAATCAAACACAGATGCAGAAATAAAGTAAATGCAGTAAAGGAAAGAACACACCGGATTTTATACTGGTTTGGAGTTATCCTACGTCCAGTCCCGCACAACTAAGTACGAATTTCCTTTCAAAAGCAATTCAACAATTACAACCCTCGATTTCAAGGCCACGAGGTACACCCTCCAGAATCACAATCCTCTGGGTAGAGATACTTGATTTCCGGGCAACAAGTTCACCCAATTGATTTCTCAAGGCTACAATCACACCTTTTCTCACTTGATTGATTTCCAAGGCTACAATCACACCTTTTACTCTATTGATTACAAAGAAAGCCTATAACTCTGAATAACACTGAAGATCTTGATGAGATAGTGATAGAGAATCAAACCAGTGATTATCTAGTTAGATTCAATGTTGATTTCGGCAGAGTAATGGTAAGAATATGTATAAAGAAATGTGGAAGAAGAAGAGAAGTGAAAAACCAGAAAATCTAAATTCAAATTCGTTGAAACTAACCCCTATTTATAGAAGAACAACAGCCATGTCCATTCGTGAAAAGTTATGGCGAATAGACACTTCTTTTGAAATTCAAATTTGAATCTAACTGTTACTATGTCGACATGGGGTACTAGGGCATGTCGACATCCCAAAGCATTTTTTGAAGATTTGATTTTCTTTGAAAATAACCTTTATCTTATATTAAAAACTATTTAAACTTTATAAATATACTTGACTATAGATAAAATACATAGATAAATATAGAGAGTAATATATATAAAATTGTACTATAATTTTATATTTAAATCTAAGTATAAATATATTATAATTAAAAGATAGTTTAAAACAAACGAAGTTTATAACAAGAGTTTATTAAAAACAAAAACAAAGAATATTTTAAGGCTAAAACATCTTTTTGAAAATCATTTGAAAAGATAATTTTTAAGGCTAAAACATTTTGAAAAGTAGTTTTGAAAATCATTCTGAAGTAGTTTTGAAAATCATTTTGAACTAGTTTTGCAAGCTTCTTCCTGCAGAATATCTCATCATATCAGGACTCGAAAACTTGTACAAGACCAGGATATTCGTGGGTTTGTAAGCCACTTGTCGTAGGTTTGTAAGCTACTTGTCGTGGGTTTGTAAGCCACTAAAAAGGTAGAAATGGGTTCCATCCCAAAAGAAAAATGGAGTGAAGATTTTAGTGCTATTATGAAGTTTTAACATAATTCTAGACTCAATACTTATCTTGAAATCTTAAACTCTTGATAATCTTGATACTCATGAGTCTTCAACCTTGATATCTTGAATCTCTATACTGTACAGTCTTCATTCTTTTTACCTGCATGGTTAAATCCTGCATATACATATATATCTAAACTATAATGTTAGAATTTATATTTTATAATCTTATTCTAAGGTTGTTGTCATCAAAACCATCATCTCAAGGACTAACACCTTTAAGTTATTTGCATTGCACTTGGACATTTCACTTGAGTTGATTTACTTGCATAAGAATGTTAATCCTAACTCGAGTGTTTTGTTTTTTGCTTTATGCTAGGGTCAGACTGAGTGTCACAACATTTGAGACTCACCTTTGGAGCTTGGAGCTTCGCTTGAAGATCTGTCTTATATCTATTCAGCTTTCAGTTATTTCGGTTATTTACAATTTTATGTCCAGACTTGTCATTTGCTTATGTATTGTGACTTCTTTGTATTTGGGATTTTCTGTTGTATTTATTTCATACTCTGATGTTCTGTAGTAGCTCCATGAACTACTATTTATCTATTTCCGCTGCTTATTGTTGTATTACTCTGTGTCTATGATTCTGAGATTGGTTTATTTACTGTATATGCTAAGTTTTGCCAAATATAAATTAACAATATGTTGTTTTGAGCAATTCAAGCCTGACATGTGTGGATGATTGTCGACTTGAATGGTTTGAAATACCTGGTCGTTACACTATTCCAATTGTTAATAAAGATATGCGATGAAAAAATGAGTAAAATAGTATTATATATGTGAGAATCTATAATATTATCTGAACTATAAATTAGGGATGGCAATTGGGAAGATCTAGGGTCCAAACCCTATTGACCCGCCCCTGTTTTGGCCCGTCCAGACCCGCCGCATTGGGTCATCGGGGCGGGTATACCTGTGACACGTTCTTGAGAGATCCGGGTCTAGGATCGTGTCGAGGCTTGACTGACCCACCCTAACCTGACCCGCACTACTGAGATCTCATGAAATCACTTTAGTATTATAATGATGATTTGTTAATCTTTATATATATATATATATATGTGTGTGTGTGTGTGTGTGTGTGTGCGCGTGATTATGACATGGATATTATAATGTTCCAATTAATAAGCTATAAAAAAATTTATAGTATTAAGCTGCATCATTGATAATTATACAATAAAATATGCATATTTTTTGAACTATTTTGTACACCACATTTTTAATATCTTCCTTTATCATTGTAAACACATTGTTATTTGTATTTAATGTATCATTTGGTAACAATAAATATATGTACGTTAGTACACAATTTTGAATCAATACAAAAAACCTCACCGGGTCTCGGGACGGGGTGAGTCTATCCTAACCCGTACAAGTTTCGGGTTTGGGGCAAAATTCCGGACTCGTACTGGGTCTACGGGGCTGGTCTGAGGCGGGGTCTAAAAACCTCGGGGCGGGCCTAGAGCACAAGAAACCCGCCCCATTGTCATTCCTACTATTAATTGATGCCAACTTTTGTGACAGTGTTTTAAAACTACTATGAAAATCCATTGTGTACTATAGCATTTTAAAATATTGTAAAAACACATGTTTTCTAGCTTTTTATTTTGCAATTTCAAGTTAGTGGTCTATTGAAGCATGTCATTCCATGATGTCCTCGCATGTGCTTGTAAACACACGTATCATTTTCAACACTCCTAATTATTATATGTTTTATTTTAATTTATATTTCAGATTATTTATAATAATATAAAAAGTAATTTGTTTTAAGATATTATAATATTTCATTTTTAATAAAAACTAACGAAAAACCGTAAAAAATGATTTTTTTATACTATAAATTATATAGTTAAACGGTTGGTTCACCACTGTTGTACGTTGTACTAGTTACTTTTGCGACTACAAAATCAAATATCATAGCAACAATATGGTCTAGGTTGCTAGATTCAATGAGTTTTGCATGCCTGTGAGTGCTTGAAAACTATACGGCAAGGTATACCTTGCATAACAAGAAACAATAGTTATTTCGACGGCAATTAGTCGTCGCAAGCCAACGGAAATAGCCATCGAAATACTAGTCGTCAAACAACTGTTCTTCGATAGACTTTTTGATAGCTCCATCGGCGCTTTTCTAACAGCTACGGTCGATATTTTGACGCCCCGTTGTGCACATGTGGAAAGTCACGCCATTACCAATTTTCTGTTGCAAGCTGTCGACAACCGTCAGAAATCTGGAGTTTTTTTTTAAATTACAGCAGCACCTCAACCCCAAACAACACTTATGTAACAATATATATCGCAGCTCAATTTCACACATATAAATCGTATATATCAAAGCCCAAATCACATATATCATAAAATATATCTCATCAACAATAAAAAAACATCAATATATGCAATAAACCAACCTCAAACATCCAACAATTTACCACAAATCATAAATATCTATCAACATATCAAAATATATCAAACATCACCTCAAATAAACCTCCCCCATCTAATAACATATCAAAATATATCATAAAGAATACATCAAACATTACCTCAAATAAACCTCACCAATCCAGCAACATATTAAAATGTATCATAAATATAAAATCACATCAACCTCACCCATCTCAAAGTATATGTAACTCTCAAACTACCTAGCAACATAGTCAAACTACCCCACCCATGTCAAAGTGCATATATATACATAGTCAAACTACCTCACAACATAAACAAAAAAATCATACCTACTGGTCCTCATCGCCTCCAGATCCCGTTGATGAAGGAAACTTGTAACGACCTGCCTTTTTGGACGGTTTAAAATCGACAATCAACCACACATGTCAAATCCAAACCATTCAAAAGGGAGGATTGTTATAGGGTAAATAAGAAAAAAAAATAGGAAAGAAAAGGAAAAACAAAACACAGAATCTCACAACGGAATGACAAAATATAATAATAAAATAAACAGTTCATGAAGAAGTTTTATAAATAACATTTGATTACACTTTTACAATACATATCAGAGTTATACATAGAGCAGGAATAAATAAATAATGCAATGGAATAACATGATGCAGTGGAATAAATATAATAAATAGAATAATATACTAAATCTTCGTCTTCGTCCTTCAGAAAAATATTCTTCAATACACTAAAAAGCTCAGACCTGAGCGTAATGAAAAGACAAAACACTCGAGTCGGAACTAAAAGATCTTATGTAAGTTAAATCACAGTAAATAAATATGACTGTAACGGCTTTAGAGATGTTTACGAGGTTTGACATCTCCTATCTAGTGTCTAACATGCGTGCAATAACTTAAGAGATGTTCAGGATTTCATCTCCTAAGGATCCGTTAAACTATCTACTATGTAGTACAATACGCTATTGTAATATGTCTACAGTAAAGTAAAGTATTAAAATAGCGTTAAGGCGTTACTCATATCCCCCTTACCACATTTTTATATATTCACATAGTGATCTATGCAAATACTGTAAGCTCCACCAAACCGGTGGGATACTCAGGGAGCACTCCATGGGTATGGTACAAAACAAACTCGTAGTGGGCTCGATAAGGCATATGACAAGGCACGCGAGGCAATGGCAGGGTAGGATTCTACCATTTGCAGAATCGGGCTGGTGGTAACGCATAGCAGCTACTACCGTCCACCTCGGAACACACTGTTATAATCAAAATCGAGGGGTGGCCACCAAATCAATCATAAAGTAATAAATATAGTATCGAAGAAGCATGTCCGATCGGAGGTGCGACCTCACTTGGCCCAGGTATAGCTCCTGTTTTAGTCATATCAAGCTGACCCGAGGAGCTCAGAGCTGCGTTCATACCTCATACAGTAATGTTTGCTAAACCATCCTACTTCATTCTGGATTCTCCACCATGTGCACGGTTGTTAAAGTGGTTTCTGTATTGGCAGAGAGTATGACAATATCTGATCCCTGTCACTTTAACAACCAAACGCTTATTTCACACCGGTTGGTTCTTTTACATTCCCAAAACCATTTTAGATTGATATCAAAATATCATATTCAATTCAAATCATATCACTTTCGAAATAATTATTTACTTCAGAATCATATTCACTTTCGAAATCATTATCATTTCAAAATCATATTCCCTTTCAAAATCATAACCACGAGAATCGATTAAACCATCATATCAAAATATATGCTTTTAAATCAATTAAAACTAAATCATAACAGTTCCAACTTAAACAGTTTGAGTATTTAAAAGTAGTATATATATTGGAATGGTTATATAAAAATAGTTTATATTTTAAAAATAGGTTATAGTTTAAAATAGTTTATATATTAGAAATCATTTATATAATAAAATAGGTTATATATTAAAATAGTTTATATATAAGAAATAGTTTATATAATAAAATAGGTTATATATTAAAAGAGTTAATATATTAGAAATAGTTTAAAATAGTTTAAGGGTTTTAAAACGGTTAAAATAGTTTAATATAAAATGGTTTGATTATTGGAAATGGTTTATATAGTAAATAGTTTGAAAATCTAAAAATCTGAAATTTTAAATATAATAGATTTTTAAATAGTTTGCATTAAAATAATTAATTTGAAAATAATATCAAATCAAACTGCTTCTTTTATTTCAACAAATCTGGACCATATCTAGATTCCAAATCAACAATCTCAATTTTAACCTTTCAATTTAAATTCTCATTAAAACCATTTTTATTTAAATCGATTTCAAATCTATGTTGGAATTACAAATTTTAAACCACTTCAAATTCAATAGGTTTCAGAGTTTAAATATTCAAGCGTTTATAATAACTCAATTTTGATAAATATCATTTATATTTCAAAATTCAACTTTAAAATTTCAATTCAATTTTTTTTTAAATAATTCATTTCAACCAATTTCAATTTCAATATTTTAAAGCTTGGATTTTGAAAACAATTCAGTTCATATAAATAAAAATTTATTTCAAAATATCATTTAACTGGATTCAAAAATTAAGGATTTAAAATCATTTAATTTAACCAATCCGGTGTCCATATATAATTTTCTACCCTATGGTCAAGTGATACGGATATCTATCATTTCAACCCGTAATAATTTATATTTACAGATATATATCATTTCAACCCATAATCTTGAATAAAATTAGAAATCCATAAAATCGCTCGAGTCTATCATTTCAACCCATAACAATTTTTCCCTAATCTATAAGATCATTCGGGTATGTATCATTTCAACCCATAGTGATTTACTAAAAATAAACTAAGGGAACTTGCAGTGCGATAACAACATATGAGCAAACATACATCCAATCATCCCAATATCAACAATTAAACATCCATCACAATCATCATTCAAATCAACCAATAAATAACAACAATTAACTGGTTATCATTAACAGGTATTTAACTGGCAGTTTTAAATTCAATATTAAATCAAATGGAAATTAAATTCAAAAAAATTCAGATTTAACGGGAATGATAATTTAAATATACCAAACAGCAATCAATCAGTTTCTAATCACATCCTAAAATTAATTTAACTAACATAGGATGATTTAGAAATTGTGAATGGGTTAAAATACTCACCTTTGATTTTCAATCGAATTAAAATCCAAATTAGGCCAAAAAATTGAACAGTCTCAGAATCCAACCAAACCAGCTTCATAATGTCCGGAATTTTGATACGATCACAGTGGAGAAAACCGCGCGTGAATCCGAGCTCGTATGAGAAAGTTATACATGTTAGAACAATATAAATTTAAATTAAATATAAAACAATTAGACACGTCAGTACCTCACACGTGAAACCCTAACTTAGAACGCTACAGGCCTCAATCGCGATCATCACAAGTCCAACCGCCATTCCAAATCACCAACGCCGCCTTCCATGACCCTTTCCACTCCGATCAGAGAAGACCACGAGCCTCCCTGCCTCGCGCCGCCCTTCCGGCACCCATCTCGATAGTCGCGACGCCACCAATCCCCTCCACCGCGGCCAGCAAGTCATGGCCAATCACGGTGATTCCAAGCCACCATATGACAAATGAACACCACCGATGAACGCTGCTCAACCTCCACTTCCCAACGCCGCCTACCGATCGTCAAACGGTCGACGATCCACCGTTGGATCGTAAGCCCTAGAAATGGACGGCCGAGGTTCTTCGTCAATTTCTGGTCAAACGATGCATCCAAATGAAAAACGAATTGCTGCAGTAGATTGCGCTTGTCGAGAGCTTTCCAACGATATGTAATATGATAAGTTTTGGAGTGTTTGAATTTTGGAATTGGTTTTTGAAATTGAATTTAGGGTTTTTTGGAAATTGAAATTAGGTTTCTGCTATTGGAGAGAGGAGATATGAACAGACAGACAGAATTGTACGTATAGGAATAAGAAATAAGAAGCTGTTAGGGTTAAAAAAAACTATTTATATAGACAAGGCCCGATAAGAATGAATGAACATATCGAATTGGTTCGAAACGACAATAACGACCCGAAAAGCCCGTTCCATTTCCGAAACGAAAGTAGGTCGTCCAATATATCAAAATATAGGTTTTCGATATTTTTAAACTCAATGAACAAGTTTCAAACCCAAATTTTATTGTATACAGAAGTTAGCTTTTAAAACCAGCTTATTTTATTTAAATTCATTAAATTGATTTCTACGCGTTTCAAGCCCGCACGATCAAACGACAAGTCCGATCACTACGAAACTTTAAATCTTACAATAATTCACTGTTACGGATCCGATGAAACTGGTTTCATCGGAATCCGAGATAGTGGCCAAAATGGCTATTTTCCATGTTAATTAAATAAATTATTATTAAATTGATTAAATCACTTTTTAATTCAAATTTTATAACTAACAATTTTTATCATTTTTGATTATCTAGTAATTTGTAATATTTTAAAATAAATTTCCATGTCAAATCCAATGTTAAATATTGCACTAATTACAATGTTCAATTTCAATTGAAATAAATTCATTAATTATAATTTAAATTCAAATAAATTCATTTATTTTGATTTCACTCTTATTATTAAATCAATTATTACCCTATGGATATAATTAACATTGGTTTACGTTTTACTACATCAATATTCTACAGTTATCATCTTAATTCATATTAACTGCAATATTTGATTTACATTAAATTTTTATTAATTTCCAAATTATTTTAGCATATTAAAAATGAGACGATAAATAAACAAATTGTTACTTTTAACCATTTTAATCATAATTATAAATTTTATTATTTACAAACAATTGCTTTAACTACTTACACATCACTGATTTCATATTCAATTTCAATTAATTACATATAATTCACCATTTACTACAACATTTAATTTATTTCATTATATACAATTATAATCAAATTAACCTTACAATAATTTCAATTGATTAAAATTGCATTAAAATAGTTATCAATTACTTTAAATCAACTTTATTAAATCGCATTCTAATAGTCTGTCCCATTTGTAAATCATAATTTTTTTTATTTCACACAATATTAAATTCTGAAATCTTATTAAATTAATATTTTTAATTATTGAAAAATGCGGATCGTTACATGTGTCGTGTTGTTGCATATACGCAGCAATGTGCTCATCCAGCATCTGGTACAACTCCGTAGACCGACGCCTGTCTCTATCCTCCAACCCAGCAATCTAAGCTCTCAACTCTACAATCTCCTGATTGGCCTGAGCTTTTTGATAGTTGTTTTACCTACATCTAGCATGTAACATTGTTTACCAAAGTGTATGAGTTTCATATATTGTTATTAATAAAATCAATGTGTTATACGTTATTCATAAATATATTATACATGAACATTACCTCTTAGTTCCCAAAATCATAACGCCTATTCAGTATTGGCGGTTTCATGACAACGTCATAAATATGGTCCTCCTCTTAAGCGGTCAACTCATCCCGATCAGTTCCCTCGTGTAGTTTCTCTCATGCTCATATGAATTTATCATGCAATTACAAATAGAATTACAAATAAAATTCATAATACATTATTTTGATTTTTCAAATTTATAGTTGTTCATCGACATTCAGACTTAAACCTTTCGTTCGCAGGTCAAACGATCTTCAAACGAGAAGAAGTTCAAACCATACATACTACATTATGTATTCATCCCATCCGTATAATTGGATTAAAAAAATCGAAAGATAAAATTTTAGACTTAAAACATGTCATTTATATAGAATTGTCCAATTAAATTTCTTCATCCGTACGGTCGGGCGCCAATGTATTAAATTTCTTCATCCAAGCGACAGTGCCGAGGAAGGGAAATTGAACGTTGGGGCATCGGACGCGACGGACTTGCCACCAACGGTAATGTGGTAAAGAAAGGCTGCGAACCGCACCTTAGTAAAGACCAAATCCATATATACACAAGTCAACTTTGTAACTATTATGAAACACAAATTTGGAATTAACTCATAGCTTACGTAGACATGTAAGGAGCCCAAAAGAACAAATCTGTAGCAAATATATTTATAGTTGTTGAACACTTGTAATATTTTCCTAGTCAATTATCTTGACTCTCAATGGTGGTTGAGTTAGTTCACTAACTTAAATATCATGGATTATAATTATCCTGGTACAGTAGTTCACTAAGCATTGTTTTGAGTTTGATTTTGCTACAGTCTGCTCGTCAAAATTAATTTTTTTTCTTAGCAGCATACATATCCTGTTAACTTTGATTCTTCCAGTAGTCCTAAATTTCTGTCTTCCAAATCGTTATTTTGTTAAACACATCTCGGTCTGACTCCATCCTGCATAGAAATTATAACCTTTAATAAGATTTTTTATGGTAGCGGTTGTTACTACCATTTTGCAAATATCATTAATGCCATTTTTGTTGACAAACTAAAATTGCATACTACCATTATCGGTCTATCTGCAAAAAGGAGGTTAGTACGTTAATAAATTAGTACTCAATCCACCAATAGTAGTAAACTAATATTTTCTTAAAAAGGAAAAAACTTAGAATTTTTACATGTAGTTGTTCATTAAGCATGTAAGATAGCCATAATGAATCTTCTTCTTCACTCGGACCCCCTTAAGGTACTTGAGAGCACTTGTTTTCTTGTTCGCATGACCCAACTCATAACCTTGCGCTTTGATACCATGTTGTGTTATGATGGTCGAACCAAGCTCATTATATCTTAAACACGTAGCAGATGTTGAATATAGAAAGGATAAATGCAGAATATCTGCAATTATGACGAAATCTGCATTTATATGGAAAGAATAAATACGTAATATCTGCAATTATGCAGATATCTGCATTTATAGGAAATAGGATCTTAAAAAATATAGGCTTTCTATATATACAAAATTATGTTTTTTTCTTCCAAGTATTTTGTAATGCCATAAATGGAGGATGTATTCTGTCATCGTAAATTATCTATCTGAATAAAACAAAAACTATCTTCTTCTCAAATCTCTTATCTCTTATTCTTGTATTTAATTTCTACATTGTATCGGAGCAGGTTCAAAATTTGAATCTAATCAAACTCCATTACGAACCTTGAATCCTTAATCCAAACGAATCTTGAATCGCTAATCTCATAATGGATGCAAAGAAGAACTTGAATGCAAAGAAGGATGCAGCTAAAAATTCTCCTTCTGTGAATATTGCACCACACATAACTAGTGAGGGTAATATAGCTGGTAATGAACAAGAAACTGAAGAAGATGAGGATATTGATAAAGAAGGTCAAATGACAGGGGGAGATCACACTGAAGCTGTTAAAATACCAGGAGAAGATCATGCTGAAATTGTCAAAATGAAAGAAGGAGATCATGTTGAAGCTGTTGAAATACCAGGAGTAATTATGTCACACGTCACCTTGAATGAATGAATGAATGAATGAATTGAACATGTCGCCTTGAATGAATGAATGAATTGATTGAACGAATGGATAAATGAATGAATTGAATGAATGAATGAGTGAATGAGTGAAATGAATCTGGTAATATTTAGAGCTAATAAGCAGAAGGTGGTTGCTAGATTAAGTGTGGAATCCGAGTTTCGAGGCATGGCTCATGGAGTATGTGACCCACTATGGATAAGAAATGTATTGAAGGATCTTATTTTTAATCTCAGAAAATCAATGAAATTGTACTGTAACAATAAAGTAGAAATTATGATTGCACATAATCCAATTTAGCATGACTGTATGAAACATGTTGAAGTAGATCTTATTTTTCCAAAGAAAATATTGACAAAGGGTACATATATTTTCTGTTTGTGAAGTCAGAAGATCAACTTGCAGATATTCTTACAAAAGGAATTAGTGGACGGAAATTTAATAATGTAATTGACAAGCTGGGCATGATTGGTATCTATGCTCCATCTTGAGGGGGAGTGTTGAATATAGAAAGGATAAATACATAATACCTGCAATTATGAAGAAATTTGCATTTATATGGAAAGAACAAATACGAAATATCTATAATTATGAAGAAATCTGCATTTACAGGAAATAGGATCTTAAAAAATATAGGCTTTTTATATACGCAAAATTAGGTTCTTTTCTACCAAGTATTTGTAATGCTATAAAAGTAGGATGTATTCTATCATTGTAAATTATCTCTCTGACTAAAACAAAAACTATCTTCTCCTCAAATCTCTTACTCTTGTATTTAATTTCTACAGCAGACGCATACGAGTTGACAAATACTTACCGTAACAAAATAAATCTTCCGGTTACAAGGCTACTAGCTAATATTTACATGTTACTTCTCCAAATTATTTAACGATGTTGGAATATTCCAATTCCAAACCGTCATTACAATATGCCACATACAAGATAAGTGTAATAAATTAATCGTACTGATTATACTAATGTGTTGACTTAGATTTTAAAAAATGATAAATAATTAGCTAGTAGTAGTATCTAATGTAAATTAACTAGTAATGGTATGTAATGTGAACCCATGAGCATCATATCCCCTGTAACATCACAATTTGATGTTGGACTAAAGTTTCCAAAAATCCCATACAATTGTAACGACAACCATTAACCCTTACAGCACTCTGTGACTTCCTGAGTGACTAACCAAGTGAGTAAGTATAAATTTGGACTTATAGCTGATTCACATGGTGGCTTGAGTAACCCTAGGGATTACTTACTTATGCGGCATTAATAATGTCGTATAAATATGTGTGACTAGAATTAGTTGTTCATCACGTGAATTGCAATCATGATCATGTATATTTATTTGGCATTATAAACACCAGATAAAGTTGTGCATTATTGGGGTGATTCAGCATGGGTCAATTCAAAACTATATTTGTTTAATCCATGACCGTTGAGAATGCTCGTATAAGAATGCAAAAGTGCTCAGACCGCCAAATTAAACAACCTCTATTATTAACGCGTACTTTGGCATGTGCGATGCACGTGCACGAGAGGAATTTGTATTAAAAACGCTATTTGTAAGGCTTTTTTGATTTTACAAAACGACTTTGACATGTACGTAATGTTGTATTTTTTTTATGCATGTACACGCACAAATCAATTGTTTATCAAAATGTGAATGAGACTAAGTTATTTTAGGAAATTATTAAACAAGTAAAGAAAGTAATCAACTATTATATGAATATCTAGAGAAATGTAACAAATATTAAAATTAGCGCTTCCAGTAATTTGGAACTTAGAAAACTTGAATCATCACTCTTTTAAAAACTATTAAACAACCATATTAATATATAGAGAATTTTTCTTGTCAGCTATAAAGATTGGACTTCTCATGATACTCACTTCCTCATAAACCTTCACTACTTGTTAAAGTATAAAACTACTCAGTGTTAGTGTATAGATTTCAATTTTCCTTTACATAAATATTATAATAAAAATTTGTAAGACTTAAATTGATGTAATTATTCTTCTAGAAGCTTTTCAAGGTTAATGTTAACGACGGTAGCTTGTAAGTAATCTATAAGAACTAAAATATAGCTGCAGAAATCATTTTCTATCCTTCTTGTTCTAGGCTTGAAACCAGCATTAGTAATATGGAGATGGCGGAGTTAAAAACGTTGTATAAGGGATTTTATTATGTAAATTATAATCTTATTTTGGTAATAAAGTTATAAAAAAATTCATACGTATATAATAAAATTAACTCAATGATGTTATTTCTAAAAGAATAACTTGAAAATACAAAAAAAATGGAGAAAATGGTGTTAACTACCATTCTTACCCATTTATGGTTATACAAAAAATCTCTTATGTAAATAAAGTAATATAATAGGTATAGAATACATATGAGTATGCATGTTGAGGTATAATATTTACTGTAAGAATAAAGCATATGAAGTGGAGATTGTGAAGTGTAGTTCATTAACTTCATGATTACATGTTAATAATATGTCTTTATATACTACATTTCTAGTACAAGAAAAGAGTCACAGGTCCTTATTTTCGATGTTGTTATAGAAAAAGTCCCTACAGAAATGAATATATAAATTTGATCCCTATTTTTGAAAAATAAAAAACGCAAGGTGTCTTGCACTTATCTGACAGAAAATGCAAGGTAACTTGCACTTTTCTATTTCTGAAATCTTTTTCGAAATTTTCAAAATTTTGAAAATTTTGGAAAGCGCAAGTTATTTTGGACCTTCTATCAAGAAAGCGCAAGCTAGTTTGCGCTTTTTGATTTTAAATTTTTTTTTGAAAATTTTGAAAAGCGCAAGGTAACTTGCGTTTTCTATCAGGACTGATTTTGAAATTTTTCTGAAATTTTTGAAAATTTTAAAAAGCGCAAGCTAATTTGCACTTTCTGATTTAGAAAAAACAGGGACCTAATTTACATACTTATTTCTACAGGGACTTTTCTTGTAACAACATCAGAAATAGGAACCCTTCGTGCAAAGCCCCTTTCTAGTATGCGTACCCTTTCTATTTCACATCTTTCCATTTTCCACCAAAACCTTTGTTGTTTTTTAGCAACTCCTCTAGATAAAGCAACATATAGTTGACCATGACCGAAAATATGTTCGGGAAGATAAATACCAATTTGAGAGATGGTTTGTTCTTGTGATTTATTAATCATTAAGGAAAAGGCTAAAAAAAGCAACACTAAACTAAAAACAAATAAAATCTAATTAACATATCTAAAATGAAATTACAGTTTCTTTTGCTTTTTTATGTCAAGAGAGTTTTAGACTATCCATCTTTCATTAGCAAGCACTATTTCTTTGTAATATAATATGCGGGTTCAAACAAAAATATTTTTGTAATATGAATTCATTTTAAAAGAAAGCATTAAATGGATAAATATATTTCCTCTTTGGGGCTCATTTCAATATTAATCACTTTCTTACTAAGTTATATTTCTCGCCCTTGCTGATATGAATTCAAGGTCTTTCAGTATGCATAGTACAACATCGTACTTGGGAATCAAGTAAGAAAATGAGGAAAGAGAATAACTGGAGACCTAAGACGTGAAAAGCATCAAGTGCCTATGTGTGCATACATAAATATAATATATATTACGATTTCAATTAGTGGTACTCATATATAGCATGCTTGATACAAATTATTGGCATTTACATTAAAATAGTCATGAAAACCTGTAACATCCCGGAATTTTCGACTTTCGAAAATTCGACATCGATACTCACTTTATCGACTGCCGAGCCATCGAATGCCGGAAACCCGAAAAGTTATGGTTTTAAAAAGAAGAAAAAGGTAGAAGAAGAAGAAAAGAGTAGAAGAAGAAGAGAAGAAAGAAGAAAAGGAAAGAAGGAGAACAACAGAACAACAGAACAGCAACGGAAACAGAACAATATCAGAATCTCACATATCGCAGCGGAACAACATATAATAGATAAATGAATAATCTTTAAACAAAGAACTATATCATTTTATACATACATCAATCAGAGTCAATATACAACTCAATACAACACAGCACATCAATGGACAGTTATATAAACTTGTCCTCATACAGAATACACAGCGGAATAAATACTATCAGATACAAATACTACGTCTCGTCGTCCAGCTTGCTTCCAAAGTTCCAGAATATCCTGATAATATAACTCTAGGCTGCCCGTGTGGAAATTGGTGGGCACCCAGAGTTTAGAAGGGAAACAATAAACTCCGAGTCAGTCATGGTGACTGGTGTGAGATCGTAAAACAGTTATTTATCTTTAAAATAAACAACAGAAAAATTTTAAAGTCAATTCGCAATGCTTTTGGAAAATGAAACTACCATAAGACCTCCCGCCACACACACAATGCAAACGCAGAATTGGAGGAGATTTCTTCTTATGATAGTCAACGATGCTTACTACGCAAAATCAAATCATTTTGGATATTATTATTAGTGCATAGTGGAAAACATTTCGAAAGTAGAATATAAATCTTAGCCAGCATAGGTACCATTATATTATGCCTGCTATAGCTGCCTCCTGAGGAGACAGGTTATACAATTGAAATCGTAAAGGCTCGTATTGTTTCTTTGGATTTCCAACAAATGGTCAGGCTAAGGAACTTCCTATGCCACGATGGGTACGTCCCTGGAATAGACGACCCGAGAACCTAACCGGATCTCTGCCAACACAAGGCCGGGTTACCTCTGCAAAAATAGGTAACTACTGACACGCGTATGCCATCCCCCGATCGTCACCGATCTTCCCGAGGATCCCCGATTCGCAACAACCACAAAGTAATAAATTTGCAGCAACCACAGAGGTTAAGTATCTGGGCTCCATACCATGATACCACCTTTATCCAGAAGGAATGACATACACTAAGGGGCGCTACTCCCTAGAACCTTGCCGCATCCTTCCTGTTTTGACCATTTCCGGGGTGTGAGGCTCGACGAAGTCTCGTCCACAAAGCTACGCTTTCTACAAAGCCATGCTTCGGGTCAAACAAATGATCAACCTATGATCACAAAGATATAAGATCAAACAAATGATCATATCACAAATGATCAAACACTGATCATTTCACAGCAACACTCAGTATGCCACGTTACCAAATTGGGAGTATATCGCTGATAAATTTCAACTACATAACCTCTGAGCTCGTACGTCTCAGAGAAGGGTGTTAAGCTAAGAGAATAAATTCTCCGCCACCAACAGAAATGTATTTGAAAGAAATCAGCTTTATATCTCAAATTTGTAACGTCAGACATACAATCCATACAAGTCTGTTCCGGGATCGAATAGAACCGAAGGCACTTCTCACGAAGCCCTTGCAATTCCGGATAATTTTCAATCACGTCAGGACTTCCCGTCACTAAGGTTGATAAAACCTCTAAACCGGAGATCAGCCGATGTAGAGTAACTCGACGGTAATCCTTCCGTTTTCAAAAATATCCGGTCTTCAACACCGGTCTTCGAATGCAATTCATAACGACGTATCACATATTCGGAATGGGTTATACGACCCCATGGTCCTTTCCCGGCTAACCCGAATAGTGAGCGATTATTCAAAAATAAGTGTGGCATTCAAATTCATCCAATTCACAACAAATACCATATTCAAGGTAATTATTGATAGTCGGTTATTTAACTATCAATAAAGATGCGCAACATCATCAGATTCCAAATAATTTTCCAAATTATTTATTTCCCAAAAATATCTTTACAAGATATAAAATTTCCACACTTAACCGTTTGAAAACAAATCTCAAATATTCACTTTTCAATTTATCTTTAAAAGATAAAGTTTCAAACCCTTCGTTTCATATTGGAAAAGCAATTCCATACTTATTTAAAATAAGTAATTCACAAAACTATTTATTTTCAACATTTGAAAATATTCAATATACTTAAATCAATATTAAGTATATATATTCATTCTTTAAGGAAATCATTAATTTTAACATCTATTTGAGTCAAAACGAATGTTGCGTAAAACATCGTTACGACGACTCGAAATCACTAGTATAGGGATTCGGATTTTAAGATAGGTATATAAATCCCAATACTAGATAAAAACATTTCCTTTCGAAAATCATTTACTATAACAACAGTGTTATAGTCCACCATTTCCTTATATTTCTCGAAAACGTCTATTTCAACAATAAAAATGTTGAAATCTATGTATTCGATATCATAATACATTTTAAAAACATCTTTAAAATGTTTAACTTCATTTTCAATGTCACTTTTCCAAAACTATCCATTTTACTTAACAATATATTCACTGTCCAAAATCATGAATATACTTCACTAATTACATTTCACTATTTTCTACACATTTTATTTAAATAATAATTCGCTATCCAAAATCGCGAATATATCTCCTTTAACAACCTTCTATATTTAATTTATCAAATCCAATTGATTTCGAATTTATAAAACAACGTTTATAAATTCTATTTCTATTTTCTAACAACTTCAATTTAATAAATCTCCTTTATTAACAATTCGATTCATAACTCAAATCTTATACCAACAATCCATATTATAAGTTAAATACTTATAATTACTTTATTTTACAAAATCATTTCCATTTATAAGTTCATAATTTATAAATTCCATTTATTTATAAATTCTTAAAAATTCATTTTAACGCTTATAAAAACTCGTTTTATAATACCAACATTTTAATTTATAAAATGTCAACTTTATAAACCTTTTAAGTAAACCGTTTATAATATTTTAAAAATCTCAATTTAAAACATTTTATAAATCAATCAACTATTTATTCCAAAAATCACTTTTCGGTTATATTTCACAAAGATCTTAACTTTTATAACTTTAAAATTTGAACGTCTATTTATTTAAAATAAGTCACTTCAAAAATTCAATAAAACGTCTACTTTCAAAAATCACTTTAAACTCCTTTCAAATTAAAAGTCGTTATTTTTAAAACTTGAATCCGATGATGCAACAGCACCAATTAGTCAATCACAACATCAAACATCATATATCAACATATGATAACAGAATATACATCAATATCTGTAAATAAATAAATACTGGTGAGGAATCCAGTTGGATCCCTCCAACCTATTTCCCTGCATCCAAAGATGTTAGCACAATACCAATTCCACTTCGAGGTGTAATATCGCGGTATATGGGTTTTATAAAAATATCCGCTTACTAACGGTGCAATAGGGTCTCATCCGCTATACGAGGCGGGAAATCAATCAATCCAATATATACATATGCCAATATGTATATATTGCTATATATATAGATATATCCTACTATATCTAATATCACATCCAATAGCAATCAATCAGTCAAAAACTGCAATTAATTTTGAGTGAGAAAAATCTCACCTTAGCTTTTTAATTTGCCATCCCATTTCCAATCCAATTTGTTTCCTTGACTTTATTCGACCTTGTATAACAATTTAGACAATTTGTTAAATATTCGAAGTGATCGAACAATCAACTTTTATTGGGTAATTTTAGTTATTCAATGATTTTGTTTTAAACCAATTTCAATTATTAAATTTGAAACTAAATTTCTTATCTGATAAATTAGATTAGCCCAATTATTTTGTTAAACCAATCTTTCTCTTACCAATTTAATTAAATCGAATTCCCTTTTTGAAAATCTTTAGTATCAAAAAATAAATTTAAATTAGCGATTTTTTTTATAAGTATTTTTATCTTTCTTACTTGAACTATATATACCTATATTAAAATGATAATTCATATGAATTCAAATCTTTTCAAAATCTTACTTATATTTTTTTTTTTCTGCATATATATATATATATATATATATATATGAAAATAGCGAATACCTCACTGACTACGGCCTCTGTTGCCTCCACGCGAGCAACTCGCGACGAGACTCCTCAAAAAATGACTCTGACATCGTCTCTGCCTACTCGAGACTGCCGCATCCTCCTGCACGAGCCACTTTAGTTCGCGCTTCCACCACAACGCGCGCGCCTGTCAGCAACTCAAAACCCAAACTTCGAGCCCTAAATCGAGAGCTTCAATCAAACCTATCTGCTCGAACCCCACTCGCCTTCGCCCACGCGCCAAACTACGAACGCCATCCAGGAATCGAAGCTCGCGATTTCGCAAAGAAATTCAATCGTGACCCAGTCCATCAATTTCGCCTGCTTCTATGCTTTCCCTTCGAGTTGCAGTTCGCCGACCCCAGCCTCAAGTCGCGCGAGACTGGTCGATGAAGCCAAGCTCCTCATCTCGAACTCAAGTTTGATTTCATCTCGAATTGAACGAGAGAGGGGGGAATTCGTTCATTCGAATCTGAAGAGGGAAGTTCGATTTTTATTTATTTTGAACTGGGGAGGGAATAAGTATGCGGCCATGCTTTTAATTTGAACGAAGCATGCTCTCCACGATTTCGTTCGTGATTTTGGGCGTGATTAAAGGAGACGACGTGCTGCTTTACTTCTGATGTCGGCAAAATTTAAATTTCAAAATTTAAATTGAATTTGATTTTATTTTCAATGCGTTTACCCATCGTGTGCTCTCGTAACCACTCCGAAAAATACGAAATTGGAAATCCAGTAATAATACAATATTACGGACCCAATGAAACTGGTTTCGTCGAATTCCGAGACTGCGCCCCGGACGGCTATTTTTAAATATCGATTCGAATAATAAAATTTAAAACTAAACAGAACAGTTTCAAATTCAATTCCAAAACTTTCATTATCTTCAGTAGAATCAATATGAATTTTCTAAGACTTGAAAAAATATTTTTATTCAGCTTAAAATTGTTTAATTTAAATTTTTATTCAACATTCAATAGATTAAATTCTATAATTTAATCACCAAATTCAAGGTTATATCGGGGATTCAAATTAAATTATCGTTCAAATATTTAAAATTAATTAAATATTTTCAATTAAATTTGTTCAAAATTCTGGGTCGTTACAAAACCCGAACATGGAAATAATAACTATTCCTAACTTTGAATGACAGCCAAATACTTTTAATATTAAAAATAACTGTACAATTTGAACCAATTTAATTAATTTGAGTACTATGAAGAGAGGATTTGAAGAAAAACACATCAATAAATTTTATTTAAAAAAGGAAAGAGAAATAGAAGATACATGTCACAACAATATGTACAAATGCAAAGTTAATCTATTTGGTTTGACAGGCATTGCCTTAATAAAGAATAAAATAACTATCATGTCATTTGGGCATATAATACAATCAATAAAAGCACAATATTTACCCTAATTTCATGCATGACTACTATGTTATACCTTTGCAAAAGCACCAATATTCGAGATTCTTTTCCAAAAGAAAAGGAGCAACTAAATCCAATACTACAGTTCTAACATGGTTAAGTTGTCCTTTTCCCAGTCTTGTCGATGCTATCATGCTCTTAGTTACACTCATGAATGATATGTGAAAGGCACAAACCTATTTTATAAAGTGAACAGTAAAATCAATCGATACACCAAAAACCATGCATTATAGAATAGAATGTATCACCTATACACCACGTACCTAACCATATATAATTTACTATTAAAATTGTGTTGTGTTGACAAAGCAGAAAAAAATTCATCTTTGGCCATAGTATATAATCAAAAGGACAAAGTTTGTTGTCACTTCCATCTCTAACATAGAAAATCCAGGAAAATAGAAACATGCACAGGTGTCTTAACAATATTTTTTGAAGTGTTTGTGTCTTATGAAGATATTAAAATAAACAATCGTCCACTTATTAAAACAAATATTGATTACAAATAGCTTGTCTGTTTTATATTTAAAAGATAGGAAACTTAGAAAAGAGAAGACCAACCAAGCAACTTGTTTAAATAATCAAAGTCTGCTCATTTAAATATTTTTGAATGAAATTTTTCTTTTTTGTTTTCTATTTATAAAAATGCAAACTTTCCATAGAGAAGTCCAACTAAATCATGCCGACAAAAAAAAATAACACACATAAGATTTTATTAGAAAAGATTATACGTATAATATCTAAAAGTTACAATTTTTCAGTTACAAAAATTACTTTTTCTTTTCTCCGATTCACTTGAGAATGGTCTTTTAAGGTTAGGGTTAGAGAACAACATTCTCGAAGTAAGATAATTATTTAAAGTCCTTGACTGCTCACTTCCGTTGAAAAATCAAGATAAGCAATTAGCTGCTTCGCTCGATCTTACAGCGTAAATCCCAATTACAGCTCCCTAATAAATCAACAACAATTCGTCATCCAGAAAAGAACAATGAAAATAAATTAATAAAAAAATAAGCAGAACGAAATAAGAACAATTGGAAACCGATCCCAATATTTGCCATTTTTATGAGCTTCAAATTATAAATATTATCTAGTTTGGAGTCAAAATGATCTGAAATATACAAATTAAGGAGGTAAATGCCACTGAAAAAATATATAAGAATACTAGAATGGTGATAGAATTTACCTAATACAATCAATCACCAAATAAACTTCTAAATAAAAAGTTCAATAGACTAAACTAAAAGAATACTACAAACTCAAAAATCAATTCTTGGAGTACGAACCGTAGATCCACATCTTTCGCCTATTTTCCACATAGCGCCACTTCTATCCACATCTTTCGCCTACTACAGTAAACATTGTTAGTAACTTAGGTATTGGTTTTGATGACAACAACCGTATGAGATCATATAAAATATAAACGCTAATGTTTTATATAATTGTATATAGTATATATTGCAGGATATTAGACAGGTGTTGATTAAGAAGACTGTACAGTATTAAGAGCAGACTCAAGAGGCTGATAAAGAGACTGATATAGAGATTCAAGAGTTAGAAATTGAAGAATCATCAGCTTGAAAATTCAAGATATCAAGATAACTTATAGAGTCTTATATTATTTCGTTAAAGCCCCAGTAGCATTTCCTTGATCTCTCTTGATTTAAAAAAAAGGTTTATAAAATATATTCTCTAATTTTAAAGATCTTTAAAAATCCTTGTTTTTAAAATTATTTTTTAAACATCTTTTCAAAATAGCTTTCAAATGATTCCTAACCTTTTAATTATTTATTTACAAAATTATTATATTAATTTTTTAAGTATTTTATATTTTAATATGTACTTTTAAATTTATTGTATTTATAGATTTTGGTTTTATGTCTTCTAAATGTTTAAAAGTATATTTTGACATTCATTAATACTTTAATTTTAAATATATATTCACATATACTTTATATATTATTTTTCAAAAGAAATTCATATTTAAATCCTTTATATATTAAAATATTTTAAAATTATTTTATAAAGTTTTCTTAAGTTTTGTTATGATTAAAATGTGTATAAACTATGCTTAAATGATTTTACAAAGTATCAAAATATTTTACAAAACTTAATATTTTCAAAACAATTTTTATTAAATGCTTCTTTAAAATTACAAAGGGTATGTCGACATACATAGACCCCATATGTCGACTTATAGTCTAAGGTTTCCAAAATTCAAATTTTGAATGGAAGTGTCATTTCATCGTATCTCTTCGCGAATGGACATGACTGTTGTTTCTCTATAAATAGGGGTTCTCTCAACGAATTTTGGTTAACTACTTTCCCATATTTTCTCTCCTTTTTCACTCTCTTAATTTCTAAAAGAAATTCTACTGAAGATCTTCTCAAATTCAATCAAATTCAAACTTTATTGATTTGATTCTCTATTGAATACTCTCTGATCCCTCTCATCACTCTCAGTCAAATCACAATCAAAGTGTTATTCAAGAGGCTATAGGATTATTTATATTCAAGGTCAAGAAATTGATTTTTTAAACTCTATCAAATCGTACTCAAATACTCTTGGTATGCTTGGTGTCCCTGAAATCCAAGTGGGTGTGCTTAGTGTCTCGTTTAGATCCAAGTAGGTGTGCTGGTTTTTAGGATTTCTATATACTTTAGGATTGATTAATCATGAAACCTTTAGATCTGAATAGGTGATCTGTATTGATTTGATTGAAAAGATATCAGAGAAAGCTAAATAATCTAGCGGAAGCCATACCTAAATTCATGGTTGTTGATTGAAAGAGAAGAAGAATTGGTTTGATCTTCCAAATTGACACAATACCTAGATCTAAATTATTTCCATAGAATATATCAGGAGAATAATTAGAGCTTGTGTGATTTGGGGATCATAACCCTTTATTATAATGTTGGCAGTTTCTAATTTGGCCCTTCAACAAATTCTAATTGCCCTGGATCTACATATTAATACCATGAAAATTATATCCTTAAGCCTTTTAACTTCAATTCATAATTTGACCACTTTAGTTAGGCTTTACACCAAAATAGCACAACACATTTTATTTTACATATAGGGACCACATGTTTTTATTTTCGAACAATCTCCCCTTGTGCCATATATGTACTAACCATATAAATGTGTATAACTTTATGAGCTCCAAAATATATTATTTATAACATAAGGTGTTTCTGAAACAATCTTGTCCATTAACTATGCCGACAAAGGATCATAGTGGCTTTCGTTACTTTTAGCATAATTAAACCCATCAGTGGTCACATATACCAACACAATCAAACAACATAGATCAATCATGGATGCATAACATGGAAATTACATAAGATGTGATCTATACATATCTATTTCCAGCTAGTCCTACTTTAGTGAGATCAAAACATTCAATATTTGAACAACCTATAGTGCAAACAAAACTTTATTACTTTATTTCTCATAAAAACAACTTGATACTTGTTTGTAACTGAACTATAGAGCAATGTGTCATATGACAGTACGAAATACAAACTCCCCATGAACCAAAATAACTTTACAAAAAAGTTACACCAATTTAGCAACATGCTCATGAAAAACCTTGGATGATAATCCTTCTGTAAGCGGATCCACCATAATGGAGTTTGTCACAACATGCTCTATAAATTACAATTTATTTTGCACTCTGCCTTTATTGGAAAATAATATGTTATTTATTGTCACAATATTACTTTAGTGTTCTTTCAATTCTTTTTTTAATATTCCATAACTTTGTGATAACATTTTGCAATTATTTTCCATCATTGGATGCCCCATAATAGAAAATAAATACTAGTTCCAAAATAGAGGAGGCTATAAGTGTCTGTATGACAACTTTCCTTATATAGCTCCACCAAAAAATTATCATTATTGCCTGAAGTGGATATTTATACTCTCGGCAACCAAAATATTCGGATCTAATGCTTTATGATATCCAACCAATTTGATCTTTGAGCAAATTATCTTTTGTTTCTTAAAGATATCTTGTAACTATTTTAGTTAATAATCATTGATCCACTTTCAATGTACGTAAGATATCTGCCAAATAATTCATGCAATATCCATATGTGTATATGCCTTAGCATGCATTAGACTCCACATTGCAAATGCATGAGGAATATTTTTCATTTCTTTAATTTCAAGGATGTTATTATATTACTATATAAGACAGCATTTGTCTTTTTTGGCAAAAGAGAATCAACCGATTCGTTGTATGCATACCAAACTTTTTTAAGCACATATCTGCTAGCTCTTGTGTGATAATCCAAATATCACCACACGAATAATAATGGCATATTTGAATCCTAATACAAAAGAGTAAAAGATAAGTGGGTTCCTTAAGTTATAACATCAATATCTCCATTGGGAAACAAGACTTTAATATCCATCGGATATTGCTCAAAATTACAGTATGCAACAAATCCCAAAGTGATTCTAAATAGTCTTTCACTAAAACCAAAGAGAAAGTTTCTTTAAAAAAAATTATTTTCCTTTTAATATAATCTTTCCTATAAAAGAGCCTTATACCTTTCCATATTACCCACTTGATCCCTTTTGGTTTTGAATAGTTACTCTTAACCAATGATCTTGTTACTTAAGTTAAGGAGAAAAATCTCAAACTTTATTGTCCTTATAGATTTACACTATATGTACATACCTTAAATCCTCATTCCAAATTAATACCTTATATGGATTGACGTAAGTCCGCATAATCATCTTTACTAATTCATTTTTTATCTTTATGGAAAAATACTACATAGCCATATGGAATAGTATTTCTTCCTTTTCAAGTGGATTTCCTTAGTGACCTTGCAATTTGAGGTTATTGAGTTTATGTTCTTGAAATATTGTCTTATTATGATTTCTAATTTACTTCTTGTTAATGAAAAGAAACAAATCATGTACATTACCCGAAGAAGTAACTGTAGTTGAATCAAAGATAATATTTCTCTTTAAATACAATGATCCAAGCTTTATTTCTCTTCCCAAACTCAACATCCTCAAAAATTATCTTAATTTTTTTTCTAAATGTAGGTTTATAAAACTTGTAGCTTTTAAGTCGCTTAAAGTATTTTGTATCTTTAGTGTCTCATTCTAGAATTAATGTGGTAAGTTGAAACAAATAATTATATAAATCACCAAATCAAAATTTGAGACTTCGCCATAAAAAGGTATTTAGGATAAGTAGATATATATATAAGCTATATTTTAAACATTAAGAGCTTTAAACTTAACAATATTTGAATTTATTTATTTATAAATCAATCATATTATTTCTGAATGAACAATAATAACCTAATTTGATCATATTAGAAATGGAATACCGAAATTTGTCTAAATGGCAGTATAATAGAAATATCAAAGAACTTCAAACAATATAACTGAAATCTCAATAATAACTTAAAAATATCTGGTATACTTTACTTTATATGTATGTATATCTTTTTAAAAAAACAACTACAAATATATCTATATGTTATTTCTTTTTTCTAGATCCTTAGCGACTTATTTATCCTTATTTATACATTTATTTACAATGTATGTTAAATGAGTACTTTCAATCTTGCATGCTTCAACCTCTCTTCTTCTTACCACAATGCTAAATGAGCTCAAAAGGAGGTCATTCTATTCTTAACAAATAATAATTAATAATAATCTTAAAATTTTATACTGTGAATAAAGAGGGTACCAAAAAATAACAATAACTTGAGTGCCTTTAACTTTTGAAGCAATATTTTTCATATAGTACTCATTTAAGTTTCATTTATTTTGACTTTATAGAATCAAGCATTGCAAAGCGTGCATGTTTCCCCTTATCGTTTTAACAAAATGATTTTCGTTCTTAGTAAAAAAAACTCCTTAAAATTGTTTATTCCTATGGATATCACTTCCTTGAAAGCTTTTGAAACATTTTACTTTATGATCCTTTGGCTATTGCTGTTTAAATTATCCCACCTCTCAGTATTCTTCATAATATTATAAGAACATTCAACTGTAATAGGGGTGGTTGTGACCCTCATAATTACAAGAGTTAGATCCATGAAGTCAAGATCAAACAACATGTTCTTTTACTAATCTTTAGAGTTTGTCCCAAACCAGATGAGAATATCATCAAAATTGGCAAACACTTTAGTCATATTAGTTGAAAATTGAACAAAAAGAAACATTGATCGTATATGCTCATATCCAAATATCAGCCATAGTAAATTCAAATAATTGGTAGGTCTCTTCTTAAGATACCTAGTACAACATTAATATCAAGTCTTTGGATAGTAATATTAACTGTAAGTGGTAATCTTGTTGTAATGATCAAACATTAACAATAAATTCAAGTCAAATAATAATCTTTCTTTGGGCCGATTAATTATTCACTTGTAAAACCTTATAATTGTCACGTATTTATCATTATACATGTGTGAGTGATTCGGCCTAATAATAGTGTTTCTTTGGACTGACTAATATCCGCATGAATAAATACACACAAATATCAAACATTTTCATGAATAACTAGAATAAGAGAGGTCACTTTGGTGACATATTATTTCAATTAGTTCACTGGCATATAGGATATTTAAAATTAGTTTGCAAAAAGACACCAAAAATATATTTGAATATATTTCTTAGTGTATGTACAATATATTTCGAGTGTTATGACACGCTCCCAAATATGCTTTAGGTCTATATGACACTTGAAAATCTCAAAATTATAACCGTGCCACAACATGTTTTAATCATAACTATTATAATCTTTTTATTTAAGTATGTGGTTACATTCATGACATTTCCTAAACAAATATGATACAAGGTATCATAAATAAATCACATAACAAATGTCACAAATGAATGTCATAATTAAATGCCATATTAAGTTATATATAAATGACATAGTAAATATCATACTAAATAACATGTATGAATATAGTAGCTACGATGTATATCTGAACCATAATATAGCTATACAAAATGCTACCATGTCACTTTATCTTTAGTTTATTATTTGAATACTTAATTATGGTCAGTAACCATGCATTTTGACAAAATATGAAAACAACAGCTAATTTTTTTTAGTTCCAAATACAAACATATTTAGTTTATTATTCCAAATATGAAAACGGAGCATGAAAGTGAAACATATTTTCAACGAGCATGGGTTATACATATAAAATATCTATATCTATCAAACTTAAATGCATCAAATAATAAACCATGTGTCCTTTCTTATTTCAAATACAAACATGTTGCATCATTAAATTTATTGCAACTGATGCATTTACTGTATTTATGATAATAAGTTAATTAATTTATTATCATAACAATCATAAGTAATGCATTTATGATAAAAAAAAATACAGTTGACCGTTATGTGGTCTAAAATGTAAACTAGTGTCATATTAAAATTTATTTCAATAATAAAATAAAGATAAATGCCTTAAGGGAGCAAACCTTATTTCTAATTAATCTAAATTTTCGAAATAATCCATATACCTTATATATTTATATATATACATAAATTACTTAATCAAAGTTAAATAAGGTAAAACAATCATAGAACCAAATTTATATTTCTTGCATAAATGGTTCTAAATTATACACACACATACGCATCATTAATGAACATTAAAAAAATGACTATACATATCAGATCCAAAGTATTCCTCACATTAAAATTCACAACTTAATTACAAAATATATAATAATAAACATATGGATGCTTTAACCAACATAAGTTGTTTCTGAAATTTAGAGGAATTTAGATTGTTACCAAAAAATTTAAGGATTTCAGAATTCTATCTCAATTTATAAATAACGTACAGATCATTTAGATCTATATTTCTACCTCAAAGCAGTTTCACAAATCAATCTTTTACATTACAGTATATAGAATAAAATTGATACTAAACCAATTCCAAAATCATCACAAAAAATAAACCTTGGTACATAAATCAAGCTGATCTGAATCTTAAGTGGAATTTAATGACTTTGAAATGAAGTTACATACTCATAACAAGAACAACATAAAAAATTTCCAATGAAATCAATGATTGGTGGCTTTGATACCACTTGTTAGGATTTCTATATACTTTAGGATTGATTATTCATGAAACCTTAGATCTGAATAAGTGATCCATATTTATTTGATAGAAAATGTAACGACCCGTATTTTTAACACTTTAAAAATACGAATTAAAATAAAAATTTTGGATAAAAATCCGAAGGAAATAAAATTTTGTGTTGTTAAATGTGAATTACAAGTTAAAATACAAAACTGAATTTGAAATAACTTATTTGTAAATCAAATATGGATGTTAACTTGTATTGAATGTAAATAATGAATTGAATTTGATTGTAAACCAAATTGGTTATGATTGTAAACAAAGAATAAATAAAATGGTAGATTTAATAGTGGAAGTTTATGTTATTGAAACTAATATAAATAAATGTAACTTAATATTACAGTTGATTGAAATCAGATAATAACTGAAACTGTAATTTGATAAAGATGTTAACTTGTAATTGAACGTAAGTAAAGATTTAAATTTGAACGTAACAAGTAATTGAATTGAATCGAATTTGATTGTAAACAACGAAATAAATAAAATGTACATTTAATATTGAAGTTAGAATATGAAAATCAACGTAAATGAATGTAATTTAATATTACTGTGAATTTAAATAAGATGATAGCTGAAGAAAATGAAAGTAAATGAATTATAAACTATTGATAATAATGTATAAGTAAATGGTTGATTCAATAATGTAAGAGTAAATCGAAATAAAAGAATTCAATTGGAATTAAATAACTTGAATTTGAATTACAATATAATTGAACGCTGAATCTAATGTAATCTTTTATACTGGATTTATAATGGAAAACCGCATTGTAAAAGATTGTTAATTACTGTGAAATTAAAAATGAAATTTGTGAACAATTGAAATTTGATTTAAAAGTTAATAATTTAAAATTGGGAATTTTATATTGAAATTAGACTGTAGAAATAGCCATTTTTACAACTATCTCGGATTTCGACGAAACCAGTTTCATCGGATCCGTAACAGTGAATTATTGTAAGGTTTCAATTTTCGTAGCAATCGGATTTATCGTTTGACCGTGGCAGCTCGAAACGCATCGAATTGTTTTTAATATTAATTCGGCGAGAGAAAATAGTCATTTTTCAAAAAGTCTCGAATTTCGACGAAACCAATTTCATCGGATCCGTAATGTCATATTATTGTAAGGTTTCAAATTTCGTGTCAATCAGATTTACCGTTTGTCCGGGGCGAGCCCAAACGCACAGAAATTTGATTAACCGATTTAATTTTAAATCGATCGTTTATTGCGTAACTCGCACAAATGACCGAATTAGCCTCCGAAACATGTTCCATTGCGTTCGGAACGCGGGGTAAACCTTAGAAACGTCAGCCGGCACGCTACGTTCGAAGTTCGGAAAATCCGGGATGAATAATGTCGCGTATTTTTCTATAAAAGCCCCTCACTTTCTCTATTTTCCAAAAACCCTAGGGTTTCAGCCCTTAGCCGCCACTTTTAATTCAATGGCCAGAAAATTTAGAAACTTCTTCCTCATTTTCCTCTCAATCCATCAACAATTAGCAAAAGTCGTCAACTACAAATTGTAGAGGACGACGAGAGCTTCAAATCCATACGGAGATGATCGAAAACGGAGCAACGAATCAACGGGAAATCGAGCTCGAAGTCGCTGCATTTTTCACGCAAATCGAGGTGATGGGGGGAGCCGAGTTCAACCACCTCCTGGCCATGGGTAGCTCTTGCGTAGGCGCTTCTAACGTGGGTCTCCGATCAACTTCTCGTCGAGGGATGGTGGAGAAATCGTCGGTCAAAGGTTGGAAGGAATGGGTTGAGATTGTACGTGCTTTTCACGTTTTGGAGAAGATGGAAGGAAGGGCCCAGATCTGCAGTAGAGAAAATGGAGGGCTGAGATTGAAAGTAGGGTTTGAAAAAAATATGTGTATATATTTATATATATATTTAAATTCGCAAATGTTTAAAATAGCATAACTTTTTCATACGAGGTCCGATTGGAACGAAACTTTTTGCATTGCGATCATAATGATGAGAGCTTCGAAATGAAACTGGTTTGGATGGATTGGAGATGGTGGAAATTTGGGCTAAAGTTGGGCATCGTCAAGTTTCAGTTCTAAACCGGAACGTCTCGGCGACAACAGAAAATCAAAGTGAGTGTTTATACGCTCACAATTGACTAAAATAATTTTTGTTAGTTAAATTTATATTATGAAGTGATATGAAATTTATTGGCTGTTGTTTGGTAGGTTTAATTATCATCTGTCTTAATATATGAATTAATTGATAGAATTTAAATTGACCGTTAAAATAAATTTAAATTTAAATTGGCAGTATATTATTCGATATTGATAATTATAAAATTGTTGTGAATGTTGTTGGCTTTATGGTTGATTGTTTGTGATGGATGCTATTGGTCGATATTGGTTGTTTATTTATTTTGATATATCATGCTATCATCATGTATATTGTTTATTGCATATAAAACTGTAAACTGAATCATTTCGAATAAATTAAGGAATAGGTTGAAATGATATACCTATGACATCTATTTGGATTGAAATGATATATATCCATCCTTGAAATTAAAATTGAAATAATTATCCACTTGGCCATAGGTTAGAAAATTATATACGGACACCGGGTTGGTTAAATTAAATGATTTTAAAAGTTGTTTTGAAATTATTTAAATGAATTGATTTTAAGAATAAAATCCAATTTATGGAAATTGAATTATTTTGAATTGAAGCTCGAGATGTTGGAATTTAAACTTGGTAAATGAAATTGTTTAATTATTCGAAGTTTAGATTTTTAAGAAAAAGATTGAAATACGACGTAAATAGTCGAAAGTTGATTTGTTTTAAAAGATTGGACTTTTAATCGAACTCTGAATATTTCTAAGAAAATTTATATGAAATGATATTTCAAGTTTGAGTTTGGAATTGAAAATTAATTTGAAATTGAGATTTAATTAATTTGGAATTTAATTGAAATTCAAAGAAATTTGTGAATTGGACTAAATTGAAACTATTGAATTAAATTTGAAGATAAAATTGATTTGAATAGGATTTGAACTGAAATTGATTTGGAATGTAATACTTAAATGAATTCTTGAAATCCGAATGTTAATCTAAATTTATTGAATTGGAATTGTTCTAGAAATTAAGTAAACTACTTAATACGGATGTTTAATTTGAAGTATATTCTAATTTGAATACGAAATGGTTTTAAAGCGAATCTTATATTCTTATATAAATATATGAGCTGTTTTGAAATGTGAAATATTTAAAGTTTCGAAATATATTGAAAGTGAAATTGTTTATTTTGTGGTTCAAATATGTATTTGAAATTGATAATTTGAAATGGTTTATTGAGAAGCTAAATCGAGTTGAAATTAATGATTTTGAAATCGAAATGAGATATTGAGGCGAAAATGATTTTATAATCGAAATGAGATATTGAGGCGAAAAATGATTTTGAAACGGAATCTTACATCTTGAATAGATATGATGATATTTGAATGGATTTGATTTTGAAGCGAATATGATATTTTGATATCAATTATGAATCGATTTGAAATGTAAAAGAGCCACCGGTGTAATAATACATAGTTATTAAAGAGACCGGGATCGGATATGGACATACTCTCTGTCGATACCGAAAACCACTTTAATAACTAATACACGTGGAGTGTTGATCCAGAATGAAGTGGATGGTTTTGGTGAACGCGTTGACTGAAGAAAGAGAACAATTTTGGATGACCCCTGACATGAGCCCTGCCGGGCCATTGAGGTTCGCCACCTCTAGCGGACACACTTCTTCGTTACCATATCTATTACTTTTGTGATTCGATTTGGGTGCACCCCTCGATTATGGGAGTGTTGTTTCGCGGTGTTGGGGTAGTAGCTGCTATGCCCAACATCAGTCCGGATGACGCAACTACTAGTATCCTAGTTGGTATCGCCTCATGTACCTTGTCATACTGATTATCCTATTCGCGACCACTACGTTTTGGTTTGTACCTTTAGTATATGGATTGCCCTCTGGTGACTTCCGGTTTTGGGGAAACTACGGTCTTGTATATGCTTTTGGGAATAAAAATGTGTTAAGGGTGGAATGGGCCATGGCTTAACGCTAGTTTGATATTTTACTTTATGATAGACATATTATAATAGCGTATTGTACTACATAGTAGATAGTTTAACGGATCCTTGAGAGATGGAAAATCCCGTAACATCTCTTAAGTTATTGCACTCACGTTGACACTGGATAGGAGATGTCAAACCCCGTAAACATCTCTGACGCCGTCACACTCATATTTCTTATTCGATTTAACCTACATGAGATATTTTAGTCCTGACTCGAGTGTTTTGTCTTTTCATTACGCTCGGGTCAGCCTGAGCATTTCAGATAAGGTTGAAGATCTTTTCTGGAGGACGAAGACAGAGTTTGGTATTACATCATTTGTATTCTACTATCGTATTATTTTTCCGCTGCATTGTTGTATTATCTCTGATATGTATGTAACTCTGATTTATGATGTATAATAATAATCAAATTTATTTATTTAACAGCTTCATGAACTGTTACTTTATTATTATATCTTGTTCCTTCCGCTGCGAGATTCTGAGTTTGTTTCTGTTCTTTCTTTTCTTTTCTTATTTAACCCCAATAACTATCTGTATTTTGGATTGTTTGAGTCGGCATGTGTGTATGTTTTGTCGACTTGAACGGTCAAAAATGTGGGTCGTTACAGTTGGTATCAGAGCTTTGGTTTAGCGATAAACCTTGGCTCTAGTGGGGAATAACTCATTGAAATAGAGGTAAACTATATGAATGAGTTGAGTGTATATGAGAGAGCGTATTTGTAATTTTGATATAAAAATGATTTTATATTGTGTTAATTTGTTCCGTTGAGTATTTATGAATTCTGGTTGGTACTTGGGACGCCAAGGCATCGATAGGAATTTCTAAACACACGAATAGGACAGATTGACATAATATTGTTTTGGATTATATTCTATATATAAAAGACTTATCTTGAAAATTTATAAATTTTGATTGTATTGGTTGTTAGGAGATGATAATATTAGATTATCATCGTCCATTGGTTGATTAGTCAATATTTCTAAACTATTGACTATTGAATGAAAAAAAAAATGAAACTCTGTGAATATAGTTGATAATGAAATTAAATGAATATAATTTTGGATTTGAGAATTAAATTTCCGGTGTTTTGAAAATTTATTATCAAAAATTTGAAATGTATAATATAAGTATTATATGATATTATATTCGATTAGAAATTGTTTTCAAAGGATTTTCAAATGAAGTAAGTGTTATACTCCCCTCTTGACACTAGAAAATGATTCCGGTAATGAG
This sequence comes from Allium fistulosum, assembly GCA_030737815.1. Taxonomy (NCBI): domain Eukaryota; kingdom Viridiplantae; phylum Streptophyta; class Magnoliopsida; order Asparagales; family Amaryllidaceae; genus Allium; species Allium fistulosum. Next base: position 427,763,030 of record CM060906.1, read on the forward strand.
TGCACGCATCATCGACTTTATTTTCGAGAGTCCAAGTGGGGGAGATCACTTAATAGTTTTTCCAAACCATGTATTGATTAAAATTGAATTTTATTTTGTATTCTCTATAGTATGATTTGATATATAAATTACATAAGTATATATTATTTCAAAACTTGATTTGAAATGAAACCGGGATTGGAATTCTTGAGTTCTTTAATAATTAATGATTTTTCTTTTAATGGTTGAAATGAATTAATACTTGAATCATTACGGAACTTCTGAATTGCGAAATGAGAAATGAACCTAAGAGCTAAGTGAAATATCAATTGAAGTAGAAATCCTTAGAATTAGGAAATTATGAATTTAAAATAAAATTGAAACTGTAAAACTCGCATAGTATTAAATTTCATTCTATAGCATAGATATAACTTACCAAAATATTTAAGAAGTTCAAAAATGTTATATGAATTGTTAATTGGATAATATACAAGTATAGGTTTGAATAATGAAATATGCATTTAATTAATGGTTTGCAAATATGAATAAAATTTAAGATTAATGAAATATAAAATTTGTAAATGGAAACTAATTAAAGTTGAATATAACTAAATGTCAATAAACTTGGAAGTGTATGAAATAAATAAAAAATTGACTTGGAAATGTATAATTGATTTAGTGTAGATTCTGTATGGATGGTAATTGATTTAGTAGAATTCATTAGTGTTAATGGAATTGAATAAACGGAATAAAATTTTAAAATAATTAAATTCAAATTTGAAGCAAAGTGAAATTAAATATAATTGAATCCAATTTAAATTGAAGCAAATTGACTTGAATTTAAATTATGAATGAAACAAACTTGAATAAATCAGAAACAAATTGAATGTAAACTTATTTCACGGATATATAAGAAAATAGACGACTTTGTGTTTATGATTGTTTCTTTAGAAAATTTGAAGTTTGATGGTTTGTTCTTTGAAATAATAAAAGCAAATTTGAAAAAAAAAAATCCAAAATTGTCCAATATATGCTGGGACGAAAACAACCATAACTTTTAAATGGCTGGACGAAATTCAACGATATTAGACTTTTCGGAAAGCTTAAAAACTATAGCACGACTTTTGTTTAGACTGTCTTGCGAAATTCCTTCATTTACTTAGTTAAAAATTTGAATCTTCTCACTGGCCTGTGTAAAAAGGGAAGCAAAATCAGTAGCATATACTCTTAGTATTTTTCACCATAACTTTTGATTGGTTTATCGGATTTTGACGATCTTGCCCTTTCTGGAAAGCTAAGAACTTAAATTAAAACTTTTGATTTAAGTATTTTGTTTTTTGCTGTCATTTAGATGGTCGAAAAGGGGAGTGAACGTCGCTGACCTGCGCAATTCATTGCCCAGGCTGAGGCGTATCCTTTTAGTAAAACGGCCGTAACTTTTGAACGTATGGTCCGAATTCAATGATTTTGGACATTCTGGAAAGCCTGAAACAATTGAAACAACTTTTGTTTAGATTCCATTACCAAATTTTATCGTTTAGGTGACCAAAAACTAAGATTTGTTTGCTGTCCAGGAATTGGAATTTCAGTTTTGAAGCTAAACATGTTATATTTATGTTGTTTATGCTAAGTATATCGATCTATCTTTATATGCATGGTTCTAACTTGGTTATTGAACATTTTAGTAGGTAGCAAAGGGGTTGCGCTTCGCTTGTGGAGCTCGCTGCTACGCTAAATGAAAAATGTAAGTTAAAATGCTAATAAACGCTTAATAAAAGGTACGTTCTCGGATTACAGTTTATGTTGTGGTATATTATTGTGTTCCCCATGTTTTGGGATGCCTCATTCTTGTAATGAGATGTATATCATGCAATTATTACCACTATGAAATTTTTCGGTCCTAGCCGCGCAAAGGAGGTGCTGCCGAAATTTTTCAAAAATCCGGGAGTTAGAAAATTTTGAGATTTTAAAAATCCTATAACTAAATTTTGCAAATAAGTCGAATATTTTGAATGAATTATATCTAAATGATGGTTTCCCCTTCTCCGTTCCTTTTCGAGGACGAAAATTTTTAAGTGGGGGAGAATGTAACGACCCGTATTTTTAACACTTTAAAAATACGAATTAAAATAAAAAATTTGGATAAAAATCCGAAGGAAATAAAATTTTGTGTTGTTAAATGTGAATTACAAGTTAAAATACAAAACTGAATTCTGGAATAACTTATTTGTAAATCAAATATGGATGTTAACTTGTATTGAATGTAAATAATGAATTGAATTTGATTGTAAACCAAATTGGTTATGATTGTAAACAAAGAACAAATAAAATGGTAGATTTAATAGTGGAAGTTTATGTTATTGAAACTAATATAAATAAATGTAACTTAATATTACAGTTGATTGAAATCAGATAATAACTGAAACTGTAATTTGATAAAGACGTTAACTTGTAATTGAACGTAAGTAAAGATTTAAATTTGAATGTAACAAGTAATTGAATTGAATCGAATTTGATTGTAAACAACGAAATAAATAAAATGTACATTTAATATTGAAGTTAGAATATGAAAATCAACGTAAATGAATGTAATTTAATATTACTGTGAATTTAAATAAGATGATAGCTGAAGAAAATGAAAGTAAATGAATTATAAACTATTGATAATAATGTATAAGTAAATGGTTGATTCAATAATGTAAGAGTAAATCGAAATAAAAGAATTCAATTGGAATTAAATAACTTGAATTTGAATTACAATATAATTGAACGCTGAATCTAATGTAATCTTTTATACTGGATTTATAATGAAAAACCGCATTGTAAAAGATTGTTAATTACTGTGAAATTAAAAATGAAATTTGTGAACAATTGAAATTTGATTTAAAAGTTAATAATTTAAAATTGGGAATTTTATATTGAAATTAGACGGTAGAAATAGCCATTTTTACAACTGTCTCGGATTTCGACGAAACCAGTTTCATCGGATCCGTAACAGTGAATTATTGTAAGGTTTAAATTTTCGTAGCAATCGGAGTTATCGTTTGACCGTGGCAGCTCGAAACGCATCGAATTGTTTTTAATATTTCGGCGAGAGAAAATAGTCATTTTTCAAAAAGTCTCGGATTTCAACGAAACCAATTTCATCGGATCCGTAATGTCATATTATTGTAAGGTTTCAAATTTCGTGTCAATCAGATTTACCGTTTGTCCGGGGCGAGCCCAAACGCACAGAAATTTGATTAACCGATTTAATTTTAAATCGATCGTTTATTGCGTAACTCGCACAGATGACCGAATTAGCCTCTGAAACATGTTCCATTGCGTTCGGAACGCTGGGTAAACCTTAGAAACGTCAGCCGGCATGCTACGTTCGAAGTTCGGAAAATCCGGGATGAATAATGTCGCGTATTTTTCTATAAAAGCCCCTCACTTTCTCTATTTTCCAAAAACCCTAGGGTTTCAGCCCTTAGCCGCCACTTTTAATTCAATGGCCAGAAAATTTCGAAACTTCTTCCTCATTTTCCTCTCAATCCATCAACAATTAGCAAAAGTCGTCAACTACAAATTTGTAGAGGACGACGAGAGCTTCAAATCCATACGGAGATGATCGAAAACGGAGCAACGAATCAATGGGAAATCGAGCTCGAAGTCGCTGTGTTTTTCACGCAAATCGAGGTGATGGGGGGAGCCGAGTTCAACCACCTCCTGGCCGTGGGTAGCTCTTGCGTAGGCGCTTCTAACGTGGGTCTCCGATCAACTTCTCGTCGAGGGATGGTGGAGAAATCGTCGGTCAAAGGTTGGAAGGAATGGGTTGAGATTGTACGTGCTTTTCACGTTTTGGAGAAGATGGAAGGAAGGGCCCAGATCTGCAGTAGAGAAAATGGAGGGCTGAGATTGAAAGTAGGGTTTGAAAAAAATATGTGTATATATTTATATATATATATTTAAATTCGCAAATGTTTAAAATAGCATAACTTTTTCATACGAGGTCCGATTGGAACGAAACTTTTTGCGTTGCGATCGTAATGACGAGAGCTTCGAAATGAAATAGGTTTGGATGGATTTGGAGACGGTGGAAATTTGGGCTAAAGTTGGGCATCGTCCAGTTTCAGTTCCAAACCGGAACGTCTCGGCGACAACAGAAAATCAAAGTGAGTGTTTATACGCTCACAATTGACTAAAATAATTTTTCTTAGTTAAATTTATATTATGAAGTGATATGAAATTTATTGGCTGTTGTTTGGTAGGTTTAATTATCATCTGTCTTAATATATGAATTAATTGATAGAATTTAAATTGACCGTTAAAATAAATTTAAATTTAAATTGGCAGTATATTATTCGATATTGATAATTATAAAATTGTTGTGAATGTTGTTGGCTTTATGGTTGATTGTTTGTGATGGATGCTATTGGTCGATATTGGTTGTTTATTTATTTTGATATATCATGCTATCATCATGTATATTGTTTATTGCATATAAAACTGTAAACTGAATCATTTCGAATAAATTAAGGAATAGGTTGAAATGATATACCTATGACATCTATTTGGATTGAAATGATATATATCCATCCTTGAAATTAAAATTGAAATAATTATCCACTTGGCCATAGGTTAGAAAATTATATACGGACACCGGGTTGGTTAAATTAAATGATTTTAAAAGTTGTTTTGAAATTATTTAAATGAATTGATTTTAAGAATAAAATCCAATTTATGGAAATTGAATTATTTTGAATTGAAGCTCGAGATGTTGGAATTTAAACTTGGTAAATGAAATTGTTTAATTATTCGAAGTTTAGATTTTTAAGAAAAAGATTGAAATACGACGTAAATAGTCGAAAGTTGATTTGTTTTAAAAGATTGGACTTTTAATCGAACTCTGAATATTTCTAAGAAAATTTATATGAAATGATATTTCAAGTTTGAGTTTGGAATTGAAAATTAATTTGAAATTGAGCTTTAATTAATTTGGAATTTAATTGAAATTCAAAGAAATTTGTGAATTGGACTAAATTGAAACTATTGAATTAAATTTGAAGATAAAATTGATTTGAATAGGATTTGAACTGAAATTGATTTGGAATGTAATACTTAAATGAATTCTTGAAATCCGAATGTTAATCTAAGTTTATTGAATTGGAATTGTTCTAGAAATTAAGTAAACTACTTAATACGGATGTTTAATTTGAAGTATATTCTAATTTGAATACGAAATGGTTTTAAAGCGAATCTTATATTCTTATATAAATATATGAGCTATTTTGAAATGTGAAATATTTAAAGTTTCGAAATATATTGAAAGTGAAATTGTTTATTTTGTGGTTCAAATATGTATTTGAAATTGATAATTTGAAATGGTTTATTGAGAAGCTAAATCGAGTTGAAATTAATGATTTTGAAATCGAAATGAGATATTGAGGCGAAAATGATTTTGATATCAAAATGAGATATTGAGGCGAAAAATGATTTTGAAACGGAATCTTACATCTTGAATAGATATGATGATATTTGAATGGATTTGATTTTGAAGCGAATATGGTATTTTGATATCAATTATGAATCGATTTGAAATGTAAAAGAGCCACCGGTGTAATAATACGTAGTTATTAAAGAGACCGGGATCGGATATGGACATACTCTCTGTCGATACCGAAAACCACTTTAATAACTAATACACGCGGAGTGTTGATCCAGAATGAAGTGGATGGTTTTGGTGAACGCGTTGACTGAAGAAAGAGAACGATTTTGGATGACCCCTGACATGACTAAAACAGGAGCCCTGCCGGGCCATTGAGGTTCGCCACCTCTAGCGGACACACTTCTTCGTTACCATATCTATTAATTTTGTGATTCGATTTGGGTGCACCCCTCGATTATGGGAGTGTTGTTTCGCGGTGTTGGGGTAGTAGCTGCTATGCCCAACATCAGTCCGGATGACGCAACTACTAGTATCCTAGTTGGTATCGCCTCATGTACCTTGTCATACTGATTATCCTATTCGCGACCACTACGTTTTGGTTTGTACCTTTAGTATATGGATTGCCCTCTGGTGACTTCCGGTTTTGGGGAAACTACGGTCTTGTATATGCTTTTGGGAATAAAAATGTGTTAAGGGTGGAATGGGCCATGGCTTAACACTAGTTTGATATTTTACTTTATGATAGACATATTATAATAGCGTATTGTGCTACATAGTAGATAGTTTAACGGATCCTTGAGAGATGGAAAATCCCGTAACATCTCTTAAGTTATTGCACTCACGTTGACACTGGATAGGAGATGTCAAACCCCGTAAACATCTCTGACGCCGTCACACTCATATTTCTTATTCGATTTAACCTACATGAGATATTTTAGTCCTGACTCGAGTGTTTTGTCTTTTCATTACGCTCGGGTCAGCCTGAGCATTTCAGATAAGGTTGAAGATCTTTTCTGGAGGACGAAGACGGAGTTTGGTATTACATCATTTGTATTCTACTACCGTATTATTTTTCCGCTGCATTGTTGTATTATCTCTAATATGTATGTAACTCTGATTTATGATGTATAATAATAATCAAATTTATTTATTTAACAGCTTCATGAACTGTTACTTTATTATTATATCTTGTTCCTTCCGCTGCGAGATTATGAGTTTGTTTCTGTTCTTTCTTTTCTTTTCTTATTTAACCCCAATAACTATCTGTATTTTGGATTGTTTGAGTCGGCATGTGTGTATGTTTTGTCGACTTGAACGGTCAAAAATGTGGGTCGTTACAGAAAAGATATCAGAGGAAGCTAAATAAACTAGTGGAAGCTATACCCGAATCCATAATTGCTGATTGAAAGAGAAGAAGAATTGGTTTGATCTTCCAACCTGAATCCATAGTTGCTGATTGAAAGAGAAGAAGAATTGATTTGATCTTCCAAATTGACACAAATCATATATCTAAATTATTTCCATAGAAGAGATTAAGAGAATAACCATAGCTTATGTAATTTCGGGACCATGGCTCCTTATTTATAATGTTGGCAGTTTCTAATTTGACCCTTCAATAAATTAGAATTGCTCCGATATCTACACATTAATACCATGACAATTATATCCTTAAGCCTTTTAATTTCAATTTATAATTTGACCACTTTAGTTAGGCTTTACACCATAATAGCACAACATATTTTATTTTACACATGTGGCCCGCATGTTGGAAATTTCCAACACTAGTGTCCCGTAAAAATCCAGTGAGTGTACCCAGAGCTCAGAAAATCTGAAGGGAGTGTCTTATAGCCTTGAAATCGAGATTGTATAAACTTTGATATTTGAAAAAAAATCTATACAAAAAATTGTACGAGACTGGATGTAGGGTAACTCCAAACCAGCATAAAAATCCTAATGCGATCTCTCCAACTCTTTACTTTTTTACTTTTATTGCATTTATATCTGTTTTTGTTTGCATCTTTGATTGCCAACTTGTATTATTTAAACTATAATCTTAAAAGAATTCAAAACGATTCATAAAATTTATTAAACACTATTCACCCCTCCTCTGGTGTTAAATTAACCTTAAGATCCTTGCTTCTGCAAACTAACATTTGGTATTAGAGCATTGGTTTTCAAAGTATACATTATCTTGATTTTTGAAAAGATTAAATGGCTAACAATACTGTTAGTTCACTTGTTAGTAACACCTTCGTCGAAGGGAAATCTATTACTAGACCCCCCCCTCCACTTTTTAATGGTGGTAATTACACCTATTGGTCATGTAGAATGAAAATCTATTTACAGTTAAATGGTCTAGATATTTGGAATGTCACACAGAATGAGTGTACTGAGCCCCAGGCTAACTTTTCACAATGGGCTACTGACCAAAATACACTTGCACAAAGTAACTCTAATGCTATAAATATTTTGTTTTGTTCACTAGATAAGAATGAATTCAATAGTGTGTCTATTTGTAAGTCTGCATATGAAATATGGAGAATACTGCAAGTTACACATGAGGGTACTAGTAAAGTTAAACAGACCAAAATTTCTATGCTAACTAATCAGTTTCAATTATTTAAAATGAGTTCCAATGAGTCGATTTTTGATACGTATAGTAGATTTCAGGATATAGTACATCCACTAATTGCATTAGGGAAATTTTTTTCTAAAGAGGATCAAGTTAGAAAAATCCTCAATTCACTTACTTCTAAATTAGACCAAAAGGTTCTTGCAATTGAAGAGGCTAATGACATTAGCACTCTGAAAATTGAAGAGTTAATTAGAAATTTAATATCATATGAAGCACAAATGTAGGGCAGGAGAGAAAGCAATGCAATAGAAAAGAAATCAATCGCTTTCAATGCAACAATAGATGACCTAGATTCAGACAACGACGATGATGAGGAAATTGCTTTCATGACCAGAAATTTCAGAAAATTTTAGAAACACAGAAAAATGAATAATCTCAAGAGAATTAGATGCTTTAACTGCAATGAATTTGGCCATATGTAGAGAGACTGTCCACAATTGGAGAAACCAAAAATCTCACCAAAGACCGATTCGTTTAGCAAACGGAAAAGGGCTTATATTGCAACATTATATGATCGAATACTTCCTCAAATGCAGATGATAAACGAACAAGAAAAGCATTTTGATGATCAAATGCTTATATTGAGGAAGTATTTTAGATGATCAAAATGCTTTTCTTATTCATTTATCATCTCACTAGAATATTCACATATTTTGATGTTGACCTAAGAGGAGAGGAAACCATTCCTCAAAAAATCATCGACAAGGCCAACATCTCTCTCATGCATATTTCACCTATCTTTGAGCCTTATGAAACTCTTATGGGGAAGGAAGCAAGATTGGCTTAGGTGGAAGAGCATGAAATTAGAGAAGAGGAGGAAGAGGAAGGAGGAGAAATGGAAGTGGAGAAGGAGGAAGAACAAGAAGAGGAGGATGACACTTCTTGAGAGTTTCGAAAAGCCATCTCATCCATCCACTAAGAAAATTCTGAAGAATCAAGAAAAGTTTCTTAATAACCAAAAAAGCTTAAGAAATCATTCACTTCTCCTTCCAACAAAGTAGACAAGAACTTTGGAAAGATTATTCGCAAGATTATTCGAAAATCCTCATCTTCATCTACTTCTTCCTAGTTGTATTTCCTATGATTTTCTAGCTTTTAGTTTGAATTATTCTAGTTTTAATCCATGTTTCTTTTATGTTTATCTTTAAATTTCATGTACTCATCTATGGTTATCAATGAAATCATGTTCCATGCTAGCATACATTGTTATTAGTCTTTGGAAAGTCATAACATGCTATAGTTTAGGCTAATTACAAAAATATAGAAAATAAGTTGATTTTGCATAACATGGTATATATGTCGACATATGAGTACCCTATATGTCAACATATAATGGACGGGAACCAAAATTTTTTAAATTTCAACATAAAATAACTACCATATATTCAACTATTCCAAATGACTTTTCACCCCTATATAAACCTATTCACTTTAGAAAAACATTATTTCCACTCTTTTTCTTCTCCCTTTTCACTTAAAAACTCAAATTTTCAAATATGACATCTCCACACAAAAAATTATGTGAGAATCTTAAAAAAAAACCTTCAATCGTTCAAGAACGTACTTACTTTTATCCTTAAAGACCAATGACGCTTAGAATTGAGTCAAATGCAGATGATAAACGAACTAGAAAAGCATTTTGATACTATTAGATAGATGATTTCTTCCCTTATCAAAGATGAACCAATCAATAATCCTGATAGTGTCATCAACAAAGACAATGAAGATTGGGATGCCATCAAAGCAGATCCAATTTTCAGTTTCGATGGTTGGGTAGAAGTTCCTAAGGAAGTTTAAGTTGATTAGTTAGTTTTTGAATGATATATAGGATTCGATTTAAGTTTGTATATTAAAAGATTACACTAGAATAAGAAGTATGGATTGGTTTTTATGAACTTATTAGGATTAGAATTAGTTTGGATTGATTTGTTTGACTTATGATTGAATTCAATTGTATTGACTTTGGATTGGTTTGACTGTGTATATTGGATTGGATTGATTAATAAAATTTGTTTATGTTATCACTTCTTACTTATCAATATATAAATATATAGTACTCTAGATAGGGGGAGTTTTTGGTTGAAGACAAAGGGGAAGAAATATATAAAATATCCAGGCATAGATTAAGAGGGAGTTTGGTAACTATGGAGGAGTTGCATCATATTTTATATATATAATTGTCATCATCGAAAAATGGGAGATTGCTAGTACCTTAGGTATTGGTTTTGATGACAACAATCATATGAGATCGTATAAAATATAGATATTAATGTTTTATCAAGTTATATATAGTATATAGTGCAGGATATTAGACAGGTGTTAATTAAGAAGACTGTGTCCCGTAGGTGTGGCACAATGGAAAGGGGTACCTAGGTCTAGTAACAGACCTAGGTTTGAGCTCTGCCTTGTACATACTTATCGCAAAAAATAGTACCCGGAGATTATGGGTGCCATGAGTTGAAGCGAACATGCACAACTTAATTCCCCTTAGGGGTTTACCAATCTGCCGGGTACTCCTAGAGAATATTCAAAAAAAAAGACTGTAAAGTATCAAGAGCAGACTCAAGAGGTTGATAAAGAAGCTGATATAGAGATTCAAGAGTTAGAGATTAAAGACTCGTGAGTTTGAAGATTTGAGATATCAAGATAAGTTATAGAGTCTTAGATTATTTTGTTTAAGCCCTAATAGCACTTCTATAATCTCTCTTCATTAAAAAAAGGTTTTTAAAATCTATTCTTTGATTTTAATGGTTTTTAAGAATCCTTGTTTTCAAAATAATTTTTCAAACATCTTTTCAAAATAGCGTTCAAATGATTCCTAACCTTTTAATTATTTATTATAAGTTTTTAAGTATTTTATATTTTGATATGTACTTTTAAATTTATTATACTTATAGATTTTGTTTTTATGTCTTCTAGATGTTTAAAAGTATATTTTGACATTCATTAATACTTTAGTTTTAAATATATATTCACTTGTACTTTATATATTATTTTCAACAAGAAATTAATATTTAAATCCTTTATATACTAAAATAATTCAAAATTATTCTATAAAATTTTCTTAAGTTTTGGTTAAAATGTGTATAAACTATGCTTAAATGATTTTACAAAGTATCGAAATATATTACAAAACTTAATAGTTTCAAAATAATTTTTATTAAATGTTTTTCAAAATTACAAGGGGTATGTCGACATTTGTATACCCCATATGTCGACATATAGTCCGAGATTTTCAAAATTCAAATTTTGAATGGAAGCGTCTTTTCGTCGTATCTCTTCGTGGATGGACATGGTTGTAGTTTCTCTATAAATATGGGTTCTCTCAACGAATTTTGATTAACTAATTTCTCATATTTTCTTATATTTTCTCTCCTCTTTCACTCTCTTGATTTCTAAAATAAATTATACTTAATATCTTCTCAAATTCAATCAGATTCAAAGTCAAACTCTGTTGATTTGATTCTCTATTGAATATTCTCTGATCTCCCTCATCTCTTTCACTCAAATCATGATCAAAATGCTATTCAAGAGGCTATAAGAGAAGCTTAAGAAATTGATTTTGTAAACTCTATCCAATTATATTCAAATACTCTTAGGTGTGCTAATGTCCTTGAAATCTAAGTGGGTGTGCTTGGTGTCCCGTTTGAATCCAAGTGGGTGTGTTGGTGTCCCATCCGAATCCAATGAGTGTACCTAAAGCTTGGAAAATCTGTAGGGTGTGTCTTGTAGCCTTGAAGTTGAGATCGTATAAACTTTGATATTTGAAAATAAATCTGTACAAGAAATTGTACGGGACTGGATGTAGGGTAACTCCAAACCAGTATAAAAATCCAGGTGTGATCTCTCTAACTTTTTACTTTTACTACATTTATATCTATATGTGTTTGCATCTGTGATTGTCAATTTGCATTGTTTAAACTATAATCTTAAAAAATTCAAAAAGATTAATAAAATTTATTAAACACTATTCACCCCCTCCTCTAGTGTTAAATTAGCATTAATATCTTACTTCTGCAAACTAACAAACATTATTAAAAAAATAAGTTAGTTTATTTGACAATTTAGTTTTTGAATTTCGATTGAGATGTAATTTTATGTTTTGATTTCCTTGATGATGTATGAGTCCAGGAGAAGAGAGGGGCTTTGAAGGGAAGTAACTGTGGTTACGTGCTATGCCTATGTGTGATGAGTGGAAATACATGGCCACACCACACATTTTTTAAAGTAATTATTCTATGCGCTGATAAGGGCTAATTTAACTATGGATTAATATATTTTTTAATTGTCACCCTGGGTATTTTGGGCATTCCAACAAAAGCTTCACTTTGACTTAGTTAACCAACTATTTGCTTTATATATAAGAGATAAGATAAAGAGAATTCAATGAATATGATTTCAACCGAATTTTTTTGAAATTCTGAAAATAGTATCATTCATCAACGGAATCTAACCATAGATATGCAATCTCCACCACCATCTGTTAACCCAAAAAATGGATCAATACCCTGGATCGAGTGTGAAAGCACCAGTGCAGATAATCAATAGCACAAATTTCAAATAAACAAAAAATAAAAAGCAGAAGTAAGAAAAGAGACAGAATTGTTATAGTGGTTCGGCTGACTCTGACCTACGTCCACTTTAATCAATCTTTATTATGATTATACTAGTTGAATCTCTCTGGATATCAATTAGTTAGTCCTTAGATCTAAGTTACAATGAGTTAGAATAAGTCACAAGTACAAGGGTTGATTGAAGAATCATAGTAAACCCCTTGATGACTGTTGTGAGGGAGAAGAAAGTTGAAGAAGTGAAGGAATTCTGGTAGAGTAATGACAGCACTCTCCCCGAAAAAAGATCCATCTCTAGTTGCAGGTAGGATTGTATTTATAGGGGTAGGAAAGTAGTTGGGCCAAAATCGACTTGTCAGAAGCCTCTACTCAGTGCTAGGAAGAAGTCCAAAAAAATTCAAGGCGACCCAGGTTAACATGATGGATCACTAGCGATCCATGCCCTTAGAATATTTTTGAGTCTACCCTTTTGGGTTGCCTTCGTTTCATCTATTTGAATGCCTTGTCCAAATATCAAGCCGTTTGGTGTTTTTTTATCATTCGTCTTCATGGGTCATTTAGCCCAGAAGCATCATCCATAATTGCACAAAACTTAACGAAATCAGACGAAATTTTGCTCTAGAGGGTGTTTGGGACCTACCCTAAAAATTTCAGGTGGTGGGGCCCAATCCACATGGATTGTTAGAAATTTATCTATTTGGTCATTAGCGATCCATCAAATAACCTCCAAATGATTCCATTTTTTCTGCGAGCCTTCTTTTATGTCTTCTAAGTGTTCTCCCAAAATTTCAAGTCAATCCCACTTTGTATGAGCTCTCTAGGTCCATTTTAGATTAGCTGCTTTTGGTTAAACATCTTAAATCAGATGAGTCTTCACTTCTCGAACTAGATTGTTTAGCATGCTATGAAACTTGGCAAGCATGCTTAGAAATGATAATGAATCATGATGCAAGAGGTTTGGACGACTCATGATGCTTTCCTATGGATCGCTAGCGATCCATGGGTGATAGATATCTAGCAATCCATCTACTTAGTATTTTATTGGTTGATTTTCCTTGAGTCCTATTGGCTTGTTCGCTTGGTTGTTTTGGTTGAGTCTCGAGTTATTCTAGCATAGTCTAAATGTTCCAACTCTTATTGAATTCTGATAGGTTAAAAACCTGGTTAACACTTTTTGGTGCTTTCATTGAGAACCTTGAATGAAATCTGAAGAATTGAAGTTTGAATCTAAGATTTAGAGAAGATGAGTAGGCCTAATACTAGATCTAGAGCTGTAGAAAGTCAACCGGAGCCTGGGGGCAGCCAGGAGGTGTCCTCAATTTCTCATCAACCCATCTATGTGATTAGAGAAGAAATGGAAAGGATGATGAAGGAGATGCAAGATGAGATCTTGTCTAGGCAACAAGAGATGATAGATAGCTTCTCTCAGAGGATGGAGCAGCAGAGGATAGCTAGATCTGCAGGGAATATGAACGAACTTTGAGAAATAACAATTAGAGCCGCTAGAACTGGATTGGAGCAGGCTGGAATACTGCCTTCACACCCAGAACAACCGATACTTGGGAGCAACGCTGGATCAACAATAGGACCCAATGTAGGAGCATCTGGAGTTGAATGCCTTATAAATAGAATAAAACTGATTTGATTTAATAAAAGGATTTGAATGCCTTATAAATAGAATAAAACTGTTGAATGCCTTATAAATAGAATAAAACTGATTTGATTTAATAAAAGGATTTGAATGCCTTATAAATAGAATAAAACTGATAAATCCTAGATGAACACAGGATGATTTTGATATATGGTGTGATTCTGATAGAATAAAATTGATAATTCCTGAATGAACATAGGATGATTTCGATATATGATGTGATTCTGATAGAATAAAATTGATAAATCCTGAATGAACACATGATGATTTCGATATATGATGTAATTCTGATATATGATATGATTTTGATATATAATGTGATTTTGATATATGATGTAACAACTCTGAATGAGAAGCAAAATGATAATGATGTAAATCCCGAATGAACATTGGATAATTAGAGATATGTGATGTAATTAGAGATATGTGATGTAATTGGAGAAATGTGATGTAATTGGAAACATGTGATTTAATTAGAGATATGTGATGTAATAACTTCGAATGAAATTGGAATGATTGTGACGTATAGATCAAACTTAGGCAGAGTTTAGAGTTTTAGGCTGTAACAGGTTTGGAACGACTTGTGATTAACAAGAGAATCCGAAGGAACTAGACGATTCACCAAGGCTAAAGTAGTTAGAAAGCTCGACTATCGAAGACTAGAGACGGGAACTTGTTCTTAAGCAATGCACACCTTTCATTCAAAAGGCATACTATGGGGGGAAAGTGTTAACCGGGTTTTTAACCCATCATAATTCAACAGGAGTTAGAACATTCAGACTATGCCAGAATAAATCGGGACTCAACCAAAACAACCAAGAAAACAAGCCAATAGGACTCAAGGAAAATCAGCCAATAAAATACTAAGTAGATGGATCGCTAGCGATCTATCACATATGGATCGCTAGCGATCCATATGTAAGCATCATGAGTTGTCCAAACCTCTAGCATTATGATTCATTACCATTTCCGTGCACGCTTGCCAAGTTTCATAGCATGCCATACAATCTAGCTCGAGAAGTGAAGACTCATCTGATTCAAGCTGTTTGACCAAAAGCGGCTAACTTAAAATGGACCTAAAGAACTCATATGGAGTCGGATTGACTTGAAATTTTGGGAACACTTAGAAGACATAAAAGAAAGCTCACAGACAAAATGGGATCATTTGGAGGTTGTTTGATGGATCGCTAGCGACCTAACTAGATGGATCCCTAACGATCCATGTAGATTGGGCCACACCACCTAAAAATTTTATGTTAGGTCTCAGACACCCTCTAGAGTGTACCTGCAAAGTTCCGTCTGATTTCGTTAAGTTTTGAGAAAGTTATGGATGATTTTTCTAGACCATATAACCCATGAAGACGGATGATCAAACAAACAACAAACGACTTGATATTTGGACAAGGCATTCAAATAGATGAAAGGAAGGCAACCCAAAAGGGTAGACTCAAAAATAGTCTAAGGGCATGGATTGCTAGCGATCCATCACCCATGGATTGCTAGCGATCCATCATGTTAGCTCGGGTTGCCTTGAGTTTTTTTGGACTTCTTCCTAGCACCGAGTAAAGGTTTTTGACAAGTCGACTTTGGCCCAACTTCTTTTCTATCCTTATAAATACAATCTTACCTGCATCTAGAGATGGATCTTTTTCTGGGGAGAGAGCCGCCATTATTCTACTGGAATTCATTCACTTCTTCAACTTTCTTCTCCCCTACTACAGTCATTAAGGGGGTTACTGTGATTCTCCAGTCAACCTTGTACTTTCGACTTAATCTAACTTATTATAACTTAGATCTAAGGACTAACTAGTTGATATCCAGAGAGATTCAACTAGTATAATCATAACAAAGACCGAATAAAGTGGACGTAGGCTTGAGTCAGTCGAACCATTATAAAAATTCTATGTCTCTTTTCTTACTTCTTCTTTTTATTTATTGTTTATCTGAGATTTGTGCCGTTAATTATCTGCATCGGTGCCTTCACACTCGATCTAGGGCGTTGATCCATTTTTTGGGTTAACACCATCCCTTTCCCAACCGCCCTTCAATGGAATTTCACTATCAGTCTGTAACCAATACCACCAACAAAATCGCTTGAAATAAAAGTTTTATGACCGTTAAGCTTTTGCACTTATAGCACACATCTGTCCAATTATTTTTTATTAAATGAAAAGTAGATATCTCTAGCTATTAGATGCACGTATGTGCGATTTATACTAGTAGTAGTAGTAGTAGTAGTAGTAGTAGTAGTAGTAGTAGTAGTAGTAGTAGTAGTAGTAATAATCTTTCGTGCTTTATTTATTATATCATCCTACATCTAACAGATTTAGGATTTGTTCCACGGATTCATTCTTATTTTGATCTGGACAAACATGTACCGTTAGGTTTTGGAGAAGAATAGAACCACGGTCCTCTTTTGAGGAACTTGGTAAACCCACCCAAACTCAATCCGTGTTCTTAAGAACCTATAATAGCACTTAATTATTATAATAATGGTTTGTTAATCTATTTAAATTTGGATAGAACATAACGTTTTATTTAATATTTAGTATTTTGAAAGTATTACACTCTAATTGTAGGATAAAATTTAGATATAGAATTGAATTTTTTTGCTTTTATTAATTATATTTTGATATATTCTCTAATTATTATTATAAGTAAATTAGTAAAAAAATTAAAGTAAATGTTCGATGTTGCATCAGTTCTTGATAGAGTTGTTATGGTAATGGTTACCGTTACCATTTCACAAATATCGTTACCGTACCATTTTTACTGATAAACTAAAATTGTTTACCGTTACCGTTATCGATAGACTGCTATATCGAAGACTGGTATATCGATAATCTTTGGTAACCGTTACACTGGTAATGGTAAATTATAGTTTGTTCAAAAACGTCAGTAACTTGACATGTTTTAACACTATAATACTGCTTAATTATATAATTTATATTGCTACTTAATTAAAAAAACATATATGAGAAAGAAAAGAAGTGTATTTAACATTATTTCACTTAGTTTATGAACTAAATTTAATCATTTGTTTAGTTCTAAACGCCAGTAACAAATCATATTACATGTTTTATAAATCGACTGATAAAATTACTGTTCCCATTGGTTTTGAAAAAATGCTATTGATAATTTACCGTAAAAAAATGTAAATTTACCATTCATATCGATTAAACTGGTATATCGTTAATCTAAAATGTTAACCGACTGACTGGTAATGGTATGACAATGAGAAATTTACCATTATCATAACAACTTTAGTTCTTGAGAAAGGGCAAATATATCACGATTTGTACGGAACTCCGGGTCTGAAGTGGGGTTTAACCGAGCAGCCGGAGCACGAAGAAAATACTACAACCGACCCCATTAAACCTATTGCCATTTTATACTTCTAAAGGCATCCCTTATTAAAAGCTATTCAATGTCAGACAGTTATCGCTTCCCATTTATAACACAGGATGCTTGTAGTTAGACAAACTCACAATTAAAAAGTTCAAACTTATACTAATAACTATAAAAATTTACTTCAATTTTCTTTATGTTACCTTTTTCTCAAATAATAGGTAGTTAATAATATATATATATATATATATATTAATTATTTATGATTGAATAGTAGTTATTATAAATATTAACTATAATTAATAAGATTATTCAACAGTAGTTATTTATATTAATTATTGACTATATTTATTTTATTATTATTATCATGGTTTATATTATCTTTATTGTTATTATTACTTTTAAATTGATGTTGTCATTTAGTTTTGGGTTCCATCTCTAGCCGACTACCCCGACTTTTTTGGGATTAATGGTTTAGTTGTTGTTGTTGTAGTATTGAATATAAAATAATTATTGATTATAGATAATAATTAGTAATTATAAATTATTTATTAATAATCCTTGGTTATAAATTATAAATTAATAATGTTTTTACAACCTTTTATAACAACTGGTAAATTAAAAAGTTTGTAATATGTATCTATTACAACTAGCAAAAAAAATACAAAGAATTGTGAAAATGACATCTATTACAACGGGCAAAAGAAAATGGTTGTAATAGGCATCTATTACAACAGACAAATAGAGATGAAAACTGGTATCTAGTACAACGGGATGAAAACCGTTGTAATAGAACTATATTACAAACCGTTGTAATAGGACTATATTACAATGGGTCGAAAACCAACGAGCCAAAACCGTTGTAATAGAGCTAAAAACTAGTATCTATTACAACGGACCAAAAACCGTTGTAATAAGACCATATTACAACGGGCAAGTTGACAATGTTGTAATAGGTGTACTGGATGATGAAAAATTGCACCTATTGCAACGGGCTTAAGAAAACAGTTGTAAAAGGTTTCTATTACAATGGTTGTTTATGGCTTGTTGTAAAGCAGGCGTTGTAAAAGAATAGTTCTGTTGTAGTGTGTTTCTCTCATTTAGGCCTTTAGGCATTAAATTGCAATTGCTAGCATTCAGACATTAAACATCAATTGTTTTCAGTTTTCATGCATGTTGACTTTATGCTGAATCCATCTACACATAAGACTTTATTTGCAATATGAAGCGTCTTACAGTTTGGTCTACCACTTTGTAAAGGTTTGAGTTATCTGTAACACTCGCAATGTTTTTAGCTTCTTTGCGTCAATACCTTTGTTATTATAGGTTTATCATTCTTTTTAGTCTGCATTTATTCTGCTTTCTGAATGTTGATCATCACTATTAGTATTTGTCATGTTAGTCTTAAACTTCTTAATGTATGTGAGGTGTATGTGAGGTGAAGGGGTGAATGTGTAAGTGCCTATATATGTTTACGTGAACACCTCTTCGTGTTTATACATGTTGTATCTTCTCTACTTACTGGGTTTATATTCTCTGCTTGCTAGGTTGCATAAGTACGTGCACCTGCTGTCTAGTGTGTGTTTATTCTTTTACTGAATTGTCTACTGTGTGTTTACACTACAAGAACGACAGCATTTAGCGATGGAAAAAAGCCGTCGGCGGCCGAGTCTAGCCGTCGCTAAATGCCGAAGCAAAACAAGACGACGCTAGCAAAATAGCGACGGCTAGTGATGGATTTCTGAGAAAATTAGCCGTTGCAATGCTGGAACCAAACTGTCGTCGCTAGCGGTCGCAATGCTGAAACCAAACTGTCGTCGCTAGCCGTCGCTATGCACCTCAAACCTGTGACCAGATGGCCGTCGCCAGCCGTCGCCAACCTGAAATGTCCAATTTTACCAAGCTCTGCTTTAAGCCTTCCAAACCACACAATCAACATCATATCTCAATCTCGCTTCATTTCCAACACATATAAACCCAATATCACAACCATTAACATCACATGCAACGTATAATCTCGTACACATCACAAATAATTAAAAACATAACGTAAATATCAATATTTACATAAACTTTCATCAACTAAAACCAATATTCCATCAATCAACACAACTATATTTACAAAAATACTAATGTTCATCAAATCCACAATCATCACTATACACAACCATCAATAAAGTACCAACTCCATCAACACAAGTCAATAATTACAAGCCAAAAAAAATCCGTACCTACTCATCATCATCATCTCCCGACCCATCCTCATAGGCATCCTCCCATGCTCTGCAAAAAAGGCCGCAATCCACTCATCTAGCTGCTGCGCCAGTCCTCCACCCTTCCGCCAGTTATAAAATTCTGCCATCTGTTGGTGGAGCAAAGCTATCTCCTCCTTGGTCTGGGATCTCCTATACGCCTTCTACCTTAAAAAATCTATTTATGCTGTCTATCTGGTTTGACCAAAATAGTTTTATAGACACCATAGCTATCATAGATACAGGAAGCACTAAAAGTTTGATAGCACACTCTTTAGTTCCTTCACAATTTCATACACCATTAAACTATGTGATTACCTTTAAAAAAATCAAAGTTTAATGACACTTACACATAAATTACCAGACGAGTCTATGATTCAGTTCAAAGACTTTGTAGGAAATTACAGTTCAAAATATGAATTAGGACAATGTACTCTTACACCCAAAGAAATTAAAAGCACAGAATTTTTATTAGGTTTAAACTTTATTTTAAACTACAGAGGTATCATTGCTATTTCTAAAAATAGCATTACTTTTAGTAAATATAATTACACTTTACCAACGAATTATCACACTTATACATCAAAGCTCGCTCGAAAGCGTGGTAGGCTTGGTGAATTAGACTTTTACAACCAGATAGACAGCATAAACAGAATTTTTCGATACAAAAGGAAACAAAAAATGCTTTAGCAATTTTAGCATTTGAAACCATTAGAGAATTTTAAAAGGAAAGGAAGTAAAATTTATTCCCCATCAAATTATCCCTAAACTAGAAAAACTAGGATTTATTGGTGACGATGTTACCAAAAACAAAGTTAACCACACTTGCAGAAGTTAAGATTATTAATCCAGAGATCACTATAAAAACAACGAACATTGATTATTCACCAGCTGATGTCAAGGAATTTAAAGAACAAATAGACGAGATGTTAAAGCAGAATCTGATTAGAAGATTGGATTCAAAGCATAGATCAGCGGCTTTTTTGGTCAGAAATCATTCTGAGCAAAAAAGAGGAAAACCCAGAATAGTTTATAATTATAAACGTTTAAATGATAACACTAAAGACGATGGTTATAATATCCCTAAAAAGATACGTTAATCAATCTTAATCAAAATAAACGTATATTTAGCAAGTTTGATTTGAAATCTGGTTATAATCAGCTTAAATTAGAAGAAAATTTCAAAGCATGGACAACTTTTATGTGTTCAGAAGGGCATTTCGAATGGAATGTTCTTAGTATTGGTCTAAAAACAGCTCCAGCATTATTTCAAAGATTTATGGACAGTATTTTAAAAAATATGATTTTTGTTTAGTTTATATTGATGATATATTAGTTGCAAGCAAAAGTATACAAGAACACCAACAACATTTAAAAACAGTATTTCAAGAAATAGAAGACAATGGGTTAGTTGTTTCTAAAAAGAAAATGGAATTATTTAAAAGAAAATTTTCATTTTTAGGTTTAGAAATAGGGGATGGTAAAGTAGAACTTCAGCCACATATTTCACAAAAAATACTTGAATTTCCAAATAAATTAGATAGTAGAAAGAAAATTCAAGCGTTTTTGGGACTAGTTAATTATGCTAGAAAATTTATTCCACACTTGGCTAAGCTAGTAGGACCATTGTATGGTAAGATATCAAAAAACAGAGAAAGACGATTTAATACAGAAGATATAAAACTAGTACATAAAATTATAGAAGAAGTTAAAAAAAAAATCTTTAGAATTACCATTAGAAACAGATTACATCATTATAGAATGTGATGGTTGTAAGGAAGGTTGGGGAGCAGTCCTCAAATGTAAGCCTTCTAAATATAGCAATAAGACTACAGAAAAAATTGCTGCTTATGCAAGTGGTAATTTTAATACAGTTAGTAGTTGGACTTCATTAGATTATGAAATCCAAGCACTTATAAACAGTTTAGATAAGTTTAAAAATTTTCTAAATAAAGATTTTACAGTTCGAACAGATTGTGAAGCCATTGTTAAGTTTATTTCTAATGAAAATTCAAAAAAGATTAATAAAACAAGGTGGTTAAATTTACAGAACTTAATTCAAGGTAATGGTTATGTTATACAGTTTGAGCATATAAAAGGCAAGAATAATCATCTTGCTGACATTCTTTCAAGAAAATTATTATCAGTCTTTGCTAATAGTTTTTCTAATTTGCAGGATATTCATCTCATGAATATAGAAACAAGTAGAAAAACGAAAGACAAAGAAATAGTTGAAACGAGTAACAAAACAGTGGATGAGAAATCTCCATTAACCTCACAATTGATAAAAACAGAGGTGCAATCGCCTAAAACGCCACCAACAGCACTTTCGGTGGGTAACTCCCTGAATAATTCTCCAGCTCAATCTCTAGTTAGTAATCAAACGAGTAATCAAACGACGGCGGCTAACACCCCATGTATGACTTTTGGACAAACATCTCTTATTTTATACAGGAATGATGACCCAAGAAGATTCAAACCTTTAGTCAAAATTACAGATCCTTCTCAACAATGCTTACTAGATCATTTATGGAATCTCAGAACAATAGAACCAGAAAGAAAAAATAAACAAAAATTGGTCAATTGTGTTGCTCATTACTTTTCCAAAATTCAGCATAAGCCACTTGGAAAAAATTATTTTTGTTATGTAGTTTTCAAGGGTAACTATACAGGAGTATTCAAACACTATAATCAGGTCCATATAGTAATACAAAATTTCTATAATCCAGTTTGAAAGGGTTTTTATATGCTTTCAGAAGCCTTAAATGAAGCCAAAAGAGTCTTCGGCCCAAACTGTTATGTCGAAGAAGATTGTTACAAAACTTACTCTCAAATGGCCTCATCAACTCCACAATCCCCAGATAACATAATCAACGACCAAACTAGATAGTTAAACGACTTGCAAAACCTCTACCAGAAAGCACAAATACAGATAAATGTTCTTATGGATAAGAATAGGCATTTAGAAGAATATCTCCAGAAAGTTAACTATAACCAAGAAACAGTTAACTTAATGAATCAAAGAATAAAGCAATTAGTCGAAGATAGAGACGAAGCAAGGAAACAACTACCTAAGCGACCAAGAACATTGTCTCATCAACAGCTCAGTAATCACTTAAAGCTACGACCAGCGCCAGTCTTGGAAGAATTGTATAAATACTCGGGTACGGAAATCAAGATCAAGATTAAAAATATGGTGCATGATAGTTGGAATAATCATCAGGTAGAATTACAGCTTAGACTTAAGAAATACTAAGAAGAAATAATTCAAGGAATCCAGTTTAAAATAGTTCAAGATCGAAGATCAAATATGCTCAGAATTCAGGTAGACATTGACAGACTACCAAATAATTTAGATGAACTTGTTGATATGTTTGATCATGGAATAGTATCAAGGATAACATTCCATAACTCGACACCAGCAGATACTTTAAGAAGATTTGGAGAACGATTCTATTTCATTGCATCGCAGTATTTAAGAGTATTTCCAGGTATTATTGTTTGTATTAGTTCAACAACACCATTGTTATTATCAGGTAGCAACTACAAGATTAGACCAGCTAGCCATCGCATGGCAATCTTTAAGCATAAAGGTTATACAAGACTTCATGCTAGCAGAAGTCTTAAAGCTTATTTTCAGTTATACGAAGGTTCACCTATTTGGTTTGGAGCGCATATGCCATGGCAATATCATCAGCACAGCACAACGCTTAGTCCTCCACCAAATTGGAAAATTTTAGTTCTACAAGCAGAAAGTTCCAGATATCAAATTTGGGGTGAGATGGAATTAAAGATTTTATTACCCTTACCAGCAGCAATTCATATGTTCAACCCCGAAACAGATGTACTTATTTATGACAGACTTGATTCTGAGAAAGAAAATAGCAGTCAAGATTTATCAACAATAGCCACGAATGAAGAAATGGCAAGTGAATATGATCCAGAAAATATGGTAGATATGGTTTGAAAACCATATTTCTACCTAGAAGCTACAGATACAAAATATTATACCAGAGACTTCTCCGGAAGAAGAATAATCCACGTGTAAAGAAATAGCCGACAGCATCTCAAAGTGCGGCTTACTTTATTCTCCACCAGCAATAAAAGACAGGACATCGCATAAAGAAAAGATAGTGGGTGACGTTTTTAATTATTGTACGAATATTTGTAACCTATGTGTGTAAGTTGAAGTTAACCGGATAGACCGGCTATACTTCTATATAAGGTAAGTTTGTATGAAGGAAGATATAGTTCGAGTCTTCAGAAAATATTTGTAAGCTTTTGAAATTAATGGCAGCTTAAAGTTTGTTCTCATTTCTCGGTGAAATATTTTTCTTCTTCGGACTTCACAATTTGAGAGAGTATAAAAAAAAGGCTTTTTCTTCCGTTCCACAGCACGTCTTCTGTCTACTTCCAATCCACCTCAAATCCCTCAATCTGTTCAAAGATATGGCTAATAACAAGTTAAAAACTTTGTTTTTCCATATTTAGTTCTTTTTCTAATAATTTTGCTTATATAAGTTTGTTTAATTTCAGAAAAAATGTTTGTAGATATATATATTACTGTTATTCGCTGTATCTAGTATGTTAAGCTTTATCGCAGGATTTATATTAGGAATCTGGATTCAAGCATTAGTAGATTTGTTCATATTACTAGATATATTAGAATTTGATTTTGTGGATTTTTAAGGTAGATTCTACCCCCCCCCCCCCTCTCTTTTTAAAGCGTTAATAGGAAATGTACATGTTTCATTTGTGGTGATCCAAACCACTTAGCTAACAGATGTCCTAACAGACAGAACAATAAATATAGGGCTAATTTAGTTGACGAATTAAATGAATATGAAATAGAATGAAATAGAATCCGTTAATGAAGAGGATTTTAATGACAATGATTCTATTTACAGTATTATTTCTGACAATGAAGGAGAAACTAGTTCTTCTCAAAACAGTATTTCTTATACATTAATGAATACAGATAATAATAAAAGTTGTGATCATATTTGGATTCAACAAAGAGGCAATGATCACATTCCATGTTTACTTTGTAATAAATACCCAAATATTTATAAACGTTTTCAATGTGACAATTGTTTCATTGAAATTTGCTTTTTGTGTGCTAAAACACATTTTAATCAAGATTTAATAGCTAAAAAACAGATTGTTAATGAAAAGAGTATTTTTCAAGAAATACTTGATAAACATGATGCACAGATTAAGTTATTACAATTAGAAGTCGATATTCTTAAAAAAAGAAATATAGATTTTAAAAGAATTTTTTTTTAACTTACATGAATCAGGTGCTACTTCTAAAGAAAAAGGATCTACAGAAATAGAAAATGAAATAGAACATCTTAATAACATGATAGAAGAAAATACAGAATTTTCTATCAATATAAACAAATATAATACATCTTTACTTACAATAACTTGTAGAATTTGGTTTGACCAAAATAGTTTTATAGACACCATAGTTATCGTAGATACAGGAAGCACTAAAAGTTTGATAGCACACTCTTTAGTTCCTTCACAATTTCATATACCATTAAACTATGTGATTACCTCTAAAACAGCTAATCAAAGTTTAATGACACTTACACATAAATTACCAGACGAATCTATGATTCAGTTCAAAGACTTTGCAGGAAATTACAGTTCAAAATATGAATTAGGACAATGTACTCTTACACCCAAAGAAATTAAAAGCACAGAATTTTTATTAGGTTTAAACTTTATTTTAAACTACAGAGGTAGCATTGCTATTTCTAAAAATAGCATTACTTTTAGTAAATATAATTACAATTTACCAATGAATTACCACACTTATAAATCAGAGCTTGCTCGAAAGCATGGTGGGCTTGGTGAATTAGATTTTTTACAACCAAATAGACAGCATAAACAGAATTTTTTGATACAAAAGGAAACAAAAAATGCTTTAGCAATTTTAGCATTTGAAACCATTAGAGAATTTGAAAAAGGAAAAGAAGTAAAATTTATTCCCCATCAAATTATCTCTAAACTAGAAAAACTAGGATTTATTGGTGACGATGTTACCAAAAACAAAGTTAACCACACTTGTAGAATTAAGATTATTAATCCAGAGACCACTATAAAAACAACGAACATTGATTATTCACCAGCTGATGTCAAGGAATTTAAAGAACAAATAGACGAGATGTTAAAGCAGAATCTGATTAGAAGATCGGATTCAAAGCATAGATCAGCAGCTTTTTTGGTCAGAAATCATTCTGAGCAAAAAAGAGGAAAACCCAGAATAGTTTATAATTATAAATGTTTAAATGATAACTATAAAGACGATGGTTATAATATCCCTAATAAAGATACGTTAATCAATCTTATTCAAAATAAACGTATATTTAGCAAGTTTGATTTGAAATCTGGTTATAATCAGCTTAAATTAGAAGAAAATTTCAAAGCATGGACAACTTTTATGTGTTCAGAAGGGCATTTCGAATGGAATGTTCTTAGTTTTGGTCTAAAAACAGCTCCAGCATTATTTCAAAGATTTATGGACAGTATTTTTAAAAACTATGATTTTTGTTTAGTTTATATTGATGATATCTTAGTTGCAAGCAAAAGTATACAAGAACACCAACAACATTTAAAAACAGTATTTCAAGAAATAGAAGACAATGGGTTAGTTGTTTCTAAAAAGAAAATGGAATTATTTAAAAGAAAATTTTCATTTTTAGGTTTAGAAATAGGGGATGGTAAAGTAGAACTTCAGCCACATATTTCACAAAAAATACTTGAATTTCTAAATAAATTAGATAGTAGAAAGAAAATTCAAGCGTTTTTAGGACTAGTTAATTATGCTAGAAAATTTATTTCACGCTTAGCTAAGCTAGTAGGACCACTGTATGGTAAGATATCAAAAAACGGAGAAACATGATTTAATACAAAAGATATAAAACTAGTACAGAAAATTAAAGAAGAAGTTAAAAAAATTAAATCTTTAGAATTACCATTAGAAACAGATTACATCATTATAGAATGTGATGGTTGTAAGAAAGGTTGGGAGCAGTCCTCAAATGTAAGCCTTCTAAATATAGCAATAAGACAACAGAAAAAATTGCTGCTTATGCAAGTGGTAATTTTAATACAGTTAGTAGTTGGACTTCATTAGATTATGAAATCCAAGCACTTATAAACAGTTTAGATAAGTTTAAAATTTTTATAAATAAAGATTTTACAGTTCGAACATATTGTGAAGCCATTGTTAAGTTTATTTCTAATGAAAATTCAAAAAAGATTAATAAAACAAGGTGGTTAAATTTACAGAACTTAATTCAAGGTAATGGTTATGTTATACAGTTTGAGCATATAAAAGGCAAGAATAATCATCTTGCTGACATTCTTTCAAGAAAATTATTATCAGTCTTTACTAATAGTTTTTCTAATTTGCAGGATATTCATCTCATGAATATAGAAACGAGTAGAAAAACGAAAGACAAAGAAATAGTTGAAACGAGTAACAAAAACAGTGGATAAGAAATCTCCATTAACCTCACAGTTGATAAAAACAGTGTAACGACCCGTAAATTTTTGATAATTTTATTTGTTTTATTAGTAGATTTAATTGAAATTTTGTGAATTTTAAATAATAAAATTTTGAAATGAAAATGTGATATTTGAAATGCGTCTATTTTAACATAACAACTGGTAAATTTTCATCAGATAATTTAGAAGTTTATTTTCTAGTATAATTTTATTTCAATTTATATCAGTTAAAATTGATGATAATAAAAGTGTTCCAAAACCTAAATATGTCAACATGAGAAAATTTATTTAGAACACTCTGAATAAGACTGCGTAATCCGTTTCGCGAAATTCGGACGTTTCTAGCTCCGTTTGGATTTTTCCGTACGGGATAGCAACGTATATAAGTGTCCGTATCGACTTTTGATAGGATGATTGTACCACTGATATCTGTGTACCGTTTTGAACGTCTCGTCGTGTAGATCACTACGATATATTCCATTATGCGTTTTGAAATTCGATATGCAGTGGACTTTACGAAACGGGGTAACTGTACCGGTACCCGTATTGGAGTCCTTTCATTTCTGATTCTTTTGTTTTCTTGTGTCTATTCAACCCACCGTCTACTAACCAATGGTCATTTAAGTTTATTTTCTAAAATTCAAAACGTGTATGACGTGTGTAATCCTACCATCTATTTAAATATTATTTATTCTTATCATCTTCCATTTTTTTACAAACTGCTCTCCCTTCCTCTTCCACATTAACCACACATAATCACAGCCACCAACCAACGCCGCAAGCCATTCCTCCAAGCCGAAGCCAACCTCCTCACCGCCTCGCCAATGATCAGCCCTCCGATCTTCTTCTCTACTCCACCTTTCCCATCCATTTTCCTCACGTAAGACAAACTCCATCAACCAATAACTAGCCGAGCTCCACCACAATATCAAACCGACCATCTCCGCTCACCTATATCCAACACAACAGCCATTCCAAAATCCTCACCACCGCAAGCAGATCGACCCCGCCACCTCTCCCGCTTGGCGCATCCATCGAGCACGCGGCTATGTTTTCTCCAACCAGCGCTTTGTTTCTTTTCTCGCCATCTTGAATCGGCTCGGCCTTAGCCAACTATCCTCTCCTCTCTGAAGAAATGTGTAAGTTATAAGGCTGTACGTGTATAATATTTTATGATAACAGAGAATGGGTATTTCGTTTCTTTGATTCGTATATTTTGTAAACTTGTATATATATTTTTGAAGTTGGTTTTGGTTATTTACAGGTTGTTGCATCCATATGTAGTTTATATAAGATTTATATGCATGCATACTTTATATTTTGTTTTCAAAGAAGATGCTACTTAGATATAAATTTCGGCTGCTGTCATATATATGTATATAATTTATAGTATTTCTAAGTTATATTTTAGATGCAGTTGTATAATAATTTATATAATAGTATATCTATATATATATCACTGTTAGTTTATATGTTTTAACATATATGTGTTACTATATGTTTATGGAAGTAGTATGTATATATTACAAAAGTTATAAGTATATTTGTTTTATTAGTATTATTTTATTAATATAAATGTGTAGACATATTACGACAATCTAAATTCATATTATATTAATGTAAGTTTATGCAGAGTGTTCAAGCTGCTGTCTTTATATATATATATGTACTTTTATACAGTAGCTTTAATAAAATAACCATCATATGCTTTAATATCAATTTCAAATAACATGATGTGAGTTTGTATATGCTTATATATTAATTTATATTGGTAAGTAGAGATAAGTATGGGGTTTAAGGATATTTATATATTGTTTATATAATGTTATATATATTTGTATATATAAGCTGTTCTTATTTGTTAAGGATATAAGTTTATAATCTGGATATAATCTGTTAAAGTGCTTGGTAGGTCATTTGTATAACTTGGGTGGTGTATATTATACATGAGTTTACTGAGATATATGCATGTACTATATAAATGATTTCCTATAATGGGTAGAAGTAATATGTTATATAGGATTTGGTTAACGGGTCTTTATATATTAATTAAGCAAGTATATATGGATATATTAGCTGTTTGAAATTTGTGTCTGATTTCGTTTATAGATATATATTAGTATTCTATAGTATGTGTTATTGGTTTTAGTATTGTATATAGGCTGTTATAAGTGTATATATTAACATGTACTTCGATTTTTAGTTTATATATATATGTATCTTGGTCGTATGAGTTTACGTTTATATATATATATATATATATATATATATATATATATATATTTCTGTTATATATATATATATATTAGTACATGAGCTCTATTTTTGGTATATAAAGTGTGATATATTTTGTTAATATTTTTAATAGTGTTCGATATATATACATTTGTATAGGTTTATATATATGGGTTTGATTTAATAATGATTTGAAAGTTATATTATTTTAATATTTGTCTTGAATTGAAATATTGAAATAAATAAATATATAATAATAATGTGTATATTTTAGTTTATATCAAAACTGATTCTGATTGATTCGCATCGATTCCCATTTTTCAGCTTTTGGTCCGTCGTGCCTGTTTCTTCATCGAATTCGTGCCCAATCTAGCTTTGCTTTGGAATTCGTAGCTTGTTGTGTTGTCTATCTTCTCTAGCCTCGAAAGGTGAGCAATCACTCACGATTAACGTTCTTTTATTTATTAAATTTGATTTCAATTGAAACGACAATTGAAATATGCTGCTGTTAGTTATTTACATTGCTATATATATGTTGATATCTGTATCAGTCCACCTGTGACATTCTGACACCATTATCTGTTATTTATATTGATGATATATGCCAGTTATATTATTATCATATCTGTTATCACTCTGCAAGTTCCCTGTTAGTATAGAAATCACTATGGGTTGAAATGATACATACCCGAACGGACTTTAGAATAGGAGAAAATCGTTATGGATTGAAATGATAGACCCAAGCGATTTTCATTTGAATTGAATTTGGGATTGCGGGTTGAAATGATATATACCCGTATATATATTTTAAATTGCGGATTGAAATGATAAATATCTGTATCACTTGACCATAAGATAGAAAATTATATACAAACACCGTTGGTCTATATATAAATATTTTGAAAATGATTTCTATGGTTTTGAAAAGAAATATATGGTTTTGATAAATATTGATTTTTAAGATTTATTAAAGTTGATTTAATAAAGTTGATATATAATATGTTTAAGTATTTATTTAAAAATTATATTTTCGAATATAGAGTTTGTAATGATTCGGGTTGTAAAGATAAATTTGAAATTGATTTGAAATTATATTTATTTAAGAATTATACTTAAATAAGTTTGATTTGAAATTTATTGAATTTGAAATTTTAAAGAAGTGTTTTACAACTTGAAATTGGATTAAAGGTGACTTAAATGGATATTTCAAGCTTATATGAATTTAAATGGGATATTTTGTAAACTGAAGTTGTATTCAAATGATATTGAAATAATTAAGTAAATATTTCAAAACTAAATAATAGAAAAGTGAATTGATATATATATACATACATATATATATATATATATAATTATCGAATTTAGTTTTGAAATATGGAATATTTGAAGCTTTGAAATATTTTGAAATTGAAATGGTTGATTGTGGTTCAAATCGGTATTTGAAATTGATATAACTTGAAAATGTTTAATTGAAATGGGAATTGAAATTGATGATTTAGATTTGATTAAATTTGAATTTGGAATTCGAATTGATTTGAATCGATTTGTGAAAGTCGAGGAAACTATTTTATTTTATAAAGTAATTTTAAGTTATATTTAAAACTATGGATATTTTACTTTATAAATTATTTTAATATAAACTATTTTAATATATATCATTTTTAATATAAATTATTTCATTATAAACTATTTTAACTTATAACTATTTATATAAACTATTTTTATTTATAAACTATCTTAACTTATAACTATTTATATAAACTATTTTATTATATATACTAATTTTAATATCTAAACTGTTAAAGAGGAAAGTGTTATGATTTCCAAAATGCTATAATTTCAAAGTGTTATGATTTCCAAAATGCTATGATTTCCAAAGTGTTTTGATTTTAAAAGACTATGATTTCGAAAACGTTATAACTTTGGAAAGTGATATGATTTTTGGAAATGGATATATTTGAAATGGAAATGATATCGTATTGATTTGGTTTGAAATGAAAGTGATATTTTGGTTTTGAACTATAAACTATTTTGAAATGACCGCGGTGTTATAATAACGATTGGTTGTTAAAGAGACCGGGATCGGATATGGGCATACTCTCTGTCGATACCGAAAACCACTTTAACAACTGTGTATGTGGTGGAGATTCCAGAATGAAGTAGGATGGTGGCGACGATCCTATATGAGGTATATACGTGGACCGACTCCCGTGAGTTGGCTTAAGGTGGCTAAAACAGGAGCAATCTCGGGCCAATGAGGTAGCTCCTCTGATCGGACACATTTCTTCGATACCATTCTATTACCTTGTGATTTATTTGGTGGCCACTAGGGCTGTCAATTTCCTACACGACCCGAAACACGACCCGAAACCCACACGGAAATTAGCGGGTTAACCCGACCCGTTAATTTGGCGGGTCATTTTCAGGTCAACCCAAATTTGACCCGTTTATAAACGGGTGGGTTTAGGGTTGACCCACTAACCCGAAATTGACCCGACTAACCCATTTATGGGCTCGGTATTGTTGTACAATTCTCATTTTAGCTTGCACAAGAATGGTATTTTTGTTATTCACTTATTCCTACACATTCGCACTTAACAACTTCCTACATTTTCATGCCCATTCCCACGTAACAGCTTCCCAAATTTTCATACCCATCTTAGTTTGCAATAAAAGAATGACAACAATACCCTTCTTTTGCTCTAAAATTCTCATCTTACCTCGCAAAAGAAGGGTATTATTGTCATTCACTTATTCCTAAACATTCGCATTTAACAACTTCCCACATTTTCATGCTCATTTCCATTTCTTTATACAAATATTTTTCTTAACGGGTTACACGAATCAACCCGAAACCCACCCGATATATAATCGGGTCAATCCGAAACCCGCCCGTTTAATAAACGGGTTGACCCGACCCGTTTAAAAATCAACCCGAACCTGAGTTGACCCGACCCGAACCCGACCCAACCCGACCCATTGACAGGCCTAGTGGCCACCCTTCGATTTTGATTTGGGAGTGTGTTCCGAGGTGGGCGGTAGTGGGCGGTAGTGGCTGCTATGCGTTTCCACCAGCCCGTGTGCGTAATTGGTATATCTACCCTGGCATTGCCTCGTTGTGCCGTGTCACCTACCATATTGAGCTTTACTACGAGTTTTTATTTGTGTCGTACCTATGGAGTATCTTCTCGTAGCCTCCCGATCTGAAGGTACGCAGGTACTGTATAGACTATTGGCACTATTATGTGTTAAGGTGGAAAATGTAAAGCCTTAACGCTATTTGAAAGTAAGTTTATTTTACTATTAGACATTATTATAATAGCGTATATTACTACATAGTAAATAGTTTAACGGATCCTTAGAGGATGGTTATCCCAAACATCCTTTAAGTTACTTGTATTTCAGTTGATATTTCAACTGAGTTGGATTTATTGATATAAGAATGTTAATCCTGACTCGAGTGTTTTGTGTTTTTCTTTACGCTCGGGTCAGACTGAGTGATACAGCATTTGAGACTCACCTTTGGAGTTGGAGCTTCGCTTGGAGATACAGCTATCTATCGATTCTGCTTTTAGTTATTCAGTTGATTCCAGTGATGTATTCTGATCTTGTATTTGACTATTTCATTGAGACATCTATGTATTCGAGACCTCTGTTGTATCTTATTTAAGTCTTATATATATATATATATATATATATATATTTATATATATATAGTAGCTTCATGAACTACTATTCTTTTGTTTCTGCTGCATTATTATTATATTACTCTGTATTTGTGATTCTGTGATTATTTATTTACTGTATATGCTGAGTTTTGCCAAATTTAAATTAACAATCTGATATTTTGAGCAATTCAAATCCGACATGTATGGATGCGAATGGTTGAAAATTTCAGATCGTTACAGTTTTTCTAATTTGTAGGATATTCATCTCATGAATATAGAAACGAGTAGAAAAATGAAAGACAAAGAAATAGTTGAAACGAGTAACAAAAACAGTGGATGAGAAATCTCCATTAACCTCACAGTTGATAAAAACAGAGGTGGAATCGCCTAAAACGCCACCAACAGCACTTTCGGTGGGTAACTCCCTGAATAATTCTCCAGCTCAATCTCCAGTTAGAAATCAAATGAGTAATCAAACGACGGCGGCTAACACCCCATGTATGACTTTTGGACAAACATCTCTTATTTTATACAGGAATGATGACCCAAGAAGATTCAAACCTTTAGTCAAAATTACAGATCCTTCTCAACCATGCTTACTAGATCATTTATGGAATCTCAGAACAATAGAACCAGAAAGAAAAAATAAATAAAAATTGGGCAATTGTGTTGCTCATTACTTTTCCAAAATTCAGCATAAGCCACTTGGGAAAAAAAAATTTTGTTATGTAGTTTTCAAGGGTAACTATACAGGAGTATTCAAACACTATAATCAGGTCCAGATAGCAATACAAAATTTCTATAATCCAGTTTGGAAGGGTTTTTATACGCTTTCAGAAGCCTTAAATGAAGCCAAAAGAGTCTTCGGCCCAAACTATTATGTCGAAGAAGATTGTTACAAAACTTACTCTCAAATGGCCTCATCAACTCCACAATCCCCAGATAACATAATCAACGACCAAACCAGACAGTTAAACGACTTGCAAAACCTCTACCAGAAAGCACAAATACAGATAAATGTTCTTATGGATAAGAACAGGCATTTTGAAGAATATCTCCAGAAAGTTAACTATAACCAAGAAACAGTTAACTTAATGAATCAAAGATAAAGCAATTAGTCGAAGATAGAGACAAAGCAAGGAAACAACTACCTAAGCGACCAAGAACGTTGTCTCATCAACAGCTCAGTAATCACTTAAAGCTACGACCAGCACCAGTCTTGGAAGAATTGTATAAATACTCAGGTATGGAAATCAAGATCAAGATTGAAAAGATGGTGCATGATAGTTGGAATAAGCATCAGGTAGAATTACAGCTTAGACTTAAGAAATACTACGAAGAAATAATTCAAGGAATCCAGTTTAAAATATTCAAGATCGAAGATCAAATATGCTCAGAATTCAGGTAGACATTGACAGACTACCAAACAATTTAGATGAACTTGTTGATATGTTTGATCATGGAATGGTATCAAGGATAACATTCCATAACTCGACACCAACAGATACTTTAAGAAGATTTGGAGAACGATTCTATTTCATTGCATCGCAGTATTTAAGAGTATTTCTAGGTATTATTGTTTGTATTAGTTCAACAACCACATTGTTATTATTAGATAGCAACTACAAGATTAGACCAGCTAGCCATCGCATGGCAATCTTTAAGCATAAAGGTTATACAAGACTTCATGCTAGCAGAAGTCTTAAAGCTTATTTTCAGTTATACGAAGGTTCACCTATTTGGTTTGGAGCGCATATGCCATGGCAATATCATCAGCACAGCACTAAAGCAGAAAGTTCCAGGTATCAAATTTGGGGTGAGATGGAATTAAAGGTTTTATTACCCTTACCAGCAGCAATTCATATGTTCAACCCCGAAACAGATGTACTTATTTATGACAGACTTGATTCTGAGGAAGAAAATAGCAGTCCAGATTTATCAACAATAGCCACGAATGAAGAAATGGCAAGTGAATATGATCCATAAAATATGGTAGATACGAATTAAAAACCATATTTCTACCTAGAAGCTACAGATACAAAATATTGTACCAGAGACTTCTCCAGAAGAAGAATAATCCACGTGTAAAGAAATAGCCGACAGCATCTCAAAGTGCGGCTTACTTTATTCTCCATCAGCAATAAAAGACAGGACAGCGCATAAAGAAAAGATAGTGGGTGACGTTTTTAATTATTGTACGAATATTTGTAACTTATGTGTATAAGTAGAAGTTAACCGGATAGACCAGCTAAACTTCTATATAAGGTAAGTTTGTATGAAGAAAGATATAGTTCGAGTCTTCAGAAAATATTTGTAAGCTTTTGAAATTAATGGCAGCTTAAAGTTTGTTCTCATTTCTCTGTGCAATATTTTTCTTCTTCGGACTTCACAATTTGAGAGTATAAAAAAAGGCTTTTTCTTCCGTTCCGCAGCACGTCTTCTGTCTACTTCCAATCCACCTCAAATCCCTCAATCTGTTCAAAGATATGGCTAATAACAAGGTAAAACACTTTGTTTTTCCATATTCAGTTCTTTTTCTAATAATTTTGCTTATATCAGTATGTTTAATTTCAGAAAAAATGTTTGTATATATATATATATATATATATATATATATATATTAATGTTATTCGCTGTATCTAGTATGTTAAGCTTTATCGCAGGATTTATATTAGGAATCTGGATTCAACGTTAATAGATTTGTTCATATTACTAGATATATTAGAATTTGATTTTAGGAAGTGGAGTTAATTTCGGACTATGCGCGGAGAGAAAAATCAGAGTATGGTAAAGCGAGCTACATCCTGATAAAATAATAAGAAATGTTTGGAATCAGGCCTAGAAAAGGGGATTGGCCCGGAAGCATATTTTATAACCGGAAAGCAACAGCCCACATATTAATCGTTTATTACGAGGGATTAAACCATCCAAACATATGTGCTAGAAGAGCAAGCTACATAAGGTCAAACATATCCCACGGTGAATGCTTACATGCACGAGACCAAAATTCATTAATAAATTATAAATCACGAGACTAAAGTAATTCACCAGAATCATTTGCACCAAATTTCAATTGCAACGAACGACATCATAAATTAAGCAAACTTATGTCAATTTAAAGGTGTATTTTGAAAGTACGCAAGTGTTTTTGATACACTGAAGCATGAAAATATACAGCAAAATGATGGCCACAAATATTAGCTACTAAGCTTGTAGACAGAAATGTCTGCATGCTCACCCAAATGCACAAAACAAACTTTTACTCAACAACCCTCGAACAAATACAGCCTCAAACATACAAAGAAATGTACTGTACTTGTAGGTATCGGTTCCTTATTGCCAATTAAACAATTAAAGCAGTAAAATTAAATGTTTTGCAACACAAATTTGTTTGATTATCAACAAACAGCACTAACCAATTTCTCAACCATTGATACTGGGAGATCTGATTGCATAAAAAGTTGCATAAAAAATTCAATTCTTCACGGTTGTCACGTATCTCAAAAGCATTTGGCAGACATCATCTGAAATGTTTGCTGCCTGTTCCTCTAGTTGCTTGATTTTTGCTGTTGTTTCTTCTTCTAGGCGCTTCACATTTGCACCAGAATCACCGCTGCTCTGTAATCATCAATCAATACACAAGTAATGAGAATGTAGTTTAGTACATTTACAATGTAAAATATGTACATGAAGCAAAACGAAGAATAATACTTACTGCAGCTACTTTCTTCTGGTATTCAGCTTCCATATGGGCACGAAATTGTGCAACTTCTTTGTCAGCCTCTTCTTTTGCCTGCTTCAGCCTTGCCATCTTTGCTGCAATACACATATGTTTATATCATGCATGTTTTTTTTTTCATATGATAATAACTTGCTGGATGTTTGTTTACATTTCACAATGCACTTTAGTTTCTTTTCTAAATTGCTAGATTACACCACTAGTAAGTAATAAGCACACATATATTCAGTGTACCAAAATAAACCTATAGGTTACAAATTATCTTTAGGAAAGATAATTTTCAGGCTGGGGACTATTAAATAGAAGTATCGAGAACAGGTCGAATAGCGGTATATTTTCTTTCTGACAAGCATGGAAATCGGACATAAGATGTGTTCAAGGATAGGAATTACCATTTCTAGCATTATTCACAATATGTTGAGCTTCCTGTTCTGCAGCCAGCAATTGCTGAATTCCACCTTGACGCGAGTTTGAAGCCATCCCAAACTGCAAATATATGCATGACTTAAAGGAGGACACAGAGGCTGCTAATACTAATAGAATGATATGGGCAAAATAAAGAAGAAGAATAATATAAGTTATACGTGTAACTGATGTACAATACATGATAAACCTATCTGGTAACATGTTGCTGATGGATTTATAATTTGGGCAACGAAATCATGCCGGATTAAAATCTGATAGAACCACACATCAAATTAATGATGTCATATTGACTTTAATGACCATTCACATATGTTTGACCATTCACATTTTTATTTTTTGTTTTTATTTTGTTTATAACAAACCAAACAGAATATATCAAATACCAGGTGAGAATTCTCAAATCAAAGATTGAAAGTTGAAACAGCCAACACATCAATAGGATTTCAATAACAAAAGAAAATCTAAGAACAATATATTTAACGGCTTAGGTGATTATTTGAAGAATTTACAGGAACAGTGTTTAGAAGTACTTAATACTATATACCACTGCTTGTAATACTCGAGAAATCTAAACGTAGATTACAACTATCACACAGCAAAAATTTCTTCAAAAGTCCTTGAGCATTTTCAGTATAAAGCAGATGAATGGATAAAGTAAGATGTTCGCTTTCAATTAAGATTTCACATATTGGATTTCGATCATGTTTCATCTTGGGATTTCTACAAAAGATATCTCATATCCGATTATCTCATACCGGATGAGATCTCGAACAAGACAAATGTATCTCAGATGTACACGTTGGGTCTAAAGCATGGTTCAAGATTCCGCCTAGCACGGCGGAATTTCGGCCAATCCGGCCCGGTTCCGATGGTGGCCGGGCCGGAATTCACCTAGAAACCCGTTCCGGGTGCTGCAATCCAGTGCCGGCCCTATCAATATGGATTCCCTAGACAAGGCTGTAGAAAACATGAAGCATAAAAAGATTGAGGGTAGAAAATTT
This sequence comes from Allium fistulosum, assembly GCA_030737815.1. Taxonomy (NCBI): domain Eukaryota; kingdom Viridiplantae; phylum Streptophyta; class Magnoliopsida; order Asparagales; family Amaryllidaceae; genus Allium; species Allium fistulosum. The sequence continues at coordinate 427,801,484 of CM060906.1, forward strand.
TAATGGCAGCACTTGAACCCTGCTTGTAAGGTTGAAAGTTACAAGTTAAACCAATACACCAATAGCCATTTTGATTAAAAGTTGCCCCGCTATTTTATCATATCAATATTTTAAAAGCACATCGGGGATTTTGTTGCCCCTTTGGTCATGTTCGACGGCGTTGCCCTAGACGAAGGCCTTGCTTGCCTTGCCTCTGGGCCGGCCCTGCTGCAATCAAAGGAAAGGAAAATTAGAGGATTTGTATAGATAAATATCCATGAGCAGAGAGAAGCAACACTGGCCTCAGAGGAGAAAGCGAGGTGGCATCATCGAGAGAGGCGACAGCATTATTTATTTGTTAACTAGGGTTTAATATTAAGCGTTCAGAATCTCTGATAGAGGAGGAAGGGAAGTATTTTGGACTGAGGCGTTGGATCTGGATTGATAATTTGTTTTTTGGGCTGGGTTCTAAAGTTTTGGACATTATCGATTTATTCAACATTATGGGCTGATAATTAGCCAAAATAAAATGGTTTATTTCCATAAAGTTTATTATTTTAAAATGGTTTATTATTGTTTTATATTAGCCAATTATTATAAAATGGTTTGTATAAATTTATTAAAATTTATTTTTGTCTAATTTGTACAAAGTTCAAACTATTTATATGCAAAAATTATATTAATTAACATATTACTATTAAAAAAATACCGGAATTCCTATACCGGAATTAAAGCGGAATTTTCGAAATTTCCGGAACGAAACCGAAATTTAGAAATTTCTTGTTGAACGGAACAGAAACGGAAAGCGGAAACTTGAACCTTGGTCTAAAGCACATCTCGAGACTAACTCAAAGCAACTTGTGTGTTTAAATTAGCAATTTAATGACTTTTTTCACAATTGTTATCCAAATAGGAAAAATAAAAATGGTAGCATACTCTATTTGCAATGGCACAAGGGTTGATATGAATGTTTTTTCGAGAAGAGAGATAGCTTAACTGATGTTATAGTATCTAAGTCATATCCTCTTGTTTGATCACCGGAAAAAAATATGAAACCTTTTATAGTGAATTCAACTAAATAAATAGTAAAAATATAATAAGGGTTAGCAAATAGCGATTGGATTCAGTAGTTTCTTTCAAATCCGTATGAAAAATAAAACTTTTATCTAAAAGGGTTATAATTTTGGTCAGACTTTGGATCGAGATCTGAATCCAAATTTCAAGTGAGATTTAAAATCATTGAACGAAATGAGTGGAAAACAAGATATGAAAGAGATTTGATGTTGTCTTATCTTAGGTAAGGAAATGTGATCACAGAGGATCTTGAAAGAGATGGAGATTTAAAAATGATGTTTTTATTGTTGTTTCCAAAGGAAACAAATAAATTTTGAATTTCAAAATGTATTTTACATGGTTTTTGTATTTCATGTCATCAAGTGGCATAAAATAATTTATGCATTCAGCGCTTTCAAATATCAAATATTCCCAGATATACTATTACGGCATGCAATATTACATACACAAAGATAATAAAATGGTAAGATATGGACTTTATTTTTGCATGCAATATTACATACACAAAGATAATAAAATGGTAAGATATGGACTTTATTTTTAAACAACAATGGTGTAACATGAAAGATGCACAAGAATTCCAGAAAGATCTTATGCTGTGAGATGTATACGCTCTAAAAGTAAAAGCAACTAAGTAACATAGAGGCAAATTGTAATACCACTTAATTTCAACCAAGCTACGCTCATATTTCAAGATCGTATTGACCAATATCTATAGTTATTTGTATTTTATTCAATCACAATATCAAATTTGGAAAGATCTGCTTTTCGTCCTATTGATGGTTTAATCGTTATTTTTTATGTTTGAAGAATAAGATGAATTGAACAAATCTTTTTTTTTAGAAACTCCCCAATACAAAGGATCTCCGGAGGAACGGTGTACCGACCAACTCCAAAAAGGAGATTAAGTTATGTATGTCCGCTTCAACTCATGGCACCTATAACTCCATGGTACTGTTTTTTGCGAAAAGTGTGCGCAAGGCAAGGCTCGAAACAAAGTCTATTACCAGACCTAAACACCTCTTTTCCATTGCGTCACACATGCGGACACCAAATTCTTAACTAGGAGAGGACTTTGAAAGTATTAGGCATTCCAAAGCAAGAGCAGAAAAAAATTCTCTCACTTTACAAATCATCCTATGTTATCACAAGTAATAGGGGCCAAGACCACATAAGTCAGCCTAAAAAATAATCCTAATATACACAGTCCATAAACATCAAGAGCATTTTAGCTTGTATAATACAGATACTATTTAAGATCTTTCTTTTACATGATGACAAGTATAAAGAATTGCACATATCAATACCACTTTACCATTACAAGCCACCAGGCTGTCCATTTTAACAATTCCAACATGTTATATGCAAACAACGTGTGCTTGTACAAGAATCATAAATGCTGAGGAATTCTTTTTTTATTTCCATTTTAAGTTCTAAGATGTAATATTTTCTGTAGCAAAAATTGTATCCTTGCATAGTATATTTTACTGAACTTGATCACCAGTTCCTTTAACACAGTTATAGGATGACTTGATTTGAAGATTAATCACTACAAGGACAAAAGAATCCCAAGTTCAAGTAAAAATCAAGGTAATTTTTGTGCTCTACTTAAAGTGTCAAAAAACATGTTCAACGCTTACTAGTTGACATGCGTCTGAAAATTCACATTTGACTAAAATATTCCCTAACCTTGTCTCTGTTCCCCATGCATCAATTCGCCCTTCCTTGCAGGAATCATTTTGAAATCAATTCCAGTGACATCAATATGCACCATAAATTTGATAATCTTGAATTATAATACCTTTATATTTTTCCATATAAATTTGGATAAGTTAGTGCAATTAGCAGCTAGTTCCATATAAGGTTAAGCGTATAATAAACTGGCATCAATCATGGCAAGCAAGCCAAGTTTATTGCTCATACAGTTAACATCCTACCCATGTTTAATACAAACTCTACGCAGATGCACAACACACCTTCAAAAAGTATTGAATCTTATGAAATACATACAAGACATACCATATCCGATCTACGTGATGTCACTTTTCAAATCATTTTGAATTCTTCTACCTTCTTGATGCTCCCAGTGGAACATCAAATAATTACCCCTATTTCACTTAAAACCAAGATTTTACAAAACTTGTTACTTAACATATGTCCAATTCCAAAAGATGCCTTACTTCTGAAATAAAATATAAATTTATAAGTATTTCAAACATTTCATGTATTCACGGATAATTATGTATATGCAGCAAGTTCCTAAGTTGTTGAGCAGGCTTATAGATGCTTCAAGTGGACCATCTAAAAGTTTTCCATGAAATAGGTGAGAACTTGAGATCACTCTTCCAAGCAAACAAGTCTCCATGCATAAGGCTCTGCAGCTATCCAGATGAAAGGTTTACTCTATAGGTGTGCAAAAGCTTTAATAGTATAATATTATGAACTATTAAATAATAGTAAAGCAAAATAATTTTCTCTTTTCTACTTGATTCTCTTCTCATATTTTATATTCAAATGTCTATAGTTAATCATTTTTACAATTATTTATAATGTTCTACTAATTCTATTCACTATTTCATATTGAAATAACATCATTTTATAATTTCGACAATTATTTACAAAGCTCATCTCGGTTTTCTATATTCAATTGACTAATTTTAATTGATCCATCCAACAAATCTCAAAGAAAATGACAACGCGATATGTATACCACATTCAAACTAACGAAAATGGTAAAATCAATTTTCATTCACATGTGCGCACGCGCATGTAAATGTATATAACATCAATTATTTACGTAAATGATAACAGCAATTAATTTTTAATTCATTTATCTCGATAAATTCATCGTACATTGCGTAACAAATTTCTATTGCAAACAACAGAAATCATAAACACTATGTTTTTATGACATTACCATGTGCAATGAATGGGTTACACGGTAGTATAGTGCAAAGACTCTCTCCATGTTCTATGAATCTAACTAATATACTACTAGCAACTATGGTCAGACTAGGTCTCCGAGAAAGAACTAGCCTAGTATAGTTTCATTTTATGCTGCCAGAACCATAAGCAGCAGCATATTTTACTTGACAGAACACCTCCTTATACCGGTAAAACAAACAAAGCTTTTGGCCAAGTTTCATCACATTAAGACCATACCAATTTTGATTTACTATCAGTAAATTTAGTGTTTACTCACTTCTATGATAAACTATACTCATTATTCCATTGCTTGACTTTAATGTTTATTTGACAAATAATATTTCAGGTTTGAGCAACAATGATGTAAAAATAGCTTTTGATTTACCAGCCACAGTATCCTTTTAATAAATTGCCCTGTTAACCCAAAATTTTGATATCTACAACTTTTTGCAGAAAACCCCAGAAATAGTGGACGAGACCTTCACAATCAACTCTCATTAATTTATCTATATCCAAACGGTGTTCTTTATTTTCGAAAACTAAATCCAGATCTAATCTTTAAATTCCAAAGCCTACAACTTGAATCTCTAACTAATGTAACTTGCAGATCGGTAAATACTTCCGCTCAATAGATCAATCAACTGCGGTTAATAAAAGTAAAACAAGTATTCAATCAACCGAACTCCAATTTAATCCACATGAGATCCAAAACCCAGACTGAATGATTGTACAAAGGAATCAAGAAAACAAAGTACTGTTACCAAGATGAAGAGAGTCACGTACCAATAAATGCAAAGAAAGCGGAGACAAAAATCTAAAAGTTGCAATTAGATTTAGTCAAGGCTGCGATTTGTCAATCTCTTGTTTTAAAAGATAAACAAGGGTACTTCCGTATGATCGCAAAAAATTGCAGGTGCAAGTGGGTCGGGCTGTGTTTGGCAGCGCATGTAGTGGGCTTGAAATATCGGGCTTACTAAAAACTTACTACTACCAGTACTGTCATGTTTCTTTCGGTTGTATGTATTCCAAAAAAAATGTAATTTTTTTACCAATTCCAATTTATTTATTTTTGAATTCGTTTATTTATTAGTTTAAACTAAATTTGAACTACTATGAGAATGCAGGAACCACAATTATTAGTATTCATACATTATATGGTAATGCGACAATTTAATTTAATGGAACATTTCAAATAATAATGAGACTTTGAGCAATAACACGACATTAGACAATTCCAAAAAGAATTTCAATAAGCTACTGGAAAGTAACTTCAATAAGTTACAGTTCCATAGCTTGAAATACAAAACAGCAAACAAAAATTTATTCAGCTACTATAAGCATTAGAGAAAGAAAAATCCCTTTTCAATTTATTATTGTTATTTACAAACATGAATTCACATATAAAAGCCTGATTTTTGTAACAACGAGGATCAACATGATCCCAACAACTAAAACTGCCCAAAATTTTTGACGTGCTCGGTTGTAATTATACACCGTGCTGCAATGCACTGCCCTGCCATAGGAGATGAAGTTGGAAGAATTGTTGAATAATTGTGTCGATGATTCGAGAATGATGAAGATGATAACTGGTGTACCTCTGACTTCAAGAATTTACTGCGTAGATTCTTTTAGACAATAGTTCAACCCAACAGGTACAAACGACTTATCGAACTATCGACTTCGGGATTCAATAAAGCCTTGAAACAGCGTAATTGGATTCAAAAGTTGTACGATTTTGATCCGACCAAGAACACTCAAATTTGATCTCTGATGATGCAATTTAGTAAAGAATAGAATAAAGAAGAAGAAGAAGAGAATTGATCTGCAATGTTTCTGCGTTTGTAACACCTTACAGGCGTCGAAAACTGTGGTGAGAAGGCAGTGTTCTGCAACACTTTCTGGGCGTCGCAGATTTGGAGGAAGAAGAAGAAGGTACAAAGATAAGAGATTGTTATGTCGTAATGGTTCCTGAGCGTCACTATTTATAGTAGAAGATGAAGTGTCCATTCGTCAAGCGTTGCATCCTTTCCAACAGTCCGAAACCGTTACAAACAGTCGCGCCTTTTCGTAACAGTTTAAAACTGTTACTAAACGGTCGCGTCCCTTCATTCAAATGACCCGCTAAAAATCTGTCCGTTCAAATTCTAGATCCGGCCCATTAACAAAAAATAATTCGTCATTTTAGACCCGAACCCGGCCCGGTCGGTCGGACGGTGGCGGCGGCACGCGTGTGTGGTGGTGATGCATAACTTCCCTCCTTACATCAAAGCAAAGTTTTGGGTGCCCAAAGGGCCCAACCTTCCTTAGAGAATCCTATATTAAACTAAGTATAATCCCTTATTTTTCAAGATGTGGGACTATACATTCCACCTCTGTTCTTCCATCTTCTTTCCACTTCTTCCATCTTCAAAAACAAACCCAAACCCAAAACTAATTTTGAAAATTTCCAACAATTTCCCCCCATTTTCAAAATAAGTAAAATAAATAAAATAAACGGTTGCATCACTAGAGTGACTACCTACATACCCAAGTGGGATCAAGCCAATGTAGTTCCAAGATCAAGTTTTGCATCATCGTGGAAACTAATACATAAATGATAGATATCTTTTGGATTTGAACCTTCACTTAGTGTAAAACATTCAAAGTTCTATCGAGGTCTATGGTGAACGTATCTTGAACTAAGTACCCCTAGTGATAGTACCGGAACAGTCACACATACATATTTCCGTATATAGAGTGTTGTGTATGCTTAGCACATTAATAGCCATGTGCTTAAATCCTTGGTTCATGAGTCTACATCGGAAAGCGGTCTTACTTTCTTAGGAAACAGCCTGATTTTCATACTCATATAGGTAAGTCTCTTAAGGTATTTCCGCGATACACCCCTTTTAAGGTAACTAGACTTATTAAGGACATATTATCCATCCTCTGTTCTTGCAGAATCCAACAATAAATATTATGGGATTATTGATTTAGTGTTCTATAATCATTCTCTTAACTTGTTGGTACCCATTGAACTTTGTCTATCCCTTTCAAAACATAAGTTGGGTTTTTGTTAAAGATGATCAACCTTCATTCCCAGACCATAGTCCCATTTCCTTTGATTTTATGGAAACCATTGCTTTTGGAAGACTCTTTGTGAGTGGGTCAGCCAAGTTTTTCTTTGTTTCTATGTAATCAACAGTTATTACTCCACATTTGAGTAACTGTCTTATCATTTGATGTCTTAGACTCACATGTCTAGACTTCCCATTATATGTCTTATTAGAGACATTGTATATTGTAGCCTGATTATCACAGTTAATCAAGACTGTTGGAGATGGCTTCTTCCATAATGGGATTTCTATTAATAAATTCTTAAGCCATTCCGCTTCCTTACAAGCATCTACTAATGCAATCAACTCTGACAGCATTGTTGAGTTAAATATACAGGTCTGTTTCTTGGAAACCCAAGACATAGCAGCACCTTCTAATGTAAAGATCCATCCAGTCGTAGACTTGGATTTGGATTCTATATTGTTCCAGGTTGCATCACTATATCCTTCTATTACAACAGGATATCCTTTATAAGATAAACCATAGGTAATGGTTCCTTTCAAATAAGCTAAAACTCTGGAAATAGCTTTCCAATGTTCGAAACCTAGATTACTCGTAAATCGACATAACATGCTTATAGCATGTGATATGTTTGGTCTAGTGCAATGTATAACATACATAAGACTTCCAATAATACTGGA